>CM064326.1:177849359-187849359 GCA_032595735.1 Pelochelys cantorii
TAGAACCTTATTATAGTTGTATTATAAATATGATAATTTACTGCATAAGAGCATAATTTTATTCAGGTTATCCTTTCTCCTCTCTCATTTTGCTTTAATATTATTATATCATTTCTAATATGAGTTATAAATTGATTGGGTTAGGGATCATATTAAGTTCCTATTGTAGGCTGAATGTAGCAGATCTTTGGGTGCCTTCAGAAATATTAAAAACAATTATTTTATAGATTAAATATCTGTGAAGAATCCAGTGGAAATCATGTTACAGTTTGTCTTCATAGGATTTTCATTCTATACAAAGAGATTCTGCTAAATTTATTTTCTTAGGCCATGTCTACACTAAGAAACTATTTTGAGAATACTAAATTTGACTTAAGAACTCCCGATTAACAAATTTGAACTAGCAGGTTCTCACCATGGGGAAGCATCAAAATTAGTCCAAGGCAGGCTCCATTAATATGGATGCACTACCTCAGATTTAGAGCCACAGGAAGCACTCAGGGAGCTGCGGGAAGCCTCCCGGAGGCCAATAAGTTTGAATAACTGGCACTGGAGCATCCAAATTAATGTTATTTTGAAATTACTGTTTTGGAATTAATGTTACTCCTCATGAAAAGCAGGAGTACAGAGTTCGAATTCTGAAGCCCATTGTTTTGAAATAATGGGCTTGGTAGTATGGATGAACTGCTTATAAATTCGAACTAGGGGTGGGGGCGTATTTTGGAATAAGGTCTTAGTGTAGACCAGGGCTTATAGAAAAAAAAGCTAGAAGATATGTGCCACAGATACTTTGTGGGCCTCTTTTTGAATTTACAAATATTTGTACAAAACAGGAGTAATTCCTTGCATTTTTCTTTTCAGGACTCCCTCTGTCCTAGCTCCTAGTTTCTATTTCTTTATAGGGATACTTCAACTTTGATATCATGGTTGAAACTAACAAGCTACAGTTACTACAGGTTGGACCTCCCTGATCTGGCACCCTGGGGACCTGACAGGTCCCAGATGAGGGATTTTGCTGGACCGGGGAGGTCATTCGTGGCCCCCCTGTGCCAGCCCCCACACCAGCACTGGATGAGCCTGCCGGCCCTGCTGTCCTTCTGGCCCCACCAGGCTTCCTGGCACTGCCAGGCAGGCCTACTGGAGAGTACCAAGCTCCCAGTCCCACTGGCAGCTCGTTGTTGGCAGCCTGCTGAGCTGCTGGCACACAAAGCTGCCAGCCACTAAGCCCTCCACCATGACTCTCTGGTCTTATAGACTCATAGACTCATAGACTTTAAGGTCAGAAGGGACCATTATGATCATCTAGTCTGACCCCCCGCACAATGCAGGCCGCAGAATTTCACCCACCCACTCCTAGAATAATCCTCACCCCTATCTCTCAGATATTGAAGCCTTCAAATAGTTTGAAGACCCCAAGATGCAGAGAATCCTCCAGCTGTGATCTGTACCCCATGCTACAGAGGAAGGCGAAAAACCTCCAGGGCCTCTGCCAATCTACCCTGGAGGAAAATTCCTTCCCGACCCCAAATATGGCGATCAGCTAAACCCTGAGCATGTGGGCAAGACTCCCCAGCCAGACACCCAGAAAGTTCTCTATAGTAACCCCTATCATCCCTCCATTGACCTATTTACCATTGATAATGACTAGTCAATTAGTTACCAAGACCATGTTATCTTGTCAAACCATCCCCTTCATAAACCCATCTAGTTTAATTTTGAAGCCAGGTAGATCTTTTGCCCCCACTACTTCCCTTGGAAGGCCATTCCAGAACCTCACTCCTCTAATGGTTAGAAACCTTCGTCTAATCTCAAGTCTAAACTTCCTACTAGCCAGCTTATATCCATTTGTTCTTGTGTCCACATTGGTATTAAGCTTAAATAATTCCTCTCCCTCCCTAGTATTTATCCCTCTAATATATTTAAAGAGTGCAATCAAATCCCCCCTCAGCCTTCTTTTGGTTAAGGTAAACAAGCCAAGCTCCCTGAGTCTCCTTTCATAAGACAGGTTCTCCATTCCTCGAATCATCCTAGTGGCCCTTCTTTGTACCTGTTCTAATTTGAATTCATCCTTCTTAAACATGGGAGACCAGAACTGCACACAGTATTCCAAATGAGGTCTCACCAATGCCTTGTATAATGGCACTAACACCTCCTTATCCCTACTGGAAATACCTCGCCTAATACATCCCAAGACCATATTAGCCTTTTTCACAGCCATGTCACAGTGGCGGCTCATAGTCATCCTATAATCAACCAGGACTCCGAGGTCCTTCTCCTCCTCCGTTACTTCCAACTGATGTGTCCCCAGCTTATAACTAAAATTCTTGTTATTAATCCCTAAATGCATAACCTTACACTTCTCACTGTTAAATTTCATCCTGTTGCTATCACTCCAATTTACAAGGTCATCCAGATCTTTCTGTATGATATCCCGATCCTTTTCTGAATTAGCAATACCTCCCAACTTTGTGTCATCTGCAAATTTTATCAGGACACTTCCACTTTTGGTGCCAAGGTCAGCAATAAAAAGATTAAATAAAATTGGCCCCAAAACTGATCCCTGAGGAACTCCGCTAGTAACCTTCCTCCAACCTGACAGTTCCCCTTTCAATATGACCCGCTGTAGTCTCCCCTTTAACCAGTTGCTTATCCACCTCTCAACTTTCATATTAATCCCTATTTTTTCCAATTTAACCAATAATTCCCCATGTGGTACTGTATCAAATGCCTTACTAAAATCGAGGTAGATTAGATCCACTGCATTTCCTTTATCTAAAAAATCTGTTACTTTCTCAAAAAAAGAGATCAGATTGGTTTGGCACGATCTACCTTTTGTAAAACCATGTTGCAACTTATCCCAATTGCCATTAACCTCAATGTCTCTAACTACTTTCTCCTTCAAAATTTTTTCCAAGATCTTGCATGCTACAGATATCAAACTAACAGGCCTATAGTTACCCGGGTCACTTTTTTTTCCTCTCTTAAAAATAGGAACTATATTAGCAATTCTCCAATCAAATGGTACAACCCCTGAGTTTAGAGATTTATTAAAAATTTTTGCTAATGGACCTGCAATTTCATGTGCCAGTTCCTTTAATATTCTTGGATGAAGATTATCTGGGCCCCCCGATTTACTCCCATTAAGCTGTTCAAGTTTGGCTTTTACCTCAGATATGGTAATATCTACCTCTATATCCTTAGTCCCATTTGTTATATTACCTAAAAAAGAGTCACCGTGGCTTAACCACCATGTAAAAGAAGCAGTGAGGGACAAAAAGGCATCTTTTAAGAAGTGGAAGTCCAATCCTAGTGAGATAAATAGAAAGGAACATAAACACTGTCAAATCAAGTGTAAAAATGTAATAAGAAAAGCAAAAAAAGATTTTGAGGAACAGCTAGCCAAAAACTCAAAAAGAAATAACAAAATGTTTTTTAAGTACATTAGAAGCAGGAAGCCTGCTAAAAAACCTGTGGGTCCCCTAGACGATCGAACTATAAAAGGCGCAATCAAGGACGATAAAGCCATTGCGGAGAAACTAAATGATTTCTTTGCTTCAGTCTTCACGGCTGAGGACGTTGGGGAGATTCCCAAATCTGCACCGTCCTTTGTGGGTAATGAATCTGAGGAACTGTCCCGGATTGAAGTGTCATTAGAGGAGGTTTTGGAACAAATAGAAAAACTTAATGTTAACAAATCTCCGGGACCGGATGGCATTCATCCAAGGGTTCTAAAAGAACTCAAATGGGAAATTGCTGAACTATTATCTGTGGTTTGTAACCTATCCCTTAAATCGGCTTCCGTACCTAATGACTGGAAGGTAGCCAACGTGACACCAATATTTAAAAAGGGCTCTAGAGGCGATCCGGGCAATTACAGACCGGTAAGTCTAACTTCAGTACCGGGCAAATTAGTCGAAACAATAGTAAAGAATAAAATTGTGAAGCATGTAGAAGAACATAATTTGTTGGACAAAAGTCAACATGGGTTTTGTAAAGGGAAATCCTGTCTTACTAATCTATTAGAGTTCTTTGAAGGGGTTAACAAACATGCGGACAAGGGGGATCCAGTAGATATAGTATACTTAGATTTCCAGAAAGCCTTTGACAAGGTCCCTCACCAAAGGCTCTTGTGTAAATTACATGGCCATGGGATAAGAGGGAAGGTCCTTTCTTGGATTGAGAACTGGTTAAAAGACAGGAAACAAAGGGTAGGAATAAATGGTAAATTTTCAGAGTGGAGAGGGGTAACTAGTGGTGTCCCCCAAGGGTCGGTCCTAGGACCAATCCTGTTCAACTTATTCATAAATGATCTGGAGAAAGGGGTAAGCAGTGAGGTGGTAAAGTTTGCGGATGATACCAAACTGTTTAGGATAGTCAAGACAGAAGCAGACTGTAAGGGACTCCAAGAAGATCTCACCAAACTGAGTGATTGGGCAACAAAATGGCAAATGAAATTTAATGTGGATAAGTGTAAAGTAATGCACATTGGGAAAAATAACCCCAACTATACGTACAGTATGATGGGGGCTAATTTGGCTACGACAAATCAGGAAAGAGATCTTGGAGTTATCGTGGACAGTTCTCTGAAAACTTCCACACAGTGTGCAGCGGCGGTCAAAAAGGCAAATAGGATGCTAGGTATTATTAAGAAAGGGATAGAAAATAAGACCCGGAATATCTTACTGCCCCTGTATAAAACTATGGTACGCCCACATCTTGAATACTGTGTACAGATGTGGTCTCCTCACCTCAAAAAAGATATTTTGGCCTTGGAAAGGGTTCAGAAAAGGGCAACTAAATTGATTAGGGGTTTGGAACGGGTCCCATATGAGGAGAGGTTAAAGCGTCTGGGACTTTTCAGTTTAGAAAAGAGGAGACTGAGGGGGGATATGATAGAGGTGTATAAAATCATGAGTGGTATGGAGAGGGCCGATAAAGAAAAGTTATTTATTAGTTCCCTAAATAGAAGAACTAGAGGACACCAAATGAAATTAATGGGTAGCAGGTTTAAAACTAATAAAAGAAAGTTCTTCTTCACACAGCGTGTAGTCAGCATGTGGAACTCCTTGCCAGAGGAGGCTGTGAAGGCTAGGACTATAACAGAGTTTAAAGAGAAGCTAGATAATTTCATGGAGGTTAGGTCCATAAAAGGCTATTAGCCAGGGGATAAAATGGTGTCCTTGGCCTCTGTTTGACAGAGGCTGGAGAGGGATGGCAGGAGACAAAGCGCTTGATCATTGTCTTCAGTCCACCCCCTCTGGGGCACCTGGTGCTGGCCACTGTCGGCAGACAGGATACTGGGCTAGATGGACCTTTGGTCTGACCCGGTACGGCCGTTCTTATGTTCTTATGTTCTTATGTTCATTATCCCTAAGCTCTTCACTAGCCTCATTAAAGACTGAAGCAAAGTATTTGTTTAGATATTGGGCCATTCCTAGATTATCCTTAACCTCCACTCCATCCTTAGTAATTAGCGGTCCTACTTCTTCTTTTTTTGTTTTTTTCCTATTTATATGGCTATAAAACCTTTTACTATTGGTTTTAATTCCCTTTGCAAGGTCCAACTCTACCTGCCTTTTAGCCTCTCTCACTTTGTCCCTACATGCTCTAACCTCAATAAGGTAACTTTCTTTACTTATCCCTCCCATCTTCCACTCCTTATATGCTTTCTGCTTTTTCATAATCACCTCTCTGAGATGCTTGCTCATCCAGCTTGGTCTAACACACCTACCTATAATTTTTTTCCCTTTTCTTGGGATACAGGCTTCTAACAATTTCTGCAACTTTAACTTAAAATAATCCCAGGCCTCCTCCACCTCAAGATCCATAATTTCTTTAGTCCAATCAACTTCCCTAACTAATTTCCTTAATTTATTAAAGTTAGCCCTTTTGAAATCAAAAACCCTAGTCTCAGATTTATTTTTGTTTATCTTTCCATTCAATTTGAACTGTATTAGCTCATGATCACTCGAGCCAAGATTATCCCCTACAACCATTTCATCTATGAGGTCCTCGCTACTCACCAAAACCAAATCTAAAATAGCATCCCCCCTTGTAGGTTCAGCAACTACTTGATGAAGGAATTCATCAGCTATCACTTCTAGGAATCTCTGAGCCCTATTATTATTACTAGCACTTATTCTCCAATCTATATCTGGAAAGTTGAAATCTCCCATGATTATGCAGTTTCCACGAGTATTTACTTCATTAAAAACATTAAAGAGGTCTCTATCCATATCCAAAGTGGATCCTGGTGGTCTATAACACACCCCAAGCACTATCCCAGGGGAGGATCTGATAGTTTTCTTCCCCAATGTGATTTTTGCCCAAACAGACTCTGTCTTCTCCATTCCATCACTTTTTATTTCTTTACAATCTACCTCATCTTTGATATACAATGCGACTCCACCACCTTTACCCTTATTTCTGTCTTTCCTAAACAGCACATACCCTTCAATACCTGTACTCCAATCATGCCTAGTATTCCACCATGTTTCTGTTATTCCTATAATATCTGGTTTCACTTCCTGGACCATTAACTCTAGTTCCTCCATTTTGTTACCCAGGCTCCTCGCATTGGTGTACAAACATCTTAATTTTTGCTGTTTGGCCTCACTCACATTCTTTACCCAATTTGGCACGGACATTGTACCTCCAATATGACCTATTAAACTAGTATCCACCCTACCCTTCCTCATGTACATTCTCCTACCCCCAGCTATATCCTTTACTTCATTTGCCTCCCCCTCAGTGTTCAAATCTGGCGTAGAGATTACCTGAACATCTCCCAACCATCTCCCCCAAATTCCTAGTTTAAAGCTCTCTTTATCAGTTGAGCCAACCTCCATCCTAGAAGTCTATTTCCCTCCCTACTTAGGTGAAGTCCATCCCGAGAGAACAGTCCTCTGTCCATAAATGCCTCCCAGTGGCCATACATCCCAAAGCCCTCCTTATAGCACCACTGCCTAAGCCAACTATTGATCATCATTATCCTGTCACATCTTAGTTGCCCTTCTCTAGGAACAGGCAGGATGCCACTAAAGATCACCTGAGCCTCAATTTCCTTAAGCATCCTCCCTAGCCTAGCATAGTCGCCCTTAATTCGTTCCAGCGAAAATCTAGCCGTATCATTTGTTCCTACATGAAAGATGATCAACAGATTCCTTCCTGCTCCCTTAATAATACTAGGACCACAGATGTCACCAAACTAGAGTTTCCCGGATGAGAGAGGTTCAACTTATAGCATAACTCAGTGGAAATTACACTGCATTTTTATCCAGATTTCCAACATCTGAACTAAGGGGGACTCAACAAAGGAGCCCTATATTGCAATGTATAACTCAGCATCCTGGTCCAGGCTACTATTTTGAGTGTATTTTGGAATAGTTTATTAATTTTCATGTTCTTCAAGCCACTGTTAAAATACCAGAATTCACCTTAATGATGTCTTTCACTGTTATGAGATTTTCCCAATACTCTGGCGTATGCTAATTTATTAAGGTTACTCGTATGGAACTGCGGGGAGGTTAATAATTCTATCAGGGTATGTCTATACTTGCACCCTATTTTGAAATAGGGATGCAGATGAAGACATTCAAAATTACAAATGAAGCCGGGGGATTTAAATATCCCGTGCTTCATTTGCATATTTGCTTTATGGCGCTATTTCAAAATAGCATTATTTCAAAATAAGACGCTGTTAAGACGCGGTTATTTCGAGAGAAAGACCTTCTCTTGAAATAACTGGTAAACCTTATTGTATGAGGAATAAGGGTTATTTCGAGAGAAGCGTTTTCTCTTGAAATAACCGTGTCTTAACAGCGTTTGTTACTTCGAAATAGCACTATTTTGAAACAGTGCCATAACGTGAATATTCAAATGAAGCACGTCATATTTAAATCCCGGCTTCATTTGCAATTTCGAATGTCTTCATTTGCATCCCTATTTCGAAATAGCGTGCAAGTGTAGACATACCCTCAGTGTGCTGCTTGTGCTTACTTGTGCTCTCATATGGAGCTGAATTCTCCCTGCTGCCAATTCCCCCTCCCACTGGAGCTCTCCTGCAGGAACTAGGTTCCTCAGGATGGGGTTCTTCCCACCTTAGCAACACACACAGACACTCACACCCACTGACAGAGCATGTCTGAGAGGACTGGGTAATCAGCACTCACAAGCTGACCCCGCTCATACGTCCCTGGACTCAGCAGGCTGGGTTTAACAGCAATGCCACACTGCACCCTCATGAGCCTTTGGACTCAGTGGGCTGGATTAAACAGCACTTTAAGCTGCTATCCTCATATACCCCCAGGTTCAGCACCCCCTATCCCCACTTCCACACCACAATCATTCGCAGGTTAACCACACGATGAGCAAACCACACAGGATTTTGGGCACTACAGGGATCTTTAGCTTGGGTACAAGAAGCGTTGTTGCAGAGTGAATGGGGAAGCCAAAACAACAACCCTTGAGGAAGAGTGAGTGAACGAGAAAGAAAAAGAGAAAGAAGCAACCAGCTTAACAATTAAAGTTATTTATTTCTGGGTAATGTATATATATATGGAGCCAAACACATAAAACAGTTACAATATTAAATCTAACAGTTACAATATTAAATCTAAATTGAAACTGACTACAAATGTTATGGCTAGCTAAACATATAACAGTTTACATAGGGCAGAGTCAGGAGGCTATGGTTAGAGAGGTAGTCGGAGTAGGGGAGGATGGAAGAGAGAGATAGAGAGAGGCAGAGAGAGAGAAAGAGAGACCTCACCACTCTGTGGAGCTTGAACTAATCGGGGTTCCCAGATGGTGATGGGAACTGGGGGTCCAGAGGACAGGAGACAAGCAGAGCAGAGCCCCTAGCACGATCAAATGGAACTGATGCAGTTTAAATCCAGGTATCAGAACAATAGTTCAAAGAGAACACTGGATTTGTTTATGGGTAAACAGAAGTGAGACAATAGAGACCGATCACACCTGGTTATGGGTGATGTTCCTTGAACAGGCTCACAATGCAAATAGGCAGTTTCAGTATTTTAGATGTCAATAGGATCCATTACTAGAATTGGTCCGATAATGACTAATTTGGGTGTGAGCAGGCCTGGGTTCATTAGCAACTGGAGCAGAGATTTCCCATCAGGCAGTGCTTCTCTGCTGTTGGTATCCCATAGTTCAGTGCAGTTCCTGCTTTGGAAGAACTGGTCTCCATTCTGTATGCTAATGTCTCTCTGTGCTATCTTCCATGGAGATGAGGCTGGGGTGTTTCCTTAATTCTATCACCCTTGTCTGAAGCAGTTTAGGTGTGTCTTCCCTGGCCTTTTCATTGCTTTGTCTTTGATTCTAACAGATGCCTGGGAGAGGGGGATGGTTTTCCATGAGTGTCACTCCCTGGCTTCCCCAAGAGCACAGGGCTGGTAGGTAACAACACGTTCAAAAGAAACATTTGGCCCAAATCCTCCTTTCTAAGGGATGCATTTGGCTCAGAAATATAATTCTGAGCTATTGCAGGACATGATGCTATTTTATGCTTTTCAACTAAGACAACCTCCTTGGAGATGCATATCAGGACAAATTTCAGTAAAAGAGTTTTTGTAAAAAAATGTAGCTCTTTCTATAGCTGAAATTTCAAACTCCTAGGGTACGTCTAGATTATATACCTCTGCCGACAGAGGCATGTAAAATAGGCTACCCGACATAGTCAATGAAGCCGGGGATTTAAATATCCCCGGCTTAATTAAAATAAAAATGGCCATCATGCTGTGCCGGCTCAGCTGATCGTTGGCACAGCGCATGAGTCAAGACGCGGATCGGTTGACGAGGAAAGCCTTTGTCAACTGCTTCCTTATGCCTCGTGAAACGAGATTTACAGGAGGGGTCGACAAAGGCTTTCCTTGTCGACTGATCCGTGTCTTGACTCGCGCGCTGTGCCGACAATCAGCTGAGCTGGCACAGCACGGTGGCCATTTTTATTTTAATGAAGCCGGGGATATTTAAATCCCCGCTTCATTGACTATGTCGGGTAGCCTATTTTACATGCCTCTGTCGGCAGAGGCATGTCATCTAGACATACCTCTACTGTGGCTTTGTTGTGATAGCAACCTCTTGTGAGGTTAGATATTTACACAGAAATCTACAAGTAATTTTGATCATTGTATTTTTGTTAACTATATAATTTTACATGATGTGGTTACTCTCAATTGATTCTCAACTATGGGCGTAAAAGTAATGGTCAGTCATCTCTAAGGAAGAATGATTGCCCGAATACCCAACTTGTAAAATTTAATGGCTTTTCTTTTTATAATGTTATATCATTGGCTCTAGTAGATTAGGACAACTTTGATAATAGGACTGTTCATGATTAAATTTTCATGTGTGAATCAAAGTGCTAAGAGATTAGAAGACTATTTAAGAGGTGCTACAGCTGTCAGACCATATCAATAAAGCCCGTAAGATGGTGAGCAACAAAAGCACTGATTAAACACCACTCTGTCACATTATTGTATTAGCTATAGCTAAATGTAAAAAGAAATAACGTACATATTTTAATAGCTCACTTAAAACCTCTGAAAACTTTCCCTACTTCCTTTTTTCTTTTAAATTGCCAATGCAAGTGAATCATGGTTAATGCATCTAGAAATCCTCTTTAACAGCGTTATTACAAGCTGTTTACTCAAAGTTGTATATGAGGTTAAACTTTTAAATCATAAGGAACTTTTTTCCATCTGTGCACATTACCCTTTGTGTATTCCTATGGAATACCCATGGAATTTTTAAAAAATTCTAATTCAGTTTTACAATAATAAATGTTTTGAATGGCTGGAAAGGGTTAGTTTTAGACCCAGTAAGATGATCCAATGAAGTTACAGAGAAATTCTGCAAAAGAAATACAGGCTCATTCCCATTGTGTGCCCGCCTAATATAGAGAGTCCTGCAAATCTGCAGATATCTGTGTCCTATTGTTGCAGATACGGATGCAGCTGCAGATACAAATTTTTTATATAGAACCCTGCAAATTCTTGGATATCTGCAGATCATTTTTGCAGATGTGAATACCAATTTTGTATCTGTGCAGGGCTCTACTACTGTAAACCTTTTTAGTATGAACTAAAAAATCTGGAGTGATGCTATAATAGGACTCTGTTCTATGATTACATACATACATGCATAATTTTACTCATAATTATACTTTAGTCATCTTTTTAATGTTAAGCTATTTATGGAAGGGAGTTACGTACTGTATTCATGAAAATAATTATAAAAGGGAAATAATGCATCTTTTCCTGGTCAACTAAGGCTCTAGTACTGCAGGTTCTTATTCATATGCATAATTTTAATTTGTGAATAATACAAGAATAAATACATGCAGGATTAGGACATGAATTGATCATGAAAAGATGTGTTATGTCCATTGTAGCATTATTTTCATGAATGCAGTTTGTAATTCCCTTCAATTATTAGATTAATATTAAAAAGTTGGATATTTTGTATCAATCCATTGTAAATATAGTATATGCCTCTCCTGAAAACTTTACATTTACTGTGTTTAAGATTTAATAAAAGTATTTTGGAACAACTGAATTATGATTTAAATAGTTTTTAGAACTTTTTGACAGCAATATCACCTTTCAGAAATATTTTGTACCAAACCAGTCCAAATCAGCTCCTAATGGAATTGATCTATCTAATTCTGCTTCAAAAAGGAATTAGATTACTTTAGTAGCATGATATTCATAATATGGTGGTTCATTTTATAACTATTTTAACATATTTCAATAATTTGAAATCATTCTTCAGGCACCAGATTATTTTTTCAAAGAGCAATGGTATATTTCCTTTGTCTGAGATCAGAAGGCATAGGTTCTAACAGTTGCGAGGCAGTAAATTAAATATTGAAAGGATTGTTGTCATTTAATTTGTAATGATCTCAAATACTTTTGAAGCACAAGACAAGGCATTTGGCACAATCCAATTGTGTCATTCCTTGTAACCCCAGGAAATGAGGAAAATCACACTGACAATGTAAAAAGGTTAAAGTATTTTTTTCAAAACTAATGAACAAACACATTGTGCTGTAAGAACTTAGTGTCTCACAATTTTGTGCTTAACTCTTTTCTTTGACTTAGCTGAAACATATATATGTGTCCACTATTCAATTATGTATGAGTCTTTTATTACATTTTCCTTCGGCAAGGTGGTATGAACTTGGTTACAATAATGCTTATTGAGTTATAGAAGTAAGTCATTTTAAAAATAGCTTGGCAATTGATGTGATGGTCAGTTGTTTCCTTGGTATGCAGAAGTTGGTGTTTGGGATTGTACTTGTAGATTTCATTTCTTGAATGATGAAGTATAGATTTAGTGCACAATCAGGCTCCCATTGAAGTCAATGGATGTTATGTCAGTCACTTCAATAGAAGCGAAATCAGACCCTGATAGAATGTTTGAATCTGAAAAGCATAAGTAAAAAGGAGTCAGTCATCCATATACCAACTCTTCTTGGGGGGAAGGCATTGCATTTTTCATGAAATATAGTACTTGACCATGTTTCACTTTCTGAAATGCAGAACAGAAATAATGAATGAGAAAAAATGAGGAAAAGACAATTTCTCCTCTCTTCAAGTTCTTGAGTCATCCTGTTGGAATAGCAATATCTGGCTAGTGTAACTGTGGCACCATGAGTAGAATTCTAGTACAAAGGAATAATAATTATAAAGTGATCTGGATGACTGTTCAAGAAAATGGCAGATGAAATTGTTGATCAATGCATATTAATGCATTTTGGAAAACATAATCCCAACTATACATACGATGTTATTGGGTCAAAATTACCACTCATTAGTAAGATCTTAAAGGCATTGTTGATAACTCTCTGAAAACATCTGCTCAACATGTAGCAGCAATCAAAACAGCTAACAGTATGTTAGGAACCATTAGGAAAGGATATATAAGACAGAAAATAACATAATGCCATGCCTTGAACACTGGGGTGCAGTTCTGATCACCCCATATAAAATATATTAGATGGAAAAAGTACAGAAATGGTCGATTAGAATTATTAGGGGTAAGGAACTGCTTCCATATGAGAAGAGATTAAAAAACAAACAAAAAACAAACTGGGACTGTTCATTTTAGGAAAGAGATGACTAAGGCAGGATATCATAGAGGGTTTATAAAATCATGAATGATGTGGAGAAAGTAAATAAGGAAGTATTATTTAACCCTCCACTCATGAGCCAGGGGTGATCCAATGAAATTCATAGGAAGCAGGTTTAAAACAAAGATAAGGAAGTACCTCTTCACTCAATACACAGTCAACCTGTGGATGTTGCTGAGGGATGTTGTGAAGGCTAGAGTTATAACTGGGTTCAAAAGGTATTAGATAAGCTATTGAAGGATAAGCCCATCAATAGCTTTTAGACACTTGAACAAGATAGTCAGAGATGCATCCCCATGCTCTGGGTGTCCCTAAGACTTTGTCAGAAGCTGGGACGCTACAAGATATGAATAAATCAATAATTGCCCAGTTCTGCTCATTTCCTCTGAAGCGTCTGGCACTTGGATACTGAGAGCAATAGGGCACTGGTGGAGATGGGCCATTGGTATGACCCATTCTGGCCATTCTTATGTTCTTAAGAAACAAAGACTGAAGTAGTTTGGGGTTTGCTTTTTTTTTTTAACATTTTTTCTCATTTTGACTATTTTATTGACATCAAATCAAATGGCATGGTTTTGCATCTTATCTAGAAATGATACAAAGCACAGTCTTTAAAAGGAGCCTGGCCTGGACGACACAAAAATAAACAGTCTTTAAAAGGGGAAAATAAATTTAAATAAATAAAAGTTTAATTATTATTAGTTTTAACTTATAACTATATCTAAATAGACTTTATAAGTCTGTATTTTGATCTAATGTTACAAACAAATCTTGAGAGCAAATATGTGTAACTCTATACACTGAGATGAGAATAAAACCATTAGAATAGTTGAGATGAAAGTATACCAGGTAGAACAGTATGGCTAGTCTTGTGCCATTAGAACCTCTCTAAACCCAAACTCTCTGCCAGACCAGGGATGTTCCAGGACCAGAGGGTTATGGTGGAGGACTGGTGGCTGGGAGCTTGGCAGGAGCTGGAACTTGGCAGTGGGGCCACCAGCAGTGAGGTAGTGGGGCTGGGAGCCTGATGCATGGTATGGCCGGTGACACAAGTGGAGCCAGCCGAGTGTCTGGCAGCCAGGCCAGGGCTGGGAAAGCAGGTGGAAGGCAGAACAGAAATGATCTCCCGTGGTCTGGCAAAATCCCTCATCTGGGACTAGTCAGGGAGGTCCAGACTGTACTTGAAGTAAAAATATGGGGCAAAATTGAAGTTTGGTTCTCTGATAGGCAACAGACTTCCTGCTTGATCTTAGGCAAACCACTTAAACTCTGGCCTTCAGATTTTTCATCTAAGACAGGAATAATATCTATCACAGTTATTTGTAAGAAGGATTGCTATTCGTATTTTCGCAAAACCCAACTGCACCAAACAGATTTGTTGTTCCATTATGGTAGCGACAATGTAAACAGACAGAAAGATATTGTCTTAACTCATTCATGCTTGGGATATTCTTTGAGATCCTTGGAGAGAAAGTGCTATAGAAGTTCAGTATATTATTTTTATTAAGACAGTTCTGCATGTGAAATCAGACCATATAAAAATTATCACCATGAAACTTCCAGTAGGAAACTATCAGAAGTCTGTTAAGGGTCCATTTTCAAGTATCCACAATGTTTCCATTTGTTCAATATTTAGTGAAAGACCAACTGCTAATAAGTGATCAGTTTTTATTTATTTGTTTTACGATTCCTTTCCGTATTTATCTGTAGTAGGTTTTACGATGTATCATTTTGAATCTTTATGTACTAGATTGTAACTTCAGATTCTGGCCTGGGTGTTGTATTTGGGTAACACAAATATAAACAGGGGCACCAGTAAAGGCTCTAGAACTCCTGCAAATACAATTTAACTTTCAACAGGATACAAATTCAGATTCTGTCTCCTTTCCCAAGCTGAATCGTAATCCCCTTAAAGCTCACCTCTGTGGCAACCATAGAAATACAACCATCCTAGAAGCACCCACGGAGCATAGCACAGCAGAGAACAAATTGTGACTTTAAATAGCCACATTTTCTGCCCTCCTTTCTGGAGAGAAGTAAGTTATTTTACTCCTTTTTCATGAAACACTTGACTCCCTACTACACCCCCATACTCTGGTCAGCGAGTGGAGGCAAGGTATAAAGAGCCAAGACTTCACCTATTCGTTATCCTCTTTTTCACCGCAGAAAGCATTGGATGAGTAGCTTGTGATTTCCTCGCTGAATCACATTTAGTCACCAAGTGAATGATATGTAACAATTTAAGTCTTATATAGGTTTTCTTTATTGTTATGTTGAAGAACTGTATGATTCCTCTCGGAACTTGGTGCCTTGGTGCTCTTCATCTGGAACAGTGGATGATTAAGTAATATGTTAGTCATGTTATGTATATTCTCTCTATATTTTTAAATACTGTATATTTGCTATAATCTTTTAGTTAGGAAAACATCCCAATACAGCATTACGCATATAGCTTTTAGCTGCTACAACTGAAAATAATACCTTAAATGCTTTCTCTTCATTGAATTATTATAGGAAAGGTTACTATCCCTAAGTCAGATCCTCAAATCTAGTATCAATTAGCACAGTGGTGGCCAACCTAAACCTGAGAAAGAGCCAGAATTTATCAATGCACGCTGCCAAAGAGCAACATTTATATTTCACATCTCCCCACCGCCACTCCCAGCACATAACGCCCACTGGCAGCCCCGCCAGTCAGTGCTGCCTTCTCCTTTTCCTCCTGCCCACTGTGATCAGCTCTTTCTCAGTGGGAGACACTGGAAGGGGAAGCATGGGTGTGACAGGCTCAGTGGAGAGGGTAGGAAGTGTCCAGATCCTAGGGGGAAAGGGCCTAGGGCAGAGCTAGGGGTTGAACAGTGAGCACCCTCCAGCCCAGGGGAAAGCTGGCACCTGTAGCTCCAGCCCTGAATTTGGTACTTATGCAAGGAGCCACATGTTAACTTCTGAAGAGCTGCATGTGGCTCTGGAGGCACAGGTTGGCCACCCCTGAATTAGCATAACTCTCCTGATATCACTGAAACTATGCTGATTTATCCCTATCTAGCATCTGGCCCCTCATTGAAAATCCATTTGTTTTTAAAGTAGTGAACTTTAACATAAACATCTTGTAGTCTGAACTGATTCTTAAACGAACAATCCTGTGGCACCATAGAGCTTTCATGGGTAAAACCCACTTCATCAAATAAGTTCTAGTGGAAATTACATAATCCAGAGTATAGTACTGTGCTATTGGCTATTTTGGGGGTAAGTCCTCTCTTACCTCTATATTCCCATATTGGAATGCCCTTTGAGAGTGCATTAGGAACTATTGGATTTATCCTTTTTTGTAACTGGTGTGCTTAGTGCATACACCTTTTATTTTCATCTGCACTTGCAAAATAAGCCTTTCTTACTTACTTGAATTGCATGTGTGAAGGGGCTAGAACCTATAGAGTGCTTGCAATTTCTTCAGAGTACTTGCAACATGCACTACTAAACTCACGGCATATAAAGCATGCTATCAGACATCCACAGAACTTATAATAACTATCTGTAATGGGAGGAAAATATAATGTTTCTTAATTAAATAGTGCACTTAATGGAACTGATCAAACTTTTATGAAATTTCAAAATGGAAAACTATGAGCTGTGTTGTTTTGATTTGGCTTCAAGGGATCTAGTACCTATACTTGTCTGACTCTCATAGACTGGAATTGATAATCCTGTGTATGCACCATGCATCCTATATCATGCAGTGATTTGATCATAACTATAGAAACCATCCCTCAGAGCTTGTGAATTGAGCTGAATATGATTAAGGCTGCTTTAATTCTGAATAATTGTCCATGCAGGGGGTTAATATGGTTTAACTAATCCACTCTAAATTCACAATTTCACTTAATTTGCATTAACCTGTATAGACAAGACCTCGCCCTGAGAGACTTCACAAACATCTGTGAACAACCTAATCTCCACTTTCTAAGCAAGATAATCATTCCCACCTTAAGATGGGCCTACGCAATTAGGCACGTTGCCTCTTTCAACCATGACCTGTAATTGGGAGCTCTTTTGTATATGCTGCTCCAGTATATCAGCTAAAATGCTAATCAGTGCCCCTCAGCACATCCTAGGCCTAATCCAAGCTTACTGAAGTCAGTGGGAGCCTTTCTATTAATTCTCCTCAGCTATAGATCAGTTCCCATATGAAGAAAATCTTGGTAACTGGATCTTCAGAAGTACAGATCCAATGGTATTCTCTCAGCTATTCACCAAAGCTCCATTACCAGTATATAAGGAGGTTCTAGGCAGCTCATCTCTTTAGAAAACAGGAATTCCCAAATACCTGTGGCCTTTGTGCAGGGTTACTCTTGAGCTTCTGGGCACAGAGGATTTTGCAGAATCCTGTTGCAAAAGGATGAATTTTCTGTGTTCTTTAAAAGTTTACAATAAATGAAATGAGTATTATAAATACACATATAAAATGGCATACAAGCATTCTGTTAGATGTATATTTACCTCTTAAAATGGGATGAATAATTTGCTATTAATTTCCTGTGAACATGCATGCAGTATTATATACTAGCTAAATGTCAGCCAGTTTCTTAGATGATTCTTAATGTGGGACATTGCTGCAAGTTAAATTTAGTTATATTTTTGCAGGAACTATTTGATATATGCTAATTTGCATACTTTTTTTCCTAAGGGGATAAAAAATCCTGGATGTTGAATTGTGTTAGTCACTTAAATATCTCAAAACGTAATCTCATAATCTTGTGTACAATGCTACTTCACAGGTTAGTATCACTTTTAAGTATTCAGATTGATTTTTTTTTCTAATCCTAAAAACGGGATAAAATGCACAATCAAGTCAGTAAAATCCACACACTGTATATGTGTGCGTGTGCATGTGCGTGTGTGTGAAAGAGATAGAGCAAACTATACAATGACGTGTTACTGACAACAGATTGTCTTGACATAAAAAGCACTGGAATTTTTGCTCAGTTTCTAGCATCGGATGTTTTCTTCTGTTGATTGTCCCATTGTCATAATATCTATTAGATTGCCTAGTGCTCACCTTGCAATGCTCTGTTAGTCAAAATATCTCTTTGCCCATGTATTCAAATGAACTGTAGAGGTTATTAACTTGCCCTTGGCAAAAAGATTTCGTTTTCTAGGGCAAATGCTTTTATAAATTCTGTGTGTGACAGTTTTATTACATATTGTAAATAGAATATTCTGCCAGATTTTTATGACAGCTATCACTAAGTCATTCAGACCTTATTACTTCTCAACCCTTCATGTACCTTGAATATTCTTTTTTAAAAAATTTTGAACATGTCTATTTTTGGACATCAGACTTTTCACAGTTCTCCGGCCAGCTGTATTCACAAACAGTTCTGTACAACATTTTATATTACTGTTAAACACTATATGTTAGATGAAACTAAGCTGTAATATAATTTGATATAGATGGACATTAATTTGCACATTCTGTATTTATAGCCATAGACTCATTTACACTTTTGCAGTCACTAAGCCTTTAATATAATGGTTTCCATGCTTAGCTGCATATCTGTGCTGAGATCCACTAGCTGTAACCAAATGAGTGTTCTTGTAAAGTACTGTTGTTGTTGGTTTAATTTCTATAGCTCATGCTTTAGAATAGCATACGTACTTTATTGCATTAAAAAAGGATAAATGGATCTGTTCCTTTGTCATATTAAGAACTATTCAATCATATGCAACCTTAATTCTGTATGTCAAAACCTTATGAGAAAATACCATATTTTTATTGATTTTTCTTGGTTTGTAGATTGCTCTCAAGTAAACAAATAAAGTGGTTTGAATAGCATGTTTATTTTTTGTATTAGCATCCAAACGGAGAAAGCTCTCATTCTACTAGGCACTGTACACACATAAATAAAAAAGGCATTTCCTAGCTCAGTCTTACCACACATTGAGAAACAATTGTCAGAGACTACAAAAAGGTTTTTGGATGGGATAAGATAACAATGAAGAATATCAGTTTCTAAAATCACGTAAATGTTGCAGGAGTCTAAATTCCTTTGATTTTGCAATGGAACTTAGCTCCTAAGTCACTTGGTCACCTTTGAAAAAAATTACTTGAAATAGTATTTTTAGTATACTAAACAACAACCACAGCTAGTCATTTTCAAGTGTTTCATACCTATCATGACAAAAGCAAAAACAATTGTTGCCAATGGAGCTATGCCAGTTAGTACCAGCTGATGCATTTGTCCAATGAGTAGAGCTGATTTACTGAGTAGAGACAGTTGTGTGCTTGGGAACCAAGTTGGAATTCTGAATTCTCTTTTGAGCTGTCAGTCCTTACGTTAGTTGTAGGTAGAAGGAAAACATTTGCTTTGTTTACCAACTACGCCTACTTTCTGATAAAATAATTGCCCTGGAATAAGTTAGTTCTAACAGTTCCTGACTTTTGAGTCCTTGATTTGCAACTTTATTGTTCTCCTAATATAATTTTTGGATGTAATGGAAAAAAAGAACATTATATTATATAGACCTTCCTTCCATGTGCATCATCATGGTTGGGATTTTTAGATCCACAGCATTAAGGAGGAATTAGTTGTCAGACTCTAAAAAAGTCTCTACTGACCATTTTAAATCAGTTTTCTTCATAGGTTTATAAGACCCTACCAAATTAAAATCCTTGCTCCAAAGCATAGAAGTGCTGGGACAAATTAGGTGTAAAAATGTTTTAACATAGACAAAATAATACATTTTTCTCTAACCTCATTCTGAGAAATGGCTGAAACTTTCCAGAAAAAAAAATCAGCCTTAGGCAAACACCCAGCATGAATGATTTCAACCTAAATGGTTTAACACTGACAAAGTTGTAAGCAACTTGAAAACAGGATCTTACAATATACCCCTCAACTATAGGCACCATTGTAATATAGAAACCTGTAATAATTAAACTAATTTTGGTTACGTGCCTATTTATAAGTTCAGCAAACAAAGAAGTTCCTTGTTTTAAACACAATAATTTGTAAATCTACTTAATATAGTAGACCACTTTCAGAGAGTGATCTATAAATACAAGATTGTTATAAATATCTGAAAGGTTGGATAAGAATGTGTCAAACAAAGTGAAAATTTTCAAACTTTCAAAGTGGTTCTTTGGAGTAACCATGAATTCACTAAAATTTCCATGTTTTCTTGCATTTATCATGTTGAAGTTTTAGGTAGTCTGCTGATTATTTAAAGTCATACTCACTTTTTTTTGTTTTCAGTACAAAATCTTCAAGAGTCTCTCACAGGACATCAATGTCTTTCAGATGTTTTCCGACATGTTGTCAGTAATGGAATTACCAAATAATTTGTTCTGTTTAATTAGGATGTATACTTCACTTATCAGTTTGGTACTCTGTTATTACACAATTTCAACAACCATGATCTGGTGTCATCAGCAAATTTTGCCACCTCATGGTTTACCCCTTTCTCCAGATCATTTATGAATATGTTGAATAGGACTGGTCCCAGTATGGACCCCTTGGGGACAGTACTAGTTACCCCTCTACATTCTGAGAACTGATAATTTATTCCTGTCCTTTGTTTCCTATCTATTAACCAGTTCTCAATCCATGAGAGGACCTTCCCTCTTATCCCATGACAGCTTACTTTGCTTAAGAGCCTTTGGTGAAGGACCTTGTCAAAGGCTTTCTGGAAATCTAGTGTACTATATCCACCCTCTTGTCCACATGCTTTTTGATTTTCTCAAAGATTTCTAGTAGGCCGATGAGGCATGATTTCCCTTTACAAAAACCATGTTGACTCTTCCCCAACAAATTATGTTTATCTGTATGTCTGAAAATTCTGTTCTTTTTATAGCTTCAACCAATTTTCCTAGTACTGAAGTTAGACTTACGAATTGTAATTGCCAGGATCACCACAAGAGCCCTTTTTTAAAATTGGTGTCATATTAGCTGTCCTCTAGTCATTTGGTACAGACACTGATTTAAAGGATAGGTTAAATACCCTGGTATTTGGCGTAATGGATGGTCCAAATAGGAGAGTCAGACCCCACCGAGAATGGGTAGATGATATAGTAGATTGGTGCGGAGCTAGTCTACAGAAATTAAGCCACTCCGCACTGGACAGGGAAAGATGGAAGGAAACAGTGAGGGAAGCATCTGACACCAACGGGCATTGAGCCCATGGTTGTTGATGATGATGATGATTAAAGTTAGTAGTTCTGCAATTTTACATTTGAGTTCTTTTAGAATTCTTGGATGAATACCATCTGGTCCTTGTGACTTGTTGTTTAGTTAATCAAGTAGTTCTAAAGCCACCTCTAATGACACCTCAGTCTGGGATAGTTCCTCACTTAAAAGAATGGCCCAGGTTTGGGAATCTCCCTTATGACCTTCCTCATGTGAAGTCCGAAGCAAAGAATTCATGTGTTTTCTCCTCAATGACCTTATCATGCTTGAGTACTCCTTTAGCATCTCAGTTACCCAGTGGCCCCACTGGTTGTTTGGCAGGCTTCCTGCTTCTTCTAGTTTCTTCTTGTTTTGATTATTCTCTTCTAGATGCTTACAAATTGTTTTATAATTGGTTCCAGTATTTTTCCAGATATTAAGTTAAGATGAATAGTCTATAATTCCATGGGCCCTCTTTGTTTTTCAAAGATAGGTACTATGATTGCCCATCTTCAGTCCTCTGGGATCTCACTCATTCTGCATACGTTCTCAAAGATAATTGCTAATTGTTCCAAAATTGATTGAGCTGTTTCCTTAAGTACCTGAGGATGAGTATTATCAACCCCCCCTTTTTTGAATACATCAAATTTCACTGAACATTCTTTAATCTAATCTTTTCCTATTCTGGTTTGTGTTCCCTCTCTTTTGATATTAATATTAATTTGTGGTAAGTATTTGCCCCCTATTAACCTTTTTAAATGAAAACTGAAGCAAAATAGAAAGTAAGCACCTCAAGTGTTTTGATGGCATCTACTACTATCTCTCTTTCCTTATATTTTAAGTAGTGGACCCATACTTTCCTTAGTTTTTCTTTTGATCTAATGTAATTATAGCACCTCTTCTTATTGCGTTTTATATCCCTTGCTAGGTGAAATTCATTGTGTGCCTTAGTTCTCTGATTTTGTGCCTGCGTGTTTATACTGTTCTTTTGGGTTATCCTGAACAATTTGTACACATTTTATAGGAGTCTTTTTTGATTTTCTAGTCATTGAAAGTGTCCTGATGGAACCATATTGGCTTATTATTATTCTTCCTATCTTATCTTTGCATTGTGATAGTTTTCAGTTATGTCTTTAATATTGTCTCTTTGAGAAACTGCCAACTTTCCTGGCCTCTTTTTCCCTGAGATGTTTTCCCCATTAGATCTTACCTAATGATTCTGAATTTAATGGTTGCTTTTATAAAGTTAATTGTTCTTATCCTGCTGCTGTTACCCCTTCTCTTCCTTAAAATAATCAAATCTACCATTTTATGATCACTTTAATCGAAACTGTTTTCTGCTTTTAGATTTGCAACCATTTGTTTGTTACCTCTCTTCTCAGGAACACTCTTAAACTAAAACTGTAATAAAACTCTGAAATTGAGATTTTCCAAGAACCATAATGAAATTAGTCCTCCAGTTGTCATCAACTTAAATTGGTGACCGGATTTTCAACTCCCTTCAGCCTCTCTGAAAACTCCATTCCATGTTTTTCATCCACCTGACCTATAACTGACAATGCAATCAGGGCAGCAAACACCAGTTCCAGAGCATAGCGTAGTTAAGCAGCCTTACATTTAAAAACAAAAAAACCTTTTATAAATTGTATATTTTGTTCAACCCTTGTATACAGAAAAAAATATTTTACTTTTGTTTACATTTCTAGCATTGTGATATCTTGGGATAGACAGGTGTACCTTTGTTATGTCATAAAGGGGCATGACATTATGCAAAGTGATATATGGTACCTGAGAATAATAAAGCATGATGCATAATTGTGGACATTTTCCAATTCCAAGCATCACAAGTAGAAAATAGCCAATTTGGAATCCAGTATTTCCACATCTTGATTTTACTCTAATTATGCTATAAAAAACGTAATTCACTATAGTACTTTGAAGTGGTTGGCAATTATTCTTTTTAGAGTAAAACATTACCTTTAGGCAATAAGAACTTAGCTTCTTCATATATCAACATGTTATTGTGTTAATGTGCCTATTATTCTCTCATTTTGACTGACACTGCTAATTACAGCTGTTCTTGAACTTAATGTGATTTTCTGGCTGACAGTGACCATTCTAAAGGGGGCAGTTTGATAAATGTGAACAACTTCTCTAAATGAGATGTTGAGCATTTAAACGTCAGCTTCATTTTCTCCCACATAATATGCAAACACATTTTCTACCACAAAGTCCTTTCTATAATACCCGTAAAACAGTTTTAGAGGGTGTGGTTATCCTGAGATAATCTGCTCATAAAAATGCATAAACAAACTGCAAGATTCACAGAGGAAAAGGAGGAGGAGGACATTGGTAAACCTGTACTTCCTTGGGAGCTGATAATTTTAATTATAAATAAAATATTTCTGATGTAACTGCAGTAACTGATGTGTGTAGTAGATAAGTTTATATATAAATGGATCTTTTTAGTCCACTGAATAAAAGTATTAATCAGTTTAGGGACAAGAAAAAGCAATTTATAATCCAGTGTATTTGGAACCAAATCTAATCAGTGATTACTTAAGTACTGTGTAGCATACTAATATTATTGTGAAAAGGAAGCAAATATGTAGACTGATTGAATGTTAGTATATAATTTTAAAACATACTAATTTCACAAAGTTAAAACTTTGTATAGTATATATATTGAAAGACATTTTATTAACTATTTTATTAATTTAATCTATGATCAATTAAATTATGGCATTTAGCCTTTTTGAGATCAGAAAGGGTCCTCTATCATCATACTTCACTATGCTTTTGAATGTACAGCATCTTATTTAAAATCAGAGGGTGAGTCTAGACTGAGTTTTTTCGAAAAAAGTGGCCTTTTTTCGAAAAAACTTCACCTGCATCTAGACTGCTATCACGTTCTTTTGAAATTAAATGGAAAGAACACAGTGGGTTTTTTCAAAATTGGTAAACCTACTTTTACCAGGAAGAATACCTTTTTTTGAAAGAGCTCTTTCAAAAAAAGGCATTCTTGACCGCAAATGGGGCTTTTTCGAAAGAGAGCATCTAGATTGCCTGGGTGCTCTCGTTCAAAAAAGCGGCTCACTTTTTCAAAACCCTTGTGGCTGTCTGGATGATCTCTTTCGAAAGAGGCTTGTAGTCTAGATGTACCCAGAGTGATGTTGCCATCTTACTGAGGTACACAAAAGCATTTTCCAAATGTCATTTAATAGTAGTATCTTAGGGTATGTCTAGACTACATGGCTCTGTCGACGGAGCCATGTAGATGAGTTTACTAGACATAGCAAAATGAAGTGGCGATTTAAATAATCGCCGCTTCATTTACATCAAAATGGCCGCCGCCCTGTGCCGACAATCAGCTGATCCGGCACAGCGGGCAGTCTAGACGCTCCGCGGTTGACAAGGGAAGCCTTTGTCAACCGCTCCGGTATGCCTCGTGAAACGAGGTTTATCGGAGCAGTTGACAAAGGCTTCCCTTGTCGACCGCGGAGCCATGAGGCATACCGGAGCGGTTGACAAAGGCTTCCCTTGTCGACCGCAGAGCAGCTAGACTGCCCGCTGTGCCGGATCAGCTGATCGTTGGCACAGCGCGGCAGCCATTTTGATGTAAATGAAGCGGCGATTATTTAAATCGCCACTTCATTTTGCTATGTCTAGTAAACTCATCTACATGGCTTTGTCGATGGAGCCATGTAGTCTAGACATACCCTTAATGTCCTCAGCAACATAGAATAATTAAGTAACAGTGCTGTGTTGTGTACCTGTATCTCTCAGCTAGCTCTGTGTGTGTGTGTCAGTGGTGGGGCTATAGCAGTGTAATTTCTATCTGGAGATGAGGCCTCTTCATTTTACCCAATGAGAGCTCCATGAATTCCCCCCCCCCCCCCCGGCCCCATTGAAAACCTGTTGCTGGAGGGGAAATTTTCTAGTAATCTCTGTACAGCCAGAGATTTATCCGGGGGGGGGGCGGGGGCGAGGGAGGGGGGGCGATGCAGAGGGAGCGGACAGCAGGCTATTCCTTTACTCCCCAAAGCTCTGTTGCTGTTCCTGGTAGTAGGCCTAACTCAATAATTAGATTGTAAGCTCTCAGGATAGGGGCTATCTCTTGCTCTTTGTAACTTCCTAGCACAGTGTGACCCCAGTCTTGGTTGGTTCATAGGGACTAGCATAGCATAACAGCATCCATACAACTTTTGAAGTGATATTATCAGTAGGCTAAGAGGGATCTTCATAGAAGAATGTTCATGCAGAGCCTCTTACCCAGTCTGCTTTTGATGTAAGATGGTGGGAAGCGTTGGTGTCTTCTTAAAATGAACATTTTATCTTCCAGTTTCCCAGTTAATCTACTCCATTCCCAGACCTGCTTCCACTAGATTTTTCCTTCCTTACTTCTCTATACATCCGTTCAGTTCTGACCACCTCTGAATGGAGACCTACCCTCACTGTAGAAGGGCAGACCAGTATAACTTTTGTATTAGGTTTACAGCCATGTATATAATATAATAATATAAAACTTAAAATAGTTGTCTTAGGAAGAGAGGAAAACCAAATCAGTTTATTTAAATGGAACAATCAGAAAATGTAAATATGTTAAACTATGCAAGAGATGCTTACTTTACTCAGAGGAGTTTGAAGAACCAGGTATTAAAACATTGCTAGGATACTTCCAGTTTTCCTTTGCTCTTAATTATTAGGTTGTATGGCTTGGATTTTAATTTACAAAGAGAGTTGAGAAGTCTTTGTTTTATGCATACCGTAGTTTCATGGATGTCAGCAGGAGTAAAATGTACATAGGAGGAGAGGTTAAGCCTACTCTATGTGTTTAATATTAGTTTAGTTCATTGTTACCAGTCTGTGAAAGACTGATTTTGGGGTGTGCCAAGTGCCTGCTAAAAAAATCTTTGGACAGCTTCCACTAGTACTGGCTTCAAACACAGCCAAAGATGCTCATAATTTTACATCATGGGTTCCTTAGATTTACCATAGCTTGTTCAAACACTTACTGCTTTCTTGTCTGGTGCTGCAACATGAGTTGAGTGCTGAGATCAGCAGTTATATATTGCTGTTCCCTTGCAGTTCCAGTACTGTCACACTAGATTGTCATCAGCTGTACAATAGTAAGAATTTTTTTCTTGCATTTTACTGTACTAAATAAAGCATTCTGAAGAAATGTGTGTTCTTTCTTGATTGTGATGGCAAATCACATTCTGGATAACAATATATAATCATCTTTGCTATTAAAATATTAACTTTTAAAAAATGAATTCCCTTCAGCCATTTTGTATCTCTTATGTCAACTTCCCTCGAACATCAGACTGATCAGTTTTTATTGGCAGAGAGGTAATATTAAGGCAATATGAAAGGATATATATAAATATGGAGGATGAGATTCTTAGGTGTGTCTCTAAGGGCTCATCCAGACTATACTGAAGTTCCGTAAGAGGATATGCAAATTCCATGGGAATGGAGCTTTCAAAAGGGAAAATAGTCAGGATGCGTTTTTTTCGGCAACTCCCCCTTTCTCGAAAAGCCGTGTAAACCTCATTTTTTCCACGGAATTTCAATATTCTCTTTTGGAACTTCAGCATAGTCTAGATATAGCCTAAGAGTTACTCCGGTGACATGGAGCCCATGGGAAGATGTTCATCTGAAGCAGCTTTAAGCTACCCTTGCTCCCAATCCAAGTCCTGAGGTGTTCTGGGGCAGCAGAGTTCCCTGTGCAATTAAGGCAGATCCCCAGGCCTGTCTAATTATGTTCAAGTCTGGGTGAGGATCTCACCTAGAAAATTTAGGCCTCAATATTAAAATAAATGTTTCTTGGGCTCACACCTGCAGTTGTGTGGAACCTTATTGAATTCAGGAGCCAGGATCTTCCTATATGGTTCTTAGTTTGGGACTGAACCTAAATCTGCCTGTTAATAGATACATTCTAAAAAACTGAGCTCTGGAACAGAAACAGCATGAAATTATTATTTCTCCATTCACAATTTAGCAACCTAGCTCAAGAAATAGTATAGTTCACAATTCAAGGACTGGTAGGAGAGGGAACAGAAAAATTCAGAAAATGAATTTAGAAAAGGCAGGCTTTATAGCAAACTTAGGGAGTTAGTAGGCAAGAGTCCTTTGGAAGCAAGTTTAAAAGAAAAAAACAATTGAAGACTGTTAGCAGTTTTTTAAAGAAACATTATGAAGGGCACAAGAGCAAACTTTCCAATGCATAGGAAAAAGTGGAAGTATGGCAAGATACCTCCCTGGCTTAACCTAGAGATCTTGAATGATCTAAAAATAAAAAAGAGTCCTACAAAAGTGAAAACTAGGTTGAATTACAAAGGATGAATATAAACAAAAGCCACAAGTATGGAGGATCAAACATAGAAAGGCCAAAGCACAAAACGAGTTCAAATGAGCTAGAGACATATGGTAACAAGAAAACATTCTATAAATACATTAGAAGAAAGAGGAAGAGAAAGGACAAAGAAGATCTGTTATGCAATGAAGAGGGAAAAATAACAAAAAATGTAAAAATGGAAGAGGTGCTTAAAAACTTCTTTTGTTTTGGTTTTTACGACAAATATCGGTGGTGATTAGATACCTAATGTAGTGAATGCCAGTGAAAATGGGGTTTGTTCAGAAGATAAAATAGGGAAAGAACAAGTTAAAAATTACTTACAGGATATGATGTCTTCTAGTCACTGGGGCCTGGTGAAATGCATCCTAGCATACTCTAGGAGCTGACTGAGGAGATATCTGAGCCATTAGCTATTGTCTTTGAAAAGTCCTGGAATATGAGAGAGATTCCAGAAGACCGGAAAAGGGAAAATATAGTATCTATCTATGAAAAAGGGAAATAAAGACAATCCAGTGAATTACAGAGCAGTCAGCTTAACTTCTGTACCAGGAAAGGTAATGGAACAAATAATTAAGGAATCCATTTGCAAACATCTGGAAGATAATAAGGTGATAAGTAACAGCATGGATTTATCTTGAACAAATCATGTCAAACCAACCTGATGGCTTTTTCTGACAGGATAAAAAGTTTTTTGGATAGGAGGGAAGTGGCAAATGTGGTATATCTAGACTTTAGTAAGGCTTTTGATACAGTCTCACATAACCTTCTCATTGACAAGCTAGGGAAATACAAACTAGATGGAAAAACTATAAGGTTGATGCACTATTGTTTGGATAACCATTCCCAGTGAGTGATTATCAATAATTCAAAGTTATTCTAGAAGGGCATAACAAGTGGTGTTCTGCAGGGATCAGTTTTGGGATCGGTTCTGTTAAATATCTTTAATGATTCAGGTAATGACAGAGAGAGCACACTTAAAGTTTGCAGATTATATCAAACTCGGTGGGGTTGCAAGTACTCTAGAGGAAAGGATCATAATTCAAAATTATCTGGACAAACTGGAGAAATTGTCTGAGGCAAATAGAATGGCATTCAATAAGGAGAAATTCCATTTAGGAAGGAACAATCAGTTGCACAATTCAAAATGGTAAATGACTACCTAGGAAGGAGTACTGTGGAAAGGGAACTAGGGAACATAGTGATTGACAAACGAAATATGAGTCAACAGTTTGACATGCAAAAAAAGCAAACATAATTCCGGGATGTGTTAGCAGGAGTGTTGTAAGCAAGACATGAGAAGTAATTCTTCCCCTCTACTATGTGCTGATTAGGCACCAAATGGAGTACTCTGAGCAGTTATGGCATCACATTTCAGGAACTATGTAGGAAAATTGGAAAAAGTCCAGAGAAGAGCAACAATAAATATTCAAGATCTAGAAAACATGACTTATTAGGGAAGACTGAAAGAATTGGGGATGGTTTAGACTGGAAAAGAGAAGACCAATAGGGGACATGATAGCACCTTTCAAGTACCTAAATGGTTGTTAAAAGGAAGAGGGAGAAAAATTATTCTCCTTAATCTCTGATAATGGGATAAGAAACAGTGGTCTTAAATTACAGCAAGGGAGGTTAGGTTGGACATTAGAAAAAACTTCCTAACTGTCAGGGGGGTTAAGCACTTGAATAAATTGCCTAAGGAGTTTATGGAATCTCCATCATTGGAGATTTTTAAGAGCAGGTAAGATAAACACTCCGATATGGTGCTTGGTCCTGCCATGAGTGCAAGGGACTGCACTGGATGACCTCTTGAGGTTCCGTCCAGTTTTACAAGTTTATGATATTTAGAAACATCACATAGAGGTAAAAGTTGGGAAAAACTATTAATCAAATAATGCATCCATGGAACTTGTGATCTGCTCATGAATCTGAACAGAAAAAAAATGTAAATTTGTCAAGCAAATTACTTCCTGTACTTGGTTAATCATATATTGTGTATAATTTAAAGTTTATAATTTAATAATTTGATAAGAATTTCTCCTACATTACTTGGATTTGAAGGTTGAACTATGTCATTGGAAAATCATTTCACCCAGATTTGCAATCAGATCTCAGAATCAGTTTATTACTGACTTATGAAGTGTATAGACAAGCAACAAACTGTGTTTTACAAATTTGTTAGAATCTAGGTTTTATCATAATTTTTGGATACTTGACTTATATAGGACATATTATTTTCCCATATGCCTGTCAGAAAATTGGGTTTCCAAAATATCACTAAGGGTTTTTTTATTCTGCTTAACAGAACTAAATGCAGGATACTGTGAGACTCATTTTGTAATACTGAAAAATCAAACAAAGCAAAGAATTAAAAACCACTGGAGTAAGACTGATTTACTCCAGGCTCCTCCTTCATGCTCCTCCCCCCACCTACAGTGCCGGATGGAGAACTGATAAGATGGAGAACTGATAAGGCCTTGCCATAATGTACAAGTAAAATTCCTTGGTATATACAAAACAGCTAGGAAAATAAAAGTTAAAGTTAAACCTAAAAAAAAATAAAAATATGGGAAAGAGGACATAACATTTAATTCAACAAAGTATGTGGTTGCAGGGGTTGGGAAGCAGCCTCAGACCCTCCTCTTTTGTTGCTGGAACTGGGTGTGTGGTAACATGCACTGGGAATAGCAGTATATCTTGGGGTTGCCTTGCTAACCCACACCAGCTCCAACATGTGGTACGGGAAGAGGAAATGCTTGTGAGACTGCAGCCATTACAGCCAGCAGCATGTGAGTGCCCATTCCAGGAACTGTTTTGAGGCCCTTTTCCCCACTTCTTTAGGGCAAGGTATAAGACTTAGGTATAGGTAACAGGAGTTCTCTCCACTGGCATGGGAAGTTGGAAGCATTGAGAGGGATGGTCTCAGAGGTAGAAGAGGGGGTTCATCGGGACAGTTTGGCTGGGGAATTGTGGGTCTGGAATTAAGCCCTGTGGAGAAGAATGTGAGGGACAAAAGGCAAGTACCTGAACAGCTAGAATTTTTCATACAATATTGTATGTTAATGAAGTACAGAGAATGTGCATGTTTTATTAACTCAATTAAGCATATATCATATATCATTTGAATTTTCTGACAATGTTCCAATATGAATGTCTCCTGGATTATTTGGATTTGAAGATTGAGCTAGATTGTTATTGAAAAGTCATTTTCCCTGGCCTTGCTATCACAGAGGTGGGCAATATTTTTTGATGAAGGGCCACTCCAAGATTCTGGAAAGTGGTCAAGAGCCACACTTTACTGAGGAGGAGGTGTGGGGTCTAGGATGGTGCAGAAGGGTGCTTGGGTTAAGAGACTGAGGTGCAGGAGGTCTTAGAGGGAATTTGGGTGAAGGAGGGGTTTGTGACTTGGAGCAGGAGATTTGAGTGCAGGTTCTGAGAGGGAGTCGGGATGCAGAAGAGGATTCTGGCCTGGGGGAGGGGTGTGGGAGAAGCTACAGTCTGGGAGGGAGTTGTGACTTGGGGCAGGAGGGTGCAGAGGGTTTGGATGGTGACCTGGGGGAGGAAGTTGAGGTGTGGAAGGGACAGGGGTGCCAGAGGCAGGCTTTGGCTAGGAGGCAGTTACCTAAGGATCTCCTGGACAGCAGCCCTGCAACCACCCCTAAGGCAGGCTGGGTTCCTTGCCTGCTGCAGCCCCAGACAGCTTAAAACTGCAGGCTGTTCCCTCAATATAGCTCTGAGCTCTGTGAGGGGAGAGAGGCTTGTGCTGCTCCCACCCCCCCAGGCCAATCTCTCAGCTCCTATTGGCTGGTTGTTTCCAGCCAATAGGAACGGAGAGATTGGTTGGGGTCAGTTACTATTGGCCGGTTGTTTCCAGCCATTAGGAGCTGAGGATTGGGCTGAGGGTGGGGAGATCACACAAAGCTTCCCCCTCCCTCCAGAGCAGAGAGGCACACAGAGCAGTCCTGTGCTTACATCAGCAGATACTGCGTGCCTGAGGGTCCCCATAGGGTGTCCATGGACTGGATCTGGTGGCTTGGCAAGCTGGATCCAGCCTGTGAGAGGTATCTTGCCCACCCCTGGGCTATCAGATATCTGAATTGACATATGACCTTGCTATGCTAATGAACTGCATAGAGGTTGTATATATAGACACGCAAATATATCCTGGATTTGCTAGACTCCAGATTTCATCATAGTTTTTGAATACTTGACTTAGCTGGTGGTTGGAAAATTGAGTATATTAATTTCTAAAATATTACTTACAGTAAAAGTGCTCCACCAGTGAGCTGTAGGGTCACCCATTAGGAACAAATATAGTGATCTGAACCTGAGTAGAGCAAGGGTCTGTCAGCACCGATCATTTTGCATGATCTTGGACTTAAACATCTGTTATTCATTGATATCACCTAAATAACTGAGGAGTTATCAGATAATCCAACCTACTTAATACCGAGAAGTGTTAACTGTTTTTGGTGTGGCCCCCAATTCACATCTTGACCATTGTCTTGCTGGCATTTGACACTATTGTGACTAGCATGGAGAAACCCAAAGCAAAGCTTCAAGTATTTAAGCATTCTGCCTGCTTAGAGAAATGCATTTCTTAAGCAATTTTTAAAGAAATGTGCACCAGCGATGATTGATAATACTTTCATAGACAACATAGAACTAGTCATGCAATCTTTCAATAATTAGGGCAAAATTTGTCTACTGTGTTACAACTCAGTTTACTCAATGGAACAAAAAGATTTATTACCATGGCAAAATACAGAATGTGTGAATTCACCCTGTATCATAGATGTGCTGTTGATTTGTTAAATCCACTTTGAAAGATCCTGTAGAACTTCCTAAAATAGATGAGGATACATGATAATGCTGTTCCTTTCTAAACTCTATTTTCTACTTTGTGAATTACTTAAAATCACAGAAGTTATTTAGGGAGAGAAATCTCTATCAGCTGCAGGGAGGAATCAAAAGAATATAATTACTATTGAATTAATTAACAAATTACTATATATACAAACATATATAATTTACCTTAGTAGGTACTGGGACAAACCAGAAGACAAAAGGACAGACAAAAGACTTGAACAGCTAAACTTTTTTCGTGCAGTATTCTAAATTACTGACTATGCCTCTTTTATTTCTCGAACATGTAGTTTCTACAGAATTTAACATTTAATTTTTATCCTTAGGAATTAGGGAAATAAAGGAAAGTGTTAAAAGACATGTAAATGAGATAATTGCATATGCAGACATAAAACCAATGTTCATACATACGACTACTTTATGGTAAATTAAAGATTATATCATTCATCTTTCAGTTATAGAAGTGATGGAGAAATACAGACACATGTATATCGCATCAGGAAAAGCTACTTCCTTGAAACTTTAAATTGTGAGCAACCGCTTGCTATTATAACCAGTTTTGGCCCATCTAACTGGATTAAAACAAAATAATTTAAATTAATTTTCTCCTGGGGTCTAGTTGGACAAGTTTATTGTGGGAGTTGACTGCTTGAAAAATTGGGTAAGTTCACTTTTGGAAATCTTTCCTAATTTATGGTGCTGGTGGCTGTTGCTATTGTTGTCTCATTGTGCAGGAACAGTTTATTCTTGAAACACTACATGTTATTTAAATTTCATAAATTATATTGTCTTCAAATAAGGAATTGTCTCCACTTACTGGGAGATTTTCCCTGCGGAGATTGATCATCTGGGGTTTGATTTAGTGGGTCTAGTAAGGACCCACTAAATCAATGGCTGATGGTGCCCCCATTGACTCCAGTGCTCCACTGGATTATGAGCAGTAAGGAAAGTCAGTGGGAGAGCTTTTCCAGTCAAACTCCTGAAGTGGGGATGCCATGGAATGTCAACTAATCTATTCAGGTAGCTGGAGCTGCATATCTTAGGTTGACTTTCTCCTTTAGTGTAGGCCTGGCCTCAGAGTTGCCATGTTTTGAGCAAATGAAGTAGGATAATTTTGAAGTTAATCTACTCTTTTTATCCAGATGCATAAGAAATCAATGGTAGTATGTAGAAAGCTCAGACTTGCTTGGGATAATTAAAGAACTGCTCTGAGCTCAGTCAGCTCCACCCTGCTGCACCTGCAAGGAGTGCTAGTGGGCCCTACGAAGGGCTTAAAAGGGGGGAGAACCAGTGGCAGAGCTAGTGGGAGAGCATATCTTTAATCCTTAGGTCCAGGAAAAGGCTTGGCTAAGAGCAGGGATTGTTTGAACAACTGTTGCCTCCTGAGGGTTACTTCAGGCCTATTAACAATGGACTCTCACTTTAGTGTGCTTAGCAGGACTGTGGCTTGCTAGAATTTTATTACAGGAAGAGAAGGCTTGCCATGGCCTTGTTAGTTTATGGGGGTTTTTTAATTTTGGATTTTTAATAACTCTGGAAAAGCTGGGCACAAATGGACATCTATCTTCCCCCATTTCTGCACCCATAGTGTGGACTGCCTGTGCTGTGAGGACCAGAGGCTGATGTGAGTTTAGGCCTATGTCTTGGATCAAGGAGGCTGTGTGGGAGAACAACCTGTGACAAGGTTGTGAAGTCCACAGATTATATCAAATGGAATTTAAAAACTCTGCAGCAGCAAACTACATTTCCTATAATTTCCCATAATTAGAGGCCTTGTTTTGACATTGATTTCCTTGTACGTTTTGTAATCATTTACACCAGAACAAAGTGGCTATAAAGTATATTGTTCTTTGTAGTAGTATAAATGATTACATGGGGAATAGGGAAATGGAAAATTAAGCCCCTTATCTATTTTGACATATGGGTTGCAGATGTTCTCCAGGGGAAATGATAAGATGGGAACCTCAGGATCTCTGAGGAAAGTGGGTGGTTATGGATAGGAGCTGTCTTTGTGGAAGTTATAGTTACTGCAAAAATTTGGATGGAATTTGAAACCGCCAGGAAATTCTGCAAAAGTTATAAGACCAACAGTGACTCTGGCTAGTGCTAATAATGTCCATCAACATTTTCTTAGGGTTTAAAAAACTAGGAAATTCTTAGACAATTATCTTCATCTTAGAACATTTAAATTGTAAATGACGTGACAAAGCCCGACCTGACATCAGACCCAGAAGGCCCTTTTTGCTATGAACTGAAAAGTGGTTACCTCAGATTAATTAAAGACTCCTGAGTACAAGTAAGGGTTGCTGGTACCTTTAAAAATCCCTCTTCTGGTGAACCAGAGGGAGAAGGGATGAGAAACAAGACGGAGACGAGTTAGTGGCTGTAGGGAGACAAGGCATAGAAGGCTATGGCCCTCCATAAAGGAGGAACAATACAGTTTTGGTACAAAGCTGGCAATAGGAAGCCAGTGCAATGAAGCAATACCTGGGGCAGGGTCAAGGACTTATATTTCTTTTGTGAGCAGCTGAGGGGTTTTGGTGGGACAGGATATTGCTTAAACGTACTCTGGTCTATGCTGAGTCCTACCATCTAAAGATTGAAAGAAATCAATCAACGCCAAGAATTAAAAATAAAATGTCCCTACTCGGAATGATTTAGTCCAGGCTCCTTCCTTACTTCCCTCTCCCTCCCCCACTGCCAGGGGGAAAACCATGGAGGTTATGAGGTGAAAGAGATTACTTGCCGTAATGCATATAATTTGTTATGGCATAAAATCTCTTTATAAATTATATATACAGAACATCTAGGAAAATCAAAGTTAAAGATACATTTAAATTGAAAATAAGGAAAATCAAACTTAGGCTTTAATTCAATAAACACATAAATATATTCCTGTCTTTAAGCTTATGAATAGTTCCATTGACGAGGATTTTTATTAATGACCAACACACACACAAACCACATTACCAAATATTGCCTTTTTGCCTTTTACAATTCTTGTAAAATACTTCTAAAAATACTTTTTAAATACTTTTACAAACTTGTAGTTGGATTGCAAAGTTCATGATTTATTTCTCTCTCAATACCTTGGATGTGATTTATTGCCTGTTTCTCAGAAGGAATGAAACTGAAATTGCTAAAGGCGGTTGTGGGAAAAGCACAGAGTGAGTATCTGAAGAATGATTCCATAGACAAAAGGAAAGCCTTAAGGACCACATCAGAAAATTTTAACTTTACATTTATAGTTCTTGCATGGGAAAAATTCTACATTTGCACATGCTGGTGTTGGGACTTGTGACCACTCAATATATGGTGAAAATGTAGGATTATTTATTTATAACTTTGTCTTTTCATGAGTAAATACATTTGAGACTGATTTAAAGCCAGTGGATTAATTCTGCTAATTTCCATAGGCTTGATTCAGACCTTATGTGTCTGAAGCGGATTTTGATTTTTCATACAAATGTAACCTCATGGGCTCAGTTACACCTTAGTCAGGTATCTGAGGATTCCTAAGCTGCAAAGGAGAAATTGGGTGGAAGAGTCAGAGTACCTGGCTCTATATAACCTCTTTGCCCAATGTAGGAGGCATGAAAGGAGAAAAGCAGTATGACTTCACCAGTGTTATGCTGCTCCACTGCTAGAATGATTCCCATGGAGCTTTGGTAGTGAAGATGCAGTCAAGCACAGATCCTTTTCATTCCCCATAGGTCCTGCTCTAAGTAGACTTCATCCAGATTGGAGAATCCAGAGTTTTTACTCCTCATTCAGATCAGTGTAAGTGAAATCAGAGTCAATTTTTTAGCATGAAAGACTGGGCTGAATTTTAAAGATCATATTCAGGCTCCTTTCAGAACTTGGCATGTCAGATCTCTGTCTGAAGTGCGCCAGGGCCCCTTGTGTCACATCAGTTGATATATCTGGGTTCTAATGTATTATTTTCAGGCCCACCGATGGAGGGAAATGCAAAAGAGACAATTGCACAGAGGCGCAGCATTTCAAAGGGGTCCAGAGGTCCTGGCTGCCACTGCTGCCACAGTAGCAGTGTCAGCTGCGAGTTCCAATCTCTTTTGAAATGCTGCAGGAGTGTAACTCTGCTGCTCCATGCAACTCTGAGGGCTGGGAGGGAGGGTGTAGTGCCACGCTCCAGGTGGCGCTAAGGGCTGACTGCCCTTGGACCTGCCCCTTCCACCCAGGGTGCAGGAGGGTGCAGTGCCAGCCCCCCCAACACCTTGCCTGTGGTGGCTGTCAGTTCCACTGATTGTTTTGTTTGTATTATGGATCAGACAACGTGGTGATAGAACTTCACTATGGAATTAAGTTAGAACTTAAGCCAGGGCTACTCAACACACAGCCTGTGGGTTGCATGCAACCTGCGGCACATTTGCATGTGGACCGCAGTGCGGTTTCAGTTTATGCAGGGCTTGCAGAGCCTCAAGGAATAGTCTCCGCTCCCCGGCCACCCCCTGGCCCTCCCCCAGCGTACCTTGTCTACTATGCTAGTCATTTTTCAGGTCACTGTTTACCTGAGGTACTTGTAGAATGGAATGTTAACCTGAGCCCAAACTACCCTTTTTTTCCCCTTTGTGGAATTTTCAATGCTGAAGAAAAACTTGAAGTATTATTGGCCATTCAAAATGCATTAGAGACCTGGATCATGTTAAATGTAACAGCCAGATTTTCAAAGTTCATTGTGTTTGTACACTTAATCCAGTGGTACATAACTATTTTAGGTTCCTGGCCTGTATATTTATACATGCAAATATCTGATATTTGTTCACCCACATGCATGCCAGATATTTGCATGAATAAATTAGGTGCACACAAGACTTGTCTTAACATCTTGACCTTTGAGAACAACTTTTTTTGATTCCTTGGATGGTTGTTGCTGTTTCTGGGTGTTTTGAGTCTCTTGTAAATTACACTGTCATGATAAATTATAACCCTTGTTGATTATCCATCCCGGTCCTTGAAGTGAAACTGCTAAATGATCACTCTTCTTTCTACTATGTCCCTGTGATGCAACCTTGCTCTGTTCTAGAGCCTCACTATAAATTGTTTTATTCATGTTTATTATTCCATTTCCACTGAGTACTCAATGCAGAAAAATCAGGTTGAGAGAGAGAGCATTTTTAATCTCAAACAATTTTATTTAAAAAGTGTGTTTGCTTGTAACCCAGCAGTTTAAGATGTGGTATTCAGAACTACATGATCAAATAAAGAATGTTTTTCATTTAGGTGTCAATGAAGGAATAGGTGAAAGCAGAATGAACCCTCAAAATCATCAGAAACTTCATCCAGAAGGATGGAGGAGCAATAGGAGTAGTCAGAGAAGCTACTCAAGAGCATTTAAAGAGAGACCCTCTTCGGGAGATTTGATTTTACCCTGTATATGTAATGCTTCTTCTTAAGTGATGATCATATCAAGGCCTACTTAGAGTCCTGTTGGGAGCAAATACCCTCGCTTGTTGTTAGTGACAGAGCTAGTTAGAAACCTCAGTATGAGATCTGTGTAACAAGGAGTAAAGTACAGTCTGACTGACTCCTTCCTTCTAGTGATTGGTCTGCATGCAAGCTAAGAACTTGTTCTATACTTAAGCTAATGAGTATATTCCTTGACTCAACTGGTTAGGGGCTTCTGCTTTTTGAAGCTGGAGATCTTAGTTCTTTCTCTGTTGTCCCCTTTGAAGTAAATGACAAAACTCACATTGACTGCAGTGGAACCACAGTTTCACACATCATGTTTATTTATAAGTGGCAAGGCTCTATCACATTTTCTTCAATGAAACCCACAGTAATAAACCACTCTGTCTTTGTGGCTTTTTTCTACTTTATTACCTTTGCACATAAAAAGGGGTCTTAACAATATCATCTTTTTATTAGCTTGATACAATAAGCCAACCACTTTCCCAACATTGCAAGTAGTTTTTGTTATCACTCTTGTCCAGTTTCATTCTATTTAGTATCTAGCTTAGGCAGTACTTCTTTATAAATCATAGGCTATCTCCTCCATTGGTTATTTGCAGATTTTTATATTGCTTTTTGCCACCAATATCACTTCTGGTTGATGACATTTTATTGCCTTTTTTTTTCAGCTGAAGAAAACAAAGTGTGACACTTCCTCCCACAACATTTCACGCTTAGTTTTGAATGAACTTTCCGTATAACTGCGGTCATCTGTGTCATGTTCTACTCCATATCTAATCATAAAATTATCCCCACACTTTTTTCATAAACATAGTTGAGGTTGCATTGCTTTCTTTCCTCCTAGATAGTCAAGAATGCACTTTCTGTTGCATTGTAATGCATAGTAGTCTTTTCCTTTGTGGTGATTGACTGTATCTTGTGACTCCTCTTTACCAAGACTTCTCCTCAGGAAAAAAAAACACAAGAAAAATAAATGGGCAGATGCATTTAAAAATGGATTGCAAAATGAAAGTATAAACTCTGAATGGCAACATTAAAAGTTAGTTTCTGAGACTGATTTGCTAAATTAAAATATAATAATGTTTGAAATCATTTTAAATTAAATCAATATTGTTTACACTTTACGCACTTTTAAAAAAAATTATTAACGTGATTTTTGTATGCTATTGAACTATTTGGGTGTTTAAAAAAATAGAATTAACATTCTAATGTATCATGCAGAATTGCTAACTGTATTTTGTAACCTATCACTTAAATCACTTTTGTACCTAACCCCTGGAGGATTGCTAATGTGATAAAGCTGGTAAGCCTGATTTCAGAAATGGACAAACTGCAAAGGGGAATCATGGCTCACCAACTTACTAGAATTCTTTGAGGAGGTCAACAAGCTTGTGGACAAGGAGGATCCAGTAGATATAATGTACTTTGTTTTTTCAGGAAGCCTTTGACAAGACCTTTGAACTTATGAAAGACTCTGAAGAAAGAAGTCCTCTCATGGATTGGTAACTGGGTTAAAAGACAGGAAACAAAGGATAGGAATAAATAATCAGCCCTCAGAATAGAGAGAAATAAATAGTGGTGTTCCCAAAGAATCTGTACTAGGGCCAGTCCTATTCAACATATTAATAATTTATCTTGAAAAATGGGTAAATAGTGTGATGGCAAAATTGCAGATCTTATCAAACTACTCAGGATACTTAAGTTTCAAACAGATTGCAAAAGATCTAGAAAAGGATCTTACAAAAAAAATGGCCAATGAAATTCAGTGTTAATCAATGCGAACATAATCCCAAATACACATATAAAATAATAGGGTCTAAACTGGCTGTTACCACTCCAGTGAGAGATATTTGAGTCAATATGGACAGTTCTCTAAAAACATCCACTGAATGTCCAGCAGCCATCAAAAAAGCAACCAGAAGGTTTGGAATCTTAATAAAGGGATAGATCATGAGACTGAAAACATCATATTTCCTCTGTTTAAATCCATAGTATGCTCACATCTTAAATATTGTTTCAGATATGGTCACTCCATCTCCAAAATAGATATATTGGCATTTGTAAAAGGTTCAAAAAGGGCAACAAAATTATTAGGGATATGGAACAGATGGCATAGGAGAAGAACTTAAATAAGACTGGGACTTTTCGGCCTCAAAAAGAGATGACTAAGGGGGGATATGATGCAGGTCTATACAATCTTGACTAGTATGGAGAAAGTAGATGAGGAAGTGTTATTTACTCCTCATATCACCAGGACTAGTTGTAATCAAATGAAATTAATAGGCATCAGGTTCAAAACAAATAAAATGTAGTGTTTTTTCACACAATGCACATCCCGTGGAACTCTTTGTCAGAGGATATTGTAAAGGCCAAGGGTTCAAAAAGGAATTAGGTAAGTTCATGGAGAATAGGTCCATCAATGGCTATTAGCCATGATGAGCAAGGATGGTGCCACTACCCTCTATTTGCCAGAATCTGGGAATGAGCCATAGGAGATGGATCACTTGATGATTACCTGGTCTTATCTTCTTGACCTGGTACCCTCTGGGGGCACCTATCAGAAGACCAGCTACTTGGCTAGATGGATCTTTGGTGTGATTCAGTATGACCCTTTTTATATCCTTATATGTATTCTTTTAAAAATCAATACAAGTTTATTTTATTCAGGAAATCTATTACGATTTATATATATGTAATATTTATATATGGAGAAAAAAAAATTAAAAGTAAGCACCAGTAAAATTATATAAGCCAAAATTAGCAACCATCATTACTGATAAACCGTGTGCACTATTGACCTGAAACACAGAAAGATCTTAGATCTATATTTATAAATATGAAAATAATTTATATACTACTGAGCATCCCCACTCACACATGAACAAGGAATGGTTTCAAATATACAAATATTTATCCTTACCATTAATCCAATAAATTCCCATTTTCACATTGGTATAATAAATGTTATTCACAAGTAAGAAAATATTTCCATATATCTTACATACTAATTCTACCTTACTTAACCTGCAAAGAACCACAAGGATCTAAGGCCTCTAGACAGAAACAAGACAAATACTAATTTAGAAAGTCTAGTAGTTCACAAGAGGCCTTGTCCAAATAGAAGTAATTACTTCATCTTCTCCTCATTTTTCTACCTTGCAATTATACAAAAGTGTTTGTACTATTGTTCTGTAATCAAAATACTTCTGTAATACTAACCTATACTAGACATAGTTTGCTAATTATCCATCATCAAGTAGAGACATTCTTCTGAAAGTTAAACTATAGGTAACCCTTGGGGACTGGCTTGTAATTATGACCATCAGGGTGGTAGTCCTCTCATTGTCAATCACTGCAATGGAATATTAATTGCTCCTCCAGGATTCTTACAATGGAAGATGTGTCACAGACTGATGGAAAATCAACTTCTGTCTGCCCCAGTCATTGTACAGCTGTGAAAGATGGATGAGCAGTTTGTAGTTTCAAGTGGAATGTGGGAATTTAAGAAGACACCACATTTATTTTGTGTGAGTGTGTGTGTGTGCGTGCGCACACAATAGAGAGAATGAATTGGCTTATGCAGCTTCTATTCCTTGCTGAGGCTAACAAAAATCCTCAGGAAATCTTTATAGGCTTTTAGTACAGGCCTCAAGCAGAAATTGAACAATGTTAGAATGGTAGCTAAAGTAGACAGTAACATGCTTATGGTAGAGTATTTGTGTAATACTCAAGATAATTGGCTTCTGTTTCCAGCTCAGTCATAGATTCCCCTTGTTACTGTAGCTGGGTCCCTGAATCTGTGTTTCAGGTTTCTCCTTTCTAAAATGAGGGTATATTTCTCTTTCAGAGGTAATGCAAAGATAATTTTGTTTATATTTATGGAAAAACTTAGATGCTTCAGTGAATGGTGCTTGAACCTGGATGAATAGATAAGCTTAACTACCTTGGGAAAAGTTCAACCCATTTATAAAAGTTAAGGTGTAGTAAAGCTTAGAAAACTAAGCAGACAGATCCTTCGAGGGAGAACACAAGCACAAGGAAGCAGGCCACATGAGTAGAAAAATGAGGACTTCTCATAGAAGAAAGCGGTTCTGTATCTCTCAGATCAGCAGGGTACAACTAGCATAACTAGATTAGCTAAGTGGGGAAAGCTATACAAGAGCATCAGGGTGCAGACAATCAAAAACTGTCAAAGGGGTTACTTATTTGCCTCCATGTGCAAATGCTGAAGACAATGGGTGCTTTTGTGGAAGGTAAAAGAAAAAGATGAAGAAAGCAAGGACACTACTCTTCATTGGTAACAGAGATATCATGAAACTTCCTGGCACACTTATACACACTCATAGGGAATAATATTTGAAAACTTCAGTAATCAAGGAGTTTGTGCCTGAGTATGTATGTGCCCATTTTCACAGACGGCAGTGTGGTGGGATGCAATCATGCCAAGATTGTCCCTTACCCTACATAAGATATACTCCCCATTTATAATTGCAGACCAGACCTTCATCAGGGTATATGTCTAACTAAAGGGTATGTAAATCCCATGTGGCTAACATCCTAGGAGAAGAGTTTATTCTTTATTCTAAAGAACTAGCATAGTTGTAGTCATTCCTGATAAGCAGTTCCATGTGTGTGAGCTTAAACCCAGTTACAGAGAGATAGGTCCAATCTAAATTACACATTTTAATCATGAATATTCTGAATGAGTCCAGTTCAGTTGTAACTGGATTAATAATTAAATCAAGTCAAAACATTTTAATCAAAATAAATTTAACAAGCTCAGTCCCTGATGCCATTTTCACAAGCATCTCTACCAGTGATACGTGCAAAACAGATGATTAAAGGAAGACAAAGCATTTGTAATTTTGTAACCATATAAGGATAGCTCCCCTTCAGTCTCAACTTTATCAAGATTATTTGGAAAAAAAATGATTAATGAAGGTGAACATATAGATTTTAATTCTTCTTATGTTTATATTTCTACAAAAGCACCTTAGGAAAACACAGTTGATTAGTTTTTCTTTTATGAAATTTTTCCCAGAATCCATTCAAAAATGTGTGGCACATTTCACAGCAAGCAGAGCAAAAGGCAATCTCATGCCAGGCACATGATATTTGGACGGGTTTTACTTCTGTAGTTTCACTCGCTGGTATGAACCATGTATGTATGTCTTTTTTACATGCTGTGGAGAGATCAGGGTTTGAATATTTAATTTCATTTTCTTTAATATATGACTCTCTTCCAAATGGATTGATCTGAAATTAATGGAAGGATATGTAATCTCTTATAAGCAAGTGATTAGAGAATGGAATGGGTAAAAAAAAAAGTAGAATACACTCATGCATGTCTTGCAGATTACTCGAAGTCAAACATTCAAGAAGATGGGATGAGAGGGACATCAATCACCTGAATAATCTCCAAAGGAAAAAAAGTCCAAATTCTTCCTAAGAATAACTTTATAGGGATGAATTTGGCCCCAGGATAACTGAGCTAAGAACTAATGGAAATCTGTGTTCTTCCAGTGATAAATGTAGGTCCAGCATTTGATTCAGATTAAGGGAAATATACAAATCTGTTTCAGTCATAGTTTTGTTTTTGTGCAGCCAGAAAGTACTGAAAATTTGTCCTAAAGAAGGCTTGATTGCAGTTTGTATATAAAGGCTTGAATTGTGCTTTTTTCCTTTTAATTTATCCATGTCTGTTCAAAATTGTGGTGCCCAATACCAACATGAGTCGTATTAAGTTTGTATGTAAAAATGCAGGGCGAGGCCTGTACTTAGTTATACATCCTGAAAATAAAAACGACTAGAATAATTTAATCCTACATATCGTCCTACTTGATTGCTCTCATGAGAAGTCAAGACCCTACTCTTTAGTTCAAAGTTTTCTGATATCACAGAAGTTGTGGCAATACCTCAGGTTTAATTTTATATGATTTTCCTCAGTACCCACTTTCTCCAGTAAAAACCATGTACTGGAAACATCATGGTCTAAATGGCAAATTGGTCATTACATCATTTTTGAAAATGGAGGCATGCTTTCTTTTGATGGATAAAACAAGAATTTGAGCTTTAAAATAATTGTAACATGGTGGATTAAAGACTATCAGTATAATTAGATAAAGACCCCTTAACATCTGTTCTCACTGGTGTCCTTAAAAGACAGCAACTTCTTGTATGGGGATCCTTGAAGCAATATTAGCATCCAGTATGCGGGGCCATTTCATGGTTCTGACTGTCTTTTTGTCTCCTGCTTCCTGACAGGTGGAATTATGTTTATGGTAGGTTGTTTTGTAGTGTGGGAGAAATGAAAGGATTCTGATGAAATAATTATGGGTATATCATTTCCTTGACAAAAAGAAAGATAACACTCCCTTATGTTCTGGAAATCAGAAGACAGTTATAGAGTGAAAGTGCAAGAGGATGCAAATTAGTAATATAAATTTTACTATTTAAAACCTTTGTATTAGATCATCAGTTACCTTAATATAAACCATACATAGTCTTTATTGTAACAATGTGTTTGTTAAATAACCAGTCTATATATTCAAAACAGACTCAAACAAGGAAAGCCACCTTCACTACTTTTAAGCTATCAAGTCTCCTACCTAACTTTCCCATAGTCCCCATGTAGTAAACCAGTCAAACCTGCCATCCTCAAAAGGGAGCATTGATCTGGGGGAACTTACATTCAGATAGTCTTATTTATTCACTCTTGGAGGCTTTATTGACCAACTATAGGTAAGGTGTCTTCTCCCAGAAGGCAAACAGCAGGGAGACAATAAAGAACTGGGAACATAGGATAACAGAAGAATAGAGGGGGGAAAAAACCCAAACACATTACTACGGAAGTTGGAGATTTAAACCAATACTTTCTTTCTCTTTCTCTCTTTTTTAGGATGGTTAATCCTGGTGATAGCATTTAAATTGACTATTTCAGTTAGGCCTATGGCTTCAATTTACCTTAATCCAGCTCTCCAAAGGGATCTATTTTCTTGTGTCCTAAACATTTACTAAAATAACTCACTTCTAATTGCAGTGTACTTTGTCTTGTCAGTGAGAACAGGAGAGAGCAAATATTCAACAAGCAGAGATATAATGTCATTTAAGAGTCTCAAAACCATGACTGAAGCAAGCTCTCACATAGTCCTTAAAAATGTTTGGATTTGTTTAATTTGGATTAGAGTAGGGTGTGCATTTAAAGCAGAATACATATGCCAGATTAATTTGGTATACTAATGGAATTATTCTGGAATGAGTGCTTTGTTTCATATTACCTTAATCCACATCTGAAATGGATTATGCTAATTTGTCCCCACACAGAGTTCATCGGGAAAAACTTCCCTTGTAGAGGCCAGAAGAAAAGATTACTTTCTCTTTCTAAGGAGAACTGACGGAGTCTGGACAAATGCTAGAGGTCAGCAGAGGAAAAGGAAATCTATTTTACCACCCTTGGGTGTTCTTAATAAATCATGTATAGATATTTGAGACTGCTCACCTGCAAATTTTGCAACGCCAAAACATTAAAAAATCATGATATTTTAAGAAATAATGAATACTGGTCACTTTTTATTTGCTTTCCAGTCCTTCAGCCTTTCCAAGCTTTGCTCAGCAGCCGCAAGGGGAAGAAATTGACTTAAAACCTCTTCCCACCCAAAATATGCAAGAATACAAACATTTTCCTGTAATTACATGACTTCAGTTTCTAGAGCTTTTAAAAAACACTAAATATCACAAGAATGGGAAACATCAGTTTCCCCTTAGCTCACTAGTTTCCTCTTGAAATCTTTTCCTATCTCCTTCATAACTAGAATAGCATTACTGAGTTAACTCATAGAGAATAAGTCAGCAAAACTTCAGTGGCTTTGTTCTGTTTTAGTATCTCTGACTCGGGATTCTTGGAACCCTGTACACCTGGCTGTTCTAAGAAAGAATAAAGTTATGGAGGAAGAAGAAATATTTACAGCCATTGTTAAACTGTAATATGACTACCATGCATGCTAGAACTGTGTGCTCCTGAAGTTGGTCATATGCAGAGCTGTGAAGGAAGCATAAAACGGTAATAATTCCAGGGTAACTTGATTGTAAAGATAATCCTGATCAGTACTGTGTGGCCAATGCTTGAGATTGTATCATGAGTATCCTTATAATAGGCTTGTTTGTTTGCTTGTTTGTTTTTAAAGAGTCTCATGATCTCAGGGCTGATGAAGTCAACCTAAAGCCTTAGGCAAAAAATAAGTCACACATCCCTCTTCCCAACTTGGACTGGTGGTATTAGGTGTTTCTCCTCTTCTTCCAGGAGTTACAGTAGCCCTCCCCCTCTCAACCCAGGAACACAGTGTAGAAACACAGGCCCTCATCTGCCCTCATGCTAAAGAAATGGACAGCATCATGATGACCCCGGACACCAGTGTATCTGGGGTGGCAGTTAAAGTGATTCCACTGCACTTTTTTGTATTCCTCTTCCCACCTTCCCTGCTGAAACATTTGCTGGCGTGGTGGTGGTGTCTTTCTCTGTATGCAATCCAATATCAAGTAATAGATTTTGCAGTTAACTCTTCATTAAGATGCAGTTCAGTATTGCCAACCCTAAATGCTCAAAAATCATGAGATTAAAAAGGGGGTTGTTTGGTTTGTGTTCTGGTTTCTGAGCTCTTATGATTCTCTGGGCTGACATATTCAAACTTTTCTTCAACTATGAGAGAGAGAAATATAGATTAAAAGAAATGAAATCTGCTGTTTTTATTAAATGCTCCAGGAATTAAGGCTTTAAAAAACCTACCATATATGTTGAAACTTGTGATAAATTAGTGACATTGCAATTCACCACTCAGAGTATTTTCAGCCTTCGGTAGACATCATTATATCAGTTACATTTTGCAGCATTAATTAAGTCATGAAGGCTAGGATCTACTTTGTTTTTAAGAAAAAGATTAGATTATGATGCCATCATAATTCCAGGATCTGGGGATACCGGCACGGGCCTCTAATGCATGTGTCTTAATCCAGCCTTCCATGATCTCCAGTTTTGTGATAGAAATTTTGCCAGCCTTTGCCACTATTCATAATGGCTCAAACTCTAATTAATTTCAATAGGGCTGAAGCCACAGACTGCCCTCAGTCAAGATGGCCACCATTCCCAATATCCTCAGTTGGCAGTAAGGAGTCCCTAGTAAAAATGGCTGCCTCTTTCCTGTTTCTAAGAGAAATGAAGACAGATTGCCTTCAGGGAAGATGGCTACCACATATTCTGTATGGCTAGAAACTAGGCAGAAAACTGAGAAGGGCCAAAAGAGTATCAAGAGTAATAAGGAGACTGAGCCCTGGTCTATACTACAAATTTATATCAGTATAACTTTTCCACACATTGGGCTGGGGAGACAAATGAGGAGACTGATTCTGAACATTTCACAGGAAGCTCTGCATTTTTAGTGGTAACACACAAACTGGAGGCGAGTGTCTTTTTCTCTAAACCTGCAAAAATCAGAAGACAGCGAAATTACACAGTGCTGTTACAGAATTTTTAAAACTAAGATTACCTTTAGAAACAAGTTATGAGAATGGAAATTAGGAATGGGCTAAGGAGAAGATTCATAACAGAAGCAACAGTTTAGTGCCTCTTCAACATAGACACTGACCTTATTTCTTGGCAACCAAGAGCCATAAATACCATCCTTGTTATAACATGTCATCTGACAAGATGTCTGTAACTTGAAAATTAATGCAGAAAGGGATGAAAGACTACAGTATATCAAAATGCATTTGTTTTCCTTATTCAATCAAATGTTACACCATTTCATCAGTCCATGGAATATTTATTTTCCCACCAATTTTTCAATTTTTGATGGTGGAGAAAAGGTTGACAGATCCATAATATTTTCTTGTTTATGAGGCCCGTGCTCATTTTTTTAAAGTTTACTTTTTTCACTAGTTATATTAGCTGTTCATGATTGTCTCTGCTACTCAAAGCATAATTATTTATTTGAACACATTAAAAAAGTCTGCTTTATTATCATCTTTAATGTTGCATATTTAATGTTACACCATGCCCTGTTAAAAAAATGTGATAACTTCAGGGAATTTGTGGCTCTCGTTGCTTTGTCATTCTAAGGACATTGATTTTTTTATTTATATGACTCTACAGTACAGGGTTTGTGGCTCACTGACTTACTATTAAATGATCATGCAGACATAACTAAATGCCAAGCTGTAGACAAATTTAAGCTACAGGGCATACTTTAATAGATGCTGGACATCTTCCGATTCTGTTTATTTCAAGCAGCCAGAATGTGATAATCTATCCCTGTACAGTCTTTTGGGAAAATCAGAATAGTTGTGCTGAAAGATCTTGTCTTTACTAATCCAGCTTTGGCAACATCTTTTGGCACAACAACATTCTTAAACATGAACAGACACCATGAAGTTTAGATATGTGTACTGTTTCAATAAGAATATAAATAAATATTAAGTCAGAGATTGTGGATGCCATATATTAGTCTGAAAATATATACTTCTGAAAGTTTGTTTCCGCATAATTCTTTAACATCATAAAGACAGGAAAAATAAGAATATATAATACAAAGGTTTTTCTGTATGACAAATAGATTACAAGTACTGCTGATGACTTTATCCTTTCTGCTGTTTCCTCTCCCCCCCGACCCCCTCCCCACCCCCACCCCCACCCCCAAAAATCACAGGTTGTCATTTTTCATTTAATAAAAAATTCAGACAATGCTGTGAATAATTAGTACATCAAAGATTAAATTCTAATTTAAAGGCACAAGGTGAACTAAAACATTGGTAAAGTGCAGTTATGTCTTGAACACTTACGCACTATAAAGCAGGAAATCTCCACACAATAGAGATTAATACTCTGTGTGCATACTGTATTATGCTCAGCTCTTAGCATTCTAAACTGGGACTGTAGCAGTTGTTATCTCTAGCAGGTTTCTTGGTGATTTTCAAGCCCAGCTTTACCTACCCAAGTGGCAGTGACACCAGCTTTCACTGAAGCCTTATTACTCTTAAAAGAGCAATTTGGTTGGTTGCACGGCTATTAGGATCAGACACTCAGGCTTTAAAGCTGTCAGTACAACTGATTCTCATCTTTATTTTTTTTCACAATCCTGACATCTTTTTCTCTTTTCTGCTGGACACAAGCATTACTGTTTTTATCATTTTCAATCAAGCTCACACTGGAATCTGAGGAATATATTCCTACTGAAACCAAAGTGAGGAGCAGAAATTATTTTATAGCTACTATAGTAGCAGCAGGGCTGGCTGCATGTTGTGTGGGAGAAACTGGATCAGTGAGAAATGTGGCTTTCCTCAGGGCTACATCATTGAGATATTACTTCAACATCTAAGGATGGCAAAACAACTACTTGCTGTGATTTTACAGTGATTAATGACTCCTCTTTAAGGAAACTGTGTGTGGAAAGTGGGAGAGAAGATGTAACAAATTTTGTGAAAATAACTTGTGGAAATGTTATCATCAGTGAAATGGGGGAAAATTACTATGCTTGAACTTCTTTTCATTTTGATGTTGTTCTTCTCTGGACCAACGCTGAGCAAGCTAAGTAGGACCAAAAGCAAACACTGGAAGGGTGGTAAGTGATAAAAGTTTTTATAATGAATGTCTGGATGAGACTGGAAAATTCAGGGTTAATGTTTACTTAAAGGAAACAAATCTGTTTTGAATCCTTAAAATTTCAAGTTATCACTTGAATTTGAGAGAGAATCTGAAAGCAAAGCAGGGTTTCAATTTGTTTGCTTGTTTAGTTTGTTTATGTAAAGTGTTTATTTCCTAGAGGGATTAGAGATATTTACTGTATAAATAGCAAAAGTTCACTTAAGGCCCTGGAATACTAGGAATAGCTTCTCATGTAAAAATTACAGCTAAATTAAAAATCCTGTGTTTTAAAGACTGTGAGAACATTAAGATTGTTGCTTTTATTATAAAGACCTGGGGGTCCCAGATGCTTATATCTTTTAACCGTGCTTGCTATCTGGAGGTTACATTATTTGGAAAAGATAGAGAAAGAGAGGGGGAAAATATACTCATCTTGTTGGAGTGGAGAATTGTTAGTATATTTTGTGCAATGATTAGACAGACTTTTTTTTAAAGAACATGAATGTTATAAAATGCAGTGCCAGCATCAGTAATTGGCTGGCTGACTATATTGGTATTGATGTGTTAATAAAGATAAATTGTATTAACTTTATTGAAAAAATCTGCTGTGCTGAAAAACACTTATGGTTTTTGAAGGCTGCAATACATTTTCTTCTACTGATGGAAACTGCAAAGAAGATTTACCCTGTATATTTTGTGAACAGTTCTCTAAATATGACTCTTTGTAAAGTTCACTTTGTTTTGTTTCTACTGCATGACGTTTATGGAAAACATGGGTTATCAAGGTCTGATAATCAAATGGCCCAGTGAGCATAAATGGTGAAGCATAAATATTTGGACTAATAGACTATAGATGCTGGATAGCATGTCCACTCTCTCTCCTCAGACAGGGCTTTCTTGATATTGATTGGATGCACCCTAGGAATTTTGTTTCTCACAAATACTGCCATAACACGAAGTGCATATCTCAGCTTTAATAGCACTTTCAGTTTTCTTCTGCTGTCAGTGTTGTGATCTGAGGTTAAAGAGTAGCATCAATATTAAAAAGCAGTTTTAATAATGTATCACAACATCTCAGCAGGAAATTTTGTCTCCCCCCTCCCTCTTTACTATAGTTCCCTTCGTTGCATTAAAGACATTACAAATCTTCCACCTATCATACCTTCAAGGGAAAAGTTCCAGCAGGCACTTAAGATGGGCTGTTAAGGCAAAGGTGGCTAGAACAGCATATCTGCAAATTATTTTCAGTTCCTGTAAATTCCATTATCACTCTACTCACATCTCACAATGCAGTTACTGGTCTTCTTTCTTGAAAATTACAAGCTGTTATTTACCCTATGCTGCATGATCTCTTCTCAGAGGCATGTGATCCAGGCGCATATGCTACTAACAACTTCTCACAATTAAAAAAAATGTTTTCGGGTTCAGTCTCCTTTTAAGTTTTATTAGTCATCCTGAAAAGTTAGATATTTACTGAAGAAGTTATGCAGCAGATTGAAAATAACCCCACACATCACTATTGAGTAAGGCTGGTACCTTGTTCTGTATGTTTATATGAAAAAAATGTCACTGTTTTAAGCAGCTGAAGTTGCTTAAGAATTTCTTCTGAAAAGAGACAAAAACTAGGGTTGGGTTTTGTTTTGTTTTTAAGTACCTTTAAATGAGATTAATAGTAAATGTGGCATATTTGCTGTTTAATAGTATTGCTTTTTAAAAATTCAGAGTGCGTAGTATTGCTACCAATTCAAGAACTGTTGTTTTGAAGGCAAGATTTGAATTTAATGGAAAGTTTTGAGTTTACTGCCTGTTATAATGTGTATGTTCTAGAGTGTGCATTGTTAATTCCAAAACAATTTTTAGCTTGTCAGAACCAAAATACAATATGAGTATCCATTTTTGTAAAGTAGGGCAAACACTGAAAGTCAACCTTTGCTTATACTTTGACTTCAGTAATTTTCTTCAGTATGCATGTGGAACAGTAGATTGTCAAGAATTTTTCAGTGAAATGTTTTTGTCAGAAAATGCTGGGTTTTTTTTTTCAAAACCAAAATGTTTGACCATAACTTACTGGTTTCCATGAAACTTTCACTGGGAGAGTCTCTTGGGTCCATGATGAAATTCTCGTTAAAATGAAAGAGAGAATATCTGACTCCAGCATAGTCTAGTGTCTATGACATTCTGTCAGACTATATGAGATTATGTAAGCCTATACTCTGAGAGGGAGCAGGGATTTGACCTGGGTTCCCTGAACAGCTGGCTATTTTGGGATGGATTGCTCTTGTTAAGGGGGAGGGGTTGGGTGAGGTGGTCAACAACAGTTTTAAAAAGGTCTTGATTTTGTTTCAATATGGAATGAAAACAAACTTTGAAACCTCAACTTTTTTTGTGAAATGGATTCTGGTTTTCTGGCAAACCTACTAGAAACTTTCACTGATTGGTAATGAGACTTATGCATATAGACACCATGAGTGGAGAGTGGATCCCAAAATATAAACTGGAATTTCCAATGTAACTCAAGGAAATTAGACACCCAGCTACCAAGTCCTAGTCATCATGTCCACAGAAGAAATACATATGATGAAGTATGTATACATCTGGAGGCACGAGAGATATATCCTAAGATATATCCTAGGATAAACCAGCAGAGCTCTGCTGAAGTCAGTGGTTCCAGTGATTTATTGTGATGGAGAAAAAGCCCTTATCCTAAAATTGTGACTTCAGAGTGGACTCTTTCATCCTCATGGAGCAGCATTGACTTCAATGAAGTTCTACACACCATGGATCCATTTGTAGGAATATATTTATACACAGAACTTTTATAATAAATTGCCAGAAGTATGATGAATAGAAAACTTTGGGGACATTAATAAAGATCAAATGAAAATCTGAAAAATACATTTTTAAATTGCATTTTGTTTTGCAGATTTTTCATACACTCAAATAAAAGCACCTCGTCTCCTGTTATAGGAGGAAAGACAATATGGCAATTTTCATTTTTCAGGCCAAGTAAAGACTATTGAGTTTATAAAACTCTCTAGTTGAGCCAAAACTGAACTTTTTCACCAAAGCTCCAACCCCTAGTAAAGCCACTTTTTAGAGATCTCGTATAGTGACATATGGTTCTTGTTTCTCAGCAAAATATTTGTATATTGTAATTCTTTATGGACTTAAGGCTACAAATGCTGAACACCTGCAGCTCTCACTGAAGTCAAAGGAGTGTTGGGTATTCATCATCTCTGAAAACCAGGCCTATAATTAGCAGTGGATGAACCTAGTGATGCTAAATAATAGTCCAAATGTATTCCCGATTTAATTGCTATCAAATCAGTAGAATTATGCCAGGGGGTGAACTTGTCCCAGTCTGTTATTGGGATAAATGTAAGTAACATAAATTGTATTTTCTAGTTGCTTAAATGTTCGTACCTTGGAAAACCTTTAAAAATGCATTGCAATGTAGTGTTTATAAGTGTTTAGCTCTGGTGCTCTGGGATTCAGAAACTAGTGCTCAAGATAAACTAAAGCATAAAAGAAAAACCTGAAGTTACAAATCATTTGGATTTTCTTTTTCTCTCTGAGCCAAGATAACACATTATGATTCAAGTTTTTAAGAAGGATTTAGAACTTGGAGAATAAAACACTGTGAGAAGACAATTAAATCCCCTTTTTAGTTTATCTTAAATTGTGAAGCAGATTTCAAGCTTTGCAAATACCTATCCTCTACTGAAATCATTTTTCACGGTGCTGTGGTATGCCAATACACTTATAAAGGGAAAAGTATTTCATGTCTGAAAACACATAGACATTTCTTTATATGCATGCGGAAGTGTTTTTTTAGAAGCTTATTGAATCTATCAGGGCAGTATGGAGTGTTAATGGAATGGTACGCTCATGCATTGTCTTTGGGCACCCCCTGAAAAAGTGTTAGATAATTTACAATAGGGTATCCCCGAATGATGAAGATTATTCTGCTGTGTGAGGCAACATTTACTGATCTCTAGTGATATCAGATCTAGAAGGAGATCTGTGAATCACAGTGTTACATCTTATATGTCCTATATACAGATGTGTATGGCCATGAGAAAAGTTACTCTGATAGTTCTTGCCAAAGGATTTATTTCTGTAAGGACCTCAGCCCTTTTCAGGACCTACACAGTCCAGCTTAACTACCATGCATTATTGTTCAGAGATTACCTTCCTTGGTAACTATGTACTAACTCAACTGGAAACAAAGTTGTCTATGGGGGAAAAATAACTATGCCTACTCTGTTATCTCACAATAACTATGAACCTAACTTGCATCTTCACTCATAGCTCTGTGACAAAAAGTTTATGGAAAAAAGAGACAGAGAAAATCAGGAGACTAGTATGTAAATTATCGTACTTTTTGGCACATAACAAGAGTTTGTACTTATTAAATCCAATTTGCTCTTCTAGCTGTATAAAATAATGCCATGCATTTTTCCCCTTTTGGTATGTCTACACAGCAATAAAACATCCATGACCAACGCAAGTCAGCTGACTTGGACTTGTGGGACTCAGGCTGTGGGGCTATAAAATCACAGGGTAGATGTCCATGCTCAGGTGGGCCCAAGCTCTGACCTGTGCATGAATGTCTATACTGAAGTTTTATAGCAATGCAGCTTGAGTCTGAGCAAAAGCCCAAGTCAGCTGGCATGGGCCAGCCATGGACATTTCATTGCAGTATAGACATATCCACTATGTCTAAGAGGAACTGAAATAGTTATCTTTCGTGCCCAAATCAAGTTTTTATCAAGTTTATCCAGCTGAGTTTGTGCAACAGACTCGTATTTCAGCTGCTGCTGTGGCTCACGTTATAGCTGAATACAGTAAGAGGTTGTGAGAGCCCTAATGTCACGTATGAGATATTAATTTTGAGGAGAAAAATGTGTGCATGATTGTTTGAATGTAATTACAGAATGTGACTCTTTCAGACAGTCTGCAGACTGATCAGAATAGTTATTCATATTAAATAGAGCACATGGTTTGTGCTATGCTTTATTATCAGTTCCATTATTTATATATATATATATATATATATATGTATATGGCATACTATCCATGCTCAGGCTTTGGTGCTGACCCAAAGATTAGCTAATGAAAGGAAACCTAGTTAAAAGGTTCTGATTTTCAAAAGCAGTAAAAGCCCACAAATCCCCATAAAGTCCTTGGAAGTTCAGTAACTTTGAAAATTAGGCTGCTTGTATTTAAGTGCTTAAGTATGGATCAAGGAGCAAAATTTGTGCCTGCAATTTTAGTCTAAAATTACATACAGTGAAAGATGAGACCAGGGGAACTGACAGTCTCACCTGGCCCCTGGACAATGTGTGTGAGTGGGGGGGGGAGGGAGAAGGGGCTCTGTGGGGTGGCAACAGGGGCAGAAAGCCCTCAGTGTTGCTTGAACTATGGCTTACCCTCACCTCCAGCCCTCAGTACTGCCTGGAGTGTGCCACATGGCACTCTGGTGATGGTTTAGAGGGACCGGGCTCCAGGCGCCACCACTGCCACATTAGCAGTGATACCGGCCAAGAGCCTAGGCCCTTTTGAATCACCAGACTCAGGGCAGTTGCCCCTTTTGTCTCCTCCATCAGTAGACCTATTGTGATTCTTTCAAATACAGAGACAATAGGAAAAAGCTAAGGCCATCCCCGTTATCTGTCCAAGATATGTTCCAAAAACGTGGACGTATAGCAAAATCATGTACAGCAGGGAATTTCTTTTATTTGTGTTCAAGCAGCTTACTTTCGTTTGAGAATGTTTTTCAATTTTTTTTTTTTGAGCCATGCAAGATCAGAGAATAGGAGGACTTATAATGAAACAGTTCCTAAATTCTTCAACGATGTTAGTGCAGAACTGACATATCCCGGGGTGACATATAGCAGGGACAGCCTGTATTTATGCATGTTTAAAAGAAAATATGAATGTTTATTTGAGTATCCCTGACTGTGTAATGGTTTGGATTTAAGATCACTTTTTCTCTTTATTTTATGGTTCAGATCCAGGGTGCACACAGTTGAGCTCTGTACCTTCACAGAGTCTCATTTAAATCAAAGGGGCTGGAATTACACAAATGGAATTACACGGAGTTTCTTGCATATATTTCCCTGCAGGATCCAGGTCTTAATACTTTGCTTGAAATGACTGTCCTCATATTAAAAATGCCTTAACTAAAGTTATATTTCTAAATCAGAGAAAAGATTTACATCGGGCATATAAGGACTCCATTACTAGAAAATAAATGTGGATAAACATGGTTTTGGAACAGATATCAAGTGTCACCTACATTAAAGAATTAGCAGGCAAAACCAAACTCTCTCAATTAGGTCTACAAATAGAATTAACACATTCAAATTGCCTGCTAAATATTGTAAGAGCACAGGATCAGTAATTCAAAATGTTGAAACCTATATACATACTATAGGGTATGTCTACACTACAGCGTTTTGTCCGAAAAATAACCATTTTTCCAACAAAACTTGAGGAACGTCCACACTGCAATTGCATTCTTCCGCAAGAAAATCAAAAGAACAGAGGATTTTTTCCGGCAATGGTAATTCTCATTCTACAAGGAAGAAGCCTTTTTATGAAAGAGCTGTTTCACAAAAAGGCGTGTGTGGATGGGGAAGAGGGAGTTCTTTCAGAAGAAGAGGAAAGAGAAAAAAGCACAGGTGCCCTGGTGGCCATTCCGTCCATAGCAATCATAGCTCACATGCAAGAGAGCATACATTCAGTCTGGACACTCTCTTTTGAAAAAAGCAGATGGCTTTTTTGATGCACTTTTGCAGTGTGGACGCTTTCTTTAGGAAGAAGTTTTTTCAGAAGATCTCTTCTGAAGAAAGCTTCTTCCAAAAGAAGCCTGTAGTCTAGACATAGCCAGAGTGCATAAGAAAGAGCCACGGGTGTTTTGGCTTTCCCTTTCTAGTAATATTCAAATACAATGATTTTGGCTGCTAAATAGTATTGATTTTAGTTGCTAACAATTGAAAGCATGATCTAAAGAGTACTTAAAATAAATTGTGTCCTTTGAGAACTGTTACTAAACTCCTTCAGAAAACATCTTTGCTTAGTACCTTCGAAAAAGAAAGAGACTGAGAGGATAGGAACTTTGGACAGATCATTTAATTTTGGAAAGTGAGACTCAAATTGAGAATAATGAAAAGCTGTTGATATTTTAGCATTACTGTTCATGAAGACTGTGTCAGCACATCTATTATAAAATACATATTTTTCAGGTGGTTACAACTTAGTCCCCAAAACTTGTTTTGGGTTGAAATCTGGTTCATGTTAGAAGTAAATTTTATGTCACCAGTTTTCAAAAACAAATCTTCAAGCTTCAACTAGTTGAGTATTAAAACAGGTGCATATGTGGCACCTGTGTCTCCACAGCCAAGGGGGAAGGCAGAGGCTGCCTAGATGCTGATACCACACCCTCCTTCTCTGTGGGGCCAGCACTGCCCCAGATCCCTGATTGTCCTGGACCCTACGCTGTGTAGGCCTGGGTGGTAGCCCCAGAGCTCACAGGGGCACCACACCCAAAGCTGTGGGAGTGGGCAGCAGCCCCAGACACCAACCCCATGGGACTAAGGATTCCTCGCAGCTACCCCACTGACCCTAGGCCCTTGGCTGCACGTGACCAACTGGCTGGCTGCTGATCTCGGACCTCCACTGCACAAGGCCAGCTGGCTACCCAGGGCTGGAGGGACCAATCAGCAGCCAGGGTCCCCCCTGCTATGTGGGCCAGGAAAGCAGCCTCAGAGCTCTGGACTATAGCCACAAATCTCCCATCCCACTGGGCTGGCCAGCAGTCCCATACTCCTACACCCCATTGCACAGCTGCCCTGAATGCCCAGAACTGGGTGGGCCAGGTGGCATCTCTGGACCCAGACCACCCACTCTGCAGCAGCTCTGGAGTTTGTGGGGTGGGGTATCAGCCCCAGGTTCCCAACCCTACGAGGTCATCTATGAGTACCAAACTCACAACCCCAGCTGGAGCTCCTGAGCTTGCTGGGACTGGCCAAGAGTCCTGAAGCCCTTGAGGCTCAGTGGTCTTTAGCACACAGCTGGGCTCTGATTTACTGATCTTAACACTGGCTGTTTTACCTCTTTTCACAGCAGCCGAGCTATGGCCAGAATCTAATACCGATGCTTTGTAGAATATTATTCCATAAGCGGTTTTATTAACTTCAGTGGGACTTAGTGGGTCCTGATGGGGTCAGATGCTATTCGACATGCCAGGATCTGGCCCTCAGTGAACATCAGCTTTCACTTTGAATGCCTCTGTTATTTCTCACTATGGGTGTGTCTAAACTACACCCCTTTGCCGACAGAGGGATGTAGATTAGGCACATCGCTATTGCAAATGAAGCAGGAATTTAAATATCCCACGCTTCATTTGAATAGAAATGGCCGCCACTTTTTGCCGACACGGTACTTTGCTGGCAAAAAGCGGCAGTCTAGATGGGGATCGGTCAACAAGGAAAGCCTTTTCTGACCGATTCTGTAAACCTCGTTACACGAAGCATAAGAGATCAGTAGGAAAAGGCTTTTTTTGTCGACTGATCCCCGTCTAGACTTCCGCTTTTTGCCAGCAAAGTGCCACGGCGGCAAAAAGCAGCGGCCATTTCTATTCAAATGAAACATGGGATATTTAAATCCCCACTTCATTTGCAATAGCGATGTGCCTAATCTACATCCCTCTGTCCGCAGAGGGGTATAATTTAGACACACCCTATGTCTCAACAGCCCAAGAGGTGTTTGAACAGTTTCTTTCCTTGGTAACTAATTATTGTCATCTCATTTATAAGGTACATTTTATAAATTATCATCCTCATAAGCAGTTGATTAAGGAAGTCTTAGTCTTTTTTCATCAAACAGCTTAAGTAAATTTACATTAATACTGTAGCATTAAGATATATGCTGTGCTATATTCATAAATGATCTGGAGAAAGGGGTAAGCAGTGAGGTGGTAAAGTTTGCGGATGATATCAAACTGTTTAGGATAGTCAAGACAGAAGCAGACTGTAAGGGACTCCAAGAAGATCTCACCAAACTGAGTGATTGGGCAACAAAATGGCAAATGAAATTTAATGTGGATAAGTGTAAAGTAATGCACATTGGGAAAAATAACCCCAACTATACGTACAGTATGATGGGGGCTAATTTGGCTACGACAAATCAGGAAAGAGATCTTGGAGTTATCGTGGACAGTTCTCTGAAAACTTCCACACAGTGTGCAGCGGCGGTCAAAAAGGCAAATAGGATGCTAGGTATTATTAAGAAAGGGATAGAAAATAAGACCCGGAATATCTTACTGCCCCTGTATAAAACTATGGTACGCCCACATCTTGAATACTGTGTACAGATGTGGTCTCCTCACCTCAAAAAAGATATTTTGGCCTTGGAAAGGGTTCAGAAAAGGGCAACTAAATTGATTAGGGGTTTGGAACGGGTCCCATATGAGGAGAGGTTAAAGCGACTGGGACTTTTCAGTTTAGAAAAGAGGAGACTGAGGGGGGATATGATAGAGGTGTATAAAATCATGAGTGGTATGGAGAGGGCCGATAAAGAAAAGTTATTTATTAGTTCCCTAAATAGAAGAACTAGAGGACACCAAATGAAATTAATGGGTAGCAGGTTTAAAACTAATAAAAGAAAGTTCTTCTTCACACAGCGTGTAGTCAGCATGTGGAACTCCTTGCCAGAGGAGGCTGTGAAGGCTAGGACTATAACAGAGTTTAAAGAGAAGCTAGATAATTTCATGGAGGTTAGGTCCATAAAAGGCTATTAGCCAGGGGATAAAATGGTGTCCTTGGCCTCTGTTTGACAGAGGCTGGAGAGGGATGGCAGGAGACAAAGCGCTTGATCATTGTCTTCGGTCCACCCCCTCTGGGGCACCTGGTGCTGGCCACTGTCGGCAGACAGGATACTGGGCTAGATGGACCTTTGGTCTGACCCGGTACGGCCGTTCTTATGTTCTTATGTTCTTATGTTCTATATAAAAATCTTATATCGATGTATTTCATTTTTCATTCACTTTTTTTCATTTAGGTCACTGGGCAGCAGGATCTAAATGTGGTCTCTTACCCAAAATTAATTATATAGACTCAGCATTATGGACCTACAGAAAATGGAATAAAATTCAGTTTTTGGCAATCTGATTTGCTTACTTTATACTCCCGTGGAAAATCTACGTTAACATTTTTATTCCCTTATTTTTCTCCTCTTTTTTTGGTAGAGAGAAGAACTGTTTGGACTAACATATGATAGGAGCCAAATAACAATTGATCTCTACTTGAAAACTGATATAATAATTGATAAATCTATTTTCTTTAACCATTTCAAATAATGTGTATAGTTTTTCAAATATTCTCCAATATTTGTAGCCAATTGACAAAGATACTCACAGCTAAGTCTGAATCTACTATATATTTGAGAGAGTTAGTGAGTTTGTCTGTCTGTCCAACTGAGTCCATTTGTTCAAGAACTCTTCCTAAATGGTATGCAGCTTCCTTTTATCATAACTTAAAGCAAGGCTAGGGTTTGGTTGTGTCAGGACACTAGAATGCGCGTGGAATGCAATTGTTTCTCATCAAACAGAAAGGGAGGAGAAAGGACAGTTATACTCCAGAAGGAACATGGTGGGCAGCAAGCATGGGGGATAATTATGCTCCTGACTGACTACAGGGGACAGCAAATACCCCAATGCCTGGAAGCAGCTACTGGCTGGTAGAATGGCTCCTGCCAGACCGGCATTCCCAGGGAGCAACTGCTGACTGGCCAGCATGGTCCCCAATGCCCCAGGCCACCTTCAGGGAGTAGCCACATGGCCCCTGCTTTCCTGGGCCAGCCCCAAGGAAAAGCTGGCAGGCAGGCCACATGGCCCTCACCTGTCTTGAGAAGCCGGTGGGTGGGCTGCGCGCTCACACACAACTCCTGCCCCAGCCTGTCCCTGGGAAGAAGCCAGCAGGTGGGTTGCGTGGTCCCCCATCCCAGGCTGGATCCAGGAAGAAGTTGTTGGGTGACCCCACCCCCCTGCCCTGAGTCCCCCACCCTTTCCTCTGACCCCCCATGCTTCCCACCCCCTGCTCTGACCCCTGCATCCTCCACTCCCTGCCCTGAGCCCATCCTCATTCTCCAATTCTGCCTCCTCACCTTCTCACCCCGAGCGCAGTGTCCTGAGCCCCTGCTCACCCCCAATACTGATTCCTGCACCCCTCACCCTCAGCCTCTTGCCCTGAGCCTACCACATCCCCTGATTCCTGTACCCCCCACACCCTGAAAGACCCAAACAGTGCTAGGTAAGTCTTCTAGTTAACTATAATACACAAACTCATATGTCCTATATGTAGAATAAGCTAGATGTGCTAAAAACATAGGAATATATTATGTACTGTGTATGCAAATTTGGTTGATCTACACTGCTCATTTTGTTTCCTTTCCCAAACAGCAAACATGGTAATTTCACTTTACAGATAATGTAGTCTGAGAAGCTAAGTCAGTTTACCAGTAGATGCATTATGATTCAAGGCAAGGACAGTTGCTGGCTTCTCAATGTATTTGTTTATATTTCCAAAATGAGAAGTACTGTAATGATTGCAACATTACATGGTTACACAACTTTTGCAAATAGGCCAAATCTACATACACAGAAAAATGCGTATCACAAGGTGAACTTTTTCTGCTTTGAGTAGGTATTTGGAGGGGAGTAATAGAGGGCTGCTTTATGAATCCCCCGTGACCGCTTCTGTTCAGATATTTTGCAATACATGGACTAAGAAGTGAGTGGACATGAAGTGAGTTTCATCCTGAAATAAGAACTGTGGTTGTACTGATCCATTTCTCATACTCCACAAAGATTACATCTTCTCATGACAGGAATTATCTTATATGGGAATATTGCACATGGGACAGAGGTTTGCCAGTCTATGGGTGATTACTACTTCTGAGTTTACAGGCTCAATTTGCACTGTTTGTTGGGGGCAATCTGCAAAAGTGCTATAATTAAAAAGCCAGTGATTATTTTATTTGTTCTTCCTTTGTGTTAGTCTTAAAGATGACTGCAGATATTGTGACTATATTAAATATCCACTAAGAACAAACAGTTAACTTGTTTAAATTACATTACAATATGCCTCTTTGCATTGATCAGATTATAGAAAACTGAATTTTATATAGTCCTATGGGATTTATAGTTTTCTAAAATACACAATGAGAAATAATAAAAAAAATGATGATCAGACATAGCTTCAGTTGAATGGGAGGATAGGAATTTTTACTCCTGTGTAGCATATAAAAGTCTAAATTCAGAAATAACTTTAAATTTCTTATGCATGCCATTGCCTTCATGGTTTCTAGTGCATCCAATCATGTCTGTCTTGTTACCAGGACAATGACACTAAAATGGGCTGAAAACAGCATCCTTTCACGTTGCATTACCGCATACTGAACAGCACTCTGCTTTGTGCATTTTGAACTCTCTGTAATAAAAGTTTTAAGAGATAAGAAGCTTTTTCTATTTCAGGGTCACCATTAGTCTGAATAATGCATAAACATGGGAAGAGGTTTGAAGTTCTACTGAGGATCACAGTATAGCGTCAATTAAATTATACATCATTATCACAGCTGCCAAACCTGGTGTGGGATTTTAGCCCCCATCTCACTAAATGTTCTATGTAGCTGTCTTGTCCAATCCCTTTTTTCAAAGCAACAACAGTGCTCTTTCACAAACCTAGTTTAAAGAAGAAATTGGAGGGTGAGATTTGGTTGATCACGAAAGAACTTTGAAGTGTCAACAGTCAAGCACCAAGGGAGAAAAAAAAAGGTCAACTCTCTAGCCTTAAAAAACACAGGGGAAAAATCAAACACTATTAAGTCATGACATTATTATGTTCTTTTTGAAGTAGGCTGTATGCACTATCTCTCTCAGCAGAGTGGTTTGCATCGTAGTTCCTCTCTTGAGTTAATAATGAAGCCTTTTGTTAAAGTAGAAATGTATTGGCTACCTAATATGAGGTGATCTCTAGAAATGTCCCTATGGATAACACTGATTTTACAGGTCAGTGTGGACAGATGGGCTTTGTCTGTTTTGTTCATCTGTGCTTCAGGTTTAATCACTTAAACTTTTAAGAATAGCTTACCATACTGGATAAATGAATTTTCAGTGGGAGAGAATATGGAGCAGTGTTATTCAGCCATCCTTGTACAAGTCATCTAATTATTACTTCAGCAGTATCTTTGGCATAAATCTGAGATATAAAGAACTATTATCTGATACTCAGAAAAAAAACCTATGATCTATCTTTTTTTTAATCCAAGTAATAACATCTAAAGGTGATGAAGTGTTTTGTTTCATTAATTATGTCATTCAGACTTCCACTGTCACTTACTTTACCTAATAATATTATTCGGTTGCTGGCCTGTTATATAGAGTCTTTTGAATAGCCCCATGGAGAAGAGGGAAGTCAAGGAGCAGTACTTACTAATTTTTGTTTAGAATACTGATAATTGTATTCTGCCATTGATTTGTACACAGAACACATCACTGATTTCAATAAGAATGTTAAGCATCCAGATCAATGGCATGTTATGCCACATAAAGGTGACAATGACTTGATATGTGAAACCAAATGGGCAGGAGGTACTGAGGAGTTTCCATACAGACCTAGAAAACTCAACATTTTAAACTTTACTATTTAAACTTTATAAATTAATAACTCCCTGAATAAAAATCATGAAAAGGAAATGTTAAAGACTGTGCAATGAGTGCATAGGTGAGAGGCTCCCGGGGAAGGGAAGGGGAATCCTAGCTTGTGTGCAGCCTTTTGTATAAGGTAAAACTGATCCTGTGCTGCTTCAAACCATAGAAGAAGCTGAATATTGACTTGCCAATAGTAGAAGCACAAGAATCACTCCTCTTTATATTCAAATCAGTCTGTATAGCTAACCAATCAAATACCTCAGTCATGGTTGCATTTTCCATTAGCTTTCCTGTTAGATTAACTTTGCACAGCAGAATGACAAAATGTTCAGAATTTGGGTTTAGTTTGGATAAGAATCAAACTATAAAGCTTATCAAAATCTCCTGAGCTTGCAAGCTTGGGATGGATATCTCATAAGACCATGTGTTTACATGAGATTTCTTTCTGACTCTTTTGGTCATGTTTGTGGATGAAAAACCTGCATATACTTTATCATGTAATTGATTTGCTTTTTTTTTCAAATATGAGAAACAGTTTGAGACTCAGATTTCTTAATTCCAGGAAAGCAAAGCAGAATACAACATAGCCACACTCTTCCAATCCCTAGCTTCTTAACAGTTGCCTTGCCCACTTTGTATTTTCAGCCTGACTGCATTTTCAGACTTCAAGTTAGAACTTTGCTTCACCAGAACTCTCCAGCCAAGTTTGTGACATTTTGTACACTCTGAAGGCAAATATTCATCTGAATATTCAGACTGGCTTCTGATCAATTCTCTTGCAGTTCTTCCTCGTATTTTTCTCTCTACTAGCCCAAAAATGCTCCCTAGATCATGCTTTGTCCTTTAAATATACAAATGTTAAAATGGATTGTAGAGGCAAGCAAACCCCAAGTCTTGAGGGTAACCATACTAATCTGTGTCACCTACACAGGAACCTTGAACCCAAATAAAAAGTTAAATTTTCACTGATCAAAACTACTCTGCATATTCATCTGCTGATATAGAAAGGTGAGCCCCCCAAAAAATGTACACAGCTTTTATACCAGCTTCTTTCCCAAAACACTCTAAAAACTGCCCACTCTCCAGTATATATGCCCTCTGAATCTGCCTACTGATATAATTGTTGGCCATAAATTTTGGATAAAAAAAGAACTTAAGCCTTTGAAATAGTCAGTGGGATACTGCTGAAGTGCACAGAGAGAGTACAGTGGCTAATAAGGAATTGCGTGGATGTGAATCATAGTTAAAATCCATGCATTAAGTTGCTTAAGCCTGAGGAGCAGCAAAGTCTGGCACTCACAGAAACCTAACTTTGGTTGAATATAATCCTTAGATTCATTGTGATATTGTAAAATACCAAGTGTCTTTGACTTGTCAGTGAAAAAGGAGCTTGGGCTTTGTAACAAATGGAACAGTGATGTATATTTGGAAGCTTCATGACACATTAAAGTATTTTATGAGGCACAATTTGTTTTGGTGGTCTGCTCTGATTGATGGCATGCTATCTGCCGCTGATTCATTGGTTGTGGTAGTTCTGTAATAAATGTACGTTGCTAGACAGTGCTAAATGTATTCCGTCTAAATCATTCCTTACTTATAACAAGTTTCAGTGGTTGTTTATACTTCCTTTTGAAAGTATTTATCATTTTGAAGCAGCTCTATCACTTCAAATGGGATAACAGAGTGAATAAGTGTTTTGAACTTCTAGGTAACATATACTAGAAATTGTAAAAAGAAGTTAAGGAGTGTTCAACCTTACTTTAAAAAGTTGCATTATTTTTAATCTATCTTTTTAATCAGTTTTATATCATCTCTCCTGATCTGACATCTTTATCTGAATAAAACTCTTTTGAATAAGTAATACCTAAAACAACTGTAGTTTAAAATATGAGGACAAGCCACTTCTATGTTTGCCCCAAAACTATGGTGCTTTGGAGAAATCACAATGCTGCTTTTTTTTTTTTTTGCATGTGAAATTTCCACAGAGATTTATATTGTCATTCAATAACCAATTGATCAGAAAACAGTACAAAATGCACCTGCTACCTATGCAGGCTTTTCACACAGGTCAGAAGTGCAGAATACATTTTTCCTGAGCAAATTGTGCACTTCAACCTTCCTTTTGCTAGGTATAATATGAGATTGTGTGGCTATAAAATTGGAGTGTAGACATTTGTGTTCAGGGTGGAGCCTGGGCTCTTGGCCCATCCCCGCTCTCATAGTCCTAGACCCCAGGCTCCAGCCCAAGCCCCAGGAGCCTGACATGGGATGGCCTGCAGGTGTTTTACTGCAGTCTAGATACATATATTAGAGACCCCAAGTGATACATATATTAGAGGCCCTTTGGTATCCGTTAAATCAAAGGTCTCAAACTCCTGGCCTGGGCCTTCCCAGGCCAGAATAATTGTGCAATCCAGCCCAGGAGTCTTGGTGAGGGGAGCTGTCAGTTACCGTTCCCCAAGGCCCTCTCTCTTCCCCCACAGGGTGCCCCATCCCTCAAGGATGTGGCTTTCAGGGATTCAGGGGTCTGGTGGCAGCAGTGGTTGGTTTTCCCTCATACTCCCCACAGCTGCAGGAGCTGTGGGGAAAGAGCACACTTGGTGGGCACACTCATTTCACTTCCCTGTGGTTCCTGTTGCTGCAAGATGGGGGGGGGAGGGGCTCTACTGCTGCTGCTGTGTCACACTAGACTCCCCTGCAGTAACCCCCAAAGCCACATGCTTGAGGGATGGGATGCAGTTGAGATTAGAAGGGGCAGGGATCAGGAATGGTAATAGATGCCCACCTCTAGTCCACCTGGACTCTCAGGCTAGATTGCACAATTGCTCCAGCTGGTGATGGCCTGTGGACTGAGAGTTTGAGACCCCAACTTTAAATCTTTGGAAGTGGGAAACATATTGTCTGCATCATCAAGGAAGAGTGGGAGCATTAAGTCTTATGTTTGCCTTCATGGAGTAGTCCAGTTTCTCTCCTTCCTTCACTGTTCTGTCTCTCTTATTCTAAGCTCAGGATATATCAGTAGCACTCCAGGAGCAGCGCATTGCAAGGAAGCTTAACAAAATTTGAAATTCGTTTTGATTAGTAGCTGGGGAATTATCAATGTCAAATACATAAATCTTCAGAGCCATCATTTCACAATAGAAAATGGTTCAATATTTTCTACTACTTAAAGCTCATGAACAAAGATTATATGGTGACAGATGGCAGTTTTAAGTCTTTGCTTTGTCTGAGGTGCCACTTTTCTACTTCTTTCTACTCATCCATCCTTTCAGTTATAAATTCTTGTTGTTATCCCCACATACCCTTTTTTCTCCTTTAAGTTAGCTATGGTAATCCATACACATGTGATTAACCTGATTTTTTTTCTTTGCCAACTTCTCTAAACCTTGGTTGCTGCTAGTGGAATTTTGTAAAATTTTAGGATGCTCTTGATGAACAAGTATGTTGCCCGTGGTATATCTCTTTTTAGAACTGATTATTCCATCAAGTTAATGGAAACTCAAATATTTTTCACCCAGTGTCAAAAGCGTTCAGCTCTTCCGAACACAAAAAGATAATTTAGGCTTTAACATGTCTTGCAGCTCCTGTAAAAAGCAAATAAAAAAGTGCTTTTATCATCTGATCTGAGCTTTGATTATATTTTTTAGATCATCAAACTTTTAGCTATGTTACTCACTGCTCTTCCTGGCTATAGAGGCCTGTAGTGACCTAACTAACTAGCAGAAAATGTGAACCTTTCCCTGCTGTAATAAGTTTTTATGTTACAGTAACCTCTTTGTGCTAGATGCTGTAAAAAACATAATGAAAGAAAGGCCCTTCCCCAAAAAGCTTAAAATATAAATGCACAACACAACAAAGGCTAGGAGGGAAACAGGCAGAAGTGAATTGACTTACTTTGATCAGATGCTGCTCTCATGCATGGTTATTTTTCAAATTGGTTAACAGAGTTGGTGTTCCTGGGTAACTAGCCATTTTTCTTCAGGTGGCAACTTTCCTATAAAAGTATTACTGCTGTCCGTAGAATTTAGTGAGAGGGAGGGAAAAAAATCCATAATAATGATCCAAGGCCTCTCTTTTAGACTTTCTGAAAATGACAAATAATATTCAAGGTGTCTCTGAGAAAGCTACAATCCCTTCTTTCTGCTCAGTTCTACGGCCATTACTAGAGAGGTTGACATCACAAAGAAATCATGTTGAGACTCAAGCCTTTCATTTTTATCCCTGTTATTTCCTGATGGGCAGTTGATGATTTGCCTAGCAGAGATAGGATAGAGAAAAGGAACTCCTGTCTTTTGTTCAAGTTGTAAGACCACGCTTCCTTGTCTTTGCAGAACAGTAATGCCAAATTGACCTTTATTATGATAGCTTTGCACCATCACTAGTACCAATGTTTCTCCCTTGCCATACAGGGAATTGGAGATTGATTCACTGAAGACAGAAGAGGACAGAATAGGGATGTATGCGAGTAGTCGACTACTCACATCTCCACCCACTGCTTGATGCTTCTGTATCATTATCTTGTTCCTCAGATTTTAGAAGGCATTTCAGATTCTTAAAATCTTGGGTCAAGTGCTCTAAATATCTCGAGAAATCTCACATTGGTATTTGCTTTGTGTTTTGTCAAATCTTATGTGAAAGTGTTTTTAAAATAAACAACGTGTACTGGGTCATCATCTGAGACTGCTGTAACATGAAATAGATGAACAGAATGTGAATAAAGCATAGAGCAGGAGACATAATTTCCCTTTCCCTTGGAGTAGAGTCATAAATTTAATTACACATTATTTTTTAACAAGCATTATCAGTATGGAAGCATGTCTTCTGAGATGGTGGCTGAAGCACAAAGGGCATACAGATTTTTAGCATATCTGGAACATAAATACCTTGCAATACCTATTATAAAAGTGCCATAGGAGTGCCTGTTCTCACTGTCAGGTGACATTGTAAATAAGAAGTGGGCAGCACTATATTATACAAATATAAACAAACTTGTTTCTTTTAGCAATTGGCTTTACAAAGTTCACTCAGTCCTACTTCTTGTTAGCTCTAAAGTTTTATATTTTTATTTGTGAGTGTAATTGTGTAATAATCTACATTTGTAAGTTACACTTTGTGATAAAGAAATCACATTATAGTACCTTTATGAGGTACATGGAAAAATGCTATGTGTTTAATCATTTTTACAGTTAAAATATTTGTAATAAAATATATAAAGTGAGCACTGTACACTTTGTATTCTGTATTGTAACTTAAAATGTAGAGAAAGCATCCAAAATATAGAATACATTTCACTTGGTATTCTATTGTTCAGCAGTGCAATTAAAACTATGATTAATTTTTTTAAATTGCCATTAATTTTTTTAGCTAAATGCACGTGTTAGCTATGATTAATCAACAGCCTACTCCTAAGTTATTTAGGCAACTTTGAAAATGTTATGCTTATTGTTTTATCATGTTAGTAAAAAAAAGTTTATTAACATTTTTAAGAACTCTAAAATATTTGTAAAAAATAAATGTTTAAATTTTTTTTTGTAAAAAAGAGCTTTTGTAATATATCAGTTTAGTAATTAGAATATTAGAATACATCCTTCCATTAAATTGATGTTTACACTGCAGAGTGATTGGATTTTACAAGAAATAAATCTTGTATTCATAATGTAGAACTGTAGAAATATAGGACTGGAAAGGACCTAGATAGGTCATTTAGTCCAATTTCCTGAAACTGAAGCAAGACTAAGCATTGTCCAGACTATCTCTGACAGGTGTTTGTCTAACCTGTTATTAAAAACCTCCAGTGGTGGAGATTCCACAACTTCCCTAGGTAATTTGTTTCGGTGCTTAATTATCTTTACTTAGAAGTTTTTCCTAAATCTCCCTTACTTCAATTAAGGCCCATCATTTCTTGTCATGTTCTCAGTGGTGAAGGAGAATAATTTATTCCCTTTCTCTTTATAATACCCATTTTTTTGTTCCTTCGGTCTTCTATTCTCTGTGCTAAGAAAACTCAAGTTTTTCAGTCTTTCCTCATAGGTCATATTTTCTAGACCTTTAATCATTTTTGTTACTATCCTATGTACTTTCTCCAATCTGTCAACCTTTTTCCTGAAGTGGTGTGCCCAGAACTGGGCACAATATATCACTTGTGATCTTATCAGTGCTGGAAAATTATCTTCTTGTGTCATGCTTAGAACAACCTTGCTAATGTATCCAAGAATGGTGTTTACTTTTTCTGCAGCAGTATTACGCTTTTGACTAAAATTTATTTTGTGATCCGCTATATACTCCAAATTCTTCTCTGCAGTAATTTCCCATTTTATATTTCTGAAATTGAATATTCCTTCCTAAGTATAGTAATTTGCACTTATCCTTATTGAATCTTATTCTATTTTAGACCATTTCTCCAATTTATTAAGATCCTTTTGAATTCTAATCCTGTTCCCCAAACCACTTGCAATCACTCTCAGCTTGGTATCATCCACGACTTTATAAATATACTCTTTCTGTCATTATCCAAATAATTGATGGAAAATACTGAATGGAACTAGATGCATAATGGATCCCTGTGGAATCTCACTTGATATGCTCCATTGTGAACCATTGTTAACTACTCTCTGAGTAAACTTCTCCAACTAGTATTATTGCTGTATTATTTTTCTGACAGATGTTCCCTGTCACCAACAACTCCTGTGTTTTAGATGGTTTGGTTAGTTATTTTTTTAAAAAGCCTCATCCATGCCAAGTATTCTTCCTGTTTAAGTGATGTGACAGGATATACCAGGCCCTGCTGGAGGCCTCATGGTCATACTACCTCTCACCACAGGAAAGAGCAGTGAAGTTGGGTCCTCCAGGCTTCCCTAAAAAGGCTGTAGGGAAAGAGCCAACCAGAGATCAGCAGACTCAGTTAAAAGTAGCTGTTGGGCCTGAGACTAGAACAGTGCAAGAGTATAAAGCTATGAAACTTCACAAGTAAAGAAGGTTGCTCAAATATGGATCTGTTAAGGAAAAGAAGCCTGAGAGGGAACCCTGACAAAAAAGAAGACTGTGAGACTCCCCAGGCAAGGAGGCTGGGGAGGAACCCTGCTCAAGCAGGGATAGAATCATGAAGCTCTCTAAGAGGCTTGGGAAAAGGAACCCTGATTAAAAGGAGGCAGAGACTGTTACAAGCTGTCCAGGCAAAAAGACTTCAGAGAAGATGCTGAGAAATGCAGACAGCGATTGAGAAACTCTCCAGGCAAGGAGGTCTCACAGAGATCCAGCTCAAACAGGGAACAGACAGAAAATCTAAGAAAGTCATGGGATAAATTGAGAAGCAACCTAGTGAATATGTGCGGTAGCAGCAACTATTAAAGCAACACATGGCTTCTATTGGTAAAATCCTTGGCTTGAGACCTGGAGAAGTGGGTGTTCCTGGGTCTCCCCATTGGCCACTGGAGAAGTGGCCTAAACCCAAGAAGGGGATAAGACTCAGCTCTAAAAGCCAGAGAAAGGAGCTAGAACATCAGAAAGAGCCAACTGTTTGTTGAATTTTGGTACTTAAAAGGATTTCTTTCATGCACTGAAGACCCACCTCATGTGCGCAACAGTCAACAAGGGTCTTCAGAAAAAGAAACGAGTACAGGATTGCGCCTAGCTGACAGGAGGTACAGGTCTATATTGCATCCCTACCATGACATTGCTCCATGGTTTTACCCCTTTTATTCCTACCCAGACATATTCAACATGTCTGCCTCCCACATTTATCTAAACCTCAGCATAAGTCTATACATCTTGAATATATAAGGCAACATCTCCTTCCTTTTTTCCCCTGCCTGCCCTTCTTGAATAACCCATATTTCTGTACCAGTGTTCCAGTGACATGAATTATCCCACCAAGTTTATGCCATTTATGTAATAGTTGTTCACTAGTATTTCTGGTTCCTCTTGTTTGTTCCCTATACTAATTGTTCAGATTGCTTTTTCGTTGTGCTTGGGCAGTGTGGACACTCTTTTTCGGAAGAAGTTTTTTTGGAAGATCTCTTCCAGAAAAGCTTCTTCCGAAAGAAGCCTGCAGTCTAGACATAGCTCAGTCTCTATTTTAATATATTTTTACCTGCCTTTCTAGGTGGACCCCATCTCTGCTCAGAAGTCCTTCTCAGAACAGCATCCCACGGTTGAGGAAGCTGAAGCCTTTCTAGTGACATTGTCCACACAGCCATGTATTCATTTTCAGAATAGACCCAAGTTAATATAATCCACCAGTTAAAAAGTCCATAAATAAATATTTGCTCGATATCTTGTAATGCCTCCAAAGGGAGTCATAAGGCTTTCAGAGTGAACTCTTATACACTTCAATCAAGTTTTTAATTTCTTTTTTTGTAAATGCACATACAAAATCCATAGCTGAATATTTTACTATATTACCAACAGCAAGGAAATATGAAGTTACAACTGGCATTTTACCGAGAATGACTACTTTGTACTCAGGGATTAAACAGGCCTAAAATCAGAGCCTGTGGTTATTTATGGAACAATATGCTTTAATACTCAAGTGTAAGTGTTAAAGGCGGGCTATATTCCCAGTTACACTGGAGTATATCTGTTTCTAACAAAACAGAGTTTATATGGACTTACATCACTGTAAGAGAGAATAGTGTTTGATCAGAAAATTGGTTTGATTTCAAATTTCTTTGCTTTATGCAATGAAAGCATTGCATAATGGGTTTTAATATATAGAAGATAATCAAACTAAAAACACTGAGACAGATCCTCATCTGGTGAAAGTGAGCATGAGATGTGTCTCTTTATATTAGCTGAGCATTTATCCTTTATTTAAAAAAAATTAAAACAGTCAACCTCAATAATTAATTGAGATTTGTGGGTTTCATTTCTTTCATTTTGCATTTCATTGTATACAATAGCGTCAAGCAGATTCACCCAGCATTATGAAAATTATTCTTCACCTAACGCTACCCAATCTATAGTACACACTATGCATTGTTATAAACCATTACTTTCAGGTTCTCTTAGAAATTCATCCAATTAGAAGAAGAAGAATAATTAAAAGGAGCAGGGATGTGTGTCAAAATATAATTGCAAATTTCAGAGTAAGGAAATTATATAGGAAGGCTGGCAGTCATTCTTATTAAGTAGGGTAAGGGCAGAGGATGAAAAATTCAAAGATGAGTGAAATGCCTGAGAATATCATTCTAATAACAGTGTTCACTCTGGCCCGCTGTGCTTTTGGTCTCCCACGGTGTCCAGCCAAGATTCTTCCTCTTTTCCTCAAAGTTGCTGTGTAACCTTGTGAGAAAGTTTAACTCATCTCTTTGGACACTTCTCAAAAGTTTTTAATTTTTCCAGCAAATTTGGCTAATAGTCTATACAGGTATAATAACTCTTTTAAAAGGTGAAATAAAATGATAGCCATGAATCAAGTATATGTAAACTGTGTAAAAATAAAATAACATTCTTATATCACTTTATGCTATAGTGCACATGATTTAAACAATACCAGAACATGGCCAACACACCTTACAGAAAGAGTAATCAACCCACAGGAAGAAAAAAGAGTATGCCATGCTTTCTCTACAGATATTGAATACAGTTTTTTCCTTGTTCGCTGGCTAAGTCATAGTCAACTGTAACAGAGCAGTGAAGGAGGAGCAATGGTTGATGTCAGCCATGCATGTAAAGCTGATAGTAGATGCAGTTGTACAGAGGGATTTGTTTTTACTTCTACACTTACAGAAAGGAAGATACCACTCTGGTATCCCACAAGGGAAATCACGACAGTAATTTCTACCATACAAGTCTGAAACCTCACAACAGCAATTCTTTTCATTCCCTAGGTAGGATTGGGAAGTATCTCCTCTGAGGCATTTTACTGAGTAAAATTTTGTGGTCCTCATGTGGCCAGTAAGGATAGAACCCAGTTTTAGGGTCTTACTTGATGCTCCACAGATGAATATCACAAGTACAATCTCTTGTACAGTTCTCCTCATGGCTTCTATGCTTGACTAAATGATGTAGAAGGCCAGGTGCTTTTGTCCCAATGTCACAAATACCCAGAGGGAAAACTTAAAAGAAAAGCAAAACATCTAGAGATGGAATTGAAAAAAAACCCAACTAGACTCAAGTGTAGGTTTATTTTCATAACAAATGAAAATAAGGTTTTAAGCTGCAGTTTATTTTTTTCTGATTTTATTTTGCTTATTTAACATCCCACAGAAGGAATAGCATATGTAGCTGCTGTTTGAAATATGCAGTCAGCATTGCATTTTGAGGAGAAATGGAGTGAAAAAAATATCTTTCTCTGATCCTTGGGAATCTAAGATGCAGACATTCTGGTTCCTCTGCTGGAGTAGAATCACAGCCATTGAAACCATAATTCTGGAAGAAACATGCCAGTCTAAGCATGTAATCCTTAACGCATCTGTCTCAGATCCACTCCAGACTGACATCTGCTGGAGAAAGGGACCTGATGCCTCACTTCATTATGCAAGTGTAGCACCACTGAAATCATTGAAGTTTCATCAGTGGAAAAACTGGGATTGCAAAGTAGGGAATCAGTCCCTAACTGACCCATCAAAAAACTCATTTCAGGAGTGCAAATTAGTTCAGCTACTGATGTCATAACTCACTCTCATTGCTTTGTCTGATGGATAGTTAATAGGAGCTGGCTGGCAGCATGTTTTTGCATATACCATATAGCTGATAATATTCATGGTCCCTATGAAGACATTAGCAGTTCAGGCTGTTATCTAGATTTGGGACAAGCCCTGAAGGTTTTTGGTCCCATAAATAAAAATTTGACCACAAATAGATTTTGGGAGCCTGTGACATATATAATCCTGCATTCATAAATTACATTCTATTTGAAGGGAGACTATATCCAGATTCTTCAATCATTCTGAAATTCCATAAGGAACATATTGACATGAATAAGTACAGAAATATGAGATACTTTGTAATGATCCTTGTCCCTTAACCGAATTACAATGTGGGTAATTACATTCAGCCCATGTGACATTGTAATTTCAACTGCATAAAGTATTCTTCACTTTACTTCCATAATCTTGTTGTTCTGTAGTGTTCCTTGAAGTGAATGGCAGCTAGTGTCCATTACTGCAGCTGTTTGTGTTTTAGTGATGGGGAGAGTGATCCTCATTAGATTTATTTGCAACCTCCAACACAGAATAGTGTGATGGTTAGTTACAAACTCTGTTGGATTAAGCCAGGTGTGGGCAATAATTTTTGCATGGGAGCCACTTCAAAATTTTTTGAAGTAGCCTCAGGCCCCTCCAGAAGGGGTGGGGCCCAAACAGTAAGGGGCAGGGCTACCCCAACCCCAGACCATGATTGATCTGGGGGTGCGGGAGCCCCTTTGCCCCCCTTCCCACTAGGCACCCATGCCCTGGAAGAGGCTTGGCACACTCCCCCACCCCCAGGCCAATCTGGGCTATGTATGTGTGAGAGAAATAGTACTTGTGACTTTTAGGGTATGTCTACACAGCAGGGCTAAAGTCGGAAGAAGCGACGCAACTTCAGCTAAGTCAATTGTGTAGCTTAAGTTGTAATAGCTTATTTTGGCTTTTGGCAGGAAGTTCAAAGAAGAACACTCTTCCTACGACTTCCCTTACTTCTTGTGAAATGACAGTTACCATGAGTCAAAGCAAGAAATCCTCCAGCTCAACATTATTTCAGAATAAAGGCTTGTAGTGTACACACAATTTTTTAAAATTTCAGAATAACATCAGTTATTCCAAAATAACGTTGCTGTGTAGATGTACCCTGAGTGTTCCCTTTCTCCTCTTGCTTGGGTCTCTAATGTAGGAAAAGAAAGCCTGTTATGTCCTCCATCAGGCCTAGCAATCATAGAGCAGAAAGAGAAGTCAGCAATCATAGAGTAGGAAGAGGAGACGTTTTGATTGTTCTCATTAGGCCAAGAGGAAAATCTACTAGAATTAGTTCCTGAGGGAGAACTTTTCCCAACTTTCTGGACATCTGTGGGGAATATCTGAAGTTGGTAAGTGGAGAGATTTGTTTTCCTGCCCCAGGTCCAGGAAGAGCTTCTGTTCAGAGGAAGAGGGAAATGGTGCAATGTCTGGAGTGCTGGTCTTTCCCACCTTTCCAGGTTTGATAACTGGACTTGGAGCACTCTGTTGGAATGCATTGTGGGTTTCAGGTGAGGTAGGGGAAAAGTTCTTCAAGTCATAAAGTGATCCTTGTTTGGAAACCCAGATGGATGCACTTGGGTCCTTTGAAACCTCTGGAATACTGCAGTGCCAAGAGACTTGCCTGCTTGATCGTGGAATCAAGGGAAGGCTCTGTCAATCAGCCAAATCTCCCACCATGACTACCCATGTCAGGAAAGGGAATATTTTGCTCATAGCCAGTTGGGAAGTGATCTTACTTCTTTCATTGCTCTTTTGCCCTTTTACTTCAGTGACTTCCTTTCAAAGCAATCCTCAAAAGCCCTCAGACATACATTCAAGCCAACACATATCCCTGTGAGTGCATGCTTATTGTATTTCCATCTTTGAACATCTGGGAAACATTACCAAGTATGAGATCTATTAGGCTGCCAAGAGAAATGGTTAAAGTTCCATCACTTGGGTCATTTAAAACTAGACTGGACAAAGCACTAGAACATAAATAGCATCTCTGATTTCTTCAGTCGGAGGAATAGAAAAACCACTTCATATTTGAGGGGCCCATAATTATGGAATGTTGTCTTCATTCTCATTAGGTGATAAGACACAATTACATAAATTGTTGGCTGTTTAATTTCACAGTTTCACACAGTATTGGTTAAATATGTCATCTACTGCAGTGCTAGTGAAAAGTACCTAGTTTAAAATTCTCATTCCTGTAGTCAGTCTGTGCTTTGTTTAAAACAATGTTACCTTTTTACATGAGTTCTGCTGAATACCCATCTCAGTGATAGTGTACAAGTGCTTGAAACAATAGCTGTTGTTTTAAAGGATGAGTTCTTATGAAAGCAAAATGTAAAATTCATTCACATGCCATGTAAATCTTCAAATATTGCATTTCCTTTGGATGATTAACTCTTAATTGCAATTTTTATAATGGCAGTCAAAATGCTGTAATAGTGAATTTCGATTGGTGGTCCGCCAACCATGTCGAAGGGGTCCACCAAAGATTGTCATTACCTTGGAACAGTGGTTTGAGTTGTACCTTAATGTACACGTGTTCCCACTGATTGCAACAATTATTTACAAAGTGAGGTAATCCTTAACTGGAGGGTAAGGGGGGCATTGGCAGAGTATATCTACGATTTCTATAGGAGTTTGCACCTCCTTTCAAAGAATTTTAGGGGGTCTATATATTTAAAAAATGTTGTAACCCACTGTTATAATACAAGTACAGTTATAGAATCATCAATGGCAGCTACTAATTGTGACCATAGAGAAGTTATTTATTTGTGATTTGATTTTAGGAAAACTATGTGTAAAATCTTAAATGCATACTAGTCCTGATCTTCTTTAGTATGCATACACACTTTGTGATGGGGAGTCTGCCCTGCACTGGCCCTTTAAGGATTAAATCCCAGTCCTGGGAGAGGGCTGGCATGGTAGAGCCAGCAGCTGATGCAGAGACAGCCAGTTAGGGCCCAGTTGGGGCTATATAAATAAGGGCTCCTGGAGGGGCAGAGACAGACTCACTCTTGCTCCAGCTGTGGAACAGGAAGGACCTAGCTAGAGGCTTCCTGACTTAGAGCAGGGCTGGGAAGCTCTGGCCAGGCAAGCTCCCAGGGCTGCAGGGCCTGAAGCAAAGCCTGAAGCTACTAGGGCTGCAGATAGGCAATAGGTCCACACCCCCTTGCCAATGGTGAGTGGCCATTGCAGACTGCAGTTTGCCTCTGTGGCAGGGGCTAGATGAAGACTGGCAGTGGGTCACTGAGTCAAGGTGGGCATAGGGGGTTGGGGAGTTCCCTGAGAGGGATGACCCCAGAGTGTGGTAGGGCAGTACCCAGGTGGGAGGACACCACAGTTTAGGAGGGACATGAGTCCTAACACAAAGTGGTGGAGAATAAAAGTGAACAGCAGGGCTATGTCTAGACTACAGAATTAAATCGGAAAAAGATACGCAATTTGCGTACCGCAAATGTGTAGGGGTAAAAATAACTTAAAGTTCTTTTAGGTACTGTGGTATTGCACCCCTTCAGGGTGGGATGGGGAAGAAAGCAGCTTGGACAGGGGATTGGAGATGTATGATATGATATTACCTGTAAGAAATTTAAGTGTAGGGTAGAGTGCTAGAGATTGGGATGGGAGGGGCAGAATGCGGGGCGGGGGGAGCAGGAATCAGAGTAAGGCAGGGTCTCCTGTGTGCAGGGACTCAGGCCAGGGGATTGGGTATGTTCTTTCGAAAGAGGCATTTCTGAAATTTAGCACATCTACACACCACCAAATTTCAGAAAAACCTTCTCTTTTGACACATCCCTTATGCCTCACAGAACGAGGTTTACAGGGATGGCAAAAGAGAGCGTCCTGGGACGCAGCATTGCTTTTCCAGGATACCTCTGGAATATTTTCAGTCTACATGTAGCCCAGGTGTGACACCAGCCAGAAGGGGGCACTCCAGAGCTGAAGAGCTAATTTCCCCAAGTGTCCAGCAGGAGGTATCCCGGTGGTAAGTCCCACTGTGTAACATACATATATACAAATACATATATTTAGGTACTTTGATTGTATAAAGATTACTTCTGTAGTAACCTGTATCAACAACATTGGGAAATTTTATTTTAATAAACATTTTTAATACTTAATGAACATACACAGTGCAATAGTTTCCTCTGACTAGACTTAATATTGACATATGCAGTACGAAAAATAAAAATACATTTACATGAAAAATACCTTTCATCAGCAAATCTCAAAAAGTTTTACAAAAAAGGAGAATTGTTTTTGCATAACTTTAGTAAAGAGCTCAAGGGGTGCAGAGCATGCTATACTCTCAGTTCTCTATACATTCCAGCCACAGACTATTACAATTTCTGCTGAATGCCAGTCTAGCCCCTGTTTAAATCAGTGGGAATTCTACTGTTGACCTCAGAGGGAGCAAGTTCAGGCCCTCAACTGTCTAGAAAAGACCTTGGCCCCATTTTAATGTAATTCAACTCCCTAAGCATCCTGTTGATCTGCTTGACACCTAAGAACTGTAGTCAGCTGTGGTATAAACTGTCATAACTTTGATCAAAGTCAAATAAATATCTAAACTGGGAAATGTTCAGAAGTTGCAAGGGGGAAATACATTGTGCAGTTATGGAATTATATTTACTGAATTCAAATAGGTATTGAGATGAATAATTTGCAGTTCCTTAAAGCTTTTGTAAAGATTGTTTTACTATTTTTTATATGGATCCAGCCAAACTAGATTCTTTCAAAAACAGGTTGAACCTCCCTAGTCTGGCATCCTTGGGAGTCAGGACCTAACTGGTCCCAAACCAGGCAAATTGCTGGACTAGTGGAAGTCAACACGGGTCCCTCTGCTGCTGCCAGCTGTGGGGCTCTGCTGATGGAATAAGCAAAGGGGGTAGGGGAAACTGGGAGAAAAGGGAGGGCAGCTGTGGAGCCCTGTGGCTGCAGGAATGTGCTCCAGTTCTCCTATTACTGGCTGCAGGGCTGCACTTCCAGATCCCAGCTGTTGGCCATGGACTCCCAGCTGCAGGGCTCTGCAGCCACCCCACCCCTTCCCTTTCGTGTCCTCATGCCCATTCCTCTGTCACCCTTCCTGAGTTTGAGCGTGCTATTTACAACTCTCCAGAGGCTGCGGGGGGGGAGGGAAGGAGTTGCTAAGCATGTGGCCTGGCCTTTCCCCATGAGTGTGCTAGCCCCAGAGCATCCATAGATGCTGGACCACGGATTTTGTCAGATGAGGGAAGTCCAGATTATAGAGGTTCAACCTGTGCTTCTAGACTATCTGGAGGATTCCAGAATTCTTAATAAAGGACCCACCATTGGACCGGTTTCTGATTCCCATCCTCAATATGAACAGTACCTCATTTTGCAAATAATCATTGCAATCAGTGGGAATATTTGTGCATTAAGGTACTACTCAATTTAAATAAAGGGAATGTAATATGACTCTTAGGGTATGTCTACACTGCCACCCTAGTTCGAACTAGGGTGGCTAATGTAGGCATTTGAACTTGCAAATGAAGCCCGGGATTTAAATATCCCAGGCTTCATTTGCATGTTCCCGGGCGCCGCCATTTTAAAATGCCCCGTAGTTCGAACTACCTGCCCACTGCTACACGCGGCACGAACTAGGTAGTTTGAATTAAAACTCCTAATTTGAACTATCGTTATTCCTCCTGCAAGGAGGTTTAACGGTAGTTCGAATCAGGAGCTTTAATTCGAACGACCTAGTCCGTGCCGCGTGTAGCCGCGGGCAGGTAGTTCGAACTACGGGGCATTTAAAAATGGCGGCATCCGGGAACATGCAAATGAAGCCCAGGATATTTAAATCCCGGGCTTCATTTGCAAGTTCGAATGCCTACATTAGCCACCCTAGTTTGAACTAGGGTGGCAGTGTAGACATACCCTTAATGACTTAAGATGATTTAACTTAATTAGTAATAAGATGGATGTTTAAATATTGGAGAAGGCCTGATTATATAAAAAGAAGCACATTTTGCTGTTTACTATAAACTGGATGTTTTTGCAATGTAATGTAATAGATATATGTAAAATTTGATGTTGATGTGTAAAATTATATATATAATTAGTTTTTATTTCCTAGATGTCTATGCTTTTGATTACTTACTGTCTACCTTTTAAACACTCTTTTATATAATCATCTTTGTTTAACTATTATTATTAGTTTCTTTCTCAGTTCTTTCCTTTCAGTTATCTTTTCTTTCTGTTGGGATTTTCCATAGAGATCTGTCTTCCATTTATTATTTATTGTCCACACGTATACATTTTCCAATTATATTTTCTTAATTTTTATATCTCTATGCTATCTTCACCTCATTTCATTTGCTTTTGCTTTACTGTTTTTCTTGTCTTTATTCCCTGCCTCACCACACCTTTGCTTTTTTGTATGTTTCTCCTTCCACAAATTATAGGATTTTTTGCTGTTGTTTTTTAGGATTGTAAAAGCATTGCTGTGGTAACCTTTCTTTTTCAGCTGAGTTCTGAATTGCCACCTTAGATCTCATTCAGATATTTAAAAAGTCTTAAAACAGAGTTGGCACAGTCATGATTCAGAAAACTATATGGATGAACTGTTATTTAAGAAAGAAATGTCTTGCTGACATGTCTGCACCTCTAAATTCCTCCAAACTTGTACAACCATTGGTGAGTTACATGTTTGCTCATATATTTAATGGCATGTGTGCAAAACATTAAATAGTGTTTCTCCTTACCTCTTGACTCACCATATATTTCCATAATTTTTATTTTATGTGTAGGGGTAAAAGTAACTTAAAATTCTTTTAGGTACTGTGGTATTGCACCCCTGCAGGGGATGGGGGGGGGGGAGAGGAGGGGAGGAAGTGGCTTGGGCAGGGGATTGGAGGTGATATGACACTACCTGTAAAAAATTTAAGTATAGGGTAGAGTGCAGGAAATTGGGATTTGTGTGTGCGTGTGTGTGGGGGGGGTCAGGAATCAGAGCAGGGCAGGGTCTACTGTGTGCGGGGACTCAGGACAGGGGGTTAGGTATGCAGGGAGTGGGTGCAAGCACGCCCTTTATGGAGGGCAGGGAGATTCCTATCGACGCTGCTGGTTGCTTGCTTTTCCTCTTCCGTCGTTGTCAAGGATTGAAAGAAAAATTCACAGCATGCAACCAGCAGCATTGGTCGGAATGAGGGGGCTTCAGCCTCCTGTGCCTTTCCTAAAGGATGCCTTTCCTAAAGGATGCTCAGGGCTGGGGCACTGCTTTCAGCCAGACCCTTTCACCTGCCTGTTGGTTAGTGTGATAGCCAGCAGGAGAGCCTGGCTGGGAGCACACCAGGCTTCCTCCTGCAGCTGAGCACCCCAGCTGTCTTTTACCAAAGCAGTGCACCAGGACACGCCACCTTACTTTCACCTCTGTTTGTGTAAAACATTTAGGGGGCAAATTTCGCTGTTGGATTGATGAAGTCAATCAAAATTTCATGTGTATGTGATGTCAAAATGTACAGTAAGCTTGCTTGTATAGGGTGTGCTTTTATGATGGATTAAGGATTTGAATAAGTAAGTGCACAGCAAATTGTATTTCTTTACCACATGCAGGGGTCAGATTTTCACATAGTGAAACTGAGTGCTCAGCTGATCTGAGTGTCAGAATCCATGTGTTTCAGACACTGCTGTGTATACCTTGCATGCCATTTCATAACTGACTAAAAACTACAATCTGTTTACTTTTATGAGAGCTGGGACAGGTCTAGAGATGAAAACCAACAAGCATATAGGTCCAAATCATCCTGAACTTCATCAGGCTGTGTGGCATTATATAAAAGAGGAATTTGGAGCTGTGTTCCTGGGAAAAAAGCTGAACTTGAGCACAGTAGTTAGTCAATTCTTGGATGTATTTCCAGTGGCAGAAATTCCAGAAATAAGTCCAAATCTGCTCATATTTGTAACTTATGTAAGATGAAAAAATCTCTTTATCTAGTCTTTTTGCTAACTTTGGACATTGAAAAACCTGCATTTACCACACTAACTACATTTTATCCATTTCTGCCTTTTATAGTTCTGCTAAGAGGGACGTATGGAGTTCTGGCTTATTTGCTCCCTATTACTGTTTTAATTTTAAGAATGTAAAGTTTCGCCCAATACTGTGACTATGGAGTGCTTATAAATGGTTATAATTATAAATAGAGCAGTACTCGTACAATTCTATTGCATGAATAGCGTATTTATTGGTTGCATAGACTAGCCTCTCAGATAAACCACTTATTCTGAAAGATTTCTGAGTGCCTCTAGGGTGTTCTACTTGTTCTGCCAAGTTTAATGATTTTACAGTATGTCACATGGATTCGGTAGGAAACTGATGTGTCCTATGACTAAATCTGTTATTTATCTCAATTTATTGGGTTTGGTACTGTCTGTCTAAACATGGAAGTTTGAGTTTCTTTCTGAATAGAATTTAAAGTGTCAAAACATCAAGTGTACAAGTGCTGCTAGAATAAAATAAAATTCTCAAGTATCCCTATTTATTCAGAAGATTATTTAGCAATTAGCATGAGAAACCATCTGTCCTTTGTCCCTCCCTCCTCTCAGAGGGCAAAATAATAATAATCACTCAGCTGAGTTAGTAAAAGGCATACCAGCGAGATACTGGGAAAATACTCTTGAGAGTCTGCTTTTCATTTCATACTAAGGGTATATCTATCTAGAAGCTGTAGGTGTAATTTCCTATTAGGGTAGAAATACATGCACTACCTTTGATCAAGCTACTGTAGTTCTGGTGTCAGGATAGGTTACCTATTCTGAGTATCATAAATATGTATCCAATCAGCTAGTCCATCCTGCTCCAATGGCTACACTCTTATCTTAATTGCACTAGTGCAGTCAATGCTAGTGTGGATGTATCAACTCAAGCTGAAAATTACAGCTCCAGCTCCAGGATACACATACTTTAGATTAAAGACAAGATTTCTGTTCTAAGAAATCTTTATCCTAAACAGTTTTGACTCATTAAACAGTGGCTCTCAATTTGTGATATACTGAAGCCCTGTTTTATTCCAACACCTTTGGGATACCTCTTCCATCTAGCTGGGGCAGCCTTCTCATTTAGCAGTATCGGGGAAAAGCATGGGTGCTGAACTTCCCTAGAGTTGAAAACCACTTTGTGTGAACTAAATTTGAAGCCACAGTTGTTGAATAACTACAGTCAGTTTGTAGGATGCCATCAGAATGTTTTGGTGCTGATGAAAGTTAAGGGAACAAACTATTTGTAAATTTATTCCTATGTTTCCTGAAATTTCCTGTTGGTTGAAATGAAATTTTGTGTGAAGTAAGATTACTCAACCGTTGCTTAACCAAGAGTTCTCTCTGCTTCAGAAACACTTGTTATGTTTAAACTGACATCTGACATGTAACCCTCCACTTTTTCTGAGTGATATCCCGTCTTATCCTAGATCTTCATGGAAACGGTAGGTGTTTTCCATCTACCAGGGCCCATATACTCTTAGTACCTCTGTCTAGCAGCATGGTCTGTGATGTTCCTCAAGGGACATATGAAGAGAAGAAAACAAGGGTATGTCTACACTAGCCCCCTAGTTCAAACTAGGGAGGCTAATGTAGGCATTTGAAGTTGCAAATGAAGCCCGGGATTTAAATATCCCGGGCTTTATTTGCATCTTCCCATCTGGGCGCCATTTTTAAATCCCCTTAGTCTGAACTAACTGCCCGCGGCTACACGCGGCAGTCAAACGTTAACTCGAACTAAGTCCTTAGTTCGAGTTAACTGTTACACCTCATTTGCAACTTCGAATGCCTACATTAGCCTCCCTAGTTTGAACTAGGGGGCTAGTGTAGACATACCCCAAGAGATTAGCTGAAAGGAATGTGTTCCAGCTACTTTGAGCTTCTCAGAACCTGGTCAGTGTTACCCTGATGGGAATATCTCCCAGCAGGGAAACTCTCAGATGGCATAAAGTCAACAGATGTGAGTCTGGTGACAGCTGGCCCCAGTACTACCACAGTATGTAGGGCAGGCTGGAGGACAAAGGAGGTGTGGTGGAACAGCTCTGGTTTTGTCATTTCTCCACAGATCATGGTTTAGTCTGGAGGAGCTTAGGTTATGTATGCTTAGAGTATGTATACATAGAGCTGTATGTCTCCTATTTCCTCCCTGAATCACCAAGTGAGCCTTTTCACAAGAGAGAAACTTGTCAGAAGAGTATTCTCTGAGTGTAAACAGCATTGGAGGGGTAATGTACTATAGGGGAATTTTTTGTGCTCATATTTTAGGCATCTTTTCTCTTAAGCTTCAACTTTTGTCAGTAAGCACTATTTTACCTTGATACGAAATGGCAGTTTTAAGTTTTAATGGATATCAAGAATTGGATAGGGGCTGCCAGTGCAGAACATGCTTCATTAATAAATTACTGACACATGCATTAGCAAAGTAATGCATGTTTGTAAAGCTGTACCAGTATAGTACCTATACCATGAAGCCTTACAATTACTGAGACCTTTGAAATGTGTACTGTACAAAGTAAAGTATGGCTAAATAGTATGAAAATTACCTTTTCCTCATGCAATCTACTCTATACAGAGTTTGAAAAGGAAATCGTGAATCTCTTTTTTAACATATAATTTTGGTATCTAAAAACAGCACTTGCGATTAGCAGCCTTGTCAAAAAAACAAGGCTTTAGATGTTCAAGAAAAACCAACAATCCACCCACAGCTTTTCAATTGTGTCAGGCGTTATTTGACTATATATAGCTGCTGCCAGATAAAGGAATAGGAAACGCAGTGAAAGGCAAAGGTATTATTTTTGGGATTTGAGCTGAAAATGTATTCACCCAACCTAATTTACATAAAATAATATACATGCTCCAAAAATGGATCACTGTTCACTTAGCTCTAGCACTTAAGTATTTGCTAATTGTATACTCCATTAGTCAAGAACATGTCAACAGGGTTTCTTGGAACCTATTTCTTTCTGCTGATTTATTTATATTATAAGATAATAACACAACACATATATACTCAGACCACCATGCACATGTATGTAAATAAATCTTTAATCCTAAAAGTTCCTTAAATGGCTTTATTCTTTAGGACGGGTAATGTATACCTCCCTTCCTAACTGATATTACAAGGAAGGAGAGTTTTATGGAGCTAGAGTATAACTACCCAAATTGAAATGTAGCCATAAATAATAATAATCTTAATAGCAAGTCCTCATTTCAGGGATCCATTCCCACCATATCTAAGTCTGGCACAATTAGAAATCAATGTATAATGTACCTTTTTGGACAGTTTTTTTTTTTTTTTTTTTTGAGCGGGGTCTAACCCTATGCTCTTGACCTCTGTTATTGAGATACCTGCAAGGTAATTCCTTTTGTCCCTTAAAGTTGTAGTGTTCTTAGTGAAGGAGTAAATTAAAATTAAAAGTTTGTTTCACTTGGAATATTTTTATTTGAATCAAAGTCATATTAAGTGCATCAAAATACTATGATGATTGGTGTCCTATAACTGTTTATTAAGAATTTAATTTTCTTACTAATTAAAACTCTTCTTTAATGCCATTGGGTGCCATTGGATCCTTTAGTGTCCACAAATGATCAGGAATTTGGCTTAAAATCTCCTTCAAAGGATGCCTTCTCCAACAACAAACTGCAGTAATTCATTCCACTTGTCCATAGGGGATGTAACTTCAGTCACAGTGTGAATCTACTGAGTACTAGTTTGCCACATAGTAATGTCCAGTGTAAAAATTGCTACTGTTCACTAAATGTTATTGTCAAGTGCTTTGGCTTAGTCCAATTTCAGACGTAGGTCAAAGTACACCACACAACTTTTAGTGTGCAGCAGAAGTTGGGATGTTACCATATGACAAGATGTTCTTTAGTTTGACACTTTTGGCCTGGTGCACAATAACACTCTCTGTAGACATTTTTGTGGTTTTATAACTGTAGGCTTTCAAATAATGCTAAATGGTGATGTACATCTATGTAAACCTGATATGGGGAGAATATCTGCATGAATCAACATTACCATGGCTCATTTATCCATAATGGAAAATATCACCAACTTCCAGATTTTACTTGGCCTCTTGTCACAGAAATATAATAATGTCCTCACTATGGATGCAACAGATAAGGCCCCCAATTAACTGCTTCTGTGCCAACATCTTCTATCACATCAATCTTTCTCCATTCATGAGACATCCCTACTTATAATTTTTTGGGGAAATGATGTAATAAAGCTTTTTGCATTAGAATTCCATTTTTGGTAATACCACTGCCTAAAGTCTCTGGAGTGGTGGTCAGAGTATACATTTTTGTAAATATTAAACTTTATCTTGGTTATACTGGTTACTATAGTATGTTTATAAAAGGATTAATCATTTAATTACATATGCCAATTGTTGAAGTCTTTGGCTGTCATACTAGAGTGTAGTCTTTAGTAGTGAGCTCTTTATTACTCCTTGAGTGCCCCTAAAAAGCAAGCACTACCATGAAACCTGCTAATACATTCAGCTTTCTGGCTGCCACAAATGTTGACAGAAGTTCCTTGACAGTAGTCATATGTATCGCTAGTTCTGGAAGACACAGTTAAGCAGCTAATGATAAGCAACACAGACAGTAGTGTTTCTTGTTTAGCTGTTCAGAATTGATATCCAGGTAAACTGGAAAGGGTTACCAATTTGGACATGGACCACCTTACCAACAATTTCTTCTCATCTGTCTTCTTCGTCTCTTCTATTTCTATCTGATTTGGGGTTTTATAGCCTTTAAACATGATACCTGTATTATGAAGGGCTTCATTTCCTAGAAAATGTAGTGGGAATGCATGCATTATTATATATGATTATGTATAACTAGTCCATGATATATTTGTCAGGCTGTTTCTCGATTAATAATTAAAAGGAGAGAGAATTATTTATAAAGAAGAGTTTTCTCTAGCCTGCCAGGTTTTTGTAAGTAGAGCTGATCTAATTTTTTTCAAAGGTTCAAAGCTATAGTCTAAATAGAAGCACTAACTTTCATCTGCCAGGATTCCTGGCATCATTTTGTTTGTTATTCACAAATAATAGGATACTTGGCTTGTTTATAACTTGCACAACATATGTTTGTTTTTGTTTCCTTTTCCTTCATCTCCATTTGTACTTTGATTGTGAGTTCCTAAGAGGAGGGCACACCCTTTTTCAGTGTCTAGGCAGCATACCACACATACTGGGTTCTATCATCATCACCATCATTTTTGAAAATATTAATAGATGTCTATATTTTCACAAATTTTAATGAAAATACTTATATGAAAATTGTGTTAAAGTGCCTTACACATGAATTATTACCTTCCTATTTAAATATGTGCAGTCATTCAACCAAGATGCAGAAACAATAGCATGTGACTTAAATGACCAATCATATCAAATAATGAATAACAAATAGTTGTTCATGATTAAAATGTAGGCTGAATATTATTTGTCAAGGTTATGCTGCAAATACTAGAAATGAGGAATATATTCAAAGAAAAATCAGGATTCTTTGTCAACTGTTTGTTAAAAAGAAAAGGGCTAATTTCAAAAATGTATTTAATAGCAAATAATACAACTAGCTCTTTTGACAAAGTTCCAAAAAGTGAAATTATTACAATTAGAGCACATGGAACAAATGATCTTTTTCAGTGAATAAAACTAACATGCTTTTCAATTTTTACTATATGAACAAACAGTGACATACATAGGATGTTGGCTTCAAGCCTCATATACCTCATCATTTAACAGTTGGATATGGGTTTCATTTATTTTCCAATACTTTTATCCTTCTTGCTATCCAGATAACATTATTATCTTTCTTTGTCTTCTATTAATTTCTAATGTGTATATTTTCAAATATAAACTGAATAAATTTTATAAGCAAACTGAAAAGCATTTTTAGTCTGACCCAAACATTTATAATTAGGGAACAGGGCTGCCTTTCAATGAAAAATCCATGGGAATACAATCCAAAACTAATTATTTTACCTCTGCTTTTGTATGGCCTTACCATTATGGAATTTAATCCTTTAGTCGAAAAGAAAACCTCTCCAGGAAACATATAAAATCTCACAGCAAAAAAAAGCAGCATCTAAAGCTTTTTATTTTGGGTGTTGGATGGGTGGTTAAAATATAATGTGAGTTATAATATACTTTGCACCTCCGGCATCTGCACATGTTACATACACTTCCAAAATAGGCTTAATTACATCTAGAGTTGGGTGAATAGAGGATTTCTTGGCAATTCTGAAAAAAAACCCACGAAAGTTTTATTGGAAGTTAAGCCAAAAACATTTTTTTATGTATTTGGTGAATTCAAAGGCCAAAAGTTCATGAATTTTTTTTATTAATCAGGAGAAATGTTTTGTTTCCATGTTGACAAAAGCAAAGGGCGGGACTTGATTCACAAAACACCTGGAAAGAAAGGGATGAGGATGACCATTGCTTTATTATTTACAGTGGCTATTCTTAAATGTTTTCCAAATGAGAATGAATAGCCATTTGGTCAGGGAAAGTAAGTGAGAATGACTCTATAATTTTTTAGATGTGACACTTACCCAGGATGTAGGAAACCCAAGTTAGAGTCCTTGATCCCGTGAATACTTATTTATACAAAAAGAGGAACAAATTCAGCAGAAGAAACTGAGAGGGATCCATACTACAATGTACTGTAGATCAGTGCTCAAGCTGCTGTTCTCTTGCACTGTCAACGGTCCAAGTTCAATTCCAGTTCTTGTCAGGTGAGGGCAGGGGTGAGGGAATTGAACTGAGATCTTACATGTCATGGGTGTGTTCCCTAACCACTGGACTACAAGTTTTAAAGGGGTAGTTGTTCTTCTCCTCCTCCTTCAGCCATTTTGTGAATCTAGTCCTCTCTTGCTTTTGTCAAGAAACCCAAAATAAAATGACAAATTTCAAGTCTGGTCAATACATAACATTGCATTTTGACATTTCTATAACATACTATATTACATTTCTACGTTTTTTGTTTTGTACTTGGTAAACTCAGCACAAATTTGCAAGTAGAATCAGATCTACTGAAAATGCATTCATTCATTCGCCCCACACACCCCAAAAAAATTCACCCAGTCCTAAAAACTGGTATAATTATGATCTTTATTTAATACATGGCGACACTAAGTCAGAGAGAAACTAAGTGACTTACCAAAGACACATAGACACATCAGTAGCAAAAATAAGAAAACAAAGCCAGATTAATTGTTCCATGTGTTAATCTTTGGATTGTGCTCTTTTGATATTTAAATTCCCTCATCAGAATGTGTTCACATTATTTAATATTAGCAAAAACATTGGCATGTATTCTGTATATATCATATATATAGTAGCCCAATGTCTGTGACTCTGTAACACTGTAGCGTTACAGTCTTGCCTCTGGGGGGCGCTGTTGCCTCCCGCCGTGGCGCTTGGCTGACATCTGCGCTGCTCAGCTGGGCCGCCACAGGGGAGCAAGTGGCGCAAGTGGCTGTTTGGGCGCCGCAGTCCCCATGCAGCACCCATGTGCTGCATGGGGAGTGTGGAGCCCAAATGGCCACTTGCGCCCCTTCTCCTCCTGCCGTAGCGCTCGGCTGAGTTCTGCGCTGCTCAGCCGGGCCGCCGTGGGGAAGCAAGTGGAGCAAGCGGCCATTTGGGCTTCCTCGCGGCGGCCCAGATGAGCGGCACAGAAGTCAGCCGAGCACCACAGCGGGAGGGGAACGGGGGTGGGGCAGTGACGTACATGGCCGGGGGCAGGGCCCAGCCATGTACATCACCGCCTGCCCCCCTTCACCTCCCGCCGTGGCACTTGGCTGACTTCTGTGCCACTCATCTGGGCCGCCGCGAGGAAGCCCAAATGGCCGCTTGCTCCACTTGCTTCCCCACGGCGGCCCGGCTGAGCAGCGCAGAACTCAGCCGAGCGCTACGGCAGGAGGAGAAGGGGGGCAGGGTGGTGACGTATACAGCCCTGCCCCCTGGCCATGTACATCACTAGGGTTACCAGGTAGGATAAAAAAAAACCTGGACACACTTGATCGGGGGGTGGGAGGGGGGAGGGACTGGCCAGGAGAGGAGTGGGGCTGGCTGGGAGGCAGGGGGCGGGAAGCAGAGCTGGGGGTGGTCAGAGGCAGCATAGCTGGCCCGGGGAGAATGAGGGAGGGGCGGCCGGTGGGAAGCAAAGCTGGTCAGGGGTGGGTTTCGGAGGCTGCAGGGCTGGCCAGTGGGAAGCAAAGCTGATCAGGGGTGGGAGTCGGGGGCAGTGAGGCTGGGCGTGGGAAATCGGGAGGAGGAACTGGCTGGCAGATGGGGGGGGGGGGCGCGGAGAGAGGGAATCGGCCGGCGGGGAGCTGGACTCACCCGATCACGTGCAGATCCCAGTGTGCTGCCCGCCCTGCTCATGGTCCCAGTGAAGCAAGTCCAGCTGCGGCTCCAGCACGCACTGGAACAGCACTCAGGAGCAGGGACAGAGCTTCACCTGCTTCCCAGAGGCAACTAGAGGCTCCCAGTGCTGATCACGCCCCCCCTTCCCAGCCACTTCCCTGCCCCCACCAGGCTTCCATCTGGCGCCCAGCCGGAGAATCAGAAAATACCAGACATTGCAGATGTCTGGTATTTTCTGACTTTTTTTACTGGACAGAGGGCCCAAAAACTGGACTGTCCGGTAGAAAACCAGACACCTGGCAACCCTATACATCACTGCCCTGCCCCCCTTCGCCTCCCGCCAGGGCACTCCGCTGAGTTCTGCGCCGCTCAGCCGGGCTGCTGCAGGGGAGCCCAAATGGCCACTTGCGTTGCTTGCTACCCCACAGCGGCCCAACTGAGCAGCGCAGAACTCAGCTGAGTGCCACGGTGGGAGGCAAAGGGGGTCAGGACGGTGACGTGTAACATGACAGTGGCTCCAGGCCCCTCCCCTTGGCCGTGAATGTCACTGCCCTGCCCCCCTTGCCGAGCGCCATGGCGGGAGGCGAAGGGTGGCGGGGCGGTGACGTGCACGCCCGGAGGCGGGGCCTGGACGAGTGTGCATACCCAGTGGAGACAGAGGAGAGCAGAGAGAAAGTGAGAGGCAGGAGGGGGAGAAGAGAAAGAGAGAGACGGAGAGAGAGGCAGAAGGCAGAGGAGAGCTGAGAGAGAGGGGGAGAGGCAGTAGAAGGAGGAGAGAGAGAGAGAGTGAGATGGAGTGAGAGACCAGAGGCTCAGGAGAGAAGACCGACATGGAGGAGAGACCTGAAAACCCCGTCTTATTAATTGGGTTAATTGGCTAGTATTGTAATATTTCAGTAATTGATAAAGCACACTTTTATTGCAGGGGAGAATTTCTTACACTGCTACTTTGGCCATTTGCATAACTTGTTTTTTAAGAATATATTCTGAGTTTGATCAGGGTCATAGTCATGTCATACTCCACAAGACCTGCTCTGAGGAAATAAATGGAGTTGACATAAAAGTTACTTTCAATTAATGAGTAAATATTGAGGAAATATTTCATTATTCTGCTTAAAATGTGCATTAAAACCATACTACAATGTCCTTTTCAAGTACCTCTAACATTCTGCAAACTAAAGACCTGATTTTGCTCTCTCACACCAGTGTGAATCATGAGTAATTATAATTGTCAACAGAAGTATGCTCATTTAAATTTAGTGTTAATTATAGCAGAATGAAACATTGTCTGTGTCTATATTTTTAAGGTGTTATACCAGCAGGGAATTTAGTCTATCATATGTATATTTACTTTGTTCATACTGTATGTTCGTGTGTCTGTAGAGCTGGTAACCGTGCCTATAGATATGGTTGCTGAGCACTATTTTTCCATCCATTTTTACCAAGAGGTCATAAGGTCACCTCCGGAAGAGCTGAGTATACATCTCAAATACTTAATAGGACAGACACATATCTTATCCTCTTAGTTCTGCTGCCTTTCAGATCGGCTGTGCCGAACCTCTGTGTTGGTTGCGCTATCTGCAGCCAGTAGATTACACTCAATTCCAGAGCCAGGATTATAAACGAGAAATTCAAATCTCCTACATGTCATTGCTGCCAAACAACTAGTGCTGTAAGTCAGTGAAGAGACAGTAGATGTTGCATTCTCCTTATCCCATGTTTAAACCTGCCAACGTATCATTGACAATCTACAACCTATCCTGGAAAATGACTCCTCACTCTCACAGGCCTTGGGAGACAGGCCAGTAGTCGCCTACACACAGCCCCACAATCTGAAGCAAATTCTTTCCAGCAGCCACACATCATACCTCAGACACACTCACCCGGGAACCTATCCCTGCAACAAACCCAGCATCCTGTAAACATGCTTATAAGACATATTTATATTAATTTATGTAGTCATCCAAACAAAGGATTTCTAACACTTTATATATTGTGGCAAAGTTCTAGCCATGTCCCGTGGGTCCTGCACTTCTAAGCGGTTGTTGTATGCCTCAGAGGATCACTCCACATTGCCTCTTACCTTTTCTAGAGGCATGGTCACAGCTTACTGAGCCATCCTCATCACTGGAAAAGTCAAAGGGTTGGGGTGAATCTTCTCCATAATCCTGGTCCGTGGAGGCTCTCCATATAAGCCTGTGAAACTATGAGATTTGACAAGTCAGTTTTCTCATAGAAAATAAGAAGTGCTCAGAAAATCTGCCTTTATCTGTTATGAATTTGCCTTTCTGTCTGTTTATTTCTTTTGTTTGTTCTAAGAGTTGTCAGTTTGGAGAGAAGATCCTAAGTTCTTGATTGTAATGAAGATTTTATTAGTCATAGATTATCCTACATTCACATATTTCTAAAGTTGTTGAAGTATTTGAATTGGTGCGAGCTAATCCCTGCCCTAAAAACTATATATATATTTCAGTACTGAATTTACATAGGAAATAAATTATTGGTGAATAAAAGATGTATATATAGCTTGAAATATGATGTTTTTAGCCACCTTTGTTGTATAACATTCATGTATATCAGGCACATAGTTTAGTTAAGAGACTCAAACCACAAATCAAAATTGTTTATGCAAATTCCTTTAACCGGAGCAACACAGCCAGTATCAGTATGATATAAAGAAAGTAGGTGTTCTCAACTATCATTCTACTCATAACCCCAAAATGGTGTATGTTTCTGTTTTGTTTTGTTTTAAATCAGTGGTAAAGAATTCATTTTTGTGTAAGTACCTTCTGGGGAGAAATACCTGGTACTGACAGTCTCTTTAATTTGTGGGAAAAGGCATAACAAGAAATAATGACTGGAAGTAAAAGTCAGACAAATTCAAATTAGCAATAAGCCACATATTTTTTAAGAGTGAGGCTGGTTAACCACTGGAAGGAACTACAAAGGAAAATGGTAAAGTCTCGATTTTTTTTGAAACCTTAAAATAAAAAAAATTGAAGGCTTTCTGGGAAATATTGATCTCAATACAGGAGTAACAGGTGAACTCATATGGCCTGGCTTATGGTACCTCAAACTAAATGATCTAATGGTCCATTCTGGACTTTAAAATCTCTTAATGTTATAACTGAGAAAATAGTTTTGAGTTTGCATCCTATTGAGCTGATTGGAGCAATTCGCAGTGTTAGTAGGGTTATTTCAGTGTATCTGCAGATCCAGTAAGTCAGCACTATAGGGTTCATATTCTGAATGCGTTGTTCATAACTATGGGTATAAAGTACCTACCTAGAGAATTAGATAGTTGCCCGTCACAAATGCAAACAAGGGAGGAGGTTTGCAAATGCAAAAAGGGCAGTTAAGTGCAGAATTTTCTTTAAAAGTCAATAGGAGTTGTCTGACCCACATTTATGCTTTCTAAAAATTTCCTGAAAACAAATATATCTAAGGGCTTGATACATAAACTGTACATTGAAGTGAAAGGTTAAATTATTCAGAGAAATTCTCGAGCCACTACATTTGAGCTATTCCATAGCACCCCACAATGCATACCCTTCAGTCTAAGCACTTAGTAAGTCCATATATTTGGAAGGTGCTAGTACTTTTGGGGCACTGCCTCAGTCTCAATGAATAATAGTACTTATCAGACTTAGAGCAGACCTAATGTGTAGTACTGAATGTTTTTTAGAGACAGGGTCTCATTTGTAAGCTTAAGGGGAAAAGGAAGGTTTCAAGATTCATAGGTATTAGGGCGAGAAAAGGCCATTCAAATCCTCCAGTTTGATCCAATTTCCTTCGCTGGCAGAACTACTCTCTATATCATTCTCATAACTGTTTTACATAATCTGCTTTTGAATTAGTGAGGATGATATAGGGAGTTGTTTTGCCAAAAGCAGGGAATCCGATCAATCTGGAGGACTTTGGTGGCCTTTTTTCAACATGCCATCTATAAATCTTCAAAATTTCCTTTTAAGTTTTTGATTGATTCTTTATTCTCTCTTTCTTTCTCTTTCTGCACTACTAAGGATGCTGTACACTGTATAATGTTTTAGGGTTTTATGTATGGTGTGTAGTACAAGTTAAACCTCTCTAGTCTGGGACTCTGGTCCATTGACACCCATGGTCCGGCATCATCAGGGACCACACAGGTGTTCCAGGGTTGGAGCACTCACAGGGAAAAACCTACACTGGATGACTACGGATGTTGCCAGATCAGAGAGCCAGGACAGTGACTAGGAGTGGAGCCTTTGGGCTAGGAGCTGGAGCCCAGTGGATGGGGGAAGCAGACAAGGGCTGGAGCCCAGAGGCCAGGAGCAAAGCCCAGCACCTGGGAGCAGAGCCTTGGGGCTGGAAGCCAGTGGCTGGGGTCAGAGCTCAGTGACCAGGGTCAGGAGCCAGATCGTGGGGTCCAAGATGTGGCGCAGGAGGCCAGATACCAGTGTCCAGAAGTGCAGTTTAGCAGCTGAGACTCTGGCAACTGGGAACAGAGCCCAGCAGCCAGGAGTAGAGCCCAGAGTCCAGAGGCTGGCAGCACAGGGGCTGGCATTGACCTCCCTTGGCAAACTCCCTGGTTCAGGACCAATCAGGTCCTGAGGGTGCCAGACCTGTAGCAATAATTTGATATGTACCTGTAAAATTTCTCAGTGTGTCAGATTGATATTTTCTTTCTTTTGTTTGTCAATTATTCTGTTGGCAGAATAAATGTAAATGTTTCAAAATATTGCCACTAAAGCTATATCAAGCTTTATCTAATACTTGAGATTTCTAACTTATGACCTGTTCAATAGGTGTGTTTATGCTAAGATGGGTTTACAGCAGTGGTTCTCAAACTTTTTGGCCTGTGACTCACTAGGCTTAATGCAAACTTTTCCAAGGGCCACCAGTTGCTAATGGGAACTCACCATTAATTACATAATTACTCCTGAGCCATTTTGCTAGTGATGCAGCTAGGGAGAAAGGTTTAATTTAACCAGTAAGAAAGGAAATATTAATTTAAATTATTAAAAAGATTAATCACTTTACATTTCTCATGTTAGTTTATCAAAATTCATGTTAAATAAAGTAAAATATTAATTTATGTCCAACACAAAAGATTCCCATGTTTATTTATGGCAGGAGTAGAGGATCTTTTTTGGGGCAGGGTCCACTGACCCACAGAAAAATCAGTTGGGGACTGCACTCCCAAACCCCTTACCCCTCACTGATGTGGCCCCCCAACTGAGACACTTCACTCCTCTGGTGCTCCCGCCCCACCAGTGGAGGGGGAGGCACTGGGGTTCAGAGCTTCGTATAGGCCAGATTTACTCTTCTGGGGTTCCAGGGTTAGTGGATTTTATGGACCCCCTAGGCTCTGGAGTTGGGACAAAAAGGGGGGGTTCAGTGTGTGGGGCAGAGCTGCCAGTGAGAGGGATGGTGAGGTGCAGGAGGTGGGGTGCAGGAGGGGGTGAGGCTATAAGATCTGGATGGGAAGTAGGGTATACAGAACCAGCCTTGGTGTCTGACCAGGGGGGAGGGTGCAGGAGCATGCTGGGGGTAGGTGTCTGGCCATGGGGAGGCATGCAGGAGCAGGGTGGAGTGTGGGGTCTCAGCGGAGGGAAGGGCTGTGAGGGGGCTGAAGGTGTGGGAATCTGGGTATGAGTGAGTGGAGGACACTTACTTGGATTCCAGCCAATGGGAGCAGTGGGGAAAGCTTCCAGGCAGCACGCTTGCACAGTGCTGTTCCCCCAGCCAGGGGAAGGGGAGTGCTTCTTCCTTGCGAGCCAGATCACGCAGTGAGGCTCAGGGCTTTTTCTCCTCCCCACTTCATCTCAGCAGGAAGCCAGTGCTAGTGTACCAACCTTGAATTGGGAGGGAGAGTGAGGTTGAAGAGCCAGCGAGCGCTCCCAGCTGCTGGAGGAAGGAGGGGAGCTGGGCTCGAGCCATGGTCCGCAGTTTGAGAACCACTGGTTTACAGAAAGGAACTGATATTCTTTGAGATCACATGAGTATCCAGGAAAGAATGGACACAAAAGACCTCTTCATAACACTTCTTATTGAGAGTGATTGGTGATTTGCTGGAGTTCAGAAGTTAAAAAGCTTGCCACAGCTTTTCAATAATCAGTCTAATCTGGGAGTTTTGGACTAAAGAGCCATTTGTTTTAGGAGATTTAGTCAGCCTAGAGGTCTAGTATGGTGATAGTCCTGCTCCAGCTTTGGAAGACTTAGAAAGCAGGTGACTAAACATGGCTTGGGAACTTAGCTTAGGCAGAGGAGTAGTTCCAACATTAAAAAACTGTCTCTGTCCTGGAAACACAGAAGAGGCTGTCAGCTTAAGAACATAAGAACATAAGAATGGCCATACTGGGTCAGACCACAGGTCCATCTCGCCCAGTATCCTGTCTGCCGACAGTGGCCAGCACCAGGTGCCCCAGAGAGGGTGGACCGAAGACAATGATCAAGCGATTTGTCTTCTGCCATCCCTCTCCAGCCTCTGACAAACAGAGGCCAAGGACACCATTTTATCCCCTGGCTAATAGCCTTTTATGGACCTAACCTCCATGAAATTATCTAGCTTCTCTTTAAACTCTATTATAGTCCTAGCCTTCACAGCCTCCTCTGGCAAGGAGTTCCACAGGCTGACTACACGCTGTGTGAAGAAGAACTTTCTTTTATTAGTTTTAAACCTGCTACCCATTAATTTCACTTGGTGTCCTCTAGTTCTTCTATTTAGGGAACTAATAAATAACTTTTCTTTATCGGCCCTCTCCACACCACTCATGATTTTATATATCTCTATCATATCCCCCCTCAGTCTCCTCTTTTCTAAACTGAAAAGTCCCACTTGCTTTAACCTCTCCTCATATGGAACCCGTTCCAAACCCGTAATCATTTTAGTTGCCCTTTTCTAAACCCTTTCCAAGGCCAAAATATCTTTTTTGAGGTGAGGAGACCACATCTGTGCACAGTATTCAAGATGTGGGCGTACCATAGTTTTATACAGGGGCAGTAAGATATTCTGGGTCTTATTTTCTATCCCTTTCTTAATAATTCCTAGCATCCTATTTGCCTTTTTGACCGCCGCTGCACACTGTGTGGAAGTTTTCAGAGAACTGTCCACGATAACTCCAAGATCTCTTTCCTGATTTGTCGTAGCCAACTTATCCCCCATCATACTGTACATATAGTTGGGGTTATTTTTCCCGATGTGCATTACTTTACACTTATCCACATTAAATTTCATTTGCCATTTTGTTGCCCAATCACTCAGTTTGGTGAGATCTTCTTGGAGTCCCTCACAGTCTGCTTCTGTCTTGACTATCCTAAACAGTTTGGTATCATCCGCAAACTTTACCACCTTACTGCTTACCCCTTTCTCCAGATCATTTATGAATAAGTTGAACAAGATTGGTCCTAGGACTAACCCTTGGGGGACACCACTAGTTACCCCTCTCCATTCTGAAAATTTACCATTTATTCCTACCCTTTGTTTCCTGTCTTTTAACCAGTTCTCAATCCAAGAAAGGACCTTCCCTCTTATCCCATGGCCATGTAATTTACACAAGAGCCTTTGGTGAGGGACCTTGTCAAAGGCTTTCTGAAAATCTAAGTATACTATATCTACTGGATCCCCCTTGTCCGCATGTTTGTTAACCCCTTCAAAGAACTTTCTGCACCACCGATTGGTGCGGAGATGCAAGTAAATTGGAGGGAGACTTCTCTTAGAGGAGAATCCATTGATAGAGATTCTCTAAGCTGTAGTCAGAAAGAGAGGAGGGGAGAGGGCAAACCATGGGCCAGAGCAGACAAACAACCGCATACAAAGGAATCCAATGCATCAGGGAAGGGCAGACAAATAAGCAGTGGCAAAGTGCTAAGAGTATTGGGGGTTCGTCAGCATTCCCTGGCTTAAAGTGGTTTCCATCCTATACAGAATTTACAGTTTTGCTCAGTGGTTTTCAGCACCTCCACTATGCTAATTGCTCCAACACTGCTGGCAAAAGGACAATGATGGAAGGAGGTAAACAGGTACTTGCTGAAAGACTAATTTGGGGTCAAAGATATATTTAAATTCAGCACCGTCTCTTCATCAGCATGTAGGGACAAGGATTTCTTAAAAGAAAGATTTCCTATATGTGGGGGTGCGGAAAATGGCATTGAAATAAAGAGAGCTGCACTTGAGTGCTAATCTCATTAGGTCATTTTCACTCTCTGTCTAATGTCAGTGGCTGTATATTGGGAGTTCATGTTTCAGAGGTGTGCTGAAGCCCGATCAGTGCTCTTTAAGAGGTATGGTTACCATAGCAGTGTGGTGTAAGGGAATTGGAAAGGAGGGTAATTACTAGGGGAAGACTGTCATATATAATTCTTTTTTTTTTTGACAATGCTGATATCTTTTCTTTTGAGAGAGTAGTGTTAGATTCTTTCCACTGTGCAAGATCTTTCTTGGTGGGAAAGACACTTCTTAAGACAGGTTGCTGCTATGTGTATATTTCACATCAGTCAACTCTTCTTTAAAATAGATTAAAAAAAAAACCCATACTTGATCTGTGGACAGAGGAGGTTTTCAGTAACTTCACAGCATTCATCAAACAGCCAGAGGTGACACTTAGTTGTCTTGTTGCTGGCATTTTTGCCTCTTTCTGACAGCAGTGGTGCCATGACAATTGTTTGTTCCGGAAGCAAAACTGAGTTGAATGTATTGTTCTTCCTAGTACCCTGCCTTCCCATGGAACTGGTTGCCAAGCATTCTATTGAGATTATTTTTACTTTCTTTCGTTTACACAAAAGTGGACTCTTTTCCTGGATGTAGTGGGCTTTGGATCAGGCCTCCTGAGAAACTAAAGTACACAATGGTTTTACTATCCTATTGTTTAATACTGCCATGACAGGGAGTAGCTATCAATAATATCCACTGGGCTCTATAAACTCGTGCATATCACAGTGTAAATGGTGAAACTCAACATGTTGTTAATGGATTTTTGTGAAACATCTTTGCTAATACATCTCATGGCTCCAAAAATAGATTAACCAGTCTGGAAGTTATTGAGTTTGGAATTCATATCCATTCAGAGGGTTTTTTGGCTTTTGTATTTCTACTGCACCTAGAAAAGTGTCTGAGGTGGTAGAAGATGGAAGATTTGTTCACAAGAAAAAGTTTAAAACCAGGAGAAATTGGTTTTACTTCACATGGTCTGTTTATAGTATTTCCCAGTGTAGACTATTTGAGACACACATTTAAAAAAAAATCCAGAATGCATATTTTAAAGAAGGGTTCACAGAGAGAAGGTAGCATTAAAATTAGAGAAATTCTTTGACTAGACAGATTTATACTGGAATTTGCAAATTAATTTAATTCATTGGTGAATTATGAGCAATATGTAACTAGTTATGGAGAGCAGCCTTGTTACTTATTTAGGTCTTTATTAAATATATAAACAATAACTGTAACAGCTTAAATACCTGTAAGATGCTGAATTCCTTAAATTCTTATTGAACTTGGTGAAAGTTGAGCATACAAGAAGGCCCTTAGTGCAGAGTATTCCCTTACTTTTCTCTTTTGCCTCTTAATGTTTCTCAGATGAAGTTACATATTAAAAATTGATGGACTAATGTGGTTCACAGCAAGGTTTTCTGTTGTAACCCTGTGAAAATTGTCCAAGCAGGAAGTTTTGATTTGATGAGATGAACAAATGGAATATACTCTAAAAATCTTGAGCACCTGCAAGTATTCATTGCACCATAGTTTGCTGCTGTCTTTTTGCTGTGGCAAAAATGTGGTGCCTGAATGCCTAAGTTTGGTTATATAAATAGAAAAGTTGTGCTTCTCAGATGATGCTGACCAGTAGGAAATTCCTGGTAGCTATAAGTTCACAGCACCTTTCAGATGCCTACCCACAGATTTATGGTCTGATTTAAAAATCACCTAAGTGACTCAGTAGAATAAGATCCTTAAAAATCAATAGGAAATGTGTTTGTAAGATACTTAAACAATGAAGAGTGACTTTTTTTTTTCAGACATGACTATTTTAGATGCCAAAGTCTGAAAATTTAGCCTTGTGTTTTAAAGGGGATTATTATTAATTGTGGACTTTTCTAAACATGTATCATATTATATTATAATATACATTATAATCATGCTCAACCAAAATATCGTAACCTTATTTAAATAAAATGTTTTCATAACTTGCTGTTTAAAAATTGAGTAAAACCAATACCTTTGCACAAAATGTGAATTTGTTGCATTGGCATTTCTGTTACAATATTGGTCCCTTTGGAAATTTTCAACCACCAATTCTAATCTTTCTCTTTCAGAATACTATTTCTTACCATTAGAAGAGTTACCCTTTCCTTTTTACTGAAGATGCTAAAGTAGAGTTTCAAAGGCACAAATATCACTTAAGCACGTAATTTCTTTCAGAAGCCAATGATATTTGGTTATAAGGAAAATTAAGTAGATTTTGAAAAGCTCAGTTCTTTCAATTTAATACAAGTGTTCACCCAGAACTTCTGACACAGAAATGTATTTTAAAATTTGTCAGATACAAAGATCAGAAGTAGTCCTATATTTTACAACACAGCATATACACTACTTACAAAAACTAAACCAAAACACCAAAGTATTTTTGAATGGAATTTTAAGAATAAGAATCATGTATTAAAACTGTTTTCATACAAGCATACTTAGGGTTACTTAGCAATTTATTTTCCATTTAAGATGAATAAATGGCAGTTTAGTGAATTTCCAGTAACACAGCTGAATAGTCTCTGGAGAATGTTATTTATAACATTGCTGGCTGTATTTGATTCTTGCTAATTCTTGAGTGCTTATCAGCATAATAAAGCACCATCAGACTTTAATTCTCAATATATGTTTGATTTAGGGTTTTAAATTATGAGATATTATCTTAGACTCCTCAATTTAGGGTTCCTCATAGGAAGAAGAGCCCATCATTAATTTTAATTTTATATGTCTAATTGTGCAAAGTGCTAAGTGCCTCCTGCACTGGACTGGGTTCCCTTAATATCTGTCCTTAAAATAGCTGTGTCCTTAATCAATGTTCCTGTTTGCAGTTCAATTTTTCTTAGTAAATAAGCCTTCATGGAGACACATTGATTACTGCTTATTACTGTAGGGGATCTTTTATTCTACCAGGCTTGACTAATTCTTTTGTTTCTTTTTAGGCTAAAATGCTCAAGTTTTGAGTGTCTAAAGTTAGATACCTAAATCCACATTTGTATAGCTAAATTCAAGGACTTTTGCAGATGCAGCTGAATTCAAAATGTGGTTGCTGATCATCCCTGAAAATGAGCTCACTTATATTTACATACTGTACTTATGAATGGAATTCAGTTCCTAACGATAGACACTCACATTGGAAAACATTATTTTTATTCTTCTATGCTTATTCTTTGCATGGAATAACTTCCTAATAACATACAAGAAGCGTCTAAAGCTCTGCATATTCCAAGTATTCAATACACTCTACTCAAAATGATCACCCACACATGCAATGCATAACCAAAGATATTGTTCCATATTGAAATAACTTTTATTTTTGTTGAAACACCACCTTAAAAAAAGTAAAAACATTTCATTTTAACATTTTCTAAATAATTTTCAGAAAACATTTTTAGTTGAAATTTCCTTCTGTTTTAATGGATTTTATTAAAACATTTTCAAATATTAAATATTTAAAATGGAAAGGAAATGGTTTATTTTACCTGTACAACTATTTGATCTGTTGAAAAGTTCAAAATATTCATTTTTAATTGATCCAAGACATTTTTAATTGCCAGTGGACCCCTCCCCCCCCCCCCCAAAAAAAACCCTCTTCTGCAGATCTACCCCTTGCTTTCAAGATTTATCATAAAGTTTTATCACATTTTTTGAGGGAAACCCATATTAAAATACGGGCACCATATCATTTCCCATCTTCAGTTCATTGAATCAAACACCTTTAGTAAGTTAATAAATTTAAACTTTAAAATAAATGCACATTGCACAGTATAAATTACTTTAAATTACTAGGACAAATGAACTAGAATTTTCAAGGCAATGGAAATTTCAGTGACTAGGATCTTGTCAACTTAACATGTTCTTTTATTTCAATTTCACATATTTGGCTGAGAAGACTGGTGGTTTTGTCTTAAATAGCAAATGTTTGTCAGTTGCCAGCATCCTAAGTCTAGCAAATCCCAACAATTGAAATTTAAGTTGCTGTTGAAGGAAGTGAGTGAGGAAAGTTTGTGGAGGATGGATAACTTGGCACATTTGGTATATCCCAGTACATTTCACACATGCTGGAAGCATGATCCGGGGCATAGGTCACAAAGAAAGCAAGGTACGCAGCATACAGAAATATCGCTAAAATAAAAGCCTGCCTGAACTAACTATGAATAACTGACCTGAAAATCCAAGACTGAATACTGTACATTGTGTACTGTGTATAAGTTTTCACTAGAGAATATGAGTTTTCAAACTGTCAGAGAAATTTCTGTTCTGGATATCCCCAAAGGAGACAGTGGTTTAAACTTAGACTGCATGATGGCACTGACTACAGCTGAACTGGCAGATGTCAGAGCATGTGACAAGCAGACCAGGCAGAACTGCAGGAGAGCATCACTTATAAGGCAGAGAAAGAAGCTAGATCATCTGTTCTGTTTTTTTTTTAAATCAGAAATAGACTCCTGAATCAAAGTTGTGTGCATGTTTTCTTTATTAGACATCATTTGAAGTATTTAACTACTCTCAAGCAGGACTAATGCCAAGTATAAAAATGCTTTTTTTTCCCCTCTGATGATTTATGGAACTGTCTCTGAATAAACAATGTGTACAGAATAAAAAAAAAGTTAAAAGCAATTCACCAGATATTTCCTTACTTTGCTTACTAGTGTGCTACTTGAGCCTCAGTGCACACTGCTGTGTTTGCTACTGGATAGACTCAGATCTGCTAATTGGCTTATAGGGAGTATGTAAGAATCGGTTCAATAAAGCAAAAACCACATGCGCAAATCCTTAGGGAGCATCATGATGACACAACATGCATCTAAACTGAAAGGACTGAAAATCCAAGCAAGTCGAAAATGTATGATATATAATTCATGATTAAGAAATCTGTAAAGTGTAAGAGTAATGACTAAATCAGAATAAGGTACTTCATTATATACATCACATTGGAATTAAAAGTACAAAGTTGGACTGAAAGACTCAACATGATAATCATAGTTCTCATTCCAGTATTTTCTAATTTTAAGCTAGTATGAATAAAGTGTCTTAATTAAAGATTCACAGTCTGATCATCCAATCCTTGTTTGTGTGAGTAATCCTAAAGTTTGAAATAGGGCTATTCAAATGAATAAGGATTGCTGGATTGAGGTGTTATATAACAATATATTATTTATTTATATTTATATTTATTTATTTATAATATTTATGTGCAATGGAAAAACTGACATATTTTTAAATTGAGAATTTTAAATTTATGTTTAGTGATGTAGAATTAAATGCCAGGGAAATTCACAGCAATGGGGAAAGCAAACAAGGGAAAAGTAGCAATTTATGTATTTATGTAGCAAATTGCCTTTGAAACCAAAAAAAGAAATTACAACCATAACTCATGAACAAAATGAGTTTTTATACATATAGCATATAAAGAGATGGTATATCCATACATTGTATGTGATCTTCTTAAATGGTGGGAATTGTTCCTGTTTTGTAGTTGTTTGTTCACTCTAACTTTGGGTAACTTCTGTTCTTTTGCCCTTTGCCTATACATGTCCTGAAGGTTCATATCAGGAATTTGTAAAAGTAAGTCTACAATTTGTGAAGTCCAATGTTCTTGTTAACTAGAGTCCAGATCCTGCAAGATACTGTGTATCCTTCCCTGATGCTGAGAGCCCTCAACTCAGACAGCTTACAGGAAACATTTATAGAATGTCTATCACCATATTTATCTAAATAACCAGTTTTTGGTAACATGTTATAATACTTTACAAATATCATCATGGATTCCCAATACTGCAACCTTTTTCATTTCTCTAAAAATACAAAAATAAACACTCTTGCTTATTATGGGACCAGTTCAACATAAGAATATAACAATGGCCATACAGGATTAGACCAAAGGTCCATCTAGCCCACTGTCATATGTTCCAACAGTGGCCAATGCCAAGTGCTCCAGAAGGAATGAACAGAACAAGTAATCACGAAGGGTGCATCCACACAGCAGGGCTTAATTCGAAATCAGCTACGCAAATTGAGCTACGTCAATTGTGTAGCTTATTTCGAAATAGGGAGGGCCTACACAGCACTTACTTTGAAATAGAGCACTCTTCCTCGACTTCCCTTACTCCTCTTACAATGAGGGTTACAGGAGTCGGAGTAAGAAGTCCTCCAGCTTCACAGTATTTCAACATTATTTCGAAATAACTGCCCAATGTGTAGATGTAAACTAAGTTATTTGGAAATAACGCTAGTTATTTCAAAATAATGTTGCTGTGTAGATGAACTCTAAGTGATCCATCCCTTGTCACCCATTTCCAGCTTCTGACAAACCTGAGGCTAGGGTCACCATTCCTGCCCATTTTGGCTAATAGCCATTGATGTAACTATCCTCCCTGAATTTATCTAGTTCTTTTTTGAACCCTGTTATATTCTTGGCTTTCACAATATTCTCTGGTAAAAACCTCCACAGGTGCATTGTGTGAAGAAACATTTCCTTTTGTTTGTTTTAAACTTGCTGGCTATTAATTTCATTTGGTGACTCTTAATTCTTGCATTATGAGAAGGAATACTTAGCACTTCCTTATTTTTATTCTCCACGCCAGTCATGATTTTATAGATCTCTAGCCTATCCCCCTTCAGTAATCTCTTTTTCATGCTGAAAAGTCCCAGTCTCTTTTTAATATCTCCTCATATGGATGTCGCTCCATACCTCTAATAATTTCTGTTGCTCTTTTCTGTACAGATAGAAGTTCTCTTAAATGTATGTTGTAAACCTTTTTGAAAGCTTCCGTTTCTTTGTGCCTAAAATACCACATAAATACTGAAAATAAGCAGTCTTTTAGTCAGTGAAAATTTTGTAATTTACCCCCTTGGAGTAGGTTAGTACTCAGTTATATTTCATATTATTTTGTGGAAAAATCATAGAGAAGGCTGCTGCTACAGAGGTTTCTTTCGGGGCACGAACAGAGAGATGCAGTAGGCTAGACTTGAAGCTTGCAGGTGTAATTTATGTGCTTTCAGATATCCCTCTCCAGCTGCCAGTGGTCTGTAATCCAAAAGAGTACTCTAAACATAACCACAGGGAATGGCAAATAACTATAGAATTTTTAATAATTCTATTTACTGAATTTGTCCAATCACACATTAGGTTATATGTCAATGTACTAAGGGCATATCTACTCTAGGAAATTCTTTCCAAATAACAAAATTCAACATTAAGTCCTGATTTAACAAAATCAAAATAGTGTATTCCCACTATGGGGAAGCATCGAAATTGGTCAGAATTATTTCAAAATAGTGCATCCACACTGATTGGAGCTTGTCTCAGACTTAGAGTTCCTGGAAGCACTCCAGGGAGGACACCAGGAGGGCAGAGACGTCCTGTGGCTGCTTGGTCAGGCAAACTGAGACGTGTGCTTTCAGGGGCTCCTTTCTATGGCCACATCTCACGCGCCCCTCCTCCACTGCCTCCCACATTGCAGGACACAAATGGGATGCAGTGTGTTCTGGTTGCCATTGCAGATGCCACAGCACTCACACCATGGAATCAGAGCTGCTGCAAAGCAGTGCCAGGCTCATGGGCCTCATGCTGCACCTCATGGCACAGTTCATCCAGACTGCTCCAGCAGGATGAGGACCAGCCTGGACCGGAGGCCCTGATCACCCAGGTCCTGGCATTCCTTCTGCTGTGCATGCCCCTTTGAGCCTCTGGGCACCACAAAATGCCGCTTCTGGTGGCAGGAAGCCAATTCCAAGTGTTGGGACTGTATCATCCTGCAGCTATGGGATGACTAGCAGTGGCTGCAGAACTTCTGCATGTGGAAGGCCACTTTCATCCAGCTCTGTGAGTGGTTCACCCTGCCCTCAGGTGACAGGCCACCCGGCTGAGACCCACTGCCCTGTGGAACCTCACCATGTCAGACAGATAACTGCTCCATCAGGAACCAGTTTGGTGTGGGGAAATCCACAGTTGGGGCCATACTCCTGTAGGTTGCCAAGGCCATCAACCAGGTGCTGCTACAGAGGATAGTCACTCTGGGGAACGTGAACAGCATCATTGATGGCTTTGCCACCATGGGCTTCCCCAGCTTCATGGAGAGGGGGCATAGACAGCACTCATATCTCCATCCTGGCCCCCAGTCAATGTGCCTCAAACTACATAAATAGGATGGGGCAATTCATACTTTTCATGCTGCTTCAGGCCCTCATGGATTACAAGGGATGCTCCACCGACATGAACCTCAGCTGGTCGGGAAGGTGCATGGTGCCCGCATTTTCCAGCACTTCCTGGGTGATGAAGCCTACCCCTGTATTTCCTCTGTGTGCCTTTCCTCCCACACCCTTCCCCTTACACTTTTTCCCCTCCTCTGCAGAGCATATAGTAAAGCCTTTAGTGAAACAACAGGACTGTTTATTGTGGGGGATATATAACGGGAAGGACTGGAGAAAGAACCTGGAATGGGAGAGGGGGCTCAGGGATGGGGCAGGAACTGGCGCCTACCTCCTGTTGTTCAGGAGGCTTCTGCTGTTAGAGAAGTCCCACCACCATGTGTTCTGGGCCCCAGCAATCCCTCAGTTTGCGTAGTTCAATTTGCGTATCTTATTTCAAAATAGGGAGTGTCTACACAGCACTTATTTCGAAATAGAGCACTCTTCCTCTGACTTCCCTTACTCCTCATACAATGAGGGTTTCGAAATAACTGCCTGCTGTGTAGACATGGACTAAGTTATTTCAGAATAGCGCTAGTGATTTCAAAACAGTGTTGCAGTTTAGACGTACCCATAGTGTGCTTATATCCTCCATAAAGATTCCACTTCCTAGTACAGTCAGCAATAAGCACACAGTGTAGAACAGAAACAATCTTAATATGGAGCTCTCTGATTTGTGTGTTACACCTGGTATATCTGTATTATCAGAAGTTTCTAATTTAAATGTATGTATAAAAAACACCTCCATAAGAGGAAAATGTCACCATTCTACATTGGTGCAAAAAGCCCATGGACAATGGTGCGGTTGCAATTCTACAGTGCTGGAAGGAAAAGATTCTGTTAACTAAAGAAGTTAACATCTAAGTGGGATATCACGTTGATTCCCCAGTTTACAAAATAGCATTTGGATGATGGGGGCACAGAGGCTAGTGGATCAGGAAGTGAGCTGTTATAATTGTTGAGCCATGTGTCCACTGGCTACTGGGAGTGGATTTAAAACCATCATCTTCCATGGAAAGATCATTTAGATAAGTTTTACCTGTGTGTTTGCAGTATTTCACACAAAGCTAGTATACAATATAGCAGTGCATACAGTTTATTGATGTAATAGTGATAATACAGTAAGTGTGGTTTCTGAGCTTTTAAAATTACAGACTCAGTCTGTAGGACTGCACAACTGTCATGTTGACCCAATTACAAGCAAGAAGCAGGTTTTAGTGGCTTCAGTGGAAAACTGCAGTGAGACATGATAAAAACTCTATGGTGAAGTACATAAATACTTAATAACTTGGGGTAAAGGTTTCTCTTTTCCCAGAGAAAGCAGGAGCTTTTGGTTTCAGGCATGAAGTTTCCAATGCTATTTTCTAAGATTTGCTCAAATTACCACACACAAATATTAACTGGGTACGCACTGAGTAGCGTAAGTGAGTACTGAGTTTTATTTTAGAGAGACAGTGTGGTTATTTAGTACTACTTTTTTCCAGCAGTGATAAAGTGGGAGAGACCCATTGGTTGAAATGGAGGGTATTAATAAAGTATAAAAGGCTGCATAATGGACATTGACTATCCATTTATTAAGGAACTTTCTCTCCCACTATGCCACTTCCTGTGTGTACTATGCATCCAGTATTTGCTTTTGAATTTTGGCTTTGCATTATATTGTAGATAAAATATAGTTTCGTATCCAGTTTTCCTATTTATCTTATTTATAAAAATAATAAATTATTTCTTAAGGTGGGAATATTTTCTGTTTTGAAGGTTCTGAAGACATGTACAAATATGAAGGGTCAAAGAATCTTGAAAAGGAAAGCCTTAACATTAATCACTTTTTCTTTTTCCCCTCTGTCACTCTCTCCATATATAATACAGATATAGATATATTAAAATAGATGTACTTAAACGGTATCAGGAGACAGTGGCAGGAGAATAAGATCCTGCATGCAATATTTAGTTTAATTTTTCATGGGTTCAAAATAGGGATGTTAAAATGTGGTATTTAACTAATTGAGTAGTTGATAGAATTTTTATGGACTACTCAATTCATTGATAGCACTGGTCTACAATTTTTTAGAAGTCATCTGCTTCAGAGATAAAATGTGCTATTCATTATGTATTTTGATGTGCTGAATTCAAATATGACAATTAAAACAACTGATTGGCTACTGTTTCCAAGATATTTAAGTTTTTACATTTTACGTCTATGTATATTGTGTAGATAGTAGAGTTTTAATCATAAATTGTAAACCTAGGTCTTTTCATGTGTTTATGGTTGCTTTACATAATAATATTTCACCTGTCCTGTTTATATAACACTTTAAAAATCAGCAGAAGGGTTATATAAATAAAATCTATTATGAAACAAAAGGCAAAAAACTATTATATACATAGTTTAGTCATTCAGTTCACCTTGTGTTATGAGGTGTGGTTCAGAGGAGGAGGATAGGAGAAAATGTGGGTCCTGTGACATTGACGGTTCAAGACCAGAGGTTTCATCCTCTTCCTCGTCTGACTCAAGTGAGAATGATTCTGGTGCATCAGGAACCGGCAGTCCTTCTCCGTGGGGTACTGGGCGTATAGCTGATGGAATGTTTGGATAATGCACAGTCCACTTTTTCTTCTTTGACACACCTTTCCCAACTGGAGGCAACATGCAGAAGTAACAATTGCTGGTATGATCTGTTGGCTCTCTCCAAATCATTGGCACTGCAAAAGGCATAGATTTCCTTTTCCTGTTCAACCACTGGCAAAGATTTGTTACACAAGTGTTGCAGCATATGTGTGGTGCCCACCTCTTGTCCCGATCTCCAATTTTGCAGCCAAAATAAAGGTGATAGGCTTTCTTAACCATAGTGGTTATACTGCGCTTTTGTGATGCAAAAGTCACTTCACCACAACCATAGCAGAAGTTATCTGCACTGTTCACACAAGCACGAGGCATCTCTGCTCACTTTGGCTAAACAGAAATGTGTCCCTTTGCAAAATCAAACACTGACAAATAAGAGAGCACGACACTGTATGATTTCTAGAGCTGATATAGGGCAATTTGTTCAGCAGAGTGATGTAAGCTTCCTTACATGACTTCTAGGAATAACATGATGCAATTCATATCATGTATGACACAATACCAGCTTCAGATTGCATCATTCATTGTTTTGCCTAAAAAGCAAGTACTGTCCAAACCCAGTCATAGATTTATTCATAGATCCAGTCAAAGATGTATTTTAGTCATTTCTGGTTTAAATTGAGATCCCTTCCCTTTATAACTCACTTATCCTCCGCCATTCCCAAGTCAAGAGTCGTATATACTGACCCAATAGCATATCTTGAAAACTAGAGCCAATCAACAATTTTAAGCATAATTTTCGTTCTCAGTGACCCAGAATTAGTAAAGTTTGACTACATTTATTTCAGAAGCATTTTGGCTGTAGAGCAGTGTAGGCAGCCAGGCTCAGTTCTGGCTTGCACTGGGTGTCGGACCAAACCCCACTGCAGCTCTGCATTTTAAAAGGCAGTAGGAGTTGAGCAGCCTGACCCTTGGCTCCTACTGCGCTTTAAATTGCAGAGCCACAGTGGGGTTTTATCCCGCATCCGGTGTGAACCGGAACTGAGCTGGGCTGCCTGCCTAGCCGGCAGCAACCCCTGTGAGCAGGGGTCCCAGTGGGGATTTGGGATCTCCCGCACACAGGGACTGCTGCTGCGAAGCAGCCCCTGCCCACAGGAGGTCCCAAATTCCTGCTGGGATAATCTCACCCATGCACAGGGACTGCTGTCATGAGGCAGCAGTGGTGGGGGGAGGGACAGGCGGCACCACGGAGACAGTGCTGAGGGGAACCGGCTTTTAAGCTGGCTCCCCCCAACACTGTCTCCTGCTCCCCTCCCTTGGTGTCTCTGATACAGAGGCAACAAGGTGTGTGTGTGGGGGGGGGGTGTGAGGAATGCGAGTAGTTGACTCGATTACCTGATAAGCATAGGCTTATTGGGTAGTTGACTAGTCAACTACTCCTTAACCTTTGAACTAGGGATGTAAAGAGAAAATGTCTCCTGTGCTTCAGAATTTTTCTTGTCTTTTAAAGAGTATTATATTGCTTGCAGTCTAGGTTATATACACCTTTTCTTCTCTTGACAAATTGTGTGTATCCATACAATCCACGTCATTAATAGCCAGGAAACCTTCATGTTGTTTCTGCTAACTCCTTCCATCACAGACAATGCAGCTTACCTTTGTGGAAGAAACCAATGTTTGAGCCCACAGACCTTGAAGATACTTCTTCATCTGTCCCTCAGTGCAAGGGTGATGTCTGCCAAGGGGGTTCATTGGTGACTTTTTAAGGGTCAGAGGAACCCAATTCTTGTCCTGCAGATTTTCCCACAGAAGTGAAAGGTGTAATCTTTCTTGGAGGAGTCATAATTCTTGGCTGGAGTGTTGTGCTCCCGCTTCCTCCTTTGTTGCTTCTCTGTCTCATGAGCATGTTCCTCAAAGTGAGATGTGGCTTGGTGTATGGTATGGTCCAACAGTACTCTGGCCTGCTCCAAGTCCTCCCAATTTGTTGGGTTGATGCCTCTGTTTTTAAGGTGCACTTTCAGTATTTTTTTTGTGAAATGCCCTAAATGAGCCCTTCTTCACCAACTTGACTTAACCATACTTGCTTGGGGTGGTGAATATCAGATATATGTATAAAGGGGCCAGCCCAGCGGAGTTGGTGTTTAATGATCTGTGCTTCTATACTGCTGATATAGGCTGCAGCACGTGCAGTTACTAAGCATGTTGGAAAGACATATAATTGCCTATACAGATTTTTTCTGATTTATCAGCTTTCTTTTACCTAGAACACTGACATTGTCCTTTTCAATACCTTGAACAGATGTAATTGAAGAAAGCTGATGTTTGCTTTCATGAAAAGACAAAAGCAGACCTTATTTCTGTAAGTGCTAGGATTTTCTGTGTTCCAAAGGAATCACTGTATGGAGAGAATAGAAATTTCTCCCATGTTTTACATAATAATCAATAACCATATTCAGATGTTTGGTCAAAATCTAAATGTTAATCATTTGAATGTATTATTTTAGATGGTCACTGTATTGCAGCTTTTCTCCATAATTTTGTTAGGAAGATTTAAAATAAAAATGACAGCATATTCATTAAATATGTTTTCATTTTTGCATATGTTTATATATAATTAGCAAGAATATCCATTGCATTAATAATGCAAATCTTAATTACATGCTAGAAAATTGATGTTACTTCCTCTAAGCTACATTATTGCACAGGCTTTTTCTAGATCAAGATTATTTGGATAGCAATCTCTTGAGGATCTCAGGTTTTGTGTTGTAGGTTTTCTACAGCTATGTGGTTTATGAGTTCATTTTTTGTGCAAGGGTGAATAATAAACTTGACTGCCTCATTAATAACACTGTTTAGACACCTGTGCAAATCTTTTTGTTTGGGAGACTGATTGAGCTTAACCATTATACACTGACAAACATTTCATTCTCCCTTTCCTTTTCTTATTAGAAAAATGAGAAACATATATGTTTACAAATTAAGGTGAGAGTAAAAAGCATGAAAACCCTATTAATACTTCCTACATTTTTGTGCTTTTTGGATTGCAGAGTTTTCTTATTGTAAAATGTAAGAACCTGTTAGACAATATTAGAAATAGCCTATTTTCTTTCCTTATTGATCATTATTGTACATACTTTGAAGTGCCTATTGCTGTGCTACCTGATAGTTTACATTATTTTTCTATACGTATTTTATAACCAAACTCTTTGCTATCTGTAAAGGGAAAAAAAAAATTCTGGTTTATATATGTAGTTTTGATCCTCAGGCCCATCAGTCCAGAATCTTTCTTTAAAAGCATTATTTCATCTTGAAAAATAGACCAAAGTAAAGTGTTAAAGAAACAAAACAATATGGCTTCCTTGTTTTACCTTAGTTGCCACAGAAAGACTGTAATATTACATTTGTCTTTATTAAGTGTTGAGCGATTTATTGATGCAAATTCCTATATAAAAGGTAGGTATTATTATTTTTTGTTATTAGAGAGAACAATTATAATGTGAAATCCCTATGAATTCAAGTTCCACTGGGGAATTTTAATAAAATTAATTCTAAATGTGAGGAAGTTGAGTTATGTCAATCATGTGTTTTGATGGGGAAGTGGTGTTTATGACATGGTGGATGGTTCTGCAGATAGCTATGTACAGCAGATGAGGGGTTAGGGACAGCCTTTCTGACTGCACATGGTAACTCCTAAGAATATTGGTTCTTCTGTGATGATTCATTTTCAAACTGAAAATTCCCTTTCTGTTAATATTTTCCAATGTGAAATCATTGGGAATTAGGCATCTATCCTATTCAGGTGCTTTTCTGAATACTACGGGGCACCTACATTAGGTGCCCAAATACTTTTGAAAATCTGGCCCCACGCTTCCGAAACTGTGTTATTTGCATTATTGTACCCCCAGCTTTTGAGAGCACATAGTTAAGAGCAATTATACTTCTCCACAGAGATCTGTGAAGAGAATTGGTGAATGTGGTTCCAGTACCATCTCTAGTAGCAGACGTGAACCATGTAGATCATGGGTGGGGAATCTTTTTCCTATAGGGGCCACTCACCCCTAGAAAAAATTAGTTGTGGGCCACATACAGCCCGATGATTTCAGGCTCGGGCCAGAAATGAGGGGTTCAGGGTGCAGGAGGAGCCTCCAGGTGGGGGCAAAGGATTGAGGTGTGAGAGTGGCTGAGGGCTCTGACTGGGGGTGCAGACTCTGGGGTAGTGGTGGGGATGAGGGGTTTGTGGTGCAGGAGGAGACTCTAAGCAGGAAGTTGGGAAAGGAATGGGGATGTGGGTTCTGGGTGGGAGTTAGAGTGCTGAAGCAGGCTGGGCAGGGAATGGGGATGCAGCTCTGGGAGGCGGTTTGTGTGTGGGAGGGAGCTCAAGGCTGGGACGGGGTGGAGAATGGGGTCTGGGAGGGAGTTAAGATTCAGGAGGGGGCTGAGGACTGAAACAGGGATTGAGGTACTGGGCAGTTCTCATTTGGTGGTGCAGTGGGGTTAAGGCAAGCTTCCCACCTACTCTAGCCCTGCACCATTGCTGCTCCCAGAAATGGCCATGGTTGATGTGTCCCTGTAGCTCTGGGAGGAATGGCTCCATGCAGCACTCTAGCCTGCAGGCACTGCCCCCACAGCTCCCACTGGCTGTAGTTCTTAGTAAGGATGTTAAATTTAGATTAAACAACTAATCAAATAGTCGATGTAATTTGTATCAACTATCTGGTTAGTTGATAAGGGCACCTCTGCCTTTGAAATGTAGCAAAAGCTCTAACAGCTCTTGCTACATTTCAAAGGTGAAAGTGCCACGGGAGCACGGCGCCAGCAGGAGACTCAAGCAGTCCCCCACTGGCCCTGCGCTCCCTATTTCTGAAACGCAGCAAGAGCCCCGCTCTCTCTGATAGAGGCAGCAGGCGGGGAGAAGCAACTAGTCAACTAGTTGCTTACATCCCTAGTTCTCAGCCAGTGAGAGCTGCAGGGCGGTGCAGAGCTTCTCTGATCACTGTGAGCCAGTGGTGGCACTCATAGCTCCAGCCTACCAGAGGGGAAAAGAGGGATGGGGAGCAAAACTGAGGCTCCGGGCTTCCAGCCTTAATTGTAGAGACTTGCCGTGGGCCTGGAAACCTCAAAGCTTCATGGATTACCGCACCAGAGACAATGGTAGGAACTGACCCAGGGAGGGTGATGGAATAGTATCTTCCCACTGGGTAAACTCACTGTGTTGCAGTGGGATTCTCTACTGAGCTAATAGCAGACTACTCCAGAGCTGTTAGAGCACTTGGTCAGGGACTGGTGGAATCAGCTGGGCCCCCTTTCACTACCTGGGCTGTTAGGATCCCCCTTTGCTGTTAGCTTCTCGAATACTGGCTACTAGGCCATGTTGCCATGCACCAAAGGGCTGCTCAATTACCTCAGGCTATTAGGCAATGATTCCCTGCACCAAAAGATTGCTGTGTTGACTCGGGCCACAGGCCACACTTCCCTGTGCCAAAGGAGCACTCTATTGATTTTGGCTACTCTGCTGTGCTGCACGATACCAAAGGGCCATGCCTCTGACTTTGACTGTTAGGCCTCACTGCCCCACATTTGCTTTGTTCCTTAGACTCCAAGGTAGCATAGCTGGAAAAGGAGGGGCAGACTTAACAGATGTGTCCATGCACCCACTAAACCCTCCCTTTTGGGCTGGATATCCATACACCTCCACATGCATCCTTTTATTGTTTCTAATGCAAATACACAACTTCCAATGTATTAAGACAAGAGAAGGTCTTGGGATTGGTCCTGCCTAGAGCAGGGGGCTGGACTTGATGACCTCCTGAGGTCTCTTTCAGCTCTATGATTCTATGAAGGTAAAAAGTAAAATAAAATAAATGAAGATTTTTTTGCTCTGTGGTGGTGGAGACTGTTCTCATACCAAGTGTCTCTTCTATTGAAGGGTACCAAACATATGTTGTACAATTGCACTGAGGCAATGAGAGGTAACCATGATTTTTCTACTTGTGATTTAATGAAACTTGCACTGGCAAAATGTCAAATCTCCATTTAAAATAAGCAACTGAAAAATGTAAAGCTTATAGATATTTAAAACTACAGAGGTTTCTTATTAAAAGCTTATTGATTTAACTTAATTTAGTTTAATTACTTTGTGATACTTTAAAACTTAAAAGTGATGAGTGTGGAAGAATACAAGGTATTGCACAGCAATTAAAATGTCATTTTTTGGTTTATTTTTTTAAGACTTACTAATGTCAGTGATTGTTTCATGACCCACTATGACCTTGCTTCAGAGTATTGTGTTTATAGGGCTTACAAAACATTATACTATAATAGAATAGCAGCAGATTGTGGCAGACTTTATTTTAATCCAGGCAATAAAATAAATCCTCCATGATGCATAGCAGTTTCGCTAGTACTTAGACACAGCTTGGTAAGCGATGGCACTATGGTAATGTTAGTAATAGTAATAGAAGTGACCATGAATGGGTGAACCAGTTTAAATAAAACATCACTATTTCTAAGCAGTTGTGTCTGGAAGATTTGGATTCTGATTGGGTGATTTAGTTGATAGCTAGGAGCAGGCCTGCTGATGGAAGGGTCTGGGGCACAAAGGGCAACTGCCATGAGGCTTAGTGATTCAAAAGGGGCCCAGGGCTCCTGGCCATTGCTGCTGCTACTGCAGCAATGGTGATGACTGAAGACCCAGGCCAATTAAATTGCTGATCTGAACATGTTGGCTGGAGGGAGGGGGTGATGTGGCGTGCTACAGGCTGTGCTGAGGGCTGGCTGCCCCCAGCCTTATCCTTTCTGTTCAAGGTCCTGCCCCTTCCAGGAATGAGGAGCTACTGCGCCTCCTCCTCCCCCCCCCCCATTGCCCAGGGGGCCGGCAAATCTGTTGGTTCCCCTGGCTAGGAGAGAAGTTAGTGAATACAAGGCTAATGATTAATACACCATGACATACTAATCTATTTTATTTACAATCTTTGAATACAATTTTGAATTGTGACATATACTGAATTTCAATAATATAACAAACCACAGATATGCAAGTGCAAAACACAAAGGAGTCTGGAAACCTGATGTGTTCAGAGCAGAAATGGGTAAAGCCAAGATTGCATTTTGGTTGCACAAAACTCAAACCTTGTTTGTGTGGGGGGTTCTTATATGTATAATATGCCTGATAGCATTGCATCACAACCATTTTGCTGAGTAGGAAAAAGTACACAGTATAAAGAATAGCTGTACAGGTGATTTTTTTATTTATTTATTGGCAACAGGTTCATTTTTTTTCTTATGAAAATTATCATAATTGAATATAGTCTCACAGAGACCTTTTCTCTTCCTAGCATTTAGTTTTGTTTTATTCATCAACCGCCCCCCCTTCAGATTTGGAGATTTTTCAATTTTCCTACTTTTCTGTAATATGAACAGATACTGAGTTAGGATTGGTCTGAAAGACATGATGATAAATTGGAGTTCAGTAGACAGTTTGGAATTTCCATTAGTAATAAAACACAAAATAGCTTAAATATTCAAAGTTAGTGTTTTAGGACTCTGGACATAGATATAAAGGCTGGGGTTTTTCAAAACCAGCTCAGAGATTTGGATGCCCATTTATGGAAATCAGCACTCAACTCCAAGGATGTAGGTGCATCAGAGCCATTGTTGGGACATCAGAGGATAAGTGCTAGCTTTCACAAGCTGTCTTTTAGTGTGGCTTCATGTGATATATAAATTGGAGAGTAGGGGTTTACATTTGAATTAAATCTATAGATAAACAGAAAAAAATGAAAATTATCAGACATAATAATAAGGCTCAAATCTTGGTCCTATTGAGGACAATGGCAAAAGCCTCGTTGACTTTCTTGGGAGCTAATTTGGTCCAAATAGAATAAATTACTTTTTTAAATTACATTCTATGGGATAATTCTTGCTCTCCATAGAAAAGTGGTGAGCAGAGAATTATCTACAGAAAACTCTGTGAAGTAAGGCCTCAAGAATTTCAGCTGCATTCTCTGAAATAATGGATGATTTATGCTTTCCTATTGGGAACACGACAAAGATCCAAGCAAATGATAACGTACAAGAACCCAAAACCAGACAGAGAGAAAGCGGGCTGCTTCCTAACGCAGAGAGCCACAACTCATCACGTCTTACTATAGGCTGGTTGGTTGCTGGTCCAACTCGTAGCCTTCCCAGAACCCACCCACCCCCTGAATTTTCAAGTGTCAACATACAATTTTAGCACTGTTTTATAATACGGCTTTGACTCTGTAGTCTGGACTTCTGCAGTCTGGCAGAATCAGTGCTCCAGCATCCCCATTGGAGCACTCATGGAGTAAAGCTGGGGCCTGCACTCAGCAAAGCCTCCTCTGCCCTTCCAGAGCTTCCAGAATATCACAAACAGCTCATTTCTGACACTCAAGCTTCAGGGAGGGAAAGGGAGGAGCAGGGGTGGGGGGAGGAGACGGTGTGTGTGGAGCCCTGTGGGCAGTGGTCCTGTCCAAAAGCCATGGGGCTCTGCAGCCACCTTGCCCCTTCCACGGAGCATCTCCCCAGTCCCTTTCTGGTAGCCAGCTGCTGCAGAGGGGCTGGCATTGACCAAGTGAGAACTGGGGGGAACTCTCGGGGGAAGAGGAATGGTGGCTGCAGAACCCTGTGACTGGCAGTGTCGGCCAGGAGCACAGTCTGGTGGCTGCGGGGCACAGTGAGCTCCCCTAGGGCTGTGCTCCTGCCTCTGCAGCCACCCTGCTTCTTCCCCTGCTTCTTCTCTGTCAATGCCAGCCCCTCTGCTGCTGCTGGCGACCAAAAAGGGAGGGGGAGGGGAAGGGCTGCTCAGGGGAAGAGGCAATCCCACAGACAGAGACAAACAATGACAAGATTTTTATCAGGCATTCTTAAAACTTGAATACCCACCTGGGGAAGTGAGGAAACAGACTGACAGAGCCAGACAAGAACCCAGAAGTCACCTACTTCAAGCCAGACCCAACAAGGAAAATAATAGAACACCACCAGTCATCACATACAGCTCCCAGCTAAACCCCTCCAGACCATCACTGACAATCTGCAACCTATCCTGGAAAACGATCCCTCTCTCTCACAGGGCTTGTGAGACAGTCCATTCCTTACCTACAGACAACTGCCCAACCTGAAGGAAATCCTTTCCAGCAACCAACAACACACCTCAGATACACTCACCCCATTGTGAATTCTGTCCACATATCTATACAAGCACCACCATCACAGGACCTAACCACATAAGTCACCACATCAAGGGCTCATACAATTGCACATCCTCTAATGTGATATATGCCATTAATTGCCAGCCATGTATATTGGCCAAACCAGACAGTCTCTATGACAAAAGATAAATGGACACAAATCAGACATCAGGAATTGTAACTCAAACAAACCTGTAGGGAACATTTTAACCAGCCTTGGTCACTCAATCCTGGATTTAAAAGTAGCCATTCTTCTACAAAGGAATTTCACGAAACAATTAGAGAGAGAGAGTCTGAAGAACTGGAATTTATCTACAGATTTGACACCATTACCCTGAGCCTAAATAAATACATTAACTGGTTGGCACCTTACAAAGCCAATTTCTTCTGCCTTTTTCTTCTGTTTTTTTTGGAGCACCATTACCTCTTAGATGGATATTCAGTAGAATATGCCCAAGTCTCCAGAAAGTATATTGCCTAACCTGACCTTTGAAAGAAGCAAAGCAAGGGGTTATCTCACAGAAAAGCAGGAATACGCAGCAGAACTACTGGACCACACTTAACAGGATCCCTGTTCAGGTATGCACTCATATGGCTAATTCTTCTAGCCATTTTGGAGGAGCGCATTTATGATATAGATGTATATTTATTTTAAATAAATGTAAACAGTGTACAAATTAAAATGCTTTTTACTTGTGATGTACATCTATAAAATACATAATGCAATATTGATAAAATAAATAATTCAGACAAAATACAATACATTGTATTAGCCCCAAGTTCACATTAGAGAAATTAAGTGTTGTCAGCTGTTGATATGTATTTTACACAATTAACCTTTCTATTTATAGCTCCCAAATGGAAGCGGTGAACACAATCCAATAAATTAAGTTTTGAATGTGGTTAATTTATTGCATTTTCTTCTCAAGAGTGAAAGTCAACTTCTCAAATATAGGTTGCCCAGTGGTTTCTATTAGATTTGCACCTGCTTATGCCAGCATTGTATTTGGCTATCTGACAGTAGCCAATTTACATTAAAAAATAGAGAAAACGAAGTGCAAATAAATGGTTCAAAATTAATTGTATGCCATGTTCAGAGGGGATGGAAATCTCAATGCCATTGTAGACAGTGCCAGATTCAAGGTTTCTAGGCTTCATCCTGTAAACTGAAATAGAATAATAGAATCATAGAGCTGGAAGAGACCTCAGGAGGTCATGTTCAGCCCCCTACCCAAAGCAGGACCAATCCCAAATAATCAACCCAGTCAGGGCTTTGTCAAGCCGAGGCTTAAAAACCTCTAGGGATGGAAATTCCACCACCTCCCTAGGTAACCCATTCCAGTGCTTCACCACCCTCCTAGTGAAATAGTTTTTCCTAATATCCAACAGAGACCTCTCCCTCTGTAACTTGACACCATTGCTCCTTGTTCTGCCATCCATCACTACTGTGAACAGCCTTTCTCCATCCTCTCTGGAACCTCCCTTCAGGAAGTTGAAGGCTGCTAATAAATCCCCCCTCACTCTTCTCTTCTGCAGACTAAACAAACACAAATCCCTCATAGGTCTCTCCTCATAGGTCATGCGCTCCAGCCCCCTAACCATTTTGGTCGCCCTCCGCCGGACCCTCTCCAATGCGTCCACATCCTTTCTATAGTGGGGGGCTCAGAACTGGACACACTACTCCAGATGTGACCTCACCAGAGCTGAATAAAGGGGAATAATCACTTCTCTGGATCTGCTGGCAATGCTTCTCCTAATGCACCCTAATATGCCCATAGCTCTCTTGGCTACAAGGGCACACAATTGACTCATATCCAGCTTCTCATCCACTGTAATCCCCAGGTCCTTTTCTGCAGAATTGCTACTTAGCCATTCAGTCCCCAGCCTGTAACAATGCTTGGGATTCTTCTGTCCCAAGTGCAGGACTCTACACTTGTCCTTGTTGAACCTCATCAGCTTTCTTTTGGCCCAGTCCTCTAATCAGTCCAGGTCACTCTGGACCCTATCCCTGAAGTGGTTACAGAGTGAAAATGATGCAGAGTTTTGAAGAAAGCAATCTCTTTATACTAGGCACATCTCAGGTGATTGTCTGGAATGGCCGAGTCCCTATCAATGTTACATTTCACTGCATAGAAGCGAATGTGTCCAGTTGTGAGCACTTTACTCTACATTGTACTACATAGTCTTCATTTGTGAGCAAGGCTATGTTTAGACTACATCCCTCTGTTGGCAGAGGGATGTAAATGAAGCACTTTGAAAGTGCAAATGAAGCCAGGATTTAAATATCCCGCGCTTCATTTGCATAATCACGTAATGGCACTTTTTTGAAAAAGCGCTATTTTGAAATAGAAACCGCAGTCTAGACATTTACAGGATCTTTCGAAAAATGAGGTTTACAGGATCTTTTGAAAAAGCTCCTTGTTTTCGAAAGACCCGCGTCTACACTGTGGTTTCAATTTCAAAATAGCGGTTTTTCAAAAGAGCGCCATTACGTGATTATGCAAATGAAGTGCAGGATATTTAAATCCCGGCTTCCTTTGCACTTTCAAAGTGCTTCATTTACATCCCTCTGCCAACAGAGGGATGTAGTCTAGACGTAGCCAAGTGATTTGCAATTCTTCTCTTCATCCTTACTGGTTATATCTTTTAAAGTAGGCAGCAATCTTTCTCCTATCCCTAATTAAGAATTTGGTAGCCAAGTGCCCCTAGAACAGGATTTTTTTCACTTTAATGATAAGGGGTCAAACAGAGCTACAAAACAAGGTAAAAATAACGTAAATAGCATTTTTCTTAAAATTCACCAATTTTAAAATATGAGATGCATCCCATGTCCATTAGTAGTAACTTCCCATTTCTAGGGCTACAAGATTAAATGTGCTATGTCATATCTCTTTTATGCACAGAAAATATATTGTTGGTGCTGGACAGAATACTATTCAACCTGGGTGACACACAGGAGCAAGCAGAATGACAATATGAAGTCTTTTAATCTTTGTGATAAGGGATTTTACACACACAGGGGAGGAAAAAAAAAGCTTGGTCACTAAAAATGTTCCTTGAAGCATTGTTAGTGATTTGCTGAATTTAATGGGAAGTTTAAATAGAGGAGCTTTTTCTTTTCTGGAAGCCTGCACTGCTCTCCTGTTGTGCTATCAGTGTGGAAGAAAGTAACATGTTTTTCTTAGTCCAAATTTCTAAAATACTTCACATTGTCATTCCACTTTCTCCCGTAATATCTCAGCAAAATTAGGGTACGTCTACACTGCGGCGCTATTTCGGGATACTTCCGGTGTCCCAAAATAGCTATTTTGTGTCATTTTAAAAAGCCTATTATTTCGAAATACCTTTTGAAATAATGGGCTCTGTGTTCGGACGTCCCAGTAAACCTCATTCCACAAGGATTAAGAGATGTTTCATAATAATGGTGTATTTTGAAATTTGGCACTGTTTAGATAGTACCAAATTTCAAAATAAGCTATTTTGAAACACACTTGAAATAAGCTACACATTTTGCATACACAGAGTTGCTTGCCCCTTGCCTCTCCAGCACACAACAACACCTGCCTGAAACCCAGGTTGAATTTTACCTTATTTTATAGCTCACTCTGAGCCCTCTTCAGTTGGATGCATGCTATCAAAGGCATCTGCCCCACATAGAAAATAGTTATTTTTGAATTATATGGACTATATGATAGTATAGTATGGCAGAAAGATATTATAAGCAGGAGTTTCAGATGAACTGTATCTTTCACCCCAACACTGTATATCTCAGTGGTGGCTGGCATCATGGGGGTGCCCAAAATAAGGAGAAGATGTAAAAAGCCTCTGTCTTAACTGTATGCAGTCAGTGCTGTTATCAGCATTGGCCTACCCAAACAAAAGCAGGGAATGGCCTAGTTTATTCTTAAATGTAGGGAGAAGTAGTAGCAGCATCCTAGCACTCACTTTTCTCAGTGTGCCCATTGTCTGATCTCTAGAAGCACCTCACTATCACATCTTTAGATGCACCCTTAAGTGGTCTATTTTCACTAGATGGGACAATACACCACACCCAGAAGATGAGTGGGATACAAATGCAGTGTCACTGCAGACCCTGTGTAACTTAGGTCAATTGATACAGGCCTCCAGGAGCCTTCCTGTAGTGCCAGACACTGCCCTTTGCATTGATACAAGTGCTCATAATGACATTGTACATCACTGACACAAGGAGCATAGTGTGCGCAGGCACATGTGATCTAACAACTGTGGCAGAATATCATTTAGGTTGACATAATTTTGTAGCATAGGCATGGACTAATAACCTTTGTTTGGCGTTCTGCAATGTTCCAGCCAGGGTATTGGGTCATGTTAGCACTTTGCTGAGCAAATACAGTTAGCTTTATTTGTTTCAAATTTGTAAAATTCTTACTATGAAAGAACATCCACCAGGAGAAGAAAGTGCCTACAGTAAATTAAGACATCCAAACTCCCTCCAGATAAGACCACAGCCATTTAAAATCTCAGGTTCTTAATGTCTCATTTAGCATATGTTATCTTGAGCTGTCTCATGTTATTTTTTTGTGCTCACTCCACTTTCTGCGTACTGCACAACAGGAACAGGGATTCAGGCATGAGAGGATAGTCTATATTGGTCATTTTTTTCAGAAGAAAACATCTCCAAGGAGGTGAGATAACAGCATGGGGAAATGAGGTGTCTTCTTGTGCTCCTGTATTGATTCATTGCTGAACAATACCTTATTCATTTTCTGCTCTGTTAGTACCCATGCTGCATTGCTTTAGACATCACAATGGTAATAGATTGTTAAAGAAAAGAATCTTTGCTAATAAGCTCAACTAAAGCTATTTTCTGAGCATGATAGATGACACTGGGAGCAGGGCAATAATGTCTATTATGTCTTTAGGGGCTCAGGTAAGTTTTTAAGTGGACTATGGAACTTTCAACCTGGATTGCAGTAGTTCCATAGACTCTCACAGTATTTTCCAATGCCAAGCACTGATGGACTTGAAATGTAATTCCTAACTAAATGTAGGTGTGATATAATTTTGCAAAGTTTTGTACTGCAAAGGCATCAGTTCTATAAAATATGTCACAACAATCCATTGTATTGCACACCTGCAGTCAGACAGGTAGTTGGGGCTACCTGTGAGTGACAGCAGGGAAACAGTATTTTCCAACTTGTTCATTTCGAGCAACTGAAGCATGAGCACATCATTGAGCTTGATGACAAGTACATATTGTGTTTGAGCAAGGATATAAAATGTCTGTAATATAAATGATTTTTAGAAATCATCCAGAGATAGCGTTGCATTGCAGAATCTCTACCCTAAAATCAGTTTTTCATAAAAACACACATCATTTTTTTAAAAAGAACATTTCTCTGGAAAGAACATGTGTCTTCATGCATGCTAGGAGGCTTCTATTGCACATTGCTGTTTAAATTACAGCAGTGTAAATTAAATGCTGTAGTAATTGTGTGCAGAATTCAGTGCCATATAAGTTTTAGACTTACATGGTATATAATATATGTGTGTGCAGGAGTTGTAATCTGCTACCTGTATATTTTTGCACCACTCCAGATTTTAGATTTCTCCAGCAGCTCCTTCAAAAAATTTAGTTTTTCTGTATACTGTGCTGTAGCTAACAGTTACGCTATTTTGTACAAAGATCTGAATAATGCCAGAAGAAGTCAGGGAATAATTGTACCTCACAAGACTATTTTGTTTTGGAAGAATGCAAATATTCATCTAATCTAATGAAATGAATTATATTTTTACTTTACCTCAGGAAATGATAACCACAACATAGAATGGATAATAAATATTTAAAATATGAATTTGTGTACCTAATTGAGGCACTTGTGGGACTATTTTACATCAAGGTGGCAGCCAATATACAATGAAGGATGACATCTTGAACAATTAACTTCATAATAATGCACAATTTAAAGTTCCTGTCGTTGTATACATGCGCAACCAGATTTTAGCACCCAACAGTTCTTTTGGGCACATCTACACTGTAGCCTGGTTTTGGTGGTATGTAGAGAACCTCCCTGCATACCAAGGGTATAAACAGCAGTATAGTTAGTAAGTATAGCTTGCTTGGGCAAGTACAGGAAAGACATGCCTGAGGCCAAGGGTATGTATATGACTGCATACTCTACATGTACTCTGCTCACCCAAACATGACTCTCCATCTACGCTTTTGAAAAGACTCAAGCTGGGAAAAGCTACAGCAACTCTCTAATGCTGGAGTCTTTCCCCATGGGAAGGAAATAATCTGGTAGTGGGGAAAGTCTCATGTGGGGCTGAGCCTTTCCCTGCTGCTTCCCATCTTCCAGAGTCTTTCACTGATAAGTTTAGCTACACTCAGCAGTGTGAAAACAGCCTGCTTTTAACTACAGAATATAGCTAGTACACACACACTACACTGTGATACTGTTGCAAGTGGTGGTGTATAGCACAGATATAGTTTCAGGCACATAAACAATAATCCAAGTTTTCAAAAGATCTATTTGCATTTAAGCACCTGAATAATTAGCTAGATTTTTTAAAAGTGCCAACTATTTTAGAACAGCAGGAAGGGCTCAGTGCTGAGCATTTTTGAGCTGGCCAAAATGTAAACTTTGTTCAAATGAAATTAAAGCTGGGAGTAACTATCAGTAACTAAACAACTACACCAAAAGTGTACAGGAATGCTGCAGTTAGCAAAGTCATTAAAAAGCCAGTAAATTCAGAGTTATGAGTAAATTTGAATTGAAGCCAAACATTTAAAAAAACCCTACTGGAACACAAATTAATTTAACTGTGTCCCCTTGGATACTTCAGCCACCCATCTTCCCTTCTCTGGACATGATTATGGACATATGGACCAAGAATATCGCTTTTGTACCAAATTACATTATACTTGATCACCATGGTAACCTTTTACCTTTTCATGTAAGCAGTAGGTTTGTATATGTTGTCTCTGTGTCTGACACACTAGGCTGGAATTTGGAGCTTGTGAGATGCTTCCAAGTACCTCCTGAAGCTAAAGGGAGCTGAAAAAAACGCAGCCTCCTGACAATCAAGCCACAGATTGAAAGCCTTACTTTTAGGCACTTAAGTTTGGAAAGTTTAGCTTACAGTTTTAAGGTGTCATTTTTTCAATGTTCTCTCTGTGTACCATAAATGTTGTGAAGACGATAATATTACTTAAAACCTGAAAAACAGAGATAATGCATAGTTCAATTTTCCATAGGTAATGTTTCATATCATTTTGAAGATAAACCATTTCGGTTTTTACTCCTCTTTAGACCTATAGAGGTGCCTCTCAGCAGTCGTGCAATGACTGTAACCCTGAAGCCTAATCAGCCAGGGAATTGGCCATTTACATACATCTTTTGACTGCATCACAGCAACTATGAGTATACCTACTTTCCCTCCATTGCAGATTATAATAATTGGAGTAGGAATATGTGTAAGAGGCTATTGCCACCATTTGTGAAGCATGTGAGTGTCTGCATCTCATGTAAATTAGCATAATTCCATTGAAGCAATTAGAGATCAATTGATTTACATGAAGTGGGAATGCTGGTTTACCACCAGTTAAGAATCTGAGAATTAGACACCGTTCTTGAAATGAGAGTACTGACACAGAAAAGCAACAATTCACGTGATGCACCTATTTAGGTTGGCAAAAAATGTGTAGTGATAACATTTAGCTCCATAATTTGAGATGAGTGAATCAGACCATTTACAGTTGGAACCTATGAGGCACATGGAGACACAAATAGTCAATGGAATGCCGCAGGGAGGTTATTGGCGGACTCCATTACATATCTGTAACACACACACACATTCCTCTAAACCTGTCTGGATAAATTGGGCATAGGGTGGGAAAGAAGGGTTCAGTGGTTTTCATTGGTGTCATGGGCATACTGGCAAGTAACTGATATTTTACAGAACAAAGTCACTTAACCTGTCTGAATCTCAGTTTCCACATTTGTAAAATATATCCATATAAATGGCCAATTCACACATAATCTTACATTTTGGCCTCAACAACTTCCTGTGGCAGCAAGTTTCTCAGTTGAATTATATATTATGCTGAAACATATTTCCTGTTTTAAGTTTGAATATCCACATTTAATTTCTGTTGAATATCTCTTTGTGTAATGAAAAAAAGGGAACAGAAGTTCTCTGGAGCAATGTATATTCTTTGGACCATTAATTATTTCATCCACTTTTATTATATCTCCTCTTATTCATTTCCTCTCTAAACTAAGCAATTCCATTAAAAAAAAAATCTCTTCATATGAAAACGTTTGCAGGCCCTAGATCATTCTCATCATTCTCTCTTGAATCCTCAGTTCTTCATTGGTGACCTTTCTGTGAAAGGGTGGACAGTACTGCACACAGAATTCCAGATAATACTGCACCATTGATTATATAAAGAGTATCATAATACTTTTTCCACATCATTCACCTTCCCATTTCTTCAGCAACCTAGGATTTATTTTTTGTTTTTTGTTTAGCTGCAGCTGCACATGTTAAAGTCTTCATTGAGCTGCCTATAGTGATACCCAGGACCTTTTCCTGTGCAGAAACAGTTAATTTATAATCCATAAGGTGGACATATATTTGCAATTTTCCCTTAATTGTACATTACTTTTTATTTATTGGCATTGAAATTTATTTGACCATTCCCTTAGCATAACAGTTCACTTCCTATTTTTCACCAGGGCAGGCTTAGACTTTCTGCAGTTCAGGGCCAAAGACCAAGACCAAGCCCCATCGTCCAACAGCTTCAGCCCTGTGTGGTGGGGTGCAGGTTACAGGCCTCTTTTGATGTTGACTGTCAAATTGGGGCACTATGGCTTGGACTTTGGCCCCCCCACCCAGTCTGGGTCACCCCAGGCTTCGGATGCCCCTCCTGGGGTCATATAATAATTTTTATTGTTTGAAGAGGGTCACAGGGCAGTGTGCGAACCCCCACCCAACTGTTTTAGGTATCTCTGAAGTTCCTCATAGGCCTTTCCAGTGCTGATCAACCTAAATAATTTTGTGTCATCTACAGATTCTTTTACCTCATCATTCACTCTCTTTTCTAGATCATTAATATGTATATATTAACATAAAACTTAGTACAGTATTTTGAAGTTCCTGCTTCTCATTTTTTCTATTAAGAAAACTGACCACTTAATTCTATTCTTTCCTTTCTGTCTCCTAGCCAATTTTTGATCCATAACATATACTTTGTCTCTTACTTCATGGCTACTTAGCTTATGTGTCCAAACCTCTAGTTCAGGACTTTAAGGGTCTTTGGGAAGTCTAGATAAATTATGTCAGCCAGTTCTTCTTTATTCATTACTATGTATTTGCAATTTGACCTACTTAGAAAGTTGTATCAGACAGGAAGGAGTTACACCCAGTGCTATTAATAAAGACCAACCACTGTCTGAATGTATCTTCAAGCACCATAGCTAAAAGTGGAACTTTCCAGATCACTTTAAATTAAATTGATTAATAATACATCATGTTAAAATGAATTTTTCATGGTTTGGGAGCTAATGTTCTCAATTATTTAGCAATGCAAAATGTAGGAAACTCACATATAAACAGCATGCAGGAGATGATCCGTGAAACCTCCTTTTATATACAAAATGATAAATAGGCTGTTTTTATTATTTGTTGTATTTTTGTATTGTTTTTTAGAGTTCTTTATCATGCTGAAACATTTTTTTTCTCTTTAAAAATATTTCGTCACCAAAACAAAAACATACATAGTACACAGTGAAGGCCTGTGTCTGTCATTTTTATTCAAGTTGAGTAACACTTGGCTAAGTAAGTAATTCTAATGAGATCAGTGCGACTCATGGTGTGGTATAGTATTATACTGTAGAACGTAAGAACAGCCATACGGGGTCAGACCAAAGGACCATCTAGCACAGTATCCTGTCTTCTGACAATGGCCAATGCCAGGTGCCCCAGAGGAAATGAACAGAACAAGTAACCATCAAGTGATCCCTTCCTAATAGCCCTAATCCTGAATTTGTTATGGGTGGTAAGGTCCCTTTACCAGTGCAGAGCCCCATTAAAGTCAGTGGATTTGCACTGGGGTTCAGGTTGAACTAGATTCAGAATGGGGACAAAGACAGTGGCATGATTGGGTCCTAAATACAATTCACTACACTTGAGTTACTTAATGTATTCGCTGTATACCACTCTGTTGGTTTCCCATCTACCAGCTGCCATGTTCACAACCATATATCACTATAACTGGAATTCTTTTGTTTGTTAGTTCTCTGAGAATTGTGAAGTTGCATGGGACCCTGGGCAATTGTGACAAAGGGCCGCTGAAATGCCAGGAGACATATTTGTTTTTTTCTGCATACAAAATTAGTAGGGTTGCTATTGGTTAGAAAAAGTGATTTTTCTGAAAAATGGGAAGACAGGAAGACCAGTGGGTACAATAAGTTATCCTGCATGACCCTTATTCAGCACAAAGGGTGGATGGAGAAATTATTACTAATGGTATCCTTTCTACTTTAGCAAATGAATGAATTTGCTTCAGAAGTGCTTGATAGTAACTGAAGCACAGACCTGACACTTAGGAGTCTGGGTTCACTGACTAGTTCCATTTCTGGCTTCCTGAATGGCAAAAGGAAAGTGCCTATATCATTCTTCACTTCAATTTTCTTTTGTAATATGGGGTTAAAGATGGATGATCATCTTCCAGGGTTTTATGGCTTCATTAATAAATGTGCACAGACTTTAAAACATTTTAATGGAAAATAAGTGCAAAGTTAGTTTTTCATTGTCTGTGAATGGCATCCATGTTGAATGAAGATATTCAGAAGCCAGAAAAATGCTTTCCAAACAACATGCAAAGAGAGCCTACTCAGTATTATTTTGTGAGAGTGAAAGTGAAGGATGAGAAAAAGCTGAAACATGAAAGTTAGAAAAGCTGTTGTCTTCTAAAGAAACTTGTGAGCAGTGAAGTAGTGTTTGTGGGGGAGGGAGTTCTTTAATCTGAAATGGATTTATCCTCTTCCTAACCCTGTGAGGTGGTGGACTATTGTCATACCCATTTTAAAGATGGGTAGCTAATGCACAGACAAATGAAATGACTTGTGCAAGGTCACACTGGAAATGTGTAGAGGAACAGGAGCCTTGAACTTTTGAGGTTCACCAGCAGTGGAGAGACCAGCACTCTATTCAGTCTTATGTCCTCCTCTTATGTTTCACTACCATGTTGTAATTGCTTTGCCCACTGCTATACAGGCAAATCCTGATGATATTGTAGCTTAGTCCTAAATTTAGTAGGGAAAATGAATCATAATGGACAAGGTCTATATGTTTCATAACATTATTTGGAGCTCTGTTGGAAGTGCATGATAGAACAATTGTTTCTCTTTTGTCCTTACTCTTGAGGAATTGTAAACCAAGTCAAGCTTTCTTGGAGAAGAGCATTGAGACAGCATTACTGAACAGTACCAAAGGTTATGTGACCTTTTTCTTGGATGCTGAGAGGATGCATGTTAAATCAAAGCCAAAGAATGTAAGAACTTCAGTATGGTGATCCAAGGATCAGTTGGGCCTCTTCCTTACTTTTAATCAAGGTTGCAAGGATGGAGTCATGGGAAATCTTTATTCTTCTTTGAGGCGTGTCCCTGTAGGTGCGCCACTTGAAGTGTCTTGGCATCTCTGCTCTTATAAGCATGGCGGGGCCAGATCATGTCACCTTTGCAATGAGGCCACAGCACCGTGGCAGTGGTGCATCATCCATCAGATCAACATATCAGCGGTAACAGAATGTTGCCGCAAACCAACTGAGTTGCGTATTTCACCAAAAACATGAATGAGAGATACACCCCAAGCTCTACATAGTGTCTTTCTCAAGTGGAGCTTTGGAGAAATAGACTCCTTTAGCACATTACACAAGACCAGGTGTCCCAGGTATTGTTCCAGGATGGGCCTGGACAAGGGCTCCATGGGGATTGCCATGTTAAACAATTGGTCTCACAACCTACTGTACACATTTCCACCTCTTCCCCTCCTCAGCAAAGTCATACACAAGATAAAATACGACAGGAGCAGAGTAGTCCTGATAACATCTGCATGGCCCAGACAGACCTGGTTCCCTCGTTGCTCCTCTGATTCTTCTTCCATGATGGCTGGACATAGTATAACAGAACCAGGAGTGAGTTCTTCATCCCAAGGCACACAACCTCCATCTCACAGCATGGCTCCTCCAGGGCTGATTACACAGGATCCCACCTGCTCGGAGGAAATCCAAAGGATAATTCTGAACTGTCGCAAGCAGAGCACAAGAAAGACTTACCTTTACAAATGGCGATGCATCTCCAAGTGGGCTAAACACAGAGCACTCGAAACTTTATCAGCACAACTGGCGATGGTCTTAGAATAGACAAAATCTCTCTAATTCATCAATAAAAGTCCTGTTGGCAGCTATTTCAATTGAGCATGATATGGTGGACGTTCAAACAATATTTTCACATCCAACCACTAAGAAATTCTTAAAAGACACCTACAGTGGAGTGCCCACAGGGACACTCATCTCAAAGAACACCTGTTAATGCACAAGGTGAGTAACTTCTCTTTTATGAGGTGTCCTTTCCAACTTTCAAAGACAGGTGACCTTTAAACAAAATCCCAGTTAAGCATAGTGTGATTAATATTCTAAAATCATGGTATAATCAAATGTATTATTTATTATAAATGGGGATTAAAAATAAATAAAGTTAAAAGATGATGCAGCCTTTAAAAGCAAACAGATAGGATCATTCTGTTACATTTGCAGTTCTATTAGTTCATTTTAGGATGATGAATATCTACCACATAACGCTCAAGAATACACATCTTTTGGGGAAGGAGAGGGTGGTGCTCTTAGGAACCCTGCATGAAGAAAGATTATATTAAATTACTTGGAAATACAATAATATGTATTGTCTTTCTGTAGAACCAAAAGGTGTTTTGCAACACAAAATATAAGCCATTAACTCCTATGGTGTAACTGTTCTATGTGATTGAGTCACACAAATCCTATTAAAGAAAATGGGTACCACACAGCTAAATCCCTGTAAATTGCAATGAACAGTTACCACTAGTGTCCTGTGATGATCTTAATAATAGGGCAGTCATTTCATAGTCATTACAGTACAGCTGATCATAATGGACTCATGCATTATTAATGTGGTTGTAATGCAGTATTAAGAGACCTGTTGCAGAAGGAGCAAGAAAAAGACTTTGCCGTGGCAATACTTCAGTCACCGCTAGATTTTAACAGCTGTGCTTTGCAATATTATTATGGAAGATGTCAAAGGGTACTAGTGGTGCATCTTCACTAAACACACAAGAAAATAGTGTGAACAGATAACATTGAAGCCATTTATGGATTCTTAATCTAATACACAAAAATAATGAAATCCTAATAAATTACAGTAGATATTATCCATCTCATTACTGTTATTGGGGCCAAATTCCAGCTTTGGTAGTAGGCATAAGGCTCCAGGGGACTAGAATAGAAGGTGTGCATGGGCAGAGTTAGATCTTTGAAATATATCTGTGTATACTGTTGTCATACATCTGGATGCAAGCAACATCATATTAGCCTTTAGTGCTGCTGTATAAATTTAAAGTCTATCTGCACATTCAAGATGATTTTCCTGTACTCTATTTACTAATTAAGTGCACTTTTAATGTTAGTCCTTTCTACTTAATTTTTGACCTGAAGTTAACCTCCAAAGAGTTATATATTAAAGAGGTCAATTAAATTTTATATCCCACTTCAGTACAGAGCACCCAGATGCTTGGGATGTTTTCTTTTTTTCCTTCCTCTAGTTCCCTAGCATGCAGTGTAGCTTTGCACTGCTATCTACTCAGGCCCCTGATGTTTTTTCTTCTTGTGCACCAAAGATACAATAGGTTTTAGGAGGGATACAAGCAACTCTAACTCAGATGTTGCTAGCTAACTAATGAAAACCATTATCTTTTCCTTTATCCCTACTCTACTTATTTGGTCTTTTAAAGATGTTCTCAGCTTATTTTTATTTTATTTTACTTTTGGAGCCTCAGTGAATCTCTTTCTTGGCAGAAGGGGCTATTGTTCAGATTTTTGTACAGCAGGTTCTCCTTTCAGCTTTTCCACTTTGTTGGTCCCTTTTTGGCACTGAGATGCATTTGCTTTTTTTAGTCATTTGGCCAGGTTGGCAGAACATTAGTTAGATTAACTACAACAGACCCTCAGCTGGTGTCAATAGAGCTACTGCTATCTGGTCCTTTTTTTTCTGATCTTTTAGTGCAGAAGTCGACAACCTCTGGCTCTTGGCCGGTCAGAGAAACCTGTTGGTGGGCTGAGAGACATTTTGCTAACATTGAACATCTACAGTCATGTCTCCCCCCTCAGCTTCCAGAAGCTACAGTTTACCATTTCAAGCCATTGGGAAGAGCGAGAAGTGGTGTAGGGTACAGGGATGTGGCAGTTTCCCACAGCTCCCTTTGATCTGAAATGGCAAACTGTAGCCACTGGGAGCTGAGCGCTAGCCACGCCTGCAGATAATCAATGTCAGCAAAATGTCGCGCAGCCTGCCAGCAGATTAACCTGACCAATCCCTATTTTAGGGGACACAATCCAGGTCAAGCATGTCAGAGTCACTCTGCACATTTCATGCATGAAGGACCTTGCTTTTGTATTTTAATTTTCAGTTTGCAGGCTGTTGCCTAATATCATACTGGTGTTCTAGGATTTAAGACTAACTTAGTGATGAAGTTGTGCAAACTTCTTGAAAAAATGTTCTTTTATTTGATCCTAAGAAAGAAAAGGACATAAAATCTTTCTCCTTAACCCTTTTGCTTAACTTTTTTCCCCCCAGTAATGTTACGGCAGGTGTAGGTGGCTATATCAGAATAGAAAATTTTTCAGTTTTACCCACATTCGGATCAGATGCACACAAATTCATTGTTACCATTTTCCCATGTCTAAGCTCCAGCACACTACTGAGTACTCCCTTCTATGTAATCAGTGTATCCATACTGAAAAGTACAATGTTCTATTCATTTAAATTCGTAGGGCTAGATCTTCAGCTATTTTATTTCTACATTACTGCATAGAAGTCAATCTTTCAACAACTATAGTCCCCATTCTGCACAATGCAGATTACCTCTGAAGTCAGTGACTATGGTGCTTGAGAAGTGGATGAATGGGTCACAGAAGTAGCATTGTTGTTAAAGTGGAAGGGGGTGGAAAAGGGAAATGTAATAAGACACAAGGCCAGCTAAGCAGGGAGGAGCAGAATTGTGCAGTGGCTTGAAGATGAAGACCATAAATTTAAACACGATGTGCTGAGAAGGGTCAGGTAATGGAAGGATCCAAAGTAGTGAAACAACCCAGGAAGATGATGACCTTAAAAGATGCCTTTTTTTCCTATGGACTGAAGAGCAATATCTATGCCACGCACTGACCTAACAAGGCATCATTTCTGCACTGGTAATTTGAGACTATTCAGTAGAAATGTTGTGCTGTGGGAGGTCACATCTGGCCTTCTGCACACGGCTGTGAGAGAAACTCACCTGATCCTCCAAACGCTGAAGAGTATGGGCCCCTCTTGCAGACAGCCAAAACATGTAAAGACATCTTTGTAATAGATTTTTTTTCCTTTCTAGCATAGTCAGAGCCCAAAACCTGCTGCAATCTTTTTAAAAGCAACGCTTCCTTTTGTGACCAATGAGGGTTATAAATGTCTCATTTAGCTCATTTCAGTGTCTGGCAATAATTTTTTTAAATTGTGAAGCTCAGGTAGTTTTTGTACTTGAGTAGCAAGATAGTATGACCAGCACCACCTAATCAGAAGCAACAGCCTGAAGAAGACTGAGGGGCAGAAAACTTATACATATCCCCACGTGGTAATGTATGACTTGGTTATAGGGGACAAAGTAATGTACCCCTTCATAAAGTAATTGGTGAACTGGAAGGGTAAAGTATCATCTGAACTGAGACATGAGTTGGTTGACAGTTGCTGAAGCCAGCTGTTGTTCATGTTTCCCTGTAGAGTACACCAGCCCTTTAGAGCACAGGACATACAGATAAAAGTATTTTTTTAAGTATTGTTCAGATTCTCAGCTCTTGCAAGTCAGCATAGCTCTACGGAAGCCAATGAAGCTTCACTGATTTACATCAGCGGGTGATGTAGTGCATATATTTAATAAATGATTTTTTTATAAATCTGTGTTTCAAAATATTCCATAACAATACTTTACATATAAAACTATTTTTGTTTGTCATTGCATTTAGATGCTGCTACATATAATCCTGTAAGTGTCCACCATGGTTACTAAGGGTATGTCTACATAGCAGAGCTAAAGTCAAATTAAGCTAGGCAACTTCAAATACATCAATTGCATAGCTGAAGTCGAAATAGCTTAATTCAGCTTTTGGCACTGTCTACACAGCAGGAAGTTGAAGGAAGAACACTCTTTCTTCGACCTCCCTTACTCCTCAGGAAATGAGGGTTACCATGAGTCAGAGTAAGATGTCTTCCAGCTCGACATTATTTTGAAATAATAGATTGCTGTGTAGATGTGCTCTTTGTTATTTCAGAATAATACCAGTTATTCCAAAATAACTCTGCTGTGTAGATGTACCCTAAAAATGTAAGTCACACTCCATTTTTAATTCAGGAAGTTTGAGCTGGTATAGCAGGCCCACCAAAGGAGGGCAGCAAATGGAACATCTACCCCAAGGTCTGGCAATTCAAAAGGGCTTGGGGCTCCTGGCCACCGCTACTACTATGGCAGCAGTGCCAGCTGAAGCCTTGGACACTTTAAGTTACTATTAGAGCCCCAGATAGCACACTCTAGGCAGCACTAAAGGACTGGGCGGGGGGGGGAAGTCTAGCCTGAGCCCTGCTCCTTCCACCCAAAGCTACCCCTTCTGAGAACACAGAGCTGCCCCCTCCTCATCTTGCCCCGGGTCCTGGCAATTCTGTCGACCTCTCTGTGGTAAAACAATGTTATATTCCTGTAACCTTAAAAGTTATACATTCTGCAAAAGCTGCTCTTTCAACAACCTAGACAGAAAACATGCTCAAACATTGACTCACATCCTTATTCTCTTGCATGCCTACAGGTACACCATCTGTTAGAGTGGCATTTTGCCAACTTAGAAACTATTATTTCATTTTCAATGGGGCTACAGGTATCAATTTACTTCCTAGAGGCAACCTAAAAAAAAAAAAGAGTTATTTATGCCCTTGCTTCTAGGTGATCCTCTTCTTTCCAAGCTGATGTTGCTCATAATTCTTCTTCAGTCTTATTGGCATTACGTGGTTTATAATCTTCTTTCTATATACACTGATGCATGACAGGTCATAAAAATGTTTCATATTGGGAAACCAAAACTCCCCATATTGTGAGCTCATTAATATCATGTAAATTAGGTAATTCTATCAAAATAAAGATTAAATATACTGCAGTACAAATCCAGTCACCCTTTCATTACCATAACAGCCCTGAATTCATAGAATCCAAGATCAGTGGAATTGTCACAGGAAAACACAATCACCACACAAATAAATTTGCTAAAGAATTATATAGAAAGGAGGACTCAATTAAAATATGTTGATGGGAGATAGGATTATATATTGGTAGAAAACTAAGTGGTTCAGAATCTCATTACAGTTAAAAACAGAACAATCAGTGTTTCAGAGACCAAAAAGTATAACCAAATAATTTTAAATGCATTTCAAATAGATAAGCAGATGTGAAGAACTATAGGATCTGTGCTAGTGGTAGATTATGTGGTATTCTGCATAGAGCTGGTATAAATTGTTTTAGCTTTTGCCCAGAGAGTCCAAGAAAACTGAGGACTGATGGAACATTCTTCCTAATGATCTTGACATTTTGATGGTTAGTAAGTTACTTTCTTCTGCATCTTTTCCAGTTGCTGAAGGGTGATAGTTTTTTCTCTCCAGTGATTGGATGGGAGAAGTGATGACTTTCATATCTTCCCCTTTCTATCTTTCCAGCATCTGAGGGCTCTGGTCTTTTTCATTCCCTCTACCAAGGCCATATCTAGATTAAATAACAAATCATGTTTAAAATATATTAGCTAACAAATTTCAACTAATACCTTTTTTTTAAACACAAGTATATTCAGGGTTATAGTCATGACCAAGTTTTCCAATAGGGTAAATACAACTCAATGAACTATTTTGGAAGCTGTTACATTGTTTACATTTGGTTAAAAAATATGTTAGCTAATAGACTGGACTTGGCTAGACTTGGCCCCAGAAGGTTCCAAAGTATGTGTGTGTGTGTATAGGTAAAGCACAAAACATGATGATCAAACAAGCAGGCAAAATGCTTGATAATATTCAGTGGCAGTAAATGACAACTTCATTTTCTTCACGGGAAGTACTTTAGCAAGGTTCCAGTATATCCTTATGTTACTACTATCCCATGGAATTGTAGCTGCTAGTCCTGATACCCACAGGGCCAAAGCCATGAAAACCCCTGTCCCACAGTTGAAGCCTGGAATCCTGAATGTGGAGACCTGGGAGGAGGAAAAATAATGCCTGCAAATTTAAGCCATTGTAGAAGGAGATATCTTTGAGCGCAAATATCACAGAAGAATTTTCATGGATAAAAGCCCAAATGTCATTTGGCCTTCAATGTTTAAAAAATAAACCCCACAAAGCCAGGTGATACAGGTTGTACCTCCCTTAACAGGGACTCTGATCTGGCAACATTTGTGGTCCAGCAGGACCAGGGATGTTCCTGGACCACAGAGCCCAAGTATAGGGAGGATGGGCCATGGGGCAGGAGTGCAGCAGGGAGGGGAGGCTGGAAGCCCAATGTTGGGGGGGATGCAGAGGAGTGGGTGGCGCAGCAGGAAGATGGCAGGTGTTGGCAGTAGCCAGGAAGCTCCGGCCCCAGCAGCAGCCAGGAACCTCTGGCCCCGACTGCAGAGCTCGGGGTCCAGCAGCAGCCACAAAGTTCCAGCCCTGGCCTTGGAGCTTGGGGTCTGGCAGTGGCTGCAGAGCCTCAGCCCCAGCCACGGAGCAAGGGGTCCCGTGGCAACTAGGGATCTCCAGCCTGGGGAGCCACAGCCACGGAGGCAACAGTGGTGCTGGCCTACAGCCCTAGCAAGGAGCAGCAGTTCAGCATGGCACATGTTGGGAAGGACCTCCCTTGGTCTGGCATCCTCTCCTTTGGGACCAATGAGGTCCCAAGGGTGCTGGACGAGGGAGGTCCAACCTGTAGCATGCTTGAAAAACACGTTGATTCTGGAGTTAGAAGGATTTAGATTGCCATTTTAGGATCTCTCATGCTAGTGTAAAAAGTCACCTGCTGACTGAAAACAATAACACCAACTCATAGCTAATTATCCTTTGTTGCTGAAGGAATGCATTATATGGCTATGGAAAATGAGAAAGAAAAGACAGGGGAAAAGCTATTATAGAATGGTAGGACTGGGAGGGAACTGAAGAGGTCATCTAGTTGCTTCCCCTGCACACACGACAGGACCAAGTGTTACCCTAGACCATGCATGGACTACACAGTGTGTGCAAGAATTATTTTTTATTCATGAACTGTAATGTTAGATGGGTTCATTTAGATTATTAATTAATGAGATGTCAAAGAATCAAGGCTAATTAATTTTATTAAATCATATTGCTCTAACTACAGCAAAACAACACAACACAAATTTGATATTTACCAATCCAGGGTGCAGAGGCTGCAGCTCATGCTGATCGGAACTGGTTTGCAATTCTATAGGTTGTCAAGGACACTTGGCAGTTTTTCCTATAAGCCCCAGCTATGATCATTATCTAATCAACATCCAATATCACCCTTGTGGCATCAATCAAAACAGTATAGAGTCAGACCATTTAAAGCCTGTTGATGCAATTAATTCTAATTAGTTATCTTTTTATCATTCCATCAATGTATGTTAAACTTGTGTTAGTCTTTGTAATATTGATATTGCATAAGATGCAACATACTACAAAATTTTTGTTTTTGTTCATTTCATTGTTTTTGATTTGGGTGTTTTTACTGGATAATTACATGTATAAATAACTGGAAAAAAATGCATTGGCGCTTATGAAGGGGAAGGAGGACCTTTTTATCGAGCTGGGCTGCCCCTGTTCACCCATTGCAAGGTTGGTACTCTCCATCATCCAGCTGTCAGGATTCCCTGTTAGAGCAGGTAGTGCTGTAATTACCTGCTCTAACAGGGAATCCTGACAGCTGGATGATTACAGCACTATGGGCTCTAGATCCCTAGCAGAGCCAAGCAAACAAGCAGTCCATAGTCCCTGAGCCTCCAGCCTTGGGTTGAAAACAATAATTTAAGTTCTGGTCCTCTGGACAGGGCAGAACATTGATCATCCTGGGTGAGACTGGGCAATCAATCAATCTATGGTCCCTACACCTCCTAGCTGGGGCAGGCAGTAGCAATTAGGGTTCTGGCCCTCTGGGAGGGACAAAACAAAAATATCAGTCTGTAGGCCCTGGGCAGAGCAGGACAGGATAGAGCAAACAGACAGTTTATTATCCCTTAGCCTCTGGGAGGGAGCCAAGAGCAAACAGGAGCCATGCCTAATGGTCCGTTGGGTGTGGGAGGGAAACTTGATCCCATCCATTCGACTGGGTTCCTACCCAGTGCCCTATAAAGTCAGTGATTTCTCCATTAAGGGTGTGTTTAGACTACAGGGTTTTTTCGAAAAAAGTGGCCTTTTTTCGAAAAAACTTCCCCTGTGTCTAGATTGCTGCCACGTTCTTTCAAAAGTAAGAAAGTTTTTTCGACCATGGAAAACCTCGTTTTACGAAGAAGAATGCCTTTTTTCGAAAATGCTCTTTTGAAAAAAGGTGCTATGTAATGCAAACTGTGCTTTTTCGAAAGAGAGCATCCCGACTGCCTGGGTGCTTTCTTTCAAAAAAGCTGCTTGCTTTTTCAAAAGTACTGATTGTAGTCTAGATGCTCTTTTTCGAAAGAGGCTTGCAGTGTAGATGTAGCCTAAGGGTTTAGGCATCAGCTTCTACTATATCCTCTGGGACACTTCCTAACGCTAGTTGTCTCTCAGGCATTTCCTTGGCTGATAGTGGCGAATCATCTAGCATAGTCTAGGTCCATGGGTTCTGCTGCCTGCAACAGCACTAGCACCTCTTCAGGTGCCTGCAGTGCACATCTTTCCTCCTCCTCAGCGAGAACTGACTGACTTGGGCTGCCTCCTTTTATCTGGCTATTCCTCCTGGAGCATGCACATCAAAGGAAAGAGGCATGGCTTCCCCGAACCACAGTGATTAGTCCATCCCTGTTGCCTAGTTTAGGGTTCACTTTGTCACAGTGCTAAATGCTGTCATTGCCTCTTTCTGTAGGAGGGGGTATTTTTTTGTTTTTAGCATTGTGTCCAATTGAGGGTATTGCTAGAATAAGCAGAGGCAGCTTTACAATGAAAAATTGTTTGAGAGCAGTTGTTTAAAATGATAACCTGCTTGAGCAGGTGGCTGGTGTAGAAAAGGATATGATTGGGCATGCAGAGCATTAATAAGAGTCTTGGAATCATTTGTAAATAGAAAATGCTTGATTTCTCTGAGTGGCAGTGTTTTTCGTTGTTTAAGGGATTCCTTACCTAGTCTCCTAATTAACAGGTAATTAAATTCACATGCACTCAAAGCCTGTCCAGGACACAACTGTGTTGGGCCAACACAAAGAGCAAACCTGCACTAGATGCATCCTTGCCTTGAGCACAGTAGAAACCAGATGTTGGTCCATTCATATTGCTTGTTCTCCACCAGACAATAGGGATTTGAGTGTGTGAATATGTAATTATATAAATCCAAAGCCTCTTTCTAGCGTACAATTTAGCTTGGCTTTCTAAATCCTGAAAAACAGAATCGCATCAGTTCTGATGCATGCAAATGACTCACCCATACTGTTGGTGGAGTGAGCAGGATTTTCCAGATAATTAAAACCACTGTAAGTTTCTCAGGATACCAAGTACATCAGGCAATACAAAACCAAGAAATTGAGTTGGCAAAATAATTGTGAAAAAATTCACAGTGTAGTTTAGAATACTTATAAAAATGCAAGAACCTGAGCATGCATTACAATATTTTTCAATGAGTGTCCCACGTGGTGTGGACCAATATGAAGTTTGATCTTTTTAGAAAAGCAGATATTTGAGAAAGTTGATTAGTTAGTTATTTGGTCTGTATCGTGCAATTTTACACTAATTGCTGTGCTTATGTGACACAGATGCTCTTCCGTATTGAAAGATTCTGTGCAGCATCTGAGTTGTCACTAAATCTTATTACCAGAAAGATACTGGAAGACAAGAAAAGAAAACAGATCACAGCAGCAATCGTGACCTGGAAGTTGAAAGAATTTGTAAAAGAATAGTCTGCTCCTTAAGGACCAGGAAGGCCTGTGGCCAACCTGTTCTGAGGCACAAAGCCTCTTTAAGAGTGGTTGTTTGAGCCGGGTGGATGGGATTATCAGACACAGCTGGAAAGGGGTGATGTGATTCCTATATTATTGTCTGAAAGAGAGCTACAGGAGCAGACTGGCTTTTTTTTTTTTTTTTGGCAGTCCCTGAATCAGTGAACTCCCAGGCAGATGCCTTTGTTTTGGGGAACAGCTTTGCTGTTTGTTTGACTAATAAAAGAAGCCCAGGAAGAGAGTCTGATCCAGATGCTGGGGATGGTGTTAATCCTTTATCATCTAGGAAGCCAGGACAAAAACCCACAGAGTTCATCTTGTAATAAAAGATTCAAAGAGCTAAAAGCATACATCTTGGCTAAGACAGGACCAAGTAGAAGGGTTATGGTAAAAGACTAACTATTTAAAGGGTATAAACAGGGTCAGATTTCTAATTTGGCACAGTAGGAACTTGCCTAGCAGTGCTGGCATTCTGGGGGTGCTTACTAATTAAAAGTCTGTTTAAAGTTTCATTTTTTAATAGTAAATATAAAGGGAAGCTCTACGTGAGAGTGGGCACAGACTCTGAAGATGCTGTTCATAAGGGCATGTAAGGTTTTAATCTGGCCCTAGGTATAAATACCAAGAAGGAAAAGTAATTACTAATGGTGTAGCAAGAGGGTATTAGTAGGAATAATGGCATTAAATTAAGAATTGAAAAATACAGGGTGAATTTCAATAAGAACTTTCTGACAAGTAGATGTATTAGCTGTGGGATAATCTCCCAAGGGAAGTAGCGGAAGCCCAGCACTGTGACATCTAAAATTAAACTGCTCAAAATGCTGGAAAATTCACTGTATGGAACAATCCTCTGTTGGCAGGGAGATGGATGGAATGACCCAATAGTTGTTCCCATCTCTAAAATATCAGTATATCTGTAGTTCTCTCAGCATATCTTCAACATTTGTTGACTTCAGTGGAGCTACACCTGAAATGAATTCAGCCATTTTTATCTAATAAATTCATGCATTTGAAAAAATGCTGGCAAAGAAAAAAAAACATCCTTACACTCTGCTGTATCCTTTTGGCCATGTCTGTGCTGAAATCTATGTATTTGTCTGCATGTAATTTTATTCAGTGTGGGGTACAACGTATATTATTTCCAGTGACTAAGAGGACTGATTGATGGATGTGACTTTTTCATTTATTATGCACGTTACAGATGAAGTTACTGGATTCATTGTACTGATGTATAAAGTTCTACAGCTCCTTTGGAGTAATCACAGTACACATTGTATATGCTAATAGTACAAACCATTACATTTTAATAAAGGCACAAAATGTAATTATTCATTGGTAGCTGCTTGGAAAGTTTTGAATGTGGCATTTTTCAGTAGAAAAACATTGGCTTTGATTAAAACATTGTCACAAAGGTTTTCTCAGGTCCACAATGGAATTTTATTTGTGTGTGTAGCAATATGAGAGCGGGGGAGAGAGAAAGAAAGTAAGAGAGACTTTTGTGGAGGTGCAATTGAGTACGCATTTTAACTGTTCTATAGATGACTTGGCAATAGTGATTTCAGCTTTTTATTTTGATTTCTTGATGCAAGCTGCTCAGTCCTGAATCTGCCAGGAAGAGTGAAGCTGGCCAGCATGTCTGGGTAAAGCTTTCTGAGGTGGTGGTTGGGGTGTAACACCCTAGTTACTGTATCAAATGGACAGCCCTGCCTGTGCAAATTTTTGAAATTGTCTTAACCTCATTGAGGTCCCAGTGGGAGGCATGCTAACCCTCTCTTGGGGCTTAATTGCTCTTTGGGAAAAACAGCTCTGATTAATTCTTGTATTAAAGTACTGCCTAGAGGCCTCTAGATTAGGGCCCTACTGCGCTAATTGTTGTACCCAAACAAAATCAGACAGCCCCAAGCTCAAAGAACTTAGTAGACAGGCAAAGGAGGAAAGGGGAGAAAACAGAAATATGGAGCCACACTGGAACTGGAAAGTGTAATTTCCAGATTGAATGGATACACACATGCTAGCTCTGATCAAGCTAGTGCACTAAACATAGCAGTGTAGCCAGTGTGAATGCAATCAGGTCTGGAACTTTACATAAACACTCTATGAGGATAGCTTCAACTTTGCTTTTAGCAGGCTAACTTGTTTATTGTTAGCACAACTTTAGTGGCAGAGCCAGGAAAAGAATCCAAGTTTTCTAAGTCCCAGACCAGTCCCCTAACAGCTCAGCCACACTGCCTCTATTTTCCTGATCTATGGGGCTACGTCTAGACTGCATCCCTCTGTCGACAGAGGGATGCAAATAAAGCACATCGAAATTGCTAATGAAGCAGGGATTTAAATATCGTGTGCTTCATTAGCATAAACATGGCCACCGCTTTTTTTCAAAATGGAGCTTTTTTGAAAAAAATGGCAGTCTAGATGCAGAACTGTCAAAAATAAACCCTTTTTCGACAGATCCTGTAAACCTAATTTTTTGAGGAATACAGGATATGTCGAAAAGGGTTTATTTTTGTCAGATCCACGTCTAGACTGCCGTTTTTTTCAAAAAAGCTCCGTTTCGAAAAAAAGCGGCAGCCATATTTATGCTAATGAAGCACGGGATATTTAAATCCCTGCTTCATTAGCAATTTCAATGTGCCTGATCTACATCTCTCAGTCAACAGAGAGGTGTAGTTTAGACACAGCCTAAGAGTGCAAACTGCCCCAATTTTGTGATGAATCAAGTCCAATCATCTATTATCTTGTTTCTAAGCATATTTTTACTAAATTAGTAAATGTTCTTCATATTTTCAGGTGCTTACTTCTTCGGGTAGATTCTCTTGTACTAAATATTGCTCATCTATCAAGAATGAATCCTTTTTCATATATGGATCCATTCCTACTCCCATGAAGTAGTGGGAGTGGGAGAGGGCCTTATGTTTTAGAATTTTACTAGTTGCTGCTATTTATGTAAGTTGTTTTTAATGGCAATTTCTGACTGTAATTAATGTTTTATATAATGGACTCTAGTCTGTTGTCAAATGGTGACGTGTACATTATCTTCAAGGTGAAATGGGAACAGAATGCCATTTGACTTGCACTGAATAGTAGTCTCAAGAGACTATTGCTTTAAAGACAACAGTCATATTTGACAATTGTAGGTTGGGTTATTAATCATTGTTCCAATGAACTCATTCTAAGTGTGTGTCAAATTGTATTGTAAAGTGCATTTTCATAAACCTGGAATCTCCACATAGCAGATATCTTTTTGCTGGATTATGTCATGTTACTGAACAACTGTCCCACATATCCAAAGAAGGTATAATTCCCGCTCAGTATGTGCACATAAATTACACACACACCATATGGGAAATATATCTCAAAGATACAGTTATCAAAATCTATGTCAGCTCAGACTAAGAAAACTGAAATTGGCCCTGTCCCTAGTGGAATTTGGCTGGAATTGGAGTTTATTCTGCTAATTTAATCAATATATCGGAAATCAGCGGGATTATAAAATCTGGGTGAAAATATCTTTGATGTATATTTGACTGTACCTCTTAATCTATCAAAGATTAGAGCTATGAAACTTGACTGGCTCTATAACAAATAGAGAAAGACAATGTAGGAAATTGGAGTGTAACGTTGAGTGGTGATGAGCAATTTTAATATACTTTGGTGACTTCATTTAGAAAGGCATTTTGATATATTAGATGCTTAGCCCAATGCCTTTGGGCTGGAAATTTGGTGTAAGGATTCTTGGAGGTTGCAGTACCCAGGTTAGAGGTAGGGCTGTACTAGGTAGGCCTTCTAGGGCCAAGGTTAGGGTTCCGGAAGGTAGACTTCCATGAACTGGGGTCAGGATTTCAAGAGAGGAGGGCTCTTTGAGTTAAGGTAAATATTCCATGAGGCAGGACTCCTAAGGCTAGGGTTAGAGTTCTAGAAGGATGACCTTCTCAAACAGTTGTCACGGCTCACAGGTTGTGCCCACATTTGGCCCGTCTATGCCTCTCCAGTGCGGCAGTCCCTTCTCGGGGAGCTCACTCCAGTACAGCGGCAGTATGACAGCCCTTTCTCAGGGAGTCCACTCCAGTGCAGCAACCCTCTCTTGGGGTACCCACTCGCACTGGGGGGGGGTCTGCCCCTCCGCCTCCGAGATGGCACCTCTCAGGGCCTTCAGCACTCCTACCTCTGCCATGAGCCCCTTCGGGGGGAGTCCACTCCCTCTGGACCCCGGTGTCTCTACTTCCAGAGGGAATAATGCAACCTTGTTCTCTAGACCAGAACAACTCTCAACCAGCACAAAACAGGAGGGTTTATTGAGCTTTCAATGCAGCAAAGGATCTCTCAGGCCTGTAGGCCTGACCTCCCTCAGCCCTGCACATCAGTCTCCCCTGCAGCTAGCTGAGTCCTGCCTGCTCTATTCTCTGTCCTGAACAGCCCAACAGTCTTCCAGCAGAGCCTCCAATATCCCCAGCAACAGCCCCTTCCTGTCCATTGACTTCTCTCCAGGTAACAGGGTTGCCTGGGCTCCTCTCTTCTCTGCCTCTCTTTTCCTCCATCCAATGTTCTCCCCTCACTGGAACCAGTAAAGTCAGTTGCCGGGGTCTCCCCTCTGCAGCCCATTGTCTTGCGTCTGGCCAGAACTGGTTGTTTCTCTGAAACAACAAACTCCCTCTGCCCTTGCACATTTAACTAGTAACATCCGGGCACTGAGTGCCCCCTCTGCATGCAACCCCCCTTTGAACCCTCAAAACTCTCCACTTCCTCACAACAGTAGCCCCCTAGAGTGCAAGGCCAGGGCCAGAGCCCTCTGTCTTGCCCCCAGATGTGAGAGGCTGGAACCCCGCAGCAGAAGCTGGAGCCTCTGCTGCCCCGGGAGCTGGCAGCAGGGGGGCAAGCAGCCCAGCCAGGTTTGGCGGGAGGGGGAGAAGCAATACAGGGTACCTGCTGGGGCTGCCTGCCAGCAACAGGCGATAGGCCTGGGAGCCGGTGACAGGAGACCTCCACTGGTCTAGCAAATTCTCTTGTTCGAGACCAGTCAGGTCCCAGTGGAGGTCCAACCTAAGTGCTAAGTTTTTTCAGAGCAGAATCTTTATGTTAAGTACAGCAAACTTGAGCAGAGGTTGGGCTCATAGTAGGAAGAAGTAATTTGTATCTATCCTTCATTATATAAATTGTTTTCTGTGTGGCATTTTTTTTTCCAGAAGAGCAAGCTAATGGGGCAACTACATTATTTGATTTTTTAAAATTTGTTTGCAAGTTGTACTGAAACATTTGTAATACCCTTGTGCAAAGTTTTATGTTCTTCCATCTATGTGATTCTTATCTTAGTCAACAGATACCATAAGCAAACTGCAGTTAAGATGAAAAGCACATTGAATAATGTATACTTCGGCAGATGTACAGAGGTATACAGCAGTTATCAAGAAAACATATTGATGGATATTTCTAATTTTAATGATGTCTTTGAGCAAGTAACATTTCTACTGTTCATTAGAATGAAGGGCCATCACTTTACTATAGTTTTCTTTATGCTATCACAGTCTTTCCAATCCATTTCACAAGGAAATTGTCCATTGTTAGAAAGATATTGTTTGCCTGGCTTGGTACATCACTGTCACACTATTAACCTTCAGATGTTATGCATACAATTGACACACAAGGAAAGGATCATATTAAGACACTTTCACTTAGTTCTGTTGTCTGGGACACACACATTAAATAAAGTGTTTTAATTCGGCTGAGAACAGGCAGGTGACTTGATACACATATGTTACAGAAATATCATTTGAGGGGGATTTTAAAAGATGCCAGTGTTGGAAGGGATTTTTCCTTTGGTATGATTTTCTCAATTACACTAACAAAGAAATGTATGCTATACTCATGTGCTAACTAACCTGTTTGTAAGCCTTAGTGAAAAACATAATATTCATATATGCTGGCATGCAACACTAATTCACTTGAATAAAAATCATTGCTTGCCATGGTGAAACTGCATAGGCTAAGTGCTGTCATATCCATCACATTCTTTCATACATTAAATTAAATATTAATTTAAGCGCTGGTAATATCCCCATTCTTTATAGCAAAAGTGGCTGCTATTGTTAGCAAAATAAAGCATGTTTAATTTAAAGAGTATGTATGCTTTCTAAAAAATATGTCTCTTTTCAGATAAAAACCTCTCATTCCAGTCTGTTGTAAACATTGATTGTTTTATTTTTCAGGAATCAGTCTTTCTAAGATCCTTAGACAGAAAATTGTGCATTGTGGTGATTAGAGAAATTTGCTTGAATACAGAACTACCCTCTTGAATACTTTTTCTCTATAATTTGCCATGTGTTTAGTCTATTAGGGTATGTCTACACCACACCATTATTTCAAAATATCTTATTTTGAAATAGTTAATTCGAAATAAGATATTTCGAAATAACGCGTCTACACACAAAATGCATTTCAAAATAGCATTTTGCTATTTCGAAATAGCTCATCCACACTGAGTGGACTCTGAATCACATTTAAGGCTGGCCGGAACCAGTTCCAGCAGGGCACCAGGTCAGGACTTACTGTGTGGGGCTGCTGCCTGAGGTTATCTGAGGTCTGTGCTGAAAGGCCTCCTGCCCTCCCCCCCCCAGACAGCCAGTTCTCAGGTTTCCCTGCTTGCTTGTCTACCTCGATGAGACACGTTTGTGTCTCGGCAGCGTGCTCTGGTTGCCCTCACTTGGGACACCACAGCACTCTGCAACATGGAGACAGAGCTGCCTCTCTTGAACACATTGCTGCGAGCCTGGCTGCACTTGCTGCAGGCTGCCATCCAGAAGGCCCATCAGGGGGCTGTCAGTATCCAGGAGGCCCTGTGGGAGAGCTTCCACCCGGAGGAGCAGTAACAGTCTCCCTGGTGTGCCCCACTGGGGGCTTGTGCCTCATTCCTCCCTCACGTCCTTCCACTTACCCCTCCCTAACCCCCTTTCCTGATTTACAATAAAGACACGTTTTGAAGAAAACAAACTGTCTTTATTTAATAAAACTGGGGGGGGGGGATGAAACTCTGGTGATACTGGGGAAAGGAGGCGGGAGAGGGAAGGAGAGAGGGTGGGAGAGGGGAGGGGGAAAACTGGGAGGAGGGAGCTAGAAGGGGGAAGCAAGGGGAACAAGGGGGAGGGGAAGCTCAGGGCTCAGGATTGGGGGTCTCGCTGGGCCAACTGTTTCCCAGCACCGCAGGTGCGGGGGCCTTGGCGTCCCCGGGGGGATGGGGAGGGGATGGAGGGTGAGGAGGGAGAAGCGGGAGGAGGAGAAGGAGTGTAAGGAGGAGCGGTAGCTGGGGAGGCAGTAGGCGCTAGAGCATCAGGAGGCCTCATGCTCTGCAGGTGTTGGCAGATGGCACGGCCCTGGGCAAGCTGCTCCCACCGGAGCTGCAAGTCTTCTTGCACCCAGTTCTGGAGGGTGAGGTGCAGGGCTCGCAGTGCCCCCAGGTGCTGCTGTTGGTACCCCTCCACTGCACGGGTGGTCCTGTGGAGCCCTTGGGTGCGGGAGCATGTCCCGGGCAGGATGGTGCACCTTGCACAGGCAGCTGGTGTGGCTGTGAAAAAACAAGAGAAGTGGTCATTTATCCCTGGGGACATAGTGGGTGAAGCCCAGCCCCTCTCTGCAAGGTGAGGATGACCGTTCCTTGCACCATTGGAGCCAATGTCCTTGCACAGAGGCCATGTTTGGAATGCCTGGCTATCACCGGGAGTGGGAGCTGCTCCGAGAGTGCACCCATACCCCTGTGCTGTGTATAGTGTGGGTGAGGTGGGGGGGAGATGTCCCCTGCCACTGTGTAGAGGGGGTTTGTGGAGGGAGGGCGTCCTGCTGTGTCCCACCCCGAGGTCAGGAGCATGTAATTTCTATCGTGTCTCTTCACACACGTGTGTGGCCAACAGGCCAAGACCCCTGTGTGGCAGCCAGCTGGGGCCATGTGCCTGGGGGCAGGGCACAGCACATGCTCGCACGCGCACAGGTTGCTGTGTGATCCATGGTAAACAAGGCCCACGTGCATGGTTCCTGGACTCCCTCCCCCCCCCCACACACCTCATAAGGGGACAGTGATGGCACTCACCTGTTGTTGCCTCCCCGGATGACACTGGTGACAGGTCTGCTGGGACAGCTTGGTGGTCCTGGCTGCGTGGCACGCTCCCTCTGGGCTCCTGCGGCTCCTGGCCCTCCTCCTCCTCCGTGCCCTGGTCAGGGCCCTCTGCCCCAGGATTGATGACCCCCAGGATGCGGTCCAAGGCATCAAAATAGGGGAAGGGGGTAGGGTCTGCCCCTGTGTGTGGGAGCTACCCCTGTGGCCCTGGCATAGGCCTGCCACAGCTCCTTTATTTTCATGTGCACCTGCTCCTGGGTGCACATGTGGCCTTTGGTGGCCAGGCTGGCAGCCATCCTGCCATAGATGGCTGCATTCCTGTGTCTAGTGCGGAGATCCATGGACATTGGAGGCTTCCCCCCAAACTTCAATCAGGTCCATGATCTCCTCACTGGACCAGAAAGGCTCCCACCTTTTGTGGCCCCTGGCAGACTCCTGGGAGCTGGGGCACTGGGCCCGGGGAGCGGTGGAAGGCTGGCTGGGACTGGCTGCCTGGCTCATGCTGGGGCCACTGGGTCAGGGGCAGTGAATCCTGTCTCTGGGCTGAGAGGCCTGGAGCTGGCACAGACATTGTTGCCAGAGTCTACCCCTTTAATGGCTCCGGGGCTGGGTGGGAGGAGAGGAGTTTTCCTGGTTTGGCCCAGAGTGGCCACCAGGGTGCCCTGGGAAGGCTGGAGGCCCCCTATTTCGAAATAAGTGTCTACACAGCGCTTATTTTGAATTAGTTATTTCGAATTTGGCATTATTCTTTGTAGAATGAGGTTTACCAAATTCGAAATAAGTGCTCCGCTATTTCGAATTAATTTAGAAATAGTGGTTTGGCTGTGTAGACGCTAGTGAAGTTATTTCGAAATCAAGGCTGTTATTTCAAAATAACTTTGCTGTGTAGACATACCCTTAGAGTAAAAGATGGAATTTTTCTTTCTTTGTCTTGGTTTGAACTTTTAATGTATTTCACAGTTTTTCTGGTCTTCTAGTTTGCTATCTGATCTGCACAGACATATATATCTGAAAGGGGACTTAGCTCTTTCCATTCTGTGCTTAATGAGGATAATTGTCCTCTTCTGGAGTTCCTCAACTTCTTTCTCCCCCCCCCCAACAAAAAGGTCCTTCCATACATTTACTCCTATTGGCTCTCCTTTGCTCTTTCCCCTCCCCCTCTCCCCGCTTCTAGGAAGGACTCCCAGATTCTCTTTGATCATTGGGAAGACATTTCTTCCCACAGCATCCCATGAAAGGAGCGCCTCTCCACCTGCCTGCTTCTACCCATTGGCTAGCTTAGACTCCAAACCAGTGGTTCTCCTTCCAAGCCTCAGGGGCTGATGTGTGCGGCATTCAAGCCTGAATGTGAGCATGTGAATAAACAGCTGGGGACAGGTGAAGCTGTTCAAAAGCTAGGCAAGAAATAGAAGAGGAGGTTGCAATATTAATCCAACCTTCCAGTGCCAGAGACCCTTCTTTCCCAAAACAGTACATTTCTACCAACCGCAAGTGGTCCCAACCTGGAGATTAATTAGTTTTCAGATGGTTAAAGAACATATGTGGTGTCCTGAAACACCTGCCTGATGTGTTCCTCCTTATATGGGTCCATACTGAGGTTTGTGTGTGGAGTGGCAATGGTTAAAGAGTAACACAGAGAGAAAGAGTTTCCAATACGACATAACTATTGTAACTGTCAATGGGGAGGAAGGCATGAAGCACATGAAGGGTACTTAAGCCTATGCTGTGTGTGATCATGCTCTTGATTTATACATTTCTGCTTAAATGGAGTTATTTTTATACTTCTGAAGAAAACACTTTTAAAAATTTATATTTCCAGCTCTTACTTAAATATTTATATAAGTTTGTAAATCTGTTGCAGTTAGTTAGCAGGCTACCTGTTATAAGATGAGAAAACAAAGAACCTTGAAAGGCATCAAATTAAGGTCACAGGTCAGTACTGAGGCAAAATAGAGCTGAGCGACCAAATGATTTCCTGTTATTAAGCCAATAAATCAGGAGGATGTTGATAGATGCAAGCACTGGGGCAGTGTGTCAGCCTCCTGAAAAAAATTGTTTAACAGATTCAGGTGATCAGTGCTGAAAAATAGGATGACAGATAAAGCTGTGAGAAGATGACAGTGGAGATTATTTCATGTATCAGAGACATCCCACTATCACCAAATTTTACATCTATCTTAAGAGGAAAAGTGCAACAAATGAATAAATAAAATTATGTGACTATCCACTTGAGTCCCTTGAAAAAGAGCATGAGTGAAAGTGGAGGCTAATGGATTTTCAAAGTGAATGCAACCTGCTGCATAAGCTCTGATTGAAGAGCTCTGAAGGGGAAGAAAATAGATAATGGGGTTATTGAATTATTAACGGTCTTTATGAAAGTGGTCTAATTAGATCTAAAAAGGTGTCACTTTTTACTAATAGGATGATGAAAACAAAGATAGCCCATCATGAAAGAGGTTCTGTTAATAATAAAGGCCATTCGTGGCTAAATAGCACTTGACTATATTTACCTTCTGGAAGCATTGTCTTTTGAACATACTAGATACAGCAACAAAACCTACAGTTTTTTTGAATGTCATGAGCAGAGTGGTGAGTCTGGAGGCTGTGGTGGCTGAGACCCTGGGTTTCCCCAGTTAGAAGAGATCTAAAAATGTAAGGGAAAATCTCCATCTCCATTTTTAAACATGTAAATGTTTGACCATTTTCTCAGTTAGCATAAACCAATGGAAACTGAGAATAAGGAGCAAAACCTGTTCATTTCTTTTTCATATAGATCACAGATTATTCAGGATATCAGTCAAAGATGTCCGTTGGGTCCATGAAGGATGAAGTATATAAATTGATCTAATACTGTGTACAATGTACATGACACAAATACAGCTTGCATATATACAACAAAAAACTATTCCAGGCATATGGAACAGACAGCATCAGTGCCTCAGCAGTGCTACTTGTGTGAATAATGCCAGCAGAAATTCCACTAGTCTTACCTTCTCTTCAAAATGTCCCAGATTCAATAGACTTAGTATAGTAAAAATAATCATTACAGAACTGGCTAAAAACCTCCCATATCATATTGAAGTGTGTGAAAGGAAATAAAAATAGAGAATATTGGTAAAGAGATAACTGTGGCCATGGCAAAAAGTTAAATGCTTCTAGTCCACAGTCACCCACACCAACAATCACATGACATATTTCGGTGCTCCTAAAATTCTGTTGCTATCAGTGTGTGTCTGCTAACTTGAAATGAATTCCATATTTGTGTAAGAGTCCATTGCCTTGTTATGAGAGGATGTCTCCACCCCTCCTCATGCAATTTACCTGTTCCATATGTGGGAAGTAGAATTTCTGCAGGCATTATTCACACAAATGCCACTGCTCAGGTGCAAACACTCTCTATGACTTATTCCTAGAATAGCATTTGTAGTCTAAATCCATAAGGTGTTCCATCACACATCTGTCATCCAGCTGTGTCTTCTATCTACTTCACCACTCTGTTGGGCTATTTAAGGCTCAGTCCTATTTCTTTTCATTTTGTAAAGAAAAAATCCCAATAAAAATGCATAGATAGAATCAGTTTGTGAATGTTACACATGCTCGGGAAATAGTGCTTCCCTTACAACCTTGTATTAATGTACAAGCAACATAGATCTGCTTGTGGAGCTAATAATTTTTTTAAAGAAATTTTGTGTGTGTGAATAAACTGCACAAATACTTCATAAAAGTTCCATGTGCTACAATGAAATAACAGTGAGTTCAAGCATTATACAGTGAGGTGTTATTTGTTTTATTAACTCATACAATCTTTGCAGTGGAAACTGTGTGAACCTGAGCTCATGGAAGTTAGGAGAAATTCACAGCTTTATGGCCTGTTTCCCCTAGTCCTACAGAATCTCCTCTGCTCCAAATTTGTGAGGTTGTGTTTCCCCAAGTTGGGAAGCAGCATCTCAGGACAGAACAAAGCATGTGATTATTTTCTCTAGTTTCATGATAATATTTATTGGCTTTTTAAAACTATGACACATTTTTGTACATATTTCAATCTCTGCATAAAATATATAACATTAATAAACAATAAATGCACAATAATAGGCATTACTAGACAAGATGTATAGCACCCCACCATATCTACTAAATATCTCTCTAGTTAGTGCTTTATATTTTCAGTACTGAGCTATCTGACAGAATGGTTGAGTCATGAATTTTATGTTTTCTGGGGCATACAAAAACATATAATTATGCTCCCAGTGTAACCTTGAATTTACACATAATATTATCTTAACCTAGCCCAATATTATCTAAAGGACAGTTATAATGGACCTTTCTCACTGTTACACAGAGGCCCCTTTATGGCATACTGGCAGTATAAAGTGGTTGGAAATTGTCTCTTGATTAGGGTGTGGAAGTGGTGCACTGGCTTGCGCAGAGGTTGTTTAAAGGTTCTATCTATAGACCTAATAGTGTAGGTGATGGAAGGATCAGAAGCATTTGGGGTTGTGGCTATGGTACAACAGTTCCTTACTTCCCAACACCCAGAGAGGATTCTGGAAAGAAGAGCACATTTACATTGTGGAGTGGTTGGGGCTCTACATGGCTCCAGAATGAAGGAAGCAGAAATGCAGCTTATAGCCAAAGTGCAGGGACAGAGCAGCTGAGAATCAGGCCTAGCATGCTGAAACACTAGGGTCACAAAAGAGATGAGCTTGAATTAGAACTCTGAGTAGGATTTGCCTCCCAATTTTGCAAAAGGCAAAATAAGAGTAGGATCAAACTAAATAATTATAATGAAATAACCCCAGATAAAAGCTTAGAGCAGGCCTGGGCAAAATACATCCCGCAGGCTTGATTCGGCCTGCCAAGCCACCAGATCCGGCCTGTGGAGGCAACAGGGAGCCCCAGGCAGGCTCCCCCGCTTGCCCCACAGCCCCGTGCACCATGCAGAAACTTGGCTGCAGGGCTCTGTTTTTGTTTTAAAACTGGAGGGGAGGGGGGGAAGTTTCAGGAGATGCCCCGCCTCCAGAAACCAGCCAATGGGAGTTGCTTGTTTGAATAACAGGCAGCCAAGAAGAACCACGCCCCCTCTCCTCAGCTCAGTTATTCAATGAAGCACATGGCCAGGCAAGCAAGCATGCAGGCAGGCAGGCTGGCTGGGAAAAGTTTTAAGCTGTGCAAGGAGGCAGGCTGGTTCTGGAACCCAAGCCCTTTCCTGCCCCAACCCTCTGCCTCCCGCTCCCGACTCAACATACCCAAACTCTCTGTCCCCTTCTTACATGCATATCCCCTCTCAGATCTGGCACCCCAATCTCCTGCCCCAGATCACAATCCCCTCTTACCTCCTAGATTACATCCCAAACCCCTGTACTCCAGTCCCCTGCCCTACGTCACAACCTAGTCCTTCACCCAAACTCCCTCCCAGACTCCAGTCTCCCTCCTGCACTCCAGTCCCTTGCCCCAAGATCCACTCTGCACCCAACCCACATCCCAGACCCTGCATCTCATCCATTAATATAATGGAAGAGTGTGGCCTCAGCCACTTTCCAAAATCTTGGCGTGGCCCTCCATCAAAAATTATTGCCCACCCCGGCTTAGAGGTATTCAAAATTTGTGTCCAAATTGTATGGCTTGTACTTTTATTTGATGTACCATAATGGAGCATTCCAAACATAGTTTTCTAGAAATGACACCCATCACAAAAGTGTCATGTAATTCTTCTGCCAGGCCATCTGTCAAGTCATATTTACTGTCACAGAGAGGTAATGTTTTGAAAGAACACTATGCTTTGTAGCATTCTATGGCATATGGTATTGGATATGCATGTCAGTAAAATAAAAAGCATTTCACACACCTGCTTTTCAGCTGCAGCATACTACTTGAAAAGCTGTGATTCTTTTATTTTTGATTAACAATTTCCATTCTTACACAGGCAGGGCTCAAATCAAACAGTAGGAAACATTTGTTCATTCTAAAATTATGCATTTTCAAAATATGATGCTAAGTAAATTATTATAAGTACTTTGAGCCTGATTCTCATTTTACCCTGAGGCCCCTTATACTTCCCAAGAAATAAAGAGTCCTTAACATGGGTGGGAATCATCCACATTCTTTCAACATTTCATGTACTTTAGAGTAGGATTATATCTGGAACTAACTCATCCAGACACTGTCAAATGTATGCAATGTGCTTGAATGCTAATATCTGGCTTGGGAATGGGTGTTTAGATGCCATGGTGATTGGTTCACTAGAAATATATAGCTAGCTGGATATGTGGTTTTCTTTCTATCTAATCTTATCTGTCTCCCTAGTGGCTCCACATGTATGGAGTTGCTGCACGTCAATTGTGCCACTTAAAGGCTGAAATTGCTTGGCTCTTGTTCTACTTTTAAACTGGTGTCAGCAAAGGCTCTCTCTTTTATGTACTTCTGTGGTGCACAGCAGAGTACACAAGTTGTTCCACTCCACTGCAAATATATATGGGTCAGCGCAAGTAGGGTTAAGTGCCAGGTGTGGTTCTCTACATACAGCCCCTTCCCAGAGGCCACAGCCACAGCTGGAGCCCTTACTTACCTTGCACCAGTTTGCTGAAAGTAAGTGGGGTGGAGAGAGAGATTGAGTGATGGAGGGAGGAGGAATGAAGCTAGAGGGGGAAGTTGGGCCTCAGAGAAGGTGTAGGTTGGGGTGGGGCCATGAAGAAAGGGCAGGGAAGGAGATGGGGTAGGAGTGTTTGGTTTTGTGCAATTAGGAATTTGTCAACCCTACCTATAAAGGTTATTAGAATGATCAGATCTATAAATTGGTCTAGCTAAAAAAGAAAATAACATGATTTCTTTACCTAACAATTCTGGAATCTATCCCTTTTATTTAAGAAATAAGGGTTTTTTATTTGTCTTTTTTTTTAAGCTAGCAAGAGCTTCTAAAATGAAGTGCCAGAAATGGCAATTCCCAATGAATTATAAATGTTCTGAGAAATCTTTAAATCTCTTTACTTTGTTAAATCTAGACTGAGCATTTATTTTGAGTCTTAATTCCCTCACTATTTAATATTTCAACTGCTGTGAAAACTTTTTCAGGGTTTTGGTTAAAGTAAACTATTCTCAGGAGTATATAAAAAGGCAAATAACAATGGATAACTCCTGGGATTTGTGCCGAGATAAAGTATACAGAATAATTTTTGATAGATCTTTTTTCTTAGGATGCCAGGTCTACACTAGACCTGGAAGATCAGCTTAAGGTACACAATTCCAGCTACATAGAATACATAGCTAGAGTCGGTTTACATTAAGCTAAGCTTGGCCCTGTCTCCACTGTGGGACTCTGAGGGAAGCAAGCACTCACGTCAGTTTCCCTTACTTCTCCCAATTGCAAGGTGTAGAAGTGCCATCCGGAGCTGCCCTTAGCGTTCAACTTATGGGTCTATACTAGACCTGCTAAATTGAACATGAGAACATCAATCTCTAGTGAAGCAAGTGAAGATGTGCCTGAAGTTTTGATCCCACGTCATTAACAGAGCATGGGACTGATTCTCCACAATTTCACAATTTGTGTGGTCATTTCCACATGTAACTTACCCGATTCAGTAATATTTTACACATACTTTGAATTGGTAAAAATGACCATATGAGCAGAACTGAGAGAATTATTGATTTTACAGTTTGATCACAAAACCTAAAAATCCACCCAAAAATTTGGTTTGGGTTGAACACAATGAAGAATTTATAAGGATTTTAGAACACTTTCCAATTATTATAGATTCCTTTTTGCGTATACCCAAAAGTTTAGACATTAGCATTTCCACAAAATCTTTTGTTAGCATTTTACTTGCTCACTGGAATGTAAAAAATTTTAGCCAACTTGCTCATGTTTAGTTTAATATTTTGAGGGGTTTTTTTGGTTTTGTTTTAATATTTTGAAGAACTGACCTAATTAATTAATCTATTTTTCTGTTGACTACTTAATGTTAATTTGGATGTTCGTTTAACCAAGCATTTTTTGGAAAGTGCCTGTTTTTCTTGGTTTTTGTTTGTTTGGTTTGGTTGTTTTAAGAAAAATTATAAAGCCAAAAACACCGAAAAATATTTTTTTTAGGTTTTCATTTTTTTCCAAACATTGAAAATTTCTGCTGAAAATTCCAATACAATTATTTCCCCCATTTTCATTTACATTTTCTACCACTGCAGGGGAGGGTGACATATTTTTCAACCAACTGTAGGTCTGGTTATTGTTGACCCAGTAAAAGATTCCTACAGATGTTTTGTAATAACATGAAGGACCAGAAAGGAATAGGATTTGGGTTTGGTTTTTGTTGTTTTGTTTGATAGGGAAAGTGACTGAATGAAAGTCATTGGCAATGAGGGGGATTTGAATCTGGGGCACGCATAGCTGAATGTGCAGAATTATTTATGTTGACAAGCTTGTTGCTGTGAGAATGGGCTTAGGAGAACTGTGGAAGCTAAAGTATAGTGGGTGGGAGGAGGGTTAAGCACGGATATTAATATGTCAACGGTAATTTGGAAAAGTTTTGGGAACTAACAGCAGGCTGGTTGATAACTCGGACTGTCACTGTATGGGCCAAAGCCTGAGGTCCTTGTTAAATTAGACCCATCTCATGCAAAACAGAAAAGAATCTCTAATGATGCAAATTTAGTGGGAGCTACAAGTACATAATACGTACGACAATCAGGTTCCAAACAATAGATTTAAGTGCTTAATTCTGTGTTTATATTGTTTTTACACTGTATGTGATCTGCATGTATTTGGCCCTGGTGCTGCTACGTTGCCGAGTCTCTGCGATTGATATTACTGGAGTCTTGTTAGAGTATAAGCTCCTTGCAGGCTAGGAACTTACAGAGTTTTATAAACATTTATAAAATAATAATGAGCAATTTTTACATGATAAACCAAGCACGTTTTGAAAAAATGTATTGTCAAAGAAAGATTTTTGTAACAAAAATATAAATTGAAGATCCATATCATAATGGCACTAAGACGATCCAAGTTGTATTTTATTGGTCAGTTAGGTTGCTGAAGGCACTCTCACTTCATCTGTTACAGTAATTGAGCACTGAAATACACTTTACTATGACTTAATGATGTTAAATAGTTTTATATTCAATAAATGAGAAGAAATTAAAATGTTAGTTTATTACCACTAAAAATGCCTGTTCTGCTAACAACTTGCTCTAAGCGTATAGGTCTCAGCAAAAATACCTCGGGTCAGTTAATGTCATAACTTGCATATGTGATACTGCATGTCAGATATTTTTTCCTTGTTAATCATCCATATCCCATAAAAACTTCTCCTTGGTTTTAATACACTGTGTAAAATTTAGTCTTGACATAACTCTGATGGCCAGTATACCCTGAAGTGTTTTCAGAGATTGCTTCTCTAATATAACTTTCCCAGGTACACATTTGCTATGGTTGCCATAAAGATACTGTTCAATCACCAGTGGGAAGGGAGCTAGTCCAAATGACTGTGAATAGGAGAGAGTGTATGGGTCAATAAGGCAACCTGTTAAGATGCATTCCACACTGTGAAAAAGTTTGAGAAACTTTTTTAAGTTAAACTTTAGCTTAAAAGTTTGTGAAACTTTTAGGTTATATTCTTAGTTTCTCTTAGAAACATGATGAAAAAGTTTTCATTATGAAATTTTGCAATAGACCTATTGTATAACTGACAATGTAACTAGGAATATTGTGGCATTTGCATATGGAATATACACACCTTTTATTACTGGAATTAAGCTTATGGTCTATTGGAAGTTGCCACCTTTATAAAAGGAAAAGTCTTTTAATGACTCATTCAGTCATGTTTGTAGCTCAGTTGTTACCACTCTGACCCAGATGGTTTGAGTCCCCAGTCAGAAATTATATTCATATGCAGTTGCAACACTACAGGTGTTGTGAGACATTAAACTAGAATCTATTTAACATCGTATCCACAGACTGCCTAGAAGAAATGTAGAGAGAGAAGATGGGTGAGATAATATCTTTTATTGAACCAATAATAAATAATATCTTTTATTCTATTTGTCTGAGAGATGGGAAAGTTAAATCCAAAGAGATGTCCAAGCCAACATTCTGTCACTCAGTAAAGCTGGTGTGATCTTGTATTTGATTACATATATGCTGCCTAAATCAGTAATCCATTAGAATTATTACAGTATTGCAGAGAAGAGTATAAAGGAGATAAGAGACACCTCGGTCAGAAGACAATAGACGAGCATGGAGAGGTTAAAAAAAAGGAAATTTAAGATAAACCAAGAGGGAAGCTTATTGGATTTATAAAATAACCATTATCCAGAAACCCAAATCATTCTCCAAATGTTGTCTTCATTGAAATGATTTATGTGCTTATATTTAAACATGTCTTAAAGTGCTTTGCAGTCCAGGGATGACAATAAAACCCTGGAGGCCAATCATCTGTTAATCCCAATAATTTTGTTGTCTCAGTACATGTTGGCTCATGATATAGCTATTAGTAATGTGATTACTTGAGCTTGAAAGGTCATACATGTGAATTAAAATTCAAGTATATAATGAAGAAAAAATCCTAAATGAACCAAACTGGATCATAGAATCTTTGTGGATAGTAATTCCATGCTCTAATAAGAAGAATTTAGCTGTAGGGATATTTTTCAGACCACCTGACCAGGATGGTAATAGTGAGAATATTAAAATAAAAAAACACCTCAATAATAATGGGTAATTTCAGCTATCCCCACATTGACTGGGTATATGTCACTTCAGGACGAGATGGAGAGAGAAAGTTTTTTTGCACTTTTTATGACTGTTTCTTGATTTAGTTCTAAATGGAGCACAAAATCTTGTCCAAAGGGTAAAAACAGCCGAACAGCCTATAATATACAGGTTGGACCTCCCCGATCTGGCACCCTCGGGACCTGACCAGTGCCAGATGAAGGATTCTGCCAGACCAGGGGAGGTCATATTTGGCTCCCCTGCTACCGGCTCCCCCCCCAGCCCTGGACCAACCACTGGGCTCCTGTCCAACTTCCCTTTGCCACCAGCCTCACTGTCTTGCCAGTCCCTCCACCTCCTTCCCTGCATGGAGGCTCCTGGTCCCTCTGGTCAGCCCCACTATAGTGCATCAGACCACTGGCCCCTCTGGGCAGACCTGCTACAGTGCACCAAAATCCTGGCCCACTAGGCAGCCCTGCTGCGGTGCACTGGGCTTCTGGCCCCACCAGGCAGCCCCACTGGGTTGTGCCTGGCTGCCCAGTTGGGAGGAGAGGGGCAGCCCACATGTGTGGAGCCCAGCCCCCAGGTCCTCCACAGGGATTCTCTGGTCCTGGAACAACTGTGGTCCAGCCAGATGATGGATCTTGCCAGACCAGGGAATCCTGGATTACAGAGGGTCAACCTGTAAATAGATCTGTGGTAGGAAAACATTAAAACAGCCCAACACTGAAGCATTTAATTTCAGAAAGGGGGGCTACACAAAAATGAGGAGGTTAGTTAAACAGAAATTAAAAGGTGCAGTGCCAAAAGTGAAATCCCTGAAGCTGTATGGAAAGACACTATTGTAGAGGCTCATCTTAAATGTATACCCCATATAAAAAAAACATAGTAAGAGAACCAAAAAAGTACCACCACATCTAAGTAACAAAGAAAAGGAAGCAGCAAGAGACAAAAAGCATTGTTTAAAAAGTGGAAGTTAAATCCTAGTGAGAAAAATAGAAAAGAGCATAAACTCTGGCAAATGAAGTGTAAAAATATAATTAGGAAGGCCAAAAAAGAATGTGAAGAACAGCTAAGCAAAAACTCAAAAAGTAATAGCAAAATTTTTAAGTAAATCAGAAGCAGGAAGTCTGCTAAACAATTAGTGGGTCCACTGGACGATCAAGATACTAAAGGAACACTCAAGAACAATAAGACGATTGTGGAGAAACTAAAAGAAATCTTTGAATCAGTCTTTACAGCTGAGGATGTAAGGGAGATTACCAAACCTGAGCCATTCTTTTCAGGTGAGAAATCTGAGGAATTGTTCCAAATTGAGGGGTCATTAGAAGAGCAAATTGATAAGCTAAACAGTAACAAGTCACCAGGACCAGATGGCTTTTACCGAGAGTTCTGAAAGAATTCAAATGTGCAATTGCAGAACCACTAACTGTGGCTTGTAATCTACCCTATAAATCAGCTTTTGTGCCAAATGACTGGAGGATAGCTAATGTGAGGCCAGGCAAACTGGTTGAAACCAGTGTTCCCTCTAAGTTTTCCATCCTTGGGCGGGCTGAATTTTCTTTTGGGTGGGTTGAAATTTCTTATGTGCATGTCCAATATTGAGCTAGTGTATGGATGTGCACCCACTAGTACAAACAAAAACTATAGATCTAAATATATATTTTAAATAGTCCATAGATGTGGAAGAAAATATATTAAAATAAGGTATAATTAGCAAGAAGCAATGCCTATGATTCTTTAATATGAAATCAAATAAAAAGAAAACTAACACTGCTTTTGGCTGAAGAAGTGGGTTGTGCCCATGAAAGCTCGTGCGGCCCAACAGGTTCCTTAGCCAGGGTCCCTGCCTTCTAGCCCCTGTGCATGCTCAGGGGAGCTACAGGAGTCATGTTCATTATTCTGAACTGGGAGATGAGGGAGGAGGAGCACTTCACATGGTGCCTGTCCTGCAAACAGGCAGCTGCTATTGGTCAAAACTGGCCAATAGGAGCTACTGTGGCAGAGGCAGCATGAGAAGCCTGTCTCCCCTCCCTCCAGGCTCTGAGCATTCACAAACACATACGTGGCCCTGCAGCCGGCTTCTCTGAGCTTATGTCTTTATTGCAGGCTTCTTTCGGAGGAAGCTTTTCCAGAAGAGATCTTCCAGAAAAACTGCTTTTGAAAGAGAGCATCCATATAGCAAAAGTACATTGAAAAAGTGATCTGCTTTTTCGAAAGATAGCATCTACATTGATTGGACACTATCTCACATTTAAGTTGTGATTACTATGGATGGAGTGGCCACCAGGACACCTGTGCTTTTTCCTGGAGGTCTCTTATTTTGAAAAAAAACCCCTCTTTCCCATTCATACGTGCTTTTTTCTGAAAGAGCTCTTTTGGAAAAAGTCTTCTTCCTCATAGAAAGAGGTTTACCACTGTCAGAAAAACCAGCGGCGAATATAGGGCAGGGCGAGCGGGGTGGCTGCCTCGGGCCCCACGCTTCAATAGGCCCCATTCACACGCTACTACCTGTCGGCTGTGGCCATGGCGCATGTGTGAAATTGTGCTGCCCCAGGTCCCGCGCTTCAATAGGCCCCACACCCTGGGCCCCACAAAACTCTCGTCCGCCCCTGGGAAAAAACCCTCTGTTCTTTCAACTTTTTGTCGAAAGGATACAATTGCAGTGTGGATGTAAGTGTAGTTTTTTTCTGGAAAAACTCTGCAGTGTAGGCATACCCTGAGGCTCTTGTGGCCAGATCTGGCCTGCAGATCATCTTTTACCCAGTCCTGGAGTAGCTGTTGCTGCTGCTGCTGCTGCTTCTGCTCCTTTGAGAAGGCAAGTGCCCCTGCCCCCCCTCTCCAGATGATCAGCTGAGCTCCCTGCCTGCATAGGGAGCTCTGAACTTCCGTGTGGGGCTCAGAAAAGAGCTGTGCGGCTACACGGGCTCAGTTTACAGGGAACCTTGGTTGAAATTATAATGAAAAACAGAACTGTCAAACACATAATGAACAAAATTTGTTGGGTAAGTGTCAATATAGTTTTTGTGAGGAGAAATCATGCCTCATCTATGTACTAGAATTCTTTAATGGGGTCAACAAATATTTGGACAAGCAGGATCCAGTGGATATAATGTACTTAGATTTCCAGAAAGCCTTTGATAATCTCCCTCACAAGAAGCTCTTAAGTTAGGGAAGCTGTCCTGGTATAAGAGGGAAAAGTCCTATCATGGATAGATAACTGGTTAAAAGATAGAGAACAGAGGATAGGAATAAATTATCAGTGTCAGTTCTCAGAATGGAGAGAGGTAAAGAGTAGTGTCCCATGGGTGTCTGTACTGGGATCAGTCCCATTCAACATATTCATAAATGATCTGGAGAAAGGGATAATCATTGAGTCTACAGCAGATTATGAAGAGCTTTTTAAAAGATCTCACAAAACTAGGAAATGGGACAACAAAATGGAAGATGAAATTTAATGTTGATAAATGCAAACTAATGCATATTAGAACACATATTCCCAACCGTACCTATAAAATGATGGGGTCTAAATAAACTGTTAGCAGTCAAGAGTGAGTTATTGGAGTGATGTGGATAGTTCTCTGAAAACATCTACTCAATGTTCAATGGCAGTCAAAAAATTGAACAGAATGTGGGGAATCATTAAGGAAGGGAGAGAGAATATCTTATTGCTTTTTAAAATCCAAGGTATACCCACATCTTGAATAGTGTGTGCAGATGTGGTCGCCTCATTTCAAAAAAGATTGGAATTGGAAAAAGTTTAAAAAAGGGCAACAAAAATGATTATGGAATGATAATGGAACAACTTCCATATGAGGTGAGATTAATAAGATAGGGATTTTTCAGCTTCAGAATGAGACAACAAAAGGGGAATATGATAGAGGTCTATAAAATCATGACTGGTATGAGGAAAGTAAAGGAAACATTTTTTACTCCCCATAATACAAGGACTAGGGGGCACCAAAAGAAGTTAATAGGCAACAAGTTTAAAAAAAAACACAAAAAGAAAGATTTCTTCAAACAATGCACAGTCAACCTGTGGAACTCCCTGCCAGAGGATGTTGTGAATGACAAGACTTTAACAGGGTTCAAGAAAGAACTAGATAATTTCCTGGAGGATAGGTCCATCAATGACTATTCGCCATGGATGGTGTCCCTAGCCTCTGCCAGAGGCTGGAAATGGGTGACAGGGGTAGGATCACTTGATGGTTACCTGTTCTGTTCATTTCCTCTGGGATACCTGGCGTTGGCCACTGTCAGAAGATGGGATACTGGGCTAGATGGACCTATGGTCTGACCCAGTATGGCCATTCTTATGTAAAGCACCTATATGGCAATTTCAAATTTTCTGTTTTACTCCAAATACTTTTAAGGCTACCTTAAAACCATGAAAATGTATCCTTCAGTTCTAAATAGGCATGTGTCTTCAGTTTACAAGCATTTTCCATTCTTTGCCTTATTTCATAAATAGAGTGGACCACTAGTGGTTGTACTTACTCTTGTCACTCTCAATATTTCCAGGGCAGATAATCTTGTTTAAAATTAATTTCTTTTCTGCTAACATTCTCCAATATTTGCTTAAAATTTGCAGTTTAGGCAAACATTCCTGAAATTAACTCCACTCACCAGAACATCTAAGAAGAACAAACACAAAGAGATAGAAAGCCAACCAAACCCATGATTTTAATTACTTGAGCTAATATTTCCAGAATATTTTCTGAGATTTTCACCCAGATCTCTGTATGTGTGTGGCAGAGGGAGGGTGATCAGGCATCTCATTTTTAAAGGGACATTACTATTTTCAAGTTCCCCTTCAGATGTCCCTACTTTTTTTTCTTTAAAATGGACACATTCCCCTGTATTTTCTGTCTCTGCCCATCAGTGACGGTGGGTCCTGCTTGCAGGGCCCAGTAGCCAACGATGGGGGTGGGTGTGCAAGACTGGTGGTAGTGTGAAGATGCATCATGGGGGGCTGGTTACTCCGTCTGATGGTCCATCAGTAGCCCTGCAGCATGTCAGCTCTTGGCCAACAGGGCTCTGCTTCCCCATCCCATTTCCAGCTTGCACTGGGTGCAAGTTGCTGTGGCTGGTGAGTACGGGCAGGCACCAGACACAGCAGGTTACGTGTTGCCTCTGCTGCCTGTGCACTGGCCCTTTACATGCTTCTTCTCTCATTGTCTTCTCTCTGCTCTGTCCTCCACCCCACTGCTCCTCCATTTTGCCCCTCCCAGGAGGGCACATCCTGTTCCCATTATTTTTATTTTATTTTTTCGAAGAACCAGCCCATGGTTGGAACACACAGGCTCTTTCTTTTCCTCAGTCCCTCTGGCTGAGCCAGCAGTGCAGGAAAGCCCAAAGTCCTGTGGCCCAGTGCAGTGGCCAGGAAGAGCTGAGTCCTGCATGTGCCAATGTCCTGCAGTTGCTGGCATGGAGAAGCCTCTCCGTCCCTCAGCGAAGCTATGCAGAAGTGTGGGAGAGGAACAATTTCCAGCCTGTTCATATTCTGAGCCTGGAAGTGTCACAGCAGTCCCCTGGACAAGATTTTAGCATCCTTTGTGCACACATGCGCATACACACACCTGGTTTCTACCCCCAGGAAGCATAGGTTTCTCTGTCCCCCAGGGATTCCTCCATACCTGATCCAACAATCTGGCCAGGTTCATGAAATCCCTGCCAATCAGTCTTCCTGGGCCCTGGTGCATAACATGTCCTCTCTCTGCCCATGCAGGAGGAGGCTGGCACAGGTTGGTGGCCAGTAGCAGCTTGGGGGTATTAGCTGCAATTTGACACTGTGTGGGCAGGAATGAACAAGTTGCTTCCAGATACGTGAGAGCAGTTGTCAGGAAAAAGATGAGCTCTGCAAAAACATGGCCAAGTCATTCTGCTCCTGGCCCTTGAGGCTGGAAGCAGCTTCCGTCCCTTCCTTCCCGCGCAGGAATGAAAGGCTGCTGCTGGCCACATTCAGGTGTGAACTCTGATGGACATATGAGTGAAGGGGCATGTGACCCTTCACATTCTCCCCAAAACTGTTGCCGGGGTACCAAGCGAGGTGTGTCTGTTGCAAGGACTTGGCCACGTATGGAGGATGGAGCAATGGTCATGGAGGGTTAGGTTGGTGGGTCACACATGCACACACCAGTGAGAGAGAAGTGTATGAGAGTGTCATCTCTCCCTGTAAGAACATTAGGGTATGTCTACACTACAGCACTATTTCGAATTAACTTAATTCGAAATAGTTAATTCGAATTAAGCTAATTCGAAATAACACATCTATACACAAAAACTATTTCGAAATAGCGCTTTGCTATTTCGAAATAGCACGTCCACACTGAGTGGACCCTGAACCGAAGTTAAGGCTGGCCGGAACCAGTGCCGGCAGGGCATCAGGTTAGGACTTAATGTGTGGGACTGCTGCCTGAGGCTAACTGAGCTTCGTGCTTAAAGGGACCCTACCCCCACCCTGGACAGACAGTTCTCAGGGTTCCCCACTTGCTTGTCTACCTCGATGAGGGACAGCAAAGCAGTCCTGTCTTGGAGTGCCGTGAGTGCCCGCACTCGGGACACCACAGCACTTGGCCACATGGAGCCAGAGCTGCCCCTGGGCACGCCGGTGCGTCTCGTGGGGTCGTTGCCATCAGCCCGGCTGCACTTGCTGCAGGCTGCCATCCGGGGAGGTCCATCGGGGGGCTGTCAGGATCCAGGAGGCCCTGCGGGAAAGCGTCCACCCCGAGGAGCCCTCAGAGCCTCCCCAGTCCTCCCCACCAGGAGCTCATGCCCCATTCCTCCCTCACGTCCTTCCACTTACCTCTCCCTAGCCCCCCTTCCTGATGTCAAATAAAAGACACGTATGTTCAAAAATAGAAACTGGGTTTATTGAACAAAACTGTGGGGGGGGATGAACCTCTGGGGAGACTGGGAAAAGGAGGTGGGAGAGGGGAAGAGAGAGAGTGGAAGAGGGGAAGAGGAAACCTGGGACGAGGGAGCTGGAAGGCGGAAGCAAGGGGAAGAAGGGGGAGGGGAAGCTCAGGGCTCAGGGTTGGGGGTCTCACCAGACCAACTTGACTTTCATGCTAACCTGCTCCTTGGTTTGCATGTGGCCTTTGGTGGCCAGGCTGGCAGCTATCCTGCCATAGACAGCCGCATTCCTCCATCTAGTGCGGAGATCATGGACGTTGGGGGCATCCCCCCCAAACCTGAATAAGGTCATGACCTTCCTGGACCAGGAAGGCGCCCACATTCTCCGGCCCCTGGCAGGCTCCTTGGAGCTGGCAGACTGCTCCTGGGGAGCAGTGGAGGGCTGGCTGCCAGTGGCTTGCTGGCTCATGTTTTGGGGCCACTGGGTCAGGGGCCCCGGTGGCCACTGCTGGCTCTGGGCTGGCAGGCTTGGAGCTGGCACAGGCACTGCGGCCAGGGTCTACCCCTTTAATGGCTCCGGGGCTGGGGGAGAGGAGAGTAAGTTTTCCTGGTTGTGCCCAGAGTGGCCACCAGGGCTCCCTGGGAAGGGCTGGAGGCCCCCTATTTCGAATTAAGTGTCTACACAGCACTTAATTCGAAATAGCTATTTCGAATTTGGTGTTACTCCTCGTAGAATGAGGTTTACCAAATTCGAAATAAGGGCTCCACTATTTCGAATTTATTTCGAAATAGTGGTTTGGCTGTGTAGACGCTATTAAAGTTAATTTGAAATAACTGCTGTTATTTCTAATTAACTTTGTAGTGTAGACATACCCTTAAAGAGTTAAAGATAAGAAGGTAAAAAAAAGAATCTAACTATGCAGTTTTTCTTTTTAACAGTGTCTCATTCAACTTAATGTTAATTTGAACTTTTGTATGATTGATTGTTGTTGAACTTGCTTGAATGATTAATATTATCAGATCTCCTGTATTCAGCATAGGGAAATATGGTCACCCTAGACAAACTACCGGTATGAGCAGTTTGAAAAGAGGAACTGGTAATCCATAATACTAACAGGGAACAAGTCTTCCAATGTTCTTTTTATTAAGTTCAGTGTCTTCAGTCTACAGCTGTCCTTGCAATATTTGAGGGTCAATTGATCTCTTGGTCAGCAACTTCTGGGATCATTGGTTAGTATAGCACACAGAATGGTTCCTAAATGGTTTATGAAAGATTCCCATTTCGTTATGCAGACCATGAAATGATTAACCAGACTCTTATTTGCTATCCTATGGGACAGCAAGTAAGAATGGAAGGCTGCATTGTCTGATGGATAGACCATAGGCCTGAATTGCTGGTAACTTGGGCAAGTCACTTCATCTTTCTGTCCCTCAGTTTTCTTATCTGTAAAATGAGTATAGGAAGGCTGACTGCCTTTGTAATTCAGATCCCTTCAGATCCACTGATGATAAGAGGTAGGATTATAATAATTATCATTATCCAACAGAAAACAACTTGTATTGTATCAGCCAAATTCAAAACAATGGGCCTGGAGTATCTCAGCTATTGACCTACAAAGCTTCGTACTCTGTAGGTAATAAGTAAGTATTCACCTCTAAAATTGCCAGTATACTTCTAAATGCAACCCTTGGTGGAGATTTTACCATTATAGTTTCATTGGGAGTAAAATTTTTAACACATTCCTACATTTTCATATGTACTATTAGGCTTTGGTCCAATCTACTTTGAAAATATACTCCTTTTCTATTTCAAAACAATGCTTTACCCATTTTGTTTGTTTTCACTGTACTCCAGAGTAATCAATCTCTAGATAAAGTGGTGTCTTTCTAAAGGAGATCAAGGAACTGGACAAATATGTTGATTAGGTATTCCATTTGGATATATTACAGGACATCACATATATTTATGTGCTGAACCATCTATTCCTGAGGGGCTGAGCAAGTGATATACCCGTCAGGCTACAGATAGCTTAGTCAATGGAAGAAAAATATTATCTGCAAACATGCTACTAAATTTACAGTTCATTGAAAGTGACAGATGGATGAAAGAGTGGATAAAAATGATGTAGAATATGCAACATTACAGTGATTTATAGCATTTCATCTTATGTACACAAATGCAAGTAATGTTTCTATCCTGTAGATCGGGGTGGGGAACGTTTTTTGGTCAGGGGCCACTGACCCACAGAAAAATCAGTCACATTCAGCCCTTGGCCCATAGGTTCCCCATCCCTGCTGTAGATCATCCAGTTGCCAATCTTGAATGATAGAGTATTATTGTTAAGGCAGGCCCAGGGATGGTGACAGTAAAAAATCTAGTTGTCATAATAGTGTGCTCATTTTTCAACTACATTTTAAATGCATTTTATGTAAACCATGCTTTATTTTTGCTTTTATCTTTTAAGTTCAAAATGCACAGGATTTTCTTTGGATTTTTCTTTTTGTGGTGCCTAGAAGAAAAAAGGAGGAGGAGGAGGAGGAGGAAGAAGCTAAAAGTATGTGAAACTGACTTGAAAGTTAAAGTCTTTCAAATGACTGGTCTTGTCATTGATAAATCTTTTTTTTCCCCCAGCTCTGATGCATTTCATGGTAATTTGGAACAAGTTTCAGAAGTTTTACAATAATAAATACAGCTCTGCTAAAAGCATACATTATACAAGCAATAATTTAAAAGTACTCATGACATCAATTATACTTTGTCATGATGAAATATATAACACATTATACCTGATCAGCACAATGAAGAGAGATATTTCAGAATCATAAAGGTGAAAATCAAAATGGTTTTTCCACTACCTAATGGTTTTAATTGCTGGATACAATAGAACAAGTTTGTTCCTTTGTTTAAAATTTCATTTTATCAGCTGTCTATAACCCGTCACATGATGCCCAGTGCATGACAGATACAGCATCCCATACAGTTCCACCTCAACAGATTTGTGACAATATACTGTCTAGGTTTTTTTCTTCTCACTGCAGAAATGTATAAGTTCTGCATACTGCGGTTTTACTGGATGTTCTTAAAACTCCATTATGGACAAGAATTAGATACTCTATAAATACTATGCTGTCATTTATAAACAGAATATAGATACTCTATGCTCATGTCTATAGATACTATGCTGTAATTTATAATTATATAATTATACAGCAGTGACCTCATGGTAAAAAACACAGCTGTCCAAAACAAGCATGTGTTTAGTATTATCATATTGACTATCTGTACATAAAGAATGAATGTGTATATGTATGTGTAACAGCCATTGATGTTGGTGGGTGGGATCAAACTTGGTATCTCTGGAGTTTAAAATATGAATCTCTGCTGTATAAGCTAAAAACCCTGAGCGTGTTAGCTAAGGCTGCAACAGAGTTATTAATCTTGAAATGGTTTTGGTGTCACTACACAGGACAGAGTGCACACCCAGGAGGTGTGTTGGACCAATGCTTCTCTAGCATTACATACCCAGGACAAACATAAGTAAAATATAGGGTGGAGTTTAATGAGATTTATTCTACTGGACAATATTTCCAAATGTTTCTGAGCCACTTAGAAACGTAAAACCCATTTCCAAAAGTGCCTAAAATCACTTTGGAGACTAAATTGTTTTGAGTTTGAAAGTCAGATGGACTGAGTCCAGGCAGTAGCTTAAGCACATTTAATAATGGTAATGTTGGCCACAGCTATGCAGGTCATCCCCAGGGTCAGGATACTTGTGTGGTAGGAACGTTATGCCTTCTCCCATTCCATTCTGTGTAGCTCCACTGGAGAAAGCTCAAATCTATCATGCCTCTGCAGCATCTCTGGAGTTGTCATGCTACAGTGCCTCCAGGTGCTGGTGTGCTCTGTCTCCTTTTTCCTGTGTTCTGACTACTGTGATCCATAAATGAACCTGAGAAGAGCATGGTTAAAAATACAGAAAATGCAAAAGGTGAGCCACCTTGCGCATCCATTGTGCCACCGAAATTTCTTGTGTCTGTTCCATTTTAGTGATATGGTTAAACAGCAGAGCTTGCAGAAACCACTTCAAAACAAGGTTTGGCATGGAAGTCACCTTCCAGGTTTCTTTGAATTATGCTCATTGTGGGTTTTGGAGGTGGAAAGGGCAAAAAGAATGGAAGGGGGGAATGGTATAATAAACACCGACAAATACAGTTTCAGAGTTGGACCAATTGTGCTCCAAGATGAGAGAGTGTCAGCTGATGGTCAGGGCAGTACGTGGTGTGTGTGTGTTATACACCCGAGTCTTCAACTGCTAGGACCGGAGTCCCTTCGCAGCGGGCAGCCTGTGAAAGGCTGACGGGTGCCCTGAGAGTTTACAGGAGAGCTTATTGCACCTGAGACTTTAACTGCTAGGACACACGGTCCCTTTGAGGCGGGCAGCCTAGGGAAGGCTGACAGGTGCCCCATGGATCTGTCCCCTGGAGGCGACATGATCCAAATGCCCAGCTCTGCCTGCGTCTACCCCTTTGACCAGCTGGAGTTCTTTTGATTGTGTTTGGCTCTGTTACAGCAACAGGAGGAGTCAGGTTAAAACTTAAACAGTTACAGATTTATTAAAGAGGTTTCTAAAGCATGTGGTTACAATGGCTATTGCTCTATTTCTTAACTGCTAGCAAATACAGATCTTAAAATGGTTACAAAAGAAAAAACAAAAGGAAAATAGAAAGTAACGGTACCAAGTGACAGCTTAATCTTTAAAGAGCTCTATTCTATGCATGCACCAAAACAAAAGGACACATACAGGTACAATTTTTACCCCCTTCTGCATCCCTCGATTCCAGCGTGTCAGGACAGGATCGGTCCCTCAATTCCCCGGGAAAGACGAATACGAGGCTGGGCGTCCCCATGTGGACCTCAGGAGGCAATTACCTAACCTGACCAGCAGGTAGATGGTAGATTGACGCTCAAAGTGAGTGTGCTGCTGGACCTATCTTTATACCCGTGGGGTCACGTATTCTCTTTCTTATCTATGGTGCCAAATGGTTCTGATTCGTCTTTGTGATGCCAGTTCTTACAAGGGAGTTGTGAACTTAATTTACACTTGTAAGAGAGATAACTAAATTGGGAGTACTGGACATTCTTTGCTCAGCGGGAGATTCCACTCCCCGGGACGGCTGTGTGATCGTATCAATATAGGTGCCAGCCAAGGGCAGTTCTCGCACCCTCTGGGTCAGCTTATTGGCGTATCTGTGTTTACAGTTCTCCAGGGTCAGATGAGCCAGCATATCTGGGCCTTCTGTCAAGGCTTCAAAGACTATGCTGATTTTATTGCTCTCTGTGCCCTGTATGCTCCAGACATCTCAGAGGGGCAAGCAAGATGGATGTTGCAGGGGGGGGTTCTGTCTGGCTACAGAGAGCTATTTCAGCATTTTCATCACTGGTTGAGCACTGTGGCTGAGGAGGAGTAGGGACAAGCATGGCACAGTGACATACTATATAACACAATGACAGATAGAAAATAATGTCAAACAGAAGAAAATATAATCTGTTTCCTAGCAGAATACATGATAGGAATAAACAAGGCAATAAACTTCCTTCCTATGTGGTTATGAAAGAGTAAACAAGACGGTGTCCTAAATGTGTTATCTGAGATTCAGAACTCAATCAGGTGATACAGATATTAGATCAGTAATAAGGTTACATGACAAAATAGATTCTTGGAGAACAGTTACCCCAAGGACAGAGAGATATTTTGTAATGTGATGAAGAAATATGAAATGTTAACTAATGTCAAATAGAAGAAATGTAATTAGTTTGGCAACCACAAAACAGAAGAAATACAATTAGTTTGGCAGCCACAAAACAAGGATATTATACAAGGCAATAGCCTTGAGATGTGTATGGCCTTTGATGTTTGCCAGAACCTTTGTTGCCTATATTTCCCTTGTAGTACTACAAATAATCAAAATCAATGGGAAGCACAGTGACTCTAAAAAAAATACATTTACTGCTGGGTAGATGAATAATAAATAATCATCAATTCTTAGGATGTATAATTACTTTTTTGGGTGGGAGATAAAAAAAGGTTCATCTAACACATTTGCAGAGAACAACTTAATTACAGAGAAACAGTCACAATGGAGCTGATTGACCCTAGCGATTGAATTCTTTGCATAACCTTAGCTAGTCAGGGAACCTGGAATATTGGAATGAAGATTGACCAATCCCAATTAACACAGAACTAAACTTGGATATACATACAAAAACATCTATAATATTTTTCATTAGCATCCAGAGCAGGAAGAAGTTCCATGTGAACTTCAGCAATGCATTGACTAACATAAAAACTTGATTAACCCCAGGGTGAAGCTGGACTATTGCATCAATGAATCGAGTCCTACATTTTTGCAGAATCACTCTAGACATGAAAAGGTGGACATCTTGATTCTTCTTTTTCTTTTTGGATGCAATAGAACAGGAGTAAGGAACCTCAGGCTGGGGGGGCTGGATGTGGCCCCTGGCTTGCCTGGATCCGGCCCCCAAGACTCAGCATTATGGAGCCCACACTGGCACTCCAGCCCCACTGCCACTCATAGGGTTGGAGAACACAAAATCTACTAGCCTGGGGCCCCCTAGGCTCTGGAGTACAAGGGGAATGTGGGGAGTGTTTTTCTCCTTCTCAGTCAGGGGCTTTTCACTTTGTTTCTCCCCTCTGTGCGGCCCCTGATTGATTTTTCGGTGGCTCAGCAGCTCCCAATCCAAAAAAAGTTCCCCACCTCTGTACTAGAACTATTATTCCACAATTCTAATATATAACCAAAAGTCAAATTCCCATCTCTGTGAACATCATGGCATAGACAATCAGATATATTTTGGCTTTTACTTTATCTTAAGTTCCATATATGAATAGTTGTTAATGAATACATGATAAATGTTTTAATAAAATATTAATCAGTTGTTATAGAGTATGACAGGTAAAAGGTTACTAAGTTATAATAATCAATAACACTTTCTACCATTGTTAGTGCATGGTGCTCTGTATGTAACATCCTTGTCTACTATATATTTGAGAGAGTTTGTCTGTTTGAACAAGAACTCCTAAACAGTAAGAGCTAGGGTGACCAAATTCAGTACACAGCTTCCTCCTATCATAACTTAAAGCAATGTAAGGATGTGGTTATGCCAGGAAAATGGGATGTGACTGGAATGGGATTGCTTTTCAGAAGACCAAACAGAAAAGCGAATCACCAGATCAAGTAAGGTCCTCAAAATTGACAACTTCGTGAAAATTGTAAGAGACTGAACCAAGATTAACCAGAAAAATAAGATGAACCTGGAATACGAATGCCAAAAGAGATAAAAGGGAGAATTTTGAAGTAGTGCTCCGTTTTGGTACAGCTAAATCAATGCTTAAATCTTGAAAACTAGAAGAAAATTGCATTGGAAACCAAATTGACTATAGTCCTTTTTTGTTAAAACATGACAAATGATAAGAGTTTATAGAGATGAAAAAACAAAATACACTTGATGGAATTCCTTAATTATGGACCAGAGAAATGCCAGGTAAATTGCTAGTTATATATATTAATAAGTTACTTTTTGGAAACCATTTATGAAAGGAAACTTAATTTAAAGAATATGGAACCTTATTTCATTTGCTGTACCCATGGAATCAAATGTAATGTTGATTTTCACTCTATTCAGTTAAGCTAAAAAAGAGTTTGACTATAAAATATAGGATAGTAGGTAGAATAGGCAGTAAATGCCACTTATTATAGGAAATGCCTAAAATGCTGTGTTAATACTAATTTAATTAATTTCAAATATTAAATGCCAATAGTGCAATGGTGTCTATTGTAGAGAACAGTTGTTGATAAACAAACAAATCTACATGACTATTGATTCTACTGAAGTATTTACTACATTTTGACTACCTATACTGGAGTGAAAGATTTGTATCATACTATGGTACAGGTAGCAGTGGAGTTTACATAGTATATTGTAAAGCTGAGTAGAACTTATCTGTTTTATGAATGAATATATTAAAGTGAAGAAGTGATTTAAAACTGAAGACATCATCTAGGGCTATCTTTACCCATCTGCAGAATATGCAGCTTCATAGGGCATCCAACAATTTGGGACATCTTCGTGTCTTAATGTCTACCAACCCATCTCTTCCTATCCCAGTTCCATGGCTTCACTTCCTCCAGAGAGGATCTAGTGAACATAAAAGTGAAAAAGCCTGCCAGACCTATTAGGAGAATATGGAATCTATGCAAGAGCTTTATGAGTGGTAATGAAGCCATTAAATGGGCATTTACCAGCCCAAGGTTTCTGGATTTACTGTGTTAGAACACGGAACCTCCGTTTAAAATTGGCTTTAAAAATATTTCATTAGTGTGTCACTGAAAATTATAAAATCACATCTCTAAAAAATCACTCACCCTGGCTGCTATCAGGCATAGGGGCAACAGTTTAATAGTGCTGCGTAGGGCTGCATAATTCCTAAGGATGGCACTGGCAACACCATATACCAGGGAAAGGCAAAATGTGGGTTGGATACAGCCCACCAAAGCCTCAAATATGGCTCACCATGATCCTCTGGGCTGCCAACGTCCTGTGGTCCAGTGGGACCTTCAGGTAGGCTCCCTGCCAACCATGCCCCTCTCACCATTCAAAGCAGCTGGCTGCTCCAGCCATGTGTGTGTCTGCAATTCGCTCCCCTGGCAGGGGGCCTCCATGCAATGCTCCCGCCCCTAGCACAATCTTCACACACCCATTGGCCAGAAACCAGCCAGTTGGAGTTGCCTGGGCCGTGCTTGCAACACAGGAAGCACACAAAGCACCATCCCATGAGGCACATGGTGCAGAGACACACATAGCCCCCGCAGCTGGCCAATTTGACCGGGGGGGGGGGGGGAGGGCACAGCAGGCTTTCTGAGGTCCCACAGAGCTGGCATTACCGTGAGGTGAACTGAGGCGGCTGCCCCAGGTGCCAGACTTTAGGGGGGGAGGGCACCACTAGGACCCAAAGTGCAAAAATTGTGTCTGCTGCTGGTGCATATGTGCATCTGGGGGCATCATTTGAGCTCCCCGCCTCAGGTGCCAAAATGTTGTGGGCCAGCCCTGGGGTCCCACTAGGCTGCAGGTTAGGATTTGCCTACAGTAAATGCTTCCCAGCCAGAGCCTGTAACCTGCATACCCTATCCATGACCTCCTGCACCCCAACTCGCTGCCCCAATCACAACCCCCTCCTGTACCCCTTCCCCAGATTACAACCCAAACCCTCTGCATCTCCTCCTGCAGCCCTGCCCCTGGTCACAACTCCCTCCAGACCCTGCAGAACCTTCTACATCCCTCACCCAGGCCAGAATCCTCTCCTGCACCCATACCTCCTCCAGGACCTTGTACCCCCTCCTGCACCCCAATATGTTGCTACAGGTTGCAATTCCTTCCTTCACATACACTCCCTGCCAGGTTCTATACCCCACTCCTATATTCCAATTGCCTACCCTGAGCTCCCTTCTGCACCCAACCACCATCCCAGACTCCGTATCTCCTCCTTTAAGATCATGGTAGAGTGCAGCCGTTGACCACTGACCCGATTCTTGGAGTGGCCCCCCATGAATTTTTTTTCCTGCCCCGTCATATTCTATGACAATCGTGACCAATCTATTAATGGTTACTCTAAAATATTATTCTGTAGTCCTCTTCAATAGAAGGGAGGGAAAATATTTTCACTTTAATAGAAAGTGTATCAATTAGAGGATTTATCTGTTTAGGATTTATCTGTTATCCAGGAAAGAAAAAGAAACAGTAAAAAAATAATTGGAGCCTGATGCAGTGTCTATTGAAGTCAATATTAGCCTTTCCCTTGGCTTCTGTGAGCGTTCAATAAGGTCTTCATTGAACAGTGTTTTAAAATAACATACAGAACTTTTGTTTAAAAATCAGTGGAATTTTTTGTTTTCATTTTTTCCTAATGAAAATGTTGTTAAATGGTTTGAGACCATTATGGTGCCAGTTCCAAGTGCCAGTTTTGGGGCTAACATAAAACTTTTGTTTTTTTTTATTTTTTATGAAAACAAGAATGAAACTAACAAAGTTTTAATGTGCTATCTCACAGGTCTATCTTTGTAGAAAGAAGTGGTGCATTTGAAGAGCTAAGACAAATTTTCAATCAGGACTCAGTGCATTTCACACAAGTTTTACCCACAGAATTGCCCCAAATGTTGTACCTGCAAATTACTTGTGACTACAATTTGGCCCCATACCAGGTAGTTAGCTGTCTAACTAGTAATAGTAGGTAAAAAAAAAAGTGAATCTAATTTTTTGGTTCTTCTGGACTTTCTAAAAAGAATAGGCTAGGTTTGGAAAATATCCCTTAATCTGTTTTTCATCTGGTTCCATATGCAGAATAACTTAATAAAAGAGAGCTACTTCCTCAGTAAATCAGAATTAAGCCAACCAAAGCTAAGGGCATGTCTACACTCAGAAATAATTTCAAAATAACTAAAATCAGACTAATAACTCCCAAAATAACAAAATCGAAATAATGTGTCTCCACTATGGGGGAGCATCGAAATTACTCAGAATTATTTTGAAATAGCACGTTCACACAGATTGGGGCCTGCCTCGGACTTACAGTCCCCAGAAGCACTCTGGGGAGAACACGAGGAGGGTGGGCACTTCCTGTGGCTGCTTGGTCAGGCAACCTGCAATGCATGCTTTTAGAGGCGCCTCTCTATGACTCCATCTCACACACCATTCCTCTACTGCCTACTCCTCGCAAGATACCAAACAAAGTCAGTGTGCTCTGATTGCCCTTGTGGACACCACAGCACTTATAACATGGAGCCAGAGCTCCAAAGCAGTGACAGACTCATGGGCCTCATGCTGCACCTCATGGAGCAGTTCATTGAGACTGCCCACATACTGCTCCAGCAGGAATACGACCAGCCTGGACCAGAGGCCTCTTCACCCAGGTCCTGGCACTCCTGCTGTTGCAAATTCCCTTCAATCTCCTGTCACCATCAAACCCCGCATCTGGCAGAAGGAGACCAGTTTCAACTCGGGGGACCGCATTATTCTGCTGTGATGGGATGACCAGCAGTAGCTCCAGAACTTTTGCATGTGGAAGGCTACCTTCCTGGAGCTCTGCAAGTGGCTTGCCCCTGCCCTCAGGTGACAGAACACCCGACTGTGAACTGCCAACCGCTCCATCAGGAACCAGTTTATATGGGGAAATCCACAGTCACGTTCATGCTCCTGCAAGTAGCCAAGGCCATCAGTCATGTGCTGGTACAGGAAGTCATTGCTCTGGGGAATATTGGACAACATTGTCAATGGCTTTGCCACCATGGGCTTCCCCGACTGTGGGAGGGGGCATAGATGGCATCACATCTCCATGCTGGCCCCTGATCACTGTGCCTCAGACTATATCAACTGGAAGGGGTATTTCTACGTGGTGCTGCAGGCCCTCATGGACCACAAGAGATGCTTCACCAACATCAATGTCCAGTGGTTGGGGAAGGCACATAATGCCCGCATCTTCCAGAACTCCTATCTCTTCAAAAAGATGCACACTGGCACTTTTTTCCCCGACTGCACCATCAGAGTTGGGCATGTGGACACGCCCATCTACATCCTGGGCAATACAGCTCACCCCTTGCTCTTATGAAACCCTACATGGGCAGTCTGGACCCCACAAGCAGCACTTCAATGCCACGCTGAGCCAGGCATTGGTGGTGGTGGAGTGTGCATTCAGCTGATTAAAGGGGAGGTTCAGGAGTCTCCTCATCCACACAGACCTCACCAAGTGCAACATCCCCTTTGTGGTGGTGGCCTGCTGTGTGCTCCCCAACTTCTGTGAGAGCAAGGGGGAGACTTTCCTGCCAGGATGGGGTGGGGGGGGGGCGACAGGCCAGGGCATACAAATAGCTGGAAACCAGAGCCATTTGATCGTTGTGCTCATCAGAGAGGCCTTGAGGGAGAATTTCAGCCAAGACCAGCTGCGAGACTCTCCCCTGTGCCTCTCCTCAAGGGGCCTTTCCTCCCCTCACCCCTTCCTTCACTTGCCCTCCATTCTCACCTTCCCCCTTTCCTCTGCAGAGCAAATAAAAAAGCCTTTAAAAACAAACAATACTGTTTATTTGGGGGATACACAACCAGGGAGGGATTGGAGAAAGAACCTAGAATGGGAGAGGAGTGGGGAGAAGTTTCGCTTAGCTCTGGAGGCTTCAGCTGCCTGAGAGGTCCCACCGCCTTGTGTTCTGGGTCCCCAGTGGCCCCTGGGGGGACTTGGAGGGGACAGGGAGGTGGCTGGTGGCCCACTCCATGCACCAGGCCATATCCTACATCACCGAGGTGAGGGAGGAGCACATGGCCTCATGCTGGTGTGCCAGCTGGTCCCAGGTGGCCTTCCGCTGTTCCTGATCAGCCCAGTGCTCCTCCTGGTCAGTGGCCCACTCCCGATGCTCCTCTTGGAACCCTTGAATGAGGGACTGGAGGCAGGCCATCTACTCCCTCGTTAGGGCTTTTCAGGTGCATTTCCTCCTGTGGATCCCATGGAGTCAGGTAGAAGTCATAGGAGGTGTTGTGGCCCAGCTGTGAAGAAAAGTTACAAGGGCAGACATCCCAGGAAACATTGTGTATGAAGCTTATCCCTACACTCTGGACTGACACCGAAGGTCTCAGTTCAGATTATGGTGATTTGCTTCGAACAAGGCCAGCTGTTGCCAAGACAGTGGGCACTTTCGCAAAGGGGCATGGACATCCCAGGGGAGCCTTGCTATACCCATGCCCTGAGGACAAACAGGCATGGGAAGGTGCCAGCCAGGCCAGAAGCTTGTGGGTGTGAATGGGGAACAGGCCAGCTAGGCTTTCTTCCGTGTCCTGCACATGTTGAGTCTGGCACTGACAGTGTCCTGAAGAGAGAGAATTGATATCCCTGCCCGCTGGGTGTTGGGGGAGGTGTGTGTGAATGACAGAGGCCACTTGCTGGAGAGAGTGCTACTGGGGTTCACTCTTCCACACACACACACACACACCCCCTGGCAGATTCCCATGCATATCAGTGTCCTCCATATCACTGTCCTTGACTGGGAGCAGATGCTGCCTGAGTGTGGGCATGACTCTGTGCCATGTGCAGCACTGCTGTGTGTTTCCCTGACTCCAGCCTCCTTAGTGGTGTCCCACCATGGGAGGCCGGAGTAAGACAGACATCTGCAGCAGCCTTTTGAGAAGAGCTGAGGGGTTCCTGTGTGAGAATGCCATGGGGCTGAGTGCTTCAGACTGGTGCCCCATACGCACAGGCTGTTGCGCAACCCCCCAGGCCAAGTAGGCCAAGTAAGGAGCACACAGCCCTTCACAGCCTGCCCCCTACCCCTGTGTGTATAGGGACAGTTATAGAATTCACCTGAAGTGCGTTCCCTGGGTTCGTCTGAAGCCTGGGAGACATCCTGGGAAGAGAGCACTGGCTCCAGGGTAAGGAGCAGGTCCTGGATGACTGGCATCTTCACCTGGCTGGCCACCACCTCCTGCTCCTTATCCACAACCCCACCCTTGTGGAGGTTGACGCTGGGCATGTCCTGGCCAGACTCAACACCGATAGGGGGGAGAAGTGACTGGCCCCCCTCCCAGGATGGCACTGAGCTGTTCATAAAAGCAGCAGCTGTCCAGTGCTGTCCCAGAGCATTTGCTCTGCTCCCTTTTTGTAGGGCTGCCAGAGCTCATTTATTTTCATCCAGACCTAGTCGAGGATCCATGTGTGTGTCCTTTGTCGTCCATGCAGTCGGCCATCCAGCCATACACATCGGCATTCCTCTTTCTGGTGCAGAGATCCTGGAAGTTGGTTCCTTGCCCCGGACCTTGATGGGATCCAGGATCTCTGCACCAGTCCAGGTCAATGCTCTCTTGAGTCCCTGGCCAGTGGTAGCCGAGGGTGTTGCAGGAATGCTAGCAGCCGTGGAGGGCTCAGAGGGAGTGCTGTGGTCTGCCAAGTTTCTGTCAGCTGATGCTGTTTGGCATGGGGCTTGCCAAGCTAGTCATGTGCCACAAGCCCTTCTCCAGCAGCCTGCTGTTTTAAGCTCTGCAGGAGAAGGGGAACAGTGGAGCTGGCTGGTGTGGTCAGAGCAGCCACAAGTGTAGCTGTGAAATGCCTCTGGCGGCTAATTATTTTGAATTAGGTGCACTGGAGCATCCACACTAACACTATTTCGAAATAACTATTTTGAAATAAGTGTTATTCCCTGAGGAAAGCAGGAGTACAGATTTCAAAATAACCTGCCTGTAATTTCGAAATAATTGGCTGGGTAGTGTGGAGGCTCTACTTGTTACTTTGAGATAAGGGGGGTTATTCCAAAATAACTCCCTGGTGTACACCAGGGCTAAGAGTGCTCTGGACCTCTGCAAAACAGGCAACTTACTGAGGTGTCTTTTTATGTATTTATATCTCTAACTTCAGGTGCCTTTACTTGAAAATATTCTTGTGCAAAATGTTGACAGGATTTTTTTCTGTATTTTGCTGTGCTTTCAAAACTCTCCAATAGTGTTAACATTACTGGCAATTTATCTAAGTGTTTTGCTTTTCACAGTGACAATGAAAGCTACACTACTCCCTGGAGTGTCTTTCTCTGACCTTGTTTTCATCTCTTTGTACCTTACATGCTTTGTTTTACTGTGCCTGTCACACACACACGAACACACACTGTACAAATTGCATTACTACCGGCCTTGAAGCCTAGAGAGAAACAATTCACAAACTACTACTCAAGGGGAGAATGATAACTGTATACAAGTATTTGAAAGGCGTACAGACCTAGAAGGGGAAAAAATTGTTTAGCGTGCTATAAAAAATTCTGACAAAGAGTAATGGGATGAAATGGAGCACAGGAGAGTAGAGTCTGAACATGGGAAGCTTTTTCTAACAGTGAATTCCAGTAGACTGTGGAACCGTTAGCCCACTGAAAACAGTGAAAACCCCATTGCTTGAATTATTTAAAATTAGAAAAAAGTTCAACCCCCAAATTTGGATCTAGACTCCAATCACTCAAAATGGAGAGGCTTTAGTTCTGGGGTACTGGTTTTAAACATATGGCTGTTTAACAATGGAATGCACAAAACACTGGAAAATATATTGTAAGGAAGTGTACTGAACTGGCTCCTGAAAGATGGATACATTAATATCCTAGGCCTTCCTATCTGTGATGTTTTTTCCCCTTGCCTTCTTATGCTGTTGCTCATGGACATACATGTTCCTCTCCCCTTTACCTCTAAAATAGCTTGACACATTTCCACCAAATTTTTGAGACATTCATTATCCCTAACATGTTAAAACCATTTCTACTTTTAGCATGAAATTTTCCTTTCAGTTAAAGGACAAAATTCTATGTTGAAGTAAATACTAGGGATGTCAGCGTGTCTGTCTGCATGAGCACCCTGTGGACAGAAGTTGCTCTGCATCCCACAGAGCAGCTTCTGTTCACAGCGATCCTGGGCCCACTGCGGACATAGGCTGCTTTATAGCAGCAGCACCTATCCATGGAGGGTCAGAGAGCCCCACAGACAGAGGCTGTGCCACATCCGGCAGAGCAGCCTATGTTCACGTGGTGCCTGGACTGCTTCACAATAGCAGCCCCTGTCTGCAGGGGGTCTGAGCTCCCCACAGACAGAGGCTACTCCGCATCCCATGGAGCAGCCTCTTTTCTCAGGGGTCCAAGCTTCCTGAGCTCGGATCCTCCACGAACTGTATCGGAAGCAGCAGCAGGGGCGGCAGGCAGAAGAGATGGTTTTTAAACTGGTTAGCCACATGGACTGGCTCCCCATGCTGCTGCCTCTGAACTAGTTGCCAGCCCCGCCCGTGGGTACTAGCAAATAGTCATGTAACCACTAAGATTTCATGCATTTACATGATTAATCAATCAGCCAATACTGAAAATCCCTAGTAAATGCATAGCTACAGCCACATTGGCATTGAATGAAGTACAAGCAAGCACATAACCATTGTCTGTCTTCATTTTTTTTTTGTAAACATACTTTTACCCTGTAGGTTTGAGTGGTGAGCCAGTATCCTGGATCTTGCCAGGTTGTTTCCTGTTAGGATGAAAAATGTATGATATGAGATATACTCTTTGGCCCCTGCTTATTTACAATGTACACAAAATATTTCCCTGAATAAAGTAGAAACAAGAGCAGGCAATTTCCTTGCTCATGATTGAAACAAATTCTTGGAGTCACTGTCACTACGTCTAGATTACATCCCTTTTCTCGAAAAAGGGATGTAAATTAGACACTTGGAAATTGCAAATGAAGCCGGGATTTAAATTCCCCATGCTTCATTTGCATAATGGTGGCTGCGGGTTTTTTTTTAAAAGGGGCTTTTCGAAAGAAAAACGTCTGTTTAGACAGGGATCGTTCGAAAATAAAACCCTTTTTCGAAAGATCCTGTACTCCTCATTTTTTCAGGGTTTTATTTTCAAACGATCCCTGTCTAAACAGACGTTTTTCTTTCGAAAAGCCCCTTTTAAAAAAAAAAAACCCCGTGGCCACCATTATGCAAATGAAGCATGGGGAATTTAAATCCCGGCTTCATTTGCAATTTCCAAGTGTCTAATTTACATCCCTTTTTCGAGAAAGGGATGTAGTTTAGAGACAGCCTGTATTATGCCCCCTGCTTTAATGAGAGGGAGTCTTTCTTGTGGTAGCTGGGTGTCAGCTCCCTTGTGTGCCAGCCCTTGAACCCCTCAATATTCACCTCAAGACTCTGCCAGTCCTACTTTTGCCTTTCAGGTAAATAGGTGATGTATCTCAATTTGTGAATGTGTCAGAAGAGTTCACCTAAAGGGTATAGCCCCTGTCACAGGACACTCACAGTAATTACCAGGTTTGCAACTTCCAACTTGTTTGATTCAACTGAGTATCAGCTCCAGTATAAAAATGCAGCCTTGTAATTTATTTATGGTGAAAACAAATGCAAGTTTATTAACAATGGTAAAGATTTAAGAGATGAGAACAGGCTACAAATAAAAGAAAGTGTGTATCACACTTCTACTAGTCTATGCCTTTAACAAGCTAACCTTATCGCTAGCAATTTCTCACTTAAATATTTTTGCAACATTTCAACTGAGGATGCCTGAAGCCTGTTTCCTTAGCTATAATCACATTGCCCAGTTACCACCTAAAATGCAGGATTAAAGAGGTGTCATTTTGCCTCCCTCTATTACTCAAAGTCCATTGTTTTTGTTGCTAGTCATGTTACTCCCTGTGGTTTCCTGTCTGGGTGTTAGCTCCAAGGTGAGTCAAGTTCCCATGCTCCGGTATTTCACATATCCTTGGACCTTTTTTTCCTCTTCATGTTCACAGGTAAATGGGGGCCTCATTAGTGTTGGCTTTACAATGTTTCATTTAAATATGAACCCAGGCACATCCCTTTCTCTAGCAAAACCAAATTGTCAACCTTTCTGGGATCTAGTTTCTATAACATATTTTCAATACTTACAACTTCTTAACTATTACTTAAATATTATAGTGCTTATATCACCTAATGGACATTAGGCATCTCATACAGTCCCCTTTGGGTAAATACTAAGAAAGCAGTGTGCTATTAAGTAGTGAATTTTAGGCTTATGATTGATTACAAAGTGAATCTTTGCCAGTTAGCACTGAAGGATTCTTAGGGTCACAATAATTTCCATGCCTGTCTCTCCAGTGAATTCTGTGCTCCAAGGAGCTCTATGTCTCTGTTTTTTCTCTGAGTTATGCTCTTGATGGCTTCCCTTACGTTCAGCTGGCTTTCTTGGCTTTCAGTGTCTCCCAGCTTGGCAAAGAACTCTTTCCCTCTCCATTTATAAGAGAAGGCACTCAGCCCGCATGCTTAGTGTCTGACCAGGACATTGCCTTTGGAGGTTGCTTCTACCATTTCCACTAAAAATGGGCTTGCTCCCTCCATTTAGACTGAAAAGCTTTAACCAGCTTAGCTATTGTCTTTAGATCCAAGTCCAAGCTGACAGCAATAATTATCATCTTCCAGGATAACAGGACACTTAGGCCACATCTTCACTTGCAGGAAGATCAATGTTTCAGCAGTCAAACTTCCAGAGTTCAATTTGACGGGACTAGTAAAGACCCACTAAATCAAACAATGAGGGTACCCCATCAATGCTGGTACTCTACGATTTGCGAGGAATAATAAGGGAAATCGATGGGAGCTGTTTGCTCCCTTCAACCTCCTGCTGAGAAGATGGCACTAAAGGTCTAATTAAGATACGTTGACACCAACTACGCAATTAACATAGGTGGAATTAGGTATCTTAGTTCAGCCTTCCAGGTAAGTATAGACAAGGCCTCAGACTTTCTTAGATCATGATCCACAGTTGCCATGAAAGTAAATGGGAGCCATTCCTTTCGCTTCAGCCATTTTGGATTAGCCAGGCTTTACACTATAAATTGACGCTGGACCTAATACTCAGTGTGGATATAAACCACACACTTTCTGGGTGTGGTGTACTGTCCAATCTAGTGGCACTGAGACCACTCAAAGAGGGTATGTCTACACATCAAAGTTAATTCGAAATAACAGCCGTTATTTTGAATTAACTTCAATAGCGTCTACACAGGCAAACCGCTATTTCTAAATAAATTTGAAATAGTGGAACACTTATTTCGAATTTGGTAAACCTGATTCCACGAGGAATAATGCCAAATTCGAAATAGCTAAATCAAATTAAGTGCTGTGTAGACCCTTATTTCGAAATAGGGGGCCTCCAGCCTTCCCAGGGTACCCTGGTAGCCACTCCAGCCTCAACCAAGAACACTCCTCTCCCTCCCCCGCTCCCTGGAGCCCTTAAAAGGGTAGACTCTGGCCACAGTACCTGTGCCAGCTCCAAGCCTGCCAGCCCAGAGCCAGCAGTCACTGCCCCTGACCCAGTGGCCCCAAAACATGAACCAGCAAGGCACTGGCAGCTAGCCCTCCACCACTCCCCAGGACCAGTCTGCCAGATCCCAGGAGCCTGCCAGGGCCCGGAGAAGGTGGGCGCCTTCCTTGTCCAGGACGGAGATCATGGACCTTATTCAGGTTTGGGGGGGATGCCCCCAATACCCATGATCTCCGCACTAGATGGAGGAACACGGCCGTCTATGGCAGGATAGCTGCCAGCCTGGCCACCAAAGGCCACAGACGAACCCAGGAGCAGCTTTGCATGAAAATCAAGGTGGTCCAGCGAGACCCCCACCCTGGAACCCTGAGCTTCCCCTCCCACTTCTTCCCCTTGCTTCCCCCTTCCAGCTCCTTCCTCCCAGGTTTCCCTCTCCCCTCTCCCACCCTCTCTCTTCCCCTCTCCTGCCTCCTTTCCCCAGTCTCACCAAAGTTTCATTCCCCCCCCAGTTTTGTTAAATAAAGACAGTTTGTGTTCATGAAAAAAACATGTATTTTATTTGACATCAGGAAGTGGGGCGGGGGAGGGTAAGTGGAAGGACGTGAGGGAGGAATGAGGCACAAGCCCCCAGTGGGGCAGACCAGGGAGACTGTTAGTGCTCCTCAGGGTGGAAGCTCTCCCGCAGGGCCTCCTGGATACTGACAGCCCCCCCGATGGATCTCTCGGATGGCAGCCTGCAGAAAGTGGAGCCAGGCTAGCAGCAACGTGTCCAAGAGAAGCACCAGAGTGCCCAGAGGCAGCTCTGGCTCCATGTTGCAGAGTGCTATGGTGTCCCGAGTGAGGGCAACCAGAGCACGCAGAGACAAAATGCTTTGCTGTCCCTCATTGAGGTAGACAAGCAAGCAGGGAGACCTGAGAACTGGCTGTCCGGGGGGGGGGGGGGTCCCTCTAAGCACAAGCCTCAGATAGCCTCAGGCAGCAGCCACACAAAGACACTCCTGACCTGATGCCCTGCCTGAGCTGGTTCCAACCAGCCTTCAATTAGATTCAGAGTCCACTCGATGTGGACGCGCTATTTCAAAATAGAAAAATGCTATTTTGAAATGCATTTTATGTGTAGATGCGTTATTTTGAAATAGCTTATTTCGCATTAACTATTTTGAAATAAGATATTTTGAAATAATGCTGTAGTGTAGACATACCCAGAGAGAATAATGAATTTGCTCCACTTCTTACCTAACAGTCAACTGGCTTTTAGCTCATGTGGTAGAGCCATATGTACTAAGCGCCTCAAGTCCTAGGTTCATTTCTGCCCGCAGATGGCCAGCGTCTGTTGGCGTTATATAGCCAGCACTATGTCAATGAGAGGGCTTTTCCTGGCCCTCTGGGGGAGGTGGAATTGCTATGCCAACAAAGCTCTTCTATAAGTAGCATCTTTACTAAGCCCTACAGTGGTACAGCTGCAAGTGTAGACAAGCCCTTTAGGGCTGTTACAAAATTATTATATCCAGAATGCATTACGCATTTGCATGAGATTTCCTGGACATTCCTGTAGTCCACACAACTTATTTCCATTTCTCAGTCATTACCACGGCATCTGTCTTTGTTTTTATAGTAAAATTCTTCAATGTCGTTATGCCTTTATTTAGTGTAGTGGTTACTGTCAATTGATATAAGACAAGAGTGATGGCTTTGTAATGGCTCACCTGAAGAAGTGGATTGTGTCCATGAAAGCTAATGATACCATCTACATGCTTCGTCAATCTCTAAGGTGCTGCAAGACTATTTGTTGTTTTTTAAGTTTTGACATAAGTAGTGTTAAGAAATGAGAGGTGCAATATACCTGTTTTCCCCATATTCTTTTTTTGTGCCACTATATAAAATAATTCAACACTTAGTTTAATGTCAGGCAAATACTTATACCCTGTTGATGTGGTGTTTAAAGTTAAACATGAGCTTCAGTGATTTGCTGAGTAAAGATGGACATAAACATAGGTTTTAAATGCTTCCCTAAATTGGGGCCTTACTGAGGAAACTGGAGGACTTGGCAGATTGTTTTTACTCCTTGTGTAAAGCCAACAGACACTGGTCCTCTGTAGGCAGAATCAAACCTAGGACTTCTGGAGCTTAGTGTATGAGCTTCTACTGCATCAGTTAAAAGTCAGCTGGCTGTAGAGCAGACTCATTACTCTCTCTCTATAAGTGGTCTTAGAGCTGATACATGGGACAGTACATCACACCCAGAAGGCATGTGGGTTCCAGTTATATTTAACTAGCTCACCAGTGTTTTCGCCACCATCTCTCCGTCTTTCTCTCATTTTCTTCTTCACTCTATATTTCCTTCCCATTAAGTTCTCAACCACTGTCTCTTCAGGAGCACTGTGTAGTTTTTATACTTAATAAGCTCTCTGGCATCTCCACAGTGTTGGACCCAGGGAGGGAGCAGGAATTCCCTTGGTATATATTAAGGGAGAGAAAGATATAATATTTAAATATTGGAGGCTTTACACTGAAAAATATATAAAAAGTGTTCATTGAGCCACAAGCTGAAAGGCTTTGGTTTCCCACGTCACTTGTGGTTTTGACTGACTTATGTTGCCAGGAAGGATGCTGTCTCTTTTGAATGAAATGATGTGCAACATTTAAAATCAGATCATCTGGCCCTGTGACTTTTACACAGCACTCATGAGTGACATGAAAACGCTGGTATCTGGAGTGTTTCCCAGGTAGACAGAAATTATAAGAAGGTCTGTGGCTCCCTGAGGTAATTTGCCGGCTGTCTCATTTCTGAATCTTTGTCACATCCAAAGTCTGTATCACTTTTTGCAAAATATGATGGTGCTGTAATAGTTGAGTTATTTCTAATATACATGAAAGAGCAAAGTGACAGAAATAACCTTATGTGCTACTTATTCTCTATATTGAGAATTCTGTGATGGAACTATAGATTTTACTTTTTAATTGAAGTCTGATTGATATTAATTCCATTTAAATAAGGAACTGTATAAATGTACATTTGGCAGAGGGGACCTATGTCCTATATGCTTATAAGAATACTGTAAGCCCTTGTCACATCACTGTCTGAATCCTGGGAATATTATATAAACATTAGAAATGGTAAAACAAAAAACTGAACAGTTGGTAAATTCCATGCCAAGAAAAATTTTTTGTACATACTATTTACATCCTTTCAAAATTTTGTTGAATCGAAAACTTTGATCAACTGCATCATTTCCTTTTCCTCTAGTATAGTCCAAGTTAATTAAAAACCTACTTACTGAGAAAATAATTAGTTTTGCAGTAATGTCTAAATAAAAAAATGCATTTGAAAAAAAATAGTTCTGTAAAGATGGCACAGGTAAAAAAACTGTTACAATTCTGCAGTTTATAAAAGACTTATTTTGACTCTAAGAATGCTCCAAAGAATATTTTCCCATCAATTCTCAATGTGAATTTCAAAAGTAGCTAGCTGCCAAACAGATGTCTTGTTTTTTAAGTTTACATCAAGGTTAATGCAATACATGCTATTCAGGGCTTTCAAATGTTTTCCCTTTTATGTAAAATAATAACATTTTAGTAGTTTTTATCTTCAAAATACTTTACAAGATTTAACTAGTTAACACTCTGGGTTCCCCTGTTTGGTATGAATTTCTGCCTTCAAGTCTACTGAAGTAGGGAAGTGGAGTGAATTGGCCAACTCCAGGGAATTTTGGATGGGTTTAGGAGAGAATGGAAGTAGAGCAGGTAGTTTGCTTTTCCCACATGCCCCTCAATGTTTCCACTAGCCCATATATCTACCTGTTGCAGTTAGCATATGAACATTCTGGGCAGGGTCTGTCTTTATGTTTTGTATCTGTACAAATAGGGGCCCTAACTGGGGCTTCCAGGTGCTAGCACAGTATATGATAGTTCATGTAGGCCCTGCCTAACCTGCATCACTTTGTCTGTACTAGCATTTTTCCATTAAAATTTCCCACTGTTCTTATTACTCACGTAGCCCCATCTGTTGTTGCAATGGGAGAAGCATTGCATTGACATGAACAAGTAGCTAGTGACTCCCTGATGCATTTAGGTGGTGTATAAATGCCAGCAGCTGCTTGTGCCTTTTTACACTGGCACACTTATGGTTCCTTGCACCAGTTCTAGCAAGTGCTGGAAATTTTAAGAAAAAAAATAACATGGATAAAGTTCTAGAAAATACACTGGTCTCAATTGTGACATTCACATCTGACCTTGTAACAAAATAATAAAGTTGAGTTAGTTCCACAATGGAGGGATTTCTTTGTCATTAGCCTGGCATGGGCCTAGTTCATCACATAGATGAACACATAGGTTCTCTAAGGCAACTACTGCTTGCCTTAGAGAACCTGTGGCAAAAATAATGAGATTAAGTGGCTGTACCCAAGGTAGAATTTAAAACCGAGTTATGGAAATAGCAAACAAGAGACAAGCCAAACAATGATCCGATGCAAAAGGAGACCTTATAAAAAGATATTTGAATGATAATGTAACAGAGCTGTTTACTTCCTGCTAATAGGCCACTCATAGTAATTAAGCAATATTCAATTCAGTTGGACATTTAGTTCATTTGCTAACTGCTGGAACTAGGGAAAAGAGCCGGAGGTGCTGATCAAAGTTTTTTTCCCTAAGGAGATTGGGATATTCTCAGAGAAGCTTTGTGTTCTTGCTACTTAAATGACAAGTACTGAAGTTTTTAAGATAGACTAACATCGGTATATATATGAAACTTTGGACTTAGGGAAAAATAAATAATAACAGGAAGTGTATTTAAATGATGTTTTTACCAGACACTTTTTTTTTTTTTGTATTTCAAATGCCTCATATATTGAAAGCATTCCTAAAGAGGGTCAATTTTTAATTTATGCATGGAGGCTAGATTATTTGTTCTTAAATCTCAGACTCAGCCAATCCCTGGTGGAAATGATGTTTATTAATTTTTACCAATAATGGCATATATTTTTGCCATGGATTTAAATGGCTTTATAACTATCTAGACTTGTTAATACGGGATTTAATCAAAATGGGGATGGCTTTATTTATGTTTTACATTTGCTTGTAATTAGTTATGTGAACTTAACTAGTTTGTGATCTGTTGAAATAAGTCCAGGGCCAGGATCCCACATCTTATGCAAACTTTAAAGAGTATTAATAACTAAATGTTTCAAGTATCTAAGTGTAATGCTACCAAACAGCCTTTATACCATCACATCCTATCTACCTATGTATATATTTTAGAAATGTGCATCTGTCTGTCTGTCCATGAGTCCTAAACAGTAAGGGCATGTCTAGACTTCCTTTCATTTTTGAAAGAAGATATGCAAATTTGGCACGAATTTGCATATCTTCTTCTGATCACTTTTTCGAAAGAGATAAGTAGTCTAGATGTGGTTCTTTCAAGGAAAAAAACCCTTTTTCGAAAGAACCGTGTAAACCTCATTTTTTTAGGAAGAATGATTCTTTCAAAAAAGGATTTTTTCTCAAAAGAACCGCATCTATAGATGACTTTCCTTTTGAAAGACCCTCTTTCAAAAAAAGCAATCGGACAAAGATATGCAAATTTGCACTGAATTTGCATATCTTCTTTCGAAAGTGAAAGCAAGTCTAGATGTGCCCTAAGAGCTAGAATTTGGTTTGTAGCTTCTTCTTATCCTAACTTAAAGTAAGGTCAGGGACTGGTAGTGTCAGGGAAAAGGGGTGTGCATGTATTCTGATTGTTGCTCATTACGTGGAAAAGCAGAGACAGCTATACTGCAGAGTGACCACAAGGAGGCAGATGCACCAGCAAGACAGTGGCCAGCTGAGAACAGGGCTTGCAATGTTGCCAGCCACTGGATCATGTAAGTGGCTTCCAGCTCCAAACCTCTACCCCCCAGCCCTCAGCCAGAGCACCAAATGGGGGGAAGCTCTGCCGGCCACTGGTCCCATCCCCACATCTCCCGCACAGGACCACCCATGGGGCCAGGAAGTGCAGCCATGTTCCTTGCAGGAGGCACCGGGAGGGTCAAAAACCATTGCCTGGCCCCGGCCCCCTCCCCTCAAGGAGATACAGAGTGGAGAGGAAACTTGGCCTGCCTCCCCACCTCCAGCAAGCAGATGCGGGAGATGACAGGCATCCCAGTCCTGCCCCCACTCCACATCCCCCCATTGAGGAGCCACCAGGGAAACCAGTTAGCTCAGCCCCAGATTCTCCACAAATATTTAACAGTCCCCCACTCTGACTGCTGCATACCTATCCCCTACCCTGAGCCCCCCACAAGGACCTAGGTAAATCCTCTAGTTACTTTGTAATTTCAGTAATAAAGACTATGCCATTGAGAATCCTGCATCCTGATTTCTATGCTAGTTTAACTAGAGGTTACTTTATCATTCCATTTGGATATAGAATTTTAGGATTGGCCATATATTGATAGGTAACAAAGTTGATGGCTGCAATATGATATAAGCCTTTACACTGCAAATGTGTGAAGCCATTATGTTTAAATCATAGTAGAACATTGTCTGGGGCTGAAGGACAGTTCAAGACATGTAGGAAGACAGATGGAAGTTGGCATCTGGAGCAGGGAAAAAGAGAAACAATCAAATAGGAGACCAGTGAGAGGAGATTGCACAGATCACTGCGAGGTATTGGAAGGGAAGGGCAAGCAATTAAATGAAAGTATGCAAAAGAAACAGAAGTGGGGGAGAGAGAGTGAGCAGGTGGATGTGTCGTGAAGCAGAGTTTTTCAACTGATGCCTGAAAAGCGGAAGAACCAAGGACAAATAGCACCACCTAGGATTTTAACTTGAGCGACATTTAAGCTGGAAGCACCAGTCAGAGATAATTAGGCAAAGGGATGCTAATTATTTGTACTTACCTTTTCCAAGTCAAAAGATCAGAAGGAATCAACATTTTGTTCCTTGTATCCTTCCTAAATTCCTTTGAAAATCATTGGTAATGTTTCACCGTCATAACATCTGTGACCAATTCTCCCAGGCCCAGCTGGCTCTCACACACCTCCTAGTGCACACTCATACACACCAGGAAGGTGACTTAATAGTTGAAAAGGGTTGAGCACTCCTTAGTATTGACAGCTCCTACTTGCCCTCTCCTGTACCTCAAAATGGAGAGCAATACGTTATTCTCACAACCCCACCAAGGCCCGATCCTTCAAGTGAGTGAACTTCTGTGGCCCCTACAGAACCACCTAAGGGGACCTGAGGTGACCCCCGTGCCCTTAGTCCCCCTGCTGAAGGCTCTACTACATCCCTTCCCCAAGCCCTGCCCCTGCTCCATCCCCTCCACTACCAAAGCCACTCCCCGCAAGCGATGCAAGCCATTGGATTAGTGGGAGATCTAGTGCAGGATGGCAGTTGGGGTTTTCTTCCTGCACTTACCATGGTGGCAGAAGCTGGAACCCTAACTCGAACCCGAACCCTAGCCCACTCCTCTCTGCTCCACCCCACCACCCTCTCTTCTGGGGCTGGGACACTTTGCTTTCTGCTGTTGCAGTGAAGCAGGCTGGGAAAGAGTAGTGACATACAGTGGAGCAGGCTGCTGAGTCACTGTAGCTCCCTGTGAGTACTGCAGTGAACGGGGCGGCGGGGCTGACCCATGCTACTGCCCCACACCAGGCTTCCAGATAATCCCCTGGGCATCCCTGGGACCCATCCATAGGATGTTTGAGGCTACTGCCATGGGAATGCAGGACCTGGGGCAGCTGCCATGAACCGTCCTATGGACAGGATGGCTCTGAGAACCACATTGGTTTCAATGGGGCATCACGAGGGTTCAAGTGTACATTGCTCATTGCAGGATTAGGACCTGAGCACCAAGTTCTGCATTATACTTACATGTGCAAGTAGTTTCATTGTAGCAAATGAGACTACTCATGTGAGGAAGATTTATAGGATAAAATCCTGTGGTAAAAGATGCTTCCAGTGGTTTTCCAACCATCTTGCCCATCCATTCTCAGCTATTTTAGTAACATTCTCTAGAAGGGGCACTTGATTTCTGTTATCTCTTCCACACAGACTATAATTAGGATTAGCTGAAATGTTTTACATAATTTTACAGTAGTTCTTGTGTACAGCACTCATATCTTGAATACAATTAACACTGTATAGCTCCCATTAGTGTTTTTAAGCACTTAAAATGCACCATAATGGCCACAGCTAAAGTTGTCATTAAAAGGCTATGGATATTTATTATGCTCATAAACTAGATACTTTGCTACAGAAAAAATATATAGTTGGGTTCCATTTAGAAAGCAGTAACAGACAGCGACATTAGTTATGGCACCCTTGGGATTAAAGGATTGCTTTAAATTGATCCCATTCTTATTCCATTCAGAAGTCAATAGGGAAGTCTAAAAGCAGGTGACAAATCGCTTGCATTGTACAGCATAATTCTGATTAGCTGAGTTGTGGGGTTTTTTTGAACCAGCAGTTGTTTTTGTCAATGTTCCATGTTATATCATATTGTCTGCATTTTGCCTTAACTGCTAAGTATATCATGGTTTAGTTTTATTATTTCATCTCCATTGTAAAATGAAAATAAGCATGACTTCTTTTTCATTTTACTTGGGGAAAGAGACCAGACGTGTTATTAATACACTGATCTCATAACATTATTTTGCTTCCATACATGGGAAATGTCTTTTCTCATGGCCACTGCTTCTCTTTCTCCCTCACTGGTTGCATTATACAGAGACTTCATTGCTGCTTCCCTACAGAAGAAGTTAGTCATTTGTGCCATCCTTAAGTTGGGGATACATTTTAGTCACAGTTCAACTGTTGGAACAAAGCACGAACCACTTCTAGTAGTAAACAATTATCATTGAAATGAGATAACAATTTAACAGTCTTGCATGATTAATGTCCCACATAAATTCTTTATGACATTGAATTGAAAGATAATGTTATAACTGTATAATGGGAAGTCAACAGCATGTCTCACCTTTTGATTTGTTTCTAAGGAAATAGTCCTTGCAATCTTATTTGTTATAAAAGTACCATATATTGTCCTTCATAAATTAAAATTCTAAAGATACATTTGTATGTATTTTTGGTCTTATTGCCAATTGTGCATGCAAGAAGTTAATAGCATTCCTGGAAACTTTTATCATTTTTTGTGATTGAAGACAAGCGTTTTCAAATGTGGGTGCTTAAATTCAGGCACCACCATCTACAACTAGGCCTCTAAATAACTGGCCTAATCTTTCTAAATGCTAGCCTATGCTAAATGCTAGTCTATGCTAAATGCATAGACTTCTCTAACTTCAAGGGTAGTAAGTCAGTGTCCAGGCCCTCTGAAAATCAGGCCATTTAGATGTAAGTACTGAAATAATGATTTGATCCATTTATTTTCAAAAATAGGAGTCTGATGTTAGGATCCTAAAATCATATGGACATACTTCAAAAAGTGCGTAGAACTTTAAAAAGTCTGAAATCTGAAATCAATAGAAGCTATTTAGTTCCTATATAGTTTTTGAATATCATGACACCTTTTCTTAGGTGCCTGCATGGATATTATGGAGTATATGTTTGGAGTCATGTTTTTGAAACCCTAGGGCCTAATGCCCAATTTAAGCAGCAAAATTTGAAAATATTGGCCCATGCTCATATCATTATATATACGTTGTTCATGATCTTGTGGAACTTTGAAAAGTTTCATGGAAAGCATAGTTGATATTACAGTATGTCTCCTCTTATATGTTCAAAATATTTCATCATTTTGCTTTAATAGAATGTGTGGAGCATTTGGAGAAAAGAATTCTACTATATATAATGTGAAGTGAGCAAGCTGAGTTATAAACTAAGGGTAGCATAGTGTATCTATTAATGGTTATTGAGCCCTCATATGAGCTCACATATTAACTATAAATTTTATTAAAGAGTTAATGTTACACATTATGTGCTATTTCTTTTAGCCTAGTTGTCATGTCCAGGCAGTCTGGACGCTCTCTTTCGAAAAAGCACAGTTTTCATTACATAGCGCCTTTTTTCGAAAGAGCACTTTCGAAAAAAGGCGTTATGCCTTGTAAAATGAGGTTTTCCACGGTTGAAAAAACTGCCACGTTCTTTTGATTTACTTTCGAAAGAACACGGCAGCAATCTAGACGCAGGGGAAGTTTTTTCGAAAAAAGGCCACTTTTTTTGAAAAAAACTGTAGTCTAGACACACCTTCACAGTGCTCAATCTGCTTTATGCCTTGCCATTAAAGTACCCTGGTTTGCCTGATGCACACATATTATGAGTTCCTGGTGCTGTAAAGAAAGGGCTGCCGATGTAGACACACTGCCCAAGATCTTGCTGAAATGTTCAATTTGCTAGATTTCAGGTTTTTAAAATGTCCACTGCATCAAATTGACTTTTAAGAATCTTGCATGTTAGGGTTTGTGTTTTATCACTAAAAATTTTCACATGGCAGTGTTCAGTTTTGAGATGGGTGGATTAATAATGATTGAACATATTGTATTGGCTCTAGTTCTGTCATTAGCTGAGCCAAACCATGTTAGATTAGAAGTAGCTATTGTGACTCCTCAGACAGCACAGCTGCATTTTATGACTCCTCTCTGAGATATTTAGGAGCAAAAGGTTGCGAAGAAATGTCAAGGCATGCCACATTACTTGTGTTGCCATGCAGGAAAAGTTACCCCGGGTGCTATCTGGACTGTTGAACAGCTGTGTCCCCTTAATTCTGTAGCCTGGGGTAGCTTTCACACTTCTTTGCTGTCATAACATACATTCCTGGCCTGTTCACACAGCTTTCAGCAAGCAAAATCAGTCTCAGCTGTGTTACATGAATGCTCTGACCAGTCATTCTTCACCTATGTACAGGTGAAAACCCACAAATTCTTACTTCCAGGTTTCTCCCCCAAAATGTACATTTTGTACTGCTTAGTACCCTCCTGAACAATACAAGTTCATAGAAACTCTCATTTTATCAAAGGAAAATGATACACACAAGCCTTGTTATCTCAAATGGCGTTTCCCCACACACTTCAACACAAACACATTACTTAAGCTAAAACAATAAATGTATTAGCCACAGTTATAGGTTGTAAGTGTTTACAAATAATGAAGCATAAAATTTAGGATTGGTCACCCCCAAAAAAGGATAAAACAAGCTACTTTAATTTAACAAGCTAAGTGAACTGAAATCAAAAGCTTCAGAGGAGTAGCCAAGCTAGTCTGTAACAGGAAAAGCTTAAAAAAAACCCCCAAATAGTCTAGTAGAACCTTAAAGACTAACAAAACATGTAGATGGTATCATGAGCTTTTGTGGGCGCAACCTTAGAAGTCCAGAATCATCTACATGTTTGGTTAGTCTTTAAGGTGCTTCTAGTTTATTTGTTAAAAATCAAAAGTTTTCAAGGCTAGCAGGTACACAGAATGCCTAAAGCCTGTGCCCCTCCACCACCCAAATTCCCCCCCTTCCCACATCCCGAAGGCTCTGAGAAGGAGTTTGGGTAGAGGAGAAATGTTGGCTCAGGTAGGGAGTTTGGGGACTGGAGAGGAGGAGAGAGTTTGTGGGTAGGATGGGGGTGGGAGAAGAGGGTTTAGGCTCTGGAGGTAGTCGCATGCACAAAGGGTGTGGGAGGAGTGGATGTGGGTGCCAAAATTACCTGGAGGCACCTCCCTGACATTGGCTCCTAGGAAAGTGAGGACACTCTCTGCCTACAGCTGCCAGCATATTGCATCCCTGTGGCCAGGGATGGTGGAATGGGGTCTCTGTGCCATGCACTGATGTGCTGCTGGTGGTGGAATCCACCCATCCTTCCCCTCCCCATGGGCCTTTTAACTCACCCTGGGGTGGGAGATGGCATCAGGGGAAGCATAGAGAGAGCAAGAGGGGCATCATGGGGCAAAAGGGCTGGGGGGATGCAGAGTACATGGTGAGTTTTGATGGAGCTCAGCCCTGGGCTGGGAATATTCCTGGTGCTGGGGCACTATGAACCATATAACCCATTGCCTATGAAAGTTTTGAATCTCCATATGCTACAGTAGTCTGTACTAGTGAAAAGCCTTCCACCCAGCACCAGATCTACTCTTCCCCTGTTTCCTGATGCTTGCTTTGTTTTTTTAGCATGGTGTTTGCCACAAACAGAGATGGGGGGAGAGAAATGAGTTGGAAGCTACAGTTTTCATTCTTGTGCCACTCTCCCATCTTTGAGGATTGCCCCCAGCTGGTGTGCAGGCAACAACTAAGGTTTCAGTTTAGTCATGAGTATTTTTATTAAAAAGATTAATTAGAGATGAGGATCTGCTGAATAGAAACAGGATGTGCCTGTATAAAGCCTGGCGCCTGACAGCAGAAAGCAGCTGCAGTCAGTCTCAGGGTAAAAGAAGGAAAGGTAGGAAGCTACCCAGGTATAAGCAGCTGCGAAAGAGAAAACTACTGGGGACAGGGAGTCCTTAGTAAATTTGATGCATACGACTTTCTTGGAAGGGGAAAAACACATTGACCTGGCTGGAGGGCCAAGCCACAAATCAGGAGCAGCTGAATCTCAGAAGTGTGAGACTCAGAGAGTTGACAATGCAATGGCAAGAAGGGGTGTCAGCCAGACACATCTAATCCCCAAACATGGCAAGAAGAAGGTGCCCCTAGCCGTGAGCACAGCACCATGTGATAGGCTGTCTGTACAAGGCTCTGAACAGAGTCTCTTCCCCAAAGATCTTACTATCTAAATAAATAGGGCAAATGGTGGGTGGGGAAAAGGAAGTACAGAGAAAGGAAGCTAGTTGGCCAAGGTCCTGAAGCAGATCAAAGAAAAGAGCCCAGCTAACTGTGCTGTTTCCATCTTCTGTGCAATTCAAGAGTCCTACTTGAAATAGTTTAGGGAGACAGCTGCTTATCACATCCCATAGCTTCCCACAAGGTTTTAGGGGAGTAGTGGTAGAGTGTACAATAGAAGATGGTACTAACTGACCGAAAACACCAGGGCTACATCTAGACTACATCCCTCTGTCGGCAGAGGGATGTAAATGAGGCACTTTGAAAATGCAAATGAAGTGAGAATTTAAATATCCTGCGCTTCATTTGCAATTGAACAAGTGCCATTTCCAAAGTAAAACCACGTAAATGAGGTTTACAAGATCTTTTGAAAAAGTGCCTCATTTTCGAAAGAACCACCTCTAGACCGTGGTTTTACTTTCAAAATGGCTTTTGCTCAAAAGAGCGCCATGACGCGATTATGCAAATGAAGCACGGGATATTTAAATCCCTGCTTCATTTGCACTTTTGAAGTGCCTCATTTACATCCCTCTGCCAACAAAGGGATGTCGTCTAGACGTAGCCCAGCAGAGCCAAGGCTACCTGTTGGTTGTTGCAAGAAGGCAACTGTTTTAGTATCAGGGCAGAGACAGACAGAGGGTCTGTTAGATGGAGAAAGAGTAGACTTTCTCCACCTGAGTTCAGTGAATACATTTGATATTCTCCCATTAGTGCATATTTGTATATTTATAGACCACAAATAAATTTCTTGGTCCTGCTATGGTGTCAGTCCAGTTATGTGAAAGGCATAAGATGAGCTTAACTAGACAGGTGAGGAGAAAACTCCATGTGGTTTAGGGATGGTGTTTTTGTAAGGGATATGTAATAGGTGTGACAAGGCAATAAGAGGCAAGGGAAGAGCTCTCACTCCTCAGTTATACCTGGGTCCTCGAATGGCCATTGGGTACCATGGGCAGATACACACACACACAGAGCAAACCTGAATCTTCTCAAGTACCTGGAGGAGAGGGAGTTGAACTGGGGAGATGCAAAGACTAAACTTTCCAGTCTCCTTTTTTGGTCCTGGTTTAGTTGTATGGCAAAACTGGCATGCTGAACAAAATAAAGATAAAAAATACACCTAGAGCATACATGAGAAGAGATGCCACAAATCCACTGAAATGACAGGAATCAGTATAGCTGTATAGTTCTAGTCACTTAAAAAATCTAGCCACAAAATTAAAATAAAAACCTCAATGTTTAATTTTATGCATATAACCCAATGATACCTTTATCCAGCTTGTCCTCAGATTGCAGATGTGTCTGCTTTCTAGCATGTACCATGATTTTTAATTGGAATTAATACACCAGCGTGCGTCCTGAAGCAATGTCTTTTGGTAGATGAATCACATACCAGGGTTCAACATTCTGATTAACTAAACAAATCACTGAGATGTTTGATACTTTAATAGTGGGATTTTTTAGCCCTAAGGAGAGTTGTAATTATTACATTAATAGTTGACAGTAACCACAGTCGTATTGTACTACTGTAGTAATTTTTTTCTGGCTCTACCTGGACATTTCTTAATGATTTCTCAGAAGTAAAATAGAGACCAATAAAGAAAAAGGTTAATGGATCATTTATAACTGTCATATGAAGCCTTCCTTCTTAAAATAAGAAAAATAGGAATACCTATGGCTGTATTTATAGCCTACCACATAAAATAGAAAATAAAACACATAAATGCAACTACTGCATAAAAAAAAGGATACTGTCTATAAACCTTACATGGAGTGTTATATAGGAGAGGCAGGATTTTATTGTTCTATTTTCATTTATTAAAGCTCATTAGAAATTCTCAAAAAAATTGAGAGACAATGTGGTTTCTGCAAAATTGAATGTTGTAGGTAAACATTGATTTTTGCCAAAAATACATCCTCAATGCACCAACCAGCTTGGTTTAGTCACTGTAGAAGGTGTTGTTAATGGAAGGATTGGACAGCGAGGTGCTGGGCTTTTGAGATGTGCTGCTGCAAATGTAGTACCCCTTACATAGGTTGGTTATTAAGGGCCTGATCAGGCTGAACCTCTCTAATCTGGCAGCCTCAGGACCTGACTGGTTCCAAACCTGAGAATTTTCCAGACCTCTGGACGTCAATGTTGTCTAGCAGCATTACCAACACTTCCACGGCTTACTGGGCCACCCGGAAACACTTCAGTCAGGGCTTTAGGTCACCAGTTGCTTCCGAGTGCTCGTGTTGGAGACTTGCAGAGACATGTGCTTAAAGGGACCCCGTTGGACAGCCATTTCTGTGCTTCTGCTGCGTGCTTGCTACCTATTTGAGGGACAACAAAGCTTTGGTAGTGCGTCCTGTGATTGCCCAGCTTTTTTGGATGCCACAGTTTTTTCCTTTGTGCCATGGAGGAAGAGCTACCCCTGAGCATGTGGTGGCCCCACATGGCCATGCTGCAGTTTCTGCAGCACTTTGTGCCAGCTGCCTTCCTGGTCCTGACTGAGCTCAACTCGGAGCTCATTCTTTGGACCCTCTCCCTGGGTGTGGGAGCTACACTCTGGCAGCTGCGCCAAATGTGGAGAAGCATCTTTGGAGGTTTTACACCAGTTCGGACTGGTGGGACCAGCTGGTCATGGAGCAGTGGGACGATCAGCAGTGGCTCCAAAACTTCCGCGTGTGGAAGGCCACCTTTTTAGAGCTATGTGCTGGATCACCCTCGCCCTCCAGAGATGCAACACCCACTTGTGGCCCACCATCCCCCTGAAGAAGCGGGTTGCAATAGCCCTCTGGAAACTTGCCACCAGTTGGTGGACAACCAGTTTGGTGTGGGGAAGTCCACCATCAGGGCCCTCCTCATGGAGGTAAGGCACTCTGGAGCTGCAGTCCTGGGGGGGGGGGCTCCTGGAAAAGGGGGACCTCTGGAAAGGGGGGCCTGCGGGAGGTGGAGTGGGGGTGAGGGGAAACCCTGTCCCCAGGGGGTTGTGCCATCCCGCCCTCACACAGGCCTGCTGTTGGGAGGGCAGCCTCATAGGGGGTGGATCCTGGTGTGTTTGGGGGTGGAGAGAGTGGGAGGGGGGTGGGCACTTTCCAAAGGCTCAGGCACTCCCTCGCTCATTCTCTGGTTTGTGTGTTTGTTTGTCTCCTTCTGCAGGTTGTGAGGGCCATCAACTGGATCCTGCTGTGGAGGGTCATCTGCCTGGGAGACCTGGACCCAATCGTGGCTAGATTTGCTGCCTTGGGGTTCCCAAACTGCACTGGAGCCATAGATGGGACCCACATACTGATCCACACACCTGAGCATCAAGTGGCCCAGTATGTTAATAGGAAGGGCTACTTCTTGATGGTGCTGCAGGCCCTGGTCAACCAGCATGGACAGTTCACGGACATTTTTGTCGGGTGGTCAGGCAGGGCACACGATGCCTGCATCTTTTGGAACTCTAGCCTGTACGGGAAACTGGAGGCGGACACATTTGTCAACTGCCATGAATTTGCCATTGGGGACATGCAGATGCCACTGTGCATTGTGGGCGATGTGGCCTATCCCCCTCATGCTGTGGCTCATGAAGCCTTATACCAGACACCTGGACCCCAGCAGGGACCAATTTAATGCCCTCCTGAACTGGGCCAGAATGCAGGGTGAGTGCACCTTTGGCCACCTCAAGGCACGTTTCAGGTGCCTGCTGACCCGCCTCGATGTGGGGGAGCACAACATCCCCAAGGTGGTCATGCCATGTTGTGTCCTCCACAACATTGTGGAGAGAATGGGGGAGGCCTTCCTCCCAGGGTGGAGGGCAGACACCAGCTGCGAGGGGTAAGCTTTCAAGCAGCTGCAGACAGCTACCATCCGCCAGGCTCATCAGGCCAGGGTGCGCATCCAGAAGGACCTGAGGGAGTTTCTCTCAAGGACCCCAGTAACTCTTCCCAGGGCTTCCCCAATAAGGGCCTCTGGCTTGCTGCCCTATTACTTCCCTACCACAACCCTTCCCTTTGCCCCTTTCCTGACCTCTCAATAAAAACACCTGTTTGGGTTCCAACAAAATGAATCTGTATTGATCTTTCATTAAAGAAAGCTGGGGAGGGGAAGGGGGGCTCATAACCTGCAGAGGGAGGGGGGCTTGGAGTGGCATGGGGGGTGACTGGATGTGCCACCTTGGGTGCGGGGACCTCATCAGACTTGGGGTTGAGTGGTTCTGGGGACCACAGGAGGGTGAATGGGTGCGGGGGGAAGGGCTGGAGCGGGGTCAGAGATGGCAGGGGGGCAGGGGAAGGGGACATAGGCATCATGTGGAGAGGGGGCATGGGCATCACTTGGGGAAGGAGCAGGGGCATAGCAGGGGGGTAAGAGGGTGGTAGGCAGGAGCAGCAACAGCAGATGGGTGTGCCATCATGTCGCACATGATGGCACACAGTATCACACCGCTGCATGAGCTGGTCCCACGTGCAGTTCCGCCACTCTGCATCCTCTTGGATTTTCTGTGCCAGGGTCTACTATATGTCACACGGGATTCTGACATGCTGCCACATCAGGTTTTCCTGGATTTTGGCATGCTTGCGGGTACCCCAGGCTCTGATGGGTGTCTGGGGTGGTGTGGCTCGCCCCTCAGGCCCAATTGGTCCGACTGTGAAGAACACAAAGAGGGAGAGGCAGTCAGTCATCCATGCGGACACTGTCCGTGAGGCCATGCCCTCCTCAGTGAGTAGTGACCAACAGTCTTCAGGCCAAAGGAGGGGGATGTCCCGGGAGCAAGGCCATGCGTGACCTGCACAGCAGGCCCTGCCTCACAGGGGCCCTGAGGTGCCCAGGGGGCCATGCTGCCTACTTCCCCATCCACTCCCCGAGCCCATGGACAAGCAGGCAAGGGAAGTGTCCTGACACAGTGGGATCCCCTCATGGGTGGGAGAGGAGCCAGGAGCAGCCTGGCCCTCCCTGGGGTCTGCACACACACCTGTGGCTCACAGTGCTGTCTGTAGGAGTGGATGGTGCCTCACATGTGCAGGCATGCCCATGTGCTGAGTGTGGCTCTTCTCGGTGTGTCTGGGTCGTGCCTGCGCCCTTGTGGCTAGTCTGCTTCCAGCCGTGGCAGGTGGTGGGTGGGGGCCCCCCGCCCCTCCCGCTGGCACGCACCACCAGGAGTGACCCGAGCCAGCTGTGTGCGACCCTGTTAATGATCCTTCCGCAGGTTCATCTACGGAAACCTTGTTATGACTTTTACTTGCTCTAGATAGTCAAGTTCGACTATCTTCTTGGCGCTCCACCAGGGTCATGACCGACCCCAGCAGGGCCAATCCGAGGACCTCACTAAACCATCCAATTGGTAGTAGTGATGGGCGGTGTATACAAAGAGCAGGGACTTAATCAATGCAAGCTTATAGCCATTTTTCTGACAAAACTCTGTAGTGTAAACATACCCTGAGAGTTAGGACCGATGGCTGTAAACAAACTTTATGGGACCTGGGAAACTTGGCCACACCCCTGAAAAATGGACATCCAGCTAACTAAAATCATTCTGGATGATGGATGTTTCCAGACCAGAGAGCTCTGGATTACAGAGGTTCAACTTGTAACACAATCTGCTGAAAATATTAGAAGCTACACTGATTTCAGTAGAAATAGCTGCAAAAGGTAAGTTCCTACTCATTTTGAGTAAACATAGTCCAGTCTGGTGTTAACAATAAAATAAATACTACCTTGTATTGTCATAGGCTGCATTGTCATTGTCTTTTGATTTATTAAGCGAAGGAATTTTCCACTGCACAATATTCACTCTTGCCATTTAAGAATTCTTTTTTACTGTCTGTGAAAAAACAAATCAATATTGGTTCAATTCCAGTTTAATTTGTCCATCTTCCTTCCTGTCCTCTACTTCTGAAAAGCTTGAGGATGCTCTGCCATATTACTTAAAGGAATCCAGACAGCTTCAATATTCTTCCATCTGTTTTAAAGAGAAAAAATACAAAGCTCAGTTTCCAGCACATTCCATATGCTACTTAATCAGAACTTTTTAATGCAACGGAGACTAAAACATCCAAGATTTTACTGTAGCTGTATTTCCCTGGTAGAAATAATATTTTTAGAAGCTTTGCATGCCCTACTTTGATATTGTCTATGCCTAAGGCTGCCTCCTGTGGAGACAATATAATGCTTCTCATTTAACAGTATCTTTGGTAGTGCTTACTGTGTTCTGCATATTCTATCTTTTCATATAGTACCAAATTATCTTCTAGGATTTTGACTTTACTACAGCCCTGAGAATATGTTAGTGCACAGTGCTTGACTTTATGAGTAATTCTGGGAGGCATTCTATCTATGTATCTCTCTACATAGCAGTTCTTCCTGGTTCCTCTTTTTTCCAGGGATGGGAGGAAGGATAGGATAGTAATTTTGTTAGTCCTAAAGTGGCAACACATTATCATGCACACAGCATGCTGCTGCAGCTCCAATGGCCAATGGATAAGGAGTTTGGAGGAAAGTTCTGTTCATTGCCTGCCATTCCAACTTCCCCTCTAATCTTCCAGGGAAGGCAGTAAGCAGGCAAGTAGCTCCACTTTGCTCCTATGTACCTGAAATAATGATATGGGAAGCCCATATTGGGGGTTGAGAGGGATGAGAGGAATTCTTCTGCACAGGAATCTAAATCACATTGTACTTCTATATGTTCAAAGTAGAGCTGGTTGGAAATTTTCAAATGCTTTTTTTTTCCTGTTGGAAAATGCCAATTTCTCAAAATTAAAATGTCCCCCAGGCATGTGACAAAATCACTGATTTCCTTCCCACTTTCCCAATAGCCTTCAAGAGTTGCCTGGATCCTTGGCAGCCTGCCGGACAGGTTGCAGGAGATCCTAGGCACTCTGACTTCTCAACAGCCTGCCTAATGGGCTGATTTGGAACCAAGGCTCCCTGAGTTTCTGGGCTCCATGAAAGCCAGACTTGCTGTGATTGCTGGAGAGCTGGCTCTCCAGGTTGGCTCCTCAGGCTTACAGCTGTGTAGGGGTTCAGCCAATCCAGAGAACTGCGTGCCTGAGGTAGCAGAGTATTCCAGGGAGTAAGGCAAAAAAATCTGTTTCAATTCTCCCCAAATAGGCTGTTTCAGTTTTTATCACCTAGAACATGTTTAAATTGTTGACCTATTGTTCTTATTAATAATTCAATTTTTTTTGCAGAAAAGAAAGACTGTTTCTAAACAGCTTTGCTATAAGCTTCCTTCCCTATTGCAGTTTCTCTAGTATGTGAGGCATCAACATAGCCTTGCAGGAATATAATAGACTATAACCGTTTATACTGATGTTCCATCACCCTGCAGAAAAAGATCTGGGTTATGGTGGATCACAAGCTAAATATAGGCTAACAACATAATACTGGGAGCAGGGGGAAGGAAGCCCCTAGCGTGCAATAGACCAGCATTTTAGGTATCACACCAGATGTTTGGGGGAAGGGGGAGCACAGCCCATGCACTTTCTGGACCTGGCCGCAGCTGCAGGATCCCCAGGTACTGGCCTGAGCTGTCCCTGTCCCTGTCATCTGCCCCAGCACCCACCAGCACCCTGCCTTAGCACCTTGCCCCAGCCCCCACTAGCACCCTGCCTTAGCACCCTGCCTCAGCCCCCATCAGAACCCTGCCCCAGACTCCTGCCTTAGCACCCTGCCCCAGCCCCCACCAGCATCCTGCCTCAGCACCCTGCCCCCTGGCCAGACCCCCACCAGCACCTTGCTCCTGCCCCCTGCCCAAACTTCCATCAGCACCCTGCTCCCTGGCCAGAGCACCATGAGCACCTTGTTTCTGGTCCCTCCCTCCTGGCCAGACACCTACCCCCAGCTTGCTCCTGTACCCTATTTTCCACCCGGATTCTGTATCCCCATCCCTATCCCACTAACTGGCATCTCCGTCCCTCACACTGGATCCCTCATTTTTGACCCCACCTCAGAATGTAGAGGGGCCCACAAATGCCACTAACCCTGGAACCCAGAAGAGTTAATCTGGCTTGGGCCTGAAGTGCCAGGGGAGTGAGGTGTCTCAGTTGGGTCCACATTTGTGAGGCTTGGGGGGGCTTGGAAAGATTGTTTCTTTGCATCTCACTTGTGTGGCCCCGACTGACTTTTTTGTGGGTCAGTGACCCCTGACTCAAAACAGGTTCCCTGCCCCTCTCATAAATAAAGACAACACTTAAATATTTTGTTTGACATAATATTTAAACATGAAGCCTGGCCAATAAGCTGCCATCTGACCACAGCATCATAGAACTCCTGCACCACCACCCCCTAGACTCCAAACCTGAGCCTATCATACACTGGAACCCCCCGTCCTGAGCCTCTCACATCCCCAACTCCTTCATCCCCACATCCTCAGTCTTGTGCCACAACACTCCTGCACCATACACACACTGCAAATCTGTGTCCTGAGCCCATTGTACTCCCACCCTCCCTTCCCTGTGCCTCTCACACACCCCAACCCAAACTCCTGCACCCTCACATCCACCAGCCTGTGGCTTGCTTAACACTCCAACCCTCCACCTGCCCCAACATTTCCCTGCCTGGAGCCCCCTCTCCGAGCCAGCATCTCCTTCTCCACCTCCTCCTGCATCCAAATTCCCTTCCAGAGCGTGCACCTCTCACCCCTTCCCACACCCAAATCCCTCATTCCCACCCCAGAGCCCGTACCTCCTGTCTCAACCCAGTGAGAGTGTATAAGGGCTGGGGAAAGTAAGTGATAGAGAGGAGGGGAACAGAGAGGGTGGGGCCTCAAGGAAGGGGTGGGGTCTTGGGGAAGGGATGGGGTAGATCTTGGCTTGTTCTGACATTTAAAAAGTGGACTTGGGTGTAAAACGGTTGGTGACCACTGCTGCTACACCTTAATAAATACTAGTCTTTAAAATGACATTGAATTATTTTTCTTTTTTAAAGATTGAGCCCTCTGTCAGAATCCTAGCAATGGCAGTCAGAGCCACCCAAGATCAAAGAAGGGGCAGGGAGTAGCAGACATTCATAGTGAGATCCGAAGCCAGGGTTAATATCAAGGGCCAGAGTCAGGTTTCAGGGTCTGAATCAGCAGGTGGAGTTCAGATCAAGATGAGATCAAAGCTACAAGCTCAGGAGCAGGAATAGTTAATGGCAGCCATGGGATGCTAATGAGATACTTGGGTTTATAGAGGCCAGAGAACTAATCAGGAGTCACGATGTTGCTGTCGGTCAAACCCTTGACTCTTTCCATGATCTGTGTATGTTTACAGGAGGCCATTGGAAGTGGAGTATAAATTGATGCAGAGCCTCGTAGCACTGCAGGCTTTGTTCTAGACCTTACATGTTGTACTGCATGACTACGTCTACACTACGAGTTTTCTCAGCAAAAAGTATGCTAATGAGGGACTCATTTGCATGAGTTGCGATCTCATTTGCATATTTTATGCCGATCCATTATTGAGCTGGGGTTTTGCGCAAAAACAAGCAGTGTGGACATTTTCTTCTTGCCCCACAACCCTTTTTTCCGCAAGATCGGTACACCTCCTTTTTGGGGGCATAAGGATCTTGCAGAAAAAGGGGGCTTTGCGCAAAAAGAAAACATCCACGCTGCTTGTTTTTGCGCAAAAAACCCAGTGCAAAAAAGGATTGAGAGAAAATATGCAAATGGCATCACGACTCATGCAAATGAGTCCCTCATTAGCATATTTTTTGCCAAGAAAACTTGTAGTGTAGACGTAGCCTGAGATTGTATGCTTGGCACAGTTTTCAGGAGCAAAGAATGAACTATTCTTGCTAGATGCAATACAACATCACTTTTTTATTATTGTAACACATTGAGCCAGTTTTTCTAATGCATTAGAGCAGCTTTGCACTGCTCTGCTAGTAGACAGCTCCACTAAAGCTGGCCAAAAGATTATCTGTGGGAAGTGCAAAGTGATTTAGTAAGAAGCTGTAAGATAAAATGATTTCACAGTAAGATGCATGGTATAAATGAATAAGTAGATAATTATATAGACAGAGATAGTAAGAGTGGGTGGCTGAGGCAGTTCTTTATCTTAGGCTCTCCTGTTAATTTCTTTTCTTGCTGTAATTCCAAGCTTATTCTCCCAAAGGGTATATTTACATTACATTGCAGCCAGAGGTATGTGTTTGTTTATTAATTTTTTTTTTAAGTCCACCCCAGAAATGTTGCTCTCTTGACAAACTCTTAGAAGTCCAGTTCAAACGTAAGATTCAACAGCTGATAAGCTGAGAACATTACCCTGGCAACAGAAAAAAACAGTAAAAACAGAGCCAAAAATAAAATAAAATAAAAAAGCCCACCTCACTGGCTAAATCCCTGGCTGGTTGGATAACTTGTATTGCTAACTAGATCAACTCAAAATAATCATCTCTGATTTCTATCTCTATTTTCTCTTTCTTTCCCTTTTTTTCTATCCATCACAGTGTATATAAAATTGTTATCCTTGCTAGGATTTTGCAGCAAATGCTTGCGCCTCTTAAGAACTGGATTATGGCTTGATGTCTGGCCAGTTCTATGATCAGAGCAAACATGCATTTTGTTATCAGTGTCCCTCAGATTATATGTACAAATCAGAAATCTCAAATCTATAATTTAGTTTACTATTTGTGTGTGTTGATAATCATTTTTTTTTCCTTTGGGCTTGCCATAGGTACATTTTTAAGGCACAGGCAGATTGAGCATGATCCATACAGCTGAAGGACTGAGTTGTCATTAAAGACTTCATTGAAACTGCAGTGCGGTATTATATACAGCAGACATTCAATGAGCAGAAGAGGCTGCCTGCAGACAAAGTAAACATACATTCATGTTCTTGCCACAGAATTTATTTACTGTGTCAGTCATGGCAGATCTTTCATTCCTGTCAAATTAGACTGTCCCTCCGGCAGGTCACAATAGCTTTGGCAGACATTATCAATATTTTTAAAAGGTCATCCATCAGACAATACATGTTGTAGGTAATGAGTGAGGAGGAAAAGAAGACTGTTTTGTATGCTGAGAGAAGCAAAAAAATGCAATAAAGGGCTAACATACCCTAAATACGAGAGTTTAATTTACCCACATTCTACACTAATTATCATCTGCGCAGTTCTAATCTTGCAAAATAACATTATCATTTTGTAGTTTCAAATCAATGGCTGTGAGACCAGGGTTGTCTGTTATTCAAGGGGGAGGATTTCCAAATAACTGGAGCACTTCAGAAAGCAAAACCATTTTTTTTTTAAATCACAAGAGTTAACACAAATGTGTAGCTATTTATCTGGAAAAGATCCAGTTATTTTAGTTTTTGTTTGCTTTGAACTGTTATGAGAGTGGTGAAAAACCCTGCATTGTACATCTGTTAGGAGTTCACATATTTCTATTGTTTATGAAACATCAACATGTACTTTTTAAATAAATGACAACAGGTACAGGTTCCAAGGTGATTACAATTTAAATGTGAGAGTCTGACTTTACGTAATAAATATCAGCTCTTTTAATTTGCCCTGTTTTTAAATGTTACAATGAAACTACTCTTTGAAGCATATGTACACAAGAATCAAATATAAATAGAGCCTCTTTCTTATTTTCCATTTAAAGATTATAATTCACTGAATGTAGAAAGTGAGGGTTCTTACTTTTCTTTCCTGAAAAGGTAATTTGTGTGCCATGTAACAAAAGGGCTCGCTTCTTTTTTGTTTACAGCAGAAATTATGGACTTAAAGGAAACATTTAACTTCTGTGGTATATGAAAAAAGTGAAAGCCATGGTCTGGTGTGCTTTTTCTACAAGTTTTAGAAGACATCTTTTCTACTCTCGTGTTGAGTAATCTATATCTGACACTGACCATGCCTCAGTGTTACCAATATTATATTTGAGGAAGGACAAGAAGGGTCCTAGACTTTTAAGAGGATCAAAGAAAGTATAGAAGAGTCTGTTTGGCTGACTTCATATAAGCTAACTGAATTCCCACCAAAAATCCATCTTCACATACTCAAGATTCTCTCTTGATACTCCTGCTTGAGTGAAAATGTCTTTAAGTTATAATGACCCCTGCTTATGCTTGGAGAGTCCATGATCCCTCATGGCCTTTGATATGAACCTGAAAGCCTGGACATGCAGATAAAGTAATGTTTTAAGAGTGGGGAGAGAAGAAATGATGTGGAAATTCAATTTCTGCCATGGTCGTTGGTGCAAGTGGCAGAATGTATCAGTCACAGGAGGTCTGGGCTAGTGTTCTGACTGGTACTTCAGGGTATGCAGACCTTGGAAAAGTGGGCAGACTAATGTGTCAGTTTTAATGCTGTTACTGACCAAGTATTTCGATGTGTAAATTTGTTTTAGGCTACAGTGCTGGCATTCATTAACAAAGAGTAGTAGTCCTCATAGCAGCCTGCTGATTGCTCCCACAATAATGGGGATGAAGTACCTCAGCACAGTTTGCTTATGCTTAGATTCTTTACTAACATAGAAAATTCTGTTCTCCCCATTTTCTTTCTTTTGGCACTTTTGCGTACTGGGGGCCTGATCTAAAGCCCCTTGAAGTTTATGGAAATATTCCTATTGAATTCAAAAGGCTTTGGATCAACTTTTGCCAGGGAAGACAGGACAAATACTGGATGACCATATGATGAAAACCAATTTTAATTCCAAAAGGATGAAATTATTGGAGCAGAAAGTGAAAATCATTAAATAGCACTAGTGGCTACAAAGCAAGAGAATGCTGAAGAGGAATGTAAAAGAGCCATTTAGATTTGGGATTGAAACAATGCTGTATTGAGCATTCTCATGGATACATAGTAGTGATAATGACATTAAATCTCTCATAAAAATAAGCCAGTACATTAGAAGGCTTGATAAGGGACAGAAAACAGTTTACTCCTACTCATGATCTGTTCTCACCAAGGCAAAACATTGGCTGTGGTGTAATGTTAGGACTGGTGTTATTCACATTAATGATCAGAAAATAGGAGTGAACAATGAAGTGCAGATGACACAATTATTAAGGCCTGTCAAGACTAGAGACCCTTTTGAGGCACTTCAGATGGACAGGTTAAAACTAGGTGAATGGGCACAATGATGAAGTATAAAATGCTCTGATGACAAATGTTGGATAATGCACATTGCAACTTGAGCTACACACTCATGCATGCTATTTGGTCCTAAAAGTTCATCCTCAATTATGCATTATAATAAGCATACTCAAGAGCATTTTTATTAGCTCTGTGATATCATGGCCACTATCTCCAGTCTTATAGTGCTTAGTAGTGTCATCCAGTCAGTCATGCTGAACATATACTTCATTTCCCCTTTTCATGCAGTTGTGAAGCAATGGGGTGACAACCGTGTTTTACCCCAGCCTTTGCTGCATTTCTGTTGAGTAATCAATTCTACTGAAACCTGACATGGAATAGCTTCTGTCTTTGTACTAACTCTTCCTTAATGTACTCTCTTTTGAACACTCTTCATATAACCACGTGAATCTTTCACTTTTACCACTTTGTTCTGCTGCCGAAGATAATTTGTGAGAAACTTTTAAGGATTAAGTCAACTTTTTCTTAAATTTAAGCTATGCCAAAGCAGTTCTGTCACAATGTGGTTGAAGCTGCAGGTGCTAACTTATTAGAATTGTTCAGGGTATCTTTATTTTAATTATTTGATAGGGTCCTGAATTTTACACCCAAGGAGGCTTCTTATATTCTTATTGATCTATATTTTTTTCAAATATGTAAGAACCTGGTTCTTGTGTAAGTCTTCCAACTGATCATTTCATAAAATTCCCAGTGTGTTTCTTTTTACTTACACATATATTTTCAAGAGAAGAATATAACATATTTTTTATATGGAGATCATTGGAGAGCTGTTCAAAATTTAATACATCAAGTCTTCATATTTAACTCAGGTGTAATTCTCCTTATCATGGACAGTATTTTGAATTTGCTCTTCTATTCAGTGCTGTGTCTTCTTTGAAGGCTGTGCTTAAGGCCATACATTTCTCACATTATAGATGGAAGCCTATAATAACTTCCATAATACTGTACTTCAGTCTCTATAAGGTAGGAATTTTATCAAAGGAAAATGCTGCACATTTTTGATCTGTGTGGACTGTAATTTATTCTAGTTTCAAATGAGAAATTTAAATTCATAAAATGAAAAATAAGTTTTTGGATGCAGCTTTATATATTTGAAACTGCTCAGTTTGTACATATTGCTGTAAATTAACTACAGTGGGTTATAAAAGAGCAACAATCAATAAGGCAGCTCATTATCTATAAGACTTATAATTACCCTGATGCTAGTACTAACGCTTTGGTTTAACCAGTGCATATTAACAAAATGTGCTAACAGGACATCTCATTATCATTCTAATTTCTACTGTGGAGTTTTATTAGAAAATCATGCTACTCATCTAAACTGCCACAACAGCAGCATTATCCCCAGGGCGATTTTTTTTCATATCAAGGTTAATTTAAAGTGATTAGCATAAGCACTACAGATGTTGCTATGGGGATAGGAACCTCACATCTACTATGATGGACATCATATGATTGCTGTTACAGCTCTGGTATGATTGGATTATTTGTTTTAATGTCATGTGAAACAAGTCACGTGGTAAAGATCAGAATCTTCCTAATAGCATTTCATATTCCTGAAATCAATCATCTTTTCTGTTTCTAAGTGATAAAAATCCCTGAATAGAGCATTGGAACATGAACTTGGGTTTGGGTTTTTTTTTTCTCCATATCTAAGTATCTCTTTCCTGGTAAATTCTTTTCATTTGAAAGACATACTATTTCAAAACTGAGAAAACCAAATTTTGAAAATATACGGGATGATTAAGATTTTAGATAATATTTGAATTCAGAGCAAAATGTTGGAATAAATGAAATGACACTGGATTGCAGTTAAATACACAGATGTTAATAAATGTGTTTACATGCACTAACTTATTAGATGAGAAATCTTCCATTGAACTGAATATGTTTAGGATTATGTCCTTAATATAGCTGACACTGAGTTCTCCATTCTCAAGCTGAACCAAAGGAGTATTTTCTAATCTGGAGGTACTAGTAGGGATAAGGGGAAAAACTCTTCCTACAGACAGAAGAAGCACAGTAAGTTAAAATGTAGATATATGATCTAGTTTCTCAGCAATGTAAATTTTAATTTACTACTTAATAACCACTTACAACCATGACTGTGGTTAAGAGACCATTATTAATATTGTCATTAGCAATGTCATACTGGTGGTGCTTTTAATAGCTATATTTTTGTGTGTGTGTGTGTGTGTGCCCGCACGCTTTCCTTTTCTAATTTTTCAAGTTGAACAACAAACATTTCTTTGCAAAAACTGCTATGATTACTTGATACATTTTCTAGAAGAGAATTTTATTACATTGATGTATGAGTTAGTGTTTGACATATCAATATAATGTCACATGTTGTGGGGTCACACTGAGAAATAATAATAATAAAATGACATTATTTGGCCATGTTGGGAATGTAAGAGAATATTTTAAATTTATAAGGTTATTTAGTATTTGAACATTAATTCCCACAACACCCACTTTGGTTCCTTCATATAGCTCCTTGCACAGTCAAAGTATCTCAAAGCCCTTCACAAAATAATTAGAATATGGTATTGTTATATTGTAATGATTCCCAAGCGGCCATTTTGGCAGTTGTATGTTCAGCCACAGCTCACCAAAGCCACCTTCAGAGGAAATGAATTGGTTCAGAGTGCCAGTGTTAGCCAAGATGGTGATATTATAACCTTCTCTTTTCATGTGGGTCTTTAATTGTCCAGAGATAGGCATGAATTCAGTGTGATGAGTCATTCAAAGGACAGGAACTCCTCCACCTCTCCCAGCAGTCATATCAGCAATGTGCCCTAGCCAAACTGTACGGATTTTGTCTGTGACCAGTTCAAAAGCAAGTGCACTGCAGTAATAAATAAGCCATACTTTTGTTGTTGTATAGAATATAAGCATACTTTTTAAGGTAAAATGCTAACAAATCAGAATTGATCACTCACTATCTCAGAAGTAAATGACTACATATGGTGAAAGGGCTGCTGTCATACTCATTAAGGCACGGAGAATGTTTATTTATTACTGCAGCTCCCTATGGTCCTGGGTCATATCCTTACTTAACAATAGCAGCTGCTCAGCCACAGCGAAAAAACAGGTCCAAGATCCATCTTACCTTTAAGATTCTGAGTTGAAGGTCATATGTTTCTCCCAAACAACTGATAAACTTTTAACAGAGAGAATGAGAATGTTGCATTCTTTGCACTGCTTTGGGTTTTAGTGACACCAACAGTAAACATAGAGCCTTAACCTCATGTCTTGATATGGAAAAAAGGACCATTTTTCAAAATATTTAATTTTACGTTTATTCACTTCTCTCTGTGCATATATCATTTGTTGCTTATACAGAATTTAAAACAGCTTTTTAAGCATTTGTAATTTTTAATGATAAACAGGATAATATTCTGCCCCTCTTTCAATGAGAGATATTTTAAACATGATTCATCCTTGTGCTAGTCCAGTCCTCTATCCCTTCTTCCCCCCTTCCGCTGGTGTAATTCCATTCAATGGCATTATATTGGTAATATAATGGTGAATCAAGCCCCTTGTATTGAAACAAAATATGGGTACTAGGATAGTGGATTTTATAAGAATACAATAGATGTTTGCAAAGCTTTACATTAAAGGGACAAATGTTTTTATTAATGAAGCCTTTATTGGTGAACCAGTTCAGAAAAAAAAACATGAATCCAATGTTTTCAAGTTTTAAAATGTTCAGTTAATTTTGTTTGTACTTTTGAGTCTCTGTACACTTCTGGTTGCTGCTGGAAGAATAAATACAATAAATAGATGCCACAAGACATAATATTTTGGGAATTTGTTCAGATCTAGCCAGATCCAAAATCAAAAGCGATCCTGTAAAATTCTCACTCCCCATTCTGGAATAAAAAGTTCTGTACAATTTATTATGATCTTCTCAATAAGTATTTGTATGCATATTCTAACCAAATCTTCAGAAATTCGGCCATCACCACAGTTGTCAAAATCATTCTTTCCTGCAGTTCAATTTCTTGCCAAATATACTCTTTTTATATCTAAACACCAACATTTGTAATGATGAAAAATGCTTGTGTAAAGCTTTCTGAGCTTCCTATGCTTTGATTTTTGTTTTATTTCTCAGAATACTCTTTATGATTCAATACCCAATAGAAATAAAGACTTGGATAGCCCCCTTACGTTTTAAAATAAAAATTTTTGGAGATGAATAATTGCGGATTTATATTTAAAAAAAGCTTCTATGATCCAATGAAGAACTCAATACTGGATACCTTATTGACAAATTTTTTATTATGATTTATTTAGTCATTGCTTTGTACTATTGCTGCACTGTGGGAATTTTGGAAAATATTACAATACTGGAAAGTTAGACCCTGACACCTCTTGAAGCACATTTATGGGATTGTGACCTGCAAATCGATGTTAGTAGTTTCATAGAACTGGCAGGTGGTCTCAATTTAATTTAAGCACAAATGCCAAGACCCGGTTGTCTTCACTAAAGACAAAATGACAAATTCTCAGATGGTGTCACTTGAGGATATGGGCCAAAAAATATAACTCATTTAATTTCTTCAGTTAAATGTACAAAAGGCCAGATTGTGCTCTTCCTACTCACACGAGACCTATTGACTTCATTGGAACTATTTGCATGAATGAGATGAATACAGATTGGTCAATATAGTTTCACTAAAATATTTGCATGGAACTGGAATTAATCTAAGAATCGAATATTTTAAAACATTCTGCATTGGCTCAGTTCTGCTTCCATGAAACCTAGTTGAAGTTTTACCTTAACATCAATGGGAGCAGATAGGTGAGCACTGAGTCCCATTTTAAATACATCATTGCAAGTCAACATTGTTAAAATTTGATTTTATCAAGCATAATGTCTCTTGCTAGAGAGACTGAATGTTTCCTACACTGTGGGACTTCTCAGTATATTGTGACACATGACTGTGCATTGCCGTGGGATTTGAGTTTAGCATCAGAATAATCAGATTTTGTGAAAACAGCAGATTACACGGAGCTATGAAAATAGCAGATTGCACAGAGGTATTTACAATAACACTAGTACATTTGTTATATAATAGGGGCATGTGAGCTTTCCAAGCTGAAGTCTGAGGAAAGATGCATGGATGGACTACCCTAAGAGCACATGCCAAACTGAACTTTTCTATTATTGTGAACAGCCAGAATGAAGAATTTAGAGCCTGATGCTTCAGGTTTTGGTGGCAGACTAGTTTGTCACTGCTCATGCTCAACTGTAGAAGAAGTGTGATGGGGAAAGGGGACATACCACACAAGGCAGAGCAAGTAAAATTAAGCTAATTAACCTGATAAACTGTGCCTGGGAGAGAACCAGGTGTGAAAGTCTGATGCTGGAGCCCAGCTGAGCAGGAACAGGCAGGGCTGGTAAAAAACCAGGAAACTGGCAGCATAAAGGGGCGACAGGGGAAGTAGTCTGCAGTCACACAATAGGAAAAGGGAATTTAGGCGGGTAAACTTGGAGAATGGGCATAGGATTCCTGGATTAAAACATGGAGTAATAGGAGGGTCTAGATTTACTCTACCAGCCATTGGGGACAAGTGGCATTGACTGGGCAGTTGAAGGGAAGACTTCCATTTTGGATGGAGAAACTTTTTCACTCCTGGAAAACATACTATGTGACTCTGGTGGAGGGCCAAGCCACAAAAGAGAGCACCTTGAGTCCCGGGGCTGGGGAGAGAAAGCAGAGGTGGAAGCAGAGTGAGAGGGTACACAAATGAGTAGCAGAAAGGGTAATTGGTGCTGGAAGGGGCTAATGCCCAGAGCAGCCAGGAGGATGCATCCCAGAGTGAGTGTGATAGAGAGCATGTGCCTGATAAATTGAGACTTTCTCTATGGGGAGAGAGCAGAATTATGCATGCCTGATATTTCCTGTAGTGAACAAGTTGTTGGGAAAGGAGCCAAATAAGATGTCAGAGTGGGAAGAACCTTAGTTCATGTCCTCCCATTCACCAGCCACAGTAATTTAAAATCCCAAGGGGATTAAGTTTTTCCATGAAAAGACGTGAAATACTTACATTCTCTCAGAGTGAAGGAGGGAATTGTGACTCAGCAGTGTGTCTTGAGTTACTGTGCCTCCCAACCTACTACAAGGGCATCCTTCAGCATCAACCCACCCCTTGTTTAGGTTTCTGCGTAATGTCACTGTTAGTCTTGTCCTCATTACTAAAACAGGTGACTTCTACTTTAGGGTAACTAACTCACCTGAGCTATCCTGAGGTAAAAACACTAGTAAGACCAGGCATTTCCATATGAAGTAAATAGCCCTATGTCCCTTCCAGGTTTTGACATCTGTGAGTTGGTCAGATGGTAAAACTGAAGTGCTTTTCTGAGATTCCCCAGTATACAACTAGGTCTGCTGAACAGCTGTGTCCCCTCAATTCTCCAATATGGAGTGCCTTTTACACTGCTTTGTTGTGCAAGCCACTCCTGGCCTTGCTCTCACACAGCCTCTCACATGCAAATCCCACCCAGATGAGTTATATGTATGCTTCTAGCCAGCTACTCTTGAATTATATTGCAAAGTGACAATAGCAAATTTCTAGTCCTAGATCTGTCACCAGAAATGTGAGTTATGTACTGCTCAGCTCTTTCCTTATGAACAATACAAGCTCATAGAAAGTCCGTCATTTCATTAATAGAAAATAATATGCACAAACCCTTTTATCTCAAATGGAAGTTTCCGAACACTTCAATCCAAATGCGCTGTTTTAGCTAGATTAATAAAACAAGTTTATTAATTACAGAAAGATATATCTTAAATGATTACAAGTAATGAGGCATACACATCAGAATTGCTTACAAAGAAAGAAAAGTAAAATGCAAATTAATACCTGACTTAACAAGCTAAGTGAGTTTAAAACAAAAAAGTTTCTCTCCTCACATGCTTACAACTGTCTGGCTGGATTTTTTCAGCCAGGTCCATTCCCCCAGTTCCTGAAACTTCTTTTGTCTTTTTAAATATTTTTGATACCATGAGTAGAAATGAAGGAGATTTGGGGACTGTGTTCCTCCTTTTTATATCGTTTCCCTCCTCTTTGAGAACCATCTCCAGCTGTGGTTCAGGGTATAGCAAGTCTGTTTACATGGGATGTAAATTTCTCACTCCAGACAAAGAATCACCACTTACCAGGTGATAATCCATTTTTGTTGACACCTGGATGAGGCATCACTATACCTTAGGTTCCAAGGAAGAGGTTTGTGCCTGTTTTAGAAACTGGGAGCATGTTTCAGCAATGTCATACAGTAGAATCCTGTAACTTTGCATAAAATGTTGCTACACACAAACTACCAGGACAAAAATGATTGCAAATTACAAGTTTTCAAATAATACCTCACAAGGCATACTTTGCACAAGATGTATCATAATTTTATAAAAAGGATGAACACAAGAATATAGACAGTCACACTTCTCTTCAGCATTTTTTTTTTACCTCCGGGTAGTGAATGTGCATTAATTACCAGGAGGTAAAAAAATGCACCTTCTTTAGTGGTTAAGACAAGATCTGAATCATATGGCTTGAACTGCTAGAATGAATAAGGACAGCAGGATAAGGGCCACAGTTCTCCTTTTAATATTACCATCCAAAGCAAAGCTGTGTGTGACCTACCCCATTTCATGAAGATGAAAACATATTAGGATTCTCTGTCCAAATTTCCTATTACTAAATTATATATGGAAATGTGTGTGTATGTGGTTCTTTCTCCCCCTTTCCTTAGATACCATTTGTTTCCCAAAAGTAATTACAATATCAGCTTGATAAAGGCTGTTGGTAATTTTGTTAAGAAATTTTATGAAAAGAGCATAGTAACTTAACAACCTAAGAGAATTGTCTATGGAGTCTACTATACTCCAGAGACTGCAATATTACCCATTAGGAATTCTAACCACTGTAATTAGCAGCAAGTTTCCCTATCTCTGTACGTTAAGTAGGAAATTCATCTTCAGTTTGTTTCCTGTCTGATATGTGGAGAAAAGTGTAGGGGAAAAAATCTGTATGACCTTCCATTATTGATTCTATATGGTTGAAATAAACAGCATTAGCTGTACTGACTAGAAGCCAAAGAACAGAGAATTAGTTTAATTCTGCTGTGCTTTAGAACCAATGGGGAGATTTGAATTGTAATTCAAAGAATTGTGCCTTAAAATGTAATATTCACATGGGTGAATTGTCAGTTTAGGGACAAGGTGTTTTTTTAAAACAAATAATACCCAGAGTCCAGATTCATAGCTACCATGCTAATAAAACTACTATCAGTTCAATGAGTTTTAAGTACCAACAGTATCAGATGCTGTGCAGTTAAATATTATATGCCTGTGAGAGAGATGGCAATTTCCTGCTCTATCCTTACTGAAAAGTTTACTGACTTAAGTTTACATATGTTTGGAGTCCATTTTATTAAATAAAGAAGTTATTTACTATTGTGGGATCTGGGGAATGTTATGAAATTCAAAGAACTATATTGAATAATGCACCAGACAAGAATGATGTTTGGAAATTCTGGGGGGAGAGGTGAATTCCCACCTTCAGTTTAGCAGAAACCCAGCTTTTTGAGCTATGCCCTAAGGAGGACATCATTTCCTACCTAAATGTCTGCTCTAAAGCTGGTGTGAACTTGTAACTATGGAAAAAAGTCATTGTGGGGCTTCAAGTACCGGTTTCTACTAGTTCCATTGCTGGAGTGGGGAGTGATACTAGTAAGCGTATAAGCACGTGTAGACCATTTTATTGTTTTTAATGTTTTCTCTGTAATGTGCTAACTTTGTAAAGGGAACTCACAAGTAAGGTAATTCATAAGTGCTGGCAGTTACATCGTTCATAGACTCTGAAGAGTAAGCAAAGCACAGATGCTCACTTTCTGAGGCAGTCTAGCTTTCCCAGGGGAATAATATAGCATCTAGTGAGAGCTGTGCAGCCTGGAAAACCCTAGTCATAGACATGGATGTCCTCTTTACACCAACATTCCACATGAAGATGGATTACAGGCCATCAGGAACATCATCCCCGATGACAGCACTGCACACCTGATTACAGAGCTCTGCAACTTTGTCCTCACCCACAACTACTTCTGATTCAGAGACAATTTGTATCTTCAAGTCAGTGGCACAGCCATGGGCATCCTCATGGCACCACAATATGCCAACATCTTTATGGATGACCTTGAACAACTTTTCCTCAGCTCTTGCTCTCTGACACCATTACTCTACTTATGGTACATCAAAGACATCGTCATGCTTCATGTGGACCCACGGGAAAGAGACCCTTGAAGAATTTCACAAGTATTTCAACAACTTCCACCTCACCATCAACCTCAGCTGGATCAGTCCACATGAGAAATCCGCTTCCTTGATACTACAGTACAATTAAATGATGGACAAATTTCCACTACTTTATACCGGTAACTACGGACCACTACACTTACCTTCATTCCTCTAGCTTCCAACCCAGACACATTTCTCAATCTATTGTATACAGCCAAGCCTTAAGATACAACTGGAATTGCTCCAATCCCACAGACAGAGACAATACCTACAGGAGCTATATAGAGCATTCCTAAAACTGAAATACTCACCTGGAGAAGTGAAAAAATAGATCGACAGCACAAAAAAGTACCCAAACATGAACTACTTCAAGACAGGCCCAAAAGAGAAAACAACAGAATTCCACTTGTCATCACCTACAGTCCACAACTTAAACCCTTCCAACTCATTATCAATAATCTACAACCTATCCTGGAAAATGACCCCTCACTCTCAGAGGCCTTGGAGAAAGGCCAATTCTCACTTACAGATAGCCTCCTGACCTCAAACAAATTCTTTCCAGTAACCACGCAACACACCTCTATCATAATCATCCAGGAACCCACCCCTGCAATCAGCTGCGGTGCCAACTCTGCCCACACGTCTACACAAGTGATTTCATCACTGGACCCAACCACATCAGCCACTAAATCAGAGGCTCATTTAACTGCACATTCAGTAATGTGATCTATGCCAGCGATGCCCCATTGCAATGTATATTGGCCAAACTGGACAGTCTCTACGGGAAAGAATTAATGGACACAAATCAGATATCCAAAAAAGCAACACACAAAAACCTGTTGGAGAAAACTTTAATGTTCCTGGATACTCATTAATGGATCTCCATGTTGCCATTTTGTTTCAGACCAATTCCACAAGCCAAATACACAAAGAAGGGTTGGAACTTAACTTCATTCACAAGTTTAATTCTTATGCAAATGGTATGAATCGGGATATAGATAGCTCATGCCTTATCTTCCACATCTTAATGACTTGATCAAACAAACAAACAATGAAGGTGCTAATGGTTCTTGATGTCTGTGTTGGTCATCTTCCTTTCCAAGTGCAAACTAATGGTTCTGGTGTTGGTCATCTTCCTTTCCAAGTGCAAACTAATGGTTCTTATCAGCCTCTTGTAACTATTTAGTCTTTAAGGAGCTACTAGACTAATTGTTGTTTTTTAAGTTTTTCCTCTTACAGACTCACTCGGCTATCCCTCTGAAGCTTATCTACTCACTGTCTCTTTTTTTTCTTCTTACCCTCCATTTTTTCCTTCTCCTCACTTCCCTCCTTCCCTTATTTATTCTTGGATCTGGACTTCCAACACTCCTGTCAATGAAGAAGTGGGTTGTGCCTATGAAAGCTCATGATACCATCTACATGTTTTGTTAGTCTTTAAGGTGCTACTAGACTATTTGTTGTTTTTTAAGTTTTTCCTGTTACAGACTAACTCAGCTACCCCTCTGAAGCTTCCAAGAGAAGTGAGGTATAAGCCTAAAGGTGGGTCCCTGTGCTGGACCACAGGCTGGGAGAGGGAATACAGGTGCGGTTGACCTGAACTTTGACAATACCAGGAAAAAAATATTGGGAAATGGGTGTGAGGAGGTGCAGGTTGGTTGAGAATTGACATTGCCACAATTGTTCTCCATAACTGCTGGACAATTTCCTTATGATTGAAAGGAAATCATATAAAGATTGGGATGAAATAAAATCATATAAATGTTTTCCTACCTCATGCTAACAAAATAAATAGTCATAGAGTTTAAGGCCTGAAACGGACCATCAGTCTCACTTCCTGTACAAAACAGCCTACTAAACATTGCCAGTTTACCCCTGTATTAAACCTAATAACCTGAATTAGACTAAAACATTACAGCCCAACCAGTATTTCTCCAAGTGTTCCACGGGCCCACTTGGGAAAGCTGCTAGCAGGCCCGTGTTGCTTTGTTTACCTAGGGGTCCGTAGCCATGGAGCCTTGCAGCTCCCATTAGCTCTGGTTTCTTGTTTCCAGGCATGGGGAGCTGCAGCCCAGGACACGCTGTTTCCTGCAACTCCCTTTGGCTGGAAACAGGGAACCCTTTGGGAAACACTGGCTGAAACTATCCTGTGCTACAGTTAGAAAATAGGAGACTGTGGGTCTTGCCATGTCAGTACTGAGGTTCCTACAGTGTCAGGTAACTGATTTGGGGGAAGATATGTAGATAAATAATTCCTCCTGACATGTCTACATTGTCTGATTTCTTGTGTCTTTTAAAATGCTAGTAATATTACAAATTCAATTTCTATTTTCTTTTGTTTTGCATTGTCAACATACTTCATTTAAATTAAATGTTAACTGAACTTAATGGGTTATGCTGCATTAGTTATCTAAGAATGGAAATTCACAAGATATTTACACTGACATAAAGAAGGGTAAAAAGCTAATTGTTACCTTTTTGTGCAGAGATACTTATCTGTTCATTTAAAAAAGCCTATTAGAATATAACTATCAGATGTTCATGTTTTCTGACTTTGCACAGAAGTTACTGTGAAGCATGTGAAATTAATTTATAATAATTAGGCATGTACAAAACAGCTTGAATTAAATAAGAATTGACCTCCAACCCACATGAAAAAATCCAAACTAATGAAGTTCCAAAAATATAATATTTTCCCCTATTTTTTCACTTTCATGGGCTTTAATGCTTCCTTAGTTCTAGACATACTGTGAAGTGGAAGTGCAGAAATATTGCCAAAGACTGTTCTAATTTTATTCTTGCTGGAACGGATACAAAGTATACCAGAAATTTCACAAAGTGTGTTCTGACAAAATTTTCAGTCAGTAGTCAGAGGATTTGGATAAATAAACTTTTGGGTAATCAGCTGTTTAATAATGTCTTTGTACTTAACAGACCTTATCTAATGCACAATCAAGTACAGAGAAAGACTCCCTGTCTTTCTGCAGTAAAGTAGGGAACCAGGTGATAGAACCAGAGTTCTGAACCCTCTAAGTAGAAATGAACCAAAATAGAATTTGGTTTACAAATGTCTGCACAAGTTGAAGAGCAAACAGCTGTTTGTTACTATTTGATTTTTGACCTGGATTCATCACTTTTCCCTTTTTTCTTAATGGACATAACCACAACGCTGTATCTTATCTGCACTTTTGAGGTCCAGTAGCCTCTAATTTAACTAAGAACTTAGCTAAAGCTGCATTTTGAATTGGGGTGGAGGTGGGGGAATTACCCCTTCCTCCTCCTCCCCTCTTTCTTCCTTGTTGGTGGTACCAACAGAATGTACAATAGTAATCAACAAATTACTATGCAGTCCATCATGGATACACCTTAAACTACTTTATATTGCATTTATTTAAAACTTAAAACAACAAAGCAAAGAGGAATGTTTTAGATTTGGCTTTGCAGTCACATATTAAAACCAAGCATTTAATTACTTTGGTATCAAAAGCTTTACTATTACCACAGTAATTAGCATAATTTTTGTGCACTGAGGTAATTTCAGCCTATCTTAAAACACTTATCTACAAACACCTTGGCTCTCCTAAGCAGAAAAATGTGATAAAGACCAAAATCAGCACTTTTTGATGGGTACACAGAATTAAAAATTAGACTGTCTGATCTTCAACAAAGTATCACTTGGATGTTAACATTCTACCTGACCTTTATTTTCCTAATATTTATGTTGTGTATAAATTTTTGAAGTCATCAGCAGCCATCATGCCATGGGAATGCACAATGAAAAATTGCTAATTCAGAATAACATGCCATAATTAGCAGATAATCAAATACCAATGGCTATCTTAAGCCTACAGCCTCTCTGAAAGAAGAAAGTCACAAGCAAAGAAAAGTATTCTGACCTGATATTCTCCTTCAACCCACTAGTCTCATGTTTTTATTTCATGAAAATCATCTGTATTCATCCAATACCATGGTTTAACATCTCTCAAATGCTGAATTTCAGGACCAGCTGAAATGAGCCCCCTATTTGTTAAGGCACCTCAAGGAAGCTGAGGGCTTTGGGTAGAGTAGGATAGAGGGTGATACTTTTTCAGTCAGCTGGTATTTTTATAGGGCAGATGGCATATTTTCATTGATGTAATTTAAGTACTTTTAGGGAGCCTCAACTGTATGTATAATATGGACAATTAATGTATTATATCTTCTAACAATTATAAAATTACTAACTAAATAAATTATGTATTTTAATTTTATTTAAACTAGTTTCATTTATTTCTATTTTTCTTCTATATTTTACTAACTGGCAATATTGTTACTCTGACTAAGGGAACAGGTTACTATTCATTTGTTAGTGTTACTGATTTGACTATAAGTATTTGCTTTGAAAGTGCATATAATTGGCTCCTCCACAAGACTGACATGGCCAAATTATTCCCTAATGGGGACTGAATTTCATCTTAACTTCATTTCATTCCCAAACAAGCTTTCTACATTTATTTTCAAAAGAAAATTTCATCAAAATCAGCTTATCAGGAAAAGTTTGACTAGTTGTAATCAAAATGAAAAATTAAAAGGCCTGTTGCACCATTCGCTTGTACTATTGCAATGCTACTGACTTCTCTGAAGTTGTTCCTAATTTTGTCTTTGAGGGTACGTCTGCACTGCACACCTATTTCGAAATAAGCTATTCCTGAAGAAATACTCTGAAATAACACATCTACACTCCAAGGAAGCCTGAAAATTAGTCCAAGGCAGGCTTCCCTTATGTGGATGTGCTACCTCAAATTAAAGCCCCAGGAGGCACTGGGGAGTAATTACTCTGAAAGGCCCTGGGGAGGAGCTATTTCAAAATAGCATCAGTGGAATGTCCACACTACTGCTATTCCAAAATAGCTGTTTCGGAATAGGCATTATTCCTCATGGAATGAGGTTTACAGATGTTGGAATAAGCTGTCCATTATTTTGAATTTATTTTAAAATAATGGAATTGCTGTGTAGACGCTCAAATTGTTATTTCGTAATAACGGCCATTATTCTGAAATAACGCTGCTGTGTTTGCACATGTGCATTCCACTCTTGGTGTGTACTCAGGCTGTGTACAGTTCCTATTTTTTCCCCCTCAGTGGTACCCAATAGTGCAACTTGAGTGCCCTTTCCACCTATATTCCACTGGTATAGGTAAAAGCACCCAGCTGACCCAAAATTCCCAGAGTCAGTGTTCCCTTTAATGTTTCCATCCGTGGGCAGAATTTTGTTATGTGCACCACCAGTAGAAACATATGTTGCCAACTGTGGGTGCTCTGCTGATCAGTGAGTGGCACCTGAATCTCTCCTGGGTGGCCACCTAAGTGTTCAGATTACAGGGATACTGTTCCTTCTTATAGCCCCTGATGGTCACTGAAACGGCTGTTCTTGCTTTGGCAAGTTCTCTCAATGTACTATGTTCTCTTGCATTCAAACAGTGTTGCTAAGATTATTAATATTTAGATAGTGGTTTTTTTAACCATCTCTGGGTTTTGGCCAATGCTGAGGGATGCCTCAGTCACAATGCATTTCCTGCAATAAGTCTATGTCCATGAGTGACTCGCAGTCAAGTTGTTTGAAGTGCCTTGTGGCCATTCATAGTGGAGAGCATTGCCAAATTTGCAGGGACTTTAAGCCTCACACAGAGAAAGATTGTGAAGTCAGAGCAAAGCTTCCATTTTTGGAGGAGGCCTTGAGACTTCCATCTGAGCTAGGCCAGTCAGTGCCCCAGTGTCAGTAAAGAGTGTGTCTCCTATAGTATCTGAGTCAATATTCCCTGTAACCTGTGCACTTGGGTGGCCACCCAGGAGAGATTCAAATGCTCCCCAGCTGAATAACAGAGCATCCACAGTGCCCACAGCAGGCAACATGGGTTTCTACTGGTGGTGCCCATCCACACTTGTGTCAGCACACATAACACAATTTATTCTGCACATGGATGGAAAAAACTAGAGGGAAGACTGACATGAGTTCTGACAGCACTCACCATACACAGTGCCTTACAAGAGGTGTAAGAAGCAAGCTGACAAAAAGGGAAGATCCCCAGCACCAAAATCTGTTAGGCATGAGGAAGAGTGGAGTGGGATCTAAACCCAAGTACTCCTCTGCTTCAGCACCACAGAAGACTCCACCATTGACTCTGATGCCTAGACAGGTTCTGTTGAGTCCAGAGCCAGAAGGAGCTGCTTACCCACCTGTGGCACTGCACTATACTGACACGGTCTCACTACCAAGCATCCTGTCAGTGCCAGTATTGCTGGCAGTACATGACGCTAGACTCTGATCTGATCAATGTTGGTGAATATAGGACAACCAGCAGTATTGCTCCAATGCTCAGTACCATGTCAGCCTGATGTACCCATGGGGCCCAGCCTTTGGTATCCTCAAAGGGGAAACCCACAATGCTTGCTTCAAAAGGCTTCTCTACCACAACAACAGTTGCTGGCACCATATAGAACTGCACTTCTGTAGTCAGCATAACGAGTTATCTTCCAGTTTGGACATCAGGTTGTACATTTCCCTGTCCTCAGAGCTACTCTCATTACTCTTTCTTCATGTGTTTCCACATTTCAATGGATACTGACACAAGAATACCATGAAGTGTTTGGCCAAGAGGTCATGGGACGGAGGGGGGCCTATGTCTGTCCAGTGGCCTATGTAGAATCCATGGGGCTTTCCCCCAGATTCCAGATTGTATTCCAGGCACTCCTATTCAGTGGTATTAGAAAAGCATGCAGCGCCTACCCGCAGTGCAGCAGCCATTTCTGACTCTGGTACTGACCCCAATACAAGACTACAAGACCTGGCTGAACAGGTGCCAGCAAATGAAGAAAGGGAGAAAGACCATCTATAGCCAGTGCAGGCCTCCTTTTTCTCCTCTTCCTGATAAGGCAATCTCAGGGATGGCATGTTGCCTCCCCCAAATGAATTTAAGGTGTACCAGGAATTGTTAAAAGGTTGCCTTAAGTCTGGGTGTGTAGGTGGAAGAAGTACTAGAATTCTCTGACCTCCTGGTTAATATTTTAGCCACTGCAGGACCTTCCAGAAGACCCTGCTTATCAATTAGATCATCATGGATCCAATTATGAAACTGTGAAAGACGCCTGTAACCTTTCACCCCGACTTCAAAGAGGGCCAACCATAAATATTATGTCCGTCCCCCCCCCCCCCGTTGTATGAATTTCTTTACTCCCATTTTGCTATACCATCACTACCCTATGGTGCCTGGGGTTATCTGCTGCCAATGAGAGGCAAATATGGGGACATTATGGTACAACCCCAAAATCAAAAGACTCAAAGTTATAAATTGTTTGATAGGAGAGTTGATTCTACTGAGTGGTTGCAGCTCAGTATTGCAAACTAATGTGCATGGGGGGGGGAGTGTGACTTTAATATATGAGACTGATGCTGAAATTTAAAGGTATGTTCCACAAGTTGCTAGGCAGGAGTTTTCCTCAGTAGTGTGTGAAGAGAAAATGCTGGGAAGGGCCTCACTGCAAACTGCTCTGGCAGTGGCTGACTCAGCTGCCAGGATCATAACACTGGTGGTGGTCATTCATACTAACAGCTGGTTGCAACTCTCAGGGCTCCAGTGAGAGGTCCAACAGACTGTGGAAGACCTGCCTTCTGAAGCATCTTCTCTCTTTTCAGAGCAGACTGATGCTAAGCTCCATGGGTTAAAGGACTGAACGGCAAGTTAAAGTCCCTTTGGTTGCATACCTCTGCCCCTTCCAGGAATCAGTTCAGACCTTAACAATCCCTTCAATATTCTGCTTTAGCTGACCAGCAGGACCTGCAGAGAAAAAATAGTAGAAGTGATAGGCATCCTCCTTGTACCTCTGCTTATATGCCTACCCTCTCCCAGCCCAGACATCAGAGGGTCCAAAGCATGCGTTCTGATGGGATTCTCAGGAACACCACACCTGTGCCCAGGATGCCAGACCCCTTTTCTCAATTTGTTTGCAAACCATCTTTCCCAATTCCTCAGCATCTTGTCCCATATCACCAAAGCCTGAGTGATGAACAACATAAATATTGTAATACACTCTCCAACTAATTTCTGTTCCGCCTTCCCTTTCCCCCTTTAAGGACCATTGTCATGAACAACTTCTAGTTCAGTAGGTTCAATCACTCCTTCAGGTGAGAGATGTGGAGAGTGTCTCACAGAATTTAAGTGGCTAGAGTTCCCACTCCCATTATTTCTTAGTCTCAAAAGCCAACAGTGGTCTCAGGCATATTTTAACTCAACAACTATCTTAATTTTGAAGTTTTGCACAGTCACTCTGGCAACCATTATTTCCTCTCTTGATCCTGGAGACTGGTAAGGCATAACTACTATTTAAGGCATAACTACTATCATGTGTTGGTACAGAATGTTCCTCAATTTGTAGTGAAGCACTTGCATTACCCATTCAAGGTGATTCCATTTGACTTCCTGCAACTCCCCATGTGTTCACAAAATATATGGTAGAATTTTGGTAGGAGCATTCCTCAGGAGACTAAGAGTGAAGGTTTACCCTTACCTGGATGATTAGCTCATCAGGGGCTAGGCCAAAGCTCAAATTATATTCTTTGTTCATCTTATTCAATCAACCTTTAAGACCTTAGGACTACTCATCAAGACAGACAAGCCTATCCTTTGCCCAGAACAGAAAATAGAGGATTTAGGGGCTACATTGAACTGTACCCAGGCCAGGGTGACCCTTCAAGATTCTAATCTATTTGATTCAGATGATCATGCCAGGCAAAAATTAAGTGCCTTCTATGTCATATGACCTTATGCACATATATAGTACAATTTGTGAGGTTGCATCTTAGATCCCTTCAGATATGTTTTGCCTCAGTGTACTTGTCAAGCCATCTGCTCCTGGACACTGCTCATGGTACTTTTGCAAGTTGTAATTTCTCTGAATTAGTGGTTGAATCCTCTCAATGTTTGTGCTGGTGTTCCCTTACTCCTCCCGCAACCATTGATGACTCTGGTCTCAAATACATTGGCTCTAGAGTTGGAAGCTCACTTGAGGCCCTTCCCGAAGTACAAGTACAACAGAAAACATAACCAGTTCTGCTCCCTACAAGGCTATAGGTCAGGTTCTCTCAGATAAATTTGCTTGTTGCAAATTTGTAAAAAACTTAAAAATAAAAATATTTTCTCAGTAACTTGTATGTTTGCATGTCAGCCCAATATATTCTCCATGACACATATACTATATTGTATGAGATATTGCCATCTGGGTAGAGACAAGAAGTGAGACATAGTGAAAGAAACTGCAGAGGAATATAGGATGTACTATCTAACTATGCTGTAGCTTTCTATTTGCCACTGGTAGTAGACAAATATTTTGTGATGCTCAGGAAAGGAATGACTCTCCTATTTCTCTGGAAGAAATTGAAATAGCTATCAAGTCACAGCCCTCTGTTAAATCCCTCAGTCAAGATAGTCTTTTATATTGAATTTTAAATAGACACATACACACATATTTCTTTCCAGTTATTCAGATGTATAACTCCACTGAAATCAATTGATATGTCTATTTACACCAGTCGACAATCTGTCCCAGAATGTGGGTGTGTATGTTTGTGTGCATATCTATATTTATCGCTATCCAATCTTCAGTAGTTAATTATTTTGCATTTTTTATTTATTTTACCCATTAATTTTAAAGAAGTAAAGTTAATGGAGATGAGCAAATATTGTGCTCATTCTTTACATCTTGATCTGCAACATCCAACTAATTGCTACTTGTCCTAAAGCTTTAAATTACTCATCTAAATCCATTCACAATTTGGATTTCTTAATAGATGTCACTCATCAAAAAATATATATTAGGGCCCCATATTTTATTAATGATGGATTGTTCTGGGGATGAGCTAAATTAACATTAATCTGATCATTAGCAAAGTTGAACCCTGTTTTACTTATGCTCTGCATTGTGGCTGAAAAAAATCTGTTCTATGATAGCTCTCCTAATTGGGGGGGTTGCATTTTCTTTATATTAATTAATACATAGATGAAAGTAATGTAAATAAAGGGAATACAAATTTTCATCCTTGTTTTTTTTCATATTTGGATGATAGTCCTTCATGGACTTTTCTGTTTTTGAATGCTGATGGACTGAGAGAGAGATGGAGTGTCAACATCAATTAACTTACAACATGAATATGTCGACTGTACAATCAGCTTGAACATAAATATTATATACCAAAGGCCCCATACTATCAGCTTTTCCACACGAGTGACTTGACTTTATCTGCAAAGAAATTGTAGTGAGGCCATTAAGCAATAGAGTACATTCTTGTTAAAGTGAAGCATGCTACCCTTTTTGCAAACCTGATAATTTTGTCCTAATAGAACAACAAACAGAAGTACTAATTTTGGTCTGCAAGAAAAAACTTCCTGCATCAACTGATGGAGGTGATTAGCTGTAGAGTGGAGTACATGCATATTAATTGTAGAAAGAAGTATATTGATTTCAATAGTGCTACCCTTGGATTTGGTAGTGCTACTGCCATTGTAGGCATCATTTGTTATGGTAGGGTGTTTTGTGATGTGAACATATGTCTACTATGAACTTGGCCAAGTTGACTGACTGGTTTTATACGGACAACCAAAGAGCAATCAGAGATTACTTGATAATATCTGATCCTTGGCCTGGATTTGAACTAGTGACCTAGAAGGGAAAGGCTCCCAATATCGCATTCCACTATATAAATATCTTTAGAAAAAAGACAACAAACATTCTCAACTAAGCAAATATTTTGGCAAAGAAATCGTGTCTATGATTTTATTTTCCATTTGGAATTTGTTCTAAGCATGAAATAGCATAATATACATATTCATATCTGTACCAAACATTATGAAAACCATTTTCAAAAATAAACATCTAGAATATGAAACTTAAATCTCCAGGGAAGTAATATACAGATAAGGAAAACATTGATGCTGGCACTTTTAAAAATATTTTGGTTAAGTACATTGAGTTTTCCACAGCAGGCAGCAAATCATGAAAGCACTAAAACCTAACTACCTTAAAACTAATTTATTAAAACAGTGTTACCTTCAGACATACCAAGGAAAAAATTAAATCAGCTACTTTAAAATGTATTAAACTAATTTATTTTACTGCACACAGCAGGAGAATATATAACAAAAGCTGCCAATGACAACAAATAAAAACACACCACAGCAGGGAAGAGGAAAAAATAGAGACACAAAAAGATTGAAAGCAGTCCATCATAAAGCCATCCTGTGTGAAATGTGACAGTTCTCATCAAAATAGGTGTTCTCTTAAAACAATATATGTGCATATTCTCAGGAACACTCTATTTTCATTTGGATTCAATGATTACATCACATAATTAAACATATAGATCAGTTTGGTTTTTAACTCTGAAAATTTTTCAGAGAGTCATCTGTGCAGCATCTTTTAATGAAAACAAAAACAACAGCAGCATTAGGCAAAACTCTATCCTAACTTTCATTCCATGCAACCCTACTGATTTTCTATGGAGTTACAAGTCAAGATCCTTTTATGCAGCAGGAGAGATTAGTGTGCAGAGTAGCCCATACATTCCTCAAGAACAGTGGTTTACTATCAGAAGGAATGTTTTCTTAGATAAATGGCTTGGCTTCAAGAAGAGGGCAGGGGGAAAGGAGCCATGGAGGAAATGTACTTTTAAAAATATTTTTAAAATGTTGATTGTGTGTGTGTGTGTGTGTGTGTGTATAAGTGCACATGTGCTCATTCAGCACACTAAAAAGGCAGGGGAAAGAAATGAATTAAATCCTACTGTAAATAAGCAGATTCCACTACTTTTAATGCTTATCATAGAAGTGTTGGACTAAAAGGGACCTAAGTTGATCATATCTCCAGTACTCTGCACTCAAGGCAGGACTACATAATAACTAGACCGTTCCTGACAGCTTTTTTCTAAACTGTTCTTTAAAATATCCAATAACAGAGATTCCACAAACACCCAAAGGATTTTTTCCTATTAGAAAGTTTTCCATTAGGAAGTTTTTCCTATTGTCCATCCTAAACCTCCCTTTCTGCAGCTTGGGCCTATTGCTTCTTATCATTGCCTTGAAGATTAAGGAGAATATATTTTCACATGTTTTCAGTCCTTTTAATTACCTTTTATGTACTTAAAAACTGTCCTCCCTCAGTCTTTTCTTCTCCAGACTAAAAAAACCCCAATGTTTTCAATCTCTCCTCTAGAAAATATGTTCTTCAGCCTTTAATCATTTTGTTCCTCTCCTGACTTTCTCCCATTAGTTCACATTTTTCCTGAAATGTCATGTGGCACCAGAACCGGACATAGTACTGCAGCTGAGCCTAACACAGAGTAGATTGTAAGAATGATTTCTAATGCTGCTGCTAATAAATCCCAGAATTATGTTTGCTTTTTTTGCAGCTGTGTTCCACTGACTCATATTTAGCCTGTGATTCACTGTAATCCAGAGATAACTTTCTGCAATACTCCTTCCAAGGCAGTAATTCCCATTCTGTATTTGTGCATTTGATTATTCCTTCCTAAATGGAATCCTTTGCATTTGCCCTTACTGAATTTCATTCAGTTTACCAGTTGTCCAATTTATCCACTTTATTTTGAATTTTAACCCTGTCCTCCAAAGCACTTGCAACCCCTCCCCATGTATTTTCTGTAAACTTTATAAGTGCATTCTTTGTGTCATTTTCTAAATCATGTATAAAGACATTGAACAGAACTGGACTCAGGACCATTCCCTGTGGGAGCTCACTTGATAAGCTCTTCCAATCTGACTGATAACTGCTCTCTAGGAATGGTTTTCCAATGAGTTATGCACACACCTTTCATTAGAACCATCAGGGCAGTATTTCCCTAATTTGTTTATGAGAAGGTCATGGGAGACAGTATCAAAAACCTTACTAAAGTCATGACATAATACATCTACAACTTCTTCCCTATCCACCAGGCTGGTTACCCTGTCAAAGAAAACTCTTCATTTAGTAATAGGCCTACCCTGTCCTTGGTTTAGTCTTTCTTCTAATGTACTTGTAGAATGTTTTCTTGTTACCTATTATGTTTCCAGGTTGCTCTCATTTTATGCCTTGACCTTGCTAATTTTGCCTCTACATATGTGTGTAATTTTTTGCTATTCATTCTTCATAATTTGACCACTTTCTGTAGAACTTTTTTTTCTTTTCTTTTTTAAGTTTCAGCTCACTGAAGATCTCTTAGTGAAGCTAGAGTGGTCTCTTGTACTTCCTTTAGAAGAAAGGGAGAGCCTGAAACATGAGTCCAGGTATAATGGGCCTGGTGTGAGGCCTGAACAAAAGTCATGTCCTGCAGAAATAAAGCAAAACTGGCAAGAGTTAAACTATAAGCAAAAGTCAGTCCCTATTACAAATCAGGTGCCTGCTTGTAAGATCACTATCCAAGACATGATGTTGGCGAGAATAGGGTGGCTATTGCAAAAACACAAGCAATACTAGGCACTAAGTATTTGCATAAACACATTCCAAAAGTGTAGTATTAGAGCACCCTGATAAGTTTATGGTATAAACACACACACCAAAGAGGATAAAGGACACACTGATCCCCTCTTAAAGATAGAATGAGGCTAATGAATAACAATGTTTTTCTCACTCCAACATGTATAAGGTAGAGGGTGGTAATTAATCATGCCAAAAGGGCAATACATAACTTGTTTTGATTGCTGTATAAAAAGGAGTCACAAAGGCAGTGTCTTTGTCTGGCCTGGGGTGGAACAAAAGGTCCCATAACCCACTAAGCTGAGTTCATTGTAATGGGTGTACATATGCTAATGTAACTCTAAACATTGATCCAGGGAGGTAGGACTGTGCTTCATCGACATAAACTTGGCCAACCACCTTTGCCACTGAACCAAGCCTGTGGTCTTCTTGGTCAGTTCAGTTGAAGTCTGTTGTATTGGCTAACTGGACAGAGCCAACATGGCACATATTAAAACATCCCAGCCAAACAACTGATAATACTGCCTATCATTACAGTATAGTGAGCTAGTTTGCTCTTGTGCCCTTAATTGTGTCTCTTTCAAAAACTGCCAACTCTCTTTGACTATTTCACCCCTTAGATTTGCTTCCCAGGGGATCTTACCTGCCAACTCCTTGAGCTTGCTAAAGTTTGCCTTCCTAAAATCCATCATCTTTATTCTGCCATTCCTTGGAATCATGAACTCTACCATTTCATGATCACTTTTCATCCAAGTTGCCTTCCATTTTCAAATTCTCAACCAGTTCTTCCCTATTTGTCAAAATCAAGCTTCTCCATGGCTATGGGTTTTTTTTTCCTGTAGACATTTGAGCAGTTGAATTTCCCCATCACAACCAGGACCTACACTTTGGATAATTTTGTTAGTAGTTTAAAAAAATAGCCTCATCCTCCTCTTATCCTTATTAGATGCCTTTGTTAGATCCTCTATCATTACATCAAAACTTGTTTTTACCCTTTTTATCCTTACCCAGGAGACAGACTTGCTGAGAATTTCTATGTTCATGTCGACCTGTCCATATGTATGCATATTTGATATATCAGGCAACACTTCTTTCTTGTTTTCCATGCCTGTCCTTCCTAAATAAGCTGTATCCTTCTGTACCAATATTCCAGTCATGTATGTTATCCCAGCAAGTCTCTATGACACCAACTATATCATAATTGTATTTATTCTCTAGTATTTCAAGGGTTTTTTTTTCTGCTTATGCCCTTACTACTTGCATTAGAATACAGACATCTAAGGTACTGATTTGATTTCCCCTCTATGTTCTTGCTTGTCTCTCCCTCGTACCTGCTATAATTGCCCATTCTCCTGTGCCCTCAGATTCCACCCCAGTGACAGCAGACATATTATTTCATTCTCACCTTCTCTTTAGTCTTTCTAGATATCCCTTGAGTACCCCCAAAATGTCTGTTTGCTGACTTATTAACAGTATTAAAATGACATTATACAAAAATCTTGTCTGACTGCTATATGTTGGCCAAACATCATGAGATGGAGGCTAGAATTTGTATTATCTGGAAAACCAACTGCCAAATTATGAGTAGTATTTTGCTCCATGAGTAGTCTTATTAAATTCAATTAGACTATTAAAAAAGGAAAGAAAAAAGAAAGAAAGAAAAAAGCTGGTTTCCAAGGTCCATATGCATATTGAATAGAGCATACCCCATGAGTAGTTGCAATGCAGTTATCAAAGAATCAGGCCCCAGGAAAGTGAGATTGGTCCAGACTGGCTGATGGTTCAGGTTGCTATTTATTAAAGATCTGCTGTGTGGAGTCAGTTTCAGGATCCAGTCATTAGGTAGCCAAGTGTGGATCACTTCAATAAGCATTAGGGTATTTAATACATTTTTAGAAGACTGTGAATTAGAGCTGCTTGTATCAGGCTGTGAAAGAAAATAAAAGCCATAATAATTACATAAATTGTATAGAATTTTCAAAGAAAATGCCACCCAAGAGTGACTTACATATTTCTAAATAAACAGAAAATATATCTTGTGATTGTCCCATTAAAATATTCTCTGATCTTTTTAAGAACAGGGCATATTGATGACGAATTTATTGGCTAGTTAACTTAGTGTTAGTGATGGGAAAAATGATATTGGAAATGATTTGTGATGGGAGATATAAAGGATGAGAGTGTGTTAAATGGATGAATCAATGTCCATTCAGAAAAATATTACTGCTGGTTTACAAGTAATTTCAAAGATGTGTGATTTACACAGTATGCAGGTGGTAATATTTAGACTTTGCACTGGAATTTTCAAAGGTTCTTACACATGGGGAGAAAGGAGGAAACCTGGCAGCTATTACAGGAGAAATAACAAAGGGAATAAAAATGCCTTGGCAAGAGGAAGCAGAGAGTTATGATTAATGAAATATACTCAAATAAGAAGTCACAAATGGCAATACCATGGGGATTAGTTTTAGGGCAACTAGCATTTCTTGTAAATGACTTAGAAGAGGGGATCAAGAGCAGAATATCAATTTGCTGGTGACATGAAATGAGTTTAAGCTCAAACAAACCAAATGACATTGGAAGAATTCAATAGGATTTGTCCAGATTAGGGAGCTAGGATATGAGAGAATGCTACACATGTAAGGAATGGGAATACGTGACTGATTCATTTTGTCACTCTGGATCTAAATAGTGTAACTTTTAAAATGTCTTATTCACTTACAGTCTATTTTTCTAATAAACATCATATTTTTACACTTTCTTCCTATCACATAACTTATGTGCATAATAAATTGGTTTGTGTCACTAAGGTAGTTGTTGCATAATTTAATGTTTATTGGCAAATTTACTAAGTTGTGAAATTCATGTGACCCTATGTGAAATGAATTACCCTGAGGAAATACGGTTCCCACCACCTCCTATACCTAAGCACATAACACCCAAAAGACTGCTGCCCAGTGACGTTCTGTGGTAGAGGGAGAAAGAAACACCTGGGCTATGTCTAGACTGCATCCCTCTGCCGACAAAGGGATGCAAATCAAGCACTTCGGAAGTGTAAATGAGCCCGGGATTTAAATATCCTGGGCTTCATTTGCATACTCACGTTCTGATGCTGTGCTGATCAGGCTCAGTGTCGAAAGTGAAAGTAAAGTGTAGCAGAGGTTCTGCCACATTTCTGCCGACAGCATGGGCTTTTCTGGCAGATCCTGTACTCCTCAAAAAATGAGGAGTACAGGAGCTGCTGAAAAAGCTCCCCACTGTCAGCAGAGCCGCGGCTACACTTTACTTTCACTTTCGACACTGAGCCTGATCGGCACAGCATCGGAATATGAGTATGCAAATGAAGCCCAGGATATTTGAATCCCGGGCTCATTTGTACTTCTGAAGTGCTTGATTTGCATCCTTCTCTCAGAAGAGGGATGCAGTCTAGATGCAGCCCTGGATTCCATCCATATCTCCTGTTCATGTGGGTCTAATTAACCCAAGTGACTAATGGAGCTGAGGTAGGATGGCTAATAATTTGTAATTCCATGGAGCCAATTTACCTATTATCTCATTTTCCCCTCAGCCTTTTCCATTCCACGAATTAGTGTACAATATTTATGGAGGCTACTACACACTTTAAAAAAATCTCTGTGACTTTTCTGTAGTCTGGTGTGGATTGCATTTCCATTATCACAATGGAAATCCTTCATTGCCCCACCACTTCCTTCAATGCCAAGACCATTTGCTTGGGCTTGGCAGAGGGGGAGGGATTAACATTTTGTTCTTTGTTCATTGCATGATCATAGGTACATAACACTTTTAGTGTTACAGTTGTCCATGAAATCGCTTGGGATACTTACCAGGTAATTGCAGAGTAATTATCGGGTTGTTTTGTCTTCCAGTCATAATGAAACTGAGATCTAATAATTGCAAGTTACATATAAGATGGTGTCCACCAAATCTTTTGATGTCAAAGAAAATAAGGTCCAGCAATTAAGGCCCTGGTCCTGCAAATTCACATGCTTCGCTTTAAGCATGCAAGTAGCCCCAATGAAATTAGTTGAAGAACTCCTATTTTTAGTTAGGAACTTGCATAAGTGTTTACAAGATCAGACTCTTAGAAGTTGGGAACCAGCTGGATTTGGAAGTATCAATCCCTTTCTTTTTTTCCTGTTGGCTCATGGATTTCTCATTTCTGCTTTTCTTCCATGTGGCCTGTCATCTCTCCCAAGCTACCAATTGCAAGACAAGGGCTGTTTAGCTTTCTATACTTCTTTCCGCAAAGAATAAAAACTTTTTTTCTTCTTCTGCTCCTTGATCCCTCTTAATTCCCTGGTCTGGTGTGAGTGCAGGACAGGAAGAGCTAATGATGCATAGCAGAGCTAATGAGAAGTACATTTTATATTTAAAAATCCATGAGTTAGCGGCTTCTTTGAGTTCACAAAAGGCCTTCAAATGAGGATTATTGGAAGATAGTGACCTAGCTAGGGGTCTGATGAGGAGGAATTAGGGTATGTAATATTTTCTAATGTATGCAGATATGCATTGAAAAGATGGATTAACCTGGAGTCAGTCACTGTGGAAAATATGATTCGGTGGATAAAAGCTTAACTCTCATGGACTCTAACTGCAGAAGTAGTGAAGGGTAGCTGAGAGAAGTTAAATGAGAAGTTTGGTATAAGCACTTAGTTTATTCTGTAATCCAGTCTTTCTGTTAAATGCGGGGCAAGAAGTGAGGTGCTATGGGGTATGTCTAGACTACATGCCTCTGCCGACCGAGGCATGTAAATTAGATATACCGATATAGTCAATGAAGCAGGGATTTAAATATCCCCCACTTCGTTAGAATAAAAATGGCCGCCGCGTTGTGCTGGCTCAGCTGTTTGTCGGCACAAAGTGGCAGTCAAGATGGGGATCGGTCCGCAAGGAAAGCCTTTGCCAACCGATCCCTTATGCCTCGTGCAACGAGGTTTACAGGATCGGTTGGCAAAGGCTTTCCTTGCCGACAGATCTCTGTTTTGACTGCTGCTTCATGCCGACAAACAGCTGAGCCGGCACAACGTGGCGGCCATTTTTATTCTAATGAAGCGGGGGATATTTAAATCCCTGCTTCATTGACTATGTCTGTATGTCTAACTTGCATGCCTCTGTCGGCAGAGGCATGTAGTCTAGACATACCCATGCAATTTTGGCAGGGTAGTATTCCCTAGAGCAACAATTCTCAACCAGGAGTGCAAAGCCCAGAGGTCGGTGGGGGGAAGGAGTGGGTGTGTGAAAAGGACATGAGCAAGTTTAAAAGGTTCTGCCAAGCAGGACTGGGACTAAACTCATTGGATCTCAGGTCAGAAAGCTGTAGGCCTTCCACCCTTAGAACCTGAACCTGAAGCAAAACCTGAGCAACTTAACTTTGCAGGGCCCCAGGCAGTTACCTACCTTACCCTAATGCCAACCCTGGCTTTTATACGCAGAAAAATAGCTGTTGTGGCACAGTGGGCTTTGGATTTTTCATAGCGCATTGGAAGGGCTCCTGAAAGAAAAGGGTTAAGAACCCCTCCCCTAGATGACTTCTCATTGTGTAGCATTATTCAGGGACTATGTCTTAAGGTTGTGCGCTATTTTGTGGAGCTGACTGCAGCAGGCCCCACACCACACCTTGCTCCTCTGTGCTTCCTGGGCATGTGGTTTTCTCTGGTTGCTCATCTAACTCTCATACTGTTGGATGAGACTGTGACCTACCCAACCTGAATGTCTGCTTTTCTTAGAATCTTCCCCAAAATCCCCTCACACCTAATATTGTTCCACTAGGCTGCAGGAACCTGACAGTGGAGTGTTATGGCTTACAAGCATGTTTGAAGGAGGAAAGAAGAACCTGCAACACTGTAGAAAAATAATTTTGAAAAACAGGTTCCTAGAATTTTTAAAGACAATTACATCAAAATCCTCATGGTTTACCCCTTACCTGTTTCTGCTTTGAGACTGGAGTTCATAAATGTGCTCAAGGGATTAATTTGCCTGTGAAACCCCTAATGCTGTCTACAGTACAGGGAAAAAGGTTGATAACTTTAGTGTAGCCTGTTATAATACTACAGAGAGCAATCCTACACTGGTAGAATAGACTAGATAACTTAATAGGTATTTTTGCTTGCAATTTCTGTGCAGCTTTTTATTGATATTCCAGCTTTTTTTTACCTTAGTTGCAGGTTTTTTCACCCCTCAACTATGTAAGTATCTTTTTGTCAAAAAGCAAACACTGAATTTGCCTTTCTGAAGGTAATTTTTTTTCTATGACATAAGTGATGTCTATAGTTTATCTTTGAACAGTACTACAGGCTGCTTGGTATGGCAATGGGATGTACCGAGGAAAAATAAGTACCATTAGGTTTGATCCTATGTGAAAGAGCTTCCTTCATCCAGAAAGCAAACGTAAATAAAAAGCTTTAGTCACCTGGGATTTCTTTTTCTAAGGCAAGTGATGTTCAGCAGTTCAGGGCCAGTCTCTGAGGTGAAGCTGATTCGAAATTATGAAATTCTGACAAATGCTTCTACTAGCCTCTTCTTCCTCCCACACCTTCACAGTAGCATCCTTTTGCATTTTATTTTTCCCTGTTATTGTGGCAAGACAAACATCATCTGGGTTGTGAGACAGACTTGAAAATACAGGCGTATGCACATGAGAGTACTGAGCAAGTACCGTAGCCTTGCTTCTCTCTTCCCCAACCCTGGGACAAGGATACGGGAAAACTCAGTGCAAACAATGGTCTCTTGCAACTGCTGTGGCAGTCTGTTGTGTAGGTGAGGCCCTTTTTTGTCCCTGTTCCTTTCTTAGATTATGTTGTTGGTTTGCCAGTCCTGGAGAGGGGATGGGCACATGTTACCATTATGTTGCTTCTTGTGCATTCCTTTGGTCTGCCTGATTAAAGAGAGCATAAGAAACAAGTCTTTTGGAGATATTTGAAAGAACTATGGAGAGCAATATTAATTTAAGCAAAATGTTTTTAAAATGTGATGTTGCCATTTATTGATCATTGTAGCTAGTCCTGAAATGGCTGTACACAGGTTAACTAAATAATCATAATAGATCTGTGAGGTACATTGGTTGGTAAATATTATCCCCATTGTACAAAAGAAGTAAACAGAATCACAACACTTGTCTTATGAAAAGCTACACAGAAAGCCAATGGCAGAAAAAGGATTACAGTTGAATTCCAGACTACCAGTGGTGTGCTTTACCTCTTTAAATGCCTCACCACCTCAAACTAACAATGGTCTCTCTGCTAGGTTTATATCTCCTCGTTCTAGGGGAATAAGCAACCTGAGTTTGACTAAATACTAAAAGAGATGGGGAAGCAGAGTTATTCAATACTTTGAAGTTAGCAATAGGAAGCTTAAATGTAATTCAATGGAAGATATGAAGGATGAAGTAATGAAAATAGGTTGTGGAAGCTTTTGTTTCATGTGATTGCCATCATAATTATACTAGCTTAATTGATTTTGAGGATTTGGATAAGGTTTGAATTAGAATTGGAGTATAAACAAACAGCCCAGGTCTGCATACTCTTGTACCTTGAGAAACTTCTGATCAGGATTCTATACAAACCCAAACTTTGTGGTGAGAACCTATCTCTGCAACAAGCCAAAAGAGAGCCCTTAAATCTGAAGAATTTTATGGAATTTTGGTTCACCTGCAATACTGATATTTATCTAAATTTAACTTCAGAACCTTTTGAGATTTGCCTATTACTAGACTCTGTGGTCTGCACATTCCCATGGAAACCTATCTATAGTCCTGTTACTATTTTGGTATCAGAAACCTGACTGGCTGGGATTTTTTATAAGGAAAACTTCTTTTATTCCCCTCTAACACAATTGTCTTTTAATCAGGCAGAATGTTTAGATAATGCGTTAACGTTCAGCTCCTGTGCAATCCAGATCATGTCTTCACTACAAAATTATGTTGACCTAATTTATATGCAGGTGCCACAGTTTTAAATAATTTGAGTATGAACATACTTGAAGCCTTTATTCAGCAGTCAGTGTCCTTACCAGGAGCACTTACATAAATTTGTATTGTCCATGTGGGGCATTGTCGGATGCCACATGAAAGCCTGTAATAGCCAATGTAAGCAATGTAGTCTCTGTACTAACACTATATCAACCTATTGACATTTAGTGTGACTCTGCACTACTTGGAGAGGTGATGTTACTCCTTGAGCATAGTGAACCACTTATGTCAATGGGAGCCAAATTTAAGTGAAGACTCGTCCACAGCTAAGTCAATGCAAGGCAACTTGGGTTGACCTAATTCTGTAGCATAGACCAGGCCCTAATTTCTGCTTCCCTCCGCCCAACAGGGGAGCCAACAGAACTGCTAGGCCTCTGGGTAATGTTTGTGGGTGTGGGATCTAGGGGTTATAGTGGACCACAAGCTGAATATCAGTCAGCAGTGTGATGCTGTTGCAAAAAAAAGCAAACATGATTCTGGGATGCATTAACAGGTGTGTTGTGAGCAAGACACGAGAAGTCATTCTTCCGCTCTACTCTGCGCTAGTTAGGCCTCAGTTGGAGTATTGTGTCCAGTTCTGGGCACCGCATTTCAAGAAGGATGTGGAGAAATTGGAGAGGGTCCAGAGAAGAGCAACAAGAATGATTAAAGGTCTAGAGAACATGACCTATGAAGGAAGGCTGAAAGAATTGGGTTTGTTTAGTTTAGAAAAGAGAAGATTGAGGGGGGACATGATAGCAGTTTTCAGGTGTCTAAAAGGGTGTCATAAGGAGGAGGGAGAAAACTTGTTCATCTTGGCCTCTGAGGATAGAACAAGAAGCAATGGGCTTAAACTGCAACAAGGGAGGTTTAGGTTGGACATTAGGAAAAAGTTCCTAACTGTCAGGGTAGTCAAACACTGGAATAAATTGCCCAGGGAGGTTGTGGAATCTCCATCTCTGGAGATATTTAAGAGTAGGTTAGATAAATGTCTATCAGGGATGGTCTAGACAGTATTTGGTCCTGCCATGAGGGCAGGGGACTGGACTTGATGACCTCTCAAGGTCCCTTCCAGTCCTAGTATTCTATGATTCGATGATTCTATGAAGGGGGGACAATTCCATGCTCCCAGAAGGGGCAGGCCGGGGATGCAGCCAGACCTCAGTGCTGCCCGGACTGCTCTGTGCTCCTATCCCCATCAACTGCTGAGATTGCAGAAGAAATTTAAAGGGTCTGAGGCTCCAATAATGGCATCTGGGAACCCCAGGCCCTTTTGTATCACTGAAGCCTGGGACAGTTGCCCCCTTTGCCCTGCCCCTTTGGCTGGCCTTCCTCCCATTGCCACCCTCCAATTGCCATTAAGAAGGTCTCTTAATTGCTGTTGCTTACACAGGTGGCAAATTGTCTTGTATTCATGTTAAATATTTATTCATATAAAACAATGGGGCCATATCCTAACCAAAATTAACTCAGTGTAGCTTCTCTGACGCCAGTGGAGCTAAGCTGATTTACACCAGCTCAGGATCTGGCCCATGCTTTGTAGGACATTGTGAGTGTTTGCCACATTTAAAATAAGGCTAAAGCAAGGAAAATACCATTTTTACTGTCCTAGATTTTAATTTAGGGCATAATCGAGGAAGCAATTCTCATCACTAATTTAAATTCCAATTTGTTTCCACAAATGAAGTGGAACATGAATTCCAACTCTTCATCAGGACTTGATGTTCTCAGCAAGCTAACAGATGAGGAAAACCCCCTCAGTGAAGTGATGTGTGTATGTTTTATAGTAAAGAAAGCTAATGTGTGCTCTTTGACTACCAAGGCAGCAGCTGACTGAATATGTGGTTTCAAATCTACAATTTTTGCACCTGACTTTCTGTTAAAGCCAAGCATTTTTGTTGCCTGTGCTGACTTCCTACAATGTTTTAAGATATTTCTCTGAACACTAATAAGTAATGTTTGTTTTAATGTTTGAATTTTGGGTTTTTTTTTACCTGTCTGCATTAAAAGTTTGCAGATATTTCTCTCCCTATCCATTTTGTACTTTTCTATTTACCAAGCCATTGATTTTAGTTCTCCCTATGTTTCTTAATAAGGATTTTGCCAGCATTTCTTTCTCTGCTTCTTTGAATACCATTGTGTTTGATAACTGGAAGAATGATCAAGGTTGTGAAATTCACTATGGAAAAAACAATCTAATACAAAATAGTGAGTTCTGGAGTTTTAAAATAACCAGTCATTAAAAAGAAACTAATTGTTTTTAGATTATTTTTGCCTCCTGAACAAGCAGTGTTTGAATTTAGCCATCAGATTAAGGGGTGCCAATTTTCATTTAGCCTCATCGCCCTTCAGCAAAGCTTATCTCCCATATTTGTACCTCTGATTATGTGCAGAGCTCTACCGATATACGTGGCACTTTACAGATAAATTAAACATGAGGATTTCTGATCCTTCTTTGAGCCCAGCAATGTACGGGGACCACAGGAGCCCTTGAGGGAATTCCCCTGTCATAGACACAGTTTGCAGTTTTGTGTGTCCCTTCCTTCCATCCACGGGCATGTTAGCGGTGTAGTTGGAGCAAGAGGGAAGCAGGTGAGTTCTGGCAAGTCAGTATAGGCGCTATGGAGAAGCTGCCATAAGAAGCAGCACTGGGGACCACGCCACCTGCCTGGAAAGGGTATCAATTGCATAATACAATTATTTTCTATTTTATGCTTTGATTTATTGGGTTCCTGCCTTGGCAAGCCTTGGCATAATACCAGTAATGGCTGTGGTTGTGAATTTCACAATGAGAACTTAATTATTGTTCATGTTCAGAAGAAGAATTCTAAGAAAACCACCTGATAATGATTCACATTATTTTCTGAAAATATATGCCTTAACATAACCTATAACTTAAATCAATTATTGTAATCTGATTGCATTATTTATGAGTACAGAAATATCTGTCACTTGCTTTAACAAACCTCATAATGTGTTGCTAGTTAAGTCCTGTATGAAATCAACTGAAGGTCATGCTAGACAAAAGCTTTTGTGAATATAGGTATAATATTTTTTATAATAAAGGCATTCTTTCGTGGCTTGAATCTATGTTCCCTCTAATCTGTTCCATCCATGTGCAGATTTTTTTCCCATCCCATGTGTACAATACATTTTTGTGTGCACCAACACACATGTGAATGTGCAGCACCAGTGGAAATAAAACCTAGCTGTGGGTGCTTTACCAATCAGCTGGGCAGCATTTGAATCTCTCCTGAGCAGTCACATAAGCACACACCTTATAGGGAACACTGCTCCCAATCCCAGATGAGTATACTAATCTCAAGGTTAAGGGTTATAAGGAAGCTCCTTCCCCACCCATCCCCTGATTGTTTTGAAGGAGTTAAGTGGTCTTTGAGCTTGTGATTTAGGTATCTGAACAGCTGTCTTTATCCTGGTTCCTTAATCGCTCTGTGGCTTAGATGGGAGACAGTCTACTGGATGTCTAGAATGAGACAGAAGTGTATATGCTTAGAGGTAGAAACATAGGTGACTAGCAGGTAACTTTTACAATAAATATTGTGTGTCTGAGTGAATTTAGGCACCTACAGGTTAGGCAACAGTAGTTTTGTGGTTTGCTTAATAACGGAACTTAGGACTCAAGTACCTTTGTGGATTTCCCCCCTCCCCATAATCTTTCTGTGCTAGGGTGACCATATATTCTGTTTTGGCTGTAACAGGCCCTGTTTTAAGCCCTGTCCCAAGACAGCAAGAGCAAACAGGACCAATGCCCACTTTTCTTTAAAAGAATGGGATGCAGAGGAACATGTGGGGAGGAGTGGGAGGGCAAGTGGAGATGCGAGCCCTGCACGGGGGGTGGGGGAGTGCAGTGTTGCAGCATGGTGGGGGTTGGCAGGGTTCCAGCGACCAGGCAACAGCCACATGTGGGGATGGGGAGGGGGGCTTGGGTGAGCGGCGGAGGGAGGGTGTCATTTTCCCTTTGGGAAGTATGGTGACCTTGCTCTGTGCCTTAATTCCCCATCTTTAAAAGGGGATAATGATACTTCTTTACTCCCACCACTTTGTCTGTCTTGTTTATTTCAAATAAAAGTTTTTCACGGCTGTCACTGTGTTTGTAGTGCCGAGTACAAATTGGGCCACAGAGTCATACTGTCCATTGGACAATTTGGGAGAGCTGCCCCAGGCCCTGCTCTTTAGGGGGGCCTTGTGGTGGCCACCCCAACCATTCTATGGATGGGACAGTCCTCCGTATTGATGAGAGCTAGTGGGGCCCTTGGCACCCCAGGAGATTACCTAGGGGGCCTGTATTCCCTCCTGCATGCACTTCAGTGACATGAGCCCCAGAAGCAGAGCAATACAGCAGCCAGTGCTACTCTGCTGCCCTCTCCCAGCCGGTTCGCCCTGCTCCCCTGAGTGACACAAGGCTCAGGGGAGCAGAGCGCAGTTGGCTGAGATGCTCCACTTCCTGCCACCACAATGAAGCCGAGCGACATGGCTGGGCAGTGGCCTGCAGAGTGGCGCAGGCTGCTGCATCACTCTGCTTTCCAGTCTCACACTGCTGTGGTAAGTGTGGCAGACAGGCCTGCCAATGAGGGGAGAAGTAAAGGGGGCAGTTGCCGAGGGCCCAGTGATTCAAAGGGGCCTGGGTCCCCTGGCCACCTTTGCTAATACTGTGGCAGCAGCAGTGGCTGGAGCCCCAGGCCCTTTAAATCGCCATCAGAATGCCATGCCACGCTCTCCAGGTGGCTCAGAGGGCTGAAGGGGGGAGGGGAAGGTGCCACACCCTGGGCTGTGATGAGGGCTGGCTTCTTCTGACCCCATCCCTTCCACCCAAGGCCCTACCTTGGAGTGCAGTGCCACCGTGCCCAGGGGCCTATGGAGGCTGTCGGCTAACCTAGAAGGAGAGTGCCCAACTTCTTCTGCCACCCCATTCTCGACACCCCAGCTCTCCCGGGCTGTGGAGATCAGGGAATAGCGTTTTGGTAAAGAGGTACAAGGGGATGGGGGGAGGGCAGAGAAGGCCAGGAAGGGTCAGAGGTGGCACCTGGAGTGGGGGGTTGTCTCAGACCCCATGCCACCCTAGGTCCCTCAATGCTGTTAAAGGCTTCCAGATGCTATTGCAATACAAGTAATAAATAATTCATAACTGCTTTCTGCTCTAGCTGGAAAGGATCCATTTCTGTGACATTTCACTGGGAATGGACCTTTAGGAAATGGGAAGGCCTTTTCAGAAAGGTTAAAATAAAACGTTTTTTCCAGCTTGTTGATGATTATACACACTCCTGGTATAGTATGGTTGTTAGAGGTAATAATTCTTTGTCTCTACATCACTTTCTGCAAAAATAAATCATGATCCAGTTTGCAAAGCAAAACATGAAATGCTTTTCTAAACCTGCAGTATGACATGATTACAGATTGTAGTCACTGGCTAAGTAGAATACATGCTACCATTGGTTTCAGAAGGAAATTAGGTTGGAACCTTTTCAGTGACCAACCTCATGCAAAATCTCAAACCTTTCAACTCCCTAGTTGGTATTACATACTGACATATTATATAGGTACAGAATTTCACAGAGCTAATAAAGCTATTTAAATGTATAATTATTGAAATTACCCATATTTCCTCAATTTAATGATGTTCACTAAATTGGCATGCATAATTTATGCCATTATTACTGTCAACCATCAATCCAACATATAAACTAAATGACAGAATAAAACATTTAGAAGTTTATTCAGAACAAAATAATCATAAATGACAACACTGCAAATTTTCATATTTTTTCAGTTTCTGTGTGATGAATTGTATTACCGTCTATGGAATTTTATTTGTGATATTACTATATAAACCTCTTCAATAAACAATTTAGAAGACAATAACTAGAATAATTTGCAAAAAGACGTCAGCAGCATGATTTGTACTACAAATCTATGCGACTATTCCTTCCGCTCCCCCCTCCTTTTGTGTGAGGAGTTAAAATTTCAATCTTTTAGTCAAAGGTCAGTCATTTTTCATGGGAATAGAATCTCTAAATTTTACTCATTTATGCCTTATATGAATCCAATAAGACATACACTAAGCAAACAAAATACTAGCTAATATACTGTTTTAAAATAATAATAATTAAGAAATTTTATACAATACAGCTAAGCTAAAAATTGCTTAAAAAGCACCCTGTCCGAAACACATTTGAACAATTGTCTGCATCCATTTCTATATCTTGAAGTTGCTTTAGAATTCATAGTACTAATCAAAATGCCAAGGCATGTTATAAAAGGATTAAAATGCCCAAATCTCATTATACATGGCTTCCTACACTGTGATATTTCTTATGTTTACATTTCTAAATTGAGAATGCTGTAAACAACAAATAGCCTGTGATGTTGTAAATTTCATTTACAAGGTGCTTACAGCGAAATGAGGAAATCTATAAATGGAAACTAAGGAGAAATTTCTGAGTTATTTTTGGCTCAACATAGTCAATAATTTTAAATGTTCTATTTTGGGAAGGAAAGGATCTGTCTTTGTTTTGATATTTCCTATGTTACATGCCAATATTAAAAGCATAGCAAGGAAGTTCTCCAAGGTCTCTTTTCTCCCTGGAGCTCCTAGACATAAATAATATAAAATCATAAAGTGTGTTCAGGAAAAATATAATCAGGGCATATGTTACAATAGAATAATTTGTGTACTTATCATTAGAGGAAAAACTGAAATTAAATATATACAGGGCATCCCTGCTGTAAGTTGTCCCAGTATACATCTGTCTTCCCATTCCCCGCTCTTAAGTCGCGCGCAAAAAAAAAAAAAGCACAAATGGAAGTCAACCACAGGAAAAAAATTCCCTCTTTACGTTGTTTCACTATGGGTGTGTCCAGACTACAGGGTTTTTTCAAAAAAAACTTCCCCTGAGTCTAGACTGCCGCCCCGTTCTTTCAAAATTAAATAGAAAGAACGTTTTTTTCGACCATGGTAAACCTCATTTTATGAGGAAGAACGCCTTTTTTCGAAAGTGCTCTTCCGAAAAAAAGGCATCTTGAATGTAAACAGGGCTTTTTCAAAAGAGAGCATCCAGATTGCCTGGGTGCTCTCTTTTGAAAAAGCGGCTCGCTTTTTTGAAATAATTGGTTGCAGTCTAGATGCTCTCTTTTGAAAGAGGCTTTTTCGAAAGATTCTTTCAAAGAAGCCTCTTTCAAAAGAGGCTTGTAGTCTAGTTGTAGCCTATAAGCCCACATTTTTTGGACCATATCTTGGACTTATAGCGAGGATGGCCTGTATACCAAATAAAGAAATATATTTGTAACTTTCCTAGCGTCTACACAGCCAAACCGCTATTTCAAAATAAATTCGAAATAGCGGCACGCTTATTTCAAATTTGGGAAACCTCATTCTATGAGGAATAACACCAAATTCAAAATAGCTATTTCGAAATAAGTGCTGTGTAGACACATTTCGATATAGGGGGACTCCAACCTTCCCAGGGTGCCCTGGTGGCCACTCCAGCCTCAACCAAGAACACTCCTCTCCCTCCCCAGAGCCTTTAAAGGGGTAGACTCTGGCCACAGTGCCTGTGCCAACTCTAAGCCTGCCAGCCCAGAGCCAGCAGTCACTGCCCCTGGCCCAGTGGCCCCAAAACATGAACCAGCAAGGCACTGGCAGCAAGCCCTCCACCGCTCCCCAGGAGCAGTCTGCAAGCTCCCAGCAGCCTGCCAGGGCCTGGAGAAGGCGGGCGCCTTCCTGGTCCAGGGTGGAGACCATGAACCTTATTCAGGTTTGGGGGGAATGCCCCCAATGTCCATGATCTCTGCACTAAACGGGGAAATGTGGCCGTCTATGGCAGGATAGCTGCCAGCCTGGCCACCAAAGGCCACATGTGAACCCAGGAGCAGGTTTGCATGAAAATCAAGTTGGTCCGGCGAGACCCCCACCCCTGAACCCTGAGCTTCCCCTCCCCCTTCTTCCCCTTGCTTCCCCCTTCCAGCTCCCTCCTCCCAGGTTTCCCCCTCCCCTCTTTTCCCCTCTCCCGCCTCCTTTCCCCAGTCTCCCCAGAGTTTCATCCCCCGCCCCCCGTTTTGTTAAATAAAGACAGTTTGTGTTTATGAAAAAACGTGTATTTTATTTTACATGAGGAAGGGGGGGTAAGTGAAAGGGCGTGAGGGAGGAATGAGGCACAAGCCCCCAGTGGGGCAGACCAGGGAGACTGTTAGTGCTCCTCAGGGTGGAAGCTCTCCCACAAGGCCTCCTGGATACTGACAGCCCCCCGATGGACCTCCCGGATGGCAGCCTGCAGAAAGTGCAGCCAGACTCACAGCAACACATCCAAGAGAAGCACCACAGTGCCCCAGGGCAGCTCCGGCTCCATGTTGCAGAGTGCTGTGGTGTCCCTAGTGAGGGCAACCAGAGTACGCAGAGACAAAATGCTTTGCTGTCCCTCATCGAGGTATGCAAGTAAGCAGGGAAAGCTGAGAACCGGCTGTCCGGGGGGGTCCCTTTAAGCACAGGCCTCAGATAGCCTCAGGCAGCAGCCACACAAAGTAAATCCTGACCTGATGCTCTGCCGGACCAGCCTTAAATGCGATTCAGCATCCACTCAATGTGGATGCGCTATTTCGAAATAGAAAAATGCTATTTTGAAATGCATTTTATGTGTAGATGCGTTATTTTGAAATAGCTTATTTCGAATTAACTATTTTGAAATAAGATATTTCGAAATAACGCTGTAGTGTAGACATACCCAGAGTAATTTCTAGAAGACATATAACTATACATTTCATAACACATGAGAAACAATAATAATAAATTAATTGTTTGAAATTAAAGTTTTACATAGGAAGGAAGAGCTAATAAAATTCATGTTCAGTGATGAGCACAAAACTGAGACTATGTCCTTTTCCATTGATATTCTCACTATTTGTGAAGCACTCTGGACTGGAAGTAGCCAACACTCCATAAAGTGCTGTGAAGTCATTTAAGCTGGAAGGACAGACAATGGTGAAAAAGAAGTTGCCTTCATGTTATCAGAAAAAGCTTGCAAATCTTTGAAAAGCTATAGGTGGATCTCTTTATGCATAATGACCATTAAGCTACGAGAGAAACATAGCCCTGTGACTGCCATGCAAGTCTGTGCACTCACCACAGACACAGGGGGCAGTGCCATAAACCAGTTTTACAATGAACATCAAACAAATATTTCACAAACCTCATCTAGAGAGTTTTAGCTCATTCTTAATGCCAAGATTGCAAACAGTAACTTAGAGTGGGAGAACATCAAGGGGAAAGGAGGATTTAAAAAAATGAGTAAGGTAATTGATTGATAGTGCAGGATGAAGCAAAAATTTGTTTGTAACAAACACAGGATTTCAGCATAATCAAATGAAAAGGAGAGCAAAGGAAATCCCTTGAGCTGTAAACAGGCTTTAGAAATGGACTTTTCACCATATACGAGATATAAGATATTTTCCTTTTATCAAATCTTGGACAGGAACATAGACTTCGGTGGACCTATGTTTTTGCACCTTTGTTGACAAAAGAAAAGCATTCTATTCCATTAACAGAGAGGCTCTATGGAAAGTACTCAAGTGGTACAGGTGTAGCAGTATTTGAATCAGTTTACAACTAAGTCTGTAAGAGTCACTGGCGATCTGACAGTAGTTTGAAGTGAAAACTGGTGTTAAACAAGGCTGTATGCTCATTCCAATACTTTTTCTCAATACATAGAAAACATCTCATCTAACTCCCTTAACAACATTGACGGAGGCCGCATGATTACTTTCTTTACATATGATATTGTAATAATGCCTACGAAGCAGTATAGCGAAGAAGCAACAACCAATTTATACACAACAACTGGAGAAGGGTATTAAGAATCAAGGAATAAATGACCAGGCTAATGATAATATAAAAAAATCAAGAAACTGGCAGATCTAGTCATTTATGGTGTAGATGTTGAACAAGTAACTTCTACTACTTGGCCACATCATAATGTCTTCTATGAACATGACATGGACAAGCATGGATAATTACTGCCAGGAGAATGTTTGCATGCCTGACTAAAAACTTTTAGAACCTTAAATCACTGTCTGTGGCAGCTAAATTCAGATTGTATCTCACACTTGTACTCACATTTTTTTACAGTTTTGAAACATGGGTACCAGCAAAGCATCTGGAGTAAAGTGTGAGCATCAGAAATGAGGAGGCTGCATGACAAGTCTGGAAAGACTATGAAATGGTGATGGTCATAGAAAATTGAGGCTATGTCTATACTACAGATTTTTTTGCGCAAAACCAGCCATCAGCGCTTTCTTTTGAGATAGTGTCCATGCAGTGTGGATGCTCTCTTCCGCAAAAAGCTTCTTGCTCAAGAAGCCTGTAGTCTTTACATAGCTTGAATGTGCAGTGTGTAACTGCAGTCATCAAAAAGAGCCATATACAAGCGTCTACACCTCAAGTGCGTTTTTGCGCAAAAAAAATGAAAGAACAGAGGGGGTTTTGCGCAATAGTTATTCCTCTTTCTACGAGGAATAACTCCTTCTTGTGCAAGAGTTCTTGCAGATGGGCAACAGGGGTTTTTTTGCACAAAAACAGGAAAAAGGAAAAAGCACCAGTGCCCTGGTGATCATTCTGTGGATAGCTATCAGCGCTTTCTTTTGAGAGAGCATCCATGCAGTGTGGACGCTCTCTTCTGCAAAAAGCTTCTTGCGCAAGAAGCCTGTAGTCTAGATATAGTTTGAATGTGCAGTGTGTAACTGCAGTCATCAAAAAGAGCCCTATACAAGGTTTGGCCATATGTCTGTAACAACCCCAGAGTCGCTGCCAATTGTTCTCCATGGAAAAGTGCATGGTGATAGACAGTGTGCACATCCAAGGAGACAGTAGTACAGCATAGTATATAAAACTATCCAGGGTCCCCTAACAGGCTTAAGTGGCAGCTTAAAACAAATGTAGATGGAATCTGCTCATAACATCAGTCCTACCCAACCTTGGAAAAAGGGGGAGGAGGACGACTGATAGTGGTGATAATAAAATTGATTCAGATGAACAGGCATTCGTTAAACATATACTTTGACCTTAACTGTCCATTTCTACACTTCAGCAGTTGCTCACATCCAGCCACTACTCATCAAACTGAGCAATGGTAGTACCTTTACAAGACATTAAAATTGTTCTTTTGGCTACAAGTAATATGAGCAAAATAGCTTTCCTTTTGTAGCTCTTGGCGTTAGTCACAGATAGATTACCTAAAATGGCCAATGACCTGAAGAAGGACACAGACATATTCAAAGCATGTCTAAAATCCAAAGGCATCAATCCACGTGTGAGAGCAATCATAGAATAAATGCATTTAAGATGCCAGGATCTTGATGTCACCTTAAATGGGGAGAGCATAATGCTTACATACTAAGTATTCTGAATAGGTAATTGGATATGCAGTTAGTAACCTTGAAATGTATAAATATCTAACCTATGAGTTATAAGTGGCAAAAGCTAATGATCAGCACATGAAATTGCTAATGTTTTCCAGAAATTAACTGGCTTTAATTTCTCAGTTTCACCGATAAAATGAAGTTATCAAGACTTATTTGAATTTCAAAAATCTAAAATAGCACTGAATTTGAACACTGCTTTGAACAGTTACAGTTACAATCCTTTCCAGTCCTGAAAAAATAAAAGAAATATTTTCATTCAGTCCTGAAAAATACAAGAAATATATTAAAAATATAAATGCTGCAGAGCAATGGACAGTGCCTTTATGCATATGAGTTAGGAATGGTGTGAAGGATCACTTTGCCTATAGAGGGAAAAGAGCTAGCACCTAAAAATAGCAGAGTGGCTGCAGCAGCATGGGCAGTGGGTTGGGCTCGACACTGAAGTAGAATTCCACCCGAGGCACATATTTGGGTGGCTAGCCTAAGTCACTGCCCATGCCACCAATGCTACATGATTATTTTTTGGGTGCTAGCCTGATCAGAACTAGTGTGTGTATGTTTGCCCGTGCTGGAAATTAAACCTGCCAGTTGATCTGTAGACATACCCTAAGTTATACTCCCTTTGAAACAAAATTCTTCTATTACTCCCTTCTTTCCACACTTACCTCTTTGTTGCTACACCACTTAAAAGGATCCAGTAATACACCAGCTGTGTAAGTACTGAGGTCCACTGACCAGAATAAAGCAGAAATTCTGTAACTCTTGCATTCTGAAAAAAAAACTCCTAACGCACACTAAACTTCCACTGGTATGTTCAACCTTATATCCAGTGACACTAATTAGGAGGAACTGGGGGGCATATGTGTGCCCTCCATGCACCCCAGTTTTTTAACTTGCTTGAAATTATATAGGCCACATAGCCAGGGAAGACCATGTCCTGGGTACTTTTACACTATGGTTCCATATTTAATCAACATGGCTGCTTCAAGAGTGGTCCAGAACATTGCTCCAGCTTTATGGTGACAATACCACTGAAATTTGACTAGCTATTCCTCTGTACAGGTGAAGAGGCAGATGGGCCAAATGGTAGTGAGTGGCATTGAGACCTGGTGGACAGGATTTGAACTCATCTCAAGTTTGGCTTGGTCATCCATCTGTTCAAATGGAAGAGCAGCGAGGCCAAATGGTGTGTATAGGGAGGAGTGCAAGGGAGCCCATGGAGATCCTGGTGGTACCAGTTCATGTACTGTGTGGGTAAGAGAGATGGGGAAACTTCATTGCTTCAGTTGCATTGGTGGAAAATGAAATGTGTAGGTAGATGTTGTCATCCGCATATTTTTGGCTACAGTCTGTGTCATCTTATTTTCTCTCTAAGGGGTTTCATGTAGATAGTAGAAAAGATGGAAGACAGGACAGGTATCAGTGGCATTCTCCCAGTAAAGGCTTTTGGAAAAGAGGAGCCATTGTCTATTACTAGCCTCTGAAACCTGTTGCCCATAATTCGAGCCACTGTAATGCAGTGTTTCCTACTCCAGCTATGTCATGTAAGCAGGTCAGCAAAATTATGAAGTAGAATGAGCACTGAGTTATGACCATGATCAGTTCTCAAGAGGCAGTTAGCCAGGGCTGTTTATGAATATGTGTGTTCTGTAATATAAATTCAGGGTTATTGAAATTCAAGTCTGTGGTCCCTGGGTTAGCAAGCCAGGGGGTGAGTGTCCACCCTGTATAAACCTAGATTGAGAATTTCTGCACAGGCCCTAGTTATGAGGCTCCAGAATTCACAATGCAGTAGTCTGACTTACTTGTACTTCCACTCTATTAAATAATGGTGGACATTCCATTGGTGGCTTCTGTGCTACTGAAGGGACATGATGGAAGAGAAGGATACAGGCATGGAAAAATCAAAATGTGTGCTGCTGCTTGTGACTCCTTTTGTAGCTGCTGAATTCCCCCTGTATAGATTGGCACTTTGGAAGCGTGGGAGTGACATACTGATGTGAAGACCTAGAATCAGAAAATGTACATGAAGAGCTTCATGAGCAGCTTGCCCCTATCATAACATACCAACAGAGAAGTGGGTTGCTATAACCGTCTGGAAGTTGGCTACTCCAAATTGCTATCGTTCGATTGCTAAAAGAACTTTGGTATCAGAAAGACAACCATGGGTAAAGTGTTTGCAAAGGTTTGCGAGGCAGTCAGGCATGTGATTTACCCAGTGGTGCTGTGCATAAACAGTTTCCCTCCTGATGCAATTTCTGACTGTGAGAAAACAGGGTTTCCAAACCCTGCTGAGCCATTGTTGGGGTTCATGTGCCCACAATATTCCTTCCTACAGGAGTGCTTAAACCATAATGGGTACCACACCATTGTCACATAGGCATTCATGGACCACAAAGGCTGATTTAGGGAAGTTAACAGCTGCACTGGAAAAGTTCATGATGCCAGACAGGCTGGGGACACTATTCCCACCAAATGACATTGTCATAAATGGAGTTAGTGTCACCACTGCTCTCTTGGGAGACTCCGTAAACACTTCCCTTTACCTTTTACTCTGATTTCAGGGAGCTTAGCAAAAGAAGGGTTAATTCCATGGTTTACAGGTATAGAATGGTAGCTGAATGTGCATTTGGCAGTCCGAAATTCCACTGGCACTTTCTACATATGTGTTTGCATGCCTGTGTCTTCAGTGCTGTTTTCATTATTGTGGCATTCTGTGTTCTTTTGTAGGAAGCCAAAGGTGAGCCATTTGCTCCTGAATGAAGCTATGACAGTAATGGATTGCTGAACTGGTACTTACAGTGTACCTATCACAGTGGGAGATACATGCACCCAATCAACACAAACCAGGGATGCTCTGTGCTTCCACATTATGGACTGGCATGGGCCAATGGAAGAGAGAGAATAGTATAGTTTATAAATGTTCTTGTATGGGCTACAGTAAATAAAGTACTTTCACATCATGCTTTAAAATGTGAGGGTGGGGTGGTGTCAGCTGATGGCCGGGGTATTGTGTGTGTGTAGTCTGTGAGCCCTATTAAACACCCGAGTCTTCAACTGCTAGGACAGGGTCCCTTCGCAGCAGGCAGCCTAGGGGAGGCTGTCGGGTGCCCCAAAGTCTGCAGGGAGAGCTTATTATACCCGTGTCTTTGACTGCTAGGACGCAAAGTCCCTTCGCAGCGGGCAGCCAAGGGAGGCTGACAGGTGCCCCAGGGGTCTGCCCCGTGGAGGCGGCAGAGCCCAAATGCCCATCTCTCACTGTGTCTACCCCTTTGACCGGCTAGAGTTCTTTTAATTGTGTCTGGTTCTGTTACAGCAACAGGAGGAGTCAGGTTGAAGCTTAAACAGTTACAGGTTTGTTAAAGAGACTTATAAAGCGTGTGGTCACAGTGGCTATTGTTCTATTTCTTAACTGCTAGCAAATACAGATCTTAAAATGGTTACAAAGGAAAAAGGAAGATAGAAAGTAACGGTACCAAGTGACAGCTTAATCTTTCAAGAGCTCTGATTTTATGCATGCGCTGAGACAAAGGACACGTACAGGTACAGTTTTTACCCCCTTCTGCATCTCTCGATTCCAGCATGTCAGGCCAGGACCGGTCACTCAATTCCCCGGGAAAGATGAATACGAGGCTGGGCGTCCCCATGTGGACCTCGGGAGGCAATTACCTAACCTGACCAGCAGCTGGAGGGTAGATTGACACTCAGAGTGAGTGTGCTGCTGGACCCATCTTTATATCCGTGGGGTCACGTATTCTCTTTCTTATCTATGGTGCCAAATTGTGCTGGTTCGTCTTTGTGACGCCAGTTCTTACAAGTGAGTTGTGAACTTAATTTACACTTGTAAGAGAGAGAACTAAATTGGGAGTACTGGACATTCTTTGCTCAGCGGGAGATTCCACTCCCCGGGACGGCTGTGTGATCGTATTAATATAGGTGCCAGCCAAGGGCAGTTCTCGCAGCCTCTTGCAGGTCAACAATTGGCATATCTCTGTTTACAGCCATCCAGGGTCACAGCAGCCAGCATATCCGGGCCTTCTGTCAAGGCTTCAAAGACTATGCTGATTTTATTGCTCTCTGTGCCCTGTGCACTCTGAGGCACCTAAAAGGGGCAAGCAAGATGGATGTTGCGGGGAGGGGGGGGTTCCTGTCTGGCTACAGGTGGACTGTAGCGCATTATAGTTAAGAATGATATGACTGCTTAAAAGGTGGCGTTGGGGTGGAGATTTGATTTTTCTGCCGTGACAGAGTGGCATAGACTGAAAAGTATACAGTGAAGTTTGGAGTGACAAGATGTTCAGAGGAGAGATGACATAGTATTGTCATTGGACCATTAGATGGCTAAGGCCAGATGACCAAGTAATTGAGGATATTATGAATGCTTCATGGGAAACACTGTAGTAGACACCAACTTTCTACATTGGAAGCCACCATGAAACTCACTGAGGAATATGTGGAGCAGGAAATCCCTAACAAGCCAGCCTGATCATTCAGAGGAACAACTGATGGTAAAGACTCCAGAAAAGGGGAGAGAACAAGAAGGAACCCACACCCATGAGACAGCAAATTGCATGCTGTTAGTGTAGAAGGTTTGGAACATTTGAAAAAGACTATATCTCTCCATGGACTGTAATTCCGCTGAGTTCTCTGGCTGCACGAAAACCATTGGCAGGCGGCCAAAACAGACACCCACCATCTTTGTGAGAATAGACCATTGACAAGGGATGGCACAGTTAGACTCTGCTGCAGGGTGTTCATTGTTCAGGAGAGACTGAGTGAAGCCTGTTGGATGGTGCCAGGAGTTTTACACTGTTGTATATTTATGGGAAGGAGAAAATCTCCCCAGTGGCCAGAGGACCCCTGGAGATTTAGGAAACATTTAGATTTCTGCAGGCTGGTGCGGTCAAGATCTTGTCCCAACCATTATTAATCAGTACAGATTAGAGGCCTTTTCCTCTGGAGAAGGGAAGTACTGCCCAGAAACTGAAATGGTGAGAAGGAGCAGGACCAAAGCAAGAAAATGAGCTAGCAAGGAATAGATCCAGAATCTAAAAGGGCATTAGGGAAAGAAGAAATGGGACTTGCTGGTTGGGACATAAACCTGGGAGAGAGACATGAAGGAAGAGTGGAATGAAAAGGGGACAAAAAATAGAACAGGACTTAGTGGAGAAAAAAGGGGAACTAAATAGGATGATGGCTAGAAGGGGTTAAGAGTGAGGGTTACACCTGCCTTTCGAGTGCACCTTTTATGGGTGGAGGATGGAAATGACCTCTGCAGAAATGCCAGAGAGTCTGTTGAAAGAAACCTTGTCCCTAAGAGGGGATGGTAGCCCCAGGAGAAAGTCAGAGCCTGGGGTGTGAGAGGCACTCCAGTAGGAAAACAAAAGATGGGGAGGTATGGGACGATCAGAGCAACCTAAGACTGACTCACCATTGAGGGCACTTGGCAAGTGTCCCCAGATTGAGAAGATAATTGTTTAAGGTCCATAGGGTTGCCAACTTCCCCAACCAGACAGACCAGACACCATTTGCAGCAATGGTATCTGGTCCATCCATTGGGAAAGCTGGCATCCCTAAAGAGTGGATAATTAATCCATTAACCATGTGATTCAGCTTGTCAGCTGAGGATAATTAGGAAAGATGGGAAGAGGAAGGAGGAAAAGGCTAGGGGAAGGGTGAGGGAAGTCCAAGCTCTCAGGGAAATGAGGGATCTCCTTTTCCTCTCAGACTGTGTTTGGGGAGAAGATAAAAGCCTTCCGTGGTGGGGAGACAAAGACTTAAATAGCAATTATAAAAAAAGGCACTTGATGTTGAACTTGTCATGGGTGTGCATGCTGGCTATTTGTAGTAAGGACTCCAGAGTGAGAGATCCCCACCCTGTAACACATATTGTAGTTATGAATAATATGACTGCTATGGGTAGATGAGTGGCAAAAACTGTGGCAATACAAGATGGCTTGGCATAGTGAAATATATTGAGGAATGGTATTTGTATAGTAATTCCCTATTGTCTCTTCTGTGTTTATCTTTATTATTTGAAATACACTTCATATGATGTGATGCAGTAATAGCAATAACATTTCTTAATAAAATAAAACCCTGGTATAGTAGAATAGCACAATACTAAACCATTGTCAGGGAGGCCAGCTGCCACTAGCATAGCAACACCAAAACATTTAGCAAACCCAAAATTCATGAACAGTGAAAATAGTGAAACCACTTTCAAACAATAAGCCCCTACTGTTGCACATCTTGTGGCCACCCTCCTACTTCTGTTCTCCTTTATGTTCTTTCCATATTTATTTTGCACTTGGCGCTGTTGCTGGAGGTTTGTAGGGAAGAGTGGGTCCACATGGCACGTGGAGATATTCAGGGGGGAAGAGCCTTCAGAAGGGTGGAGGACAGCTTGGGGTAGACTTGTCCTGTCCAGAACAGCCAGCAGAAGATACCTTCCTGGAGAATGGACCCTCTAACTGATTGTCACTACTTTCTCAATCATTTTCCCTAGGAATGGGATGCTAGGGCAAATAGTTTGAGAGGTTTTTTGCATCAAGTGTTTTTTAGGGGGCAGTTCAGATTCACTTATTGCACTTTTTGGAAAAGGTCTAGGATTGGCAGGTTATCTTCTCTGGAGATATGGATTATTTCTGTAATCATTATGCACAGCTCTTCATCAGCCAGGAGGTATGGATCTGCGTTGCAGGGTTGGTTCAAACAAATAGTCAGGGCTTCTTGAGCTTCCTTGTGCTGTGGTATGTTGGTGGGAGATACTGATGCCATCTGGTGCTGTATCACATTTTCTGCCTCTTTCTTCTGAACATTTCCTGGGGTCCACAGTAATTAAACATTAGTATGAAGCAGTGTAGCATGCAGAAGAGGGACAGAGAGGACTCAGAAGTTAGGTGATCTTCTCCTCAGGGTGGTAGCATTTGCTGGGCCATCAATAAAGTAAATATTGTAGTATGTGGAAAGTGTAAACTGTGAGGGAAAAAAGCTCTAGTCCTGTCAGGGTACTACATCTCTAAGATGTGCTTTGGACCCATTAGCAACCAAGCTACCCTTGTCACTGTCTGAATACAGATAAAGCTGAACTAGCCAAGAGCTATTTCTCTGTATTTCTATAGCTCCTGTCCTCTGAAGATCTCAAATGACTTCCTGAAATATTACTTTCCTGTGCACTCTGCTAGAAATCTTGTTCATTTTAGCATGCAATGTGGAGTTTCTGCTCTCACCTCAATGCACCCTTCTACCAACTCCAAATGGACCCCTCCCCGGGATGATATAGTGTTACCTCCTATGGTTATCTGCAGCTTTGAGGGGAAGGGAGAGGATGCCGCTTTGGTTCCAATCCCTGGTTCAGGGACTGTTTTGATCTTTAAAACATTTTTGCTTCAGTCTACTAGTAAAAAATGAGGCTTACATAGGGCCAAGAGACACTTAAAGATATTTTTTGCAGAAGCAAGAGAAAACAGTGCCTTCTAAAGTTTGAAGGTGAAATAGAACATGCATATCTTGGTGTACATTTCCAAAATTATCCTTAAAAGAGTGCTTAAGATTTTACCATGAGCTTGAGAATGGGGTCTAATTAACTTGTACAAGCATGGTACAGAAACAACACCAATCAGTTTAAGATCAAACTGAGTAAACTCAGAAAAAAATTTGTAACTGGAATGTTCAGACAAGCTAGTTGTGTCTGAACACATTTTGGACACATTGTGATAGGAATAAAGATACAGCTGAGCAGCGCAGCGCTCGGCCGAGCCTCCACGGAGGGAGGGGATGGGGGTGGGGTGCTGCCATACATGGCCGGGGGCAGGGCCATGTACGTCAGCGCCCCGCCCGCTTCTCCTCCCCCATGGCGGCCCGGCTGAGTGCACAAGGGGGGTCGCGAGGGTGGCCGGGAGGAAGGGGGGGCGGGAAGCAGAGCTGGCAGGGGGGATTCGGGGGCCACAAGGTGGCCGGGAGGAAGGGGGGGCGGGAAGCAGAGATGGCGGGGGCGGGGAGAGGTGCAGCGACGCTGGCCAGGGAGATCAGGAAGAGGAACGGGCCGGTGAGAAGCAGAGCTGGGGGAGAGGGTGCAGAGGGGCTGGCCGGGGAAGATCTGGAGGGGAAGTGGGGGAGAACCGGCTGGCCGGGAAGGGGAGGGTGAGCAAATTGGCCGGCGGGGAGCAGGACTGACGTAGGCACTTGCTGCCTGTCCCACGCAGGGTCCCAGCAACGCACGAGCAAGGAGGAGGCTTCCCCTCCTCCTCACACTCAACTGACTGATGGCTCCCAGTGGCAATTGCAGCCCCGCCTCCCAGATGGGACTCCCAGCCACTCCCCCTGCCCACACCAGGCTTCCGTCTGGTGCGCAGCCAGAAAAATCAGAAAATACCGGACATTGCACATGTCCAGTATTTTCTGATTTTTTTACTGGACAGAGCGGGCAAATACTGGACTGTCCGGTACAATACCGGACACCTGGCAGCCCTACCTGCCCCTTCTCCCCCGCGGAAGCCCGGCTGAGGGGCGCAACACTCAGCCGAGCAGCCACGGAGGGAGGGGAAGGGGGCGGGGAGGTGATGTGCACGGCCAGGGGGTGGGGCCGTGTATGTCACTGCCCCCCCTTCGCCTCCCGCTGTGGCGCTCAGCTGAGTGCTGCGCCCCTCAGCTGGGCCGCCACGGGGGAGCCAGCAGTGCAAGGGGCCATTTGGGCTCCCCTGCGGTGGGGGGGGAAGGGGGCGGGGTGGTGACGTACACAGCCCCACCCCCTGGCCGTGTACATCACCACCCCGCCCCCCTCCCTCATGGCAGCTCGGCTGAGCAGGCAGCACTCAGCTGAGCGCCACAGCGGGAGGGGAAGGGGAAGGGGAGAGACGGAGGGCAAGAGAGGCAGGAGGAGGAGGAGAAGAGAAAGGGAGAGTGAGAGGCAGGAGGGGGAGAAGAGAAAGAAAGAGACGGAGAGAGAGGCAGAAGGTGAGAGAGGCAGGAGGCGGAGGAGAGCTGAGAGAGAGAGGGGAAGACAGTAGGAGGAGAGAGAGAGAGACGGCGTGAGAGACCGGAGGCACAGGAGAGAAGACCAAGGTGGAGGAGAGATCTGAAAATCCCGTCTTATGACGTGCTAATTGGCTAGTTCCAAAATAACACAGACTGCACCTACGCTACAAGCAGTTATTTTGACATAATGTCAAAATAATGTCGAGCTGGAGAACTTCTTATTCTGCTCCTGTAACCCTCATTTTATGAGGAGTAAGGGAAGTCAGAGGATGAGTGCTCTTTCTCGGACTTCCTGCTTTGTAGACAGCGCCAAAAGCTAAAATAAGCTATTTTTACTTAAGCTACGCAATTGATGTAGCTCAAGTTGTGTAGTTTATTTCGGCTGTAGCCCTGCTGTGTATATGTTCCCTAAGAGACCTATAGTTCAGAAAGTGTGAAAGGACTGATGAAATGTTGAGGTCCTGAAATGGGAACCACGATATTTTTAATGTATCCATAAGCATGCACAGTAAGAGTGTGTCTAGACTCCATGGCTCCATCGACAGAGCCATGTAGATGAGTATACTCGGCAAAGGGAAATGAAGTGGCGATTTAAATAATCACCGCTTCATTTACATCAAAATGGCCGCTGCGCTGTGCCGATCAGCTGATTGTTGGCATAGGGCAGTAGTCTAGACAGGGATCAGCCGACCCCAGATCCCTTTGTCGTCAGATCCTTTATGCCTCCTGCTTCCTATCCTACACTCTCGTCCTTGACTACCCCAACTGGGATTTCTACACCTATCCAAACCCCTTGTTCCCTGCCCACTACCTGGAGCACTGGGGTTGGCAGCACTGACCATACTGCCCAGGTGCTTGGGAAGCTGAGGATGCTAAGGAGCGGGGGACAGAAGGAAAGGGGCCAGGGGCTAGCTTCACTGGGCAGGAGCTCAGGAGCTGGGCAGAAGGGTCCAGTGGGCCAGGTGTGGCCTACTTGCTATAGTTTGCCCTCCTCTGATGTAGACCATTGAAAAACCAGCATTAATAAGAGGTTAATCAGGCCTGTTGTATAAGGAAAATAAACTGATACAACTGAGGATCTTACCAAAGGGAGACTCATCTATGCTGAATTTCTCACACTCTTCTTAAGTTGATGCTGAATGCTGCAGAGCTGGTATTTGTTTCTCTCCACCTCTTACCCCTGATGTTTCCCATAATGCTGGCTTTTAATATCACAGTCACACCTATTCAATATATTCATAATTACCTCCATGTTTTCCCTCACTCAAGGAAATTTTCAAACCCATATTTAAAATGAACACGTGCACCTTGTTAACATTATTCCAAGCACACCTGTGTTGTCCTGCCTCTTTCAATGGCCAGCTGTCATATTGGGCCACTGCCTTAGGAAGCAACATGTCATAACAGCTGTTATGGACAGGTGGGGAAATAGTATACAGATACTCTTATTTCTTTTGAAAAAAGAAAAGGCATGGCTTATGAGATAGGTTCTCTGTGAGAAGAGAGGCCAATCTGAAGGGAAATTTAATAAAGTTAGAGTCTTTATGGCCATTAGAAAGAAGTGAGAGGCATTTTTACTTTTCACACAAGTCAGATATGCTATCAGTTTATGCTGCTGGCTGTTATTTTGCCTTATTTTCTCAGAGCTATGGGGTTCCCTATTGTGCTGCACCCGCCTATCCTCCACCCCAAACTCAGTGAGGAACAAACAACCTTTCTATGGTAGCATGTAAAGGAGAATGTGTTGTCAAACTTAACCTAAAATTTTCTAAAATTAATTTGGGGCTAAGGAAAATGTTAGCAAAATAATTAAACAAAGCTATATGGATTACTAAGAATTGTCTTAATGCATGGTGGCAGCAAAATATATTTGTCTTCATAAGCCTTTTTGAAACACAAAAGGGAGTCTAAATTTAATCTGTTTCAAATCTTATAGGCAGTGTATTCCTTGGGAAGTTTTGAGATATTGCCTGTGGAATATCTTCCAAAAAAAGTAAACTAACAACTCCCCTAAAAGAGTTGCATTGACTCCTTTCTTTGCTCTGTTAAGAAGCAACTCTTTTCTACTCTTCATAGACACAGAGAATCCCTAATACAGAAAAAATCTATGCACTTTCACAGAACTAGAGGAACCTGCTTAGATGTTTGGTCCTTGGAATACAGAGAGCCCGAACTGTGTGCGGGGAATGATGGAAAGGGGTGAGTGGAGAATGAAAATTAGCCTGCACAGAACTACAGGTCATTCTACTCAGCAAAGCAGAATTAAAGGCACACTAGGAACTGGCTCAATAGCCCAGATTTTGCTAGGATTTCTCCTTCCCTGCAGTCTCAGAGTATTAGGGTATGTCTACACTACATCCCTCTGTCGGCAGAGGGATGTAAATGAGGCACTTCAAAAGTGCAAATGAAGCGGGGATTTATATATCCCACACTTCATTTGCATAATCGCGTAATGGGGCTCTTTTGGACAAGCGCCATTTCGAAAGTAAAACCGCGGTCTAGAGGCGGTTCTGTCGAAAACAGCAGGCTTTTTCGAAAGCTCCTGTACCTGCTTTTAAAGGTATATCTACACAGCCGACAGCTGCCACAGTAGTGCTTTAACATGGCTGTGTATTGGTGGTTCCAAAACCACCTCCGCAAGGTGAATAGCTCCCAGTGCTATAGCACTGTCCCCACAGTCCATTTACAGTGCTGAAATGTGCATTGCTGGGTTGTGTATGTGGTCTTTTCCACCCCAATCAAGGCACATTTCAGCACTGTAAGTGGTGTATCAAAGTCATGCAAAAGGATCCATTAAGTTAACTGTGTAGGAGTGGAGGTGGGAAGGGTGCTAGTGATACTACTGTGCCAATAACATGGCATGGTCATCCTGTCTTTGGGGTAACCCCTGTCTTTGCTTTGTATAAGGTGATTTACAGAGATTTTGCTATATTCAGTATATAATGATTTTTAGCTGTCTGCTTGTAGCTAATATTAATGAGAACTGTGTGGCTAAATCAATGTGCTCTGTATCTAATACCTATCCATAGTCTCATTGTGCTCTAGGATTTTTTGTATGGCATTGTATCATATGAACCAGTATGAAATGTGTATCTTCGTTAACTATTCACCAATGAAGTGTGAAGTAGGATAAGTGCCAAATAATCAAAGGCACTTTGAAATGTTTTCAATCTAGGAACCAATTATTTCATCTAAAGACCAACACAATGTCTGGTAATTTGTCTACCAAATCTTCTATAGACCAGATGTCTTGGAATCTGAAATAGTGAACATATTTCTATTATTTATGATGCATCTAATTATTTCTAATACATATTTTTACATACCCTATAATATTGTAGAGGATTAGATAAACTCAAAAGAAAAATGCATATTTGGAACTGCTTGTGGAATCACTATGATTGTGCATGAATTTCTGCATGTAGTTATAGTTACCATGCAATTTTGCAAATATTTGATCAAAAATGTAAGTCATGATATTTTTCTGGTAATATTTAATCCATTTTTTGCTAATCAGCATTTTGACAGCTGCATAGAAACCATGGTTACAAATATTCACCTTCTACCCTTCAAACTGCTTGAATACGTAGATGATAGTGACTCAGTACCACATTATTGGTCTATTACTTTGTTGATATTAGCACATTTCTAGCTCATTTCCCAGTGCTATAACTCCTCCTTTTTAAGGCTCACCCTAAATTAATTTATAACAGAACTATGTTTAAACTATGGTTCTATTTTAAAAATAAGTAGGAAAAATGATGCAGTTTTACTCCAGAAATGTGCTCTCTGCACTTATTCAGTGAAACTTTAGCTTCCTTTAGAGAATAAAATAAGCATATACTTCATTTTTACTACTCTTAGACCATGTCTACACTACACAGAAGATCAACGTTGCTGTGGTCAATCTTCCAGGGATCAATTTAGTGGGTCTAGCAAAGACCCACTAATTCGAACTCAGAGGGCACCCCCATCGCTGCCAGTACTTTTGCTCCTCATGAGGAGTAAAGGAAGCCCATGGGAGCATTTGCTCCCATCAGCCTCCCGCTGTGTGGATGGCGATTTAAGATATGTTAACTGCAGCTACGTAGTTAACATAGCTAGAGTTGTTTACCTTCAATAGACAAACCCCTTTAGTGTAGACATGCCCCCAGACTTTCAGACATGTGACAAAGAACAGATAGGTCTAGTTTACTGTATATCTTCCTAGTGTAGTCTCTCCTTTTCCCCCCTTATGTAGACTAGGCAAAGTATAATAATTTCATTAACACAGGATTTAGGTGACCCTCGTGTCACTTTCTTTGACCAATGCTACATATGGATTTGCAATATTTTATTGTCTCTAGTATGCTCAGAATTTTAGGAAGAAACAAAACATTCCCCCTTTTGAGTAGGGGACAAATGTAGTGCCTGATTACTGATTACAGTTACTGATTTGGGGGGCATGTTTATGTAGGAAATCAGGTGTTGTCCTTCAAAGTTTTGATCCTGAGCAACTCTTCACATCCCACTGACTTCAGTGGGAGCCTTTGTGATCAGGTATTTAGGAGCCCTACTCGAACTTCAGTTGAAATCAGTGGCAAAATTGCAAGTGACTTAAGCAGTGCAGGATCAAAGCCTAAGATTCCATTCCATAATTCTCAAGACAAGGCATTGCCACACCTAGGAATGTATACTTAAAAATAGGCAAAATCAAGATCACAACTCCTCCAGATTTCATTCATTATTGGTTTTACTATATGTGTTCTAATGCAAGGCAGACACTATAATCTCTGATTATAATGTTTTCTTTATGGAGTGTGTTTTAAAAAATAGGTACAATTCATATTATTGTGGGGGTGCATTATTGTGGGGGTGTCACAGTGCATTTGCCCACTTTGTACAGAAGGTTTTTTAGGGACATTTATTAGTTACACCAAATACCACTCTGAGCTAACATTTGGATCATTTCAGTAACCAATGTTTGTTTTATCAACAATGGATTAATCTGACATGCTGCATAATGCATGTGCAATAACAGTGACATGTTTGATGGATAAATGCCTAGGAAAAATTCAAATTGGCTAATAAATAAAATTGAATTTAGGTATCCCATTTATTTTAAGCAAACTTGTCATGGATTATTAACTGTAATAACTAATGGCTTGTTTATATCTATGCATACATAATTTGAAACCTTTTTGAAGGATTATAATTTGAAATAGCATAAGATTTGAGCCCACTATTGACAAGAATTATTAATGCTTCTTTGTAGGTGGGCACATTGCCAGCACCACTTAAGCAGTAGTTAGACCATGTCTTTGGACGCTGTTAACCTTTATGTCCTGCCTTGAGACTGAGGCTGTTTATGTCTTGTCTCCCTTTTCTGGTGAAGGTTATTGAAGAAGAGGGGATGAAGCAGCTCGTTACACCTTGTTTAATAAGGGTGTTACACTCAAATGTGTACCTGTAAAGATTCTGGCTTTGAGTTATGCAAATAATGTCATTTCCTTGTCACATTTTCCAGGATAACTGAGTCATACGCACGGACTTTGCTGACCAGAGTGAGTTTGATTTTTATTCATCCTGCAGAACTAGCACACTGATGGAAGATAATTCTCACAGTTCCCAGGATAACTGCACCTTTGAACCCCTCCTGGTCACTTTGGCCTTGGTGAATTCCAGAAGGAGGGCAGGTGCAATCTTAAAAAGGAGCTACTGGGTCCAGGGTTCATCTAAGCATGGGGGACAACTAAGGAATAACAAGAGGAGCAGAGAGTGTCATAGGTTCAAACTTAGCGATCCAACTTGTCTCTTTGGAGTACACCACCCCTTCAGGTGTCAAAGGCTTCCTGTCATTAACTCCCTTGTGGTGTAATCACATGTTGTCCTTTGTTGCTAACTGTGACTTACCTCAGCAGGCTTTACTTATGTTCAGTACCTGCAGTCTGCTTCTTCTAGGATCCGTAACCAGTGGCTAATATAGTGACCAGACCACCTGCTTAAAAGTATTTCAGAGGAAAGATATTAAAACAATGAGCAGTCTATAAACATGCCTCACTAGCCATGTGCCCACCTAGATGGGACCTGTGCCCACATTCTGCCACCTTTCTTTCCTCTTCCACCCCCACAGGCACAGGTCACCTCTGTCACCAAGTATGTACCCATCTTCTGCATAGGGATTCTGGTAGGCTAAGACTCCTATATATTCTCCAAGACTGCTGGAGTCTGGGTAATATAATCTGTTCATGTAATTCCAGTACTCGAGCCATGCCAAAGGACTCCAGAACACTATTCCAAATATAACCACCCAGTTTCTCTACCTCAGTGACTAGGTTGCATACAGCATTCTAACATTTTTATAGATCAGTATTCTTAGATTATACATAGCTGTTTCATATCTGCTGCAGTCCTTATTTACATATTTGATGAATGCATGTGAGATCCCCTGCCACTAAGTCTTTCAATTGGTTGCTTTCCTCCTGCTTAAAAACGTAAGTCTCCCTACCCAAGCTAGCTTTCCCCTCTTTGACGTTTTCGCCATCTGGCTCTCTCACTCCTCCCATTTCAGTCTCTAAATGATTTTCTCCTTATTCTTGTTTATGGTCCCCAGGGTAACAAGAGTCATAGATCTGGCTAGTGCAATGCCCTATATTGCTCTTCTTAATGCTGCTCTTTGTATGCATAATATCAGAGGGGTAGCCGTGTTAGTCTGAATCTGCAAAAGCGATGAGGAGTCCTGTGGCACCTTATAGACTAACAGATTTATTGGAGCATAAGGTTTCATGGGCAGAGACCCACTTCGTCAGATACATCTGACGAAGCGGGTCTTTGCCCACAAAAGCTTATGCTCCAATAAATCTGTTTGTCTATAAATTGCCACAGGACTCCTCGTCTTTTTTGTATGCATAGTCACCAATCTGCCACAATCTAGATGGAGTCAATTGTGACATTCTTATGGTAGGGGGGAGAAGCCAGGGGAAGGTTTGAGGGCATGTTCTAAGTCTCTAGCCACATAAACCCTTCCTAGCAGCTGTCTACCACATAGATGCAGTTGTCCCCGTGAAAAAAATGCAGCAACTGCTTGAACAGTGCAGGGGTCTCTCAGACTTTGGATTCTCCCAGCCACATTGGGTGACTTAATTGGTTTGCAGCACACAGGAGTACTGGGAAGAGACAGCCCTTGGTTGCCTAAGCTCATTTTCGTAGTATGGGATAGGATTTTAAAAGATTGAAAATTATTTCTGTCACTGATTGCAATGTCTACTATCACATTTACTTCTCCTTCCCAGCCTTTCCAATTTTGTTGATGTTTTTGAAATGAAAGTAAAACATTATCAATTTCAAAGATTACAGTAAGAAACACTGACATGAACTCTGTATATTGAGAATCATACCCATGGAATTTGCTGACCAGAGTAGGTTTTGATTCTTATTCATCCTGCAGAGCTAGTACACTGATGGAAGAGTGAACTAGATTCAGTACATTCTTGTGTGTCATCATTTGTTTACAAAATTCCAGTTACAGTCTGTACTGGCTTGATATAACTCCAGTGATTGAACTGGGAGTTGCACAGGTATTTATAAGTAAAAAATTTTTTCTATGGTGGTTACTGAGGCAATAAAAATGGACCCCTATGATACCGCTTCTGCAGAGCAGAATTGTACTGGGATGGGGGGGAGAGCGTGTGCACACCACCAAGTTCAAGGTATGGTGTCCTACTTCTGCTCTCTTGGCAGTTACTTTATTATCTGGTTGGGATTTTTTTGACAAAATATTTCGCCATTTGAATGTGTCCATTTGTCAAAACCAAAACTTTTCGGAGAAGCATACTGGTATTGATGAAGGGTAAGCCAGGAAGGTTTCTCAGGTCCAAAAAGGAACTTCAAGTTAAAACCAGAGAAAGAGAAGCCCATCCCCAAATAGCCAAAGCCCACTCCTTTGAATTAAGTGTAATGTGGACTTGAATACGGGGCACGATTCTGCACAGCTTTTCACCAGCTTTATGTTAGCACTACTCCATCGATTTCCACAGAGATAGATCCATTTTGCACTAGTGTAAAATGGCACAGAATCATCTGTTGTCTGGAAGGCTGAGGTAAACAATTTCTGTGGGCAATTAATTAAAGCCTAATGCGCCTCCCCCACAGAAGCCAGATCCGACCTGGTACCCGTATCTATCACCGGTGAACAGCTAGTCACAAATCAGGTCTGAGACAGAATTTAGGGCCAACCCATATATTTTAAGAACGTGAACACGTATCAATCAACAAGAAAACAGTAAATGTCCCACCCTAGCCCAGAAGAACAGGAGATAGGAAAGATCCCGTATACAAAGGCGTTATACTTAAAACACTGAAAGCGGCGATGGACGCCTGCGACCTTCTACCTCGCAGCTAATTGGAAGCTTTGAGGGAGGACTGCAGGGAGATCCCTCAAGGTCCCGATCAGTTCCGGTTCCTGAGTAAGTCCTTGAATCAGATCCTCGCCTCTCCACGTGAACCGAAATTTGGCGTTAGTAGACACCAGTTCTTGTCTGAATGTCCCTTATAAGCAGGACCCGTGATAATAATCCCAAAATTCTAAAATGCTGGATAGGAGGAGGCTTCCCTCACACCTCGAAGTAGCACCGCTGGATCTGGGCAGTCCTGATCAGATCACGCAGGAATGGATGAATGGGCTCCTCAGGGTAGACGACGACGCACACAGACGGACGAAGGAGAACCAAGCAACCCGAACTCTCCTCAGAGAGTTCAAGGCGGGAAATGGGTTAGTGTGTGGGGTGCAAAGTAATCTGGGCGGTGTGCACAAGAAAAGAGGATTGGGTGCATAACTGGGATGCGCACGCATGGTGTTAGTGTGGGGTGCACAAACCTAGGGCTGTGTGCACAGGCTAGAGGGTGGAGTGCAGAGCCTTCTTCCACCCAGGTTTTGGTGGGAAGAAGCTGGTGGGGAAGATGGAACCCAGCAGACTCCATTTTGAATTATAAACTCCATTTTAAAAACCCCGGCCTGGGTAACACATCCTTATGGTGTGCAATAGAAAGGTCATGAGTGAACTTAGGTAAAAGCAAGAATGAAAACAACCCTTTGCTTTCAGCTAAGGGTTATTTCCTTTGAATGTCAGCACTCTTTGCACTAGATAGCACATCTGTGTTTGTGTTGTATAATGGATTCCTTATCGTGATTGAGGCCTTTGGGTACTAATGTCATATAAATAATAAATGAAAATAATGAAGTTGAAGTAATGAAGTTTCCTGAAATTTGCTGCTTCGTGGGGGAAAAGCAGGAAGATATTCCATCTAATTTGATATGTAATGGAATAAAAAGGGATAGTCATTCTTCAGAATAAATGCATTTATTGTAAATTCAAAATTTTAAAATATCGCTATCTTTACATGAATACCTAAACTATGATAGTATGGAGATTGCCAAATGTTGTTAATAACTATTTTAGTGCCACGTGAATGTTTTCTTTACCTTCAGAAAAGTCATTTCTGCATGAAAATGCACCATACTATGCAAGCCCTGAGCATACTTTGAATCTGGCATTCGTGGGTTTAAGATGGATCTTTACCCTCAAATGGAATAGAGAGAATATCCTGCTGTACGGACTAGTGCTGCTTTGTCACACTGTAACACAGGTGTTTTGTGAACTATAGCTGATCCCCTAGTGTTGTGTATATAGATCAATTACAGTGGGCAGCAGAATGGATTGAGTAATTCAATCTCTGTTGCCTCAAATCTAAAGGTTTCTCTTAAGGTTAAAAAAGCAGGGGGGAGCTTGTTTCAGAATGTGAGGACCACGCCTTATTTTTTATCTGGATCAATTAGAAGATATTGAAAGTCTCCCCTGAAATTTGTCAAAATTAGGTAACATTCAGTCACAGCAACAGTAGTTTTTCAAAATTAGCTTGCGCTTAAAAGCTAGCTATTTGATCCAATGATTGTTAGAGCTTTGGAAAACAAACTGAAGATAATGAAATTCTCTTCAGTCTTTTATGAATGGTGTATAGTAACTGTCCCAAAACACCTTTTTTTTATGATTAGGCATTTGGGTTTGCTAGTAACTCACCAAAGGCATACCCTCACAATGTTAAAATAAGTCTGAGCTACAATTTCTTTGCTTCTTTGGGTCCCCATGCTTTTGCCTCACAACAACCCTTATAGAAGTGAACCTATCCAGTAGTACTCTGCTATTTTTTTCATAGATGCTTGAATGTGCATCCATGTCATGATATATCTTCAGGTGTAATTAGAACTCTGAAAAATGAATCTGTAAAATTCACAAGAGTTTATGGCTACTACTCATCAGTAACTCCAGATGAAATTTGCTTAGTTTACAACTATCTGTATGTTCTACCTCCAAACAAGGCTTATACATTTAGTCTGGAATCTTAGGTCAGCTGAAGTTCTTTCTGGTTGGACCATCATCCCTCAGTCTCTATTTGGAACCTAAGTTAATACTGAAGAAGAAAAACACAGCATTTCTCATTCCCATGACTTTTCTCATTCCCATGCATTTCTCATTCCCATGACTCTTCACAGTGAACAGCATTAATAAGTAGTGAATTTAACTTTGTTAGTAAAATTATGTTCAGCACAATATTTTTAAATGCCACCTTTTATTTAGTCATTTTCTGACCATAATGACACACATACATTGTTAAACTCAGGTGCTGTCAATGGCATGTATGTAATGGCACCTTCCCTGCTGGCTTCAGAGGTTAAAAGGTAGTCTCAAGAAAAAAAAAGGAGATCTGGAGGTGGAGTGAGAGTATCTAGGTTGGAAATGGTGGAATATGAAAGAGGAGTTGTTCCAAAGGACAAGGAAATCCAATAGAAGAAAAAGGACAGCATGGAGGAAAAGGGATTGGGAAACTTTCAGGAAAAATTATCCGAAAGAGACTAATAGACAGTAGAGAGAAATAGATGGAGCTAAGAATTCATACTTCAATATTTCGCCAACTAGTTTTAGACCTTCAATTTGATACAAGCTCTGCACAGGTAGAGCCCCAGCACCTGGCTAGAGCCATGTTCATGTTAGGGCTTTGTGCAAGTCTGGGGTTCTGTTTCCAAAAAATTCCAAAAAATAAGAAATAAAATCACTTTGGGTTGATTTAACATTTTTTAAAACTGGTACATCAAGCAACTGAACACTGCCCCCTCATTCTGGGTTAAACAACACCTTTTGTTTTTGACAAAAATAAAAATATTTTGTTTGGGATTTTTTACCATTTTTAAATATTTTGACTTATTTTTAAACTAAAACTAAGGAAATGGTGAAAGTCGCTTTGAACTGAAACAACCTTTTTCAGTTTTTTTTAATTGAAGTAATTTGATAAAACAGGTGTGAATTTCTGAAATGTTTGCCACTAAATCTGCATCTTTCATTAAAAAGTGCTTCCTCCAAAAAAAATTCTCCCAGTTCTAGGTAGAAGTGAAACAATTGCTAATTGCTAAAATATGAAATTTTCCTTCAGAGGAATTAGCTCTAACTGACTCAGAACTAGTATCCATAGCATGTCCAGATAACAAAGCTTATAAATATTTAACTGAGCAGAGTCTGGTAGGAATTACTTTAGGCCTATGCCTGTTCCCACTGAAATTGATGGCACAACTATTTTTGACATAGAACAAAGATCAGGAATTAAGAGAGGCCAACTCTTTACCAAAGTAACATGTTCATCAAGGGTGCATCTACGCAGCAGGGCTGAAGTCAAAATGAGCTATGCAAACTGAGCTACGTCAATTGCGTGGCTTATTTTGAAATAGCTTATTTCGAGGTTTGGGGCTATCTACACAGCACTTATATCAAAATAGAGCATTCCTCCTCCAACTTCCCTTACTCCTCATACATGAGGGTTGCAGGAGTCGGAGTAAGAAGTCATCCAGCTTAGCAGTATTTTGACATTATGCTGAAATAACTGCTGTCTGTGTAGACACAGACTATGTTATTTCAAAATAACGCTAGTTATTTTGAAATAATATTGCTGTGTAGACATAGCCCAAGAGTGCTTCTTCCAATGGTGGGAGCATTTTCTTCCTCTTCTTGGGAGAATGACTGACTGAAATTCTTATGGTGTCTGTGTGGAGGGGGAAATATAGGTTGCCACTGGTTGATTTAGAATCTTGGCAACTATGGGCAGCCTGGACCGCAGTAAGGAGCACTTCAATACAGGCTGAGTAAGTGCAGAATGAGCTTTTGGGCATTTAAAGGGAAGGTTTTGATGTCTACTGACTAGGTTAGACCTCAGTAAAAGCAACATTACTATTGTGGGTGAAGCCTGCTGTATACTCCATATTATTTATGAGAGTAAGGGGGGAAAATTATATGACAAAGTGGGGAAGCTGAGGCATAGCACCTAGCCAGTGATTATGAGCAGCCAGACACCCGGGCAATAAAGAGACCACAGCGAGGGGTACTGCAAATCAGAGAACCTTTGAAAAATGGTTTTATGAGAGCCATGCATATTGCTCTCAATGAGCTACCCTCGCATTCAGTGTGCTTGCCTATAAACCCCCCTTCAACACAAGCAATAAAGTTGTTCAGAAATCATGCATTTTTATTTAGGAACACAGCAGGGACAGAAAAGGAGTCCAGGGAGGGAGCTTCAGGGATGTGTGTGATCATGATTGTGAGAAGGACAGCCTTTTGCTTTGCAACGCATCCCTGGGGTTGAGTTTTAGGCTGCCCTTGTCTTTCCCACCCCTGTGTTCTAAGGCCCCTGGGAGAGGAGGCCCCCTGGGAGAGGAGGCAATGGAACTATGTGAGGTGGGAATGTGAGTCCACAAGGGATGGAGGGGGTATCTATGCATGTAGGTGTCCTGGAAAGCTGCCATGAGCGCCATCACATCCACAATGGATGACAAGACTCTTTCCTAGTTCCTCATTTCCAATCTGCATGCATCTCCTCCAGCAGCATATTCCTCCACTTTCTTAAGGGCTCCTTGTTAAAATGGGTGGATTGCATTTGTTCCATAAACATGTCATCCCTAGTCCATTTTCACCTGTGAATTTGTGCCAGCCGGACAGCTAGAGGAGCCAGGGGAATGTGCAGCAGGTTGACTGCTGTTGCTACTCTAACGGAAAGTGAAGGGCAGACATTTTAGGAGATGCACTGTGGAGTGTAAAATCTAATGTTAGAATAAAAGAAAGGCCTGTTTAAGACAATAGGGATGAGTTATATACAAGGCCACAGGTATGCTTTTGAGCAGCCACTATGCAGCAGGTACACCACAGAGTTCTTAGGGGAGCAGCTGGACTCGGTTTGGTGACAGGCATGGTAAGGGACCTGCTGGGGCATGAGTCTGTGGGAGGGAGCATGTCCGGGTGTGGTGGCAAGGCAGGGGAGGGCCTGACATGGTTCTCCTGTGTTTGGTACTCCCCATTTGCCAGGAGAGTGCAACTTTCCCTTCCCACATGAGCATGCAGGTGGGCGCAGGGAGAGGGCCTGGGCATGGTGGCAGGGCAGCTGTATATATGGCACCCCTTTTTTGCCAGGAGAGTGCACCTTACTCTTCCTGCTGGAGCATGCAGATGGGAGGGAGAAAGAGGTCTTGGCATGCTAGGAGAGTGGAACTTTCCCTTCCAGGAGAGATGGGCGAGTGAGAGTGAGGAGAGAGTCCAGGCATGGCAGCAAGGCTGAGGCTCACATAGTGCTTGTGTGTTTAGTACCCCGAGTCTGCTGGGAGAGTGCAACTTTGCTTCACCACAGGAGCATGCAGGGGAGGGGGTCCAGGCATGGTAGCAGAACAGCTCAAGCCATGCTTCAGTGGAGATGAGCAAACAGAGGTTTACTGCTGAGGCATCAGTTAGTAACTCCCCCTGCTTCACCCAGGTTAACAAGCTAATCCAGGGACCCCCACTGTGTAGGAACAGTGGCTGCTACAGATCACACCCAATTGCTTTAACCTACTTTTAGCAAGATAAAAAATGTGATATCACCAGAAGTGCCCTCCCCGGGATCAGTGCCCAACTGTGAGATGTCTTGGGAGGAGAAGATTGTCTCCAAGATTATAAAAGATTCTTGGCTCTTGGTGACATCAGTTGCCACACTTGCCTTCTGACCATTCTCCTTCTCCTCCTCTTCCTCGTCCATGCTGTCTTCCACACTGCTGCCCAAGACTGCCTGAAGGACTGTCTTGATAGGAATCTATAAAAGCTGGTTGAGCTCCCCCCTCCCCCCCAAATTGCATGCAGCTTCTCATAAAAGCAGCATGTTTGTGGAGATGTTCTAGACCATTTGCCTTCTTTGTCTTTTGGTACAACTGCCTTAGCTCCCTTATTTTCACTTGGCATAGCTAGGCCTCCCTGGCACTTCTGGGAGTCTCTTTTGTCCTCCAAGCCCTTTGCAGCCTTGGCATAGATATCTGTGTTTCTTTTGCTGGTTCACAGTTCCGCAAGAACAGATTCCTTTCCAAACACAGCAATGAGCTCCAGGATCTCCTGTACACTCCATGCTGGTGCTCATCTGAGATCCTGGGAATTGATGGAACTTATGGTCAGGTGTGCTGGTCAGGTATGTTGCGTGCTCTGAGGTCTGCTCACCACGCTGAGCACACTTTTTTTGTTCACCTGGAGAGTGGTAGAGTTGAAAGTCCTTGCCAGAGTGCTTTAGGTACTACAGCCAACATTTAGACATCAGTGGCAGGACATTCACATAACCAGCTATGTCCTGCCACAGCCCGGCAGCTTGGCACCTGTCTCACATCATAGCTCTAGTAGAATTCATAATCTGGTTCATCCCCATCCTGTCTTCCATGGGGACCAAGCTGGTATATATGCACAGACCATGTTTATATCCACATAAAAGATACCAGCTGGAGGAAGAGGTTGTTGGTGACAGTGGCAGCAGCAGCATCCCCTTTGTAATTTTCATTCCATTTTTAGAGCATATACTGAGAATGGAGGAAACCTGGTTCAAATTCCTACTCTGCCAGATTTGAAAGCACATTTCACATGCACATTTTCCAACACTAGGAGAAGATTCTCTACTATGAACATGGAGTGGAGCTAAGTGCCTCAGAGAAAGTTAGGTAATTAGCTCCACTCCACTTAGCCCCCTACACCTCTCCCCTCAGTGATTCCTATAGGCTAGATTAGACAGTTCTTCTTTCAAGGGAGTGGCTTTTGTTAACTATGCCCATGCATTTGAACAAGGAGCCCGGGGAAGGCACCTAATTCAGGCTTTTGTTAGTTTGCAAAAAATTAGGCATTGCAACAATAGGAACCGCAGCACTTGAGAAATTGCCTTGCCCAAGTGTACATGGAAAAATTGCAGTATGGAAAGGAACTAAATCCATTTCTTCAGTACCAGTTCCATGTGTTGATTACAAGAACATTTCCAGGTCTTTCTGCTTATAGCTGGGATGGAAATACCAGAGGAAGGGGGAAAAGAAAAACCTTCATGTGTTGTTATAGCACTTCGGTTTCTGGCCAGAATCATGACATATGTAGACATGTGAAAATGAAAATTGAGAGAGCTGGGATCTGGAGTATTTTAAACTTCAAAGTTTAGGGTGAATATTTAGCAAAGATCCAGGAGAGTGGTTATTTTATCCCAGATGTTTCTCCTGTCCCCAATCAACTTTGTTAATTCATGTGTTTGAACTGGATTTTTGTAAGCTGATTCTAGCACATCCATCATTTAAATTAAATCATACTGGGAGAAGGCTGGGGAGTTCTATGGGACTAAAAGCACTGTTATATTATGGTATTAATTAAGGGTTCTACTAGTCACTAAATAATTTGTCATCTGAAGTTATAGTGTAGGAGCCCATACGAAGTTCCAGAAGCTGCGGTGCCTGTTTCCACAAATGGCCAACATGATTCATTCTGGGAAGCGGGGAGGGAGAACACTTAGCAGGGCTACAGGAAAGCTGATGAGTCATTATATGATTTTCTACAAAGAAAAGGTCAAGCTTCCTGGGCTGCTTGTATCAATTTGCTCTCTCATCTTACAGCTGCAAACCCTGATGTGTTGCTGGGGCAAAAACAGACTGGAAAAATTCTGAAGTGTTTTAGAGGAAGAGAAAGTAAGCCTAACAGAGTCAGCATATTGTCAGAACAAATAGATTATAAATGAGATACATAATATATCTTACTTGTACAAAAGACTTCTATCCTATTATTCTGGAGGCCTTTGGCCTCCATTTTATTTTATTTTTTCTTTTGGTGGCTCTGGTTTTAGATGAGAACCCCACATACTGACATGGCTGCTAATCGAGGTCATGGAGGAGAGCCGCAGAGTTCTGAGGATAGTCTCCTCCTTGGGGTTGTAATATTAAAGTTATAGCCTAGCTCCAAAAAGAACATTATCGTTATAAAGTAACACACATCATTAAAGAGTAGCTCCATGAAGAACATTATCATTATGTGATGACACACATCATTAGACAATATCTTTAACTGCACAGCCCATTGAGGAGAGCATATTCATAGTGTTACAGCTCTCTAGGGTGACGTAAGTCATCATGGCCATATCAGTTGGGGATAGTCAGCTTATGTCTTGAGGAATCCTCTCCACATCACTATTTTGTACTCCAGTTGTTCTATATGAGGAGGTACATAAAAGCCAGGACTTCCTATACAATGCGTGGGCAATTTTTGCAATAGCAACACATCAGGGTTTGCACCTGTGAAATGGGAGAGCAAGATGCACTAAGGAAAGACAATGGGCTGAATTTTTATCTCACACATTTTTGGTTTTATATCGGGGGAGCACCACTGATTTTTCTGGCATTACTCCTTACTTATATTGATATTAGAATAGCACCATCTGTGCTGGGATGGCAGAACAGAAAGCAATAAGGCAACCTACAGACACCAGCCATTTGTATATGGATTCCAAATTAGTCATAGCTGTGAAGCAAAACAGGTCCACAGTTGATGCATGGTACGGCAGTCACAGAACTGATCTCCTACTGTTCAGAATAAATACAGTAGACCTGATTCTCTTTTCACGTAGTGTAACGAGAGCTACTCCTCTGAAGTTAGTAGAGTAACTCAGATGTAAAACACATTTAAGAAAAAAATCAAACCTGGTATTTTAGAAGATTGCAAAGTCATACTGCAATATGAAAGTACAGGGAAAATAATATTTACATGTTCATATAAGTCACTTAGTATTCCAGGCATGATTTCAATATTCTACATTATTTAGCAATATAATGGCTGTTTTATTCTGTTGCATCATTGTGCGTTTTCTGCATTATATGCCCATACTATTTCTGTTCTGTTAGAAGAAACTATTCTTTAATACATTCTGGGAGTACACCTTTGTTTGAATAATAAAATTATACATTTTTGCTCCTAGAAAAGGAGAAAAATATCTTAATATTTTCCACATAGGATTTATGTTAGACTGTCAAGATGCATTCTTTGCTCCTTCTATGGACATCACACAAAATTCTTAGAAGGTGAGAGAAATGTTTTCCTAGAATAGACTTGAGAAGGTAACTAAGCTTCTATTCCATAACATGCTTGTCAGAACCAGTAGAGGGCACATATTCCATAGCTCAGAACAATTCAAATGGATTCTAAATAAGTAAGCAAGTAAAACTAAATATGTAATGTCTGAAGCAACAGTTAGGGAAGCAGGGCTGAAACTAGAAATAATAATTCTAGGCACTGAGATTTAAATTATTCACTATTTACATTTTGATAACTAGATACTGATTGACATCTGTCCTGTTTCTCCAATGTCTTTAAAATGTCATACATGCATAGCATGCTTTGAATAACTGAATATAATATTCATAGATTCGTTAGTGAATTTTGCAATGTGACAGTAATGACCTATGGCTATTCTGACATTTTCTGCTTTTTGAATTCAAATGAGCTACTAAAATAGGTTAGTACTCTCCTGCATCTGCTTTATCAAACTTACACTATATACAAATATTGATTGATTTGAGTTGGGTTGGAAATTCATTAAAAAAATATCTTGATAAGGCTAAATCCAGAAAGTCCCTGTTAACAGGGAACATAGCATGTACAAATCTAGTGTGAATTTTCCTTGAGGTTACAAAACTAGGAAATATTTTAAACTCGGGATGATTGAAATAAAGGACATGATGCTACATAGCTCCTCCTGCTGCACTGTCTAAAGTGTGACCTATTGGTGAAGTGTACATTAAAAGCTCTAAACCTGACAGAGAGTTGGTACTGAGAGTGCACAGGCTTCAGGATACCTACAAAAACTTTAGAGTGGAAGGGAATATTAATGGTCCTTGCATGTTCAAGAGCTCTGAAGCAACTACCTGTTGACCCCTTCCTGCTTTTGAGGGGAGGCAGGAATATGTGGGAATATGTGTGAGGCAGGACTCCAAAGAAGGACTGTTGTGGGGAAGTGGATGTCTTTATGTACTTGAGTTATCATACCATTCTCCTGCTACAGAACACTTACAGAAGCCAAAGGCCTCTTCTGCACTGGACAAAATGTGTGTCCCTTAACAGATCTACTCACTTTTTAAGGACATGGGCTTTGGACTTAATATTTGAACTTGAGAGAGAGACAGAGAGAGAGAGAATGAGTGCATACTCATTATAGCTCCATCTTCTAGTTGTAATTTATTCTGTTGTAATTGGAGTACATTAGTGATACACTTGTAAGGTTCATTTGCGCAAGGTAACTTTCTGATACAACTTATGTCACATCCTATGGGAAATAAGCCAATGAGGGCTTCTGATTATGATAATATTGCATTTCACTAACTAATTTTGGTTTTACTTGTTATATTACAAGTTGTGGAAATGGAGAGTGAGTTTTGTGAAGGGAGTCTTTTGAAAGTCCCTAGTCTTGGGATTTCTCTCTGTAACTTTTCTAAGAACATATATGAATTATATTTCTGGGCACTGTACCAAAGACATTTACTTCTCTATTGCAATAATTTCTAAACCACAACTTATACAATGTTTCTTCCAGTATTTAACACAATATGCAAGCTTAACTGTATTTGTGCCATCTGTTGATCCCCATCAGTGTTTTATTCTTCATCCAGCGTGGTTCTTTTAAACATCAATTAAATTGATCATTTTATTCATTTCTGCCAGATGTCTAAAGAATTCAGAGTTGTCAACTCTGATGATCTTACCATATGTCTTACAGAATTTGACATTTTCCTCAACGTCCTAGTTCCTGGAGTCATGTGACCACAGGAGACTCTCACCTTTCATTTATAAGGAAAGTGAGTTTCTAATTCTCATGGTTGCAGAAAGAACTTGAAAACAGAAAACTAAAATAAAAAATAATTCACTTAATTTTTTTTAAGTTGATCATGATTCTTATAGGCCTGGCTCATTATATTTGAATTCTTGGCATTATAAGTATGGAATTAAGCACATAAATTGGACTCTAACCTTGATCTTTATTTATTGAACATGAACATTTTAGCCTAGAAGCTCCTTCAAATTTCATTTCCCACTAATCTTAGGTTCACTATGTCAGGGCTTCATTGATTTTTTAGATTCCTTAGATGAACTAATTTTGCTCAATCTTACCAACATCAGCGTCACCCATCCTTCATAAGAAGCACGATCTATCCCTGGAAAGATGTTTGTTAGCTGGCCTTGATCTTTAAAACATTTGCATGCATGCTTGTCTTAGCTTAATTTCATTGATTTCAACGAGGCTACTTACAATATTCTCATTAACTACATGTGTAACTGATTACAGAATCACAGCCCTAATTAAAAGATTTAAGGGACCCAGGTGGGGCACAGAATTTGGGGAGGATCTTCTGCGCAAATTTGGAATCCATCCAGAGAATCATAGAAACAGATTTGGAAGAGACCTGAGGAGGTAATTGAGTCTAACCCCCTACCTAAAACAGGACCAAGTCTAACTAAATCATCCCAGCCGGGGCTTTGTCAAGCCAAGACTTAAATAACTCTAGGGATGGAGATTCTACCACCTCACTAGGTAATCCATTCCAGTGCTTCACCACCCTCCTAGTGAAATAGTTTTTCCTAATATCCAAACTAGTCCTACCCCCCCCTGTAACTTGAGACCATTGCTCCTTGTTCTGCCATCCATCACTAGTGAGAACAGCCTCTCTCCATCTTCTTTGGAACCCCCCTTCAGGTAGTTAAAGGCTGCTATCAAATCCCCTCTCACTCTTCTCTTCTGCAGACTAAATAAACCCAAATCCCTCAGCCTCTCCTCGTAAGTCATGTGTTCCAGCCCGCAGTCAGTGCAGCAGACTTGTGATTATCTTTTCCAAAATTAGAAATAGTAGTTCTCTGTAGTTTCTGTGAATTACAGTTCATAAGATATGTTCTTGGCTTTTTATATGGGAAATGCTCTGCTCCAGTGCATTTTTAAGCTCCATAAGTGATATGCAATAGCACCATATTGAAGTTCAGTTTAAAAAACAGATCAAAATAATTCAATTTTCATAGATAGAGCTCAGTTTGTCAATGAATTACATTCCTTTCAAAGCCATAAGAAATGTGATGCACCATTTAAATATGCAGAAAACTCATAAAAATGTTATCAGTTTTAGGTTTGACATTTGTTTTGGCCTCCTCTTATGTTCAGATGTTTTATTTCCTTCCAAGAAACATATGCCAAAAAGGAATGTTGTCTCCAACTACCCTCCAAAAATTTATAGACGAAATACCAGAGTCTTTTTAACATATACCCACATTTTTAATGACTGTCTCATATATAAATACAAAACTTGAAACTATAATTTTAAGCAGATGTATAATAACATAGAAGATTTATTTTCATATGACTATAACTTTTTATTGAATTACTAATAGTGTATTTTGGACAAGAATATATACACTCTGATAGACACCCCAGTTTGCCCTCTTTTTGATTTTTAATACCTTTTTGTCAATTCACAGATTAGCAAACATGATCAACTCTAAAAGAGATAGGTCTTTTGTTAAATAACTGGGGGTATGTCTACACTACCACCCTAGTTCGAACTAGGGTGGTTAATGTAGGCATTCGAAGTTGCAAATGAAGCCCGGGATTTAAATATCCCGGGCTTCATTTGCATCTTGCCTCATTCCACGAGGAGTAACGGTAGTTCGAATTAGAGATCCTAATTCCAACTACCTATTCCGTGCCGCGTGTAGCCGCGGGCACAGAGTTCGACCTAAGGGGATTTAAAAATGGCGCCCGCCCGGCAAGATGCAAATGAAGCCTGGGATATTTAAATCCCGGGCTTCATTTGCAACTTCGAATGCCTACATTAACCACCCTAGTTCGAACTAGGGTGGTAGTGTAGACATACCCTGGGACTGTAAGGGCATGTCTACATAACAGGGCTAAACTCAAAATAAGCTAACTGCTTCGCTAATTGCATAGCTTATGTCAAAATAGCTTATTTTGACTTTTGGCGCTGTCTATACAGCATTTATTTTGAAATACAGCATTCTTCCCCCAACTTTCCTTACTCCTCATGAAATGAGGTTTACAGAAGTCGGAGTAAGAATAAGAAGCCCATTATTTTGAATTTATTTTGAAATAACGGCTCGCTGTGTAGAAGCACACTATGTTATTTTGGAATAATGTCAGTTATTCCAAAATAACACTGCTGTGTAGATATAGCCTAATAGTGCAGCTATGGCTTGGTCTGACATGAGCAATTAACACAGAGGGAGGCCTCATTTCTTGCCAGATAGAATTTGGGTGGTAAGCAGATTATTACGCTAAAAAGGCAGAATGTTTGGATCAGAACACCCTGGGAATCACTTACTAGATACAAGATAACAATGAATAATGTAAGGTAGAAACGTAGAACAGTGGTAAAGAGGAGGTCATGCATGGACACTGCATGGACAGCAGATGCTGCTTGATGATTACTTTTGGAAAAGTAACCAAATTTTAAATGTAATGTATATAATGGAAGAAGGTTTCTGTGAGACTTTGGGGCTACGATGTACCCTGCATCTATCCACCTTTAGTTTGAGCCTGATTGACTCATTGCAGAATTGCTATATATAGCAAATAAAGATGTCTGAGTGACAAAATCTGGAATTAAACGGAGTTCTCAGGAAGCTGAGCAGAAAGAGGTCTCAGAGGGAATCCCAACAAATAAAGGTGATCAATGGGAGATTATCTCTGATGGTTAGAATCTGAAACCTTGATCCTGCAAGTACTAAACCCCCATTCCTGCAAATGATTCCCTGTTGACTTCAAATGGTCTCCACATGTGTGTGGGATGGATTGTGGTATAAATAATCCTACAGAAAATTAAACACGTGACTGTCATTTGTAAAATTAAGGCCATTGTCCCTGTATTATTCACCTGATTTGTTGGTCTGATTATCCAATCAGAGATAGAAATTACATGCTTACCCATAATGATAAACTGAAACAATGAACACTGGTATAATGAGTATGCTTTGTTGTACCAGTGTTTTATTTCCACCGAAGCAGCAAGAGAAGCTAATGTTTAGTATTAGTCACCAATGGTGTTCCCATCAAGGTGTGCACTTTTTCAGCCACTCAGGAGAGATACCAATGCTGTCCAACTGATTAGCAAAACACCCACAGCTAGGCTTTGTCTCTAGTGGTGGTGCACACTCACACACGCCTGGGTGCATATAAAAATGTATTCTGCACATGGATGGAAAAAGTCCACAAATGGCTGGAAAAGACTAGAGGGAACATTGATCTCCAAGTACAGTATTTTAATCAGGAAGATGGCAGCTAAATATTTTTGGGTTAACTATTTATTTGGTTGGTTGACCGTTTGGTTTATTGTTCACTTGCTTGTTTACTGATTGGCAGGTGTGTTCTAGTGATTATTTTTAATTTTGTTGTTTTTCTTTCTTGGTTTTGGTTCTGTTTCAAACCAAAAAACCCCCCAAAAAACCAAAAGAATTGGATTAAATAAATAGATTGGAAAAAACTCTAACCAGTCATCATGAATGTCTTTTTAAAATTGTTTTGAAGTCTTACTGTGTATTTTACATAAATTTAAATGATAGTAATTTCTTTATTTTTAATAATTTTGTACTCTAAATGAAAGTCATGATCTTGTATCTGGACCTTTACATTAATGGGGCAAGAAAAATAAACTGTCTAAGTACAGAAACAGTGCTTTTTGACATGTTTCTAAATAACCATCTCAACAAAGGTGTGTCTACGCATAAATTCTAAACCTGATGGTCAGCTTGACACATGGCTGACCCTATGATGCAAGTAGCTTGTGAAGATCTGGCTCCATCTCTCTTCCAAAACTTCCAGCTGGACTACAAGGGTGTGTCTAGACTACAGGGTTTTGTCGACAAAAGTGGACTTTTGTCGACAAAACTATACCTGTGTCCACACAGCTGTTGAGTTCTGTCAACATAACATCGACATAACTCAGCAGTTTTGTCGATGGCTGTAAACCTCATTCTACGAGAAATAACTCCTTTGTTGACAGAGTTCTGTCAACAAAAGGCAGGTGTGGATGCAGGGGAGAAGTTATGTCAACAGAAAAGGCCTCCAGGAAGAACCCTTGGTGGACACTCCTGCCGCAGCTTTCAACTCTATTGTTCCTGCCTGCAGCCATCTTTAAAAGACACAGGCACCCAGGATTGGCACTCTGGCAACAAGCCAGCTCCTGAGCAGACCCTGACTGTGCAGCTCTGTTGTGTGGTGAGCCATGGCGCAGGGACAAGCCCTCCAAGACCCCACTGGCCCTTCCAGGGACACATCCCCCCAGAAAGCCAGAGGCACAAAGCGCCAGGCATCCTCCTGGTCAGGGCCAGAAATGAAAGCCCTCCTGGAGCTGTGGGCCGAGGAGGAGGCTCTTCAGCTCCCTCAGGGCAGGCACAGGAACACTGACATCTACAGCTGACTGGCTGACAGCCTGGCCAGGAAAGGCCACCTACCCCCTCACGGCACCGCAGGTCAGGGCCAAAGTCAAGGAGCTCAGGCAGGGGTACATCAGGGCCCGTGAGCGCAGCTCCTGCTCCGGGGAAACGGCACAAACCTGTGCATATTTAGAGGAGCTGGACAGGATCCTGGGGCCAGAGGAACCCTTGCCTCCTGAGCGGCTGTTGGAGTCTGGGCTGGAGACCCCTGCTCAGCAGTGGCCGCAACAGCAGCCTGAGAACCCAGAGCTCCCAGAGGAGGAGGAGGAGGAGGACGAGGAGGAGGAGGAGGAGAACAGCGCCCGGAGCACCCAGGAGCCAGACGCCCAGGCGCAGGAGGCCTCCCAGGCAACTTCGGACACCGGGGAGGGAACATCAAGTGAGTGCTGTGAGGGTCCAACGCACACAGGGCAGGGCAGGTGGGAGCAAAGTGGATGGTGCAGTGCTGTGACATGTCATGCTGATCACAGCCTGGGGGGAAGGGGGCACACCCATGGCCACCCTCAGGGACGGCCATAATACCCCTGCACCCTCACGGCTGCTAGGCACCACCTGCTCCTGCAGGCAGTGATGCCAGGTGCAGGCATGGGTCGGGGATGCTGGGATTGCCTCACAGCTGCAGGCCTCTCAGTACTCTGCGGGAACTCCAACTGTGGCCTGACACTTGTCTGTGGTGCTCGGCCATGGGGTGTGTGCAGGGGGGGCGGGCAGGATGGTGGCCTGCACACCTTCTGGGCTCCAGGGAGGCTGTGGCTGTGGGCCAGGCCACACCATGCCTTACTGAGACACACATGAGCAGCCTCTGACCTTAGGACAGGCACTGCCTGCTGACAAGAAGGAGGACATGCCCTCTCAGGGAAAGGGTGAGCATGCATGACTGACGACTTTTCCCTCTTGTCCTCCACAGCCGGACCAGCTGACCAGGAGGGGGGCGCCACACCTGCCCCACCACCCAGATGGCCGCAGGGAACCTGTTGGCACTGGCGCACCTACTTAGACCTGGTGCGCCAGCACATTGGAGTCCTGCAAAGGATGCAGGAGTCAATGGAGAGGAGGCAGAGGCCTACTGGCACTGGCAGTTGCTGGACGAATTCGCCCAGCAGCGCAGGGACATCTGATCCAGGAGATCCAGGAGGCCATGGCCTTCCCCGGTCCTGTGCCTGGTCCTGCCCCTCCTCCTCAGCCTGCCCCCCCTCAGCCCCTGCTCCCCCGTCAGGCCCTGCCATCCCAGCCCCAGGTCCAGCCCCACCTCCTGCCCAGCCCCCTGCTATGGCAGCCCGCACGCGCAGCCGGATGCGACAAGGCCTCCAGAGCCATTCTGCCAGGGGCTCTTCCTCCAGGCAGCCCCCTCAGCCCTGAGCTTCCCTCCCCCATTCCTGGTTGACATTCCCACTTCCCACCAGTGACAGTAACTGAGGGAAGTACTTTCTTTTGTTTACAAACACTTTATTTTTTCTGCACAAAAAAGTTTTGTATTTTCTCTGAAAAAAAGAGTTATTTATATTCTCCGCACAAAAGAGTTTCTTATTTTATTTTGTCAAAAAAGCAACAGTGCAATAAACAGTTGAAATGTTTTCACCCACACCTGTCTCTGTTCTCAGTGTGTGAGGAAGGAGTAGAATGTGTGAATGTGGGGCTGGGAGGGGTTTTGGGGAAGAAGGCACCGGGGTCATGGAACAATCCCACATTTGGAAGGACCTGGGGAAACTCATCGGCCTCCATGGGAGAATTGCTCCCTCAGGGCTTCTCGGATTTGCAAGCCCAACTGGTGGGCTTGCCGGATGGCAGCTGTCCGGGGCTGCTCAAAGTGCCTCCCCTCCACATCAGCCCGTGTCCCCCACACAGGGAGGAAGGCCTCCCCTTTCCTCTCCACCAGGTTGTGCAGCACACAGCATGCTCCACTTGGAAGTGAGCCCAATCAGGTGGGAGTTATAGAGTTCCCTGCTTGCATCCACGTGGCCGGTGTAGGGCTTCATGAGCCAGGGCATAAGGGGGTAGGCCGCGTTGGCCATGATGCATGTAGGCATCTGCACATCCTCCACTGCGTAGTTCCTCTCCGGGAAAAATGCCCCAGCCTGCAGCCTGCGGTACAAGTATGAGTTCCGGAAGACGTGGGCATTGTGTGCACGGCCTGACCACCCAACACAAATGTCAGTGAACTGTCCCTGGTGGTTGACTAGGGCCTGCAGCACCATTGAAAAGTAGCCCTTTCTATTAATATACTGGGCTGCTCGATGGGGCGGTGCACGGATGGGGATGTGCGTCCCGTCGAGTGCTCCACCACAGTTGGGGAATCCCAGTGCCACAAATCCAGCCACGATGGCATCCAGGTTTCCCAGGCGGACGGTCCTGTGAAGCAGCTCAGAGTTGATGGCCGCGACCATCTGCATAAAGGGACAAATAGAAACACACAGAACAGGACATTAGAGGGGTTGGCTCAGCTGATGAGAGGTGCTCCCCCCTCCCGGGCCCCAAGAGCCCCCCCTCAGACAACCCCTCCCCCACCCACCACCCCCCACACCATGGCAGAGTGAGTCTGAGAGGGCTTCTACCTCTGCCACCCCATCCCCAGTTCCCTGTGCCTGGTCCTGACTGCCCCCTGGACTGTCCCCTGAGAGTGACTTACCTCCATCAAGATGGCCCCGACAGTAGACTACCCCACGCCAAACTGATGCCCCACGGAGTGGTAGCTGTCAGGGGTGGCCAGCTTCCACAGCTCAGTAGCGACGTGCTTCTCCAGGGGGATGGCAGGCTGCAAGTGGGTGTCCTGGTTTTGCAGGGCAGGAATGAGCCAGACACAGAGCTCCTGGAAGGTGGCCTTCTGCATCCGGAAGTTTTGGAGCCACTGGTCATCGTCCCACTGCTGCAGCACTAGCTGGTCCCACCAGTCCGAACTGGTGTCCAGCCTCCAAACTCACCTCTCCATAAACAAGTTCGGGGGCAAGGGCAGCAGAGCTGCAGCCTGAGCCAGGGGCTCCAAGCTGGGCTTAGAATCCAGCTCTGCCACCAAGGTCATCATGCTCTCCTGAGCATGCAGCAGAACTTCCATCACTACGGTGTGGGGCCATCACCTGCCCAGGGGCAGCTCAGTCTCCATGGCCAAAAAAGCCAAAATAACACACAAACAAAAGAAACAAACAAACAAAAGAACAAACATACAAACAAACAAACAAAAAACCCAAAAAGCCCAAACCCAAACAAACAAACACACAAGGAAACACACAGACAAACAGACAAACCAGAAAATAAACTGCTGTGGTGTCCAAGAAAGCAGGGCAACCAGAGCCAAAAAAACTGCAGCAGCTTTGCTTTCCCTCTATGAGGTAGGCAAGCCAGAAGCAGGAGCAGAGGAACAGCTGTCCAGGAGGATCCCTTTAAGCACACGTCTCTGCAGAGAGCATGCAGCAGTGCCTGGGCTTTAAGGCTGCCCCTGTGACCTTCCAGAAGCACTTGCGGGTGCCGCCTTCTGTCGACAGAGCGTCCCGCAGTCTGGACGTTCTTTGTCGACAGAAGTTTTGTCGACAGAATCTGTCGACAAAACTTCTGTTGACGGAAGCCTATAGTCTAGACGTACCCCAAGAGATGGAGTACCAAAGATTTCTCAGGCTTTCACCCCTATGCAGCAGAACCACGACACTTTTCTTCCTTTTGGGCCCCATGAGTTTGTCTACAGAGTGTCGCTCAGGAAAGTTAAGGCAAATAACTTTGTAAATGTCTATGAATAGAAAAATAGGAACCTTGTAGTTCATGCCCACAACATGAGGAGTTACAGCACAGCACTTGGATGCACACTGCTGTTCATACCCTTAATCTGAACTGCAGGATAATAGAGATAGAATAAGCTCTAGCTGGGGGGTGCAGGCTCTGGGGTGGGATGAGAGGTTTGGGGTTCAGGGCTAAGGTATGGGAGTGGAGAAGTATGAACTCTGGGAGGGAGTTTGGGTGGTGTAGGGGACGCTGCACTGGGGAAGAAGGTTGGAGTGTGGGAGCAGTAGGTACGGAGTCCAGGCAGCATTTACCATGGCTCCCAGGAAACGGGTGTCAGGTCCCTGTGGTCTCTAGGTGCCTTTGTGGCCCTGCACACCACCTGCACATCTGCCACCCCGTCATCTCCCACTGGTCACAGTTCTCAGCCAATGGGAACTGTGGATCTGGCACTTAGCACCATAGGAGTTCATGGAGATTCCCTACACCTGAGGGCGTCAGGGACCTGCTGGCCACTTCCAGGAGCCACATGGAGTCAGGGTATGTTGGGAACCTGCTTTATCCCCAGGCTTTCACTGTGCTGAATACTAGTATTTAATGGCCCAGTCAGCTGTGTCAGCTGGAGCCACCAGGGTCCTTCTAGACTGGGTGTTCCAGTCAAAAGCCAAGACACCGGACAACCCTAATCAACATATAGCAGGTACACAAGAGATCCTATAGTGGTGCAACTATATTGGTACAGCTATGCTACTGTAAGATCTGTAGTGTAAATATTGCCTAAGATCATTTAAATCCTGAACGAGAGCAGCCATATGGGGAGGGAGCAGTTAATGTGCTTGAACTAAGCTCACTGATTTCACACCTTTAAGGTGATTCTCCATAATTTTCCTGAATGTTCTTGTGTATGCATATAGCCAAGTAAATGCCTTGAGGGATAAGGAACGAGGGCAATAGTTTGGACAAGAGAGAACATTTTCCATTTTTAAGGTGCTGAGTGTAAAGATGATTGGCTGTCCATCACACTAGTATTTGTATATGTCTGCTGCAGGAGGATAGAAAATTTTAGTATGCAAATAATGCTTGCTAAGGAATTTCTCAGTTCAGCCGTCCTCTTCCAGTATGGAGTGGAATAGGGCACACCTAGGTTGAGCCCCTAAACTGTTGACACAAACCTTGCAATCCCACAGCCTAGCAAATAGTTAACCTATCTGTTTTTTTTCAGAAGGCTTGCTTTTTTTAATTAATAAAAATGTAAGAACGGGAACAATGATTGCAGGATTATATCTAAAAGAAAGGAAATAACGTGTCAAATTACAAAAGGGCAGCATATCAGCAGTGAACTCTGCTTGCATGAATTAACTATTTTTCAGCTGTCAGGGAGCACAAAAAGAACACTATAAAGGTAAGATCAGTCCTTTCACTTGGAATGGCATATAAACACCTAAGTAGACTAGAACATTTTTATATCTACTTTTTATTTGTAAGGGCTGGTAGTTATTCTGAGTATTACCCATACAATTGTGGAGTGAATAAAGTGGAATGAAGAAATAATTGTTAGGTATTAAATGTGAAAATTGAATGTCTTATTGCATTTTTTAAAAAATGTAAAGTCCCATGAAAAAATCTCAACATATTCACAGTTCTGATGTGTTGCCACCACAGCTATTACAGTATTTTCACACCAGCTCATCCTTTCCCATGGTAACAATGAGAAATAATGCAAACTAGAGGTGACAGTTTTTGCAAGTTCACCATCTATATAAAAGAAGCATCAGGGGCTAGCTGAGTTAGTCTGTATAGGATAAACTTAAAAAACAACAAATAGTCTGGTAGCACTTTATAGACTAACAAAACATATAGATGGTATCATGAGCTTTTGGGGGCACAGCCCTCTTCTTAGATGACCAGAGTATTGAGTTTAGGATGTGCACACCCAAAATAAATAGGGGAGAAGGGAGAGGGCAGAAGGAAAAAAAAATGGAAGGGGGCAGGAAACAAGAGGTAGAGGGTATGTAAATATCAAAGGGAAAACCAAAAAGGCAAATCTGTAAGTACCTAAAAATTGGATAGTTAAAAGAAGCAGATAAGGATCATAACCCACCCCCTTCCATTTTTTTTCTTCCCCCCTCTCCCTTCTACCCTATTTATTTTGGGTCTGGACATCCTAAACTCAATAATCCAGTCATCTGAAGAAGTGGGCTGTGCCCACGAAAGCTCATGATACCATCTACATGTTTTGTTAGTCTATAAAGTGCTACCAGACTATTTGTTGTTTTTTTAAGTTCATCTATATAAAATCTGACACAGATGTGCGCTATCATCTGTGTTCCATCACCAGCATAGGTTATTCATTTTTACTGAATAGAGCCACTCATTTTGTTTGCTAATATGGACACCATGTAAGATATTGTTTATCTCTGAGAGCTGTATGACTTGGAACTCAATTTTAGTTATACTGACCTGTCTCAGAAAGGTAGAAGAGGTACAGTTAAGGGAAGAATTTAACCCATAAAATAAAATGCCACAAAAGCAAAAATTTGAAAATCTGTATGTACAAAGTAAACCCCAAAGCACTTAAGTTCCCAGTTTTATTGTATTCAAACCAAAAATGGTACGAGTTTGTAAAGTACTTTACAATACTATTGTTCTGTGACTTGATAACCTACTACAACAAAGCACTGCCATTATCCTTTTGATGCTGAAGATAATCCAAGATAAAATGATATTACTAGGATCTTCCAAAGTGAAAAAAACCCAAATCCCTTGTAGTGAAACTTCAGGAAAACATCCATGAAAACTTCTTTAAAGTACTTGAAAGAGAACTTTTTAGTACTGTCATTTAAAACTGTGCCCTATTATGATTTGATAACAGGATCTATAGGCCCATATTGAAAGACCAAGACTAAAAGCTAGTCAGGAATTCTCAAACTAATTTTCATCTAAAAATGCCAACTTGTCAGAACCAAAACATTTTGTGGGAATATATTTGTTTTGATTAAACTTTCATTGGGAAAAATTTCTAAGGGAGCACGGTGCGATAGCCCTACTCCCATCTAGCTTCCTCTTACACAAACACACTAGTTTAGCTGTTAATTTCCTTTCCTAAATATAGAAAGGGCTGAGAATGCGGGTTGATTTGCCTAAGTGAATATACAAACTAACTGCTATATGTGAATTCTCAACAATGGCATTAATGGCCTAATATTCAGCAGTACTAAGCATCCATAATCACACTGAGATCAATGGGAGCAGCACATGCTCTTGCCTTTGAAAATAAATGATCAAATACATATCCTTCAATGATGCATTCATGGTATGTCCTAGAAATACAAGTGAGCAATGTCACACAGGGGTTAAAAAATCTTGCAAACATCCTGCACTCTGGGTAAATAGGAGATGAATTGCAAAACAACAGATTTATACCCAGAAGCAGGTAACAGATGTTCCTTGGATGGCAGATACAATGCCTGGAATTTCTATAACAATAGTGGCAATGACTGCAGAGTTATAACTTGATCAAAGATTATGTTCTATTGTGAGAAATTAAACAGATTGAATTTTTATATCAATAGAAAAATATATTTTTAAAAATTGAGATAAGATCTTTCTCATCAAACGGTGTAAATGTGCACACAGCAAAATTTTTTGCCTTTTCATTTAGCGTAAATCAAATTATTGGGAAATGATTCTGTCCCTTCTTTCCCATTCCTGTATTCCCAACCTCAATATTTGTAATCAACGAACAGATCTTTGACCAAAACAGAAATAAAAGTATATTCTTATTTTCCTACCTTTGAGATACTAAAGTGCATGATATGAAATAGGGATGTAATAGTATAGTCGATTAACCGATTAACTGATAAGCAAAAGCTTATAGGTTAATGCTATAGACTACATGCATTTCCTCCCCACCCCTTGCCAGTAAATTTTTTAGCAGGGTAGCCAGCAGCCCACCTCAGTCCCGACTTGCATTGGGTCCTGGACCTACCCCCGATGTGGCTCTGCATTTAAAGTGTATTAGGATCCAGGTGGGCCGGCAGCCTGGCTCAGTTCCGACTCGTGCTGGGTCCGGGAGCTCAAATCGCTCCACCCCGGACAGGGGCTGCCCGGGACTATAGAATAAAAATGCATGAGGTTAATCGACTATTCAATTAACTGACATTTAACATCCCTAGTATAAGACCTTGTACACTGTCTTTTTGTTTGGATTGAAATACAGATATTTTTATTTTTAATTTTTTATTACTTTTACCTTTATAGATAAAGTTTGCAGCTGAATAATTCCAGTTTTCTGCTAGTTTCACTACACTGAAACCCACGTGACACTGGAATAATGCCAATACATTACTAGTGTTCTTGGATATTTTACCCTCTGGCTGAAATATCAGAACTTATTTGAAGTACTGCAGCATTCTTTGGTACACTGTTTAAGCTGTGAAAGGCACAGCATGACCAAGAAGACTGAAACTGGTGAGGGAAATCAATGTGTCTGTTCAATGCCCATTCCACAAGAAAGAGACCAAACTTTGTGCTCTGCTATGCTGGCAGGGATATGCGAAGGGTAAAATGCTTCTATTTACTTCTGGGCTTAGCTCACAAAGGAGCAGGTTCCTTCTAATATACTGTGTATGTATTTTGTAGTGGGCAGGATACTTGAATGCCTTGTGTGTCTTCAATACTTTAGATATTAAGTACTCCATTGGGAGGGTCTGCATAATAAGCCATAACCAGGATGTACTATGGTCACAGAAGAGTAAGCATCTATTCAGAAGTGGAAAATTACCTTGTGGAATCCGAAACAAAGTGATTAAGAGCCATATGCTGCTCTCATCCACCCCCAGTCCATATGGGACACTCCTGATGTCAATGAATGTGGATGAAGAGCAGTATATGGGATTCAACTGTTGCTCCTAGAGCTAATTCCACCCAGTAAGTTAGGAGTTGAATAGGCTTTAAAGATGTATATTAAGCTGTTTGGAGGTTTCTACTTCACCTTTCATCTGACTCCACTGATAACACAACTTTTCAAATAACTGTCTATTAATTTGATATATAGAACAGAGAGGTCATATATTCCACATACATGAAAGACACTGCCTGACCCTTTAGTTCATTATGGTTGTACTAGCTACAGTAGTTACAAGCTTCCTCTTATTAATGTTTCTTATAATTTTTGTAAAAGCAAAATTGTCAGGGAAAAAATTATATTCTTTTTCTTTGCACCCACCAGAGACTGAAAGTCTTCTTTCAGTGAATAGTGACTCATATCTACAATAGTTACTACTCACTTGCTAACTAATCATGAGGTTCCCATATAAAACCATAAAACAGAAAGTTCTAAGATGGATTTTACTGCTAATGCATAATTTTCCTATGCCATTAGCATGTGCATGTACAATTACTTGATCTTTATGATGACATCAGTGAAATCACTAATGATTCAGGAAGGAGAAGCCTAGTGTGTGGCCGGCAATGTGCCTTCTAATCTTTTCCATCCATGTGTGCATTTTTTCCACCCATGTGCAAAATAAGGTTTTTTATGTGCATCAAGGCACGTGCATGTGTAACAGCAGTACAAACAAAAACCTAGCTGTGGACACTCTGCTAATCAGCTGGGTAGCATTTGAATGTCTCCTGAGTGGCCGCACAAGCATACAGCTTACAGAGAACACAGGTTGTTGGACCAATCCTCATGTCTTTATAAAAAATACAAAGTAAAAAAACAAACAAACCAGAAAGACCACTCCTAGTATTCTTAATACCACAGTTACAGGAAATCACCGAGGATCAAGTTCAAAGAATGTACTAAGTATGATCAACAGTACAGCTAGTTGAATTATTTGTTGTTGTAGTAGGAAGAGGGCTGACACACAAGCCCATGTATCAGAGCTTGGTATAAGACCTGAAGCTTAGGTAAAAGTGGTCAGGGCTTTGCTAATATGAAGCAAAGTTGAGCTGTCAGCAAGAGGCAGGCCTTGCTCACAGAATGTGGCAAGAACAGGGCTGATAGCACAGAAGCATTCATACCTAAGAGGTAGTAGGCACAGACCATAAATACATTTCCAGAGGGATGGTAACAGAACACCTTATTAGGACGCATCTTGGTACCAACATACTCCCCACAGATAACAGGGATATACCAAATCAGGTTCAGGACAGGGTCTAGGATGATAACATGATGTATAGCAATGTTTGATCAAACCACCCTGTACAAGGTAATGGGTGGTATCTCATTGCACCAGAGGATGTCAACCTCATACATTAGGAATGATGTATAATTTGTTTTTAACTGTGTATAAGAATGTAACCTGGGAGAGAGGGATGTGCTTGTCCAACCTAGGAGGCAGTGGAAAATCCCACCACTGACTGACCTGAGTCCATTGTTGGGGGCACATATGCACAGTGGTTCAGTAAGTCTGCTGACAACTATTACTGTGCCTCATTTGATGTATAAGCATGGTCTGACTCCTTCACACCTTATCTGATATTATGATTCTTGGGGATTCTCTCAGAGTCTGCTGTGCTGGCTATCTGCACAGAGTCTGGGCAGCACACAGAAGGAACACACACATGCAGCTGAATAGTTATCAACATACCTGTCACCACAGAAGTGACTTCTGACCACATTTGTGAATACCATTAATTACACATTTTAGCCCTTTCTGTTTACTGTATTAGGAACTTGCAGCCCTCATCACCACAGGAGCTGAGCATCTCACAATTTTAATGTATTTGTTCTCACAAAACCCCTGTGTAAGAGAGCACTATTATTCCCTTTGTACAGAAACGGAACTCAGAGATTAAGCGACTTGCCCAAGCTCAATCAGGAAGCTTGTGGACAAGATTTGTTTGTAAAAAGGGGTATTTATAGAAAGATCAAGGATTCTGCAAGAGTTGGTGTGAACAAAACCATTCCCACAAATATTCAAGGACAACACATAGTGAGGGTCATTGACATCAGCCATTCAGAGATCAAACAGCCGTTCAGCATGCTGAGCACAGTGAGATTTTTCACCAGATCACTTCCTTAATGTGTCATGCATAATTAGCCTGTGGCTGATCAGCTACTGGACTCCGAGTTCAGATCTTGTCCTTTCATTCTGTGTAGGAGCAGACTGTCTATGCTTATTGTAAATAGTGCCTTTTACATATATAAAGACAAACTTTCAAAGATTCCTCAACCCAGCTTCTGTCCATGTTTTAAATGTGTTTTCTCCTTCTCCCACTCTTTTATTTTTTGTTTTTTGTTTTTGTTTTTTTGCAAGAACATATTTAATACAGATTGTTGTATCCTTTCCCTGGGTAGCCTTCATACAGAACCCCTCATCCCGCGCCCCACCCCAGAGAAGTGATTAAAATGAAGCATGTACATTTTTATTTAATTTTCCAAAAATCAAAAAATAATTGAGTTAAGGACCTGAGCAATGCTGGTTACATCTTCTAGTATTTTATAAAAGAGAGATTTTGTGCCGGGGAAATGTCTTTCACTGCAGGCAAGTAGGCTGACTCACTTTGCCATAGTCACCAATGGGAAGAGGATTTTAGCCCTCAGTATCTCTTGTCTCTCGTTCTTACACATATATGTCAATGGGATCAGATTTAGACTCCAACTCATTCTTAGAAGTAAGCAAATAAAAAGAGCCAATATAGCGTTGAATTATTGTATTGAGCATATTTATTGAATGGTGAGATGTCTGTGAGAGGATTAATTTCTCCCATTGAGGTTTTAGAATTTAGCTTTACCTTTCATTTCCTGGACATTTGCTTTTATCCTGTATCCTTTGTCTTTTTCCTGAGCCCTCACTGAGCCCTCCGTTCCAGGTGTACTTATGCTCATTCATTTTGATGTCTTATGTTATGTGAGTATGCAGTGACTGCAGGAGAAGAAGGAGCGAGTCCAGCTACCTCGTATTTGCTCCAGCCATAACTTCAGCCCTGGCATTCCTGTTCAGGTAGATCATCCTGTGCCAGCAGCAATGCCAGGCACCCCACTGAAGAGGAATGAGTGAGGAGATGGCAGGGTCATTATCCTGCTCTCATTGTACCAGCCAGGAAAGTTTGGGGTTGGCAGAGGAGAAGCACACCCTCATACAGCATGATGCATCCCCTCACTGTGCCATGTCATGAGAAATGGCTTAAAGCCCAGCAGTATTTATCACCTAGCCAGCAGAGAATTACCATAAAGAGGCATACTGATGTCTTACTTGTTTTTCTTTTCAACAACCATTGATACTTGAGAGGCACCAAAAATGAAGAAGGTATGAGGAGGCCTGGATCTTACAAGCAAACAAATAACATTATAAAAGATACAAGGAAAAATAATCACTAAGGGTATGTCTAGACTACATGCCTCTGTCGGCAGAGGCATGTAAAATAGGCTACCCGACATAGTCAATGAAGTAGGGATTTAAATATCCCCCGCTTCATTAAAATAAAAATGGTCGCCGCGCTGTGCCGGCTCAGCTGATTGTCAGCACAGCGTGGCAGTCAAGACACAGATCGGTTGACAGGGGAAGCCTTTGTCGACTGCTCCTGTAAACCTCGTTTCACAAGGCATAAGGGAGCAGTCGACAAAGGCTTCCCCTGTCGACCGATCCGCGTCTTGACTTCCGCGCTGTGCCGACAATCAGCTGTGCCGGCACAGCGCCTCGCCATTTTTATTTTAATGAAGTGGGGGATATTTAAATTGCTGCTTCATTGACTATGTCAGGTAGCCTATTTTACATTCCTCTGCAGACAGAGGCATGTAGTCTAGACATAGCCTAAGAAATGAATAGTCCTAAAATATATATGGTTTACAATATATTTCTCAGCATGGAACTCAAAACAGTCTCTTGTACAGCTGGTTAAATGTTACAAAACAGTGTTCAGGCATTTGTGTGCATTTGTTTGTTTTTGGCTTTTGCATAAACATCCACAAAATGTTTTTTGTGTGAATGTCTGGGAAATGGCTTTTCTTTGTGCAGTATTCACATCATGCCATGCCAGTAAGAGTATCTGTGTGCCAACATGTGCGCTCACTAATTGTGGTGGAAGTGCTTGCCCTTTATAAAATGTGTCATCCAATCGGGGAGCAGAAAATTGGGTGATCAAGTGTGGGTAGCTGATAAAGGCACAATCAAATCAGTTTGTTTGCAAACAATCCATAAGCTGAAAAATGGAAGTATGAGATCTGATTCCAGGCTCTTATACACCCATCCAGCTCCAACAACATATTTAAGCTTTCAAATGGCCACAATAGGCTGGAGAGTTGCCCACATTCAGTAGCTGCATAACACTAATGTAAATGAGTACGCACTGCCCCAGTCATATCCCCCAGCATGGAGGAGTGCCAATGATAGGGCAGAGTAGAAAGGGGCATTAGGGGGGGATGAGGCAGAAGATATGAGTAGATGCAGGGCAGCAGAATCGAGGAGGGCAAGAGGGGCTAGTGCCCCTGCAATGGGAAGGTTGTGGGGGCTCTGGCCTTGCATTATGCAAACCTACTGGGTGTAGAGGTGAGAGTAGGACCAGAGGGGCTGTAAGGTGCCCAGGAGTAGGCAGGAACACTCAAAACCTTCCTTCCCAGCCTGAACTGGTTGCCCCCTGTCAGTTCGCAGTACTCCCCCTCCACCTGCTTCCTCCCTGCTTCACATGGACCTGCCTCTCCCCCCACGGATCTGTATTGCCTACCATAGTGGAGGCCAATAATTTTTGATGAGGGGTACTCGAAGATGTTGGTAAGTAGTGAAGGGCCACATGTTTCTATGGAGGAGGTCCAGGGTCTGGGTTGGTGGTTGGGTGCAGAAGGGAGCTCAGGGTAGAGGACTAGATCACTGGAAAAGGTGTGGGGTCTGTGAGGGAGCTGGCAGAGTCTGGGAGAAGTAGTGCAGAGGGTTAGGGTTAAAGCACTACAGGCAATTTTTGGCCAATAGACAGTCCAGGTAATGGTGTACTAAGAGAACAGGGCAGCAGAAGTTCTTATAATGCTTCTCAAAATTTGGGCAATGTTAAAGTATGTCCCACTTTAGCTGGACTACTCAAGGGCTTAAAGTTAAGCATGTGCTTAACTGCTTTGCTAGATCAGGACATAAATTGCTTAAAAATCAAGTATGACTGTAAATTATTCAGAATAAAAAGGGATTTAACTGTAACATAGATTAGCTGGAAAGAATAATTTATTCTCAACAAAAAATTTGAAAATGGCAATTTCTGCATATTTCAAAAGTAACAATACAAGAAATCAGTGCAATGGTATTTCTAGGGCTCCATGAAGTTACTTGCATAGTATGACCGATTGGATACAATTATATGTTTCTTATATGAGACTGAGCTGGACTACACTTTTTGACAATGTATATATACATATCTAAATAAAGATAAAACCTGAATGTTAGTAATTTTACAGGCTCATTTGAAAATCCTGATTATATAAAGATCACGCAAATCTCTCAGTAAATTGATTTCCAAAACCTAAAAGAAAAAATTTAAATAACAAGCCTTGAAGAAGATCTGCAGAAAGAATGAACACATAATCGCCTGAGTTCAAGAGGGGAAAGTTAAGTCCCGAGACTTATGTGCCATGTTAGCAAGTTTATCTGCAGAAATCATTAATAATAAAATACATCATGACAGACAGGCACTAATGTGATATAGTTGCTAAAAACACAATGAAAACCCATTAATGTTATGTTGTTGTACATCAATAGAGGCTTTAGGCTTCTGAGCTCTGTTCTGAATTTATTTGACATAATTAGTAGGTTGGGCAGCCATAAGAAAGAGGTCATTTTCGTTATTTACAGTGTGCTAAAGAGGTAATTTTGCTGAACATATCAGGAATGAAATTCAAATTCATGCATCCACAGCTGGCCAGCAAGTAGAGACATGTACTATTTTTATAGTGTAGGAATAATTATAAAAATTACTATAACCTTTTATTCAAGTAAAATTAAATGTTTAAATTTTCCATAACCTGAAAGTATTATTGCCTTCAGTCATGTCATTTTGTGATAAGCAGGTCACAGCATGTCAGTTACAAAGCAATATACCTATAGGATGCAAATGAAAGATTAGAAACAAATTTTTAAAAATCCACAAAACAAAAAACTTATCTCCACTCTCAATTGTCTAGGTAAAGTGATGCCCACATTTTAAAAAGAACAAAACACTCCCAGTGAGCTAGCAATTCCCAGCTTTTAAAAAAGGTAAATTAATCAAAAAGCTGATAGTTTGACAGCATTACATATTTGACAGGTGCTTACATATTTTGTTCACTGCATTTGAGATTTTGGGTTGCGGGTTTTCTCTGCTGCCATTCCTGTCAATAGAAAGTTTACCAATAGCTTAGCCTACAATGAAGCATATTTGAAAAATGCTTCCATTTGATTGTAGCAAGTTCATAATTCAAGGTCAATTTCATGTCTTTCCCTCAGTTAACAGAGAGCTTGATTATTACCTTCCTTACTGTGCAAAGAGAGGACCCAGTTCAGGAACATCTTGGATTGAGATGGGAAACCAGGCTTCCTGGCATTAGCTCCCTATTCTCTATCCAGCGGAACCCCACTGCAAGGTTTATGCTTTAAAAGGTGCCAAGGAGCTGGGTAAAGGGAAGAGTCATCTGGAGGCATCTTCCCCACACACTTACCCTAAAGAGGATTATGATCCATAAGTCAATGTGGAGTCAATCTACTCATTGAAAATGTCTCTGCAAATAGGGTTTGAAAGAAGCAACTGGTAATGAGCGCATGATGTGGGGGAAGGAAACCCAGAAAGCTGATTCGATGTGCTGGACCCAGGCACTGATATTCCCATTCTCCACAACTATTCTAAGAGCTGCACAGATCTTGAGACCTCCACAGGTTTTAGAGAAGTCAAATTCCTAGCTTATTCTGTAGACCAGCGGTTCTCAAACTTTTTGGGCTCCGGAGCCCTTTACATGCGTAAAAATTTATTCAGAGCCCTAGCGGTCCACTGTTTGTATGTGTTGTACTAATGCAGAGCCCCAGCGGTCCATTGATTTTATGTGTTGTACCTATCCATGTTTCCAGTTTGTCCACCTCGCAGAGCCCTTGGAGATGTCTCGTGGAGCCCTGGGGCTCCGTGGAGCACAGTTTGAGAAACACTGCTGTAGACAAAGGCACATCTTCTCCAACAGGATAATTCTGAGGAGTTTTAGTGAGTCTTGTGGAGCTTTCAGTAGAATTTGTCTTCTTCATGGAGCTATTGACAGAAAGAGATAATATAGTAATTGTTCTTAGTTTTTAGCTATAGCCTTCCTCTGTCCCCTTCATAACTATCTCTCAGACCTCACCATGCTGCTTCTGCCTACCAACTGATTCCTAATTTTTAGCCTCTTCTCTTACATTATCCCTGGGCTCCCTCTCACTCACACATTTCACTACTTAGGCTGAGATTCACAAAGGGTTTAACTCTCATGGATTTCAATGAGAGTTAAGGACCTTAGTACTTTTGGGAATCCCATCCTTACTGCTTTGCCTGTTTCTCTCCCCATAGTGTTCAGTCTCCTCCCACCTCCGTTTCTTCTTTTCCACTTGACACATGTTCCAGAACCCTGACCCTGCTTCCTCTGACTAATCTGCTGCTGGTTCTACTCACTCCACTGGATCAACATTCCCATTCACTACAGGGGTCACTCCATAGACCTTGCATTCATCAGCAATGTGTGTACACAAGGGAATCAATACTCTTAATCATAACCTTGAATCTTCCTTCAACCTGGCTGCCTTTTTATTATTTAGGCCTCCATTCTGTAAACACATTTTTATTCCCCTGCCTAAATGTAGTCACTTCAGTAATACCAGTTACTTGCATGGTAGTTTTACATAACTAAGAATATCAGAAGTTGACACTTTATCTCTGACTTTTAAAAAATAAAAAATAATTAGCCCAATAGGAGGTAGGTTTTTCTGTAAGCAATCCAGGAAAAAAAAAAAAACTAGCAACAACTACTGCTGATATTTCAACAGCTAAAAAAAAAGTAAATAGAATTTATGCCTGTCTAGGGCCTGATTAAACTTCAATTCAAACTTGTCCTGACCAGAAAATAAATTGCCTATGGATCCTGAACAAGGTTTTTCACACACTACAAAAATGTGTTTGTGTACAAAAGAATGATTTATGAAAGTATTGATTTCTTTGTTAAATAATGAATTACATGTCCTACCACTATATTATTTATCAAAATTTTTTGTCATATAATTAAATTGTCACATAATGGATTGTACCCATATAGATTCATTAAATATTAAAACCTACATGTGATGCTGTTCACCTTTTCTTTGGCAAACTACATGTTTCCTCTGTTCTTTTCCATTAAGGTCAATAATAGCAGTTCTCCACCCTTATCATAAAAGCTGTAGTGACTGCTTGCCAAGGTTGGAAAATGTATAGTAAGCAAGCCCCTAAATCTTGTAAGATTATGTACTTTTAGCCCGTGACTTAGCTCTTCAGCATGATCTTAACTCTGCCCAATCAGCATTTAATCTTAATGGCTAAGGAAACTTTTTGCCACCTAGCCAGTTATTCCATCAAACGCTTCCAGGTGCCAAAGTGAGCAAAGCTGCTTAGGAGTAAGCAAATGATTAGAATGACATCAGTGTTTCTCATTCTGTAGAGGAATATTCTTCTTTGAATAGTGTTCCTATGGGTGCTGCAGTGTAGGTGCACTTGCATCCCTGCTATGCTGATGGAAGAATTTTGGTAGCAGGAACCATTTGGCCCATACATGCACTGTCCCACCTCATGCTCTGCCACAAGGCTAACCAGTGTTGTGCAGGTAAAGCTTCATCAGTTCCTTTCTCAGCCTCTCCTGTCTGTTCGTTAGATCATTAACTCTATTGTGTGAACTTAACTAGTTATTAATCTTCCTTTATTTCTTATTTTAGAGTTTCCATAGATATTTTAAAGAATTTTATCGATTTCTTCTCTTCTTTGGTGACTTCCTTAGTATGGGTGTACCTGGTTTCGCTGGATTTAACAGGTACCCTCCCTGTAATGGACAGATGTTTTGAGTGTGCCCATTGTCTTGGAGAAAAACCACATTTGAAAGAAATGTGTTATTTTTGTTAGTAGCTGAAGCTGCAGTCTCAAAATGACACAGAGCTCAGAGTTAAAACTTCTTCTAGTGGTGGTAGAACTCCAAGCTCTCTCAGATCTGTATCAGGATTATTTGAGAAGATGGGTATCTACACCAGAGTCTTGCACATGCAAAGGTTGTGAACCTAAATCCATGAGACAATCTCAGAAGGCTTCAAAAAAGAGGTGTGAGTCCCCAGAGCAAGACCTGACCAAGTCAGAAAAGATCTCCAGCACATGCAATATCATTGGTATTGATGGCAACTAAATAATTCAGACATGGTGCCCAGAGCTTTCATGATATCATCCCAATGAAACATATTGATATGCCTACAGACCCAGTGGGCACCAAATTAATGGTGCTGAGTGAGAGAGATAAAGACAGAGGTCATGCTTTGGGGAAGGCATCCCTGCTAATGTGACAACCTTGGTACCATCAACAAGTATGCCAAACAATTTTAGAACATTTTGACTGGCCTACAACACTGACCCTGTCAATACTGTCCTCTCATCACTGGCAGCTACCACCAGTACCAACTTCCATGGCACCACAGGAGTTCTGATACTCAAAAGATCTTACTGTCCCTGATGACCTGACTCTCTGCAACATGGTACTCCAGTACCAACCTTACCCTGAACTCAAGGATCTCCACTGGCATCACGCCATGCACCTTCTGACAGTGCATGCCAGGTGTTTCAGAAGGAATGAACAGAACAGGTAATCCTCAAACAATCCATTCCTTGTCACCGATTCCCAGCTTCCGGCCTACATGGGGTAGGGGCACTTTAGAGCATGGTTTTGCATCCCTACCCATCCTGGCTAATAGTCATTGATGGACCTGTCCTCCATTAACTTATCTAGTTCTTTTTTTAACCCTGTTATAGTGGCGGCCTTCACAACATCCTCTGGCAAAGAGTTCCACAGACTGACTGAAAAAATTACTCCCTTTTTTTTGTTTTAAACCTATTGCCTATTAGTTTAATTTGATAACCCCAAGTTCTTGTGTTATGAGGAGTAAATAACATTCCTTATTTACTTTTGCCATGTCAGTCATGATTTTGTGGCTTTTCTATAATATTCCCCTTTAGTTGTCTCTTTTCCAAGCTGAAAGGACCCAGTCTTATTATTTTCTCCTCATGTGGAAGCTGTTCTCTATCTTTTTCCATACTTCCTTCCTATGAAAGACACATTAGTTCCCACAGATTCTCCCCTGGTGCTAGCTTCTGCTAATATAAAATCTTACAGGATTTGGAAAGGTGAAAGGAAAGTACTGGAGAGTAGCTCAGGAATGTATTGGAAATTCTCAGAAGAAAACGGATCTCTTGATGTTTAATCAACCTGAATCACTTAACCTTTTGAGATTTGCCCTTTACTAACATTTGTACCTCCTCTGCTGTAGAAGAAAATTAAAGTTGCTTTCTGTTAAAGGCTGGAAGATTAAATGAATAATGAGACTCTCTGAATGTACTGCAGCTGATTTTACTCCCAATAGTTGCCTTAGAATACAAAATTTGAGTAATGCTAACAACCTGAAATTCTTATTTAGTTCAAAGGGAGTTACCAGATGTTTAGTGACTCTCAGGATTTGGTCCAAAATTCTTCCAGTTTAAAGATCTTAATATTCTCTGTGTAATTTGTTGAGAGTGGTAAGGCACTGCCATGGTGGCAATATTATCCTAACACATTCCTTCATGAGCTTGCACTCAAGCCTATGAAAGCCAGTTTTTTTGGCCTCATGGAAAATCAGCCAAGCTGTTGCACTGTGACATGTGCTGAACAAACATTGCTTCTATGAACACAAGGTGAGTAATGAGATAAAAGACCACTTTAATCTAGTGCAAGGGCTTTTAAGAATGGCTAACTTTTCCCTAACTATTTAACTGATATAGAGCTCACATTCTCTACCTGGGGTTTACTGTTTCAGCTTCGGGGCTTTTTGTTCATAAAATTGAAGCAATTCTCATGCTACATTACTGAATTATGTGTTCTTAATGATCCTATCCCATCAGTTACTTTGCTGTACAGTGAGCATTAGAATTGAGCTGACTGTGCAGTTAGGGGCAAATCCTCATGTGTAGCAGTCAGCCCAAATGGCCACGCCTGGTGCTGGGTAGATGTGAAGGGAAGGCGACAGTTTTCCTTCCCTCTCAGGCTCTAAAGCCATTCTGTGGAGGCTGTTGGCTGAAATAGACATGTGGGTCCTAACGGAGGGTGTGGAGAGGGGAAAAAGAAAGGGTGCTTTGATTCTGGACCCTCACTTTTCATGGGTAGCATCCTGTCCCCACACTACCCTTTGCCCCCACTAAACTTTCCTGATGTAGAGCTCTGTGCCATAAAGGAGAGGCATATCTCTTAATACCTGCACAGCTCGGACTTCATTATGAGCTAGGGGTATGACTGATTCCTAATTCACTAGGGCTACATCTACCTTGCAGGGTTTTTGCGCAAGAATTCTTTTGCATAAGGGTTCTTGAGCAAAAACTCCTTGTGCAAAAGCATGTCCGTACCTCAAAGCGCATCGCTTTTGTGATGCGCTTTTGCACAAGAGAGCGTCCACACTGCATGGATGCTCTTGCACAAGAGAGCTTTGATGGCCATTCACAGAATGGCCATCAGAGCACCTGTGCTTTTTCAGATTTGTGTAAGAAACCCCAGCAGAGCGTCCACACATGCCTTTTTGCACAACAGCTGTAGCGCAAAAAGGAGTTATACCTCATAAAAGGAGGTTTACCTACACCAGAAAAAACCCTCTGTTCTGCTGTTTTACTGCTGATTTACTCGCACAAAAGTGCATATGAAGTGTGCACGCTCCGCAGGCTTTTGTGCAAAAACGGCTGTTATTCAGCAAAAACTTGCAGTGTAGACATAACCTAGATGTATTCACACTAGCTCTCATCCAGCTAGTGTGCCAGAGATAATAGTGCCACTGTGGAAGCACTGGTAGTGGTGAGCAGTGACACAGGCTGTCCATGTTGAATACAAACCCTCCCAAACTCCATGAACATGTGCCCTGAGTGGCTAACCCATGCCACTGCTGCCAGTACTGCCAGCTCTGGCTATACTACTATTTTTGGCACACTATCTCAATGAGCTATAGATATCTACAATAGCAGGGAATCACACCCCTCGCATATAGAGCTTCCCTTGCACAGTCAGACTGTCACCTGCACAGAAGAAAAAGCAATGTTAGTCCCATGACTGGGAGTGAAAAATACCAAGATACACAGTGTTGCTAAACCCAGCGTGCTAGCCTAACAGCCTAGGGAACAATGTGCCCTTTATTGAGATGAACAAATCTAATGCATACATTCCGGCATAACCTTTATTGTCTAGGGGAGAATGTAACTAGAAAGACAAGTAATGTGTTCAATAGAAAAATTTCCCCAATTTATTCTAGGAAATTTAATTGATTCTAAATTTTCCCCTTGTAGTAGGTATCATTTGAAGAATGATGAAAAAGCATATGGACATAGATAATTTGGAGTGTTGCCTCACACTTCCTAAGTGTGAATCAACCTGTTACACAAAATCTGACACTTTTGATTAGCCCAGAGCTGCCAGTGTGAGACTAGTGACATTTTATTAATCATTTTGTTTTCAAATTATTCTTATTATGAAACACTACAAGAAAACTTGCAAAAAACCATTGGGTGTGAAATAACACTTGTGCAGACAAGTCTCGTGTGAATAACAGGTACATCCTGTTTAGTTTGTGCTATTTTATTTTTAAGCAATTTCCAAAGTAGATTGATATTATGAGTCCAAAAATCTGCCTGCAGAAGTACAGTTTAAACAGCAGTATACACATCTTGTATGCTATGCATAAGTTGTTTTACTGAATGAAGAACTGATAAAGCAGCCTATAATCAATTATAATAAAGATCACAAGCAAAATGAACATTTTTTATCATTGGAGACTTTTTATTTTAACTTGACTAGGATGCTTGTTGAAATGTGTTAGATAAACAGTCTTAGGCTAACATTTTCAAAAGTGCCTCTCATTTTGGATGCTTCAGTTTTCTGTTGTCAAACTTGAGACACTTAAGGGCCTGATCTTCAAAATTGCTGAATCCTACAACTGCAACTAAAGTCAGTCACAGCTACCAGATGCTCAAGGCTAGAGTTGGATAAGAATCTTTTTTATTCAACTTTTTTTGTTTGATTTGAAAATGTCAATTCATTGAAACCAAAACTTTTTGTGTAAAAGTACTGGTTTCAATGAAACTTCGATCAAGACGTTTTCTCAGGTCCAGGGTATAATTTCTGGTCCATGAGAAAGAGATGAAAAAAGCTAGTAACCTGGTGATTTATTACAGTGGTGCCGTGGGAGGTAGGAGACCCAAGTTCTAGACCCTTCTCTGAATCAGGTAGAGCAGACCTTGAATCTTGGCTTCCCCCTCCAATGTGAGTGCCCTAACCATTGGACTATTGACTATTGTGGATGAGTAATGTATTTCTCTCTCTTTTCTCTTCTCCTTTTAACAACTTTGCCCCGCACCCCCAAATCAAAAGCTCTTAATTTTGTTCCAATGGAGAATGATAATACATATTAAAACTTTTTTTTCTAAAGGGAATTCTTGTTTTCCAGCTAGCTCTACTCAGGGCCTCTAAGCACACACCAAAAATAGAAGTATCTAAAATTAATAAGTGCTTTTAATAGCACTGGGCATAGCGATTGATATCTTACATTCATCAGTACAGCAGGGCAGCTGCATACAAACTCCACAGTGTGCCACTATCAATGTATTCCCTTCTGTGTCAAAGAAACAACTTTTGGGAATGAAAGATAGTTCAGTTTACATTCCTTTGGACTCTTGACAATTTGTGTGATGATTTTTGTGATGTGGAAATCAGTCTATTATGAAGTTAATTGAAACCAGGAAGCCTTGGTGACTTAAGATAACTAATGATTTGTCACAACCGTCCTGAGCTACAGTGATGGTCTTAGATCTGTGCACTCCATCCACTATACCCAGTGTGATCCATGGTTCCTTGTCCAGTATCATGGCTGAGTTCACTAATATCAGTTTGAGCCACATATTCACTGTCATTCTTGACCTCTCATTTGGAATATCTTGCTTTGTTTCTACCACTTGGCATCACAGTCCATTGGAGGCAAACATCACCAGATGCAGTGACGCCTCATTAACTTGTAAAGGATACCACCACACCATAACTTGGGGTGGGAGACAGCAGATAAATAGTTGAGTGAGGTGGAAAGGTGGTGGTGAAGGGAACAGATAGGAAGTTGAGTCAGGGGGAAAGGCGGTGGTGAAGGGTAGGGAAAACGATTGGAGCCCATGCACATTTGCATATAAGTCAACAATCTAAATATGAATAAAAATTGTTTTGGTTGTCCTGATTATCACTTATCTTCTCCCAGATTTTTTTTCTTTTCAATCTTGTTATATCAATGTTCCTTAGATTAACAGAATATATAACCATAGCTCTTTATATTGCATTTTGTGGTTTCAGGTCTTCAGTACCTTCCCCCTGGTTTCCTTTTTAGCAATCTTCATGTAAACCAACTCAAATAGATCCTGTAATTAATCCTTAGCTGGTAATTAGCTGAACAAGAGTACCTGACAAAATCTTGTTCATTCAGGTAGAAACAATGGCAGCTATTTCTAACCCCGTCATATCTTATGAAGAAGGATTCTGTTTTTTTACTTCAGACATATCAGCATGGGATTTAGAGTCTTGGCTACAGAATAAGTTTCTTATGTAAAAGTGTACCAAAATAATAGATTGTCAAGATATAACTACAGGTTGGATCTCCCTAGTCAAGCACCCATGGGACCTGAGCTATCCTGGACAAGGGAGTTTGCCAGACCAGGGGAGATCAGTGCTCCCCTGCTGGCTGCCCCACTCCTGGGATAGCAGCCCTTCTGCTCACCCTGCTACAGCTGCCCACCATGGCTCCCCACCTGCTGCTCCAGGGTCTCCCAGGGTTCCTTGTGGAGACTGTTTGGATGCTGCTGGTCCCACTGATGCAGTGTTCTCCGGGGTTCCTGGCTGGGGCCAACCCATGCTACCGCCCTGCTGCTACTGGGGGTTCCCCAGCCAGGGCTGCCTGGCCACCCTTCCCCACTGTGAGGATCACCCTGCTGCTTCTGGGGATTCTGGCTGCCCACTTCCGCCATCCCCACTTCAGCCGGGGGTTCCCTGGTGTAGGCTACCCAGTCATCCCAGCCCTGCTGCCACTGGAGGTTTCTCAGGATTCCTGGTTATGGCCTCCCAGCTTCAGGCAGCTCAGCAACAGCCGGGGGTTCCCCAGCTGGGGCTGGGACTCCACAGCCACATAGCCCCACTAACGCTGGGGGTCCCCCAGCCTGTACAGGAGCTCCCAGGCCACCGCCTGGCCCTACTGACACAGGGGATTCCCTGGCCAGGCTGGGGATCCCTGGCTACTACCTGGGCCCAATGATACTGGGGTTGCAGGCCATGGTGCAGGTTCCCCAGGTCTCCTCAGCCCCTGCATTAGTCCAGAGCTCTTTGGTCCAGCAACATCCCTGGCTTTGCCGGACCACAAATGTTGCCAGACCAGAGAATCCTGGATTTGGAAGGTTCAACCTGTATCAGCAAGATTTTGCTTTTAGTCTAGTATAGGAGATAGTGAATTGATGAACCAAAGCCCAGAACAGTGAAGGAAAGGAAGTGTACCTCCAAGAACGATGATTCTTGTCTCATGCTTTTACTTGTTTCTCTAACTCCAGAGAGCTCCATACCATGAACAAATTAATTCCCATTCCACACCAGATCAGCTCTCCAAGCAAGTGCTTAAGGAATAGAAAAGGATGTGCAGAGCACAAGGCATTTTATTTTGTGATAGTTAAATTAGCTGTAGCATTGTGAGCAGGTACCATTTCTACTTACTCTGTAAAGGATCATGCATGCTGATGGTGTTCTGTGCATATGATAAATAATAATTACATAACCTATACGGGGTGAACCTCTCTAGTCCTCACCCTTGGGACCTGACCAGTGCTGAACCAGAGAATTTGATGAACCACAGGAAGTCAGTATAGTACAGCAACATTACCAACATTTCCATTGCTTACTAGACTCTTAGAAGTCATTTAGGGATAAATTAGAGCTAAATAAAAGCACAGAACACTGAGAGCCAGGACTGGAGGCTGTAAACAAACTTTATGGGACAGCAGGAAACCTGGCCCCACCGATAAGTGACATCTAGCTAACTAAAATCATGCCAGACCAGAGATATTGCCAGATATCTGAACTAGAGAGGTTCAACCTTTATATACTCATATAAGACTAGATTATGTCCTGGACTACGGAGTCAAACAGAGACCAACAGGGCAGAAGGACTCTGCCTTATGACCTTGTATAACCTCCACAGACACACTACTTCTTCATTTTCCACAGTATTCTTGCCCACCTGATAGCGTAGGGAGAATAGCAGATCCATGGAGGCCATGCAGGGCATAAGGAAAGATTTTATCCTCCCCCTTAGATATCTGCATGGCTTTGCAATTTTAGATATAATCTAGCATTATGTGTGCATATAGGTATATGCAAATTATTACTTATTACTTATTAATTATTATTAAATGTGTTTATAGCAATATAAGTGTTCATGATTCTTTGCATAATAAGATATGGCGCCTGCCCCCAAAGAGGAAATAATTTAAAGGGACCGACAAAACAGAATGTTCCAGGAGGTAGAATAAGGGAAGGGAGGCAGAAGAAATAAACAGAATATGGTAATGATGTCTCCATGGTTGGTAGACTATATAAGTCAGTTCAGAGGTATTTTAGCAATACTTCTTTTAAAATATTTGTATGTAATAGGTATATATTTGGGTATGTGATACATTATGCCCAATTTGGTGAATCAATTTATTTATTTGAGTGAAATTATTCTTGAAAACTGTGTAGCTGCACAAAAACACTATCAAGCCAGTCTGAAGATTATAATTTTGCTATGCTGCCAAGGAATGTGTAATACATTCATTTTCTAACTAGCTTCTAAACTGTTCTTATTATGTACAACAAATGTCTTGAATTTATATAGCTTCTTTCCTCCTGAAAGTTCCCAAAATACTCCACAGATTATGGAACTGATCCCACAGCCATTGAAGTCATTGGAAAGTCTCCAATTGACTTCACTGGGTCTTAAATCAGGCTTTACAGGCAATATTCTTCTTTCAGATTTTACATAAAATTTCTAAAGATGACATCATTTGAAGGGTCCAAGTGGTCACAAGAATCTATCTCAGGACCGCAGAAAACTTCCAGGTTTTCAGGTTTTGTAAACCACCATGCTCTGGAATTTTCTTGCCCGAGCCCCATATGTGAAAGTGGCTGTTCTCCCACAAAGTGGTGAACATTTGTCACAGTTTGTGTGATGTTAACTGTGTTGGATACAATTTCCCAGTTGTGTCCTTATCTTTATTCTTCAAAACACACAATTTATGATGCAACACACTTATGGTAATAAGATTCTAACAAAATGAAAGCATTTGTGACCATGTTTGCATTACAGAAAAAGTATTAAGCATTGTCAGGCAGGTCCTCCTTGAAGGGATGTGGCATATTCCTTCCTGCATAGCAAGACAACTCCATTGGCTGATGTATGGGGGTGGAAGAAGAGGTATCCATGCTTTCACCCATTTTTCTGCCCCTTCTAGGCTCTGTTTTTTGAATGCTGGGGAATACAACTCAGTAGAAGCCCCTGTACTCCCTGATACAGGCAGCGTGAGGTATCCTTTCTCCCTTCTATCACATAAAGGCCATCCAGAACAAAACCCTAAATGGTGGATTGAAGAAAGCATGTTACTAATACTACATTTAATATTTCTGTTTGTACATACATTTCCCTCCCTGACCCTTCTCATAATTCTTTGTAACAATATTCTTTGTAACTTTCCAGGAAACCAATCTATCTAAGGGTAGGTCTACACTACAGCGTTATTTCGAAATATCTAATTTCGAAATAAGATATTTCAAAATAACGTGTCTACACACAAAATGCATTTCAAAATAGCATTTGGCTATTTCGAAATAGAGCGTCCACACTGAGTGGATGCTGAATCGCATTTAAGGCCGGTCAGAACCAGGTCCGGCAGGGCATCAGGTCATGAGTTACTTTGTGTGGCTGCTGCCTGAGGCTGAGGCCTATGCTTAAAGGGACCCCCCCGGACAGCAGGTTCTCAGCTTTCCCTGCTTGCTTGCCTACCTCTCTGAGGGACAGCAAAGCATTTTGTCTCTGTGTGCTCTGGTTGCCCTCACTTGGGATACCACAGCACTCTGCAACATGGAGCCAGAGCTGCTCCTGGGCACTCTGGTGCTTCTCGTGGACACGTTGCTGCGAGCCTGGCTGCACTTTCTGCAGGCTGCCATCTGGGAGGTCCATCGGGGGGCTGTCAGTATCCAGGAGGCCCTGCAGGAGAGTTCCCCCGAGGAGCACTAAGAGCCTCCCTGGTCTTGTGCCTCATTCCTCCCTCATGTCCTTCCACTTACCCCTTGCTAACCCCCCTTCCTGATGTCAAATAAAATACAAATATTTTCATGAATACAAACTCTCTTTATTTAACAAAACTGGAGGGGGTAATGAAACTCTGGTGAGACTGGGGAAAGGAGGTGGGAGAGGGGAGAAGAGAGGGTGAGAGAGGGGAGGGGGAAACCTGGGAGGAGGGAGATGGAAGGAGGAAGCAAGGGGAAGAAGGGGGAGGGGAAGCTCAGGGCTCAGGGTTGGGGGTCTCGCTGGACAAACTTGATTGTCATGCAAATCTGCTCCTGGGTTCACATGTGGCCTTTGGTGGCCAGGCTGGCAGCTATCCTGCCATAGATGGCCACATTTCCCCGTTTAGTGCGGAGATCATGGATGTTGGGGGCATCCACCAAACCTGAATAAGGTCCATGATCTCCGCCCTGGACCAGGAAGGTGCCTACTTTCTCCAGGCCCTGGCAGGCTCCTGGGAGCTGGCAGACTGCTCCTGGGGAGCGATGGAGGGCTGGCTGCCAGTGGCTGGCTGGCTCATGTTTTGGGGCCACTGGGTCAGAGGCAGTGACTGCTGGCTCTGGGCTGGCAGACTTCAAGCTGGCACAGGCACTGTGGCCAGAATCTACCACTTTAAGAGCTCCGGGGAGCGGGGGAGGGAGAGGAGTGTTCTTGGTTGAGGCCAGAGTGGCCACCAGAGCACCCTGGAAAGGGCTGGAGGCCCCCAATTTCAAAATAAGTGTCTACACAGCACTTACTACACTTATTTCAAAATAGCAATTTCAAAATTAACGTTATTCCTCGTGGAATGTGGTTTATCAATTTCGAAATAAGCCCTCCGATTTAATTTCGAAATAGCGGTTGGCTTGTGTAGACACTAGGAAAGTTATTTCGAAATAACATCTGTTATTTCTAAATAACTTTGATGTGTAGACATACCCTAAGTTAATAAATTGCAAATGACTATAAACACTTTTTTTTGTATTGAAAGGAAAGTTGCTTGGGTTTGGGGTATCTTTGTTTTTTGAATGTTAAAGATCAGATTTATCAACCAAAGACTTTATACAGTTAACTACGTTGTTAACTGAGATTTTGGCTGATACTAAAGCTCACTAAAGTCAGTTATAATACTCCCATTTGTTTCAAAAGGCTTTCTAACTTATCTTCTAACCTACCCATATAATGCAAACGCAGAAGTGAATTTAAATAAACTCATATTAATTTGGCAGATTCCAACACCTCATAAACATTGTTTTGTTCTTCTAACTCAGCTATGGAATAACCTTTTTAAAATGAGTGATATAGAAGGAAAAACCACACACATGCTATTTTCCTTAATATTGTATGGTATTTCAGCATGTATATAGAGCTGATCTGTGAAAATGACAGTTTTAAGTAATAAATTCAATATTTCAGGAGTAAACATAGATATGCTAATAATATCACTAATTTTCTTTCTATATATATATATATATATATATATATGTGCGTGTGTGTGTGTGTGTGTGTGTGTGTGTGTGTGTGATTCTGCAGCCCAGATGTTGCATCATTTGCAAATCTTGCAATTAAAATATTTTATAACTTGCAGTTATGCAAAGGGGCAGCAGACTGTAAAATGGGTAAAATCACTTGGCTGTATTACCATGGCAACACACTGACCTTCATTCAATTAGTTACAACGGAAGCGCCTGCTATTAATTATAATGGACAAAATGGATGTAATCTGAATCTCCCTTTACCTTCTTAATATGGACATTTCTCACTCATCATAGGTCTTTGACTGCAAGAGGCAAGGATCCAAACCTGAAACATTGAAAGTGACCATGTTTAAACACTGATGGGGGACAAGAGGAAGGGGGGAAGATAGTGAAGTGATCTCATTTATCAACCTTATTGAAGATACTTTTTAACTTGCTATAGTCTAAAGTACTCTGTCAGGGAAGCTTCAAAGTGAATATTCATTATTGCTCATTTTAGCTATTGAACTCTCTACATTACGTGTGTCAGTAATTACCTCTCACTTTAGAAAGCCACTGTTCATTAGGGCCAAACTAATCTCCATGGGACCCTTGAAACAGATAGATGCCTTCCTTTGTCAGAGATCTACTTTTTGCAGCAACAAAGTTATTTTCTTGGCAGGGTATCAAAGAAAAGGTGTCTATTAATTACAAAAGGTACTTACTTACCAATACAAGAACAGTCCTAGTAGCGTAAACTCCAGAAGTTTAGTAAATACTGAGGCATATCCAGATTTTACTAAATTAGGTTAAAGGTCAACTCTCTCACCAGACTTTATTTTAGGCTAATAGCAGTGCTGTTTGAGACTGTGACACATTAAAATTCTGTTGATTATTTGAAATTTACTCACTCAGCATTTCAGCTAATTAGTGATTAGAAAAGAGTCAGGAATTCCATTCAGCCTTTTTTTTAATTCAGGCAAAACAGGTTGAAAAACCATATTGAGTATTTGTCTAATCTATGTTGGCTGACATTTCAGAGATATCAATTTACTCCTTGGAATTTATTTTTTGGATATCTCCTGTTTTTAACTAGCACAATTAATTAATTTGTGATTCAAAAGACAAAATGAACAAGGCTACTGGGGGAGGGAAAGGAGTTTGGAGGTTTGCTGACAGGCCACAATCTTAAGCAAAAACAATGATGAGTCCTTTGGCACCTTAGAGTCTCTAGAGTGCCATAGGACTTGTTGTTTTTGCAGATGCAGATTAACATGGCTACCTTTCTGAGACAATATTGAATGTTAGCCAGTAGTTAAAACCTGTTGAAACAAATGGGAGTATTACAACTGACTTCAATGGGCTTTAATGTCAGCCAAAATCTCACCTGTGGAAGGTGTATATGTGGTTTTATAATATAAATACTATGGTGGCCAGTGCCTACTCTATTCTATCAAGTTGGCAAAAGTATAAATTTGTATCGAGGGCTAATTTTACTGCAACCATTTAGTGCACTGATCATTGTGTTATACAATATCCATTTACATGAAACCAGTCCCGCTAGCAAAATTTCAAGTCTGTTGAATCAATGAAACTTTTAAACCTTCAGTTATGTAATACATTTTAGAAAATTTACCATTTTGATTGGAGGGTATTTATCTAACATATAAAGGAGAATGTTTGTATGTTTGTGCTCTAATAACTTGGACACTATAAGACCTACTGCAACCAAACTTTCCATGGGATAACCTTTCCTCCAGGAGAAGGTTTTAAGGTACTGTGGGAGGGAAGAGATGAGAGACCAACGCCTCTCCCCAGGGCTGCACGGAGCTTGGCAGTGCAGGGAGAAGCGGCTTCCCCGCTATTGCTGGAAGCATATGGAGGCCCCCCTTCAATAGTGCGATTGGCTCGGGGCCCAGTGGCCGACCAATGGGCAGGCAGGTTGCTGCCAGGGCTCACTCTAGGCGGAGGGGGTGGGGCTGGTGTTACCGCTCAGCTGCCACTTTGAAAAAATGTCCAGAATAAGGCGCATCGGGGACCCTGAGGTGAGAGTGGGGGGAGGGAATGAATGGGGAGGAGCTGGTCCGGGGGGGCTGGACCATTGGGGGTGAGTGGGGGGTAGGACAGGATTGGGGGGCTGGACTGTTGGGGGCAGGTTGGTCCGGGAGGGGCTGGACTGTTGGGACCAAGTAGGGGGAGGGCAGGATTGTAGGGGGGGTGGGGCTGCACTGTTGGGGGCGAGTGGAGGGAGGGCAGGATTGTAGGGGGATGAAGGAAATAGGGCTGGACAATCCTTCAGGGAGTGAGTGAGAAATGAAGCCCCTGGTGGGGGGGTCTCCTTTGAGGGACACTGGCCCAAGGGCAACACTGGATGATGGTGGGTGGGTGAGAAATTAACCCAAGGCCGGGGGGATCCCTCAAATCTGGGCATTGTTCCTGGGTTTGATACTGGATGATCGGGGGGGGGGGGGATGCAGTCCATGGGAGGGGCAGCTGGTCAAGGGGGTGGTGCTGAAGGAGGGACTATAGAGGTGCCAGCAGGCTCAGGTAGTTGACTCATAGTTTCATCAAAAAAGATGGGAGAAGAGTTTGAAGTGTCACCTTGAAATCTCTCAGATTCAGTAGGGCCAGCCCCATTGATTGAGGCATCCCTATACTCAGCTCTTGGATGAGAATTTGCAGACCTAGCATGCCTATCCCCTACTTCCTTACCAAAAAACCATTAGCTTCTACAAGGATAATTAGCAAAAATACCATCTGATAGGAAGCAAAACATTGCACTATTGAAGAGGGGCCTCCATATGCTTCCAGCATTGGTGAGGAAACAAGCCATAATGATTTGGGGGCTCTCCCTTCCACTGTGCTTTTAATGGCTCCAAGACTCCTGACATGGGAAGAAAACAGAGACATAGTTTCTATTGTGACTTTTGTATCTAAGTTTGCCAAGTCAAATAGCTCTGATTCTCAACATTGCAATGCCTCTTTTTTGAGTCAGAGATTTTGCTTTATGCAGCAGTAGAAAAGCACGGGGGTCTGCCATAATGGCCAGATGTCAGGTACTGGCAGCTGCAGTGTGGCTGGAGGCTGTCAGGACCAGCTTCTGTTTTTCTAAATTTTGTTCCTTTGGTTTTCCGGGCAACAGTGTGTAAGTCCAGCTAGTTGATACTATTTTGATATCCCTTCACCATTAAACCATGTCTTCATATAAAGTTAAATTTTATAACCTTTTTAGAGAGTTTAAATGCCTCAGTCACATCCTTTCTTAACCGTCTGCTCAAGTTTAAATAAGCCAATTTTATCAATTTCTTCTCACGGAAATCTTCCTTGATGTTAATCATCCTACTTTCCTACATGCTTAAATAAAAATGGGAAGTTCAGTGGTCTGAGATGTGCCTGTAGAGAAGAGCGGACTTGAGGAGAATTAAGATACAAAATAATAGCCAGATTCTGCAATGAAAAATGCTTATATATTACTACTACTACTTCTTATCCCACCATGAGGGTTGGGTCATTACAAAAAAATCCACCATCTTCATCTGTCTGAAATGACACTGTCATAATCAGGAGTGCTGACCAGCACCTGGTGACTAAGGTATCAGAGGGGTAGCCATGTTAGTCTGAATCTGCAAAAGTGACGAGGAGTCCTGTGGCACCTTATAGACTAACAGATTTATTGGAGCATAAGCTTTCGTGGGCAAAGACCCACTTTGTCAGGTGGGTCTTTGCCCACGAAAGCTCATGCTCCAATAAATCTGTTAGTCTATAAGGTGCCACAGGACTCCTCGTCGCTTTTGGTGACTAAGGTTTTAACTCTGTCCCTAGCCAATAACAATGCAGGTAGGAATTTCAAACTGGGACAAAGGAGTCTTTATCTTTCCCTTCTTTTTCTGAAAAGCAGAGCAGTTTCTTCCAGGTAGTAAGGGAGATGGAAGACACTTCTCTGTTTCCAAGAATGGACTTACAATGTGTAAGTAGGAAAAGTTTAGCTAGTCTGTCAGGTTTTGTTGTTTTCCTTGTTTGGGAATTTGGAACTAATGTCTGAGCTTGTTAAGTGTGTGTTTTTTTTCTTTGTAACTAAAGCTGTTAGCCCAGGGGGTCTCCCTAAGTATCTAAATCATTTGGTGGCTCTTTCCATCTAGCCACTTTACTATGCTTGCAACTTTAGTTTTGTTTTGATAATAAAAATTTGTTTTCTTGTTTCTAATTTGCCGGTACTGGTTGATTTTTTCTGTCCTGAATGGTCTGTCTGTTGGTTCCCCTCTGTTTTTCCCAACTGCAAGAAAAACAGAGGTTGGGGCAGAGGAGAGTTTTACCTTAAGGAGGAGGTTTCCCAAGTGATCTCCTCCCTGGTTTTCTTGGAATTACTTGGGTGGTGGCAGCGGATTTCTCAAAAATCTGGGTAATAAGATTTTGGGGGGAAGTTTTGGTATCAAAGCCTATAGAGACAAGGTTTTGGAGAGCTCTTTTGGGCCCCCACTTCTGCATTTGTCATGCCAGAGTGGGGAAAAGCCTTGGTAGCCACTAAAGTCCACCCTCTTACTGTCTTCTTCGATGCAATCCATTCATTGCTTCTTTGGCTTTCCTCAGGGTTTTCTACCACTCTCTGGTGCTGTGCTCTCTATTCATGCTCAATATGTGTTGGAACCAGGAAAGTCATGCTTCCTGGATTTTATCAGCCACATAATTTCTATTTATATTGGACCTGGAAACGGTTCAGAAAAGGGCAACAAAAATGATTAGGTGCATGGAATGGCTTCAATATGGTGAGAGATTAATAAGACTCGGACTTTCCAGCTTTAAAAAGAGACAACTAAGAGGAGAGATGATAGAAGTCTATAAAATCATGAATGGTGTGGAGAAAATAAAGAAGAGTTGTTCACTACACATAACACAAGAACTAGGATTCACCAGAGGAAATTCATAGGCAGCAGGTTTAAAACAAACAAAAGGAAGTATTTCTTAGCACAACATAGAATCAATCTGTGGAACTCTGTGCCAGAGAATTTTGTGAGTGCCAAGACTATAACATGATTAAAAAAAGAGCTAGATACATTCAGGGTGCATAGATCCATCGATGACTATTAGCCAGGATGGGCATGGATGGTATCCCTAACTTCTGTTTGCCAGAACTGGGAAATGAGTGACAGGGGATGGATCACTTGATGATTATCTCTTTTGTTCATTATTCCCTTTAGGGCACCTGGGGATTTGGGGCTATATGGACCTTTGGTCTGATCCAGTATGGGCTAGATACTTGATACTTGAATTGGTCAGTCTGGTTTAGTCTCACTGCATTAATCTCTATATTCAATTTCCCTGCAGCATTTCTACTGACCAATATGACCTTAGTCTTATTCAAATTGCTTTTCAGCCCATAAGGTCTTTGCTGTCCATAGTACTGGTTCATTATTTCCACTAGGTCTTCTGAGGATACCCTTATTTATGTATTATCTTCCCACCTTTTCCTACTGAGCTCTTTCTTCTGATATTGTCCACCAGAATGATAAACAGTGGGTGACTCAGGGCTGGCATTTGCTGCAGACCAACTTTCACGTCACTATTTATCTCTCTCTCTATATAAAAAAAATTCCTGTGGGACAGAGTGAAGTGATCACATTGCTCTGTGTCCTGCTGCCCCTCCACCCTCAACTGCCCAGCCTCCTCCCTCTCTCCTTCCCTCTCCCCAGTATTCAGGGCAGAGGGGAAGCCATGTGGCCTCCCCAGTGCTCTGAGAATGGAAGCCGTGCAGCCTCGCTAGTGCTTGGAGGTGGGGGGACCGGGAGTCATGCAGCCTTCCCAGTGTTCCCGGGGGTAGGGCGGGTCAGGAGCTATGCAGTCTTCCCCCTTTCCAGACTCCCAGACCTGTCACACACACACTCGGTCAAGACCCCACATCCTTAGCTCCCTCACGCACCTCCTTGGCCAAGACCCCACACTCCCAGCCCGTTCACTCATACCTCCCTAACCTGAGAGCCTGCACCCCCAACCCCCTCAGTCACCACCCAGCCGAGACCTCACACCACCCCCCAGCCCTCACACTCATCCCTTCCACTGAGACCTCACACCCCCAGCCTGATCTTGCCTCCTCCCCACTGGCCAGACACCTATCCCCAGAAAGAGGGGGGTTGGCGAGCTTAGTGAGCAGGGTGAACAACCCCCTAGTTACTTTGGGGGGGGGGTATTCATGCAGTGAGTAAACACGTGTATGCATGACAGGATTGGGTCCAGTATATTACTGAATCCTTCTTTGATGGGGTACACAAACCCCATGCTGGGACTGAAGAGATTAAGGAGCAGTTCTGTGCATGGGTGTCTCCATCCCACTGCACCTGCAGAGCTTGCTTCATCTGGAAGTGGAACTTAAAAGGGAGCAAGACAGTGAAAGCAAGAAAGCAAGCCATCAAGAAAGAAAGATTTACGCTGGGAGTTCCTGAATGTGGATAGAGCAGGAGTTCTAACTGCAAGCAGGTCCTAGAGGAGAAGACAGAGAGGAAATCCCAGTGAGAAGAAATCTGACTGGAGACGGGGACCAGTCAAGGACTGCAGCCTCTCTGAAACTCTAGCTACAGGGCAGAGTGTGACATGGGCCATCAGAATGACACCCAGGAACTTGGAATGGTTTTAATCTGGGGCTAATCTGCAAAGAAGGTGGCTACTAGCTGAGGTGAAGATTCTGTAGTTTTTGCTATTTTTTGTGAAGTACTTCAAGGACTTAAGGTAAGTGATAGGAAGCAGCTCAGGGAGGCAGCCCCAAAGCAGTCTGGGGTGCCTCTTGTAGGGTCCTGGGCCAGATCCTGGTGGAGAGGGTGGGCCTCGGCTTCCACACCAACCCATTCCCTAGCTCTGGGAGAGAAGGAGACTCTATCCTCTGAGCTGAGTCTCCAGCCCATCTCATATATTCAAAAGTCTTCACTATATGTTTAAATTTGAGTTGCTAACCTGAGTTAGCGGCGAGGAGTCCTGTGGCACCTTATAGACTAACCAAAGTGTTGGAGCATAAGCTTTCGTGGGCAAAGACCCACTTTGTCAGATGCATGTAGTGGAAATTTCCAGAGGCAGGTATAAATATGCAGGCCAGAATCAGGCTAGAGATGACGAGGTGGATCCAATCAGGGAGGATGAGGCCCACTTCTAACAGCTGATCTGGAGGTGTGAATACCAAGAGAGGAGAAGCTGCTTTTGTAGTTAGCTAGCCATTCACAGTCTTTGTTTAATCCTGAGTTGATTGTGTCAAACTTGAAGATGAACTGTAGCTTAGCAGTTTCTCTTTGAAGTCTGGTCTTGAAGTTTTTTTGTTGCGGGATGGCTACCTTTAGATCTGCAATTGTGTGTCCTGGGAGACTGACGTGTTCCCCTACAGGTTTTTGTATATTGCCATTCCTAATATCTGATTTGTGTCCATTTATTCTTTTACGTAGGGACTGTCCAGTTTGGCCAATGTATATAGCAGAGGGGCATTGTTGGCACATGATGGCATATATTACGTTAGTAGATGTGCAGGAGAATGAACCAGTGACGGTAAGGCTGATCTGGTTAGGTCCTGTGATGGTGTTGCTGGTGTATATACGTGGGCAGAGTTGGCACTGAGGTTTGTTGCATGGATTGGTTCCTGAGTTAGAGTTATTATGGTGCGGTGTATAGTTGCTGGTGAGAATATGCTTCAGGTTGGCGGGTTGTCTGTGGGCGAGGACTGGCCTGCCTCCCAAAGCCTGTGAAAGTGAGGGATCATTGTCCAGGATGGGTTGTAGATCACTAATGATGTGTTTAGCTGAGGACTGTAGGTGATGGCCAGTGGTGTTCTGTTGGTTTCTTTCTTGGGCTTGTCCCGTAGCAGGAGGTTTCTGGGTACACATCTGGCTCTGTTAATCTGTCTCCTCACTTCCTCGTGTGGGTATCATAATTTACAGAATGCTTGTTGAAGATCTTGTCAGTGTAGGTCTCTGTCTGAGGGGTTGGAGCATATGCGGTTGTACCTCAGTGCTTGGCTGTAAACAATGGATCGTGTGGTGTGTCCGGGATGGAAGCTGGAGGCATGCAGGTAAACATAGCGTTCGGTAGGCTTTCGGTATAGGGTGGTGTTTATGTGACCGTCACTTATTTGCACCGTGGTGTCCAGGAAATGGACCTCCCGTGTAGACTGGTCCACACTGAGGTTGATGGTGGGGTGGAAGCTGTTGAAATCGTGGTGAAATTCTTCCAGAGTCTCCTTCCCATGGGTCCAGATGATGAAGATGTCATTGATGTAGCATAGGTAGAGAAGGGGCGTAAGTGGACGAGAGCTGAGGAAGCGTTGTTCTGGGTCAGCCATAAAAATGTTGGCATATTGTGGGGCCATGCAGGTGCCCATAGCAGTGCCACTGGTCTGGAGGTATATATTGTCACCAAATCTGAAATAGTTGTGTGTGAGGATAAAGTCGCAGAGCTCAGCCACCAGTTGTGCTGTGGCATCATCAGGGATACTGTTCCTGACAGCTTGTATTCCATCTACATGTGGGATGTTTGTGTAGAGAGCCTCTACATCCATGGTAGCTAGGATGGTGTTTTCTGGAAGATCACCAATGCATTGTAGTTTTCTCAGGAAATCAGTAGTGTCACGGAGGTAACTGGGAGTGCTGGTGGTGTAGGGTCTGAGTAAAGAGTCCACATATCCAGACAGTCCTTCAGTGAGAGTGCCAATGCCCGAGATAATGGGGCGTCCGGGATTTCCAGGTTTGTGGATCTTGGGTAATAGATAGAACAACCCTGGTCGGGGCTCTAAGGGTGTGTTGATTTGTTCCTGTGCTCGTGTGGGGAGTGTCCTGAGCAGATGGTGCAGTTTCTTAGTGTATTCCTTAGTGGGATCTGAGGAAAGTGGCCTGTAGAATTTGGTATTGGAGAGTTGTCTGGCAGCCTCCTTTTGGTAGTCAGGCCTGTTCATGATGACAACAGCACCTCCTTTATCAGCCTCTTTGATTATAATGTCAGAGTTGTTCCAGAGTCTGTGGATGGCATTGCATTCTGTACGACTGAGGTTACAAGGCAAGTGATGCTGTTTTTCCACAATTTCTGCCTGTGCATGTTGGTGGAAGCATTCTATGTAGAGGTCCAGACTGTCATTTCGACCCTCAGGAGGAGTCCATGTGGAGGTCTTCTTCTTGTGCTGTTGCTGGGAAGGTATCTGTGTGTCAGTGCACTGTTCAGTGTTGTGTTGGAAGTATTCCTTGAGATGGAGACGGCAAAAGTAGGCTTCCAGATCACTGCAGAACTGTATCATGTTCGAGGGGTGGTGCGGCAAAATCCATGCGACAAACCTCGGTGCCAACTCTGCCCACATATATACACCAGCAACACCAACACAGGACCTAACCAGATCAGCCATACCGTCACTGGTTCATTCTCCTGCACATCTAGTTATGATCTATAACCTAAATTATAATATAGCTAAAATGGGACTAAGAAAGTCCAACCTTGTTAGGAAAGGTTGGTTCACAGTGATCCAAATGTCTGAAATGATATTGCTCTCCTTGCTAGTAGTCACCCTACAGGCATTATCAAAGCAATTTAAACTGCTACAAATTTAATTCATAATGACATAATTAGAACATCAGTAAACTTGGCTAGCTGGGCACTGCAAGTCATTATTTTTATATTCAATAAAGTAAGAGGAATATTAACGTTCTGAAACTTTAAGAAGCAATAAATTGCAGGTTAATTTCAGGTTGCATTACAAGGACATAGAAAATGTGTTGATTTGTTTTGTTTTTGACGTTGCTACTATGTTATGATACTGTGTTTCCTGAAGCTTTGAAATTGAAGCATTCTAAAGAAAGTCTTAAAGACAACACATGGAATAAAACTGTGCTTGGCATACCTAACAGCCCCTGCCAGATAAAGCTGCCACACATATTACTTTGAACATCAGTAGACATAGCTTAGTCTCATCAATAGTTTGCTGACCTGTGCTGCGATAACATTTCCATCTCCTGGGTACACAGTATGTGATATTTTGCAAATACATTTAACAGGGCAAAACTGACACTTATTTTGCTTGTTTGTGCATGCTGGACAGTGCCAAGCGTATTGATTGGGCAGCAAACTCTCTTCCACTGAGTGATTGCCGTCATTGACATCAGTGGTCTTTGAACTGCCGGTATCTCCATCTAGTAAGATCAATCAGGTCTCAGCAGTACAAACACAGACCAATAAAATGGAACAAAAATGTCTTTTGAAATTGCCTTGGGGCAAGCAGATCTCCACAAAAGGAGACAGTAGACTCAGTGACAAGAAATTTAGTTGTCTTTTTTTCTAGAGTAACATTTTATTGTATGAGTTAAAAGCTTTGACAGCAGGTAGCATAATTATTTCTCTAACCATCATTTGCCTCAGGTCACGCCTAAAAGGCAAAGTTCAAATTACTAATTTTTTGGTCACACAGAATAAATGGGTTAATTTCTGGAGCAGTGCCTAAGGTGGAGTGGACGAGTTATCCTAAATAATATTTCATTACAAATTTAAGTCCCATTTTGATTTGCAAACCATTTGAAAGCTGATTCACTTTTTTCTCTGCATTTATTAATTATTCCTATCATTCATAATCATTGAATTAATGAAAATGAGACTGCAGTTTCATTGCCATTTCTTCACAAAACCTAAATGATAGCTACTGAGTAGTTATGTGGTTGTTGATCTAAGTTGCAGACTGCTTCCTGATTTGATGAGTGGAACATTTGCTAGTCATTAGCATGAAGACTTAAGTAGTCACTAGTAATGTATGCCTGGTGTGAGTATGCAGATGAATAATTACAATGATTTGTGCTCGAATTCATAAACAGTGGCTTTCTGAATTATCACAAACAATAGCATGAAACCAAACTCAAGAACTTTTGTTCAAAATATTTGCAGTCCGTGTGTTCATGATTTGATGAGCTCCAACAGATTGTTTTATATATACAATATATGTATTTAACCCCTGAAATATGCCTGTCTTTTAATTCAGCTGTAATTAGAAGAGCCATTGGGGGTGGCTCTTTGCACATTAGCAGTATAACATGAACCCACATTCACCTTCCAATATGCGTTAACTAAACATTAAAAAGGCTGTAGAGCAGTTTTTAAACTAAGAGATGGGGGAAAGCCGATTGGTGCGGAGATGCACGTAAATCGGAGGGAGACTTCTCTTAGAGGAGAATCCATTGATAGAGATTCTCTAAGCTGTAGTCAGAAAGAGAGGAGGGGAGAGGACAAACCATGGGCCACAGCAGACAAACAACCGCATATAAAGGAATCCAATGCTCCAGGGAAGGGCAGACAAATAAGCAGTGGCAAATTTTTAAAGTGCTTCTACACAAATGCTAGGAGTCTGACTAATAAGATGGGTGAACTAGAGTACCTAGTATTAAATGAGGAGATTGACATAATAGGCATCACTGAAACCTGGTGGAATGAGGAAAATCTGTGGGACACAATCATACCGGGATATAAAATATATCGAAAGGATAGAGCAGGCCGGGTGGGTTGTGGAGTGGCACTGTATGTGAAAGATAATGTAGAATCAAACAAAATAAAAATAAGTGAATCAACATGTTCAATAGAATCGCTATGGATAGTAATTCCATGCTCCAATAATAAGAAATTAGCAGTAGGGATATATTACCGACCACCTGACCAGGACAGCGATACTGACATTGAAATGCTGAGGGAGATTAGAGAGGCTACCAAAATAAAGAACTCTATAATAATGGGGGATTTTAATTATCCTCATATTGACTGGGTACATGTCACCTCAGGAAGAGAAGCAGAGATAAAATTTCTCAATGGCCTAAATGACTGCTTCTTGGAGCAGCTGGTGCAGGAACCCACAAGGGGAGAGGCAATTCTCGATTTAGTCCTGAGTGGAGCGCAGGATCAGGTCCAGGAGATAACCGTTACAGGACCGCTTGGGAATAGTGACCATAACATAATAACATTCAACATTCCTGTGGCGGGTAGAACACCTCAGCAATCCAGCACCCTGGCATTTAATTTCAAAAAGGGGAATTACACAAAAATGAGGAGGTTAGTTAAACAGAAATTAAAAGGCACAGTGACTAGAGCCAAATCCCTGCAAGCTGCATGGAAACTTTTTAAAGACACCATAATAGAGGCCCAACTTAAATGTATACCCCAAATTAAAAAACATAGCAAGAGACCTAAAAAAGTGTCACTGTGGCTTAACCACCATGTAAAAGAAGCAGTGAGGGACAAAAAGGCATCTTTTAAGAAGTGGAAGTCCAATCCTAGTGAGATAAATAGAAAGGAACATAAACACTGTCAAATCAAGTGTAAAAATGTAATAAGAAAAGCAAAAAAAGACTTTGAGGAACAGCTAGCCAAAAACTCAAAAAGAAATAACAAAATGTTTTTTAAGTACATTAGAAGCAGGAAGCCTGCTAAAAAACCTGTGGGTCCCCTAGACGATCGAACTACAAAAGGCGCAATCAAGGACGATAAAGCCATTGCGGAGAAACTAAATGATTTCTTTGCTTCAGTCTTCACGGCTGAGGACGTTGGGGAAATTCCCAAATCTGCACCGTCCTTTGTGGGTGGTGAATCTGAGGAACTGTCCCGGATTGAAGGGTCATTAGAGGAGGTTTTGGAACAAATAGAAAAACTTAATGTTAACAAATCTCCGGGACCGGATGGCATTCATCCAAGGGTTCTCAAAGAACTCAAAGGGGAAATTGCTGAACTATTATCTGTGGTTTGTAACCTATCCCTTAAATCGGCTTCCGTACCTAATGACTGGAAGGTAGCCAACGTGACACCAATATTTAAAAAGGGCTCGAGAGGCGATCCGGGCAATTACAGACCGGTAAGTCTAACTTCAGTACCGGGCAAATTAGTCGAAACAATAGTAAAGAATAAAATTGTGAAGCATGTAGAAGAACATAATTTGTTGGACAAAAGTCAACATGGTTTCTGTAAAGGGAAATCCTGTCTTACTAATCTATTAGAGTTCTTTGAAGGGGTTAACAAACATGCGGACAAGGGGGATCCAGTATATATAGTATACTTAGATTTTCAGAAAGCCTTTGACAAGGTCCCTCACCAAAGGCTCTTGTGTAAATTACATGGCCATGGGATAAGAGGGAAGGTCCTTTCTTGGATTGAGAACTGGTTAAAAGACAGAAAACAAAGGGTAGAATAAATGGTAAATTTTCAGAATGGAGAGGGGTAACTAGTGGTGTCCCCCAAGGGTCGGTCCAAGGACCAATCCTGTTCAACTTATTCATAAATGATCTGGAGAAAGGGGTAAGCAGTGAGGTGGTAAAGTTTGCAGATGATACCAAACTGTTTAGGATAGTCAAGACAGAAGCAGACTGTGAGGGACTCCAAGAAGATCTCACCAAACTGAGTGATTGGGCAATAAAATGGCAAATGAAATTTAATGTGGATAAGTGTAAAGTAACGCACATCGGGAAAAATAACCCCAATTCTACGTACAGCACGATGGGGGCTAATTTGGCTACGACAAATCAGGAAAGAGATCTTGGAGTTATCGTGGACAGTTCTCTGAAAACTTCCACACAGTGTGCAGCGGCGGTCAAAAAGGCAAATAGGATGCTAGGAATTATTAAGAAAGGGATAGAAAATAAAACCCAGAATATCTTACTGCCCCTGTATAAAACTATAGTACGCCCACGTCTTGAATACTGTGTACAGATGTGGTCTCCTCACCTCAAAAAAGACATTTTGGCCTTGGAAAGAGTTCAGAAAAGGGCAACTAAAATGATTAGGGGTTTGGAACGGGTCCCATATGAGGAGAAGTTAAAGCGACTGGGACTTTTCAGTTTAGAAAAGAGGAGACTGAGGGGGGATATGATAGAGGTATATACAATCATGAGTGGTGTGGAGAGGGCCGATAAAGAGAAGTTATTTCTTAGTTCCCTAAATAGAAGAACTAGAGGACACCAAATGAAATTAATGGGTAGCAGGTTTAAAACTAATAAAAGAAAGTTCTTCTTCACACAGCGTGTAGTCAGCCTGTGGAACTCCTTGCCAGAGGAGGCTGTGAAGGCTAGGACTATAACAGAGTTTAAAGAGAAGCTAGATAATTTCATGGAGGTTAGGTCCATAAAAGGCTATTAGCCAGGGGATAAAATGGTGTCCTTGGCCTCTGTTTGTCAGAGGCTGGAGAGGGATGGCAGGAGACAAATCGCTTGATCGTTGTCTTCGGTCCACCCTCTCTGGGGCACCTGGTGCTGGCCACTGTCGGCAGACAGGATTCTGGGCTAGATGGACCTTTGGTCTGACCCAGTACGGCCATTCTTTTGTTCTTATGTTCTTATGTTGTAGTCCTGGCATCCTAAACAGCTTGGCTGTCTGCTTTTTCTGTAACCCAGACTATATTATACCCAGCACCTCTTTTTAGATATTCACCTAGCCCTTGACCTCCACACTGGCTGTTCTCCCAATCTTTAAAGGAGCATTCACTCCTATGCCTGCTTTCCCTTCACTCTTTCTCCTGAATACCCATGTTCTGCCCTGATATATCCAAGGTGACCGTATTCTTAGTCACATGCTACTGTCCCATGGTTCTTTTACTGTCATTATTTCCTTCTGGGAAAGAAGGCTGCTGCTCGCACAGATGAGTCTGAGGCCACTTGGGCTAGGCATAATATCCCCCAGGGAAGGTGTTGCTTTTATTTATGTATTTATTGGATGGAGGATCTAGAGACAGATTGAAATGGGAGAGATGGATTCAGCACTCGTGTTTGTAGTGTGTTTTGTGCAGCACCTTAGCCAAAAACTTGCAAGCCACTTCTGGACATGTTGCCGTTTTCCCCATTCCCCCCTTCCCAGAATGAAACTAAACTTTTCCTATGTTTGGCATGGTGGAACACTTTGAGGTATTTTGTGGGAGCAAAAGTCACACACTGACTCTTGGGCCTTGAAGATGTAATCTAACTGAATGGGTCCACAAGGGACCCTGATCTATTTGAACCAAACCAGGAACGGGTTGGCTGGTTAGACTTGCAATAGTGTATCAAATACAACCCTTATACACACTCCTGCATATACACGTAGGGGGCCCTCAACCCATGCTTTTCCCAGACTCCTTCCACACTCCACCCCACGCTGTCTCTTCCCACCCCTGCCCACTCCCTGCCTATTCCCATCTTCACTCTACCCCTGTTCCACCCCTACCCCATCTGTTCCTGCCCTTTCTGCCCCCTCCTCTGAGCATTCCCTGCCCTCACTCCTCTCCCTCCCATCCAGCACAACCTGCATGCTGAGGAACAGCTGATTGAGGTGGCTGGGGAGACAGACATAATAGGAGAGCGAGTGATGTGTGCTCAGCACCCACCATTTTTTTCCATGGATGCTCCAGAGCACCACAGGGTCAGCATCTATGCATAGAGATCCAGATCTGAACTTCACAGCTTGGCCTGTGTGGATCATATTGGATCTCTGAATCTTTCCACCCACCAAATGAAAGGAACACTAAATTTGGGTCCTAAATTTTAATGTCATAACTCTGACCCTCGCTAATGTAAAAAAGCTACCCCTGGACTCAAAAAGGTTGGTCTGAATTAGTGAAATTCCATCATCTAGCAACCACATAGCCAAGAGCTATTTAAGACCATTAGAGCTGTTAAGAATTAAGGGTTCTGTTACAATATCAAGGGAAATTCAACTTTGATTAACAGAAACATACATATTTAATTAAATTCACAGGTGGTTAGAAATATTTAGTAGTATACTTTCCAAAATATTCTTACTGTAGGGAGTATGTAAATCTAAAGTGAACTTTCTGCAAACTCTTCTCTCTCAAATATTCTTCTCTGTCTCACAGTTTATGAAACTTCTATGAATATTCTCACTGTGTCCATGGTATTAAATAGCATTCTTTATCAAACCGATTTTACCATGGGGGTAAAGTCAAATAATGTGAGTATGTTAAAATGAATGGACAAAATCAGCACTTATATGTTATGGTGTTGCATGTTGTAAAAAATCTTAGTGAATATTTCTTTCAAGTACAGTCAGTTATTATTATATTTCCAGTAAAAACTGCTGCTTTTTAATCAAACCATGACATTTCTTTAACAGCAAGGTCAACTTCAGCTCTCCTGGGATCTGATTCATGGAAAAGTTACACACCATGTATGTGCTTTCTTTTCAAGCAGCTTTGAAAAACAATTTCCCTGTACAAAGCACTATATACGTTTTCAGTGCTATATCAGATGCCTTAGGGGCCAAGTGATGGGTTCATCTCACAAAAGAATAGATTCACTCACAAAGACCAAACTGTATATATTTAAAATATAAATCAATTTTAAAAATCTAAAAGAGGGACCCTTAGGTTGAAGCTGTACCAAGACTTCAGCAGGTGACATTAATTAAAGTTTGGGAATAAAATACAGTTAACATACTAATCCGTTTCTCACAAACATCACCAAAGGTATGAGGAGGATAAATGCACTTCCATCAGCATTAATTCTATAAGGCAAGAGAGAGAGAGAGAGAGATCCATTTAGACAGACTTTACATTCTTTACTCCAGCTAGGAATTTACAACACTAATTGCTGGCATCAGACATTTCCTTATCATTTGTGATAAGAACTTTCCCTCTTGGTCTAAAGAGAAAGAAAATTTTATTGATCACTGGCCTTGTAGTTATTTCTCTGAGCTATCTTATGAATGACAAAGTCAGGATCAGTTTCTTGATCCACAGGGTAAGAGCAGTGTGAAGGCAGCATACTCCACTTCCAGAAATAATGTCACTCTATATAGATTAGGTGCCACTTAAATACCATGGAGGGAGGTGCAACTCATATTCACAAATACAGATAGAAAAAAAGCACAATTTCTTCCACTTGTCTGTTGAGTAATGGATGTGGAAATACTTATGTCTACACAGCAGCTAGACACCCATGGCTGGCGCATGCAAGTCTACTGAGGCTCAGAGTGCAGGGCTGTTTCATTGCAGTGTAGATTGACAGCCTCTGGCTGAATCCCATGCTCTAAGACCCTATCAGGTGGAAGGGTCCTAGTGCCCAAGCTCCAGCCCAAGCACGGAAGTCTACACAGCCATGATGCGCCTGAGGTTTTTCTTTGCTGTGTACAGTAACTCTAAAAATATGTAAGGGCCAATTTCTACCTTTACACAGGTCTATGCCACTCCCATTGCTTCAGTTAAAGTTGTCTTTGTCTATCTGAGGGCAGAATTTGGCTCTGAAGTGGCTGGGTAGGGCCCAGCATGGAAGTAATTCTGTGGAAGGTCTATGGCCTCGCCAGAGGAGTTCCCTGATGCAAGTTTGTGCTGGTTTCATTCTTGGGAGAGGGAAATGTGGCTAGGACATTACTATGCCCTGACTGTTCTCAACTACTCGAGTGGCTCATTGCGATGTTGACAGCAGAGTGCATTCCTTTGCATCTGTGTGAAATATCATTGCTCTGAAAGGAGAAAGCATCTTACATTTTTTTCTGGGAATCCACAGATGGACTGATTGTAGAGACTGCCTGGCAGATGATAAACTAAGTCAGTCCATATTTCCTGTGCTTTGGCGTAGTCTTCTTCCTGTGCCCACCCAAGCTCTCTCTAGACCAGGGTGGGAATGATAAAGGATCTGTACTATCACATATCCTAATCCACAGCAGGCTTCAATCGTCATGGGCTACTGCCTCCGTCTTGCTGGAAGAAACCAGGAAGTAGCTCCCTGGCCCAGCTGGAATTGTTTTAGTATTAAGTATCTTCTGAGAAATATAGTCAATTTATAATTTGATAATGCTACATAAGTCCTGCAACAGATTTATAGAATTCTATCATTTTTGTTTTAATTAAAAGATTATGCCAATAAGCGCTAAACACAGTGTTTCAGTTTCCACAGAACATTAATTTTGCTCTTTTAAAATATTTGTTTCTTAAGAAAGCTAATATAGATGAAGCAGCATCTGTTTTTCAGTTTTGCTTTCATCTAATTTTACAGATGGATTGTCTGAACCACAAGAAGGTCTGAACCACGAGAAGGTCAAGTGACTCGCCCCTATTCTGCCTATAAATTTATGGCATATGTCTGACAAAACAGAGTCTGTATGCTTGCCAGAAGTATGGTGAACATTTCAATGTACAGTTAAAGTTATGTCACTTGTTTTTTTCTGAGAAAATATAATTATTTAAATGATTTCATATTTAATATTGTGCTAAGCTAAAGGTTTGAATTAATGCCACTAATTTCTCATCACACTCTTAACCAGAGCTTTTTTGAAATAGAGGGTTTCTTCCTCTATTTTTCCACAGGAAAAAATTTATTCAATTTCCCCTAGGACATTTTGAAATAAAATGAAATAAATTTAATTTAATTTCAAATTTCCCATGGCAAATTGAATTGAAACAGCGTGTCAAAATGGTGTGAACATTTTCAGTTCATTTCAACTTGAAATATTGTTTTGTTTAGGTTCTTTTACACTTTTATGTGACTTCCCCTCTTTACATATTTTTCTTGGGGGGGGGGAAGTAAAAATAAAGTGTGAGAAAGAAGGGAAACCCGCACTTCACACTTCCAGGAAAAGTCAGAAAACAGAAAGCATGGAACAGCTGTCCCTCAGTTTACTAATTTGTAAAATTAGTTTAATAGTGAACTAACCCTGAGGTTTATTGTGTGGCTTTATTCATTAATGATAGGCTAACACTTCAAGATCCAAAACCCACTGAAGTCAATGATAATTTTTCCTTTTTTCTTAAGTGGGTAGAAGATCAGGCCTTTTGTACATGCAAAGTATGAAATATTATTATGTGGGCAAGTACAAAGCATCTTGGTTGTATGGATATCATTGTGCATCTTGTGTGTAAATTATATTTATTTATACATTACTTTTGTGGCTAGAAGCAGATGCACTGTTTGGTCAGACTAGTTATTCAGCCATTTCCTCTTTTTCTGTTATGAATTGTTTGCCAAGAGATTTTAATTTTTAAAATGTGTTTGGTGTTCAAAATGCCTTGACTGTTTATATTTCAGCATTTGGAATGTTTGCTAAGAGTTATAGTGGAAACAATGGAAAAGTTTGCTCTGAATCAATAGATATGATCTGTTCCAGCAATATCTTACTATATATTTTAGAAATGTGCATCTGTCTGTCTGTCTGCCCGTCCATTTGTGAGTCTGTTTGTTCAAGAACTCATAAATAGGGATGCAAGCAACTAGTTGAATAGTTGACTACTTGAAAAGCCTAGGCTTATCAAGTAGTTGAGTCATTACTCAACTAGTTGCTTTGCCCTGCCACCTTGCTGCCTCTGTATCAGAGGCAGCAAGGGGGGGGAGCAGGAGCCAGTGCTGGGGGGGAGCCAGCTTTGGGGTGGGGGGGGAGAAAGGGGGGCAGGGGAAGGCAGAGGCGCAGAGGTCTGGGACCCAGCGCACACTGGATCCCAGACCTACTCCTGCCGCACCTCTGCCTTTTAAATGTAGTAAGAGGCGGGCAGCTCTTATTACATTTAAAAGCAGAGCTGCAGCGGTCCAGGACCCAGCATGACCCGGGACTGCTGAATCCCGACTTGCACCAGGTCCTGGACCAATCCCCGCTGCCTGTGTCCCTAGTTCCTACTATATTTTAACTGCAGAGCCATAGCAGGGCCCCTTATTGACTAATAGTGTACTCGATACAAATTGTATCGAGTACACAATTAGTCAATTACCTACTTCTTAACATCCTTACTCCTAAGTGATAAGAGCTAGGACCATCATATTTGGTATGCAGCTTCCTCTTATCATAACTTAAAGCAGCATAAGGATTTGGTTGTACCAAGACAATGGGATGTGCCTGGAATTTGATTGTTTCTCATAAAATGGAAAGGGAGGGGTCTGATAGGAAGGAGCTATACTCTAGAATGACCACAGAGAGACAGGAAGGGACCAGAGAGGGGGACCAGGACAGCTATAACCCCATTGGGCTAGCAGGGAGAAGTGGGGAAGAAAGAGACAGCTATCTACTATATATTTCAGAGAGTTTGTGTGTCCATCTGTCCCCCAACCAGGGGACATTCACCCCTCTCCCTGCTGTGTCCGCTGCAGCTTCAGCAGCCATGGAGAGGCATGTCTCACCATAAGCTGCTGCAGTGAGAGAGGGCTGGGGTTGTCCTCTCTCCCCATGGATGCCTGCATACTGAACCCCTCATCTCCAGCCCCACCTCAGAACAATAATTTAAACAAAGAACAACAAAACATGTTTGAGTTAAGGACCCAAGCAAAACCGGGTAAAATTTCCAGTTCTTTATAATTCAAATATGGAATATGGCTAAAGTCAATAATATTTCTGGAACCAGAATGAGACTTGTAAGTGCACCCCAAGTGTTTGTTGCTATTGCAGGGTGATGTTTCACCGTATCAGTTATGGAACAAAATCAGTTCCATGTAACTTTAGTAATGAGATTTTTCTGTGTGGTAGTCATGGGAGGAAGGTGTTGATCACCTCATACAATGTGTTTTTCTCAGGAAGAAAATGAGGGAAATTTGTATATTTAATTGGAGGAAAAGATGTAGGATTAGAAAAGTTTTAGGGCATTTAGTGTGAGTTCTTGTAATAATCTCCATAACAGGGAACTGATTAGGGACCAGGGCAATATTTGAATAAGTATAGGTTGTATCTCCTTAAATTGAGACTCTCTAGTCCGGCAACATCAATGGTCTGGTAACATCTGTCTGCCAGACCACCGATGTTCCTGGCCAGAGTCCTACGGTTGGGACATCATTGACAGGCTGGGCCAGCAGCCCAGCCAAGGTTACAGTCCACATCCAGCAGCAGGCAGGAGCTAGCATCCAGCTGTGGAGCTGAGGCTGGCAACAGCGAGCCTATGTCCAGCAGCTGGGTGGTAGGCACGCTGGGGTGCTGACTGGTGCCAGCAGTAAAGGGACCAGCTGGGGCTGGTAGCAGTAGGGACTGCATCCAGCAAGCATTGTCGAGGCCTGTAGTTCAGTGAGGTCAAAGGCAGTGTGGCCAGCCTTGCCAGAAGTGGAGTCAGCAGTGGGAAGGGTCAGTGGGCGGGGTGCCTGAGACTAGGGACCTCCCCTATTCGGGCAAATTCCCTCATTCAGGATCAGTGAGGCACTGGCAGCTCTGTGGCTTAACCTCTATATTACCTTGATTGCTTTTATGGTCATCTATAAAGTATCATCAATCTTTTGTTGACACCTCCACCAATATTACTGTTCCTAAAGAACACAGTGAAATGGCTTCCTCCCTTTGGGGTACCATATGGACCTGGGGTACACCTGAGCTGGGTTCCCAACTCACTGTGCTGCTTTGTAGTCTGCCAAGCCTTCCCCCAGGCTTCAGACTGTAGGTTATCAGCACACGCACCCAACTTCAGAAACACGCCCGCATGATGAAATCCACTCTGCATGGAAAGGCTCAACTGAGGAACTGCCCAGTACTTAACTGCACACGCCCTCTGGAGGGTAAAACCAAAATATACAAGCCTTGTTAAGAAGGCCAAAATATACAAGCCTCAGCACACAGTACCTATCAGGCCAGCAGAAGGCATGCCCCAAAACATAAATGCACACACTACAGACAACCACTTACCCCAAGGGTTACTCCTCCTTCACCTGCAGAACTCCTTCACAAAACTCCTCTGTTAGCTGCTCCTATGTATAGGTTGAACCTCTCTAGTCCAGCACCCTAGGGACCTGACCATTTCCAACCGGAGAATTTACTGGATCTCGGGAGGTCAGTATTCTCTAGCAGCATAACCAGCACTTCCACTGCTTACTGGGTTGTTAGAGGACATTTTGGGGTAAATTAGAGCTAAATAGCAGCAAAGAACACTGAGAATTAGGATTGGTGGCTAAAAACAAACATTGTTGGACTGCAGGAAACTTGGTCATACCGGTGAAAAATGGACATCTGGCTAACTAAAAGCATGCTGGACCATAGGTGTTGCCAGACCAGAGAGCTCTGGATTAGAGAGGTTCAACTTGTATTAATTTGGGGGAAATATTGAGTAGGTCACTGTTATTAAAATCTGAAACCAAGCCATGATAAAACCTGATTTGTGATGACTAAACGACTCTTTTATTCCAAATCTTCTAAATGAAAAAGAATAAGGATTTAGTGTGGTTTTTTTCCTGAAAACAGGAAAGTTATTATGCTTCAGACTTTCTGATTGTCTTGCTGTTACTATTTTTTTCCTTTTTCCTGAGTACCCTATGTTGTTCTGATATGTATGAAGTTTCAACCATCCACAAATCCACCAGCATTTTCCAAGTCCTTGCATCATTGCCAGAGTCTGTGCTTGTTGATTGTGGCAAAATAATACAATGCAAAAGGAAGTTTAAGGGAAAATAAGATCCTTCATAACCTTCAGTAGTTTGCATTTTGTGGGCATGGCTTTGAGACTAGTAATATCTCCTTTTTATGAGTGCTAAATTTGCATTGGCACTTGTTAGAAGCACTAGGAGTTAGACTCACATCTCTCTTTATATTCTACTTTTTAAAATACATTTTATATGTAAAATACATGCAAGAAGAAACATCATATTCCATCACCAATATAGTTCATCCAACTGAGCATTTTCTTTAAGATGTTTTATTCTCCCTCTGAAGATTTGCAAAGGGATTGGGTATCACTGGAAAGGGGAGAGAAGGATTATATGAAGTTTGTCAGTTGTGGTGTTAGTGACCCGAAGTGTTTGTCATTAATGGGGGAATGTGGAAAGTTCTGGAACCCAAGAAGGGGAAACTTGAGTCATTTGAATCTCAAAGTCATAATTTTATGTCAGGCACCATATCTAACTACCAATCAGAGGTCTACAGGTTTTTCCCTGGGAACTGATTGGACTGTAAAGTGTGTGATGTTTAATATTTATGGTGCATTTTAGAACACACAACACACAATCTGAAAAAAACCCACTATCTGTTAAGAGTTTAATGAAAATAACTTGTTTATAGAAAATTTATGAGTGTCTGTGTAGTCATGGAATGGGGGCTTGGTATGGTATGATCTTGCTTTCATCCTTGTTCAGCCATAAATTAAGGGGACTTCTAAACATACTCTTGAGCCTTTTGATGTGATAAAGTCTCACTAGAAATGCCACAAAGAGGCTACAGCTGAAAGTGCTAATTTAATAGCTGTGATCTGGCATGAAGGCTATCTATTTTGATCATTTTTTTTCCTGGTAAGAGTGGAAAAGGGAGAGGTTCAGTGCTCTAATAGGAAAATAACCACCGTCAGATTCCTTGTCACTGGAAGATATGGAAGAATTTAGCTACTAGGGAGAGGGGTCAGAGTGACAACTGGTCAAAAGAGATTTCTGGAGCAGACTGACAGTTCCTTCATCATTGGAGGTGTGCTAGTTAGTAATCCATATCCTGAAAGACAAACTTTTAGAGCCAGGGATCCTGGAGTTTTCAGTGTCCAATGAAATTGCATTTGTTCTGATTTCAGTCACTTGTTTGTAGTGCTGCAGATGTGTCTTCTGTTGTTTGGTCATGTTACTCTCCTGTCAGGTAACATATTTTATTGCATCCAATATGTTAATTATCCCTGGGTATGTCACACTAGCCACCCTAGTTCGAACTAGGGTGGCTAATGTAGTCATTCGAACTTGCAAATGAAGCCCGGGATTAAAATATCCCGGGCTTTATTTGCATGTTCCCGGGCGCCGCCATTTTTAAATGCCCGGTAGTTCGAACTCCCTGCCCGCGGCTACACGCGGCACGGGCTAGGCAGTTCGAACTAAAGCCCCTAATTCCGACTACCGTTACTCCTCAAGTAATCCTACTTAACATTCCTTATTATGTACTGAAACAAATGCTGAAAATGGGACCATTTTGTATCCCCTTTAGGACAAGATTTAACAGAGATTTTTCAGAACTTCTGTGACATTTAGAAATGGGTATTCATGGTTCATTTGTAGATTTGCATATTATGCCAAGTGTATATTACTAATCCCCCAACCCCTATTGTCTAGCTCTGCAGATTAAAACTGTGCTTTATATTACTGTGTTTCAAAGATGCATATGAAAGCAAGCTGCCATGAAAGTAAACATTAAAAGCTCAGACCTAAATTTGAAAAGACTTAGCTTTTGTTGCTATGGAAACCTACTGTACTTCTCTCACTCTTAAAGTATACAAATTACAAAGTGATAAAAAAAATAACACTATTAGTCCACTTGGTGGGGCAGGAGGCACTGGAAACAACTATGTAATGTTGGTATGAGATATTGCTGTGTTTACAGCATAATTATACTGAAAAAGCTTCTTGTCCCTTTCTTATTTCATCCTAACCTTTCTTTCCAATAGGCTCACATTTGTTTGCATTGTAACAATCAGTAATTCCACATAAATAAGACATTTAGTAATTATTTTCCTTTTTGTTGCCATCATTAATCTTGAGAACATATTTATTTCTTTGCCTTTCTAAAGTTTTATACATGAAGTGATTGTAACATGCCTAACAATTAGGCTCTCCTCATTTGAGGAGTGAGGGACTTGGGAAGGGGAAAGGGTATTCCATATTTTTTACTTCCTTCTTAAAACTTCTTATTAATGTTCTAATATGTTGTTGGCAGCTTAAGTGTGAGACTCTGTTTTAGGATTTTAGGTGAAAAAATATGTGGCTACTTAAGTCTTTGAATTGATATTCTAAAAGTAAGCAAAAATACTGACGGTGGACCTTTACTAATGATGATTTAATTATGATTACCATGCCGCCTTTCAAGTCCAATGCAGATAGAGATATGCAGAACTGTGCTTTCATTTTTCAGAGGTGTGTGCCAACCTTTTTGTCAGTTTCAATGTATGCAGATTTGCCCATAAAATCTTATTTGAGTTTTAGGCTCAAATAAATATACAAAATTGAAGTGGAAACTGCAATTTCATTTGTTTTGCCAGGGAAATCATACAAAATTATATATTTCATAACATTCTGAGGTAAACTCAGGAGTCACTTCACTAGGCTAGCTTAAAAATTTTATTATTCAAATTCTGATGCTGGCACTTCATCACGAAAATGACTTTGGGAGAGAGAGGATGTTTCATTGATGTGAGATAGTGCTCATCATCTTTTTGAAAAACTACACTGACTTTCAAGTTTTTGAGGAAAATTGAAAGGAGGTTGGTTTCAGGACAGTTTCTAGCTTCATTCTAAAGGTTTAGCACAGCTAGAGCACCTTTCCCAAGAGCCAAACAAGGTGGATGGCATGGCCGGGGCTAACTTCACAGCCACATAAAATACTATAGGACTCTGAAGTAGTAGTCATGTCCTAGGCTCAGTGCTTAATCTGTGCAAGAGCTGAGTCTTGGTACATCTAGGTTTGTCAGTTCATAGCCCAGCCATCTCTGGGCTTGCTGTGTCAGACATGAAAGTAACAAAAATTGCTTGAATCCTGGTGCCATTTTCTTTACAAATTAAGCACTGCCTAAGGTGGTTATATGCATTCCCCTCTTATTGCCTTTTAATTTTTTGTTTAAATCTCACCCAAAGAAATCTCAAATTATCTGGGTAGCACAATGAGTCTCTGATCCAACACTGGGGTTTCAAAATACTACTGTAAAATAAATAATAATAAGATTCTATAGTAACCGGTATTCTAGAAACCCAACCACAGAGCCTGCTCCTTCACATTCTGCAACACCACTGTCAACATACCAACTGTGTGCCTCCCTTGGGGGCAGACCCCACAGATTGGGGACTTTTGCTCCAGGTGTAATTAATTTTGGTCTGGAAGTAGAAATGTCTATGTTGGGACTGGTTCTCCCTTGGGCAGGGGGCTGGACTTGATGAACTCCTGAAGTCTCTTCCAGCTCTATGAGTCTATGATTCTATGTTATTAGTTAATGAGCAAGGATTTCTTTTAAAATCCTCTGCCTAAAGTTACAGGAATTTTTCTGCTCCAAAGATCATATTTTAAAAGAAAAACTCATCCCTTCTCTTCACAATATGAAATGTCAAAGGGCTCACAAAATTATCTCTGTGCAGTTGCATACAAAAGTAACTCTTGGAAGAAAGGCTGCTTTCATAAATTCTTCATGGAAATGTTCTCAAAGAGAGTAAGACTAGATTAGTAGTAAAATTGCTCGAGGACATGCATAATTTGAATGGCTACATGATCAGCTCTACACATGGTGACCTTTTCCCCTGTATATCATGTCTCACAGCCCTGGTAAAGCTCCCTCTGCTGGCTCCTCACTTGACTGCTGTTTTGGTTGCGCCTCACTGAGCCCTGTGTGCTTTAGATTTCTTGAGTATGAGTTAATTTGCTAGGTTTTCTTAGATGCTACTGTAACCCACATACCTCATGTGGTTCACTGTCCTATGTAGTGGCACTTAGACCACTTACAGTGAGAGATAGGAACAAGGGAGCTCTACAGCCTAAATTGAGAGACAGCTGGCTTTATAACTCAAGCTGTAGAGGCTCCTATACTAAGCTCTAGAAGTCCCTGGTTAAAATCTGTACAGTGGCCGCTCTTGTGGGATCTCAGCTGGGTCTCTGAAACTTGGGATGTGCTTCCTTAGTTCGAGGAAGTATGTAACCCATGCACCTAGTGTGGTCACTGTCCCATGTAGTGGCACTTAGACCACTTACAGGGAGAGATGAGAACAAGGAGGCTCTACAGTCAAACCAAAGAGTTAGCTGGTTTCATAGCTCAAGCTGTAGAGGGTGCTATATTAAGCTAACGAGATCCCAGGTTCAAACCTGTCTGGTTGCAGTTACACTATGTCTTCTCTCCATTTTTTTTGTACCTTCTTTAAGAAATCAGGAAGAAATTGATTTTCAGCCTGTGGAAATACTGTTATGATTATTATGGCTGCATCTGTGTTAAATTTTATTGAAGCAGATCTTCTAATAACCAAACTACCCCACTTGTCCTATTCAACAGCTACCAAATTATTATGGCCTGTTGTTTTGACGGCCAAAACCATTTATGATTATTTTACTGTCACAAGACAATGCAGAAGCAATTACATTATCAAAAAAATCAGTATCTGCAAAATAAGTCAGGTAAATAAATGAAGGAAAACTAAGATAATTCCCATTTTAATTAATGCGGGAAAGGCTTACATCTACAGAATGGATATCTTCTATAGTGCCATTTGTAACTACTTGAAAAGATAATTGTTAGCTTCTCGTTTACCTATCTATCTTTTCCTGAGCAAAGATGGGTAAATTATTTACAGCAAACAAGTTGTTTGATAATTTAACCTTTTCTTTTGCTTTTAGAATATCTATTAAAGACATCTTGACTTTTGCTATTTTATTTGAAATTATTAGATTAAAAACATATTTCTGGCTGTGGATTGCTCTCAAACTATTCTTCGTGATTATTATGGCCTTTAAATGGGAGGAGCTCATGTTTTATGGAGATGAAACTACTTAAATGCATAGATATTTAATAACACAGCTCAAATAGTAAACTATTGGTCACCTATTTCAAACAGAAACATTTCTGCTCCCAAATCCTCATACTGTTAAGTTTACCGCATGAAAGCTTCTGTCATGAATACTTCAAGTATTTTGTGAATTCTGTAAATGAGCATTTTTGCAAAAAAAATCCACTTCAGTGGATGTTTATGGATAATAACTACAAGGGATAGTAAATACCACACAACCAAATATGCAGGTTTTATTCCAACAAATGTTATTGAACGCCTGTTTGCAAAATTCTTTTAGCTCTATTCCTGAGTAACATAAATTTTGTATTTTTTTTCTGATTTTATCCTGCAAAACTTATTGCACATTTATATGAATAATGAGAAGACCCAAAATTATGGAGTAATAAGAATTTTTTTAAAAGAGTTTTGGAAAAAATGCAAACCACCATCTTCAAGACATATGCCAACCTCTAACTTATAGCAGTTAGGCATAAACTTTTCCAGTTAGCAGGCTAGCCCATTAAACTGCACAGTTATGCCAAACTACATTAATCACTTTTCTTGTCCAGTATGGCAATGCCTATGATCACTTAAAAGAAACAGCAACGAGACTTAAAAATTCTTCATTGTTGTGTTCATACCATACTATCTATATTTACTTGATACAAGGTCTTAATTTAGTGTGGTATTAGCTTTTGTATAACAGGAGATAGTTCATTTTACAATGAAGCAAATATTCAAACAATAAGGATGCAGATTAAAAGAGATCAGATGGCAAAATCTGAAGAAACATAACATGGTATGTCCATCTTCACTTTTCTACATTAACATGAGACTGTGATTCCTATTCAACTTCTATGATATAAAATGCCTACATCTTACATATGTTTTGAGTTGCAGTAATAAATGCTTTCTTCACAATACTGGGCTAGATCCTCATCTGGTTTAAAATATCATAGTTCCATAGATTACAATGAAACTATGCTGATTTACATTTTTAATCAGATATTTTCAGAGGGAAAGACTGGGCAAATCAAAATAGCCCACTGAAGTTTAGGACACTTTCATCAGATCATCAGTGTTTCAGACCAGTTATTTTTGGTGAAAAGCATTTTTTTACTCTAACTTGCAGTTAAGTATAGCTAATTTTATAGTTGCACCCTTTCTGCCCTCCACACAGAAAAAAAAAAAAGTTTTGAGAAAAAGTTGATGTAACACAACATGGGGTTCAAAACAGTTTCAAGAAAGTTTTAGAAAAAAAAAGTGTTGCTGGTTGTATGAACCGAGTATTTGGCAAGAGTTTACTATGTAGGGGTGGGATTTCACTATGAAAGCAGAAACCAATATGTTGCTTTTGAGAGGGGTATCTGTTTACATAGTGCCTTCCCAAATGTCATAAATATAACTGACATACAAACTGCCATATGTAACATGATCGCCACTTCCTTCCATCACTGAAATACTATTACCTCTATGTTGGAACGCAACAGCTATTTAATAGCACTTATCACACTATGTAGTAGTTTACACTGGAAGCAAAGCATACCATATTCAGTTGAAACGGTAGGGGGAGATTAGGTACTGCAGACAGAACGTTAATTACAAAAAATTGGAATTTGGCCAGGTCCTCAGGATTAACATCCCACAACATTGTTAATGACCAGAAGGGGTCATTAGCCCAGTTGTGCTTCTTATCTGAAAGAAAGCATCTCCTACAGCACAATGTTCCCTCAGATCAGACTTGCCATTCAGTCTAAATATTGTCATATCACTTTGTGGTCTACATAGAAGTTTGTTTTACAAGAGAGTTAAGTGTTTATCTAATAAGGGGCGCTTACTACAGAATTTCTCTTCTGTTAGAAAAGATGTTTGTGAAGTGTGCAGACAAGCATTTTGGCAAATCTTGGTGTTTTCTGTGTAAAAAGTCCCTGGTAGACTCAGAACTGATTGAACTGTTTTTAATTTCTCACTGTTTCACCCAAAAATATTGAATTGCCTGTTTAACTTCAATATTGTTTTAAAATCCTGTGTTTAACTACTGTAGATCTTGTATATCCAAATAAGGTCATTCAGTAAGGGTCAAAGTATGTCTTTTGGCAAAGGTCTACAAGATGACAAATTCAGTACTTCAGTAAAATGAAGTTAGGATATTTCATCACTTCTCGTTATTTTTACAACATCTACCTTAAGAATGGTTTAATGTTACTTCATCTTTGCTAGTATTCCAAGCTCTATCACTCGAATGGGAAATCCACATTTTTAACCTTCAAATATCCTGTGAAAGACTGTAAATATACTGGACTATATTGACCTTTTCAATATACTATATGTTGATTGGTTAGCCATTCCACCTCTCCTCCACAGGTTAATGAAGCTGTAAATAGGAAGAACTGAAATGGCAAGCCAATCAAAAAGGTCAAAGTAGTAGAGCACCACTACAGCTGACAAAATATATGAGGCATTAAAATTTGGATACCTCATTCTTAGTGACAGTCTGTAATGAAAATAGAAAAGGGAGGCCCCATGAATCCATTCACATAAAAAAGGATGTAATGTGGATAAGAAATGATGCAATCTTGGGCCAGTTATATCCTAGGATTAAAAAAATTAAGCCCTCTTAATATTCCTTAGATACCTTCTGGTAGACACCTAGTTCTGGCATTACATGTCTTTGTGTTCTTTTATCCGCAACCAGCTTATATTACCCTCATTTTTAAAGGGGGGGAAACAAGCTTGGGTTTTATTACAGAGAATGAATATATGCTGCAGGACAATGCTAAAGTATACTCTGTCAGATAACATAACTGAATAGAATATTCCCAGATTGTGCTGCTGTGGTGCTTGCAAACACATTCATTCAACCTTATTCTTAAGTGAATGAAAAGATTAGTTGTAAAGCATGAAGAAATTCAGTGAGAAATACACTTCACTCTCCCTGGACACACAATTGCAGATCTAAAGGTAGCCATCCTGCAACAAAAAAACTTCAAGACCAGACTTCAAAGAGAAACCGCTGAGCTACAGTTCATCTTCAAGTTTGACACCATCAGCTCAGGATTAAACAAAGACTGTGAATGGCTAGCTAACTACAAAAGCAGCTTCTCCTCTCTTGGTATTCACACCTCCAGATCAACTACTAGAAGTGGGCCTCATCCTCCCTGATTGGTTTCACCTCGTTATCTCTAGCCTGATTCTGGCCCGCATATTTATACCTGCCTCTGGAAATTTCCACTACATGCATCTGACGAAGTGGGTCTTTGACCACAAAAGCTTATGCTCTAACACTTCTGTTAGTCTATAAGGTGCCACAGGACTCCTCATCGCTCTTAGTGAGATTATTGTTCCCTATAACCGCTGCTTAACTCAAAGTTTGCCGTGTCTATATTCAAACCATAGTAAATAACAATTGCATCACAAAATTTTGTCGCTGGATGTGACTATAACATTATGCTACTCCACTGAAAGCAAATGAAGTCATCAAAGCAAAGATTAAGGATGCTACTTTTAAATCTGTTCTGTACTAATCACACCATTCTCTGGCAGTTCATTACTGAAGCTTATATGGTAGTGACACTTGCTGGTAGTGTGGATATTACAGAAGTGTAGTACCACTTAACGCAAAGCCTTGTCTGAGTTCAGTTTAGCTAACCGTGTCAGATTAATAGTTCAGACTGTTAGTTTGTAATCTATATTCCCAAATAATTTAAAACATACCCATATGAACTGCATGTGCTAAGCCTAAACCAAATATAGCTGCTGGAGGGCACCTCGGTAATAAGGTCAGCAGAGGGAAGGAGGAGGGGGAAATGTAATCATAAAGGCCCTAAAAGCAATAGTGAGAGACTACTCAGAGTGCTCTCTTCAGTACCCCCATCTCTGCATGCACTGCTTCAAGTTTATGGGGTGTGAAACTTTCCTATAATAACTAACAAAAAAAATCCCATGATTCAGCCAAGAACAACTTACAGTAGCTTGCATCATGTCTGTGACTTATTTATATTCGATGTACTGCTCTGTGCTTACTGCATGGGCACATAACAGAATGTTGCTGTGATAAATGAAATAGCTGCTCTTTATCCTGAAGCAGCACTACAGTTCAAAATCTGCTAAAACATGTCTTCCACTGGAATCCCTCACTGAAAAGGATGAGTTATAGGGAAGCATGCCAAGAGGTGCCTTCTGCTGCACTTTATCACTGCCTATAATCCAACTGTCTGAAACTGTGCCAAGCTAATTAGCTAGTTCAGTGCTTGTTACATCAAGAGCCCAAATAAGCCAAGAGGTCACATTTAGTATCAGAGAAAAGTCTTTTCATCTGTCTATCTGTTTGGGGGGCCACACATAACTCCCTTGTGGGCCAAATCCTAATTAATGCCTCCACTTAAACGTGTACAAGAAACATTTAGGAATGTCCACCATTTAAAAAGTGCATTTTTAAATAGTTAACTTTAGAACACCACTAAAGCATAAGCAGAGAGAAGGGCTATTTGACCTGGGTATTAGTTGATTTTGTTTTTATGAAGAGCATCTACATATTATAAGCTCAGAAAAATCCTAGCTTGGTTTTGCTCAATATTTAAGGGCCTGAGAAAAATTTGCTTAAAAAAGATTGTAACATTTGTGTATTTTTTGTATTGTCTGAGGCACGGGTCCTACCCAGGATGTGTGAAGTGCTTCATAAATACATAGGAAAACACTCACGATCTTTTGCAAGCCCAGGCACAATAAGGGGCTGTTACAAACAAAAGGAAGGAAAGATAGATAGTAATGGCGATAAGAGGAGGAAGAAGGGTGGTAATATGGGTTGGTCATCCCTGGTCTAGCACCCTTGGGACCTGACTAGTCCCAAATGAGGGATTTTGCCACTCACTCACCCACCAGCCCCACTGCCCTGCCAGACCCCCACTTTCCCCCGCTATGCTGGGCAGCCTAGCTCCCGCCCAGCTTCCAGCTGGGAATCCCTGCTGCAGTGCGCTGGGCTCCCAACCCTGCTAGACAGCCCAGCTGGGACCTGCCTGGCAGCCTAGCTTTGGCGTGCCAGGCAGCCCAGCAGCAGGGATCCCAGCCGCCAGCCCTCCACTGGGACTCTCTGGAATATCTGTGGTTCTGCTGGACCCCTCATCTTGCCAGATCAGAGAGTCCCAGTTTACAGAGGTTCACACACACACACACAGAGTCTGGATAAATCTAACTGATGTGCATGTTCCAATATTTAGGTTTAATAGTCTTTGAATATTCCTATTGTTTTACTCTTCTTTAAATCTCAGCCTATATCAGGTCATTTATGTATGGGGAAAAAGGAAGGATTATGCGTTTGGGGCCCAATAGAAAGAAAGGAGGCATAGTTTGAGTGGAAGAGAAAGAAGGTCTGGATAATGAGAGCAGGAGACACAGTGATGCAGAGTAAGGTATATACCTGTAAGCACCAATAAAATTGATCAGTGCAGCTGGAGGAACCAAGGTGCCGAGAGAAATTTATGTTCTGACATTTTAGTGCTCTTGGCCACATAGCAGAAGAATCTCAAGGATATTTCCAGTGGTTCCAGAATGCAGACATGCAGATGATTGGGGGCCCTAAGCAGGAACATTTTGACACTCCCCTCCCCCCCGCATGCAACACAGACTAAAAAAGTGAATAGGGAAGCCCCTTGAGCTTCTCAAGTCCCAAAACAATTGTTTAGTCTGTTTATGTGTAGCACTGGCACTACCAGTGTGAAGAATAAGGAGGTAAGTAAAATAGGATGGATACTCTTGCATCTTCTGTCATAGATGCTGCTGAGGATTGGGCATAAGGAAACAGGTACACACCGAATGCTAGGTAGGGAATTACATAATAACATGGAACAATCTATTGAGGGCATCTTTGCTTTTGTCTAAGCCCAGTTCCTGAATTATGCTGTCTTTGTCTCTAAATCATGGCGCAATGAGAGTATTTCCTCCTCCTGCTGCACTGTATGCTGCCACCTGGCTTCCATTGATTTTATTTATAGACACATTAGCCTCTTCCCTTGGCTCTATATTGTTTCATGATAAATAAGGTGTTAATAGAAGAACTGATTGAGAGTCAGGATACTGGGAATCAAGGACAAATAGATAATCCACAGGGGGATGCATATTTTAGGGTTTGCTGCATCTGAATGTCATAAGCTCTTACCTCCCTTACGGATCAAAGGAGGTAGGGAAATATCAGAATGCGTGTAAGCATATGTTAAGATGGACAAAGGGAAGGAAACAAATCTTTATATTTCTCTCAGGTGACCTTGCAGTGCACTTGTTATGGTGTTCCTTAGTTAATCTGCCATTAAAATCCTTCAACATTAGGACATACCTGTTCATTTCACCTGGAGTTATCAGAGGTTTTAAGCATCAGTAAATAGTTATTTTGCCTATCGGTACCTAGACAGTCAAATTCCCATGGTGCATGACATTTTTCTAGCATCTGCAATAAACAAAACTGAATAACAACCACACCTACAGAGTTAAGGATTTATTTTATGGTATATTATTTTTGCTCAGGTTTGTCATAATCTTTAAAGATATTTTTTATGTTTGCTGTAGAAGAAAAAATTATAAAATCAAAGTTCATATCTTTAATTTCCTCTGTTTGCTTTGATTTCAGTTCTCTTCATTTCTGTCAGTGTTCTGATACATTAAGGTTGCTTTATGAAATACCAAAGTCAGGTTAACTCTGAACTAGTGCAATATGGATCGAAACAAAGGGATCCGAGTGGATGAAAAATACTGTGCTTTGACATATGATACATTATCAGTAGATCCATAGGAACAATTACATTCCCTCATGATTATGGTATTGAAGTATATTTTAGAACACATATGAAAAACATGCATTTTGTAGATTTTGAAGTCTTGGTTTGTAGTTTATAAGCATATACTGAAATATGTCACTGAACTATAATAATGTATCATTATGCATTGCTGTTAGCAGTGTCTTGCAATGACAACTCCAAAAAGTCCTTTTAATTTTACCATTGTAATGCCTCTACAATAGTTACATACAGCAAAGTTTAATGATGGAGCAAAGCTTGATCAGAGACCAGATGGGTTTGTAATTAAAACTGTTCAAAATATTTACAAGAATCTGTAAAACAATTTTAAAAAAATGAGATTTACTCTTCTGTTTAAGAACTCTATGATGTGCTCAGTTTTATACATAGCTTTGTTAAAATATTCTTATTTTTTTTAAATGACTCATTTCTGTGCAAAAATGGATGAGTAATAAAATGATGCAAAAATCACGTGTCACTATTTAGTGTGTCACTATTTAGGGGCTAAGCTAAGTAATAGGAAATGAAATAGCAAAAACATTCTCATAGAATTCTCTGTGTGTGCATGTATATACAGTATCTAGATAGAAAAAGAGAGCAGGAGGTATACATGTTATTTTGTTTGTATATGACTCCTCAAGAATTTCCAAAGTTCTTAAAGCTGGTCTGCATGACTTGTTAAGAAACATGTATATTTGTGTTGGCCCATGCTCATTCTGTCTACTATTCTTGGGTGACCAGTGTTGCAGTGTAAATATCAAGATTGAATACAATTAATTGATTGCCACTTATTGTTCAATATACATATTTTGACTTATTGAGTAACTTTAAAAATAACTTGTTTATGCACGCTTTGAGAAGTCAAAATATTAGCTACTGTTCATCACTGGGGTGACCTGAGAGTTGGTGATGGATAAGTACTGGACTGAGAACTTAGACAAATGAATTCTACTCCCAGCACCTGTTTGCTAGCTGACACTGGGTAAGTTGCATAACTCACACCTCAGGGCCCCCTTCTGTAAAATAGGATAAATCCTTTTAAAAAGTGCCTTACTTCCTTTCACATATATCTGAAAAGCATTCTGTAAGAGCCAAATATGGTAATACTAGTATAATTAAAGCTTTACCCAAAACCTATTGAAGTCCTTGAGCAGGCTCTGGATATTGTAAAGTCATATGCTATTTAACCAGCTCTACTCGTGACTTTAAAATAGCTCTCTTTGTCATACACCTTAGAAAAGATCAGAACAAAAAGGTTTAAAACCTTCCTAAGAAACTTCTAACTATCAGTTTTTTACTACAAAGTAAAGGCACTTCTGCTGGACTGAGATTCCTCAAAATAAGTGGCTTTGGAAGTCTTGTCACGTAGGGCATTTGAATATCTCATTCCCATTTAAAATGAATGAAAATTGGATGTTCAAATCTCCTAGGTGGCTTTGAAAATCTCAGCTAAAGGCTGCTCTCTAGAATATGAATTTTGCCACTCACCTCTGCTTTGAGGCTTTCTCCTGCAGCCTCTAATACAGCAGAAGATAATGTAATCAGTACTTGACCGTGCATCCTGCTGACCATGGAGACAAAAGAAGTGAATTGTTTCTTTTCTGAGGGGCAGAGTTCAGAGACTTCACTAGGCCAACTCCGAAGTTTAAAGTCTTAACTGTACAAAGACTGAGGTGGGCTGGGGAGGGGAGCAGGTTATGGCGGAGGTGGAACATTTGTACTAGGAGAACAAGTGAATCTTCCTCCTAGAGAAGACCCTTCTCAGCTATGTGGGATTGTCTTGCTGAAACCTACTTTGTGTTGAAATTTTAAATTGTGGAGAAGGAAGATAGATTTAACCTAGACAATATGTCATACAAAATTCTTATGGAAAGACGCCTCAAATAAATTTTGTAAAGTGAGTTTGTCAGAACTAAACGTCTGCTGACTATGGTTTTTCATGGCTTCTGGTGAGATTATAGAAGATCAAACAGACAAGAACCACTTTCAAGAAGCTGGAAAGAAGTGTCTGTATTTAAAACATTGGAACTTATTTTGACTGGACAATTTTAGTGGGACGTGGTAGCAATCCTCTTTTTTTATCTATAACTATCCTGAAAACAAAAGCGACAAAGAGTCCTGTAGCACCTTATAGACTAACAGATGTATTGGAGCATAAGCTTTCGTGGGCAAAGACCCACTTCGTCAGATGCATGTAGTGGAAATTTATCCTGAAAATAGTTATCAAATCAGTCAGTATTATAAATGATCAACAATTTTCAAACATAACATTTTTCTCTGAGAAACACAAAACCAAATTGTCCAACAGGAATTTGTTTTTCAAAGTTTTTGTTTTGTTTTGCTTTAGGAAATAAAGCATTTTAATACATCAAAATGGAATGTGTCAAAGGATGTTACAAGGAAGAGGAGAAAAATTGTTCTACTTAGCCTCTGAGAATAGGACAAGAAGCAAGGGGGTTAAATTGTAGCATGGGAGGGTCATGTTGGACATTCGGAAAAATTTCCTGTGAAGGTGGTTAGCACTGGAATAAATTGCATAGGGAGATTGTGAAATCTCCATCACTGGAGATATTTAAGAGCAAGTTAAACAAAACACTCCTCCAGGATTATCTGGATGGTGCTTGGTCCTGCCATGAGTGCAGGGGACTGGACATGATGACTTCTCAAGATCTTTTCCCATTCTAGTGTCCTATGATTCTATGATTCTACAATATATTCCAAACAGAATGCTTCATTTCAAAATGACACTTTGTTTGAAATTTATTTTAAAGTCTCCTAAATTTTAATTAAAAATCAAAGCAAAATATTGAACAAGAATTATTATTTTCTTGGTTTATGTCATGGAAAAATTCAAAAATCTTTGTGCTCATTCCAATTTAGAATTAAACATTTCAACATTGCAGAATTTCCCACAAAATGGGAATTCTGCAAAGAACTAGTCAATATGGTAGAAGAGGCTTTCATCATCATGACATCCAGGCTCATTCTTGCAAACTGCAGTTACTAGGTGTTGAGGCCCAACAATTGATCATCACCCATCTTTTTCTGATAATACAACATTTTTTGACCAAACCAGAAAGGAAAAAGAACCAATAACATCATCATGTCCATGGATATTTTCTGAACAATTTCTGAAGCTTGAGCCCAAGTTTCCTTCTGTTTTCTCCTTCCCTAAACAAATCTGGGTGACAGAAGTGAAAATCAGTTTCCATAAACAGTGACGGAAATGAAGCATTGCTTTCAGGAAAATTCTCACAGCTCATAAAAGAGGGGCAAGCACAAACTAGAACACTTTTAAGAATTGCTGAAATGTTTGCAAACTTGTCAGTATTCACCTCTTTCTCTTGGAGAGGTTTCATAAAAAGTATTGGCCCAATGGGAATTTTTATTATTAAGTTCTAGGAATGGTTTTCTATTTGAGTCTCAGACATATTCTTGGCTATGTTGTATACAATTGTTCCCCTGTGATTAGCGTGTCTTCTGAGTATTAAGAAAACAAGGATTGCTAGGTTGCCAGCCCAGATAATTATATGAAGTAGTATTTTACATAACCAAGTGTCTCCAGGTTTCCTAAAAAATGTCATGTTTTTAATTACAGACTTAAATATATGGTTTTTTAAAAATCCAATAGTATAAGCTTCATAGTGGACTGACTCTGTAAAGGAGTCAAAAGCAAACTAATTTGGTTATTAGCATGTGCATGAGGTGATCCTGCTCCACTCATTCAGAAAATAGGAATTAAGTTGATTTGACAGCCCTCCAATTTTGCTTTCAATGCTATTGATTCCTCTCATCAAGACTGTGCTTTTCTGTGCTCAATCTTGCAAAAGGGACTGATGGGTACACTCACTCTAATCACATTTCATTGTACATTCGCTGCATGTAATAATAATCTTGACTATCCCGATCAATTTTGACCCAGTTTCCTCTCTCAGGATGCAACTCAGTGATTGCTATTTTTTATTTTTTTAAGGAACATGATGTGATCTATTTTTTCTGAAGAAAAAAATCTATGAAATACAGTAAGCTTTTCTGCTTTCCCATATTTTTGTTTCATTTCTTTTGGTAAAATACTAGGCTCCATGTTCATAGGGTCTGTGGTCATTACATGGTTTATAATGAGAGTGATTTTTGTAATGACACTCAAAGCACTTAATGTGTTTGAGAAGCCTTCTTGAGTGAACAGTTAAATACATATAGCTGGCAAATGAAAAGATCTGATTGCATAATTTTGGTGGGCAATATTACCACGTATCTGAATTTTTTCTGTAATGGTTTAATAAAAGGATCATTTCCTGAAAGAGAACTTTGTAATGATATTAGTAGCTACTTTTGTATTTGTTCACAGAAATCAGAGAAGAAAAAGGTCAACCATTCCATTCCTATTGGTGCTGTTGTTATGCCTTTTAATCTATTTAAAAGCCCAGCTTACTATGGCAAATCTGTACTAAGGATATGGCAGTACTGGACTTGTCTATACAGTTGGTTTTACTCTGCACCCCTTGCCTGACTCCCACACATCTCCTACAGACTTTCACTGTGCAGAATAAGAGCTGTAATCTTGTGAGGGGGAAGGGAGACAAGTTCAAACCTTGAAGATGTTAATTCCATGGTCACATCTCTCAGGTTGATATATGCACATAATAATGCCCCTGTGGAGCTGGAAGAGTTGGTCCAGGATTAAAGAGCTGAGATTTACCACTAAGCGTCATTGAGCATATAATGAAATAATTCTTGAATGACATGCATGGGTTAAGTAACTTAAATCCATTAATACAGTTGTTAAGTGAAGTCCAATTAAACATATTGATGGTGTAAACATAAGACCAGGGATCTGGGCATTTGTACATTGGGAAACAACATATGTTATTTTGCAGACAAATGCTACTCTGTGTGTGTGTGTGTGTGAGAGAGAGAGAGAGAGAGAGAGAGAGAAGAATTATGCTTCTATTCATCTTCAAAATGAAATACCTGTAGTCTGACCAGAAAAAATAATAGAAAATAATAAAAATACTTCCTTGCCTCCCACGAACATATTGTACCAAAAAATTAAGCTTGCTGACAAAAAATTACCGACTAGTGCTTCTGCACAATAGTAATACAAGCCAAGATTTTGAAGTTTTGGCAGCTTAAACTGGCCTCAGTGGCATAAACACTGGATATTATTTTCTGAATTTTCCCCAGATATAGACAGTATGATAGAAAGGACGTGATAGGAGGGCAGAATTATTCCTGCATAGGTTTTACAATTTTGCTCTAAACATCGTTATATTAATAAACAGTAAAATAAAATATGCTAAATACTCATAATAAAGTCCTACGTGTTCCCCGTTTGTTTTTTTTTTATATTTAAACTCAGATAAAAAATCACTTCTTTAAGGGTGATCCTCCTAAATTCTAATGGTGCTGAGAAAGGAATTTGGTCCATTGTCTCTAATGATAGTTGGCAGCTGAATCACTGTCTACTGCTTTGAGAAAATAAAGAGAAGTTTTAAAAGGCTGTCTGTAATTTTTATTTGTAGATTTTCCTCTGAAAGGCAATTAGAGACTGTAGCGAAACCTGATATCATATTAAAATGACTTCCAAAAAATGATAGACCACATAGTTCAACATACGGTAGATTCCCTAGGTGCCTAATAAAAACTGTAATTAGGAACACATATCAGCTACATGCGACCCAACTAATTACTGCTTATTGATCTAGCCAAAAATATCTCAGGCCCAGCATTACAATGTTTAGCTGATTTAAGAGTCTAAATCTCATTGTCAAAAGTGATTTAGGCACTTTGGAGCCAAATTTCATTGGGCGGTGACACTTAGCAGTCTACGTTCCATTGAAAGTCATAAGAATATAAGAAAGGCCATACTGGGTCAGACCAAAGGTCCATCTCGCCCAGTATCTGGTCTGCTAACAGTAGCCAATGACAGATTCCCCAGATGGAGAGAACACAAGAGGTAATCCTCACATGATCCCTCTCCTGTCACCCATTTCCAGACAAACAGAAGCTAGGGACCCATTCTGACTCATCCTGTTTCATTGCCATTGATGGACCTAACCTCCATGAATTTGCCTAGCTCTATTTTTAACCCTGTTAAAGTCCTAGTCTTCCCCACATCCTCTGGCAAGGAGTTCCAGATTGACTGTGCACTGAGTAAAGAAAAACTTCCTTTTGTTTGTTTTAAACTTGCTGCCTATTAATTTCATTTGGTGACCCCTCATTCTTATATTGTTGGAATAAGTAAATAACTTTTCCTTATTCACTTTTTCCACACCAGTCATGATTTTATAGATGTCTATCATATCCCCCCTTAGTCTCCTCTTTTCTAAGCTGAAAAGTCCAACCCTTAATCATTTTTGTTGCCCTTTTCTGAACCCTTTTCCAATGCCAATATAACTTTTTTGAGATGAGGCAAACATATCTCTACGCAGTATTCAAGATGTGGGCTTACCATGGTTTTATATAGAGGCAATAAGAAATTCTCTGTCATATTCTCTATCCCTTTTTTAATGATTCTAATATTCGATTTGCTTTTTTGACTGTCGCTCACACTGAGTGGATATTTTCAGAGAACTATCCACAATGACTCCAAGATTTCTCTCTTGAGTAGTTGTAGCCAAATTAGTCCCCATCATATTGTATGTATAGTTGGGATTATTTTTCCCAATGTGCATTACTTTACATTTATCAACATTAAATTTCATTTGCCATTTTGTTGCCCAATCACTTAGTTTGGTGAGATCTTTTTGAAGCTCTTCACAGTTTGCTTTGGTCTTAACTATCTTGAGAAGTTTGGTATCATCTGCAAATTTAACCACCTCACTGTTTACCCCTTTCTCTAGATCATTTATAAATATGTCGAATAGGATTGGTCCCAGGACAGACCCTTGGGGGTCCCCACTAGTTACCTCTCTCCACTCAGAAAACTTACCATTTATTCCTACCCTTTGTTTCCTGGTTTTTAACCAGTTATCAATCCATGAAAGGACCTTCCCTCTTATCCCATGACAACTTACTTTACTTAAGAGCCTTTGGTGAGGGACCTTGTCAAAGGCTTTCTGGAAATCTAAGGACACTATATCCACTGGATCTCCCTTGTCCACATGTTTATTGACACCCTCAAAGAACTCTAGTAGATTAGTAAGGCATGATTTCCCTTTACAGAAACCATGTTGACTTTCCCCCAGCAGATTATATTCATCCATGAGTCTGACAATTTTATTTTTTACTATAGTTTCAACTAATTTGCCCAGTACTGATGTTAGACTTATCAGTCTGTAATTGCCAGGATCACCTCTAGAGCCCTTTTTAAATATTGGCATCATGTTAACAATTTTCCAGTCATTAGGTACGGAAACTGTTTTAAACGATAGGTTACAAACCACAGTTAATAGTTCCGCAATTTCACATTTGAGTTCTTTCAGAACTCTTGGGTGAATATCATCTGGTCCTGGTGACCTGTTACTGTTACATTTATCAATTTGTTCCAAAACCTCCTCTAATGACACCTCAATCTGGGACAATTCCTCAGAATTGTTACCTAAAAAGAATGGCTCAGGTTTGTGAATCTCCCTAAAATCTTCAGCTGTGAAGACTGAAGCAAATAATTCATTTAGCTTCTCCACCATGACTTTGCCATCTTTGAGTGCTCCTTTAGCATCTCGATTGTCCAAGGTCTCCACTGGTTGTTTAGCCAGCTTCCTGCTTCTGATATTCTTTAAAACATATTACTATTACTTTTTGAATTTTTGGCTAGCTGTTCTTCAAACTACTTTTTGGCTTTTCTTATTAAATTTTTACACTTAATTTGACAAAGTTTATGGTCCTTTCTATTTTCCTCACTAGGATTTGACTTCCACTCTTCAAAAGATGTCTTTTTATCTGTCACTGCTTCTTCTACATGGTTGTTAAGCCACGGTGGCACTTTTTTTCGTTCTCTTGCTGTATTTTTTAATTTGGGTATACATTTAAGTTGGGCCTCTATTATGGTGTCTTTGAAAAGTTTCCATGCAGCTTGCAGGGATTTTATTTTTGTCACTGTACCTTTTAACTTCTGTTTAACTAACCTAATTTTTGTGTAGTTCCCCTTTCTGAAATTAAATGCCACAGTGCTGGGCTGCTGGGGTTTCTCCCACCAGAGGGATGTTATATTTTATTACATTATGGTCACTATTTCCAAAAGGTCCAGTTATATTTACCAAAGTCAATGGGATGTAAGTTCCTAAATTCCTGAAGTAACTTCTGAAAATCTTATTTTTTTTGTTCCTATAAATAGAGGTAGACATAAAAAAGTGAAAAATGTGGGTTGTTCGGGTTTGGGGGAGGGTAGTCAAAAAGAAATAGGGTGGTTTTATTTTGTTTTTCTTCCCAATAACATTTATTAAAGATCAGATCAGTCTGGACTTTTTTTCTCAAAAAAAAATCAAAACAGGGAAAATTTTAACTATTTCTACTTATTAATTTCTCTGTTTGAGCTCAGTGAAGAAACAGTAAACAAGTTTCAGTACAGGCTGAACCTCTGTGGTCTGGGACTCTCTAGTCTGACTACATCCATGGACCAGAGAGGGTCAGCAGCAAAGATTGCTGGTAGGTGCAGGGACTGCAGAGCCCATGGGATTGCTGGAGCCCAGTGAGGCTGGTAGGGCAGCGAAGTCGGTGGTGCCATTGAAGCTTCATGGCCAGGGAGAGGAGCCCAGCAGGGAGACTGGTGCTCTATCCTCCCCCACCCCCACCTTCCCTGGTCCGACAAACTCACTTGTCTAGGTATAGTCAGGCCCAGGGAGGTCCCACTTGTATTGCTAATGTCATTTCAGTCAATTGTGGAGAGTCACTGGTCACTGGAAAAGCAAGTTTGTTTTTGATGTTTGACAATATTCATTATTACAGCTATAAAGCTGTAAGCTGTAAAGAAACTAGAATGGGAAGTTATTCTCCTGATGAGCCACCTTCTCTGGCCTTATCTACTCAATGTGGGCACCCTTCTCTGTCTGACAGATATCCAGTCCTTGCCAGGTAGCTGTTGCTTTTAGGCATTAACTGTCAAAACAATTAATAGATTAATGAGAAAACATTCATAAATTAAATTAAAGTAAAATCTTTCCACTTGCACTGAAAATGCAACCTCTCTGGGATGTGTAAATGCTGTAAAATGTCTTAATTTGTTCAAACACTTGCACAATTATTGATACCGACAGATGCATAATACACAGACTATAAGCATCTAAATTAGCTTTAAGGGAAATTAATACAAGAAACTAGAAAAATATTCCCAAGGAGTAAATTAGCATGACACTTTATTATGACTTCAACAAAAGATTACGAAATGTGTCTTTAATATTACACTTGGAAAAGAGTACAATAGATAGGGATAATGGATGGCGTAAGTACAGGGAAAGAAATATTATAGACCTGTTTTGCTCCCAAGGGTTCCCAAGTTAAGAAAATACTTGTCACCCTGAATAAATCATTCAATGTTTTTTTTCCATCATTTTTAATTATAGTTGGCATTCCTGAGTCTAGTGCTGGAGGCAGCCATCTTGCTGAAGAATTCTCTTTGTGACATTCTCACTGGGGGGAGCTCACTGGAATTAACTGTAGGCCAGTTTCCAACCTGCTCCAAAATTCTTTGCTTTGTGGGGGACAGGAGAGTACCCCTTTAAGGTTGTGTATTTTAAAAGTGAAACATCTAGGTCCAGATTCACTGAAACTTGCACAGGGGGATTGTAAATTATGCCTTCTTGTGCAGCCTGCTTCTCTATGCATCACTGGGATTTACTTCCGGACAAGGATAGCAGGTTTCTGCTGCTGCCCTCTTACGACAGGCTTAGTTTACAACCAGGTATCCTGTCAGCAGAGTTTGGTGAGAGGTCATGGCGTTCCACTTGCTTGCCTAGTCAACAGTGGATCTGGAACAATTTTTATAGTAGAGGGTATAGAGAGCCATTGAAACACACTGTAAATCCTGAATATAATGAAAAATGCTTAAAGTCAGGGGGTGCAGCAGCACCTTCCCCTTCTCCTGCCCCCCTCCCCTGCACCCTTAGTTCCACAACCTATGGTGATCAACACTGCTCACTAGTTTGGATGCGTTAGCTTCTGATGACTCACCTGTAGGAAGAAGTTCTTGCCCCTGAAAACTCACCCCTTGTTGAACTTCTGCATGAAAGGGCATTATTGCAAATAGGTACGTGTTTGCAGAAGCCAATGTAAAACTGCACTGTATTTACCCCTTTGTTAGTGTCAAATCATTCTCTAAGCAGACAGAAACTTGGTTTATAGTCCCTTCCACAGACTGTCAGATGACATCTCTGGTAAGGTTGTCTCTAGGCTCAGAAATGCCATTTGCAATTAAATATCCATTTCACATCTTATTCATGATGATAACTAAGTACCTTCTTATATTGTGAATTATTAGATTGTGTTGAAAAGTGGGTGTGGCTCTCTTTAAACTTAAAGGAGCCCCTCCAAATCAAGGGAGAAAAGGTAACTCTGCTTCTCGTGATTTTTTTTAATTTGTTGAGTATGTCTGAATAAAATATATTATCAGAATAGATTTGCACAGGATAGAGTGAATATCAGTATTGTTTTTAAATATTAAAATATGAACCTTCTATCATTCTATCAAATGACACTTTAGGAAAATTAATGCTATTCTTGTGTAGAGCATTCTAGCATGAAACTAAGATTGCAAGCATGTATCTATGTCCCTTACTTGCTCTCTCTTTTTATAGCATTCTTCATTTTAGATCCTTGACCTATGCTGTTTAATCGACTTTCTGACAATAATGATTAGAATAGTGGATGAGTAGTATCAAATATCAATAATCTCTTTCCTTATGCTAACACTATCATCCAGTAGGGATATTCCACTTAAAACATTATCTTTAACTGCCTCCCATCCTACACAATAAACAAAGTGCATTTATGTTTTCTGCTACTCTTATTTATTTTAAATAACAAATTAGGGTTTATTGGATATATTTTTAGCTTCTTAGGAAAACTATAGGAAAAGATACACATGATCTTTTCAAGGTGATTTTCATTATTAAGATTTTATTGACTGAATTTCCTTATTTACATGTAGTAGCTTTCTTGAGATCAAAACATTAATATAATATATGTAAAATAAGACAGTACTGTGCATGGAAGCATGTGAGACTTATACATGTGTCATTACACTCTGAGGAAAAATTGGACCTCAGTATCATGTGTGACCGGGTCACTTCCCCTCCTGGGACCCTGACCCCTGTTCCGTCCACTATCTCACCCTTTGAGGGCTGCAGCGGGGCCCTCACTTGCAGAGTTTTTAGCCCTGGGCCTTCCTGGCCCTCAGCATAAAGAATAGTGTATTGAGCTGAAGCCCTGGGCCAGTCCAGCTGAGTAGCAAGTGTCACATTACTGGGTTTTAAGGGGAGCAGCCAGATCACTGCTGCACCAATGGGGGGGTGGTTGCCCCAAAAGTCTGTACAAAGGGGTTCATGTGAGGTATGAAACAAAAGCTTATCTTCTACTGATTCTGTATATGCTATTCACATCATTGTATAATGTCTGTATGTGGAGTTATAAACATGTACTCTGTATGGATGCTGGAAACTTCTCTGTCTGTGGTTGAGCAATGGGCGAGGAAAGCTCAGCCTATGGCTATGCTAATTAGCAAGGAGACAAGGAATCTCTAGGGGCCAATACACATCTCAGGAATGTGACTGATACCTATGGGCTACCAGCATGGAACACAGGGATAGGCCACTGACCAGGTGACCTGCTGCAGCCAAGAAGATGCCAGGAGAGGTATATAAGTGCTATGTGGCCCCTCTATCGGGGGTCTTCAGTTTTGCTCCAAATCCCAGATGCAACCTTGCAGGGAACAACGAGCCAGAAAGAACCGTGGACCCGTCATGACATACGATGTACACCAGAGACTTTTAAGATAGCAGTTTATAACATCTCTGCTAAGAGCCTGCATCGAGAACTGGGAGATTCGATGCATGTAACGTATTACCCTTTAACAACCTTATTCTCATGCTTTTCTTTCTTTTAATAATAAACCTTTAAATTTTAGATTCTAAAGGATTGGCTCAGCGTGATCTTGTGGGTGAGATCCAGAGTGTACATTAACCTGAGATCTGTGGCTGGTTTCTTGGGACCAGGAAGAACCCATTCGGGGGAGGTGAGATTGGGTTCTATAACCCCTCACTTGTGTGCAGGCCCAGGGCTGTCTGGGGCATAGGAAGAGCTGGGGTATCAGAGGGGTTTTGCTTGTGAGGCTTCTGGCTGGCAGCTGAAGTGCTCAGTGTGAATGGTTTGTGGCCTATTTGGGAAGGGCCTCTACTCAGGGGTTGTAAGGAGCCCTGACTTTGAGCAATTTGCCCTGAGCAGACACCCTCAGCAGTGCCCAGACCTGGCCCAGTCTGTCACAGTAAGCTGTCTTCTAGCCCCATGGGGACAGGGAGCCATTCAACACTCCCTGCTCAAGCCCCTCACCTACCCCTGCAGCCTTTAGCAGAGTTCCTCCTGTTCAATTTTGCTGAGTCTCCTTATCACCAGGTTGTTTACTACACTCCTTCTCCACTCACTCTCCTTCTCCTTCTGCCCTAGGGAAGGCTTTTAAAGAGGCCCTGTGGCAGCCTAATTCAGCTCACCTGGCCCTTAATTAGTTTGCAGCTGCCCTGTCTCAGCTGCCCCTTTTCCCTTTTAACAGGCTTTTTACCCTTCCCTGTCACACATGTCAAATATACTGATAGGCTCTTTATAAGAATTATTAAAGTTAAATTAAACATTTGTTATTCATTATCTAGAGTCCACTTCAGGGGAGAATCAAATATTGCTTTACTCTATGCAGTTTTACCCAGGAAGCAAATATTTTGCTGGTCTGAGCAACTTAAAAATTGGCATATCCTAACTGTTCTTTTTAGGCTTGATACTTAAAAGAAAAGCATAACATGATATTCTACTGAACGTTGTACTTGCAAACCAATTTTAATTTAACCATCAGTGTTTCTTCTTTGTCTCCATCAAAATCTGGAGTACTCATCACTAAATGATTTCTTCCCTCCTTCATGCCTGTCAACCTAAGAATCACACATCACAGCCACCACCTTATTTGATAAAGAGACCTAGATAAATCTTGACCCTTTTGGCATGTTGACACCATTGCTCAAAATTTTTCCTCTTTAGAGGCTCCAGACCCTGAAGACCTAAAAAGCACGAACAACAACAACAAAAAAAATCAGAATAGTATATTAGACTTATATCACTCTGCTGACTCCAGTATTTCAACTGTTCTTGTGTATTCTTTGGCCATGAGACTATATATTAGCAGATTTTCATTTTACTGTTCCATTATATCACCACTTCCTTTACGGCTAAGTTTAATTAGTACCACAACATAATTGCAGTCAGCTGCTGCCAAGTTTTGTTTCCCACAGAAGTACTCTTTGTAAACTTTTCTAAACTATACTATGTGGTGAGTATGGGATTAACTGGACCCTTGTGAATCCTGCTAAGTAACAGAAACAAATTAAATTCTAGTTAGCCAGAAAATTGTCCCTTATGCTTCTCTCACTATTACCATATGGTCTTTTCAATGTGTTTGGGGGGAAAGGGGAGTTGTTATAAAATGTAAGAAATGGTATCTTGGATCATTGGTATCTTGGGCCATTAAATCTATTCCTTTCCCAGTGGAAGACTGTTACCTATATGCAGCATTCTGTACACTATTTAGTAACCTATTTATCAACATATCTATGTATCAGCCTGTAGCTTAAATCAGTTTTCTTTAAAATGTTTTATCTGAGGAATGTATCATCTGTGTGCAGGGTTTAGAGTTATGCCCTATTGTGTTTAGAGTATCTGATCATTAGCTTAGCAAGGACAGATTGTCTTTAAAGGCTTCAGTTGCCATATCTCATTCTTATATGGACCTAAAAAATTTTGCCTTAAAATGGACTACCAAAATGTTAAGGTGGGGTTTTCAAATCATGTTCAGAAATGAAAAGAGGGGAAAATATACACAAGGAATTTAATGGGCTAAGTTGTGCAACCTAAGTCCATTGCATCAGAACACTATTAAAATGTTTAGAGGTGGACAGCGGGCTGCATGCTGAACAAGATAATAAAAGGAATAACATATTTATGAGTGAAAGTATTAATAATGTAATAGCTGATTATTAGGGATGGTTGTCAGCTCTACCTAAGGGCATACTTGCCTCAGATATCAAACAGTACAGACATGGACAACTCTATTTTTCTCCACGATTTATAATATTGAAAGTAACCTTTGGAAAAACAAATCTCTTTCTATAAAATAGAGATTGGAAAATGCAGCTATTAACTAGACATGCACATACTGATTTTAGAAAAAGTCTGGTTTACCTTCACATCCTGCTAAGGTTACTGCAGAGTTTGGCTGTGACTTGGTCAGAGCTCAGCAGGAATCCCATGTAGAAACCACCTTTGGCATTTCAGGCTTATTACTGATTATTTTCCTGAGTGTAACTAAAATAAAACACGAAGTACTGTAGTGAAGTCTCTGGACACATTCCCTTTAACACTCTAATCCACAATCCAGCAATGTATCCCTCAAACAAAAAATAGAAATAGGGCAGCTCTTCTGCCTCGACAGCTTTCTGTCCTGTGTCTTACAGGGGCACATTCAACCCTGTGCAGGAGATGGTGAAGAAATGGAAGGAAAGAACTTCTACCTCACCCATTCAAGGTTGCTACAACTGGCAGCTTCACCCCTGGGTCAGTGTGACGGGCCGGCATCACCCCACAGTGGCGGTGAAAACCCACCTTGCACTAGGACCGTGCCGAGCTCCATACTGCACGGGGAGTGCGGAGTTAAAGCTGCCATTTGTGCGGCTTGCTCCCAAGCTGTGGCTTGGCTGAGCGGCGTGAGTGCCAGCAAGCTGCAGGCGCCGCATCCGGGAGAGCGCCTGGAGGGGATGATGCTCATGGGAGGGGGCATGCCCTCGGGGAGCATGCATCCCCAACGCCAGGGGGAGCATGCGTACCCGATGTCAGAGGGAGGTGTGCCGGCATGGGCTGGCACCATGTTTAAAAGAGTGAGGTCAGAGGGCCAGAGGGGAGGAGAGGAAGGAGGAAGAAGGTTGGAGGAACAGAGGGAAGAGGCAGAAAGGAGTAAGGAGGCTGGAGGGCCAGAGGGAAGAGATTAGAAGAAACCGGGGGAAGAAGAGGAGAACTATCCTTCATCAACCCTACGAGGGGATAGGAAGTAGCCCAGGGCGGGGCTTCCTTGAAAGGAGCCTGCGGACTGGTGAGTTACGGCCGGAAGCCCCACCAGTCGGACAGGACTCCAGCCGAATCTGTCCTTAGGGCCCTGGGCTGAGGCCCGTGAGAGAGGGCTGGTCCGGGCCCCTCTAACCCTCCCCCCTCCCACCATTAGTGGGCTGCTCTAAAGGGGGTTTAGACACATAATTAAAAGGACTAGCAACGAGGTAGGATCGCCAGGGCGGCGAAAAAGGCTGGGGCAACCACGTACTGCCTGATGACGAGCAGTCGGCATGTCAGACTGGGCGGAGAGAAGGGGGAGCGATCACGTCACTCCTTCACAGTCAGGCAAAGAGAGCCTCGAGGATACTCTAATTTCCAACCCATATCAAGTAGCCCCTATAATGTTTTGATTAGAGAATGTAAAAGAGTAGTCGATTAGTCGGTAAGCCTAGGCGGGAAGGGGGGGAACAGGAGCTGGTCCTGGGGGAGCCAGCTTAAAATCCAGTTCCCCGCAGCACTGTCTCTGTGGTGCCACTTGGCTCCCCTGAGCGGTGGCAGGGGCTGTCCATGAACAGAGGCTGGGAACCCTCCATGGACAGGGGCTGCTGGACCCAGTGCAAGCTGGGACTGAGCAAGCCCAGCTCAGTCCCAATTCATGCTGGATCCAGGAGCTATCCCCGCTGTGGCTCTGCATTTTAAATGTAGTAGGAGTCAGGCTGCCTGTATGCCGGGCTCTTACTACATTTAAACTACAGAGCCACAGCGGGAGGAGCTCCTTATCGAGTAATCATGTAGTCAATACAAAGTGTATCGGCTACACAATTTCCCATTTACCCACCTCTTAACATCCTTAGTTTGAATTGCCAGAGTCCACCACTATAGTCCTCCATTTTCAATCCACTCTTGCCCTGCTTGGAATGTCTCTCTCTTGTACAGGTGTGTGAGTCTGCCTTCTTAGGAAACAATCATTCACATGCTGCCTTTTGCAAAAGTGTCGGGTGTCATGTTCACGTTGGACACGCATAATTTCCTAGTGGGCAAAAAGGAGAAGTGATCTAAAGATTGATTGGGTTCCTAGTCCACAAACTGTAGTGTTTTCCTCTCTAATAGGAGTCTGGCTCTTTAAGATTTGGATCAAGTTAGGCTCTATTGGGCCAGATTATTTAAGAAAGCTGGGATGAAACTCTTGTATCTCTCCCAGTAGGCCTCTTGCTATGAGCACAGCTAATGTGCTCATTCCACGGTAGCTGTGAGGCCCCTTACTTGCGGCCCCAGTGATCAGTACAAACCATAATACTGAGAATATCCTGTAATACCATTTTTTTATGTTTTCTTAAAAATATGACTGTGAGAAAATGAACATTTATTTTGCAATTGGGTTTTATTCTGATTTAACAACTTGTTACCCTTTTTCATGAGTATAGGTTTAAAACTGAAAGAAATACCTCTATTGTTATCCATTAGGAATGTTTGTCATTCATTCTGAGTGATCAAGAAGGTCCAGAGCAGCCTCTTCCCAGACCACAGTTTCCTGTTCAATAGACAGAATACTGCGGAAACATCTACAGGCTGGCTGTTCTACTGTACTTCTATAGCCTGTTTCCATCTATCACCTTTATTCACTAGTCCAACCAGATTCTGAGCAATGTTAGAATAATATAATCATAGAATCCCAGAGCTGGAAGAGATCTCAGGAAGTCATCGAGTCCAGCCCCCTACCCAAAGTAGGACCAACCCCAGCTAAATCATCCTAGCTAGGGCTTTGTGAAGTTGGGACTTAAAAACTTCTAGGGATGGAAAGTTGTTATATATATGTTGCTGTTTGCAGTCTCATCTTTCATATCTAGGCAACATTGCAAGCCACTAGTACTGATCCATAATACATGTAAAGAATGACTTTGCAAGGAGGTCATTCTAGCGCTGCTCTTACTTACTAGCCTGGCCAGAGGGAAGTTCTTTGACTCACCTAATGGAGCTGCTTTGTACACCCACTGAAAGTTCTACTTTGTGTTTGTCAGCTTTGGTAATATACAACTGGATGTGGTTTCACAGGCAACAAGATTAAAGCATTTAGCCATAGCTTTGTTTTGGATGGGTGAACTACATTATCATCCATGTACTCTTGGGGAGGAACTATTCCTTCCTGGATTCCCTGGCATTCATGGGAAGTGAGCAGGATGCAGAAAGAAAACGTTCTATAACATCATTATAGGCATCAGTCAAACATGCTGGATTTCTCTATTAGGGAGCTAATAACAAAAACTAAGCTGGAAAGTAAGACAAAGAATTAATTATTCTGCTTCCCTTCCTCCACTGGAGATTACCTAGCTGCTCTAAGTGTATTTCTCTGTAATGTAAAAGCTACAGAACTCTTTGAATGACCATCATTTGCACACCTGTGTTCACCAACTCCCGCACTCATTCTGTTTCTATATTCAGGCAGCTAGTGGGATGCATTCTACACCTTGAATGTAGATCACTTACTCAGGCATCTGCATTCTCCCTTCTTTGAGAGAAAGAGTGGGCCTGGACTTTTGTTTAAGCACCAAAGTGTTCAAAGTATATGAGAAGATCCAATTATCTTAAACTGAGAAATGAAGAGATAAAGCCTCTGGACCTGATTTTATTCTGATGCACATTGAATTAAAAAACTGTGATCTGTGGTGTGTGCTATCACACTCAAGATTCTGTATTCTGTCTTCCAGTCACCTACCAACATAGCTCAATCCAATCTTTTGAATAAAAATTATTGTCAGAATATCACAACATAGAATTTTAACTAGGGATTTTTTTTTTACTGACAGTATTTTTATTATTTTAAGGTAATTGTACTTACTTTCTGTAAGCCTGATTCTGTACTTTTCTTGTCCATAAGTACATATCCCACTATTTTATTCAAGAAGCAAATTTATATGTCCTTTGATTTAACTTGAGATTACTTTTCCTATGCTTCAAAATACAGCCATTGGGACAATGGATCAGAAAATTAAAAATAATGCAGCCACTTCCCCAAAATTCCAAAAGAAAACAATTTAGAGGAACTTCAGTGACTCTTAACACTTGCTGCTATGTGAGAAAAATATAAAAGTCAATTTACTGCCAGTGACGGTAGAGTTCGATGTACAGCTGCACCTTCACTAAGGAAAATAAGCTGTTCTTACTTCCAGTTAGCTATTACAGGTGAAATTCTAGTCAAGACTAATTTGAATTCGATAACTTGAGGTAAAATCTGAATTTTACCTCAGATTTACCTGAGTTAAGATAATACCTTTGGTCAGGAGGTGACAGTGGTTTAATTAGGGCACAACTTTATTTGTTTAAAATCTCTGAGAGTACCCAGAAAAAAAATTGTACAGTGCACGTCATTGTTGTTCCCTTAATTGTCTCCACCAGTTGTTTTTTTTGGGGGAGGGGGGTTGGCTCCCTGCTATACCACAGATGTTAGAAGCCCCAAACCCCTCTTCCTCAGCTCTTTTAAGGGATATTTTCCTTTAATCTCCTTCCAATCCATTTGATCTGATCCATGTGTTCCTACTGTCATGAGTACCTGCACTAGAGATCTGCTAACTGTTTTTAAGCTACGTAGTTGAGACATTTTAACCCACCTTTCCCACCCCTTGAGTCCCTGTCTTGCTGTGGGCAAAGAGACACAACTCACCCTGCCTTCACCAATCTGGGAGTGAGGAGAAATATTCTTTTCCCACCTCCAAGGAAAAAAGATGACTAGCATAATGCCCATAGCAGATAATGAAGAATCCCTGATTCCAACAGTGGGTGCTGCCAGCCCAACCCCAGTGACAGAGGGCTATTCTGAAACTATTAGGGTATACCCTCCTGTTCCTGGTCACCTGAGGGGGGGCAGTGCTTCCCATCTGGTCCAGTCATTGTTCCATTGTTCTCCATCTTATCTAACCCTTCCCCTTTGTCCTTCTCTGCCACCAGTTTCAAAGGCAGCCTGTATAGGGGCAATAACCCACATTTCTGTCACCCAGGAAAAGGACTCACTCCACACAGTAGAAGTGATAATGGGTTTTTTTTAGTTAAGGCAAAAGCCAAAAGAATATCCATTAAAGCCTCCATGCTGATGAAAATCAAAGGAATTACTTTCTTGGTTTCAATTAAGCAGATGTGTCAGTGTTGTTGTTTTTTTTCTAGGTCAAGGTGAAAATGTCCCTAACAAATCAGCTAATATGTTTGCATTTGAGACTATGACAATTTGTAAATGTAAGAAATCGCGCTTTCTCTCCTACTGATAATTCTACCTTATGTTTTCATATGGAATTTTCATAAGAATGGCCATACTGGCTCAGACCAGAGGTCCATCTAGCCCACTATACTGTCTTCCAACAGTGGCCAATGCCAAGTGCCCCAGAGGGAATGAACAGAACAGGTAGCCATCAAGTGTCACCCATTTCTAGCCTCTGACAAATAGAGGCTAGGGACACCATCCCTACCCATTTTAGCTAATAGCCATTGATGGACCTATCCTCCATGAATTTATCTCATTTTTTTTATCCCTTTTAAAGTCCTGGTCTTCACAACATCATCTGGCAAGGAGTTCCACAGGTTGACTATGCACTTCATGAAGAAAAACTTCCTTTTGTTTGTTTTAAACCTGCTTATTGAAGGTGGCTACTGAGAGCTTGTCTTCACTAAATGGTGGATCGATGATGCAGCAATCGATCCACCTGTGGTCAATTTATTGCATCTGTTTAGACATGACAAATCGACTTCCAAGCACTCTCTCATCAACTCCAGTACTCTGTCAGGATGAGAAAAGTAGGTGAAGACAATAGGAGGGCAGCTTCTACCAATCTTACTGCAAGAAAGACACAATGGAAAGTAAGTACTTAAACTTCTGCTATACTATTCTCATAGCTGAAGTTGTGTAGCTTAGATTGATGTGGGGGGGGAGCATAGTGTAGACTAGGCCTCATTTGACTCTCTCTGCCTCTAGGGCTGAGTCAACGACTCGTAGTTATTAGTTCTGTGATTATTAATACTAAACATTGTTATATGTAGGTAATCCATGTTATTGTCCCAGCGGAGATTCACCAGAATCAAAACCCCATCTGCCATTTGCTTTTAAAAACATCCTCATGTGGCTGCATCACTACAGCCATGGTGCTTTCTGATTGATTGGGTCAGACTTTCTCTGGCACCTGCCATTGCTTGTACTTGGTTATCCAGAAGGCTTATATTGAGTGATGTGAATCTACCTCCATTTCTCTGACCTCACACCACAGTCATCATTAACAGTATGTAGACTGTCTTCTGTCCATGAAAAATAATTATTTTCCTTCTTCCTATGCATCTTCTGCCACAGTCAATTGTTGGGTAACTAAAGTATGCAAGCAGGTACATCTGTACACTAGATAAGCACTGTGCTGTGTATGGCTGCTGGTCGGTTTCTAGAGCAGACTGGCAGATTGGTTGAATTAAGAGAACAATCTATTGGAGAAAATGTCCACAACATAATTAAGAAGCACTTTTCCTCACTATCTCTTCTGCTATGTCCATGCCTGTGTTTTGGTTTCATGTTATAACTCTGATTTGAATGATAAACATTTAATCCACCTAGAGCTGTGAGGTACAAGTACTGTCGGTTTACCCTTTGTTAAATAAGGCAATTAACCATGTGAATATATTTGTACAGGTTCTTAAGTTGCATTAGGACCTGACTAGCTCTGAAAAAGAAGATGTTTGTTTGATTCCTTTGTATTAAAACTGCTTTGGTTTTATGTAGCTGTCATTCTGCCTCTACTGATATGCTAGAGGTCTTCAAAAAACTGCACAATTCATGCAGAACCCCTTGAGTTCTTGCCTCTAACATTTCTGCTTTAGACTTTACAGACTGAAAATGCTCAGCTCAAATTATAGGCAGGAATAATAAGCAAAAACTCACACAATGTAAATCTGAAAACATTTTTAAAAGGGTAGGAGTGCTAAAGTCAGAACATCTTAATTGTTGATCATTTTAAAATTAAAAGTCACCAGTTTGCACCAGATGAATTTAAGTATTAAAAGAAGCATCTGAGGAGGAGGAGGAGGGGGAGGGGACAGTGGATATAATTGAATGCAAAGTCATTTTGAACAAGTATTCTGGGCTTACTGTTTTTGTAAGTGGAGCATAGTTTCATTGATGTCCCCCCTTTAAAGAAAGAAAACTATTTAAAGATGCTTAGGCTTGGCAAAATTGGGTTCATTTGTGTTGACACAAAGTTTGGTAACTTTGCATTTATAACAAAGGGGGGGATGTTATTCTTGTATCTCCACAATAATTGAAAATACAAACCTCTTAAAATGTAAAGTATCTAGAAAAGGAAGATCCAGGCATAGAAGCACAATACCGCTTATCCTTTTCTGGATACTGAAAAGTTACCTCGCTAATAATTAAACATTTTCAGAAATTAACTAGTAATATAACTTTAATTATATAGTTAATTTTTAAATAGAGCAGATGTGTTCTGACATTTACTGGAACTATTGTACTTTATAGAGAGTTTTGTTATTAACAGTAATGTGCTTATGATTTATGCTTCCATCCTGCCAATAACATCTCAATGTTTCTAAAGAAAGAAATTGACACCTGAATCTCTTCTTATATTTAGTATTTTCTACATTTTGAGTTGTATAGTTTTTAATTACATGTTTCCAGGATGCCTTTAAATGTTTCAGCATTTTTAATGAAATTATCCCAGAAATAAATCTGAAAAAACAGGGGATTTTTGTTTTGGTTTGTTGAAGTTGCGGGGGGGGGGGGAGAGGGTTGGTTTTTGCTAGATGATCAGGCTCTGTGGAGGCACCCATGTCTCACTATAGGCACTGAAACCATTAGATAATGCTACTTACAAAATTAAAACAATCTGCATTCTTTGTATGTCCACATCACTTGTAATTCAAAATTGTGGCTTAGGAAAAAAAAGGGGGGGGGGAAGATGTCGAAGGGCCAAAACAGCTTGCTCCCTAGAAAAGTCTTTTGTCCAAATTCAGTAATCATATAAACAATGGTGTTAGTTGCCCAACAGTTGACAACGATGAAAAATGGACGAGATTGGTTTGCTATATGTTGCGTCAAATTGACAAGCAGAATGAGCACCCAACAAGTATATCTTTATGCCCTGATCTTTGAAAAGCTATGCACAAGCTTAGCTTTATGTTCTGTGAGCAGTCCTCTTGTTGGAATGCTTAGAGTGAGTAAAGTTAGACATCTGTGTAAGTCTTTTAAATATTGGTTTCTTTCCCCAGGATAAATAATCATTTATGTAAAATTCTTGTATTATTTTGAACTAAGACTTCCAGAATTTTTGCTTTGTTTTTAATGAGTCTAATAGATCAAATAAGTAAGTAAATAAAAATAAGTCAGTGTAACATTTCCCTGGTGTTTACTCAGCCCTGAGATGCTGTTAAGAAAGAAACTTGATTTGTGGTGTAGGATAAATTCTTTCTGTGTCTAGAGAACTTGATTAAGTGCAAACTGATCTGGTGGGATGAAAGCTTTCTCTGCCTTGTCATAGCTGAGCACAGGGAGTGAATGGCCCAACAGATTAGTAAAAGGATATACATCCTTTCACCTCAAGGTTACCAGGTCAAGTCTAACCACTATTTGTAATGACAAACACTTGTTACTCTCTGGGATGTGGAAAGGGTGAAATCCTTACCTTTCGTTGAACTTGGGACAATATGTAGATGAATTTAAAAGCAACTTTCCTCACACTCCTCCAACATGTGTGATTTCTTCCTGCTCTTGTGTGCAGTGATCAGTCATCCACATCAGACATTCTGAATCTCCAGAAATCTTCCACACCTTGCCTTTCTTTCTCTTTGCAAGCTGATTTCTCCACATGATGGTGATAACTGGCAGGTATTGGACAAAATTGACTTTCATTAGCTCCAGTCATTGACACTCAGGGGCCAGACATTTCATTTTCCTCATTTGAATTTTTACAGAGGATAATTATTTCTATGTACACCCCCAAAATGGTAGCAGTTTGTGTTCTTGGACATCCCACCCCTTAGCTCGATATTGATATTCCCAAGCAAGAAAGACTGGCAAATATAGAAATTACATTCTGAATACCATTCTTGGAAGAACGTATATTGACATATATATACCTAGTCACTCTAACCGAGAGGCACCATTCCACTGCTTCCCTCTGTGGTGCTTTCTGAAGGCCAAGACAGGGGAAAAAAAGAAAATGTAAAAGAAAACACCCTAGATAAATATAGCTCCATCACTGGCTATTAGTCAGGAGGGAAGGGATGGTATCCCTAACCTCTGTTTTTCCAGAAACTGGGAATGGGTGACAGGGACCGGATCACTTGATGATTACTTGTTCTGTTCATTTCCTCTGAAGCACTGATTACTGTCAGAAGACAGGATACTGGCCCCTAGATGAACCCTTGGTCTGACCCAGTATGGGCATTCTTTTGTCCTCTGTTCTATCTCCTGAATACTGTATTGGTTTTTCCCTCTTTCTTACAGCATGCCTTACAACCATTGTTTGTGACTCCTTGCTAGTCAGACTTTCACAACTGTCTTTAACAGTTATCTATCCCATATAATTTAAGCATGAATAGGCTTAAGGCATCAAGCTGACTTTCTCTTATGCAAACACCCTTCATGCATAAAAATGAGGCTACAGTAGATCAGTAAAATAAAATGCAAAACTATACAGAATTATTGTAGCCTAATACATCTGAATGGTCTAATTGGCTACTTTAGATCCCTTTTTTCCTGCCTTAGTGCTCAAGGGTAGGATATTTGTTAGGCATACAATCCTAAATTTTAAAATGGACAATTGTAAGTGCTTTGGGAAACGGATCATCTTTGTTGTCAGTACAGTGCATGGCACACAAGAGTTTTGGTCCATGAGGAGGGCTCCTAGATAGCAGTTGCCCGGGACACTGCATCCCTTATTTCTAAGGACTTTTCTGCATGCATATTAGTTCACAGCAAGCTGGGGCATGAAACTCCCCCAAAATAGTTTGCTGTGGAGAAACTGTCCATGTAGATCAGTGATAGGCAACCTGTGGCCTGTGGACCAGATGCAGCCCATCGGGGTTCTGTGTGTACCACGAGTCATTTTGTTTACGGTTGTCCATGCGCAGGGTTGCCAGATTCTGCTGGTTTGCAACTCCATAGTTTCCCCCCTCCCCTTCCAGTATTACTAAAGCGACACTCACATAAGGCAAGGGCACATGAAGCGAGGTGTGTCCTGATTGCTTACTGAGAGCCGAGAGTTCTCTCTGCATCCAATCAAAGTGCTGCTATGGTTCAATCAGCACTCCCTGCGAATTCTAGGTATGCAAGCACACTTAGTGAAACTACTTTATTCCGGGAGACCATCTTAGTTACGACAGTCTTGCGGCCGACTGAAATAAAGGAGGGCCACACATGTGGCCCACTCACTCGCCTGGGTGGCTGATGTAGGTCAGACGTGTCTGACAAGGAGTGCTCAGTATACAGACACAAACAAAAGTGGTTTTGAAGGAGCTGGTTTATTAGCCTGCCCCTTAAGTCTGAAATACTCAAAGTCTCTGAAACCATAGGGCTGACTCAGTTCTTCTTGATTGCATGTAACCTATGGTCTGAGCTTTGCTGGGTGAGAGCTCTTTGTGCAGTTTACATCATGTGCCATGGCATGGTCAGTTGTGCAGAAGTATGTGTGTGTGCTTGACCAAACATTTCTCACCCATCTGTTTTCTATGTGTCAAGTGCCCACATGACATCTGTTCTCACACTGCAGATGTGACAGCAGTTCAGGGTACGGTGCCTATGCAGTTTTGAGGCACCCTGGGATTCTCTGGGATTGAAGGATGCCGCCGGTAACATTTTATAAAACACAGCCCTCACTCTCGTCATTCATTGGCGCAGCACTAACTGGAACAACTCTACAGGTTATAGAAATAAATCCTGTTTTAAAGATAAGATGGAACACAAGGGAAAGCAAGTAGTGTTCATGGGGAAATAAATCATCTCTTCTTCCCAGGCCCACCTCCTCCAGAAAGGAAGGCTTTGCTTTCCTTTTGTTCCAACTGGCATCCTAAAATGTCTAACCCATATGTTTATTTACCTTTTCATGGAAGGCTGAAGAAATTTGGTGTTGGAAAATTGTGGCAAAATAACTGTTACTAAATTCTTTGTTAACATGATACCACTGACTTCAGTGAAGAGCCAATGGAGAATTTGACCCAAAACAAAATTTTGGCATGTCTTCAAGTACATAAACACTTGCCTATGTCCATTCACAACAATAAGTAAGGAAATGCTTTATCTGTGAGCCTGAGGAGTCCTACAGGTGGCTGCAGACAAGGCCATACCAAGAGGGGCACAGGGCCATGACGGTCCTCCCCTTCTCAGTGCCCCAGAACTAGTGCTCAGGGCGACTCCCTCCCCACACAGGTCTTGCCCCTGCTCCCCCTTTCCCAAGCCCTACCCCTGCTCCACCCCGTGCTGCTGGGAGATTATAGGGGCCTACCACAGCAGCACCAGGGGTGCCCCCACTCACCACGTGGTTGGCAGGAGTTGGTGCAGCCTAGCAGCCTGCTCCACTCCACCCCACCATATATCCCAACCTACTGCATCCCACTTCTCTGCATTGGTGGAAAGTGGAGTGCCCTGGGGTCGGGATGTTTTGCTTTCCACCACCTTAGTCAACCCGAGTACAGTGGGTCAGGAGGGTGGCACAGAGCCTCCTACCACCACAGTGAATGCTTTGGGGGGGGGCGGCCTCTGCTGTTGCCCTGTGCCACGTCCCTATAATCCCCCAGATCCCTCCCAGCCATAAGTCAGCTGTGGTGGCTGCCACAGGGCTTCCAAAAGCACGGAGCATGAATCTCTGGCAAACTCCTCTGTGTTTCTGAGAAAGTCACTAACCTGCCATCCAGCTGGCACGGTGGCTTTGTTCCTGTTAAAAAAAAAGACCCTCTGATCCTATTATTAACATGCATATTCAATGGAGACTGAATGAGTTGTTCACTTCCAGACAATAGGAGGTGGGTAGATTAAAGTTTTAGAACTGTAACAACATCTTTCTTTGTGCTGTCTCATTCAGCAATACGAACCTTGCAATACTTGACATCCATCACAACATTTCCTGAAGTTGCTACTCTGCTACTTAGACCAAATCCCAAATTCAGGCCTGCAGACTGTAATTTGGAGATGTTAAATGACTATAATGTGGAAAGTATCTGATGATGTATTATGCTTTAAAATAATAAAACTACCAAAAATTGCAGGCTGGAGAAATATATCAAATCTATAATTATCTGTGTTTGCAGGATTTGTGCTAAGAATGTTATATTGTTTAATTCATGCCTTCCTTTCTCTTTTGTTCTTACTCAGGCTCAAAGAAAAAAAGGATCAAGCATTCGGTGATGTTTTTGCACTTAGTCCCACGCCCACATCCTTTCTTTCTTTTCCCTTCTCACTGTAGCATAATGAGTCCCCTGGCCTTGGTTTTGCTTCAGATTCAGCAGCAATAACAGAAGCCCTAATGCAGGGCCCTCACTGTGATCGTTCCATTTCATTAGCTGCAGTTCTTGTACTGGGAACAGATAGAATACCCTCGTGGCTTGATAAAATACTTGCTGCTTTTAAAAAAATTAAATATGTTGATCTTCATTGTTAAATGGGAATGAACCTGTTTCAAGGATAGGCATCTTGGTGGATTCATGGAGGTTAGGTCCATCAATGGCTATTAGCCAGGATGGGTAGGAATGATGTCCCTAGCCTCTGTTAGTCAGAGGCTGGGAGTGGGTGACAGGGTGGGATCACCTCATGATTTCCTGTTCAGTTCACTCCCTCCGGGGTGCCTAGCATTGGCCATTGTCAGAAGACAGGATACTGGGTTAGATCGACCTTTGGTCGTTCTGGGTTAGATGGACCTTTGACCATTGTTATGGTCCCGTGATTAGAAAGAGCCTTCTGACATACAAATATGGTTACTTTTCTTTTTCTCTTTTTTTTTTAAGAGGAATGCTATGCTCATTTGGGATCAGTGAGGATTGTTTTCCTTGCTATTTTCCATTTCATAGAGGATCTCATCCTCCAACTCATTGCCAGTCCATTGGTTGTTTTTCCAAATCATCCTAAAAACAGTTTCTGCAGAGTGATTCAAGTCACACTTTCCCCTCACTTTCAAAAGCTGACTGCATTGCCTAAGATTTTTCCAGCCCAAGGACTCCTGAAACAAGTGATGGGTGAACCTTCAAAGTTTCAGAACTTGAATTTCCTCCAGATAAGGAGCCAAAAGCTTGGGGGCTTTTCTAGCCCTCTTGAGTTTGTAAAATTGATCAGGTTTCTTTGTGAGATTACAGATGCTTCTCCTCCTGGGTACAGCAGGGAATTAACACAAGAGCCCTTATCATAGTATTCTGATACCTCCTGTTTCAGTCCCTGCTGATTACCCAGAAAAGCGTACAATTCTAGAAGTATAAGAATTAGTCAAACATGCCAGAATTTCAACAAAGGCTAAGTTTGTTATATTTTGAAAAGCATTACTTTAATCATCCCATTTTCCCAGGCCTGGGACAAAGAATTGAAGACAGGTGTCTAATTCAGTATTTATTTTTGTGGGTCACCAGGTTGGCCTTGCAAGAGTATATTTTTAGCCAGAAGCTACTGGGTGTAGAGTTCTTTTGAAAATCTGGCCTTTTAGGCACAACAGAAGTTGTGTAGGTTGCTCAGTGTCTTTACATCATTTTAATCTCTGGTGATACTTAAATTAGAATTTGAACATCCAGCCCATCTGAATCAAAAAGAATGTATTTCTGAATAGTCCTGATAACTCAAAAGGTAATAGAAGTATACATTTAGAGAACAGATATTCCTTTCTGAGATCTTCTGTTTTGAACAAGATACTATTTCACAGATGCTTACATTAAGGCTGCACACTTTCTGTAAGTGAAATGTAGGCTGACAGAATGCACTGGCAAGGTAATAAAAGCCACACATTAAGGTCTGTGTCTACCTGAGAACCAAAAGCCATTTCCTAGCACATTTTATTCACTTTATTGAAAACATATTTTTCTAGCTGTTTGCTTAGAGATGAGTGTTCTTTGAAATGACACAGACTATTTGACTTAACACAGATGGATTCAGCAAAGCATGAACAGACATTCTGAACTTTGGCTCCTTTGGGTCTTTGCTGTATTACCCATCATTTGTTGGAGAGGGGATTGCAATTGTTTATATATTTTAGATGTCTTAGTAATACACATACAAACCAGAAGTTGAGTGTGCTGAAATTCCTTTAGCATCTGTATTTATTGTGTATAGTGATTTGATGTATGAACTATCAAAATGGAAATGAAATATAGGGAAACTCATTATACAGTCCTTTTTGATAAAGCTCTTCCAACATAAGCAGAATTAATTATACAAAAACAAAATCCTGCCCCAAGCAGAGCTTCCTATAAACTGAGAAGGAAAAAAGGCTGAAGACATGATAAAGGCCATGAAGTCAGCTAAGGCCCTTGTTACGCAAATTTCAGTTTTGCTAGGTGGCACACAGCTAGTGGAAATGAAAATTGTTATGAAGATCTAAGATAGCTGAAGACATGAGGCTGTCACTTCTCAAATTCTGCAGCCTATGATTTTATTCACATGACTGTGGATGCAATGCTGAACAAATGTAGGAGTTTGTGTGTTGACGAGGCACATTAAAAAGCACTTTGTTGTTTGATGGTAAGGAAAGTGGTTAAGTCTAAGCTCAAGTAGATAAGCACTGAAACTAAAGGAAAGAGTGGGAAGGGGAGGAAATGTGATGCTGTTTCCAGTCTTAAACCTCTGATATAACTCTCCTCACTTATTACATAAGTTAAGGAAATCTACACTCAGTGGTTGATATAGGCCTATGCATTTACGGGGTATTTCAAGGTCTGGGGAATCCTGCCAGGGTTACCTGTGATAGCAGAACTGTGGCCATTGTACTTTTTACATGGTGAAAAATTGCTACTACTTTTTCACTGCTACTTTTTCACTGAAAATTGCTAGTAGCTATCACTGCTCTTCCACTCTCCCAAAAGTCAGTGATGCTAACAGGAGCCTTTATTTTATTGCTCCATAACTTGCAGAGTGTGTATGCCAAATACTGACATCTTTTCAGCAGTGGAACTGCATCAGCTCTGCTGGGTCAGGGCCCTGGAAGTATGTCTTTACTATACCTGGGAAAGAGTTTCCAAGCCCAGACAGACTTGCTGTAGTGGGGCTTGAGCTAGTTCACTAATAGCAGTGTGGTTATTGTGTCTCAGAAGCTTGAAAAAACATGCAAGAGTAAGCAGAATTTAATGTACAATTCAGTTACTGCTGATATATACGGCTGAGCACAGTTTTTCAGACAACTTTTTGTTTCAGACAACAAAAAATTCAGTGTCAGTGATGCCAAATGATTTGTGAATTCATATGTTTGACCCAAATGACTTTTTGTTACTTTTGATTTGCTTATAGGCTTTTTTTCACAAATTGCCAGCAAATTTTTAAAAAATCCACACTGTTCCTCCCACTTACATAGATATGTTTTAATATTACCAGGTTGTTGGGGCTTTGCAGGGGGTTTTCAGCAAACTATTCTACTTTGACTGTCCTACAGGATACCCAGATACTAATACCTTATTTCTGACATCACCAAATTGTCCTAACTGGTGAAAGCAAGTCTCACTGATACACAAGTACCAAGACAAAGGGGACTTCTCCATCTCAAATGTGGATAGATTGCTAATACGTATGGGGAGAACTTCTTTGATTCATACAAATGCATGTCTCTTTGCTCTGTCAGGCTTTACTCTTGCAATACCTGACTTTGGTTATAGAATCATAAAAATTAGAGATGGAAAAGATTTATTAGATCAACCATTATATATTGTTTCAAATACAGGATTAGTTTGATTCCCCTTTAGTGTCCTGTCATTGAAATTTAAAGCTCTCAAGAAATGGGGTTGTAGATTTAGGATATTATTGTACAACAAACTAGATCTCACTGTCACAAAGGTTTTTTGGGGGTTTTTACTATTGTTCATATTATAGTAGAGATCCCAACTAAGAGCGTGCATGATTTACTTCAGCCTACATTTTTCACTCAAATATTAAATCTTCTCATTGCTATTATTTAAACCTCATTTCAAAGGAACTGATTATGCAAATGGCTATGCACCTTATGAAGGTTGCTACGTACCCTCAAGTGCCTTAAGTCTCAGCAGCTTGCAGGATTGGGATCTTCAAAATTCTTCTCTCTCTAAGCTGACACCCTTAAGATATGTGTAAACTGGCTTTTAACAAGCGTTGAATAGTGCCTCACACAATGAGGCTCTGCATCCTTACAAAAAATAACCCTGATGTATTCTGGATCTATCTTTCTGAAATTAGATTTTAATCTGTCAGCGTGCAAGAACATTTTATAAATATCAATATGCCAGTGGAATGTTTTATACATTATCAGCTTTTAAAGTCCCTGAATCCTGACAGCTTGTCAGAATATTACAGTAGCTGATAATTATGCACAAGCAGTTAAGCAGGTTATTGCCAACAGCACTAAGGGAGAAAATAACACTTAACTTAGCCTAACATCTAGCTAGTTATCATCACTTTGTGTATAAGCATTAACCCATTCAGTTCTACAGTCTTCCAATACAGGGTCACCTGGTCAGTAGCTGTGCTACTTTGATCACAATTTTATAGTGGAATATTAACCCTGTTCCCAATCAGGAGCACAGTAACGAATGGCCCAAATATATGCACACATTTTTCTCATGAGTAATCCCATTGCCATCATATGGAGCTGTGAATGTGAACAAAGGTTTGCAGGGTTATTGTCTGTTTTAAAAGAAACAAGAACAATTAATTCAGAACATAGCTCCTGTTTTGATACTGAACTTACATTTTTCTGTGATAGCAACTACCAGTAACTGAACTTACATTCTTTTGCGATAACAAGGACCAGTAACTGAAGATGCATCTATGCCTGATGTGCAAAACCATGTTTCTGAAAGTTTATGCTCATTCAGGGACCATATTTTTGCCCCCTAATACATACTAAACACAGTGGAATTACTCAAGGAGTAAGACACTATTCAGTGTAAGAGTGGCAAAATCTAGCCCTACATTTCAGGCATGGGTAATTGCATTTGCCTCATTAAATTCTTACTTCAGTGTTGATTAAATCCATAATTGTTCTCTATTTTGTGTCTGAAACTGTTATGTAGTGTTTCTGGGTTCTACATAACAGCTTTCATGCTTCCCCCAAGGGCTAGCTGTACTTTTCTGGTGTGTGAATTGATTCTTAGATGTAAAGTTTGAATGAGACTGGAGCTAGCGAAGCAGAAAATGGATCAATGATTTTGTATGAGTGGATGAATGAAGAAGAAAATGTATTTAATGCATTCGAACCTACTAAAATGCAGGAAATTATATTTGACATAGCATTTCTATGAGAGGATCTCTGGATGCCTCAACATTTATTTATTCTTGCCTCCATGCAGTGTTTCTTCTTCATTCATCCACTCATACAAAGTAATTGGTTCTACGTTTCAGTCCTGCACAAACTACTGTAACCAAATCCATATAATTCTCAGCCTTAGACACATATTTTTAATCACCCCTATCAGATCATGCCTCTGCAACCTTCATTATACTATCCAGGATTCCTTTCACAATAAAACTCCTATCACCTACACCCAAACTGGCCTCCTACTCCCTGATTAAAAATGCTGGGTTCACCCAGCAATCTGCTCCCCCTAGCTCTAAATTACTCTTGGTCCTTCCATCCTCAGTCAATTGAACATTTTTTCAAAAGTAACTTCCAGGAAACCTTCCCTCTGCAATCCTGGCTCCTTCACCAGGTTTCCACTATCTGACCATCCCTGCTTCAACTGAGAAACCCAACCCTCCTGATTCCTTCCAGCACATTCCAGATCTCTCTACTGCTTCCTTCTTCTGAACCTAATGGCTTCCTTCACCCATGATATAATACTCCATCACATACGCACAAAGAGAGGGACCAATAGATTCAGCCACTTTACTCTGCCTAGAGCACTCTCTTATCTTTTACCTCCTGTTTGTTCCAAGACGACCCCACCTAACCTACTATAAACCTTTCCAAATAGATTTCTTCAACACCAGGCTCTATATCTACCCTGAATTACTCACATGTCTGTTTTAGATTGGTTCTCTCTAATACCCACCCCCAGTGCTGCAAACCTAGTACAGATCTGATCCCTTGCCACTTTCCTCAAGCCTGATTCCTTTTTGGCTCCATCCTGGAGCCTAGGGGGGCCACAAAATTTAATAGTCCCCGGTTGCCAGAAGAATTAATCCAGTCCTGGGTAAGGAATAGGTTAGAGACACTGGACTGGGATAGAATAGAATAGCAAGGAAACAAAGAAGATTTTTGAGATGCTGATCTAGGTCATTGCCCAACACTTGCAATTTCAATGCCAGACTTTCAGTATTTGGTGTTTTTCTTTAAACCCCAATTCTCAGATTCATGTGATTGTATGAGAATCTCAGCTTTCTTACATTCTTTTCAGTTTCAAGCCCTCATATTTGCTTGAATACATGACCTGAGTGCATACTCCAGTCTCATAAACCAGAAGGCAAGCAGGACACAACCTTAGATGTATCATTATACATGATTAATGTCGTGATTTTGGCTAGGGTCTGACTCTTTGTTTTTGCAGGTTTGTGGTTGGTAGTGCTGTGTACAAGATGGGATGGTCTGTGCGTAGATGTCAGGGCACCAGTGTACACAGAGCAGCGCTTCAGCAAGACAGATGGCGGTTTTGCTATATATGTAACTGTAGGCTTGATTGGCTGATAAGGAAATGCAGTTGGAGAAGGAATGGGAAGGCAGCATTTCCAACTCTCTCCCCACATCAACTGGCCTGGGTTGTATGCATATTTCAGTTTATAAAGTTATTTAGGATACTGGGGGATGAAAGGTGTTATATAAATGCATGCTGTTATCTGTCATATACAACTCTGTCTGATGTTATTGCTTTGATTCCTTTTAATTTTAAATATTCTGAGGACTTTAGTTGGACTTCAGGAGGAGGGATAGTTCAGTGGTTTGAGCATTGGGTTGCTAAAGCCACAGTTGTGAGTTCAATTTTTGAGGGGGCCATTTAGGGATCTGAGGCAAATCTGTCAGGGATGGTACTTGGTCCTGCCATGAGGGTAGGGGACTGGAATCAATGATCTTTTAAGGCCCTTTCCAGCTCTATGAGATAAGTATATCTCCAACCACTCCTCCTGCCTCTAAAAAAAACCCAGCACCTTCAATTTTCACAATCTATTTCTTATTCAGAATAATGTAAGGGCAGAAAATACCAGGCTCTTTGGGAATGCTATATCAGCACAAAGATTCAGATAAAGTTTTTAGCCATCGGCTGTTTACCGAGTGTCATGAATTTTGAAGATTATAATCTCATTAGCTATTGATGATATTAAAAATGATGTTGTCAGTGTGTGGTGCTGCCCTGAAACTTTATTTTACTGGGAAAGTTTTCTTTTTTAAGACACAATATAAAAACAAGAAAAAAAAACCTTCCCTTATAAGTGTGACTGTTGACACTAGAGGGGCCGCACTGGAATTGCTGTATCAGGGCAAACAGCAATGAATGACGGTCCCCCATACTGGTGTTTATTCTAATATTTATATTAGAATATTTATTCTATATTTATATTAGATTCACCAAGCCAGCAACAAAACAACTTCTACAGGAGCTGACTGGTTACCCAGAAGACAAAAACACAACTCCCTTAAAGCAACCCAACCTTGGGCTCCTATCCAGGCAGCCAAGTCAAATATGAGGAGGATTATTGAAAATTTGTTCATCATAAATAAAGTTCTACCAGTCCCAAGGGATCAGACACATTATGCACCAGGTCAATTAATATTTAAGATCTTACCCAAATACATTCCTACAGACAATTCTTATTAATTAAATTAAGATTTATTAAAAAAGAAAAGAGAGCAAGTAGTGTGGTTAAAAAATCCATATACAGTTAGATATGTAGAAATTTTTTAGGTCAATTTCATAGCAGAGATGGTGAGCTGCTGAGTTGCAAAATATTTGTTTCAGAACTGGTTCTTCAGGTTGCAGTCCCCATAGGTAGTCCATGCATAGAGTTTGTTCAAATTCTTCCATGAGAAATAACAAGGTAATTCAGACTTGCAATGGAGACCTCTCTCTTGCGACACAAGCATCCCCTGACCAAGTTTAAGCACATCTGAGATGACAGGATCAGTTCCTAGAGTTCTTTTATAGTTCCGTTGCAGGCTACTATGGCTTCTTGCCTGCTTGACTAGAGTCCTGCAAATCTACCACTTATAGCCACAGCTATTTGCATCCACAGATATAGATGTGGATATTCACAACTCATTTTTGCAGAAACAGAGGTGGATACAAATTTTGTATCTAGAACCCTGCAAATAAATTTGTGGATATCCATTTTATATCTGCAAGTATCTGCATGTGTGGATTTGGATGTGGATATCCATGGATCATTTTTGCAGATGTGGATGTGGATACAGGTACCAATTTTGTATCCATGCAGGGCTCAAAGCATGAAAACAGAATAGGCATTCCTTGAATGAAGAACAGGTAATAAACTGCGGCTTTGAACTAAACCTTCTATTTCCTATGATATACACAAGTAATTAGTTCCATGCATCAGCATAAGGTAATTATCCATTAAGCACTTCATAGATCATTTAGTACAAACCTCAAAGAGAAATATTGACAATGATATTATTACACCCAGTTTACTCTAACTGTTAATATTCCCTTTTGATCTCTGAACCAATAGAAGTAGTTACAGACAGGAACCATCTAGTTACATTGCTCACCTCTAACAGGATATAGATAAACATCAACAAATACAATCACTATCTTCTAATTCTTTAACAATACAAGTCTAAATTTCAAAGCTCTTATCTGGCTAACATGGCTTTGTTAACTAATTATAAGGAAGGGACCTACTTACCATTTACATACCTTACTAATATTTCTTTTATAACATTTAAAGAAATGTTGAATTTGGGTCATTTAGCCTGCTACTTGCTTAATCCTTCTGGCTCAGGGTCACAATTAAGAAGAACCAGAACTTAGTGCTAATTTATAGAGCATAAAATTTGGCCTTGCTCGGCTTAGCAAGAGTGAAGGGATTTGCAAAGAGCTACTGCAGGAGGCCAGGAAAGGCTCAGGACCATGACTCTGTCCCACCTCTGCATCATCCTGCAGAGTGATGCTATTGGGCCTGGTTGATACAAAGTGCACATATGTGCATATTTGCTATGTACAGGAAGCAGCACCAGTCAGGCTCTATTAGTGCACCTCCTGGGACAGGAAGGTGGCTCTGAACCACTCCTTAGCCAGGGCTGCTGCTTTGAGAAGTGTCCCTAAGGGCTTGTCTCCACTTAGTGGGAGATCGATGATGTGGAGATCAATCTCTTGGGGTTCAATTTAGTGGGTCTAGTAAAGACCCACTAAATCAATCACTGATTGTGCCCCTATAGACTCCAGTACTCCACTGGCTTGTGAGGATTAAGGGAAATTGATAGGAAAGTTTCTCCCATCAACCTCCTGCAGACACCCCAGAAATTCGACCTAATGTACTTTGAATTCATCTATGCTATTCATATAGCTGGAGTTGCATATCTTAGGTTGATTTTCTCCCCTACTGTAGACCTGGCCTAAGGGTGCTCCACTCTAGAAATCTTTGCATCTCTATTCCAAGGATCAAGGATTTTTAGTAGCCGCATCTGTTTTGGCTGCACATGCACTCTCCCTAACTCACTACAATTTAATCAAGTGAGGATTGGGTTTTGACTATTGTTAGGGTTTAAGGCTGATTCAGGCTCAAGTTTTGTTTGAATTTGGATTCAATGACTCCGGAAAATGTTCTTAGGCCAAAGTCTTATGAGATCTGCTTTTCTTGAAAGTTTTCTATATCATAAAGGCTGAAAAGGAGTCCCCTGACCTGGAATAAGAACAGTAGAGTCTGAATCATATCTGGGGAATCAAAGGAGATAAACATCCTTATTTGGCTTGTCCGCAAGATATACTACATTGTTTGGGAGTGAATAGCAGGAGTGTCCGTGCCATCTAAATTATGCAAATTGGTGGTGGTGCACATCAGTGAAATAGTCAATATAGAGAACCTCTAAAGAATTCCTGGTTATGGAGAGATCCAGTAATTATATGAGACATCTGTCACAGTAACATTACAATGATTTGTCAAAACATCTAAATATAGAAGGCTCCAATTAACTGGAACAATAATCTACTGTGCATCTGACAAGCAACTTGGAAAAAGAAGCCTATCTACAAATATGTTCAGAAACATATTAGAAATAGTGTCCCTACCTACACTACCTATGAATAATAATTAGATCATTTGCTTCTTCGATATGATCATTTTGGAATCAGTTTCAATGTCAAGTTTCAGATATATGCAGGTACTTATCAGGTAACAAAATCTCCATCCTCAGGTTCAACAAATAAAACTACTTTTGAAAATAAGGGAAGCAATCGTAAATACAATTTGCAGTTGTTGTGACTTTGTAGCTTCAACTTCCAAGTCCATAAGAAAGAAGCATGAACAGGTAACAAGTGATGCCAAAATGACACAATTTGAATCTTAAAGACAAAAAAGTATTAATTCTAGCAAGGGTATTTAGATGATTGCATAGAAATCGTGTTGCCGGATGTCTTTCTATTCTTGTCTAGCCTCTATTTGTATATGTCAGGTATATGTCATAAACGAGAAACTACTAAGATTAAAATGAATTATTAGTTTACAGAAAATCTGCTGTTTGAATTCAAAATGTAGAGGGAAAGAGAAAATATTGACAATGGTAAAGACTTTCATATGTGCTGTTCTCTTGACCTGTAGTGCTCATGGATTTTAAACTCTAACTGCTGTAAAATGTATCACTACAAAGAATATCAGGATCTGCTTCTGATCCACGTATAAAGTAAATTGTTCATTAGCTTCCATAAAGGGGCAAGTTTTTTCACTTTAATTCACACAGTGTACTATCGTTGGTATAAAATATTACTTAACCTGAATAAGTGTGGCAAAACCTGGTCCAAAGTAAGATGAATGGTATGAAAACTATATCTGGAAGCATTTCCTATAGTAAAGGTACCCTCACACTTTTCATGAAGTATTCCATGCACCAAATATTGGAAGTTCAATCTAAAATGTCCCATGTTTCATTAGATTTTTTTTTTAAGTTTCAAAAAAAAAATCATGGTTCAGCATTTTCTAAAACAAAGATAGTGAAAAAATATTTTGACCATATTAATTCTTTTACAGCTCTTTCAATGATACTTTCTATATCTTCATGCTTTGGAACAAAGGCTTGACACTTGGCAGAAGGAGGGTGATGTTTTCATGTCACAGTTCTGCCTTTTGCTGGCCCTATGAAGAAACATCCATGTCTGACCAAGTTATAAGCCTTTGAAAAACCTCAGGTCACACATACTCAGTAAAAACTTGAACAGTTTTCTAGCTAAATTCTGAAGCTTCTATCAGTGCTGAGTATTCTTCAGCCCTGGGCTGCAGAAGCTAAGGCTGCTGTGAGCCTGACTCAAATGCAGAGGGGAAAAGAATGAGATTTGGCTGAGGGAGGACGAGATGGGGGAATAGAAAGGGACTTGTGCGGAGGGAGTAAATAGTGATGGGGGATACTAGGACTCAGAGCTGGAGAGGGGGAGCAGTGGCAGAGAGGTTCTAGAAGCCATTTGGAGGAAGGAGAGACTGGGGCCTAGCGGGAAGATTGAAATCAGAAGCCTAGGGGGTAAAGAGACTGGTACTAGGATATGGAGCCCAAGGGTTGAGTGAGACCAGTTAAGACTGGCTGGGCAAGAAAACTGCTACCTACATTGGACAGCCTTGATTCATTCCCCAAGCAATATCCCTCCTGTGCACTGAATGAGGCAGGGATCCCATGGAAAAACAAACTAGGATTGTGTAATTACAGAGTATATCATAATGCATAATTCAAAGATGCCCAATTAAGATTCCATAGGCAACTTTAATTGCGGTATTTCCTAACTTTGAGTGTGTGATTTGGCAACCATAATGTTCTTTTAATGCCATTTTGAATGTGTGCAATATATGGCAGACACAGACATTAATGTGTCAGGCCTCAATTCTGCAAGTTGAAACGTTGGTAGATTGCACTTGCATGGAGCCCCCATTGACTTCATTTAGGCTCCATGCTCATACAGCATTCCATGCACGTGTTGTCAGGTGAAGGTTTGAGACCTTATTTTCTGCTTTCAAGTTGTCTTTTTGGTGCCATGATAAGGCAAATAAATACAAATCACTGAGGCTAAACACCATACAGTATTAAAATTTGATTGTAACCATCTATTTTATCTTTCTGTGATACAGAATCTGGATTCTTTTCTTCCAACTACTGCTGGCTAATCTTTAATGAATGCTTAAAAGTTTTTTCTAATTGTTACGACATTCAGGCTTGCCTTTGTCTCTTTCAGTTCTTCTGCAGCACTTTTTCATTCATCATATTCCATAAAACTCCTAGACTTGTGTGAAAAGACTCATCAAATGCATTGCAATTTGTCTTTTATGTTACTGTTCCCCATTATTCACAAGTGATGCATGCAGGCAAGTCTTGACTGCTTAGTCTTTAATATTTCTTATTTTTATTATGCACAGAGCTATGCAATAGACTCAAAGTCGTCATTATGATACATTTATTTGCATTGAACTGTCTTTGTCATCTATTCATCTTTTAAATGTTCAGAGTCTTTCTGTATCCTATTATAGACTTCTCCATTATTTACTGTTAAATATCCTCTTCATTTGATTAGTATTGCTCTTATCTTGTATTTGCTACCATCTATCTTTTATCTTTCAGCCATTTCGCTGGGTGTTTCTTGACTCTCACAGTTTGAATCATTGGTATTAATTTTAAATAGAAAACTTTTAAGTTAAAAAATGTATCACATTAGAAATTTTGCAGCTGTTTTTTGTCAATCAAGATCACAAGAATAGATGCTAATATTAATTTCTATCCTGCTGACAATCCATCAAGGGTGGCTTTTTATCTTTCTAGTGGGATTTATTTGGGGACAAGTTATTTCTCAGAAATACCTTTGGAGATGTATAATCCAAGAAAATGTTCAGTTTTGTTTTTTAACTAATTTGTATATTTCACCATCGAACAAGAATATCAAGCTAGTGGAAATGTTCAGTGCAGGGACAGCCCTAGCAGCTCCAGTTTTGTGTTGGGTAATTTGTTTAGGTACTAAAACCCAAAGGCAAAACTGTTTGTTCAAAGTTAGACTCTTTAATCCATATCTGTGTATCTTAGTAAATGAGGCTTTATTTATTTTTTTTCCTGGGACTTCTCATAACTAAAACAAAGAACTGCAAATCCTCAATCAAAGCAGCTATGACTTTGCAATAAAGGTGAGTCAGACTTACTGTTAATGTTATCTACCTAAAAATAATTTAAGATTTAATTAAGGGTCAGAGCAAGGTGAGGTGTTCAAAGAAGGAATCTTAAGCAAAAGTCTGTGGCTCAGGATGAAAGATTAGATGTCTAAAGTATATGCCAGCCAAGGTTAGAGGTAACTTCCAAATGTGGAAGTGGAGATATGGTTTAATACTGTCCCTGTAAGTGTAACAAGTAGCAGGAACCAGCTGTAAGAGTATTGTTGTTAGCCAATGACCAAATTCTGTGAGAGAAATCTGTCTGCTCTTCAAACTCTTACTATTAATGCCGCCAAAGTGGAATGTGCCTGGGATCAAGAAATGAAAATAGAGGCTTCTTTTTCCTTCATTTGCACACCAAAAACCAAATTGTGTTCTAACAACGAATTAAACACTAGCCATTTATTCCAATTTACAGTAGAACCCCACAGTTACAAACTGACCAGATAACCACACATCTCATTTGCCATTGTAAGTATATAACAGGCAGCAGCAGAGACCTTTAAAAAGGAAAAGACAGTACAATACTATGTTAAGTATAAACTTCTTAAATATAAAGGGAAAGTTTATTAAAAACAGATTTGACAAGGTAAAGAAACTGTTCCAGTGCTTGTTTGATTTAAATTAAGATGGTTAAAAGCAGTGTTTTGCTTCTGCATAGTAAAGTTTCAAAGCTATATTAAGTCAACGTTCAGTGGTAAAGTCCTGAAAGAGTCATAATGGTTTGTTCAGAGTCACAAATGTTTTAACATTATGAACAATCTCCATTTCCAAAGTGTTTGTGAATCTACTGTACTCAACATAATGCTACAATGGATGATAAATACACTCAAGTGTAAGTGGAGTCACAGAAACTATTCACTGGGATAGATAACTATTGCTATTAAACATGGCAGGATTTAAGAAGCAGTGCCTATAGTCTTAGTCCAGTGACTTAATTTTTCCAAAGGGAACCTTGTTCTTTATGTTGGCACAGATTCACAGTGGTTTCAAATTGCTGGATCAGGACCTTAAATTAATTTGGGAATATAGGAACTGACTTAATGCCCACTAAAGCCCATGGAAAGATCCTAATCAAGTTCAGTTTGTATGAATCAGCACAAGAGATACCAGGTAAAATATGGCTTTTCTGATAGTCCATGCATTTCATCCTGAACTGATAAATGAACTGCTCTGTTTTATGCTGGAGTGCATTTTAATAAGTAGCAGATGACTGGTACAAGTTATAGTTAAGGCCCTACCAAAGTCATGGTCAATTTTGGGTAATTTCATTAGCACAGGATTTTTTAAATAATAAATTTAATTATTTCCACTATTTTAATCTGAAATTTCATGGTGTTGTAAATGTAGGGGTCCTGACCCAAAAAGAATTTTGGGGGGGATCTTGTGGCACTGCTGTCTTTCATTTTATGCTGCTGGTGGTGGCAGTGCTGCCTTTAGAACTGTGTAACCAGATACCTGTAGCTATTGGCTGGGAGCATAGCTCTGAAGGAAGAAATGCCCCCAGCACCAGCACAGAAATACAGATGGCATGGCTACGGTATTACCACCCTTAATTCTCAACTGCTGCCTGCAAAGCTGGGCCCTCAGCCAGCACTGAAAGTATCAATGCAGACGGGTGGCATGGTATGGTATTGCCATCCATATTTCTGCACTGTGCTGGTGGGGCACTGCCTTCAGAGCTAGGCCTCCAGTCAGCAGTCGCTGCTCTCCAGCCATTCATCTCTATGTAACCTCTCCTGTTGGCTAGCCCAGTGTGAGGTTATTCAGCACAGGGGAAGTCTTGTGACTTCTTACACCACTGTGGGAGGCTAGGCCTGAGGCTGCTTGGTGTGCTCTGCATTGTGTATGTGTGAGTGCACCTCAGACCAGATCCACTCAGACAAATCACCAGGAACAGGCGTTATTCTGTAAAAAACATAGAACAGGAAAACAGTTCAGCAGCCCCTTCTCTCAGCATGCAGCCTGTGTACTGCTTCTAGCACAGTCCTTGCTCAGACCCTGCTGGCGGCAGAGGGCACATCCTGGCAGGAACCAGGAAGTTCTCCCAACATGCCGCAGTTTGTAGTCCACAACTTGTAGTTCCCAGGGCTGCTGCTGAAACACACTGGATCTTGGGCTACATCTAATACAGTGCAATACTGTGATTCGCCCAAAAAATAATCTTGTAACTCCCTTTTGGGTCAGGACCAGTGTTCCCTCTAATCTGTGTGGCAGCACAGCTTCACAGGTGATTAATCAGCCCTGCCCAGTCAGAGGCTCAGGGCTCTGTGTGGGGAGCTGACTCACTGGGCAGGGCTGATTAATCACCTGGAAACTGTGCTGCCGCAGCTTAGAGAGAACATTGGTCAGGACCACTGATTTGGGAAACATTGGTCTCTCCTGTGAAATCTGTAGAATATAGGGGAAAAGCACACAAAAGATCAGATTTCATGGGGAGAGACCAGATTCCACAGTCTGGGATGTGTTTTTCATGGCCTTGAATTTGGTAAAGACCTAATTATAGTTCGTTGCTCTCAACACAATTTTTAGAATACAAATGTATATCCCATGAGGTAGATTGCTAGCTGGTATAAATTGTCATAGCTCCACTGACGCCCATAATGTTATGACAATAGTACACCCACCGAGGATCTGCCTCCTGTATAGTTTCCAGCTAACATTCAAACTCAACAGAAATAAATATTCTTATTTTCCCAGCTCTCCTATTACCCCAATTGCTGCTAGTTTCCCTTATAAGAAAGAAATGTATTTAAAATAGAGCTTATAACAGAAGGAAAGCTTGCTGTATAATTTTCATTGAATTTTATTATGTTTTCAAAACAACTTTGATAATTTTTGTCATTATTCACTCAGATTTTTGCCAAGTGTTTCTGATATAAAACCAGACAAATAATTTTCTATTTGTTGCTTTTTTCTCAGCATGTTGAAAGTTGTGCTGTCAGGACTATGAACATGGTAGCCAGTCACAATGGTTCCTGACACAATGCCTAAATGAATATACTGCAAATGTCCTTCTGCCTCAGTCATCTAATTAACTCAGTCCTCAGGTCAGAAGATGATTATTTACCAAGTGACAATTTAGAAGGCTAGAAATTCTTGGTTTTAGTACTGCTAGAACAGGAGTCTTTCTGGTTAATTTCTAGGGGGACAAACAATGCTCTTAATCTCATGTCTGATGACTTTCCTGGAGATGCTTTGTCTCAGTTGAAAAAAAGTGTTCTACAATATCAGATATTTCAACATTATACAAATGTTTTTTTCCTTATAAACATGCCTAGTGTTTATTGTACAACATATATATTAGCCAATGTAGCCATGAAAAAAAATGTTAAGAGAACAGAATTAACTGAAAACATCAGGAATAAACAAGAGACTATAGATATGTGTGTCATTGTGCAATGGAAAAACTGGGTAAATGGGGAAAAGTTAATTGGTGCACTGATAAACATGACTAAACCATGTATCAATTTACAAATCATAATCTCAAATGTATTCTGTATACATATTATGTATTCTGGTGACTTCTTTTTGTTTAAATTATTCTACATTCCTCTCTTGCTAATTTGTATAAGACAATATAGTAAAGCATCCTAGTGCTGTTGAAGTGGTTGCAGGGAGAAACCAAGGCTGACCTATTTATTATATTCCACAGAGAGACTTAGGCTTTTTGCATAATCTAAGTCCAAATGCTCTGAAATTTTGAGTGTTTAATATGAAGACAGATTATATATTATAAAATCGAAGTTTGCAATACGGATTTTTGTTGATATATCAGATCTGGGAATTGACAAAATTATGTACACACAATATCATACACAAATATTTATTGCTGTGTGTTTCATTCATATAATGTGTTAGATACAAAAAGGAATGAAGTTACTGAACAAAGTAACATTTTATTTTCATGGACAGTAAACATAAGTGGCTTGCTACAGATTAAAATATAGTGTGGGAAATGGTGGCATGGTCTTCATTCATTATTAAAGTTAAGGAATTGATCCATATTAATGATAAAATAGGGTACATTGCCATTGTTATATGGTATAATTCTATGTTTTAATGACATACATTTTGTTCATCATGAGATAAATATGTATAAATAGTGTAGGAAAGATGGCTTTTGCAACAGATTTCAAAGCTTAATACTGTACTTCAATTTTTAAATCATTAATGATTTTAAATCTTCTGGAAACATTCTTGAGATGCAAGATATAAGGCTTTTATATAATGCACTATTGTGGGGTTGGGAGTGAATTTGCTCCAATTTTCAATTTACATATTTAAATATTTTTAGACTAGTTTGTATTTTATGACCCATTTTCATAAATATTAAGCTATTTAATTCATTTTAATGCGAGTTACCCCCTAGTATTGTAATATAATGTGAGATGATTAAATCATATAATTTATAAAAATGTTCCATAGCTGTTCATAATGGTAATTTATTGTACTTTCAGTTATGCTTGAAAGGTTTTAATATAAAATATATCTATTACATATAGAAATAAGTATAAATTATATGGAAATGAAAATAATTTTAGAATAGTTAAGCTATTTAGTAAGTTTTGATCTTGAAAGTTTGTCATTTCCATTCAATATACAGTGATCAATGCATATTCCAAGAAGAAATAAGAATACAAAAATAAATGCACACTACTCACAGAAGAAAGCAACAGTTTATTTTACCTGGTTTACTGTATCCAACTGCTAGTTTAGACATTAAATAGTAGCCTCTGAATGTTGAAAGCATTACAATATTTTCACTAGTATTTGCAGCCTGTAAGGTGATGCAATATTGCCAAACTATAGCAGCTGAGGTTTGATGTAGCCAGACTGTTTTGATTAACGTAAGAGGAATAAACCACAAAAATCACAGTAGTAATATGGTATGTTTGCTGTATTACATTTTTTTCATACCAAGTACAGTAATCAGTGTTTATTTCTCTAAAATTGCAGTTAGTTGATATTCATGTCCACAATGAACTACTGATGGTAAAACCCTGGGCCTCGGTCCTGCAATTGACTGCACAGGCAAAGCTCAGCAGCCCCATGTAGCCCATTAAAGTAATTAAGGAGCTGGGTAGGTGCAAAGTTCTGGTGATGGTATTAAGCTTATTGCAAGGTCAGGGCCACAGTAAGTTTAGTTGGAGGATTTACAGTGTCATGAAATAGCATCCACTACTTTTCCTTTTTAATGTCATTTACTAATGCTGCTTTAAAGTTACACCTATCACTTTTACAATTGGGAATCTTTTTACTTTAAACCCACAGTTTTTAAACTTTATAAATTAGCTACAATGTGCTGAGAAAATTCTAGGATGAAACTCTAAACCAGGGCTACTCAACTTTTGAAGCCCTGGTGGCCCAATGATACTCACAGCACATGCAGAGGGCCGCAAATTAAGTGTAGTTGCATATACATGCAGATATATGCAAATATCTTCTTTCACACTGATGTGCATGAATACAAAGATTAGGGCAAGACTACACAACATGCAGGCCCCATTTAAGTCATTTCTGCTGATATTCATAAAATGCAATATTTACCCAATTTCTACCCATATGACAGCACTTTTAATGAGCAATGGCAGTCCAAGAATTTAACTATTAAAACATATATCAACGGAAGACCCTTATATTGACGCGCCATTGTGGAGCATGTTCCCAGTGGAGACTATGTTCAAAGGATTTTTGCAGGTTAGGTCCATAAATGGCTATTAGCCAGGGATAAAGTATGGTGCCCTAGCCTTCATAACAAGGGCAGGAGATGGATGGCAGGAGATAAATCACTTGATCATTGTCTTCTGTTCTCCTTCTCTGGGGCACCTGGCATTGGCCACCGTCGGCAGATGGGATGCTGGGCTCGATGGACCTTTGGTCTGACCCAGTATGGCCATTCTTATGTTCTTATGTTCTTATGATCCCACCTGCGGGCCGCATGTTGAGCCCTGCATAAACCCAAATCACACCGTGGGCCGCAAACAAATGGGCCATGAGCCACATGTGGGCCTGCTCTAAATGCTGCAATATATTTTACTACTATTTTCCTCTAAAACCTTTTTGAAGTTTGCAGTAATAATTCATAAGCATAAACTCATCAGTTTGAGACATTTTGCTCTTCTTTTAGAGAGAGGGAAAAGGTTGACAAGGTAATAATCCATATTGAATGTAATGCTTAGGTTTTGAAATTAAAAAAAAAAACTTTTAAAGTTTCTGGTAGTCTAATTAGGGTAAATTTGAATATTAAGCTATTTACAAAGTTGTAAACTGGCAAACCTTAAAATGTCAATGGGGGAGTGGAAGGGAGGTATAATAAAAATGTATACAGTGATCTCACTTACAATTTATTCAGTTTTTTGTGACATTACTGGTTCTACTTCCCCCTATAAAGTATAAAGAATCTCTCTCCGAGCCTGAGGAATTGTTCATATGCAACAAATCTGAAGTTCTTCCATAAGCCAGAAACTGGTTGTATTTGTGGTTACAATGATATTTAAATAGCCTTCACACTTCACTGGGGACCAGTGGGTATTTACCTGTCTTACCTAAGGGTAATCACTGTCCCTTTGGTTCTTTCAGATTCTTAGTTCAAAGGCATGCACACATCACAACAAAGGCACTTGGCATCTTTACTGATTATCTCTGTCCAAAGGCTAATGTCATTTTTGGAAACTGACTATAATCACTACAGCTTGTCCCTGTAACTGAGGGTTGAGAAATAAGAACAGGACAGTGTTGGGAAACTTGGAGGGCAACTGCCTAACTGCTGCATGTGTTCTATAAGTGCATACTGCAATATTCCAACTTGGATCCAGACTTACCCAACATTCAGATAGTGTTTGAATCTAGGATTTGGTTCAGGTCCATTTCTCGTTGTGTGAACAGAAAAATAATGTTGTTGATATTGAACTGGAATTTTCACCAGCAGTGATTAACTTTATAATTATTTTTATGTAGTTGTGAAATTAAGCTAAGGATACATTTTGTACATACATTCTGAAAGTAGCAGACAGTTTTTAACACCCTTGTCATTCCCGGTCCCATTTTCAATTATATAACTGTGGATATGTTTGGCGTACATATGTTAGCTGTAATAAAATAACATTTCCCCCTTTAATCTTTTAAAGATTGAGAGTGTATTAATTACAATTTAAGGTAATATTCAGTATAAGAACTCAATCCTTTGTGTTTAACAGTATCTTCTAGACCTAGACAGCAAATGGCAATCTAAAATCTGTGAGGCAGAAACAAGTAGTAATATTTCACAGTTATTGCCCACTCTACTCTTGATTTATGTGCCTGTATGTGCCCACTTATTGGATATGAGTAGATTCCTGAATGATGCTTAGGGAAAATTATCCAGTGATTTATCTAATAAATATTCACAGTACGTTTTCTTACAGGTGTAATTAAGACTACTACTCATATTACTTGGAATAGTTTATTAGCTTCAACCTGGACTTAAATATTTTTCAGGCAGTGGAAGATTTTTCCGTATCTGGGAGATGGCATTTGAGTCACTATGGGTACGTCTACACAGCAACATTGTTTTGAAATAACTAGTGTTATTTCAAAATAACAGTCTGTGTCTACACAACAAGCAGTTAGTTTGAAATAATGTAGAAATGCTGTAAAGCTGGAGGACTTCTTACTCTGACTCCTGTAGCCCTTACTGTATGAGGAGTAAGGGAATTCAGAGGAAAAGTGCTCTGTTTCAAAATAAGTGCTTTGTAGATGCTCCCAATTTTGAATTAAGCTGTTTCAAAATAAGTTACGCAATTGACATAACTCAATTTGCATAGTTTATTTCGAGTTAAGCCCTGCTGTGTAGATGCATCCTACCTGATTATTATCTTGTTATTAAAATAGGTTCATAGGATTGGATTCCAGTCGGGGACCTACACATGTTTAAACTTGCTGGGGTTTGAGCCCATCATGTGCAATTTTCTATTCCTGTTACTTACAAAAAAGAATAAAGTTCTTCATCTTTCATAATATATGGAGATATACTATCTCATAGAGGGGACCTTGAGAGGTCATTGAGTCCAGTCCCCTGCCCTTACAGCAGGACCAAGTGCCATCCCTGATAAATTTGGCCCAGATCCCTAAATGGTCCCCTTAAGAATTGAGCTCATAACCTTGGGTTTAGTAAGCTAATACTCAAACCACTGTGCTATCTGTCCTCCTCCAAAAGGAATTTGACCAAAAGGAATAGTAAACACAGTGTTACTTTGACTTTTACCCAAAGGTGATCAGTGCCGATTGTCATCTTTCACTGATTCAGCAACTTGCATGATAGCAGAGAAAAGGGACAGTGCCCCAAAATACAGAGCGTTTAAAGGATATTGTAATACAACATGCACTATAGCTTCCACTGTGTATCACAGGCAGTTCTAGGCATAGCCATTCTGACAACAGTGGGAACATGGATTGAGTATAGCACACCATGAATCTCTCTTGCACACAGCAATGAGAAATGTTACAAACTTAACCCTTTCCTTTTCTAGGTTAGGGTTATACATTATCCTAACAAGGGAAATGCAAATGCGGTTACAGCACAGGCAAACAGAAAGGTATACCCCCACATGCAGTCATTGCAGTGACTTTTTCAAAGAAATGCACACACCTACCTATGTAGGATCTCAGCCTCGTTGATGCTGTCAGGTTTTTAATCTTTTGAGGAGAAGGCAATGATGAGCTCACCTGAGAAACTGACATGGACAAAAGCTAGTCACCTAATGTGACTCTTTCTGATAGAGGCAGCAATGGGGGGGGGGGGAAGTGACTAGTTGACTAGTGTGTCAACTATCCAATAAGCTTTTGCTTATCAGATAGTGGACTAGTCAATTAGGGCATGTCTAGAGTACGTTCTAATTTCAAAAGAGGATATGCAAATTCTGTGGGAATTTGCATATCTTCTTCCGATTGCTTTTTCAAAAGCGGGTCTTTCGAAAGCGAAAGTAGTCTGGACGTGGCTTCTTTGGGGAAAAAAGCCCTTTTTCGAAAAAACACGTAAACTTTTTTTTAGGAAGAGCATATTTTTCAAAAAAGGCATTTTTTTCTGAAATAACCGCGTCCAAATTACTTTTGAAAGACCCGCTTTCGATAAAGCGATCAGAAGAATATATGCAAATTCCCACAGAATTTGCATATCCTCTTTCGAAATTAGAACGTAGTCTAGACATGCCTTTAATTGCTTACACCCTAATCTGGGATAGCTCTTAAGCTGGCATATATTGCAATAACTACACAAACTTCAATGGAGCTGTGACTGTTTAACCCAGTTGAGGATCTGTCTCCAATTGTCACCTAATGTTTATTTGTAGTGTGACTGTATTGTCGCATTATTCATTGTTATTAATTATTATTGTTTATTGTAAAGCCCAAGCTTTACAACATGTCACCTAATGTTTATTTGTAGTGTGACTGTATTGTCGCATTATTCATTGTTATTAATTATTATTGTTTATTGTAAAGCCCAAGCTTTGAGGGCTATTGTGCTTGACACTGGAGAGTCCCATAGAAAGGAAGGGTACCTGTCTGTAAAGGCTTAGAATTTAAACCAGTTTGTGTCAAGCATATAAGGTATGTCTAGACTACATTGGTTTAAAAAAAAAAACCTGCCCTTTTTTCAAAAAAACTTCACCTTCATTTCCACTGCAATTGCGTTCTTTCTAAATTAAATCGAAAGAGGCAGGGATTTTTTCGACATTGGTAAACCTCAAATTACGAGGAAGAACGCCTTTTTTGAAAGAGCTCTTTTGAAAAAAGGCATGTGTCGATGCAGAACAGGGACATTTTTCAAAAGAAGAGGCAGCTGAAAAAAAGCACAGGTGCCCTGGTGGCCATTCTGTGAATAGCAATCAGAGCTTTCTTTCGAGAGAGCATACATGCAGTCTGGACACTCTCTTTCGAAAAGGCAGATCACATCCAGTTTTGAGGTGTGGACACTCTCTTTTGAAAGAAGCTTTCAGTCTAGACATAGCCATAGTGGGCAAGAGAGATCCAGCCCCCAAGAACTGCTTGTTCAGGAGTCTCCTGCTCATCTAGTGTGCCATAAAGTTTTTGCTTTGCAGCTCAAGGGGTTAGAGAGAGCTGGAGCTAGAGGAGGTAAGGCTAAGAAGGGTGCCTGCATCTGGGAACAAGGCTCTTCACAGCAGCAGTTTGACGAGCAGCAACAGCTTTCCCACAAAATAACATTGCAACCAGAGTTCAGGAAAGGCTTCTACTCAGTATTTTTCCCCACCTCCCTACTACACATCAACACTGAGCCTACAGAAGTGGGCCCCTGTTTTGTGCTCATCTTTTGTGGCTGCTGCTGAAGTCCAAGACATGAGATTACAGGGAGCTACTCCTTCTGTACAGTAACACAACTTAGAGCTTGTGGTACAGAAAAGGGATATGTTTATTCCCCCTCACGCCCAAACTTGGGGAAGAATGGAAAATTTCCATCAGACTGGAAAAGTTATGAGTGACTCAAAACAGAGATTGAGAATGTAAACGCGTAAATAGCCTTAACTAAAGTATCAGAGGGGTAGCCGCGTTAGTCAGTACCTGAAAAAAACTTTAAAAACAACGAATGGTCCTGCAGTACCTTAGAGACTAAAAAAAATGTAGATGGTATCATGAGCTTTCAGATGAATGGAGCATGGGGTCCAGAGGTACAAATAAATTGGAGAAAAAGAAGGGATATGGTAAGGGAAAGAGAGAAAAAAAACCTTGTCAGTTAGAATGTCTGTGCTAAATGGGGCTAATAGAGTGAGCTATAAGTGTCTGATACTTTGCTTTTGACATCATTAGGGTGTTGAATATAGCAGCCCATCCCATTCAAGTCTTTGTTCAAACCTTGGTCAAATGTGTCAAATTTGCATATGAAGGCAAGTTCACCCAAGTGAGTATGGTGGAGGTGTGTTGCACGGTTGCTGGAAAGAATTTGTTTCAGATTAGGGAGTTGTCTGTAGGCAAGGGTTGGCCTGTCCCCCAAGGCCTGTGAGGGCAAGGGGTGATTTTTCAGGATAGGTTGTAGATGTCATAGACACGCATATTTCAAAGTAAGGAATTGTATAACCAACATTTATTGCTCTATCTGGGGTAGGGATGTTAAAATTAGATTAATCAACTAATTGAATAGTCAATGGAATTTCCATCAACTATTTGATTAGTCTGTAAGGGCACTTCCACACTGAAATGCAGCAAGAACCTGCCCAACTGTTGCTATATTTCAAAGGTGGAAGTGCCACACGGCTTTCTGCCTTTGAAATGTACAAGAACTCCAGTGCGGATTCTTGAACATTTCAAAGGTGGAACGCCACCACTGTGCCCCTGCTCCCTGCCACAGAATTGGAACTGGGGGGAACCAGTTTTTAAGCCAGCTCCCTCCAGTACCCTCTCTCCAGAACCTCCTCCCCATGCTGCCTCTTTCTGATAGAGGCAGCAATGGGGGGGGGGGGGAAGTGACTAGTTGACTAGTGTGTCAACTATCCAATAAGCTTTTGCTTATCAGATAGTGGACTAGTCAATTAGGGCATGTCTAGAGTACGTTCTAATTTCAAAAGAGGATTGCTTTTTCAAAAGCGGTTGCTTTTTCAAAAGCGGGTCTTTTGAAAGCGAAAGTAGTCTGGACGTGGCTTCTTTGGGAAAAAAAGCCCTTTTTCGAAAAAACACGTAAACTTTTTTTTAGGAAGAGCATATTTTTCAAAAAAGGCATTTTTTTCTGAAATAACCGCGTCCAAATTACTTTTGAAAGACCCGCTTTCGATAAAGCGATCAGAAGAATATATGCAAATTCCCACAGAATTTGCATATCCTCTTTCGAAATTAGAACGTAGTCTAGACATGCCTTTAATTGCTTACACCCTAATCTGGGATAGCTCTTCAGCTGGCATATATTGCAATAACTACACAAACTTCAATGGAGCTGTGACTGTTTAACCCAGTTGAGGATCTGTCTCCAATTTTTTCCTTTGCATTTAAGGAACTTACAAAGCATTCAATCAAAAGAATAGCCACTAGCTCTCTTTCAAAGCTTACCACTCCAACTCAAACATAAATTTAAAGGCTTTTTTCTTGGAATTGTAAGTTTATGTAGGAAACATTTAATCATAAAATAACAGGATAAATATAAGTCAAGTAAAATTCCTGTCATTTTTAATAAACTATTTGTAAAATGTACATTAAGGAACAGATGACTATGACATTAATATGTAGGCTGCCTTTTATAAGAATATTCTTAGTAGTCAGGAGACTGAAAATATTCTAGGAAGAAACTATGCTACAGTGAAGTTCAGCTAAACTGCAGTACATCATATATTGAAAATATAAGTTTACAGATATATGGTGATATAGTCTCATTTCAGTTTTATTGGATTTTCAAGTGTTTCTTGCTGTGTACTGAGATAAGAATACCAAAATAATGCAGCACAGGATTTTAAAGGTTTCCAATAAAAATGATTTAATACCCAACAGTTTTAATATGTGAGGGCTGCCCAGCTTTAAAAAAAATGCTCATATGAATAAAGTCTTTATTCTGACAAGTATAATAGCTTGATAAATTAATGTGCTGAAAAACTTCACTTGCATTCCCAATGCTACTAGTTGAGCTTGAAATTGTTGTTAAGGCTAACTAAGTGAGTACAAATCCTATAGCACCTTAGAGAAATCACAAATAGCTAACACAGCAAAACATATGTCTAAGCTTTTTAAAAAGTAAGAACCTACAGTTGGGCTCCTAAATCTGTATTTGATTTTGCAGATGCTGAGTACTCAGCATCTCCTAACGACCTCACTTGGTACTCTGTACTTTTAAAAATTAGGCCCCTGATTTAGGATTAATTTTAGATTCTTATAAACAACTCGTAGTCCTGTAGCACCTTAGAGACTAACAAAAATATATATATAGTATCATGAGCTTTCATGGGCAAAACCCACTTCCTCAGTTGAGCAGAGACCTCATCTGAGGAAGTGAGTTTTGACTACTCATTTTTAAAGTTACAGACTAACACCGCTACCCCTCTGAGACTTTTAGGCTCTTATGTTTTTGTAAATCTTGGTCTGTATCAATAAAAAACATAGGCAGCTACAAGGATCTAAGGAAAATTACCATAGTTGTGGTGTCTTGATTAGTGCCTCATGATATCTCTGCAAGTACTTATGCCAAAGAAAGTGAGAACGAAAAAGAGGAAAAAATTTGGGGCACCCTTCTCTCTGCACAAACACACACACCTCATACACATACACACACTCCACAACACTGCTTGGACTGACAGAATTAATGCAAGCCAACAACCAGTTCTTTAGTGACGCAGCAAGGTCTTGATGGAAGAAGCAAAGGCAGGAGCGAGACAAAGACTAATGATTATGGAATCATGGCCTGGTACCAGCAGGTGGTATTGGTGTGACAGCAGGATTTCCAGAAGTAGAACACAATAAGGAAAGAATATTCCTCCCATAGATCATTTAACACACCAGTCATAAGGCTGTGTTGTTGGGTTTTTTGTCCTCTCTATTGGGGGGGAGGTTACTTTCCATGTTTGTTCCTCACTCCCAGTAAGACATTTTCAAAGTTTAAATGAAGACACTGGACTGTACTAGTTCATATCCAGGACCTGGGAGTCCAGAATTCTGGTCTATATTACTATTTTTCCATTCATTTTTCTGGGGAAGTCAGTCATACCATCTGCTCCTCTGACCCTAGAACAGGGCTACTCAACTTTGGAAGCCCCTGGAGACCACAATGATACTCACAGCACATGCCAAGGGCCACAACTTAAGTGTTGTGGCATATACATGCAAATATATGCAAGTAGCTTATTTCACACTGACGGGCATGAAAACAATGATTAAGCCTTAAGCCAAACGTGGCCAGTGTGAGCCAATCAGCGCCTCTCAGGCTCTGCCCACAAGGCTAAGCAGCCAGCACTTCCCACAATGCCCCAGCACTCCTGGCACCTCCTACCTGGGGGCTAGAAATGCAACACCCTGTACCAGTCTGTTCCAGCCAGCCCATTCGCTTGTGTCTTTCAGTGCTCACCCTGCCTGGGAGATGCCTCACCATTGTGGAGCATGCTTCCAGTGGAGGCCATGTTCAAAGGATCCTACCTCTGGGCTGCATGTTGAGCCCCGCGTAAACACAAACTTCACCGTGGGCTGCAAACAAATGGGCTGCGTGTTGATTAGCCCTGCCCTAGAAGGTGCTGAGCTTTCCTCAGCTGTCATGGATTTCTTTGGAACTTATCACTCAAGGACATCTTAAAAATCAGGCTTCAATGCTTCATTTTATCTATTTATACACAATAGATGAGGTATTTTCTTACTTCAAATGGATAGTGAGTATTAAATTGTACTGTGAGGTGATATGTGGTCTTCAGGTAAATGTGGCACAATGGTGCCATATATTATAATGAGTTGTTATTAAGTTTCTCAGTGGGGAAAGTGGGAAATCCTCTGAGTAAATTTTTAGGCCCAAATAATTTTTCCTTAAATATTTGTAAAATCCTAGAGCCTAATAGTAGATGGGTTTTTCTCTCTGTATATAATCACGGAGAGTGCAAATAGCCTTATTCACTAGTGTCTTAAACTGGTTTACTCCTGTGTTATTGTTGCCAGCAAGAGTAATTCTCAGATCTGACACTGGGTTCTCTAAGTACAAAACACGTTGCACAAGTATCTGTCAAACACAAGCAGTTTATTTCCTGACAGACTTCAACTGTACCCCTTAACTAAAAGAACAACATGGTAGGAAAAGTGACATCTTACATCCCTTCTGCAAGCTGGGAACCCCATTTCAGCTGTGGACGAGCGGGAGGTCATCTAGGCTTCTGAGGCACTGGTACCAGAGTCCATCGGTGAGGTTCAAATTGCTATGCTGTGGTGCGGCTTTACATACAGTGTCTCTACCTTGTTTTGCAGTTTGGAAATTTCCAGGGGTTACTCATTACTTGCTAATGTATGGCTCAGCTGTTAACTACCGATCTGGTACTACTTGTCCTTTGACCTTGTTTACATGATCAGTACATCTGGGTAAACAAGATTGTTATATGTTCCTGCCCTTATCTAAAACTTGTTCTTGCTACAATGGCACCATCACATATCTTAAATGGCGTGTGTTCCTAGAAGCTTGCCTCTGGCTCATCAGATATAGGGAAAGATACTATACTTCACACGTACACAGTTCTTCCACAGTTAACCCCTACAGTTATTCATTAGACTTTATACTAGGTGGCATCAGTGGAAATACTCATGTAATTAGTTAACATGTGTGGATCAGGACCTAAACTTAAGAGTACATTCATGGTACATACATAAATTCACAAACAAAACAAAGCTTGGAATTTGCAAAATGAGTTTTTATATGAATTATTACTGTGTTCTAATTGTTATTATTGGAATGACTAAATCAAAGAATGTAATATGCATAATAAAATATATAGTTCGGTTTCTTGAAATAAAATTTAATTGTCCTAACTTTTGTAGAGTTTATGCTTGTCTTGCATTAAGGAAGGCAGTTGCAAACAAGTAAGGGAGACATCATTGACAGTACCATTCTGTTCAGTGACACTGGAACAATTTTTACAGTGGGAGTGCTGAGAGTCATTGAACCAAACTGTAAACCCTGAATATAATGGAAACCACTTCAAGTCATGAGGTGCTGCAGCACACCTTCCTCTTCCTCCCCTCTTCCTGCTTCCCCTGCTACTTCTAGCACCTATGATTCTGTTCCCTGAATGTATTGCTTCTTGGATTTTTGGTGGGTATATTCAAATCACAAATTTTGAAATATCTTTCTGCAAATATAGTCTAATATTTTCTTAGTTTGCTAATTTACAAATGTTGCTGAAATATTCACAGGAAAACAATACACAAATAAATGTCCCTCCTTGTCACAGCAGAGGTGAAGTTTGGTCATACCATCAAGAAAGTGGCCAATTCCTGGGATGGAGAGGTGAGAATGCATGGCCAGACATGCTGGAGCTGAACTCCTCCTTGTGCCTCAAAGTACATGTGGAACTGTGCTTAGAAGCGGGGCTTCTCTTCCTACTATTGGCTAGCCAGGTGGATTAGTGGAGATGATGGTCCATAGGAATCCAGGGGCCACCTTGTTGTCCCATCCACCCTCCTAATATCAAGCTGTCTGGTTCTTCCCTTTTCCTCCTTGCAGCACTGTGAAGGTCCTGCTTCAGTTAAAAGGAGTAAAAATAGGAATTCTAATGTTAGGAGGTAATTTGGGAATGTTAGTTGATTGCAACTTATGGCTGGTGGCCAGTGCAATTAAAGGGTCACAGGGCCAGCTGCCAGAGGAAAGTAAGACTTGAAAAATGGTGAGTGGGGCTGTGACTCAGGGACACCCCTCCCCCCCTGCCCTTTGGTGCCAACTGTCAGAGGCCATGGGGGTGGGGGGATGGACAGGGTTCTACAGGGATCCTTCCCCAAGGAAGCAATCTGACAGAGTGCATGTCTCGTGAAGGGGATATCACAGCTAGCATGGCTGAAAAAAGCATTACAGAGATTGTGAAGGAATTGTACTTAACTAGCCATGAGTATCTGATTAATTGGGCCTGGACTCTAGGATGCACGTTATGATTTAATTTGATATGTAACCATTTGTTTCCAATCTTTCTACTTGCTACTACTTGACTCTTATTGTTTAATGAACTTACACTTGGTATTAAGAGGAGCCATGACCTGAAGGGCACCTTCTAAACTGGGGTGTGCTGTCTCTTTGGAAGCAGCAAATCTGTGAATGCTGCAGGAGTCCGGCGGACCAAGAGCAGGACATTCCAGGGAGATGATGAGAAAGCTCCAAGGTCAGGACATGTGGATTGCTAACCTAAAGAGTGGCAGTAGGTCCTGTAAGGCCTAGAGGGGAGTGCTTGTGTGGCTTGCTGTGGCTGTCAGAATTGGGGAGATGACTGTGGGCAGGCACAGACCAGGCTTCCTCAATTAAAGGGAGGTGGTAGCTAGATAGCTCTCAATCCCGACTACTCTGGGAAGCATCACAAGATCTTTGGCCTGTAGGTAGAAGGAGATGTGAAGTCTTCACAAACTGTATCCATCTCCTCTCAGAGAGGGAAGGGCAAAAGGATTCAGAATTGAGCTGAGTCCTAGAGATTGGGCTGAATGTCTACTTGAGGTACTGATTATATGGTAGGAGTCCTATAACCTTGTGGGAGACAGAGGGCAGTGTTCCTTGTCATTGTTAAGCTAATATGGTTGCTTTCATCCCTTTATCTATCTTTCATTCACCTCCATGTCCTGATCAGTTTACAATTTTTATTTGAGCAAGTATTGATAAATTATTTATCAGGTGTTTGTTCATATTTAAAATCTAAGTAATCTAAAAATTACCATTTAAAGTAAAAAAAGACCCTTTATCAGAAACTATGCCAAACAGTGAAATGTAAAATGGCCTAACATAAGCACATTTTATTATGCATCTTTTTTATTACCTGCAGGCAGGAGCTATTATCCTCATTATTGTTCGTATAATAATGACTATTACAATGAATGGATGAAAATAACAGTGCCATCTGCTGGTTTTGTTAATAGAATCACATCTCCTGGTCACCTGGCTAATCTACCATCCTTAGATCAAAAGATCACAGCATCATAAATGTCCATATTGTTTTATTGTACAATCAAAATAGTCTTGAGTTTTAGCATCACTTTTTCCAATAATAGTATTAACATCATACATGTTATATGTACAATTAAATGCTGGAACATATAAATCCGAATCCTGCAAACATGCCTATGCTATGTTGTATCATATAGGACTGTTGCGTCTGGTAGTAAATTAAGCATGTGTGTGTTTTTAGGATTAGGACAGAGTGCATAAAAAGAGTCAGCCTTTGCAGCATTTCTTGAAAAAGAAAAAAAGGAATTTTTTTTCCTACGCTAAAGTTATAAATATAGTAATAAAAAATTGGGCCCTAATCCTCCAGAGATTTATGTATGTGTTTGTACTCATGTTGAGTAGTTTCTTTGAAATCAATGAGTAACCACACATTATTATATTTACTGTAACTTCGTTTTCAAAATTTACATTCTGTGTAAGAGCAGTTTTTAAAGATTCAGAAATCTTGTGTAGAGGGCTAAACTTAATTTAATTTGTATCAATAATCTTACCAAAATGATGCATTTTTAAATGAATTATAGTTTTAAAAACTTTTCTTAAAATTAAAATTCAATAAGCTTTATCATTCAGTAGAACTGATCAAAATATTTTGAATGAAATTCTTTTACCTTCAGAAAAATGCGAGCATATCCAAATCAAAACTTCCCATAGGAAGTGTCTATTTCAACAAAACTTTGTTTTGGAAAATAATATTGCAAGAATGTGTTTTAATAATACTAAAACATTTTTTTTGGCATTTTTGGAATGTAATGTTCCAATTTTGTTTTAGAGAGACTTTTAATCTTTCAGTCATATTTTATAAGACTTAACATTTAAAATATCACATTTTACACAATATTTTGACTGATCCAAAATAAAAATAAATCAACTTTCATTTTGTAGGAAATGTATAAATACATTGTCATTCTGACTTTGGAACTAAACTAATGTTAAAATGAGACTTTCCTGTGATACCGGAATTACAGTTCCCACATAGCTCCAATGTGTAAATTAGGTGTTCCATGGCAAAGTTTCCATGGTAGCATCTCCTTTTAGGTGCCAAATGGAGGGCACTGTGAGTCTGATTTTTCAGAAATGCTGAGCACCCACAAATCCCACTAAAAATCATTAGGAGCTCTGTTTAGATCTATCTTCCAGTTTCAAGATATTCCTTACACAATCCAACTATTTTTCCCTAATAAACTGTTTTGCAAATGTCTTTGTTTCTCACCATGTTTATTGAGATGTGAAATTCACCCTGAACCTGAAGTTTTGTTAAAACCAAAAATCTTAACAATTTTCAGACACCCTGTGACTTTTTTTCCTTTCAGTTTTAATTGACATTTATGTGTCTGGTCAGCTGACAAGATGCTTGAAACAGATTAGCTACTTAGCTATCAGGAAGATCATGTTTCTACACATATCATTGCTTCAGCACACTCCAGTCATTTTAATGAGACACATTCTTTAGAATTGGCAAGCAGTACTCCAGGACCCACAGCCTCACTCTGAGATATTTTCATAATGTCACAGAGTTTTGTTATAATCCTTGCTAGCTGGCACCATTTGGCACATGCTTCCCTGCAGGCTATTTCTAATCCCATTACTGTGGAAGTGACTCAGTTTGTAGCCTTTTTAGCACATTTGAGGGAACATCTGAGAAACACTTTGGTCTCCATCAGAAATGTCTGCATTTATCTACTGCTTCCAGCTGTGTTTCACTCAAATCCAGTGAGGAAAATTCAATTTTAAAGGTAAAGGGCAGATAAAGCAAATTAAACATATTCACCTTGATAATTAGGAAGGCAATAACCCAGGGAAAGCTTCTAGAAGAGTTCCACAGGTTTAAAACATTAGTAGATGTATTAATTTATTATACTTGTTTTTAAATCTAGCATTTAAAAAAAATGAAATGGTCTTTGTTCAAACTCCAAAGGCATCTTGAAATATTAACTTTGGATTTTGTTGAAAGTTATAATTGATGTGTCATTGCCACTGTTTACTACATTTTTAAAAAAAAATATTCGGTCACTTCAGTATTTATTTAAATTAAATAGGGAAAAAAAATTAAAACCCCAAACTCCAGAAAAGCATGTAGCAGAATCAAAACTTGTTAGCGTGGGTCCAGTTCTAGTTTCAGAACAAGAGATTTTATCAGTCTAAAATAACTAATAAAAACAGGCCGTATTTTTATGGTCTTGGAATAATTGCAGTCCAACAGAAGAATTCAGTCAGTTCCCCACTTCGATTTTTGTGTGGCAGGGGAGGGATAGCTCAGTGGTTTAAGCATTTGCCTGCTTAAACCCAGGGTTGTGGGTTCAACCTTTGAGGGGGCCAACATTAGGAATCTGGGGTAATTCTGTCAGAGATGATACTTGGTCCTGCTGTGTGGGCAGGGGATGGGACTCAATGATCTCTCAAGTTCCCTTCCAGCTCTATGAGATGGGTATAACTCCTGCTCCTATTACTATTCAAAACTGTGTGATGTGAAGGATTGGAATACAAGGATTCCCAAGCTATAATCACACAGATATTCTTAAATAGTTGGAATCAAGAATGATAGGGTCACAAATCCAGATGAAACAAATAGAGAATGATAGCATCACAGTGCAGGTACAATGCTGCTTAGAAATGTCATTCTGCTGTAGAAAGTTAACACCTCAAATATGAATACCAGTACAACTAAACTAATGTTAAAATCAGATTTTCCCATGATACCAGAATTACAGTTCCCACATAGCTCCAATGTGTAAATTAGGTGTTCCAGGGCAAAGTTTCCATGGTAGCACCTCCTTTTAGGTGCCAAATGGAGGGTACCAGGAGTCTGATTTTCAGAAATGCTGAGCACCCACAAATCCCACTGGGATTATGAGAAAGGACTGTTAGAGAAGGAAGATTTTCTGAACTTTAATTCACGCCTGTAGTATTGTGACATATCCTCAGAACCAAACCTTGCAGGGTCTGTATTGTATCACACACATCCAAAAACCTCTTCTTTCTGTGCTACAGAATTATTGCAAAATCCATATCTGGGCCTGTGTCTCTTGACTCCTTAATAAAAGAGCACAATGATACAAGGTTCCTTCCATAGAACAGAGTAGAAGTGCCCCATGACAGTCTTTCCCAGTCGATCAATATGCTGCTGCATTGTTAGCCCAAAACTGTCGTATCATGGGCTAACAATGCATAGCATATTCAGATGGATGAGAAGAAGCGATCCCCCCCGCCCCGCCACACACACACACAGGCTTTAAAGGATGGAAGTTCAATTATTTGGTGGTGTTCGCTGGAGTTCACTAAGCAGTACATGTTTTCTTTTGGCAATGTGGTTTTAGAAAGATCCGGTATAAGTAGATGCATTAGGGACATGACCCCATACTACACTAGTACACTAATGAGTAACATGGGAAATGAAACCTGTGCAGGTGAAGAGTGGTCTTTTGTTTGCCACTGGCGCTATAAAATGACTTGATAATAAAAACCTTTGTAGAACAAAAATTCCTGCTATACATGGAAAGCCTGATTGTACCTAATATATACTATTGGAGACATTGTGCCAAAACAGTTACACGGAGTGCAAACATGACACACAGGAGTCTGGTAATTAAGTTTATAGTGTTAGCCTGGTTTGCAGCACTTTTTAACAGAATAAGCACAAATTTTCACTCATTCAAGTAGGGATAATCAGTGTAGACTTATGGTTGTTTTCTGCTGCTGTAGCATTTTTCAAGGAGTGGCAGCAACAGCATTCTGAAATAGATTCTGAAATAGATTAGAATAACAGCATTCTAGTCATTTCCAAACTGGTATTACTAATCAGCACATAAACACTTCCAAAAGCGATCTTTGCAGACATTTGTTCTTAGAAAACAGGTACCTATAGTAACTTAGACCATAAGGTATCACTGTGTCCACAGTTGGAAAGTAGCACTCTCTGGGCTAAAAACAACATTTTGTTTAGCTGTGCAAAGTAACTATATATTACAGTGTGTGTCACAAAATGGAAAAAATGGTCTTGAACTGAAACTGTACGGGGAGTTTAGGTAGACAGAATGAAATGTTTCCCACCAAACTACAGATCTGGCTCATCACTGCTTAGCTTTTAATTGACAGAGTGGGGGCTATCCTGTTTATTGTGTCGAGTGTAACATGTATGATTACCTGCCCTGTGGGCGGGTGGCATATGTGTGCACCCGTTGCAAGGAGCTCCTGACCCTCAGAGACCAGGTTCAGGCTTTGGAGGACAGGGTGGCTGAACTGGAGGAGCTAAGGGAGGTAGAGAGATATGCTGATGAGACTTTCTGGGACACTGTAGTACTGTCCCACCTCCAGTCTGAGAGCCCCAGTGCTCTTAAGGAGGATGAAAGTCTCAAGGGAACAGAGCATTCAATGGGAGCAGAGGGAAACCATCCTGTAGTTGCGACCCTCCGCCCAGAGGATGTTGCAGTATCCTCTCGCACTGAGGATACCTCTGAGGGGGAGGGAATGCCAGTTAGGAAGAGGCAGGTGTTAGTAGTGGGTGATTCGATTGTTAGAAACATAGATAGTTGGGTTTGTGATGACAGGGAGAACTGTATGGTCACTTGCCTGCCTGGTGCGAAGGTTGCGGATCTCTCGAGGCATCTAGATAGACTTATGTGTAGTGCTGGGAAGGAGCCGTGGTTGTGGTACATGTAGATTCTGTCATCCGGTGGTCAGGGCAGTGAGTGGTGTGTGTGAGCTATACACCCGAGACTTTAACTGCTAGGAGTGGGGTCCCTTAGCAGTGGGCAACCTGGAGGAGGTTGACGGGTGCCCCAAAGAGTTTAACGTCCGTGTCTTTACTGCTAGGATCGGGATCCTTTGCAGTGGGCAGCCAACAGGCTGACAGACGCCCCAGAGTTTAACAGGGAGAGCTTTACACCTCAGACTTTGACTGCTAGGACACAAAGTCCCGTCGCAGTGGGCAGCCTGGGGAGGCTGAGAGGTGCCCCAACGGATCTGTCCCCTGGAAGCGACACGATCCAACGCTCAAGCTCTCCCTATATCTGTCCCTTATGACCAGCTGGAGTTCTTTTGTTTGTGTTCGGTTCGGGTACAGCAGCACGGGTTCAAGTCAGAAACTCAAACCACACTTGCTTATTTGTAGGAGAAAGAAAAGAAAGAAGAAAGAAAACTTGGTTCAATATATATATTTAAACTTATAAAGTGAATGAGGGCACAATCTTATTTTCTTGTTTACAATAGAAGTGAAACAGGTTGATTAGAGAAACTTAATAATAGAGTAACTAGATTAAAGTGTACACATAAGAAACACATTGCAGGTATAATTCTCACCCCTGCGTTCCAGACTTGGCGTGGCCAGCGTCTTTCTCTCAATCCCTCGGGAAGAAGTAGGGCAAGGCTGGGTGTCCCACAGACCTTGGGAGACAACATATACCTGCCAGCAGGTATAGATTGGAGCTCAAATGGGGTGGGCTACTAAACCCCTCTTTATACCCCTTGGGTCACGTAGGCTTCTTCCTGGTCTCAAGTGGCCAATTAGGAAAAATGGCTTTGAATGCCAAGTTTCCCACGGAAGGGTGCAAAGCATAATTCACACCTGGGAAACTGCAGACAATGGGCACTCTAGTATGTGATGGGCGAAGATTCCTCTCCTGGGACAGTGCAGGCATGTCAATTACTGGTGCTAGCCATCAGGGCGGCAGGAGGTCCCCTGGTCATCAGCTAGCCCATTTACTGTCTGGTTTCTGTTTATTAGAGTCAGGGACAAGCAGCACACCTGCATTCCCAGGGCATCAAAGGCTGACTGCCTTTCTCTTGCTCTCTGGGGGGGGGGGAAACAAGATGGGGTTCATGTCTGGCTACAGGTACCAATGACGTAGGGAAGGATAGGAGAGATGTCCTGGAGGCCAAATTTAGGCTGCTAGGAAAGAGACTGAAATCCAGGACCTCTATGGTGGCATTCTCGGAAATGCTTCCAGTTCCACGCGCAGGGCCAGGTAGGCAGGCAGAGCTTCAGAGTCTCAATGCGTTGATGAGACGATGGTGAAGGGAAGAGGCATTTGGATTTATTAGGAACTGGGGACACTTTTGGGAGAGGGGGAGCCTATACAGGAAGGATGGGCTCCACCTAAACCAGGGTGGAACCAGACTGCTGGCACTAAACATTAAAAAGGCCATAGAGCAGTTTTTAAACTAAGAGATGGGGGGAAAGCCAATTGGTGCAGAGATGCACGTAAATCAGAGGGAGACATCTCTTAGAGGAGAATCCATTGATAGAGATTCTCTAAGCTGTAGTCAGAAAGAGAGGAGGGGAGAGGGCAAACCATGGGCCAGAGCAGACAAACAACCGCGTACAAAGGAATCCAATGCACCAGGGAAGGGCAGACAAATAAGCAGTGGCAAATTTTTAAAGTGCTTCTACACAAATGCTAGGAGTCTGACTAATAAGATGGGTGAACTAGAGTACCTAGTATTAAATGAGGAGATTGACATAATAGGTATCACTGAAACCTGGTGGAATGAGGAAAATCTGTGGGACACAATCATACCGGGATATAAAATATATCAAAAGGACCGGTGGGTGGCGGAGTTGCACTGTATGTGAAAGATAATGTAGAATCAAATGAAATAAAAATATTAAGTGAATCAACATGTTCAATAGAATCGCTATGGATAGTAATTCCATGCTCCAATAATAAGAAATTAGCAGTAGGGATATATTACCGACCACCTGACCAGGACAGTGATACTGACATTGAAATGCTGAGGGAGATTAGAGAGGCTACCAAAATAAAGAACTCTATAATAATGGGGGATTTTAATTATCCCCATATTGACTGGGTACATGTCACCTCAGGAAGAGAAGCAGAGACAAAATTTCTCAATGGCCTAAATGACTGCTTCTTGGAGCAGCTGGTGCAGGACCCCACAAGGGGAGAGGCAATTCTCGATTTAGTCCTGAGTGGAGCGCAGGATCAGGTCCAGGAGATAACCGTTACAGGACCGCTTGGGAATAGTGACCATAATATAATAACATTCAACATTCCTGTGGGGGTAGAACACCTCAGCAGTCCAGCACCCTGGCATTTAATTTCAAAAAGGGGAATTACACAAAAATGAGGAGGCTAGTTAAACAGAAATTAAAAGGCACAGTGACTAGAGCCAAATCCCTGCAAGCTGCATGGAAACTTTTTAAAGACACCATAATAGAGGCCCAACTTAAATGTATACCCCAAATTAAAAAACATAGCAAGAGACCTAAAAAAGTGTCACCGTGGCTTAACCACCATGTAAAAGAAGCAGTGAGGGACAAAAAGGCATCTTTTAAGAAGTGGAAGTCCAATCCTAGTGAGATAAATAGAAAGGAACATAAACACTGTCAAATCAAGTGTAAAAATGTAATAAGAAAAGCAAAAAAAGATTTTGAGGAACAGCTAGCCAAAAACTCAAAAAGAAATAACAAAATGTTTTTTAAGTACATTAGAAGCAGGAAGCCTGCTAAAAAACCTGTGGGTCCCCTAGACGATCGAACTATAAAAGGCGCAATCGAGGACGATAAAGCCATTGCGGAGAAACTAAATGATTTCTTTGCTTCAGTCTTCACGGCTGAGGACGTTGGGGAGATTCCCAAATCTGCACCGTCCTTTGTGGGTGATGAATCTGAGGAACTGTCCCGGATTGAAGTGTCATTAGAGGAGGTTTTGGAATAAATAGAAAAACTTAATGTTAACAAATCTCCGGGACCGGATGGCATTCATCCAAGGGTTCTAAAAGAACTCAAAGGGGAAATTGCTGAACTATTATCTGTGGTTTGTAACCTATCCCTTAAATCGGCTTCCGTACCTAATGACTGGAAGGTAGCCAACGTGACACCAATATTTAAAAAGGGCTCGAGAGGCGATCCGGGCAATTACAGACCGGTAAGTCTAACTTCAGTACCGGGCAAATTAGTCGAAACAATAGTAAAGAATAAAATTGTGAAGCATGTAGAAGAACATAATTTGTTGGACAAAAGTCAACATGGTTTCTGTAAAGGGAAATCCTGTCTTACTAATCTATTAGAGTTCTTTGAAGGGGTTAACAAACATGCGGACAAGGGGGATCCAGTATATATAGTATACTTAGATTTTCAGAAAGCCTTTGACAAGGTCCCTCACCAAAGGCTCTTGTGTAAATTACATGGCCATGGGATAAGAGGGAAGGTCCTTTCTTGGATTGAGAACTGGTTAAAAGACAGAAAACAAAGGGTAGAATAAATGGTAAATTTTCAGAATGGAGAGGGGTAACTAGTGGTGTCCCCCAAGGGTCGGTCCTAGGACCAATCCTGTTCAACTTATTCATAAATGATCTGGAGAAAGGGGTAAGCAGTGAGGTGGTAAAGTTTGCAGATGATACCAAACTGTTTAGGATAGTCAAGACAGAAGCAGACTGTGAGGGACTCCAAGAAGATCTCACCAAACTGAGTGATTGGGCAACAAAATGGCAAATGAAATTTAATGTGGATAAATGTAAAGTAACGCACATCGGGAAAAATAACCCCAACTCTACGTACAGTACGATGGGGGCTAATTTGGCTACGACAAATCAGGAAAGAGATCTTGGAGTTATCGTGGACAGTTCTCTGAAAACTTCCACACAGTGTGCAGCGGCAGTCAAAAAGGCAAATAGGATGCTAGGAATTATTAAGAAAGGGATAGAAAATAAAACCCAGAATATCTTACTGCCCCTGTATAAAACTATGGTACGCCCACATCTTGAATACTGTGTACAGATGTGGTCTCCTCACTTCAAAAAAGATATTTTGACCTTGGAAAGGGTTCAGAAAAGGGCAACTAAAATGATTAGGTGTTTGGAACGGGTCCCATATGAGGAGAGGTTAAAGCGACTGGGACTTTTCAGTTTAGAAAAGAGGAGACTGAGGGGGGATATGATAGAGGTATATAAAATCATGAGTGGTGTGGAGAGGGCCGATAAAGAAAAGTTATTTCTTAGTTCCCTAAATAGAAGAACTAGAGGACACCAAATGAAATTAATGGGTAGCAGGTTTAAAACTAATAAAAGAAAGTTCTTCTTCACACAGCGTGTAGTCAGCCTGTGGAACTCCTTGCCAGAGGAGGCTGTGAAGGCTAGGACTATAACAGAGTTTAAAGAGAAGCTAGATAATTTCATGGAGGTTAGGTCCATAAAAGGCTATTAGCCAAGGGATAAAATGGTGTCCTTGGCCTCTGTTTGTCAGAGGCTGGAGAGGGATGGCAGGAGACAAATCGCTTGATCGTTGTCTTCGGTCCACCCTCTCTGGAGCACCTGGTGCTGGCCACTGTCGGCAGACAGGATTCTGGGCTAGATGGACCTTTGGTCTGACCCAGTATGGCCATTCTTATGTTCTTATCTTCTTATGACTATTAATTATATTATTCCTCTCATCATGGTAACTGGATGTATAAACATATCTAATGGCATCAGGGCACAGAGTTGTGTGTCTACACTTACATGCATAACAAGCTCAGAACTTAGGAGGAAAATGATCTTTGATGTCTCAATGTATTTTTCTTTAAAAGACTCGACAATTGAAATTTGTGAATGAAATACACAAGGGAAGTAAAAGAAGTTGTCTTTAACACTCTGAAGTAATACTGTACACTAGTGTAAATAGACATTTTTTGAGTTAATGGGATGTTTTACACATACTGGTTGAATACCAAAGATGTGTTTTATATCTAGTGCTCTGTCTCTTTAAGGCTTAGAATTCATCGGAAGGGACAACAGCAGGCAGCTCTGGTGAGGAAAATATGGTCACAACAGGGGACTGAGCTTCTGCCAGGCAATTTAACAGTGGACTGAGAGCTACACTGCTAAATTCTTACAAGCATTTCACTGAAATGTTCCTGGTTTACACATCCCTATTATCTTGCAATATAAGTTACAGGCACACGCCCAATGCCAAATGCGGTGCTCTTATTCTCAGCCTTGCCCACAATTGCCACATCCACGCTTTCCTCTGGATGGTTCCTCCAAATGGTTTGCTGGGAGGTAGATGATGGATTTGCCAGTAAAAAGTTAGTAAGAAATTTTCTCGTGGAAAAAAAGGGTTTTTTCCCCCATTAGAAAATGCTGATTTGCTGAAATCAAAATATTCTGTGGAAATGTAACTATTTCAATAAAACTTTCTCCCTGGTTTCCTGCCAGCTCACCCACGCGCCTCTCTAGGGTGTACAGCTTGCATCCAGCTCCATGGGATCCCTGACTCCACAGGCAGCTGGCCACCCAGGTTTTCAAACTGGGCAGCAGATTGCTTGGCAACAGAGACTGTCCAGATCCTTGGGCAAAAGCATGGGGAGTTTAGCAGATCAGAGAGTAAGCCAAAAAAAAAAAAAAGAGGGGGGGGGAGATTTTCCTCAGGCAGAATTTTCTCCATCATTGCTTCCTGCAAAAAGTTTGAAATCTGTGACCTTTCATCCCAATTCAGAATTAAGACTATTTCAAAAATTCTATTTTTTTTTCCTTGGGAGGAAATGACTGTTATCCAGTCAGTTCTCCTTTTCAGTTTGTTTTCTTCTCAGAGGTGCAGTAAGAATCTTCTCTCTCCTACCTGCTATTTCACAGACAACATAACTGAGAGCTTATCTAAGGTCATATCAGAAAGAACTAGGAGCACGCTCATCTTTATAATTAGAAAGACCTAAGGTCGTGTTTGTACTGACCACAGTTCAGATTATGGGAGTGTGTATGTCTGTGCACATCAAAGTGTGTTAAAAGGTAAACTAAAAGGTTCCTAGTTTGCATTAACATAGTCCTTTTCAAACAGGACAACATTAATGTGAAGCAGGATCCTTTTAATTAATATCCAGAGTGTCTGTATAGGGAGTTACAGTGCAAGACTTTGGTGTGTGCTGCTATTCCCATCCTTGTAGTCCATACCACAGAGATGTGTTGAGGTGCCCTCAATCTTGTTCACTTTTGTCACACCATCTTAGGAAAAAAGTACAACTCAGGTTCTGAGAATCCTGTCCAGCTCATCAGGCATTAAAAATTGTTTCCTTCTGATGGGCATGACTACATGGTAATCCTGCATGTGATAGCAGCACAGATAGAACACATGCATGCTAGCTTTATCCACACTACCATAGCTAAAAGCAGTAGTGTAGATTCAAGAGCACAGCAATACAAGCATCTGAGACCCTCAGTATTTACTCACATTGCTAGTCTATACTAAAGACTGTGTCACCACTGCTGTTTGAATGTCTACCAAAGTGGGATAGACTATTCACCCCTCACTGGCCATGAAAGGGTTTATGTAGTTGAGGAGGGGGAGTAATGAACCTGATGGGCCACAGCTAAGAGGAATCAGGCTGCTAAGCAATCCCTTGACTCAGGCAGGGAGCCCAGCTGGTAGGAACAAGCTGGGCTGGATGTATCAAGACAGCAAATTGGAAGCAGAGGGGCTGTTAGGAAAATATGTAGTCATGTCCTGGGAAAAGGAAGGAGTGTGTGGAGGCTGCAGGGACAGGTAGCCTGCAGTTACTCCTCAGTAGACAGTTGAGAGACTGGCAAATAGTGCAAGAAAAGGCTGTGAGCAGACATTGGCTGCTAATAGGAGGATCCATCAGCTGCCACCCAGATTAGAGGAGAGGCCTGAGATTCTTGGCCAGTTGCTGAGAGTGTTGGGCAGTGAGTGAGAGCAGACTGCCTAAGACTGTGGAACTGGCAATGAGGCAGTGAATGGGAAGACTGCCCAAGATGGCTGAAAAACTTTTTTTGATCTTCTCAGGGGAAAAACATGTATAGGGATCTGGTTGGAGGATTGAGTTACCAAGGGACAGCAGCAGTTCAGCAAGTTTGAAGGGTTGCAGGCTGAGAGAGACAGCATGCAATTATGGAAACCAGTATTATGACCCAGAATGGCTAGGAGGCAGTACTAACTGTGGTGAGTAGTGCAGTCAAGCACAGCATGCTGCAAACACAACTTGGCTTGCAGTATGAGTGTACCTTAAATGAGTGGGCTGTGATGAATCCTAATTCCAGCTCCCAAGTCCACAGTATAAACTCTTCAGCAATGCCTGTCTCTTAATATGTTTTCAGGGCCCCCATAGGCCTCCCTCCAGTGAGGCGATGATGATTTGGTTATTATGGTTAACCAAAATGGTGTCACTGTACACTTGTGAGAAATAGCAGTGCTGTTTTACACCTTTTAAGAGTGAGCAGAATGAGGCTAAAAAAATCAGAGGAGAGACTTGTATATAAAATGGGTGTGTTTAACTCATGCTCAGGGACAGGGGTGGGCAATAATTTTGATGTGGGGCTACTCCAAGAATTTGGTAAGTAATCAAGGGCTGCACTCTTGCATGATATTAATGGAGGCAGTGCAGGGTCTGGAATGGAGTTTGGGTGTAGAAGGGAACTTGGGGTAAGGGATGGGGTGCAGGAAGGGATGTGGGATCCAGGAAGGAGTTTAGGTGAAAGAAGCAGTTGTGATGTGGGGCAGTGGACAGGGTCCAGAAGGGGGATATGGGTGCAGGAGAGGACTCTAACCTATAGGAGGGGGTGCAGAGTCTGGGAGGGGGTTTTGTCCTCGGGCAGGGGTGCAGGAGAGGTCCAAGGATTTGGGTTGTGATTGGGGGTAGGAGATTGGGGTGGAAGGTCTGGGAGGGGGTTATGACCGGGAAGAGGTAGGGGTGCAAGAGCAGGGGTGCAAAGGGTCTGTGTTACTGGGGTTCCTACAGGCTGGATCTGGTGGCTTACAGGGCTGGATTCTGGCCCATGGGCCATAGTTTGCTTGGCTCTGCTCTGGGAGCTAATTTTATAAGATTTTTGAACTCCTGCAATTGTCAGTGCTGTGGTATGCTAGTGTTAGATTTGAAGGAGGCAGTTTATTCATATCTTCTATTTTTCATTCCCTTATACCTTTTCCTTTTAAAAAAAAAAAAAAAAAAAAAAGGTGGAATTGTCATTCCTCATCCTGTGCTTAGCCAAAACACAAAGGGAGTGAGTTTGCTATCCTAATATTTAGTTTCCCCCTACATGTACAAAGTGGTCTTCTTGCTACTTCCTATTTTGTATCTGGTTTGTGGATAAAAATGAGGGCTGTTAGTGTAATATTATGCAATGGAGTCAGTGGATACTGACCCTTGTCATATTACATGAGTTTTAATCTTTGTCACCCTGATACACATCCTATGATTGGGACTAGGAAATAGTTCTTTTGTTTTGTTTTTAAAAGCACGCGTGTGTGTCAACTTGACTATATTGTGGTAAAAGAAAACTGAATCTCTCATACCAACTTAACCAAATGCAGCCTTTCATATCCCTCATTCTGGAAGGGAACCTGCCAGAAAACTGGAAGAGATGTTTGGCGGGGCTTCCAAATTCCCCTGGAAGCAAGTGATAGTGTAGAGAAACTGGTATAGGTAAAATGTTCTACATTCTGTGTAGTTAGCCCAAGTGATGGGGTAATGCACGCTCTGGGATGTGACTTCTAAAGCCTATGAATGTGTTATGTATTAACTGGCCTGTGTAGACCCTGCTCTGGTGCTAGTTAAAAATTCATTGGTGCACTTGGTGCACAATCCTATAATGAACTATATATAAAACTTTAAAAACAACCAATAGTCTAGTAGTACCTTAAAGACTAACAAAACGTGTAGATGGTATCATGAGCTTTCATGGGCACAACCCACTACTCCTGTCATCTGAAGAAGTGGGTTGTGCCCATGAAAGCTCATGATACAACCATCTACATGTGTTGTTAGTCTTTAAAGTGCTACTAGACCAGTGTTTCCCAATTTTATTTGGAGAAGGAATGCTTTTTAACTTGAAAGAATTTTGCGGAAGCCCTAAGAACAGTCTTGTATATGGAGCTGAAAAATTTTTAAATACAAGAAATCACACAACTATACCGAAGTAAAGTATTCGCGAGATCACTGCCTGCGCACTCCCATACAAACAACTGGTTTGACAGCTGAAGCTTTGACTTTGTCTGACACGGCACAAGTGTATTCATATTCAGTCACCCACGTGATCCGTGCTCCCTGAGAGTGAGGAGGGGGATTTGCAGTGGTATTTAACAAGCAATTGCACCACTGATTGACACTGCGCACAGCGCTGAGTAGTGACATCGGCCCCACTCTGTGGCTAAGCTGGCATTACACAGGGACACTTATCGTGGCAAACACAAATTAAAATTGTTTTCAGTAAAATTCATAAATGCTTCAATATTCATTATTTTTTAAAAAATCATAAAATGTGATAGTCATGGAATTTTCTCACGGAACCTTCTTTTTCACTTCACGGAACCCCGGGGTTCCATAGAACACCATTTGGGAAACACTGTACTAGACAATTAGTCTGTAACAGGAAATACTTAAAAAGCAACCAATTTGGCTATCCCTCTGAAGTGTATCTATATAAAATGCCACTAATGCTTCATTACACCTTGTTTGTCAGGCTTAATCTCAAAAGAAATAAGATAACATTTCTCCTTTAGTATAGTTCTCATCTCCCAAAAAGTAAAATGTTGGAAGCTTAAGAACATGCTGTCAGTACTATGTGCTCTCCAACTCTGTTTAGAATGCTTAGTCAGTTTTCTCTGTCAGTGCAGAAATGCCTTTATTTTTTCACATTACTGTTTAAACATTTTAAGGCATATTTTTAATCAAATTAAGAATGCAAGGTAAAAGTGCTTGCTATAAAAGCTTGTGACTCTGATTTGATGATCAGTTAATGCTACAAATTAGCTAATTGTTTCTAGAAGAGCATTTAAATAGAAACTTGGTTATTGGGAAAAGGTGCAAAGTAATTTTTAGCTGTGAATAGGGTGATGAGTGGTGTTATTTATAGACAATAAAACAGGTGTCACAGTAAATATAAAAAAATAATTCAGGTTTAAGGTGGCTTACAGGAAGCAGGTATGCCCCAGTGCCTTCAACATTAGCAGCAATGAGAAGGGAGAAATATTCAAACTTTTGTTCAGTGAAAAAACACTACACTTTCTGAAAGCTCATTTTACAGCTTGCCAGCAAGTTGTATTCACTACATTTCCTCTCATTTGTTTCCCCTCTGGCTTTGATTTCAATAGTGTGATACTTTCTCTCAATTTTTTTAAACCATCATTCTCAGGACATATATATGTGGTGACATGTAACATACAAAGAGACTATGTGCAGAATACTTGTCAACTTTGCATATGTTAAACTCAGAAGAAAGAGGTGATGATGTAAGCAATCCAGTGTATTTTAAAGCATAGAGTCATAGAAGATTAGGATTGGAAGAGACCTCACGAGGTCATCTAGTCTAAAGCTAGACCAAACCCACTAAATCATTCCAAGCCTGGCCTTAAAAACCTCTAAAGATGGAGATTCCACCTGTTCCTTAGTCAACCCATTCTACTGTTTTACCACCCGGGAAGCTAGATCTCTCCTCCTGCAACATGAGACCATTGTTGCTTGTTCTGTCATCTGCCAGCACTGAGAATAGCCTGCCTCCATCCACTTTTGAATTCCCCTTTATGTAACTGGAGGTTCCTATCAAAACTCCTCTTATTCTTCTCTTCTGCAGACTAAATAAGCCCAGTTCCCTCAGCCTCTGCTCTATAGTCATGTGTCCCATAACCCTAATCCTCCATGAATTTCAGCTTGGAAAAGAGATGACTAAGGGGGAGGAGGGGATATGAAGTGTATAAAATCATGACGGGGAGGACGAAGTGAATAAAGAAGTTATTTACTCCTTCCCATAACATGAGTACTAGGGGGTCACCAAATGAAACTAATAGGTAGCAGGTGTAAAACAAACAAATGAAAGAAAGTATTTCAAACAATGTACAGTCAACCTGTGGAACTCCTTGCCAGAGGATATTGGGAAGCCCAAGACTATAACAGGGTTCAAAGAAGAGGCGTATAGATCCATCAATGGCTATTATTCAGTATGGGTAGGAGTGGCATCCCTAGCCTCTGTTTGTCGGGAATGGGCAACAGGGGATGGATCACCTGATGATGATCCATTTATTCCCTCTGGGAAACCTGGCATTGGCCGCTGTGGGAAGACAGGATCGTTGGTTAGATGGAACTTTGGTTTGATCCGGTATGGCCATTCTTATGTAATATCTATTTAGCTAATGAGGAATTGTGAAAAGACAGTGGCCCATCTTCAATGCGGTGTTGCATCTTCTAGAGCCTTTTGATGCTGATGCTTAATGAATGTTGCATTCATGCAACTTTTACTGAATAAGGGCCCAAACAAAGAAACACCTGAACTCCTCCTAACAGTTGTGCTCCCCGGAAGGTGGCTGAGAGAACTTGGCACCTTTATCAAAGACAACAATTCATAGGCTCTGCATGTTAATAAATTTCTACCCATGGGCAGCGGGTAAAAGCCCAGCTGGGGAAGGCAAGCCCTTGCCCCGCACCCTTCCACCCGAGGCCTTGCTCCTTCAGCTACCTTCCTCCCGCCCACTGTGGAGAAAGCCCCACCCAAACAGAGCCTGATCCTTTGTAGCCACCTGGAGGGTTGGGGTTGCCATGTTGCAGCCCCAGCCTTACCCAGCAGCTGGGGAGCTGAGCTACCACACCATGGCCTACCTTCCCTGGCAGCGGGGGACTCTAGGCATTTTGGGGAAAGCAATATCTTCCTTTGCCTATGTTACCCACCATTCAAAGATGGTGATTATGTAAAAATGATAGAATACACTTTTATTAATGAATATTTAATTGTATATTTCATCAGATTTCAAAACTGTACAAAGGAGTTAAATATCAATATCCCTATTTTTACAGATTGAGGAAACTGAGGCAAAGTCGTTTGACCAACCAGAAAGTAAGCAGTAGGTTCTCTTCTCAGCTCTGGGTGTTCAGACCCAAATGAGTGTTCTATCCATTAGGACATACCACCTCCCCTGCAAGTTTTTAATATAGCTTGTGTTTTAAACATCTCAACTCTTGATTTTATATCAGCAATCTAAAAATAATGGTCCTTCAGGAAACATGCGGGACAAGCACACATTAAATGGCGTCCCCTCCCTTCAAATATTCATTGAATGGGAATATTGATGTTCAAGATAAATCAGGCAGCTCCTGGCAAGTTGAAGAATTCAATTTCAGGTATGAAAGAGTTAATAGGGATTTAAATAAAGTCTGAAAGCGAACACACTTAATGGTAATGACAAGTACTTATGCAAATGAACTGTTAATACTCATCCAGCTAGAGGTGATTAAGTCTCTTCTAGGCTAGCAGGAGATTTCACCCAGCAGGGGCTATTTGGGAGCTAGTAAAAGGCAAAGGCTTAAATAACTTCCCTATGACTTTGGGGGTTACTAGAACTTCTGCTGCAGTTAAGCCAGATACTGTAGCATTATCCCTGAGGAGGTCACAGCTTCAGTCACGAAGCAAGTCTTTTAACCTGTACAGGTTTTTTAAGGTGAACAAGAGCACAGAAACCTATCTGAGTGATATGTTGGCATTTAATAGATTGAAATAATGAGAGGACCTATGGGATCCTCTAGTGTAATACTTAATTAAGTAAACTAGAACAAGCGAAAAAATGAAGGAATTATAGCTCCTACTAAATTATACAGATAGCCTCCTGAATTCAATTGCATACTATTATAATAACCATAAAATACACATTCTTTACTAATAAAAATATATACAGACATGAATATAAGAAGTAAAAGGCTTAAGGTCTACTAAAGGGAAAGGTAGGCAGTTGTTTTGAGTCTTCAGACACGGTGAGTTATCTTATCCCACACTGGATAATGGAGGAATCAGTAGACACTGGGATACCCTTTGAAACTCTAAAGTGGCAATAGCTCCTGATACAATACAATAGTCATAACATTTGACTATTGTATCATTTTTGTTAAAGTGAATACCTTTGGAAGATATTGTAAAGAGGAAGGTCACCCTGGTTTTTCCTATCCCTACCTCTGATGCCTAGAAAATTGCTCCTCAATGGTTGGAATCTGTCAGTGAGATTGAGCTACAGGTAGGGTCCTACCAAATTCATGATCCATTTGGTCAATTCATGGTCATAGGATTTTTTAAAGTCTTAAATTTCCTGATGTCAGCTACTTAATGTGAAATTTCACAGTGTTGTAATTGTTGGGGTCCTGATGCCAAAAGAATTTGGGTAGGGTCATAAGCTTATTGTTGAGAGGGCTGTGGTACTGTCCAGCTATGAAGCCAGAGACATGGCCACCAGCAGAGCATAAGTAACGATGGCACAGAATAGTCTTGCCACTCTTAATTCTGTGCTGCTGCCTGTAGATCTGGGCCTTTGGTCAGCAGCCTTTGCTCTGTGCTGCTTTAGAGCTGGACATCCTGAGAAGGAAGGGTGGCAATACTGCAGCTTCCTTAAAATAACTTTGTCACCCTGCTGTAACTCCATTTTGTATCTAGACCCCCATTTGAGAAATTCTGAAATCTGTATAGGATAAGGTAAAAGCACAACAGATCATACTTCATTGTCTAGGACACCCTTTTCATGGCCATGAACTAGCTAGCTAGGGAGAGAGAAAACAAAACTGGCTGAATGGAGCACTGATGTTTGAAGGGCTATATGATTCTAAAAACAGTTGTGTGGGCAAATGATTTGGAACCTCAATGGCTTCAGGAAAAAGGCAATAGTTAACAGGTGTTACCAATCACTACTCAATCTGGTCTTCATAGCTGGGGAGATGAGGATCCAGCTGTCACAGGTTTTCTGATGGAAAATTCCTTCTTAATAAACTCCCAGTCCTATGCTTATACTTGCGTGTTTCATACTTTTTTTTTTTTTTTTTTTGGTGGGCTTGGGGAAATGAATGGATTAGCAGTATCATGCCTCTGAGTCAGTAAGTTAATTAAAGGCTGCATGTATAAAATGGAACAATGAATTATTTAGTGGATAACAAACATGATATAAAATTCCATTTATTGGCATTCCAAATTCATTTTTAGTTCTGGAATGTGTATTACTATTACTTCATAATATTAGACAATATTAATGTTTGTATATACGTTAGCTCAAATTTCAAGAAACAATGTTCCCTGTGTTCTGTGCTTTCCTAAAATGCTTCCATGTTTTGTATCATATATTTGTGTAATTGGGGAGGAAACAAATGTAAATCTAAGTACAGGTTTTACCTTCCTAAAACCAGGACTGCTTGGTCCAGCCACATCTGTGGTCTGGTAGAACCACAGAGCTTAGGGACTCAGCTGGAAGTCCTGGGGTGGGAGGACAGGGAATCCACTAGCACTGCAGGGAACTCCAAACCTGGCAGAAGCAGGTGGAGGGGAGGCAGGGGATGGAGCTGGTGGCAGTTGTAGTCAGATGCTGCCACCGGTGTGGTGCTCTGGCATCTGTTCTGCTCCCTTCAGTGTTGATAACCATTTGGCTGCATGTATACATGTGCTCTCTCCAAATGCTGTGCAGGCTCTGCACAGGTAGGCACCACCACAGGCTTCTGGGAGCCCCCAATAACCACAAATCAGACAAGGTGCAAAGGCACTGGAACCAGGTTTATTGTCAAATGATGTACGGTCTCTGGCACCCTGGGCATCTAGACAACATGTCAACAGTTTACCCTAGTAAATGCGTACGCCCTGGCAATGGACTCAGCTCAGTTAGCGGCCAGGAGTTTCCACTATCCCCTTGGCTGGACCAAGACAGGCTCTCTGAGAGACACTTTTATATACAGATACATAAGGAGTCATGTGTAATTTGTTTGTATCAAGGTGCCACCCTTAAACATATTAGGTTGATGCCCCTAACGTACCTAGATTTTACCTTGTACATGGTGGTTTGATTAAAACATCATTATCCATCATGCTGTCATCCCGACCCTGTGCTGAGCCTGGGTCCGTATGTCCCTGTTAACTATGGGGAGTGTACTGGTCCCAAGCTGTTTCTACAGTGAGATGTTCTGTTACCATCCTCCTGGAATGTTTATATGCATAACCTGTGCATAGTACCTCTAGGTATGTGTATTTCTGCAATATCAGCAGCCCTGTCCTTGCCAAATTTCTGTGAGCAGGACCTGCCTTTTGCTCACATTTTAGCTTTGCTTTATGTTAGCAAAGCATTGACTTGTTCAGGCCTTAGGCCTCACACCAGGCCTCCATTGTCAGGCCCTCTTATTACTACAGCAGTGGGCCTGGCAATGGGCCAGAAGGAGCCAGCAGCAGAGGAGGGAGGAGTGTTGGGCTGAGAGGCCAGTGGCACAAAACCTCACCGAGTCTGGCAAATCCCTTTGTTCAGGACCGGTTAGATCGGAAGGGTGCTGGACCAAGGAGGTCCAACCTGTATGAACTCTTTAAGAAGAGCTAGTACTTAATCAAAACCCAGGAGTGCAACATAGTCAGTTTGACTATAGATACTTTAGTTGTAAACAGGCATCTATCTGTTCAGATACTGAAAATCAACATTATCTTCAAAAGGAGTCCAAGCAAACCCAGATTCACTTCCTAAACTTTGTAAAATGTGAAATTGGCAGCTACAACTACCACGTGTTGTGGGGAGCTTTTCCCCCTGTCTGCCAAATTTGGGCTGATCCTGGAACTGTTCCATGTGTCATACCTTTGCTATGTGCAGATTTACATTGACTTGAGTGGAGCACTGTACAGGCACATAGGCCTATCCATGTTGAACACTTTCACGTTTTGGGGCCATATCTGACTTTTCTGTGTAACATATTTCTGACCTGTCTCTCAATTGCTTACTTGAGCTTCTTTACAACCCTATGAATTAAAGCCATGTAAATGGGTAAGTCTGGCAGTATTGTGTTCAACCTCTGTTCTTGGTGGTGTAATTAGAAACTACTCTAGAATAGTTTTTCTTTTAATTAGAGCCCAAGGAAATGCTTTCTCTATCACCTATAATGATATAATGACATCATTCAGTGAAAAAACAAATCCAATATGTATTTGATTCTGGCTTGTGCAACACATAATTGAAAACTAAGGCTATGTCTACACTGCTCCTCTCTTGCGGAAAAACATATGCAAACGAGGCTAAGTGTAGAATATTGCCGTGCCTCATTTGCATAATTAATTAGGCTCCGTTTTTGCGCAAGAGGCTTTTGTGCAAAGAGGAGCTGTCTACTCAGCTCCTTTTTGTGCAAAAACCCCCTCTTGCGCAAGAGCCGGTCTTCCGCATTTTTTTCCAGAAGAACGGCTCTTGCACAAAAGCCTCTTGTGCAAAAACAGAGCCTCATTAATTATCCAAATGAGGCACAACGATATTCCATGCTTAGCCTCATTTGCATATGCTTTTCCGCAAGAGGGGGCAGTATAAACATAGCGTAAGTGTGCACTAAGACATAGAGTACAAAAAAGGTAGGGCAAGTGATTTACAATGTAAATACCACTGGCTTTACATGAAGTTTAAGTTCATAACTATAGAAGCTCAACATTCTCAAAGGTGTTTCCAGGTGTGAGTTGTGTTGGTACTATGATGCCCCCTGTGCCAGGTATGGCACAGCAGCAGAGTTCACTCAGCCTGGTAGGGCTGTTTGTCTATTTCTGATACCAAGGGATATGAAAACCATCTCTGCTCTTATGTCCATTTGGGGATTAGTTGGGGAACCTTGTCCTAGTCGCCCCACTGGCTTCCAGCTCAGGACCATCAAGCTATGCAAACTGAATCAAGGTTCACCAATTCCAGCTGTGCTCTGAGCATTTCTTGCTACTGCCCATGCATTTCTCTTCAGCCTGCTGGTTTGCTACTCTTTCTAGAGTGTTGCCCTGAACAGGTCTCCAGTGCATCATTGATAGGAGATTGCTCCTCCAGACTGCTCACTCTTCTGTTAACTGCCCTACCTCTCTGACTTCCAGGCTTCTTAGACTTCCAGCTGCCATGAGGGCTAGCAATGACTGTATTAACTGTCTGGTTGCAGGGCTGGCATGAGGTACATAGGCCCCCATGACAGATTGCCTAGTTTGTCTTATTTCAGTGGGTGTTAGGTACCATTAAGTACATTTTGAGGCCTTGGGCCTTAAGTGCACTACCCCTGTGAAAATAGCCATTTCAAAATCTTCAGTGGTTTCACGTGCTCTGCTTGTCTCTCCTGAAAACCTAAGTCTCCAGACCCAAGGCCAAACTTGTTTAATTCCTATAAGGGCTTCACATGTCTTTTTATAAAGCCTGGCCCAGTATTTGTCCACACTCACAACAGCACTTCTGTAGCACTCGGTTGCCATATCTATACTTACTGGTGGATTGATGTTCCAGAGGTTAATCTTCTGGTGGTTGATTTAGCAGGGCTAGTATAGACCCATAAATTGAACACTGAGGGAAGCTCCAGCAGGCATCTGTACTCCTTGCTGTTGCAAGGTGTAAGGGAAGATGACAAGAGCATTTGCTCCCATTGGCCTCTTGCTGTATGGATGAGATGGAAATGCAATTTAAGATACATCGACTCCAGCTCCAGTAATTAATATGACCTCCTGCTGTAGTGTAGACCACGCTGCTAAAGACACATCTATGCTAACAGTTTCTCCCATTGGAGTCAGTACTGTACCTCTCCAAGACGCAGTAGCTATGTCCCCAGGAGAAGTTATCCTGTTGACAAATCCTAGTATAGAGAACACGAAGTCCATATAACTGTTGCTTAGCAGTTTGATTTTTTTTTCTACACCCCTGAGTGCTGTAGTGCTAACAACATAAGTTTGTTGTGCAGATGGGGTTCAGGTTTGCCTGTGACCTAGGAGCTGTTCCCCCAAATGAATGTGATATGGGGATTTAATTATAATTGATTGGGGATGATCAGAATTACTACAGAAACGGAATGGATAACTTGGAGAAGGTAGGGAAAGGCTTTCAAAAAGGTTGGGGGGAGGGAATAGAATGAAGAGCCTTGTGTTAAGCTTTTTGAAGCAGCATGTAGCCCTTCAGAAAGAAGGAAGCTTGAGGAAAGGTGGAGATGGGGACAAGCCCAGTTAAAGGGAGCTAGGAGGAATCAGGTGGATCCACAGAGGACAGTTACATGAATGCTTAAGACTATGGTAATCACAGAGTAGAAGAACAGTATATTTTAACAACTGTTACAGGAAAACTGAATACTTTCCCCAGAAAAAACAGCTCAGGTCCTGAAGATCTGTGGGCAGCACCAAGGAAGTGGAATGAATAAACTAGCAATAGAATTACTTGGAATGCGTCTGTGAGGTCATTAGGAGGGAATCCCAGAGTGTTCCAAGTAAGGGAGGGAGCTAGGGTGAGTGCTTTTGATCTGCAGAGGGCATACCCATACATCCTGGCCACCTACAGGAGGTTTTCTGGTAGACTATGCTCTATCAAAAGCTCTTTGTGTAGATTTAACAGACCTCTCAAGTATTTTTGCATAATGATTTCTACTTGATAGGGAGAGGTGATACATTTCGCTCCATGACTCATAATTGGATTCCTAAGTGGATAAATTACTCACAATTTATCCATCCACTTAAGAATTAAAGTGTGTGTGGGGGGGAGGGGAGGAGTACAATCCTCCTATTCTTAAATATTTATAGCTCTGATGTATCCTTTTTCAGAATAAGCAGCAGAAAGTCAGTTTCAAGCTGAAGTATGTTTAATTCTCACCAAATTCTATTCATCACTCCTTCCCATCTTCTCCAGGTATAGAATTTGAAAGTGACAGTCCAGGACTCTGTTTGGGCAGTTAGCTAATTTTATAGTTATGACTTAGTTTTTCTGTACGATCTTGTGCACAACTAATTGTCACTCTTCTTTTTTCCCATTTCCTAATTGGTCTGGGGATGGGAGAGTGCGCAAAGCCTCTTCCTGCCCTGCCAGGAGCACATCATGCTTTGAAGCACTGTGCGCTGCTCACAGGGGAGGAGGGGAGAGTGGAGGAGGCTTCACACGCTCCCCCACCCCTGGGCCCTAATTGGCCTAGGGGCAGGAGAGCGAGGGAAGTCTCCTCCCATGCCAGGGGCATGGGCACTTCAGGGGAACGTGGGGTGGGGGCAAAGACATTCCCTCACCCCCAGACCAATCATTGTCTATAGGTGGAGAACCTGGAAATACTTGGCCACTCCCCCTCCACTCAATGCTCCACCCCTTCTGCTTGATGCCCCTCCCCTTCTGTGCAGCCTGGGGACACTTCAAAAATTTCTGAAGTGGCTTCTGGCAAAAAATTATTTCCCACCCCTTTGTTAAACTCAGGTAGCTAGCAGGGGTGTTGTCGGGGGCCAGAAGAACCAATGGGAATACAGTGCTGAAATTGGATATAGATATCTGGCCTGCTCTTTCTTTGTGGGGATTTCTAAGAAAAGGGCTGGAGAGAGCAGATGCAGGGATCAGAATTAACATGCCTATAAGAAATATTGGACATGATTGAACTGGACCTTAAAGTACAGATCAGCATGTAGAGGGAAAAGTGGATCTAGTTGTTATCAGTGTATTTTTCTTTGTTTTGGTTGTCTGTTTTAAACTTCTATGTGTGAATCCATGCCATCCCTCCCCCATTCACTGTCTGAGTTGTTCCAGAGATTTTCTCTGGGTTTTAATTTTGTTGCTCTGTACACTTAACAACCTAGTATGTTTTATCAAGTATATCTTCCTTAAGGTGATGCTTTGATTTTTGTGTCCTGGAAAGTAACAGGGGTCTGTGTGTGTATTTGCCTGTGTAAGATTGGGTGGTGAGCTATCAGAGACTGCAGCTTGGTGGGTTTTTTTCTTTTTTCAAGCTCTTTTGGGGCAAAAGAGCTTGGGGTACCCCTGGGGAAGGAGTTGAAGTGTTACCTCCTGTTTTTAGGGTGAAATCACTTGATGGTGGCAGCTTTTTTGTTTTTTCAGAGCCAGTATATCTGTGACTCTGGGGAGCTTTTTTGTAAGCAGAGCCTATAGAGACAAGGTATTTAAGGTCTCTGTGGGCCCCCCGTTTTCTGCACTCAGAGTGCCAGGGTGGGGAACAGCCCTGACAGTACAGAAAGAGCCTCCATGTTCCAATACGTATATAGTAGAGTACTCTTGAGGTGAATACCTCTTCCTGAGAGATGAAAGTAACCAGGGTAGAAAGGTAAGTGCCCTGTTAGCCTGAACGATATAATATGATGATGGCATTGCTACTTTCAGTATTATGGAGATCTTTATTATATGGTGAACACTTTTAACAAAATCTTTATGCCTGGAGTGAGTAATGTTAAAGGTCTACATTTCTAACCACTTTGCTTCCCAAGCAAAGCTTGATTTGTTGTTGTTGTTGTTGTTGTTCCACAAAAGCCTCCAATACAATAGGCTAGCAGCATTAGCTACATGATATTATGCTCCAAGTATGTCAAAAGTACATGTATTGAGTGATTTTTGTGTCAGGGCAAAAATATTTAACTGCTGGATCTGTCTACAGCTGAAACCAAATTATGCTCCTTCTTATAACCATTAACATTTATTTCTATAAGAGCAGAGCTTGGCTGAGAAATTTATTTTAACCATAAATGGGAATGCCACAACTTAATGCAGTGCGTAGTAATTGATTGGTTTTTGTTTGGTTTTTTTGTTTGGTTTTGTGTTTGGTTTCATTGTTGTTTGTTTTTTCTGTGACCATTTAGTTGTCTTAATAGATAACAAATAAAAAAAAAGTCTTTGTCTACATAGTCTGGAACAGTGTTTCTCCACTTTTTTTTTTTTTTTTATAAAGTACCCATTTTTCAAACAAAAATTAAGTACCCCCAGTACCTACAGTTTTCAGACCCACACAATTTTTTTCTACCACTGCAACATATTTATTTAAACAACTTAATTGTTGCCTGGCGGGCGATGAAATTTTGGGGTGTAAAAAGTACAAAAATAATAAAGCGCTGTAAGACTTAAAACACAAATTCGGTTTTCTCCAAATTTCAGTTGTGTTGACGTACCCCCCCCCCCTTAGGGTACTCAGACCACTGGTTGAGAAACACTGGTCTGGAATAAGTGGCAGTACCCATGCATGGAAAATAAGATTCTGGGTTTTCCTAGATTTCATCCTAACTAAACCCTAGACCTTCAGTTGACTGTAAGACCTATCCCTACACTACTGAGGTAAGTAGAAGTCTGTGTGGACTAAGTCAAATATGGGATTAAGATTCTACTTGGGTTGTTATGTAGGTCATGCAACTTTATAGTCCCAGGTTTCTTATATTAAATGGGTTTTGAACCCTTTTGAAGCAATTGGACTGCATCTTTCATCCATGCCACTGGTATGAGCTCCCCTCCATAGAACAATCTTCCTCTTCCTTACCTAGAGTGTTGCCTGAAAAGAAACTTAGAAATGTCTAGCATCAGAGTTACATTTGAACTTTTTCTAACAGAAGAGCTGTATAACATGATTTTTTTGTACATATTATAGACTGATCTGTAGTCAAGTCAGGAGAGAATAGAGCCTTCAAGTGGAGGTACTCTTCACCCTGCCCTCCTCCTGGGCTCAGGGAGTTTCTTAGGAGAAATGGGTAATTTATAATGCCAATTTTATTAGTAAAATAACACATGGAAAATTTATAGCCTCATAAGTATTTTGGCCAGAGATTCTCATTTTGATAATCCCCCTAAAATGAGTAATAAACCATGTTTCTTTGACATTTCATAGTTGCAACAACATATAAAGAGGGAACTTCAATGATTGCTTACCTCAAAAGTTCTAACATCCTTTTGACTAAAATCATGACTCTAACAAAGGTGATGTTGAAAATGTCACGGAATTAAATTAATCTATTTCTTTAGCTTCATACTGTCTATTTTATTCATAATTTATTCTACAGCACATACTGCATGTTGATTGAAGGAAATATTAAATCCAGTGAGCTTCAGGCCATTTTTACAGGAATGAATATAATTAGGCATGTTAATAGACTTGAATCTCCTTTTTTTTTTTTTACTTTGGCCGTGTCTGTCATATAGCAGAACACAAAGCTTTGCCTTTCACATTTATTAACTTCCAATGTCATCGTGAAAGATTATCATTCTGCAATGCTGTATACCACTCTTTAGTGCTCCTATAATACCTTTTAAGTTAATCACCAGGGCTCAGAGTGAGCATATACTGGCCAAAATGCTGTATTACTTTTGTGTTGGTCCCACCTGTTTCTGCAGAACTCAAGCTTTTTCTTTATAGAAAAATGAACCAACTTTATGGCCCCTGTGGTTTTGAAGAAACTCTTCTAAATGAGAACTTACAAAGCCTCGAATCTGAGGCAATAGCTTTGAGAGATGAGCTCTGCATCCATCAGTCTTACTTGAATAATAATGCTGAAGACTGATGATAGTGTAGGTGTCAGCATTAACTATTTCACCACAGTTCCATTCAGCAGAAATAATCCGCAACATGGGTATAATTTGTGGTGATTGGAGCTAGAGTAAAGTAAGTTCACCACCCTCCAAGACAAAACCTAGTCAACCCCAAAATGAGGAAAAAAAAAAAATTTCTTTTTAGTAATTTTACCTTTTATCATAATACCACTTGCTGCTTTGTGGGGGTACATATAGACTACATCCCTCTTTCGACAGAGGGATGTAAATTAGGCACTTCGAAATTGCAAATGAAGCCGGGATTTGAATTTCCCATGCTTCATTTGCATAATTGCATCATGGCGCTATTTTGAAAGTAAAACCACAGACTAGACACGGTTCTTTCGAAAAGGGGTCTAGACTGTGGTTTTACTTTCAAAATAGCACTTTTTTGAAAGAGCGCCATGACGCAATTATGCAAATGAAGGTCAGGAAATTCAAATCCCAGCTTCATTTGCAAGTTCAAAGTGCCTAATTTACATCCCTCTGTCGAAAGAGGGATGTAGTCTAGACACACCCTGGGAGTTGGCCTCAGTGATGGCTAAAAGACTTAATCCAACATTATATCTGAAAATACAAAACATGTTCCTTTTAAAAAGGAATGTTTCTGAGTAACTCTATGTAATAGCACCTTATGTTCTCAAAACATTGTCACACATGTAATTTGAATATTGCATGGTAATTCCTGTAAATAAGTGCACTCAAACATTGTTATACTTACACATTCTTATGTTGATTTATGCTACACATTTTTGGGCTTGTTTCTTCAAATGACTACTCCTGCGATGTATAGTTACTGAAACACTGAATCCGATTTAAATGTAATATAACTACAGATGTGGGTAACAGTTAGTCCTTTCTCCAACAGAAAGACATTCTTTCCCTACTTTGACCCCTAATGCCAGTCTCTCCTCCTCATTCCTCCCTTCACCCTAACGCATACATCCAAATTTCTGTTTTCTCTCCAATCTTGTTAACCTGCTGCCATTGTTATGGAAAAGAACATAAGAATGGCCATACTGGGTCAAACCCAAGGTCCATTTAGCCTGGTATCGTGTCTTCCAACAGCGGTCAATGCCAGATGCCCCAGAGGGAGTGAAAAGAACAGGGAAACATCAAGTGATCCCTCTCCTGTTGTTCATTTCCAGTCTCTGACAAGCAGAGGCTACACAACATTCCGACCCATTCTGGCTAATAGCCATTGGTGGACCTAACATCCATGAATTTATCTAGTTCTCTTTTGAACCCTGTCAAAGTCCTGGTCTTTACAACTTCCTCTGGCAAGAAGTTCCACAGGTTGACTATGCACTGCATGAATACTTTGTTTTTTAACCTGCTACCTATTAATTTCACTTGATGACCACTAGTTCTTATGGGAACAAGTAAGCAACTTTTCCTTATTTATTTTCTCCATACCCGTCCTGATTTTATAAACCTCTATCTTAGTCTCCTCTTTCCGAAGATGAAAAATCCCAGTCTTTTTTTTAATCTGTCTTCGTATGGCGCTCATTCCAAACCCCTAATAATTTTTGTTCCCTTTTTCTGAACCTTTTCTAATGCCAATATATCTTTTTTTGAGATGATGCATCTGTATGCAGTATACAAGATGTGCGCATACCATGCATTTATATTGAGGGAATAAATGTTCTGTCTTATTTTCTATCCTTTTTTAATGAATCCTAACATTGTTTTGCTTGTTGACTGCCACTGCACATTGAGTGGATGTTTTCAGAGAACTATCTACAATGACTCCAAGATCTCTTTTGAGTGGTAACAGCTAACTTAGTCCCCATCATTTTGTATGTATAGTTTGGGCAACAAAATGGCAAATTAATTTTAATGCGGATAAATGCAAGCTAATGCACATGGGGTTATTTTTTTCCAATCACCCATTTTCATGAGATCCTTTTGAAGGGCTTCACACTCTACTTTGGAACACATAGGTACACAGCAGCAGTGGTGGGCACCACGGTCCCTTTAAATCACAGCTGGAGAACTGCTGCAGCATGCTCTGGGCAGCTGTGAGGGCTGCCGAGGAAGAGGGACAGAGCAGTGCCAGACCTGCCGCTTCCTCCTGCCTCTTCAGGGAGTGTGGATGCAGTAAATATTGTCCCATTAGTGATACTTCACATTTCTCTCCTGACTTTCACATTAATTTTCAATGAAATCCAGAGGTGGGTTCACAATGAATATGGGGAAAAGTTCTCATAAATGGGAAGTGTCTATTATTTCATTCAAAACTAAGGTAATTTCGTATATTTTGAGTGTTCCAGGTTTTTTGGGGAAAAATTAATATTGCATTTCTAGAACTTTCTAGAAATGTCTAGTTCTAATTGTAACTTAACAGTAAAGTACAATAATACCACAACACACACATTCGTCTGAACGGAAAACTATTTTAAAAGTGGATAGAAAATTGAAGTCTGCATATATAAAGTATGCTTAGTATGACCGCAGTGTACAAACACAGGTATATTCAAAGCTGTGCATGCTATGATTCATGTTAAAATATACTTTCTACGAGCGTCTTTGTATAGCCAATAAAGAAAGAGATGCTTATCAAAATTAGAGGTCTGAATCTTAATGTAGCGACTTTGTGTTTTCTTAATAGCAGGAGTGGCATAACTAAAGAAGTCTGCAGATCACACTAGCATTATAATGTTCACTTGTTGTCCCTATTTTGTCTATATAATAGAGGGGCTCTCTATATATCACATGTGGGATATTATGCTTTTATAAATCTTGCCTTGGATGGCAAAACAGTAAACTAAATAACATGGAGATAATTAGCACTTGGAAAATGAAACTTCTGCTTGGTGTGTGCATGTACTCACGTGCTTTATTTTTTACACTGCTTTGGGAGCACCTATGTTTATTGACCACAAAATTTACTATCTTTAAAAGACCCAGATTCTGTGTTTGCATCATTGGTTGTTCAGTTCAAACATCATTCAGTTCATGTTTGTTCATCTTTCATTTTGAGACGTACTACGTTTGGTAAGGGGCGAGTCCTCAACCTTTACCAAACATAGCTACTGAAATTCTGACCTCTTTGACATTTTTTTTTCTGATTAACTTCACTGCAGCCAGGATTTCCCCCACCATATTTTAAAAATCTCTGCTTGTATGACTGAGGCAAGGAAAAATGATAATCCTCTTGACATACAGACTATATCTCTCACGTTATCAAAGCTATTCAGTTGGCTGTTTTTGTGACTGAAAGTTCATATAGCCTTTACATAGGAGGCTATAACAATTGAAAACCTTCAAACTTAGAGTTGTGTCATGAAGAAATACTAGAGAAAATGACCTTGAAATTCCCTTGCCTTAAAATCATACGTTGGGTGAAACCTGATCACGCAAGTATTTTTGTGCCCCCCACCCTTCATTCATCCCTTTCCTGAAAACCTGACAAGGGATGAGACTTTGGCTGAAAAGAACTTACCTATCAATGTGATTTAATACTTACGGGCAACTGTAGTACCAACATAGTTCTTCTACACACATTCTAATAAGAATTATATATTTTTCCAGGATGATGGCTTTTAAAAATATTTAAAGGATCTGAGGACAATAACCATAAAACATTTTCAGTAGAAAATAGTACAACACGCAGGGTCATATACACATTCAGAGAACATAAATTCCCCAACTGAGGGCAACTTCCTTCCCCTCCCCAACTAATAGTTTGGGAGGGTGGATTGTCTTGCATAAGGGGGATTGCTTTGGGACAATCACTGCATTTGGTTGGGTTCCATATTTAATTTCTTTAACAAATTTCTTCAGTCTGAATCTTTTTTGTAAAGGTATAAGCACCATTTCTTCCCAACTGCAATATGATAGATCAGTCCATATGGGCAGATCATTGTCTCTGTTTAGTGCCCTACTAGTTTGGGGGATGGAGGGGATTCTGATGAGTGCTGGTTTCTACCCCCATGGACCTGATTATAGGAGCAATGCCATGAACGTTTCTCCACCTACATCTTCCTTCATTGATTAATTTGGCTTCCCAGTAGGATGTCATGATTAGCTAGCACTAGTGCTATTACAGGGAGTGCTCCTAGAGAGGGGATGAAATGTCAGGAGTGACCTAGTCTGGTATAACATAAGGGCTACATTCACAAGATGGTTTGGGTGCCTAAATCCCAGAATCAGGTCCCACTGATTCACAAAACCTCTATGGAGCTTTATCTGGGTCCTATAAGGTCTATGCTCTTGATCTAACTCTTTGCAGCAAAGGTTCCCTAGATACCTGTGCTGCTGAGCCTGCACATTGCAGCTGCATACCAGGTCTCCAAAGCTCCAGAGTGATGCATGAACTTAGGGAAGATTTTTCACTGAACTTGTTGTCTGATCCACTAAGGATACTATAAATAGGTATATCTCCATATATTTATTTATCTCACAGAGCTGGAAAGGATGTTGAGAGGTCATTGAGTCCAATCCCCTGCCCTCATGGCAGGACCAAGTACCATCCCTGACAGACTTGCCCCAGATCCCTAAATGGCCTCCTCAAGGACTGAGCTCACAACCCTCGGTTTAGCAGGATAATGCTCAAGCCACTGAGCTATCCCTCCCCCTTAGGGTTTCCTCAGTATCTCTTATCTCAGAATGTCCCACATCCCAGTAGCTAGTGCACTCCCCTAAGGAGTGGTAGATCCCAGTTCAAATCAGGTGGAAAGGAGTATGGGGACTGGGTAGTCTCCCACATTCCAGATGAGTATCTTAATCACATGGCTAAAATTTATCTGGGAAGTGGTTCTCTTTGCCTCTGCCATCCCTTTTTCTTAGGCTATGTCTACACTACACAGTTTTTGCGCAAAACCAGCATTTTTTGCGCAAAAACCCACAGACCGTCCATACCTCAAGCGCATTTTTGTGCAAGAAAATCTACAGTCAAATGACAGAACAGAGGGCTTTTTGCAGTGCAGTTATACCTCCTTCTACGAGGCATAACTTCTTTTTTGTGCAAAAATCCTGCAGTGTAGACAAAGCCTTACTGTAATCAGCACAGGTGACCAACACCAAGAGACGGTTGACAGCTGAGAATCCCAAGCATAAAAAGGCATCTCCTTGAAGCATGGAATAGGATATCTGTCTGAGAGTTTGGGGGCTTAACATCACAGCCCTCCACTGGACTGGCTAGTTCAGACAATGAGCTCCCTAGCGTGTTGCTCTTTGTGGATCCCATTCTGAGACTCCAATATCTCCCCATTCATTTTATAGGGAGCCCAGGGGCCAAACTCAGCATTTGTGAGTCCCAGTGATTTTTTTTTTTTTAAGGCACTGAGAAGTTAGGGGTAGTGATGCTGAATGTTGCCACCTCTAAGTTCTTTTTTGAATCTAACCTTTGGTGCTCAAGAATCCAAGCTATTGGCCAGGCTACTATTGAATCAACATAGTTCTCTTACCATGTAACACTGACCTCTAAGCATGCTCACTAAACATCCTTTATTCAGTTCTGCCTCATTGTTAGCAGCAAATAATGAAACAAACAGGCAATGCAATTCTCTTTTTGGCTAGAGGATGATCAGATATAAACATTTTGTGCTGTTCCCTGTTCAGAGGGCAATAGTTCAAATCTTCTTTTGGTCAAGTGACTACTTTTAATAAATCAGATTATTTTTTTAAAAAATCCAAAGAGCAACACTCTGCATTCTGTGTACATCACACTATTTCTCAGAAAAGTGAGATTAATCACATAGTAACTTATGGAAGAAACACTTGGCATCTTTCCATAAACCAAGAGTTCTTGTATGGGTTTGCATCAACTGAGAAGAGTTGTGAGGGTTTTTTTTTTTTAAAGAACATAGGGAATCTATAAATAAAGATTTCAATACAGCTTGAACTTTTAAATACAACCATTTCCTTTGAATATGCAGCAACACAAGTGATTTATTTTGAAGGCAGAAGATGAAACCAACAGAGGAAAGCTAAAAGCCCACCAAAGAGAGGGTAAGGAAGTATATGGAAAACAGTGGTTATTTTTAAAAATCAATGTAGGTGAAAACCAAGAAGAATAACATGGTCTGGGCCCCTTTCATGTATTTAGCAAGTGCAGTTAATACTTAGAAATATCTTCAGTCTATCTTTAAGGGTCAAGCAAGAGAATGCAAAACATTGCAAAGTAAAAGATATATGGTTCGACTGTTCGTCCAGATGGATACATGTCTTAGATCTTCATTTGATTCCCCTTCAGTAGAAAATGTAACTAGTATGCTGCTATTCAAAAATGCAATATCTTACTACTGTCTCAAGTTAAATGTCACTTGGTACAATTTCTTTTATTGACTGCTATTCGATGTTTTCTGGAGACTGTTCCATTTTTATTCTTTGTGAAGAAAAATGAATGTACTTATTGTTGTCTTTTTATAACACCATTTAAATATCATGTGCATCCTATATACTGTTTCATACATGATTTCCATTGTAGTTGTGTTATGTCACCTGTGCTGGCTACAGCAGCGCTGCCAGCTCCATCTGCAACTGAAATGATATCTTGAGGGTTTAGACCAGATATTGAGATGACCAAGACACACTTAATGTCATGTATTTCTAAGCTTGCTAAATGTTCTATTTTGCAAACATCTTAGTCTGATGTACTGTCAGACAGATCCAGTTTCTGATTCCATGTTAAACTGTTTCATAATCAATCCCAGTCATTAAAATGTCTGTTCTGTGATTTCTAGCAATCCCAGGTGACTAAAATTCATTACATCTCATGAGGATAACTTTGATCTCCCATCAGCACAGCTGGATGAATACTTTCTATTAAATCAGAGGTGCATTTTTTTTACATTTTAAGCTACTTTCGTTTTTAGTAGCAACCAGTTTTGTTTTACCTTGCTAAAAATATATCTTAACAATCCTGTGAAGGATAGTGACAAGAGGTGGGGGGTTTTCATGGTGAGCTGTAAATGAATATTAATAGGAAGAGAATCTTCCCATTGTCTGAATTGTACTCCTACAATTAGGGAACCAGAAACCTACTATGTGGTTTACATTGCTAATTAATACTAACTAAAGCAGCTCACTTTGGAGTATAATGTACTATGTGCTATCTATATACAATTCAAAGTATTCAAGATGTATATTTAAGCACATAAGCAAGTCATGTGCAACTTGCAGACATGTAAGGTTGCTGAATGAATTGCCCCAAATTGTTACTGAATTCTAATGTCTTATAACTGATTGAGATATTCATAAATTATTTAAGATAACACAACATTCATAAACATCTAGGAATCCTGTGTCACCTTAGAGACTAACCAATTTATTAGGGAACAAGCTTTCATGGGTAAAACCCACTTCATCTGTTACCCTCTAAGATACCACAGGACTCCTTGTTATTTATGCAGATACTAATATAGCTACCTACCCCTCTGAGACTTTTCACCAAATTAATATTTATTTTAATAGTGGTATGTACTTTGTGCTTCTAAGTGAACTAACTAAATTGATGCTATATTAAACTAAGGTACAGCAGGAGTTAGGAAAGTTAAAATGTGTTTAACTGTGTAAGCTGAAGATTTCAGCAGTTACACTTGGAGACAGGTGGCTTCCTGGGAGCTGCTGCATACAGAGAACTGGCTTTTAAGCCAGCTCCCACCTGCCCCTCGTGCTGCTGCCTCTGATTCAGAGGAAGCAGCATGGGGTGGGGGGCAGGTGGTTCATTGGGAACTGGTGAGTGCCAGGAGCCAGCTTCTAAGCTGTGTGTACCGGGATCCTGTATGTAACCATGTACATGGTTACACTTTCACATTCCCAGTGAGAGTGTGATCCAAAGCCTATTGGCATCAAAAGGCGTCTTTCCATTGACTTCAGAATGCTGTGGATAAGACCATAAATGTTTTAATATTGAAAACTGTGAGACTCGTTTTCTGAACTTTGAGGGTGATTCCTCTTAAAGAATGCAGATGCCACCTCTTTCAGACATTCTGTGTGTGTGTTTTCACTGTTGGCTAGATGAATTTTATTATAAAATGCCACATTCATCAGCAATATTAAGTCTTCATAAGCAGCTACTCTAGTTATTTGAAACACATGAGTTTTTAACATTAAGTAGTTATATGCACCAGAGACTTCTCTTTTGGCTTTCCATGAATACAGTATAATGTGTTCGTGATCTGACCTATTTTAATAAAGATTTGATCCTAGATTCCATAAATACTCCTCAAAATCTGCAGGCAGTTTAGTTACCCAGTCAGGAAGGTTGAACCCTCAATCATCAAAATTTTTGTCTGGCAGTTGTGCATGGTGAAGGATGTAATGTCTCTTTATTAGAGTATAGTATTAATACTCAATGATGGCAGATGCATTCTGAGAACTTAATTTACAATAACAGGATTTCTTAAAGAATGAATCATAGAAATCACCTTGTTAGATATAAATACTTAATAGTAACTAATATAATGAAATAAAAAGAGATGGTTGAAAGGTCAAGTGTGAGCAGGAAGAAGTCGAAAGACAACATAGGCCCTGCTACATAACATGGCTTCAGAGAGTCTCTTAAAAAAAAGTCCAAGCTTGATAAATATTCAGGGTTTATGTATAATAAGAAATGGAATCTGATGAATGAAATGTCATGGCAAAATCACTTTAATCAGTAATGGAATGTGGCATTATTCAGACCATGGTAATAAGTCTTCCCCTTATTCTTTTCAAGGTGTGTGTTTGTTTTTCTTCAAATGGCTTTTTAAGGTTTAACTTGAGATTGGTTATGCAAATGTAACATAGTATTGCTATACTTCAGTGCAACCTTTCTTATATGCTGCTAAAATGTTGAATGTGTAATGCTAGAATTTTAGATGTAAACCTATGAACATAGATTTACTTATTGAAGCCACATGCATTTTCTCTGCATAGTTTAGCAGGCAAATTGTACTTTGAGTGAACATTATTCACCCAAAATCTAGGTGCTTTCAAGTACAATATAAGAATTGGATTTTGTTTAAATGTCACAAAGTTGGGAGGAGGACAAATGACATTTAACCAAATATTTATTACACATTTGTAATATAAAATTAGGCATGTATCATAGAAAAGCATTTGTGTAAGTCTTTGGATACTGTAGTAAAATCTGGTATCCATAATTGCAAGTGTAAATTATATATTGGTATGTATCAGTTGTCACTTACTACAAGATTTACTTTAGCAAAGGCAATCAAATGGAATATTTCTCTCCTGTTGCCTTGTTGTGTCATGGCAATAGATCAAGTTGACTTTTTTAATGTAATGATGATTATAATAATTTGCATCTCTGATAGAACTTTAACTGAGAATTCAAGGGCCATAGAGAAGAGCTGGGGTTTCAGTTGACTGTCAAAACAGAAACTAGGTTAGGCTTTCTTGAGCTTTTCTGAGTACTGAGTGGTCTTCAAAACTTGGCGTACCCTAGACCAGGAAGGCTGACTTAAGGTGTGCAACACCTTGCTACATAAAATACGTAGTTGGAGTCAGCTTACCTTAAGCCAAACTTGTTTCCCTGTTTCAGGAGGCCTCCAGGAGCCAATGTTCCTGCTGGCTTCCCTTACTCAGAGGAGTACAGATGCCAGTGGGAGCTGCCCTCAGGGTTCAATTTATGGGTCTGTACTAGGCCTACTAAATCCAACACCAGAACATCGACCTCCAGAGTGTCAATCCACTAGTAAGTATAGACATATCCCAAGTGTGGCTCCTCATCTACTCCCAGTATTTCTAGCCCAAAAGAAGGAAGTCCAGGGTAATAAAATGTTGAAGAATACTGAAACTAACCATGGAACCTAAGAAAGGTTAAAGTTTTGTTTCTAGAAAAAAGATTTGTGTCAACTTACAACCCCTTGGCAAAACTTTGTTTTTATATTACATAAACTATCACACTTTGTTTATCCAGAAATGGAGGAATAAGATAGAGTGAGTGTGTGTGTGTGTGCAGACCGCTGCTGTTGCAGGTTTTGTTTAAAGTCTATATTAACATTTTCTTTGAATATCACACATATTTATATTACAGAGTTTCTGGCAAAGAAAATGCCCCTGTGAGTTATGTAGTAATAAAACTGTTTATAAAAGAAATCTTATCTATATTTATCTTTTTGTCTGTTTTGTTAGTAGCTTATTATCTTTGGCAGTTCTTGAATTGATTTTCTTTTTACCTCAGCAATACACCAAGGACCGTATACAGCACTTATTAATATCATGTGTTTATACTTGGATCAATTTGACGTAATGCCAGCCATATCATTAACATTTTTCAAAAGTATTTGCAAGTTATTGATCTTTTTACAGAATCCATTGCAATGAATCTGATGTTTTAATTGTTTGGTCATAAATTAGCTACAGTTGTTTGCTACAATCTGAAATGAAGCCACCTAATAGTTTGTTTGGGGGATACAGGAGAACAAAACATAGGGAGAAGGTTAGAATAAAAGGAAGGTCTGCCTAAAGGTAATAGGGATGTGTTATGTACAAGGCCACAGTTATACTTTTAAGCTGCTACTATGCAGCAGGTACACCTCAGAGTTCTTAGGGGAGCAACTGGACTCTAGTGTCAGGCAGGCATGGTAAGGGACAGATCTGGGCATGAGCCTGTGGAAGGCAGAAGAGCTGGGCCACACATAGCGCCCATGTGTTTGCTGGGAAAGAGCCACTTTCAATTCCCACAGAAGCAGGAGGGCAGGAGAGGAAAGGGTCCAGGCATGGTGGCAGGCAAGGGCTCATGTGGTGCCTGTGTGTCTGGCAACCCTTTTTGCTGGAGGAATACAACTTTCCCTTACAACAGGAGCAGGAGTGGGAAGGAGTCTGACATGGTGGCAGGGCAGGGGAGGAGCTCAAGCCATGTTTCACTGGATGATGAGCAAATGGAGGTTTACTGCAGAGGCATCAGCTAATAGCTTCCCCTGCTTTATCTAGGTTGCCATGCAAGATATCAGTCTTCTCTAAATCACGCAGAGTGATAGGGAGCACATGCTGACTGTGATCAGAAACCTGGGCCTTACATTGCAATGCTTTGTGCTGCAATTACACCAGACCACTTACTGATTACTTGGCATGGAAAAGGTGTCCTAGCGTGGAGCACAGGATAAGGCAGGCCTCCCCAGAAACCTTGTGAGAAGGATTAAAGAGTTCCTCTATGAGAGCTTTATGGAGATGTGCAGGGAAGATTCCTGCTCTGTCTCCACACACATTAACAAGCTGTTCTGGTGACCTCCAGTGTAGTAAAAACAGTAGCTACCACAGATCACACCTAATTGCCTTAACTCACTTTTAGCAAGATGATAAATATGAACTCACCAGATGTGCCCTACCTGAGATCGGTGCGCAACTGTAAGACATCTTTGGAGGAGGGGATTGTCTCCAAGGTGTTTAAAAAATTCTTGGCTTGTGATGACATCAATTGCCCTACTTGCCTGCTAACCATTCTCCTCTTTCTCATCCATGCTGCTGCCCAAGGCTGCCTGAGGAGTGTTTTGGGAGGAATCCATGGACTACCTAGCAAAGCTATTTGGATCCTCCCCTCCCCACCAAGAATCGCATGCTGCTGCTCATAGAAATATCATATTTTGGCAATGCTCCAGACTGTCTATTTGTATCCTTTGTCTTCTGGTATGACTGCCTCAACTCCTTTATTTTCCTTAGGCACTGTGGGGCATCCCTGGTGTATCCTTCCTCCTCCATTCCCTTCACAATCTTGGCATAGATATCTGTGTTCCTTTTGCTGATTCTTAGTTCTGTAAGACCAGATTCCTGTCCCTACACAACAATGAGGTACAGGATCTCCTACACACTTCATGATGGTGCTAATCTGCAACCCTGGCAATTCATGGTACTCATGGTCAGGTGCGCTCAGGACTTGTCGTGTTCACCTGGAAAGCAACAGTGTAGAAAGTCCTGGCCAGAGCTGTCACTGTGGGACCTCTCCTGGAAGCCAAATGTGTCAACTGCATCTGTACTACCATAAAGTGGTCCATGCAAGGTCAAAGTAAGTGTTACTCCTCATGAAAGCTGGAGTACAAAAATCTACTTTAAGGGCCCTTAAATTTGACAAAATGGGCTTAGTGGTGTGGACTCATTGTTTAGAAAATTGATCTAATGCAGCTAAATTTGACCTAAATTGCCAGCGTTGCCCACATCTTAGATTATCACCTGGGCCGCATGCATGCAAAATGCAAGCGTTGATAAAACTAGAAACTCACTCACAACTAGAGCTGACCAAAATTCTTGGGTTTGAGAAATTTTAGGTTTTCGGAACACAACCAAACTTGTTAACTTTCAAAGCAAATTGAAAATTTGTTTCAGAAATAGCAAAACATGGTATTTCCACAAGGAAATAGATTTGAGATGCTTGTCAGTTTGACAGCTTCTATTCCCTAAGGGCATATCTACACTAGGAAATTATTTCAAAATAACTTATTTTGAAATAACTATTTTGAAATAAGCTTATTCCCCAAGGAAAGCAGGAGTTATTTCAAAATAACGTGCTTGGTCGTGTGGACACTCTGCTCATTTCAAAATAAGGGGATTAATTTCAAAATAGCCCTGGTCTACACTTGGGAGTTAAGAGGGCAACCTTGGGAATCGGCACAGCCGATACTCTCTTGTAGTCAGGGCTTTCAGACTCCTTGCATTGGAGTTGGAATTACTACCCTACTAGAACCGGGGCTCCCAGGGCTTTCACTTCCAAGCAGGGATCCTGGAAGCCCTCACAGAGTTGGGCTGCCTCACCACTCCATCCAGAACTAGGGTTCTCAGGGCTTCTGCTTATTGTATGGCAAGGAGCCTGACCGAGCTGGGAGCCTAGAACCACAGGAGCTCTAGCTCCAGGGGCTGGCCAGTTTCCTGCTCCAGAGTGGCGAGCATATCAGTCCTCAGAGGCCCAGGTCCAGCAAGGTTGCCACGAGTTGGCAGGTCCTCTGACATACATCTGTCAACCATTGAGCCCTGGCAGGCTTCAACAAAAGACTTGTCAAATCAATATTTTTCAAATAAAACTAAGTATTTCTCTGGAAAACTTCTGACTGGCTCTACTTCCAACTCCCGTCCCAAGAGAAATATTCCTTCTTGATAGGACACCAAAAAAAGGTGGTTAGTTAAACCTACCTCATTCTGGAAATCCAGTTCCAATTAGACTTGGATAAGGAAACTGGACTCACCAACTGCAGTAGACAGGTAGCTCCATGCCCTGAAAGCTTCACATGCAAGAAAGGGGGGGGTGTCAGAGACCATCCGTTCTCTCCATCCCACACCAGTATGTTTTGAGGCGGTTCAGTCTGTCAGAGCAGTCAAGGTTGCCCCTGCTTCCTTCCCTCCTCTCAAGGCCTTGGGTAGGTCTCCCCCTACCAATCCAATCAAAAATTTCTCCACCATCTGGTTAGATGGAATGGTGGCATTCTTTGTATATTTTTACTTGCTTATGCAGTTTTGTTTCAGTAACATCTAATAACACTTAAGCATGTACGCACGCACAAAGTAAAATTTAATTGTGGAGCTATGCAACATTACAGAGACCCAAAAGGATACAGTAATGGCTAACAGAAAAATTATAGTATTTTTGCCATGGGAAATCTGTAGCTGTTGAATACTTTGCTCTTAAAACTTACTCTGTACTTTGATTTAAGTACAAATAATTTGATTGCATAGCTTCATATATTAAAAGCTTTTGTACAACTTCAACAGTTCTTAAAATGCTAATCTGAGACTTTAAATTGAAGTCCTCTGCCACAAAAGGGGTACAACAAAGAGCCACACCAGTACAAACTTCCTCACACTACTCTTACCAATGTGCCTCAATCCTGACCTGCAGGATTGACCACTCTAGGCACAAGAGAAGTCTTCTGTATCCAAACTGCATCCACCTCTTTCCTTTCTGTTCAGGGACTACAAGACTAATTTTTGTAGATTCCCAAAGCCAGAAGGGACCACGGTAGTGATGTAACTTGGCATCTTGTGGTCATGTGTCTTATTATTTCTTTATCCCAAATTCAGCAATATTCAAATGCCACCTCTTACTCCTAAATCCACCTGTTTATTATGAGTATATCAACCTACTTCACCCTCCCTTTTTATAGTTTTATTTATTATTATTATTATTATTATTATTATTCCATCAAACACTCAGGGCCTACTGGGGGTCACTGCACCTAATTATGTATCCATTGTTGATGGCATCACATAACAAAGTTCCTAGATGTGTCAATTTTGCAAATCCGCTAACTTCTGTGGACTGCACCAAGTAGGGCATGTACCCCTCTATACATTGGTATCTAACACTCCCTATTAATGCATCAGTGTACTTCTGTGCATTCTGGTCACCTGTTGAAAATGATTAAATAAAGGCCAGATCTGCATTGACCTCCTTTGCAATATCAAACCACCATATGCTCAGGATTTATCACTAACAGCACACATGGAATATATTTAGCTGCTCTGAGTCTGCCTGTCAGAAGCTCTCTGTTTGAGGCATATCGCAGTACTGATAAAATGAAAACTTGGCATCAACGTCTCTAGACAAGAGCAAAGGATCTCGCAGCCAGTATGGCATCGACAGTATGGCTGCTATCGTTGGTCCAAGTTTTCACTTGAAAAAATGCAGCCACTTCTTAACAGACTTCCTTGTGCATGGTAATTGGATTTTACTGTTGGATAGCTGACAGTTAACACTGTACTTTTCTGGCTGAGTTGCACTTTGAATCTAACCACCTGTTTCATGTGGTGCACATTGACATCATCAAAGCAGCTTTTGATTCAGTTGAGAAGTCAGCACTTTGATATGCGCTGAAAGGAGTTGGCGTCCCAGATGTTGTGCTCAATCTGGTATGCAATCTTCACAGTCTATACTGGTGAGAATGGACATTGGTTTATGGCTTTCCACTACATTTCTCTAGAATCTCAGGTATGTGGCAGGGATGCATTCTCACCATGCCACTATTGGATTGAGTGATCAACTGGCTATTATGACTTGCTGCTCCAAGCTTCAGAATTGAAATTGTGTACCTTGATTAGTGAATACTTAACCAAACAATGCTGTCCTGCATCTGGAGAAGTCAGAGAATTTCAACTCTGTACTCCAAAACCCCAGCTACGCTATGGAGTTTGACATCTTCTGGCAGAAAATAAAGATCCACAGCCTTGGAGCTGGGCCAATAGAATGCCTGCTGCAGGTGGGATCACATATTGTGGAGTTGATCTAGCTGCAATGTAAGCAAAGTTCCAGTGGTCGCAGCAAACCAGACATTCTTTGATGAATGGCTCTTATACACTACAGCATGAAGTCTTCTGTTAATTGAGTGTCCCAGTGTTTGTGTGTAGCAAACACAGAGTTACATAAGAACGGCCATACTGGGTCAGACCAAAGGTCCATCTAGCCTGGTATCCTGTCTTCCAACAGTGGCCAATGCTAGATGCTCCAGAACGAAGGAAAAGAAACAGGTAATCATCAAATGATCCTTCCTCCTGTCATCCATTTCTAGCCCCTGACTGGAAGAGACCTCAGGAGGTCATCAAGTCCAACTCCCTGTCCAGAGCATCTGCTGCCAATTTGAAAAAAAATCTCTGCCTCCTATGTGTCATCAGGCAATTGGCTTCCAGGGCTAGATACCAAAAGGAATTTTTGTTCCTAATTGGTACTTTAGGTACCATGTCCAAAGTGTTAGACCCTGAAAACCCTCTCTTTAATTCCCTAAGTATCTAAACATCTACTAGTGAGCATAACAGCAGCTTTCTAAGTCCTGTTGCCCCACATCTAACTTATACCTAAACATCAGGATGCTCAAATTAGGCATTTCTCAACTTCCTTTGCCCACAGAGCCTAATATGATAGGCATTCTTGAAGACCACTTAAGGCAGTAAGACCTGCACAAAATAAAGGAGAAGTTGGTGTCTTTCCCTATTTTAAAACTTATTGCAGTGGTTAAAACACCTATCCAGGTTGTGGGAGTCCAAATCTTCACACTCCCTGAAGTAGAAGCAGGGATCTGACACTGTTATCTTTGAGTGGCCAGTCCTTTGGGCTATAGGATGTTCTGAGTTGGGCCCTTGTCAGTCTTTTCTGCTTAAAACATTTTACTATGGATAAATAAGTAGTGACTTGAGCCAGAGAGGCATGAAACTCTACACTGACTAGTGTTCAGGGCACTTACCTCAGTGGTGGGGGATATGGATTCAGGTCCTTGCTTCCACATCAGGCAGAGGGGGAATGTGAACCTCAGTCTTCCTCATGCTGGGTGAGTGCTTTGGTTGCAGGGCACTACTACCTCAGATTTTCACGGGAGCTCTTAGGTACGTAACTCAGCGGTTTCTGGGCTGTAAACCCTAAGCAGTAGGAGGTACCTCCCTCTGGCCAGACTTAGGCACCTATTACCCTTGGAGGGGCAGGGTACTGAAGTACCCTCACCTCCTCTGCATTTTATTTTGGCTAACTTGGTGGTTGCTGCACTTCAATATCCACCTAACTTTCCTTATAGTTATAGGGAGTATGGCTGTTCAACTTGGGACTGTGGGTTCAGTTGAGTAGCAGGGCACCTAAAGGCACTACAAACTGAGGCCATGTATTTACCACCAGAGATCAATCTTCTGGCATTCAATTTAGCAGGTCTAGTAAGGACCCACTAAATTGAGCACTGAGGGCACCCCTGGTCGGAGCTGGTATGCCTCAATTCACAAGGAGTAAGAGAAGTTGACGGGAGCGTTTGCTCCTGTTGACCTCCTGTTGTGGAGACGGCACCAAGCTTGGCTTAAGGTACATCAACTGCAGCTACCTTATTTACATAGCTGCGTTTGTATAACTTAAGATAACCTTTGAGAGCTAGTGTTAATCTGGCCTAAATTTAAAACCCTTTTCTCTCCCTCCGCCCCATTGTGGTGTTGCATACCTTGACTAAGGACAACTGGAGAAGCTGGGAAGTCAGGTTATGAATGAGTAATGCCAGAGCAGTGGCAACTTAGGGCATCAGGAGGGGTGTGTGTGTGTGTATGTGAGTAGTGATGGCAAAATAGCAAACCCCACTGGTTAATAGGAGGGGCAAGGGACAGACCTTAGTGCAGAGTTCTCCACATCAGGGGCTGGTGGGTGGGTTTTGTATTCATGACCTGAAAGCAGAACCACCAACTTACTTAGCCCACAATCAATGTCCAAGAAATAAAGAGCAAGAAAAAAGCTGCAAATATTTCATAGTCTATTTTTTTTCTCCTGTTTTTATATTGTGCAGATCCTATACCAGGGGGATGTAAAGTGTGTGTTTGTGACAGTGATCCAGTCAGTACTTTTGAAAGACAAATTTTCTTTTGTCTCCTCCACTCCTAAACCCAGTGGGGCTTACAGTAGTGACCTGTGTGATTCCCTCAGATGTTTTTCTAGCAGTTTGATTGTTTCTACTTGAACTGAGTGTGCATTTTCCCTGTGATGGTGTTTAACTTCCTCTTTACTGAGTTAGGCCTGTGAGGACTCTGAATAAATGAAATGATTAAGCTTAGATCTGGCTGTGGCACCACAAGAAGGCGGATATAATAACACTCCCTTTGCCTGTCATAAAGTCTGTTAGAAATCCTTTTGTCCTGATACTATGCTGGTCACTTTGCAAAAAACACAGCACGTTGTCACTTTCAACCATAATAAATTGACAGGGTGATCTCCGTATTTCCATTGTGTTACCTAAAGGGAATGCTGTAATATGCAGGTCACCCAATAACGAAGGCTAAAGCAGCAAATGTGAGAGTGACCATTGTATACCACTTAGCAAGTCCTGGTTTCCAGTGTCATTCTAGCTGGAGAAAGGCAACATGGTATTTCACAGCCCTATGATAAACAGACACCATTTTTACATAGAAAAGTAATAAATGACTGAGAACTTGAGGAAAATGTAGACTATATACAAGGAATTGAAATGACTATAACTAGGGGGCACATGTACGGGATATGTGGGGGCAGGTGCCCCCTCAAGTACCAAGACTAGAGGGGCAAGGGGCAGGCCAGCAGGTGGGGGAACTAGTAGTGCCTGGAACCTGCAGCACAGGTCTACACCAGCCCTTCACTCGTGGGCAGTGGCAGGGAAATCCAAGCCATATAGCCCCGGCTTGCTCTGCTCCCCAGCCACATCGCTTGGGGAGAGGCAGGACTGTCCATCACTCAGCAGTGGAAGTGACGCAACATGGCAGGGAGAGCAGAACAAGCTGGGGTTATGTTAATTCACTTCCCCAGCTGCTGCGGGGAAGTGTGTAAGGGAGAGCGGTGGGACTGGATTCCCAGCCCTGCTAGTCCTGTCCCCTTCCTCCCCCCCCCCGGCCACATTGCCTGTGGGTGGGGCAAGAATGGAACCTGGGATAGAGGGGAGTTGTCTTGGTCCTTCCCCAGCTTGACAGGGGAGAGTCACATGGCCAAGGGCCCTTCATGTGTGCCCTCACCAGTCATCCCCGACAAGATCTTTTTAAATCTATCCTCCAATCCAGTGAAAAATCTTCAATGTAAAATATAGTGCAACAGTAAAATTCTCTCATGTCATCTGATTCCCGCTACCTTCCAAGACTTGCTATTGTGTTCATAAATGTGTTTAATTAGCTTGTTGCATGTCATCCAATCAGACAACTCACACTTTACAAGTGTTCTGAAATTTTTGCTATTGAAGATTTATTATCTTGATTTAAGTTGAGGTGGTCATTCAGTTATGGTATTGAAATAGAAACCTTTTGCCTTACAACAAAGCCCTTAATCTGGGAAGATGTATTACAATTATCTTCTGTTTTCTAGCTCTAACACAATCCATCAGCACTGTATCAGGGCTTTTAATGGAAACTAATGGCACTTCTGGCATAAAATAGTAGACTTAATTAGACTAAGCAAGACATGGAAGATTCTAATGTGTTTAACTGCTAGTCTGCCATTTTACTGATCTGAAATCACACACTTCACAAAAGCCTTATTCTATAGAGGAGTCAAAGACTCCTTTCAAATTCATTGTGTAAGTTATCATCCACAGTGAAAAGACTGACTGCTTTAGGAGATATTAAGGTGTAGAATGATGGTTAACCAGAACTACTGCTAGAATATTTATGAGATAAGTAATATCTCTAATTCCTTATCCACTGAATAAATTGCTTTAATTTTAAAACACTGGTCAGTTATATATGAGCTTTTTGCTGAAATTAGGAGAAGTATCCATTCTGATTTTGAAGCTGAATAAATATTCAATTGAAACACAAAGCATGATTTCCTGAAAGTATGATGTACCACTGGCAATGCATTTGTTGTAATATATTGCTTTTTTTTAGGTGCAGAGTATGGTCTAAAACAGAATCCTAGAACTTTTTTTTTTTAATTGGTGGGGGAAGATTAGCTCCTTGCTACAGGAACATTTTGAATCTCCTATCACCCTAAATATGTGGTGGCTTTTTGCGAAGATGCACAATAGTGGTCACAGTGTAACTAGACACTTTGTCAGCAAGATGTTTAAATCTTGAGGGTTTTAATATGAATTATTGTGCACGACGATAAAGAGCATGATTCGTCTTTAGTCAGCAATGACCTCAGTGTTGTCGTTGGTATTACAGATGTGAATGGGTAACTGGTTACCCAGTGAGCATCACCCTTAACAGGGAACAGGCCGCCTTGTGTGGGGGGGACCAGAAGAAGAAGCTGGTCCCCCCCTGCACTTAGAGCTGCCATTTTGTCACTACTTCTGCTACTGTCTACCCATTGGAGCTGCCAATGATGCTCCCCCCACACACTTAGGGGATCTTGCTTAATTAGTTAACCAGGTAAACCTTAGGTTTAACGGGTTCACTGGGATTTTTACATCCCTAGTTGGTATAATGTCATTCAAGTCAGCTCTTCTAAATATAGGCATATTAACATGCTGTGATTGCACTGAGGGGCCCTGGGCCTGGTTGGGAGTCCCACTGTGCAAGTTACTTTAAAAATAGATATAAAAAAGACGTTTAGTCATGTCTTAGTGGTATTGTGACAACCTGAGCAGCCAGTTTGCCACTTTTTTTTTTTCCTCCTTTTTCTCCACCCCACCTGCCAACAGGTCTTTTTTAAAAGACTTTCAGGAATAAGCTGCAAAAGGCAGACTGGTGAATACCAGGACATATATTATTCCTGTTGGCCTCTTAGGGCACATCTACATTTGCTGTGCAGGAGATCACCATCCTTAGGTTTGATTTAGTGGCTTCGATTTAGATCCATAAATCGAGCACTGAGGGCAGCTCCAGCCAGCTCCTGTACTCCTTTCAGTATTCTGTGTAGCTGGAGTTGCATGCCTTTAAGCTGACCTTCCAGGTCTAGTGTAGGCCTGGCCTTACTATCTCCTGGAAAGGTAATATTTGGACTGCACTATGAATTAACTGTCTGTGGGACCCCCAAGTAGCTACCTTGTAGTGAGCATTGTATCAAACATAAAGCTGCAATGAACGTAGTTTAAGTAAATCTGTTATATTTGTAGAATTTTAAGAGCTACTACTGGTTTCTTTGTCCGTTGTCGACTGATTGAACTGAAGGATAAGGCAGGAAATGGGCAACCTTTTTTTTTTCCAAACAGATTGTGTATCTTTGCCAGGAAGAGAGGGTTTTGTGATTAAAGTATAGGAGTAGCAACTAGAATTACTATGTAATCCTGAGTTCATCCTTTAGTGTCTCCTTTAAACTTAAAAAAAAAATGTGTAACCCTGACTCCTATTGCCACATAGAATGGCCCAAAAAATGTCAACTCCATAGATATTAATTTTTATATTTTTTTTTAGCTGGAAATGTGTGTTCTGGATCTGTGGGCAGCCATAATTTCCTGCAAATCCCTTAGAAGCAGGTGTGGAGAGAAGCTTCATCCGGTGGGGGGAATTGCAATCTAGCTTGACCTGATCCAAGAGGGCTGAAATACTAACAGAAAACTTCATAACAGGTCCACTCTGATATGGGAAGGCAGGTCACTGTTGTCTCAACCAAGAAATGGGGTATGACTTGCAATTTGGGCTTGGCCTGTAAGAGGACCTAAAGCACTTGGAAACATGTCAGTCTCCCCAAGTGGAAAACAACTTTACTTCCAGGATGTAGTTCAGACAAAAGCTTTGACTGTCTTTGATACACTTGTGTTCAATTTTTACATGTGTAATAAGGATGTTTAATTAAGCAGTAAGGGATTGGGGAAGCCAGTCTGCTAAAGAAAACTTTCTATATGACTATTAAATTAGTAATGAATTGCTGTTCTCTGTAATGCTCTCATTCTGAATAATCACAAATTTTCTTTATGAAGGTTGGCTGGTCACTTGCTGACCCTGTCATTGCCTTTCAGAAAACAGAACTACAAGTGTTGAATGAGGGTTGAACCTATTGAGGGAACCACAGTAAATTACACGAGTCTGGAGGGAGTTTATTGTGGGATACTGTTCGGGACACAGTAATAGTTGGAGGCCCAATAGTTAAGTGGGGGGTTCTTTAAGGAAACCACAAAGAAGTGAGAAATGCAGTTACCTCAGGAAGTGTCTCTGACATAAGTTGCTTATGAAAATAGCTGATCTACATTTCAAATTTTCAGTATTTCAAATTTTGACAAAATTGTTTATGAATGTTCCCTATATTTTTCAAATAACTGTAGAAATGTATGTTTGAATTCTTGTGGGGAAAACAGCTTTTTCATTCCTCTTAAGTTGTGTTCTTTCCTATTTAACACCTGAACTTATGAAGCCTAAACAAATGATTTTGTGAAACACAGAGTGGAAACAGGAATATAGACTTTCTTTAAACTTTATAGATAACCTCACAGCTTTACTTTCTCCACGATATGTGTGTGTGTGTGTGGGGGGGGGATTAATGGCACTAGTGCGTAATGCCCATGACACAATGTTTGGTACATTCCCCAGCAGTAACTAGTTTGAGGAGAAAATGTCTCACTGAACTCTATTTTGTGGTATGAAGTAAATGTTTGAGGATGATGCTTTTTGCCTTTTTTGTTTGTGGTTTTTTACTTATGAATACTTTTGCAGAAGGGATGGAGACATTAAATAGCTTCATAACATTAATGAGCTCTAGTGTTTTTGGCTCCTAGCTAAAAGTCTGTATTTATATTTAGTGTAAGAATAAAATAGAGACAGAAATTTTAAAGAATGGAAGCATTTAGACAGTAACTTTGTTTTGTTTTAAATCCTAATGACCTGGAATACCATTATATAAAAGAGAGGCGAGATAGGTAACTCGCAATTAAAGTGCAAGCTCTTCAGAACATTAAATGGTGGTAATGTTTTCTACAGAATTAATCAGTCCAAGATGGGAGACTTCTTTAATTTCAGGGTGTTGTCTGATTGCATTTTATAATTTCCTTATGTCTAGTTATTACATTTATAATACAGAAGTCTTAATTCAAGCTGTGAGGACTTAAAGGATCCAATCCAAACAAGGCAACTTTGTTTCCCCGCTGTCTTCTAAACAACTCCAAAAATCTTAACAAAAATCAATGCATAACTTAGAAGAAGGAAAATGAGGGCATGTAAAAGTGGTCTTCAAAATAAGTGGATCTGGATGCTCTTCAGGATTAATAATCCCTTAAATACACAGGAATATTTATATAATGTATAAAAATTCATAGAGACTTGTGCTCTCGAGGAAATTGTTTGTATTTGGTTACTTGCTCCTGCTGCTTCCAACAATATTGATGAAGATACAGAAGACTACTACTCTTGCCATTTCTGGCAAATTAATGTTTCAAAGCTAAAAATATTATAACATTTTCCTACAAACTGTACATGCTCCCATCAAGTTTGCTTTGGAAGATGAGTCTATGTGGTAGAAAATGTGAAGATGTACATGTTTGGAGCTGCTGAAATAAAACCTCCATGATGTACTGATATTATGTGAGTGTGAATACTTTGGAATGTGAATTGGGGGAGGGGGAATTAGAATCTGAGGGTAGACTAGTGATTTTAAAAGAGAGAAAAGGTTTCAAAGTTTTAGAAACTCTGAGCTCACTTTGCAATTGCTTTTTGTGTGAGGTTTGTATATTACAGAAAGTACAAGTGAAGATACAGAGAATGAACAGTTTCAAATTTAATCTTAAAAAAACAACCCAAAAAACCCCTTGGGGCAGACCCATAGCAAGTTCAAATGATCATAGCTCCACAGAAGTCACTGGCTATATGGTAAATCACATCAGCTGCAAATTTCCCTATGGATTTTTTTAACCTGAGTTTCTACTCTAGGAAAACTCTTCAGAACCTGTCCTCCCAGACCAAATCTCTCTCCCCACCCACCCCCCCCCACACACACACCCTCTCTGCTCTAATTGTCCATAAAGGATTAACTATAAAATTTCATTTCACCATAAAAAAACCCACATGGGTTTCAAAACAAGTGGGTTGTTTTTTGTTTGGTTTGGTTTTTGTTTTGTAATGTTGCATCAAAAATTCATCAACCAGCTCTAGGTAGGTAACTCTAGATTTACAGAGGTTTGGTCAACTCAAAACAGAGCCTTGTATTGTGGTGTAGTCGGAAAGAGTAAGTCTCAGGTCCGACACTGGGTTCTCAAAGTACAAAGGACACTACACAGGTATCTGTCAAACACAAACAGTTTATTTCCTGACAGCTAACAGCTGTGTCCCAAAACTGGAAGAACAATATAACAAAGAAGCGGCATATCTTACGTCCCTTCCTGCAAGCCTGGAACCCCGGGTAGGAGGTGGGAGGTTGTCTTAGCTTCCAAGGCGCCGGTACCCAAAGCCCATTGGTGAGGTTCGATTTGCTAGGCTCTGAGGCAGCCTTAAATACATTTTTCCTGCCTTGTTTGGCAGTTTGGAAATTTCCAGGGGTTACTCACTATGTGCTGATGTAGGGCTTAGCTGTTAGTTATCGATCTGGTTCTGATTTAGTTGTTCTTTGGCCTTGTTTACATGATCAGTACGTTAGGGTAAACAGAATTGTTTATGCGTTTTTGCCCTTTACCCTTATCTTATACTTGTTCTTGCTATACTGGCAACAATGCTTATCTTAAATGGTGTATGTTCCAAAGACTTGCTTCTGGCTCATCAGATATGGGGAAAAGGGAAAGGGGGGAAAGAATGCAGGCCTCGCGACCCCTAAACTAGCACGTACAAAGTTCTTCCGCAATTGACCACTACATGTGGGTGTCTTAGAAATTGCAGGCAAATGTTGGTAGAAGTTCTTTACACCATTCTGTTCAGCTGTGGGAATATTTGAAATAATGAATAACCTTGCTCTCTGAATGCATCATTGTGGATTTCTCTACTCCTCCTAAACCTAGCTTACCCTGCTTATAAGAACAGAGCAGATGGCTGGAGCCCTAGAGTCAGCTCAATACCTTTTTGTGCAGAACAAAATTTGGAGAAATAATGGTAGTTGTCCATTTTTTAAGACAGTGAAAGAAAATAACTTTTAGTTTTAAGGGTCTCTATGGGGAAAACTAAGTACTATCTCAGCCCTGTTCTCTTTGTAGTTTAAGGTTATCAGGAGATGGAAAGAGGAAATCTAAAACTCTTCCTTTGAAGCTTAAAGTGATCTGTTTCCCAGAAGTATACATAACATGAGGAGCCATTTTCTCCCTAGTTAGCTGGTCAAGAATCTTAGAAATGAGAGCTAAAATGGATTTATACATTTACCAATTATCAGGCAAAGATATTAAAGTTGCAGTGAATATCTTGCTCTACCTCCACAAATGATAATTCTACAACCGAGGAGCCAACAATTAGGACCAATGTGTTGCTAAGGATTGGACTGTATTAAACCTGTGTTCGTGGGATACTTTGTCAAAACCAGTCAACAATCCCAGTATGTACAGCATTGAACAATGTAGCTCTGGACTGGGAGTTGTCACTGAGCACTTGATATATCTTTGTGCAGTTTCCTGCTTGTGGCTGGGTCCAATGTAAAGCTCTGGTCCTAATCTTAAAGGCTCTCAGTCTTGGACCAGACTTCCTTAAAGACTCTTATTCCGTTTCCAATGCCCAAAAGACCATTGTGTTCATTGAGGCCTTCAGAATAGAATTACAGCTGCTATATAATTGAGAGAGTTTGTCTGTTCAAGAACTCCTCCTAAACGGTAAGAGCTAGGACCACCAAATTCAGTATATAACTTCCTCTTATCATAGCTTTAAAGCAGTGTAAGGGTTTGGTTGTGCCAGGAAAATTAGGATGTGCCTGGAATGGGATAGCTTCTCATAACAGAGAATAGACAGAATAACTAGGCAGGTAGAAGGGGCTGACCGGCCTGTCTGGGACCACCCCAGCCCCTAGCCTCTCACCCTACAGGCTCCCTTTAGAGAGGGTGGGAGGGGTGAAGCTCTCCCCTCCCTCCCCTCAGATTCATAGAGGGACATTGATGGCTGTTCCCCTTCATCAATGAGTGAAGGGAAAGTGCACAGTTTGCTGCAATCCTCACTCTGGCTGGGGAGCATGCGGGGAGACGAGCTATGCACTTTGTATTTTTCAAACAGGAAGTGAGAGCAATCATTTAAATGAAGCATGTACATCTTCCTTGTATTTTTCAAAGGAAAAAAAAAAAGCTTAATTGAATTCAAGATTCGAGCAATGCCAGGTAAATGTACTGGTAAATGAATATTTGAGGAGCTAAAGACCGGTTTCTTCATGCTAGATCCTACACAGTGCTGCCACTTACTGCAGGGTATCAGAATGAGCTCTAGTATGTTTGTCTTTTGGACCCAATGTAACACCCTCTTTTCTGAAGAAAATAAAAAGCCTTCCCAGAATATCTATTTAGTGTTGCATTTCTATCTCTGTCTATGCATTAATGAACGCCTGTATCTGAATACTTTAAACTTGAATGGATCAAGTGAGATTCAGAAATAATATTCCTTTTTACAGGTGGAAAACTAAGCTGCAAAACCTAAGAAACCTTTAACAGATCCATTGATTGAACCCAGATTTGCTAACACCCAGTATAGATTCTGAAGCACAAGACCAACCTTTCTCAAAAATGCATATTTAAGGAAACACTATGGGATGGTAGCACCGGAGTCTATTTTGATTATACTTTTTGTTATGGGTTGGGAATAACTGCTGTCCTTCATTCAGGATGCATGCCAAATGTGATTTGCTACAATAGAAGTAGTAACTCAGAGGGCTGCATTTCTGGCCAAAATAAAGGCACATCCAAGACTCCTCGGGAGTTTGAATTATGCAGGGATTGGCTAGGCTGGGTATTGTTTTGGTAAGGGTGTGCAAATGTATTAAAGTGTGAATGAGAATTATTGGAGATGCACAAGTGGCCATAAACCCAAGCAGACAGTAACCAAAGTACTGGTTGTGGTAGATTGACAATGTCCTGAACAAACCTTATGGAATAAAGAAACTTTACAGAATTAAGTTTAAATTTTAGTGAATTAGGGTTGATACCTTTTAGGTACTTTGTATAGAAATGCAGTTGTGTATGGGCTGTTGTGGTACTTTGTGTACCTTCTCAAGTTGGGATGGGGAAAGCTAATGAACATCTAAAATTATTGGCCTTTGAAGCAAGCCCCCTGGAGATATGTATGTACTACTTTAAACTATATTATGTAGAGACTAACAAAGAAAAAACTTTTGGATAAGAGCCTGGGCTTAAATTTATTCAGGGACTTCTTCCTGGTCCAGCAAATGGAAAGAATGCCTCATCTCTGGTGGGAGGTATCAATCTGGTAGGGTTGGAAGGACAGGGCCTACCAGAATCCAGGTTACATTGGAGTCTCATAAGCTTATTAGCATGCATAAAAATGTTGTTTTATTGTTGTACTTTTTTTAACCTTTAAGAATAAAAAACACACCTGCTTAGTGGTAACTCAAATCTGCAGCACTCCCTCTGTCATAAGTCTCCAAAGAGAAAGCAAGCTGGTCTGTTGAGGCATACTATGTAGCCTGGACCTACTGTAGTCAGAGGAAATGAGACTTCTCCAGTGAAGAGAGACAATAGAGACAGCTGGAGACCTGAGAATGGGTGCTCATGCAGGACCAGAGGGGAGAAAAACAGGTGCAGTTGCTGTGAACCATGACACTGGTAATGTAGCCTTGAGAGAGAGAGCTCACTGTTTGGAACAGTGAGCTAAGGAACAGCTTCCTGCTGTTTGATTACTAGTGTATTCAGAGAAACAGGATTCTATAGAATCTTTACGCAAACTAGATTACCTCAAAGTAGTGTATAGCTCTTTCTCTTTCTAAATGCAAACAACCCACACAACCTTAAATTTGGCTAATACAGGTTGAAACTGTAAAATCTGGTGCTCTCTGGCTGGATCAAAAAGCCTGACTGGGAATTGGGGCAGACAGGGTCAGGAGTGCAGCCCCAGCCAGTGGCAGTGGAGCCAGTGGCTGGGAGCACAACCCAGGCCAACAGCAGGGTGCGAAGCCCAGGCTGGGGCTGGTGGCAGGGAGAATAGCTCTGGTCATAACCTGGAGCAGAGCCCAGTGGCCAGGGCTGACAGCTGGGAAGGGAGCTTTGACCTTCCCTCATCTGGCAAACTCCCTGGTTTGGGCTCCCTCAGGTCCCCAGGGTGCTGAAACAAGGAGGTCCAACCTGTATATAATTTTTGTGCCTGTATATTATTGGGATTGGAATGCTGTTAGTACCTGAAAGAAAATACTAGTGTAAACCATTTAAATGGGGACTTACAGAAATTTCAATAAATAATTGTTATCGAATAAGTGTCTAAGGGAGATATTGTATCTGGTAAATATGTCTGTCAAGCCAAACTTCCCAGGAAGCCCCAGAGTAAGGTTTATTGTCAATAATAGCTATTACTTTAATTTCTTTTAATTAGCATTAATTATTTTATAAATTTTACATCAATGTTTAAATCTTTAATGTATACTTCTGACAGAACTCTATCAAGTCTAGGTGTGGACACAAATAGGTGGAGCCTAAATAAGGAAATCATTGGGGGGGAAAAAAGTGAGTTTAATTTGTATCAGTTTTGGTTTTCATGGTCATACCTGCGCGCGCGCACACACACACACACACACACACCCTTTACTTCCTGATTAACAGTGATGCAGATGAACATGATGCAGCATTTTATTTAGACTCTGGAATAGACAATGGGAAGTAGAAATCTGATTAGCCTTCTGTTGAAGGTTAGAAGTGCACATTCTGTAATTTTGCTTTCATCATTCCTGATCCACAACATCTGAACCCATTTTTGGGTTTAGATTTTCAAGCTGGCAATCCCAACAGGCTATTAATAACTTAAACCAGCATTTCTCAATGTTTTTGATATCGGGGCCAGCTTGCCACCTTCCTAAACTGTCAGGGAAATCATGGGGCACTGGAGGCAGTCTATAGACCAATCACTGAAAAACGTTGTCTTATGGCAGGGGTGGGGAATCTAAGGCCTGGGGGCCCAATGTGGCCCCTAGCTTGTCTGGATCCAACTCCTGAAGCTCAGGGAGCCCATGCTGGCACTCCAGCCCCCTCGCTGCCCTATCACAGCTGGAGCACACACAATCTACCAGGTTGGGCCCCTCTAGACTCTGGTGTGGGAGGAGAATGTGGGAGAGTGTCTTTCTCCTTCTTAGTTGGGGGCCACATCAGTGAGGGTTTGTTTTGTTCTGTTTTTTGCTTCTCACTTTGTGACTCATGACTGATTTTTCTGTGGGTCAGCGGCTGCCAACCCAAAAAAGTTTCTCCACCCTGTCTTAGGGTATGTTTACACTATGCAGCTTTTAGTAACATGACTGTTGTGACACAGCTGTGTCGCTAAAAGTCAGGCAGCATAACCACTGGCACTTTTGCCAAAAAAAAAAAAAACCCTTCCTCCTCCCTTTGAGTGGCGTTGTCTTGGTCAGCGGGAATGCTCTGTTTATACTAGTCCTTGCAGTGGCAAAGCTTTTGTCATTTGTGGGTGGGGGAGCTAAGCAGCTGTGAATGACAAAGCTTTGTTACTCAATTGCCATTGTAGACAAAACATCAGACAGCCCTGCTAGTAGGAATCCATTGTGCAAAATGTTATACACAAGTATGAGGTGTATCGGGGGTAGGGGAAGGAAAGAGAATTGTACTGTTCACCACAGAGATTGTACATGGTTTTGCTACACGCTAAAAGGAAGTATTTTCATCTAAGTACGTTCTTCTCTCCAGGGAGCACTAACTGCTACTTAGAGTAAACTTCATTCAAGATGTGCATCTGACTGCTGAATATAAGCAAAACTTCATACATATATGCATGTTTCTGTAACTCTGAGCTTGAAACTTCTACTGTAGTCAGGGACACATTGACCTTCTGGGAAAGAGTTGCAAATCCTCTTAAAGCTAAATTTCAATTAAATGAGCTCCTGTTATGTGTGAGGGTTAAATGATTGGGAGCCTCTGCAGGCTTTGGAGATGTCAATAGCTGATATGGGCATTTTGTGGTAAATGTTTCAGAAAAAGCTGAGAGCAAAAATAAAATTGAGTGATTTTTAAGAATCTTCTGAAAATCTGAAAGGTGGCAAATGGCATTTTGGTCTTCTCTTGCTGTTTCTGATTAAACAATTTACCCTACCCAGGGAGGCCCTGAAGAACATATTCAGGTACTGTCAACTTCATCATGCTTTTGCTGAGCAACTACTATCTTGAGCACATATTTAAATGTTTGCCGAATTGCAGCCTATAAAAGTACATCTGCATAACAACTGGGGGAGGGGGTAATTCTCAGTTTGCATAGAGGTACATGTGCTACTATTGCTTGGAACTAATACGTAAAAATAGCAATATGGATGAGTGGCTTAGGCTGGCTAGCTGCCTACTGACATACATACTTAACTGGCTAGTCTGAATTCTTGTCCATCGTACACTAATATCTTTAGGCACTAGCTCAAGCAGAGTTACCATGTGTACATTTGCACAAGCAAGGCATTACACCTCCTTGTTGCTGGGTAGGTGACACCTTGGAGGCTGTTTACAGGGTGTTGGAGCCTGTAGCCCTGGCAAAAGGAGTGCTTTACAGGAGCATCATAAAGCAGTGATTTTCAAGTTGGGTCACGTGCCCGCCAAGTAAGCCCCTAGTAGACCTATAACACTTAAAGCTATGTGTCATAGCCACCGATGCTTGCAGCGCCCATTGGCTGCAGTTCTCTTTTTCCAGCCAAGGGGAGCTGTGGGAAGTGATGTGGCCCAGGCCACTGGTTCTTGAACCTCCCCTTGGCTAGAAAAGTTGAACCACAGCCAATGGGAGCTGTGAGACTCCATGGCTATGGATCCCTAGGTAAACAAAGCATTACAGGTCCTCCAGTGGCTTTCCCAGGCAGGCCTGTGACCCAACTATTGAAAACCACTGTCATAAGGGACTACAGCCCACAACTGGGGCCTAAACTTGACCTTTGTGAAACTTTAATTTTTCACTGTTCTAGTTTCAGAACATGAAATCCTCAATTCCTCCTTACTCGGGCTTTAATGCCAAGAACCTTGCATTACTTGAAACGATGCTTGTCACAATTCAAACTAAATCTGAAAGGTGAATGACAAATTTTATAAAAAATAATAGTAGTCACATTTCTTTCATGAAGATAGGACAGACACATTTACCTGCTATGAAAACTGCTAGCTTTCTACTTTTAATTCTCTTTGCACCACTGGATTGTGCTGCACTTGTTCTCACTTGCAATATTTTTCAGTTTCAACTTTGTTCACCCTTGAAATTAACCTGCTATATGTAAATATCTCATTGAAATACATATACTCCTTCTCCATTTAATGAAAAATTTCAGCCCTATTGGTTCATTGATAGACCATCATGTACTAGGCTCCTCACATTCTGCACATTGATAAGAACACCCACTGATTAATTTTATTAACCGCCCACTTTGAATCCTTATTAGATAATTAAAATTAAATGCCAAAAGATGATAGAAATGGGTGTTTAAAACTATTGTTTTAATTCCTGCTGCTGGTAGTTTTACTGATATGTCAGATGGGTATTATGCCATACTTTCTGGAAGTCTGCTATTAGACAACACTGCATGATGCTTGAAAATCTTAGGTAAGAATGTCTCTGACTGGAATTCTATCAGGAGGCAGATATTTTTCATTAGAAATACCAAATCATTGTGTGTTCTTTTTGGGCATAGAATTGGTTCAGGATTCAATATGTCAGATTAACTGTACCACCTACTTTTATCACTGCCCCTTATCAGTATATTTCAATGAATTACTTATATTTCAGTGCAAAGCTTTCCCTTAGATGGAATACAGATTATAGAATTATTTCAATTATGAATTATGGAAATTTCAAGTTGAGGCAAACAACGTTTAGATTTAAATTGTAACCAAAAGACTTGCTCTGCAATTTTCTGCCAATGATTTTTAGCAGATTATATTTCTTTATACGTAAAGTACCCAAGCCTGAGACATGGTGTATTGTTTAGTGTTTCTGTTGTCTTCAAAGAGGAGGTGCTGAACTGTTCCTCTCCTTAAGTGTCTCTTTTCCCTGTCTGGGATCTTTCCCTATCTGTTTTGTAGATCAGATTATTCACTCCCATCTCCACAGATATCTGAGCATTAAATTATGAAGGAATATCTTTACCCTTTTAAGGGACAGGTTGGAGCTTGCAGACAAAGCAGTCTGGTAAAATGAAGGCCGCCTGCCCCACACTGAAAATGGATTGTTTAAAGAGAAGATAACTAAGCATGGAGGGAGGACCCCAGCTGTGTCTTTCTCACTGCAGGAGACTAGTTTAAGTGAACCCAGGTACTTCCTGACTTTGGGCAGGACCAGTTTTAGGTTTCCATTACTAGGGGAATATGTATTTTGGTGGGGAGCCCTAGGCATTGCTTTTTCACATAGATATTTTTTAAAAAACTGTTGCCCACAGGCTACTTACATCCCCTATGAAATCTTAGTTTTTAATAGTTTCAAGTAAAATTTGGCAAGTGTAAGTATTTTGTCTGTGTCACTTCAATGGCTTAGCACTGGATATCTTTGTACATATTTTGACGTTTCTGGCAATGTTTTGTGGTTTTTTTGAAGATTGTTTTGGCCCCTATGAAACACCATAGCTGTTTCTATACTGGCGCGATCTTATGCCAGAGCTATGTAAATGAGGCTCAGAGTGGAATATCGCCGAGCCTCATTTGCATAACTAATGAGTCGCCATTTTTGCAGAAGAGGCTCTTGCGCAAGACGGAGCTGTCTACACTGCCCCTTCTTGCACAAGAAAAACCCTCTTGCGCAAAGCCATTATGCCTGAAAATAATCAGGAATTCATTATGTATATAAAGAAATGGGAAAATATATTTTGCTCCGTTTTCTTTTCTTCTCTTTGAGAACTTTGTTTAGTCTCATTTTTTTGTTTAAGTAATTAAAACATTTAGCTGCCATGGCAATAGATTCTGCATGGGTAAATGCACATTTTTCATAAAAATCAAAATATTTTAGGGATCCACCTGAATGAAAGGTATTATACACATAAAACATTGATAGTTTATTACTTTCTGCAGCTGTCCAGTTAAGACTGAAACTTTCAAAACCTGACTGATTCACATGTCACCTTTAGATTAAATATATATTGCATTTTAATATTTGAGTCTGGCTCTCCTATTGATTTCTGTTGTAGCTTTCTGTGTAATAGCTTAAGTTTATTGTGAGGGAACCAGAAATTCACATATTACAGGAGAAATCCATGGTTCCTTATCCACTAGGGAAGCTGAGCAGGTTTCAAATCTAGCGAGGAATAGTTTTGTGTTGCGAAATCACTGAAAATCCTTAAGGGGCCTTCATGTGGTGATGGATGTCCTCTTAAAGAAATTCCAATCTTTCCTATTATATATATATATATATATATATATACACACACACACACACACAGATACAGACACGACCCTAATATTTGACTTAGTTCTAGATTCTGTCTGAGTAAGGACCTGATCCTGTGCCACCTTGAGAGTTGATGGTGTTAAGGCCCTCAAGCAGACACTTAGAATCTAGCAGGGTTATGCCACTTTAAACTAGTAATGTAAGTGCAGCAGTGCTTCTTCCATTCAAAATCATGCTGCATATTATTTTTTTTAAATCTAGTTACAGATTTTTATCACATTGTTAGTATTGTGATAACTTGGTTTCTTTCTGAAAAGATTTAAAGTATATTTAGAATGATCTTCTGTAATAGCTTGGGAACTTTATTGAGAACCTTCTGAAGAAGCAAGAATTCCGTACTATTTCTCAAGTAAACTTCCAGAAACCGTGAAAGTTTTTGTTTGTTTGTTTGTTTCTACATGTTTTTCTATTGGCAAAGCATACAGTACAATGAATAGAACCTGGCTGCTTTACATAACTTATCTATTTAATCATTACAAACTGTGATCTGTCCAGAAATAATAGTGAACAAAGTGGACTGGGTAGCTATTTGTAACTAGACTTTTTGTGTTCCTCTAAGCATAAAAATGAGAGAATTAATGAGTTGACCGTCACTGCCTTTATTGTCTGATATATACTAAGGACTGAAAATTATACCAGTAAGAAGACTTGCATGTATTTAGACATTAATCAGGTCCAAGTAACACTGCTAGACTAATGATAGCTTTAAATTGTCTTGTATAATATCATAGTTAGTATACGATTGTTTATGCCAGTGGGAAAAAAATGAAAAATCTCATTCTTACTATTACAAATATTTTTTGTATTTTTGTATCTCTAATAAAATATAGAACTTCAAAATATTTTGTTCTTGTCTACAATTCCATACCAATACAGTGCTTGTGTTTATCCGTGAAAGAGTCAAAACAGTGTTATATCTGGGTTTTTAAAAAATTTTTGCTTTATAAAATGTGTCCATCATGCTTTGTGGGTGCATGCCATCAGGCTGTCTCTGATTTTCCCAGTAATTTGGAAAAGGGGTAATTTTATGTTGTGCTTTGAAGGCAAAGCTGATACACACACACACACACACACACACACACACACACACACACAGTCTTTTTTTATACTGTATTTCCACTTGATACTTTAATGTATGGCATGAATCTGCAACTCAGTCATTAAAAAAAATTCTTAATTGAAGTTTCTATTTGGATTAGTCCCATATTCAGCTTCAGTCAAGAGAAATGGTTAGTGGCTAAGTTGCAGTTCTTTAGCCACAACTAATCCATAGGAGACTTAGAAAGACCTACTTGAAAGAGAAATCAATTGGTTATAGGAATAGAAAATAAATTATCACCACTTTTATTTCAATTTTGTCAATTTTTGGAATTGTCTACAGAGATTATTGGGAGGGATGGAAATGCTTTAGGACTTAATTATACTTCAGTGTAAACATAATGAGAGTTTGAACCACTTGTGTTTACCATGTGTGCCTAGGAGCCAAATTATTCATGGCTTTGAGTATCTTAGTATTAATTAAGGCAATAGACTGTAATTGCTCTAAAAGATATTAAATTCATCAGGTCAAAAATCAACTTCATGTGATGCCAGGCTCTCCTTCACCTTGTGTACTCTTAGGTGGCAAAAATAATCATTTTCTACTAGTGTAACTACAATATATCCATATATATAACATAGGTTTGGTCAAAAGTTGACATAACCTTTGCAATATAATTTTTTTTTCTATCAGCCAAAATATTGATCCATATAACTACACCTACTCAGTAGAGATGTTGGGAGAACAGAAAGGTAGGACAACCGCTAGAATAAAGAACTGGAGCAAATAAGCTAATGTGGTACAAGCAGGGAATACGTGTACATGTATACACAGGCCATTAGAGTTCTCTAGCTTACACTGATTAAAAAAAAAGTTAGCGAAGTAATCTCGGTGCTCTGCTAATCAGCTAAATTCCATTTTGTGTTGTGACAGAAAGTGGAATGGGCAGCAGAAGTATTGGCATGTTAAGGTTCCCTGAAAAGAAGTGTGAATCTAGGAAATCCTGTAAATGGAAGGGTAACATTTCTGAAAATGAGTAAGAGAAGAAAGTTCCTCTTATGGTATCATTATGCCTCTTCCTCATTAGGCACCCACTAAATATCACACTTTGGAGGTGTATCTACTCTTATTTCATCCTATCTCTTTGGTACCCCCTAGTGTGTAATGTCACAGAAAGAAACAAAGGAGCCAAGTGGAACACCATTGATGTTACTAAATTACTCTTGAGTAGTGCTAATGCTTTTGAAAGAAAAAGTAGCTGCCTACTGTGGCAAGGATGGAGTACATATCACTGAAATTTGGAATAGCTTGATGAGGGAATCTTCCACCACTATTTCATTGAACATATTAGAAGGCGGCAGATTAGGAAGACCAGCTTCTGATGCTGAATCTGCCACAGGTTGTTTTGCTTGAATTTAGTCAAATCTCTTTCAGCTCTCTGCCTAAGTAGAAGCTTTTTGACAGGGTAAAGGTACATTACACAATTGGGATTCTCTCAGTGGCTCTGAGTGATGACATATTGATTATTTTGTTAGGATTTTCATCACTAAGGAGCAGTAACTAATAGCACAATATAACAGAACTAATGTAATTTAGTGTAGAATATCTTCTTTCAAGAGGAGAAATGTAATGTTCTCTTTTTGAAAACAGATATGAGTGTATGGAAGAGAAATAGCAAGATGGAGAGAATTTTTAAAATAATTTAGGGTAGAATTAGGAGGCGGGCAACCCATTGGGGGGGGGGGGGAGGAATACCACATCTTCAAAAATGTAATAGTCACAGTCCATACTTCAGATGAGGTATGGTATGATATAGGAGGTGTTGCATACAACATAACAACCCCCCAAGAGTTACTAGTAAAGAAACGCTTAGACTGTAAGTAATGGAACAATGTACCATTATCATTTCTGGTCTGATGCTACTTTTTTTCCTTATGTTTCCAAACCGTAGAAAATTTCAGACAAGCTTCGGGATGGAGTGTTAGATTCTGGCCCCAAACCTCGCTTCTTTTGCGCTATTCACAAAGCGCACACAGTCAGGGAAACTACCCTAAATGGGGAGCTGAAAATTCCCTGGTAAAGTGTGATCTTGGCTGGTATAAAACTGGGCATACTGACTCTGTCACTCTCTCCCTGGCTGTATGAAAGTTTTGAGGGTGGTGTTATGTGGTCAGAGCCTTCTGTATTTCAGCATTCCCCAGTGGCATGGCACACAGCCTCCTCATAGTGCAGAGCAGCTCTGAGTCTGCTTTTAATTAGACTTCAAATTGGGTCAGTGGTAATGTGGCATAGGATTAGACAATCATTAAGAAGGAGTCTCTCCTCTGAGACTGTCTAGCTTCACCAGCCAAGTTGTTGCAGATAATTCTTGTTTTCTGTATTGTTCTATGAAACCCCAAAAGCCACCACCGATCTCTCAAGAATATTAAGAGAAATTTGATGGAAGCCAGCCCTGTGTCTTGCCAGAACACTAAACTAGAACCAGTGTTATCGGAACAATATGTGGATTTACTCAAACTAATTGTTATGAATGATATTCTGTAGAGAGTTAGAGTAAAATTTCCATTGAGTTCAAGGAGGCCAGGTTCTATAGCTTGTTGAGATCTAAATAAGAACAAACATTGTTTCTTTTTGTTTCTTATGACCCCAAGCCCTCACATAATGAATTGGTATTTTCCATCAATGACTGGATGATTGAAACTTTTGAACAGGAGAAATAACAAGGGCTGGTTTAATAATTGTCAATCGAAATTTTTGGCACATTCTTCTCAGTTAAAGAGCTACTTGTTTTCCTTCTTCCCCCAACAACTAATTTTTCAACTGAAAGTTAATTTTCCAAAGCAAAATGGTCAAACTGAAAAGTTTCAATTTGAAAATGTCACTGCAGTGCCTCATAGGAGTTATTGTTTGTCTGCCTTACCTCTCTTCCCCCCCCTCCCCACCGCCCGCATTTTCCATTATGGGCTAGGTTCCCCCACTGGACTAAATCTCTCATAATACATGCTGATCAGTGACTCCTGTGATGCACTATGGTACTGTAGCTCAAAAAGAGGGGGACAGTGATACATCAAGGGAGACATTTTTGGATGATAACTTTGACCTTTTTAATGGAAAAAATAATTTTCTGCAGGGAAAACATCCCTTTGCTAACAAGTTCCAATAATAAGTGATAGAAAAGGAACTTGCATAATTTTTCACTAAATATTATTTAGTGATAAAAACATGACAGTTTTCAGACTTCAAAAGTATTAATGAATACCCACAGTCATCTGAATACTCAGAAATGGTAGTCATATATTATTTTACACTCCTGGCTCTTTTTTGCAACTTGAGGGAAAGCGCCTTGATAGGAATTCTGTAAGGCAGCACTTGAACCTTCTACAAGAATCAAGCAGCCAGCTTCCAGCCTTGGCCCTGAAGAATAGTAGGACCGTCAGCTGTCTAATGTAAGGTGGGGGCATATGTTTGAAAAGTGTAATGTTCCTTAGCAGACAGAGTTTCTGAGTGACTGCACAAGAACTCAAGTACTGTTACCCCTACAGATAACATGTGATGAAGAAGGAAAGTTTTTCTACAACCATTTAGAAATCAATGTACTGCTTTCCTGACCAGCCAAAGGACACTGGATTTTTTAGGCATGTTTGTTCACCTCTGATGCAATCAGTTTAAGTTCATAAGAATAAAAACATTGGGATTTGTTTTAAAATACTTTGATTCACCACATGCACTTTTATTTTTCCTCTGTCTACATGTTTCTTTCAGGGTATGAATCCATAAGAAAATGTACAGGGACTCTGAAAGAATGTTGTTCAATTTTCATAAGGGCTCAGACTTAAAATTTAATGTATTTAGAGAGGCAAAGGATAGCCATATCAGAAGCAGCTTCTTTTTGCTTGTATTTAACCGACACTCAATGTCATTTGCTATTGGGAAACAACTGAATGCTTTTCTTGTGGAAGAATTTTACATTTAGTTCAGCAAAACCAAAGAGGAGGGAGACTCAATGGGCAATAAATCCTGGAAAATATATGTATTAGATTCTCACATTACAGAAAAGTCTGGAAAAGATCTGTAAGTAGTACTTTAACTGTGTTCTGTCATAAACCAAAACATCGGTCTGTCAGCTTTTTTGTTTGTTTCATTTTGTATTAGGAAGTGCAAAGAAAGTCAATTCCTCAAAGGATAAACACTACCTCAGGCTTCATGTGTCCTTTTTAATATAATCATTAACTATATAGGTAATGACCCATATAAAATCTATCCCATTATTTACAATTTAAATTATATTAATTAATTTTATTCCCTTTAGTGACTGAGGCTACAAAAGAATTCAGTTTCTTACTCATACAAGATGCATGCTTCCTTTACTTTAATCTTTTGATGACTCATGGTGTAACCACTCCCTGGAAAATATCTGCTTTCACTTAGTGGGAATATAGATGTGAGGCTCTTTCTTCAGTGGATGTAAGGATTTTTTTCCTTTGGAGCCAAAAATAGGCTCTCTTTGGTTCCCTTCTGTTGTTGCATTAAGAAGTTAATCTTATTTTTCTCAGAATGATCCAAAATAGCTGGGTGAGCTCTAGTCTGCATTTGAAGGAAAAAATAACATTACAAAATAGAGGATGGGTTAAAAACTTGATTTTCTAGCTGCGTGTGTCTCTGACGAGGCTGACACAGTTGAGCCTCACTTTGGAGTAGGGAGAGGGGAAGTAGATCTTAGAGCAGCTCAAGCAATGTCTATGTAGTCCCCCTCTTTCCTTCTACCTCTTTCCCTCTGTTCGCACCTTCTTCTGTTTGTGCTGCACGGGGTGGTTCACCTGCAGCATCTGTGCCCAGAATCTGAGGTCTGTCTTGCCAACCTCGGTTGCTGTTGGGGGTGGGGCTAAAACTGGAATTGGTGGTGGTTGTCAAGCATGCAAGGCATTGATAAAGCATGCAACTAAATCAGGGAGGCTACAATAGCTACCCACAGAGACAGCCAGCGTTATCTAGTGCCTGGATCTCTGGTGATGCCAGGGGCAAGGGTGATGATCAGTTTGGGATCTGGATGGGATTTTTTTCCTAATGGCAAAACTATTGTGTGGGATTCTTCCCCTTTCTCTAGTGAGGTGGAGGTAAGCAGCTCTGGACTTGGGATTCCAGCCAGGTTCCCTTGGCAAGCCTATGGGTAGAGAGGATCATGGCCTTCTAAACTATCTTGAGGTTTATAGTCCACTGGGACCATTGGTGTCTGTGGAGGTCTGCTTTGGACTGTCCCTGCCAGGCACTTTGAGATGGCAGCCCGTTAGGTAATAGTTTTCAAAAAAAGTTGTAGAATCTACACTGAATTATGTTATGGGTTTGTCTGCACTGTGCATTAGCCTATACTAGTGGAGTGTAAATTCTAATGTACTAACTGGCCTGTGATGACCCTGCTTATTTGAATTGAGTTCCCTAGTACATGTTAATGTGTTCCTATGCTAAGTAGTCACATTTTATATACACTACAAAATAGTTGGACCAGTTTGTGTACCACATGGTCCTTGGCATTAGCATTTACATGTTTCTGTTGTAGACTATGCACCACGTAGACAAGCCCTATACTTTTTCATTGTCTACATTAAACTTAGCCTGGTTTTCAGCTGATGTAAAATGACAATCTTCACTGATTTTTTTTTCCAGCAGGTAAGATTTGCTATCACCTAAAGAAATCTAAATTCCTCATGTGTTATAGTATATTACCAGCTCTCCAATTTATTGTTGTGTGTAAAGCTGCTTGACCAATTCTGAAATCAACTAATCTGCATTTCAGCATCTCAGTGATGACTGCCCTATGTTTCTACTATTATTTTTTTTCCACTATGACAAACTTTGGGAAACGTTTTTGATGCCTAATTTTGCTTACAAGCATGTGATCGTAACCCTAATATAAGCTTCATAGAGACATTTCCAAGTGAAAACTGCTCAAGATTGAGTCTTATAAGATTAGACTTAGAAGAGAACTCAGGAAGTCATCCAGTCCAACCCCATGCTCAAAGCAGGATCAACTCCAACTAAATCAGAGAGGCATAAGGATCTTGCACAAAACAGGTTTTTTGCGCCAAAAAAAGGCCACACTGCTGCTTTTTGCGCAAAAACCCCTTGTGCAAAAAGAAACGGCAGAAAATATGCTAATGATGTTGCAGTTTATGCTAAGGAGTCCCTCATTAGCATATTTTCTGCTGCAAAAACTGGCAGTGTAGATAAAGCCCTAGTGAAATACTTTTTTTCCCCTAATATTCCATCTAGATCTCTCCCATTGAAACTTGGGACCATTGCTGCTTATTTTGTTAGCCACCAACACTGAGAAAAGCCTGGCTCCATCCTCTTTGGACCTTCCCCCCACCCCCCACCTCCCCTGCCAGGTAGTTGAAGGCTGCTATCAAACCTCCCCCTCATTCTTCTTTTCTGCAGACTAAATAAGCCCAGTTCCCTTGCTCATAAGTCATGTACACCAGCCCCTCAATTATTTTTGTTGCCCTCTGCTGGATTCCCTCTTCACTTTGTCCACAACCTTACTGGAATGGGTGGGGGGAGGGAAGCAAAACTGGATGCTTTACTCCAGATGTGGCCTCACCAATGCCAAATAGAGAGGAATAATCACTTCCCTTGATCTGCTGGCAATGCTATAGGATCACCACCTGCATTATAAAGGACAAATATATGGAAAAGTAAGAGCTTATTGGACATAATCCGCTGCAGCTTTATTCATTTTACAGAATCATACATTGTCAGTTCATGGTCAGTTGCATGACTGTTTGAAAACTTATGATAAAATTCTTATTGGATAGACGTTGCAATACATGAGATACCAAACTGGGGAAATCCCTTAAAGTGCAACACAAGGGGAGGCCCTGTTGAGCTATCTCTCAGGATGCATTTACACAGCAGGGCTTAACTTGAAAAGCAATGCAAATTAAGCAACATCAATTGCGTAGCTTATTTCAAAATTGGGAGCATTACACAGCACTTATTTCAGAATAGAGCATTCTTCCTCTGACTTTCCATACTCCTAGTACAATGAAGGTTACAGGAGTCGGAGTGAGAAGTCCTCCAACTTGACAGTATTTTGACATTATTTCGAAATAACTGCTGCTGTGTAGACACTAAGTTATTTCAAAATAATGCTAGTTATTTTGAAATAATGTTGATGTGTAGACGTACCCTCACTGAAGAACCAGGGAAATTATATGAGGTCTATGAATATTATTAAAAGGAAACAACTATAGCAAAATATACGGAAGTATACTAGCCCCAATTCATGACATTATTGGCTAGCTTATATCACCTAGTTGATGGAAATTACTGAATGTTTAAGCATACAACATTCTTAAATTCTTTAATGCTATGCTGAATCTGGGACTAAAAGCCGCATTCAAGTACTTTCACTTTCGAAAGCGAGATTGGAAGAAGATATGCAAATTCCCATGGAATTTGCATATCCTCTTTCGAATCTTCCATGTAGTCTAGACAAGCCCTAAGTTAAAATTGACTTCAGAGTATATATCAGTAACCGAAGTGTGTGTATAGAGTTTATGTAACATTATACAAAAGCTAACCATTCCAACAAATTCAGTAACATTGAAAAGAAATAAGAACATTCTAAGGAATGCAAATACACATTTAAATTGTCCAATCAATGTTAACCCTACGCTAGTAGGGATGCCATACAATAACCAAACAGTTATAGCCAATCACTTTTTAGTTTTTTGTGGTTGCAAAGTATGCTCCTATGGTCAAATTACCTGTTCCTCCCAACATATAGCGTAAATAACTCTTATGACTACACCTGCCTCAGACTATAAAATGAGATCCAAGATAAACAGCAGATTCTCTGCCTTGACTAGCCATTTGCTTGAATAAGCCAAGTACGTAATTTACCAAAAAACAGTATCGTTTCACAAAAATAACTTGGCAGTCAGCAAAAACCTATCTTGGCTGCATCGTATGAAATCTGTAACTTGGGTGGGGCACTGCAATTCTGCATTATGATTTGTGGGCATACTCTGCTGGGCCTGTGTGGAGTCCAGTTGACTTGATTGCAGAGCCATGTGGGTGTAGCATTCCACACAAATAGATCACAGTGACAAATGCAGGCCTGAGTATGTTTGTTAGCTGAGAAGGCCAAGTGCTTTGCCTTCACATATTGTTAAAGAGCCTAATGATGTTAGGATGAATACTTATAACACATCATTCTTTTATTTGTCCACAGAAAATATTTTTTTTCTCCTAAGCTCAAAATATTCCTTCTGCGCCACACACTTCCTTCCACAAGATAAAACTTGCATGTTTAGGCGTTAAACCAGAACATGCAAAAAAATCCTCTATCCACATCCATATGCTGATGTTAGTTCCTCAGTAAACAGCAGGAGGTGTTGCATCTGGAAGTGTAATTTAACTAAACAAGTAGTTAAGCTATATTCAAATTGTAAGGAGAACAAAGATCTATTGTATTCTATGCCTTTAGAAATGGACATGGTGCATTTTCGCAGAACAGTTGTTGTTAGTAATTTTAGCTTAATGGTCTTTATTGCTTCCCTGAATAGCAAAACATGTGGAAAGCAAATCTGAACAATTCTCATTAATACTAATAGGAGATGCATGGAAAGTAGCTTGCATCAAAGTTGTGATTATATCCCTAGTATTTTAAAGCAGTTGTTTTTGCTGTAATTTTGCTTTCATATGGTGAATTTTGTTGAATTTCAGGCTTTCTGGGGTGAATTGTACTTCACATTGAGCTTTGTTTTGTTCAAAGAAATGTTTTAGTGAAAGCATCTTAAATTATTTGCTGCAAAATGTTGTCAGATCATAAAGTGTTCGATAAAATTTAATTCTTGTTTTTTTTGAAAGAATTGAACACAATAATGGGGCTAATTTTGAACTGTGTGTGTTCAAAATGGTAGCCAGTTAGATCCTCAGTTCTAATCCTGTTCTCTCAATCTCTTAGTTCCTGGAATAAGTCCATCAATGTTAGGTTATGTCTACTCTGCAATTAAAAAGCCCACACTGGCCCACAACTCAGGCTTGCAGGGCTTGTGTTCAGGGGCTGTTTAGTTGTGATACTGATGTTTGCTCAGGCTGGAGCCTTGGCTCTAAGATCCTGTGAGATCAGAGAGTCCCTGAGCTCAGGCTGCAGCAATTAAATGGCCCCTTAGCCCAAATCAGGGAACCAAGTCAGCTGCCATGGGCCAGCCATGGATGTCCAATTGCAGTATAGACATAGCTTTTGAGTCCAGCTGTTTAATATGGATAAAATGAGCTCAAGAACAGCAAACATATAGGCTTGATGCAGAAAATTATTAGATGGAATTCTTTGACGTATTATGTAGGCTCTTAGAGGAGATGATCATGTGCTTACTTCTGCTCTTGAATGCTGAACTTCCCAGGACCAGCTATATGAAATAAGCACACTGCAATAATGCCATCTTTCTTTTGTAGTAGTTCATCCAGTCACGTGTACCTATTCCAGCAGTCTATGAAATCTTTATGTATGGCCTCATCAACACAGCAGGACTAAAGCTGAAATAAGCTACGCAACTTGAGCTATATCAATTGTATAGTTTAAGTTGAAATAGTGCCTAAAGCCAAATTAAGCTGTCTACACAGCAGGAAGTCAAAGGAAGAACATTCTTCCGTCGACTTCCTTTACTCCTCATAGAATGAGGGTTACAGGAATCAAAGTAAAAAGTCCTCCAGCTTGACATTAGGAAATAATGACTTGCAGTGTAGACACGCTCTTTGTTATTTCAGAATAACATCAGTTATTCCGAAATAACACTGTTGTGTAGACATACTCTTGGTTACTGTGGTTCATGGGAAGTTCCACCTCCTCTGAGTTATATTTCTTACTTTAAATTAGTATTGTAAGGTGCAATCCTGGCCTATTGTAGCTGGTAGAGGTTTGCCACTGTCTAGGCCAGGATTTCATTTAGCTGGTAAATGCTACACTGTATTTTCAGCATGGGGCTTCTCCAAACCACAGGGAAGTCTGGATGAAGACCCAAGTGCACAGATTTTTATATTAGTTTTATGTAAATGACTCTATTCGAAGAGGGAATGTACCTAGTATTAAATTACAAGTATGACCTTAGTGTTGCATTTGATGAAATTTATAATGCATGTTAGCTTCTACCAAGCTTATTCAAGGAAATACTTCAAGTAACTTCATTCATCATAGTCTAGTTATAGTTCCTTTAGGACTGTGCAGTTACTAAAATACATCAATTCTTGTAGACCAGCCCTGAAGTCCCAAGTACCACTGTTTTCAGGGAGTCTTTTTTTTTGTGGGGGGGGTTATAAATTTTGTATTAACGTGCCAAATTATTTCTATGTATAGTAGGATCATAGACTTAGGCTCTTGTTGAAGTAGTTTCCAGTATTGTTTGACTCTTTGCTGCAAGCCAAAGTGGCCTAGTATCTGCTTGAACTCACTGCGTGCCTTTTTTGATGAGAAGTATATGTATATTTTTAATTAATAAAATGGCTGCAAAATTTTATCTGTGGTAAGTTTGTCTTCAAATCTTATCTTGTTCCATTACCTGTTCACATTTCCCTTAAAATATATAATTAATGGATGACATATTATAGAAATCACATATCACAGTACAGAAATGTGGGAAAGCACAGGTTGTTTAGTTTTGGCACACCTCATGGAACTAGAATATATGAATTCTTCCTATCAGCAGTACAAAGATGGATTATTTTCTCCATTTGCCCACAAGGGGAGCTGAGAACATATGCAATTTATAATTTGGAAATGAGATTGAGGACATGATTAGCAGACTCAATTAAACTGCCTAAGGAAGCACCTTCATTGGAGGTTCTCAAAAGGAGGCTGGATACAACTATCTGTCTTAGGGTTTAAAAACAACATATCCTGCATCTTGGAAGGTTTGGCTAGATGATGATTGTGGTCCCTTCTGACCCTCTGATACTATAGGTTGGACCTCCCTAGTCCAGTACCCTTGGGACCTGAGCTGTCCCAGACCAGGGAATTTACCAGACCAGGGGAACTCAGTGTTCCCCAGCTGGCTGTCCTGGGGGTTCTGTCCTTGGAGCGCCTTGCCCTATCGTTGGCCCTGCTAACACTGGCCCTGTAGGGCTCCCCATTGGGAACACTTAGCTCCCAGCCCCACTGCCACAGAGCATTCCCTGGAGTTCCCAGCTGGGGCCACCCTGTCCTGCTGCTAGGGCCACCCTACTGCCACTGGGGATTTCGTGGGTTCCCCGGCTGGGGATATTCACCTCTGCCAGCCCCGCTTCAGCCAGGGTTTCCGTGGTGGAGATTGTCTGGTCAACCCGACCCCACTGCCACCAGGGGTTTCCCGGGGTTCCTGAGCAGGGCAGCCCGATCAGAGACGGCTCCCCTGCAGCTGGGAGTTCCCTGGCTGGTGCCAGGACTCCCCCACTGCTTGGCCCTGCTGATACTTCGTGTTTCCCGGCTGGGGCGGGAGCTCCCTGACTCCCCTGACACCAGGACTCTCTGGCCACTGCCTCGCCCTATTGATGCTGGGGGTTTCCCAGCCAGGGTGGGATTCCCCAGATATTGCCTGGACCAGGTGGGGCTCCCCAGCTCCTGCGATGTCTCAGCTGGCTCCGGGGCTATTTAGTCCAGCAAAATCCATGGCTCTGCCAGTCCAGATAATCCCAGATTTGGGAGGTTCCATCTGTATATCAGCTACAGGTGAAGTGAGAGAACTGAAGAGCTCTTGTTCCCACAAAATTTTAACCAAAAGGCTGTAACCCATCTGTTTCAAATTATGCATTACTTGAATTATTGCATACCCCTCGATTTTATTTTGCATGTTTCTCTTTGAATGGTTTCGTGCTACCAATTTCCATGGTTTGGGATGATGTGGATTTGTAGCCCTGAAGTTTCACTTAGAGGTTTGGGTTCCTCTCTGAAGAAAACCCACACAAATCCACTTAAGTTCACCAGGTTTTGTATTGGAATTATGGTTTGGAGTTGCATCTCTGAAAAAGTTCATTCTAAAATAGAATAAGTGGTCCCTTAAGCCCTCTGACAAACATGGTCCTCAACCTGAAACACAGTGAGTTTGACATATGTTTGAATTTTGTTAGGACTCTTAAGACTGGTATATAAATATGGACTTAACTTATTGTAGTATTCAATGGGGGGGGAGTTGTACAGTGCTTCCTTATATTCAATGAACTACTCAAATACAAAAATGTCAGTATTTTTTTGGTACTGTTTTGATACTGCAGAAAATGCTAGAAGTAAAAGTGATGCGACTAGATTACTTGGGAATGTACTGTGACTTCTGATCTTCCTCTGCTCTATGCTTACATAGTTAATGTTGCTAGGCAACAGGTGCATTATGCTAAAAAATACAAGAAGTTACGTGTAGCTGAACTTCTTGCCATGCAATATGTGAATTTACAATGGTGCCTTGGAGTTTTTAAGGCATAGGAAATTGTCATTCAGCCTTAATATTTCAGAAGGCCAGGGCTTTATTGCTGATGTATGTTTGTTTTGCACAGGTAAAAATAATGTAAATTTTGCAGCTAGTTCTGTGTAGAGGTTGAACTTCTAAAATCCAAGACACTCTGGTCTGACATATTGCTGGACCAAAGAGCCCCAGCTGGCAAGGTTCAGAAGCACAGCCTGGGCTGGGCCAGTGGTAATAGGGATGTCAGGGTAGGGTGCATAGGCCCAGCCGGTGCCCGTAGGATGAGGAGTGCAGCCTAGCGGCTGGGGCTGGCACCTGGGAGGAGGGTCAGCAGCTGGGAGAGGAGCCTTGGCCTCCCCTGGTCCACCAAATTCTGTGGTTCAGGACTGCTGAGGTCCCCAGGGTGCCAGACTAGGAAGGTCCCACCTATACTATTCTGTAGCTTTTTGGGAAAATTGTCTGAAAGTATCAGTGTTCTTAAGTATTTATCAGTTAAGATATATAAAATAGAATACACAAAGCATCAAAAAAACCTTATTTTCTTAACTATATATATTTAATAAGATTAATCCACACAGTTATATTTTTAGTTAATTTAAAAAACAGTCTCATGCTGGGTAAAGACTTGCCATAAGAAATCTCAAGCTAGTTAATGTTTATCTTACTACACTTGATTTGAATCAATTTGTTTCCAAATCACAAAGTTTGAAACATCCACTTGAGTCTTCAATTTTGCATCACGCAAGATTAATGCATGCAGAGTCTCCATGGCTGAAGTGAGAGATGGTCAATAATAGCATAGTTCCTATCAACAGGGAGCAGTCAGGTTGCTTGTGTACATATGGAGGAGGTCCCTGGTTCAGAGGCTTCTCCTTCTTGTTGGGTTTTGCCACTATTTCAGGGTAATTACACTTCTGTTTCAGGATAATTGCTCCTCCCACCCTGATCCATTCCAGGAGTGCCCAGTGAGGTCTTGAGTCTCCAGCTATCACCTGTCTCTGGGCAGGGAGGGACCCTTGTGTCACTTTTCTGAGTGGTTGTTTTCAGGTTGTGCAGCCTCTTGCTGTACACAGTAATATCCCTGGAAAGCCAGTTTGCTTAACAGCATGCTCGTGTGTTTTGCTTTCTCTCCAAGGGCCATGAACAGTGTATTCTCAGCCGTTACCATTTACCATGCAGCCCTTTCTCAGGAGAATAAGTGTATTTTGCAGGCAAAAGCTTTATAGAGAAAAGCATTGAAACAAACAGTAAAAGTTCCTATATGCTTTTCAAACCTTCCCAGAGGTCACCCCCAAATACAACATTAGGGCTTTGGTAAGGGGAGGTGACTACTTTTTTCTTTTCTCATCCTGCTGCATCCCCTCCCCAAGCAACACAGCCTGGGGGACCGGCAGGGAGCCTATTGCTGGCAGCAAAGGTTGGGCCCTCTTGCACTCTGGTGATGAGGAGAAGTGGACCCAGTGCCAGCCCTCTTCACTCTCCCAGCTGTGTCACTCCACTTCCCGCTGTCATCCCTTCTTCCAAGCCCACTCCCCCACGGGATGCAACTGGGGCAGTGGAGTGGGCTGGATCTGAGTGGCTTTGCTTCTCACTGCCACTGAGTGCAGAGGAGGTGACCCTGGAAGTCTGTGCCAGTGCCTCCCTCCCCCCATTACTCATCTGGGCCACATTGCTGGAGGAGGGGAGCTGAGAGAAGAGTGATGCTTGCTGGTGGTGGGAGGTGGAGTGATGTCCCTGGGAGCAAAGCAGATGTGGACTGGATAGCTCCATTTCATGTCTCTGCTCGTGAGTGTGGGGGGAACACACCAACGCCAGGCCCCCACTAATGCCCTGGGCCCTGCAGGGACCCCAGGCTTTGAATGAAGTGGTCATAGAATGGGACAGTTCTGCCTACAAGCAGCTGGCCCTTTACACACACCCAAGGCTGTTGGAAGGAAAGTATATGTGACCTTTCATCCCCGCCCCTCCCCCCATCACCCTGCTGTTACCCTTTGATTTCCTGGGACCTGAGGGATCTCTTAGTTTGCTGAATACTGATACTTTTAGACAATTTCCCTCAAAAGGGACATTGTGAGTGATACGGTTTAAACTCAGCTTTTTATACCAAAACCTCTTTCTTTGGCTGTTCTCCAGAAATCCAGAACTAGTATCTGCAACCACCCAAGAGGCTGGTAAATCCCTGAAGAGTGAGGTTTTTTGGGGGTTTTTTTTTTTTGTATTTTTTGGGGAGGGAGTTGATTTGGTTTGTTTTGGGTAGTTTTTTGTTTTTTATTTTCAGCAACTTGCCTTTGTCCCTCCCCTCCTCCCACAGATTTTATTTCCCAGAGAAGCTGTGGTAACCCTTCCCCAGGTATAGAACACAGTCAAGCACAAACCTTTCATGTGTGTAAATAAAATGATCTCCAAAGACACTGCACATGGTTACAATATCTGTTTTTCCTGTCTTCCAAATATGGTTCTCCCATACAAAGAGAACATGGTTTGAGTTGATATCAGAAACCAAAAACATTTCTCAAACATCAGAAGGAGATTATTCCATTGGTTTGCCTTTTAAAAATGCAAATGTGCAGATAACATAGGTGTCCATTTCCTTTTCAGCACAGAAATAAGTTGTAGCTTGCTGGTGCTGGATGCCATTTTAATATGATCAGCCCAACCAGAAATCCAAGTCAAAGGCTCAGATTCTGCTAGCATTACTCAATAATGCTATTATTATTTTTGCAGATAATCCAAAAAAGCACTATACAATGGAAATTTATTGAAGCCTAACATTTAGTGGTCACCCAGTCCAGTAGGGATTTTGTGACCACCTATCATGCAATGATGGGGTACTTTAACAATACTAGTAACCTGCTTACAAGCACCAACTTTGACCCTGGTTTCTACCTAGTTACTCTTTGCAAGGTGACACCAACAGCCTTTCGTGTCCTGAGTCTCCCCAAATCTGTCCTTTATGACCTCTTAACTATGAGAGACTCTGAATTTACCTCATTGTTATGTTGTGGCACATGGCCAGAAAGGGTTAAGCAGCTCCCAGGCTAAATGACCCAGATTCAACCTTTACAGACCTTTTAGAAACTCAGGTAAGTGGTAATTACGGCCATTCCATGTTAGGCTAGAACTCTGACATGTGAACCTGTACCATTAGAAATCAGAGATAATGCTAATTGTATGTGTGTTCTGCTATCTTGTTTGATGCTAGTCGGGTAAACTGACTGTCACTATAGCTATTGATTCAGAGTTCAAAAGTTCCAGAGTCCCAAAGGACATTTGAACTTTTTGAGGAACTGTAAACCTAAGCTCCCTGGCTCCAGCCCAAGCAGAAATGTCCATACAGCAATGAGTGAGCTCTTTAGCCTGAGATCCTTCGCTACAGTCAGCTGGCACAGCTAGCTCTGGATGTTCAATTGCAGTGTAGAAACACCTTCAGTGTCTAGCTGCTTTTCATTTCACGTACCCACTAGTTGTAACTGTGTTTTGCAGGGGTTTTTTCTTCACTCACTGTAAAGATTCAAAGTGGAGAAATCCCCAGTTGTCTCAAAGTCTTTCCATGAATTTTAATGACCCATCATTGTCTTTTTCTTGGTGTTACTTGAATCTGTTTTTGTGTAAGCACCTGCTTGGAGTGATGCCTCTCCCTTTGTGAACACGTATCATCCTGCTGTGAGGTGGTGCTGATAAGCTGGTAAACTTTGAATGGATATTTTTAAAGAGCTGTTAGCCTTTTGGTTTCTTGTTCCATCATAAGGGTTGAAATAGATACCTAGGTTAGATGTCATTGTGTAACTGAATGATTTGCTTAAAAATGCATTTTATCATTTCATCAAGTTTATGGATTCTTTTTTCCTGGTTGAGCTCTACAATGCAAATATTGGGTCTGTAGATAAGGAATTCAATTAGTATCTCAGAGATAAGATTCACTCCCACCTCACAGAACCTTGCTTTTATATTTTAGCTGGGAAGATTGGTAGCCCTTTATGAAATTAGAGAGCCTAATAAAATTAAGATATTCTTATAAAGCCAGGCTAATGTCTATTTTACAAGCCCTTCCTATGATTTGTTCATAGATTGGTTTTCTAAAAGCTTTTTCTAAATGTTGGGAAACAGTAGAAATAAAAAATAGTAGTGCTAAAAATACACTGATATTCAGAATGATCACTTGTTAGAAAAAGGTCCAAATTCAGTAAAGTATATTATTGACATTTGGTATTTATCTTGGTGTTTACGGAATTCAGTTACTGAATTCCGTAAACACCAAGATAAATACTGAATTAAATATTCCTTTTAGTATAGGGAAGTGAAGGCAAATAGACTGATACTGCAACCATTTTATTTAAGGTAAAATTTGTGACATCTGAACATTGGACTCTTCTGATGATTGCATTTTAATCATTTGTGTCTGGCAGGTTTGTGTTTTAAAGAGTGGCTAAGAAATTAGCAATCCAAATAGTTATCTATAGATCTGCTGGGTGTTTAAAATTCAGATGGCAATATGCACATTTGCCATGTAGTAGGGAATAGAATAGCAAGGTTCTGTTGCCTGTTGCAGCAGAACACAGGCTTAGAGCCTCCAGCAGTGATAAGTTGATTTGGGGCTCATTGGTGCATACTTTCTGACATCTCTGCTTCACCAGGAAGGTTACAACGGATCATACAGTGCAACCCGAAAAAGTTTGGTGGAGCTGAGTAATGGGTGGGGTACATTCACAGTGGCAGAAAAGCCAGATTCAACATCTCTCACAAGCACCATTGTATAACCAAGCAGTCTAAATTCAAAGGGTGAAGTACCATTTTCAGTCCTTTTTACCTGTGAGAATAAATCTACCCAGTTGCCTTCTGGGTAAGGTGCTAAGTATGTCTTCTATGCCTATTTCTAGTGGCTGTTCAGGTGGAAGTTGAACCCAATGGTGGCATGGAAAATTCTTTGATTTCTTAAAGTAATTGATTTCTTAAAGTAAATGTTGACATATCTTACAAAGAGCATCATATATATAGTAGCCCAGTGTTTGTGACTCTGTAACGCTGAAATGCTGGCTGTTCCCTCTGGGCAGCGCTGTTACCTCCCTGGCTGTTCCCTCTGGGCGGTGCTGTTGCCTGAGTCACGTCCTTCTCCTCCCGCCGTGGCACTCGGCTGACTTCTGTGCCGCTCCCCCGTGGTGGCCCAGCTGAGCGGCACAGAAGTCAGCCAAGTGCCACAGCGGGAGGGGAAGGGGGGCGGGACAGTGACATACATGGCCAGGGGGCGGGGCCTGGCCGCGTACGTCACTGCCCTGCCCCCCTTCGCGCCCCCCTTCACCTCCCGCTGTGGCGCTTGGCTGACTTCTGCGCCGCTCAGCTGGGCCGCTGCAGGGAAGCCCAAATGGCCGCTTGTGCTGCTTGCTCCCCTGCGGCGGCCTGGCTGAGCGGTGCAGAAGTCAGCCGAGCACCATGGTGGGAGGCAAAGGGGGGCAGGCGGTGATGTACACGCTCAGCCAGGCCGCCACGTGGGAGCAAGTGGCGCAAGCTACCGTTTGGGCTCAGCGGTCCCCAGAGGGAGAGGCAGGAGTGGGAGGAGAAGAGACAGAGAGAGGTAGGAGGCGGAGGAGAGCTGAACGGGGCGGGGGGAGGCAGTAGGAGAGAGGAGAGAGAGAGAGAGAGAGACATGGAGCGAGAGATCGGAGGCTCAGGAGCGAAGACAGACATGGAGGAGAGACCTGAAAATCCTGTCTTATGATGGACTAATTGGCTAGTTTTAAAATAATTTCTGAATGCATTATGTTCTCTAATGTATAGTTGGTGCCTTGTAAGACAATTGGTAATAGCTAAGCTTAGGGTATGTTTCATTTTTCTTAACTCTTGTGTGTTGGATTCTGGTTTACTAGGTGTTTTCTCCTTGAGAGGAAATAATAGATTGACTGGCTTTGATCCTTGAGTTGCTCCTAAAAAAATTCTGACCCCTTTTCATTCTTTTCTTTAATTTAAAATCAAATTTAACATGGGCGTTTTGTGCAAAATATGCATTGGTTAGATGTTTCCTAACTCTAAACAGCTACTTCTTTGTACTGGCCGGTGTAGGACTTTTTTGGTGGTTTGTTTGGCTTGCTCCACTTTCAGCTATGAATGCTAAATCCTGTTAAAGACACTAAGAAGTGGTCTTTGCAAATTATTTCCTTCAGTCTGTTTCTTTGACTCTATACAACAAACTGAGCTCCTGTGTAAGTAAGTGCAACTGTTACAGAATTCAAAGCTGAATGTAGTCTGAAGAACCTCCAAGTCACTGCCAGTTCTACTGTAGGAGTGAGTAAGTTTGCTTAAGAAGTTCTCTCATGAAAGCAGCATATGTGCTGTTAAAAACCATCTGGCTCCTTCTGAATATAACTTGTACGACTATAAATAATCACATGCATATGTGCTCTCTTTCAGAAATGTGTATGCCTCAAACTATTTAAGATAAGTTATTTCTTCAGCTCTTTCCAAATGCTTCTGTCATACCCCAGGACATCTTTTAGACTAGTGACTTTATGACCATAATGAATGAGTTACATCCATCCACATTACACAGTAGTCTATATATGTGACAGCTCTTTCATAGTTAACTTTCTCTATGCAGTAAGTACTACACAAATGCCATTTCATCCAATACAAGAAAATTCTTCAGTTTGACTGGAGAAATCAAGATTTTGTATATTACTGCATAATTGTTGCACTTGGTTCAATTAAGTAAAAAGGCTTCTCCCATTGCCTTCCAACTAAAAGGTATCACTGTTTGAGTGCCATCCTACAAGATGCTTCACAGAGATACCAGGTATGTTCCTCTTTGTAATTATCATGTTTTGGTTCAGTGTTGAGCTATGAGTAACTTAAGAGTCTAAATTCAATTCATTTTGAAACTCTGAAGTGAGAATCTAAGATCTACACTTCCATGAAGGCCTATGTGGTATAGCTGTGAATCAAGATAGAGATAGATAGTGTTTTGTCACCATGGGAAGAAAACATTCTGATTCCTCATTTCTTTGTGTGGTGCACCTCTGCATTGGTTCAGCAAGGCACTTAAATATATGCCCAGCTTCAAGCATACCTAACTTCAATGTCACTACTTGAATGCTTAACACTAGGTATGTATTTAAGCACCTTGTTGAACTGGGAACCTTAGAAACTATCGTGTGACATTCAGTAGAAATGCTGGAGACAGTCAAAACAAATGAGTCTTTTCTATCATTTCAGCCAAAGATTTATTCCTTGCAAATGCTAAATTACTATTTTAGTTTGATATTGCGTGTTGCCAGCACTAATAATAAACATTTAAAAAATCATTACATCTGAATTAGAAACATGTACACAGAAAGGTAAAAGTGTCTATAATTACAGAAACATGATTTAGAAAATATACACACATATACCAGTTGTCTTCATAGCACAGTTAGCTTGTTATAACTAGCTCTCTCCATCCACATGCAAACATGTCAAATTCAAGTCAAGTGGTGCTTTAAACTCAAGCTTAGGCTATGGCTACATTACAGTTGAAGTTGACATAAGTGATGTTGATCAAGGGTGAATTAGCCACTCTTCTGAGCAACATAATTTCTGCCAATGTAAGTGCTGTTGTGCACAATGTATGTTGGTGGGAGAACAATGTGATTTTGCTTTGTTTGGCTATCTGGTCCTTGCACTCTACATGCCTTGGAACAGAGCTCATAGGGACTTTATGAGGAAGTTAGATGTATTGCAGAAGGGCAGTGGCTCTATAATTACAGAACCATTGACCATTCCCTGGGCGTGTCCATATGGCAAGGGATATATAACCAGACTGAAGGCAACTGCTATACCATAGTCTTGGATTATTTCTGCAACCAATTTATATAGGGGAGCTTTCCAGTTGACCCTGCTGAAGCATCCGTAAGCACATCTTAGATACTCATGCAACAGAAGGCCAGCCTGGGGCAGCAAGAGGTGCAACTAGTTTGTTGATCTCTTCAAAATCTCTTTAAGCTTTATAGGGTTGTTATTTCTTGCAACTCTGACATATTATTAATGGAGGTTGCTGTAAATGGAATGTCTGGAATCAATTCAAGAACCACTTTGGATATATCATCAGGAGCTTGCATGTTCAAACTTACTTGGGAGGCCAATGCTACAAAATGGTAGATACTCAGTCATAATATATCTGTCTCATTTTCTCTTAATGTCTTGGGTTTCAGTATTACAAATATGACTACCACCATCCAGGCAGACGCATAAGGGACTTAAAACCATCGGTGTCTACATCTTAAATAAAAAAGCCAGGCTCTCAACAAGGGTATTGCAGGGATCGCATCCTTTTAAGATCGGGCATGTTGAGACACACAATATCCACTAACCAGTGAATTACTTGAAAATCTGAGCTTCACTTTTTCAGCAGGTTTGGCATCACTGTTTTAGATTATTTTGTTTGTATGAGGTAATACAATGCTTATTCCTGAGATTTAAGGGCTTGGGGGAAGGGGTCACTAAGCTACCATCATTACTTGATATTGGTAGCGACTGAGGGCACTCAGTACATTTGGCTGTCTTGACTGTTTTATAGCACTTTCCAAATCCTTAGTGGGATTTAGGGAACTGTATCCTGGATAGCTGGAATGCTGTTCTTCCACAGTTGTCTTCTTGTGATACTATGTATTGACTTCATCGTTCATTTTGTTAAAATCCTTTGGTTTCATTCACTAAAAACCTGTATATAATTTCTGCTTAAAATCCAAAGAATTTACATTAAAGGTTGCCCCCCCCCTCACACACACACACATTTATTTGTTCTTATTGCACTGATATTGAATATTTGAATCGAATTCATTTTTAGTGTTTTGGAATGAATCTTTGCAATCTGGCTGCCCTACAAACCATACACATATGATGTATCAAGCACATAGATCTTGATTACATACAAACTTTATATTGGGGGTGCTTGTCTCTCATCAATTTATGTTAATTCATACAGACAACTGCCATTAACAGTAGAAAGAATAACATGTGTTTGTTCTTAGTCAGGGAAACAGACACTTGTTTTATAAAATATTGCTTATTAAAAAATACTTCAGTGTCTATAGTGGATGAAATTAAAGTTGAGGTTGGCTCCTTCTCTGTATTTTGTTTGTTGCCAGTACAATGGGTGAAATCCTAGCTCTAGTGAAGGCAGTGGCTAACTTAGTCTTAACTTTAAGGAGGCCATGATTTCACTCCATATATACATTTACACAGAGATGGTTATAGGAATATTTGCTCACATCACCCACAATGCCTTCAGGACTCAGTGCTGAAAATGAACAGCAGCATATTCCATTTGCTTTTTAAACTATTCATAAAACTCTTTATAAAAAGACTATAAAATGGCCTGTAAGTTTTTCATGTTGGATCAGGTTTTCAATTACACACTCTTTCCCCCTGGTGTTGTCTGGGATATGAGCAGTAGCTGTATGGTATTATATGGTTCTGTATCACAACAGTGACCAAAGAGTCAGGATGAAAAAGTACAACCCTATTTACAGTCTCTCTGTTTGGTCTACCAAATAAATTGCTTTGTCACCCTTTTCTTTAGTGCCTGCTAACTTGCTGGCCACCTGAAAACAACTCTGTGCAGCTGAGCCACTGGAAATAATGAGCTGCTTGGATGCATGTACATCTCAAGAGTTCTCCCCAAAAGCCCAAAATATAGCTTTTGTTTTGTTGTCACCTTGTCTTCTAAATTCCATAATAATATTCATGCATTAAGTGTCAACAGCCTCGCATTAAAAATTCTGTTCCCACCCCCCTAAACTGTACAGCTTCAATTCCTATATATTTAAAATACGACAGATCTTCTCAGAAATATTTTATATTTACATCCCCAAAACATTGTCATGCTAAATATGGTTCAGTACATTTTGGTTTTTTCAAACATTCCAAAGCCCCCAATTTAGGGGTAAAAAAATATTTGTCATGATTATTGGCAATAGAACGTGTGTCCAATTAATGCAATTTGCCAGGTACTTGATGCTGAAGAGTCTCAGAGGGATAGCAGCATCAGTCTATATCTCTGGAAAAAAAACAAGGAGACCTATGGAACCTTAGAGACTGACATATTTATTAAGGCATAAGCTTAATTTCAGCCACGCACAATGCAATGCTATTCGCAGCCTCAAAAACTACTATGACATTATAATCAAAGAGTCTGACAAAGGAAGTGCTGTAGTAGTCATGCACAGGACAGATTATGAACGGGGGCTTTGAGGCAACTCCCTAACACCACATTCTACAAGCCATTATCCTTTGATCCCACTGTGGAACACCAAGAGAAATTACAACAGCTGCTCAAACTCCCTGCAATAGCATGGGACCAAATCTACACACCCATTGAATCCCAACCAGGAGTATTCTATCTGCTACTGAAGATCCTGGATGCCCCATCATCTCGGGCACTGGCACCCTTACAGCAGGATTATCTGGCTATGTGGACTCTCTCCTCAGACCATATGCTACCAGCACTCCTAGCTAGCTTCATGATGCCACTGACTCCCTGAGGAAATTAGAGCATCAGTGATCTTCCTGAAAACACCATCCTGACCACTGTGGATGTAGAAGCTCTCTCCACCAATATTCCACATGAGGATGGACTAAAAGCTGTCAGGAACAGTATCCCCAGTGATGCCACAGCACACCTGGCAGCTAAACTATGTGACTTTCCCCACCGACCATCATTTCCAACTTGGGGACGCTTGGCACTTTCAAGTCAACCCCACAGTATGCCATCATTTTTATGGCTGATCTAGAACGATGTTTCCTCAGCTCCTAACATCCCTCTTCTCTTTGCAGTACACTGATGACAACTTCATTATATGGACCCATGGGAAGGAGGCCCTTGAATTCCATTGGCATTTGAATAATTTCCACCTCACTATCCCCTTCCTGGACTCTACAGTACAAATGAATGATGGTCACATAAATACCACCCTATAACATAAACCTACTGACAGCTTTTCTTACCTATATGCCTCTAGTTACCATCCAGGAGACCTCACACAATCCTTTGTCTACAGCCAAACTCTTAAGATATACAACTGAATCTGCTCTAATCCCTCAGAGACAAACACCTACAGTATCTTTATCAAGCATTCTTAAAACTAAAATATCCACCTAGAGAAGTGAAGAAACAGATTGACAGAGCCAGACAAGTAACCAAGCGTCACCTACTGCAGGACAGACCCAACAAAGAAAATAACAAAACACCACTGGCTGTCATCATATACAGCCCCAGCTAAAACCTCTCCAGCACGTTGACAATCTACAGCCTATCCTGAAAAACAGTCCCTCATTCTCAGGCCAGTCCTCACCTACAGACAGTACCCCAACCCTAAGCAAATACTCAGCAGCAGTCACACACCACACCAAAGATAGACTTACACAGGAACCTGTCCCTGCAATAAACCCTTTTGCCAACTCTGTCCACATATCTATACAAGCAACACAGTCACAAGACCTAAGACATAAGCCATACCATCAGGGGCTCATCCACCTGTACATCTACTAATGTGATGTATGTCATCATGTGCTAGCAATGCCCCTCTGCCATATATATTGGCCAAACCAGACAGTCTCTGCACCAAAGGATAAATAGATACAAATCAGACATCAAAGACAACATACATAAACCAGAGGGAGAACATTTTAACCTCCCTGGACATTCAGTAATGGATTTTAAAATAGCCATTTTTCTACAAAAAACTTGAAAAATCACATTACAAAGAGAAGCAGCAAAATTGCAATGGATTTGCAAATTTGATAAAATCAAATTAGGGCTGAATAATGATTTAAATTGGCTGACTACACAGGCAATTTCCCTTCTCTTGGTAATCACACCTACCCATTAGCTGCTGTGAGTCAGCCACCCCATTTGAATTGGCCTCATGAACACATTTCCTACACTCGATAAGTAACTCCTTTCTTTTCTTATATATACACAGTCCTGCCTCTGTAATTTCCACTCCAATTCATCTGTTGAAGTGGGTTTTAGCCATGAAAGCTTATGCTGTAATAATTGTTAGTCTCTAAGGTGCCACAGTTCTCATCATTGAGAAGTCACTCTGTATATCAAAAACATTGCTAGATTCAATATAAAAGGCACTTGATTATGAGAAGGAGGAGATATGCTCTTATGTCTGCATATTCCATATCTGTTGTTGCCATATCAAACACTTCAGCACACTAATTAGCAAGTGAGTATGTTAAATAAATTAATGGAACTTTGTAACGGGAGATTAACAAACACTTGGAGTCCATTTGTTTTAACTTGGAATAGTTACCGAAAGATGGAGTAGGTATGCATCATGTCACCTTGAACTTTGCAGAATGCCATGTTAATTATTGAATTGCACACTTAACATTTCTCATCCATGAGAGAGAATAGAATGGAACTATTGTCTCTGAAGCATATAAATACACAAGCCATTAGAAATGTAGCCACATGGATTTTTCTCCTGATGGCTTTCAGCCACTGGAATGTCCATATCACAATCTCTTTCGTTCCCTGTTGAAAGTGCTGTTTTTCTATTTTAACATCTTTTGGCTTATTTTATTTACCCTCTTAGACCTTTAGCTTTCCAGTTAATCAATATTACAAACTATTTCCTTATTGTAAGGGACCATAACACAAGCCTGCTTTAAAAAAAAAAAAAGATCAGTAGCATCTTATTGCTTGCTTAAATTAAGCCTGCTTCCTTTTGTCATAGAATAAAGGGAGGTGGATAGAGATTATGCCTCCTTTGTTTCTGTCCAGACTCTTCTGTTTTTGGAGTTTATTAATTTTAATAGTCATAATAAATCTATAAGCCAGTTTGTGAAGTGATTTTTTTTTAGCACAAAGAACATATGCATCTTTGTTAAATATATATACTTGAATTTCTAAGGGTGTGAATTCACCTAAAATTGTACCTATTCTGTGCTCTACAAAAACAATTATTCCATTATTTTAAAAAGTTTTCCTTTATTTTAGTCTTGTATTTACACACCACTCAAGATGAAACTTAAGCATATGCAGATCTCTTGGTAAAAAATCTATTCCTCCCTTGGTTTTATGGGCATACTTAATTTGTGGGTAGGAAGCACAGTTAAGTTCAGCAGAGTATAAAATTATGTGCAAAAATAAATGTAAGTTAACTACTAAGAAAGAAATTCATTCCTGTTTATAAAGTTGCATCTGCAATCTAACCTTTTTCTTTTTCAGCTTTCTTGACCAACACGCAAATTTCCACTTATGTATACATGCCCTTTTGTCTCTGTGCCACTTTAGCTGTTGATTAATTATTGATTTCTCTTTGCACAATTCTCCTGAGTCATAATATTCATGATGCTGTAGAAGAACAAAAATCTTTATTTTCTAAAAAGCATGTTACTCTGTGTGGACTTCTTGTTTCTTCCTGATATTATCAAATGATACTGGGCAGGAAAATGACTGTAATTAAAAAATTACCCTTGGCCTGCATCCAAATGGAATAGTCTTATGAAATGTCTGATAAAGCACAGAAGTAAGCAAGAAGAATCACTTGTTCATTTTTTATAATATTATTCCATTAAATGAAATATTTCTCTCCCTAATATTTTGTTAAGCTTTTACCATCTCTGAGAAGTTGTTTAAAAATAAGGCCTTATTGAACTCTCAAGAGGTTTATAAGTTCTGATAAGTTTCTCTTTTACTGATTAATTAAACTTGAGAGGAGAGAAATTAAGGCTAGAAATTATCCAATTAAACTTTATAAATTTAGGCATGTAAATGTGGTGGAAAATGTGTATATGGATTTTGGCTTTCAAATTTAAAAATTATAGCTTAAATAATGGAGTATTTTCTAAGGTCAATTTATTGATCTGATGTGGTCCCCTTCTCAGATTATCCATGCATAGTTTATGACCAAAAATTTGAAAAGTGACAAGTGATTTTTTTTTTCACTGCCTTAGTCTGTGACTACCCAACCTGAGACAGTGTTTTCAGGAAATGGGTATTGAACAGTACTTTTAAAAAAATAAGGCCTCTTCATGTTGTGTTAAGTTCAGCATTTAAAGATTGAGCTAGCCAAAATTGCTAACCACTCTTGAAATTTAGGTCCCTGATTTGTACTTGTTTTTCAGTGAATTGATTTCATGATTGAAATTGCACAATAAATCAAACTATTTGAAGTGACGTGCTACTTAAGTATTTGATATTCATAGTAAGTGTGAGAGCTGAGTGACTTTTATTTGTATCATTTTTGTTTTCTGAATGGTCAATGTAAGATAAGCACTTCTGGTACATATTTGCTTGTTTGCATATTGAAATAATACAAGTGTTAGCCTTGTGTGAGCAAAAACCTAGTTGCACCAACATTAACAGAAGTTTAAAAAAAGGATACAAATATGATCTGATATTTTTGAATTGTGAAGGTGGTGTCAGATCTTAATCACAATACTATACACTGAGATCCAGTCAAAAAAGAACAGCCAGAGTTAGAGCTAGGGAGAGAATTCAGGAATCCTAGACTACAGCCATGTATGGTAACCTCTTATTTAATGTTTTGGAGCCAGTCCAAAACTAATTGGAGAGAGGCAGGAGGTCGCATACAGACAATTGTAGAACTTTGTGCTGGATAGTAAACCATGATTAGCTTAATTAGCACAAGCGATATATTAATAAAGCCGTCACCATATTGGACCAAAGTCTGTAGTCTGTCTAGTGCAATATCCTTTGTGTGACAGTGGACAATACCAGATACCTCAAAGAGAGGTTTAAGAACCCTACAGTAGGAGGATGTGTTGGGGGAGGGGGAACTTCCTCTGTGACTTTAATAGATACTGTTTTTAAGCCCTGAATCATGAGGGTTTAATATTCCTTCCAAATTTTTGTTGACATTATTTATTATAACTCTGGATATTGTTGTCTTTAAATGTCCAGTATGATTTTTTTTTTTATTTTAAGTTCTTGGCCTCAACAATTTCTTGCATCATTGGATTTCACAGTCTGATGTGAGTGAAATTTTTTCAGATTTGCATTTTTCAGATTTGCATAATTATGTTTTATGTTCTCTATCTGTGAGAGAAGCCACCAAAATTCCCTGACACTGCAAGAGTCCAAACTTACATCATTTCTAAACAATATAAATCTTTCTTTGTTCATAGTCAAGGTAAAGTGCAATCAGGTATATGGGAAGCAAATAATACAAGATCCAAAAGTGACCCTTAGTTAAATGAGAAAATTGTGGCATAGTTTAAAAAGAAGCTCCTGGATTATTACATGTACTCAATGGCTGCGTCTAGACTGGCATGATTTTGCACAAAAGCAGCCACTTTTGCGCAAAAACTTGCTAGCTGTCTACACTAGCCGCTTAAATTTGCGCAAGAGCACTGACGTTCTTATGTAAGAAATCAGTGCTTCTTGCGCAAATACTTTGACGCTCCCGTTTGGGCAAAAGTCCTTTTGCGCAAAAGCTTTTGTGCAAAAGGGCCAGTGTAGACAGCTCAGATTTGTTTTGCGCAAAAGAGCCCCATTGGCGAAAATGGCGATCGGGGCTTTCTTGCGCAAAACTGCGTCTAGATTGGCCAGGGATGCTTTTGCGCAAAAGCATCCGTGCCAATCTAGACGTGCTTTTGCGCAAATATTTTTAATGGAAAAACTTTTCCGTTAAAAGTATTTGAGCAAAATCATGCCAGTCTAGACGTAGCCAATGTGAAAATTGTTCTCCTAATGGACAACATCTTCAAAATAGCTTTTGGGCAAAAAGGGAGATTTGGTATCTGCAAATGGAATACAACTTCTCCCCCTACTAAAAAGTCTCAGAGGGTAGCTGTGTTAGTCTGTAACTTTAAAAACAAGTGACACCTTATGGACTAACAAAAAATATATAATACCATGAGCTTTCAAGGGCAAATCCCAATTCATCTCCCTGTATGAACTTCATACAAGATGTTTTCAGAAACCAAATACATTTTCACCATCATTTGCATGCTAAGGAGGAAATTATTAAGTGAATTTTTTTAGTGGTTTGTTAAACTTGCAAATAGCTTCTTGGCATAAAAAGGAAAAAGCTTAGTAGAAATAATTATCATGGGTTGATCACAAATGTTTCAGAAGTAAACTGCATGTCCTTCAAGATGGATGGCAAATACTGATTCTTTGGGGAACACGTACTGTACTTTGCTTCTGAATCTTACATCAGGAAAAAAGCAATATGAGACTTTATATTACAGCAGTCCTTCTGTCTCCTTGCTCCCCTTGGAATCTCACTCCTAACTTTAGTTTCCTTTTTTGGAAAGTAAAGTACCAGGCTTTACAGTTCTTGATGTAGTTAGACTATTTCTTTAGCTTTTTATATTCTCAAGAGGTTTGGAAAAATGACTCTACACTTGAGAAATTAGGACCTGAATGATGAGCAAAGTTCCACCGTGTGAGCACTTGCTCCTGCATGGAATCTCATTAAGTTTATGGAGCTACTCACATGAGTAGGAACTCACAAATATAAGTGAGTAGTCCATAATCACTTAGAGGCAAAAATTACAGAATACTTCATCGTTTGGGAAGACCGCTCTTTTGATCACCAGCCCTAGCTATGGCTTGTGAAAAATACTTAACATCCTGAAGTATAGCACCAGCTCAGTGTTTTCAACTGCACAGTATAACACAGCAAAGCTGCATTCCTTCTATGAGCCACATATGAATGTGTGCCAAAGGAGTTTTCATTCTAGGCATTCTCCATTCATTCAGAGATTGTTTATCCTGACAGTTTCTTGGAATCTTTCTTAACTCAGACTAACATACCTTCATCAGAAATCTGATTTTTGGTTGTTTCCAGTTTATGCAAGATTTTTTGAATCCAACTCATTTTAGCTCTTCTGCAGTTTTTCAGTCCCAATTCTGTTCTCAAGTTGACTTTTGTTTGACTGACCATGGTTTTGAAGAACAGCTCTCATTGCAGGCAGTACAGTGGATTGGCCGGCTAGCAATAAGGAGAATGAATTACAATTGAAAACATTTATTTCTTTTGGCTATCTATAAATGATTTCACTTTTTTGAGTGTGTTTTCTTTTTTTCCCCCAGTTTGTATATCAACTTTAATTAAAATGAGACCAGTGTGAATTATTTTGATGTGGAACCTTACCAGAGGCCATTTCATTGGCATAAAAGGAACAGTTTTATAGTAACCAACAGAAGATGCCTTCTTTATGCACACAGCTTTTAATGAGTCCTATATGTAATTGGAGATATGTTTCAGCAGATGTCTGAAAGTAAGCTGCTGCTTTCTCATCTCATTTTGCTTTCCTTCTCCCAAACTAGAGACATTTCCAGCAGAGGTTCAACAGTGAATGAGGATAGATTCATCCATCATGTTACAGAGCAAATGACATCCATTTGAGTCTTTTTTTGTAATGGAGTTGTGAAAGTTCTTTCCTGGTAACTTGATCCATTTCAAGAACACCATCTTCAAAACTTCTACAGTAAAATCTGAGGGAGAGCTTTCTGAACTGAGGTTGGGCCTCTGCTGCAAATATGGATCTAGATCCTGATTTAGAGCATATTTAATATTGGGAGACATTTTTGATCCAGGATTTTATTTTGTCTCCTTGTAAAATTAGGGGCCACGTATAATACTGGAATCCAGATTGAATTACTGAAAAAAATCACTAATTCACATGAAAATGGGAATTTTCATTGGTAATGGTGAAGGTAGTTAGTGGATGTAGTCTCCTTTTCTTTCACAAATTATATGATCCCCAGTATTACTCTGATTTTATGCAACAAAACAGGTGGGCCCTCTCTTGATCAGCACCCTCAAGACCGAACCAATCCCAGATGAGGGAATTGGCTGGACAATGGGAGGTCGCCTGATACCAGCCCCTCAGCCTGTGAGTGTGCTCCAGCATGGGGAACAACACTGAAATGGAAGGACCTCACTGAAAGACATTACAGTGTGTCATGGAGTCAGTGTCTCAATGCTCTGAAACAGCTCTCGATGAAGTCCATCAGGACTTAAGTGCAATCTCTCTCATTCTATGGCAAGAAACCTCCTTGACTTCAGTGCTTCCTGGATTTGATGTTTGAGCATTCAGCACGCATGTTCACACCATGAGCTTCCTGCACTGAGTCCATCTGGCTGAGACAGCTGAGTAAGCCTTACATTCTCCCAACGGGTCATGCACCCCAATTTCACAGTCAGCAGTGATGCTCAGAGTTGTAAAACAAAACGGTTTATTACTCAATGGGAACAAAGCATAGAACAGATCTTGGTAGTGCAGGAATCAGGAAGTCCATCTTGGAGAGATCCAGAGACTAGGGCTTTCCATCTGTGTCCTATAGCGGGAGACTGACCAGTTTCCAACATGCTTAGAAATGCCCAGCTGCCCCACCTCCAAGCTTTATCTCTTTCCCGAGCAAACAGGTCACTTGGTATCTCTGATCTTCAACACTTTCTCCTGGCTCCTTGCAGAGGAGAGAGCCATGACATCACTTTCCAGGATACTTGTGTAGCCTATAATTGAACAAATGGGAGGTAATATGTCCTACTATACACTTTATCAAGTATTTTTGCCCAGAAGAATCTAAGCCAGATTCTGAACTGGTGTAAACTGGCCTACGTGCATTGATCTTTGTGCTAATTAACACAAACTGGGAAACTAGCTTTGTATTTTCACTGATAACGTCAAATGCTAAGATTTTGTTACAATTGACACCAAAAACCTGTGATTTCTCTTTACATTCGTATTAGGAAGCTGAGAGGATGGGGTCCATAACACCTATTTAAAATCTCTTCCCATTTCACAACTTGGTTTTCTAAACTTGCATTTTTTTCACAAAATAACATTTTTCTGGGGTGTGGGGGTGTGTGTGTGCGAGAGAGAAATGTTCCATGCCCATTGGAAATATGATAAATGATGAGGGCAGTTTTGCCAGGTACCTCTCTGGTGGTCAATGGGTTCTGAGTAACTTATTAATTTATCATAATCTAAATGTTTTATGAGGTGCTTGACTATTGACTGTTTCCCCCACTATCTGCACACATTGAAAAGAACTGAGTAACTGAAGGATTCTAGGAGCAGCTAGCTTGGGTCTCAAAGGAAACAAAAAAAAACTTCTAAGAAGCTAGAAATTGGAACAACATGGACTGTGTCTTGATTAAGTTCTATGACTGAGGACAAAATCCTGGCCTCAGTGAAGTCAAGAGAAGTTTTGCCTTTCAACTTCAGTAGGCCTTGGATTTTAATGAAGAAATTTTTCCCAAGATCCTGAGGCTGGATTTGTTAAAACTGTCAACCATATAGTTCAATTATATCTGAATAAGACACAAGCTATTTTATACTGGGGAAAAAATGATATTCTGTCAACTTATTGTTACTTTTGTGTCTCAGGTACCTTCAGCTTTTAAGTGTGAGGGCATGTCTTCACTCACAACGCCAAAGATCAACCTTCTGACATTCTATTTAGCGAGTCTAGTTAAGACCCATAAACTAAATACTGAGGGCAGCTCCAGCTGGTACCTGTACTCCTCACATTTGCTCCCACTGTGGGGACACTGCCAAGCTCAGCTTAAAGTAAGCCAACTCCAACTACTATGTAGCTGAAGTTCCATACCTTAAGGCAATCTTCCATGTCTAGTATAGACTTGGCCTTAGATTGATAGCCATGACTCTGAGTTCTTAAAGTTGAAGTCCTTCATATGCTATGAACATTTTGATGTTTTTAACTATTTATCCAGGTGTTGTAGCTTAAACTTAAATCTAAACACATAAGTTACAATATGTAAAGAGGCTATTACCATGTATAAATAATTTTTCCAGGCAATAAAGGAGGGGATTCCAAATACACTATTACTACCTTTTAGTGTAGGATTCTAGCCAGGAAAAATATACTGGGGTGCAACATGAGAACTCTCATCCCTGCTGAAATAAATACATTTCCTCTTGTAAAATTGGGAGAAACCTACATCCGGTCAGATCTAGAATAAGATGATTGCCCAACTATACATACGATAGAAATGTAATAAGTCACTTTTTTGCCGAACTTAAATATTCACATGAGCTATAAATTGAAGAAAACATTTCCTTTAATGTATCCATCTGGATCAGATTTCTTGAATGAAATCTATTTGAAAATAGCTTGTGCTGATGTTGGCAGATTCATCAGATTATGTGATGATAAGCTCTACCAGTCCAGGCATAAAGGAAAAATATCATTGGACTTGCCAAACCTGACCTCTTGCCATAAAGATTGGCACTCAAATACCATTGACCTTAGCCTAAAAAAGTTCATTTGCCTAGCAAGCAAAATACTTCAGAAAAAGCTTTGAGTCTCTTCAGATACAAGCTTGAACCAAACTACTACTAAATTAAGAATAGTTTGAATTTTAATGAGAACTAACTTTGAGTGCTATTATATTTGAGTTACAGCCTATATAGGCTTAGTAGTGATAAGAATTAGAGGAAAAAAGCTGATGTTCATTTATAGATTTATATGTTCTGGAAATGAGGTCATCTTAACATCTACACAGTTCTATAGAATCTGGATCATCACTTCCTTAAGATGTTTTCTGCCTCAGAATTCCAACATACTTTTTGCTTACCTGGTTTCTTGTAACATAATTGAATCTGATAATCCATTCAGTTTTTGGCATATCATCTTTGAATGAATTGTCCAGGTGTCTTTGGGCTTATTTTAAGATGGACTTAAGGATCAAGAAAAGTGTGTGCAGTGCCAGGGAAGTGATGGAAAGTGACATTTTTGTAGCATACAATTCATGCTTTTGGTTTTAGTTAGCCTTCAATATACCACTTAAGAGTCACACTACTTATATACCGTCTTTTAGCGTATATAACTCGCAGGTTATACAAGGTTTTACAAAACCCGCCCCTCCCCCCAACTGAGGGCTATACTCATCCATGTGTTATATGATTTATTTTTTTTTACTGAAATTACAGGAAGACAAGACTGACTCTTACTTGATAAAAGCAGCATATTTTAATTTAATAATAGTGGCAGTGATGTTAAAATACGTTAAAATACATTAAAAGTTAAAACTTTAATGTGAAACTAATAATAAAAGAATAAATATATGGTAAATCAGTTTAAAAAAGCCATGCTCGCATTGTCATAAAATATATAAGTTCATTCATTCTGCATCACTAGAATCAGCGGTAGCAGCAGCATCCTCAGCGTCTGAGTTTTGAAAACCGTCAAAACTTTTGTCATAGTCGCTGTCTTGAAAAACATCCGATAAAATCCATAACCAAGGCTAGGCAAGCTTCGGTGACAGTTGAGGTCTGTGGTGCCAAATCAGAATCGCTGTCGTAGTCGGATTCAGAGCTAGATGAGTCAACGTCGGGAAGAATTTCACATTTATGGAACCCATTCCGAATAGTAGCCTGTTTTATTCTGTCCCAAGCAGCCAAAACCCATTTGCAAACTTCCCCGTAAGTTGCACGGCGCTGTCGACCTGCTGGAGTGAATGTGTGTTCCCCATTTGTCATCCAATTGTCCCATTCCTCTCAGATGAAGCACTTAAACGGGTGGTTGACAGTCACATCAAGTGGTTTCAACTTGCAAGTCAGTCCACCTGGAATTACCGCGATATGTGCACCCACGGCGTTGATATGTTTCTGAACTGAAGTTTCTTTATGGGCGGCCAAGGAATCTAAAAGCAGCAGAGATTTAGGATTAAAAAAACCACCTTTTCGTGCACGAAAGCAGATGTCTGTCCATGTCTTCATAACGTCTGTGTTCATCCAGCCCTTTTTGTTACAAACAACACAAATGCCAGCTGGCAGTTTTTCTCTAGGCATTGTTACCCTCTTAAAAATCACCATTGGTTTTAATTTATCACCATTTGCCCTGCATGCCAACACTACAGTAAAATAGGTGCGTTCATGACCGGTGGTTGCTACACTGACTGTTTTCAATCCAGTTTCCACAACAGACCGAGTAGCGGGTATATCAAATGACATGGTCACCTCATCCATGTTAATAACGTTGGTAGGTTTTTGCCCAGCTGGTTAATTTCTTTATGTACAAAAGTTTTTAAATCATCCATTTTCTTCTCCCATTCGTTGGGAAGCTGTTGGCCAACAGATGTCCGTGTGTGAACTGACAGATTGTTTCTCCGCATAAATTTGTACACCCAATTTCCTGAGCCCCCATTAAAATCATAGATTTTCTGTTTCATAGCCATAAGTCGAGCCTTGAGCTGTATGGTTATTGTTGACACAGCCCATTTGTTCTCTCTCTGTGCACGAACCCACTTCAACAGTTTTCTTCTAGAGTCAGCCACTTGGCTTTCTTTCCGCAGCACACTCTTTTCCTAGGGTGTAATGTCTCAATCTCTGCTTCTTCCTTTCTCCATTCCCAAACAGACTTTTCGTTGACAGAATATTTTCTCCCTGCTGCTCTGTTTCCATTGTCCTTTGCATATGTCAAAACATACGATTTAAAATTGGATGTGTAGGATTTACACTTACGCATGTTTAAAAAGTTTTAAGTTTTAAATACTTTTTAAAAATTTCATTACAAGTTAAAACTACTAAAGGAATAAATAAATGGTAAAACAGTGTGGTTCAAAGGGGTTATATACCAGGAATAAGGGTTGTAGCATACTTACTGCTCAGCGTCATCAGCTGTGGTTCATTAACAGTACCCACGGTTCATCTCCTGCGGGCTATACACATGCGCGAGTTATCTAAGACTCTTTTTACACAATCAGGAAAAACCATGGGTTATGCACGGGTACGGGTTATATATGCTAATTTACGGTAATTTCTAAAGTTGTAGTCCATCCTTCATTGTTGAAGGACACACTGGACCGTCTCAGGTTTATAAAAGTGCATTGGTTAGAAAATCTTAGGATCTCTTGCAATCACACATTTCAGTGGTAGAAAAACAAAGCAAGAGGGTACATGGCATGTGTCAATAGAAGTTAAACACTGTGGGGCATATTTTCAATGTGTTATATGGGAAATGAAGTGTCCAGGATTCATTATATTCATTAATAGGTATTGTACACTGTGGATAGGTCTACACTGCAGGCTTCTTGCGCAAGAACAGCTGTTCTTGCACAAAAACTTGCAGAGCATCTACACTGCATGCGCGTTCTTGCACAAGTAAATTTACAGTAAAGTGTCGGGAAAACAGGGCTTCTTGCACAAGAGTTATTCCTCTCCCCATGAGGAATAAGCCCTCTTGCGCAAGAGCTCTTCCACAGGAAGGTAGCGTGGACAGGCAACAGGGGTTTCTTGCGCAAAAAAGCCCTATGGCTAAAATGGCCATCAGAGCTTTCTTGCACAAGAGAGCGTCCACACTGCCATGGACGCTCTTGCACAAAAGCACATCTCTTCCACAAAAGCACATGGCAGTGTGGACATGCTCTTGTGGAAGACCTTTTGCACAAGAACTCTTGCGTAAAACAGTTCCTGCGCAAGAAGCCTGCAGTGTAGATGTAGCCTGTCAGTATCTCCTCATGCTGCATGGAGAGTGCACAGCGCTCTTTCTTAGAGTGGTTGGGAGGCAGGTGAAGTATTGGCATGGCAAAGTCTTCACAACTGAAATGAATTTATGGAAGCCTCAAATAAGGGCTGCTCACAAGACTTCAAATGAAAACATTGACAACTGTCACCATGCGATCTTGCCATGGTAAAATTCTGCTAGGTAAGGGCTGGACCCTTGCTGTGTAGTAGTTTTTAGAAATGTGGTTGGGCTAGAGTTTTTTAGAGCAACATTTTTCCCCAACTTTCCAACTTACATCTTTACTTAAGAACTCTTATTTGTTGTTTGCTCTTTGGTTTTGTCCCACTGAAACCTTAAATAACTGAGAATGGCAGTTTTAATATTTTTTCTGTAATTTTTAAATAAACATTAAGCGGATGATAGTTTGACTGCTTTTTTTATACTGATGGATTGCAGACTGTACAGTGTCATTAGTTTTAAAAACCTAAGGGGCATTACTCTTCTTTGCCTTGCAACTTCTGTAACACTTTGTACTTGCACAAAGTGGGTGTAAACTGCCACCACTGTCACTGAAAACTCCTTTTTCACTTGCTGTCCATAGGTGTAAAAGATGACAAGGAAGTGGCATATTGGACTGTGATGTTCAGAACATCTTTTAATGTAGAACTGAAAAAAACAGCACACATTTGTAAATGATTCTCAAATTTGAGGGCTTAAAGGGCACAGTTTAGCTCACTGCTCTTGTTACTGTTCTGAATCACAACAACATACAGAGTGTGCATCTGCAGTGGGCAGCCCCTCCCAACAGTCATCATACATTGGGGGCTGAGTTACTGCAGTATATCCCTGTGTCCAAAAGAATTGACTATTATCTCGTGCCACTAAATCTTAACTTTTAATGGTAACTACTACTATTTTTATAATAGCTTTTGCTACCAGTCTGGTGGTCGTCTTTTAGATAGCTTTGAACTTGAGGAAAGATTATGCAATCAAGAAACTATTTGTCATGCCTTATACATTAGATATTTAAAATGATTAAATCTGCTTCCTGTGAAATCAAGTTCTTACATTTGTACATGAAATAACAAAATTAGCCTTTAAAGATTTTTATTTCTCCTCTTCTACAAAACTTAAATAAAATTGTTCAGTGCCACTATAATTATCTCTCAATGTTTAGTTTTCATTACATGTAGCTTGCCCACTATAGTCAAAATGATTGATTGTGAAGCCAGAGTAGTCACATGACCAGGTTAATCTGTTTAGCATTTCCTAACTATATAACTATATATTTTTTATTAATACTGTACTGTATTTGCTTTAAAATTATAGTAGATTAAATCTCATGTTAAACATACAGATGTAGAGCTCAAATGTTTATTTTAATGCTGTAAAAATAGCTTTAACAGTCCATGAGTAAATAGGTTTGAAATCTGAATATGACTTTTACATACTTATCACTATGTTCTTATGCACACACACACACACACACACACACACACAAATAAAAATTACGATGGCAAGAATTTGCTCATACAGATGTTGCAGTAAAAATGTCAGACATTTGAGTGTAACTGAATGATATAGGACACAGACCTCTTCTATAGACGAGAGAGAAGATTCACATGAAAGGAATGAGACAAAAGCAAAACACCAAATAGAAGCACGAACAGCTAACTGCTGTGCATTCCATGCAGCTACAAATTAAATCAGCAGCGATTCTGCTATTTCTGCATTGTAAGGGGGTATCCTGATAATCTTTATATTGTGTAACCTATCATGGAATAAATGTATATCCTAATAACCACATTTTGTGCAAGAATTTTTTTATTTGCACCCCACAAATGCTTATTACTTTGGCACACCACTTGGAGGGTGTAAATGCTTAAAAGCAAATCTGTCAGCAAATGCTGCCTTCAGTTGTCTAGCTTACAGTTGACATGCCAGTGCAATAGTTGCAGTTAAAAACGGCACTTTTTCCTCCGTTGCTACTAGGGATGTGAAAGTGTAATCGTGTACAGGCAACCCCTGCACTTATGACCTAATTGGTTCCTGGAGAACCATTGTTAAGTCAAGCCGTCATAAGTCGAACCCTTATTTCCTATAGGCGCAATGTTATAAATGATGGTTCCATTCCTGGAAACCCATTTCATACCCCCAAAAATACTAAAATTGACTACGGAAATGGAGGAAAACTAAACTATATAGTTCAAATAATGCACAAAAATAATTAAAAAGTGAAGACCGATGTGGCGGAGACGCGTGCAGTTCACTGTTGTAAATACAAGCTGCGGATGTAAATTGGGGGGTTTAGGAGCTATCTTGCATGAAAAAAATAGTTGTAAATGCGGGGGGGTTGTAAGTTGGGTGGTCGTAAGTTGGGGGTCATCTGAACATGATTAACTGATGATCCTGGGCTCGCTGGTTAACCTTACAGTTATACTCCAGCTCTGGTACGTGAGGGAAGTTGGCTGCTGTCCTACGTGTAACCACTAAAATTTTACTTACATGCATTTTAACATCCCTACTTGCTACCATTTACAATCAGACATTTGAAATCAGAACTCTTTGCCAGCCAAGCAGAAGTTCATTTTCGATGAGATGTCTGGTTCATGTGATTCCCTTTGACCTCTGTGGGAGCTGTAAGGCTAAATTTATTCACTGAAAATGTCCACCTTCCTACATCCCAGAGGTTTGGGGGTTGTGTGTGTGTGTGTGTGTGTGTGTATGTGTGTGTTTCTGAAATTGTTACTTTAATTATGATTTGGTAGAAATAAGCTTCTGCAACTCTTTCTAAATGCTGAGGATTTCTGATTCTCCAGTGAAGTGTGATGTTCCTTTTCCCTCCTCCCCTGCCCCAATTAGTTGTTCTACAACTGTATCTTTGAAAGATGGGCCAGAAACCCAGGTGTGTGAAAGCGGTGGTCGACACACTTTGGAGTGTTCAGAATAGACGGTTTTAACAATCAGATTTTGGGATGCTATCCATGCACAGCATCTCACAGAGAGCCTGCCAAGATCCATGACACTGCCTTGGTATCCCCACTCCCCTGTCCTTAGAATGCCTCCTACAATAGGAGAAAGCTCAGCTGCTGCCTTAAGGTCTCTTAAGTCCCATTTGCCTTACCAGGATCTGAGGATCTAGCTTGATATCCTTAGTGGAGACATAGAAGAGTAAGTTCTAATTCTGGCTTAAAACCACAATATATATGCTATGTATGTACCTCTGTTAGTAGTTACTGAGATTAAAACTTCAGGGTTCACCCTCAAAATCCTTTGAAGTCTACTATTCATTTGAAGAACTGCATGCTGGAAACCATTTGCAGTGCACAACTCCTCCTCTTACTAGTTCTGAAAAAGCTATGCAAAATTCCACATATTCTTGAGTGCCATCTACTGACATATTTCATATTAAGCTTTTGCATAGGCAAATTTCTTTTTTACAGATCACTGTTTTAGCAGAACATTTTTATGCCACAAGATGTACTTCTGAAAACATACCTTAGTACTTTCTAAATATCAGGTCTATAAATTTTTATCATATAAATATCCAAAGCAAAAGAATGATTATTGCAACAGTGCACTGTTTAGACACACTAGACAGGAATATAGTCCTCTGATGTGTCCTAAACACAGTCTTTCCATGTTAGTGTGAGCATCAGTATAGCACCAGTGGCAAGTCATTTCTAGTGATTATTCAGTTAAGAAATAAAACATGTCTATCAAATGTTAGATCAAAAAATTGGAGAGGTATGCTGGTTTATTTGCCCTCTAATATTTTGCAGGGTGCATAATTAGTGGATCACTTTTTCATAACCTCCCATAATTTTTTAATCATTCCATTACAGCTGGATTGTTTTCTGTCTAGTGAAAGATCATCAGCATAAACCACCTTTTTAATTAATAAATAGAGACAAGAGAAACTTGGCACTGTTGCGGCTAGCTTCCAAAAATTGCAGCTTCAGGGACTCATGACTGCTTCTTAGGACCAAAGAAAAGAACTATTGCACAAGGCTAGATCTGACCTGCTATGACTCTGTCTTAATTGCCCTTGCCTCCTTGTACATCCTACTAATAAAGAAAATTGTTCCTCATTGCTGCTAGGGTCCAGTCTTGAATAATGACTCATGTAAATGTCCTATTGCTTTCAAAGATAATTACTACAAGTGTTGCAGGATCGGGATCAATGGGCAGACTTTGGGAACTCAATATGCATGACATCTTCCTAGTCAATATACTCCCTTTCTGTTTAGCAGCATGGCCTAAATTGAATGAAGAGACCTGTAGTGGCATTGGAATGAAGCCACCCATGTGAAATAATGCAGCACTATAACTAATGTGCTTAGTATGCCATGGCTTGTCCAACACAGTGACATGTCTCTTGGTGGAGCAATAAAGTATGAGGCTCCTACCCTTCCAGTAAGAGACAATATATTCTCCACAGGAGTGAGCCTAATTATATAGGAAGTATTATGTTAAACTTAGACTGGAGATAACAATCCTGGTTCCATAAGTGTCTTGATTCCTGCAAATCACTGCTGTGGCTAGAGATCAGAAAACTATAACACGTTGAGGAAAGCTTGTTTGCATGAACTCAAAATAGTTGCATTCTTTCTATAAACATGACAATCCATAAAATCCATGGGGATGGCTAACTAAGCCAGTTATGGATGTGGACTTTAGCTATACCTTCTATGATTAAACTGAATAAATCTTGGGAGGGAAAAGTAGTAATGGTGGTGGTTGTAGACACAATTTGATTTCTATGAGTTAAAATGGGTAGACAAATAAGGCATAGATCTTAGTGCAAATGGAATATGTAAGAAAAGATATTGGACCCATATGCCACTTACTAGAAACTATTATATTCTAGAACTTACAGAAGTAATGTGCAAAAAAGACACAACACGATGTATTCCAAAATTGGACTTGCATTCTTGTGGACCTGTGACAATGTTAAAATAGATCTAATTCTGACTCTTCATGATTAGAAGTAGAATGGAAAGAATACTTATTTAAATCATAACTGGGAATTGGATAATAGATATAGAGAGACATACCAATTTAACATACTATCTGATTGTTACTCTTAACTATTAACTTTGTTTTAGAGAGGGCTTTTATATTATATTATTATTTTCTCAATATAGCATCTGATTAGTTTCACAAATGCAACAGATCCTTAGTTCGTATAATTTGTTGTCATAGCTTTATTGAAGTCAATGAGGCTATGGTAATTTAAATTGGTTCATGAACTACTCCAGTTAATTTAGACACAGAAAATCTTGGTGAGGTATAGCAGTATTATTTCCATTGTATTGATGAGAGAGCAGAACTCATGGTGGGAGGTAAGGGGGCACAACAGGAATAGAATCTAGACTTCTGGTTTCCCAGTCCTGTGCTTTAATGACATGATACTCTGTCCACAAGGGCATGTTCATTGTTACCTTGAATGTTGATGAGACTCAGAAGTACTCAGATAATTTTTAATGTACAGAAACTGTGAGCTTTAATATCAAGTGCCATTTGTCTTAAGTCAAATGTAATAAAGTTAAGGGTTGTCTGTATAGCTATTCTTTGTTGTTCTAGAAATAAAAAAAACCTAGCCAATTGCTTAGCAGATTATATATCCATATGCATATTATTTTGTCTGATTACCAATGGCAGTAAAAGATGTGCTTGCTGGAAAATTAATAGGGCTTGCATTTTTTCACAACCATTTTCTAAATTTGGGACCTGAATATATGTAAGCAAATATCTAAAGTGATATGTTTGGATAATTAAGAGTCAGGTTTAGATTTTTCAAATAGATATGCAACTGCACATACATAGACCGTGTACATGCACAAAGAACTAGAACTGGTCATATGTTGTTATCCATAAACATAAAGCACGTGTGGTTCTCATCACTGGGTTATTCAACTCCATTGTGTAAGATTATGCATTCTATGCATTATTTACTAAGTTGAGGGTATTGAATAGTGCAAAACTGGTGACCTTCCACTGCCCAGGGAAGTGTAATACTGCCTTCTATTGGATGGACCATCAGACCTGCTGAAATATTTGTTCATATTGTCCTTGGATCACATTCAAGAAGTTCTCCTACATGGTATGACGTAGGACCACCACATTTGGTGTTCAGGTTCCTCTTATCACAACTTGAAGCCTCGTAAGGGTTTGGTTGTGCCAGGAAAATGGAATTTGCCTGGAATGGAATTGCTTTTCCTCCAAAAACTATACAGAAAAGAGAGAGATTCTCCAGGCAGGTGAAAGGGTCTGGCTGGAGATGTGCCCCCCCCCTTCCTGGACTGTCCCAACCCTGAGCCTCCCACTGCCCAGGTGCCCTTTGGGCAGGAAGCTGACGTCCTCTCCCCCCCCATTCATATGGAAACATTACTGGCTGTTTGTAAGGGAGCAAGGGGAAAGGGCACAGTTTGCTGCATTCCTTACTTGCCCTGGGGAACATAGGGGGCAGACAAACCTGGATCTGTCCCAGGCAGGTTACATGTACCCCTCCCTGGGCTATACCCACTACAACTTCAGTGGCCATGGACAGGAGCTTCTCACCTGGCCTCAAGCTGCTGCAACGAGAGAGGGCTGGGGTTGTCCACTCTCCCTGGGGCAGCCTGCAAATTGAACCCCTTCTCCCCGCCCCACCCCAGAGCAATGATTTAAATGAAACCTGTACATTTTAATTTTATTTTCCAAAACACAAACTAATTGAGGTAAGGACCTGAGCAGCGCTGGGTAATTCTTCTAGTAATACATCAAGTACTAATAGAGAGATGTGTCCTTAGAATCATTCAGCTCCCTGAAAACTTTATTCAGGCTATATGTGTGCATAATTTCCTTAATGACCAAGATGTCTTTGCATGCAGTTGTGCTTTTATTATAATCTGACTCAAATATAGTACTATTGCTTGATTTCTCCTCCTCCCACCCTATAAACAATCCATAAATCATTATATTGCTTGTACAGTCCTGGCACATCAAGGGTTATTGCAAAGAATTTTCTGCAGTTCAGAATGAATTACACTGAACTTTTAAAAAAAAATTGCTGCTTCCCTGCAGGATAGGGAGAAATCTTAAATGTCAGGGTCATAAATAGCTTGGATAATTGTATTAATATGTTGATTAATTTTAAAATGCACTAATCATGAATCACTTAATGAAAGAACAATAATTAAAATGAGAGAACTGAAACATGCCAGTTGTCTTAAAAGCAAACAAAAGGCCCCCAATCATTATCTTCAGAAATTCTCACAGGAAAGCCTGGGAAAATAAACAGTTTTAGTTTGCATAAATGGGAGAATTTTGGAACTTGTGCATTTATCTTTGAAGTAGCAATCTCACTCAATTATTTCTGTTCATACCCCATGCCTGGGGTGGGACATGCTTCTTTACACAAAGCAAGTACATAATGATTTAGGATATTTTTAGGAACATTTATAGGTATTTAAAAATCATTTAGCTTGGGTGTAATTTATTGAAGATTTGATCAGCCTTTACAGTCAATTTAGTATACATAAAGATACATTTAATTGCTTAGATTTATGCTCTTTTTAAATTTTCCTTTAACCGTGATGCAGGTTTTTTGAGTAGCTATATTATGCACTGAGTTTGTTTAGAAATAAGTTCTAGATTAGTCACTTACCCATATGTTGGTATGCTATGCCTCCTAATTTGAAAATTCTTACATATGTTGAGTAAACAGATTCAGTTTATTTTTGTGGATTGGGGTATATTGTTAGTTTATATAACACAATGAGGAAATGTTTGTGTTATCAAATTATAAAACCTGGGATATTTCCAGGAAGGTTTTTACTAACTTTCATAAATTTTCACCTAATGTTGGTGTCCTCTTCTTGGAGAGGAAAAATTGAGTGCTTTAAACAAGAAGGTTTGCCATATATGCAGAAATTGACATTATTTTAATTTGTCAACACTATCTGAATCCTTTAATGACTCCAAGATACCTTGTTATCTTAAGTCTCAGAGGAGTAGCCATGTTAATCTGTAACTTTTGAAAACTGCAGTAGTCCTGTGGCACCTTAGAGACTAACAAAAATATATATTGGTAGTATCATGAGCTTTCGTGGACAAAATCCACTTCTCCGAGGAAGTGGATTTTGCCCACGAAAGCTCATGATACTACCAATATATATTTTTGTTAGTCTCTATGGTGCCACAGGACTATTCCTTGTTATCTTAGATATATATATAAATAATAGTAATAAATGTTATATTAAGAGCAAAGAATCAACTAAGGCAGGAAAAAACCCTGTTCTAAATCTACAGAAAAAACACAACAGATGCAGTATAGTCCACAATGGTCAATTTGCAACAGTAAATTCACATCACATTGACTATTGGTCAGTTTGGTTAGATTTCTCCAGTAGCACTGCCTGCTCTGTTGATTTGCTACTTGTACAGTCCTTTCTTAAATGCAAATTATTACAAAGTTTTCATTTATTGTGGCGATCAACTTTCATTGTGTGAAGTAAAATCAGGGCTTTCAAGTATTTTTGATGACTTTGTAAAGAATTTAAAGTGATCATAGTCAACAAATCTAGACAACAACAAAAATTCTGGAAAAGTAGTTTCAAATACTATGCCTGTCCCTGAAGTTCTCTGGCAATCTATAGGTTCATATTTTTTTCTCCTCTTTTGTTTGCTTAAGGGTGCCGAATGCTTCCCCTACCCCTATGGGGCCAACCAGGTCTGTTGTTAATTGGGGGCAATAATTGTTGGTTGCTTAGCAAACTCATAAGAGGTACAAGAAAGATGGGAAAAGGTTCACAATGCTTGGCAGGAAGATGAGAAAATGTAAAAGATTATAAAAAAAAATCTAAAAGGCTTAAACAGACAACATGCACATTTTAACTGCTGAAGAGCTTCAGGGGCAGCAGTATGAAGTCAGGAAAATCCTCCAGATAGACTAATATGAAAGAAGCAGCTATTCAGTAAGTATGCAGTCTCTTGAAGTGCACATCAGCTGCACTGATGGCTGTTCCTGACACCCCAGGTGTAGACCTTTCCCACATGCCTGATCATCTCAGAGCCAGGTAGTATCTCAGCAGATTGATGAGGAAACAGTGCAACGTGCCACTCCACTCCCCACCCAGTTACTTGTTGATGTGTGGTGAGGGTTGCCTGGTGTCTTAGGTGTACTGAACACTGACAAGGAAGTGTGGGAATCCTTACTCCAACCTATTCCCCTACTTGGGTGCAGGCTGAGGACCCAGGATAGCCCTTTTTACAAGGGATTTTTTTTCTCTCCCTTCATGAATAAAAAGAAAGAGATGAATTAATAGGAACTGATACGGTTCCTGATTGAAACTGGTAAAAACAAAGTAGGAGTTGGCGTCTTTCCTCCGTTCTTCCAAAAAGTGGCTGAAAAGTCAAATTGTTAAGAGCTGTTTTTGCATAGTTTGTGTACACAATGAGCACATATGGTAAGCATGCCATTGCATATTCTTCTATTACATTAGTTAGTCCCTAAGGTGCCACAGGATTCCTTAGTAGTTCATTAGTTGTATCTGTATGTGACAGTGTTTGCATCTGTATGATAGTGAAATAAAAGTAACTAAATACTGGATTTTTTAAAAATCTCCCTTAGGGTATTTGGCATGCTTTTGGGAAAGGATTATAGAAAGGGATTAGTGGAATAAGTTTTTAACTGCGTAAATCTTAAAATCATACTGTTTCATGACACAACGAATATACGTTTAAATGACCAGTGGTACTGAGGGTCATGACAACTTGGGATATTTTCCTATGTGCTAAAACATCTCATTGAAAATAAATGCTACTGTTTTAATGGTAAATCATTGTGCATTTATTTAATTTTTTAAGAGAAAAGAATACTCCATTAGTGAGGAGCATTAGTTCTTCCAAAAGAATGCTTCATTAGTTAGACCTGAGACCAAGAATAAATGCACAAAAAGATTGAAGTATTCAGATACTACATTAATGGGGGCTACATAAATACCTGAGATACAATTAGATTGCAAAGTAGCTGTTGCAAAATCATGACACCAGAGCAGTAGCAACACTTCTATTCAACTTTTATCAATAAAATAAAAAGGGGTGATTATTTCATTCTTTCATCAGATTTTAAAACTTTAGCATGAGTTCATACACAGTAATAAAGGAACCCAGCTTTCAGTATATTTTATACATATGCCATTTAAAAAAAATCTTTTCATTAAGAAACTGCCATGTAAATTCAAAACAATAATTTCTGGAGCACAAGTCACAAGGGCAAATTTTGCCCGACTAAATATCCTCCCATTTCTTTCTGTCATGTAATGTGAGAAGAGAGAGGGAAGTAAGTACTCTATTTTTCTGCTAAGTACACTTTTGCTACAGCTGCCTTTTGTTGCAAAAAACTGACAGCATCTCAGAAGAAATGTGTTCAATTGCCCAGTAGATTGGAGAATACAGTAAAACTGAATTCAATAAAATGGAAAACAGGCTTCACAAGGCAATGATCAGTGAAGGGGACTAATCTTAATTTGAAAAGCAGAGAATAGAGGAAAGAATAATTCAGAAACTAGTAAATTACAGAAAATGCCAATGTAGTCTGAAGGATACTCAGAATTTTTATTACGCATTCCTAAGTGTAGTCACGAAGTACTTTCTACATGTTGAATAAATTTGTTTCCCAATCCACATATGGTGCACATGCATAAAGGTGTTTTAAATCTTGGTATAGTGTATTATGCTTCAATTCCTAATTACAGGAGAAGCAACTGCTTTGTTTCTGTAACTCCTTATTAAAAACCAATTTATATAGTGCGTTCAGGAAGTAATTCATGGAGAATATGGTCAGTGTATAAATCAATTCAGGCTTTAACTCATTCAACGGATATCTCAATGCTGTAAGTCACTGGGGGTATGTCTAAACAGCAACGTTATTGAGGGATACCAGAGGTATCCCGAAATAACTATCCTGTGTCTTTTGAATGCTTCCTTTATTTTGAGTTTCGAGTGCTGTGTAGACACACCCTTAGAGCTCAATGAGAGAGAACTATCAGATATAATATTTTTCCATACTTACACTCTCAAATGTAATTGTTTGTTTCTTTTCCTTTTGAGGTATCTGAATGATATGGCAGCAAGTTTGAAAATCACGTTCAGGGCAAATAATTTTTATTTCATTCAAACCAATCTCTGGTCTGTCCTCAGCCCACAATAAGACAACTTTTTTCAACTGTTTTGAAAGTTTATTTTTTTCTGCTAAATCCATTCCCCTTTTACATACCTCCAGTCTTTGCTGGAGAAAACTGGCTTTATTGAAAGGAACAACTACTGTTGTCATATTGAATACATTGCAGACTATTTCCACTGTATGGCCCAAGTTTTGCAAGCTACTCCATGCAATTTCATCCCTATGCAGTAGGATAGCATTTGGATGGAAGGATCTGCCTACATGGATAAACTTGCAAGACGAAGGATTAATCATAAATCACTGAAATGAAAATTTTGGCTCCAATTTTACAAACATGTAATAATATTAATTCAATTTATACACTCTGAATTCTCCCATTGTAGTCAATGGAACTGTTTCTGGTGAAGATAGCAAGGCACTTGCACAAATCTTTGCAAATCTGGAGCCATGGTGATCTCTGGTGTCAGTCAGTTCAAATTATACTTTACCAATAGGCCATGATTCCTCTGAGATGTAAAGGACAGAGTTTGTAGCTCTGCTTCTGATCTGCTTTTTAAATTTGGGAAGTATTGTATGTAGAGAATAATTGGTTAGCCCATCTATAAAATGGGACTCATGCTTCACTATTTCATGGGGAGGTTGAGACTTAATTTATTAAAAACAATTTCAGATTCTTAGACTAAGGCCATTCTAGAAGATTACATATTTTTATTTTTAAAGAATTATAATCAAAACCTTTCATCCTAAGCAACAAAAGGCTGTTCTGTAAATGGAAATTTCCACTTGTGTTCAAACAATTTAAGATTATAGCAATCAGTATAGCAGTCAGTCCTTAAAGAATTACTCTTGCATATGGTTCTGCCACAAGGTGGTAATTAGCTTGTTGTGTGCATGGTTTCACATAAACTGGGAATACTACTTACAGAGCGTTGTGTGGAAATAGTGAGTTAAATGCAAAGACCTGGACAAGCTGAATATAGAAAACAAATGTTTTCATAATATGAAAAATGAAACCATTATTTTCCTTCAAGATTGCATAATTCCAAGATCATCTTCCATCTGTCTGCTTTTTTTCTTTTTGCTTACGTTAATAGCTTTCTTTTGCAACTTAATGTTTTTCTTTTTCTTTCCAGCAGCAGGTGAAAGCATTCATAAATCTGTCATGAACAGTTGCCAATGAATATTCATATTAGAAATGTCTGATTGCACTACTTTGATATATTTATTTGATTGTCATAGGAGACCAAACTTGTTTCATAATGTATTCTAATTGGTACCTCTGCTTTGGACTGCTGGCAAAGTTAGTGTCATTTGTGGCATCAACCACTAATCTGAAACATGAGTTACAAGCCAATGCACTTTTTTTAAAGGTGTCTTGCAAAATGGCTAAAGAGGGAAACTGATTTATTTACTCCTGTATGTTATAAGGGCAAATTCGGTAAGTAACTAATGTGACAGACTGCTGGCTAAGCCAGAGCTCTGCCACTGCAGCCTGGCTGAAAAGGGCAATGGAAGCCAGCTGAGCAAGCCCATGCCTGAGGGGCTAATGGGAAGCAGCTGTGGGCCTCATTAGCCAGAGGGCTAGATAAGGCAGCCAGAGGGGAAGTGGAGGGGGAAGAGCTAGAGAATGGCTGAGTGCTCCCCAACCTGCAGGAGAGGCTAGCTGAGTTTACTGGGGGGAAAAAGCTCTATAAATAAAAGGTGGTGGAAAATTGGCACTGACAATAAAAGGCACAGGTGACTGCACCAGTAAGGTCTCTGGTTGATTTGTGACTGAAGAAGGGATGCTGGGACAAGGGGCCTAGGCAAGAACCTTGCCACACTAGAAACAAACCTCAAATGTCTAGGATTCAATTGTGATAAATATGCATAAATTTAGTTGCCTATGTGGCATCTGTTCAGCAGTTCTTCCTCCCTACAATTGCCTGACAGTACCACCAAAAATGCCTTAGACACCTCCTAGCAGGCTCAAAATTACGTGTTCCCCCCACAAATGTCTTACACTGTCATCACACACATAGACAGCAAATTTTTCAGAGGAAGATAATTGGTCCTCTTCATCTTGGGTGGGTTTTTTTTGTTTGCTTTTTAAACTGGAATCTTTTTCAGAATTGAGACTTTCCCATGGCTAATATGGGCCACTGAATTGAAAAGTTGGAGGGAGAGGAGTAGAGTTGATCCTATAAAATTCCATTAAATTACCCTTCCATTCTCCACTGACTATGTGGTTTCGATCACTGAGGAAAGCAAGGAGCCAACAATTCCAAGTTTGTCAAAGGTGGGGTTTTTTGGGTTTTTTAAAATCTGGAAGGTCTTATGGTTAAGAGCTCAAACTAGTGTTTTATTATTTCACTAACACTACATGTTTTCATTAGTTTCCTGCTATTCTTTTTAGCTCCATCCAGAGGCCAAATATCAGTTTCAGTTTTTATTAACAGTGAGAATCTTACCTGCTTCTTGCTATGAAAATAAACTTCAATATTTTAAATATTCCACCACATGTGTAGAGGCTGTTTTTCCTCAGCCGAGAGAAAAGAAATGAGGGTAGGATTGGACAAGAAGTTGAAGGGATTGTTGTGAAAACTGGGCCTACAAATTTACCTTATCGGTGAGCTCAACTCTACATTGTTAATAAGATGTCGCAATAACCTGTAACAACAAATGTTGATGTGAAAAGGTGCAAAAAAGAGTGGTTGAAATAGTCCAAACAAAAAGGCCTATAGATATAACTAAAGAGCTGTGTGAAGAGCTCATGCTTGGGGAAACAGTGTGGAACCAGAAATCCCTGAACCAAAATTGATATGTGAGAAATTGGTCCTGGTTGGTGGCAGGCATGCTGGGCTGGGGGAGTGGCAGAGCTCAGCAATTAAAAAGGGCATAGGGGCCCCAGATGCTGCTAGCACAAATTGCCACCAGAACCCTGGGAGGTGCACTCCAGGTGGTACTGAAGGCTGCCGAGGGGAGGCTAGCCCCAGCCCTAGCCATGCCCTTCTGCCCAAGGCCCCACCTCTGTTGGGTGTCCTGCCTTGCCCAGGGGCCCAGCGAGTCTGTTGACCTCCCTGGTTAGTGGACTACATAATGAGGGGATGTGCTATTCCAAACACCTCTCCCTTTATGGGTCCTTAAAGATTTTTTGGGGGGAGAAATTGGTCACTGCAGCAAGTTTCCCATCTTCTGCAACCCCAAGCCTCCTTCATTCTAATCCAGAAAGATGCCCTGCTACAGCAGACTAATAGGGGAACAAAGTGATGTCATTGTCTCCACCAGCGGAAACCTAAACACTACTTGGAATGTGTAGCTCTTTTCCCCACCTTATTTCTTCTCTTTCTGATTTTTTTCCTTCCATATAGTAAGTGTCATGTTTAGCTGGCTCAGTCTGTACATTTGGCATTGTAGTTTTAAGTGTGTGACCAGAGAGGTAGCTAGAATGTTCTCTACCAGGATAGCCAATAGGTGACACCAAATCCACACTGCCAGATGTTTGTCAGTAGACTGTATGAGCATGATAGCAAGTATGGGTGGGGCATGCCCACATTCTCAGGATTTCTCAACTGGGATTCCCAGAAGCAAGGACGCAGTGCTTTGTGTATGTGGCTACTGGTTGAGAAGAGGGGCTATTTCTCCTCTTTCTCTGCTTCATCCTTGTTTCTAGACATCCCAGCCAGAGGTGTCCCAGGAAACAGAAGAGGGACATAACTCTCTGGAACTTTTCATTTGTGCCCCTCTCACTAACCACAGCTAAGGGTCTCTGCTTATGAAGGCTGGATTTGGACCCATGTCAAGCCCTAACTGCTTCCCAGCACTGGGCCCCTCAGCAAGGGGCAAGTGGCAGGGCAGGATTAAGGCATAGTGTGTCCCTAGGTATCTGCTTGTGCTCCATGGGTTTGCCAGAGTCTCCCCTAGCATCATGACCCTCTGCACCCCAACTGTTCCCAGACTCCTGCCCCTCTCTGGGCCAGTCCACACCCTTTCTAGTTCCACCCCCTCGACCCTAACCAGTATCTGCAGTGTCCCTTTTGCCTCCCCTCACTCTTCTGCCACATCCTGGACACCCCCCACTCCAACCCCCCGTCTTCCCATAGCAGGCTCTTTGGTCCCTCCCTGATCCTTGGAGTAGCCTTCCTGCCCCCTCTGTTATCCCAACCCCCAGAGGAACATCACACCACTAACTGGATCATAGTCCAACAGCTTCACTTCCTGGCTGGGAACTCAAAAGTCCCATTATTCGCTCATACCCTGCTTTGCTGCCCTGACCCCAACCTCTACCTTTTCTTCCTTGTCCCATCTCTGCTATTTGGCTCCACTGGGAACATGGAGGAATGGGTTTCTTGGGGGGGAGCAGAAGCACAAGGTGGCTTAGGCCAGCCTCGTGTATCCGATTTTCAGTTTAGGGAGATAAGATCCAATCTCTGAGCAGAGAAGGCGGGAAGCTTGGCGAGGAACTAAGAGAGAGGTGTTGGTTGGAAGTCTACACCCTGAGTATACATTGACCAAGAAATTTGGACCTTGACAAAGCATAGACCACACTTGCCCTAAATAGACCGATGCACTAATGCAAGTTTGCTAGGCCTCATAGTGTCAATAAAAACCATTTTTTGTCAACTGTGAGGCTCCAACTGAAAGTCAACACCAGAAATAGAAGCTTCATTGTGTTTTTGTTCTTTTGTCTTGACTCATGTGCATGCTTAAGTTGTCCTCAGGGAATCTGGATCAGACTTTAATGACAGCGGGTCTGGTCCACTTGAACTAAGTACCGCTTCTCCCCAAAAGTACAGTTTAATGCCATCTAAAAGCCTTCCAAGCAAGGGGTTCTTTCCCTGAAAAATCTCTCTCCTGAGAGAGGCAACAAGAACTGATGATATTAAAATGAAAGCTTTATTTCACATATAATATTTCACTGTTTTCCCCTTATTTTTTGTTTCTTTAGTAGTGGATTTAAAAAAGGACTTTTCAAGGTGCTTGCCATTTTACTAAGCAGGATGAGGTCTCTGTGTTCCAACCTCCAAACCTTGGTTAAAACTATTGAATGTTGGACAGTGAATGGATTATGGTGACACCCGACCAGTATGTCCTCTAAACTAATAAAGAAGACCCAGGTGCCCAAATCCAAGTGGAATTCAATGAGATTTTAGTATCTAAATCTTTAGGCTTTTTTGAAAATCCCAGCCTTCATTTTTTTCTTTTCAATGAGGTATATAATCACTGTGAAGGCAGCAAACACTGTTCTTTTGTTTTGTTTTGTTGAAGCAGTGATGTAAAATTTCCTGTGATAATATGTGCTGCTATTAGCCTGGGAACAGATAAGAGCCAAATGAATGCCTAATGTCTTTGTGAAAGACAAAATTGTGGAGTAGTTACAGAGATTATTTCCTCAGAGTTCCTCTAGGAAAAAACACTCTATATCTTGTGGGATGTGCTTCACTGATGGATATGAAGTGTTCATTCATGTCTTTTAGTATTATCAGTTTTCATTGAGGTAGCATCTGGAACACTGATCATGGGTCAAAGGTGAGAACAGTAGCACAGCTAGGAATAGGTTCCCAGATACCTTGACACACCTCCGCTCTAGTCACCACGAAATACATGTTTCTTAACAATAGTGCTATTTCAGAACTATTTTAAGTAATCGCTTCTTGTCTGAGAATTTTGGACCTAATACAGAGAGATAAGGCATCATAGCCCCCAAATGATTGAACGTTGCAAAAATCTGAATATTTTAGACTTAGAACAAGTATTTTCATAGCTTTAGAGTGATTTTTATTTTACCGTAGTAGCAATTTTTTTAAATTGGATATTCCAAGAGCAGAGTTGGTAAAGATTTAACGGATTATGATATACACAATAGTTCTTAAGACTGTCTAAAATTTGGATTCCTCTCTAATTTAAAGAATTTAAAAACACTTATTCCCCTACATTTTGTAATATCCTTTCTCTTCCATCTGTAACATTTCCTCTTGGAAGATGAACTGTGGAGCACTTCACCACCAGCAATGACAAGAGATCTAGAATACACTTTATAAACACCCCCAAGTGACTCAGAAGTCTGCCTCATTGACTTTCAATGGAACTTGATCTCCTAAATCCCTAAGTCACTTGTGAAAAGAGGTCTTGGGCTGCTGAATGACTCAAGCACTCTTAAAAATATCCCCCCAGAGACAAAACTATAAAATCAAGGGCACTTTTTTGATGCAACAGGATGAGATGTTAAGACTATGCTAAAATAGTAAGTGTGGACCCGATAAAATAGTGTGGATCTATTCAGATGATCACATTGCATGCCTAATTCTGGTTTTACACAATGTGAATGTGACCACTAATCAGTCTCCCTTGTTTGTTCAATTTTCATGTTTTTTATTAGGATTTTTAATGTTCTTTGTAGCAGTGTGCTTGTGAATTAACGCATAACTTTAACTTTGTGTCTAAAGTGGGAAAAATCTTTGCATATGCAGAACTAGAAGTTTCACAGGGTTACTGGAAATTAATTGTTGGTAATGTGTACTTGATGACTCATAAAGTACATAGGGGGAAGATACCCAGCATACTTCTCATGACACTGGAAACAGTAATTCCTAGGACTGTAGAAGTGGGACAATGTAAGCAGCTACAAATACTTGATTTGAACTATGGAAAGAGATTTCAAGACTCTAAAGGATGATCAATGCTTAAACTGCTTGAGAGGAGAAGGTAGTGGTCTCCATAGAAAGGCTTTTCTAGGGCATCTGAGTAGATGAAAAGACAACTCTTTTAGAGGTGTCAGAATAACATTTGTTCATATAGTTCAGAGTAAAAAAACCATGAACTTGAGCTTTATGCTCAAATAGGGCTGTCTATAACCTGTCGAATGAAATCTCTTCCCATCAGAAAAGGTTTCATCACTCAACGTTTTCAGGAGAGGAGGGGAAACACTTAGATGAAATCTTCTACCAGTTGAAATAAAATATTTTTGTCAGGTTGTATAGATATTTGTGTCCTCCTGAGTCACCATAAAGCCTTAGTGGTGCTGCAGTTCAAATTCTCTTATAAACCCAGCCTGGTCAGATTAAATTTCCAGTGGTACCGCTTTAGTCTCCATCTTTGGTTGAGGCAAATTTTTCAAAGGAAGGCAATTGGGAGTCATGAAGCAGGAATGAACTGCTGGGATGCTAGCTTCAAAGAGGGATGTAGGGTCACAATATTAACCCTAGAGAGTGTCCTGATACAGATTCACAGGCTGAGTGGTAGTCTTTTTCCAGATGACACTCTTCAGCAGAGCCAATAAAAATACTATAGTATGAGAAGCTAATTTTCAATGACTGCTACACTTCAGAGAAGGTGTGAAATCACTATGCAGCATTAGGAATGTCAGATTCTTATGTGTTGGGGAGCTGATCTTTATGATAATTTGTTAGCTGTACTTCCCCGCTGAAAAGCTTTTGATCAATATCTGTCAAAGCTTGACAAAGAAAAGAAAACATGATGTAGGGAAATATTTGTGGAAATAAATTTTCAGGGTGATGCTGTCATTTGATTATTTGGAGTTCTGTATTTTATCATGAAAATTCTTGCAAATTCAGAAAGTTTACTTTAAATTTAGTTAACCAAAAGCTGATAATAGAATTGCCTTATTGGTTATTTGCAAGTCATAATTCTCCAAGTTTGTCCTTCCAAAGTGAAAGCAGAACAATAATGTGACTTGGGGTACGTCTAGACTACAGGTTTTTTTTGAAGAGATATGCAAGTTCAGCACTAATTTGAGAAAAAAAAATACTCTTCTGAAAAAAAGGTTGATGCGGTTTTTCAAAAAAAGGTTTTTTTTCCCGAAGAAACCGCGTCCACTTACACTTTCGAAAAACCCGCTTTCATAAAAGCGATCAGGAGAAAATATGCAAATTAGCATCACATTTGCATATCTCCTTTTGGGGGAAAAAATGGAGTCTAGATGTACCCGTCAGTTGCCAAACTGAATTTAAATTAAAAAAAATGCACGAACAGCTTACTAACTAAAATGTGTCAGCAGAAGTCATTAGGATACTTGTGAATAGAAATATTTTCACCAAATCTGGGTTTCACCAAATCTGGGATTCACATAATCAAATAATTAATTTACAGATGTAAATTTGACCTGCTCCAAACTTTTCTTGTTTGATTAGATTTTTGTTTGTTTTGTTTTAAGTATATGTCAAATTTCAGCTGACTTGACTAGGCCCTTAGCTGAATGATAGGACCTATTTTGAACCTTACTGCTGTTTGCTGAATTTAGAAAGTTCTCCAGTGCCAAAATGAGCATGCATTTTTCAATCATGGGATTGGGCCCACTTACACAACTTCATTTTCAGTAACAAGATTTTACTTATTTTCTCCTATGCTGCAGACATCTTAACAGATCCTTTCTTTTAGGCTTTAAGTAAATTGCAGTGTAATAGCTTCTATTTGATCTTTCACTACCTAAAAACTGCCTAGAGGCTACATGTTTCACTTCATTTCACTGGATCAAAGGGAGAAAAGTCCGGGGTTTTCAAAGTGCCTCCAGACTCCAAGTTGTGAAAAGTGTTCTTTTGATTTTAATGACCCAGAACAGCAGTACAGATCTATTTTGAATCCCATTACTCACTGTATTCCAGTCCACTTAAGAGTAAATTGTCTCTTCCACAATAGAAGTGACAAATTTATCATAGAAGTTTCCTTGGTAAAACCCTATTAGATACTTAAAAAGGATTGTCCTAAAATATAGCGAAGCAGATTTGGCTTTATTTACCATCATGATACAATCAGATATTTTTTCATGATAAAATTGTAATTACTCAGGGCATGTTATATTATTTATGATACTCAGAGCTTAGTCGTGGGTCTGTTGCTTTGGGATACTGATTCTTTGCTCTTCAGTGCTGTGGCTTTTGTTACAGTCTGTCCAACTCAGGCATTGTGATGGAAATCTCTATTGTATTATCATGAAAGCAGCTGAGATTTCCCTCCCAATTTCAGTATAGGCTTTAATGAGGTAATGTTGAGATCAGCTCTACCAATTTGTGCAAAACTACTTGAATGAGAAAGTTCTGGCTTTTTATATGTAGAGAGTGTCTTCAATGACACTAGGGCTATGTCTACACTCGCGGCTTCTTGCGCAAGTACGGCCGTTCTTGCGCAAGAATCTGCAGAGCGTCCACACTGCCCGCCCGCTCTTACGCAAGGAAATGTACAGTACGGCGTGGTAAGAGAGGGCTCCTTGTGTAAGAGCTACGCTCTTTTTAAACAGGTATAAGTCCTCTTGCACAGGAGCTCTTGCGCAAGAGGGCAGTGTGGACGCTCAGCAGAGATTTCTCGCTCAAGAAAGCCCTATGGCTAAAATGGCCATCAGAGCTTTCTTGCGCAAGAGAGCGTCCACACTGCCATGGGTGCTCTTGCGCAAAAGCACAGCTCGCACATGGCAGTGTGGACGTTTTCTTGCACAAGACTTCTTGCACAAGAACACTTGCACAAGATGTTCTTGCGCAAGAGGCCGCCAGTGTAGACAAAGCCTAGGAGTTCTTTAGATGAAACATGACACCTAGAAAGCATTTTAGTTATTTGACTGAAGTCCAATGCAGTGCACATTGTACTCTAATAAAGATGGATTCCACAGCTGAAAAAGTCTGTGATAATCAGGCTTCAACATATTCAATATACTTTAATCAAAGGGAAAGGTGGGTCAATAACACTTACAGAGGTTTTAAGATGAATTTACATGAAATAATCCCATCCAGTAAGATAAAATTGAGAGAGAAAAACTTACTTGACACATCAGGGTGAGATGGGGCAGGGACTTCTTGAGGGTAAGAATAATAACCTTCTTGAGCTTAATAATATCCTCCACCATGAAATGATGAACTTTTAAAACTACATTGGATAAAACATGAGAAAATAAATGACAGGAAACAACTCTGCTTTGGCAGGAAGATGAACTGGATGATCTAATATGATATTACATATCTAATTTAATGAAATTGTCCACTATGCCCCGAGTTGGAGTATATTTAGTTGTCCATTTCATAGTTGCTGTATGATGGTGTACTCAACTGTTCAAACTACATAGCTTCCAAAATTGATACATAACTTTTTAGGAAAATATGTGTCCAGTAGATTCTGATCAGGGAACTTTATGGAACAAGGCATCTTCAAGAAATGCACACCAACATCATTTTAATAATACCTACTTGAAATGACTGTATACTGCTGGATATTAAGAGTTTGCTTAAGGTTTCTATGTAAGAGTAATTTTGAAGTGTATACTTTGTTTTCTTCATGTATTTAACCCACTCTCTTTCAAGATATACTTTGGCCAAGTTTGTGGCATAACCCTTATGATAACACAATTTGGAAAATCAGGAATGAATGAGAAAAGCAACAGACTTAAACATGTATAATCAGACTGAATGAATGACTGCTAGAAGAGGATAATTTTCATAATTTGTAGAAACTTTGAGTAGCAGCACCTGCACATCTCAACTGCCTCTCTCCAATTCTTCGAGCATTGCTCAAGTGTCTGATCTGGTTCAGTCATTTAATGAATTCTGTTAATCATTCAGCCATTCCTACTGGTTTTGAAGTGTGGAATCATTCAATGACTTTAACTATGTAACTAGTGAATCATCTTATTGACACCTAGTTACTCAAGAATCTATCTGGGAAAAAATTCTTTATGCAAAGACATTCTTAAATTCCTAAACCAAAGCAAGACATGAACCCTTGAAACTTACCATAGATTATAATGTTGATTGACCATGAAACAAAATCACATGTGCACACAAAATATACCTTTCAAATGTCCTATTGAAAACCGAAGCTCCAGTTCTTATGGGTGAGTTTCACTCCTCTCCTCCTCCTCCTCACTTTATATACCTAGATTATGCTGCATATTCAATATAAGATCATGTGCTTATGTGATGAATTTTGCAATATTAAAACTAGAATAGAATTGAGCCATACTGCTGTAGTGGTATCATCTCATGATAGCCAGGCAAAAATTTCAGATATAATCTAAAGTCAAACTTTCCCATATGTCTGGCTCCTAAAATCAAATAATGATGATGGAACTGATATTCGTTAAATGCATATTTGAACAATTTTTTAAATGTATGTTATGCTTCCTAGAGCTTCATAAATAATCTCATATATAGACAAATGTTAAAATTCTGAACTAGAGGCTCTTCATTGTTCCATCAGTGGAACTAGGGTGACTTATAAGAGCTAAGCATCTGCCCACTCCTTTCGGATTATCGGAAGGTGTTAAAATCGAGTATATAATGTGCTAATGTGTAGTACTGATCTAGCGTAGGCTGCTGTGTTTAAGCAATTAAAAATGCTATGGTAAAATCTTTATTAGTGTGAGAAGCATGTAGTGCAAGAAGCTCACTTTTGTCTCAAATCTAGAAGGTTTTGTCTGTAGTATGGGAAAATGTGTATTCAAATAACATTTAAAATTAATATAGAGGAGAACTGTATACTAGTTTGTCCACTCCAAGACTAAAACACCAAAATAAATTGAAAATTAGCATAAGGGTGCTTTCTTAAAATTGTTTCCTTGAAAGTGACCAGGACATTATGGTGATTGCTAGTCCACAGCACCAACATTTGCATGTCATTACAACAGTTGCCACCTCTATTTACCAGAGTGACTGTAAACTGACACCATAAGCATAACAGAACTACAAAACAGAAGATAATACTGGATTTCAAAAAACAAGGGAGAAAGTCCTATTGTCAGTCTCCCATTAAATGAAAGCAAATGTATTTTTATGGATTGATCCAAAAATCACAGAGTTTGAGGTGTCTTTACATGGGCTTGAATGGGCTTTCAATGAGGTCCCCATATACCTTGGAGATGGGTGCTAGAGATCAAGATTAAGGCATGCTATCCCTTGGAGCTGAGGATCAGAAGTTTACTCAATACCTTCTGTGTTACATTCAGCCAGTGAAGGAGTTAAGAAGGGGGAATAACTTAAGCAATGCTCTGAGTAAGGGAAAATATTTAAGCCGGTGAATACTGGTGGACTGGAAGATGGAGCCAAGTGAAATTTGGGAGGATGGAAATGAGGAATTTGCAGTAGTCCAGATGAGACATGGCAGAGATTTGGACAAAGTTTTAGTACAGCTCAGCAAATTTGCCACAGATATTCCAGGAATTAACTTAGAACAGGAGATAACTGAGAGTTTGAGATTTCATTGATATTCCCTTCCCCCCTCAAACCTGTGGGATTTTTTAATCCTTCTGGATTGATCATGCAGTGTTCATTGTGAATGTTCAGAGTGTTCATTGTGGTTAGTCAGCTAAATTGTATGTCATTGTTTCTATTCCATAATTTCTCCAGGTACAAATATGTGGAGTGTAAAGCTGAACTAGTTTCTGGGTATGTCTACACTTGCACCCTCTTTCAAGAGAGGGATGCAAATGAAGACATTCGAAATTGCAAATGAAGCTGGGATTTAAATATCCCATGCTTCATTTACTTATTCACGTTATTGCGCTATTTCGAAATAGCACTATTTCAAAATAACAGACACTGTTAAGACGCGGTTATTTTGAGAGAAAACTCTTTTCTCGAAATAACCCTTATTCCTCATATAATGAGGTTTACTAGTTATTTCAAGAAGGGTTTTCTCTCGAAATAACTGTGTCTTAACAGCATGTGTTATTTCAAAATAGCGCCATAACACAAATATGCAAAAGAAGCACGGGATATTTAAATCCCGGCTTCATTTGCAATTTCGAATGTCTTCATTTGCATCCCTCTCTTGAAAATGGGTGCAAGTGTAGATATACCCTCTGTGAATAGTGGCATATAAGATCTTGCTCTATCAAAAGGGATTGTAAAACTCAGTTGTACAAATATTTGTAGAAATCATCATCCAGCACAACAGATGATCATTCAAAGTTAACCCATCCAGGACTTGATCCCATAGGGAGCTTAGCCTTCCTGAGAGGTTCTGAGTGCCCTTGATGCTTAGTGTAGACATAGCCATGCAACTTTTAATGACAAAGTCAGCTTGTGTGAATGACATTTGTTGACACTTTTGCTGACAAAATATTTCCACCTCCTACAAAGAATGTTTGCTTTATTAGTAAGAGTGTACTCCTGCCGACAAAGCAGCATTTATGCTTTCACTTGCTATCACAAAACTTTCTCATTGGGAGGAGGGGTTTAAGCACCTGTAAATGACAAAAGTTTTGTTGATCAAGTACAAGTGTATACATCCCTTTAGTGGGATTCTCCACGGGAGCAGGGGGCATGCAAGGCTGATTGCTTATAAATTTTCAATCATACTTTTAAAAATATATTCTAATTATTTGATGATCTTTAGCTTTTAGTTGAAAGAGATTAAAAGAAAGGACATAACCATGCAGCTATTGTAGGATTTGCTGATTGGTTGGATGTGTGGGGAGAAGTGAGAAAGTTTCACATCTCTAGCAGATAAGCTTACTGTATTAAACACCCCAACAGTGGCTGTATAACGATAGTCAGGAGTGCCACGTGCCTTTTTAGAATTTAATAGTGAGAATGTATTGTAAGGCAGAAATTTCCTCCATGGGTACCAACTTGGCTTTTTTGTCTGGGTATTTGTCACTGTAGAGTTGGCATAAAATTTAATTAGTAAGACACTTCTCCCCACAAATCCCTTCTTTTCCTATATATACCCCTGCCTCTGTAATTTCCACTCCAATTCATCTGATGAAGTGAATTTTACCCTAATAAATTTGTTAATCTATAAGGTACCACATGGTTCCTCAGGGTTTTTTTTTTTCCAGATGCACACTAACACAGCTACCCCTCTGAGACTTAGGATAATACTGCATGTGAAAAGTTTGTTCAAGACCAGCTGAGGTGGAGTGTCCACCTCACACAAGACAGAGAAGGTTAAGTGAGGTCCTTTAACCTGATTGACTAATGCTGGTGGGAGAGCCAGTGTTCAATAAAGCCTAAAGAAATATGAAGTTCAGTCGGGAAGGCTTCTGTTGGGCCCGCCCAAAAGAATAAAGCTGAGGAAAGAAAAGTGATGATGGAGGTAGCCGTCGACAGTCACTCCCTCAGAGAAAGGAGGTTTGTCTGTGCCATCAGAATCTGACAAGAAGTCAAAGAAATGAAGTAGTCCACAGTGGCTCTCTGGGAGAAGGTGGCCTGGGCCAGTAACTCAAGGGTGGAGGCAGGAGATAGACAAGGAGAATAGGAAGAAATCCAGGAAAATAGCAGCCAGGCCTGGGAACAAGCAGACCATAGTTGCTGGATATAGGGGAACTGGCCCACCCACTACTTGGGGTTCCAGCTAGGAAGCTTATCAGTGGCACAAGATTTGGCCTTGGACCTGAAAACTGTCTGGAACCATGTGTGGACAGGTGATGCAAGGGACTTTTCTGCTGGGGAGGACTACACAGTGACCTAGCTGGAGGTCAGAGTCACAGAGGGAAAACAAGGGGAAATGTGTTGTGAGCAACAATCTGAAGGGAGCTAATCCCTGGACATGGCCACAAAGAGGTAAGCCACCAGTGTGCAGTGAACCCTGTGACACCACCATTTGGTTTAAATTTAAACAGGGCCGGACAAAGAGCTTATTCCTGGAAAGCAGTCAGTGCAGATAGCTATAGAAAATCCTATGGTGGTGGCAGAAATGACCGGTCTGCAGTCTAGCCCAGCCTGGCCTTTTTTCTTTAAGAGCTAAGGTTCCAGTTTCACAGTAGAGATGTGGGGGGAGGGGGAAACTTGTTTTTCTGTCACAATGTTGTTGAAAAATTAATTGTACTAGAGCCACCTAGGAAGCGTTGTGATTTTCCTATATACTACATACCAATTGTCTCTTCAATGTCAAAAGAATAATCTAAAAATTGTCATTTATGCTGTAATCACCGGGCCATGCTAGATTGAGCGTTTTTGTGATTGTCCATAATTTCTCTTGCAAACTTGTAGAAACGCAATATGTTCTTTGAATGGGCACATGAATAATACTCATTTTAGGGCATTGGATTGTCTTTAAGGCACAGAGCTAGGATAATGATTTTTTTTCCCTTTGTGTCAGTATTCAGAAGCATTCCATTAACTACAGTGTATGCCTCCTTTATCTGCATCCCAGTATCAGAAGTAAAAGAAGTTATCATGGAGTTGAGAGAGTGCTTTGTGGGTTTTTTTGGTGGTTGGTTTTTAAGGTTCGAGGCATAAATGTGCTGCTGACATGCTGAGGTTGGTGGACCAGGAGTCCTTTTCAAAACAACTACAAATCAGTTGGCTGAGGGACTGCTGCACATGTGTTTACTCATTAGAGCATCCCCTGAGGAGTCAGCCAGTGGGGTTGGAATAAGAAATCTTTCACTCTGAGCTTGGAAGTAATTATCTGCCATCATCTTCGTCCTTTCCCACAACCCCACGTTGTTAAAACCATGCAGGTTATCCTTGGCTTTTTTCAATCAATTGCTTTCATAATCAAATCAAAGCAGACATCATCTTCAAATTTCACTGTATAGAATACATATTGCAATAAGATGTCTAGTGTCTGGGTATGCATGTTACCATTTCAAAGTTTTGTGCCTGTCTGATTTGCAACCCTTCTCCCTGTCACTTGTGTGTGTTGTTTATATTGCTTGTAAGCAATTTAGGTCAGGGATCTGCCCATATATCTGTACAGCATCTTCAACACCATGTAACTTCTCCCTTGATGGAATGTTGTTGAAACTGTCACCATTCATTTTGGTGCCCAGATTTGATTTTTGCCATGTGCTTTGGTGTATGTTTAGCTGATACTAAAACTTAATTACATTAAAATGCAGAATTATAAAATGAAGTTTTAGAAAATGTTATATTTACTGAAGAAATTAATCGTGTTCTTTCAAACATTCTCTCTTCCTCTTTTTAGTAAAACACAGCCTCAAAAAGAAATCATGTTACTGTTTCTTGGTCTTGGCAAATATTAAGTACCATGTTTCCCTTAATGATGTGCATAATATTCGTGTAGGTTCACATTTATACTATTAGTGTGCGCTTGCCAGGCTGCTGTAATGATGAGTTGTATTAACCCTTCATGGCATTGTGAAAACCCAGGAAACAAATACAGACGAGAAATATTAGACTAAGATTACTTGAAATGCACATTAAACACAACAAAGGTTAATTAATGTCATTTGGCTATGGAACAGTCAATATTTAAACCTCTGCTGAGGTAAAGTTCATGTGCAACAGGGCAAGAAAAACTTCATAAATATTTTAATTGTTCTCTAAAAATTGATTTATGCTACAGTGAATAGTGAGCAAAGCTTCAAAAGTTCAGGCTTGGATTCAATAAGGTATAGGAGAGCTCCTACAACAGCAAATATTTTACTTTACTGCAGCACCTAAGAGATTTTTAAGTTTGAGGATAGAAGTTTGTTTTAGAATTAAGTTGGGATGATTTTCCTTGAGTATGAAATACTGTTTTATAGGACTCCATATGTTTGGGTTATCCAAACAGCTGGTTGTTGTTTTTCCTATACCCTTTCTCTTATCTAATGCAATATAAGAATCTTGGGTTCATTATTTTGTGTAATTACTTAAACCTGAATGGGACTGTAAGAGATCCAGTATATAACAGTTACTGTACAGTCCCATGTATCTCTAGAAAAGGATGCATACCGCTATTTATGTATCATTGTTGTAGAGCCAACAATGAAAGGTCAAACTCAGCAATTATTTTGCCTTGTGTGCATAGTTAGATGAGCTACAAAACCTTTTCTGACATCGTGGAATAATCTCTGCTCATCTGAGGAAGTGGGTTTTGCCCACGAAAGCTCATATATATGTTAGTCTTAAAGGTGCTACAGAACGACTCATTTGTTTTTTAATCCGCACATGTCAGTACAATGATGGGGAAGCAGAGCTTGGAGAATGTATTCTTGTTACTGGGGTCCTGTAGGCTAATAGGGTACCTCTGGTCAGTCAAAGCATCACGCGATGGGATATAAATTACTGTTACTTACACAGGAACAGGATATTCCTTCTCTAGTACTTGCCTCTGAGGGAATCTTCTGTTGGTCAGCTGTGGGTTTCAAAAAACTTCATATTATCTCTAGTCTTCCATCTATGATTATGAGTTATGTTGCACCTTTCTCCTAACATGCTATTGATGATGCAATCCTGTCCTGGTTTCACTGAGAGGGAGGAGTTTCTCTGTGTATTTTCTTTCTACCTTGGTTAAGACACAGTCAGGACTTTACCCATTCTTTTCATCATGGTCTTTCATATTCAGACCCTGTTATCTTGCATGGTATTATGGCTTTGGTTCAGAACCACAAGTGTTTTCTTGTAAGTATGAGGTAGGGGAAGAGACATAGGGAGAGAGAAAACAGAATAAAAAACTTCTGGAAATTCCAAGGAAGAGTAAATGGGTGTGCAATACAATAAATATTGGGAATAGTGATAATATGATTCTTTGACTTTTAAATCCCATAGGTCACAATATAAATCCCATATGATCTATATTACCTCCCAAAGCTTTAGTAAAATTCCTGTGGTAAGTACTGTAAATAACAATGGACTGAGTGTGCAAGGCATTTATTCCATTCCAGGTTAAATCACTCCAGGCTCTGCTAGAGGTTTTTAAACCAAGTGTGTAGATGTCTCTGTTGCATACTAGCTGTGTGTCTGTGGCAAGACGTAGAGTACAGCACTGTCCAGGGATGTAACTCAGGCAGTTAGGCCAAGTCACTATCCATGCGGCCACAGCTACACTGCTATTCTTAGCGTGTTAGCTTGATTAGAACTAGAGTGTGTAGGTTTGCTTGAGCTGGAAATCACACCTCCCGGCTATTGGGTATTTATTGCCTGTGTCTCAGCTCTGGCTGTATGCATGTTATCTGGGTTCAGATCTGACCACTGATCTTTTTGCTCTGTGTCTAGCTGGGGATGGGGAAAGCATCTCTCATGACCTTCCATATCTCATTTAGCCTTTTGCATTTCTCATGGGAGTTCCAGGGGAGTCACTTGCAAGATGAACCTGAAAGGTCTTGGTGGTTTTAAAGATTAAATGAGTATGAGAGACTTGATTACAGACTCTTCCTAGCGTCTCTGTAACCACAGACCGATCCAGCAAAGGGACTAAAAGTCACACAGTAATAATCATAAAAATATTCAGCTCTTGCCCATGATACCAAGGAGGTCAGTTTCATTATCCCAATTTTACAGAACAGTAAATTGAGGCATAGGGAGATCAAGTGATTTGTCCCACATCACCCAACAGTAACAGTACCAAGATAAGAACCGGGTTCTCTGAGGTCCAGTCCAGTGCCCTGCTCACAAGACCACACTGCTTCTCCCAAGAGGATTCATTTGTATTTTGGAAATATGACTATCTTTGTCCAGATGGAGCTTGCTTAGATTACTTCATGACATGATTATTCTATCCCTAGAACATTCACAAATAGCACACAGGCAAATCAGACAGCTGTAATCACTCTGTGCATGTTGCCCCTGGCCCTATGTCAGAAATATGACGTTTTATAAATCTGATGCAAATCAGGTTACTGGATCCAAGAGGCAAATATCAACCTCTTATGCCCTTTGTGCCAAACCCTGAAAACATTTTTAAAATCTTACATGTAGGTTAATAATTCTGCTTTTGTTTTAAATGTCTAAATAGAACAGTGGGTGGCACTGTACCTGCATAGTAATATTAAACAAACCATATGGCAGTGGTAGGTCTAAATATATTTATTTTGAAATAATTGTGGTTTCCATTTCCTTTCAAGCTGCTAAAGTTTTGTTGTATTCTTGCTTCATTATGCTTTTATTCTGGCCATGTTGAGTCATGTGGTTCTTTTGTTGTCCAGCTGGGTTTGTATATGTCAACAGGATTATTTGTTTTCTTGAGTGCTATCAGTGAACTTACTTGTTTAAAAGAACAGTTTGTAAAAATAGCTCCTTTAGAACATGGTGAATGGGAAGTTCATGATACGAAAGAAATGCTAAAATTAACCATTAATTCTTAAATATAATTTATTATTATCACCAGTCACTGGCCTGTACATGAACAAATCATATTCCTGTTGTTTGTTAGTTGAGCCGAAATTATTCTCTCTCATGAAAATGTAGAGGAAGATTGCAGATGAGTCATGACAAATGTTGATTGCTAATTTTTTTCTACAATTTACAAGTTACGCTCTTCCCACTCTATCTCATCTTGTTATACTCTACGTGTATATCTTCACAACTAGATAGGAGAATATTTATTTTAGGTATAGGCTCCATCTATAATTTCTGTGATGTATTGGCTATTAATAAATAAAGACATTTGGAAATGGAAATTTTTAGAAGCAACGATTACTATTCTAAAACAGAGGTGGATAAGGATATAATCTACTTAATTTAAAAATTCAGGCATTTTTCCGAAGAACTTGGAGCAAAATGAGGTAATAGCAGGTGCTCTGCAAAATTCAGAGAGATACATTCGATTAAAATTTAAAGAATGGGAATGATACGAAGCCATCTTTTTCTCACCAAGGGACTCTTGTTGGCTATATCTTGATTGGATTGGATTGGATGATGTATTGTTAGAAGGTGTTAGCTAATAGATACTAAAAGTTGAGTGTTGACAAGGCATCATAAGGCAAGCTGGGAGAGGACAAAGTAGGAGTACAAGCTGGTGTCCTACTCTCTGTAAGGTACAAAATAACCAGACTCTACAGGGCAGGGTGGTTCAGTGAGCCCTACTTTGCAGCGCTGCTTGCTGCTGCTCCAAAATGGCACAGGCTGCCAGCAGTAGAATATGCTCAGCTCAGCTGGAACTGGAACTTCGCCATCACCTAAATCAAGTAATTATGCCATCCACATTAACAAACCAGTTGACTGTCACTCAAAAGGTCTATATCCTGCTTCATTATTATGCAGGTGCTTGTGGGAGGAGAAAGCAAGCTCTCTGCACCTCTTCCCACTCTGGTTGTACTAACAAAAGAGACAAAAAAGTTACTGCTTAGCATTGTGTATTGTTCTTATGTCACCTTTTTACTTGAACTGAAACATTGGGTAGGATATACTTCCACATCATCTCTTACGTGTCTTGTAAACTGTTAAAAACTGGCTGCAGAATGGGGGAGATGGGAAAAGAGGAATTAAGGAATACCATCCAACTTTGATGTCTATTTTTTGACAATGGAAAATTCTGCTGTGGGACCTGAATACATTGAAATACTGAGGCAAATTATTTATTCATTAAAAGACAAAGAAAAATAACTGGAGTAGTTCTGAAACTAAATGATTTAGGGGCTGAATTTTACATATTTTCCAGGGGCCCTTATGTCTATAAATAATTTATGATCCTGTATTCCAGTAATGTTTGAGATTCCTTGCCCTGAAAGTGTTTTTTTAATGACTAGGTCACATGGCCAGAACAGTCCTTTAATGTATCTTTTTCACTTTATCATTTTTCCATTTTGTTGAGGAATATATTAGCCTTTGCTACTTACCCTCAAAACATCTACTTTAACACTGGGCTTTGAAGAGAAAATGAACAGCGAAGCACTAATTGCATATTATGCAGTTTGAGGGGAAACTATAACAGAGTAATAAAAAAAAATTCCAAGTGAAGTCAGTTTCTTGAAGCTTGTTTTTTATATACTAATATATATGCTTGCTAAATATTTTCATTAGTATAATCTGTTTTCTTTTAGGGTTGAATGTAAAATGGATAAATGGATATTTATGTTTAGATAGATACACCTTTCTTGTCTTCAGGTTCTTAGAATAAGACTTTAGCTTTGAAAACACATTACTCGGGTGAACTTGTTTATGTTTCTCTGATAATTCCCACAAAGTAGAGCCATTACATTCAGGAGCCAAGGGAATAGCTGCTTTTTTTCCTTCTGTGCAATCACCATCTAATACTTTTAGATCTCTTACTGATCTGATGGGTCCAAATCGCTCATGTATCTATAGACTCAAATTAGTAACACAATATTCTTTATTAATGGGCTAACTCCTCCGCAGCTTTCATATCAGTTGTGTATTAAAGTAAACAGTAAGAGACTGAAACAAAGTCCACTGTAATCTATGCAAAGGCACCTATGACTTAAAACTATTTTGGATCAGGACCACACAGCAGCTGCCTTTTAAAACTGAAAAAAATAGAAACACTTATTTTAAGATGGTGGGATAGTAGCTGAAAATGGTTCAATCCATACATCATAACCCTTGGAGTTATTTAGAATTGGAACCTGAATCCAGATCCAGATTTCTCCAGCTCAGCCACATCACTAGTTACTCAGTCTGGGATCCACAAAGGCAGGCATTTAAGCAATCTCTAGGCTATTTTCTTAACATTAGTCCTGAGATCCATACTTGGTGTGCAGCTCCATGGAATCCATCTGCTCTTCATGCTGTCCATACCTACATAAATCTCATTTTTGGAGATTCCCATTGTCTTGCAGAAATTACAGACGTGAGATAATTGAAAATTCAAGAAAGCAATGGATTCTGTATTAAATCTGTGGAGGGTTATGATGTAGTCAGCAATGAAAGAGCATCTAATTATGTTGGTGCTAGACTGAATCTTTTAATTGGTTAATTATAATTCACATGTAGATTAGCAGCTTTTAAAGGTCAACCTCTTTTAAATTGCACTGAGTACTTCTTTATCTCTCTCTGTGCTATGTAAACCTGGCATTCTGTTGGTATCTAAGAAGTACACCATAAATTAGTGTTTTGAAGTAGGACAAAAAATGATTAGCACCCTTCTTCCTCAATACTTTGAATTAATTGTGAAAGCAGTAGTGGCAGGTTTTGACAACATAAGCAGTTCCAGAAGTAAATAGGCATAGCTCATTAAACTGATACAATTCATATGAACTATCACACTGCATTCACATAGTTATTTTTCTAAATTCTGAATGGCATTAGCTGCTAATGTTCCTAAAATAGCTTTTACAAAACAAGAGACTTACTGATGCAAAACTTATGTAACCCTATTTAATCAAATATTCCATTGTAATTTTCTCTTCCTCTCACTCATACTCGCACAGGATATCTCGAGGGCTTCAAAGAGGCTGAATAAATATTATTTCTATCTAATGGAAATATCATTGGTGTTTCCTGCACAGTTACCACTAGTTATTAAAAACTGGCAGATTTAAACAAATGAAAATATCAAAGGTTTAATTTGTGCTATGAATGAAATTCATTTTGAAATATGAAATTTGCCATTATGCCATTATTGCTTACACTCACCACATTTTAACTATAGGCAGAGCAGTGTGGAAGTAGGAATTATTTAAAATAATCATTTGTGAAAGAGTTGAGATTGTTTGAAGACATTTATTAGAGGTTATTGGTGACCCCCTTAAACTTGATTTGTAGTTTCAGGATCATGAAATGTGAAAAGCCACATCAACACAACATTTCATGTTTTCAGCAGTTGGGCTACGTCTACACAGCGCTATTTTGGGATACCTCCGGTATTCCATGCCTTTAGAGCGCTCCTGTTTCAAAATATAACAGGCTCACTATTCTGACATCCCTGTAAACCTCATTCCATGAGGAGCAAGGGATGTTTCAGAATAGCAATTTATTTAGAAATAAGTGCTGTGTATGCAGCACCATATTTCGAAATAAGCTATTTCAAACTAAGATAGAAATAAGGTATGCAATTTGCATAGCTCAAATTGCACATCTTATTTCAACCTATGGTGCAGTGTAGATGCACTCTTTGAGTGGGTGCTGAATGGATTATTTCCCTCTTTGAAACTTTCCTTTTTGCCACAAATAAGCAGCAGGAGAGGCAATGGACGTTATGTCAATTTCACTTACTATTTTCCAGAGTAAGATACAATTGTCCAGTTATAAAATTTAATTCTGTCCATATTGCTATATCAACCAAGTGATCAATTTAAAAATAACTAGTACCAGCAACTTGGCAAAACAATGGTAAGCATACAGGTTATGCTCCGAAGTTAAGAGTGAGATTGGTAAGAGGACTTTGAGAAAATACAAATCTAGATATACAAATTTGAATAGCATTAGTCTTCACTTTCCTTGTATACAAGTTACTCCTCTGTGTATTTTTTCTTATTTGATTTGGCTTTTGCTCAAAAAAGTTCTGAATAGCTGTCTAACCTAGAGATTGTCATTTCTGATGGATGTAGGGAATTGATGTTCTTTTAAAAGCTACCATCATATGATTTGTTATCCAGAAATAAGTCAGTCTACAACCTGATTGGCTGATGAGAGATACTAACAATATGTCACTGTTCATTTAATAACACTTGTTAACACAGTCTACAACAAGCCTAAGTATCTTACTCTAACTACAATGCACTCCAGAAATCAAAAGTCTTACTATCCAAGTGTGCACAGTTACATCATTAATGAAAGACATTAAAATATGATTAATATGCAATTATTTCCATTAAAGATTAAATTGCTTAAATATGCAAACATCAGAGTCAATTGGAAGATTGATTAAAAACATAAATCATAAAAGCATAAATTAAAAGCTATGATTAAATAAAGCTTCCTACCTTCCTACTCCTAGCAAACTATCTACATGAGAGGAAAATTATGCACCACTGTTATTCTCAGGAACTAAGGTTCATTTTAAATATCAGGTATGTGATACTGAAGTGGCAGAATTTTCATTCACTTCAATTTAGCATTTCATGTTACTGGAATGTTTGTAGGAAGACACTGAATATATTTTGTCCTCATTTTCCCAGTGACAGTTTAGTGGGGGTTACTAGGCTCATTTGTACTCATAGAAATCCTGAAACACATGGTGTAGAAACAGGCAAACATACACCTCTCCCAGCCTTGTGCAATAGGGATGCCTCTGCTCGACCATAGGAGTGGCTGACTCAAAACTTAGTCAAGTGTCAGAGGGGTAGCCGTGTTAGTCTGAATCTGCAAAAGCAGCAAAGAGTCCTGTGGCACCTTATAGACTAACTGAAGTGTTGGAGCATAAGCTTTTGTGGGCAAAGACCCACTTCATCAGATGCATCTGACGAAGTGGGTCTTTGCCCACGAAAGCTTATGCTCCAACACTTCAGTTAGTCTATAAGGTGCCACAGGACTCAAAACTTAGTGACTCTGAAACCTTTTAGCAGAACCCTGTGTTCTAGGTCACCAGAGCAGGGAGCTGGGCCCAGGACCGTGATGTGGAATGAAGCTATAGCTGTAGGGTGAATGCAGGTTGGCCTCTTTCTCCAGTCCCCAGGACCTCTTCTCTGGACCGGGCTTGTAATACTGGGGGTAAGGAGGTGCTGCAGCTAGTGACTTTTGCCCCATCAGCAGTTTAATGTAGTGCACACTTTGAATCAAGTGGCTACATCATCTCTTGTATTCTGCACATATTGAGTGAAATTCTTGCCCTGCTGATATCCAATAGGTTCAGAATTTCACTGGCTGTATATCGGTAAGATTCTGATGTGTACTCCTGAAAGCTGAGAGGCCATTGCAGAAAAATGAAAGGAATCATGTTTTCCCTCCCATCTCCAATGTCCTTGTGCAGCTCTTTCATGTAGTATTAAAGATCTGTCCATCTTGAAATCTTCCCTAACTCCTGCCCTGGCTAATTCTTCTTGCCCCTGAATGGTGTATTTCACACTTTCAGTAATGCTAACATAGTTCATAATTAATATTGATATGCGCATTAGTAACACTATGGTCAAGTCAGATACTGAGAGGCAATAAATACTTGTCACTTACTGTTCATTAGCATGATAGCGTAGCTGAAAGTGTCTTCACTGTTCATTTTGCTTTTTGAAGTTTGGTATCCTCCTTCCTCCCTTCTCCTGCACTCATTCTTCCCCGCCCCACCCCTCCTCCCCCTCCGAATAAGACCTCTCAAATTTGTAAGAATCACTAGAGATGTTTGTACACATAACAAGGACAGCTGAAATTCTGTTTACCCTCCTACCTCTGCAAGTGATGAGTACAAACACTCTTAAAATCAGACCTCTGACATGTTTTAAATAGAACCTTCTGTGGATGGAAATGTCTACTCACAGATGCATATATCTGTGGATAGATATCAGGATTTGCAGATCCACAGGGCTCTAGTCCCAAGAGTCACTGTGGCCAGTGGAGAGGAGCATGGTCCCATCACTTCTGAGTGGTAGCGCCCCTGTCATGGCTCCTTCCCCACTCTGGCACGATGAATGCAGAAGTGGGCCCAGCAAGTGTACTCTAAAACCTTATCTACCAGGCTTTGGTATAAAATTTCCCCCCAAAATCTTAAAACCCTAGATTTTGGGGATAGAATCTCTGCTACCACCACCCAGCAAATTAATAAAGAAACCAGGGGAGAGACCATTTGGGAAAATCTCATCCCTAAAGTAAAAAGCAGGCCACCACCATTAACCAATACCAGGTTAATAAAAGGAAAAGAGAAAACTTTTATTATCACCACGCTATTCCTGTTGCAAGAGTAACGATTAGATGGAAAAGTAACAAAACAATATACTCATGGAAAAACTCCATGGGCCTAGAACTTAGTTACAAAGTAAAGCCAAAACATTTTTTAAAAGTGCACAGACAGCAGATCCCATACCCAAACCATAAAACAATGAAACCTAATGGATTTATCTAAACTTTACCCTACTTACAGAAAGTGAAGAAAGAGTCTTTTCTTGGAGGGAGACATAGTGTCTGTCCCCCTCAATAGCTGGAGAGAACTGCCCCAAATGAAGGAGGGAAAAACCAAAATTCCTTTGTCCCAGTTTGAAATTCCTACCTACATTCCTATTGGCCACTCCACCTGGCTAGGTAAGGGACATAGTTAACCCCTTAGTCCCCAGGCTGCTGGCTAACCCTCATGATCATGACAGCCCCACACTGGCAGCTCCTCTGAGCCATGTGGCTGTACTGCCTCCAGCCCTGCTGCCAGATGTGACATCTCCCAGGCACGTGCAACGTGCTGGCTCCGAGGGACAACAGGACCACATTTCTCTCCGTTAGTGCCTCTGTCTTGAGAATAGAGCCTGGCAGATCTTTGGATACTGATGTCTATCTGCGGATATCTGCATCCGCGGGTAAACATTTCTATCTGCACAGTGCTCTAGTTTAAAGTTTAGTACCTAAACGGAGGCATCCAAAATCCCTGGTCACTTTTGAAAATATAGGCCATGAAGACCATAAATTATCAGTCTGAGGACAAGGTGGGTGAAGAAATATCTTATATTACACCAATTTCTGTCAGTGAGAGAGACAAACTTTTAAGCTTACCCACAGAGTTCTTCATTGGGTCTCATGGTAAGCTATATTATTATTCAGGTAAGCTATACTGAATAAGCTAAAAGCTTAAAAGAACAAGCTGCAGCCTGAGGATGGAAAGGGGAAGGCATGGGAAGGAAGAAACATTTAAAAAATTGATAATTTGGCCTGGTCATTAGGGCTATGTCTACACTGCACAGTTATTTCGGAATAAGCTATTCTGGAATAGTTATTCCGAAATAGCTTATTACAAAATAGCACATCTACACTGCAGAGAAGCCTCAAAATTAGTCTGGGGCAGGCTTCCCTAATGTAGATGTGCTATCTTGATTTAGAGCCACAGGAGGAATAATTTAGAATGGGCCTGGTAAGGGGCTATTTCGAAATAGCAGCAGTGGAGCGTCTACACACACCTTATTTCAAAATAGCTATTTCAGAATAGGTGTTATTCTTCATAGAATGAGATTTACTGAAGTCAGAATAAGCAATCTATTATCTCAAAATTATTTCAAAATAATGGAATTGCTGTGTAGAGGCCCGCATAGTTATTCTGGAATAACAGCCATTATTCCAAAATATCTTTGCTGTGTAGACACACCTAGGTTATTTATTAACATCTATCAGCATAAAGATGGGTTGAAAAGTGGGTTATAGTTGCTCTGCTACAATTAGAAACACTTTTTCATATAGAAATCTTGCTGCTCTTAGTCCTCCGTCCTTTTCAGTGCTTTCTCACAAAGCATTCTGCCTTTATGGTTAAGAACCTTTTGAATTAAGGTAATATGTATTCTGAAAGTTTAATGTACAGTACTTCTCTCATTACAAAATGCATTGGTGTTGGATACTAGATATTCCTTTGTTGCATGCATTTCCCTTTTGGTTTAATTTCTGAAGTTGAGACAACTTTAATTCTACTCCATGTGCCAATGGATTTTCCATTCATGGAAGCTTGCCAGGTGTGAAAGTGTGAGAAATGAGTGACTGACACATGGTAAATATTTCCTTTGTGAAGTCATAGGCATTTTGTATAAATGCACTTGGCTGTCTGCCATGATCAGAATTTTACAGTGTTGTTGTAGCTGTGTTGTTTTTAGGATGAGAGAGACAAGGTGGGAGAGGTAATTGTCTATTATTGGACCAACTTCGGTTGGCTGTCTTCAAGTCAAAAAAAAGTAATGAGTATCACAGGTGGGAGAAATTGTTCAGAACAAGGGGTTAACACATTGCAAACCACTTAAAATGATGTGGGCAATTAATTCCTCTGCAGTCATAGAATAATTCTGCTTTGTCTAGCACCAGGCAACTTCCTTCCCTCAAGCCTTTAGTAGTTCTGGATGTGCTTCATCAGTCATACTCTGTGTGTGTATGATATGATTGTATATTAAAAAAATGCAAGAAGAGGCGAAAGAGTTAGGAATTTATGCAAATGAGATTCAGAACACTATTTCAAGTTACTAGTTTTGTGACTTGAACTAGTATATAGGCTAGTGTTTATAATCGCATAACACAGCACTCTGATTTTTCTAGGGCCTGGCTGAGTTTTGAAAATGACATCAATCTTTACAGTGTGTAAATCACTATTTGTCCTCCCCCACCCCATCTAATAAATGACTTTCTCTCATATTATTGGATGAGATATGGCACTGTGGAGCCAAAAATGTAGAGCCAAAAATAGCGGATGGTGATTTATTAGCTAATTTCCAAGTGTAAACATTCACACATGTTGAATACTTAAAATCTTGCAATCTCTAGTTGCCGAAACCCTTTACATTCATTCTTTCTACCCTTGAATTTTTTCCAGCCCTTCAAAAATAAAAACCCCAGAGTGAGACCTTTATAGCTTTTAACAAGAAAAATCTGTCCTTGTTAAAACAATTTGCAACCCTTGCACTGTAAATCTAATGTACATTTTACATTCTGGATGTTTTTGCTGTAAAAGTGATGCGTGGAAAGTACCCTAAAACTTTGTGCCTTATGATCTACCAGTATTTCTGTGCAAATGATTCCTCCAATAGTTTCAGTACCATGACCTTATTGTAAGTTTCATTACAACATGGCTCAACTGCAGTTGGTCTATCTAGCTTTGGGATTAGTTTCATAATCATCTGTGTAGAATGTTATGTTTCAACCAGTGATTTAGAGGTATAGCATTTCTACAGCTTTACGGATACTACTTAGTATAACTTATATACAGGGCTCGACAAATAATGTAATCTACTCACTCTTGGCGAGTAGATTACAACCTGGAAGAGCTGGTGCAGAGCGATCTGCGCATGCGCAGAACCGCTCGGCTGGCGAGTGGGGCTCGCCGCCGCTTGGCGAGCCCTGCTTTTTTTTACATATACACACACACACACACACACACACTAGCCAATTAGCCCATCATAAGACGGGATTTTCGGGTCTCTCCTCCACATCGGTCTTCTCTCCTGACCCTCCGGTCTCTCTCTCTCTCTCTTCCTCCTACTGCCTCCCCCTCTCTCTCTCTCTCAGCTCTCCTCCGCCTCCTGCCTCTCTCTCTGTCTCTCTCTTTCTCTTCTGCTCCCCCTCCTGCCTCTCACTCGGGGGACCGCGGCTTGGGTGAGCGGCACAGAAGTCAGCTGAGCGCCACGGCAGGAGGCAAAGGGGGGCGGGGCAGTGACGTTCACGGCTAGGGGGCGGGGCCTGGAGCCGCTGTCACACCACACGTCACCGCCCTGCCCCCCTTCCCCTCCCCCATGGTGCTTGGCTGACTTCTGCGCTGCTCAGCCGGGCCGCCGCGGGGGAGCAAGCGGCCGTTTGGGCCCCACACTCCCCATACAGCACGGGCCGCCCAGAGGGAACAGCCAGCATTTCAGGCAACAGCGCTGCCCAGAGGGAACAGCCAGCATTTCAGTGTTACAGACTCTCAGACATTGGGCTTATATATATATATATGTGTGTGTGTGTGTATATATATATATATATATATATACACACACACACACACACACGCACATATATAAATACGTTACCTTACCTCTGTAAATGGCATCATACCTCCTTTACATGATTAGTCAGCACCTTCATGCAAAAAACATGACCTACAAATATGTGCTAACTAGTGACCAAAATCCTATAAACTTTCAGTTTGCCTATAGTACTAATCTAATTCTCTAACTTCTATGCCCCAGGCCTTCCTATCCTCAAATTCTGTTTCTTGGAGGAAAAAGAGGAAGCATCAGGGGTGTGTTGGTCAAATATTTTATATTAAAATGAATAAAACATCAGTTAATGAAAAAATAACTTTTTCTCCCATCTGCGTATCAGCCTTCAAGACATACCACATTGTACTGTGGTCTCAAAGTAGATATACTGGGTCTAATTAACTCTTGCCTGAGAAATTGCCAAGTAAAACCCTCAGGAACAACTGTGTCAGTCAATTACATTGGCGTAAGACTGTAATGCCTGCATCGAAATGAATGACGTTAGAACTGAGAGCAGCATTATTTCTATGAACAGGACTGGCAGTACTTGACTGTTACCATGAATAATTTCAAGAAAATTCATGGGTTTTAAGCTTTTTTTATTTGTATCAATTTTAAATTTTCACAGTTGGGGGGGAAACTGAAAGAGGTAGATAACAGGGAACATGGGGCAGTGTTTAATGACAGTGGATGATGGGATTTAAGAAGTTCAAGCTTTATAATAATTAAAACAAATTGTCAGCATCATATGTCAAAATTTATACAATAAATACCCTTAGAGTTTTTAGAGCCCTTTTTTCTTACTGTCCATTTTGATTATTGATTAAAATGTTGTAATCATTTATATGCATACAATGAAATGGACGTTTAGTGACTTTTACTGATCAATCCAATACTTTCAACCCTAGCTATGAGTCAGTACACAGCCTGTCTCATAGGGTATGTCTACACTGCATTCCTCTTTCGAGAGAGGAATGCAAATGCAGCTGAGCGAAATTGCAAATGAAGTGCGGATTTGAATTTCCAATGCTTCATTTGCATAATTGCGTCCAATAGGGTATTTCGAAATAAAAAATGCCGTGTAGACGCGGTTATTTTGAAAGAAATCCCTTCTTTCAAAATAACCATTAAACCTCATTTTTTAGGAGTAATGGTTATATCGAAAGAAGGGGTTTTTTTCAAAATAACCGCGTCTACACAGGGTTCTTTATTTCGAAATAGGGTATTTCGAAATAGCAGCCAGATGCGATTATGCAAATGAAGCATGGGAAATTCAAATCCGCGCTTCATTTGCAATTTCACTCAGCTGCATTTGCATTCCTCTCTCAAAAGAGGAATGCAGTGTAGACATACCCATAATGTAGCCCACACACCCACTGGGTGTGCTTCACTGTCTCTCTCCCAACTGCCTTTCACCCTCGTGCGCCCGGCTCTTGGTCCGGGGCTAGCCCTTCCGGCGCGCTTCCTCCCCAGTTCCCGCTGCCTCTCACAGCCTCTCTCTCCCCCTTCCAGGTCCTTCCCCGGGTTTAAATGTCCCGCGCCAGAGTCCTCGCGCGTGATGTCAGACGCTGCGCACGTCATATCCGCCGCCCCGCCCCCCCTCCTCAGTGCATCAGCTGGGGTCCTGTCTTGACCCCGCCCCCACCTCTCAGCTGGAAGGCGGCGGTGGTGCAGGGGCCGCACGCCGCTCGCACTTCCCGGGCCACCCCCAGGAGCGTGAGTGCGACTGAGGGGTCAGTGCGGGGCAGGTCTGCCTCCGCGGGGTGGAGGCAGCCCGCCTCATCACACGCCTCCTCCCCCTAAGTTCCCCACTTCCCCTTGTTTGGGCTTCCCGTTCCTCCTCCGTGATTCTTGAGAAAAAGTCCGCATTCCCGTGAGCCCTCCCGGCCCTGTGGCTGACCTCAAAGCGATAGGGTTGTAACGCCAGGTACCACCTCATGATGCGGGCGTTGGAGTCGTTCATGGCTAGGAGCCCCCGGAGGGGGGCATGGTCGCTTACCATCTTGAAGGGGCTGCCTAGGAGATAATATAGCAATATATCAATCGCCCACTTCACTGCTAATCCTCTTTTTCTATTGAAGAGTACTTTTGTTCTCGGGGCAGCAGTTTATGGCTAACGTATACAATCAGGTGTTCCTCCCCTCCTGACTTGGTCGCGGACCTTGCATCCGGGCTCTGTCACGATGTGATGGCTTGTCACGCTAGTCTGCCCCGGTGCTTCCGTCAAAACCTGCGGAAACTTGCCTAGGATGCCCAGGAGCTCGTCTCGCTGCTCCGGGGCCAGGTCTTGTCCTACCTGAAGACCCCAGGTTACCCCTCCCTCTCTTTGCCCCTCCACGTACCCGGTCAATCCCTCCCTCGTCCGCCATGCCTTAAGGAGGTTGACGTTGTAAATGTTTGTGGATTTCCTCCTTCCGGGCATCCGGATCTCGTAATTTACCTCCCCTACCCTGTGGTCACTTCAAAGGGACCCTGCCAACAGGCCAACACCTTGGATGATTGTTCGGGTAGCAGTAGGAGGACCCTATCCCCGGCTGAAAGGTGCGTACCCGGGCATTCCAGCTGTAATATTGGGCTTGGCGTCCCTGCGCTTCTAGGTTCTGCTTGGCGAACTCCCCAACCCAGCGTAACCTTTCCCTCAACTTAAGGATATACGGTACGGTCCCCTGCACCCGTGTCAACTGCTTCTCCCAGGACTCCCTAATAATGTCTAGGATCCCCCGGGGTTGCCGACCGTATGGCAATTCAAATGGTGAAAAGCCCGTAGAGGCTTGCGGTACTTCCCTCACTGCGAACATTAGCGCGGGTAGGGCCCGGTCCCACTCCTTAGGTTCCTCCTCCACGAACTTTCTGAGCATACCTTTAAGCGTCCGGTTAAATCTTTCGACGAGCCCGTCTGTCTGTGGATGGTAAACTGAGGTCCTTAGCGTCTTTACCTGAAGTAGATGGCATAACTCCTTCATCAGCGTTGAAGTGACATTTGTCCCTTGGTCTGTGAGGATCTCCTTTGGCAGGCCTACCCTTGAGAAGATCTTACTTAGTTCCCCTGCCAGCGTGGGGGCGGTGGTGTTCCGTAAGGGTACGGCTTCCGGGTAGCGGGTCGCATAGTCAATTACTACAAGAATATACTGGTACCGGTTCCATGTCCGCTCTAAGGGGCCGACCAGGTCCATCGCTATTCTTTGGAATGGGACGTCTATCACCGGCAGCGGGACCAGCGGAGCCTTGGGCACCCGCCCCGGTCCCATCTTTTGACACTCTGGGCATGAGTCGCAGAAGTCTTTCACGGCATGGTAAATACCTGGCCAGTAGAACCTTTGGAGCAGGTGACGTACATTTTTTTCATACCCCAGGTGTCCCGCCCAAAGGTTACTATGTGCTAGCTTCAGCAATTGCTGGTGATACTTGCCCGGTACCAACAGTTGGGAGGTCACTTCTCCATCCTCCCTCCCCTCGTTGACCCAGTAGAGACGGTCCCCTTGGATCCCGAAATGCGGGTAGGTCAGTGCCGCTCTCGGAGTATCTTCTGCTTCCATGTTTGTGGCGGCGCTCTCCCAGGCCTGATGCAGGAGGGGATCTTCTCTCTGTTCCCTCACGAAGTCTGTGGACCACACCTCCTCACCCGTGTCCCCGCCTGACTCCCCCACTCTGCCGGCTCCCTGTCGCCGTACTTCTGCGGTGTCTGCGGCCAGAGCTAGTTCCCCCTCCCCCGATTCTCGCCCTGGCCACTCTCGGAGAGCTTGTTCGAAACCCCTCCAATCCCAGCTGAGGAGGACTGGATAGACCAGTCCTGGGACAAGGGCTACATAAGACCACCCCTCCTGGTCCCCGTCCCTAAGGCGTACCCACATCGTGGGGTACGATTCCACGCACCCATGCACGCATTGGACGAGCACAGGGGGTCCTCGGGGTCCCTCCCGCTTTCATGAGGTCAGCCCGTACCAACGTCTGGACACACCCTGAGTCTACCAGGGCCGTGACCACCCGGCCTTCCACCTCTACTTCCCTTAATATCCTCCCATGCAGTCGCAACCCCGGCTCGCATCGCCCGACCATTACCTGGCCATATGAGCAGTCCATGTACGGAGAGTCCCGCTTGAAGTGCCCTTCCTGGCCACACTGATAGCACGCTCCAGTCGGTGGTCATGGTGGGGGTGGACTTTCCCTCCGAGCTTCTCGGGGTCGCGGCCGTGGCGCGGGCTCTTCCCTCACGGGTCTGCTCCACACAGGGGCCAGCCGCCTCGCTCCCCCCTTCCCTGGACTATGGGGGTCTCCCGTTGCCTGGCCCTCCCCCTGCCGTGCTGGGCGGACCTCTCTTCCCACACCGGGGACGTTCTTCCTCCAGCCCACGCTCCCTCCTTCTCCCACCTCAGCCGCCAAGTAGTCCTCCATCAGCATCACCGCCTCGTTAAGTGACGAGGGGTAGTGCCGCCGGACCCAACGCTGCCCTTCCCCTGGCAGAATGTGGACGAACTGTTCTAATACCACTTTCTCCGCCACCTGTGGCCCCGTTCGCTGATCTGGCTCAAGCCAGCGCCAGCCAGCCTCCCTCAGTCGTTGGGCCACCACCCGGGGTCGCGCCCCAGGAAGGTACTTTTCCTGCCGGAACCGTTGACGGTATGTCTCTGGGGTGATCCCTAGTTGGTCCAGTATGGCCTCCTTTACCTTGAAGTAATGTAGGGCGTCCTGTGGATCTAAGCTCCGATAGGCCAGCTGGGCTGAACCTGTAAGATACGGAGCTAGAAGAGTGGCCCAGTGTTGCTCTGGCCACCTGGCAGCAGTGGCCACCCTTTCAAAGGTGGTCAGAAACACCTCGGGATTGTCTGAGGGTCCCATCTTGGCTAGCCTCACCGGCAATTGGGCCAGGGCCCCTCCCTCCGCCGTCTCCCCCCCCCCGCATCAGGGGTTGCCCCCGTCCCAGGCTCCCCCACTGTCTCACCCATCACTCCCGTTGCACCTGGTACTGTTCCGATAAGTCCTTCAGGAGCTGCCTCTGCTGGTCTTGCTGCTGGGTGGCCAGCTGCTGCAAGAGGGCCATCTGCTGCTGTTGTTGCTGCCGCTAGTTCTCTGTTAGCCACTTGAACACCTCTGCGGCTTCCATCCTCCAGAGTACTTGCTCCTCGCGCCCTACAGGGGTATTGGCCCTGTCCGGCTCCCCCTCTGCGCGGCTCTTTTTTCTCCCTTTTTCCAGCTTTTTTTTTTTTTAAATAAACTCCTCCCCCTTACTCTACTGTCTAGGGGGTCGTGGGATCAATGCCCATGTTCTCCACCACGTGTACGAGTGGAGGGTCCACCCCGCGCAGACCACCACGTGCTTAGACACCCCCCCCCCTCGTGTTCTCACCACCCGGGTTAGGTCCTTAACAGTCTTCGCTGACTCTATCCCGCTGCCCAGCGTGTAATTCAACGGCTGTTCTGGGTCGTGGGGATGGGGGGGCCCCAGGGCCCTAAGGACAGGTTCACGGGAACCTGCCCAGCCGGCGGGGCTAATGCCCGAAGCTCACTGGCTCCACGCCCCACCCTGGGCTACTTCCTATCCCACCGTCTCTCTCCCCACTGCCTTTCACCCTCGTGCGCCCGGCTCTTGGTCCGGGGCTAGCCCTTCCGGCATGCTTCCTCCCTAGTCCCCGCTGCCTCTCGCAGCCTCTCTCTCCCCCTTCCGGGTCCTTCCCCGGGTTTAAATGTCCCACGCCAGAGTCCTCGTGCATGACATCAGCCGCTGTGCACGTCATATCCGCCGCCCCGCCCCCCCCTCCTCGGCGCGTCGGCTGGGGTCCTGTCTTGACCCCGCCCCCACCTCTCAGCTGGAAGGCGGTGGTGGTGCAGGGGCCGCACGCCACTCGCACTTCCCGGGTCGCCCCCAGGAGCGTGAGTGCGACCGCGGGGTCAGTGCGGGGCGGGTCTGCCTCGTCACACTCCCCCTTGTAACTCCATTTATAGGTTGTTTCTCTAAAGAGCCCAGAGTTAAGTGCTGCTGGTGCAGAATGGCTGTTGCATTTCATTTGTGATTTCAAGCTGCCAGTAGATAGTCTTGTACTTAAAAAAAAAAAGTGAAGTATTAATTAGTGAAATGTGCTCTTACAGATGAGTAGCAGCAACTCCTGTATGCATATCAGTTTGCCTGCTAGTCACTTTTCCAACATCAGGCAAGAGGGACATGATCTCTCAATTAAGCCCTTATAGAAAAGGGGCAAAGAGGTTATTGAAACTCGGACTACAGCCAGTGCTGCAATAACTGATGTGATAACATTTCCTCCCTCCAGGAAATATTTCAATGGCAATAGAATTTCTGCAGCTCTGCACCACTCTAAAATGGTTCATGTTTGGAGACCATCGTAGAATTTGAACTTTGGACTAACCACTCCATAGGCGTCAACATAGTGTTCTGTTGGAACATAGGTGTTGTCATAGCATGTGGCATAGCATATGTTTATATTCCTTATGTATTTTATCCTTTCTCATGAAACTGTGGTTGTTTATCCACATAAATCTGGAATTGGGAACCAGGAGTGTCGTGGTCTATTCCTTTTTCCACTGACTCTGTCGGATGATTTTAGGCAAAATGTACAACTACTCTACACCTCAGTTTCACCACTTTTAAAATGCAAATGCAGGTGAAATTTCCCTTGTCCAGCACCCTCAAGACCTGAGTGGTCCCGAACCACAGAATTTGCCAGACAAGAAACTGCTGAGCCTGAATTTATATACAAAGGGAGGTCAAGACACCCTACCTTGGTGTAGGAATATGTTCCCAGCTGGGGCTGGGCTCTGTACTGCCTGCCCCGCTGGCTGTATCCACCCACACCCATACTGCACTAGCAGACAGTTGACTCCAGCCTTGGCCAGAGCTGCACTCCCTGTATCGCAGCAGCCCCAAGTGGGGCTGCGCTCCTGGCCACTGGCCCTGCTGCCTCCAGCCCTGGCTGGGGTTAGGGCTGTGCTCCCCACTGTGCCACCCCTATGGGGCTGTGCTCCCCACCACCAACCTAGCCCAGGCTGTGCTTTTGAACCTGGGCAGCAGGGGCTCTCTGGTCCAGCAATATCCATGGTCCTGTCGGACATTGCCGGACCAGTGTGTCACGGATTTTAGAGGTTCAACCTGTAATGCCTGCCTCCCTTTGTATAGCACAATGTGAGTTTCCAGCAGAGCTAGTGTTACTGTTTTATTGCTGTAGTTTTGCTGTTTTGCCCCCATATTTTTATGGAAGTATGTTTCTGAATATGAATATGCATAACTTAAATATGTTTTACAAAGCATAGAATCATAGAACTATAGAGCTGGAAAAGACCTCAGAAGGTCATCACGTCCAGCCCCCTGCTCTAGGCAGGGCCAATCCCAAGTAAGTCAACCCAGCCAGGGCTTTGTCAAGCCGAGACTTAAACACCGCTAGGGATGGAGACTCTACTACTTCCCGAGGTAACCCATTCCAGTGCCTTACCACTCTCCTAGTGAAATAGTTTTTCCTAATATCCAACCTGGACCTCTCCCACCCCAACTTGAGACCATTGCTCCTTGTTCTGCCATCTGTCACTACTGAGAACAGCCTTTCTCCATCCTCTTTGGAACCTCCCTTCAGGAAGTTGAAGGCTGCTATCAAATCCCCCCTCACTCTTCTCTGCTGCAGACTAAACAGACCCAACTCCCTCAGCCTCTCCTCATAGGTCATATGCTCCAGCCCCCTAATCATTTTGGTTGCCCTCTGCTGGACCCTCTCCAATGCGTCCACATCCTTTATGTTCTGGGCCCCCCACTACAGGTCAAGTAACCTATCATTCAAGAGTCTGTGATCCTCTGTATATATTCTATTTGCTTGCATGAATCCATTTTTGTATGTGAAGTTAGAAATATGAAGTGTAAATCTGCTTATTAATCTAGAATTTTTAGTGAAAGCCATTAGTTGTACTTAATGACTGAGTGCTCAGGACCATTGTAGATGGCTCTGTTTTCCCTGTAATTCCAAACCATGCTGCCTGGTGCTTGAATCCATCTTGAAACTGGCATTTTTCCATGGGGAGAGTTAAACAAAGGATTCCTGTCCTGGGGAAATTTTATTTTAAGTACTGGGAAGCAATCAGTGGTCATCTTCAGGAACCAATCTATGTATCCAGGAACCTATCCATGCAACAAATCCCGTTGCCAGCTCTGTCCACACATCTATCCTAGTGACGCCATCAAAGGACCTAACTACATCAGCTATGCCATCAAAGGCTCATTACGTGCACATCTACTAATGTAATACATTCCATCATGGGCCAGCAGTGCTCCTCTATGTACATTGGACAAACCAGACAGTCTTGATGCAAAAGAATAAATGGACAAAAATCAGACATTAAGAATAGCAACATACAAAAAACAGTGGAGGAACACTTTAAGCGCCCTGGACACACACGGTTTCAGACTTGCAAGTTGCCATTCTTGGGGGAAGGGGACCCTTCAGTAACAGACTGGGAAGAGAAACTGCTGAGCCTGAATTCATATACAAGTTTGACATCTCATTGTATCATTCTTATCCTATAACATTTGATTTATAGTATCAAGCATAAAAAAGTAATTTTACTTTTCACTTCTCTCATTCTATATATTGAACTCCTAATTATATTCAGAGATGTTCCATTCCCAAGGCACATTATCATGCATTGTCACAATATAATGTATAAAATAATGAGAGAATAATAGTAATAACTAGTATGTAATTATGAAGTGAATTCTGTTATGAAATTTGACAATGGCATCCTAGTAAAAATACTCAATCTGTTCATGTTTCATTGTAAAAAATTAGTTTTTTTTATTTTTACCTTTGTGGACTATGATTTGTGATTAAAGTTCTGTTACCCATTAGGAGTTGTCAGAAATGCATCATAGTTTTCCATGTGGCTTGAAGAAATATGTGAATATCTACATAGAAAGAGGGATGTGGGCGGGGGGAGGAGGGGCATGCATGTGCATGTAAGCATATGGACATAATGTTCTCCAGAATTGCCTTTATATTGAATAGCTCTGAGATCAGTGAACCTTACAAATAGAATTATAGCTCGGGGGTTCACTTTAGAGTCCACATGCACACACTCATCTGTAGAATCCTATGTAAATAGCTTCAGGCTAGAGGAATTAGAGAGAAAAATAACTCTGCGAGGGGAAATAAAGAATTCAAGCCATGCTTTTGACCCATTAAGATACTTAGGGTGGTACTGAGATAGTAGCCTTGGCAGCTTAGTTCAGTCTCCAATTAGGTCATCCAATCAAAATGTGTTTAGGATCATATTTAGCAGACAGAGTTTCAGGATCTCTCTTCCTGATATCTTTTATCCTTTGATTACATTTCAATTAACTAAACTATGAACTAATCCAAGATAATATAGTGTCACTGTGCATAATATTATTACCCCTTCAACTATAAATGTCATTGATGTGATGTCCCGTTACGGGGACAGATAGCAATAATTTTTAATTGTAAGAACTAGTCATCAGTTAGCACATATTTGTCATTGATCAGCTCTCCCTCCCCTCTGTCTCTTACACATATTTCCATACTTATCTTTCTCTTTTTCTGAGTATATTTTGTAGAGTCTGGCCCTCTGTCTTTGGCACAGGCAGAGTTCTTCACATTGTAGCACAAGCAGTCATTCTTTCTGTCAAGAGGAACCACTTTTTTTTTGAAGTAAGAATTGTCATGCCATCAGTCTTCATATCCCTACAGTACTTGGAACCTTTTCTCAGGCTGGAAATATAAACGTCAGTTTGTTCCAACTGTGGTGGGTTTGTGAGTAAGAAAATGACTCATTCTTTTTTCCTAGTGGACACATGGATCTGGATTCACAAATACAGCCTGATTGTTAGAGGTGATGAGCATGTATTAAAGTCAAGCCCTCTGAAAATCAAGTCATAGCTTCTTTTATACAAACTACTAACTGACTGTCTTTGAGTCACCAATGGCTAAGACTAGATTCAAACTACTGACATATAGAAGAAAAACACCTTATCTGATAGCAAATCTCCACATACTTCCAGGGATCCTTATGCAGAAGAAAAAAAATTTTAATCTTGTATATAAATGTATTTTCATTCCATCATATGAAAAAAAATCTGATGTGTGTTTTTTATATTCTTGTATGAGCAACTAATCCCTAAATTAAAGTTTTATGGGAGAGTAAAGAACTGTATCAGAAGTAAATACCCATCACAAAGGATGAAGTGGGGAAGTGATTAATTTTTAAAGCACTGGTTTGAGTCCATATTTAAAAATAAGTGAAAATGAGTTAAATATCTTATATCCTAGTAAACAACGTTCTAAAATCAGAGTAAAATCTGGCCAAATTTTCAGACCCTGTTCAAGGGAAGCACAGAAATAGGGAAGCAGCTGTTGCTATCCTATCCAAGTGTACTGTGATCGATGTTTAAAGAAACTGATATAACAACTTGACTTGCACTTCTCATGATTTGAGCTAGGGCTACCTAGTCACTCACTTTCACTTTTGCCAAGTTCATTCAAGAGCAAAAGAAAAGAAAAACAGCAGCAAATCTGATCACTGATAAATCTCTCTAGAGCATCCTCCAAATGGTTGTGCTTTAAACTTTAATCCAAAACTTCCATTCTGCAAGTGGTGCTCCTCTATTCATTATAGTAGCATTTGATGAACATTGGCCAGACAGATAACTAGAAATCTCAGAGTTGCCCAGAAAATGTACACTTCCTATAAAAATCAGGATCTGTAGCTAGATAATAAAGCAGGTCAAAAGTATTCTGAATTTTTCATCTAAACTTTTTTCATCAAAAAGTAGTTGAACTCGAATACTTGGTTTCAAACTATCTAAAGTTCAAAGTAGAGTCTGCTGTTTTCTGGCACTGTATGCTTTGTAAACTAAATAAGATACAGCAGAATAGGTTAAATTCTCAAGAGTTTAATTTTTTTTAAACACTCATTCTTCAGGGTGTAATTCAACAACTAATGAGTGGAGATTAGGAAGAAAAAAAACATTCCTTGGGAGCTAATTATCCTATCCCAGGAGTGATCCCTTGAACCCCTCTTCTGAAACATTAGATTCTGGCCATTCTCTGAGACAGGGTACTGAACTAACTGGAACTTGGGCCCAACCCAATATAGCAATTCCTAATGTCAAAGTTGGAGACAGAGTTGCTAATTGGAAAACCATGCTATCAATTAAAACTGTCCAGATCAGAATTCAACTCCTATCTCCCTCGTCCTCACAGATATACTAGACCAAACTTTAGACTCTTGGAGTACAAACAAGTCTTTAATCAAAGCAACATTTCTAATGAAAATGAAGCATTTTTACCGTGAAAATTGGATTTTTTAAAGCAGTAATCTTTCTGCATTGCTTTAAGAATCCACAGTTGAAATAGGGAAATATGATGTAAAACAGGACCCAGTCAGCTAAGATTATGTTCTGTGTACCATGGGAGTGGTGGGAGCCACATTTGTAGAGTCCAAAGGGCGCACAGAGGCAGCCTCTGAGTAACTCAAACATAAACAGGAAAGAAACTTGATAGAAAAGTCTCAGGCACTGGTCCATGTCAAGGCTAATTACTGCCATATCTTTCACACAAAGTTCTGAATTAATAAGGTGGGAGGAAAGGGCAAAAGAAGGTGGATACTTCTGTTCAAGTTTTTCCCTTTTCACCTTTGAATATATTGTCCTCCTTTTAGAATAATTTTTTATCAGCTGTTTTCACAAAATCAGAAGTTTGAAACATCCTACTGAAAGTTATTTTATGTGGCGAGCTAAGACTGCAGCTGTTGTTGTCCTGTCTACTTGACAGTGAGACAATGGCAAATCAGATGAACAGTGGGTCAATTCTCGTCTGTTGCTATGTAACTTTAAAATATTTTATTTAAGAATCAGTATTCTTAGAGAGACTGAGTAATTTTAGAAAAGTAACTGCTCCAAGGCTCTGAATTTGTTAAAAATACCTCAAATATCTGTCAATTATTGACACACAGGAATATGGTTCCTTGGAAAACATAACATAATCCTGAAACTAGTACTCAAGCTATTTAGTCTTTACAAATGCAACTTCCCTTTGAAATCATTGGCACCGTTCATGTGCATGAGGGCTACAGGATGTGAACTGTAGTGAAAAAATTCAAGGAAAAAGAACCACCCATATTTTCAATGTGAGGCGCAAAATCCTGGCTCTGCTGAAGTCAATGGTAATACTCCCATTGACTTCCAGATACTCAAGATTTAATGCTGAAGAATAGAAAAATTTCATATTTTTTCACCATAAATCGTATGTTTTCTTGTTCTCATCAGAGTATTCACCCTAATGTGGGCCTGCGACTGAGACAGTAAGTGCAGAACAGGCGACTCCCACATTTACAACCGAATTGGTTCTTGGAGAACCATTGTAAGTCAAGCCGTCATAAATTGAACCCTTATTTCCCATAGGCACAATGTTATAAATGGCGGTTCCGTTCCTGGAAACCCATTTCATACCCTAAAAATACCAAAATTGACTATGGAAATGGAGGAAAACTAAACTAAATAGGTCAAATAATGCACAAAAATAACTAAAAAGTGAAGACCGATGTGGCAGAGATGCGCGCAGGTCAAGCAGCAGCTGCAGTCTGGTAAGTCTGGCCTTGCGCGTTTCCTATTTTGGGATGATGTGTGGAGTCTGCATCGTACGCTGTCATAAATACAAGCTGCGGAGGTAAATTGGGGGGTTTTAGGAGCTATCTTGCATGAAAAAAATGGTTGTAAATGCGGGGGGTTGTAAGTCGGGCAGTTGTAAATCGGGGGTTGCCTATAGGGGAAAATGCAGAGGATCCAATTTAGCAATCTAGCAAAGAATCACTTTTTTATTAGCAGAAAATATTTCACTTGACATACCAGTGAAACATCACATTAAAGTGAAGGAAGGCTTCACCTGCTTCATATTGTGTGTGTGTGTGTGTATGTACACATTCATATCTGTAGCCATAGTTTTTGCATCTTGAAACTGGTTTGCCTGAAATGTAATAACTTTCAATAACATGCATTATACTACTTACTACCTTTTGTAGTTACATACGTGCACTGTGTATTAATATCTTGAACCTGATCTTAGCTGATCTTATACATGCAGCCATGCACACACTTATGTTTGAGGTCAAGTTCATACTCTAAAGTTCTCGAAATATCAGATGCTTAGTATTGTTCAGAATAACATTCAGGAAATTTCAGCACATTTTATGGCATTTATATGACTTGCTCTTTTTAGAATTTACCCAAGCCTACTGACATTTTTATGTCAGGGCTGAAAATCACCAGAAATTAATTAGACATTTTAGCTTCAGTGCCATTTACTCTTCTGTACAGAAGAGGGAATGTGGTTATTAGACAAGTCTATGCTTTCTAGTCAATGCACAAATTGTTTTTTCAAGGCCAGAAACATTTGACACTTCCATGCACATTAAGAGAATTTTTAACAGCAGAAATTCAGTACACTGTAAGAAGGCAATGACAATTCTATAGTTTTGCCAAAGGCCATTAAAAACTGTGATTTTTGGCAAACCTACCCATTACTGTGTTGGACAATAATAGAGAGATATGTTCAGAGAGGAAACAGTATCCTCTTTGTTGGGCCAGAAAAAAAGTTTCCAAGCTACACTTATAAATTCTTACTGAAGCCTTTCAAGTAGTTTGCCAACACATTAGGCAGTTTTAAGAGAATTCAAGGCTGCAGATTATTTCTTAATAAATTGATTGATATGTCCTCAAGTGAGCAAGAAATCCATGTGCTCAAATGCCAGTTAGATCTATGTATCTGACAGTTTTTTTCTATAAATGATTATTTAATTGTTTAAAAAACCAGTGTGGCACCTATATCCGAACTCTGCAAATGCTTGCAGTTGGTTCACATTATAGCATATGGTGTTACTGTTATAAAATAGTCTTTCTATAAATAATCTTCTGGGAACCAAAGAAATAGGAGCCGTTCAGATGCAAAGAGCAATTACTTTTCCATGTTTCCATTTTTCACTGTAGCAAAGGGTGAGCAATTTAAAGAAACTGTTGAAAACTGCCCAGACTTCATTTCAGAAAATGAAGTCCCTCTTTCAATACTTGTTTTAAGGTTTCATTCAAAAAATCTGGAGTAACATGGTAATTTGTATCATGTAGCAAACAATTTCCAAGTTAGTCTTATTTACATCCTGTTCTGTTCACTTTTTATTAAAAATGCATTTCCTTGTGTAGCAATATTACTATGGATCTTCTGTGATCACGGGTATTACAGTTTTTTCCTTGTCTACAGTTTGAGGTAACTGAATCAGATATACAGTAGCCAGACCCAGGCCTGGTATCCTTTCCCCACTCAACCAGTTTCACACTAAATCCCTTGTGGAAGGAAGGTATATAGATCATATCCTTTTCCACATAGCCAGGAGCACAAAGCTGTGGCTAATTTCATATCTGTCGTGCTGTCCTCTCCTATTGTCTCCTCCACATCAGTTCTTTTATCACAGGGAGGGAGAAGCTTCCACAGGTGGCTTTTAGCTTGAAAGAACACTTGTTCTTAATTTTGGGGTGTATGGAATTGCCTCAACTCCCTGGAGATTCCCTCAAATACTCTGCACAATTACTCACCTTCTGAATTTGTCATGACTACTACACTTTGTAGCAGCAACCTTGTCTTCTCAAGCAGCCTTTTCTGCTTTACAGGATGATGTTGCAGTGTCACGGGGTCTCCTGGTGCCAGGGGCATCCCTCATCATTCCCCGTGGGGTACAGCCGCTAACGTCAGGGCTGGCTCAGCCTTTCGGGCTTCGTGCCCAAATCAAATTCACCCCCTATTAGGGTCAATACAGCCTCTCAGGCCTAGTCCCAAACACAGTTCCCCTCCCTCAAGGTATGGACAACCTTGAAGGCCTGGTTCCCAGATAGGCCTCCCGACAAAACTGGAAGCTGGGTTGCTGTGGGGTGGGGGCAGTAGGGAGACCCTGGCCCTCCCTCTCCACCGGGTCCCAGCCCAAGGCCCTGTTGGCAGCGATAGCGCACACTGCCTACTCAGCGGGGATTCCCCCCAAAGCGCACTGAGCTCCCAGAGATCAATCCCCCGCCCTCAGCTCCTTCCTTCCATCCCTGGGCATTGTTCCAGTCTTGGGGCCTGGCTCGGCGAGTCAGGGCCTCATGTCAGTCTTCCCGAGGTAGGCTGTTGCTGAGGCTATAGCTGCTGCAGTTGCGGCAGTGCCCTAGCTGAGCTCCTTCCCCTCCGGCTGTCTGCCCCAACTGACCTGTGTAGCCCTTTTTTATTGTTGTGCTTAAAAGAAGCACCCGGGATCTTTTTCAGGGGGATAAGGCAACATGCTACATTTATTGAACATACATAGATCAAGCAATACTTTATCATATGCATATGATATATTACACTCATGCACTCATATGCGCGCACACACACAAGCACACTCCGTCTTGTTGTTACCAATAGTTGCTCCCCCTACCTACACTGGCCAGGTGAGTTAGATGGGGGAGGGGTGGAGCCAGGCTTCTGCCAATCCGGATCGATGCTCCCATGTAGACAAGATGAAAACTCGGGGTCCCTCTGCAAGATGCCTCATATTTATCCCTCTCATGAAGCCAGATAGTCATCACCTTGCCTTTTTTAATGATGCTTCAAAGAGAGTTCTTTCAAGGGCAGGCACTTGCTGCTTGACTCCCAAGGCAGTCTGTATGTCCAATCTTCTTTTCAATGAGCTCACTTCACAGGTATTGTCTTGGATCTGGCTCCCAGCCCCTCTCCACACTTGCAACTGCTGCTGGAGGTGCTCACCTTTCATTCTCCATTCACACTTCATTGAAACAGGACAATCAATGAAAGGGGAGAGATCTATTCTACTCCTATCAAAAGACATTTTTCTTTACCTTAACTATTCCTAAGACCTATAGCATAAAGAGCTTGATACAAGGTTTTTATGGAAAAGACTGGATACAGGGTTTCTCTTAATACAAGGGATTCTATAAGAAGGCTTAACATAAAGATGTATCTAAAAGGACAAGATCTATATATATAAAAGGACTTACAAAGTTTCTCTTAATACAAAGTTATATAAGAATGATACGTGGTTATATGGAAATGTAACAGAGATTTATCCACATTATCCCAGCACAGCTGGAGCATGCCCAGCAGGCTACCAGGGGTGTGGCCTCCCTTGCCCCTTAGAGTTGAGGTGCCTATTTGGTTTTCCCTTTGATATTTACATACCCTCTGCTTGTTGTTTCCTGCCCCCTTCCATTTTTTCCCCCTTTCCTCCTCTCCCCTAATTATTTTGGGCCTGGACATCCTAAACTCAAGACTCTGGTCATCTGAAGAAGTGGGCTGTGCCCACAAAAGCTCGTGATACCATCTACATGTTTTGTTAGTCTATAAAGTGCTACCAGACTATTCGTTGTTTTTAAAGTTTATCCCCTACAGACTAACTCGGCTACCCCCATAAAGCTCCAAAATTATAGATATTCTATATGATTCTTGGAAGATAGGAGAGTCCTCCTCTGTCTTAACAGAGATTGACTCCAAATTAAAAAAAACATTTCAATTAATCTGGTCTGGATGCAAATTTGAGGCAGTTATTTGCTGATGACTTAAGAGGCTTTCCTCTCTCAAAATACATGGAGAAAGGAATAAGCAAGAGCTACATACCCAAGTATTCAAAGGCTAGTGAAAGCTACTGTGACCATAGGTTTGAACAACACAAAGGACAACAGATATTGTAAACATTCTACAATGAAATCCTAACATCATGGAAGCTTCTGAAAAAAAGTGTTATGAAATGATACATAGGGTGCACAGCTATAATTTCTTTCAAACTTTTTTCATACTTTTGTAAAATTTAGATTGAAAACATTACTAAAACATTGAGAGAGATGAAAAAAGCAATCTTGCTAGATGCAGCTACACTGCTTAGTAGTGAATGTACTATTCCAAAGGAAACACAGCAAGGAGAGACATGACATAATGTTGGCTTTTTTAAATTATGTTTTTTCCCTATGAATTCAGGGAATTTTGTACATATGGAATGGATAAATGATCAAAATAAATGGTTTCATAATCAAAATGATTCTTTTTTTCCTAAGATGAATCGCACACATTAATTGAAAGATAAATATCCTTCATGCATCATCAGAAACTAATGGTAGAGAAAGAGAAGGTGATAGACAAAATCAATTGTCTTACCCAAGAAGTGGTTTAATACTCTGACAGACATGTCTGGCATTTATTACAATTGTTTTAATAAATTAGTCTAGCATAGTTAAATAAAACGAGAAACTCAAAAATGAACTGAGCACCCGTTTCTCTTTTGGAAAAAAAAAGTGCCAGTCTTACTGTAATCTCTCTCCTTTTTCTATGAACCTTTTCAGACATCATGATATCATTGGCCTTTTGCTTTAGAGAAATAGTATTTCCTTGTAACTTTTTTCAAATCTTCACACATTCTCTAAGTTACTAGGCATTTCCTTTCCAAAAATGTTGTTAGGCTGCTTATAAACTTGTGTTTAAAAATTTTATCACATGCTTACTTTCCAGTGATTAGCAATGGCAGTAGAGAATATCGAGGGCCAGATCTTCCACTGGCATAAATCAACATAGATCTGTTGACTTTAGTGGAATTGAGTCAATTTACACCACCTGAGTCCGTCCACATTGTGAGATGAATTTAAGCATTCTCAGAACTCCTGTGTTTAACCTTATCCTGCTTCTTTAACAAGCAAGCCAAAACTCACACGTGTGTGTAATAAAACAAGTAGAGTAGTCATGATTCCGCAGTGACTTACACATGCACATCAGGGATGTAATTCATCTATCTGTATTTTACTCTTCACTCTTTCTGAACAATAAGGAATTTGTATAATGGAAGAGGCAGAGCCTAAGCTGCAGGATCTGTAGCAGCAAACCTTTAGAATTCTGACAGCTTTTGTTGTTCACTGGCATTGGTGGTAAAACCTCCCTTTGTTAAGAAAATGAATTAGCTACTGAGCATGAGTAAAGGTGTAAAGGAAACTGAGGAAGGGATTACCATGTTGGAGGGGGGGAAGGAGGAGATTATGTGGTGAGAAGGAAGATTGTTACCAGATTTGCCCAATACTCTGGGGTATGCTCATTTATTAGGGTTATTCTTATGGGACTGGGGGAAGGTTATCAATTCTATCAGTGTGCTGCTTGTGCTTACTTGTGCTCTCATATGGAGCTGAATTCTCTTCCTGCTGTCAATTCCCCCTCCCACTGGAGTTCTCCTGCAAGAACTAGGTTCCTCAGGATGGGGTTCTTCCCACCTTAGCAACACACACAGACACTCACACCCATTAACAGAGCACGTCTGAAAGGACTGGGTAATCAGCACTCACAAGTTGACCCCTCATATGTCCCTGGACTCAGCAGGCTGGGTTTAACAGAAATGTCACACTGCACCCTCATGTGCCTTTAGACTCAGTGGGCTGGATTAAACAGGACTTTAAGATGCCATCCTCATATGCCCCCAGGTTCAGCACCCCCCATCCCCACTTTCACACCACAATCATTCACTGGTAAACCACACGATGAGCAAACCCCACAGGATTTTGGGCAATACAGGGATTTTTAGCTTGGGTACAAGAAGCGTTGTTGCAGAGCAAATGAGGAAGCCAAAACAACACCCTTTGAGGAAGAGTGAGCGAAAGAGAAAAAGAGAGAGAAGCAACCAGCTTAACAATGAAAGTTATTTATTATATATATAGGGAGCCAAACACACAAAACAGTTACAATATTAAATCTAAATTCGAACTGATTACAAATGTTAGGGCTAGCTAACCATATAACAGTTTACACAGGGCAGAGTCAGGAGGCTAGGCTTAGAGATAGGTAGTTGGTGGGTGGGGGGGAGATCTCACCACTCTGTGGAGCTTGCACTGATCGGGATTCCCAGATAGTGATGGGAGCTGGGGGTCCAGAGGGCAGGAGACAAGCATAGCAGAGCCCCCAGCACGATCAGATAGGAGATGATGAAGTCTCAATGGAACTGATGCAGTTTAAATTCAGGTATCAGAACAGTTTTTCTTGGGGCAAGGATAGGAGTTCTTACAATGCAACTAGGCAGTTTCAGTATTTTAGATGTCAATAAGATCGTTACTAGAATTGTCCTGATAATGATTAATTTGGGTGCGAGCAGGCCTGGGTTCGTTAGCATCTGGAGCAGAGATTTCCCATCAGGCAGTGCTTCTCTGCTTTCGGTATCCCATAGTTCACTGCGGTTCCTGCCTTGGAAGAGCTGGTCTACATTCTGTATGCTAATGAGATGTCACTCTGTTCTATCTTCAATGCAGTTGAGGCAGGGGTGTTTCCTTAATTAGTTTAGGTGTGTCTTCCCTGGCCTTTTCATTGCTTTGTCTGATTCTAGCAGAGGCCTAGGGGAAGGGGGGGAGGGGAGGATGGTTTTCCATGAATGTCACTCCCTGGGTCCCCAAGAGCACAGGGCTGGTAGGTAACAAGATGCAAGGGGAATTTAGTGTACATAAAATGATTTCACTTTCAGTTCTGATGTCAGATAATTAGCAAATATTAATTTCTGAAGAAATTGTAAATATAGTGTTGCCAGTGACCCCTTTTTAACTCTTTTTGGGGGTTATTTCCTGTGAATTAATATTATTAGGACTATTCTATTTTCAATTTCCTGAAGTCCCTTTTGGCCAGTGCTGGAGACTTATGTTACCACTTAGGATAATTTGTGAGGGAAAAGGTTGTGTGTAGAAGAATGTGGACCATATCAGAGGTAGTGAACACAACTGGCCTTTTTTCCTCCCTCCTTCAAAGTGTACCAGCGTCCACAGTAGCACTGGGGGGTGGTGCAAACTTACGTTGCTTGTACTTATAATGAGGGTTTCCAGAACTGGAATAGCCAGTCAGAAGGGCAGCAAGGGGGGCTCTGTGCACTGCCCAAGCACTGGTTCCACAGCTCCAATTGGCCCAGATCCATGGTCAATGGGAACAGGGGGGCGGCACTTGTAAATGGGGCAACTCACAATGCCGCTTGGTTGTACTTCCTCCTAGGAGTTGGAGGGACATGTGGCCTCTTCCCAAGAGCTGCCTGAGGTAAGCATTACCTAGAGCCCTCACTCTTCCCATACCCGAACCTGTTGCCCCAACCCAGACTCCTTTCCCATATTCCAAGTCCCTCATCCTCAGCCCTACCTAGAGCCTGCACTCTAACCCCTTGTCCCAGTCTATTGAAAATGAGGGAGTGAGGAGATGGAATGAGCAAGGGTGGGGCTTTGGAGGAAGGAGCAGGGCAGAGTGCACAAAAAGGATGTTCTTTTTTGTGCAGTCAGAAAATTGTCAATCTTACTTACGATATGTGGGTTGTGAAACAGGTTGAGTAGTCTTGAACCAGGGCAAAAATCACTGGGATTCTGGCAACATATGTTTCTTTTCTAGTCTAGTAAAACAAATCAATATGCTAGCATTTCTTATGCCCACAAGCCAAATAACTTCTAAGTGAGCTAAGATAGCGAGGTTTTGTGTGGGTTTTTTCCCATTTGCTTTATAGGGCCCTAAAATAAGCATAAGGTACTGCAAGGGCCTCTTTCATCATCTTGTTGTAATGTAGTATACTTGATTCCAACTGTTAGATTATTTTTATGGCAAATTAGAAGCCTCATGACAGATCTAAGCTTCCTGATGTTAACATCAGGGACTTCTATGCAAATCAAATACATCCCACACGGACAGTGAAATCAAAATATAGGCCACCAGTCTATTGAAGAAGATTAATGTATGCTTAGTCTGTGCACAGCCAGGCTGCCTTGGTCATAATTTTTAAATCGCAATGGAGTAAAATCACACATCTGGAGGCAGCATAAACTCTGGTCTCATTTATGTTTCGATTAGAATGTAAATATATTTGTGACATTAAATAGTTCAGTAAATTGAAAACTTTATCATGTATGCCACTCTGAAGTGTACTTGTTACTGTGCATGACTTGAAATAATGAAGATGATCACTGTTAATTTTCAGAATAATAAAATGTTAAAGTCAATGGCTGATTTGACCATCTTCCATTCCAAGCTAATGCCATTGTGTATCACTTTCCTAATTAAATTGTTAAGGTGGAAAAAATTGATATTATGTTAAGTATATTTTGACTTTTAAGCAAAAGGAACAAATGGTATTCAAACAGCGAAACCAGGTTTTATTATCCAAGCAGATGCTAGTCTAATCTCAGACATGCAGCATTGCATATCTGAAAATATCTACTACTGATCATGTGTGCACACTCACCTGCCTTTGAAACAACAAATCCCATTCTCTTCTGCTTTCCCTGTCATTTTTCTTTTAATTAGAATTGATCCTTGGCAGCTTTTACCTCTATTTCTGAAATCAGCATGACATCATAGTCCATAAACTCATAATGAGCAGATATTCCAGTATTCAGTGTGGACCATAGAATACTTCACACCCTTCCTTGGCCATACAGTTTCTGCTAGACTTGGGTCAGCAATTTGCAGGGGGGTGGTGGTAGAGGAGAATGATAGGGAGGAATGTAAGAAAGGGTAGAGGGGAAGAGTTATCCAGTGAAAATGGTTTGACTATATGTATCATGCTCAGAAACAGAAATAAATGGTTTCATGTTAGCTGATATAAAATGGGGACACTTTTGTGAATGCTTAAATGAAGAGACAAACCTCAGACAAATCTAGACTGAATATTTTTACTTATGACTTCACAAGTACTTTAGGCATCTGGACAAGAACAGTAGAGTACTTGGGATATCTAAATCTAGCTATGTGTTTTCAATGGGGATGATACTTTGCCCATCATTCTGATAACTTTTGGCCCTGATCTTTAGTTGGAGAAGATTCTATCAATGGATTTGTGCCATTGTATAACCACTTGAGGGTAGTCCTGCATCTATAACATATGGAAGGGACTTTTCCTAAGATCCTCCCACGCGCAATTACCCATGCATATATTCAATAATTTTATTCTTGGGGGTAGTCCCTCCAAATTGCAGGTCCTGAGACTAAGTTATTTGTGATTATTATTACAGGATAAATTATCTGGAAGCAGTATTTATAGTTAGCTCAATTTATTCCAATGAATTTTAGAATTGTTTTTTGTCAAGACAACTCAGGTGTAAAAGTCAGTATCCAAAGTAACTGCATTACTATTAGGAAAAATATGTGCTGCTGAAGAAAGAGGATTCCCACATTATATATTGAAATGTATACAGTATTTGTATAATTAAATCTACAAGCATTAGGTTTGTATCCTTACCAACTGCTACAAAATCCCCAGGAGGCATTTGCAATGGCAAATGATGTTACTACTAAGAACATGCATGCTATATGTAATTTGGTAGCTTGTATTCACATCACTTTTTAAAGGATTCTTGTAGTAATGGCCACTAGAACAAAGGAAAACACCCTGGATTTTTCAATACCAGACACAGAATTATTGGTGTCTCTCTCCAAGTGTGTGCCTACTGTAATTATAAGACATAAATTGAAATTAAGAAGCTTGTGTAAAATACATAATGTTGTGTGTGTTGTTTTCAGAGAGCTGCATCAACCCTCCCCCCAAACTTTTGTCCGTTTTTTCTAATTTAATCACTTTCTTCTATTCAATTCAATATCGGTGAAGGAAAACAAGCTACCAGCCTTGAGGATGGAAGTCCTTTGTTTTGTTCACTCAATTACAGGCTGTGCTCTTTGCATCTAGCTGTGTGTAAGAGGTAACATGAATTCACATCAGTCCAAGTGGTGCTGCTCCCAAAATACACTCCCTCTGCTATGCTGGCAGGAATTTCCTGTTTTCCTCTCTTTAGGGCACATCTTACTTCCCCACTCTCTTGAGCCTAGCCAGCTCTGCTAACTGATGACTCCTGTATTTCCCTATCAACTTGTTTGTGAGTGGATGATGGGAAAAGTACTAGTCTTGTGATTTGCATAGGCGGTGGAATTAATGTGCCTTATTTCTGCAGGCCCATTTTATCTTTCAACCTAGCTCTGAACAAATACACTATAGGCAGAAGTAGTGCAAATTTTGCCTAGGTCCTTTAAATTTGAGGTGGCCAGCTCTAAAGGTTAAAGGATGGATTTGCTGGCGGGGGGGGGGGAGGGTATTTTTCATTTGGTCCCACAAGGGTAACTGAGGCAGTGTCATATTGGCTCTCAGATAGTGATCAGATTGCAGCAACTTTTGATCTTTACTATTCTGTTCCAGGTTAAGACTAGCAACCACAGAGAAATGTTCCCTATAACAGTCCAATGTGCCATTCAGTCTTCTTTATATTTGAGACTTGTGTCAAGTTATACATTGTCACCATACATCCCTAGCTCTTTAGAATTCCTCCTTTCCTGCATGAAGTTACTATCTTATTGATATAATTTGTGGAATATTTCTATTGCATTGGAATTCAGCCCCAAACTATATCAGGACCTCAGTGCCCCATTTTGTGTAGAGTACCGAGCACACACAGGTCTGGGTCTGTAGGGAGAATTCCCCAGAAGCACTGAAGGAATTTGAAGTGTCCATGGCCACAGTGTCCAGGTTTTATGGGCCAAGGGCTACATGGCATTGCTTTGAAAATGAAGCCTTCATTGTCTGTCCTGAACATTACTGAGAAGGTTTATAATGCTATGATCTGACTCGAATAAAACTTTATGGATGACAATGAGGGAGAGAGACTGTTGATCAATTGTATTTAAAGCTTAAAATCAGATTCAATACTATATTCAGTACTTAGTGTAGAACTACAGCACAACTATAATTGTTCAAGGCACACCATATACAGAGTAATTGCTGGTCAGCCATTATTTGGATTTTGATTAGAATAACTTGCATGCACACAAAAAAAGCAGCTCTTACACTCTTTAACAAAAAGCATTTTTGTAAGTTTGCTCTGTTTGACTCATACATAATGTATATTCCTTAATGACCTGCATAGCCAAAGGAAGCATTTGAGATTGATGAGGATGATATATTTGTATGTGGAACAAATTAGTTTAAGGACAGATGAAAAATAGATATGCAGTTTAGTTGGCACGAACTGTTGCATTTATAGTGAATATTACAACGACACTCTAATACCTTCCAGACATCAGCTATCATTAAGAATCAGTGTTATGGAGAGCTACAAGCCAGCTTCTTCCCAAAAATATGGTATTACAGCAATTCCATTTGTGCTACTGTCTAGGATTGTGTGAATATTTCCACTAAAAGCACCTCTTTTCAGAAGTTTCCAACTGAGCAGTGGAAACGTGCTCAAAGGTAAACCTTGAAAGACACATTTCCTCCACTTACAATTGTGTGTTTGGGATTCTAGGGTATTCTGAATAACATAACTTGAGTACGATTTTACTTCCATTCATTGGACGTTAAGATGAAATTATTCTTTTGGTGAAAGGCAGTCTATCTTTATATATGGATGACACTGTTTAAAAAGTGTCACTCTATGAAGAGCATGTTATTCTGACCTAAGCCTGAGTAAACCCAACACATAACCCAAGAACCCAAGCACACAAATTATATTGGCTCTAGGAGCTTAATTGACTAGCAATAGCAGTAGTTTAATAAACCAATGCCAAAACTAGTATAATCAACTGAAGGAAGGCTTTATAAAACTGCATACAGAAGAAACTGAGTGAAATGATTTCCTTAAGTCAATTTTCATTGTAGAACTGCATCTCAAAGTTAATTTTTCATCCATAAGATCTCTGAATGAATAGTAAAAAAAAAAAAACAAAAAAACCCCCTAAATCTAAACAATAAGTACATCTTCGAAGTTTTCCCTCTTTTCCCAGTTCCTCCTGGCAATAAGTTATTGATGCCATTTCCAGCAGCTGAGTCAGTCAGCTCCTTGAAAGTCAGGAAGGTCTGCACTGATAAATGCTGCTTTAGTGCCATGGGATTCATGTTAAGGGGATTCCTTTTCACAATGTTGTAACCTCCTTATCTGGAGCTGACATTACACATTACTATCTGTGTCAGAAGCTTTATCAGCATCTCTAGCAGCAGCAGCAGAAACACTTGCTGGATGAAAAGTCTCTGTTTACCATTTAAGACTGTCAATCATTTCACTCCGTAGTCTCAGTATTAGACTTGACTGTCAGTGAGTAGCAACTTTCCCAGCTGTACCAAGAAATAAAATACCATGAATAAAAGCTGGGAGGACGGCAGTCTAAAGCCTTTGACAGCAATTGAAATCAAGGCAAGACCTACTTTTTCATTTCAGGAGTGAGTTCATGAGGGGATTGTCCTGTCCTGCTAGTGCTTCATTGTCACTTCAGTCAGCTTCCACCTCAGAAGATTTCTGACAGAATTATAGAACTGGACTTTCCAGATGGGTGTTTTATTTTATGGTGGGTAGGAGAGAGAAAGTAGTTAAATAGTAGTTGGTTCTTGAGTACTATGGACATTTTATTTATTTTTTATGCTCCCTCCCCCCCCCAAATGTAATGTATGCATTCTTTATAATAGTTGATGGATTTAGCTGTGCCAACTGAAGGTATCTCCATGTTACCAAGGCAGCACAGAGATGTTAAGTGACTTGCTCAAAGTCACACAGGCACAGGAAGTTGTTCGCAATGTCTGGAACAGTCACTATTGCAGCCTGACAACACCTTAGGATTAATTTACAACTGGGGGACAGAATCTTCCACTGGTCAGTTCATCTGGCCTTAAAACAAATCACCTTTAACAGACACTGGAATATGGCCCTGTTGTTTAGGAGGAAATCTCTTGCCAGCTCACAAAGGCAGTTGAAAGTCTGTGTCCACATTCCTACTCAATCAAATAATTTGATTCCTTTAGATTTGGATCACCCAGCTCCTTCAGCTGGGATGCAAGTTATTCTGTGATTAGGAGTTATGTATTGACATGTTAGGGCTGGAAGTTCAAATTTGATATTGCTTCTTTAAAATATTCAGAATGTTTTGTGTAAAGAGTGTAATGTGATCTTTACAAATCCTGTTGCACCTGCTAGGATTGCCTCTCTTCCTAAGGGCTAAGAGAACAAGTTTCCCTATATCTCCTATATGTAAAAGTTTCCTCTGTCGGCAAGTACAGACCTGGCTGCTGTACCAAAATGTTCAGGATATGAAGCTAAGAATTCTATTGGAGTCACTTGCTACTTTAACACATGTAGCAGTAGATTCTTTTCCTCCTGCATTTCTCTACCAATCTTGCAGGTCATTATTGGTTGGCTAAAATTGGTGCAATTCACTTTGCCCTCTGAAGTTTGATTAAAAATTGTCATTCTACTACGACCATACATCAGCAAGTTCTGACAATATGCAAAACATAGCACGTGCAAATTTGCTACGTTCTGCTCATCTGGCAATTCATTTAATTGACATCCATAAAAACCAAAGAGGCAGGGGGGCAAGCCTTAAGGTGAGGCTAATCCACATTTATTGAGAATTTGAGGGTATGTTGGCTGCTTTGCTTGTAATTCTCTGTTCAGCTCACATTGCTGAACGTATTCCATTTCAGAAATGGCTGGGGAGAAGGACAGCTTCACTCATTCTGCCTGTTACACTGCTTGACAAGCTACCCGAATCTTTGTCTGACTTAAATGCAGTATAGTGGGGCAGAAATTGGAGTCAGTGTCTTTTTATTTAAACTAGAGAAGCAAAGGCAAAAGACTAGGAATGAGGTCTCCTGAGTTATTCCTAGCTCACTAATGATTCACTGTGTGACCTTGGACAAACCACACAAACCCACTGTGTCTGCTTACCCATCTGTAAATGAGATATAACAACCTTACACAGGCTCGTTCTGAGACTTGATTGTTTGCAAAGTACTAAATAAAAGGGGACTCTGGAATTACTAGTAATAATAAATTAAATAAAAAGCAACAAACTCTGTGGCTGGGCTTCCCCTGCCTTCCCTTTTTCATCTAGCTATGTTATAGCTGACCATTCTTCTTTAATGCTAATTTGTTCTGTTAGCTATTTCTTAATGCCTTCATTATCCTTTCCTTTGTTTTTATTTTCCCTCTTTCTTTTGTCTCAACACTTCCATATTGCAAATCACTTTTATCTGACATTCTACCTGACTAGTCTATATATTTCAGTACATTTTTATTACTTCATGCATATATGCTTTGTAGCACAATAGTCCCTAGCATAGGTGTGGATTCACACTTCTCAACTATTTATACCTGCTGTTGCTTTACTGCTTCTAGGTCTTTTACAGTCAAATCCATACTAGAAGTGTGTGAGAGCTTCAAAGATAGGAAGAAGTCATTTGCCTCATCGGCAAAATTGTGGAGACAGACAATCTTAAAGAGCTTTTTTTTTTTCCAGTTTCCCTTACCAAAACTGAGTAATTGTTCACTTGCAGAGGACTGAAGAGCAAATCAGTGACTCAACATTTAATGGGACTACCTAGGGCTGGGTTACAATGTCTGCATGCTACTTTATGCTCTCTCTAGGATAAAAGGCATTTCTCTCTCTGAAGGAGGAAGGAGGAAATTGTGAAGACAAATCAGTGTATAGAAATCAGACCTCACAAAACTAGTTTGGACCATGAAGGCCAGTACCATGTGGGAGTTGGTGAGAGGGCTTGAGGTCTCCTAAAAAGATACCCATCCTAAAGCGGGGCAAAATTTTTAAGACAAATTGTTCATTTGCTGGAAGATGCAAGGTTTTGATGGACATGGCACTGTTTGTGAATTTGATACACATTATTTGATGAATTCAATACATTTTTTAGACTGAATTCTTAAAGGAGCTTTGATGCCATTCGAAAAATAGTGAGGAAAAAGGGAGACTATAAAATGTTCAGGATATAATCCAATGGATTAATTGCAAGCAAAGCATCTCCTATAGTATCAAAATACCAATATATGTGTGTGTGTGTGTGTGTGTGTGTGTGTGTGTGTGTGTGCACGCGTGCGCACAAAGTATGCAATAATGAGGAAGTAATTAGAAACTCTTGGAGAGGTATGTTCACTAGAAACAAATATATGTACACTCGTGAGCTCATTGAAAGTGGGGGGGAAATGACGAGCAAAATCTGAATGTCAGACCTACAAGAAGAGACAGGACCCTTCCATACATACCTAGAAGCAACAAATCCCATACAATAGAAGTGACTTGAATATTCCAAGCTCCAATGTTCCATTAAATCATTATTCAAGTGATCTTGGTGCAATAGTTTGTCCACATCATTACCCTGCTGCTTAACTTTACCTTATATACCATACTATACTTTTTTGCCTGTCACTACCACTTGATGAGAGAAAAAAATAATAGGGCTGTCAAGTGATTAAAAAAATTAAGCATGATTAATATTGCTGTTAAACAGTAATGGAATACCATTTATTTCAATATTTTTGGATGTTTCCTGTATTTTCAAATACTGTTTTCAATTAAGCAGAGAGTACAAAATGTATTGTTCACTTTCTACTTATTTTTATAACAAATATTTGCACTGTAAAACACGAAGTAGTATTTCAATCCACCTAATACAAATGTTGTATAATCATAAAATTAATTATCTTTATCATGACAGCTGAACTTACAGGTGTAAAATTATACACAAAAAAGCTGCATTCAAAAATAAAAATATAGAACTTTAGAGCCTATATGTCCACTCAGTCCTATCTCTTGTTCAGCCAATCACTTAGACACTCTCCATATAACCCATCTTCAGTTCTGTATGAGACCCAGGGTATACTCTGACAGGATTTTAGGAATTTAAGTTCAAGTTTGTTTGATGTTCATTGTGCGGATGTGTCAATATGCAGATGCGTACTTCAATAGCTAGACTTAAGGTGAAAATTGCCCTTACACAGAGGACAAGTTACACAACTTAAAGTCTGTTTTGGGTTTATATAGGATTTAAAGTGGACTTGTAGGATTGTGGCTAATCTTTTTCCACTACAGTGACTCTTGATGCATTTGTGCTTGGCTTGGGAAAAAGAATCGTTATTGAGAACACTTAAGCACATGCTATAAATTCCAATGCATGCTTAAAATTAAGCACATGCTTAAATGTTGCCATGAATATAACATTTTGTATCAAAGCAATCAATAAGATTGATTTAAGTGTTTTCCTGATTAGGGGGCTGCAATGAAGGAAGAGCTCTGTGGTCTCAAATATGTCACGCATGTACCTACATGCAAAAAGGCTATTATTTATCCAGAAGCTGGTCTGTGCATGTTGCATGTAAAAATAAAAACTGTTAATTAAAGAATATTGCAAAACATCCAGTATAGAACTGTGCATCTCTTCTTAATTTCCTGTTACCTTTTGTAATCTTCCCATTTATTGGTTTTATAGATACTTTCACCCTCTTCTATACCATATACATTTGTTTTCTCCCTTCTAGGTTAGAATTTTACAATTATCACCATAGCAACATTCCAGCTCTAATAGGAAGATACATCTTCTGAATAGCTGATGATACAACATTAACTGTTAGAACATAACATTTTTCATGTTGGAAACATCTGGAATTCACAACCAGCAAAGATGTGTAAAAATGTCTGTGGCTTTTTAATAATCACCCAAGGCTGCACTTGCAAGCTTTATTGGGCTGCTTTTACAAACATTCCTTATTAACCAAGTATGGAATGTGATAAAACTAAACTTTATTTCAACATCCAAAAAAGAGAGTTCAATTTGCGTTTCTTAAAGGATTTGAATCACCCTTTGTGAGGAAGGGTTTTGTAAAAGAATTGGGCCATATTCTCTTGCTCTGCTATTAGCAGCCTATTACCTAGTGCACTAATATCGCTATTTACTGGCTGATTATATCCCCTGGCAATATTCGGGACTGTCTACTCTCCTGCTGCAAACTAATCAGTTTTCAAAATTAGTTATTGATCCAGACCCATTCTAGAGGACGAATTTAGTGGCTGGTTCATTGAGTATCAACAGTCAGACTGTTGGTGTGAGCTACACAGATGTGAAAAAAAGATATTCAAGCACATGCACATATATACTTAACTGACGTAAGAAGATACAAGGCAAGTGCAAATACTATAGCGAGAGAGAGAGGTGACCAAAGCAAACTCAACAGTAATGCTTTTCGGGTTCATATTTTTCTTATCTCCATACACAGCTCTTGCAATCTACTTCAGAAGCTTTATCTGACAAACAAGAACATGTGTGTGTCAATTATTAGTTACAAGTTATTAGTCAACCTAATATAATTTGGTCTTTGCAACTGGAAGTAGATCTTGAACAGTTTATATTAGCAAGATATTTATTTGTAGTAAGAGTTGCAGTTGGCATTTACATTTAGCTGCATAATATTTGAGAATTATACTACACCCATTGCTTTCATCTCTCTCTCTGACTGCAGAAAGCATTTTCAGTGTTTCTGTTGATGTAGCAAGGTGTCAAACAAAACTGTTTCTTGCATTATTTTTTACTCACAAACAAAAAAAAATTTTTTAAATATTGTTAAAGGCAAAAGCATATTTCATTTCTGTTCCAGCCAACATGTCTGTAGATCTGCCTTCAAAAATGTCATACTTAAAAAATAATTTTCCACTATTTATACTAATGAAGAAAAATCTGCATTTAATTTTGAAGATTAGTTTCACAGTACTGTACAAACATACTTTTTCTAGTTCAGAAATCATGACTCTCATAATGATTTCATGTTGATCTACTCCCTCCCCACCATGAGCTATTTATGGGTAAGATGAAATGGTATCTTTTCTGTTTTTTAAAAAAATGTGTTTATGTCTGTTCTCTACTTAATTACAAGTGTTTCTAGAACAGAAACATTCAGTGACACCAGGATTTCACCCAACAAGTTAAAACCATCTTATTTCCCTTCACATATATGAATGTATCTTAGAGCTGAACAAGCATTCTTAACTATGTATAATATTCTGGCTACTTACCTGTTTGCAAGGGGTGATGAAAAAGAGGGCTTAAGTTTTTGGCTTCCTTACCCTGAATCAGTTGTACATCTATAAACTCATTTCAAGATGATATACTGAGTATCTGAAAGGTTCACATTATGTAATAGAGTTTTTGTAAGGCATTCCTGTGCACCCAGCATTTTTGCTGTACAGTCCTCAAACTTTGTTTTGAGGATTGTGTTATTCACCTAAAACTAAGAATGCCAAAACCATTTATTCTCTCTCACTCAGACACACATACTTTTCATTCCAAACTATAATTTGTCCTTAATACTCAAAACTTGGCCCAGATTCACCAAAAATTCATGAATCTGGACTGAGTCTGGGATTTATAACAAAATCCCAAACCAGACATATGTTTCTTGGTTTTACTTGGTAAGTTTCACACAGTGGGTTTGTGGGGAAGAGGGTGGTTATATAGGCACATAACTTTTTTTTTTCTTTTTGCTAAGGATTATATGAGTGATGGGTGGTCAAGGATCTTGGCAGATAGTGATAAAATATCTTTGTTGTTAGAGTTGCTTGTATCAGGTACTGTCTCATATATAACTCAAATAAATAGTAGAGAATTTTTTACAAGTTTACTAAAGTAAGGGCTTGATCCTGTACTCCTATACTTTTGATCAGCAACTTTCATGTGAATTATAGTCTAAAAAGCAAATAAATTGAAAGTTTAAGATACAGGATCAAGTAGAATAGCCTGTTTTATTGTATGCTGTCCTCCACCTTCCCTTGCTCTCCTTTGTTATGGAAGACATAGATTACTCATATTGAATGGCAACTGTGTGTGTTACAAGTGCCTTGGACAGGTGTTTGACTGATTTGTACTCAAGGTGAAACTTATATCCATGTAAAATTTGATCCAGAGACTTCTGAATTTCACCAGCTAACATCGATTTTTCTCTGGTATACTAGTATAATCCATTGAAGTCAATGTGGTTTCATTAATGTGGCTGAAAAGAGAATTGTGCCTATGTCTGAAATTTGCCATTGTTCTGCCTTCAAAAGCAAAGAACGGGAACTCTTCTTATTTTCATTCCTTATACTGTTACAAGTCTGAATTCTGCTGCTCTGTAACAGTTCAGAATATTGATTGTTTCAGCTTCCAGTGTGGTCATTTCCCCCTCTTTTTAGCCTAATAGGAGTCTAAGATGTAAATAGAGTAACAGAAGATAAAGGTCAGCTAATATAGATTTTTACATCTCTATTGATTCAACAGAACTATATTAATTTAAAACCAGTGACAGTCTAGACTAAAGTCTTCCTGATCATTTTGATTTTTTAAATATATTTCTGATTGTATCTATATGGAGAAAATAGTGCAGAATAAGATCTTTAACTTAGATTCCAGGACTTGAATGTTTCTCCTGCAACTGTTGATAACATTATTTTCAGATTTCTTTTTATATGTTCATCCTTTCAAGGCAAAGTGAAGCTATATAGAAAATAATTTATACAGGGATAAATACACTGTACATGAACAAAATCTGCATTTTCAAGGAGTGAAGAGATGTATAATTTGATTTAATTTTGAGTGAAAACTGGCATCTAAAACAGTAAATCTATTTGAATTATTGAACCAGTCAATGGAGGAAGAACTTATTCACAATTAGATCTATACTTTCTGTGTAAGTAAATCAATAAAATATTGTTTTTCTCATCTCCGTTTCTTAGACTATGCTGGTTACTGAAACCAACCTCTCCTCAAGGGAACTAATTAAATTTAAAAAAATGAAATTATATCGTTATTTTTGGCATTCTTTTGGAACATGAAATAGAGTTTCATTCAGATCCATTGTGAATGCTTCCATTACTACAGACCAGATATTGAAAGAAGGAATGAGCTAGTCTGAAATACTAGCTAGCAATTTATTCCTGCTAATTAATTAATATTGCACTGAAGAGTGATATGGTTAAAATGCATAAGATTTTGCAGGTATCGAAGTTCATATGGATCACTCAAATTCTGGAGTAAAACCCTAAGTTTAAAAAGTAATATATACATAAAGTATTTTTAAAAGAACAAAATTTCTATAAAATGAACAATATTTTAACAAATGTATTTGGTTAGACCTAATTCAAGAGGACTTAAGTCTTGGATACCCTATGTTAGGTGCAAGCATGAGAATGTGTGTAACAATGGTCAAAGATGGTAGTTTAAAGAGAACTGAATGTAAGGTACTATTGGAGGCATGCATTATGTCTGGAGGCATGCATTACCTTAGAATATAGCCTCAGATTTTTCTATTTTCTCTCATCTTGTAGGGTTTTTTTAAAAGCTTCCCAACCAACTCTCAAAATCACTGAATCATAAATATATAGGGTTAGAAGTCAAGTCCAGCACCCTGTTTTAAGGCAGGACTAAGTAAACCTAGAACATTACTGACAAGTGTTTGTCCAACCTGTTCTTGTAATCTCCAATGAGAGGGATTCCATATTCCCTCTTGGAAGTCTACTATCCTTATAGTTAGAAAGCTTTTCCTAATATCTAACCTACATCTTCCTTACTGAAGATTTAGCCCCTTGCTATTACTTCTACCCAAGGAGCTGGAGCAATGTTTTTAGCTGAGGTGCTAGAGTCATTGAACCAAACTCTAAACCCCATATGGAAACCACTTCAAGTCAGGGATTGCAACAGTACCCCCACACTTCTAGTTCTAATACCTAGGTTTCTACCATCAATGGACATGGAAAATAATTGATTGCCATCCTCTGTATAGCAGCCCTTAACATAACTGAAGACTGATATTAGCATATGCGCGCACACACACATTAGTATCTTTCTATAAAATTAGATGTGAGACTATGGTCAATGTTCTAGTGCCATCCCATCTAGAGATGCTTTCACATAAACACCATTAATCAGGGAGCAAAGTGTCTGGAAGCAAGATAAGTAAGAATCATTTATCTGATAATAATTAAAGCAATGTCTGGTTTCCCTTACCCCATCTCTATATATCTCCTTCAGTACAAGGCCAGTTGCAGGGCAAGGTTGAGTTCCTACAGCTATAAAGAAAGACCTACCCTAAACTACAAAAACATCAAATAATCAGCCCCTTTTTAAATACATTTGAGTTGTTAAATAAGTCCCAAGCCAGTATATGATGTTGAATCTGCCATCCTGTGGCATTTCAGAACTAAAAATCCCCAGTGAACTGAGGATTGGTGAAATGCCATGCAGTCTTTCTAATAGTTCCTTTGCAGCCCTTAGTAATGTGCCAGCTGTCCTCTTAAAAAGGTGGTTCATTTCCCAATATTAGTCTGCTTTTTGAGCGAAACAAGTGGCTTTTCAGTCTGGAATTAATTCATCCTGGATTGGATTTGAACAAAACATTGCTGTATCCAAAACCAGTAGTTCAACCACTTGTGAGATACAGAGACTCCTTTGTCTCTTGGTAGTGATTTAAGCACTAAATTCTTATCTGCGGGCCTTCAACCACTAGACTGTGGGGCTTTTTGAGAGTCCTCTCCGGGAAGAGTACAAAGCTGTCCAATTTCAGTCCACAAGAAGTTTGATAAGTCTGTTTCTGAGCACTCATAGAATAAAGAAAATAACAATGGTACTCAAGCAGTCTGTAATGTGGCACTTGGCTAGACACATCGTTCAAAATATGTTCAGGTTTCTCGTGTAGTGCCAGTGAGGTATTGAACTCTCTAATCTTTTGCAATCTCTAAACACATTGGACTGAAATGGAGCAGAAGCTCGGCGTTTGGTGAAACTGACCAGCATGAAGTTTGATAAGATTATTTTTAAGAAACATCAAAAACAAGCCAACATAATGTGGGTGACCCTATCAGTTTCTTTAGACTTAATAATGCCTGTGGCAGAAGTTTGTCCATGATGTCTGCTAGATAATCCCTGGAGTAATAACTACATTTACCCCAACATAATATTTTAAAAGAATCACCAAGAATTGCATCTATTCTGCTTCCATTCTTCCTTCCCATACCACTTATTTATCCCTCTAACCTAATGACAATATGGAACTTCAGGTACTGAATCTGGTTGATAATAAAAGCAGTATAAACCTAAACACATTTACTTCACAAGGCTTTAAAACATAAGAACAACCATACTGAGTCAGACCAAAGGTCCACATTCCCAGTATCCTGTGTTCCACCAGTGGCCAATGCCAGGCTCTTCAGAGGGAATGAACACAACAGGTAATAATCCAGTGATCCATCCCATCAGCCATTCCCTGCTTGTGTCAAAACTGAGACCAAGGACACCATCCCTATTCTTCCTGTAGTAGCCATTAATAGCTGTATCCTGCCTGAATTTTTGAACCTGTTATAGTCTTGACCTTCAGAACATCTGTGGCAGGTAGTTCCACAGCCTAACTTTGTATTATGTGAAGAAATGCTTCCTTTGGTTTGCTTTAAATCTACTGCCTATTAATTTCATTTGGTGACACTTAGCTCTTGTATCATAAGTAACACTACCTTATTTACTCTTTTCACACCCAGTCATGATTTTATAGATCTCTATCAGAACTTAGTTGTGTCTCTTCCAATCTGTGAAGTGACAGTATTATTAATCTCTCCTCATATGGAAGCCATTCCACACTCCTAATAATTTTTCTTGACCTTTTCTGAACCTTTTCCAATTCAAATATATCTTTTCTGAGATAGATGCAGTAGTCAAGATGTGGACATACAATGGTTTTACATAGAGGCAATGGGATAGTCTCCAATTTCCTGTCCCTTTCTTGATGATTCCCAACATTCTGGGTATGTCTAAACTACATCCCTCTTTCAAAAGAGGAATGTAAATTAGACGTATCGAAATTGCAAATGAACTTGGGATTTGAATTTCCTGCACTTCATTTGCATAATTGCATCATGGCGTTTTTTCGAAAAATGCTATTTCAAAAGTGAAACTGTGATCTAGACGTGGTTCTTTCGAAAAGAAAAGCCTTTTTTGAAAGATCCTGTAAACCTTTGAGGAATACAGGATCTTTTGAGAAAGCTTTTCTTTTTGAAAGAACCGCTTGTAGACTGCGTTTTCACTTTCGAAATAGCATTTTTTGAAACAACACTGTGATGCGATTATGCAAATGAAGTGTGGGAAATTCAAATCCCGGCTTCATTTGCAATTTCGATATATCTAATTTACATTCCTCTTTCGAAAGAGGGATGTAGTCTAGACATAGCCTAAGTTCACTTTCCTTACTAATACTACACATTGAGTGGATATTTTCAGAAAACTACCCACAATGACTCTAAGATCTCTCTCTTGAGTAGTAACAGCTAATTTAGACATTCATCATTTCCAAAGTGCATTACTTTGCATTTATCCAACAACATTGAATTTCATCTGTTATTTTGTTAACCAGTTTTGTGAGATCCCTCTGTAATACTTTTCAGTCTGCTTTGTATTTAACTCTCTTGAGTAGTTTGATATAATCTGCGGCTTTTGCCATCATGCTGTTTGTCCCCTTTTCCAGATCATTTATGAATATATTGATTAGTAGTCGTCCTAGTATAGACCCCTAGGGACCCTCACTAGTTACCTCTGTCCATTCTGAAAACTGACCATTTATTCCTATTCTGTTTCCTGTCTTTTAACCAGTTACTGATCCATAAGCAGACCTTACCTCTTATCCCATGATAGCTTACACTGCTCATCAGTCTTTGGTGAGGAATTTTGTCAGCGGCTTTCTGGAAATCTCAATACATTGTGTCCACTAGATCTCCCTTATCCACATGCTTGTTGACCTCCCTTAAAGAATTCAAGTGGATTGGTAAGGCATGAATTGCCTTTACAAAAATCATGTTGACTCTTCCCCAACAAATTGTGTTCATCTATGTGTCTGACAATTTTATTCTTTACTATGTAGCTTCTGAAAGCAAGACATGGATAGGAACTAAGAAGAGAAAGCTCATAAAATTGAGTTGCCATGAAAATATATATAATTCAACAAACTGGCCACTAGAGGGAACTGACCTTTACACATTTCAATTAATGTAATAATAGGAGATTTCAATTATCCCCATATTGATTGGGTGCATGTCACCTCAGGACGGGATTCAGAGATTAAATTTCTTGATGCCTTAAATGACTGCTTCTTGGAGCAGCTAGTACAGGAACCCACAAGGGGAGAGTCGATTCTCAACCTAGTCTTGACTGGAACGCAGGATCTGGTCCAAGAGGCAACTGTTACTGGACCGCTTGGAAATAGTGACCACAATATAACAACTTTTAATATTCCTGTGTTGGGAAGAACACCGCAGCGGTCAAACACTCTGGCATTTAATTTCAAAAAGGGGAATTACACTAAAATGAGGAAGCTAGTTAAACAGAAACTAAAAGGGAGAGTAATTAAACTAAAATCCCTGGAAGCTGCATGGGAACTGTTTAAAGACACCATACTAGAGGCCCAACTTAAATGTATACCCCAAATAAAAAAACACAGTAAGAGACCTAACAAAGAACCACCATGGCTAAACAGCCATGTTAAAAAGGCAGTGAGAGAGAAAAGGGCAGCTTTTAAAAAGTGGAAGTCAAATCCTAGTGAGGAAAATAGAAAGGAACATAAACACTCCCAAATTAAGTGTCATAATGTAGTAAGAAAAGCCAAAAAAGAGTTTGAGGAACAGCTAGCCAAAAATTCAAAAAATGAAAGTAAAATGTTTTTTAAATACATTAGAAGCAGGAAGCCCGCTAAAAAAGCAGTGGGGCCCTTGGATGATAAAGATATAAAAGGAGCGATCAAGGAAGACAGTGCCATTGCGGAGCGATTAAATGATTTCTTTGCTTCAGTCTTCACGGCTGAGGATGTTACAGAGGTTCCTAAATCAGAGCCAGCCTTTTTAGGTGACAAATCTGAGGAACTCACTCAGATTGAAGTGACATTAGAGGAGGTTATGGAATTAATTGATAAGCTGAATAGTAACAAGTCTCCGGGACCAGACGGCATTCACCCAAGGGTTCTGAAAGAACTCAAATGTGAAATTGCGGAGTTATTAACAGTGGTTTGTAACCTATCCTTTAAATCCACTTTGGTACCAAATGACTGGAAGATGGCCAATATAACACCAATATTTAAAAAAGGCTCTAGAGGAGATCCTGGCAATTATAGACCGATAAGTTTAACATCAGTACCAGGCAAATTAGTAGAAACACTAGTAAAGAGTAAAATTGCAAGGCACATAGAAGAGCACGAATTGTTGGGCAAAAGTCAGCATGGTTTCTGCAGAGGGAAGTCGTGTCTAACTAATCTGTTAGAATTCTTTGAAGGGGTTAATAAACATGCGGACAAGGGGCACCCAGTGGATATAATATACCTAGATTTCCAGAAAGCCTTTGACACGGTCCCACACCAAAGGCTTTTACGTAAATTAGGTGGTCATGGGATAGGAGGAAAGGTCCTTTCATGGATCAAGAATTGGTTAAAAGACAGAAAACAAAGGGTGGGAATAAATGGTAAATTTTCACAATGGAGGAGGGTAACTGGTGGTGTTCCCCAGGGGTCAGTACTGGGACCAATCCTGTTCAACTTGTTCATCAATGATCTAGAAAATGAGGTAAGCAGTGAGGTGGCCAAGTTTGCAGATGACACAAAGTTGTTCAGGACAGTCAAAAGCAAAAGGGATTGTGAAGAACTACAAAAAGATCTCAGCAAACTGAGTGATTGGGCAGCAAAATGGCAAATGAAATTTAATGTGGGTAAGTGTAAGGTAATGCATGTTGGAAAAAATAACCCAAATTACACGTACTACATGATGGGGTCAAATTTAGCTACGACAGATCAGGAAAGGGATCTTGGAGTTATAGTGGATAGTTCTATGAAGACATCCACGCAGTGTGCAGCGGCAGTTAGTAAGGCAAATAGGATGTTAGGAATTATTAAAAAAGGGATAGATAATAAGACAAAAGATATCATACTTCCCCTATATAAAACTATGGTACGCCCACATCTCGAGTACTGCGTGCAGATGTGGTCTCCTCACCTCAAAAAAGATATATTGGCATTAGAAAAGGTTCAGAAAAGGGCGACTAAGATGATTAGGGGCTTGGAAAGGGTCCCATATGGGGAGAGGCTAGAGAGACTGGGACTTTTCAGTTTGGAAAAAAGGCGATTGAGGGGCGATATGATAGAGGTATATAAAATCATGAATGGTGTGGAGAAAGTGATTATAGAAAAATTATTTACCTTTTCCCATAATACAAGAACTAGGGGACACCAAATGAAATTGATGGGTAGTAGGTTCAAAACTAATAAAAGGAAATTTTCTTCACACAGCGCACAGTCAACCTGTGGAACTCCTTGCCCGAGGAGGCTGTGAAGGCCAGGACTCTATTAGGGTTTAAAAAAGAGCTTGATAAATTTTTGCAGGTTAGGTCCATAAATGGCTATTAGCCAGGGATAAAGTATGGTGCCCTAGCCTTCATAACAAGGGCAGGAGATGGATGGCAGGAGATAAATCACTTGATCATTGTCTTCTGTTCTCCTTCTCTGGGGCACCTGGCATTGGCCACCGTCGACAGATGGGATGCTGGGCTCGATGGACCTTTGGTCTGACCCAGTATGGCCATTCTTATGTTCTTAATGTGCAGTATGTTTCCTATGATAAGAGGCTAAAGAAAATCATCATTCCATCCAAAGGGAACTGAAAGGATTCTGCTATTCTGCAGATCTGATTTTAGTCTGTTACTGTCAATATGTATTCACAAGCTCTGCAGAAATCCACTCCATTGACAACTTCTTATTCCCATGCTGACAGTAATTATAACTTTTATAGAATACAGAACACTTAATTTTACAGTCATAGACGTAAGGATGAAGGGCCATCCTACATTTTTCTCGATCTAAAAGGTATCTCATCATATTTTTATATGCAAATTGCCAGATAATCTCCTTGAATATGCTCTAAGTCTCTCCTTTTAAAATAATAAAGTTAATGTAATTATATCAGAAACTTTAATTATGTTCCATAAAGTGAAACTTTTTTGTGCCACTTCAATACATTTGGTGTATAGTACTTAAAGGAAGGAAATAATATCACTCAGTATATTAAATGTACATCACCAGCTGTCTTCTGCTGATACCTATCCAGCTCAGGTTAACAGCTCTAAAACCTCTGCTTCCAGTTTTGCTACAGCACTGTTTGGCATGAGCAAACAGGTGGATTATACATCTCTCACACACACACTTTTGCCATATTCTACAGACATGCAAGAAATAAGTTTTTGTCCAACTCCTTTATTATTTTAACTTTCTTTTCAGTTGTGAGGACTTCCATTTTTTTCTTTAACTATCTCTTTAGTATAATGGGCTGCGCATAGGCTAGATTCCACGGTCCAAGTATTGTGACTTTTGTGCAACCCAACTCCCAGCATTTGGGGGGATATACAAAGAATGCTGGATCAAGCATGAACTTTATAAAAGAAAAATATTTGGACTCCCCCCATTTAAAAATTGTTGGCTAGATAAGGTTAAGCTGTGTGACAGGATCAGGCCAGAGAGGTACAGGGAAGTGGTAAAAGGGAAGTGTATTAGCCCTAGCTTAAGTAAGTCTCTGTTCCCAGGGTAAAGGAACAGTTCAGAACCAGCAGGAACTTGCCAGAATCAATCAGGACAATTAAGCACCTGGAACCAATTAGGAGATTTCCAGAGTCAAATGCATTTGACTATGCAGAGCACCTGGTACCAATTAAGAGCTAGTTGAGACTGATTAAGAAGAGCTCCTCTTCCCTTAGTTCAGTGTTCACAAGAAGTTTGAGGAAAGAAGGAGCTGTGGAAAGCCTGAGAGGAGAAAGTAAAAGCAGGTACCAGGAGGAAGAACCTGTGGGGAAGTGGTCTAGGGATTCATAGCTGACACACAGCTGTTACCGGAGACATTACAAACAGCTGCTATCACAGGGTCCCTGAGCTGGAACTCGAGTAGAGGGTGGGCAGCCCTGGGCTCCCTCCCTGCACCAACTCCCCATTTGAGTACTAGAAATAAATTGGTTTTGGTACAGGTGTTCGTCATGCTCAGTATCACTTGGAGGGGCCACAGAGACTATAAAGTTTCATTTCCCCTTTGTCCCCATGTTGGCCAATGATGAGAGTAGCTCAACAAACAGTAAGCTGGTGTCTAAACTGAGGGTTTCTGTGAGCTTCTGAGGCAAGTAAATCTGCCTGAAAGAGTGGGAGCCACCAAGGTTTGAGAAGGGGTTCTGTTGCAGCTGCTAAAAGCACAATGTAGAGAGAGCAAGAATAAGAGCAAATCTGATGAAGTCAAAGAAGCTGAGGTTTATGACAAGTAATTCAGAGTCACTTTTATTCTCCCCCTGCATCTGACTGCCAACTTTTATAATACATTTGGGTGCTGTTTTGTTTCTCAATTCCCAGCCAGATGCTCTTTCTCTGGTTTTGTAAGAGAGCCAGTGCTGACCAGCAGAGAATGCCTAATAATCTATAATCTGGATAATATCCCTCCCAGAGAGACAAGCGCACACTATTTTGCACCCTGCTGAGCATGTTTTGATTTCTGTCTGATGCTTAGCAGTGCAACACTTGCCAAATGCACCACTATGGGTAGCTTCCCATTTCCTCTAGTTTCTGCCTTAATCACATAGTTTGTCTCCCTCCGCCTCTTCTTGTTCTGCAGTCATCATAAATATAAAACTCCATGGCTGTGTCTAGACTGGCCAGTTTTTCCGCAAAAGCAGCCGCTTTTGCGCAAAAACTAGCCAGCTGTCTACACTGGCCGCTTGAATTTGCGCAAGAGCACTGACGTTCTAATGTAAGAAATCAGTGCTTCTTGCGCAAATACTTTGACACTCCCGTTCAGGCAAAAGTCCTTTTGCGCAAAACCTTTTGCGCAAAAGGGCCAGTGTAGACAGCTCAGTTTTGTTTTGCGCAAAAAAGCCCCGATGGCTAAAATGGCAATCGGGGCTTTCTTGCGCAAAAGTGCGTCTAGATTGGCCACGGACGCTCTCTCTCACAAATACTTTTAATGGAAAAACTTTTCCGTTAAAAGCATTTGCGCAAATTCATGCCAGTCTAGACGCAGCCCATGTGTAGTGATTGAAGCTACTGAGTGATATTCCAGATACTTTGAAATGTAAATTTGCAAACAGACTTCTAGGAAATTGTTTAATACAGTTTACTGGAAACCCTTAAATTAGCTGAATGATGTCTAGCCTGCTTGCTATTTGAAAGTATAATCATTTTACATCTTCACTATCTAGAGTATAAGGTGGGGTTTTTTTTTGTTTCACTATAAAATGTAATAGATAGCTTTGCTTACCTGATTTAAGGCTGTCTTGTAAGACTACATCCTACCAGCTAGTCAGCCTTCCTAATAAAGTATGACCTTGACTAAATTGGAATACAATAAGGTTAACAATGTATACTCCATATTATGGCCTGTTTGAGCTAAGAGGTGACCATTTCTGTGAAGTGAATAATCACCTTTGTTATATCTGCTCAACATGTTTTAATAATGGCTGCTGATGCAACTGGTAAGATGGATCTTTTAATGACATAAATTAATGGATTGGCATGAAAATAAATCTTGGAAATGGACCAATGCCAGTAACTCAGTAACAATGAAGCTGGCTGTTTACAAGATAAATAAAGTGAAAGAGCTGGAGTTGAGTCAGTGTGAACAGACCCTGAATCCATGCTGAAACTCAGTGGGCCTTAACACAGGTGCATGGTTCCTATTTACATGGTTTCCTAATAGTCTAATCTTGACTATGTTCTGCATCTTCATTTTGCACTTACATTTCTTGGTGCACAAGGGATTCAGGATTGGAACCCAGTGGTCTCATAAGATTGATTGCATTTGTATAAGTTTCTAAATGAATCCTTTCACCATGCCCAAACTTCCACAGGTTTTTTTGCCTAAGGAAATTCCTAAAAACAATTACATAGTGTCTGATCCTATGCAGTGCTGAACCCTCAATTCCCACAGCTTGTCAATGGGAGTTGAGGACAATCAGAGGCAATCCATGTTTAGGCAGTGCTCATAGCTTGCTGTATCATGTTTAAAAATGCTCAGAAGGTATTGAATTCTGGCCCCATTGAAATCAATGACTAAGTTCCCATTTTCTTCAAAGGGGGGGGGGGACATTTCACCCCAGGAAATATTAATACACAGTTGTACAAGCAGCAGTAGTTCTCATTGCAGTATATATATATATACTTAATTATGTGCATGAAGAGTATCTGGAAGTCTAAGCATTCTGAGCAGAAACTCAAGTTTGAATGAATTGTGCCAATAATTTAATTTGATTAGCTTCAGAAAATGTGAAGCTGCAATGTCCATTCTGGCTTGTAATGCAGAAGTTCCATCTTATCCTTGCAGGGGGAGGGGGGCAAGCTGCTACATGGAAGCCTTTTTGATAATCCATAAATTGAACTGAAAAGAATTTTTAAAAAAATCTGACACACATTCAACAGCAATTTAATATCCTGGTTCTTTCTCAGTCTCCTCATTTCTGCCTTTTTTTTTTTTTCAGTCTTTGCTTCATAGCTCAGTCCTGGTATCCAAAAGAATGTTAGTCTCTGATAATGGCTGTCTTTATCTTACACTCCTTAGTCACACAGAATATTTTTTAAATTATTGAGCTTAAAAAGATTAACAAGAGTTTAATGAAGAAAAGCAATCTAGGCGACCACTCAGAGTGTCATGAAAACCTCCATAGCTGGTAAATTGCTCATTTAATAAATAGCAAACATTTACTATCTCTAAAATTATTAGAGCATGTTGAAAGTCTAATATTATTGCTACCGTTTGAATAATTTCCCCAAATATATTAAAGGAATGCTACTTTAAAGTTCAGAAGCATCAAGAACTCCTGTATGAATAGTTTTTAGTGGGCCATTTCAAATGTTCTAGATTTTTAAAAGGAAAAACAGCCTACTTGAGACTGAAAAATGTTTCTGCAAGGGTTAAATTCCCTGTGAAAGTATGTAGATGGTACACAGACTTGCACAGACCTTAACCAATCAAAAGATAGGATCTATACTGAAATATGTATTCCCTCAAACCCAGGAAAAATGCTGCTGTAAAGGTGCATGATTTTTATTCTATATTTAGCAGTCAATGCTGCATTCTACCATGTAAGAGATGATATCAGGGTTTATAGCCATAGTCACAAATAATTTACTTGTAAACTAGATCTTGGTGAAAATGAAATGCTGATACAACCTCCATTCTGCTAGACTTTTTAATGGACAACACAGAAGCTAGGACCAACTCTTTCTACTTTCACTCAGCTAATGCATTTCTGTAAGCTTTCAAATGAGGTTTTAAACCATTTTCATTACAAACATTAATTTGTGTTTATTTTTTTGCAGGAAGCTTGTTCAGGACATAGAATGTTATCACTTTCCAAGTTTCGGTGAAGTGCCTACCATAATTTTTAGCAAAACCAATAAAGGGTAGTACAATGGCACAGCCAAAATTTTGCAGCAGAAGAGAGCAAACAATATACTAACTGCACCTTTATGAAAGATGTCTGAATACATGGGTTTAGATTGCCCTTTTGGATGGAATATTGATTAATGTTTTTGCAACTGTATTCCAACAGCTGTGAATTGTAAGAGCTGTGCTAGATTTACTGATTGCCATCCTGAGATTGTAAAACAGATAATGAGGCTGTGAATGAGTGCTTGAGCTCAATCCATTTTTTGCATGTATGCCTTCAAAGCCCTAGCTCATCAGCACACCGAGGGTATGTCTACACAGCAACATTATTTTGAAATAACTTAGTCTGTGTCTACACAGCAGGCGGTTATTTTGAAATAATGTCAAAATACTGTCAAGCTGGAGGACTTCTTACTCCGACTCCTGTAATCCTCATTGTATGAGGAGTAAGGGAAGTCAGAGGAAGAGTGCTCTATTTTGAAATAAGTGCTGTGTAGACACTCCCAGTTTCAAAATAAGCTATGCAATTGATGTAGTTCAATTTGTGCAGCTTATTATGAGTTAAGTCCTGCTGAGTAGACTTGAGATCCATTGATAAAATTCACAGCTCAGTCAATATCCTTTCTGCCATGCTTCTTCCATTTCTATAATCGAATAAAGTAGAGGATACTGATACTGTGCAAAGAATCATTTCTCTATCATTTTGTTAGTTGTTTAATCTCCAAATCTTTCAATTGTTGCATTTCATGAGTGTATCCACTCTTTCTTACCTAGTATGCTTAGTGAGGTCAATGTTCTATGGCTCTCCAAAAAACTGCCCAGAAGAATCTCATGCAGGGTTCTAACCTTGAGTGGTCAGTCTCTGATCACAAAATAGTGCTTCACAGTATTACAAAACAAGTATAGACACTGTACATGAACTTGTCTGTTTTTATCAGTTGTATTAAGACTAATTACATAAGCTGACTGCAAATAACACATAATACTCACAAGGAATTCCATTGCCAAATCTGTGTTCTGCTGTCAATCGGTCGGATCTGTCAGCCCAGTTGTAAAATATGCTTAGGATAGGTCACAGCCAATCTTAAATGGGTTAGGTTTGCATTAGTGGGGCACTCAGCCAGATGCTGTATGACTCTGGATATATCCATCTGGAATTTGAAGAGAGAGGGTGTCATGTGAACCCCAATCCTTTTCTATGAAATAAGTAGTGAACAATGTTGACAATTAAATTGTTGTTCAGAATTAACATTGATATTAAAAGACCCACTGAGATGAATAAGGGAATTTAGATTTATTTTACAACTGTCTGCAGATTCCGGTACTACAGCAGCTGTTACATTCAGAAGGCATATTTGCAGTCGTGATGTCTAGAAATCTATTATTTTCAATAAAAATCTTGATTCTTCAGATTTTGATGAGTAATAGGAAGAATCCACATCTACATGGAATATCAGTGCCTTCCCTGAACGTCAAAGGAAGCCATCTGGCTAAAAGCACTATATAAGTCTTAAAAATTTGAGTGTGAAACTTGGTGAGAAGACTGGGATGAGTGTGATGGAGCAAGTGAGGTCCGTTGGAACTTCTGGTTTTCTTTCTTGGATGTGGATGTGCATGTGAAAATTGGGCCCCTTAAGACTGATGAAGGCTCGACATGAAATCTCCAAGAGCCTTTCATATGACTTCCTAGATTGTTGGAAGTGATGGCTCAAGAGTGAGATGAGATTCTTTAGAAAGCCATCCTTTCAGTGCTGGGTGTGTTAGCCCTGCAGCACTCCATTTTATTGCAAAGAAATTTGGAGTTGTTTGTCTTGAACAACCTATTGTGTGGAGATGCAGCATATATAAAAAGAAATTCTAGCTGGTACAAAGCTTTCGGGGTTTATTTAATCACCAAGCTGATGCAGTCTACATTTCAAATTTGCTCTGATCAGTAGCTAAAAATTGACATAGCAAACAAAGAAACCCATGATTTTTACTCAACCTGGTTTCAAGCAAAAGTAAGCTTCACTGCAAGAAAGCACTGCTTTCCCTGTCTACATGTGATGGTTTGCCATTAATCACTGAAATTGGGTGGGGAGGGGAGAGAGTGGTGGGACTGCCAATGGAGAAAAGACAAGTAGCTATTTAATGCACTGTAGAGGACTGATAATGTTAAATGACAAAGCTGTAGAGAGTATTATCATCAGAAGAAATGCAACCATGACCAGTTCTCTTCTATTCTTCATGGAATACAGGAAGGGTTAGGCTGTGTGGGATGCCTAAATGTCAGCATTTCTATCTATTACCATTTTAACTAGTTTAAATCCATAGGATCAAGATAACAGCTAAATGCAAACTGACAGTGACTATTCCTTCCAGGAAGCAAGAGTGGCTTGTACAGCTAATGCGTAGCTAATGCAATAAATGTGGTGCTTGAATATCTGTTTAAGGAAGAAAACTGTATTAACTTTTTTGCATTTCATGGAAGTAAGGTTTTTTCACCTCAGATGAAAGGGAGAAAATTGCCAGAAGTCATCTTCAGTATTTTTTGGATACTTGTTTTTCAGCATAAAAAGATTAAGGCTCTGTGCACTGGTATAAGAGGCAGAGACTTATGGAAATAGAGCTTTCAATTTTTGGAAATCCTCTTGTGGTAGCTTCTTGCACTAACATGTTTATAATCTATAAAATTTAATATTCTCACTTCACATAACATGTTTTATATGCACTGTTGAGCATATTCATTAGCAAACTAAAAATTTCATTTAAATAGAGACCATTAAGAATTTATTCTCACTTTCTCAAGTCAGTCTTTTTTTTTTTTTTTTTGTCTGTTCATTCTGCAGTGTCTGGTAGCCCACAGTTCATTAGTTTTTCAAGGGCCTCCTTCCTTTTACTCCTCCCACTTTGACCTTCCACACACACAAGTCCACAGAAGAAAGGCAACAGAATCTGATATTTTCCTAGAATTGAAAACAAAGATTACATATTTAAAAGTGTACTATCCAGAAAAACATATCAGCAGTTCCAGTCAGAATTTTCAAAGTATAACACAGTTTTCTTAGGCCACATAAACTGAACTACTGAACACCAGCATAAACTAACCTTATGCTCCCCATCCTAAGTTTAGTTACACAGGCCTGATGTACACAACAGGGGAAGGTCAAAATAGGATACACAACTCCAGCTACATTAATTATGTAGTTGGAGTTGATGTATCTTAAATCGCGTTTCCATGTCATCCACACAGTGGGAGGTCTATGGAAGCAATGCTCCCATCAGCTTCCCTTACTACTCATGAGGAGCAGGAGTACCAGTGCTGATGGGGTGCCCTCTGAGTTTGATTGATCAAATCCCAGAAGATTGACCACAGCAGTGTCTATCTTCTGCATAGTGAAGGCATAGCCACATTGAATATATCTCAGAAAATAGATATGATGCTATATAATGAAAAGCATATACAGTATACAGAAATGTATACAAGACAAATATTTGCATGTTCACTTCTGAAATCAGTTGCAATCTGAATCCTAATGGATATTAATGAGCCAATGCATACGTATCACTTGTAAAGTTACTTAATGAACAGTTGCAGTTTTGTTTGATACAGACTTTGATTTTCATTATTACAAACAGCAATTTAGGGAATTAGACAGGTAATTGTTCCCCTCACATTTTTATACTATTTACTGTTGGGCACAGAATACTTCATCTAAAGGAAGGGAAGACTGTCATTCTATTATACAATGGATCTGCTGAGGTTATAAGAAAAATGTTGAAAACAAAATTTTTGCTGATTACTGCATGTTCGAATACCCCTTTTGGAAAGTTAAATTTTGATCCCTTTGTCACTTCTGTGGTGATCACTGATCACACTCACTGTCCACAGCAGTGATCCACGCTACTAGCTAGCCAAAACCTTTGTGGCTAAAGGACATTATTACATTCTAATTTCCCTTCTACTCTACCTACCCTTTCTGCATACCAAAAACACACAGCTTTCCAAGTGTGATTAGAGTAAACTGGTCACCAGAACCGAGATTCTTTAGCCAGGGAACAGCAATAAAACCAGTAGTTTTGGCATGTTCCCATATTATGTTCACCCACCATATGGGACCCCCATATTATTTTAAGCAGATTGAATTATACTTTCCAGCCAAACACTAGTATCCTTATTGTAGTCACTTCTATCTTGGCTCAGCATAACCAGCTCGCTTAGCCTTGATAGAAAGCTTAATGAGAGAATTTCCAAAGCCTCCTGTCACTCCTGAAAATTTACCTCATGTGTCTAAAACAATAAGCTAACCCTGCTAAGACTGAAGACATAGTTTTCTATTCATTAGGCTTGTATCCTCAGTAGCCTCCTTTGGCTGTGGAAGTTGGGTCAAGTACTCCCAACAGCAGTAGAGATCAAACAGCTTCCACATTCAAACAGCTTCCACATTCAGAGTCTCAGAAAAATCCTTAAAGTCATTCGGGACCAATGAATCTTTAACAATGAGATCCTTGAGAGCTGGCTCAGACAGCATTGGATAATCACAGGATTTACTTGCTGGGGCACATGGAGCATATGCCTCAAGGTGCCCAACTCAAGAACTGCCTGTGACAGAGGAAAGCCAAAGCTAAATTCAGGAAAAAAGGTGAAGCAAGGACTCAAGAAGTTCAGCATTCCCACTGACAATTTAGGAGAACCCTGCCCACAGCCATTCAGTCTGGAGAAGTTGAGTCAAGCTGGTGCAATCATGGAGAGCCATCAGAGAGCTGAGGCTGACGTCCTCATCTCAGCCAGAAAGCATTGTGTGCCCCAACCTCCTTCTTTTAAGTGGTCCTGTAGCCACTGTGGGAGGGTCTGTTACTTGTGCATTGGGCTCTTACCACATTCACACATTACTCTCAAGAACCACTGACAGACTTAGTTGTGTTTCCTTTAATCTGTCAAGATATTAGATGCTCCTACAATTTCTAATCTTGATTAGCCAGATAGATTGGAAATAAACTTGTTGGGCTAACTTCTTTAGATGATCCATTCCTCTCTAAGCAAAAGAATGTTTCTTAAGGTAGCCAACTGGACACTTCTTGAAAATGCTGTAGCACCTCAAACTTGAGAGCAAAACAAGCCTAGGAGGTAGCTCCTTGAGATAGCATTGCACACTCTTTTGAGACAGATATATAATGATGTATTCACTGTTGTAAACTAGCTCTGGTACACCTCAGTGTCAGTTTTACCTTCTCATTTTCTAATATCTAATCTTTTTCTGAAAGGGCCCTTTATGAGAGGGGGCTCAAACTGCTTGGCTTGTTTAGCCTAAAGAAAGGCAATAGGAGAGATGATTGTTCTCTCTAAATTCCTGAGAAGGGTAAATACCTGAAGGGGAAAGGTTATTGAAGTGCCAGTATGGACACAAGAACAATGGAACAACTGGCCATTAACAGGTTTAGGCTTGAAATTAGAAGTTTCTAATCATTAGAGGAATGAAGGTCTGGAACAGCCTTTCAAGAGGAGTAATGATTTTTTTTTCTTTTCCCCTAACTGGCTTCAAGACTGAGCTTGATAAATTTATGGAGGGATGATATGATGAGACTGCATACAATGGCATGCAGCCCATCTGTGACTGCTAGCCGCAAATATCTCCAATAGCCTGTGAATAGACACTATATAGGAAGGGCTCTGAGTTATTACATAAAATTCTTTCCCAGGTATCTGACTGGGGGGGGGGGTTCTTGCCCACATTCTCAGGGTCTAATTGATCATCTTTTGGGGGTCAGGAGAGAATTTATGCCTGGTCAAATTGAACCCCCCTTTTTTTTGCCTTCCTCTGCAATATGGGGCCTGGGTCACTTGCAGGTTTAAATTGGTATAAATGGTAGATTCTCTCTAAATTGAAGACTTTAAAGCAGGATTTCAGGACTTTAGTAGATCAGACAAAGGTCAGGGTTCTATTTCAGGAGTCAGTGAGTGAAGTTCTATAGCTCCTTCTTTCTTTAAAATCTAGAAATCTAAACGGCTATCCTGCTTCCCATGTAGAAACTTCAAATTCCTTTTCATTGCCTTCAATGCTAGCTATAACTGATGTCTTACTCATATCTCCATCCCACTCACCTTCTACACTTTCTCCTGTTCTTAAAGGTGACTGCAGTGGGAGGGGAATGCCCTATTCTGCATTTTTATGATGTATAAAGAAGGCTTGAAATGCATTATTTTCTTATTAGTTTTGGATTACGTGAAGAGGTGTTTGTGTATTCCTTACAAGTAACAGGTATATCAAGTGTTGTTTTTACTTGAGATATAGAATTGCAGATTTATAAGACTTTAATAATGTAGGTTCTAAGCCCTCAAATAAAGGGATAGGGTGAAATATTCAAATAAGGGTTTGGCAAATATTGAAGTCAACAAATTTCAACCAACACCAAAATAATATGGTCTGGATAAAATTTCTTTCCCTTTTCAGTTGATGGGGTTTCAACCTTTGGTATATTTATAGTGTCATTGTTATATAACACCATTGTTTGCAGTTATAGGTCCTCTTGGAAATAGAGAATTTTTTATTAGTAAAGTAGGAAATGAGGAAAGAGTTTTGATAAAAACCAAACTTCCTTTTAAATGTTGTTTTGCCTTTTGTAGGTAATCTTTACAGTCCATTTATTCAATAAGTAATTCCATTTTCCCACCCATCACCACATTTTTGTATTGTATTGTTCTGTTCCTGGCTCAGGCCTCAGAAGTATTAGCCATTCAAGATAGGCATATGTCACTTGGCATATACCTCTTTCCTTTGTTTCTGTGACATGAACACTTAACAGTGCTACATCAATACTATTAATCAGGAGTAAAAATAATCCCATTAGTTTCAATTGTTGTTATATATAAGATTTTACTGTGGTGAGGACTTAATTAGATGGGTTAAGGGATTAAGAAACATCTTCAAAAGTGGCCAGGGTGTAATTTGAAGGATTACAGAGATATGTGGGTTTATGCAGATGGAAATACAGCTAGTATCTGGAGGCCTTCTAGATAGGTTTTATAGAACAAAAGTCCAGCAAATTTTATTCTAGAAACTTAATTACTTTAGAGAAGCTGGTCTTTGCTATAATTTCCTGCTTTAAAAATTAAAGTTTTTTTTCCCACTGTTTCACATTTTCATAAATGAGTCAGTAATAGGAAGTAGGAGTAGTTCTTCCTCCTGTTGTATTTGAGTACCTAGGCATGCTTATCTTTGAATATTTACATCTTATTAATTATAGCATGTTATTTCCTAGGTGTGTAATAGAGAACTAATAATTTATCAGAAGAAATAGTATTCAGAGACTCACAGGAAACCACAACATTCTGTGCTGCTTAAGACCCCTATTATAAATAGGATGTTTTTGTTTAATAGACATGCTTCTTTGTTTTAACACTTTTGAGCATACCAAAGTACATCTTGGGGGGGAAATCACTTATTTAAATAGCTTACATTCCAGGGAAGTATATGAGAGTTGATAGAAATCAATACAGAAAGAGACATTACCATTTCTAGGCTTTGGGGGAGATGTATAGACAAGGTTGCTAATTGGTTTCAAATGGCATCATTTCAGTAGAGTTCATCAGTAGCAGGTACTTGCAGTCTCCTGTAACTCCTCTTGACTGTCCATCTGTTTTCTTGGTGGATCTAGAAAAGGACATTAATAAATTGTGTGGCAGGCAATCTTTTACAAGTCAGATTGTTCGTACTGTCTGCAGATAAGCTGGTTCTGTGGTGACAAGTTTTAAGTGTCAGTCTTTAAGGTGCTACAAGACTATTCGTTGTTTTATAAGTTTTTCCAGTTACAGACTAACTCGGCTACCCCTCTGAAACTAAAAATCATCATAGCTTACAATTAGAAATAATTAATAGCCAAATTATCAGAAATGGCTGGTAATTATGGGTGTCTCAGAGTTGGGTGCTCAACTTGATGGTTTAAAGGTGCCTGATTTTCAGGAAGTGTTGAACATCTGCCCTCTGAACAATCAGGTCCCTTTAAGGATTTTCAAGCACTGGAAAGTTTAGGCACAATAAATCACTAGGTTGGGGGTTTTATTTTTTTTTAATCCTAAGGTTTATAAGGAAAAAGTGCACCTACCTACATTTTCTCTGCTTCTGTTTCCCTGCATTCCAATCAAACTGTAACTAAACATTGTCTACAAAGAAAATGGCATATGTCTGAGGACAGCAGTTCCGTTTTCTGAAGTTCAGTTGGCACTTGCTGTACATACAATTTAGTAGCTGTTTTTGGCAACAGCTCCCTCAAAGACTGAACTAAATTAGCACAGAAAATAACACACTTTTATTCTGCTACAGGGGTTCAACACAGTTTAAGTGGCAGAACAGTGTAGGAATGCCCTCAGTATAGCTGCCAACTTCAGGCATGTCAATTCCACAGCTTTCAAACTGACATCCTCATGGGTGTTATTTATAACTACAGTATAGGACAGCAAATCTAGTGTTGAGGTAAATACAGTTTATTGGAAGAAATTCTGTGGAAAGCTTTTAGGGAGCAAACTATGGTGTTTTAAATCGTAGATGGGGGCAAAGATAAAGACTGCGTTATTGAAACCTAGAGGAGTGTTTGTCCTCCCAAAGCATACTTTTAAAAAATGAATGAGCTAGAATTGTAGAAAGAATGGATTTTTATTCCAAAATATTAAATTTTGGATTCATAGCAGAAGGTTTTTTTGGTTTTATCATTATTAAATTTTCCCAATAAGCATAAAAATGAAGCAATTCTAGATTTTTAGGATAAAATATGTTTCGATTATGTGCAACAAAATCAATTTAAAATGTTCTAATGGCAAAATTTGCAAGTTAATTTTAAAATTATTTGTTCAGAATTTTTTCATTAAACTACAGCTGTGGTATCCAACATGCTAACCAATAGCCACATATGGCTATTTGGTCAGTTGAGTGTGGCTAGTTCACCATAGCAGTAGCCATTATAGTGGCTACTGCTTCAGAACTGGTTGGACATCATGGAAGCTGCTGGAGCATTTACCATGGAAATCTGTGATAGCAAAGGATCAAGTTCTAGCCTATAACTAATAGAGAAAAAATATCAGCAACCACTAAAACTTTTAAATCCTGCCTCTGAGAGAATAGGATTGCTACCAACTACCTAATTTAGCAGTCCATAAATTGCTAGAGTGAGGAGACATTTTCTCAAACAATAACAAAGGATATTTGTTCTTGATATCACAGGTGCATGAGGTAAATAATAAATACATCCAGACTACAATGATTTATCGGAAAATGGTACTCAAATTGCGCTGCACAATTTGTGTACCTTTTTCTGACAGCTTTGTCAGAAGAGGTTTTTTTGAAATTTGGCCCATTTACACTGAGCCAAATTTCAGAAAATCCTCCTCTTTTGGAAGAGCCCTTCTTCCTCATGGAAGGAGGAACACAGGGCTTCCAAAAGAGCATGTCTGCTCTTCCAGAAAAAAAGGCGGAAGAGCAAACACATTCCCTGGATGCAGCAGATCCCGGAAAAACCGCATTGTCTAGACGTAGCCTAAGTGTGTGTTGAGGTGGCAGAGGGGAAGATGGGATGGCAGCAAAACCCAAGGTGCATAATTCTTCACCAGTATGGAGAATTAATCACAAATTGCAACCTGCTCAGCCATTACAGCAGCTTCCTGTAGGGGTTTGAAGGTGCCTTAACAGATTTAGATTAGAAGATTTTTCTACTTGAAAGGGGTGGCACAGGAGAAAATGCTAGTACGTATATATTATTCCAACCTCTGTGATTTCCATTCCATGCATCTGACAAAGTGTTTTTACCCAGGAAAGTTTATGCCCAAATAAATCTGTTAATGAGGAGTCCTGTGGCACCTTAAAGATTGTTTTTAATTGGCCATTTGAATCCCATATAAATATTGAGGATGTCTTTAGTGTTTCTGGGAAGTGTTAACCATGTGAGTTGAACCAAAATGATTATATTTGCCATTCATCTCACAGAGGAGATGAAGCTTTCCCCCCCTTGATACAGATTCTTATGTGGCTTGTGATTATGAAGTACCCAAGGTGTGTTTGGAGGCTGCCTCACTGTTTAATATTTTTTAAAAGCCCCTGTTAATCCTGTAGGAAGTGCAGGCATGTGGTTGTATGCCTTGCTTGCCTAAACTTGTGTAATTCTATTAATTTCAACAAATCTGTTTATGCCACCTGGGAATTTGTCCTAATATACCCGCATAGTATGTCTCATTACTCAGTGTTTCAGTATGAGTAAAGGTGCTAATAATTGTATAAAGGGAATTTGTGCTGTGACATTCTTGACAATGAATACCAGACTCTCAGCTAGTGTAAATCTTCACAGATCCATGGATCTCAACTGAACAACGTGGATTTACAACACATGAGATTCTGGATCTATTTCCTGGACTGCATGAATTTTAAACTTTACACATAATCCATCAGTAATGCACCTTTTTTGCTATCATTATTTCTGTTTAAAGGAAATGAAATATTCCCTATCCAAAGGCCAATCTTAAAGCCTATCTGTCCCACACAGGGATCCTATAAGCACATTACCTCATACCTGGTTTTGTGTGTGTGTGTTGAAGGAAAGGAGGAGAGCAGTTAATTTCCACCATACAGCTGTGTGTTCTGTCAACACTTTCTGTACCCAGTTTTTCAGATTGCACAGCTCTAGAGAATACATTTTTTGTGGTTTCATTTTTGCTGGATTGAGCCTATTTTTAGGTATTCATTGCATGTCTTCCAATGTTTTATCTTGTCTTGAATTTTGAATTTTTAAAAGGAAACTTTTTTTTGTAAAGTCTTGAAGTTCTATATGCTAACTCTGCACGGGATTTGCCATTCCGTTCTATGGTCTCATTACTCTGCTGGAGATAGAGATCTGTATGACAGTGAATTGGCTGCAACTTGACCAAAATAAAACTAGAGCGGTGTTTTCTGACAGAAGTAAGCATTAAGAAGAATTAGGAAAGGCAGTCTACCTGCCATATATTCAAGCAGAGTGACAAGATAACTTGCAGTGTCTGGCTCATATTAATTCCATTACAGCTTCAAGATTCCTAGGTAGGAATGGTGGCCATAGTGCCTTTTTTATCATATATGGCCAGATAAGGGGTTGCAATTTTCTTCTTCAATTGAGAAGTGTTGTGTTGGTCATCCTCTTTTTTTTTTTCTTTCAGTTTGTTTAGATGACTGTAATTCACTTTAAGTAGCAATACCATTTAAAACCAGCCGGGAGCTTCAGCTATTGCAAAAACCACTTGCTAGCCTTCTATGCTGTTACGTGTATGATACCTCAAAGCTCCGAACTAGCTTCCATTTGGCTTATAGGCGTAATTTAACTTATCAGTGACAATCTCTTTAAAGCCCTAAGTTATATAGGACGTGAAAGATACCTCTCGCATTAAAATAACCTGTAAACAAAAGTTATACTCAGCTGAGATGCTCTTGATGCTAGTCCTACAGTTGCATACTGTAGGTTTATAAGCAGAGCTCTCTCTAACAGCACTTTTGCTTTTTTGATTTTTGGTGAACTAGCCTGAATTGAGAGAACCACTTCCAAGGTTGACAATAGACTTTGCCAGGCCCTGGGCAAAGTGGGAGGGACTCTGCTTCGGGGATAAATGGTGCTCAGTGTATCTGGCTCATGTTACTTCCCCCCCTGCCAGCCTCAGAGATGCCTGGATTGTGCTGTGTGGGGCTCCAGAGGTGATTTAAAAGGCCCAGGGCTCTGGCCATTGCTGCTGCAGCAGTGGTGGCCTAGAGCCCCGGGCCCTTTTTGAATAGCTGGGTCCCTGGGCAACTGGCCAGTTTGCCACCCCCTCAATCCCCATCAGTAGCTCTTGTCCACTTCCTATAAGTTACCCTGTTCTTCTTAAGGTAACATATTTTTATGAGAACTACCCTGTGAGACAGTGAATTCTATAGTCAGGGCTTTGCGGGGGGGAGGGGTGGAAGGGTAGGATTTTAAAGCACAGAATAAAATGTATTGGATTGTTGTTTTATCTTTTTTGGTTCTCTCAGTTTGGATATATTTATTAAAGTATAAATAGCTAGTTCTATGCTATTATCAAGAGCAGTAATCACAATGCTTCTGTGCTAATGAAATAGGTTCGATAAAAGGTTAACTGCAGAACTTAATCGCGAATCTCAGGTCAGTTGGTTAAACATCCTCACTAGAAGGCACAGGTCTGGTATGTGCAATTCTACTCTGAAAAGTTTCAAAGAGAGAATTTTACATAAGCACGCTCATAAAATCCTGAGCTCTAACTCCAACTTGAAGAAATTTCTAATTTTATTTGATAATCAAATGATTAAAAGAGCAAGCTAATATATATATGGCCAATGCACAATTTTCAACTATTTAAAGCTTTTTTCATTTATAAGCCAAACATCATTTTATATTTCAGGAATACCTCTTTTGTGCACTTCTCTTTTGTATCATTCTTTTTCTCCAGGGCAAGTTACCAAAACAGCCTTTTCACTGTTCCATAACCATGCACTGGGGTGAGTTTCACAAAGCATATGCACCGTTTTATACCCTCCAAATTTTGCTTTAAGGTACATAAACCTTCTGCTGGGTCTCCACATAGGGATGTCTATACCTGGAGGGAGGGAAATTATTTCCCAGTTCATATAAACATACTCATATTCATGCTTATTGTGCTAGCATCCTAAAAATAGTAGTGTTGGGGAGGTAGACATGCCCGGTATGTACAATGGGGTCCTGGCAGGTTTGTACTCAACACACTAACCTGTGCTGCCATTCATCATTACACATCCTACCCCTGCTACTCTACTATTTTTAGAACACTAGCTCAACAATAGCTAGCACCAGGTATCTCTCTGTGAGCTGGGAATCCCATCCCGAGATCCAAGCATAGAGAGTCGTAAGGGATTCTATTCCTTATATATGTTCAAAACTCAAATGAAATGAATTCCGTACACACAACTGCTCTCAAAAATAGTAAGGTTTTGCTCACACTTTTGAAACAATATTCAGCTGAAATATCAGGTGAAAGTTACAAGCAACAGAAACAGTGCTTTCATAGTGGAGCTACTTACGCAGCCTTAACTATCACTGTGGCTATGTGAGCCAACAGTAATTCTATTAGCAATAACATACTGCAGGGAGTACATTTGCAGGCAATTTTTGTACTTGGGTGATTAAAGCAATTCTAGATATGACCGTGTCCTTTTTAATATCACCAGAGGTGTATTATAATTACACAGAAACACTCCCCCTTTCATCTCATTGATTAATTTATAAAACACATACAATAACTATTTTGTAGAGGGAAAATGGAGTATCTTGGCACCAGTTTAGTACTTTGCTTTAAAAAACAACTCATAAAAACTAAGTACATCCTATTTTGAAAACTCTTACAGCAAATGATCATATGCCATATTAAAACTTGGAAGTACACAATCCATAAAATAATGCTCCTTCATTATATACAGTCTCTTTTTATATGACAGGTGAAGAAAAATATCTGAAGATGTGTACTCTTATTAAAAAGAGCTGTTCTCGTATTAGAAATGTTAAGTAAAAATCATTATTATTTACCACAGTAGCTTCTTCAATTTTACATTAAACTAGATGAATAAGCCTTTGCAGCCACAAATCAATTTGTTATGGAGCCAGAGGAGGCAGGTATTAGCTGACATAAAAATACACCTTTCTGTGCTTCTTATGTCTTTCTTTTTCCATTGCTCAAAGGCCTTTACATTAATGAAATGCATTTTAATCAATAGACCATGCTCTCCGTCAAAGATTTTCTTTTCTGCTTGGATCAAAATTTGAATCCAATTCAGTGTAGACAAGTTACATCCAGCAAGCCATTTCTTTTGTAAACCTATTTGAACATTCACAAAATGAAATGACAAACTAAAACAAATATAAAATAGGAATATTCTGAGGGTGAGTTTTCTCTGAGTTATCTCCTATATTATTGGGAAATACAAAGGACTCTAATGAAGAAATAGGTTCACGTGAACTGATAATCTGTCCTGTTCTTGGTAACGCTACAGACAACAAATTACTATATAGTAAACTCTTGCATATTCATAATGTAGGAGTTGGGCCTGATCTAAAGCCCACTGGAGTCAATGGAACCATCAATATGTAATGCAATATAATATGATTTGTATTAATAGAGTATATCAGATAGGTAGTGCAATGTACAATGAAGTGTATTTTACAAGCTTCTGCAGCCATATGTATAACCATAATCAGTGTTGTGGCACAAGTTGAATATTAATGATTGAGGTATAGGGCGTATCATGGGGATTAATGGCCAGGTCAGAGAACGGATAGCCCAAGGAAAAGCCAAGGACCATTATTCCTTGCCAATCATTCATTCCTCAGGAATTCCCCTAGGCCAAGGTTTTTACTGTTCTTTAAAAAAATGTTTGATTTTTTTTTTCATTCTTTAAGGTTTACACTTTCAAAATGCTGTAAGGAAAATTTAATTCAATAGCAGTTGTGCTGTCTGGACATTACTGAGGAATTGGGTTCTGAACCGAAGTCAGTGAAAATTCTCCTATTTATCAGACAGGTTGCCATGTTAGTCCATTTCAGCAAAAATATGCCATCATGTGCCAACAATGCCCCTCCGCTGTATACATTGGACAAACTGGACTGTTTCTATGCAACAGAATAAATCTGTTCTGTCAGCACAGCATCACCTATTTCACAGCCTTCAAGAAGGCACTTGGAACTGGTAATGGAAGATGAACTCCACGAGCTGCATAGCCTGGCTCCAATGGTACCACTGAAACAGAAGACATTCCCATCATCCTCACCTCATGTGGTGGTGGTTTCAACTTCCCCCTCCGCCCCAGATGACCGCACCAATGTCAGGATCTCCTATCGAAAGGCAGGAGAGCTTCACAGTCCCCTAAAAAAGGTGCAAGATGTTCAATAAACTGCTGGATATACTTCATTCATCAGTGACAAGCAGAGTCACTCTACCAATCAATGATACCATTCTCCAGCCAGATAGAACAGTTTGGCATATGCCAACCACATGTACCTCTATCTGAAACAGAGCAGAAAAAAAGATACTGCACCAGCCCAAAAGTTTGAGTTTTGGTTCCTGCACCTCCCTCCCAAGACCTGTGTGGCATAGGCAGCCACTGAACAGGCTAGACAAGAATATCTACATTACATCCCATATGACCGGATGCAAGTTCTTCTCTTCCACCAGCCTTTGAATTACCAAGCATTTTTGCCATAATTCAGAAATCATATTTGGTAAATAGGAGGACTTTTCTGACAACATACCACAGCCAGATCAGACTCCCTTCCATGCAGTAATTGACTAGAGAAAGCTAGTAGCCAGGATGCAATTAGTAATAGATACAGCAGATATCTCACAGTACTTGCATTGTCTTGAGTAGGGAGTTGTGGACCACTCCTCCAGGTTTCTCAAGGGAAGTACAATATACCATAGATGAGTCCCTTTTCAACAGCAAACATGGAAGCATGAAATCAACTGCTCTGTGTGGAGGCAGTCAATCTATGGAATTGGCATACCATTCACAAGATCCTGTTTTCTGCAGCCTAACTTGCAGGGACTCAGCATGTGATTAAAGCGTCCCTCAACAGAAGATTCATTACCAGTCACAAATAGGAGCTTCAATTCAAACATCGTAGTGAACAACCTCTTCAACCAATGGGTGACTCCTATCAGGGACTCCTCCACCTCCCTTCACCAACAAATGCAGCATGTATTGCTTCAGGGGGTGTTTTGGTCTCTCCAGGTGATGCTCTCAGACTCTGCTGATCTGACCAGCTCGACTGCACCTTTTCCTCTTTCTAGCTATCCATGGACCCTAAATAGAGTAAATGGAAGCAGAAGTGCAAGACTACACCTTCCCATCTACCCAGCAGGTCTAGATATCTATCTTTATTCAGCCAGTTGAATCTCCCCTAAGGGGAATGCAGTCTTAGTCTGGCTATCTGTCCTCAAGCTGTAGTGCAGGAAAGAGGGCAGAGCTGGAGACTCTCACACACTCTGAGGCAGGTGTATCTATATTTTTTCATTAGATTACTTTAGAAACCTTGTATAACCATCTGCTTCTTTTTTTGGTACTGTCAAGGGAAGGGAATCTTTTTGGGTCTGAGGCCACTGACCCCAAGGCAAGTAGATTTTGTGTGCTCCAGCCCCATAGTTGGGTAGCAAGAATGGGGGCTAGAGTGCCAGCGCAGGCTCCCCAATGCAGGGGGAAGGGGTGCTCTGAGCCTCAGGGGCCAGATCCAGGCAAACCAGGGGCTGCAGGTTCCGTACACCTGTACTATGTCATTTGATTTCTGGCTGGTTGATGTGAGACAATGTGAGGCAGAGGAAAACTGTGAGGTAATCATGAGTTATAATCCAAGCTGTGTGACTGACTCATTATTTGATCTGTGACTAGAGAAGACAATTAATGTATTTCCTCATCTGTAAAATAGGGGCCATCATGGGAATGATTTTTTCAGACAAAGTAGCTGATACTTTTACAGAACAGGGTGGGCAAACTTTTTGGCCTGGAAATTGTATGAAGGGCCATGAATGTTCATGAGATCGGGGCTGGGATGTGGGAGGGAGTGAGGTCTCCAGCTGCGAGGGGAGGCTCTGGGGTGAGGTCAGAAATGAGGAGTTCAGGGTGCAGGAGAGGGGGATCCAGGCTGGGGCAGGGAATTGGGGGAAGGCAGTGAGGGTTCCAGCTGGAGGGTATGGGCTTCAGGGAGAGATTGGGGATGAGGGGTTTGGGGTACAGGAGGGGGTCTCTGCTGAGATTGAGGGTCTTGGAGGATGGGAGGGGGATCAAGGGTGGGGAGCTCATGGGGTACAGGCTCCAGACTGCACTTATCTCCACAAGCAGCTCCCAGAAACAGGGGCATGTCTCCCTTCCAGCTGACTTCTATTCAGGAGCATGTCTAGGCAGCTCTGTGTGCTTGACACCCCACCCCCATAAGTGCCTCTCCTGAAGAGGAGATAGGGGTAGCCCTGATCCCTTTGGCTTCCCCTATGCACAGGAGCCAGAAGAAGGATATGCTGCTGCTGTTTCCAAGAGCTGCATAGAGCAGGGCGAACTCCAACTCCACCACCCCCAGTAGAAGCTCAAGGGCAAGATTAAAACAGCTGATGGTCTGGAAGCATACCTGCTCTAGACCCTTGAATGTGGAAGACATTGTAGCAAGGACTAATTAGTGGTCTTAATTGCAGAAATCATCAGTTATTTCTGATAGCCCAAAGTAGTTGTATACAAATCTTTATTAGCCATTCACCTAATCCCCTTCAAAACAATTGAGCTATTATTCTACAAAGTTAAATGTCCTGCTTTTTATTCCACACCATAATAAAATGCTCTTGTGCTAAATGTGCTGAGCTGAGAAATGGTGGTTGTAACATAGTGGCCAGCATGTAAAAGTCTGCTCAAGCCACTGAATGTCGTATCGAAAAAAGTACATTTTTATTTTTTTAATTGACTTAATTGTGACTGAACACAACATGCAGTGTGGCGCCACAATAATAGCGCATGTTACCATTTGTGGTAGAACATAACCAGTAACCCAATATCCAGTCCCAACATAATGCTGAGAAAATTAACTGTTATATAAAATGAACATGACAGTGTAGGGTGGGGGGGAAGCAGTCACATTTTATTGTCAATAGAAATTCTGAAAGCATGCATATTAGATTAGACCCAACCTAATTGGGGGGGGATATGGGTGGCTTGAAGTACAGTAATAGAAACAGGCGCTAATTTGTGTCCTGATACAGCATGTCACTGCCACTTGATATTCCATTGGGCAATATTAATTCAAACAGAGGTCTATGCCACTAATAAACGAGGCAAATTGAGTCAATTACTAATTTCATGCTTTTATGATTTTTGGTTTAGATAGATAATATCTGCAATTTAATACTGTCCTCTAGAGAGCTTGACCACTTACAAAGAACACGTGTTCACAGCATTATTTGTGCTATTCATTTTGTTAAACATCTCTCCTATACGCCGAGCAACATAAAAGGCCAAGGGAAAGAAAACAAGCCATTTTCCCCCCCAACTGTTTGCCTTTTTTCCTTGATGAAACTCTTAATCACTGTTTATGGTTGGCGTTTTGCCATCAAGTGATTTTTCTGTTGTCCACAGTCACCTATTGTCCCCTTTTCGGTATGTAGTGGCACTGCAATTTCTGCATTAACTGCCTGAATCAGTCCTTTCTGATCTATGGTTTATCACTGATTTACAATCAATTCACATGTCCTTGTGTTATCTCAGTAGAGCTATTCTGTGCCAATGCAGAGATAGGGAAGCAGTGGTTTAAACCTCTACTCCTTAATCACAGGAATTGGGGCTGAATATGGCAGATTGGAAGAAGCCTTGAAGTCTGCTCTAATTGAAGTGCTGACTTGTAAAGACCCTGGTGAGCCTGGTGGCAGCTGAGGAATGGATAAGAAGAGGGAATGTGCCTTAACCTGCCACTCTTCCTCTCCCTGCAATATTCCTGAAAGGAAATATGAAGGCAATGTAGTTGAGGCTGCAGCTCCAGTAGGAGCCTCATGCATCAGGGTAGACTTTTTTAAGATGTCTTCATTTTTCTACCAGCTGTACATTAGTGGTGTTCTCTTTGCACCAGCATTAAGTTAAAAAAATATGCAGGGCACTTAGTGAACACCAATCAGGTAGAAAGTGTGCTCAAATCAGCTCATTACCGCTTCTTCCAGTTAATTTAATGATAGGAATGGGAGAAAGCAGGTGGAGCATTAGAAGCAAAATCATTTCAATGCAGCTGCACCTTACTGTGAATCTGCGTAAAGAGGGTTATTTTCATAAGACTTAGTGCTGAATCCCTATCAGGCAATCAGTGAGGGGTGATGGATATTTGGACCAAATTCTGACCTAGTTTGACCCTATGGAATTGTCTAATCACACTATAGCTGAAATGATTTCAAAATTAAATATTTATCTGGAGTTTTATATTTAGTACACAATCACTATAAATATTAAACCAGCACCTCCCTACATCTCGTATGACTTAGCACAGCACTGGCTATAGGGGAAAAAAGGTCCTTCCCCTTTCTGAGACTTCATGCAACTGAACCCAAGTATTTTAAAATCTAGTAGTCGTGTGGCATCTTTGCCCTGGTCTGCACTAGGAAGTTATTTTGAAATAACTCCCCTTATTTTGAAATAACAAGCGAAGCATCCACACTACCAAGCCTCTCGTTTCAAAATAAAGGGCTGGTGATTTTCAAATCTGTACTCCTGCTTTCCAGAGGGGAATAACTGTTATTTCGAAATAGCGAGTGTGTGGATGCTCAGCTGTTGCTATTCTGAAATAATTGGCCTCCAGAGGCTTCTCACAGCAGCACCTGTGGCCATTCTGGGCACACCTGCCAGCTCCACTTCTTCTGTGGAGCCTTTCAAGCAACAGGCTGCAGGAAAAGAGCTTGAGACACTTGCAGAGCTTTGCCAGCCCCGTGCCACACCGCAGCAGCACAGGTGGCATGGTTGAGCCCTCACAGCTGCCAGCACTCCTGCAGGACCCTCAGCTGCTCCTGGCCAGGGACACAAGCGAGCACCAGTCTGGTACAGGATCTCATTGAGCTCTGAGATGAGGAGAACAACCTCCAGGATCTCTGCACCAGCAGGTGCAATGCCATTTTCTACAGCCGGATAGCCGTCAGCCTGGCCAAGAAGGGACATACATGGACTCGCGACCAGGTCTGCATGAAAATTTAGGAGCTGAGGCAGGCCTACAATCAGGCCAGGGAGTAAAGCGGACGCTCTGGAGCAGCACCGCATATGTGCCACTACTACAAACAGCTCAGTGCCATCCTGGGAGGGGGGCCAGTCACCTTACCCACCCCTGTCCTCGTAGAATTGTGCCAGGACATGTCTAGCATCAGCCTCCATGAGGGTGGGATTGTGGAGGAGGAGGACGATGATAAGGAGGAGGAGCAGGCCAGCTAGTCTACCATGCCAGCAAGCCAGGAGCTTCTCCTCACCCAGGAGCTGGTCTCATCCCTTGCCTCCCAGGATGTCTCGCAGGATTTGAATGAAACGAGGGAAGGCACTTCAGGTGAGTTTTATAACTTGCCCTATACACGTGGGGGCAGGCTGCAAGGGGCTGCTTGGACTGGGGGCGAGGGGGGCAGGGTGCACAACAGCCTGTAAACATGGAGCACCAGACCAGAGCAGTCAGCGCCAGGACATTCTCACTCAGGAACCCCTCAGTCCTCCTCACAAGGTTCCTGGAGGGGCCTGCCTTACTCAAGCCTCTGTGGTGTGACACCTCCCCATGACAAGCCACCACTAAGTGGTCTGGGGTCCACAGACTCATGCCTGCACTTGGGCAGCATCTGCTCCTAGTCAAGCACAGCAATGCAGAGGAGATCGATCCCCTGGCTGGGAACCTTCTGGGTGGGGGGTAGGGAGGTGGGAGAAGAATACCGCTTTCTCCAGCAAATGCTCCTCTGCTGCTCTCTCACACATCCCCCAGGGCTCCCCCGCTCCTCCAGCAGGCAGGGATAGAAGTTCTCTCTGTGCGGGATGCCACCAGTGTGTGCAGGACACAGGAGGCTGAGCCGCCCCATACTGCCTCCCTACCATCGCCACTAGCAGGCTCCTAGCCTGGCCAGCACCTTCCCAAGCCTGCTCGTCTCCAGGATGTGATTGTAGCAATGCTCCCCAGGATGCCAGTACCCCTGCAGGAAAGTGTCAGCAGTCTAGGCAACAGCTGGCCTTGCTTCGAAGCACATTACCATCATCTAAACTGAGACCTTTGGTGTCAGCTCAGAGATTAGGGCTAGACTTCATGCAAGTGTCTCCTGCGATGACTACTTTGTAACTTTTCTTCACAGCTGGGCCAGCTGCGAGCGTGGCGCATCCACCACCTCCCATCCTCCTGACACCATAGGATCTGCCAGAGAAAAAGAAGCTGTGAGGAACTGCTGTGGGAACAGATAGCCTGCCTCCAGTCTCTTGTCCAGGAGCTCAACAATGAGCACCAGGAGCAGGCCACTGACTGGGAGGAGAGCTGGGCTGACAGGGAGCAGTGGAAGGCCACCTGGGACCAGCTGGCAAGCCAGCACACAGCCATATGCTCCTCAGTCACCTTTGTGATGGAGCACATGGCCTTGTGCATGGAGAGGGCCACAAGCCACCTCCCTGTCCCTGCATCCTCCCCGCCCTCCTGGTTTCTTCTTCTAGCCCCACCCAGGGGCCGCCGGGGCCCCGAATATGGGGCAGTGGGATCTCCAGGGCAGCTGAGGCCTCCAGAGCTGAACAGGGCATGTACCACTCCCAACCCCATACCTGAGCCCTCCTCCACCCTCCCCATTCCAGGTTCTTTTCCTAGTCCCTCCCCTATTTTTTATTCCCCCAAATAAAGAGACTTGTTTGTTTAAAACAAAAAGAAGCTTTTTTATTTGCTCTGCAGAGGAGGGTGGAAGATGGGAAGGGAGGGCAGGGGAAGGGAGCGATGGGGGAGGAAAGGCACACAGGGGCAATGCAGGAACCCCTTCTGAGAGGCACAGGGGAGAGTCTCACAGCTGGCCTTGGCTGAAAAATCTCCCTTATGGCCTCCTGGATGAGTACAGCCTCGTTGAATGGCACTGGTGTTCAGCTGCTCATTAGCCCTGGCCAGCCATTTAGCCTCCACCATCCTGGTAGAAAAGTCTCCCTCTTGTTCTTGCAAAGTTTGTAGAGTACACAGCAGGCTACCACCACTAGAGGATGTTTCACTCGCTGAGGTCCAGTGGGTGAGGAGACTCCTGAACCTTCCCTTTAAGCAACCAAACATACACTCCACCACCATCCTGCACCAGCTCAGCCTGGCATTGAAATTCTCCTTGGTGAGGTCCAGGCTGCCTGTGTAGGGCTTCATCAGCCAGGTTTGCAAGGGGTAGGCTGCATCACCCAGGATGCACATGGGCACATCCACGTGCCTGACCCTGATGGTGCGGTTCAAACTATGTCTAGGAATTCTGTTTCAATAATTGAGTCGAGATCCCCATCTAAAACCTTATGCAATCTGATATTTCAGAGCTTTAATATTTTAGCTCCCCTGGTTGCTGCTTCAAAGATTTTTTTCTTTGCTTCAAGAAGTCTGATGCCCTTTGGACAATGAAAGCACAGATAATTTCTGTTTTGAGATGTGAGAAACCTCTGTTTACAAAGTAAAGTGAAATTGGGCAAAACTCCATGTGAGATGTCTGGCCAACCCCGTAATGTGTTAACTGCTCACTTGTTGGGGTCTATAGAACTCTTTATAAAAATACAATCGTCTCCTATTGAAACCTCATTCACAAACCCCATCCGACTACATGAGGGGAAGTATGGGGCCGGGGGGGGGGGGATTTTTCAGCCAGGATGCTGCAGGGCAGTGACTACTGTACCCAGTCATCACTCCAATCTGCAGCGGTCACTTTCGATTCCACAATGTCAGCTCTAGCAGGCCAGTATGGAGTCAGCTAATTCAACTCTCCCAGCTCAGCTGCTGCACAATACAGCTCCATCACCATCAGCATGTAGGGGCCAGCCTCACAGTCATCACCACTTCTACGAAGTTAGTCCTATAAAGTCAGCTTCGCACAGCCTTCAGGATCTCTGGGCAGGAAATCCAAAGCAAAGCAACAGAGTCCCTGATCTCTTCTTGATGAATTTGAGCTCAGTACCCAGAGTCATTTCAGCCTGCGTTTCCCAGGCTATAACCTAACCTGTCATAATTTCTCCTAGCTTTTACACGCACATTTGCATGCACCATTAATATAATTTCCAAAAGTAGGACACAGTCTCCATAAAGTATCACATCAACCTGTACTGACCTGCACTGTGGAGCAATTTTAATATTACTCGAGCTAGCATTTTTCCTTTTTCCTATGGGGGGAAACTGATAATTTCTTTTCCCTTTTGACTTTCTACCTCTGAGGTTCCCATCTCAAATAACCATCATCTTGAAATCAGTATTGCATGCACAGTTGGGGATCTTAATTTACCGTTTTACCTATTCCTATTGCTTGTCCTTCCTAGCTACAGTTTTTGCATGCACCAGAGTACTCTGTCTTCTAAGGACACTGATGTCCTAACCTCTGAAAGAATCAAGAGAGATGAGCGGCTAAATTAGACAGGAAAAAACTTATATTCAGATACGAATAGTGTGGTAATCAGTACCAATGGAAAAGGAAATTCAGAAAAATATAGATGGCTGTTAAATGACAGTTAAATGAGCTGTAACCAATGTCCCATCTTTCATGGTTCAAAGCAGGTCATTGGCTAAATTATTTTTTTAAACCATGGAATCATTGTCTGGATTTGTAAAATGAATATTCATGGCTATCCTCTCAAGAAATGCTTTAAATCCCTATACAGTATGAGAACAAATTAGACTATGAAAGATACCTACATATTTCTTTATGACTTTGTCTTACATCTCAGAATTTTTTAATGTGGCCATTTGAATTAATATTTTTCTGATGGTGCATTCCTTCTTCTGTTTTGCAGAATAAACTAAACCACAATTCCTTTCTGCAGACTTCTGTCTTGAGAAGATTAAAAAAGTAAGCAAATGTCCCCAGTATCAGCATTTTATATTGTAGTTCACATCTGGCAAAATACTCTCCTTGCATCACTGTGTGCTAAATGTTGGTGCTGAGCACTCTGGTCTCAATCCAGCAAAGCACTTAAGCACATGTTTAACATTACTCCAATACCCAGGGTTATAGTTAAATGCTTACATATTCTGCTGGACTGGGGAATGAGTGCTCGCAACTTTGAAAGATCAAGCTGTATCTGCAGAACACCCTATACCCAATGCATCCACTCAGAAGATCCGAGTGAGAGAGAGAAAGAGGTTAAGTAGAGGGACTCAGACTGTATTTAATTGAGGGACAGAATTTATACTTACCCAGCAATCTCCAAAAATCAAGCATTATAGTTCAAAACCAATGACTTCCTCACACAGCAATGGACACATATGACCTCATCTTCAGGTAACCCAAAGATACTAACCCATCAATGAAAACCTCTTGATATCTGCTGCTGTAATTTCCTGTGGTTTAAAAAAAAAAAAAAGCATCTGCAATTTATGCAAGTCATTGCAGGTTATAGCTCTCTTGCATTAATTAAAATACAAATATTTTTGTACTGTCAATCTAATGCTCTGCAACAGACTTATCTATTATACAACTTCTGTGAAACACATGGCCACTGGCACCAATGAAAATAGAATCCTGTTGGTTTCTTTATAAAATCCACTTAAAGGTTCACTAAAACATACTTTTTAAGTGTTGTATAAATCAGGACTTAATAATGCCTGATATCACTTAATTCATGGGACTTTTCAGTGCAGTAATGCCAAACCAAGTAGATGAAAATAACTTAGCTCTTGGATTAAACAGATTGATATTGAGATAAAAATGAACAGGACAATGTATTAATAGATAGTGCTATGTTAACCTATTTGTGTAACATGAATATCTCAGCAGCTACTGATACTGTAAAAGTCCTGTTTTTGTTTATCATTGTTCAAAACACAGGAAGATATTAAATGCATGGGAAAAGACAGTGAAACTGAATTGATTTCCAGCTAAATCTGCATGTTTGTGAGGGTATTAACCCTAGTCTGGGAGCTGTGTGCCCCTAATTATACACTCAGATTATTTTCAAAAGCTTTTAATCGGACATTCACATAGCAGTGAGCATGAAAAATATACAGATAAAAAGGGGCCATGCCTTTGAATTTACATGGGCAAATAGTACTTTGAAGCCTTCAGCAGTGATTTTTTTTCTGTTGACATTTTAGATGTGAGGTTTATGTCATCTAGGTCAATAACCTCCTTGTTTCAAGAAAAACAGCTTCTTTTTCTTCAGTGTTTTACAGATATTGGGGAGATTAAACACTCTCTTACATAATCTTTTCATTTATATGATAAAGAGACAGCTAGAAAAATGCATATAAAATGGTATTTGTGGAATTTAAGGGGAACTCTCATTGCCATAGCATTGTGGAAAATAAATTGCTTTCTTATTACAGCCATTCACATTTATTTTAAGTTCAGCAGAGTGAGTGGGTGGTTCTCGCCTTTTCTATGAATTAGCAAGGTACATATGCAACAAATGTCCCTGACCACTTGCATCATTGTCCCATCTACTTGAGAGGACATATCCTCTTCCCATGTCAACAAGGTAGAAGAAACTTTGCAGGGCTCTTAAGATGAAATTCTGGCCCCATTGAAATCCATGGCAAAACTTTTTTTTTTTGGGGGGGGGGGGTCAGGTCAGGCTTTCATACCACTATCTGCTAGTTTTGATACTAAACTTAATCCTTCTGGATAAAAGTTCTCATCCTTTCAGCATCTTCAGTGCACCCCATCAGGTATTCCATGCTCTCAGCTCTCCAGCATTGCACAACCGCCTTCTGCTCACTCCTGGGCAATGAAATCTGCACTAATGACCACCATGGGGTGGTCAGTCTCCTCTCATCCACTTTGCCTTTGCAAGAAGACAGTTGCTATTAGAGGGGCTTTTTACTGTCCGGGAAGTTCATGTAAAAGAGGTTTCACAGTGAGATGCCAGTATGATTGGCAGTCTAATAGTAAAATCTACTCCTGTGCAGCAAACTCCATGCAAGTCCTGAGCACTACTTAGATGCTACTTAATCTGAAGTTATATAGGGTTAGTAATATGAATAGTAATATAACATTGGTAGGGCCCTACCAAATTCACAGCCATGAAAAATGCATTATGCATTATGAAATCTAGTTTTCCCCTTTTCTCCTGACCCCCCCTAAATCTGATCTTGGGTGGATTTTTACCAAACACTACACAGATTTCATAGGGAGACCAGCATTTCTCAGATTGCAACCCCAAAAGGGTGTTTCAGAAGGGAATTCTCAGATTCTGATCCGTAAGATTTGCAGGAGGGTTGCAAGTTTTTTAGGGGGGATTGTGGTATTGTCACTCTTACTTCTGCACTGCTGCCTTTAGAGCTGGGAGGCTAGAAAAAAAAGTTGCTTGAACTGTATCATGGTGGAAATTTGTGCCCCAAAACCATTCAGAAATCAAGAACACTTTTTTAATGTTTATGGGCGAAATTATTTAAAATCCAGTGATTGATTACATTGCACATTAACTCTGGGACTATATTAACTTTTTTTTTTCACTGAAAATATTACCAAAAAACTTCTAACAAATTGAAAGAATTAGCAAGAGTCTCATTCTATGTGCGCCTATAGCAATTTTCAAACCTCCCTGGAGTAGCTTTTATTTTACAGTGACTCAACAGCCACTGTCACAGCAATGCATTATCAATTAGCTTAGCAATAGCCTAAAACAACATAATTGGATGGCCACTAGTGCATGAGTTACTGCAACAAATATACTTACCCCACAAATGTGTTATTCATTATATGCAAATTACATTTGTGTGTTTAAAACAAAAAGAAGAAAAGCTGTCTTAGTGAGGGGAGACCGTTACTACTATTACCATATTTGATGCTCTCACTAAAAGCAAACATATACATAGAAATACTAAAAATATAGGATAACAGTGTGACACATTTTGGGTAGATCTGTATCCCACATATTTCTGGGGAGAGGGGGAAAAATTTTCATGACAAACATTTTCACTGAATTGCATACATGTGCCTTGGTGACCATATCCTAAGGCAGCATAGTTGGCGGGCCACTAGTTTATAAATTATCACAATATACCTGAGGGTACAACTTTATCCTGTGAATGTGGATGTGGGTTAAGTAGTGGTGGATGCTTAATTTCCTGCATCTTGAGATGAATATCGCTTTAGAATGGGGGATATTAAAACTTTGGCAGCTGCATGTGACAAATATTTCCACCAGGCTATTACTTAACCATTTGTAAGTGAGTTTCATTACAGTCTTTAGTGAATAGTGATTGGAAAAGTTTTATGTTTAAAATGTAATAAATTGTAGTAAACGTGATTGTCTTAATGGCACACAATATTGTCTCCTAAATTAAACAAATGCATATAACTTATTTTGACATGTTCATGTCTTTTATTATTTTATGGGGTGTGGATCTTTGGCATACGGGCATAGAAGTATTCCCAGCAAAATGCTCTTAATAAGTGAAAATGCAGCACATGTTATGATTTTGTGGAGAGACTGCAATTGGCTAACTATGCTTTTGCTAGTAGCCATGGTACTTTTAGTCATGACTGTCTCAGCCCTTGAGCATTATGACATCCCAAGCTTCTTCCACCTCATTCATCAGTGGACAGAAAGGACAGGGTGGTGTGATGCTGCTTGCTATACTCTTAAACAGCTTCTGATAGCCTCTGTGATGTACCACTGGTTCAAGCTCCAATGGCTGTTTCAACAGCTTTGGCTTCTGCTGAAATGCCACTGATAGACAGTGTCCTGCCAACACATGGGTAGAGGCTCATTGTCAGCCTGTTGGCTTAACAATGGGTTATACTGACATCAACATCTTTGAACAATGTGCCTTTTTCCTGTATAATGGAGTAGCAGGTCAAAATGAGCAACAAAAGTGTCCAGCAAATAGCAATATTCTTGAAGTAGTTTCCTTGTCCATATGCTCAAGGCTACTAATGTTTAAAGATGGGTGAGCAAAATATCCTTCACTTTACATGATCAGTTGAGTAGTAAAGCGCAGACACTCAGCTTCTGGCTAGTTATACCAGCTTTACCAAATTGCCAAAAAATTTCTGTCCAGCCACAAAGATCTAAGGACAGCAGCAAGGGAGAGGATGACTCCCTCCCTTTGTTGATGAGAACTTTATTGCAAAGAGCCCCCTTTCCTCTAGAGTAGCAGATGAACAGGCAGAGGACCAGCTTGATCCTCTTGGTTTCACCTCCACCATCTGTAATGCTAGTTATGTCAGAACATTACAATTGGCATGCTACACTGTCGTCTGAGGGATTGTTTCTCCAATTTCCTCCTACCCAACTATCTGCCTGACGTTTTCCCTGCCCTTCTCATGTCTCCACACTGTTTTCCACCTTCACCTTTACTTCCTTCTCTTTAAATGTCCTCCTTCTCCTTCCTTTTTTCCTCTTCCTAACCCCTTACTCACACCTTCCATCTTCTAGTCCCCCTCATCCCAACTGTGCTCCTATAATAAAAACTAATCGAATAGCACAGAAATGAGGCACATGCTAACCAGTGTCCTGAGCACTTTGCTTGTATATTTATTTTCCCTTTTCCCTACCCTTCTGCCTGCATTTTGATTGCAAGTTATTCAGGATAGGACTATCTCCTCTTGTGTGTTTGTATCCAGCACATTATGGGTGCAATCACAGTTTAGGTGAGTAATCATCTATCGTGTCCTTTGCACTAAATGACATAAAAGCATACGTCCGCTTAAGACTGGATGGCAAAAAATGTACTGCTCAGCATGTATTCCTTAGGGCTAGGTCTACACTGTGGAAAGAGGCTTTTCCAAATTTTGGCATGTCTACAGGGTGCCAAACTTCAGAAAAAAAGTGCTCTTTTGACACATCCCCTATTCCTCATAAAACGAGGTTTACAGGGATGGTGAAAGAGCGTGTCCGCTTTAAAAAAAAAAAACTCTGAAAAAGTGGACACGTTCCTTGGATGTGGCATTGCAATCTAGACGTAGCCTTAGTATGCAGCAATCTTCTGAAAGTATATGATGCAATTAATTAGGTTTGTCTCACAAATGTTGTTTTTGAAGATGTGCTATTTAAATGACAATGGAAAACATTAGTTGGCTTAGTCAAGCAACTTAACTGAATCACAGAGTTAACTGTTATTGTAAAGTATCATGCAGCAGGATAGATGGGTGACTTAAATAGGCACCACATACAAATGTAACAAAATACATCAGGTATATCTTTAGGAAACATTTGTAATGGGCTTCTGCTCCCCTAGCCCTGGTCTACACTAGGAAGTTATTTCAAAATAACCCCCCATATTTGAAGGGGAGCATCTACACTACCAAGCCCATTTTTTTAAAACAGGCTGGTTATTTTGAAATAACGTCTGCTTTCCACAAGGAATAAAGTTTATTTCAAAATAGTAGTGAATGCTCCACTGCTGCTATTTTAAAATAACTACTCCCCAGAGACATTCAAAGTAATTACTCCCCAGTGTTTCCTGGGGCTCTAAGTTGAGAGAGCGCATCTACATTAAGGGAGCCTGCCTCGGACTAATTTCAAGTAATGTGGACACGCTATTTCAAAATAGTTATTTTGGGAGTTACTATTTCAAAATTAAGTTATTTCAAAATAATTTCCTAGTGTAGACATGCCCCTAGTGGTTTGAGAGCGAGACTGGAGGAATGGGAAACTGAAAGAAATGATCCAGTGGTGAATGGTGGCACTAATTGCCAGCTCAAGGGGAGATAGATACTGCTGTTTTGAGGTTTCTAACTCAAAGTTGGTTAGATTTCTAGATAATGTGGTCTTATCCCATGTCTGTGTGTGTGTGTGTGTGTGTGTGTGTGTGTGTGTGTATAATATATATATATATAAATAAATGAATCTATGTAGCATATTAATTTTTGTTGACTCATATCTGCTTTTTTCACTGTTTTTTGGACAAATATAGTACATATCTATAAGCATCCAGTGCTGCTTTAGCTATGCTGGCTCCATTAAAATCAATAGGAAGTAGAAGGCAAAAACTCATTTAGTAAACATATCCCACCCCGTATCATAGCTTCCTCATGTGTGCTTGTAAATCTTCAGAGATGCCACAAATTCTGAAAGGTAGAACACTCTCTTCATCTCATCTGAGTTGTAAAACAGCATGGCACTACACTTCTATTTGAATTGTCTCATTTCTTTTTTTTTAATAACAAAATAAAAAAAAATCTTCTATGTGGATAAAAGTAAAGCAAGAACAGAGTTCTAACTTTGGAAACAATCAATTTTGCCAGCAGAAACCCAGACTGGAATGTTGGACGACAACAGTAGTTACAGAGTTCTGGCTACAAAACAATCAGTTTATAGACTCATTAACAGTTCATAAAATGAAGGGGATTTTGCTGTTTCTTGTCACTGAACATATGCTCTGAATTTACAATGGACTCTGTAGCATCATTCCATAAATACTAAAAATAGTTCTCTGATTATTACAATGGAAATGTTTCCAACCACAGTGGGAACCTGATCTTAAATAAAAGAACAGCACCCTGTCAGACATGTTCAAATGAGGCACAACATAAAGCATACTCATAGAAAGTCTGCAGGGAGGGCTTCTGAACGTTCCAAAGCCCAAGAAGTTTGGGTTTCCACAGTCTCCACCATTAATGCATTTTGATTTAATTTTGATGAATCCTTTGTCGGTGACCATCTTACCATATGTGTTCATAAATGTAACCCCCAAATACTGTAGCTATATTTGTAACTATGAAGCTTTAATTATAGCTACAGGTGTGAATTATAGTGCCCACTTCTTTACTGTATTTGTAAATTGTGCCACATAGTTGTGTGTCACAAAGTAAAACACAGAAAATAGCATTCCCAGAATATTTAAAAACCTATATGAAAATTATAAACATTGCATGATCCAGAGGGCCAGATTCTCAGAATCTTTACTAAAATGGCATTACTCAGTGTAAACAAGGGAACTGGAATCTGCTGCATAAGATTTAAAACCGTCATCCCTAAACATCATAATAGATGTTAGTAAATAAATGAGTGTACTAAACATTGTGATGTTCCTATTGTGCATGTATATGTATAGTGTAAGAATGCATTTATATAGTTTATAAGGCAGCATTTGAAGGTCTCTAGTGGAGGTTGTCCAAGTATTTCCATTTACAGGAAACATATTTTTGGGCAGAAATTTGATACGTTTACTATTAGTTAAGAAGTGAAAACTGTTAGCAAATGGGTCACCTGGTTTCAAACATAGAACACATAGAAACTACATTTTTCCCCCACTTGTGATCTGTTTTTCAACATCCATAGAGCCTCAGTGATAGGATTAGAGGCCAAGATTTTCAAAACTGGACATAGCTTTCCTGTAATGGTCCATCATTCATGTATACAGAAGTAATACCAGCTCCCTAATCCTACTCAATATTTCTACTTATATCAATAGTGACTGATCCATTATAGCTAAATGATTAAGACTAAAGTGTACATCACATACCATACAGAGCAAACTTAAATTTGTCATTTTCTATCTCTTCAGTCTTTCACTTTGCAAACTTGAATCTTTTAACTATGAGAGTTGATCCAGTAAATCACACTAACTGCTGAAGTATCATACAAATATTTCCAGTTCATATTATTTACAGGATTGCAATGACTACAACAAAGTGGATGCAATCTGTTATATAAAAGCACATGTAATGTTAGAGCCTATTTAGCTATCTGACAGATGACGTTGTTAGAGCTGTTAGATTTGATAGATAAAGACATATAGTAATATCGGGAATGTGATTGTGACTTACACTAGTAATGACGAAAAAATTGTTAATCTGATGGTTGTTTGGCCAGTGTGAAAGGAGTCTGTAGTCTATAGGTATTCTTATTACAATTCCCATCATAAAAGCAATCAGTAACACTGCTGTTGGAAAGTTAATCAGAGACCCAAGGTGCAATCAAACCTGCAATACAGGTTGAACCGCTCTAGTCCTATACCTTTGGGACCTGACTGGTGCTGAACCAGAGAATTGTTGGACCATGGAAGGTCAATATTGTCTAGCAGTGTTACAAACACTTCCACTGCTTACTGAGCTCTTCGAAGACATTTGGGGTAAATTAGAGCTAAATAACAGCACAGAACACTGAAAGCCAGGACTGGTGACTGAAGTGTTGGGGGCATGAAGCAAGACTTCTCTGGTAAACTAGAAGCCTTGTAAAGGCCATTTTGTGTGTCTATGTGTGGTCATCCCTCCTTTTCAACACTCCCTTTCAACACTCCTTGTGCATAAGCAAAAAGGAAGGGATAGTAATTCCGTGTTTCTTAGAAGCACGGTCTTTGCCGCATGCATGTGCTACATCAAAATATATAGACAGAGGTTTTTATGAATGGTCCCTTGACTATTTTTTTAGTAAAAATCACATTATAAACAGACATGAATCCCTCTGCTGCTTTATATTGATAGAGCTAGTCAAAAAAAGTGAATAAATTATTCACAAATATGTAGGAAAAAATTCATCCTATTCTGGTCAAAATTCAAATTTGTGGTGAAAAATTGTAGTAAAAAAAATCCAATCTAGAAGAGTGACCAGATCTAAAATTTAATACATAGAGTTCCAGAGCCCCACTGTGCTCTGCTCAAGACTAGGACTGATTCTTTAAGTTTCCTGTGCATTCCCTGATTCTTTGTCTAGCTATATGTTGAGTTGATCCTTGAAAAAAATGACAGCATCATAGCTGGCTGGCAATGGCTCCAAGGATTGATAACACCCTGCTGCTTTTCCCATGATTTCAGGTGTAGCAGCAATGAGATGGTATTTAAAGACATGATGGCAGCTCTTTGAGGAATTCCTTATGAAACAGTCTAAATAGGGCTGAGACACTGGCTAAGTATGTTGACCAATATTTTTTTCCTAGATAATTTTTCATTCATTCAACAAATTTGTTACCTCACATAATAGGGTGTACTGACAGTCAACCATTGCTGAATATAAATAATTACCGCATCAGTGGTATCAGAATTTGACATTACCTATAGTTTGATATAGGCTCACTCATTAGTCTGCATTCATCTCCATAAAAAATTGATACATTTGTTGTATTGATATAGATTTCAAATCTTGAGATAATTTCCTTAATTTTCTATGATTTGTGCAGTAAAAGGGACAGCTCTCTTATTCAGCTTGGAAAGCTGGTGGCAAAACTCTGATCCATCTGTCAGGAAATGAAAAAATGCTTTTACAGAAGTTTGAAGAGAGAATAGTGATTGGGACTGAAGTAAAAGCATGTACTGCAGTAGTTAATTTTTAGTGATGGTTTTTGATTTGGTGTTTGGATCATGTGTTATCTACTCCTGGAACCAAAGGAAATATTAGAGCTATTGCTCTCTTCATGTGTTATGCCGACCTCTGGCACATAAACCTCCTCAGTAGTGTCTTAGGCACATGTTTTACATGAAAAATAACTCCTTTCCAAAGGCCTGGTGTATCCAATTAATTTCTTCTTTCTGAGAGGGCTTTCCTTGCCAGACAGACAAACTTCAAATATATTCCTGCAAAAGCAAGCGGCAGTGATAGGTGAAGAAAGAGTCTGGGAAAATGACACAATGTAATCTAAACTGCTTTTTTTTAATAAAAATGTATCATAGTTGATTAGCTATTGAATATTTCAGTCAGAAACTCACTGCAAACCTTGAGGCTAGTTCTGTTAATAAACTGTGAGGACTTTAGCAAGGCTGTAACCTGGCTCATCATGCCTCAAGCACACTATTCTTAAGCCCAATATCATTGTGTTGAAAAACTGTATTCCTGTAAGCTGTCTTCTACTATTAATGAAATATCTCTGAGAAATTGCTATTAGGTAGAATTGGCTGACAGTTAGGGCTAGATCAGGGCTAAAAAGAAAAAAAAAACTGAAGCAAACTCACGCATAGCACATGTTTCTGTAGAGAACTCTCATCAAGGTGCTTTAAAATGATGTTCAGAGAGAACCCCAGGCAAGAGAACTAAATGCAGAAGCAAGGAGGGCAGAGGCTGAAGTGCTAACAAGTAATATTCATGTATATGAAAGTTTGAACATAGAACAAATAAAACAGGCCTTAGCAGTTAAAACTTCCTAACATTCTTTTGATAATTCATCACAGCCCTATTGTAAAAAGACAAAAGCGAGGTCAAAATTCTTTTCATAACTTTTTCCTCCAGGAAAAACAATGGCCATCCATTGAAACTGAAAACTTCCATAACCTCCCCCTTTTTCAGTATTTTACATTTTTTGTCAGTTTTCAAATAAGTAGGATATTTATTTTAATTCCCACCTTTCCTCTTCTTTCCCCCCCAATAAATATAACTCACATAATTCTAGAGGTTTTTTCTTCCACTTATTACTTATTAAATTCTTTTTGCAAATATGTAATTTTCCCAGAATGGCAAAAGGAAAACTTAAATTCTTAATTCTGATTTTTTTTTTTTGAAATTTGAAGATGTTTTGAAAAAATATCAGGGTACTGAATGGGGGGAAATGAAAATCTGGACTAAATTAATTATATTACTCTACATGACAAAGCAAGATACACAGTTGAATTTAAATAAAAAAAAATGAAAATTTGAATCAACATTGAAATGCTGGCAAGTTTTGGAGGGGGTATCCTTGGTAGTCTGTATCCGCAAAAACAATGAGGAATCCTGTGTCACCTTAAAAATTAACAGATTTATTTGGGCATAAGCTTTTGTGGGCAAATCCCACTTCAAAGTGGGATTTTTCCCCTAGTACCTTGTTTTTCCCCTAGTACCTTGTTTTTTGAATTTTTGGGTTTATCATGAATCATTGAAAAAAAAGTGCCATTAACATTCACTTTGAGCACAGAAACAACTTCCAAATCACTCCATACACTGAACACATCACACTGTGTTCCATGGGATGGGCTGTTTCTGGTAAAAACAAAGAAAACTCTGTTAAATACAGCAATATGCTTTGAAGAAATATTTTGTAATTATATAAAAAAAATGTTCATTGAGATGGAGAAACTGGGATTTTTTTGCTGTCTTAGTAAATAATGCAAAGAAATCGATGCTTCCAGTGATCACTTTACATAAAGGAAGATGCTATGAATCACAAAGCAATAGTATTCATAATACTCTACTGGGTATCAATGATCTCTTACTATAAACTCTTGTCACTTGACTATATTTGAGGTGTGTCCACTAAGTGGCACAGATGGGAACGGGACTACTGACATGCTTAAAAAAGGGTATGCTTAAATACCTTTCTAAACTGGGACCTGATCAACTAACCACCAGCAAAAAGCATACTGTAAAATCAGAAAAAGAAGGCATTCAGGGAAGAGTAAGGATAAAATGCCACTAAATGATGTGTAATCCCAAACCAAAATGTTCTTTTTAAAAAACCAATTATATTTTATTATATGTCATTATACGCTTGGTTTTTATCCTTGCAGAAAAAGCTCAGAATAAAAAAAAAATAGAAAATTAAAATTACACAAATACCTAATGTATTCAGTCACCATCATTGTATGATGTAGTAGGCTTCACAGTATTTTCCACATAAATTCAGCTTAATCTGTTGTCTTAATAACAGCTCAATACAGGTTGGACCTTCCTGGTCCCAGATGAGGGATTTTGCCAGACCAGGGGAGATGTTCTTGTCCTTTACTGCCATCGGCCCCCTCTCCATCTGGCTTTGCTACTGTTTGGAGGCTGGCTTCCCACCCCTCCCACTACTGGCCCCACCGCCATGCGCTGGGCAGCCCTGCTTCCATGCGTCAGGCCCCCAGCCTTGCCAGGCAGCCCTGCTGCCACACTCTGGGCTTCCTGGCCTGCAGGACTCCTGGCCATCAGCCCTCCACTGGGACTCTCTGATCCTGCAACATCCGTGCCAAACTACACATGTTGCTGGAGCAGCAAGTGCCAATTAATAGAGGTTCAACCTCTATTTTACATCTGAGAGTATTTAAGGGACCAGATTTTTAATGATATTTAGGTCCTTAAAGATTCAGATAGCCCTCTTTATAAAAGTACCTATGTTCTCATGGGAGTTAGGTGCCTAGATATTTTTTTAAATACCCCTAAATGCTTATCTGTATATTTATACACCAAAACACTTTTGACAATTTGTTTCAAGATATCTGTGATCAAAATGGATGAGATTCATAACTACAGTGGAAAACTAGCCAATTTTATTTTAAATTCAGCTCACCATGAAAAGCGCTAGGGAAATAATTTTTAAAATCAATTAACTAGGGAAGGCCAAAATCAATTGTATGAGACTTAGTTAATGTTTTACTAAAGATGATTTTTTCTTTTCTCTGTCTTAAACATGATTAATATTATTTAGGTGTTTGGTACAGCTGGTGTCACCTCTTTCTTACTTTATATAACCAATTTATAATGAAGGGCCTTTTGTGTATTTGTCTGGAATTTATGAGGTGCACACATAGAAAGCTAACACTCTATTAGAGATTACATCTCCTCCTTGTCTATGAATGATATATTAGCAGAATATTCCATTTTCATTCATAGTCTCCTTGGAACCTTTTCAAAGGTCACTGAAGGATCATGCAATATTAAACTTTTTTCCATCCATGAATCAAAGCCACACTATGCAAATTTTATTCTTCAGCCCCAAGTCCCAAATTCAGTGTCAGATGATAATACATTATGAAATGTAAGAGCTGCTTCTTCCTCTTCGCTAGATATTTCATATTTAGTTTATTATCAGGAGCAAAGGGCAACCAAGTTGTAGGGAAGGATTTAAGCCTGTGGAATCTCAAGTCTGAAGTTCCACATAACTTCTTCCTCCATTAGGTAGAATATTTTGGTTTGTCTCATATACTAAACTAATATAGGAAAGTTTCTACTCACGTTTTGGCAAATAAAGATTTGTTCTGTCCCTAAAGAATGTTTAAGCATAACTTAATTTCAAACATGTTCTTGGAGGAAAAAAATTACAATGATTTTCAAAATTCAACATTCATTGCCACTAAGGGTATGTCTACACAGCACCCTAAAATTGAAATAAGATACGCAATTTGTCCTATGCAAATTGTGTAACTTATTTCGATTGAATTTCAAAATAGGTTATTTCAAAATTTGGCGTGTCTACACAGAGCCAGACTTTGAAATAATAAGCTATTTTGAGACATCCCTTAACCCTCATGGAATGAGGGGTTACTGGGATGCTGAAATAGCGCACCCGTTATTTTGAAAAATATTTTGAAATAAAGGGTGGCTCGTTAAGACGTGGGGTAGCAATTTCGGGACACTTTTGGTATCCTGAAATAGCCCTTCAGTGTGGACATACCCTAAGGGAATGATCCCATTCCCATTAAAGTCTGTAAGAGTCTTTCTACTTTAATGAGGGATGAATCTGATCCCAAAACATATCTTCATTTTAGTTAGAACAGGAGGTAACCCAATCATGGCAAGTATTAAGGGATCAGTTAATTTGCTATTGTCATATTGTGTACATATTGTCATAGCTCCATTGAAACCAATGGACCAGTTGAGGATCTGCTACTATTAATGTTTATTGTATCCAATGGACATCTTCTCTCATGGTTAAATAGCAATATTAAATTTGCTCAGCAGCACTGTCTGGTAAGAGTTAATTTGTTGCCTTTATGGAGGGACTGGTAGAGTCATTCTTTTTGGCCTATAGACCTTGCATCGGTTAAAGCTGTAAATCATGAATTTATTGTCCACTGATGGAGCTGATATACTTCTCTTTCCATAATCAGAGACATGCACCTTGATCAAGGTATGGAGAGAGAAACTGAATTTGAATCTTTACTACTATCTAGACTCTCAACCTTTATTCTCCTTTTCTGCCTGCTATTTGGCAACTAAAGAATAAGGAGGTTAAAGTAAGGAAACAAGAGAGAACCCTTTTTCAAAGGAATTAAGTGAGCATCATGACATGGTAATTGTATCTAATTCAGCAGCTACCAACAAGATGCCTTATGAGACTTGTGTCAGTAACTTCATATCTGAACTTTCAGAAGAAATAATGTTAGTCATTGGAAATTGAGGGAAGGATCCAAATAAGGAGATTAAAAAAATAGTATTGATATTATCAGTAGATTTTGTACTACTAATTCTCCTTCCAATCACCACGTCCTCCCCCCCCCCACTAAAAACAGAGAATATGTAATGAATGTCAGAATCAAAAGAATGATTGAAGACTATAAATAGGATGTTATTTTCTGCTACAAGTCTTTCAGATAAAGTGCTTACAATTGCATAAAATATTTGAACAATTTCAGTGGCTTTCAGTTCAAATAGCATAAATAACTCCTGCCTGGCTAAAATGTAAAAGAGAATAGTGTGTGTGACTATTACATAGATTGTTAATGCTTTAAGAGTCCAATATAAATTTCTAATCTTTGTCAAATAGGTAAAAGGGCTAGCAGAGTTACAACTTGAGGTTCCAATGCAATAGATAAGAGGGGAAAATTACAAATTAATATCTTGTCCTCACTTGCTTTTCAACTTACTTATATGACATACATGTGAAAAGCAAGCCTGGTCTACTTTCTCATTTACCAGACACAATTAAACTTGCGTAACTCGTGTCATCACATCCATCTTTCATTTTCCCAAGTTTTGATTTCAGATTAATAGATTTTAAGCACTTAGCTAGCGAGACATTTTGAATAATAATAATAAAAAAAAACCCTGAAGGGTTAGACTAGGGGTGGACAGTAATTTTTTTAAGAGGAGCCACTTCATAATGTTTTGAAGTGGTCACAGGCCAGGGAAGGGGTGGGGCCTTTAAATAGCAAGAGTTGAAAGGGCTCATGCTTCCCTTGCAGCTCCCAGGCAACACGTTAGTGGGGGATGGGAGCTGCAAGTCCTTTTAACTCTTGCTATTTAAAGGGCTCACACCTTAACAGCCACTTGGAAGGCACAAGCCCTTTCAACAGAAGTAGTTGAAAGGGCTCGCAGCTCCCAGCCTCGCCGCTAATGTGTTGCCTAGGAGCCACTGGGGAGGCATGAGCCCTTTCAACTGCTTTTATTCAAAGGGCTTGCACCTCCCTGGTGGCTGCTAACATGATGCCTGGCAGCTGTGGGGAAGGCGTGAGCCCTTTAAATAGAAGCAGTTGAAAAGGCTTGCTCCTCTCCAGCAACGTGTTGAGGAAGCTGCTGTGCAGGCCAGATGCAAGAGCTTTGCAGGCTGGATTTGGCCCGCCTATCCACAATTTTGCTTCGTTATGCAAAGCCAGCAGAAATCTATCTGAATCAGACAGCTGAGGACTCCCCTATCTTTTATCATTTCCATTTGACCCTCATGTAGAGAACATGTCAGGAGCATAGCTGGAAGAAAAGGACCATGGTCACAGCTTTGCTATATTCTAGCAATCTCCAATCATAAGGATGGTCCCTTGCTACCCTTGAGGACCATATCAGCAGTTCCCCCGTAAGGCTGCTCTTTGAGTTGTTTTTGGGAAGCAACCCAGTGCCCAGCGGTGATCTGAGTATGAGGAAGCCGCACAAATGGCTTAGGGGGCACTTCCTTTTTCTCAAAATGTGGCCCTGGAAATGGCTCTCAGTATACTTATATAACAGATATCTTTATGCTCTGGAAGATTTGTTAACAAATGTTTACAACTTCTCAAAACTCTCTGCCGACCAATGGGAGTTACAAGAAGTGGTGTTCCCAGTCCAAACCACTTTCCGCAGCTCCCATTGGCTAGGGAAGGTGAATCATGGTCAACGGGATCTGCGATTGCCCATACCTGCGAAGGCATAGGTGAACAAAGCTTCTTGCTGCTATCTAGCAACCTGTCCTTACAAATGGTGAGCCAGAGTTTGAAAACCCCTGATCTAGCTCCTGCATTTGTAGTTGGGGAACCACTCAGCCCACATAGTTTAGCTTATTAGGCTTTGTCATGTGGCGTTGGGTAGTGGCTTCTCTTGTTTTCACCTCTCTCAAACACAGAATACCTTAATTGCTACTTCCATTTAGCCTGGCAGACTGGTGCTTAACCCATCCATCAACTTAAACAGGTTTGCAATTGATGAGACATCTGGAATGCTTTTGGTAGCAGCCATTAACGATTTCCAGTATAAAAGTATTTAGCCACTAAAAATCCAGATAGGCACCAACGGGTATTTTCAAAAGTGCCCATTTGACTTAGGTATGAAATGCTCATTGACTTGCTTAGGTATTTTGTAAGTTCCACTAGACGTCTGCCTACCACTTTAGGCACCTCTAAGTACTTTTTGTAAATCTTCATCACAGACAAATTTTAAAGACCAAATAAAATTTCATACAAAATAGGTACAGCAAACAGTCTCAATACAGCTTCAGGTATAATTTAAAGCAACAGTATAAGACATTTTAATTTATACGGTTTGTGGTAACTTGCAGGATAAAATAATCATTAAATGCTATCTGATTAGGTGATGTACTTGACACATTTTGCAGATACAGCTTGACATTTCAGGCATAGACCTAACAGAAATTACTATGTAATATTGGGACACACACAGCAACAGTGGGTGACTAACTGTATTGGTGGGAAGTAGGAAATTAGCATAGATTATAAATGGATCAGAAAAACAAGAAACTGGAATGCTGTAGCAGTGACACAAATATAGTAAATCTCAAAATATGTAGCTTTAATTTTTCAGAATGTTGTAGAGACCCATGAAATCAGCACTGTTCAGATGTCAGGCATATGGTAGTGCCTTTCAATGAAACATATGCCTAATTATAGTTTTAGCTATATAGATTTTCCTTAAAACATTTGGAATTTAAAAATAGAAAATGTCCTACTGTAAGTGCCTGAAGTGCATATTACAGAGTTCCTACTGCTCAGTTTAATGAGCCTGTCAGTCCAGAATATTAAGCAGACTGATTTGAAAATTTCTTATTTGCTTTAAATACAAAGTACATCTAACATGTTAATGAGAAACAAGAACATATGTCTGAAGTTTTAAACTATAGTATGAAACTCCTTCTCCACACAAAATGTTCTTATTACTACATTATTTGGCTATATTGATTTTGAAATATAATAGTTTATAAATACAGTATTTGCTTTAAAGGATGAGAAGATTTAAATTCAAATTTATCCAGAGTCTAATGCACAAATATTTGTTCTGAAATAATTTCCCTAGCTCAGGACTTGCCTATGCTTGTCTATATACGCTGGAGATTGATCTTCTGGGGTTTGATTTAGCAGGTCTAATTAGGACTCTCTAAATCGACCACTGATGGCACTTTCATGGACCTCTGTATTCGACGGGGTCGTGAGGAGTAAGGGAAGCCAATGGGAAAGTTTCTTCCATCAACCTCTTGAATGGGAACACAGCAGAAATTCAACTTAAGGTTCATCAACTCCAGCTACGCTATTTTCATAGCTGACGTTGCGCATCGTAAGTCAACTTTCTCCTCTAGTATAGACCTGGCTCACTCATTGTTTTTTGGTGCCCTTTATAATCCATAATCCTATCCCTAACCATAGGAGATCTCTCTGCTAATGCATATGAGACATAGCAAAGCTTTGCATCTCTATTCCCTGCTCCCAAGTATGTTGGTGGGGAGGGGGGCATGTGGGGGTTCTGCTAAGCCCCTGTATCAGTGGATCGATGATATCTTGAAGTGGCATTGGAGTTGCATCCAGACTTGAGGATCTTAGAACCATAATCCAAAGATACGTCCTACCCTCACTGACTGCCAGAATTTTATTCGCAAAAAAAAAAAAAAAAGGAAAGAATAAATGCCCTTTGTAACAAGATTTCCTGATAGGAAGGAAAAATTGTGTACAGCCAAAGGACTTCTTTGTACAAGTTTACTAACTATTGTTGTGCTCATGCTTAATTGTGAAATAAGCTTTGAGAAATGTGATTGTTTAGGGTATTTTAATATAAAGTCATTAGAGGGTAAACACTGTTGACTGTTGATAGACAAATTAGATCCCTTCCTTTCACCAAGCCCTTTCTGACTTACACAGAGTGGCATCTTTTACACTGTGTTGTAGTGGCTTGAAAACTAATGCCATAGAACACACCCAAACTTGGTTTAACTTTGCACATTTTCAGTCATGGTCTGACTTTCATATAATATGAAATTAAAATCAACACCAATGCTCAAGAATATATGGAGTTCCATATTAGGATAGTTGTGATTAAATAATCAGCATTGTGTTATGCCTTTGCAAACCCGTTATAGAATTGTGGAAGATCTGGGCAAAATATATCAGAAGGAAAGTTAATTTTCTTTGGAATAAAGAACATTCCAAAGAATCTTTACCACTCCCACAGAGAAAATCTGCAGGGTGGCCACCTGCATTACTTCAGTGAGGTTTTCTTCCACAGGAGGTTATGATGCTAATGGAAAAGCCTTTTAGTATCTTTGTGATGTGTTGGGGGATTTACATGAGTCAGGCCCATTAGCACTCATGGGAGCTGCAGACAAATTCTTGTACATTTAGATGAGAAACCTATTCAATGCTATTTTTAACATGCACTATTAATTCTTATTTTAAGTGCCTGCAGAAAGATACATATTACTTAGTTGTTTTTTCTTTTTTTATATATTGTGTTTCCTCCTAGTGACTTAGCTTCTTATTTTGGTTTGCTGGCTTTGCATTTAATATTTTCATTAAATTTTGAATTATAAATTAAAGATCTTTGAGACTGCTCTAACTTATGCTAGGGATAGGTAGGTTTCCGGCTAGCCCTACAATATGGGAGGTGCAAAGGGGGAACAAAATTGCCTCCTTGCTTTTTGTCCCTTACTTTCCCAAATTCAGTTCCTGTACTGAGTGAAGCTCAGAAGGAAAGGAAAAGAAAAGAAAACTTGCCTTGCCCAATATGTTCTTTGTGATGAAAATTTAGTCCCCTTCTAGCCCCATTTCTCTTATTGTAGAAAGAAAAGTATGTGCGGAAACTTAACACCCAACATCAGAATCTTCCATATCCACCAGCTATCTGTAGCTTTCGAAATAGTTTTGAGCCTAACAACATTCCGTATACTGCAATGAGTCTATGTATTTGTTTCCTTGGGAAAAGCTCAGTGACTTTGCCAAACATTGTATACACAATCAAACCTCTATATTCTTTAATTGCAGAGTACATAAAATAGAGTCACTAAAAAAATTAGAATGTAAGCTTTCTGGTACTTGGATTTTATTTTTTTTTAATTTACTTCATATGAATGAAATAGTTTATTCGATTATACTACTATTCAGGGTTAAGCTTTCAGATTTTTCTAGTAGAAAGTTTCCATTGGAAAATTGTTATACTAAATTGTTTAGTTTATCATATATGGAGGGAGCATTTTTCCCAAACCAGGGTACAGTAGTGCTTCAGTTCTGGTTAGCAGCTTCATGTTTTATAAAATATATCCTACACCCATATGAATAATATAGATAGAAAATGAAATTACCTCAGCAGTGGAAAAAAATGACAGACATCAATTCTAATTTAAAAGCATTTCTGGAGACAATGCAAAATGTAATTCGGTTGCTGACATGAGGCAAGGTTGTTCTGGGACAAAACTAATAATAGAAATCTGTCTAATAGTATTGTTGTTAATCTACTGATATATGTAACTGATGACAAAAGAGTTGACAGAATCATACTGCAAAAAATAATCCTTACCTAATACAAGCATTACAGCTTACAGACAAGAGCCTCTAATACTTTTAGGGCTACCACCATACGGATGGACCAAATTAACAGCATTGACATCTTCATAAACCAGGAGCTGCAGTATATCACATGAGATCCATGCCTAGCTAATATACACTTTGAAAGCCAGGGATATCCTGGAGAATGGGTGAGAGATTACACAAGAATACTCCAAAGAACATCATTTCAAAAACCATTTTGGACTAAAAGACAACACTATTTTATTAGTTATTTCCAGTACCTGTACTGTTAACAGGAAGGAACTGGATAGTTTAAGACATAATAAATCTTTCATTGTCTGTCTAATATAAATACTGTCAAGAAGAAATAAACATGTTTTACATCACAGAAAGCTATGATTATGAAGTATAGATATATACATATATACAATATTTTTATTTTGAGAGATAATGTAATGGTAAATATCAGTTAATATTAGCAATTGACAATATAATTTGTTTAAGTTCATACAATCACTACTGAGAATGCTGTGTGTGTAGTTAAAGTAGTACATGTATAACATTAACATTATTGATTTGTGTAAGTGTATGGACTTCTCTGAAACTTATTAGTGTGTCAGTGTGTACACATATTTGTCATTCATTAGGCTTTGTGGTGTTTAGCATTTACTGATGCAAGAATAATATTTATTTTTGGCTAGCATTAAAGTGGTGCGGGCTGTGATGAATATACTTTCTTACCATCTACGCAAGATCCATTTCTCTCTCTCATTTAGGCAGTATAAGATTGAATAGCTTCCTCCATATCTTTGATTTTAAGATGCTGGGGTTATATGAATGATGCGATGATTACATTGTTGTCACTTAACCACCTTTGCTTTTTTTTAATTATGCTTTTTTGTTCTTGTTGCAAATTTCACAAGTGTGTAGGTTTTTCAGGGTTTTTTTTACAATTTGCATTTCATTTCTATTTTTAAATAAATACTAGGGAGCTGCACCCTGGGCTTGCTGTGCTTGCTAATCCACCTCTCAACTGGAGAGGGCCCGGCTCTTCCCCTCCCCCAACATCAGGGAGGGTCCTCTGAAACCCCGGCTCTTCCTCCCCCCCCCCGCAGCCAGCCCCGACTTAAGACCCTCCTAACCCTTTGCCTTCCCCTGGCCCCAGCTCTTCCTTCAGCCACTGTGGAAGGTGGGCGAGGCCATGGCTCTTTCCCCTACACACACACACCCCACCCCTCGCTGCCGGTGGACAGGGTCTGACGTAGCTCTGGCCCTGGCTCCTCTCCCCTACCCCTGGTTGCCAAGGAGGGTCCAGCCCCAAGGCTGTCCTGGCTCTTGGCCCCCCTCCATGGCTGGTCCTGGCTCTTAGGGGGCCCCCCAACCCCAACCCCTCCCCCCTAGCCCTAGTTCTTTGTGTGTGCACACGCACACACACCCGGCAACCACCAGGGAGGGAGGGAAGGTGAAGCTACGCTGGGCCCTGTTTTCTCCCGGCCACCAGAGAGAGAGAGATTGAATAATTTTGTTTGAAATGGGATGGACAGGTCACCAGAATTTATTGAATTAGAAAAATGAAGTACGGCACTGGCTAAGGCACTGTCACTCAGGTATGGTCTAGATTCTTATGAGTAATAAGACAAAAGTATTTTTTGATGTCAGTGAATTAGGAATCTGAATAAGGATATATTAGAATCCGGCTCTATGTAGCTAAGTTAGTAAGGCATGTATGTGAGCACAGCTTTCCTTCATGTAAAACATCAGTAGCATATACTAAAAACACTATAGCAAATGAAATGAACAACTGCTGCACATCTAATTCCGAGGCACCTTTGCAATCTTCAATTCCCTCTGATTTATGCATCATGTTTTTTAATTGGACATCTCAAAATACTTTACAAAGATGGAAAGCATGTTAGTACAGTATTCATATGAGCTAATTACAGTAATGCCAGACATTTTAAACACTTTGTAAAAGCAGTAGTGAGGTCTCAAAGAAGTCTGTGGCCTCCAAGTTAAGGGTTCCATTTCTGGCTTCATGGCTTCAACACATATTTCTTAAGGTACCACTGGCCCATAATACATTTTTTACTCTTCCTTTTCTGAGGTTTAGAAAACAACTCACCACCTGACTTAGTCTTGTATGGTACATGATTTTCTGTAGCCTGTCAAAAGAAGATCTAGCTTTTCTGTCCATGCATGATTTTAAATTTGGAAAGAATTGGTGAATCGTCTACCTTTTCTTCAGAGCCTTATTTTTTATGGGAGCCAAAGCTTCCTTTGTAGAGTGTGGAAGGGCTAAAATCCAGGAAAATTAAGAGTTTGTCCTACAAAATGAATGTCCACTGTTTGTGCTGCTTTCCAGGTTCAGTTTCTATAATTGACAGGAATTTGTGTGTGTGTGTGTGTGTGTGTGTGTATACACACGTACCTGTATCCCCTTCTCCCACCCTCAGTCCCCCACACCTCCCACCCACCCTCCACGCTGACTCCTGTATCCCCCCAGCCTCCTTGCCCTAAACTCCCTACATCCTCAAGCTACTGCACCATCCTCTCCCACCTGCATCCCTCTGCCCTTGAGGACCTGAACAATGCTGGTTAAGTGTGTGTGAGAGAGTGAGAGTGAGAGATAAAAATATTATGACTGTCTTCCCAAATTCACTATTTACATTCACTTTACTATGGTATCATGAAACTCTTTCCCATGTAAATAGGTTGTTCTTCTACATTAACTTTCAAACTATTAAGCACTGGTTCACCTACACAAGAAAGCAAATTGGTACTGTATCTCTTTTGTCCACATAGTATCCTAGAACGTGAACACTTTTGGGATCTAAAATATCATACTGTGTCATTAATCACATTCCCCATTGACAAGTTTCTTTGTGGTTGTTTGCACTGAGATGTTCTCAGGAACATACATTTTTTCCATTCAGAATACTTATTTGGCCGAGCAAAACAAGATCCTACAACTCAGCTTGATGGCATTTCTCTGTTTGTCAGTCTGCCTGTTAGGATGTAGCACAATAGATAATCTCTGACCCCTGGAGTCAATCAATTCCAAAATTCCAAGGAGTGTTCAAAGGGCAGATTATTATTGATTTGGGGACCAGGGGCAGGGGGAGTAAATTGGAAAACCAGAAAGGGAAATTGGGAGACACATGGAGCCCCTGGCATTTGTTTAGCATAGCCATCAGCTTCAATCAGGTCTGAGATTGCCTGCATCTGATCAAAGAATTGATTGATTGTGGCCACTAAAAGCTTCCTGCATAACAACCATCCCAAACAAACTCTGCCCACTGACCCAATAGAGTTTAAAATGTTGACACCTTAAATGACTTGTCTCCCAGATGAAAAATAAATAAATAGATGGTAGGGGACATGGAGGAATCTGGAAAGAGAGGAAGTGGAGAATAGGAGACCAGGGTAAGGGAGAATGAAGGGGAGAATAGGTGATGAATAAAGTCTCTGGTATACAGGAGAGGAGAGATGGGGAGGGACAAATCACCCCTGGGAGAAGCGGGATGTGGGGAGATCCTGAAATAGAGGGGGATAGGATGGTGGCACATATGGTGCTTGTGAGAAAGAATGAAAGGTGTTTGCAGTGAGCTCAGTCTACAGAAGTAATGAAGTGTGCAGTTCTCTAGTTTTAAATTCTCTTTGCAGCTTTCCAGAATGGTGAATTTAGAAGTACCTTTGGTTTTGTTTTCTACTGTTGTGAGCATTCCAGAGACTGGTAAAGAATGGAGTTTAGACTCTACCATCTTAAGATTTCATAAAAAAATCCTGATGCTTAAAGGAAAAATCATGAAGGAGGAGGCCTGGGATTTTCTCACATCTGTCTTCAATTCTTAGTTTTAGATATTTAGGGCAAGGCTACCTTAATGTTTGATTATCTAGTTTTCAATAGGGTTCAACAATCAGAACCCATGGAAATTGCAAAAAAAGTGATTTGTTGCTTAAATTTGAGAAAAAAAAAGCAAATTTTCTGATCGCTTATTTGTATGCTGTTACTTCATAAGAATACAGAAATCAGGATCTGTGTGTGTGTTAACAGCCAAAGTATGGAAAATTTTGTCTTCTGCGCTCAACAGTTATTTACACATGACTTTGCCTTCAATGATTTACAGTCAAAGGGAAATCAGCATTCTTGAAACACAGTTTTTGTATTTACTATGATGGCAGGTATTGTACCCTTCCCCCTGCAAACTATCCATTTTAGCCAATACTATTTGTAGGCTATAGTCACAAAGGTCTAATGAATGACATTTGTATACTGTTACTGCATACATGCTGCTGTTCTTGGCAACTCCAGCACAGTATATTACCTCTTAGGACAATATACTGCCGTATTTTCTAAATAGGGGAGTATGGTCTTGTAGAAATTAGAGAGGTAAACAATTATCCTGCCTCTGCCCTGATATGATAACTCTCCCTTTCCCACTACCTCTCCCCTGTTTTTACATATAATATATTCTTTTACTAAGATTTACTTATTTCTTGGGACTCTTTCCAACCTGCCAAATCCTAGAAGTGTAGGAAGTCCCTATGTAAGAAGGGACTTTGACAGGACATTTAGTCCAGTTCTCTGCACTGAGGCAGGACTAAGTATTAACTAGTATGATCCCTAGCAGGTACTTGTGTAACCTATTATTAAAAACCTCCATATGGTGGAGATTCCACAACCTCTCTAATTTGTTCCAGTACTTAACTACCTTGAAGTTAGGAAGTTTTTCTTAATGTCCCTTGCTGCAATTTAAGCTCTGTCCATGCAGTATAATTTGTCATCTCCTTTATAGAATCTTTTCTGTACTTAAAGTCTGTTATGTTCCCCCCTTTGTCTTCTCCAAACTAAACAAATCCATTGTTTTCAATCTTTCCTCATAGATCTTGTTTTCTAGATCTTTCATTTGTATTGCTCTCTTCTGGACTTTCTCCAGTTTGTCTAGTCTCTTCTCAAATGTGGTGCCTAGGCCTGGACACACTACTCCAACTCTTGCCTTATCACTGCTGAGTAGACTGGAAGAATTATTTCTTGTATTTTTGCTTACAATACATCCCAGAACAAAGTTCATTTTTTGCAAGTGTTACACCATTTATTGTTTGTGACTCACTATGACACTGAGATCCTTTCATGCAGTACACTTTCCTGGGTAGTCGTTTCCAATTTTGTGTGTGTGCGCAGGTGATTATGCCTTCCTAAGTGTAGTACAGGTGGGACCTCCTTGGTCCAGCACCCTTGGAACCTGACCGGTCCTGGATGATGGATTTTGCCAGACCAGGAAAGGTCATTTCTGCCCCCTCTGTCAGCCATGGACTCACTACTAGCCTCCCAGCTGGCTTCCCCCTGCCACCAGCCCCTCTGCATGCAGGGCTCCTGGCCCCACAGGGCAACCCCCCTGCTGGGGTCCAGCTGCGCTGCTGGATAACAGCCCGGCTTGGGATTTTGGCTGTTGGCAGCCCTGCTGCCTCCCAGCCTCACCAGGCAGTTCCGCAGGTGGCAGGCTCTTTGCTGTATCGCTGGGCAACAGCCCCACTCCTGGGTTCCTTGCCCCGCCACCAGGCATCCCATGGTCAGGATCCCAGCCCTGTGTGGCAGCCACGCAGCCTCCTAGTCCTGACAGGCAGCTGTGCCGCTTGGCAGTTATGGGGCGGGGCAGCCCTTCTGCCTCCTGGTCTTGACGGGCAGTTTCACTGCTGTGCTCCAACTCTGCCTCCCACCCTCCTGCAGTGTCACCACTGGCTGGCAGCCCTACTTCTGGGCTCCTGTTTCACTGCCACACGGCAGCCCCACTACTGGGCTCTAACCCCACTGCAGGGTTCCCAGCCATTAGCCCTCCACGGGGACTCTCTGGTCCCAGGACATCCCTAGTCTTACTGGACCAAGGATGTTGCAGAACCAGAGAGTCCCGGTTAAGAGGTTCAACCTGTACTTTGCATTTGTCCATATTGGATTTCATCATAATTCAGACCTTGTCTCCTCTTTGTGAAGATCACTTTGAATTTTAATCTTACCCTCCAAAGTACTTGCTACCCCTCCTGGCATGGTATCATCTGCAAACTTGTAAGTGTACTATCTCTGCTATTATCCAACTTGTTTATGAATATATTGAATGGAACCAAACCTAGGACAGATCCCTGTAGGACTCCACCTATTGTACCCTTCTAGCTTCATTGTTATGAACCAATGATAACTATTTGGAGTATGATCTTTCCAGCTAGTTGTGTGCACCCACCTTATAGAAGGTTCACCTCGAACATGGGCCAAATCTGGTTTACCAGGCATAGCCTCTAGTGTGCTACTGCCGCTGTATTTACCTGCGCCCTCGCAGCTATGGATGCTTGCAGTTCTCATTAGCTGTGATTACCATTCCTGGTCAATGGGAGCAGCAGGACGCAACGTCCCAGTCCATGCCACTTCCCAGCTCCCATTGGCTCGGAATAGTGATCTACAGCCAATGGGAGTGGCAAGTGCCCATACCTGTGGAGGTGCAAGTAAATGCAGTGGTGGCCCACCTGAGGCTAACACTGGTAAACTGCTACCATCTTATTTCCCATGCTGATGTAGGCTACATTTTTTTTTTAGTTTGAGGTCAGGAGACTTATCAAAAGCCTTACTAAAGTAGATATATATAACATCTACTGCCTTCCCCCATCCACAGGGCTTATTACCTAGTCAAAGGACACTAAATTGGTTTGACAGCATTTGTTCTTGACAAATCCATACTGATTTTTACTTATTAACTTATTTTCTTCTAGGTGCTTACAAGTTGTTTATTTGTTCATTTTCTTGCCAGGTACCGAAGTAAAGCTGATTAGTCTATAACTTCCTGGGCTGTCCTTATTCTTCTTTAGTTTTTTCCTATTTCAGTCCTCGGGTCTTCCCCTTCTCCATAAGTTCTCCAAGATAATTGGTAATGGCTCAGAGATCTCTTCAATCAGTTCTTTGAATATTCTAAGATGTATTTCATCAGACCCTCATGACGTGAAGACCTCTAACTGGTCTAAGTAACTCTTAACTTGTTCCTTTTCTATTTTAGCTTTAGCTCCTACTCCATTTACACAGCTGTCGTTCACTATGGTAATAATGTAATCACTGCTAACGTTTTTGGTGAAAAGTGAAACAAAAAAGGTACTTAACACTTTGTTTGCTGCATTTTCTGTTACTGTCTTTCCCTTATTTAGTAATAGGCCTACCCTATCTTGTTTCCCAGGCATTTGTAAAATGCTTTCATTTTATTCTGTGTGTCCCTAACTAGTTTAATCTTGTTTTGTGGCTTAGCCTTACTAATTTTGTGTCTCCATGCTGGTGGTTATTTTAAAATATATATTAATGCTTTTATAATTTGACTTAGTTTCATTTTCTTGAAAAGTTTCAGGTAACTGGAGATCTTTTGGGAAACCAGGGTGGCCTTTTATCATACTTCCTGTCTTTCCTGTGCATTGGTACATTTTGCTCTTTGGTGTTAACAATGTCTCTTTAAACACTATCATCTCTCCTGAGCTCTCTTTTCCCATAGACTTGCTTCCCATGGAATCTTAACTACCGATTTTCTGAGTCACTGCTCATTGATATCACACATGCTCCCTAATGTCAGTTGTGGCAGGTCTAGGTTAAGGCACCATGTCATGGACCAAACCGGGAACTATAAACCTACTACATCTTAGCAAGTCTCTGCTCAACACAGATTCATAAAATTGTAGAGTTGAAAGTTTCTTCAGGAGATCATCAAGACTATTTCCCACTGTCACTGTGCCTGAGTAGGCCACAACTAAGAATATCAAATTCAGGACAAGCTGCTGGGAAAAAAAGAGCTGACACAGCCCAAAACTGGTGATTATTCTTCTGAAAGATATGCCAAACATGCAACAAAAGTAAATGTCTATCTCACCAGACCAGCTAACTAAAAGTCAGAAATATAGCATCCTTGGGTATTTTAGTCCTGGATTCATCATTAAGTCTAGTGTCTGGGAGTTGAGTTGCTAATAACAACCAATTTCATCCAACAAAACAGTTAGTCTGATCAGAAGGGACCAACTACATACCCAGGTTAATATATAATTCACATCTTACCCAGTAATCACACTGTTGCCAGTCCTTTAGTATCTAATATCTGAAGGTTTATTTATAAGAAAGGTGAGAGTTAAAATTGTTGAAAGGAATCAAAAGCCCACAATGATTTCAAAGTTTGTAGATTGAGTTCTAGCAGTGATGGAATAAACTACCAGCTTGTTAAGTCTCTGGTTGCTTCCTATTGCTTGAAGGTCCTCAGTCCCTTGGGTAGAATGTTCACATTAGCGTAAGTTCATAGGCCAGAGATTTGAACAGGAGAGAGGCAAAATGGAGATGCTTCCAGGGCCTTTCATAGCTTTTACCAACTGAAGGGAAACCCATTGTTCTAGTTTATGGAAAAGTACAGGTAACAAGCTGGGGTTGGAGTCACATAGGTAAGTCACACAGGCATGCAGAATTTGCTTATTTGTAACAGAAGCAATTACTCATACTCTACTTATAGGCAGAGGTGAAAGTAAGGCAGTGCATCATGGTGCACCACTCCAGTAAGAACCAGCTTGGGGTTTTGGCTGCAGCCGGGATCATGGAGCTCTCATTCAGGCTCTCCCGCTAAGCAGCAGATAGCCAGTCAGGTGAAAAGGATCCTTGCACCAGTCTGGAACTGCCTGAGTGTCCCCCCCCCCCCCAAGCATCCTTTAGGGAGGGCAAAGGGATTAAAGTCCCCTCCCAAGGTTTATATCTGAATGCTGCTTGCTGTTCCTCTTCCCATCAGGGAGTGAGAGGAAAGCACACAGCGTGTGTGCATGCATTTCTCTCCCGTCAAGCTGGATAGCGAGTGACCCATGCTGGGTGCGCTCTCGCTTCCTCACAGTGATGAACAGGAACAGCAGGCAGCATCCTGTTACGAATCTTCAGCCTCCCTAACTAGTGCCCTTGTCCTCCTGTAGCCCTCCTACACACACATACCCCAGCCCCCCCTGCCATGAGCCCCTCCTCACACTTCCCAACCCTGACTTCTGCTTCCCCCTTCCCCCCTGCCCCGCACACACACCCCAACCCTGCTACCTGAGCTCCCTGCACTCCCCCACTCTTACATTTCTTACAGGCATTTTCCCTGGTCCATTGTGAGTTAAGTGTTCCTTGATGGGCTATTTAACACAAATAGCTCCTCCAGGCTGTGCTGGCTCAATATCTTGTTGGTGCTACCCATGAGCAAACATTTTAAATAAAAATATTAACCCTATATGTGTAACTTCAAATACAAAAAGGATAAATGCATGCAGATAGGAGAATCATATTCAATAAATCACAACTTTTCCATATACACCTTACTAGACATACTGTATGTTAGGGATGTGAAAGTGAAACTGTACATGATTAAGCGATGAGCCCCGGCTCATCAGGTAACCTTCACAGTTACATGCAGGTTCCCGGTACGTGCAGGGTCTTGGCATGAGCAGTGACCTGCCTCCCCCTCCCCTGCCTACCATGCTGCTGCCTCTCTCACTGGTTCCCGCGTGTGTAACTGCTGAAATTTTCAGCCGTTACACGTTTACTTGATTAAACGCATTTTAACATTCCTACTTTATACAAGATTTGTTGTATTATATAATGAGCACTCATGCTAAAAGAGGATGGGCAAACTGCATTTTTTCTGAGGGTTTACAACTTGATCAAATTTAGGTGGATTTTTTTACAGGGAAGGAAAAAGACATGGCCCTGCCACAAAGGCTACTCCCTACTAAATTTCAAGTCACTTCTCTAAACCATGATAACAACTGAGCTTCTGAATTGGTTGCCAGTATTTTTTTTTTAACATAGGGAAAAATGTTTTTCCTTAGCCACAGTCTTAAAAATTAATCCTTTTGGCTGAAATTTTCTAAAATGATTCAGACAGACACAGCCCCTCCCCCCCAAATCTGAAAGTTTCAGCAACAAAGTTTAAATGTTGGCAAAGCTATAAGCACCTGAAAACTGAGTGTTATTGACATATTAGGCAACCTGAAGACTGACATGTTAGGTAACCTTAGTAATAAAGTTTATCATCTCTCCTCCCCCCCCATATTAAGCAAGCAGTCCATTGACTTCAGTGGGAATGCTCAAGTGAATAAATTATAAGTTGTGTGGCTAAGACTGGAAGATTGTACTAAGTGTTAAGTGATTTGTTATATTAAAAATAAATGTTTTGACTGTATTAGAAAAGGATCTTTCAGTGCAAGCCCATTTTGGATTTAAAAGTCTCAGTAATAAACAAGTCAGTAACTTTAACAGATAGAATCCTTGAAATAGCCACTGCAAAGGAAAATATTGATTAATATTTCATGCCTCATTTTACCTATTTCTCAGAGGTGATTGCCACCCCTGGAAAACCAATTCAGAAATACATTGAGACCATTTTGATCACCTTATCCTAATTAGTTTTAATTACACCTCCTACATAAAACAGTCTTTAGTTGTATTAAAATATATATTTATCTGCAGGGCATATAATAGGTTGATACAGTCCCCTGATTTACATAGAGATTGGACTTGCTTTACAGTTTTATATTCAACATCTATAACTGTTTAGAGATGGTCACCAATATGCTTTTCAAAATTGTACTGTAAATAAGCTTACCTGGCCAATTTTGATGTTTTTATTCTATCTGTGACCTTTTACAGCTACCTCCAGCTAGACATGGGCTTCTCAGTGAAAGATACGGTGGAGCTTATTTAAATGAATACTTGCAGAAGATGTATTGTTTACATAAATATAGCTCCACTCTTTTAAAATGAGTGAGGAACTTAAGCTTCTGGTGCATCTAAAAGTACATTTAAAATGCCACATTAGTCTAACTTGATAAAATAGGCTATATTCAGAGAACAAAATTACCATGTGCCATGCCAAAACATACATAAGGTAAGAAAGTACTTTTGACATTAATTTTGGTGAAGCCAGAGTAATTCTCCCCATTTAACATTTCTATCACAGTGCTTTAAAAAATCTTGATCCTCAATATCCCTGTTTCAAACATATCAGCTATCTAAATTCCAGATGAATGTGTTCATTTCTGTAGTACAATGTTCATTGTAAAATGAATGGAAATTAATACATTAGTTTCAAGCTTTTGTATCATAACATATAAAAGGCTTTCAGAGTACTATGACAATTTAGTAGTTTTCTCTTATTATTCAGCCCTAGTATTTTCATGGGATGTGTGCACACTGTGCTGTAAATGGAATGGTATTGATATTAGTGTACAAAGTGTCCTCTAGTCAAATATTATGTGATCACATGCCTTTGTAAATAATCTATATTCCACTCTGAAGCTATACAGGTGTACAATTGTGTGTCTGAGTGTGTGTAAAAAAAAGGCGGGGGGGGGGGGCATGCTCAGGGATCAATGGTAGCACAAAAGGCCCAAGCAGAAACAAAAGAGAGGATATTCCAGAAGAAAATCTGTTTCCTGTTACCTTCCAGTAGGGGGAACTAAAGATTCATCATCCAATCTTCCTTTTGGCTCAGGGACCTCTGTCTGTTCCTGTAACCCACTGTCTAATCATCAGTGCAAACATCAAATAGCTACGAGCTAGTCTGTGATCACATGTGGTCTCAACCACCCTGTTTACACTGAAGACACTGGAAATATTCAAACCCCTTTGATCTAACTGTGTCTTTACCTGATCACCCTCTGTTCTGCTCCAGTAGATTTTCTAATGCAGGCTTCTGTCACTGGTTCTTTTCCCATTTTAATTTGTCTTTTATTTCTTCCCTGCTCCCTACTGATCGATGCGTTCTGTAGCCTTCCCCTCTCCCCACATTTTGGCTGAACTGCTAGTAGGCTTTCCTAACCGAACTATTTTGGGTTGGTACCCTCTTGTTCTTTAACCCTCCCAGGTTAGATCAGCTAAACTTTCCCCTCGCCCCCACGTCAAACAGGGGTAGGGTTCAGAGGACCAGCGGGCTCTAGGCAAAGTGTTAGTCGTGTTTTATGAAATGAAAAAACTGTTCCACATATTACAAAAAAATGCGGGTCAGGCCAGGTTCATTGTGCAACCCGCAACCCTCTCCTTTTCCATGCGGGGGGGGGGAGGGGGGGGTCGAGAAGACATATCTGCTGGGGAACCAAGGGGTTCACTCCAGGGCTGTGTGTGAGAGAGAGCGAGACTATGACTCATTAGGGAATACTTCCAGGAAATCACTCACCGAGAAAATTACCTGCCCATTAAACAGGATGCAGTGAGGAGCAATCACGTAAATTCCCCCTGTACCCAACTGTAGCGGGGCGTTAGTTAAAGAAAGGGACCGACAGCTGCTCACGGTATTACCGCCCCCCAGCTCTGGAGGAGGGGGTGTGGATGGAGTACAGCGGGTTTGCCCCACAGCCCAGCTCCTCCCTTTCCCAGGCAGCCTGGGCGCCCCTCCCCTTCTTTGCAAGTCGCTGGGGCCGCCGCCGCCGCCGCAGAAAGGAGGGGGGCGCGGACGTGTGGCTGCCGGGGCGAGCTGCGGCAGGCGGGTGCTGCGCTCACACACACGCTCAGCTGTACCTGACCCAGACTCACCGGCCAGCTCCGCTCTGCCCATTCACAGCAGCAGCACGGTGGTGTTACTACGCTGTTGGCTCTTTATTTCTAGCTTGGGGTGGGGGTGGAGCCATCCCCGCTGCAGACTGTGGCCCTGCCCGAGGAAGTTAGGAGAGGAACTCTGCAAATTGACCTGACCAGAGCCAGCCCAGCCAAACCCAACCCAGCCCGCGTTTTCCCTGCAACGTGCCGAGAAGTTTGTTGGGCACTTTCTAGGAATCAGGGCCGAAGTGTTTCTCTCTGGTCTTCCGAAGAAATCACTTGCCCGGTTCTTAAGGGCTGCGGGGATCAGAGGCAGAGCCTCCCCCCACAGCCAGGTGCGGTCCCAGCCCACACAGCTCCCCTCCTGCTCTGCGAGCGCTCCAGCCTCAAACCTGCTCACTCAGCCACAGGCTCCGCTCTTGTAGGCATGCTGGGGAGGGGCGCTAGGGCGATTTTTAGAGCGGGGGTGATGTGCTCCGTGGACCCAAGCCTAGTGATCAAATCCACTTCAAGGGGGGAGGGAGGTGCGGAAACAACGCAGCACCCCTGGAGTGTATGGAGGGGTCCCAGGTGTATATTCTGTCTCCGCATGTATTGAGCCTCTTCCCCATCAGCGCAGCCACGCTCCTCCCCATGCAGCTGCGGGCATCAAGTTGGTGAAGGGGTGGCAGGGGACCGGCACTGCACGGATCTGCGGGGCGCGTCTGGCTGTGCCGCCCGGTGCTTGGGGAGGGAGGGGGCGCTGCCTGGCTTCCAGGCGCTCGGGGTGGGGCGCTAGCAGGCAGAATGGGCTGGGGGCGCGGGGCAGCAGCCGCTGTGCTGCGGTGGGCACGAAGGGGCGGCGTCTCGGGCGGAAGGGGCGGGCCGGGGGGGAGGCTAGCCTCCCCCAGCCAGCCGTTCCCCCACCGCCCATGGGAGAGCCTTAGACACACTTGAATAATTCCTCTGCTTGAGCTGGATTGGTGGGAATTTAGGAGGCAGTGTGTGCAAAGCAGAAGCCTTTGGAGCTCTCTCTGCTAATCTGGATGGATCTAAAAGTGTCACATTCAAGCCCTTTCCCTCTGCAGCTTTTGCTTTTCAGATTTCCCCATTCACTTTAATTAGCTGCTAGGAAAGTCTAAACTTTTGGACCTACCTCGTCTTGGTTTTGGGTACTTTTTTGGGGTCACTCCGGGATTGGTGTCTCAAGCCATCTGGATTGCTTTTAATATGTCAAAATGGGTCTGCTGATGCCACTCCTGCTCTTTGGATTTGGATATTTTCAAGTTTATGGTAAGTTCAAGAAAAAAAATCTGTCATCCCTTTGCAGAATTTCTCTTCATCTGAATTTGATTTGGTATAGCACATGGATGACATTAGTTAGCTTTAATGTTACAGGATCTAAATAAAGTTTCTTTCTGATATAGAAATAACATTTAAGTTAAAAGGAGGGGGGCATATATGTTTCCAATAAGCTATCCTTACTGTTTGCCAACTTAATGGAAAATAGGTCACGAATGGAAAAATGTCAGTCTAAGCTAGAAAGGAAAGAGATGACCACAAAGTGGTAAGTGAGTCTTTTGGAGATGCCACTGTGTTTCAGCTACTGTTATTTTGCTATTTCCTCTTTCTCAACTTTTAGGTAGGGATTCGACTGATTTAAAACAGGGTAATTGTTCCTTGGATTCAAGTGAGGTGAATTAGAGGATCGCAGCTATGAGCTCCTTACATGATCCGTTCGTATCTGATGCAGGCAGGGGAATGTATTAAAGGGTGTGGAATCTGACTGTAATATGTGATGTATGTGGGGGACTATCAAAAGTAGTGTGCAAGTGGTTTGTGTTACAAGAGAACAGTACAGTATGGAAGCCAAGCTTGCTACTGGGGAAAAATCTGATGAGAATGTTCAAAGATTCACAGGATTCTGTCCAACTGCTGTCAGTGTCTCTCCTTATTCTTTCAAGACACATACTCTTGCTTAGGGGTTTTTTTTCTCAGTTTCTGTATCTTTACCAATTATCCCAGGATATTTTCGTGATTAAACTCAGCAGCACTTTGGACAGGGTTTCCTGTGGGATTGTGTTACAGTGCTTGTTGTGGTGGTCAAGTGAAGGAAGCTGAGGGGTAAAAAAGATTAAATCAGCATTATATGGCAAGCAGACTGTAACTTAATAGTTCAGAGACCTTAATAAAAGGATAGGATTGTAGCACTTAAAGAACATGGTTTGCTGCTGTGCAGCAGGGTGCATAAATGCATAGTGTGCTACAGTATTTGCATGCACACAGTCAGAGAACATATGCATATATTACAAGTCCTATGTGTGTGGTATGTAGTGGTACCAAATATTTGCCTGTCTAATTTGGATCATTTGGATATTACTTTAAACAAGCTTTTGGACATCAGATTAATTCACTGTCTGGGACACTGGCCATTTTTGCTTGTCTCTGGGAGCAAACTTTGTTCCAGGAATCTGCTGCTTAAAACCATTTATCGTATCAAAGTGAGGCCTCCCTATGAACATATAGTGATATCATTTTACCTACTGTAGAAATAGTTTGCCATCATGGACAACCTGATTATCTCTGCCCAATAGCCTGCCTGTAGGCAAAACACACAAATGCAGAAGTGAAGAGTAGGAGACTTAAAGGTGTTGCTTCACATGAGTAGTATATAATGTGCCTTGCAAGTGACCGGTTAGTTTGGTCTGTTGATAAAAGTATAAGTTTCTGCATATGTTATATTCATGTTAGTCAGTATGCCACATCTCACAATAAAATAATTTTGATTAAACCCCTACACTAGCAACATTTGTTACAGGAATGGAATTTTTCCTATGAAACCTATCACAATTGACAAATCTAAGGCAATCAATGCTGTGGGTGTTTGTGTTTGTAATATACTGGAAACACCAGAGCATGGAAATGTAAATATTAGTATATGTTTAAAAATTGTATGTATCTGGAAGGAATACAATTAAAGTGCTCAGTGGAAGTGACAGAGGGAACCAGAGGAGCTTGGTGTTACAGAATGTAATTAATGTACCACGCTGTTTGGAGGTATATGAAACAAATGCAATTAACCAGCTTGCTGGAACTACAGAAGCAGGACATAATTTATTCTGTTTTGGTCATGGGGAGCAAAACTAGAACCTTTGTTCTGATTTGGCATTATAGGACAAGGGAGGAGCAGATAACTAAATCAGCACTGGACCACTAATAAAGAGAGCAAATTGCCAAAAATAGATGCAAGTCTCCCTTGTTTCATGGGAAGATACAGCAAGGGGCAGTGTTAAAATTGCCTACATTAAAAGGCTTTAAAAATACTGTTGCATCATGGCTTGTGGATAGCACATCACGACAAACTGCAGATAAGCTCTTATTGTCAAAATGGCTAACAAGTAACTTTGAAGAAACACTGACGTTCATCCTTGGCATGTTGTCACGTTTGCCCCCACAGATGCGTAGTTTTTATGGTAGCACCCTAGGGTAACGTGGAGCCACTAGTTGCTTTGTAAAAAAGTACTGTATTGCAAATCAGATTAAAGACAACTATAATGAAGCACATGCATATTTAGGAATAATTGATTTGTTGCTTAGAAATAAACCTCAGGATCAGAAATAAAACAAAACTTATGTGTGCATCCACTCAGTTACTACGTCTCTGTGGTTCCACCCCTCTTAAAGACCCACTCTTAACGTACTTTCTTGGCCTGAATTTCAGATGGAGAGAAACATCCAGTAGGGGTTGAGAGAGACATAATGGCTATTCGTGCTCTTACTGTGACATCTTTCCCTTACTGTGACAATTTTGTTCAGTGACTTACAGGTAGTGTTACACAGGGCTGTGATGGTGGTGCAGATTTAGGTGGTAATTGTTCTTGTAGAGTTATTTTTTTCTTTATGCTTTTGTTGTACCTGAAAATAGCAGTGCTCCATGAGTATGACAGAAAATGAGTGATTTTTACTGTGCTTATGATTTTCCGGCAGCCCTGCCCATATTCTTTTGCAGGCTGCTCAGGGAATAACTATAATTCCCCCCTTTTCCCCCTTTAGCAATCAATGCTGGGTCCAAGCCTGGAAATATGAAATTTATTTTTTACTACAGTCAACACACTAAAAAATAAGCCAGTTCATGTCAGGGTTGCAAGCGTTGATTCCATATAATTTTCTTTCATTGGTTTTTCTTTCATGCTTTGCTAAAGATTTGAAAAATAGCTACAAAGGTGAACAGGAAAGTTCACAGGCATTTTCGTTTGTGAATAGCTATAATTATGTATGAACATTAAGTCCTGCCCAATATTCTTACTAGGCCAAACTGAGCCTGGGTGCAACTCTTTGCCTCAATCTAAATTGAAACTTTTTATACCAAGAGTGAGTTTAATTCACTGTCCCATTGCAAACTGCAAGTGCAACACTTCCATCTGATTGATGATGATTAATAAACACTTTACAAAGCACAATGTTATATTCCCATGTAATCTGGAGGTAAATATTTTGAGGGACATATTTTTTCATTCTGAAAATAAATATCTAAAATGGAGATTCAAGCATTCCACCTTACTTTTGCATAACTTTCCCTTTTTCAACAGTAGGGTTAATATCTATGGCTTCATCCAGATCACAGTTGCCCATCAGAGGACACAGATTACATATAAAGCTAGAATATATTCTTCCAATGGGTATTTGTGCTGACAGGGTCTTGATCTCTCACGTGGTTTTTGCTGTCGATGGATAACCTTTGATTCTGTGGGATGTATGCATTTTAATGCGTTAAGAGTAAAGTGCTGTTTAGATATAAAGTTTGCATCTTTCTTTCTTTTACTCTGTGGCCTTTCATTCTTTAGGCTGTGATTCAGCAAAGCACTTAAGCATATGCCTGAGCCCCATTGATTCAAAGTCCTATTGAAGTTATGGGGACTTAAGCATGCACTTAAAGTTAATCATGTGCTTAGGCGTTTAGCTGAGTAGAGATGAACTTACGTACTTGGCTGCTTTGCCAAACTGGGAATTTAATATTTGCTTTCTTTACTTCCTGTACAGTAATTAGCTATCACAGCAGCATACATTCCCCCGCAAAGATAGGAAATGTGACAATTATCACGTTACTGTAGCAATTCCAAGAATGAATGTGTGTGTAAAAGACAATGTCTTTTCATAATGAATTTGTTTCTTCTTTTAGGTAAGCTCATCTGGGTGCACAATAAAAGGGTATGATAGGAATAGTTTTTGTTTTAAATCTCTATTTTACCTCTTTCTGCAACAGCTCAGTGGATTCCATGTACCATTAGATCAATCCTTCCAGAAGTAGTCTTCTGTGTAGGGAGCAGGCAGTGTTGCTTCTGGAAGTGTCATTTTAGCTATACAACAGATTAATGGATTAATGGGCTGTAACCAAACAAGTTGGCAGGCTTCAAAAATCTATTTAAAAAGTGAGAGAGGCATGAAGGGAAATTCAGGGTGGAAGAGAAAGCACTGACTTGTTTATATGCTTTCTGAATAGGCCATCCGGCAAGTGTGCTTCTCGGACTCAGTATTCAGGAAGGCAAAGAATTAATATGAAGGGTCACAGCATGGGCCAGAACGTGCTTTTGTCCACTACTGAAATGTTTAGTTTAAATTGCTAAATGTGGCTTGATGCATTTTTATCACTTTATTACTCTGGAATTACCACACAAATGTTGATCTCTACTAAATACATTGTTAACAGCTTCAGCACTTTCTGTTTTAGCCACCCTAACATTCACAGTGCTGTCAGGTGTTTTGTTTTTTGTTATCTCAACTGGCAGGGCTGCTCATGGCTGCTTTTTCGTTGGCTACCATCTGGTTTCCCACCTTCCTTCCAAATCCTGTAAACTTGCCACTGCTGCAGTTGCCCTATTGCTTAGAAATCATATTAATGTTACTTGTGTCTTGCCAGCAGGCTAGCTGACTGGTGTTCATTTCTTCATTTCTATGGGAATCTTTCCATTTTGTGATGTGGAAGAAAGGAAGTATTCACACTTGCCAAAAAAATATATGCTTTATTTGCTCAAGCAGAATTGTTATTTCTTGTATGTGAGTGAGTTTTGGCGGAAATACAGAGTACTGTTAAAAATCCTTACTCTTGCAATTTTTCCTGGTGCATCCTTAGCATATCTGTAGAATTTTTGGTGTGTAGAATGCAGAAATGTGGACTTAAATATTGATCTCAGAGATAACATTGGGGCAGGAGGAAGGTCCTTAAAAAGAGTCCAGTTCTGTAAACTTTTACTCACGTAAAGTAGTTAAAAGACTAAGAAAACATGTAGATGGTATCATGAGCTTTTGTGGGTTCAACCCACTTACCATGAAAGCTCATGATACCCATCTGCATGTTTTGTTAGTCTTTCGGGTGCTAGACTATTCATTGTTTTTTAAGCTTTTCCAGTTACAGACTAACTCGGCTACTCCTCTGAAGCTTGTAAAGCAGTTTGTTTGACTTGAATGTACATGAATTAGGGTGTGCAAAATTAGGCCTTATTTTGTCATCTTTAGTCTTAGTCCCATGTACTTTTACTTAGCACACCCCGTAGCTATTGTTCTTGTCCAAAAACAAGAGTAGGTAGTAAAATTTTGTCCTTCCCTCCAGTCCTTTCCTCAACAAAACTAAATTCTCCTTTTGTTGTTTACACTTCTCATTAGTGTATAAAATAAACAAGACCTATTAATTTAGGACCTGCTGAGAATTTAGTTGGAGCAAGACCTTGGAAACAAGGTGGTATATTGAATCAGTATAAATAAAGCACTGTTTTTAGCTCAGAATGTAACATTTGTGAATTTGATTTACCTGTTTCCACATCTCTGTAGCCTTGGCAGACAGGTTATCAGGTATGTGTTCCCTTTTCATCAGATGCTCAGAACAGAGTAAACTTAGGGTTCCCAACTGAATAGTATTATGACCTGTAAGACTTGAAACAAGTATGTGAACATGGATTGCCAATATTGTCACTAATTCTCCCTTTCCTGCAGGCTATGTTAGGTACTAGTAGGAAATTTCTTTGTTTCATTTTTAATTTTTGACCCACAGATTTGGTTTGCTGAATGTTTTTTTTTTTTTTCCACTGGCCTCCTGTTAGGGAAGAAGTCCAGTCTGAGATTTGAAAGGCTATATAGAGTAGTTTAGAACAGCAGGGACTTAATGACATGGCAGATTTGAAACCAGCTTGTTTAAAGCCAAGGCATTCACAGTCAAGGCTTCATACTCTGACTCTAATTCACACCACTGAGAGAAAATGCAAGGCAGAAATGACAAGTTTTTTTGCCTTGAGTTCTTCTTGTCAAGTGGAGTTATATACTGGGGTTTTTCTGCAGGCTGAGGCTATGTCTAGACTGCAGCCTTCTTTCGGAAGAAGCTTTTCTGGAAGAGATCTTCGGAAACAACTTCTTCCAAAAGAGAATGTCTACACAGCAAAAGTGCGTTGAAAGAGCGATCTGCTTTGAATGGACGCTATCTCGCATTTAAGCTGCGATTACGATGGACGGAGTGGCCACTAAGGCACCTGTGTTTTTTCCTCTTTCCTCTTCTTTCGAAAGAACTCCCTCTTCCCCGTCCACGCGCGCCTTTTTCTTAAGGAGCTTTCCGAAAAAGGCTTCTTCCTCGTAGAAAGAGGTGTACCAATGTTGGAAAAACCCCTCTGTTCTTTCGATTTTTTTTTCGAAATAACGTGATTGCAGTGAGGATGTAAGTAAAGTTTTTGGAAAAACAGCCATTTTTCTGAAAAAAACTCTGCATTGTAGACATACCCTAGGTGTGCCTGATCTAGTGGGGGCACAATGCCTTTTTTGGGGAACATGCTGAGGAGCTGCAATGACTGCATCCTTTTACCCAATGCTAGCCTTAGCCTCTAAACATTTGCAGGTTTGGAAATAGGGTAGCCAGGATTCCAACACAACCTCTTTGCAGGTTTGGAGCACCTCAGGCTTTACCAACTCTCTGTCTTTTGTACTGAGGCTGTGTAGGCACTCCAGTTTTTGATGCCTGCTATGGGAGGCAGTGTCTACATTAGGGAAGGGCTTTTTTGTAGGTTCTCCCCACCACGTGCTGGCCAAGGTATCATGCAGCCACATGAGAGCAGTCACGCTCTGGACTTTAATTCTGTACGAAGAATACCTCCTATAAGTAAGTATGTTAATAATAACACATAACCTGCACCAACAACACATATATAATAAGCTGCCTATGTGGAGCCATTTTGCTTTAGCAGGGAAAGTCCTTATTTAGAATCGATGGACCTTTGTGATATGATTCTGTGAATTTAGAAATGTTCTGGCAAAAATTACTAAACTTTTGCATCTGTGTTTGTCTTTGAGCTTTTAAGAAGCCAGCTGTTTGATTATGCCGTTAAGTGGTTTTTGTATACATACTAAATAAAAACTTGTTATCTACACAGCTCCACACAAGTTAGTGGCTTTGCTTTACTAGATATTGAGTTAACTGGTTCTTTGGTTTTGCCCGAGTGGATTTGCAGACATTTTCTCCCAAGCAAAGGTTGGTGTTCAGTTCAAACAATACTCAAAACTTCAAATGGTTAACTCAGTTGAAACCACAGAATTTCACCCGGTTTTGTGTCAAAGCCATGTGCTTTCCATAGTTACCACAGGATACTATAAATTTGCTTAAGTTAAAATTCATGAATGTTAGCAGATCTTTGGGTGAAAGCAGTGTGTTTTCACACAAAGCCTGAAATTAAGGGTGATTGTATGCTTAGAGTTTTCACTATGTATGTTGTACACAACTCTCCTGGAATAGTGGAAATGCTACTGCAACTTTAAATACACATTACAACTAATAGTTCCTCAACATTTTCAGAGGCATATAGTATTACTGACTATTCTGAGTTTAGTTGGGAGAAAACTTCATGATGCTTGCAGTATCTCCCTCCCTCTTAATGAGACTTCATTGTACTACTTCAGTTCCAACAGACTTCTGCTAGGTAACAACAACAATAATAATGATACTTAGCTCTGTTATGTAGCACTTTTCAGAAGTAGATCTCAAAGTGCTTTACAAGGAAGCTTGGCATCACTATCCCCATTTTACAGCTGGGGAAACTTAGACAAAGAGAGCTGAAGTGACTTGCCCATGGTCAAGAGGGGGCCAGTGACAGGGCCAGGATTGGAGCTCAGGTCTTCTAAGTCCAGTCCAGTGCTGTGTACTTAAACCAGTGATCTGGCATATCATTCTTTCTGCTCAGTCACAGGATCATTGTCATTGTTCCCCAATAATAAGAAATTAGCAGTAGGGATATATTACCGACCACCTGACCAGGACAGCGATACTGACATTGAAATGCTGAGGGAGATTAGAGAGGCTACCAAAATAAAGAACTCTATAATAATGGGGGATTTTAATTATCCCCATATTGACTGGGTACATGTCACCTCAGGAAAAGAAGCAGAGATAAAATTTCTCAATGGCCTAAATGACTGCTTCTTGGAGCAGCTGGTGCAGGAACCCACAAGGGGAGAGGCAATTCTTGATTTAGTCCTGAGTGGAGTGCAGGATCAGGTCCAGGAAATAACCGTTACAGGACCGCTTGGGAATAGTGACCATAATATAATAACATTCAACATTCCTGTGGTGGGTAGAACACCTCAGAAGTCCTGCACCCTGGCATTTAATTTCAAAAAGGGGAATTACACAAAAATGAGGAGGCTAGTTAAACAGAAATTAAAAGGCACAGTGACTAGAGCCAAATCCCTGCAAGCTGCATGGAAACTTTTTAAAGACACCATAATAGAGGCCCAACTTAAATGTATACCCCAAATTAAAAAACATAGCAAGAGACCTAAAAAAGTGTCACCGTGGCTTAACCACCATGTAAAAGAAGCAGTGAGGGACAAAAAGGCATCTTTTAAGAAGTGGAAGTCCAATCCTAGTGAGATAAATAGAAAGGAACATAAACACTGTCAAATCAAGTGTAAAAATGTAATAAGAAAAGCAAAAAAAGATTTTGAGGAACAGCTAGCCAAAAACTCAAAAAGAAATAACAAAATGTTTTTTAAGTACATTAGAAGCAGGAAGCCTGCTAAAAAACCTGTGGGTCCCCTAGACGATCGAACTATAAAAGGCACAATCGAGGACTATAAAGCCATTGCGGAGAAACTAAATGATTTCTTTGCTTCAGTCTTCACGGCTGAGGACGTTGGGGAGATTCCCAAATCTGCACCGTCCTTTGTGGGTGATGAATCTGAAGAACTGTCCCGGATTGAAGTGTCATTAGACGAGGTTTTGGAACAAATAGAAAAACTTAATGTTAACAAATCTCCGGGACCGGATGGCATTCATCCAAGAGTTCTAAAAGAACTCAAAGGGGAAATTGCTGAACTGTTATCTGTGGTTTGTAACCTATCCCTTAAATTGGCTTCTGTACCTAATGACTGGAAGGTAGCCAACGTGACACCAATATTTAAAAAGGGCTCTAGAGGCGATCCGGGCAATTACAGACCGGTAAGTCTAACTTCAGTACCGGGCAAATTAGTCGAAACAATAGTAAAGAATAAAATTGTGAAGCATGTAGAAGAACATAATTTGTTGGACAAAAGTCAACATGGTTTCTGTAAAAGGAAATCCTGTCTTACTAATCTATTAGAGTTCTTTGAAGGGGTTAACAAACATGCGGACAAGGGGGATCCAGTAGATATAGTATACTTAGATTTTCAGAAAGCCTTTGACAAGGTCCCTCACCAAAGGCTCTTGTGTAAATTACATGGCCATGGGATAAGAGGGAAGGTCCTTTCTTGGATTGAGAACTGGTTAAAAGACAGGAAACAAAGGGTAGGAATAAATGGTAAATTTTCAGAATGGAGAGGGGTAACTAATGGTGTCCCCCAAGGGTCAGTCCTAGGACCAATCCTGTTCAACTTATTCATAAATGATCTGGAGAAAGGGGTAAGCAGTGAGGTGGTAAAGTTTGCGGATGATACCAAACTGTTTAGGATAGTCAAGACTGAAGCAGACTGTGAGGGACTCCAAGAAGATCTCACCAAATTGAGTGATTGGGCAACAAAATGGCAAATGAAATTTAATGTGGATAAGTGTAAAGTAATGCACATCGGGAAAAATAACCCCAACTATACATACAGTATGATGGGGGCTAATTTGGCTACGACAAATCAGGAAAGAGATCTTGGAGTTATCGTGGACAGTTCTCTGAAAACTTCCACACAGTGTGCAGCGGCTGTCAAAAAGGCAAATAGGATGCTAGGAATTATTAAGAAAGGGATAGAAAATAAGACCCAGAATATCTTACTGTCCCTGTATAAAACTATGGTACGCCCACATCTTGAATATTGTGTACAGATGTGGTCTCCTCACCTCAAAAAAGATATTTTGGCCTTGGAAAGGGTTCAGAAAAGGGCAACTAAAATGATTAGGGGTTTGGAATGGGTCCCATATGAGGAGAGGTTAAAGCGAGTGGGACTTTTCAGTTTAGAAAAGAGGAGACTGAGGGGGGATATGATAGAGGTATATAAAATCATGAGTGGTGTGGAGAGGGCCGATAAAGAGAAGTTATTTCTTAGTTCCCTAAATAGAAGAACTAGAGGACACCAAATGAAATTAATGAGTAGCAGGTTTAAAACTAATAAAAGAAAGTTCTTCTTCACACAGCGTGTAGTCAGCCTGTGGAACTCCTTGCCAGAGGAGGCTGTGAAGGCTAGGACTATAATAGAGTTTAAAGAGAAGCTAGATAATTTCATGGAGGTTAGGTCCATAAAAGGCTATTAGCCAGGGGATAAAATGGTGTCCTTGGCCTCTGTTTGTCAGAGGCTGGAGAGGGATGGCAGGAGACAAATCGCTTGATCATTGTCTTCGGTCCACCCTCGCTGGTGCACCTGGTGCTGGCCACTGTCGGCAGACAGGATACTGGGCTCGATGGACCTTTGGTCTGACCCAGTACGGCCGTTCTTATGTTCTTATATGTTCTTATCTTCATTTTCTCAGATGGGTTTAAATGGAGCAACAGTTTTCTTGGCCTGAGACATACTGTTAGCCTGAAGTGCCAAGATTCAAAGCACAATTTCTTTTCTACAAGCAACTACAGAGATGATTAAATCACTATTTCTGTTGTGGGATATAGTCTTTTAGTATGCATTTATGCATTGCCTGTGCAACTGCAGTGCCATGTGCCAGCACAAGTAGGCTTTATCAGTAATGTGCTTGTCATAAATGTACATCAGGCAAATAATGCAAAGAATAAATGGCCAGCAGCAAGTTGTAAAACACTGTAAGCTGTGTAGTTCACTTCTGTTAATCACTAGCCATTGATTGCAGGAGAAACTGAGTGGAAAACATTTAACCTTTTTAAAACCAAAATGTCAGGTAACTTTATATCATCCAGCATCTTTCTCCTGCAAGGTGGACTAAAGGAACCCTTCATTTGGGAGTATCAGCGGTACTTTTTTACTGCTGTGAAAATGTCAAGAGTTAAGTAGTAGTTATGAGAAGTATTTTAATGGTACATCAGACCTGTAATCATGGATCTTAAAGCTGTAATTCCCTATAGTTTTTCAAGGTTCTTACGCTTCCACAGTCAGTATTTGCTTTTTCATTGGGCAAAGGAAAATTGGAGTTTTAACCTCTAGCATTGTATATTAGATCTGTAGGGGTGCGGAAAGTGTGGATCTCTGTTTTCATGGCATACAATGATTGTTTTGGAAAGGGAGAGGAGAAGATTCTAAACTGCACAATGTGTAGACATAGTGGACCAAATTTTCTGCTGGTATAACTCCATTCAGATCAATGGAGATATGCCAGCAAAAAATGTGGTTATATGATAGAAATTAATTTCACTTGCATTTTGACAACAGGGATAGGCACTGAGTAGTGAACATACTGTGAAGAAGCAAATCTTGGGGAAAGAGAAACTAGGATATTATTGGACTTTCATCTCAAACTATTGCATTTGTAATATTTTCAGACTGGAGTTTAAGAAATTTGCAGCCAGTCAATATGATGTGTCCACTCATGTGAATGTCTGAACTACAAATTTGTTCTGCACTTTTCTTCTACATGAACTCGTTTCATCTTCTTAAGCAGGACAACGTGGCATGCACCTAATAAGGCCAGACAGTTTTTTTTTTTAAATCAGCTCCAGATAGGATGAAACACAGGGTTTTGGACTATGGGGATTTTTAAAAAAGTGTATAATCCTACAAGTTTTAAAACTGAGCCTTTGAAAATGTGCATCATGTGTGTTTGTGCAATGTTGTGTGAAAAAAATCTCCAGAAACATAAGGGAATGTGTGCAGTTATTGGGAAAAATTGTAAACATAATAATGGGGATTGCTGGAGCATTGAATTATAAGAAAATGAAATGCCTGACAAGCAGATAAATAGATATGTAGTTAATATGGATTGTTGAGATTCACATAAAATGGAATTGTTTAGTGTTTACTGAACCTTTTATGACAATCGATCAATTTAGGATCAAATGCAATAGAACATGTGTTTGGCTTTGTATGACCCCAAATTCTTCTGTTCCCCCTTTGAGCAGACAACATGACTTTTTCTGTAAGTGATATTGGTTGCTAGGAGAAGTGCAGTGGTCTGCCCGTCTCTTATCCAGCAGTAAAACCAAAGGGTGTATTGAGATAGAGCAAGGAGCTAAGCACAGTATGGGCCATGAATCATGAGTTGTCTAAAATATGTCCACTTTGTTCCCACTTTTTCTTCAAAAACTTTTGTTTCTACCAATACTGCTTCTTTTCAACCATCCTCTATAAGCCTTTCAGAAAGGGGGAAAACTGTGCTTCTGAGAGACCACTCAGAGAAACAAAAAAAGGGGTTGAGAGTTATTTATGGGGCCACATTAGTGACAATGAACAGCTCAATGAATAGTTTCAGTCAGCTGCCTTTAAAGTTGAGTGATTAATACCTTCTGTTTTAGCTGGGGGGTAAAAGGCACTCGGAAAGGTCTTCGTACTGGTTCTGCCAGCTTTCAGCCTAGATTCTGACCATGTTCTATGGTACTGTTTGCTAGACATTCTTGTGAACTGCAGTGAATGTATCTCTCCCGAGGCACGTTTTATGATTTCTAAAAGTGGTAAATCCAATGTAGTTACAACAAACAGAACAAAATTATTAATAACATTCTACTGTACAAACCTACTTATGCATAGCCCTTTACTTCAAAACTTTATTTATCAATCCTGTACCTTGGTGTGACTCACTTAACCAGTACTTCCCCAAATGATCTGAAACACAAGTTAGCCAAACATTTTTGGATGCCCTAACATCTTGTGTATAAACTTAGTTGCATATGGCTAGATGGTGAATTGCCTGTCAATGTGAAAAACTGATTTAGTAATCATAAATCAGGACATCCCACTTTAAATAGATTTCAGAATGCTTCATTAGACTGTTTGCTTAGCTTGTATAATTAAAATCTCATTGCAGTTGTCTCAAGTTTTTTGTGAAGTTCCTGAAGAGAAAGCAACAGAGGTGGCATCTGAGGTTTCTCATGTGCTATCCCTATGAAGAGGGGAGCATGTGACTGAAACAATTGAGATTTGTGCCACAGAATGGATGAGAGACTGGGATCAGAACAGCCCTAAGCATAATTTCTTAATTGGAAAACTAGCAATTTAGGTGCAGAACTCTGTTGTGGCCAAGGATATTATTATTAATTTAATGTCTTGGCTATTCGTTTTGGTGACTGGTTGATGATAAATAGATGTATAGCCAGTTTCAGTGGTGACATAAGTGGTGGAGTAAATGGAAAGAGAATTGTAACTTCTACGAATATGTCTATGGTTGTGCAGGTACAATTTATCATTATTTCTGGGAGTACCAGATTACCTCTAGCAACCATATTCAGTCCTGACATAATTCTGTGGGATTTGTACCTGTTCAGGTCGAGACTGAATATGTCCTCTGGGAGAACAATAGATGACACAGTTGTAAGTTCAATTAGAGCAAGGGTGGGCAAAAGGGCCTCTGAGGGCTGGATTCAGCCCGCCAAGCGGGTTGATCCAGCCCACGGAGGCCCTGCTGCTCCCCCGGTCCCAGGCCAATTAGGGCCTGGGGGCGCGCACAAAGCTTCCTCCCACCCTGTGAGCAGCACACAGCACATTGAAGCGCCACACGCTGCTCACAGGGCGGGAGGAGACGTCACACTCTCCCCAGCCCCCAAGCCCTGATTGGCCTGGGGGTAGGAGGAGCATGCGATGTTTCCTCCCGCCTCCCCCCTCCCCTGCGAGGAGCGCACGGCACTTCAAAGTGTCGTATGCTCACGCAGGGGCGGGAGCAGGGTGAGGGAAGCTTCGCACAGCTCCCCCTCCCCTAGGCCAATCAGGACTTGGGGGGAGGGGGAGCGTGTGATGTCTCCTCCCGCCCTGCAAGCAGCATGTGGCACTTTGAAGTGCTGCGTGCTCCTCACAGGGCGGGGTAGGGCAGGAGGAGGCTTCGCGCGCTCGCCGTGTCCCCAGGCCAATCAGGGCCTGGGGGTGGGGGAGTGTGTGAAGCCTCTTTCCGCCCTGCCAGGGGCATGGGCGCCTAGTGGGGGGGGCAAAGGGGCTCCCCCACTCCCAGACCAATTATGGTCTGGGGGTGGAGAAGCCCAGAAGCATTCTGGCCCCACCCCTTCCGGCCCTGCCCGGGGCTACTTCAGAAATTTTTGAAGTGGCCCCTGGCCAAAAATTATTGCCCACCCCTGAATTAGAGGGACTTTTTTTCCATATTACACTCTGCTGTCAGTGGCTTTTTCTGCTAACCATGGAAATTTATATAGGTGATGTACATGGCACTGATTTCATACAGGTATTTCTAGGAAAGTAACACATACCTATAGACTCAATTTGGCTTAGTAAATTGCGTTATGAGCTATATTTTTATGTACTATTTTGCAATGCAAAAACAAATCCTAGTGACAATGGATAAGATAGATCCTTATTGTGTTGGTTAATTATCTTTATGCTTAGTAGGACACTGGGTAGCTGACAGTATTCAGCTGTGCAAATTTTGGCCCAAGTGATTCTCAACATCATAGACATCCTCCAGGGCAGCCCTGAGCTCCTTTAATCACAAGATCCTTCTTCTCTTCAAGCGTTCCTCTTTTTCATTCACCACAGAGCTTTCAACTTTCTGCAAAAATGAAGCAGACGTCCTACAGACAACTACCTTCTTCACTATGCAAGCCTGATTTATCTCCAGAGAGAATTATTTTCTAGAGTAAATAATAAATAAAGAGTATGCGATCAAAGGCTGTAGAGTAAGATAACCAAATTAATGTTGCAAAGAAAATCTTTAATCTTGGCATTTCCTAATTTTTGGTTGCTTTGAAACCTTAATGTTCTTTGTTATATTATATTGTGTGTAATTTTCTAAATTTTTAAAAAAGCAAACTGAAAAATAAACTAAATGTCATCATAGTCATATACCCATGGTTCATTTGTTGGGTTGGAATCATTAGATCCTTCTCTCAGACCTCTGTCATTTGAGCTATCTCTGTGAATAGTAGTAGACTGTTATCCCCTATGCTCATCCTCCTGAAAGGGGATGAGATGCACACCTTTGCTGAATATAGAGAAATGTTAGAACTAAGAGCTCGATTCCAGGTTCTGGAAGAGAGTGTGCTGTTTCTGTCCCTTTAGATGCTGTCCCTGTCTGCTATCATGTCTTTTTCCCTCATCATATTCCCTTCTGTTCCATGCTCTCTAGTTTTTGTTTCCCTCCCTCCACCCCATTACTCATCAGTCTCCCTCATCAGACTGTGAGGAAGCATACTTAGTAGAGGAACAATACTGGGGGAATTTTACTACCATGTTCTAACAAACTTATACTGAGGACATGCAATTGGTGGGTATTTTTGCTCAGGAGTGACAGAAGGCACATATGGTGATCTCTTGTGTAACTCTACTGAAGACAATGGCATTACATCCAGGATGACTTTGGCCTATGAATTCTCTTAAAAGTTTGTACTTTTAATATTTGCGGGGTAAATGTTTATAATTATAGGAACTTGAAGTATTGAAATATTTCCAATGCTAATGAAATAGTATTGATGTCATTATGTTGTAGGTAGTGCTTGTAATCTCTGGGTGAAATCCTAACCCCATGGAAGTTAGTGGGAATTTGTCATTGAATTCAGTGGAATTGGGATTTAAACCTGTGAGTGCATGAAGTTTCTTTTTGTGTGGGAAGGTAATGCTGGAAATGCAGCTGAATGTTTTTAATTACACAGAGCTTAAGAGATTGACTTAAAATTAAACATACCATTGTAATCACAAGACTATTAGATAAAAGAAGATTCACCTGGACTGTCTCCATTTAAATGAAGACAGTTGGTAATTAGCTCAAATAGCAATGTAGTTAAAGCTATATCCAACAGTAGGCAGCATAGCCATCAACTTGTGAACAGATCCGTTCTGTGCCTGTAACAGCATGAAGACTAAATTATTTCTCTTTAAAATAAAGTCTGATTGTCTTTTTACAGAGAACACTTTCAGCATTATGCCTGTGCTGAGGAATAGAACTTTCAGTGTTAGGGAAATGTTCAGCTAATCTATAACAAATGTAGAAGCAGAAAATGGGATGGGTCTGGCTCAAAAGAGAATTCTCAGTTTTGCCAGCTGATGTGTTGCCCTTTTGCAATTTTGTTCCACTGTCTTGCCACACTGCAGTGTATTTGCAGACTGACTACAGACAGGCACTAAACAAACGAGGAATAATTAAAGATTCCAAAGTGGCATGAAAGGGACAGAAAATACATTTAAGATTTCTTCTGTGAGTTCTGCTCTGGTAATGATTCTGATTTTCTGGGAGGGTCTCTCAAGAGATGTCTGTGTGAGGAGAAGGGGTATTTTTAATGTGTATATATATTTTTGTGTATGGCCTAAGTAGCAGTATAAATGTGTGTGTATGTATATATAATAATGTTTCTATATAATGCCTTTCACTGGAAGGCATTTATCAGTTGACTTCATTGATGACTCTGTGCCTAGAAGTCAGGGTTTGCAGGACTGGGTACTGATCTATTGCTACTTAGGTCCTTCATAATATCTTCTTTCCAAGGGTTTCCTAGTGCGACGTGACCTTTAAGGGCTACATTGGGTTGTTTCCATGCTGTGTGGACTAGTGGATGGTGCAGCTATATTGCCTTGAGGGGAGCACTCGAAGATGTGCCTGTGAAAGAGTGGAATGAGTTTTGTTTTGTGCACCTATATGAAGATGATGTGTCACATATCACCTCCGTATTGATGCACATAACAAAATTGATTCCACTCAAGCAGTGGAAAATATTAATGTGGGACGACTGGGGCCAAGGGGTTCTGGGTGAGGGAAGGGGCTTAGGACTGGGATAGAGGGTTGGAGTGCAGGGGTCTAAAGACTTCAGCTGAAGGTTCAGACTATTGGGTGGGGCTGGGTTGAGGGGTTTGGGATGAAGGAGGGTGCTCCGAGGCTACTGTGAGGAGAGAGGACTCCCTCATCTTGCTCTCTTCACTGCAGCACCTGGGCTGGGGGAGAAAGGTACCTCTCCCAGCCGTGGCAGCTCCATGTTGAGTGCAGGATAGGTACCTTGCCTTGGCAGGTTTCAGTTGGTGCTGGGTTGGAGTTGGGGGGAGGGCTGTCTGGATTGTGCAAGGGGTGTTCTGGGGTTGGGCTGCACCAGGAGCTCAAGGACTGGGTTGCGGTTGCAGTTTCGGCTGAGGGAGAGGCACTGTGTTCATGCTGTCCCTCCCACAGCCACAGCAGGCTGGGGGCTGGGCTGGGCTCAGGCTCCGTTGGGGGTGGGATGGCCCTCCTGCCTTGGGTGGGTACCTTGAGTACCTGCACAGTGCAAAGTTGGCAGCTGCATGGCTGCATAGCTTACCTGGAACTTAGGTGCAGAGAGGCAGCCTGAACTTCCTATTAACTGTTTTATAAACTATTCTGGAGGCTTACTTCACTTGCCACTAAAATGCAGTCACCTCTGGGGGGTAGAAAAGCAAATGTTCACAAGTGCTCAGAAAACTGATGCACTGGTTCAGAATAGGCTATATAGAATACTCTGTATATATGGAATTCTACATGTCTTATATAGATATATAATTGTGAAAGCGTTCTTGGTAGATAAAATGTCATTCCCAGAATTGGAATTTGGCTTAGTCAGGGATGTCAGTACCCTGATGTGTGTTTGTGTGCTTTTTTTTAAGTCAGTCTGTTTAATTGCAAGTGGCTGAAACCTTGGTTTAACATTTCAAAGAAACATCACTCTGGTCTTGAGAGCATGTGGTGAATTTGGGAGGTAGATTTTAGTATTGACCCTGTGGGAAGATTGCTTCCTAGTGAATCATTAATACCACATCCTGCAGCACTTTGGGTGTTCCTCCATGGTCTTCTATTCAGCTGCGACTGTTCCTGTGTCCTTAGCTGGTGAGGTCGCACAAGATCATAATGATATATGTCTATATGTGTGTCACGTAGGCCTGGAAAGAACACTTAAAATCTGAGGTGACCTAGTTATGAATTGTGAAAGTTTGCTTCGGAAGCTCTTTAGAAGCAAGATAGAGTTAAGTAGTGACACAAGAAGTGAAAATACTGGTACGTAGGGATGCTAAAATGGTTCACCAGTTAAACAATAGCACTTAACTGGTTATAGGGTTGCCAGGTGTCCAGTATTCAACCAGACAGTCCAGTTTTTGGGCCCTCTGGTAAATAATTCAGAAAATACCGGACATGTGCAATGTCCGGTATTTTCTGGTTTTCCAGCTGGGCGCCCAACGGAAGCCTGGCGGGGGGTGGGGGGAGTGGCTGGGAGCCTCTGGTTGCATCTGATGTAGGAGTGATGCCTTGGGGAGGAGGAGAAGTCTTGTCCATGCTCCTGAGCGCTGTTCAAGCGTGTTGTGGAGCTGTAGCCAGACTCGCTCATGCTTCGCCAGGACCGTGCGCGGGACGGGCAGCGCCTGGGATCTGCATGTGCCCGGGACAGTCCCACTCCTCGCCGGCTGATTCTCTCCCCCCCCCCCCCACTCTCCCTCCAGGCCAGCCCTGCTTCCTGCCAGCAAGTTCTCCTCCTCCCGATCTCCCTCGGCCAGCTCTGCTGCCCCCAAGCCCCCCCTCCCCCGCCAGCCCTGCTTCCCGTCCCCCCCTCCTCCTGGCCAGCCCCACTCCCCCCCCCCCCACCCAGTTCAAGTGTGTCCGGTATTTTTTCTGAAGCTACCTGGGAACCCTACTGGTTAACTGTTTTAAATTAGGTCCTGCCCCCCTGCCTTGCTGCGGCCGTGAGGTCCTGCCACTGGTCCTGCTGCAGCCATGGAGTCCCTCCACCAACATCTCCATGGCTGAGGCTGGTCCAGATCAGCACAGCTGACTGCCGCCAGAGTTCACTGGCAAGCCTCATGCTTACTGGTTAACCATTTAACATCTCTACGAATGCTAGAACAAAACTGTATGTTGACTGCATGGGGATATATCACTTCATACAAGCAACTCTTAGAGCTCCAGTGAACCTCTAGCCAGAGATTTGGTCTTCAGCATTTAGGTCCTAAAAGCCATGTGTAAGCCTAATATAAGGAGAGGGTTAACAAATCTAGGATCATTGATAGCTTACTTTAAGAACTGTAATGTCTGTACTAATAACAGCCCTGATACTATATGAGAGTTGCAAAAAAGGATTATGGGGTGTGAATATTAAGGTTTATGTTTTACAGAGACTGTGTGTCTTTTGTATTTTTACCTGACAGGAAATTTGTTGGATTTCCATCATAATATGATATAACAATATTTTTTTAAAAAACCAGAGATATAAGTCAGTCTGCAACTTTGGTACATATGGCCCCAATGGTTACCCATGGCAAAAACACTACATGTTTCTTTTTCTTTCTTTTTTGCCTACTTTAAGATGCAAACAAAACCATCACTTATAACCCTTAAAATAATCCCCAGGGTTTTTAGAGGTTAGAAATGTTAAGCGCCAAAAAAAAACCCAAGCTTATTAAAATATTTGTGAGCCATGCTTAAAGGCTGGGAACAGTAGCTGAGCTGTCAGTGCAAATGACTAAACAATATTATCTTGCCTTCAAGGGAGAGATTATAAAAAGTGTTTTATAAGCATTTTCCAAATACATTAAGATATAATTCAAGGAGTTATCTTTTTGTGGGAAAGCTTGATCTGAGGAAGTTATAAAATACAGCTATGGTAAAAGTTGGACTGGCTCTGTCATTTCTCTTTTCCAGTGATGGAAGGAATTTTGCTTTGTTAGGATCTGGTAAGCTTCAACCACTGATAGTTAAAATAGTGAAGATTAAAAAAATAGAATGCTTAACTCTTGAGTGTGCCTACACTTCTGCTTCCTAGTGTGGGTAGACAGGCTTCTCCTAGCACTGCTCAAACTAGCATGCTAAAAAAATGTAGTATAGCTGGAGGTAGGATGTGTAATGGCTTGGGCTAACCACGAAGTATTTACCCCTCAGATTTGGGCAGGTTTGTACTGTATCTAGCCTGAGCTGCTAGACATGCTGTGCTGCTATTTTTTAGTGTACTAGCAGGAGCTGAGCTATCCCTATGCTAAGAAGCATACTTACATCTGCGGTGTAGACATTCCCATTTGTGCGCATGACTCAGGTACCCAAGATGATGATGTTAATATTTCTAGTTCTCCTTTCCCTTGAGGGGGAGAAAAAACAACCAAAAATATAATGTTTTGTGCTTTGCTTTGAGGAGCTAGCCAGTTACCTCCTCATAGCCAGGTCTTTGATGGAAACCAGAATTTTTGACATGTTACATCATATTATGTCACGTTGGAGTACTTCTGAAACAACTAATCTTTGAAGTATTTTGGGGCAAAATTGAATTTGTAAAGCAATTTGCAATGGCATTGGATTTGGATTCCACTCCCCAAAGTTATCAAGGGAGTTGTTTGTTCTGAAACACAGTATTCCTGCCATCTGACATGCTCTGTCCACTTTTCCTGTAATTCTGTGAGATTCCTCAGAGGTAAACAGGAAATTCTTCTTGATAAAGCTGAACAGTCAGGAATACTGTCAACATGGGGAAGTAAGTCATACTTATACCAGCAGACAACTCACAGAATGTTGGTGTTTTTCCCTTTAAAGTAAGATGTTTACTAACTCCAAAAGTATTATGGATGTTTGGTAAGTCATTTATATGAACTATTCTGTTCACTTCTAATCTGTGTATCTGTTCCTTGTAATCCTTTTCATATGGTCTAAACAAAGTAGATTTGGACAAACCCTGTGATACTGGCTGCAGAATAATGGCAAATTAGATTATGGTGAAGGATTAATGAAGAAATTCTCTTGCTCAGTTGATTTTGATCAGAGGCTTAAACCAGTTAGACTTCTAAATCTCCTTGTAAATAAAGGCGTGTTGGCAAGTAAAGGTTTTTAGTTTGTCTTTCTCAGAACCATATTTTATGGCCCCAAATATACCTTTGTAGTTACAGGTAGTAATTCAGAATAACAATTTGAGCTTAAAAGAGAGCAATCTCAAACCAAGTATACATTTTAGGTACACGTGGAAAATGTATATATAAAGTTGATTACTTGCATCATAGCCCACTCAGCTTTGTAACCTTGCGTGAAAGATTTTTAGAACTGCTATTTCATTTTTCACTTCTGAACCTCTCAAGCCTACAACTGTTAGATTCTCATTAATATCTGACAGTTACCCTAAAGATAAAACTGTAGTTTATAATGTCATTATAAGCCTAGAGAGAGATGATAAAAAACAGGTTTCTGAGACAAGTGAACAGTAAAAACACGTATCTTGTCTGTGACACAAAAGAACGTTGTCTTGTATAATTATAAAGTGAAAAAAGTATATTCTTCTTTGAGGATGTCCCTGTGGGTGCTCCACTATGGGTGCTGGGCTTGCCCCGGCGCCGCAGACGGAGGCTTGTTAAAAGCAGTATCTGGCCGGACCGCGCATGTGCCGCGGGGCTCGCGGCATTCATGCTCTTTTCTTGGCGCGCGGTCCGAGCTCCCGCCAGTTCCTCTAGACCGCCTCAGGCTGCAGACGCTTGGAACTGCGCTCTTCACCTCAGTTGTGGAACTAGACTTCCTCTAGTTACCCACTGTATATATTCCTATCTCCTTTTCCTTCCACACTTGCCCCGTTAGGTTCCCCCCCCCCAAAAAAAAACCACCTTAATAAGACAGTTGTTACCCTCCTCCGCTCAGCTGTTTTCCCCGTTTCCGCTCCTTGTACATAGTTGCATCCTTTAAACAACAACAAAAACAACAACAAAAAAGAAAAACCAGAGAACTAGACGTCTTTTCTTTGTTGCTATAAAGAAGAACTGATTTAGACCTCACTTACACATGGAGCAAACCTTACCATGTCGGCGACTACCGGTTTTAAAAAATGCAGCTCTTGCCGGGAGGCAATGCCAGCCTCCGATGGCCGTTCTGATTGTATCAGAAGTCTGGGTGAATCTCATGTTCCCCAGAAATGTGCTCATTGCACTAAACTTACCTCCAGGGCTAGAAAAGATAGAGAGAGGCACCTCCGAATGCTCCTCTTTGATAAAGCCCTGCAGCCGCAACATACCGCGACCGAGGAACAGCCCCCCAAGCGACGGGCTTCATCCCCCACTACCGGCATACAGAAGAAACCTAGGCTCTCCCCTACCAGATCTCTGCTGACTGCCTTACACGGCAGGGAGAGCCAGGGGGACAGACCGGGAACGTCCGGCATCACAAAGCCGCGTCCTGCAACCTCAATGGCACATGGGAGCCTACACAGACCGCAGCATCGCAGATAGTGCTTGGCTCCGCCTGCATCTCTGCCGCCGGCACCGAGCTCTGAGCCACCAGTGAGGGCTTCCTCGGAGCCGACTATCCTGGTGCCGGCACCCGCACTGCCTTTAAACCACTGCGCGGTGCCAGAGCACGCGGCGCTGACATGACCGACCCCCACCACGGCATTGACTGCTGCGGTGCCTGAGCTGCCGGCACCGGGCAGCACAGCACCGGCTAGCGCTTCAGCTTGCGCCTCTAGAGCGGGGAGCACTGAGCCCCGCTCCTCTGATCTCACTGCGCCGGAGCCACTCTTGCTCCCTTCTCTTCTCCCCGGCACCGTCACCTTCTCCTCCGGCGCCGCGCTCCCCACACTGCTACGCTGGTCGCCTCAGGTCTCAGCATGCTTCCTCCAGACTGCCATCCCCATTCCTGGCTGCTGGACCCTCTCATCAAAGACATCATTACAGGCAACTCTCTGTGTCTCCTGCTTCTTCCAGGGCATCATACAACTGCTCCCGTTCGCCTTACTCTCCATGCCATTATTGGTATCGCTCACATTCTTACTATCCGGACAGATGCTCACCGCTACTCCCGAGACTCTCGCAGCAGGTATTCCTACCGATCACCGATCACGGTCCGCCTACGACTATGTTTCGTCCAGGTTCTCCCCAACTCCGGCTCCCCTTACCCCTCCGGAACATTTGGCTTCGCCATCTCAGCCTCCATCGGAACTAGAGCACACTCCCTTTGCGGACCAGCCAACGGGGGTCTCACCAACAGATTCATCCCCGCCAGATGAAGCAGTCATTCCAGGCAAGGGTTCTCCACCAGATGACCTCTGTCAGTTTCAGGAGTTGTTCAAATGAGTAGCGATCAGCCAGGAAATACCGTTGCAGGAACTCAAGGACAAGCAACACAAACTCTTCAGAAACCTCCAGCCATAGCACAGGTCGCGCCTGGCTATTCCCCTCAATGAGGGCATCCTGGAAATTGCCGATGAAATATGGCATGCTCCGGCGTCCGCTCTACCAACGAACAAACGGGTCGACAGAAAATATTTCGTGCCCCCAAAGGGCATGGAATTCCTCTTTGCCCATCCCCAACCTAATTCCTTAGTCGTCGATGGAGTCCAACAGAGGGCTAAGACCCCACACTTTAAACTACAGGGCTCCGACAAAGAGATGAAGAGGCTAGACCTTCTAGGCAGGAAGGTCTACACATCAGCAACGCTACTCCTTAGAATCGCCAATTACTCGGCGCACCTGTCCAACCACACCTTCGACACTTTTTCACGCCTGACCCCTCTCATGGACCACCTACCAGATTCAGAGAAATCTATTTTGAAATCAGTCATCCAAGAGGGCTATACGTCAGCGAGAACGTCCCTTCAAATGGCCATGGACGTCGCTGACACTGCCGCATGCTCTACCGCCACTGCCATCGTTATGTGGAGAGCCTCTTACCTTCAAGCGGCGGGAGTCCCAAAAGAGCTTCAGAGCAGGGTCGAGGACTTACCTTTTGACAAAGACAAGCTTTTCGTGGAAAATACAGACACAATCCTACACTCCTCTAAGGACTTCCGAACAACCCCCCGAACACTGGGGATGTATACACCCCCCTTCAGGAGGTGCCGGTACACCCCATACCAACGCAGATATGACTACTCCTACATTAGACACGAATGGCAGCAGCAGCACCAGCAACAGAGGGGTTTTGATAACCAACACTCACGCCAGAGGCCCCAGCGAAGCCGCAATGCAAATGGCAGGACAAACATGGCTCCCAACAGCAAGCATCAAGTTTGATGCCTTGGTCGGAGGCGAGCAAGCAGTCACAGGCTGCACCACGGATCATCCTACCCAACTCTTTCACCACTGGTTGAGGCCCCTTTTCCACCAATGGGCCAAAATCACCACGGACAGATGGGTACTGGAAATTGTTCAAACTGGCTACCCCATTCCCTTCATCTCCATTCCACCCACCACCTCTCCCACCCCGTCCCTTTTCAGGGACCCCTCTCACGAGGTCCTCCTTCGAGCAGAAGTCGACCGCCTTCTCTCCCTGGGTGCCATAGAGTCAGTCCCAAACGAGTTCAAAAACAGGGGCTTCTACTCACATTATTTCCCCACCCATTAAAGGTCTGGAGGTTGGCGTCCCATCCTAGACTTCCGCTGTCTGAACAAATTCCTGCGGAAACAATGATTCAAAATGATCACCTTAGCTGCCATAATTCCTACATTGGATCCACAAGACTGGTTTGCCGCCCTCGACCTCCAGGACGCCTACTTTCACGTCCCTATCCATCCAGCCCACAGAAGGTTCTTATGGTTTGTCGTGGGAAAGGATCACTTCCAATACAAGGTCCTTCCCTTTGGGCTATCTTCAGCTCCCAGGGTATTTTCAAAGGTGCTAGCGGTAGTCGCGGCCTTCCTCCGATGGCAAACAGTAGTCATCTTTCCGTACCTGGACGATTGCCTACTCAAGGGTCCTTCTGCACTCGAGGTCTCTCATATGATTCAACTCACCAGACAAGCGTTCCAATCGCTTGGACTCCTCCTCAATGAACAAAAGCCCGTTTTGCACCCTACCCAGAACCTCGAGTTCATAGGGGCCCGCCTGGACTCACTCACCAGCAGAGCCTTTCTGCCTCTGCAAAGATTTCAGGCCATCCAGGACCTTATCCAAACCATTACCGTCAGTCCCACCGTCTCACTCATGACATGCCTGAGATTGATGGGCCATATGGCCGCCACAACATACGTGGTCAAATACGCCAGACTACACTTTCGCACTCTTCAATACTGGCTGACACTGGTCTACAACCACACCAGATACGACCTCCACAGGCCAGTAATGCCTCCACCCTCCGTTACCCGATCACTCCTGTGGTGGACCAGCTGCAAGAATCTCCTATCAGGGGTATCTTTCCATCAACAACAACCCCTCCACCAGATCACAACAGACGCTTCTCTGCTAGGCTGGGGAGCACACATGGGGTCTCTCTCAGTGCAGGGCCAATGGTCCCCACGAGAAGCACGACTACATATAAACCTCTTAGAAATACGCACCATCTTCAAAGCCTGCAAATCCTTCCTCAACCATGTCCAGAACACCACGGTGAGGATACTCATGGACAACGACACGGCCGTGTATTATGTGAATTGCCAGGGCAGCGCTCGCTCCCGTTCCTTATGCACGGAAGCTATCCACTTCTGGAATTGGTGCATTCACCACAGAATAACACCTATGGCATCTTACTTACCTGGCACCACAAACGTGACCGCAGACTTCCTAAGCAGGCACTTTGATGCGAAACACGAGTGGGAAATGCACAACGGAGTCCTACTCGAGCTCTTCTGGCACTGGGGAACTCCCTGAGTGGATCTCTTCGCAACCTCCCGCAATGCGAAATGCCACAAGTACTGTACCAGGGTGGGCCTCAGCCACACATCCCTGGGGGACACCTTTCTCATCAGCTGGCACGGACCCCTCCTCTACGCCTTCCCTCCCACACTGCTGATCCCGAGAATTCTTCAGAAGGTGAGGGCAGACAGGGCAAGGCTCATCCTCCTAGCACCGGATTGGCCGTGCCAGCACTGGTTCCCCTTCCTCCACCATCTGTCTGCACGTGCAGTGATTCACCTCCCAGCCCTTCCAAACCTGCTCACCCAGAACCGAGGACGCCTGGAACTCCCCCAGATACACACCCTGAACCTCACAGCATGGTTCCTAACTGGCTGACCTCATTCAAATCTCTCTGTTCGTCACCAGTTCAGCGCACCCTCAACACAGTAGATGACAAACCACAAGGAAAACTTACCTTTATAAGTGGAATAGATTCACCTCCTGGTGCGCCACGAAACACTTCCACCCGGAACGGCCTTCTATTCCTCTGGTGCTCGACTACGCAATGCACCTAAAAGAGAGAGGACTTGTATTAGCCTCCATCAGGATACACTTGGCAGCGATTTCAGCCTTTACAGCACCGGTAGACGGTGTTTCTATCTTCGCCCACCCCACCACGAAGAGACTGCTCAAGGGTCTTGACAACATGAGTCCGCCACGGGACCCAGTCCTGCCAATGTGGAACCTGGATATAGTCCTCGAGGCCCTAATGGGGCCACCATTTGAGCCTTTGGCGACTGTATCCTTACACCTCCTGACTATGAAAACTATCTTCGTACTTGCCATAACATCGGCATGCAGGGTGGGCGAGCTTTCGGCCATGATGGCCATGCCACCATATACGATATTTCGAAAGCATGGGGTAGTACTGAGACTGCACCCGAAATTCATCCCAAAAATCATGTCCCGTTTTCACGTCAACGAACCAGTAACCCTACCAGTTTTCTTCCCGAAGCCCCACTCCTCACCACGGGAAGCGGCCCTACACTCTCTGGATGCGCGAAGGTCCTTAGCCTTCTATATAGACCGCGCCAGACCCTGCCTATTCATCTCCCTGGCACACAGGTTGAAAGGACTACCATTATCTTCTCAAAGGATTTCAAATCTCATAACCTCATGCATAATGCAATCTTACGCAGAGAAACGCTTACCCCTACCCGCCCAGCCACGTGCCCACTCCACTAGGGCCATGGCGGCCTCAATGGCCTTCCTAAAAGGGATCTCCCTCAAGGACATTTGTAGGTTGGCCACCTGGTCATCACACGAAACCTTTGCCAAACATTACTCTTTATCTCTGGGCATTCGTTCCAACGGGGCGGTGGCGACTGCGGTGCTCTCCACAGCGGATAAATAAGGGACTCCTCCTGCCCTCCTTCCATTCTGGCAACCATTGCTATGCAGTCACCCATAGTGGAGCACCCGCAGGGACATCCTTGAAGAAGAAAGCGAAGTTACTCACTTCGGTGCAGTAACTGTCGTTCTTCGAGATGGTGTCCCCGCGGGTGCTCCACTACTCACCCTCCTCCCCGCTTTGGAGTCCTCTTTTCTCTTGTGTCTTACAGACTCTGAGGCAATCTCGAGGAACTGGTGGGAGCTCAGACCTCATGCCAAAAAAAGCACGAATGCCGCGAGCCCCGCTGTGGAGCACCTACGGGGACACCATCTTGAAGAACGACAGTTACTGCACCAAGGTGAGTAACTTCGCTTTTTCAAGTTAGTACTACAGTTGGAATCATGGCTATGTAGATAGATTGATATAACAAACATAACATGTACAATTAAAAGAGAACGCTAATGGAGGAAGTAGATTCAAGTTACATCTCAAAATGTAGGTTTTAAAATGATCCTAGGTCACACATAAAAAGCAAGGAATTGATCCTTCAGTCTGGATATACTTTACTGAGCACAGGACCCACTGTTTTTCTCCCTTCCCCCTCCCCTGCCCGCAGTTGTTGGGCTGCAAAGAGTGACTTGGTCATTAGTACAACTTAAAGCTAGACTACTCGACTTTGGAAGCTCCGGCACTCTCAGCACATGCAACTTAAGTGTGGTTGCATATACAAGCAAATAGCTTTTTTCACACTGATGGGCATGAATACAAAGATTGAAGCAAGACTGCACAACATGCAGGCCCCATATAAGTCAGTTCTGCTGATGGTAATAAAATGCAATATTTATTTGATTTCCATCCATATGACAGCACTTTTAATGAGCAATGACAGTCCAGAAATTCAACTACTAAAACGCATATCAACAGAAGACTGTTACATTGACTACTTTTCTGTTTTGGTTCCCACCCGTGGGCTGCATGTTGAGCCCCACATAAACTGAAACTGTACCGCGGGCCACAAACAAATGGGCTGCATGTGGCCCACGGGCCATGTGTTGAGTAGCCCTGAGTTAGAGCATTAATGGGGCTGCTCTAACATGCTCTGGTTTATCATGACCCCCTAGTGCTTGAATATACAGATGATGATGTGAGTCAGGAGGGTTGCAAATTGATACAACTATGTGGCAGAGTTTGCCCCATGCCTCCTTATGGACAGAATGCCACTCTAAGTGGGTTTGGGTTACACATGTGCAAAGCCAGGTGTGAAGTGGCACTAGTATTTTTGTGCTTTGATGGGCCTTTATGTGACTGATAGTTTTAAATCAAAGTTTGCTTCAAGCTCATTTTTGATAATTTACTTCAAAATTAATCTTATTTGTTTCGTTTCTTCGGGAATCATTATCCCTTAATATGTGACTTTGGTGTATTTAAAAAATGCCCTCGAATGCCGTAAGCAACAGAGCGGCTCTTTTAAATCTGACATTGCCAATTATTTTGAAACTATCTGGAAACAGAAGGAAAGTTGGGGAATTTCAGTCAATGTCAATCATGCATATACTATTGGTTAGGCATTGTTCTTTCACCAGTTGCCCATCTTTATTAAATGATATGCAGAATGTCCAGCCAATTGAACCACTGGTATAATGGTACTAATAACTTTTTGATACATATCGGCATATTTTCATGCATGCGGACATCTTATATTACATTGAAATCTCTAATGCAAAAGGTAAAAAATGCTCTGTATAAAATAAGTTTTTCATATATAAAAAGGGATGGTTTATATTTATTGCAAATAATACGTATAGGTAGATTATTGGACAAAGTGATGGCCTTTCACCTTTGAGGCCACAGTTCAAATTAAGCCTCAGGTCCTAAGTAAATTGAGATGAATGGTTTTAGCTTTGTCCCTGGTGTAAAGTAGTCTATATTACAAAATCCCCATACATCTGTTTTTGCAAACTTGGCATAATTGGCATTCTCTTAAGACTGAGCTGGCATTGAAAATGAACTGTTTCTTAGTGCTTAGAAAGATGCTCTCTCCAGGTCAGGGTTAAGGTCACTGTCAGGTCTATGAAGAAAATCCAATACCGTCTGAATTTCAAATGATGTCCAAGGCACTTAAAGCAAGTGATAGGTTCTGTTTTTAATTCAGAATTTTTATAATATGAAATAAATAAAAATGAATATGACCCAAGGGTCCTGCAGAGTGCCTCATAAACTGCAAGAGTTCAGATGTTCATGGACATTAAAGAGAGAAATAAAGTAATTTATCACAGCTTAATGACAGTTGCCTAAACCCCTCCATGATGATCTTCTGACCTTTATGGGAAGACGGAGATGTGGCGAGAAATGTAGATTAGTACAATTTATATTATTTATTAAGGATGATATTGATCTGGAATATGGGGCAGCATGTAGCTGTGCTGTCCCCCGGAGGGCTCTAGGAATCTTGGAAGGAGGTGTGTTACGTCCCTGCTCTTCCTTACCTCCAAAGGGAAAGTAATCTATGTCACATCCCCCTGGGGCAGAGATTTCCTCTGTCAGACTTGTTCCTCCTGGCTGATGGATTGGGGGCATTGGGCCATGGCTCAACCAGGGCGGATTGATTTAAATAATTAATTTAAATCGCAATTTAAATCACCAAAAAAATCATTGATTTAAATTTACTGATACTTTCTTCAAATAATTATGCAAATCTGATCACTGAAATGTGTTATTTTACACATCAGTACAGAATTTTTCAATATCTAAGAGGGTATACTTTGTGTAATTTTTTAAAATAACTTGATTTTTATTAATTTAGGAAATAATACATAATATTCATTACATGTGTCAAGTTGCAGCTGTAGCAGCAGTACATTAGGAATGGTAAGAACTAAATCATACATACAGACACAATAGTACTTACAGTTTATTACACTAAATCTTAAATTTGAAATTGCAGCAGTCTCTTGACTTGACAGCTGATGGCTGTCCTTAACCACATTTTATTTTATTTTATTAACACTAACAGACTAGTCCTCAGAACACTAAATGTACAGTGTCCTTAAAATTTCTAAAACAAGTTCTCATCTTCCTCAATCCCATTGTCATTTTGATGTAGGTCATGTTGCCAAAAAAGCTAAGACTGTTTTAGAGCGCACTTAATTTTGGAGTAAGCCCTATTGAAAACAAGTATTGGGATTCCTTTGAAAAATCAAATTATGCTGAAGAGACTTATAGCATCACCATTTTGGTCTGTGGCCTTGATATTCCAAAATAAGGGGCATGTATTATATAATATAAAATGAGAAAATGACACTCAGTGGCAACTGCCAACTCTAGATTTCTCTTACTGCAGCTTTCTGTACTGTATACTTGGGTGATAGATTCTAAACCTATTCTAAACATATAATTTTGTGGCAACTATTTATAGATGAGCAGATTTCATAAAATATATTTCTCCAGCAGGCTATTACTGTATCGTCTGCCGAACATATTGGCGAGAATGGGAGATGGGAGCTGTTGTAAGCCTAAGTAGCTAAAAGGGATTAACTTTACACAGAGGATTTGCTAATAAAGATATCACATTGAAACACTTAAAAAGAAAAGGAGAATTGGTTTTTTTGCACACTTGTTCTAATCTTTTTTTTTAAATTCTAAGTCACTTGATTTATAATTTCAGTTGAGGTATTTCTGATATTTTTATCACATGCAGTAGTTGTTCACTGGCTGCTTTCCAGCACCTGGCAATCAAAAAAGTATGATCACTGGGCAGATAGACATGACAGATAAACTGGCTATGGGAACTGATGGCAATCTTACATTGTTGTTTTACCAGTGGATTTTATTTAATGAGGGCTAGATTCTGCGCTCATTGCAGATAAGCCCTTTGAAAGTGATGGTGGAGGGAGCTGAATTTTTTACTGAGCTTTGCAAAAAGCTAAACAAATTCAGATGGCTGTAGATTAAGAAAATTAGAAATGAAAGAATTTCTTTTTACCTTAAGCTGTGAAGCAAATAAAAATACAAATTTTTAAATGTTTTACTTACTTTAGCCCATGCTTTTCTCTGTCTCCACATTTCTTTCTGGACCTTTTATAAGACATCAATTACTCTATCATCTGGGTGTCAAACTGTTTCTGAAAGGTTGGGAAACTAAGCCAAACCCAAGGAAAAAGACTTGGCTCCAGACTTGTTATGGCACAGATCAACCTCTTTTACTGCATCTGGGGTGGTGTGGGCAGGGACTGCTACTACTGTTAGTGGGAGAAATAGGGAGACATGTCTTGCTGCTCTCCTTTAGTTTGCTTTGGCCTAGAAGATCTGTGTTGTGCATGGAACCTTGGTCTCCTGATTACCTCTCAGCCATCCCTCTGGAGACAGCTACCATGACTCAGCATACAAAACTTGGAATTGAGGCATCATTGCTTAGAGTTTTGACTGCTTTAGTCCTCTGTAGCAAACACACATCTTTTTATGTTGCTTTGGGCTTTATTATTGCACAAAGAGCACCCGAGGATTGGGCCTATTGACAGAGATTGACACAATTGTTTTATGCTCTCTAAAATGCACAGTATTGCTGCGTAGTAGAAATCAGTGCTCACTGCCTTAGTAATTAATGATATCACTATGGTGCAGTAATTTATAAATAGTCTTTTATGGAAATAGAAAGATGTTACTTGCAGAAGGATCCCATATAAAATTTGATTGGATCCCATATAAAATTAGGCAGTTAAATATGTTTCAATACCTTATGGGTGAAGTTACTGTTCTAACCATAATGTGGACATTCTAAATGCTTCACCTAACAGGAACTCAAAGTCATGTTATATGTTAGGCAAAACTAGTTTCCCCAAGCTTCACAGTAATGTACCGGATTTTGCCTGATATTCCTGAGTCACAAAATATCTAGATCTCCATCTAGATAACGTACAGACAAACAGATTTAATTATTTTCTAGAACTGAATTAAGTTTATTTGGTCATAAGGATAACTCACTAGTACAACTGATTAGTTTCCAAAAGGGATTGGCTTACTCTTTTTTTATGTACTTGTCTTCTGGAATTCCTCTGAGAGGAAGTAGCAGATCCGTTCAAGCAGCCCTCTTCATAGGTCTATGCTGGAGACAATCAATACTCTTGGTCAGCAGCCTTCAAAAGAATCTCCCTGGAAATGTGATCTCTCTGTCATTCAGACAAAGCAAGATAATTTCAATCTTCATACCATAATCAAGTCAGAAGCCTCTCTGACAGGATATAAAGGGAACTTAAATGAATCCAAATGATTCTAGAGCTTTCTTGGCAGCTTCTCTGTAAGTTTGTCCAAAAAGAGAAAATACCTGTAGATTAGGGATGTGAACGACTAGTCGACTAGTTAGCTATCTGATGAGCAAATGCTTATTGGATAGTCGACACACTAGTCGACTAGTTGCTCCCCCCCCCACCTTGCTGCTTGTATCAGAAAGTGGAAGTGCTGCATGGAGCAGGGGCCAGACCCTGGGCTCCAGCGGTGTTGCCACTTTGAAATGCTGCGGGGAGCACAGGGCCAGTGGGGGACTGCTTGAGTCAAGTTGCATTGACTATTTGATTAGCCAATTAATCTAAATTTAACATCCCTACTGGAGATAGTTCTTTTGCAGAAGAGCCATTTCTTGTTGAAAATCTTACTTTTGATTATAACCTTTTCCTCTGAAGAGTTGGCCTCAATGGCTTCCCTCAGAGAGGTGTTAATAATAGGAGACTTGAAACTTCCCTGTTGGTTTTTTTCTAGCAATTAGGAGCAGAGAGTAAACTCACAGGTACAGTAGCAATTGCACATACTCTAAGCCGTTAGTGAGTGAAACTGATTGAAACTCTTAGTGAAGTGACATAACATGTCTCCACCTGTCATAGATTCATGCAGCCAATTTGGTCCAATTTTTGCTGTTTTTTACTCATAAAAAAGCAAACACCTTACAGTGAGACCTATTTAATTTTGCTTCTAAGGCAGATAGTGGCAACATAGATTCACTAAACTGATCCTGACTGAATCAGTTCTACTTTGATGAGGCTTCCTGTATATCAAGAAAATTTCTTTAGAACAAAATACCTCTCTATGCCATAATTAATTGTCTGTTCTCTAGCTGACGGCTACTGGTGCTCTACTGCCTGCCCCATATGTTTCAATTGTCTCAAGTCATAGTAAGATAATATGAGAGATTTAATCTGAGGAGAGAATATTTGGGGATCACAACACTAGAGATGGACAAGGGCAACAGAATATCTTGCTGTTTTAATCATGCTCACAGTGGTGTCCCCCATTCTATGATGTCCCTTAGTGAATAAAACATGCTCCCTTCTTCCCCAGCAACTGACTTTCATTGGGACTTTTGGCTCTATGGCAGCTAGTCACTTTTGAAAATTGTATCCATAGTCTTCAATATCGGGAATTTATTTATTTCAAGTTTGCAAATGAAAGTTATATAGAGAAATGTTTATTGGCTTTAGTTGCACTTTTATCTGGGTAAGGATCAAGTGCATGGAGCAAAGACAGGCAATAAAAAAATGGCAGCTCACAGGGTTAGTCCCTGGCAGGCCCCCAATGCCATATTTACCAGCGCCTTCACAGGTATTGGAGGATCATACCTGTGGCTGGCCGCGAATAACCATTTGTGGCCAATGCGAGTGACAAGAAGTGTTGTGGACCGGGACGCTGCTTCCTGCTGCTCGCATTGGCCTCAAATGGCAATTCACAGACAACCAGAGCTGTGATTCTTTGATACTGGGGGTCCGCCAGGGGCTAACGCTGTGGACCAGATCCAGCCCAAAGGCCAGAATTTGCCTACCCCTCACATGGAGTCTAAATTTAAAACCAAACCAAACCAAAAGGCAGCCAGGCCTCATGTAAATTGCTTGCTAATGGTTTTCTAACATGCTAACTTGTTGAAATAAAATTTAATAATACCATGTGTCTACTTCAAGGATGATTACTATGGGATAAGATGTTTCAGGATCTAAAAGTTGACAACATAGGGTAAGATACTACTTTCCTTGTTGTCAGTCCATGAGCAAGTGAGCGTGCAGTTTATAGATTCATACATTCCAGTGCTAAAAGAGACCATTGTGATCATATAGTCTGATGTCCTATATAACACAGCCCATAGACCTTCCCAGAATCATTCTGGGAGCACAGCTTTCAGAAAAAAACACCCAATCTTGATTTAAAAATTGTCACTGATGGTGACTCCATCACAACTAGAGATGTAAGTGACTAGTTGAGTAGTCGACTACCCAATAAGCCTAGTCGAGTCACTACTCAACTACTCAGCTTCCCCCACCCTTGCTGCCTCTATCCTAGTCCAATGAGGTTAGAAGGTGGAACCAGGGGTGGGAGGCTGCCGGAGCTAGTGCTGCCTGATGGCTCTTACTACTTTTAAAAAGTAGAGCCGCAGCATTTTGGGACCCAGTGTGAGCTGGGGCTCAGTCCTAGTTCACGCCACCCCTGGGAATTAATCCCCTAATCAACTAATCTAGTTGTCGATGGACATTCCATTGACTACTCAGTTAGCTTATTACCTACTACTTACCATCCCTAATCACAACCTTTAGTAAATTGTTCCAATGTTTAACAAACATCGCCTTTAAAAATTACACATTATTAATTTGAATATGTTTAGCTTCTCAGTTTGTCTCCAATCTTTGAATTGTATTGTAACTTTTTCTACAGAATTGAGGAGCTCATTGTTAAATATTTGTTCCCCAGGTAGATGCTGGTAGACTCTAATTAACTAACCATTTTCTCTTAGTTAAGCTAAATAGATTGAGCTCCTGAGTCTATCATGAGGGCCATACTTAAAGAGTTTTGGTGCCCGATGCACCCAGAGCACCTGTACCCTCCACCTCCTGTGGGGGAGGGAAGAGCAACTTCATGGTATTGGAGCTAAGGGCTGTGGGAGCAAGAGCTGGGAGTAGGTGGGAGGAGGACAGAGAGGCTGGTGGGGGAGCAGGCCGATTGTCTAGCACAGCCTGCCCAAACTGTGGGATGGAAGGTGGAGAGAAGGTGAAGGATTGGGGCAGAGAGACCGGGGGCTGGAGGACGGGATCCAACGGTGCTGGGAGGCAGAGCCGGGGGCTGGGATATTGGGCCCAATGGGACAGGGAGGTGGAATAGGGGGTCGGGGGTTGGAGGATTAGGGCTGCTGGAGCTAGTGCTGCCTGCATCTGGTGGTGGCCCTATGCATACACAACACAGGGCACTACTAAGTTTGAAGGACCACTGGTGCCCCAAATTTAATGGTGCACTATGCTGCTACATTTGCCTAACGTTAGCTTTGTCTATCACGACAAGGAATGTTTTTTTAATCTATTAATCAATCTTGTGGCTCTTCTTTGAACCCTCTGCAGTTTATCAACTTCCTTCTTGAACTGTGGGCAGTAGAATTGGACATCGTATTCCAATATCAATCACATAAGTGCCAAATTCAGAGATAAAAGACCCTCTCTGTTCTACTGGAGATTCTCCCATTTATGCATCCCAGTATTACATTAGCTCTGTGGCGTCCAACATGCTAGCCGCTAGCCACATGTGGCTATTTGTCTGGTTGAGTGTGGCTAGTTAGCTTAAACAGTGTGCCTATTTGTCCGGTTGAGCGTGGCTAGTTTACTTAAGTGGCTACTGCTTCAGAACTGGTTGAACACCATGGCATTAGCTCTTTTGGCCACCACATCACTTTGGAAATTCACGTTTGAGTGATTATCTCTCTCAATACATAACATTTTTTTGTACGGGATGAAAGAGTGACGTCATCATGTTACTCTGCATCCGCAGGAGCCAAACCCCACCTGTTCCCACCCTGGAGAGCTGGGGCTTCCTCAGCCCTGGCTGGCCCTTCCCTCCCCAGCAGCCTGTGGGGAGAGAGCCAGGGCTGGCAGGGCCTCAGCTCTGCAGCGGCCGGGGAGATAGCCGTGGCTGGCACAGCCTCAACCTGACCGCCCCCCCTGCAGCAGCCGCGGGGGGGAGCTGTGACTGCCGAGCAAAGAGCCGGGGTGGTGGGAGAGCTGGCCCTGGAGCTTCCCTGGTGGGTGGGAGAGCTGGGGAGAGCTGGGGCAGCCTGGCCCATCAAGACCCCCGTACCTGCAGTCTGCCCCTCCCCCCTCCCCGCCGGCCACAAACCTACTCCCAGTCTGCTCCTGCCCCCTAGTCTACCTTTATCCTTAAGTCTTTTTTCAGAGTCCCTGCGTCCCAGAGTCCCCATCTGTGAATAAAGACTGTATGTCTAGAACCAAAAACCACACATTTTCTATTAGCCATATTACAGGATATAGTTTGCTTGTGCCCGGTTTACCGACAATCTGGATCACTGTGAACGAATGACCTGCCCTCTTCATTATTTATCACTCGCTCAAGTTTTGTGTTACCTGGAAACTTTACCAGTGATGATTTTGTTTTCTTTTAAGTCAGTGGTTTTCAAAATTGGGTCACGGGCCTGCCCGGGTAAACAGTTGGCCGGCCCGGAACACTTTGTTTAAGTGTCTGTAGCCACAGAGCCTTGCAGCTCCCATTGGCTGTGGTTCACCTTTTCTAGCCAAGGTGAGCTGCGGGGAGCGGCATGACCCAGGTTGCTGCTTCCTGTGGCTCCCCTTGCCTGGAAACAGCAAACTGCAGCAGCCAATGGGAGAAACAAAGTGTCATGAGCCTGCCAGCAGCTCATCTGGGCAGTCCCGTGACCCAACTTTGAAAACCACTGTTTTAGCCTAGGTCATTTATAATTTTTAATATAGCATATGGCCAAGAAACGGTTTCTGCAATTGAACTGGAAAAGAACTGGAAACATACCTGCTTGGTGATGATTCTCTATTTACAGTTACATTTTGAGACCTATCAGTTTGCCAGTTTTTAATACAGTTAATGTGTGCTGTTCTAATTTTTTATTGTTCTAGTTTTTTAATCAAAGTGTTGTGTTGGATGATGTCAAACAGCTTACAAGAAATTTAAGTATAATATGTCAGCAATATTACTTTTATCAATCAAAATTTTAAACACATAAAAAAACAAGTTAGTTTGATAGGTTTTATTTTCCATAAACCCATGTTGATTTGCATTAATTATAAAACCTTGCCTTAAATTTGTTATTAATTGACTCTTTTATATTAGCCACTTTCCTGGGATTGATGTCCGGCTAACAATCCTACAACTACATTGGTTTTACCCTTTTAAATAACTACATTTATTTACCCTTTTAAAACATCTAGTAGTCTTTTGGAACTTCCCCAGTGTGCTGAGGCTTACTGAAAAGCATTACAAGTCCAGTGAACCTCCTCTTTTAGAACTCTTAGGTGCGTATTATCTGGAACTGATGATTTAAAAGTGTCTAACTTTAGTAGCTTCTGTTTAATAGTTAGCCAAAAAGCTGAGGGTGCACATTCAATGAAAGACAGTATCTTACATAAGGCTCCACTTATTTTTTAAGTTATTTTTTTTTCTTGATGGTATTGTCCTGATTGTTTGGCTTGTCAAGCAGGGAATACCCAGTGAGCAATTCCTCATTCTGAGTGCTTTCTCAGCACATTGTAGAACAATGCAGAAGATGAAGAAATAGATAGATTAAAATAGGCAAAACAGCATCTCGATATAAAAATTATTATAATCTCTGGGGATGCAGTGACTCGGAGGAGGGGGTAGACTTCATCCTTGGACTTACAATTTATTTTACAGGAGAGATTGGGTGAGGGGAAATACTGATTATAGTCTTTTTTTAAAGTGCGTTACATTTCCTGGGGTTTATTTAGATTAAAGGGTTATGTTTGCTGACAGGAGTTTCTTTTTCTGTTTTTAATAAAGTTGTTTAATGTCAAGAGTGCTTCAGATTTAATTAGATGGCTATTTTTGTTTGTTTGAGGAATAGAGTGGTGACAACAGAACAACATTTAATCCTGAAGAACAAGGTAGAGGAACTTTGTGCATTTCTATAATTAACCAAACAAGCAAACACAAGCAAAAATAAGCATTATGTAAATAAATCAATATTCTCTACACTATATGTGTAATATTTTCTATATTTGGAATAGTAAATATTGCAAGTAGAGCAGTAACGTTTCTTATTGTAACTTGTAAGGATGTTAAAATGCAATTATCTGGCTAACCATATAGTCAATACAAATTGTGTTGACTAGACGATTAGTTGATAAGCGCCTTTCTTCAGAGCCGCAGCGGGGAGTAGCTCCAGGAGCCGACTTGAGCCAGGACTGAGCAGTCCTGGCTCGTGTCAGCTCTGGAGCCACCTGTGCTGCGGCTCTGCATTTTAAATGCAGAGCGCAGCAAATCAGCACGAGCTGGGAGTGCTCGGTCCCGGCTCGTGCTGAGTGCAGCAGCCCTTGTTCACGGTGGACAGTCCAGCCCGCTACAAACAGGGGCTGCTCCAGAACCAGCCCCTGTTCATGGCAGCCAGGGCTGATCACAGACAGGGGCTATTGCCTGAGCAGCGCCTGCCCACGGCCAGCCCTGGCTGCCGCGAACATGGGTTGTTTGGTGGCAATAGCCCATTTCTTTGTGGGGGCACAGCTCCCCGCTGGGACCCCTGCAGGCAGGAGCTGCTTTGCAGCAGCACCCCCTATACCCCCTCCTGTCTCTGATAGAAGCAGCAGAGGAGAGGGGGCAGGAGGTGCCCTGGAGATGGTGCTGGGGGGAACCATGTTTTAAGCTGGTTCCCCCCAGAATTGGCTCACGTCCCCTCCTCCCCCGCCTCTCATAGAGACAGCAAGGGGGAGCGCAGCAGAGACACCAGTGCTAACGGGGACTATGCTCCCTGTGGCACTTCTGTTTTTGAAATGTACAAGGGCTTCAAAAGCAGAAGCGCCCACAGTGGGAATCTGTGTGGGTGGGGACTGAAGCAGTCCCCGCTTGTGCCATTTCCCCACTGTGCCTCTGCCTCACCTGCCCCCGTGGAGGTGGTTCTGGGGGGAACCGGCTTAAAGTCCTCCCCAGCACCCACTCCTGCTCCCTCCTCCTTGCTGCTTCTCCCTGAGAGAGGCAGCGAGGCGGGGAAGTGATTAGTCGAGTCACTACTCCACTATCGGATAAGCATTTGCTTATCAGATAGTTGACTAGTTGCTTACATCCCTAGTGACACGGCAAAAGTTGCTTTCATAGTTTATGAACGCGTTATAGGGTATCATATGACCTCTTACCCACTTGCATTATAGGGTAGAGTCCCAGTCATTCTGTTTGGTGACAAAGGCCTTGAACTAACCACCATTACGTCACTTGCCAAACCCCAGATTACTTAAATAGGTGCAGAAGTAGGATCAGAATTTCCAGAATATCTTTGTCACCAGCTAAAATAATTGATGTGACTTCATAAGCTTCATGAACATTCCAAGTGACATCTGCCATACTCTGCATAAACAATTTTGAACCTCAGGCTCTGAACCAGATGAGTCAGATCCAGCTGATGTAATACTGCATAGCTCTACTGAAAACAAGGGTGCTATGGTGACTTATGGTTTCTGAGCATTGTCTCCATGTTTGTTTATATATAATAAACATTCTCCAACTATTTTCCTCAGCAGTAATAGTACTGTGTTGTGATAAGCAATTCTGCCTCTGGCCTCACAGGAAGTTTTGCCCATCAAGTGAGGCAATTCCAACAAGACAAACATCCATGAAAATGATGACTGAATATTGAGTGGGAAAAGGGAATAAAAAAGATGATCCGAAACAAATGCTTGAAAGAGGATGTATGGTTTGCTGAAATAAAAAGAAAATATCTTTTGTACTTTCCAGCTCTATTAACGATGGGTCCAAGCTTAAGAATTTGGATAGAGATCATGAACATCCAGGGTGTGACTTAATTCAGGCATGGTTAATAAGACAAGGAAGTAATCTCTGAATTTCCATGATATATAGTCTATAAACAGTTGTTAAAAATATGAAATCTCCTTTTTAATATCTCCTTCTCCTTTTGAAATAGTGTAGAAACCTAAATGATGGGGAACAGATTTAAGTGACATCTGAGCTATTTTTTGCAGAGTAGAATAGAGGTAGCAGATGAAAAATTTAGGCCTAGATCCAGCACATATCTGTATGGATGTACGAGGAGGAAAAGTGTGTAAACAACCCCAAATTTGTTATAAATGTCAGTGCATGCAAGACAGACATCCAGCCATATCCTGCTAAGAGGCGTAAGAGTTCACTAGCAGAAGCACATTGCTAATGTACCTTGGCAAAAGGAACATGCTGTGAAGGCAAAGGATTTTGATTGACCCAAAATCCAGCAAGTGCATGTGTTGCCATCAACAAGAGCAAGATGCCTACAACATCATTAATAGTGCCTATAGCTTATAGTGCATTCAGCTATGCTCATTCATGATGCTCTGTCTAGAAATGACAGGATTTCTAGTTCTTTGCATGTATCTGACAGCAATTGTGAGTGTGCTGCCCGCACTGTGCTGTATCGTAAGTGTATAGCTCAAAAATTTGGCTCTGTAGTGTTAAAATGCATTTTAATTAAACTTAAAAAAATCTCAGAAAAGATTTATGAAAACAATACCTAATAGCACTTTTTATGTGAAAATCTTGCCAGAGGGAATCTTGTAAACAATATAAAATATGAAGGCTATAACTCCAACAAAAATATAAAATATGAAAAAGGTTGTAACTCCAACAAAATACCAAGATCTATCTTACGTTCCCCAGTAATTGCATTTCTTGTTCGATAGATTGGGGAAAAAATCATATGTTAAAGTCTAGGGGACCATTTTACCCTTTTCTGTTGCATTAAAAGCCTTTGAAAATCAGAGTAATCGGTTTTGCTTTGAAAGAACACACTATGCAGTCTGTGATATCACTTTCAACAAATAGCAACATCAAGAAAAAGCAGAAGATGATGATAGCAAATGTGTAAATTTAGATTCTATGAAAATGTTCATTTTAGGATTATCTACAACTAAGAATACTGTACAAAAAGAGCAAAAAAAAAGTTAGCGTTTAGACCTTAAGTGAGGATAGTTATGTTTCTGATAATACAAATGGATCTAGAGTAATTTACAAAATAGCTAGGAAATAAAATGTGATCCAACTCAAATACCAGAAATCAAAGCCTTTACTCCAGGAAGAAATCTTCATACTCACACATGTACAGCATACACAAAAATTAGTTTGGTTTGTGAATGTAACATGAAATGCAAGAGGCAGGATACCAGACCAAATGGACCAATGGTCTGATTCTACATAATAGATCCAAAATGCAAACTAAGGCATCTGAAGGTAAATAATCCATAGCAGTTTTTCAACTGTATGGAGTTGAAACTTGAATTGTGCACAGTCTTTATGTACTCCTGCAAAGGGGTGGTTTTTAGTCTTGAAATACAAGGACATTTCTAGTGCCACAAAGATACTCACACCCTAGAGAAAAGACAGAGAAGACAACTAGGGTATGTCTACATGGCAAAGTTATTTCGAAATAACAGCCATTATTTCGAAATAACTTTCCTAGCATCTACACAGCCAAATCGCTATTTTGAAATTAATTCGAAATAGTGGAGCACTTATTTTGAATTTGGTAAACCACATTCCACGAGGAATAACGCCAAATTCGAAATAGCTATTTCAAAATAAGTGCTGTGTAGACACTTATATCAAAATAGGGGGCTTCCAGTCTTCCCAGGGGGCCCTGGTGGCCACTCCAGCCTCGATCAAGAACACTCCTCTCCCTCCCCCCTCCCCGGAGCCCTTAAAGGGATTGACTCTGGCCACAGTGCCTGTGCCAGCTCCAAGCCTGCCAGCCCAGAGCCAGCAGTCACTGCCCCTGACCCAGTGGCCCCAAAACATGAGCCAACAAGCCACTGGCAGCCAGCCCTCCACCACTCCCCAGGAGCAGTCCACCAGCTCCCAGGAGCCTGCCAGGGCCCGGAGAAGGTGGGCGCCTTCCTGGTCCAGGGTGGAGATCATGGACCTTATTCAGGTTTGGGGGGGGATGCCCCCAACGTCCATGATCTCCACACTAGACAGAGGAACGCGGCTGTCTATGGCAGGATAGCTGCCAGCCTGGCCACCAAAGACCACAGGCGAACCCAGGAGCAGGTTTGCATGAAAATCAAGTTGGTCCGGCGAGACCCCCCCAACCCTGAGCTTCCCCTCCCCCTTCTTCCCCTTGTTTCCCCCTTCCAGCTCCCTCCTCCCAGGTTTCCCCCTCCCCTCTCCCACCCTCTCTTCTCCCCTCTCCCGCCTCCTTTTCCCAGTCTCACCAGAGTTTCATTTCCCCCCCCCCAGTTTTGTTAAATAGAGTTTGTGTTCATGAAAATACGTGTATTTTATTTGACATCAGGAAGGGGGGTTAGGGAGGGGTAAGTGGAAGGACGTGAGGGAGGAATGAGGCATAAGCCCCCAGTGGGGCAGACCAGGGAGGCTCTTAGTGCTCCTCAGGGTGGAAGCTCTCCTGCAGGGCCTCCTGGATACTGACAGCCCCCCGATGGACCTCCCAGACGGCAGCCTGCAGAAAGTGCAGCCAGGCTTGCAGCAACGCATCCAAGAGAAGCACCAGAGTGCCAGGGGCAGCTCTGGCTCCATGTTGCAGAGTGCTGTGGTGTCCCGAGTGAGGACAACCAGAGCACACAGAGACAAAATGCTTTGCTGTCCCTCATCAAGGTAGGCAAGCAAGCAGGGAAAGCTGAGAACTGGCTGTCTAGGGGGGAGGTCCCTTTAAGCACAGGTCTCAGATAGCCTCAGGCAGCAGCCACACAAGGTAACTCCTGACCTGATGCCCTGCCAGACCTCGTTCCGGCCGGCCTTAAATGCGATTCAGCGTCCACTCAGTGTGGACATGCTATTTCAAAATAGCAAAACGTTATTTCGAAATGCATTTTGTGTGTAGATGCGTTATTTCGAAATAACTTATTTTGAATTAACTATTTCGAAATAAGATATTTTGAAATAATACTGTAGTGTATACATAGCCCAAGAGGGTATCAAAGGTTTGTGAACAAAGGTGAATGTGTTATAGACTAGTCTGTAAATGAAATGGTAAAGCTCATAGAACTGTTGTTATTAGATGAGTATTTATCTGAAGAATTTAGGCTGCTTCTTCAGTGTTTCCAGATAAAACACTCTGTTAAGATGGGTTAGAGTTGATGGTACATACTGTATCAGCAATTGAGGAGAAAATACATTATTGTAGTGCTGAAATATTTGTTTAAAAAAAAAAGCATTACAAATATAGGAAGTTCAAAACTGGCTTAAACTTAAATGAAATGTAAACCTGTTAGGACACGGAAATGCAGAGTCAAAATGCAAATGTAAGAGAGCTGTAAATGTCTACAAGTTTTTCAAGGATGTAGATATTGTAGCAGAAGAGGTGCTGTTTAGGATGGCACAATTGGATATAATGAGGTGAAATTAAGCAAATGAAAATTTAGTCAGGAATTCAGTGAGGTCTATTAAACTATGCAGTAATCTCCCAAGGGATGAGGTTTGTCATTGCTTGAGTCATTCAAAAGTAGACTGGATAAAGCCATATGATCCCATATTTGCTGATTGATGGATGAAAAGATATAACAGGCATTTTTTTAAAAGTCTAATTTCTATAATGTACAGCAATTAATCCCTTTTTTATAGCCAGTCACACTCAATTTACCCTAGAAGATGATTTGGGGAAGAATGTTTTAGCTAGTGATATAGCATAGTGAGAATAATGATGCACAGTAATCACAATGACTGTCAGGTTTCTGGATCCTAAAATACTGGAGTAAATTGTCTTTAGAGCTTTTATTTTTAGAAAAGAAAAATTGGCCTGGGTTGCTAAACATCGGCTGGATGTTTTTAAATGGTGTTGAATCATTTTCTAACCATAAATAACATCTGTTGCTACGTAAGTTAAAATGTGGAAAGGTTAATCAAAGCTCGTGTTTCAGTGTGTAATCTGATCACCTGCATAGCATTGTCCAACTTCTATACGTTCTTCCACCTACTCTCAGCATGATGTCAAACTAGATGTAAGTAAGTGCGATCTGATCCAGTCTAGCAAATCCTATATTCTTCTAGATTTTTCTTGAGAAATTAGACTCCATTAAGTAGACAAATACAGCATGCTAATCAATGTCCTGCTCATTGTGGAAAAAACAATACATATTCTATGTCATTGTTATGACTTCAGTGTAAACACTATTAAGAAGGCTAGAAGGGCACATTCAAAGACATTTTAACAAAGGTAGCTTTAAAAATCACCTAAAGTTAGCTAGCTGTATGCACTAAAAGGGGTTAATAAATTGCTAGTGGCAAATGATTTGTAATTTTGCTTAATTGTTATACGTATACATGTACTATTAACAATTTTACTTAGAGTTTCTTACATCAGGTAACTGTGATCCATTATTTTTGACAGATACTCTGTACAAAAAGAACAGGGCAAAATTAACATAAAAGTGACGCTTCTCCTTTCAGAAGGATAATTGTATGGCACTGCAACACCAGAGCTGTGAGGTGAAAATGCTAGGTGATGCCCTTTTGTTATAGACCTTTTTTTTCCCCCAATAGAATTGAAATTTAATTAAAACAGATTCCTTTATCCTACAAATGGAAAAAAAAAAGGTTCAGAACAACACATTCAGGAATGGAAAGACCAAGGGAACAGCATGATTAATCTGAAGTAAAAGTAAGGAAGTCTTTCATTATTCATCAGTTAATGACAGTTAGGAGCAAGCTGCAATGTTTCGATAAATGAGAGATGTAAAATGGTACTGTGAAGCAGCCGTCTTCCCCTCAAACTAGAACACAGGACTCAACTGAGCTCCTGAATGAAAATGCTAATTCCACATGATTAATCCTTTCTTCTTTTCTGTCAACATGAATATTAAGTAACTTCCTCTACAGTGTCACTGTTAACTTGTACTTCGTTTATTTCAGGCTGTTTTCTTGGGAATATACAGCTTGACCTTAACACTTAGGATGACCTTATTGTGTCTGGTATGAGCCCAACTGAATTGCATTTCTTTCTTTTTTTTTTCCAGTCTTTTACATCACATTTTTTTAAAAAATAATTGCTGGATTGAACTGGTGTACTGAATTGGGCATTAGTTTTCCACCTCTAGTTCACACTCTGCAAGGACACTAAACACTGACCTAGACAAAGAAGAGAATGTTTCTACTTTAAAACAACACATTTTCAAAAGTTATGCTTCCAAAAATGACTGCATTTGAAAACATACAGACTGATCCTGATCTAATTTACACTAGTTTACATTGGAAGTAGTTCCAGTAAAGTCAGTGGAGTTAAATCATTGTGAAATGGGGGAGGCATTAGAATCAGGCTGGTGTGGTAAGTAACTGTTTGACATTTCTCATGGTGCACAATAGGTGTCCACATTTGCAAATTTGTCTGTAAGCATCTAAAAATTAAGTATATTTCCAAATGAGAGAGTCACTCTGTCTCCCATTTCTGCTTTGTGTATTAATAATTACAGGATAGTTTATAAGCTTCAGAGGGGTAGCTGAGTTAGTCTGTAACAGGAAAAATTTAAAAAACAACAAATAGTCTAGTAGCACCTTAAAGACTAACAAAACATGTAGATGGTATGAGCTTTCCTTTCGTGGGCACAACTCACAAATAGTTAATGAGAGGATAAATTTCAATTTGCCACATTGATACACTGATAAGTATATTGATTAAAAATTGGAATTTTGTTTTGTGCCAAGTTTATTTGCATTATGAACAATAGAAATCTGTACATAGGCATATTTATTAGTACTTCTTGTCAGGTGACAAATGTTTCCTTTATCAGGCAATGAAAGGCTGATAAAACCAATTCATTTAAATGTAATGTTGCCTACTTTTGAATCAGCCTCAGTTTGTGCCTCCTCTATCCCTAAAAGAAATCAGCTCTCGTCCCACAGCTTAAAATATTTGACACAGTTCTTCATGGCATATAAAATAGCTCTGTAGAATAGCGGTATTAGATACAGATATGGCCAATTATTAAAAAAAGGATTAAACAGTCATGGCATATGTGCAGTGCATGTGTTTTAGATTATCCCTTTTTTCCTTTGCCGTCCATCAAGACCATCATCTTATACAGTTTCCTCCTTTATTCACCCTAGTTCTTAATCCTGTATCACACATCTGTACCTCCAACATAGAAGGACTGGGTGTTACTCCCTCTGGTCCATGGGCAGGCAAAATAAGGCTGACAGGCCAGACCACTAATTCTCTGGGCCGCACTCTAATGTCCTGTTCAAAGTGTCCAACTTCTAGGGCTAGTGTGTGCGTCTCTGCAGTGCATGTGTCCCGGGGGAGGGGGAAGGGTAGGTCTCCATGTGCTGGCCCCACCCCCTCTACAGTCCTCATAGCTCCCTTTGGTTGGAAACCAGCCAATGGGAGCTGCATGGGCCATGCTTGTGAGTGCAGGCAGCTTGTGGTGCTTGCCTTTTACCATGGCATGTGCAGTGCAAAGACGCACACACTGGCCCCAGCAGCTGGTTGTTTTGAGCATAATGTGGGGGCGCAAGCAGGAGAGAGCCTGCCTGAGGGGTTCGCTGTGCCTAGCAGAAGTTCCTTCCAGCCAGAGCCTCCATCTGGCGCTCCACTCCCTCACACATCCCAACTCCCTGTCCCAGGTCACAACACAAGCTCCTGTGCCCCTACCACAGGTCATAACCCTCTCCTGCCCCAGGTCACAACACAAACCCCTGAACCTCTCCTGTATACCTGCCTCAGGTCACAACTCCCTCCCAGATTCCCTCCTAAACTCCTCCCCCAGGTCAGAATCCTCTCCTGTACCCATACGCCCTCCCAGACCGTACTCCTCTTGTATCCCAATCCCTTGCCTCAGATTACAACTTCATCCTTTACCTAAACTCCCTCCCAGACCCTGCACCTACTCCTGCACCCCAATCCGAGCTCCTTTCTGCACCAAACCTCTGTCCCAGACCCCACACCTCCTCCATTAATATAATAGAAAAGGGAAGCCCTTGACCACTTGCAAAATTCTTGGAGTGGTCCTCCCATCAAAAATTATTGCCCATCCCTGCTCTAGAGCAAGTCAGCATAGCTGCTGAGTTACCAGTAAGGGTTGTTAGTGGTGATATCCATGATCAGGGATGAATGAGCTCTCTACAAAAATATTCACATCTCTTTTCAGACAAAGAGCAATGCAGCAATCCCAGTTCTTGAATTTGGAATTATGTTTGGAATTATCTGATCACTAATCTGGCTGTCCACATGCCCATTATAATCACAAAGCAAACCACTGATCATAATAAACTGGGAATCAGTATTCAAAGGCAGAAATGGCACCTACATTACATGCCTTTCATAATTTACACCTAGTCTAAAAGCACTAATACATATTTCAATGAAAAGAAATTGAATGAGTGCCTAAAGCATCTCAAACTATACCATATGCATTTTTTCAGACATTTCTAACTATAAAATATCTGTTTTTAGGGTGTATATCATGAAATACACCTGTTTAGGAGAGTACATAGGAATTTGCTTAATTTTAATCACAAACTCAAATCCTCTAAAGTTAGCTATTTCTTCCACGCTTTCATGAATTGGATGGATTTCGGCATCTGCTTAGGTCAGGGCTACTCAACTCTGGAAGCTTTGGGGGCCACAATGATACTCACAGCACATGCCGAGGGCCACAACTTAAGTGTGGTTGCACATATATGCAAATATATGTGCAAATAGCTTCTTTCACACTGACGGGCATGAATAGAGAGTAAGGCAAAACTACACAACATGCAGGCCCCATTTAAATCAGTTCTGCTGCTATTAATAAAATGCAATATTTACCTGATTTCCACCCATATGACAGCACTTTTAGGGTACATCTACACTTGCACCCTAGTGTGAACTAGGGATGCAAATGTAGGCGACCGAAATTGCTAATGAAGTGGGGATTTAAATATCCCGCACTTCATTAGCATGATCTCGCCGGCGCATTACTCCACTCAACAGCTGTTTCGAAAGTGAAAGTGCACGCCGGGACGCGTTAGTTCGAACCAAACCCCTTGGTTCGAACTAACGTTACTTCTCATTTTTGAGGAGTAATGTTAGTTCGAACCAAGGGGTTTGGTTCGAACTAACGCTTCCCGGTGCGCACTTTCACTTTCGAAACAGCTGTTGAGGGGAGTAATGCTCCGGCGAGATCATGCTAATGAAGCACGGGATATTTAAATCCCCGCTTCATTAGCAATTTCGGTCACCTACATTTGCATCCCGAGTTCACACTAGGGTGCAAGTGTAGACATACCCCTAATGAGCAATGATAGTCCAGGAATTTAACTACTAAAACACATATCAACAGAAGATCATTATATTGACTACTTTTTTGTTTTGGCTTCCACCTGCAGGCCGCCTGTTGAATCCCACATAAACCCAAACTGCACCACGGGCCACAAACAAATGGGCTGCATGTGGCCCACGGGCCATGTGCTAAGTAGCCCTGGCTTAGATCTTTTCCTGAACTGGAGGCTAAATATATATTTGGGTGGAAAAAATTCCTATTGCCATATTTCAGCCTATGGTTTCCATATGAGTTCTGTTATAAACCTTTGAGAATAGAAAATCTGATGAAACCATCTCTCTTCACAAGCATGCAGATCAGGAATGTAGCATGCTTTTTAAATACAGATTTAAATGATGCTGTGCTGACTTGATCATATTAGGCATATGCCACATATAGTGTGTCAAATAACTCCTGATTTCCTTTGGTCAGCATTTCTTTTGGTATTAACACAGAGCTTCTTGCTTTTCTAGGTCTTCCTCAGGCCTTGTATTAATATATTGTTTGATATCTATACCTATGTATATTAATTATGCTGGTGATATTCTGCATTTGAAGGTCTACCATTGCTGGAATGCATAGCAACAGTCTGAAAATGACTAATTGAAGGAGAGCATTAAATGGGGGTTGCGTGTAGATTTTTGCACTTCTGTTCCATAGACAGCTGAGTTTCCATTTCTTTTCAGCATTTAAAAAAAAGGTAGATCTCAATGATTAGTGAGGTCATTGTCAGTTTAGAGAAAAGTTGGACAAATTGTAACACCTCAGCAAAGGATGGGGAGCAATCCATTGTTGTTATATGTGATACCTAGCAGCCCCAATCATGGACCAGGACTCTAGGCTGGCACTATACAAACTTGGAATGAAATAAAGTCTCTGTCCCACAGTTGTAGGAGAACCACCCTTCAAGAGGTAGTTATAGAGGAGTTTGAAGGCAGAGAAAGCAGTGATCTCATTGATGAGCTTGGGAGAAAAACCTAATATATACAGATATATAGCAAATCTATATAGTTTAGAAGTAAGTTTAAGTCCTAAGATGTATTTGGTAAAAATAAAAACTTTTGCCAGTCAATGAATGTTTTAGTCAGTAGTAGATCCATTACCTAGAGAAAAAGGGATCTAGGTTAGCACATTACAGATCCAGAGTTCAAGTCCAGTTCCAATGTCCCTCCTTCCTGTGTATATATCGCAAAGGGGTCATGGTCCATTGATAGGTCTCTTAGGTGTTATCACAATACAAACAACAATAAGCAACTACAATAGATGGCTTCCCATCCTTTGTGCTATACCTAGATGTCAAGTTTGTAGTCATCTGTATAAACCATGGTAGAGATGGAGCCCTATGTTCTGAATTGTTTTCTCTGCCAGTCCTCTTACCTTTCAGGGAATGTTTCCTTATGCAGGCCTTTGGTGGATAAGAGTGCTGAAGTGAGGCTGGATGACATTATTTACCTTTTCTTCTGAAAATGATGTTTCCTACCAAAGGGTTTTTTTTTAAGAATGAGTCCTTATATGAGCTCCTTATTACATTAATGCTTGAAGATACAAATAAAAGCGTAACGTTGATACACAGTAATTGCAGTAAGGAGGCATTCAATTCCTTTATTTCTCTGCTAAAAAAAATTGTGATGACATCATCAAAACTAACTGATTCAGAGCTTCACTCTTCTCCATCAATTTTAATGAATAAAAATAACATTTCTTTCTGAAACCTCTTTACCTGGTTTCCTTTATTGCAAATCCCTCATTTCAGGACCAATTCAGAAAACTGTTAGACAGATTAAATCCATCCCCATCTTGCTGCTTCTAATGACTCTGCTACCTCCTGCCAGAGTTTGACTGACTGGTTCTGGATTGTGTCACTGGAAATGCTCACAGATGATGTGGATGTTTCCTGACTTGCATTTAGCAGTGAAACTGACTGTCCTGAGTTTACTGCTGAGGAGTAGCAGGTGAAACAGGAGAAACAAGAGATTAGACATTCCAGCATGACAAAAAATAGGGGCTAAAAACAATGCAGTAGATGTAGGCTGGGATTTGAAAAGATGCTCCGTGGAATTACGCATCCAATAATACACCTTCATTTGTTACTGTATACCACTCAATATTAGATCCAAAATTAATGCTAATTGGCTGGGATATCAGTGTTATCACATGGACTAATAACTGGTTGTAGGACTGCAAATAAGGGATAATGAGAGACAGCAACATATTGATTTGGAGGAAGGTATGGTTGGTTTGCCGCAGGGATGTGGGTTTTTTTTTTGGTCTGTGTCTTGTTAACATCTTTGTTAATAACCCGGAGGAGTGGGTAAACTGCATGCTAATTAAATTCACAGATGACACTAAATGGGGAAGCATTGCACACATAGTGTTACCAGAGTTTCTTGGTGAAAATCTGGACCACCTGTCATGGCAGGCACATGGAGAGAGGTTTTAGCAGGTATCAGGGAGGGGAATAAACGCAGAAAGGCTTGACAGGTTGTTGTAGGGGGGAAATGACTGCCTACTCCTCCATCTTCTTAACAAAGCATACCCTTAATCTCCTTTCCCAACATTGTGTGGCTTTTATCCTCTGTGTCTACAGTATTCACTGTCCTCAGGTCTTAGAAAAATTCACCCACTGGCTAGTAGGGGGAAGGCTAAACCTACTATCCAGTACTGGAAGAAGCAGAATGATTTTTAAACTACTTTTGCATTACCCCTAAGTGTACAGAGTTCAGCTCCAATACAACTGAAGACTGAACGCTATATTTCATTTAAATTACACGTGAACTCCCTAATTAATACTGGATAATATTATTATCTTTGCTTTTTGTCTTACTGGTTGTTGTGGATTAGTGGATTGAGAACTAGTTTGAGATTTAGGAGACCTGGATTCCTAGTTCTGCTGGGTAACCTTCAATGAGTCAGTTTGCTTTTTTGTGCCTTGGTTCCCCCATCTGTAAAATGGTAATAATTATGCAAAACATTTTACAGAGGTCTGTTAATGACTGACAAACACAATATCAAATTTAGGTATAATAATTATTATTATTTAGTAAATGCTGTCCCTGCTATTGTCAGCAGAGTCCAATTTGTTTATAAGGGGAAGGCTTAAATTACTGAATCCATTAATGTGATGATTGAGTGCCCCACAGGAGTAAAACTAGCGTAACTGCTTACTAGCCAGACACTACTTAATGTAGCACTTGTGTTATGGAGAACAACATTCAATCATGAAAATATTATGTATTTGTTTTTAAATGTAGCTTGGGGATATTTTTTTCCAAAGAAATCTAGAGCTATGTCATGCTGCAAATTCAGTGGCAATGAAACAAACACCCTCCAATAGAATACTGCACATAGATTAGACTTTTGGTATGTATTTAGTTGTAATCCAGTTCCATATTTCTTACCCCAAACAATAGGTGATTCAAGGTGTAATGCCCATGTGGCAAATGATGAGCATGGTGTGCTGTCATTACGGAGCTTTCCAATCTTGGTTTTTGTTTTCTAGGCATCTTCCCTGGCAGTGTTATGCAAATTAACCAATTAATGACAGACAAAATGGCCTTCCTGCATCGCCATGTTTGTAATAAGAAGGACAATGCTATAAGTCACGTACCTATTCAGAGAGTTCTGCAGGCCACAGCTAGGGCATGATTAGCCTGCCTGTGGAAGACAATTGCAGAGGCATCTGCTCGGTTAATTTTGAGAGGAAAATTTACCAGATGGAGGCTGAAGATTTAAGTGATTAGAAGGTAGTAGATTGGAATACAAATTGGATTAAAAGAAATTAGATTGATATAAATCGAATTGAGTCACAACAGTTTGTGTTGTTCGTACCAAGGGGCAGTGGATTATGGGAGAAGCAGATGCTCCAATGAGATAGGAATTAATGTGGCTTTGACAGTCCATCTGGGAAGGCCTGAATATCGAGTATATCCCTAATCTCTCTCTCCATTTATCAATGCCATAATGTTAATTAGTACTTCATTCATTAAGTTACTTACAGAGGAAAAATCTCACCCCTAGCCTCTCTGCTTGAGGATTTGTTATTGTGCCAAGAAATGGAAATCTCTCTTTAGCTGAGCTAGCTACAGTTGACTCTTATGTTAGACCTGTGTAATTTTCCTCAAGTATGCTGCTGCTTTTGGCATGCATGAAATTTATTGGGCTTTGTTTTGCAATAAATTTGCCTTCATAAATCCAATTGCATAGTTATTTGAAGTCCTGTCTTGATCCCCTAAAGCACATCAATCCCAAGCTACTAGTAATAAGCCTCCTTTTCACAGTTTTAATAAGGTACTGTATATACTGTACTGTATGTAGTTGAGTAACATTTTGTTTTATGGCCACGATGTAGCTGTGACATTAATGATGAGAGGCAGATTCTTCCTGGAGGGGGAAAACAAGACAGATTTGTGTGTGCGTGCATGAGCACTCTGTTGGAGAGAGTTATGTTTACTGCACCTGAAATGTCTGATGTTGGACTGGTTTGTCCTAAAATCTGGAGAGACTGGCTGACAACAGCCCTGTTTGACTTGTAAATAGTTCTTTCATCTCAACAGTGTTCTAGAGGATGAATGCTTGCCTTGGACCTGAGAAACAGCAGAAAAATAACTTTTTTAGATGGGGAAAAAGCCTGAAAAACACTAATGTAAAATGAGATATCCACATCACACTTTGATCTGATTACAATTATTTTCATACAAAATGGCAGGTGCTGAAAAGAACAGCATTCTTAGTAAAGGAACAAAACCAGACTTTTTTTTTTTCCACTGCACACAAGTGTGATGCAGTACAGTGGTGCCACACCATTCACATATAATGCAGATGCTGGTACACAAGGGCTGTATTCCAGTGTGTGTGGTATGAATCCTTCAACATGTCCTTTTCAGTTTTTTTTAAATAATATTTGACCTGTTGTCCTAGAGCCCAAAAAGATTAAGCATTTAAATAGATCCAAACAGACTGTAAATTTGAGTTCTAAATTACCTTTCTTGCATCTTTATTCCTTTAAAAGAATTCTAAATTAACTAGATTTGAAAATGTCTGGTGCTTTACTGATGGAAGCAAGTAAGACGACAGGTATTTACAAACACATCAAACAGATTAATGTATGACATTATATTCTAGTTTGTCACTGATGACAGTAGTGGAAACTCTGAAATATTTTCTTAATTATAAAGTAGTTTTGCAGAAAACAAGACTGTTGTATTCCATTCCATTATCTCTGAACATAAGTGATGCATGGATGTGTAATAAGGGTGTGTGTGTGTTTATATTTTAATAAAACAGTCACATTACCTGTTTTACAAATGTACTGTATTGACAGATGAAAAAAGAAACATATAAAATAACCTCAATTTCCTGAACACCTGCTGTAATGTTTAGCTCTAGACAAATAAAAAACACTCAATATTCAATATTTGTAATGTGACCCACCCTCCTTTAGGTCCAGTTGCATGAAACATATGTAAGTATTGAAAGGCTGAAATATTTTTTCTTTATTATGGTCCAGACAGCATGCATTAAGCTTATTGAAAATAATGATAATAAGTCAATTAATGTTTATGACCATCTGCTTCCTCTGTAATATTCCTTTCACTTCTTGTCCCACTACTTTTACATCTCGTTCACAAATTTATGGATATGGCAGTAAACATTGTGAGAACTGCCTCTGTGCGTGTGAGTGAGTGAGAGAGAGAGAGACCTCCTTTGGATATTAGCCTCTCTTTTTTTCTTGTGCAAGTTGCTCACAGTGAAACAAATAGATTAAACAAATTGCGTATTTGGACGAAGCTTTTAAAGTAAGTATTGTCATAGTTACATACTCAACCAGTCTACGACTCTTACTTGTGGTGGTTTACTGGTATTATGTGATGCATTAATGGAATCAACAGAGATCTTAAGCAGTAACGGTATTTAGACAGAAACAGTGAACTAGTTTGTACATTAATAGTACACTTCTTAGAACAGTAATTCTTGTTAATGCATCAAAACTAAAATAATGCATGATATAGTATCTTATCGCAGCCTTTCCTTTGAAGGGCAGAATTCTTTTCAGTTAGACATATGTCGCTCTATTGACAGCCATGACTTTACATGCATGTAATGGAGAGCAGAATTTGGTCTGATACATTCATAGAAAGCTCAAGAGAAACACGGGACTGGTGCCCTCAAGCTGAAGAATTGCAAGCAACATTTCTGATGTCTGCCAGCCTTGACTATAAATAAATGAAGCAGGAGAGTTGAGGAAAATTCAGTAAGTACTGTCGAAACAAGTGCCAAGAGTTGGCACAATGACTCCAAGTTTTGTGCTCTGTCATCAGGCCCCAGGGCATTCCGTTTAATTCTGTCTGCACAAGGTGGAGTTGGAGAATTCCAATTTACAATTTAACAGGACATAAACTGAATTATTGTGGGATGGGGAGGGAGGATTCACTTTGTAAATGGAAATGAGAGTGAGAGGCTGTCTTTGTTTTGGATGGGATAAAAAAATCATCATCTTCCTAGCCAGTGACATAGTCGCTGTTTGGAAAATGTGACAAGACTGACCAATTTTGTTCATTAAATTGTGTATGAAGTTTAAATGATGGGTGAGGAAAATCTTCAGAAGTGCCTTGTGGTTTTTCAGTGTCCCAGTTCACAGCGGGGATCCATAAGCAGTGAGAGTATGTGAAAGAGTGAATCTCAAGCATGTCTGCATTTTGAGCTGGAAGCTGTAAATTCCAGCTCAGTCAGACATATCTGTGTTAGCTGTGATTGAGCAAGTGTGCTAAAAAGAGACTGTGGCTGTGGCAGCATTAACAGGAGGAGGGAGTAGCTGCCCCGAGTATCTATGCATTCAAGTCATTATCTAGGAACTTAGGCTATGTCTGCAGTTCAGAGGTTTTTTTAGAAAAACTGCCATTTTTCCGAAAAAAAAGTTCACTTACGTTCACACTGCAATCACGTTCTTTTGAAAAAAAAATCGAAAAAACAGAGGGGGTTTTCCAACATTGGTAAACCTCTTTCTTCGAGGAAGAAGCCTTTTTCTGAAAGAACTCTTTCGGAAAAAGGCATTTGTGGATGGGAAGGAGGGAGTTCTTTTGAAAGAAGACGAAAAAGGAAAAAGCACAGGTGCCCTGGTGGCCACTCTGTCCATAGTAATCACAGCTTAAATACAGGATAGCATCTCTTCAGTGTGGATGCTATCTTTTGAAAAAGATCATTTTTTCGATGTGTTTTGGCATTGTGGATGCTCTCTTTAGGAAGAAATTTTTTTGGAAGCTCTCTTCCAGAAAAGCTTCTTCTGAAAGAAACCTGTAGTCTAGACATAGCCCTACAGGCAGGTATATCTCCTCCTGTTGGAATTTGCACCTTCTATCATGAAGTGTAGCCAGACCCTCCCCGCCCCGCCCAAAAAAGAGCTAATCTATACTGAAGGTTCACTGAGAGTGGTTAGAAATGGAGAAATCGGAGAACATGTACTCAGGAGCACAAATGAATCCTTCTTCAATCTTGTATTTTGTACCTAGATACTAAAGCACTTAGGACTTCTATTATTGCCATATTCTCCTGTATTTAGAAGAGGGAATAATTATTTCAGATGTCACTGTAACCACTGAAATATCCTTTTAGTGGGAGGTCAGACCACTGTATGAAAGGTACCCTTTTTAGCAAAGGATTTTTTTAAGCCAACCTCACTGTGAGCAGTAACACATGCTAGTTAAGTTTTGTAAGAGAATTTTAGTGTAAGTGTTTATGGTGACCCCAGGTTATGGATTTTATGGGTGCAACTCACATAACACATAGTATGGGACTATTTTCTTTCTTGATATGGAAACCTTCTTTTATTTAAAAACAACTGAATGGGTTCCCATATTACATGCTACAAAGAGTAAACTCCAAGGCAATGTTTACAGATGTCCAAGGAAACTCACACTGCATTTAGAATTCATGGTGTTAATAACTGAGGATAATCTATGTTAATAGCTTGGGTGTATAGCTGTCAGGAAGCACATACTGGCAGAATGGTTTTGCTACTTTTGGGGAAGATGCAGAGGCTGTTATTCCCTCCACACTGTTGTGAAGGGAGAGAGTGCTTAAGAGGATAGCCCCTTTAAGCTGGAGTCCTGTCCATGGAGGGTGCAGACACTATTCTCAGCAGGGATGTAATAGTGTAGTCGATAAACCAATTAACCAATAAGCAAAAGCTTATAGGTTAATGCTATAGACTACACGCATTTTCCAACCAGTACATTTTTTAGCAGGCTGGCCAGCAGCCCAGCTCTGTTCTGGCTCACGCGGCGTGCAGGACCTACCCCTGCTGTGGCTCTGCATTTAAAGTGTATTAGGAGCCGGGCAGGCATGTAGCCCAGCTCAGTTTCGGTTTGTGCCTGGTCTGGAAGCTCAGACCACACCCCGCTGCAGACAGGGGCTGCTGCCACCCTTCACTGATGCCTCTTCATCAGAGCAACAAGCAGCTGGTCCACAAGAGGAGCTGGTTTTTAAACTGGCTCCCCTTGCTGACTAGCTTCTGCCTAGCATCCCGTGCTGCTGCTGGCCCCGCCCCCAGGGAGTATAGAATAGTCGACTAACCAATAAGAATTCATGAGGTTACTTGACTATTTAGTTAACCCATATTTAACATCCATAATTCTCAGCTTGTGCCCTTTTCTTGCAGAGTTATTCAGAGGCCTGACACAATCTGACTTTTAAAGGGGACATGGAGGCTAATGTGTTAGCAAGGCATAGAGCAAAATGTGCATGTAATGAGAGATGTGATCTAAGCAGGAGCAGAGCTGTGCAAAACCTTGAAAATGAAGGTGAAAACTTTATATATGATATAAAAGAAACAGAATATTATGGGAATCAAGACCTTTTATATAAATTTAATTATTTTTATTTCTTTGCTGGATTTCATCTTGAGATGTTTTAAAGCAACTCTTTCAGTATGAAACTTCCAAAAAGTAAGCTGTTTGACTTAGAGCCCTGTTCCTAAAAATAAAAACTTCTCTAAGGTATCTTGTTTGTGAGAAGAATGATGACATGTACGTATAAGATGTTCAAATTTATTTTTAATTTTTATGAGGTATGAACACTGACTGGCTACTGTTGCTAACTGATCTTTTCAGTTAGTTATTTTTATAGGTTTTTGGCTCAAACTGTCTATGAACTGGTGACATATCTTAAGTTTTTACCCACAGAAGGCCATGAAAACTTTAAAAGCAGTTTCATAGTTTAGGATTTTTTTGGATGCAGGATTGATCACAGACTTACATTATTTTTATAAAAAACATTAAATATTTTTAAATTATTGGCTTAATCAGGACTTTTTCATGTTGACACTAATTAAGGCTGACCAAGTTGCCTGGCTTCAAGGTAGGCCTAATGCATGATTTGTCTAAAGTCCTTAAAGGGAGGCACTGCAAGGTGAAATAAGCAGAGAAAATAACCAGTGACCAGTAGACTGTGGAAGCTAAAGAGTTGTGAACACTCTATAATCTTAAGTGTCTTATTTTTTCTGGTTTGTATTTTTGGATTTTGGGTTTTGTCTCTTTTCATTCTATCATTTTAGGATGTGAAAGTAAGGTTGCAGGGATACATGTTTGTATGAACACCCTTAAAGTCTGCACAGGGAAAGAACCTGAAAGGAAATTCCCTGGGTTTAAGCAGCCTTAAATACAGTCTTGTAAAGATGCTCATTAAAGCATGTTGTGTATTGGAAAGTTCTAAGAAACTTCAATTGTTACTGCAAAATTTGGTATGTAAGAGTTGTCAGATTTCAGCTTGTTAAATATTCTGTAAAAGTATATATTCTAAAATCTTTGTTAGAGAGGAGGGGGATTATATGGTAGTTTTTTATTCTTAGTTTAATACTATTAATGGTAGATGAGCTGTCGTGATATGATACTTGATTTTACTTCGATTTAATAGTTTTAGTCCAATTTATATAACTGATAGTGATACTTCTTTCAATAAATGGAGTGAGTCCAGGATCTGGGTGGGTATCAGCAAGTCATCCTAAAAGTCTACCAGCTCTCCCTAATTAGCCTGTGGTTCTCACAGAGATGTACAAGCAAATGAGAAGGGGGTTCTTCTACTGTCTAAAAAGAAGCTATTGTTATGATCCCAATGCTGTGATGATATGTCAAGTCTGTAGCAAAGGATGGTCTGGGATATCTCTTGTTTTCCTGATCAGAAAAAGATCAGAAAGGAAACGTGCTGAGAGGAATCAGGAATATACTTAACTTTGCTAAATTCCAAAAATGGCTTGAGAGAATCTCTTGGGATGAGCTGCTTTGTTTGAGTTGCACTGGATGAAAACAGTGAGAAAACACCTGTTGTCTTTGTGATGCTCTTGTTACCTGCAATTTTCTTCAGATAAGAAGCTTCTTTCCCCCGTGAATTCATACTGTCTTTCATAGCTCTCAATGTTTTTCCCACTGTATTTTCAGTCCTAACGTGAATGTATCATGTCTTATAATTAGACTACAGTAGAACACTCATGGAACTCAAACTCTATTATTTTAAGCTTAGAAGTAAAAAGTCTATTGACAGGAAAATTTTACCAACTAAAAAAATACGAGACATGGAATTAGGTGAATAAGGTTAAGTGTCTGTGATCTTTTGATGAGCCATTATACAGTGCATGATTAATTTCTATTCCTTTCTGCAAACCAGACTACCCTACAATGATAATTAGCTGGCAAGAGAAAACATAAATTTGAGGTAACTTTTGAGGGTGAGAAATAAGGAAACAAAAGAAATCCCTATCATTTGTATTAGTCTGTGTGAAATTCTGTTCAGCTAAACAGAATTGATTCAGTTTTCTGTGCAATACTGGCTTGTATTAATAATATTTTTCATCTACAAGACCATGACTGATTTATAGATAACCATACACTGTGGGCTATTTACATCACTTTTGCAGAGGTAGTGGACTTCGCACTACTCCTGATTAACGTTGTTGTGTGAGTGAAGTGGATCTATGCACAGCATGCGGCCTCTGTGGTGGAGACATAATAAACTTTTAAAAACGTAATGATACTCTGAAAAAAAAGTGTTTTAAAAAGGAAAGAGACCAAGTTGATTGTTAATCCAGTGGAATGTAAATAGGCAGAACATAATTTACCTCCTTTGCAATCTGGCCATTGATAATACAATTTCTGTGCAAAATGCTACATGAAAGGGAGAGGTGGTGGTTTGTTTGATCTTGAATGGAGCCCATCTTATTAAAAATTTGGAAACTCCTGAATGAGTAGATTTGTCCATTTTACTTTGTGCTGGATATCCCTATTTTTGGCCTACAAAACAACTGAATTCTCTCTCTGTTCGTGTCAGGTTTGTGTGTGTGTGTGTGTGTGTGTGTGTGTGTGTGTGTGTGTGAGTGTGAGAGAGAGAGAGAGTTTATTGAGTTGTTGATTAAGAAACATTAATTAATAGATGTTGAGCAGCTAAAATCTGGGATTCTCTAGTCTGGAAACATGATATTGTTGGACCAGAAAGCCCCGGTTGGGCAGGTTCGGACATGATCTGGCAGTGGGGAGTACATCCCAGTCTGGAGCTGGCAGTGGGGAGCATAGCCTGGGCTTGTACCCTAAGTGCAGCCCCAGCTGGGACCAGTGTAGTAGAGAGTGCAGCCCTGGCGGGGCTGGGGGCAGTGGGGACAGCGGCAGGGAGCAGAGCCCTGGCTGGGTCTGGGAGCAGAACCCAGTGGCCAGGGCTGACACCAAGGAGCAGGGCTGACAGATGGGAGGGGAGCATTGTTATCCTCTCGTCCGGAAAACTCCATGATTCAGAGTCACTCTGGTCCTGAGGGTGCCGGACCAGGACAGCCTCACCTGTCACCATATTTCCCACTTTTATAAGAGGCTGGCTGCTTATAGTATAACTGACAAATTATTCTTCCCTCATTTATAATGAATAGCAGCAGATTTGCATGTTTACAACGCTTTTCTCTTTTAAAATGAGTTATATGTTACTAATAAGTCAAAATTTTGTATAATAAAATTTCTCTGTCCATAATATTTTGTTAAATATTTTAATAGTGGATATTGATTTTTCTCTCTGAGGGTTTTTTGAAGGATTTTTAAAAATCTTTTCCCCCTCCATCCTAAGGAAACTTCTATTTCAGGAAAGGTGGCATGTCTTGGAGAAACAGTTTCCTGAGGAAGGTAGGATGTGCTGCTTAATGGGTTAATTTTGCAGTCGGAAAAGCTTTTACAGACTTTGTCATAGCTGACACAGCTCACTCTGAGTGGAAACCTTCTGTGGAAACATATAATCAGAATCCTTTCTGCCAAGATTTGCAAACTATAAAGCTTACAAAGTAACCTTCCCTGTCATTTTGTCTATAGGAGTGCATCTAGGGGAATCGGGCAGCCTGATGCTGGTGTATCAGCTCACACTCCAGTTGCATTTTCTCATTATCTTGAATTTTCACACTGTCTTTTGTTCAAACTAGCATGTAACTGACTGGATCTCTATTTGAGAGCTCTGCTTTCTTTCAGCCAATTCTCTGGTTAAGAGGGTAGTGAAAGCAACATATTTATTCATTATATCTAGATGTGGATAATAAGCCTGGCTCATAAGTACTCTCTAAGTGGAACGATCAGTATAGGTATTTGAAACTGGAACTGTAGGCAATAACTGTGTGTAGGTGTGATTATCTTCCAATAAACTTATCTAAGGAGGCCTTTATCAGACATTTGCATCTACAAATTTGTTTCTTAAATAGTAGCAGACCATGTGATGGATTCTACCTAGCTAGGGGTAGGATTATATTACATGAATGGACACAATTTTTCCTGGTCTGATCCATGTTCTGTATCTCTTATGCTACTCCTTCAGTGTCCTTCCTCCACTTTCCTCTTCCTAAAAGAAAAATAAATTTAAAATGAAATAATGATTCTACAGAGCAACACAGAGAGCTTTCAGAGGGTACGTCTACACAGCAACATTATTTCAAAATAACTAGCGTTATTTCAAAATAACTTAGGCCATGTCTACATAGAAGGCAGTTATTTTGAAATAATGTTGAAATACTGTCAAGCTGGAGGGCTTCTTACTCCAACTCCTGTAACCCTCATTGTATGAGAGGAGTAAGGGAAGTCAGAGGAAGAGTGCTCTATTTCAACATAAGTGCTGTGTGGATGCTCCCAATTTCAAAATAAGCTACGCAATTGACGTAGCTCAATTTGCATAGCTTATTTCGAGTTAAGCCCTGCTGTGTAGACACATCCAAAGGGTATTAGCTATATCAGTTCTAATACTGTGCAGTCAGTGCATACCTGCAAGTCATTGCATTGTTTTTGTAAGGCCCTAACCTCAGTGATCTAGTTTCCAGGACTATTACTTTAACAACGATATGTTAAAGCATAAAAATGTTTTTTTCTTTTTAGAGACTTACTAACTTTATTAGGACAAGTTGCTGTTGAAACTTTTATTTCAACTATGAGCAGTTGGACTATAGGCAAGAATTGGGTGAAATTCCACAGAATTTGATTTGATTCCATAGAAGGTTAAGTTACATTATTATAACTATTCCTTTTAGTTTTAACATATGACTGAATATTAATTTTAAGAAGTCAGAAATTATTTTTTGTGTTAAGGCTGTAATATTTCAAACATACTAATTTTAATCAATTATAAAGGATTTTTCTGTTTCCTTGCTGATACTTTTTTAGTCAGGCCCAAGAGCAACATTAAATGTGCATTAGCATTCTCCTTTTCCCTTTCTGTCTGTTCACTCCTGGTTGATGTCTCATCCACTTCAATTTCAGCTGTGCTGCTGCTAACAGGTACACAATGCATTTGAAGTACGAGGGGAAGGATATGGACCATTAGCAAAACTGTGAAAGTGACTGATCAAAATACTGTTGAATATACAAAGTAGACAAACCAACTTTCAGATATGGTAGTTTTCAGGTGGCAGTATGAATTTAAGTTGGCAGTATAACTTTATTTAGTTGTTTGTCTCATCTCTTGAAGATGAAGTAGACTTGGCAATACTCAATGATATTTTTTCTTTATATTGGGTCTGTAGCAGGGCTGGATTACCCAATAGGCAGACTAAGCACGTGCTTAGGGCACCAGCGAAGCAAGGGCACCAAAAAAAAAAGATGTTTTTTGGAAAAAATTTGATATTTGATATTTCAAAAAAAGCATCGAAGTATTCATCATGGGAAAAATCAGAACTCCACAGAACGCTCTTTTTCTCAGCTGAAAAGAATAAAAAACCCTCAGAGAACAACAATGTGTCAGGACAGACTTGATTCACTTTCCCTATTGTGTATGGAAGCGGACATGCTTGGTCAAGTCAGCTTCGATGAATTTATCCAGAATTTTGCAATCAGAAAATCTAGAAAGAAGCTATTTTAATTTGAGCATACACGTAAGTTTTGTCATTTCGAAAAATAAAATTTTATTTTACGGTATAGTATTGTTTTTATTTTAAATTACATATGGGGGGGCACCATAATCTTTTCAGTGCTTAGGGCCCCTAAAGGTCTTAATCCGGCCCTGGTCTGTAGACTGCAACCGGTTCTTGTTATCTACGGATGTTGTGATAGCTTCTTGAGTGTGGTAAAAGTATAAATATAAAGAACACCATTTTTGGAAAAACTAACAGTCTGAAAATCAAAACATGAATGATAGGTAAGGGAACAGAATACAATACAGTAATGTTGAACCTTAGTAGTAGAGGTGACCGGTAAACTTTTTTTGTTTGTTTCTTAACTATCTTGGCAATGAGATTGAACCTCATTAAGGGCTGAAAGGCATGAACAGCAACATCTCCTATGCCTTGACTATAATTAGTTGCTTCTCAACCGAAGGAGGGAGGACTAACTCAGGGAGGGTATTGTATATGCAGAGGGCCATAAACAGGCAAGTTGGAGGACAGGTGAGTAACTAAACAGCATCCTTGGTGAAATATAAAGGTGGCTAGTATAGAAAGAAGTGACAGAGTCTGATTTTAAAAGTTAGTGGCAGAACTAAAGAGTACCTTAAAGGCAAGACTGAAAACTGTGTTATGAAGTACTTTCTATATGCTTTGTTAATAGTTAAATTCATATGTTTTTGTGCTGTTTTTCTTTTAAACTGCCGTTCAGTTCTTTTAGTGAAATCAGCATCCTTCCATGGTGTAAAATCTATGCCTGTTTAACGCTTGCCATTATCCCAATAACTGTGAATGGTGATTCGAGAAATAAAAATTGGCTATGAACTTAGCCTGCTTATATTACTTCTGTTCACGTACGACAACCTGATGACTTTGGAAAGTGAGTACCATATAGTAGCAGGCTTAAGAAATCAAATCAACTTTTGTCTGAAAGTGATAAAATCAAAACTGGAGGAGAATGAAATGTCCATGTGCAGGGAGGGAGGAGGAAAGTAGTATTTTTCTGTGCTGTAAAAGGTAATTTTTTTCTCATACTTCTGAAATATAAGGCAAAGTCATAAGTCTTCCTCTGAACTATATATGTTTAGGGTGCGTCTAGACAGTGGTGCTATTTTGGGATAATTTTGGTATCCAGAAATAGCATTTTCTGTGTCTTGAGAGCGTCCTCATTATTTCAAAATAGTGAGCACGCTATTCCGACATCCCTGTAAACCTCGTTCCACAAGGATTAAGGGACGTTTTGGAATAGCGCTCTATTTTGAAATTTGGTGCTGTGTATACAGCGCCAAATTTTGAAATAAGCTAGTTCAAAATTAACTTGAAATAAGCTACGCAATTTGTGTTGCTGAAATTGCATAGCTTATTTCGAGCGAAGGGTGCAGTGTAGATGCACCCCTATTGTTTAGTGTGAGAGAGTGTGGCTGCTTACGTCATTTATAAAGTTTGGTGAAAGCATTTTAACTTAAGTGTACAGGAATGAGTTATAAATGAAATGGGTTTACATCCTTTTTATTTCTTTTTATGGGAAAAACTGTAGCTGTAGGGGCAAATTATTTTGGTTTAATTGAAAGTCTTGCTAAACAATAAGTTGAAAGCAACATATTTTACTCAGTTCATATGCTAATAGTGGAGCAGTGTGGTAGATTAGCTACAAATGTTTTCTAGGAGATGTGTATGGATAGTAGTGCACCTCTATAGCAAAGGTCATACAAAACACATTTGTCTTGATTCCTCAAAGGGTTTTAGTGAGAAGATAATTTTCAATGCTGAATTTCTGAGGGATTATTGGTCTGAGCAGAGCATTAGAAGCCTGACACACCTGAACTGTAATGTAATAATAAATGAATTGTAACCTGATCTATAGATTATGTATTAATTGATTACCTAAGAATTTCCTGTTATTACTTTGGGGGTTAATAGATTTGTGTCCCAAGATCAGGCCCAATATTATTAAAATTACTATGTAGTTGAAAACCCCAGTTTGCACAAATGCAACACTTCCATTATAGGAACCTTTTTCTGTGTTTTCAGATAGTTTATTGATACATTTAGCAAAGTCACAAATACTCTAAGGAAGATAGGCAATGGAGTGTACATCTGCACATGCATATGCTTGCAAGGCATGGTGTATGACAACCTGAAATGTTAGCCATTTTCTTTGTCATCACCACCCCCTTCATCCTCATCACCAACAGCCATCATTCTGACCCCTTCTAAGGGCCGCATCTCTCCTACACCCACAGGCTGGGATGCAACTTTATAATATGTTACACTAGCACCTCTATATCTAATTCATATTCAGTAGGAGGTTTTTCCCTTCTCATTATTTGAGGTGTCTGCCTTCTATAGATTAATGTATGGATATACCTAACTACCATTTCAGCTCATGATCATATTAGTCACCCCTTGCTTAAATGGATTTGCGGTTATTACTTTCACGTTGCTTGTGGTAGCACTTACTGCAACATTCTGCCTCCTATCATTGAACAAGCTCTTAGTTCCTAAGATTTAAAGGTAACCGCTGATCTATGCCAAGGGTTATGGCCTGCTTAACCATATTTCTGCTTGCTTATGCTTCAGCTAATGTCTTGCAGGATACGATAGGTTTCTTCTGTTACAGCTGAACGTAATGAAGGCAAGGCAGTGAATGTAGTAAAAGCAAGCATACAGGCTCCATAGCGGGCTATTCTGTAGGTACAGGTTGAATGATGAAAAGTAGTCTACTAATGCACATCCGGGAGTGACTAACTGTTGTGGTTGTATGACCAATTCATTTTACATGCTTCTTAACTTTTAAAAATACAGTTTTATGGGGATTGAAGTAAAATTATGAAAAGGGGGGCCTAGAATAGGAATGAGAAAACAATAGGGAAGCGATTACAAGTAACTTTGTACTACTGCTTTGACTATTTGATTCATTTATTTCTCTTTATCTTATGTTATGCTAGGGAATATATTGCCCCCCTCCTATTAAAGTATAAAAAGAAGAGTGACCATTGTAGTTCTGGGAGTGCTGCTGCACATCTGGCATCAGGCAACAGCATTTGCTTCTTTGAGACAGAGACTGTGTCCTGTGGCAGCTTGACACCACTTCCAGACCAGGGCTGTGTGTGATTGAGGGCCTGTTGCAGTTCAGCTAAAGTTAGTAGTAACCATAGAAGGAGTTATTAAAACATAAGACAAATGGATGTAAATTAATTACTCATGCAGTTAAGTGACAATTCATCAGTAACCAGACACCGCCCCCCCCCCTTGCCTAGACAAAGTCTATTCAGATTTGGGTACCAACAAGACTTAGTCCAATAAGTGCTTAGAAAGGCCAGGAAAGATGCTAACCAATCAGGAACCAGGAAGTTAAGAAGGCTTGCCTGATTCATCCCAAAGAGAAGGTGCTGGGTGGAGCTCTGCATTCCAGGCCTTGCTCAGAGTGTTATGCTTATAAGAAGCACACCGGATCTTTTTAGGGGAAAAGGCAAGACGTTACATTTATTAAGAATATAGTATCAAAGCAGCTAGCATATGCTTCATAAAGACAAGCCCACACTCATGTATGTATGCATGCATGCATGCGCACACGCACACACACCCCATTCTGCAGATGGTGTATAGTTACCAGTCTGTTGTGGCTTAAATCCGTCTTGCTGGCCAAGCAAGGCTGATTGAGTGAGGTTCCTCTGAGGCTTGACTTTGCAGGACTGAACACAGAGTCTTACTGGCCAAAACTCCCCTTCTGATACATAGTATCAGAGGGGTAGCTGTGTTAGTCTGAATCTGCAAAAGTGACGAGGAGTCCTGTGGCACCTTATAGACTAACAGATTTATAGATCTGTTAGTCTATAAGGTGCCATAGGACTCCTCGTTGTTTCTGATACATGTAAGTTCCCATTTGAGTATATGGGTATTGCAGTGTCATGCTGCAATCATTCATCCTTAAAAGGTGTTTATTTTCAGAGTTTTTCACAATTATTCTTTGATGGCTATTGTCAGGTTTCCCATTGTCTCTTCTTTGCGTCTCCCTCTTGGGGGTGGTCTGCATGTCTCCAGGGTTCATTAATGCTACTAATTTAATTCAGCCTCAGATACAATGGATGTTTCCTGGTTATCTTCAAGGTTCCCACTTCTTCTTTGCCACCTGTGCATTTGTGATGGCTTTCACACTTACACACATCTCCACTCACACCAAATAATTTATAGAGCATTCCAGATAAGGATTACATAGGAATACATAGAAGACACAACTTAGTTTAAAATGCAGACATGAGGTACAACTTAATTTGTAACAGGAAGCAAGACCTTACAGTAAACATTGTCTAATCATGAGAGACAGGGTGAAATAGAAGCATACAGAACTTATATAAGCAAGTCATTACACATTAAATCATTTTACATCACTTATATTCTTATAACCAATACTAAAATATAATTTTTTGCGACAAGAGGCAACGTTTCAATGTCCTGAAAGCTGTTACTTTTTGAGTTTGTAAGTTTAAAGCTAAATTATAAGTATATCTTAAACTAGCTATGAAAAGATTGAGAACAACCTGTCTGCATCAGTTGCTTTGCTCTGGATGTGCTGTCACAGTAACAAATAGTGGCATTCTTTAAAATCTGAACTATATAAAAACAAAAACAAAACAAAAACAAAAACAAACAAGCTCATAACTTTGGTCCATAGCAAGTTTTATGTTAGAAAGATGGTATATATTCTTCCCTTACATTATTTTCTATTATCTGTTTCCTTCAACTTGATGCTACCTCTTAAATTGAAAGACTGTGCTTTGAAAAAACTTAGCAAGCTTAATATTTTACACTTCTTTCATTATTTAATTGGCTGCCTTACTTTCTAAAGTGATTCCTTCACTAGAAAAATGTTAGTTGACACTAGCGCTAGTTGTCCAGGGAGGAGTAACAGCCTTGAAAACTCATTTAAATCAATAGTGAAAAGTGAGCGACAGATCCTCAGCTGGTACAAATTGTAAAACCTCAATTTCTATTGAGTTTGTAAGTATTTTGCAGAATTGTACGCAGTAGGTTAGTTCTGAGATGTCACTGCTGTCCTGCAAATATTGTCCCTCCAGTGCCTGTCCCATCACACTATAGAACAGGGATACTCAACTTTGGAAGCTCCGGGGCCACAATGATACTCACAGCACATACCGAGGGCCACAACTTAAGTGTGGTTGCATATACATGCAAATATATATGCAAATAGCTTCTTTCACACTGACGGGCATGAATACAAAGATTAAACCGCAGAGCCAGACCCAAATGTGGCCATTGTGAGCCACTCAGCACCTCTCAGGCTCTGCCCACAAGGCTAAGCAGCCAGCACTTCCCACAGTGCCCCGGCACTCCCGGCATCTCCTCCCTGGGGGCTAGAAACGCCGACACCCTGTATCTGTCTGTTCCAGCCAGCCCGTCCGCTTGCGTCTTTCAATGTTCACCCCACCTGGGAGACGCCTCGCCGTTGTGGAGTGTGTTCCCAGTGGAGGCCATGTTCAAGTTGAGCCTCGAGTAAACCCAAACGGCACCGTGGGCCACAATCAGGCCGTGGGCCGCATGTTGAGAAGCCCTGCTATCGAGGTTTGTTTGAAAAACAACACTGTGCCCAGTTGCACTCTAATATAAATCGTTAAAGTTCCATTGCAATGGTGACCTCAAAAACATGTAAGCAGAATAGATTTCCAAATGAACAGTAGTACGATGTGCTGATCTCTGGCTACACTGAAGAAAAAGTCATTTTGAAGGTTTTCTGTGAGATTGTTAGATCAAGGTAGAATCTGTTGCTTGTTGCATGCAGGAAGCAACTGCCCTGTGGAATGTTGGATTGTGTTACTAACAGTGTTGTAGGTGAAGTGAGGGTGGCAAGGGTCAGTGAAGTTTTTTCTCTCACCTTTTTGTTTTCGTACTTTCAAAGTTTTTGACGTGTAGGTTGATCCTGACACAACCTTAAACAAAAACTAAGTATAGTGTGAGTTATGTTCATAAAAGTGTTGCATTAGGTACCTAATATTACATTATGGTGCTTATGGCCCAAGGACATCATTGTTCCTTAATTCAGCATTTTTGTTTTCTTTCTTCAAAGTTTTTATGCGATACTATATGCAGTAAACAACTTGTTGCACATTACACCCCGGGTGACCAAAAAGGGGCAGTGAAGTATTAGGCTAGGGCCAACGGCAGTGCTCATGTTGTTTTTCCTTCTTTCAGCTAATGGATTTGGAAGTGCTGTTTCTGCAGTTTCATGCTGTGATTCTTGGGTGGGCATAGCTTCTGAATGCTTGGTTTGTCACGTTCACTTACTAGCATGTACTTATGCTGCGTATTACAGGTTTCTAAGATCATAATATAAACCACAGTCTAAATTATGCCTAATTACTCAAACACAAGAGGCAGCAGGAGTCTGTACCCATCCCAAAATGAAACCATAGTACAGGTTGTACCTCCTTCATCCAGCATCCTTGGGACCTGACTGGTACCGAACAAGGGGAATTGCTGAATGAGGGGAGGTCCCTCCCAACATGTCCTGTGCTGCCCCCGAGCTAGGACTCCAGCCGAGCTGCGCTGCTGCCTGCCTGGACATGGGTCCCCACGCTGGAACTCCATGGCTTCCGGGGCTTCTAGGGCTCTGTGGCTGCCTCAGCTTCTGTGGTTGCCGGGGCTCCGCAGCTGCTGGGATTGTGTGGCTGCTGCTGGCCTCCCATGACCACTTGGGGGCAGGAGCCAGAGCAACCTGGTGCACCGTCTCCCTCAACATGGGGCACCTGGCAGAGTCCCCTCCCTCTCCCTCTGCCCCACTCCTATCCTACGGCCCAGCCTCCCTACACCCGGACTCTGTGGTCCAGGAGCATCCGTTGTCCTGCCAGACCATGGATGTTGCCAGACCAGAGCCTGGTTAAGGGGGTTTCAACCTGTACTTACGTCTCTGGGCCCCTCCTTTCTCTATCACCCAGCTCCCTGGAGTAAAACTGTGCTGGGTCCCAGGCCACCTGTCAGCAAGGAGTCAGATCCAAACATTGATGAGAATTATCCTTATTTTTTCTTGGGCAATTCTAAGTTTCTTGGGTCTTCCAGGAATGGGATAAATTGATCTGGTGGGTACACTTCAGTGGATTGTGACTTTTATAATTTTTGTCAGACCTATTATGGTATTTCAGGAGGAAAATGTTGCATATGAATAATGATTTTTTTGATTGCATGCTGTTCAGGATGGGGATCATGGCTTCTTATAATCTGAATAGCTCCCAGTGTATTTTATCTGCCAATGTAATGTAAATAATAACTATGAAATATACTGTGAGAGTCTTTTAAAAATAGTACTAATACCTTTAAAGTCAGGAAATGAAGAGGTAAAGCTGACAAAGTTATCTGCCATGTTGGTTACCCTTCTATATTTGTGATTTCATAAGGCATATATGGGTATGTGTACACAGCAAAGTTATTTCGAAATATCAGCTGTTATTTCAAAATAACTTTACCAGCATCTACACAGCCAAACCGCTATTTCAAAATTAAATCGAAATAGCGGAGGGCTTATTTCGAAATTGGTAAACCTCATTCCACGAGGAATAGCACCAATTTTGAAATTGCTATTGCTGTGTAGACGCTTATTTTGAAATAGGGGGCCTCCAGCCCTTCCCAGGGTGCCCTGCTGGCCACTCTGGGCACAACCAAGAAAACTCCTCTCCCTCCCCCCCTCCCTGGAGCCCATAAAGGGGTAGACTCTGGCCACAGTGCCTGTGCCAGCTCCAAGCCTGCCAGCCCAGAGCCAGCAGTTGCTGCACCTGACCTAGTGGCCCCAGCATGAGCCAGGTAACCAGTGCCAGCCAGCCCTCCGCCGCTCCCCAGGACCAGTCTGCCAGCTCTGGGCGCCTGCCTGGTCCAGTGCGGAGATCAGGGACCTAATTCAGGTTTGGGAGGATGCCTCCAACGTCCATGATCTCTGCACTAAATGGAGGAACACAACTGTCTACAGCGGATGGCTGCCAGCCTGGCCACCAAAGGCCACATGTGAACCCAGGAGCAGGTTCACATGAAAATAAAGGAGCTGCGGCAGGGGCATATGCCAGGGCTACAGGGGCCAGCTCCCAACCAGGGGCAGACCCAGACCCCTGCCCCTATTTTGATGCCGTGGACTGCATCCTGGGGGGCAGGACAGTCCGTGCCCCCCAGGTGCTCATCGATCCTGGGGCAGAGCTTGCTGCCTCCTGCTGCTCCAGCCCCTGCTGCCTCCCCAGCTACAGCTCCTCCTCCCACTCCTTCTTCCCCTCCCGCTTCTTCCTCTCCACCCTCCCCACACCCCCAGGGACACCATGGTGCTGGGAGACAGTTGGGCCGGCGAGAACCCCAACCCTGAGCCCTGAGCTTCTTCTTCCCCTTCCTCTGCTTGCCTCCCCCTGCCAGCTCCCTCTTCCCAGGTTTCCCCCTCCCCTCTCCCACCCTTCCTCCTCCCCTCTCCCACCTTCTTTCCCCAGTCTCACCTCAGTTTCATTCTTCCCCCACCCCATTTTTGTTCAATAAAGAGGCTTTGTTGTAATGAACACATGTGTCTTTTATTGTACAGCAGGAAGGAGTGTTAGGGAGGGGTAAGTGGAAGGACGTGAGGGAGGAATGAAGCACAAGCTGCCAGTGGGGCACACCAGGGAGACTGTTACTGCCTGCAGAACGTGCTGCCAGGCTCGCAGCAACACGTCCAGGAGAAGCACCAGAGTGCCCAGGGGCAGCTCTGGCTCCATGCTGCAGAGTGCTGTGGTGTCCTGAGTGAGGGTGACCAGAGCACACAGAGAAAAAAATGCTTTGCTGTCCCTCAGCGAGGTAGGCAAGCAAGCATGGGAACCTTAGAACTGGCTGTCCGGGGGGGTCCCTTTAAGCACAGGTCTCAGATAGCCTCAGGCAGCAGCCACACAAGGTAACTCCTGACCTGATGCCCTGCCAGAACCGGTTCCGGCCGGCCTTAAATGCGATTCAGCGTCCTATCAGTGTGGACACGCTATTTCGAAATAGCAAAACACTATTTTGAAATGCATTTTGTGTCTAGATGCGTTATTTTGAAATAAGCTATTTTGAAATAACTATTTTGAAATAAGATATTTCGAAATAATGCTGTAGTGTAGACATACCCTGTGAAACTGATTCTGAAGCCCCCTAATAAATAATGATATGCCAGTGCTAATGCACAACAGGTCAGGTTTTTCTAGGCACAGCATAGGAATTACAATGTATTGTTTAAATATATATATAGGGACTTTTTACTGCCCACTTTTCCCAGTTAAATCTTACAGGTTTCTAGGGAGTAGCCATCACGGTCCATTGTAAAAATTCACAATTTAATGGCTTTCTGCACAGGTTCATTTTGACTCAGTAGAGTGTAACAGCTAATTTAGAATCATTTCAGTCCATCATGACAATGAGTATTTAGGGACACGTAATCCAAGGGTTATTCACTAAGCACACATGCATGCAGAATCCCTGTAGTCAAAATCTTTTGAGGAAAAAAACAAATGAAAAGGTTGCTAACTGGATAGTGCAGTGCACAAAGTAAACTTGTCTTCCTTAGTGAAACAACTTGTACTTCTACATAGATTAGAGTGCTCTGTTGTTTTTATTGAGGGGTGAGGTGGGGGTTCTTCTCAGTATTTTCCTAAAAGTGAAATGATTCTTAGTTCTGGACAGATCCAGGTAATGTTATGGTCCAGGAAGGCACTGCACAAGCTTCCCCACCCACTCTGCCTATGCATCCCACAGATGTGACCAGCAATATTTTTCTTGCAGAAGTCCTGGGTCTTTCGGCACCAGAAATTGTTTAGTCCCGCTAAAATGAGACAGACAGTATGTTGATTTTGCATCAGTGTAGAAAAGGACAGGGTATCATGATGATTTCTTACTATGATCTTGAGGGTGTATCTACACTGCACCCTTAAGTCAAAATAAGCTATGTAATTTGTGCTACACAGATGTCAGGAAGGCTTGAATTAGGCCCTTTGCTCTGCTTAGGCTCTGATTTTGGTAGTCCTTTGCAAACATTTGTGTATCACAAAACCACCACATATTTTGGTACTTAGAGTTGATCAATTTTTTTTCAAAATGTTCAATAAAAAGTTTTGTCAACTTTTTTCATCAAAATTTGAGAAATACCCCAAATATGCACTTTGCATTGACAGTACTAGAAGTCCCCAAGGAACAGGGCCAGCCCACAACATTTTGGCACCTAAGGCAGGGAGCTCAAAAAACACCCCCATGTCCCTTCGCTTGGGCCAAAACTTTGAAAGATCTCACTTATGTCTTCTTCCTGTTCTACTCCTCTCATGGTACTGCTCTGCTATCTACCCCAATAAAGGAGAACTAACAACTTAAAATGCCTTGTTCACCAGCAGCAGACACAATTTTCTACACTCTGGGTCCTAGTGGCGCCCCCTCACAGTCTGGCACCTGAGGCAGCCGCCTCAGTTCGCGTCATGGTAAGGCCAGCCCTGCCAAGGAACACAGAATTAGTACTGGAAAAAGAATTGTTATGGGGTACTTCTGAAATATGTTAAAAATTGTAGGGGGTATATTATACCTGCCTCATACCAATGTTCTTATATTATATTTACAGTTTGGTAAACTGATATGTATGAAATTCATGCTTTTTATTTTAGTGAATATTTCTAATGCTTTGCATTCCTCTCTTGGCAGAGAACAATGATGCTTTCTAATTACAAATTATCCAGCTAAATTTTAAATGAAATAAGGAACATAACTTTTTTTTAACATGCTCTGGCTATATTATGTTGGGAAATTCATGATCTGACTTGTCCATTCAGCATTACAAAGGCCTAATTTTCCTGTATTTGTTGTAGGGTGTGGTAGCCACTAAAAGAGCTCAGATCTATAGCAGTGATATAACACATTATTGCTAGGGCAAGCCTCAGTTTAATGATACAGACGTCAGTAAAACAGAATTCCAAAAGTGGACAAACTTTGTGATATGTGAAATGTAACCTTACTTCTCATAGCCCTGGGGGCAAATGAGGCATAGAAGATATTTTTCAAGATATATTATCTGAAACTGTGATGTTAAATCTTGTCTCTAATACTAATGCACTGCAGAATCCTTAGTCTGAAGCATATATGTTTCATGGATCTGTGGAAGGTCATGTTACATGAGTCTAAGACAGCGATGGACAACCTAGGCTAGTGAGTGGGACGCATGAGCCTTCATCTTAGTGGACTACAAGATTGTTGCAATCAAGACAGTGTCACAGGATAGGGTAGTTTTGTTAACTGTGCTTGCATACCTTGAATTTGTGGGGGGAGCTGATTGCACTGTAGCAGCACTTTGGATGCAAAGGGAATATACTGCTTTTATAGTCACTGTTGTGTGCCGCACATCCCTTTATATGCCCTTGCTTAATAACATGCATGTTGCTTTATGTAGGAAAACTGAAATATAGACACCGTGTAGATTCAAGCAGGAGGGTTTACACTGTGCGTATTAAATCCTCCTGCTTGAATCTACATGGTGTCTATATTTCAGTTTTCCTACACTTTAGTAATACTGGTAGGAAAAAACGGATGTGATGGAAATCAGTGGAGACTGGCAACCCTGCATGCTGGCAACGGTGAACAAAATGCCTTTCAGGCCACACATAGAACCCTGATGGGCTACAGTTTGTGCAGCACTGGTCTAAGCAGTTAATACAAAAGGCAGTGTGCAAGGCATTAGATTGGCAGCTCCATTGCAAGAGTTTTTAGTCAATTATTTTGTTGGGTGTACTATGGTATACCTCTCACTTACAAACAAGTGTGATGAGAGGCTTACCCAACTGATGTTTGAACTAAAAAGGGGTTATGCAAATACAATGCATAGCTGACAAATGCAAGTGTTTTTTCTAGTGTGTAGTTTTCAGGGATGGGTTTTCTTTTTGCACCACAAAAACCCCTTAGTAGAGATTGCCCAGACAATAACTTGGGGTATGTCTACACTACAGCACTAATTCAAACTAACTTAGTTCGAATTAGTTAATTCGAACTAAGCTAATTCGAATTAGCGCATCTAGACCTAAAAACTAGTTCGAATTAGCGTTTTGCTAATTGAGTGGACCCTGAACCGAAGTTAAGGCTGGCCAGAACCAGTGCCGGCAGGGCATCAGCTTAGGACTTAGAGCGTGGAGCTGCTGCCTCAGGCTAGCCGAGGGCTGTGCTTAAAGGGACCCGACCCCCACCCTGGACAGACAGTTCTCAGGGTTCCCCGCTTGCTTGTCTACCTCGATGAGGGACAGCAAAGCAGTCCTGTCTTGGAGTGCCCTGAGTGCCCACACTCGGCACATCACAGCACTCGGCCATCAGCCCGGCTGCACTTGCCGCAGGCTGCCATCCGGGGGGGTCTTCGGGGGGCTGTCAGGATCCAGGAGGCCCTGCAGGAGAGCCTCCACCCCGAGGAGCCCGCAGAGCCATCCCAGTCCTCCCCATCGGGGGCTCGTGCCCCATTCCTCCCTCACCTCCTTCCACTTACCCTTCCCTAGCCCCCCTTCCTGATGTAAAAAATAAAGGACATGTGTGTTCAGAAATAGAAACTCTCTTTATTTAACAAAACTGAGGGTGGGGGAGGGGGGGATTAACCTCTGGGGAGACTGGGAAAAGGAGGTGGGAGAGGGGAAGAGAGAGGGTGGGAGAGGGGAGGTGGAAACCTGGGAGGAGGGAGTTGGAAGGGGGAAGCCAGGGGAAGAAGGAGGAGGGGAAGTCTAAAACTATGGTACGCCATATCTTCAGTATTGTGTAGAGATGGGGTCTCCTCACCTCAAAAAAGATATTTTGGCCTTGGAAAGGGTTCAGAAAAGGGCAACTAAAATGATTAGGGGTTTAGAACTGGTCCCATATGAAGAGAGGCTAAAGAGACTGGGACTTTTCAGCTTAGAAAAAAGGAGACTGAGGGGGGATATGATAGAGGTCTATAAAATCATGAGTGGTGTGGAGAGGGTGCATAAAGAAAAGTTCTTCATTAGTTCCCATAATAGAAGGACTAGAGGACACCAAATGAAATGAATGGGTAGCAGGCTTCAAACTAATAAAAGAAAGTTCTTCTTCACAAAGCAAATAGTCAACCTGTGGAACTCCTTGCCACAGGAGGCTGTGAAGGTGAGAACTAGAACAGAGTTTAAAGAGAAGTTAGATAAAGTCATGGAAGTTGGGTCCATGGAGTGCTATTAGCCAGGGGGTAGGAATGGTGTCCCTGGCCTCTGTTTGTGGAAGGCTGGAGATGGATGGCACGAGACAAATGGCTTGGCCATTGTCTTTGGTCCATCTCCTCCGGGGTACCTGGTGTTGGCCGCTGTTGGCAGACAGGCTACTGGGCGAGATGGACCTTTGGTCTGACCCAGTACGGCCGTTCTTATGTTCTTATGTTCTAAGCTCAGGGCTCAGGGTTGGGGGTCTCACTGGACCAACTTGATTTTCATGCAACCCTGCTCCTGGGTTCGCATGTGGCCTTTGGTGGCCAGGCTGGCAGCTATCCTGCCCTAGCCGGCCACTTTCCTGTGCCTAGTGCGGAGATTGTGGATGTTGGAGGCCTCCCCCCCAAACCTGGATGAGGTCCACGATCTCCGCACTGGACCAGGTGGGCGTCCGCCTCTTGCGGCCCCGGGCAGGCTCCTGGGAGCCACCAGCCTGGTCCTGGGAAGAGGGGGAGGGCTGGGTGGCAGCGGGTGGCTGGCTTGTGCTGTGCCAGGTGCAGGGTCTGCTGGCTGGGTGCTGGCAGGCTTGCACCTGGCACGGGCACCGTAGCCAGACCGTGGCCCTTTAAGGGCTCCGGGGCCAGGAGGGGGGCAGACGAGTTTCCCTGGCTTGGCCCAGAGTGGCCACCAGGGCAACTTGGGAAGGGCTAGCCTCCCACTAGTTCGAATTAAGTGGCTACACAGCCCTTAATTCGAACTACTTAATTCGAACTTGGCGTTAGTCCTCGTAGAATGAGGTTTACCTAGTTCGAATTAAGCGCTCCGCTAGTTCGAATTAAGTTCGAGCTAGCGGTTTGCGTGTGTAGCGCCTATGAAAGTTAATTCGAACTAACAGCTGTTAGTTCGAATTAACTTTGTAGTGTAGACATACCCTTGTAGAATGAGCCACTGAAGTTTCTAGAGGTATATCACTGTCATACAGCACTCTTACAGTAGACTTGTGAACTATCCTAGGAAAGAGCTTGTGAGTAGGAAGGAGGTCAAGAAGAAAAAGAATGAAAGAGTTGAAGATTCAGAAGGTAGTAGAAAAAGAACAAGGGGAAGAGATGTGGAAACTCCCCTCTTAGAAAGTGGTGTCAGAAATGGCCTTGTAAGCTGTTTTTTTAAAATAAAATTCATATTTATTAACTGGGAATTTCTAAAGCTCATAGTTGGCTCTTTTTTTAAAATAACAGTAAAGAGCATGTATGAGTCAGGACCCTTGAAAACCTGGCTACCCTAAACTTTAGTATTAAAAATGAACAAAGAAAGAAATAGCTTTCATGTTTGAGCCTTTGTTCTCTCCACCCACTATTTGTTTGTGTGATAAGGGTGCAAGATATAGTCACACATCTGCGGAGACATATTAACTAATAGGTCTTGAGGCCCAGGCAAAAAATGCAGTGATATTAGATGTGTTGTCTATTGATTTGTCAGGTGAAAGAACAAGAGATATGAGTGGAATTTGAGTGGGCTTGGGTATCCAGAGGTATGTGGTATTTTTACTGGGAACCTGTTTACACTGATGTTGTACTGCGCTGTAAGTTGATGTGCTTGGTGGTGTGTGGGTTTTTTTTTCACACCCTTGAGTGAGAAAGTTACGGAGCAGGAAAGTGGCAGTGTAGACAAGCCCAGCTACTAAGCCTTGGCTTTAGCTCATGCCTTTTGGTTCAATGTCTAGTGTGCAAGCCAAGATGGCTGCCATCACACATGCTCAAATGCTTGAAAACCCCTCTGCTGCATTAAGATACTAGTGGCAAGAACACCCTATTAACTGTAGGGTTGCCAGGTGTCCGGTTTTCTACTGGACGGTCCGGTTTTTGGGCCTTCTGTCCGGTAAAAAAAATCCAGAAAATACCGGACATGTGCAATGTCTGGTATTTCCTGGTTTTCCAGCTGGGCACTGGACGGAAGCCTGGCGGGGGCCGGGGGAGTGGCTGGGAGGCGGGGCGCAATCAGCTCTGGGAGCCCTGGTTGCGTGTGGGGAGGAGGGGCAGCCCACTCCATGCTCCTGCGCACTGGTCAAGTGCGTGGTGGAGCCACAGCTGGACTGACTCGCGTGGGACGGGAGCGCCCTGAGATCTGCACAGCCCGGGTCAGTCCTGCTCCCTGCCAGCTGATTCGCTCCCCTACCCCCTCCACCAGCTTTGTGTCCCGCTGGCTGGTTCCTGCACCAGATATTCCCCGGCCAGTCCCTCTCTCCCTCCCCCCCTCCGCCGCTGCCAGCTCTGCGTCCTGCTGGATGGTTCCTACTCCGGATCTTCCCCGGCCAGCCCTGCTGCACCCCCCTCCAGCCCTGCTTCCGGCGGCCAGTTCTCCCCTCCTCCTGAGTTCCCCCGGCCAGCTGTGCCCCCACCAGCCACCCCCCCCGATATCCCGCAGCCAGCCCCGTTCCCGACGCCCACCCCCCCACTGACGCCCCCCCCCCCCACTGACCAGTCCTGCTTCTCGTCACAGCCCCCCCATCGCCCCCGGCCAGCGCTGTTGCTTCCCCCCCCCATTCCTGGCCAGCACCGCTTCCCTCCCGGCTGGTTCTTCTCTCCCCCCTGCAATGAAGCGTGTCCGATATTTTTTTTTTAATGACTACCTGGTAATCCTAGCAGTGATCCTATCTCTGTGATTACCACAGGGATTTAAACTGAGAAGCAACTTGCTTCCCCCCTCAACCCCCGCTGGCTCCCAAGACCCCCAGCCCCCCGGACCCCATGCTTACCTGGTTCTGCAAGGCTGCGGCACAAAATGGTCTTGGAGTCTTTTTTTTTTTTTGCTCAACAACTTTGGTCTCCCCCTCCCCTCTTTTTTTTTTCCTTCAACAGAATTTTTTCTCTGTGTTTTTGCGGGGGGGGTATTCGGTATTTTTCTTTCAACCATCTGGCAACCCTACTATTAAGATGAATTAAAAAAACTCCAACCTTTTTCCTCCTGTCCTTTGTCTCTAGGATCCCGTCTTCGCCAGGAGGACTTTCCACCGCGGATAGTTGAACATCCTTCAGATGTGATAGTCTCTAAGGGAGAGCCAACAACCCTGAACTGTAAGGCTGAGGGAAGGCCAACTCCCACTATTGAATGGTACAAGGATGGAGAGCGAGTGGAGACTGACAAAGATGACCCCCGCTCCCATCGTATGCTGCTCCCCAGCGGATCTTTATTTTTCTTACGCATTGTACATGGACGCAGGAGCAAACCTGATGAAGGAAGTTATGTTTGTGTTGCAAGGAACTATCTTGGTGAAGCTGTGAGTCGCAATGCATCTCTGGAAGTTGCATGTAAGTAATCCAACATATGATAAACATCATCTAAAAACTTTTCATTTACTTTGATGCCAACATATAGCTCGCTTCTGCAGTACCAAGTTAGCAGATAATAAATTTGAGTAAGCATGTCATTTTACCTTTAACTATTACTTGTAGACAAGTGGTTTCCACACATTCAGTGCCAGTGACCATGCAGAATATATGCTGTTACACTATTCTAGCCTGTGTATAATCATATTTGACACTAGCGTACAGGAAACCTAGTTTTCCTTTAATGAATAACCTAATTTTGAAACGATGGGTAAAGTTGGTTAGACTGAACCTAATGTGAAAAATATCAGTTAATATATATGTGCCTTGTCTCTTTCTCCTTATTGAGTCATCTGTTACTTCTGCAGAAGTAGTCAGTTTCCAGTCTGGTGACTCAGATGCTGTACTGTTGAAAGCCTGAACCTCTTCAGAGTGCCTTTCTGACAAAAACTCAGTGCAGATCTCATTCATTACATGAATGGCATGTGATAATTGTGAACCATTTCTCAACACATCTAAAATAGTCCTATTCCTATTGATCTGCCTTGTGTAACAGTGAAGTCATCTTTCAGAGAATCTGAAATTAGTGAGACCCTCATGGATGAATGCTCTTCTTCCAAGGGAACAAACTGAAGCTGGGTCATTTTATTTGCATGTTAAAGAAGCGTGTCTTTCACAGTTGCTATGTGTTAATTGCCCCTAATTAATTATCTGGGTTGAAAAGGAGATGGGACAGAAAAGTAAATTTCAGCGTGTAAAATGAAGTCACTAATGCTGGCTATGCATTTTCACACACATGCATTTTTTAAATAAATGATTAAAAGCAAAAAAACCCCCACAAGTCTTTTTTTAGACTTAATTTTCTCTACAGAAAGGCAGCAAGACCCTGATTTCAGCAATCATTCCCCATTAAAACACTTAAACTTAAGCTCCATTGACTTCTGTGGTACTAAAGCATTTAAGCACTTTGGGTGAAGAGGGATGAACTTAAGAATGTACTTAAATGCTGACCTGGGACCAAAGTGTTCTTCATTCTACTTTATTTTTCTATGCGGCTAACATTGTTAATCTTCCAATTTCTAATTCCCTCCATTTTCATACAGCCACTCTTGTATGAGGATAACGATGACCTTCTCCATGGCTGATGTCTTCTATAGTCTTTGAATAAACTAATGAGGAAAGTTCATATCTGAAACCACCAGAAGTAACTGGAAGAACTTCTGGTTCAGTTTCCTTAAAAAAATTTATCCTGTTTCAACTGGCTTATGTCTACAATGCTACATAATAGTTCATCTTGATAGTTTTTTTTTCCTTATGTTACAGGAAGGACTTTCCCTTTAACTGTCAGGTGCCATGGAAGCTAAATAGTAGAGCGGAATGGGCTAGTGCATTACTGTCACTTCATATTGCTTTGTTCCAATTTTTTTTTAAATCGCACATGAAAGGTAGTTTGTGGTATTCATTCAAGTCCCCACTGAAAACTTGTCCATGACATAAAAGCGTTACATAGTTTTGCACCATTTAGGATTGTAGGCATTTTGGGCTGGAGAGAAGGCTAATCTGAAAAAGACTGCCAAGCTACATAAAGAAAACTGAATTGCCCGCGTGTCCAGTCAACATTATTCAAAAATTACTTTTCCAAGCACTTTATTCAAGTGTGATTGTTAAGATCTCTAATGAGAGAGGTTATGTTGTCTTTATTAAAGTTGTTTTAAAAAATTTGCTTTCTTAACTTTCAGATTTTCCTGGTAAATGATGTTAAGTTTAAAACATCTACTGTCTGGATGTAGAGTAGAAAAACTGGTGCAGTTGCTCCTTGTTTCATCACATCAAAATGATTGGTTGTTTCAAATTAAGAGGATGCTTTTATTGCATCAAATCTCACTGATCTCTACTACAATGACTGCTGTGAGTCTCTAGTTACGAACTGTTCAGTCTCCCAAGTTACAATTTTAACCACTGCAGCTGGTGGCAGGTCATGCATGAACTAAAAGTCAGATAACAGAAGACTGTAAAAATAATAAAACCAGGTTTCATTGTGGATGGTGTTTTAGGGAAGGATCACAGAACATGAAATCTGAGAGCTGAAACCCTGGCCAAAGTTTCTGTAAAGGCATCGTGCACCTGACACCAGATTATTTTACTGTTTTTGTACCTTTGAAGTTTAACTGACTGAATTCTCCAATTAAACTCTTTGGGGATTAAAGAGAACATTCCTGGGCTGTTTCAATTAAATGGTGCTTTGTCTTTGCTTGAACTGAAACATAATGGTAGAAAAGGATGGTAGGAAAGATTTTAACCATGTTCATTCTTGATTTAAAAGCAAGATTCTGCCACCCTTACTCACTTTGGGAATAGGCCCTATTGATTTCATTGGACTGTGGACTCAGTAAAATACAGCCTTATTAATTTTGTGACCTAGACATCTTTCACAGATAAGGCAGCATTGCTTCAAAAGTACATAGTTATATTGAACACCTATGTAAAAGATTTTTTCTTCATGCACTTGAATGAGACACAACTCTTACTGGACACTGACTGCAAAACTACTCAACTCTCTCCAGTTTACTGTGAAAGTTCACCTGTTTTCCTCATTCAAATGTCTACATTTTTATTCTCATGAATATAAAATAAATTTCCTAATGATTTTTAGACAGCGGACTTTCCTGGAGGAGCACTGCACATCTTAATTGTTTATACATTCTTAGAGACTCTAAGGGTACGTCTATACAGCGCTGCATAGCTCAAAATAAGCTATGCAATTGGAGCTACGCAAATTGCGTAGCTTATTTCAAAATAGACAGCTATTCCGACAAGTCCCTTAATCCTCGTGGAATGAGGTTTACCGGGATGTTGAAATAGCAAACCTGTTATTTTGAATATATTTCAAAATAACGGGCTTGTTGTTAAGATGTGGAAAACGCTATTTCGGGATACCGGATGTATCCTGAAATAGTGCCGCTGTCTAGACGTACCCTAAAAGTCAATCTCCATTAGAGCAATGGCCTGTTGCTGATACTTATAGTCAGCAATGGGTGTCCCTGCACTGCTCCAGTTGCTGCATTAAAAAGTTTATCTGCTAGTACTTTTGGAATGCTATAGCACTGTTAAGAGAAAGCATGTTAGGACACATTCCACCAAGTCTCACTCAAGCAATCTAGAATGGTGTTGAAAACTGCCTTCTCTACACTAGCTCTTAAACCTCTTTCAGCACTAGGTAAAAAGGAGCTAGTGAGGTCCTTTTTCTGACAACCATTGGTATAGATCATTTTTCAAATGTAGGTGGACCCAAATTCTAGCAAAAGGGAAACTGCTGCTTTTCACTGATCTAAATATACTTGAATCTCTGATCTATTTTGGGATTAATTAATAGTGAATTATTTAAATATCCATATTAAATTCTCTGTCTCTAAAAAATGTGAAGTTGAACAATCCCTTTGAGAAGGGGCACTTTGCCAATAAAAGTTTGTTTTTATTAGTCTCACAAATTGCTGTTAGTGAAACTGTGCATGCTTTTGATCTAGGTGAAGATCAAAGTGACTAACTGGTTTATTCTTGTCTCCTTTTTCTGCTGTTTTGTATAGGCGCCTATCAAAAAACACCATGATGATAAATCCTTGAATTTATTCATATTGAAATTCACATTTAGTTGAAATTTATATTTAGTTGAAATCATTAGAATTACAAAGGGCTATGATTCAAGGAAGCATCCCTCTTTAAGAAAAAGTTAAGCATGTGTGTCAGAGTTTTCTAAAGAAATCTAATAATGTTTCTTACTCCTAAAGATTTTCAAAAATATTTTTATTTGATAGCATAAGTCATCTTTGATGTGATAAATTTCAATCATGCTTGGACTGATGCTTGATTTAGTATTTTAATAAGAATTTCTTATTAACCAGAAAAATAATTCTAACATCATTCATAGATCTGATATTTGTGTGGGAATTGTGTTGTGGTTCTTTTTTTTTTTTTTTTTCATAGTTCAGCCATTAACAGTAGGCACCATGATCTTGAACCAACAAAAAAAATTTCAAAAGAGAAAAATGTGTTTATTTTGAGTTCATATGTTTCAAATTCCAAAAATAGAATTTTTTTGCAACTTAGAGTTGGTATTAGGAAAATCATAAATGTAATATCCAAAATTTGCTTTAAACCATTTTAAATTATCTGGTATAAAAGATAAATTTGAAGTAACCTATTTTTGGTGAAATGCCTTTGGTGCTTTTTAAATGTTTTGAAAATAAAAGTGCTATTTTTCAAAGCAAAAAATTGACACACATGGAAGCATGGCGTGGAGGTTTCCAGTGGGAATAGAGGGAGACACATTTGCATAGCTACAGTAGGTAGGATTTCAGTTTCAAGCACTAGGGCACCACATGTAAGGAACAGAAAGAGCATAAGGGGTCCTCACACCGATTCAGGCTGTCTCTAATCTAGCCTGAGTCAGTGGCAGCCCCCAGAGATAACAGCTGTAGCCCCAGGTGTTAAATATGTGACAGCAGCTTGATCTATCGACCAGTGTAAGAGGGGGCTCTAGCCTAAATGAAAATTCATGAAAAATTGATGAAGTCCCCAGATTATTTTTTTTTCCTTTTTCATTGCTGTGCCAGTGTAGTGAGGAGAGATTAAATGAGGTGTTGAACGCTTTAGTGGCAAAGAGGTTGCGGTTCAAAGGTTAGGGGTCATGAATAAAAAGATCATCTCCCTCCCCCATCCCTTGCTTTCTTCTAAAACAAAATACAAGCGGTTTTCAGATTAGCCAGGCTTTATTTTTCCTTTAATACCAAAATAATAATAAAAAGGATAAATATTCAAAAGCAGGGGTATGTTTCAATAGAGGAGAAGGAGTGTGGAGTTTGGGGCTGATACAAAAGAGTGAACAAGCTCTGATTCGTAATTCATTTGGGGAACCAGAAATAGATTGAATTCCACGACTGCAGTATAAATTTTGGCCTCCATCTTTCAGGGTTTGTGCTTGAACTGAAGTCATTAGGAGAAAGAAAAGGCCTTGCATTATTTATAGGTCACAGATTGCTGGAATAGCAAGCTTTGGAACACTCTCAAAACATAATGGTCCTGTTTGCATTAAATCCAAAACTAAATTGATGCTTTATCTATACAAATAAGAGAGGTTACAGCAGTACACAGAGATTAGCAAGAGAAGTTGCAGGTGTTCTCCAAAGTGAGCCAAATTTTTTACAAAAGGAATCTAATGTTAAAACATCTTTGTTTTATTTGTAAAATGTGCATATTAAACACTAACAGGCCTAAAATATAATGACTAAACATCATCTATATATCATAAAAAATAATCACTTCAGATACCCTATGAAGCTCTATTAGAAGGCAACTACGTGTTGATGACAGCAAATTAATTACATGTATCAAATATACTTGAAATCCAGTGCACATGAAAAATAACATTTAATGTAGCAATCAGTTCAATAATGCATGGTAAAGTGTGTCAATGACTTTGGTCCAGTTTCTACTGCACACATTTTCCCACTTAAAAAAAAATCACAGTTGGCACTGAGTGTCCCTGTCAGCAGGGAAGGCAAGGGCTCAGCAGCCAAAGACCTGATTTGCTCTCTGATGTGTGGAGGATGAATACTTCACTGCTGTGCGTCCTTTTTAGACATTTACATTGTTGCCAAGTACATTTGCAAACAGGTAATTATCTATTGTGGAAAACAGCCAGTGTTGGTATGGCGGGTCCTGTGCTTTTCTTGGCAGGATTAGACATCACCTGTTGCCCCTACTCGTGGGGCATCTAAGTCTGCACTAGTGGCCTAGGAAGATGGTAGGGAAGGAAAGCAGGGAAGGGGTCTGATCCCCAGCCCTTCTCAAGATCTTCAGATTTCTCTCTGCACTTGGGTAAGGTTAATCTTGGTCCATGATGCTGGGGGAGGGAAGTCTCCCTTCCTCCTGTTTTCTCCTCTTTCAAATCTCAGCAACACACCTCCAGACTCTGATCCTCTCTCCTTCCTCACACCACACTGTCTACCTGAAAAAGGGGGTGATGATAATTAAGATCCTAACAGGGCCTTAATAGGTTGCAGGTGCTTTAATTAGCCTGTAGTAGCTTTCCCTTGTCTACAGGGAACCACCCCTTAATTAATCTAGGGCTTAATTAGTCTCCCCTTCGATATTCTCCCACTGCTTCCTAGTCTTGCTGTATCACAGTATGTTTACTTAGCAGTGGTATCAATGTCCATACAGAAAGTGGAAAACATTGGCCAGTGGTCCTTCAGGAACATGGCTGAAAAGTAAGACATTGGGGTTAAGTTGGTACTTCCCATGTCAGTTTTTCTAGGGATAAATATGGTACTCTCAGGTTGTAAACAGAACACATTTGATGAAAGCAACGTTCTTTTTAAATGGGACAATTGTGACAGATATAGTAAATCAGGATCATGTATTTGAAGAAAGGATATTTGACATGCTTTAAAGAAAAAAAGATGCCTGATTTTCACATGTGAAGTGGGATGAAAGATGCCTGATTTTCACACGTGAAGTTCTTCTTCACACAGCGCATAGTTAACCTGTGGAGCTCCTTGCCAGAGAGGCTGTGAAGTCTAGAACTATAACAGAGTTTAAAGAGAAGCAAGATAAATTCATGGAGGTTAGGTCCATAAAATGCTATTAGCCAGGGGGTAGGAATGGTGTCCCTGGCCTTTGTTTGTCAGAGGCTGGAGACGGATGGCACGAGACAAATCACTTGATCATTGTCTTCAGTCCACCCCCTCTGGGGCACCTGGCATTGGCCACTGTCGGCAGACAGGCTACTGGGCTAGATGGACCTTTGGTCTGACCAGTACGGCCATTCTTATGTTCTTATGTTATGTTCTTATGTTCTTATGGGATGCAAAATAGATCTAATATAATCTTGTCTGGCTACTTTTCAGCACTGTTGACTGTCAAAGATGTAGCTTAATTTGTGATATAATCATACTCCTCCTTTGCTTTCAAAGTCTTCCCAGCGTGCAATTCCTAATAAAAAAGTTTGCTAGTCTTGAATACACATGCATATCTTCCTCCACTGGTGATGAAAGGTATATATTAGTGGGTGCATGAACTTGGACAGAACTTCTACAGGATCAATACACAGGCCCAACCAAAGAGTATGAGGGGCCCAAGGCAGCATGGCTGAGCTGCACAGCCACGAATGACTGGCCGGGTGGGCGAGGCCGAGAGCTGGGCAGCGTGGGGCCTTGAATTGCAGGGCTGCATGGCTCCCAGTCAGTGCAGCGAGTGAGCGGCCGGGTGGGTGGGGCTGGGAACTGGGCAGCGCGGGGCCCTGAATGTGTGGAGCCCGAGGTGACCGTCTCACTTGCCTTGCTCAAAGGCCGGGCCTGTCAACGCGAAAAAGGCTTAAGAAAAAGAAAATTTGAAAACCCCCTCTCTACAGTATACTTATGTAGGAGGAAAATGGCTAACTGGAATAATCTGCTGGTGGCTACCACTTCTGGAAGTAACAGTACGATGTAACATGTGGGTAGATGATGCAAACGTTTATTTCTACAGTGCAAATATGAAACTAGAGAAATGTACAACTAGCAGTGAGAGAAATCACTTCAGATAAACCATGATCGGAATGAAACATCAGCCCCAGTTCCTATTTGAGGGTCAAATAAGTTTTCTAATGATTTCATTTGTAATTTAGTATACGTATATATAGGCCACACTTTAGTCTCCTTGGAGTAGGAGCAGAACTATAGTGAGAGAGGCTTTGCTTGTGCTGTTTTCTACTTGGCTGCAGTCAGGATAAGTGGAAATGGCACTTCTGTTCTCACTAAATATCCAACCTATGAGACCAGGGTAAGTTCTGACACATCTGGACTTTTTTCAGTACTTTTCCAAACTCACCTTTTGTGGTTACCACATCTCTCACTATCTGATTCAAATAGTTTGCCATAGCTCCCTATTTCAGATTGTGTAAAAAACAAGTAAATATACTAAGGAAAGAAAGGCATTCTGTTTCCAACTATCTTTTAATGATTAAAGTCCTGATCCTCCAACCAGGTTTGTGTGGGTCAGTGTACCTTAGTTCCAATTCCCATTCTCACATGGGAATCCGAACCAAGTTGCTAGGGTTGCCAGATGGTTTAACAAAAAATACTGAATGCCCCTCCCCCCCCAAAAAACAAAAAAACACCAGGAAAAAATTCTGTTGAGGGGGAAAAAAAGGGCAGGAGACCAAAATTGTTAAGCAAAAAAAAAAGGGGGGGGGGACCAAAGTTGTTAAGCAAAAGTTGCACCACTCCCTCCAGTTTGGGGCCACACACTAACCCCCAGAACACCCACCCCTTCCCCTAGCGCCCCCGCATCCCAATGCACTTACCCCTGCCTCAGACCCAGGCCACCTGCAGTGTCCCCCATCCCAATGCACTCATCCCTGCCTCAGAGCCAGCCCCCCCGCAGTGTCCCCCATCCCAGTGCACTCACCCCTTCCCCTGAGTCAGGCATCCCCAACGCCAGGAGCACCCCGCCCCAATTAAATCTCTTCTCCCGCCCACCCCCCCCCCGCAGAGCCTGGCACCGGAGGAACGGGATGGCCGGGTAAGTTAATCTTACTTTTAAAGTCACTGCTCCTGCCACCCGGCCCAGCTGCCTCAGCTCACATTGTGTAGAGGGAGGCATCACGTGGCCAGCTCCCGGGTCTCTGCTGGTCACGCGGGCCAGAGCAGCATACACTCCACTCCCACCCCAGCCCGGCACCCCCCCTAGCGTGGTGGCCAGCAAGTGGCCCCTTCTGCCCCCCTTCGCTATGACTCTGCTGCGCTCCTCACTCCCCCGCCCCCACCAGATGCGGCAGGGGAAAATTGTCCCCGCCGGGCTTCCATCCGAGGGAAACAGGAAATACCGGACATTTTATATGTCCGGTATTTTCTGGTCTTTTTTTACCGGATGGAGCCCGCAAACACCACACTGTCCAAGTGAATACTGGACACCTGGCAACCCAACATTGTAGATTCAGGACTTAAAATGTTAGCAATGATCCTGCCACTCATGGCTAGAATATGACTAAATGGGGCCTGAATCTATGAAAGATTTGAGAACACCCAAACAAAAAAACCGTTTTCATTTCTAGTCTCCTGGATATTTCCCTCATTTCATCTCCACTCTCCCTTCTAAGGCACCCATCATAAGGGGCTGATCTTCACCACCACGCTCCACATCTTGGATAGACTATTGGTTTCTTACATCTAAAAATGCTAAGGGCAAAGCACATTTCTTTAGGATATTTAGTTTCCCCTCTGAAATGATTCTCCTCAGTGCCCCTTCTTTTCTCTTGCACAAAGAAAAAGCTTACATTTCATTTTGGAAACTACTTTGCAAAGCTGCTGATCTGATTCTGCTTTTTAATAATATCTTGCACATCATTTTGTCTGATTTTGAGGCTTCCTTCTTTCCCTCGCCTTTGATTTTATCAAGCCTCCTGTTTATATAATTTCAGAACAGTCTACCTGATAAAAGGTTGAAAGCTAAGCAACTGCCAGTGACTCATGTATTGTTTTCTTTAAAATACGTCCCAGTCTGTGTGGGGTGATCTTCTGTTAGTCTGTCTTTTGTGTACTCCTTCTGTGCTTGACATTTTTCTAATTTTAGTCAGTCCAGGAAATAACACAGCAGATCTAGATAACGCTGTAACATCAAATTATTTAACACATTTGCATTTCCACACCTCTGCTCCCTTTGCTGAGAAAACTGTAAGTGCCATTTGAATATTAATTGAAATGCTGGCTATTGTTGGCATATGCCTCAGACATGTTGTACTACTTTGTGATATCAAATCTGATAAAAAAAATCATTTGAAGCAACACTTTCATTTGCAAACACTACATGATCTAAATGCTAGCAAAGTGCATTACGCTGCTAATTAACAGAAATCATTGGGGCAAAGTTGGTGGATGTTAAACATTAATCAGCTTGCATTCAAATAATCACCTTTATTTGTTCATAGAAACTAGAATCTTATCATTCTTCCTTTTTATTGTTAATGCTCACCTCTTCTATCTTCATTCACGAAGTCCTGTGTTTCATTTTTCTAGTCTCCAGGCATTAAAACTTCAGCTTGGCTTTTGATAATCAGAGCTATTTCATTCCATTAGTGGTTTTGATTGGATGAGCCATCAGATTTTATCAGATTGTCCAATGAGAGGAAGGAGAGGACCTATTTTCCAGTACACGGGTATCTGTTTTACATCTTTGTGTGATCACACAGGTTGGCTTCTGCCTGTGGTGTTACTCTTTTCTGTGTGGGGAGAGTGTTCTTCACTTGGTATCGACTCACTCTTCAACAAAATTGTAAAATTCTTTTCTTTTCAGCCCTAAATGAAATACAATGTATTTCAGCCCTAAATACATTGTTATTTTGTTTCACCACAAATACCTGTAATGACGTACAAAAGGGTATGAATTCTTGTGGGTCTGCTGGGCTCTTCCCTAATAGTCTTGCGTAGGTAGAGATAGTGGCCTTATCGTGCAGGACTGGCAATGTCTTTTAGCTACCTGGGAAACAGCCCTATTCCATTTGGAATAGTATCTGTTTTTTGTTTGTTTGTTTATTTTTTTTAAATCACGCAGTGTAGTATTAAATACTGAAGAAATACAGATGTTTCAGCTAGTAGAGAATATGAGGGCTTGTCCTCTCAGTGGGCGGAGCCATCAGAGACCATGACTCCGATGGTTCTCATTCTTCTTCTGTTACCAGTTTAAAGCCTCGGGCCTGCAATTCAAAGACTTCAACAGCTCAGAGTGAAAATGTATTAATAACCACATCTCCAGCTATGATCCACACATTTTCCCAGCCTTTCATTTTATATCAAAGAAATATAGGGTTGCCAGATGGTTTCAACAAAAATACCGGACACACTTGACATTACATCACAATCTAAATTATATCTTATTTAGAAAATACCAGACATTTATATTTTCTCATTTATATTTTCTCAATTTGTTTCCTGAACAGAAAGCTCAAATACTGGACTGTCTGGTTCAAAACCGGACACCTGGCAACCGTAAAGAAATACAATAGAGGCATCCTTGAGGTAGCCTTACAATTTTTTCTGACAACAAATATAAATTATTGGCAAATATAAAATCTTAATAATTTTGAATAGCCAGGTTGTTTTATGCTGATGAATGAAACTGCAAAGTTTTGGTATGGATGAGTGCAGAAAGGTTTTGAATGTAGCTAAATGTGCTAGTTTTGGGGAGGGGGAAAGGTCTGCAGTCATATTAGAAAAGACTATTGGATGTTAGAGCTTGCCCCAATTGTAGCAGAAACCAGGGTGCATCGAAGTGGAAGTTGGTACAATCAAAGTAAATGCCTTTTCAAATTTTCAGAAAGATTTGGTTTGAAATTTGAATGAAAATTCAGAATGTGTTTTACTTCAGTTTAGGTAGTTTCCCCATGATGCTTACTTTTAATGTAGTAGTTGGTTTAACCTTAAATGAGATTTACTCCTCCTTAAATAAGCACTCAGCTGATTGGCTTTCAGTTTAGTCATATTCAAACAATCTTAACTTATTTTATCTCTAAAGCTGGATTTGAAATCTTACATGTAAAACTTTCTGGTGAGATTTTCACTTATATCTAATTCTTTCATGAGGGTGGAAGTGCACAAGAAAAATCTATTAAAGTGTTTTAGCACTTCTATGGCTCTTCCTGGCTGGAATCAGAGAAGTACAGAGATTGTGAAAAATAATGGTTAAAAGTTAAAAGCCTCTGATTTTAGGTGACAGGTTATGTTACTCTTAATTATCCCTGAAACACTTTCTCCATCTTTATCAGAGAGACCATCTTCAGGGGGCAAAAGTCTTTCTTATGCAGAGTTTAGAAATGGTGTATTTTATTTTTGTGTTCTGTAGAAAACACATGGAATCTTTGTTTTCTCATAGTAAAAGTGAACAAACTGGTAATGGAAAACAATATCTGTGCCATACCAATCAGGATACTAACTAGAAGTTGGTGAGATAATTCAGAAACTGAAGGGCCTCCTAGGAAAGATGTTCCTTCTGTCCCAATTTCAATAGGTAGAGCTTGAGAGACATGAGTTGAAATTAAAAAAAAAAGAAACTTTCACTTTGCACTCTTTTTCAACTGCCATCAGTAGGACACCTGCTCTGAGTTGAAGTGATTCCTCTTTCTCTCTGTGTTTCTATGTGGATCTCATCATTGGCATATTTTAACATCTCAGAAACGTTTAGTAAGATTAGCTGAAAGGGTGTTGTAAGGACAGGGAAGTACTATTATCCCTATTGTACAGGTCAGACTCAGAGAGACTTAATGGTCTGTCCGAAGTCACACAGGAAGTCATTGCAGAGCCAGGAATTGAAGACAGGTCTCAACAGGACCATCTGTCTTTTTGCTCTTTTCTCTTTCAACCCTGCCATTAAAAATATAACAAAAAAAATCTCTCTTCACTTCTTCATACTCTCAGAGTGTACATTTTCTGGCAACATACAATTGCCAAGACATTGGGTGAAATAGAATTTTCCCTTAAATTTTATGTCTTTTACAAGGCATTAACTAATTGTGTAAATTCTGGTCATAGTCATCTTGTGGCAAAGGTGAGACTTTTTCTCTTTTTCAGTGGGATATTCAATGTAAGCTATACCTTACAGATAAATTATCTAAAAAAACCCAGACAAATAGTTTCTGTTATAAATGCCCATATGCACCTTCAGGAATGAATAGTGCGGAGTGCTAGATTTTACATTATTATGAGTAGAATTATTGATTATTGATCTTGCTCTGATCTTGCTCACGCCTATGTAAATTGGGAGCGTCTCTGCTGATGTAAAGTTGGAGAAAACAAGATCAGAATGAGGTAACTTTTTGAAGCTTTTATTTGAAGTGAAATTTTAATTATGAAACAGTGAATTGCTGCTCAAATAAGCTACACAACACTTCTGAAAATATCATTTATAATTCAAATATACTTATTTGCCAATATTATGAGAAAAATATATCCTCAAGTTATAATGAAACATGGGCAGTGTTATTTTACAGCACACTTTACAATATATACATTTTGCATAAATTACTATTTATACCCTTAAAGGTTCTCAGGCTCTAGACCCTGAAAGGAATGCTCATGTGATTTTCAAGCTTCTAAATTAAGATGCAATTTCTTGTTGAGAACACAGTGAGCTCAATTTAATTTCAAAATAAGATGTGTAAGTTTTCTTTATACATCTTGATCATGATTCTTCTGATTTAGTGATCTTCTCTGGCTTTTGCTGTGGTATCTGTCAGAAAATGTTTATATATTTCTGTTACCCAACAGCCCGACATCTTTTGGAGCTTAAGGCCAGTATCAGTGACTTTACTTATTTCCATATGTAGCATCAGCTGCAAAAATAAAATGTGTGCATTTCTGCCAGCCATTTTTCCATCACCTATCCCAGAGTCCTCAGCTGAGGTGACCTCTGGAGTGACTGGTGTGGTGAGTGATGTAGTTAATGAGATCCAGTGACATCATGACCCCGACCCCCTCATGGCCCTGGCTCTCCTCATCCATCTTCTTAGCCCCACAGACTGTGAGGCGGTGTGTGGAAACAGGATTAAACAAGTGTGAATAAACAAGTTCAAGAGCTTTCTGTCATGACTGCCAGCCCTGGACAGCAACAAAGTGAGAGACTAATAACCTAGTGTGGGGGAGCTAGGTCACGTTTACCAGATACACCTAGACGAAGTACTGTTTTCTCTGTGTGATTGTTTTTCAAACTTCAGGAAGAGTTTATATAAGACTCATGTGATATCTGTGAGGCTTTGCCTGCCATTCCTTTTTTAGTCACACAGCTGGTAGCACATGTAGCCCAGTAATAGGTAATATACATTATTTAAGGCTTCATCCAAAAAGGTGCAAGGACCAACAGTAACATTAAGCAATCAGGCCCTTGGCTTGTGCTGTGCACTACTTCAGCTTTGCTTTCCTCAGAAAATAATTGGACTTTTTTAATATAAAAAAGATAATCTTATTTGCTTACGTTCTGATTATTTCATGTAAGACATTCCATAAAAAATGATCATGACATTCCAGATTAGGGATGTTAAAATGTGTTTATTTTGGTAAGCCATCTCCCTGTGTGCACCAGCTCACAAGGAGCTGCCTGCCCCCCTCTCCCTGGACGAGGAGGGGGAAGTGGCTCTGTGGGAGCCAGTATGCATGGGAAGCCGGCTTAAATGCTGTCTCCCTGAACATACTGACTCCTGTCTGCCCGCTCATGCTGTTGCCTCTGTAACAGACTATATTTGTTAGATGGTGGGGAGGAGCTGTATCTATTACACACAGCCCCCCCACTGCAATTCTGCCTCTTTATCAGAGGCAGCAGTGGAGGAGAGGGTAGGCAGCTCCCCAGGAGCTGGTGTTGTGGGGAGCCTGCTTAAAAGCTCGCTCCCCACAAGCCCACCTGCCCCCCTTGCACTGCTATCTCTGATACAGAGACAGCAGCTCAGGAGAGAGAGGGGCTGCGTGTAACTGTGAAAAATTGTTTTTCTTAGTATGATTTCACCCTGAGTCTGTTTCTAAACATAAGATGCTGAGATAAGGTATACTTTTACTTTCCTGCTTGTGGCAATGGTTCAGGCAATGTTTATCTTCTGTTTGTCAAGATCTACTGTTACCTTCTGGCACTTTTTGATAAGTTGACCAGTTGGTGATTAAACATATTTATTTAGTTCAATGGGTCAGAGCTATTGCAGCAGATAGAAAATTACTGATGGATTATCAGTTTCAGCACCTCTGACATCTGGCCTTAGTGCAGTCAATCATCTGAGAATTCATAACACATTTGCCTGGACAATAACATGCTCAGCTACCTGTGTGATCAAGGATCTGGATATTGGAAACATTTTGTTCAAAATTAATAGGGCAGATGTCACAACAACTAGAAGGCCATTAGCTTTTTCTGGGGTTGCAAAAGCCCCATTAGAGTTGACTAGAGAATAGTACATAGGGGTCCATAGAGAGAATCAGCTGTCGTTCACGAGTATTTTCATTCTTTTTTTCTAGAATGTCTAAAGAAACTAAATGGGAATTTTAGAATTAAAGTAGGTTTGTTGTCCACACTAACATAAACATTGATTAACAGGTCTTTTATGTATGAGGATGTGTATAATTGACTGGTATTTTTCTGTATTGACTTTTATACTGTAAAATTGGTAAGCTGATATATTTGAATTTAAGCTATTTTATTTATATAAGCAGTAAGTCATCTCACTGTTTCTCTGGAATCCTGTATGTCACCATTGATTGGCACCAGAACCTAGTCTATTTATGCTCTTCCCAGTGGTCTGACACTTTCCTGAACTAAGGTGCCAGAGCGTGATCCTAAAAGATTAGTGCCTTTTGCTAAGGACTGAGGACCTCAGTACAGAATAGCACTTGAGGAATGGTTTCCGGAACTGGATTTGTGATAAGGTAGAAATGTGCTGCTATACAAACTGCAGTGCAGGAGGGGCTAACTTGGACTCCTGTCCATCACATGGATGATGAGAGGTGCGGATAGAAAGGAAAAAGGGACCTTATGCTGATTTTCCCTGTCTGTAGGCTTCTCATCCTCCTATATGTAAGTGGAGCTTCCATTGTTTTTATTCCACCATGCTTAATCTGTGCAGGAGACTGGTAAGTAGCTGTCCTGTCTGGGAGAGGCCTGTTTCTTCCTTTGTTTGGACACAGACTGTGAAGCCTAATATCAGAGAGTATCCATAATTTCTAGTATTGTGTGAATGCATATACTCTACAATCGTATTAATCGCCAGTGTGTCATTAGCTTTCATAAAACTCTTCTCTCGATAAACTGTTATAGTACAGTATGATTGTATACAGTCAGATGATTCAGTTGCTTTACACTCCCATCTTTATAGCTCAGAAACTTTATTCTCTTCTCCAGCTAGCTTTGCTTCCCTAATCTGTAAATGGACACCCTCGAGCCCTTCCTGATGACTGAACAGGTTAAAGAAGAAATATACATTCCTTTTTTTAGGGTATATCTGTTTACCAACTGCCTCGACATGCCTGGCATAATTGCAGCATGTATCATAACTCATAATACACTTTTTATATGTACATCACTCAAGAATATTAATGATCATTGAGTTGGTTTTCCAACAACATATTGCATGGCACTTTTTAGTTATAGGTTATAACCATAGTGAAATGGGTTTAATTAGTATGTCAGGCCTGACAAGAGTTACTGACACAGAATAGTGAACCACTTCTACACCACTGTGCCTTTCTATTTGATGTTTTCTAACTTGTCTTGCTCAGTCAGGTCCCTTTCTCTGACATTTGTTCTTTTGCCATGGAACATGTAGTATCTTCTTCAGCCATCTGTGATGGGCAGCTTCCAAACTCTTTTTGTTAGCCAGTATCTTTAGCCAAGTCTCTTGGTCATACAGCAGTACATTCAGTTCAATTGCATGATATAGTATGACCTTTGGAAGGTCACACTGACAGTGATTTCCCTTATCTCATATGAATGTTTTGTCCCTGGCACCTTCAAATGTCATCACTTTTCCCAGTTACAAGAACTCTGCTGCTTGTTCAGTTTTCTTCCCACTCCTGTACACCTTTTCTACCTTAACCATCTTGGCTTTCTCTGCATTGTTGGTACAATTTTAGCTGCTTTTGGTTCTACTTCTAATGCAAGGGCAATCTGTTGCACTTGAAATTAGAAAATAGTGTTATTGGCAACTTTATTGGCAACCCTAAGTTATTGAACTTGCCTTTGCTAGACTATTTTACACCATCCATGGTGTAAAATGGTGTTTGCTTGATTCATCACCAAGTGTGTTGCTAAGGCAAAGAGGATTGGTGATAACTCACATCCTTGTCTAACTTAAGGTACGGTATCAAATTTACCCAGGCCTGTATTCCATCTTACTGTTCATCTATATACATTATATAAATTCCTTGTTGATCAACCTACTGCGGACACCTACTGAATATTTTCTTCAAGTTAAGTTGGTTAAGATGGTTGGTTAAATTGGTTAAGATAGTTAAGCTGGTTAAGATGGATTTTGCAGTAGCTTTTTCCTGATCTGTCAAAGAGTATCTGTTCACAACATGATCCACCTAGAATTCAACCTGTTCTTGTAAAATCTGACCACTGTCTTCTTCAGTCTGTTCAGTGTAATGATAGCCAATCCTTTGCCTGGGATTGATAGCAGTACAATACCTCTTCAGTTCGTGCACTTAAAAAGATCACACTTTTTTTCCTGCTGTGCCAGAAGGACAGCATATTTCATTACAAGGTTCTGTTAATGTCTCAATCAGAATTTCACTTCCAGCCTTTGGTACGTCTGCTTGAATCTGTCAACCCAGGACTTTTTTTCCTGTTTGAGGCCTTTGATGGCTGTTTTAATTTCATCGGGTGTTATTGGCCCCACTTCTATTTCTAATATAGTATTGCATTATTGTCTAATCTGTACATGATTGTCAGCTCTGAACAGTTAATATGGAATAGAAATGTTCTCTTTTTCAATGGGCTTGTCCTTCTTGCATTTTTAACTAAACATATTAAAATTCTTCTGAATTTGTTAGGTATACAACTTGATTTTGAGGGCTTTGAAACGGTGTAGTTGCACTCAATTAAAAGAGTTCAGGATGCTGTTTTTCTTATAATTTTGAATTTCCTGGATTTGTCTGGTACTGCATAAATCCCTTCACAGGTACTTGGATGTGAATAGCTATCAATTCCTGGATGCATACATTGTAATCTGGGTAATGACAGGACAAGAGGTATAGTTTTTCAGAACATTTTGTCACGTGTAATGACCTTTCACTAATGGAATAAGAAATTAACTTTTTGCTAAAGTTACTTATTCTGAAATGGAACCCAGTAAGTCATTAGGTATGTAACAGCTACACAGAAAGGTGTAATATAAGTGCGCCATCTAGGGATGTAAGCGAGTAGTCAAGTACTCGACTACTCACTTCTGCCCCGCCCCCGCCCTGCCTCTGTATGAGCCTCTGCCTGCAGGCAGGCCAGGCCACCATGAACAAGGGCTGCTGGACTTGGCACGAGCTGGGACCACTGCGGCTATGTCCTGGCTTGCGCTGGTCCAGGACCTACCCCTGCCGCAGCTCTGCAGTTTAAATGTTGTAAGAGCTGGGTGCTTGCCTGCACGCCGACTCCTACTAGGGATGTAAGCAACTAATCAACTAGTCAACACACTAGTCAACTAGTTGCTTCCCCCCCACTTGCTGCCTCTATTAGAAAGAGGCAGCAAAGGGGGGGAAGAGCGGGGTGCTAGGGGAAGTCAGCTTAAAAGTCGGTTCCCCCCAGCTCCAGCTCCATGGGACGGGGCAGGGGCGCAGCGGCCGCATTCCAACTTTGAAATGTACAAGAGTCCCCGCTGGGGCTCTTGTAGATTTCAAAGTGGAAGCGCCGCATGGAGCCCGGGGCCAGCAGGGGACACTGCTGGGGCTCTTGTGCATTTCAAAGATTGAAACGCCACATGGAGCCTGTCGTTTCTTGTACATTTCAAAGGTGGAACACCGTGCTAGTCCTTATCGAATAGTCGATGGAAATCCCATCGACTATTCGATTAGTTAATTAATCAAAATTTAACATTCCTAGCTCCTACTACATTTAAATTACAGAGCCACAGCGGGGATAGCTCCTGGACCAGCGCGAGCCGGGATGGAGCACCTTCCCTTATTGACTAATTGTGTAGTTGTATTGACTGAACGATTAGTCATTTATCCGCCTCTTAAGAGCCTTAGTGCTGACTTGCTTTGCTCTTACAAATATATTATTTTCTCTCAGGAACTATTTGCAGATGATATATCTGGTATGCCATGCATCTCTCCACTGAGTTGTCGAGAAGTTTTATGAAAGCCGCTGAAAAATCAGACCTAAATAATAAATATCATAGCTAGGTCCAGGTGTTTTTGTACCACAGGGTCCCAATTGTGATTACATTTAAGACATTTACTGCATATACATACACAGACATACAATATGTATGTGACAAAAATCTGCACTATCAAAGTCCTATCCTGCAAACACATGTTTACTTCACTTAAACCATGTAATACTCATTTTGATTTCAGTGGATTTACCTGTATGTGTAAGGTTGTTCACAAGCAGATCTGAGACCTTATTTTGTAATATTTTTGCACACACAAAGAAGCTAAATAAATGTCACATAGTGGAAAAGATAAAGAGAAAAAACCACATGAGTAAGTTAGAAACAACTTCAGCAGAGTTTAAAAGATTTTCAAGCAGCAAGTAGTTCAGGAAAATAAAATTTAAGATGGCCAGAAAAGGAATTTACATGTTGCAATAACTATTTTGTTTTTGTTGGGTTCATTTATTGTTTCGTCCCCTTCAAGTATATTATGAAGCTAATTGATTCAATGCTTGCTTGGTATGTCAACCTGAAAGATGCGATTATAATGATAAACTAGCTGAGGTAGATTCTGTAAATACTAGATTCCAGATTCATTTATTATTGTTACTATTTATGTTGCAGAAGGATCTAGGGATCTAAGCCATTGTACAAACATAAATAGGGCAGGGAGTGCAATTTACTTTATCTTAGTCAATTAAGATGATAGGAAAGATTTTTTAAGGAAAGTGTGACTTTATACCAAACAGGTAAATAGGCCTCTACATCTTGATAGACGTACATCAGTAGTGTTTTGACTTTTCCTTAGTAGATGGAGCAACTTTCTAGCTTCTGGTAGGATTAATGTAGTTATATTTGGCTGAAACAGCTATTTTCTTTTTTAAAAATATCGTGTTTCTGTCAGATCTGTAATCCACTTTCTCATGGACAATCTTAACACATATTTCCTTTGTCTTAGAAATACTAAATAGCCACCATCAGCACTGGAGAGTCATTTACTTTCGCACTTCCATACGAGATATCATTTAATTCTGAGCCATCTACTAGTATGACATTTGAAACCTTTAATGTCACCTACAGCCAAAGGGGAATGAAGCTTTGGGGGGAGGAGAAATGATTGATTTTGTAGAGCACTTAACTAAAATTTCATTGCTAGCATTAAAATAAAAGTTAGCACCCAGATGTACTTTGATTCTGCTATCTGGAGCCAGTGGACATTTTAGGAGATGTTATGTTTTTAAAGGAATTGCCATCAACTTAAAAATCACACTTGGTCTTAATTTGATCTGACAATTGTTAAAAATGAAACCTAAGATTACTATAAAAAAAAAACAGATTGCAGAAACAAGGATTTTCTCATTTTTCCCCAGTCGGTTAACTCTATGCATTTAACATCACATTGGGGATCTATATCTATATCTATATCTATATCACTCCTTCACAAGGAAGAATGAGCCAGTGATTAGGGCTGTACCTAGAGATTTTGCTCTTTCAATTTCTTGCTCTTCCAGAGTGTTTTTGTGCAACTATGGGCTCTCTATGCTTTAATTCTCAGTCTATTAAATAGAGACAGTAATACCTGACCTTAGAAGGATACTGGGACATTGAAGATTGTGAGATGCTCTGGTACTAATAGGTGCCAAATAAATAACTTAGATAAAATAAATCCTCTTCCCACTGGCATAAATGTGAGTTGAATCAAACCATTAATTATGATCTGACCATCATTTGCATGAGTAAATTAATGGATATGAATAATCCATTTAACTCAACAGGAATATTCACGTGCATAAAGTTACATTTGTAAATGTTTGCAGGAGCAGGGCTAGTTTCCCCTGTTTTTATGTTTGTTTTATTGTTTTAGTTTTTGTCTTTAATGTATTAAGAGGGAAAAAACTGGGAAAATATTTTTGCCCTTTTAGAATAATAATCTGGAGGCATTCAGGAGCCCATGTAATACCTGAAACCTACTTTTAACTCAGGTTTGAAATTGCTTTTGAGTTGACATGTCCCTTTGTAATCTAGTCTAACTTATAATCAACCCCATTATTTCTGATGATTTAAAAAAAAAAACCCTTTGAGTCTTCCTATTGACAGGTAATCTTTAGTTTAGCAGTGGTGTTCTAGCTCTTTGTCAGAGTTCCTTGCTACAAATTTGAGGTCAGGTTAATACACGTACACTTACAGTATGAGAATAGTTCTGCTCTTTCACTGGAGGAAGCACTCAGAAATTATCAAGTTAGACCCTAGAATTTGCATCAATTGTTGTGATGTCAAACCTGCCATATTAATATTCTTAGTTTTCCATCTCAGTAGATAAGAATAATGCAGCTCAATCTAATGAGGTGTTTAGGGTACACTAAGTACTTCACATATTCACAGTTCTGTGGTCTTGAGTTAAAAAAAAAAAGCTTTTTAAAGCACACAATCGCATAGGAAAAGTAGTAGCTTTAATTAAAAGGAGAATTAAATTAAAGAAAAACATACTTATTTATGTGTGTTTTCTTTAACAACTGCCCCCCCAAATCTATGCCTTAGAGAGAGATGTGCTATGTAAAACTCTAGGCAGGTTGGCTTAGTTTTGCTAACATTCCAGTTGTAGTGTCGGTGAGAACTGAGGAAGTAATTGGAATCTGTTTGTAACCTTTATTATGCACAAATTACTCCACGTCTAGATTTGTCCCTGTATTTCTCCCTTAAATTACCTAGAAAAAATGTCATATGCTATAAAGTCATCTCATAACATTTATAGTTTGTCCATTGTAAAAATCTCAGTGAAGGAGAGAGATAGTGGTCATGGAAAAATACATAACTTCTTTTTAATCTGCATGGGTAAGCCCCAAAGATAATGTGTCTAAATATGTTAATCATATGGTTGTGACAGTAGTCTTAAAATGAATGGTCCAGGATCCTCAACTGGTGTAAATTGGCCCAGTACACTTGATTTGATTTCAGTGGTGTTTGTACCATTTAGTGGGAAGAATAATGAATTTGCTACTTAGATGGCTTTTTCAGAATTGAATGTAACATTTATGCTGGCAGCATGAAAAGCTGTTGTACCATACTAACCGAAGGCTTTGTTCTGTTATATACAGTACGCTGCATTTTGGTAATATTACAAGCATTCAAGTATTAAAACAATTTTGTCTTGTGCTCTTTTATCTTGACAGCACAACAGTCCCGTGACATAATGTCACAAACCAAGTCTGATAGATTTAAAATTGAAAGTGGATGGCCTATATTTTCTTTTTTCTTTACACCCCTCCCGCCTTACTGCCCCATGGCTAATACAAGCTTTTATTTTTTGTAATCTTTATGTGCTTCACAAACAAATATGGAAACTGCTTATGGTAGCCTCCTTCAGTAGCCAGAGGAAATTGCTTGCTCAGAACTGTGTAACTTTATTATTAAAGCCGACTGGAGAGGAATCAGCAGCAGAAAATCAAGTGTTGCATCAAGAACCTAAACTTTGAGCAGTTTGGTAATGAATAAATTGGCCTATCTCTGTAATTGACTAGTTTTAAAAGAAATTTAGCCACTTGATTCTTTATGAGGCCCTGTGGAGCTGCTTTTAAGGGTAAAATACTGAATTTAAGACTTGACATGAATATTGATTTTAGATCTATTACAGGGTTCTAGTGGGGAAAGATGATAAGCAGTGTATGGAACAGAAACCTCAATATAACCTTCATAACTATTTTGCTGATGCACAGCTTTATTACTGAATCAAATAAGGTTGGTTAATCTTAGGCTACACAATCTATTTAAGATGATTTCCTAGATAACTGCTGTAAAAGAGACGTGTGTGGAAAGATAAACCAGACTAAATAAAGTGATCTTTGGTTATTCTAGCAGTAGTGCAGGGTGAAGTTTAACAAGCAGCCTGTCCTTTTGAATGTACAGCTTGTGAAATGGATTAACAGAAGATAAAGTAGGGAACACTCATCTCTGGTTTAATATTGTAGTTCAGGGTTTTTTTTTTTTAGTGTCTTTACACCAGGGATCAATTTATCTGCTGATTATTCTTGTTTTCATAATATATACATACACTCACACACTATTAGAAAAATACATTAAAAGATCATTAAGGTTGTAAAGTGAAGTAGTGAGGAAATAACAAAGATAAGGCTTCCTCTGAAACGTTAAGTGTGCCCTTGTACGTGTGTTACAGTATAGTCTAAAATTACATGAAGGACCCATATTTTGGTCAGTGAACAAGATAAGTGATTCAAAATCACAAATGCCCGAGAGACAGAGAGAGAGTATGTGTGTCAGTGACAGAAGCACAAAAATAATTCAGCTTTCTTGCTGCCTAGTCTGTTGTCTTAAGAGTATTCTTCCTCTTCCAGTCCTACTCCAAGCAATGCACAACTTCTTCATCCATTAAGGAATGGGTGTTACAGGCACATGCATCATTTGGTACATAGCACACACTTAATGGGACAGAGGTGCTTTGGATTCCAGATTCTCTACATAGTCCAACCTCATTCTGGCTATGTCTAGACTGCAGGCTTCTTTCGGAAGAACTTTTTTTTGGAAGAGATCTTCCGAAAAAACTTCTTCCGAAAGAGAGCGTCCACACACAAAAGCACATTGAAAAAGCGATCTCCTTTTTTGGGAAGATAGCATACACACTGAACGGACGCTATTTCACATTTAAGCTGTGATTACTATGGGCGGAATGGCCACCAGGGCATCTTTTGGAAAAAGGCGTCCTCCTTGTAGAAAGAGGATTACCAACGCCAGAAAAACCCCTCTGTTCTTTCTATTTACTTTCAGAAGAACGCGATTGCAGTGTGGCCATAACTCAGGATTTGTTGGAAAAATAGCTGTTTCCAACATGAAAATTCAGGGCCTAATCCAGAGCACACTTAAGTTAATGAACTTTGGTACAGGCTCTGAGTGCATAGAGATTGTGTAGAAAAAGTAGTATGTGACCGTGTCATATAAGACTGTTGTATATTGCATACACATAAAAATACAGTGTGTAAAATAGCACAAGGCACCCTTACTTTTGTTATTTCTTGACTTCATGGTGCTACATTTTATTATAGATCTGTCTGTCTGTTTTTGTCTTCCTACATTAAAGCAAATAAAAATGACACAAATTTCATAACATAACATAAGAACCACCATAGTGGGCAGACCAAAGGTCCATCCAGCCCAGTATCCTGTCTGCTGACAGTGGCCAATGCCACATGCCCCAGAGGGAGTGAACACAACAGGTAATAATCACGTGATCCCTCCCCTGTCATCCATTTCCAGACAAACAGAGGCTAGGGACACCATTCCTACCCATCCTGGCTAATAGCTATTGATGGATCTAACCTCCAGGAATCTATCTAGCTCTTTTTCAAACCCTGTTAAGTCCTAGTCTTCACAACATCCTCATCATGTTCAGCTATTTGCTAGCATCAGTAGACCTTCCTGTACTGCATATATGCAGCCTGTATGTGTGCATATCTGTCCGTGTTTGTATAAAAAAGAAAAAAGGCAGGATTTCTTCAGACTCCTGCCTCCCTGTATGTGCACCTTCTATTATATAAACATTTTTTCTCCTTTCTTACTAATCAGAGAAAACAGTACTAGCACTGCCTACAAACCTTCCAACACTTTCTAACAAATATTTGTTTCTACTCTGAAGAAAGAGGAGTCTGCCCCTTCCAAATGTCAACCACAATGGATAAAATGCTGAAGTAAAAAAAAATGATCCCTTAAATGAAAATTCAGCCTAGGGATGTAATAGTGTAGTTGAGTAACCAATTAACTGAAAAGCAAAAGCTTATAGGTTAATGCTATAGACTACACGCATTCTCCCTCCCCAACAGAACATTTTTTAGCAGGCTGGCCAGCAGCCCAGCTCAGTCCTGGCTCATGCCAGGTCTGAGACCTACCCCCCGCTGCAGCTCTGCATTTAAAATGTATTAGGAGCAAGGTGAGCAGACAACCCGGCTCAGTTCCGGCTTGTGCCAGGTCTGGGAGCTCAGTCCCCCCTCTGGACAGGCAGCATGTCTGCGAGGGGACCTGGTTTTCAAACTGGTTCCTCATGTGGACCAGCTCCTGCTTGGCATCCCACACTGCTGCTTCTGATACAGAGGCAGCTGCGCAGAGTGACAGCGGGTTCCTTCGGACTGTGTCCGGAGCACACTGGCTACCACTCCCACCCCCGGAGACTATAGAATAGCCAAGTAACAAATAAGAATTCATGAGGTTAATCGACTATTCAATTAACCAATATTTAACATCCCTAGTTCAGACTTAGTTTTATAGAATACTGATAGCTGCCCTACCTATAGTATATATAAATGATTATGTATATTTATTAAAGTGTTTGCCTTTATATTGTAAATCATCTGGTCAGTACATCTCAGTTTCTGTGGAACAATATTTAACTATATGCTTGAGCTATGAAAAATACCAACATCAGTACAGTCAGCAAAAGGAATAGTCTTTCTGAAAGTAATGGGATAAAACAATCTATTCTAATTTTCATTGTGCTAATGGTATTTTATTTTTCTCCCAGTTCATGAAACAAGATACAGAGCTCCCTAAAGCCACAATGACTGTGCCAGTTGAATACAGCTTCATAGGAAGTCTTTTTCTGGGATGTGGCCCTAGCATGGATTTCAAATTGCATACTGTTTTCCTGTATTTAGACTTCAACAACCCCTAGACAAAAATTAGGTATAAAACTTCCTAGAAACTGTATTTGATGACATCCTATTTTGACAAAGCATAATAAGGATACATGAGAAATGACACTCCCACAGAAGTGCTGATATGACCTATGACCTTACTGTGACATTAAGAAACTTGGTCATGTTTAGTTACAGAACTACACACCACACCATCAATCAATTTTATAATGTTGAGCAAAGCAAATTCTGAAGGATGCCTTTGTGGCTTACATGTAAGACTGTGGTGCTAAGAGATAAAAATTCTGGAGACCACTATAAAGCTGAAGCAAGGGTTCATATGTATGCAGCTCCCAGCCTTTGAACACATTTGACCCCCAAATGACAGAGTAAATGAAAGCTCTTTTTTAAAGTAATGCAATCAGTTCAAAAATATTGTGCTAATAAAGTTATGCATTCTAATTGAAAGATTTATGGCAATCCATTTAGTTGTTACTAGGTTATTTGTGACAGACAGATGCAGAGTAAACTGATTAGAGTCAGTATTGTGATGACTTGTAGCTACAAAGGGGAATAAAGCTTCAAACCATTGTCACAGTCCATTCTCTGAAATGCAATTGGAAGATGATTTAAAGGAAAATATGTGACACATAAGTTTTGCAGCTGCTTGCTAGAGGTTTTTGCAAGAAAAACACTAAAAGAACTCATTTTGGTTGGTTAACTTTTTATTCATTTTTCATGTTTGCAGATTTATTTAGAAGATGTTTCCTAAAAACTCAAAACAACCACCCTACCTCTCCCATTCAAAAATATGCCTGTGATTAAAAATGAATGTTTTCATTTTTAGATACAGAAATATTTCAATTCATGTTCTTGCTGCAAGTTATTCTACAAATTAGAATTGTTTTCTTTGTTGACTCATTGCACAGAAAATACATAGTAATATTAATAATATTATAATACATATGTAATGAAGTACTCTGTAGTTCTAATTTCTGTGCACGTGGGGATGAGATACCTGAATGCATCTGGGTGAGTATTGGCTAATAAAAAAAATGTTAAATTTTTTAAAGTAAATGTTGCTTTGACCCTTTCTAATTAAAACAGGCCTTTTGCTGTCATGTGTTAATTTGTATCAGATTCAAATGTATGATCAAAATAGGTGTTAGGAGACCAGTTTGACAGAGCTACTGTTTCATTGAGAGTTAAATTATTCTCAGGACAAACATTATCAAATGGGACATTTTGTTTACTGTCATTGATTTAAACAAAACTTAATTGATGCTAGAGTACAAAAGAAATATTTTATCTGTACATCTGAAGGCACTGAAGGATAAAAGTAGGAATCAGCCTAATAGGGTGTTAAAAGATTCTAGTATTTATAAGGTACTTGCTGCAAAATCTCTTGTGACCCTTGACTTTTAAATTCAGTGTTGTTTATCCTTCAGAGTGTGAAGCTTTCTTTAGCAATTTGAAACATTTGGTGTTTGGTGTCAACCTAGGCCCTATAAAGGGTTGTTGCCCACCATGCAACTCTTAACAGCCCTGACACCAAAAGGCGAGATAGACAAGGTCACACCCTCGCTTCCACTATCCAGTTACTTTTTGCAGAATGACCTAAACAATATTTCAGTTGCAGTTTTTCCCCAAACCATCTGCCAGTGTGACAATCAGCATAGGTTTCCCAGAATTCTGTTATTTGTACCCTTCTCAGCCTCAGCTAGTGAGAGGTTTCCTGCTGCTAAGCTGTAGGACATCTCCCTGTTAACCCAGCTTGTCTGCCTTGCCAGCAAACTCTTGAGAACTCTATCAGCACAAACTTTGCCTTGCAGTTCACTGTCAGTTACCTCTGCTCCCAAGTTTCCCAGAGACGTCTCCTTGCAGTGTCCACCCTTTGCTGGCATACTTACAGAAATTGTTCATTGCTCCTTTAATGAGACAATACACTGCAGCACCTTGATTTAGACAAACTGGAATGTTTCCATGTGAGTATCTGAATATATCTGAGAGTGTCTGTCTATCTGTTTGTTCAAAACTCCTCCTAAACAGTAAGAGCTAGGACCCCAATTTGATTTGCAGCTTCCTCTTATCATAACTTCATCAAAGTTTAGTTGTGTCAGAACAATGGGATGTGCCTAGAATGTGATTGTTTCTCATAAAACAGAAAGGGAGGGCTCTGGTAGCAGGGACAATTATACTGTAGAATGACCACAGGGGGGCAGCAAGGGGCAAGAGATAGGGAACAGGACAGCTCTAACCCCATTGGAGCAGCAAGGGTCAGGTGGAGAAAAGGACTACTATATATTTGAGTTTGTCTGTTTTTGTGTGTGTGTTGAAAAACGACGAGTAATCCTGTGGCACCTTAAGGCACGTTTACACAGCAGGGCAAAAGTCAAATTAAGCTAAGCAACTTGAGCTATGTCAATTGCGTAGCTTAAGTCGAAATCACTTTATTCAGCTTTTGGCGCTGTCTACACAGCAGGAAGTTGAAGGAAGAACAATCTTCCTTCGACTTCCCTTACTCCTTGTAAAATGAAGGTTATGGGAGTCAGAGTACGAAGTCCTCCAGCTTGCCATTATTTCAAAATAATGGCCTGCAGTGTAGACACGCTCTTTGTTATTTTGGAATAGCATCAGTTATTCTGAAATATCACTGCTGTGTAGACATAGGCTTAGAGATTAACAAAAATATCAATACTATGATGAGCTTTTGTGGGCAAAACCCATTTCTCTCTGTCTGTCCCCCAGATGGGGGACATGCACCCCCTCCCCAGCTGTGCCCGCTGGAGCTGCAGTGGTCATGGACAGGTGCATCTCACCTGGCCCCAAGCTGCTGTGGTGAGAGAGACCTGGGGTTGTCCTCTCTCCCTAAGGGGAGACCCTTAACCTCAGTCCCACTCCAAAACAATGATTTTAATGAAGAAAAACAAAAAATAAATTTGAGTTAAGTCTCCAAGCAACACTGGGTAAATACTCTAGTTGGTTTATAAGTAAAATAAGTTTATTTAATAAAAGACATAGGATTAAGATAGAACACGTTACAAACAAACAAAAGAAAATAAACTTTCTAATGGCTAATATCTAACAAAACAAGGTACAGTCTTTGTTCAAGGTTGATTCCTCTCCACCTTCCTTTTCCAGCAATTGCTGTGAACCTCTGAAGGCTCTGATTTTTTTCTTATCTCCTGAAGTTAAAAGTTTATGGTTCCTTTCTCCTCTCTTTACAGTTCAGGGCACCTTTTGAAAAGTATATCTGTCAAAATTCAATGGCCCTGGTTCAAGAGGCTGGAAAGTTTTTGGAGGGTGAGGTCACCATCTCCCACTGAGAATGTCAAATGGTCTCTTTTCCTTTGTGTTCTCCTGCTGGTTGTTTGCCTGCCATGCAAATGTGCTCTTTGTCTTTAGTCACATCTTGCTCAATTTAGAATCATAGGATCATAGAATACTAGAACCGGAAGGAACCTCGAGAGGTCATCGAGTTAGCTCCTCTGCACTCAAGGCAGACACATGGGAGACACATTCAAGCAGGTGGAATTACATTCCTTTGCCTGGAAAAATAATCCTATTTATCAGCTCATGCTTGCATGCCTACAACCTTTTAGTTGTAATTACACCACATCTATGTAATCCTTTGTGGGTTCATTTACATACGTTATACAAGAATATTAATGATCAGTGAGTTATTAGTTTTCCAGTCACATATTACATGACATCGTTTGTGTATAAATCACAACAACAGTGTGTTAGGTGTAATGAGTATGTCAGGCCTGAGAAGAGCTGCTGACACAGAGTAATGGGCTTTTATCACAGAGTTATGCCCATGTACATCATTGAAGATCTGGCCCAATGTCTTTAGAAGACACACATGCTGTGGTCCAGGTCTACTAATGGACGTGGCTGAGTATTGTCACCTCAGCTAATTGTTGCTGAAGGTGCTGAGCAGTCTGCAGGAGGAGTTCAGCATCTTGCAGCATTACAGAAAGAATATTTCACGCATACAGTTTTTCCTTGTATATTAAAAAATCAGATTCCCTATTGAGTTTTGTTTTGTTTGCAGCTTCCAAAATCTAATTTTCAGGTGCCAGTGGTACTCAGGATGACCACTTCTTAAAAATAAAGCTTGCATTTTGATCAGGGAGGAAGACCTATTGAGGATCTCTGCTTCCAGAGTCTACCTCTTAAGTGCTTTTCCCATCACTAAAATATTACAGAAATACAGGGGCGACTGTTGAGGATACACACAGGGGGCCACCAGTCCTGTGACCTCCGTCCCTAGCTTGGGTAAGGGCTGGGACAATCCTTCTCCATTCCAGGTCCTGCCACTCCCTGCCCTTGCTCTGCCCTTTCCCCTCCTCTTCCCTGTCCTTGCTCCACTCCCGCCTCACCTCTTCTCCCAACCTATGCAGCCTGGAGGACTAGTGGGGCCAGAGGTCTTGTGCCGGCAGTGGAGGTTTGGCACCCTGCGCTAACCAGCAGCCACTGCTGGCCCCAGCTTGCTCTGTTCCCTTGGCAACATCACTCCACTTCCTGCTGGTGAGTATGGGAGCAATCCCACCCTTCCCCCAAGCAACATGCCAGTAGAGTAGAATGAGTTGGGGCCGCGTTGCTCTGCTTCCCCCATCACTGCCGGTGGGGGGCTGGACTCCTGCTGTGGGTGAAGGCGCTCCCCGCTAACCTCTAGACTGGCTAGAGGATCTGGCCCTGCCAGCTGCTGGCTAGTCTCTTGGCCCTCCTGCCCACAGTGTTCGAGGCATATGCCCTCTTATGTCCCCCTACCCGTCACCAGCACAGAGATGGAGAGGCAGAAAGAAGGAGGGCCTTACTGACTACACTCACCAGCCATGCAACACAATGGTCACAAAAATTGAATGTTGTCATTTTGTCTTTGTCAGCTTCTACAGGCCCCCAGTCTGCACTGTGAAGTGCTCATTTTTCTACCATTGATTTGACTACCCTAAATTGAGGAAAATACAATCGATTTCTCTTAAATACAGCATTTCTCACAAGCTCAATTGGCTCAGCTTTAATTTGCAGCCACATTTATTTAATGCTCTGAGTGATTAAATATAACCTTTCTTTGGTGGAGGACTCCCAGCTTAAACCTAGAAATGGAAAGGGAGTTGAATCAGCACCACCCGAAGCCTCTTTGGAAGGACTGGGTGTTTGTGGCAGCCATGTGCGATTGCTGTTCTCTTTCAATTATAAACAAAAACCACTGCAATGGGCATATTGTGAATGTTCACGTCTCTACCTGTCAACACTTTTGAAACCTTCAGCACGCTGTTTCCTACTACTCCTCCTGATCAAAGCATGACCTGATTACTAAGACTCTCATAAGCTAATAATTTAATAACAGCCCTGAGTCAGAAGACAAAAGGAAAGACAGCGTAGGAGGCTTGCTGCTAATTTCTCTCCCAATATAATCAAATCAGTACAGCTATCCAGCCAGGACTCATAACCCTTAATAAGTCACTCTATTCGATTAAGAGAAATTGATTTTCCTCCACCATGGATCATAGTGATTATGATAAATATGGTATCTGCTGCTCACTTCCCTTTCTCCCCTGCCAGTGTCCATTTGTTTGCAGGGCCGGCAGGTAAACGAGCTGGGGAGATGACACCGTGTCATTATCTGCAGTGGGTGTCAGCACTCTGACAGCAGTGGAATTGAGTGGTTGTATAGATCAGTGCAGAGGCCAGTTGTGAGGGCCTCAGACAGCAATTACACACTTCTGACAACAATACTGACAGCCTCTAAATTCAGGAAACCATGGGGGCAAAAATTTGTAATTGCAATTAGTTGAGAAAGTTGTAGTTGGAGATGGTGTAGGTGGTGGCACTGGGGCCATAGTTTAGAGGTTAGCCAAAGTGAGGGCAGATGGGACAGAAGGGGGGCAGGGAGAGTTGGCAAGCTGCAATGTTTTAGAAACAATAAATGTTGACCTGGTCTTCCATCTGAGGTTACCCATGCAAATAGTTCTTGACAAGGTTACCTTTTTGTTCTGTTCTCTTTCTGCTTTCCCCTTAGCTATATTGGCAGTAGAGTCTTTAATTGGCTTCTTTGTTTGTCCAGCTGGACTTTTGAGGAAATAAGTAGGGCTGATTTTCAATGTACTTCAAGATGATTTTTAAATGTGCTTATTTTTTTAAATAATCTTATTAATTATAATTTTGGACTAGTGTAAAAGCAAAAGCAAACAGTTATTTATTTTGTCCCCTGCCCCATAGGGTTGCCAGGTGTCCGGTTTTGAACCGGGCAGTCCAGTATTTGAGCTTTCTGTTCGAGAAACAAATTGAGAAAATATAAATGAGAAAATAGAAATGTCCGGTATTTTCTAAATAAGATGTAATGTAGATTGTGATGTAATGTCAAGTATGTCCGGTATTTTTGTTGAAACCATCTGGCAACCCTACTCCCTACGTTTGATGATAATATTAACCCATTCCAATGTGTCACCTGTTGCATAGGATCATACACCAGTCTATGGGAAACCAGCCAGTCACATGGTTTTGGCTTTTTCTGTTTATTTTCAGATGCTAAACTGCTTTAAAAGATAGCTAAAATATATATTGCAGTCAACATTTTCAAAAGCATGATCTGAAGATAGGCTCCTAAATCCAAATTTAGGCACTTAGGGAAGCATCTTGATTTTCAAAACTGCTTTAAGTGCCTTGTAGATGACTAAAGAAAACAGAAAGTATTTTTCTCTCTCTGAAAGTCTTCAGAGTTTTTGATATTGACAATGTTTGGATTATATGTTATAGAAGTTACCTGAACAAGCAAAGTCTAAATTCACTGGATCAAGGAGGTTCTCAACCTTTTACTTTCTGAGACTCAACTCCTCTTCCCCCTCCTTCACAACATACTGTCAAAATTCTGTGGCCCACATGACCCACAGCAATTGTTTATTTTTGCAAATCCAGCAGATTAAAAACCAGAACCAGCCATAATGGTTTGCTAGCAGGGAAATTTTCCAGGGCCCCAAACCACAAGCGGTCCCACAAAGTTAAGTTGCTCGGGCTTTGGAATCAGCCCCACATAGCGTGACTCAGGCTACGGCTTTCTGTCCCAGGCCCCACAGAGTGCAAAACCAATCTTGCTTTCTGGTTGATTTCAGCTGACCCCCTGAAAACTGCCCATGTCCCCCAAGGGACGGGGCTTGAACCACTGGTTGAGAATTTCTGCACAAGATATTTAGCATCATTTAGTCTGATCTTCTGCATAAAGCAGACCATAAAACTTGACACAGTAGTTTCTGTACTGAACACAGTAATTTGTGGTTGAATGAGAGCACATCTATGGAAAGATATCCACTTCTGATTTAGGGCAAGATTCTGGTCTTCTACCATCTTGGTTAGTACCTTATTTCCACTAGTAGTTACTCAGAGACTGCATGGGTGAAATGCTGACCACATCCTATAATAAGTTGTTCTAATGGATCTTCTGAACCTATTTCCAGTTTGTATTTTTCTGACTTTGGCTTTTAGGTGTTGGGTTTTGTTATGCCTTTACTCACGAAAAAATAAGATGTCTTCTCCTTGCACACATATATATGAACCATAATCAAATTTACTGTAAATACTCTATTTGATGTGTTAAATATGTCAAACTTTTTACTACTCTGAAAGTAAGATATGTTTTCCAGATTTCAGTTATTCTTATAGTTGTTCAGCATCACATTGGAAGCTCATGTGCAGTTGATTATTTACCATGAACATTTATTTATAGCTAATTCTTTTCAGAGTCACTGCTTTCCAGGATGCAGTCTATCACCCTGTAAATGTGACTAACAACCTATGGATATGTCTCCACTACAGGGTGGATGGATGCAGCAGCAATCGATCCACCAGGGGCTGATTTAGAAGGCCTAATGAAGACCTCCTAAATTGACTGCCAGTCAATCTCTCATTGATTCTGGTACTGTACCAGAATGAGATTAATAAAGGGAGCCAATGGGAGAGTTTCTTCTGTCGACCCATTGTGGTATGGTCCCTATGGCAATTAGATCTAAGCTATGTCGATTTGAGTTACACTACTAACGCTAATTAAACTGTGTAACTTAAATCAACTTGTCTCCATAGTGTAGACCTGCCCTAAGTTTCTAGAAATATGACCTTGCACTGGCTGTATTAAAATGCATGATGATGGATTGTGCCCAATTTAACAAACAATTCAAATCAATTTGTATAAATAATGTATTTTGTATTTATTTGCCAGCGTGTGTCATCTGAATATTGAGCAGTCCTGATTTTATATTTTCTGTTTGATTATTGATAAAAATATTGAATAGTATTGGGGGGATAACTGATCCCTGCAGGACTTCACTAGAAATGCATACCCTCATTGATAATTCCCTAATGAAGAGTCTATTTTGAGATCTATCTTTTAGGCAGTTTCAAATCAATTTACTATATGCCCTATTGATTTTGTGTAGTGCTAATTTTCTAATCACAATGTCATGTGGTCAAATGTCTTGCTGAATATTCCACTATGGCTGTTTCCTAATTTGCTTGATAAGACCTATTTGTTCTGAAACCATGTCGATTGTATACTTTGGAATGTGTCTCTTGAGAGTTATGGAGTGATCGACACTTCTTGACACTCAGAAAGGTCAAAAGAGAACAAGATACTCAAAACTTGCATTTGGGTTATAGGGCCTTCTGGCTTCAGTAGTAAAATCATCTGGCAACGAGGCACTATCTTGTGAGAGAACAATGTTTCTTCTTGCTGCTTCTGTATGTATGCTGCTCATGTTCTAGTGGGCAAAGCAAGAGTGTTTTCTACAATATGCTATCACTTGATTGTACTACTGAGAGGCTGCATCTAGACTGGCATGATTTTGCGCAAATACTTTTAACAGAAAAGTTTTTCCATTAAAAGTATTTGTGCAAGAGAGCATCTACACTGGCATGTGCTTTTGCGCAAAAGCATCCGTGCCAGTGTAGACGCTCTCTTGCGCAAGAAAGCTCCGATGGCCATTTTAGCCATCGGGCTTTCTTGCGCAACAAATTAACGTTGCTGTCTACACTGGCCTCTTGCGCAAGAATAGTTGTGCAAGAGGGCTTATCCCTGAGCGGGAGCATCAGAATATTTGCACAAGAAGCACTGATTTTGTACATTACAACGTCAGTGTTCTTGCACAAATACTCGCGGTCAGTGTAGACAGGCGGCAAGATTTTGCGCAAAAGCAGTTGCTTTTGCGCAAAATCTTACCAATGTAGACACAGCCAGAGTGTTTTAAATCTCCTTAAAACCCTGTTACTTGTAGGATAGGTTGAAGAAAAACTGGAATACTGACATTTTATTAGCTGGGAATAATGGCAAGTAGCCTAGATCACTTTCCCTGCCTGAAAAAGTATGTACCCTTCAAAGTAGTTCTTTTTTCAGTGCCAAGACAGCACAGGAGCAGTGTTTTAATGGTATATATAGGGTTGCCAGGTGTCCGGTATTTTCGGCTGCTGTCCGGTAAAAAAATTTCCAAAAATACCGGACACTTAAAATGTCCGGTATTTTCTGATTTTTTTTCTCGGTCAGGGGGCAAAAATACCAGACTGTCCAGGTCAGTACCGGACAAATGGCAACCCTACACACAGTCGGCAGTCGGGCCACCCTCCGCCCCCCACCGCTTCCCCTGCAGAACCAGGTAGCTTTCTGGCCCGGAGCAGGGAGGGAGGCAAGATGGCCACTGGCAGAGCCCAGCCCCTCCTGTTCTTAAAGGCATCATGCTGTTTTTTTATTTATTTTTTTTTGCTTAATAACTCTCTGGGTCCTTTTTTTTTTCTCAACAACTTTGGTCCTCCCCCCTTTTTTTCAACAACATTTTTTCCCCGTTTTTTTTGGGGGGGGGGATTCTTGGTATTTTTGGTTATACCATTTGGCAACCCTAGGTGTATTCCTTATTTAATAAAACTAGCTGATATTGTAATAATAATGGCAGTTTGAAAAAATAAAATGAAAAAGCAAAATTAAACATCAGATTATTGCCCCCAACATAACCTCATGTGCCTAAAACCTGCATAGACACCTCTTTGCCATCTCTCTAGGCATACAGGGCATTCCTAGTCATTTTGGCCATTTTAGCTGGCTAAGCAGACTGCTCTAAATCATGCTAGTGGCTGAATGGTGCCTTAAACAGCTGCAGGATGTGGGGAACCCTGTTCTGTGCTGAATGCAGTTCAGATGGACCAGGGATCTGGATTTCTGAGAGTATGTCTACCCTGCAGTATAAGTAGCTTAATTTAATTTGCGTTAGTTGAACTTGAGTTAGAAGACCCTGGGTTTGTTATCCTAGTTCTTGAGCATCTACACCCATTTGTAACCTAGGAGCTGTGAAACTCTGGGACCCAACCTGGAGCTTCAGTATCTACACTGCATTATGCAGGTCCACAGGGCTAGCAACAGACATCACTGGGCTCCAGGCCCTTGGAAGGGGCGGGGCTTCAGTGGAAGGGGCAGGACTGGGAGCCAGCCTTCCCCACCCAGCGCTCAGTGGTGCTCAGACTATGCCTGGTGGGGCTCCAGCAGCGATTTAAAGGGTCTGGGGTTCCAGTTGCTGCTGCTGCCAGGGTAGCAGCAGTGGCAGCCCGGAACCCTCAGCCCTTTTAAATTGCTGTGCCCGGGGCAGCTGCCTTCTTTGCATCCCTCCCCCATCGGTGGCTCTGTGGTCCTAAGCCCGACTGCTGAATAGCCCAGACTTTCTAAAGCCATCCAAAAAGGTGGCTGCTCTAGACCTTTTTTCATGGTTCAGAGTAGGAAAACTTGACTGTCCCTGAAAGATGATTCTGGAGAGGATAAAGAAAATTTCCCCATGGGATTGTGGGATACTTTTGGCTGACTCCCAGAGCACAAGTCTGGTAGGGCTGTGTATACACTGCAAAGTAATGGAGCTTGAAACCTGGGGCCTGGCTTGATTCAGGCTCAGATCCTTCATACTTGCGGAGTCCTACGACCTTAGCTCTGAGTCTTCAGCTAGTGTGAGCCTGAGTTTGAAGCCTGGCTTATGTCACAATGTAGCTAAATGCTAAAGTTCCATGGTATGGTCAGCATAAACATATTGTTTGTTTGCTTAAAGATCTTTAATGAGTAATAGTTAACAGCACTTGATACTGCAGGGTTGAATGCATTAGAAATGTTGGAGGATGTATGAAAATAGATGGGGTATTTAAAAGGTTTTTTTCACTCTTTGTAAGCAAAATATTAAAGTCACTAGGCCAAACCAAAGGTCACTGTTCTAGTGGGACCTCCTTACCCTAGTGGAAATTCTCATATTGTTATGATTGTTCAATTGGTCTTTGTAAGTTACTACTGGTATCTGTTGCTGTGGGGCATAACTCATTTTTTATTGCAGTACCCTGGAAATAGTTGACCATTAGATCCTATTTTTCTTCCCCAAACCTAGTTACCAATTGGAATCAGTATAAAGAAGTTGAATTTTTTCCACTAGAATTTCAATTAGGAAGAAAAAAGGATCATGAAATTATCTATGACAGGATATGACCCTAAAGCATTGATTTTCTCTTGGACAGATATGCCCAAGGGTGGAAGAGAGGAAGGTACAGACACATTCAAAGGAGAGGAGCAGCCTGTCTGCCTAATTTAATTTTTGAAATAGTTGCTAGTGTTTCATTAATCTATGTCACACACAAGCACAGAATGCTAACAGGGTAAGTCACAAAAACACAGTAGATTGACCATGGTTTGAGTTTGTATGGTTTCAAAAATCTGCTTTGAACCTAGTTTGAGAATGTATATGCTAACTTATAGCCCAAGCAAAGTGTTATGGTTGGGTCACAGAGTGGAGAATTCAGAGTGGAAAACCTCATAGTCTTCAGTGTTCCCTCTAAGTTGTGTGGCAGCACAGCTTCACAGGTGATTAATCAGCCCAGCCCAATCAATCAGCTCCCTGTGCTGGAACCCTGAGTCTCTGACTTGGCGGGGCTGATTAATCAATTGTGAAGCTGTGCTGTTGCACAGCTTAGAGGGAACACAGATCTTCATTCTAGTGTAGAAAATAGTGCTATGAAAATAAATCATATACTCAATAAATATGACCACAAAGGAATTTAAGGAATGGATGAAAAGTACGACTTACTTGAAACAACAAGAACTTTTCAGACTGACACATTGCCAGCACATTTCCATTAACTCATTCGACACTCATAGGCTCCTGAGTGGGTATTTGATGTTTTCTGAGGTACTTAATGTATCAGTAGAATTTAGATAAGAAACAATTTGGAATATCATTAATTAGTTAAATGTTGGTAAAGTTCTTCAAAATGCTGGTTATTATATAGTAAATTGACCATATATTTAAGAACAATGGTGCAAGGATTTTCATTAGTGTAAATCATTTTATTTACTGACAGGCTTCTGGTTTTTCTTAAAGATAATTTATTACTGATGAAAGGTGCAAAACTCATGTGGAGCCTAGAAGTTCTATATTTATAAGGGGTATCAGTTATTAATGGCAAAAGAAGTATTGGCTTCCCTTCATACTGTAACCTTGACCTATTGGGGCATCTCTAGGTGTGGGATATCATATTTTTTGGCTCTATGCTCTATATTCTGGCCTCTTCTCTGTTATGACTGCCAAAAACTATACCACTTTCTATCAGCTGTGAGTTTAATTTGTATTAGTTATAGTAATTACCTTGTACTACAGTAATGCTTATAGGCTGGGGCCCTGTTGTGCTTAGCATAGTACAGCCATAACAAAGATGCTTCCTGCCTCCAAAGAGTTTACAGTGTAGGTCATGTGATGGGGACATGTGTCCACTTCAAAAAAGGTGACAATTAACCTTTTCTCATATGGTTCATTACACAACCTTCAAACCTTTATGTTGAAGTCCAAATTAGCAGTACTGTTATAATCAATGAATAATGTGGTTGTGACATTGCTTCAGAACTGCCATGCAACAGAACACCATGAGGGATCTTTAACAGTATATCTCTGGGTTTGCATGAACATTCTTATTGCAGTGAAGGTTTTGAAAACCATTGCAGTAGGCCCTCTTTCCCCATTAAGTTGGGCAGCAGTAACAGCAGTTGCTTCTCTCAAGTCACTTTTCTTCCCTTGTTTTGATAATTATGAAGAAAGGTCAATCATTTTCCCATCAAGGCAAATACTGACAGCTTCATATGTCAGTGAGTGAGCTACAATGATATGCTTGTAAACTTTAAAAAAAACCCAAACAAACCCTAGAATACATCTTTACTTCCATGTGGCCAGCTGAAAGGACCAAAACCAAAAGAGGGGTAGAAGAGGGGGCCCCTTTGTCAGCCACAGATATATAGTGCTGGGTATATTTCTCATTTTAAGTTTTATGAATGGATAGTTATCGTCTGTTTCTTAAAGGCGTGCTGAGAGTCTTTTAAGAGAATACAAATGCCCTGGTTAAAACATGCACTTGTAGAGGCCTTTTCTTGAAGAGTTGGTTTTATCAACTCATTTCCCACATGGTTATGTTTAAGGCTTCAGAAAAAGTGTCTAAAAGATAGTGTATTAATAGTAATTATTGGTATTATAGCAGAGTTGGGAAGTTCCAACCAATTTTGGGGGCACCATTGTGTTAGGTGCTGCACAAACACAGTAGTAAGAGAGAGCCTCTGCCCTCCAGTGTTTGATTTTGTAAGGTAAAATTTCCAAAATTGCCAAAGGTTAAGGTAAAAAGGAGGTGTGTTTTCTTGTTATTGTATATGTATTTCTTTAAAAGCTACAAGATTCAGCCTGCCAAGTGATACAATATTGTGTATATAATAATACAATAAGTCCCCAATGCAACACCTGGAAACAGTTCTCAAGAGAAAATTGCACTGAGGTTTCAATAGATTTTTTTTATTTACTTGCTTACTTATTAAAGTATCACTTAAGAGCATCTGGCATTCCATAAAAATGAAAAGAGTTAAACTAATAATGAACACAGTGGTCCACAAAAAAACAACCCCCCCTTCCAAAATCTCCCACCCTCAAATAAAATGAGCTGGGTGAGGGGGGAGAGAAGAATATGGAAGCCTAAATGAACATAGAGTAAATTATTCACAAAGGGATAGATTTTGATTAGCTCTAACATAGCTGCGCAAGGCAGCTCATACCATGCTCAGCCACAATAAGGCAATTTCCATTGTGGTTCGAGGTTCTCACACAAATGGTCCAAGTGAGGGCAGAATATTAGCACTCTCTCTTTCTTCCCTCACCTGCCCTTCCCCCCCCCCCCTCCCCAATTTACTAGCCATCTAAGCTGGTTGGGCATGAGGGAGGAAATATGCCTGCATCCATTTCAGGGTAGTAGTGGAAATTCTGGCTCTGAGTTAGTTCTTTCAAGGCCCGTACTAGGGAAGCACAGCCACCCACCCTTTATTTGAATGAAAGTGTTCAAACTCTGGGTCATGGCTTATAAGGGCAAGCCACTAATTGGCTGTGAGACATATGGTTTCCTGCACCTTAGCACCTGCACCTTAGCAGGTATGGGTGATTGCAGTTGCCTTTGGTCAGAGATACCACTTTTCACAACTCCCATTGGCCAAGAAAAGCAATCTGATTAAACTAGGGGTGAGTGGGAGGCCACTGCAGCCCAGCTAAAGTGACCCCCCTGAACTGGGCTGGAATGTCTCCCCTACCCTCTGCAGGCAGGCCCCTGTTTGCAACTCTGTTTGCAACCCCTTGCCACAGGTGAAGGGGACAGGGCACTCCGCAGGCAGGGACTGCTTCTGTTGGGAATAGCCCCTATCCTCAGTGGGCCCCCCATGGGGCTGGAGCAACCCTCTGACAGGCTGGGAGTGCTCGAGCCTCACTTACTAACCTTAACGGTAACTCATCACCTATTAAGGGTGAGCATACCAGTTAACTGATTAAATCTTCACATACTTAAAACAAAGCATCTCGCAGCCAGCGAGCAGTTTGCTCTTACAATCCACAACCCAGAGTGGGTTGGCAGGCTGAATCTTGTAGCTTTTAAAGAAACCTCTGGCCCCTCTAATCCATAGAAAGGAGCCACTGGGCTATGAATAGAGCTACAGAGGGATTCTAAAGCACTGCATATATTTTGGAAGGGATTTTCAGATAGAGGCCCAAACAAAGAAGGCCTATCCTGAACAAAATGTGACTCTGGAATGAACGAACATGAATGAAGGACTAAATGAGAACATGGAAATATAGAAGTAAAAACAAAGTCTTACCCATGGTGCTTTTCATCTAACGGATCCTAGGCTGTATTTTCCAAATCATCATACACCCCTGAATGTCACCACCTTTGGAAAGAAAAAGTAACAACTTGCTGAGCATATACAACAGTACTCGACAAGTTGTCGATCAAAACATGTAGGGCATAGGTGCTGGAATGTAGGATATTGCTGAACCCCCTGGTTTGAAATGGTTTCCATTATGTACAGTATTTATAGTTTAGTTCAAGTATCAGAGGGCTAGCAATGTTAGTCTCTATCTGCAAAAACTATGAGGAGTCCAGTGGAACCTTAAAAACCAACAGATTTATTTGGATATAAGCTTTGGCCCACTAACCTTATACCCAAATAAATCACTTAGTTTTAAGGTGCCATAGGTCTCCTCATTGTTTTTTATAGTTTAGTTCAATGATTCTCAGCATCTCCAACATAGGCTTGTGCAGCACATTTCATTAGGGTGTGCACCCAGGGAATTTTATTTTATTTTTTTAAAGGAGAACATTTATTGAATACTCAGTCATAAAGGACATTATTTTTATTCATCAAACAAACTAAAGAAACTAAAACTTAACTAAACTTATTTTTTTTTAAATTAACAACTAAGCTTTACTTAAAAAATACAAACTTCAGTATGGGACACTGTACTTCTTAGTTTGTTTTTTACATGTGCAATTCGGCGCTTATTGCGTAAAACAGCGATCCATACTTTAAAACTAAAAGAGCGTACCATGCGATTAAATTAAAATGCAAAGCCACTTTTTTTTGAGACATTATAGGGTTACCAGGTAGTCTTAAAAAAAACCTGGACACACTTCATGGGGGGAGGGTAAGGGACCGGCCTGGAGGGGAGCGGGGCTGGCTGGGAGGAAGGGGGGGGCCGGGAAGCAGAGCTGGCGGGGGGATATCGAGGGGGGCAGCTGACAGGAAGCAGGGCCGTGGGGGAGAGGAGCGTATCAGCCAGTGGGGAGTGGGACTGACCCGGGCAGTGCAGATCCCAGGGCGCTCCCGCCCCCCGCACGGTCCAGGTGAAGCATGAGTCAGTCCAGCTGCGGCTCCACTACGCGCTTGACCAGCACGCAGGAGCATGGACCGGGCTGCCCCTCCTCCTCACATGCAACCAGGGCTCCCAGCGCCGATCGCGCCCTGCCTCCCAGCCACTCCCCCTGCCAGGCTTCCGGGCGCCCAGTCGGAAAACCAGAAAATACCGGACATTGCACATGTCTGGTATTTTCTGGATTTTTTTTTACTGGACAGAGCCCCAAAAAACCGGACTGTCTGGTAGAAAACCAGACACCTGGCAACCCTAAGACATTATGCATGCCAGTGACCTCCAATATACAAATTGTTCAGCATACCTGGTATAGGGAGCAAGTTAGCAGAAAGTGACAACCAGTATAACACACTGAATTGCTCCAATGGATTTCTCTGCTGATGGGAAACTGTGATTTTAATTTTAATTGGTTGCCTGCCCTAAAATTGGTTGCAAGGGTAAAAATAGATCATTGAACTCGCTTTCTGAAACTCCCGGACTTTATTAATTTCATTTGCACCTTACCATGCATGCACCTCAGTAAAGTTTTAAAGGGTTGAAGCCAAAATATATCCACTGACTTAGCCAATAGATTTGTGATGAAGATATCCAAATTCCCAACCCTTCCCCCTCCCCAGCCCTGCAAAAAACCCCAAAAAACCAACAAGCCTTCTTGAGTATGTGCTCCTTGGCATAAATTAACTTTCAAAAATAGTTGAATCATCTATTTGGAGAATATACATTTTCAGATTTTCTCTATGCAAATGGGCCTGGTTGGACAGCTTTAGTTATCCTCCATTCCTATTCTTCTCAGTGTTCCTAAAGAACCATTTCAATCATTCACCTGTCGTGGTGGTCACAGAAACAGAGGAACAGACTTGCCTGGCAAATACACAGGTATTTTTGTCACTTTCTCTTTTTTCCCTTCAGTTATTCATTATGGTAATGGTACTTTGTGATGTGCAATTCCTGGATTTATGACCCTTTCTTGATAAGCATGAATCCAGCCTGCATGTGCATCTTTGATAAGGTTCTAATTGGATAGCGGTGACCTTTCTGAATGTAATTCTGGGAGGAAGATTAAAAAGCAGTACAGAAAGTGACAGGTTTGGGACAATAACATATGAATTCGGCTCCACTGGCAGGCAAGAGATGTAAGCCATGATAAATTAGAGGCAGGCCAAGCAGGCAAGCTGAATGATTGTTCATTTCTGTTACATCCTTGGGTAAAATCTATTGCGTGAGTTGTGCCAACAGTGCCATATTTGGCCTCTACACTACATTGCTTGCTTACTAATTGCAGATGCTAGAAAATAATACAGTTAATATAGTTTCAAATGTACTGAGAATCGCATACTAAATTAACAGTACATACACTTTAGTGATACAGCCCCTGACTGCACTAGTGCATTCATGTATTTACCCTCCACATTAAGCAGTTGCCAAAAAGAGCTTTATACTGTCATTTATACAGCTGTAAACAAGTAAGCTGCTTCATCCAGTGGATCCCAAGTTGAAGCATTAATCCTCTCTAACTAGTCAGCCATCCATTTCTTCTGATTCCTTTTGGAAATTAAGCAAGAGAATTCTGAAACTCCTTGCACCATGTATAATGTGTTCTGTACTCTGCCTAGTTAGAAAGTGTTGGAGGCCTAAGATACCAGGGCAAGTAGCTTGGAGAAGGGGACAATTTCCTCTCAGTATACAGAAAACCTAAATAACAGTTATTACTAATTTCTATCTGAGATGAATTTCAAATAAAAAGGGATGAACTCAAAAGATAGAAAAAAGCAGACACGCTGGAAGTAGAATAATCAATTTCTTTCCACATTTCTAGAAAACTCTTTAAATCTCTTGGTGAAATCTTGACCCTACTAAAATCAGTGAGAGTTTTTGTTCCATATCTTTTTTCCTATAAAAGATATTTGTCTTTTTTCCCTCATTTTGTGTGGTTGCATATTGATTGAAAGTGAGGTTAAGATAGCAGGATAGAAAAAAAACCCCACCTGCTCCAAATATCAGAAGTTTTTACATCCAGTATTTTGATTTTAAATTCTGTACATTTTCTAGCAGTTCTTACTGCTAGTTATTGTGAGGCGACAAAAAACATTAGAGTTCGAAGCTTTTCCTCAGTGATGCCAGAAGTGCTATCTTTGCTGTGGAAAATCTGAGAAGATCAAAGTGAAGGAAAGATCTTTGTCATTACAGTAAGCCTCTCTATGAATAACCTAGTTTTAAAGCCTTTTAAGCTATCTCGTTTCTGATTCTTTATTACAGAGTGAAGAATTCAAATGAATGTTGCATTAGCTTTCAAGATAAAATATAAGTGAAGAGAAAAAGAAGTTATGAATATAAATGGAGTGCTGGATAGCTGTGTGTGGTTAGGTTGGAGGTTACTGAAGTTGTAAACACAGATCTATAGGTTGCTTTAAATTTAAAAATTAACCCTTTGGAAAGAAAAAAACTGATTCTGAATTTGAAAGTTACTGGCTTACAGTTGACATGAATGCTTTAGGCTTTAAATCAGGTCTGCAATGTTAGTGATACTTGTGAGACTGAGAGACAATTATTTATTAATGCCCTAGCTCAATGGAGCATGATGATAAAAATGAGCAGTGGCTACCCCTCTGATCGTTTGTTTTGTCTTATTTTAATCTGTCTTGAAACATTTAAAAATGGGTCATGGGGAGAAGCTGTCAGAGGTTATAGCACATTCATCATTTGCCATTTTCTTTTAAATATTAATAATCTGCATAATGAAGGTACTTAAATGCAAATGGAAAATGAATAGGAAATACTTATTTGGTTCAACAGTTACAGAGCCTAAAATCACAGGAAAGATTTTAAATTTAAAGCCATATATGTTCCTTGGCAGGGATGAGGGGAAGCTGTTACACTCTTTGGGAGGGGAGAATGGAGGTTCATGTTTTTCAAAGGCGCAGTGAGATGACCTTGCAGTACCCAGGAGGTTTATGCTTTATAGAGGCAAAATTCAAAACTTTCAAATGGAAGTGCTTAAAATTAGGTATCTAAGTAGCTTGATCTCAAAGTTGCTCAGTTTCCACTGAAATCAGGTGGTGACTACTGGGTTCTCAACAGCTTTGAAAACAAGGACAGTTATGTGCCTCAGTAGGAATATAGGTGCTTAGTATGTGCCAGTTTGTAAATTTTTAATATAAAGGGCCTGTTGTTTGGAATTGCGGCACATCCACAATGCCAATTAAATTGAATTTATGGAGGCACCGGAGCTTAGAACTTTCTGCAGGTACTTCTACCCAAACAGAGCAACTCCTTCCTCATAATCTGCAAAGTGCAGTCTCCTAAATGCATAATTTAGCCCCAAATGAAAAGAGACCTCTTAAAAAAATCAGCATTTGTCAAGTGTTATGGAAGATGGATTTCTGAAACCATATTGTGTTTCCTATTCTAAGACGCAGCAATCCTTATATCACCGTGTGACAATACATGTTGACTTCTCTGTGGGACTCACTGAAACTGTTGTGAGAGATCATGCAAAACAATTAATGAAAGCTGTCTAATAACTCTTAACTAAGAATATTCCTGGACTGGGTATTAAAAGGAAATAATATATAGGAAATAATATATATGATTAAAGAAAAACAGGCCCAATTTTAAGGGCAAAATCTCTTGCTGCTGTAAATTGGTGAGGCACTGTTGTGAATTTGACCCTTGATTTTCAGTTACCTTTAAGTAATGGTACCGTATTTTCCTCCTTGAATCTGGATAAAAATACACTTTGCATGACTACCTTTGTGTGAACATATACATTGAAATGAAGGCAGTGTTGACTTGCATGCTATTAGCATATAGGCACTACTAAGAGTTTTGTAAAACAGCAGTAGTAAACTCTTATTGCAAAGGCTTTTGCATAGAAGTTTTGAATTTTTTAAATTTCCCAACTTCAACATAAAGTGTCTCAGAGGAAGAGAGAGAGAGAGAGAGAGAGAAAAAAAAAAAGAAACAGCTTGAAGTAAATGTAAACCTGCAATGGTCAGGCTGTAAGTGTTGTTAATCTCTTTTTTCATGGGGAAGAGAGAGAGAGATCCCATACTACTCTTGCCATGTACATTTTATTACTATAGAACTTTATTATTCTGCAAGGAAAGCATTCAAATGAAAAAAATATACAATGTGCACAGGACCGTTTAATTTATTATGAAGTTCTCACTCTTAATGATTTCTCTGCTTTCAAAAGAATGAGGGTTTGGGGGCAGGGTGGTAAACATACGCTGACTTGCATTTGCCTGTCTGTGGTAAGTAATTAATAGAAATGCAGAATCTGCATTTGAGATACATCTTAAATTGATTACCCAAATGCTTCAATATTTTAGGGTGGAAACATGGGGATAGCTTTTTCTCCCCAATATGCAAACTGCCACACTGCTATTGTGTTAGGAGCCAGAAAAATCAAAGAGCCACCTACTGACCCTACCTATTGTCTGGTCTTGTAGTCTTCTATCAGTAGTGTGCCACAATCAGCAAGATACATATGTACCTCATGCTTGCTTGGGGTTTGGCAGACCCCTGTCCCTTGCACCTGTTTGCTTATGCATGAGCTGTGCATGTTTGAATCCAAATAGCTGTCGGGGGAAGAAGGAGGGGGAGAAGTCACCGTCAGAAGCTTTTCATTACCCTGCGCAGAGGGGCAAAGGCAGAAAGGAGGCAAGGGAAGCACTGGGGGAGTCCACGAGTATACTGTAAAATGGGAATACATGTGGGCAGTTAATCATGATATATTGATACATTAACTGTACACTGGAGAGAGAAGGTAATTTTTAGTTACTTTTGTTTGCAGCTTTTTTCTCTTATTGTAATAGACCAATAATTTTGAAACAGATCCTACTACCTTTACTCGTCTTAATTAATGCCTTATCCTATAAGTATTCTCATGTAAGTGTTGAATAAAACACTACTTAGTGTAAGGACATCACAATCTAACTTGTTACCTATTCATCTGTGTGGTGTTACTTACAGCAGGTATTGGTGGAGTTCATTCTGATTTATACAGGTGTGAGTAAATTCACTATTTGGCCTTATCTAGTTAATATATCTTCTTGTTATTTTTGTTAACTATGTTTCCAGTGCTAAAGCCTGCATTGCCATGAGCCTCCTGGCTGTGCAGAGGCAGTGCGATGAGCAAAAAGCTTCCCTATCAACTTTCGTTAACTAATACTGGGCAGCTGGTGCTCATGGTTGCAGTCCATGTGATTCTAGTGCTCTGTGTCATGCAGAGGGTGCTTGTTCTAGCTCCCACCAGCACCCCTTGCTCCAGATCAAGACACTGACAGGAAGGGAATGGAGTCATTTTCTGAGTCCTCCATCTACACTGTGGCAGATTGTACAAGTCCCAGTCTCACCAGTGATCTGTCTGCAATGGCAGAACTCTTCTCTGATCCCCCCATTTAGATCTGTGGCTTCAAAGCCATGATCTGGCTCAATAATGTGTCCCAAAATACTCATGGGTGTAATGCCTCATTCTGCCACTAGTCACAGCAAGTAGTATTGAGACCTTATTGGACTAAGGTGCCACTTTATGTAAGAATAGCAGAACTTGGCCCATAGCCACATGAGCAAACACTGTACTAGAGGATTTGACTCTTAAATAGTTCATGCAAATGTGTGGCTAGTATATATCAAATACTATAGAAGATACTAGAGCATAGACTCTTATGATGAATAAACTAAAGCATATATGGAAAAAAAATCAGATATGCCTAAATAAGTCCTGTTTTCAAAAGTGACTCAGGCACTCAGAAACCTAAATAACAAAATTCATTAGGACTTCGGCTCTTGAGTGCTTAAGTTAATTTTAAAATGGGACATAAGTTCCTGAGTCATAGGGTCTTTTGAGAGTTTTACCCATATTCAGATGTCCAAGAGGACAGAAGAAGAAGGCAGACATGTAAGGTGTTAATATGCAGCCTACTTATACTGTCTCCTTGAATTTTGTGAATATCCACATATTTAATTGCAGCACTATTATGTTATTCATTTTTGTGAGGCAGATTTTATAACCAGATGTGAACCAGTGCAAATTTTGCAAGATAATAAAATGGTACAAAGAGGTTTAAAATAGTGTTTATTTCTTTAGTGCATGAAATGTGATGCAGCATTTTTAATAAATGAACGATTAATACTAATGGATTCATATTGGTGTTTTAAGTATTACTGTAAAATCCTTTCAACAGGATTTTAACATTTTCTTGCTCTTAAATATCATTTCAGAAAGAATTTTAGCATAGTAAAGTGGATTTATTTTATATAACTTGTTATTTCTTCATAAAAAGCTCCAGTAAATATATAGAATACAGTTAATTTAGGGCTTGCAATGAGCGTATTCCAGCATGTTTTCCCTCCAGTACTTTGTCTCATACAGATGCTATCTGACAAAAGGGGAAATAAAGAAGGGTCAGGACAAATTCTTGTGGTCCCACATGTTCAGCTATGCTGGGAAAAAATGATCTCGCCTTGTAGAAGAAGAAACACTTTTGAAGTTTGGCAGCTATGAATTCAGGTGAAAATCCCCCCTCACCCAGATGAGAAACTTAATGCTGTTGCTATTTCTCTATCCCATGCATTTTGAACTAATGAACTTTGTACACAAGAGTTGCAGTGCCTGGGCAGAAGGCAGTACATCTGCAGGTCCTTGCATGACTAATTTTGTGTCAGCAATTGATTTTATTACCATTTAAATACAAATTTATAATAATAGCTGTAAATTTGCCAGATGGCTAAATTACTAAACTTGAAAGTGCATAAGCTTAAAATATTTAGCTTCCCATCCACTCCTCCATATCAGCTATTTCAGTCTTGAAATCATGATGAACAGAAAGGTTTTAAACTTCATGGTAAAATCTTACTGGCTGCCCTTGATCTAGTTGCTTTCCAGTGGAAGGACACAACAGCCATTTCAAAATAGATAGATGGCTTGTTTGTACATAGTAGCACTGGAACAGCAATAAGAAACCTGTCAATGGGTCAACAAGTCAATGGGTGAAATTCATCTTACATTATGGCCGCTTTACAATGGAACCACTCACCACAAAGCCACAGTAGCCACCCTTGGGGGAATTCCCCTGACATGGGTGAGTCCCTAATGGACCTAGTTTGTACAGCCAGCTCTGCATCACCCTTGCATGTATCCTCTGCTCTGGAAGCATGTCAGGGAACACAATGCATATATGTCAGTATGAATTTTGGATAAGCTGCCAAAGTAAGAAGATCCTTTTGAAAATTTTACGGTGTATTCTGATTTTCCTTTTTGTTTTATGGCATTTTTTACTATTCTTGGTGAATAACATAAACAATGATCGACTTACGCTAGGCCTATGTTCTCGACACTGAAATTTCATGGCTTTCCTTTTTCAGTACTCAGCTAAAACTGCTGTTTTCTTAAAAGTTTATTCTAACAAATTTCACGCACAGGACCACAGTACAGTTGTGGGTCTGTTCTCTTAAGTACTTAGACAGTAATCAAGTACATAAATCAAATGTTTGGAACCCCAGTGTATTTTACAGATCTCCCAAACATTTTTGTGCAGACAGTAGTATTTAGTATAGATTAGCTACAGTGCCTTGGGGGATTAGTTTCCCTGCACTTGCTGAGCTTTTCTAGTGTGTGTCCACGTGCTGAGAATACACATAGATGCTTTCCTGGCCTCCAACCTGTAAGAAAATAAATTTATCAAGAGTCCAATACTGGTCACAGGGGGGTGTAAATTCCCACAGGTCAGTGCTGGCTTATACATCTTTTCAAGAGATTTAGATCCTTTTGCTAGCATTACTCAGCCGCAAACATCCCTCTCATCCAATTCACAGCTTGAACTTCCTCACCTACCAATATATGTGTTTGCTGCCTAAAAAGCAAACTGTTGAAGGATTGCTTTAAGAAGGATAGATTATTGGCTTGGTTACATTCAGCCTTGTCACAGACGTGATCTGTATAAAATATTTTGGTGACTGGATCTTTCATTTCTGGTTTATCTCTCTCCCTCCCCTCTAATTCTTGTGTTTCGACTGTCAGTTAGTGTTGTCTTTCTTCTTTTTGCTTTGCATTCTGCACATTTACTACTTAGTTTAATCCCATTTAACAAGGGCCATAGTCAATTTGCAAAGTAACAGTGAACCATATAAAAAGCAAGAAAGCAGGAGAAAATGCTTCCTTAGAAAAATGTCAAAATTGGTCTCCCCCTCCCCATCTGATTTTTCCTCTTCGCTAGATGTATAATTACATCATTGTTTCAGTAATGTGAAACAAAAATTAGATGCAGGGGGAAAATATCTAAATGCTTTTTTTTAAAAAATAAGGAATTTAACTAAACCACTCTAAAGTCCCCTGCTGGGCTCAGGCGAGCTGAAATTAATTCAAGACGGCAGATAAAAATTTTAACCAGCCCGAGTGGAGATGACGGATGTGACAGCTCTCAGTTAAAATGTCTTTTAGTGGCAAATGCATGCGTATTAGTCAAGTGATGTGACATAACTGTCCCGGCTGAGAGACGACGAACCAGTGACCATTTGCATTGAGAACAAAAGAAAATACTTAAAACTAAAACATAGAAAAAGGGGGGAAATAAGTCAACATTATACACACAGTTTTGGTGGTGGTGTTTTGTTTTGTGTTTTAGTCGCTCTTTATCTGAAAGAATTTTGAGAATAACTATCTTTTATTCAGAAGCACTTTTTTTTTTTTTTAGATAGAAAAATTCAAAAACCAAGACAGATGTAACTTGTTTGAACAGGAAACCAAGGGAACATGGTCATGAAAACCATATTTGTTGTTTTTATTGCACTAAATTTTTAAAAACCTCTAAAAAAAATGAAGTGTGCTTTGTGTTAAATAACACAGTTCAACAGAATTCATTCCATGAGCATTTTCTTTTGTGAAGAAGGATTTGGCTCCTTCAGTGCCAGCTTTCTTAGAAAAAGCAAATTTAGAGAGGTAAAAATCTGACAGAGGTTTATTCAAGGATCACCCAAGATTGCAATTCATTGTGAAACAATTCAGCAGCAATAAAATAACATAAACAGGAAAACACATATAAAAAGGAAATACTTCAGAAATGACACTCAGTCACTAAGTGAATTAACCGTGTGAAAGTCATTTTTAATATGCTTTAGGAGCAGATGTTACCAAGTCACAGTAGCTCCCAGTTAGAACTGCCAGAGTAATTGAGTTTTCACTATTATTCTTCTTATTTTCCCCCATTATAATCAAATTGTATTATCATAATTTTGTTATTAGGATGCACCACTTACTGTGTACCTCAATAACATTCAAGGCCACATATGGAACTTACTATACTTCTTTTTACTAGGAAGGGAGGGACTAAAATATTTACTAATACCATTTCAGTAAAAATAAGATATACTCAAAACCACAACCATAGAAGGAATGATACAGAGAAATTCATTTGAAGATAGAACTTTCATTTCAAAAGTCAGGTAAAATTGGTTAGACATTTGGCATGGCATGTAAAGGGTTGTATATCTAGTCAAAGTTGTTCTTGCCTTTCCACATAAGAATGTGCATAAATGAGTCTCCTGTGCTAATGCTTATCTAGAAATCCATATCCTATTTCAATATTATATGATATTCTAATTTACATTAGTATATTGTCATGTGGAATGTGCCAAATTACTGCTTATTTTAACTGAAATACAACATTCATTATTTTTTAAATACTGAATTAAGTACTCTGGAAGTACATCATAAAAAGTAGAAAGTTAAAAATGCTGAACTACTCAAAAATAAATTCAAAGTCAGCAAATTGATTGCAAGCTAGCCATTAACATTTTAACAAGGGTAGCTAACAACACTGCTGGTTTATTATCTACAATGTGAATATGAGCCATGTTTTTCTACAGTAATTTCACCTTTGTTCCATGAGTGTAGTGAAAATAGTAATTAAAAAAATCAGAAGTCCGAGGTGCTGTAAGCTTTTTTTCTAGAGATGCCTTCTCTGTCAAGCCAGTTGTTTAACTAAGCAATTGTGAAGCACTTAGCCTTATTGTTGGAAGTGGTCATCCTTTAGGTAGCTGCACTAGCATCTACCCCAGGCCCACCTTGCTCACTGAAATAAATTCTCAATATATAAGACAGCTCTCCCTCAAAAGCTAACAGTGTCCTTATTCTTCCACTGTCCCCAGAATGGTTGGGATGATAGCCTTGCACTTCAAAGGCCTGGGTTCAAAGTCTGGCTCTGGCAGAGATTTCCTTTGGCAAGTCTCTTAGTCTCTTTGTGCCTCAGTTCCCCATCCATAAAATGGGAATAACTAAGCACTTCTGTACTTCACAACAGTGCTGTGAGGATAAATGTGCTAAAAACTAAGTGTTCAGAGACTATTGTATTGGGAGTCATGTAAATATAGCTAGAAAATAGCTAAACAATGCCTTTATGGGTATTACCAATCCAACGCTGTTTGGGCACAAATTATGGGATAGCACTACAGAGGAAATTCTATGGACCTAAACTAAGTGGGTACACTGGGATTCTTCAGGTATAGAACCCTGACTAGCTGGAGAAGAAACTTTCAAACTACACAGATTCCCATTTTAAAATAATTTTTCAGCTAACCTAAATAATACAGCAAAACCATAAAATAAAGTATGTATGAGTAAACCAAATTAGAATGAAGTGGGCTAATCTCAAATGACCAAATTAATCAGGTTATCGGGTTGATTAAACCACAGTAAACCAACAGTTCATTATAAGCTTTATTTAATAATATGGAAAGGAGGCAGTCTTGTTTAGTTTTCATCCCCATAAGTAAAAGACATTATCAGTTTTAGTGCTAATGGCAATATTTGTATTCCAGGTGATGGCTCATACAATGAAGGACAGCTCGCGCACAGGTTTAAGTCAATGTTGAGATTACATATCTGATGCCAGTTAAGGCAGCTTGACCCATTATAGATGGTTATATAATAGCCAGTCTCTAGCTCCTGTTCTCCAAATATAAGGTTATATGAAAGATGCCAGTACAAGTCAATATGACAGGCTTGGTACATTTAAAATTCAAATGACAAATTTAGGTGAAATAGTATGATTTTTCAGGATTCAATATTTGTGTGCTTTCTTTGAGAACAAGATTGTTAAACATAATGTTGTTTTAGGGGTCTGAAGAACTATTTTATATTCACCGTTCATAGATACATTCTGTGGCTTCTATTCATACCCACTGCTGTGCACATGCACTACTTCACAGACAGCCCTTTGCGGGAGTATAAAAAAAAGTAGAAACATTAATGTTCATTAAACTTTCCTATAATGAAAAAATGAAAGCTAAAAAGATGCTTTGGAGACAGAATGGTTGGCATGACTCTAGTGGTTACCTTCAGGAAGCTGGTGGATGTTTGGAAAGGTTAGCTGGTGATCTTATTAGATCAAAAATTTTCATGTCACTGGTTTTGTTAGCTGGCTAGAAAGTATTTTTTCATATATGTTGAATCTTAGATCTTATATATTGATGGACTTCTTCCTTTCCGTGACTAGTTAGAATCATGGAGGTTTACCCCAGGGCTCTTTGTCAGGCATTGTGGTCTGCAAGCACTATTATTAGCAGCAGTCACGATGACAGCAAGAAGTGGTTTGAAGCCAATCACCAGATGCAAGAAGTGGCTTTTCCTTTTCCTTCAGTTTTTGAAGATGGAGGTCAGTTCCTCCTGAAGATGGTTCTTCCACCATGGACACTTGCCTTCTGAAGTCACTGGCATCATCAGTGTGGTTTGACTAGGTCACCTTTATGCAAAGATACATAGTAAATTTTGTCTCAGAAAGTTCACAGAGCCTCTCTTTCTCTCTCCCCTCTCTCAACAGTCAATTAGCAAGATTGTTAGATTTTTGAAACTTTTGAGGTCATAGGTCAGTCCACAGACATTAATGCTACCTTCCCACAAAAGTCCCATAGCAAAGCTGTAAAAAAGTGGGAAGTCGCATCTGAGGAAAAGCCTGATTGCATATGTAAGGCATGCAGAGGAACAACTCCTATTTTATAGACAGATCCTTATAATTTTTATATTTTTATATTTAGACCCGCCCTGCTTTGTGTCAGATTTAGGGTTACCAGATGTCCTGTTTTTATAGGGACAGTCCTGATATTCAGGGCTTTTTCTTATACAGGTGCCTATTACCCCAAGCCCCTGTCCTGATTTTTTACACTTGTTATCTGGTCAGTCTAGTCAGATTTGTGGATTTAAAAGGCAAGAAATCCCTTACATCAGTGGTTCCCAAACTTTTCGGCATCACACCCCCTTTTTGATTTTTGAGAAACCCTCACGCTCCCCCCTTCCCCCTGCAAAAAAATAGCAGCAAAACTTGGGGTGGGATTGACTGGTGTGTGTGTGGCTGGGTCGCCTCGTGCCCACCCTGGAATTTCTTCATGTCCCGCGAGGGGGGCACACCCCGCCAGTTTGGGAACCCATGCCTTACATAGTTGTGATCACTGCAGATTTGGAACCAATTTAAGGGAGTTTAAAAAAATCCTCACAAAAACCCCTCCTTCCTCAGCCTTGTTGCCGTGATTATATTCAGAGACAGATGTGCAGTTGCCGCCAGCTGGTGGAAAGCAAAACTAGTGTCTAGTAGAAAACAGCATACTCAAGTATAAATGCAGTTCTTTGATAAATAGGTGATGCACCATTGAAGTCAAAGGTATATACCATGCTGAATGAGGCCCTGTGAGTTTCTCACTCTTCTAGTTGTCACCTGGATGGATTCTGAATTGGATATATTAAATGGCAGACATCTAACCTGTTCTTCTATATACATTTTATTTACTTCACAGAGAACTTCATCCTACCATGGAGTTGCTTTTGTAATGCAAGTTCCATTTGTGCACTCGTGTAAGCAACATAAGGGCCATGCGCAAATTCTCATAAGAACCGGTGAACTTCACGCATGCATTTCTCATAAGTTGCCTTTAAAATGTATTGGTAAGATGCTTATTAAGATAATATATATTAGAAAAGATATGTACATCAAATTCCATAGTAATACCTGTTTTAAATGAGTATTTCCACTTATCTCTGGATAGTTATCTTCTGTGATGACTGGCTAACTGCACATCTCAAGCAGAAATATCTATTGAAGTCACAGGTGACAAATGGAGAGTATTCAGTAGAAATGCTGCACTGTCTGTTGTTCAGTATTTCTTTTATCAGCAGGTGTCATTGCAGTTAATGGGGATTTCAAAGGAATGGTAAACCATTCGGAAGCTGGGGACCAAAGGAGCTATTTGACTTGGCAATAAGGAAATGCAAAACATCATAGATCCTTCTGCCTTTGACACACCTAAATCTAATTACAGCTCTTTTTCTAATTGAGATATGTTGACTCCTGCTGAAACCATAGAGAAGACATTACTATTCCCCAATTGGATTGGAATGCTCATGGCCAATAGCATTAGCAGCAGCATAGTAAGAGAAGAGCACAAGTGTTCTAGACCCCTTTTCTAATTCTATTTACTTCATTTGAGATCTGATCCAATTCCCATTCAGCTCAATAAGAGTCTTTCATTGATTGATCCAGCTCTCTTTCAGGCTTATAATTATTTTAATAAGTCTCATTCACAGTGTGAGAAGCCATAAAGATGTATTTATACACAGCTATTGATAAATGCTCTTATTAACCTAGATTCTGACCTTTGATCTATCTCATTTAATGGATCTTACTTCTGTGTAAGAAAATGAGGTTAAATTCAGGTCAAGTGTGAGGAGGATACAGGTATGTTGAATTCAGTGGAAGAAACTCTGACTGTTTTAATGAGGGCTGCACTGAACACTTTGAAATTCCTTATGGAAGACTTCCATCTACCAGAAGCATACATTCAACTTAAACAATAAAAGGAACACTGCATTAAGATTTGACTATCCAACATGTATTAATGAAAGAAATGGTGTAAATCAATATGGATGCCACAGTTTTTGACATATGACTGAACTTGGTGGTCTCAAAGCAAATATGATGTTCATAGGTATTGGAAAATGAATTGTAAATATGACTGGAATTATTTATTATTGTATCATATTGGGAAGATGCAGAAGCCGAATTAGGATATTTGCACAGTCTGGACTGAAGTTTTCCACATATCTGTGCTGATGTTACTACTGCTAGTAATAAAACCAATCAAGCTGTCTGCTGAAGACAAGAAACAAGGCACAGTACATAGGTGACCATCATCCCATAGTGTCATAAGCTATGTGGGACACATTTACAATCCATTTGGAAAATAACATATTTTTAATTGTAATACAGAAGACACAGATGGTATTCTAATTCATTGAGTGAATTATCATTTTATTCATCCTTCATATCTACATGTTTAAAACTCTGATCACACTTCTCCTTATTCCATTTTTCCCCCAGTCCCATATGGCAGAAAGAGATTTGATAAAATGAACCTTGTTTTTACTTGTTCCTGTTCACAGGGATCAAAGCGATTCTTTCATTCAAACCAAAGGAAGACATTTCAGTTTCTAAAGCTCAGTGAGCCATGATCTGTTATCTGTAGATTTCACAATAAAAAAGTAAGATGGAAAGAAGGTCTTTAAGCTATGTATGACTCCCATTTTAAAAATAAAGGTCCCACTGAAGTGGTACTCTTATATGGTTAATTTAATATTAGCTGCACATAAAATTTGATATGTCTGACTTTCACTTACTGAGTGGGCTCCACTTTTGAAGTGAGGGCTTGCTCATTTGCTTACTTAAAAATTAAAGTGGCAAAAGATAGAAACTCTTAATCTTACTTTGCATTTGTGCTAATATATATCAAAATTTCATAGCATTTGTCATTGTGGTTATAGCTCTACTTTATAGATAGAGAAATCAAGGCACAGAGAATTATCCAAGAACAAATACAATTAACAATGCAGTCAAGAATAAAACCTGGATTTCCTCAGTCTCAACACTCTCTGATCACTAGGCAATACCATCCCCCTTTATGGCAAAAGCTTTACTGATATAAATTATTTGAGAGAGGGTTCTCCACCCCCGCTCCCTGTATCAGAGGTCTAGGAGAAAGCAGGGGAGGTATGAGAATCATTATAATTAGTAAAGAATAAAATTGTGAAGCATGTAGAAGAACATAATTTGTTGGACAAAAGTCAACATGGTTTCTGAAAAGGGAAATCCTGTCTTACTAATCTATTAGAGTTCTTTGAAGGGGTTAACAAACATGCGGACAAGGGGGATCCAGTAGATATAGTATACTTAGATTTTCAGAAAGCCTTTGACAAGGTCCCTCACCAAAGGCTCTTGTGTAAATTACATGGCCATGGGATAAGAGGGAAGGTCCTTTCTTGGATTGAGAACTGGTTAAAAGACAGGAAACAAAGGGTAGGAATAAATGGTAAATTTTCAGAATGGAGAGGGGTAACTAGTGGTGTCCCCCAAGGGTCAGTCCTAGGACCAATCCTGTTCAACTTATTCATAAATGATCTGGAGAAAGGGGTAAGCAGTGAGGTGGTAAAGTTTGCGGATGATACCAAACTGTTTAGGATAGTCAAGACAGAAGCAGATTGTGAGGGACTCCAAGAAGATCTCACCAAACTGAGTGATTGGGCAACAAAATGGCAAATGAAATTTAATGTGGATAAGTGTAAAGTAATGCACATTGGGAAAAATAACCCCAACTATACGTACAGTATGATGGGGGCTAATTTGGCTACGACAAATCACGAAAGAGATCTTGGAGTTATCGTGGACAGTTCTTTGAAAACTTCCACACAGTGTGCAGTGGCTGTCAAAAAGGCAAATAGGATGCTAGGAATTATTAAGAAAGGGATAGAAAATAAGACCCAGAATATCTTACTGCCCCTGTATAAAGCTATGGTACGCCCACATCTTGAATACTGTGTACAGATGTGGTCTCCTCACCTCAAAAAAGATATTTTGGCCTTGGAAAGGGTTCAGAAAAGGGCAACTAAAATGATTAGGGGTTTGGAACGGGTCCCATATGAGGAGAGGTTAAAGCGAGTGGGACTTTTCAGTTTAGAAAAGAGGAGACTGAGGGGGGATATGATAAAGGTATATAAAATCATGAGTGGTGTGGAGAGGGCCGATAAAGAGAAGTTATTTCTTAGTTCCCTAAATAGAAGAACTAGAGGACACCAAATGAAATTAATGGGTAGCAGGTTTAAAACTAATAAAAGAAAGTTCTTCTTCACACAGCGTGTAGCCAGCCTGTGGAACTCCTTGCCAGAGGAGGCTGTGAAGGCTAGGACTATAACAGAGTTTAAAGAGAAGCTAGATAATTTCCTGGAGGTTAGGTCCATAAAAGGCTATTAGCCAGGGGATAAAATGGTGTCCTTGGCCTCTGTTTGTCAGAGGCTGGAGAGGGATGGCAGGAGACAAATCACTTGATCATTGTCTTCGGTCCTCCCTCTCTGGGGCACCTGGTGCTGGCCACTGTCGGCAGACAGGATACTGGGCTAGATGGACCTTTGGTCTGACCCAGTACGGCCGTTCTTATGTTCTTATGTTCTTATAATTCTTTGATTCTGAGACTGTCCTCATCTTTATATATCTTAGAAGAGCTGCTGGGCTTCATTTAAGCTGTTTTATTGGTAAGGTCATTAACTGAATCCCAACTTGATAATTTTGTGGACAATCTGAGTCTTTGAACATCTTTAACGTCGTTTTGTCTTTTTCTTTTCATTGGGACCAAATCATTAACTAAACTCTTTAAGCAAACTATATATGTCAATCTGCATAGTCAATTAATGAGTCATTAAACGTGCAGGTGAGAATTCTTAAATCTTAGAAGTGATGTGTAAAGTAGGAATATCAGCAATAGTTGTTCTTTTATTTGGAATGTCTGGCCAGACAGTCGGCTGATTAAACTGGCTTAGCTTCATTGACATCAATGAAGTTATGCCACTTTACACCAGATGAGGATGTCCCCCAGTGCTAACTGTTTATATGCTCAACCATGCAGTTATATATTAGAACCCATCCTTTTGGCTGTGGGGTGTCTCAGGGGATGTTTGCTGGGACTGGTTGCAGGCAGCATTTGAAAATGAAACAAATATTTTGTCAGCTTAAGGAGACTTTCACTTTGGGAAAATGAAAAAAAAGATTTAAAAGATGGAGATTTTATTTTGAAGGTTATTTCAAGAGTTGATCTCTTGAATTTGTTGTGTTCTTTAAAAAAGTGTGGAAAGCAGAAATAAGCAGTAGGAAAAAAACCACTGAAACAGGGAATACTGAGCACTCATTTTGTAAAGAAATATTTATCATTTTTACTGCAGTTTTAAATGCCCTGCATGTGTATCTGTTGGCATATTATTGCTAAGTGATATAGATTTTCTTACTAAATGCATTCAAATATTACCCACGGTAATAGACTTATAAATGGTCACTGATACAATCACTGCTGCTGTGTTCCACAAAGTACTTTGTTATGAAGATTTGGACTAGCCAGCAAAGATAGGCAATACAGTTTTTTTGGTTGGGTTTTGGTTTTTGTACCTTAGATTTAAAATCAAACACATCTTTGGAATATTTTTCTTTAGTGCATGCCTACATATACAGCACCACAGCTGCTCTGCTGCAGTGCATCAGATGAAGACACTCTCTGCCAATGGGAAAGAGCTCTCCCTTGGGCGTAATAAAACCATCTCCGTGAATGGCAGACGTTACCTCAGCAGGAGAAACTCTCCCCCTGACAAAGCATTGTCCACACTGGCAAGTAGGTTGATTTAACTTAAGTCACTCAGGGAGGTGGTTTATCCATTCCCGTTAATGACATAAGTTATGCCAACGTAGGATTAGTGTAGACTTAAGTGTCAATCGTTCTTAAGCACAAAAGGGCACAAAAGAGGAATGACTGTGATAATAAGCAATATTTGTGAACAAATGGCATCTGTCCAAATAGTTGCTGTTGAGTTTCTGTGTAATGGATGAGTGCTATTGACAGATCAATTAATACAAGTGTATATGTGTTACCTATTTAAAGTAATGTTCAAATGATCCATCTTGAAGGGTGTATACATACGTATCTATGACAATGTGTAGTGCTCAGTAATACACTGCTGAGAGATGTTGGAATAAGCAAAAGATGTTGGAATTGCAGCCTTCTGTGGTCTGAAATCAGATTCTTAAATGTATTCTTATATTTTGACTAGATTCTGAGCTGTGGATACCATCAACTTCGCTAGAATTACGCTGGTAAAATGTAGAGTAAGCAGGAGTAGAATCAGGAGCTTTTATGTTTTGTTGTAATTTTCCTGTTTTCTCTGCCATCTTTTTGTTATGAGTCAAATTGATTTTGCTATGTCATATATGAATAAATTAAACCACTATAGCTTCATAGAAGTAATACATTCATCTTTCCATTTCCCACCCTTTATTTTGTTCTTATACTAAAGATCTATTACCACCCTCAGAGGAAACCAATATGCCAACTCGTTTAAACAGAACTTGTGTTTTCTTCCTGTGAATGTCACCAGCAATTCTCCTCCATCTGTATATCCATGTTAACAAAATCAATATATATTGTAGACCTTGAAGAAAACTGGCAAGAAAAATCCTTCCTGGAAATCAGATTATATCACTACAGTTTTAGGAACCTTTTAAAAGTTGGAGTACTAGCTATAAATATTATTAAAATATTTTAGAATGGAGGATTATTGATCCAGTGGATTGTGTTCTCCTTTGCAGTCATTCCTTTCTGTGCAGCAAATTCCTCCAAGTGTAAGTTGCAGCATATTGACCCAATATCACATTTCAGTGGCATGTTATCATTCTTCCATTGAGATAAATTCTTCCAGTGTATCAAATAACTGTAGATATAATGATTCCATGAACATATACTTACAGAGTCTCTGGATTATTGACACAATATACTTTTGTAGCCCCTAGGTTTTATCCTGTCACTGGGTACATAAAGAATATCTTAAAATCTGCAAATTATTGACATTGTACGCAATATAAGTATTATCATTGGATACCTGTTTTAGTCTTTAGTGTGAGGATTATTGTATTGAAATCCTTCAGAGCCCTGGTAGTCTGTCATGTCAGTGTGTTTTGGAGGGGGCACTTAATCTGTGGATCTTTAGCCTCACAGATCCCTCCTATGAAGCTAAGTATCTCAATCAATTTCCTGATTGCTTTGATATACAGTCTGATCTGCAGAGCTGCTTCATTCTATGCTGTTCCTTTTAAACTGAGAACATCAGATTTTTTCTGACCAGTAGGTGTATTCTGTCATCACTGTGATAATAAAAGTAATCAGTGTTAATAGTTAATTATGTTGCACCACAGAGGCAACATGGCACTTTGCAAAGAAAAGAGGAGCGAGGCTCTGATTCTGAGCTGAAGAACCTGGAGGGACAGCAACAATTTTCCACTCTTCATCTCTTGGACTGTAGAGGCAGTAGGGAACTGAAGCTGCCCCAGCATAAACTAGAGCAACCCCAAAGAAATGCTGTAATTGATGTGGCTTACAGTGGCTCCCAAATGAAGCCATCAAGCAGCCCAGGCTAGATCTCTGCATTCAGGCCATGCCCCTTCCTTCCCTGAACATGATGCCTGGGCACAATGAGCAAGTGTGTGAGGGCAGGAGAGAGCTTTTGAAATATGGTACTAATTAATTACATATGTAATCAAAGGTTCAGCACTGATTCATCATTTTCCACCTGCTGCTTATTCTCTGCTTACCTTTTGTCAGAACTGTGAATGTCTTGAATTCTGATTTCCCCATTAGGACTTTTAAATGCAAACTTTGAAAGTAGCTGACTATCATGGGGCTCTAGGTTGGCAGACTTTTTTTTCTTAAAAGATTTTAAAATACTTTTGATCCCCTTCATTTTGCTTTTTTCTGTCCCACCGCTTCACATTTCCTGCTTGCTTTCATCGACTTTTAAGTATTAAAAATTATATTGCATTAGTGCCTAGCAGTTAAGAGCAGGGCCCCATTGTGCTAGCTAACATATTGCTGTAGTCCTAAACTACACTGTTTACAATTTAAGGGCTGGTCTATACAATGAGGACCATTTGATGTAAGCTATGTAATTTTTATTACATTAGTAGCATAACTCAAATCAGTGTAGCTTAGATCTACTTACTATGGAGTCCACACTGCGAGGGTTCGACAGAAAAAAACTCTCCCCTTTATTCATCTTTTGCTGGAGTATTATTATCAACAAGAGAGTCATCGACAGTCAATTTAGTGGATCTTTAATAGACTTGCTAAATTGACCTCTGATAGATTGATCACTGCAGCACAGATCTACCCCATAGTGGAGATAAGCCCTAGGGCCTCTATCCTGCAAACATTTAAGCACATGCTTGACTTTAAGATTGTGATGTCATATGCTTAAACCTTAGAGCATGTGACTTTTCAGTATCTAAGGTTAATAATTCTCCTTTTTCAGGAAAGACAGAGGGAAAGGAAAACCATTCCTTCCCTTTTTGTTTCTAGTCCCTACATTTAAAGTGGTATTAGTGCACATCTCAAGAAAAAACAAAAGAAAGAACCACACAGAAGGTGTTGAAGAGCAGAACCTGAACATTGTTGCACTTTCATGATACATGTGCCTGTCTAGGAAGGAGTACTGCAGAATGGGAGGTAGGGGTTATAGCAACAGTCAACAGTGTGACACTGTTCCAAAAAAAAGCAAACGTCATTATCATCATCATCATCAACATTGATGCCCATTGCCTCCCTCACTATTTTGTTCCATCTTTCCCTGTCCAGTGCGGAGTGGCTTAATTTATGTAGACTAGCTCCACACCAATCTACTATATAATCTATCCATTCTCTGTGGGGTCTGCCTCTCCTATTTGAAGCATCCATTATGCCGAATACCAAGGTCTTAACTTTTCACTCATCGTACATTCTGCAGATATGCCTGAATAGATGTAACTTCCATTGTATAACCTTCTGCAATAGGTTCTCTTTTGGCTGTATCTTCCTATATAATTCCTCATTGGTGACCTTCTGCATCCATCCTATTCTCAGAATCTTTCTATAACAACTCCTCTCTAATGCCAATATCCTTCTCTTCGAATCTTTCGTTATCACCCATGTCTCACATCCATATAACATGCTGCTAAATATGCACATTTTCAAAACACTCAGCTTTGTTCCTAAGCTAATCGCTTTACTTTTCCAGATCTTAAACATCGCCTTCAAACTCGCTCTTGCTTTCACTATTCTAGTCACTATTTCCTTCTTACAGTGTAGATCATACGTCATGTTGTTCCCCAAAAATGTGAACTTCTCTACGTTCTCTAGTTCGATCCCATCTACACTGATCTTCCTTCCCATTTCCTTACCTCCAAATAACATTGTCTTCTGGGATGCATTAACAGGAGCATTGTGAGTAAGACATGAGAAGTAATTGTTCCCCTCTACTCTGTGTAGATTAGTCCTCAGCTGGAGAATTGTGTCCATTTCCGGGCACAACATTGCAGGAAAGAGGTGGCGAAACTGGAGAAGGTCTAGAGAAGAGCAAGAAAAATGATTAAAGGTCTAGAAAATATGACCTATGAGGTCAGACTGAAAGAACTGGGCTTGTTTAGCTTATCATAGAATCATAGAATACTAGGACTGGAAGGGACCTCGAGAGGTCATCGAGTCCAGTCCCCTGCCCTCATGGCAGGACCAAATACTGTCTAGACCATCCCTGATAGACATTTATCTAACCTACTCTTAAATATCTCCGGAGATGGAGATTCCAAACCCTCCCTGGGCAATTTCTTCCAGTGTTTGACTATCCTGACAGTTAGGAACTTTTTCCTAATGTCCAACCTAAACCTCCCTTGCTGCAGTTTAAGCCCATTGCTTCTTGTTCTATCCTCAGAGGCCACGATGAACAAGTTTTCTCCCTCCTCCTTATGACACCCTTTTAGATACCTGAAAACTGCTATCATGTCCCCCCTCAATCTTCTCTTTTCCAAACTAAACAAACCTAATTCTTTCAGCCTTCCTTCATAGGTCATGTTCTCTGGACCTTTAATCATTCTTGTTGCTCTTCTCTGGACCCTCTCCAATTTCTCCACATCCTTCTTGAAATGCGGTGCCCAGAACTGGACACAATACTCCAACTGAGGCCTAACTAGCGCAGAGTAGAGCGGAAGAATGACTTCTCGTGTCTTGCTCACAACACACCTGTTAATGCATCCCAGATCATGTTTGCTTTTTTTGCAACAGCATCACACTGCTGACTCATATTGAGCTTGTGGTCCACTATAACCCCTAGATCCCTTTCTGCCGTACTCCTTCCTAGACAGTCGCTTCCCATTCTGTATGTGTGAAACTGATTGTTCCTTCCTAAGTGGAGCACTTTGCATTTTTTTTTATTAAACTTCATCCTGTTTACCTCAGACCATTTCTCCAATTTGTCCAGATCATTTTGAATTATGACCCTATCCTCCACAGCAGTCGCAACACCTCCCAGCTTGGTATCATCTGCAAACTTAATAATCGTACTTTCTATGCCAATATCTAAAAGCTTGGCAAAAAGAAGAATGAGAGGGGTTGTGATACCACTTTCACATACAAAAGAGTGTTACAAAGAAGAAGGAGAAAAAATATTCTCCTTAACCTCTGATGATAGGACAAGAAACAGTGGGTTTAAATTGCAGCAAGAGAGGTTTTGGTTGGACATTAGGAAAAAATTCCTAATTGTCAGGATGGTTGAGAACTGGAATAAATTGCCCAGGAGTTTGTGGAATCTTCACTATTTGAGATATTTAAGAGCAGGTTAGAAAGACATCTGTCAGGGATGATCTAGAATAATCAGTGTTTCTCAAAGTGATCTGCTCCGGCGCGTTTATTTATCATATCCGCATCCATGAAGCCTCATGGCATCTGTTGGCTCCGGTTCACTGTTTGCAGCCAAGGGGAGCCGCAGGAAGTGGTGTGGGCTGGTGTGGGCCACCTCTTCCCGCAGCTCCCCTTGGCTGTAAAAAGTGAACCGAAGCCAACGGGAGCTGCAAGGGTCTGTGGTTGCGGAGCTGGTAAATAAACACAGCAGAGCGGCCAGTTAGCAGGTTTTTCAGAGTGGTTTCACAGACCATTTTGAGAAACACTGATCTAGATGGTGCTGGGAATGAAGGGGACTGGCTTGATGACCTCTCGAGGCCCCTTCCAGTACTAGTATTCTATGATTCTATATCTGTGGCTCAAAGTGTTTGACGTCTTTACAGCGTTGTCTAGTGGATGAGGCACTAAGAAGAAGGAATTCAAATCCAAGTTTGATACTGACTACCTCTGTATTGTTTAAGTAACTTTCCTTTTTTGTTTTAGTTTTCTCATGTAATTCTAGAAAATGGCTATTGCCTAAAGAAACCTAAATGTTTCCCTCCTCAATGCAGCCATTTCGAGTATCTTGTTGTGTACAGAGGAGCATCCAGCCAATACCAAAATCTCATCATGAGCTTGTTCTCAGGGTACATAGTAACACACACATTAGTTTATCCTTCTGTAAAGTACTTACCCGCAGGCTTTCCTTGCATTTTCTTACAGTAGTTGTTCAAGCAATAAGAATAAGGTGACGAAGTTGATAATCTGTGGTAACAAACTGGATTTTTGTGTGTGTGTGTTTTTGTTGTGCATATTGTGGGTACACAGACTAGGAATTCTTTGTGCTATCCGTTACTAGCATATTTCCCAATCAGCAGTATTATTGTGCTTCTCATTTCTCTGGAATCACATGATAAACGTCCCTTGTAAACACGCGCATATTCATCAGTTTTGTCATTACTGTTGCTTCTAAGCATTTATATAGTGCTATAAATGTGCATCATATTCTGCAAAATGTAGAAAAATGGAACAGTCTCTTGCTTAAGAACTTCTAATCTAATGCTGACAAGAAGAGTAAGAGGGATCATGGCAGAAAAGAAAGATGGTGGGGAGATCATTGGTGGTGAGGCCAGCACAGGAATGATTAATGAACAAAGGGGGTTTTAAGAGATGATTTGAACAAACAGAGTGAGTCTGGTTGGCTGACACAAAGGGGGAGATATATCAAGCTTTCTTTTCTTCTGTTTTGTTTTGTTTTTAGTTCCCAGGAACAGCATTCTAAAGGATATATTGTGGGTACTCAGCTCTGGAAATGGAATTCCATTTCTATGAAAAATCATTTAGTTCCCATCTGTCTATATTTCACAGAACCAGCAAGCAACAGGATATATAAATGATTGAAGATTGTGTGAGTTACAAAGGGCCAAAGTGTGAATAAGGGTGTCTGTTTAATTGGAAAGAGACTTGTATTTTATAATCCTATGTCTAAAAATGTTTACTTCATCTGCTGCCAAAAAATACATTAGAATTAACACACCCATGGTGCACTTGCGAGCAGGGGATTTTTGAGGGGTTTTAAGGGAATTAAGTATCTAAATCCTATTAAAGTTCAGCAAGAGTTGGGCACTTAAGTCCCTTAGGCTCCTCTAAAAGTCCCAGCTTTAAATGTTAAGAGCTGAATAAGATGAATAGTGCTGCCCCTGGTGTGCCAGGTCTAAGTACGGAAGGAAGAGGGAAAGGATGAAAGAAGTCCCTGGTGCCTTTTGCAGAGGCTAAGCACATTCCCAATCTTTATGTGCAATGAGCAGAAGGACTTTGTAAGGCTAGCACTAACAGGATTGCTAGTCACCCTAACGGGCTGGTGGAGGATTAAACGTACGTAGGACCATCCTTGGGCACAGACTGTTCCAGTTAGAGGGTACAGCTGGGGTGTCTGTTACACTTCTTTTTTCTTACATGCCTCAGAGACCGTAAGCCTGAATCAGTATATTTCTCAAGTCCCCTGCTGTGGCAGTGCGTCCTTCCTACTCCAAGAAGTGGCTAGAGAGATCTCTGTCTAACTAAAGCAACACTAAACTAAAGCACAGGTGAAGATCTAGCCTGTAAAGCTCTGGCCGATACTTTGCCCTATTTTTAGGTGTCGCTAGAGCATGGGTTTTACTGTACAAGATGCATAAACTGCTTCTTATGGTGTCACAATCCCAGTGGTGTTTTACCCAGTCTTGTTCTTTAGCCTGTAACAACCTGGTGTCCTATGAAAAAATCATCACCAGCTCATTTTCAGCTCTGTACATATCCCCAGAGGAAAACGTGGCTTCATGGGGACACAAAGGAATCGAAGGCACATGGGGACACAAAGGAACCGAAGGCACTTGCTACCTGGGCAGTTTTTTGTTTATTTTCTGATCATATTAAGTTATTTTCTTATTAAAAACACTAGATCTTGAGGAAAAGATCTTGTTGACTTCAACTTTTCTATTGAATCATTCTATTAGATTGTGCATTATTGACAGTGAGAAATGGCTTTTTTTGGACTATCCCAAGAATTTATAATACTGTGACACTCTGGTTCATCTGGGACTCTAATTTGGACTGATCAGTTTAAGAGCCCAGCTCCATTATAAACTCTGAGCATCATCTTACATTGTGCCAATAACAAGCTCATGGTTTCACTCCCATGAATTTCTTTCTGAGGGAGAAGTTGCTGCCTGGACAGTTCTTTCTAAATTAAATAACTCACATTTTAACCACTATCTGTAAAAATTCAGATTAAAAATACAGATAGATGTGCAGGCAAAATTACTATAAGCACCCATGCTTCGTGTGTATTTGTGTGTCCTTTTTTCTATATAAGTCTTAATTCCAAAGTTTCAGAAATGTTTATGGAAGAAAAACTAGCATTTTTAAGAGAACAGGAGGAAAATAGATTCCATATTTCATTATGTTTAGGAACACCCTTTCCTGAGCAGCCATTCTCTATTAACAGCCCTGCATTATATAGAATGTGCTTTCTTACCCTTAATTCATTTGCTAGGCTGTAATAGATACCGGTATAATACATGACCATATCCAGGGGTCAAATTAATGATTACAGTGGAGCCAAACACACACACACACACACACACACACACAAATGGGCTGAATCACTTCATCGCGTAAGGTTGCAAATTGTAGGGTTTTTTCATGGGAAATGGTGTCTGTCTGCAGCTCAAATGAATGACAAAACTGCTGCTAAGAGATTGCTGCTTAGTTTACCTGTTCTTCAGGTAATACTATTTGGTGGCTGTGGCTCTGGGTAAACTTCCCAATAAATTAGTCCTTTTAAGCTAGTTAAATGCATGGTCCAGTGTATTGATCACAGAACTGGAAGTTGGGAGTAATGGCCCTAATAGTGACTGTACCTGGGATTTGTTCAAGTCATTCTAACTCAGTTCCATGGCTTTACGATGTGGAGAGTTGCCACTCGAAGATTTTTTTTTAAACGTATTTAGTTGAGCTGGAGCAAAAGGCTAAGTGGACATTGTGTGAAATCCTGGCCCCTCTAAACTCTGTAGGAGTTTTGCCATTAACTTCAGTGGAATCATAATTTCATGCATTTATTTTAATTTATACCTCACTGATGTCACTAAACTATTACAGAATTGTATGTTGGCAAGGCCTCGGTTTACTCATCTGGAAACTGAGGATAATACTTAACCTTTTAGCATACCTTGATGCAGGTAATTAATGTTTGTAGAGCACCTTGAAATTTAAAAATGCCACATAAGCACCGATTCATTATTATCACAATTGACTTTAAGATATTTTCCCCTGTTCTTTGGTACTGTTCCACTAGTGTTAATGCTAAGGCCTTGCTGCATCAGAAATTTGTACCGGTTTAACTTAAATTGGTTTTTAAACTGGTGTAAAATCTTATATTTTTGTTTGTTTGTTTATTTACTTATTTTGGTTTAGCTTAAACCACTTCCACATTGATTTAGTATAAAGCAAAATAAACAAGTCCACATTGCCTTTTGCCTTGGTTTTACAATATTAGTTGAAATTGGCTTTAATATCACACCTTTTAATAAACAAGTGCAACTTTCTTGAATAGACAAATCTTAAAGATTTTTAAAAAAATCTCTCTTAGCCTCACTGTGAATTTCAGCTGAATGCTTCCAACTGGTGTCCATACACACAGCTGTCCTTTAGCATTCCATGTGCAACAGAAAGCCACAAGGTGGTCTGCAGAGGGGAAATTTGATATTCCTGCCTAACAGTAGAGATATTAAGAAAAGTAGGAAATGTACTAATACCTGGCCACAATGTTATTTACTGTAACTATTCCCTATTATAGGCAGCACAATTAATTATCTCTACAATTTGCAGATTTTGAAGGAAGGGTTACATTAAAGAAGATTGAATTATGAAATATTAGAATCGATTCTGGAAACTAAGAAGGGATCATTTTATTCCATGTATTTAATTTTGAGAGTGTGAAATAAGTGTCAAGGATAGGGATGTAAAATCTGTTTAATTAGTTAAGCAGTTAAACATAAGTTTAACCAGTTAACTGAATAAAGGGAACGGGACAGGGAGCCATTCCAAACTGCCAGGGTGAAGCAGCCTCCCCTCCCCTGCCCGCCACAGCTGGGCTAAAGTTGCCTCCATGCTGTGGGCAGAGGCTTATCCAGCCCCCATTGCTGCTTCCTGGCACCCTCGCTATCTCCACTGCCAATTCCGGCCTTCCCCGCCTACACAAGAATGCCAACTGCCAGTCCATGCAGGCTGGGAGCCAGCAGTGCTGTGGTGCTGGAGCAGCCCTCCTAACGGTAGACATCACCCATTAAGGGTTCACTGGTTTACCTGTTCATATTCCTAGTAAAGGTTTATATTGTAAAAAGTCAACTTAAGCCTATGTTTTTTATATATAATAAAATGTGCTTAGAATAATCCAACTAAAAATAATGATGGGGCCCACGCTGACCTCAAAAGAGGAATTATGTATATATATATTGAGTGTCTATGTGCATTCACATTAATAAATGCAAAAGTAGAAAACTGATTCTATAATTATAACAAATAAATGCCTAGGACTGAAAGCAGAAAAGATTTCTAATCATTTGGTCTCCTGACTGGGAGTGTCTACTTTCTAAATGTCTTTTATCTATACCCCTGATTTATCCTACTGATGAAAAGGTATTTGTCATGGCATGTCATACTTTGAGACCTGTTTACATGGCATGTGACAGAAATCATGCCATAAAAGCAGGATTCTGAGAGAATGTGACTAGTAAAAGCCCTTCTGGATTGTGTTAAGATGGCAAGATGTTGAATTCCTTAGCTTAATGGTACTTTTTACATGAATTTATAATGCTTCCCCTCACTTTCTGATTCTTATTGACTTGCTATACAGATGTGTTTTTAAGACTGCAGAATTGCTTCTCATTACACTGTGATTCTTAATAAAATCTTGTTCCTATCATCAAATATTACATCATGCTCAACAATGATTAAGTGAAATTATCTCTGAGGTTTTTCTGTAACAGAAGCTGTAATAAACAAAGTAAAACTGTTCTTGTTGTGATGTATGGTGTGCACTCCACTGGAGAAGAAAATTCAGATTGAAACTCCATCCTTAACTTACCCAGTTGTGCCTAACTCCCCATAGATACTGCTAGTAATATGTCAGGTCGGCCACTGTTTGACCTCTGTTTTTGAACGCACATTATGTCAATAAACCTATTAAGATTTTGCTGAATTTGTGTGTTGTTGTTAATATGCCTTCAGCATGCACTCTTGACAGCAATAAATGCATATTAAACAACTGTACACGTTTTCAAATTATGGATCTAGTATGTTATATGTGAAAAAATCCACAGGCAAACATTACTATGTCTGCACAGAATGCCTTGGTTTAGATGTCATTGTTTCAGCCATTTTAGATAGTTCGGGAAGATTTCCTGCCATAAAAGATTCATCTGTATTACTGTTTTGATATGAGAATATTTCTGTTTTAATGTGAGGCAACATTTTTATGGATAAATTATGTACATGTACCCTTCTACAGTGAGGGTTTGAATTAATTACACTATTATACTAAGTATAAATGGGCAATAGCTGTTTTTATGCTAAATCATGTGTCTAGTTTCACAGAGGTTATTGGGCAAAAACATAGGATTGAATGTCCATAATGCTTAATTTTCATGGCTGAAGAAAGCCCATTGTAGGAGAAGCAGGTATGCTGCATAATAGATAATGCAGGATGAGGGATACAGTAAAAATGTACTAGCTTCTTAGCTGTGAAACTCCATTATAAAAACTCCGGGAATAATCAACAGATAGCACACATGTTACTTCTCAGAATGAAGTAGAAGATCCAATCAGCCAAAAAAAAGATGATAGGAAGAATAGAATCTCCATGCCACTCATCCCCATGTCATAGTTTGCATGAAAGTAAGGTTAAAGCAGAGATCACATTATTTTAATGGGAGCAGGAATGTTCCCCCTCAGATGGAAGCCACTTGTGGATGGTAATGAAACCAATCTGTAAATTAGTTTTTAAGGGGTGCAGTACTTTATCACTGGCACTGGTGTCACCACGCAGGCAGCCTTTCTGTCTCTTTGGAGTGGAATGTGATTAGTTGCAGATTAAGAGTGATGACAGAATCGAGTGCAAAGCACACCCTCCACAATGTCCACAGGCCCTAATGATAACATAGTACTGCTTTCCTTAAAGAGTTGCATGTCTTATTCACTGTAAATGGTGAAAATGTGGCATTTTAGAACCAATGATGTGTTTTTCTATTGATGCTGTCACAGTAGTCAGCTGCTGAAAGAAGAGCTGTGTGTCAGATTGCATTTTCCTCAGTGATTTATCAAACAGTGTCAGTTCATGCAGGCAGTACTAGAACTGGAATAAATAACATACAGCTGTGATAAACTGCCACCAACTCTGCATCCAGTCAAATTGAGGACAAATCATTTTGGGCACATTCACCCAATCTTGTATTTTGTAATCTATAATGCCTACTTTCAGGAAGAAACTTATTCTGTAAGAATGTCAACTCATAAGATAGTATGGGTGAGAGAAGAGTGATTCTAATATGTCTGTTATAAACAATATTACATTAATATCAGAAAAGATAACCACCAATTCATATAAATGTCAGGATTAAAAAAAAATATAGTGTTTTTAAGAGGCAAAATTTTCCATGTGATAATAGAATGCTCCAGGAGGCAAAAATTAATGTTGTTACATGCCAGGCAGCATTTGAGAACTCCATGGTTTGACATACTATTAATATGATAAGCACTGGGAAAGCCCTGTGTACAGACGAGGGATGTAAGAGTGTAGCTGTTTAAACAGGTAACCGATAAGCATGAACTTATCAGTCTCCCAAATGGTTACATGTGGCTTCCAGTCTGGCTCTTGGGGAGCCAGCTGCTGCCCTGAGCTGCTGCCTCTGTACCAGAGTGGGACAGCAGTCAGCTACCCAGGAGGGGGCAGCAGGTGGGAGTCTATACTCGCCGCGAGCCAGCTCCCAGGGAGCCGACTGTTGTGCCACGCTTCTGCCTCTGAATGAAGATGTGTATTCTTACACCAGATGAATATCTGGCCAGTAGTTAGAGTCAAATTCTGACCTTGGACAAGTGTGTTTGCAACTTCCATGTACTTTCATGAAAGGAGAACTGGCCTTTAAAATACACTTAAAGGATTAATTTAGCTCTGTGTGTGTATGCGATTCTCTCTCTGTCTCGGATGTGATGCTAAGTAGAGAGATAGCCTAGTAGTGGGAATTGAAGGACACATTGGCTGGGATCCAGAAAGTTACTGGAGTCCCTATACCCCAGGCTTTGGCATCTGTATTGGGTTTAGGTGCCTATGTTACAACTTTTTGGGCTTTACTGTGATCCTCAAAACTCCTGCAGATTATTGTAGGTGCCTGAACTCACTTAACACCTAAGTTTTCAAAGTAAAAGTTTCTTAGATGCCTGTATTCCTGTTCTGGACATGTGCACTGCTGCCGCCTATTAGGCAGCTGGATGTATCTCTTCTGTCTGAGCCTATGAACTATTCACAAATGGGGCAGGGAGAGGGGAAAGCAGGCATTCAGCAACCTATGTCACCTGATGGGAGACCCAGGTCACCTGATAGTGTGCATGTTGCGTACATCACATGAGCTGGTTTGTGTTCTCCAAGGATCAAGCAATTTCTCCTGCAGAAGAGGATAAATCATGCAACAGCAACTGGAGTAGAAGGTCTCGACCCAGGTCTCTCCTCTTGCATTTTTTTCTCTGTGGTCCTAGTGACTGTTCCACTGTAGAGAATACTTAAATACATATTGGCCCAGACAGAATTGGAATGATTCTGTCGAAGTCCTGGGATTCTGTTGCTCTGGTTGAATCACTCTGCCAGAATCCGCAGAAGAACAGCTTCAACAGGAGAAATTGAAGGAGTCTCAGCATCAGAGTATCCTGTAGCTCAGTGGTGGTCTAAGGAAGAGAGGAATTGCACCTGAGGTGAAAGTTATATGAAGGGCAGCCACACTACCACTTCCTCATCTGGCTGTCTTCTGCAGAATGAACGGGTGGCTAACTCATTCTCAAGAATGGTGCTTTAGGTGCTTAAGCAACCTGCCTCCAGAGGGCTGGTTCCAAGTCATGAGTAGCTAAATGGAGATGGATGCCTTTTGGTGTTGGAGACATAGGCATCTCTCTTCAAAGAGCCCTGCTTAGGAAGCACCCCTGTTGGCATCTTCCCTTGGCTATTTTATGCAGCAACCCATTTAACATGCTGGCTTCTGTGCATCACATTGTAAGGTGTCTATTTCCCTCCATTCATTGTATAGGGAAAATAGGTGCCAAACTCAGGCTTTGCAGGTTACTTTTGTTTTTCTGTGATTTTTCTAGGCACTTACAAATTAGGAACTTTCAACCCTTAGCACTGCAGTGCCTAAATCCCTTTGTGGATTCTATCCATTGTGCCTGTATTGATTATTTTAAAATGTTCACCACCATTCTGGCTTTTTCTCTTTTTTTTGGTAAAAAAAAAATCAGTAACTTGAAATGTGAGCGATTTTGAGCAGCTCAGTTACATTAATGGTGATCTCCAGAGGGAGGTGGGCATAGATCCAATTCTTTTCTGAGCCTCCAATTTGGGGTGGCTGGTGCTTTCAGAGATACAAACAAGGGAACAGTTCTCACACCCAGGGACCACAAAAGATTCCCATTTTCCAAAATTAGTTGAAATCACAGCAGAGTCTGCAGTGGATTATTTCTGTAGCTGTAAATTGTAGTAACTGTCTTTGTTGCTCTATAGTAAGTCTGATGTGCTCGCCTGACAACTTCACAACTCTATTCCAGTTCCTGTCTCCAGGCTGATTAATTGCTGAGGCACAATAGAAATACCTACACATCTTACAACCAGAATAAAGCTGAACGGTTTCTTCCTTCTGTGGCAGCAGACATGTGCTATTGTGACAAAAGCATTATTGTGCAGCAGCACTCTGCAGCTCCAGGATATTATTAATAAAATATTGATGATGACTAATAACACAAACATTTTTAACAAGCAAGTCCAACGAAATAAATGTTTTCAGATGTCGGTACTGTGGAAATAACTAATTTTGTAAGAGTATTATATACACCAGGGTAAAAAAGTGACTGTCTGGAATTCTAGCAGTGTAAATTTATATTTAAAACCAACAGAGTAAGAAATTTCTGATTTATACTATGTAGAAGTCAGATACTTTCATTCTACTGTGCATAAGAGTACATTTGAATATTAGTTGTTGGAGGGCTAAAAGCAATTGTGCAGTCATTTTCAAAACACTGGTAGTAACTGTGATTAGAAAACTGCTATAGACTTCTAGTGATGCTTTGGACACAATGGACTTTATCCTGCTCCATTAAAGTCAATAAGAATCTTGGCCATTTCAATGGGAACAGGACGAAGCTAATTGCATCAACTCTTTAGAAGTTTGCACTTGGATATGAAATTGCAATGGATTTGAACTGCTGCAGTGTATGCCTTCTCTTCACACCAGTAGTTTATATATGTGGGTCCTTGGCTTTCTATGAAATGATGAATATGTAAAGTGTTGTTAAAGCATCTGTTATTATTGAATGGTTAACTGGTTACATAAATAGGTGAAGGAAAGAGTACTCAGGTGGATTGGAGGAGGCTGGTAATTACAACTCTGCTTCAGAAAGCTTCATAGCATGTGCTTCTCAAAAGACAGAGCCAATGAAGCGCGACCGCCTACAACATGTATGTCCCAAAGGCTTTGAGTTGTTTGTTTAGGTTTTGAGAAAAACACATTATGATCATAATAATAATTATGTATTTTGAATTGGATTTTTACATCTACATCACAAAATTCTATCTTGCCTTAAAATGCAGATTCAGCATAATTTTAAAATGCCTCATTTGCTAATGGAGCATCATAAAACTATGCGAATATAGGCATCAAATTGACAGGGAATGTTATTAAAGTTAATTTAATAAATATGTTAAGCTTACAAATAGTCTATTTTAAAGAATATTCATGGTCCATCTCCCCATGTACTCCCTGACACATCAACCGTGTTTGACAATTTAGAAATATTTTAAAGTCAAAGTAAACAATTTGCTTCCTTGTCTGTAGGGAGACAGTATTGTTTAATGTCCTGAGCCCACAGCTTCCACTGACTCCTACTGAATCCTGTTTTGAAGAAAAGTGGTTCAGAGGCATTATGTTAGGCTATTTCAAATCCTTACTCTGTGACTAAATTTATCTGTCTGATAAACACTCAGTCACTTGGGTAAAGTGATTTGATGGAAGGTATCAGAAAAGTGCTAAATTTTATCATTGTGTTAAGTAGGTACCTATAATCTGATGTTGGCATTAACTTCCTTGGCAATGCTTCTGATTTGACAAATCAGTAGTAAACCTAGTAGTAAAAAAAACGTATATTTGGGGTTAGCAAAGGGTGGCCAAAAGAACTGGATCAAACTATCCAATCAACAGAAAAATCGTGTGACCTACCACTAATTCTTTTGCCTTTTCCTATGCATGTTTCAGTAACCAGAAAGCATTGGTATGACAAGGGAATACCATGTGTTTTTTAAAAATTATTATAAAGAGCGATACATTGCTTATGCAAGACACAAAGCAGTGCAATATGATTTAAAAAACCCACACAGCTGAAACATTCTCTTACTTCTTCAATACAGTCTTGGACCTCTGTTTACACACCATTGCACTCATCATACCACTTCAGCTTCCTTGCCTCAAATGGATTTGGATTGAGAGCATAAACAAATATCTTACAAAATGCACACAGTGGAAAGAGGTTTGTCTCTCCTGAACCATGGCTAGATTATTTGTAAGTAGATGTTCCCACTATAAATCCCAAATTGCTATTGGGAATCCACCTTATTATGGGAGTGAGGGAATGATTTTCTGATCAAATTAACCTTTCATAATATGGTGCACCAATTGGTATTCATATTGGTATTAATATTAATGTAGTCCTAATATTGTGCTAGTGGAGTTTATTTTTTTCCGGAGGAGGGGAGGAGAATGCAAAGGGAGGATTTGCAATGGGAGATACTCTTTCTGCATGCTACCAATTAAACCGTTACATGCTCCATGTTCTATCATTTGACAAGAAACCCACACTTTTACATCATTTTGCGATGTGAAATGCATATCCATAAGAACAAGAGAGTGATGCGTATCAAACTTGCCAAGGTACATAAAGGGTTAATAAATAGTGGGCAGAAATATAGGTTGATAGATACTAAAGCATTTATTTAACATCCTTTCACATTCTTGACCTCCAAATTGCACTGTTTCCATGTCATCTATATTAAAAATCTGCTGACAGCTAAGACAGAGTATTCTCTTGTAGTCATCAAGCCACCAACTTGCATGATACAGAAATTATAATAGAACAGTGTTGCATATTTCAGTGTAATTGAAATAAGCCATTCATTTTATAATGTCATCTATTTAAAAATCTATATTCAATTAACGATAAGTTATCATTACTAAAATTCTCATTTTTGAACACCCCATTTATTTCCACTGGTGTTTAGTTCTCCCCTAAAAATTCTCTCTCGCCATACATTAATGTTAAAACAGATACCGTTTATTAATTATAATAGGAGATGTTCTTAAATACCACTGGGTTTGAATTTAAAGTGAGCTGTTCATCTCTATGAAAGTGAAATTAAATTCAAAATTAGTACCCTTGTTTATGAAAGAGAACAAGTGAGCAGCCAAACATTATATTTTCTGAACAAATTAACTTTCCTTACTCAAAAGTTACTCACACTAGGGTAGGTTGGGTTAGGCCTTTAAACATATGCATGGAGTTTGTTTCAAAGCAACCTACCTCACCTGTATGCTTAGCACAAGCAACTGACTGAGAATTATAGTGCCTACCCTCAGGAGAAGTCATGGACAGCCCCAGAGTGAATGGGGAGATGCTGAGTTTCCTCCCACTCTGCAATAGACAAAGAGATGGGCTTGAAAAAAAAAAAAGAAGAAGAAGAAGAAGAAGGAGTGGCACTGTCCGAAGGAGTGTTGTGCATTTTAAGTTCTCAAGACACAGTCAAGAATTCAGGGAGTGATTGCTGCAGCTTTCCCTTAGATGGACGTGATTGCATATCATCTCTGTATGAGCCCATGTCTTAATAGGAACAGAGCATTAGTCTTTGATTTTCATTGTTTTTTTAATATATTCATCTTTCACTGGAAATTGGAAATATAGGATTCCTTCCAAGTTACAGAATTCTTGGGAATTTGTATTTCATTAACAAACATAAGGCTGGATTTCAATACCTGTTGTCCAACATAGTGGAGCCCCTTACATCACAAGTAGCCCCACTGACTATGTGATGGGGTAAAGGTGTGTGTGTGGGGCGTGGGGGGGGGGTGTTCTAGGTTTATGCTTCAAGAATCACCAAGAGATTAAGGGATAGATTTGCTACTTCCTCACCTTTGGCTAATTATTTGACCAGCAACAATTTGGATGATAGGTGGCTGCTCAGGCAGAGAGAGGCTGTGGCCAGGAAACCTAAGGAGGACAATGAAAATGAGGAGGAAAAGGTACGAGAAGCTAGACCCTCCAAGGGCAAAACATTGGAACAAGCTGCTCTTTGAGAGGGGCGTGGAGGCAGAAGAAGGTAGGAAGTGGACCTGGCAGTATTAGGGATTCCCAAGAAGCAGACATTAGCTGCTTAGTGCAGGGTCCTGCGTGTGAAACCCAGACAAGAGAGAGGACTTGAGTTCCTCTACGTGAAACCAAAGAAGGGGGGCATAAAGCCCTCCTGATACAAAAGGGGCAAGGACTGTTGGGCCCAGTTGAAGACCTGGCACAAAGTAATTGGACAGTTGATTGATTGGATGCACTAGCACCCCAGAAAGGGAGGAACTGTAAGAGACCTGCCCAGATTGTTGAGTCTTGAGGAGGGACAAATCACCACAGACTGTCAACAGGTGGAACTAGAGTCAGATGGCTACTTTAGTGCTACGAGGAGGCATACCAGCTGGTGAGTGACCCTTCTACTGGCTCTCTGTAGCATAAAGAACTGAATAAATGAGAATGAGGGTATCAGACTCTCAACCACCAGACTTCTGTACTCTTCACTGTCTGCATCAGTAAATTGAACATAATTTGGAGGCGCTATTATAAGAATTTATTAATATGATTTGTTATGCATATAACATCTGTTTTGGTGTGTCCATAATAAATACAAGTACTGATTTTTTTTCAAAAGTAAGCCGGGTGCTTAAATATGAGTAGGGGAAAGTTTCTATAGGATTTACATTCCAAAGCCTGATCCAGCTGCTAAACACGCTGCTATACAAAAATTAGAGAGGTGTATCTTAAATCTTTGAAAAAAGGTTTAAATTACCAGTTAATGTACAGTGCTTAATAGAATGTGTTTGTGTTCGTGAAGTGAAATGAAATGAAGTAACACATTTTGGTTCTGTGTATTTTGCTTGTGTTGTGATTGGTGAGAATATGTTCCTAATAGGATTGATTAGCCTTTTGGCCTCTGCACTTAATATTTTTGTCATTCATCTATGGAAGTTCCTGAGTGCCTTCGGTTAGGGTTATTGGAATTTGGAACCTTATCTATAATTGTCCACTAGTAAGGGTGACAAGATGTTTCTCACTGCATTAACTTTATCATTCCCTGTAAAACATTATCACAGCAAAAATCTGAGTTTGTAAATGAAAAGCCTGTCTTCATCTTGATCAAAGAAATGGAATTTGTAGTTTAAATGAGAAAAGTTAATGAACTTAATGTACAGGCCAGAAAAAAGTGTTGTAATATGCCAATTTGGTTTTCATGAGGCTACTTCCAAACATCCCCATTAAGGTATTGATTGTGTCCATTTAGCAAAGCGAAGGGGACAATGAAATCCCTAATGGTTTGCACATCATACCATTAGTGTCTAGATCCCAAAACAAAGAAAATGCCATAATAATATTCTTTAAACTCCTAAAATATGTGACTGACTATGAATAAGAATACATCTGTTAATGCTGATGTGGTTCTGTGGAAGATAAGAAAAGGCTCTTACAAATGCTTGCTCCTAAAGTACACATTCTTTTGATGTTACTTATATGAATAAGTTTTGCCATTAAACATCTGAAAATACAACTTATAAGCAAGGATCTCCACCTCATTTTAGAGCAGCAATTCTCAAACTTTTTCACCCACGGCTCACCCTGCTCAAGACAAACCTTTCTGCGGACCACTACCAACCACCCATGATGACAACAAAATGCATTCACTTATTTCTAAATATCTGAAATGCTAAATTATTCCTATTAGGCTACTGGGGCATAAAAATGTAAATAGGCAACTGTAAGGCAGTATATAACCAGTAAGAAAGAAAATATTATTAATCAAAATCATTAAACAGATTAAGTGCTTTAAGTTGATCATGTTAGTTTACAAAACTTCCTTTTAAATAAAGTAAAGTATTAATTTATATCCAAAACAAAAGGTTTCAACACTGTCTTTATGCCAGGGATGGGAAATGGTTTTTGGGTCGGGAACCACTGACCCACAGAAAGATCGGTCAGGGACCACTCAAAAATGAGAAGCAAAAAACCCCCAAACAAACTAACAACTTTCACTGATGTGGCCTCAGACTGAGATACCTCATTCTTCTCATGCTTTATCCCCATGGAGAGGGTGTGTGTGTGGGGGGGGGGGGTACAGAGAAAGGAGGACCAAGATTCAGGGATTCCTACAGGCCATATATTAACTCTTCTGGGGTCCCAGGGCTAGTAGATTTTGTGCGCCCCATTAAGCTCTGGGGTGGGGCCAAAAATGAGGGGTTCAGTGTCAGGGAGGGGTCTGCCAGGGAGTGGGTTACAGAGGAGGGTTCAAGGTCTGGGTGGGAGATTGGGTGCACGTAGGGATGCAAGGTCTGAGGGAGGAGGATGCAAGAGTGGATTATAGTGATGTTAGAGTGTATTCAACTAACTGTTTAACTGATAAACTTATGATTATCGGTTAATGGTGTCAGTTACACTCAGCCAGCTCCCACGGAGCCGGCTTTGCTGTGGCACAGCATCGACGCCGCCTGCTCAGGAATTTGGTGGGCAAGGGCTGTCTGCTCCACTATCAGGGAGGAGGCTTTGCTGCAGCAGGAAGCCACCTCCCCAGAAACAGGGGAGGAAGCTCCCAAGGAGGAAGTTTCTCTGTGGTAGGGAAGTTTCCTCCCTGGGAGCCAGGCCAGCAGGAGCTGGGGGCCCTGCTCCCGGGAAGGCTTCACTGTGGGCTTTGCAGTATAAAGCTTAAATGAACTTATTTAAGCTTTATACTGAAGAGTCTGCAGTATGTAACCATGGAAATTTTCAGCGTCCATGCGGCTGCACAGCTATTTAATGGACTTTTAATATCCCTAGTGGGTTGGGATTGGGGGGGGAGGCGTATTTTGCTGGGACATTGGATGCAGGAGCGAGCTGAGGCTGGGGTCTGGGCAGGTGGGGGTGCAAGATCTAGGCAGGAGGGAGGGTGCAGGCGCAAGTTGGGGATGCAGGGTTTTGGTGCAAGGGGATGTGCTTGAAGGGGATGGGTGTGTGGGGTCTGGGCACAAAGGGGATGGAGGTACATGTATCTAGTTCCATGTACCATGCCACTCCCAGGCACACCCCCCCCACACACTGCTTCCATTGGTACGATTCCAGCCAATGGGAGCTGTGGGGGAAAGCTTCCAGGTGAGTGGTTTCCTGCACTGCCATTCCCCTAGCCAGGGGAGGTGGAGCGGCAGTGCGTAGAGCCCAGCAGGCTCAAGGCTTACATCCTCCACCCAAGCGGAAAGCCAGGGCTGGCACTCCAATCACACTGCAAGGGACATGGGGCTGGAGTGCCAGCATGGACTCCCCACTGCAGGAAAGGGGAGCGAACCCCCAAGCCTGTGGCCACCTGCAAAACAGTGGTCTATGGACCATACTTCAAGTACCATTGCTTTACAGTAACTTTCCATAAGGAGAGACATGACATTTTAAAATGACCCAGGGGTGCTTGGGAGGCAATTTTGCTATTTGGTAGAGTGGAATTTAAAGCTGCTAGTTGTACCTTCCATCACATTTGATTTCCACATTGCAGAACAGTAGTTCTCATGTCAGCATTGTGTGTGATAGCATGTGCTTTTGCTGCTGTTCCTGTCACTCGTATCCTCAACAGCCCCAAATTATACTGGTGTATTAGTCAAAAGATGGTTCTGATAAGTTCATGAGGGTGTTCATATTTTCTTACTGGAGGTAAAGGTCATCCTGAGACCTGTTAGAATTATTTCAGAAGATTAGTTTTAGCAATAATGATTGACTATGCAGAGGAAGACCTGGGTCCAGCTATAGCTTCAAATCTCTTGTACCTTATGGAGTTAGTGGATCAAGATGTCTTCAACTACTGGCTTTCCACTTTATCTTCTCTGGAAGTTTAGCATTTCATCGTGTGCTGAGACTGACACCAGTGCAGCTTTGCAAACTGGTGAGTAGGCTCTGTCAGCAGCATCGTCTAAAATGATGAAACATGTTGTGTCCACAAAGTAATCATTCCTTATCAGTGAGTTGTGAATAACTGTCTTTCCCTTCTCACCTCAAGCATCCCACATGGCAGCACATAGTGTTGTTACTACACTACTAGGCCAATCTCCCAAATAGGTTAAGGTTACTATGGTGCTGTATAAACAGATGTGGACTTCATGGTTAACACATTGCACTGTTTACTCAGTGAGCAGCTGTAGAGTGTAAATAAGTGTAACTCACTTAACACATGCTTTTTCAAACTGGGTTTAGGTTATTTTCTCCATGATACATCTAAACATAAATGCAAGACAGCAAAGGATAAGTAATAAAACACAGTTTCTGTTATTTATTGTCTTTAATAACAAGGTTAAATAATCATGTGTAAGATTTAATTAAGCAAATAAATCTGCTAAACTGCTTGTGGACTGAAGTAAATATTCCAAATCAATGGCAGAGTGAAGGAAAACATTTTAAATGATGCTTTATTTTCAATGAAGTTGCAAGACATATTTAAATAAAAGAGCCTGAGAAAATGTTTAAAAGTTAGTTAGTGCTAAATGCAGACCTTGAATAGTGCCATGCATGAGTGTAGAACAAGTCAGCATACTATTGATTGGAGTATGGTGGGATAAATGTGTGGCTTCTGCCCTTAATGGAAGCTGATTGTTCAGGGATGTGCCAGCAAGGCTGGTCGATGCTCTAGCTGTTGTTTACTGGAGAGGACGATATCAATTTTCCAGAGGGATGATTGGTGGGATGTCAAGGCTGTCACCCTTCTCTTCCCGTCTCTGAAAGACAGCTGAGTGACAATTACGGTGATGGGACATTGTCTGCCCTGGCATATACACCAGAGGATAAGTGGCAAACAAAAAAAGGCGGCAGTGCTTTAAAAAAGATATAATCAGCAGTTGTCAAATCTCGTTACATATATGATGTCTGAATAACAAGGCCAGACTGTCCTGCCTCAGCCACTGACACACACTGTACCCCTGTATGCCTCATCCTTTTTAAAAATTAGCCCTGGGAAAGTTATTGGTTTTCTCGCCAGCAGTCATGTGAATCCTGATTGGGAATAGAATCTCAAGGAACTGGTTTTCTGTGTGGCTGTTGAAATTAAAATGACAGTTTTTTGGAGGATTTGATTTATTGGAGGTGCAAATTCTAAATACCTTAAATTGGGGACCTTGCTAAAATTCTACACCTATTTCACCACAGGGAACCCTGTATTGGAACGTCTTCTGAAAGCCACAGGAAAAAGATGCTTGCTGATGTACTGTAACAAGTAATTTAGCAGAAGGAATTCTCTGAAAGTTTGTCACTAGTACTCATCTTGTTAGCTGATTTATTTAATATACCAGTAGAACAATCACATGCTAGGCTGTACTTTTGTGTCCCCTTCGCTAACACAGATCCAGATATATACATATTTTACATTGATAGAGAGCTGTATATGCTATTCTGATCTAGAAAACAGCTGTTCATGGGCATATTCTCTCAGCAGTAGTCAAAAAGTGAACAGAATGTTGGGAAGCATTAAGAAAGGGATAGAAATAAGACATAAAATATCATAATACCTCTATAGTAAGTCCACATTTTGTATACTGCATGCAAATCCAGTTGCCCCATCTCAGAAAAGATATATTAGAATTAGAAAAAATACAGAGAAATGCAACAAAAATGATTAGGAGTATGGAACAGCTTCTGTTTGAAGAGAGATTAAAATGACAGGGACTTTTCAGCTTGGAAAAGAGCTGACTAAAAGGGGATATGATAAAGGTCTATAAATTCTTGACTGGTGTGGGAAAAGTGAATAGGGAAATAGGCCGCAGATTTAAACAATCAAAAGGAAGTCACAACAGTCAGTCAACCTGTGTAACTGAAGACCAGAACTGCATGAGGGTTCAAAAAAAAATCTAGATAAGTTCATGGAAGATAGGTCCGGTCAAAAGCTGTTAGCCTAGATGCAATAATCCTGAGTGTCCCTAGCCTCTGTTTGCCAGAAGTCCAGTATGGACAACAGGGAACTGAATCACTTGATGATTACCTGTTCTGTTCATTTTTTTTGAAGCAGCTGGCATTGCTCATTGTTGGAAAACAGAGTACTAGGCTATGTGGATCATTGGTCTGACCTCATATGGCCATTCTTATGGTTTTATGAGTAGTAGAAGTAATACAAACAAAAAGCTGTTTCTTGATTCAGAAGCAAAATATTTCACCATTTAAAATGGTATCTCAGGTGTACCTTTCTCTGGTCACTTCAAATACCATTTCAACAAGTCTTAAATTTAATTCCAACCTTTTACCTCGAATTAGGGTTGCTAGGTAGACCCCGCCAAAAAACCGGACACGCTTGATCGTGGGCGGGGCTGGCTGGGAGGTGGGCGGGGCAGGAAGCAGAGCTGGTGGGGGGGAAGGGTGTCCGGGGGCCACGGGGCTGGCTGGGAGGAAGTGGGGGGGCAGGAAGCAGAGCTGGGGGTGTTGGGGGCCGCGGGGCTGGATGGGAGGAGAGGGGGGTCCGGAGGAAGGGGGGCGGGAAGCAGACCTGGTGGGGGTGGGGGTGCAGCCACTGGCCACAGCTGGAGTCCTTCGGGCAGCGCCCCGGGCAGGCACTCCCTTTAGTTGCGAGCAGAAGCCAGGCGGGGGCGGGGGCAGGGCTGGGAGTCACTCCCCCCGCCCAGCTTCTGCACATGACCAGAGGCTCCCAGCTGGGAGGCGGGGCCGCGATTGGCGCTGAGAGCCCTGTGGTCGCGTGCAAAAGCCAGGCGGGGGGAGTGGCTGGGAGTCCCATCCCCCGTCCCGCCCCACCCAGCTTTTGCACGCGACCACAAGGCTCCCAGCGCCAATCACGGCCCCGCCTCCCAGTCGCTCCCCCGCCCCTGCCAGGCTTCCGTCCGGTGCCCAGCTGGGAATTCAGAAAATTTTCTGAATTTTTCTGCTGGACAGAGGGCCCAAAAACCGGACTGTCCTGTAGAAAACCGGACACCTGGCAACCCTACCTCAAATATGTATTATATGAAGACTTTACTCAGGAGTGTTTCTAAAAAACAGGCAGAGAATGGAGAACTCAGCAACTCACACACCTCTGAAACACTAAAACAGTTAAAAATGATGGGTATAGTTATTTTAGGAATAATAATATAATGTATATCCCTAATAATAATAATAATTAATAATAATAATGAATCAATAATAAATAATAATACGGTGAGAGGACCATATGAATGCCATACATTGCTAAACAAAGTAAAAGAGGTGCTTAGAGACAAAAAGGCATCTTTCATAATTGGAAGTCAAAATCTACTGAAGAAAATGAAAGGAACATAAATGTGGAGTCATTGAGCAAAATGGTTTCAGAGAACTATTCACAATGCAGATGTCTAAAAATCTAGGAATCATTAGAAAAGGGTCAGATGGTAAAACAGAAAATATCATAATGCAACTTGATAAATACATAGGACACACACACCTTGAAGACTGTGTGCCGTTCTTGGCAATCGTCTAAAAAAAAGAAGAAGCTATAGCTTTAGAATCAGAAAAAAAATCCAGAGAATTACAAAAATGATTAGGCATATGGAACAGCTTCTATTTGGGACCATTCCACTTAGCAAAAAGATGATTAAGAGCGGATATGATAAAAGTCAATAATATCATAAACAGTGTAGAGAAAGTGAATAAGGAGGTGTTATTTATCTATTCACATAGCACAAGATCCAGGGGTCATCTAATATATCCTTAACAGTTAGTATTAGTTTCCCCACCTCTCTCTTCCCCTCTGGTATTTTCCCCCTTAATCTCTGTATTTGCTTTTCCACTCTGTTCACTATTTCGTCTCTGTTTTTCGGACTATATTTTCAGGGAATATTTTTTTTCTTTCTCTCTGACCCCTCTTTACATCAAAGTAAACCCAATAACAATCAAATCACTCAGAGGGTTCAAGAGAATCAAAAATTAAGAAAAATGAGTTTGCTCACCTTTTTGGGACCAGTTTGCTCCACTAGAAAGAAAAACACTATGGTGGAGATTGGGACCTGGACACAGATGGCACTACCCCTCAAACAGGACATGGCTGTCCCAAAGCAACCATGATTCAATACTGCTGGTGGACAGCCTATGACAGAATTGTGAAGGAAACAGCAGATTTAAAATCCCAGATAGACTACAAAGAGGATGGTAGCATTGATATCAATTTTGTCTTTAAAGATGACCAACTTCTCTGGGACAGCTACTCTCTTTGGTGCTTTGCAGCATCTGTTCCCCTGTGTAAAGCTTACATCATTTTGCAGGTTATCCTCAGTTTTTCTAAGGTCTAATTATATCAGCCTAATTTCCTTTGGCTCCATGTTTTCTCATTTTCTAACTTTTTTGTCTATTTGTAAATTGAAAAAAAAATGAGCTCACTGAAGTCTCAGAAATCTCTTCACAAATAAGAGGCATTATTTTAGAGTTATTAGTTTCCAGGTGCGCATATTTTTTTTAACTTTTAGCACTTTGGGGTGAATTGTCTGCTGCACTGGGGATATAATATGACCTACGAACTTGGCTATCTCCCAGCTGAATGGAGGTAGAGAATTACATCAGATGGTTATCTTCTCTTTTTGTATATATTTTCTTTTCTTTTTCTAGAGTATACCTTTTTTTTTTCAGCTAAACAACTGACGTGAAAGCTTGTGATTTTGATTTCATATTTATATTTTCGAGCATTGGTTCTCCAGGTTGCCAAAGAATACAGATATACATAATTAATATTGAAGTTTATTTTTTATAGGACTCATGAAAATGCCAAACAAAAGTGATTATTAATTTCCTCTTCCAAGCCACTAGCTAATTGATTTTGTGCTGCGCTCATTAAAAATAGATATATTGCCTTTTAGAGGCCAGTCTCAGCAGCCCAAGGCAGGGCAGGACTCCTCTGGGACACCATCAACCGACCATTCCATCAGACAAGGAAGAGGAGCCATAGTGGTTGACAGAGCTGAAGTATATTTACCTCATCTCCCTGCAGATAAACATTTGCAAGGCAAATAATAAATTAGCCACTAATCAAAAGAGTGTCTGTGTTTGATGAACTCTGAATAGAGTGGAGATGTCAGGTAACCAGACAGAGTAAACTGACATAGTGGATTTAGCCACAAGAAAATGGCTGCTGGCAGCTGAGAAATCTTTTCTACTTGTTTTCAAGAAACTTTTAAGAATAAGTAAAAAGACCAAAGACATTTGTAGAGCAGAGATGACACTGGCTTGCAAAGTGATTATATTCTTCAGTCTGCCTCCTTGTAATTAAATCTATACCTAACACAAACACACCTAGTCTAAAAATGCACATTCCTGGAGATACTGTACATAGTAATCTATTATTACCAATTTGTTTAAAGCATCAGTACAACACATGCTTATACAAACATAAAGATCTGCATCCGTTTTTAGGTTAAAGTTCAAACTTCTTGTTAGCAAAGTTTTTTAAAAAATATATATTATTTTAACATACTATTTAACCAGTTCCTTTGTATGTCATAAATAAATGATGTTTGCAAAATGTACCTGATAAAAGGAGTAGGACAAATTTTGCCTGTTCTACCTAGGCAACCCCACTGAAGTCCAATGATACATTAATGGCCACATTTTAAAAAACTGATGCCTGACTTCAGGTCGTCAACTTAAGACCTTCTGAGTCTTATGTTCAAAATTTCAGCTGCACTGTAGATGCTTAGCAGTCAAAGTTCTGAGTGTTTAAAATCAGGCCCAAGGTATGTCTCAAAATGAATACTCAAAATTGAAGACTATTTCCTTTCCCTTTTTTTCTTAGGTGGTGCAAGTAGGGCTGGTTGAAAATTTTCTGTTAACTGGTTTTCAATGGAAAATGAGTTTTTGACTAACTGAAATTTTAATTATTTTTCCCTTTAATCTGAAAACTGAAATATTTCAGCTACTCTCTCCCCCCATATTTGGGCTTAAAAATGTTTCCTGTGTGATGTTCCAGACCTGCAAGTTCCCAGGCAGTTGTAACATCCTGGCTTCTGCCCAGGCTCAGCCAAAACCTGTTGGGCTGTTAGATGCTATTAGAACTATAGCCTCAGTCAGGGCATCATCCATGACTGTCCTGATTGGAGGATTGTCTGCTTCCATTAATTAGTCTAACCATGCTATTTAGGTCAGAAGGAGGCATAAGAAGTTGCCTGAGCAGCAACTGCCTGTTGCCTTTTATAGCTGCCGTGACCGTACTTGTACCCGCACCCATTCCTTTGTCTGATTCTTGTCTTCCTCCTGTGTGCTAGTGCTGCCTCACCCATGATTTCACTCTTGTTCACATCATGCTCCTGCTATGTGTTTGATCCTTGCTTCTCTTCTGGTTTCTGCCCTTATGTCTTGCTTCCAGCCGTCAATTCCCAGTCCTGGGTCTGATCCCACTCTCTGAATTCTGGTTCTGTCTTGACCCTTCACTCTGGCATTTGATATCTGACCCAGGCTCCCGAACCTTCAGCTTTGATTCTTGACTACATCTCCCAACACACACGATTGGCAGGGATTCTCATGCTGGACCATCTCTCCTCTTCAATAAGGAGTGCCATGGTGCATTCTGGGAGATCTAGTCATGGGTAGATGCTGTGCTGTGTATTCCTTTATGTGATAACAGAATGCATTATTAATTTGAAAAGGAGCTCGGTGTGCTGCTGTACAGGTTTTTTTTTTAAAAGAATGGCGAGGTAGACTTTTGTTTCTGTTCTTTTGAAATGTGTGGCTGACAGGGGAAACTGTTATGCATTTACATAGTCTTTTGGCAATATGGGTCTTCATACTGCAAATTCTGGCACCCTTCATATTCCACTGAGAGTACAACAGTGATAGAACACAGTGTGATATAGAGGGACCTACCCCAGGTTTTGATTCCTTCCCTCTCCCCTGTTTAGGTTGGTATATTTATAGAGGAATACAAATACACACATCCAAATGTAGCTGCAACTTGCAAGGTTTCAGACTAGTGAATACTTAGTAATTCTCATTTTTACCTCCACTTGCTACCAAAAGTAAAGCTTCTACCAATGGACCAGAGTTTCCTAGAAGGCATGGCTCTTAAATGAACCCTCCCTGTTGTGAAATTAGCTGTGTTACTATTCCCCATAGTCTCCATCTCTAGGCTTTCCCTGAGTCATGGAAGCCTTTAAATCCATTAATTTTAAATTAATACATGTACAGCTCATTACCACAGCCTCAAGCAAACACTGTAGTTAAATTTATTTTAAGAGTAAGCTATTACGTGTTACTAGTTGCTTTTTCATGAAAGTAATAGACTTAGAAGTAATAGATTACTGATTACTAGTATATTACTTGTGTATTGTGCATGTGTGCTGCCTAATGAGACTTTGACCACACTGGCTACCTTGTCATAATCACTCATGCTTGAGACAAGAATTACTTTTCTTGACAGTCCTGTAACTAAGAGAAATCTGTGTGAATTATTTGGGCTGGAAAATAACTTGCCTTTTTATAAGGATTGTATTATTTTAAAATGACATTCCTGTCGCTAGTTGCTTCAACAACTTGAGGACATAGACTTTACCTTTCTAAAAGTCTTCAGTGTGTCTTGGCTTATATATTAGGAAGCATCATTTCACTGTAGCTGGAAATTCTGTTGCAGGTGAATACTTCAGGAGAGGAAATAGATTATTTTCAAAGTAGAAATGGAATATATGATGTTTAATAGAAAAAGACTTGTAAGGGAGAGAGGAGACAAACTTATATGAACATAAAAGAAAACAAGAAGTGGTTTTCTTGCCATTAGGAAAGCTCACAAAACAAATACTTTTCCTATTCACAAAATCCAGGCTACCAACTAACTTCCCTTGAGGGGACATTTGCAACTTCAAATCTAGTTAAAACACATTATGCATTTTCAAGTACATCCTGAATTCACTTGTCAGATGTTGTTGTGATTTTACTGTCATTTTTGTTGTTTGTTTTTAAAACAAATAAACACAAACTCCTCCATTAATGCTTCATGAAAATCAAGGGATAAGTGACTACATGACATTATGTGCTGTCAAAAACAAAATGTAAGTAAACTGAAGAGAATTGCTCCTGTAATCTCATTTTGTTTAACCTGTACATTAGTACTGCACAGTTCATTTTTAGACAGAAATATGATTAAGTTGATGGTGGCCAGTTAACTCCCAGCCATATGAAAGTTTGCTAATTTCTCAACCCGCCAAGGCTCAGCAATGTGGCACTGGACTTTGAATTGCATGGAAAAGCAATGCAAAAGTATCAATAGAAATGTGACATTATGTTGAAATAGTTCTTTTAACACTAGGGATGTTAAATTTCGATGAATCAGCTAATCGAGTAGTCGATGGAATTTCCATCGACTACTCGATTAGTTGAGAAGGGGTGGAGCGGGTGCTTGCTATCCCAGTTGTGCCTCTGCCTTTTAAATGTAGTAAGAGCTGCCCGCTTATTGAGTAGTTGATTAGTTGCTTACATTCCTAGTCAACACATGAACATTTTTCATAACCTCACTTTGACGCCCTGGTTGATATTCAGTACTCTAGCAAACAAACATTTAATTTGCTTGCAAAACACCTGAGGTCCCAAAATGATCTAACAGATTTCTCATAAACTTAACTGCCATTAAATTGAAAACCATATAATAAATAATATCAAATAGTAATAGTAAACATAGATCATTCCATAACTGCCTTCTGAAGGTTTTGAAGCCCCTTCTGCAGAAGTAGCTAGTCTTGGCACTGGTGGATAAAAAAGGATTTTGGACTACATGGATCTCTGGTCTAAGAATTCCTATGTACAGGTGGCTACTCTTTTTCTTTTCTTTTCTTTTCTTTTCTTTTCTTTTCTTTTCTTTCTTTTCAAAATATTTGGATACGGGGCCCTGGAAACAGCAGAAGTGATTCAGGAACGTGACATTGTAAACTAGCAAATTGAAAAACTATTTGCAATTCTGGATTCATAGTGAGACATATTTCTGACACCCAAATATTCACACACGATTTTTCATTTTAAAAATAACTGCCTGTTGTCTTGGAAATTGTGCTTTACTACCTGATGCTACTTCAAACTGCAGCATAATCTGTGCACAAGAAAATCCCAGCTACCATTATATTGCTTTTTACCTCTTGCACCTTTAGTCATTATCATCCTGCTGTTTATTCCTTTGATATCTCAGATTGTATTGTCGTGAGCAAGGTTTTGGCACTTTCCTTGCTAAAGAGTTGATAACTAATAATGGAATAAATGTTTCAAACTGCATAAAATCCCATTTATAAAAGTGATGTAGGCATGTTGGCTCCTGAGTCCTGTTGACATTCAATGAGATTTGGAGTAAAATGTTCAAAAGTTTCTAAGTGACTTAGGAGCCTACGGATGGGATTATTTAAATCTCACTGATATAAATGAGAGGTAGGTGCCTAAGTACCTTTGTAAACTCTGCATTCATTGGAGTCAGAGAGTAAGTCTCATTGGAAATCAGAGAGTTTGGATCCTATGTCATTTAGGCCCTTTAATAATTTTATCCTAAATCTTCAGTTGGTATAAATCAGAATAGCTCCACTAACTTCAATGGAGGTATGCTGACTTGCAGTAGTTTCAGGTCTACTTTGTCACCAAACTGAACTCACTGAAAAGAATATGCAGAATAGAAATGTTTTTCCCAAGTAATGTTTTTATTTTAAATAACATGTATTGTTTTGTCTTCTGTATCCATTATCCTATTAAATCTCTATTGGGGTTTAATCTTTAACACCAGATTGTTATTTTTTAGCTGTGTATTAAGTGGTTAAGGGCAATCCACTGTCAGTCTGATATCATAATTATTCTGTGTGGTCTCTGTGAAAAATGACTAATCTGTAGATAAAAATGTGGCTAATCTCTTATCTTTGTCTAATTTATTCTGGACACTTTATTTTCTGTCCACATAAGAAAGTTGAATAAGCAGTGTCATCCCTTGGGGAGAAGACAGTCACATAGGGGAGGAGACTAGTGTATTCAGCATTTGTAGTTTTTAAACTGATCAAAGATAGCTTCTTTGCTGTAGCTTTTTAAATTTCACCCATTACTTCTTAAATAATTAAACAATTATCTGGGATGAGGGACTTTTATTTTTAATTTTTGAATTTTTGAATTACTTCTAAACTTCTGCAGATATTTGTTCTTCCTAATTAGAACTGTAGCCATGCACAGTGACTAATGCAAAATTATAACACATTCAGGTATAGATATCATGCCATATACTTGAGCTATTAAAAATGGCCTTTAGTTCGCTAGAGGTTTGTGTCTAAGAAACCTTTTCCTAACGTGTTATTGCTTTAATAGGAAATATTTCAATATTTTGCAATTGAGAGATTTGTTACTTATTTTTATTTGTCCCACTATAGTTTATATGCATTTGAAATAGAAATGTGTCTAAGAACACTGCCCCTAGGAAGAGATAGTGTTTTGCTATGTTACAACAGTAACAGCTTAGAAAGTCACAGTTTTCTCTCCTACATTCCCCTTGCTCCTCAGACTTGATTTACTGCTGACATTACTACTCTGTTGCTGTGGCTCAGCTGTGCTGCCTAGTATGCTTGGCACAAAGGTTTGTCCATTGGTTAAGGAGTTAAGCCAAGGAGTTTGCATTATCAAGTTTCAGTTTCCTGCTATGCCACAGACTTTCTGTGTGTCCTTGGACAAGTTACTTAGACTAGATGGGACAAATTTGTTAATGTGTATTTATACACCTAAAGAGACAGATAGGCACAGACTTGGATTTTCAAAATCATCTGATTTTCATTGATTTCAAAAGGTATTAGGTACCTTTGTTTTTGAAAACCCCACTAGCTCAAATACCGGCCCATAGGCCAGATCTGGTCTGCCAGGGTTAACTCGTGGTGGGCCCCCACTCTGCCATATCTACCCGTGCCTCTCCAGATACAGGGGATTGAAACTCCCTTTGGCTGTGGATCACTGTTCCTGGCTGATGGGAGCTGTGATCAGAGGCAGCAGCGTGGGACTGTAGGCTGAGCTGGTCTGCACAGGAAGCTGGTTTTTAAACTGGCTCCCCTCATGAATAGGCTTCAGCCTGCCACGCCACACTGCCGCCTCTGATAGAGAGGCAGCAGCATGCAGTGGTAGGGGACTCCCTGGGTGTGGGGCCAGGAGTGCACTGGCTGCCAGCTCCACCGCCAGGGACTATTGAATAGTCGTGTAACCACTAAAATTTCATGCGGGTACAGGACTGTTCAATTACACACTATCTAACATCCCTACTTTTTGGAGTGTTCATGCAGTAACTGATACCCTTAGGTGTAGGTAGCCCTTACAAAGGAGTAAGTGGAGGAGTCTTATTCTCTGTTAACCCCTGGGGCGGGTGTGTGCGGCTTGCTTCACGATCTAGATGTTAAGAGTAGAAAAGAGTGGTAACATTTATAAAATTATACTAACAATGTAAATACTAGGTACAACTTTAACATGAACAATTCAAGGTTTCAATGCAGAAATGAAACTAAAGGTCTGATCTAGCCATGTGAGTGGAGCACTTCCTGGTAACAGTTTCATACACTCAGCTGAGTTGGCTGCGCAATTGCAAGAGCAGGCCAGCCTAGCTGTAGATGTGTAGTTCTCCTGCAAACTTTTTCTGGATACTCAGTTCAGCTACATGTGTCTTGTCTTGGCTCCTTTCTTTGCTCTATACTTTGTTCTTGTGTAAAAGTCCAGATGAGCTGCCTGTCAGTTCAATTTTTTACATTTCTTTATTCCCATTCATGTTTCTTCATATTCTTTCCACTTCAAAAGAGACTTCTCTCAGGTACGTTCTGTGCTATGATGAAGTTTTATTTTTCCTGTATGTGACAACCTGACCCCGACACAAGAGATGGAGAATTTGAGGTCATTGTGCTTTCCGAAGTGGAATCTCATAAGTTTGCTTCTGTCCACAAAAAGAAAAAAAAAAAAAAAAGAAAAAACCTCCACCAGCAAAACCCCACCTAGCTTTGGTCTGATTTTCTGACACTAAAACTCAGCAAGAATAACTTCAACTTCCAGGTTCACTGATTTTAATAGGAAAGTTTCAGAGAGAGTATTCACTTCATAGTTTGAGACCACGGGGGCAGTAACATTAAGGTAGTCATTTTGCTTTGCTTTGTCATTGACTAATCTCTGAGTAAGTTTAAAACATTGTAGAAAGCCTCAGAGACCGTACTTAACTTTCCCGTGTAAGCTCACTTTTTTTTTAGCTAGTTTTCATTTTTTTTCTGATTTGCCAGTTACATGGTGCAAGTGGATTTACCACCAGGAGAGTGTGAAAGAGTATGTGAGAGAGAATCTTGCTATCCTTTAAAAGACTCCCAGTGTATTCATTAAGTATCTATTTTCCCATCAGTGAGCCCACATAAGTCCAAATAACTAATGGAAGTTAGATGTAAGCATTGAAAGAACATGCCCAAAACGTTTTTCTGGGGATTTAGACACATCTTTCATTAAAACCGTCAAGATCCTTTAGAGTATTTTAAGAATATCAGCCTTAATTATTATCTTAATATCTTTTCCTCTTTAACATAGTTTTGTTTTTCACTGGTTTGCATCAATACCGGGAAGCACTGACAACATGTTTGGCTAACATGTAAGAGACATTGTGGGGCCTTGCATTGGTGTGCATATTGGCATCCACAGAGGGGTAGGGGCAGACCTTGCATATTTGTTCCTTTTTGTGACATTTGTCTCCGTAGCTGGCTAATGCATTGCTTTTGTATTCTGTTACACTTCTTTTGATATAGTCATTTCTAGAACACTGCCAGCATACTAAGAGCTGTGTAGATAGTGACAGATCTGTAAATGTTGACCCATCCTAAGTCAATTATGACTGTTTAACATAAGCCCTTCTCTTGACACAATACTTGTTAGTGAGTCAAGTGTGCTACAGTTGATGGAATGGGTTTTGGCCAATTAGATTATGATCGTCTCTACCCCTCTGTGGGTCCCAATATGCACACCACAGCTGACTTCAGCAAGAAGCTTTTCCCAGTACCTCAGATTTTCTTCCTCTACAGCTTCTTCCTCAGCCCTCCCAATGACCTTCCTGACTGCCTCTGACCCCTCCCCCACTGGCCATACTTCATCCAACTCCACAAGAGTAAAAGAGCAACCACAGAGTCGCTCCCAGCAGATCCACTTCTCTGCTCTCTGCTGACCCATCGCTATTCTCACATGGAGGAGACTCTCAGAAGACTCCTCACACATGGTGTCTTCCCCGAGAATCTAAGCTTACGTCAGATGCAGATAGTATGGTGTGACACATGATACTAAAACACTTGTTATGTTTGGAACCCCGATCTGTTGGTGATATCAATTGATGGAGGATCTGGGCCTGTCTGTAACGTGCCTGACAGTTCAGGTTTTTAGCTTTACCCAGACCATACTAATATTAGCAGTTGAATAGCCAAGCCGATTGGATATTTCATTCCTACCCCGTCTCATATCTAACTCTCTTTGCTTACAAGCTATATAAATTGTCAAAATGCAATAGCTCCTGCACAGTTAACAAGCAGTCCATTTTCCCTGACATGCCTGTATGCAGAGTGACTTGTGCTGGTATCTTTGCTTTACAATAGACTGTTCTATAACAGAAGTTACATTGGTCAAAGAGAAGGGAGAACTTTTTGAGGAAACAATCCTTGACAGCTGCAAATATGGATAGGTTAATCAGTAAGCTCAAACTTGCCATTGAGGTAGACTGTGTTAAGGAAATAGTTTCTTTAGCCGGAGCCAATTTGTAATTAGATAAGAAATACTAACAGGAGCAGTGAGTTAGTGGCTCCCCTCCAGTGACAGCTATTGACTGAACACTAGGTTGCACAGGAGATGGTGATGCAGTCAATAAAAGTATCAGGCCTTGTTTGGAGTAACACTGACAATTACTCTGTAATTTGCCGCCTGGAAATGAGCCATAGACATATCTGTCCTGTGTTTAGTGTTGAAGAGACCCAGAGCTTCCATTCAATCTTGTGTTTACTACCAAACCACTTGTAATAAGGATACAATACCACAAAAAGGAAACTCTGATGGGTCTACATTAGCGCAAGCTTAGTACAGGCTGTGTCTGGGTCAGAGAAGCCACTAGATTTGGACTATTCACTTGGAAAACTATGGCCCAAGGCAAAGCTCTAGCTCTTTGATGGGGGAAGAAATGAATTCTTAAGTACATCTGTTACTTATCTTTTGATTAAAAACAAACAGAGCAACTAGAAGTCATATCCTGAACTACATCTGGGGCTACTAAATCCCGAATCCTGCACGCTGCTCTGCATGGGTGGACTCCTGCCACCAAACCAGAAACTCACTGGTGGGGTCACACACAAGTGCAGTTGTCTCATTGGACAATGTAGTTTGCCGGATTGGGTCCTAAAGCAGAGTGTGTTCTCTCTTTGTGTCAGCAGAATCTTTGTCTGCATTCTACAAATGATCAGTTCTTCGGGGTTGTTCTCAAGCATGGAAAAATTTATATTTTTAAAATGTTACCCAGTGTGTCCCTCAAAGGAGCACAGTGTACCAAAAGAATATGGAAATTAACAGTGTTCTACAATTGTTTGCATGTTATGCATACAGGCTAACAATAATTAGCTCAGATGCAGCCTCAAAAGTGCTTTAAGCCCTATAAAAGTCAGTGCCAACCACAGGGGGAAAAACAACTATTGATTTTTTTAAGCTTTTAAGTATGTACTTTTGGTTTTGTTTTTTCTTTGTAATATCCCTCTGGCACGCTTCCGCAACATCGTGTTCTTCCAGGAAGCCAGTCTGCTGAAGCATCTCACAGACAGATACCCTCTGTCTACCCACAATGGTCTGGATAAATGCTATAAAATAGCTTTAATTCAAAAATAAATAAAGGGGTCATGTCAGTTCAGGAAATTGGTAAGGGGATATAAAACTTATAACCTCTAGTCTGCTTGTGCATTTGCAGACAGGGTCAGTAGAGGAAGTGTCCAAATATTTTTTACTCTGTAATTGCTATTTGGAATCCTATGTGAAATGAGGCTGGTGACCCTACTGCTATTTCTATCAACAAGAATCCACATTAAAAAAGAAACATGAAAGGTCCTAATTTGACATCCTTTTAGTTAGAGTTTCAGAAGAGGTCAAAGACTTAATAGTCAAGGAGACTAAATTGACATGGAGATGGTGGATCCAAAAATGGTCATTATTTGGGATGGCATGGACGTGCTAGTCACTGTGCTGTATTTGTTCTGGGAATGAAAATTTCCAGTTTCCAGTGTAGAACAGTACCGTACATGAATATTTAAAACAAATTAGGGCCTGATCCAAAATCTTCCCCGAAGTCAATGGAACAATATTCAACTGATTTTTTTTTTTCAACAAATTTTGGATGAAGATTCTAAAACTAATTATTTTTTTAAAAATAAAAAGCTTTTAAAATTGTAACAAATTATTACAATTTTATAGTGTTTCGGCTTTGTTTCGTCAGTTCATTTTTTACCAGATGTCACAGATGGAGCCAGATAAACAAAAGTACATTTAATTGAAACCATGAGATATCATGAATACTATTATTAATAATAGTAGATGTAGTGGCAGAAATTTTACAAGCTTTTTGCAACAAAAAGACAAATTTTCCATCTGAGCAATTTTACAGTCATTCATGCTTAAATTTGACACTTTACACCTAGGTCTCAACAAAGACGCTAATTATCTTACCCATTACAAAGATAGCTTCCCCAGTTATCACCTCTAATATCATTAGCTCACAGACATTTACCTGCCCCCCCCCCAGCCCCCCTCTGTTCTGAAATTTGATTTGTCCTTTTCATATGTGTTCATTTTTTTGATTGTATCCTTTGGTATATACGGTCATGCCAATTTTCTTCCACTATTTGATCTGAGGAAGTGGGTCTGGCCCACGAAAGCTCATCACCTAATAAACCATCCTGTTAGTCTTTAAAGTGCTACATAGTCCTGTTTTTTATTTTCAGCTAGACCAGACTAACACAGATACATTTCTATTTCCATTTTTGTGTTGTTTCTCTTCTGCACATCCTCCTTTGCATGCAACTACTGTCCTCCATCTTGTATACTTATTTGTCTTTTCATATCTGGGCTGAAAACATTTAAGCATATGTGTATCTTTACCTATGCATGTGGTTACAGGTTTACAAAGTTGATTGTAGATTTCAATCTAGTTCCATGTTGATTGTAAATTTGAATTCAGACCCCTAGACTGTAAAATTGCTATGATGGAAAATGTGTCTTTTTGTTGCAAAAAGCTTGTAAAATTAGTAGTCAAAACGTGGTTTGTTTTTTTTTTGGCACCCCCTCCCCTTTTCTGGAAAGCCGCATAAACCTCATTTTTGGAGGAAAAGGGGCTTTTCGAAAAAGGGGGGGTTGCCGAAAAAAAATGTGTCTTGACTACTTTCACTTTCAAAAGCTCTGCTTTTGAAAGTGAGATCGAAAGAAGACATGCAAATTCCTGTGGAATTTGCATATCCTCTTTCGAATCTTCTGCATAGTCTAGATGAGCCCTAGGTATCATGTTCTGAACTGGAGCCTTTGGAGGGTATGGTGCATCTCAGGAGCCAGGCCTGAAGACAAGCTGTCACATGTTAAACAAATCAGAGTTTTTGACTAGTCTTAACTGGCAGCCTTAGATGGTCTGTTCTTGAGGTGGTAAATGCATAGGTCATCATTGTTAAAGCCTCATTCTATAAAGTACAGCTTCTTAGTGAGACAAAGTAGAAAAAAGCACTTTTTGATACTATTGTTAATTGGTTATTATGGAACATCAGCAGTCGTATTGGGACAAGATTGCACTCTGTTTCGAGAAGCAGATGCCAGAAAAAGAGGGGCATTCTCAGAGTTTTGGTTTGTTCCTTTATGGCTTTGCTATCTGCCTGCATAATTTCTTTCTTTCTTGAGTTAAGTTTCACCAACCATTTTTTTGTCCAGAACCAATTCTCTCAGAAAGACTATGACATCTGTGTAATGGCATTGGTCATATTAGCTGATGGTATAGAGACTGGGGTATCACCAAAAACTATTGATACTCACACTTCCTCTTACACCTATGTTGCAACAGAGATAAGGCATGATAGATTATTGGGGAACCCTACGTGTGCGGGCTTTAGTTGATGAAGAATAGCTGTTCTGTACCACTTTCTGGGACCTTTCTGAAAAAAAAAGTAATCACTCCTTCTATAGCTGGTATGCGAGTCAGTAACACTCTGTGGTAGACTGACAAAAGCCACAGACAGGGCAAGAGTGTAAGCACTGAGGTTTGACCTCTGTCTTTAGTCATCCATCAGTACTAATAAAATTATACCCGTGTTGCAGCCCACAGTAAATCGTGACTGTAAATGATCCAGAAATAAGGCAGAAATTAGGTGCCAATAGCATGGGCAGTGCAACTTTTTCAATTACTTTGCATAGGAAAGGAAGGGAAAAGAGATTATAATTGACGAGATTATTAGCATCCACTGTGGTTTCCTGCATTCACCAGTGTGGTCAAGAGATTGCCCTCTCCAAAAGAGATTGTACCAGGATGACAGGGTTTTTCTGTTGAACCTGACCTGTTAGAATATAAAACGGATGATGATTCATTGGTATTGATTCACCTCACAGTAGACACTGTAAGAAGACAGGATATTGGGCTAGATGGACCTTTGCTCTCACCCAGTATGACCATTCTTATGTTCGTTGTAGTAGGAGCCATTATTAAATCTACACTGGATGTAATGAAGATGCGAGTTATTTAGAGATAGAAAAGTGGGACCTTGGACTAGTACTACAGTGACAGGTGCCAGTATAAGACTGTATTAGATAAGAGTACAGATAAATAGAAAGGACTCTGAAGGGAAAACAACTGACCTTAGGAAGGAAGCTGAATCTAAGAGGTGTGTGTGGTGGTGAGGGAAAAGGAAATAAGTTAACATTAAATATAGTGTGTTTACAGAAAACAGAAATGATCTCTGAGTTACGTGTAGTGGAATGGTGAATCTCTGAGCTTCCAGTGGCCTTAAACTGTCATGGAATTCAGCAGATTGGTTCATGATCTCTTTTCTAGCTTGGTGGAGTCCATCCCTCAAACGCTGCTTGGCTAATCTTTTCAAGAAGTGCTTCTAGAACTCTTTGCAGCAGGTGATATTTAGATTCAAGGTTGGCCTGATGTAGTATGGGCTTATCAGCTAACTGACTATTAACAAAAAGTCAGCCAGCTGTGATTTGACAGAGTTTATGACAAAGAGGAATAAGACTCTTAAATTCCTTAACAGTTGTGTCGTAGTTGTGAAAGCAAATCCCAAGTTGTTGTCAGAGAGGATCAGAGCCGGTATTGTATATCAGTGTTCTGGTCTTGCAGTTTTTATACTTTTTCTGATATATATCAGTGGCGAAGTACAACCAGTGGCGAATGATCCCAAAACATTCCCTCCTGACTCTGACCACACAAAATCATCACAGTTCACCACTGAAATGTATCAGAAAAACCATAAAAACTGCTCAATAAGGCCACCATGGTCTTGGCTTGGACATTTCTCTCTCCTAGTGCATTCTGGGAATTTCTCACAGTCCCAAAGACTTCAGTTGGCTTTCATTTTAAGTTACTAGTTTATTGATATTGAAATGAACACATAGTTATCATGGGATAAATTTCATACTAAATACCATCTGTCTGTACATCTGGAACTCTCTTGAGGAACTAACCTTTGGGTACTCTTGATATGTATCAGGAAACAGATGTATACATGTACAGTTTTGTTGTGAAGTTCTACTTTTATACATCACTTTTTTGTATCATGAAGTGCTTTACAAACTGTAAGTGCACTTTACCCACCATTTCATACATACACCTTTAAGGTGGGACACAAAAACTGTTTAACAGCACCTGGACAGCAAATAAAGAAGTGTCAAGTATTAAATTGAAACTTAAGGAGGTCACACAGATAGGCAGAATGTATTTAGATAAATTGGAATTTTGCCTGGTTATTGAGATTGAGTGTCATGAGCTATTTAATATCAAGTGGACTTCAGTTGTATATATCATCAAAAGGCAGCATTTCCAGAAACAGTGCTCAATCACACTTCCCTGAGATTCCTGGCTGAATCTTAATGTTGGCTCTGATCCAGTGCCCATTGAAGTTAATAGAAATCCCCCCATTGTCTCCAGTTGGCTTTGGATCAGACCCTTATAGGGAAAACTGCCAGCTACTGAATCACCAAACCGCTTCCTGCAGCACCTGTGTTTTCCCTAGAGAACATCCAGCCAAGTACAGACAAGGAATGATCCTGCTCAGACTAAAAGATCAAAGCCCAAGGTGGTATGGCTATAGGGCATGAACTGAACAAAACAGAACCCTATCAATGTGATCATTGTGCAGGAAGATTTCCTGTGGGAGAATTCTTCAATTCTGTGTGGATGGTGGCCCAGCAGAAAGGATGAAAAACACAAACATGGAAAGGGGCTAAGTGAATATTGAGGAATTTTTTATCAGTGTTTTTGGAAATAATAAATAATCCACAGCTCTGCTAATAAAAACTATGAAAATAAATGCAGGTCTTTGTAAGTAGCTCAACAGGCACATTGCAAAATATTAGATTCACATAAACAATGTTTTCATCTAAGTGTTGTAAAGGTGACCACCCCATATCAGCCTGTTAGTCCAGCACTCTGTCAATGTGTTTGCAGTCCTGAATGTGTCTGCTACAACTGTTGTACGGTTCTGCTTTCTGCAAACTTGTGACAGTGCTAAATCTTTCTAAACAACCTTATACCCAAAATACATATAGGTAATTAGGAACCTGTTTATTAAGATTGGTATAATGTATAATTACTCTAGAGACATTCTTATTACTGGACAGAACACATGTATCTCCAGAGACAATCACATTAATTGTAAAGTGCATATTTTTTCCCTACACAGCTTACATCAGCCTACTTTACTAAATCTAAAATCAGCAAAGCATTTTAGCTTTATAGCAATGATTTATAGATGGGAAACAAAGTGTTTCTGCATTTGGATTAAATTTTATTTTTCAAATTGTCTAAAAGAGCTTTTCTTTTGCAAACCAAGTCAAGTGTGAGTTAATTGAGGAAAGGCAGAATACATTTAATGGAAACTTCAGGATTGTTCTTGTCCTCTACAAACACTGGAGAATATTCCTTGTTGTTATGTTTGCATAATGCATGTTAATTGACACTATTTCAAAGATATGTGGCAATACATTTGGAGTATTTTGTCAATAACAAACAGTGAGTTGCTATATTACATTATCAATGAAACGTTGCATCTAGGTAGCAAAAAAGTATCATTTAATCTTCATTTCCATTACAAATTTATTGAGTGAATCTTAATGTACAAGAAAATAAAAAGTGCTATCAATCTGGAATACTTACATTGTCAGTTACAATACTAAATCATAGAGTAAGCTTGAAACTTACAATTGTATGAGTAGTCAAAGAGTTCTTTCTCTTAGACCCTCCAGGGTCCTATTTTAATAAGTAGATGAATATAATGGCCTATTTGGTTTATGATGTACATCAAATGCATTGCATAGTATTCTGAAGATCACAATGTTCAGTATCACATATGCTATTCCAACAATCAATTTGAAAGTCTCATTTTCATATAGCTAAATATCATTCCTACAAATAGAGGCATTTTAAATTTTTTTGCTAACAGCGTTTGTCTCGAGTAATAAAAAACAACATGGACAAGTTTTAATTTGGTAGAATATTAGTTAAATTTGAAAGTGGACATGAGAAACCCTCTTTCCTGCAGCTCAATAGGAGTAGGGTTTTTTTTAAATAGAATCTCATTTCTAGAAATGCCATATCCAAGAAGCTATTCTCCTTGCCCTGCCTGAAATACTATGGGAAGTGTAGATTGTCCTGACATGTTAACAGCAGATACCTTCATAAGCAGGAGAACCAAAAATGTTCCCAGTAACTAACTCTATTATCAAGTTCCTATTGAATGTGAGAGTGGCAGTCAAGGTGAGGAACCTCTTCTTTCCTATTTTGTGGCTATCCACAACTGCATGGAAAGTCCTAGTGTTCTGCCATTAAGTTGTAAATGATGAGGCCAAATCATAAGCTATTATAATTGGTGTAGCATTATTAGATAAGCTGCCAGACTCATTCTCAATTTAAGACCTTTTCTCTTGCATGTAATATGACCCTTTATTGTCATATCACCCTTTGTTGTCATATGGCAGTTTACACTGACCAAGGGTCTGGCCCTTCATATTGTGACATTGCATCACCATCATCATCATGCACATATACCATAATGATGCAACATTATAATGAAAACACCACTGAGCATTGTCAGGATAGTGAGCCATAATTATTCCTTAGCTCATTCTGAGTCCAGCTGACACAATCACCTTTCTCTTGCTCCTCTCCACTTCCTGGTTTCTTGGAAGAATCTTTCTACCTAATCCATTTACCAGCATTCTCTCAAATCCCTGTGTGCTAGGTTGCATGGGAGTGGAGTGTAATTGGTGTTATGCTCCTTGTATCTGGCACTTGGCAGAACAAAAGAATCTTCAGTCATGCTTGTGACTCCATAAGAGCTGCAATTGAGAGCTCTGATTAGATGAAGCTAGCTCCACATTTTGTGGGCGAAGAATATATGTGATCTGGTTGAATGTGTTTCTTTATAAAGCACTCACATCAGTATCTCCTAAAGAAAATAAGAACTTCCTTTGCTCAGTCTCAATCTAGGCATTATCCTGCCTTTAAGAGTAGATCACTAGCAGCACTGTACATTTGGCATGTTCGTATTCATCTTACATGTCCTTATAAATGTGTGACAATAAAGGGTCATATTACATTTAGGAGAAAAGGAGTTAAACTGAGAATGAGCCTGACAGTTTATCTAAACAATGTCCACAAGAAAATCCCACAGCTGCATACATTTTTATTAAATATATAGATTATAAGTTTTACCTCCTTTGTATTTTTGAAGAGCATTTTTATTGTTTCTATGCAACTAGACACACCAATGAAGTATTAGAACTTCCCATGAATCTCAGCTATATCTACCTGTGACCAATGCAGACAAAGATTAAAAATGGAACTATATTACGCACTGTGAAATTTCACTGTGAAAGTCAGAAGCCAACAGAAGAGCACTAATCTTCAAAACAAAACTGTATCTGATTCCCTTCCTCCTCCTGACACACACCACTAGGATTAATAACCTCTAGGTAAAGCAGTGATATTTCTCAATACACTTCTGACTTCCCCCAGAGCATTAATTTAGATGGAGTTTCTTTTTATATGCAAAATGGCCTGTCAAAATTATGGAGAGAATTCTGACACCTGCCTCCATACCGATGCCTCAAAGCAAAGGTGAGGCAACATGCTACTGAGCATCCTATTTCATGACTTACTTGGTTTGACTTAAAAGAGGAAGACTGTTCTTTGCCATGAAATACATTCCACTATAGAATAAATCCCCAGGTGGAGTTAAAATAATTAAAGCAAAACGATAGTAACAATAATAAATAACTCAAAAAACATCAGCTCACTATTGGAAAGCTATTAATTAAATATCAAGCGTCAGTGGAAAACCCCCAAATTACAAGATAAATTGCTCATTTGGAATAAATTGTTTAGTGTTAATGTGAAGAAGTTTAAAATATGCAGATAATGTTTCATTAACACACAAATATCCACATGTTGTCTAAAGATCCTGTCTCAAACTTGTCTTTAAACTAAACATTGAGGCATCTCACCCATTGAACAGCTTGCCAAGACACTAGGGCCTTGTCTGTGCAAAAATGTTGCCCTGATTTGAATAGGTCTGAAAACTGAAAACTAGTTAAACCAGGCAATCCCCTGTATAAACACTCTTATTTCAATTTGGATGGCTTATTTTAGCACAGCCTAAGCTGATTTGTGATCAGTGTAAGCTAAACTGAAATAAACCCGGTTTAAACTAAAAAATCTTAAAAAACAACAAAGGAACTATTAGACTATTGGAAAAGGCTATATGGACTCTTGCTTCAGTTTAAACCAGTCTCAGAGGAGTAGCTGTGTTAGTATGTAACTAAAAAAACTTAAAAAACAACAATGATCCTGTAGCACCTTGGAGAATTAACAAAAATGTATAAATAGTATCATGGACACAACCCACTTCTTGTCATCTGAAGATGTGGGTAGTGCCCACAAAAGCTCATGATACTATTTTTAAATGTTTGTTAGTCTCTAACATGCTAAAGGATCATTGGTTTTTAAGTTTTTTTTAGTTACAGACTAATGCACTACCCCTCTGAGACTGGTTTAAACTGAAACTAGAGTCCATATAGCCTTTTCCAATAGTTTAACTAGATCTGTTTAAAATCAGCCTTGTAATTAAACTACAACTTTTTTTGTGTAGGCAAGGACTAGCTTAACTGGAAGTTATGGTATAGCAATCACTAGATGAAACTATGGCCTGTGGAGGCCTGCTGATGGGGTTGGAAAGGGGGCAGTTGTTCTAGGGCCTAGTGAATCAAAGGGGTCCGGAGCTCCTGGCTGCTGCTGCTGCTATTGCAGCAGCTGGAGCCCTGGGCCCTAATCACTGTTGGAGCACCTTGCCATGTGGTCTGCATGGTTCTGAGAGCTGGGGTGGGGCTCAGTGCCACAGTCTGGGCGATGCTGTGGGCTGGCTGCCCTGGCCTGTCCCCTTCCATTGGAAGACCTGCCCCTTCTGGGGCATGTAGTAGTGCCCCTCACACACTATGCCTGGGGGTGGGATGGGGGTGTGTGGAAGCAGTGGGCCCCTTTCGGTGATCTGACGTATATGATCATAGTGGTCCCTTCTGTCCTCAGATTAGTTGTAGATTTTTTGTATCTACCAGGACTTGTTCAGAAGCTGCTTTTATTTATTTCTAGATCTGCATATTTTTAGCAGTGGCAATATTTCATATACTAACTGAATACTGTATAGGAAAAGCTAGATATTTCATAGAATCATAGAACACTAGAACTGGAAGGGACCTCGAGAGATCATCAAGTCCAGTCCCCTGCCCTCATGGCAGGAACAACCACCGTCTAGATCATTCCTGACAGGTGTCTGTCCAACCTGCTCTTAAATATCTCCAGTGAAGGAAATTCTACAACCTCCCCAGGCAATTTATTCCAGTGTTTAACCACCCTGACAGTTAGAAAGGTTTCCCTAATGTCCAACCTAAACCTCCCTTGCTGCAATTTAAGCCCATTGCTTCTTGTCCTTTCATCAGAGGCCAGGGAGGACAATTTTTCTCCCTCCTCCTTTTAATACCCTTTTAGATACTTGAAAACTACTATCATGTCCCCTCTCAATCTCCTTTTTTTTTAAATTAAACAAGCCCAATTCTTTCAGTCTTCTCCCTTAGGTCATGTTTTCTAGATCTTTAATCATTTTTGTTGCATCTTTTTCTAACTACAAACATTAGCTTCAAGAATTTATACATTAAAAAGTCTTATTTCTATTTGGGTTTTTTTATATGAGTGAGTGAATTGCAGTAAAGATAAACAGCTGGACAAATTTCAGGTAGGATCCTGTGAGCAATTTCCTAATTGTTTTTTGGGGTCATAATGCCTTTCTCTCCTCCAAACCCCTGCCAAAAGTGAATAATAATAAGCAGAGCTGTCTCATCCATACGGTGATTCTGGATGCTGCCTCAACTGTCTTAGGAACAGGACAGTACTCCATGGTTATCCATAGGGCCAGGGTGGCCTGGGGGATTCCCTGGGGGGAAAGGAGTGGCACAGGGTAGCAGAAGGAATTAGTGTGTGTCCCCCCCCCCCCCCCGCACTCACCATGGTAGTAGGAGCTGGAGGTACTTGGCAGCCTGCTCTGCTCCACCACCTCTCTCCCAGCCCACTGTGCTCCCCTTCACTGTAGCAGCAGGAAGCGGAGCACTCTGGCTCGATCCCTGGTTCCAGTCTGGTCCCCTGAACGTTGCCTCACTTGAGGAGCAGGCTGTGGCTGGGGTGCTCTGCTCCCTGTTACCGTGGTGAATCAGAGTGCAGCGGGCTGGGAGATGAGTGGTGGAATGAAGCAAGCTGCCAAGTTTCTTCGGCTCCTGCCACTGCAGTGAGTGCAGGGGATGGGGGCGGCTGACCCCTGCTGCTACCCAGTGCCAGGTCCCCAGGTAATCCCACAGTTCATGTCACTTGGGAGCAGGGAGCAGAGGAGGGGCAGGAAGACGTGGGGCAAAAATGGGGCTTTGGGTAAGGGTTGGAGTGGGGGGCCGGCACAGGAAGGGGTAGGGATCAGTGTGTGGGCGGGGGGTTGCCCCAGGCATCATACCTGTGACACTGGGGAGGAGATTGCGCCAGGCCCTCCCCTCCCTCTCTCCCCCCTCCCCCCAGGATGGCCCTGATAATAAGAATAAAAACTATTAAAAAACAAGCTCCAATGTTTCTTTCAAAGCTGGCTCTGGATTGGTTCTACAGTAAGATTACTGTGGATATAAAACAATGTGCCTGGTTTTTAATACTAGATGTCCTGTGTCCTACCTCAATTTTACCTAAATATTGGCATGACAAATATCACAGCAAACACCTCAACATCTCCATTAGGAAACTACATTGACTTGTATTTTAAATCTTTTGTGCTCGCAAATGGATAAAATTTCCTAACATATTTAAGCAAATACAATGAGTACTAAGGTTGCTTCTACTGGGAGAATGATTTGGCAATTGCGTTCTTTTATGGTATTGAGTGAAATAAAGTGAAAAATCTTATAATATGGAAAATTGTCTTACCCTATATCTCTGATGGCTGCCTTATGGTATGTTGGTAGCAGGTGAAGTAACACATTAAGTAGTTAGAGTGCCCAACCATACAATGCTTCGCTTAAAGCAAAAAGCTGTGATTTCTTGTCTATTCAACCAGAAATTTCTCAAGACCGGGATAATGGCTCTAAGAGCAAAGTACACAAAACCCGACCTACTAGCCTCTCTTTAGCTTTTATCTCTTGATTCAACTGTTAAGAAAAAAATCCTATTTTCTTTTCAGACCAAATGTCATAATTCCTATTTAGACCAGCAGCTGATACACACAGTGAAATTCAGTGTAGTACACAAAAGTCTATTATGAACAAAATCTGGGTAGGGAAGGGTTTGTTGCTGGACTTCCACTTGCCTTTGATCTTTTTTAAATCTATCAGAAAGAATAATACAAGAGAAACAGAAATAACATTGCCTCCTTTCCTCTGTGATTGGCACATGCATATAAATCTGTTATGCAGTCCTGCTGCTGGAGTGGATGAAGTATGTGGGAACATACAAAAAAAAAAGATATTCTGAAGTAGAGTGGGAAACTATAAAGCAAACAATGGGCCAATGAGGTAGCAGAAATCCTCCTGCATGATGTCTGAAAGCTTTAAGGTGGGCCTTCCTAGAAATTAATACTTGTTTGCAAAGAACAATACTTCCTCTTCTCAGATAAAATGTATTAATAATCCTGGAAAGGTGATTTTTATTCTGAACAATGACAGGTATTCTATTGTGCTAGGCTAAAGTTAATCAGAGAAACTTTTCAGTCTCTTCCAAAAAATAGAGAGTAAAATTAAGTTACAAATGAAGATTCTATTTTAAATTTTAAGTTATATAAATAATGTTTAAACATCATACAATATTGTGTATTTTTCTGTATTGTGTATAGAGATGAGCCCAAATCTTGGTCACAGACTCCTTAATCTCCTAAATATAGGGAAACTCTGAATAAAATCATCACCACGAATCTTCTTATACCACAGAATTTTGATAACACAGTCCCTGAGAGATGATACTGGTGTGCACGTCCCTTGACTAACACTGAGGATGGTCATATAAATTTATCCCTCAGCACCTGTGCTTAGAGGTACAGGTGCTTTCTTGCTGTTGGGGATGTCAGCGTGGAATGACTCATAAAGCAGTAAACTTAATAAAAATAAGATTTATTTAAAACAAAGGCAATGGAGTTTAAAGGAAGTGTGCAATATATCTAGTCACACTATTGATATGCTATGTTAAATTTAGATACAGAAAGCAGAAGAGCGGATAGCTTACCGGTATATCCCTTGAAAGGAATATCTTCTCTCATTGCTCTTCTGGTCTGTCATCATCTTATGCTGTCTAGATTTTCTGCTCCCCTTTTCTCCTTTTCTGTGCCCAAGACTTACTTTTTCAATCCCTTGATCAATGTGTATATTTAGATTCCCCCCCCTCCCCATACAAATCTCCCTATATGCATGTTGTAGCCATGTTGGTCCCAGGATATTAGAGAGAAGATGGGGGAAGTAATAACTTTTACTGAATCAATTTTCCAGCTACACAGAGCTCTTCTTCAGGTCTGGGAAGAGTACACAGACTGTCACAACTAAATAGAAGATGAAACAGGTGGATTAGAATAAGTAATTAACACATACCTTAAGGGACCATTCAAGATAAAGTGGCCTGCTAACACCCCCTAGTCCTAGGACATAGGTGTTCTTCCTCTGGAGCACTACATGCCACAAAACTATATGGGTGAAACCAGACAATCACTATCCTCTTAAATGAATTCTCACAGGAAAATGGTAAAAGACAAAGACCTGGTCTTCACTATAAAGCATTGGAGAGTTATGAGACTTCGGAGCTACATTTGCTACCACCATGCACCAGAAGAACAACATGACTACTGTTGGTTTTGACCGTTGGAAAGGGACACAAGCAGGGCACCAGCCGCATGACTCTCCCCGTGACTTCTCCCTGCATCAGCCCTAGTCTGGGGGAGAATCATTCCTAGGAGAGTGTGGGGTCCAGGTTTCCCCTTAATATAAAGCAATTGCCTGAAGATACATGGCATAGTCATTAATGAATAGATCTTTCTCATTCTTTCTTTCAGGTATGGGGGTGGAGGAAGAGATACTTGCTGCTTCCTAAATGACTTCCAGAATTAAGCAAAAAATAAATTTCATGTTCACATTTTTGAATTTTGAGATTATGAAAGTGTTTGGCAAAGTACTGGTAAAGATTTGTCGCGCAACACATGTGTAATGTGAATTAATAGCAAAGGTTGGTAAAATGACCTCTTAGATTTTCTCAGTCAAAAGATTATGGTTTCTTTTTTCATAAAAGTACTTGCTTGTCTGCTTTCTAAGCTAATATGTATCATATGTATATATAGTAGTAGCAACAGTTAGAGTTTGGGGTTGGGTTTTCCTAGAATCTGACAAAAGGGATGCCAGTTTGGGGCAGATATTTGGGACAATAATCATACAGGGTGAAATTACCATAGCATGGCAAGCCCACACAATTGCTTTCACACCACTTTTATCCCACGCTGGGGCTATGCATAGAACAGCTGATGAGGTGTATTTAAGGTCTTAATCTGTGGCAGCTCAATCATGTGCTGCTCCTTGCTCAGCTTCTGAAAAAACCCACAATTTAACCCTAAATAACCAGTAGGTCTCAGTTCTGTATTAAAATGAATTTAATAGATTTATGAAAAAGAGGACTGGGGGAAGAATGCGGGCACCTTGAACAGAGTTATGGTAGGTAGGATCAGGGAGTGAGCGAGCTCCTGGCTGGCTGTTAAGCTTCGCATGATAAGGCCCTCAGATAAAGAGTGAAGAAGGTGCTAGGGTTGCAAGGATGTGGTGCAGGGATGGGTACTGAGAGGTTGGAAGTGACGCAGCACATGGCTGCCATCAACAGGCTTCCCAAGCTGGAACCTGGAGTAATAGTGAGGGCCTAAGTCCTTCTTCATCCTCACTTGTCACTGAGGAAGTGGCTGCACAGTACACTTTCCCGGAAGGGGGATCACAGAATGTGGCATGGCTGAAGGGCTTTGTTCTGAGGAGGATGTAGTGGTCCTTGAAACAACAGTGTCCAGGAGTAGAAGTGATAGTGTTGAGTGATCTCCAGAAGGCATGGGCTGCAGAGCTAATCCCCTGAACAGCCTGTAGGAGGTGCCACTGTGAGTTGAACCCTATCACAGACAGCTGTTAAGATCTTTAAGCTATTAAGTTGTCTGAACTGTTTTGTGATATATTAATGTTACTAATCTGAGTCACATTTTAGTAAGTAAGATTTGAAATTTAATTTGATTCGTATGTTTGTTGTATCTCTTATGATAGCACAGAAAATAGCCTGATTTAATATTAAAATATCTTAACATTTTCGACATTTAATGAGACTGTTTCCAGAGTCTTTGTCATATGCCAAACCAAAGTATTCCATCAAGTCTGCTGGCCATGGAAGATAAGATTACAGACATTTCATATTTAATATAAAGTTTTCATATAATTTTAAACATAAATTCTTCATTAAAAATCCCATTGAGATGAACATTTATTTTCCTTTCCCCACTCACTCCAGAAATGGTGGTTTGGAGGGAAAGGAAATCCTTCATAAGGAAACCTTGGTTTGTTTCCCTAAGGCTGCACATTGGCTTAACATTACAAGTTTAGAAGAGATCCCTCATGTTTAAGTGGTCACCTTCCTAATGAAGGACAAAACCTTTATCTCATTATAAAGATGACCCTGGAGTAAACTTGTTATTTTCACTAATGAGTCTGTTTGGTTTATTTGACAGCAAAATGCTTTGAAGTTTGTGAGAACAATTCAATTTAGAACAGGTAGTGAGGTAACATGCTTTTATTTAGGAAAGCACTTAGGCATACACATAAATCCATTCTATTCAGAAGAACACACAAAATCCTGATTAACTTTAAGATTTATTGAAGGGAATGGGATGTCAGGGGAAGCTTAAATTTAAGCATGTGCTTATTTGTCTGAGTGTCAGGGTCCAGGTGCTCACATATATTATGACTACACAGCAAATGAAAATGTAATTGGTAACAATGGTAGTGAAAACATTGTGGCAAGGACTCTGGCCTGGGCTAGCAAATGGGACATACACACGCTGGTGGCAGGCTTTTGTGAGGGCAGCTAGCCAACTCTGAAGCCCATGCTACTAAGACTATTAGACTACTATTGTTATTAAACCTAGGACAGGTATGCCTACCCGCACTATAACAACACCCTCAGTTATGATGGCAACAAACTCTGTGTGAGCAACTTCATCTTGACAATCCAATTCAGACCAGGAGACACTTGGACAATGTTTCATTTCACTGGTCTGTTAACTTACTCAATAGCAGGGCTGGTGACAGACTTTGCAGGGCCCTGAGCAATGTCGGGGGTGGGCAGTTTTGGGCCTTCCAGAAGGAGCAGAGTGTTAGGTGAAAGGGGTGGGGCTAGGAGCTAGCCTCCCCCCGTCAGACTCATTGCCACCCAGACTGCACTGTGTGGAGTTCTGGCAGTGATTTAAAGGGGCTCTGGCCACTGCTGCTGGCACAGTGATTACTCAGAGCCCCGGGCCCTTTTAAATCATTGGGCCCCGGGGAAACTGCCCATTGTTCTTTGAGTGCTTGCTCATGACCATTCAACATAGCTGCCACATGCACCGGTACCGGAAGATTTTTCCCTAAGCTGATGGTCCCTAGTGCTCCCTGGAGTGGCACATGTATGCCACGATATATTGGGCACCCCCAGCTCCTCCCTACTTGGTTCCTTCTTGCTGCCAGTGATGGTGCTTGGAATAGCATGCTCCAGGCTTAGGTGCAGCAAGCACTTCCTTTGCATTGATGATAGTTCTAAACGAACTGCTAAGTACCTGAAAATTACTGAACTTTCATTCTTTTAAAGAGACTCTGCCTGAGGGTGGGGCATGCCCAGCTTCCCTGGCTTCAAAGTCTGTGCCCCGTGCTGCAGGCTCATGCCAGTCAGTGATCCACATGCAGACTGCCTTCCTTGCCTGAGGGAAGGATGCATCTTGGACAAGTGTTGCATTTGCAGGTCCTTCAATCCCAGAAGTATTAAAGAGCGAAGAATTTGTAATGGAGTATGTGCTTGCTCTGCTTGATCAGCGGTTGGACTCAGCATTGAGTATCATAGCCTTGGTCCGCAGTGCATTGCCAGCGTTGAGGACTTGGCACCGATTATCACTCACGGGCCTGGCTAAGCCTGCTAGGAAGCCGGATAGAGACGAGTCCCCTTGAAAGGATAAGGTGAAGAAGAGTGACTAGCCAGTGGACAGGCTGAAGAAACCCCAAAAGGCACTGAGACTTGTGTCCAGGTCACCTTCAATAGCGTTGGAGGTCCATCTCCCCTTCATGCTGGAGGCCTTCCAGGCCTTGAAGGACATAAAGTGCCATGCCGGTACCACCCCAGATGTCGACAGGGCCCTGGCAAACCCACATTCAGCCCCTGATCTCCTGGCACAGTCTGATCATGCTCTCCTCTGGTGTCTGAGAGGAGATTGCTCCAAAGTCCCCATAGGTCTGCGTGTGAGAAACCGGGGCATGACATGCGATCTCCTACATCGCCAGAGTTGGTGGGCAGATCTGTGCAGGCATGTGCCCCCTGGCACCAAATGTATCAAAGGGATAGAGCTTCTCCCTACTCTGCATGCCAATGACGGGATTCCTCTCCATGACATCAGCTGGCACTGAGCCATTCTGTCCATGGAGGCAAATCCCGCATCTTCTGGTCCCTGTTCCGGCACCATGGATCTTCTCTCTTGCACTGTTCTAGGAGTGGATTTTTCAGGGTGCCACAGTTCCTGCAGAATAGTGATAGAAATGTAGCTGTGTTAGTCTGTTGTAGCTGAAACAAAAAACAGGACTATGTAGCACTTTAAAGACTAACAAGATGGTTTATTAGATGATGAGCTTTCGTGGGCCAAACCCACTTCCTCAGATCAAATAGTGGAAGAAAATTGTCACAACCATATGTACCAAAGGATACAATTAAAAAAATGAACACATATGAAAAGGACAAATCAAATTTCAGAACAGAAGGGGGATGGGGAGGGGGAGGTAAATGTCTGTGAGCTAATGATAGAGGTGATAATTGGGGAAGTTATCTTTGTAATGGGTGAGATAATTAGAGTCTTTATTCAAACCTAGGTGTAAAGTGTCGAATTTAAGCATGAATTCAGAGGATTTGTGATCCTGTCTAATATCTGTTTTGTGGGCATTGATCCTTTGGCGAAGTGTCTGAGACGTTTGTCCAATGTACATAGCAGACAGACACTTTCGGCACATGATAGCATAAATTATATTTCTGGATGCGCAGGAATATGTGTTCTTGATCTTATAACTCACTTGGTTGGGTCCAATAATGGTATCAACAGAGTGAATATGTGGACAAAGCTGGCAACGGGGTTTGTTGCAAGGGAAGGTACCAGGGTTGGTATTAGTGTGGTATGTCCTGTGATTGTTGGTAAGAATCATCTTGAGGTTAGGTAGTTGTCTATAGGAGACTATGGGTCTGTCTCCCAGAGCCTCTTGGAGTTTAGTATCCTGTTCCAGTATAGGCTGTAGTTTATTGATAATGTGTTGGACAGGTTTAAGTTGGGGGTTGTAGGTGATGACAAGTGGTGTTCTATTGTTGGTTTTCTTGGGTCTGTCTTGAAGTAGATGGTTTCTAGGTATTCGTCTAGCTCTTTCAATTTGCTTTTTTATTTCTCTGGGTGGGTAGTTGAGATTTATAAATGCTTGGTAGAGATCCTGAAGTTTCTGGTCTCTGTCAGTGGGATTAGAGCAGATGCGGTTGTATCGAAACAAACAGATATTAGACAGGATCACAAAGAAAAAACAGTTTCTTCCATTTCAACCAGAAAGGACATTGTCTCAACGACTTGATTACCTGCATCCTGCTTCAAAGGCCTTTTAAGACTACACTTGAAAGAGAATCCTCTGAACTATCATTCATTTTTAATTGTATCCTTTGGTATATATGGTTGTGACAATTTTCTTCCACTATTTGATCTGAGGAAGTGGGTCTGGCCCATGAAAGATCATCACCTAATAAACCATCTTGTTAGTCTTTAAAGTGCTACATAGTCCTGTTTTTTGTTACGGTTCCTGCAGACATTCTGGGCTCCGTCAGTGGTGGAGTCCTGGCACTGGAGGAGTTGCCACTCTCACTTCTCATCATGGGCATCAGCAAGTGTCTGCTCTGCAGTGTGGCTTTGGAGGCAGCCACCATTCCTTCAGTGCAGAAGATGCACAACCCTCAGTGCCGTTGCCCTCGGCACCACCAGGGCCATGCCAGGACATGCTGTGGCTGTCATCTCAGTGGCAGGTGCAATGGTGCCCATAGACTCCCTGGGGCTTCCCGGTACAGTCCTAGCTTACCCGCTCAGTTGCTGGAGTGTCCCACCCCTTCAGTGCCACCAGTGCCTCATGGGCCTCAAGGAGACATGGGGACACCAGCACCCCCTCAACACATGGCAAGGGCAAGTGACCAAGTCCCGTCATGTGAGGAAGGCCAACTGGCCCTGGCCTCTTCTTCTTCATTGCCAGATGAGGTGATTGTGGCTTCTCCCCTGGCAGTGCCTCAAGAGCCCACCAGGACCTCCTGAGGAGGGTGACTAATGGCTTGGGCCTCCAGGCTGAGGAGGTGCAAGAGACCTCAGACCTGGCAGGTTAGCCTTTCCCCTGTACGGTGTGGTCATCAACATTGCCAAGACTCTCTGGTAGACCTCCTCCATCCCACCTATAGTCAGGAGAGCTGAACAGAAGTACTTTTCCCTGCGCGGGACCATGATTACCTTACACACAGCCACCACCCAACTCCCTTGTGGTGGAATCGGTCAACCACAGGGAGCACCAGGGTCAGCCAGCTCCCACTCCCAAGAATAAAGACTCCAAACACTCGGACTTGTTTGATAGAAAGAGTTATTCTTCAGCCAGTTTTCAGTTAAGGGTGGCGAACCATCAGGCTTTGTTTGCCAGGTATGAGGTGAGTACCTAGCAAGTGCTGGCCAGATTTGAGACCTCCTTGCCTGAAGCCTTTGGCAAGGAGTATAAGGCCCTAATTGAAGAGGGGTCCACTGTGGCACTGGCAGCCTTGCATGTGGCATCTGTTGCTGCGTACTCAGCAACTCGCTCTATGGCTTCCGCCATCTCCAGAAGGCATGCAGCCTTGTTTCTCCTGTCAGGCCAGTCTCCAGAGGCAGAGAACTCCATACAGGATCTCCCCGTTGACAGGGGCGCCCTGTTCATAGAACAGATGGACACTAAATTGCATGGGCTGTAGAACTCGTAGAACCTTGAAAACCTTAGGCCTCTACATCCCGGGGTTTGAGAGGAAGAGGTTTAAGCCCCGATCCTCCCAACCAAAGGGCCAGTATCCTGGCCAGGAGAGAGCCCATTCACTTCCTAAGTCCCCAAAGCAGAGACTGGGCTGCCATCCTTCATCTGGCCAGCAATCGACCAGCCAGAGGAAACCCCAGGGCAAGCGTTCCTGTGTTGGTTGTGCCCAGGTACAGCATACCAGACTCCCAAAATCCTGCCCATCTGTTCTCCTTCAGACTCTATCCCTTCCTCCCAGAATAGAGGGACATTACATCATCCCATTGGGTCTTAGCCACTGTTCAGCATAGCTCTGCTCTCCTTCACACTTCTCACTCACCCTCTGCCCCTGTCCCTCTTCAGGGATCCTTCTCACAAGCATTTTCTTAAGCTGGAGCTATCCCAGTTGCTCCAGGTGGGAGCAGTGGAGAGGACAAAGGTTTCTACTCCTGCTGCTTTTTGAACCCCAAGATGAAAGGGGGCCTACGGCCTACATTGTACTTGTGGGGCCTCAACAAAATATTTGATCTGCCTCAAGTTCCGCATGGTCTCCCCAGCCACCATCATTCCTAACCTGGCTCTCGGGAATTGGTATGCCACCCTTGACCTCAAGGATGCGTACTTCCATATCTCCATCTTTGAAGGTCACAAGCACTTTCTGAGATTCATAATGGGGAAGTACCACTACTAATTTCCTGTCCAGCCTTTGGCCTATCCATGACCCCCAGAGTTTTCACCAAGTTCATGTCAATGGTTGCACCATACTTGAGGCTTCAGGGTGCACCGCTATACCCTTACGTGGATGATTGGCTTGTCAAGGGCCCATCAAAACAGAAGGTCCAGTGCAATGTGTGTTTGCTCCTGGACGGGTGCTGCCGGCTTGGCCAGCTGAAAAATGAGAAGAAGTCTTTCTTGGTACCAACTCAAAGAATAGAGTACATAGGAGTGGTTCTGGACTCAACCACAGCCAGAGCATTGCTCCCTCAAGAGAGATTTGAGGCCCTGTCTGCCCTCATCCGGCAGTTCATGGGCACCCCAATGACCTCAGCATGAGTGTATCTGCAGATCCTGGGACACATGACAGTTGCATGTACATAGTGCCCCTGGCCAAGCTCAGAATGAGGCCCCTCCAACTGTGGCTGGCCTCAGTGTACCTGTAAGACAGTCTCTGGAAATGGTGGTAGCAATCCCACCTCAAGTTCTGTCATCCCTGGCCTGGTGGATGATCATGGACCAGGTCATTCATGTTGGGCATCTCATACCATCCTCAACTGCACTTGCGAGAACTAGCAGCCAACACTTCAGATTGCGGTTGGGGGGCCCACATGGGGACCCTTTGCACTCAGGGCATATGGTCCGCTCAGAGAGATTGCTTCACATAAACATAAAAGAGCTAAGGGAGATCAGGAATGTGTGTGGGGTGTTTCTTCCTCACAGGCGGGGTGGTGCGCATCCTCACGGACAATGCCACCACCATGTACTACATAAACAGGCAAGCAGGGACCTGATCCTTGGAAGTGCGTACAGAGGCTTTCAGGCTCTGGAAGTTTTGCATCCTGTATGGCATCGTGCTAGAACGTCATCAACTTCCAGAGGTTTGGAACACGATTGCTGATCATCTCAGCTGAGTGTTCTCTTCTCACCATGAGTGGGCTCTCTACCCCGAGGTGACTGCGTCCCTCTTCCACAACTGGGGTTCTCCCCTAGTGGACCTCTTTACAATGAGAGACAATGCAAAATGCAGACTGTTCTGCTCCCAGTTCAGCCTTGACAGGGGCTCTCTTCCAGATGCATTCCCGTACTGGTGGTCAGAAGGTCTCCTCTACACCTTCCCTCCATTTTCCCTCATCAACAAAATCCTGCAAAAGGTCAAAAGGGACAAGGCGATTGTGATCTTCATCCCACTGGCCCGGCCTTGCCAGCCATGGTTTGAGACACTGATGAACCTGGTGTCCCGTGTGTCCAGGCAGCTGCCACTGAGAGCGGACTTCCTCTTCCAGGACCAAGGGCATTTACTCCACCCGAACCTCAGCTCACTTTCCCTGATGGCATGGTTCATCCATGGTTGAACTCCCAGGAGTTAGCTAGCACATTCGGGAGACATCCAGAGGGTTCGCCTTGAGAGTCAAAAGCCCTCAATGCAGTCCACCGATGTTGCCAGATGGACTCATTTCTACATATGGGTGCAGCAATGGCAGATCTCCCTGCCCGAGGCTTCCCTTCAGGAAATCCTGGAATACCTGCTCCACCTGAAGTGGCAAGGTCTTGCTCTGGCCACCATTAGAGTCCACCCTGCAAGACCTCTTGGTATTCTCCCATGATGTCACCTCCTAGTTCTTGAGAGGCCTGGAACGACACTACCCTCAGCCAGAGACCCTCTCCTCCCCTCTGTTGGAGTTCCAGCAAGAAGGAACTGATGAGGGAAGGGCCGGGGCCGCCCTATATAGTGCAGCATGCGTGCACCACTCCAGCGGGTGCTGGGGACCCTGGCCCCTATGGTACTGTTTAGGAAAAAACTTCCAGCAGCGGTGCATGTGGCAGACACACACCGATATTAAATGGACATGAGCAACACATCTCAAACACCAGTTACAGAACAGGTAACTGTCTTTTCCCCCCTCCCCATCAGAGGCCCTGCTGAATAGTATACCTTTGTTTTGCCAGTGCCTCTATTATTTGTATGACCTATTTTATAAATCTCATTGCTCTTCACATCCTCTTCTCTTTTACTCATAACTGAAAGAGTGACTTATGAGGCAGCTGTATGGTAGGGACTCAGTCGTGATTTTGTATTAATGGGGAGTCATGTTATTAAATTCCCGTCGAGAACACGGTACAATTATCCCATAGTATCTTAAAACGTTTAGGATTAGGTATTTCTAAAATATGCCATGAATCCTTTTAGGGATGTAAATGACCGTCAACTATCTGATAAGCAAATGCTTATTGGATAGTCAACAGGCTAGTCGGCTAGTCGCTTCCCCACCCCCTTACTGCCTCTATCAGACAAGGGAGGAGAAGTCAAAGGGATACTTCAAAGCGGTAGCACCACGTGGAGCCTGGGACTAGCTGGGGTGTCCCCAGGCTGCACACAGCGTTTAAAAGTGGCAGCGGCACCTGGAGCCCAGGATCAGGTGGAGACTCCCCCACTGACCCCAGTCTCCATGAGGCACTGCCACTTTGAAGTGCTGCGGGGAGGCTGGCGTCAGGCTACCTCTGATATGCAAATTAATATGAATATTTATTATCCTGGGCACCAGATCTACTTGGCTACGTGTTCTGGTGGTGGTGGTGGTGGTGATGATGATGGTGATGATGAAACCCAGATGAGATTTCATGTTCCTGTCAAAAAGTTACTTCCCCTGGGTGAATTGGCATAGAAAATTTTTCCAGGAGAGTGCCACACATCATTTGTTCTTTGACTTCTCAGTTGAATAAGAAAGTCTATTTTTTAATAAACAATTTACATAGGAATGTTTTACAGTTCAAAAGAATTTAGGAGAAATATTCACCCTTGGCAATCTTACCTCATCTTAACGTTAACTGAATTAGCTTGAATGTCATTCACTAAAATCCACTCAGCACTGCACATTAGCATTGCAGAAGAGACCAGGAAGAAAATACATTTTGGAATCCATTTAAATGTATAATACAAATCCAGTAAGCTGCGTTATGTTACCTCTTCCATCTAGGTCTCATTAAGTCTGAATCCTAGTGTGTGTGCTGTCTCTTTAAGGCAGAGTACATATTGTCCTGATGAGTCAGGGGGGCAGCCCACCAATTGGCAGACCCATTGGGTGATAAATGTCCAAAGGCCTCCAGGCTGACTACACATTTTTCATCATTAATCCAGCCTATTGTGAGCTGGTCCAGTCGCATTGATTCCAACTAGAGGGCATCATCTGCTGTTAAGAGGGTGATGACTCGCTAAAAATGAAGGCCTGAAACTAATCAAATATAGTTAGAGCCTTTTCTGGCAGCTTACTTGAATAGCTGTGGGGTACTAATAGGAAAGCGCCAGACATGTGGGAAGATTCCTTCAGGCACTGCTAGGCTTTGTATGGGAATGTGATGGCTCTCTTTGAAAGCAGGTCATGTGATTATACCTATTATTAAGTCAAATGCTGCTACAAGAAATTCTTCTGTCTTTTTTTATGACTATGTTCTTCTGGATGCCTTTCCACTATTAAAAAAAACAACAACAAGAGTGAATTTGGAAATGCCCTGTCAAGTCAAGATTGTACTAAATGATTCACTTACAAAGAGAAAAGAAATCCCTGTGCAAAAATCTTTGTCTGCCTGTCTAATTCATCTGCCTGTCTCTCTGTCTTTCTGTTTAGCCACTTATTTATCTATTTATCTAAGGACTTCACTTCTTTTGTGTGCAAGTAAGACAAATGAAGTGCTTGACTTGACGCCTTTGTACAGTGTTTGCCTTTGGATGGTTAGGATTCATTTATCTGTAATAAGTCCTGTTGGAGGTAAAGAGAGAAGTTCTGAGTAAATCACTGCCTAAAGTGAAATTGTAGATGAAGACTTATCTTGGTCTTCAGCAACCTACCATTGTTACAAAGGTGTGAATTTTCCATTGTTCTTCTCCCCCATCCCCACATTGCTGATTATGCCTCTTTTCTATAAATTAACCTCACTGGATATTCCAACTGGAGGAATTCACATTGCTGTGAGAGATCCTTTTTTCAAGAATATATCCATTGTTGGTGTGGGGTTTTTTTTAATAGCATTCATATTGCTGCAGAGGCTCCTCACATTCTGAGATTCTTGCTGCCTCTGGGATTCTACTAATGAGAGTTCACATTCAGGAAACAAGACAGTTTGAATTGGTGGTTGTTGCAGCAATCTACTGCTTTTATGGCTTTGCCCAATATAAAGTGTTGTCAGTGTGGCAGCTTTCCTATGTATTTATGTTGAGATGCACAAATGATGCCTGATGATGAATTTTCAGTGTCTGAGGCTGTTGCTCTTTTTAAGCCTTGATCCATACAAGCCTCTTCAAGATCATGTGTTCAGCTTGCAGGTTGTTTTTGTCACATAAAGCTATTTGTGTCATTGGTGGATCCTCCTTTTCTCAGTCAGAACTGTTGAGAATGCCATATTCTTTCATGCACTTAGGCAGCACCTATATGTTTATGGATGAGATGAACAGAGACCGCAAAATAACAAGAGGAAGACTACGGGATTGCCCCAAATCAGCCAGCAACAGCTGTTGGTAGGCTAGGGGAGAGAGGAATGGGTTTAATTTAGAGAAGCTCAATTGTTTTTGTTGTTGTTCTTGCTGTTAATAATTATTATTAGGGTTGTCAATTAAATGCAGTTATCTCATGCAATTAACTAAAAATAAATCATGGTTAAAAATTGTGATTAATCTCACTGTTAAACAATAGAATACCAATTGAAATTTATTAATATTTGTGGATGTTTTTCTACATTTTCAATATTAATTTCAAGTACAAAACAGAGTACAAAGTGTACAATGGTCACTTTATATTATTATTTTTATTACAAATATATTCACTGAAAATGATCAACAAAAGAAATGGTATTTTTCAATTTACCTCATACAAGTTCTGAAGTGCAATTTTTTTACCACGAAAGTCTAAGGCAAACAAGTTTGTTTACATTGAGGGGAGATACTGCTGCCTGCTTCCTATTTACAATGTCACTGGAAAGTGACAATATCTTATGCAAATCTGGCATCTAAATATCTTCCAATGCCAGCTACAACAGGTGCCCTGTGAATATCTGTTCTCACTTTCAGGTGACATTGTAAACAAGAAGCAGACAGCATTATCTCTGTGAATTGTAACCAAACTTGTTTGAGCAATTGGTTGAACAAGAAGTAGGACTGATTGGACCTGTAAGCTCTAACATTTTACCGTGTGTTATTTTTGAATGCAGTTTTTTGTACACAAGTCTATATTTGTCACTTCAGTTTTCATTATAATGAAATTGCATTATAGTACTTGTATGAGATGAATTGAAAAATACAGTTTTGTCCTTTACAATGCACATATTTAAAATAAGAAATAAGTATAAAGTGAGCCCTATAAACTTTGTATTCTGTGTTGTAGTGGAAATCAATACATTTAAAAATGTATGAAACATCCAAAACTATTTAAAATAAATGTCATTCTATTATTAACAGTGAGATTAATTACAATTAATTTTGTAGTTAATTAGTTAAAATTGTAGTTAATTTTTTTATCCCTTGACAGTCTCAATTATTTTATGTATTATTTCTCAAAAGAGTGTCAAGGAGCTTTACAGATATTGAATTTAGTGCCCCAAAGAACTTGCAGCCTAAAGCAATGTGTACACTTGAAGCAGGGGTTTTAATTTTGCAGCTCAAGTAGACATACTTTCATTTGCTTTCTTTGGGTTAGTTTGCCAAAAATAGTAGTGTAGCCACGGGGGCATGGGCAGCAGTGGCATGAGATAGCCTTTTCAGGTACATACTCTGGGCCAGCTCATTCATGCCTCTGCTTGCTGCTGCCTGTGCTACTGCAGTTACACTACATTTTTTAGTTCACTAACTCCCTAAGAGCTAACATGAGAGTCACTGCTCAAGCTGCGAGTTGTACCCTGGCTCCACATGTAGACATAGCAGTAGGGTTGGATTTTCAAAGACCGAAAGGGAGTTAGGAACCCAATTCTCACTGAAAGTTAGCGAGAGTTAGGTACCTAACACACTTCATCATTTTTTAGTATCTCACCTTAAAAACTTGATCCTGCAAACTATAATGCTGCAGTACATATTGCATAGATTTCAAATTGTACAGAATGAAAATATGCATTGTGTAGATTGACTATATTTATGCAGGAAGGCACAACTGAATGCAGTGACTTGAATTCAGAGGAATACTCAGATGCTTAAAGTTAAGCATATGCAACTATTCTAAATTGAAACCTTGCTCTCCTCATTCTTTATAATCCACCATTTAAGGACTATCTTGATATACCAAAATTTAACTCTTAATTTTTTTAACCTCCCCCAGTGTATTATTTGTATATTAAATATTTAGAATAACCATATATATCAGTCCTCCCATTCTGTTTTGGAAGAAAATCATTATTCGGTTTGGTTTTCAAGGGCACAGTTCACAAATATTATCAGTCCTGCACAATGGCATTCTCATTTTGCACCATTTGCTTAAGTTACTCTCTTAGTTTTTACTTCTAGTTTATCATGGGATAGCATTGTAAAATCCTGTTTGAGTATTTTAAAAATGCTTGTGACTTCTCAGTAATTTAATTCAGATATTATGTGTTTTTGTCTATTCAATATGTTCAATAAAGCCCACTTCTTTAATTTCTCCTACAAAAGTAAATGTATGAAACATTACTTTACTCACGCATTTGGAGACCCAGGAAAGATTTTACAAATAATATCAAAGAGGAGAGAAGTCAGCCAACTGCGAAATTACTGATCATCAGGATTTCTGCCCTAGTTTTGACTGCATAGAGTGAACTGGGATCAACGCATTTTTCTGCAGTGTACAGCACTTCTGCTTCACAGTACTTTATACCAATTTGCTGCAGTTGATTACATGTCCATCTTACTAAAGGTATGCTAGATTGTTCGTGGCAAATTTTCTAGTGGGACTTCAGGGAGAAATAATATAGTAAAAAATACTATTATCTGCTTATGTGTGGCTTCCCTTACCTTTCTTTAGAGGTATATTAGAATGAATAAATAGTAGTTGAACATTTTTCATTCTAAGAAAGTATAATCTCTCTCCTCGCAGTGTAAAGATAAAAAATAAAGTATGCAGTTACAGAATACCTGTTTTCAACTTGTCCCTTCTTAAGATTTAAAGCAGTGCAGAATGGAGTTCTTTACATTGAATTCATTACAAGTTAACGATAGTAGATCAATGGGAGGATGGCATTTTCAAACATGGACATATAATGGATCCCAAAGGTCATGAGATTCGAAGGTGTTCTACATCTCTCAAAAATCACTAAGTAGCTCAAAGGAATCAGCCCTGGTATAATTATTAGGGCTGGAAGATTCATTTGGTATTTGGTCGAGCTTTGGAAATGGAGTCACTAAGTGTGATTGGTTACACTTAGTTCGGGACTACACTTATGTGCTTAAAGTTAGGCATGTGAAAAAGTATTTTCTGTCCTGAGGCCCATATCAACAGCTATGTAGGTGATGGTACTTGAAAAAATGCAAGGAAATGACCAGATGTCTAAGGTACCCAAATTTTTGAATAATAATTTTACCCTTTGAAGAGATTTGCCTTTAATTTGAATGTGAATTTATTTTTGTTTTCATAAATTACATCTGTTATAATCTAGTACTACTTCATGCACAACATTTAGGCTTTTCTCATACTCTGCTCTAAAAAAATGGGCAATAATGGGTATTGTCCTGGGATTCAGGGACTTCCCAAGTGCTGTAAACCTGTGGTATACCTGGCTGTATGATACTCCCTCTCCACACCCTGCTTTGAGTGGAGGTGGCATGTGCTTCACTCTGTCAATTTCTGCTGGTGTGATGGCATAATTTAGAGTGACCTCAGGCTCTGGGCTGTCCTTTGTGCAGATTTATACCTTGGCAGCTTTGGAGACTGAGGGCAAGGGGGAGGAAAACTACCAGTGTTCTTCCTTCTCAGCCATATGAACTAAATTGTGCTCTAGCACATCCTTGCGCACTAGCAGATGTGCACTGGCCTAGTAGTTCAAATTTTAAAATACAGAATCAGTTATATTTAACAGCAAGGACTTCCCCCCAGTAGAAATACCAAAAAATGTTGACATAAGGAAAATATGATTTTCTTACAAGGTGCAAGTGCCAGTCTTTCACTTTCTTTTGGCATGGTGGCACAACTGTCAGAGCATGAATATAGAAACCTGTATGCTCTTCTTTTTAGCTGAATTCCTTTGGCCTCTCTCCAATGATGAATGGTGAAATACTCAAGGACATAGCATCCACAGTGTCCAGCTGAAACTGCCCTTCCAGGAAAGAAATTATAGTATCTAGGTAGTCTAATTAGCCAGATCACTGAAGGTGGGGATGTGCCAGGACCTCATGCCAGCAGCTGTAGTCTCATATGGTCCTAAACTGGCTTCATAATTTGCACTGTCAGAAGAAGTATTTTCCTGTCTGTGGGGTATAGGTGAGAAATAGACTTTTGCTTGTGTTATGGACAGTGACACTAGAGGAAATGGCACATTTCCTTCAAGCTGTGCAAAAGGCATGCCACATTTATTGCAGATTGCCTCAAAATGTGGTTATTGAGACTCCTAGCAAGCTTACCACTGATTAATCTGAATCATAAGGAAATACATTATCATTACCTTTTCTATCCAATATCATCAGCATGTTGTTATTGCTTGGTTTGGTTTTCAAGAAGCCTTTTTATGTTCAACATATTAACACAAGTAATATAAAATCATTGTGTATCACGCTATTGCTGTGTGTTTATAATAGAAGAACAAAAGCTTCTAATGCAGTGAAGCTATTCCTAGCACAGTGTGTGATGGGAAGTAATAATGTTCTCTTGTGTCAGCAAACATGTCATAGCAGATGTTCTTAATTACATTTTGAGATGTTCAGATACCTATTGTAGGTAAGCACGACTTGTGAAAAAAGTTAATCTTTACATAAGAAATCATAATGTTTAGTTCATGGCTACATGGTTAAGGACAAATGCCCTTGCTTGTACCTTGTGTAGTTTACCTTCTGTGGAGAATGCAAGATGGGCATATGTTTGTGAATTCTCATCTGCAACTGTTGGGGCTCATTTGCTTACATCCCAACGGAGATGGGCTAAAAAGACAAAGGCATGAGTAACAATGAGAAGACTGTTACTACAGCGAGTGGGACAAATTTGGTGCCTTCTACAAAAGTGTGTAATGCATCTTCACTTAAATAAGATGCCTTTGATTGATGACTTCTTAATTCATGATATGGTGTTTTTTATTAATAACCATTCTTATTTAGTAGCCATAGCAAAATAAAATAAAAAAGACAAACCATCTTGCAAGGAAAGAGCTGGATTTATGTATTAGTTTCTATCCCAGATATGGGTCATATTTTCAAAATAGTTGTGTTCCATCAGCACCAGTCAGGTGGCTCAAACAGGCCAGGATTAATAGGGGAACTCACTACTAGAATAAATGTGCTGGATCAAAGACCTGTGCTTGAGAACCCTCCCTAGTGTAGGGTCATATCAGAAATACAGGCAATGAGCACCAAAACCTTTTCTGTGGACATAGCATTGACTACCCCAGGGGGTTAGCATGGTGTAAATGCATTGCTTAGGGGGGTATTTTTTCATGGTTGAACAATGTAGCTATGTCAACATAAGCTTCTAGCATAGACCTGGCCTAAGCTAGTTATTCATCCATATAAGGTCTGTTCCTTCCCTCCTTTGCTGTTGGGTTCACCAGTGTTTCCTTCATAAGCTACCTCATCAAGGGATCAGACTTGTTTTGAAGCCAGTCTCATTTTAAAACTCCAGAGAAAAATGTGATATAAATTGCAACTTCTAAATCAATATATACAGGTTAAATTTTCAACAGTGACTGATGACTTTTTGAGTGCTGATACTTTTAGCTGGTTGACGTTGGTGGGCTGTTTTTCAAAGGATGGATTGTCACAATTTTCTGAAAGTCAGGTCCTTTTACAGTGTCTCACGTGACTAAAAATGAAGGCCTTCTCCAAATCACTTTTAGTTACTTTTAAAAATTGTGGCCACAGTGAAGTCTGATGTCCTCTCCACTGTGTAAAATTCATTCTGTGTAGAGACTGCACTAGGACTGCATTGCACGTCAGTCCCACTTGAATACTATTTTGAGAGCTCAGGTGGAGCTTAAGTGGTGCATAGGTCTTGTGTGGGCTTTTCTGCAGAGAGGTGAGTTTAACATTAACATTTAGAGCAGGGGTATGTTGTAACACAGCGGTGGTTCATCAGGGCTAGCACTTGATAGGCCGCCACCACTATATTTACCTGCAGAGCCTCAAGTACCGGTGATTGCAGCTCCTGTTGGCCATGGATTCCTATTCCCAGCCAATGGGAAAGTGGCGAAAAGTGGCACAGACTGGGACAGTATTTCCTGCAGTTCCTATTAGCCAGGAATGGCAATATGCAGTCAATGGTAGCTGCGATCACCAGTATCTGTGGCTGTTCAGGTAAATATAGTGCTGGGGTCCCACTAGGAGCTAATCCTGGCAGGCCGGATCCAGCCCATGGACCGGTATTTTCCCACCCCTAATTGAGAGTTTCATAACCAGTTTTTCCATAGCACAAGAACATAAATTTAATCATTTATGATAGAAGCCACACTGTCTGTCTCGGAGAAAGTAGATGAAATGGGGAATATGAATGAATACACCATGTGCTTCCAGATCCTACTATGACTGGGACCGTTCAGCAGGCTCTAATAAAAATATTTAAATATTGAGATTGATTTCTACTTGTTCATACAAGTAGTACTGTAGGTAGGAAGGATTTTTGTTTTTGCTTTTTTCATGCGCTTGAAACTAGTTCATACATGCATCCTGCTTTCTGGTGTAAATGCATGGCAAGTGCATTTAGGATGATAACTCTTTAATTTTAATTAGGAAGCTTATTATATCATTCAAATCAACCAATAACTGTTGTTATCCAACAGCTGTTTGATGGTCTATATACAATAATTCCCATTCCTAGTAGGATTCATGTCTGCATTACAAAATTTAATATCACAACATGATTCTGGGATGCATTAATAGGAGTGTTGTGAGCAAGACACGAGAAGTCATTCTTCCACTCTACTCTGCGCTTTTTAGGCCTCAGTTGAAGTATTATGTCCAGTTCTGGGCACCATTTTTCAAGAAAGATGTGGAAAAACTGGAGAAGGTCCAGAGAAGAGCAACAAAAATGATTAAAGGTCTAGAAAACATGACCTATGAGGGAAGGCTGAAAGAACTGAGCTTGTTTAGTTTAGAAAAGAGAAGGCTGAGAGGGGATATGAGAGTGGTTTTCAAGTATCTAAAAGGGCATTATAAGGAGGAGAGAGAAAAATTGTTCTCCTTGGCCTTTGAGGATAGGACAAGAAGGAATGGGCTTAAATTGCGGCAAGGGAGGTTTAGGTTTAGGACATCATGAAACAGTTTCTAACTGTCAGGGTGGTTAAACACTGGAATAAATTGCCTAGGGAGGTTGTGGAATCTTCATCACTGGTGATATTTAAGAGCAGGTTAGACAGACACCTGTTAGGGATGATCTAGACAGTGCTGGGTCCTGCCTTGAGGGCAGGACACTGGACTCGATGACCTCTCGTGGTCCCTTCCAGTTCTAGTGTTCTCTGATTCTATGATTCTAATATCTCATTGACCGTGCAGATGAAAGGCCAAGCAATGAATGGGTATATGGAGAATGACCTTTCCTCTTAATATGAGGAAGTACTTGTAGAACAAAAGACTGGCATGCTGGTTGGTCTCTGTATTGAAATTTGCAGTGTTGCTGTCTCTGTTGTACCTGTTCTGTGGCTAAGCAGAGGGATTCAGTTCCCAGTGCTGTCAACCTGACATTTTCAGACACACTAAAATTGATTTATGAATGTTAATTAAAATTGTGTGTATATATATCTGCTGTTTCAAAACTGCCCTCTAATAGCGAGTGGCCGACTGATTTTCAGTATTTCATCTCTTCTGTGAGTAGTCAAACTCTTAGCAGTCAAAAAGCTGGTAATGATGCTCACAGTGTTACAAGACTCGTTTACCATATGCATAGAAGCATTTCACTTCTAACAATCAACAGGGTACAGTATGATGTCTGCTGCCACCTTTCCACTGGCTCCTGACCTATTAAACATTCTGCTCATGAGAGCCCATTAGTCTTGATCTAATTAATATTAATAGGAAGAAGTGACTTATAATGCAGGTTTAAGTGGGTAATCAATCTCACATTTTGATCCAAACTTTACTGTTTTGTGCCTCTCTCTCCCTCTCTTTCTTTCTGTCAGTACTTTCAATTACTTGAAATTGAAAAAGAAAAAACTTATCTTGTTTATTTTCACCAAGTTTTGCTCTCAGTGCAGTGAAAATTTTGCTGGCATCATAAAAAAGTTCCAGATGTATTTGCAAAGGGGGGTTGTGAGATATCTATGCTCATTTAGTTTAATCTCTTTCCTTCCTATTAAAAAGACCACATTTTTTCCCATCATCAGTTGGATTCTTAAGCCACATCTCCCCTTGCCACACTAGATCTATCTGAGAATCATAGAATACTAGGACTGGAAGGGACCTCGAGAGGTCATCGAGTGCAGTCCCCTGCCCTCATGGCAGGACCAAATACTGTCTAGACCATCCCTGATAGACATTTATCTAACCTACTCTTAAATATCTCCAGAGATGGAGATTCCACACCCTCCCTGGGCAATTTATTCCAGTGTTTGACTACCCTGACAGTTAGGAACTTTTTCCTAATGTCCAACCTAAACCTCCCTTGCTGCAGTTTAAGCCCATTGCTTCTTGTTCTATCCTCAGAGGCCAAGATGAACAAGTTTTCTCCCTCCTCCTTATGACACCCTTTTAGATACCTGAAAACTGCTATCATGTCCCCCCTCAATCTTCTCTTTTCTAAACTAAACAAACCCAATTCTTTCAGCCTTCCTTTATAGGTCATGTTCTCTGGACCTTTAATCATTCTTGTTGCTCTTCTCTGGACCCTCTCTAATTTCTCCACATCCCTCTCAAAATGCGGTGCCCAGACCTGGACACAATACTCCAACTGCAGCCTAACCAGCGCAGAGTAGAGCTGAAGAATGACTTCTCGTGTCTTGCTCACAACACACCTGTTAATGCATCCCAGATCATGTTTGCTTTTTTTGCAACAGCATCACACTGCTGACTCATATTGAGCTTGTGGTCCACTATAACCCCTAGATCCCTTTCTGCCGTACACCTTCCTAGACAGTCGCTTCCCATTCTGTATGTGTGAAACTGATTGTTCCTTCCTAAGTGGAGCACTTTGCATTTTTTTTATTAAACTTCATCCTGTTTACCTCAGACCATTTCTCCAATTTGTCCAGATCATTTTGAATTATGACCCTATCCTCCACAGCAGTCGCAACCCCTCCTAGCTTGATATCATCCGCAAACTTAATAAGCATACTTTCTATGCCGATATCTAAATCGTTGATGAAGATATTGAACAGAGCCGGTCCTAAAACAGACCCCTGTGGAACCCCACTTGTTACACCTTTCCAGAAGGATTGTGAACCATTAATAACTACTGTCTGAGTACGGTTATCCAGCCAGTTATGCACCCACCTTATAGTAGCCCCATCTAAGTTGTATTTGCATAGTTTATTGATAAGAATATCATGCGAGACCGTATCAAACACCTTACTAAAGTCTAGGTATACCACATCCACCGCTTCTCCCTTATCCACAAGACTCATTATCCTATCAAAGAAAGCTATCAGATTGGTTTGACATGATTTGTTCTTTACAAATCCATGCTGGCTGTTCCCTAGCCACCTTCCAAATGTTTACAGATGATTTCCTTAATTACTTGCTCCATTATCTTCCCTGGCACAGAAGTTAAACTAACTGGTCTGTAGTTTCCTGGGTTGTTCTTATTTCCCTTTTTATAAATGGGCACTATATTTGCCCTTTTCCAGTCTTCTGGAATCTCTCCTGTCTCCCATTATTTTCCAAAGATGATAGCTAGAGGCTCAGATACCTCCTCTATCAGCTCTTTGAGTATTCTAGGATGCATTTCATCAGGCCCTGGTAACTTGCAGGCATCTAACTTTTCTAGGTGATTTTTAACTTGTTCTTTTTTTATTTTATCTTCTAAACCTACCCCCTTCCCACTAGCATTCCCTATGTTAGGCATTCCTTCAGACTTCTCGGTGAAGACCGAAACAAAGAAGTCATTAAGCATCTCTGCCATTTCCAAGTTTCCTGTTACTGTTTCTCCCTCCTCACTGACCAGTGGGCCTACCCTGTCCTTGGTCTTCCTCTTGCTTCTAATGTATTTATAAAAAGTCTTCTTGTTTCCCTTTATTCCCGTAGCTAGTTTGAGCTCATTTTGTGCCTTTGTCTTTCTAATCTTGCCCCTGCATTCCTGTGTTGTTTGCCTATATTCATCCTTTGTAATTTGTCCTACTTTCCATTTTTTATATGACTCCTTTTTTATTTTTAGATCATGCAATATCTCATGGTTAAGCCAAGGCGTTCTTTTGCCATATTTTCTATCTTTCCGACACAGCGGAATAGCTTGATTTTGGGCCCTTAATAATGTCCCTTTGAAAAACTGCCAACTCTCCTCAGCTGTTTTTCCCCTCAGTCTTGATTCCCATGGAACCTTACCTATCAGCTCTCTGAGCTTACCAAAATCCGCCTTCCTGAAATCCATTGTCTCTATTTTGCTGTTCTCCCTTCTACCCTTCCTTAGAATTGTGAACTCTATGATTTCATGATCACTTTCAAATTCTCAACCAGTTCCTCCCTATTTGTTAGGATCAAATCTAGAACAGCTTCCCCCCTGGTAGCTTTTTCAACCTTCTGAAATAAAAAGTTGTCTCCAATGCAGTCCAAGAACTTATTGGACTGTCTGTGCCCCGCTGTGTTATTTTCCCAACATATATCTGGATAGTTGAAGTCCCCCATCACCACCAAATCTTGGGCTTTGGATGATATTGTTAGTTGTTTAAAAAAAGCCTCATCTACTTCTCCCACCTGGGTAGGTGGCCTGTAGTAGACTCCTAGCATGACATCACCCTTGTTTTTAATCCCTTTTACCCTAACCCAGAGACTCTCAACACTTCTGTCTCCTATGTCCATCTCCATCTCACTCCAAGTGTGTTCATTTTTAATATATAAGGCGACACCTCCTCCCTTTTTTCCCTGTCTATCCTTCCTGAGCAAGCTGTACCTTTCTATCCAAACATTCCAATCGTGTATTATCCCACCAAGTTTCTGTGATGCCAACAATGTCATAATTGTATTTATTTATTAGCGCTTCCAGTTCTTCCTGCTTATTACCCATACTTCTTGCATTTGTATATAGGCACCTAAGATATTGATTTGACCTTGCCTCCCAGTTTTGCCCTGATCCTCCTTTCTCTCTGCCATTATAGCCCACGCTCCCTCCCATTTCTGACCCATCTCCCAGGTCTCCATGTTCTCCACTTACCTGTGGGCTTTGCTCACCTGTCCCCGTCGAACCTAGTTTAAAGCCCTCCTCACTAGGTTAGCCAGTCTGTGTCCAAATAGGGTCTTCCCCCTCCTTGAAAGGTGAACGCCATCTCTGCCTAGCAGTCCTTCCTGGAATAGCATCCTGTGGTCAAGGAAGCCAAAGCCCTCCTGGTGACACCAGGCATTCAATTTAGCGGGTCTAGTTAAGACCCACTAAATCAAATGTTGAGGCCGGCTCTGATCAGCATCAGTATTCCTTGTAGTCGTGAGGAGCAAGGGACACCAACGGTAGTGTTTGTTCTCATTGGCCTCCCACTGTGAAATTGGTACCAAGGTCGGCTTGAGGTCAGCTGACTCCAGCTATGTATTATACATAGCTGGAGTTGTGTACTTTAACCTGACCTTCCAGGTCTAGAGTAGACCTAGCCTTACGTGATGAATATCCTAGATAAGAAGGAATTACTGATATATTATGAGACTGCACACTAGATTCTACTATACACTTATAATTGAATTTCACCACACTTATTTCATAGTCATAATGGTGATTAGTGGCATAACCCCTTATTTTCGATCAACCTTGTTCTCTTCCTAATATTGCCTTTTTGAAATTGTTGGTTATAAATCATATTGTTCTTTGTAAAAAATTAGAGTATCCACTGTGCTAAATATTGAATCTACGGGCAGAAAGATTGCTTACTCAGAAATTACTTTTGAGCCATTTGCTTCTTTTGGTTGGGTCATTAATGCACGTCTTTTTTTCTCCAAGCTTTAAGGATCACATCAAACATCTGATCCTTTTAGATCAAAAGAATGTGTGTTGCAGCTGTTTTCCATGAAAAATGTATATAAAGAACTGAGAAGCAATTCAGTAGAGAGCAAAGAGGAAAGAAAAACTACATTCCAGAATGTGGTATTCGTTTTCTAATTTGTCTCATCAGCTTTAGTTAAGTTAAATCCTGTTTTTTGCCTGTAGTGATTGTAGAAATCCAGTGTCACATGCATATACACACCAAGGGCTTCAAACGAGCCACATGCCTGCTACATGGGGAGTAGCTTCTATCAGATGACCTGAACAGAAACTTCACTAGCTATGAGTAAGGTAAGGGTTTATATAATATGATAATATATTTGTGGCCACTAGAGGTCAACATAATCAGAAACACCTTGATCACTTTGATTCAGTTCAATCAAATGCAATAATGACTTTGAATATAAATGGTTATTTGGTGTCCAGTTAGAAAATCTTCAATGCCCGAAGGAGATCAGAAATTCTATGACTGTATAAAACCCTCCAAAAAGAAAAAAAAAACCTGGGAGGAAGCGCAGCCTGTTTGGTTTTGATACTCGGTTGAGGATAAGACTTCTGTTGCTGTATGACAGCCTTCCAAAGTTTCTACATGTCCTCTTTCCCCGGGCAAGTAAATGATTTTGTTGTAACAGTAACAATTGGTTGTCTTCATTTCTCTCGGCTGTCATGGTGGAAAGTGAAGAAGTAGATTTTTGTGCTTTATCTGGTAAACTGTCATGAATGTTGCGAGGGTTTATTATAATATGGCAAAAAAATAACATCATAGGCCCTAAAATTATTTAACTTTCTGTAGAGAACACCCATTTATAACTGACACTTGTTTTTCTCTTCATGTATATTTTACAGAAGAGTTATATCACTATATAGCTTGAAAGAATTGTGTGCAGTTTTTGAATTAATGTTGTTTAAACACTGCAGCCTTTTGTTCGCATACAGGAGATACTTTGGAATAGTTTTACCTGAATACAGTGCATGATTAAAAGGACAATGTCAAGGTAATTTTTCAAATGATTTTTCTCCGGACTGTTGTTTATAAAAGCTCTTTGGAAGATTCATACTTCAGGCATATTCATTTAAAATCAAATAATGTCTGAGAACATTTTCTAACTTAGCGTGGCTAATTTTGTTGAGTTAATGAAGAGAGATTAATATCTGTTTCACCATTAAGACATTAATGAATTTTCATTCCTGTGCACCCAAGTTACCCATTTATCTTTTCCTAAAAGACAAATTATTACATAGCTTTCAATAATGCTTGTGAGCTTTATTACACATATAATGAGAATGCTTGTTTAAATAGCAGCATTTTTATTATAAATGGCTAAGGGGCATGAGGTGTATATTCAAGCTGCAAAATAAATAACCTAAAACCTTCAACAATGAGGATGTTCTTAATTCATAGCAATTAATGAATGTCTTGAGCTGTAGTTTGGGCCAAATTCACCTCTCTAAATGTTATTGCCGAATAGGGTCAAGGGGTGAAAACTCTAAGTTACACTTCATGGAGTTTCCCTTTATCTCTTTCATGCAGAAAAATTGTATTAGCCACCTTTAGTAGAGGATGTAGATTTCATTCTTTAATCCCTGAGGGCGTTTGCCAGAGGCAAAATGCATCTGAATAAAGTCACCAGGACTTTGAACTGCAGCTTCCCTAGCTGCGATTGCTCCTATCTAGAGTGTCTTCTGCTGGAGCCTTGCTGCTCCTGATTTCCTTTGAGTGGCTGCCTCGCACTTCATTGTGGACTTGAGGTTAGAAACCATCTAGCCCTCCTTTCCTTTCTCCTACACGGCCTCTGTCTATGGAGGGTCTTTGATTGGGTTGGGGGCTGAAGTAGAGAGGTGCATGTAACAGAGCCTTGATTCCACCCTTCTACATTCCTCCTGCTGGAATTCATGGACTCGGAATTTCCCCCAACCATGGAGACAAGGTTGGAAAAATTAGTCTTTAATTTTTTCTTTAAAGAAAAAGTTAAACATTTTATCAGCTATTTGCCTTTTGAATCTAGCTTTGCTTCATAACTCAGAGTTGATCGGCTGTTTTCTTTGATCAGTCACTCCTTTCCAACTTGAATTGTGTCTCATTCTTTGCGTAGATCAGGAGGTAGGCAATAATTTTTGACTGGGAGCCACTTCAGAAATTTTCAAAGTGGCTCTGGGTGCCCCAGAGGAGGCGGGCCTCAAGGAGAAGGTCCGGGGCCAGGACACTTAAGTGCTTCCCTGCCCACAGACCCTGATTGGTCTGGGGATGAGGGAGCACTTAAAGTCGTTGCCCTCCTCCCCCCAAAGAGAACTGCCAGCTGTTCTAAACAGCTGGTGGTTCCCTTTAGGTGCCCCTGCTTCTTGTGGTGGGAGGAGACTTTGCACACTCCCTCCCACCCCCTGGCAAATCAGGGTTTGGGGCGGGGGGAGCATGCAAAGTCTCCTCCCACCTTGCCCCCTTCCTACAAGAAGTTCCTGGTGCTTAGAACCGCCACGCCCCTTGCAGGGCAGGAGGAGACTTCGTTTCCCCCACCCCAGGCCCCTGCAGGACAGGAGCAGGGCGGGAGGAGATTTCGCATGCTTCTCCTGTCCCCAGGCTTTGATTGGTCGGTGGCAGGGAGATTGCACAAAGTCTCTCACTCCCTGCCCTCAGGCATATAGTGCTTAGGTTGCCAGGGTTGACTCTAAGAACTGCACACTCCCTGGTCCCTAGGCCCTGATGGGTATGGGGGTGGGAGAGTGGCAGGGCCTCCACGGGCTGGATCAGCTCAGTTGGCTGATGAGATTCGGCCCGGGGAGGCCCTTTTGCCCACCCTTGCATAGACAATATTGTGAGACAGAATAGCAGTATGGTCAAAACTCAGATTTGGTTGTGGGAACTGGCACTGATCCCATGCAAAAGTATGGTCAATTTCTAAATTTATTTTCTTTTTCTAAACATGAGGACCCATTATATTGTGGACATCTGGTGTTCCAGCTACTTAAAGCTGCAGATTCCAAAGAGCTCCGTTCTTCCTGTTTAAATATGCATGAACTGTTGTTTAGGTAATCCACTTCACCATGTCAAAATAGCATCAAGTATAATACATTTCTGCCCTCCTGGATGTTGATGAGGAAGGACCAGGCATCTCTATTTATATGCTGCACTGGATATGTGCATTGTTCTTATATTTAAAGCTATATTGAAATATTTTTAAATATGACATAAATCAGAAAAACAGAATAGATATCAAGCATTTTATTTCTGTCTTCCACTCAGTTTGCCACAGAAATGATATTATATGAATTCTTTGTTATGCATAACAAATTGGCTCTTAGGCATACAATAATGTAATTGAACAAATTCTAAGCCTTAATGCAATGGTGATGAGAAAAATACTAGCTGGTAGGAAAGTTTGGATGGAAGGAAAGAGCAGTCTGGAAGACAGTGGAGAAGAATTTAAGGTCCAGTTGACCTGCACTTAATGCAGGACCTGAATGTAAAAAGGAGTGGCAAAAGTGGCCAAAGATAACTTGTGTGCCCTCACACACCTTAGGACTGGCTTGGTCTGGTTTGGCATCCATTATAGCAACCTCCACATAGTTTTAAGTTGCTTTGGATTCTAACAATCCCCAAGGATTCTGGCATCTGTTGATTGCCTGAGCAAGGTAGCACTTCACCTATGTCCAATTTCCCTTGGTCATATGCCTTATGGCAGAGGAAGTGACAAGATGTCATAGGGCCAGCTGTGCTGGTTTTATACCATACAAGGGTAATCTTGGGGTAGCCAGCTAAGCTCATTTTGTGGTTGTTTTGGGCTACTGGGCTAGCAAGAAGCAGCCACGTCCAGGGATGGCATTTCACAACTTCTTCATTGCTTTCACTCCAAACATAAAGGCTTACAGGGGTTTTCAATCAAGTCAAGTCGATGATGAGCTGCCATGTTGACATATAACTTTCAGTGTAAATTACTATTTATGTCAAAAAGTTTCAGAGGAGTAGCCATGTTTGTCTGTAACTTTAAAAACAGCGAGTAATCCAGTGGCACCTTAGAGAATAACTAAATATATATAGGGTAATGAGCTATTGTGGGTAAAACTCATTGCAGGAGGAGTAACGGTAGTCCGAATTAGGGGCTTTAGTTCGAACTACCTAGCCCGTGCCGCGTGTAGCCGCGGGCAGGGAGTTCGAACTACCGGGCATTTAAAAATGGCGGCGCCCGGGAACATGCAAATAAAGCCCGGGATATTTTAATCCCGGGCTTCATTTGCAAGTTCGAGTGACTACATTAGCCACCCTAGTTCGAACTAGGGTGGCTAGTGTAGACATACCCTGAGGTGCCACAGGACTACTCATTGTGTTTATGTCCAAAGAAATAAATGATGTCTCAATTGCCATGCTCCTGATTTTCTTCTGTATAAGCTACAGTGGCTCATAAGAGCTCTTATAGTGCTTTAACTAATTTGCTCTGTTGGGATTATTCAGTTTTACACCAATCAGGGGGGTTATAATTTCTAAAGGTATGACCATTTACTGGCCTTAATATGCATGTGGAATTGCTAGTCTTGTTACTTGATAAAATGCTAATAACTCTAGTTTAAAGTCTGAACATTTAACTTTGTATATGTTGCTTGGAGTCAGTTATTTTAAACCTTGCCATAAATAAAATGGCTGACTGTACTTACTCCGTCCTTTTTAACTTTACAGTGGAAAGTATTGCTATAATAATAAATGTGACTTTAAAAGTATGGGCTTGTCCTGTTGGTGATGAATATATTTTTAATAGGCATTTAATCCTTGTGCAAGGTTCTGGCCAGTGACAGCACTTGAAGATTAATGTCAGTATTTACAGAAGTGGTGCAGCATGGGGGAGGGGGAAGGAAGCAATGCATGTTTTCTCAACAAATGTGCCCGACCCCTGACCCTGGAGAGATCACCTCTAAAGATGAGTGACTCAGTCCTTGACCTTACTGCTGAGACTGCCATCAGGTTTAGTAATTTGTAATGTGGACGCTGGACTGAGTATCAGCTACTTTCATGCCAATTATCAAATTAGCCATGAATGCTAATGACATAGCGGGGTTTCAAGACAATTGCCTAGAGTAGTGATCGTCAACAGCTGGTCAGTGGGCTGGCGCTAGTCTGTGAGATCTTTTTGGTACAGTATAAGAAGACAGCTGACTAATCCATGGTATCAAAAAGTTGAGAAACACCGGCCTAGAGGCTTTCCATCCTATGACTATAGGAGCGCCTTTTTTTTTTTTTTTTGGTCAGTATCTCTCTTGTGCATGCACTGTGCTGATTATTACAAGTTGTCCGGTACTGTGTCCGTATGTATCTAAGAACAGGTATGATCTCAAGGAGTAGTTCTAAAGCATTCAGAAGGGTCTGCTCTTGCACCCACTGGAATAAGTGAAAAAGTGCCCATTGATTTCAGTTCCATAGATTCAGTTTCTCAGCCTTGCTAGTATTTTCAGTAAGATTTCTTGAGATTTATATAAGAGTTCTGGAAATGTTGTTTAGTCCTGTATATAATTCCCCATCCCCATTAGAAGGAATATGAGCCAAGTAATGCATTTTGTGAGATTTTTTTCTTATTCTCCTACTAATTGATTCAAACTGAGCCATTTTTTGCATAAGCTCTCATGGTGTCAGAGCCCTTTCCCCTCTTTTTCCTTTCAAAGTATTTGAATAACATTGCTCATTTAGAACCTGTCTTGACCTCAGCAATATGTGTAGGCTATTTGAATTCTTGTTCTATTTTTCCTCTTTGTTATTCACTGTACAATTTTTAATGCTGCTTCAGCCATGCATTACCAGTCAACCTTAGATATAAATTCTGTAATAAATTAAATAAAGCTCTGTATGGGTCAGCTTAGACTAGCCTGATTAAAAAATGATTTACCAAAGAGATAGAGGTAGAGAGATAGTAATACGTGCTTCTAAATCAATTATGAGTCCATTCACTGTTGGCCTATTGTGCGTAATAGTGTATTAAAATGCATTCTATATTGTTAAAAAAAAGATTGACTCTTTCATTGAAACTGAATTAACATTTGCAAGCATATAATAGTCTTTCAAAAGCTATAAACATTTAAATTCAGTCCCTCATTGCAGGCTAAGTATATACGGCTAGAATTGTAATATCCAGATAAGTCTTTATGTTGTACTCATTTCAGTATTGTAACAAGATGTTCGCCCTGCTGAAAGGTAAAGCTGGGTCAGCACTTGCTTATAAACCCACAATTATAATGGGAAAGTGAGGCTGCTGGGCTATGAAAATAAAATTAATCTTGAGCTGAAAAACATACATATATAATATTCCTAACATATGTCAATACATTATTGAAAAGGTTTGGGTTTTTTTTAATATTCAGTGCCTATGGATGTAGTGTTGATGTCGGATAAAAAAGCATTGGATTAGTTTGGCCAGCTAGCAGTAGATTAGTAGGTCACATTCTCTTCTGTGATGTGACATATTGGTGCCAACCAGGTAACATAAAGAGGCTGACTGCTAGTTACAGATTGCTGGCAGAGAATTTCTTAAGTTTAGGGTAACTCCCTGATGGCACATTTGAAATGGAACCAGATCTGTCCCCTGCCATTCTATCCCTCAGAAGCTTGGAGGGTGTAGTGGAGCTCCACCCCACTCTGGCAATCCTCCATTGGATCAGTTCAGTTTCAACTCAATTATTTTTATGGGGAAAAAAAACAAATAAAAATGTTCTTTTTGAGAGTGTTCTTTCTTGTGTCAGCATAGAGCCATAGACCAACCATCTCAGATTATGTTTATGGTATATGATAGGAGAAGGAACAAGGAAGAGACTTGTGTAATAGGGAAAGAAAGAAGAGGTGCATTGCACATGGATTTGTTACTTTTGCTGTTGAGACCAGTGTTGCCTCAAGTGCACGAGCAATTCTTCCAGCCTTGTTTAAAATTGCAGTTCTAAAATAGTTTGTGTAATTCAGGTTAACATGTATGTTTGCAGAAACCTTGAAGAATTATTTTAGACCTTTTTTGTAACATCCAAGAGGAGCTCAGGCTCGACCTAATACTAAGATTGAATTATTTCACATCCTCTGAAGAAAAGTACCCTTTCTGGGTGATGGTTAATCAGCGGCCTGACTGGCTGGAGCAGCCTGCCACACTGCAGGCTGAGTGTGCTCCAATGTGGGCCCAACACGGCCAGAGCAACTCCTGCCTGCAGCAAGCCTGTCTTGGCTGGAGTAGCCCCCACACGTAGCCGTGTGTGCGTGCGTGCTGCTGTACTATGCCAAAGGTGAGGGCCACTCCAGGGCAGCCAGAGCAGCCCTCCGCAGCAGAGGAGCCAGGCCTCCTGTGCCTTGTCACAAGCTGGGGCCCCTCCAGCCTGGCTGGAGCAGCCCCCTGCCCACTCCTGTTTAAGCAGTTAACTGGCTAAACATAACATTTAACAGGTTAACTGATGAAATGGGATTTCACATCCCTCGTGTACACCCCACATTAGCCTCAGAAAGGTTAATGAAGTTGAAGGGGGCCAGTTAAGTGAAAAGGCTACACCTGAGGGGAAATAGATACTTCACCTGTGAAGGAATGTGCGGAACTGCCATAAAGTCAGAAAGCTGACAGCTGAAGAGGGCTGTAATGAAGGAGCCTGTAGGGGCTCTGGGAACATTAAAGAAGAATGTTTGAGAAGGGAGGAAAGTGTGTAGAAAAAAACATAGGGAAATGGCAACAAGGTTTGAGACGGTGTATACCTTGGCTGGAAACTGAAATAATGGGCAGGCTCGGGTTCCCCTGTCAGCCACTGGAAAAGTGGCCCAGTATGGGCAGCAAATGAGAAGACAGAGAGAGACAGTTTTTATAGAGAGACACTGAAATGGGAAAGCACACAATGATTGAACTGGAGGGGCAAGTGACAGAAAGAAAGCAGTGCAGCAGGAAGTGCCAATGCAGCAGAAGGGGGCATCAGATCAGGAAGGAGCTAAAAAAAAAAGTATGAGTCCAATCAGACACCAGCCACTATTTGTGATCTAAGTTCCCCAACAGACAAATAATTTTGCGATGTTTTCTAAGGTGGTGGGATGGGGAGAAGGCTGTGTAATGATGAAACTCTTAAGATGAATATAAGGTTTGAGGACTCAATCCATGGCAAATATGTTAAGCTTCCAAGATGATCTTTTATGGTTTTGTGACATGGTACTGAGGCACAGATTTTAATTGTATTAAATGCAAATCTGAGTTTATTTAATCCCTTACTTTTATAAACAGGTTGTACTCCAAAAATTTGTAATTTGAGGGATTTGGCATATGTATAGTCTCTCTCTCTCACACACCCCTCCTTCTCACTCTCTCTCTCTCTCTCAAATATTTCTATATATCTATATAGAGTTTATTCTCCATGGGGAGGGAATGAGAAAAAGTTGAGACAGATTTTGACAGGTTGGTGCTTGTACAAAATTGGGGGGAGGGTGTTTTAACTTGAGTTACACTTATAGTCTATGCTCATGGCGTGATGCAGGGACTACCCAAATGAAATAACTGCTTTGTCTGGCAAATAGATGGTCTCATAAGAGGACTGAACTGTATTAAGTGATTTTCCCCTGGCGATTGGAAGTATATCTCTTGACTGGTTCAGGTAATTCTAAGGTTGTGCCTTCATTCTTTCATGCTAGACTGCTTTTCCAATAAAATAAAAAAAATGTAGAACCTGCTACACAAATGTAATATTAACCTAGATTTCTCTGAGGACAAAGGTGAATGCTGTAAGGCCTGCCAAAGGCAAAGGGGGAAATGATATTAAAAGAATATTAGTAGTAGAATTGGATACGTGGGACTATACAAAACGGATAGGTGCAGACTGGGTGTATGTATTTTATATTAGTTTACATTTCTATTAGACTCCTTGTGGTCTGTTTGAAAGCTGAATGCTATCATATGATTCCTATCAAATATAAATTTACGGTAGCAAATTTCTGGAGGAGAAGAAAACAGCCTGTAGGTGGAATAGTAAGCATTAGTCATGTGATATAGAGAAACAAAGAATTTGAGAAAACAGGCTTTTGCAGTATTTTAGGTGCAGTAGTTGGTAGTCACAGAGAACAATGTAAATCTTTATGGATAATGGATATTTGAAGTTACCAGAATTTTAAACAACATATTTTCTTTATAATAGGAAATCTAATTCTTAATATTTTTACTATAAAGTTGAAACAGACTTCTGGTGTAGGGATCCTGTTTTATTCCTGTTCAATTTCAAAATACCAAGGCAAGGTACAAACAGGATCAATAATTATTGTAATCATTATAGAAATTTATGGATTTGGGGAGATATATTTAGGTACTGTAGTTCTATAATGATTCTATAATGATTACAATAATTTGTAATGATGTCATAGAAGTTGTTAGATTAGGATGTTTTGGCCAGTTTCGTGTGAAATTATGAGATTTCTCTTCAGTTTCTCACAAATTATGAAAAATACATATTTTAATATTTTATCAATGATTATTATGCTAATGTTCTTGCAATATCTTTGAAAGACCTTATTGAATTATGTTTATGTATTTACCTTTCAGAGTGTGGGAGATGTGACAAATTACAGATGAAGTATATTTGGGGTCTACAGTTTTAAATAAATAGTTCATGTATGTTTGTATTCTAGTCCATTGGGGAGGGCCACCATAGCTCCTCCAGAAACTAAAAAGAGTGGGTGATGAATAAGGCAAATCAGCTTAGTTGATTCTTCCCCTCTCCCCCATAACCCTGGAGAGAGACACCACTACCTGGAGTGGATGACATAAGCTAGTTCAGACTGGATTCTTCAGAGGCTGAGAGACAAAGAAAGGGCTTTGGGGTAATAGCCTGACTTTAAACTGTCTCATGGCTGCCTTTCTAATCCAGTCAATGGACAGAACATTCTATCTGGGGGACAATATTTCCATAAGTGTTGGAAATACTGATGGGTGAACTCAGGAAAACTTTGAATATATGTACAAGAACTGTTATTGTTTTTGTTGTAATACTTTTACTTTAATAGTAAGTGTGCTTGCTGAAAAAGAGCTGTTTGTAACTGTGGGCAACCCACTGTTCATGACCTTCAGAGAGAAAGCAAAGTACTGTTGAGGTATGGGACATAAGGTGGCTGGAGGCCGGAAACCTTTCAGCTGGTGCCCTAGGGCCCATGGAAGGAGAATACAGTTGCAATTACCCTGAAATTGTGGCAATTATGAGTAAGTGCATAGCTAGAAATCAGTGAGTTCAGATCATACCCCATAGGTGTGTCTAGACTGCATCCCTCTTTCGATATTGGGATGTAAATTAGACACTTCGAAATTGCAAATGAAGCTGAGATTTGAATTTCCTGCGCTTCATTTGCATAATCGCGTCATGGTGCTCTTTCGAATAAGCACTATTTCGAAATTGAAACCTCAGTCAAAAAATGAGGTTTACAGGATCTTTTGAAAAAGGCTTCTATTTTCAAAAGAACCATGTCTGGACTGTGGTTTCAATTTCAAAATAGCGCTTTTTCGAAAGAGCGCCGTTACGTGATTATGCACATGAAGCGTGGGATATTTAAATCCCGGCTTCATTTGCAATTTTGAAGTGTCTAATTTACATTCCTTTGTCGAAAGAGGGATGTAGTGAAGACACACCCCATGAGAGGGGTCTGAGAAGCCCACTGCTGAATCAACCATGCAGAATTCCAGTGTAGCACACACTGGAACAGGTCCCATTTTTCAGATGGGACAGTAAACTAGAGGTCTCATTTTTTGGTGGATATCCCGATAGAAGTTAAAGGCTTGTGGATTTCCTTTTTTTAACAGAATGGTTAAAAGTTCCAGAATTTCCTTTTTCTATATCAGAGATCCTGCCAAATTCATGAATGATGGGTGAATAATAGGCATTGTACTTGGTATCAGAATCAGAGTTACCAGAAACCTAAACAATGTGGAGGGTCCTTAACATATGAAAATGGCTGTACAAATTCAAAGTTCCTTTTATTGTTTATGATTCCTTGATTTAAAAATTTCAAATGATTAGTAAGTAGTGTTAAATACATCCCTCTGAAAGATGCAAGGAGAAACTCCAACAAATGCAAGATATCCTATAAAATAAATTTTCATTTCATTGGCAGAGATTAAAAAGGGCCACTGCCTCAAAATTTGACATAATTTAAACTAAAAGAAATGAACAGGACAACAATTTAATTGTGAAAAAATCATTAGTTGGTATTGGGTGTGTGTCCCTGTCCCAACCCCTTTTCATTGCAGAAGAACACTCCTTATAAAGTTCTGAACAAGAAAAATCACGTTCAGACATCTACATTCTTTTACCCTGACTATATTGTGGATGTAATTAAATCAGTAAAATTTGCTACATATGGTAGATAACTTTATTGGTATATTTAATGTGGAATTTACCAAATCTTATCATAGATACCAAAGAAAATACTGTGGTGTAGAAAAACATTAAAGAATAGCTCCACTGATTCACGTCTTGTCTCAGGTTTGCTGACAAATCAACAGCACCTATCAACAAGAAAACTGTGTCTTCCTGGTGGCAATACAATCAGCTTGCATTTCACTCCTGGGTTTTCATTAGATGCTGATTTTTTCAAAAGTTGCAAATTATAATGGACTGTGGAGTCTGGAGTAGCACACAGAAGAACCAGGTTTGATCCATATTTCTTGATAATCAGTGCTTAGACCAACAGAGAATTAGTAGTGTTAAAAAAGCAGCATACTGAGTTATTGCAGGAAGAGACTGTCTTGTCTCACTCAACAGTGTGCTCTCTATCCAGTCTGGTAAGGAGTATAATTAATGGCCATTAAAATGAGTCTTATCTAGTCTGTGACAGAAGGTAGAATGATCGTAGTACAGAACCTGGGGGACACTGAAGTGGAAGCAGGAGAATGTTGGTGGAAAGGATCTTTAGCATCATGCAAAGATTCAAACCAACCACTTTCCACAGGGCACCTATATCCTTTTTGGACAAAAAGTCTATACTGTATTCTTACTATTTAGCCTTCAGTACTGCTCCCTCTGCTGCAAGTGAGAATGAGCTGTTACGTATATCCTGAGGGAATTCTGCACTACAAAATTAAAAATTCACTGCACAATATTTTAAAATTCTGTAAATTTTATTTTTCATTTCCAGCATAGCAATACAGGAAGCACAAACCATGAATAATTATGACAGATATTTTTTCTCTGTATGCATGAGTGGGAGTAGAAGGGGAAAGAGAGAAACTTTCCTATAATTATTAGAACATTCTTTATCCGTTCAATCAATCAATCAAACAAACAAACAAACAAACAAACAAACCCAGAAGTAAAAAGGGCAACAGTTAACTGAAAATGCACATTTGTGAACTGTACTTAGTGAACAAAACCAGCTTGCAGTCTCTAGTTTTCTGAAATTTTGTGCAGCACATATAAAGAAATAGCTCCTGCTCTTATTGAAATTAATGGAAGTTGCAAAACATGGTGAACTTACTGTGACAAAATTAGCACTGGCTTTACCATCCCTTATGTAATTGCAAGAAGACTTAAAGAGGTGCAAGTCAATGATTAATGGAGCCAATTTTTATTTGTTTACTTCCATATAATCTTAAATTTCTTCATGTAGAAGGAATAATTTAGGTAAACAGTACTTTTTTTCATTTTTCTTAAAACCACAAAGCTTACCAAAGATTTTGCATAAGTATTTACTCCCTTAAACTTGGCCTAGCTAACGGAGGACCATTCGCTTTCTTGGAGCTTTGGGACTTCACCCCTTTGACTCTGGAAATTAAATATTTAATATTGCTTTGTCTGTGCTTACTTTGAAATGCACCATCTCTCATTTGGGTGCCACATCAACACACACTGAGGAGCAATAGCTAATGTTGTTGACTGAAATGAAACCTGACCCTCTCACTCCCTTTTCACACACCCCCACCCCCCCGCAAAGACTCTGTCAGCATTGCCATCTATAAAAACCCTAGAGTTGTTGGTTTTAAAATGAAGTGAAATTAGGGCCCTGCTAGAGGGCAGTCTGATATTGTATGGAGTAATCTAGGCAGGAGCCTCTTTTATTGTTGTGTTGGCAATGAAATTCTTCTTGCTTGAACAGTTGCTCCTGGGTGACTTAATGGGTATACAGACTAAAAAGAATAAAAGTAGGTGAATAACACAGATTAAATATCAAAAATCATTTTACAAGCATTGTTTGAAATGAAAGATGCACATATATAAAAGTTATCTCACCAATGAAAGGAGTAGTTATTTCCCCAAGGAGAATGGGGATACTGTATAAGACACAGAGCAAGGGAGAAGGGAAAGGTGTTTTATTAATATATTTTAAATTACATTTTTGTGATCTTATCTTTATTTTTCTCTCTAATTTTTATTAATGCCTTGAGAGCTTTGCTCATGTAGCATCCTTCCTGCGTTTGATTAGATGTGGTGGACGCACTGAAATGGGTACATAATCAGTGAAAGACTGGCATATTGTATAATAAAGGTTCTATTCATATCTGTATAGAGCTTATTTTGTAAACCTCTAGGCTATAAGATGAAGACATTTTATGCGGTCTCATTAAATGCTTAGGTGAGTAATATTAGCCTAAGCACAAACAACTCTACCCATGGTATTTCTGTCTGCTGCATCATGCTCAAATCCTGTTAGCAGACTTTAACAGCACAAGTTACACTTTTTATGAGACAGAAGCACCTATGTTATAAGAGCTCCATACTGTTCACGCTATTAAATAAAATTGATTTTTAACAATTTTTGTTTTGAATTTAAAATCGACACTTTCATTACTTTCAATTTTAAAATGTGAGAGTAAAAAAAAAAACCCTGAAACAGTTTATCCCACAGCAATAACGCTAATGATTGACCATATTCAGCTGATAAAGCTGACATTGGCAATTAGATGTAAGTTTCCCTATTTCACTAAACAGATATGGGGGGAAATCTATAGAATAACGACAGCAAATATTGATATGTCAACATTTGCTTGAAACTTGAAATGAGGCCTCTTTCAAGCCAAGTGTATTTATATGGCATAGAATCCTGCTAGAGAACATGGGTATAGATTATGTGATAAATATACGCTATACACATAAATGAATTAAGATTATTTAAGTACCTTTTAAAAGTGTTAAAAGGCACAGAATATTATAAATAGGAAATTTTATGGTACTATAATTTCATATTAATATAAATATATATTAAATTAATAAATCCAGCCCTTTATCTGCTTTCTCCTGTTAATTTTTTGTAAATCTATTTAGAAATTCAACAGTCAAAAAAGCAAATAGAATGTTAGGAATCATTAAAAAGGGGATAGAGAATAAGATAGAAAATATCTTAATGCCTCTATATAAAATCATGGTAAGCCCACATCTTGAATACTGCATACAGATGTGGTCGCCTCATCTCAAAAAAGATATATTGGCATTGGGAAAGGTTCAGAAAAGGGAAACAAAAATGATTAGGGGTTTGGAACGGGTCACATATGAAGAAAGATTAAAAAGTCTTGGACTTTTCATCTTAGAAAAGAGGAGACTAAGGGGGGATATGATAGAGGTCTATAAAATCATGACTGGTGTGGAAAAAGTGAATAAGGCAAAGTTATGTACTTGTTCCCATTGTATAAAAACTAGTGGTCACCAAATGAAATTAATGGGTAGCAGGTTTAAAACAAACAAAAGTAAGGTTTTCTTCACTCAACGCACAGTCAACCTCTGGAACTCCTTGCCATAGGATGTGGTGAAGATTAGGACTTTAAAAGGGTTCAAAAAAGAGCTAGATAGATTCCTGGAGGTTAGGTTCATCAATGCTATTAGCCAGGATGGGTAGGAATGATGTCCCTAGCCTCTGTTTCTCTGGAGATGGTGACAGGAGAGGGATCATGTGAGGATTACCTTTTGTGTTCCCTCCCTCTGGGACATCTGGTATTGGTCACTGTTGGCAAGACAGGATACTGGGCTAGATGGACCATTGGTCTGACCCAGTAAGGCCGTTCTTACGTTCTTATGAGACATAACAATGGCAATACTGGGTCAGACCAAAGGTCCATTTAGTCCAATATGCCCTGGAGGGAATGAGCAGAACAGTTAATCATCAAGTGATGTATTCTCCATCGCTCATTCCCAGTGACCCCTACTTCTTGTATTATGAGTAGGAGTAAATTACACTTCCTTATCTATTTTTCTCACAGGTCATGATTTTATAGACCTCAATCTTGTCCTCACCTTATCTGGCTCTTTTCCAAGTCCCAGATTTCTTAAAACTTTCCTGATCTGGCAACCATTACATACCACAATCATTTTTGCTGTTGTACTTTTGTTGATTCTATGATTCTGTAATATATTTTCTCTCTTATTATCTGTCTCTTTCTTAATGATTCCCAACATTCTGTTCACTTTTTTGACTGCTGCTTCACATTGAGTGGATGTTTTCAGAGAACTAGCCACAAAGATTCCATGATGTCTTTCTTGAGTGGCAACAGCTAATTTAAACCCCTTTATTTTATATGTATAGTTGAGATTATGTTTTCTTGTGTGCATTACTTTGAATTTGTCACTATTACATTTCATGTGCCATTTTGTTGCCCAATCATCCAGTTTTGACAGCTCTTTGCAGTCTGCCTAGGACTTAAATATCTTGGGTAGTTTTTTATTATCTGCCAATTTTGTCACCTCAATGTTTACCCCTTTCATTTATTAATATGTTGAATAGGACTGGTCCCAGTACCCATCCCTGTTGAACACCACAGTTTACTTTTCTCCATTCTGAAAACTGACCATTTATAACTTGTCCTTGGTTCCTATCTTTTAACCAAAAGCGACAAGGAGTCCTGTGCCACCTTATAGACTAACACAGCATTTCTCAAAGTGTGGGTCCGGGGATTCCGGAAGTGCGTTCCCCCCCCACAGCTGCATAGCGTGCCAGGAGGGGGTGTCAACTGTGGAGGAGGAGCGCAAAATTGTTTTTTGCTCAACTATTTTGGTGTGTGGGGGTCACACAAATTCCATGAGCATTTAGGGGGTCACGGTATCAAAAAGTCTGAGAACCCCTGAACTAACAGATAAGGTGCCATTAACAGATAAGGTGCCACAGGACTCCTTGTCGCTTTTGCAGATCCAGACTAACACGGCTACCTCTCTGATACTATCTTTTAACCAGTTACCAATCCATGAGAAGACCTTCCCTCTATCCCATGACAGCTTACTTTGCTTTAAGAGCCTCTGGGGAGAGACCTTGTCAAATGCAATCTAAGTACAGGAGACCTTCGCGATTTGCAGAATAGCTATTCACATTTCAGTATATTTGTGGGGGGTCGCCTGGCCTGGCCTGTATGGAGGGAATGCAGGGACCAGGAGCTGTAGGGAGGTCACTGCAGGGGCCAGGGGCTGTGGCTCCTGGTATTCACAAATGTTTCCATTTGTGGTGGTTCCAGGAACACATCCACTGTGAATATCAAGGGTTTCCTGTACACTATGACTATTAGATTCCCTTTGTAACATGTTTGTCGACCCACTGCTCAAAACATTCTATTAGGTTGGTGAAACGTGATTTCTCTTTACAATAACCATGTTGACTTGTCCCCCAACCAATTATGTTCATCTGTATGTCTGACAATATTGTTCTTTACTGTAGTTTCAACCAGTTTGCCTGGTGCTGAAGTCAGGCTTACCAGCCTGTAATTGTGCTGGGCCTCTGGAGCCCTTTTTTAAAATTGGCATCATATTAGCTATCTGCCAGTCATTTTGTACAGAACTAAAATAAATAAGTTAAAAATTAAGGATATAAATGGCAAACTGGTTAACTGGTAAGCCTCACCTTCAACAGTTGAGGTTTATGGACTCCAGTTAACTGGTAGGAGCTAGAACAGCTCCCTACCTGCCCCACGCAGGGAGCTGCTCCAGCCCCGCGGTGCCCTCCATAGGCAAGGGCTGCTCCAGTCCATGGCAGGCCCAGCCTGGCCCCCTCGCTATAGGTTACATGTTGCCTCCCCGAGATCTAGCTTCTCTGTGCCACAAAGCCTCCCCCACAAAGGGTCTGGCAGCCCTTGTCAGGCTCTGCTCCTGGGGAGGCTCCACAGGCGTTGCTGACCCTGTTCCCGGGGAGACTTCATTGCGGGCTCTACAGTGTAAAGCTTATATTATAAGCATTGTACTGCAGAGCCTGCAGTGTATATAATCGTGTAACCACTATGATTTTAGTGGTTACATAGTTACATTTTTAAACAACTTTTTACATCCCTACCATAAATCACAGTTAGTAGTTCTGCACTTTCCTATTTGAGTTCCTTCAGAACTCTCAGGTGAATGCCATCTGGTCCTGGTGACTTACTGCTATTTAATATATTAATTTCTTTCAAAACCTATTTTGACACCATAATCTGGGACAGTTCCTCAGAGCTATCACCTAAAAAGAATAACTCAGGTTTGGGAATCTGCCTCATATCTTTAGCCATGAAGACTGATGCAAAGAATTCATTTAATTTCTCCACAAAGGCGTTACTATCCTTGAATGCACTTTCAGCATCTTGATTGTCCAGTAGCCCCACTGATTAGGTGCAATTAGGTACAAATTGTTTTTTGCTATCACTTTCTGAGTCTTTGGCTAGATGTCCTTCAAATTCTTTTTTGGCCTTCCTAATTATATTTTTGCACTTCATTTGTCAGAGCTTATGCTCTGTTCTGTTTTCCTTAGTAGGATTTAATGTTCACTTTTAAATTATACATTTTTGACTCTCATTGTTTCTTTTACTTTGTTGTTTAACAAGGATGGCATTTTCAGGGTTTTTTTTAATGTCTTTTTTTTTTTAATTTGGGAGCATACATTTAAATTGAGCCCCTATTATGGTGTATTTTAAAAGGTTCCATGCAACTTTCAGGAATTTCACTTTTGGCACTTATACCTTTTTAATTTCTTAAAAAACAACAAATAGACTTGTAGCACCTTAGAGACTAACAAAACATGTAGATGGTATCATGAGCTTTCGTGGGCACAGCCCACTTCTGTCATCTGGAGAAGTGGGTCACCCCCCAAAAAAAATTCATGATACCGTCTACATGTTTTGTTAGTCTTTAAGGTGCTACTAGTCTATTTGTTGTTTTTTAAGTTTTTCCTGTTACAGACTAACTGAGCTACCCCTCTGAAGCTTTTTAATTTCTGTTTTACTAATCTCCTTTTGTGTACTTCCCCTTCCTGAAATCAAATACTTCAGTTTTGGGATTCTGTGGTGTTATCCCTCTGGCAAGTCAGAATGGTCAATATTACCAAGCAGTCCAGTTATATTCTCGTCTTCTACCAGATTCTGTTCTCCACTTAGAACTAAATCAGGAATTGCCTCTCCTCTTATGGTTTCCAGCATGAAACACTCCAAAAAGCAGTCATTTAAGGTGCTAAGAAACTTTATCTCTGCATCCTGTCCTGAGATGACATGTACCGAGTCAATATGGGGATAGTTGAAATCCCCCATTATTGAGTTTTTTATTTTAATAGTCTTTGTAATCTCACTGAGCATTTCACAGTCACTATCACCATCTTGATCAGGTGATCGGTAATATATCCCTACTGCTATATTCTTCTTACTAGAACATGGAATTACTATCCATAGAACTCCTATGGTATATTTTGATTCATTTAAGAGTTTTACCTCATTTAAGTCTATGCTTTCTTTCATATATAATGCCACCCTGCAAAGCATGACCTATGCTGTCCTTCCGATGTACTTTGTGCCCTAGTATTACTGAGTCCCATTGATTTTCCTCGTTCCACCAAGTTTCTGTAATGCCTATTATATCAATATCCTTATTTAATATAAGGCACTCTCTAGTTCACCCATCTTATTATTTAGGCTTCTAGCATTGGTATATAAGCACTTTAAAAACATCTCACTTTTTATCTGTGTGCCATTACATGTAATTGAATGGGCCTCTATTTCATTTGGCTGTTTCTGATCATATCCATCCTGCATTTTAGCATTTTCATTCTCTCCTCCTTAATAGGACATAGAAAATTTTCATTAGTAAACCGCCCCCTTAGGGATGTGTCTGTCTGAACTATGTGCTCTTCTGCATCTGTTAGCTTTCCTCCAGTTCTTAGTTTTAAAAACTGTTCTACAAACTTTTTAATGTTAAGAGTGGGCAGTCTGTTTCTGGTTTGTTTTAGGTGGAGCCTATCCTTCCTGTTTAGGGTCCCCCTTTTCCAAAATTTCCCCTGTTCCTAATCTAAAGCCCTCCTTCCCCCATCATCTCATCCACACGTGCTTAATGAAGACTTGAGGAAAGAGGTAATAGTGGAAGGGCAAGATTTTTCATGCTTCAAGTCTATCTAAATCTGTACAGGGAATTAAATAGCAAGGGCTAGCTTGCATGTGAGTGAATGCTGGTACACAAGTGGTAGAAAGATCCTTTCCTGCATTTAACATGTTCATCCAATTTATGTACCTCACACAAATTTAGTCCTTGTGTTATTGCCGCATAAGAATTGAGGGTCAAGTGCAGAGTCATGGCCCCACCAGTCTCCACCCCAACAAGCAGATATGGTCTGGAGCAAGTGGAAGCCCATGGTGCATTATCTGGTTAGGTAGTTTAGTACTGTTGTTGGTTGTTCCTGTGCTTCCAGAGCCATTTTGCTTTTTTTCCCAAGGAAAATATGCTCTCAGAGGAGCCACTGGTGCATAGCCTTATCCCTTCTTTCAGAAAATGGGCAGAGATTTAGACCATGTAGTGACCTACAGCCTCTCCCCGACTTACAAACCGGTTACGGACCAAGCAATTGGTCGTAACTCGGTTTGTTCATAAGTCGGACCCCATAGAGTTACACGCGACTGTGCTGTTTGTAAGCGCGGATCGCGTTCGTAACTCGGGGTCCACCATTTATGACAGCTTCGGTTGTAAATGCGAATGGTTGTAAGTCATATTTGAGAATTTGAATGTCCTAAATGAGATTATATGCTTTTTCTCTTTCTTTTCTGTCATGTATTTTTTAATAAAATGATTAACTGAATATTATGAAAGGTACTGAAGCACTGGCTATTGAGAATAAAATCCAGTGTTTATAAGCAGGACAATTATAGCATGGCAGTGTAGGCTGCCATAGAGTAATCTCCCAAAGTACCTACATTTGGTTCTCAAAAGACTATCTCTAGACATGATAGTTTATTACAGCTACTATTTCCACACAATCTTTGTCCTATCCGCTGTAAGCTATGGTTTGTGCTATTAGTAATGTGGCCACATGCTAAATAGAAGCTGGCCTGGAAAGTCGAAATGCAGTTGACCAAAAAGGCTTTCGATGGGCAGCACATTTTTGTCATAGACTCAAAGTATAATTGCACGGAGTGTACCTGAAAAGTGAGAAAAGGTGTTTTTAGCAGTGCACAGCTATTGCTGAAGATATCTGTATGGGTCTGAATAACCTTGATCTTTCTCACTGGAGTCTCTTTTGCTGATCTTTTCACAATAACACGTAGGGTAGACCATTGTGACCAACGCAGCTTGAGCCAAACTTACACAAAAGAGACATTCCAAAAAAGCCTGCCCATACTACCTTTAGGCAATCCAACTTCAGTTTTTGGCTTTGGTGCAGACTCCCTGCATGACTTTAAATAAGTCACTTAATCTGTAAGTACCTCAGCTTTGTTTTTCTTGCCTAGTTATTGGATTTCAGATACTGCCAGTAGGCTCTGTTGTAATAAAATTATGGATGGTGATTTCACTATAGACAACCAGAGGCACTATCCACTAGCCTTGTGTGCTTGCTGAGTTCATTAGTCATGTAGCAAGATGTCACAACACTTTTATTAACCTGATCTCAGCTCAGATTGTGTCTGCTCAGACTTCTGGAAACTGTGGATTTGAGTATGCTCAGAGCTTAATATCGGGTTTGGTATAATCACTTCCCTACTTATGTTACATCATTTCACGAGTATTGTCAATACTATAGTAATAAGTGAGCCTTACTTTTATAATGTTCTTCCTGCTCACTCACCCTCATATACATATGTAAGGGAATCTAATTAGTCCAATTTTTTATCCTTTTTCTCTTAAAAAAAGTGACTCAAATGATTTCTTTGACAATATCTCACACTCACTCCTTTCCTTTCACTCCTTTAACAAAATGTCTGCTTAGCATTATGTAAAATATGCCCATGCATAATATTGTGCCTTCCTGTGACTGTGCTAGAGAAATTCTGATGTGATAATATAATAATGTTTGTAATAACTAATTAAAGACAGTTATTTAATTATGAAAAACAAAACATACACAGTCATTTTGAAGTTCTTACAAAACAAAATGTTCTTAGGGCAGAGCTCTGCAATTCAGCGCTTATTCTATGTGTGGTTCAAAAGAACTGTGCTATGGAATATATTTTTTGTCTGTTGTGGTGTTTTAAATCTACATTACTGTGAATTGCTCCCAAATGATGGGACAATGCAATTCTGCTCCTGGGATGCCCAACATATTAGTTGGAAAGTACCAGAAGCAGCTATACTGCATTCATGAAATCTAGCTAGATACAAAGAAACAGATTATGTGTCAACACAGACTTTTCTCCTATCTGCTCTCCATATATTTCAGCATCTGAGCCCTCAAGTTCATTGGCTGATTAAGTCTCTCAAATTATTGTCCAAGCACATGGAAGAATGGAACAATCATACAGATGGTATCTCAGTTTGAAGAAATGAAAAAAAAATATTCTGGGACATTTTTCTTCTAGTTAACCAGGTCCCTAATAAAATGATAGTAGCCAAACAAAATATGTGTGAGGGTGAGACTATACATTTAATCACAGATTAGTTTTACTGACATTTTGTACATAAGTTTTTTTCCTTTTTTTCTTTGATTAACCTCCATTCGTTTCCCTCCTTTATAAAAGTACATACATTAGCACTGGAATATGTATTGCCTTATGGGCTGCAGTTGGCACAAGCTCTTTAAGGGTTGAGCATTCACACATTTTAAGGAGTACTTGGATGAGTTTATATTTATTGCAGGAAAAAACAAGAGTAACATCATCCAAGAAATTAAAAATGAAATTGAAAGTGGCAACAAGATGGTGTTTGTTTGACAAATAAGGATAACAGCATCCACACCCTGTTAGAATGGGCTTTTTTCCCCTGATGATTTGCTTTAAGTGCAAACTCTTGGCAAAGGGAAACGTCACTTTTTGTGCGTTATGAAACACTTCAGTTACAGTTCCTGAAATAGGATTTGCATAATGGTACATTAAAGAATTCAAACAAACAAACACAAGGAGTCAAAATACATTTTGCTCTTAAAAAAAATGAAGGAATTCTAGTTTTGTGCACAGCACTTGTTGGGAAAGTTCTGATCACTGGCATTTTGGGAGGGAGCTCCTGAGCAGTACAAACACCTTGCTCTGTTAATACCTCATCAGCAGAGACACAGTTTGTGTATGAAAATTTATTATCAACATTAAAACTTTTGAATTTTAAATCTTTCTTTTTAAACTTTAAAGGTGGCTCGTAGGGAGGTGAAGCTGGAGGAGGTATCATCTGGTGTAACTGTATAAGAAGGGAGATGCAAAGAATCATATCTGAAGAACAGCTGCATATTATATAAACAAACTTAAGGAGTGAGAACAAAATACAGGACTATGCAGCACTTTAAAGACTAACAAGATGGCTCTGTAGATAAGAGCACATGCTTTAAACCCTTGTGGAGGTGGAGCTAGGGTCAAGTGTGTCACAATGTGGAGAAAATGAAATTGGGCAAATGGAAGCTATATTGAATCCACAATTTAAAAGAAGAAAGCAACAATTGGCCATAACGATCAAGCTGTTCTTCAAAGTGGCCTGAGTCTGGGACAATGGGGTATCTGAAGGTCAAGAATGCAGTGCCTCTGTAGAAATGTGCTGCTAAATGGCCAGACGTACCAAGTCCTACTATAATTGGAAGAGGAATTTGCATAGAAATAAGCAGGGCTTGACAAACCCCGGCGAGAGCCACTCTCCAGCTCCGCACTGCACATGCGCCAGACTGGCACTGCGCATGTGCGAAGCGCCAGTGAATGGGGCGCACGGAGCGACCGGCTGAAATCTATTTGCCACGGACGAGTAGATTCAGCGGTTTGTCAAGCCCTGGAAATAAGATTCACTCACATGGGTTCAAACAAAAGATATGTAATTAGCACAGAGATTATAATGAGAACTTGTGGGCATAGACAAGTTAAGTTGACAATGTAGGCCGTGATATTCAGCAAATGCATAACTTTACTGACACCGAGTAGTCCATTGAATTTACTCATGTAAGTTGTTCCACTGACATCTTTGGGCTACTCACATGTATAAATTTACACATATTTATGAGGTTGCAGGACTGTGGCCTACTTTAGTTTTGTAGCTTCAGAGGGGTAGTAGCCTGGATCACTCTCCATACTTACTCTCCATAAGAAAGGTGCTGATGGCTTGAAAATGTATCTTACAGGACTGCTAACAAAATGATTCAAATAGATATATTTTATACATACTCTGTTTTGAAAGTCAATTAAGTTGTAAATACACCAATAATATGTTTTATGATACATCAGGGCCAAAGGCATCAAGAGAGTGGTAGATGGAAGGTATATAAGGACTTGTTTTACAATACTAAGTTTTGTGAATAACATTTATGTTGACATCCAAATGTTAATAAAATAAAAATCACTAAAAGGTGTTCACGCTTGATCTCTCTGTTGACAGATCATGTCCACATTGAGGGCACCATCATCAACAGTGTGAGTAATGCATTAAGGGTATGTATCCCACAGTGTGGTGTTGTAGGAAGGCTGAGCTGATGGCTGCACTAGGGATGTTCAGTTTAGTTTAAACAACTGATTGACTAGTTGATGGAATTTCCATCAACTAGTCGATTAGTCAATAAGCAGGGGAGCCGCAGTGGGGTTAGCTCCTGGCTCCAGGAACTAACCCCGCTGCGGCTCTGCCTTTTAAATGAATTAAGAGCCAGCAAGTTCTTAATACATTTAAAAAGCAGAAACGCAATGTCCTGGGACTGGGTGTGAGCCAGAAATCAGCTGCCCCCTTGTTACCCCCTGCCCCCTGTGGAGACATTGCTGGGGGGGAACTGGCTTTTAAGCTGGTTCCCCCAGCACTGGCTCCTGTCCTCCCTTGTTTATTCTGATAGAGGTAGCAAGGGGGGGGACGACTAGTCGAGGGACTAGTCAACTATCCAGTAAGTTTATACTTATTGGACAGTCGACTAGTTGCTTACATCCCTATGCTGCACATCTTGGGATTTTATCCGAGTTCTCCCATAGCCTATTCAGCTGCCAGGTACAGCATCATAAGTAGCTCTGGGTGTGTCTACACCGCATTCCTCTTTCCAGAGAGGAATGCAAATGCAGTTGAGCGAAATTGCAAATGAAGCACAGATTTGAATTTCCCGTGCTTCGTTTGCATAATGGCGTCTGGGTGCTTTTTCGAAATACCCTATTTCTAAAGAAAAAATGCCGCCTAGATGGGGTTAGTTAAAAGAACCCTTCTTTCGAAATAACCCTTACACCTCATTTTTTAAGGAGTAAGGGTTATTTCGAAAGAAGGGTTTTTTTCGAAATAACCCTGTCTAGATGACATTTTTTCATTCGAAATAGGGTATTCCAAAAAAGTGCATGGACGCCATTATGCAAATGAAGCGTGGGAAATTCAAATCCACGCACATTTGCAATTTCGCTCGGCTGCATTTGCATTCCTCTCTCAAAAGAGGAATGTAGTGTAGACGTACCCTCTGTGAGCTCTCTGTGCTAAGGAATGTCAGAGTACCACAAAAATCTCTCCTTCCCCCGGACTCAAAAGTGCTTAGAGCAGTTGAATGTCCAACTTGTATTTTAACATGGTGGAATCTGATTGCCTAACTCCCTTAGACTGGGATTCTCAAAAGGAACCAAGCTGCTGATTCAGACACAGAAAAGAACAAAATTAATTCATATTCACAATCTTAACTTTTGTCTTTTTTCACCTTTGACTGCTTTAATTGTGTTTGAGTTTTGCTAGTAATAGCTTTGTTCTTCTAGTTTATCTAAACCAAGAATGTGATGTGTGCTAGTTGATCTCCATACTTGTTTGAAGCCCCGTTGACTTCACTGGGACTCTGCATTGGGGCAGTATTCTGCCTACATGCCTCCCATTGCAGGCTGAGGACTGTATCATTGAGTAATTATTGCACAATCATTTGCACAGTAGAACAGTAAATAAAATCATCTCTTTTAATACATATGCAACATTTTAAAAAGACTATGCAATTTTCTGAAATAAATGGGTAGACTGTTTTAAACATTATACTTATAGGCTCTTTGAAAATATGGTGTTTATTTGATTTTTTTTTTAATAGCAGAAACTGTTGATAGCCAAAAATAAAACTAAGTACATTTTATGCATGTTGCATTTTAACAAGTCTGTTGTCTCATTGGAATGCACTGCCTTCTTGTGCTACATTTTATTTTTGGAATTTAATAAGGCACCTGTCATATCTGCCTCAAGGCTAAAGGATATCATGGGGGAGAAATCCAAAGTACTGTCATGTTTGACTGACATGAGCCAATTTTACTTTTTTTAGGGAAGATGGATAAAAATTAACAGGCTGTAATGCTGGAGATGCATTGCTGTGCCATCTGCTATAAATACCTTGTTATGATGATCTGGTAATGACGTTGCCCAGTGACATTTATCAGGTGGATTTGGCTCTGAAACTCATCAGAGGCTTTTAATTAAACAAAATAATTCTGTTCATTTTACAGTGGAGCCCATTGTCTTGATAGATTTTGGGACAGTGCCATGTGTCTCCAAAAGCTGTTCTCTTTACATGAGAAACTTGGGAAAGGAAAGTGTGTGTGTGTGTGTGTGTGTGTGTGTGTGTGTGTGTGTGTGTGTGTTTGTTTCCTCTCAACACACTGCCTCATTTATCTCAAAACTAAATCCATGTGAATATTACTGAATCTTTAAATTAATAGGAAAAAAATAACTGCTGCTCAGGAGTTATGTGGGGCTAAGATCTTTTGGACTAAGGTGCAGTATAGGAGGCCATTCTACATTCTTTCTTGAAGAGGAGAGATCAGAAAAAATGCTGGAGGAAAACTTGAAGTTTAACTGAAGGCTTACGGGTTCCTGAGAAGTACCTCTCATGGTTATATTTTGTGAATACATGTCACCAAAAGTTTGAAATTTCAAAAAAATAAGTCAATTAAATGCAGAAAGAAGAAAATTTCTGCTTACCAAATAAGAGGTTTGAGGGCCAGTGGTACCCTTGAAGCAACAAATTGTAGACCCATTTATGGGCATCTTGAGACGTTTAAAGCATGATATTGATATACATAAATAATTTTTCTTTCGCTATTTGTAATAGTTTTCAAAATTATTCATTTTGTTGACTATATTTCTTATCAGCTTAACATTCGAAAAATAAAATTAGCATGTATAGGAAAATGTGAATAGTGATCTTTGAAGAGATAAAACTGAGTGGATTGGCTAGTTCAGAGAATGCAAAACCCTTTCTCCTGTTCTCCTGGCTTCCAATCTGATTTGAGCTCAGTTCATTATAGATCAAAAGTTATCCTATTTGAAGGTTGCATTGGGCTTTCTGAAATGAGCTGGTAACCTTAAATCAATTGTCTATGGGCTGTCAGACCACAATCCAAACTGTCAGTTTTGTAGGCAGTCTCAGGTGAAAGAACAAGGACTAAATGAACATAAGGAATAAGCAACCGTTTCATCTCAAGAAGATATCTTTTCAGTTCAGGATTCTGGTATATTGGTAAAGCAGCATGGGGAAGCCACTTCTTGTTTAGTGGCCAGAGGGCAGTCAGCTCTGTACCATAACTCAAGTCAGCATAATTTAGATCTAGTTACCGGGGATCCATACTGCACTGGATTGATTGGAGAAACTCTTCCACCAACTCCCCTTATTCATCTTGTTCTGGTGAAGTACCAGAATCCACATCCAAGCAATCTGCAGTTCATTTAGTGGGTCTTTATTAGATCCACTAAATTAACCCACAGCGGATTGATCTCTGCAGCGTCAATCTACCTGGTAGTGCAATGAACTATTCTGTGAAGGTCAGGTGGATCATACCTTCAGCAGCTCCTCTAATCAAGGGAGCTAGGGTAAGCATTCATTTGACCTAATTTTAGCTGCTGCTGATACTTTATTTCCCATACTCCATTTTACCTTACTCTTTCCACCTACCTCGCTGATACAGCTAATGCAGGACAAAGAAAAATTATTGTATTGTTCAAAGGTAATCTCTTCCTTTAGACACATCAGATTTCCAAACCCTCTCTCATCTGCCCCTTCTCAAGTTGAAGTGTTTCTGGTCCTGTCTTGGTGTTAGTCCTCCTGTTACCTTTGAACCTTTGTAGTGCGCTGTACTCTCTGCTGGTGGTCAAGGCAGAGTTGAACAACCGTATGGCCACCTGCTGCTGAGCTTAGTTAGTTAGTCACTCAGGACCCTAGCAGATGGCTATGCTTCTCAGGCTTATGAGACAAATGTTTTTTCTCTCCTAAGAATAAATTAGTCAGTGTCTGGATAGTGGTAGTGTTCCTATCCTGTATCTCTTCCCCACCCCCAAAATATCTGCAATGCTTGAACATGAGCTCTTCTGACAGAGGATGAAACACAGTTACATAAAAGATGAGCTACATATCTTCATTTAAATATTAGTCTAAATGCAAGCTGACTTAAAAAATAATTTTGTGCCTTCGACTTGTTTGCGGCTATTGCATGTTCATTTACTTGCCTGGTTTCAAGGTTCTGCACAATTGTTTCAAGTGTGCAGCAGAGTTGTGAGAACCTTGTCATGCTGCTTTACAGTAAAGTAAGTTTCAGTCTGTAAGAGTGCTGCCTTTTCTCCCTTTAATTAGCAGCTGCTGTTGTGAGTGACAAGATACAGCATGTCTTGTTTGTATGGCTCATTCATTTTAAAAAAGAAAGCATTCATAGAACTTTCTGTATCTTTTTCTTTCCTTATAGTAAGAATCATTCACATGGCAACTAGACTGTGAGTCCATTCTCAAACTTTTATCACAGATTTTAATTTGTTATACTTTAAACAACAGCAGGGTAGATTGCCTGAAATTCGAAGCATTCTGGAACTTGGATTTTGGGCCAAGGGCAAATAACGTTCTTGAAGTGACAAAGTGCATGGTGGTTGTTCCCCATGATAATTTCCTCTGTTTAGGTGCCCAACAGTTGGTTGAATCCAAATTCCAAAAAAGTGGGGAAATATTTATACCCCAGCAGATAGTGGGTTTGGGTTGGTAGAAAGAGTTCTAAGGAGAACAGCCGGCTGGTGATGCAAGGGCTAGTGATCTTGTGATCTTATCTGTCTTCTACAAAAATCCTTGAAGAAGCTCAAAAGCTAAAACCTACCATCAATCTGTGAAGGATAACAAAAACTATAACCCATTACTGCTCCAGCTCTGTCACCTTAAATTGGCCAGTCATTACATTTTTGTAAAAATGTAAATCTAAATGGAGTAAAAGGGATGGAGAAGAGGGTTGGCTGAATAGCTTGGCTGTCTGGCATCAAGATCTTAAGCTGCAATGGTAAGCATGCCCTTGAGAAGTAGCTTACAGAACAAAGGGAAAAGTGCCATTCAGAAATGCTTACAGAGCTGCAGGCTTCATGAGAACATACATAGCAGCTGCTTCTATGGAACAGGAAGCTACTTGAATAAAATGAAGAAGCTTCCTAAAAGGGAAAGCACCAGAGGAAGTGTGTTATCAACGGAGCAGAGAAATTGGCTTTGGGTTTGACTTTAACACTTTGCATATTAGCACCTATAACTTGGAGAATTGCTTTGGAAGCACCTAGATAAATATTTCATCTTACTAGGATTTCTGGAAAATCAACTTGGGAGTGGGAAAAGATAGACTTTTATCACTTGAGATGATAAGTAGATGGCATCTGGATCTCCAATCAGATGGTGCTACAGTAATACAATGCTACAGTAATGATAAAAGACTAGTTTGGTTACTATTTAATGTTTTTCAGTGTGAGAATCACATTCAGTTCCAGAGTGGTTCAAGCAGAGAGGTTAAGAAAGGAATTAAGGGGCACTTCAACAGGCAAACCTGCTGGTCCTGTAATTCTGAGGTGTGGCACCAATTGGAAATGAAGTTACACAATCTATTGAGGATTTAGATATTCTTTATTTGGATCCAGACTGAAGATTCTAGTGGCAGGTCTAAAATACTTCCCAAAGTGGTCAGTACAAGTTAGAGAAAGAATTTGAGAAAAAAAGAAAAGGTCTGGTAAAGAAGTGATTTAAATTTTGTACTCTAGTTCCCAAGAAAGTTCCTAGTGGTTTTCCTATCATCCATAAATTACTGAGAATGGACCAATATAACCTGGGTGTTGAATTTAAAACCTAACAAACTAAAACTTCATTGGTCTGTCAATTTTATTGTTACTTATTACCTGTCAGTTTCTTTCAGCATATATCTATTTAGTGTTGTCATTCTCCAATTCTAATTGTGTAACTTTTATGATGTTTAGATCAAACTGCAACCTTTCTTTTCCAATAATGGTATTGCATGATGTGAAAATCAAAAGGAACTGAGAGGGGTCTATTAAAAATGTGTAACGAGGGAAACTATTTGGTGGGTTGTGCGAAAGAGTGACCATCCAGTTACTAGAAGGCATGGACATACACAGAATTGACATCAATTGACACCCTGGTCTGTATTTTCAGCATAGATGATGGGGGTTGAATGTACCACAGAGACCGAGTAACCATCTCACCCCTATAGGCTGTCTTTCCATGTTAGAAGTTGTTATTTTGGGTGTGTTGTGGAAATGAGATGTCCGTGTGTATATGGAAGCCTGTGTTTAAAGCTGTATTCCCTTCTGTGAACATGGGGAAGAACAGCCACAGAGCTGCTTCATTTGTATGTTATTTATCCAGAACACCAGATTGAATAAAACCCCAAAAGAAAAGGAGCCGTCTGTCACCATCTGCTGGTGAATAGGAAGAAGGATGGTTTTATTTTCATAAGCTTTCACCCCAACATTCTTTTTGGCAGTCACTATAACTGTGAATCTAGACACAAATTCAGAATTCATAGAATAGTGACTCTGCTGTGTGTCAGAACTCTGCTCAAGTGTCCTATGTGGTAGTGGTTCCCTTCCGTTGTTCTGTTGGAAGAACTAACTCTTCAGTGGAAGGTGATTCAACGTCTCTGCTCAATGGGTGCATGCTGAGTAAATATGCAGTAGATGGTGCTGATGAATACACAGCACAATTCCTAGCTTTTGTAGGACCAATATAATTTCCTCTCTGCAGTTCTTTATACTCTTAATTCCTAATTCCCTAGGTATGAGAGTAGTGCTAATGTTGTGGATGTATTAATCTAGGCATTATACACTTAAACCAGCATTATTATAAATAGCTGGAGGAAGGAGAAATGTGTGTCTAGTTATGTGCAAGATTCTTCTCTGTTTTATGTAATCCACTAAATTAAATCATTGTTTTATGGAGAAATTCTGTCAGGTAATTATTACAATTGATTTCTATATTTCAGAAAAAAAAGTCATTGTTTTACATATTTTTTAAATGTAATTTTCTGCAACTATGATGATGATTTCCAGATTAAACCAATTTAAATTTTCTTCTTTTGGCTTGATAGAAAGTTAGCCTGTCAATTAAATCCTTAATATACTTAAGATGCTGTATAGTTTTGCAATAATGATTTGAGGACACTAAAACTCATAAAGTAACTAACTACAGAGTGGATTTTTTACAGCTTTTTTTTTTAAATCTTTGCCTAACGTCTTTACAAAACTGAAAACATCTGGGACTAAAAAAACCCAAGAAGATAAAGGTTATCTGCTTCAGATAAATTAAACTCTCCCTCTCTATCTCTTTCTCTCTCACCCTTTCCACAGACTCTTGTTATCCTTGACCCCTTTGGCTGATTTTTAGAACCTATTAAAATTTGAGCTTTTCTTACAGTTTGTAAATTTTTGAAGAGCTCTCCCAGCCAAAAAAAAAATTAATCTTGAATTTTCAATTTGTTGCGCTCTTCCATAATTATTCAGGACACAATGACATAAGTTTGAGTTTCAAATATAACTACCATTAGACTATTAGACAAGTTCCTTACATGTTGTTTTAGTGCTGGTGATAGAAGGTTTATAGGTAAAGCCCTGCAAATCCACAGATATCTGTGGGTATTCACATCTGTGGATGTGCATACAGATATCTGCAGCTCATTTTTGCAGACATGGATACAGAGTTTGTATCTAGAACCTTGCAAATTTGCAGATATGCCTGCCGTGTTTGAAGCTATTCCTATTTGTGTGTACAGAATGGGCACATATTTATGTAAATACTTAATTTGCATATGTGTATATCCTTTACAGTCACAATCAAGTTTCCCTCTAACTTGTGCGGTAGATGGCCCCCTCAGCTACTTAATGAGCCCTGCCCAGTCTGGATCTCAGCTCCCCACCAGCTTGCAGAGACTCACTGCTCTGTCCTCAGCAGGGAGCTGCTGCTGTAGCTGAGGGAGAAGTGTCCTGCAGCCAGGCAACTCTGTGTGTGGAACCATGAGCCCCCGACTGGGTGGGACTGATTAAACAGGTGCGGGGCCATGCTACTGTGCAGCTTAGAGAGAACCTTGGTCACAGCATTTCCACCAAGTGAAAAACCCTGTCCCTAATTTCACTTCATCCCTATCCATCAAACCATTGCTGTCTGTCAAATGATTACCCACGATTACTCATGGTCTCCTGGCCCAGACAGATACATACAGATATGTGACTTTCTAAATGACTGTCATAATCCAATTTTTCTCAGACAAGTGGCTTGAAAGCACACATGTGACTGTTCCAGAATGGAATGCTGGACTACTTGGTTCCAGCTGCCAAAGGGTAAACAGATAAAATCACATATCAGTACAACACAGCTCTGCAAAAAAGACACATGGTGAGAGCCGATTTTCACAAAGCACATGTGAGATCTAGCCTCTAGTATCCCTATGTAAGTGGAGCCTGCTCTTGGAAATGGGGATACTGACAATACAGACAGAAAAACAGATCTTCCAGTTTTAAGCCAGGCACGTATCTGATGTTAACAATTCTGACAGCAATGAAATCACAATACACATGAAAAATTGTCACTTTAAATTGAATTTGGCACTACTATCTTCCATTATTTGGGATGGCAAATGTGCTTCCATTTGAGCTCCGTCTCTAACTGATCCAGCATCAGAACCAATATTTATGGCCCCACATGGGTTGCACCTGGCATCTGCAAAATCCAGATGCCAAGCTCTGGAATGTATTTTTATGGTAGTGCCATCTGGGTATCTGGCTGGTTTCTTTTATTGTCTCTTGGCTGTTTTCACTCCCTGGCTTTGCTGGATAGTAGAACAGTCTGTAAGATGTTTGTAGGGTAAAACCATTTTTGGGACACCTTTTTCATTGTTCATGCCGTTTTCATTTGAGTCAATCTTAAGTGAGAGCAGTTTAACTCCTTTTATGTATCTAGAGCATCATTTGAAAGGAATAAAACAGGAGGTCCTCATATGCAGGAAGACTACTGGGGTATGCTTTAATATTATAGAAAGCTGAAATGCCTAAGATATTCTACTGTATTGGTCTCATATGGATCAGAAATTACAATCCTTAGGCTGAATCTGAAAGATTGTTCAAAATCATAATCATATTAAATTATTTTATTCTCTTATGGGTTCCATTATACATTTTGTAGATTTTTGCAGATTAATTTATTAAATTGGTTTTATGATAACAGTAGAATTAGCAGTCTTAGCTTCCAGCATGTAAGAACACCACATTATCAACATATAGCAGAGTGGGTCTTACCCTAAAGAGGCATCATACATGTATGATTCTGCAGGTAATTTAGACTATTATATTTCTTACTGTTGTATCACTTAAGCATGCATAGATTCAATATTTAATGGACTCGTGACACAAACCTATATAACTACAGAGATTTTATTCGCCGTTTTTGAGAATAGGTTGGTTGTTCAGAAACTTTAGAAATTGGAAGGGTTGGATCAAATGGCTACAAACCATAATAAAAATACACGTTAGACCAAACTGTTTTACTTAGGCCCTGATTCTGCAAATGTGCATGCACATTCTTACCTTTACTCAAGTGAGTAGTCCCATTGAAACTACTGCAAGTTAAAAGGTAATATAAATTCATTTAAAGTAAAGGACACATTTGCCAGATTGGGGACCTAGTGGGCACCTTGAATTTGAATACGGAACATTACAGAATGGCAGCAGTATGAAATGCTGCTGAGGCTGCTTGTGTGTGTTCAGTCCCACACTGAAGGGAATCATAGCAGCTATACTTTACAAGAAAAGGGAAAGAAGTTTTATAATGAAACTCTTTTCCAATGCATAGGACAGAGAGAGTAGCTGAGCACAGTGTGCTTCCATCCTGACCTGGAGTGATCCTGACCTGGAGTGGAGGAAAAAAGGACAGTTCATTTTGCAAATCCAATAAGCCATTCAATCCATGGCTTGTTTGCTGTGACTGCCAAGGGTGCCAATTAGTGGCAGCTGTATTGGTGTTTTTTGTGATGTGAACAGCTGATCCTTAGGAACTGAACCAAGACAATCCTCTCATTTCACATTATAAAAGAGGGGGAGAAATACTATTTTCCTCCCTAGTAGCAGGGTAGACCTGATTTTTTTTTATCCACCTTCTGATTCTTCAGATCTTTCCCCATTCAGTGGATTTGTGTTTTGATGAACCTTCTTCCATTTGAGGCAGGCTGAATGCTGCCCGATCTAAGAATGGCCTCGAAGGGCTTCTTTGCCTGGGAGGAGAATCATTGCAATGTAAAACCACTGGAGGAGTGGGATGTGAAGGGGAAAATAGGCAATCCCAGAGCAACTCCCCAAAAGGGAAAAAGCCAATTTTTGTCAGTTACTAAGCAAAAAACAGTTAGATTATGGTATTTTTTGTGTGTGAAATAAGATGATAGGCCAAAGGTCAGATCCTCGCAGACTGATCACAGGAAGGACCTCAGCCGTCACTGTGCAGTTTCAGGAAAAGCAGCTAAGGACTGTTAAAATGAACTACCCTCTCATCCTTTGATATAGTCCTTCTGGGTCCTGGTTGGCATGGCACAATGGAGAGCCTTGTTCTTCTCCTGTGCTGGTTCTTTAAATTACAGTCGTACTTCATTTTCGAAACACAAAACCACTAAGGAAAATGAATTCTGTTGTGTAAAAAGGTGCTGATGTCCTCATATTTTTTTTTTTAACCTGAAACAAAAGATATTTCTTTTTCAAACACAGCCTTGACAGGAACAAAGGAATCCAGCAACACTATGCTATTTTCTAAAACAGTCAGTGGAAGGGAGCTGGGTTTTATTGTAGATCAAACCTTTGTGTTAGAGACTGAGCTTCTACAGCAAGGTAGTTTAACCAGAAACAATGGAAATATTTCTATTTGTATCTTGGCAGCCAACTAGTAAGAGGCAATAAAAAAGGTGTATATTATCTCATCTGGAGGAAACGCTGTAAACTGTCGCAGCCCCTTTAGGTTGCTCTGATGCCAAGGAGCACATTTCAAATTTCATCTTGTACGTGAATGAGATGTGGGAACAGTTTACGGTGTCTCTGAAATGTCCTTACATTGATTGGCACGGTTCTCAGCCCCACTGAAAATAATGGCTTGGGGCGGCCAATGTAGTAATTTTCACGGCTTCAATTTTGTACAGTCTGTTGCTAGCTGGAAAATAAATATCTTGCAACACTATTATGGCTGCATACAAATATGTCAATAACTTCTGCAATGAATACAGCAGTTACATCTTTGAACCGAGTCTTGTGCTGTCAAAGAGAATCCAACAGAATAACAGCAGTGCCCTGGATGATGACTTCTACGAGTGACAGAAAATGAGGCTATACACTACCACTTTTGCTTTCAGAAAAATCTGCATTCAGGAATGAAAAAGGCATCCCATCCTGTGGTGGATATCATTTTATTCAGAGACAATCAATATAGGTGGGGGGGATCAGTGTGGTAAGAGAACCTTATGGATTAGACTTAAACCAACAAAGACCAAGGCCAAAGGCTATAGTCAAAACTCCATTGGCTGCAAGATGATTCAGCTTCTTACTCTGTCATAAAGGGTAATAGAAGTGGTGGTAAAAGATTGTTCTTGATCCTGGACCATAGTATATTGTATGGATCAGGATTAGAAAAAGTTATACCTCTACCACATGAGTTCTCTGCCTCCATTGTGTGCTACAGTCTTTGCTTTCCTCCTGCATGCTGCTGTTCTCTTGAGCCAGTGATATGTGAATGTGGGCGGGGGGACACTCAGACCTTGCAACTAACAATACAGAATAGAGCCAGGTCACTAACTGGTGCACTTTAAGCACTATCCCACCAGTGCTGCTGCTCATGGATTATGGTATGGCCCTTTTTCCCCCCAACACATCCACCCACTTTTTAAAGACCACTTTAAGTGTCACATTGTGCCAAATTCTGTACAGATTTATGGCTTCATCCTGATGCTGATTGTGCCAATGAGGAGCTGAACACACTCAATTCCTACTAAACTCACTATGAAGAGCAGGTCAGTATTTTTCAAAACCAACCTTTATTCAAAAGCAGTGTTTTGAGAAAAATCATTGGCAATAACATGAATAGCTACACAATTTTTAGAGGTTCTATTGAAAACATCAAAATGGTTATAAAACAATTTTTGTACTGAAAACTCTTCTAAATGCTTTTAATGGGAATCTTTTCTTTAAATCTAATACATACAAAAAGGCCAATTTTCATCACTTCAAAATTTGAAACATCAGAATGTTTCTCTGAAATTTTCATTTTTTCAACCACCAGTAGCTTCACCCATGCACAGGAAAACACCTTTCCTTGCAGTATCGAGCTCTCAAGACACACGCAACCCCTTTGATTTCTGACCATACTCTGAATAGAATATGATCTAGTGCACAAAATGGGAGACAACTTAATGCATATTACTTGTTTTCTGTAAATTTGTTAGAATTTTCAAATAATTTAATACTGACTCTAATTTACTTTACTTTTTTTTCTTTTAAAAGATAATAAAAATATGAAAATAAGAAATTAGCCTTTTGGAATAAACCCATGTAAATAATAGACAAAATACTTCCCATTGAAAGGAGCATATATCATATTCTTAGTACTTTTAATCCCTGCATGATTTTAACAGAATCATTACATCTGATCCATTCATTCCATGAAACACTTCTACTAATATTTCCATTTAGATCAATGACTTCTTATGATGCAAATCTTACTATGCAAGCTCTTGTCTAATTCAAAATATTTTTGAATATTGTCCCATTCATATATCTGGTATGAAATAGATTTCAGTTCATGTGCAGCAGATTTCAGAATATTTTTAAAAGAAAAAAAAACCTCATTCTTTCAGCAACTTAGCAAGTTCATGTCAAGTTAGTTTTTTATTAGGACACAATGAGGCATTTTTAAAATTTTCAATATCAAGTACAGTAATACTTTTCTACATTTCTATGTGGGTGTTGATCACAGCTTCGTACTTAAAAGTACGTAGTTTTGCATCTAAAACAGGAATTCAATTTCTTTGCTATATGTGAAGAGTATCTATGTATACCTCTCCAAAAATTAGAACATTTACGCTCAGAGTACCGAATATATTCAGTTATTACACCTGTACTTTGTTCTCTGCATACAAATCCTATGGATGATATCAGTGGCAATGAGCATAAAGAGAATAGGTTTCTTAATGCTTGCAAAATATGGCTAGTCAATTTGAAACTACCATGAAGTGTAGCTATATAGTAAGTTGTGTGTCTAATTACAGATTATTTTTGCTTATTTGGTACTCTCTAGATCAACTGAGTTTTTTGACTTTCTACTTTGCACAGTGTGTTGATTAAAGAGAGTTGCTATACTGGAATTTTTTGTGATGTACAAACTGTTACACCAAGAATTTGACTGAAACAGCAACTCAAATCACTCAAGACACCAAATACTAGTCATCATAAATTGTGCTAATTATTAAGCTGCACTAGATTTTTAAACTGAAGATGTTTAAGTATGACTTGTTCCATATCTCATAGCCCAGTCTACAATTTTAAATGGTCTGATCTGATTTTAAATATTATTTAATGCTAGCAAATTGTTGACCACATGTGCTAAGTTTCAACCAATATGATTTGCAAAAAAAGGAAATGATAACCAACATAAATGTAACCAATGAGAAACTGATGTAACAACAATTAAGAGAAAATATTGATTTATAAAGAAGGTGTAGCTGAACATGCTCTAAGCCAGTGTTTCTCAGCCTTTTAAAAACAGGTGGCAACTCCCTTAACCAGGACTCTCTCGTCCAGCAACATCCATGGTCTGCCTGGGAGGGGAAAGCTGGCCTTGGCCATGGCAGTCTGGCAGGTGGCCTAGCTGGGCCAAAGGAGCCTGCAGTGGGCTGAAGGGCTGGTGTCAGGGGACCTCCTGTTGTCTGGCAAATTCCCTCATCTAGGACCGAGCAGGTCCCGAGGATACCAGACCAGTAAGGTCCCACCTATATCAGTGACTGACTCTTTCCCATTGTAAACTGTGCCAGGGAGAGCTCAGGGGCCAGCACCAGTCCATGGACTGGTTGTTGAGAAATGCTGTTCCAGAGGCTATTGATTAAGGAGTAATATTTGCTAGCATATGGAATAGCTGATTTATACTATATAAGAAAGGTGCTGGTTACAGAATAGGGTGGTCTTACTTTTGAGCAAGGAAAACCTTTTGAATGCAACGGTTTTGAAATTCCATGCAGAGGGCTCATTGGCAATAAATTATTCTGAATAAGGAAGCTATGGAAAAGCAAAGAAGATTCAAAGCACAGAAATAAGACACGGTAATATAAAAGCACATGCTTCCTGACTTGATCCACCTGATTGTCAGCTTGATCTAAGACATTAGCTCCATGCTGGAAAAAAGACAGATGTGTTCTGTAAGAATTAAGGTGCTTATTAGTTCATCAGCCTCACAGGAAAATCCCAGTGTAGAAAAGATAGGTCACTGTGCAAGGGAGAAGCGAACAAGAATAAATAAAGCAGTTCATTTGTAAATGGGGTGATCCCTCTTGCTCATGCATTAGTGCTTGTGCTTCAGAAGAGTAGTAATTTATTGATGCAGATGGCTATGTAAAGTGCATGCAATTTGTGAGGGGGCTTGACCCTTGACTGATGGGCCATATGTTGCAAAGCCCCAGAGGCATCATTTGACTGAGTTCTCTTCCTCTCTCTGTCTCTGCACCTATGGTCCTTGTTCAATCACCACATATTGAACTATAGACTTACTAACTCCCCCAATAAATCTCCAGCTAATGGCTCACAAAGGCCATAACTTAACCCTTTCCATACAAAAGAGCGCATTATTTTGCATCTAGTTTTCACATTCATTGAAATAAATGATAAATATTACATGATGTTACTGGTATAAAAAAGGTTGTTGAAAAGGACTGTTCCCTGAAGAGTATTCACCAAGTTTGGATGCACAAAACTTAGTTTGAACTCTCTTGAATTCAAATAATACATATTTTATTATTGACAATGCATCACAGGTATCATGCACTCCATTGAGGTACAGTACTTCATACCATAGGCAAAACATAATGGAGTAATTTATGTTTCCAATTTAATATTTTTGCCTAATATTAATTTTTATATTGCAAGGGCACTAATATATTCTTCCTGACCAATTCTTATGTCTTTGGTTGACATCGAGCTTGGTGGACAGCCTTCTCAAGTCTGTTAAAAGCTATCATTTGTTTTCCATACAGAATCACTCATTAAGCCAAACTTAATGTATTCTCACAGATTTACAGATACACTTTATTTTATACAGTGTCCTTCTGAGACAACAAGATGTTTTGCACAGTGAATCATGCCTTAGCTGAATGCACAAAATAGGGTTCTAAGGCCTTGTCTACACTAAAATGCTGCACTTCTCAAATTAACATATTTAAAATATTACATCCCCTTAGCATGGATGCAGTTATAGGTATAAATATGCTTTATACCGCTTATAGCTGTTCTGGTACAGGACGGGGAATAAGGCACTCCACATAACATCATCCACACCTTGTCTTGTAGTGTTATATCTATTTTGGTAAAAATCACACTCATAACTGACACAGTTGCACAGTTACAAATTTCAAGTGTAGACTAGGTCATAGTTTGTTAGAGTGTGTCAATGACATGGGAGGAACAGAGCTCTACATGCACAAGGCAACAAAATGGAATCAATAAGTCTTTCCCCCCTCATATTTTTTTGAGAGGCGGGGGCATGGTCAACAAAAGTAAGGTAAAATTATGGCTCACTGGAATTAGTAGAATGTTGTCAGTGATTTTAAGAGGGCCAGGATATCAGCTGTGGAAAGCTGCATCATGAAAGAAGCGACTTCCTTATTTTGAGACAATGATACACCTTTGTGCAGTAGATTCAAATGAAAAGTTTGTGCTCATTCCTACATATCATATTTAAACAAAACTCAAATTAATAAATAGGGAAGTTTCCTAAGTAGGCACTGCACAATGGGGTGAGGTGATTTGTGTAATTTTTGTATCACCCACAGCTTGTGAAAAGATGAAATGATAACTGAGAAATACCTAAATATAGAAGGGAGAACAGCTAAGTGTTCCCTGTCCTAAACCCACTTTCATGAAAATATATGCAGCCAAGAAGTCAAGTTCTTTCAGCATAAATAAAGCAATGCATACACACTTCCCCCACCATCCATGTGGATTCTTTTCTGAATTTCAGGCTTTCCTCCCTCTCTCCCTCCCTCCATTGTTCATTATTTTATTTTAGGCCAAAAGTATTTCAAGTAGCCAGAGAGGTCACTGAGAACACTGATAGTGGGATTTACAGGGGCAAATATCCTTACCATAGCTTATAATTCCAGGAGTACTTTACAACACCCATTTTCAAATTTCTGAACATTTGGTTCCCCTGAAAGAGGGTTGTATGTAGTGCATGGCATCTGTCTGTGAAAATGTGGTGGACTATTTTATAATTCATATAACCATTTCATATGAATATGCAAAAATTGACCTCTATTTTACCTGGCTATTGTACATAATTCTATTTTTATTTTGGCCAGGTATACACTTGCTGAGTAGTAGTTTACTCCTTGAGTATGCCTACTGAAAACAATCTGTGTGACTAAGAGAGAAAAAATATGGCCCAGAAAGAGGGGGAAAGAGAAACATACATAGTGAACTTATTTATTGTTTTCTGGCTAATACAAATTATACAAATGAGACTAGTAGCCTAGTACTCTTATATTATATATGAACTACATTGTGATTATATTTCTGAAAAAAAGTTCTGTGTTAACAAATATCTAGACGGGACAACATAAATTATTACAATGGAGAAAAAAATCTATTTCTTCATAAGTTGTGTAAGTCTGCCTGCATAAAACTGGGTTAGTAAGGACACAATCAGAAGACTAAAATTACCTTCTTTTGATCCATGTGTCAGTCTGCAAGTCATCACAATCCTTCTACTTATAGTAACTATGATGTCCTTAATGGATTGAGGGGTTTGTTTGTTTGGTTGGGTTTTTTTGAGTAGCAGCAGATTAACTTTCCTACTATGATTATTTAAACATTGCTTTAATTGCAATGCCCCATATTTGGATTTCATAAACCTCATTTTTTCAATAAAAACACTGTCTAAATTTTAGCATATTCTAATGTATTTATTTTGGCATATGCTAACTATATGTCATTCTGTGGTTAGGTTAGAGAAGAGTATTTTATTTTATGTAATTTTTAGCCACCTGGAAATGGAGGACAAGGCATAAAAGGGGGAAACAATCAAAAAGTCATGACAGCACATTCCGCAATTGCCCACTTAATGCTTTACATGTTTAGTGGCTGCATTGTTGTACATAAATCCAACACTGTGCTAGCGTTTAAAACAGCAGCTGGGGGGAAACAATAACAGAAAATGTAGAAATGGCAGAGGTGCTTAATGTCTTCTTTGTTTCAGTTTTCACTAATGAACTAATGGCAATAGGATACCTAATGCCAGTGAAAATGGGGTAGATTCAGAAGCTAAAATAGGAAAAAGAACAAGTGAAAATTACTTAAGGAAGTTAGATGTCTTCAAGTCACCCGGGCCTGATGAAATGCATCCTAGAATAATTAAGGAGCTGACTGGGGAGATATCTGAGCCATTATCTATTATCTTTGAAAAGTCACAGAAGACCAGAGATATCCAAGAAGTCTGGAAAAGAGCAAATATAGTGCCCATCTATAAACAGGGAAATAAAGACAATCCAGAGTATTACAGACAAGTCAGCTTAACTTCTGTAGTAGGAAAGATAATGGAGCAAATAATTAAGAAATCCTTTTGCAAACATCTAGAAAATAGTAAGGTAATAAGTCATAATCAGCATGGATTTATAAAGAACAAATCACATCAAACCAACCTGATAACTTTCCAACAAGGTAGCAATCCTTGCAGATAGGGAGAGCAGTAGATGTGGTATATCTAGAAGTAGATAAGGTTTTTTTAAATAGTCTCGCATGATTTTCTCATTGACAAACTAGGGAAATACAACCTTGATAGAGATACTGTAAAGTGGATGCATAAAGTTGTTTGCATAACTTTATCATCAGTGTTTTACAGTCATGCTGGAAGGGCATAATGAATGCTGTTCTGCAGGTATCAGTTTTGGGTCTGGTTTTGTTGCATTATGTTAATGATTTAGAAACTGGCATAGACACTACACTTATACAGTTTCAAGCTGGGAGGAGTTGCAAATGATTTAGAGGATACTATTATAATTCAAATGAGCTGGACAAACTGGAGAAATTGTATGAAGTAAATCGGATGAAATTCAATACGGACAAATGCAAAGTAGTTTACTAAGGAAGGAACAATCAGTTACACAAATAACAAAATGGCAAATGACTGCCTAAGAAGGATGGCTCCATGTGTCATAGTGGACCACAAACAAATATGAGCCAGCAATGTACACATTTGCAAACAAACAAACCAACCAACCCAAACCAAACTTCCTTCTGGGATGCATTTGAAGGAATGTTGTAAGCAAGACATGATTAATAATTCTTCCGCTCTACTCTGCGTTAATTCAGCCTCAGTTGGAGTATTGTGTCCAGTTCTGTGTACCACATTTCAGGAAAGATATGGACAAGTGGGAAAAAGTCCAGAGAAGAGGAACAAAAATTATTAAAGGTCTAGAAAATATGACTTATGAGTGGAGATTGAAAGAACTGGGTTTGTTTAGTTTGGAAAAAAAAGACTGAGAGGAGACATAACAGTTTTCAGGTACCTAAAAGATTGTGATGAGGTGTGAGAAAAAATGGTTCTCTTTAACTTCTGATTATAGTACAAGCAGCAATGGGCTTAAACTGCAGCAAGGAAAGTTTTGGTTGGACATTAGGAAAAACTTCCTAACTGTCAGGATGCCTGTTCACTGGAAAAAATTGCCAAGGGAGAGTTTGGAATCTCTATCATTGAAGATTTGTAAGAGCAGGTTAGACAGATACCTGTCAGGGGTGATCTAGATTGGGGTGGGCAAATACTGATCCGTGGACTGCATCCATTCTGCCAAGGTTAGTCCCTGGCAGGTAATTACCACTTTATTTACCTGTTTCTCTGCAGGTAGGGTGATTGCAGCTCCAGTTGGCCATGGATCGCCATTCCAGGACAATGGGAACTGAGGGAAGCAATGTCCCAGGCTGCCACTTCCCATAGCTCCTGTTGGCCAGGAATGGTAATCCATGGCCAACGGTACCTGCGGAGGTATTGACGGGTATATGCTGTTTAGGAAAGACAGAAATAAGGGTAAAGGTGGTGGAGTCGCATTGTATATCAAAGATGAGGTAGATTGTAAAGAAATAAAAAGTGAAGGAATGGAGAAGACAGAGTCTGTTTGGGCAAAAATCACATTGGGGAAGAAAACTATCAGGTCCTCCCCTGGGATAGTGCTTGCGGTGTGTTATAGACCACCAGGATCGAATTTGGATATGGATAGAGACCTCTTTAATGTTTTTAATGAAGTAAATACTCATGGAAACCGCGTAATCATGGGAGATTTCAACTTTCCAGATATAGATTGGAGAACAAGTGCTAGTAATAATAATAGGGCTCAGATTTTCCTAGATGTGATAGCTGATGAATTCCTTCATCAAGTAGTTGCTGAACCAACAAGGGGGGCTGCTATTTTAGATTTGGTTTTGGTGAGTAGCGAGGACCTCATAGTTGAAATGGTTGTAGGGGACAATCTTGGCTCGAGTGATCATGAGCTAATACAGTTCAAATTAAATGGGAGGATAAACAAAAATAAATCTGAGACTAGGGTTTTTGATTTCAAAAGGGCTAACTTTAATAAATTAAGGAAATTAGTTAGGGAAGTTGATTAGACTAAAGAAATTATGGATCTTGAGGTGGAGGAGGCCTGGGATTATTTTAAATTAAAGTTGCAGAAGCTGTCAGAAGCCTGTATCCCAAGAAAAGGGAAAAAAAATATAGGCAGGTGTGTTAGACCAAGCTGGATGAGAAAGCATCTCAGAGAGGTGATTAAGAAAAAGCAGAAAGCATATAAGGAGTGGAAGATGGGAGGGATCAGTAAAGAAAGCTACCTTATTGAGGTTAGAGCATGTAGGGACAAAGTGAGAGAGGCTAAAAATCAGGTAGAGTTGGACCTTGCAAAGGGAATTAAAACCAATAGTAAAAGGTTTTATAGCCATATAAATAGGAAAAAAAAACAAAAAAAGAAGAAGTAGAACCGCTAATTACTAAGGATGGAGTGGAGGTTAAGGATAATTTAGGAATGGCCTAGTATCTAAACAAATACTTTGCTTCAGTCTTTAATGAGGCTAATGAAGAGCTTAGGGATAATGGTAACATAACAAATGGGACTAAGGATATGAAGGTAGATATTACCATATCCGAGGTAAAAGCCAAACTTGAACAGCTTAATGGGAGTAAATTGGGGGCCCCAGATAATCTTCATCCAAGAATATTAAAGGAACTGGCACATGAAATTGCAAGTCCATTAGCAAAAATTTTTCATAAATCTCTAAACTCAGGGGTTGTACCATTTGACTGGAGAATTGCTAATATAGTTCCTATTTTTAAGAAAGGAAAAAAAAGCGACCCGGGTAACTATAGGCCTGTTAGTTTGACATCTGTAGTATGTAAGATCTTGGAAAAAATTTTGAAGGAGAAAGTAGTTAGAGACATTGAGGCTAATGGCAATTGAGACAAATTACAACATGGTTTTACAAAAGGTAGATCGTGCCAAACCAACCTGATCTCCTTTTTTGAGAAAGTAACAAATTTTTTAGATAAAGGAAAAGCAGTGGATCTAATCTACCTCGACTTTAGTAAGGCATTTGATACAGTACCACATGGGGAATTATTGGTTAAATTGGAAAAAATAGGGATTAATATGAAAGTTGAGAGGTGGATAAGCAACTGGTTAAAGGGGAGACTACAGCGGGTCATACTGAAAGGTGAACTGTCAGGTTGGAGGAAGGTTACTAGCGGAGTTCCTCAGGGATCAGTTCTGGGCCAATTTTATTTAATCTTTTTATTGCTGACCTTGGCACCAAAAGTGGAAGTGTTCTGATAAAATTTGTGGATGACACAAAGTTGGGAGGTATTGCCAATTCAGAAAAGGATCGGGATATCATACAGGAAGATCTGGATGACCTTGTAAATTGGAGTGATAGCAATAGGATGAAATTTAATAGTGAGAAGTGTAAGGTTATGCATTTAGGGATTAATAACAAGAATTTTAGTTATAAGCTGGGGACACATCAGTTGGAAGTAACGGAGGAGGAGAAGGACCTCGGAGTCCTGGTTGATTATAGGATGATTATGAGCCGCCATTGTGACATGGCCGTGAAAAAGGCTAATACGGTCTTGGGATGTATTAGGCGAGGTATTTCCAGTAGGGATAAGGAGGTGTTAGTGCCATTATACAAGGCATTGGTGAGACCCCATTTGGAATACTGTGTGCAGTTCTGGTCTCCCATGTTTAAGAAGGATGAATTCAAACTAGAACAGGTACAAAGAAGGGCCACTAGGATGATCCGAGGAATGGAAAACCTGTCTTATGAAAGGAGACTCAAGGAGCTTGGCTTGTTTACCTTAACCAAAAGAAGGCTGAGGGGGGACATGATTGCATTCTTTAAATATATTAGAGGGATAAATACCAGGGAGGGAGAGGAATTATTTAAGCTTAATACCAATGTGGACACAAGAACAAATGGATATAAGCTGGCTAGTAGGAAGTTTAGACTTAAGATTAGATGAAGGTTTCTAACCATTAGAGGAGTGAGGTTCTGGAACGGCCTTCCAAGGGAAGTAGTGGGGGCAAAAGATCTATCTGGCTTCAAGATTAAACTAGATGGGTTTATGAAGGGGATGGTTTGATGAGATAACATGATCTTGGTAACTAGTTGACCATTCATTATCACTGGTAAATAAGTCAACGGAGGGATGATAGGAGTTACTATAGAGAACTTTCTGGGTGTCTGGCTGGTGAGTCTTGCCCACATGCTCAGGGTTTAGCTGATCGCCATATTTGGGGTCGGGAAGGAATTTTCCTCCAGGGTAGATTGGCAGAGGCCCTGGAAGTTTTTCGCCTTCCTCTGTAGCATGGGGTACAGATCACAGCTGGAGGATTCTCTGCATCTTGGGGTCTTTGAACCATTGTTTCAAGGACTTCAATATCTGAGATAGAGGTGAGAGGATTACTCCAGGAGTGGGTGGGTGAGATTCTGTGGCCTGCATTGTGCAGGGGGTCAGACTAGATGATCATAATGGTCCCTTCTGACCTTAAAGTCTATGAGTCTATGAGGTGTGGATTATTATAGTGGTGGTGGCCCGCCAGAGGCTAACCCTGGTGAACTACCACTGTTTCATAGCCCACCCCGATCTAGATGGTGCTTGGTCCTGCCATGAGTACAGGGGGACAGACTTCATGAGCTCTCGAGGTTCCTTTCAGTCCTATTATTCTATGCAGTGGTCTTGCAACTGGTTCAGTGAGAAGAAGGGATCAGACTGCCTCAAAGTTCATAGATATAGCACTGACATTTTTAAAAATGGTTTAGCTGAACCAGTTTTACAAAGAGTTTAAAAAAATCCCAGCATAGCAGACCTTTATCCTGTTGCATTCTATTGATATGCCATTATAACTCTTGCAATTTCATTGCATTAATTAAACCCACTGTAAATTAGATTAGATTTAATAGGTTTTAAAGGCAGAAGGGACCCATATGATCATGCAGTCTCACCACAGACCGGAGTTTCTTGACGTAGGCCAGGGACCACTTCGAGAAAGCTGCTAATGGGCTGCTCCGGTTTGTTTTTCTAAAGCAGGGGTGGGGAACCTTTTTTTGGGTTGGGGGCTGCTGACCCACAGAAGAATCAGTCTGGGTCTGCACACAAATGAGAAGCAAAGAAAAAACGAACAAAAAGAAACCCCCTCACTGATTGAGAAGGAGAAGGACACTCCCCACATTTGCCTCACACACCAGAGGTAGGGGGACCCAGGCTAGTAGGTTGTGTGCTCCAGCAACATGGGGAGATGGTAGGGAGGAGCGCTGACAAGCTGGGAGGGACTAGGGTTGCCAGATGGTTTCAACAAAAATACCGGACACACTTGACATTACATCACAATCTATATTACATCTTATTTAGAAAATACCGGATATTTACATTTTCTCATTTATATTTTCTCAAATTGTTTCCCGAACAGAAAGCTCAAATACTGGACTATCCAGTTCAAAACCAAACACCTGGCAACCCTAGGGGGGTGTGGCATAGTGGGGGGTGCTGTCTGCTCTGTAACCCAGTGGGGTGTGGTAGTGGTACCTTGCTGGTTGCTGGGCTTGGGCAGTGGGCTGTGGGTGACCCCCACTGGCGGCTATTTATAGCACGGCCCAGCAGGACAGCGGAGGAGTCACTAGGCAAGGGTCTCACAACCTGTCTAACGAGTTGCCTCCCAGGGAGACAGACAAAGGCAGGAAGGCGGGGTCCAACCCCTGGCTGGGAGGCAGGGCTGGAATAGAGTTAGTTTCGGTCTGGGAAGCAAGGGAGAAGGGGCTAGGGAGGGGGTGGGATTGTAGGGCCCAGCCACCCCCTATCTAAAGGCGGGGGGGCCCTGAGGCCTCCTAGCCCCAGTTCCTGTAACCAGATTACATCTGTGCTGTGCTGTATCTTGGAGAAGCAATAAACTCCCTCAATCCTACTGGCTGGCGGAGTCTGTTCGTGCCACTACGGGGGTGCAGGAGTGGGGAAACCCCAACACGCCGTCACAGGGGGACAGATCCAGACAAGCTGGGGGCTGTATCCGGCCCCCAGGCCTGAGGTTCCCGACCCCTTATCTAAAGGCTTGTGTAACCATGGAGCCTCATGGCTCCCATTGACTCCAGTTCGCTGTTTCCAGCCAAGGGGAGCCATGAGGCTCCATGGCTATGGAGCCTTTAGAAGCAAACTGGAGCAACCAATTGTCAGCTTCCTCTAAGTGGGCCGCGTAGGCCATAGCACCTTACTCAATAAAATTCCTCCATTGAGCCCATGGCATCAATTTGAAATAGGTGTTTAGCTTTATTTTTGCAATCTTTATATATGAGTTCTGCCCTGTTTCCGTTCAAACCAGTGGCAAATGAAAACAAACTTCACTGAAATCAGGATCAGATGCTTTGTATGGAATAATACATAGATATAAAAATACATTGCAGTTATCCAGCATCATACAATCTAATTGTTTCCACATCTATGATTTATTTCTGTCTGTCTTCATGTCTAATTATAGTTCAGACAAAGCAAGCTTTTATCCTGAAGAATTATTGAATTGGTCTTAAAGAGAAATTGTCACATTTAAAAATAAATAAACATGAACAACATATACACCTAGATGATTTAGTTAATTTCTGTTGCTACCAAAGGTTATAACTACAAATGACAAGTAAAATTCAGTATGCTACTTATTTCATCTTAATTTATTGTATCATAATCTTTGTTTCAGTAGAGATAGAAAACTAAGTACTGTGTTTTGTTTTATTAAGTATTGCATGTAGTATTTTAAATTATTATTTTTTCACTACCAAACTTCAGGCACACAATTTAGTACACTTAAGATGTGTCTTACACAAGTAAGATTTTTGTGTATGTATATAAGTTCAATGACAAAAAATGTGAAAAATAAATCTTTGTTTCCTTTAATTGTGTTGCTGTAATGATGTAACATGACTATCTCTGCAAACATATCTCCCTCACTTATTTAAGCAAATTATCAGTAACGTGACCTTTGTTTTCCATTTGTTGACTTGTTCACGATTAAATGAAGTCATTGGGGCATATGTCAAGCAGATAAAGAGCCCAAATTAAAAGAAAAAAAGATGTTTATCCTTTTCCTAAAAGATAGATTAGAATTGGAAAAAAACACAACAATGGACAACAACAATTATTAGAGATAGGAAACAACTTCCATATGAGGAAAGATCAAAAAGACTGGGACATAGTTTGTCAGACTGTGCTAAGGATCTAGGCTATGGGAGAGGCATATAAAACCATGACTAGTTGGAGAAAGTAAAAAAGGAAACACTGTTTACCACTTTACATAATACAAGAACCAGAGGCCACCCTATGCAATTAATAGGTAAAAGGTTTAAAACAAACATAAGGAAGTACTTTTTCAAACTGTGGGGATGTTGTGAAGACCAAATGTATAAATGGGTTCCAAACAGGATTAGATGAATCAATGGAAAATGTGTCCAACAATTGCTCTTAGCCAAGATGGTCATGGAAGCAAACTCAGGCTTTAGGTGTCCCTAAACATCTGACTGCCAGAAGCAGGGGATCACACCATGAATTGCTCTGTTCTGTTCACACCCTCTGAAGTGTCTGGCACCAGAAACAGTGGACAGTATACTTCACTAGATGGCTATTGGTCTGACTTGGTGTAGCCATTCTTATGTTCTTATGAGATAAAGACAAGTCAACAGCTAGGCTGTATCTCTCATGTAAAAGAAGAGAATCTGATGGACAGAATTGCATACCAATTTTTTATATATGAGAGAGAGAAAGAGAGAGACAGAGACTTATTCCATTCATAGGGCCTGATTCTGATTCCACTGCCATTTGTGATGGTTTGGCACAGATTTCAATGGAAGCAGGACTGAACACAATCTCGGTCATCATTAATTCCAAAGCTACCATTTTTTGCTTTCTTCCATAGCAATTTAGCATCTCTGCTGTCCCTTTGTTTATAGCAGAAGAGGGAGCTCAGTTGATTCAAGGTGGCTCACTAAGACTTGAACGTCCCTAGACTTCTTGTTCGATGCTGTGTGTCTGTGATGCTGTTCCTTCTTGGTTAAAATATTTAAGGCATATCAAGTTCATATTGCTATATTAATCAGTACTGTCATAGTTTGCAAGGTCTAAAAGAAGTGGGAAAGTTTGCATTGCTACATGAGTTAAACAGCTTTCAATGTATTTTTTCTGGAGTGAGTATATAATAGGGGTCCTGTGTGTATTCACCTGTACACAAGTTTCAAAACAGTGCACGATCCCTAGACAGAAATTAACATGTCAGGCATTGCCCCAATGAGTATTTATAAGCAGCAGCTGAAGGATTAAGGGAACACTGGTGTTGTGTAAAGCAAACAAAGGGTACACAATATGATTAAATCACTGCTCAGTGTGCTATTCTTAGGTAGTTGTTTGCCTGAGAAATCCACTGATGTCTCCCTAGTTTTTGTGTTGGTTTTGTTTTCTATGGTTGCCTGAAGGGCTGATGGCTTTTAATAAGCAATGAAAGTCAGCATTATGAAAGCAGAGTAGAGAACTCATTTGTGTATTCCAGTCCTCTTTCACAGTTAGCCCAATATTGAACAGAAAAGTTTGAGCCTAGGAGATCAATTCAGAGCAGAAGTGGGTTTTCCCCTTTGGTGGCTGAGTCCAGTTTCTCTCATTGTTTCATCATAGCATGAATTTCTTAATGCAGTCTGCTAGGCAGTGTTTTGTGGGCATTTTACTATTTCTGAATAAGTTTACAATGCAAGAGCATGTTGCAGTATTATTTTAGCCCACCTTTATCAATGCTGAATGTAACATTGTTTTTTATTTGGTGAACTTAGAAACTTCCCTGAAGAGAGTCCAAAGAAGCCCTTAAATGTGAGGTTTTATTTTGGCTAACAAACATAAATATAGGGCAGGTAGCAGGTGGTTATAATTTTACGCTACGTGAGAGAAAATACTCCATTTATCTCAACTATTTTGTATTTTCAAGTTAAACTACTGAGTGGGGGAGTGTGTGAACAAATATTTTAAAATAGTTTCTCAGGCCAGAGTAAGGAAAAGAGGGAAACCTGTTGATTGGAATAATCAAAATTTTGTTTTTATTTTTCTGCCAATATACTAACTGCTACCCTTAAGCTGAATAAAGTGTTATAACAACAAAGGAGTGGATGTGTGATCCTTTCTAGTGTGTGGGAGTCAGGGATGGAAGAACCAGGAAGTGGTATTCAATATTTTTTGTTTGATTGCTGTCCATATGATCCATGCTTAGAGAAAGAACAAAAATGAAGATTTCACTGGTAGTTCTACAATTTTTTTTTTCAGAGATCACAGAAAAATGACCCCTAAAACCATTTGAAAGAAGTTGTTGAAAAATGTAATCTCACACTAAAATGATGAAACAAAATATTCCTCTGCTAATATTTTCATTTGCCTGCTGGCTTGACTGTTAGAAGACAGGATCTCTATGGATATTGGATTTTAAAAGCAACCTTGGGGAAGCTATGAATGTTATGCTTTCAGCTGCTGGAAGAATGTGGCACATCATTGTTCTAAAGCACACATGCTCTCACTAATAATCAATAAAGCACAGTCTTAGAATTTTTACAAATTCCCATGAGTCTGAAGTAAACTGAGGCACAGGTCACTTACCTTACTGCAAGTTTCACAAGACAACAAATGCAGGGATGGAAATAGACTCCAGGATGCCTATGTGCCAGACCCTTGTTGTAACCACCTCAGAATATTCTTTATTGAGTGTGACTGATGATAGTACCTTTTTATCTCTTAAGGTATGGACGGCCAGGCAGCTCATACATGGTAAAACAGTGAGATTAGGTCATTCCACCAATTCAAGTTTGCTTCCCTAAGTTTGACACACTTAGAGTATGTCTATATATCATGTCTATACTGCCTGCACTAACAGAAGGAGATTTTTCTGCCAGTGCTGGTGTATCACCTCCCTGAACAAAGTTAACTACAGTAAAAGATTTGCTCTCTGACATGCTGAGAGAATAGGGGTGCAGATTAGTCAAATATTTTGCTTAACTAAGAGTTTGGAGCAGGGGGCCGACAGGATTGCCTAGCTGCTGGGTAGTGTGGGGGGTGGCGCTTCACACTCCCAGAAGGGGCAGGGCCTTGGGAAGAAGGGGCAGGGCTGAAGCAGCCCACCCCCAGAACTGCCTGGTCCATGCCATGCCCACCCTACAGTCCCTCTGAGATGCCCAGTGAGCATGGCATGGGATTCTGGAATATGTTTTATGGCACCCTCGTAGTGATTTAAAAGGCCTGGGGCCCCAGACGCTGCCACAGTAGCAGCACCAGGAGCCCTGGACCCTTTAAAATTGCCAGGCTCTTGATCTATTGCCCCCTTTGCCTGCCCCTGTCAGCAGGCCTAGTTTGGCATGTGTGAGGGTGCTCTGGGCTAAGGCAGAGTTTTGGGCTCTGGTCTCTGGTCCAGGGTGGAGCCAGAAATGAGGGGTTTCAGAGTATAGAAGGAGGCTCCAGTCTGGGGCAGGATTGGGGTGTGGGAGGGGATAAGGGCTTTGGCTGGCAGTGTGGCTGTCGGATGGGGTCTGGAGTAAGATGTTTGCGGAGTAGGGGATTGTGCCAGGCTAGACCGAGGGGAGTGCAGGAGAGGGTGCAAGGTTCAGGGTTCTGGGAGGGAGTTTGGAGTGCTAACTCTGGGCGGTCCTCTTCTCTGCTGTCTCCCCAAAAGCAGAGGCAAAGCGATAGGCTCTGCATGGTGCCTCTGCCTGCAAGTGCCACCCCGGCAGCTCCCACTGGCTGCATTTCCCAGCCAATGGGAGCCGTGAAGCCAGAACTCAGAGTGGGGGAAGCACAAGGAGCCCCCTTGGCCGTTCACCTAGGAGCAGCAGGCACATATTAGGCCCTTCCAGGGAGCCACACAAGCCAGGCAGGGAGCCTGCTTACCTTGCACCAACCAGACTATGAAGATCTTTCAATGAAGATCAGAAATGCTGGTTGATGCAGCTTTGCTGTTGGTACAAACATCCATGATCGAAGTAGCCATGCCAATACAGACCTTTCAGGATAGGGTATTCTCTTAGAGTACGTCTAGACTACAGGCTTTTGTCGACAGAGGCTTTGTCGACAGATACTGTCGACAAAACTTATCTGTCGACAAAGCTTCTGTCTACAAAGAGCGTCTAGACTACATCTAGTTCTGTCGACAAAGCAAGTCGCATTGTCAACATGAGAGTGTAGATGCAAAGGACAGTGTAGATGCATAACGCCTTCTATCAGCAGAACTCTGTCGACAAAAGGCGTTATTCCTCATAGAATGAGGTTTACCGCTGTCGACAAAACTGCCGAGTTCTGTCGACGTTATGTCAACAGAACTCGGCGGTAATGTAGACGCAGGTATAGTTTTGTCAACAAAAGTCCACTTTTGTCGACAAGACCCTGTAGTCTAGACAAACCTGTATAGTTAACTTCAAAAAATTCAGTGATTCCAGTTCCTCTTTGATAATTACCCAACATTGTAGGCCTAGAAGTATGCTTTTTTAAAAAATTTGAGCCAAACTATCTCACCCATCTTTAATGCGTTTTTAAAAAATAGTATGCAGCATTCTTTTTAAAAGCATTTTAAATCACTGTTGTATTATGTTGCAAGATACACAAGTAATGTGATCTGTGGAGAACAGTACTGTTATTTCTTTATTTTTATGTTAGAGGCCAGGGGGTTCTCTAAACTGTGGTCCAGGGACCACCAGTGGTCTGCGAGCACCAATCAGGTGGTCAGCGGATAGTTCTGTTGTGTACCTGGGCAGCCGCACACCTCGTTAGTGGATTGCAGGGATGGCTCCATTAATAAGGTGCCTAGATCCTGGACCCTTACATGTAAGGAAAGAGGGGCCTTGAGGGGGAACAAGGGGCAGGTGGAAGGGGATACTGGGGTAAGAGGGGAGGGCTGGGGGAAATATGGGATGTGCAGGGCTGCAGCAGCCTGAGAAAAAAGCAGATTTGCCGAGCTTCAGGGAAAGGTGAGGAGAGGAGAGTTGGCCCTTCCCAGCCTCAGCTCTGTGGCTGCTGTGGTGAGGGAGAGACCCCTACTGATATAAGTTGTGTGCTTTTATTTATAGAACAAAAAAGTGTGAATTATTAAGTCAGCTATATGTGTTTCATGCAATCCTTTAGCTAGGAACCTGCTTGTACTAAATATTATGGTTATAATTAACTAATGCAGCATGCCATTTAAAAAAAGTTTATTTCTGGCAGACTGTTAATGGAGGAGAGTTTATTGTTAATGTTATTTAATCAAATATTGATAAATCAGTAAAAAAGAAAGGCAGAAAGAATTTTACCTTAGATATTAAATTATTAAACTATTCTCAGACTTTTAAACTATGCTAACTGAGCCAGACTCTGCTGAACTTCATTTGAATAACATGGCCAATACTGATTTTATCAATAAAATAGACATATTTTAAAAGTCTTTCTTTCTTTCACAAACGCAGTGGTAAATCTCAGACAAGTTATGACAGGAGGTACTGAGATGCAGGTGGCATGGGTAATTAAAGGTTGAATCAGGCAATGCCTTTCCCAGTATATAAAGAACCTTCTAGATGATTTGAGAAGGTAATATGTGCATTAAGGGTCGGGAGAATAAAAATGAAGTCCTCGGAGTAAATAGAGGGAATTTGCAAAGCAAATCAGAGTAGACTAAAAAAAATCTTCTTTCTTGTTGTTCCTGAAGATGCTGCTTATATATCTATAACTAGAAATGTGCTTTCTTTCTAAAATATTCTGGTTATTTTGATTCTGTTAGTGTTGTCTTTTGACTGGGAATGAACTCTGTGTCCTACCTATCTGATCTAAATTCCATGTACACATCCTACATAAAGCACAGGTAGCTGAATTGGGGAACTGTGCAGATAAGACCCTAAGTTGCTCTCATGTACACAGATATGTATAGACATGCTGCTCAGCCATTGAGCCTGGCAGTGAGCGACAAAAAGAATCAACATGTAGCAAATGTACTAAACTATAGGACACCTGTGTTTTGTTGCACTTTATGCCATAATTGACATATTAGAATTGTTTTTTGGTATAAAACCTGGTTTTTAAGGATAGTGTTTTACCTCTTGAGTTAAACAGACCTGTTGCTTATCAATTAAACTGAAAGGAAAAGCATTAAGTGCAAGTCCCCACTAGCATAAGACAGTACCAGTATGAACCTCTTTACCATGTGAAGTAAAGAACTATTTCCCTTTATATAGATCATTCAACAGGGGAGGAAGCAGTATGCACACTTTGCCACTGGTTTTACATAATTGTTTTCGTTTAGCAGTATTATGTTGAGGAGCAGGGTTTCTGGATTCTGTTCTTCCCTTTGAAAGGATAGTGGATGGCTAGAGTTTGCAGACAGGCCAAACAGGGCCAGCTCGAGCCATTCCTGCGCCCCGGGCAGCGGGCGCACGACTCATGCGCGGCTCCGCCCCCGGGCGCACGGTGCATGCGCGGCCCTGCCCCCCTGGCGCACTGCGCACGTTACAGCTGCAATCGGGCACGCGGCGCCTGATTGCAGCTCTAAGGGGCACCGCGCAGCCGGGCACGCAGCACCCCTTACAGCTGCCATCAGGTGTCCCCCATAGGTTGGCGCCCCGGGCAGCTGCCCGGCTAGCCCCCCCCCTTAATCCGGCCCTGAGGCCAAATCACATTAATTCTGAATGGCAGCACAGTGAAGTTGGGTTTATTGTAATGAGAAGCTGGAATCTGTACCAATTTTTTCTATAAATGTTTTTGTGCAGCTTCTCAGTTGATTTATTTGCCTGGTGCCTAGAAAGGAGCGTTGAGCTATTGAACAGTAGGAGGGGTTTTGAAATGTACAGAGATTATAGATAGCACTCAGTGGAAAAGACAGATTTAGAACTCATGGTCTCTAAGTCCCTGGCCAATCGTATTTTCTCCTGAGAGTAATTTGAGAAATTGTCTCTCTGTCCTACCTGTGGACATCACTTATTACTGCAGAACAGAGAGGCTGATTTACCCAAAATGCAGTACGTGATGCAGTATTCTTTGGAGATAATGTATGAAGATAAATGATCAGATCACAGGCTTCCATGTGTGAATGATTTCGTACTGCAACAGCTTTGAGGTGGAGCATTTGGAGAAAAAGAAAGAGGGAACGCTAATAACAACAGTATCCTGGAAAGAAACTTCAAGTATTTTTGTTCTTCTCTTTTTGGCGTTTTAACAATGCAAGCAAGATTTCCTGATGAAGTTCAGGAGTATGAAATTACCTTAAATAGTTAAAAGAATGTTGGGCAAAGTGCGGAATTTTAATCACTTTTCTGCAGATTTTTATTACTATTATTTCAGATGGCTGGTGTAACTTTTTTATACATTTGCTATTTATATAGTGCCAAAAGATCTCTTCCAATCATTTCACTGAAGAAAAACTTGGATAGGTGAACCAGCTATTTGAAACAATAAACCCTGCAATTAAAAAAGAAAGAGAGAAAAACACAGTTATAATTGATTTCGCCTATGGGTCTGTTTTTTTAATCCAACACACAATACAATTGCAAGCCTGAACATGGAGAAAACTGGGCAGATGTTCTTACTGCAGATCAGACCAAACTTCCTGAAGTTTAAAAGTAGGATTAATCTATGCAGAAAGATTTAGGAATACAAGTCTGTGCAATTTGGGGCTTATATAGTCGAACTGGGATGAAGCATGACACAGCGTTGAGCATAAGTAGGTCCCATGCTCTGTGGGCACAAAAAGCTCTGACAGTAGCAGATCTCATATGATTTCCAGTGCTGGAGAGACATGATGTAAGTGGATCCACATCCGCTGCATGTAGTGGAGCTGTATTCCATGGATGGATGGTTGTACCACAGCATGTGGGGTTGAGGCCCAATAGATCCAGGCCTAGGCAAAATCTGATGGCCATTTTCCTTGCTTGGGGGAAGTGGCATTCATGCCAGGGGGCTACTGAAGCAGCAGCTTTGCAGACATTTTCTATATGAAGTGAAGCATTCCTTCCCTTCATAGTCTTGGTGGAAATATCCAGAAGTGCTGCCTCTTTGCATAAGCTTATTCCAGGTGGATTAATATTTGCTTTATACAGTCACATTGGTGTCCGGTACATGCTGTTGCTGTGCATGCCACTCTGAAAATAGCATAGTTTCTTACTGTGCAATTTTTCCAGTAGTAAATTGCCTAATATAGTACTTCTCTGCATAGTTATAGGGCTATTCCTTCAGATCAAGAACAGCATGTAAGCTTTTCAATAAGGAAAGTTGTTTTGAATTTAATAGGGATGGATAGAATTAGATTCCTTACAGTCCACTTAAGTGGTCGTTTACAATTCTAGAAATTGATCTATATGATCTGTGTAGGAACATTGCTTATAAAAGTATCCAGGACCTTTCCTTGTAGACGGGCCCGCCGACAGGCGGTAACGGGGGCAACTGCCTCGGGTCTTGCAATTCTCTGAGCGGCACTGAGGGCTGGCTGCCTCAGTCCCACCATTCTGGGAGCGTGGAGCCCCCCCCCCCACACACACACACCACCTGCATCTTGCCTAGGGCCTAGCATAGGTGTTGGCTCCCCTGCATATAAATCACAGCAGAGATACCAAAAGAAATCTAGAAAATCGAAAATCTTTCAAGTAACCTGTACTTCCTATTGACATCTTTTATTTTCCTTCCCACTATAACTATTTTGAGGCTAAATGGCCATACTGAGTGCTTGATGGTGCTTGCCTGCCTACTGCTTGTCTGGCTACTACTTTATTTTCTAAACTTGCAGTGTGGGCTTGGGATTTGCAAAGGAAAGTGGGAGGATGAGATCTCCCTTTCATACTGTAATTGATTTTACAACCTGCAGGGCTAGGTCTTGCCTAATATGGCCTAGTTTAGTGGGGAAGAGAAGAGTCAGGTGTATCCTAGCAACAACATGGTAGGGAATTGACACCCTATAGTTTCTAGTGCAAGATAAATAAAGAAATTCAAAGGGCTCTAAAGCTCTTGTGCTGTTACTTATGGGGTGCCACCTGCAGCTTACCATCATATCAGTTGTAAATGGAAACTGTCCCTTTCCCAATGCCCTGTAGAGGTTAGGTTACTTCCTTCCTGTTCCCCACAAGAAGTCCCTCAGACCTGGTGGGCAGTGGTCTTGCTGAAGTTCTGGTTCAACCCAAATACACAACAAGTGGAAGGAGGTTAGCATTGAGGATGTTGAGAAGCAGGTAATTGACTAATTGTGTACTCGATACAATTTGTATTGAATACATGATTACTCTATAAGGGGCCCTGCTGCAACTCTGCAGTTTAAATGTAATAGGATCTGGGAGTGCAGGCAGCCCAGCTTCTACTACATTTGAAAGGCAGGGCTGCAGTGGGGGTAGGTCCATGAGCCGGGACCTCAGCTTGCACCGCGTCCCAGACTGCTGCGCCTCTGTTATTTAAATATAGTAAGAGCAGGTTTATCAGGTCGTTGACTACTCAAGTTGTCACTTACATCCCTAGTTAGCATGAAGCAACCACTCCTGAAAGCCTCCAAAAATAGCTACCAAATTAAAGGTCAATGAATGGGCAGGCAGGCCCTCGGTGAAGAACATGTCCTGATGTCAATGTTGGGTTTGAGCTTGGAAATGGGCTTATAATAGGCAGGTGAGCGTGGCATGTTTCCTTTTAAATGAAGATGCGCAGGTTGTTTCATGGCATGTTCCCCTGCAAAATGAACTGCAATGTTGGTTTCCTAAGCATAATAGAACCCTGCCTTAGCACAGATCAAAAGTCATTTCATTTGCTGTACATCTAGTGCTGACATTGCACTGCCTGGTGACTAGGTAACTTCAGTTGTATATGTTGTTGAGGATCAAGTATAGGCTTAGTCTTAATTTAAGAGATAGGCAGTATACTACACATACACAAAAATCCTTTTGTATACCTTGCCATGTATAACAGAGACCTGCTCAACCCATGCACAGAATCAGTGGATTCAGAAAGAACAATAGGAGCTAAGGAAAACAAAATATGTGGTATCTTAGGGTCAGATAGTGAAAGAAAGGAAACTTTAAAAATGAGGTTAAAATGTACAGCCTACTCTAGGGTCAAGGCAACTGCATGTAGTCAGCTTATTCTTTGCAACTTTGGAAACAAAAGTCCATCTGCCTAGGGGGTTGGGCTGTATAATTGTAGGACTAAAGAGCATGTTACTGTTTGCTTCTTTCCCTTGTCTTTCTGTCAGACCACCCAAGGCTTTTGGTCTCTTCTATGTTATTTTAAAATTCAAGTTGATGTGAAAATAGCAGTTTGAAAAAATACAGGAATACAACTTCTCATTTCCCTTTTCCACAAACCAAAGGTAATTTTACTGCAGAAAACTCATTTGAGATAATTATGTCCAGTCTGCAAAGAGCATTTTCACAATTAGGCAAGAAGCCTTACACTCCTTTTGTTATCCCCATGCCCATTTTAATAATACAGTTTTGAATGGCATAAAGAGAGTCATAGACATGTGTAAATAATTTGATTTGCTTTGTGTGTGGATGTCTGTAACTTTCTTGCAATCACATAGCAGTTGACTGCTGTCAGGATGGTGCACACCGTGACCATTTGGATTTTCACGGCAGCAGGGCTAACACTTGGAATCTGTACTAGCGGTATAGAATTAGCAGTACAACACAAAATATTATTCCCACCACCCCTTGCCACTGATTCTGTGCGTGGGTTGAGTAGGTCTAATGCTGGCAGAGAGAGGACAGTTGAAAACATACCCATTTAGCTACTTCATTATAGAATTACAGTGTGAAATGGATGATTTATTTCAGGGTATTATTACATTTCTCAGTTTATTTGTTAACACAGAGAGGGTCATGTTGTTTTTCCTATCCCTTTATTCAACTTTTATTTTTAGAGTACTGCAGCATCTAGAATTTTTAATCTTCTTTTTCAAACTAACATCCTGAACATTTGAAGATGTTGAAATCAGTAACTCTATATTAAACACATGTAATGCATGCATTTATTGAAAGGGAAATGAAAATGTATGAAAATATCTAATTGTGTATACTGTTTGGATAGAGAATTAAAGCTGATAACCCCTTTTCACCATTCAACAGAGCGTGAAAGAGCAAAAGAGATTCAAAAATTTCATTAATTGCTGAAACATGACGTTACAAGCCACCTGCACTTCAAAGAATTTACACTGAAGCAGATGGATTGATGAATATGCCATCAAAAATTTTCTGAATGTTTGTTTTAAAAATAAACTGCTTTCTAAGTCACTGACAATCAAAGCATACAATTTGCAAAGATAACATTGCTCTTTTCCACCCCACATACATGTAAAGACATAGTCTTTCAGAGTGGAGACTTAAATACACAATTCCTGCACACAGTAATTGCAGTTACATATGAAACACGCTGCAGATCATGAGGAAAATATACCCCCTATTGTTTCCATGCATGTTTAATAACCAGGGGCATGAGTGGAATGTCTGTTGTTTTTTAATTTGGATCTGTGTGTCTGGGGGCTCATACAAGTGAGGGATTACTCCCATTGGGTAGAGCTAGGAAGAGTCTGCCCAGATGCTGTGCAAGCTTCATATAGTTCTGACTTGCAACTGCACTCTGATTCCAGTTTTTTTAGTATATTTTGAGCAGAGGATGCTGCCACTTGTGGTAGAATATGTTGGTAGCCTTGTGTTGTGACTAGATATTGTTTAGGGATTCAGGTGAGGCCGCCAGACATTTCCCCCCCCCCCCCTTCTGATCTAATCCAAACTTGAATGTAAGTCACTGGGAGGGAACACATTAGCCCATGCTTTTACAAAGTTAATGTATTTTAATCCAATGTTTATGCAGTAGGGATCCAATCCTGTGATCATATCCTCATGAGCAGACCCACATCCCAGGAGGAGCTTTATTAATTTCAGTTGGTGTATTGCAAGGGGTGCTGCAATGATCACTTTGCAGGATCATGGTCAAGGAAGGGTCCAGGGTCCAGGAAGGGGTAAGGGTGCAGGAGAGGATTCTGGCCTGGGGGAGGGGTGTAAGAGGGCGTGTGGGAAGGAGTTGTGATCTGGGAGCAGGGGGGGAAATGTGATGCAGAGGGTTTGAGTGATGACCTGGGGTAGGGTCAGAGAGAGGGTATGGGTTCAGAAGAGGATTCTGGCCTGGAGGAGAGGTATAGGGAGGGAGTTGTGACCTGGAGGAGATGGGGAGAGGGGGTACAGAGGGTTTGGGTGGTAACCTGGGGCAGAAGAGGGTGATAGCCGGGGGCAGGTAGTTGGGGGGAGAGAAGGAGTGGAGAGAAGGAGTGGAGGTTCCCTGTCTCTCTGCTGCAGTTCCAGGCTGCTCAAAATGGCTGGCTTCTCCATGTGGCTCTGGGGGCCCTCCTAGCACAAGGGGAGGAAGAGAGAGAGAGGCTTCGCATGCTGTCCCTGCCCCAGCAAAATTTCTCACCTCCTATTGACCGGAAACTGGCCAATGAGAGTTTAGAGATTTTACTGGGGGCAGGGGCAGTGTGTGAAGAAGCCTCCCCCTCCTTCCCCAGCATCCAGAACAAAGAGCAGCCAGCCATTTAAAGCAGTGTGACCTGCTCTGTGGTAAGGGTCCTGGTGAGGTGACTGTGGCCTGGACCCGGATTCAGCCCACTGGCCATGGCTTACCCACATCTATTGTAAATAAAGAAAGGCTCCCATTGACTTCAAAAGATTTTGCACCAGGCCCTTATATAGCACCTTCCATGAAAGTATCTCTGAAATGTAATTTATTGAAATATCCCAATACACTGGTGACATAAGTATTATTCTGATAGTTAAGGGGAGTTGAAGATGGCACATAATGATTAAGTGACTTGCCCTCAGTCACGCACAGAATCAGTAGCAGAAGGGGGAATAACATTTTGGAATCCTGGTTCACCGTCCCGCCCCCCCTCTAATGATTAAACACAATTGCTATATTTTCTTCATCCTGGGTAAATGCTGTGGTTGTCAATAGTTTTGTCCATAGCTAATGTCAGAAATTTACTAAAATACCCTTAATGGGTTGGCTTTTAGTTTAAATAGTCACAGTTAATGTGTTTAGACTCTAACCTTATGTTGGATAGGTCCTGAAATATTGTAATTCGACAAGGTCTTCAGATTTAACAAGTCTAATGTCGCAGTGTGTAATATTTATTAAATGAAGAAAGGTCAAAATTGAATTTAAAGGGAGAAAAGCACTTTTCAACCTCTCAAAAAAGAGTGTTGCCACCTCTTGTGATTTGATCATTAATTTCAAGGTATTTTGTTTTCCTAAAGTCCCAACTCCTGGAGGCCTGCGATTAGGGAAGAATCTCACATTTCATTCCCTCGTGGTTATGGGGAAAAGATTGAAGACGTGACCAAAGTGTACTCTAAGGCTCACAGGTCAAAAGGCAAATAAAAAGAATACTAAATGTATTTTTTAAAAGTCTCATTATTTTGGGGGGGAGAGACTGACTGATGCTGCTGCCTGATAGTTGGACATTTAAAGTTGGTAATAATGAAAGGAAAACAATGGAGAAGGGAATAAAATTTATTTTAAAAAAGTGTTTTTGTTCTTTTAATGTTCAGTATGGGAGACATTGTGAACATAAATCTATCTCTCTATACTATGACAAAATAGTACACTTTACTAGACTCCCACATTTGCAGAGTACTTTCATTCAAATGTAAAAGGATTGACCTCTCTAAGGATAGTAGGGCAATTTAGTCTTAAGGCTTATTCACTTGCATGCTTCTTTAAAGAAAAAATACAGCTAAAATGTGTCAAATTCAAGTTTCCCAAGGTTTAAAATATAGTATTTGACTGTATCCTTCCAAGTGGCTTCATTTAACTTTCACTGTATGAAACTGTAGTAAATATTTAGTCTATTATGCTCATATTCTTCACTGCAAAGTGGTTAAAGAGTACTGATTTTGGCTTGAATCGCCAAAGGAGCAGGTTGTATACCCTAAAATGCTTCCAGTTATTACACAGTGATAGGAATTTAGTGGAAATGGCTTCATTCTTGTTTTTCTTTATATATTTTTTTCTCAGTGGTTGCAAAAAATACCCCCCTAAAATAAAATGAGTGTTATGTATTTTAACTTAATGGAATTAAACTGTCACACAATTGCTTGCTATTCTTCAAGGAAAACACATGGGATATGTTTAGGATGCTCCTGCTCACAGGCATCTATTCCCTGGAGAGGCTAGTAAACAACAGAAAGATGCTTACGAAACATAATTATTTCAAGATTTTTGTACCTGGTGTTTTGCACTGCACCTTAGCCAGTGACTTCTTTACTGATTTTACATGAATTACTCTTATCTTCAAAGATATTAGGTACAATGCCCACTTGTAGTAAATTGTTGCTTGTATAATTAGAGATAAAATATTTGTAACAATGAAAATGAGTTTGCTATATAATGTGGGGAATAAGGGACATAATTTCTTCATCAGGTGTGGATAGAACAGACAGTAATGAGCTCTTCCCTTTCATTGGTATAAAAAAGAGAGGAGCTGATTATTTGCTGGATGTAAGTCACCAAGTAATTTAGCCTTCTGATAATGGGTCAGATTTTGTCATTTGCACTTGCTTAGGTACCAGCAAGTTGAAATTTTCTTCTCCAGTGTATACCAAAGATGATAGGCATCTTTTTAAAATATCTGAGATAGAGAAGTTCATGGAATAATGGTCTCCAAGTAAAGCTAAATTGTTAGCATATAAAGTGATAATGCAAATGCAATCATCCTTCAAAGGAGTTTAAGGAAATCTGAGGTTTCCGAATAACAACAAAACCTATTGTGATGGAAATGTGCATAGGGAGTTTAGGAGGTGGGAAGTAAGGAGCCAAAGGTAGACATGCTGTTTTTCTCTTGGGAGAGAAGCATTTGCAGAGAGAGTCTTTCCAATTGAGACTTTCACAGATTTTGCTATGTTGTCAGTACTTTGGAGTGTCATGTTAAAAGAGACTGCAGTTGAGATGTGGTGAGGAAAAGCTTTGATGTCTCAGTTCATCCTTTGCAGATAGTAAGCCATTCCCCCCCCCCCCCCCAACCTTGCAGTGTGGCATAATTCAGCATAATTTATAGCCAGTCAGTGTTCAGAGAAAAGTCTCCCTTGAAATTAACATAAATGTGAGCTAAACTGGTTAAGTAATGCTATGCAACCTGTTTATTTCATTAAGGCTCACTTGCACTGTTGTTTAGAGAATGGGCTTTTAGTTAAGGTATTGTCATTCCAACACTGAATCTTCCAGAATTAGATTAAAAGTAAATATTTTGATATCCAGTAATTGTTTTCTGACAAGCTATTAACTTCTGCAGATTTTGGCACTAATTTAATGTATCGGAAAGCTCTTTTAATATATTTTATGTTGATCTTTTTTTTCTTTCAATAATAGTAGGATCAAATACCCAACTACAAAACTGGCCAACCATGAAATTGTTTCTACTGTTGTGGGAGCTGGTTCAAATGGCAGAGCATCAGAAATATTGTTTATATATATTAATATATGTGTTGTGCAGACAGTAGTGATAAGATTAAAATATCAGGGTGGCAAAGGCACTCTTGCACTTGTGCACTGCTTGACAAATAAACCAACACCTTTAATTTATGCATTTATGGAAGCCTATGTTTGGCTTAGACTGTACCTTCTAGGCATAACCACAGGTGCAGGGCTAGTATGGGGCTTATGCCTTATGGTAACTGCCACTGAAAGGCAATTAGAGTTCATTATTGCTGTGCTTATGCTATACTAATTAATGTGCCTTGTTGTGCTGTTTTCCTTGTTTGACCATGTGACAGCCACTGGACTTGACACCCTCTGTGAACAATCAGCACAGGAAATGCTAAATGGAGCAAGTTTTGTACTAAGTGCACCAGACACACATGTAATCACATCTTCTTCTAAATAATGGCATTAACAAACTGTGTGTTTTAAGAGAGTTCCTGTGAATGAATATTAGTATGTGTACAGAGAGATTGAGAGAAAACTCCAGTTCTTCTAGGTCATTATTTAACTCACTGTATCCATCTATATCTAGAAGTCTGTGATAGCAGTGATGGAGCAGTATACACATATTTTTCATAAGGGTTTATAACCTGAGTATTCATTAAGGTAAACAAAGCAAGAAGTTGCTTGGGGCTGTGCATACTTAAAATTCTGAAGTTGATGGGCTCTACTCGCCTCATCCTGAGTAGCTAGGCTACGCGGAGAGAAGTCTTCATGTTTCCAGAGTCCCATATCTCCTCCAGCAACTCAAACAAAAGAAGAAATTAAAATCTAATTTTTCCCTCGTCTGGTTGCCTGGACCCCACTTTTGCATTTTGTGTTGAAAATCATAAAGCCATTCTTGCAAATACTGGACCCGTGACTAAATTGTGACCTGAAATCTTCCCTGTGGTGGGATGGATACTCTGTCAAATAAGCTTCTAGTTTAATATTTCAAATTTCTACGTAATTTGGGAGCCCAGCAAGCAGATGTGGGAAAAGAACTGGGATGATTTACCATATTAGGTGAATGAACGAAGCTTATAGGTTTGAGATTGTCTGTGAAGTGTAAATATGATTAAAGCTTCAGCCTGTGGTTCAGAGAGAGGCCATAAATTTTGTTGGAAGTTTCTTTTTTTTTTTTTTTTTCAAGTGTCTGGGTAAATTTGACATTTCAGGAACTGGTGGTACTGTGGTATGACACAGGCAAGACAATGTACAAAGTTTGTCAGATAGCTTTACCAGTGTATTTCATTGCTGTTTTTTAGATGCTCAGAGGCTTTCTAATATGCAAAGCCTTTCCTGAGCAAAGCAATGCACAGACTACTGGTCATGACAAATTGTTTGGCAGTTTTATGACTGGGATCAAGTGTTCACTATGGAATATATTACAACTAACAAACATTTTCACTTTAATTTCTGGAAAGGTGAAAGCTTTTCATTGAGTTAAACAACAGAACAAAGGGCCTATTGTTATTCTGGCTTAATGAGGCTGTGCTCTTCTCATACATTCACTACTATCATTATTCATTTCTGTGTACAGTCCTGTTTGTCAAGATTAGAGTCATCTACCTTTGTATGTCTTCTTTCATTAGTTACCTATGTGCCAGGGCTATGGCAAGGGGTAATATTATTAATGAAGTATGAGGAACAGGATGAGTATGAGGTTGGCCTGTGAAAATGCACTGCTGGAGAGGGAAGAGGAGTTTACTAGAGTACAATATGCCACAGTTATTATCTTTCTTTCCCCAAAAAACTACACACAGTTATGGATGAGGAAGAAATTGTTGATCAGTCAACTGGACGAGTGCTATAGGGAAGTACTACAGCGATTACTAGGGACTATGCAAAATGTGGATAATGATACTTCCTTTTCTGACTATTTTGATTATAATCTCTTAAAGACAGGATGTACTTTTCACTGTCTTTATATGGTTCCAACTCTACTATTAACTCTCATGATTTTATCATTAGTCTGATAATATTCTCTGAGGTATTTTATGTGATCTCTCTCTTCTTGCCTTCCATCATGTGAGTTTCTTCCCGTATTCAAAATGGTCACCATCCTCAATGACTTTTAATAGAGCTGAAGCCAAGCAAGATAGCCACGATTTTCCTAAATTCAAAGTGACCTGCCATTCAGCCGTGTCTATTATTTTGCATGGGATCAGGGCCGGCCTGAGCCATTCGTGTGCCCCAGGAGCGTGGTGCCGCCCCCGGGAGTGCAATGCATGCGTGGCTCCAGGCACCCAGCACATGCACAGCCCCGCCCCGGGTGCGTGGCACATGTGTGGCCCCGCCCCCAGGCACCCGGCGCATGCATGGTGCTGCCACCCCCGCCCAGCCCGGCAGCCCCGCACAGCACCCCCTACAATGGGGCATCCTGGGCGGTAGCCCGGTTGGCCTGTACCTTGGGCTGGCTCTGCATGAATTGAAGCCTGGCTGCTGTCAGAAAAAATGACTGCCACTTTAAGAAGCTATAGAGGTCCATATGAGGATGGTCAGAAGAAGGCTGAGAGGGATATGGAAGACAGAAGGCAGAATGAGCAAGTATGGGAGAATTTAAGAGGATTAAGGAGATAGTAATAGAAGTGCTGGAGAAAGTGAAGTACATTCATAGGGACAGTTGGGAGCAGGAGGACACTGAGGGTGTGCAAGTAATACTGAGAGTGTTCAGAGGAATGGGAGCAGGATACTGGGTTAGAGTCAGAAGTGTTGGCAAAGTAGTGGAATAGCACAAAATGGAGTAAGAGGGAGTGGTGAACTGGAGGCAGGAGGAAGAGAAGTGAGGGGGAAAGTCAAAGATGTCAGGGATTGTGAGGTATCTGAGCAGAAAAAACGTCAGCAGAGACCAATTTGAATTTACGAAGGGTGAAACTGCCCCTGCCCTCTTCCTCCTACTTAGGATGAGTGTGACTTCCAGGAGAGGAGGGTTCTGAGGCATTTAGAAGGCCTGGACAGAGCAGGTGACAGACAGGGTACGTGGGGGGGGCACTGAGAAGTATGTGGTGATTGTAGGCAGCAGATGGGTACTATGGACCTACCCTGTTCTCCAGCGTCTTCTTTTTTATTTTTGCTACCAAAAACAATTTCATGACAAAGTGTGGTGACTAGATAATTCTGAGGATCCCATGAGGGGACATTGAAAAGACTGAGAAGGTGGCTCTCATGATGGCATCTCCCTGGCCAATTACTTAAGGATAATCAATGCTGTCTAAAGGAGTGACGTCTTAAGTTAATTTTACTAGAGAGTACTGAGCCTATGACATAGATTGAGTAAAAATGAGGATAAATTAGGGTAAATTCTGAAGGTTCAGGCTAGAGGTTGGGGAGGCGGGGCAAATATAGTAGCATACATTTATACTGTAATGGGAAATATGCATTAAATGTGTCCTATGCAGTTCAGTGGAACAAAATGAGAAGTCTTGACCCGCAAATTCTTTGATGATCTAGTGTGGCATCCATCTGTCTGCTAGTAAAAGTGCTGATTCCATCTCCCATTAGATACTGGGCATGCTTAGTGTCAGGCAGTTTCAAAATACTTGTTTTAAAGTTGGATGGAAATTTGTCACCATGTAAGCTTTCTACTCAACTGCCTTTTTGATGGTTGGCTGCCATGGAGAAATGGATGACTTGCGGTGTGTCAATGCCCTTTGTCACCGTGGGGCCTTAGGGCCCACACTGAGGCTATGTCTAGACTGCATCCCTCTGTCGACAGAGGGATGCAAATCAAGCACATCAAAATTGCTAATGAAGCAGGGATTTAAATATCCCGTGCCTCATTAGATAAACATGGCTGCCGCTTTTTTTCAAAACAGAGGATTTTTTGAAAAAAAACCTGCAGTCTAGACGCCGATCTGTTGAAAATAAAGCCTTTTTCAACAGATCCTGTATTCCTCAAAAAATGAGGTTTACAGGATCTGTCGAAAAAGGCTTTATTTTCGACAGATCTGCGTCTAGACTGCTGATTTTTTTCGAAAAAAACTCCATTAAAAAAAAAAAGCAGTGGCCATGTTTTTGCTAATGAGGCATGGGATATTTAAATCCCTGCTTCATTAGCAATTTCAATGTGCCTAATCTACATCTCTCTGTCGACAGAGAGGTGTAGTCTAGACACACCCTGAGGCACTAATTAAGATCAAGAAATTTCAGAAGCTTGAGGAAATCTCAGTATGTGGATTAAAGTCTAGAGTTTAAGAAAACCTCTCTTGGAAATTAAAAAAAAAATATATATATATATAAATAAAATGTTTTGAAGCCTCAGCTGTAAGACTGTTGTGTAATGGATTGACCTTTCAGCTAGTTTTGATGACTGAGTTTCTTATTTAAAAAAAACCTTATTTCACCACTGGGTTTAATTTGTGTTTGGGATCCAATACAAAGGAACATGGATAGTCTGTAATTTTGATTTATTTATTTTTTGGGGTGGGATGGACTCAGTTCAGGCCCACTGTCTAATATCTAATACACAATAAATCCATCAGCAACTATGTAAAGTATGTATGGCAGGCTAGAGCATATATCTCTATCTGGACAGTATGTGGGGTGCCCAAATAGTAACTTCAATTAAAATGAAGGTTTTTGTGTCCCTAGATACTGTTGTGAACCCAATAGCCCATCACCTGTGAGTGCCTCACAAATATTAATGAATTTAATATTTAATATTCAATAATTTTCACATTACTGAGGTACAGTTTGCTACATGAGTAGCACAAAGCCTGACTTCAAATTTAGTCATTTATTTTACCCCTTTAATCAGTTGAGGATTTATTAGTAAATTTAAAGAATGTTCTAATAGGTAATTAGATGAAGTCTGGACCATTGCCAAAGAAACATTTAGACAAATTTGAATCATATTAAACAGATTAAATCACATGTAGACATGTGAATTGTTGGAGAGTTTACAACACTGTCCTGCACAGTTTGTTGTCTAGCTGTATGTACAGGTCAACTGGCTTTCTGAAAAAGAGAAAAATACAATGGTGGACATTATTTCCTCACATTCCTTCCTGACCCAGCTTGATGTAACATGTCTCTAAGGTGTCTTAGTGAGACCTCTAAATAGTGTACCTCATTAAGCATAAGGACCAGCAGTGGACATATGCCACTTGTGTCCACTTTCTTTCAGAGACTTGGGGTGATGAGAAGATAAAAGGTCTGCTTAGCAGATGGAGCTTGTCAGATTAGCAATTGGAGCAGGGTAAATAGTGCTGTTAAATTGGTGTATGTGGGGTGGGGGGTTAGTACAAAGAACTCCCTTTATAACACATGTGCATATTTTATGGTCTTTAGGAAGTGGGGGGGGGGAGGGGGAGGGAAGCTCAACAGAAGGTTGGCTTGTGGTTGTTCCACTGGCTGAGAAACCATTGCCTCCAGGCACTTTCCTGCTTTCTTCATAATAAGGAGCATTAGCAACCAGTGGCTCAGGAAAGGCAGAGTCAAATAAGTCTCTTGGGGACATGTAGGCCACATGAAGTGAGAGCCATTAGACAAAGCAATGAGATTACTGTGCCAGAAAGGGTTTACCACATATATTACCACATAGATTTTACAGGGCTGCCAGCTCACTCAACTTACAAATGTCAAACATGATTTAAAAGGTTATTATACTATCAAGAGGGAAAGAGGATGATTTTCCATCACGGAAATTTCTATTTCATTTTGTTGCACAGACTGCATCTTGCAGAGTCCAGTATAGCCAAATAACTTGCTTTTATCTTTAATAAGTGTTTTATGGGCTTCAAATTGGAAGAACCATTTTCACTTTATTTGTATTAGAAAATTTGATCTCTGGTCGCATAGCAGTGTGATAAATATTGCATGTAAGACTTTTATTGGAGGGTTGAAGACTGTTCTTTTAGACTGAGCATATTTATGTGTGTGTGTATATATGTTGTAGTAGGAAGAGACTGTATCTATAAGGAGTATGGGGTCTCAGTTAAGCATTTCTAATACTTCAGTTCTTCGGATATATCGGAGTTAGACATACTATACTAAATATATATTATAGTAAGTTGTTTAAAGGTTTGGATTAACTATCTGATTTTTAAAACATAATTTTATTTTTTCACTTTTTGGTCCCCTTTTGGAAGTTTTTATTGCTTAACAGAGACCCCTGTTGGGGAATATATTTAATTGACTTACATAGACACATGTTCATTTACAGCAGTTGCTGCCCAAGAGAAATAACAGGACAGGTTTATCAACAGACATGAACTACTTTCATTTGTAAGGATAGCTGCTGTTGTGGTGTCACATTTGATTCCCAATTAGAACTCGGATTGAAACTTGTAAGTAGGGTTGCCAGAGTTCTAGGATTGGCCTCGAGTCTCTAGGAATTAAATATTAATCATTAATTAAAGATTATGTCATGTGATTAAATCTCCAGGAATATATCCAACCAGAATTGGCACTCTGACTCATAAAAGCTGGGTGGTTAGTATCATTCCTGGTTACTTGCTGGCTCACAAAAAATGTCATTAAATTGTACTGTGCGGTTCCTCCTTATTTCACATTTTGAACACTTAGACACCTTTGCACAGTTATATAACAAGAAAGTCTTACATCTATGATTTAAATATTTTAAGTGATTTTTTTATTGTTTGTTTTCCTTTCCTACCAATTAGGCATCCTTTCCTAATCTTCTTTCAAATAAGTGATTTTTCCCCATTCCAAGCTTTGTGTATAAATCTGGTAAAAGCAAAGGCTGCACACCTGTAAATCTTTAGCACATTCCAAGTGCAGTAGTTTATCCAGACTCAGAGACATTACCGTACTGGTTGGAGTTCTCAGGTGGGAAGTAAAGGACAGTAGGATTTATTTTATGGGGCTCGGATAATACAGATTTTTTTTTCTTATCTTTTAGCCATGAAGCAGCCAGTTCAGTGCAGTGAATTCACAAAGGTTCAAGGTACACTATCAAGATTAAATTAAAGCATATGGCACAAACATTTTGAAAAATCTTAAAGCTGCAGCTCAGCATGACATTGAACACTGAATTGTTTAACATTCAACACCTTTATATTGTTTCCCTTCAGTTCCTGTTAGATATTTGGGATTTCTCATGTTGCAAGGGCAAAACTCTCAAGTTGCAACAGAAACTATTTTGAAATGTGAAAGTTCACTAAACAGCACATGGAAGTAACTTAAGATGTGGAAGCAATAACTCTTCTCACTCCATCCCAACAATCCACCCCACCCCCGTCCACACTTTCCTGTAAAAGTTATATGCAGCATACTAATGACTTGTAAAATATTAGGAAGAATATTCCAAAGTCCCTAAAAAGAAGTGTACTTTTTATGAAGAAAATGATTTACATTATATGCAGTGAAGGTTGGCAGGCAAAATCCATATTCTTCATTACTGTTATAACTTGAAATAAAAACAAAAAGTAGCCAGCTGCAAATGAATTAGGATCACAGGAATAAGCTAAGTGCTCTATTTTACCCTGCTCCAGTAATGTAGGAATTCAAGTGATATAAAAATAGGAAAATATTTTCAAACAATTGTACGTAAGGATGTAAACTGCCTGCTTAGTTGTGCTTGCGTACATAGAATTTTATTTTGAATAATAATGATGCTTTGCAGTTATATGGTACATTGCACATGAGTATCTCAAAGTGCTTCATAAACAATGTCAAAGTAACTCCGTTAGGTTGGAACATATTATCCCAATTTTACAGATAGTTGAAACTGAGATATGGGGGTGGGATATATTAGCTACTTGATATATCCACCATCATGAAAATTTGTGGCAGAACTTGTGATATTACACAAAAATCTTAATTCCTTTTCTCTAACCACTGGACAGTTTCTCTCTCATAAAATAATATTGCGGTAACTTCCTCCAGATATATATGACTATATGAAATTGTATGTTCAACATACAGATGAAAAGTAAAAGAAGCATATTTCACAGCAAATTAGACTTTCTGTATTGATTAGACAGTACAATTTTAGCAAAATAACATTTATTTCTTTTAAAGTAACTTTTTAAACTTATTTTTTAAAGATTTTTTTATATTGTTCAGAATGCACTGTTAAGCTTCTGTTACGTTGTTTCAAGGACAAACACCTAGTAACAAGCAATTAAAATATTCTCAGTAGGCCAAAGAGTTCTTTCATGAATTGTTCATTGGGCAAACAAACGAACAAACAAAACTGAACAAAAAACCACCTGGCTTATTAAACCAGTAAGAATTGGATTGTAAGTAAGCTAATAAATGAGATCTGGCTTTTTTGAAAAATGAAAGAAATTCATGAACTCCTTAAAAAAATTACCATAGACGAAGTGGCAGTCTTCTTCGCAGAAACTAATAAAGTAGAATTAGCTGTCTCATATTTTTATTTTTCTTTCTTGTGGAACTGTACATCACATTTCTATAGCAGCTTAAATTTATGTCTCACAAAAGTCTGTTAGGCAGGAACAAAATTACACCAGAGATCATGTTGTACTTTCTGCCCCTACCCCAGAAGATAAAACTGGAGTGCACCTCTGCTCCCCTAATCCACACCCAGAGGAGAGAGCAGCAGGAGCCACCCAGGCTATGTCTAGAGTACGGTATCCTGGAAAAACTCTGCCACATACAGAGAACGCATCTGCTTTTCTGACATTTTTTGCGGAAGAGCAGACACGCTCTTTCGGAAACCCTGTCTTCCTCATACCATGATGAAGAAGGGCTCTTCTGAAAGAGGAGGATTTTCTGAAATTTGGCCTAGTGTAGATGGGCCAAATTTCAGAAAAACCTCTTCTGACAAAACTATTGGAAAAAGGTACACAAATTGCGGCAGTCTAGGCATAGTCGCAGTGATAGTTGGGTAGGATTTGTCAAAAAAGGCCCTCCGTCTGCTTCCCAAAACCCTTTTGGAGTTAGCTTTCTGTCTCACATAACTCCATATGGGGGAAAGTGGCAAAAACCATACATGGACTGTGTTTCTGGGATGGGGATGACCCTTGGTAGTTTTAGACACATTCACTAAAATGGGTATCATTTGACTGCCATTCTTTTTTTCCCTTCATTTTTTTCCCCCTAAGAGATCATTATGATAGAAAGAAAGTACAATGGGGCAGCAGTGGTTTAGCAGGATAACTGGGCAGTGGGATAGAAGATGAGATGCCCTGGGCTGGGTCATTTTAATACTTATTAAAAAATTGGTTTGCATATTGTCAGTTCAGCCTGTTTAGACTATAAACTCTTTGGCCAGCTCATTGTGACTTACTCTGTGTTACTACGTGATCTAGCGCAAACAAGTATGAGCCTGACTGGAACTTTTAGGAACTATTGCAATAGAAATTATAATAATGATGAGACCGAATTTAGTAAACTCTATTGCTAGTTATTTCAAGGGAATAGATTGTTATGTAAAACATAATTATTCCCAGTACTCTATAATTTTGCTTCACAGGATTTCGTGCAAACAATTATAAGTCTTCCTGTCTGTTTAAACCTTTGATATTAATATAATATATTAACATTAACATTGTATCAAAGGATTTGATATACATTCATCTATCACTTTTCAGTCATCCATTTTAAAAATTCTTTGTGTCTCAGAACAAAAAAATATTTATTAGGAAAGACTTATATTTTCTATACTTATGCTAATTATTACAGATGCTTCTTTTATCTTTTGTAAGTCTGGCATTCTCTGCCCTCTGCCCCTGTATCTCTTGTGAGGTCGGGAAGGTTATCCATGGTAGTATTTGAAAACACCATTAATTATAAGAACAATCACCATAATCTTTTTTCCTTTTTCAAATCCAGTACAACTTTCACTTTTGTCCCATCCAGAAGAGAAAGTAGGTGGGTGCACCCTGTTGTGCACCCTCTAGCAAGAACCAGCTGAGCTGCGGCAAAAGCCAGCAGGGAGCTGTTTAAAGAGCGGGCAGGGACCCAGGTTGCACTAGGACAGTACAGGTTACACCTCCCAAAACCGGAATTCTCTGGTATTGCAGCCCGGATGTTCCTTGGTCAGAGAACCCCAGTAGCCTAGTGGCAGGAGTGCAATCCAGTAGGGCCAGGATGAAGCAGTGGGATGGGGCAGGAGCTGGCAGCAGCCCCCTACAGCCTGCAGGCCTGGGACTGGTTTGGGGCAGCACCTGGCATCGCAGGAGCAGGTTGGCAACAGCCCATGGTAGCGTGTGGCTGGAATCAGAGCCTCGGAGAGCCCGTGGAAGTGGGACCAAGGCTGGAACTGGTGGCAGCCCCCAGCAGTGTGGGGCTGCAGCCCTGTGGAAGTGGGGCCAGAGCCCGCAGGCAGCAGTGGGGCTGGGACTGGAGCCCGAGCCCCTGGCAGCCCAGCCAGAGCCAGAGCCAGCCTCTGGCATCCCGTGGTAGCAAGGGACTGGAGCCCATGGCAACATGGGCTGCTGGAGCCTGGCAGGCAGCCTAGCAGAGGCTGAAGGGAGTCCTTCCACCTCTCTCCCTCCCCCAAGCTGGGTGAGTCTGTAGCTGGGGGGCTGTGGCAGGGAACCATCTCTAGTCTGGCAAATTCTCTTGTTTGGTACTGGTCAGGTCCCAAGGGTGCCAGATAAGAGATGTCCAGCCTGTATTTGTAAGAAATTTTAAGTTACTTTCACCATTAGATCATGCTTTTAGATCCAGCAAATCCCGCATTTTTTTAGGGGATTAAACTAGTAGGTCACTGGGTGGCAGGTTAGCACTTACTATTTCCTAAAAGCTATGTGGATCAGGGCTGAAGGCTGACAGTTCCTGAAAGTACGTGAGGTTACATCTTTTGATTCTTGTGGTCTCCTCTAACTCAGTGTTTCTCAAAATGAGCTGAGCAAGCTGCTACCGGGCCGCTCTGGTTAGTTTACTTACCAGCTCTGCAGCCACAGAGCCTTATGGCTCCCATTGGCTGTAGTTAGGGTTTCCAGATGGTTGAAACAAAAAAACCAAACACTCTCCCCCCCCCCCCCAAAAAAAAAAAACCTGGGAAAAAGAAAAATTTAAATAAAACAGCATTAAAACAGCATGCCCCCTTTAAGAGTGAGTGCAGGGATAGGAACAGGGGAGCGGTTGAGCACTAAGACCCAGAGGAAAGCATTGCTTCCCCTAGGTTTTTTGGCCGGCAGCCATTTTGTGCTGGCAGCCTCGGGGAACCAGGTAAGCATGGGGGCTGGGGTCGGGAGCCTGGGGGTGTTGGAAGTCAGGGGGGAGGCCGGGCGCAGAGTGTTTGTAGGGTTGCCAGGTGCCAGGCATTTTCGCCTCCTGGCTGGGGAAAAATTCAGAAAATACCGGACATTTTAGGTGTCCGGTATTCTCTGAATTTTTTTACCGGCCAGGAGCCGAAAATACCGGACTGTCCAGGTGAATACCAGACACCTGGCAACCCTAGCAGCAGAGCCTGCTCTGCAAAGCAGCCGCCTGCTACCCAAAGCAGAGAGGCAGACCCCAGGGCAACACAATGGCATGGCGGAGGGTGGGGCGACCACGGGTAGGAAGGTGACTTCCCCATAGCTAAGTCTTTGGGTGTCCCAGTGGAAAGAAGCGGGAATTCCACCCCACTCAGTTTTGGCTGAGAGCCCATGGAAAGCGCCTAACCAACCACAAAGCACCTGTGGGCTTCTGTCCTGGACTACGGCTCCACACCCTGCTTGAACAGCACTCAGGGACAGGGCTTCTCCTTCTCTTCCCCAAGGCGTCACTCCTAGGCCAGAAGCAACCAGCTGAAGGCTCCCAGCCCCCGATCATACCCTGTCTGCCAGCTACTCCACCCGCCCCCACCAGGCTTCTGCTCCCAGCCCCCGATCGCGCCCCGCCTCCCAGCCATTCCCCTACGCCCCCGCCAGGCTTTTGACACATCCAGAGGCTCCCAGCGGCAATCGCGGTCCCGCCTCCCAGCCTGGGAGTCCCAGCTGGGAGGTGGGGCCGCGATCGCCACTGGGAGCCTCTGGTCACATCAGAAGCCTGGTGGGGGTGGGGGGCCGCCCATGTCAGGCTTCCGTCTGGTGCCCAGCTGGAAAAATCAGAGAATACCGGACACTGCACGTGTCCGGTATTGTCTGATTTTTTTTTACCGGGCAGAGGGCACAAATACCGGACTTTCCTGGCAACCCCAGCTGTAGTTCACTGTTTGCAGCCAACGGGAACTGTGGGAAGCAGTGTGACCCGGGCCACTGCTTCCTCCAGCTCTCCTTGGCTGCATTTGGCAAACTACAGCCAGAGGGAGCCACAAGACTTCATGGCTGCAGAGCCGGCAAGTAAATAAACCAGAGTGGCCCAGTAGCAGCTTGCTCAGAGTGGGTCTGCAGACCACTTTCAGAAACACTGCTCTAACCCTTTGATTCTGTTATCTGCTTTACAATCCCCAATTTTCCATGTATTTTTAAATAACAGCATAATTATTTTCAAAATCTAGGATGAAGCTCTGACCTGTGACAAAAATATCAGAAATAAATCCAGCAAATGTATTCACTAACTTCACTCGGGCCAGAATTCCATTCCTAACATGCATGCATAGCTGATGTGATTGTTCAGATTTTCCAAATGTTCCCTTACTTCTTTACCAGTGGCCATTATTAGAAGGTCTCTCACTTATGAACTATGTCTAGTAGGACACACCAGGGATTTGTATTATGTCTAGTGTATCTTAATACCTTCATCCTTGGTCCAGAAGACAGAATAAACAAAGTTTTGAGTAAATTCACATATGATTCCAAATGGGAGAGGGATGTGTTGCAAACAACAGTGAGGAAAGAAATTAATACTGATTGACCAGTAAAAACATGGACATATAACAAAAGCTTAAATATACTGTAATAGTATTGCTCATCTAAAAAGATGGCTAAGTAAAACTGCACTGCTTCTTTTGTGTAATCAGAACTAGGCCTGCTTACTAACTTCCTTTTTATTCAAGTTCATATTGCAGAGTGAACACAGCTGCACAGGTCTGATCCAAAGACCATTGAAGTGAATGTGGAAATGTCTAGGAATACTTTCATGCTCATATATCATGAATAAAAGTGTTAACTTACTTCCTATAGAAGAGTCATAATAAATTTTCCTGTAGGAGGGCCCACTGGAAAAAAAAATACACTTGGGCATCTGGTTGGACAGAATGTGGTTAACACAGTTATAACTAAAGATGGTATTTGGTGATGATGCATGAGAAGGAAAGTACATAGTTTGCTTTTCAGATCCCAGGTAGAGTTTTCAGGGCTATTAGGTAGGAGGAGATAAACTGATCTGGAATGTGTTTTGATGTGGGAATTCAACCCCTCCCCTCCCTTGCAATTTTGTACTGAGTCAATTTTCAGAGCATAGTAAGATTGGACTACCCATTAGGTATAATAAGGGAGTATGAAATCCCAGAATATTTTTGGTTATAGATGCTCAGGAGGCTTTTGATCATGGGACAGGAAAGTAATATTTTCACCCTATATAGCTGTAATGCAACTGAATGTGGAAAATTGTGTTTGGTTCCAGAAAAATATTGACAAACTGGAGAGAGTTCAGGAAATAGCAACAAAATGAAAGGTGCCAGAGGGAATGATTGATGAAGTGTGATTGAGTTAAATATGGATAGCTTAGCTAAGTGACAAGAAAGAAGGACATGATAACAGTCTGCAACTGTTTGAAGTGTGTCAATACCAAGAAAGCAGACTGCATAATTATTTAGCGTGGCAATTACATTAGAAATAATAAGATGAAATTAATGAATAAACAATTGAAGCCTGACTGTTGCATCATCCTTTTTGTCTACCTTCCCTAATACTTATACTTTACCTTCTAGTCTGTCAGAAATGATGGTGCCCTAATCAAGATCTTAGAATTCCTTTTGTCCAGTCAGTCCCTCCCGTGATTTCTTGAGGCCATTGTTAAATGTTAAGTATCATTCTTGCTTTCAGAACCCTACTGGAATCTGCCCTGCCCACATCTCAGACCTTAGCTTAAGAGTTCTGAAAGTCAATCAAGCTTATGCTCCTAAGTGGCTATGCCACATTTGAAAATGAGATGTGGGCTTCTAAGTTAATTAGAAACTTTTGAAAATACTCACTCTTGACTCTTATTTGCAAGTGATTGTTTGGGACAGAGTAGTAAATCCTTGTGATGGGGTTTTTTGAACGTGTGCAGGACAACAAAATAACAAATTTAGCCAACACAGAAGAATCAAAGGCACTAGGAAATCCTTCCTGCAGTAGTGTTGTGCTCACAAATGGTGAAGAAAAATAATGAAAAAAAATCAATTTTTGGGTGCTGCCAGGTAAAAGATTGGGCCTTTTACCCAATAGAAGAGTTTTACAGCAGGCAAAAATGGAGTGGAGATGAATCAGTGTAGATGAGGAACTGGCTTAATTTAGATGAAAGACAATAAAAATGCACAAAAAGCTTATAGTGGCAATATTTGGCTACTTAAATTCCACTTGCCAAATGATCATGCGCACAATTAGCTGGTCTATCTGCACAACTGCCAATTTACAAATTTAAAAAATAGATTTGGTCAGTAATGAAGCAGATGTAATTGCAAATGTTATGGGCTTTATTTAGGTGACCAGATGAGAAAGAGAGAGTGAGAGAGAGAGAAGCTAAACTAAGTTACTTCTTCCCATGTTTCAGCATTTTGATGTCAGGGTCCCCATGACCCAGATCAAACTGATCACTTAACTGTGCTATAACAAACAAACAAGAATGCAGGAGTGAGAAGACTTGAGAAAGGCAAGGACTATCAAGTTGAATTAATGTGTTTATCTTATATACAAGCATAAGTCTTTGTTGGATTGGGCTTGATTTACTAATATGATTTAGTGAGCCAATGCGGAAACTTTCTTCCTTGAGCTGCAGCAATACTGCCCTTGAGATAGACAGTTGTGCTTGAAAGATGACTTTGGACAGTATTAGTAATAGCTCTCCTTAGGCAACACTTCACAACTCTTGTTTGTAAAACTAGTTATCATTTGGATTATAATATTGACTGAAGATGAAGTATAAGGTGAAGAACGTTGTAAGCTGAAAGAGCAACTTACTCAGAAAATATAGTTTCTGAACTGGATGGCTAGTTAATTGTCAACTATGGTTATTTGCTTAAATACAATGGCTAGTACTTCTCCCTTTATACTACCCCCATAATCTCTATATTTGGAATTTCAGTAGGCAAGTGAGGAAATACTCCAGCTGCTGTTCTAAATGTTTAATCAGGTTGAATGTTTCAAACACTTCCCGTGTCGAGGGCTGAGGCACATTGTGTTAGCTATGCAAGTATTATTTGTAGTGAATTATTTGTAATAAAAAGATTATTGATTTGTGTGTTTAGCATTAGGATGGTCAATGACACTTTATGTACTGGACTTGTTTTATGGTTGCATAATTTTATTATTCATTGTTATCAGAAGCACCCACTAGCACCTAAATGGTTAAAATATAGGAAGAAATATGATTAAAATATAAGTTATTTCTGATCTCTAAAAATATGCTGCACCATAGAGTTGCTTTCTGATGAGACATATTTTTTATGTTAATCGGTCATTTGGCCGTGCATGAGCCACTGGCTGTGCAGCCAGTATCTTGATTTTTCCATCAAAACCTGTTGACCTATCAAATAGGGTAGTAACATAAGTTTCTTTTAGGGTATGTGAGGTTGTGACAGAGCCAACTGAGTTGTTTAACTTGCAAAAGATGTAATGTGTGTATGAAGAATATAACAACAATTATGTGGAGAAAGTATAAGTATGTGATGGCTTAGGTCTTATACAGCATCAGTCTTCTCATTCATGAGTTATCACATTTTTTCTTAGGAATAAACTGAAATGTCATGTCAGACCTATGGCACTATACACTTAATTAGATAGAATATAGACCCAAACATATTATCATACTTGTTGAATGTTGTCTGTTTTGGGGAAAAGATGGTGTATTAGAAGTGTGTTAATAGGAATTATATTTTAAAATATGGTATTTTGTGTGTGATTTTGTGCAAGTGTTGCCACATTTATCTCATCCTGTATATGTACATTTTTGTAATTACACCTGAATACAATGCAGATAAATTTATATGGGGATTCCCATAAATATGACCTTGTTACTCAGTATACAGAGCATTTCATCAAGCTTATTGGTTAAACTATGATTTTTAAATTGTAATATATTTAGGGGAAGCTTCTTTTCTTTATGCATATTTGTAAAGACTCTAGTACATGGCTGACACAATATGAATAATAAATAATGGATTGGTGGTACCAAAGATGATGATCCCACAGTTATTGAGGGCCTAGCTGAAAAGAACTGGATTTGTCTTTCAAATCTATTGTCTGGTGACCATATCTCAAAGTATGACATCACAGTTGGCGGTGTATATTAGCCATCTCAGTGGACCGAGTCACTTTCTCACTGTTAGAGTAGCTACTTTGAAATTCAAGGCATGTTAGTGGAGCACTGTAAGGTGTGTTGCTGCCTAAGTTATGCCTGTTTTTAAGGAAAAAAGTATCTAAGGCTCTGTGGCATAATTTCCTATAAAAATTTAAACAGTGAAAAAAGTATTGGCTTAAATAAATGCATTTTCTTACGTTGATCTCATGACTATATGAAATTTTAGCTTAACTGGAAAAAGTGAAGTAACTTTTCAAAATACAGTAAGAAATTCTGTTAATGATGCAAGTATGAAGTCATTTTCTGGACGACACAATTAAGAAGGTACTGAAAATTATATTAGCATTTAATGCTGGGGGGCAAAACAGTCTGCAGAATTGCATTATCTTAAAAAGCAATTATAAACATGGTTACAAATGTTTTCTGCATATGCATCTGCTTTTTATATAAGTATATATGGTATCTATAAATTTAACTGGTAAATAAGTGCAGACTTTATTGATCTTTTATTGCACACCCAAAATTACCCAAAGTAGCATTTCACAGTTATAATATCTTCCTTCCAAGACTTTCTCATGTAGTTTGGCGAAGTCACATACTCAACTCATATCTTTCTCCCTACACCTCCATCCACTCTATCCCTATTGCTGAGATCCATACCTACTATTCCTGTCAAGTTTTTCACTTCTCTGCTGCAACAAGCTTGCTGGTATTTGGCAATGATGCAAACTTTCCTGACAACTACAATTATTCTTTGACCCTGTGCTTACATTTATGCCATTGGAGTGGCACTTCTGAGAGTATGGGTTGCTGACTCACAGTAAAGAAGGGGCCTCTTGAGGAAAGAGGTGGTTGAGAGGCTGTGTGTTTTAACTGGAGAAACCAGCATGCACTTTCATTAGGTGCTATATAGTGGTCATCGTATCAAAATCAGAGAAGGGCAAGACTTTGTTTAAAATCAGAACTGACTTAACTTTCCCCCCCAAAACTTGAATCCAAGTTGGAGCTTTATGTCTGAGATTTAAAGGATATTTACTAATTTAATGATAGAGTTCTGTTTTTCTGATCATCATGTTTATACTGATACCTACCACCATAGTAGGTATTGAAAGCAATAGCAAAGTATTGAAAGCAAGGTATTGAAATCAATAGCAAAGTGGTTGTGGACTTCATGGTGCTTCTGGTACTTTCTCTCTCTCTCTCTCTCTCTCTTCTTTGGGGGGGGGGTGGAGGTTTTCAAAACTCTGCTTTGGCATAGGTTTAGGAGGGTTGTTTGTATGGTCTTGGATTTTGCTGATGGCATTTGTTGGTTGGTCAGGGTTTGGGATGAAAGGATTTGTTATTGTTCTGAATGAAAATATCTGAGCTGCAGTGTATAGGTCGAGATGGAAATTTCACCAGAGTTTGATTTGAAATGCTTATATTTTGGTGTTCTATTTGTGCATGTTATGGAAGCAGACCTGTGCTGTAATGTGGGAGTTGGTAATCACACGTTCCCTGAAGATAATGTTTAGTCATTTTGGAGAACAAGGTTATTTGGTCACCTTAGGTCTTATCCAAACTTTACTGAAGACATTTTGGGTCTTTCCATTGACTTCAGTGGACTCTGAAAAGCCTTTTTTATCAAGTGGCCATGACAATTCATAACTCCGGTCCTCTGAAGAAGTGGGCCGTGCCCACGAAAGCTCATGATACCATCTACATATTTTGTTAGTCTATAAAGTGCTACCAGACCATTTGTTGTTTTACTGTGAGAGTTGTCAGTCCTGTGAGTTTAGAGGAGGCCCTGTGCCTAATCTACTTACTCTTTTTTATTTTCACACTGAAATTGGATGGATTTATTTTGGGCTGTAATCCCCTCACCTTGTGTCGGGTTTTGAAGTGAAATTTCATTCAACTCTGATCATGACCCTAAAAGTATATTTCCTTTCTTTTAAAAGGTTTAAAATACACAGAGAGAAATGGTTTAGTGGTAAACCATTTGATATTTCCCTAAGCAAACAGAAAATTGTGTTTTTGTTTCTTAGAGTTAAAGTGCGGAAGACTCTGGAAAGCTCTTTGTGTATGTATGTATTTGTGTGTGTGTGTGTGTATATATATATATGAAATATAAAAATATGATGTGTATACCAATTCCACTATGCCAAGTCTTCCTCTTAACTAGACATGAAAATCTTAAGAGTTTAATACCAGCACAAATAAGCCACCAAAGGGACCAACAGCATTGGACTTTTGTCTTTCTGTAGTCGTGGGGTTATTAACAGCTTTGCCAGGTTTATGTGGCTTTTGGATGTCTATATGTACCTTGATTCAGGAGTCTACCTTTCTCCAGTGCTCATTAGTTGTAGTGGCCTTTCTAAACCTAGTCTTTTGGGAATGACAGTGATTGTGACAGATGGCAGAGAAACAGAATTGAACTGGGACATGGCTTCTCACTCTGTCTCTGTCTCTCTCTTGCCTTCCTTCCTCTTTTTTTCAGTACTGACGTTAGATTCCCATGCATTTGCCCCTGGAGAGACACAAATTGCAGTAGTTACTTACACAGCTCTTCACAGAGCACTTGTGAGAATAAGCTTTTGTGTTTCTCCTTTGCCAAATATAAATAAATTATAGTGCTTTTACTTTTTAAAAATTGGATTTTTTTATTTGCATCTTGCGAAAGGTAAAGTGCTGAGAGCATTAAAAGCCAAAAATGTGTCTTTATAGTAGTGTACCTATTATACTACAGCAAAAGCATCTTTCAGCTCCTTTACTAATGAAGTCTGTGGTTTGAAAGCAGACAATCTTGTGGAAAAAAATGGTATTTTTAAATCTGGCCTCTAAAGAGTCAGGAATACTTAGGAAAATATTTTGGTGACACTGATGGTTATCATATATTCCCTGTTTTGTGCAATATATATGAGAAAGGTTGTTAACAGCATGAAATATTTAAATTGCAGATAATTGGTATTTTGTCTTCCAGAATGACTACTCAGTCCAGAGGCCTGGATGATGACTATGGTTTTTGGTATTCATATTCAGTGCCTGTCACAAGTATTTTCAATGTTCCAGTTAGTGATTGTACTCTCTACTTCAGTAGCCTCCATTCTGCATTAAATTTTCTGAAAGGCTGTTAGTAAGACATAAGTAATTAGATTTACAAAGATACAATATGCAGTGAAAACATTACTACCATCAAACAAGCCAAAAAGAAGTTCATTGCAGATGTGACAAACTGCAGTGCATTCCGGCACAGAAACTACTTCATGGATAGCACAAAAATTTACGAAATAGTTTAGTAATGAAAGTACATAGTGATACAATTCACATTTGATGTCAGATGCATAACAGAGGATTCAAATTTAATGTTGAGTAGCTGTTGTTTGTGTGAATGCCTCTACATTGGAGCACTGTTCAGTTATCAGTTTTCTCACGACTGAATAGGTCAACAATTTGATTTCTGGTTTATAGCTGGCCTGTCAATAGATTCATACTTTTCTTATAATTTAGAGATATCAAATAATTTTATGCTGACATAAGTTGCCTCCCTGACAGCTTTAAAATATGAAACAACAAGCAGTCAGTGTCAGCACTCTTAAATCAAACCCAAGGGCCCCCATGGCACCACACAATGGCAGCTTGTTACTGCTAAGCAAATGTCAATCTAGTCAATGTGTATAGGAGGTTGTCAACTCCCTGGTTGCATCTGCCCTAATAACTAGTCTTCTATAAGGGGACATTCATAAAGCTTTCGTCATGTTGCCTGAATCCTAAGGTGAAAAGTCTATACCATTGCTTTTTGTGTTCAACAAATGGTTACTAAAATTGGTGAGTCTGAACTCTGCAGCTTCACAGCTGAGAGGTTATTATTCTGTATGCTGCCCTGCTGAGAACAGTAATAATTATAAATGAACATACAGACATATTCTAATAATAATAATAATTAATAATAATTAATAATAATACATAAAAGCCACCAACCCAATTTTTTTTCCATTCAGTGTTGTCAGAATGCTGTTTTAACAGTGTTATTTAGCCAGGGGTGTAGCTAGCAATTTGTAAACAGATCCTGCCCTCTCTGTCTGTCCCCTGCCCTCACTGTAACTATAATCCTCCAAGCTAGACACACCATAATGTATAATACGATGACTACACAGTGAGTGCCACTATACAGGAGAATCTACTAGTGTGTTCATAAAAGGCCTAGTAAAGAATAGGAAAAAAACCCAAAATGTTGCCCCCCATGAATTTAAAATTTCATGCGGTGGCACGCACAGCACGTCTCCACTGAACGTATTTGGCACACATACTACCACACAGAATAACAGAAGATCCACCTCCATTGGAAAAGTGTCAGAAGCCTGTTTGCAAGCATATTTTGATTTAAAATCATGTTCAGAGATTGTTTTTAATATATATCAGACATGTACTTTTTAGTATTCTAATATCAAAAACAGTCATTTTGCGCTTTAGTCTAAAAGGGTTTTTTTTATAGTACAATGTCTGCGAAATACAAGTAGATTCTTATTGTAAACAGTGTCAGTAACAGTAGAGATTTTAAAAATCAAATATTGCATGATTATGTGCAGCAAAAGAAAGAAAATAAATTCTCCATACTTTCCACAATCGTCTGCTCTTGTGAGTAGTTACAGTTACTTTACTTTTTCCAGATTTTGATTCAATACTGAATTCAGAACATTGAATTTTGATTTAGCTAACAAACCTCATAACGATGCTTAAAATTATTTTGTTGCATGGTTACAAACTCAATTAAATCAGTTTCCAGAGATGTACTCCTTTACAATAAATAGGCAACACAGTGCCAACATCCTTAAGGTTCCTATATCTTGTAATCTCATTTCTTCTGAGAGCTTACAGTAAGGATTCAATCTGCCTAGAAACTAGGCACATACACTGTAAATAATTGGCATGTAATGAAGTCAAGGCAGGAATTATGAACTCACATAAGTCACTGGAAATTGAAAATATTAACAGTGACTATATAAAGGAAGTTTGTTGGTTGTATTTTCTACAGCTTGCAATATTACACTCATTCCTATATACCTTATTATAAAACCTACATTGCAAGCAGGGAAGAGAGTGTCATTTCATTCTATGGCCATGTATCTCTTCTATCAAGAATGAAGGAAAATAAAAGTATAATTTCACAGACAACTTAATAATTCTGAAGATCCCCATTTAATAGTGCCAGTCAGCAACTCTGATAAAGGATGTCCTTCCCCCTTGAATATAAGGAACTATAAACAAAGTTTCAATTTTCTCTGTCTCCTACCCCCTGCAAATAAAAAGCTCTACAAATCTGATGGATGCTTGATCCTGAACCACCGGTTATTTCCATGTTTCTAAGATTATCCTAGACCTCAGAATCCATTGATATTAGGATACTAGTATAGATCATAATTGGAGTTAAACACATAAAATTCCATGAATATATTCAATGAATTTCAGAATTTGTGAAAAGATCCAGCTTGAATTTCCCTGGCCTGTGCCATTTTAGCTATGCTAGCTAATCAAGGAGTGTTAGAACCACAGCAGTAATACTGCAACTGACAGCGATATCTTTGAAGAGCCTTTGTGCGCAAAAAAGCACAAGGAATTGAGATTGTAGTTTATCCCTAAAAGGATTGGAAAAAAGGGAGAAAGCTTTCTGTGTATCTCCGCAGACTACACCCAATCTAGGTCTAACTCTGTGTGTGTGTGTGTGTGTGTGTGTATACACACATATATATATGTATACACACACACACACACACACACACACACACAGATTTCTGATTACAAAGAACTTTACACTTTGACGTGCCTGGCCATCTTTTTCCCTGCATGTAAAAAACAAACATAAAAAATACAGTTTGGTATCACTCTTGTTCAATCTTGAGATTACATTGTGTTCATGGGTTCTTGAGAAAATTTCCTAGATATCTATCACCACTGACTTAAAATGTTGAAGCTTTAGTTTACTCATCATGCTTTGAAATACATTCATTTTCCTAATAAGAAGAAGACATAAATGGCTTAGAATTTAAACTCCCACTCCCTGTTAAATTCAAAGGACATGCACCCTGTTGTCCCCCTCCTACTGTGTACCAGTTCCCCCTCTCACACTAGGAAGTATCCTAATGAAACACAAGTTGGGTTCAATTCACCACTGTGCATCTCTATTTTTATGCTGGTGTAACTTCATTATTATTTCAATGGAGTAATGTCATGAATCAAGCTCATTGCATATATGCCAAATGTTTAAGATTAATTTTTGAAGTGTCAAGCACAAAATTGTCTTCAGTGAATGAAAAAAGTGGACATTGGTTTAGGGTATTTTTCCTTCAGCCATGTCATGTATTTCCTCCCTCCCCTCCAATCCTGTCACATGGATCTTGAAGGCTTGTGATTCTCTAATTCTGTCTCAGTGTATATACCAATTGAAAGCATTTAGTTGTGATTAAAGCAGATTGAATGAGATAATCCCTCAGTGTGAGCAGCTTCAAGCAGCTCAAACGCAGCTCTTTGGGGACATGAACTAACTCAACACAAGCTAATTCCTGCAGCATTTCCCCTGTGGTGTGTTATGCACACCAATCACTTTTTATTTTTGTTTACTGGGCTCCATTAGAATTATTGAATTGTACAGAAAGCTTCAGCGGTCATGTGGCCTGGAACCCTACCTCTTCATTTCCCTTGCAACTATTTAATAAAACGTATTTCACTGTGTTAGCAATCATAGGAATGCAGTTCCTAATGGCAACTATGGTGACTTAAATGGTAACCTTCAGGGGAAGGATGATAAGGTAAAAGCAGTGGAATTTGCTTCACTTCCAACAATACACTGTTATGGATAGTGTGACTGAATGTACTAGCCCTTCGAGGCCCTTTGAGGCCACCTGCTGGAGACCCCATAGTCCTACCAAACCTCTTCCCCGGACGGCAGCCATGTAGTGAATCAGAGTGCAACCGGATCAAATAAATGGAGCTGCTGGGTCTGAGCAGGGCAGTTCATGGCTAGAATCAGATGGGTGGGGAACTGGGCTACCCTCTGTCTAGAGGAGCTTGATGGCCTGGTTACTGGCCCTAGCAATGAGAGAACCTTATTACTGTGACCCTAGGGTGAAGGGAACATGGTTACACAGTGAAAAGGCCCAGGGAATAGCGACAGTGAACTGGAGGCAGTGGTACTTGTCTGCTGGTTACAGGGTCCTTAGTTTGGGACTTGGAGGTAAGTGAGCATGGGTTTCCCGACCAGCCACTGGAAAGTGCCTGAGAAGGGGGGCAAAGCTTGATGTGATGCCTGAGTTTTAAAGGTTCCAGAAATGGGGCTGGAGATCCTGGTGAGAGCCAATAGTGTGCCAAACTCTTTTGCTACCCCGGAAGGGGTTCACTGTGTGACTAGGCCACAAGGCTGAGCTATTGTGAACGTACCAAGCAAGTTTGACAACCTACAAAGGGAGCCAGAAGCAGGGGACAAGACTATGATAAGACAATCATTTGCACTTGTGACAAATGAGAATAAAATGCTAGCAAGTCAGAATGGATGTATTTCTCATGCACTTTGTATTCATTTTCAGAGATGAACAGCAAGGCCAAGGCTGTTGAATATCAGTGTCTGCATGTGTAAATGGTATTTCCAGTGTTGAACTCGGACAACATGTTTCACAAGAGTCTCCTCAACTGAGATTTACAGAATACATTCTGCTGATGCATAGTGCCACAAATACTCTTTTTTGCCTATAGGGTAAGTCAGGGTGGGCAAAGGGCCCTCTTCGGGCCAGATCTGGCCCTCTAAGCTGGAGGTTCCAGCCCGCGACTGCTCTGTTGCTCCCCCACCCCTAGGCCAATCAGGGCCTGGGGGTAGGGGAGCATGCAAAGTCTCCCTGCCCCCGCAAGAGCAGGCAGCAGCTAGAGAGATATTCCAGCTGTTTTTAAACAGCTGGCTTTTATCTCCAGCTGCTGTGTACCTTTGGTGGGGGCAGGAGGAGGGAGCTTTGCATGCTCCCCACCCCCAGGCCAATCAGGGCCTGGGGGCAGGGAGCGCATGAAGTCTTGAGTTCTTTCCCTGCCCTGCCAGGGGCACGCAGCGGCTAGAGAGACACACTGTCTGTTTTAAAACAGCCAGCGTGTCTCTGTATCCATTGCATGCCCTTGTGGGGTGAGGAGACTTTGCATGCTCCCCCGTCCCCAGGCCTTGATTGGCCTGGGGGCAGGGAGAGCGCACAAAGTCTCCTCCCACTCGGTGCCTAGAGGGAACGCCAACTGTTTTAAAATAGCTGGTATTTCTCTCTAGGGAGTAGAGTGGGGGAGGAAGGTGAAAGACTTCTTGAGCTCCCCCACTCCAGGCCAATCAGAGTGAGGGGGAAGCACAAGAAGTCTCCTGACCCTGCTTCCTTCTACCTGAAGTGGCTGGGATAAGTGCTTAAGGCATTTGAACTATTCTGATCTTTATCCCAAGGGCCAAATTCACTCCTGATATTACCCTGGCATCAGTGGAATTTAGGTTCAACAAACAACAACAAAACCTTTTCGCCCTCTATTCATGATGTGATATTTGTATTATTTTAAAATAAATTTGATTCAATATTTTAATCAGTTGATTTTCTGAAACCTCTTTTATTTATTGATTTGGTTCTCTGCTTTTCTTTTCCTCTCATCTTCCTCTTTGTGCATGGGTACTTTTGTGCTGCTATTGCTGATACACATAAATACATACATATGTATATCCACTACTTCTTTGTTCAGTGATATGTATGGCATAAATGTCAGAGCCATGCATTGAGTTTAAGATCTTGCATTATTCACAAGTCATGAAGCCCCATTCATGTCATTCCAACTGAGCACCATTAAAATCTGGATACCCCCCTCACATCTTCTGTATATGATACATATTTTGGAACAATAGCTGTAGATAATACTTTATAATGTTATTGGTTCTATTGCACATGCTTCGAATGTAAACTAGAAATGCTGTACTTCCCGTGAATCTAAATGTATAGGATAAAACTAAAATGAAAAATTTTAGAAACTTCAAAAACTCAGCGAAAATAGTTTTGTACACTGGTTTTTAATCTGATTCTCAGATTTGATATCTCTAAATCCTCACGGTCTGCAAAAAAGTACTATGTCTATTTCAGTGAAAGTTGGGAATCTTCCCTTTTCAGGGATGCAAAGCTACTGTTTCTGGCCCCTAACAAGTTAAAAAATCAGACTTAAACTGGTTACTAACTCAGAAATGAATATTATCTCAGAGTAGGGGGATGGTTTGGAGAGAAATGCCATATTGGAGCATGTTTGAGGAACTGGGGAAAATCAGTGATTGGTTTTTTTTTTTTTTAATATGCAACATTTCTTGGTGTTTGTGTTTGTGATGGATTACCTGCCATGGACTAAGATCAAAAGAGACTGTTAAAGGAAGCAAGCAGGAAAGATATAACAATGGCCTACTTAAGGAGCATCCTGAAACTCAATAACAATAGTCTGGATTATAGCTGTGAAGAGGCTACTCCTGAGCTCTAACCCTAGTGACATAGCTGTTTTGCCAAGGGTGAGAAGAAAAATCAAAGCAAACTGAATCATGACAGAACACTGGGGTCTATGAAAAGGTAGGGCTTGGGTGAGTGTCCAGAGGCTGCCCAGGGAGTATCAGCGAAAGTTTTCAGCCTGGTGAGGAAGCAGAGACTGAAACATGTTAGGAAGAGGTTGGGAGGAATGATTTCTCTCAGCCAGAGACAGGGGATTACTTGAGTTGAGGACATCTTAGAAACCTGGTAAAACATGATTAAGGTGCTAGTACCACAGACCTTTTCTTGATTTTACCCTTTGCTCAACATGTTGTGTACCTTTTGAGAGAATGAATAAACAATGCTTCTTTTGAAGCATTTTCTGTGTATGCTACATATTTTGAAACAATAGCTTTAGATAGTACAGGTTGAACCTCTAAAATCTGGGACTCTCTGGTATGGCAACATTCATGGTCTGGCAGGAGCACAGTTATTACAGGACTAGAGAGCCCTGGCTGCCCACGTTCAGAATTGCAGCCCGGGCTGGCCTGGCAGTGGGGAACTCAGCCCCAGCAGGATGGCATGGTGGGGAGCGCAGCCCCGGCCAGGGCTGGAGTCAGTAGGGCCAGCGCCTGGATATGCAGTCCGGGCCGGCACAGCCCTGGGTGGAACTGCAGGCAGCGGGGTGGCCCCCGTCTGGGGCTGATGCGGTGGGATGGAGGGGCTGGATGCAGCAAGTCAGGCGGTATGGAGCACAGCCCCACCTGGGAGCCGAACCCTATACTTGGGTAGGAAACCGTGACCTCCCCTTGACTGGCAAATTCCGTGGCTCGAGACCACTCATGTCCTGAGGGTGCCGGACAAGGGAGGTTTGACCTGTACTTTAAATGTTATTGGTTTTATTGCATGTGCTTAGAATGTAAACGAAAAATGTACTTCCTGTGAATCTAAATGTATAGTATAAAACTAAAATGAAAACATGTTAGAAACCTCAAAAAGTCACATTAATCATTTGGAGTCACATTAATCATCTTGCAGATCATAGCTCACAGGAGTGAAAGAGCTTATAGGTGCCAAACACAGTTGGACCTGGGTCATTAATATAATTGGCACACAGGGGTTGCAACCCAGAGATCATGTCCGAGTGGTTAGACTGCATGGTTCCATCCAGAATCAGGTTCTGGAGGTCATGACTATCATCTAAGCAAGGGTGTACAAGATAAGTAGTAAAAGTGGTCTCAGGCAGTTTGCCCTGTTTTTCCCCACATCCAGCTTTTGGAGTTTTGCAGGTATGAGTAGAACCCTGCAAAGCTGTGAATATCTGCTTTCTATCCACATGTATCCACATCCCTGGATGTGGATGCAGATATCTGTGGATCTTTTTTGAGGATTTAGATGCAAATGTGGATACAAATTTTGTATCCGTACATGGCTCTAGGTATAAGAAAAAACATCAAAACATGTTTTTCAATGGAAAAAAGGAAATACGCTTATTTTTTATACCTGGCTATCGGAAACATATGATTGAAATTTGAAACTTTGCATGTAAATTCTCTTTAACAAGGTTAAAGCTTTTGCTATCATTGGTCTTGGGGACCAAGTACAAAATGAAGTTATAAGCAATTAAAGAGTAATTCAGCACATTAACTGGCATTTTGCTAAGGCATTGTGCTACCTCTTTCCCCCTTGACTGCTGAGACAATTTGTATGTGAGAGATTGTATGCCTTGGTAAAATACTGTACATATCAAAATAAAAAAAACTACCTGAGATTCCACGAAAAGACAAATTCATAGTTTTATTTTGTTGTTGTTCATCAACACAATGTACCTGAGATTAGTTTGCACAAGTTGACTACTGAAAAGAAACCTTTTTGTGACTTTAATATAAATATGCATGTGTATGAATTCTGTAGGCTCCAGTCAAGATATAGGATATTAAAATCAGTATACATACAAACGACTTGCAAATTCATCAGTGCTGCAGCTGATGCATTCTTTGTTCTGTTTGGTAATATCTCCATTCCCAGTAATGATTACTTAAGATGTCTTGTGCTTACAGTGCACATGGAGAAAAAAATGCAAAAAAAAAAAAGCATAAAAATCAGAGGATCCATGTGAAAGGGAGAGAGGCACGAAAGCCCAAATCACATGATATAACCATAACATTATTTGTTGGCCTAGTAAAGTGGGTGAAATCAGAAAGCAGTGGATATAAGCAGCTTGTTCCTCTTGGGACTCCCCCCACAATTTGTGAAGTAAAATAAATCAAAGTTGCTGGTGCAGTGGCAACTCCCCTTTCTCATCTTTTACGCATCTAGAGGGATGGTACAGTTGTCAACAAAGATCAGCATAAATGGATAAGATGTTGAGAGAGATCTAGGTTGTGATACATAAAGTGGAAAAATACTTTTTATGGGCCACATCTAATATCTATTGAAGTTAATAGGAGTCATGCCACAGAGTTCAGTGAGCATTGAATCAAATCTTACGTGATCCTGCTGTCGGATCTTTGCTTTCTACCGCTATTGGTGGCCCCTTTCCTTCTCTCTTCTATTTTGTGCACAATTTCCTATGGAAGGTGATACAGGCAGAAAGTGAAGTGGCTGAAGGCAAAACATCATGAAAGTAAGATCTCCCTTTCCATATGTTTTTATGCAAGAAGTAGGAGGGGCAGAGAGAACTCTGAGCCCTAATAAAAAAAATCCCTTGAAAGAATGGAAAGCAGGTACTGTGGACATACTTAGATCCTTGTTTAGGCAAATTACTCTTTTCTTCCCTATTGGCAGTATTTTCTATGGTAAATGGAAGCTCAGTGAATACTGCAAGAATTAAGGTAATTTTATTTACTGAAGGTAAAATTATCAAATTAAATGTTCCTAGTGCTCACTTATAATTCTCCTAGGGGAATGGTTTTAGGTAGGAATATGTCTCCCTTCATCCTGTTCCATATAAATAGATGAGAAGATTTACCTGACATTGCTTGGGTCCTTAATTTTTGTTTTTTTAGGAAGTAAAATGAAAATGTACATGCTTCATTTAAATCATTGCTGTGGAGAGGACCTTAGGATGAGGGGTGCAGTATACAGCTGCCCCAAGAAGAGAGGACTACCCCAGCCCTTTGTCACTGCAGCAGCTTGAGCTAGGTGAGAAGCAGCTCTCCATGGCTGCTGCAGCTCCAGTGGGCACAGATGGGGGAGGGGTGCATGCCCCCCCCATCTGGGGGTATCTAGGTTTGTCTCCCCCTGCACTCCCCAGCCAGAGTGAGGAATGCAACAAACTGTGCACTTTCCCTTCACTCCCAGATGAAGGGGAACAGCCTGCAGTATCCCCATACACATTGGTTGGGGGCGAGCTTCATCCCCCCTTTTCCTATATGGTGCCTAGAGGGGTTGGGAGGCTGAGGGCTGGGGCAGTCCCAAATTGGGGCAGGGGAACGCTCGCAGCCAGCCCCTTTCACCTGCCTGGTGATTCTGTCTCTTTTTTTGTTTTGTTTTATGAGAAGCAATCCTGTTCCAGGCATATTGCATTTTATTGGCACAACCAAACCCTTATGTTGCTTTAAGTTTTGATAAGACAAAGCTGTATTCCGAATTTGGTGATCCTAGCTCTTATTATTTAGGAGGAGTTCTTGAACAAACAAAGATGGATAGATGGACAAACTCTCTCAAATATATAGTAGATGGAAGGAGAAGTTTTGCTTTAAACATATCTGACATGATAGTTCACTCTACCAAAATTTGCAGTGTGTTCTATAGTAAAAATGGGGAAGTACATAAATATGGGAAATACTGAGATAATGCTACTTACTTATTTTAAAGATGGGTGGATTGCCAGTGAAAAGTGATCCCCAACTGCCCCCACTTGGACAAACGGTGGTCACCATTTGTCATCAGTTTCTACACAGTCATATCTGAGATTTTCGTATATTTCTTATACCTAGAATAGACATCATCCCAGCATAATTATTGGCAACTGTTTACTTTTTAGTTGCATGGATTATAGCTTGTAGACCAAGAATTAGGAATAATAAGAGATGCATAAAGTTTGCATTCTTTTATCACTGGATAAATATTTCATGATAGTACTTAGTAGGAGGCCTGGAATAATAATAATAATAAAAAAACAGCATTAACAACTGGAAGTATGTCCAGGAACTTGCCCAAAACAATGGGTGAAATCCTGCACACAAAAGTGTGGCTATTCAATGAGACAAGGCATTCACTGTACTTGTATGATCATTGATATTAAATTTGATGAATTTGGCAGTACTATTAGAAATATTGAAGGGATAAAATCTAGTATTGCTTTTTCTATCTGACCAATATTCTTCCCCTCCTTCATTTTTTTTACACAAAGAATGTACATCACTGAACAGATATCTCTGAGGTGTCTGAAAACAGGAATATTGATCAGCTACAGGTTTTTTTTTTTACCATTTTCTTGAGATAATCTCATCTTAATTTGTCTGAGTTACAAGACCTAACCCACAAACTTTGTATCAGGATCTTCTTATCCTGCATAGGCAGTTATTCAAAATTCCTTCCCCTTGTAGTCCCAAGGAGCTCTCTGCACAAAGCCCAATTACTCTGGCTTTGGAAAGGAAGGATAGATTTCACTCATAATGGAAATATAATTGTTCTTTTCCACGTGGTTCATTACATTTTTTTTCTGTGTAGAGTATAGTACTGGTTTGGAATCTCCTCCTCCTCCCCATGAATGTTTTACATAACACATGTGATAGTAGGTTTCATTAAGAGGAACCAACTAGTCAGACCTGTTAAAGGAACATACTAAAGTACTTGTCATTGCTGAATAGAATATAGGTACTACTCATCTGTACCCAATACATTGATCATTCTAAAACCAAACTTTATTATTTTAATAATTGTATTGTGTTTCTTGTCTGACAGCTCTTGATAAAAGCTGAGCATACACTGTTTAGGGAAAAGATCCAGTTGGGGCTCCATTAATAATGGATATCATCCATCTGTCTCTTCAGAATGAATTTGCATGATCCCATTGTTTTGAACGTTGTGGATAAAGCCCACAATTGCTGCATATAGAAAGAAGGATTTACCCTACCACATCAGCCCATTGATTCATGAAATCAGGGAATCCTATCTCTACCAGCGTCCAATCCTTTGTGTACATTTTAGGACCCCATTCTGATCAGTAGGGTTTATTGAGGATTTCACTGTAATATAAATGAAAAGCAGCATAATGGGGCTCTCTCGTTTCCTCTGGGATATTAGGGCATATCCCTGGAAACAAGTCAAGGACAATACTACATGCTGCATGTATCCAAAATTGGAATAGAGAAGCCTGTGACAGGGGCGCACCAACCAGCACAAACTGTTGAGTTACTTTGATGGGTTTTTTTCTCTGTTTCATTGAAATCTGTTTACTGTGTGAGTAAGTTGCTAGAGCCCTTGGGCCGGTTTAACTTGCATGGCAGCAGTTCAGCAGGAGAACAACTAGCATGTAACTGACCTTGGCAGCATCACACAAGTCATGCTGGTAACTGCATAAAATGTTCTTGGACAATTTCTCTGTGTTGGGCACAAATACTGTTTTATCTGCCATCAGGGCCTGTGTGTTTCCTTTTTTATTGTTGAGTTGGTAAATAGAATGAAAATCTCCACTCACCATCCCTGCTAGATTTGTCCTCATTGTCTTTACTACCCTGATTTAGGGGAGCAATAGAGTATAGGATCTTTACTCTGTTGTCATTTTGGAAGCCTTCACAAAAAACGTTCTGGGAATATCTCTTGTGTAACTCCCAAGTAGGGGGTCACATGCTGGCTCTATTAAAATCAATGGTTTATTTGTTGTGAGATGAGATTTGTCTCCAGGACTTTGGAATACATGAAGCAAGCAAAGTTTTGGAAGAATCCATGCCAAGTTTTAAAGGAGAATTTGTTTCCAGCAAACAGGAAACAGTAAATCTAACTTGAAGACTATAGTATGTTTCCTAGATGGGTTGTAAATATTTGTTTTACCATAATTGTGGTTTTTGGGGGCACTCAGTTGATGGGGTCAGGATTGAAGGTGCTAAGTATGTTCCATATTTTATCACTTGATTTATCACCAGTAGCACAAAACATGGCAGCAACATCCTTTCTTTTATCAGATTTGACAGTGATCAATATTTTTGCTATTGATAACTGTTCTCCTGATCTCTTTCTGTCCCTCAGTTACTCCTCTCTAGCTAACGCTTAGACTCTGTTGGCATCACCCTTCCGTTCCTCCCCTCTGCCTGCACCCTCCCTCCAAATCACTTGGCCTTTTTGTGGCTTACAGGTCCTGTAGGTTTGAAAACTTCTTCTCTTCTCTCAGCCTAGTCTCTCTGGCCTCTCCCTTTTCTTCTGCTGATTTGGTTGTTGACTTTCTCTGTGCTGCACCCTTTTGCCTCTCTCTTCCATTGCAAGTTCTGCTCCGCTAACCTCTAACCCTGGCTTGCTGTCAACATCCACTCCCTCTGCTGTAGTGCACGCCTGGCAAAAATCCGGTGACCACGCTGATATTCACCACTACAAATTCATTCATTTCTTCTTCAGTTCTGTCATCTTCTAAGCTAATAATTCTACTTCTCTGACTTGATTCACTCCTGCATCCATATGTGCAGCTGTCTTGTCACCATGTTTGTCTCCTTATTCAATCTTTCTCTTCTCCCGGCCTCCATTTCTGTCTCCATGCAGCAGCTTGCTGATTTGTTCCAAGAGAAAATTGACAAACTACAACATAACCTTCCCTTTTCCCGTGGCTCATTTTCCCTTTATACATCTCTGTCCTCCTCCTTCTCTGCCATGAATGCAGAAGTTCCCTTTCTGTTCTTCTCATCTGCCCACTCCACTTGTCCCAGTCATCCGATCCCATACCATCTCCTGATCTTCCTTGCATCTACTCATATCTCCTCTGTTTTTCTCCTTTACTTCTCACTCTTCTCTGGCTCTTCCCCTCGCAGTGTAACCATAATTTCATCTCTCCCATATGAAAAATAAAGCAAAATCCCCAAAATAAAATACAACAAATAACACCCTTGATCCCTCTTGGCTCTCCCACTACCAAACCACCTCCCTTGACCTTTTAATTTCTAATCTAACTTCCACCTCTTGCACTCTGCTGAAATTACTCTTATCAGTGTGCTTTACATAGCCAAATTTCAGAACCAGTGCTTTGTTCTTATTCTTCTTGACCAGTCAGTAACTTTTGACACTGGCAGCTATTGCTGTTCTTTATGAAATCATGACTTCACTTGTATTCTTTGACTCTGTCATCTTCTGGCTTTTTCCAATTTCTCTAAGCATTTGGGTGTATCTTTCCTTCAAGCTTTCTGTGGGGTTCTACAGGGTTCTGTCCTTGGTCTGCTTCTCTATACCTTATTTCCGGGTAACCTCATACAAAACCTCACCTATTCTCCTACCCATACATAGAGCTAAAATTCTTCTTCAGGCTCTCACCATCTTGTGTCTCAATTCTTATATCATTTTTGTTCCTGACCTTGAGAAATGCAACCTAATTCTGGTCATATCCTATTCATATTTCTGCTACAAATGTCACTTTTGTTCTCCGAGACTTTAAGGCGAGAAGGAACCACCATGGTCATCTAGTCTGACCAGCTGCGTGATGCATGATATATAGGGTTACCATATTTGAAGTTTCAAAAAGGAGGACACTCCTGAGAGGGAATGTATTTGTATCAGTATCTACCAACTCCTGTTGTATTAAAGTATAGTATAGTATATAGCAATTTAATACAACAGGAGTTGGTAGATACTGATACAGATACACTCCTTCTCAGGAGTGTCCTCTTTTTGAAACTTCAGATATGATAACCCTAGACATAGAACCTCACCCAGCCATTCTTGTGATAGACCCATAACCTCTGGATGAGGTACTGAATGCTTTAAAGACATCAGGTTACCATTTATAATAATTTAAACCCAAGTGACCCATATCCCATGCTGCCTAGGGTCTCTGCCAGTCTGACCTGGATGGGAATTCTGACCTGAACATGTCAGCAAGATACAGCAGCCAAACACCTGGGGAAGAATTTTCTGCAGTAATTCAGTACCTGTCCCATCTAGTGTCCCCTCTGTGCCTGATGGAGATGCCATTAAATGCCATTATAGGCAGTCTCATCAAACCATCCCCTCCATAAACTTATCAGTCTCAGTCTTAAAGCCAATTAAGATTTTTGCCCTGGATGTTCCATTTGAAAAACTGTGTCAGAACTTCATTGCTCTGATGGTTAGAAACCTTCACCTCATTTCAAGTCTAAATTTGTTGATAGGCAAGTTATATCCATTTGTTCTTGTGTCCATATTTGTGCTGCTGTCCCTCTTGGGTATTTACAGAAAACAATGATATCTCATCTCAGCCCTTACTTTGGTTGGCTAAAAAAGATAAGCTGTTTTAGTCTCCTCTCACAAGGTCACTTTTCCATTCCTAGGATCATTCTAGTACCTCTTCTTTGTAATTGTAATTTGAATTCATCTTTCCTACACATGGGAAACCAGAATTGAGTATATTATTCCAGATGAGGTCTTAACAGTGCCTTGGGTCATGGTACTAACATTGCTTATTGTCTATTGGAAATACCTTTGCTGATGCATCCTAGGACTAGATTAATTATTTTTATAGTCACATCAGGTTGGTAGCTCATAATTATTCTGTGTTCAGACAGTACTCCTCAGGTCTTTCTCCTTCTCTGTCACTTCAAACTGATAAATCCCCAGCTTATAACAATAATTCTTGTTTTTAGTTCTTAAATGCATGACTTTGCACTTTGTACTATTAAATTCCATCCAACTGATATTACTTCAGTTTTCAAGATTGCCCAGATCTTCTTGTATGATATTCCAGTCCTCCTCCATATTGGCAATTCATCCCACCTGTCCCTCATTTGCAAATTTTATTACCATGGTCCCATTTTTAATTACAAAGTCATTCATAAAAATGTTATGGAAGAGTGGTCCCAAAACCGATCCCTAATGAACTCCACTAGTAAACTCTCTCCAGGATGACAATTCATCTTTCAGTATGGCACTTTGTAGTCTCCCTGTTAACCAGTTCCTTATCTACCTTTCAATTCTCACATTAATCTCCACCATCTCCAATTTAACTGCCATTTGCTCTACACAGGTCACCCTTTCTTCACATCCTCCCAGGGAGGTCCTCCTTTATCACAACAAACATAAGCTATTTGTCTGTATGGTCTATCCTCACCCTGTCCTTTTATGCCTGATTCAGTATAAAAAAAGTCAACATCTATTTCTGATTGGTCAATAGTGCATTCATTGTTAAATGGATAACTTGTTAACATTTCAAACATGCTCCATCTTGCTTTCTCCCATTCTGTCGCTCATATTTCAAATGAGCTCCCCATAAATAGCTGCACAAATAACAGATTTTCCTCCTGAAAAAGCCTTACCTCTTCCTTTCCACACAACTTGAGAATGGTTAGGCTGCTGGAGTGCTGAGACCACAACTGGTCATACTGACCGATATTGTCTGATTATTTCCTTGTACTTCCTTTCTGGCTGTATCCATCCACTTTCTATTGTCTTAGGCTGTAAACTCTTTGGGGCTGGGTCCATGTTTTTGATCTGTATTTAGTGCAGTGGAATCCTGACCTTGACAGGTTTCTTGTTCTTATGTTAATATAAATAATAGCAATAATAAAAGTCACTGTGATGGGGTGGGTTATGACAGATGTTCCCTGGTGGAGGCCTTAGGGTCCTACCACACTTTATCCCAGAGAGGAGTAGTAAAGAAGTCTTCCAGGCTGCCAGAATAGCTTTGGGGGAAGCAGCCAATGAGAAGCTGCAAGGAAAAGCTAGTGAGGGCCATATAAAAGGAGCTGTAGAGCTAGTGACAGTTAATTGCTGCCTGAAGCTAGAGGAGGAATATGGTCTATGTTCAAGGCTGGCTGAATGACTGCAGCACCACAGACAGCTCAGTGTTGACAGAAACTGTGGGAGCAAGAGGGCTGGGAGTAAAGATAGATGAACAGCTGGGGCCAGAAAGAGTGAAGACTCTCCAGGGAGGAAGCCCTGCAGGCATGTCCCCATCTCAGGGTGGAGGGACTATTTGAAGGCTCGCCAAAATGAGGTTGCAGGACTGATTAAGAGATGGTCCCAGGGAGGGTTACAGTGACATTGCCAAAGGAGGGGTACTGGGTTAGGCTCCTGTTGGACTGTATACCCAAGAAGGGGGTCTGCTTTGTTTCACATGGAGACGAGATCAGAGGACTGAGTCTCTGAAAACATTTACAGGAGACACCATAGACTGAGAAAGGAGAAGTTGCTCACCTGGCTGAGGGATGCTTGCGAAAGGTGGGTACTACCCCATAATTTAGTCTGTACCTCAGTTTCCTCTGTAAAATGTGGATACTTGCACTGACCCACCTCATGGGGTGCTGTAAGGATAAATATTTAAAGGTTGGGGTGCTTTGATATTATGGTGCTGGGGAGCATTGTACTTGGATAGATTCATGAATAATTCACAAACTTTAAAAAGGCCTGAATGAATTTAGAATTTCAACCTGTGACATTTGTCCAGATATGTTGCTAACTATGTCTTTCCCTTTCCAAATCACTCCAACATTTTTTTTGAAATATTATTAATAACTGTCCATTTCTCCTTTTCACTGGATTAAGTGAGAAGTTACCATTCTTGTCTTAGACTTTGAAACATGAGGATTTTAAATCTCTCTTGAGAGCTTCTTAGAGAAAAATTATGATGTCCTGGTCAGGACTCCCAGAGATGTGAGTCAGTATGTTACCATTATGCAATGATTTTTGGGACAAACGTATTGCCAGTTTACATATGATACGTTACATGATATCAATGGGATATATATTATGAGAACTGTGAGTTGGGGGCCACGAGTGTGTCAGGTCTGATGTGAGTTAAAGTATGGTGGGCGTTCTGATGATTTGCATGCTGGGGCTCCTAAGGTCACAAAGATATTAGGCAGTTTGTAAATAGTCAGAATGGAAATGACAGCTGCTTTTCCCTAGGATGCTCATAATTTTCCTGAAACAAATTAAGCTTTTTTTTTCAAAGAAAAAAAAAATGGAGAGCTAACTCATGTTAGGCACTTCTTACAGAAATGTGTCCTTTAATCCTGCTGGACTCAAAGTATGGACTTCCTGAGCTTCTTTACCTCTTCAGCTGATGTAAATCAGTGTAACTCCACTGATTTCAGTAGAGCTGTGCTGTGGGATTTTTTGGTTTGCTTTTGTCTCAGACTTTAAAACGCACACACACACAAACATGGAAGAACAAACAGTAGTAGATTAAAATGTGCAAATAAAATATACTAAGCAAAAAAACAGAAACAAAGAGAATATAAACAAACACGAGGGCATTCTATTTAATGGCATATATGTGTTTTTCGCCCTTATATATCCCACAATGGTAAAAGAGTGCCTCGCATCCATAGACTTCAGTGAAATAAATATAAGAAAACATGTAACAAAGATAACACACTTACAAAGCAAGGCAATGCACTCTAATGTAACATCAGAGCCAGAGCTGAGGAAGCTCCTTAACAATATATAGCTACCGTGAGGGAACATGTGTGTGAAGTAGCAAAATGAGGGACATCACTTGCTAGAGATCAGAGGGCAGAGAGCATTCCCAGCATATGCACTTATGTGTGTGATTATCCTAGGAAATAACATTTCAGTACAATGTTTCTATGCTTAAAACTCTGATTTGCTGTCTTGGGTGCTGCAAGCAGATTTAACCTTGAACAGTACTCTGCAGTCAGTTGTCAGTTCTTCTGTGATGCAGGGTTGCTATTTATAGCAGCATTTACTGTTTACAAGATAAACAAATTCTGTTCTTTAACTTCAAAAACAAATGAACCACCTGCAGGTAATCAGAGGTCTTTTAAAATGAACATTTTTACTGAAAAGGAGTAATTATAACTCTTTCATTGTCCCTTTCTTTTCCCTCCCCCCAGCACCTTGAGACCTATCCTTCTCTCATCAACATTGCTCTTTTGGAACAGTGTAACTCCATTCACTCATCTGACAATTAACACTGGCTTCAACTGAGAGCAGAATTTGGCTTGTTTTGTAGAGACCATCATATATTTTTCTTTCATTCTGTACACTAATTACAACTGTGAATAGGCATCAATCTTTTTTTTAAAAATTGCTTTGTGTATATTAGCAATTGTTGTTTTTTAACATAATAGCAAACATGAAAACAATCTATTTTTAAAGATAAGGTAATAACCAAGTTCATATATGATAGGATTGAGTCTGTCATTCATTGTCACACAAAAAAAATGTATGTCCTGTCACATTAGACTTTGTTGTCAAAACTGACAGGTGAACAGCCCTGAGGACTTCAGGGACAGTAGCTCTCCAAAAGCATTTCAAGGATGTTTACTGAAGAAAGGAAAGCATGTTGTTAAGAATACTGTACCTTTTCTCCTGTGTTGTTTACAACCTATCGATAATGAAATAAACTAAATGCATGAACATTATATAAAATAAAAGAATGGTAAGTTGCCATGCGTAGGTATTCCTAAATGAGTAAATAACATCTAAGGTAGTAGGCAACTTCAGTTTGTGGTCTGTTGCCTTAGGGAGAGTCTTTAATGAGTTATGTGAAGCCTTTTAGAGTTTATTGTTGGTGACATTTTGAGGACACTTGCAGTTAGTAGAATAAAGAACAACATAGCTGGGGTATTTTCCTGTATACAGTTTAAGTGTCCACCAAGTACCAGGCATGTTCTGACAAATGAAAGAAGTAATATAATTGTTCCTTTGGATAGGAAGAAAAGGTTTACTTTCAGGAAACTATTTTTAGATATGTAATAATAAATTAGTAATAAATTACCAGATCTTTATGCAGAACCGAAAGTGGTTTTTTTCCTGAATTATGTATGTATGTGTCTCTTTAGCAGCCTCAAGAGAGTTCTTTCCTTTTTCTTTTCCCATCACAGTGGTACAAAAGCTAATGAGGATAGTGAGTTGGTGAATAAAGATGGGCAGTTGGCCAAAAAGTAAAGATTAGTATTAGTAAAGATTACAAGTACATACTGAAATAGTCTGCATGTCCTTGTTAGTGAATAGTTAAGTATTAGGGTGGGGTTTTTTTCATGTAGTTGGGTAGCTTCATTATTCTGGTTCCTGAAAAATGGGGTTCAGTGTTTAGCCTGGAGAAAAAAGGTGTAATAACTAAGAAAGTCCAAAAATAAATTAATAGGAGAGCAACAAGGAGAAAACATCTTATTTTGTGGTGAAAACTGTTTTTTGGTTGGTTTTTTTTGAGGAATTTAAATCTCCTTATTTATCCTAAAACAAACCACAGGTACATGTTAAGTTCTGTAACATAATATACAGCAGAACAGTAATGAATTTTGTATCTGCTTGCAGGTCAGTAGCAACTGCTTCATATTGTGTAGCAATATGGACAGGATACAGAAAATTGATCCCTGAACTTTATTGTAGATTCGTGGCATGAATTCTGTCACTAAAAAAAATATTCTGTCCCCATTTCAACAGCCAGGGAGGGGATCTTTTTGGCTGGGATTGAACAGGCACATATCATAATGTTTAGCAACTTTACACAAGGCCTTTTAAAATCATTTCTACAATAGCTGTTGGTATTTAGCAGGTTGCCTGGTGTATGTTGAAGAAGGACCAGTACACCCTTGATAATGTTCAATATTATGACAGGTTTTCACTCTTTGGCAGCTCCCACTGACATTATGCTGTTCTTCAGGAGGTGTTCTTTGATGGATGGCACCCTACTGGCATTAGAAGAGAGGCAGCAGCAGCTGCTGCAGAGCTGACAATAGCTTGCCCCTCTAACTCAGGTGTGGTGGCTGAACCAGAAAAATCTGTTGCAGTTGTAGAGACCCATAGGAGTGTATACACTGGCCAAACTTCTGTTTTGTGAGTGTGTCTTTCATTAATTTTGACATTTTTGAGACAGAATGTGGTTGTAGACTAGCAGGAAAGTGGGCAGCTGGGGCTTCATTTAGATATGGGTTGTAAAGACACAAAATGTGTGCTATTGAAAATGCCAAGATTGTGGTAGCAACTAGTAGTGGAGTTGCTGGTGTCATTTGATTGTTAAAATAGCATATTCTTCCCAGCTATTTTTAGGATAATATCATCAAAAGAAATATGCATGCAATGTAATTTGCCTAGACTGAACATAAATAAATTAAAAGCCAAAGAAAGCAAGAAGGATAAAAAAAATCCACTTGCTTTTTATCTTTATGTTGTGCTAGGAAGCTGTATGATTGCTCTTATATTCAGTCAAAGGGGAACTGAGTCTAATATACCTATTTTAATGCTGTGCTTCTATTCAAGGCCATAGTGGTACTTTGCCAGGCCTGCACAAGATACAGAAGAAAGCCCCCATTGGCCCCATTAAAATGATGCTGCATTGCACTTTCTTACATGCCACTTCATAGTCCCACTTTCTCTCTTTGAGGCTCTTTTCCTTTCTCCTTTTTTCTTTCACCTTTCTGCCTAATTATGACCCCTGTCTTCCATTTTCTTTCAACCTTTGTTTTCCTTGGTTCACATTTTTTTGTGTGTTTTTGGTATTCACTGGCACCCTCTTTGCCTCAATTTTTGATAGCCTATTAGCCTCTATTGCTTACTACTGCCTCTCCTCTGTCTTCCTGGTTTTGCTGCCTTTTCACTCATAGGCAAACATGTAGCCCAACAAATCAAATAGGTTGCATTATCCAATAAATCTGCTGGCATTGGTTGAAGCCTAATTCTGCTGTCCTTGAAATGCTCTGCTGAACTTTCAAGTTTTTTTAATAACCTCTCATTATTAAGACCGCTAAAATGTTCAGGGTTATGAGTTTGACTATGGAGGGTTAATTTTTCCCAGGTCAAAGATCAAGAGTTCAGGCAACTGTCACCTGCATGTGAGAGGGAGAGGGCTATGGTCTCTCTCTCTCTCTCTCTCTTTTTCTCTGTGTGTGTGTGTGTGTGTGTTTGTGTGTGTGTGTGTTTGTGTGTGTGTGTGTGTGTGTGACAGAAAATCACTATTGGCTCCTGCTGCTCTTTTTTCACTTAGTGATAGGTAGAGATTATTAGAATAGTCAGAGAATAATTGCACACACATGTGCACATATAACAACAACCAATTATATGGCAATTTATTGCAAAAGCAGATTTTCAGAAAAAAAATCTGGGGCATAATGTTCAAAATTATTTCCATGACAATCATTTGCCATGACAAGTTGGGTGAAGTAATAACTTTTATCAAACAAACTTCTATTGGTGAGAGACACAAGCTTTTGAGTCACACAGAACTCTTCAGGTCTTGGAAAGAAACTCCGAGTAGCACAGCTAAATGCGAGATGGGACAGATTTCATTAAAACTGTAGGAAAATACTAACGTTATAAGCACAATCTGACTTCAGTTCTGCAAGGATTTTTAAGCATGTACCTAAGCCTTATTAATTTAAATTGAACATAAGCCTGTGATTAAGTGTTTTGCTACACTGGGGTCTATAAGAACGTATATAGAATAGAACAGGCTTAGATCCAGATATGAATATTGAGAAAAAATTACATTCGTGTCAGTGGCCCCTTCTCCTCCTTCCTTCCCCACAATTTCTTCCTTCCCCACAATTTAACTGTGAGAGTAGTGAAGACAAATCACTTTTCCTGACCCTTCAGAATTAAGGCCTTGATGTTCCCCTTTTGCACATTAACGAGCACAGAGAAGAGGACTTGCTACAGAAAATCTGTCGTGCCTGGTCTGCTGTTCAGCTACATCATCCACTGCCGGAAGCCAGGCTTCTGGCAGAACAGAATTGCCAGGGGACAGGGCTCAGACAGGTCTTCCAGAGTTCAGGCCATCCTGCTCCTCCCTCCCTCATCTCATCCTAACATTACATCCGTCTGCCTGTGAAGTTACACTGCAGATGCAGAGGAGAGCAACACAGCAGCACAGTGAGGCATCATTCCCTACCAGCAGCCCTCTTGTTTTGATTTATGAATGTTTTGATGAAACTGAAGGGAACATAACAGAAAGAGTAAGCGCTGTGATGCTAATTGTGCAAAACTGTATCTGGGTGGGGGATGTAATGAAGTACTTAGTATATGTACTTCTTAATTTCCCCGCTCCTCCCCCCACACACACATAAAATTGACCATGTAATGTTCAGACTGAAAGCAATTGGAACAATAATCTGCATAAAAAATATGAGCAAAATACATCTGTCTCCCACTTTTGATGCCCCGGAATTTCTGTAGAATTGGACTGGAGTATATTTGTTGACAAATTCCTCTTAGATTTTCAGGTTTTGTGTAGACTGGACATTTGGAGCTGAAACATTGCCATGTACTGATTACCATCAAGAAATGAAGTTACTGCTGATCAGAGGCTATATTTGCATTCTAACTGAGAGTATGCTTCCCAGTACAGGAGGTAGACAGACACGTGCTACCTCTTCTTGAGTTAGCATTCTAAAAATAGCAGTGCAGTTGCAGTAGAATCGGTTGTGGGTCAGGAATCTACAAGAGATGATAGGAGTCTGGTTTTCAACAGGAACACCCAGTTGAAAATAGAACCCAGTGTCTATGATTGGCGCTGCTGACCAGGCCGCTAAAAGTCTAGTCAGCAGTGCAGCAGGGGCCAAGGGCTACGGCAGGCTTAATATATAACCTGGCTCCGCACAGCTCTGGGGGCTGCCAGGTCCCTGTGGCCCCTAGGGTGTAGGAGGCTCTATGCATTTCCTCCACCCCAATCACTGGCTCTGCAGCTGCCTTTGGCTGGGAAGCATGACCAATGGGAGCTGCAAGGGCTGTGTCTGTGGGAGAAAGAACTGTACGCTGAGCCTCCCTGGCCAGCCATGCACCTAGGGGTCACAGGGATTTGGTGGTTGGTTCCTGGGAACTGTGGTGAGCCCCATCAGGCCTGCACACCCTGAACTATCTCTGTACCCAAACCCCCTTCCCCAGCTTGGAGTCCCCTTCCACATCCAAACTCCCTCCTGGAACCCACACCCCAGTCCCGAGCCCCCCCTCCTGTACCCAAAACTCTCATCCCTGACCCCAACTCAGAGCCCACACCCTCTGCCAGAGCACACCCCTTCGGCACCGCAACTCCCTCTCCAAGCCCAGATTCCTGTCCCATACTCTAAACCCCTTATTTCTGGCCTCAGCCAGAGCTCACACTTGCAACTGGAGCCCTCATCCCCTCATACTCCAACCTTCAGCTGAGAGGCTCCTCCTGCATCCCAACCCCCTTCCTTCACCTGAACCTTCCTGCCCCAACTGGGAGCTCTCTTCATACTCTGAATCCCTTATTTCTGGCCCCACCTGGAGCCTGCATCCCCAGCCAAAGCCCTCAACTTCCCTCCACCCCAGCCAATGAAACTGAGTGAGAGTGGGGGAGAATGAGCAATGAAGCAAGAGGGGACAGGGCCTCAAAGAGGTGGGAGAGGGCAGAGCCTCGGGGAATGGTTGGGAGAAGTGTATTCAGTTGCATGTGATTAGAAACTTGCCAAGCCTACTATACTAGCTACCAAAGTACAGACCCGTACAGATACCCTGCGTTACATACTTGGGTGGCTACTCAGAATGGCTTCACTGCTATTTTTAGTTCACTAGCTCAAGCAAAACTCGTATGTGTCTGTCTACCCATGCAGGGAAATAAGCACAACCGTAGCTGCAGTGCAGACATACCCAGAGGTGCTGTTGCAAGGCCTATACATTTTCCTGAAAAACCAGTTAAAAATAAGTTATTGATCCTAATTTCCAATATTACAAATTTTAGTATGTTCTTTCTTGGATAAAAACACCAGAACTGTTCAACAGTGCTTCCATCATCCTTTAGAAATATTTCCTATTGGGGGAGGGCACTTCCCTCTTCCTTCATATTCTTGGCTTGACCCTGGGAAAGTTACAAATTTGATAGATGTTTCCAGCCAGACTTGTTTAGTTTTCTGCCAGCCCAAGTCTAGACAACAGCCTTTCAGCATGTTTGCATCTAAAAGGAAATCTGATCTGACAACTCTGTAGTGCAGTTCACATTTTAGAAGAGACCAGAGATCTGCCAAATGCAGGAACTGATTGCAGTCAATATAACTTCAAAGAGCCATTGAAAATTATCTTGCATTGGCATGAAGTTTTTGAAAGGCATGTCATTTCCAAATCTGTTAGAGAAATGTATCCCTTTCAGTGTGCCTTGGAAAACTAAAATGCATATGTAGGTATAAGTCTCAATGGGGAATCGCTGGTTTGTGTCATTTTACTGTATAAAGGAGAAGGGGTTGGAGGAGAAAGACACAGTGGTACAGTTTCTCATTTTCTATGAGATTATTTGAGCTACATAAATAATCATCAGCATAGGATGTGGCCCAGTATGCACACCTTTATATAGTATTTTTGTCCGTCAGTTTACTTATTCAAAAATGATTTTCCTCAGTTTTCCCTATCATGGCCACATTCTATACCAGATAGCAGCTTTCTTTTTTGTTGCTGCACATCATGCATAACAGCTTTATTTGATGCCAAATGAGATGCCCCACATTGTGAACTTTCCACAAACATATCTGAATTAAAAAACAACTATGCTCCAGTAGCACCTTAGAGACTAACAAAAAATATCTGGATTGTTCATTTTTGTTGCATAATTGTACCTCTTTTTGTTGGTATTCAACCAAAGATTTCATCTGAGTCATTTAAAAAAATGCTATGAGACTATTCCAGTACAGCCTGCTATAAAAAGTACAGGTTCGTTCCGTTTTTATTTAAGTGTAATAACAAGTTCAGTTCACATTTTTGGTGGCTAGCTCCACAGCCAACTTGCTGTAAAGAAAGGGAAAAATAATAATAAGAAAAAAACACTAGAAGTTAGTTCCTTAAACAAAATTATTCCATATTAGAGGCGGAATGTAATACTGGTTTGCCACCATGGATCCATTGGTTTATTCTAATGCCTTTTTGTTTTAAGAGGGAAAACAATCCTAGCTAACTGTTTCCTTTCTTTTTCTTTCATGTCATTGATGTGGATTTCTGAATTCCTGTCTTTTGTCCAAATGACTGGGATTTCATATAACTCCAATAGGTAAGTGAACAAATTTATCTCATAGATCTGATACTGACATCTTTTTTATAAATTTTAAGTTCACGAGATACATATTAGAATAAGAATGAAGAGCTGGTATTGTTTCTGGCATTCTGGTATTGGTACTGTTATTTCAGTTCCACACTGTATAGTGAGGATTCAGCAGGGAAGTCTAATACCAAAACCTATGGTCACAGGCAGACGCTTCAGATGTTCGGAAAATACTGATAAAGGGATGGTACCTCTTGGAGTGTAGTTGAAAAACTCCTCAATTCAATATAAAAAAGCTGCCAAACAAATCTTTCAGTAGATAGATCTGCAAAGAGGAACTTCTGCAGAGTCTAGCAGCAACAGCAAGAATAAAGCTGAGTTTTCGAAAAAAATGTGGAAACTCATTCTAGTGCCTATTACAGAAATCCAGTATGCTCCCCTGGATTTTGTTGATGCACCCAAAGGCTGGGCTCAGTATGTTCATTGGTGGTGGTGAAAGGATTCTTCCTCTTAACAAAAATGGCAATTAGGTAATGCATATGGAGTGAGGGATGGCAGGAGAACTGAAGCCCTAATCATCTTGTAGGCCTCTGGCCATTGCTTTACAACATTCTCTTGACCTACCAATAGGATACTTACTCCCTTTGATCTATAATTATGCTGAATCACTAGAGGCATGTCTACACTACACAGAAGATCGACGCTGCCGGAGACAATCTTCTGGGGTTCGATTTAGCGGGTATAGTATAGATCTGCTTGATCGAAATCAAAGGGTCCTCCTTGGGTGCCGGTATCCCTATTCCTCGTGAGAAGTTAGGGAAGACGATGGGAGCTGACCTCCCACAATGTGGACAGGAATTTAAGATATATCGACTCCAGCTATGTAATTTACGTAACGGGAGTTGTGTATCTTACTTCAACCTTTCCACAAAGTATAGACCAGGCCTAGGTGCCTAGATATCAGAAAGATAGGTATGATGTAAATAACTGGATAGAATGTTAAGGGTGGATCTGAGAATGTCCACCCTTATCACTGAGAACTCATTTCCCAAAATCATATTGTCACAGAGCGTTTCTCCCCAGTAGGGAAACAGTGAGATGAGTAGAAAAATAGTGAATTTATCCCAGATAGACATCAACTTGGATTTCCCCATGTCTGGAGTGCTCTAGAAGCATTGTGGTGTGGCAAAGATGACCAGAAAATTGTAATACTCTACTTTAATTCTTTTTTAAAATAAACAGAAATGAGATTTTCTGAACATTTTTCAGAATAGTTCCCCCTTGTGCAACCAGCTGCAGTATCTAGTAATTTACACTGTATATCACTTAAGCAGCAGTTCCCCACAGCTCCATGGCTATGATGTGTGGAGCAGTAATTTCCTTTAGTCCTTTAACAGGTGCCAACATTCTTACACACAGCTGGCCACCACTTTACGTCTGCTCCCTCCTCCATCCTCCAACATTTTTTTTCAGAGAGATGCTCCAGTAGGGTGGAGCACTCTTTGTAGAAGCTACAGCAGCTCTGATTCTGGACAGCCTTTAAGTGGGTTATGGATGAACAACCATGTCAGTGCTTTGTGTGGCGAATATCACAACAGTTCCTTAAACTTTGTAGATTATTATTATCATAGAAATGGACAAACTGAGAGAGTGGCTGGCCCAGATGCTGGCATCAGATATGCCAATGTGTAGATGACCTCAGTTGAACTGAGTGCATTCTGGCATAGCAAAAAGGAAAGTTTGGCACACTATGCCAAGTTATGCTAGATCAGGGCTACTCAACTTTGGAAGCCTCAGGGCCCACAATGATACTCACAGCACATGCCAAGGGCCGCAACTTAAGAGTGGTTGCATATACATGCAGATATATAGGCAAATATATGCAAATCACTTCTTTCACACTGACGGGCATGAATACAAAGCACTTCCCACAATGCCCCGGCACCTCCTCCCTGGGGGCTAGAAACACCGACACCCTGTACCCATCTATTCCAGCCAGCCCATCCGCTTGCATCTTTCAATGCTCACCCCTCGCCGTTATGGAATGTGTTCCCAGCGGAGGCCATGTTTAAAGGATCCTACATGTGGACTGCGTGTTGAGCACCATGTAAACCCAAACCACATTGCAGGCCGCAAAGAAATGGGCTGCAGGCCACATGAAGCCCACGGGCCGTGTGTTGAGTAGCCCTGTGCTAGATCAACAGAAAAGTTATTAAATTATATTTCTGACATATTTGCCCTTTTTTCACTAGGTTGCGTGGAAATGTCATTTTATATTGTTAGCAACTGAAGTGCACAAAAGGTGCTAGGAAACAAAAGATATTCTATGGAACATTGTGACAGAAAAATTCTCAAGGAGCAGTGTAAAATGGCTAGATGTTAAGTAGATATATTATTTTGCTGGTTTAGACTACTGGGAAATAAAGCTTCCGTCTGTGTACTTGATATATACCGACAGGCTGAGGGAAAAGGCATGCATACTGTGCCTGTTCAGTTATGGTACAGTTATTCAGCAGTGTTTTCCATCTCTGTTCATGAAAATCTGACATTACTGTACCCCAGACTGAAGCAGTGGGAATCACCAGGGAAAGAACAGCTGGATAGTTTATTAGGTTTTATGTTGTACATAAGGAGGCCATGTTTTCCACTGTCAGTGTATAAAAGAAAATGAAAGCTCTGGGCATCATTAAAGTCTTGAAAGTGTACAGTGTGTCAGCGCTGTTCCCACAACACCTGGATTGAAAGCTAAGTGTGAGGTCACTTACAAAACAAAAGCACTCTTCTTCTGTCTTTAATTTTGAATGCGTTAAGTTTCTCATATGTTTCTAGTAAGATGAGGTTCAAGAATACTGTCGAAGGTATTTCCTTGTACTCCCCCCTTCTTGTACTCCCCCTTCCTTTTTTTATTTTGAGTAGGGCAAGAACTGGGCTAGGGGAGCAGCTTGCATACACCAGAACCTACTTCTGAGTAATTTTTTCCTTAAGCTGTGAATTGACCCTGCTCAGAGTTTGTTTTGAAAAATAGGTTTTGTTACAAAAAGTTTATAGACAGCACCCCATTTTTTGTTTTGTTTTTTCTTGTTTTATATTTTTCATGTCCTTTCAAATGTGACTCAGGTTTTAACTCTTCAGACATACAATTCCAGGCTTCCCAATATCTTTGTGCTTCCTTTACTGGACCATGTTAAGCAATGTGAATTGATGTGGGTCTCTTTCGAGACTTGTGATTGTGAAAGGCCACCCTGCCTTCTGAGAAACATGTAACATCAAATAGAATGGAAGGAAGACAGACTGACCTTTAAAAACATTTATGATGGGAGGGCAAATGTCATAAAGCTAAGGTCGAATGATGAGATCCCTGGTAATACCAGTGTTTCAGGAAAAAGTTCTCATTTTTCTCTCCTACTACTACATAGGTACCTGGAAATCTTAGCTACTACTTCTATATGTAATAACACATAGCTCATTTGCAGATATTGTTATGCTACCCAGAACTATGAATACACCAAGTCTTGTGAGATGATCAGCATCTTTCTGAATCGCTCCCTTAATATGGAATGGAGTAAAACCTTCAAGATGCTATTTGAGTAATCTGGAATTTGTAAAATGTTTCCCTTTTCTTGTTAAAACTAGTGCTGGATTTGATATGCAGGATTACAAATAAAAACTTTCTATTTTTTTAGAAATATGAACAGTATGAATCAATTGATGGCTGAACAGTATGAATCAATTGATGCATATTTTAAAAAATATTTAATGCATATTTTATGGTATTCAGGTACCCTAGTTATCAGTTTAGGAATGTACAGTGCATACTCTATAAAAATATCTAGAGAAAAAATATTTGCTTGAGACTTCACTAAGATAAAGGTGGTTTGGTTTGGTTTGGTTTGGTTTGGTTTGGTTTCCAGACAGAGTACACATCAAACTATTTTCCAAAACTGTATGTAGTGCCATTCAGGATAAACAAGTTAATCATTAAACACAGAGAAACCATTAACAAGAATGATAAAATGCTTCATCTTCTGTTTCTGAGCCATATTTATCTTCCTGGATATATTTTATTGCCAATGTAGGGCTGTGGAAGGATAGAACCTTAATTTCAATGCTGATATTTGTTTGGGTAGATTACAGTGAGATCCATATTCTAGCAGCATGTTTAAAGCAATGTTCAAATGATTTTTTTTCAAAGAGGAAGTTAAAATATAATGTGTGTTTCCAAATTGAACCATTTGGAGGAGGGAGGAATTGTTCAGTATCCTTTCTATCTAGCACAAGAAGTTACTGTGTGTGGAAGGAAGAGGGCAGGAAAGTTGTCACGGGGTGCGTAGCCCATCCCTCCCAAAGGGCTGGGCAGGTCGGCTTCTCCCCCTGTGATCTAGCCCCGGTGAAAATCCCTCTTGTCCTGGTGTTATGGCTCAGGGCCTAGTCCACCACACCCCAGTCAGTGGGATAGTCTATGGTGCCCCTGCCTGCGGGGTAAGCAAGGCCTAGAGGCCGAATCTCTGGTGCCCCTGTCTGCGGGGTAAGCAAGGCCCAAAGGCCGAGTCTATGGTAACCATGTCTGCGGGGTAAATCTGGCCTAGTGGCTGAGCCTATAGTTCATTAAGTTGGCTTCCCCCCATCTGGGGAGCAAGGGGAGGTGGAGGTAGGGGGGCCTGGGCCCTCCCTTTCTACCAGGCCCCAGCCCAGAGCCCTGTCAGCGGTAGATGGTTGCTATCACTGGCTCGGCGGGGAGTTCTCCCCAAAACACACCAAGTCTGCCAGGACACCACCTGCTCCCAACCCTGGGCTGCTTCCTACCTCTGTCCACTGGCTAGCATATTCCCCACCGGTGCTGGCAAATGCTGCTGCATCAGCGGCTGTGGTTGCGGCTGTGGTTGCAGCTGTGGCTGGTGCGGCTGGTGTGGCAGCTGCGGCCCGTGGCTGGTGCGGTGCTTGTGGTGGCAGCTGCAGCCACGGCACGGCCAGCGGGGGCGGTTGCTCCTGTGCTCCACAGGAGCTCTTTCCCCTCTGGTGGTCAGCCCCAACTGAGCTGCTCCTCTGGCCTTTATACTAGGTCTGCATTTGGAGCATGCCCAGCAGGGCTGCAGGGGAATGGCCTTCTCAGTCCAGCAAGCCTGGCCAGCCCCTCCCCGGTCAGTGCGGGGTTGGTACATCCCGTCACAGTGTATATAATTAGATGATCAGGCCCATCAGCATCACTAGGCAACTGTTCCCATTTACTGGGATACTGGTTGGACAATTAGAGAAACCTGGTCTAAGAATTTTAGGGAAAAATCATGCTCTGTGGAGAAAGGAGAGAGGTCTACCTATGGAATTTAAGGAGCTAGCAGCAGAAATTACTGTTAGTGTTTTGGTCTTTTTGTTGTGTTAAAGTTCTGATCAGCTTTTCAAGAAGTGTTTGAGCCCATGTCTTTGTCCCAGCAGTCTCTTGCACTCACAATACAAAACAAATGAAATTTTCTTTTGCTTGTAATCTGAATGCAAACAGAATGAGAATTTCTATCACTGTCATTACAGCGCATGCTGTCTGTTGTCACAGCACAGTAGTTCAATCCAATAACGTTTTTGTAATTGAAGCCGAACACATGAGGTCATTGTACACATGTACAAACTTTTGATTGCTGTGACATTAAGCATCAGATGGGAAACCATGTTATTCACTTCTGATTCTCATTAGCTATAGTTGCTTTAAATTGCACTGCAAAATGTGTTCATATGTGATGAAATTTCCACAGTGCATTCTTTTTTAAATAAAAAATGTGTATTTATCTTATTACAGTGTCTTTTATGTAATTTTAAACATTAGTGTATGCATTAGAAGAGGCATGCTGAGTCCTAATTTGTCATCCAGCATAGAAATGCCAAGAGAGGTGGTACTGATTTTTTACTTGCAGTAAACCCCTTTCATTCTGTGTCTCCTTTGCACATTTAATTTGCTTTTTTCTTTTTTTTTTTTCAAATGAAAGTTTAGATGTACTTTTGCACAGAACAGTTGTATCCTTAATAAATAATTCATGTATAAGGTACCAGGATAGTCATGAGTAAGAAGGATGAAGTCATAGTCAGTCTCAGAATCCTTTGTTAAGTGTTAATTTTCCCAGAGTTGCATAGAATTTAGCCAGAGGAATCCCTTTGCAAATTTAGTGAGGAAGTTACAGTACAGCATCCTTTCAAATTTTGGGCATTTGATTCCCAAAAGATATTTGAATATCCTGCTTTGAGATGAGTGAAAAGTTTCAGTTCAGAAATCCTGTTGGCAGAGTTCTTGTGTATGAGAGTAACCCATTTGGGTCAGCATAGCAAATTTTATAAGCTTTGTTTGGAATGCTAGACCAATAATAGTGAAATAATATACATAGATATAGATAGCTATAGATATAGAGATAGATAGATACAGGCATTCAGTCAGGCTGCATGTGTACCTGTGCATGCTCACACAGATACATACATGTATGTGTGTGTTTATTTGGGCCTGATCAAAAGCCAATTGCACACTTAATATTTTTCATTTCGTTCTCAGGATCAGTAACAGCAGGGCATCACATTAAAGCAGCTCTCTTCCTTTAAAATGTGAACTATCTTATGACCACCCAAAATACAGAATTTTAATTGAAGATGTGTTTCCCCCCCTTTCCAGATTATTTCATTCTATATTTATTCCAAACAGTGAATATTATAGAAAGCAAACAAGTTAATGCTCAAAGACCATTTGTGAGCATAAGCTTAAATATCTAGTTATGGAAAACTAGCTTTTCTACTTCCACTTGAAATTATGTATTAAGTGATGATCAAAGCTCTCACACCAGTAGGAAGAAAAAATGAGAGCATCTACACGAGAGCAACTAGTGCTCAGTGCAAGATTACACGGTAGTGTTTAAAACAAATTAACAGAATCAAGTTTTATTCTACTCTTCTGCTAAAAAAAAAAGCCGACTGACCTGGTAAATTTGAATAAATGGGGACACAAATGCTAATGGAAAATGCATTTGTACATCAGTATTGACCATTATATTGTGGTCAAAGTGTGACCAAGTAAGATTCAAAGGACACACAAATTTTCCAAAACTTACAGCAAAAAATAACAAAGGAAATAGATGACATTGTACCTAGACATTGTACCTAGATACAGCAGAAAGCATTTGTTTTAGATACAAACTAAGGATGTTAAAGACTAGTCGACTATCCGATAAGCATTTACTTATCGTTTAGTATTTTGACTAGTCGATATCCCCCCCCCTTTCCTGCCTCTATAAGATAGAGGCAGCAAAGGAGGGAGGAAGGGGTACTTCAAAGTGGCAGTGCCACACAGCTGATCCTGGATTCCAGGGAAGTGCCATGCAGAACCCGGGGTCAGCTGGGGACTCCCCAGCTGACTCAGGGCTCCTAGCAGCATGCAGTGTGACATGGAGCCTGAGGTCAGCGGGGGACCGTGAGTCCCCCGCTGACCCCAGGCTCCATGGCTTTGAAATGCACAAGAGCCCCCACTAGGGATTCTTGTGAATTTCAAAGCAGGCACCCGCGTACAGCCCAGAGTCAGTGGGACTTCCCGCTGGCCCCGGGCTGTACATGGAGTTCCGTATACCTCCTTTGAAATGTACAAGAGCCCCAATAGTCGACGAGTCAATTAACCGCATTTTAACAACCTTAATACAAATGATCATAAACTCTGTGCATGTAGCTAAATCTGGCTTTGCTATCCCCAACACATGGAGGTGGGGCACTAGGTGCTCTGAGTTATTGCCGAGCATTCGTTCCCAGGTGTCTGACGGCTGAATCTTGCTGAGGTGCTCAGGGTATAACTGATCATCACATTTTGGATTAGGAAGGAATTTTCCCATGAATCACATTTGCAGAGACATTGCCCCCCTTCCTCTGCAGCATGGTGCACAGGTTATTTGCAGTCTCGGTAGTTTAATGGTGTATGTTCTATAACATGAAGTCTTTACATAATAATTTGAAAACCTCAGTAGCTTACTTTGAGGTTAGTGGTCCATTACAAAAGTGGGTGGGCAAAGTTCTGTGGCCTGCAGTGTGCAGGAGGTTTCACTAGATGGTTCCCCTGTCTAGCCACTGCTGACCAAGCCCAGGCCAGTTCTTCTCTTCTCAGCGGTGCAGCTTATCCTACGCCCTCAGGAGCTTGGGCAAAGTGTCTGGTTTCCTCCATGGCTGGGGAGTTCTCCCCGTTCCAGGTCAGAGGGAGGCCAAGCTACCTCACTACAGTGCCTTATTTCGAGCAATGATATTGCTTGGTGAGTATATGTCTCAGCTTATAGATATTCAACCTAGCCCCACCCCCAGGAAATGGAAGGGCCAAGTCAGAAGTCTAAAGGCTGGATTCCAGCCACAGGAAACTAGATGCTTTGCACAAGCTCCCAAGGGGGGAGGCTAGGCTGCACCACTGAGAAGAGGAGTGACCTGGGCCACCAGGACTGCTGCTGAACCCAGGAGACTGGCCAGGACCACTGATAACCCCAGATCCTGAACCGATGGAAACCCTGCCAGAGTCTTTTTTCTGCAGATCCGCAGGAGCAAGGGCCGAGCCATGTAGGCCCACAGGGGGAACTGGGAAGTAGCCCAGGGGTAGCTGAACCATGTCTGGCTGAGGAAATAGAGGTTTACAGGTCAGCGTGTTGTGGCCAGAATCTCCGCTGACCCAGTGCTGGCCAGAGCTGCCGCTGTTAGAGCCCTGGGCTGGGACACAGTGGAACAGTCACATCAGAATCCCTCCTGTTACCTCACTCCCTGGATGTCTGGTTCCCCCTGTTTTGGGCAAAATGCCTGCACTAGATGCATGAGATCATCTGGCAAAAACCTCTTCCTGCTCACTCTTCTCACTTCTTGGAAAGAAGAAAAGAGTTAGTTGATATATAATTGTGTATATTGCACATAGTTGGAAAGTTGGAGCACAGTATTTTAAACACAGTAATAAACTGGTATAGGCTAATAAGTAATGAGATCTTGGCACCTTTCTTATATGAGCAATAAAAGAAGACATTCAACATGAAAAATTAAAGGTATTATGGAGATGTTGGAAGTGATTTTCTATGTCTTACTGAGGGATTATCAGGGTGATGAAGGATTCCAGGCTTTGAAAACAGGAGATAGTAATTTTCTCTAGTTCTGTGGGAGATACTATGCTTAGCAAAGAAACTATGTAATAAAATCTGAGGCTGAAATATTACTTCTAGCTTCCAGAACTTTATTCCGTTTATCCTCTCCAAGGAATGCTGCACACCAGTTAACCATTGGAGTACCAAGGTTCACCGTATTTGGCAGTTGGATACAATATATCACTGCAGGGTTGTTTTGGCAGAGGTGTGGATGAATAAGGTGGAGAGTTTTTTGTCTGTAAATGGAGTAATTTGAAATGGATAAGTTGAAATGCAGAAAAGCATTAGACTGTGTGCATTTTCTGCATGTAAACCATGTTTTTTTTTGTCTCTAACATTTACTTAGAGCATTAAATCACTCATGAGCAGTATTACACTTTATTCATTTAAGGGGCATACATGTATCAGGGATCTGTACTTGACATTTGTGACTTTTTTCCTTTGGTTACCAAAACTATTTATAATATATACACTCATATTTTAACATCTACTGGTGGCAGAAGAATGAGGGCCCCTGCATGGATGGTGTCAGGATCATGCAGAAGTCTTGCTAAATGGAACAATACACAGGGTGTAGTATGTAGAAGGCATGATCTCTCCATGGTCTTGTATGTTCTCTACATCATGCCTAGCTAAGGACAATTTCACAAATTAATTAAATGATTCACTAATTAATTAAATAGATGGTTTTAATTTGAAACAAATATCTTGTATTTACTTCTAATTAGTGCTTTGTCCTCCCCCTCATTCCATTTTCTTTTGTTCCTCATATTTCCTGTGCCATTTTCTTTTTTCTCCTTTGTTAATTTAGTTAGCAATAGCCCAAAGGGTTAAAATATCGTTTTTAAAATGATATTATTATAGTAATATTTTATATGTGAGTAATATCTTTTATCCTAGATGGCATAAAAATACTTTAGAAGCTGCATTCCTAGGGCATTACTGAAATATAGCTGCTTCTGGTGCACCATGCATTGCAAATACCTGTGCATGTCAGTGGCCTTATTTAAAGCTTGAACCAGATCTCATTCAACATGGAAAGATTTCCATTTACTTCAGTTTCTTTAGATCAAGCAGTTAATTTCTTGTGGTGTGATGGGCACTTCATTTAAGGCCTTTCACTTGAATAAGCCATGAGGAACTTGGATCTATGAACTGAAGCCGAACTATGTGGGAAAGAACAGATAAAAACAGATCTTTAGAACAAAGTTCATGGACTTACTAGTTCCAGATCTGTTTCCTCTTTTTCAGATAATCAGTCAATTGTTCTAATTAATGTCCTCAGCATTTGTTATCCCTGGGGTAGTATAAATGAATTACATGGGTATCTTGCAGCAGTAGATGAGAGCTGGTGCCAAATGAATTAAAAGAGTCAAAGAAAAATGTCTACTGTACACACCTCAAGCAAGGTTTTCTCTTGCTTTGTACCTTCATGGGAAAAAAACAAGTGTGGAGGCTGTACTAGATTTGATTTTAACAAACAAGAAGGATCTGGTTGAGAATTTGAAAGTGCAAGTCAGTTTGGGTGAAAGTATCATGCAAAGGAAGAGTTCATGATTCTAAGGAATAGTCAGAAGAGAAAACAGCCAAATAAACATGATGAATTTCAAGGCAGACTTTAGCAAACTGAGGGAGTTGGTAGCAAACTGAGGGAGTTTATAGATAAGATCTCATGGAAAGCATGTTTAAGGGGGAAAAACAGTTTGAGGGAGTTTTTCAGAGACATTGGACCAAACTATTCCACTGGATAGGAAAGATAAATAGGGCAAATGACCACCCTGGCTTAATGATCATCAGTGATCTGAAACTCAAAAAAAGTCTTACAAAAAGTGGAAACTAGGTTGAATTATGAAGGATGAAAATTAAAAAACAAAAAAACCACAAGCATGTCGGAAGACAATTAGAAAGGCCAAGGCACAAACCGAGATTAAACTAGCTAGACATGTAAAGGGTAACAAGAAAACAGTCTACAAATATATTAAAAGTAAGAGGAAGACCAAAGACACTAATGAGTCAATAAAAGAAAATGTTGAAAAATGTCAGAAGTGCTAAATGAATTTTTTGTTCATTTTTCACGGAAAAGGTTAGTACGAATTGCACATTTAATACAGTGAATGCCAGTGAAAATTAAGTAGAATCTGAGGCTAAAAAAGGAAGAAAACAAGTTTTAAAAAAAAAACTAGTTACCTCTAATGGTTGTACCTCTGTGGTCCGGCACCCTTGGACCTTAGCCATCCCGGACCCGGGAATTTTCTGAACTAGTAGAGGTCAGTGCTCCACTGCTGGATGCCCTGCTGCCAGCTCCTCTCCCTGGGGCTCCCAAGGCTGGGGTTCCCCACCCTCCAGCTGCCCTGCTAATGCTGGCCCAGCTGACGCTTGCCACCCTGCTGCCTGCCTTCTCTGCTGAGGGTTTCCAAGGGGTTCCACAGCCACATCTGCTGCCTCCAGGGCTTCCTGGGGGTTCCCCAGCTCACCCAGCCACCGGCGTCCCCAGTACCACGGCCTAGCTCCACTGCCGCTGGGGGTTTCCCAGGGTTCCCTGGCCAGGGCCGCCAGGCTGGCCACACTGCCATCGGGGATTCCCCTGCTGAGGCCAGGAGTCACCAGTTGCTGCCTGGCCTTCATGCTAATTCTCTCTGGCCGGGGCTACTGGGTCACTGCCTGGCCCTGCTGACGCCAGGGATTCCTGGGGTTCCCCTGCTGCCACGAGTTCCACTGCCAGGGGCTCTCCAGCTGCCTGACCCCACTGACACCAGGGGTTCCCTGACTGGGGTGGAGGCTCCCCAATGCTGCCTGGCCCCACTGATGCCAGGGTTCCCCTGCCTAGCTGCTGCTGGCCTAGCTGGGACTCCGCTGACCCTGTGTTCTCCTGGTTAACTCCCGCTCCTGGGTCTCTTTGGTCCAGCAATATCCATCGGTTTGTTGGACCATGGATGTTGCTGGATCAGAGAGTCCCGGATTTGGGAGGTTCAACCTGTAGTCAGCAGGGCCTGATGAAATACAGTATAAAATACTCAGTATTGACTGATGAGATATCTGAGCCATAAGTCATTATCTTCAAAAATTCATGGAAGATGAGTAACATTCCAGGGGACTAGAAAAGGGCAAATATAATGCCAATCTATAAAAAGAGTAATAAGGATAACCCAGGAAATTACAGACCAGTCATCTTAACTTCAGTACCTGGGAAGATAATGGAGTAAATGTTCAAGCAATCAATTTGCAAAAACTTACAACATAATAAGGCAATAAGTAACACTCAATATGGGTTTGTCAAGAAGAAATAAAGTCAAGCCAATTTTGACATTGTGACATTATATACAGGCTTGAAGTAGATGATGTGGTATATCTTGACTTCAGTAAGGCTTTTGGTACTGTCTTGCATGGTCTTCTCATAAACAAACTAGGGAAATATAACCTAGATATTGCCACTACAGGGTGAGTGCATATCTAGTTGGAAAAACATTCCTAGAAAGTAGTTATCAGTGGTTTGCAGTGAACCTGGAAAGGCATATTGAGTGAGGTCCCTCAGGGATCTGTTTTGTGGATGATACCAACTTGGGAAGAGCTACAAGTGTTTTGAATGATAGGGTTAAAATTCAAAATGATCGGGACAAACTGAAGAAATGATCTGAAGTAAATAGGATGAAATTCAATGGGGATAAATTCAGAGTATTCCAGTTAGGAAGGAACAATTGCTCCCATGCACAACTGGAAATGACAGCATAGGATGGTGTGCTACCAAAGGCATCTGAAGGCCATAGTGGATTATAAGCTAAGTATGAATCAACAGTGTAACACTGTTGAAAAAAAAATAAAAAGTAAACATTGCTGGTATTTATTAGTAGGAGGACTGTAAGCACGACACTAGAAGTAATTCTTCCACTCTCCTCCTTGCTGATAAGTTCTCAGCTGGACTGTTGTGTCCAGCTCTGGTCACCACATTTCAGGAAAAATACTGGCAAATTGGAAAAGGTTCAGTGGAGAGCAACAAAGTTGATTGAAGTTCTAGAAAACATGATCTAAGAGGAAAGACTGAAGAAAAAAACTGGGCTTGTTTAGTCTAGAGAAGAAAAGACTGAGGAGGGATGTGGTAACAGTTTTCAAGTACAGAAAAGATTTCTACAAGGAAAAGGGTGAAACATTTTTCCTCTTAATCCCTGAAGATACACCAAGAAGCAATGGATTTAAATTTCAGCAAGGGAGATTTAGGTTAGACACCAGGGACAAAAATGTTCAGGGTAGTTAAACACAGGAACAAACTGCCTTGGGAGGTTGTTGAAACTCCATCACTAGAGATTTTTAAAGAACAGGTTAAAAAAAATATCTGTCGGGAATGATATAGTTATTACGTAGTGCTGCCTAGAATACAGAGGACTAAATTAAATGTTCTGTTGAGGTCCCTTCTAGTCCTACACTTCTATGAGTCTGTACTATCTGTCTGCACTGTTCCATGTGTGTGAGTGCCACTGATTCAAACATATTTCCATGAAATATTCAGAAAACAAAACAAAAAAATTGTTGAAATTCACTGCTTTGCCTTCATGATAGAAGGTACCAGCAACAATATTCTCCTTTTAGCCTTACTCATTCTGTGGAGCCTGTATTTATAATGAAGGAAAATCCTCTTCTGAAGATCCCCTTTGTACGAAGGGAGAGTCCAAATCCAAATTATTTGCTTGTATACTGAGGTGTAGGGAGGGAAAGGTAGAGTGAAAAGTGTAGCCTAGTCCTCTTCCAAATATGAGAAGTGTAACCACCTCAGAAGTAGGCATCTAATGTTGTTATCCACAGTAACATTTAGTGCAACATTAATGAGGAGGGACAGAATGGGATTTTTTTTAAGTGCTGAGTAAAGTCTGCCAGTTGAAGAACGAAACTAGAGAAGAAGGGAGGAATCTGTTCAACAATGTAGAACATCATCAACTCTTGTTCAGGATGGACCTCCCTGGTCCAGTTCCCTTGGGACCTGACTGGTCACAGATGAGTGATTTTGCCACTCCATGGAAAGGTATTTCTGGCCTCCCTGCCACTGGCCCCCCAAGCTGTGGCCTGGCCTCTGGCTTCCCGGATGGCTCCCCTTCTGCCACTAATCCACTGCCCTGATCAGGGCCGGATTAAGACCTTTAGAGTCTCTAAGCACTGAAAAGATTATGGTGCTACCCCCATATGTAATTCAAAATAAAAACAATACTATACCGTAAAATCTCTCTTTTTTTTTTTTTTTTTTGGTGCCCCTGCTTTGCTGGTGCCTTAAGCACGTGCTTAGTCTGCCTGTTGGGTAATCCAGCCCTGGCCCTGATCAAACCAGGCAGCCCTGCGGCTGCACACCAGACTCCTGGCCCTGCCAGGTGGCCTTGTGGCCTCACACTGTACTCCCAAACCTGCTGATGGCTCGCTACTGGCAGCCCACTGTCCTGCCAGCCCACAGGGTTCCCAGCTGCCAGCCCTCCACCAGGATTTTCTGGACCATGGATGTTGCAGGACCAGAGAGTTCTGGTTTAGAGAGGTTCAACCTGTAGATGGCTTTCCATTGTTTTTCCAACAGGAATAAGTGTGGGTTCTATACAGAAGTCAAAAGAAAAGGGACAGGGGTGACACTCCAAAGTAGAGTAGTCCATAATCTAAAGGTGTTCCTTTCTCAAAGGGAAGATGAGATATACAGAAAGGGGAAAACAGCATCAATTTTGATGTAAATCCTTGATAAATGGCATATATTTCCTACATTTAGAAACTCTCTGAATTTAGAGTCAGTAAGATTTTTACAGATTATCTTTTGCAACTTTATTGAATTGAAAAGGAGGGGTTTTTTTCATGTTGCTTCTATATATATATCACGTGACACTGAAATCATGAGTAGGAGATGTAACCCTTTACTGAAGTTAGCACATAATTAAATGGGTGGTAATCCCAGAACTTCTCTTTAGAAGAAACATACCAGTTAGTGTTAGTTACAGGAACCAAGTATTGAACCCAGCAAACTCACTTTAGACCTTTCCACAGCTGTCATATTGGAAAAAAATATGTTTACATTTGCAGAATATTGACTGATTTAAACGTCTTCAGTTTATCCCTTTATTGTGAAAATACTATTTTTAATTTCAAAAAATGATCATTGCAGAAGTTTATTTTATTACACAGTTTTTATTCAGACCTTTGGATTAATATTTCCATACTACCAGTGCCAATTTATGGATATATTAAGCGATAACAGATATTTTAGTTGATAACAGCATTAAGAGCTAAATTGCAGACAAGTATAAAGAACATCGTGTCAAATGAATTATTCCTCTCAGTGCCACTACCCCCTAGGGAAAGGTGGTAGCTGAGATGTGTATATTTTGACTGTATGTACTACAGAAATTATAGCTACCAGCAGAATCTCACTACAGAGAACAATTCACAGCAAGGAAGAAGGAAAAGGTCATGTGACCCACCCAGAAACCTCTTATGCCCATTCATTGTGTTAGCAAATCTTCATCTCTAGAATGGATCATTGTACATCATAAATTTTAAAAACAACAAATGGTCTGGTAGCACGTTAAAGACTAGCAAAACATGTAGATGGTATTGTGAGCTTTCATGGGCCCAGCCCACTTCTTCAGATGACTGGAGTGTTGTATGTCCAGAACCAAAATAAATAGGGGAGAAGTGGGGGGAGGAAAAAAATGGGAGGGGGGACCAAAAGGAGGCAGTGGGTATATAAATATCAAAGGGAAAACCGAGCTGGTATGTAACAGGCAAAACTGACAGTCTATAAGCACCTAAAAACTGGATAGTTAAAAGAAGCAGATAAGGACCATTAGTTAGCAATTAGAGAGAAAGAGTACTAACACCAGAATCTACACAGACAAAGAACCATTGACACCTTCATTGTTTGTTTGGTTGATAATGTCCCAGCCATCCAGTATCTCGATTTAAACCATTGGCATGTGAATTAAACTTGTGCATGAATTGTAGTTCCAACCCTTCCCTGTGTATTTGGCTTGTAGAATTGGTCCGTAACAAAACAGCAACTTGAAGATCTCTTAATGAATGACCAGGCAAATTAAAGAGTTCAACAAAAGGTTTCTGTATGTTCCCTTTACGGATATCTGATTTGTGTCCATTTCCCGTAGGGACTGTCCAGTTTGTCCAATATATATTGCAGTGGGGAATTGCTGGCATTTGATGGCATAGATCACATTACTGGATGTGCAGTTAAATGAGCCTCTGATTTAGTGGCTTATGTGATTGGCTCCAGTGATGAATTCACTTGTATAGATCTGTGGGCAGAGTTGGAAATGGGGCTGATTGCAGGGCTGGGTTCCTGGATGCTTATGATGTAGCTGTATGACATGGTTACATGGCCTCCCTTTTCCCCTATATATTTTGGTTCTGGACATACAACACTCCGATCATCTGAAGAAGTGAAAGCTCATGATACCATCTACATGTTTTGTTAGTCTATAAAGTGCTACCATACTATTTGCTGTTTTTTAAGTTTATCCTGTACAGACTAACTCGGCTACCCCATGAAGCCATTGTACCTCAGTCATAGCCCCATAAGAGAGAAAAAGAAAATCCACAGAACATAAGAACACCTACACATTCCATCATGTATAACATATGCAATAAATACTCTGACCAGTGACTTACCAGTAAATAGTGAATAAAATGTGTACATATTTGATAGAGTATAGTACGTTTTGTGTGCGTGTACTGTGTTTATACTGCTGAGCTCGCAGCAAAGCCTTCTGGGGAGTTTGGCTGACAGCCCCTTCTGGGGAGGAGGCTTCTCTGCCTTAGTGAAACCACTTCCCCGGAGCAGGACCAGCAGGGGCTGCTGCCAAACCTGCTCCTCAGGAGGCACTCAGTCACTTGCAGCCAGGCAGCAGGCCCACCACTGCTAGGGACTGCTCCAGTGGGCCCCAGGGGAGCTAATTATCGGTTAACCAGAACCGACAAGCTTCACCCTTTAAGGGTGAGGCTAACCAGTTAACCAATTAACCTTTTACATCCCTAGTTCTGAAGTACCTAATTTTATGTAGCTGCACAAATTCTGGAGAAAGTCTAGAAGAGCATTAGTAAATTGCCCAGAATATGATGGGTTGTAGCTATCCTGCCAGAATAAAAACTTCAAGCATGCACTATATTTTGGATGAGCTGAATCTGCAATTTTTTCCCCATTGTATAAATACCTGAAGGTATCTAAAAGTGGATTGATATGGATCTGTTTCAGCTAAAAAGGGATAATAAAATGTGGACATTCTTAGAAATGGTTAGACACAGAGTCTCTCTTCCCACTTCATCCAGAGGTGGATGGTTAGTGTTAAAAGATATATAGACAATGTATTGACTCAGATGTAAGCGTAATATAAATAGGATTAGATTCTTAACCATGGTTTTCCCTCATCTACACAGGGTTCAGATATTCACTGAATTTAAGATGAGCAACATATTTCATGTGACCTATTAGCCTCTCCCCTCCTTTTTTAAAAATATCTTTCAATGACGCATTGAGATGGGGGTTATTTGCCTTAACATGCATTGTTTTGTGCCTTAGTCATGGTTCTTCATAAAGTACAATAGGTGAAATAATCATTTTTTCTCCTAAGGATACTTTGAAAAGCCCCTTCATGAAGTTAATATGATTGTTCTAGATCTAGCAACAGACTTTTAAAAATACTGGTTATGATGATGAATACACAGTTAATGTTTTGTAACTGGAAAGTTGATCCTAGTGAGTTACTGTGTACAATTTAAGTCGCAATGGTGGGTTTACAATAGGCTTACGTAAAAGCTGCTGCACACTTTGATTCTTGATAAGAATGTTAGTTGTATGTGTGCCAAATGCCTGTTAAAACAAGCAGAGATTATTGAGTTACTGTAGCAGAGGTAAGATATCTGATTTATGTTTGTGTATTCATGCTCATAGCAGGAACAGAGAGATCTCACATTTAATATTTTTTAATCTTTTGCTGAACCTAAGCACAGTAGGACAAATTAAGAAAAAGCATTATACAGATATGGCAGGCTTTTTGAAAGCTGTATCCCTTTTTAAAATGGCTAACTTCTATCCTTACACTATTTTAGATGATACGCCAAAATTATATTAATATACATGAATAAAGTTGTCAGAGTATTAACAGGAAAGAATTGTATTTAAAAAATATTTAATCATATTTTAATTTCCACTTGTGGTATTTGTTTACTCTGTTAAGTCATGTCATTCAGAGTGGACAATAAAAGTTGATCAGCTAACTTCTTGCCATTTTCAAATTTTTTTATTCCTATCCTGTAAAAACCTGCAATATTTGGGTTGAAAATATTGGAAGGAAACGATACTATGTTTTTATAGCTATTTCCCCTGGGATTATTTTAAAGTAATTTAATTGAATCATTTCTCTTGCACCTGGATTTTTCAAAAATTTGTTTTTACAGAAGTTATATTTTATGTCAAGTTTGGCCTAGTGCTGTTTCTTTCACTCCCTGTCTTAGGAAAATAGCAATTGTTACAACTTATCAGACCAGCAGTCCATTTAGTCGAGTTTTGTGTGTGTCTGCTAGCAGTCAGAACCATGTATTTTAGAGGAGAATACAATGTGTGTTCTCATGTGTGCCAGCTCATTTTAAGGTATCTTAGCAGCTCTCCTGGACCATTGCTGTATAACAGCTTGGTTTGCTTGAGACTGTAGACTGAATCTCACAATGTTCTTATTTTGATCTAGATGCTGAAATCTTTTATAGAGACATTGTCTGATTCCTGCTGATTTTCACTATGGCAGGTGTGGCTTATTAATTATACCCTGTATGTAAGGGAAGTGGGAACAATTGTTGTTCAGAGAGAAATGGGCTAGGTAGAGAGGTTTCTACAGGGGATTCTAGACACAGCCAAGTTTGGGAAGAAAACTTAGTTCATGGTACATGTTTAGGTTATGGTCTGCGCTACAAATAAAGACAGACTCCAGGAAATCGGGAAGTTTGGAATAAATGTGGCACGTGTAGATCAGGCTAACAATTTCAGCTGCATAGGCTGTCCCTTGCACAAATATGCAAGTAGGGTTTGGGCTATGTGTGCATGCCCACCCTGCCCCATTCACTGGGCACATGTGCATGTTTAACAGTAAATCTAGCCTTTAATGTTCTACAATGGGTCAAAGTCACAAGGTCTGGTCTGTGCCTCAGTGTGTCCCCAGCCTCCTGAGAGTGACCTTGCAATGGGGTATAAAACCCCCCAAATGGAGAGAAAGGGGTTAAGGAACAGCTCTGGGCCCAGGCGGCCCTACCCTGGCACACCTGCAAAGCGAGAGGTAGGGCTTTAAAAAAGGGTCAGAGCACTTCAGAGGCAGGCAGTGAAAAGGACTAGGTGGGTGTTCTGAATGCCTAAGAGTTCACTTCCTGGGACTTGACAACTCAGAGAAAGGCAAAACCACAATGAGAGTCAGGTGACTGAGTGTAAGTCAGAGACTTGATTGTTGTGGTATAGGAATTGGCCTTGTGTGGCAACATCTTAGCACCCCTAGGTGTCGGTTGTAGCTGCCCCACCATTGAGCTCTGGCCCTGTCTTCTTGAGTACTCCACTGATATTAGTTAGGCCTTAACCAGTCCTTTGTTTAATAATGCATTCAGGCTCAGAAGCTAGGTGACACACCCATCTAGCTCCTTTAGCCTGCCCTGTGAGCAGACTTAGTCCTTCTCCTTCTTCCCCACCTTGGTAGCCATGCAACATATGGAGGAAACAGACACACATAAGATTCATACAAATATTTCAGAAAACTCAATTTTTCACATCTAGTCCATGTCTTGCCACTAATTTTTCATGGCTTGTTGATTTCAGTGAAAGGATTTGCTATGCGATCAAAGGCACAGTATAGCATTATTTGTTTAACATCTTTCCCATTAAATATAGATGTAAATGTATGTAGTAGACAAGGCAAAGTCATTGTTTTTGTGAGAGGAAACTGAGAAATGAAGAGAAAAACAGGAGAAAATTGTCCCTGATAGCATAAAACGCAGGAACTTTAAATAAAGGAGCACAAAGGAGAAAAGATTTGAAAGCAAAAGATGATAAAGAAAAAGCAGCAGATGGGGATTTTTTTGGAACCAAAGTATTAACAGAAATAACAGTGCTTTGTTTTCATGTATTGCGTGGCCTTAAAGCTGTGTTAGGCTAAAGTGTCCTTTTTATCAGAGCAGTGGGTGTTACAGAGATTATTTCAGTGGCAAGTCTGTGCAAAGATGAATGTGCTCTGTTTCCCTTTGCTGATTAGCAGAGTCCCAAATGGCAAGTGTGATAAACCTTAGCCTTTTGATGCCCTTTTTTTCCCTTCAACTCAAGACTTTGAGATCACAGGGTACATTTTTTTCTAACAAGACATTGGTGTTTTCCCCTGAATTCTTCATAAATCAGACATTTAGAATACTTAAAACTCTGTCCTTATGTTGCCTCTGTTTCCATGGAATCTATAGAACATTTAAAGTATTCCAGGACGCCCTGCCAGTCCATAAAACTATTATCAGATTTTCAGTCTCTTGTGCCTCACTTAGATCTTCTGAGGTAATTGCATTGCTGTTTTCAGCTGAGCAACTGTGCATGAGGAGCTCTTAAATGATGGCTTCTAAACTTCCTATATTCCTTTGATTTCACACTGTGTCTATTTTTGCATCTTACTGATATTTGTAGCTCCCTTGAGGCAAGTGCTACAGTATACATACCATCCACAGTCCCCACAGTTTGATAATCATCCATTTTGATACCTGTGATTACTCAGAGGCAGAACTCAGTCTGAAGAAAAAAATAGTTTAAGAAAGTGTTCTCTTCAAGCCCAATGGAATCAGTCATTTAAAATATGTATTTGTATAGACACACAAATTGTCTGTCTCTCCATTTTCTCTTACGAATATTTTCCAGGTCTACCTCACCCTTCTCTTTCTCTCAAGCTGTGCAGTCATCTCTGGCTGATGGTGGGCAGTGTAGGATGCAAAGTCTATCAGGGCAGTTACTGAGGCTCTGTCTAGACTACATTCCTCTTTTGAAAGAGGAATGTAAATGAGGCAAGTTGAAAGTGCAAATGAAGCGCAGATTTAAATATCCCATGCTTTATTTGCATATTCGCATCCAAGTGCTTTTTTGAAAAAGGGTTTTTTGAAAGTGAAAGCGCAGTCTAGACGGGGTTCTTTTGGGGAAAAAAAAACTTTTTTCGAAAGAACCCGTACTCCTGAAAAAATGAGGAGTACGGGTTCTTTTGAAAAAGGGGTTGTTTTCCAAAAGAACCCCATCTAGACTGTGCTTTCACTTTCAAAAAACCCTTTTTCGAAAAAGCGCTCGGACATGAATATGCAAATGAAGCACGGGATATTTAAATCCACACTTCATTTGCTCTTTCGATTTGCTTCATTTACATTCCTCTTTCAAAAGAGGAATATAGTTTAGACGTGCCCTGAGAAGTGCAACTGCAGGAGTGATGGCAAAACCTGGCTAAAGTCAGTAGGAGTTTTGTCATTTCCTTCAACAGGGCCAGGATTTGGTGCAGAGGATAAATGAGACACAGATCACTCTTGGTCATTGGCATAGCAACATAGCATGATTCAATCAGTACATCAATCCATCCCATTGGAAAAAGGTGGCACTGAGAACATTAAACCTTATTCTCAGTGCTGTATGTTTGCTTTGGCAAAGAACATTTTAATTGGGTTCATTCTTAGAGAGTTGTATGGATTTTTTTTAAAGTCTTCTCTGTGATATGCCATTTATGTCTTTTCTAATGTGCTGCACCACAGCATTAAGTTGTTCGTTGACTTGGCACATGTATATGTTAATGCAGTGTGCTGTACTAATGTACTCTGAGCATAATTTCTATTTGCCTCACTAATAGGGTTTATCATGCTAATAGGAAATAAAAAGGTGAGTGGGAGGTAGGGTTGTACTGAACTTAACCTTGAATTCAAATGTAGGTCTATGTCACAAGCTGAAACTGCCCCAGAAGAGTAGAGCTTGTACTGATCAGAGCTATGGTGTCTGACATGTCTACATTATAGGTTCTATAGCAACACAGGTAAGGCACTTAATGCCATCATGTAGATGCTTCTTACAGTGGCAGCAGAGGTTTTTCTGTTGCTGTGTGAAATTTCCCCACCCTAAGCAGCAGTAACTAGGTTAACAGAAGCATTCTTTTATACAAATAACTGCATCTATGCTAAGGATTTAGGTTAGAAGAGCTACTATGACAGTCAACGGTTTGAATTTTCGCTCTCTTCAACACTATAGCTGTAAGTCAGGCCTAAGTGAGATGAGACACAGGCTAAGATGATGTTTGTCAACCAAACGTGTCCATACCCCCGGGGTATGCATTGGTTTTTTAGGGAGCACATCGACTCAGCTAGATATTTGCCTAGTTTTAAACAGGCTTCCTTAAAAAAAACCCATCCAGGAATGACGTCAATATATACTAAATGACTTGTTTGTACAGGTTGGACATCCCTCAACTGGCACCCTTGGGATGTGACTGGTCCCAAACAATGGGATTTGCTGGATAAGGGGAAGTCCTTCACAATAGGATCCATCCTGCCCTGTTGTCCCTGGTTAGGGCTACAATCCACCCCTGCTGCTGCCTTCGTGGCTGTGGCCCCCCAAACTGGAGCTCCGTGGCTGCCAACAGGGTCAGAGCTCTGTGGCTACTTCCACTGCCTCTGAGCTCCAAGGCTGGGGCTGGAGAACTGCTGCTGCCAGCCTCTGAGTTATGCAGCCAGGGCCAGAGCTTTGTGTTGCCACTGTCAACCCCCAAATTCTGTGGCTGGAGCTTCGAGGCTGCCGCTGCCAACCCCTTGCTGAGTTGCTGCCCCCCCACCTGCCACTCTTGCACCGCAGCCTGACCTCCCTATACCTGGGCTCTGTGGTCCAGGAAGATCCATGGTCTTCCTGACCACAGATGTTGCCGGACCAGAGAGTCCCCATTAAGGGAGGTTCAAACTGTTGTATTCCAATAAATTTTGTTTTATGGTAAAAAATGAAAAAGTCAACAACTGTGAAAAAGTCAGCAATAGTGTTCTGTGACACTTTTGTATCTTTGTGTGATTTTGTAAGCAAGTAGCTTTTAAATTAGGTGAAATTTAGGAGATGAAAGGCAGATCAGGCCCCTGAAAGGGGTACAGTAGTCTGTAAAGGTTTAGAGCCATCGCGTTAAGGGACTTGAGTAAGGTCAACCATAAATGTCTACCTTCCTGTCACTTGCCCTAAATGTTCTGACAGAAATGTTTGTTTCTGATTTCCATTGGATTTAAAGAAATGAAATTCTGTTTTGCAGTAGAATAGTTCCTGATTTACACTGGTCCAAATGTAATCAGAATGAGGCTGACATTTATTGTATTAAAAAGCAATAAACTTGTATAACAAAAAGCAAATGTAATAGAAAATTGAATTGATAAGAATGCATGTCTATATTCTTTACATACTAATCCACGTTCAGGTTTCACATATGAGCAGAACCCTCCTAAACCAGTACTTGTTAGAGGGCTCAACAAGATTATCCATTTACCAGAGTTGAAATCTTGGCCCCACCAAAATCAATGGGAGTTTTGTCATTCAGTGAGTCTAAAATTTTACATCCAGTTTCTACTGTCTGTAGTAACATTTTGTATGTTCAGACTCTAATGTAGATCATTCCAGTATGGGAATTAGCTCCTGCTACTTAAACATTTACAACATTTGTCAAGGTCAAACAAGAAATCCTTCTTCAACTTTCTTTATATATACTGTATGTTACTTAGTTTTATCTCCCTCCCCCCAATAGCTCGTAGATTACTGGCAAAGACAGCTATAAAAAAAGCCAATTCAACAGTAACAGCATAACACTCTCTATAGCACCCAGCACAATTTTTCTATGCATTTGATATTTTTATAAGGGATGAAATAGGGCTATTTTCTAAAACTGTAGGACACAAGCAGGGCTCGTTTCACGTTTATGGTAGATATATGTTTATAGATGATCTTTCTTGCTGAACTGAAAATAAATGCCAACTTCCAGCTTGAGCTGGGAAGAAATGATGTTTCTTAAGTACTTTATCACAGCTCTTCAATTTGTGGCCTTTTACAACCACCTCCAATAGACTGCAAATCAGGAAAAGACCTTAATATGCCGATGGAAACTGCAAAAATCTGCCTGAAAGAGCAAAGTTCTCAAAAAATAACTTATATGGAAAGGGCTTTAGCATTTTTAAGTCAGTGTTTAAAGTGTGGAATGCAGTGTCAGCTCATGGCTTGGTACTGACACTTTTTAAAGTGAGCCAGAAGAATTAGCTGTTAGCACCATGCGTTGCTTAGTTCTTTTCTTGATGATCTCATCAACCCTGAATCAATTACACAGCTTTCTCACTGCCTAATTTCTTTCAGTGACACGGTTTCATTTCATTCAGAATAATTTTCCAATTTTCGTTTTGTCAAGTGAGCAGTTTTACAACATTGCAAATGGAACTGCTGTATGAATTCCATGAAGTACTAGTTAATTTCAAATGGCTACCTCGTTGGTGAGATTTTTCTAGCTCCACGATTGTTTTTTAAAACTCCACATGGAATATTGTGGCATGGGTGTGGTTTGCAGTGAGGACTACACCATCAGTGGAGAGCAGAATAAGACAGATTTATCTGCCGTCCTGTTCCCATTAGGTTTGTGTGTCTGGGTGCTGTGTCAAGTCCCTGTGATTGAGCCTTCCCAGAACTGAGCTGCTCTCAGTGTCTGTGTTGCTCTACTATGGGCTGTGACTCCAATTTTCTGCCTTTGCTTGGGGAGACCATAGGTTCTGGCTCAGCAGGACAGACGTGTGCATTGCCCCAGAGGGCAGACAGGCAGGCTTTGTGGTATGATGACAGTCCCAAGGGATCACTGTGACCAATCCATCATGCACTGCACAAAGAAGTTTTTCCTATATCAGTGGGATTCATGCAATGGCTTCAACAGAGCGGTGATGTTTTACATTAGTTTTGGATTTAATCCAAATAGTGACACCATTGAATTTATCAGAGAACTTAATTTCAGCTTGGGTATACACTGGGGTGGGGTACCTTTTTTGGATCGGGGGCTGCTGACCCACAGAAAAATCAATAGGGACTGGGGGACTGTGGGGAGGCAACAAGGGGGCTGGAGTGCCAGCTGGGGGAGGCCCTAATCCTCAGAGGCCAGATCCATGCCACTGAAGAGCCGCATCAAGCCCCTGGGCCTTAGGTTCCCCATTCCTGGTATACAGTATTAAATATATTGTGCCAAAGACAAATTCTGATGTGTTTTGCTTCCTTGACACCTCATTGACTAAGTGGTAAAAATGCAAGTAGCAGATAACCAACAGTGTTAATTTTCTTCTATCCATTCTTTTCCTCCCCAAAGGACTATTTATATTAGTCAAATACATACAGAATAGAATTTGGATTGAGTGAAGACACTAGAATTTGCAACATGCTTAGCAAAGTCATAGTTCAATGACCTAATCAATAGGACAAAATTTATACCTGATAGTTCAGTAATAACATGGAATAATTGTTTCCTTTAACTTCCAACATGGTCTTCAAAAGTGACATAGCAGGTCTGGATGTATTTTAATATTGCCTGAATGTGTTTAGTGGCAATGTTGTAAAGTCACCGCCTTTCATTAAACATACAAAGATTTTTAGGGGTAACTGAGTTACTTTGGAAACTTACCTGATGGAAGTTGCATGTTTCACATCTGAGTCCATCTAATTGTGATTGCCCCATCATACCTTCCCTTGTCTAGTTTTTTGGTTTTTTGTTTTGAGAGCTGCCAATGGGGCATGATGTGGCTTGTGATGATTCATCATTTGTAAATAACCCATACATTACATAGGATATTCCAAAAGTAATACAAAGTATTTGGCCAGCTACAGGTAGATCCCTTGCAGTACTGTATTGAGTGGCCTCCTTCCTTTCTATTTAATGTCATACGTCACTGGCATGTGCTAAAAGCTAATTTCTTTCCCGCTGGCCCATTGCCTGATTCAAAGCTCTCTTTGTCTGTGTGTACATTTCCAATTGTAATAGTACATACATTTTATACACCATTTTAATCACTTGAAAGTCTGCATTAGTCTTTTAATTATTAATAAGGTGAAATCTATTGATTTCCTTCAGTTGTTCGAACACGAGTCTGGCCTAATCCCGCCTCAGGCTTGAAGGGCATTGAGATGAACAGCAAATCCTTGAACTAAACATTAATTTAATGGGATTTAAAGTGTGCATCAGTGGGGGGTGGCTTTTTGTTTCTTCTGAACAGTCTTTTCTTTTGCCTTCTTTTTTTCCCTTTCTCAAATCTAGATATATTTTAAAAGGTAAATTTTGTCAGTCACTAGAAGAAAATCAGTCAGAACTTTGCAAAAAGGAGACAGAGTAGTCTGCAGTCTGCTAAAGTAAATGACTAGCTGGTGAAGTGTACTCAATTTTTGTTCATTTCTCTATATAGCTGATGAAAATGGACTGGTGGTGCATAAGGTTGCACTATTGACTCTGAGAATTCATGCAGTTGGTAAACAATTCTGCTTATGTTGAGTATATCACAAAATGAAAAATGTGGTAAAAATATGATAGCGTCTGTGTAGGGATTATCCTGCAATTAATATAAAATATTATGTTTTGTGTGAAGAACTCTGTTCTCTAAAGCCACTGTCTCAGCTGCCAAGCAGTGGTTTGATGCGATTGACATGGTTTGTCTTTTTAATTGATCTGATCCTCCGTGTTCTGTACATATGACCCTCATTACTAAAATTTGGCATCCATCCCTCCTACAGCAATCAAATGATTTGACTATTCCCCCTTTTCCTTTATCAGTCTAATTTTCTTTGTTGTTAACACAGAAGCCCCTTCATGTTGTATTAATAGAAACTCCCTTTTGTGAGATGCATGGTTTGAATCCAATCTTAAAAAATGCCAAAAAACCATAAAACGCTACAACTTCCCTTAAGCCATATCAAATGAATAAAACTGATAAAAATATGCATTAACAAGAATGAAATATGGTTGGTTTGTTGTTAATTTGATGCTATCTGAGGTGTGTTTCTTGAAATCAGTGTCAGATGACTAACCTTTGTTCCATTCTCTCCAGAATTTCTAATCTCTCTCTGAATAAAGCCTTTCTGACTGCTCAGATTCCTTGGTTTTGGGAACTTAATTTCCAAAATGATATAACTGTTTCAGAAAGCATCTGTGGATATAATAGGTTTAAAGGGGCAAGTATCAGCATCTCAGTTCTGCCATGGATGACAATATCCATCTTCTCTGAAGAGGAATAGTGCATTTCCCTGATGCCACTAAAGGGAAACCTCCTTTGGGACCTTGTTAGATGCTTTCATGTGAAGACCATTTGACCCACTTCTGATTAGTGAGCAGGCTTAGAAGGCAGTGTTTGTTGGGGGATGCCTTTGGCTGATATCCTCCCCCTTTCTGTAGTAGGAGAAAATTCTCAGTGGAATATATTGTGGATAATAACGGGGTAAAAATGTCAGTTAAAAGAGGTGACAGATGAAGCTCATATTTAAAAAAAAATACTACAATAGGTATACTTCCTTAGTCACTGCAATGAAAGGAGTATTGGTCATTAGCTTAACTTCTCAAGTAGGTTTTTTTTAACCAATAATATCTGTTGTATCATTTTCAGAAATGCTATGAATGCCTATCTTGTAATACACACATACAAATTTCCAGCAAAATGTATCATAGTTTTTAACATAATTAAATCCCTTTATTGTAATGCAAATGTGTCTATTCTTTGTGATGAAATAAATTAATACGTTACAAAAGTTCATTATTTTTTGTGCTTCTGTTTTTGGGTTCCCAATGTTAAGACAGCTTGTGGCTGATTTTCAGAGTTGCAGAAGTCTGGTAGCTTCCATTGAAGTCAGGTTCTTTGTTAATAACAAAGAAAATAGGATTAATAAAGGTGGGGGGAGGATGGCAAATACTTCTGAGTAGTATATATGTCAGCTGTCAGAAGGGAAGATGAAAGGAAAGGCAGCCAGACAGTGGAGAAACCACAATTGGAGCATAAATAATATTTCATAAGCCGTGCATTTTGGGAGTAGTCACTTCATTTCCTCCTGCCACAGGAGATGATTTAATTGCATTGGTCACAGTGTTTGTTGGCCAAAATTAAAAATCTCATTCTTTCCCATGCTCATGACTCTATTCTTTTGACACAATATATAGTAATTCCTACATGTTAGGATCTCTTCACTAATTTTCTGTGTCTTGGGATTGGGGAACCAGTTGAAGACACTTTGTATCTAATGATCAAAAGGGTAGAGGAGCCACCATAAACCCTTCCCTTTTTCCCATAACATAGTGGTGCTAAACATCACAGGGCTTTTATGCATATCAGAATTACCCGATTTCAATTTTGTCATGACCTGTGTCCATGAAAACCAATATTGATGTAGATTTTCTTTTCCTAAACAACTCTGAATAGGCAATAAAATAGCATGCACAGGGATGGTATAGGGATACCAAGTGCAGCAAGAGGAGAAAGCTACTGATAAAATATTTAAAGATTTTATCTTTCCATTGGGATTTCCTGAAAAAAAATCATTCTACCCAGAGTTGTGAATTTGAAAATTAACCATATTACATTCAGACTTTCTGAGGGACTCCAACTCCTGTTCCAGCCTCTCTACATCACTGTGATGGTGTATATGGACAGTATATGAGAGTCCAAGAGTAGATCTCTGATTTCAGCTGCTGAATCAGCCTAAATTTTGGAGGATGTACAAGTGATGTACTCTCCTCTGCACTTTTCCCCTGATCCCCAGTTGCACTTCTGGGTTATTCCTGTCAGGAGAGACAATAAAAAAATGTAGCCTTTTGTGAATGTAAGACAATGTAAAGCCCCAGTACCTCACAATCTATTATCCTCAATGAAAACCAGACAAAAGATTTAACAGAATGCTATTACCAATGTTGCAAACATTAACTCAGGAATAAATGTCAACTTGGAAAGACTATCAAAATTAATTTTACCTATTTATAACTACAAAGAGCATAAAAGAGCTGACCATTCTACATTTTTCTCCACTCTGGGTAGTTTTTAAGGTTACTTATAATTAAAATGTATAAATTCATACAGAACTGTGAAATAATAGTGACACCACATATGGAGATCAATGGAAAAAACAATTGGAGAGAGACTATGAAATTCCTATGAAACAGTAGAAAATAACTTACAAGAAAGGAAGCTTATTACACCTGGAAAAATGGGAGAGTGTTGCACACAGATGGCTACTTGAACATTGGACTTTCAGATGATATTTGGGGACACAGTATATATTACGGAACAGGAAACATCGATACAAGATGAAAACCAAAAAAGAAACGGGCATGAGTGAAGTACTTCACCAGAATCTTCTATTTGCTTGTGACTATCTTCCAAATCAGAGTGTAGCTGGAATACCAACCCAAAGAGATAAAATTTGAGCACAGAGGCAAAGCAGAGAAATCCAGCAGGATGCCAGAGGAAGACATCTGTAGCTGAATACAGACACTGCCTTTAGGAGATTATTCTGAAAATTGATTACAGCAGCCACCAGAGAGCAGAAGTGCCAGATGCTGCCCCAGCCCACAGGGAACCGGCTATCCATGATGAGTCATCAGAGATGGCAGGGCTAGAAGAAAGGGAAATACATAGGGGGTGTTTATGTCGCAAATAAAGTTGTGATTGCAGGATAATCTTTAATCTAGCTAGTGCAGGTAACGACGTAACCCAGGAAACCTGCCAAGGTTGTTCTGGCATCGTTAGCCTTCACCAAATCCCCTGCTGGTGCACTGGTCATTAATAGCATTGTGAGATGTGTGTATTAACATGATTTGAGGCATTATATATACCTACTAGAGTTACTCTTTAAAGTCTGTAATCAAACAAAGGGAGAATCTTTTTTTTTTCCCAGACAGGAGGGAAGGTACTTCTCTCTGTCAAATGTAAACTGAGAATGGTAAATCCAATACAAGAGAAGCCCTATCTGTATGTAGAGTCTATGAGAAAAAACAGGTTGACAAGGGGCATGTGAACTCAATATGGTGCCAGCATACTCAAGAACAATCGACAGTATGATCTGTGGTTGCACTCCAGAAAGATACATTTCAAAGATTTATTGGACTCTAAAAGGAAGTAAAAAGAGCCCTTTTCTTAACCATTTCATTGGGGAATATCCTTGGAGAGAAGGGGTGTGTGATTCATTAAGGAATGGATCCTACCAAACATCTCAAAAAGTTTTGAAGGGCAAGAATCTTCTTTAAACAGGGGTTGTAGTGTATTAATTAATATAAATTGACTAACAAAGAACTGAAATACGCCAATTCAAATGAACATTGAGTAGGAATAGACTTTGAAATTTTTATATTTGTTTTTACTATAAATAGATTACAGTGTCGTGTTGACATAAAATGTGAATCCTGAACTGTAACATTCAATGTTTTGTGTACTGTCTCTTTGAGAAGTAGTTTGCCTGGCCATTTCTGTTAGTGTCCAGTAACAGGGTCTGGATGCTACATGAGAACGCTCTTCAAAACAGGGATCAGGTATCACAGAACAGTCAAGAACACTTGAAAAGCAAAATAGGACTGGGAGATTCCTGAGGAAAATGTTTATGTGGTTGAAAGGCTGGTGTTGTAAAAGAGCTGACACCCAGGTACCACACGGTAAACTCCCTCGCACTGAAGGCAAGGGAGTAACAGGGTGAAACTCAGTTTGGGGGCATCCCAAGAAAGTATCATGCTAGGATTCTAGGTCTGGAATGTTTTATTGAACAATTATCAATAAATGGATTTGTTAATTATATATATTTGTGGGTGGGAATATTAAGAATAATGTGCTTTTATACAGTAATGATGAGATTTCTGTAAAGAAGTAAGGTAATACAAGGTTTAAAAAAAAGAATATTTTTTATATTGATGCTTCAAAAGGAGTACGATGCTATGAGTATCCTAACTGTGTCATGGTAAGCATTTTGTTCTGACATAAGTTGAGTAGTTGTTAGAGTTCCATGCCTGCTTTATTTAGGGTAAAAAGCATTACAGAGAAAACTTAACAATAGTAAGGGAACTTACACACATGCTAACAAGCTTACCAGTGTTCATTCTAGCGCTTACCAGTGTTCATTCTAGCAATATCCCCACCCTGGGAGACATCCTTGTGGATACAAATTCAACAAAGCTTCAGCTCAGAACAGGCACACTCATAACATGTTCAGGTTCCTTTTTGTATAGTACAGGAGTCTTTTGAGCTGGAGTTTCCAGAAGCAGGTAGTTAATAGACAAAGGGTTTCTCTCCCAGGGCATATTTTCAAAAGTTTGGTTTTAATAGAAGAGAATTTTCATTCTCCTCAAATCCACATTATGTTTATTATTCCAAAAAAGACCTTTTAACTTCCAGAAATTACACTAATCTTCTCTTTGTATGGAGTGTCTTTAGCAGAATCTCAAAATTGTACATAAACATTTCCTTTTGTAATGCCATGAATTCTAAGGATTTTAATCATAGTTCAATATGGTTTAACTTAATTCTAGAAAGTGTATTGAATTCCATAGGGTTTATTCAGTACATTACAGGACATTCTCAATCTGTGAAAATCATATCCTCTAACTATGCTCTGATTAATGTAAGGATCTGTGCACCAAAACAAAAAACAATTAGAAAACTCAACATATTGTTGATAGCTGCACATTACATTGTATACAAAACATAACTGGTGCACTGGTTTCCCTTTCTAGGTCATGGAAATTTGTGGAAATTACTCTTACATTTCTGGTGACTTTGGAAATAGAACTGGAATATTATTAGTATATTTTGTTTTTCTGGACATATCTAGATAGAACATCTAAAGGCTGAACTACTGAGGTTCCCTTTGACTATTATAGCTGTGTTAGTACATTTTAAATACGAGATTTACCTAGAAAATTATTTGTCCCATTAACTTTTTGACCTTGTTTACCTTCTTATGCTGTCTTCCCCCTGCAGCACAGAAGAACCTTGATTTCATTGTTGCTGCAGATTTCTATCTATTAAAACTGTAGTAATGTCAAAGTTAATTATTTTGCCATGCGAGTACTGTTTCTGCTGTTCAAAATTAGCTTATGAAACCATTCTTTGTTCTCTGTTCATCCCATTCAGCATGTTGAAATCTCGATTTTAATATCTATCATAGAGTTCACCACAATGTCATATGTCTTAGAGATGGAGTTTATAGAAGATAACTTGTATGTCAGATAATAACATCACCATCCTATCCTGTTGACCTCCCCCTTTGACCCTGCTATAGATAGATTGCTGTCTTAAACAGTCACAGCTGCTGAAGTGTTCTGTCCACTGCCAATTAGGATGGATGTTCTGAATTTTCCAACATACACAAAATACTTTAGCCAATCAGCAAAAGGTTCTCATGCCATTTGTCTTAATCTTGCCAATTTCATTTTACATTGTTAGCAAACCAAGGAAAATTGAAACACTTTCCTGGTCATGCCATTTCATATTACCAGGAAAGCTAAGGGATGAACATCTATGAGGTTTTCTTGTCTAAGCTGTGGGTGACAATCAGTTCAACATAATGGTAGCAATTTTCAACATTTAAAATTTAAAAAGATGGAATTGAGAAACAAGTATATGTGTAATTCATTTTCACATACATGTATCAGTTATATAATTTCCCCCTTTTACGTTTAATTGTGCTGTACAGTAGTATTTTTGCAGAATTTGAGGAAATGGTGTATTTTTTTTAACATCAGGAAATGACTGTTGTTACATGAAACTGTCCTTAGCAGAGAAGTATAAGGCCTTTCTGGAGTGCCCTAGTTAGCCACTAAATGCCCAAAATCGAGCAAATACTTGACAAAACAGACTTGTGTCTCACTACCTTCTGCAAACTATTTCATGTAGCCCACTGAAATAGACATTTCTGCACCAAAGATGCTTGCACTGGAGTACTGACTTTGACTCTTGTCACCAAAGCATACATATCTATGATCACAGTTCTTTAAAGTTGTCTTTAGTTATCTAGTCCAAATTTAGCAGTGTTTCTTAGATTTGAACCAGTACCTGCAGGTGCTCCTGGGGAAGCAAATGGAAAGGCGGTTCAGTTCATAACCCATAGTAATGTGTCCACACTAGTTTTACCATTACATTATCTGTCCATTGAATGTTTCACTACAGGTTGAACCTCTCTAGTCTGGATCGCTCAGGACCTGACTGGTGCCGAACTAGGGAATTTGCTGGACCATGGGAGGTCAATGTTGTCTAGCAGCATTACCAATACTTCTGCTGCTTACTGGGCTCTTGGAAGACATTTGGGGTAAATTAGAGCTAATTAATAGCACAGAACACTGAGAGCCAGGACTGGTAAATAAACTTTATGGGACTGCAGGAAATGTGGCCACACCCATGATAAGTGGATATCTGGCTAATTAAATTTATTCTGGACCACGGATGTTGCCAGAGCAGAGAGTGCTAGACTTGAGAGGTTCAACCTATAGTTGAAATTTGAGTTTTAAGGATAGTGCCACAAAGATGGCATTGAAGGAAAAGACCTGAGATGAGTCAGAACTTTCAGTAACACCAGATTTTCCTTGTCAGCTGGTTCCATCTTTCTCTATTCTAGACTGAGTCTCAGCCAGGTCATTCCCATTCATGTCGCTTTCTTTGCCAATCAGCGAGAAAACCAAGTGTGTCCTTGCCATCTTAGTATCCTTTTATATCCAAGTCTGTTTTGGGATTTTTAGTTAGATTGATATATTTTACTGTCCTTTACATCTGCAGTTAGCTAAGAGGATTTATACACAATAAGGCTTTATGCTCGTATTTGAGATGTGCTGAAAAAGAGATTTAGCTCTGAACATTATTATTATTCTGCTGATGTTACTGATCAAAATACCTCACAATCATTGCTGCTTCATATAAATCCTGAGCAAAAGCAGTGGCAGAATGGAGTCTCTTGAGACTCCATATCAGGTGGCCCTCAGATGACGATCAGCTACCTTCTGAAAACTAATCCACCTCTGCCAGATCTCACAGGTGTCAGAAGCATTTTACGACCATCTGCATCAAAAGTTACTGATGGGGCCTCATCAATTCAACATGGGTACCTGACCTTTATTGATCCTTAGAGATCACTGATAGAGGATAGAAATGTTGTCACTATACAAAGACAGAGAAGTCAAATTTTATCACTTAAATGGACCCCTGCTTACACCAGAGTAGCTAAGCATTTCTATACAAAATATTTTTCTATATTCCTAACAAAGTGACTGTTAGATCAGTTTCTGGAGGAAAACTTAAGTAGGATAAAAGCAGTCATAAGGTAGAGGTAGAATAAGAAAAAAAATCTATGAAGTCTTCTCTCCCATTTCTTTACCTGTGAAGGATTATTCCTTGTTGTACTGTTCCCCCTTTGTCCCGAACACTTAGTAAAAGGTTGGGGCCATTTGGGTGGCCCAGTTGGGAGCTCAAAATGGCAGTAGTCAGGTATTTCTTTGGTGTAGTTTTGTTTATTTATAAAGACTGTACAAAGTCCTACATCTCTGAAGTAATCAAAAAACTTATTTTGCTCTCAGCAACAAAAATTGCCTTTTCACCCAACATCCTGACCCAGGGTGTGTCTAGACTACAGGGTTTTTTCGAAAAAAGTGACCTTTTCTTGAAAAAACTTCACTTGCGTCTAGACTGCAGCCATGTTCTTTTGAAATTAAATCTTTCTTTCAGGGTCAGTCAATGTGCTTTGAGCTGTATCTTTCAGCTTCTTGTCTGTTTGGTTTCTTTGTGCTCTGCCTTGCACGAACGCATGGGTTTATGCACTCATTTTGTCTTGCATGGGATTCAAGCTTTTACAATTATGTTAATTGAGGGATCACTTCAAATCTATCAACCCAATCACATTACAAGGTTTTACTCAACTCATTACAATACTCCCCAATCTTAGCTTTGCAGGTTGTCCCAATGAGACCTAAAACAGTAACATCCAGGAACTCAGCCTAAGCAGAAATAAAATAATTAAAACACATTACAATTACACAGTTTTAGTTTATTTATATATGTACCGTGTCTTTGTGTCACATCACCAAGTCAAAAGACCTTTATTCCCGCCAAAATCTCCTTAGGTTTCCTGTCAGTGAGGCAACCTATTGGAAATTCCTGGCTAATGGAGACCTTTCACCTTTTTTTCCTAATAAGGAATTCACCTCTGTAACACTTTTTCCAGATTCAAATTCTATAGTACTTTGTCAGATTTGGGGGCAGCCAAGCTGAAATTCTGTCACTCAAACTGTCAGTACAGTGTCTGATATGAATGGTGTTTTGAAACATAGATGGGCCAAAACAGGAGCAGTCACTAGATCCTTTTTCAACTCTGAAAATGTTAAATCATACCCTAAAATAGTTTGGCCTCTAAAATAGTTTCCCTTTTTTTAGTATTTTCTGCTTGTCAGAAACATTCAGCTAATAAATAGGGGTTAGTCAGATTCACAAGAACATTAGCAACTAAGATACCTCTAAGTTGCTAGGTTTCAGAATAGGTTTTGGCCTCTCCACATCTTTGTCTTGCCAAAAAGGTTACCACCGCATGCAGCTGTTAAAATGGTTTTTGCCTGTGTGGGGTAGGACAGTTTTCACTGTGAACCAAAAGCTTACAAACCATTTGTCTGACGTGGGTTATACCTTTACAGGGAATTTCCACAAGTTAAGAAACAAGAATAACAAGAGTATGTCTGACTGCCCAGATCTAAACACAGAGTTTGGGGCTGATCTTAAGACTTCCAAGCCTTGTCCCTTCTGCTTTGATGTTCTCTGTTTTCTGAAGTGGAAGAAAGTCTAGATACTTGCAATAATCTGTTGGCCTGCCCTACATTTATAATAATCCTTTTGGTGGACAGTTTGATCATAGTTCCAGCATTTAACTGAACTATTTCCTTTAACAATTTCCCTTCTTTTATAAATCAAACTTATCATTTATACCAACTGCTCAATATAGTCATGACTCACATCAGAATCTCCTCTTTCATCTAACATATTTGATATAGATATTGATCAAATTTAACTCTTCCCTCTTTATTTTATATTCTGGTGTGCTCCTGCTGCAACAACAGACTCAAATTCTGTGGGAAATTTCATAGCCTTGAGTGTCTTTGAACTCCACTTGCTGATCTTGATCTGGAAGTCCAATCCTTAACAAAAATCTGTAAATGGTCCATTGTCCATCTCTTCTGGAAGGTGTGATGGTATCTGGATAGGCCAGAAACACAAGTCTCTGTAGTTCCTCTGCTAGTTCAGGTGGGATTTCTTCTTTTCCTCTCTTCCTAACACTTAGCCTCTGCCCTGGCCAGCTTGGATTGATTATATCTCCAAACCACGTCAAGAGCTTGTACCAGTTCTGAATACTTCTCTTTTCTGGGGGGGAAAATTCAATCCTGGGCCATTCAAGTTAGCTGCTAGTAACCCCTGTTTCTGTCCATCTTCCCAGCCACTGACTAGAGCCGTAATGTTTAATTGAGCCAAATAAGCCTCCTAAGGTGTTTTCTCCTCAAAGATTTTGCATTATTAGAGCTGGGACAGCCTGACCTTTCCTTTCTGGCCATCTGATGTTTACAGCCCAGTAGAAAACCTCGTGCACATATCCTGTCTTACCCAAGTCTTGTGGCTGGCTCAATTCCTCATTCAGGTTACTATCTTCCACTGCGATGTCTCCCTTTGATTTCTTTTTGAAGCTGAATTTTCCTTAAATGCCTGCTGTAGCTCACCTCTTGGCTAGCAAGTTCAGCGTAGACAAAGTCTTACCTGGTCTTTGTTATTTTGTGCCAAAATTTCTGGCCTATGGCAGACAGTTTGAAGGTCACCTCTTTCACCTGTCCTGTCCTGTTTCATCTGTCCAGGCTGGGATCTTTGCAGCTGGGCTGTCCAATCTGTCCTGTGGCAATGTAGAGACTAAACCCACTTCATCGGATGAGCTCCTGAAACAATATCCATTGTTTCAATGTTTGATGTTCTTTGTTTGCTTATTTATGCACAATGCTAGTAATACGGTGTACTGTTCTGTCACTAATTTTGAGGGATTTCTATTCTAATGCAGAATTAAAAATGGAACATCACCATGCTGCTTAACATTTATACATCATAGTCCAAATTTGAATCTTATATTTATTCTGCCAAACCTGTCCATTTTCCAGAAATCTATTGGTGTACGTGCATTCAATTTGCTGATAATGTCTGTAATGCAATTTGTGCCGTTAGTTTTAGTTATTTATACGTGGTGGGTTGGGGAGGAGATCAACAGGCATAAAGTAGTTTATCAAGTCATAAAATATTTGAGTACTATTACAGTTTCCATTCACATCACTGAAAATCTGGAATCTTATAAGAATCTAGTGTCTTATACCTAATTCCACTCAGAGTAGGTAGATCTAGCTAAAAAATTATTTGGTTAGATTACTAAGTATATAATTTCACGTCTGAACTATTTGCACTTGGACCCAGCACACTTATATTCTAGCTTTTGCCTTGGGAGACAAATACCTTCTGTGCATGACTCTGTAAAATCAATGAGGTGATGAAAAGTCCATGCTTGGATGTCACTGTGCCATTCAGTGGCAACGAGAAAATGTATTTTCTAAAAATTTGTCATATATACTAAGTCTAATGGAGGAATAAGCTTAACTGTTCATAATGGGGTAATTTGTTTGTAGAACAAAGACATAAGTTCTTATTTCATTATGATACATCATTTCAAGCTGAGGTGCTAGTTAGGACATACATACAGATCCACAAATACACAGTAAAGGAACAAAAAGAAAATCCCATTTTGGTGGGATTGTGGTGTGGTAGGATTGCCAGCTTTCTAATTGCAGAAAACCTTGTCCTGCCTTGCCCCTGCCCTGAGAGTCTGTCCCTTCTCTGAGGTTGTGCCCATGCTCACTCTGTCCCTCCTCCTTCCCTTTCTCCCTTACTGTCCCCCACCCTTGCTCACTTGCTCATTTTCACTAGGCTCTAACATGGGATGAGGAATCTGGCTGAGACATTAAAAGTACAATCCATGGCTATTGGGTGTTTTGCCATAGACAACAACAAGAGCAAAATCAGACCCTAAAAATGTAATATGAATTTATAAAAGTTAAAAATCCTAAATAACTTTATATAGTTTGGGATTATTTCAGGAACTCTTACTGGGTATTGTTGAAAAAAGCTTAAAAAACGATGAGTGGTCCTGTAGCACCTTAGGGACTAACAAAAAAAAAAGTAGTCTCATGAGCTTTCATGGGCACAACCCACTTCTTCAGATGACAAATACCATAGTCTCACTGAGTGTCTTCACATGTACCCAGGTGTAAATGAAGTGGAAGTCTACTGAAGTCTGTGAATTTATACCTATTTCATCAGGGAGAGACAAACCAAGTCTTTTGTGTCAAAGATATTCTATGTTTGATACTTAAATAAGAACTTCTGTCCTTTAGTGGATGAAAATCATTATTTTCCTCAATACATTCACAAAGCAAAGAAAAAAAATCCTTGTTTTCTGTTTAATTCTGAGCTGATCCTTTCTAAATGTTGTGCTCTATATGAAGATTCTGGATTCATTAAAAATGCTCCATTGAGATCAATGAAGCAGACTGCTAGATATTTTAGAAATGCTCTGTTGGTTTCCAGGTGACTAATGACCTCGGCAGTCAGCTTATCAGATTTCACTAGAATGCATTTGAAATCCACATTTTGTTGTTGTTGTTTTTTGTTTGTTTTTGTTCTTTTGAGATATTGTCCCTTAAAATAGTAGTGGTCTAAGAAAGATAAAAATGTGTTAGAAAATAACAGTAATAAATCTTTAGCCTGTCACCATGATGAAAAATGAACTTCTAAAACTTGGTTTTTGTTTTTGTTTTGTTTTTTTTTTAATTTTTTTTCGTTGTTATATGTGGGCAACCAGTTATCTTGCTAAAATTTTATTTCCTTCCAAATTAATCTAAATAGTTTTATTAGTAATGGGCAACCCTCAAAAAGGTTCAATTTTGATATTCACACAAACTCTTAGATCTTTATTTAAATCTATGAGGACTGCAAAATTGGTCAAGAAAGTTTCCAAGAAAAGCCTCTCATCTCATTGTCTGGGTATCTTGAAAGGACAGGAGAAACTTGATGTGGATTTTAATTAGACCAAAATTTTACTATATAGATAGGGTTGCCAGTTGGTTTCAACAAAAATACTAGAAACACTTGACATTACATCACAATCTACATGACATCTTATTTAGAAAATACCGGACATTTATATTTTCTCATTTATATTTTTAAAATTTGTTTCCTGAAAAGAAAGCTCAAATTCTGGACTGTCCAGTTCAAAACTGGACACCTGGCAACCCTATATATATAGATGCTTGGGACTACCAGGCAAATACAGTGTACAGTACAAGCAAATCCATGTTGATTCAAATTATCCCTGGGTTTGCACCAACTGCCCTTCATTTCCATCCAGGTGCCTCAGCCAATCTAGGGTTTGACCTTATTATCCATCCCTTTTGTAGGAAGGCTAAGGTAGGCTATGAGAAGCGGTGGTGGGGTTGCCTTCCTGCCATACGAATCATAGGAGTCCCTACCACTCCTCCCCCATTCTGTCCCTTTATCGAGCCCCTCCTTTGAAGTCCTTTAAGTGATTTATATGATCACTGGATGCCTTCCCTGCAAAGTATGTACACTGATCATAGCAGGGCTTGCACCTTTATGGCCTTCAAACCTCACATTCCTGGAGGGTGAGTCAGTGCTGGAAAGCTGACAACCATTCATCTTTTGCAGCATTCTCTGACCTCAAATCCCCGCTCCTTCCTGCCATAAAGCAGAGGTTCCCTCCCTTCGCAAAGCCAGACAACATTTGCCTCACTTCAAGTGCAATGCAGTCATTTTCAGTCCTTTTTTTCCTACTCTGACCCTGAACGTACGAACAGCTTTTTCTGAGATAGGTCACTACTTCTGTTTTTCTTCCAGGCCAGAATAAAAGGACATACATTAATAATCCCCTCCCCTTCCCAAACCTCTGGAAAAAAAGCTAAAGTATTCCAATTTGAGGCTAGGATTAGTACTTTAACCAAACCACCTGACAAGGTCCTCAGTTTTATACTTCTTTGTCAAGATGACTCCCTGCAACAGCACATTGGTATCCTATTGGGGCATTGGTTCAATGAAGACACTAAATGAAATGAGCCGCAGCTAGTGAATCATCAGCTTCCTCAAGTGCAGTACCCTCTGAGAGCTTGGAGAGATCTTACACTGAAGTATTTTCTTAGCCCCACTCTGTTTATAATGGGAGAGCTAATAAGTCTACAGCTTCATGAAGTATAACAGCAGGTCAAACTCTTTAAGAAGATAAATTCAACCCGGCCATCTTAAATAAAATCATTTTCAATGTTAAAAATAATTTTTAAAAAAACACTCTCCAAAGGACGAATATTAGGTATGTTAGCTTTTAAAAATTTAGATTTGTTTGAAAATTATTGAGGCTATAATTTATTTCTTTAAAAGAAAATCTCTTTTTCTGTTTATTTACAATTGAAACAATATGAACATACTTAAATTAATTAAACATGTCACTGATGATTATTTTTAAAGGCCCAAGTTGCTTTTCATGTAAGAGACTTTCCAAAGTTGCTTATTGTTAGAGTACTATTTGAAGTTATTCTGCTAGGTACATTTAATATATTGTTGTAATGCCACCGCAAAACTTGATGTTGCTTTCTGTAGGAAAAAGATTGCTTACGAGCCCCATCCGAAATACCTAGGTGTAACCCTTCACTGTACACTCTCCTTCGGACACCATCTGGAACAAACAAAGGAGAAACCAAAGCCAAGGATCAACCTTCTAAGAAAACTCACTGCAATCAGCTGGGGAGCTGGAGCAAGCACCTTGAGGACCTCAGCAATAGCCCTCGTGTATTCTGTTGCTGAATATTGGTCTCCTATGTGGTCAGAAAGCGCCCACACAAAGCTAGCCGACACTCAACTGAATAGCGCCATGCGCATGATAACGGGAACTTTAAAGCCCACTGCCATAGAATGGTTACCGTCACTGGCTGTCTCAACGACTTGACTACCTGCATCCTGCTTCAAAGGCATTTTAACACAAGACTTCAAAGAGAAACCTCTGAACTGTCATTCATACTTAAATTTGACACTTTACGACTTGGTCTCAATAAAGATGCTAATTACCTTACCCATTACAAAGATAGCTTCCCCAATTATCACCTCTAATATCATTAACTCACAGACATTAACCTCCTCCTCATCCCCCCTCTGTTCTGAAATTTGATTTGTCCTTTTTATATGTGTTCACCTTTTTTGATTGTACCCCTTTGGTATATATGGTCATGCCAATATTCTTCCACAATTTGATCTGAGGAAGTGGGTCTGGCCCACAAAAGCTCATCACCTAATAAACAATATTGTTAGTCTTTAAAGTGCTACATAGTCCTATCTTTTGTTTCATCGCCCCACCAAGCATTCGTCGACAGGAGCAGGAATACAGACTATACCAACGTATCAACCGCAGCAGCCAACCTCTTCCCATCCAGAAATACTTTGATCAGCCACCAACATCATGTCTAAAATACCATAAGCCTCCCTGGCAGCGAGTGAAGGAAGTCACGGCCAATGTCAAGAAACTATGGCGAGCTGAATGGCAGCAAGTAGACGTCCCAAACAAACATCTTGTGTCGGATCCCACCACTGAGCAGAAAGGCTTCGATCTTCCCCAGAGACTGTGGTGTGTCCTAAACCAGCTTAGGACTGGTCAGGGCAGGTGCGGTTATCTACTGCATAAGTGGAATCTCTTGCCATCTCCACTTTGTGACTGTGGCAATCCGCAAACTATGCATCACATTGTTGCGGAGTGCCCAACACGAACATTCACTGGCTCATTGGAATATATCCACAATCTAACCAGCGACGCTGTTCACTGTTTGGAGAGCTTGGATGTCCAACTTTGACAAAGAAATATAGCATTGAACACGACATTTGAAAGAAGAAGACGACATATTGTTAACTCTGACATGCAAACCAAATGTCTCTCTGGAATTGAGCCTAGAGGGGGAGGGAGGCGAAAGGAGTGACTGCCCTGGGGCCTGGCAATTCAAAGGGTCCTGGGGCTCGCTGCCAGACCCCCAGGTCCTTTAAATCACCACTGGAGCCCCAACTCTTGCATTTCAGATTAGGCTAAAACGTGGCTGGGGGGGCCATGGCGTGGTCTGGACAGCACTAAGGGCTTAGCTAGTAGTTCGGACCCCTGACCTAGAGTCTCTCTAGCCAAGAAACTCTGCCCACCACTGGGAGTAAAAATAGTTTAAACATGCTTGGGAAAAAATAATTTTCATTTCAATATTAGTCTTATGCAGAGTAAATATTTTTTTCTTTCAAACAGCCTCTGATAAAACTCCACCATGTGCTCAGTTTTTATTGAAATATCTTCAGAAGCCTTATTAGTCCAGTAAGCCATTGTGAGTTTTTGTCCAGAGCACAGGATGATACCACGAGTGAAATGAAGCAGTGATCTGGAATGGGCACCAAACTCCAGTAAAATTACATTGTCCCTGAACGAATGGCATTTTGTCAGGCATGTGAGGAAAGTGAGTTCCCAGGGAAATTTCTCAGTTCTTTCACCTCCAGTGAGTAGGAAAATACATCTATGGGTCTTTTAAACTGGCAATATAAATATCTTTCTTACTGAAGCTGCTACATAAAGCACCTCTATGAGAACAAAGATCATGGACTAATAGTGCTCTTGGAGGTTGTCTCTTGGAAAGAATAAGAGAAATCTGAATCTAATCTTCCAAACTCACGTAACATCAGAATGTTCAAGATCTATATGCTAATCAACAAGATTACAGCAAATCCTATTTGCAGAAAAAACATTCATTCATAAATTTCATCAATGCTTCATTGTACAGATAAGATCTTGATTTTTGAGCTTGAAAGCACTCTTAACATTTTAACTGATAGAATTGGTTTGAGACCATTCATCTTTTCATGTAGACATTTTTTTTCTGAATAGTCTCTCAGTGTGTAGGATGATCCACAATTTGTGGCAATCTTTGCTTTTTAGTTATTTTGTGGGTTTTTTTGGTAAATCAACTTTATCTTCCAACATAAAAACAGCACATTATTTTTCTTCAATGCATTTGAGTAAAGGGGAATTTCAAGAGTATTGTTTTATTTTTAGTAATAAGGACTAATTGTAAAGCCTTGTTTTTAACAAGTATCTTGTTAATATCAGTAGGGGGAGCAGTATTCTACAATGAAAACTATTTATTAGCTTAACTATACTGTTATTAAAAGGTAGTAATTTTGTACTTAAATTCTGGTAAATCTAAATGTTCAGTAGTTCTCAGAGGCCTTTGAACAATAGATGAGAACTGGCACAACAGCAAAGAAAGCAGAATTGTGGGAAAAATAAGTCAGAAACAAGGAAACTGATCTCTTTTGTTATTGTCAATGTTTTCTGTTTGCACTTTCTTTTTTGCTCTCCAATCCAAGATGCATACGCAAGAGATTTCAGTAACACACTGCTGTTTGCTGAATCATAGTGCAGATCCTTTGTTATGTATTTCTGTACTCATTTATGTTCACAGTGGTTTGTATTGTGGACAATGTTGTCATAATCAAAGTTAGGTTTATGTATTTTGACAATTGGCAAATAATCAGTGTGCCTTTTCAAGTATTACTGGTGTATGAAACAAATATGAAAATGATATAGCTATTTAGCATAGCTATTCAATATGCATTGTGTAGCCTTCAGCTAATCTTTTTGAGGAATTAAAGTGAATTCAAAAGAGAGATTATCATGTGTAAACAATGAGGGCTTAGATATCTTGCCTACTGGCCTAAGGTCTCTGCATAGATCCTGCAGAGTTTACCTTCTGTATCAGTAGTTAATTAAGGTGAAACATGAGGTAATTAGGGCTAATCCCAGTGCTACCCTGCTGGCCTATTGCCTCTCAGGCCATCCTCCAAACCAAACCATTTTCACAGCTTGAAATGTGAAATGTTATCATTCTTAGAGGAAATTTTAAAAATTAATGTCTATGTTTATTCTAGATACTGTTCCTAAGCCTTTAAAGGTGCTACAATGAATGATATCCTGCTGGAAACACAGAAAGGATGGCATCATGGGTTGGGTTTGGGGATCAAAAGAAAGGGGAGTTCCAAAATTAACTTTTTTTCCCTTTTCCAAAAGGATAAATAAAGCTTTTGCAGATGCACTGGACACACTATATACAGAACTTTTATTAATAGCCCTTTACAGAATTGATAAAACTTTATAGGAGTGCATACCCTATCATTGACAAGGGGTTAGGGGATTAAATTTGTTCTTTGTCCTTGTTCCCAACAACTTGTGTGAAGCTTTTATTATTCTAATACTGTAGATTTGGTGACGCAGGAGAGGGACATGCACACTTGGAAGACAAGAGTTATTATACAGATCTGACACCGTAATATAAACAAAAATGTGTATTATATCCCTGGAAGAGCTGCCATAGAACAACAACACAGGTGTCATTCTTCCGGAACATTTTAGCCTTTATGCAGCAATAAACAGTCCTGCTGTGTTACATCGGACCTCTTTGCTTTAGGATAAATACTTCATTTGAGTGTAGACTATTTTCGTGGTTCTGAAGAGGTTATTTTATTACCAAAGGAATGGTTTCAGCTACTCATTAGGTTTATCTATTCAGAAAAGGTATAACTTTCTTTTTATAGGTAACATAGCCTCTTTATTTAAAACCAATAATATTATCAACATTTATCTCAAAGATATTGTATTAGGCTGTTAAATTTTCAGGCTAGCTGAATTCTCATGAATCACACATGTGATAAAACCACTTAGTTTTCCAATTGGCAGCCCGTTAGTGAGCATAGTGTATCAAGTAGTAATATTTATTTCTCTCATCTTTATAAAACCGGAACATAGATTGACAATCCAAAAGTCCTGAGTTGCAATCTTGTTTATGTTTTGAAAGAGCAAAACCTTTGAGATTCAGATCCCTGAATATCTATAATATTGGTTCCAAACTGAATCCAGAATAAAAGGGGCTCCTTTTCTTGCCCAGATTTGGATGCAGCCAAATATAACTCTTGAAAATTGAGAGCAATTCAATTTTAACCCACTACTATCCCTGATTTGGTTTTGAACCTAAAGCCCAGAATTTTAGATATTGATGTTCTCTGCTGAACACTCGTCTTGTGAGAACTGATTATTCTCATCTTATTAATATGTCTTGCCAATATCTTTGTTTCCTTTTTGCTTGGAATATCCACCTCTTTATTAACAGTGCAATGCCTTTTAAAAAAATATACATCTAACAAGAGTAGCTAACACACCAACTTTATTTGAATGATCTGCTTTAAAAAGGTGTTTTTTATAATAGCAGTTCCATAAAGCAGAATAACTAAGACCAACCGTTGTGTTCATTTTGATACCGCTAATCTCATTGCTGCTGTTTCTGAATCTCTGTAGGTAGATAGATAAAAGTAATCTTAAATATGTGGCCACCCGTTTCATTTCCCTGTGTGTAACAGCTGAAATTTCTATATCTCTCCCTGTCATAATCATTGCATTGTAAAAGAATAGGCAGTAAAATCACAGGTTTGAGAACAAAAGGGTCGCTTTCAGATTTATTGTTTTTATTCATTTTATAGCCTTTTTACTTGATTTCAGCTTCTAAAACCTGGGGGAAGGGCATGTCCCGCTGCATAAATGCAAAGAGGATTTGCAGCGTGACATTTAGAAGTGTATTGTACAAGGTTTGCTATTGATCCCCCTGGTGGGGATGAGTGCTCAGAGAGTAAATGGGCTTCTTTTATGAGGCTCCTTGTCATCCTGGATTTAGCTTTTTCATTTGCAGATTCCTGTAAATGTTTGCTTGATTCATGGCCAGTAATTTTCATTGTAAAGGGAATCGACATATCGTCAGCAAATGACTGTATGCCATTAATACTTTTTGGTGGCGTCAAAAATGTTCACACAATTCCATTGATTCATGCAGTTTCTCATTGCTGCTCCAAATGTTGTGGTATATTGCTGATAAGTAACTGTGACTGAAGGTATATTTAATTAGTGGGGTACAGTAGTGCGTCAGAGGAAAAACGTATATTGTGTGTAATAGTACAAGTAGAAAGTTGAGGAAAATACTTGTGATTACTTGTATGTTTTTCTAATCTTTGAATTCTAATTGGTTTATCTGATTAAGTATTTTATCAGTAAATATGGTTTACAGAATTCAGAACTGTCTGCTTAAACCAAAATACAATATCCTAATGTAAGTACCAAAATTGGTTTGAAATGGAACAAAACTTTGATTTTTGTTTCTCAAAAACAAAATTCCCTTCTGCCTTCGACTTTAAAAGATTTGCTGCATCAACATATAATCTCTGGTCATAATCATATCATATGTTAAGTAGAATTGAGTCTTGGCAGTGCTTGGGTGAAAAAAAAATAAGACATTTTTTAGGAGCTGGAGCAAATGCTCAATGGTTGGCATATTTCCCTTTGGATCGTTGCTGTTTCATATTGCTGACAAAGAGAGGTTTTGGAGGTGTTGTCTTGATTAAATGTAAAGTGGAGGTACGGCACATAGAGATCACAAGATTATACCGCTTATAGAAATAAGGATTTGAGACTTGTCCTGACCAGATTCGAATCCAATTAAATATTTTGCCTGCCTAAATTTCCATTACAGTTTCCAAATAAAGCAATGTTCTTGACATCAATCCTAAATAGTTATGAAGTGTTGAACAGGTAATAAGTTCCATGACAGAGGTGACTACAGTGGTGTAAAGACTCATGTTTATACATTGAGGCTACGTCTACACTGGCCAGTCTTGCACAAGAACATATGCAAAAGAGGTGCAGTGATGAATATCACCGTGCCTCATTTGCATACTTAATGAGCCGCCATTTTTGCGCAAGGGGCTTTTGCGCAAGAAGGAGCAGTCTACACTCTCCTTCTTGTGCAAAAAACCCCTCTTGCACAAGAGCCATTCTGCCGCTTATTTTGCACAAAAGCCCCTTGTGCAAAAATGGCAGCTCATTAAGTATGCAAATGAGGTGGCTGCACCTCATTTGCATATGTTCTTGCACAAGACTGGCCAGTGTAGACATAGCCTAACATTTATAATATATTATAATACTATTACATTCATTGAAAAAAATAGCAGTAGTACACTGTTATTGTTTGCAAACTGCATAGTCCAGGATCTGGTCCTAAAGCAAGATTACTAAATGCCTACTTAGTTGCTTTACTTAGGTATGTATGAAAATATCGTGTATGAAAATAGTGATATGAGTAAGCTGTCTCAATTATTCTTTTCGGGTGAGTCTACGCAGCACCCTAAACTCAAAATAAGATACGCATTACGCAAATTGTGTGTCTTATTTCGAATCTATTTCGAAATAGGCTATTTTGAAATTTGGTGCGTCTACACAGCACCAAATTTCGAAATAATGCACTATTTCGAGACATCCATTAACCCTCACGGAACAAAGATTACTGGGATGCCAAAATAGTGTTCCCGTTATTTTGTAAAATATTTTGAAATAACGGGTGGCTTGTGTAGATGTGGGGTAGTACCCATAGTCATGCATATTAGAGTGTGCATGTGTGAGTGGCGGTTATTTATTATTTTGAACGAACTGTTCATAGGTGGTTTGGCTGTTATTGGTTATTTCTATCATGTTTCATGTTAATTAGCTCTTCCATGACCATAAAATCCCACACTTTATAATATCAGTTTCTCAGTGTGTTGTATTAGTTAGTTTGATAGTGATCAGCAGAAAGTTCAGAAGCAAATCACCTTTTCTTTTTGGTGCTCAGTATTCATTCAAAGAATAATTTATAGAGGAGAGCCTAGTACGAAGCTGCTTTGCATAGTTATATGTTCCCGAAAGAACTGAACTCCAAGGCAATGTCATCAGATATTGTGTTTTTAAAGGTGCCAACTGCTGAGCTGTTGCGTTGGCATAGATCTGCTTTCCATATTGTATAATCTCTGGGGTTTCAGAAGAAACCTTTGTAATTTATACCACATATTGATAGGTACAGAGAAGCATTTAGGACTTTGTGTCAATGAGTGTTAACATAATATAGATACCTAATAATGATACATGGACATAGGTATATGTGTGTTTGTGCTGATGTACTGTATTTGTTCACAGAAAGAAACGTATTTAGATAGAAAGTGGTTAGCATACATTTGATACTGCATGTATCTCAAATGACCACAAATTTATTATCTAATGTCAAATATTCATGTGATGAAGACTCAAAACAATGATCATCAGAAAAAAAAACAATTAGTGCAGGATACTTTGAATGATGTAGGATTCAAATCTTTATCATAAACAAAGTTGTTCATAAACTCTGCTTCATTATTCACCATCTATTATAAATGTTATGTGGTGCTGTAAGTGAGATGATCAGGGAGTGGCTGACTCAGGCATTTAATAATGGGATACAGAGCCTTTCACTTCTAGCTCATCAGTTTAAATCCAGTTCAGGACCAAAGTCATTAACAGCTGAAAACTTAAATTAATGGAATCATTCTAGTTACTGGAAAACAACTTTGTGCAAAGTTCCCTTCCCCCAAAGCAGTAACATAGCTAGCAATCTTGTGAAAATCTCAGCAGAAGCCAGCGTTTGAATTGGTCAGGAAACAGCTATTCCATCATCTTTGGAGGTGGCCCCTCCAAATCAGGGTGGGTTCTCTGCAGAAGCGGTCACTCACTGTTTGCACTGCAGCTGTGTATGGTTTTTGCCTACATGGAGAGCTGTATTCTCTTCTGAGGTCAATCTGGCACTTTTTACAAACACAATATGCTTTTTTATTTTTAAAAACTGGCTTAAAGTGAGGACCCAGATTCACATAGAACTGAGGTAAATGGAGGGGCAACTCTGGTAAAGAGGTTAGATAAGGGGCATAATTAGTTTTATATGAATTTTCATATAAAAGTATCCAGTTCTTTTGTACATTGATGTATTCCCCTAGCACAGCCAATGCTACTGTACAGCTCTCTCTTAATTAGCCACAAATTTGCTGCATGTTGTCTTTATTATTGAACATCCCCCCGCTCCACCTTTCTTTTCCAACCATCCCTCTACAAACAACCTCTCCCCGCAGACACACACAACACACACACACATCTGGAAGTGAAAAAGAGGATTATTCAGCGTTAACAATGATCCTACTGAAAAAGGTTAATGATACCTTATAACCAACCTCTATATATTTCTATAATGACATGAAAATATGCCAGAGTTTATAATAAGAATAAGAATATTGCACTTCTTTAGCACCTTCTATTCAAAGAAGTCAAAGTACTTTATAAACATTAATGAATGTTCCTGAGAGGAATGTAAGCAGTGTAATCTCTTCCCAGCATGTGAGAAAATTGAAAAACAAAAGGATTAACAAATCCCTGATTTTTAAAACTGTGGCACATCCACCGCTCTCACTGTAGTTAATAGGATCTATGGGAGTTCAGAATGTCTGACCTTTAGGCAACTTTCGACCTGCCCAAGGTCACATATCAAGCCAGCAAGAGAGCTGGAAACAGATTCCCACATCCCCTTGCTCTGTGCTCTAGTAACTATGTGATGCAACTTCCTGATTTATGCTCACCACTCTATCAACTTTGTGCCAAAGATCCTGTCCAGCAGTAGAACGGCATCACATAGATATAAAAGCAATAGTGCACATCTGAACATTATAGCTAACCCTTGTGTCTACGAAGATTCAAAACTCCATTGGATTCAAAACGCCATCAGTTTGGGGAGGAAATTTAGATCTAGAGCTAAATGTTGGAGATCAACCCATCTCTCATAATTGTCATCTTTGGGGAGCTCTGGGAGACTGGAAACTTTCATGTTTTTTCCTTTATATTCTCCTGAATGTTCTCTACTTTCAACACTCAATCATAATATTTCTTTCACGTTAATGGTGCAAGTGAGTTGCATTGGGTGTGTATGCAACTAACTTGATTTGGGCTTATTTAGTCTACAAAAGAGAAGAGTGAGGGGAGATTTGATAGCAGCCTTTAACTACCTGCAGAGTGGTTCCAAAGAGGATGGAGAGAGGCTGTCCTCAGTAGTGACAGATGGTAGAACTAGGAGCAATGGCATCAAGTTGCAGTGGGAGAGGTCTAGACTGGATATTAGGAAAAACGATTTTACTAGGAAGGTGGTGAGGCACTGAAATGGGGGTTACCTGGGAAGATGGTGGAATCTCCATCCCTCGAGGTTTAAGTCCTGGCTTGAGAAAGCCCTGGCTGGGATGATTTAGTTGGGGTTGGTCCTTCTTTGGGCAGGGGGTTGGACTCCATGACCTCCTGAGGTCTCTTCCAACCCTAGGATTCTATGATTCTATGAAGCTAATCCATCCAGTATGCAATTTTTTACTGTCAGCAGAAAATGAGGTATGGATGATGAGACCATTCTTCTCCATATAGAGAAAGTTGTATTGTTTCCTTCTCATATGCCTCGCCAGTAAACTAAACAAAACCATCAATTTTGAGTTTGAAGCAAATCACTTTCCTGTTTATGTATTCTATAAAAGGAATATCTTCAGTATTTGGGGTCATAAACTGTCCTCTGATAGAAAGAGCTTTTTTTTAACATCTCATGAAATAAAAGAGAAAAAAGAACCATAATTTACTATATTCTGTTATTGTTTATATGGGAATCATATGTTTATCTTCTCAATAATTAAAGTTGCTTTTGCAATTGCCTACCATACCCAATATTCACAATCTGTGCTAATGTGTACAATAAACTATGAAAAAGAAAGCCATACATGTATGGACACGTGTTTATCCTATTGTTAGACTGCAAGTCTTAGTGTATGTCTAGACTGCATCCCTCTGTCGGCAGAGGGATGCAGATTAGGCAGGTCGATATTGCAAATGAGGCAGGGATTGAAATATCCCACGCCTAATTTGCATAAAAATGGCCACCACGTTTTGCCAACTCATCACTTTGTCGGCAAAAAGTGGCAGTCTAGAGGGGGATCTGTCAAGAAAGAAAGACTTTTTCGACAGATCCCTTATGCCTCCTACAAAGAGGTTTACAGGAGGTCCCAGTAATTTAAAAGGGGCCAAGGCTCTGAGCTGTCGTCACTGGTACTGGTTGGAGCCCCAGTCCCATGCACCATGGTCCAGGAGGCACTGAGAGCTGTCTAAGGAGGTACAGTATGGTCCAGGCAGTGCTGAGTGCTGGCTGCCCCTAGACCTCCCCCTTCCATCTGAGGATCTGCCCCTTCTGTAGCAGCCTGGAGCTGAGCCCCCTCAACATTGTCTAGTACCTGGTGATGTCTGTCACCAGCCCTGTGTGACACTTAAAAGATGTATTGAGTTTATAGAGGTAGGTTTTGTAATTGAGCTTTTAACAAACCCCTTGGTGGAAACCCATTGTTGAAAGGTAGGGCAGATTAGGCAGGAAGGTATGTTGAAAGGTAGGGCAGGAACTGTCCATCTGTGAAGAGAGATTGAGTTTCATGGTTGCATTGCCTTGGCAAATGAAGACCACTCTTGCATGCTGGGCCAAGATTTAGCTCTAAGTTCATTCTGTATGAACAAATAAATACATTATAAGTGGAATGAATGTTTTCCATTGCTGACACAAAAATATGAGAAAAATGTCATAATATTTGATCCTGTTCGAGAAATTCACTCATTTTTGTCAGCAATTTTCCCCCTGAACAAGTGCTGGAAACAGGCTACTTGCTGGGGCAGACAATACCATTAGGCTCATTATAGGAAGCTCTTGACCAAGATTTTTTTGTGTGTCTCACCTATTCAAGCACCAGTTTTTAGCACCACTTCGTATGACTCATTGCAGAAATGGAATCAAAGCATTGGGGCACAAATGGTCTTGGAATATGGTGCTGAAGTCCTTTTGGAGTGACCTGGGTCTTTGTAGAACCTGGACTATGGAACGGCCCCAAACCACTGGTAGATCCCTTTAGAGGTGAGATGTGGACCTGCTTAAAGCTATTGGAATCGTATTTGGGGTATGGGTTTGGAAATAGTGCATGGTTACTGTGCTCTGTGCTCAAATTAGCCTAAATTTATTCAGAGCTCCTTCGGAGAATGGACTTGGATTATACCAAAGCTTCAGTCATCTGCCACTATTCCACCCTGCTCTGCTTGTACCTTTTTCAGTACCTCCTATAGGCTTTTAATGAGACCCCAGTGCTAGCTGCTGGGAAAGAGTTGCATATAGAATCCTCCTAGCCGGAGGGAAATGTTCCGTGTTGTCAGTTGGCTACACAGGAGGGAAAAGAGGCTGCTCCAGAATGAAGCTGTGGATATTGCCTGCAGCTAACTGTCTGTTGGTGCCCACTGGCAAAAAGAAAAACAGACAAAAAGGCACAGCAGGTTTTTGGACCCATAAAATATCACCTTTCTAACTGTCAGGCTTGCAGTTTCTGCACCTGGTACTCTGCTGACTCATTTCACCTGAACATCCAGTCTGCTTAGTTTTGTTTGCAGGGTGTTCCAATTAACTCATAACACAATAAAAAAGTATCGGTTTCTGCATAAAAATGTAAGAAACAAATAAATGTAATAGTTAGAAAAAGCCCTTACCTATCCTGTTCTCCTTGTTGTTAGTTTAGTGACACTGTGAGTCTGAGTTCCTGATTTTGCGGGGGGGGGTTGTTTTTTTAAAGTCTACATTTGCTGGGCAGCCAACAAAACAGCTTAGCACAAATTAACAGTCTTGAGACCATTCAGTTAAATGTCTAACTACAGAAATCAAGCCAAAAGTATACAGGGCTTCTTTTGTTTCTCTTACAAATCTCTTCATGGCTTTTAAAACAGGCATTCATTTTTTTTCAGGTCTCCAGAAATTGTGTGACCTAATTCTTCAGATGCCTAAATGTTAAAAGCACAGACACAATTACTTCACTGTAATGTGATACAAGTGACATTTTTGTCAGCTTTGAGCATTATAATCATTATTAATTATTATAATTATCTCTTGGTAGTACTCTAAGGTATTCGGTATATTTTTGTTTGTTTTAGATAGGATTTTATGGGTAATTTTCCCCTGCCAAGGTAAGCTTTCAGGATCCTATTATTATCCTGAAATATTTCATGCCCCTGGATGGTTAAGTTGAAATGTGATGTTTTTTCACTATAGTGTGGTGCTCTATATATCATGATTAAGTGAATTTGCATCATGTGAAACTATATATAGTCATATCTCATCACAAACTTCAGGACATACTGATACCAAAAGTTTGTCCACCTTACTCATGAGTGGCAAAGACACAAGTGAATTATGCACGTCATCCAAAAACAAGCATCAACAAATCTGTTGTAATACACCACACCATAAGCCACACGTCTATGTCACACGTTTTACCATTTTTAGATAGTTCAGTGATTTAATTAATTGTATTAGTACTTTTTTTGTCCTTCCACCTTTAATGCCATAAGTACTTTTATTCCATGAGTCTTTCAGAACAAGTCCCAGATGGTGAAAAAGTGTATAACTGTATAAAACATCTCTAAGAATTATCTAAAGTATCTTTTCTATATAAAATATTCTTATGACTTGGTCCAATATTTGCTAGCTTTCAGTGGCTAGAAGGAAGTTTAGATGTATCCTATTTAAATGATGGGAATTGTCTGTGAGTTGGTGGGGTGTGGGTGTATGATTAAGGTTGAGAACATAAGAATTGCCATACTAGATCAGATCTGTAGTGCATCTCAAACTGTATTTTGGTGTCTCTGATAGTGTCAGTGTCCACTATTAAATGATTCAGAAGAATATGAGGAAAAAACCCTGCTATAGGCAATTCTGGAATAGCCATGAAATATACTGCTTAGTCCCATTATTGAGAGCTTGATTTATTCCATATAGCATAAAAAAAATTTTATGGTCATGGCAGAAGGAATTTGAGCAATTTGATCCTTAGAATATAACTGCAGATGTTTTGTTCTGAATTTAAATGCTTAAAATTGGTTTTGAATCCTCTAAGCTCTTGACCTCGTGCCTTGTGGCAATGAGTTGCACAGTCCATTATACATGGCGTGATAAAGCATTTCCTTTAGTCAGTTTGAAATTTGCTTCTTTTCAGTTTAATTGAATATCTCCTTATTTCTAGTAGTATAAAATAAGATGGACAGAAGTCTTTTTTTGTTTGTTTTTGCTGCATCCTTACGTGTACATGGCATCCACCGGTTTATGACATTTATTTTGATCTTGTGCTGGCATGGTCAAGCTTCTGAGTATTATGTTGATGGAGCTGACTTTTTTCCTAAATCATCTCTTTTTATGTTTTTATCTTTCGGATGGTGTCCATGTTAACATGTAATGTGAAAGTCATATTGGTGGCATCCTTAAAGTGTGTCTTAAATATGGACCTTCCCTATCCTGGTAATTATTTTGTATGCCTTTATCATGTTTACTTTTATTTGTTAATTTTTTGAATTAAAGTTCCAAACTCTTTAACTTTTTGCAACCTTTCCATTCCTCTAATAATTCACAGCCTGTCTCAGCATTTCCTATATTCCCATTGTATTCTTTTAGATGAGGTGACCAGAACTGAATCTAGTATGAAAGGTCACAGAGGATTATTAATTTATAAGATGGTATTATCCTATTTTCAACATTTTTTATTTCTTTCCCTATGCATCCTAGCATGTTTGATTGGTTAGTTTGGGACCTGCTTTTCCCAGGTCTTGTCTTGATGGTTACTTTTAATTTTTACACAAGAAGATGAATGAATATCTATTTGTTCCAGAATGCATTTACCTTATGTTTGTCAACAATAACAATCATATATCATAGTAGTGCCCATTTACCTCTTTTAGGTGGATCCTCACAGTCTTATCTAGAAGCCAGAGAATAGATAGGGGAAAGAAAAGGTTCCACATTGGAGTTAAAGGAAAGATTTATTTAGCAAACTTTTTATTTTCCTTTTTTTTTTAATGACAACTGCTTGAACCTGGTCAGAAATATCAAATGCAGGAAGTAACCCCACTGGAGTGAGTAGTAGGCAGATAAAGTGATAGAAGATGCATGCAAGAATACAAGTGATTATGACTATTGTTTACTATATGATAAGTAAGGCCCTACCAAATTCATGGCTGTGAAAAACGCATTATGGACCATGAAATCTGGTTTCCCCATTAAATTTGGTCTTTTGTGTGCTTTTACCTTTTACTGTAAAGATTTCACGGGGAGACCAGCATTTTTTAAACTGAGGGTCCCAACGCAAAAGGGGATTTTGGAGGTGGTTGCAAAGTTATTACAAGGGGACCAAAGAATTACCATTCTTACTTCTGCACTGTCTTCAGAGCTGGATAGACAGAAAATGGTGCCTGCTGACCAGGTGCCAACCTCTGAAGGCATTGCCTTGTGAAGAACAGTTCAGAAGTAAGGGTGGTAATACCATACCATGCCACCATTACTGCTGCACTGTTGCCTTCAGAGCTAAGCAGTCAGATAGGGGCAGCTGCTGACTGAGGGTATGTCTAGACTACAGGCTTTTGTCAACAGAGGCTTTGTCGACAGATACTGTCAACAAAGCCTCTGTCAACAAAGAGCATCTAGACTACATCCAGTTCTGTCGACAAAGCAAGCCGCTTTGTTGACATGAGCGTGTAGACTCAAAGGACAGTGTAGATGCAATAACGCCTTCTGTCGACAGAACTCTGTCGACAAAAGGCGTTATTCCTCATAGAATGAGGTTTACTGACGACGACAAAACTGCCGAGTTCTGTCGACATTATGTCGACAGAAGTCGACGGTAGTGTGGATGCAGGTATAGTTTTGTCGACAAACGTCCACTTTTGTCAACAAAACCCCGTAGTCTAGATGCACCCTGAGGGCACGGCTCTGAAGACAGCAGGACACAAATAAGAGTGGCAATACCTTATCCCTGTCATCTTTCTACGCTGCTGCTGAGGGCAATGATGCTTTCTGAGCTTGGCTCTTGGCCAGCAGCTGCTGCTCTCCAGCCACCCAGCTCTGAAAACAGCGCCACCATCAACAGCAGTGAAGAAGTGAAAGTGGCAATTCCTCAGCCTCCCTACAACTCCCTTTTGGATCAGGACACCTACAGTTACAACACTGGAATTTCATATTTAAATATGTGAAATCATGAAATTTATGATTTTTAAAATCCTATGACCATGAAATTCATCAAAATAAACCGCATACAGTATTCAAGATGTATAGCATGGATGGGTGTAGCAACAGTGAGATATTCTCTCTCTTGTTCTCTATGCCTTTCTTAATGATTCCTAATATTCTGTTTGCTTTTATGACTGCTGTTACATATTGAGTGGGTGTTTTCAGAGAACAATCCACACTGACTCCAAGATCTCTCTCTTGAATGGTAACAGCTAATTTATATGCATCATTCATACATATAGTTGAGATTATGTTTTCAAATATGCATTACTTTGCATTTATCAACATTGAATTCTATCTGCCATTTTGTTTCCCAGCCTGATTTTGTGAGATCCCTTTGAAGCTTTTCACAATCTGCTTTGGTCTTAACTATCTTGAGCAGTTTTGTATCATCTGCAGATTTTGCCAACTTACTGTTTACCGCATTCTCCAGATCATTTATGAAAATGTTGAATACGATTGGTCACATTACAGACCCTTGGGGGTCATAACTAGTTACCACTGTCCATTTTGGAAACTAACCACTATTCCTACCCTTTGTTTTCTATCTTTTAACCAATATCAGTCCATGAGAGGACCTTCCTCTTGATCCCATGGCAGCTTACTTTGCTTGAGACCCTTTGGTGAGGGACCTTGTCAAAGGCTTTCTTGAAATCGAAGTATACTATATCCACTGTATCTTCCTGGTCCACCTGCTTGTTGACCCTATCAAAGATTGTGAGGCATGATTTCCCTTTACAAAACCAATGTTGACTTTTCCCTAACAACCTATGTTCATCTATGTGTCTGACAATTTTGTTCTTTACTATAGTTTCAATCAATTTTCCCAGTACTGAAGTTAGACTTACTGGCCTGTAATTCCTAGGATTACCTCTAAATCCATTTTTTTAAATTGGCATAACATTAGATAACTTCTAATTATTTGCTTCAAAAGATTACTTAAAGGCACAGCTGAGACTAAGTAAGCAAACAAAACAAAGATACAAATAGTGCAATTCAATCCCAAAGGAAAGTGAGGACCTGTAGAACTTATGCTTTTTATTTTTGATACAAAATTATATTCCATTGTTGATTGGGTTTGAGTTGCATGCTTGTTGGCAGAAATGTGCTACAAAAATGTATATATGTAATGCGTAAACTGATATTTGCAATTCAGATTAACTTTCTTTCTCTCTGGCTAGCAGCTTTGGAACTTGTTACAGTTACAGTTCTGGATGCTGACAATTTAAGCTGAATGTTGATTAGGCACTGTAAGAGGAGAAGGAGAAGTTGGCTAATATATGAAATAAACATTCTTATATGCTCAGCTAGAGCAGTATAATTTTGAGATTTAAAAAGAAAAGTGAGAACTGTCATGCTGTGCTGCCTGTCTTTCTTTAAATCTAGGGCATCATATATGCATGTATATCTACACACATCATTTTCCCAGGGGAGAATTTAAAATGAACTTCTTCCAAAAGGGTCTAAATATGTGATTTCTTTAGTTTTGTGACAACATGAAAAGCTGTTATAGGTTGAACTTCTGTAAACTGGGACTCTCTGGTACGGCAACATCCATGGTCCATCAGTTGGGAGGCCAGCAGGGCCAACATCCAGAAGCCCAGTGGACTGTCACAGCAGTGGGACTGGCTTCTGGGAGCCCAGCAGTACAGGGCAGCAGTGGGACTGGTATCTCAGAGCCCATCAGGTCCGCAGTCCAGAGGGGCAGGCTGGCAGCAGCAGGGAGCTCAGCCGGGCTCATGTCAGGGGTCTGACAGCCGGACCCAGCTGGGTTGGTGGCAGGGAGAGAGCTGGCCTGGAGACTAGTGGCTGGGCCAGGAGTGAACAATTTGGGACTGAGGAGGTCTCAAGGATGCCAGCCTGGGGAGGTCCAACCTGTATCTGAGTAGGGTTAAATGAAACCAAAGAGAATACTTGCATATAGCACATTTAAAAACAGGACTTCATGTATATAATTGCTGAATTTAAATTGGAATTTAAAAAATAAAAATCAGCTTTTGTCAACCTGTGCTGGATAATAGTTTTAAGTAGCTAGGTGTAAGTGGATTCTAAGGATGAAAAGGAAATTGTTGTAGGTCAGATTATCATGGTAAGTAGAGAGTGGGGAGGAGGGAAGTATTTGAAGGGAAAGATACAATAAATTAATTTCAGTTTATATGTTGAGGTCCAAGGTGGTATGTTTTCATGCACAGATACATAGAGTTTTAGAGTCTTATCTCTTTTTCCTACTGAAAGATTGGAAAGAAAATCAATGAGGTCATTTCCAGTGATGCATGGAACTTTCAAAGTATAGCACTGAATGGTAAAAAGCAGGTTGTCTATATTTGATCTATTGTTGTAGCATACAGATTGTCTTCAGCCAAAAAAGAGAAGGAAGAGCAGCTTTGAAAAATGTGTCGCCTTGTTGGCTAATGTTGTGAAAAATAAGTATTTGTAAAGCTCGCATGTTTTTAATTATGCTGCAAGGAGGCTTTTAAAATTAATTATTTTCCTAAGCAATAGCAATGTATAAACATGTAGGAAAGAGAATATTAAACTTAGAGAGTGCCAAGAGGGACTCTCAACATCAGCAGAGTATATACAATCTTCAGATTGTTTCTGAATGAAGTACTTGGACAAAAATGTTTCCCTTCATTAGTTGTGCTGATCTTGTTTTTGTCAGGACCTTACTTTTATGGCCTAAATCTGCAGTTTATTCAGGCAAAACACTCTGAAATCATTGGCAGTTTTGCCTGAGTAAAGCTTAAGCCCTGTGTGCTTTCCCCCTGCACAGAGTCTTGCAGAGGGAACAACACAATGCCAAAATTTTGCAACTCCATTCATGTCTTCAAGTTGAAACATTGTCCTATCCGATAGCCCATGGGACTAGTATCATGCTATTAGTTTTGGAACCACTACTTCCAAATGGTTCTGGAATGTCAAGGATCAGCAGCCCCTAGTGCACACTATGCTGCTATTCCAATCCAGCTATGTGAAGGGAAGCTTTGTTCTCTTTTACAGTGTTAGCATAGTGGTGCCAATAGCCATGCTGTCATTGAAATCCTATTGAAACCAAATGAGCCATTATGAAACATCAAAGCACAAATACTATTTGATTGTCCTCCTCCTGAAACCTCCACACTAATGAAGAGAAGACCAGTATCAACACCTGTCCCATCAATTGAACTCTGGAGTAAGAGAAGAAAAATTCATGGCCAGAAAAACCTTTATCATTATGCTACTGAATATTGTCATGATTTTTGGTGCAAGGGGCCATCCATTTTTCACAAAGGCAAGTTTGCCTGGGAGGTGTGATAGACTGGAATACCCAGAGGAATACTCAACATTAAGCTGGATGGAGTACTTGAGGAGTTCACACGTGATACTTGGTTGGTCAAATCTAATTATAGACTACACAACCAATTTGGGGCTTGTGCCCTGTTTCTGAATAGTATGTCCTGAGTTTGGTTGTGTGTTACTCCAGACAGCTTGACAGAGATGAGGTAAGAGGAGGCTAAGTTGTGGACCGTGATGAAAGCAAACACAAGGAGCTTGACTTATTGACTTGAACTCAGTGTGAGTTTTCTCTCAATATGCACTGAACAAAAATGGTGTAATGATCACCCCTATTAGCACTGAGGATCCTTTGCCATTCTGATCCTTAAATCTCGCACTCATTCCACTCATTTTGCCCAGTTGCATACAATTGATGCTGAGCCTTAGTCTAGTTCTTGGAGTGGTTTATGCTGGATTCTTTCATTAAAATTTAGTTCAAACACAAACTATTTGGGATTTATATTGCAGAAAACAATCTGCATTATGCTTTTTAAAAAATAATCATGAATTAATTTACAAATTGAACAAATGCTGTCTTTGTTTAAGGATTTCTCTCTCTCTCTCTCTCTCTCTCTCAGATCCTGAGATACTGATCATTTTTAGGCAGTTCCGCTTAACTGTTGATGACAGTAGTGGCAGATAAGCTTAATCTTTTTATTTTTATTGAGCTATAATTAGCACATGGCAATTAAAATTTGGAACCAGATGGTGTCGAAAACATCATAGCAATAATTGCAGCAATGCTGTTTCCTTCAGAAGCTTCTCAGTTGTTGCCCTTTTTTGGTCATGTGTGTATTCTTAGGCACAATGGAATTTTAGTTGGAAAACTAAATAATTGCAAAAAATGACTGCCTTGATCTAAATTACTATTGAGTTGGGATGGATTTATCACTATTCATTGGTGAAATTCTGGTTTGCTAGCCAGATTTGATTAAGTGTTTCAGTTTAATCAGTAGATGTCTTTGCATTATTGATGCAAGGTGTATAGCTTTATATTTAATTATTTGGCCCTGGTTTTGATTGAGTTCTTTGGCCTTTTATTGAAATTTTTAGCTTGTCCCCAAAACTACTTTTTAAAATAGCCATAGGACTACGAGGAAATTGTGAAATCTTCTTTTCAACTAAAACCTGTGCATAAAATTATTGTGCCTTGTTAACTAGCTTGAAGACAGGTACTAATTGCTCCCCAATTTACAATGCATCAGTTTAGCACTATTGATCTGTTTAAAAAAAAAGTAAGTAAACTGAGCAAAAACCAGTCTCATTACTAAAGGAATGATGTATTGATCCTATCTGACAGTGCTTTGTCTACAGATCAATGCAGATGTGCAGTATAGACCAGTATGAAACAGGGTCAGCAAAGGTCAACAAAGGAGCAGTGAATCCAAGATTATTGGAGACAATGAAATGAACATATCATAAAGTAGACCTGATTGGTATTTGTAAAGGAATTCAGTGGTAACAGGTTTTACCTTGTAAGTGGGGGATAATAAGCTTTATCTGGGAATCTAGATACCTAAAAGAGTTCGGAAGGAATTGTGCCTACTTAAGAGCTACAGTTGACTATCAGGAGTCTGTTGCAAAATTGAAATTGTGTGCAGTTCTTCAGCACTTTGCAGCTGTAAGTAATTGTAAAAATCTGCAATTTGCTTATATGGAAAATCTTGGCTTTTGCTGACCACATCAGAAAATCATAAAATTCAAATGTTCAGATGTTCTTGTTCCCTTCATAGCCTCATCTGAACCTTAATTTGGTTGTTCTAATTGTTGGCCTGTGTATTCTTTGAGAGCCTAGTTCTGTTACATTTCAGCTTTCTACACTTATTACTAAAATAGACATATGCTGGTTTAATTTGACAACAGCACTGAAGTGTACTGTTACCATGGTGTATTATGCAGCAATAGAGTACATTTCATGTGTCCTTGACATCCGCTGGGACTGCCAAGGGCTTTATATTTTAAATAAGCAGGACCTTTTCTTTACTATAATATGATTGCCCCCTTGCAGCTTTCATGCCTTCTAATCCTCCCTCATTTTGCCTTGGAAATTTCACTTTTAGAGAGAGATGGATGTCTGCACTACACATGAATTATAGTTTAGGGATTAATCCCCCAAAATTAATGTTTAATCTGCACTGCTGCCTTGTCTGTAAGAGTTGTTGAATGAGTGTCATTCAAAACAGTTGCTTCCATGGCTTTCTAATCCATGTTTTTATACCAATCTTGCAATTTTCTTAGGTTTTACCATATTTTGTAGGCAAGTATCTCACACTTGGCTGATGAAAGGTTGAGAAGTATAAGAGAGATCTTCCAGAACAATCACAAATCAACAGTTCACCAGATTACCAGTTCCCTCTTCCCCCAGTGGGATAAAATGAACATTTGGTCAAGTTATGGATGTATAGTCTTTAGGGCATATCTTCTATAATGCTTGGCTGCTAGGAGTTGTGTGTGTTTAGCAAAAAGGAAAATACTCATTACATCCTTTCTTGTACCTCTGTCTCCTCCTTTTCTCTCTTCTGGGACACAATACTTTTTAGGGATGATATGCAATGCTGAAATTTAGAACAACTGCTTTTCGGAATGAAAATTGATATGAATTATTCACATAAAGTCCTTAAATCTCAAAGGCATTCTAAAGATGGTCAGATGTCATCTTCTGAGACAATGCAAAGGGAATGTTAAAGAAAACATACTTTCTGTTAGGAAAGACAACATCAAACAAAGACAATCTAGTTTATGTTAAAAGCAACTTAATGAATGCATATTTGGTTCAAAATTCATGTCCATTGAGTTACACAAAGCTTTAAAACAATGACTAACCCCTCCTTTAAAAAAATGGAAATAATAGAATTATCAACTGAATTAATGTTTTTATTTAATGTTTTTAATTGAATCTCTGTGGGAAAATGTTTAGAAAAACAGCTCTTCACTAAATTTTTGAAAGTAAAAACCTGGAAAAGTGTTGAAGAAAAAGCTGAGTGGGTAGGAAAAGGAAGCAAGGAAGGAAGAAAGTGAAATGACCTGTATCCACAGGAGGTGCCAGTCAACCTTGAAGTTCACTGGCTATGCAAAGTCAAGCCTAGTGCATATTCTGCCTTCTCTGGGTGTTTTCTGCCTATCTTTGAGATATAATGTGAATTTAAAATTAATCCTTTACCATTTTGTATGTACAATATTCTCCATGTTAAACTAGGCCAGAAATAATTCTTTCATTTTTCTCCTTTATGAAGATTACCTTATTAACCATGATGGAAATATCCCAAATAATGCATCCATTAGAAGTACACTTATCATTTGAAATGAGCATTTAAAAAAACCATCTCCCTGAGTTCTGGATTCATGCTCACTGAGTTAAATATTTATACTTTTCAGTATTTCACAGCTATTGGGAAGTGTTCATTTGAAAACATTATGGCTGAAATTGCAGTGTTTTTTAAATTTAATTTAATTTAATTTTATTTAATTTTATTTATTTATATATTTATTGCATTCACTCACCACACTGTAACTGGTTTCATCTTGCAAGGTGCTGATTGTCATCAACTGCTCATCACCCATCAGGACTCAGCATAATAATATAAAGCACATACTGTACTCTATAAAAGTTTTACACAGAGAAAGCTAAAAATTTTGCTCCCTTTATCTATAAAAGAGAGATATGCACAGCTGTTATTCTTCCTCTCCCCCCACCCCCCCACCCCAGGTAACAATTATTTACACTGGATTTAATAATAAACAAAAGTGATTTTATTAAGTATAAAAAGTGGGATTCAAGTGATTGCACGTGATGCAACTCTAGTCCTTATTTCACAAAAAGTTCTTCAGGCCAGAGATGATCTTTTTCTTGTCTTGGGTCTAAAAGCTTCTTCGCCCCTTAGATTTCTTTTCTTTTCAGGACCTTTCATATATCCTCTTGAGGTGGGGCACAGTTTATGAAGACAGCTGAAGTCAATCATCATTTGCTTCCCATTCCTTAAATAGACTTTTTCCAGGGCAGGAAGTTTTTGTCCTATTCCCACCACCTCTGTGGAAAAATACCAAATTCAACATGGATTCCAGCAATAGGTGGTATGGTCACATCTCTTTGTAAGACATGGTTTAGGCTTACAGGATAAACGAGACTATTCACAGATCCTTGTATTGAGCACTGATCCATTAAGTCCCTTAAGTACCACTAATGACTTTCGCTAGAAGACCTAGATTAATAAACATGTTTGAACTTTATATTTCTAACATCACATACTGGAGTGAGACCTGTACACAAGTACAATATACACATACAGGGGGTTACAAGCTCTTGAACAATAAGTTACCTCTCCTGTTTTGCATAAAGCATGTTCTAGTTATGAATATTCATAATCAAAACCACATTTTCAAAAAATATGTGGGCACAGTGTCACAGGTGAAATTTTATTTTATTTTATTTTATTTTATTTTAAGAAGTGTGGTTAGCAGTCAAATTCAAAATGCATATAAATGGTGAACAAACTCCCCAGACTTCATTTACATTGGGTAGAATTTAATAATTTAAATAAACAAAACGTATTATTATAATAACTCTAACTATAGATAGACAGATAGATATAGTTAGTGTTATTATAATTATAGCCCTGTATTTTATATATATAGCTTCATATCAGTGAGATTAAATTATAATTCTTATTGCTATATTAGGTTTTTTATGAGTTTATATGGATTAAAAAGTATCTCCCACCTTATTTACAACTCACCATTTACCTTAAGAGAGGCAAATTACTAAAATCCTATAAATCATTAAATGCAAGTAACTATGTTCTTAGAATTTCGAGAATCCAGGCTCATGTTATCATACTGTCACCAAGTTTTATTTAATTCACTAAGTAGCTGAATGCGTTAGATAATAAATATGATAAAGAGCTCTGGAGTCTGAGGTGAAGTTCAGATACAGTAAGAGATCAAAAACGTGACCTTTTTGCATGCTATCAAGAGAAGTTCTATACCTACCACTGCTTTGCCTCTCAAACATGGGCTTGTAAACCCATACTTGTCACTATAAATTAACCAGTAAAGTGAAAGCAGAACAATCTTCCCCAACAAAAATGTAGTTCTGTCAATATAAAGGTGCTTTATGCTAGTTCAGGCTATTCCCTGACCCATATGGGAATAAATTATACTGGTATAAAGGCATTTTAGACTGATAGAACTGATATAACATAGTGTCTACAGTATACTTTGCACCAGTATAACTATTTTGACAGAAAAATAAGATCTCTAAATGAAACTGCTAAGTTGGCTCTAATATTCTGTACAGTCCATAGCCATGTCATATCTGATAACACCATCACAATATTTTGATTTTGGAACAGGAATAAGCCTAGCTTCTAGGGTTCTGATCCAAATTCCATTGAAATTAGTGAGAAGTTTGGAGCTGGAGCATGTAATTTGAGCTGGCAGTTGAAATTTGATTAACAATCCTGTGGATGCATGAGCCAGATTAGGATACAGCTTTCTGGCTCTGCTGTAAAAGTGGTAAAACTTATTTTTGTCTGTAAGGATAAATCAGCAAACAGACACCACGCCATACGTTATACATGGAGCTTATTTCTTGAATAAAATGGTGTCAATCTGTGTTGTCTTTTTTTTTTCATGATTGAACCACATTGTAAGGGATTGTAATGATTTTAGCCTTCATTGTGAAAGTCCTCTGCTTATCGGAGAACACAACTTTGGGCCCTTTTCTAAAGTACATGTCTAAGGTTTAGATGGCATTTTACATAGAGAAATTAAATCCACTAGTTATTTTATGTATACACTAGAAGATTTACCTCATGTTGCTCAGGTCCTTATCTTTTTTTTTTTTTTTTTTTTTGAAAATAAAATGAACATGTACATGCTTTATTTAAATCATTACTCTGGGGTGGGGAGATGAAGGGCTCAGTATGCAGGCTGCTCCAGGGAGAGAGGACTAATCCAGTCCACTCTCACCACAGCCACTTGAGTACAGGAGAGAAGCACCTCTCCTTGGACGCTGCAGCTCCAGTGGGCACAGCCAGGGGAGGGGTGAATGTCCCCTGACTGGGTCAGGTCTAGGTTCATCTGTCCCTTGAGTTCCCTAGCTAGAGTGACGAATGTAGCAAACTGTGCACTTTCCCATCATTCCCTGACAAAGAGGAACAGCCCTCAATGTCCCCATATGAATCACGGGGGAGGGGGAAGCATCAGCCTCCCACCCAAAGAGGAGCTGGGTGGTGAGAGGCTGGGGGCAGTCCCAGACAGGGAGAAAAAATGCTCTCCTAGCCAGTTCCTTTCAACTGCCTGGTGATTCCGTCTTTTTCTGTATAGGTTATATGAGAAGCAATCCCATTCCAGACACATCCCATTCTCCTGGCAAAAGCAAACCCTTACCTCCTGCTCTCAGTTATAAGAGGAAGCTATATAACAAATTCTTTGGTCCTAGCTCTTACCATTTAGGAATGCTTGAACATACAGATGGACAGACAGACAAACTCTCAGATAAATACTAGATGGCATGGATTCTTTTTTAAAATTATCACATGGAATGCAAAATCCAAGTCTATGCATTAGAAGATTATGGATTTTTTAATAAGGGAAAATGTTCCCCAAAATTAAAACAAATACTTCCCCTTACAAGAAAGTTTCTTAAATCAAGCTGCTAAAGAGAATGAAATTATCTCACTTAAATAGGCAGAATATTTAATATAAACCCAAACATCAATGTAATTTTCATTTTCACTAATAACTGTTTACCTGATCAATACCAGATCTTTACGACGAACTGGGGTGGGGAATCTCACTAGTAGTACAAGGTTTTCTAAAATTAAATAATATTTTGATAGTGAGTGCCCTGAGTTTCAAAGGTGCTGAACATGCATCAGCACCCATTAATTGTTTTGGGGGTTGCTGTGTTCAGCAATTTTGGAACTTAAGTAGATACCTAAATATGAACTTCATAGCTTAACTTTAGCTCTCGTTTTCTAAACTATTGACTGAAACATGAATCTGGAACTGTATCTAATACTGCCTGTGTGTGAAAATAGCTCTAAAATCAATAAGGGCTTTCTAGTTAACTCTGGCTCTTGACTAAAAGTAATGAAATTGTAAATTACAAATATGTTTTGAAGATCCTTGGTTTTAGTTTTTTAGAATTTGTTTTGATGCATATTTCAAAGAAATTACTAGGAAAAAATTGAACAGACAAATAGCTGAAATGGTTAACATTTTTTTTGAATATCAAATGACAATTGAGTATTTTTGTGCCCAAAGAATTATTATAATTTGCTAGAGTTGCACTGCACTATTTGTTCTGTAGTACTTTTCCAATTGTTGTTATGAATATAACATTCCTTGGATACATCTTTAAGAAAATGCTATGATTTTTTTGCATCAATTGCAACTTCTACAGTCTAGAAATTTAGAATCTCTACAAATTAAATCAGAAACCATTCTCTGGAGAGAAGTGCAACTTTTTAGAGCCAAACATGCAACTTAGTGCTTATTAGGACAGGCTAATCTAGCACAGGTCCAAAAAGTCAAGCTTTTGTGGTGCCTAACAACTGTCTCAGAACAATTTCTTCGAAGAAAATAAATAGGTTTCTTGTCAAGGCTGTCGTAACAGAAGAGCAGGAGGCATTGATACTGAAGAAGTCATTTTTTTCCTGTTACAGTCTAATTGGACGGTGACATATTGTGAATGTTACAGTTTCTTAAGTTGCATGAGACATCACTTTGTCTTCTTCTTTTCAGATATTTTCCAAATGTGCCATCATCAGTCACATATAAAGCATATAATCTTTTATCTTCACTATGCACATTCTGACACTGTGGTGATTTAGCCTTAATGCCATTGAGATAACACTGCAAATGAAAATCCCATATTGTGTTAGAAACACAGAGACTTGTTTTTGTGCCTGCTTATTTTTACTATTTCTTTTCTCCCATCACCCAGTGTGGGTTGCTCCTGCACGCTGATGCTTGTCAGGAAGCTGTTTCATACAGCAATCATGAGTAAGGACATTCATTTAATTGGAACCAATATTATATTGGTGTGTGTTTCATTAGAAGTAAAAAGTGGCCCATATTTGTACTGAACATACTAATGTAACAGGGTTGAACTGTTACAGGGTAGAAGTGATACTTGTAACAATTAATGAGGGCAGCACTTACTGAGCTAGGTCCTTAAGGCCTAAATTTCCTTTGAAATTTTGAGCACTCATCCTGCAAAGATTTATACATATGCCTAACTATCTGCACTGTGAATAGTCCTATTGATTTCAGTGGGACTACTGAAAATGAATAAAGTTAAGCATCTGTATGTCTTTCTGGTATCAGGGCTTTCAAATTTGTATAGATTCATTAGGTTCTTCAAGATTTGGCCCACTTGTTTTGTATGGACTAATGAGTGCAGTCCAGAAAGCATCTTTTTTTGAGGTCTACAGGCAAAACAGGAATATGTAGTGACACATATTTCCCATTCATTTATCCAGCTCACATTTCACCAATGATCCAGAATTATTACCTGTGATTGAATGAAAATGACAAAAATTGGTACTTATTTTTGTAAATGATATCCTGAACTTTCCCAGCCATGTTCCAACCCTTACAAACAGTATAGCAAAAGTGTTGTACAAATTCTGTTAGGATAATTCTACTATATTACTAACCGACACATCTAGCCTTTACATGAAATGCAGCTGTTTCCTAATATTTACTGTTAGCCCTGGAGAAGAGAGCATAGTTATTTTAACATCTCCACCTTTACCATTACAAGAAAGCAAACAATAATTAAATAATGATAAGTGGATATTGTCTCTATATTCTTGTGCAATTTCTGATAAAGCACACTTCCTCCCTGTATCACAGCCATTGCTATAGAGAAGAATGTTTTAAAAGTGTGCATATGAATGATCATGAAATAGGTTTTACCTAAATAGTAAAGGTGACTTTTGACTAAAAACTATAAATGACTAAGAACATAAGAACATAAGAATGGCCATAGTGGGTCAGACCAAAGGTTCATCTAGCCAAGTAGCCTGTCTGCCGACAGTGGCCAGTGCCAGGTGCCCCAGAGGTGGTGGACCGAAGACAATGATCAAGCGATTTGTCTTGTGCCATCCATCTCCAGCCTCTGACAAACAGAGGCCAGGGACACCATTTCTATCCTCTGGCTAATAGCCTTTTATGGACTTAGCCTCCATGAAATTATCTACCTTCTCTTTAAACTCTGTTATAGTCCTAGCCTTCACAGCCTCCTTTGGCAAGGAGTTCCACAGGTTGACTACGCACTGTGTGAAGAAGAACTTACTTTTATTAGTTTTAAACCTGCTACCCATTAATTTCATTTGGTGTCCTCTAGTTCTTCTATTATGGGAACTAATAAATAACTTTTCTTTATTCACTCTCTCCACACCACTAATGATTTTATATACCTCTATCATATCCCTCCTTAGTCTCTTCTTTTCTAAACTGAAAAGTCCCAGTCGCTTTAACCTCTCTTCATAGGGGACCCGTTCCAAATCCCTAATCATTTTAGTTGCCCTTTTCTGAACCCTTTCCAAGGCCAAAATATCTTTTCTGAGGTGAGGAGACCACATCTGTACACAGTATTCAAGATGTGGGCATACCATAGTTTTATACAGGGGCAGCAAGATATTCTGTGTCTTATTTTCTATCCCTTTCTTAATAATTCCTAACATCCTATTTGCCTTTTTGACCGCTGCTGCACACTGTGTGGAAGTTTTCAGAGAACTATCCACGATAACACCAAGATAGCTGTGCTTCAATACTAAAGACGGCTTTTAATTGAAAAATATGTGAACCTACAAAGCAGGGTTAACACTTACTGCTATAATTTTATACATTCACTTTGGCAGTCGCAATGGCTTTGATTCAACCTTGACTTACCATAAGATCGTAAAAGGCACAGAATAATCCCATGTACAAGGGAAGAGGAGCAGCGGTGCAGGAACATTATAAAAAGTGGGGGGTACAAAGTAGTGTTCCCTTTAAGCTCTGTGGCAGCACAGCCCAGGAGCTGTTAATGAGCCCTACCCAGCCAGGGGCCCAGGACTAGTGCATAGCACTGCCTGGCTGAGGGAGGAGCACTTCTCCTGCTGAGGACAGAGCAGCGAGTCTCTCCCAGCTCTCTTGCCCCTTTCCACCCCTACCCCTAGCTGAGGCTGAGAGCAAAGCCCCAGCACATGGGGCCAGCAGCCAACATCCTAAGCGCTGGATTCTTGGATACTGCCCAGTGTACCAGGGTTTCTACTGCCCAGCAAACAAGGCTGGCACAGAGCCCCTGGCGCATGAGGCCGACACAGAAAACTCTGTGCATGGGGCAGCAGCAGGGACCTCAGGAACTAGGCCGTGAGCCTGGGGTGCCGTAGCACCCCCCGCACTTCTAGTCCACCTGCCTATGAAGAGGAGTACAGTACAAATATGAGTGGCATAACAAATATCACACATGAAATGATAGCTTCCAAAGGAAAAGTAAAATTTTATGCCAGTATGTCTCAGAGAATATTACAAAGAAAAATAGTATAACCTGCAATCCACTTTTTACACTCATAATTGTACTGGGAACTTTACATCTGGGATTTCCAAAGGAGCCTGAGAGAGAGCCTAGTGCCCATGCCCTACTGGCAAGTTGGGTGTCTAGTTCCCAGAAGCAATTTGGAAAATTCCAGCCAACTTATTGGAAACCTTTTAGGATCCCTGACTGATGTCACAGCACATCTGTGAAATAGGTAACTAGCACTGCTCCAGAAGGCAAAATTGAGCAAGATGTTACATGACTTCTCAAAGCCACAGAGGGAGTTTCTCCTCCTCCTCCTCCTTCTTCTTCTCCTGAGGTAAGTAGACACCACTGTTTCATTACAGATTGGAAGTATGTTGCCAAGGAATACAGAGAACTGCACTATCAGGACATTTTTTTAAAATAATAAAACACATACAATCCCGTATTAAGAGTAGACCATGTATACTGTACAGGACATATAATTACACTGAGTATGACATATAGTAATTGGGTCTGTAATTCAACTATCTGAAGGCATTGGCTCATTTAGAGCTATGTCATTACTCATCAAGTTTGTGAGATAAGCTCTTTGTTGAAATAGATCCAAAGGATCTTCACTTGAACCCAGAGATACCACAGTCCTCCTGTCTGGAGGACCAAAAAGAGATCATTGAATTATTTGCTAATTGCAAGCAAAACTTGTATTGATTCTTTTTGTCTCTCTGAGTGATGTTAATAGTATCATACTTTGGGTCACTAACTACTTTTCAGCACCATTTAATTGCCTAGCAATCACTTAAGAAGACAAAAATAGTGAGCACCAAAGCCAAAAAAAGAAAAAAGCAAATGTGATGACACAGACATGGCTGCCTGCATGCTTGATGTTCTAAGGCTTAAAGCTGTCTTTGTACTCAAGGACTCTGAGAGGGGGAAGCAATTTATTCTAGATGACATTAACAACCTTAACTGGAGCCAAATATATTGCCCACATGCACTGCACACTCTTATTTCATTTAATATGACTTTTGCCCTCATATCTGAAGGCAAAAATTGGCACATGAACTGGTGGTTTAATCAAGTTTCTCACTTTTGAGGGAAAAATAACAGAAAGATTCCAAAAGGAGATTTTTTTTTCTTTTGTGTTTATCTGTTTTGATTTGCAAAAAGGATCCCCAATTTGTGCACCTAATTTATATGTGTAGCTAACATTATCGTATATGCAAAGCAAGTATTTTTGTGCATTAAAATGTCCAGATAGAAACACTCTATTGTAGGCACAATCGTGACAGTGGCATGCAATATTTGCTTATGGTTTTGAAAAATATGCCCTCCAAATAATATAATTGAATAACCACTTTAGAACCTTTGTTCCTATAATGACCTTTTGTTGTTGGGCTTGATTAAACTTTTTATGTAATGGAAAGCCCAAGATCTATTTCCTTTACTTGTGTTTCCCTTTATTTGTTTTAAAAGAAGGCTCCGTGGCTGGTGTTATGAAGGTGTGGTGAATTCACTCTTGTAATTTAGCTAGTATTATAATAATGGTATCAGAAACCTCACACATCAATGTCAGCTCAATAATAAACAATAGCTTCATAAATCTGAGTAAATGTAATAGGCTAGAAATATGGAGGAGACTAGAGTGAGATCCTGCTGGGTGATTGCTGCAGACTTTTTACATGGGAAAAGCTATTCCCTTATGCCCCCAAATAGGCATTAAAACCAGTGTACCTCTTCTTTGACATCTGTTAGAACAGAAAGAGGTCATTTGAAATCCCCAAAACATACTCATAGTGGCAAAGTGTAGTAAATGGAGCAAAATGGTTTGGAGAATTAGAATGTGTAAACAAGACAATAAGATGTCGTTAACTTTCCTCAGTTTGTTGTGATATTTTTTGAAGACTGCCTGAAGTAAGCCTTTGTGCATGATGCGGCGTTTACTATGTAGAATTTCCACCCTGAAGGACAGGGCAGTTAAAACCATTTCTGGTTTAGAGCTATTGCTTTCAAGTGCATACCAGTTGAATTGGGACAGTATGCCAAAAGGTTAGTTGTTCTTTAAATAGAACAAAGATGTAAGTTCCCTTACTATTGTTGCCAATTATCAGACTGGTAGTGGGAATAATCTTATGATCATTTTAAGAAACGTTTGTAATTCCTTCCTTCTTCTAATTTTTGGCAAAATTTGCTAACTGATGATTGATGCCTCGCACCAGTTTATTGTACATACTTTAGCAGCATACCATGTGTTTTCCATTTTGACAGTGATTTCTGTTACTGATTTCATTAATGGCAGTGCATGTTAATAGCATCAGTCTTTCCACAGCTAGACATGTGTTAGATAAAATTCAGGATTTGGCAAAAAAAGAACAAAAGAAAAGAAATTAAATTATTGGGACAGAATAAAGTTATATTGATTTGCAGCACCTGAAGATCTGGTGGTACTTTCCATCTGCTTTTGTGCTCAGTACTTCCATTTACAGATAAAAGAAAAATAGTACATCTTCCCTGTTTACCTTACAAGACTTGGTGCATAGTTTGGGGGAATATTGTGTATATTTTGGAAGGTGTGAATGAAAACTGCATATATTTTAAAGGGATAGGAGATAACACAACTTACTTATTTATCTCGAGAAAATATAGGACAGTATCTCAGAATAATCACATGATCAGCAAGTAAGGCTGAGCCTAACATATGCAGAAAAAATGCAGTGTATGGTGAAGTTGAGAGCACTAGTCATAATCAAGGCCCTTGATACCTGACCAAATTCCCATCAAAGTCAACAGAAAGGCTCCCATTGACTTCAGTGGGAGTTGTACTGGGCTCCTAGTCTACTCATTAGCACAAGAATTATTGACTTGTGGGGAGCATTAAGGTGGATAAACCTCTGTATAATTATATGGATAACTTCATATGAAAATTGCATCTAATATCTTCAGCAAAAATATTCATTTCAAATATAGTTACAATAATTCAAACATGCTCCACTTAGTATTTTTCAGTACTTAGTGTAGTTTTCCAACAGTACATTATTTAGTAAAGTGGACATTTGGACAACTTCGTCTATCAAGGTCCAGAACATGACTTCATCTTATCTCCCACTGAGGGCTAATATGGCACTAACAGTCGAGGATGTGGAGAGGCAGAATCTGTAAGTATTGTTGTGAAAGGTAGTTCTGCCTGCTATTTTGCATTAATCTCATCAGTTTCTCAGCACTATCATCTGTTGGAGGCTGCTGCTTTTGGTTTCTGCAGAAACATTCAGTGTAAACTGATAACAGATATGAAGACACTTACTGTTCTTTTATGAGAGAGCAGAAAATAAAAGTGTTGTATTTGAAATCTGGATTGTTTCACTATCAGCTAAAATTGTCCAAAATTCTGTGGCTTGCACTTGGATTTTCTGTTATCTGTCCTGTGACCCAGGAAACTGTAGGTGTGGACATAAAATGTGAACCAGTAAAAGAAGAAAATGGTGGTGGTGATTCCTTAGATTAAAATGACTTTCCTGAGCATCCTCAAATTTGAGTTGAGTTGCAGCCAGATGGTCTCACTCTTAAATTAAGTAGTCCCTTCCTCTGCATGTAGTCCTACTGAAATCAATGGGACAGCTTGCAAGTAAGGAGCTACCCACTGTGAGTATGAATTGCAGATTCTGTCCTGCATTTTGTATGTGGATTGTAATGGAGGGAGAGCCATCTAGCTGTCCAAACTAAAAACTCAAATTGATACTCTCTGGATTTTCTTTCTAGCTCTGCTATTCACATGCTATATGACCTTGTGCAGCATTTAACTTTACAGTGGCTCAGTTGCCACAACCAGAAAAAAAATAATAATAGTGACCTAACTCTCCTAGATCTTAAGAGGCTTAAATAATATTTTAAGTATGTTTGTAGCACTGGGAAAAATCCACTATAGTGCGTATTATTTATATTTATTTCATTTATTATTTTTTATTAATGCTACCAATCACTACCCAAATATAATGCATCTTTCTGATGCAATGAGTGTGCTTGGAAGTATCAATTGTTTAAGGGTAGATATAACCAAAAGACACTAAAGACCAATAAGAAAACACTTATCCTATCATTGATTTTTTTTTATAAAAGTCACATTGATTTTTAGCAGGAACTCAGTGAACAGACTAGTAGTGAGAGAGAAACCTGAGGGATTAACGTACTACAGTTTAATATCCCATTAAAATGAAATAGTCTATGTCTTGGTAACAGGAAGGTTGAAACTCTTAGGAATGCAACTTCTGTACTTTAATGACTACAAGAAGCCCAAGATTTTTGCCAAAAGGCAATGTAATACACAGCACACAAAAGTAAGAGAATGTAGAAACTGTGAGATGTAGTAGATATATTTAGGATTCAATGCTGGGAGGTACTAGAGCTAATTGGAATTGAAGGCAATTAGTAGGATAGACCCCTACATGTTCACCCTGTCTTTTAAGTATTACTGTAACAACTGCATGTACATCTTGCCAAGTATTTTAGGAGGCTACTACAGTAACTAATATATGTTGGCATATGCCATAATTATTGAAATATACAGTGAGAATAGAATAACATTTTCAACTGCAAAGTTCTTGTTTTACTCATGTAGTAGATTTAGAGTGATGTATAGCTCTGTAAGTTTGCTTTAGTAAAAATACATTTTTAAAAAATTCTAAGTTCTTTGGGGGGGGGTCTGTTTTATTTACAAAAATATGTTCAAAATTGTAAAAAAAAATTAAAATATATTTACTGTATCTGCATCAAAGGGCTGTATCTCTTATTAAATTTCAATCATGTTTCTATCACAGCTCTCTGGGAAATCCTCCTAAAATCACTTCATTCACAATGGGTTTTGGCATCAACAGTTCTGCAGTTTCTTTGATGGACTGTATCTCAGTTGCTTATGCTGTCTCATTGCATGCATTTAATATAGCATTGATGTGCATAGCTTTCAAAGTTTCAATTTATTTAAACAAATTTTTCCATGTGAAAAAATGATGGGTATCTATAGTCAGTAAACCAAGACCAACAAGAGAAAATTTACCCCTATAGCCTCACCACCACTTTATTATTAGAAGGGATTTTTCAAGGTTTTTGAGACACTGAGACAATCTTCTTGGTGAGCAAACCCATCTCATTTGTAACAAGAAGAGATTCAGAGGCTAAAGTGAGATTTATTTAAAGATTTCCTCCTCCCCGCACCATTTACTGCTTCAGTCTTGTAATGGAAATGGTTTTAATGGTGAAAAGTGTAGGTTTATTTTAAAAAAAATTGGAGGAAGTGCAATCCAAATCAATAAGCATGAAGTTAATCCAGTACAGAAGACAAGTATTTGTAGTGAATCAGTCCAGGAGGTTTTTGGTGGCCTTCTGTTCACTGACAAAATTTGCCTTCCTAGAATATATATGGAAATTCAGACATTAGAAATACTTATATTTTTAAAGAGATTGAAGAAGAATCTGCTTAAAATGGGTTGCCCTAGTGGATGATCTTTCAACCTCCCTGCTGCCCTCCATTAAAAGGAACTGCTGCTCACCACATCATTGGCAATGCTGCTGCCTGGGGAGCTATTGAACCTGCTATGGATCTGCTTCTACTTCTGCTATTGTCAGAGGTGAAAATCTCATTGATTTTGTGTGTGTGTGCAGTAGGGGAGGGGAGGACAGGATCAAAGCCCATATTAAAAGACATGGAGTTTGGAGAAAGCACTGTTTTCCTGAGAGAGGATGGTTGCCAGCTTGGGCAGTGCTGATACGCTTGCTATGGTGGTTCTGCCGTGGCACAGAAGGAGCAAACTAAAAGGAACAGGTGGTGGTGTGTAAATTTTCCACATTTATGGCAGTTATGGAAAGTCAGAAAGCTCTTAGAAGAGAAAATGGAGAGAAGTATCTCGAAAATGAGACACACAAAAGACCTAAGTGCCACTCAATTGCCTTAAGGCATCACCATTAAACGTAATTACCATACTTACTAAGTACCAATCATAGCTATTAAGTATCATTGGGTTTAAATTAGTTCCCTGGGAGACATCCTGTTTCAGCGAATTTCCCAGTTAAGCACAGGATACTAGTTTTAAAATCAGTTCCTTCTTCTATTACCTGCTGGAGTGTAGTCTGTTCCATGTCTGTTCAGGCCAGGGCTCAGCGGGGGATTTAAACCATGATTGTATCAGCAATTGGAACCCCTCAATTTAAATAACTGACTTTAATCAACTTTTCCATTTGTACTTCAGTTGGTTTTTTTAAAGAAAGATACATTCTCATTGGTTGATATAGCCATTAAGACTTGTTAATTTACAACTAAATAGAACCTAAACACTAGATTTGGCACATCTATATCTGTGTATACATAGGAAGATAGATTATGGCTATGTATATTTATCTAAGCAATTCTATAGAATGAAAGAATAATACAAATAAGCATATTTTTATATTTTTTTAACTGTTCATTTTTAGTATATTAGAAAATGGTAAATGTCCTATTATTTATTTACTACATAATTCACCTTTTGCTGATGATTTATACCAAGCTGTATTAGTATGGCAACTGCAATTTAAATACACAAAACAACATGTAAAATATCTTCCTTAAACAAAACAACCTTAAATGTTTTGGATACATAAACTCCAGTGTGTTTCCATGGGCTGGACAGTAAGTTTCATAGTGGGTGGAGATATACGTATTCATAATTTGAGAACTGAACAAATCAGCACTCAGAAAAATCTCTATAATTTTATTAGTGCTTCACCCTTTTGCTCTAGCAGACCTTCTTTACCTTTACACTCCTTTGTGTGTCAGCAACTCTTGTCAGGCCTGACGTATTCTTTACACCTCACACACTCTTGCCATATGTAAAAGATGTCCTTTAAAGTGTGATATGTAAACTAGTGACTTGCTGGTCCTGAAAAATCATTTGTAAAGAGTGTATACAAAGAATTATAAATATATGAAGCCCAATTGCCTTAGACTAAAGAGTGCGTGCTTCTTTGTCTGACCACCTTGGGCTTTCATCCAATAAAAATGAAGATACTTTTATATATAATATAAACAAAGCCAATAAGCTAACAAGCAGAGGCGAACACAATGTAGAATTTACATTCCAGCAGTAGAGAAACTATGTTGGTGATAGACTGCAGAAGAATACATTTCAAAAGTTCACTGGCTATAAAGACAGGAGATCTGAACTTCAAATGATGAACAACTGTATCAACTGATTATATACAGTATTGCTATACTAAAATTCTGTTAAGGTCTTTATGAAAGCCTGAGGCACACTGATGATTAATATCACTGTGAAATGTATGCATTAACACTATATGAAGAATTATGTATACTTACTGATGTTAAGCTTTAAAGTCTGTGACCAAACACTGAAACAGGTTTTCTCCCAGAAAGGAGGGTCTGCCTACCTCTAATGTAAATTGAGCATTATGGAATCAAAAGAATGGAAGCTCCAATTATATTTGAATCAGCAAGGAGGTGAGAAGCTCACAAGAGGGGAAGAACAACAGGAAGCCTTCTTGCCTCCTTTAATAGGGTAAATGAACTTTGAGAGATTTAAGAGGAAATAGAAAGTCATTTTGGTATCCTTTATCCAAAGAGACAAAGGGTCCAAGCTGTTTGAGATCTATGAAAGTTCCTGGATGTCCCATCAGCCATTCTGGAAATGTAGATTTGTTGAGAAATACTTCTTTGAACACGAGACTCTACTTGTTAAATCAGGTTTTAGTCTTAGAAAACATATTTCTGCTTTTGTTTGCTTGTAACTCTGTTAAAGCCCAGACTATGAGGAACTCCACTGAGACTTAAATAAATTAGTTGAATGTGAGAACAAAGGCAGGTGGCCTTAGAATTTGAACAGGTCCTTTGTGTTGCAACTCTTTCCCTCATTGTGTGAGCCCATGGTGATGCACAAAATGAGTTCTCAATAATTAATTGGGAACAAAGTTAGATATGTTTGGCAATACCAGAATACTTGTCATTTATCTCTGTGCAATAATATTTGTGATACGCACACAGCACTATCACACCTGAGACCCTGTGAATAAAGTAATGATGCAGCAACAGCACAGAATGCTTTAAAAACAACACATTTTGGTGTAAATCTTCCTGTGACATAATCGTAAATGTTGGTGGGGTGACAGCTGGCTTTGGTCACTGGCAATATGGTTTCTATGGACAAAAAGTCAACACAAGGTCACTGTACTAGTGTTCTCTTATTCATCTTTCTGGTTTCTGCTGTGTAATATATGCCTTTGATCCCACATCAAATATTTTACAAACCACCACCAAGTAACTTTTTTCTTATCCAGGTCTGCCAGGACTCCCACATCACCCATCAAATCCAAGCTCTCTGATGGGGGATGGGGGCTAAGGAGGAAAATGAAAGGGCGCCAGGGCTCCCAGCTGCCACCGCTGCTACTGTGGCAGTGATGATGGCTGGAGCTCTGAGCCCTTTAAATTGCTATCGGAGCTTTGTGCTGAGCGCTCCATATGGCTCTGAGGTCTGGGGTGGGTGTGCCACACTCTAGATGGTGCAGAGGGCTGCCTGCCTCCAGCCTGTCCCCTTTCACCTGACGTTCTGCCACTTACAGGAGCACAGAGCCACCTCCTCCTTTCCCAGGAGCCCATGGAGGCTGTTGGCTTCTCAGGTCAGACCAGAGGGGAAAAGATGGAAACGGACAGTTTAAGAGGGGAAAGAAAAAAAATCAGCTGCAGAAAAATCCATATTTCACTCCAGTACTGTAGCAATCCCTCTCAAGTTTCTGGAATTTGGCAGATTGCTATACAAGATATGCCCCTGCCCACAGCTACTGTACAGTGGTGTCTAGGATATCACAGTCATTTTGAGGTTAGGGGGAACTTTAGCATCTCAAATTCCATAGTAGGGTAACAGCAGATAAATGATTAAATGTCAATAGTGACAACTGTGTCTACACTCTGCCATAATCATTTCAACATTTTAATTATTCATTAGCATTCTTACTCTTTTCATTTGTTTCTAGTTCCTGTTTTGCCCCATGTAGGATGCACTCTGTTCTCTTTTTTAAAGTAAGAACCTGAATAGTAAAGTCAGGAACTGACGATTATTTAACTTTACATAATCAGTAAGCTCATGTCACACTTTCTCAGTAAAGGTTCACAAAAGCTAGCTAAAAAAGCCCCCAGGCCTGAGTCTTTTCATAGACTGCAGTAACTCCATTGACATCAGCGGAGTTACTACTGCTTTACACTGCTGGGAGAGCAAAATTGGGTCCTATGTGAGTAAATTATTCTCAGATTTTTCTTCAATGTTTTCTTGAAAAAGACAATATACAGCACTTCTGTCTCCATGATTTGTGCCATATTTATGAATAATAGGCATCAATACACACACACATGAATATGTTTTTAATATAGTTGGAGATTCTCCAAAAATATTGTTCACAATTGCAAAGTATATAAATGAGTTGTTAAATCCAATGTGGCCAACCCATAATTCCAATTGGCTCTTTCTGCTAGACATGATGTGCTGTGCATACAGTGTCAGTTAAGCAATTTTCATTTCATTGGCAAAAATGTGTTCAATACACTAACATTTCTCAGAAGGGTATAACAGACACCTTAGATTTAAAAAACAAATAATAATGCTTGGTAGATAACAGATGTCTTATCATCTAACCCCTCATTTCAAAGGAAAGCATATTCCTGGAGGAAAAAAATATAATAATAAATTGTATTGTCATATTTTGTGAGCATGAAAATTGCTAACTCAACTGCTTAATATAATCTACCTGTTTAACTGGTCATGTTTGTAAAATAATTCAAATTGTGGCAAGATCTTTGTCACCTTTGGCATGAGACACTGATTCTAATTAACTTTGTTTAAAATTAAAAGCAGCATTAGAAGTAACACTTAACCACTTATCTGAAGTAAATTACTGGGGCTTGGAGCTGAGAATGGAACAGAATCTATAAAAGAACCAATTTTTTCAAAATGAATGCATCTCATGGTGAAACTCAGAATGATTTTATTTGATAGAAAAAGCTATTCATTTCCAGCAGAGAGTTTAATTAAACAGGCCAGAACAGGTAGTTTGCAGATCTAAATTCTGGTGCAAAGCACAGCAAAGATTATTTTTATTTCAGTGCTTTGGCAAGTGAACAGCCACATCCTGTTCCCCACTCAAACATAAAAGCACATGCTCATAGAATTTTACCCATAGTGATATTCTTATTTATGATATCTACTTTAAGGATACTGGAGATATTATGAAATTTGGAGGCTTACATTGTAATTAGTGACAGGACATGATTCTAACATTATAACCCTTATATCCACTTTGAAACTCTTTTAACATTGCTCTGGAGCCTTTGTGTATATAAGAATAAGGCCCAAAATGTTACATTTCCTCTCAGAATTTGCCTGTCTTTAATGATAATATAAATGACAAAGGCAGGGTGCTGGTTTTCTAAACATTTAATTGTAAAAATCAATTGTTCCATGTAACTGTGTCTTCATGGGTCACAACTGAAAATACCAATTTCAGAACAAACTACAGAGACGTAACACAAATATACCCCAAAACTGATTAAGTTAGCTGAGGTTACCTGAGGTGAGCCTGATATTAGTATCCCATGAGAAACATGTAACCAGTAACTAAAGTAAATTTTTGTCTCACCACACTGGCTAATAAGAAGTCAAAAAAGCAGTTTCCTGAGGCATTGCAGTCTTTGTATCATGCCCAAAACACTGGATTCAGAGATGACTGGTTCTTTAAAACCAATCTCCTCACACAAAGATTTTTCTGATCCCAAAGGACCAGACACATACCCAGGTCCATATTATCACTCAGATTTTACCCAATAATCACACTGTTGCTGATCCTTCAGTATCAAGGAAAGGAAAGAAAAGATGAACAAATTAACAAACCTTGGCTGAAAAAGCTCCACATGTTCCATGTTGTTTTATAGATTCACTAAAGATTTACCCAGCATTGCTCAGGTCTTTAACACAATTCATAATTATTTTTTTGAAAATAAAATGAAAATGTACATGCTTCATTGACATCATTGCTCTGGGATGGAGATGAGGGATTCCGTATGCAGGCTGGCCCAGTGAGAGAAAATTATGCTGCCCTCTCTCACTGCAACAGCTTGGGACCCAGTTTGGGAAGGAGTGAATGTTCTTCAGCTGGAGCAGGTCCAGGTTCATCTGCCTCCTGCGCTCCCCGGACAGAGTGAGGAATACAGCAAACTGCACTTCTCCTGGCTCCCTGATAAAGGGGAACAGCCAGCAATTTCCCGGTACAAATCAGGGTGGAGGAGGGAAGAGGATCTTGAACTCCCCCTGTCCTCCCTAAAGAATGCCTTGGGGGATAGGAGGTTCAGGGTTGGGGCAGTCCTGGCTGGGAGGGGGAAGCCCTCAGCATGCCCTCCCTAGTGATTCTGTCCCTTTTCTCTGTGATTTTATGAGAAGCAATCCCATTCCAGGCACATCCTATATTCCTTGCATGACCAAACCCTGACCTTGCTTTTCAGTTAGGATAAGAGGAAGCTGTCCTAGATCTTACCGTTTAGGAAGAGTTATTGAAGAAACAGACAGATGGATACAAAGATAGATAGACAAACGCTCCAATATATATTAGATTAAGAATCAAAGGTAATTTTTGCACAATCATATTCATACATAGTACAAGTTAGACCTCCCTCATCCAGCACCCTTGGGACCTAACTGGTCCTGAACGAGGGGATTTGCCGGACCAGGGGAGGTCCTTCCCAACTTGGCCCATTCTGTCCTGCTGCCCCCGACTAGGGTTCCAGCCTAGCTCTGCTGCTGCCTGCCCCACTGGGGCTGTCGCTGTGACTGGAGCTCCACAGCGGCGGATAGAGCTCCCCAGCTAGGGCTGGAGCTCCATGGCTGCCTTTGCTGTCTCCAAGCTCCATGGCCAGGACCGGAGTCCTACAGCTGTTGCTGCCATCCCCAGCCCTCACCGCTGCCACTGCCGGCCCCTAGCTCTGTGGCTGGGGTCAGAGTTCCATGGCTGCTGCTGCCAGGCCCCCACTACCACCTGGCTACAGGGTCCAGAACTCCTTACTGAACCTCCCTCCCCTCTGCGCCTTGGCTCCTGGCTGAGTCTCCGTGCCCCCTCTGCCTCTCCTGCTCCATGACCCAACCTCCCTATACCTGGGCTCTCTGGACCACAGATGTTGCCGGACCAGAGATTCCGGATTAAGGGAGGTACAACATATACTCTTAAAACTGGCTTTTGTGGCAGCAACAATGCATGCTGCTCCTTTGTTATGTTATTGGCTTAAATATCTATTTGAAGTCCTCTATACGCAAGCTAGGAGAGAGGCAGGACTGGTGAGCTACTGGCATTTTGGTTAGACAGTAGCCCAACACTATCAGAAAAGCACCTAAGTAAGATTGCAGCAAATATATATATCAGTTCAAGGAGGGAAATAGAAGTACATGTTTCTGGAAGTTAACTTTTAAAAGCATTTTGTACAACTAGTTAGTAGTTCAATATTTTAATGTATTGGACAATGTAATGGACAAAATTAGTTAAACAGTATTGGATAAATATCAAATTCTGTGAAATTTGAAAGGTTTCAAAGGTTTGTGAAAAAATGTTATTTTGTAATGATATATTTGTTAGTCTTAAATACTGGACAAATGCCAGAAATTAACAATTGGCAGTTTGTAGAGTGTTTGGCAAGCTTCTGGTCATAATAATATCGTTTAGAGTTTAGAAACTGATTGACAAAGGCACATGGCTTTGTTTCTGGTGTGTGATTATTTTTGACACTTTTATGTCTTTTTCCTCCTGCATTATGTTAGTATTCCTGAGCCAATTAGCACATGTATTGAATTTATGCTATTCTTCCCAGTGTGCATTATCTTTCTTTTAGAATAATATATGTAATCCACACTTGCAATGCTCAGTCTTCCAATCTGAGTAAGTCCTTACAGCATTTCTCAGTCCTCTTTATTCTTTACAGATGTAGTGAGTTTTGTCATTTGCAGATTTTCTGTAATTGTACTTTTTCTGTACTACACTCTTAATTTCACACCCCTTAGAGAATCAGCTAATTATTACATTTTTTTAACCACTTGGCTACTTTTAAATCCATAACAGGATTTTTTTACCTCTTACCTTGTGGTGATTTCTTTTTTCTTAACTGTCTTTTTTCAGGGATCTTGTCAAAAGTTTTGAGAAACCAAGCAAATTATATCTACTGGATATCTAATCCATTTATCCTCTATTTTATTAACCCCTTCAAAGAATTCCAGAGGTTAAAGAATTGAGAATTTCCATTCAGGGAAATTTGACTTTATCAGTGTAACCAAGTGCTGTAATATTCTGTTCTGAATTATTCTGTCAGAGGCAAAGGAAACTGAGGCAAAGGAAACTGTTTTTCCATGGGTCATCTTTTGCTTTTTTTTTTTTTTAATAAAGATTAGCATCATGCTGATGACTTTTTTCAGAATATATAATTCTCTTTAATTCCTCAGCTACTTCTGATTGTGTTCCCTTCCATGGTCTTAGTGATTTTACTGCTCTTAAAATTCTCCAGTTTCTCCTTAATTTTTCCTTAAGCAATTTTTTTCTAATACTGCAACTTTTTTTTTAAAGAATGACTATGGAATAGAGATATTCCCATCATCTTCCATAGTAAAGATGAATGCAAAGAGTATGCTTCCCTTCTCAGCAATCATGCCATTTTCTCTGATAGCCCTCTTTACGTTTTCTTGGACTGCAAAACCTACATACAGTATTCACATTCTGCTTCCCAATTCCATTATAATTTTACACATTCTTTTTTTATCACCTAAGAGCTGCACTGTGGAGGGGGGGAGTGCATGAAAGACACTGGCTAAGGAACTAACTAGTACCACACAAAAATTATACTACACTATCAGGGAACATAGGTCAATTAAAGTAGACCAGTGGAAGATGACACATTAGGTTAGGTTTTTATTTTGAAGACTTGGGTCAGTAACAAGTTATGGGTCTGGCCCCCATAGTAGGCAGGGGTCTGCAAAAACCCATGTAGAGGCAGGTATGCTAAATCAGTTATTCATCTCTGTCTGAGTTTCCTTGTGATAGTTTTCACAAAATGCTAGTAAATAGCTAGCAGAAAGCAAGAAAACATCTACATTCAGAAGTGTCAGGCCACAGATTATCCTCTTCTGCTTGCAGGCTTACTAAGTGTGCTGTGATTTTGCCACAGATTACAAACTTAAAATAGCTAGCCAGGGTCAGTATTTGGATGAGAAAGCTCTAAGAAGTGGTTTTAGTGATTCAGTAACATTCTTCCCTCAGAGTCAGCACTGAGCCAATATGTGAGCATGCTGCTGGGGTATTGTTCTGACAGAGAAGCTATTTTTCAGATGAGACATAAAATTTTGCTTCTGGAAACTTCTGGTTATTGCAATTCCCATGAAACTCCTGTACGTTAGACCTGATTTCAAAGTTAAGTTCCAGCTCAGGTATTTACTTTCTGCCTATCGAAAATCCCCTCTGCAATGTCAGCTGGATATATATATTATTCTTCATTTCTTATTCCAAACAATCCTGTGGTATTGCTTTCTGTTGTTAGGGATATGGTAGCCACTTCACAAGGAGCTACTTTTCAGCAGAGAGTGAGGTAATGCTTACTGACTTCACAAGAGTATGTGAGGTTTCTTTAGGCAACGTGTGTAACATACTTTGAAGTCCATAAATATAAAGCAGTTGCAGAAATTCAGCATGCACGTATCACTGTTGAAGTATTCACATTTACCCCAAATCTGAAATGGATAATAATCATGGCTAGAGGCAATGTGTGGTGGAGAGGAAGTGTCTATGGGATTATGTGCCCCTCATGGGAGTGTGGCTGAGCGCAGCAGAGCAGGACGTGCTTAGGAAAGGCACCAACAGCTAGTACTCCTGCTGAGCCTCTCTGAGGGCCTCCCAGAATAGCAAAAAGAAATGGCGCTCTCAGTGCAGCTCTGCCAGTGGCAGTGTAGGGAAGCCCTCTGAGAATAATTCCTTCCTTGCCAGCTGCAATTACCTGCAAAAAGCCCCTTCCTGCCCATGCTATGCCTAGGGAAACAGCAGGGGAAGTAATTGAGGAAGGAGTTATGCTAGGAGTTGGGAGCAAGGTGGCGCCAGCTAAGAGCAAATCCGGGAGATGCAGGGGGAGAGGAAAAGAGTCTAGAAGCCACAAGTGGGGGTGTTACATCTCCCCAAAAAATGTTTAAACTGTGCCCCCCCCCCTCGTCAAGTGTTACAGGTCATCTGACTGGCAACTCAGTGTAGTAACTATTGTTAAATTGTTGTTAAATGTTGCCATTTTGTTAGAAGCTGCTGTCATGCTGATGTTTTTGTTTGCTTAATCAATAATACAAGAAGTAGGTCTAAGGCTTATAGGTTTTGCCACACTCTTCTCATGAATGCCATTGTAACTTTAATCTAAATTCATGATATTTTTTGTCTGTCTCCGAGTTCTTCCCTCCCTTTTCCAAACACCGTCAAATATCCTCTGTTCTGTGGTAGAATATTCTCTTAAACAACAATAATGAATGAGAAAAAAGCCCTCATCCCTGTAATTAAAAAAAATATACATTCCACTCTAATTTATTCCTTAAATTAATTGATACCACACCTTTAGAAATATCACTGTATTGTAACCTTAGTATCATAAAGGAGTAGTTAGCTGGAGAGTAAATATTTGGGTACCAATTTTGTGTTCATTACACACCTTCCTTCTGAATAGCACTCTCTGATCATTCATTGTTTTCAGTATAGCCCTTGGTTCTTGCTGACACACTGAGGAGAGAATACATTCTCCTATTAGCCCTGTTAAGGTCCACTGTATGCCAGCCACACAGTGTGTAAGGAATCTGCAGGCACCATTAGAACTGCTTGAGTACCTTTTGATAACACTAACTATGAAGTCGATTAAAGATGTCAGGGGGGCGGCTGGACTGCTTTTTTACCAGTGCACTCAGTAGAAGGTGGAGGATGGGGAGATTGGGAACAGGTGACTTACAGCATTTTAAATAACAACAGGCCACAGTCTGCATACTGGCTCTCCCCTTTGTTTGGCATTCATTCTTCTCTTTCTGTCTCCCTTTTTGAAATATTTTGACTGATTTCCCACTTCCCGAGGCAACTGAAGGAAACCACATGACTAAGGTTCTCAACAAGGAACATCCAGATATAAGGCAAAGGCTGCACAAATCAGTCAAATGTTCAGCATAAGAATCAGAAAGGAAATCTTGAGACATAATCTCTCGAAACATTGTCCTACCACTTGCTGAGTGTCCACAAATAAAAGTGATTTGCAGACATTTATCATCCTTTGGGGGTGCTTAGTACTGACAGGATTGGCCCTTTGAGGGGTTTTGTAAATTTCTGACACACAGTAAAATTTTGATACTAATTTACTAACAACGAGAAGTCCATTGGTACCGTAGGGCAAAAGTCGAATTAAGCTACGCAGCTTGAGCAACGTCAGTTGTGTAGCTTAAGTTGAAATAGCTTAATTCGGCTTTTGGCACTGTCTGCACAGCAGGAAGTTAAAGGAAGTCTTCCTTCAACTTTGCTTACTCCTCGTAAAATGAGGGTTACAGGAGTCAGAATATGAAGTACTCCAGGTCGACATTATTTCAAAATAACAGCTTGCAGTGTGGGCTGTGTCCACGAAAGCTCATGATACCATCTACTTGTTTTGTTAGTCTTTAAAGTGCTACCAGACTATTTGTTGTTTTTTAAGTGTAGAAATGTTCTTTGTTATTTTAGAATAACATCAGTTATCCCAAAATAATGCTGTTGTATAGACATAGCTGTAGAGACTAAGAAAAATATGTAGACTCATGAGCTTTTGTGGGTAAAACCCACTTCATCTGATGAGCTGGAGTGGAAATAATAGAAACCAATATATATATATAACTGAAGAAGAAGTACAATTGTACCCTGTCAATTGTAGGACATGGGTTTTTAAAGTTACAGACTAACATGGTTACCCCTCTGACACTAATTTACTAAAACTTCTAAAAATTGGTTTTGTTTATTTATAAAAAAAAGTGGCAATGAAATACTGCATATTAGAGAAGACTTCAGTAGAGCAATGCTGAGTCACTCCAGCTGAAGATGTGGCCTGAAATATGTGTTTCAGGAACAGTGCTAATGATAGTTGAATATACAGTATTCAGTACCCATAGTTAGTAAAAGTAAATTGCTAATACAGGGTTATAAGGATATTGTTGCACCTACGTGTTTTTAGACTTACGACCTAAGAGGTCTTAACTACAAGTGTGTTTCACCCTGCAATTATAAATTAAATGTATCCATTGCTGAAAGAAGTAAATATCACACTTTTATTTTTATAAGCAAAGGTCCATTTCTCCCCATCAGTTTAATTTTTTCTGATATTTCTGTTTGTTTGGCTTTTATACCAAGTTTGTCTACTACTGCCTTTGCTCTAACTCAGGGGAGGGGAACATTTTTCGGGTTGGGGGCAACTGACCCACAGAAAAATCAGTTGGGGGCTGCACAAAAGTGAAAAGCATCCCCCCCCAAAAAAACCCAAACTAACCCATCACTGACGTGGACCCCGACTGAGAAGCAGAAAGACACTCCCACATTCCCCTTGCACACCAGAGCCTAGGGGGGCCCAGGCTAGTAGATTTTGTGCCCCCCAGGCTCTGTAGTGGGGAAAAAAAATTAGGGGTTCAGTGGGTGGAAGTGGGATGCCAGGAAGCAGGCTTATGGTGCGCAGTCTGGAATGGAGGGATGGTGCAGGAGCCTTGGGGGTCAGGTCCAGGCAAGCTGGAGGGCCAGATTCGGCCCCCGGGCCATAGTTTCCCCACACCTGCTCTAAGCAGTCTGGTCCTTTAGCTCAGTTAGTCCAGGCTTATGCTTTTAGCTCCAGAGGTCTTGAATTCAATCCTGTCAGAAATTTTACAGTGATTTGAATTACTGTGGGACTCTGATGCACAGGAAGATCTCTGGCGAGGGGGATTGTATCTCTCATCCTAATACAATGTGTCCCTCTTTTGTGGCTTGACAATGTGTTACACCACTCTGATTAGGGTCTTCTACAGCAATTGAATCCTGGATTCCCAGATGTAAAGGCGTGAGTCTCATGCTGACAGATTAACACAGGTAGCTCAAAGGCACACTCATAAATTACAATACAGGGTTTTAGGAACACACTGGAATATGATAGAAGTCTATAAAATCATGAATGGTGTGGAGACAGTGAATTTTAACATGAGTAAAACATTTTTTTTGGTTGAAATTAAGAAAAAATAAAAAGCGTAAGTCTAAGGAAGTCATCTGGCATGTAAAAGTATGGTTAAAATCTGGGAAAAATACTCTGTTTTCAGTTGTTTACAGCAAGCCATGTCTGGCAACCTTAATTAACAGTGCTACAAGTCCTACTTATAACTTATTCTGTGAAATTCCTAATTGACACAGACTCACTGGGAAGTGTTATATACCTCTTCACACAAACACAAGTGCCCAGAGTCACTTAATGCAATTAATAGACAGCAGATTAAAAACAAATATAAGGAAGCACTTCTTCACACAACACCCAGTCAGCCTTTGGAACTTGTTGCCAGGGAATTTTATGAACACCAAAAGTATATCTAGGTTCAGAAAATAATTAAATTCCTAGAGGACAGGTTTCCTCAGTGGGTGTTATCCGAGATGGCCAGGAATGCTCCGGGATTCCCTACACCTCCAATTGCCAGAGCTAGGACTGGACAACATGGGATGGATCACTCGATAACTTCCCTGCTCTGTTCATTTCCCTGGTAGCATCTGTCATTAGCTACTGTCAGAAGACAGCATACTGGGCTACAGGGATAACTGGTCTGACCCAGTATGGCAGTTCTTATGCTGTTAGGGGGACACTTTGCTAGTGGGGTTTCAGAGTCTATGCAGTCCTTCTCTTTCTACCTCATGTTTTCTCTCTTCCATATCCTGATACTGGCCCCTTTAACTCCAACTCCTGCCTCTTCCAGCAGGTTGATAAATCTTATTAGGCTCATAGGATGCTAGCAGTTGTGTATGTAGTGTGACTGTGTCAATTAGGAATTTCACAGGATAAATTAAGAGTGGAACTGGTAGCATTGCTAATTATTAAGATTGCCAGACAGATCTTATTAGAAGATCCTGTTTTCAGTTGTTTATAATTTTGCCAGATTTTAACCATTCTTTTACATGCCAGATGTCTGCCTCAGGCTGAGAGACACAGATATGAAACATATGAATTCAGCCAAAACACATTGTTTTACCCATGTTAAAAAATTCAGTCCAGTTTGTTTGAAATGCTCTACAACCCCCATGCTTTAGAGCAGGGACTTGACATTTGGCTGGGAGGATGGAAAGGGGCATTAAGGTTCTTGTCTTTCCATGAAAATCTGTTCAAATTAGGTCAAATTACAAGCCTTGAAAAAATCAGGTTTGCAGATGATCAGTAGAAACTTGGTAGAACTTCACAGCTAATCTCTCCAAAGACTCCAACCTCACTTAATTTACTTCAGCCTCTCATGGCTCCCAGTGCTAATAAGACTGTGCATGTGTTCAGGGCCCGTGTTAGACTTGCTGAGGCCCAGGACAGAAACTAAAGAGTGCAACTCTGCCCTGCCCCCCCTTTATCTGCTTACCATGTGGATTTTTACAATGTTCCCGAAGCCACAACCGGAATCTTATGATGCAGGGTAGAAACTGAAGTATGAGCCCCACTGTGCCAAGCTGCCTATGGCATGGGATGCCAAGCTATCCCCTAATGCTGGTCCTGCAAGTGCCATGCCAATAGTGTAACTGAGTATGCTTTTCCAGGCCAGGGCTACAGAGGCAAAGCTGGAGTTTCCCTATAATTGCTGTTTCTAGAACATTCAGGCCAGGATAGGACAAGGCCCTGCTAGCAAAAAGCCTGTCTGCTGTGTTGTCAGTGATTCCCCCTCCTGGTACGCAGGCAGTTGGAGAAGGAAACTGCCTGATTCAAATGGAGAAGGTACCAAAGCTGGATTGGAGGGAGGGCCAACAGTAGATTGGGCAAAATATTTTTTGAGATCAGATCTGGAGATGTGGAGAGACCAACTATGACTGGAAAACACAGGGTAGATTGGTGAAGGAGACTGGGGCTGTTAGCTAGTGGGGGAAGGGGAGGGTGTAAATGGGCATGGTTGGATGAGGAGGCTGGTTGGACAAGGACACTAGATCTGAGAGTCAGAGAAAAGATTTGTCAGTGAGGAAAACCATGAAGAGGGGAGACTTCAAGCCACTTGGCTGGGTTGGATGCACCCCGGATATCAGAAGAGGAGCTTGAGAGACAGCGGGGTAAATTTGGACTGATTGGACAAAGAGACTGGGACTGAATATAAGTGGGGAGGAGAGAAAAATCTGACTATTAGCTGGGTTTAAGGAGAGTCCGAGAGTTGGCTGAGCAAAGAAACTTGGGTGGGTTCTTGAATGGTGTGAAGGCAGTTGAATGTTGCTCTGGAGAATTGTGTTCTATCCTTGTTTCTGCTGCAATGTTACTCTGTGATGCTGGGAAAGTCATTTAGACTAGTCTTTTCACAGATAATCACGATATGTACCCTAATTTCTTCATGTCCAATATGAAACCCTGGGGTCTGATTTTCTGAAATGTTGAACATTCAGAGCTGCAACTTAATTCAAATGGGAGTTGTGCTTTGAACACAGAAAGTACCACAAGAGAGTAAGGATTTGTGATGGCTTTTGTTGAAAAATTTAAATGAGATACTATAATAGTATGTGTGGACCAACTACAGCTCAGATTAAAACTCCCTAGATTCTTGCTGATTTCCATCAGTGGGTTTTTTTTGTTTAACAAACCTATCAAAAGTAGCAGCACTGTAGCTGCCTGCCTGCAGACTAAGAAAGTCAGGATTGAACTGGTTTGCAGGTGATTTGTGCTTGGATGGTTATTTTCACAGCTGAAAAAGGTAGACCCTCTCTTCCATTCAGATACTGAAGGTTTAGATCAATGAATTGCCTGGAAAATTATCTCTAACTAGCAGATGAGCTCATTTTCCCCATTACTATTATATAGACTATTGCATATACAAAAACCAAAATTGTTTAAACTTCATGACCACATTTCAGAAATTGGAATTTGATATGCTTCATTTTAAAAATCATGTTGGAAATAGTATCAGTTTCATTTATTTGTATATTGAGAAAATAAACATTTTTAAAAAATATATCTTTAAGGCTTGTATATACACAGGACCACAATATTTCAAATGATGTAAAATCAGCACTTGTATGCACATGCTAAGCAGAGGCTTATATAGGATGTGCAGTGATGCTTTGACATGTATATCAGTTGAAAATTGAGCCTTTAGTGTTTTTCAACTGGGGTTTTTAAGGTATTTGTTACTAGCTTTTCAATGGAGATGGTGCTTACACTAGGAATTTGTAGTAAATAGAATATGCAGTTACTTTTCTTTCAAATGTATCCTCTCTCTTCTATCTTGTATTATAGTATCTCATTTAACTTTGCTTATTTGATACATGGAAATACAACAGAGTCTAACATTAATGCTTATTATGGCAGTTGCTTATTTTCTGTCTGGGTTATTTATTTCCAAGCATCTCACACTGTGTTTGAGAGAAATGACATAACTTATCTTCTGGTGCGAGCTATAAAGATAAAACGAGAGATTATTTACTTGGCTACAGAGATACGTTGTTTGTTTTCTGTTGGAAAGGCTCAGAACATGAAATGTGAAAGATTACAGAAATGACTATGTAAATCTCTATGGGCATTTGTTTGTTAAGGATGTATCAATAGGAATTTTAGAAACATCACATAATACATCACATAATGTACTAGATTACATTTTGCAGGCCAACACGCTGTGGTCTGGTAGAGTCAGCATCCTATATTTGTTTTATTTTTGAATATATTATTATTGTTTGTGTTACAGAAATATCCAATGGAGCCCTTATACTAGGACAAAGTAATTATAAGAAACTGAGATCTTTGAGCTAGGGATTATCTAAACAGACAAAATGTCGATGAAAAGAAATATTATCCCTATTTTCCAGATGGAGAGCTGTGGCTTGGAAGATTAGGGGCATGTCTATACAGCAGTGTTACTTCGGAATAACTGACATTATTCTGAAATAACATAGTGCGCGTCTACACTACAAGCCTTCATTTTGAAATAATGTTGAGCTGGAGGACGTCTTACTTGGACTCATGGTAACCCTTATTTCACAAGGAATAAGGGAAGTCAAAGGAAGAATGTTCCTTCGCCAAAAGCTAAATTAAGTTATTTCAAGTTAATCTACACAATTGACGTAGCTGAAGTTGTGTGGCTTATTTCAATTTTAGCCCTCCTGTGTAGATGTGCCCTACCTGATTTCCCCATTTTCCAAATGAAATTTGTGGAAGTGTTGGAAATTGAACCCTGTTACTCTTGAGTTCCAGTCTGATCATTTGCCCCAAGAATATTATTCCTCAGCAGTACATCAGTAAACTAAGTGCTCGTTAAGCAGAGGTTAGATAATACTGAATTAGCTCATCCATGTATGCTGCTACTGTGCTTAATATTTTACAGGTTGTTTCTTTCTTCTGCTTACAAAACAGCTAGTCTTGCCTACAGCTAGTCCTGCTCTAACATTCTTTTGGATGTGAAGACCCACAGATCTTCTTTGTGCAGTGATCTTGTACTTAAGCTCTTACATAGTCTTGTATCTGCTATCACAGTATGTTGAAGTTCAGTTTTTTTTCTTTGGCCTGCCAATCAGGCAACTCCCTCAGAAGTTTTGAAACCATTTTCAGGCTGTGATTCTCAAGCGTGTGTGGTGTGGATAAGTATGCGCATATCTATATATGTCTGCAGTACGCTAGTGAAAAGCCTCAGGAATGGAGGTTGTAATAACCAGTGCTCGACAAACAATACAATCTACTCGCCTGTGGCGAGTAGATTTCAGCCGCACGCCCCATTCATTCGCGGCAAGCGCATGCGCAATGTGGCTCTTGCGCATGCACAGTATAGGGCTGGCGAGTGGTTTTTGCCGCCGTTTGTCAAGCCCTGGTCATAACTATGAAAGGTTTTTAACTCTGAACAAAACATTATGGCTATTGTTTCAAAAGTTTACAACTGAATATTGTCTGAGAACAGCTTTGAGATTTTACTATACAGAAGAAAAATGCTTCTGTCTATTTTTTTCAGTGGTTTATGAACCGTATAGGCAAGTCTGATCAGGTTTATATTTTCATTTAAACCTATAAATCATGCACTCTAGGTACATCTAAACTACATCTCTCTTTCGATAAAGGGATGTAAATTAGATGTATCAAAATTGTAAATGAAGCCAGGATTTGAATATCCCGTGCTTCATTTACGTAATGGTGGCCGCGTCTTTTTTTCAAAAAGCCACTTTTCGAAAAAAAGCTGTGGTTAAGACAGGGCATTTTCAACAGAAATGCCCCGTTTCGAAAGATCCTGGGGTTTTTTTTTTTTTTTTGAAAAAAAAGCTGCGGCCACAATTATGTAAATAAAGTGCAGTATATTGAAATCCCGGCTTCATTTACAATTTCGATACATCTAATTTACATCCCTTTATCGAAAAAGGGATGTAGTTTAGATGTACCCTTTGAGGTGATAACCATCTCGGTAATACAGATAAGCTTTGTTGAAACATCATATTGAGGGGTCTCAAACTCCCAATCTGCAGGCCAGTCCCAGTTGGAGCAATTACACAATCCAGCTCAGGACTTCTGGCAGGCAAGGGGATGGCCTGTCTGTTACTGGCCCCCAGATTCCACCTCTTTCCTCCATCACCCCCGCTCATCCCCCAAGCCCCATGCTATGGGGGGAGAGGGTGTGGCGATGGTGGGAAGGGATGGACTTGGGGCTGTCACCTCTCCCTTCCTGCCAGAAGACCTGGGCTGGATTTCGCAATCCCACTGGCTGGGACTAGCCCTCAGGCTGCACATTTGAGACCCCTTATATATATCCTGGGCTGGAGCCCTACTCCTGCCACTAGGAACTTTCTGCTGATTTGGCAGTGAAAAGCAACATGCTATCTAGCTGGGGGGTCCTTAAAGCCGCAATTTTCAACCAGGGGTATGTGTACCCCTGGGGATACACAAAGTTGTTCCCCATGAGATACATGAATTCATCTAGATATTTACCTAGTTTTCCAACACGCTATGTAAGCAGTAGTGAAGTCAGTACAAACTAAAATTTCATACTGGTAATAACTTTTTTATACAGTTCTATGTCCTATGCACTGAAATGTAAGTACAATATTTATATTCCAGATGATTTATTTTAAAATTATATGCTAAAAATCAGAAAGTCCACAATTTACCAGTAATAGCATTTAGTGATGCTTTTTTATTTGTTTGTTTTTGTAAGCAAGCCATTTTTAAATGAGGTGAAATGTAGAGTATGCAAGACAACTCAGACTCCTGAAAGGGGTACACTAGTCTGGAAAAGTTGAGAGCCACTTCCCAATAGTAGAAAACATCCCATGTGACAGAGAGTTGTAACTCTTGTGGATTTCACCAATCAAAAGGGGGTATGGCTAGAACACTATTATGCTTCAACTATCCTGTCATCACTATATTGTCACCTGACTCAGCCCCTTGAAGACTGTTGAGAAGCCTTAAGGCTATTCTGATTGCCCTGAAGCCTGAACTGGGACACAGCTGACCCCAAACGCAACATATCGGTGTTGTAAAGAGAAGGGTCAGTTGTATTGTCTGCGCTCATGGTCAGTGATTTATAAATGGTACCAAAATTATAGTAATTTTTTTCCCCCATATAAAGACTAAGACCACAAAATTAGTTTCCATTTGTGACTTTTAAATTGGAAGTGGAAGCCAGGCTTGCAAAGCTGAAAGGCCAGTGATGTGCCAAAAAATCTGATAGCCTAATTTTGAAAGAATAAAAAAAAATTGAGAGTATTATATAACTTCATTATAAAACTTACATTTTATCTTTAAAAAACAGAAAAGGCAGGTTGAATGCAATTTTTTTCAGTAGAAAATGCTGAGAACATAATTTTATGAAGGTCTTAAAGTGACAAAAATAGTTTTGGTATCAGCTGTTAAAATGCTGGTATCTCCATTCCACCACTTCCATGAACTGTATTGACATGTCCACTTTTCCTAATTGAAAGAACAAATGGGAATAGGCAATAACATAAAATTATTTTAGAAAATGCATTTTTAATTACTGAACTGCTTAATTATTGAGTACCACTGAAAGTATCCTGTGAACCTTATCACTATGCAAATGTATTCAGTTTTGGAAACAATTAAATGATAATAAAGAATTCTTTTTTTCTTTTACAACATATTACCGTAATGAAGCTGTTACCTCTCAGTGTGCATTTTAATGAGTTTTAAGTAACATTTTAATGAGCTCAACATTACCATAAACCTGAGGATTAGACAAAATTGAATTTACTGGGGAAAGGGAAAGGTTCATTAAGAGTTAATTATATTGTTTAAGAAGGAATATAATTCATTTTAAGATGTCCCATCAGTCAAAAACCCATCAGCATATCTATATTTATTAATAGGTGTAATAATGTCATTATTATATTGATGTGAACACATGGATTTACTAGCTATTACTCTGAGTTTTATAATAAAACTATTTGATACTAGAATCCCTTCGTCAACTTTATTCTTCTCCAGTTTGTTACTAAATAAGGAAGAATGTACAGCCGACTCTGAGTTATCAGGTTGTCATCTCAGCTAGGATATTTTGAAACCTTAGAAACAATGACAATAAAGTTTAATGGATTTATCATTTGTTACTGGAATCTGAAGACAGACTATAACTAATGGAAATATATTTATTATGAAAGAGGCAAACTGAGACATCTGCCCATTTTAACATGGTATGATGAAGGGATCCCAACTTGACTGGATAGTGCTCAGATGGTTAATTTAAAAAAAATGAAATGTATTTCAATATATGAAATACAATATTTGTTGTTGTTCTGAATGAGTGTAGCATGCACTCACATACTGGTAGTAAATACTGTGATGAGCAATAAAATTAGAAGCTTGGTTGATACCACAGCCTATAGGATCAAGAGAAATATGAGACCCTTGTGTGTTGAATTTCTTTTAGTTATTTACTGTCTTGTATAGTGAAAGCCACCCAGCCATTGAAAAAAAGAGATCAAAACTAACAAATTGCTATGCTCTTTATAAAAAAATAAATGAGATTGACTTTACATAGCTGACTACGTGGCATAATAGTAACATTAAAATAAAATATAATGTTATTAGAAAACATGTTCAAGAAATCTCAAAGTAATTTGGAGTAAAATGTGTGTGAAATCACACACAATAGTATTTGTTAGTATTGTACATGACTAAGTTGTTTACCTTCTCTATTTCACTAAGTTTAGACAACTAAAAAAACCCTGAAATATTAGTTGGGACACTTAAATTAGACATTTTAAATTATTAGAACTAAATACGTTTATGAGTAATGTAAAAACCCCTGTATTTTTAAGACGTGCGTCTAAACAAATTGTTATGACCAAGATGAACTTTTCTGTCCTCTTGCACACACTTGTGTGAGTGTTAAAGCTTGTGGGACATCAGTCGAGAACTCTTCTGAAGTTAAAGTTGCTCATTAGCATTACTATTTTTTGCAGGAGGTGTGTGTTTTTATATATATATATATATATATATATATATATATATATATATATAAAGAGGTTTCACACGGGAAAAATATTTTTGTCTCTTGCTGTTGTAAAGTTGATACAGTTGTGACCTACATGTATATTTACATTCTTGTGACTATTTGGCTCTGATGTGTACAGTAACAAAACCTTTGTTTTATCAAAGATATTTATTTACCTCTTTCTCTCCATTAAGTTTTCAGAATGGAGTGAGGTAAATAACAATGTCCCTAAAAGATCTGAACTCTGGAACAAGTACTGCTCAATATATTCATGAATGATCTGGAAAAAGGGGTAAACAGTGAAGTGGCAAATCTTGCTAACAATACGAAATTATTCAAGGTACTTAAGTCCAGAGCAGACTGCCAAGAGTTACAGAGGAGTTCTCACAAATCTAGGAACTAGGCAACAAAATGGCAGATGATATTCAATGTTGATTAATGCAAACTAATGCACATTGACAGGGCTGGCGACAGACTTCACTGGGCCTTCGCAATGTGGGAGCCTTTCCAGAAGGGGTGGGGCCGCAGGCAGAATGGGCAGGGCTAGGGGCAGCTAGCCTCAGTGCCTCTTGGATCATGGCACAAAGTTCCAAGTTGTTCAGACAGCAGCATCACTTCTTCGAGTCAGTTCCAACCAGCTTAAGTGATGATTAGGCACTGAGCCTGTGTCTACACAGCATCCGTACCTCGAAATAAGCTACGCTATTTTTATTTCAAAATAGCTTATTTTGAAATTTGGCACATTCTACACAGTATCAAATTTTGAAGTAAGGCACTATTCTGAAACGTCCCTTATCCCTCATGCAATGAAGTATATAGGGATGTTGGAATAGCAAGCCCATTATATTTTGATATAACGGGCTTGCTCTTAAGACGTGGAATAGCATCCCAAAATAGCTCCGCTGTGTAGATGTATTCTGAGAGAGCACAAAACAGGAGATTTTTGTTTTAAAAAAAACCCTGATATAGAATAGTGTCAGTGTTGCTACAATGCATAAAACCTTATATTCTCACCTAGCAATCTTACATACAAATTGAGCAGGAGAGGGTGTGAGACCCAATCCTTTAGCTTGTATTTGAAACCTACCAAGGAAGAAGAAAAAGTGCTCATCCCAACATCTGGCATCTCTCAGAGAAGAAGGAATAGAATCACTGATGTCCACCTTTGTGGAGAGTGTAATTCAATCATTTTAACTGAAACCATGCAATTTATCTAGAAAAGAAGAATTCCAGTTCTCTCTAGTAGTTTCAAAGAAATCCCACCACAATTATTTTCTGTAACATGAATCATTGTATTTTCTCAATTTCCCATTCTAAATATAAAGAATACAATAAAGTCTGCAGTGCAGGTAAATACTATGGTGGGATAAATGTACAGTTTATCAAATTCCATCCAACCTAATAATCTAATCTCTGCCTCTTTGATTGTTATACTGTGTTCATTGCCATGGTATCTGAACATTTTTATTGGGTCAATAAACCTCTCACTGGCTAATCTAATTGAAAAATGGCAGTAGTTCATTGGGTGTATACAAACTAACCCCTTTCATGGATGTTACTTGAACTGTTAGTATGATCTGTGGCCATTTTAAAACTCCAGGCTAGCGGAAATAGAATGAAGGATCAGTAAATTCTGCTTTGTATTATATATGACATGAATTAGATGCAGCGAGGAGTCCTGTGGCACCTTATAGACTAACTGAAGTGTTGGAGCATAAGCTTTCGCGGGCAAAGACCCACTTCGTCAGATGCATCTGACGAAGTGGGTCTTTGCCCGCAAAAGCTTATGCTCCAACACTTCAGTTAGTCTATAAGGTGCCACAGGACTCCTCGCCGCTTTTGCAGATTCAGACTAACACGGCTACCCCTCTGATACATGAATTAGATGGGCACCACATTAAAAATATTTGTAATAAAATACTCAAAGGTAGTTCATGAGATATTCAGTTGTTGCCTCAGATCTTCAGCTATGCCAGGTCTGTACATGAACATGCTGAGGAGTGGGAAGAATTGTAAAGGTAGCATCAGTCCACATTTATTTTTCCTAACTCTGGGTCTGACTTGGCCCTTCTTGCCACGTGTCCAGTTTTTGGCCATTAAAATCTGGTCAGAGGGGCTAAGGCAGGCGCTCTACCTGCTGTGGCTCCGTGCGGCTCCTGGAAGCAGCAGCATGTCCCTCCTCTAGCTCATATGCATAGGAGCAGTTGGGGAGTCCACATTCTGACCTTGCCCAGGTAACCTGTGCTGCAGCTCCCATTGACCGGAAGCTATGGCCAATGGGATCTGTGAGGTGGGTATCTGTGGATGGGGAGCACACAGAGACACCTGGGCACCTCTACATAGGAGCCAGAGGGGTGACATGCCACTACTTCCAGGAGCTGCTTAAGGTACCACCCAGAGCCTGCACCACCCATGGCTCCTTCCCTGCAACCTAACCGTCATCACCCTCCCCTGCTCCAAACCCTTCATCCTCAGCCTAAAGCACCCTCCAGCACCGCAAAGCCCTAAACCCCAATCCTGCCCCAGAGCCTGCACCCCCAGCTGGAGCCTCATCCCCCAAACCTTAACCCCCTGCCCCAACCCTAATTCCCCTCCCGTCATCCAACTGCTCAGTCCCAGCCTGAAGCACCTTGCATCCCAAAGCCCTTATCCCCAGCAAAAGCCCACATCCGCAACTGAAAGCCCTTCAACTCCCTAACCCAGCCTGGAGCCCCCTCCCACATTGTGAATCCCTCATTTCTGCCCTACCTTGGAACCCACACTCCTTCCCTCAACCCGGAGTCCTAAGCCCTTCCCATATCCCCTTGCCTCAGCCTGGGGCCCCTCCCAAATCCCCCCACCCCATACTCTGAACCTTTCAACTCCACCCCCAGCCTGGAGACATACCTACATCACAAGTTCCTCATCTCTGCCCCCCAGAATCCACACCCCTAGCTGGAGCCCTGACCCTCTTTTGCATCCCAACCCACTGCCTCAGCCCAGAGGCTCTCCCACACCCTGAACTCCTTATTTGTGGTCCCATCCCAGAGCCTACACCCTAGCTTGAGTCCTTACTCCCCACTGCACCCATGCCCCCTGAGCCAGTCCAATGAAAATGAGCAAGTGAGTGAGTAAGGGTAGGGAGAGTGAATGATGGGGGGTGGGATGGAGTGAATGGGAGGACGTTGGGGAAGGGATGGGGCAGGGCTTTGAGGGAGAGGAGGGGCAAAGGTGTTCCCCACCACAATTTAGAGCTATAGTTATATTGGGGGGGTTTTCTGCTTTATCACCTAACGTGTTACTCCAGGAGCTGCGGATTGTGGGAGCCAAGCAGTATTGTAACAAAACCCTCAAAGTTCCTCTGGTGCTGTGGGTTGGGATGGAGAGCTGTGCCACACAACTAACTGTTCTGTCTATTTGCCAGCAGAGGCATTCCCTTACCTTACAAGAGTCCACCAACCTGTAATTACATTGGCCTTTTTTTTTTCTGCAAGCTGTGGGAGGATTCAGAAAGGTGTGGAATGTGGAGAGTCTGGTCCTTTTTGTTCTAACACCATTATTCAAAATGTAATGTACGTGAACTATCACTTCAGTTTGATGAGACCAGGAGTGGGAGAGGGTTCCATGGCAATCAAAATATGCCACAGCATGTGTGTGGGCATTTGAGCATCTACAGAATCTGATGGAACCAGACAGCTGAAAGTCATTTTGATTTTCATGCACAGAATGGTATTACCGTAAGGTGGACTTAGACATCCGGATTCTGACCTCCCCCAGGATGCTGAGACTCTCCTTATAAATTGTTGCTTTAGGCCATAACTGTTGGCCTTTTCTCCTGCTGCTTTAGTTTTCCTTCCCTCTTGCACTATGCACTGAATAAGAATTAGGGCTACATATATTCCTACTTCTCCTTTTTTCCCCCTCCATCTGAAAATTATCTTTTAAATCACTTGCTTGAAAATTAATTTTGGAAAGTTTCATGCTTACTTTTGAAAACTTGCCAAATATTTCATCCAGGTTATGCTTTTATGAAAATGGGTAGCATATTTTAACTCTTGAGATAGCATGTGAAAGACAGTGTCTTACACTGAATTGCACAGGGTATCACATATTTTGTTCATTTCCTAGGTTGCACTGCAGTGATTAAACTATAACTTGCTTAAATCCCTAATAAATACAACTGTATATTATATCTAGGTTATAGCACATTTTTCCTGCAGCATGGTAATCTAAATACAATATTAAATGTGGGTAGAAGATTATTGGCAGGGGAAATTCACGTATTGTCAGTAGTGATAAGGCAATAAGAAAATGAAAAATGGTTCTTTGTTACTCGAGCTATCATTTTTGCTCACTTGTTAAAAGTGTGAAAGGGCCATATTGTGCTAAATATCTGAAAACTGAAATAAAGAATATTGGACTGTCTCAGTCGAGCAGAACTCATGAGATGAATCCAGCTTGCTGCATATTGGGCTAGAGTTAATATTCAACAGGTTATGTGCTTTTCATACAAACATTTATTTGGTTCTCTCTTCAAGATCCAGTTAAAAACACCCTTCTTATTTTTAATTTGTTCCAGGCACTTGCTCAGACGCATTGGGCAATATTGTCAAAAATCCCTAGTGAATTTGGCCCTTAAGTCTCATTGACTTTCAGTGAGATTTTGGCTCCTAAAGGCCTATGAGACTCCTGAAACATGGCACTTCAGAGCCTAAGTCACTTAGTTATTTTTGAAAATTCTACCCATTGGCTCTATCTGTCCTTTTTCTCATTCTTTCTTCACCTCCCACTGTCCTCCCCACTGTATATCTCCAGGAAATTTTAAGCTTGGTATGTATATCGCCTTCTCTGTAGCTTCTGCCATTTGGACTAGAGTCCCACTACTCTTGTGAAATTAAGACACAGAGGCAAGGAACAACAGTTATGCTTTAAGGTGAAATTTGAAGTGAGGTAGGCATTTGATGACATGAAGAAATACTGGAACACTAGTCCAAAATTATAAGAATTATAGGAGCTGGAGAGAAGGAGTTGTCACACCAGCAATATTAAAAAATGGTAGCTATTATTTGTTTGCTATTGCATTGTTTGTAATATATAAAAGAGATTTTAAGTCAGGCATGCTGGAAGCATATGATTAAACATTGCAAACATGCTTAGAGATTTTGCTGAATAGTTCTTAATTTGATGATGTAGAAATATATTAATGGCTGGTTTACTTCGTGCTTGCAGTATTTTACTTTACAAAGTATCTCAGTAGTACAAAACAAAAGCTACAATAGAAATGAACTTCTTAAATATGCCTATGACAACCACTGGTGATCATCATGATTGACCTTTGGAAAGAAATATAACTAAAAATGACAGTCCACAAAGGTTTGAAGATAATCAAAGGTAGTGCACTAAATACTTCGGTAGTACTGAATTAGTTGTCCCTTATTTATTTCTCGCAGTCACTTCATGCAGCTGACATCCTTTGAAGATACAGCCCTTTTTTAAACTTGCACATGGTAGTGCATACAATATACACATTAGTTGGGGGAAATAAAGGACTTGCCAGGTTTTCCTCAATATGTAGCCTATTAAGTCTAAAGAGCATGTAAAAGGTAATGTCAGATTTCAGTTTAGGCATCATTAAATAACTATTCTAGTAAACTGTTAAATGTCTTGTCCTCGTTAAGACTTAAGACTTCCAACAGCTAAATACTGTACACACGTTTGCCAAGGTTATGTTTCTGAAATCTTGTTATTAACTCATCTGTAAAGCCTCTGTGAAATTTTAAGTATAAAATGTTGTTCTGGCTTTTTTTCCTAAGAAAATACAATTTTCCCATAGCAGACTCCTTGTTATCATTAACAATTTATTTTTGCAGGGAATGCATAAAAAGAGAATGTACTCAGCAATATCAGAAAAATATATTTGTGCCTTCCATTGTGGGTGTCGAGGGCAGAGGGAAGGAGATTTTCCAGCACCTCACCTTGCTCTCACTGTGACAAATGCAGTGTTGGGTTTCTGAAATCATTTAAATGTGGTCTTTAGGAAATCTGCATACATAAAAAAATGCTTGGATATGCTTATTGCTTCCTCTTCCCTTGCTTGCCTGTCAAAACACACTGATGCTTTTGAAGATTTATGGTAGATGGGTAATGAGATTGCTGAATGTTAACTGCAGCATTCAGAATTCATTAGGAGGTAAAAAAAAAGAGAAGGTTATTGGGACTTCAGAACAGTGCAGATAGGTGATATAACTTTGTTTTCAATCAGGAAGCTTAAACATAAATTTGTTACAGTTTTGATTAGAAAAAACCTCCAGTCTTTATGTCATCCAGCAGTCAAATAAAATCTTTCACAGAAAATATGGAAATGTCAGGATGCATTCATTTGAACACAGAGAGTTGGAAGGACATTGTACAATTTTTCAGTCGGCACATTCATACAGGAAGGCATGTGAAATATCAAAAACATGTGATACCAAACAAGCTCCAATAAGTATATAATTGTGTGAGAGAGAAAATATGTTGGCATGTCCCTTCTAAAAATTAGTTATTGACAAATTTCAAAGTCTGACTCACATGGTTGTAACTAATGCTATCAATAAGAAAAGGAAAAGATCAGGAAAGTTTGGCACCTTTTGTGATATAAAGGGCCCAGTAAAGCTATGGAAAATGTATAAAAAAATTCCCTAAGATTGTCCTAAATCCTGAATTTTTAAATTAATTTTATGGAACTTAATTGTCTTCAGTGGGAATTTGTCTAGAAAGTACTGCAGGATTTGGTCCCCCAGAATTGCACTGTCTACGCTAAGGTACCCTTTATCAAAAACCAAACTAAGCCTCAGTTGCAAACAATTTAAGATATTCTGTATTTGGAAGTGAATCTCTTCTCTCAAAGTATAGCTATTGATGTCCAGCAACATTGTGTAAATGTCTACAGTTTTGTATGTAGGCTGATCCCAATCTATAGTGCTGGAATCAGTATTAGACCTTTTTCCAGTATTTTATTGGTCTTACTTGAGAGATTTAAATAAAGAAAATGCTACCTTTGAATAGAAGTATTAAGGAAGAGATCAGCTGAGTTTTTTTGGCAACAAAGGGGGTAATGAAAATGCTCAACTTAAGGTGGAGATGTAAAGGTGCATTTGTCAGAAATGAAGATCCAGGTATTTTTAGCAAATGTTCTTCTGCAGTTTCAATCACTTAATGATTTCCACTGATCAAAGTTGGTAGGCACTCAGCAACACTCAATATCAGGCAGCTGATTTTGGTGCTTAATTTTAGCACTCAGTTGTGAAAGTTTTGGTCCATGTGTTTAAATATTAGATGCCTTAGAAATATCTGCTTTGGGGAAAGCAAATAGAGGGCAGAGAAGGGAGAATGCAGGGAGAGAGCCAAATTAAGATGTGTGGTACAATTGTTTCTTAATAGCATGTGGGTTTTTTTGCAAAGTTTTCCTTGAAATCTTAGCATCTCTTTAGTGAAACTGCTACATGTATACACAGGCCCATACAATGATATGAAATGTGCTCTCTGTACGGGTTTAAACCTTGTGTCTAAGCTATGTTGCTTCAGTGGAGGACATCTGAGCCGGAAAGGTAAACCAGATGTGGCCTGAAAAAGATGCAATATCCTTCATGAGGGAGGTTGTCCATGACTGCTGCTTCTCTTTCTCACCCACCTTCTTCCTTCAGGCAAGTTCAGATGTTCTCTAGCCATGTCAGTTTGTAATAAATAAAGCAAAACATTCTTGGATCCCTGCATCATACAATGTGTAATATAATAATAATCTTTAGGCTATTCAGTGTATAAGTCATGACACCTAGCAATTATTTGGCACAATAATTCAGACTGATTGTACATGTCTACACACCTCGCATGAGAGAAATGCCAAAGCAGAGACGTGTGGGCTGAAGAGAGAGTGGAACTGCCTGAATTGGTAAAATGCATGTGGCACAGCACCTCAGAACATGACCTGTCTGTCAAGTCTCCAACACTGTGGTAGTACAAAACTTTCAGATAAGGACTAAACAGAATGGGAGGGACAAGATAAACTACCAAGACCTAAACTACAGCAGCACATTAATATTTACTTGGGATGTTTTTATATCCTCTAGTCAGATTGACAGATGTAGCTGTATTTTAAGGCAGTATCATTCAATGAGGAGGAAAAATTATGGACAGTTTCTATATTTTTTTTAAACAAATCATCTCAGACATTCATTATACGGGGGGAAGGAGGGAAGCTGAGCGCTGATGGGAAAAGAATGCAATTATTCCAAGCCTTCTGACAGGCCTGTACTTCTTCCTTCCAGCTTAGCTGCTTTGACCATAGACTTGGGGCTCGTGGGACATGGACCAGATTGAAAAACTAGAAGCAGACAGATGGTTATTTGTAATCATCATGTAAATGTAAATCCTATAAAAAATGTTGGGTTTTTTCCTAAGGGCTTGAAAGCTGCTGTAGTAGAAAGTAGGATGAAAGGATGGCTATCTAGCCGAGAATAATTTTGACCCCTGCACCTCCTTTCTCATAAAGCAGGTTTATTCTTAGCCTGCTTGACAAATTGCTCGAGCCCTGATTGAAAAAAATGAATTCAGTTTATATATAATGACCTTAGTTTATGGGCATCACTTTGACCAGGGCCTGTGTTTGGGCTTAAGCTGGCAGGTGCTGGTTAGCAGGTGCCTGGCAGTGGAATTTTTTGCTCATTATAGCAGGTACATTGCCGACAAGCGTTTATCTCAATACTGGATGTAGTTGTTGCTAGTTAATATACTTGTGCATGCTTCCCAAGTCCTCTTCCAAAACGTCAAACGTGATATGATTCCTCATAGACATCTATCTTGTCTGAGTAGCGTCACACACAACCATACATTAGAGTTGCAAAGAGACTGATCAAACATTAATTAACTTTTGTCCTCAACATCATCATCCAACTATACATGTACAAAATGTGAATCCTTTACAACTGTCAGATCCTCCTCCTTTACCAAAATTTCTACGTAGTGGTGCTACAAAACGTCAGTCATAGGTTTCTGACCCTCAAAAATATGGACTATGCATAGCTCAGGCTGGCTGGCTGACATGGCACTGCTTTGTGCTGTCATAATTGACATCTGGATTAGAAATGACGAAAAGATTCTTACTTCCTGAAGATATCAGGCAGGCTGTAGAAGTATGGGGGTCAGATGTTGGTCATATTGCTTCTCAGCATCTGTTGTCACATGGAGAGTAACATTAATGGCAAACGTAAAAGAGGCTGCATATCCCATCTTAAATGCCAAGATGGTGTCAGCTAATGCTCAGAGGTTGAGAATAAAACAAAAAAAACCCATTATAACTTTCTGCAGCCTTTCGCCATTTATTTTTTAATTATTAGACAGCCACTGTTTGTGTGAAAGTGAAGCAGCTGTGGCAGGCCTATCAGAAGGCCAGGGAGGCTAACAGTTGATCTGGCGCCAAGCGACTTACCCGCTTCACAAAAAGCTGTGTGCCATACTTGGCAGAGACCACTGTCTTCTGCACACCATGGTAGATACCGCCATGGAACTAAAGCCACAGGTCTCTGTGTAAACAGTCATGAGGAGGAAGATGATGGGTGTTGAGAATCCAACAGTGGCACAAACCAGGACCTTTTTGAGACTCCACTGCAGTCCAGTTATTCCCAGTAGGAAACGAACCTCGGATAAGTGCACAATCGTATTTCCTTTACAGTGATGTACTGTGATGCAGCTCCTACTTAACAGAACACAGCTACTGACTTTTCATTAATTTTTACTTGTACTGGAAAAGGTAGTGGTACAACAAGAAGAGGCGGAGTTGTCATCAGCTTTTCATTCCCCTTTAGAGTGAGGGGTGGGGAGGACTATGCAGAGCAGTTTGTTTATGTACACAGGCCTCCTGAGAGATCCTGATGCAACTATCATGATGGTACTCTGCAATCGTCTCCTAATGGTTTTACTGATGGCTGCCTTATTTCTACCTCCATAATAGGATGCTTGCCCATCACAATCAGCAATAACTTAACCAGGCACCACTGCAGTAAACAGGCTAACAGCAAATGGGTCCAGATGGCTTTGGTGGCATACTTTTGTTACCTTCAGGACTGAGATATCACTTAAAGTCACCATCACCTGTGGAAAATGGTGCCAGTATTCAGTGTCATTGTTCCATACTCATAATTTCATGCAGATGAGCGATTTCCTCCTCATTTCTGTCACTCCTGGTGAGACATTTTCACCATTCCTGAGGCTGTTAGTGGTACTGTGCACAAGCATTCCTAGCCACAAGTATCTTGTTTGAAACTTTAGGGAAGTATGGTAAAAAAAATTCTGACTCTTAACTTTCACTTTCCATTGTGACTATTCTGACAAGGATACTGTTGTGTGTTTTATTTGTAGCTGTGGCTGTTGCAGCCTGGGGGTGGGGTTGGGAGCAGAATTTCCCATTTGACACCTGCAGAATGCCTAAACCAGAAAAGAAGGAAAAGAAAAAAAAAAACCTTAGGGTGACATGTTCAGTGAAATCCTGCAAGCCAGTGGTGCATCAGACCATGAACAAGGCGCCTGGAGGGTGAATACTGCAGACAGAAGAAAGGCTCAGGAGTCGCAGCAGGAAAAGGAGAAAGAGATGCATCAGGACATAAACTTATAAGAAGTGAAAACTTGGACAGATGTCTAGAGAGGAGTATAAAATATTGCTCAAGCATTCAGGGCAGAGGTGTAATCAGGAAAGCCAAAGCACAATTTGGTTTCTATGGATATGTTATCAATAAAGAGAAGATCAGGGAAAGTGGGACCCTTGCTGAAATGGGAAGGCAACCTAGTAACAGGTGATGTGGAAAAATCTGAAGTGCTTTTTTGTCACAGTCTTCATAGACAGGGTCATTTCCCAGTGTGCAACACGAGGAAGGAGGTGAGCAGCCCTCCATGAATAAAAGAATAGGTTAAGGATTACTTTAAAAAGCTGGACATGCACAAGTCCATGAGGCCATATCTAATGCATCTAAGGAGGCTGAGAAAATCGGCTGATGTAATTGAAGAGTCATTAGCCATTATGCAAATGGTCTGGTAGCACTTGATAGACTAACAAAACATGTAGATGGTATCGTGAGCTTTCGTGGGCACAGCCCACTTCTTCAGATGACCAGTTATGATTAGAGGATAAGGAAACTTGAAATAAATAGAAGAAGGGAAGGGGGGAGGGAGGGAAGAAAGATGTTCTGTCACCCACCCCCCTACCTCTATGCATAAAGTATCAGGAAAAAGGGTGCTAAACCTGAGTAGACAAACCTGAGTATCTACTCAGGTTTAGCACCCTTTCTCCTGATACTTTATGCATAGAGGTAGGCGGGTGGGCAACAGAACATCTTTCTCCCCCCTGCCCCTTCCCTTCTCCTATTTATTTCGAGTTTCCTTATCCTCTAATCCAGTGGTCCCCAACCATTTGGAACTGCCGGGCGCCAGGGGACATGGCTGTTCTCCTGCTGAGCGCCAGAGGGCGGGGACACTCGCACACCCAGGGGCGGGGCCCCCCATAACCACGCACCCGGGGCCGGCGCTCCCCATGCGCTGCACACCTGGGGTGCGGGCAGCCAATTCGCCATGCTCCCGGGGCCAGCACCCCCCATAGCCGTGCGCCCGGGGGTGGGGTGGCCAATTCGCCGTGCGCCCAGGGCAGGCGCTCCCCATGTGCCACGCACCCGGGGCACGGGCGACCAATTCGCCGCGTGCCCGGGGCCAGCACTGCGCCATGCGCCTGGGGCTGGCTCCGGCACCGCACATGCACCACGCGCCCGGGGCGGGGCCAGCCCCGAGTACTTGGCGGGCGCACACAAATGCCCCCGTGGGCACCGTGTCGGGGACCACTGCTCTAATCATAACTCCGGTCATCTGAAGAAGTGGGCTGTGCCCACGAAAGCTCATGATACCATCTACATGTTTTGTTAATCTATAAAGTGCTACCAGACCATTTGTTTGCTGTTTTTTTCTGTAACAGACTAACTCTGAAGCTCATTAGCCATTATGTTTGATCAAGGGAGGTCTCAGATGATTGGAAAAAGGGAAATGTAGTGTCCATCTTTTAAAAAGGAAATGAGATTCCAAGGAACTACAGACTTGTCAGCCTCAACCCAGTCCCTGGAAAAATCAAGAAGAAGATCCTTAAAGAATCCATTTTGAAATACTTGGAGAAGAAGAAGATAAGGAAACAGTCAACATGGATTCACTAAGGGCAAGTCATGTCTGGTCAACCTAATTGTAGTCTCTGATGAGATAACTGTCTCTGTGGATATGGGGAAATGGTGAACAAGATGTACCTTGCATTTAGCAAACCTTTTGATACAGCCTCTCACAGAAGTGACTAGTGGAGGGTCCTAAGGAGGCCATTGGTCATGTTCCCCCCCGGCAGTGGAAGGGCCAGAACAACCCCCATCCACCCCAGGCCCTACCTCTCCCCACCCCTGCTCCACCTCTTCTACCCCTTGCTTTGCCACCTCCCCGCCCCTGCTCTACCCTGTCCACACTTTCCTGCCCTACCCTTGCTCCACCTCCAGCTCACCTCTTTCCCTAGCTGAAGTGGCCCAGCAGGGGCACCATTTCAGATGATGGTGGGGGGCAACCTATACATGCCATGATGGGGAAGGGAGGAGAGTGAGAGTATGGGAGGCAGACTGAGGACAGAGGCTTCAGCAGTGTTACTGAGTATGCTCAGAACATGCCAAGCACCAAATGATGGGGGAACAACCAATTCCTCCCTCCCTTCCCCCACACACATCATCTCTATCCCAGGGCTACCAAGGCACTGGAAATATCCCAGGGCTACCAAGGCACTGGAAAACTCTGCTTTTTTGTCAGACAACTTAGCAGTTAGCTGACAAGAGCACTGCATCTAATTCTCATTATAAAAGAAAGAAAATTAAATAAAGCTCAGAACATGCCAAGCACCAAATGATGGGGGAACAACCAATTCCTCCCTCCCTTCCTCCACACACATCATCTCTATCCCAGGGCTACCAAGGCACTGGAAATATCCCAGGGCTACCAAGGCACTGGAAAACTCTGCTTTTTTGTCAGACAACTTAGCAGTTAGCTGACAAGAGCACTGCATCTAATTCTCATTATAAAAGAAAGAAAATTAAATAAATATTAGACCCATTCAGCTCTAACACTAACATATTCTGACATCTTATGGCAAATCACTTAAGGACACTAGTTAGCCTTAACATTTTAATGTATATTCTTACTTTATTACTAACTCTGGGGAGAGAAAGAGGTCTTGTCAGAACTCCTGGGTTCTCTCTCAAATCTGGAAAGGGCGTGGGGTCTAGTGGGTTACGAGAAGGGGGCAGATAAATTTCAGATCTATATAAAAACATCAGAATGGCCAAACTGGGTCAGACCAAAGGTCCTTCTAGCCCTGTATCCTGTTTTCCAACAGTGGTCAATGCCAGGTGCTTCAGAAGGAATAAACAGAAGAGGCAATCATCATGATCCATCCCCTGTCTCCCATTGCCAGCTTTTGGCAATCAGAAGCTAGTGACACCATCCCTGAACCTTCTGGCTAGTGGCCATTGATGGACATGTCCTCCTTGAACTTATTTTGTTCTTATTGGAACCCTTTTATGGTTTGGGCCTGTCATGGTCATGAGGGATGGCCAGAAACCTGGGACTAAGGAGTTAAGTGCACCTAGCGAGGTAGCAGTCAGCCAATAGAAATGCAGATAGGGATTTCAAACTAAGACAAAGGAATTTTGGGGTTTTCCCTCCTTTGTCTCTGAGTCAGTTTTCTCTCTAGATACCGAGGGAGACAGAAGATGTATCTGTCCAGGAAAAAGACTCTTCAAAATGTGTAAGTAGGGTAAAGTTTAGATAAATCTGTTAGGTTTTATTGTTTTCTGGTTTCGGAAGTTGGATTTGATGTCTGCGCTGTTAAAAATAGGTTTTCTTCCCTTTTGTAACTAAGTCCTGAGCCCAGGGGAATCCCCATGAGTATATTAATTGGTGACTTTTCCATCTAGTAATTATGCTTGCAACAGGAGTATTGTTTTGGTCATAAAAGTTCTTTCTTTTTTATTAACCTGGTATTGGTTCAGTTCTGTTTCCTGGAAAATCTGTCTGTGGATATCTGCATGCCTCTGACTAGAGGGCAGCTACCACAGACTGCAATTGGTAATTTCTCTTTTCTTTTTCAAGCTCTTTGGGGAAAAGAGTTCGGGGTGCCCTGGGATTGGTTTCAAGTATCCACCCCTGTGTGTGGGTTCAAAAGCACTTGATGGTGGCAGCGGATTTTTATCCCCCAAATCTAGGTTTTTAGGATTTTGGGGGGAAGTTTTATACCAAAGCCCGGAAGATAAGGTTTTGGGGTTGCTTTTGCAGGCCCCCTCTTCTGCATTCATCATGCCAGATTGGGGAATCAGCCTTGACAGGGCCTTTCCACCATCTCCTGGCAAAGAGTTCCACAGGTTGACTGTGAAAAAATAATGTATTTTGTTTGTTTTGCATCTGCTGCCTATAAATTTAATTGGCTCAGCTTCTTGTGTTCCTTCTTGTTCCTAGTGAAGGAATGAATACCATTTCCTTATTCTATTTTTCCACACATTCATAATTTTCTAGACATCTAACATATCCCCAGTAGTCCTCCTAGCCCTGTATCCTGTCTTCTGACAATGGCCAATGTCAGGTGCTTCAGAAGGAAAAAGCAAAAGAGGCAATCATCATGGTCCATCCCCTGTCGCCGCTTTTGTTTGTTTTTAAATCTGCTGCCTCTAAATTTAATTGAGTCATCTTCTTGTTACACCCCTCCCCCCCAATCTCCGACCAGGAGTTTTTATCTCCAGTCATCTAAAGAAGTGAGTTGTGCCTACGAAAGCTCATGATACCATCTATATGTTTTCTTTAAGGTGCTATTAGTCTATTTGTTGCTTTTTAAGTTTTTCCTGTTACAGACTAACTTGGCTACCCCTTTGAATCTTCTTGTTGTGTTAGTGAAGAAATGAATACCATCTCCTTATTCCATTTTTCTACATGTTCATGATTTTCTAGACCTAACATATTCCCCCACCCTTTAGTCATTTCTTTTCCAAGCTGGAAAGTCCCAGTCTTGTTAATCTTGCCTCATATGGAAGCTGTTCCTTACTCCCTAATCATTTCTGTTTGCTCTTTTCCAAATACAATATATCTTGTTTTATATGGGGTGACCAGATCTGCATACAGTATTCAAGATATGGGCATACAATGATTTTATATAGCGGCAATATGGTATTTTGTCATATTATCTGTTCCTTTTCTAATGATTCCCAATATTCTTTAGCATTTTAGTTTTTAGACTGCCACTGCACATTGAGCAGATGTTTTCAGGAAACTATCCACAAGGATTTCAAGATCTCTTTCTTGAGTGGTAACAGCTATTTTAGATTCCATCATTTTTGCATTCATAGTTAGGATTATATTTTCCCATGTGTATTACTTTGCACTTATCAACACTGAATTCCATCTGCCTTTGTGTTGTCCAATCATCCAGTTTTGTGAGATCCCTTTGTAACTTTTTGCAGTCAGCTTTGGATTAGTCATTGTGTACTGTACTCCTTTTCCAAGAACATTTGTGAGTTTAACAGCAGTGATCCAAATGCTGATGGATCCCTGCAGCACAATACTCATCCCCACACTCCTCCCCATCTTTTAAGTGAAGTACCTGCCAATGTTTTCATGATGATCTAAGGATTCTTCAATTACCTGAATAACCAGCCTTTTGTTATTCTTAATCACCCTGCCCCTCCCTCTGTTTATAACAAACTCCCTGCTCAAAGTCAAAGCTGCAAGCAGCCCAAACTGTTGCATTTAAGAGCTGTCTCTGGAGTCAAGGTATGGACTTTAAACAGACCTCGAGCTTGAAATCCAGGGGTTCAAACTCAGGAGGCAGGGGCTATTGCCCTCTCTAACCTCCCATAAATGGCACCCCTGTGGCCCATGGGGACTAGTGAGGCTGCAGGATAAGCGCTGGCTGCAGGCGTCTGCACTACCACCCCCTTCTCCCCCCCACACACACATTCACCAGCAGTGGTGGGAAAACCACTCCCTCCTTCCCTGGCATGAAGTGGAGCAGCACATGAGCTGGGGACACCTTGTTGCACTTTACCCACCACTGCCAATGAGTGCACAGGGCGGGGGAGCGGAGAGGCGGGAGTGGGGGGAGAGATTCCTGGTGTCAGTGCTGGCCCTCCAGCCTCACTAGTCCCCTCACCAGCTGCTGGCTTGACCCTCATGACTCCTATGTTGCCCCTGGTCTCCTACAGTACTCTTGCCAGCTAGTTAAAGAAGCATGTCTTGGATGGATTGATAGAAAGCTGACCAGACTGTAGGGATCAACCAGTAGTGATCAAGAGCTTGATGCCGAGTTGGCAGCATGTATCGAGCACAGAGCCCAATTTTGTTCAACATCTTCAATAATGATCTCGATTAGAAGATGAATTGCATCCTTTGCACATTCTCAGATGACACTAAGCTGGCCAGAGGGATAGAGAGAGAAAATTTCCAAGCATTGCTCCAGGCTGTGGACTGAATGGCTAAGTGGCAGTTTTTCAGAAAAGGACCTGAGAATTACAGTGAATGAGAAGCTGGATAAGAGTCAAAAGTGTACCCTTATTGTCAGGAAGACTAACAGCATATTGGGCTGCATTAGTAGGAGCATTGCCAGCAGATCGAGGAAAGTCATTATTCCCCTCTTTTTGGAAATGTGGAGGCCGCATCTGAGATACTGCATGCAGTTTTGGGCCTCCCACTACAGAAAAGATATGTGCTAATTGGAGAGAGTCCGGTGGAGGACAATGAAAACTGGGGCATATGACTTATGAGGAAAGGCTAAGGGAACTGGGCTCATTTAGATTGCAGAAGGGAAGAATGAGTGGGGGATTTGACAGCAGCCTTCCCCTACCTGAAGGGATTGAAAGGTTCCAAAGAGGTATAGAGCTAGACTATCTAAGTGGTGGTAGATGAGAGACCTAGAAGCAGCAGTTGCGAGAAGTTGTAATGGGGGAGGTCTAGGTTGGATATTAGGGAAAATTATTTCACTAGGAGGATGGTAAAACACTGGAACAGGTTGCCCAGGCATGTAGTGCCATAGAGGTTTTTTAAAGCCAGGCTTGACAAATCCCTGGCTGGAATGATTTATTTTTGGTCAGTCCTGCTTTGAGTGGGGCGGAGGGGGTAGACTAGATGACCTCGTGAGGTCTCTTCCAACCCTAATCTTCTATGATTCTAAAATTATGGGGCTTCTCCCACAGCAAAAACAGATATTGCATATTAGCATATTTGCTTTGAATTTGATAGATTTTTCGTTAAGCTGGTTTTGTTACCTAATACAATTCTATTATTTGGAAATGGTTCATTTTTATTAGTTCAGAGTCTATGTGGTAGCATCCCTACTGGTTCTGAAAGCACCAACTTAATTGTTATTGTACAGTATGACACGATTCACGGATCAGTGACAAACACAAGATAATAATAATAAATGTACAGCAAATACCATAAAATTAACAGTTGCATTGACACTATTATATTCATGGATGTACAAGTGCCACGCAGTTCCCAAAAGGCCTCAAAGAGCACAGTCAGATAGTTCACACTACATCAAAGAACATTATTATGACTTGCTGTTAAAGTGCTCCTTCAATGTCTCCCCGAACTGTATAGCTCCGTATTTTAATTACCCTTGTGTCTGGCTGTTCAAACTCAGTAAACAGCTGCTTCACCTCCATCAAGGCAGCAACTTTTCTCCCTTTGCTTCACAGATATTATGCTACTGGCAACTATAACAATTTTTTTTCCCACTGAGACCCAATCTTGTGAGTAAATATCACCAGCATACTTTCAATCTACCAAAAGTAGGCAAGCTCAGCATACAGATCCAGGAATGAGGCCTTGCATGTCTGAAAGTTCAGCAGCCACTTCTAGTGATCCCAAGCCTGCATTACACTGCAAGCCCACTAGCCAGTGTTTGTTTTCAGGCCCAGAAGTGCCACTCCATTACCCGCAACTATTCCATAAATGCCACTAGGAACTTTGAATTGATATTGCTATTTTCTCCAGCTGTCTGTTCTCTAAGAAACTCATGTTCACCACAGATTCAGTTATGTTTGAGGCTCAGCAGATACAGGAGGATTGTATGTTCTGCTTGCAGTGATTCTGACTATAGAACAGAACTGTGTAGGTTTCGGACTTCTGTCAGAGGTGGGTAACAGTGAAGAGGGCTAAGTGGGTTGGCATGATTTTTTAAAAAGGCACAATTAGGGCATATAGATGGCATTATAGGATGGAGACAATTGCATCCTGGAAGTTTACCTGCTTAATCCCATTCACTCCATGCTACTTGTTTCTTTTGCACCAAGCACTGCAAAAACTTCTCAAAAGTTGGCATACCTAAGCATGGTGCATCACACTATGCATTCACAGCAAGTGCTCTTGGTAAGCATATGCAGCGCTGATGCAAAGAGCCAAGTATGTATGTGCACAAGGGTTGTACTAAGTTCAGTGGCTTTATGCCAACATAACTTCTGGCAGCAAAAATGTGTTATTACTGACTCACTCTTTCTAAATGGCACCAAGAGATCTTTAGTCTCATTATTCCTTCCTATCTTTTACCCTATCCTCTTGTTCTTCCTCCTCTTTATTCTTATCCTTTCCCTTCTTTTACCCTCTTTCTTTTTCCATGTTCTAACTCATTGTTTCTTGCTCTCATAATTTCTGTGTTCTTGGGCATCTTAATTACACACCACCACTATTCTGCCCCTGGGCTCCTTCGGTTTTCTCCTTTTCCCATTTTCCTCTTGTCCTTATGCCAATTATCTCTCTTGCATTTTCTAAAACATAAGACACTTTCTGAGGTAGATATATCTATTACAGTTACACAAGTCAAATTTCAATGTTTTCACCGAACTAAATGTTACTTCTGTGTTCCATGCAAGTCACATGTGATATAGAACCAGAGTAGAAAGGAAAAGGGGACTTCAAAACTTAGTCATGGCTGGTCAGGGCCTTATTCTCCAAGAATAAGTCAGAGCATCTTCCATATTGGTGTTGCTGTAACTTACAGATGCTTTCCTGTGTCCATAAGAAACTGTTCTGGCTGCGGAAAACAATCGCTGTGCTTCAGCCATACTCTCATCCCCAAACCTGTGTCAGGATCTGTGATTGGGTGGTGTAGAATCATCATGCTTTGGGGAACTTTTTGGTGTACAGATCTGCTAATTTTATTATATTTTTGCATCTCTGGAATTGCACTAAAGATCTGTAAAATAATGAAGAACCAAACCATACATATTTGTTTAATTTTGAAAACAATTATGAGTTTAGTAACATGGAATGATGGTGGAACCACTTAATGCTGTCTGTAGGCCTCTTGTAAAGGATTAATGTTTCTGTCACTTGGCAATTTTTTAGTTTTAGAAACAGTCGATGCTTGGCAGCAGTTTAGCAGTTGTGCAAGAGGATACTTCTCCTTTCAAAAACATTTCTTCTCTCTCAGCTTTTGGCTATAAGAGAGATTTCCAGAAATGGGTGGTTTTGAAAGTCCTTTTTTGGCCTCTTCTTTGAAATTACTGCTGAGGCTGCCTTTCTTGGCTTCATTTAAAAAATACTGTCTTTCTTACATGATGGCCACAAACACATGTTGTAGTGCCAAATTGTTAGTAGCCCATAATCTTCATTGTGTTATTTCTGTATTATATGTTATATACATTATATTCCATTTTATCTCAAAAAAGTCAAAAGACCCTATTTTTTTCTATTTTTAGTTATTCTGGATAAAATATTAGCATTGGAGAAGCAAGTCACATTAGTCATAAACATCTTTTGGGTTGAGGCTTTTGTCAAGATATTTGTTGGAAAAGCAGTACTAAACAATGTCCTTCAAGCTACCAGATGTGCTATTTTGGAAAAAAGTTGGGTCTTTGCCAAAATGATATCTGGTGCCCACCATTTCCTATTATTTTTATTTTGTACCTCTAAAAATGGCCTAAATAGCCCATCCTTTTCTGTTATATATAACATGATATTTAAAAAAAAAATTCTTCTCCCCTTTGGGATTTACTTGTGTATCTCAAATTCTGAATGTAAACTGAAATCCCATCCTATGTTGATTTCCACTGTTAAATGCACACTCACCTCAGTACACTCAGAGGCTAATCTTTGTGCATAAAAATAATAATTTCTTTTTGTGTGGTACAGAAGAGGACATAAGATATGCTGTTTAAAACATTGGTTTTTTTATTAACTATGAAAGCAGTAAATTAACTCTGCATATAAACTGAGATTGACCAATTTCTATTAAACTCTCCCTGACTGCACTTTCACTCGGGTAAAGTGTTTTCTAATTTCTCGGCGGGCCCTGGTTTCATTAAGGGAGGGAAGTGTGGTAAAGCAATAATGAAACTTATATATAGTTGAAATTCAAGAAGGGGAAATGCCCTAAATTCAATTTCAGTAGCTCTATCTTCAGTCTGATTTTTATAAGATGTCAATTAACCTAGAGATGAGGACACCCATGGAGGAATAACGTTAAAGTGGATATCATTTCAACATATGGAGGAGCCAGCTAGCTGAACCTGATCCTGCTTTCTAGTAGCTTGATTTAAATAAGAACCTAGCATGTGTTGCCAAATGTAGTTTTCAAAACTTTTAAAATGTTTTTGTCTTTTACCTATTGTGGGCAAGTCTAGTCAGACCTACAAGACTATCAAAGGAACAGAAGAAGCAGGTGCACTGCTAGCATACCGTACAGAAGCTCAGCTTCTTGGCATCTTTGAAAATAATGATCAATAGCACCAATTGCATCAGAAAATATAAGCCTTCTGGAATAAAGACAAAACTCTGCAATTTGGTAACAATGGTGTCACATCTAGAACCTTAACACCTTGCCAGGAGTGGAGGGGGGAGGGATCATTGACAAGAAAGGTGTGAATAGAAGAGCCAGGCACACACATTTTTAAAAGGTTACAACCGAGGTCCAACATGCTGTTTTCTCTAATGAAAAGAATCAGCATCACACCAGAAATACTCAGGTTGAATAGATGTTACTTTTTTATCTAGAATACAAGGATAAAAAAAGAATCAGTGTGTATATTGGCCCTTCTGTATTTTAAATGATGAGTAATGTATTTACTTTTAGAAAATGTATGTACATACATGGTTTGTCTGTATTCTTTTGATAAGAGAGGCTCCCTGTTGAGTCATATTCTCTCTTCCTTCTACCCCACAATATAATATTTTGCCAGGAGTTTTACAGTGCATATGTTAATATCAAGCTGCCATTTGAAAACTTGGAAGCTACTTTTCTCAGAGAAACAATTTGTTTGCCTTTACCATGTTGCAATTCCTAATAACTCATTTTGTTTTTTCTTTCCTGATTTGCTCAATTAGTGCTACGAGATGACTTTCGCCAAAACCCTACCGATATTGTTGTGGCAGCTGGAGAACCTGCTATTCTGGAGTGCCAGCCTCCTCGAGGACATCCTGAACCCACAATCTATTGGAAGAAAGATAAAATCCGCATTGACGATAGGGAGGAGAGAATCAGTGTAAGTCCTCAGCAGACCGGTCATCTGAAGAAGTGGGTTGTGCCCACGAAAGCTCATGATACCATCTACATGTTTTGTTAGTCTTTAAGGTGCTACTAGACTATTTGTTGTTTTTTAAGTTTTTTCAGTTACAGACTAACTTGGCTACCCCTCTGAAGCTTGTAAATATTCATGTCGGGCCTACACCATGCCCCCACAACTGAAAATATTGGAAATCTGAAATAGAAATACAATTTCCCAGATTATCTCTGTGTCTACAATGGTCCAAGCCAAACCCTCCCACACTAACATTTGAAGAGTTAAAAATTTGTACTTCAGGTTCATCTCTAGTCATAGGGAGATCTGGTATCAATGGTTAATTAAGATTGTCTTTTTTTTTTTTTTTTTTTTACTAAAATACCATATTTTCCATTGGTTTTAGCTTTGCTGAATTTTAGCTAAACAGGAAGCAATTTATTTTATTCTGGTTACCTGCCCTGAGGCTGAATATAAATGGGTCAGCTCTTTCTGAGAACAAGGTTAGGGAAAAAAATCCATCATTTTGTCCATATTAAAAAAAGTCACAACTATTTCTCTGAGCAACTCTTCTATGCTTTGGAGATGGAGTTGCCCAGATGTCATGGGTGCACCTTTGCCTTCCCTTTGAAAAGCTAAGCAAATGCAAATGCAGGATAGATAAGCAAAGAAAGTTAGCAAGAACTCTAACTGCTCTGAAAATTAAGAGTATCACACAAAACCAAAAAAATTGAGACAAGACCAGATGTAGAATCAAATATGGTTCAGAAGAGCCTAATATCAAATTAACATTGCGATTATTCATCACCATATAGATGGACTGATAATCTTTACACAAAAAAAGGCAAGGCTTTTCTGTAAAAAAACAAAAGCCCGCACTTCATGTTTTGGATCTTTGTAATCTGAGTATCCCTTTATATCTGGTTATATAAATTACAGCTCCTTTTCTTTTCTTCAAACAGATACGAGGTGGGAAACTGATGATTTCAAACACGAGGAAAAGTGACGCTGGCATGTACACTTGTGTCGGCACCAACATGGTGGGGGAACGAGACAGCGACCCAGCAGAGCTGACAGTCTTTGGTAAAACTACTTCCTAGGCTTTTGTTTTATGTTTGACTACAAATGCAACATTGTATGGATCTAGCTGAATAGCCAAAGCAGGTGACAAATATTAAAGAAACAAAAGACTGAGTAACTGCTAATGCACAGCCTATATGTCACAATTTTCCATGAACCACCTGTTTTGAGGGTTGCAGTTTATAAGTTGGGAGCAGAGATGAAGGAATCATTTTTTTTTCTGTGTATCATTTAAATCTAATTGGAGGTCCTTGATCAAATGCATAAACTCAGAAACCTTAATCCAGCAGACAATACTTTACTCCACAAAATTACAGAGTGTAACTGAGCCACTTTTAATACCATGTCTGCTTAATAGAGACTTGAACCAAATAGCCTGTTTCTTATTCTTGGAGAGCTCTGACATTAAAGCTTTGTAGCACATCACGCAGGAGCTGGATCAACTATACAAAGTCTTTATATAAAATATATCTATATAGTTAAGAAGCTGATATCATGAGTTTATCACATTTTCACATTCCTCCTGCAATAAGGTTTACCAGCTAATTTGAGTTAGGGGCTTTAAATCGGAATCCTGTTTCACTGCCGCGTGTAGACGTGGGCAGTTACTTTGGGCTAGTCAATTTCTAAAATGGTGACCGGCCGGGGAACATGCAAATCAAGCGCGAGATATTTAAATCCCGGGCTTGATTTGCAATTCCAGTCGCCCTCATTAGCCTCCCTAGATCGATCTAGGGGGCTAGTGTAGACGTACCCTCTTAAAAATAATATGGGGACTCCAAGTCAGACCACTTCAATAAATCTCTCAAAACAGAACACTCTCAGAGAAAACAGATTTATAAGCTGCATCTTTTCCTGATGGTATAGCTTGAGTTTTATATTGTGGAATATACATTTCTGCCTCTTGCCTAATATCATCATTTTTCCAATGCTAAGGCTGGGCTGATTTGGGATTATGAGCAGACTCCATACATGTTTGTTTGAACCTGTTGGGGGTGTTGCCTGAATTATTTTATATACTACTAAAGGATTTACCTGGCGCTGCTCAGATCCATGTGGGGACTCAGGGCAGGAGGTGGGGATGCAGGCATTAGGGAAGGTGGTTGGGAGGTGTGTGGGGGCTCAGGGAAGGATGGCAGGAGTCAGGGAAGGATTTGGCAGGAACAGGAGTTGGAAATGGGTGGGTAATGCAGGAGTCAAGGCAGGGTGTTATGGTGTGCTCAGGGCAGGGGATGGGTGGGTGCAAGAGTCAGGGCAGGAGGTGGGGAGCTAAAGTCAGGGGATTGGGTTGGGGGATTTGCCAACAAGCTGCTTGGGCGATAGTTTCCTGAAGCTAACCAGGGTGGTGGGGACCATGCTTCCTGGGTTGCTGCCCCCAGAGTTGGGGCTCGCCAAGATGGTAGTGGCTGCATTGGCTGGATGCTGGCTCCCTACGACCAGATGGGGCAGTGAGCACTGTACTACCTACCCTCCTGCCCTTAGAGCTGGGCTGGCTGAGGGCAGTGGGGGCTGCACTGGCCAGGCAGCATCTCCCCTGTTGTCATCCGACAGCATGACTGTTGCTGCTGTCAGACGCCTCCCTTTCCATTTGATTAGAAACAGTCGAATTCCAGGCACATTTCATTGTCCTGGCACCACCAAACCCTTACCATGCTTTAAGTTATAATAAGAGGAAGCTGCATTCCGAATTTGGTGGTGCTAGCTCTTACCATTTAGGAGGAGTTCTTGAACAGACAGACTCACAATCAGACACACACACACACACACACACAAATATGTAGTAGATACAATGTCACTGTCTCCTTGGACATCCTCAGCCTCTCTCAACCTACTCCTTCACAGAGAACAGTTTTTGGTAATTGGCATGGGGTTATTTTAGCAACATGGCCAATCAGAGGAGCCGACAGCCACACCAAGCCTTTGGACAGGGATGGGGGAGTGTGGCTTCACACTCGTGGTAGATGAGGGGCTTTTGGCAGAAGGGGCATAGCCAGGGCAGCCAGCTTTCAGTGCTACTGAGAGTGTGCCATACCATCTCCCATCACTTAGAGCAGTTGCACCCTTTATCACACACTGTTGGCAGGCCTGTGACCAATATGTTGTAGCTGATGCCTTGTGATGATCATAGTCTCTTTCAGTCTTCTGTGGATATTATTTCTTAATCTAGCTAATCTATTTTGTCATGCCTAGGATATGGTACAGGTGCCTCATTTCAAATGCTTGCCGCTTTTTCTCCAGATGCTTTGTCCCCATGTTTTACAACTGTAAAATAATGTGTCCACAATGAGTGCTGGATATCATCAAGTTTTATCTGTCAAGGACACTGATCCTAAATATTTTTCTTCAGGCATGTGAACATTGTGCAGGCAGCAGCAATCTGGTTCTTGATGTCATCTTCATGTTGAAATGTACTAATCCAAGTAGCTGCTGCTGTCTACTTCTTCAGTGTCTATAACGTTAATGTTAGCCTGTTCCTTGATTTTTGATGTTATCAGTAGCCTGGCTGTTCAATCATTTTTAATCACTTTTCTCTGTCTGTTGTGCACAAGTTAAAATTGCTTTCATTTCTCTGTAGACATTATCATTATAATATTGTCTTCAAAGTCAAGGTGTTTGATAATTCTCCCCAATATTCTGTAGCCTCCATCAATATGACTAAGAAAGTTGGATAAAATGTTTTCTATGTATAGAGCAAAAAGTATTGGACTGAGTATTCATCTCTGTTTGACTCTTTTGCACTTCAAAGCACTCTGTCAGCTCTCCATTGACCCATACTGCATACCAAGCAAGAATAGAGTACTCTGTAGTATTTGAGTCAATCAGCTGCTAGAATTGTACTACTTGAGTGCTTTGCACAAAGACTTTCAGTTAAGAGTCAAATGCTTTCTTAACATCAGTGAATGCACAAAACTTGATGTCTTTCTCCAAAATTTGACAAAAACCCACTGTCTGATCCATGGTGAAGTACTCAGGTCTAGAGCCTGTGTGTGTGTGACTGGCCGGGTCTATCGTAGGGGGCAGTGTTGTACTAAGACACGCAACACCACCTATGTGAATAGGGTAGCTGGAGTTGACATACCTTATTACAGCATCTCCACTGTTGGGGCTCAATGGGAGAAATTCTAGCATCAATTCCCTTTACTCTTCTTGCTCCAGTGGAATATCGGAATTGATGGGAGCGTGGTTAGCATTTGATTTATCAGGTCTTTAGTAGAACGACTAATTTGACCCCTGGAAGATCAGTCCCCACAGCATCAATCTCCTGCTAAGTGTAGACAAGACCATTGAAAGGATTTCCTTTCTTTTTCTTTTCATTCATCTGTGAATCACTCTACAGAATACCTTGGTAGGAATGCTTATAAGACTTATTCCTCAGTAGTTATTGCAAACAGATGACTGTTCTTTAAAGAGTTGATTCAATGATTGAGCATGGCCAGACTTCAGAGACTTGATCCTTTGCCCAAATTAGGTTAAATAGTTTGGAAAGGAGCATGACTATAGACCTCTTCCACCATGCTTCCAGATATTACATTGTGTGGACCAGGTGCCTTGGGGTTTTTTTCCCCCTGGGGACTCAATTGAAGCTTTAATTTCTGTTTCCATTATCTGTTCTTCATTGTTGCCTGCACAGCTGATGGCCTCAAGGACATATTGATCAACTTGACTATTCATGTTAAGTAGTTGATGCAAATGCTCTTTCCATCTTTTGAGCTGCGCTTTCATTGCATAGCTGACTTGGCACAGGTGTTATAACATTTGTAACTTTCTGACGGAGCCTTTTGCATTCATTTTTGGAGTGTTTTTCAAGCTCTTTGTCTTCTCTCAAGCCATTCTTTCTTAGCTTTCTTGACTATTTATTTTAGTTCCCTGTTGATCTATTTGTTTTTCTGCTCAGCACAATCTTCATCTTTCAGATGTTCCTGATATGCTTTTCTTTTTATATATATGTTTTTTATTTATGTTGTCACTCACTCCTTCCATTTTAGATACAGCCTCTTCCTTAAAATCTCCTCACTTGTGGCATAAATAAAGTTTTTTGCTCTGCCCAGACTTGTTCTATTGTTGTATCATCTATGTCTAAAAGAAAGTGGCCACCGATGGTATTCTGAAAGTGTACCATAGTGTCCATATTTCTTCAAAACTTAGATATTATAAACTATCTCAATTATTTTTACAAATTTTGAAATATTAAGTCTGATCCTGACAGTAGTGATTATTGCTTGATGGTCTGAGTTTTCATTCAGACTTCTGTAGACCATTGTCTTACTAAGATGGAGCTGATCGTGTTTTATGTAATACCATAATTGGAATTCCAAGTTTCTTTATTGACTTGCCTCTACTGAAATGCTGAGTTTGTTATACACAAGATGATAGATTACTTTAGTTCTTCACTATTATCGTTTCTCATTCCTTGATCCTATTTCTTCTTTTCCCATGATTTTCTCTCAGGCCATGTTATTACTCCCAGTCTTGGCAGTAAATCCCTTTATTACAAGCAGAAGATTTCTAGCTGGCGTTTGTGAAAACTCTGCTTGAAGTTAATTGTAAAATTGGTTTGTGGCTCTGTTTGTCTTATCTAATATGGTATACGATGTTATCAGTCTTTGCACATACACACAGATTTGTTTCTCCATTTCAAACAAATTGTGAGCATAAAATGGTTCCCATTGCTGAGATTCCAGGACCACCTGCGGATTTACCATGATATAGTATTACAGGACTACAGACTACCACCTGCTTACTGCATTGACAAAGAATGAAAGTCCATGACTTTTTCAAATAGTGTAATGTATGACCCTATCTTCTTCATCACTTTGAATACTAGTAAAGTGTGGTAATAATCTCTATAGACACTAAGTCCAAATCTAATAAGCCTGAAGGTTCCAATAACTTTTTAAAGGAATTAAATATTAGGGATAAAATCATGTGAGAAATACATTTAAATTGCTATCCTGCAAAGGCATGACAATTATTAGATTTTCCTTCATATGTGAACGTTTATATAGTCAATTACAACATTCTGAACATTTGCTGTGGGATATAATTACAGCAGTTAACCAATAAAGTATGTTCTATGCTTGTCTTCCTAGTACTGTATAAGGGCAATGGCAAATGAAGTTAGCAGTTTTAGTCCCACATAATTGAGTTAGTCTTTATAAGGAAATCTGTATTTAGACTTTACTTGCTATCCACATTTTTCCAGTTCTTCAGGATTTTTTTTCCTACTGTAGCATAAGTACCACACGGGCCAATTTGTTCAAAGTTTGATGCTGAAAGTTAGGCATCAAAATGAAGGATTAGATACCTAAATATAAATTGCCTGATTGAGTTGGTTTGAAAATATTTGCCTTGATACTTAAAGTAAAATCCAGGACAGAAATGGAACTAACTTTATTAGGAAATTAAAAGGTTGTATTAATATTACTGGCAAGCATAGAGAAAGTACTGATTATGGAAGGGAAAAGTTCATTAATCAGATGATTAACCATTCTTCTCTCCTTTTAAAAAGTCCTGATTAAAAAAAACACCCCAAAACAAAACAAAAATAAAAAATGCTATGGCCAGCTTCAGTGTACGATGCTAACCACCTAGGAAGTGGAATAGTTCCATACTGGTTTACAAACATTTCCAGGAATGAAGTTGGCTCTGAAAGTTTTTTTTTCCTATAATACCTTCTGCATGTCACTCATAATAGTTTTTTGGTTCCTTGTGCAGTGAATTTAGCTTGCAGCATTACCTCTGGAAAAACTGAGTCAGCATGATAGGAACTGGTGGCTTGATAGTAATAGTAAGGGTGTGTGGCATTCAAAAACAAAACATTTAAACCCAACACCTTCAATAAAACAGTGAATGAAAACACAATAAAAGGGTTTTTGGAGGATTGAGAGATGAAGGTAAGACGGGGATGTAGACAGGTTTCAGTATTCAGACCCTTCCCACTAAGATGCACAAGTGTCACTGAATATTATTCTGAAATCTCCCAATTAGAGCTGTGCTCAAAACAAACAAATTACGCTTTGTACTCTATTTATAAAGCTGATATGTTATTTGCATTTTTTTGTAAAAACAGGGATTTTTTTTCCTCCTATTCAAATCCCGGATCCTCTGCAAGCAAAAATTGATTCATGTAAACATTTGACTCATGTAATCAGTGTATCCCAAAATTAGTCTTTTTCTTTGAGTGATACTACCACAACTGCACTAGGTTTTGCCAGTCCCCTCTTTTAAGAGTCACTGCTTACTTGGATCTTCTGAGGCTCCCAGGTGTTATCTTGTAGCAGAGCAGCAAGAGAGCAAGAAATCTGTCACAGAATTTGGGATGAATGGATGACCAGTTAAATAGTTTGTAATCACAAAAGGCAACATGCTACTTTTTTTGTTTTGTTGTTGTTATGGATTCTTTTCTTCCCTAAATTCTAAAAGCTAAGTTCAGAAGTATAAATAATATAAATTGGTCTGATTTAAATTGTGCCCAAGTCTGAACAAGCCAGCCCAAAAGTGGCTTAAAAGACACTTTTGCCCCCTCACTCTTGTGCTGAGCTGAGCTCCACAAAATGGATAATCTAGCCAAATAATCTTGCACAAAGTTACGCTTTGTTAGCACTTAGGGTGTGTCTATGCTGCAGAAGAAGATCGAAGCTGCTGCTTCCAGGGTTTGAATTAGCAGGTAATTCAAACTGAGAGGGGCACTCCGGTCAATGCTGGTAACCCTGCTTCCACGAGGAGTAAGGGAAGTCAAAGGAAGAGTGTTCTTCCTTCGACTTCTTGCAGTATAGACAGTGCCAAAAGCTGAGTTAAGCTACTTCAGCTTCAGCTATGCAATTCACTTAGCTGAAGTTGCGTATCTTAATTCGACTTTGTCCTACAGTGTAGACATACCCTAAATTAGGCTCCTGCAGAGCCACTTACACCCACTCAGCAATGAATAAGAGTGTCTGAGGAACCAGAAGGTATATATTAACTACCAAAGAAGCTACTATTCTGTCTTCTATCAATTACTTCACTTTTTACACTCCTCTTATCTCAGACCTCAGCTGGAGTTGCTCCTTATCACTGTCTTGGATTCAAAAGGAGAAATAATTGATGCACAACATTGCATATGCTACCTGTTCTGTGAATATGATGTCAGTAAATTTAAAGGCTTCATCCAAAGCTCACTCTTTGGCCGTCTTTCCATTGACTTCAGGAGGCTTTTTGATCAGGCCTGGAGAAAGTCAAAATAATTAAAAGCGTTGGGAAGGAATTTAAGTTGGTGAAACACCATTACAGAGGGTGCCAGAAGAAGGTGTAAGTTACACCAGTTAGACCGCTCTAAGACATACTCATCTCTGAATTTAGCCTTTTACTTTAAGCCATATGAACATCATTATTTGGTAACCCTCGGAGAAGGAAATATCTTTGTTAGAAAGGGTTCTTTAGTTCCAGTGCAGGAAGATTGCTAACTGCACTATGGCAACAAACCTGACTAAATCATAACTCTATCCACAATTCAATTCAGTTCCCTTTAGAGAAAGAGAGAAAAAAAAGATGGTGTGGCTTTTGTCACGGCAAGGGTCATGGTTATTTTCCTTGAGTTCATTCATTTTAGTTACAATTCATTATTAAAATGTTCTATATAAAGAACAGAAATATACTATGCTGGCAATACTTTTTGAAAAGGGATGAGCTGGTATCATATTTGCCTCCCTACATATACTGCCAGAATATCCAGATGTACTAGGGTAATCAAGCAAATGCAAATGTCTAGTGTGATAGTTGGAGCCCTGAGTCAAGCTGGTGCCCCTTACTTAGATGTCTGAACCTAACATTCAGAAAAAGGCATCACTGAACTTGGTAGAGAGAAGTATGCCTATGGGAGACGGGGACTTCTAAACTTCAAAAATAATGGTTCCAGTCCATTTGCATGTAGCTCTCACAATTCCCTCCACTTTAATTGTCAAAACTCACAGCTCCTTGATAGTGTGTAAGGCATAGAAGTTTTCAACAACTGCACAAACGATTTACTTCCAACATGACAAGAAGAAATAGCCTAAGAAAAGACAAAACAGTGCTCCTTCAGAAAAATGTCCTGAATACAGAACCACCAGCTTGTGTCAGCTTTTTGCCAGCTTTCACTTGCTCACTCATCATATAATAAGAACCTTTCAAAAACATAACATGATTCATGATCATCTTTCATCTCTGATGGCCTCATTTTTGACAATGAGAGCTTTGAGACTGGTAGGGTGGAAAGTAATCCAAATCATGCTACAATTAACAAATATTCACTCCACCGTCTGAGATCTGGAAAAAAAAAGTCTCAAAATGTGTCAATATTTCTAGGTCGGGGTCTTCAAAGTGTGGGACAGGACCCAAAAGTTGGTCCCAACCTCAGTGTTGCGAGATCATCAGTTCTAGTGTTAGACTTTCTGGGGCCAAAGCCAAAACCTGAGCCTACCGCTCCTCAGGATTCAGCCTGGCCTTCGGCTTCTGCTCTTGTAATGAGGCTCAGGTTACAGGCCCACTAGCCAGGGCTGAAACCCTTGGGCTTCAACTTTGCCCTCTCCCCCACCTCCCACATGGACTGGTGGGCCATAAGTTTGGCTTTGGTTCGCACGATAGGCTGGCTGGGCTCAGGCTTCAGTCCTCTCTCAGGGGTTATGTAATTTGTTTTCAGATGGAGGTCATGGTACAATGAAGTTTGAGACCTGCTACTCTAGGCAAAAAAGCAGATTTTCTTCTACTTGCAATATTAAAACCAAACAAACCATATTTATATAGGTTTGTCATGATTCTTACTAGACGATGAGAACACTTTAAAAACGATTATTTCTTTCTCATGAAGACAGAGAAAATAGTTTAAAATTTGATTCAGTCTCTACAGAGTAAAGGATGTTACATTCTTCAGTCCAGCAGTTGTCTTGGCAGAAAAAGATATTAAGGCATTTAGGATTGCTTTTATTATATTTTGACTTCCCAAACATGATTATCTGAATATCTGAGGGACATATCAAGGGCAGTAATGCATATCTGGCAGCCATCAAGGACTCTCTAATGGACTGCAGTATACACACAATTAGTGTTATAAAAGAAAAGTAAGTACTGAGTGTCACATTCCAGGCTGCAATTGAGACCAGTGAGGGACTGTGTCACTCCAACCCTACAACCTTGTGTGCCTTACAATGTTTGTAGCTTCCAAGTTGGATTCCTCATAGTGAGCCTGCCAGCAGGCAGATCATATCATGACTGCCTGTATGTGTCCACAGTCCTGGTCCAGCAGCTTTGACTCCAGCAGCCTGTTGGCAGCACATCAGCCACACTCTGTTTTCCAACAGTTTTGGTTACTAGTTGCAGGATGATCCCAACACACCTGTAGCCAGTGTTCCTTCTAAACTGCAGCACAGCTTCACAGATGATAAATCACCCCAGCCAGTCAGCTCCTTGCAGGGAAACCTGCCCATAGTTCCAAATTTTAATCCCAAAACTTATGTTCTGCATGACCCACCCCCTTCTGAAGAGTGCCAATATTTTAAGTCCATTGTGCCTTTAAGGCAAAAATATCCAATAGGTTAATACTTTATTTGGTGTTACCAAATCATTCACAATACTAGATTAGTTTTGATTAAAGAATGAAGCAAATGTACTAAACAGCAAAGAGAGAGCTTTTAAGTGAGTACAAGTATAAGATGTTAAAGTCAGAAATGATTACAAGAGAAATAAAGATAAAACACTTTCTAATAGCTAAAATTTTACAGATTAGACATGGTTCAAGATAGAATTCTCACCCACATTCAAAAGGTTGCTTCCTTTGTGGTGTTAGATGAAAAAGAGTGATGGTGTCGTACATTGGGCTATTTTGTCCCTCACCTTTATAGTCCAGGCACTCTTTGAAGTGCATTTTCTTGATTGTTACCCCTAGATAAAGTTAATTCCTACTGTGAGTCATGGAGTCTCATTGTGAAAGTGGTTCCAGGCTGCTGCTTGCTAAAATGCACATCGATCTGTTATTTCCCCTCTTTTCTAGCCAAAGAATGGCCATTTGACAGGTGATTGTCCATCATTTTTGATGACCAGAGATGCCAGTTTGTCCTTTGTCTTTGAGAAATAGGTTTAGCCAGTCCCCAGACTGCTAAGGGAGGGTTGAGCTCTGTGGCAATACCATAGCATACCATATCATATCATTGTTACTTCTGCACTGATTTCTCTGGTGATGGCTCTGACTTCAGAGCTGGGCTCCCGGCCAGAACCACTTCTCTCCAGCAGCCCAAATCTGAAGGTAGCTCCACTGCCAGCAGCAGTGCAGAAATAAGTACCACAACCCCGTCTCCAATGACCTTGCATCCAGAGCTCCTTTATGGGTCAGGAACCCTAAAATTACACCACCATAAAATTTGAGATTTAAATAACTGAAATCATGAAATTTACCATTTTTAATCTGCCATGCCCATGAAATAGACTGAAGTGGACTGTGAATGTGGTAGGGTCCTAATTACTGGTCATCATCTTCCATACAAAACAGGATTCTCCTTCTGATCTGGGTAGGATCACTTCTGCAGGCTTTTGCATTAATGTCCCGTGAACTACAGAACCAAAATTTTCTCTAAGGGCACATCTACATAGCAGGGCCAAAATCAAATTAAGCTACGCAACTTCAGCTACATCAGTTGCGTAGCTGAAGTTGAAATAGCTTAATTCGGCTTTTGTCACTGTCCACACAGCAGGAAGTCGATGGAAGAACGACTTCCCTTACTCCTTGTGAAATGAAGGTTACAGGAGTCAGAGTAAGAAGTCCTCCAGCTTGCCATTATTTTGAAATAATGGCTTGCTGTGTAGATGCGCTCTCTAATGCTGCTGTGTAGACATACCTAAAGTGCGTATCTCAAGTGCTGCAGCATATTACAGATGTCTATCTGGTATTCTGATTACATTAACAAGCCACTTTTATAACTGCAAGCAAAGTTTATTCTGAAGTTATAAAGGTCACACTAGTAAGACTGCAACTAGCTGACATGACATATAACCATGACCTGTTTTATAGTTCTCTTCGAAGACTATTCATCAGCAGAGCATAGCTTGGGCAGTGGCCACGTAATTTACGCAGTTCAAGCTTTTAAAATGGCTACATTAAAAATTTTATATGTGGCCATGATTTTAATTTATCATCCTGTCCTGCTATTTTCTCAGCTGTATCGTGGTCTGAATATTGTTGATAGAATTACAATGTTTAATTATACCACAAGACTTTATTTATGGCCAAAGCTTTAAATAAAGTAATATTTTCCAAAGTTCTGATCTGAAACTGAATTTGACTTGTCTGTGTAAGAAACATATTTTATTTATCATACATTGGCAAGCACTGTTCTGTCTCCTGAGAGATTAATATTGTAAGCAATTTATGCAGGTGATTCAAATTGAGTTAATCTCACATAAAGAGTGTTATTTGCATTGCCAATGGCATTCATTCTGATCACTCTATAGCTGTATAATTAGCTATTGGACATGTTCAGGGGCCTGTATGAGTGATACAAAAAGAAGAAAACAACATAAGAGGTAACTTTGTTTTTTCCTCATTCACACTATGCAAAATCCAGAGATGATGGCAAAATGGAAATAACGGTTGTAATTTGCATGTCCTTGATAACTGCAATGTGTACTTAGGCAGTTATTTATTTTTCAACAAGTTCTTAACTGTTGTGGGAAATATGCCTTTTTGAGATACTGCTATAGGTGTGGTAATGGGATCACTCGCTGCTACAGCGCATCCTGCTGGTCAGTTCAGGAATTAGCTGTTTTCTCAGCAAGGCGCTCTTTGTGGGTGGTGCTTTCCCCATCATCACTTTGCTCTCCTGTGTCCACCATCTCTCTCTGGATCCACGTCGCTCCCTGGACTGCAGTGTCCTCTTCAGCACGCTGCCCTCCAGCAGTGTCTTCTACTTTGGTCTCTCCCCCTTCCGAGGGGTATCAGCAGTCTTTAGTCTCACACTTGCTGCTGGGACCAACTGCAGCCTCTACATCTATCCAGTTGCTTCAGGGACAGGCTGAAGTCTGTAATGGCCATGCTTCAGTGTGGCAAGGTGTGCTGCAAGTGAGATGGTGGGAACCCAAGCCTGCCCACTACTCTTGAGTTCCATCCCCAGGACCCTATGAAGGCAGCCGTGTTCTCCTTCCATGTGACATTCCCTGTGACCCTTGCACCTTCTTGGTCATTTTTTATCAGGGGCAACAGCCTGGCATGTATCAGGTGGGAGCATCTCTCCAGCTCCCCTGTCCAGTCTCTAAAATGGACATAATACACTCTCATCTCATGAGGTGCTGGAAAAAAATAAGTTAATTATTTTTTTATCAAGCACTCAGATACCGTAGTGTTTGGTGCCATAGAAAAGCCCATGAATTTAATAACTAATGAATTAAGATGATAATTCTTTCTTAGAGTAGGTTATGAATTGTGTGCAGTCCTGAGGCCACATATTAAACAATGAAAATACAACAAAGCATTGAATAGCTGTTCGTTTAGTTAATATTGTCCATTCTGTGCACTGTGGAAAAATAGCATGCGACCACATAATTAAAAACTCCCCTAAAGCATATGCAGAAGGGAGCTGAATTAAGGTTGCATGGGCGAACCTAATTCTGGGGAGTTTGACCTGGCAACTTTATTAATGTTTTAATGCATTTTAATGTAAGTATACATATATCCCAAAGCTTCAAAGTTGTGTGTGTTTATGTGTAATGTAATCAACCTGAGAAATTCTATGCTATATGAACTCAGGAAGCTGAACTCTATGAATCAGATTCTGATTTTATTTATGGTGTAAATCTGGATTAATTTAATGTCATATCTCAGTTGAGATTGAAATGTCAGATGCAGCGTGTGACAAGGACCTTTATTTATAAATCTCTTTCTTTAGTGTAAATATGTATATATATAATTTACAACACTAAAAGTGTGTGTTGGGGAGGGGAGTGGAATGCTGAAACCAAATTTGGATGAAGCATTAGGTAACTTGGAGACAAAAATCAGTGATATGTCTTGAAATGAAATTACCTGGATTTGTCCCAGTTTAACTGAGGTCAGATTTTGGCAGTATCTCTAGATTTGAAACAGGTATTGATATCATATTTTTTAATCAGTACATGCTACAAAAACAAAACTTATTACTCAGGACATCATTTAGTTTCTTGTAGTGGAGTTAGTCATGGAGATCTAGATGCACTGAAGGATATTTACACTTTCCCCCAAAACATAAAGAATTGATTATCATGAAAAGCAGAATACCACAGTAAATAGCCTATTAGTCTTATATTGCTTGGCAAGCCATATATTCTTATGGCTAAACTGTAGGTTTCAAAACACACCCTTCATATGGAATGGAGTGAAGCAAGAATGGGTACTCAGACAGACACTAGGGAAAAGCAACATAAAAGATAAAAGGTTTAGAAAACCTGACTTATGAGGAAAGATTAAGAAAAACTGGACTTGTGTAATCTTCAGATAAGAAGACTGAGGGGGGAAGGGGTTGGTAAGTCTTCAAACATGTTTAAGGGCTGTAATAAGAGGATGGTGATCAGTTGTTCTTCGTGTCCACTGAAGGTAGGACAAGAAGTAATGGTCTTAATCTTCAGCAGGGGAGATGTAGGTTAGAGATTAGTAAAAACTTTCCAGCTATAAGGATGATTAAGCACTGGAATAGGTCATCAGAAAAGGTGGTGGAATCCCTGTCACTAGATGTTTTTAATGAACAAGTTAGATGAACACCTGTCAGAGATGGTGTAAAAGAGTTCTGTTAAGTTTTTATCCCAGAAGGTGAGAGATGCAGATCACCCGCACTTACCTACAGTTGGAAGCTTATGTTCAGGCTCCAGTTTCTTAGTTCTTGCAAGGGGGGGGACGGACCCTGCCTCTTAGTGGCCCTTTTCATGCCTCTTCTGATGACGGATTGAAAGGAAAATAAATGTGATAATGCACCTGATAATAACTTCTCAAAGCCAATTCAGCGGGGGAAAGGGCTTTACACTACCTTGTTACTTAATAGCTGTATGAGTAGCCATTTTCTAGGAGTTCTGTGTGGGTAGCTGAATCAGGCTCACTCTGTCAGGCTAGCCCTGGGAGTTTGATGCATTCCCTGCATAGCTGGGCATTGTGATCTTGTGACTGGGAGTACTTGATTGGAGTACTTGTGGCTTCAGGTGACATTTCAGCTGTTTCCTGCTGGGGTGATCTCTCCCTTTGGCTCATTACAGTTTCCTCTCTAGACCCATATACAGAATATTTCTGGTGGCTTCCTCATCAGTGTTCGTTCTATACCCTATCAGGGATGGTCTAGGTTTATTTGGCCCTGCATCAGACCAAGGCCAAATCAAGAGCTGGATTTGATGACTTCTTGAGTTCCCTTTCAATCCTACATTTCTGTGATTCTATGAATCTTTGTCTGGGCTACTCCTTGTACGTGGTGGGGGTGGAGGGAGGCAATCTATTCCATCTGTTAAAGTATTACTGATCCTGTCACACTGGTCCCACTCTGTGGCATTAGGCAGAAGGGGAGGATAGTGACCCCACTTTCCTGCCCCATTTTCTGATTCTCATTTCCCACAAACTGTCTGTACACTACTCAGAGTGGAGGGAATACAATTTTAACTGTGTGGCTATTGTGAAATTATGCAAATATGGGATTTTTTTTGCTTGCCCTCTTTGACTGGTGGCTCAGTGAAGCAAATAATCGTAGACTTAGTATTTTGTAGCCTGATGTTGCATATTTGGGACTAAAGCTGATGCAGTTAAAATATTTGTTCTCTTTGTTAAACTACTTCATATATGGAAGCTGATTATATGTTTTTTCTGCCCTTGTGGCATGCAGTTTTTATGTTTTATGCAGAATATATTGTGCCAGCTACTGACTTTCCTTCTTTGTTCTCAACAATTGATAACATCTGTGTACATTATCATCAATCTCATCATTATCAATTCATCTATATCTATGCCATTTTAAAATCCAACTCACTGCATGCCATTTTAAAATCTCTTTCAAGAACGACCCACGTTTCTAAGGAGACCAATTAACCAAGTGGTTCTGGAGGAAGAGGCAGTAGAATTCCGATGTCAGGTCCAGGGGGATCCCCAGCCAACAGTCCGGTGGAAGAAGGATGATGTGGATTTGCCCAGAGGAAGGTAAGAGTGACCATTCTTATTCTCACTGTCAGCCTCTCTTCTCTGGTTAACCTTGATTGCTTTATTCTCTAATGTAAAACCCTATTAATTAGTTATAATAGCTAAGGATGTTTATTGCCTGTTGGTCATATTAGCATGTATCATAATCAGGAGTGCTGACCAGCACCTGGTGACTAAGGGGTTAACTATGTTTCGTGTACCTAGCCAGGTATCGGGTGGTAAGCCAATAACAATGAAGATAGGAATTTCAAACTGGAAAAGAGGAGTTTTTCTCTCTGTTTCTTTGTTTGAGATTTAGAGCGGTTTCTTCCAAGACTGAAGGAGACAGGAGGCCCATCTCTCTCCAAGAATAGACTTCTTACAATGTGTAAGTAGGGCAAAGTTTAGATAGTCCGTCAGGATTTTGTTGTTTTTCCTGGTTTGGGAATTTGGAACTGATGTCTGAGCTGGTTAAGTGTTTGGTCTTTCTTTATAACTAAGTTTTCACCCAGGGATTTTTCTCTGAGTATATCAATTGGTGGCCCTTTCCATCTCGCCACTTTACCATGCTTGCAACTGTAGTTTTGTTTTGATAATAAAAGTTTGGGGTTTTTTTTCCAATTAACCAGAATTGGTTGATTGATGTGTCCTTGGACTCAGTGCCTAACTGCAAGGGCAGAGTCCATTGTTATCTGTCAATCCCTTCCTGTTTTTCCCAACTCCAAGTAAAACAGAGGTTGGGGCAGGGGAGAGTTTTACCTTAGGGAGGAGGTTTCCCAAGTGATCTCTTCCCTGGTTTTCTTGGGAAATTACTTGGATGGTGGCAGCGGATTTCTCCAAAATCCGGGTTTTGGGATTTGGGAGGGAAGTTTTTGTACCAAAGCTTGTAAAGACAAGGTTTTCGGGTTCTCTTGCGGGCCCCCCACTTCTGCATTTGTCATGCCAGAGTGGGGAAGAGCCTTGACAGCATGTAACATGTGCTCCTGAGCTGGTGGACTAAGGAAAACCACTTGAGGTACAATCACCCAAGTAAGAGGGTTTTGGGGAGGGGGGTGGTAGAGAGTTATTTTGTCAACTTGGCCATTCACTTCACTTGAAGAACGTGTCTGATGAACCTTCACAAACAAGAGTGGTAAATACTTTAGAGATCTGACAGTCCAGAGAATAATTTACAGATGCTCTAGAAGGAGCAAATTGACCAGAGTGCTTACATACCACTTGGAAGCTGTAGTTCGAAAGCATAAAATAAGACAGACTAGAAGGGTTTGCTGGCTCTTCTCCAGTCTTATGCAATGGTTTGAGGCTGGAAACTAAGTCTTTCTTTTCTGAAATATTTTGGAAAGTAAACAACAAAATGACAGAAGTAGGGAAAAGAAAGTTAAGAGGGGCCAGTCATTAGTAACAGATGTCCTGGCAGGAAGAAACACAGGAGCAACTCACACAACAGAGTTAGTTTAAATTGAAAACATATATTTCCCCAGTGCAAGGGAAAAATAAGGCAACACCTTGAAAAGATAGTTATTAAATCATAGGTGAATGTTAATATACTAAATTTATATACTACAATTGGAGAGGACTGAGCAAATATGAAGGAAAATAACTCCAGTTGTGAGCACATTCAGTAAGGGTGCTCCCGTTGAAATTAATTGCAAAGCTCCCATTGGTCTCATTGGGAGGGAAACCAGCAGAAACAGTCATATTCAACAACCAAGCATTCCTCCTTACCTGATCAAGCACAAACAAAAAGCAGTGTTTATATTTCCAGCAATGGTAAAATGTTTGATCAGAAATTAGTTGTTTTATGACATGTTGTTGATATATAAGTAGAAATAATGTTAACGGTAGTTTGCATTCATCATCTAACCTTTTGTTCATCTCCCACATAAACAATATACTGAGTCATACTCGTATTGTCTTTTATCATTCTTCTTAAAATGTCGTGTATATAGACAGGTAAAGTGACATGAAAAGTGGCACATTCAATAGAATAGTACTTTCTGCTGAAAAAGGACCTTGATTTACTAAGTGTTTTGTTTTTTCTGAAGTATTAATAATTACAGTTCTGTTTTTTCTGTGTCTTGCTCCGTTATGCTCCATATGAGCTTGTGTTTACAAAAGATGTTGTGAAAGGTAGCAAGAACATTTTGTCTGATAAACTTTACTTATCCTGCCCGCCCCCCCCCCCCCCCCGCCCCGACCTCGCGTTGGGACACTGAAGGCCTCTTAACACCCTCATGTGGTGATCAAAGTGACTATCAAAAGTGATTCTGACAATGCCTAAACTATGAGGTCAGGGTCCCATTCCCCTGTTTATATGCACATAAATGTGGTAGCTCAACAAGAACTAGCAGAGACATAACTTCTGAAACTGGTGGGAGCATGCTCTGTACTGCTCAGCTGTGTCTCCACTTCTGTTCTCCTTATGCTATTACAGTGACACTACTATTTATACTTGCACTAGTTCTCATCAAGTTACCGTGTATACATGTACATGAGCAGAAGCAGAGCTCTAGTTCTTACTGTAGACGTAGCTTTTGTGAGTCTCAATTTCTGTGTGCTTAATTTACGGTAACTTACAGATGCCTGATTTTTAGAAAATGCTCAGCAACTGCCCTCTGAAAATCAGACCCCATTAAGATGTCTCAAATTGGACATCCAACATCACAATACTAAAAAGGATCTATGTATCCACCATTGTCTCTTCCTGGACACATATTTAGTAATCCAAAGATTTTGCTGCTCTTGGTTTGAAGGGTATGACCAGTCTACTGTTCTTTCATTATCTACTTGACTCACAATCCACATGTGGAAACCTGCTCATCTTGTTGCTTTAACTGCTAAGTTTGATGAAGATTTCACACTGACAAAGAACTTCTATTTTCTGGATTTTGAAATATTTAATATGTGGCATAATAATAATAATAATGCTGTTTTTCAAAAATGTGTTCACTGGAATTTGTTTCTGCCTACCTATAATATTCAGACTAATGAAGTATCATGACATCAAAACTAATGTGATATAATAGATATTGAATTTGAATATATTGAAATGTATTTTAATATAATATTGTAAATATCTATTATTTTAGGAACTGATCCTGCAAATGCTGTTGCCAGCTGTAGTGTTTTCTGTTGTGCACTGGTCACTGAAGCCAGTGATAGCAACTCAAAGTGTCAACAATACTCTTAGGCTATGTACGGGGAAGATTAGAAAGAGGTTATGCAAATTCAGTGGGAATTTGCATATCTTCTTCTGGTCTCACTTTCAAAAGTGAAAGTAATTTAGACACGGCTTTTTCAGTGAACTGCCCCCTTTGTCGAAAAGCCGTGTAAACCTCATTTTTTGAGGAAAAGCGGCTTTTTGACGAGGGGGGGGAGTTTGCCAAAAAAGCCTCATCTAAACTACTTTCACTGTCGAAAGCTCCACTTTTGAAAGTGAGATCAGAAGAAGATATACAAATTCCTGTGGAATTTGCATATCCTCTTTTGACTCTTCCCCGTAGTCTAGACAAGCCCTATGTAGTAATTGAAAGATTGGTCTTTTATTCTCCCCATTCCTCCAAAAATAACATAAATAGAACAGGACAAATAACCCTGTTGTTTACACATGTCACTTTGCAGTTTAAAATAAGGGAAGATTTTAGATGAGCTTTTATTCCAAATGCAATAACAAGTGTATCTATATCTAGTGTGAGAAGTACCAGCAGTGAAGCTTATGATTTGAATCTTTATATCAAAATTGGGATTTTGATGTTTGATCAGACCAAGATGACGTTTTGGTTTTGCATTTTGTTTCATTGTGCTTAGGAAATCTATTGTGTTAAAGTGGGGTTTTTTTAAACATTGTTATTACTGTAAAGCCAATATTGTATTTAGAAATGCCAGATGCTGAACTGATGGTATTTTGCAGTTATGTTTTCTATTTCATCAGATCATGTTCATTCTTACCATCTTTATGCTCTTCCCTTTCTTTTTATATTTTAATTATTGTGAAATGTATTACCTTTAATTTCATATCAAAATACGATTTCTTCATGGGAAGAGGTTTAAAAAAAAATCAAAATGGTTTTCAATACATACAAGTGGTACATGCACACTAACATTCTGATCATAAGCAACTTTAGCCACTAGAATACTTCAGATGTTTGATAGTGCTTTTTATAGTGCAGTTTAACATTGCATTAACAAGTTGTGCATTTATATTAGGAAGGTACAGTGTTAGAATCTTCATCTTAGTCCTTAGAATACCATAAACTGCTACAATGGTACCTAGATTCATGCATTATAAGGCCAGAAGGACCATCTATGATAAACTAATCTGACCTTCTACATAATGCCCAAGTCTTTTTCAGACTTACTGTTTCACAGCATAGATTCTCCCTCCTCCTGTATGTAGTGTGGCCTACATTCTTAGATGTATGTCCTTACATTTGGCCCTGTTGAAACAATTGTTTGCTTCTGCCCATTTTACCAAGTAATCCAGATTAGTCTGCATCAGTGACCTCTCTTCTTCATCATTTACCAGTCCTCCAATCTTTGCATCATGTGCAGACATTATCAGTAATGATTTTGTCTCAGAGGGGTAGCCATGTTAGTCTGTAACTTTAAAAACAACAGGTACTTAGAGACTAACAAAAATATATAGTATCATGAGCTTTTGTGGGTATGACACACTTCATCACTAGCATATCAGAAGAAGGGAGTTACTTATCAAGTGTAGGACCAGTGTTAACAAAGCCAATTCAATCAGGGTGGATGTGGCTCATTCCCAGCAGTTGATGGGAAGGTGTCAATACCACGAGAGAGAAAATTGCCTTCGTACCAGATGGACCTCCCTGGTCCGCAACCTCAGAATCAAACTGGTCCCAAAGAAGAGAATTTGCTGTACCAGGGGAGGTCCCCTGTCACCAGCCCCAGCTAGCTACCACTCCAGCAGGCACCCTGGCTCCCCCTCTCCCTCCAGTGCTAACCTGGCCAGGCTGCTTCCGCAGCCATCTCGGCTGCTGCAGGGCTCCGGGCCTGGCCCTGTGCTGCCTCACACTGCTACAGGACTCTGGCCCTGTCCCGGTCCTGCCCAAGGCTGCTGCAGGGCTCTGGCCCTTCTCTGCCCTAGCCAGGCTACCAGCCCTGCTGCCCTCATCCCCAGCTGGCCCTCCTGCCATTAGGCTCGTGGGATCTCTTGTCCAGGATCATCCATGGTCCTGCCAGAACACCAATATTGCCAAACCAGAGAGTGCTGGTATTTGGAGGTGCAACCTGTAGTAAGATAACCATTGTGAGTCCTTATTCAGTTTTAATTTTAACACGAATCCACAGGACTCCCTATTGTTTTTAGTAATGATTTTGTTTTCTTCCAGGTCACTGATAAAGCTAGTATATAATATACTGCAAAGATCCAATCTCTGTGTGACCCCATTAGAAATATACCTACTCGATGATGATCCCTCATTTAAAATTGCTTTGTGAGATCTACCAATGAGCCAGTTTTTAGTTTATTTGATTAATGCCAGTAATTTAATTAATGCCAGTCTTTCTTTAACTATTTTGGTTGAGTCCTTTGGTTTAGAAGCAGCGATACCTTTTCTCCCCCCCGGTGATCAATGTCATGCTAGCAGTCTGACACTTGCTAGCAGTCTTATCAGGAAAGCTGAGGATTTGAAGGGCATGAAAGTTGTTCTCTCTAGAGAGAGAACTAGAGCATCCTTCCCTCCCACCTCCTTGTTGACATAGCTTGACTGAAGTAAACAGATCCAGGATGATTTATACCTGCTGGAGATTTGACCCAAATTCTTTAGGTCAGGACTGAGATACATTGGTGAGACAGTACAGGGAAGACTTGATGTGGATACAGCTGCAAAATGAAGACAGACACATGTGTGAAATTAAGCATCAGGTCACAACTTCAACTCACAGGAGGCTACCCGCCTACCACTCCTACTCTTCTATAGCAGGCATTTATTTGATTCTACAGGGGGTGGGGGAGGTTGCAGAGCTTCTTACCATGTAACCCATAAAGCCAAGCAAGCTCTCCTCAGTCTACCCTCAAGAAGTCAGCTCTCTCTGACTCTTAGCACCCTCTACCACCACCCCCACATACAGAGACAGAGCACGTAGTACGGCTACAAGGTCTGATCCTAACACAGGAGCCCAAAGCTCATCCCCAAAATCTCAGGATTTTTACTTCTGGGAACCATTAATTAGTGACTCTGGCAACTGGCACAAGTTGCAATGAATAAACAATTCCATCCCAAAACCTCAGTTATGTACTAAGTAACTTCTTCCTTGGCCCACTGTGTCTTGAAGGTGCTATGAGGAAGGCTCATAGGAGAAAAAAATTCCTTCCTGATCTCCTAAGCTGGTGAACAGCTAGACCTACAGCATCTGTCCAGCCAGATTCACATTTCTTGTTTGGGAGGGTAGGGGACATGGCTAGAATAGAGCCAAAGGAGATGCCACATCCCCCCACCCCGGATTAAATCCTAGAGCAGGGGAATGCTGGTCAATCAGCACCTTCCACTCCCCAGGTGGCCAGTGTATTCCAGAAGCTTCCAGAGGGAGGTGCTATCTATTGTCCCTTGACAAGCATCTCCCTCCCTTGCTGCTGGAACTGTTTCCCTTCACCACTGAACCCATCAATTTCTCTATTTATGTGGGTGTGTGGCATTTTTACTACCCCTTCCTGTGTTTTACATGTTCACTGAATAAGCAGATTACTTTAGTTTCTAGTTATTTCACTCTAGGACATTTTATGACCACTCAGCTTCTTTTAAGAGCTGGGTAAAGGAAGGAGAAATCTACCATTTATATAAACAAAAGCTTAAAGTGATGTCTTCATCATTCAAAGTGTACTTGGGACTCTACAACAATTCTAAATTGGGTTTTATTTAAGCAGCAGAATTTGGAGTAATCTAAAAGAATAGCTTTTACTATATGTATTTGTTCAGTGTGGGCAAAAATATTTGTCTAGCTGTAAACCAAATGAATATCTAAAAGATGGGTAAATGACAGCATGACAGCTCTGTCAGTTGAAGTGAAGAGAACTTCTGAGTATTTTCTCTTTGACTGAATGGGAGATTTTTTAAAAAGAGAAAATGAAGCTAACTCTCTACTTTTAAAGCACATCTGTTATAAGCACATTACATCTACACTTCAGTATAAAACCTCCAGAAAGTTTTCCCTTTGCATTTATTACATAAATAAAATCTCCTCTGAGCAGATGCTTCACCCATCTATTTGTCTTACAGCTTAGAGTGTCAATTTCCTATTTCCACAGCTGATGACATTCTTTGTGCAGCTGCCTAATGTTAGTGTATATTCTGTTTCTAAATAACATTTTCCTCTTCGTTTCATCCCAGGATTACGATGGCAGGATTATAGGAGGTGCCCACTATGGTAACTAGTGTTAAAGGTTTACTAAAGGTTTAGCAATTCCAGCTTTCAAAAGTTCCTATTTCAATGATGCTAAAATATGAATTTTGTTATAGAGAGGGTTGGGCCCTGATTCTTCAATGAGCACCTAGTTTGAAGCAATTGTACAAAGTAATGTGCAAGATTAGGATATTAGCTTATAAGAATCTTCTTTTTTTTCTCTCTCTCTCAATGTAAATTCTTCTTTAAACTTTGTTTATTGAGAAACCTAACAGTGGGGGAAACATAATCACATATTGTACTTAGGAGATATTAGTCAAATTATATAGCTATTTCAACACCAAACTTTGTATTGCATAGTAATTGAAAAATACTTCAGTTCCTCGGAAACCTTACTATTATAGTTTTTATTATAAAGCTCCTTTTGTGAACAATGTGTTTCTCAAGTTGCAGCTGGATTAATTATGAAAAACAAGCTGCTCATAACTTCAGAAGAAACTTGAGTATTTTAAAGTTATAGTAATAAGAAAGTTGTAATCTAGCATTTTTTGTTCAGATTCCCATTTGCAAAAATAAATGAATGATGTTATTTTAAAAATGAATTTGAATTGAATTATAAAGTGTGGATTGGTATTTTATAGGAAGATGATTTTTCATAGTTGGATGTCTGGAGTGCTTTCTCTGATAGAATTTTCAGAAGTGTCTGTGTGGTTAAGGAACAGAAATCCCAATGAAACTTAGATTTATTTGTAAAAAAGAAAGAAAAGTCATAGTTAGAATTATTAAAGGAATCATATGCATACAACAATTACAAAGTTCTTGGTTCAGGCTTGAAGAGTTGTTAGGATAAATTTCTGGCTCAAGTCAAGTCTCTTGTTACTTCCCCATCATTGGAAAGACCTTATTTCCTTTGTTACTTCCACATCATTGGAAAGACCTATACCACCATTGGTATAAGTCCATAGTCCAGAGGCATGAGCAAGAAAGAGAGAAAATGGTGGAGTCCCCAGGGCCTTTTATATCTTTTCCTATGTGGAAGAAATCCCATTGTTCTGGCTGTGGGAAAGTACAGCAACAAGATGGTGGTGTCCAGTTACATAAGTCATTACAAATCACCTGTCCATGCATGACTCTGTTCTTTGTAGGTAGACGCCATTGCCCCCACGCTAGTCTGAACATTCACAGGAAGGCTCATCAGATATGGATTGGCACTTCCTCATGCCCATTGTAAGTCAAGTGCTTCTATTCAACTGGAATAGTCCCTTCACAACAGGCTATTCAAATGCCTCACTGGGGCTACTTAGAATAAACCGCATCAAAATACAAGTACATTCCCAAAGCTCATAACTTCACATACAAAAATGATGTATGAATTCAAACTGCATAGTCATATCACCTCACTTGGCCCATTTGGTACACAATTTGTTGCAAATATGTAACAGTGGTTTCAACACTGATCTGTATGGTCATATTTCAGTAAACGTCACAGTTTTATTTTGAGAAGTTCTTAGAAATGAGTGGTGATGAAGTGGTCAGAGCACTAGACTGGAACTTTGGGGACCTGGATACAAGTCCCTGTTCAACCACAGATTTCTTATTGGAGTTTTGCAAATCACTTAGATGCTTTTGAAAATCTCACTAGGCAGCAACCCACCTCATTAGGTGCATAAACATCTTTGTTTTTTTTAATTAAGCATTTAGCAGCTCTCTAATTCATTATCATCTGTAAAATTGAGATCATAGCATTTGGGGGAGGCAATAGCATTGTGAGGGTAAAACAAAGACTGTAAGATGTTCAGATACTATAGAAATAAGAAGACATGCATGTAGTTTAGATAGGCTTTATTATTTAAAACTTTGAAGTAGGTACTGCAAGGAAAATAGGTAAAGGTTTTGGTGCCTGGTTCATCTTTATTAACCACATATAGTTACAGTACACAGTATTTGTTTCCAAAGAAACTGGACATGAATTAAGAAAGTTCTTCATATGCACATTTTATGTGATAATATTGCTATCTATAGACACATTATCCCATGTTTCTTACATTGTTCTAATTATATAACAACAGAGTTCTGCAGCATTTATAGTCTTTTGTAGAGCACAAACTACTCCCACTAAATTAACAATTCCCTATATTACAAATGTTGATACTAAGCCAACAGGGAAGATAATAGTACACTCTGAACTCTGGGATGTGTAAAGCTTCATTACGGAGGCTGTCCATTTTGAATCAATGACTCAAGACTGAAATGCATTGTGGTCAAGGATAGAGGCACATGGTGTATATTTTATTTTAATTGCTCTAAAAATTCTACATCAGTCTGTAGCTACCACCTGCATTGAGGCTAGAGGAATATTTAATCAACTATGACTTGTGTCAAACTGCTGAAGGTGAACAGGAGATTGTGGAGCCACTAGCCTAATGCCCTTAGCTAAAATATTAGGTTCACTACCTCATGAATAAAGTTGGCTTGACATATAAATGATGATACAGGTAGACAGGACAAAGATGATATCAGAGCAACTGAGGACAAAAGATGTCAAAGTAGCTATGGTAGACAGAGGGACTAGGACATAGTATTTTTTAAAAAGAGCAGTATACCACAGCCTTAGATGTCCAGTTTTCTCCTTGGTCCATGCTTAGTATAAATAGGACTGACTTACTCCTAAGAAATGGGCAGTAACAGTTAAGACCTCTAACCAAATATGGCCTTACTTAAATCATGACTCTGCTTGTTTTAATCCTTAGAACAGGGAGGGAGGGGGGGGGCATTGTTATTTTTTGAAATTCTTCAGTGGGGGGACATTTCTTTGGCTTCCTATTTAATAACATTTGAATAGAGTTTGTGCAGTGTTGTTTCATGTCCTCAAATTTTCTAGTAAAGTCTAAGAGAGCAGCTGCATAGCCTGTAATTATGTAGCAAGTAATACAGGACTTTTTTTTTTCTTGAGGAAGTGAAGAGATTTGCAATTACAAGTTAAAATTTATGACATGCTATAATAACTGTTTAAACCTTTTACACAGAAGATAGCAGTTCCAGCTCTTCATGACAGTAAGGCTACCTCAGAGAATGTATTTATCAGTTGCCTTAAATATGTCTTAAGTAGCAGTCACATGGATTTTTTTTATCCCAGCCCAGAACAGCTGGTTGAGATCTGTAAATACATCTTTAATGAAATTACGACTTACGCTTGTAAGTGGCATTTATAGATGCTGTCTGATTAGATGAACATTGTACTAAGCAATGAAAAGTGGCAACTGCACCAGCAGAAAATGTTTGTTTTTTACACCATCCACACAATGGAAGAAGGTAGACAGGGAAACCTTAGGTTATACTTCAGAATTAAAGTGATAGGTAATTTACATAAAGTGCATTACTAAGTGTTATGAGATTGAGGATTATTATATGAAACACAGAAGAGAAAATCATAAAAAGCAGACATTGTTTGTTATTTATTTTGAATTGACAGTGTTCATTTTAAAAATTTATTTTGGAAAAAACATTCACTAGTTGTCAAAGGATAATCACTTGTGGGTATAAGTAAAGAAAGTCATTCAAATCTCTTATTTTATATTTAATGTGATTAAGCATTGATTTTGATTTGATTTTATATTTAATTTGATGAAGTGAGAACAATATAAGTACCAATTTTAGTCACAAGTGAGAGTTTAGTCATAATTAGAAGTTCTCTTTTTGTTCAAGTATGAATTTGGTGACATTTTGTCCTCAGGTATGAAGTCCACGCTTTAGAGGTAGCTCTGACACACTTTTAAATCTTGTATCTTTTTTATTGCTTGGCAAATAATTTCATATATATTCTATGGGCATAAATTCCATTAGTCAGATTTCTGATTTTCATGCATTGTCAGGCAGAGATCTAGTTTCCAGGATGGGTTGGCCCTGGTGATTTCTATAGGCACAAAACTGCAAGTACAAGTCTGGATTTTAAAAATCGGCTTTTTAGTGACTACAGTAGTAGGACTTCTCAGAAAGAGTTTCAAATAAGGCTTGTATCATTTTTTTTAAATGAATGCCAGTCAGAAACGTTCAGTTCTAAAAAGGATTTAGGTCGGGCCTGATCCAAACACTTGCATTTGATCCACAGCACTTACATTTCCCTTTGATTCAAACATCTATCAGGATCAGGCCTTACAAGCTGTTTCAATAAGTAGGTATGAAATTGTGTCATTGTGAATTCTGTTGTATAAAAGAAGCACTACATAACAACATATCTGTTTTGTGGATGGAACAGTTTGGTATTTAATTGCAGCCTCCTCTAGATACGACCAAGGAGAGAATGACCTTTCAATGAAATATGAGTTAATAACACTATAGTGCTGAGTGCTTTGGTCGAGTTAATCTTGGTGCAGATTGCAACAAAATGCAGTCTAATGTGTACTGAAAATTAATTAGAGGAAAGACTGCGTTTTAATGGTGTGATGGGTCTCATCTTTGGTTACATCAGCAATTTTCTATTCCAATTAATAACAATTAACCATACTAAATAAAGGAATCAGGGGAAAGGTTTGTCATATTAACTGTAGCACTCACATTATATCACCTTACTTCTATAGTGTTTTCCATTCTCAGCATTTTGCTTCCTAAACTAACCATCAAGGAGAGACTGACTCCCTTTATGAGGAGCATAGGGGACAAAACAGAATGTGTTAAATAGCTTGTCAAAGCGAGATAGTAAAAGAAAGAGGTTTAATGTGCCACCTGCATACTTATGTGCAACTGAAGAGATCAGAGACACTTTCCAGAGGATATTGCTGTTCAGAGTTAAATACAGCACATGACTGATACATGGTGAACTATAACATAAATGGTAAATATTTCATACAGCCTATCAGACCAAAAGTAGAACTGCAAGTACAAACATGTTTATTTGCTGCTATCCTAAAGCAAGTGAAAAGGTTTTTCCCATAAAGTCATTTAAAACTGGGGATGTGTATGCTTGTATATAATTCTGACCAACTATCATGGTGGTGCACCTCGCCAGCACTCTCTCATGTTGGCCCTTCCCCTAAGTATTCCCCCTCTCCTTTGCATTTAGAAGTCAACACCTCTCCAGTGAGTTGAGGAAGGAAGTTGACAGCTCTCAGAAGCGTTTTTAGTGCAAGTTCTCTTTTTGCATACTGCATCAATGTGGTTCAGGTCTGGAAGAATTTCTTTACAATCACGTGACTATGAACTTAAAGGAACCCTCTTGACTAGTAATTTAGTCCAGAAATGCTCACATTTTCCCACATTCAGCTGGTGATCTGTGGAGCACATGCAGGCTCCCCACTGACGGTTGGTTGGACACAGATGAATTTTGATTTTTTCCACCTTTTAATTTTTCATTTTAATTATTGAATTCTGAAATTCTATTGACTTAATAAAGTTCTGGAACAGCGCCCCAGTCCAATACTATTCACTTGAAGCACTGATTCGTCCTTTAAACTTTTCTGTGTGTTATTGCATAATAAATAAATGCGGTTGAAACTCTATGATGTAGATTTGCATTCTAATTAAAAATTCTTAATATGACCTGTTCCACTCTATCACCCTCTGTAATATTGGAAAATTTGGGGTGTGCCAAATAAAAAGCTTGGTAATTACATTGTTTATAACATTTGCTTAAAAAAAATTGGAAATGTTGAGCAGTTTCTCAGAGTTCAGGCTAAGGAAACCTGTTTTTTTTCATGTACTACCCTCTTTCAAGACTATAAAGTAATTTGGGTTTCTGATAAATAATGACTATGTTTGGATTAACTAATGCATGTTTTTAAAAAAATGTGTGAAAAAATTGCATGGAAATACTTTCAGAAAAGCTGGGAATGGGAAATAAGATGAATCCTCCATAAACAGAAATAGGAATTAGGGCCAATAACCACCAGCTCATGGGTACTGTTGGGAAGGTAAGGGACACAGAGATTTTCCTCTCTCATTTTCAGTGTATTCCCTCCCTGTAAAGGATATGAAAGATGAATTCTTCTTAGAAGAAATCAGAGGTTGTGCATCAAACCACTGTACAAGACTTTTTATACTGTAAGAACCAACAGACCTCTGACATATGCCAGCTTCTGTTGTTAGGTTTTATGATGAGAACAGTTCAACAACAGTGAAACAACTGGTTTCAGTAACATGATTTTGAGTTCAACTGTAACATCAAAAATACTTAAATTAGAACATAAGCATGATTTCCTCTTTACTGACCATGTCACGCTTTGTTATTTATTTATAATAAAATTTAGAAAATATTTCTATTAATTTCACTGACAAGACTACCATGGTTAATCATCATGCTTAAGGCAAAGAAGCATGGACCAGTCAACACAAATTCTGATCATTTCAAAATGTTAATAAGCATCATGTATGGATTTCTTAAAAAAACCCAAAACCCTCTTTTAGCTGTATAAAATCATGTAGAGTGAATTCAAGATGTTGATCTTGGCTCAAGCTTAGTTATTGGATTCTAGCCATTTGCTGTACCCTTAAAAAAACATTTATAAGCAGGAATGAACATAAAGTAGTATTTCCCCTTTCTTTAAAGTGAATTTTGTGACTGTGAAAAGTGCTAGATTGACAGCCCTGAGACTTGAGAGTCTTGTGTTGACAGATGAATTACGACATGGGCAGCAGTAATGTCCCCAGTGCCTGACAAATACATTTCAGCTCTGATGTAAAAAGCATTTCAGAGCTAGGAGGGTAGGTCTCCATGCCAATTCATTATGGGTGTAAGCTACAGCTGAGAGTGCGCCTTCCAGGCCTGATAAACAGAATTATGGTACTGGGGCCCATTCTAGGGTTCTAAAAATAGCTATGTGGATCTTGCAGAACCGGGGGAAGCATGGGCTACCCTTGTGTCTGAGGAGATTTATGGGTAGCTAGGCCAAACCTCCGATGGAGCCGCAATATTCATACATCTATTTTAATATGGTAGCGTGAGCCCCACTATCACAAGTCTGACTCACTCCCTGCTGCAGCGTACACATACCTATAAAGAACTGGCATGGAGAATTATATATTCAAATATATTTGTTAGGCCCTGGGGACATTTATATTACCACTCCCCCTGTGGACTCTTAGCTTAGACTGCCAACAAAGGTTACAAGTGATTCCGATTTTTGTGGTATGGAGAAGTGTCTGTTAGGAACTGAAGTGAGACCACAAAGCTGTTTCACATGGTCATCAGGTAGTAACAATTTCCAGTTATTATTGACCTTATCTGTACTTGAGGAGTATGACTCACTATCCTATTAATAAGCCCTCCTCAGCCATTTAGTCAAACCTAAACATTTTGTCCTTTGTGTATGTTTTAGTGCTACAACTTTACTTCAGTATCTGTTAGAGGACTTCTTTGTGGAAAAAAATATGGTATCTTCACTCTCCTCCTCATGTCCTTTCTCAGCACCTTAATTTTTTTGTCTTTTGCTATGGATTATCCTTCTTTTTTATCTATAACCATCAATGTGAATTTTGTCTTATTTAGATTTTGAGTTCTCAGGGATGCATACATACATACGTATGTGTGAGCGACTAATGGCACTGTATAAATATCAATAACAAAAGAATGCATTGCATTCTAAGAAGTGGGGGGAAATCAGACTTCTTTGCACATTACGCACATTATTTCAGAGCTTAAAGCAGTTTTGCGCAATGAATGTGACTGTTAGTTATATATTATTTTAACTTATTTCAGGCAATACTGATATATGTTAAAGTAATATAGAATGCCAAAAGCATGTGCTGGTTTAAGGCAAAGTGAGCGTGTGGTTTTGTGCTTTATATTGCTGCAATTAATGCTGAAAATGGTACTTTAATTGTAAAAATGTATTGGTAGAACACCATAAATGTTTTTAGATGAGGCCAAAAATTCTTTCCAAGTATCTAAGGTGCCAATAGCAGATGTGAATAATAAATTATGCCACTTAGCTCTGTCCCTTGCCAGATCCTGGGTCATACCTTGGCAGTTTCACCTGGCCTGCCTGGTTGAAGCCCTTTTAAATAGCTGTCTGAGGATCTCCCTAGCATGGTGAATTCTAGGAGATACAGGGACAGCATTGCAGATCCTATAATGTGCCTCTACCCTGCCACTGGTAGTAGGGTTCATGCCCAGGGTAAAGGGAGTGTACAGGGAGGTAGCCACTATGTGCATCAGGCTGCCACTTACGCACTGCATCTGAAAAACACACCAACAGCTGGGATCCCAGGCTCAAAGATACATAAAGGTATCGTATATATAATTTAAAGTGTATATGAACTACTGTTGTGCACTATTGTACAGCTGTCATTTATCAAAGTCAGCAATGAGTGCATTTATAGATGCCAGAGAACTGCACAATTTCACAATCAGAACCACCCAATTTCTATTAGGATTTCCTTTCCAGAAATGAGTTTTCATCTGCTCACTTTCTCTTTATTTTTGGACGTATTAAAGCTATTCTAACTGTAACTTTTTAGAGTAGGAATAGTTGTATGTGATGTTTTAAAGTGTCTTTTTGTAAGCCTACATGCATCTTTTCTATATACACTTTTGAGCTGCCTTCAGAGTTGAGCTCCCAGCCAGCAGCTGCAGGGCATGTTCCCAGAGGTACGGCTGGCCGGTGTTCCCTCAAATTTTTTTCCATCCATGTGTGGAATAAATTTTTGTATATGCACCAAGGCTTGTGTGGATGTGCTTCACCAATAGAAACACATGCTGTGGGTGCTCTGCTAATCAGCTGGGCAACACCTGAATCTCTCCTGTGTGGCCACTCAAGCGCTCAGCTTACAGGGAACACTGGGTCTGACCCAGCCCTGAGAATAGCTTGGTGCACACTAGGAACCCCCAGCTGGGGCATCTCCAGATCTGCCTCTCTCTGACTCCAGATCAAACACTCAGGAATTAAAAGGGCATTGGATAGGCTGTGGAGGGAAACTCTCTGCCCTTCCCCCCCCAAAAGCGACGACTCCCTATAATCTGCAACCCCCACGTCTTTGCTGCTGCAAGTGCCATTAAAGCTCTGAAGGAAGTGACACCCCCAGCAGCGCAAACGTAAGGGTAGTAATGCCAGCTACTTGTGCGGCGGAGGGTGGGGAATCATTCAGGGGTTCTGAACTGTGATGCACTATGCTGATCAGATGTCTGGTGGCATGGATAGCCTGGCAAGAGAAAGGGTGAAGAACAATATGAATGTCATGTTGTGATTGGCACTCCCAGTGTGAGGGCTAGTGGACCAACTGATCAAGGTGAAACATCTGAAGTGGAATTGATTATTTTAAAAATCCTATGCCTGTGGACTATTAACTTGGTATGGCCCTACTTAAATCAACACATTTAAACATAAAAATACTACCAAAATTACTGCAAAATAGAAAATGTTTATTACAGGATGATCTAGTTGCAGTCTTTATATTGCCTAATGCTTTCCATTATAAAATAACGTCATTATCCTGGAACTTTTCTGTTTTGTTTTTTAATTTGCCTGACAAACTGAAAACTTATAAAATAAAGCATAGTATCTCACTTTTTGTGGTAGCTACAAGACATCTGCACACAAACTCTCTTTCTAATAACAAATAATGGCTTAAACATACATTGGAGGAAAATCTGCAGATGGCATAAACTGTTGTGACTTAAATCAATTCAAGTTTCACCAATTTGCACCAGTGAGAAATCTGGTCCTTCCTTTTGTACACTGCGTTCTGCAGAGACCTTAATGTTACATGGGTCACGTTTGCAGAACGTTATGAATGCAAAAATTCATGCCCTTTGATGAATCTAATCTGCATTCACAGTTACAATGACTGAATATGCAGTCAGAGAAAATGCACACTCACATCACCAGTTAGACATTTACCAGGCCTTCTATGAGTGTAATGACTGCAGCTGCAGACACAGTTGTGCTAATTGTGCATGCAAAGTAGGGAAGTAAGCACATGAGTATATTCTGTGCTTAATTGCATGGACATTTTTGGAAATCTGGCCTTCAATGTGTTTTGTATAGTACTGTGTATATTTATACACTTTAATGAAATAGAAAATAGCAATTCCAAAACTCTTCATTTTTAACAATCACCTATGCAACATTTGATTTGTCAAAACTTTCACACATTTCCAGTATATTCCCTTTTGGTATTTGTTAAGTGCAGAGAGATGTCTGGGTACTGAACAAATACCAAACTAAGTTTCAAAAAATGGGGCAAATTTATTAGCAGTGAAGAAAAATAATTTAACTCAAGAGTTTTGATTTTTTTTAAATTCAAACTACTGCATGAGGGTAACCTCAATATATAAGCTATTTTTAAGCATTGTAGATTAATTTGTTTTGTTTTATTCATTATTTGGTCAAACAGATGGTAATGGTTTTGTCACAGTTTTCTTTTCTTTTTTTTCTTTTCTTTTCTTTTCTTTTCTTCATTTCCCCACTTTGTCACAGCTGGTTACCAATCAATCTCAATTCACGGTACAGTGATGATAGCACATGTTGTCCGGGGGCCAAATCTGATTGGGTTGCATTTTTTCAGCAGTGTTTCATATCAGAAAAAAATGTGTCTGCATGGCAGCGACTGTCAGCACACTATTGTACAACTGTCATTAATCAAAACCAGCAACAATGAGTGCATTCATATATGCCAGAGACTGCCAAATTTCACAATCAGAATCACCCAATTTCTATTAGAATTTCCTCACTGGCAATGTTTTTTCATCTGCTCGCTTTCTCTTTTTTTCCCCTCGTTTATTAAAGCCAGACCCATTCTAACTGTTACTTGTAGAACAGGAATAATTTTATATGATGTTTTAAAGTGACTGGTTTTTATGCGCACATATAATGACTGCTTATTTAAAAATCCTCTCTACTCTGTACTGATGGCTGAAGAGTAAAGGTTAAGTACCTCAAACTGTTTAACAAAAGAACTATTTAAAAGCTATTAGATGCCAGTAAATATTTTATATACACACTCACATACACACAATCTCTATATCTGCACCAACTACACATTAGGGGGCTGCACATTATAGAAAATTTTGCCAGCAGCTTGGCTAACAGCTTTTAATATTCAGGTAAGTATATCGAAAGGTGTTTCTTGACATTATGCATATTGTACCAGCAGTGCTTGTGACTGTATAGTTAATTAAGATTGAGCTGATTTTTTTTCCCCTTAACATGGAGAATCAGCCTGTTTACTCTACATTTGTGCAATGTATCGTCCCCAAATTTACCCTAATTATTCTTTAAGTACAGGATGAATGTTCTAACACTTTACAAGTTCATCCCTTAATCAGTTGGAGTTAAAATTAACTTGAAAATGGGTACTATAAGAAACTTAGCATTCATGATCAGACCTTTTTCAGCCCTGAATGATCTTAATAGTACTGCCCAGGCCAGGGTGCTCCCCAGGAGGGCTGCAGTTAGGGAGTGTAGCTGTGGCCCCCAGGGAGAAGCTGCCAGCCAGACAGCACAGCCCCACCTCCCCCTCAAAGGAGCTGTTGCCACAGCTGCACCATCCTCGCTGCCACGGGCGGCCCCACTAAGCACCCCCTACCCCGACCATCCAGCCCCTCACCTGTGTCCTGCACCTCCCACCACCTGCCTTGACTCCTGCTCCCCCCAGAGGTGGGAGGGGGACAATGAGGCCACTGCACAACTGGGCTCCCTCCCGTCCAGTGCTGGGGCCCAGGGCAAGGGCGGAAGGGCTTGGCCTGAGGCTTAGGTGCAGAGGGTCCACTTATCCATGGCCAGTGGCCTGCAACATGCAGTGCTCTGGTCCTAGCTGGCAACTCTCTCACTGATGCGGTGGCCCCCCTGTGGTCATTGCAGTATAACTGTTCCCGGCACTCATTGCCCCCCTGTGGTCATTGCGTAGCATAACTGTCCCTCCTATCAAACCTCTCCTTTCCATGTCCCCTTCTCCTGAGCTTGCTTTAAGTCATGTGAGGAAGGTGCATAACACATTTGGTAATCTTAGCTCTCTAGGAAGAGTTCTTGAACAAATGGACTCACAGATGGACAGACAGATAGATACACAGATGCATATTTCTAAAATATATAGTAAGTTTAAGCTAAGTTATTAATTGTATTTAATTAGATAGGACTTGGTCAGTGGCTCAGGTCATTCTTACCTGGAGCTATGATGAAATTAGTCATACTGCATGCTAATATTTTTACAGTAACAAAGAGTTAGTGACATGAAGAAGACTGTGCATGTGTCAAGAGTTTTCACTGATAAATTACTTTGCTTCTAGTTGTCACTGCTCTCAATAGCTGTGTGGCTGCATTTGAGCAAATGAAGGACGAAATTCACCAATATGTGCTGTCTTCTATGCACTGCTCCAGTTTTACAAAACAAGGAGGGGAAAAAAAGGGAAAAAAAACATTAAAATTGATGTTATGTATCCTCAGTTCACAAGAGCTATCACACGGTAGCATTCTCTTAGGAGCTCTAGGTTATCATTTATATATGACATATTTATATTTAAACACATGTAATCAGGGATGCAAAATCCCGTTTAGTCAGTTTACCAGTTAAATGTTATATTTAACTGGCTAACCACTTAAACAGGGACGAGGGGCTCCAGCTCGCCCATGGCGTGGTGTGGAGGGCCCAGCCCCCACCCATGGTAAAGAGGGCTGCTCTTGCCAGGCCGTGCTGCTGGCTAACTATAACCAGTAAGCATTACCCAGTAAGGATGATTCTTACCAGTTAGCCATTCACATCCGTACATGTAGTATACCGTTCATCAATGGTAAGAGACAGGAGACCAGTTTTCATGTCATAAATTAGACTATCCTCGAGCCTTCGGAACCTCCTGTTCTGAGAATACCTATCAGTAAGTTAGTTGCGATGGTTCAGAAGGTCAGTGACACCAATCCCAATGTAGAGCATCTTGCCTGCAAAGTTAGAAGCAAGGCTTTTGCAATAGGCAATGCTGGACTTTGGTACTGAGAGAAGGCATTTTGAATTGGTTAGATTGTTCACCATCCACAACAGTTTTTCTGGATGTGACAATATAAAGACCATGTTGGAGGAGAAGAAAAATGCACTGTCCCCACCGCTTATCAAAAGGGTCATTTTGTTCTGCTGTGGCTCAGATTCAGAGCCAATTTTCCTTCAAGTCTCCTTACCGCCTGCTTCATCTGTCAAAGTTCATCATTTAACCGTGGTGACTTATGTGGACAGTGTGGATGGAACAGATGACTGAGGGGCATTGCATCAATGTTTTAGGACACCAGATGGTTGTAGCGTCCCACGAGTGTCTCCATGAACTGGTCTAGTTGCTAGATGGCATGTTCTTTCAGGATGGGCCAGTAACCCACTGAGGCCCTGGCGGGTGGGCAAGCAAGAAGGTCTGGACCTCAATTTGAAGTAATTGATGATTGGACCTTGATAGGGACATATTTACTCTACCCTCCATGTCAATACCCAAGTGGGTGATTAGGGTTGTGCTCTAGTTCTGCGTTCTGGCATGCCAGGCGGCTGGTATACACACCAGCAGCCTTTGCACAATCTGCATGATGGACAGGTGCAAGCATAAAGGCTGCTGAGGCTTACAAAGCAGCTGGTTGGCATGCCAGGACCAACACATCCATGAGACGAAGAGGAGCAAGTCAGCTGCAGCCCGCAGCAGACTGCAGAGTCGTGCCCCGACTGCCTGCATTAGAGTTCAAACAGTCAGTCACAGTCACAGTCATGCTGCTTGTCTGGTTATAGCCCAGCAGTGGCGAGAGTGCTACTTGGATATTGTCTTTCCTTAAACAAACAAAAACATGTCAGCAAAATAAATGGCCAGCTGGTTTCCTGCGCAATAGATTTTTTTCTACCCTCACCTAATCTGTATGTAATAGTAAGTCTTCATTTCTGAATACAGTGTAGGAGCTGAATGTGGCCCCACGTGTGTTACTCCTCTACAGCTGTCGCTGTGTTACGGAAATAAGCATTCTTTTTCATCTGCAGCCCTTTGGCTGCCAAAGACAATAGTTTCTCCATCAGTATGGGAAATGAGTGTTGAATTCTTGTGATTTTATGGAAGTTATTGCTTCCACTTGCTTTTCTCTGCTATGAAAACAGTGATTGCAATTTGTCATTGACTAGTGCAACACAGTGTGCAAAATTACATAATTCAGTGCAACACCCCAGAAGAAATGTGCCATAACTGTGTATGGATTTTCAATAATTTAGTGCTGCTCAAAGAACAGAGGGCCAGATTCTCTGCTGTCATAATTTTTAACCTCAATGGAATTATGCCAAGAATGAATATGACTTTAAGGTTTGGAATACACAACAGCACCATACCGCTTTTCCCTCTGGAATATCATTTAAGCATCAGATACATCTGGAATACTGAATCAAAATACAATGGAATATGATTCTTAAATAAATAAGTGGCAAGTACTTACACAAATATCCTGTACACCAGTGGTAGAATGGTTAGCCTCAGTTGTTCTTTTTGTTAGCTGCTGACTAATACATTTATTGAATATGAAATGGAACAATTTCATATCACAGATCAGAATATGAAATAAGGCAATTCTGATTTCTAATTATCTCTGCAAATATTCTCATGGGTTAATGTGCCAACAATTTTGTTAGTACACTATTGAACATCCCAGTAGCTTTATAATAATACAGGTTAGACCTCCTTGGTTCGGCACCCTGGGGACTAGAGGGCTCCCAAATCAGGGAGATTGCTTCCAAATCAGGGAGGTCAATGCTCCCCTGCTGGCAGCCCCACTCCCAGGCTCCTCTCCCTGGAGTTCCCAAGGCTGGGGCTTCCACCCTGCTGCCCACATGCTGCCACCAAAGTTTCCCGGGATCCTGTCTGGGAATGCCTGGCCACTGCTGGCTCTGCTGCCACTGTGGGTTCTCTGGACTCCCTGGCCAAGGCTTCCCCACCAGTGCTGGGCCCCACTTTTGACGGAAGTTCCCTTACTGGGGCAATCCTGCCACACCAGCCCCACTGCTACTAGATATTCCTCAAATTCCTGCCTGCCCCTGCTGCTTCTGGGGGTTTCCCAGGGTTTCCCAGTCTGGGGCTACCCAGCTGCTGCCAGCCCCACTGCCAGAGCAAGTCTTGCTCTCACTGGGGGTTCCCCAGAGTTCCCGGGTCTGGGAGTGCCCAGCTGCCGCCTAGCCCCACTGCCACTGGGGGTTCACTAGGTGGGGCAGGGGCTCGCTGTTCACCACCTGGCCCCACTGATTCCAGGGGTTCCCTGGCAGGGGCAGGGCTCTCCACCCCTCTAGTCCCGCTGAAGCCAGGGATTCCTTAGCCTGGCTGGGGCTCCACTGCTTGGCCCAGCCACTGCTGCGTTCTCACAGATGGCTCTCGCTCCTCGCTTCCCAAATTCCTTTGTCTAGCTACATCTGTGGCCCTGCCACACCTGAGAGTCCTGGATTTGGGAGGCTCATCTTACACAGGAAAATAAGCATGTGCACAGTAATTCACATCTAAGTTTCTCAAAGTGATTTACAAGTATTAATAACTTCAGATTCATACTACACAACCTCACGATATTCCCAAGGGAAGAAGCTGAATTATGCCCCAGTTGAGCAAAGCATTTATACATGTGTTTAAATCCCATTTAAGTTATGCAGGTGTTTAATTTCTTTGCTGAATTCGGACCACAATCTCCATTCTACAGATAAGTAAATAGAGGCAGAGTGCAGCTGAATCACTCAAGGTCACACAGTACTTCTTTGAAGATCTAAGTATAAGATTTGGCTCCCTGGATGTCCAGTCTGGCATTGTAGCATCAAGAGCGTCCTTCTCCCTGGAAGCTGACAAATCTGCAACTAAATGTTAGGGTGAAGTTTGGTTAGCTTCAGGTGTAGTAGGGTTGTTATTTCCCAACAAAATAGTTTTCAAAATGTTTAAGGCAGAATATTTGAGGTGCAAAATATATCCCATAAAAACATTTATGGGGTTGAGAATGCCCACAGAGATCAGTAAAAGACAAGGATTCCCATTGAATCCTTCAATGAATCAAGTCTTAAAACATTCGTAATATTTTATCGAGAGAGTGTTTTTCAGGATGATCGCAATAGGAATCTGAATATCTTTCTGAATTTAAATTAAAAAAGCTTTGCAAATTAATGCTCATTGCATTCTGAAGTAAACTATGAAGATATATTGAGTTTTAAGCTAGTACAAGAATAAATAACAACAAAAAAGAAAAAAACAAACAAAATGAGAAAAAATGCAATGAAAAATGTTTCTTATTTATTAAAATAAAGTTCTCCGTATTCTATTAAATTATTACATTGTGCTTCTGGAAACTGAAGTATGTATTTTTAAGATTGTATCCAAACTGACACTTTTCAAAGCCTGTGTTTATTATAAACAACAAGAAGTCCAGTGGCACGTTATAGACTAACAGACTTATTGGAGCATAAGCTTTCACGGGCAAAGACCCACTTCGTCAGTTGCATATGATGAAGTGGGTCTTTGTCCACAAAAGCTTATGCTCCAATAAATCTGTTAGTCTATAAGGTGCCACAGGACTTCTCGTTTATGTAGATTCAGACTAACACGGCTACTCCTCTGATACTTGTCACCATGCAAAGCATGGTGTTTATTATGCACATTGTGCATAAATGAGTGTGATGTAATTTCCTGCCCCATCCCCATCCATGGTCTGACAATTTTATTAAGGCCCTGCTAGGGGAAAACACATTTTAAAGTAGCAGAAGTAAAATATGCAGCTCATGTAGTTAAAAGCATGATAAACCAGAGCTGTCATATATTGATAACTGATGTCTGATAGCTTAATTTTATCATATTGCTGTAGATCAAGGGCAGAGTGAGTGATATTATTAATAAAGCCCTAATACTGAGTGAACATAGCACTACTAATTTTATAGCTGTAAAGTTTTTAACTAATGCATAGTGCAATAAAAATGTCATGAAGATTAATGCCTGGTGGAATTATCTAACTCTAGATAATAAATTCTCTTCCAGAGATATATCCAAGATAGAATCAGATTGGTACTCTCCAGGTGAAGAATTTTGCTAGGTTTATTGTCAGCAACATAATGTCTTTCCTTTTTTTTTGTATCTTTAATGCAGATATGACATCAAAGATGATTACACCTTGCGCATTAAAAAGGCCACAAGCACAGATGAGGGAACCTATACATGCATTGCTGAGAATCGAGTTGGAAAAGTGGAAGCATCTGCTACTCTCACAGTTCGAGGTGAGTGCTATAGTATTTGAGAATATGTCATGTTTTACTGTTACTTTCTGACACAGTGGACCCCATCCTCCCCTGGAGTCAATTGGCATAGATCAGTCACAATCGGTAGAGCTATACTGAATTTCACCAATGGTGAAATCCTGGCCCTCTTGATGTCAAGAGTAAAATAACTATAATGGGGCAAAGATTTCACCCCAGCTGAGGATCTGTCCCACTATTTGTAACTGAAAGAACAAACATGTATGTATGTGTGTATGTATGTATAAATGTATGTGTCTAGTTTAGTTTATATTGTCTTTTCTCCCTGTGTAGACTATTTTTCCATGTTTCCTTCTATAATAAAATTACGCTTAAGTCAATGAATATTTTTTTTAATGTCAAACAATACATAATGGAACCTTTTTACCATTTTCATGTGAAAGAGTAGCACCATCCCAAGAAATAAGAGACTTAGTTAAGTATAATACGTTAAAGTATTACATATTCCTCTGGAAATATCTTTGGACACTGGTACTCACCTATTTTTTACATAGTGTAGTTTGATGTAGTGAGGCATTTTAAAAACCCAGCAGCATAATGAGTTTTCAAAAAGTACTTGTCCCAGTAAAGGTGGAGATGTTGAATATTATAGAGAGGAAAAATATGAAAAAAATCCGTAAGAGTAAATATAATATGACATTTAAAATACTTTATTTTCTCCAAAAAATAAACTGCAATTTTGATACAATGGGTATCACAGAGACACCATTTCACAGTTTATTGGTGCATGATGAAGGTTTTCAGTAGAGCTGTGAAAGGTTAATAAAAACATTTTTTGGTTTTATCATCTCTTTTTTTCTTTTCCCCCCATACATATTAAATCAAATGTTCAAAATCTCCATGGATTGCTTTATTAGAACAGGGGTCAACTGACCTAAGAGTCTGACTTCCATTTCCATCCATTTAATGCATGGACACAGTTCATTTTGATTTGCTGAATTCAAAGAAAAAAAACACTCACCCAGTGGCTTTTTGGGGGAAGGGGGGGATCTTAATACATAACAAAGAAAAAAGAGTATTGTGATAATCCATCTGATAAAATATTGTTATAATATTCGCTTTAGATAGTAACTGATAATGTGGCTTTCCTATTTCAAGCTGAAAAATGGCTGTACTTGCTATTTGTTTATGATGAGGATTGTTTTTCCATTTTGCAATTTAAGAAAAATAGGCACAAGAATTAACTCTCAAAAACTGTACACTTCCTTTGTCACAATACACAATAAATCTGGTCATTAGTTTAGTGGCCTTAATTTCTCCTAGATTTGTGTCCACTGTATACATTATCAGGTCAAACCTTTCTTTTTTACTAGCCTAGTCTTGTGATATGAGCAATGACTAGAACAAAGCAAAAATCCTTTGAACTCACTGGAGCTTGAACTTGACCAAATTAAGGTGGAAAAAGGAAATATATAATTTAATTGATTTTCCTACACTCAAGAAGATTTCTCATTATCTTTTTTCTTGGCTTTATAATCTACAGTCCATAGGCAAAGTGTTTATTCAATACAAAAGAATCCACTGTATTACAAGCATATTAAACATTCAGGATGTGATAGAAAATGAGAAAAGCCAAGAAATTCAATGCAGAATACTCAGCACTCCCCTTCTGGAAACAAAGGATCCCTGGGTAATCCCTTTTGACTTCAAAGGAATCAGGAGTTGTTTCTATTTTAATTAATGAAGGTCTTAACCCTGAATTATCAAACTTGTTTTTAGGGTGTGTCATTAGTCTACTTAATATAAGGTTATTATACAAAATTACCTGATTTCATCATATTGTATTTTTGTCCTATGAAAAGGGAGGAAACGACTGATACTCATCATTGGAATTCATTGTTTGGGGTGGTTCTAGCCCTGTGTAACCTGCATGTTCATTGAAAACCTAGTGCTGCAGTTACATGTGCACGCACGCACGCACACATATACAGCCTGGCTATCGCAGCTTAATTCCCAGCTCTCACCAATGGCACCATTTGAAGTCATTAGCCACAGAATTTGAATTCCCTGATTGAACCCTCATCCCTGTAATTGGGAATTTGCCCTTTTTTTCTTTTCCGGTCCATGCAAGGGGAGGATATTTCATATTACTGAAAGCCATAAAGCCTAACAAAGAGAGCATGTGGACATTGCTATGCACTGAGGTGTGTTGCAGACAGGAAATGGTAAAAGGGAGTAGTTATGACAGTGTAAGGTTCAGGCTATAGGACAGGTGAAAACTGAATAGGCCCTAAATATGTTATTTTATGTGGGGGTTCTTCAAAATGTAGGTTCAACCCCGGTCAATGAGCCCAAGTGAGCAAATGAACCGGGTTTCTAATAAAGTCTTGTAGCTCTGCAGTAGGTAACACTCATTCTATTGCTAAAATAAGGTAAATTCATCTTCCCAGATTTTAACCTCAAGTGAATTTTCTGTCCAAATGTTAAGCTCCTCTAAAATAACAGTGGCAGGCTTGACATCTCTCTCCCCCAACTCAAGTGCACTGAAGGGCTGGATACTGCTATAATCAAGAAATCACTTGTTGCAATAAACTGCTTTCAATCTCAATATCAGTCTGAAGCAGAATTAACCTGTCGATCATTCAGCAGCAATTTTTTAGGAAGTAGAAGTTTATCTAAGCAGTAATTTGGGAGTCTCTGAATTGAAATCCCGGTGGCCATTCCAACCTATTTGTTATATTTTCATCAGCCCTGTCAGTATGGAAAAAGTGATGTGCTGTAAGATTTAGTGGATGGTAAAAACAGTGTCTTGGGCTTTTCTCCAGCTCTTACTGCAGTACTGACTGGCCATGCTTAAAATACATTTGGTATTTAAATCAGACAGTGATGCCTTTCATTTATTGGCATGACATTTGCCAGTCTGTGGCTTGAATGGATGTATTCATCAGGGCCTAGAAGTTTGTGCTAATCCAAAGCTATTTTACTTCAATCAAGCATTAACGATGATACTTGCTGATGACATATGAACCTATCAAAAATGTTTCTTAGATGATTGGTTCCAGCCAGCTCATCCAGAAGCTGTGTAACTACGTTATCCAAAAAATGTAATAACAATAATTCTCAAAAAATAAAGCTGGGTATCTTACTCACATTGACATTTGTGAGTTTAATGATCACTGGAGTGTCCATAGTTAAATGTAACATTACACGTCATGCATTCTGACAGATTTTCTTTTCTTTTTTTTAATTTCTTTTTTATGTTCTCACCACACCATTGTAATGTCTACAGCTCGCCCTGTTGGTAAGTAACCATCCTTCTATCCATTTTAACATGACTTCATGCAATGCTTCATCTTTCATTTACAGCAGCATTTGACAGACTTAAACACAATTATTAATGACCAGTGCTTAACAGTGCTCACTTGCTGATGTTAGACAAGTGATTTTGACTGGGCAAGTAGTGCTACTTTTGAATTATTACTAGTTCTAGAATATCATCGATAAAGAACATTTGCCAGATTACTAGCAATTAATGTAATGGAGGGATGGAGTGTTAATAAGCCAAAGTTACTAATATGATCATTCTTAACAGTTTGTGGAGGTGTGTTTAAGGGCTTGATACCAAGAACACTGAAGCCAATGAAAAGACTCCTATTGACTTTAAATGGCTTTGGATCAGGTTGTATATTGGGGGGGGGGCGTGTTTCTGATGCAAGAAAAGAAGCACATGCTTTCACATCCGGTGTCTTTTGTACCTTTGTAAAATCTTTGAAACAATAGAGTCAAGTATACCCCATGCTAGAACTGAAGAAGGGGTGGAATGACTCCCCTTCCTGTTGGAACAAAAGGAAAAACTATGTAGCACTTTAAAGACTAACAAGATAGTTTAATGGGTGATGAGCTTTTGTGGGCCAGACCCACTTCCAGCCCATGAAAGCTCATCACCTATTAAACCATCTTGTTCGTCTTTAAAATGCTACACAGTTTTTCCTTTTGTTTGAGCAAGATCAGACTAACACAGCTACCTCTCTATTACTATTCTTCCTGTTGGAGGATTTCATCCTCCTCTTTGTATAAAGCCTGCCACAATTGATTTTTATTCCTGGAACATCATTGTTTTTGTAGAGTGTAAGTTTTGCCTCTGGAGTACACAAGATAATATGAAAATGAAATGCAAACAAAAATATTGTGCTACTAATACAATGTCCATATGAAGACTGATTGTGGATCACCATCTGCATTTTGAATCCCCCTTCAAAGTATTCAAACCCTGGTTGTTTCTTTCAAAACTCTGGTTCAATTTCAAAGATTGTGTGAAATGAAAAAGGAAGCTTGTCAGCCACTGAAACTTATTCTTATACCGAAAAATATTTCAAGGACATACATGGTTTATTTTTGTTATTTTCGTTAATGGATGTGTTCAGGGGGATTTGTTATACAATTTTTGTATGTATGGGTGACAGGGGCAATGATAGAGTTATAACTCGAGCTAATGCTGAGGTGAAGACAAACCCTTAGCACCAGAAATTAGTATTTATGTTAACAAACACTCCTGAAACTTTACTCAGGTAACATTCCTATGAGAGGTTAGTAGGGTTTGACATTCAGTTCGTGTACACAATTTGAAATTCCTTAAACAGACTCTGAGTCTGACTGACCAGTGCATCACTTCTGCTTTACACGAATAATCTCCAGTCAAATAAATGGAACTACCCCACTGTAAAAATGGAATAAACTGGGCTCTTTTTCTGGGAGATGAATGTGACTCAGACTTGGTCTTTGTTGTGAAAGTTGGGCTTACCCAGCTACGCCACTCAGCGGATTGAAAAATCCACAACCCTGAATGACAGTTAACCTGATCTAACCCCCTTTGTGTAGTTAGGGCTAGCTTGATGAAGGTTAGATAAGCACTACAGGTTGGACTTCCTTGCCCCTCAGCACATGACCTGTCCTGGACAAGAGTGTTTTCCAGACCAGGAAATGTTGGCAGGGGAGGAGGGGAGGGCAGGGGGAGGAGGGAGCCTCTCCACTGGGCTCCTTTCTTTAGCTACGTGCTACTGCTGCCCCAGCCCCCTAGTTGCAGCAGCCCTACAGGCTTTGTGGCCTTGCCAGACTGGCTGGCATGAGTGGCCCTGCCAGCTGTGAGCTCTGCAGGCCCCGCCCCCAGCCCCGTCAACTGCAGGCTCAGCAGCCCTCTGCCCCGTAGGCTCTGATGCCCATACCAGCTTCCCAGCCTTGCCGACTGTGGGCCATCATGGCCTGTTGGCTCTGCCCGCCAGCTCTGCTCCCAACCGCTAGCAAGCTCTGTGCTGGGGCTCTCTAGTCTAGCAACATCTGAGGTCCTGCCAGACCAGAGTGTCCCAGACCACAGAGGTTCAACCTGTACTACAACACCCACATTTTAATTCAGTGAAAAATCCAGTATAAGAAAACATTTTGTTTGGGAAACCTTAGGGTTTTTTTCTCTTAAAAGATAAAGAAGAAAAAAAATCATAAATTAAAACTCTTTGGGTTCTGCAAATGCTGCATTAAGTATATCTACAGGGACCATAACAGACTTTTGCTGTCTTGGTGCTGCGTATTTCAACACATTGATCCTCTGCTTTCAAATTCTTTAGCTCCTGGGATCATAGTTCCAGCTTTTTAGATTTTACTGAATCTCCTGATCTTATGTTATTCTATTTCCAAGCAGATGACACCTTCATAATGGCACACTCTGGTCAGCTTTATGTTTATTATACTAAAATTGTTTTATTTTGTTACAAGCAGTCATTTGGACAAAGATAGTGTCTTCCTTATTTGACCTATTGAGTTGACCTTAAATGAAAGTGGTGTTTTAAAAATAATTACTGTTTAGTCCAGTATTTATCAAATTATTTAATTACTGAGAAAATTGTAAAAATATCAGCCATAAACACATGAAATGTGTGGCGCTACCAAGCAAATTTACTATACTAGTGGTTGTATATTGCTTGATTTTTAATCATTCATGTATAATTGAATAACTTTACAAGAAATCTCAACAATAACAACCAAAAAACCCTCACTCTCCCCACAATGCAATTGCTGTTCTTGAGTAATTAACTGAGATGGGCCAGATTCACAAGGTTCCATTTCACCAAATTTAGTAAATTCACATCAGGGATTTGGGTCAACTCAGTCTCTACTAACTGTCAACAAGATGAGAGATTTTGACAAAAGAGAATGGTACAGTTGATTACTTAATATTAAAATACCTAAAGCTCTCCTGGAAACATATTCCTATTTTTAGTAGGGGTATATTTTCATATGCTTATACAGAATCACAAAAGCTGCAGACAGTGTAAAGTTTGACGCATATTGTTCTTTCATTCTGTTCATATAGCGGAAGAAATTCTGGTACTCTTTATTTCCACTTATTCTTCAGGAACAAAGCATGTTTTAATGAAATGTACCCTGAAGAGCAGGGAAGAAGAATTTTAATGCTTCCAGAGAATGTAATTCATATTGCGAAATGAGTACTTTTAATTTTCAAATAATTTTTTCTATGGTCATTTCAAATATTTATTTATTGAATTTATCTTTAACAGTTTTGTTTAAATGTTAGCTGGACTGGAAATTTTCAGAGCTGTTTGTCACCATCTTTTGTTCAAAGAGCTAGTAGCATATACCATACATATAATATACAAAAATGAAGCTTGGTTCAGCCTGAGGTAGATGGCAGCTGGTGAATTTTTTACAGCTCTTTACCAAATTACTCATCATGTTGTGATTTGCTGCTTCAAATAAATGTGTTGCCGATCTCCCAAATAGATGTTCTCTTTATTTATAAGCTTTTGAAAGAATTTCTATAGGAGTTACGACAGATGGGTTTAGGAAGCAGGATATTTATCCCCATTTAGGCCATTTTCTTCTGTTATTTCACTCATCAGATGGGTTTTCCAGATGAACAAGTTACTATTTTCACACATTCTCAATTTTGCTGTCTATCTTGTAGCAATCACACATTGGAATAACTATGAAAAGCCACCATCAAAGTTGGGAGGAACCAAAAAGCTTAATCGATCCCACAAAAAAGTCCCAGTCTTCAGAAGTAACTGATAAACTTGTTTTGCCTGAGATGTAAAACTTAAAGAAATAAAGTTCAAAAAGAAAATCTGATGCTGTAATGTGCTTGGAAATAGAATATGTTTCTGATGTTTCTCGTTACCTGCCTTCTTCCTGATCACCCAATAAGTCATTTCAGATCAAAAACAGTACTCAATTTTCAAATTAATTGCCTAAATCCACTTGAAAGTACAGTTCTTTGCATTTCATATGCATTGTAATAAGTCAAGCCAACTTGATTTATGATATGACTCAACTTCCCAGAAAAGGAGGCAACAAGAATTTGGATTTCATTTTCAACTTGAATAAAAATCATCTAACTGGAATTAACTAAAAATGAAGGGTAAGAAGAGACCAAAAATCTTAAGAAAACTTCAGGTTCTTATTGATGTGGGGAAAACAGATACAGATAGATATGTTACCCACTTTCCATTTGCCATGTGTAATACTAATTAGATACGATCTAGTCAAATTTAAGTGAAATGCAACTTTTTGATGCATTGTGCTCTATTCTGGGAATTTGTCACATCATAAATCAACCTTGCATAACTTAATGGCCTATCTGGAATGTTGCAGCACAATACATTTGAAATGTAAAAAACTTTATTTTCAACTAAATTCTCTTTGGGTACGTCTACACTTGCACCCTACTTTGAACTAGGGATGCAAATGTAGCCGACCGAAATTGCTAATGAAGCGGGGATTTAAATATCCCGCGCTTCATTAGCATAATCTCGCCTGTGTGCTATTCTGATTGCCAGCTGATTCGAACCAGGAAGTGCACTCTGGGCTGCGTTAGTTCGAATCAAACCCCTCGGTTCGAACTAACGTTACTCCTCATTTTTTTAGGAGTAATGTTAGTTCGAACCAAGGGGTTTGATTCCAACTAACGTGGCCCGGAGCGCACTTCCTGGTTCGAATCAGATGGCGATCGGAATAGCGTGTGAGCGAGATTATGCTAATGAAGCGCGGGATATTTAAATCCCCGCTTCATTAGCAATTTCGGTCGGCTACATTTACATCCCTAGTTCAAACTAGGGTGCAAGTGTAGACGTACCCTTTGTGGTTTGGAATGACTTTGGTTAGATGATAAGCGAAGAAGATATTTCTGTCTCTGCAGCAAACTCGCTATATTATGCATGCTGTTATATTTTAGTTCCAGTCATGAAATATCACAGTTCCAGTAGAACATTCAGGAATTATACTTCATTATCAGGAATGCTAATTGTTGAAATCCTACCTGGTAGGATTATGCCATTTCTTGGTGGCAGAAATTCTGACAACTACATCAAAGGGCAACATGTCTGCTGCTGCTGTCCATAGGGATTTGGCAGTTAACCAAGGCAACACCAGACATTTGTCACCTAGCATTTCCCTAAATGGCAAGGTTAGTAAAGTAGAAACTTTGTATTATTTATTAATTGGTGAACACTTTAGAGAAATCAGAGATTAAATCAGAAAATAGAATAAACTTAATCACAGGGCAACATACACATTTTGGGGGATTTTAATCAGAAGACAAAATAGTGAGTCAGTTTTTCCTGACAGTTATCCTTTTTAAATGTACTGGCCAAACCTTCATATCCATATGTTGTTTTGTGCTTAGACAAAATTTCCATCACCTTTTTCAGAAGTTTTGCCCGAGTAAGTGTTAAGTAAGTATTTAAGGATTGGTTTCCAGCAATACAGCATTTCTGATGTGTGTAAACAGGTTATTGCTGCAACTTCATTAGGTGACAGTGGCATAGAGATCCAAATGGCTCAGGTAAGACTAGCAATGTCAGTCTCACAGTCCCACAAACCTCACAGTCCTCAAAATCTCCCAAACTCATCTGCTTTCTCTGGTTAGGTTTTCACTAGTGTTTGCCAAATATGTGCCAAAATCATGGTATGCCACTAGGTTGTGGCAAGTACATGTATTTGTGGAGACCTTCATTGATGATTGTTGGATCACAGAAGGATGTATACTTTCTTCTTGGATTCACGATTTGGGATGCTTATCTGAAGCTTATTTAAATGTACTCAACTCCATTGTGGCCATTGAAATCAACGATAGTCTTTCCACTGATGTCAGTGGGTTTTGAGTCAGTCCATGGTGGCTTGTCTACAGACATGACATTCACAACAACCTGGGATGGGAAACTATGACCTTCTAATCTGTCATGGCTAACTGTGTGGACCATACAGATGTGCATTAACAGTTTGCTAATGCACTTTGATCTGCTCTCATTTGACCTTCTTGCTGTTCTTTCAAAGACTGAGGGGTTTGTGTGTGTTTCTTCAAATTTTCAAAGACTGTCTGCTTTTTGTACCACATAAAATCACAGAACAAGATAAAAATAAATATTGTATTGTTTATCACATTCAGACTCTGAAGTTAAATTGAAAGTAAAAATAATTCGCCCTAGGATCAGGATGCTTCCCTTCTGAAGTGCTAATAGACGTTTGTTCTTTTTCAAATTTCTTTTATCTTTCTTATAAAATCCTAACTCTGGAAAAATCGACCTAAAATACGTCTGAGTCCCATCATTGGTGCCTGGGGCTTTGTTACCTTTTCTAGGTAAGGACCCAAATCCAGTGGGAGGCGGTGTGAATCAGCTGCCCTTTCCCCATAGCAGAAGAAGAAAAAGTGAGAGAAAAATAATATGTACAAGCTCATTGTTATTCAGGATACAGATTGTGCCAGAAAAGTGAAATACATAAAATTGCTTCAAAGTCAAGATGTACCTACCTAGATTAGTGACTGCAAGCATAGCTCCCTGTGCTAACTCAACACACCACCCCATCTGGTCAGAACTCCATTAGTACTGAGTGTGGTGCAGCAAGATAGTCTTTATAACAATACTAGTTGCTTCCCTACTCCATCCTGGTGTAGTATCAAATCCAGTATCAGATTGGGAAACTCTCTTCATTTTAAAGCCAAATGTTAATGAGATGGATTCACCATCTCCTCCAATCTCCCTTGTTTCAAGTTGAACAAAGTAATCAGTCAAAGATATCTGGGTTAATAATAAATCTGCAGTGTCATCCCTTCGGTTCTATTTTGTCTTCAAAATGAGGGCTTCATCTATGATCATATCATGTTTGATTGTGATTAGGATTCATAAGAGGTGGTGAATAGAGTCACTGTCAATCAGCTCTGTATTCCTGAGAAAATACAGCTGGCTCAGCCAATGTATCCAGTATTTAATATCATGCTTTCAGCTTATATGTTGTTTGTCTGCATCTGTCTATCTCCCCTGGTCACAAAAAGAGAAACTAAATCAAGGGTGGGCAATAAAACAGTGCCAGCTCACTAGGGTTGGCCCTAGCAGGCCACTACAACTATATTTACCTGCACCCCTACAGGTACAGGCAATTGCAGCTCCCATTGGCCATGGATCGCTATTCCCAGCTAATGGGAACTGTGGGAAGCGAAACAGATCAAAACACCTCTACCCACATTTCCCATTGGCCAGAAATACTGATCTGTGTCCAGTGGGAGCTGCAATTGCCTGTACCTGTGGAGGAGCAGGTAAATATAGTGGTGGCGGCCTGCCAGGGGATAACCCTGGTGGACTGATTGTGGCTGCAGGCTGGTATTTGCTGACCCCTGGATTAAAGAGTCCAAGTCCCCCTCAATCGTTCCCTTTGATTTTCATATCTCCAGACCATAGCTGCATTGTTTGACACTCTCAGTCATATAATGGACACAGTGCAACGGCTAGGTGCTTAAATAGGTATTCCAGTCTCCTGGTACACCTATGTAGCATAAACATCCAAAAATGCCGATGCAATTCACACACAATCATGGGTGAGAATCCTGTTTCTTTCCCTCCTTCCAAGTATTCTTATAACACCTTCAAAAATGCTTTCATCTTCCTGAAATGGAATGGCCAACATCCTTCCAGTCCCATTATCACCAAAACCAGAGGGTGCAGGATTAATCATAATACAACCATCCAGGAAAGCAGTCATTAGAAAATAAATAGTCCTAATCCATAAATCCTCCCTATTTCCTTTATTCTCCCAACAGTTTCTATACTATAATTCCATCACCATCTATGGTGATATTTGAGTGCCCTTACACATATATTTTTTTAAGTGTAATGGATCTGCTGAAAAGCACCTCCCGGTAGAGGTGAGGCTTGCCATGTTTCCTGTATATGGCACTACTGTGACTCAGTCTGATTTCTGGTGTAAACAAATTCCAAAGCTCATCCACTGACAATGCCATTATTCTCCATCAACAAAATGTACACCTAAATCCACTGAAGTATTCATAATTGAATATCATTAGTGTCCTGAGACCTAGAAAAAAAAATGGTCACTGAGAGCCAGAGCCAAACCCTTTGAAGATTCCACAGATGAAGACCAGGACCCTTAAATTGGACCCAGACCTAGACAGACAACCTGTGGAAAGATCAGTTATAATATGTTCCCGCAAGACCATCCTGTGCTGCAGAAAGTTGTATGAAAAATAACCTCTAGGAGGCCTTCATATATAGTCTTTGATACAGGACATTTCAGTAGATTGTCCTGGAGTTTCCAATAGGAATGACTCACTGCAGATTGGTGATCATTTGATGGAAAAGAGTGCAATGTTTTGAAGAGTCATCTTGTAAATAGGAAAATAATAGTTTTGCCCACTGCTACATCTAAAAGTTCAAGAGCAGTATTTGGAGGCTGTGTCATCAGTTTGACAGTGAGGTGAAGCAGATGAGCTTAGTTGAGGGAGTGGTCACAGACAATTTTTTTTTTAGCATTTCCCTATCAATTTCAGAATCTCTGCGTTGCTCAAAATGAACCTCTTACCAGCTGCTGTTCCATATCTCAGTTACAGGAGTAACAGGGATATCTATTCCTGTCCAGTGTAATAAGAGTCATCTTATTCTTCAGCATCATCCAATCTCTACTTAACCAAAAAAAGACAGTATTGAGTATTAGTAATATTACCTAACAGAAGAACAGCTCTGATCTTTATAGGTGTGGCAAATCTGAGCAGTTAATGGAATTTTGAGTATTTGGCAGAGGCTAAGTACACAACCCATATTGTATGGTTATGAAAATTATACATCTTACAGGTAAAAAGATTTGTGAAATTAAACTTTCATGCCACTTGCAGACAGTAGACCATAAATTAATAAAGTGCAATTGGGAAAGGGCCTTCAGATTGAATTTCTTTTTGATCTTGCAACCTGAAGTCACATATGTTCCATCATAAATTAGAGATCTCATCTGATACATCATTTCCTTTTGAGGTAAATGTGTTAATAAATCACTGAAGTTTCAAATGAACTTCTATTTTTAGAACTTTAGGCTTTCCAAAATAATTGTCATGCTGTATGTCACTGATCATGGATATAAAATAGCTGAAATTAAATGTTATTACATCAATAATTCAAATTATACTCTGCCAGTGGCAAATTCATTTTAGTTATAAATAACCCTTTTAATTTTGTAATAGTCATGCTTCTCTTGTGAGAATTAATTTTCATTAGGGGCCTGATCCAAAATCTATCAAAATCAATGGAAAGTCTCTCATTGGATCAGGGCCTATATGCGATGATGTATTTAAAAATTCTAATCAAAGTATGCATAATGTAAAAAATAATTAGGTTATCGTCATTTGACACATTGTTGGTTGGACTATGTGCAATGAATTATGTTTGCATAGTAGCTGCTAGTGCACAATTGTGGACATAACCTCAACGCTAATGCTGTTTTTGTTAATTTTATTTCAGTTTTGGTTTCCAATGGTGATTATACAGTATATTTTATTATAGAATTTACTTTTAATTAAAATCAAGGAATATAATATATAGACCTTAGGGCAGCTTGGGCAGTTGCTGGTAAGGAGGTAATGACAATATAAGTCTTTTAGGATCATTGATTTCAGTGGGGACAACTAGTACACTGATCCTCTTGGGATCAGGCCAAAATTTTCATTGTAATATTACTTCCTCTAGGGTCACTACACATTTGATTATAAAATGATACATTTTACTTTGATAAAACGCCTCAGCTCCCTCCATCTACAAATTCATGGGCTGCCACATTTCTTATCAGGTGACTAGTGTTCATCTGGGAGGAATGAACTGATTCAGTCAAAGTTTCCTACAGCTGATGCTTTATAAGCCCCATGTGACTCAGCATAGCCTTAGAATTCAGTAACACCACTGGGTAGAAAAATGAATGGCTTGCATTCCATCCCAATGGGCTCACTCTGCTAGCTATTAGGCTATGATAAATGCTGAGGAATTCCTTTGAAATACTTTGCAATATTCATTGCTCCCCCTTATTAAGGCTCTTTGACACATAAGCACAGGCTACCTTTTATAAACCTTTATTAATATAACACAAAGGAGCCATTCACTCAGGCATGAAAAGATATCCAGGAAGACAGCGTGCAACAGAATGCCACCATTAGCATCTTCAGCAACATACTAATGCTCACAACTGCGTCTTCACTATCTCCATTTTAATTCACACCTATAGAATCCCGTCCTGTGCTGTAAAAACAACTCTGAACATGATGTGATTAACCTTAGGGTCCCTCAGACCCTCATCTCAAAGCCCACCTCATACATGGCCTATGCTTTCTATTCATGTTCAACCGTCTGATTTCCATATCATCCTACTCGCCCTCACAAGCTGCTATTAGCATAACAGAGCTTTAGCGTGACATTGATTGAAGCCAGTGCTTGCTGAATGCAGTATCAAAGCATAATTTGCCAGAAATCAAATCTAATTTACTGTGTACCATATTTAAATTTCTCAAAACACCTTTTCAAGAAAACTGTCCCAGGCCTCTAATCTTAATTGTTCTTTTTTATATTCTTGTCTAGTTCTCTGGAATTCAGGCAATACACTTTGTTTTAAAGCCATTGTCTTTGACTTGCAAATGTCAATTAAACAAGAGTTTTTCCACTCTGTTTACTTCATCCCCATTAATGTTACAGCTGAAGCAGTGAAGAGTAACTGTTTGATGGGCAAAATATTTGGTTTATTACATCACAAGAGGTTCTTTTGACAGGTTTTCTAATGTGCTGGGGTTTTAGGTAGTTGCAGTGACTTGTTATGGCAGTCTCTCGCCTTTTTATTCATTGACATTTTTAAAGTATAATTCAAGCCCTCATAGCTGCAAAGAAAAGTTCAGAAATGTGATAATAATCAGTGATCACAATGTCTGCCTGAGTCTCCAGAAATCCTGAAATGCTTGCTTTAAGGGTTTGAACTGTGGTAGGGAGCCTTTCCAGGACCACTGTGAGAGAGGACTTTGTGTATAGCAGAGGAAAAATAGTTTAGAAAGCTCAGCCATCCCATCCAAGCAGGTATCCCAGCAACTGGGATGTATGTACTGATGCCCAACAGTTAGCACCTCTGCCCCCATGGACAAAGACAGGCTTTCTGCTGCTTCCAGGGTTTGGGGGATTTCTGCTGATGCTCCTGGGGAAATTAAATTCCATAATGCTATTGCCTCTGTCTTTATGAGATAGGCAGGGAATCCTTCTAAGTGGTGGGAGGTGGGAATGGAGGTACAGCCATGGGATGATTTTTTTTGTTACATCGTCCCTTGTGCCCTGGATTGCCTTAATTCAGCCCTGATAATCATCAGTATGAAAATATCCACTATAACCACAGGTTCAAATCCCAGCTAGGTCTGTCTGACCTCCAAACGTAGCAGATGGATTTACCATAGTGCGCTGTGGGGCAGGGTGTTTCAGATTAACTTTGAGAGCCCTATTTATTGTGTGTAGACATTTTGGCACTTTCTGTAGGAGTGAGGGATTTCTTTTCTTCACTTCTCCTTCCCCTTGCAGATGTATTCTATTTGCTGTTCACCAGGTTGCTGGTCTTGCACCCCAGAGGCAGTGGCATGAATGTGCACTGGGTGAGAGAAATATGGTGGGGGAGGGAATCATGCTGCAGCTAAGGGCTCTGGAGGCTCTAAACTGAGTTAAGAGTCAAGAAGCTGTACACCAAAGTGGTACCATCTCTGCAGTACAGAGGCCACTCAGAGATGACTGGTAGAAGTTGAGGGAAAGTCCAAGTCCCAGCCTCAACCCCTCTCTCCCCATCCCTTTCAGACAACTAGCAACTTGTCGGGGGCTAGGAGGATGCACAAACTGCTCTCCTCAGTGGGAACTAGAAAACTCATTCTTAGAAGTGTGAGGGGGAATGAGAGACTCTTGTGCTGTTCTGCACCCTGGACATCAATAAAGCAGCTGGCTATATTTGAAAGATGTTTTAGCATCCCTTGGGAGATGGCAGACAGACTAATTTTTAAAGTGCTTATACACAAACACTAGAAGTCTAAATAATAATTTGGATGAACAAAAGTGCCTCACATGAAAGGAGGATATTGATATAATAGGCATCACAGAAACTTGGTGGAATGAGGACAATCAATGGGACACAGTCAAACCAGGGTACAGAATATATTGGAAGGACAGAACAGGTTGTGCTGGTGGGGGAGTGGCACTATACATGAAAGAAAATGTAGAATCAAATGAAGTAAAAATCGTAAATGAACCAAAATGTTCCACAGAATCTCTGTGGGTAGTAATTCCATGCTCTAATAATACAAATGTAGCAGTAGGGATATATTATCAACCACCTGACCAGGATAGTGATAGTGACTCTGAAATGCTAAGGGAGATTAGAGAGCCTAACAAAATAAAAAACTCAATTATAGTGGTGGATTTCAACTATCCCCACACGTCACCTCAAGACAGGATGCAGAAATAAAATTTCTTGATACCTTAAATGACTACTTCTTGGAGCAGCTGGTTCTGGAACTCACAAGGGATGAGGCAATTCTTCATATAATCCTAAATGGAGTGCAAGATCTGGATCAAGGGGTAAATATAACTGGACCACTTGGAAATAGTGACCATAATGTAATAACATTTAATATCCCTGTGGTGGGGAAAATGCCTCAGCAGCCCAACACTGTGGTATTTAATTTCAGAAAGGGAAACTACACAAAAATGAGGTTAATTAAACAGAAATTAAAAGGTACAGTGACAAAAGTGAAATCCCTGCAAGCTGTATGCAAACTTTTCAAAGACAGCATAATAGAGGCTCAACTTCAATGTATACCCTAAATTAAAAAACACAGTAAGAGAACCAAAAAAGTGCTGAGTAAAAGAACCAGTGAAAGATAAAAAAGCATTGTTTAAAAAGTGGAAGTTAAATCCTAGTGAGGAAAATAGAAAAGAACATATACTCTGTCAAATTAAATGTAAAAATATCACAAGAAAAAACCCCAAAGGAATAAGAACAGCTAGCCAAAAACTCACAAAGTAATAGTAAAATGTTTTTTAAGTACATCAGAAGCAGAAAGCCTGCTAAACAACCAGTGGGGCCCCTGGATGATCGAGATGCCAAAGAAGCACTCAAAGACAATAAGGTCATTGTGGAGAAACTAAATGAATTCTTTGCTATGGTCTTCATGGCTGAGGATGTTAGGGAGATTCCTAAACCGGAGCCATTCTTTTTAGGTGACAAATCTGAGCAATTGTCCCAGATTGAGGTGTCATTAGAGGAGATTTTGGAACAAATTGATAAACTTAACAGTAACAAGTCACCAGGACCAGATGGCATTCACCCAAGAGTTCTGAAAGAACTCAAATGTGAAGTTGAGGAACTATTAACTGTGGTTTGTAATCTATCGTTTAAATCAGCTTCTGTACCTAATGACTGGAAGATAGCTAATGTGATGCCAATATTTAAACAGGGCTTTAGAGGTGATCCTGGCAATTACAGACCGGTAAGTCTAACGTAAGTACCGGGCAAATTAGTTGAAACTATAGTAAAGAATAAAATTGAACAGAATTTGCTGGGGAAAAGTCAGCATGGTTTCTGTAAAGGGAAATCATGACTACTAGAATTCTTTGAGGTGGTCAACAAACTTGTGGATAAGAGGGATCCAGTAGATATACCATACATAGATTTCCAGAAAGCTTTTGACAAGGTCCCTCATCAAAGGCTCTTAAGTAAAATAAGTTTCATGGGATAAGAGGGAAGGTCCTTTCATGAACTAATAACTGGCTAAGGGCACGTCTAGACTACATTTTTCTTTCAAAAGAAGATATGCACATTCGGCGTGAATTTGCATGTCTTCTTCTGATAACTTTTTCGAAAGAGTTTTTTTCTAAAAAGCAAGCAGTCTAGACGCAGTTCTTTCAAAAAAACAACAACCCCTTTTTCAAAAGAACCTTTCTTCCTCAAAAAATGAGGTTTACAGCGTTCTTTCAAAAAAGGGTTTTTTTTTAAAGAACCACATCTAGACTGCTTGCTTTTTTGACAAAACCTCTTTCGAAAAAGTGATCGGAAGAAGATATGCAAATTCACCCTAAATTTGCATATCTTATTTTGAAAGAAAAACGTAGTCTTGACATGCCCTAAAAGACAGGAAACTAAGGGTAGGAGTAAATGATAAGTTTTCAGAATGGAGAGAGGTTACTAGTGATGTCCCCCAAGGTCTGTACTGGGACCAATCCTACTCAACCTATTTAAAATGATCTAGAGAAAGGGATAAATAGTGAGGTGGCAAAATTTGCAGGTAATATTAAACTGCTCAAGATAGTTAAGACCAAGGCAGACTGTGAAGAGCTTCAAAAAGATCTCACCAAACTAAGTGATTGGGCAACAAAATGGCAAATGAAATTTAATGTTGATAAATGTAAAGTAATACACATTGGAAAAAATAATCCCAGCTGTACGTACAATATGATGGGGATTAATTTAGCTATAACTACTCAAGAGGGAGATCTTGGAGTCATTATGGATAGTTCCCTGAAAACATCCACTCAATGTGCAGTGGCCGTCAAAAAAGCAAACAGAATATTAGGAATCATTTAAAGAGGGATAGAGAATATCTTATGCCTCTGTATAAAGTCATGGTATGCCCACATCTTGAATACGCTATACAGATATGGTCACCTCATCTCAAAAAAGATATATTGATATTGGAAAAGTTTCAGAAAAGGACAACAAAAATGATTAAGGGTTTGGAACAAGTCCCATATGTAGAGAAATTAAAAAGAGTGGAACTTTTCAGCTTAGAAAAGAGGAAACTAAGGGTACGTCTACACTGCACAGCTATTTCTGGATACCTCCAGTATCCCGAAATAGCTACCCCACGTCTACACAAGCTGCTCATTATTTCAAAATATTTTTCAAAATAATGGGTGCACTATTTCTCCATCCTGGTAAACCTTGTTGCATGACGGATAAGGGATGGCTTGAAATAGCACATTATTTCAAAATCTGGCTCTGTGAAGATGCACCAAATTTCAAAATAAGCTATTTCAAAATACATTCAAGATAAGATACACAATTTGCATGGCGCAAATTGCATATTTTATTTCAAGTTTAGGGTGCTGTGCAGAAGCACCCTAAAGGGAGGATATGGTAGAGGTCTATAAAATCATGACTGGGGTAGAAAAAGCGAATAAGGAAAATATATTTACTTGTTCCCATAACATAAGAACTAGGGGTTACCAAATGAAATTAATAGGGATTAGGTTTAAAACAAACAAAAGAAAGTTTATCTTCACACAGCGCACTGTCAGCCTGTGGAACTTCTTGCTCCATTACTTTATAAGGAGGTTGTAAAGACCTGGACTTTTACAGGGTTCAAGAAAAAACTAGATAAATTCATGGAGGTTAGGTCCATCAATGGCTATTAGCCAGGATAGGTAGGAATGGTGTCCCTAGCCTCTGTCAGAGGCTGGGAATGGGTGACAGGAGAGGGATTACTTGATGATTCCCTGTTCTGTTCATTCCCTCTGTGGCATTTGTCATTGGCCATTGTCGGAAGACAGGATACTGGGCTAGGGGGACCTTTGGTCTGACCCAGCATGGCCATTTTTATGTTCTTATGGAAGAGATCCTTTGGAAATGTAAAATACTGTGAGCACAATCATAAAACTCCTAAAGAACACCAGGGGTGATTATCAAAGGGGGGAGATTTTGCACATCATGCATTTTAAGTGTGTCTCTTCATTTACTGTCCCAAATTTATCCTAAATTCAGCTACCTTGGTTCCATCCTCCCCCATTCTGCCTTCATCATCTCACATCTCCCTTTCACTTGTTTCCCCACTGCTTCTCTCACAAGTCCTTTCTCCTCTTCCTATGCTCCCCATTCCCCATGTCAATTCACAGTCCATTCTGTTTCCTTTACCTACTCACTTCTGGCAACCTTTTTCCCTGGTCTTGGTCTTGCACGTTTCTCCTTCTTCACAAACAGCTGCATTCCTTCCCCCTTCCTCCTACTCTCATGTCTCTTTGACATCACAGTTGTCCCCTTGTCAGGCTTGTCCCTTCCTTCTTTCCCCATTTTCTCTCCTCTTCCTCTTCTATATAGGATGCCTGCTACTTCTCAACATAGATCACTGACATCCATAAACGTTTAGCTCCTGCTGCCTTCACCTCCTTGCACTCATTGAAACCTGGACAATATCTCACACTACACCCCTTCCCACACATCCCTAAAGGACCCTAGGGGAGGCATTGGACTTTTCCTCTCCTGCCTTTGTCACTTCCAGATCCCTCCCTCCCGCTCCTTTCTCATTCATTTTTTAAAGTGTGAAGAGATGGACTGAAAAGGATATTGGGGATGGGCCAGTTTCATACCCTGGGGCACACCATCGGAAAGCACAGTGGTCTCTACATGTAAGGTATAACAGTGAACTCTCTAAAGTGCAGCTGTTATTGGAGTATCACTACTCCAATAACAAGTTCAGGGGAGGCTTGAGGATAAGGTTAAAACATAATCAGCGTCTGCACCATAAAGAGCTGATTGTTGTTCCTCAGCTTTTGTTAACATCAGAGCTTAAACAAATATGTATGAAAGTAACACTTCTTTTTACAGCTGATGGAGATCTTACATGGAGATGTGTTTTTTTTTTGTCTTTGCCCCCCCTTTGGTATTTCCTAATTGTGTATACATTAATTAATGAATGTCCTCTGGCATGAAAATGCATCTACATAATGCTAGCTTTCCCCTTTGATATTATTCATTCACTCATTGTGAAATCTCTCTTAATTTTACATCATGTTTTTTTCTTACACTGTAGCTCCCCCGCAGTTTGTGATAAGACCACGAGACCAAATTGTAGCTCAGGGTCGAACAGTGACCTTTCCCTGTGAAACTAAAGGAAATCCCCAGCCTGCTGTTTTTTGGCAAAAGGAAGGCAGCCAGGTGAGTCTAACCCTTCATATGAATGCTTGCATCTTTTTTTGAAATTAGGTGTTACTCAATGTTTTTAAGGCACCTCATTAATTTACTGCCTTTCACATGTTCTATACACCTTATAAAGAGATCTTTTCTGCTTTGTTATATTCCATAAATATCCTTTAATAATGTTGTTGAATATGATGCAGGTTATACTGTGAAGCATCTGGAGTGCAACCAGGTTAAGGTCCCATTGTGCCAAGTGTTGTACAGACATATAGAAAATCCCAATCTGCACTCCCCAAAAAGTTTTCAGTCTGGAACACAAGACTATAGGTGGATTGGATAAATGTGATGTGGAGCAAAGGAGACAGTAACAAAAATAAGAGGCTGTACGCAGTACCTAGCCAATCAGGGGCAGTAATTGCAACAGGACACCTGTGTAATCATTATCAGGTAGCTATAGATCTAACTGCCTGATTTGCACTGACGTGTGAAAATACATGCAAATGCAGGTTTCAGATGTGTAGCTATTTGCCTTGATAAAGCTGGCATGCACAATTTCTGAGGCCCATTTTGGAAAAATTTTTTCCAGAAATAGTGAATTTTGGACACCACGTTGGCTGCTCTGGGCCAATACTGACTCCCTTAGCTTTGGATTTGAATGTGATGCTCTCACAGATAAATCTTTACATAGGTTTATAATGTTGTTGTTTGGCCAAGACTAGTAATTGTGAAAGATAGGCTGTTTCACCGTCTGGATGGTTTTCCTCATGATGTGCACCTGAGTTCTACTAAGGGTAGGAGAAGCTAGGGAGTGTCCTACCACTGGTGAACTTCTCTGCTGCCCATCTTTGGACAGTTGCAAAGGGCCCCGATCTAAATAGAGACTGTAGTCCCAGATATTGATATAATTTTTTCTCCTGGAGCCAATTGAGATATATTTTCATAGGTAACCCTTCTGCCAGGTGCTTAATAGCAGTTAGTAGGGACAGATTCAATATGTTGAGAGTCCCTCTTGGAGAATAAAATATTGAATTTAGCCTCCACCTAGAATGCTGGTAGAAATAAATAAATCCTCTTCCAGTTGCCCTAAGCAGATAGAAATTAACTCCTCCCCTGAAGCACTCAGGTAATGTCTACAAGTATGACAGTGTGCAGAGTACCTACACTGTACTCCCACCTAGCATGGGGATGAATAGCAATGTAGACAGCAAGACATGGCTTAGAAAAGTAAAGAAGCAGCAGAACTGTAGCAGGTATGTACCCTACGCAATTTTCTTCATGCTGAAGCAACTCCTCCCCAGTCTACACTGTCTCCCTGCCTAACCGTTGCTGGAACATTTCTCCGCAACAGGGAAGCTACACAATGTAGTGTGGATGCAGCCTGTTTTTCACTGCAGCATATAGCTAGCTACACATGTCCTACATGCTACCACCAATGTCAGAGTCTTTATGCAAAATAAGGGATCTTTTTATGGGGATGTAGACCCTTGGAAAATGTTGCAACCCAGTAATAGTCAAAAAAAGATTAAAGCAATCAGGTAATCTGCAGCAATCCATTTAGATCCCTCCCACCAGCCCTAGGCAAGAGTTTTCTGATCACTAGAGCCCTGCATGGATACAAATGTCTATCTGCAGATATGGCTATCCATGGATAGCCATCGATATCCATGGATTGACATCATAGACATCATAGAATCATAGAGCCGGAAGAGACCTCGGGAGGTCATCAAGTCCAGCTCCCCCAAGGCAGGACCAATCCCAACTAAGTTAACCCAGCGAGGGCTTTGTCAAGCTAAGATTTAAACACCTCTAGGGATGGAGATTCCACCACCTCCCTAGGTAACCCATTCCAGTGCTTCACCACCCCCCTAGTGAAATAGTTTTTCCTAATATCCAACCTAGACCTCTCCCACTGTAAATTGAGACCATTGTTCCTTGTTCTGCTATCCATCACTACTGTAAACAGCCTTTCTCCATCCTCTTTGGAACCTCCCTTCAGGAAGTTGAAGGCTGCTATCAAATCCCCCCTCACTCTTCTCTTTTGCAGACTAAACAAACACAAATCCCTCAGTCTCTCCTCATAGGTCATGCGCTCCAGCCCCCTAATCATTTTGGCCACCCTCTGCTGGACCGTCTCCAATGTGTCCACATCCTTTCTATAGTGGGGGGCCCAGAACTGTACACAGTATTCCAGATATGGCCTCACCAGAGCCGAATAAAGGGGAATAATCACTTCTCTGGATCTGCTGGCGATGGTCCTCCTAATGCACCCTAATATGCCATTACTCTTCGTGGCTACAAGGGCACACTGTTGACTCATATCCAGCTTCTCATCCACTGTAATCCCCAGGTCCTTTTCTGCAGAACTGCTACTTAGCCATTCGGTCCCCAGCCTGCTTGGGATTCTTCCGTCCCAAGTGCAGGACTCTACACTTGTCCTTGTTGAACCTCATCAGATTTCTTTTGGCCCAATCCTCTAATCTGTCCAGGTCACTCTGGACCCTATCCCTGCCCTCTAGCGTATCTACCTGTCCACCTAGCTTAGTGTCATCGATATCCACAGGGCTCTACTCCCAAGAGAGACTGGAGAGGAGCATGCACCAGCAGCTCCTCCTGGCTGTGTGGATGTACCACCCCTCACTCTGCCCTCAGCAGGACTGTAGGACCCCATACAGGAGATGCTGCAGCAGGAGCAGGGTTAGGGGTGGTACAGCTGCATGGCTGAGAGTATCTGCCAGGAATGCTGGCTCCCAGAAATGACGGGACCATGCTTCTCTCCATTGGCCACAGTGTAAAGGGAGTAGAGCCCCACAGATCAGTGGATATCTATGGTCATCCATGGACATCTGTATCTGTGGGTACCATTTGCATCTATCAAGTGATCAGAGAACTTTTGAGAGTGGAGCTCTGTGGATAAGTGGATACTGATGTCTATACGCAGATATCTGCATCCACAGGTAGACATTTGTATCTGCATGGGGCTCTAGTTATCACATCACTCCTCCCACAACAAAACTCAATCTTGGTTTGGGTTAGTGAATATTAATAGCCCAGTTATCTTAGCAGCTCTGTTTCTGGGACTGTTGAAGCTGCTTCTCTATTCCCACCCTGAGCTGCTGCCATCTGACCTGACTGAAATCACATCAGCTAAGTCACCATTCCTCAGAACTCTGTCAAGGAGTCTGTTCTGCACCATGTAATCATGCCTTTATAATAAGAATGTGAATTAAGAATGGAGAAAATCTGCATAAGTAGCATGGGCTATCCTTTAAAAAAGCTCATCTTCTCATATGAGAATGTGGGCTGGTATGACAGGACGCAGAGGTCCAAAGACATCTTTGTTGCTTTACATATTATTTAAGGCATCAGTCATGCAGTCAGAAGACCTACATTAGTAGAGCCTCCTACCTTTGCAAAAGTGCACTCCACAGAGCCACCAGGAAATGAATGGAGTGCAGCACAGGCACAACGATCCACTTACAGGATCAAGACCGTCGGTATCCTGTACACTTTGGGGTTGTACAGCTGCAAGAGTACATTACTGTACAATTGTTATGTTGTTTACATTGATTCTTCATCCATTTGATTTATCCTTTTGTGTGACATGGAAAGTAGTTCAGGTCCAACCATCAAATATGTGGTTCTGATACTTGCAAAATGCAGTACTGTGGGTCTCACTAAGGAACAAAATTGTTCCAGGAGGAAAATATAATAGCATTTTGAAATTAAACCATGAAGTGCTGATGTGCTAGCAAACATTCAAAAACCCTTCCTGTAGAAGGTTTTAATAACATGGTAATGTTTATGTAAAGTGGGCTTACCGTGTCATGCTTGAATCTAATAAAGTGGACATCCATCATGTTGTAATAAAGAGAAGAGCTTCTAATTAAAGTAGGGCATCATTTGCAGGATTAAAGTCATTTAGTGTAATTGAAAAGTGTTAATACTCTATTTTATCCTCTTCCATTGGTATCACTTCAAGGGTAAAAACATTTTAAGGTGAAAATGTGTCTTCTGTCTTTAATTGAATGTTATTACCTACTGATTGTACCATGTTGAAGCTGCTTAATTACAAACCTGGAAAATTAATTATAATATTGAGAACCAGATCCCAAAGGGTTCGAATGTTCTTTTTTGGCAAATAAAGGCAACATAAAATTGATATCCTCGTGTTTATAAGCAAACCTTGAAACATAGCTCAATGTGATTCATTATATCCACATGTTGTTCTTAATTGAGCAACAATGAAGAAACATAGGTTAGCTAGGTTAATGTTACCATCCTAATATAAACGTTTCAGGCTTTGAAGTGAGACATTAATCAATTAAGGAGCAGAATCTCCACTTACTGTATTTTTAACATGGAAATGAAAAGCATGGTATTTTGGCCATAAGGGCGGAGGGCACTTTAACACTGAGTGTTTACTCCTCATTTGGACTTTCAGTGCTTTCCTTGCTACCTAGGGTATGTCTACACTGCAGTTACAAATCCTGAGGCCGGCCCATGTCAGCTGACTCAGGCTTCCAGGACACAGGTTAAGGGGCTGTTTAAATGTAGTGTAGTTGTTCAGATCTGGGCTGTGGCCCATGATCTGGGACTCTTGCACCTTGCAGATTCCCAGAGCCTGGACTCCAATATCTACACTCAACAAACTATCTTCCTTGCAATGCTGCCATTGGGGGTCATTATAATATTGTATAAGCTTTGTCAAGTGAACCCATTCCAGTGGTTACAGGATATTCTTCATCCTGGACCTGTTCCCCCATCCTGTTTCACTAAGCACAGCCAGCTGGAAGGGAGGGGAACAGGTCCCTCTGGAATTATCCTTGTGCCAACTTGTGCCTCAGCAGCTGGTCTTTTGTATTTGGTAGCCTTTCCCCCAAAGCTTGACAGCAGCACTCCAATGAAATGCAGCAGCTAAAAGCAGTGAATTTACTCTTCCTAGTCTCTAACTCTTAAATACTATGGGCAAAATTAATCCCCAGTGTCACTCCATTAACTTCAATGGATGTAAAGCAACTGAAGTCAGTGGAATTGCGCAAGGGATGACTGTGACCTTCTATGGTCCAGCATATCTCCATCATGCCTGAATGAGCAAACAGTTTATTTGAATCCACTTACTTTATTTTACATTCTTTCATATTTACACTGTGGTCCATTTATGGCCATTTATAATCCATGAGGGCTGAGTCTGAAAGGTGCTGAGCCTCATCAATTCCCACTGAAGTGCAGAGTTCACCAGGACTTGAGGCCTCTCAGGACCTGGCCCATGCTGAAGAAGCAAAGAAAGATGGTCACATAGTCAGAAATTGTGAATGTAACAGTGAATGGGATTATAAACTCCAATTTGTACATAGAAGGAAGAAAGGGTCTGGTCCTGCATGGGCTTTGTACCTTGTGTTGCTATTTACAAATCCTCAAGATGATTGATGAGAGGCTGCAAAACTGCCAAATCAAAATTCTCACTTCCCTCACTGCATTTATACCTACTCTTCATTCAGTGCTTACCTACACTACAGAGCCTTGACTAGTCAAGACATGCATCTGACGAAGTGGGTCTTTGCCCACGAAAGCTTATGCTCCTATACATCTGTTAGTCTATAAGGTGCTACAGGACTCTGTCGCTTTTGCAGATCCAGACTAACACGGCTACCCCTCTGATACTTGACTAATATAGCTATTCCAGCAGATCCCTCTAACACATAAGGAGACAGAAAGTTCTGCTGCCATTGTTACATCACCTCCCCAGATAGCATTAGCTAAGCCAACAGATAGGGTTATCTTTAAGGGTGTGTGGGGCAGTGTTCCCTCTAACATTTTCTATCCTTGGGCAGGTTGATTTTTCTTTTGGGCAACTTGAAATTTCTTATGAGCAACACCAATATTGAGGTAATGTATGGATGTGTACCATACAAACAAAATTATATATATATATATATAGATAGATATAGATAGATAGATAGATAGATAGATATATAGATATATATACACACACACACACACACACAGAGTCTATAGGTGTGGAAGAAAAGATATTAAAGGAATAGTTAACAAGGAGCAATGCTTGTGATATTTAATATGAAATCAAATAAAAAAGAAAATTAACACTACCCTTGGCATACACATATCATCATCCTTTCTAACAACTCAAGCCAGTAAATATATCAAAAATATGTATTATCCACACATAGCTCTGCTTTAAGATGCTAAACAAATCTATGAGTCAACTAGAAATAGTCATGCTGTCCTTGCAAATACTAATATTTACTGACACTGGAAAGTAAAGTAAAAGGAATTCACTAAGGCTTATGTAGTTTCTCTGGAGAATGTTTAGGATCCATGCTATACAAGAACAAGTGAAAAAGAGACTTGTAAAAACAGATAAAAGTTCTCCTGGTTTGAAACTTTCACCTTGTGTGTGTCACCAACTCAAAGAGTATAAGCCCCACATGGCGTCAGGGTTTGTAGACAGATGCAAGTTTCAAAGAGCTTGCAAATAAGGTTTCATTGTACAAACTAGCATCACACCCAGTACTTGCTACTTCTAACTCATAAGAGCCAGAACTCTACCATGTGGCAAAGATCATGCCTTAATGCAATGCAATATACCACGTATTAATTAGAAACACAGGATTTTTAAAAAAATCATTAAGATAAGAGTTTTAGATATCTGGAACACTCCAAAAATCTGTTAAAAGAATCTTTTTCTTACCTTAAGCCATTAACACCTCTGTAAACTTTGTTTGAAATGTAAGCATGCAAATGTCCTCGCATATACACCCCCCCCCATGCTTTCCCCTCTCCCTGCAACCCAGACAAACAGAGGGGACTGCAGCAAGTGAGTAGGGACACCCCAAGCAAACTCCCTCTTGCCTCTACCTCATCCCAATGCCAGCACCTCCTACCCTCTCCTTCCCCCACCTATCCATGTGCAATCTGCTTCCCCAAGCCCAGCTGAGGGCTGGGATAAAATCCTACTTCTCAAACTTGCAAGCACCAGCAGTCTACCTGGGAGACAGGACACAGCACAAACTCTTCTCCCCTCCCCTACCTCACTCCAGGAGAAACAGAACAAACATACTATCCACTTCCACCTCACCCCAATGCGAGCATCCAAGCACCCCCACTTTCCCCCACCTACCTCATGCAGTCAGCTTCCTCCCAACCCCCTTCCAAGCCCAGGAGGCTTGAGGAGAAGTGCTGGGTTTCTGCCTCTGCCCCTCTCTTTCTCTCTCCTTGGGCAGATGGGATTCTCCAAATGCTCATCCCCTCTGGCTCCCCCCCAGCCAGTTATTCCCTCTGCTGCCTCCTCTTGCCAAATGCCTCTTCCCTACAACTCTCCCTCCCAGTCACGTATTCCCTCCTTCCCATCTCCCCTCTTTGTCTTATCTGGGAGCTCCTTTATCTGAAGCAGGCAGCTCCCTTTGAAGCTGCTACTCAGCAAGATGCCCCCTCCCCTTGCCAGTCAGCTCTGCTCCCTGCCTCCATGGGAACTCTGAACCTCTGCACGGGGCTCATTTAAAGGGCTGTGCAGTCGTGCAGCCACGCAGCTCACAGGGAACTTAGGTATATAATAGGTGCCAAGTTTCTAATAATAGGTGCCAAGTTCCCCTCCTGGCTCTACCCCTCTCCCTTCCTCCATGTCTCTACCCTCGTTCTACCCCCCCCCCGCTCTTCCCCCACTCCCACCCTGCCTCTTCCCTGCATAGTTCTGCCACCTCTCCAGTTGTACAGTGTTCTCACTCCTTTCCCCTCCCCCCCAGCACCCTCTGATTCCACAAAACATCTAATCTGTAGCAGGCAGTAAGCACTGGGAAGGGGGAAGAAGGGTTGATCAATGGGGCCAGATCATGGGCAGGAGGTGCTGGAGGGATGGGAAGGTTCTGGTGGGTGGCTGAGTGGGTGGCTGACAGTGGGTGCTCCAGCCCTAGAGTGTGCACCTCTCCACCCCATTCACCATATGCAAGAGGTGGCTCTGCCGACAGAAGCACTCTTCTGTTGGCACATTTGCATCTACATTGAGGGGTTTGCCAACAAAGCCATGTCATGCAGAGGCTGCAAGTTTTCCCCAAAGCATCTACCATTAGCCTAACTTTGTTCCCCCGAAAGTGAATGATAAAACTCCCCTTGACTCCTTTTGGAACAGTTTTAGTGAACACTCAACACTAAAGCCCATCCTGCAAGTTTTGATTTTCAGCTTAGTACCAGTCGGCAAACTTTAAAATCTGAAGTTTTTCAAGCCACTACTATTAGGGTATGTCTACACTACCACCCTAGTTCGAACTAGGGTGGTTAATGTAGGCATTCGAAGTTGCAAATGAAGCCCGGGATTTAAATATACATGTGGAACGAGGTGTACCGGTAGTTCGAATTAGAGATCCTAATTCGAACTACCTACTCCGTGCCGTGTGTAGCCGCGCCCGCCCGGCAAGATGCAAATGAAGCCCGGGATATTTAAATCCCGGGCTTCATTTGCAACTTCGAATGCCTACATTAACCACCCTAGTTCGAACTAGGGTGGTAGTGTAGACATACCCTTAGAGAGCTAAACAAAATTACCTTACCCTAAAGCAGGTAAGGTATGCTTTTCTTCTTTTTTAAGAACACTGTCTGGGGTTGGGCAAGCCAGGAGGTAGGGGGATAGGACACAAGAGACATTTGGAGCCCCACCCCTCTGGGGGCGACAGCTTGCTCCCCAGTGCCTTCCTCCTTTCCTGCCTTCAACCCTCATCTGGATGTGGTGGGACTCCAGCTCTCAGCCCTAGGGTAGCAGCAGCAGCAAGATGTTAAGATAAGAATGGTGATGGAGTGGTAAGTCTGCTGTGAAAAGTGCCACTCTCTCATCTGTGCTGCTCTTGGCCTTCATAACTGGATGCTCAGCCAGAAGTCTCTGCTCACCACACTCCCTTCAGAGCGAGGCAACAGTATATGTATTTGGAGGGCAGGAGAAGGAACATAGCAACTACAGACACAAAGAAGAGTGGCGTGATTAAATAGGGTTAAGAACCACTAATAATCAATAGCTTAAATTAATGTTCCTCCCATGCTTGGATACGCCACTAGTGTTAAAAATTTTAATATTTTTATAGGAATCGGTTTAGTGTGTTTTACTTAAACTAGTTCATAACTCATGGTTCCATCATTATGTCTGAGTTAGTTAATTCAGGCAGTTTTCCCCCTTTACATACTAACCTCTCATCCTAACTCCTAATCCTCTCCCTTATTCCTCTTTTCCATCCCCCCTGCCAGTTTCATTAATTTGTCTTTCCCTGAGTGCTGTCTCTCCACTCTTCTCATCCCTTTTTTCTTCTCATCAAGGCCATTGTCAGCTGTCATCACTTTTCTCTCTAAAATTTGCCCCCAGGTGCTAAAGCCCTGGTTCCAGCCTTGATTATCTTTTTGCATGATTTTTTTTTTGCATTGATTACTGAATTCTCTACTCTACTTTCCCCAATTCTCATCTTTTTCCATTAAAAGGGTGTTAGGTGAAACAACTCCCCCATTCTAAATGTACTACCCTGTCCTCAAAGCTATTCTCTCCTTGCCAATTTTCACATCAAATTTATACTCCTTATCCTGCCTTCAAAGTTCCATGTTGCTCTGCCTCTTGTCTATGTCTCAGGTTTAATTTCCTTCTATTCCTCCTTTCATGTCCCATGCACTGCCAGCCCCTCTTTCTTTAGAGCCTCTCTTGCCATTTCTGCTTCTATGCCTTGTTCAAGCTGCCCCTTTGCCAGGATCAAGTATTAATCACCAGAAAATCTCATTTTCCTCTTTCATATCTCTACTCACAATTCACTCCTTTTAGGTAGCTTTCTAATGTGCACTCTAGTGTTATCTACTCTTAACCTAATGCCCAGCTATGAATGTTTTTAAAGTGAATTTCAGAGTTAGTAAGGTACACATGAAACAAATTCAGAAGTAACAAGATACATATGAAAGAAACAAATCATCCACATGTTTGTTGAAAACGTTCTCCATACCTCAACTCCTACCAGCAACACAATTGTATGTTGTCTTTTTTCAGTGATGCCATGTCTAACTTAAACTCCAAGCTTCTCAAGTCAGGGAACATTGCTTTATTTTGTGTCTGAAAAAAAAACAAAACAGCAAGACCTATGTATACCTTTGTTACTACAGGTTGAATCTCTAGAGTCCAGCACTCTCTGGTCCGGCATGCTTTTAGTTAGCTGGATGTTCACTTATCATGGGTGTGGCCAGTGCTTTTTTTGTAAGTACTCCAGGGGGAAGTTGTTGACCAAAAAATCCAAAACAAAACAAAAAAGACAAAACCAGGGGAGGAAAGTTGTTGAGAAAAAAAAAAAAACCCCGCGGCAGGGGCCGAAATGCTGTCACAGCCTCTTTAAGAGCCGTGTGTCCCAAGCGGGCTTCCATTGGAAGCTCAGTCACCCCAGGAAAAGAGGTGCCGGTACACTCAAGGGGAATGCAATTCATTTAAGTTATGCAGGGAAAATAGGTGCCAGTACGTCGTCCTGGGATGTACTGTCACTAAAAAAGCACTCGGTGTGGCCAAGTTTCCCGCAGTCCCATAAAGTTTGTTTACATCCACCAGTCCTGGCTCTCATTATTCAGTGTGATTATTTAGCTCTTATTTGCTCCTAAATGTCTTCTAAGAGCCCAGTAAGCTGTAGAAATGTTGCTAATACTTCTAAACAATACTGACCTCCCACGGTTCAGCAAATTCTCTGTTTTGGCACCAGTCAGGTCCTGAGGGTGCCAGACTAGTCAGGTTCAACCTGTATATAAATAGTCATGCTCTTTTCTGTTTGTACGTAATGCTTGTAAAGGAAATTATTGTGCTCTTGTGTAAGGGAAAAGCAGTGTTCTTGTACTTTGCACTAATGTAATTTGAATTGTCTTTACAGAATCTACTCTTTCCAAACCAGCCTCTCCAACCCAATAGTAGGTATTCAGTATCACCAACAGGCGACCTCACTATTACCAACATTCAGCGATCTGATGCAGGCTACTACATCTGTCAGGCACTGACGGTTGCTGGGAGCATTTTAGCAAAGGCTCAGCTGGAAGTTACTGATGGTGAGAAATGAGGATGACCATTGCTTTTTTTAAAACCATACCACTGAAGAACTAAAATATAATTTGTAAATATAGACATATTAGGTCCTGTCTTGTCAAACATAAAGATTTCTGTAGATTATAAACAATGCAGTGCAGATTCTTCTGCAGTAACACAAAAACATGGATACAGGTTTGCATATTATTTGAAAGTTGGTACATCTTTAAAACAATCAGTAAAAAGGAGGGACACACCAACTCAGAATATAATTAGTGCTAAGGGACACTGTTCAATACACTGGAACTTGAAATCTAAGATGTCGGTGTTCTAATCCAAAATGTACAATGGATGGTTTTATACTGGATAGAGTTCAAATTTAGGAACACTAGGTTCAGTTCCCAGCTTTGCAACAGACTTTATGTTACCTTAGGGTAGTCACTGAGGGACATATCATCAGCTCATGTAAACTGGCATAACTCCATTTAAATCTATGGAGCTATGTCTATGCACATCAGCTAAGGACCCTGGCCTTTAGTCTCTCTGTGTCTCAAATCCCCATTTGTAAACAGGGGCCTGTAATACTTCCCTATCCTCACAGGAGTGTTTTAAGGATAATTAATGTGTGTGCTCAGATCCTGACATGATGGGAGTCAGACTGACAGATTGACAAATACTACAACACATTGTGACTTGACACTAGCCATTTCACCATTTTGTTTTAGAAAAATAGTTGAAATACATTCTTTTCTAAATAGTGCATATATCTTCGTCGGTGTGATCCCATGAATCCTGTTGATGTCAGTGTGAGTTCTGTTTATGGTTCTAAGGCAGAATTGGTCCTTTATATTACTAGAGAAAATTTAGCTGAAATCCCGATTTGCCTACCAGGTCATCACATTCCCAGGCCTTATTATTCCCTATCTTAACTGACTCATTAAATAGCTCCTGACAGACTTTGACTCATTTTTACTGTTAAAACTGTTGTTACATGCACAGATTCACTATTACAGCTCCCTCAGAGACCTGCCTACATCATGAAAGTTTGAAAAGATGTCTAATTCTGAATAATCTGGCTCTTCACAAAAGCATATTCATCACAAGTGACAGGTAGAGAGGTTCAGACACACACTGTAGAGGTTTGAACATGAATTTGATGCCTTTTTTTGTTGTTTTCCAAAAGCTGTCTATATTTTTATGACAAGGACAGATAATTTCTTCCTTATCCTTGCATCTTTACAAGCACATGGTGCATTTCCTTAAAGTAGTTTCTGGGAGATTAAAGCCTCACCTTCGCTCTGTGACCTCTTTAAGTCTTCCCTTTCTCTTACTCTCTGTGACAAAATGATGCATTTTCATACAATTCAAATTTACATGTAGATTAAAAGGTCATTTAAAATTAATGGAATGGCAGTATTTTTTAATATCTGTCCATGGCACTGCCTGATTCAATGCTGTGGCTGTGATTGGAATAAATAGAACACACAAACATTGGCTGATAGGACATTGAGCTGTTAATGGTTGCACCTGCTGTTGCTGCAGAGATTTACTGCAACTGGGGCTGAAAGGAGCAAGTCGGGTTCAAGGATATCAGTGATGAGAAATTCTTCCTTTAGACAGACAAGGCCTCTGGTCTAGCTTAATCTTTATTTATTTCTGTGTATGAAAAAAAAACCTCATTGACCTCTTCTGCATGTGCATCAACTTATGCACCCAGTCAACAGAAAAGCTCATTAAGGTGTCCATGGCAAAAAGCAAACTCAGCTTGAACTAATTACATTCAAAGGTACCTTAGCATTCTACATTCCTTAAGAAAGCATTCAGTGGTGATTGTATGACTATAAAGGAATGAAAAACCTGCATTCTTCAAATATCCCCCAGAATCTGAACGTTAGGACAGTCACTGTAATATACGTACATGATTATTTTATGGAAATATGAATACATTATTGAGTTGAGGGGTGGATAAGGGTCACGAGGAATGTGCAAAAAGTGTGTACTGTAATTGCAATTGTGAAAGCACCATTGTATTACAGATAATATTTTACATTGCCTTTAGTTAGAGAATTAAGCATAAACATCTAAATATTCGTTGTCAGCTAACTCTGAGTGTAGGTTATAGAAGTTAGTATATTTATGAATAGAGAAATCTAATTTCAAGTCTTAAAAATATATTAAAATCAAAACATTTAAAATATTAGTCATATATTTAAGCATTAGCTTTCCAGTTTTTGGCTGGTGATTCCAGTTTTATTTCATAGCCCAGAATTTTTCTGTTTGGTTAATGATTTAATAATAGTGGCGAGCCATCATTTTCATTTTGAACACATTTTTGTTTGATCCCAGAGTAATTTGGATTCAATTGAAATTCCAATACAGAATGAAAACATATGTCATGTGCAGAAAAACAAGTGCTTAATTATACCATATATAGCAGTGTTTCAGTTGTTACATTTTTGCACTTAGAAGTCTTTACTAGAAATATTTTTAACTCAAGTGTTCCTATGAGAAAAGATTACTTGCTGTGATGAAATGTGCTGAGTTGAGTGATAATTTTGCTGATTATGGACTGTGCTAAGAGCTTTCAGTATATTTGAAATTCAGATCTTGTACTGTCTTGAAAGATCATCACATAAATCCAGTGCCTAATCACATCTGGAAAAGTAAAATCATTTTTTTAAAAAGGAGGCAATCTTTGCAATCTTTCAAAAGGAAAGGTACATTGTCTTAGTACAACAAATAAGTACAAACTAAAAGCTTCCATTTAGTTCTCTCTTTCTCTCTGTTATAAAGAGAAGAATTCACAGTTAGTAATTTATTCCATAAATTTAGCCTCTTTTTCTGCGCAGAATATTGAGAAGTAAATCTCAATGCCCTCCAATCTACTCGTTCATATTTATTGATTGATCATTTGTCCACTGTATTTTTTAACTCAATGGATTAGTCACAAATAGTTCTCTGTGAGTACCCAGCTCTCTCTCTTTGAAATTCAAGTTGTATTGCTTAGTTGTGACTGGTTAAATAGGGCACATCATATTGTTTCCATCACCAGATTACATGCATATGTGAATGCTTGCAGATACTACTTTTAAATTCAGTTTCAATGGAAATGAGCACAAAAGGGTTTGTGTTTGGATAAAAAAAAATCACCTACAAATTAGAGCAACAATTCATGGTTGTTTTACAATATTTGTCCATCTTTGAGATACATAGATCCTCATATACAAATATCTTTCCAGTGATCTGCTTAAGTGTTGATTACTAATTCACTGAGAGACCTCTATCATGGGAATCCTATTTATATATTTAAATAACTGACAAACTAGGAGAATTTAAAAACATTTTACAGAAGATTTACAAGTCACAGTGGTGAAAACAATACAGTTGTTCACAGATCACTGAAAATCCTAAGTGTTCATTTAACCTTTAGTCTTAGTGTCATGGAAACCTGTAGTAGTTTCTCACCCATAACACCCTTGGAAATGAAGATTCCTTCTAGCCAGGAGACTTTCAATTACTTTATTGATCAAACCCATTTAAAGGATTATGAGCTACTCATTTGGGCAGTAAAAAAACTAATTAGATGCCAAAGAGCAATATCTAAAAAACAATAGGCTTTTAAAATACCTATATTGCTACCCATAAAAAAGCAATGAGTTGCTACAAATAACTAAAGATGTATAGTTATCAACCTGAGCAATTATATGTTTTCATTCTTTCAATCTATGTCCACTCACCTAGAAAAGTGAAGACACATTGCTCCACATTAAATGTAAATGAAAACTTATGTGGCGTAGGTGTCACCTTAATATATTTTTGTTGAAGGTATTTCGATGGGCCAAACATGTTTCTATAATTACAGCATAAATGTGAGATTGGGTTTTTATTTCTTAAAATGACTGGGCAATATTCTCTAGTCAAGAGTTGTGTTTAACTCAACTTAACCCTAATGAGATGTAAACACATGCTTGGAGGCAAAAAGATATGTCATTTTATCTTCTTGTGCCTCTCTGGTTCCTATGTCAAAGCTGAATTCAATGTATGGTATTTCACAATTTCAAGGGCACTTCTCATTTCCTGTTACAAATGTTCTAAATTAGTTTTCAGTGTACATTTGAAACTTTTCAGTTTGAGTAAGTTTATTGAGAAGCACAACCCAAGTTGTAATTACAACAGGTAGGTTCATAAGCCTTATTTCTTGGATAAAGAGAAGTTGTAGGGTTGTTGCAAAGTTACAGTTCCAAAAGGAAACATTTTGAATATAAAAAATGCTTACATCTACCATCCTCTTCTCCACATATTAAACAGGATCATCTAAGTTTTATGGAGCCTTGCCGGTGCTGTGGGCTCATATCTTGAACAGTTCAAACACAATGCAAGACGCTTTACTTTAAAACACACTTTGATTTATTTTGGTTTCATTCAGAGGCATGTAATGTATGCTAAATACATAGGACCAGATCCCAGCTGGCGTAAAATGGTGTAACCCAATTAGCATCAGTGGAGCTTTGTGAAGCTATTTAGGAGCTAGTCCTGTGTATCAGAATATTTTCATACAGATGCCAAACATGCTATTCAGAGATTTAAAATTGTAACAGTGTGGAAGATAAAGGACTGGTCTTCAATTCTGTTATACTGGTGTTATGATGGTATAACTCCATAGATATTAATGAAGAGTCCAGCCCTCTGTTTATCATTTCCAGTTTTACTTTTTCCATTAACAAATCACATAGAAACAACAAAACCCTGTGTTTCTGCTTTACAGATGGCACAGTGAATAATTTCAACAACAGAATTATTTATAAAAATTATTCTTACAAGAAAAGTTAACATGAGCATTTACCTCGTCTTCAATATACCCCACTAAGTAGTGGAATAAGGCTCTGATGCAACCAAGGACTCACTAGTTACAGAATCCTTAATGAAATATTTCAAGCAAGTTCACTGATGGGGAGTGGGGAGGGGAGACAAAGAAAGCAGTTGCCCCAGGTCCTGGTGATTTAAAAGGGCTTGGCGTTGCAGACCACCCTACACCTGCAGTAGCAACAGTGGCAGCAGGGAGCTCTTCACCCTTTAAATTGCCACCGGAGCACCACACGGTACACTCCAGGTAGCTCTGGGGGTTGGGAAAGGCCTGGCCGAGCATGCTCCAGGTGGCACTGAGAGCTGGCTGCCCTAGCCCTGGCCCTTCCAGGGTGCAGAGCCGGCCCCTCCACCTTGCCAAGGGGCCTGGCATTTTTGTCAGCCTCCCTGATTTCAACCATGCAAATATAAAATATTAGGGAGAAAAATATCAGAGTTCATGGTTTTACAAGGTGATGAAACAATTTGATAAGTAAACAGACAGCTTGGTTAAATCTGAACTGTTCCTCACTGAAGAGAGTGGCGCCTAAGCCTAACGAGGCCAAGTCAATCCTGCTATTTTTTTGAAGTGTAGACGTACCCATGCTCACGTAAGCATGATAATCTTTCAATGTTTCTTATTAGCCAGCTCACATCTAGGTGCCATTTCATTGTAGCTAAGCACACCCCTTTTAAACATCTTACATGCATAATGGGCCTTGCAGAAAGTAGAGTTTTCAATTTCCCTGGATATTATATATGATTTTGTTAATATTTTTATTCTGTTACACAAATTGTAACTACTAGACGTGAGCACTTGAATAATTGTTGTGTTGTCATTTAGTTTTGACAGATAGGCCTCCACCCATCATTCTACAAGGTCCAGCCAATCAGACATTGGCAATAGATGGGACAGCTTTGCTGAAGTGTAAAGCTACTGGCGACCCTCTTCCTGTTATTAGCTGGTTAAAGGAAGGATTCACATTCCTGGGCAGAGATCCTAGAATATCAATACAGGAGCAGGGGACCTTGCAGATTAAAACTCTCCGGGTAAGTGCTAGTACAAATGAATCTTTGTTAGGACTGGATCATTACTAAGCTGGTGAGGAACTCCCATCCAGCGGTTAGTCATTCTTGCCTTCAAAGTTGACATGTGTCCCTCCATTTAGAATAATATCGTCTAGCATCAGGTTTTCATTGAGCAAATTTCACATCCTACCTCTGCCAGAGAGATTAAAGGCGGATATGGTGCAACATTTCTGTAGAGCAGTGTTTCTTAAACTGTGTTCCGTGGCTGCGCACTGGTGTGCTGCGAGGCAGTCGGAGGTGTTCAAAATGGCCGCCCTTAAAGGGGCAGGCGATGTTTTGGGGGGGACCTCAATAACTCCCCCCCAACCCTTTTTTTCTCAATAACTTTTCCCCAGGCTCCCCCTACTTTTTGCTTGCTTCTTTTTTTTTTTTTTTTTTGCTGAACAAAAAAATCCTTGGTGTTCTTCCTAAAAAAAATTATTGTTTGGTGTTCCTCAGTCTTAAAAAGTTTAGAAACACTGCTGTAGAGGGTTTCAGGTAACATATTGGGGTTCAGACAGAAGTGAGGGCTGGCCAAGCTGCATTCTGTGCAGGAGATGGGTACAGGGAACTCGTCACCATCTCTATCTCGCCTGACCCTGAAACTGGGTTTCAGTTCATTCACTGTTTCAAATTGGAGCAGCCTCATTTGTTCCAGCTGATAATTTTTCTCCAAGGAGCTGTTACCATAATCAGGTACTCCTAGACTGCAGAGGGGCTTTGGCTACTTACTCCCTTACCAAATCTACTACACCAGGGACTAGGAGAGAGAGAGGTGCCCTGGAGCTGGCTGTGCTGGTTATGTTCTATATGTGCTGGGATTTCCCTAGCTGCATGGTTAGGGCAGTGTTCCCCCCTCTTTGGCATAGGGCATGGAGGACTGTCTGACCAGTACAGTTTGAAAGTATCTGAAAATCAAATGCCTTATATCGTCCAGCGTCGGATTTTCATTGAGAAAAATTCACATCCTACCTCTGCCAGAGATATTAAAGGCGGATATGGTGCAACATTTCTATAGAGCAGTGGAGGGGGGAATTCATACAGGGCAAAGAGACAAAATGAGATGTGAAATTTGATCTTAAATGAAATTCTGGTGCCTTGATCATTTCTTATCAAACATTTTAAATGAATTTCTATCTAAGAAGAAAAAAAACACACCATATTTGAAGCACACTTATTTTACAAATGGGATTTAGAATTACATTAGTAAAATGTTCTTATATAATTGGGTCCATTCCTGCAGCCTTTAGTCATGCCTATGATCCTTACACATGCAGATGGTCAGATTAAAATCAATGATATGTCCCACTTAGGGAAAGCAGGATGGTGTTCAAAATCTCCTGGTCACAAGACTTTATAAGAAAACAAAAGTAAAAAATTAATACAAATAACTCCAAATGAAACGACAAAATGTAGTTTTGCATGCACACCCACAGGCCCAATTCTGGAATCAGATACATGTGGTGCATTTAACTTATACCAGTTGCAGTGGTCTGAGTAGGTACTGTATCCTTCAACCTGTCCTACCTCACTCGGGGGAGGCCTTTTATGGGAAGTGACAGGAGCCAGGTTGCATAGCGTACTCAGTCACTCGTTTAGAGCAGCTTTCTGGCTGCTCTGTGCTGCAGTGCAGATATGGTATGGAGGACTGATTCTTTGATATGTCTACACTCACATACAGAGTGGTTGCCATTCAAAAGGAAACATTTGCAAACAATTTGATATCTGATGTGTCTTATTTAGAGTATAAATTAAATCTGCAATATCTCATCTACCACCACGTTGTACCTTGTTGTTAAATGTTACCTTGCTAATGACAACCATTGTGTAGATGCATGTATTTATGTATAACATATAAAGCATAGAGATACACATTAAACATTTCCAAATATGTATAAAATACAGTAAAATGTAGAAAGGTGAATATAGCTGTATTCTTCAGTAGTTGTTTAGAAATAATTTCTGGAAATATTTAATTTCATCAGCACTAATGTTTGCACTTAGTTTTATCAGGGGAAAAAATAATCAGCAAGACTATAAAGGACAAGAAATGAGCAGCAGTTTAGCTTTCTGCCAACATCTCATCAGTGATCGTAAATGAATTGTTAACCTCCTTGGAACAAAATGGAATTTATTAAAAAATTTATGCCAGCTTTCCTTGGGTAAACAATTTATCCTCCCTCTCTGGGCTAAAGGCGGTCTTGGGCCATGAAGGTTAATGCATTTTTACTGTAGAGCTGGATTAAAGAGTGCGGCTGAATAGTCAAGATTCCCCAGTAGTGTTCGAAAGCAGCAATTAAAGGTGGGAGCTTGGTGATTTCAAACAAACTCGCAGAGCATTGATGATGGGCTTCTGTGGAGTGTCCATGAGGCAGAAGCTCATGGGAAGCCTGCCTCCATGCAGTCATGCAAACAATAAAATACTTGTTGAATTGTGCCAGCACATTAATGTCTTTGTTAGAGGTATATGATCTGTAAAAGAGAAAAGAAATACTGGCAGGGTAAAGAAAAAACCATCATTAAGTATGGCTTTTAAAGACATAGAGGTTTTATTGATCCTTGAGTGGCCCATTTTCATTAGAGACTCAGAAAGATGCTCCTCAAGCTTTCTCAATGCAGTAACATGTGTTATTTGAATCAGACACACCAGGAAGAAAGACTCAACACCATAAATTGCTTTAAGCTGGAAGCAGAAAACTTTATGAATTAATTTTTTGAGGAGTAATGTTAGTTCGAACCAAGGGATTTGGTTCGAACTAATGCGTCCCGGCGCGCACTTTCACTTTTGAATCAGCTATTAATCAGCGGAGTAATGCGCCGGCAAAATCATGCTAATGAAGCGCAGGATATTTAAATCCTCGCTTCATTAGCAATTCCAGTTGTCTACATTTGCATCCCTAGCTCAAACTAGGGACCAAGTGTAGACATACCCTTAAAAGCTGCTGACTGTCCACAGCCATAGGTGGCTCATTCAAACCTATGCATAGGTTAGGTTTTGGTCTCTCTGACAGTGTTGGGGGTCTACCCTCCCCATGGAACAGTTATCCCCCATTCAGCCAAGCCGCCTCCCCCCCCAACATAACTGAGATGGTATGAGATGTTGAAAAACAATGAATTGCCATTGACTGTCTTGATATTTCTCCTTTTTGTGTGTGTTTAATATCATAAAAGATTAAAAGGCAAACAGTGTTATCATGCAGATCCACAATTCAGTAGCCACACATGTAATCTGTTTATAATCCGCATAGCTGGTAGTTAATTTCATGGGCTACAAGAAGTGGAATATCCTCAGCATTCTTTATATACGGTTTTTGCCTTCTAAGTATACTCACCGTGTCCAGTGTCATATCCCACTTTGCCACAGTGATGCACAAATAGTTAAAAAACTGTGCCTTCCACTACCACATTATGAAGTTACCTTTTCCCAAACAACAGCTTAGAAAACACACAGTAGAACAGTATAGCAGAGAATGCTATATCGCTCCCATTCTCTGCTGATAAGGCGATCTGTCATCAAGTGCCTTTGTCTTTTCCCAGCAGCTGGATTACGTTTTGAATATTTCAGCATGTATCAGAGGCCCTTTCTGACTCAAAGCAGCTACATCTTCTTAAAATTTAGGCCTTGCTTATGCAAATTTATTAAACAGTTACATCACTAATTACCTGTCCTGCCCTGTCCATAACAATTGTATACTGCAGCAATAATGTGTCTGCATCAGAATGTGTCAACACGATTCAAACATGATAAACTTCAAAAATCAATTAAAAATATAGAGCAGTGGATATTGTAAAGAGCATCTTGCCGATTTGCCTCAACAGCCATCTGGAAAATCAAGCTATGAGCACATTGATTTCAGTTCCAATTTAATATAGAGCAGAGCACACACATACTATTCCCTTACAGTCCAATAAACCATTTTTGGATTTAATCCTAAATCCATTGAGATTTTCCAGTGCAATCTTCCCCCCAGTGAATATAATTCTTCTCTCCTATCATCAGAGTCAGCACCCTTCCCACTCCATTTCCATTTATAGACTGGCATGTTTTACACCTGGCAGGTTGGGGGCTTCTCAGTACACACCATGCTGTTGGCCAACTGTGATATTCCATTGATCTCAGTAGATCTCACCGGAACAATTATCAGCTCTCAATTCACAGCTTCCCTTAGCCTTCAAAGTGAGAAATAACAAAACATCAGGGGAAATCAGTCAGTGTGACAGAAAAAATATAAAAAGCAGAGGAAAATAAGTCAGTGAGTGTCAATTTGATCACAGATAATTTCCCCACATAAATTCTGCATATCTGATAAGCTACAGAGATAATCATTTATGTGACTATAACACATTTTATCCCAAAAGATCCCCCAAACACTACTCAAGCTCCAACCATACAGCACAACTGAAATGCAAACCCTCTAGTGTGGAAGGCAGCTGACTGCTCATTAATAACCTCATACCACTCTTCATAACTGTGGAAAGGGGAGGAAAATTTGCCTATGCCACTGACTCAGCTAAAAAACGTTATATATGAGGACCTTAATATCCATACCAATTAGACAGGACTTATTTTAAAGCCTCATCTAAAAAGACCCTTACTACAGTAATACTTTCTCTACAACAGAAGAATGCAAAAGTGTCAGACAACCCAGCTGGGATTGGAAACTAAATCAAGACAAGGATTATGAAACTGAAGCTTAATCTTCTCTAAAGTTGAAATCTGTACCCTTTCATAATAATTTAGACACACTTTAAATTGCAATTTCAGTCATGGGTATATTATGTTATATGTTTACTGGAATTCACCTGGATCTTCCTTAATACATTAAAACAAACATTATCGATATGTTTTAAATAAACCATTTTGTAATACCCATACCCTGTATCAGTGACATTAACAGTATGAGAATTAGAATAATGGGGGTGGAGGGGAGAAAATAGAGTGAGCAAGTAACCTTATTATATTTCTAAAAGTAAGCCACCATTAAATGATCATCTAATGTCTGGTGTACAATGTAGGCTAAGTCCTTCTGATTTTACATTAATAATTATTCTGAAAAAAATTGAGAGGATTGTGCCACATGATGTTGAAGGTGTGTCAAAAATGTTCTTAACCATTTTTATATGACTAGATATCCGACACTGGCACTTACACGTGCGTGGCCACAAGTTCAAGTGGGGAGACATCTTGGAGCGCTGTGCTAGAGGTGACAGGTAAGCTATATGAGAAGCTGGTTGTTCTCTTGGTTCATGTTTGCTGTGTTATAGCAGATCTGTTTTAAAGGCAACTGGTATTGAGATTAATATATTTTAGATAGAAAGGCTGGATATCTTAACATGCCTTAGATTTTGGTGTTATTTTTTCTAAATCTCCGCTGATAGCATAACCAGTTGTATTAATATCAAGCTACATTAGAGAATTATATCTAAGCCAAACTGGAGCGCCAGAAAAATAATTTTCCATGCAGGAATGCTTTTATGGCCATGCAGAATCGAACTGATGTCTCTGCAGTTCCATGTGGGCCGAAAGAGTCTACCTGAATGGAGATGCTTTTGTAAAATTGGGGGCTTTCCCATGCTTTCTGTTGACTGATATGTTGACATTTTAGCTGAATCTATCCCATTTATTAAAAAAAAATGAAGTAGACTAAGCTTTCTCTTCTCTCCCCTCCATTTTTTTTATTGTTATTGCTTCCTTTGGGTTGGTTTGTTTTATGAGCATAAGTTTCTATAAAAACTGACAGCCTATTTCTAAGAACATATGTCTCTAAATGTAAACCTGACTCTCTCTGTCTTTTATTTTTAAGTTAAGTCGGTAAGCATTGTGGTTATTGTGCTCCCTATTATAATTTATTTGTATAGCTTTTTTATCTTTACTCACCTTTTTTAAATCAAATTGTGCAGTCAAGGATAAAAGTTAACTATTTTTATTTACCCCTCACAGAAGATGGTGGAGCAACAGTCAGTAAAAATTATGATTTGAATGACCTTCCTGGGCCACCATCCAAACCCCAGGTCACTGATGTTACTAAAAACAGTGTCACCTTGTCCTGGCAGCCAGGCACCCCTGGAAGCTTACCAGCCAGTGCATATATCATTGAAGCTTTTAGGTATGTGAACATGTCCACTTCTAATCTATTTCCTTTCTAACTTTGTTTTTAACACACTGTTAGCTATGTTCCTAGTATGATGGTACCTGTGTGGACATCTGCAAATTGAATTAACTTAATAAAGGCCTTATCCTAGATGGCATGGAGTTCATTTTTATTTTTTGGAAATTTCTTTTTTATTTTTAATCAATTATTTCTTAATGGAAAGCTTTGATAAGCACGAGACCATTTCTTCAGGTCAGCAGAAATATAGCTTCACTGTATATTAAATCATTTGTTACTTATTTCTTAATCCTGATCATTACTGAGGGTTTCAAATGAGAATGTTGGGGAGATAGTTTAGTTAGGGTTGAGTAAACCAGATTAAAAAACAGTTACTAACAGAATTCCCTAAACTATGAAGATGTTGGGATGTTTGGTTTTCTTAAACCGGAATGTTTATTAAAAAAACAAACAAAAAAAAGAAACCTTGTGAAATTCCAATATGTTTATACCATATGGAATAAAATTTAAAAACAAACATCTGATTGATTAGAGCTTGATCCCGCAAGTCTCAAGTTGATAGGAGTTGAGGTGCTAAGCGTCTTACAGGTATACACAGTATCTTACAGGATTGAGCCCTTAGGCCACAATTCAGCAAGTAATTTAAATCAATGGGTAGCTTGCATGTTTTGTTAGGGTCATGTTTAAGTACCTTCCTGAATCAGTGTGTTAAAATAATGAAAGAAAAAAGAGTAAATATATTTTGTCTTTTAATTAGCATGGTAGTCTATGGTCCTCTAAGATGTGTAACACCTCATAAGGGCACAATGATGACTACTCATCCTCTTACATAAATATTTATGTCCCATTTCTAAATTATGCAAATAATAGTTTTCAGTAAAAATGATTCTGTAACTTCCAATATGTCGTTCCACGCATGTGAAAATTAAATAGTACCAAATAGTACCATATGGAAAAGACACAAAATCTTTCTCATGAAAAATGTACAACTCACAGCTATGAAATCACTTTATTTCTCTATCCTTAGCAAAACTTCCCATTTTACTTTACATAAGCTGCAATGACATCCCGCCCCATGACTCTAAAAAGCACCATATATTCATAGGGAGCTATTTTTAACAATCACACTTGAGATCTTTACAGATTCAAGATGATATTTTGTTTATAGACCAGTCCAGCTGCAAACGTATTTGTGTGTGTGTGTGTGTGTGTATATATATTTCTTTTGCACATGTGTTTTTGAAAGGCTGTGTTGTAATTTTGCATATGGATTTAATTTAGGGAGAACACATTCTTTTAGCAGGATGATTTATTAGCATAATTTACCATGTAGTTTAGAAACTTATTCTTTTAACAGGTTTATTCTTTTCAAACATTTGTTCAAAAGGGCCCAATTTATCATTCAAATTTACTTTTCCACTTTTCCATATCTGTTCCTTTTGCAGGTATTTATTTTAGAGAGCTGTAATGTATTAGCAAAAGCTTTCACTTCAGCTGGGCTGAAACATTTTTTTGGTTCTATTGTTTTGTTTTGTAACGTGGTCTACTCTCTTGATGAATTAACTAAAACCAACATGACTCTTTCATTTTTATTTTTTTTTATTGATCTTGCTGGTTTTTTCCACGGTGTTTACTTTGGGAAGGAAATGAAACCCAGCTTCTTTTACAAATCCTTTCTCTTTCTGCTATGTAAAAGTTTATTTAAGGTGATAAATTGCTTTTCTTAACTCCTGAAGACAGGACAAGAAGTAATGGGCTTAAATTGTATCAATGGAGACTCAGACATTAAGAAAACTTCCTAACTATAAGGATAGTTAAGCACCAGACCAAATAACCTAGCACAGTTTTGGAGTCATTGTCAGTGGACGTTTATAAGAACAGGTTAGAGTTGGGGATGGTCTATATAAATTTAGTCCTAAGTGCAGGAAACTGAACTATCAATGACCCTGGCAGTTCTTTTTGCTTTAATCTCTAGTTTTCAACCATGTTCTCATTGCAGCCAATCTGTGAGCAACAGCTGGCAAACAGTTGCTAATCATGTAAAGACAACACTCTACACTGTAAGAGGATTGCGACCAAATACAATCTACCTGTTTATGGTGAGAGCGATCAACTCACAAGGTCTGAGTGACCCCAGCCCTATGTCAGATCCTGTCCGCACACAAGGTAATGTCAATTGTTAATTATTCATAAGCTCTTCAGCTGTATCCAGGATTTTTGCTTGAATAACATAATAATAGAAAGAAGGATGAAAAATCTCTGAAAATTGGGCCAGTTTAGTTCATCTGCTTTGCACTATCATGGTAACTCAACACACTGTGTACCGACCTCCTCTAGTGGGGAGCTGATAAATCCAGGTTTAATTTTCTGCTGCACTACTGACTTTTTGTGCAACCTTAGATAAGTCCCTTAAGGCCAGATCTGTAGAGGTTTTGAAGTGCCTACAGATGCAGGTAGGTGTATAGTGCAATTTTCAAAAGCGCCTACACCCCACTCATATTGTCCAGGTGCTTTTGAAAATCCTGTCTGCATTTTAGGTGCATTAATACCATAACAAATGTTGTCCTTTGTCGGTCTGTGCCTCAGTTCCCCATCTGTACATTGGTGATAATAGCACTTCTCTACCTCAAAGGGGTTTTTTTCAGGATAACTATTTTCATGATCATGAGGCTCACAGGCGCTATGTTAATGGGGGTCATATAAATATGATATAAAGATAGAAGCTAGGTTTCCAACTTGTTTTCACTATCAGAGTTGCACAAAGCAGCCACAGTGTATGAATGAATCTGGCCCAATGTTTTGGAAAAAATTAATGTGAATCTAATTCATGTTGAGAATTATAATAAAAGATATCCTGGGTTGTGTGTTTACATAATTATGTTCTCTACATTCATCCACCGAATGCTAAATGAAAAAAAGGGTGGCATATATCGGACTTCTCAACTTTAGGATAGTTAGTGCAATTAGATAAAGATGGCCCAGATCCTCCATTGCCTCCTATTACTTACACCTGTGCAGAAATCATGTGAAATGCTGACAAACAGGAATGGTTTTTTTAAACCCAATTTATTCTCACTATTCTCAGTCTAAATGGACATAGTGAAAATGGACAAACTTCTCTATGGAGCACAGGACACGACATGACTTTGTCAATGCATTGCCCACGTTCTGCATCACACAGCATAACTCTTCATTGAACAGATTGGAAAACAGTTAGGAACCATTGTTTAATCAGACTTATTCCTGTCAATGGATGATTCATTTACAGAAAGGTCTTTTCCTCGCCTTATATGGTTGTGCAGGAAGGCAAGGAGGGTGAAGATAGCTTCTCCATCCCCTGTGCACTCACCTAGCAGCCACAGCACTTGTAAAAGACCCTTGTAAAAGATTGTTCTATGCAAGGGGCAGGGTTGGGTAGGAACAGAGGGGAGGCTTGTTTTTTAAAGGTCTGCTACAAAAATTATTGTTACCCACCCACACTGCATCAAGAAGACTCCAGGTGGGATTCTTCTCTCCAAAGGAGAGCATCTCCCCATCAGTTCCATTGTGCACCAGCCCTGATTCTATGATCCATGCTCATAGGTTGATCTAGCTCTTAAAAACACTTACATTCCACATCTTTACATATTGACAAGAGATTTGATTGCAGCAAAAAGCAGTTCTTTTCATTAGCTTCAGGACATGTAGTTTCCATTTCCTATAGCAAACGTATAGTTCTTTGATACCTTAGGGTATGTCTACACTACAAAGTTAATTTGAACTAACAGCTGTTAGTTCGAATTAACTTTCATAGGCGCTACACATACAAACCGCTAGTTTGAACTTAATTTGAACTAGCGGAGCGCTTAATTCGAACTAGGTAAACCTCATTCTACGAGGACTAACGCCTAGTTCGAATTAAGTAGTTCGAATTAAGGGCTGTGTAGCCACTTAATTCGAACTAGTTGGAGGCTAGCTCTTCCCAGCTTGCCCTGGTGGCCCTCTGGGCCAAGCCAGAGAAACTCTTCTACCCCCCTCCTGGCCCCGGAGCCTTTAAAGGGCCATGGTCTGGCTACAGTGCCCGTGCCAGGTGCAAGCCTGCCAGCACCCAGCCAGCAGACCCTGCACCTGGCATGGCATGAGCCAGCCACCCGCTGCCACCCAGCCCTCTGCCTCTTCCCAGGACCAGGCTGGCGGCTCCCAGGAGTCTGCCCGGGGCCACAAGAGGCAGGCGCCCACCTGGTCTAGTGCAGAGATCGTGGACCTCATCCAGGTTTGCGGGGAGGCCTCCAACGTCCACAATCTCCGCACTAGGCACAGGAAAGTGGCCATCTAGGGCAGGATAGCTGCCAGCCTGGCCACCAAAGGCCACATGCGAACCTGGGAGCAGGTTTGCATGAAAATCAAGTTGGTCCAGTGAGACCCCCGACCCTGAGCCCTGAGCTTAGAACATAAGAACATAAGAACGGCCGTACTGGGTCAGACCAAAGGTCCATCTAGCCCAGTAGCCTGTCTGCCGACAGTGGCCAACACTAGGTACCTCGAAGGGGATGGACCAAAGACAATGACCAAGCCATTTGTCTCGTGCCATCCATCTCCAGCCTTCCACAAACAGAGGCCAGGTAAACCATTCCTACCCCCTGGCTAATAGCACTCCATGGACCCAACCTCCATGACTTTATCTAACTTCTCTTTAAACTCTGTTATAGTTCTAGCCTTCACAGCCTCCTGTGGCAAGGAGTTCCACAGGTTGACTATTTGCTTTGTGAAGAAGAACTTTCTTTATTAGTTTGAAGCCTGCTACCCATTCATTTCATTTGGTGTCCTCTAGTCCTTATATTATGGGAACTAATGAAAAACTTTTCTTTATGCACCCTCTCCACACCACTCATGATTTTATATACCTCTATCTTATCCCCCCTCAGTCTCCTCTTTTCTAAGCTGAAAAGTCCCAGTCTCTTTTGCCTCTCTTCGTATGGGACCTATTCCAAACCCCTAATCATTTTAGTTGCCCTTTTCTGAACCCTTTCCAAGGCCAAAATGTCTTTTTTGAGGTGAGAAGACCACATCTCTACACAGTACTGAAGATATGGTGTACCATAGTTTTATACTTCCCCTCCTCCTTCTTCCCCTGGCTTCCCCCTTCCAGCTCCCTCCTCCCAGGTTTCCACCTCCCCTCTCCCACCCTCTCTCTTCCCCTCTCCCACCTCCTTTTCCCAGTCTCCCCAGAGGTTAAACCCCCCACCCCCAGTTTTGTTAAATAAAGAGAGTTTCTATTTTTGAACACACGTGTCCTTTATTTTTTACATCAGCAAGGGGGGCTGGGGAGGGGTAAGTGGAAGGAGGTGAGGGAGGAATGGGGCACGAGCCCCCGATGGGGAGGACTGGGGTGGCTCTGCGGGCTCCTCGGGGTGGAAGCCCTCCTGCAGGGCCTCCTGGATCCTGACAGCCCCCCGATTGACCCCCCCTGGATGGCAGCCTGCGGCAAGTGCAGCCGGGCTGATGGCCGAGTGCTGTAATGTGCCGAGCGTGGGCACTCAGGGCACTCCAAGACAGGACTGCTTTGCTGTCCCTCATCGAGTTAGACAAGCAAGCGGGGAACCCTGAGAACTGTCTGTCCGGGTGGGGGTCGGGTCCCTTTAAGCACAGCCCTCGGCTAGCCTGAGGCAGCAGCTCCACGCTCTAAGTCCTAAGCTGATGCCCTGCTGGCACTGGTTCCGGCCAGCCTTAACTTCAGTTCAGGGTCCACTCAATGTGGACATGCTAGTTCGAATTAGCAAAACGCTAATTCGAATTAGTTTTTAGGTCTAGATGCACTAGTTTGAATTAGCTTAGTTCGAATTAACTAATTCGAATTAAGTTAGTTCCAATTAGTGCTGTAGTGTAGACATACCCTTACTGTTTAGTGGAATTAAATAATAAAATCAATTGACAATTAGCATAATGTTTTGATGTGATTTCTAATAATGCTTGGATTCAACTCTGACTCACAAAGGAAACTGACACGCAGTAAAAAGCCTATTCATACTAGCCATAGCTAAGTAAAGAAGCAATTCGAGCAATGATAGATTATATTAATTCGCAGCACATATCCATGGTAACTTTATAACGTAACATTTGGCTTCATTAAATAAAAATATGGCAAATAACATGCAGGGTATACTGAGCAAATTCACACATTTAGACTGCAAATCATTACACTGAGCAAGAATTCCTCAAGCCACTCATCCCATTAAGACCACTACTGTTTGCTTTGTATGTTGAATAACCATATGTTATTCAACATACCCTTAAATAATATTGAAATAAAGAACTCTAAATAAAATGCTTCTGAACTTACTAGGTTCATTGGGAGTCACTAGTTGTCAAGGTTGTGCTAAAATAAAGTCCCTTGTAAATGCCAAATAACTACATGGTTCTCACTGGCATGTAGGTCACCCAGAAGATGTCTAAAAAACATGACCTGAGGCTAGCTCTCTTGTTCTGAGGAGCTCTCAAACACCATACTGTGTTTAGGCTTCTGTCTGGATTTTCAGTCAACTCAATTGCCATACCTTTCAGGATGGCTTGAGGCTGAGTATCAAGTTTTTCAATATCATGAGCATTGTTGTTCATATGTGAACAAAGTTTTGATTCAGTAGACCCTCGACTCCTGTGCCACCCTGCTTTAGCACAAACTCCCTTTCCGAGGCTTATCCAATCAGCCAAAAGTCTCGCTAGCTGTTAGACTGCTAAGGAGTACAGAAGTCCCGCCAGTACAAGTTATTAGCTGTCCTTCTAGGATGAATTCTCTGGCATGGTAGGGAGTGTGAAAGGAGGCACTTAGAAACTCCTAAGATTTGCAGGAGTGTAACTCTCTCCTGCATATTGTCTCAATCACATGGTGTGGAACAGTTCAATCATATCTAGCCAATATTTGCACATTCTAACATTTTTAATTTCTGTAAATTCCTTTTAAAACTATGTTAAGAAAGCATTAAAAATGTACAGTTAATCACTTGAAATCAGACAATGAACACAGTGAGTTTGTCCATTCTATAATCTAATGCTGCCCCTCTGTATTTTATTTAGCATAGGCTAGGTATTTTGCAGAAAAATATTTTATTATGTTTCAGAGAGCAGTACTAAATGGCACAGTATTTCACTTCCTTCATCTGTAAAACCACATGATCTTAGTGCCATAAGTCTACAACAGGATTCAGTGGCAGAGGAGCATAATAAAAATTCAGAAACCTCTTAAAGTGGCTTGAAGCACATTTTCTAAACCTAGCAATGGCATGATTTGAATAGCCAGTATCTTAGGCTCTTCCTGGGCTAGATTTTTTCAGCTGGGACTTTCCCTGTTCCTATAGCATAAAGTTCTTATCTCTAGCCTTGAATGATTGGATTACTGATTTAGGACATATTATTGCCTGCCCTGGACATCAGATGAATGCAATTCTGTGAGAGAAGGACATATTTCTCATTCAGGTTGATTTTGAAAAATGCAGCCATTTGAAGTTGCTAGACATTTAAAATTCAGTCCTCGGGAAGATGAATAAGTGGGCAAAATCTGGTATGCAAGTTAAATTTGCATGCAAAATGCAAATAATCACATGGATAACACTTACACACGTGGGTTCTTCTGTTTGTATAATGAACAATATTACATAGGTAGTGGTGATATCTGTACCCAACTTTGATTAGTCCTTTTTCAATTTATGGAAATGTATCCATATTAAAATGCACCCACTCTGTATACATTATATATTTTTCCCTTCCAAAGGGAATATAATCCCAGAATGCTACTGATTCTGTCCCTTAGGTAGGTAATAATATGTTCTAAAATGTAATCATGGATAACTGTGGGAATTATTTTATACCAAGTATAAAGGAGTTTTTTAGTTAATATAAGTTACCTTTCAATAAACAAATCTGAGGTGCTCTGCTACAGGTTTATCTTAATATCTGTCTGTCTTTCTCTTTTTCACTCATTTTAAATAGAAATATTTTGCTCAGCATACCGCTTCTGCACCATTACTATCTTTTCCATTTTTGGCTTATATTCCCTTTGGGATGCTCATAGAGTCATCCCACACTTTTGAAAGTCAGTAGAAAGTCTGTGTAGATTATGTCTCTTAAATGAATCAAAACCCAGAATATTGCTCAAAATATGAAGCTGAAATCTAGACTATGAAAACCAGATTTTTATCAAAATCCTGAGTACTGAGGTATCTGAGACATGCTTTGAATGTTTTTCTTTCTTAAGCGCAGTGTTATCACTCTTTTGTAATAATAATGATAATAAATAATAATAATAATTCCTATTAAGAGAATAAGGATCCACATACTACGCTCCCATATATGAGGCCACCAGACAGAAAAGGTGTCACCTTGCTTGAGGCTTTCCTTTGTGAGGGGAGGAGTTTGAAGACAGCATGTATGGGGAAGTAGATGTGGTCAGTGAAACCAGTAGCTCCCGTGGATCATCTGGGAAATCACAGTCGAGCTTATGAACACTTATCCACTTTATAGCAGGATTTTGGGCCCCCTTTCTCCTCTAGCAGCACTACTTTTGTGAAGTAATTAAATTTGAGCACAGTGCCGGTGCCCCAACTCCCTGCTCTTCAGGGAGAGAAGCAGACACTAAGGGAAGTCTGTGTTGTATGGATGGAAGTATGTCACGTTCAGTTGCCCCTCTCTGACTTAACCCAGATACAACAAACTCCAAGGAAATTCCAGTACATCACTTGGGAAAGATCCTCACTTCTTTCCAAGAGCAACTCAGGGGAGAATGTGCTGAAGGTGTAGTTACTGCTTCTGTAAACCTAATGAGGCTTCTATGATGACTCCTCCCCCTCCCCCATGCTATGTTGTGGAGAGGAACATGTAGCCCAAAAGTTGAATATGTGGAATTTTGAAATCATTGGGATAAAGAGTTTCTCTGAGTGCTGCATGCTGTGGAGCCAGATCCATACACAGAAAGCCACTTATAATACATTCACCTTGTCAGCAATGACCTACCAGATCTGTCTCCAGTCTAGGGTTGCCAGGTGTCTGGTTTTCTACTGGACAGTCCAGTATTTGCACCGTCTGTCCGGTAGAAAAATTCAGAAAACACCGGACACGTGCAATGTCCGGTATTTTTTGAATTTCCGGCTGGGCGTGGACGGAAGCCTGGCGGGGGTGGGGGAGCAACTGGGAGGCGGGGCCGCGATTGGCGCTGGAAGCCCTGTGGTCGTGTACAAAAGCCGGGCGGGGCGGGGCGGGGGGAGTGGCTGGGACTCCCAGCCACTCCCCCCGCCCAGCTTCTGCACACAACCAGAGGCTCCCAGCACCAATTGTGGCCCCACCTCCCAGCTGGGAGCCTCTGGTTGCATGCAGAAGCCAGGTGGGGGGAGTGGCTCCCAGCCACTCCCCCTGCCCCTGCCTGGCTTCTACTAGCAAGTAGAGGGAGTGCCTGCTGGGGTCGCGGCCTGTTGGACTCCAGCTGCAGCCAGTGGCTGCACTCCCCCTTCCCCCCCGCCAGCTCTGCTTCCCGCCCCCCTTCCTCCCATCCAGCCCCCCCCAACCCCCGATCCTCCCCCGCTCTGCTTCCCACCCCCCCTTCCTCCTGGCCAGCCCTGCGGCCCCTGACCCCTTCCCCCCACCAGCCCTGCCTCCCGCCCCCCTTCCTCCTGGCCAGCCCTGTGGCCCCCGACCACCCCCCCCTCCACCAACCCCGCCTCCCGCCCCCCTTCCTCCCGGCCAGCCCCGTCCCCCTCCCCTGCCCATGATCAAGTGTGTCTGGTATTTTTGGGGGGGTCTACCTGGTAACCCTAGTCCCCACATAGTTGGGGGCTGTTCTTAGGGATGGAATGCACCTGGGTAATCCCATAGGAAATGTGAGTAGGATGGGGAATGAATAGGTAGACCAGAGGCAGGACTAAAGAGATTCATATTTTAGCTCTATGCACAGAAAAGACCATGCAATTTCAGCTTGCATAACTTTGTCCATATAGCCACACTGAAGTCCCCAGGAACCACTATTGCCAAGGAGTCAGGTGGGGGAATGCATGTTTTCCTTTCCATCTTCATGGTGAAGGTATGATTTGGAAAAATCTCTGCAAGGTAATCCATGTCTTCTCTGTGTGACAAGGAAATCTTAATCTCATTTTCAGACACGAACACCTGGAAAATGTATACATTTTCTGTAGAGGGACAGGCTTAAATAACAGGAAATTGCTCTTTTAGTATGGTTCACTGGCTCCTCTCTCTTTCTCACTCATGTTGTGTCAAACTGAAAAGGAGAGGAAAGTACAGTGCATATTGAAAAGGAGGGGAAATTTGAAGAAGCATATTGAGTATAACATACACAGTTTAAAAACAAGCAAATGTACATATTCAGTTCCACATTATCACTTGGTTAAATTATACAAACTGTGCTCTAGCCCTGCAACCACTCCAGGACTATTATCATTTGAATATTTTAAAGCAGGTGAATATGGCGCCTCCCCAATCACTCATTAGCTGTTAGGAAAAAAATGTTTTAAATTATTATTTGGGCTAGATAGGAACATTTTTTAATTGCCCAAGTAACAGAAAGTATGATGTTTATTTATGACACTGAATGTTTATGTGGTACTGTTCAGGGTTCATAGTTCAATCTTATGCATAGCGTTTTTTGAAAGTGTTATAAACTAAGAATATTTTAACCCGATTCATTTTTCAGTTCTAATGAACAGATGACACAAGTGAGCTTCTTTATTAAAATAATCATTTTGTGTCTGTCGTTGGCCTGGCAGATATCAGTCCACCAGCACAAGGAGTGGATCACAGACAAGTACAGAAAGAGCTAGGAGACGTCATTGTACGGCTGCATAATCCTGTTGTGCTGACACCCACTACAGTTCAAGTCACATGGACAGTAAGACTTCTCAATTACTAACTTTCATTGACAGCTTTAATCTTGTTTACTTGTCCCTGCAAATATTTCTTAGCCTGGAAGAGCCCTAGTCTGACCCCAATACAAGAGATCAGGTAAGCTAACATTGTACAGACAATGAGCGGTGTGCTAAAGGAATAGATTCTTCCTTTCCTTCTTTTTTTCTCATTCTTTGTTAAAGTCAGCCAGGTTCAGAAGCTTCACATGTAGCACAAGGCATGTTAACTGACTGACAAAGATCTTTTTAGCAGCATGTGTCTCAACACGTAATGCAAAACCTAACTGATGCTAATCTTCAGTATGTAAACTAGGGTAATAATCAAAATGAAGTATCAGAATTAAGGCTAAATTGATGTTTTAATAATCTCTCTCTACTTCAGTCCATGGGGACCTCCCACAATACATGATTTGCCTGGTGACCTTTATTTGCAATAATGATCTTCCTACAGGGCACTTGTGAACAGATGTGCATACTGGTAATGCATGGTGTAAGTATGTAATGGTATTTTGTTCTTTAGCACAAGTCTTACCTTCATCTGATTGATTATGGAAGGCAGGAATCTCTTTGGCTTTACCTACAACATCTCTGTTTAAGAGGTCTAACTATTGGGTTAGAACTCCTGAGGACTAAGTTTATAGTAAGCAGCTTTTAAAATGTTCCATTTCTTTTCCTGGCATTTCTGGGAAGGCATTTGTATCCACAGAAGCAGAAATTTCCTAGGGCACTATACACCACGTGTGCTTTGTTTTTCAGGCAGCTAGTTACTTTGTGGAGGGGAATTCCAGAGAGGGGAAAGGGGACTAAGCACCACAGCAGTGCACAGGGCTTGAATGATTATTTTTATAGGGTGAATGTTGCTGCAGGGATTCAGGCAGTGTGCAATGTATTTTTTTGTTTACACATGCAATGTCACTATGGCCAGCAGCTAATGAGTCATGTAGACTGTAAGGCTATATCTACACTACAGTGGGGATCAGCCCTCTGAGATCAATCCACCGTCAATCAATTTAGTGAGTACCTGCTAGTTTGACCACAGATCACTCTGCAGTCGACCCTTGTATTCCAACCCCGATGAGAAAAATAAGGTAAGTCAATGGGATAGCCCATCGACCCCCCTCAGTATAGACTCCGCAGTAACTAGACATAAGGTATGTTGATTCCAGCTATGTTATTCACATAGTTGGAGTTGCATACCTTAGGTCAACTTTCTGCAGTAGTGTAGACCTAAGCTAAGACAGAAGAGGGGACAGAAAATGAGAGGTGCACATGTGGGCCAGGAGCCAGTGGACTTAGCTGTGTTGGTGTAAAGTTTATTGCCTTTGTGTAACCCACACACCTAGTGTGGTTTACTGTCCCATGCAGTGGCACCTAGAGCACAGCAACAGATAAGAACAAGAGGCCTCTATAGCATGGGCTGAGAGCCCAGCTTGCTTTTAGCTCAAAAGGTAAGGCTCCTATACTAAGCTCCAGATGTCCTAAGTTCAAATCCTCCTGGTGGCAGTTACATTTGCAATATAAAGTTTGGGTTGGTGGGGACCCATACACCTCATCCCTGTTCAGACAGACTTGGAGCTCAGTGAGGACAGAGACAGGCCTGCAATAGAATGGGAATTTCACTGACTTTCCTTTCTCAAATGAGTATAGGAAATATTTCACTACATCTCAAAGGCTGGGAATGGGGTACCCCATGTATTTCCAGTCCTTACTTAATGCCTTTGTAGCAAACCCTGCTACTATGGATTGGTATAAGGAGAGTATTTATCCCTAAATAAGGCAGTTAATACATTCACATGTTGATCCACGGAGTCAGGTGTTACAGAGGGGAACTGGATAACATTGTATGGTCAGCAGACTCTTGCAAGTGGATCCAGTTGAAGGGTCTGTAGTGCTTCAAAGACAATTGGGTCTGGCCAAAGTCTAATCACCGTTCCAAGCCCTGGGTCTGCAAGGTGCTCCTCAAGGCTCAAACATTTTCTGATACCCTTCTTTGGGATGTGGGACTTTTGCAATCCAGACCATTGTGGTCTCCACCAGAATTCCGCCACCCAAGCCCCTAATTGGTTACACTGCTCCCCCAGAGCTCCACCAAAGCTGTGGTCTCGCTGGGTTTCCAGACTAACCCCTTTAGGGACCACATGACTATAAAGCAAGGAACACTGTCTTAGCAAAGAAAGTGCTTAACCATGCACTTTCACTCTAGTTGTACAGATCTTAGTCTGAAGAAAAACTATCTTCAGACACACCCTCAACATCTAAGAGCCTCATGTCTTCTGTGAGTCTGCAATCTGTTAGTGTTTCAGTATGGACAGATTCTCTCCTGCCCTCTGTCTCCGTAGACAGTCCTGCTTACAGGACTGTAGAGGTGGTTGGCCTCCAACTTAGATTGGCAGCTCTTTTTTTATACAATCTGTCTCCTTTTGCCATGTGCTCAAATTAAAATCTCCAGCCCCTCCCTCAGTAATGCACCTGTGCAGAAAATCCTCAGTGGTTAAGAATAATTCAAAGTAGATAGCCCCAGTTTGTGGTTCCTTTGGCTTCTCTGTCAGGGCCGGATTAAGGGGGGGCTAGCCGGGCAGCTGCCCGGGGCGCCAACCTATGGGGGGGTGCCTGATTGAAGCCCGGGGGCGGGGCCGGGCTGCGCATGTGCCGCGCGCCCACTGCCCAGGGCACAACTATGGCTCGGTCTGGCACTGTTCTCTGTGACAATCCTTTACTGGAGTGTCAGGAGCCTTTCCTGGGCAGGATAGCTGTAATGCATTTAAATAGTGTTTCCCTGAGCAAGGAAAGATGTGTTAATCAAACAATACAAAATGGAAGTCCTAGTAAAGTAGGGCTTCCCAATACAAAATGGAGTGCACTGTTTGATCCAAACATGCTCACATTTTCCACCAAAAAGAGGTGAAATAATATGAAAAATCTCTCTGCTTGGTGCCTACCTTGAATTCATGAAGAAGAAAGAAAATGTGATTTTCATAAGGAAAATATAAATGGTTATGATTTATAATTTCAGCTTTTTTGCTAGTTCTCTGGATGTAAAAAGCAGAGGCTCTAACCATCTAACAAACACAGAATGCCCCATAGAGTTACAGCAGAAGAAAGGAAGCGATTGGGAGCGGAGGGGAATTTAAAGCTGCTAATTAGAAAGTGTCTAGCCATCAGAACAAAACCATTCAATTAATCATAGTTCCGGGGATAGTGACCACACTATCCAGCAAGTAAAGCCAACTTTATTAATGTAACATAAAGACCCCGTGTAGCTAGCAAACAAAAGGAGACAGATGCCAGAAGAATGATGACTCTTTTCCTCTTGGAAATTCCTGTTTGGAATTCAAATGTTTGTCAGGTGACAGTCCATCTAGATGTCTTTCTAGTGTTCTGACTGCTGGCAAATTAATACAGTCACTCCCCTTCTCTGAGTTCCGTTGTTATGGATTTTTAAACTATTCTTAAATTGTTTCCTCCTTCCAAATCAAGATTTTAAATCCCAGAAATAATTTCCAGAAATAATAATTCCATGTATGATATGTATATCAAAAGATGTTTGAAATTGAGTCCTTGAAAGTTAGGAAATGGCAATATTGAGGTTATCCTTGAAACTTACTTTGCCCCGATACAGTCTTTAATTACATGGTCAGATAATATTTTTGCACAGGACCCTTGCTTCATTCAGTGAATGGGTAGTTGTTCAATATTTCTTTTTATCTTCTTTATTCAAAGTATGGCCCCAGGCTTTATTTAATTCACACCATCCAAGTCCTGCACTGAATACAAAATTATTAATTTCCTCTGGGTGCTGCTACAGTGCTCTCACCATAGTATCTGAGTGCTTCACAAACATTAATTAATTTATTTCACAACATGCGTATGAGATTAGATGGTATCGCTATCTCCATTATATAGACGGGGAACTGAGACACGAAAGCTATTAAAGCTAAAATTATCAAAAATATTCACTAACTTTGGATGCTCAGCTTGAAGCAGGAGGGGAGCATGGAGCCCCCGGAGGCATAGCAGAGGTGCTGGGGAGGGGAGCAAAGATCAGGCTGGAGGAGCACAGAGGCAGCAGAGGTGCTCGGTGGAGCATGGAATTCCCCGGGTGGCAGCGGGGCTGCTTGGTTGAGTGTGGAGCCCACTGGGTGGCAGCAGAGCCACTGGGAAGAAAGCGGAGTCCCCAGCCACCCCCCAGGAACACAGAGCCCTGGGCAGCACTGAAGCTACTATGGGGAGAGTAGAGCTCTGGACTTTAGTGGAAGTCCCTGGCCACTGTGTGGAGAGTGGAGCCCCGGGCTGCAGCAAAGATGCAGGGGGGAAGTAGAGCTGTCCCCTTCCCCCATGCTATGGGGAGAGCAGAGCCATGGGTGGCAGTGGGGCTGCCTGGGAAAAAGCGGAGCCCTCACGGTAATGACCTCCCCTGGTCTGGCCAATTCCCTGGTTCAGGACCACTCAGGTCCCAAGGGTGCTGGACCACGGAGGTACAACCTGTAATACGTCAGGCTTCTGCTGCTGATATGAGCAAGCTACAGAACTTCCATCGTGTCGAGAGAGTTACTTGAGATGTACTCTGTATGATACATGAATGCACTGCTGGCTATAGCCATTACCAGCTCAAGTGAGGTATGTTATAAGTGGTGTCACCTAGTGGCAGTACATTATAACAGAATTTGAGCATTCCATTACAGAGGATACGTTTCTAAATGTCTGGAAATGATGAGCTAACGCTGCTGTCTGAAAGAATTTGCATATGTAAGTGAAACACATGATGAAAATGTTACACAATTCTGAACAATATCTCGTGATTTTGCTGAGATAAATCCTATGTTATTTTTATTTTTCCCATAATTTTTCTTTCTAATGGTAAGGTATCACATATCTTAGAGCTCAGCTGAGCTGTTGGAAAATGGATTTTCTGTTCAACAAAAGAATTGAGATTTCAGAAAGTTTCATCTCATTCTTTGTGTGCAGGTGAAGCATGTTTCTGCATTTTTTCTTTTTTGTTTTTGTTTTTAGGTCAATCCAATTGTTTTATTTTGATAAATTCAGAACATTTTATTTCAGTTTTGACCATTTGTAATTTAGATTTTTTTAAATGTAAAATAAAACAAAAAGTTGTTTCAAAACAAACAGTTGAAACTATCTGTTCTAAAAATGGTAAAATGGGGATTTTTTTTACCCTCCCTCACCCCCAAAATGAAATTTTGTCAATATTGATAAAGTTTCATGAAAAAAATGATTTAGTCAGATGACATTTTGCAACATTAAACTGTTTTGAACCACAAAAAGATGAGATTTCTAATGCAGCATCTTCCTTCTGTTACATCACTTCAAGAATGCAGCTTAATTCCCCTGCCCTGGTCCACTCTTCATTCATACTCTTTCCATTTCTCCTCTTCTCTTCCCTAAGATTGTCTTCCCTCTCAGCTAAGAGCTGTCCCTATAATGCCTTTTATTCTCTCTCCAACCCCTTCAATAGAGTGTTAGAAAGCTGGTTCTCATGATGTTAGACAGGTGGATAAACCAGCTGACTGTTTCTAATTCATCTCACTGTCCCTCACTCCTCTGCTTTCATTCGCACACTGTGCACAGCATAAGACACGGACTCACACAGAGCATGGTAGCTGGTATGCAAGGAACTGAGAGAGGGAGCCAGCTGGCTACCCATCCCGTAGTTATGCACATAAAACGCATGTATTTCAAAGTGGCAGAGTTAAGTAATTATGAGCAACCCTTTAAATATTAGGTGTATCTCACTGCAAACTTAAGGAGTAGTTGTCTTTGAGTGATCTCCTACAGACTGGGTTCCTGAATGCAGTCCTCATGGATATTCTGGCTGGATTGGTGAATTTCCAAATTTATGGTGAGTTCTTACTGCTAAACTTGGCACACATTGAGAGTACAGTAGCTGTGACCAGACTCGCAAGTTATTTTGCCTAGATGGAGAGAATTACTATTGGCATCACCATAAGTAGTAACTTATTCAGGATATTCTGGGAGGAGAATTTACATACAAAAGAGTGTTCTGCAAAATGTCTTTCAACTGCAGCTTAGTGGGCCTGTTCCCAGGAAACTGGAACTACAGAGTTTGTTAAGTGATGAATTTCTGTGCCATATTTCTAACAACTGAGTAGTCAAATAGTATAATGTGCTGGGTTTAGAATCCATACAGCATTTGGTGGTAATGTGCATAGATCTGGAAAAGTTAGTTTCCTGTTCAATAGAAATATATCTGTGACTACTGATAACAGTGCAAAGAGTGTCACTAGTGCATTTAACTGGTCCTAATAGTAGGTAAAACAAATGTATTAGTTCCCTACAAAATCTGTTTATTCCCAACTCTGTGTATGAAACTCTGATTGATGTCACAGCTATTTCCTCTACTAAATAGTCATCATAACATAAAAATCAGTTGCGCCTTTTAAGGCACCACATAATATCAGGCAATCTAGAGCAGCAGCCCACTTGCAATTAATCTCTGGTACCAGAATATATGCCCCCTGAGGGCATATGCACACTCTCATTTGAGGAATAAAGGTGCCCAGAAATCCACTTCCCGTCCAGCTCTTGTGGGGTAGATAGCATTGCTATCTGTGCTAGCCAGGAGTAGTCTTTGGCTGGATCTTGTATAGGACAAGAGAAGGAAAGTTTCTCCTTGTGCACTCTGTGATCCTCCTTGTGGGGCCAACCACAGTCTGGCCCAAATACATGACATTAACAATAGGTCAGGAGTGTTTCTGGTGGCAGTGCATAAGCACACACCACAAGTGAAATAGTGACACTATACATGGTGCTTTATTAGTTGTACTGTTGGGAGTGTTATAAAGTGATTAGCAAGGTCTTTTGCTATATTTAGTAGTATAGTGAATGCTTGCAATAGCTCACACTTCAGAATGGAAGATATTTAATGGCTTAAATCTGGTGATCTAAGTGACAGTTTCATTATATGCAGCTTTATGGACCTTTCGTTCATTATTAGATGTATTCTTAATGGGTGGGTATATGCACATACAAATGAATATAGTTTGTGTAACAAAGACAGATATACACATATTTTATATACAGTCTATCAATTTTAGCATAATTTTTCCCTTTTTGACAACTCTTTCCACCCATCAGTTCTTAAAGATTCAACAACAACAAAATCAAGTCAAGTTACACTGTATTTTTTTAACTGTAGAGAGAAATCTAACTTAAAATTAGCTTTAGATAATTAAACTCTACTATAGTTTAGATGAAGATGATGTATTATAAAGTATGTAAAGGAGTTAATATTGTGTTTTGTAGAAAATGTGAGGTTCATAAAGTCTTTACATCTGTAAAACATTTAATTAATGAAAGTCAAACATGGATAAAAACAATTTACCCTGATTTACAGACTCCCTTCATCTGGAAACAGCTGCTTAATGTTCTTCTTAAAAACACAGCTTGATTCTTTCAGTATTAACAAGCTATTATTGTGAGTTATGTCCCTCTTTCAGTGCATAAATTCACTTAAAGTGAATGTAGAGAAGTTTATAAAATGCAAGCTTAATGTTGTTGTAACATATGTTGCAAGGTTTTTAACAGTGACAGTTTTGATTAAAGACATTTCTACTTTGCTCTCGTAAATTAAGATTTCTTCTTGTTTGCTCTATTTTTTAATATTATAAGAACTTGATTTGCACTGAAGAACTTAATGACTTGTAAGTGAGGGTATAGTAAAGGTAGTGGAAGTCAGAAGATCTTGGTTTGTATCTTCAGTCTTAGACCTACGTACTCTTGACATAGCACAAACAAGCATAGTTCTAATTCTGGAGAATCTTTGATGAGTTAGCAAGCTGTCAAGAAGATGAAGGAAATTGTTCTTGTCAAAACTCAGCTATAAGACTGGAGTTAACAACCCAGCCAGTTATATGTCCAAACTGACACACAGAGCGTGCTACTTGTATTATTTCCTTTGGCTCTTGGCTTGACATCTGCAGCAGTGAAAATATTCTTTTAGCATGAAACATTTTTGACTGTTGGAGATTAAACTACACATTTGTGCAAATGTAACTTGCAAATGTATTTGTTATGGTATCTTTTTTCCCAGATAAAAATGCTTACAGCCACTCCAGGATAATACATTTAGAACTATCATTCAATTGAAATAATGTGTATTGTTTTGAAAGTCAGGACAGAATTGTAATATTTCTGTACACAACCCCAAACTTGAATTCTGTTTGCATGGCAACAAGTTAAATACAAACAACAACAACATTCCATCTCCATCTGATTTGTAACCTCAGAATGCAAGTAGACTGGCTAGTCTAGGAACACAGGAAACAACACATTTCCTTAGTCATTGTTTTTTCTTCATCGGTGTATATTTATTTTACTTTTCTGAATATCTCATGAAAAGACATAGTGTAAGCCTATTAATGGACTAACTAAATGCATTTACAAATCTCAGAGGGGTAGCTGTGTTAGTCTGTATCTGCAAAAAACAATGAGTAGTCCTGTGGCACTTTAAAGATTAACAGATTTATTTGGGCTTAAGCTTTCGTGGGTAAAACCCACTTCATCAGATGCATTCCTGCCTCCTCTCCCCCGCTCCTCCCCCCCCCAAAAAAGAAGAGCTCAAATAAACCTCTTAGTCTTTAAGGACTACTCATTGCAAAATCATACAAAATCTCCAAAGCTTTGTACTTTTCAGAAAATATTTTTCCTTTCTTTCTCATACTTCAGCATATCAGCAGCCAAGTTAGTTTTAATTGCTTTATATGCAATACTCATTATGCCAAATTGCTAGAAAATGATCTGTTTATGATTTTTGTTATTTGTTTTATGCTTTGAGATGTAGGTGGGTGTATCATTATATTTAATGGGAAAAAAGTAAAGGGAACAATGAAAACAATGCATGATACTAATTCACATGAAGTTTTAATTTTAGATTTAGAGGAAGTCAGTACACAGGCAACTGACTGGCTTGTTGTTTGCCATAAGCATCTGAATACTGTAGACTTCATTATTGGTATTATTATTGGATTATGTATCGTGTTCTTTAAAATGTGTATTAATGTGCCATTTAATACCATTTCCAGGTTGACCGCCAATCCCAGTTTATTCAGGGCTATCGAGTCATGTATCGCCAAACATCCGGCCTGCCTTCTCCTATGGCATGGCAGAATTTGGATGTCAAAGTCCCTACTGAGCGCAGTGCTGTCCTAGTCAACTTGAAAAAAGGGGTTACTTATGAAATTAAAGTTCGACCCTATTTCAATGAATTCCAAGGAATGGATAGTGAATCGAAGTCTGCCCGTACCACTGAAGAAGGTTAGTAAAATTGTCAAAAAGAAGCAACTGACTTCTCCATATTGTCTCAATGGGAAATCATTGTGTTTACTGTGAAAACTATGCACATTTGTTTTAGCTTCCAAAAGGTCTATACATAATGCGTTGAAGATTTCTGTTTGTTGCATGAAAAGCTGATATTAGCATTTCACTTAGTAATCTGTTTGGTATAGTGTTATGGGGTCTGCACTTGCCACTTCTTTGCCTCTCTTCTCCCGAAGATTATCTTGCTTTTCTTCTACATGTGCAGCAAGCAATTTTGGGTTTCTGATACATGTTCTGCCACAGTATTTCCTTTAAAGGACCCATGCTGCTGGTACAACAGATCCCAGGCCATGGTTTGCAAGTAGAAAAATCTTTTGCAGATGACTGAGTAATGATAGGCATTCTTTCCTGACTGGGAAATAACATAGATGGATGGCATGGCTAAGAGAAAATGATGGGTAAAGGAGTCCAAATTCTGCCTTTAATTAGAGTGCAGAAATACCAAGACAAGCCCTAGTAGCACGCCATCTCTGAAACAGTCCTCTCTGGTGCTTTATGCAATGAAATTTGTTGTCTGTTACTCCATGACAGGAAAATATCCTTAAAACACACAGCAGAATGTGTGTACAATACAGAAGTAGCACCCATGTTATAACACCGTGAAGAATCAGTTTTCTGTAGCAGCTTTCTGTGCAGCGTGCATTGTTCTGCTTAGAAAGATGATTTTAGATTTGGCTGGAGTGTAATAATGGGAGAAACTAACATGACCTTGACCTAACCCCAATATATTTAGAAAAACTCATTTATCTCATAATCCCTATTGCCATAGATTCTGAGTCACCATGGCATCTTTTGGGGTGGTTTTGTGGCCAAACTACATGTCTGTATGTTCTCTTCTTGGTGCTGCCATAGACTTTCTTTGAAGCCTGGGGGCTTGAAATGTAGGCCAAGATTGTCAAAATGGGCATGTGTTTTTTTCAGAGGATGACTGCAATCTTTCTGTGCCTGGGTTGTTTTTAACCATTCAGGTATGAGGTCTAAGTGATCTCCATTGCTCAGAGGGTATTGTGGGGAAGTTAATTCAATAATCATTGCACTGTGTTTTGAGATCCTGGGATGGAACATGTTGTCACCATAATTATTATTATTACTCTTACGATACTTTTCACCTTTAAAACGTTATTGTTGCTTAATTAGCCAACAGTTAAGTAAACAAACTTATGATCAGTGCTGTGAGTTGGTAGTTCCTGTTCCTGTTTGCAGATGGAGAAACTGAGGATCCTGTGACTTGCTTGCTTGAGATGAAATCATACAGGGAATCATTGGCCAGGGCACGCTGAGAATTCGGGAATGCCTGACACTCATTCTTTGATTAGAAAATAAAACCTAAATTGTTTAGTAAAGGTTAGCTTCTCTGTCATACAAACAAAGGTTGTTTAAAAAAATGATTTTTAAAAAAGAACATAGGAAAAGCTTGCTAGGTTGAAATTGCTTTGCTAGAATTTAAGTGTAGGATTTTTCTCTCCCTCACTAGAAGATTTTCTCCTTGTCCATTTTCAACTGATTTTTGTTGTTTATTTAGTTCATCTAAGTGTCTTCTGCTAAAGTTAAATTAAGAATTGCTAAAAAAGAGAAAAGGCTTTGTGTCTCTAGTCTATTTCTGAAAAGTATTTCAGGAGTGACATTTTCATTTGTAACCCTCATCTCCCAGCAGAAACTGTCAGGTAATTTCCTACTTTAAAGGCCACTTTTTCTTCTGAAATAACTTTCTACACAGTAAAGATTTGTAGAACTTTTCCTGCCTACAGATGTGTTAAAGTCACAGTACATGTATATATTAGCCTAACCTTCAGCCACTGTGTTGACTAGTGTTCCTTCGGTAAAACAAATAATTATCACTTGTCAAAGGTCGACCACTCTAAAAGATTCCTCTCCACCCTTTGTATTTAACTGTTTTTTCCCAATCAAAGCACCAATAAATAACATAAGCTTCCATGAGATAATAAGTAAATCTATTTCAATATCCGTTTCCTTTTATTCTTCCAATTATCTGTTCATGCTTTAGTTAAGATAGTTCCAGACAAATTTCTTGTGAATATGGTTTACTTCTTATTTGAGACATAAAAAGAATAAGATTATTTTTAAAGGTATCACAGTTGTGGCATTGATGTCTGATTCTATTCTGAAAATGAGACTTTTCTGACATGACTTTTGAAAAAGTCAGTTATATTATCTTTACATAAACAATTTGGAAGAGTGCTATGCAACATCAAAATATATAAGGTTGGCAAAGGCAGTTTATTACCAGAAAAAAGTGTCAGCTATTTTACTGGATTTAATTTTACATAGAATGTTATTTCTGAGGCCTACCTCCAAAAATCAATTTCACCACAGTTAGTCTTTTCCTCTAGATCAGACATTTGTTACAATTCAGTATCCATTTATCTCTTACCTTTTTGGCCTTGTGAAAGTAACAAATGGAATTCTGTTTGGTTGCGTCTGGAAAAGATGAGCAGTGATTCGGGTTCTTTCATATCTGTAGGAAGAAGCTGAGCACTGGAATAATTGACCTGTCAAGAATCAGGCAAGGTGTTCTCCACAAGCCAGCAGCAAAGGAAATGAGAAAACGGTTTTAAAAATGTTATTTTTCAGTGTGGTCTACTTAATAACTACAGCACTGTCAAACAAGTTGTTTAATTTATATCATGGTGCCAGCTTACAGAGCAATATTATCATGTCATAGATAAAGAAGTCAGGGTTGCCTACACCTGCAGAGAGGGAAAGAGAGAGAGAGAGAGAGAGAGAGAAATAATTAACAGTGGATAATGTAGTTGATAATTTTTCCTTTTTTTGTTGTTCACAAATTAGTCAAAGAAACTGATTGTGAGGGTTTTTTTTTCAAATTTATTGACTTATTTGAAATTCCTCATGGAATAATTGAGGTGATTTATACTCGGTCCATGTGTTGTTCATGACCTGTTCATTGCAAATGTGTGATAATCTAAATTTGAGCACTCTGGTTTAGTGTTCATTGGACACCATTTTCATAAGGTGTGTGTACACTTGCTGTTTGGATTATTCTGACGCTTAGGATCAGGCATCTGGTTCCACTTGTTAATTCCAATTTCACTTTCCATTAATATTATCCTGTATCCTCTTAAAATTCCATATTACCATTAACATTCATTTCAGTTAATTCACTAGAATATTCATAAAATATAAATTCAAAGAAGACATGAATATGGTTGAAGTGAAGGTTTTTCTAAAAAAATCAAAATGAATATTTTTCAAAAATATCTTGCAGTATTTCTCTAGTTCTCTTTCTCCACATGTGTTTGAATAGTATATATATGTGATGTATTATCTTTCCTTATGCCTTGTGTATTTTTGTATGAAAATGAACAGTATACACTTTAAAGAGGGAAGTGAAGCTATTATAGTCAAGAGAGCAAAGAGGATGAGCAGTATTATCATTGTAATTATAATTATTATTTTATTATAATAATAAATTGGGTATGCACAAGGATGTTCCTGGACCACAGAGCCCAGGACCAGGGAAGTCTGGTGGCAGGGCAGGAGCTCCAGTATGGGTTGGGGGGAGGGAGAATCGGCAGCACTGTGGGAAGACAGGTGGCACAGCCACAGCTTTGGAGCTCCAGCCCCAGTGACATCTAGGGAGGTCTAGCCTCAGCCACAGAGCTCCAGCCCCAGCCATCTGCCACCGATGGCCCTCTGCTTCCCATGGCTTCCCTTGGCTGCAAAATGGTGAACCAGACCCAGTGGGAGCCGTGACATTCTGTGGCTGCAGAGCCGGTAAATAAACTAGAGCAGCAAGTTAGCAGGTTTCTCAGAGTAGATCCAGAGTAGCAGGTTTCTCAGAGTAGATCCTTTGAGAAACACTGCTCTAGCAATAATCACACATTGAGAAGTCCATCAGATCCTGGAATGTCTGTGAGGATGGATGGATGAAAATGGACGTTATAATTATTGCACGGGTTTCTATGTACATGACTAATTTTAACTTTACATATTGCTTTAATAAAACCTGTAGTATGGACAAGACTTACTACAGGTTGGACCTCTCCGGTCCTGTACCCTCGGGACCTAATTGGTTCCAAACGAGGGGATTTGCTGGACTATAGGGGGTCCCCTGCTACCAGCTCCCAGACCACCTTCTCTCCCTGCTGCTGTGCTGCTGCGGCCCCAGCAGCCCGGGCTGCCCCGGCTCCAGCCCCGCTATTGAGGCTGCTGCGACTGCCACATCCTCGGCCTTGCTATCAAGGTTGCCATGATTGCCACTTCCCTGGCACTGCTATTGGAGCTGCCATGGCCTTTGCTGCACTACCAGAGCTCTGGCCCCCCATCCCAGCCCCAACCCAGCCCTCTTGCTACTGGGGCTCTCAGCCATGATTCCCTGGTCCAGGAGCACTCATGGCCCTGCCGGACCATGGATGTTGCCAGATGACAGAGTCCCAGTTTTGGGAGGTCCAAACTGTACTGGTATTTTATCTGGGTTCACTATCCTTGGACTTTGTGTATTCTTAGAGCCTCCACATTAAATAAAAAAAAAAAAAAAAAAAGCACCAGCGGCCCAAAGGCTGTTTTCACTTTGTAAGCCTGAAAATGTAGCAAGCGGAGCTGAGCTTATGGTGGTATATTACATCAGTAAATTCACTTTAAGCAAAATAAAAAAGCTATATAGAGAAACAGCAGAAAGACAGGGGCATGGCCTGGATGAACATGGGGAGCATGGCGCAGAGAAAAAGCCTAGACAGAGCTTTTTGAGCTGAGTGCTGTCAGAAAGAGACATGGAAATGTGAGCAAAGAAACTGTCATTTGTCTGACTGATTCCTGCGCTGTTCTGGGAAAAGTCTGAGCACTTATATTCTTTGTAAATAAACAGGATTGCTTCAGATAAATATCTGACTCCATCACTAGTTTCTCCCCCTAACTAGAACAACCACAAGACCCCAACATTTTGGCTAATCTCTCAGACAAAAAGGGTAACAATGTATATGATCATTTCTCTGGCAATATGAGTAACATTAAGCCCTGTGTGCTTTAGCTCTTTGACTGGACAAACATTAGAACATCTTACATTTAAATACCTTGAGGATATGTGTCTTTAAAAATATTCCCTTCTATACATCACCTGGCAATAATAGATCATGCAGGGATAGTAGGGATAGGTGGGATCAGAACAGTGTTTAGGGTGGGCTTAGTTAGCAGATTTTATTTGTGTGTGCACTTCAGTCCAACCGTGTATATAAGAAAATGAATATGAGTCTGCGAATAATTCTAATGTAAACTTGACTTTCTAAAATAAATAAATAAATACGAAATATATAGTGATTTGCATTGCTTCTGTGTTGCCGCAACTACAGCATTTTCATTCAGTGCTGTGCTTCTCTTCAGCAAGGCATTTTTCATAATTGCCATTGCCCAGCAATGTATGCATCTTCAAGCTTGCGGGAGTGCAGACTGCACAGATTCCCTGCCTGCTCTTGAACAGTTTAAGCAAAATTAATGATCCAGCAACAGAACTAACATCTTTCTTCTGTTTGTTCCTTCTACCTGGTGCAGCTCCAAGTGCCCCACCACAATCCGTTACTGTTCTGACAGTTGGAAACCACAACAGCACAAGCATCAGCATTTCCTGGGACCCTCCCCCCCCAGATCACCAAAATGGAATCATCCAGGAGTATAAGGTACAACTGATATACAGTGGAAGGGACGTGAATGAAAGCAAGTAGTGTGGCTGAATTATAGGACATCTTCTTTTTGGGGGGGATTTAGATTTCGACATAATGAAATACATATCTGTATGATAACAAGCAGAGAGGCCTGAGCACTTCTATCTTTTTTTCTTCAGTTAAGCAGCATGAGCATTATGTTAAAAATAAAACTGACCCGTGTGGAGAATGACCATCTTGTACAAGGCACCTCTCAAGGCTCATGGTGAATCAGCCAAGCTCCTATCCTAGAGCTGCAGTGGCCTGACAGAGAAGCTGGCAGTGGGGCAGCCAGAGCTACTCCTTCTTTCTTGCCCTGCAACAATGCTGACTCAAACACTTCAGTGTAAAAATCACAGGGTGTGGCCCTGAGAACACAAATTAAATTTGTAATCAAATGCAAATCTTCTTCAACAGTCCTTCAAAGGCATTAATGGAGAGAACTGCAGGCCACAAGCAGCCTCCCTAGAGAACATGTTGAACATCACTAGTGTAGCGAATGCTTCCTATGTCAGTGTTCCTCTGCAGGCTGTTGGCACGCTTTGTTTGTCTTTTGTCTCCTATCACTGATGTAGCATTTGCAATGTGTCCTCCTCAGAGGCCGTATCAGTCAATGGTCAATCCCATGCTCTGACCACTTACGCCTTTGTAAATGTTTACAGCATGGATATGTCATAAAATGACATCCAATGGGCTGTCCTTCCCATTTCAGTAAATAAAAGCCCAGCAGCATCTTTTAAAATTAGGTATCTTATTTAGGTGATATTTTTCATATTAAGTAATAAAATATCTCAGCATTTTTCTACAATTTAAGTTACACGTGCAGCTTAGAATTTTATTTCTTCCTTCATTTATACCTACAATGATTTCAGAATGTTACTCCTGCTTACTCTTCTGCTGAGCCGAATAAGGCCTGTGATAATCCAGCTCTTTGTCAGCAACTGCATGTTGTTTTCAACCAGCAGCAACTTCCTTTGGTACAGTAATTACATACATGCATATATGGGGTTTTATGTATTGGTTCCCTTGAGTGGAATTAGAGTGGTAGTTAATGCATTCTTTAATATTATAGTAATAGTCTGCACAGATCCCTTCAACTTAAAAAGAGTCCCTGAACATTTCAATGCTAAAATGTCTCAGGAAATGCTCATGAATAAATATAAGAGAGAATGGCAAAAATGCCTGGAAATAATATACCATTCGTGCCACAAAGTGCTGGTTTGGAATATGGCATATATAAGCTTACTTAAAGAACATTCTAGTTTCCTGATCAATTTCAGTTATGACAGCAACAATGTAGCATAACATAGCATTTTAGAAATGCCACATACCCTTTTTCTGCCAGGGTGTAAAAGGTGAAAATGCTTCAAAAGAGATTTGTGTAGCACTGTTAGGAGTATTTCAGCATGTTTCTTGTTGTAATATTTGACATGAAAAAAACAACTTTAGTGAACTGTAGATTACAGCTGTAGTAAATGAACAAGAGCCTGATCCAACAAAAATTTGTGCACATGCTTAATGTCATGGCTGGGTCAAGTCACACTGAAGTAATTAAAATCAAAGAGGGGAGATTCTAGGCTATGCCTCTAAGAATTGCAGCATGGAACTGACAGTCCGGGGCCCTGGGGAAGCAGGTGATTTTAAGCCATCTTTGCACCCACCTGATCCTGCTGCTTAAATGTGTTCTGAATCCCATCCAAGACTGTCCGTACCCAGCATTCCCTCCCTGTCTGGGCTTGTAAGTAGATTCTTGGAAGATAACCTTTGGCAGTTTTCCTTCATTCTTACACACTGGTTAGAGGTAGGGCTTTTCAGATAACCCTTCATGTTCCTGATGGAAAGAGGCCAAAACAAGAATGAGCATTTTAGCCATATGTGTAAAGTTAAGCATGTGCATAAGTCTTTGTGGAATCAGGCCTAAAAGTTTAAAGGAATTTAGGATTTGCATTTCAGCATACTGCTACATGTATTTCTGGTGCTGTATATTGATTGATACGCTTGAACCTCTTTAATCCGGCAACCCTGGGAAACCAGATATGCCAAATTAAATAATTTTTCAAATGATGGGAGGGTGCATGAGGGGGATTGGGAGAGGATGGCATCTTACCTGGCATCTCTCTACCAGAGGCACACATGGCTCGCCTCCCACCACTCCCAGGCATTGCCCCCTGCCACTACGAGAGCAACGGAGGAAAAGCCTCCAGAGAAGCACTTTGCTGCCCTGCCATTCCCCCAGATGGGGGGAAGGGGAATGGCAATGCAGGGGTCTGAACCATGGGTGTTCCCAGATAAGGGACCACCCAGGTTAGGGAAGCTCAGGGTATACAGTGTTTGTGCAACGTTGTTTCAAGCATGGTTATTTTCATATTGTTTTATTTCTTCAATCCATCCCCCAGATCTGGTGCCTCGGTAATGAGACTCGATTTCACATCAACAAAACTGTAGATGCAGCCATTCGCTCTGTAGTAATAGGTGGCCTATACCCTGGTATTCAATATCGAGTAGAAATTGCAGCAAGTACTAGTGCAGGTGTTGGAGTAAAAAGTGAACCACAACCCATAATAATTGGTAAGTGATTGTCTACTCTGTTTTATTTTACCTGTTTAGTAATTCAGCAAAGCATTCATAAATCACTTCTTGAAAGCATAAAAATCCAGTGGAGCAAAAAAACCAAGGTGCAATTCAGTCTGAGATATCTAGTTAACTTTAAATGTACCACTGCCTGCCAACGCTGCCACCTCCTCTTCTGTATAGTTCTCACAGTTAATAAGATGAAATAGTTCTTCATCTCCTGAAACATATTAAAAAACATAGATTATCCTGCACAGCTGATTTAATATTTTATTATGAATTTACCACTCCTGCAGGTTGACAGATTTATAGAAACTAGCAACCAAAGCTCTCTTATCCTGCCTGTAATATTGCCTGATTTGAGCTGCTGTTGCCCAAGGCACTGTTGAAAGTTGGTTTTCTGAGCATTTGAAGTTTAGCAATTCTCAGCTGTCCCGTGCAGATGGGCTTCCTTGTGCCAGTGAAGAAGTGGCCTCTAGACCAAATGAAGAGGAAAGCTGGTATTGTCATCTTTTCCCTTTGAAACTACTGTTTCTTATTAGTGGTTTTCATGCTCAGTTAATGTCATGACCTAAGGGAAACCTAGAACCTTATCCTTCTGAGATTCTTCTAAAATATAAATTGGGGACAGGGCAGGAAACCTTGCTCAACAGAATTTAATTGAGCCTTATTTGTTGTAGAGCTTCATTAAACTGCTTAGAATATAAGAATTTGTTTATTAATTTGATCTATTTAAACCATGACTTCAGGCCATCTGTTAATGTTGCTTTAAAAACGTGTTATTTGTAAAAGAGTATTTGGATAAGGTTATATTATCTCCTCTCCTATTTCTTATACTGTGCCTTTAGGACTCTTGGCAGAGACAGGAGGACAGAGTGAACAATGTATCTAAAGCAACGTTTCCGACTCAGAATGTTCATTTGAATTGGGGAGAAATTTACCCTTCACAGAAAAGCTAGCATGAGACTTATGTGCAGTTAATGACATTTACATTACAAATGCATCCATTCAAATTAAGGCAATGCAGAAGTTTAGATTTTTTATTATATTTCTTTTTTGTGGGGCAAGTCTAAAAAGGGAGATTAAGATAGATCCATCATTAGGGAGAGTCTATTAATTGAAATTTCACAGGAATATGTATGACAGAAAAGGCAAAAATAAATCTTCCAAGACTTTGAAAATAATGAACTCAGCTATTACAAAAACCTTGGAAAGGCTACTAATTATGTATTCAGGGCCCCTCTTTAAATGATCCCTCCAGAGAGATAGATCTTTCACTTTGAATTCATTAATTTTGAATAACCTGATTTTTTGGTGAAGTATCTCTGAAAGTACTGCTTTAAGGGTTAATCCTGCAAGGTGCTTAACACCAATATTGCCAGCATAGCATTTAAGCACATGTTTAACTTGAAACATGGGAGTAGTTCCATTTACTCACTTACTTGCTTCAAGTGAAATGTGCACTAATGTGCTTTGCTGGATTGGGATAGAGAGCTTAGTACCTTGTAGAACTGAGCCCTCAGTAGTTCCCTGATTCTTGCAAAACTGGTTGATATTCACCAGAGTTAAATGTGGTAAGTTATGTTTCTGCATTTGTGATGTGGAGGTGGAAAAGACATGAGAATGTAAGCACATTATAAACTGGAAAAAAGCCAGTTGCAACTTAGAGACTTTTCATTTATTCATTGTTATACTCATGATGTCATTTAATTCTTTCTTTAATGATCCCAGAATATCTACCTCAACAATCTTGTCTGGTAGCACTTACTGCATTTGTAAAGAGGAGAAGTCAATAATAAGGTCTTTTTCTGTTTTGATTTTGGTTTCCTTTTTCACTTACATTTTCCCTTTTGTATTCACAAAGCAAGATACAGTTACTAGCAGTGACATTATCTGCATATCACTTTTCTTTTCTTTAAACCTCATCTTTTTTCTATTGTTTATAGACCATATTGCTATCGCTTTTGACGAGATCATAGATTTGGTTGGTAAAGATAATAGTGTTGATGTAATATATTTAGATTTCCCTAAGATATGACATAGTGCCACACGATATTTTGTTGAAGAAACTAGAACAATACAAAACAGTTATGTAAATAGACTTACAGGGTGACTTAATATCTGTTGTCAAATATGTTAAGGGCTGTTATAAAGAGAATGGTGATCAGTTATTCTCTATATCTACTGAAGGTAAGTCAAAAAGGATTCAGTTTAATCTGTAATAAATGTGATTTATCCTAGATATCAGAAAAGACTTTCTAACCATAAGGATAGTTAACCACAGGAATAGGCTTCTAAAAGTAGTTGTGGTAACCCCATTGCTGAAAGTTTTTAAGAACCAGGTAGACAAACACCTGTCAGAAATGGTCTATTTGGTCTTGCCTCAGTGCAGAGACTAGATGACCTTTGGCGATTCTATAATTTATGCCCCTGGGGACTGCTCAAGTGAATAAAGTTACTCACAAATGCATGTTTACATGATAAAATTTTGATTACATGCGGGAGGGACCATAATGTGACTTCTTAAAAATTATGTGCACAACTGTGGTGCAGTATAAATAATACGACAAGTGATGTCTTACCTTGCTATTCTAATGTCATATCCCAATATCTATAATGATTTTGTCTTCCCTTAATACATTAAAATACTTTCTTACTGATTTTAGATGCTATCTTGAAATTATATTTTTTGTTGGGTCTAATACAAAGGAACAGTTATGAACAGTGTTTCCTCTAGATTGTGTGGCAGCACAGCTTCACAGGGTGATTAATCAGCCCTGCCCAGTCAGAGGCTCAGGGCTCTGTGCATGGAGCTGACTAACTGGCCAGGGCTGAATAATCACCTATGAAGTTGTGCTGCCGCGCAGCTTAGAGGGAACACCGGTTATTAATTGTGTTCTTTCCATTAATTGTACATGTTTTCAAGCTTTGCAAAGCTGAGAGAGAGAGAGAGCGAGAGAGACAAAAATCAAACTAGTTATTTATAGAGAAAATTATAATTTTGCTCAGCAGTATTAAGGATGCTAGAGAATTAAATGGAGTTGGATTATAAGAAGAAATACATTAAAATAATACTGGCTAATAATATAGTTATCTCAGTAATCATTTAGCATGTTCATACTTACATTTTATAGTTGGTATAATAATAGGAAGAACAGCTGCAAACTTTCACAGTAATAGGTACAATTGAATCTGATGTGTCTAATTAATTTTTGGTCCAGCAAATTAGTTTTGTTCTTCATTACTCTCCAATGGGAGGAAGACATATTTCATTATATTTTTGTCTGCAAGAACAATGGAGCGTTACAGGTCACACACATCCCTCGTATGTGTTCTAATTAGTAGAACTGACAGCATTGTTATAGAAAACTTGCAGTATACAAAATAGTACCTTGATATCTTGGATGACATATGTATTATTTTTGATTAAATATCATATACAGAAATACAAAATTAATGTAATTTATCCCTCAAACGCCTTACGATTACACTAATTTTGTTTTACGTCAATAGGAAACATGCATCTGTGTTCATTTACTTTTCAGCTACTGAAATCACAAAGCATATGTTATTTTGACATTTAAATGAATTATTACTTTTGCACATGTAATTGCTAAGCACCGAAGGGTAGAACAAACATCCAGGCTGCTAGCTTAGAAAGTAAGTTGACCTAATTTGGAGACAGATTGCATCTTTTTCTGGAAGAGGCACTGGGAGGATACAAAGTCTTCAGAAAGCTCCTCTAAGGTTCTCCTTGCAGAGATGTTTGTGCATTCACTATTTATGGAGGATCTGTTTCTGATCTCATTGTGAAGTTAATGTATCCAGTTTAGGAACTAATGTTTCTATAAAGAAATGAAATTCTTTTCTGTAACCTTTCTGCCAGATGGCGTCAGCAGCAACAAGGGCTGTATTCATATGTAAGGGTCCCTCTTAATATTACAAAACAGAACTGGCTCAATCCCCTACCCAGAGATCTGGGAAAAGAAATCATCATGGCTTGGTGCCTCTCAGAGGCAGTACTTCTTCACTTGCCAGCAAGTTGTTTGTGTATAGCAAAAAGAATTTGTATATTGGAAGAAGAGGGAAAACAGCAGTAATTTGGAATGATGTTTCTGCCTGCCCACTGTCCTCATGATCATGACTCTTGCCTCTCTCTACGCCCATTTACTGCAATTCTGTGTTCTGAAGTTCTTCCACCTGACCCAGTCCTCCTGCTTTTAGTGCTTTCACCAGGTAGCAGAGAACCTCACTGGTATGGTCTCTTCTATGTCATCTTTCACAGCAGCACTGTCCCCTCACCGAATATAAGGCTCAGTCCTTTAGACCAGCTCATTAACAATTTCCACTCTATTGATCACTTGTAAGATCGAGGATTCTGTGTGGAGTCTAATCAGTCCTTTCTTTAAACACAGGAGAGGAAAGATAAAATGGCAGCTAAGAACCTTTTAACAAATCCTACTCTATCAGAAAGGAACACCTCTTCCCTCCCCCAAATTTCACTTGAATTTGACATCATTATCCCCTTAGCAAGTGAGTTATAGTTAGGGTATATGAAATGCAGTTTTCCTGTCATCTGTTTTTCAAGATATCAATTATCCCTCCATTCAAGACATTCTGAATTTTAACCCCAAACAGCAAAAACGGATCACTTTGGCAGAGCAGGTATTTCTGCCAGTCATTAGAGTAGATATAGCTATAAGAATATGGTCTGCTCCTCAGGTCTTTCACCCCATTAGTAAATGACACGGAAGAGCTCATTCGGGGCACTACCTTACCCTTCTTTGGATTCAGGAACATGCTCAAGGAGCCAGCATGTCTGAAGTGTGCCACTTGCCTTTCTTTTTCCATGGCTTATTCATGAGCAGCGATTCTATTGCCTCAGCAGTTTGCTTCCTCTACACAGCATCCAAAAGGTTGGATGAGAAATTAAGGGAAAGTAAATGCTTCTTGGAGCAACATTAGTTCCCAAGCTGATTTCTACTAAAACATGTATTATGTCCTCAAAAGTACATGTTTCATAATATCTCTGCTCCCTATTTTCACCCCAGCACATCGTCTTTTGGCCCTTTGAATGCCAGCCTTGTGGTTCACCTGGAGAGGGGATCCCTGGACACCAAAGAAGAGGAAAACACATGACATCCCTTTTTGGCCATGGAACTCTCAGCCCAAAGAAGGGTTCCCAGGACAACAAAGAAAGGGAAAATATCTGATGGAGCCACTGTTCTCTCCCATCTTTCCCTTACCCACTGGTTTCCACTGATTTTTTGCCTTCGTGCCATCCAATGGGTGGAAAGCCCTGGTGCTTTGATAACTGACTGGATAAAATTTAGAATTTTTGCAAATCAGGTTTCTTGCCCTGTAGTTAGTGAAATGTCCAAGTTTCAGGCATGATGCAATGCAGTGCTTTGACATTTCTAAATATATATAAGGAAGCCCACATGCTGCCCTTTTCCAAACTAGCACCCTTAATCGGTCAAGGTTTTTTCTCCCTTGACTCTCCAGTTTTTCTTAAAATTCTCTGTTCTTTTCTTTATAGTACAATTGTCAAAGGTTTTTTAACAGAACTGCTAAAAGCAAGCCAATGTCCAGTATGACTTTTGAACTATTTGTTCACAAGGGCAGACAGTCACAATTACTAAGGTGTGACAAGATTAATCAAATAGAGAACAAGTATAATAAAATCACAAAAATTATTAACAAAGTATTCTTAAAAAAGTATTTCCATCAATACAATACACTACATCACATTTCATAATAAGTAACTTCAACCAACTTTGAAAGCAATATAAGACTGAAAACTAGGTTGTCTCTAAGGCATTGCTGTCATTGACATCGATGACTGAGTAAAGGGTGCAGGCTCTGACAGATAAATTATGGTGAGACAAGTAGACCATAATGAAGTAAATTGAACTCTTATGTTCTCTGGACTTGAGCCGTATGGATATTAAGGCCCCATTTGTACTGCTTTGTCGATTAAAGGGAGCATTAAAGGGAAAATTACATTTACACGAACTGCAGTGCTGCTGGAGTTATGTAAAGGAGCATTTGTGGGAATAAGAATCAGGTCCTTAAAGTCTTTTCTCTCTTGCATCTACTTTAGCAAATTACCTTGTTTGTCTACTTTAGACTACTGTCAGTATGCTGACACAGCAGCAGTTGTGTTCCAAGAAGTGAGCAGTGAATTTAACCATTGCTGAATTATAGAAGAGGAATATATAAACGTTTACAGCAAAGCAAAATGCTACCATATTTATAACAATTTGCCTGAAATAACCACTTTATTGCCACATATATTCTACTTCCTACATCTGTATGTGATAGGTTCTTATAATTGGCTACTTCCCATAATTTGCTAGTTCTTGTAATTGAGAGTCCAAATACTTACATTTTATAAGATAGCATTTACAGCATTGAATCATTTCTCTACATCTTAAAAATACTGTAAGTAGTTTCACAAAAGGGGGGGAAGATATGTCTATGCTCTAAACATTAGGGTTGGATAATTTTGGCATCATTTAAAAATATATATAACAATTAATATGTTTTACATCAAACATGTAAAAGGCTTCCATTCACATGTTTTTGGATAAAATCCTGTCTGATTTTCATGTTTTTATAACTGCTTAATTGTGGTGTTTGTGGCACAGATCGGAAAGGTAAAATATTTCTGGACAGAGGCTCTAATAACTGAGCAATCAGAGAATATGTCAGTGCTGGTGCTCCACACTTTGGCATTTGTGTGTTGTCCATCCACAGATAACAGTTTAGACTAGGGGCTTGTTATCAAGACAGATACTGAGCTATCAGTGTAATTTTAAAATCAGGAGAAAGAAAATGGGATATATTCTGGAAGTCAATAATTTCAAAATCATTAGCTACAAACAACATATCCTATAACCTATATTTCTGTCATTTTTGCTATTCATAATTGTAATGGATTTTACACATTTAATAATTATTATTCTAAATATTAGGTGTCATTAACTCTTCTAAGTGCCTACATTTTTTGTATGTTTTAGATCTCACATTTGGTAGTTCCCACTACAAAATAATCATATTATTTACTGATTGATTTCTGTTTGGTGGCAATCATTCTCTCTTTGCGGTATTGTACTGATACCCATATCAAAAATATTTCACAAAAAATGACTACGAGCTGCCATCTGTTAGCTTCCGGGGACATTAGTATAGTAGCTGTGTTTTTCAGCATATGTTTGAATAACTGCAGTGGACGGTTCTCTTGTAGGAAACATTGCCTTCAGATCTGTCGTTAAATACCCTGTAAATCTGTATCCAACTACCTGTGCCACACAAATTCTTTTGAAGCACAGTACCCTTTTGTTTTGGTTTTTTTTCCCCATTTCAGCTCTCTGGCTCTTGATTGCATTACAGAGCATATTACAAACACGTGATGTTGACTTTCCTTTGTGCAGGAGGTCGTAACGAAGTTGTCATCACTGAAAATAACAACAGCATAACTGAGCAAATCACAGATGTTGTCAAGCAGCCTGCCTTTATAGCTGGCATTGGTGGGGCATGCTGGGTAATTCTGATGGGTTTCAGCATCTGGCTGTATTGGCGAAGAAAGAAGAGGAAGGGGCTGAGCAATTATGCTGGTAAGAACAGTAACTATTTACTACAGACTAGTCAGGTTCTATCATGAGCAGGACAAGTACTCTTAGAACTAATTTTAAAATCCTAACCCTAACAATGCTGGTTTTTACAAATGAAAGTGGAATGGATGAATGCTGTATGCCTGTTTAATGTGTGCTATAAAAGTGCCAGTGAATGAGAAGCTTTAAAAGCATTGCTGTGGAACACATTTCATCATTACTATAAGATAATCTTTTACATCTTCAGCACATCTAGCATAACAAAAGTACAGAAAAGATTAACTGTACCTCTCACCCAATCTTTGTTGTAAACAGCACACTTACAGTGTTCCCAGTTCTCGTTAGGAGCTAAACTGTGAATCAGACTTCATAACCATATGACAGTAAGAGGGAATACGAATCCCCTACCTACTCCACCCTATGTTCCTGGCTAAAATACCACATTTTGCTCAAGATTCTGCCTCCTACAGTCACAATCTAGCCTAGGAGAATCACATGTGGAAGAAAAAAATGAGTTTATCAAATAAAAAATTCTCTTATTTTCCCTGTCAGATCTCTTTATTCTGTTTTGTCAGGACTGTAACACTCCTATATGTGATAGTTTCTACTCTGAGAGGTTTTGTTAATTCATGCAGATAGACACAGATATATCTATCTGTCTGTCTAATGAGGATACAGTAGGAGATAGTGACATTATTTTATCTGTTTTGTATTTTAAACTGATAATGGGATTTTAGCAGTCTTATTAACTTATGGAGGTGTCATACCTTTTCATGTACTTCAAATGCCCAGAATTAAGCCTGATTTTGTCCAGAGGAGGCATTTTGGACCTATGTTTATGTGTGTGTTAGCACTGCACGTTTCTATGAGCAGTCTTTTATACTTTAAAAATGCATCTTTAACTGGCTACAGTAGGCTCTTCTCTAATTTAACTCATTCTTTCTCATGACATTTTCAGCACCTAAAGGTTGTGTGAACATCGCATCATGACACAGAATGACCATTATCAGAATTGTGAAGTGCTGTATGCTCTTAACAATGAAAGCTCATAACACATCATGTTTCAGAACTCATCGTAATACTTATGATAAGGGGGATAGCATGTCCCCCTCAGAACTAACTTCCATCAAATATAATTGTCAAAATTCACTATTCACCTTTTTTCAACCTTTCTTTCTCATTGGCTGCTGGCTGACTAGTGCATAAAGCTCAATTGTTATAACCTGCATATGATTTTAGGCCATAGATGAGTGAATTCCAAAGGAACCTTGTGCCCTGCAATTAGTGCTTGTTATCAGGGTCTGTAACTCACAATGTGTTTGCTTTCTTGTTTTGCAGTTCAGTCCTTCACCTTCACCCCTGCAGGTACTGTCCATTAGTGTGTCTCTTACCTCACCAACATATCATTGCAAACATTAAAATAAGTGTTTATAATCATATCAGGTATACAGAATTAAAACCAAGTACGAGGATAAATATTCCCATTCCCCGTCTGTTAGAATAATGTGGTATTGACTCTGCTAGTGATTTCAGAAGAAGGCTACAATCTACCTCAATTAACTTCTCTTTCATTATAATTCTGCATACTTCTTACTCATCCAACCCTTCTAAATTATACAATTTTGAAAGGTAATTTTCAGGGCAGTGCTTGAAATAACATAACTACCATAGGCAGGCATTACTTAAAAGGGCCAAATTTTGCTCTTGATGATTTCACTTGCACATTTTCTGAAGGTCTCTGCACCTGTCCAGAGAACCAGAACTTATTCCTTGATTTTGCTCTTTGCTTTACATGAATCTGCCTCTGCATGAGGTTTTGAGATCTGCACATATGCCAAATCTAGCCAGTGATTAACCACTGTCCATAAAAGCTCTCTCTCTCTTTGATACACTTGGTAGGTCTTTAAGGCATTTTAAAGCTTTTTATTAATTGAAGCATTTGCCTATGTACTACCTGTCCAACCCAGAGCCAACTTTGTGTTATCATGTTTTTACAAGGCATAACATATGGTAGACCATTATCGTGAGTTTGATTAAAGTTATGTGAAGAATAAACGAACTGTGGCTGAAACAGCAGGTTGCAAACAGCTTTGCCAACATATGTGTGGTCAAGAGTTGCAATGTATCCAGTTAATTATAATAATTAATACAAATAACTAACTTCAGTTCTCATATCTAAGCATGAATGTCACAATCTTAAGCATTCTTATGTTATCTACAGTGTGCCTGGCTAGTATATTTTAATGTTTTCCAGTCTTCAACATTTTGTGGCATGTAGTACGCCTCTCAGTCATACCTGCCAAATGCCAGCAATTTTCACAAGGGACATTTCTCCAAATAAGCTTGGGGCTTGTGGGTCACTGGTCTCCCAGCTACTAGTAGGCTGTGCATGCGTCTTGGTGAATTGTAGGTTATTTTTCTCCTCAGCTAGTTGTGATAAAAAGTGGAGTAGAGAAACCTAAAACTCACCAAAATGTACCCAGAGTCCTCCAGCAGTCCCTCGACTTCTGTCTTATTTGAAAACAGACCCTTTAAATCAGGGGTGGGGAACCTCAGGCCCAGGTGCCAGTTGCGACCACTGGCTTGCCTGGATCTGGCCCCCAAGGCTCATGACTCCCCTCCCCCCCAGCATTGGGGAGCCAGTGCCTACTGCAGGACTGGACCACTAGGTTCTGGTGTGCAAGGGGAATGTGGGGGGATGTCAGTGAGGATTTATCTTTTTTTTTTGGCTTCTCACTTGTATGCAGCCCCTTACTGATTTTTCTGTGGGTCAATAGCCCTCATCCCAAAAAAAGGTTCCCCACCCCTGTTTTAAATGATGTTTCTGCGTATCCTGCATTCATTCCTGCTCCTTTCTCCTGGTGCTAATGCAGATGCCTAAAACTCATGGCCCACATCCTGTGAGTTTGAGACTCTGGTGCTAATGGGTCTTTCTCCATTGCTCATGATGTACTCATTCTCTGCACTCCCTGTACAGTTGTTAGCTGTGCTCACTGGAACCTTCCACTGTTCCTTTCCAGCTGCTTCTTTCTGCTCTGTCTACTTTTCTCTGGAGATGTATGCAGCCAAGGCACAGCTGGCTGTTGAGAGAGGTGTCATATAGGATGACATGATATACACATACAATTTTTAGATTGTTGTTAGAAACAACTGTGCCAAAAGTGGAAGTCTGAAAACTCATGAATGGCTCAGCCAAACGAGTGCTATTGGTATCTTTGTTAGTATAAGAGTAAGATGTGGCACAGCTTGACAGTAACCACAGTCTGAAATGCTTTTCTCATTTCACTGAGAGACATAATGCACTTTAAACCCCAAACATGCACTACTGTATATCAGAAGCTTAACTTGTGCATGTGTTGAACACTTTGGGCAAGGTGTTCATCCCCTTCATGATGAAGATGACCCATGGTCTTCAGAAACACTCACAATTAGCACAAAAAGTATACTCGTAAATTAGCAAAATCTACTGATTTATTTTTAGGCTCAGAATTCCTCAGGAAGAGTCTCAAGTCCACATGAAGTTCCTGACAATGTGAATTTGGAGTTGGTGATATGATCAGTTATGAAATGTTTAAATTTTCACTTAGCCAAACATCTCCCTGTTGGTATAGAACTTAAAAGACTCAATGTTATTCTTTCCATAGTCAGTTTTAACCCATGCATAATAAAAATAAATTTCAGGCCTACATTTTTAGACAGCCATAGGACCAAATTCATCTTCATCAGGTGAATTTCAGTGAAGTTAATTGGAGGTTAACTTATCCTAGTATATTTGCTTGTGAAAGAAGCACATTTTTACTCAGGCCAAACATCTGCTTTCTTCATGAATACATAAAACATGAATATCTGAATATGTACTAGGGCTGGTGATACTGTTCATTATATATATTTATGACAAATTTAGATTTTTGCTTTGCTTCATAAACACAAAGTGGTTGGAATATTTTGAAAACAGGAAGAACATTTTTTTCAAAATTTTTAGTGAAGATCTTTTGTTTGTTTTTCAACTCCATTTGCAAGTTATTCACAAAGTGACACTTTTTTTTAAAGAAATAGAATGTTTTCATTATTTGAAAATACTTGCTAAATGGTTGGACTGATAATTTTCCAACGATGGGTTGTTTGTGAATTGTTCACTTTGACTATTTGCATTGTGTGTTTGTCCACCAAAGAGATATGTATTGATCAGAAGAATAGCAGATGACCCACTGCTGGAACATAATTGAGCTAAGATTAATCTGTTGGGCTAAAATTTAGGTAACTTTCTCTATTTGTGAACATTTTCACATATTCACAAATAATGAATAATAGGATACCTACATGATTTTTGTTGTTTACAGTGGAAGAGCTGTAAACAACTAAACAGCAACACCTTGTAACATTCCCCCCGCATTACTATTCATCAGCAGGGATTGAACCTGAGACGTAGGGCACTAAAGGCATAAATGTGTACCATGGAAATGACTCCACTAGCTCGGAAGCAGTTGTGATAATCAGAAGCAGTAGGTTAAATACATTTTTGGATGATGGCTGCATATCAGCAAAGCAAAAGCTTGGCACAGGGTCTGCCAGAGCTACAAATGCATGATTTATTCCTTATTTAGCAATCAGCAGTACAGATCATAGAAGACAATTTGGCTGGACATGTCTGTACCTTTGACACCCTGTAGAAGAGCAAAATTGCTGCTCTGCACACTGAAACTGATTTATACACTAATTTCCTGTTTTTCATGTTCACCCTTTACTCACATTCCCCAGATACAGAGATGCTCCACAGGTTTGCACATGACACAAAGAAGGGGAGCTGGCACAAAACAGGTATCCCTTCTAGTACAATATGCAAGTTCTTTCACTTCATTCATTTAGCAGGGAAAGTTACAAATAGATCATCACATTTCTACTCAGGTTCCTATATAGTAAATTCACATAACTCCTGTGTGAAAACAAGAAAAACTCCATCTATCCATGTATCTTTCATGTGTCCTCAGACTCATTTGTGTGCCAGTAACCACTCATTTGAATATTCAAGGTGTTTTCAAGAGTGCATAGACCATCAGCCATGCAAGGAAAGTAAATGTGTATGTTTAGTTATGAGTAGGTAAGCTTATTTGGTGACTAGTGCGCTAAGGACTTTAAGATTTTGTAAAACTTAATAAATGCAAACAAATTAGAAATAGGAAATTATGGCATTCTAAACATTTCATGCACAATTCGTAAAATTGTTAGAGGAGTATAAATTATTTGACAGAATCATCCAAAAGCAGGCAGAGGATTTGATGGAATTTTTATACGCTGATTATCTGTTCTGAGTTAATGCTTATTAAAAGAGGATTAATCTACATTCGTATTTGAGGAACAGCTTATCAGGAAAAGGAATGAGACTTGGCTGGCAACATTAAAGTTTTCATTTGTGGCAGGAAAATATGGCCTATTAGAGATAGGCACATAGAAAGCTTTCTGAAGCTTTCTTGCCTGAAAATGTCAACTTACTATATATTCGTATTTTCCCAGTTCTAGCAGGCATGAAGATTAGGTTTAACCTTGTCAGATAATATTAGTAAATAGCATAGGTACTTCAATATATATTTAAAAAAAACCTCTCAATTAAACACTCTTCTTCATACAAATATATACTGTATAACTTCTTTACATTGTATGCATATTAAATGCAATTTGGAGTATACTCTGCATTTTTGCAACTCTTGCAGTATAGTCTGGTGAGCATCCTTTGGAAATCTTTATTCTCTTTTTTTCCCCCATCTTCTTTTGAAAGTCAGTCTCCTTCCTGCACCTAATGCAGGTCTTCAACCATTCTAAGAACCTATATCTGATACAGATAATGCTGAAAGACCTTTCATGCCTTCCCTGTGATAAAAGGCAAGAGTAGATGGGTTGGGTTAGTGATAGAGAGACCCTCCTTTTCCTCCTCTCCCATTGCCCCTCAAGACTGTTCAGCATTGATTTGAAATGGAGACAGCCTGAATAAAGAGAGCTTGTCTGGGCATTTTATTTTACTTTGACATCTACAAGACTGTATTGCATTGAATATGCTTCTTTTCAGCATTTAGACTTGTTTTGTAATTTTAGAAATCAAACTTCAGACAAAAATGCTGACAAAACGTATGACAGGAGTGATAAACAAAGTGCTTATTTTGGCAGTCTGAGTCTGTCTTTTCTGCCTTTTAGCTGACTTTTCCTTCTTGTTGACGCTAAGAGAAATGGATGTGCTCCTGCAAATCTCAGGTAGCATTTTTTTGGAGGGACTCAGAAATACAAAATGATTTTGTGATCTAGCAGTAGTATCCTCTGGTTTCAAATAAAGATATACATCCCTAAATTGCAGAATTTGGATGATTGGAAGGTGCCTATTGAACAAGAGCAGTGATGGCGGTATTTTCTTATTCAACATTATTGGAAAGTTATAGCCATTACTGCATGTATGTGCAAGAGGGAAGCAAGCATACAGAGTCTATTCTTACCAAGCCTCATGCATCAACACATGACTAGCCATGACCTGGCCAATTAAAAACAAAACAAAACAAAACAAAACAATAACACTATCATAGCTCATCTTTTTGGATGGGTTTCTTTCTTTCAGCTAATACCTAGCACTGTATCTTCTCTAAAGCACAAGGCTTTTATTCAGAAAGTGAGGTTGTGGCAGGACAAGGCAGGGTTACAATTAAATGTTAGTGACCCCAAGAGCAGGGGCCCAGGGGTGTCATCCACCCCTCTTTAGCCTGCAGAGATCAACTACAGCTTACCACAAAGAGTGCAGTCGCTACTGCGTCTCATTAGGCTCTCCCCAGCTTGCTCAGAAGTACCTTACATACCTCATGGCTGTGCAGCTAGGGTGTCTCTGGAGACAGTTGCTGGTATGTTCTCCCTCTGTATTCTTCCTCCCTGCCCCAGCTGTGCATTGCAAAGGCACAAGAGAGTCCTACAAATATAAATATGTAGACGACCAAAAATATTATTTCCCCCACTTGTCATATTTAAAACTAGCCTAAACAAACATATTAACCTCAGGTGTGAAATAAGTTTCAATATAGACTATATTATCCTATAAACCCCTTATAAATCCTAAACCAAATTCAGAAAATTCATTATTCAGTATATTAGTAGTCTGTTTAGGGGTTCATATCCTTATTGCTTTGACAGAGATAGAATGTCTGGAAGGAATGGAGGATGGGGAAGAAAAAAGAACATTACATTGTCTTCTGCTAATACAGTTCTTAACAACATTTTCCAGACATAGCCAGACAGTACCTGTTTATTTGCATATTCACAAATGATACCCACGGCTTTTTAGCCTTAAGTGATGCAATCCTTTAAAAAGCAACATAACTGGAAAGTTGTGTCAGATCAAGAGCTAATTAGCTGCAATCTTTTCGGCATGTGGTATTTTTCTAAGTAGCCTTTTATTTAATACTTTCCACCCTTTAGTTTTTCTTTTCATTAATTGTTTCAGATTAACTCTTTTCAAAATACAGCTATTAAATAATGTGGTATGAAATAGAACTATGGTGGCTTTCCAGTAGGAACAGTAGTACTTTCTGTGATAATGGATAATTAATCATTAACCCCAAGAGTCCATATATATTGGATCCCAAAGGGGCAGTTTTATCAATATTAAATATTGTTAAATATATATGTCAAAGCCCCTTGGAGAACTGGTAAATTGGCAAAATATGAGGTATCACCAATATGCCACTGATATCCAGATTTATGTCCATTTTTTTGTGAATCATGACATTTCCATCTTGGTGCTTCATTGTTACCTGGCTGAGGGTGCAGTGTATGACAGAGAGCTGGTTAAAGTCATCCAAGATACCACAATAGTATTTCTATGTGGTGAGAGTAAAAGTGGAGATTCTTGCAAATGCGTAGGTGATTATATATTTATTGATTAATAGATTATTGCCAGTGAAGGAGCTCATTGGCCTTGCTTCACAATAATTAGTGATTTTTGCAGTACATGAATTGCATTTGCTATTCAGCAAGTGTGCATTAAAGGTTGGCTTAAAAATACTGTATAAAGGAATGAATAGCATAAGACCACACTATAGGACAAGCTATATTGCCCTATCTTTGAAAGCAGCACCTGAGTAATGGGGCGTACAACTCTGGGTCATCTTGAAATATACTCCTGTGAATATATGATGGGGGCAGGGACTTTTCTGTCAGGGGTCCGTTGTTGGATGACTTATATGATTCATATACTTCAATGTATCCTTGGAATCCTTCAAGGCAAGACTGAAGAGATTTCCCCCCATGTAATGTTTGTCGTGTGTATGATGTTTTTATCTTGTATGTGTGAGGGAAGTGAGGTAGGATTGCTTTTTATCCTTGCTTTTCCTCCAGAAGGGCTGAGACCAATTTGCATGTATCCTATGGGATAAAATAGTTGTGCAGTTGTATTCTGCAACTACAACATGATACTGTTGTCATTAATATACCCCTATACTGGCATTATATACTTAAGCAGAAGCATGCCACAGAAATACAATTTCACTACCAGACATAGTCATAGAGTTGTGTGAGAGGATGCATAGATTATTCAGGACCGCCCAGGACAAATGCTCTGTAATTTTGGCTTACATGCTACAGGGCAGATTGATTGACATCTGTCCAGTGGAATGCTAATATGTCATCTTTGTTTTTCTGGTAACTGCTGCATTATATTGTTTTGTGATGCCCAGATATTTTAGTCTTGGGTGATAAAATATGATTTAGTATTAATAATTATTACTAACTTTGTTTTCCTCTCGTGTTTTTTTTTATTTTGTTTGTTTTATAAAAAACAAAACAGTCACTTTTCAAAGAGGAGATGGAGGACTAATGAGCAATGGAAGGTATGTTTGTTGTTAAAAAAAATCTATTTCCATTCTGTTTTCTTTTTGATTAGGAACTTGAACTTTTCTATAGATAAAGGACTATTATAATAAAAGGTCATTTATAAGACTGACAAGTCTAGGTGGAATTAAATGGCTTACCACAAGGTTTAATGATCTATCTATTGGGCACTTTAGAGGAATCAAGTCCAGATGTTTCATATCTCCCAAATGCCCAAGAAGAAATTAGTAGTAAATATCACAAGGAATGTGTTCATTTGTTACCAGGATGTTTATTGCATTAATTAGACATTAGCAAATGAAGTTGCTGTTGTTTAAGACTCCTTATTGGCTCCTACTAAATTGCTGTGAGTGAACAATTACACATAATCGATCACAAAATAAATGATTCATGGATGATAAATAGGTTGTAGATTGATGGGACTGGATTCCACAACTTTGGCTACTCAATTGAAATTGATAAAAGCTGATAACAAACCCATATATCCTCATCTATTTTCTCTTTGCCAATATGGAGATTGTAATTAGGCCCTGGTAATAACTTCCAATCTCCCATTTAATCAATATTTTAGCAAAAAGAGATTAGGCCTAATGAGAGTTAGCTGTTGTGGCAAGAAAACTGCTGGATCTTCTTATTGCTGTTTCCATAGAAACCCATGTTTCTCTTAGGGATTGTACCAGAAGGGGTCTATCCAAAAAAAAAAAAAAAAAAAGACAATGATTATAAATGTTGCTTCTTTCTCATAAGTGTACTAATAATCCAGAAAAGCTTCAGAACTGTGCTTTTTCATATTAAGAGATTGATTTTCCTTACAAAACGCAAAACAATGGCCCCATTTGCCATGGTGAATTTCAGGGTAGGGCTACATTATTTATCCTGTGCTTACTGACTGAACAGTGTCTTATGGCCAAGTTCCCTTCCCTTTTTGAGATATCCAAGTTTGACTACGGCTTTTGAACTTTAATATTACAAGAATAGGAAAGCATGCTGTAGTCACAGATAAAAAATACTATTGTGAATTTTCCATTAATCCTACTCAAATCTATTTGCCTCTAGACTATACAGGAGTATTCAAAGAAAGAGCTACCAGCCTGTAGATGACAGGTGTACATTTGGGATTCAAGGAGTGAAGAAATAGTAGCCCAAAGTCCTGGAAATGGCTGATACAGAGCAGTCATTTTGAGTGATGGTTCCCTCGAAGAGGCAATTTATCATTCAACCCTTGTTTAGGATCCTTCAGTATTGCAGCCGACTCCCTGTTTCAGATAGACAACAGAGTTCATTTGGATTCTGGCAGACTCACAACTGATGCCTAGTTCCATTTCCACTGACAAAGTTGATTGGTATATAGCATTAATTAACTGCTGAAGGTCGTTAAATCATGAAAGCCACCACGATTTTAATTTGAAATACATTGAAGTCTCCTAAAGTGTTTATTACATACTGTGGCAGGAGAAAAATGATACAGTCTCTTCAATCACTATCTTGTCCAGAGTTGTCTGACAGACATATTTTAATGTTCATTTCCTTTTTTTTTAATCCTGCTTCAGTCGACCAGGTCTGTTGAATGCAAGTGACCCAAGTTATCCTTGGCTTGCAGACTCCTGGCCTGCCACCAGTCTGCCAGTAAACAACAGCACTAGCGGACCCAATGAGCTTGGGAATTTTGGTCGTGGAGGTGGGTTTTACTGAATCCTATCATCGTGCAGCAAATAATGCATTTTATTTTCACTTTAGTTTGTTTTTCACATAGGGTTCGTGTGTGTGTGTGTGGTCCATGTAGGGGTGGTCACCAAAGAACCTAAGCAGTGCTGTAAAATTGCTTCCTGGTACAATACTTTAAAGCATGAAAACACTGCTAATTAGTAATCTTTGGGTTTTATCTACATTTTTGTTCACTATTTCCAGTACTTATATGTCTTGCTGATGTTGTTAAATCTATCATAGAAGCACCAGTGGTAGAGCAGGGGAGAGAGCAGAGCTGTGGTCTGTCAGTCTGAGCATAGCACTAGGAGGCTAGAAGCTCCTGACTCCCAACCCAGATTACTCTCTTGCCAGAAGGAAGTCATTACAGTCAGAATTCTCAGAACTAGTCTCTTATTTTGGCTACCTTCATTTTTTGGTGCCCACTATAGATTTGAAGCACTGAGCTGTCTGTGTGTGTTCTGTAGTTCTAAAAATCAGGCATCCAAAATCAGATACTACTTTTGAAAATGTTGACTTTTCCCAGGCAATAAAATTATTGTTATTATTAATTTCAGTATTACTACTTATTGTGTCAAATGAGGCACTTTAGTCACAGAGATTAAAACTCTGAGTATGAATATAACAGTTCCTATCACACCAGAGTGTTGAGGATTAATTAGGTATTTTATGTTTGCTAAACTCTGTGATAAGCATTATATAAAAATTATATAGTCAGAGTGCATGTCCAGCAGTTGGTTCTCATATTATAAAGCAGAAGAGTGGTCACATGTTTTCCATCAGTTGGGATTCCATGCTGGCTACTACTTTTTTTATCTTAAACAAATTAGAACAAGAGCCATGTTTGAAATATTTGAGTATCATGAGAAGAGCGGTGTTGCTGCCTATGCCATTGTACTGGTCACCTTTCAGGCACCTTTTCATATTCAAAGGTATTAGCTTTTAAATCTAGTATTCTGCCAGTAAGTGTCACTGTGAAATTTTAGAAGGGGAGAGAATTTAAATTTATAGTATTGAAATAATAAATCTGTAATATGTAGAATGATACACCATGTGAAAAAGTGAGCAGATATTTTGTTTCTAAGGTTTAATTTCAATCTACATGTAGTACAGTTTTTGAACTGAGTTGTTCTCCATTTCCAGAAGTGTACTGTATCATTATAACTGATCACCTGAATGTCTTCAGTGTAGTTGAAATCTTGTCACACTCTGAAATGACTTATTCATGTCAGTTTTCCAGCATTGTTGAGATGAAATGTCTTTTTTAGGTTCTAAAATCAAACCAGATAAACTGATGGATAAACTTTAGAAAAATGCACTTTGTGCCCTGAAAAGAATTACTTTGAGAACCCGTGGCATTCATTCAGTAGTTTTGCTTGATATTTTCAGGGAGATGGTTTCCTCTGTGATTTGTAGATTAACTTCTTTCATCATTTCCCTAAAGCTCAGACAGTTTCATTGGTTCTGACATAGAATGAACAATTGAAAACATTTTTCAGTAGTGAAATATTCCAAACTTCACTTTCACAGTTGAAAGTATGGAAGAAAAAGATGGTTTTAGGCAGTGAAACGTGAAGGACAAGTAGTAGGCCTGTCACAGATGCTGATAGCTTGGCAATGGTTGTACATCATCTTCCCTTCATTGGCTCATGGACTCTGTCTCAGCTGAAATGCAAACGTGCAGAATGACACATTTATTTTTCATCTTAAACCTTGATAGTTTCAGGCTTCCTGTGCATCACTGATTTGTTCCATTTCCCTATGCTCGCCACAGATGTGCTGCCACCAGTGCCAGGCCAAGGGGATAAAACTGCCACTATGCTTTCTGATGGAGCCATTTACAGCAGCATAGACTTCACCACCAAAACTAGTTACAACAGTTCCAGCCAAATCACACAAGCTACACCATATGCCACGACACAGATTCTGCATTCCAACAGCATCCATGAGTTGGCAGTCGACTTACCCGATCCTCAGTGGAAAAGCTCAATTCAGCAAAAAACTGACCTAATGGGATTCGGTTACTCTCTGCCGGACCAAAGCAAAGGCAATAATGGTGATTCCTGCTCTTATTTTCCTGAGTTGGTTTATACTAGATCTTCTGTGCATGAATTAGAAAATAGTAGATTGTGATTTACTATTCAGATTTACCTTAACTAATAACATGTATCATGCATGCATACTGTTCTTTACACCATTTCAAAATAAGTTATTCTGTGCGTTAGTCCTTTTTGTCTCACTATAATTTGTAGCCCATCTGTATTTCCATTAGGAGAGACTAGGTAAACATTTCCTACAATCCCATCACATCTGCTTCAGACTTGCTAACTGCATGTTCTGCATGTGCTTTAAACTAATCACATGATGCCACTATGACCTTTGCCCTTTAACCCTTAGCCTTACTTTACATCCCTGACTACCGATTGGCTGAGGGATTGTCTAATAGAATGCCACACAACCAGTCACAGGATTTCAGCACCACCAGCTCTCACAACAGCTCAGAAAGAAGTGGCAGCCTTTCAGGTTGGTTTCATTACAATGGGTGTAAAGAGAGGTGTTTGTGTTTGTAAGCAGCTTGCTCTATGTTCCTGATTATAGCCATGAAAGAGCGATTACTTCAATCACAGTTTACAGTCAAACATTGTTGTGTCTGTCTATTTAGACTTCACTGAACATGTCATTGTAGTCAATAAAAACATGCTTTTACAAAAACCGACATCTTATTTGTCCAGGCCGTACAAGAAATCTATTTAAAGATAATAGGAATTTTTTTTCTAGCTTTTGTATCCTGTACTTTTCAGTGTGATTGGAAATTTTACTTTGTAGCATTCTCACCCTTCTAGTACAATGTTGAATTTATTCCCAAATCAATGTTTACTATACAGTACAGATTACAATTCTTGAGCCTTATGAACAGGTTAATATTTTTGTTGAATCATTATTGGATCCCAACTCCTGTGAGCCAGGTTATAAATTCTATTGTATATCAACACAACCACCAAAAAGCAGCAATTTCTCAGACCCTAACAAATCCTTTAGATGGTTGGTATTCCAAAAACTGTTTCAAGACTGCATACAAACATAATGTAAATAGTATGTGTGTGCTGCATGCTATATTGGAAAAATAACACATTTTCACTGAACAACCATGAATATTGTTTCTTTATAAACACTCTTTAATTCTGACTTTGTTAAAATATTATTGTAAAATTATACAATTTTTAAAGTAAAAACAAAACCAAAAAACTTGCACTTAAAATGAAAGTATGGCATTATATTTAAGCACAATAAGAAGGAGTTCCAGGGATTTTTAACTTGAGGTTATTTTTTTTTTCTGAAGCCTTTGAACTTCTACTTTAAATTGAAGGAACCATAATAATACGGATCAACTTTAGAAATAGTTTCTGTAGCTCAATGTTAATGATCATTCAAAATAAATGTTGAAATCAGACAGCTCTAACTGTTGTCCTGTAATTTAAGTAGCCAAAAGTATTGTCACATTTTATGGGGAACAATAACTGCTTCTAGTTAGATGGTGGAAATAAATATATTGTGCTGGCAAAAAGAGACTGTAAGTTAATGTACTGTGGTACTTTATATGCCTGTACTTGGTCTCTGACCTGTGGAGTGCATTGACATGTAACTTAAAAAATTAGCTCCTATGCATGCATACTTTCAAGTGCAGACATTTCTATGCTGAAATATCAGTCAGTATGTGCTAGGTATCAGAGGATAGTATCAAGATTTTAAATGTGTTGTCTGCATTGCAATCAGTCCAACTGGCAGCCTCTGTTTGAGGGCTGGATTCATTCAAATATTTGATTGTAGAATCACTGAAATTCAAGGTTAACAGACCTTTGAATTTTAGGCCTGACTGGTACACGGAAATAAGACTTTCAAGGAACAGTATTCAAACATAGACTTACAGTCTAGTTCTCTGATCAAGTACTTTTTTGCTTATAGAAAGTTAGGAGAGAAGAAATCTCCTTTCCAAAAAAAAACAACAAAAAAAACCCACCACATGGCTCCTGTCCACAAGGATCAATTAATATAAATTCCCACCTCTTATTCTCCTTTCCTCTCCCTCCCTTTCTCCATTTAGGTTGAATGCTCTTCAAGCCTCATATTATCTCTCCCCTCCCCCGTTGTTTTCCACCAAGCCTGTATTTCTCTCTTCATTTTGCATTCTGTTTTCCATTCATTCCCTGAATTTTCATATCCCGTCTCAAAATTCTTCAAATCTTCCCTCCCTGCATACATTCTCCTTTTGCTATCCAGCTCCTCAGCTTTTATCTTGCTAATCTCTTTTTCTTCTCCCAGGTTCCACTCTCCTGAAGGGTTCTCCTAGACCTTTGTCCTGCTCTGCAATGTCCTGCCCTCTCCTGCACCATTCAGGCTACGTCTAGACTACAAGCCTCTTTCGAAAGAGGCTTTTTTGAAAGAATCTTTTGAAAAAGCCTCTTTCGAAAGAGATCGTCTAGACTATGAGCAGATTTTTTGAAAAAGCAAGCCGCTTTTTCAAAAGAGAGTCTAGATGCTCTCTTTCGAAAAAGCAGTTTGCATTCAATAGCGCCTTTTTTCGAAAGAGTACTTTTGAAAAAAGGCATTTATTCCTCATAAAATGAGGTTTACAGCGACCGAAAAAACTGCCACGTTCTTTCGATTTACTTTCAAAAGAACGTGGCTACAGTCTAGATGCAGGTGAAGTTTTTTCAAAAAAAGGCTACTTTTTTCGAAAAAACCCTGTAGTCTAGACACACCCTCAGAGAGAAATTAAGATGTGTTTGTTCCTTCAATAAAATGGGAAATAATATTAAACATGTTCAAGGTTGTTTCCTTACCCATCTACCTTCCAACAAGATGGCTGAATGCTCCCTTGATCTGGATGCCCCACAAATTCCAGTGTGCTCAGCATCTTTGACATCTTAAGTGAAAGACTGTTGTGTTTCTTTACCCCCCTCTTTTATAGTCCAGCTCACCTTTTAAATGGGTTGTTTTGAAGTGTAAACTTAAAGTTCATCCAAGGTGACATAGAGTCTCGTGGTGGAGGAAGTTCCATGCTGGTTTCTTTCCCTGCTAGGGTTTGCTAAAATGCAAACTGATGTGTTTACTGCAATATCCTTCCCTTGCTGTGAATCTCAGTGATGCTCCTCTTGTTGGCTTGATGATCCTGAGTACCTTGCATGTAAATTACATTCATATTTTCTCTTATTGTGTCTTGGAAAAATCTTCAAAGTGGCAGAACCATATTCCTTTTTCTAGAGGAGTTTAACTTTAACCCTGCTTGGCAGACACAATTTGATAACACAATTTCCAATAGGTTTGTAATTCTGAATTTATTCTCTGTACGTACACCATGAAGCAATATTAATGCTCAGTATGTTATTCACATTTTTATATATTACATGGCCTCTTTTAGATACAGGTTATGACATTAGTGAGTTGGGATACACTGAGCTGCTCAGGCCATCAAAGGCTGATTAGAAGATTACAGTGAACTCCTTACATTTTGCATTGGGATAATCATGCCCCATAACTATCCCCCATGTTCAAGGTCTCTGAAGGTTCCTTGCCCCAAGTTCCTTCCTTGTTTTTGTCTCCCATGGGTTCTTTCCTGACTCTGATGCCTCATGTATCTGGCTCCCCTCAAGCTCTTCCTTCTAGCTATTCCTCTTTCTGGTCTGAATTTTCCACTTTTACTGGTTCCTCTTCTCTCTAAGGTCCCTCAAGTGCCCCAGATTATGTCCATCTCCTATGCTTGAAAGGTTCCGTGTACCTCCAGTATCTTCCTAAAGATGCATTTTATCTATTCCCTGCAAGTTCATTTTTTTCCTTAAGTTGCTGCATGATGTCACTTCCCCATTTTCCTTCTTGTCCCCTCACTAAGGTTCTTCTTTCCTCATCCAAAGTCTTCCTTTCCTACATTTTCCCCTGCCCTTGAAAGTTCCTTATATCTGTCCCAAAAGAGTGGAGGAGAAAGAGGGACTGCTGGGCTAATCTCATAGCTAGAACGCCTTCTAACCAGCTCAGCAAACTCCCAAGACTACCAGATTGCTGCCTCTTGCTAACAGACTACCCAAACAGAAGAGGAGGGACTGAGACAGAGAAGGCGCAGAGCCGAGCTAGCTACCATGGGGAGTCTCCATTGCAGCATCCTTCCAGCTGGGGTGAACTGAACTCCAGCTGGGCAGGCTTGAGGATATGAGAAGGCTGAGTACTCCTGTACAAAGCAGCAGCATGATTAAGAACTTAAGCATGGCCATACGGGTCAGATCAAAGGTCCATCTAGCCCAGTATCCTGTCTTCCAGTGGTGGCCAATGCCAGATGCTTCATAAGAAATGAACAGAACAGGTAATCGTCAAGTGATCCATCCCTTCATTCATTCCCTGCTTCTGGTAAACAGAGGCTAGAGACACGATCCCTGCCCATCCTGGCTAATAAACATAGATTGACCTATTCTCCATGAACTTATCTAGTTCTTTTTTAAAAAATGTCTTATGATTTTGGCCTTCACAGTATTCTCTGGCAAAGAGTTCCACAGGTCGACTGTGTGTTATGTGAAGAAATGCTTCCTTTTGTTTGTTTTACACCTGCTGGTTCTTAATTTCATTCGGTGACCCCTACTTCTTGTGTTATGAGAAGGAGTATATAACACTTCCTTATTTACACTCTCCACACCAGTCATGATTTTACAGATTTCCGCCATATCCCCTCAGTCATCACTTTTCTAAGCTGAAAAGTACTAGTTTTATTAATCTCTCCTCATATGGCAGCAGTTTCATGCTCCTAATAATTTTTATTGCCCTTTTCTGAACTTTTTCCAATTCCAATATATTTTTTTCAGATGGGCAGGCCATGGACTTACATAAAGGAAATACAATATTTACCCTCTTACTATCTATTTCTTAATGATTCCCAACATTCTGTTAGTTTTTTTTGATTGCTGCTCCTTGGTTTAAGGGTTATTTCGAAAGAAGGGTTTTTTCTCGAAATAACCGCGTCTAAACAGCGTTTTTTATCTGAAAATAGGGTATTTTGAAAAAGCAGCCAGCCATGATTATGCAAATGAAGTGCGGGAAATTCAAATCCGCACTTCATTTGCAGTTTCATTTGTCTGCATTTGCATTCCTTTCTCGAAAGAGGAATGCAGTGTAGACATGCCCTTAGTAACTCTTCACAGTCTGCTTTGGATTCAACTATCTTGACTAGTTTTGTATCATTTACAACTTCTGCCAACTCACCATTTAACCCTTTTTTTCCTGTTCATTTATGAATATATTAAATAATACTGGTTCCAATACGGATCTTTGTGTGTTACAACTATTTACCTCTCTCCATTCTGAAAACTTACCATTTATTTCTTATCTTTTAACCAGTTACTGATCCATGAGAGAATCTTACCTCTTATCCCATGGCAGATGTCTGCTGCCTCTCCTCACCTTAGGCCAGCCAAAAGGAGCTATTGTGTCTTCCAAGCTAAAAGTTCTGGTGTACCTCTCCCTTCTTCTGCCTTCATCATTATGCCTCTGGCTGGGTCTCTTTTCTCATAGAGTTGAGATGAGAAAAGCAAGGCTTGATCATAGTTGGAACCACCACTTACAGTTCACTTGTGGCTTAGAAATCTTGCCTTATTTGTGTTATTGTGACATTTAATCTTTTTTTTTTTTTGGTTGATATTTGCCCAACTGCTTAGTCTCATCAGGATAAAATGAGACTACAATGGGGAGGCTCGTTTAGGCTGTGCTTTTGGAATCCAGCCTTTGCCATAGGAGATGCTGCATCCCAAATAGGAGATCATTTGAGTTAGTCTACTTAAATTTTTTCTGCAGAATCAGGAAACTGACATGGGAATAATTATTCCCCTAGATTTCTCCACAACATGGCTATTTGTAGAGTCTGGTACTGGCCTATTATAGACTTATTGTTGATGCTTCTCGGGTTTTGTTAAGGATCTCATGACATCCATAGTAGCCACAGGTTTTTCAAGTGCTTGAAGACTAGTTTATTTCTTCTCTTTGAACTGGGATAGCAAAAAATAGTGTGAGGATATCTGTCTTAATCATGATCAGCAACTTCCCTCCTCTGGGCTAGGATTAAGAGGATTTATGTTGTATAAAGGCAAAAATGTGTGGGAAATATTTTAATGATGCGTCTAGAGATGCTAATTACTTCATTTGTGTTACAGGCTTCTTGAACAGATACTGCTGACTGCTCATTGAAACACTATTTGGGTTGTTTGACTATTATGCCAATCTTGTATCCACTAACAGACTGACACTCCCACTTTATGTAGCCCAAGCAGTGCCCCCAATATGCCACAGTTAAGTGATGACTTGTAATGGACAAGTGAGATGCTGCAACACCAGTCCAGGAAACATCACTTTGAGTTGGACTAATCAAAACAGAGAGAGTTCAGGTGGTGGAGGGATGTTGGCTCTTTTGTTTTTCCCTGCCATGTTCCTGGTTGTGTCTAAGCTGGTGCAGCAGACAAAAGGAAAGATGTCAAAGGAGTAGCAAGGAACAGGAGGGAGAAAAAAGACAGGGATATTGAAATAAACACCTCCTTTTTAAAATGTCCTACCCCCCAAAATTCCTTTTTTCATAGGGGAAAAAAGATAAAATAAAGGGAAAACATAAGAACAGCCATAATGGGTCAGACCAAAGGTCCATTTAGCGCAGTATCCTGTTTTTCGACAGTGGTCAATGCTAGGTGCCCCAGAGGGAATGAACAGAACAGGGAATCATCAAGCAACCCCACCCCATCACTCATTGCCAACCTCTGACAAAGAGGGTGAGTCTAGACTACACCTCTCTGTTGACGGAGAGAAGTAGATTAGGCACATCAAAATTGCTAATGAAGCAGGGATTTAAATATCTCTCACTTCATTAGCATAAACATGGCTGCCGCTTTTTTTCAAAATGGAACTTTTTCGAAAAAAATGGCAGTCTAGACATGGATCTGTCAAAAATAAATCCTTTTTCAAAAGATCCTGTACACCTCATTTTTTGAGGAATACAGGATCTTTCGAAAAAGGGTTTATTTTTTGACAGATCCACATCTAGAATGCTGGTTTTTTTCAAAAAAGTTCCGTTTTGAAAAAAGCGGTGGCCATGTTTATGCTAATGAAGCATGGGATATTTAAATCCCCGCTTCATTAGCAATTTAGACATGCCTAATCTACATCTCTCTGTCAACAGAGAGGTGTAGTCTAGACATAGCCACAGAGGCTAGGGACACCATTCCTGCCCATCCTGGCTAATAGCCATTGATGGACCTATCCCTCATGAATTTATCTAGCTCTTTTCTGAATCCTGTTAAAATCCTGGCCTTCACAACATCCTCTGGCAAGGAGTTCCATGGGAGGACTAAGACAAGAGAAAGGGTAGAGAGGCAGGAGGAAGCAAAGAAAAGTTCTGTGGAAATTGATGGGTTTCTACAGAACCAAGAATGGTTCAAATGGAAGTAACACAAAAAGATGAAAAAAGACCAAAGGGAAGTGTGTATGAAAGAAAATACAAGAAAAGGAACAAAGGGCAGGTGGGAGAGGGATAAAGGCAAGGAATATTACTCACTTGCATCTTCCCAGTTGTGAGTTGCACATTCAGTTGTCGTGCCCATTCACCATCAGGTACACAAAACAAGCCATGTGAAGGATACTCTCCTAAAACATTTTGAAAGGCAGACTGATACTTTTTAAAAATTGAACTTGCTAATACTATTTCAGCAGAAACTCAATTACTTTTACCTTTACGTTTTGACAACCGTGCTTGTCATTCTGGCTGAAAGAAATTGACTCTAATGGCAAAGTTTTAGGTTATGTCCTTAACCTTTCTGTTTTTCACAGAAAGAGATTATGCAAAACAGTCTTATAAATACAGTCTGAAATCTGACATCTGAAAGAATTTGCTGTGGTCTATTATTTTTTCCAACAATGAATGCATGGAGGCTTAAAGCAGGCATGAATAAATCAATAAATATATTTTTGATAAAACTGTTTCTGCTTTATTTAGTTTATGCACCATTGTGAGGAGGTTTTATTGGGTACATATTTTTAAAAGAAACAATTTTCAGCAATTACGCAGAATATTTTCACATTCCACCCTGTTATTATTTAAAACCTTGTAACAACCTTAACATGTTGATGCTGATGTTGCTAAGATATAAATACGTTTTCTTTTTTGGGGTATGCCATCTGGAATCAGAATTTTTCCAAAGAAATGTATATAACCAACATGTTTTTTCCATTATATCTCTGTAACTTTTGTTCATTTTACAGGTGGAAAAGGAGGAAAAAAGAAGAAAAACAAAAATACTTCCAAGCCCCAGAAAAATAATGGGTCTAACTGGGCCAATGTTCCCCTACCTCCTCCTCCGGTGCAGCCACTCCCAGGTACAGAGCTAGAGCACTATGGAGAGGACCAGCAAGAAGCAGGGTGAGGCTTTTTCTTATGATGACACAATCAGTGGTTCATTATCTCTGTCAGTTTTGTCTTAATGTGAATAAATCATCCTTATCTTACACTGTCTGCAAGTCATGGCAATGCATTTCCAGTTCTTATATTGTTTTTTGTTTGATAGAAAATACACCTTCTCAGTAAAATTAAAACTTTATCCTGCAGCCTTTCGTCGTGTAAATTGTCTCATTGAAGTCCAATGGGTCTGCTTCCGGAAGTAATGGTTCCATGATCACGTCTCATAGATTCTCTTCAGAGTATCTCAAAAGGGCACTAAGGTCAACCTTTCTTCATAGTAAGGTAGAGTAGGGATATAAAATCCCATTTAATTGGTTAACCCCACGGATCGGGGTTTCTCCAGCCAGCCTGGAGCTTCCCCCTCTCACAACACAGCGGGCTGCTCCAGCCCAGCAAGGCCTGCCACTGGTGGGGGTTGCTCCAGCTGGGCTGAAGCACCCTCACCCATGATGCAGTGGGCCCAGCTGGGCTGGAACACCCACGGCCCTCAAGCCCACACATGCCCGCTACACTGCACCGGGGCATGGAGGCTGCTCTGTAAGTGTGATGCTTGTTTATTGGTTAACTAGCTAACCATTCATATTCCTAATGTAGAGCTGATTCTGCCATCTTAATTCATGCAGAGTAGTATTTTGCTCTGCACGTAGCTGCCACCAAAGTCAAATGGTCTTCTTGCAATGGAAAGTGCTTCTCAGAGCCAGTAAGGGTGGCAGAATCTGGCTTTTGGGAATTTGTCTGGCTGTCTGAATTAATGGAATAGTGTTTATTGCTTGGGGGTTGAAGAATAGGAAACCTGCTGCAAAGGAAGACACGAGGGCAGCATGGCAACACTGGGAACTGGATGTGTGAAGGTTTCAAAGGAGCAGCTCTATGCATGAAAGCCCTTCGCCTTTTATACAGAGGCAGTGTGATCAGTGAATTCCAGACAGGTAGGTGAAAAAGGAGACTACTGGATATGAATATACTGTGCAGGAGCTGGAGCCTATTAGAATGTCACAGGAAAGGAAAAGAATATTGTTAGTTATAGAAAGGGAAAGAATTTTTATTTATACTATTCTGATATGGACACAAAAGCTATGATTTAGTTCCTTTCAGAAATGTGCAAAGGACCATTATTATGTTTCCCCCCTTAGTCTGGCATAAACCGTACATTGTTATTTAATCTCTGTCATGCTTACAAGGATCTACCTACCCCTTTAAACAATATACCTTCCAAAATACCAAAATATATGTGATCAAAGAAATCTAAAATACTGACTTCAAGCTGAATAGTATTCAACTCAATGAATGTATGGCATGATTTATGGAGTAAGACTCCATTCAGCTGGAGTAAGCATGTCAGAATCAGTAATAGTTCATATTATACCTAGAGTTGTTCAAATATATTTTTCAGCCATACAAATGTCATCAGTTCAGCAGAAGTTCTCTAAACATTTCAGTCAACCCAAAAATGCATTTCACACAAGAAAAAAAAGTTTTGCACCCCAAATTTCATGTAGCGCTCTCTATATATTTTGGATTTCAAAATACTGTCAATATTTAAGGAAAATTTTCCAAAAATATAATTTATGTTAATAGAGTAAGATATGATCAATAATAATTCTGATAAATAATTCAATAAAAAGCTATGTGCGTTGATATAGAACTAAAATTATTCTGCAGAAATAGGCAAACCACTTGCATCTTCTTTAAAGACATCAAACTGATGAATAAGATAAGTGAATTGACATGCCATCTAGAGATAGCCTTTGTGATACAGGCCTTGACTTCTTAGCTGCATAAAATATCTGTTCTCTAACTGGAAGAAAGTATAATAGTCACCACAACAACACTGGTTACTTATGTGTAGCATAATCAGCACACTTCCAACTCCCACTCAGTTTACACTCACTTTTTGCTGTGTTTATCTATCAAATTATACTTTTTAGTTACTTATAATGTCACATTGATAGTAATGGCAACCAGACTTTCCAAATGACACAATGAAAATTAGACTGGTAGGCCCGGTCTGCAGCTGCCATAAATGGTCACAGTAGAGTTACACTGATTTATACCAGCTGCGGAGTTAGCCAGTACAATGTTGGCCTTTCTGCATTTTTTTCTTTCAACTTGCTAAAGTCAAATGAAAATTCAAAGTCAAAATTATACTTTCTGTGTCATCTTTAATACTGACATATTGGGAAAAAAAGTTGTTTAGATTTCTTTTTTTATAATTTTATTTATTGTAATAAGTTTATGTAACCCCCTTTTTCCTCTCGGGGTTACTTGGGAGCAGGTCACACTCACAGGTGTGCCTGGATGCCTGATGGTTTTAACATAAAAGGAGATCCTGAGTACCCCAGTGGTGATGTTGCTTAGTTGGGGATTCCCTATCCACTCCCTTGCTGCAGTCCCTGGCTCATAAAGAGTATACAGTGGTGGTGCCTCCACCTGGCTGGCCCTGTACACACTTAATGGTGTGCCTTGGGAGCCTCCAGGAATAAAATTATTCCAACAATAATCTAGATCTAACTCCAGGAAAACAATTATAAATTATGCAAAAGTGGCGAGGAGTCCTGTGGCACTCCTCCTCGCCGCTTTTGCAGATTCAGACTAACACGGCTACCCCTCTGATAATTATAAATTATAAATAATATATATCTAATTGATTACATTAGAATGAACACACCTTTACTTAACAATTTAAAGAAACAGGGTTTAACAGATTAACAGAGAATAAAATTAACAAAGTACACAGAAATCATAGGAACTTATCTATCTGGCATTTTCACTGCCACCATTTATTCCACTCCAGAGAGTGCGCTCCTCTGGACTCAGAGACCCAGACGCTTGCATGGATGCGCTTGAAGGTCTGCAGCTGGAGTAGAGGGTCTCTGAAGTTCTGTGTGTGTGTTAGTCCAAGCTGTGCAGCTAGCTGCAAACTCCGTCTGCCACTGGAGCAGGCTCCACCAAATGCCAGCAGCTCTGGTTCACTGGGTTGGACACTCTGCCTCTCTTTGGACCCAGAGTTAGTCTATATTTCTGTGGTCTGTCCCAGGCAGCACTTTCCCAAAGAGCCCATTTACTTACAGTCTCCTCCTGTGTGCTGGTTTTTGTGTAGTCCTTCTCAACCACAGGCGCAGCCAGAGTCTCTCCCCTTTAGGGCAATCAGCAGCCCCTCAAGCAGCCTGCTAGATCCAAACACCACAGACTTTCAGTCTCAGACTGTAGCTGCAACACAACAGCTCCTGGACCGGATATAAAGCTCTTTCACAGCAACCTGGCTCCCCTCTCCCAAAATGGAGAGCCCCAGACTGCTGAGCCCCTCTCTCAATATGCCCAGACAAGCCCTCTCTTCCTGGTTTCCTCAAGGGCTCATGGGAGTTGTAGTCTCTAGGGCTAGATTGCAGCACACAGGATCCTCCCAGAAAAAGTCAGAGGCACTTTTAGTAAAGGGGACTACATTTAAGATTTCTATCATAACTACACAGCATATAGTAACACATAATGTTACATTTTAATTTTGCAAATATCATATTTGGAAATAACCATGTTGCACAAGAAAACTGAATCCATTCAGATAGGCCTTGCAATTGCAATGTGATCTGAAGATGAACAAATTTATACCAGGTCGACAGTGTCCTATAGAATGCTCAACTTCCAAGCCTTCCTAATCCCTAATTCCCACGTATAGACTCTTAACATGACCATCCTAACTAAACTTAATTGCAAAGGATTTTATAAATCAATGTTCACACATTGAATTGCACCTGGAGACCCTTAGGTAGGCAGTAGCCTATGAAGCATATGTATGTTATAATCTACATACGTCTTGTCATTAAATGAGCACACTGCAACATTGTGCACTAGATTAAGTTTCCAGATTGTTTTTAAGGTTAGCATCAGATGAAATGCAGTATAATAGTCCAGTCCAGAACTAACTGTTGTGATTGTTGCAATGGTCATGGTCACTTAGCCAAACTCTTAGCTTTTTTGCACTTATTTATTATTTTTACCTGCTCTCCAGATGTGTACAAGGGTCTAAAATCAGTCTCATACTCCCCAAACTCTCATAACATAAAATGGATGTATTGGGTCAAATTCTCCAGTTCACCAAGGCCATTTTGTGCCACTAATATGCTTTGCACAAGTGACCTTAAAATGCTCAAAGTTAGCTGGTGGAGAATTGCCCGGGTACAGGGGAATTCCCTGCTGATGGAAATGATTGCCATCTGCTGTGCCACGCACATGCACCACAAATGGATGAAGGAGGTATACTATGAGAGTAGGGTGAGGAACAGGTGTGGCCTAACAGAGCTCCACTATGCCATATTTTCCACTGACCTAACTTAGTGCTGATCCTGTGTATCATTTCAACTGACTATCTGACTATCTTCAACTGACTACTTGTCTACCCTCCCCAGCCCTTCCTTTTACCTCAGCTTTGCTGAATGAGATAAATAATCTGTCCTGTTCTTTCAATGGAGAGAGCAGACATCATCTCCAAATAAAAGGAGCCCTTTGTATGGTTTGGGCTATTGTGTGAGCTATTCAGAAAGTCAGTTTGCATGGATATTTCAGCTTGTTTCTTGATCTTCCACTAACGCTATTTCCTTTTCATAGTATCACTCCCATGCCCTTTGGACTTTCTTTCTTTTCTCTGAGTTATTCTCAGTTAAGCACCTTTCCAACCCCCTTCTCAAGAAACTGTTTCCCCCCTCTTGTTTTTAGTTAATAATCTGTACTGAACATTGATTGTTTTATTATGATGACCATTTATTTTTACTGTTTTATTTTAGTGTTTAATTTTATCACTAATCTTATACATCATTCCGCATAACCCCAGTAATGAAATCCTTCATTCAGTCAGCTGGTTATAAGACATGTTTAATTATTGCCATTGATTAGTTGTAACTAGAAATATAAAAGAAATATTAATTAGGTGTGATAGCAATATACTTGCTAGTCATATTGCTTCTTGTGACTAGAGTAATGAAGGTAATAATATGTATGATACTCTTTTAGTTCAAATACATCTTTTTGGCCAAAACCTGAAGGGACCTTCCTTGTTTGAAAGAGTGTGCATTATTACAAATTGATGGTATAAAGATGTACATATCACATTGTCTATCTTATTTAATTCATATTGTAAAGAGATTGCAGCATGTCAATGAGGTATATATTAGCTAATTTGTGAACCACCAAATATAAATAGGTTAAAAACACAAGACTATAAAGTGCCAACAGTAATGTGAACATACAGATTTTGCCTTTTCCGGGACAATTTTCAGACATGGACTTTAAGTGAATTACCATGGAATTATTGCCAGAAATCCCTAGTGATATTAAGCACTCAGATTTTATAGCTAGCTACTATGAAAGTGTAAAATTTTATTTTACCCAGAAAACATGGATGTTAATATTTACTGTGCTACAATTTCATCAGCTGCAAAAACTAAGCAAGGTATGTTAACTGAAATGAGTTAGCTCTGAAGCTGATCACAAATAAGTACAAGCAATTTCTTGATACTACATCACACCATTAGGCATTGTGTAACATGTTATATTACTTAAAAAGGTTAAAAGAACATTACGGTTTCAAAATTAATCTTTCAAAACTTAAGAAATACCCAAATTAAGTTTGTCAGTGCATATCCATTGCAATATAGTCTTTAATTACATGGTCCTTTCCACCAAACCTCTCTCTGAAAAGTCAGGCTCCTTTAACAATTATGTACCTAAAGTGTACAGACTTCCAGAAAGAGAGAGGAAAATTGTATTTTCATGCATTTCATCTAAATATTGCATAAAATAGCTTTTCTGTCCAAGGAACTAGACTAGATGACCTCTTGGGGTCTCTTCCAATCCTATGATTTTATGATAATTCAACTTTAATTTTCTCTCCCTCATGATACATGAGGATTAGAAACAATAGCTTTATTGGAATGAAAGAACTTCAAATTCTAGTTTTGGTGGCCTGCGTCTGCCTTTCTTTCTGTCTTTCTTTCCAAGACTGAGTATTTCAGTCAGACCAATGTAATTCTTGCTGAGAATTCCTTATATGGGAGGAAAGAAAGAAGGAAACATACTTTGAAATATATTTTTCCAGTTTTGTGTCTACTATGTTGAAGATGTTTAGAAATTTAGAGTGTCATCTCAGCAGTACCACTGAAGATTAATTAGTAAGTGTGGGGCTAGCAAAGAGGTCCAGGTGCATGATAAATGCAATTTATCAGATGGCTGTGTAATTTATCATGTGTATGTAACCTCCCCTTGTACATGGCGTGAAATGGGCGTGCTGCTATTTTATGCATTTAATATTTTTTCTAGGTTGCATAAAATACACAAAAGCAATGTGTTCAGTTTATAGTCTTCGTGGAAATCATAACTTCTGAATTCATCACATGTAGTGCATTGAAAGTCAAAGCTGTAATATTGTATTAACAAACTGTAGTGCTTTACATTGAGAGCCATTTCCCCCCCCCCCCCCATTTCTGGCTCCTTTGTAATGAGACAGAAATGGGGGCTGGGGTGTGGACTGAATGGACAGATTATAAAAGTGTTTAGGTGCCTAAAGATGGAGATAGGCACCAAATGGAATTTTCAGAAGCACTTAGACCCTAGCTCCAATGAGAGTTGGGCATCTAAGTACTACTGAAAATCCCACTGGGTGCCTAAATACCTTTTTTAAATACATATATATATATATATATATATATATGACCCTAGGCATATGTTCGCACTGCACTCTAAAACCTGAACTCCATTCTGCTGTCTTTAATGCTGTAACATGAGCCTGCATTTATACATCCAGGCTCTGAGATTTGCTGTTACAGGTTTTAAAACCCATTGTATATATACCTAAGTGTCCAGTTGAGAGTTTGCTCAGAGATCTTTGTTTACATCAAACTAGAATAAATATCTCCTGTGCCAACCACCCTCCCTCACCCCTACATCAGGGCTATATTGGAGGTCATGTGGAGTGGAGCAGACTATAAAACAGCATGTGAAAAGGCTGCTTGCTTTTCCAGTTACAGATTAATTTACCAACTGTGCAGGAGTAATGACTGGGTTGTAATAATGGTACCAACACATTTTCCAAATCTCTCTTGGCATGGTTCAATACCTTTAGTCACTGCTTTGGGTATAACAAGAAGAGACATAATATATGCTTATTAGGAAGGTGGGAGTAAGGAATGTTATATCTAAATATTTGAATTCTTTCACTGTTTCTTAATCAGTGACTTGGGTTTTCATGTCTAGATGCAGGTAAATCTTTAATGCATTATCTTAGCTTAATAGTCCAGAAAGTGAGTTAGTTAATTTCCTTTGGTAATTGTGAAACAACACTATCTAATTAATATTTAAAAATATGGTAATGGACATGTGGTTTGTGGTAGCAAGTTTTGTTCAAATTGTTTCGCTATTATAAGGCAATTAAACAAAGAACCAAAGCCAATCGGACAAATTTAAATAGTTATTGCCCTACTTATAGTTAAAATAATAACTAAAACTCAAACTACATGTCAGGGTGGGCATGTCCCATGAGCATCTACCAAACAACCTCATTGTGCATCTTCAAATGCCTCCTCAAAACTCACCTTTTCCAACACAATGGAGATCTAGTCTATAAGTAGAGCTCCTACGATCTATGGTAATGTGAATAATACAGAGTAATAATAAAGATGCCAACCTTTCCCTGGAGTATATAGAGTATATAGATACTAAATTTACATGATCTTGATTTCAGGTATGACAGTGATGGTTGGTGTCCTCCTTTACCAGTTCAGACTTACTTACACCAGGGCATGGAGGATGAGCTTGAAGAAGATGATGACAGAGTACCTACGCCACCTGTCCGAGGGGTGGCCTCCTCACCAGCAATCTCCTTTGGACAACAGTCAACTGCAACTCTCACACCTTCCCCACGAGAGGAAATGCAGCCAATGCTTCAAGCCCACTTTGATGAATTAACCAGAGCCTACCAGTTTGACATAGCAAAGCAAACATGGTAAATGTTCAAATTAGACAAATGTCATTTGGAAAATGATACTTTCATAATACAGTTTCCAGTGCCATAATTGTTAGCACTCTAATTTTAATAAGAAGAAAATAGAAACTACGGGGAAAAAAAGCTGTTAAATTACACTGAACGTTGCTGGTCTTTTAGACTGAGTTTTGCCTATTCAAAGGAGGAACAAGCAAATATCACTGTAACATTTTCACTATAAAACAAACATTATTCATAATCTGTTCAGGGACTAAAGAATAACTTTTCAGCTGCACAGGACAAGAACTGAAGGTCAGTTGCTTTCTGGATGTCCCCTAAATAGTAGTTGTCCTTTTCAAACTTTTCCATTTAAAAAAATAAAACAAGTCTGAGAATCTCAGAAGATAAAAGTACAGCTAGTTGCTGATTGGCTGTCCATGAGCAAAGAAGCAGACATGCTTCATTGGCAGACAAATGCCACAACTACATTCAAACTTGCCATCATAAATAGAACAGACAGGTACATAGTCCATGCCAAATCAAAGCCTGCTGTTTTCCCTTGGAAGTCTCTAGGACTATTTGCAAGCTGCATTCAATCAACAGGATAATTAGGCCCTACTACAGTGCCACTGTGCCTAGTATAGCCCCCTAGCTTGCTCATGAGCCTAGTCCAAATCCCATGCAGTAGCTAATTCTAGCCCATTCCATTATCTGAGTCAAATGAGCACACAAATGTGTGCCCTGACTGTGAAACCTACCAAGCTGTAATTTGCAGCTGTAATGCTTCCAGTGGCCTACAAACTGCAGGTGCCATTCTGATGGCAGATGACATGGTGAATTGTATTTGTACATCTATGCTTTTTTGGGTAGGGCCATCCACCTGATTTAAGCTTATAAAAATGCACACGTAAATATATGTCATACCCATAACCCATATACATGAACCAAAAATTAATTCTCTCATGCCACCCAAAAGCCCTTTTATACCAGCAGGCACGCAAAATTGCTTACTTCAGCCAGGAGGCTGAAATCTCTTTTCCTGCTCCGTAAGTGCACAATTTCTTAATAAGGGTTAGGAAGGCCATTTTGGAATGTTGCTATCCACCAATCCACATCTACTTTACATAGCCTGTTCAACTGCAGTCAGTGTGACTTACTGCATGTTCTGAGGCCTGGCCTCCTTAGTCAGTTCACTGTGGGTATGTCTACACTACAGAGTTACATCCACACTGCAATCGCGTTCTTCCCAAAGTAAATCGAAATAATAGAGGGTTTTTTCTGGTGTTGGTAATCCTCTTTCTACAAGGAAAGAGCTCTTTTGGAAAAAGGTGTGTGTGGACGGGGAAGAGGGAGTTCTTTCAAAAGAAGAGAGAAAAGCACAGGTGCCCTGATGGCCACTCCGTCCATAGTAATCACAGCTTAAATGAGAGATAGCATCCATTCAGTGGACACTGTCTTTCGAAAAAGCAGATTGCTTTTTCGATGCACTTTTGTGTGTGGACGCTCTGTTTTGGAATATCTCTTCTGAAAAAAAGGTTCTTCCGAAAGAAGCTGCAGTCTAAACATAGCCTGTGAGACCTATTCCTTTGACAAGAGACTAATTCTGAGCTTTCTACCATGCTCACCAACCATGACCCACTTCACAGATTGCAAACAGCCAAGTTAAAAGGCAACCAGCTTCTGAGAATCCTCCAACAGCCTGTCACAGCACCCTCTCAAACAGATTATTAAAGAAAGCAGCTTACTTCTAAGAGTCTGGGTCCTGCTCCCCTTATTAGAGCTGCTGCAGAAAATCAATCATGATCTTCCATAACAAACATATGGTTCACAGATTTCAAAATTGGTTGTGTGAAGGGCCACATTAATTGAGCTTGAAACTTTGGAACAATCACCTATAATAGGAAATAAACATGTTTTCTTATTCACTCTGGAAACTAGTAGCCAGAAACCTGTCAGTATAATAAATCTACAGTGCTTCAGTTAAAGATAGGTGATTTTACTATGTTTGTGACACTTGGCTGGTCTGTGATTTGCTACTGTATAACTCTGTTTCCTTCTGTCTTAGGGGCTGATCTTACTGATCTGCCATTGACTTAAATAGGAGTCAGATTATACCTTTAAAAAGGAAGGGTTGTCACTTAATTTTCTTCCCATAAAATTACTGTTCTGAACACAGAGGAAGAAAATCAAGGAGATAAAAAGGAATTAGATATATTACTGCAAGAATTTTGGGAGGGGAAACTCAGGGACTGACTAACTGGAGACTTAGGAGATAATGCACTGGAGATTATTAGAAAAATTCAGAATCATTATGGCTTGACCTAGCTGAGCACTTAAGTACTTGCTTAACTTTAAGCACATGAGAAATTCCATTGGCTTCAATGGTTCTGTTCACATACTTAAAATTCTTTGCTGCACTGAGGTATAACAACACTATATGTCAAGAGTTAAATTAAGGGGTGAGGTTTCCTTTGCATTCTGTGTCCAGTAGAGGATATAAATTAGAATCTATCCAAGGAGATGGTTCTTAAAGTAGGATAAAAGCACTCAGATTCTAGTCAACCCCTAAAGCATTGTACAAATACCAACAACAATAATAATAATTTTTAAAAATACTAAACTTCCTTTACTCTTGTACATAACATATACACTGACATTTTTCCATACTATAGGTTGAACCTCCCTGGTCTGGCACCCTTGGTACCTGAGCTATCCCAGACCAGGGAATTTGCTGGACCAAGGGAGGTCAAGGCTCCCCTGCTGGCTGCCCCGCTAACGGCTCCTCTCCCTGACCTCTCAAGGCTAGGGCTCCCTGCCCTTCCACTGCCCCACTAAAGCCGGCCGAGCTGAGGCTCCCCACCCTGCTGCCTGGCGGCTGCACCAGGGGTTCTCCAGCCATGGCTGCCTGGCGGACACCAGCCCCTCTGCCTCCAGTGGTTCCTCTGGGTTTCCCAGCCCCAGGCTGCTCAGCCGCCGCCAGCCCCACTGCTGTGGCCCAGCCCCACCATTGCTGAGGATTCCCTGGCCACCACCAGCTGGGCTGCCAGGGGCTCTCTGGCTACCTGACTCCCCTGACACTGGGGTTCCCCGGCTGGGGGAGAGGCTGCCCAATGCCTCCTGGCCCCACTGATGCTGGGGTTCCCTTGCTGGGGCAGAGGCTGCCCAATGACTCCCTGGCTGCCACCTAGCCTTGCTTCCAGGGTTCCTCAGGTGAGCTCCTGAGCCACTGCCACTGGAGGTTTCCTCGTCTGGACTGCCTGGCCATCCAAGCCTCACTGCTGCTAGGGGGCTCCCAGGGTTCCCCAGCTGTCACCGGTCCTGCTGCCTGGGGCTCTCAGGCCTCCTGACCCCACTGACACTGGGGTTCCCTGGTGTGGGGGAGTCTCCCTGATGCTGCCTGGCTCTGCTGACTCTGGGGTTCCCCTGCCCATCTGCTGCTGGCCCAGATGTGACTCTGCAAACCCCACGTTCTCTCAGCTGGCTATTGCTCCTGGGGTTCTTTGGTCCAGCAACTTCAGTGCTGGACCAGAGAGTCCCAGATTTGGGAGGTTCAACCTGTAGTATGTCTGCTACAAACAGGATTGCTATCCAAAAATAAAAGGAAGTCTAAATGATTTTTTAAAATGATATATTTGATATGGAAGGATGGGCAACAATATGTTAGTGTCTTTATTGTCTAGAAGGATGTTAAAGCCAAAGACTGGGAGACTCGTGATTGATCTATTGATATATTCTGTGAGCTAAATCAGGTCAGATGATCTCATTGTGCTCTAGCTAAATTAATTCTTGCTGGCCAAACCAAATATATGCTTGCTGAAGATCAGGCACGATCCATTTTACCTGACAACTGGTCTCTTGGAGACCATTCTGTGTTCTTCAGGTTGAATTCAGTTCTAGTTTGGGCGGAGGGAAAAATGTCCTCTTCCTGCAGTTCAAGCTGAATTTAAAAGCTTTTGGCTTGTATTGAGAGAGAGAATGTGCCAGCAGTTTGTTCCAGGAGACCCTACTCTGCCATAGACTTCCTACGTGACCTTGGGCAACTCACTAAATCTCTCTGTGCTTCAGTTTCCCATCTTTAATATGGGGGTAATAGCAGTTCTCCACACCTCTGAGATTGTAGTAAGGAAAATATTAAAGATGGTGTTCAGATACCATGATAATGGGTACCATATATGTACCTGAGATAGATATGAGATTCAACTTTTCTGGGGTAAGTAACTTAGAAACAACTTTGTAAATACATTCAGGGGATACTGGACATTTTGTCTCTTTTCTCATCAGCCCACCAAATCAATATTTTCCACTCAGCCCAACAGCATTTCTGTTTGTCTGTTTGTATAGGCACATCCAAAGCAATAGTCAGCCTCCTCTGGCTCCAGTTCCACCACTTGGATATGTAGCTGGAACCCTTATTTCAGATTTGGAAACAGACATTCCAGATGATGATGAGGAGGATATTGAAGAAGAAGCTATAGAAATCACTAGGCCACTAAGAGGTCTAGAGCATACTCCAGGATCCAGTATGGACAATCTAGACAGCTCGGTGACAGGTAACCAAACATATTTAACAATGAAACCAATCTGTTTATTATATTAAAATACATCATAATTTGAATACTTTTTAAGCAAAAAAGCATTCTATTTCTGTGACATTTAAAATATGTTAATATTAAACTCTAAAGTTAAAGAAGGATTTGAAAATACTTTTGCTTTGCTGCAAAATGATAAGAAAATCCATGAATTTTAAAAAGCTTTAAAGACATGAAAGAAAACTCAATTATATGCTGTCTTTCATGAAAAGTTCACTCTATTGGGAAAGCAAGTCTATTACATAAAAAGGGGGAAAGCCCTCAACTTTGAAATGATACACTATATTTAGTATATTTGGAATAGTATAAAAAGTAAATGTTATCTTAGAATGTTTTAGATATTTGGCTATGTAAAAGTGTGTACTGATGTATGCGTGGAGGTAGAAACACTTTTCAGAATAAGCTTGGCTACATCAGCACAGAGTTTATTTGTAGACTGAACAAAATGTACATATAGGGAAACATATATTTTGTACCCATTTCAAATTGTTGGGTTTAATAATTGTTCCCTTTCAGTGAAGATATTTATTAATTCGGTCACCTTTTTCTTCACCGTTCCTTATTCTTTGCATGCCTAGAAAAGTTACAACAGGGATCAACAAAGAGAGGCCTGAAAAATGCATGCTAAACTATTCCACTGAATCTGATGAATTAGTAAACTTGCTGTCAATGAAAGACAAGTAGTCATGGAGTTTTCTGAGAAAAAGCTGGTTTTTTATATAAACATTATGGACCAATTCTGAGGCATCTGCAAACTTTCCTTTATATTGACGGTGGACTTGGACATAACATACTGCATCCATGATGATTTGCCTCTATTGATGACTCAAATGTGTATGATCTTATATAGCTCATTAAAAATATTGTTTGTCTCTTCAGTCATTGATCTTTATGTGAAAGCATGAATTTCTAGATATATCTCCAGAGTACACTTGCTCACTGAGGACATATTCATGTAGCACCACTTATTTTTATCTTACCTCTCTGTGCCTTACAAGTTCTAAGAATTTTACTTCTTTATCTAAACATTGCAGCTCTGAAAACACCTTGCAATTCCCACTGATGGAGGCAGGAATGTGACAGTGATGAAGAATCAGTACCTATAATTTTCCTCTTCTTCCCTTGTTGAATTAAACAGTGTGCTGCTCTATCCCACTTTCTGGTTTTCCCTTACCCTGGGGCCAGACTGCTTGCCAAGCTAATTAAGATTTAAGAACTGTAGCTCTGATGTTGTGATTTGAAATCCAGATCCAACTGAAAGCTGTAGAGTTAAAGTTTAAATCTTTGAATTCAGAAGGCTGACTTATTAGTGCACGAATATGTTAAGCTACTTTGCCTGAATTTCTAGCATAATCTCCTTCAGGCTATAATTCTGCATATTTTTGCATATCTCACTAATGGCTCTGAAGCCTTTCCATTAGGAATTCAGCAAAGGTTTTATGGTGATATTACAGGAATAAAAAAAAAATCAGCTTACTATATATTGTCCCATCAGAGTGCATTAATATGTCAATATTGATTTATCTGTATATCAGAAAATGAGCATTTCTCACATTTTCAGCTGTTATTACTATCCTCCTTTACCTAATGTGAATGAAGTGAGGACAGCTGCATTTGTGTACTGTTAATATACTTCTGTGTTCATTACAATTTATGCTTTTATGAATAAAAATAAAACCTCTTTTCTAGATAGAATACTGCTTAATTATGGTATGTTAAAAATCTCAGATTGTGAAGCTGTTTGTTGCAGGAAGAAGTTGTGCTTTACCTCAGAATCTATAAATAATACATCTGTTTAGTATAAATGAGCTACAGAATCTCAGGCATCTTGGTAACAAATTGTTTTCTGCCTTCTTCAATAACTGTATCAGGAAGTATGATCAAAGACTTCATTTTCTCTCTTGGTTTGAGTCTTTTAGCAATCGTATAACTTTCACATGAGGGAGTGCATATTATATTTGTGGGTAATGTTTCAAAGGATAATAATTTGAGATTTTTGTGATCTCTTTACCCCCATAGGCTAGGTTTTTCAGCTATAAGCAGGGTATGTAAAACACATGTAGAACCCATTGTTTCAAAGGTTCCTCAAATTGCCTAATTTGCTTATCTTTGATATGTTAGGAATTCCTGAGGTCTCCTGATATCCTGCCATAAAAATAACTGATGAGCAGTTTCACCCCTCTCTCGCATTAAAATAGAAACTCGTTCTTTGCATAGGGCTTCAGATACAGAGATTTAGAACAGAGATTTCCTGGGACTTTTATAACATTGTCTCATGTCTTTAAAGACACTCGTGCTATTTGTGTTGTTTCTCTGTTCTGAGGCCGTCAGTATCTTAGTATGTGGGTCAATATTCTTTCACAAGCACTAACCTCACATAAACACCTTTGTAAAAAAAATAAATAAATGTTGGCTTCAGTAATTTTAGAGGCATGAAACAATGTTATAAAAGGTCTCCTCAACACTGACTGGAAAAATCAACTCCAGGTGTGAGGGGGCAGTTTGGTCTTCATAGCTGAAGCAATCCTTGTCCTTCCTGATGAGGCAGCCAACTACAGCTTGAACCTCTCAAATCTGGGACTCTCTGGTCCGGCAACATCCGTGGTCTGGTAGGACCAGAGATGTTGCTGGATAAAGGTGCTCCAGCTGGATCAGACAGCATCTGGGGAGCCCCCACCATGGCATGGAACCCCCAGCATCAACAGGGCCAGGTGGTGGCCAGGGAGCCCCAGCCCTAGCCAGGGAACCCCTGGCATCAGTGAGGCCAGGCTGCAACTGGGGAGCTCCTGCCCCAGCTGGGAAACACTCAGCATTAGCAGGGCCACATGGACAGGGAGTCCCAGCCCCAGCCAGGGAACCCCTAGCTGCAGCTGGGCTGTCTGCAGCCAGGTGGCCCCAGCCAGGAACCCTGAAAAAATCCCAGTGGCAGCAGGGCTGGGATGACCGGGCAGCCTCCACTGGAGAAACCCTGGCTGAAGCAGGGCTGGTGGAGGTGGGTGACCAGAATCCCCAGCAGCAGCAGGACAGTCCCAACAAGGAGCAGGGTGGCCAAGCAGCCCCAGGTGGGGAACCCCTGGTGGCAGCAGGGCGGTGGCACTGGATGGACCCAGGTGGGAACCTCAGAGAATACTTTGCAGCAGCGGGACCAGCAGCGGCCAAGGGGCCCGCCGGGAATCCCAGAAGATTGTGGGGAGCTGTGGTGGGCCAGCTTTAGTGGGGCCAGCAGCAGGGCAGGGAGCTCCAGGGAGAGGAGCCCGGGAATAGGACTGCCAGCAAGGGAGCACTGACCTCCCCTGGTCCAGCAAACTCCCTGATCCGGGACAGCTCAGGTCCCAAGAGCGCCACCATCCACAAATGGAGAGATTTTAATGCTATGCAGACTGATCCAGTGGAAACAGAACTCAGACCTCCAAACTCACCAGACATGAGGCATGTTTAAGTGATGGGATTTATTGCTGTTGTTTCTCCAGGAAGTCTCCCATTATGGCAAATAGAAAAGTCCCAATAATATAGAAAACCATGTTTGAGCAGAACTTTGGTGCTTCCACTCAAAAACTAGATTTTAGGAGAGTTTTGAGGGTAATGTTGAAGGGCCCTCTCCCACCAACTGCTTGGTACATAATGGACCCTTACATCTCCGTAGGCAAGAGGGGTCCACATTTATAATGCACTTTTGTGCCATAATTTTGACCAGAATTCTTGATGTTCTGCTTTAATAATACATAGGAACTTAATTGCCTAAGATTACAGTAAAGGGATTTGATCCTCTTTATACTGAAGTCAATGGAAAAACTCTTAGGTCTGGGAAACCCCCCTTTTTCAAATTCCATAGCATTACCACCAGCCATATAGAAACACTGAGTGATCTAGTTATGAATAAGGTACAGACATATTAAGAATTTTCTGTTTGTGTCATATATGATAGATCCGCTCTAGACAGGGGTAGACTACCCTAGTGGTCTAACACCAGTGATCGTTGTACATGACAGTTCATGCCATTCCCACTATTAGTGCATCTGTACTGATGTGGAAACTGAGGTGAGAAGAGTTTAGTGTAGATGCAACCCTGTAAACTCCCATGGGAATTGAATCAAACTCACTGCCTGCCCCACTGAAATAGGATAGGTCCATCAATGGCTATTAGCCAAGAGAATCAGGAATGTAACCCCATGCTCTGACTGTCCTTGGGCTGTTGACTACCAGATGCTGAGACCGGATGACAGGGTCACTTTATTACTGCCCTGTTCTGTTAATTCCCTTTGAAGCATTAGTATTGTCCACAATCAAAAAACAGGAGCATTGTTCTATACTGTATGGCTGTTCTTAGGTTCTTATGACTGAAAATAATACGTTGTTATTCTTGCACATGGATAACAAAAATGAAATAATGTAAAATTCTAATAAAGATGCCAACAAGAAGTATAGCACAGAGGTGGAAAAAAAACCCTTGTTTTGCATATTTTCAACATGATTAAAAAATCACTTTGCATGTTAGCTATGTGATAAAAGCTGTTTATTCCCTGGGTCTGAGCACAAAAGGAATAACTCTAGAAAATTATACATCAGTTACTTAACCAATATTTTACCAAGGAAGAGGTCAATATTTGTATTGATTTGCTCAAGGATACGTATTGCTAAAGTTTTTATTTTACAGACAGTTAGGCAGATTGCATTTAATAGGAAGAATGTGGTTCATGGATTAAATATGTGCTTAGGAAATAGGGAACTGCTAGTTTTTGTATCTCATAAAAATGGTAATACAACAATTAGCTGGGTCATACTATAAAGCACAGACTTTATCCTAGCTTAATGGATCTGGGGATGTGCATTCATCAGCAAGGATGGATTTAGCATAAAATGACATGTAAATGAATTGATGACTGATCATAAATTAATTTTAGTGCTGAAGATGTAGTAGAGACACAGCAAGATGCCACTTTATCATAGTATTTTACTGCTTTGCAACATTTGAGCAACTACTTAATGTTCTATGTGCATTTCTTCACTAACAGCTTGAATAAATTTGAAAAAAAAATTGGGCCTTTCAGCCATATGGAAACCAAAACATCAAGCAAGATTGAAAATAAAAACACAAATAAATTTGGCTAAGTGGCATAAATTCATTTTTTCATTAAATGTTTATAGATGCCTTAATTATGTTTAGACCTATAAAGTGTCAAGATTGTATGAACGTCTTGTATTCTTTTACTGAATTTTCCCTGGCCAGAAGAGATAATTATAAGAAAATACAGATAATCCCCATGCTTAAAGATAACCATGTGCTTAAGATGATTCTCATTTGGGGAAGCACTTAAGCACGTACTTAAGTTTTGTGGGCTTCAATACTTAAAGTTAAACATGTGCTTCTAAGGGTACATCTATACTGCACGGTATCCCGAAATAGCTATCCCACATCTATACAAGCCACCTGTTATTTTGAAATATTTTTTGGAATAACAGGAACACTATTTTGCCATCCCAGTAAACCTTGATGTGTAGACGCACCAAATTTTAAAGTAAGGTATTTTGAAATAGATTCGAGATAAGATACACAATTTGCGTAGTGCAAATTGCATATCTTATTTTGAGTTTAGGGTGCTGTGTAGACACACCCTATGTGCTTTACAGAATAGCGATTCTTTGCTAGATGAGTATATAAGGGCCAGTTTTTAAAGGTATTTTGGCACCATAAGATGTAGGTAAGCACCTAACTGGATTTTCAAACCAACCAATAGTAATTAAGCACCTGGCCCTTTTTGAAGATCCCAATAGGCACATACCTGCATCTTTAGACACCTAAATGTCTTTGTAAAGCTAAGTCTAAATGCTTTACCACACTGGGACCAGAGTGCTCAGCGCCTTGAAGGATCAAGCCTTAAATGGATCCATGTAGACTAGTACTAGTCAATTGCAAAGAATTTGTTTTGAAGACATCTGGACCAACAGGCAGCTTTCTCTGATAAGAGAGGTTGGTTGTGTTTCACAGATAGGGTAGACTAAAAAAGAGTATAAGAGATGTACTGAAAGATTCAGTTTGCACAGAGAAATAGCTTTTTCATTGCCTGTAAAATGTCAGGAAATAATAAAATCAGTAGCAGGCAATCTCCAATAGACTAGCAATTCTATCCTCTTAACCTTTCTGTAAGAGCAAAACAACTTCCTCTTTGCCTTAGCATCCAAAACTTTTCAACTTTTCAGATAGTTGATTTTGGTTTGCATACTGCATTTATGGCTGCTATCTGCAAGAGGAAAATTTACAGTTGCCAGAAACCAATAAAAACTCCAATGTACTCTTGGACAACAGAGAGTAAGCTGCTGCATGCAAAGGAGGTAAATCTACTAAAAGCGTTTTTGGAAAACACACAGTTGATTGGAAAGGGACACCAGTACCCTTTTTTCTACTTTTATTCGGATACCAATTATTTAACTGGTTTGGAAAACAGAGCCGGTGAGCACCATTAAAAAGGAATCATCATTTACTAATTGTGTTAGATTGACCAAGATTAATTATGTCTTGAGGGGTGTTTGTACAACAAACTAGGTTCAATCTTTAGTTGTCACTGTCCACATGTTTGTAAGATAAACAAAGGAACATCTTTATTTGTATAGATTGTGGTGAAAAAAACCATTTAAGCTGTTGGCCAGAGTAGCACTGGAGAAGGGTAATAATATGTGCGTACTGACACCCCTATTTCCTACTTCAATGATAGCCCAAGTCAATGGTGACCAAAAGCTCACTTTAGTTTCATAGCAGTTTGCTGATTAGTCTGAATTTCAGTTCAGCTATAAAAGTACGGGAAACCATAATACCAAAAACATCATCACTAGCTAACAAACACATTGAGTGCACCAGCAAATAAAGATCAAATCAGCAAGAAGATTGAGCTACCCTTTCGTTCCTAGAGATGGTCCCTCCACAACACAGTTGAAGCATGGCAGTTTAAGGGAGAGAGGTGTGCATGCATTGTGTATGTGTGATGTGTGCACGCGCACACATATGTGCTTTGGAGTACACTGCTGCTCACCATGCTACTACTTGTTCTGTGCTTAAAAGTGGGACTTCTGTTTCTAGGGGTTTCCAATGCTTTAAAAAATATGCTGATGAAAAATATGTATTCTTGTAATAATAATCTGGCAATAATTAAAATCTAGGTATTGCTAAGTAAGCCTGATCTCTCTGTGTGTGTGGTTTTTATATGCATAGTTAGTATATATTGTATAGCAACTGCTTCAGAAAATCATGTGGCTGGTATGCAAGTAGATGGAATGCCATATGCAAGTAGAAAATATGTTTTAATTTTCTTCCTTAACAAATACTTAGACATTTTTTGTACTACTTACACTGTTAAAATTCAGCAACGTACCTAAGCAGATATTGAACTTTAAGGTCATATGAAGCAATTATTTTTAAAACATTTTCACCTATCGCATCTCATTTTTATTTGTCTACTTTCACTGTTTATATATCTATTTATATCATTGTTTTTTTCCATATTTCATATCAATACCTATTGGCAATTGACCACTCTCCTTTTTGTAGGATGTTCTGTGACCCCTTGATTGTTTAGGAAATTTGGAGGAGGTTTGGTTTCAGGATTCCTGTTTGTTATCTTGGATTTCTTACATCTGTCTGTGTCAGGTAGAGTCTATTTGGAAAGTAATAATTTTTCATGTGCTCCTGGCAAGCAGAATCCAATTCTGTCACACTCTGTTGTGCATAACATCCTTTCTGCCTGTCAGACCTCTGTAGACCTCTTCAGTTTCTGTTCTTGTATCTTTTGCGTGCACGAAGCTGTTTTATTATGGCCTGCCACTTTGCTGATGTTAAAACATTTAGCCATTGCAAACTTTCAAGAAGTTTGTGGCAAAGAAACTTCTCCCTCTTCCTCTTTTTTTTCTTTCTTCAGAATGGTGTGGCTCTCAACTTTTCCAGCCCTACTGTACCCCTTTTAGGTGTCTGATTTGTGTTGTGTACCCCTAAGTTACATGTCAGTTAAAAACTACTTGCTTACAAAATCAGACTAAAACTAGAAAAGTGTCACAGCACACTATTACTGAAAAATTGCCGATTGCTTATTTTTACCGTATAATTATAAATCAATTTGAATATAAATATTGTCCTTCCACTTCAGTGGATAGTCAGGGCTGCCAACAGAATTGCTAGGCCCCTGAAAAGGTGGGAGGGCCTGGCTCCAGGCCTCTGGAAGGAGCGGGATCTTGGGCAGAAGGGTGGGGCTAACCTCTGTAGCCACCCTTTGCTATCCAGGGCTCTATCCTTGCTATGGTAGTGGGCAGTAGCTGGGCGCTCTAGGCCTTTGTAAAGTGCTGGGCCCTTTTGCACCTCCCTTCTAAGTGCATCATTTAGGGGAGGCTGGGGGGACAGTAGTTCCCCTCCTCAATTTGAACCCCTGGTTTCATACTTGAGGTCTGCTTAAAGCCCATGTCCTGACTCCAGAGGCAGTTCTTAAATGCAACAGAGTTTGAGCTGCTTATTTTTTAATTTTTTGGGGAGGTAGGGAGTTTGTTATAAAAGGAAGGAGACGGAGTGATTAAAAAGAACAAAAGGTCGGGCATTCAAGCAATTGAAGGATGGTTAGATCATCATGAAAACATTGCTGGGTAATCCACTTAAAAGATGGGGGGCGGGGAGGAAGAGTAGGAATGAGTGTTGGGCTGCAGGGATCTGCATTTGGACCACTGCTGTTAAACTTCTCATAATGTTCTTGAAAAGAGGGTAAACACGGACTAATCCAAAGCTGACTGCAAAGCGTAACAAAGGGATTTCACAAAACTGGGTGATTGTGCAATACAAGGGCAGATGGAATTCAGAGAGTGCAAATGAATATACATGGGAAAAATATAATCCTAACTATAGATACAAAAAAAATAATGGATTTTAAAATAGCTGTTACCACTGAAGAAAGAGATCTTGAAATCCTTGTGGATAGTTCCCTGAAAACATCTGCTCAATGTGTGTTGGCAATCTAAAAACTAAAAAGCTAACAGAATATTGGGAATCATTAGGAAAGGAATAATAAGACAAAATACCATACTGCCTCTATATAAAGTCATTGTATGCCCACATCTTGAACACTGTATGCAGATCTGGTCCCCCCCATCTAAAACAAGATACATTATATTTGGAAAAGGTACAGAAAGAGCAAACGGAAATGATTAGGGGTAAGGAACAGCTTCCATATGAGGAGACATTAACAAGACTGGGACTTTCCAGCTTGGAAAAGAAATGACTAAAGGGTGGAGGATATGTTAGAGATCTAGAAGATTATGAATTGTGTGGAAAATATAATAAGGAAATGTTGTTCATTCCTTCACTAACATAACACAAGAAGCTGACCCAATTAAATTTATAAGCAGGAAATTTAAAACAAACAAAATAGGTGACAGGGGATGGCTCATGATGATTGCCTCTTCTGTTTATGCCTTCTGAAGCAAATGGCATTGGCCATTGTTGGCAGGCAGGATACTGGGCTAGAAGGATCTTTTGTCTGACCTAGTATCGCTATTCTGATGTTCTTATATAGAGTTGAAATGTATTTGTCCCCTTGCTGTAAACCACTCAACTACTCTCTCCTTCCAGAGTTGAGATAGAACCCCAGGACTCCTGACGGGGTCTCTCTCTCTCTCTCGCCACAGAGTTAGTAACAAAGTAAGAATATACATTAAAATTTTAAGGCTAACCAGTGTCCTTAAGTGACTTGCCACAAGATGTCAGAATGTGTTAGTGTTAGAGCTGAGTGGATCTAATATTTATTTATTTTTCTTTATGTAGAAATTAGATACAGTGCTCTTGTCAGCTAACTGCTAAGTTTTTTGCCCCCCAAAAAAGAGCTGAAATGTATCTGCCCCCTTCCCGTAACCCACTAAACCCCACACCCTTTCCAGAGTTGAGAGGGAATCCAGGAGATCTGACAGGGTCTCTCTCTCCCCTCAGAGTTAGTAATAAAGTAAGAATATACATTAAAAATATTAAGGCTAACTAGTGTCCTTAAAACAACAAATGGTCTGGTAGCACTTTATACACTAACAAAACATGTAGATGGTATCATGAGCTTTCCTTCAGATGACCGGAGTTTTTAGTTTAGGATGTTTTAAATATTTATTTAATTTTCTTTCTTTTATAATGGGAATTAGATGCAGTGCTCTTGTCAGTTAACTGCTAAGTTGTCTGGCAAAAGAAGTAGTTTTCCAGTGCCTTGGAAGCCTCTGGATATAGATAATGTGTATATGTGTGGGGGTGAATGGGGTTGCTTCCCCCATATTTGGTGCTCGGCTTGTACTGAGCATGCTCAGTAATGCTGCTGAAGCCTCGGTCCTCAGTCCGCCCCCTCATGGCCTCACTCTCCTCCCCCCATCACAGTATGCACAGGTCACTCCCCCCCCCCGAAATCTGATATTGTGCCCCTGCTCTCTTCATTGGTGGCCCTGTGTGCAGTATATAAAGCAGTATAAACAAGTCATTGGCTGTATGAAATTATAGTTTGTACTGACGTCACTAGTGCTTTTTATGTAGCCTGTTATAAAACCAGGCAGATATCTAGATGAGTTGATGTACCCCCTGGAAGACATCTGTGTACCCCCAGACATACACATATCCCTTGCTGAGAACCACTGGTGTGTGCTGTTAATTTAATTCCTGATTTCAATTATATTTTTCCTTTTTTTATGCCAGATAGCTTACCTACAATATCACAGTGTCTAGCAACTTGGGCCTAATAAGCAGTCCATGATTTAACTGTTTTCATTTAGACATTAGACTTTCAATAACTTCCTTGTATAAGTAATTAAAACAAGTGTTTGCAGGTCAGATGTTAAAATTACACTACAGCATTGTGCATTATCACTAAGTGTGTAGTAATTCTACAAGATGATTTATCCCTCCATGTGTATTCTTGTTATTTTGGAAAAATCAGTATTCTGCTGCTGCACATGTGCTCACTTGCTTATTTTGCCATGTAAGCAGTGATGTAGGCCACAGCGTGATTTTGGGTAACTCAGTTTTAGGAAATCTGAGACACTTTGCGACTGATTTTCATTAGTTTAGAAGATATCAGAATGTGGTCCATTTTGTACATATGGTCAAATGAGCAAGGGACAAAAAATGAATGTAATTCCATCTACACCTGAAAGTTTCCTTATGCATAGATACTGCTTTGTTTCCTGATGAAAGAAAATAAAGTTGATGAGCCTTTGAGCTTTAAATAAACAGATAAAATATCAAATGTATACAACTCACTAGACCCCTACATTTGTTTTTAGGTTCAATGGTAAATGGATGGGGTTCTGCGTCTGATGAGGACCGTAACTTTTCTAGTCATAGATCTAGTGTAGGTAGCTCCTCAGATGACTCCATCTTTACCAGCGGCAGTTTTGCACAAGCACTGGTTGCAGCAGCAGATAAAGCTGGGTTTAGGCTGGATGGAACCAGCCTGACAAGAACAGGTTTGTAGATTCCAAATTGATGCTTTCTGCATGGTCTCTTCCTTTTCTTCCTCTTCCTCTCAGTAAACCTGAGTCTCACTCAGAAACTATTTAACCTGCATGGAATAAGGAGGTTGGACATTTTTTCTGCATATCTTTAATTAAAACCTTGCACTGTGTTTTACTTTGAGTATTTCTAGCAATGAATAGCACAAGCTTTTAATCACCAGCATTGGTCTGCTATTTCCCCTTACTCTGACTCCTCTATGGATTTACTGACATGTGCTCCCTTTTATATTGCAACAAAGAGACTACTAATTTTATCATGCAATTTTTGATGATTTATTTTTTGCAAAAATCTTCTCACAATCATTAATATATCTAGTGATAAAAAGCACACTTAGCCATTACCTCCATTACTGCTGTTCTAGTGCACCTCTTCTGCACAATGTGTTTTCTGAGAAGGCTGTCTAAGCATGGGGTGAGCTGGTGTAAGTTTATCACTAACAGCCTTATTAATCAGTTGCTTTAATGATATTTATTTAAATAATTTATTATATTTGGGTTTTCAGGATATGAATTACAAATATACCAACGGTGTCTGTAAGTTATATGTAAGAGTGGCAAAATGTCTATTGCTTTTCAAAACTGCACAATTTCTCTTCTGAAATAAAGCCAAGTAGGAAATATAATTTAGTGTAGGTAATTCATAATTCATAAGCCTCTTATGTGTCATTTTCACGTGTTGATTTCTAGCAAAAAAAAAGATAGGTAAATTGTAATAAAATGTTCTCACCACCACAAGAATGGATTTGTATTCTGAGTTTTATCAAAACTGAAAAATAACTTTTGCTTTTTTAAATTAATTTGACAAAAAATAATAGCACAGTATTTATTAGGGAGCTTTTCATTTTGTTACACACTGATTTCAGATTCCTGACCCCAGGCACCACTGTGTTCCCATAACTTGCAACTTTTAGTACTATTCTCATGTAAAATTTCCCCTGTTCTACATTATTTGCATTTAGGAAAATTGTCCATAAATATAGAGGTTGATCCTGCAGTCTTTATGCATTCAAATTTTGGCCAAATTATAATTTAACACTGATAATTCTGTCTGAAGAGACTTTTTGAGAAACCTTGTGTGAGAAGCATCAAAACGTTTGTACTCTTTATAGTTTTGGTGCGCTCTTATTGAGCCTTATTCAAAGTCCACTGAAGTCAATGGCAAGAGTTCCATTGATTTAATGTTATGTGGATCAGGCTCATTAAAAAGTACAGGCTGCTTTCTGCTCCCACACAGAAACTGTAAAATCTATTATTATGTGGCATATCCAAGCAAGAAAGGAACACCTTTCTGGTTAATTATTGAGTGTTTACAGCTTTAAAACTACCCAACTAGATTTTGATGATGGTGTTATGGTTTGTCAAGTGATTGATGTGCATTTTTAAAATTGCATGCTACCATAATATCTATTTATTGACCCATTGCATTTTAGAACATGCCAAAATACCCTTTTGTCATCATCTAATCATCATGGCAAAAAATTATTCTACTGTATGGGTCTGATGTAGTAGTAAAAAAAAAAAAAAAAGTCCTGAGTCTTGATGTAGTTTAATGGCAGTATGATACTTTCAGTGATACCTCCTGGGCCATAGTTTATCAAACAGTATATGTATGTGATTTTTAAAATGTATATTATCTACCTGATGCATCATAATGGTTCTTCAGAGGCATTTATCTGAGTAGAGGCAATCTTCTCTATGACTGTCATTCAAGAGTGGTGTCTCAAGGCCAGATTCTCCAATACCTTGTACCCTAAGTAGTAATTAATACATAGGTCAAGTGGGTGCAAAACACCATGACTGGTGTGATTAGTCCATTGGTAGTATAGCATCTTTCACTCATTTTTCATGAGTGTCTCTGACAGTTCAGGGGACAAGGAAATGGTGAATTGGGACTAAAGTGTCTCTCCTTCATGGCACACTTATTCTAGTTTCCAGGTGCCAGCTTGCTAATTGTCATATAGTTCAATGAGTTTAGATTTTTTTTTCTTTTCATATTAGCAACACCCTCTAATGGGACAATTGTATCGCCAAAATAGATGGGATGGCACAATTGAGCAGATTATACTGAAGAGATCAGAATAAAAGATATGCTATAGTTATATATCAGGTGCGCTGAAAGATATATGCTGGGAATCTTGCATGACACCTGCCAGCCCTACGCTTGTCTCAACTCAGTATTATTGTTAGCCCCTCTATTTCATGGGTTCTTGAGTCACTCATAAACATGCCTGCATGCTGAATTAGGATCAGACATACCCTCATGAAAGCAAGAGAATTCACTTAAAATTTCATCCAAGATTCCAGGCCTGTCTAACAAGGTACTTTAGTCTTCACCAAGGGGTGTAATTTTTAGTTCTCACTAGTATGTTATGCACTGACTGACCAGTGTGGACACTGCTGTTAGTACGCTACAGTTACCAAGTGTTCATTTTTGTAGTCCCATTCCAAACAGTACTACATTTGTGCACACTAGGAAACTTTTACTTTAATCTCCTCTGATGCAGATTGAAGTGCCATGTAGGAGGTTATTTTTATATTCTGTGCTATCTAGGTGCTGTAGGAGTTTATTTTTACAAAACATCTGTGCTGCAGTGTGGAGTGAGTTGAAGACAGGATTTCAGACTCATCTCTGAATTTCTTTTCCTTACTGTTTTAAATCAAATCCTCACTATTTGGGCATGCAATTTTTCTGGTTGAATCTATATCTAGGAAAAATGAGAAATCAAAGGCTGAAAAGGCAATTCTGACATGTATGAATTACTAAAAATCCATCTTTGGGAGATTGTGGGACAGATCTTGATTCCCTTCACAGCACCTTTGCACCACTTTGGCTTTAATGTTCTACCAATTGGCAGATAAAGATTCTCTTGTCAGGGAGGAAAACCCAGATGGCAGACAGCCAACATGGCTATCTCTAGCCTTAAGACCCCTCCAAAGTAGTGTATGTGCTAAGACATGACTAAAAGATAGGGGTGTATTTAGAACACTACAGTACTCCAGTGACTCCCTGCAAGCCTACTGGATCTTTGAGGGATTTTATCAGACAATTTAGGTTAGAGCAGTACGGAGTCTTCCCTAAGTTCTTCACCCAACACCAAAACTGATCCCAAGCAGCCTAAGGAGCACAAAGATGGCATTCAGCCACCTTCTCTGTCCTATTATGTCCTGTACAGTCTGGCCAGAGCTAAATACTGGTCCTTCTGTGTTTAAAGCAAAAATAAGTTTTGTTGTCTTAACACACTCAACCCTGTAGAAAATTAAAAATCAGAATAAGCAGCAGATTGAAATAAAGCACAATGTAAAAATTCCTAAGTTACTTGTTACAGATGTCAAACAAATAAAATAATAAAACATGCTGAAAAGATTCCAAATGGCTCATCCAGTCTTATTAAAAAATAGCAATTGTATTAGAATTGACTGAACACGTACCTGTAAAAATATAAATCAATAAAACAACTGAATTCATTGTTTCATTGTTGCCCTCTATGAATGTCCCATTATAATAGTGTCAAGCAGAGGAGGGTGTTTTAGAGAAGTTATAATTATCACTCAGTGTAAACAGAACTCTAAGTAAACAATTCAGTTCGTCAACTCGTATCCAGAATAAGTTTTTACGTACACATTCATACTCACAAAATAGTAAAATACTGGAAAATCTTTACAAAAATAAATCTTCTTGCTCTTTATTTGCTTTGGTCCATAGATCTAGTTAGTATATGTTTTGTAAAATCAATTACATGAGTGTCATTGGAGTTACATCACATATACAGAACACTGGAATCACCAAGATAAGAATCTGGTCCAGTATATGTGTGCTATACACAAAGAAATGGATTATGGTGAATAAATGCTAAACAATTGCAAAACTCTTTTCTCACCCTGCAAGTGTAAGAAATTATTCTGAACACATCTGTTTAGCATACAAAGTAGGTATGAGTTACACAACAGATAACAGTTTTATCACAATGGCTTTAGAATAGTTTTAATTAAAAATTTAAAGGAAAAAATATATAATGCTGAGTTTCTCACTTGGCTTATTGTGGAATATTTTAAAATGATTTCATTAGTGGGTATTTCAGCAGGGCACCTACTTTATCTTCATCATCATCATCATTATTATTATTTGTATTACCAGAGAGCCTAGGATCTCTAGTTATAAACATGGTCCTAATTGTGCCAAAAAAATGCTCCCTGCCCCAATGGGCTGACAATTTTCACGTAAGCACTGAAAGGCAAGATACGCAGTACTTCAAACGAGACACATAAGAGGACAGTCTGCTTCATTGCAATAATGTTTTCCATTTTGATTTCCTTTTTTTCCCCCTCTAGGCAAAGCATACTCTTCATCTCAGCGACCTCGGCCAAGCAGCCCATTTTCAACTGACAGTAACACCAGTGCAGCTCTGAATCAGAGTCAGAGGCCTAGGCCCACTAAAAAACACAAGGCGGGTAGATTGGACCAACCCCCATTGCCTCACCGTAGGGAGGGAATGACAGACGGTAAGTTCTTTGGTTTGAAGCCAACTCTGTAGTAGTGACATGTTGCATGCATTCAGGACTTGAAAAAATGTAAAGTGTTCCTTTAAAGAATGTGTGCTGCAATGAGCTATTTCTTTCACAGTGTATGGTCTGCAAGTTGTCAAATAATGTTGACATGAGAGTTGTGCAAAACTTAATTGGTTCATCATTGAGCAGGGCTGCAGGAAAATATTTCTTTGTTTCCTCTATGGATGGGTTAACGCCTCTTAGGTTTCCAGAAATGTATTGTAAGTCATGTCTAAAATGACTGAATTACATCTGGTTTCACACCAATACTATGACTTTAGCTAATGCATGGATGTACAAATATTCAAATGAATTTCCCAAGAACAAATTTAAAGGGAGCCATGTTTTGTTCTACTTTGCTTGTGTTCTTTGTGCCACCCATACAAAAAGTTCATATAAACTCATGCTTCCTTTGCCCACCTGTCCCTCTGCTTGGTAATGCTGTCCCATTCCTGAATTTTTGCTTCCTCTCCCTAGTGACTCTGTTTTTCTCTTCAGTTCTCTGGTGCCTTTGTTTCTCTCTCATCCCCTCTTCCAACTTTCAAATCCCTGGTGGATCTGTCCCTTCTAATCATCTGGACAATCACCTCTCCTGCTTGTGATTAGCAACAGAAGCCACCACCATCTGCTACTCCTATGTGTGTGGATCTCTTACCACTTGTGCTGCTCTCATAGCTGGCTTCTGTAAATGCTGAAGGATTTGGAGAGGGCAGCAGCAGGAAAAAAAAAGCTTCAAAAGTACCACCTGCCATTTTCATAACTCCTGTAATGAGGGTGGGAAGATGGTCGCTCTTCTCACCGTTCCTCATTGTTCTGGTCAACCCTCACTGCCCGTCTGATGCTTGCAGCTGCCCTGTCTTCCAAACAGGCAAATCATAGATGGAAAGAAGGGCATCCCTTGGAGTTGTATTTTCCCTGCTTCATACAATGGTGGGATGGGATTTAAGCCCATGAGTCTGTGCTCCCTCAGAAATGAGTCTCTTGTTCTGTCTAAGGGTTGACAAATTTTCCAGCAAATGCAGTAGTCAGGTGATGTGGTGTCGGGTTCTGTTGTGAATATTTCTCAGAGCTCTAGTCAACCCTTCATTAATAAACCCTTCCATTATTTATTTTATTGGGAGCTCAGATTCCACATTGAAAGTAGATTTGTTGTAGCTCTTGGTTATTTTGGTTTTATGTATAATGTGCCTGTATGTTACTCTCGGCATATGTATAATATTTGTTACAATATACCAATTGGACCAATGTCTACACTGGTACTATCAACCCAACCAAGCTGTAAGACTCCCCTCCCTCAGTTAGTCTTGCCCCTCAGAAGCAACCTACTAGAAATAGATAGGTTCTACCCACCAACATTCCTGTGGTGGGTAGAACACCTCAGCAGTCCAGCACCCTGGCATTTAATTTCAAAAAGGGGAATTACACAAAAATGAGGAGGCTAGTTAAACAGAAATTAAAAGGCACAGTGACTAAAGCCAAATCCCTGCAAGCTGCATGGAAACTTTTTAAAGACACCATAATAGAGGCCCAACTTAAATGTATACCCCAAATTAAAAAACATAGCAAGAGACCTAAAAAAGTGTCACCGTGGCTTAACCACCATGTAAAAGAAGCAGTGAGGGACAAAAAGGCATCTTTTAAGAAGTGGAAGTCCAATCCTAGTGAGATAAATAGAAAGGAACATAAACACTGTCAAATCAAGTGTAAAAATGTAATAAGAAAAGCAAAAAAAGATTTTGAGGAACAGCTAGCCAAAAACTCAAAAAGAAATAACAAAATGTTTTTTAAGTACATTAGAAGCAGGAAGCCTGCTAAAAAACCTGTGGGTCCCCTAGACGATCGAACTATAAAAGGCGCAATCAAGGACTATAAAGCCATTGCGGAGAAACTAAATGATTTCTTTGCTTCAGTCTTCACGGCTGAGGATGTTGGGGAGATTCCCAAATCTGTACCGTCCTTTGTGGGTGATGAATCTGAGGAACTGTCCCGGATTGAAGTGTCATTAGAGGAAGTTTTGGAACAAATAGAAAAACTTAATGTTAACAAATCTCTGGGACCGGATGGCATTCATCCAAGGGTTCTAAAAGAACTCAAATGGGAAATTGCTGAACTGCTATCTGTGGTTTGTAACCTATCCCTTAAATCGGCTTCCGTACCTAATGACTGGAAGGTAGCCAACGTGACACCAATATTTAAAAAGGGCTCTAGAGGCGATCCAGGCAATTACAGACCAGTAAGTCTAACTTCAGTACCGGGCAAATTAGTCGAAACAATAGGAAAGAATAAAATTGTGAAGCATGTAGAAGAACATAATTTGTTGGACAAAAGTCAACATGGTTTCTGTAAAGGGAGATCCTGTCTTACTAATCTATTAGAGTTCTTTGAAGGGGTTAACAAACATGCGGACAAGGGGGATCCAGTAGATATAGTATACTTAGATTTTCAGAAAGCCTTTGACAAGGTCCCTCACCAAAGGCTCTTGTGTAAATTACATGGCCATGGGATAAGAGGGAAGGTCCTTTCTTGGATTGAGAACTGGTTAAAAGACAGGAAACAAAGGGTAGGAATAAATGGTAAGTTTTCAGAATGGAGAGGGGTAACTAGTGGTGTCCCCCAAGGGTCGGTCCTAGGACCAATCCTGTTCAACTTACTCATAAATGATCTGGAGAAAGGGGTAAGCAGTGAGGTGGTAAAGTTTGCAGATGCTACCAAACTGTTTAGGATAGTCAAGACAGAAGCAGACTGTGAGGGACTCCAAGAAGATCTCACCAAACTGAGTGATTGGGCAACAAAATGGCAAATGAAATTTAATGTGGATAAGTGTAAAGTAATGCACATTGGGAAAAATAACCCCAACTATACGTACAGTATGATGGGGGCTAATTTGGCTACGACAAATCAGGAAAGAGATCTTGGAGTTATCGTGGACAGTTCTCTGAAAACTTCCACACAGTGTGCAGCGGCTGTCAAAAAGGCCAATAGGATGCTAGGAATTATTAAGAAAGGGATAGAAAATAAGATCCAGAATATCTTGCTGCCCCTGTATAAAACTATGGTACGCCCACATCTTGAATACTGTGTACAGATGTGATCTCCTCACCTCAAAAAAGATATTTTGGCCTTGGAAAGGGTTCAGAAAAGGGCAACTAAAATGATTAGGGGTTTGGAACGGGTCCCATATGAGGAGAGGTTAAAGCGACTGGGACTTTTCAGTTTAGAAAAGAGGAGACTGAGGGGGGATACGATAGAGGTATATAAAATCATGAGTGGTGTGGAGAGGGCCGATAAAGAGAAGTTATTTATTAGTTCCCTAAATAGAAGAACTAGAGGACACCAAATGAAATTAATGGGTAGCAGGTTTAAAACTAATAAAAGAAAGTTCTTCTTCACACAGCGTGTAGTCAGCCTGTAGTCAGCCTCCTTGCCAGAGGAGGCTGTGAAGGCTAGGACTATAATAGAGTTTAAAGAGAAGCTAGATAATTTCCTGGAGGTTAGGTCCATAAAAGGCTATTAGCCAGGGGATAAAATGGTGTCCTTGGCCTCTGTTTGTCAGAGGCTGGAGAGGGATGGCAGGAGACAAATCGCTTGATCGTTGTCTTCGGTCCACCCTCTCTGGGGCACCTGGTGCTGGCCACTGTCGGCAGACAGGATACTGGGCTAGATGGACCTTTGGTCTGACCCAGTACGGCCATTCTTATGTTCTGATGTTCTTATAGGCTTTGAAGATAAGTTTCAGGCTATGTCAGACCCAAGGTTGTGAAGAACAAATTCCAGAGCTGAGAGAACATTTTGTCAACAATGCTGTGTCACTAGCCCTCTCTTGAACCAAGGGGGTTCTTAGCTGACGCTCCACAAATGATCACCACCATCCTATCTTTGAGGAAAGAGATGATCTCCAATATCCAAACCACATAGTTCTTCTCCCTCTTCAAATCTCTCTTCAAGATCCTCCTCTGCCAAAACACTCACTAAAATCAGTGAAGTAATGATGGTTAAGGTGTGTGTTAAATGTGTATAATAGGGTATGTCTAGACTGCATCCCTCTGTCGGCAGAGGGATGCAGATTAGGCAGGTTGACATTGCAAATGAGGCAGTGATTTAAATATCCCGTGCCTAATTTGCATAAAAATGGCCACCACGTTTTGCCAACTCAGCACTTTGTCGACAAAAAGCTGCAGTCTAGAGGGGGATCTGTTGAGAAAGAAAGCCTTTTTCGACAGATCCCTTATGCCTCCTGCAACGTCCCTGCCTCATTTGCAATGTCAACCTGCCTAATCTGCATCCCTCTGCCGACAGAGGGATGCGGTCTAGACATACCCATACAGAGCTATATTCATATATAAAACATGCACATATTTAACTTCACCCTTCTTCCCTGCACTTTGTGAATCATGTGTCATCTTAGACTATAAGCCCTTTGATGCAAAGTCTATGCCTCCCTACCAATGTGTTTGTACAGAGCTGAGTATAATGAGGATTTGGGATTGAGGTCTTGGGATACTACTGCAATATAAATATTTAATAACAATGCTTGCACCCAGAAGCACATTGGAAACCAGTGTAGATCATGGAGCATAAGCAGAACACAGGCAGCATCGCAAAACACTATTTTTCTATTCATGCTACAATTTAAATTAGTGGAGACGAGAATTTTAAAGGCCCTAATTTATTAAGGAAGTTGCTGTCTGGCTGTTTAAATTCTCTATTCATAGTAAACAAACACCAGTTATATGGCATTCTCATTCACTCTCCCAGTCTTAGGCAATGTCATACAATTACTGTACTTCACATTTGGATATCATTAGTCTAATTTATTAGGATCTTAGTTTAAAATATGTACCATGTATTCCAAAAGGAGATATCAAATATATGTTCTGAGGGTAAGAAAGGAACCTGTGATATACTGAATGTCTTTCCTGTTCCCTTTCCATATGAAGTAATGTCACACATTTAAAAATAGCTGTCAGTTACCTTTTTTCCTCATTTAATTAATAAACGTATGAATCACAGAGTGCTGGAAACTGTAATTTTTCATCATACCTATCATACTCTCCTGGCTGCTTTTAAATAGGACATAATGCTTGACCAACCCCAGAAGAAGAATCAGAGAGGAAATACGTCTAGTCGCTAAAGCAGCGGACCTGGAGTTAGCATTTCAGTTCCTTCCTCATCTTTGCCTCTAACTTGTTGTTATTTGCTATTGCCCAGTCTTTGCCTCTGCTCACGTGTGCCTATGACACTGGAAGGAGGACACCCACACTCTGATTGCAAAGAACAGCTCACAGGCTGCAGCTTTATTGATTGTAACAATAATAGTTGCCCTAGGAAAACAATGAATTGCTAAATCTTGCAGAAAGAGGTGCCTTCAGCCTACCTTCCAGCCATCCGCTGTGCCTTCATCCAGTTGATGATGACAGCCTAAGAGCCTGTTTGATTTGTCTGTGCAAGTCATCCAGCACTCTGAACTCATAAAGGAGGCCTAGACTAAGCCCAAACCAACCCTCCGATAACCTCTGAGTACAGTTTGTGCTGTGCTAAAGCATCTGAATCCCAGTTCCTCAAGTATGCAACCAAGAGACAAGTATGTAAGCCATTTCAGTTATAAACTGGCTTGCAAATTTGTGATCCAGCCATTAGATACTGCTAGAGGTGGCTGGCTTGCATTCCACCATACCAGTCAGTTGCTAGTCAGATCTGGATACCCAAAATAAATATATAGCATGTGATTACAGAAAGATTAATCCCATTGGGATGGAACAATTAAGATACTAGGCAATATACCATGTATCAAGGTCTCCCTTCTGAAATACCTATATGTCTTGGTTTACTATTTTCCTGGAACTATGGATCTGAGGAAACAACTTGGCTTCCTTCCAGGTGTGCTATGGAGATGCATCTAACCATGCTTGCCTGGTCATAAGTAAGTGAGACTGTATATTGATGCAGTCTCTTATGCTTTGCCGGTAGCTTAAATCCCAGCCTCTTGACTGCAAATAGTTGATATCATCCAAGGATCTCAATGATCTTTACCAACATTAGTATTCACAATACTGCTGGGCAGCAGGCAATGATACCCATTTTAGAAATGAAATAGCAGGAGAAGCAAGGTCAAATGCCCAAGTTCACAGAGGAAATCTACTGCAGGTCCAGGAGTTGTGTCCAGATCTCTGTATTCCCAATTTGTTCCTTAACAACAAGGCTTTCTTCCTCACCAATGTTTGATTAATGAAAGTCTGCTAAGTTCATGGGGTAGTCAGATGTATATGGTGACGTGTTAACACCAAAACAATTTTTGAATTTAACAAAATTATTTTGCTGTACTATGTCTGTTGCAGATTTAAAACTTACACACTTGTTGCTTCCTATTATTTTATTTTGCTCATGTGAAATTGTAATAGTTCTGTGTTGGAGAATGGTATTATCAGATTCCATATTACATACTTCCATAGATTTCCATAGAATTCCATAGATGTTTAAATACAAGTTGTAAACTTCAACTTCGATAATATGAATTTCAGATTTCATGACCAGATCCCAGTGTTGTGGTCCTGTAAGTTAACTGGTTATGACTGAAGTAAAATCAATTATAAGGAATGCCATTTTGGAAGCCAAGACTAAAAAGCATTTTTTAACATTGGCAGGCTCTCATACCCCTTCCCCTCGTCCACCTACAATAACTCAAACGCAGTTGTTGGCATGGAAGGTCACATTTATATTCAAAACTAAAAATAGTAAAATAAATTAACACTCAACATAAATTATACACCAAGCCCACTGACAAATTATTATTATACTGTACTAGCCAGAAGAGAGAGATCTCAATCTGTGGGTTGGCATCTAATTCAAGAGCAAAGGTATAGTGTTGCTATCCGACATAAATCTCCTTCACCATATGCTAACCTGTTGTCCCAAATAACCAGCATTTTCTCATTTAACTATGCAAGACAGAAGTGCTGATTGGGAAGATGGCTTGTCAACTTTGGAGTCATTGCTGCCCCACACATAGAAAATGCAAGTAGCACCTCTACCAACAAGGACATGAAAATGAGGAATCTTACCCATATAAACTGAGACACTGCCAGTCCTTTAAAATAAATCTGTTGACCAAGGCATCCTCATTAATATGTAAAAATTCCTTCATAGCTTCAACCTGAGACTCCTCTGCGGGTTCTAAAAGCAGAGAAATACTCCTTCATAACATCTACTGCTCCTGATCAAGTTCCAATTAAATGTTTTAAAATGCTGTGATTTCTGAAGGGTAAAAAACAAAGTGACAGAGCCTCAGCTGGTGTAAACTGGCATACCTCCACTGGAGGTAGCTCCAAATGAGCTATGCAGTCTGAAGATACCTCAGAACACATCTTTATAATTTCCCCAATACAATTAGTTGAACCATAGGGTAGTACACAACTGTGATGAGCTACAGGCTGTTCTAATATATTATAGACAGGCAGAATAAGGATGCTTCTCAGAGGAATGTCAGAAGCATTTCAATTTTATTTTTTAATTCATCACAATCTGATACTGAGGGCATAAAAATCCATATACTCTTGTTTTACTATTATAGGGTTTTTTTTCTGAAAAGTGAGGTTTTTTGCAAAAAAAAAATTGTCTTATTTAATGGCTCTGCTTAAAATATATTTTGCACATTTATTATAATATATTGTCAGTGATGACTGATTTTTTAAATAACTTGATGTTTTCTGAAATTATGTGAAATTTGGTGGGATTTGATTGGGTTTTACTTTTAGATTTTGAGTTCATTCAAAAACTGAAAGTGAAAGTGAAGCTCAAGGATTGAGGCAGAGAGGTAAGCCCTAAACAGAGTGGGGGAAAAAAAGGAAAAAGAAACCTAGTTATCTAAAATGGATTATTTTTTCTCAGTTTGACTTAATTCCTTGACTGTTGTTGAATGAGCCAGGTATAGTACATCATGTACTGAGAAACACAAATGATAGCTCTTATTATATTGTCTTCATTGTAGGTAGAAAGTGTTAATAGCACAATTGCTGAAAGATAGAGGCTGGTAGTGCGAGTAAGACACTGCATTTCTGGCTAACATGAATTTCCTTTTTTTAGAAAGTCATAATAAGTGACTCAAATCCTTTTATTAAGGGAGGTTTTTTTCTCTGCAGTTTCATTCAAAACATGTGTGTCAATTAAATATTAGCTTGTTCTAAATCTTATTCACATTTTTTAGATCTTCCTCCACCACCAGATCCGCCCCCTGGTCAGGGTTTAAGGCAGCAAATAGGCCCTGGCCAACGTGGAGGCTCGGCAGAGAGGAAAGGAAGCTCTCTTGAGAGGCAGCATACATCCAACATAGATGAAACAAAGAGCTCATTGGATCGTCAAGCTAGAACATCATTAGAGTGGCAGCGGCAAACCCAGGACTGGATAAGCTCCACAGAACGTCAAGAAGATTTCAGGAAAGCCCAACATAAACAAGTATTTGAATCAGGTGTGTGTGCTACACCAAAGAAGTGTAGACAGCTTCTTGAAACATTTCCACTCGAGGTTCATAACTCAATAGAATGTAAGATCACCTTAAACCAGTACTCCCCCTCATTGCCAAAACTTATATAACAAGAATAAATACATTCATCCTCTCAGCCTCCAAGTTCCTTTCACTATATAGGGAATTAATAATAATGTCAAACACAACAGCAGAAAAAATCCAAACTCTGTTCTTGGTGGGCAAGGCAAGAGGAATAGTGCTTTAACTATTCCCCTTTATAAATTTCATTTAATCATACATGTAAGGTCATATATTCCAGTATCTTCAACCAGCAACTAAATTGGCACTAGCTATTTTTGCATGCCTACAGAGGGCTGGCCCTTCTTAGCCTAAGCCATTTTTTCAAGCTACATTTATAGCTTCTTTTCCTCTCTACTCAAGTATATGACAAAATAACCTTCCTTTGTAAGGCTTAGATTGATGACAGTGTAGATTTTAACCAGGAATTTGGCATTGCTGAGTGAGCTTGATTTTTAATGGCTCTCAGGCTGTAAAAACATGTTACAGGAGGAGGAGAAGGTGAGATTGGACTGGAGATTCAGTTTTACAATATTTGCAGAGTCTTTCTATCAGCCTGACTTCAGCCACTAACAGCTTCTGGTTTTGGTCTCCTAACTACTCACATCTTAGGCCAGTAATGGTTAAATAGAATAACGCAAGGGGACAATTGCAGAAGGAACATACAGCACAGAAACAAGGCAAATACAGTTCTTTCTTTCTAGGACAGTGATGGGCAATCTGTGGTGTGTGGGCTGTATCTGGCTCATTGGGGTTCGATGTGCAGCCCTTGAGACATTATGTTCACCATTGCCCACATGCAGGGTTGCTAGATTCCACTGGTTTCCATCTGTGTAGTTTTTTTTCCTACTGGTATTACAAGGTGACATGCATGTAAAGCAAGGGCATAGGAAGGGCATGGCTCCACTAGGAAATCATTCTGAAATAACTTATTTTGAAATAATAACTTCCAAAATAATTGTTTTGAAATAGCGAGTCCACACTACAGGGAAGCCTGGACATTAGTCCAAGGCAGGATCCCTTTCTGTGGACATGCTATCTCAGCTTAGAGCCCCAGGAAGCACTGGGGAGTAACTACTTTGAATGACTCTGGGGAGTAGTTATTTCAAATAGCAGCAGTGGAGCTTCCACACTACTTCTATTTTGAAAGAACTATTTTGAAATAAGCATTATTCCTTGTGGAAAGCAGGAGTTATTATTTCGAAATAACCAGCCCCTTATTTTGAAATAACGGGCTTGCTAGTGTGGACACTCTGCTTGTTATTTCAAAACAAGGGAAATTATTTCAGAATAATGCCCTAGTATAGACCAGAGTGAAGTGAGGGGTGTGCTGATTGCACATAACATTGAACGTGAGAGCCGTGCACTCCCTCTGAATTGTAGCAGTGCTTTGATTGGATGCAATGAGTACACCCTGCAAATTCTAGGTATGCAAGCGCAGTTAGCAAAACTACCCTATCCTGGGAGATCATATTGGTTACAACAATCTTGCAGCCTACTGATATGAAAGAGAGCCACTCATGTGGCTCACTCACTAGCCTAGGTTGCCCATCACCGTTCTAGGGCCAGACTGGGTCTTCATGCATATATTAAACTTACACTATGACACTGACAATAAGTATTTAAATAATGATTCTCCTAACTAATCTACATGCTTACCTTATATCTGTAAAAACAGTGTAACCTATCTGCTTCTCAGAACAGGGTCATAGGAAAAATTATTGGTTCAGTTAAAGACAGAAGCAAAAAAATCTGATAATCCGCATACAGTTAATACAGTAAATACTTTACCCCATATTTTAACAGATAACTGGAACATTGACATTAAAAACAAACCAAAACAATTCTTCAGTAGTATGAACAAGTGAAAGACAATTTATATGTTTGTTCTACTGCCTTTGCAGTACAGATGTTTGTTTACATACTATATTAATAAGTGAAAATTCACCTATTACAGTCCAATAGCAACCTTAATCATGAGACTTATATACAAACTTTTTTCTGCCTATACACCATTAATATATCATATGCATCTCTCTGCTATGTGAAGCTATATTCAGGAGAGCTTCTCCGCTACCACCCACAGAATTATACTGCACCAAGGCTTTCCACCTCCATTTCTAATAAGTAATCAGGAAGAGCAGATGAGGAAGTGAACAATTATGTAACTTAGGGAGCCTACGGTAGTAGGGCTCTCATACCTCACACCTCACGTCCAAGCCAAAACCTATTGAGTACGAAGGACTGATTCCCACTGGCTCCAGGGAGTGTTGAAGCAGACCCCTCAGAGGTTAGAGTTCCGGTCCTGCACAACTTAGGCAATGTAATGAGAGCTGCTGCAGCTTTCTCCTTCAGTGGGAGATATACAGAGATCTCTTTTCAAATGCTCTCTGTGATGGCCTGTAGTTGAATGCCAGGTGTGCAAGCATTCTGTGTCTCCATGTTCTTTTCTCCATTTGGTTTAACAATAGGTGTTAATACATAATTCTGTATAATGTTAATAACTATTTTTTCTTGAAATCTGTCCTGACCTATTTCCTCAGTTAATAATGAAGTTTACTGGGAATCCAGATAACAGGGTTAGATACTTAGCATACATTTCCTAAAGAAGGCATTTTTAATTGTTGTATGTCTGAAAAACTGTTCATTTTCTTTGATATCCCTCAAAACCATTTTACTGTTACCTAGTGTTAGCCTTACCATTTTGAAAGCATGACTTTAGTGTGAATGTGACAAAAGTCATAATCTGCACTTTCAACCTGTTTGCAAACACTTGCATATAGCAAAAAATATATATCAGAAGAATCAAGAAACATGCATAAGCAACTACAGTAATTGTGTGAACTTTTTATCATACTCCTCCTCCCTTCCATTCTTCCCTCCATTCCCCATTTCATTGCTTTCACTCACTGCATCATGTTCACCTTTGCATCTAGGTCTTACAGACTCCTGCATCTTGGACTAACTATGTTCATGAGTGGTCCCATTGATTTTGGTTCAAAAATGAAGTCTGTGGGACTATTCATATGAGTAAACCTGTGCACGCGCTAAGTATTTGCAGGATCAGAGCTCATGATTGTAGACTCTTTGAGGTAGAGACCATATATATGTTACTTGTGAATCCCCAAGCCCACTTTCTGTGCTTTGTGTATGAAACACCTAAAAGATTTACCTGGTGTTGCTCAGGTCCTTAATTCAAATAAGCTTTGTTTTTCTTCATTTAAATCATTGTTCTGGGATGGGGCTGAGGATGAGGAGTTCAGTATCCACGCTGCCGTGAGGAGAGAGGACTACCACAGCTGTCTCTCACCACGGCAGCTTGAGGCCAGGTGAGAAGTGCCTCTCCATGGCTGCTTCAACTGCAGCTGCAGTGGGCACAGCTGGGGGGAAGGGGTACATGTCCCCAGGCTGGGACACAAACAGACAAACTCTCTGAAATATATACTAGATAGCGGTTCCTTTCTCTAACTCTGTGGCCCAGTGGGGTTCTAGCTGTCCTGGTCCTCATGCCTGGCCCCTTGATGCCCTCCTGTGGTCATTCTGCAGCATAACTGTCCCTCCTACCAGAACCCTTGCTTTCCATTTATGAGAAACAATCACATTCCAGACACATCCTATTGTCCTGACACAACCAACCCCTGATCTTGCTTTAAGTTATAATAAAAGGAAGCTGCATATCACATTTGGTGACCATAGCTTTTACTGTTTAGAGGGAGTTCTTGAACAAATGGACTCACAGACAAAAAGACACGGACAGACAATGTTTCTAAAATGTACTGCAGATAAACAGAGCTGGCTGAGCACTATCTGAAGACTACATTGTTCTCTTTTACCTTGATTGGCTTATGCAATGAAAATTTTACTGCATTCATGAAATTATTCAGTTAATAACAGTAACATTTATCAATATATAATAACAACTTGTAAAGCTATAATAATAACAGCAACTATGGTTATGAGGGTTATTAGGTAGAAAAAGATTATTATACTTTCTACTGTACGGTCCCACGTAGGACCTGGTCCAATTGCCATTGATATCAAAGGCATAAGCCCCCACTGACTTCCTTTGTGCAGGTTTTTATGCATTTTACAAAAGAGTATGAGTAGTATAGTACTGGAAACCATATTTTAACAGATGACTTCTGAGTGTGTTCAAAATCACTGAGTGGAGCAACAGCGGCAATGTATTTAAATATGATGTGCTCAACTACCCTTTGAGGGAAACATTGCATGAACCAAGTTAGAGTACCAGTAGTGTAGTTCTGAAAACAAGGAGACCACTGTGGTTGTTCAATGCAGGTGGGTCAAACAAACCTCACTTTTATAGATGTACATTAAGGCCTTGGTTCTGCAAAAAGAACCACATGTGCTGATACTCACTGAACTTTTTGCAGGATCCAGTCATACGAGGCTCTTTTGGGGGAGAAAATATCCTCCAGAACTGTCTATGGGATTTAGACAAATATCTTCCAAGTTATAGAATGTTTGGAAAATCTAACTGTTATTTTATATTTTTATTGTTTACTTTATAAATTACACATTTCTCAAGCGATATCAAACCAGAAAATATTCTATTAAATTATTGTAATAATATAAGATAAGCTTATGGAGGGTTGTAAGTTTGCGGGGGGGGACAAAGTATTTAATTTCATTCTTAAAAGTCATAAAGAATGGACTATTTGTTGAAATCTTGGTCGTCATCCCAAAACTCAGAAAACAAACTGGTTTATAGTATTATTCATCCTCCTGAAGTTCTGCAAAATGAGCATCTTTTTGTTCCATCCTCTATAAATGTATCCAGCTTTCTGCTAAACTGATTTTTTTCTACCTTGTGTTTATTGCTGCCTTTGAAGGTTGCTCTATATTTCAGCCAGCTTTTGGAAAGTTTCCCCCATTGTTAGGGTTTGCTGCAAAAAGAACTTTTAATAATATTTAAGACTTTGACAGATAAATGCCATCTTGCTATATCTTTTAAATGTTCACTTTCATTTCAACAAGGACAGCACAATCATAGCATATGAAGCTGATATCCTGCAGTGCTAGTATTCTAGACCTATTGGCCCTAAGATTATGGAAGTGAGTCAAATATAATCTCTCATCTCTCTGTTCCTTTCCAACTAGTCCCTATCTACTGCTCCCTCCCTATTTCTTCCCACTATTATATGAGATATATCTTGCCCAATTAAATGTTTTAGCAATAGGTGGTGGAGGAAGAAACTTTAACCTCGATTCAGGCAAGTACTTAAGCAAGTTCATGCTTTAAGCTTGTGAGGCTGTCTACACTTGCCAGGTTTTTGCGCAAAAACCCACTTCACTGAAAATCCACATTTAGCACCGAATCTTCTGAGTTTCAGCACAAAAATAAAGTCATCCGAATGAGTCTCTCTTTGCTTTTGCACTGATCTACCTGTGAAGACTCTTGGTTGTTTTTAGTGGCGCTCTCACTGCTCTGGGGCCCCAAACAAATCACCACCTGTATTGTGGAACGCTCCTGCTGCCCCCACAATGCGAACAAGGCAGACAGATTGAATGTCCTGTGCAGAATCAGGGAGGGAGGCAGGGCTGAGGTTGGGGTGTCTTCCTAGCCCTGCCTCAGGACTGGTTGCTGCCAGTGACTGTCCCACCTCTGCTACCATAATGATTTTCTTGCTGTCCCATATCAATATATAGTGAAATAGCTACCACAATGTGCTCCTCTCATTGACAATGCAAGTGCTGCATGTGTAAACATGCTCTGACACCTGTAATAAAGTGAACACAGATCAGTGTGTTTCTTTTAGCACTTTTCTATGGCTGACAAAACTGTCCATGAAAAAATTCAGCAAGGGTAGATGTGGCCTGAATTGTCCCATTGACTTTAGAGGGGGAGGCTACACATGCATTTAAAGTTATGCATATGCTTAAATATCTTGCTGAATTGGTGTTCTAGTTACATGGTCTGTTCCTCAAGATATAGTCCAATCAGCTACACTGCTGTGTGTACAACAGAAAAATAAAAACAAAATATTTCCACAAAATAATCAGCTAAATACCTCAGCGTGGGAGTAAAAACCATTCTGTTGTTTGCTGCTGCTACTATCATTACCATAATTCCCAGAGGACCCAATCATGTTTGAGGCCTGTTTTGCTAAGTACTGTACAAACACTGAGGTGTGAGAAAGCCTATGATCATTGGGACTGAATCGTTCTCTCCCCAAAGACAGTCTGTCTCCCAAAATGCCTATCATCTATGAAAGAGGAAAGGAAAACGGAGTGGGATATAATCCTTTCTTCAAAGACAGCCATGTAGTGCCTCTGAAACAGTGTCACAGAAGGTTTATTGCCCACACAAATATTCAAGTAATAAGATGATTTGTTAAATAAGATTTTTTCCGAAGTACTTTACAGCCTAGTAAAGTACTGATCTGTAGGAAGTTAATTAAATTAGCTGATACCACAATTCTGTATCTAAATTGATTGAAGTGGTGTTACCATAAGTTAAACTAAAGGGGTAAAAACACATCCTAGAAGCTTAAAGGAAAATCTAATCACTGCATTGTTCTGGAAATTGTATGTGCAGCTATTTCTATTAAGCAATCTGTGATTCATCATCTATTTGTTCACAATGAATGTCATTTTATAATTAATGCAAACTAATTTGTAAGTTTATATGCAAACACATTGGTTTCATTATCTGTGGAAGTAGTTTGGGATTCACATGGAGACTTTTGGGCATTATTGCCATACCATAAGCTAAAATAAAACCTTTCTAAATGTAATACACACTTAGTGAGTTTGATGTCCACACCTGGCAAACGCTGTTTATATATGTGTATATAGATATATAGATATAGATATGATTTGATTCTGTTTTTTCTAGAAGAGTCACTGGTGCCATATAGTAAGCCCAGCTTCCCATCCCCAGGTGGTCACAGCTCTTCAGGAACAGCTTCTTCTAAAGGATCGACTGGACCTAGAAAAGGCGAAGTCTTGCGAGGAGGTCACCAACGCAATGCTAGTGACCTTCTTGATGTAGGATATATGGGATCAAATAATCCAGGACAGTTTACTGGTGAATTATGTGAGTGGCTTTCTGCTACAATTCAAATCTAAAAAAAAAAAAAGACAAATGTATATTAAAATTTTCACTGATGCCAGATTGCACTCCAGAGCCAGGGCAGTGCAGTTTGACAGTCAGAAGTAATTCTGACCCACAATTCAGTCATCTCTGAAAGATCACTTCCCTGTGACAAAAATGAATGATTGAAATTTATCTTTCTGTTCCTTTAGATGTAGTTTAGACTACACCTTGCAAGATGATGGTTAATCCATGTTAGTACTGTGACTCATGCCAGGGTAATTTATTTAAGCCATGCTTAAACCTGTGATGCTAGTGTAAAGGGAAACACATGAGGTCAGCGGGTTAGAATTACTCATTATGCTTTAGATGGGGAGGGGGGGCATGCTCACGTTGCTTGGCCTGAAAGTGGCACTGGTGATGGTGTTACAGGAGTGCATTAAAATGCTTACCTGGAGCTTATCCCTCCCTTTCCTTACCCACTCTCTTTCTCATTCACCTTTCTCTCTCCTCAGTGTCCCATTCCCCAATTCAGTCTCCCTTTTGCTCATCCCAAAGAAAGTGTGTCTCCCTCTTTCTCAAGTTCAATGGATAAACTCCCACTGACACTCACATGAAACATCAAAGGCTGTTAGGTTATAGCAACTGACCTTTTAGTACCAAGAACAGCAAATACTCTGGTGTTCTGGTTGCCTAGAAAACACAGTGAGAACACCCTTGGGGCTAGAAGTCTTGAGGGAAGTTCTGGCACTTTCTCAGCACATCAGCAGCTCCTTTAGAGCGGGTGGATACCTGAGCTACGCTGATGTTTGTCAATGAAAAGCAACATCAGTTTTGGATTATTCAGTGACATAAGGCTCTTCAAGATATAGGATACCTCAGGCTAGCCCTCCACATATGGTGTCATGTAGAGAACCCACCAGCACAGGTAAAAATAACAGTGTAGGCAGTAAGGCACTGCTTAGGCAAGTAGAATAAAGATACTTCAAAACCTTAGGCTATGTCTACACTGGCAGGTTCTTGTGCAAGAACATCTTGCGCAAGGTTTCTTGTGCAAGAAGTCTTGCGCAAGAACACGTCCACACTGCCATTTGCAAGATCTGCTTTTGCACAAGAGCATCCATGGCAGTGTGGATGCTCTCTTGTGCAAGAAAGCTCTGATGGCCATTTTAGCCATAGGGCTGTCTTGCGCAAGAAACCCCTGCCGCACGTCCACACTGCCCTCTTGTGCAAGAGCTGTTGCACAAGAAGGCTTACACTTGTGAAAAAAAGAGCATAGCTCTTGTGCAAGAAACCCTCTCTTACCATGCCATACTGTAAATCTTCTTGTGCAATAGCGGTCGGGCAGTGCGGGCGCAAAAACCCGCCAGTGTAGACATAGCCCTGGGGTGTATCCTATATGGCTTTATTCATGTCCAAGTAGTGCCTCCTCCATGCTACACTCCTGTCTAGTGTCCCTTTGCCTCCACAGTGCTGGATCTTTTCCCTACCCCTGGGAAAGGCTCTGCAAGGTCTCCGCTGCTGGAGTCTTTCTCCCATGCCAGCATCTTTCACTAATGCATGTAGCTACACACAGGGGATAGACAGACTTGCCGGGCCCCTGGGCAAGGTTATGGGAGGGGTGGCTCGGCTCTACACTCCGAGAAGGGGCAGGGCCTTGGATGGAAGGGGCGGGACTGGAAGCAGCCCATCCTCAGCACCGTCCATAGTCCCCTTCCAGTCAGCCTTGAGTACTGCCCGGAGTGCTCCATGGGCCCTGACCAGCCTGCCCTCACATCCAGCCTGCCCTCACATCCAGACATGTCACGTGGCACTCTAGAAGCATTTTAAAGGTCCCAGGGCTCCAGCCACTGCCCTTGCTGATCCTAACGGTCAGGAGCCCCTGGCCCTTTTGAATTGCTGGGGCCCAGGACAACTGCCTCCTTCGCTCCATCCATTGGCAGGACTGTCTACGCACTGTCATATGAATGTACCTTGGTTTTCACAGCAGCCTGTAGTTTCATCTTTAGGTGAGGACTTATTCTGAACCATCATGCAAGCAAGGCAAGGAATGTGACCAAAGGAAAGGGGATGTGGTTTGGACTTTGCTGCTGTTCAATAGGCCTGTTTCCATGGCAATGCCATAGTGCCATGGGCAGCTAGGAGCCCAACCCATCACAGAGTGACCCCAGGTTCAGAGAAGTGCAAAAGTACATTTCAAACATTTTTTCATCTCTCTGATCTCTGCCAAGCCCTCCTCCATTGTGTATCTGACCTATAACATTGGAATCCCACTGTAATATAGAATATTTTAATCATTTGCACATGCAGTGCAGTTTAAAAGTGACACAACTAAAGAACATTTGAAGAATATAACCAAATAACGAGGTGTTACCTGGTCCCATGCATCTGATGAAGTGGGTCTTTGCCCATGAAAGCTTATGCACCAGTAAATCTGTTAGTCTATAAGGTGCCATAGGACTCCTAGTTGCTTTTGCAGATTCAGACTAACCCGGCTACCCCTCTGATACTTGATAGGTGTTCTCTGATATCCAGTTTGAGCCCTAGGTCTGACTTCCACAAAAATATTCCATTTGAAAAAGATATAGAGGTCATTTTAAAACATTAAGTATGCCACTCTTTCCCACTTACATATTTCTTTTATTTCTGGTGACTTTCTTTCTTTCTTTCTTTAGTAAAAACAATAAACAGAGATTACCTGGACAGCAACTAAGGTGAATATGTTTACAGGCCTAGTCAAACAAATGTTTCTTAGGTACAATCAACCCTGTAACTGTACCTAACCCTGCTTAACTGTACCTATTCCTCTGGTAATATCTGAGCAGGTACATTGTTTCTCTGCAAGGAATCAATCACTTTGTCAGTGGAGATCTGTGGCTGTCTATCTCTGTGGATCAGCCTGAAGAAGTAAGGCCTTAGTATGTGGTCCAAAGCCTGTTATGTCAATGGATAAACTCCCACTGACTTCAATTAGGTCTGGCTCAAGCCCTTGGTTAACATTTATACTAGTCCCATTAATCAGTTCAGGATAGATTTCTCCCTCATACACACCCCAGTGGGGGCTCAGTACAGGCACTTCACTCTATGGGTGCATCTAGACTTATGTCCACACTGCTACTGCGTTCTTTTGAAAGAAAATCGAAAGAACGCAGGGGTTTTTCCGACATTGGTAAACCTCATTCTATGAGGAAGAACGCCTTTTCCAAAAGAGCTCTTATGGAAAAAGGTGTGTGTGGACGTGGAAGAGGGAGTTTTTTCAAAAGAAGAGGAAAGAGGAAAAGGCACTGGTGCCCTGGTGGCCACTCTGTCCATAGTAATCACAGTTTAAATGTGAGATAGCGTCCTTTCAGTGTGGACACGATCTTTCAAAAAAGCAGATTGCTTTTTCGATGCACTTTTGCAGTGTGGATGATCTCTTTCAAAGAAGTTTTTTCGGAAGATCTCTTCTGGAAAAGCTTTTTCCGAAAGAAGCCTGCAGTCTAGATGTACCCTATGAGGCATAGCAAAGAAACAGAGCCTCGGTCTTTATCTGCAGAGGTAAGAGAGAGACTGCAGCTGACTCACACCTACATGCACACAGAAAGAGACATTTAATATCTTTTCTACAACTGGTGGTAAGTGTGGAGTTTTTAAAGTGAACCACTTGCAATTGTAAAAGCCATTTTAAAAAAATTAAATACATCTATGTAATGTGATTGCAGTAATGTGGCCACAGGATTTGTTTTATTTAGAGCATTTTTTCTTTTTTTCTTTCTATAGAGTAGTTGAGAAGAGACATCCCAAGCTGCTCTGAAGGACCATCAGGTCTGAACTCATGGAAGTGATGACACTAAACAGTGCAATGAACATTTTCTTTATTTATGTACTATTAAAAGAACTGTAAATGCAATGTAAAGACACACAGCCACACATATCCCACAGATACTTGTGTTTGTCTCTTTAATACACCATCCACCTTAAACTATTTCTTGTCAGGCGTATATAAAAAAGAAAGAAAAAATTCACCCTCCAGGATGAAAAGGATTGCCCTCTGTATATAATTTCTTTTGTTGCATTGCTATGCAAGCTCACCTTCTTTTTAGCTATGTTCATTTTATTGTCTGTTCTTATTGGTCTGTTGTACTATATGTGAATTAATAGGCTGTGGTGCCATATATTAACTTTTAATTGTGTAACTTTTATGTTTAAAGTTTGCACTGCAATTTTATTTGGTGATAAGCACAAAACTCTACTCCTCGTGACATGAAGAAGAAGACTGAATGTGTGAAGAGTGTTTATGTGCTGTAAGCTGTGTTGGATAATGCTGGATGTAATGGAGTATGGTAAATGGTTTTCCATTGGGATGTAGAAATAGGAAGATGACAGGAAAAACTGAAGTTAGCAAAGATGTCAGGGACAATAAATCTTTTAATAACAAGCAACATGGTTGCTCTTACTATTAAAAAGGGGGGTATCAAAAGATGAAAATGTGAGTTTCAAGAGTGAATATCAAAAAAGTATCTATAGAGTTGAACTATGACCTTTGAATAGAATGCTAATCTTTTCAACTCTTAGGATCAGTTTTTACCTGCCCAATATAATTTAATAGTGGGGGAGGGGACTTGCTACAAACAAAAGAAATGAAGGTGTTTCACTAAAGCTGTTTTTATGTTACATTTTTTAAAGAATTACCATAATTAATCTCTCAAAGCCAGCATGTAATGCAAAAATTCCCCCAGGAAAAACAGACAATGTAATCTCTGGGATTACCTAGCAAGTAGTTAAGGATGCAATTTATTATTGAGACATATTCAAGATGCTTCTGAAAAATGAAATACTTTGGAGTATCTTAGTTCATCTTTCCAATACATGTACAGTACAAAAGAGGATAGCGCTGCACCACTGAAATTCATTACATGATTATTTTTATGCAGTTCTAGAAATTTTTGTGTTTTATTAACTGAAGTCCTCAATAACTGAAGTCAAATCCACAGAATTTGTAGTAAAATTCTTAGTGTTTGAAAAAGAAAGCAATGGTAAAATTATGTTCAGTTTGCAGTAAATATTTTTCTTTCAATGCAATATGTTTTCAGAAATTGGATACAAACAAAAAACTTTGACCTACTTTTAACGCGTGAATTTAAATCTTACTATAATCACAAAGTAACGCATGTTTATACACTTTTTGAATAAACCAAACTCTGTAAGTGGACATTAATAACAGAATCCTGTCTCATCATTAGTTTTCATGACTTTCTCTAGATTTTCTTGAAAATCCCAATGAGTAATTTTTTTAAACATTTGTTAGAATAATCTACATGTGTTAAATACCACATTCATTCAATACCTAATTTGAATTTTACATCCTACAGCTTTTTTCTGTAATCGCCTAATCAATAATTGAAGATTGCATTTAAACACCCATTAAGTATATCCTTTCTATGTTGGTTTGTATATCACTGTCAAGTTCACCAGTATTAAGTAAAGTACACTTTTAGTAATGGCAAAGTTCTAGGACAAGTAAATTACACTGCTAAATATGTGTTTCATTTTATTTAGCTATTCCATGATACAGTAAAACACTACAGTTTTCAATTGTATTCAGCACTGAAAACTGTTATTTAACTTTACTTAAAGTCACATCTTTACAGATTACAAGACAAAAAATAAACAAAGTGTATGAATTTATTTATATATGTAACCAATGAATATATGTAATTTTCCTGCTGATTAAATTGATATAGTTAAAGACGTTGTTTAAAAATGTATTGAAACAAAGGTAAAAAGGGCTTCAGATTTTTGCTGACTCTGATATATGAAGATACAGATTCTTCAGCATGCTTCTCAAATTTTGCTGCTCTGGAAACATTTCAGTACGTCTACAGAGGATTTTGATATTAACACTTGTGCTGAGCTTTGGTGGAACACCTTTTTTACTATGTTCTATTTTAAAACTGGAATAATTAGAAATTGACAAAATCCATCCCAATTACTTTCAGATATGTTTTATCTATTCCACTGGAAAGTAAATGTGTGTCAGTATTAAAGCTGTGCAGTACCATGATATTCACTAATTTGTGCATCTGCTTCTGTATGTTTTTGTTCATTAATAATTTGCTTACAATATTATACAACAAGAAGTTGTTGTGTATCTCAAAATGTCTCCATGATTTTACAGGTGATGGGGTTTTTTTTCTCTCTTTTCTATACAGTGTATTTCCAGCAAACCACAATACATATTTTTAAAATGCAGTTTAATTTACTATTTTTTAAAAAAGTAGTATTTCATTTTTTAAAAAAACTGAAAACATTTATGTGAATATGTGTTTTTAGAAAGGGGATGTTGCAGTGGCACTTAGTCTTCCAAATTGTTTTCTAATTTTTTTTTTTTTGGCTACAGATTGTTCATGGAAAAAGTATGACCTCTTAATGTGTTTCATTGGTATTGTTAGTGCAGCAAAGTTTAATTGGCATAAGAAGTTGGTTGATAGTACTGTCTAAGTGTGTATTGTATATTTACTGGGGAAGAAAATAAAACGTATTCACATTTCAAATTTATGTTAAAATAATGTGAGTAAGGAGTCAGTATGTGAAAAGAGTCAATAAACTTAAATAACCTAAAATACCATAAACAAAACTATCCAGTGGCTGGACAAATTTGAAGCTAGACAAATTCAACCTGGAAATAAGATGGAAATTTTTAGCCATGAGGGTAATCAGTCATTGGAACAATTTACCAAGGACTATGTATCTCTGGCAAATTTTCAATCATGATGATATATTTTTCTAAAAGATATGATCTAGAAATTATTTGGGGGAAGTTCTATGTCCTGGGTTACACAAGAGGTCAGATTAGATTATCACAATGATCCCTTCTAGCCTTGGAATCTATAAATCTATAAACTGGGAAGAAATAGGGAATTATAACATTGACTGAGCTATAATGTTCACTGTCTACTTCCAGGTACCAAGTACTGCTGAACAAAGCTGCTAACTTTCTTAGGAACTCTAGGACAAATTGACCATCCATGTCAGCATCATGACATCATTGAAATCAGTTCTGCTGTACCTGCTTAGGCTAGTAGTAAATATTACCCACCATGGGTGACTTGCCTATAAGGTCTCATGAAGAGTGAGAATAGTTGTACAGATATTCACCAATTTAACCATGTTGGTGCTACACTCCCCAGTGTGGACATATGGTATTATATAAAACAAGGCTTTTTCAGCTGCACGGCTTACTCGGGGTGAATATTGTTTTACATCAATGCCGCACATGTACACTGGGATTACACTGGTACAAATATCCCCAGTATAAACCAGTTTTCCCTGACATTTGTGGAAAATAAATAATAAGGAAAAGATTGTTGAAATAAAAAAATCTGTACATGTTTTTCAGATACTGTTTGGGCAGCGACCTCAATGATACATACAGAAATACAAATGACAGTCTGAAACAGAATATTTATTAAATGTTCATTAAGCTCCTGCTCAAAGCCCATTCCAATGAATGAACATTTCACACCCACAAATCATCATTAACTTCAGTAGGGCTCTGATATATTTAAGGAATGCAGGACCCGGGTTGCAAATATCTTCCGAAGATCCTTAAATACAACTCAGACAGTTGTAAATACTGGTCAGGAAGAAGAGGATTTTTTTTAAAAGCATGGATTATTCTAATATGTTTATTAAACTATACAAAGAGCTGAACAGAAAATTAAGAATCAGTCCAAAATACCTCTCTTGTGCATGTCTCCAATTTCTATATTGCGTGGCAATAGAAAAGTTCAGTAGCAGCGTTGAGAAAGAGTCCTGAGAATCAAAAAGGGATGGACAAAAATTGTCTTTTTAAAAAACTTCATAGAGTAGTTTTGCTTTATTTTAGGCCATTTCCATTGTCATTGTTTTTCTCAAATTACTGGAAATTGAGTTGAAGTGCTACTTAAAAAAAAAAAAGATGGGAACTGCAAATTTAATGTGCTTTTTCCCCCCAAAGTTCTGTTTGAAAATAGATTTGAATTAACTTAAATGCTTTTGTCCAGAAGTTAGACATCTGTATTTCTCATGGACTTAATAAAAAAACAGCTATTTTTTAACTCATTCATCACATCTGGAACGCTTTCACTAAAAATATGTTATTTTTGAAAACCAAATGGGACATGGACATGGATTAATTTAGGATTTCTGTTAAAATTAGAAGTGTAGCAAGCAATACATAAAAATATAAAGGCTACCAGATTACTTTGACTCAGTTACATTAATTTTAAACATCCCTAAAATGAAATATAGCCGGGTAACATTTGAAAAATCCTTGGAGGGAGTACACACCCAGGAAGGACAGGGATTCCTGAATGGAACAGAGTTAAAATTGTGAGTGATGTGATGAAATTAGAAAAGATAGTTTCACCAGGAAAATCCTTTTATTGCGATCAATAGTTTTTTCTCCTTCCTGGATGTTTACACCTGTCGGGTTTCCCCCAGCCCTGCTCTACAACCTTTAATGTTAAGTGCCAGCAGTCTGGTACCCTTTTGGTTAAGGTGGTTTAGGTGGAGCCCATCCTTCCTATATAGGCTCCCCCTGTCCCAAAAGTTTCCGCAGTTCCTAATAAATCTAAACCCCCTCCTCTCTACACCATTGTCTCATCCATGCATTGAGACTCTGAAGCTCTGCCTGCCTACCTAGCCCTGCACATGGAACTAGAAGCATTTCAGAGGACGCTAATATAGAGGTCCTGTATTTCAATCTCTTTCCTAGCAGCCTAAATTTGGCCTCCAGAACCTCTCTCCTACCCTTTCCTATGTCATTGGTACCTACATGTACCATGACCACTGGCTCATCCCCAGCACTACACATAAGACTATCTAGATGTCTTGAGAGATCTGCAACCTTCACACCCGGTAGGCAAGTCACTATACAGAGCTCCTGGTCATCACAACCCCAGCTAGCTATGTTTTTAATGATCAAATCTCCCATTACTAACACCTGCCTTTTCCTAACAACTGGAGTTCCCTCCCCCGAAGATGTAACCTCAATGTGAGAGGATACCATAACATCCTCCGGAAGGACAGTCCCAACTATAGGATCATTCCCTCTGCTCCAGTTGAATGTTCTCCTTTCCTGTGCAATGTGCAAGAATGACCGTTAGGGCAAATTGTCCCTCAAAGGGCCGTAGAAAGTTTAATGTTTCTCATAGTGCACCATTGCCTAGTGCAGTGGGTGATATGCAGCTGTAACTCCACCTCCTCTCTGCCCCATTCACAGTGTCTAACATTCCTCATAGCTGTAGCCTCAAACGGTTATTTGTGTTTGACAATGGACTATAAAAATCAAGGTGTCTTGTGACCTTCCACTCCCTTTTGCATTTTCAAAGGGATAGTGTTCAATGTACCTGATAGATTTGATCTCTTCTATTCTTATTCACTTCTTCTATCTCTGAGGGTTTCTTGCTGCTCTTTTCTAGTTTGGTTTGGTTACCAAAAGCTTTGTAGTAGTGAGGTGCCTGGAGTTATAGGCATTACGCCAGGTGTGCAATGTTGGCTGGTGCCAAAAGACATAGTGCAGCTGCAAGGTGCCTCACACATGCACTCTTTCTCTCCATAGTAACACCCGCACCAACACATTCACTCCCCCCTTCCCTCCTCTGCCCCCCCAAAGCCATGCAGGTTTAGAACCCTATGCCCAGGTTCAACTTGGCTTAGAAACTTCCAGGCAAAGGCAAGTTGTGATTCAGAGCCCCTTCACAGTCCCTCTCAAGGGAATCCTTCATATGGCTGGCTTCACTTCCTTCAGGCAGAAATTGAACTCTGTGGATCATCTCCTCTTAGCCTGGCTTTCTGGGTCAGAGCACGTGTTCAGGAGTGTTGATTGCTATGGGGCAGGAGGTGGCAATTTCCTTTCAGCCATTTTATACATCACTGTATTCCATGATGGCTTTCACTTCTTTTTGCTCTTCCATCACTTATCTTTGCTGCCTATAACAGAGCTACTATAATCCTAGATGCTGACACAATTTTGTCTCCTACACTCCTAAATGTTTCTGAAATGACACCTCTACCATGATACCGCTGCCATGTTAACTTATCGCATTTGACATCTGCACAGCACTTCTCTCTGGGTGCTTTGCCCCAGTAGCTCATTAAAGTAATGTAAAACAGCTTCTTCAAAAGAAAACAAATCGCTTATTCACTCAACGACACATAAAATCAGCAAATAGGGCTAAAACAATAAATGACTACCCACCAGGGACTTTCACCTTCCCTTTTCCTTGCAATGTGCCATTCAGTCAGAGCACACACACTGGGCATGCTCCCGGACTGGCAGGAGTAGGCTGCCCTACTGCAATTTCTCTCTTTGTGTCTCACCTGCCATGTTTTCCCCATTTGATGCTCACCTTACTCCCCTTCCCCCAACTCACCAATATATCCTGTCTACATAGCGGGGTTTAATGGTTCAATGTCCTTTGCGCTCAGCGCTCCCAGCCTTGGGAAAATACACCTGTTTATCTGGTTGGCACCAGACAACGAAGCATGTCCTGATTAGTAGTACCCACTGATTTTTAAGGATTCTTGAAGTATTTCCTATCAAGCTAGCTTATTGTTTCAGTTCCTACTTGTTACCCAGCAGCCCTGTATAAAACCGAATCAGTCCACTCATGCATCCCCATATGATGCTATGCATTGCCTTTCTTAATAGTTAGGTCACATAGTCATAACATTAGTACAAATTAACCCTACATTCAGCCTACTTATTTCTGGACCCTGGAGCAGCATTAATAGAGGCTGCAGGGGAAAACTGCAAAGATCTATATTTTGCCTCTGTGAGGTTACTGTGAAATAATCCCACAATAGCCCATTTTCCCTGCTCTATGTCACCTCCCACTACTGCCTATAGTCTGTCTGCTGGAAGGCCAACTGGTCCACAGTGGCAGCCAGTTGTATAGCATCACACAAAACCACAGAGAACCTGAAGCTTAGTTATTTTGTGGCTGCTGCTCCATCAGCCATTGCGAGGGGAAGGGGGGGGGGGGTCATAAAAGCCAACTAATCCGGGCAATGGGGAATACCACATCTGGGCTTAGTCTATTCTTGGCTGCTGAACCAGTCCCTTAGGGGATATTGTAGACTAATGTAAATTAGCACATTCTTGAGGCTGCAAAGTGTGCTCTGATTTATGCCAAGTCACACAAAAGTGAATTAAAGGGTATTTGTCCTCTCCTCACATTCCACTCTTTGGTCCCCTTGATGAGTATACCTTGGGCAGAAATAGCAATCAGAACCATGGAGAGGCATATGGTACGATGCAGATGCAAGGCAAAAATCCCTTGGCTTCTTTGTGGGTGTTGGGCGTGGATGATTTTGTCTTTATTGTAGTAGTTGTTGTTGTTGTTGTGGCCTCTGCTACCATTTCTCATTCCAAATTCACAGCTAATTACTGCATGTAGGCACAAAGCTAGACTTGAAATCAATGAGGATTAGATGCCTACGTACTTGTGAGGAGCTGGACATTGCCACATCACTGCTAGCCAGGTTTCACCCTTCCATTGACTGTTTCTGATTCCGTCCCCACTTCTATTTCCCTGAATTTTTCCAGAAGGGCTCTCATGTTTCTGCCTATATTTCCAATCTTTCCCTTTGCATAACTTTGCCAAATTCAGTGGTGGTCACTACTTCTCACAGTTTAGTATCATCTATGAATTTGCTTCACATGCTGCCTACTTTTTCTTCTATTAATGACTATATTAAGATGAGGCCAATCACTCACTAGCATTCCCACTCCATTTCATTGCCGTCTTTTTTAGCCAAGATCAAATCTACTTGACTATGTTTCTATCCATGACATTGGACTCACTGTAAACAATTTTCATTTAAAAACTATGCTTAATGTGTGTTCTGTTTCACATGCTTTTTTGCTCACTTTCATTCATATTATTCATCTCTAGCTAATGTGCAAAATGAATAAGCTCACGGCATGTATCTTGTGGGCCTAAACAGTTATGACTATTCTGAGAAATTACAGCAAGTAGTTAGCTTTGTTTTGCTTTCTATGTTGAAAGTATCAAGAAAATGAACACTTAAATTTACTTTACTGATGAACTCCAGGATAGGGCTTCCAGTTAGTTTTTTTCAAAAGCCAGTTGCCATTTGTGCTGATGGTTGTGCCTCATTTATGCTGATCAATGCAGCTTTTGACTTCAAGGATCACATTAGTATTTCTGTGCTGTGTTGAAAAGCAGGAAACTGAAGTGCAGCAATTTGAGAGCCACTCGGATGCAGGTAAAGAATATAACAGCTTGAGCAACTGCTAATTAGAACCAATTAAACTTAATTGACCTCCTTTGGCAGTAAAATGCATACTAGGACAAGCTCTGTCCTTGCAAAGTGGAGATATTGCCTCTAAGCATATGTATGACACATAGTTTCATGTAGCAGCCATAATGCTGTGGATTTAACAGCAACAAAAAATAAAAGGCATACCCCAATTTGTCCTAATAACTGAGTGCAACTGTATTTGGGCAGTACAATGTAAGTTCAAGCTCTACCTTGGGAAATTTAAAAATCAATGCCTGTAGTGCTGATGAGTATCCCTAGATATTAATTTACTGCTCTGCTATGCTGTCATCTCCAGGCATGAACCAGCAAGAAAAAATGCAGTTTCTTTGCTACAGGAGAATTAGTGACATAGGCAGTCCCTCTCCTACATGTTGGACAGGACTCCAATATGCTGAGGTAGCAAAATAATGGCAGGAAGTGGTAATTGTAAAATTCCATACATGTCCAAGTGTGTCTGCAGTGACTTAAACACCCATCCCTGGAATGACAATGAGCAATTCCTACATTGGGGTCACCACATTTGTTATAAAACAATAGTTGGTCCAAGTGTCAGTTAATGCATTTTACTGATTTTCTTACCAGGAGCAAAATGCAACTGACTGACTGCTGGTTAGGCCTTGCTAATCACCACAGTAATGATGCTAGTCACCCGGGGAGGTGGGAGGGTATTGGATGTGCAGGGTACAACACTAACAAACATGAACTGAGCGCAACTGCAGTGGGAAAGAAAAAATTCACAAACACATCAAAGATGCTTTCTACTCAAGCACAACACAATCAGCTATCAGCCTTTAAATAGGAACTTCATTAGCAGAAATGAAGAACAATATGCAAGGATGGCAAAGCCTGCAACAATAATTTACAGAATGATCACATGCCAACAGGAAAAGAAACAACTCTATAAGAGGGAGAAAGCCAGGAAATAAATGGACTTCCAACACAGAAAAAGAGGTGTCATAAAATATGACCCCACACCGTAGAAAACAAAACTTTTTTTTTAAATTTCCAACAATTATTAGTTATTGTTGGCATAGAAATTACCTTCTTACATTCACGACAAAAGAAAAAGCTGAGAAACACAAAAAAATTAGCAAACAGATCTTAGAGTTAATAGAAATTCAATATAGAAAACACATACTGAATTGTTTTAATACCTGTATATTCCTGGATGAATGGAGACAGTTTTGCAATGAGAAAGACACCAATTTGTTCAAGTTGGTACTGAAAATAAATCCCTCAAATGTTTTCACCTCATCACCTTATATTGGATTCCGTCAAACAAATTCTATACTGAAAATCTGGTATCAGAGGCTTAAAACCAGTTTTGCTAGATTAGTCCAGCAATGCGTCACCTGTATTGTTTCATCTTTGCCACTAGTTATATGCTATTGGAATTGGTATTTTTCCTTGTTTTGTCCCCCAATGCTGGTATAACAATTTTCTAAGATATTTCAGGCTTTTGCTTTTTTGTTTTGTTCCATTTATAAACATTTCAGTTTTATATTTGTGGCAAGAGGAAAATGAGGATTAGCTATCCTAGGCTGCAGAGTGGAAAAAGGCAAGGAATAGAGGGCAAGTGAAGGACCTCCAGATGTCTTTGAAAGTCAGTGGGAGTCCATTGAGACACACATATTTAAAAGAGGGACCAATACTAGCACCCACTTGTGGAATGGTCTTTCTCCTAATTTTCTAAACCCAGCGACCGTATTTTTTTAAAGAAAGTGTTGTTGAGTGTTTCATCCATAAACCTAGAGAGAAAATGAAAGAACTCAGTTTAATGTCAACAGTGACAAATTTAAGGGAATGTGAAACAGTGGCTATTGTACCCCACTTTGAACTCTCAAAGCAGTGATCATGAATCAATAGCAATGTAAGAGCTACACAGAGGAATACAACTTGACATATCTAGTCCAGTACCTTGGCTCCCTCAGTGGCAAATACCTGTGATGACATCCTGGCATATGACTGACAAAACTCTCATTGATTTCAGTAGGGCCAGGATTTCACCCTGACTGTAAAGGATCTTGAAATATATCCATAAAGTAACTAATGAACGATAAATCTTGGGGGAAAGAAAGGAAATTTTCTTTTAGGTATTGCCTCTCAGTCAGTCAGTGTGCAATGACATTATCCTTGTCTCTGCTTGCAGTAAAGAAGGACCCATTGTTTTGTTTAAGTCCACTGAACTTAATAAGGCCACAGCAGGAATAAACTGTGGTTTATGTCATGCCTGCTAGATAGCATCCTTCTATCATCTGTGAACCCTCATAACTCACTGGGATTAGCTCTGCAATTCTTTCTGTCATTCCCTAGATTTGTGTATATGCAAAAGGAAATGTCAGGGAACGCTCAATAGACAGCCTCTAACTCTTGAATTCTCATCCTTCACTGCTTCAATAGCATCCTTTGACCTTTGGGAACTAGCCCACGTACCAGGTGTTTTCCCAGAAATGTTGACATTCGACCTCACATCTTCCTGTGCTGCTGGCCTATAGCTGTTCCCCTAATGATTATGGTGAATCCCTGATTATGGTACTTCTTCCGAGCTGATGCCAATTTATTCAATATCTGCTATATAGGTCTTCTTCAAGTGCTTCCTCATGTCATTTTTGTCTTTCCATAAACAATGTAGCATCTCTCTCAGCTATCTATTCTACAGAGCTGCTAGAAGTCTCCCCTCTGTAATGGATTTGTGGCTAAATGCAATCTGGTATCTGAACTGTGTTTTGTCTATTGGTATAACATAACCTTCCCCCACGAGTGTTTGTGAGCTTTCTGGAGTTTATTTTAATCTGCCTACAAACAGAAAGTCACCATCTGTTAGTAACAGTGCTAATCCAAAACCTGGATAAAAGCTGAGACTTCTGCAGTTGGGTTTGTAACCAGTTCAGGTGAAACTTCATTGCAACAAATACTGTTTAGTTAAACCCAAAATGGAGAGTGGTAGGTATAGATGGAGCTCAAAACCAGACAGATCCCAAGGAAAAACAATAGCTGAGATCAAAGACATTGAATTCTGATGACCAAATCTGCAACAAGGGTACGCATATGGAATGTATGTATTTTGTATACTATGGACACAGGTTACATGAGAAATTTAAAAAATGCCATCTGTATACACTTGGCATGAGTGAGATGAAATGGGCAGGGAGTGGCAAGATGGGCTCTGATGGTGTTACAATGTTATACTCAGCGGGAGGAATGAATGAAAGAAGTGTAGGAATTTATGCCATATCAAACTGCCTTGGACGTCAGAATAACAGCCAGGCTGCAAACAAGGCATTTGGAGTGTGTAATAATCCAAGTGAATGCTCCAACAAATGCAGAAGACAACAGTAAACAGGTATAAGCAGCTGCAGCAAGTTTTGAATGACATGCCTAACCATGAAATCAAGTTGATTACAAATTATTTCAATGTACAAATCGACAACAACTGAACTGGCTCAAAAGGAATCATGGGCTAGGCAAACTAAGGTTTGAAATTGATAATGACTGACAGTTCTTGAATCTCTGTAGCACATGCAACCTAAAAACGAAGTCCATCTCCTCAAGAACAAGAAGATTCACATGGAGATCAAGCAACACAACTGTTAATTAGGCAGACCATATGTGTGTATGTCTAGGAGATGGGCATCTTCTTTGAGGGATGACAGAGTCAGTAGAGGATTTGGACATTGCTAACAATAAATGTTCTGTGTTCTCTATCAAAAAAATCTCTCTCTGAAATCTCGTGTCCATCTGATACAATCTGTGGAGAAGAAAGTTACAATAGAAAAATAAATTGAGTGAAAATTGCTTCTATTTCAGTCTCATGTAGCTATTTCAGTTTTGAGTTACTTAGATGTGAGCCAGTTGATTTCAACAGGGTATCACAGAAGAGCTGGAGATTTGGGTGATCCATGCCTCACCATAGATTTCCTGTGTGATCTAAAGCAAAGCACTTAGATCAGGGGTGGGCAATAATTTTTGACAGGGGGCCACTCCAAGATTTTGGAAAGTGGTTGAGGGCCGCACTCGTCCATGATATTAATGGAGGAGATGTAGGGTCTGGGATGGAGGCTGGGTGCAGAAGGGATCTTGGGGTAAGGGATTGGAGTGCAGGAAGGAGACTGGCGTCTGGGAGGGAGTTTGCGTAAAGGATGGCAATTGTGACCTAGAGCAGGGGATTAGGGTGCAGGGGTTTGGGATATGACCTAGGGTAGGAGGGTATTGTGATCTGGGGCAGGAGATTGGGGAGCCAGATCTGGGAGGGGGTATGGGTGTAAGAGGGGGACAGAGGATTTGGGTATGTTGAGTGGGGGGGAAGAGGGTTGGGGCAGGAAAGGGGTGGGGTGCCAGAAGCAGGCTGCGGCCAAGAGACTTACCTGCCAGGTGCCAAATTATCCTGCCTGCCTGCAGAGCTTAAAAGGTTTCCCAGCCAGCCAGCCCACCTGCTTGCCTGGCCATGTGCTTAACTGAATAAATGAGCAGAGGAGAGGGGGTGTGGTTCTTCTTGGCTGCCTGTTATTCCAACAAGCAGCTCCCATTGGCTGGTTTCTGTCCAGAAACCGGCCAGTGGGATTGTGCTAGGGGCTGGGTAGCTCCTGAAACTTCTCCCCTCCCCTCCAGTTTTAAAACAGAACAGAGCCCTGAAGCCATGTTTCTGTACTGCGCACGGGGCTGTGGGGAAAGCGGGGAGTGTACCTGGGTCTCCCCGCTTCCTCTGTGGGTGGATCCAGTGGCTTGGCAGGCTGGAGCTGGCCTGCAGGCTGTATTTAGCCCAGGCCTGACTTACATTCTCTCTGAGTTGGTTCCGCACCTATAAAACTTATGGGGAAGGATACCAGCACTTCCCTCCCCATAGGGCTGCTGTGAGAATAAAAACATTAAAAACTGAAGTGCTCAGAGTCTTCTGTAATGGGGATTCAAAGATAGATTGTCTTAGTACACAAAATGCTATCTGTCCCTTTAATAGTGTTAGGTACATTATTTTTTCAGTATTAGCAGCAGATAACTGTCACTGCAGAATGATGATGAAGTATTATGCCATCCTGTAATATCAAGAGTGAAATTGTCCAGATTCTAAAACCTCACATCATATTAAAATAATATGACCAATTATCTGACCAAAGGGGTGGTCAGATGTTCCCATCCAGGAAAGCCTATCACCTTAGTAAGGTACTCGGATGATAGAGCACTTCTGAAAGACAGCACTGTATAAATGCTCCTCTTTTAGAAAATATTATTAATGGATAAAAACAGGACCTTTCCCCATTCCCCAATGCTGCTGTAACTCACCTTGTAAATTCAATGCAGGAGTATTTAAGGTTCTGGGTTTTTTTTCATAGTGCAGTACTTTTATACTTGGCCTCTGTACAGGACCAGTTCTACAAGCCGCTGAGCATTTCCACTGATTTTATTGGCACTTGGGAGCTAGCAGGAAGTGCTCAGCATAGCAGCTGATCAGAATACAAAAAATACAAACAAAATAGTTCCATTTTTCAACCAGCCTCATTGGCCTCTTTCAGTGTGAGGTGGAGTGAACCCTAAGAAAATATTATTTTTAGATTGTAAAACACTGTTGACACTTCTTTTAGACTAAGATTAGATTGAGGCTATGTCTGGTGAGACTGAGGTTTTGAGGCTATGGCTACACTGCAGAGCGTCCAAGGAACGCGACTGCTTTTTCAGAAGAGTTTCCGAAAAAGCAGATGCATTCTTTCGGCATCCTCGTATTCCTCATTGTATGAGGAAGAATGGATGTTCTGAAAGAGGAGGTTTTTCTGAAATTTGGTCCCGTGTAGACGGGTCAAATTTCGGACAAGCCTCTTCTGAAAAAAAAGCGGAAAAAGATACGCGAACTGCGGTTCACAATTTCTGTATCTTTTTCCAACTTTTCTTTGCAGTCGAGACATAGCCTCAGTAGTGGGCTCAGTGAAACAAACCTTGAAAATTAGATTATCGAAAAGCCACAATTAGCTGCCAGTGGAACACAGGGATCTTTAATTAAGTACTCTGACCATCGTATCTGTGAGGAAATGTCAATAAACATTAACTGGTGGTGTGTTCTTGACACTTACAAACAATACAGCACTCTAAAGGCATGTCTACACTGGGAAGTTATTTCAAAATAATGCCCCTTATTTTGAAATAACAAGGAGAGTGTCCATACTACCAAGCCTGTTATTTTGAAATAAGGGGTTTATTTCGAAATAGTAACTCCTGCTTCTGAAGAGTAATAAGCTTATTTTGAAATAGTTAATTCAGGCCTTATTATTTCAAAATACCCTGGTAGTGTACACATAGCCTAAGAGTGGTCTATGCATCAGTGGGGAGTGTACTGCCCAGCTGAGGTATGTACTTTCCAACCCAGTCACATATGTACTAGCTCTGTTCTAGCTAATGAGCTAAAAGTAGCAGGGGTATTGGGGGAGAAGGTCTGATTACAACACTGCCCAACCTCTCAAAGTACGTATTCAGGAAACTAGCCCCAAACGCCACTCATGCTACTTCCACTCCCCAGCCCCTTATCCCCCGCTCAGCCACACTGCTATTTTTAGCATGCTAGCTCAACTGAGCTAGTGCATGTCTGCTTTCCATGCTGGGAAGCACTTGCCAAGCTGCAATGTAAATTTACTCTAAATTAACCCCCTGCAACAAGCCCAATGAGAGACAAAATGCTCTCATCTTGTCATGGTGAATAGTTCCTTTTCTCTTGCTAACAGTCTGTGTTGTCATCATCGTTTTAGGACTGCTTTGACGCTTCCTATGCCCTTCACAGTCCAAATCTACTTATTAAGTTGAATGTTATTAAAAAGGATACTGACATTAGGTTATTCTCAAGCAGCTTTTAATAGCTTCAGGGCACTTGTTCTCTGGAAGCAATGGTATAATGCTTCAATGTGTCCCCTCGCTTTTTTGCTGGGGTGCACTCCTAACATAGCTCAAGAAGGACACTCAGGACAGCACAACTTTATGCAGGCAGACTATTGTTTATTGCTGAAATGATATGCTGGGAGATTTTTCAACTCTAGCATGGTTAAGGTTTCAAAGCTTCATAAAATGATTGTGCTTAGTAAGATCAGTCCAGCTGGCAAATTGACTCCTTTTAAGATTTTCAGGGAAATCATCAAGAGGACTGAAGAGAGACAGTAATGTTCACTGTTTGATGAAGTCCTCTTTATGGCAGATTGAAATCTTTCTATAGTGTAAATGGCTGTGACATTAAGAAAAGGGCAGAGGACAAAGGGGCACCCAGATTGCTGGTAATGAATTGCAGGAAGCTTAACCAGTTCAAGTGTACCCCAATTCTTTACTGTCATGAAAAGTGTTATGCACAGTGTCAGCAAAAAGCTCATGACTCACAGGTCATTAATATCATTGTGTAATGTAGGTGCAAGCAGCTGAAGCACAGCTATGGACATAAGCTGAAATTATAATTATTAAGATGTGGTTGTCAGCCAACAGGAATTGCCCCCATCCTACTAAAGTAATATGATTTCACTCCCTGGGGAGTTACTTCCACAGTACTGAGGCAGGTAAGGCTATGCCTGCTACCATAATGAGAATAGATGGTACTACCTGCAGCTCATCAAACCCACTGCTTTCTAGGTTGCCTGAGAGGGTGTTGCACTCTGGGAGCAACCCATGACAAAAAAAGCCCCACTATGGGTGAATGTGGGAGAATACATGCCTATGACAGAAAATTCAGACTGAAAATCTGGAGCCCCCACGGTGGTCAGATACTAACATTTTAGTAAAAACATTAAAAACTTTAAAAAGCCTGGTAGCACTTTAAAGACTAACAAAACATGTAGATGGTATCATGAGCTTTCGTGGGCGTAGCCCACTTCTTCAGATTACATTTTAGTATCATTTTTGGCAATTCCTGCCGCAGGTTAGGTACCAGAGATATTGGTTCTTCCTCTCCTAGGGATATTGCAAGTGACACCAAGAAGGCGGGTTCTGATGCCTGGGCAACTCCATATCACCTGCCCAGTCTTGCTGCCTAGAGAATTACTCCAGCTTTGCCTCAAGTGTCAACAAAACACAAGAGGCAGCAGCCACTATTTTTAAGCTCTTATTTGATTGGCATAGAGTTAAGTGCCAGGGGCTGTCTCTGACTATGGGGGAGATCATTGTATCTCAGTGGACAACCACTGCCTGTCATAGAATCATAGGATCGTAGAATCATAGAACTGGAAGGGCCCTCAAGAGGTCATTGAACCATAAAACAGGGCAGCTCCCCCTCCACCCGGTGTTGTCCCGCCACAGTCTGCCTGCTTCAATGGGTGCATGGACCTTAGAGTTCTATTACTTGACAAGTGAATTGCAACTAATGCGCCACGAAAATGAAGTCAAAGAAAGAAAGCATCCTTAAAGATAGGGTGCGGGAACATTTGCCCCTTACAACCTGACTATCTGAGGATCTTCAACAGATCAGTGAGGTACACAAAATTGTCGTGATTAATAACAAGTTGAAATGACTCAGTATGAACATTGCATCCTTCCAAGAAACAAGGTTAGCATCAAGTGGACCTCTCACAGAAAAAAATCTACATATATTTTTCTGGTAGAGGAAAAGTGCACAAGGCTTTTTGCCTTGAATCAAGTCAAGAATTTTTGTTACTAGAAATCTTTATCTTGAAACTATTTCTGATTTTAAGCCTTATAATTGTACTAACTGAAAATCTGTCTCTTTGAAATTAATCAAGCTTGTTTTATTTTTAATCTAAACCAATCCAGGGCTATATGTAAACATTAACTCAACTCAAAGAAACAAATTATTGACTATTGACTCCTTAAAGAAGCCATGAACCTGAACATTTTTTCTCATTGTTCCAGAACAAATTTAGAACACAAGTGTTGAGGAAAATTTGCGGCTGGTCAGAATGTGGCGTCATTTTATGAGTTGTTAACCAAGATTGAGAAAAACTAATGGAAGTCTGTGGTATTGTTGGCAGGCTCTGGGATCCATTACATAGATCTAGAGTGCAAATTTGCTGCTGACTGTGGGCATCCCAGGAGGAGAGCTACACTAGCAAAACATTGTTAGACACGTGTAATTACAGGATAAGAGTTTAACACAACTCTTCACGTGTCTGGATTTCACCCCATAATGTGATACCATTATTCTTGCTGTCTTGTGCCTGCACTTCTAATAGTGGTGAGAATACGCTGTTGCTTAAAGGCTTTGGGATAACAGTCCTCAAAGACCCCATGGATTCCATTTCCTTCAAACACTAAAAGGGCCCCTCATATTCTGTAAAAGTCTTTATTTTGCAGCTCCTTTTTAATGTTAATTCCCTGGCATATAAAAGCTGGTGAATGTCAGCTAAGATAACTATCAACTTGCAATCAACACACACTACAGGAATGTATGTCTTGTAGAGCACTGAACAGAGCAGGTCATTCTGTAATAAGAGAGTGCCGAGGGAGGACAAGTTAACTCAAAACGCTTTATGTGTTTGTCAGATATAATTTGAGGGTTTGACTGTTTGCAGCTTCAGAAACACTTATCAGAGATGGTCAAGGCATTCTGAAAGGTACTGCAGTGAATAATAAGGCAATCCCTGCTATAAAAGTACTATAATCTTCAAAATTGCTTATATAATACTGAAGTGCCTTAGTCTTGGTAGTGGATGCTGTGAAAATGAATGAACATCAGTAACACTTGTGGGTACTTTTTTCTCCTGATTATGCTCAGTTTCATCTCACAAACTAGTATATTAACAAGAACCGTTATGTGTCAGTCCATTACCAGCATGGCAGTGTTAATAAAGCACAGCTGGATGACAGCACAGTATAATAAGTGCTCCCTTAGAAAATATTGTTAAAAGAAGAAGCAGTATATTTTCCCTAATGTCTGTGGTAGCTCTCTTATGGCTTGTCTCATGAGATGTCAGTATATGACAAATCAGAATGTAAAGCTATAGTACTCTGCCTTGCTAGCAGCAACATCCCATATGGCCATGCTAGCGTGCAACGAAAATCCCAGAGTGTGAGTTGTATGCACTATTGTTTGTGTGCACTCACTATTTTTGCATGCCATCTGGTCAGTCTTCCATCTGAAGCAATGGGAAAAAAAGTTCTTGTGACTGACCACTGCATAAAGCAACTTTTTAAGAATATCACTAAGCTGATGGCTGAGAAAGTTCACAGCCAAGATATGGACCAGTATCATGCAAAGAGTGAAGAGCCCAAGAGAACTTACAAGAAAACTAAAAATTAGTTTGGTGGTGCTCATTGGACTTGTCCATATTATGAGGGCTGGACAGGATTCTAACCAGCATGCTACTGGAGACTCAGAGGCTGATTTCAGTTTTGTGAGGCCCTGAGCCAGAGCAAGTGGAGACCTCTCCCCATCCCTTCCTCCTGCAATCCTGCTCCACTCTCCCCTATATTCGTCTGCTGGGAAAGTGGGGTAGGGGCATAGTGGATTTGCCCTCCTGGAATTTGAAGGGGACCAAGGTGTGGGTCCCCTGCTCACTGGCACATTTACTAGGCAGTGGGGGAAGCCCCCCACTCTCCAGCCCTGCTCTGCATCAGGAGTGCTGGGTGGACAGGCACAGTCGATTGAGGTATGGGGTTGCCCATGTGTCTGGGGCCACAGTTAGACGGGACCCTTGGGTGCAGGTCCTGTTGGCCCAGTGGCTAATCCACCACTGTACAGACTCAATGATATTGTAGAAAATGGTACTTTGTCCTCTGAAACCACTGAGGAAATTCTGGCCCCTGAAAACAATCATGAATCATTGGCGGAAGACAACACAGTACTTTCTCTGTTAGAGTTCTTCAGAATTTGAGACAGAGTGGCTGTGTAGGAAACTATCCCTATTCCTAGCTGCCAACCCAGCCCGGGACACATGGGTAAGAGCCTCAGGTGGAGAGCTCAACAGACATGTATCTATCTGCATAGAATTGATGATGATGATGCAATACTGCTGTGCTTACTTCTGCGCCCGGTGCCTAATGGCCACTGTTGTTATGGGTGAATATATGCTGGGAGCCTTTCCAAGTCTCCAGATTTCATCTCCCTGTCTCCTTTCTTTACCCATTGTTGTACCCTTCCTTCCAGTTTCCTCCCTCAGAATATGTTTTCAAAATGGCAGCTGGGATGGTTAATTAGCTTCTAAGGCCATGTCCACATTAGCAAAGTTACAGCAGCACAGCTGTAATGATTCAGCAATGCTAATGTAAGACTGTCCATATAGCGGCTCTATGCCGAAGACAGGGAGCTCTCCCATCGACTAAATAAAACCACCTCCTTTAGCTATGCCAGCGGGAGAAGCTTTCCTGCCAGCAGAGAGCTGTGCATATTACCACTTATGCCAGTGAACAGTCTGTCGCTCAGTGTTCTGTTCACATCCTGAGTGACAGAGGTTTTGCTGACATACATGGCATTGAAGACATGGCCTAATTTGTGCTGCTACATGGACCATTGAGTGTTGAGAAGCCTATGACATCAAGGGCGCGTATCCACCTACTAATTGCCTTTTTTCTCTCCCATTTGTCCTGCCCAATAGATGCCTACCCCCACCAATAATGGGAACTTCATCCTTCTGGAACTTGAGTGGGGTCAGGATGTGGGAGCTTGCTCTGCTCTCCCTGGCACATTTTCTGGGAAGCCCCTGCACCCTAATCCCGCTATGCATCAGAAGTGCTGGGTGGGCAGGCACAGTAGGTTGTGGCATGGGGTTGCCCATACCTATAGGGCCACAATTAGCTGCCTCTGTGCTTAAAATGGCACCCATGGGGCACTGCCACAACCTCCCCTGCCCTTCACCTTGCATGGTGGATTCCAATAATGAAACTTTGTAGTTGTGCCAAATTCAAAAGTTTACTAAGTCAGTCATTACAGAAGTAAATAAGGTTAGTTTGTTTTCAGTTTCCATGAGGCATATGGAGGCATCTGGCATTGCATGCAAGTACAGATAATAAAGCTAATGTTCCAAGCTGAGGTACATATATACCTGTACAGCATGGCAAACAGGGTTTTGTTCAGGAAAAGAAGATTAGGTTAGGGATTGCACAGCCATGCAGCTTTTAAGTCTCTCTGCTGAGGTATATCAAATACCATTTTCATCATTATTGCAATCAAATAGACAAAGGTGGCGTAATGGCTTTTCACAGGCTTACATATTTCATAGAAAAAGGCTGGGGGCCATTAAGGTTTTAAACAATCAGCTCACAACCTGATCCATTTTTTCACTGTATTTTCTGCACAGCTGCAGAAGAGATAAAGCAAAATGTAAGGATAAGAAATTGCTCTATTTCAGTATAGACATTCAGCAGCCTGGCAGTATGATCACTGCCGGTGGCATAGTTAGCAGCTCCCTACATCCCCCTGCAGCACTTCTAGGGGAAGGCCATTGTGGTGAACAATATCCCACCATATCACTAGTCTGCCTTTTCGAATAAAACCCACAGAAATGCCAATATTAAACTTAGCTGTGTCATGAGTTTTACTGAAATATAAAAGCTTTCACAAACCATAAAATAAACAACACCACAATGTACCACTTCTAAATCAACTTCTGTGTGCATTTTCAGGCACCAGCCTTAAAATGAGACCAAAAGGCATCTCTGACAGTGCTGACCTGACGATTTATACTGTGCAAGTGGACACTTTGCCAGCTGCTCATGCCACTGAGCCAGTTTCTGCACCTCAGCTTCCCACCTAGCATGAAGATAGTATCCTTTAATCTTATAAATATTGTGTCAAACACAACATGCACCTACAATCCAGGGTCAGTATCATGTGGCTGCTTGCATACTAGCCATATGACAGCACAGCCTTATTACAAATGGCCAAACACATACTCCATTGTCATTCTGTAACTGGTAAGGTGATCGATAAAACAGTCCTGCCTTCTGACCAAGTACCCGATAAATGGCTTCATTAGCCAGGAAAGTGCTGGATAAACCTAGCATCCCAGAATGCACATAGGTCTGCAGCAAAACAAAGGACAGGGGGACATACCCACCTAGAATGCCATGTACTTAGTATGGACCAAGTTCCTGTCCAGTGTAAGCAGTTATGCAAATTGGAACACAGCACAGCTGTCCTATGTACACTCTGTTACTCCAGCATGCATACTGCACACCAGGTATGTACATCACCTCATTGTGCAGAAAATGCCCTGGGTACACAAGTCTGTAGAGTACATTAATCCACTACCATGTAGTGCCAAAGTCTGATATCCTTACTCATGATCATTAGCACCTTACTCTGCAACACTGAACACAAAGTGTCTACTTGTGGAGTAAGTTGCTACTCCATGTAAGGAAGTGGATCAGCATCTGGTCTATAGTGACTCATTGGGCTTATCTAGACTACACTAGAGTATCAAAAGAGGATATGAAAATTCCTGTGGAATTTGTATATCTTCTTCTGATCTCACTTTCGAAAGCAGAGCTTTTGAAAGTAGTTTAGATGCGGCTTTTTTGGCGAACCCCACCCCTTTGACGAAAAGCCACTCTTTCTCAAAAAATTAGGTTTACACGGCTTTTCGACAAAGGGGGGGTCACTGAAAAAGCCGCGTCTTAACTACTTTCTGCTTTCAAAAGTGAAATCGGAAGAAGATATGACACTCTAGCGTAGTCTAGATAAGCCCATATAGTGCAGGCCAACTTGAGATCTCCTCCCCATCTGTGTTTCCCTTCAGTTTTTAGATGTGAAAGTGGATACCTCGTCAATAGCTGGAGACCATCCCCCTTTTATGTTTTTTGGAAAAGTTGAATTTTCTTATTTGGTTCTGCGAAGATGCATTTCCTAACTGTCTGCTCATTGTGCTTTTCTTTCATTTTCTTTTTGTAGAAGATATTATTTTGCTCTTTGTCCCAAGATGCAGATTATATATGGCCTTCCAGTGGTGTAGCTAGTAGATTTCATAGTAAGCATGTTCCTATTATACAAACAGATTCACTTATAGACAGGGGCACCATTTCAAATTTTGGTAGGAGGGCTGACCTGTGCATGTCATGATAAGAAAAGGGGAGAGTAAAAGCATGGGGAGGTGGACTGAGAAGAGAGGCTTCAGCAGTGTTACTGAGCATGCTCAGTGCAAGCCAAGCACCAAATGTGAGGGAACCAAACCCATTCACCCCCATCCCCAATCATCTCTATCCGGGGGGGGGGGGGGCAGAAAACTTAGCAGTTAGCTGACAAAAGCACTGTAGCTAATTGCTATATAAAAGAAAGAAAAGTAAATAAATATTAGACCCACTCAGCTCTAACACTAAGGCTGTGTCTAGACTGGCCACTTTTTGCGCAAAAGCAGCCGCTTTTGCGCAAAAACTTGCCAGCTGCCTACACTGGCCGCTTGAATTTGCTTAAGAGCACTGATGGTCTAATTTACGAAATCAGTGCTTCTTGCGCAAATACTTTGACGCTCCCATTCGGGCCAACGTCCTTTTGCGCAAAAGCTTTTGTGCAAAAGGGCCAGTGTAGACAGCTAGCTAAGACTTTTGCTCAAAGGCAGGCTAAACGGAAAAAAGCCGTTTGGACGCTGGGAGACCCCCGTAGGAGCCCCGGATTTTCTGGTAACCTGAGCTCTTAAAGTAGCCGCAGGCAGGAGCGTGCCTCAGACCTCTGGCCTGAGGTCTGCCACAGTGCCCCTGGCTGTGCCCAGCAGCCACATCACAGCCAGCATGGCAGCTCCGGGCGCTCAGCCACCTGCACCCCCCGCGCAGGAGGCCCCCAGGGGGCCGCAAAAGGAGAGCCCCCCTCCTGGACCTCAGGGGAGCTGGAGACCCTCCTGGACCTGTGGGAGGAGGAGGAGGGCCTCCATGAGACCCGGTCCTGGCGCCGCAACGCCAACATCTTTGGCCACATGGCCCAGGCGCTAGCCCAGCGGGGACATCCAGCCCGGAACCTGGAACAGGTCCGGGCTAAGGTGAAGGAGCTGCACCTGGGCTATGTGCGGGCCAGCGAGGGCCGGGGGGGCAGGACCAGACACCTGCCCCCACTATGACCGGCTCCACCGCATCCTGGGACAGCCAGCTCCAGAAGCCCCGGACGTCACAGCGGACATCTGCATGCGCCCCCCCCATCACCAGGACCACCACGACGGGGGAGGGAGACAGCAGCAGCAGTGCGTCGGAGGACGAGGCCAGCAGTACCACCCAGCAGGCCCCCTCTGGCAGCCCCGACGTCTCCCGTGAGCCCTTGGAGGCCGGGGAAGGATCCACTGGTAAGTGTTGCACTTTGCACTCACAAGGGTGGGGGGGCGGGAGGGGAGCCAGGCACCCAGAGGGCGGAGGGGGAGAGCATATCACTCGGGCCACGTGAGCTGCACGCTGTGTAGCATTAGGCAGTGAGCAGCACGTGCAACCACGTGCAGCCTGGTGACCGAGCAGCACGTGGCTGTGGCAGGCAGCTCCAGGGCACGCCTGGGACTGTGCAGGGGGGGAACCGAGGGGGCCCAAGCCACACTACCCCTGCGGTGTCACCTGGGCTCAGGGGTGGGGTGGAAGGCATGAGGTGTGGGGACAGTGGCCAGGCTGCCTGACTGACCCATCCTTTCTTCTGTTCCCTGCAGTGGGACCAACCAGGAGTGGGGGACCCTCCAGTCCAGCAGCAGCAGCACTCCCAGCCACCCAAGCACGGCGGCAGCGTGTCTGACACCGGGACCATCTCCTGCGGTGCCACGTGCATGCCGTCAAGCGAATAGAGGCTGCCATCCAGAGACACACAGAGGCGGACCTGCAGTGGCGCCAGGAGGCCTGGGCCACCTTCCAGGGACACTGTGCGCTGATGGCGAACTCCATTGCCAGCCTCTCTGCACACATTGCCCATGCCATACATTATGGCATGGCCTTGCCCCATGCCCCCGCCATCCCTCCCCTAGCACTGCCCCCACCCCCTCCTGCCCCTCCTGCAATGGCCCCTCCTGCTCCTGCTCCTGTCCCTCCTGCAATGGCCCCTCCTGCTCCTGCCCCTCCTGCTCCTGCTGCCCACCTCACCGTTCAGCCTGCCCCAATGCAGCCTGCCCGCCATGTCCAGGTCCATCCCCACAGGAGCAGTTGCAGGGGCCACCCCTCCCAGGAGTAGCTCCCCTCCCCCTCCCAGTTCAAGGTCTCCTCCCTCCCAGTTCAAGGTCTCCTCCTCCTCTGCCCCCTTTGTAAATAAAAACCGACAAGTTTTTTTGGTGAAACCAAACTGTGTTGTTGTGTATTGGGAGGTAAAGGGAGGGGAGGGAAGGGAAGGGGAAGGGGAGGGAGGGGAGGGAGTTGTCCAGGGAAACCGAGGCAACCCTACTCCGGGGCCTGTGAGAACATGTCCGTGAGGGCCTCCCGGATGCGCACCCCATCATGGTGCACCTGCCCCCGCCCCCTCCTGCAATGGCCCCTCCTGCTCCTGCTCCTGCTCCTCCTGCCCACCTCCCTGTTCAGCCTGCCCGCCATGTCCAGGTCCGCCTCCGCAGGAGCAGTTGCAGGGGCCACCCCTCCCAGGAGTAGCTCCCCTCCCCCTCCCAGTTCAAGGTCTCCTCCCTGTTAACGCGAGGTAACGTGAATAATTAATTTAGAATGCCGATCAACCTAATAAAATCATGAAGATGACAAATGCGGACTCCAAATTCCATATCTATCACAGGTTTTCTAAAAAAAAAAGGGAAATAATTTTAAAGGGTTATGAGTTTGTGATGCATAAATGAATACCAACTCTGAAGATAAAATTTAACCACAGGACTATATTTGACATGCAGAAAATCACAATCAAGCAAGGGATAGATTACAAAAGAGTAAACACAAAACAAAATACATTAAACACAGGCGTGGAGGGCGATTGCGGTGACGCTGGCGACCTCGATCCTTTGGTCCTTCCGGGCCTCAGGAGAGGAACTGCCAGGAGATCCCTCGAAGATGACTGGAATCGGGTGCGCTGACTCGAGCCTTCCACACAAACCTCGAATCCTCTTCCTGTTCTTCGGGACAGCTCAAGCAGACGATGGTGGCCTAGAATATCCCTAAACCTAACCCTGAACTCAAAGAAAACCCTAGCTATGGCCGACGCACCCAAAAAACAAACTCGACGACGACCGAAATGCTTTGAACCGCTGATGATAGCTAATCTAACTAAACCTAAATCTAAACCTAATCCTAATTGGTAGGTACAAGCCTTCCGCTTGACCTGACCAAACCCTAAACACAACAAGAGTACTCTGCTCTGAACGAGACTGCTCAAACACAGTTCTTATAGCAATCATGAACATTCTGCACAACATCCCCCTCTCCCCCAAACTGTGTTGTTGTGTATTGGGAGGTAAGGGGAGGGGAGGGAGTTGTCCAGGGATACCGAGGCGACCCTACTCCAGGGCCTGTGAAAACATGTCCGTGAGGGCCTCCCGGATGCGCACCCCATCCTGATGCGCCTGGTGGCTGGCAGCTGTGTGGGGCTGTTCGTAGGCCTGGCCCTCCGCTGCCATCCATGCGGGAAGGAAGGCCTCCCTGCGCCGCTCCACAATGTTGTGGAGCATGCAGCACGCAGCCACTACCTCTGTTGCATTCCGTTCACCCATCTCGAGACGGGTGAGCAAACACCGGAAGCGGGCTTTTAATCGGCCAAAGGCAAGCTTCACTTGATTGCAGGCCCGGTTGAGGCGGTCATTGAACCAGGCCCGGTTCTGGTTCGGCCGCCCTGTGTAGGGCCGCATTAGCCAGGGCATCAGGGGGTAGGCCACGTCCCCGATGACGCAGATGAGCATAGGCACATCCCCAACAGTCAACTCCCGCGGGGGGAAGTAGGTGCCTGCCTCCAGCCTGCGAAACAGTCCAGAGTTGCGGAGGATGCGGGCGTTGTGTGCCCTGCCGGACCAGCCCGCATAAATGTCCAGAAAGCGGCCCCGGTGGTCCACGAGGGCCTGCAGAACAATGGAGCAGTACCCCTTTCTGTTAATGAAATGGGCTGCTCGATGCGCCAGGGCCCGGACGGGGATGTGGGTTGCATCCAGGGCTCCCCCACAGTTGGGGAACCCGAGGGCAGCGAAGCTGGCGATGGTAGCGTCCACGTCCCGCAGGCGGATCACTCTGGGGAGCAGGACGTTGTTGATGGCGCAGACGACCTGCAGAAGGGTGCAGAGAAACACAGGGGAACACATCACACAAGGCAGGGGTGGGTGTGCGCTCCCTTGGCCCCCTTCCCGTGATTCCCTCTGTCCTCACGCACACACACACACACCACAGCCCCCTCGCCCTACACCCCCCCCCCAGCAGGCCTGTGCAAGGGAGGGACGGCCCGAGCCCCTGGGTGACCCAGCATGGAGTCTTGGCTGCCCCTGGGCATGGAGTGCAGCACCCTCCCCCCACCCCACTCCCCCTGGGACTTACCTCCATCACGACAGTGACGACGGTGGATCTGCACACCCCGAATTGGTGTGCCACCGATCGGTAGCTGTCCGTGGTGGCCAGCTTCCAGACTGCGATGGCGACCCTCTTCTTGATGGGGATGGGTGCCCACAGCCGGGTGGTGGCTCGCTGGAGCGTGGGGCTGAGCCAGGCACAGAGCTCCATGAAAGTCCGCTTTTGCATGCGGAAGTTCCGGAGCCATTGCTGGTCGTCCCATTGCCCAAGGACCAGCCAGTCCCACCAGTCGGTACTGGTGTCCAGTCTCCACAGTCGCCTCTGCACCCTGGGGTGGGGGTGCCACAGGGACGCCATGGCCTCAGTGGTGAGGGAGTCCGAAGCGATGTGCCCCTCCTGGTCCTGGAAGAGGAGGGCACCAACCTGGAGCAGCAGCTGCAGGCACTCCAAAACGTCCGACAGGGACCAGAGCAGGCACATGGCCACCCCTGGTTCCATGGCACAAGGAACAAGGCAAGGAAAAAACCCCCTGGCAAAAGCAGTAGGTGGCCAAAGGCAGCGGTGTCCAAAAGTCAGAGGGCAACCTGCTATGGCTGTCAATCCCTGCCAAAGCATGGAGCAGGAGACAAACGGCTGTCCGGCAAGACCCCTTTAAGCACGTGTCTGAATGGAGAACCAGCCCCACCCCCGGAAAGGGCTGATGCCCTTTTGCCCTCTTCAAAATGATTCCGGGCTTTTGCGCAAAAGCGCATGGTTATAACGATAACTCCGTGCCAGTCTAGACGCACTTTTGCGCAAATACTTTTAACGGAAGAACTTTTCCGTTAAAAGTATTTGCACAAAATCATGCCAGTCTAGACGTAGCCTCTCATATTCTGGCATCTTGTGGCAAGTCACATAAGAGACACTGGTTAGCCTGAAAATTTTAATATATAGTCTTACTTTTTTACTAACTCTGTGGAGAGAGAGAGAGAGCGAGAGCGGGAGAGACCCCGTCAGAACTCCTGGGCTATGTCTACACTGGGGCGAGCTTGCGCCAGAAATATGCAAATGAGGCTAAGCGTGGAATATCACCGAGCCTCATTTGCATATCTAATGAGCCGCCATTTTTTTCAGAAGAGGCTCTTGCGCAAGAAGGAGCAACTACACTGCCCCTTCTTGCACAAGAAAAACCCTCTTGCGCAATACAGTTACACGTATTACTTTTCAGGAAGACCGGTATTGTGCAAGAGGGTTTTTCTAGCCCAGAATCCTGTCTTCCAACAGAGGCCAATGCCAGGTATTTCAGAAGCAATAAACAAAAGAGGCAGTCATCATGATCCATCCCCTGTCTCCTGTTTCTGGCAAACAGAAGCGAGGGACACTATGGGTATGTTTCACGAGGCATAACGGAGCGGTCGACAAAGGCGTCCCTTGTCAACCGATCCGCGTCTTGACTCGCGCGGTGTGCCGACGATCAGCTGAGCTGGCACAACGTGGCGGCCATTTTTATTTTAATGAAGCTGGGGATATTTAAATCCCCATTTCATTGACTATGTTGGGTAGCCTATTTTACATGCTTCTGTCGGCAGAGGCATGTAGTCTAGACATACCCTATCACTGCCCATTCTGGCTAGTAGCCATTGATGGACCTACCCTCCTTGAACTTATTTTTCTCTTATTGTAACCCTGTTATAGTTTGGGCTTTTTCACTATCTCCTGGCAAAGAGTTCCACAAGTTGAGTGTGAAAAAATAATGTATTTTGTTTGTTTTAAATCTGCTACCTATAACTACCTATCATACATCTTCTTGTGTTATTTTAGTGAAGGAATAAATAATAATTTCTTATTCTATTTTTTCCACACTGTTCATGATTTTCTAGACATGTAACATAGTCCCCTACCCTTTCGGCATTTCTTTTCCAAGCTGAAAAGTTCCAGTCTCATTAATCTCTCCTCGTATGGAAGCTGTTCCTTACCCCAAATCATTTCTGTTGCCCTTTCTGTACCTTTTCCAAATCCAATATATCTTTTTTTAGATGGGTTGACTACATCTGCATACAGTATTCAAAGTATTCAAGAGGTGGGCATACAATGGCTTTATGTAGAGGCAATATGGTATTTTGTCTTATTATCTATTCCTTTCCTAATGATTCCCAATGTTCTGTTAGGTTTTTAGTTTTTAGACTACCACTGCATATTGAACATATTGTTTTCAGGGAACTATCCACAAGGATTCCAAGATCGCTTTCTTCAGTGGTATCAGCTGTTTTGAATCTATAGTTAGGATTATATTTTTCTTTGCACTTAGCAACACAGAATTCCATCTGCCTTTGTGTTGACCAATCACCCAATTTTGTTAAAGTCATCTGTAGCTCTTTGCAGTCAGTTTTGGATTAGTCCCTGTTCGCCCCTTTTTCAAGAACATTAGTAAGTTTAACTCAGTAATCCAAATGCAGATCCATGCAGCACAACACTCATTCCTACTCTTCTTTCCCCCTATCTTTTAAGTGGAGTACCGGGCAATGTTTTCATGATGATCTAACAACCTTTCAGTTACTGGAATGCCCAGTTTTTTGTTCTGCTTAAGCACCCTACCTTTCTCTTTTTATAGCAAACTCCCTGCCTCAAAGGCAAAGCTGCAAGCAGATCAAACTCAGTTGCATTTAACAACTGCCTCTAGAGTCAGGACATGCAACTTTAAGCAGACCTCAAGTATGAAATCCGGAGGTTCAAACTTGGGTGGGGGGGAGGCATTTTTGCCCCTCTGCCCCTCCCATAAATAGTGACCCTACTTATAGGCTGTCTATATGTATGCACGTTTCTGTCTGCTAAATTAGATTATGTTCTTTTACGCGGGTCTGTGTTGGATATCTGTTCAATTGTTCATTACTTTGGCTCACCAGAAATATTTTTCTGGATGAAAAATCCAAACCCAATAACTCTTTATCCATTTTAGAGGTTTCTTATCCCCTAGGAAAGTCTAGCTTCCTTCTTTGACATGCTGTATTAACTCATATATGCTGTATAATTAAAAGCTTTTACTCCAATTTTTACCTTTCCAACATTTTCCTTCAACTGTGCAAGTTATTGTTGCTGATTGTACCCAGGAATTCAATAAACAACTTCTCCATCTCTAACACTATATCTGCTTTGCCAGCTAGCTATTTGGAATGCTTTCAATTTATAATATCTAGTTATGGAGAAACAGTACCAAACCAGCATCCTGGTTCAGCGACAGTCATAAATCATCGTACAACCTGGCACTGATTAATTGTCTTGGCCTGGAACATTTAGGAGCTTTATGCGAATCCTGGCTACACCATGACTATTATATTAAAAGCAGGTGCCCTGGGATATATTTTCCACCTACTGGCTGGAGGCGGATATGTAAACAATATGCTTTGAGGGCAAATTTCCAGAGAAATCTATTGAAATTTTCTATTTGTCTTCAATTACTTTCACTAGAGTTTTCTTTCAGCTAAATTTCTGTATTAAGTCTCCAAATGAGTGTGAGCTAGGTGGGCCTGGGGCATTAATCAGACTCACCTGTCAGTAGTGATATGAGAAAAATAGTCGACATGTTGTAATTTAGTTTATGAAACATTCTTATAATGGGATGGCAAATCTTCATTGTTACTTGTGAATGACCTGGACTTTCAGTGGTAATTTTGATTCTTATCTGAATTTGTTCCTCCTCAGATTCTAAAGTTAAGTTGCTGTCACACATGATAAATCTCTACAGAAAATATGTTGTTGATTCTGACAATAGGTTGACAATTAATGAGCTTTTAATTTCAAGACTGATGTCACTCGAATACTGTGTACCCCTTCTATAAGATTTCCCTTTGTTTTTCCAGACTCACCTGCTTCTCTTTTTTTCACATGACTGCGTCTTCCTCTCTATAGCTCTCTCACACAACAAAACCACTGGAGCACATTATAGAATTTCTCTACATTTTATATGTGGGTTAAATTGCCTACATTTGGTATTAAACATATTTTTCAATACCCTAATCTGCTAAAGTATTAATAAATACAGTAGTAAATGACATAAACATATCATACCATTTTTGTCACTGAATAGAAAGTATCATTACATTTACAGATTATAATAGTACATTTAATTACTGTCAATAAAATGCTTTTCTTAATTCTACATTATGCTATCTTTCCTAGCTAGTAACATTCCTGTTTGTCACTCTCTCTTTCATTTTCTGAATCTTTTTTCTATTTATTTGCCAGCATATTCCCTTTTATATCATCCAATCTTTCCCCACATTATCTCTAATTTTCTTCTCTCTTCTCCCTAGTTTATTCCCCCCTCATGTTGAACGGCTTTCACACCTGACCACTTGGAAATACTACCAATGAGAAAAGACCATCAAAGGAACATAGTACAGGTTGTACCTCCAAAAACCAGGGCTCTCTGGTCTGGCAACATCCATGGTCTGGCAAGGACCACAGATGTTGCTGATCAGAGCATCCTGGCAGCTGGGAATAGGACCCGCTAGGAGCTCAGCAGCCTGAGGGTTGGTGGGTCAGTTGCAGTGGGGTCAGTGCTGGGAGTGGGGAATGATGGCAGCTGAGAAGCCCCAGGCCAAGCTGGCTGTGGAGGGGCTGGCAGATGCAGGGGAGCCCTAGTCAGGTTGACAGCTGAGAGGCCAAGAAATTGCAGCCAGGAGCCCTGATCTGGAGGAAAGGTGCAACTCCAGTGGCAGGAGGGGGGTAGGCAGCAGTCATGAGCCCTGCCAAACAGGGGCAGAGCCCTCAGAGGGGCTGACGGCCAGCAATTGAGTTTTGACCTCCCCTGCTCCAGCAAATTCTCTGGTTGAGACCACTCAGGTCCCGAGGGTGCCAGACCAGGGAGGTATAGCCTGTAACCTGTACTGATTTTGGTAGATAGCATTATATTAGTCAAGATTTTGATAACACACAATGCCAAAATGCTTACGTAAATGCTGTCTGGTATTAGTTGTGCTCCTGATGTAGCTCAAGTAGCAATTGTACAGATTAGTTGAGGGATTACCAGTTGCAGCAGTTAAAATGGTTGCCGTTTGGGACCATAATTAATGCACACAAACAGGCAAATTTTGCATAAAGCCAAGGCAACATACTGACTATTGAACTTCACAAAGTCAAAATTGGCCTAACACAACTATTCTACTTTGAAATTAATTAAGAGTTAGTTAGTTAGTTAGTTTCCTGATTAAATCATAGCATACTAGAACTGGAAGGGACCTTGAGAGGTCATCAAGTCCAGTCCCTTGCACTCAGGGCTGATATAGACCATAGTCTAGAGATGTCTGTCTAACCTGCTCTTAAATATCTTGTGATGGAGATTCCACAACTTCCATAGGCAATTTATTCCAGTGTTTAACCACCCTTTCAGAACTCTTTTGGAAAAAAGCATGTGTGGATGTGGAAGAAGGAGTTCTTTCAAAAGAAGAGGAAGGAGGAAAAAGCACATGTGCCCTGGTGGCCACTCTGTCCATAGTAATCACAGCTTAAATGCGAGATAGCGTCAATTCAGTGTGGACGCTATCTTTTGAAAAAGCAGATCGCTTTTTCAATTCATTTTGGCAGTGTGGCTGTTCTCTTTTGGAAAAAGTTTTTTTGGAAGATCTCTTCCGGAAAATCTTCTGCTGAAAGAAGCCTGCAGTCCAGACGTAGCCTGACATAGTAGTGGAATCCTGCAAAGTGCCCATTTAAGCCAATGAAAGTTAAAGGTAATGAGTTTCTATTATTGGTAACTATTCAAATGAGATGTTGTAACTATTCTAATTCCTGTACTAATTTCTGAGGAAATGAAGCATGAGGCAGAAAGCCTGAGGGGAGACACGTCTATCTGAATAACTATGAAGTTAATGAAATATGTGTCTTTTTTTCCAGACAACAGATTCAAAATGCCTGCTAGACTTTACGCCTCTTCCTGCCATGAAATTTTGAGTGCTCCTCAATCTCCAAACTGCCCTAATACATCTCCCCGTATTGATCTCCTCTTCCCCCAAGATTTCTCACCATTCCTCTACCCCGCCGCTCAAATTTCTCTACTACCCAGCCCCTTTCCAGTTCAGCCTGTCAACAAGGCTATCCCCTTTCTAGGCTTGCAATTGACATTCATACATGTAATATACTCTAGCCTACCACCTCCCAAACTGTCAAATTGTTGGAGAAACGCCATAGTTTATGGCTTTTCGGGCTCTCAAACTCCATAGTTTATGGCCTGCAGTGGTATCTCATTTGACTGGATCTCCTTCCTTATATTCCATCTTTCTGGGGAAGGGCAGCAAATCAGAGATTCTCCCTGTGCTGAGTGACAATCTGATTTCTTAGCACATGCAGCAGATATTACTCTCCCCCATCTCCTTGCTAAAAAGTTGGAGCATTGCTGTTGGAGAAGCAGAATCTTCTAGCTCTGCAACTCATCATCTTCTCTGTCTCCAGGTGTAGGCAGGTAAAAAGTCTTCTCTCTGTTCTCTCCCCTACAACCCTGATTTCTCAAAAGTAACTTGTGCAGGGATACTATGAACTGTCAGGATTAAGAAGGAAAAAAACACTGAAATGCTAAAAGGGAAAGCTGTTAGAGATGGAAAAAACTAACAAAATCCTGGGATCTTTCTATTTGTCTCATAAGCTCTATCCCCCTTTTACTACCTCCCTCTTCATTATCTGTATTTATATACCTTCATGTAAACTTTGCACATTTATGCAAATATGTCATTTACTGAATCTTGTTTGAGGGATGTTGGCAGATATGCCAAATTCCAGGTACAAAAGATGAAATAGTAATCTCAATGCACAGCTTAAATGATCCATTTTCTATTACCTCATGCAAGATCGCTGTTTCTGCATGGAGTGGAAACCATGTAATCACACAGGGTGTGTCTAGACTACATGGCTCCGTTGATGGAGCTATGTAGATGAGTTTACTAGACATAGCAAAATGAAGTGGCGATTTAAATAATCACCACTTCATTAACATCAAAATGGCCATCATGCTGTGCCGATCAGCTGATTGTTGGCACAGTGCAGTAGTCTAGACGGGGATCAGCCGACCCCAGCACCCTTTGTCGTCAGATCCTGTAATCCTCATTGCACGAGGCATAATGGATCTGACGACAAAGGGTGCTGGGGTCGGCTGATCCCCATCTAGACTACCACGCTGTGTCAACAATCAGCTGATAGGCACAGTGAGGCGGCCATTTTGATGTAAATGAAGCGGCGATTATTTAAATCACAGCTTCATTTTTCTATGTCTAGTAAACTCATCTACATGGCTCCGTCGACGGAGCCATATAGTCTAGACACACCCACAGTGTCTAGCTGGCACTGCTAGCTGGAGCACCAATGATGGGGCAAACGGAAAACTTTGAAAGTTGTATGAAAGAGTCAAATAATCTGCTAAAGAATGTATGTCTATAGAAATACTGTTTTAAAATTACATGAGTGAAATTTGAGGTTGGTTGGGTTTATGGCTCACATTAGATGTTATGTCAATTCTAAAAAAAAGAAAAGAGCCATGGTATAAATTCATTGCAAATTGCTTAGCAGACATTTTCTTGTTGACATTAAACTAGTTAAATAATTAGGTGAATTATTTTGTACTGAAGATTAGGGATTGGCAGTCTGATATGCTAAGCTAGCCTAGCTAGAGAAGTAGTCATCTGATATTCACAGCATCCCTTAGCAATTATAGCACATTAGCCATCAAACTGAAGAGATCAGTTTTTTTATAATGTGTAAGATGACATCTGGCATCCATGCTTCCTCAGTTCTGGGCCTCTCCTACCCAAACATAATCAATTACACCAAATTATGCTGTTTGTTTTAAAGGACTGGGATTAAACTGGTCCTCCAAAATTTATTTACCTGAAGACCACAGCATGAACTCACACTAAAATCGTGTTTTAAAAAAAAACCTCTGTGCTGCTCTTGTGTTGCTACCATTTCAATAAAATGTCAAGTATTATTTAGTAAAACAATTTTACTCTAAACCTATAATGCATATAAATATTGAATGTTGTGAATATATGAATATACTCTGTATGGTGCAAAGATTCACATTCAGAAGGATTAAGTAATGCAATAAACACGGCTACCTGCACCAATGCTGTGTTGTCAAGACTGTAATTAATGAAACTCTGTTGAAAAGAATCCTCAAAAACTGATTTAGATTTTGTCAACAGAATGTTCATAAAGGCAAATTTCATCAACTAATAAAGCAATTCAGTGGATGTGTGAAATATGGAATTACCTGCTGAATGAAAAAATAAGTGCCAGAGCTATTTGTGACTGTTTGGTGTCATTGTCTGAAAAATTTGTTATGAAATGTGAAAGGATTAAAAATGATCATTACTTAGTCTAGGATTAGTAATAAATAATCAAAAGCTTTTTGCTAAAGCCGTAGGTGAACAATGGCCCTTGAAAATGAAACACTGGCAAACTGCCCATCTCCTCTGGGAAAAGACCAAAGCAGTTTCTCTTTATAAGCAATCAGAACACAGAGTGTGAGCTTCTTCCTGATGCATTAAGAACATCTCAACAGGGCACATGGTATTTTGTGAAGTACACCAATTTAAGGAACAATTAAATTCACAGAGAAACGTACGGATATTATACAATGATTTGGCTGCATTTTGGATGCTGCCTGCCTATTTCTGAAAATATCCTTTCTCTCTCTAGCTTTATTTTTTTAAAATTTTTGTTGCAAAACTGCATCTCACAGTAATGGGAGGAGAGAAATGTGCCAGCAGAGTTGAAAATTTTATTTTGCTTACATAGCGTGGTTTTGATTTTGGTGGTGGTGTATTGTTTTTGTTTTGTGTTTTGCTTTTTTAGTTTTGTAATTTTGTATAGCACTGGAACCAGGAAAATTCCACTACACGTTACACCTCTAAAATGCAGGGCTCTCTGGTGCAGCAACATCTATGATCCAGAAGGACTACAGATATTGCTGGACCAGAAAGCCCTGGCTGGCCAGGTTCAGGGGCTGGGCTGGTGGTGGGGCTTGCAGCCCTAGTGGTAGCAAGTCCAGCACAGTAGGAATGTAGCCCCACTTGGCTGGAGGCAGCAGGTAGTGGGCCCAGCACCCAGGAGAGCAGCCTGGGCTGGCAGTGCGAGCACAGCCCCAGCTAGAGTCAGTGCACTAGGGAGAGTAGCTTCAGCCTCAGGTGGGAAGCGCATCCCCAGCAGGGCTGGGGACAATGTACCAGGGCTGGGGGCAATGAAGAGCAGAGCAAATAGCTGGGAAGGGAGCCTTGACCTCACCTGGTCCAGAAAACTTTGTCGTTCAGGATTGCTCAGATCCTGAGGGTGCCAGAAAAGGGAGGTCCCACCTGTATACAAACACCAAAAGTTCCTGGGATGTAACTTTTGGAAGAGATGTTAGGACATTTCTGAATAATCATCCACCTGCAGGAATATGTTAGTAAAAGATTTTTTTAAATGTTAGCATTCTGTTCGCTAGCAACTTTTAACTGAATATCACACTTTATTCTGGAAAAACTACAAGGGAATTTGGGATCATCATGGCTTGCTTTTTGGGGAAAAAGCTACAAAATTATTTATTTGTATTTTTTAGGATATGACCATTGAATTCTTTTTTATCCTCACTTTACAAAGAAAATTCAAATTGAAAGTAGTTGACATTGTGGCATGTACAAAGATGACCAAAAACAGTACATAAGTGCTCTGATCTATCAGTACAAACTGCCTAGTTATAATAGAAAATGCAAATGTTTTCATATGGAATTCAGCCTTCTAACCAAGAACATAAAACATGTTAAAACAACATGTTGAAAAGAAGTCAGTACATTTTGAAAATGATGATATTAACAGCACACAGGAACCAGATGTATGTGCTACAATCACTTAGGCATCCTAGAGAGATTCCAATCGAGCTCAATTTCATTTCACATGTCTCTCTGATTTTTGACAAAAAGTAGAGCTAGTGGACCAGATTATCATTTGCAAAACTAAGGCTCCCAGGATCCTTGTTGACCTGTCAATTTGACACCAAATTCAATGGAAATGAATGGAGCACATCTATTGACTTTGTTGGAATTGAAACTTTTATTCTTTTTATATTTGTATTTTAGGTTTAATATGTAGCAATGTAAGGTAACACATTATCACATTTGATATTTCTTTTAAAGTTTAGTAAGTAAAGAGACAGGATTTTGGTATTGTGTCTATGTTAATGATATTAGAAATACTGAAGGCCCGAGCCTTTGATGTGAATTGTTTTGATTTTGATTTTGCTTAATATAAAACAGTACTGTATACCTTTGAAGGCTTCTGTGAAAGACTGTTTGTGTGAATGAGAAATGTATCACCATAAAGATAAAGGCATGAAGGCCACCATTAGAGCCAGATTGCCAAGAAAGAAGGGGGTAATGCTGGTGAAGACAGACTGTGAAAGACAGACTGCAAAGAAACATATTGGTGTCAAAAGAACCATCAGTGCATACTCACATTCAAGGATTGGCCAAACTCATGACTCTAAAGGGTGTGCACCCCGGAAAACAACTGATTAATTCCAGGACAGGATGACTTTCTCAGAGATGTTTGGAATGGTAACATCAAAAGATAACACCGGAAACAGACTGGCACAGTAAAATCCATAGAGGATAGGATTATAAAAGCAGGGTGCCTTGCTATGGGACTTCGGGTTCATCTTGCCACCAACTCCAGAAGAGCATCGGATTGTGACCAACAAAAGGCTCTACTCTCTTCTTCTGTGATTGATCCGGCTGGCCACTAGATTGATCCAGACTCTGGACTGGTAACTATAACATTGTCTGGTGGGACTGTGTGTGTATGGTGTTTGTGTGTGTGAGTGACTGAAAAGCATATGCTACTGTTGTAGTCTCAATAATTGAGGCATACTACCTTTTCCCCTTTAAAAGATCTTGAGTGCTTCATTTAAGTATAACAACTCCAGTGATCTTTGGTTTAGATTTCTGAACTGTAAATACTTCAACAAGTGGCTTTTATTTTATGTCCTTGCCAATGCACCCATGTTTTGACGTGCTGATCTGGTTTCACTCCTTAGAGTCACTCAAGATTTGTACAGGCCCAGGTTTTTCTCAATTGTCTCAATTTAAGGGTCTCTCAAGAATATCTGTTGCTGTTTTCCTCATTCATCCTGCTGGTTGGAAATATAGCTCTTTATGTGATAAATGATGAGCAGAATACAATTAACATCATAGACTCATATCAGATAATATATGAAAGTGGTCCTTACTCAGGTGTAAACCCCAGCTTCAGAAGACTGAATGCTCTGTTGCCTCTGTAGGAGAGAAGGGAAAAACCCAGCTCTGGCCAGTTTAATTTACATATATTACCCATGATTCCAACTACTGTGTTTTGCTACTTTTGTTGGTGTTTGTTCATATTTTGTTCTTCTTGTGATTATTATTGTTTATTCATTAAACTCTGAAAGAGCATAGACATTGTGTCAAATATGTCCTGTTTCTGTCAGAGGACCTTCCTTGATGCTGTATTTCCCTGTTGGCAATTCTGTACCCCTGTGTAAAGTGAGCTTGTGAGAATGGACTGGACCTGTTTGATGATAGCAGCAAGTTGACTTGATTTGTGGCTAGCCCATTTCATAGGTGGGGGCAGTATTAAGCTGACACTGCAGTGTTCCCATGTACTAGGTCTGGATGATTAGGTTCTCACAGCATTGAGCCAAGTATGTGCATGTCACATTAGAACCTAGTGGAATTCTCTCTAGATTTGAGCAGACCAGCAGAAGATAACTTCACTTTCATGCCTCCTGACTACCCCTGAATATAGTGGGACCTGGCAGTTAGGTTTCAGGTTTTTTATAAGAGTTCTGGACTTCCCTTTAACTTTTGATTACAAACTTACAACTTGGAAGTTTCTCTAAACCAAGGCAGCCATTACAAGTCCCAAAGTAACTGTCTATCTGTTGAGAATAGCCAGAGAGTAAGTGCTCTGGCCACACCTGTTCTTGATCTAACACGCTCTACTTTAGGCTGATGGGTTCAGTGTTAGCTACACTGGCTCCTGATCAGCTGAGAACTCCCTCACAAAGTGGAGTTCTGACATAGGTGACTGTCACAGGGCATTTGCCCTGCACTGGCCCTTTAAGGGCAAAACCCCAGCCCTGAGCAAAGGCTGAGAGCAAAGCCCCAGCTGAGGCAGTTCTCGCTAATGAGGGCCCAGGTGGGACTATATAAAGAAGGACTCCTGCAAGAAGAGGGAGAGGTGACTGCTGCTATGGATAGAGAGTAATAGGGGCCTGACTGCCATGGAAGCAGGAGGCTTCCTGGAGATAGAGCAGTGCTGGGGCAGCCAGCTGGGCTGGGCCGGCTCTGACCAGCCAGTCTGCAAGGCCTGAAGCAACTGGGGCTGCAAGGAGCAGCCATGGTATGCAGGGGCAGCAGGTCCACACATCTTTGCCAATGATGAGTGGCCATTACAGACTGCAGTTTGCCCCTGTGGTAGGGGCTAGATGAAGACTGATAGTGGGTCACTGAGGCAAGGTGGGTACAGGGGAACTAGGTGTTCCCTGGGAAGAAAAACACAGGGAGACACCAGCTAGAGGGAGGCCTCCAATGAGCCAAACAAGCTAATTCCCAGGACTGGCGGCTGGAGGTGCTATGGTGGTGAGTCTGCCCTGTGACAGTGACCTAAGCAGCTTCTTGGTTCTTTGGACTTCCTGAGTGAGACAGAAAGGGCCAAAATATAACTAGATTATGGCTTTCCTCTGAATTTGTCTTCCACAAAAATAATGTTTGTATTAAAACTGGTGTTTCTTATGCACTTGCATGTACAATGGGTGCAACTCATAAAAATGGTGGAGCTGCATTTACTGTCAAGCATTTGCAATTTTCTAAATGAAAATTCTATAGTTGACTTCAGTTATGCTTGAGGAAAATCTGTTGTGTTATAAAATGCCTTTGGTGAGTTGGATTAAAAGGAGAACCCTTTGGAAGATAATTAGGTATCACTTATTCTCTGTTTGATTCAAGCGGAGTTGTGAATTTTTAGTGGCACAGAGTAACACCTATTTTTGACACTTTATTATTCTACATTTTGAATTTTTTTTGGTTGTGTTAAGTATGTGTTCTGTGCATGTTTTTTACAGTGTCCGCCTCCCAACACACCAATAAAGATAGAAATCTAAGGTATGGTTACACAGCAGGTCAGTCTAATTAAACTACATCAATTGCATAGCTTAAGCCAATTCAGCTTTTAGCACTGTCTATGCAGTAGGAAGTCAAAGGAAGAACACTCTTCATAAAATGAGGGTTACAGGAGCCAGAGTAAGAAGTCCTCCAGCTCGACATTATTTTGAAATAAAGGCTGGCAGTGTAGACACGCTGTTATTTTGGAATAATGTCAGTGTAGCTATAATATACTCAGTGTAGATATAATAAATATACTCCAAAATAACTCTGCAGTGTGGATGTAGACTAATAGGATAAAAGTGCTGAATTACTGTAGCACAAGCTGTCATTTAAGGGATAGATGGTAAACTGGAATATTGCCATGCAAATTAGTTAATGCTCAAACACAGAGCGTGTTTAACTATTCAGATGAGATCTCACACTTGATGAGTTGTTCCAGCTTTTATCTCCAGTAAAGAGACAGCTAACATTCAACTGGAGCTGACAACTAGAACTCCATGAAACCATCAACTATATTCTCTTCATGCCATCTCAGTAGATCAAATGATGCTTGAACAGCACTGATCTGTAGCTCTCAGCTGCAAAGAGTCATAGATCCTGATTTCATTGGGCAGAAGCATGTGATAGCTATACTAGTCTAAATTGGTAGACTGTACTACAGAAATTAAAAGAAATAAAAAAATGCCTTTCCTTTTATGGCAAGTACATGCATATTTCATATACAAAGACAGTATGTTCTATATCACACAGGGAGTGACCCCTTTATCTAGACAGACTACTGCTCTTAAGAAATTTTTGGAATTTTTTGAGACAGGGGATCTAACATTTCTGTTTGCAGTAAGCTTTTGACAGCTGGAAGAAAGTCCTTGGGCTTGAGACATGCCTTGCCTTGGTCTGATGAAGTTCTGTTTGGATTTAGCTGAGTTATAAATTGATAAACATCGTAATTATTTTCTTCTTGCTTGTGATCCTTTGGAAGATGTTGGCAGCTGGCTGCATAAGTCTAAGGAGCTAGGTCTATATTGTTACCAAAACAGCAGCATCAGAGTGTGCTGGGAATTCCTAGGAGTTAATGGAGTACTTGTCAGAGGTGGGACTGAAGGGAAGGACCCATCCTCACCACCTGGCCCTAGCATCCCATACCCACTCTGTGGACAACACTTGGGTTAGAAACTATCCACCTACCTGGGGTGGGGAAGAAAGAGTCTTACTAAGCTCCCCATTGCCCCTGTCATGGACCCAGCAACTGACCTCAGTTACTCATCCTCTCCCCATGTAACACACCTCTCCTTTCCTATTGCCAGCTAGTACAGTGATGGCCCTCTAATCTAGTTAGTATTTTAGCTCAAGTGGTAGAATCTGTGACGAAGATTCAAGATACTAACTGTGGTGATGGGGGAATCAGGTAATGTGACAATTGTACATAACAGAATTTTTTTATTCTTTTTTTCCTTGAAACCCCAAAGGAGATTATATACAAAAAACTACAGTTAAAGAAGAATTAAGTTGCAAAATCAAGCATTTATTTCTGCCTCCTGTGCATAATGATAGTAATTAATTGCATGATTATATGAGCTTTTTTTCCATGGACCCCTGCTTCTTTCAGCATACAGATGTACCAGGGGCACAAACCATTAATGTTAAAGCAACCACAAATGCACCTAACTTTTACACCTAAACATTAATAGTACATTAAAATAATGTAACTTTTATTATAGAAGGCACTGGTAATTGCCTGCCTAAAATTTCCATTATAAAAATCTATTTTCAGTTACTTACGATTAACTATTTGGGCTTACCTACTGTGTGCGTCTGCTCTTGGCTAAAATCTATAACAAATTTCTGGCAAAACAGTTCAGCCGTTTCCTAAAAGGGAGCTGGGAGAAAATATGTATTGTTAAAAAGTTATACGTTGTACGTGCCCATGTTTAAAAAATTCTTCTGACCTTTTCTTTGAACAGTGCTAGCATTCTGTGCTTTAAAGGAAGAACATGAAATTTGGTGGACAGGTGTCCTTTATGTCAGGAATGCTCCAAATACATCAGAAGGAAGAGGAACACACAGTCCCAATGAGGAGGGAAATGTGGTAACAGAAAAAACAATGACCACTTTCCACCAAAAACTAACATAGTGAACATCAGAGTGATTACAGTGGAATGTAAGGCTAAAATCATGAAAGAGCAAATTAAGAATAATTTAGACAAGTTAGATATCTTCAGATGGTAAGGGCCTGATGAAAAATACATCTTAGAATACTTGAGGAATTGGTTAAAGGGTTTGCTAAGCTTAGTAATTATCTTTGAGAACTTATGGAGGACAGGATAGATACCTGAGGAATGGTAACAGGCAAACATAGTACCTGTCTATAAAAAGAGGAACAAGGAGGTTAGGCTTTGGAATACATTGCCTAGAGAAGTTGTAAAATCTCTGTCACCAGAGGTTTTTATGAATAATTTAAACACCTGTCCATGATGATCTAAGAGAATACTTAGATCATCTATCCTGAGGTAGGACTATTACAGCTCCTTCCCATCCTACATTTTGATTGTTCTGTGATGTGTCAGTTCCTGCCCTCATGAAAACCCTACCAAATTTAGCTATATTCTAAGAATTTACTTCCTTAGGTTTTAATAGCTAAAAATTAAGAAGTGCAGTGGTGTCAGAACAGTGGAGGTGCTGAAAGCCAGAGGTCCCAACCCTGAACTTTTTACCACACCCTTACTCTTGCCTTCTGCTCATGCACCCACAATTCCTGACAGGCAGGACCATGGCTCTGGGGAAGAAGGGAGAAACACAGACAGGAGTAAGGAGGCCAAAGCTGGAATCCTGCATGGAGGATGGGTGCAGAGCCCCTGATGTGGGGCCAGCTGCAGCCAAGAGCCTGTGTGCGGACTCCAGAATAGAGCCCAGGGCACGGGGCTGATGGCAACCAGGAGCAGAGCCCCTAGGTGGGGGGCCAGAAGAAGAACCCTGGGGGCAGGGTTTGCAGCAGCTGGAGCCCCATGTGTGGAGCTGGGAGCAGAGTTGTGTACAGGTTGGATGTCCCTGGTCCTGCATCCTTGGGACCTGAGCTGTCCCCAACCAGAGAATTTGCTGGATCTGAGCTGTGGGGGTCGCTGGAGGCTGGACTCCCCAGCAGGCTGCCAGCCCCATGCCAGGGGTCAGCCTTCTCAGGCTGGGACTCTTCAGTTTACACCATCCCCACTGCCTCTCGGGTTCCCGGCTGGGGATTCCCCCCAGCCTCTACTGGGGTTCCTGGCCACTGCTGGTCCTGCTGCTCTGGTTGAGACTGGGGATTCCTTCTGGCTGGCACTGGCTCTGGGGTTCCTGACCAGGACCAGGGATGCCCCCCCCAGCCAGTGCCAAGGCTCCCTGGGTTGGGTCTTCCTGGGGCTGGACTCCCCACCCACCCCAAGAACATCCCCTGCTGGGGCTTCCCTTTACCCAGGGGATTCCCAGCTGGCTCATGCTCCTTGCCTCCCTGGCTCTCCGGTCCAGCAATGTCTTTCTTCCTTCTGCATGACAGATGCTGCCGGACCAGAGAGTCCTGGATATGGGAGGTTCAACCTGTAGTGAAGGAGACTGTTAATTGTAGGACCACTTTGTGGCAGAAGTTGAAAGATGTTTTGCGAACAAAATAGGGAATTGCGGGAGCAGAAAATAGTCTTGTGGTTGAGCCAACTGAAAGTTGCCTTGGAGAATCAGACTCTATCCCTACCTCTACCACAGAATTCCAATATCATGCAAGAAAGTCACTTAAACGAATCTTTTTCCTAGATGGTCTCTAATTATGTAGTCCTCTTTTGCTGGGTTGCCAGTTTAGTACCCTGGGATGATATTTGCAGAAATAGTAAGCAATTACAGTTGCAGCTGAAGTCAGTGGGAGTTGTGGTTTGAACATATAAAGTGGTATAAAAGGCTAAATGTGCAAAGAGATTGTTTTCACACTGAGCAATCAAAATTACTCTTGCTCTTATCCTCAATCCTGCATCTGTTAAATGGGAACATTAATCCTTTGAGACCTGTTGACAAGGGAGACAAAGGGGGGGCCACTGCCCTGGGGCCCAGCGATTCAAAAGAGCCTGGTTCTCCTGGCTGCTGCCCTTTAATTTGCCACTGGAGTGCTACACACTCTAGGGCAGCGCTGGGGGTGCACTGGGTGACACTAAGGGCTGACCCTGACCCAGCCCATCTACCCAAAGTCCTGCCCCTTCACCCCTCCCCCCCCACCTTGCCCAGGGGCCAGGCAAGGCTGGCACCCCTGACTTCCTTGCAGAGTTGTTGTAGAATAAAATTCTTCAGTGCTTGTGTAAAAATTCAGATACTGTAAAGATAGCACCACTGAATTTTCACACAGATAAGGGATTGAGTAGTGTGCAGTAGATGAGACCTGGGGCCACACATTGAACAATGAAGAGAAAACAAAATATGGACTAGCTGCTCATTAAGGCTAGGTCTACACTATAGCTTTTTTCAGAAAAAGCTGCACAAATTGCGCTCCACAATTTGCGTAGCTTATTCTGATTGCTTTTCTGGAAGAGGTGTTTTCCACCACTTGTCCCCATCTAGACTAGGCCAAATGGCAGAGAGCCTGCTCTTTTAGCAGAACCCTTATCCCTCATAGAACGATAAATACAGGGCTCCCCGAAAGAGTGTGTGTTCTCTTACGCAAAAAAAAAAAAGCAGAAGAGCAAACACTCTCCTTGGGTGTGGTGGAGTTTTTCTGAGATGCCTCTAGTATCCCAGAAAAACCCTGCAGTGTAGATGTACCCTAAGTGAACACTGTTGCTTGAATATATGCATGTTGCCTTTGTGAATGGACCCAGGCATGTGCATGGTAGCTTTCCTTTAGCTCAACATACAGGATGTGGCCTGTTAGTCCCTTGTGTTATAACCAAATTGCCTTAATATAAATGTACTATAAGCTATTATAATATATAATCAAAATGATAAGGAAATAATCTGTAAGAATATATATAGGCAAGCAAACAGGTTAGCCCTATAAGTTAAAGCACCCTCCATTTTGGGTAGTGAACAAAGTTGGAGTCCTCTGGACCAAATAGAAAATAACATTTGATCATGTAATTAAAGCCTGCCATAATGTGTGCACTCCAGAGGGCCAAATGAAGGTTGTACAGACAATATAAACACTAGCATTTCTCAAATTTGGTTGCTAGACTTTGAAACGTTGGCTTTTTTAACATAATTTTTGTGTGCGATATGTTACAAATGCACACACTTTAGTATATGAAAGAGTTCATGTTTATGGTAGCTAATATGTGATCATATGTTTCAGTAATTATGTGCTGCTTGAACAGCATTTACAATATAACATAGGTACCATATTTTCAGCTGATATAAATGGACCACTGATATCAATGTGCTTACATTATGGTGAGATGCATTCTTATTGTTTAGGATGCGCAGAGAATTTTTTTTCTAGAGAATCATATTCATTATGCAGGATTGGCACCATTTAAATTTTTCTGCAGTATTTTTCACTTAGAATCTGATTGACAACAGCAATACATGGCAGAAGCCATGTACATTTTTTCTCATTCAAGCCCAGCCAATTGTATCATTTAGGCTGCTCTTGATTAGCAAGGACACAGGTTCAAGGCTCTACCAATTATTTTCTACATTTCTAATCCTACAGACACTTATTTTTCTTTTATGTCCCCAAGGTTTATAACTGAATGGTTGTTTTCTATTGCACAGATGGTGGTTCTCTTAAAGTATTGTTGCGCACGTGATCTTGCGAGGTTTCAGGCATCTTCTTGAGGATCAAACACACAAAGTCTGCTTAGCGTAGTTTTTTCTTAAATGTTCTTGCTGTGAATGCAACCCTAAAACCTTCTGTTATGTGAGTAGATCTATTATGAGAGTAAGCATTACTTGCATGAATCAGAGTTTCAAAACTGGGCCCCATTTCTGCTGAATCCTGAGGGCTGGTTTGTGGAGTTACTGTAAGCCTTGAGTAGGTGCTTTTCTGTGGATATACTGCCCTGGAGCTGAGCAGAGCATTTCAGTTCTGTCCCTGGCTCTCCCCGTTCTAGAGGGTAAATAAACTGCACGATCTCTTTACCTGGATTATGTGACTTCCCTCTGACTCATCTGTGTTGGCTGACACATTGGAGAGGCTTTCCTTAATCCCCTGTGACCCATGTTGGAGGTAGCCTGTTCAGGGCAGAATGGCTACATCTACACTGCAGAGCTATTTTGGAATACCGGAAGTATCTCGAAATAGCTATTCTGCATCTTTAAAGCAGCCTGTTATTTTGAAATAGACTTTGAAATAATGGGTGCGCTCTTCCGGTGTCCCTGTAACCCTCATTCCACAAAGGTTAAGGAATATTTTGGAATGGCACTTTATTTCGAAATTTGGAGCTGTGTATACACAATTTGCATAGCTTATTTTGAAATAGGCTAATTTGCCCCCCCCCCTCCAAAATAGCTTATTTTGAAATAGTGCATCCACACTACAAATGCCCATTAAAATAGAGCATCCACGCTGATTGGAGCTTGAATTGCATTTAAAGCATACCTCCATGGAAGCACTTTGGGCAGGGCATCAGGACAGCAGTCACTTCCTGTAGCTGCTACCTGAGGCTATCGGAGTCTTGTGCTTAAAAGTACCCCCTTGTACAGTCATGTCTCAGGCTCTTCACCTTTGCCTACCTCCTTGAGAGACAACAAAAATTCCTCACTGTCTTCTCTGGTTACCTTTGTAGACACCACAGTACTCCAGCCACAGAGTTGGACCTGCTGGAAAGCAGATGCCAGCTCTTAGATCTGCTGCCGCACCTTCTGATGCAGTTACTGCAGGCTGCCCACGTGGCTCTGCAGGAATAGGACCCGCCACTCCCTGCAGGGCACCGCCTCTCTGCTCTGCCTGCTCATGCAGCGCAGCCCTTCCCGCCCTCTCCTGCACACTGTGCAGGGTGCCTCTGAAAATGGGACACCAGTTCCGATTGGTGGGACTGAATTGTCATGGAATGGGGAGGCTGACCAGCAGTAGTTCCAGAACTTCCTCATGCAGAAGGCCACCTTCCTGGAGCTGTGTGAGTGGCTCATCCCACCCTCCAGCAATGGGACACCCACACCACACAGCTACCACTCTGTGGGGAACCACTTTGGCGTGGGGAGCTCAACCGTCGGGGCTGTGCCTATGCAGGTACTCTTGTGCTATTGACCCAGGAGGGTGGTGAACTGCTGGAATGGGGTTCCCTAGGAAATGGGGGGGGGGGGTCCCTCCCAGAAAGGATTTTCAATTCTGCCTTCATAAAGCCCTGCTGGGGATGGGGTAAGTAAAGGTTAGTCCTGAAGTATGGGAAGGGGTGTTGGGCTCAGAAGTCCTGAGAGCTCTACAACCCTGTGATTCTTTGTTTTTCTCTTTCTACAGGTGGTGAGGGCCATCAACACCATCCTGCTGTGCAGAGTCATCACCCTGGGCAACGTTGACCCCTATTGTTGCTGGCTTTGCTGCCATGGGCATCCCAAATGGTGGGGAGGCCATTGATGGCACCCATATCCCCATCGGGACCCCCAACTACTTGGCATTGGACTACATCAACTGAAAGGGTTCTTTTTGCATGGTCCATCATGGACCACCAAGACCATTTCACAGACATCAACATTGGGTGGTCAGAGAAGGAGCACAATGACCGCATCTTCTGCAACTCCAGCCTCTACCAGAAGATGCACGCTGGCACTTTTTTTCCCAACCACACCATCAGGGTCGGGACATGGATGTGTCCATGTGCATCATGGGGGACGCTACCTTCCCTTTGCTCCCCTGGCCAATGAAACCCTACATGGGACACCTGGATCAAAGCAAGGAATGTTTCAAAGCCAGGCTCAGCAGGGCCCTCGTTGTGGAGGGCACCTTCAGCCATCTCAAAGGGAGGTTCCTTTGTCTCCTCACCTGCCTGGCCCTCAGTGAGTGGAATGTCCCCCAGGTGGGGGTGGTCTGCTGTGTCCTCCACAATATTTGTGAAAATAAGGGAGAGATGTTCCTGCCAGGGTGGGGGCCAGAGGCTGAGCAGCTCACAAGGGCCTTTCAGCAGCTGTGCATGAATGCCATCTGGTGGGCCCATTGCAGGGAGTTTCAGACAAGGCCAGCAATGAGACTTTCCCCCAGGTCTTCCTACAAGGGACCTCTGCAGTGCCCCAGTGTGCCTTTTTCTTCCCACGTCTTCCTCCCCCCACTTTCTCCTCCCCCCCCACCCCCCGTGCTGATAAAATAAACAAAATTTTTTGGGGGGGGGGAGAGGGAACAATAAACCTTCTGTAACTTTTAATTGGTGTAAATATAACTGGGGTGGGCCTGGGGAAAAATCTGGGAGGGGGAGGAGCAGGGAGATGAGAGGGAGGAAAGGAGAGGTGGGGCTTAGGGATGAGGCAGACACCTGTCCTAGCCTCAGGTGGTCCTACCACTTTGTGCAGGGCCCTCAGCGGCCACAGGGTGGACTTGGGAAAGAGCAGGTGTGGAGGTTGACTACTGGACTACTCAATCATGGTGACCAGGTGGTTGGCAGTGGTGCTGTATACTGTGCATGTGCTCCAGGCCTCCTGGAACAGATCCTGCCAGGTGGAGTGGCACATCTCACGGTCACCTACAGGAGTGCCATGCTATGTATCCAACCTCCAGTCGTGATGCTCCAGAGAATGCTGTAGGGAACAGAGGCAGGTTATGGGTTCCCGTTTTGAGGTTCTCGCAGGTTCAGTGATGGCCGTGGGTCATGCGGGGTTGGGAGGCTTGCATGGGAGATGTGGCTCATATCCCACGCATAGCTGGTCCAGCTATGAAGAACAAAGAGAAGGGCAGTCATCCCAGGAAACAGGCTGCATAAAACCTAGCCCTCCTTTCTGAGCAGACACCAAAAGGTCTTGGGTCAGATGAAAGTGATGTGGGTTGAGCAAAGCCATCTGAGGCCTGGACAGTGGGCCCTTTCCTGTGGAGGCACAGATGTCCCAGCAGGAAGCCTCACTACCCCTTCCTCCTGGGGACAAGCTGGCATGGGAAGGTGCTGGCCAGGCTGGGAGCCTGTGGGCAGGAGGGGAGCGAGGGGTGGCTCGGCTTCCCTCTATGCTGCGCACACATCGGGGCTGGCAGTGGTGATGTCCCAGAGGAAGAGGAATTTGTATTCCTGCCCTCTAGAGGAGAGTAGTGGAGGGTGTTGGGGAAGGTGTGTGTGAGCAGCAGAGGCTCCTTGCCAGGGAGGATGCTACTTGGGTCACCTCCACTTCCTCCCTTCCAGCAGGCTCCCTTTGCATGGAACTGGTGTCTGCTGCTTCACCGCACTTGCCCGGGAGTGGATGCTGCCCCCTGTGTGTGGCATTGCTGTGTGTGTCCATGACCCCAGTCTCCTTAGTGATGGCTTGTGGTGGGATGGTGTCCCACCACAGGGTCAGGAGTAGGGCAAGCCAGTGCAGGAACCCTCTGAGCAGGCCAGGTGAGGACCACGGAGTCCCTTGTCACCTGCTGCTTTCCCCATGTGTGTCTAGGGAAAGTAATGGAACTCACCTGATGGGCCTTCCCTGGCTTTGTCCGATCCCTGGGCGACATCCTGGGAGGAGGGTACTGGCTCCAGGGCCTGGATCACCTTCTGGCTGGTGGGCAATGTGTCCAGGCTGGCCTCCTCATCTTCCTATTCCTCTTCGTCCACAGCCACACCTTCTGGAAGGCTGATGATGGGCATCTCCAGCCCAGAGTCCACAATGGGGGGGGGAGGGGGGGAGTTAAGAACGGACTGACCCATCTCCCAGGATGCAGGCGAGCTGGTCAAAATAAGGGCAGGTCTGGGATGTCACCCTTTATTGGGGCTATGCTCCCCAGCCTTCGTGTAGGCCTGCCTCAGCTCCTTCACCTTCATGTGCACTTGCTCCTAGGTGCCCATATCTCCCTTCTGCCCCAGGCTGTTAGCAATCCATCTGTAAATATCTGTATTCCTGCATCTGGTGCAGAGATCCTGGAGGTTTGCCTCCTCTCCCCAGAAATCAATGAGATCCAGGATCTCAGCACCAGACCTGAAAGGGGCCCGCCTCTTTTTCCCCCAGGCCTGGGCTTGGGAGCTGGCTGCTGGCTCACTTGCAGCCATGAAGGGCTTAGTGGGAGCATGCGGGTCACTCATGGCAGCAGCAAAATCAGTGAAGGCTTCTGCTGGATGGCACAGGGCTAGCAGGACTTTCCTTGTGCTACACGCCCCTTCCCCTGTGGCTGCAGCTTTAAAGGTTGCAGGGGAAGGGGAACTAAAGAGTTCTGATGAGCGTGGACAGAGTGGTCACCAGGGCAGCTGTGAGAAATAAGAACAGCTGTGCTATCTACACACACCCTGTTTCAAAATAGTTATTTTGGAATAGGTGTTGTTCCTCGTGAAATGAGGTTACAGATTCTGGAATAAGAAACCTGTTATTTTGGAATTATTTTGAAATAATGGGCTTGCTGTGTAGACACTCACCTTGTTATTTCAAAATAATGCTGCAGCGTAGACATACCCTAAGTGATGTAGCTGGGTTGGCCTAACTTGATAATGTAGATCATGACTAAATATGCCCAATGCTTTTAACCTTTCTTATTTGTTCCATTCTTCTGAACTCTGCAGTTTGTTCACATCGGCCTTAAAATGTGGTCTCCCGACACAGCTGGACAGTGGACAGCTGAGGCCTCACCATTGCTGAGCAGAGTAGGGCAATTATCTCCCATATCTTGCTGTGACAGAGTGCAGTGAGTTAACAGGTGAGCCTGCACTCTGATCACATTGATGCCCATTAGTTCCCTGGGTGAAAGCTGATCAGTATAATTAAAGATAATTAGCTAATCAGGCCAGTGGGCTGGATGAGCTAATGAGCCAATTAACGCATTAGCTCACAAATGATAGAGGCACAAGTAGCAAGTGTGATGGAGAGGAACAGGTCTAGTATCATAGAGGCTTCAGGTCCTGAGGGGGAAGAGGAGAAAGCACAAGGGATAATGTAAACATTGCTGTTGCAAAGGACTGTGAAGTAGGGATGGTAAATATCACATAATTGACTAATCGAATAGTTGATGCATTTTGCAACGACTATTCGATTAGTTGATAGGGCGCCTCTGCCTTTCAAGTGTAGCAACAACCCTAGGCTGTTGCTATACTTCAAAGGTGAAAGCACTACATGGAGCCCGGGGTTAGCTGGGCACTCCCCCGCTGACCCCGGGCTCCATGCAGCGCTGCCACTTTGAAATGGTGCGGGGAGCCTGACACAGTGCTGCCGCTTTGAAATGCCGCACGCAGCCTTGGGACAGCCCAGCTGGCCCCGGGCTGCACGTGGCGTTTCAAAGTGGCAGCACTGTGTGGAGCCCAGGGTCTGGCCCCAGGCTCCATGAGATGCTGCAGCTTTGAAGTACCCTATCCTCTTACCCCCCTCCCCTTGCTGCCTCTTTCTGATAGAGGCAGCAAGCAGGGGGTAGAAGCAACTAGTCGACTATCCTATCGAGTATCCGATAAGCATTTGCTTATCGAATCGTCACCTAACTGACTAGTCTTTCACATCCCTACTGTGAAGATGTTGGTGGAAGAGACTGAAATGGTACAGAATACACACAGTCAGTGGAATCTGAGCTGGTTTTATGGATCTAGAAGGCAGGAGCATAGCCTGCCCTCCTAGGGCATTTCTACACAGGAGGGCTAAAGTCGAATTAAGCTACACACCTTCAGCTATATCAATCGTGTAGCTGAAGTCAAAATAGCTTAATTCTGCTTTTGGTGCTGTCTACACAGTAGGGAACTGAAGGAAGAACACTCTTCCTTCAACTTCCTTATGAAATGAAGGTTACAGGAACTGGAGTAAGAAATCCTCCAGCTTGACATGATTTCAAAATAATGGCTTTCTCTGTGGATGCACACTATGTTATTTTGGAATAACTTCAGTTATTCCAAAAATAACTCTGTTGTGTAGACGTACCCCTACATGCAGAGGCTCATCTGGGATCATGATTTTCCCATCTATGGTGAATGAGGACCAGACTGGGGGGAGAGCTGATGTGAAGATCTGATATTATGATAATGGAGAAGATTCAACAATATTTAGTGGAGCAACAAAAAGAGAAGAAGAAACTCATGCCTTTATTCATGCAGATGGAATGGTAATCTTTGTGTTTCATGCTTGGCAGCAAAAGAGCCAATAAGAGTTGGTGAAATAGCAGGTGCAGGTGAAGCAGCAACTGAGCTAGAGTCTGGTGAATCTTGCAATGGGGAACAACAGTATGTCTCATATGGCCCAGTGAATAACCCTGATATGTCTCTATTAATCTTCCAGAAAATAGCTATGGGTGTTGGAAGGGAAAAGAATTATGGGCCCTCCAAGTGGCATCCTACTTGTCATGGAAAGCTCAGGCCTATAGGGCTGTGAGTGAAGAGATGGCCTGGGACTCTGATGGTGTAAAGCCATTCTGAACAGGGAAGACCTTTTGGTAAAAGAATACTAACAGAAATTTTGGGCTTGTAGATGTACCAGAGAGGTATAGCCCGAGGTGCTTACACAAAAACTTAACAACTGACTTGCTGACTGAGGCCAGACACCTAAAGTGTGCAAGTAATAATAGGTATGATAGTTTAGGAGCAATTTCTCCAGCCTCTCCCCAAAGGCACACATTTGGGTTTGGAGACACCAGCCTATGACACTAACAGAAGTGGTAAAGTTTGTAGATGATTCGGGGATGCAGCTTTTCCCAAGAATGATGTCCAGACATTTCAATAACAGGACTCAGGAAAGAACGGGTGGGTGGTGGTGGTGGTTGTTTTGACATGACAAAACTTGAGGGAGAAGAAAGGAAAAGGGGGAAGAGGATTGTTTCAGGAAACCAGGGCATATTTACTACCAATATGGGCATTCAAGGCATACCAAGCAAAACTGCCCAGGTTCACAGAATTTTGTGAGTGGACTAGAAGAAATGGCTGGGAAAAGAGTATGTCTACCATCACGATAAAAGTGTGGGGAAGGGGGTTGGGGAGCTTCAGAGGTGGATGCTGCTCTAGGAAGATCACCAGTCTGAAGATATGTGGTCAATCCCAGTTGGATGCTGCTAGGTAGGAACTTACAGAATGAGTTTAACGCACGAATGCATCCATGGTGAAAGGAGAGTCTGCCCAATGGCAGAGAGACTCCCAGAGATTAAGTGGAAGCAGGTAGGGATGGTGAACAGACTGCCTCATCCAATCATTACAGGAACTGACTAGAGGCCCTTCCCTCATAAGAGAAAAATGGAAGTTGGATGTTCGCTAAGGGTGTGTCTAAACTACATCCCTTTTCTCGAAAAAGGGATGTAAATTAGACACTTTGAAATTGCAAATGAAACTGGGATTTAAATTTCCTGTGCTTCATTTGCATAATGGCAGCCACAGTTTTTTCGAAACAGGGCTTTTCGAAAGAAAAATGACTGTTTAGACAGGGCTCGATTGAAAATAAAACCATTTTCAGAAGATCCTGTACTCCTGAAAAAATGAGGAATACAGGATCTTTTAAAAAGGTTTTATTTTCGATCGATCCCCATCTAAGCAGCCATTTTTCTTTCAAAAAGCCCCGTTTCGAGAGAAACCGCGGCTGCCATTATGCAAATGAAGCATGGGACATTTAAATCCCGGCTTCATTTGTAATTTCAAAATGTCTAAACTACATCCCTTTTCTCAAAAAAGGGATGTAAATTAGATACAGCCTAAGGCAGAAAGAAACACTAACAAAAATCATGTAAAGGATTTGACATAGAAATATGAGAGAATCCTAGACCTAAGGAGAGAAGCCAAGAAGAAAATAGGACCTCCCATAGGAAGGGGAGGGAGAAAAGGCTGTCCAGGATAAGACATAGGCTGAGTCTACACTACAAAGAAAAGTCAGAAAAAGATAAGCAAATTGTGAACCACAATTTGCATATCTTTTTCCGCTTTTCTTTCGGAAGAGGCTTTTCCAAAATTTGGCGTGTCTGCATGGCACCAAATTTTGGAAAAACCTCCTCTTTCAGCACATCTTTCTTCCTCATACAACCAGGTTTACAGGGATGGCGAAAGAATGTGTCTGCGTTTCCAAATTTTTTTTGGAAAAGTGGATGTGTTCCTCGGTCGCGGCATAACTTTTCCAGGATACCTATGGTACCCTGGAAAAGAGCTGCAGTGTAGGCGTAGCCATAGGGGAAAAAGTAGCCCTCATTTGCTGATGAAAATCAGACAATCCCAAGGAATCTTTCCATTAGAAAAGTGGGAGGAAGAATCTCAGGAGCAGTTTACAGAGCTGTGGGGAATCACAGCCTCTAATGGAGGGAGGAACACAAGGCAAAACAACAAGCCCTGCCTCAAACCAATTAAGGAGAGAGGGATGCAGGCTGCCTTTCATGTGAGGCTCTATGGGCAGGAACAGGGTAATGTGGATGACCCCGATCTACAAAATGTGACTTCTGTGGAGAATGGGCAACTACTTTGGAGGCAAGGGTGAGCAAAAGGAGTCCACTCTCTACAGAAAGGAGGGCATGGTAGAAGAGAAACATGGCTGGCAGACAAATGTAGAGAAGATGTGCATGACAGGTGAGCTTGCTCTCTGATCATTTTGACACCCATTAGCTCCATAGGAAACAGCTAACCGAGGTAACTAAAGGTAATGAGCTAATCAGGCCTGCAGACTGGATGAGTTGACTTCTCAGCTTAAGGCTGATAAAAAGGCACTGAAAGGAAATGCTAGGGAGAGAGGAACAGGAATAGCTGAGCCCGGTAGCATGTAGGCAGGCTGACTGGCTTCCTAGACACCTGAGGAGAGGGTGACATGCACAGGGGGCATTGTAAATAGTGCTGTTGCAAGGGATTGTGAAGGTGTTATTAGATGGAGCTCAAATAAAAGTCACAGAGTATACATAGACAGTAGTGTCTGATCTTGGTTTTGAGCCTGGGGCTGGAAGGCAGAACCAGAGCCCGCCTCACTATGTTCATGTATGACACTCCTATTTAATACACCCAAGAACAATTTTAGCCTATTCACAACTGCATCACATGGTTGGTTCATATTTAATTTGTGATCCCCTATAACCTCCAGGTCCGCTTCAGCAGTACTACTGCCTTGCCTCTTATTCTCCGTTTTATTGTGCATTAGGTTTTTATCCATCCTAAGTCAAACAATTTGCACTTGTCTGTACTGAATTTCATTTTGTTGATTCCAGAACAATTTTCAGATTTATTCAGGTTGTTTGGATTTTTTGTCCTGATCTCCAGAGTTCTAGCAATTCCTTCCAGCCTGGTGTCATCCACAAATTTTATAGCATAGTCCCCATTCCACTCTACAAGTTACTAATGAAAATATTGATTCACTACCAGATCCAAGACAAACCTCTGTGGGACCCCACTAGATGCATCCCCTAGTCTGACAGTGAGCCACTGATAAGTGATCTTTGAGTATAGTCTACACTCAGTTTTACACCTGCCTGAGCTGACTTTAAAGCTTTCTATGATTCACATATCAACAAGCCTGAAGCGGAACATTGGAACAGAACACTTTCCCCATATTCAGAGAAATTGTGGTTCATTTACAAATCTGGGTCTGTATCTGGCAGCTTGAGGCCATCTCTAGATGAAAGACTTCACCCTGATGTCTTTTAGGCTTCTGTTATCTCCCTCAGTGAAATCATAATGATGCCACATTTCCAACAGCACAATCATTGTCATAACAATAGCACAATGTCACAAATCACAGGATTATAACTTTATTTTACTATAAACTCAGCAGAAGAGAGAGAATAGTTTCTGGAAAAAACCCTCAAATATGTCATAAATTTAAAGAAAATACAGAAAAATGCTGATCAGATAAACTTCCTATTTATATCAATGATTTACTGTAGGATGGGCAATAAGATGCTGTGCTGAGAGTTCCTCTGTAAATACAATAGGTCCTAATAGAGAAAGCTAAACATAGCCTATTTCTTGAAAGGATTTTGTTTTGTCAAGAAAGGATTTGAAATGTGCAGCTTCCTACAGTGCAATCTTGTGCAGTGACAGTCACATCACACAATGAAAAAATGGTTCGTTTGAGTTCTGGAAACTTTGTTTCCAACTGCACTTAGGTGTGTGCTAGATTTTCAGAGCTACACCTGTCAGGTGCCTGTAAATAGGATTGCAGAAGATCTGTTAGTTAAAAAATGTGATTTTCAACAGAGACCCCCCGAACTATAATTAATTTTCCTATGTGTTTATATGGGGGTAGTCCAATGAACCCTGATCTTGATTGGGACCTTCATGTGTTACCACAGGATAAGTTAATAATTATCACTATTTGTTGTTATGGTTTATGTTATTTAGGGACAGCTGCTGATACCCTTATTCACATTGAATAATACCTTAGTCTACAATGACTTTCTGCAACTCCCATTGAAGTCAATTGTTTTGAATACACTGTGTACATACATCTAGAGCTTCAGAGAGGTAGCCGAGTTAGTCTGTAACTGGAAAAACTTAAAAAACAACGAATAGTCTTGCAATACCTCACAGACTAACAAAACATGTAGACGGTATCATGAGCTTTTGTGGGCACAACCCACTTCTTCAGCTGTGCCCACGAAAGCTCATGATACCATCTACATGTTTTGTTAGTCTCTAAGGTGCTTCAAGACAATTTGTTGTTTTTAAGTTTTTCCATATATCTAGAGGTAATGTCAAAGTTGCTCAACAGAACTCAGCACCACCCAAGGGCCCATATGCATTTCCAGTTGTGTCCTCTCTCTGGTATTGCATGATAGCTCATGGGGAGAGTGAGTACTTGTTGAGGAGATTTTGGAGGTACTAGAGAAACAAAGGGCTAGGTCTACAGCTAGCTTTTTTGTTGTTGTTGTTCAGGAATGTGGAAAAAACACACCCTAGTTGACATAAGTTTCACCGACAAAAGTGCCAGTATGGACAATGATATGTTGCCTATTGGGGGAGGCTTAATTATGCCAATGGGAGAGCTTTCTTCTGTCAGCTACACAGGAGACCCTACAGCTGTGTCACTCTAAGGTCTGTAATGTAGACATAAGAGGGAGAACCTAGGAGCTAAGGAAAGCTTAGCATCTCCTCTCAAGGCCTGACAGTGCCTCATGCCACAGATCTGCTTTAAAGCCCATGGAAGAGAATGGAAAATCTTCTGTGATTTTAGATGCTTTGGCTTGGACCCCCCATCCCTTCCTCCTGCTGAACAAAAGTAGCAGGTAAGGGCTGAAGCCAGCATCACTAAGCCAAGCACAGTCTAGTGAGCACCGCTGCTCCCTTTAGTCACCTCATTGTTCACTGGAATGGTGATCTGAGGCATTCTCCTGAGGAAACCCAAGAAGCAGCCATGCTTAACCAGTGCAGAACTAGGCTCTACATACAGACCTATTGACCACCCTGTGCTGGGTCCAGGTGTTCCTCATCTTTTTATTCAGCAGCCCAAGTTAAGATGCACAACAAATTTCTTAACAAACTGGCAAGTTTGTCATGGGGTGCTTCTGCCCCAATCCTGCGGACATCACCTCTTGCCACCTCATTTTCAGTGGCAGAATACTGAGCACCGGTATGGAGTCAATCATCACACACCAAACTGGTAGATGTCTTGCTGTCATGTGTCTCATCTCCGACACCCTGCATACGACTCCATTCCCATGGCTCCCAGCTCTGAGCAATGTTGCTCCTCCTCCTGTCAGATGAGAGGTTGCCACTGGCAAGCTCCTGGAGAAAGTACACACCAACCTGTGCCTGCTGCTGCACAAAGACATTTTTAAACTGCTAGCTGCATGTTTGTCATCACATTGCCCATTATAGTTTCATCTACCACACCAGAGTAATCGGGCAGAAACTCTGGCAAGAGCAATGGATTTCTCTTATAATACCCAACCAGTCCAGCGTCACCAACCCCACAATCTGCCCGCCTGGTTTTGACCTGCCCTGTTGCCAAAAGTGTGTCTAGATTGGCCACGGATGCTTTTGCGCAAAAAGTGCTTTTGCGCAAAAGCATCCGTTCCAATCTAGATGCTCTCTTGCGCAAATACTTTTAACGTAAAACTTTTCCGTTAAAAGCATTTGCGCAAATTCATGCCAATCTAGACGTAGCCCATAAGAGAATGTCAATCATATCTGGGCTTCTTATATGTTAAAGCAGTCACCGTGTTTATAGTGATATTTCTTTGTTCGTGGAAACATTTCTGGTAATCCTAAATGTTGTAAATGAAACCTTAGCTGGGGACCAAATCTGACCTAGCATTATCTCCTTAGGTGGGCCAGTCAATTTATTCAAGGCATGTTCTATATTTGCTTTTTGAGCAGTTTCCTCTATTAATAGGCACTGCATTTTTTTTTTCATTTTATCTTGTATTCTGTGTGAGGATGTAGAGTTATGATCTATTGTCACTAGACATCACTTCAAATTTTCTCATTACTGCAGGACATTAAGTTGCCAAGATATGATTTACTTTCATGAGTGGTTTTTGTGTCCTCTACATCTGATATTTTCCGTGAGTTATTTAAATTTCCATCTTCCTTGCAGTCTTTCTCCTCTAAAACAAAGAAAGAGTGGGATGTTGGAATTGACTACCATACTGAAAGCATTAGGAATATGATATTTCCATATTAGACAAACACAGCAACAGCGTATAGCACTGCATGAGACCAAAGCAACCACCTGGAAAAGGAGGAGAGGCAAGCTCAGGCTTATTGGCACAGACTTTGAAAATATTTTGTAAACAAAACACTTTCACATTTGACTGCAGAGACAAGGACACAGAAGTGAGAAATGAAAAGACTGAAATATAATCATAGTGTAGAATATAAAGTGTTTGTTTTACTCTGTAAGCATTTGACATCTGATCCAGCTTTCATTAAAGTCAATAGCAAAACTTCCATTGACTAGATGACAGCTGGACCATGCCGTTTGGGAAATGTAACTATAGAAGAATGCAAGAAAACAATGTGTTTCCAAGGACACAATATATATTGGTAGGTACTGGGTAAATCAAGACTGCTACTGTAATCTACTGTTTAGTGAGTATTGTGTCCCTTTTATAATAGCTGATCCAAAGATGCTCACTACAGCAATCCTTTAAATTGCTTACTCCTTTAGCTTTTTGCATGAGGTCATAAGTTCAATTCCCAATGAAGACCAGTGATAGTGGCCTTTAATGTTACAATGTACTGAAATACTGTGCAGGACAATGAATATTTGAGATTACCTGGAAGGGATCAGGTAAATGATGTTTGTGTAATCAAGGTCATGTGGTGTCATGAAATATGGCCAGACAAAATTAACTGAACATATCCTAAATGTGTTCTTCCCTGTTCAAGTTCAATATGGTTCACTGTGGTTGTAGTAATCCTTTTTCAGCCAGTCAAGGAGATCTTTTTGAACATCTTTGGGTCACTGCAAAAGATGGAAGGTTTAGTTGGCTTCACAAAATAGTAGGAGCCACTCTAGGCTAGGCATTTATCTCTCTCTCTCTAAGCCCCTTCCAGGGCTTCCATGCCCTCATCACCATGCCATCAGAAGAAAAGGGTCAGCAGTTGCCATGTCAGCAGTTGTCAGCAGTTGCCAAGTCAGCAGTGAAACCTTTGGGCACTGGAGGTGTGTTAAATTTATATTGAGTTTACTGACCAGGCTCGGGCCTCCACTATCCACATATGGGACAAAACTGGTGGAAGTTATATTCCACTCACATCTGTCTGGCATAGGCTTCCAATGTCCTACTGCAAGGTCCAGATTCAAAGAATTCTGGAGGGGTGTGCACAGACCACAATCAAGCCAGTGAATTGTCTATGATAACTGAGATGCTGGGAACATTGCCACTGGCCTTACCAAGTATTTGTCAAAATGCTAAGGAATTGCTGCTGTTCAGGGCCACTTTCATGTTGTCATCTTTTGGGACTTCTTAGATATGGGATCTTGGGTCATGCTGGGTCCCTATTACTAGTCAGCAATGCACTTTTTTTTTTGTTATGCTATCTTATTTATTTTAAATAGTTCTTCTTCTGAGGAATTGAACACCAAACCTAAAAAATCAGTAGTCCTCGCTGTGCAAAGGGTAACTTAAATGCTGACTGGAGTTTTTGTGGGTGTGTTTTTTAAAAAATATTCAGTATTAATAAGCAATCAATGTCAACAGCATACAAGTGTCATAGAGTATAATGCCCCCTCAATACTTTCCTGATAATCTTTTCTAGATTTAATTTGTTTTCTGATTCCCCAAATGCATCATGAAGTTTAACAGATTTGTCCACCTCTAGTTTACATCCTGCTTGCACAGTAATAATATTCTCTCAGGGAAAACTGTTTTCATAGCTAATCCTCCCATTTCATGGCAGAGTAAAATATGTATATAATTTCTACTTTAATTACTAATAGCTCTCAGTGTTTCTTTTCACATTGCACAATAGGAAATGCCAAGAATGCAACTCGAATAATGAATGCCATTAGTATTTTTCAGTGAAAAAACATGTCTGATAGCTTTTTATCCTATCTCCTCTTTGCATGGCATTTTATCAGATGTTGGGATATTTAAAAGAATATTATTCTGCACATGCATGGACAATTTAAATTCTTTATTAATATGGATCTTCACACCTTACATTATTTTAAAACATTGTGGTATTTTGATTTATTGGAAATATTTAATTGGAATTAGCCTTTTCAGAGTACAAAGTAAAACATCAATTTCTAACGTCCTTTTTTAACTGGAGGGAACAAAATCCAAGGAAGTTAGTGCACATTTTTGAAGTTTTCCCTGAAAGGCTTTCTTCATATAGAAAAGAAAAAAAAAGTATGCAGAGATACATTACCTACAGGATTATTATAAAATCCTGACTGTGCAGTAAAGATGCAGCTGCTAGCAATTCTCCACCTAACTTTCCTTAAATTCTATTGGTGGATCATTTTAAAAGCCACAATTTTAGCAGCAGATGTAAAATTGCCTGCATTTACATTCTACAATTTATTTAACTGCATAAAGCATACAGTTTGATTCAGCTATTGTTCCCTCTTTTTTGGCCTCTTAGATGACATGAAATTACACTCTATGGTCCATTAAGCAAGTTGTGCCTTGCCCTTGTGATGCTATCCACTCAGGTGGGCCCCTGTACCTGTGCAGAACCCTATTCACTGCTGCAAGACACCCTGGCTGCATCTAGACTGGCATGATTTTCTGCAAATGCTTTTAACAGAAAAGTTTTCGTTAAAAGCATTTGCGGAAAAGAGCGGCTAGATTGGCATGGACGCTTTTCCGCAAAAGCAGTTTTTGCGGAAAAGCATCCATGGCCAATCTAGACGCCCTTTTGCGCAAGAAAGCCCCAATCGCCATTTTAGCCATCAGGGCTTTTTTGCGCAAAACGATACCACGTTGTCTACACTGGCCCTCTTGCGCAAAAGCATTTGCGCAAGAGGGCTTTTGCCCGAATGGGAGCAGCATAGTATTTCCGCAAGAACACTGGCAATCTTACATGAGATCATCAGTGTTCTTGAGGAAATTCAAGCGGCCAGTGTAGACAGCTGGCAAGTTTTTCCGGAAAAGCGGCTGATTTTCCGGAAAAACTTGCCAGTCTAGATACAGCCCATGTGGGTAAAAAGTCTGTCCACATAGATCAAATTGCAGGAATAAAATACATAGACCTGATTCAGCAAAGGATTTTAAGCAGATCATCCATATTCACCATTCCTTCTTACTTTAATGAGAGTTCAGCATATGCTGAAATTTAACCATGTACTACATGCACGTTGAATAGGTAGGGCTGAATTTAAAAAGAGCTTTAACTTCAGTTAATTTAAATCTTTTCCTGAATTACAGCCTAATGTGGTTTTTTTTTAAATATTTGAATACCTTATAGTATCCTTTTTATTTACCTATATTTTAAATCAATAAAACCTTGAAAAATCAAAGTTTCAAGAAATGTTTCATAATATCTTTGTATTTCTCATTTTAGTAATTCCCCAGAAAAAAAATATTTTTGATCAGCTGTCATGAAAATGCTTAGGCATGACAAAATTCTGAACAATATGTTTTTTTAATATGCTGTACTGACAGGTGGACTGTGTTGCTCGCCAACTGAAAATAATTTTGAAAAAATCTCATTATTATTTTTACTTGCCATGGGTCTGAGTCTCTGACTGCAGTGGCAGCCTCTACAAACAGTAAGCAGCATTCCCATTTTTTAATTTTTTGGGAAATGAATTGCTTAGGTTTGAAAAACTTGGACATATTTTTGTCTAGAGCAATACATTCAGTTTGCATACTAGACATTGTTCATTTAGTACTATCACACAGTTAAGCTAAAATGTGCTTTAATTATATGGGTGAATTTTCTCTGTCTTTTATATATTATATATACTGCTCAGGCAGAAGTAAACTGGGTTCAGAGAGCAGCTATGAGATTGCCCCTCATCCTAGACCTTAGGGAACCATCTGATGAGTCAAGAGAATATTTTTCTTGTGTGTGGCCACTCAGTTTTTTACCTAATTGCTTTAAAGAAAAAAACAAACAAAAAAACCCCTAATTAATTATCTTTGGCTTAAAGACTTTCACTATAGACCACAATTTAGTAGAAAATCTACTCCCAACATAAATCCCGTGATTAATCCTTTATGGATTTTCTTTTGTTAGTCAGTACAATGGACTAATGATTATTAATACCACCTGGGAAAGTGAGATTATATAACACTAGAGATGTATGATGATCATACAGTGGATGTTTGTTGATCTACCATGCAGCTGGTGCCAAATAAAAAAGGAATAATACTACGTATTAGAGCCATTAACTAGTTCTTTAAAATAACAATAAAAACCAAGTACTTCATCCTAGTCTAGTTCTATTGACAAAACCAGATAGGTATAGCATGCTGGTTACATTGGCCCTTATACAAATTTAGCTTCTTCAAATGCTTCTGTGTTTTATATTTTAAGTATTAATTGGAGTGTGTATACTGATAATTAAGCACTTCTTTCTTATTTTGGAAATAATAGCTACATAGGCTTGTGTATAGTACATTGAGTACATTGAACAATAAACATATTTCTGATAATGACACCGCAGTAGGTCTAAAATTAAGGTTGCATTGAGATAGCATGTTAAAGGCTTATTTTTTAAAATTCTCTAAAATCAGCATACTTAGTTGGAGTTCTTTCAGACCTGGTATACATCATGAAAGTGCATTTAATGACTCAAATATGGAGTTATTTGACCCAGCCTTATGGAGGTATAAGTCTGGAAAAAATAAATATTTAAAAATTATGCTTATGGAAAGAGGGGTTTTTTTTAGTGCTAGGGATCAAATTATTGATAGGATGGTCAAAACGATTTCAAGGGGTTGAGTTTTACCCACAGTAGAGTACAACACTAACTGAATCTTTTGTGAACCTGGAATGAGAATAGTATTGGAGAAAACATGTATTTTTTACATTGCATATACTCAATACAAAAACAAAACAAAAAACAGGCTAGAAAGTTATTATTTGCAAAAAAAGACTTATCTAAGAAAAAGTTAATCACAAGATTCCACCTTGAGCAAAAGAAGGTTTGGACTGAGAAGTTACTACAGTTTGTACATTGTCAATGGCAGTTTTATTTTGGAAGGAAATATTCCAAGCATGTTTTTTGAGGGAAGGAAAGAGACCAGTGAATGCTCCTTGGGGGGTGCTATTAGGGTGTGGAGGAGTGATAGAATCAGGAGGTTGGGACTGCAGTGAGGGGTGAGGAAATATAGGGAAGGGAGGAAGTGAATGCATGATTGCTAATTAAGGCCTCACTTCTGCAAAACACTTAAGCAGTTAAGCATATTTCTGGGATATGACTTGCAGAAAGTGATCTCATGACATTTCAAAATTTTAAAAGATACAGAATTATATATTTTAATATGCTATGAAAATAATTTCATTACTGTTTTGCTGTATGCAAAACACTTAATTACCTTTAGTTATGACTCTTTAAATAGCAATTTTGTAGCCTCTCAGAATTATTTCTGCAGATGTCCTGCTGAAAACATGAATAAAAATTAGTTTGGAATCTGTTCTAGCAGCATGAACACTGATATTTAGCAACAGTAATTCATTTCAGTGTGTGCTATTAATTGATATTACCAATTCCAGTCTCTAATAATATTAAAAGATATCTAGTCCTTCAAAAAGTCTATGAATAGATTTGATATTCCTTTCTGATATTTACTAAACACTTCACATGAATTTATGTTTTTGTGTTTAGGTGACTCACTAACCAAGGAAGCAGAGAGTTAGATTCTGATTCAGACTAACACCCAGGCAAAGGAGTACTAAAAAGACATATGACCTCCTTTTTACACACCTAGGTAGACTATTAATTTGCTTACTCCCTCCCTGAGATAGGTGGGTGAGGAAGGTGATGAATGGATGGAGTCTTGACTACACATTACGCTCAGAGGAGCTAAGCCAATTTGGGACTTGGGAGAATATATGGGAGTAGAAAATTGACACACTGCCCCTAAAGCAAGGAGAAAACAATGGTTTTTTGAGTTACAGTGCTGCTCAGTGCTCCTCTTGGGTTGATGCAGCTTATGTACCACGTTTGCTTGGTATTATATCAGAACCTAGTCCATAGAAAGTAAGCCAGAGGGCAGATTTCTGCCAAACCATTAAAAGAGTTCTTCCTTCTTATTCACAATACAGATAATACTATAATAACAGTATAATTTTATATTCCTACTAAGGATGTTAAGTATCTGGTAATTGCCTAATCGAATAGTCAATGCATTTTGCATTAGTTGATAGGACTCCTCCGCCTTTGAAGTGAAAGCACCACGTGGAACCCAGGGTCATCTGGGGACTCCACCGCTGACCCCGGGCTCCGTGTGGTACTGCCTCTTTGAAATGCCGTGGTGGTGTTTCAAAGTGCCAGCGCTGCATGGAGCCCGGGGTCAGCGGGGAAGTCCCTAGCTGATACCACGCTCCACATGGCACTACCGTTTTGAAATACTGCAGGGAGCCTGATGCCGGGCTCCATGCTGCATTTTAAAGTGGCAACGCCACACAGAGCCCAGGGTCAGTGGGGGAGTACCCAGGTGATCCTGGGCTGCACACGGCTTTTCAAAGTGGCAGCACTGCGTAGAGCCGGGGGTCTGGCCCCAGGCTTCAAGTGGCACTGCCACTTTGAAGTACCCCCTCTTCTTCCCTCCATCTTGTGGGGGGAAGCAAATGTGGGGGGGAGGGAGAGCAACTAGTTGACTATCCTGTCAACTATCTGATAAGCATTCGCTTATCAGATAGTCAGCTAGTCCACTAGTCCTTCACATCCCTAATTCCTACCCTGATAGTTCCTGTTTCAGCAAGGCCTCAGAATTCAATCTTTCCATCAGTAAATCAGGGGGCAAATTGGCTAGCCTAAAACCAGTATCATTCCTATATTGAAAATATAAGCTCTTTGCATTAAAATGTAACAGTAACATTTCCCTTAAGTGAGAAACCTTTTGCATTGACATTTTAATTATCAACCCAAAATATAGCTCAAATTTGCTAAAAACTTGGCAATCTTTCAGCTACCTAGGAACCCTATATCAACAGATTCTGGACTGACTTATGCTTTGAGGCAATGGTCACCAACCTGTAGATCAGGGTCTACCGGTAGATCTTGGAGCCTCTGACAGGTGATCCTGAATGGTTTGGCCAGGAAGCTATCAAGTGCTGGCACTTCAGTTGCCCCTTCCCACACTGTCATGTTGCTCTTGCCCTCTGCCTTGGAGCTTCCCCCCTGGGAACCTCCTGCTTACTGTGCAGGATGTAGGAGAGAGAAGAGGGGGAGCGCTGATGTGAGGGTGACCCTCCTCCCCCCACTTCTGTACCCTATCTCCACACAGAGAGAAGGGGATGGAGGGAGCTTGGCAATGCAAATCTCTGTCACTCTCACAAACTGTGTGTGTCTCTGTCCTTCCCACAAACACATTCTTCCCTTCCCTCTCATCTCCTGACCCAACACATACATAGGGGCTTGTTGTTACTTCTTTTACTACTTGCAAAGTGTGTTATGTTTTGTTTTTGACTGGTCTGTGCATTTCATAATTTTCATTTCTCTCTTATGCTTAAATTTAATTATTTGAGTAGTGAGTTCTCTAACCTGTCATGGCTGGAGTAATTATCACTGCGGTAATTGTTGCTCCTGGACGTGGTTGGCAGGTCCCTGCAGCCCCTGAGAAAGGCAGAGCAGGGGCACATGCTGTCCTTGCCTGCAGACACCACTCCTGCAGCTCCCATTGATCAATAATGGGGAACCATGGCCAGTAGAAGCTGTGGGTTCAGTGCCCTATAGATGAGGGGCAGCACATGGTGCCATGGAGCCATTGCTGAACATGCCAGCTGTTTTCAGGAGTGGTGCAGAGCCAGAGCAGGAGTAAGCTGCCTTAACCCCACTGCTCCACCACCCGGAAGCCATCTTAGTTAAATGGTGCCCAGCCAGAGCCTGCTTCCTGAACCCCTGTCTCAGTCCTGAACCTCCTCCTGCACCCAATCTCCTGCCTCAGATGTGAGTCCCCCTGCACCCAAACTCCTTCCCAGAGCTTGCACCCTGAAACCCCTCCTGGACTACAATCTCCCACCCTGGGCTAAGTCCAGAGCCCCTCCTACACTCCAAACCCCTTGGCCCAAGACCAGAGCCTGCACCCGCACCCCTACCACAGCCCGGTGAAAGTAAGTGAGGATGGGGGAGGAAGGGGGAGGGAGTGAGTAGGGTGAGGCCTCGGAGAAGGAGTGGAGCAGAGGCAGGACCTCAAAGAAGTGGCGAGAAGGAAGTGGGGCAAGGGTATTTGGGTTTGAAGTAGATCTTATATTGCACTTAAATTGAAAAAGTGATCTTGTGGTTAAAAAGGTTGGAGACCACTGCTTTGAGGTATTAATCATGTGGAACTTGGTGGTTCTCATGGTTCTGATTTTTAAAAAATCCAAACAAAAGAAACTGATTATTGATTCATTGATCTTCTCTTTTATAAACACATTTTTCTTGATTCTTTTGAACATGGAATGCTGAGTGACAGTTGCAGGGCATAAATCCATATGAGCCAAAATCAGACAGAAAATCTTCTGCATAGAAATGCTGACTTTCACACAGCTCTGCTTAAAGTCCATTTTCCAATTAAAGTTCATACCCAGAGATGGAGGCAAACACAAAAGAAAAATTGGAAAGCAAACATAATCAAGTTTGTTCTTCCTCACAGTAGTCTATCATTTTAAAAATTGAATATATGCTGTAGTTGACTATTGCATCTCACATGTCCACAAACTTGAAATTGTTATGAAGATATTTAGGTCTCATCATGCCTTCATTTTACTCTTTATTCTTACAGTGTAATGATGCATATAATGTGGTGATGTTCAATGCAGATGGATTCATCTTTTAAATTATGGTATAATATTATGATAATATAAAGAGTTTTTATGACAATTAAGGTGTGAAATCACCATGTTAAAGATGATTTAGAATTTTCTTTTGTAAGAACTGCCCATCAGACCTTCTTTCATAAAAAGGGATAGAGAAAGTAAGGGAAAAACAGAAAGGATAAAAAATAGTTTACCCCCTTTACATTTCCTGTTTACTTCTTTTTTGTGCAGGAATGACAACGGTGTAAGTACAAATAATATATTTGGAGCTCCATTTCCATAATTCTTTTAGAACATTCTCTTTTGTACCTGTGCTCAGGCGTGGGTTTTTGGGTTGGTTGGTTTTGGTTTGGTTTTGGGGTTTTTGGTAGATGGTGTTCCCTAGGAACATGTGAGGTTTTCTTATCATGTTTAAACCTTTCAGGCCATGAATGAATAGAAAAGATGGTGATTCATAGATACACCATCACTATTATGTGTTCCACACACACCTTTTTTCTATTCTCTCTTAAATATATCCCTGAGATTGGGACCCCATTGTGTTACACTACACAAACACGTAGTATAAGTGAGCCCCTGCCCAAAAGAGTTTATCATCTAATAGAGATGGGGAAAAGATAAGGCAAGTCATGCCACCTCTTTGCCTATGTCCCCCAGTAGGTCACTTGATGCCTTGTTTCCTATCTACTAAACCTCACATCCTTCACATTTCACTGAAAAGCTGCACTGGTAGATTTCATCTGGCTATTGATGAAAAGCATTAATATGTTGCCTGAGTGGTTTGACCTATTTCACATTTCTCTTGTTCTTAGAAATATAATGTTACTACCCAAACATGTAAAATAGCTGATGTAAGCAATAGACCATGGAGAATGAAGCTGTTGATTGGTACAATGCTTTCTAGACAAAGTTTTGAAACTAAATACAGTTACACATAAGTTACTTTTCAGAACTGACCCAGAGAAAAACAATTAGTGGCATTCCAAAAAGTGTTAAATTTAGAGTATATAACAAGTGTGAATTAGTGGTTGAAATCCTGAAGTAATTGTTCCTAGAGGACCTATACCTCTGAATTCTGATAGAACATCTGCCAAAAAAAGATCTATCAATAACTGGATTAATGTTTAGAGCTTTTTTAAGGTATTCAGCTTCACCCCATCTGCCCTCTGAAAAAGCTTCTGCTATATTCCTCATTCTGTGGGAAAACTTTCATGATAAATCTTCAAACCAAGCAAAACTTGGCTGGCTTAAAGTATCATCTCAAACCTGAATGCAGACTTCATTTGTATGAATCTTAAATTCCAGTAGTCTGAACCTTGCAATCTTAAATAAATAAACTTCATGAATTTCATTGTGAATGAAAATCTTCTATGTGTGTTAGTCATGTAAAATTTATGGGAGCAGAGCTTCAGCTTGTGTAAACTTAGTTGGACTGATTTCAGCAGGAGCTGTGTTTTACTCCATCTGTGTTCTGGTCCACAATCCTTAAAATCATGAGATTCTATATTTTCAGTCTTCTGTTGTAAATATTTTGGACTGTTCTTAAAGTACATGTACACACACACATATTTCAGAATGTTTAGAAGCTTTGGATGAAAAAAAAGTGACTAAGGTGTATACAAATTATGTCACATTTGCTTTCCATTGTTTACAGTCTGAAAAGACATTCTATATTTAATGGATTTCCTTACTTCCCCAACACAGATTCTAACCCCTCTTCTAGCAACTGCAATGCCAGCTTGCCTGCTTACCTGGGGATTTTCTTTTCATAAGGGAACTGTTTGAATTAAGACTGACAGCTAGCTCCACTCTGATGCATTAGGGATTTTACCTTAAGATGTGTGTGCTCTGACTGTCCTTGACTACTGGAACAACTCCTGGGGCCTATAGGTAAACCAGGCCTAAGTAACCTTCATCACCATCTCACATTCGTCATGCAAGCTGGCTTTGCCTAAGACCTGGCTAGTAATATCCATCTGCTATGTCAGACTTGGTCATGTCTGAGTTTTGTTACATTGGTAATAAATGGTCATGATCCCTGCTGCTTTGACGCAACCTCTCTAAGGGTGCATCTACACAGAAGGGCTTAACTTGAAATAAGCTATGCTAATTGAGCTATGTCAATTGCGTAGCTTATTTCGAAATAGAGCACTTTTCCTCCGACTTCCCTTATTCCTCTTACAATGAGGCTATGTCTAGACTGGCATGATTTTTCGCAAATGCTTTTAATGGAAAAGTTTTTCCATTAAAAGCATTTGCGGAAAAGAGCGTCTGGATTGGCACGGACGCTCTTCCGCAAAAGCACTTTTTGCAGAAAAGCATCCGTGCCAATCTAGACACGCTTTTGCGCAAGAAAGCCCCGATCACCATTTTAGCCATCGGGGCTTTTTTGCGCAAAACAAAACTGGGTTGTCTACACTGGCCCTCTTGCACAAAAGCATGTGCGCAAGAGGGCTTTTGCTCGAACGGGAGCGTCATAGTATTTGCACAAGAACACTGACGATCATACATTAGATCGTCAGTGTTCTTGCACAAATTCAAGCAGCCAGTCTAGACAGCTGGCAAGTTTTTGTACAAAAGTGGGCGCTTTTGTGCAAAATCTTGCCAGTCTAGACACAGCCTGAGGGTTACAGAAGGCAGAGTAAGAAGTCCTCCAGCTTGACAGTATTTTGACGCTATTTCGAAATAACTGCCTGCTGTGTAGACGTGGACTAAGTTATTTCAGAATAGTGTTAGTTATTTCAAAATAGTATTGCAGACATACCCTAATTTGCTCTACTAATCAAAGTGAGGCTAGGTAATTTTACCATTTTCAGACAGGTAGGCTTTCGCCACAGTGAAACTAATGGCTTTTATACAAGCAGAAGAAAGGGTAGAAACATTGGGACAAGATGGACACAGTTTAACAACAAAACAGTGTATGAAACAGGAAGAAATATCTCATTCGTAATCTCCCTCCTCTTTCATTACCCCCTCCAACTTCTTATGCAAAGCAACAGATAAACTATATTGCTTAGTATAGTATGTGGGATGTTTCTTTGCATATAATGTGTAAAATATATAAATACGTGGCAGGAAAATATATAGAAATGTAGTATATAAAAGGCTCAGATACATATTCTTATTAAGCCAGTCTTGTATGTCTCCAGTATGTTGCATGGATGTGTTTTAAGAATGATTTTCCTTGTTTAGAAAATAAAAAATGGTTTACCACTCTAGGTCCCATTTAGGAAAATTCCTGAGCATTTAAGTGCCATCCTGTGTAAGAATGTTTTCTTTCTTACCCCACCTCTTCCCTTTCCCACCTGCCCCTGCACTATCTTGAATGTGTGATCTCTCCATCTATCAAAGTGATCCAAGAATAAGAAAGGGCATTAACATGGATGGGTATTTCTGTGTGGCATTAATCTTAAAATGAAACAGAATAATCGTTTAAAATGCAGTTATATATATTGTGTGTGTGTCAGAGAGGGGAGAGAATAATTTGAATGGATTCAGAAGGTCACCGCATGAATGAAGGTATTATCAAATAATTGCAAATCTCTTTAAGAACATTACGGGAATTTTTCACCTTTCTCAGAAGTGTTAAGTATCAGCCATAATCAAGAACTCTGAACAGGACTTGCTGTTAATTATGAGTCTCAGCCTAGAGAGTAAGGTGGCAGATACTTAAGAAATGGAAATGCTTATAGATAGACAGGAAACCAAAGTAGTTGGTAATCTATACAAAAATAAAAATGTGAATATGTTTTCATTATTTGCATGATATTTTAAAAAATAGTAACCTCAACTAGGCTATTAGCACAATGATACAGAATGGCTTCAGGAGTCTATTTTTAACTGAATGTGCAAAATTATGCAAAAGTTTCATTGTGATCATGCAACTTTATTTTTTAAACCACAGCATAGATGAATAATATGTGTATTTGGAGAACCTATTGTTTACATCTGTAATTAGTAGAAAACCTTGAGCTGTGGTTTTGATCTAGTAAGTTGTAACGCTTCTCTAGCTGATGACTGACTGGGAAATACTTTCCTTAAGAGGTCCACCAGTGAGGTGATGCAGTGGTAAATCTCACTTTTGTCAATTAAATCTGTTTAGGAGGAAAGATTAATGTAAAGCTGCTTTGTGCTTGTACTCCCATACAAAACTATAACCAGGTTTCTCGCTGCACCTACTTTTCACATGAGAGGGGCTGTTGCTATCATAACCCCCCTTTGCTAGTCTATTGTCTGTTTTCACACTCCTCCTTGCTTTGTAATCACTCACCCACACTCATTTATCACTGGCTTACCCAGTCCTACATACACTATCTCCCATTTTTGTCATGGTGCACTGGTACATTACAAATACAATTAAACCTTTCACGATATTGCAGCTTTTGGCTAGCGCATCCCAGCTTCATGGTTGAAAGACTTCTGATATTACCACTGATATCAGTTCTCTCCCATTTATCGGCAATGTCTGGACTAATGCAGAAGTGGTGCATTAATTAAAGGAAGCATCCAGTAAGGCTGCTGTTTTTGCCAGTCTGACACTGAATTGGAGCCTGATGCCTGCTCATGTTTTAAGGGCCATTCATCACACATGTCATCCCGAAGCAGCCAGCTGTCTGAGCAAAGCCTCATTTGCATTTCATCAACTACAGCCTCCCTCTTCTTTCCCCTTACCCTTTGTATGGAGCTTTGGTTTTTAAAAGAGCATGGTCTTCAAAAGCAGCGTAGCTAAAATTAATATTCCATTTAGACAGATGGTTTTACTTTAGTTCAGAAATTGTAGCATTAGTGATGGGAGAAAAATGTGTCATATAAACATACCCACACAATCTATGCCTATCCAAAATATTTATTGCACTATGGAATGAGACAAAGATGTGTGATGTGTGGACACTGGTTCTCTGCATTGGAAGTAAAATGTTCCATTTCTTTTGTTTTTAAAAGATTCTTTGTGGGTGTGCAATTCTAAAATTGAGGAAGCAACAAAAATTCCTACACCGTGGATTTTGATTTTCTCCATTGCTTAGCTGAAACTGTCCATCTCAAGGTGTATTCAAACCCCATGAGAAGAGATACAAATATTATCAAAAGCTTTGGGGGAGGGGGTATGTTTTCTGAACTAGTCTCCAAAACTGCTTGGAAAAAGACAGCTTTCTTAAGTGAAGAATAATTTATCATTTTTATTCTGTGGGTGCCCTGATGAACTAATTGGTTTCTGTTATTCAACCGAGTGCAACACTCTCCAAGCATGCCTAATTCTACCAAAATATGGACAATGATGACTATAGAGCTATGTCTGCATATGAATAACACATAAAGAAATTTTGGAAATGTGTTGTGTGGATGGTAACTTTGGCTTTCCAAAGTATGAAAGTTTTGGTTTTGTAAAACAAACCCCAGGGCTGTCTAAGATCTCAGACCCATTTATTTGAGTAGTCATAATGCAGTTAAGGGGTAAATCAGGAACGTTTCAGATAAATGCTTCTACTTTTAGTCTATATAGATAATATATAGCAAACCATTTGACCAAATTCACTACTGGTGTAACTAGGTACAACTTTTCTGATATCCTTATGCCAGTAGTTAATTGGGCCTATTTTACATTGTATTTCACACCTTGTGTGTTTATTATATGACAAGATTTGTGAAACCCAGAAATATTGTCTGAATTTGGCACATAGTTTCAGTCCAAAATTTACAAGGATCAGAAGCCTGTATAGAGAATGCCTATATTGGTATTCAGTTCAGTGTGTGAATACATAGCTCATGTCTACACTACAGAAAAGATCAAAGCAGCTGCAGTTGTTCTTCTGGAGTTCTAATTAGCAGGTCTAGTGAAGATATGATAATTCGAACTGAAAGGGCACTCCTGTTGATGCTGGTAGTCCTGCTTCTACAAGGAGTAAGGGAAGTTGAAGGGAGAGTGTGCTCCCTTTCACTTCCAGCAGTGTGGACAGTGCTAAAATTCAAGTTAATATACTTAGACTTAAGCTACGCAATTAATGTAGCTAAAGTATCTTAATTAGAACTTATCCCCTAGTGTAGACTTGGGGATACTGATTAAGGACCAAGTTTCAGCGAAGCACTTAAATACATGCTTATCATATATCTATTATTAGTCACAAGCCTAGGTTTTGATCACGTCTACAGAATTTAAACATGCACTTCAAATTAAGCAAAACACTTAAGCTCTATCTTAACAGGAGTATATTGCTGAACTGTGACCAGAGGGAAAATGTCCCTGTATCAACACACTTATATATTTGTGCTGTACAAATTTTAACTTCTGCAGCTTTATGCATATGACTGCATAACTTTTTTATGTAATTTAAATATTCCCAAATGAGTGATTTTTAGCTTGGAACGAAATCCCAAGCCTACTTTCTGTAGGAGCAAAGACGTCAGAATCCTGATTTATCCAGAACATTTTTATAGGACAGCTCAACTCCAGCTCTGTGGCTGAAATCTGTGAGCTGCTGAGGTTATACATGACGACTCCCACTTTGCCATAAATATGGCTTGTATGGATCTTTTCTTCCCTTATTTAATATAGCCCCCTTGGCTGCAGTTGTCTAACCTTTTCGGAGTTATCTCAGAGTATGTCTACACTACAGCTAATTCGAAATAACGCATCTTCACACCAAAACTATTTCAAAATAGAGTTTTGCTATTTCGAAATAGCATGTCCACACTGAGTGGACTCTGAATTGGAGTTAAGGCTGGCCGGAACCAGTACCAGCAGGGCACCAGGTCAGGAATTCCTGCGTGGGGCTGCTGCCTACGGCTATCTAAGGTCCGTGCTTAAAGGGACCCTACACCCCATCCCGGACAGCCAGTTCTCAGGTGTCTCTGATTGCTTGTCTACCTTGATGAGGGACAGCAAAGCATTTGTGTCTCGGAGTGCTCTGGTTGCCCTCACTCGGGACACCATAGCACTCTGCAACATGGAGATAGAGCTGCCCCTGGGCACTCTGGTGTGTCTTGTGGATGCGCTGCCATTAGCCTGGCTGCACTTTCTGTAGGCTCCATCCGGGAGGTCCATCAGAGGGCTGTCAGTATCCAGGGGGCCCTGCGGGAGAGCATCCGCCCCGAGGAGCACTAACAGTCTCCGTGGTCTGCCCCACTGGGGGCTTGTGCCTCATTCTTCCCTCGCGCCCTTTCACTTACCCCTCACTTGCCCCCCTTCCTGATGTCAAATAAAAGACACGTATTTTCAAAAATAAAAACTCTGTTTATTTAACACATCTGGGGGGGGGGGATGGACCTCTGGGGAGATTGGGGAAAGGAGGCAGGAGAGGGCAGGAGAGAGGGGAGGAGAGGGGAGGGGAAAACTGGGAGAAGGGAGCTGGAAGGGGGAAGCAAGGGGAAGAAGGGGGAGGGGAAGCTCAGGGCTCAGGGGTGGGGGTCTCGCCGGGCCACCTGTCTCCCAGCACGGCAGGTGCGTGGGCCTCAGTATCACTGGGGGGATGGGGAGGAGGGTGTGGAAGTTGAGGAGGGAGAGGTGAGAGGGGGAGAAGGAGTGGGAGGAGGAGCGGGAGCTGGGGAGGCAGCAGGCGTGGGAGTGGCACGAGGCAGCATGCTCTGCACCAGGGTCTGCAGATGGGCACAGATGGCACGACCCTGGGCAAGCAGCTCCCGCTAGAACTCCTGTTCTTCCTGTGCCTGCTGTTCCATGATGTGGGTCTGGTCTTGCAGGGCCGCCAGGTGCTGCTTGTGGTACCCTGGCAGTTTTGCGGTGGTCCTGCGGAGCCCTCGAGTGCAGGAGCCTGTCCCAGGCGGGGTGGTGCGCCCTGCACATGCAGGTGGTGCGGCTGTGGAGAAAGAAGAGAAGTGGTCAGTTATCCCTGGGGACACAGTGGTAAAACCCAGCCCCCCGCTCTGGGAGGTGAGGATGACCTTGCCCTGCATCGTCAGAGCCATTGTGTTTGCCCAGAGGCCATGTTTGGAATGTCCAGCTATCCCTGGGTGTGGGAGGTGCCCTGAGACTGCACCCATGCCCCTGTGCCATGTATAGTGCGGCTGAGGTGGGGGGAGATGTCCCCTGCCTCTGGGTAGAGGGTGTGTGTGAAAGGAGAGCGTCCTGCTGTGTCCCACCCTGGGGTCAGGAGAGTGTCAGGTCTCTTCACACATGCGTGTGCCTCTCAGGCCATGGCCCCTGGGTGTCACGCAGCTGGAGCCACCTGCCCAAGGGCTCGCACATGCACAGGTTGCTGCGTGATGTGTGGAAGGCAAGGGCAATGCGCACGGTCCCTGGTCTCCCTCCCCGGATAGGGGACGGTGATGGCACTTACCTGGTGTGGTCTCCCTGGACGACCCTGCTGACTCTGGTGCTGGGACAGCTTGGGGGGTCCTGCCAGCATGGCGCCCTTGACGATGTCCCCTCTGCTGCGCCCAGGTCAGATCCCTCCAGTCCTGGCTTGCTGCCCCTCATGGTGGTGCGGGCCATCCCACTCCCCAGGATGCAGTCGAGGGTGGGGAAGTAGGGTCAGGTGTCAGCCCCTGCTGCGGTGCCGCCCCTGGTGGCCCTGGCATACACCTGCCGCAGCTCCTTCACTTTGAGGCGCACCTGCTCCTGCATGCGCCTGTGGTCCTTTCTGGCCATTGTGGCCACGATGCGGCTGTAGACAGCCACATTCCTCCGCCTAGTACGGAGATCATGGAAATTGGGGGGCTCCCCCCAAACCTCAATGAGGTCCTCGATCTCCACACTAGTCCACAGGGGCGCATGCCATCTACAGCCCCTGGCTGGCCCCTGGGTGCTGGGGGACTGGGTGGTGGATGGCTGGCTGCCACTGGCTGCCATTGTGTGTCCACTGGGTGAGGGGCTGTGGCTGCTGACAGGCTTAGCTCTGGCACGTGCCCAGTGGCCAGACTCTACCCCTTTAAGGGCCCCGGGGTTGGGGTAGAGGAGAGGAGTTTTCCTGTTTGTGCCCAGAGTGGCCACCAGGGGAAACTGGGAAAGGCTGGAGGCCCCCTAATTCAAATTAAGTGTCTACACAGCACTTATTTCGAATTAGCTATTTTGAATTTGGCATTACTCCTCGTAGAATGAGGTTTACCAAATTCAAAATAAGCGCTCCGCTATTTCAAATTAAATTCGAAATAGCAGTTTGCATGTATAGATGCTATTGAAGTTAATTCGAAATAACGGCTGTTATTTTGAATTAACTTTGCAGTGTAGACATACACTCAGGGTCTGTGTCTAGACTGGCGCAATCTTGTGCCAGAGCTATGCACATGAGGCTTAGCATGGAATATCGCCGAGCCTCATTTGCATAACTAATGAGCCGTCATTTTTGCGGAAGAGGTTCTTGCACAAGATGGAGCTGTCTACACTGCCCCTTCTTGCACAAGAAAAACCCTCTTGCGCAAAGCCGTTACACTGATTATTTTCAGGCATAACGGCTTTGCGCAAGAGGGTTTTTCTTGCGCAAGAAGGGGCAGTGTAGACAGCACCGTCTTGAGCAAGAGCCTCTTCCACAAAAATGGCGGCTCATTAGATATGCAAATGAGGCTCGGCGATATTCCATGCTGAGCCTCATTTGCATAGCTCTGGCGCAAGATCGCGCCAGTCTAGACACAGCCAGGGAGTAAGCAGAGAAACTGACAATTAAATGATCCACTTGAACAGAAGATCTGGAGATGGTCATGCAGCATATGTCTTGTCCCCTGATTGTTTATGAAGCTGTGTGCTCCTCATCCTGGCTGATTGCTCTCTTTGAGCTATATATTGTGTTGGAATTGGATTGTAAGCTCCTTGCAACAAGGACACTTTGATGGGTTGGGTCACAGAGATTCCTTTGAGACGGTCACTTGATGGGCTGATCCCACTTACCTGTCCAGTGGGGCACCATTGGAGTAACAATGCCCTAGGAGAGTGTAGTGGGGCAGAGTGGCTGTCCACTGACCCTGAGGAGAAGGTGCCCCTCCCCGAGCCCTGGTGGACAGCACCTGGCCCCAGCAACCCACGTGACCAAAAGCCAGGGGCTGGGGCTATAAAAGGCCTTCCTGAGAGGCCAGTGAGGGCCAAGTGGACAGAGGAGCCAGGAGCCTTCCCAGTACACCCAAGTAGGGAGCTGGGCCTGGGAGAAGCTGAGGACTGGCCTGGGCTGTCGGGCTCCCAGCTGGACAACAGACTGGAAGGACTGCTTGCCTGGCCGGGGGTTCCAGAGCACCAAAGTCCAAAGGATCTGCACCAGACACAGGTACCACACAAGGGGGAGTGTGGGGAAAAAAGCCCATGGGTAGCTGACTACCATTGGGCTGAGACAGAACCAGGTCAGCGTATTGCCGTATGAATCCCTGCTGACCCAGCAGCAGACTGCTCTGCTGCTACTAGGGCCCTGGGTTGGGACGCGGTGCAGTGGGTGGTCCTGCGTCCCCCCCTGCCACCCCACTCTTGGGTAGCAGTCTCCCTCCTTGGCTGTTACAGAACAGCAGCCTGAACCTACCAAACACCCACCTGAGCAAGGGGATCCAGCTAGGCACCCATATTAAACTGCATTTCCATAAGAATAGGGGAGAACAGTGTCACAGACACTGATTTTGAATATGATCCTCAGATTATTTTCCTTTCTTCCTGGGTTGTCACCTTTCTGAGAATCTCTGTATTTCTGAAGGGCTAGGTAAACCCTGTGAATCTGCATCACTGCTATCAGGAAAGGTGTGGCAGGACAAAGGAAGGGCAGTTATTCATACAGGCTCATTGGAAAATTTTTGTCCATGGTTTCCAAACCTCGTTAAGGGTAACCAAAGATGGAAAGCTAGTGAGTCATAATCCATTTTTTATGTTTCACTTTTTGTGTCTATTCTTGTTTATATCTCAGAGTGCAGTGAAGCCAGAAGAAAATCTTATTTTCCTTAGTTATGATTTTTCCTCTCAATTCCCAGAAAAATATCTCATTGGAATCCTATGAGACTAAGGAATAATCTGAGATTCAGTATTGTATTACATGTCTTGGTGACTTTCTTATTGGCTATTAGCTTTTTTATTTTTTTCCTTCCTTTATTAGGACCTAATAGTTAATATTCCTTCAACTTCCTTAAGGTCACTGAAAAGATTATTTGACTTATTTTTGTTTACAGTTAGAATTTATGATATACAGTAAAACCTGTGTTATCCAGCAGACACGGGGATTAGGTTGTGCCGGGTTTCTGAAAATTCCAGATATCTGAGGGGGAAGGCATGAGCCACGGGGTCGGGGGGGGGGGCAGGATGCAGCCTGGTGAGAAACAGGGAAGCTGGGGGCCAGAGATGGTGGGGATGGCCTGCCGGGGGGGAACCGTGAGGGGGCTGACCTGCAGGGGAGGGCCACAAGCCATGGGGGTGCCAGGCTGCTGGGAGCTGCAGGGGGCTGACCTACTGGGAAAGAGGCCAGGAGGCATGGGGGCGGGCTGAGCAGCCACGAGGGTGCCAGGCTACTGGGGGCTGACCTTCCAGGGAAGAGGCCAGGAGGTGCAGGGGCAGGCCAAGAGGCCACAAGGGTGCCAGGCTGCCGGGAGCCACGGGGGGCTGACTTGCTGGGGAGGATGCCAAGAGGTGTGGGGGGGAGGGTGTGGCCACGAGCCGTGGAGGTGCCGGGCTGCCAGGAGCTGTAGGGGTCTGGGATGCAGCCTGGCGTCAGACGACCGGAGTGGCCATTTGCCCGTCCCCCAGGTACATGCTGCACACCCAGCTTAAAGCTTCAGTTTCCTTTTTTTTCCCCCCCAGCTCAGAAATATGCCAGTTTCTAAAGTTTTCTGGCTAGTTAAGTGCCGGATAGTACAGGTTTTACTCTACTAGTATTTTCAAAAGCTTCAGAGGGGTAGCCGAGTTAGTCTGTAACAGGAAAAACTTAAAAAACAACTAATAGTTAGTAGCACCTTAAAGAGTAACAAAATATGTAGATGATATCATGAGCTTTTGTGGGCACAACCTGCTTCTTCAGATGACCGGAGTGTTGGAAGTCCAGATCCAAGAATAAATAAGGGATGGGGAGAGGGGAGGGGAGAAGGAAAAAAATGGAGGGGAGGAAGAAAAAAAGACACAGTGAGTAGATAAGCTTCAGAGGGGTAGCCAAGTTAGTCTATAACAGGAAAGATTTAACAAACAACAAATAATCTAGTAGCACCTTAAAGACTAAATAGTTGCAAGAGGCTGACAACTTCCACCCCACCATCAACTTCAGTCTGGATCAGTCCACACGAGAAATCCACTTCCTTAACACTACAGTACTATTAAATGATGGACAAATTTCCACCACCCTATACCGGAAACCTAGTAACTGCTACACTTACCTTCATGCCTCTAGCTTCCATCCCAGACATATTTTTCAATCTGTTGTATACAACCAAGCCCTAAGATACAACCAGATTTGCTCCAATCCCACAGACAAAGACAAACACCTACAAGATCTATATAAAGCATCCTTAAAACTGTGGGGTAGGGTGAGGTATCCAGCACACATCTCATTATTTCATGTTGGTATTGCATTCAGTGCTTTCATCTGAATGTCTTTATTTTCCAACTCTGTCTTATCATTTAAAATCTTTGCAACCTCTGAAATTATCGTTTCTCCCTCGCTCTGACACATACCTTTTGAACATTCTAGTCCTTCTGCATTCTTTTTTTCAGTATATTAATAATTCCTTATTAACACATAGGGATTATTGTGTAAATCAAATCACTCTTTAAAGTCTTCAAAAGTAACTCTCTCTCTCTGTCTAATTTCGTCCAATCTGCAATAATTAACCCTTCTTTCTCAATCTTGGATAAAACCTTATCACTATCTCCAGCTGGAAAATAGGGATTATTTGTAAAAGTAATTAGAGGGGATTGTTACCTAATCAAATTTGACTATTTGTAGACCATATTCTATGGACTCACTGACCACTGAAACAATATATAAGCTTCTGAATATTTACCAGCATGGGCTCAAATTAATTATGTGCCCTGAAAGCAGTGATTTTGGCCTTTTTTTAAATAGGCACATGGAGTTTAGCAAACGTATAAAATAATGTTCGGATCATGAGGATTTTACAGTTTAACCCTCAAATATCATATGCAGAATGAGACTTCAAATGAAAAACATTGTGGAGTCAGCCTTTTGGGATCTTAGACACAAGTAGGAGGAAAGATCTAAATAAGGAAAGGAGAAGGAACTTGTTATAGTATGTGGGAAGCTGTTTCAAACATAAAAGACAGCTTAAAAGAATATGAGAAATTTTGGTGGGGGAGGAGGGCAAATGAGACTATTTACAGAATTTACTGAATTAATTGGAAAGATTTCAATCCAAATCAAGCCCATTACTGGAGCAGGAAAACTGCTGAAACTGGTAGGGATAGATGAACTGCATGAAAGGGAGTAAAAACAGATATTGACATGGGTTGAGCTGAGCACATTTGAGGACAAAGATAATGAATGTAATGTTAAAAACCAAAAAAAGACAGAGACAGTCAGTGATGGGGTGTGAAGGGCTAAGACTGTTGAAGCAGCTATGGAGAAAAATTATATCATCAGTGGCATTTTTTTGTTAACAGCGAAGATAACAGATATGTAAAGATACTGGATAAGGGGAGGGAATCACAATAATAGCACAAGGAGACTTAATCCAAATATATAGAAGAACATGATCAGTGTAATGCTAGAAGATGCTGATTAGTTGTGGGCGGAATCAAACCTAGAGCATGAGCCTCTACAGTATGAGTTAAACCCCGGCAGAGAAGACTCATTATTCTCTCTGTAAGTGGTCTTGGTGCCACTAGGAGGCATGGTACACCACACCCAGCAGGTGTGAGAATTACATAGCATGAGTGGAAAGGAAAGGATGGATCTTATAGCTGTTATAGAGGAAGTAATACTAGAATGTAAAGAGAACATGCACGTGTGGGGACAACGAGCAAAGCTGATCACAGTAAGATGGCCTATCATTTTTTATGGTAGTATGTCATGGTGAAGTGATATTGCATCGTTTTGTGAAACAGAACACCGCATGGTGAAGAGACTGAAGATAAAGGTATATACGTGCATGCAGAGATTCTGTGTCCCTGTCAAAGTTCTGATCCAGCAAAGCAAAGTTTATATGTGCATTTGTAGTGTGGAATTGTGTTAAGAAACAACTTCTGAAGCTGCTAATCACATCTTTCCCCAGACCAATTCATTCTAATGTACCACGAGGGAAGAGGACACTGACGGAGCCACACTCCCCTGTATTCAGAGTAGGAAACAAGAAGCTGGGGGCATGGTTCCCCATTTCTCTCTGTAGAAGTTAGAGGCAGGTTGCTCTTTTCTCAGATGCAAGGGAAAGAAGGGGGAATCAGGGAAGAGATTTTTCTATAGGAAGAACAGAGTCGGATGGGGAATGATTATTGTCCAAGCAGGCATTAAAACTGTTCCACGTATTGCCTGGCAGGTAGGCTTAAAGCCCCATAAGCAGAATTCAGAAGCTCCAAATGCTACCACTTCAGATTCATCTACCTGATGAGTATAGCTGGGTGTGAAATGGCTTTCTTGTCCCACAAATATTGTTGAAAATTGTTCCCATTCTGCCAAATGTTCTAGAATTGCAAACAGTCCTGTGATTCAGGCACTTAGCTAAGCTATGTGAGCCCCATGTTCAAGGCCCTACCTTGTTTCATTCAGAGTAGGGATAGAATAGTTAGTCTCTGGCTATGTCTACACTACAAAGAAAAATTGGAAAAAGATACACAAACTGTGAACTGCAATTTGTGTATCTTTTTCTGCTTTCCTTCCAAAAGAGGTTTTTCCGATATTTGGCCTCTCTTTCTTCCTCATAAAGAGGTTTACAGGGATGCCAAAAAAATTGTCTGCTTTTCTGAATTTTTTTGGAAAAGCAGACATGTTCCTTGGATGTGGCAGAGCTTTTCTGGGATACCTCCCGGAAAAGCTCTGTAGTCTAGATGTACCCTCTGTCTCTTAGATGCTCCTGTCCCAAGTGTTCCACTTTGTATAAATGATTAAATGTTCATTGAGTCAGACAGAGAGAAGGGTAAGTCTCTACCACTGCAAAACAAAGTGAGCTAGCTAAAGTTAAAATAGCAGAGAAGACAGAGCAACTCAGCTTTCAAAAGCCTGTTGGGGAACCTGTATTTGGACTCAAGCAGCTAACCTATGTTAAAAGGCAGCTTGCTAACTCTTAACTGCTATTTTGATCCATATTAGCTAGAGATCAATTTTATAGGCAAATAGGCATGTCAATCACCTGGGATGTAGGTGTTTAAATTTCAGTTTAACTATCAATTGCAATCCAGAAAACTCCCACCAAATCCTGTAGGTGCCTGAACTCACTTGGCACCTAAATTTCTGCTGCAATAGTTTCCTCAGCACCTACATTTCTTCCTCTGAGGGTATGTCTACACTACAGAGTTTTGTAAGAAAAACTGATGTTTTTTCCGACAAAACCTGCATTAAATCCACACTGCAATCATGTTCTTCTGAAAGTAAATCGAAAAAACAGAGGGGTTTTTCCGGCATTGGTAATCCTCTTTCTATGAGGAAGAAGCCTTTTTCTGAAAGAGCTCTTTTGGAAAAAGGTGTGTGTGGATGGGAAGGAGGGTTTTTTTTTTTTCAGATGAAGAGACCTCCAGGAAATAACTCTGGTGCGCTGGTGGACACTCCATCCAAAGTAATCAGGACTCTAGTTCCTGTCTCCTGGCCCCTCTTATAGCTGCAGGCACCCTGGACAAGCCTTGTGGCAGAAAGCCGGCCTGAGAGCAGCACCTCACCCATGGCTCTCCCTGCCACAGGCCTTGCCACCCATGGCAGACCAGGGAGCAGCCCCAGGGAGCCCAGGACCCACCCAGGGGGACCAAGAGGTGCGCACCTTCCTTGTCCGGAGCGGAGATCCTGTCCCTCCTTGAACTGAGGGATGAGGAGGACACCTTGCAGGATCTCTGCTCAAAGAGCTGACATGAAGAAATATTCAAGTGCATGGCTGAGTCCCTGGCGGAGCACTGACACCCACTCCGGACCTTGGAACAGGTCCTGAATAAGGTAAAAGAGTTCTGTCAGGGATATGTCCAGGCCAGAGAGCACAGTTTGTGCTCAGGGGCAGGACCCCACACCTGCCCCTATTACCTGGAGCTGCACCAAATCCTGGGGGGTGGGGAAATATCTTCCTCACCCATCGTTGTGGACTCTGGCCTTGAGACCCCCGTCATCGCCCAGCAAGAGGTCATGGCGGAGGAGGAGCAGGAGAACCAGGGCCAGCAGAAGGAGGAGATGGAGACCATCACCCTGTCCCTGGAGTCAGTACCGGTCAGCCAGGATATCTCCCAGGTCTCGTTGGACTCCAGGGAGGGATCTTCAGGTGAGTGGTCTTGTCACACACACAGGGCGGGGGAGGCGGGTGCACAGGGGGAGAAGGGCGAGTGTCACGTGGGCTGCTCAGGCTGGACATCATGCTGCGGTATATGCACATGCAACCACGTGCAGCGTTAGTGTGCAGCACGTGGATGCAGCAGGCAACCCCGGGCATGGGTGGGATCCTGCTGCCAGGCTCGGGGGAGGACACACACATCCTGCCAGGGGGCAGGGGCCCTCTCAGCAACTGCCATGGCTGGAAGCAGGCTAGCCACAAGGGTGCAGGCATCACCACAAACACCCCGAGGGGTGCTGCACACAGCACGCGGCCCTGCCTGCACATGAGAGGCACTACCTGCTCCCGTGGGCAGCGCTGCAACTCCTCTCCTACCCATGAGGGGATCCCACTGTGGACAGACACTTCCCTTGCCTGCCTGGCCATTGTCCGGGGGGGGGAGGGGGAGGAGCGGGCAGCACGGTCCCCTAGGCACCTCAGGGTCCCAGTGAGGCATAGTCTACTGTGCAGGCCGCATATGGCCTTGCTCCTGAGACATCCCCTTTCTCTGCCCTAAGGACTGTTGGTCGCTGCTTACAGAGGAGGCCACGGCCTCAGGGACAGTGTCTGCATGGATGACTGACAACCTCTCCCTCTTTGTGTTCTCCACAGCCGGACCAACCGGGACCGAGGGGCGAGCCACACCCTGGGGGACCCGAAGGCATGCTAGAGTCCAGGAAGACCTCATGTGCCAGCATGTCAGTGTCCTGCACAACATGCAGCAGACCCTGGCGCAGAAGGTCCGCGAGGACACTGAGTGGCAGAACTGTGCCTGGGACCACCTCATGCAGTGGTGTGATATCATGTATGCCATCATGTCACAACCGCCTGCTGTCGCTCCTCCTGCCTTCCACCCACCTGCTCCCCGTGCTATGCCCATTCCCCCTCTGCCTGCTCCCCATGCGATGCCTCTGCTCCCTCCCTAGATGATGCCCATGTCCCCCCCAGATGATGCTCATGCCCCCTCCCCAAGTGATGCCTATGCCCTCTCCCCCTGCCCTCCTGTCATCCCTGACCCCGCTCCAGCCTCCCCCTTCTGCCTATCCTCATGTGGTCCCCAGACCCACAGATCCCTGTCGAGGTCCCCACACCCCAGGTAGCACATCTAGCTGGCCCCGACACCACTCCTAGCCCCCTTCCCTCTCCAGTTTATGAGCCCCACTCCCTCTGCCCACCTGTTTGTAATGAAAGATAAATACAGAGTTAATTTTTTGGGGAAACCAAACAGGTGTTTATTGAGAGGTCAGGGAAGGGGCAAAGGGAGAGGTTGTGGTGGGGAAGTGATAGGGCAGCAAGCCAGAGGCCCCTGTTAGGGAGGCCCTGGTGAGAGTTACTGGGGTCCTTGAGAGAACCTGTCCCTCAGGGTCTCCTGAATGCGCATCCCGGCCTGATGGGCCTGGCGGCTGGCACCTGTTCTCCCCTGCTCAAACACTCACCCCTCACAGCCGGCGTCTGCCTTCCACCCTGGGAGGAAGGCCTCCCCCCTTCCTCTCCACAATGTTGTGGAGGACACAACATGTCGCGACCACCTTAGGGATGTTGTGCTCCCCCACATCAAGGCAGTCATCAGGCACCTGAATCTGGGCCCGGTGGGCATTAAATTGGTCCCTGATGGGATCTAGGTGGCTGGTATAGGATTTCATAAGCCATAGCATCGGGGGTAAGCCACGTTCCTCCCACAATGCACAGTGGCACCTGCATGTCCCCAACTGCAAATTCGCAGCGGGGGAAGAATGTGCCCGCCTCCAGCTTCCTGCACAGGCTGGAATGACAAAACACATGGGCATTGTGTGCCCTGCCTGACCACTGGACAAAAATGCCTGTGAATAGTCCACGGTGGTCGACCAGGGCCTGCAGCACCATAGAAAATTAGCCCTTCCTATTAATGTACTGGGACACTCGATGTTCCAGTGTGCAGATCGGGATGTGGGTTCCATCAATGGCTCCAGCACAGTTTGGGAACCCCAGGGCAGCAAATCCAGCCACAATTGGGTCCAGGTCTCCCAGATGGATGACCTTCTGCTGCAACATGCAGAATACACCTCTTTCCATAGATGTTCCTTGAGACATAGATGTTCCTTCAATAAAGATGCCAAGTAATTGGTAAACTTATCACTTAGCCTAAATGTTTCTCCTAGTGTCCCCAAAATTGTCCAAAGTTGGTCAAATAAATTGATATTACCCACTTTGTGTCTCAAGTTGCTATCGTCCTGCTAGGATTATGTGTCGGTTATAATCATTGTCTGTTAGTGTTTGTCTTATTTAAACTGGAAGTTCTTTGTGGTATCCTGGACATCAGTGATACAATGTTTGCGTTGTCTATTTAGATATTGAGATAGAGAGAAGAGAGAATAGTAGAATTCCTGATGGCAGTCCAAATAAACCCTACATCATACCTTATGCTTTGAATCTCTGAAAAGAAGATTTGGCAATAAGATAGGAAGCAAAATACTTGGCTACACTATCTAATGGGGGAATTTGTTTTCCTATTTTAAACTTAAAAGGGAACATTTTTAAAATAAAGATGAGCATGTGATGGAGTATTTGCAGTAAGCTCTTGGTTCCAAAAGTGCTAATTAGCAGCATCAATTTTAGAGAAGCAGCACTGTCAAGTTAAGTACCAACAAAGCTGGCAGCAAGAAGCTCAATTGTTTTGGTTTCTTTTTGTTGTTGTTGTTGTTTTAAAGCCCTACTGCTGACACTAACATTCTGTGTGGCCGTGGGACCCCACTTTACTGATGTTTTTATTTCACCATCTCTGAAATAGTGTTGTCTCTAAGGAGTAATGTGAGGATAAATTATTCAATGCCCTATAGAAGCAACCTATTTTGGCATCCTGCAGTGTTTTAATTTGCTTTTGTAGGTGTATCTGGAAGGAATTAACTCTGCACTAGGGTTTTCAGGTGTCCAGTTTTTGACTGGAATATCTGGTATAAAAGGGAATCTGGCAGCATCTCGTCAGCCCCAGTGCCAGGATGCTAAAAGTCCAGTTACCTACGCTGACCAGTCTCTGCCACTGAGAGACAGGAAAAAGCACCAGCTGGGGCTGAAGCCACATGGAGAAGCTGCTCTCTTTTCAACTGCTGATGCCTGACAAGCAGCAGTGCCTGGCTTTTGGACCAGGCTCCAAGAGGTAGATGCCACTACCCAGGGAGTGCGACATCCTGTCTACCCCCCTCCCCTTTTACCCTGCTGTGCCCTGATTGCCCCTGCCCTAGCCCCTCACTACAGGGACTGAATGCCCCATTCTGATCCCAGCTCAGGGGAATGGCCCCTGCCTTGTCCCACTGTGCTCTAGCCCCTTGTTCTACAGAACAACCCCTCCCTCTACTTTAGGTAGGCAGGCAAGCTCCATGTCAGCTCCTCCCAGCCTGACTTTGCAGGTAGCAAGTGAGTTTTGGAAGTGGGGGGGGGGGTTGAGTGAGTGAGCAACAGAAGAAGAAGGAGAGAGGAGGGAGCAGAAGGTGGGAAGGTGTTTTAGGGGGAGGGGCAGGACGTCAATGGAAAATGTGGAGGAAGGGTCAGGGCAAAGATGTTCAGTTTTCAGCAATTAGAAAGTTAGCAACCCATCTCTGCTCCTAAGAATAATTTCTATCAGCGAGATTTGGATACATAAAATAGACTTTTCTGGAGATACACGCCACAGAAAAACAAAAAGAATTTCTTAGCATTGCAGCTAAGAACAAGAAATTTCTCCTAAACGTATCAACCTGGGCAGTTTCTAAAGCGAGGTTATAAAAACGCTTGTAATTAGAGATAAGTTTCAGTAGTGCAATAAGTGTTAAGTGTTATTTGACAGACTTTTGCACCTTCATAATGACAGTTGAATCCAGGAACATTTGCAGTCATAGTATAAAACAGTGACTGGGGCAAGCCTGTGGCCTGTGTTGATGCATCAGCTCTTAAGTCTCAACTGCAATGAGTGCATTCATTATGCCATTGACTGCTAATTTTCCATTCACTGTCAGTTTGTGAAACAGTACTATTTCTGAGCAAGAAAAAGGGCTTGCTGCTCCTTCTATCCCCTAATAAATGTACTGTTGCTGAGATAAAAGATGGAAAAGACATGTAATACATGTCGTGCTTGGATCCCTGAAATTTGTTACAAACTTTTAGCACTTGGCAGCAGGCTAGAAAAAGATTTCATTGTGGAATATAGTAGAACAAGGATGCTAGAACTGTTGAAGAAACATTAGTTTGTCTATACATCACACTGAGATAGCTTACTGTGAAATCTAAATCACTGTCCATTATAATCTGGGCATAGTACTAGCCTTCTTTTAGACAGACCTTGTCTCAACCAAGTCATTATAGAATAATAAAGTATTTAGTACTCTTAGAAGCATAAATATTTAAAAATCAAATTAAAATAAAATGCAGAACACAAGACATACACAATTCTAAAAATGAAATCACATGATCATTATTTTTGTAGCCCTTCACTATCATCACTCTTCTGCTCTATTGTCTATTACTATCACTGTCTCTATTTGTCTTATTTAGACTGGATGTTCTTTGAGGTTGGACTGCTCTGTTAAATATCTGTAAAGCACCATGCATTTACAAGACTGCATAAATAATATAAAAATACATGAGGCACTGATCAAAATAGCTAAGATTCCAGAGGTGCAAGTGGATAAAATGCACCACCCAAAAATGCAGATCAAACACATAAAGGGGAGTGGGTCATCAAAGCTGGAATTCATCCTGGAACAATATTCATTAGATTTTTTTTAAAGCTGCTGACTTTGTAGAATTCCTACAACAAATGACATATGAAATGAACAATTTCTACCCAGCCCAATCAGCTTTACAAGCAGCATTCTCCACAATGTGCTGTTTGTTCATGGACTCAGAACCCAAAGTCTAACACATATTTACCAATATAAATATACATCTTAAAAGCTTGTCCTGCTCTTTGTTTTGAGATTCCTCATTTGTCTTCACTCCACGATAATCTCTAGTACCCCCTGTATTGTTCCTATAGGATCATCTGTCAGGGATCCTCATTGCTGCTACTCACTTCAGCCCTGCTGAAGTTATTTCTCTTTTTTTTTTAATTTCTCTGCGTGCATGATCTGTTCCTCAAGAGATAGTTTAAGCTAAACTAGAATGTTAAACAAGGCTTGCCTATGGCCACCATTTTGAATGTTTTCTGGATGCATTTGACTATTTGAGCCTCAAAACAGTTTAAACTTCATATTTAGCAATGGCTTCTCTCAAGGTTTCTTGAACCAAAGAAGCAGGGGGCATTTCTGACCTTTTAACCTAATGGGTGTGCTGTCAGACCCCTCCCTGAACAATGGCTCCAAAATAAGCATTCACTCTTGTCAGCATTGAAACACACAAATTCTCTCTTGCTGTCCCACAAGTGAGGAGATATTCTTACTCTTATGTCATCTTCCAGTAACCCAAGTACCATTGGGTAGGGTTGGTAGAGAAAAGTCAAGGGCGCCACCCCAGCGCAAGGTGTGGATGTGGGCCATTGTGAAGCTCCCGGGATAGCTGGTTACATCTGAGGGAGCCATTGATCCCTCAAGAAATATCATCTGTGCCTAGCAGTACTGTAGAGCTGTAGAGGACTCAGGCTGAGATCTTAAAGGTATTCAAATTCCTAACTTCCATGGAAACCAATGGGAGCTAGGAGCCTAAACTTTTTTGAGGAACTAGGCCTGAGTGACATGGATATGGTTTGAGCCAGGAATTGTCCTATGACTTCAGTAGCGGTGTGATTATGCTATGCTTATAAGAATCATATGATTACCCTTGCTGGCCACTAGGGTAATGCAAGCAACAAACTGGTAACTATAACATCAACAGAACAATGTGTGTGTGTGTGTGTGTGTGTGTTTGTGTAAATAAATTCATATGCTCTTTACTTTGTATTCTCATTAAACATGGCATATTGCCTTTTTCCCTAAAAAGATCCCATGTGCTTCTTCTAAGAAGCCTATAGGATTCCCTCTCTCCCCACACCCCCCCATCCCAAATAATTTGTATTTGCTGAGTAATGCAAAGTGGGAGTGGGAATGTGCTTACTCACCTCTGCCATCACATGGTAGTGCAGAGCAGTGATTGCTTCAGTGAGAGAAATGTAGTACTGTTTAAATATGTGTAGATTACTTTTGGGATCTTATCTAGATCACTGGGAGGGAATAGACGATTTTAGCAACCTTCCCCAAAAGACAAACAGATGTTAAAAGTCTTTTTGTATCCACTAATTTGTGGTATAATTGGTATTACTTAAATATCTAGCTACCTGAATGTGCACAGTGCCCACCTATAAAATCTCAAGGTATTTAGATGACAAACTGCCCTGGAAAAATTTGTGAATACTATATTGTCTGCAGATATGTATGTGCAATCTGAGGACATGAAAAGTAAACTGAAGTTCCAAAATCTAGTTCTTCCCATAGAAAACATATTTTACCATATTTAAACTGCAATAATTTATTCTTTAAAAGACACAGATGGTGGCTGAGCTAATGGTATGAACAGTGTATGTGTTCTGAGAACTAAAAAGGTCTCAAAGTTGGTTCTTGGGCTACATGGTCCAGAGTCTTATAAGTGCCAGCTCTGGTCAATGGGGCACACCTAGCTTTAAGAGACCAAATGAATATAGCAGCTTTCTGGCCACAATCCCTTTTGCTGCATTATAGCCCTTGAGCTGAAGCAGGGAGAGAGTGATTATGTTGGCTTTATCACCCGAGGGACCTCAATACTGGAGGAATCCAATCCGAAGGCAGTCAATTAAGCCGGCTTTAAGACTACTTTGTACCGTAGGAGCAGCACCAAGAGTGTTATTGAGTTGATGCCTTTTTACTCTTTTGTGACAGTAGAGTGTAGTGATAGTCAGATACTCCAAAATAGTATTCATTAGTGCAAGCCAGTATTTGGAAATGAGTTGTGGATCAGTTCATTAAATCAGTTGGTTTTAAATTCCATCTTTATTAGTATCAGTTTCTTGATTTATTTTGGATTTGACTATTTGATACCCATTCATACCAGCAAAAAAACCCCAAACCCTTAAAATCTGAAATTCAAACATAAATTTGCTGAACAAAATAGATTTTCATCCAGCTAACTTTAGCCTTATTTTAACAGGGTATTCATTTAAGAAGGGGAGAAGTGTAAACTGGGAATCAAAGGAACAGACTTGTCCTGGAAGTTCTGGATCTTTTTGTTTTTAAAATAATATTCTGGTGAAGGATATCAAGTGTCATCAGAAAAGCTATTTGTAAGTCCCCTGGCTTTGGTGATAGAGCCCTAACTCTACAAAAGCCATAGGCTCTGATGGATGCTATAATGCAAGCAACTGTTGGTTACATTTCTACAAGAATTTCCTGTGTTCTCCTTCCTTGAGGCTCAACAGAATACTAGACAACACAGAGGTTATATTTTAAATAGAACTGGGAAAGGTTTTTCTTTGTTGGCAATTAAAAAACTGTTTCAGTTGGAATGAAACATTTTGTTTTGATTTTGAACATTTAAACAGGTTTTAAATTCTTTTATTTTATAGGCAATTTAAAAATGAAAGTCATTTTGAATTGAAAAATCAGTTTGATTTTTCAATTCAAAATGACTTTCATTTTTAAATTTCCTTTAGAAAATGTCAATCAAAACCTGATTTTTCTTTTACCTTTTATCTTGACCAAAGCAGTTAAGTAAAAACCACATCAATTAACAAAATGTTTATGTCTCAGAATGTGTATTTTCTAGCAAAATGAGTTTTGATTGAAAAATGTCACCCAGCTCTAGATATAAGCTTTCACAATTTATCCTCTCTTGTGAGCAGGATTATCTTGGAGTCTCTAGGAATTAAAAATTAATCAAAGATTATGTCATGTGATGAAACCTCCAGGGTGGTCTTAGTCTTTCTTTCAGTACAGTTATTATTATTCCAGCTACTTGACTGGCACATGTATATTCCAAATAATTTGTTTCTAGAATTTGGTGCTGACATTTTTGTGGCACACTCTCTGTAAATGTAGTTTCAATCTTATCAATATTTTCCTGTAAAGCTTCCTACATCAGATGTCCACTGAGGATTTTATAGCAAGAATGAACATATGTTTCATTTCTTTTATATCTCCTAAACTCCTACTGCTTCAGGCCCAAGACAGGAGGAGAGTAACAGTCTTTGGAAGGTAGACTTAGTTAGATACATAAACATGTATGACAGTAAACTTTTACCCACCTTAAACATTTATTATACTCTTAAATTTGTCTTATTATGTAACATAAATCCAAGGCAATTCTTGTTAATGTTCCATTATCTAGTAGAAAGGCTACCAAGTCATCTATCATAAACAAATAAATCTGGTATTACTTATTGTTCATATTCACCATTTTATCATAATATCCATCCATAACAAATATTTAACTGCAAGGTATATCAGTGTCTTTTCTCTGAATAATATTTGGCTGCATGTTTATAGCAATGAGCTCTGGTTATATAATACTTTATTACAACCTATAAATATCTTTGTTTTACATGAGGTTAACTTCTGATATTGGGGGAAAAGCATCATGGCTAATCTGGACAAAATACAGATTTATATAAGCAGCACACAATAACCATTTTAAGAAAATCAGAGCCGCTTGGCATTGGTCTAATGCTGACTTGATGTTCTACTTCTTGACTAAAGAAATGAGAGGAACCACTAAAATGGTGACACAAATTGATGTTAATAAATTAGTGGATTTATAAAAGGATGTCCAATTTTAGAGCTAAAAGCACGCCATTATATGCCGCATAATGAAGTTTAAAAGGCATACTGATAAGTGGCTGCATTCAAATTCATTTCTGTGCCCTTTTGTGTGCTTATCTACCCTGGGCCAGCAGACAATCCAGCTTTTCACTAGCCTTTGGCACTCCACCATCAGCAATAAAATGTGAGCTCTTTTATATTCCCATAGCTTTCTTAATTAGCAACACCTGTGGTACTCTCCATTTGGAGCGGCATCATCAGCAAAGCACACCTGCTTTGGGGCCTGCAGGTAGAAAAAGGTTCAGTGTCTCAGGGCTCGTGGGAGTCCATCTGTGTGCCCTAAAGCAAAGCTGGAGAAATGGCTAAATACCTATCAGCTTCAAGGGTCCTTATTCTAGCCTCTCATCCGATAATTGTTGTTTTGATTTAGTGAAATAATAAATAACGTCCTGAACGTATATACTATGGCATTCCTGGTTATAAGGAAGTCCTTTGCCTGCCTTGCATTTGAGATGAACTGTTCTAAGTCAATTAGAACACAATGGAAACATTTCAGTTGTATAATTCTTGACTATCTAAATGCAGTGTGAAAACATTTGAAAAGTTAATTTTTGAGGTATTTATGTAATCAGCATTTTTGTATTCATCTTCCATATTTTGAGGCATATCCATAATGAAAATGGAGACAATTTGTTCCTATAGAAATGAATATATAATGAATACACTCACTCACACACACACACACACATTCATTTGTCTATATATGATATCATCATATTTATATACATGATATAAGCAGATTCTCATTAACTATTCAGGGAATGAAATGGTTTGTAACTAAAGCAATAGCTGTAGCAGTTCATCATGAATAGCATTTTAAAAGGATACTTTGCAGTGCAATAGGCAAAATATCTGCAACTAAAAGAAATAGAATGTCCAGTCTGTGTTCTTACTTTTCCTTTCTATACGTGTTGTCTTTTCCCAAAAAAAGAATATAATTGAGACACTTACCTATGTTTTGTTAGAGCTCAGATTGTTTTACTGCACCTTATTATATTAGAACTTGAATTTATGCAACAAAAATAGTGTCAAGATTTTCAACAAGTAAATACTCATTCTTCCTTAAACAGAAAGGCACTAAAAGAAAAATCTTTGTGTTAGTAGATTGAGGTGTTGAAATATGTGCAGTTCAATTCCATAAATGTACCAGACTAAAAACACTATTTCGGAAAGTAGAAATGAAGAAGATTACTAGAGCTATAAAACAAGTCATCTGTCTCGTTACACAATTTATAATAAAATAGGCTAATAGTATTTTCTTTTTCTGAAATGTGATGAGACATAGTAAACTATAGTAAATGTATATAGCAGCAGAAAATACAATATTTCTTTGCTATCATATTTATAAGATCTATCATATTTTATTTTGGACTTTTCCCAAATAGATATATGTGTACTTACAAAACTTTCCTTTTAGAAATGAGACAGACATTCAGTCATACTGTGGTTGAGTCAAGTCAGACAACACTGTCTGAATATCCTGATACTTGGTGTTGAATGTTCAGTAATATTTCAGCCCATTTCTGAAAGGCCCTTATTTTCTTTTTCCAAATTGTGGCAGGGGAGGAAGGGAGTTAATTGGCACATTATATGAATTCCACCAATGTATTGCCTGCCAAGCATATTTTTAATTAATAGCAAGATATGTACAGTAAGGAGACAATGCCAGAAGGAAACCTGGAATCCTGATAATCTAAAATCTTTATTTCTAACTAAAGGAACATGCAACCTGACAACTCTGAGTTGTGGACATTACTCAGACAAGAGCAAAACCAACAATACTGCAATTAATATGCCACCCACTGGTGTTGAGGATTAATGTTGCAATGGTTTGGTCCCCCATACAGGCATAAACTAATTCTGCATAGCAGGAGGACAGAACTCTTTCAGCTAATGTGCTCATCAAGAAGGCAATTTATACTGCCACTGTTTTCTAGGTGCAAGGGGTGAGCATTTTAATTATTTTATCGACATGACAAAAGAAAACAGTCTTAATTTGTATTATTTCTCCTTTTAAAAATACAAGAGTGTATGAGAACGATAGTATCAGACTGACAGAATAAGCCACCACCAATACATGGTACTATTCCATCATGAGTGATCCATGTGATCATTCAGACAACAGTGGTCAAGAAAAGACAGACTGAAAGCATTTGGGTTCAAATACACATGTTTCATTGGATTGTTCCAACACAGATCAATTTTTCACTGAGTACATCTTAAACAAGCTGACTGCTAATGAAGAAGTGTGGTGCCACAGCAAGGCACCCTCTCTAATGCCCAGGAGCAGACCCTGTGGAAAGCAAGCTGCCTTCAGGAATTGCTAACAGGGAGTTTGGAGAGGGAGTTCTCCAGGTGAAAGAGGAGTAAAAACGGGACCCTTGTGGTAAGTGGCTGTCTGGAGTGTGTGTTTGTGTGTGGGGGAGTTATTTGCTGTGTGCAGAGCTTGTGTTTATCTGGTTGGTTGGTTGGTTTGATTGTTTGATTGCTTGAAGGAGCTTCTAAAAGGTTTGAAATCTAGAAGCCTCTGTTAATTGGCTAAGCCTCAGTCAGGGGGAGGGGCTACCAGAGCTATATAAGCCTGTGACTCAGTGACCAGGGAGCTTGCGAACAGGAATTGCTAACAGGGAGTTTGGAGAGGGAGTTTAGAGGGGGAGGTTAGAGGGCACTAGTGACTTCTGGCCTTCTTTAAAACATAACTCTTATCGTAATCTATATTCCAGAGGTTTAAAAAGAATCCCAGTTTATACTTAAACTTGTTCATTAGAAAAATGGAGACAGAAGCCCAGCAGCAGAGTGGGGGCTATCCTGTTTATTGCGTCGAGTGTAACATGTATGATTACCTGCCCTGTGGGCGGGTGGCGTATGTGTGCACCCGTTGCAAGGAGCTCCTGACCCTCAGAGACCGAGTTCGGGCTTTGGAGGCCAGGGTGGCTGAACTGGAGGAGCTAAGGGAGGTAGAGAGATTTGTGGATGAGACTTTCTGGGACACTGTAGTACTGTCCCACCTCCAGTCTGAGAGCCCCAGTGCTCTTAAGGAGGATGAAAGTCTCAAGGGAACAGAGCATTCAATGGGAGCAGAGGGAAACCATCCCGTAGTTGGGACCCTCCTCCCAGAGGATGTTGCGGTATCCTCTCGCACTGAGGATACCTCTGAGGGGGAGGGAAAGCCAGTTCGGAAGAGGCAGGTGTTAGTAGTGGGTGATTCGATCGTTAGAAACATAGATAGTTGGGTTTGTGATGACCGGGAGAACCGTATGGTCACTTGCCTGCCTGGTGCGAAGGTTGCGGATCTCTCGAGGCATCTAGATAGACTTATGTGTAGTGCTGGGGAGGAGCCGGTGGTCGTGGTACATGTAGGTACCAATGACGTAGGGAAGGGTAGGAGAGATGTCCTGGAGGCCAAATTTAGGCTGCTAGGAAAGAGACTGAAATCCAGGACCTCTATGGTGGCGTTCTCGGAAATGCTTCCGGTTCCACGCGCAGGGCCGGGTAGGCAGGCAGAGATTCAGAATCTCAATGCGTGGATGAGACGATGGTGTAGGGAAGAGGGGTTTGGATTTATTAGGAACTGGGGACACTTTTGGGAGAGGGGGAGCCTATACAGGAAGGATGGGCTCCACCTAAACCAGGGTGGAACCAGACTGCTGGCACTAAACATTAAAAAGGCCGTAGAGCAGTTTTTAAACTGAGAGATGGGGGAAAGCCGATTGGTGTGGAGATGCACGTAAATCGGAGGGAGACTACTCTTAGAGGAGAATCCATTGATAGAGATTCTCTAAGCTGTAGTCAGAAAGAGAGGAGGGGAGAGGGCAAACCATGGGCCAGAGCAGACAAACAACCGTGTACAAAGGAATCCAATGCATCAGGGAAGGGCAGACAAATAAGCAGTGGCAAATTTTTAAAGTGCTTCTACACAAATGCTAGGAGTCTGACTAATAAGATGGGTGAACTAGAGTACCTAGTATTAAATGAGGAGGTTGACATAATAGGCATCACTGAAACCTGGTGGAATGAGGAAAATCTGTGGGACACAATCATACCGGGATATAAAATATATCGAAAGGATAGAGCAGGCCGGGTGGGTGGCGGAGTGGCACTGTATGTGAAAGATAATGTAGAATCAAATGAAATAAAAATATTAAATGAATCAACATGTTCAATAGAATCGCTATGGATAGTAATTCCATGCTCCAAAAATAAGAAATTAGCAGTAGGGATATATTACCGACCACCTGACCAGGACAGGGATACTGACATTGAAATGCTGAGGGAGATTAGAGAGGCTACCAAAACAAAGAACTCTATAATAATGGGGGATTTTAATTACCCCCATATTGACTGGATACATGTCACCTCAGGAAGAGAAGCGGAGATAAAATTTCTCAATGGCTTAAATGACTGCTTCTTGGAGCAGCTAGTGCAGGAACCCACAAGGGGAGAGGCAATTCTCGATTTAGTCCTGAGTGGAGCGCAGGAACAGGTCCAGGAAATAACCGTTACAGGACCGCTTGGGAATAGTGACCATAATATAATAACATTCAACATTCCTGTGGTGGATAGAACACCTCAGCAGACCAGCACCCTGGCATTTAATTTCAAAAAGGGGAATTACACAAAAATGAGGAGGTTAGTTAAACAGAAATTAAAAGGCACAGTGACTAGAGCCAAATCCCTGCAAGCTGCATGGAAACTTCTTAAAGACACCATAATAGAGGCCCAACTTAAATGTATACCCCAAATTAAAAAACATAGCAAGAGACCTAAAAAAGAGTCACCGTGGCTTAACCACCATGTAAAAGAAGCAGTGAGGGACAAAAAGGCATCTTTTAAGAAGTGGAAGTCCAATCCTAGTGAGATAAATAGAAAGGAACATAAACACTGTCAAATCAAGTGTAAAAATGTAATAAGAAAAGCAAAAAAAGATTTTGAGGAACAGCTAGCCAAAAACTCAAAAAGAAATAACAAAATGTTTTTTAAGTACATTAGAAGCAGGAAGCCTGCTAAAAAACCTGTGGGTCCCCTAGACGATCGAACTATAAAAGGCGCAATCAAGGACGATAAAGCCATTGCGGAGAAACTAAATGATTTCTTTGCTTCAGTCTTCACGGCTGAGGACGTTGGGGAGATTCCCAAATCTGCACCGTCCTTTGTGGGTAATGAATCTGAGGAACTGTCCCGGATTGAAGTGTCATTAGAGGAGGTTTTGGAACAAATAGAAAAACTTAATGTTAACAAATCTCCGGGACCGGATGGCATTCATCCAAGGGTTCTAAAAGAACTCAAATGGGAAATTGCTGAACTATTATCTGTGGTTTGTAACCTATCCCTTAAATCGGCTTCCGTACCTAATGACTGGAAGGTAGCCAACGTGACACCAATATTTAAAAAGGGCTCTAGAGGCGATCCGGGCAATTACAGACCGGTAAGTCTAACTTCAGTACCGGGCAAATTAGTCGAAACAATAGTAAAGAATAAAATTGTGAAGCATGTAGAAGAACATAATTTGTTGGACAAAAGTCAACATGGGTTTTGTAAAGGGAAATCCTGTCTTACTAATCTATTAGAGTTCTTTGAAGGGGTTAACAAACATGCGGACAAGGGGGATCCAGTAGATATAGTATACTTAGATTTCCAGAAAGCCTTTGACAAGGTCCCTCACCAAAGGCTCTTGTGTAAATTACATGGCCATGGGATAAGAGGGAAGGTCCTTTCTTGGATTGAGAACTGGTTAAAAGACAGGAAACAAAGGGTAGGAATAAATGGTAAATTTTCAGAGTGGAGAGGGGTAACTAGTGGTGTCCCCCAAGGGTCAGTCCTAGGACCAATCCTGTTCAACTTATTCATAAATGATCTGGAGAAAGGGGTAAGCAGTGAGGTGGTAAAGTTTGCGGATGATACCAAACTGTTTAGGATAGTCAAGACAGAAGCAGACTGTAAGGGACTCCAAGAAGATCTCACCAAACTGAGTGATTGGGCAACAAAATGGCAAATGAAATTTAATGTGGATAAGTGTAAAGTAATGCACATTGGGAAAAATAACCCCAACTATACGTACAGTATGATGGGGGCTAATTTGGCTACGACAAATCAGGAAAGAGATCTTGGAGTTATCGTGGACAGTTCTCTGAAAACTTCCACACAGTGTGCAGCGGCGGTCAAAAAGGCAAATAGGATGCTAGGTATTATTAAGAAAGGGATAGAAAATAAGACCCGGAATATCTTACTGCCCCTGTATAAAACTATGGTACGCCCACATCTTGAATACTGTGTACAGATGTGGTCTCCTCACCTCAAAAAAGATATTTTGGCCTTGGAAAGGGTTCAGAAAAGGGCAACTAAATTGATTAGGGGTTTGGAACGGGTCCCATATGAGGAGAGGTTAAAGCGACTGGGACTTTTCAGTTTAGAAAAGAGGAGACTGAGGGGGGATATGATAGAGGTGTATAAAATCATGAGTGGTATGGAGAGGGCCGATAAAGAAAAGTTATTTATTAGTTCCCTAAATAGAAGAACTAGAGGACACCAAATGAAATTAATGGGTAGCAGGTTTAAAACTAATAAAAGAAAGTTCTTCTTCACACAGCGTGTAGTCAGCATGTGGAACTCCTTGCCAGAGGAGGCTGTGAAGGCTAGGACTATAACAGAGTTTAAAGAGAAGCTAGATAATTTCATGGAGGTTAGGTCCATAAAAGGCTATTAGCCAGGGGATAAAATGGTGTCCTTGGCCTCTGTTTGACAGAGGCTGGAGAGGGATGGCAGGAGACAAAGCGCTTGATCATTGTCTTCGGTCCACCCCCTCTGGGGCACCTGGTGCTGGCCACTGTCGGCAGACAGGATACTGGGCTAGATGGACCTTTGGTCTGACCCGGTACGGCCGTTCTTATCTTATCTTATCTTATCTTAGCAAATTGGACAAGAGGGGCCATGTCCCAAAGGGTATGTCTACACTAGCCCCCTAGTTCGAACTAGGGAGGCTAATGTAGGCATTCGAAGTTGCAAATGAAGCCCGGGATTTAAATATCCCGGGCTTTATTTGCATCTTCCCATCCGGGCACCATTTTTAAATCCCCCTAGTCTGAACTAACTGCTCGTGGCTACATGCGGCAGTCAAACGTTAACTCGAACTAAGTCCTTATTTTGAGTTAACTGTTACACCTCGTGGAATGAGGTGTAACAGTTAACTCGAACTAAGGACTTAGTTCGAATTACCATTTAACTGCCGCATGTAGCCGCAGACAGTTAGTTCGGACTAGGGGGATTTAAAAATGGCGACCGGATGGGAAGATGCAAATAAAGCCCAGGATATTTAAATCCCGGGTTTCATTTGCTACTTCGAATGCCTACATTAGCCTCCCTAGTTTGAACTAGGGGGCTAGTGTAGACATACCCAAACTGAGTAGGCTAACAGGAAGTAGCTCAGAACAGCAGATTTTGATTCCTTGCTAGGAGACTCTGATCCATTCAGGGGCTGATGAACACAGATGCTGGTCTGGGGCTCAGAGGAGAGGTCTCCCTACCCTCCTGGCCTTAAGGACTGAGGCTTCTCAACCAAATGGGACTGAGAGCCACATACTTTAAGCACGAAGCCACCCAGTCCTCCAAACCACCTGTTAGAGTCACTATACTCTAATATATTATCTTCCCATAAAAACTCCCTTTCAGAGTGGCAAGTCATTTTAATACGGTCAGAAGCAGAATATTACACCTGGCTGGCTGTTCACCATTTTGAATTGTACACCTCAGAAAACTGAGTCAGCAGCGTCCAGAGCACAATACCTATCTAGAAAAGTGTATAGAAGAGTGTTAGGAAAAGGAACCTTTTATGTTGAAGAAACCTAACCAACCTGGATTTGAAAGGACAATCTCCATAAAGTACATTTGTACCTTAACTACTTTTTGATACAGAAAAAAATGTTTTTCATGCTAAATTATTTTTTTCACTGAATTTATGTCTGTGTCTATTTGACAATGTCTTTAAAGCAGTATAATTGGAGGTCCACTAGTTCATGAATTATTGCAATGTTTATGCTCATAGGGTATAATATTACCCAGGAATGTGGATTAGGATCAATGTTCATTTGTATAAATATAAATCTCTTCCTAAACTAGCAACTGGCAATTTGAAGTAGGGAGGGTGTTTTCTAGCAATAGTTATGGTAGCATACTTAGGGAAAAATCCTGGCCCTATTGAAATCAGTGGGTGATTTGCTTTTGACTTTCGTGGAATTAGGATTTCACCCTCTGTCTTTTTGGGGAAAAGACTCTTAGGTTTCTTGGAATTAAGTAACCTCATTGAAACAAGGCCAATGCCATTCACTCAGAACCTTAACTATAAAAAGCAGCTCCATATTCCAAATTAATATTTCTATGCTCATATTTTCAGTTTGCCTTCATCACCCCATTGTGTTTTTTGAGCAACCATGGTGATTGGCTTTGTTGTCTCATTGACTTCCACAGTTCTCTGGAGTTCTTCATTCTCCCTGCACTATCCATTTACCTTCTACCAACTGTGTTCATACTTTCTTTCCTGTTTCTGGAATGGATCTCTTCATTGTATGGTGTTTTCTACCATCTTATCCTATCAAGTTCTCCTGGTCTATGAAACTGTCTTCTCATGCAGGAAGATTCAGAGAGTTGTTATTACACAGCTTTAAAAATGGTCTATAATATAAAAACAATGCATGAACTTTGGAGCATGTTTTTATCATGTTCAGATATGTTTTTATTATGCTTCATAGCATGGCAGCATTGTGACGAGTTTCTGCCATGTGTGTGGTGATAAGTCTTCTCAAATGGACAAAGTCTTGCACTTCTTTGCTCAACACAAATATATATATATATATATATATATATATATAAAATCTCTGTCTGTTTTCCCATGTGTGGGGATTGGTGGTGGACATACTAGAGGAGTTTTCCTCTCCTAAAAGACTGTAAATTGAAGACACATTAGGGTGTATCTAGACTACGCTAGACTTTTGAAGAGGATGCAAATTCCATGGGAATTTGCATATCTTCTTTCGAGCTCACTTTCGAAAGCGGCACTTTCGAAAGTGAAAGTAATTAAAATGCGGCTTTGTCGGTGAACCCTCCCGTTTGTCGACAAGCCAGGTAAACCTAATTTTTTAAGGAAAAGAGGCTTGTCGACAAATGGGAGGGTTCGCCAACAAGACCACGTCTTAATTACTTTCACTTTTGAAAGTGTTGCTTTTGAAAGTGAGCTCGAAAGAAGATATGCAAATTCCCACGGAATTTGCATATCCTCTTTCGAAATCTAGCGTAGTCTAGATACACCCATACATGTATATCTTGTTGTGTAGTTAACTGTGAATGTATATTTATTTATTAAAGAGTATATTGAGGCTGAATTCATCTGAGATGCTGCTGATGTATAATACAAAGATTTAATGTAAGCAACTACAAATTCTTTTTTTTTTCTGATGTTGAATTTCTCTCAATTGTATTTGAACACTTACCTTAACAAGATAAAAATGTATTCTTTTTTCCCCCTTTTCCTATTTGAATTGCTAATTTGCTATTGTTACGATATCATTCATAGGGATAACGAAGTCTTGTACTGCTCTAGATATTTTACTTCTAGTTCGACTGAATATCTTTCTTTGACCTTTTTCAGTTCTTACTTTTTTTCCCAGGGTAATTTAAAACATTTAACCTGCTCTTAAAATACATTTTGAGTAATTTGGAATTAAAGTTAATGTCAGATGGATTTTAAAGTGAAATCTCTTCGAAAAAACAATTGGAATTCATATTGTAAAATAATATTGATGCAGTTAAAATTCCTAGAAGAATGAGAAACCTAGAGAGAGAAGGAAAAATAACCAAACTCTCTGTAATTTAGAGTTTTAGGACCTGGTTATTTATTTACACAAGTTTAATGCTCTTCTAATTTCCACAGATGTGAGAAGGAAAACAATATCTTACATTTGAAAATACTTTAGCAGAATGTCAGATCACATTATATTGAATAATATTTTATACACAAACATTATAAACATTTTACACACACAAAAGATTGGAGACAAGTTTACCCCTTCCAGTTTCCTACAATATTGCATTTAGAATGCATATTCTCTAATCAAAGAATTTAGCATCAAATCTTTTGCAAATGTAACTAAAGGAACCCATATGGTTCCATGAGTAAAACAAATATTGATGTTGCAACAAAAATAGATATAATCTTGAACATACTAGTAAGTGTTTATACAGTTCAAATGAACGTTTCCCATGGATTATATAAAATCATATGTGGCTGTTACATTCATGAGAGTTGGAGATAATTTGCAGTTTACCTTGACTGTTCAATTAAAAGTAAGTTGAGGAAGAGCAGCAAGATATTCCTACATTCTGGTCTAAATTTCTCACTCACCGGTTTTTGAACATGACCCATAAGCAATTATCTTTGTAAAAACAAACACACACACAAAGGAACTAAATGATTTTTTTTAACCTGTAAGGGCATTTCCCCAGCCTCCCTATATGTTAGGACCTCTGCTGATGATCAGTGAAAACTCAACCATGAACAGTCAGTATGTCTGTTAACCTTATTCCTTAGGGTTTTCTATACTACATTTACATTCTTGCCATTGAATTAGTGCTATTTATGTGATAAAACGTGGTCCCAGTTGTACACTCATTGGAACTCTGCATGAGTATAAGAGCAGCTAGTTGTAGGTTTGGGACGTGAGTAAGTATGTATTTAATGTATACTTAGGTGCATCACAGATATGTAATTGCACATTATTAAGGTTGAAAAGTAAACCACTCAAAAGTTAAGAGATGCCATAAGAGGTTGTCTGTGCAACCATAATTTGACCCCCATATGTATGTGCATTATGACACAACTTTTATTTACATAATCAGATACTATTTTTTACATGAAATCACTGCCTCATTCAAGATCCTTGATCCCAGGTTTAGTTTCTCTCCCTCGTCCAGTTTAATTCTCTGTCCTATAACTCCTTCCTGGCTCCTTGCCCCATTGTTCAACATCGTTGGCTCTTTGTGCCACTTCCTTTGCCCAGACAGTTCCATGTCTCCCTCTACACTTCGCTGCTTATCAGATTTGTCTGCCCCCAGTTCTCAGAAGTCTGGCTTCACCCTTGTGGTCCTATACTGGAGTATGCTAAGTTGCAGTGTGAACATGGTGCATATAGTTTGGCCACAGATAGCAGTGGTAAGGGGACGGAGCATGTTCTGTGAAGAGAGACTCTGGAGATTTTAGCTTCTTAAATCTAAGTCTCTAATTAGTGTGAGTTAAGTGAGATTTGTCAAATAATTATAACTTGGTCAGATTTTCATGGGTAGAGCAAAATGTACACAGCTGATACATAGGCAGCCCCACTGCCAACTGTTAACTTCCTGCTCCAATGCACAGGGCACTTGAGTTGTTAAAAGCTGTGAATATTTTAACAAGGGCAAAACAATGTACTTTACCCCTAATTCCTCAGAAATGGCTGAACATTTTATAAAAAAAAATGTGCCTGAGGCAGATACCTGGAATGGAGAATATCCGCTCAGACAGTTGTCGTCTGGCAAAGGTATAAGCAAGTAAAAACAACTGAAAAGTGTCTTGAGGGAAATGAGGTGGCACTACCAGCACTGACAGTAATAAACTGACAAAATTTCATGTTGTTGTACTCCCTGATTGCCAACCCAACTTCCCAATGAAAGTAGAAAACCATTTCTATTAGAACACTTATATAAAACCTGCAGCACTTCAGGATTTGCTTCTATTTTTATTAAAATGGGTATGGAAGGGTAGAATGTCCTTGGACTTTGATTATGGCTCTATATCTAGACATATTTTATTTGCTTACTATAATGGCCATCAAAATTGTAGTGTGGTAATTTAAAAAGTCTCTAATATATAAGTAACTAGAAGATTTACCGGGCATTGCTCGGGTCCTTCAGAAGGCTGTGGTGTGGAGGGGTGCAGGAATCAAGGGAGGGACTTGGGAAATGAGTGGAATTCAGGACAGGGGTAGGGGGTGTAGGAGGTGCAGGAGACGGCACTGTGGGTTGTGGACCAGGGCATGGGATGGGAGTGTAGGAATCAAGGCAGGGGGCTGGGAGCCTGAGGGTAGGGATGGGGGTATAGGTGTCAGAGTAGGGGTTGAGGAGTTCAGGTATGTGGGGGGGAACCTCAGGGCAGGAGGCTAGGAATCTCCTTGCAAAGTGGGGAGGGTCAGGGCTGGGCTGATTGTCAGCTGGTGGTTCCTCATGAGTGGGGGGTGGGGGAAGGTTAGGCTGACTGGTCCCCCCAGTAGCTCCTCCCTGAGGGCCTGGGGCTGGGCTGCCCAGTCCCCCCCCCCCCAGAGACTCCTTACAGGAAGGGACCTGGGGCTGGGCTGCCTGGCAGTTCCTCGTGGGGGGAGGCAGGGTTTGGAGGCAAAGGGGCCTCTTATGTGGGCTGGTGGCCAGCAATATGGAGATCCCCACCCCAACTGGTCACTCTCTTCCTGGTGCAGTGCCCCCCCCCAACCCATGATCACTCTTTAATATAACTGTTCCCCACGATAGCTGTCCTCTGTGGTCATTGCAGATCATAACTGTCCCTCCCACCAGACCCCTCCCTTTCCATGTTATAGAAAACAATTAAATTCCACTTCACATCCCATTGTTCAGGCACAATCAAACTCTCACCTTGCTTTATGTTAGGATAAGAAGCTGCATATCAAATTTGGTAGTCCTAGCTCTTACGATTTAGGATGAATTCTTGAACAGTCACACAGCCAGATGGATGGACTCATAGACAGACAGACAGACAGACACAAACTCTCTAAAATACATATATAGATATGTATTGGACATCTCCTATTTGTTTTGGGCAGCCATGTTGCCAAAACCTTCAGATTAATGCCTTAGTTCCTAGCATAATCACCACTATTCAATGAGTAATTGTGCCTTTATTTAAAATAAAACAGAATGTGCTACTTAATAACTTGTTTGTCATTCTTTTTCTTTACCAGGTCTGTTGCTGTGCATTATTGTAAGAGCTGTGATAGTTTTTGGCAGTACAATTGTTGATTTACTGGATTTAAGTCGAACATTGACTTACTGTAAAACGTAAATGTTGTTATTGTCACAGAATGATTTAGGGTTACTGTAGTGTTCACAAGCAAACTTCAGATTCAACTAAATATCATAGAGATAAACCTTGAACTGACTTTCAAATAATAACAGTTATATGCCAGGCACTTCATCTGTCTATATATTTAAGAAATGTCTATTTGTCCATCCATCTGTCTGTGAGTCCATTTGTTCAAGAACTCCTCCTGAACAGGAAGAGCTATGACCACAAAATTTGGTATGCAGCTTACACACCTCCTAACTTAAAGCAAGCTCAGATTTGGTTGTCCCAGGAAAATGGGAAGTGCCTGGAATAGAGAGGGGCTTGATCAGAGGGACAGCGATACCACAAAGTGATCACTGGGGGCAGCCACACCACTGAGAGGGTGGCCAGCTGGAGCTGGGGATCACCATCTTGCCAGTCACCAGACTGGGTAAGTGGCATCTCTTCTCCAAACCCCTCCCTCTCTGCCCTTGGCTGCAGCACTGGAATGGGGGAGGAGAAAAGGCCCCTGACAGACCATGAGGGGATGAGAAGAGCCCTGCCACCCCCATAGGAGCTACACCTCCCACTCAGTACCACCAGGCTGCCCAGCATGCTGACCCTACCCCCAGACATCCTCCCTCCCTCCCCCAGGCCCGGCCTGGGGAGCGCCACCAGGGCCAGCATGCGGGCCTCCCCCGCCCAGCCCCTGACCTGCACAGACCTCCTCTGCTCCCCAAACCAGGACTGGAGAGTGCCGGCCTGCACAGACCTCCCCCTGCCCTCCAGACCACTGACAGGCCTGGCCTATGCTTTCCCTCCCCTTGCCCGAGCTCCCCAGAGACATGTCGGTGGGCAGAATGTGCAGATCTCCCACCCCGGGGACAAGCTAGTGGATGTGATGCATGGTCTCCGCTGCTCTGGGCCACCTCCAAGGAGAAGCTCGTGGCCACCCCCACTCCCTGCCCTGAGCCCACCTTTCCCTCCTCCCAATCACCTGCCCTGATTCCTTCACCCCATCCCCTATCCTGAGCCCATCCTCACCCCTGCCCTGACTCTTGCATCCCCCATGCCCTCAGCCTCCTGCTCTAAGCTCCCCACATCCCCAAGGCCCTGCCCTGACTCCTGCACCCTCACACTGCCAGCCCCATGACCCGAAGCACCTGGGCAATGCGGGATAATTCTTCTTGTCAGAAATAAAGCTGTGGCACATCTAATGCACCTAATGTTTCTCTGAAAACACAAGTATTCAAGTGGAAATACCATTTTTACCATTCCTCCATGGTTTGGATCCCATTCATATCAGTTTTCACATAAGTATGCACGCAATGAAAGCAATACATCCATGCTGTGTTTTACATAACTCCAGAGTATGGCTGTCTGATTTTTTCACCAAACAAGAATTCCCCTGGCTCCTTTGCCCACCATCCTGTCCTGCTGGTTCATTTCTTCTATTGTTTTTCCTGCGGAGTGATACATTACTGTATCTTTCTTGGCTGCAGCTGAAGTAGAGCCATCCATCATCCCAATCACTGAAAATAAGGACCTTATGGACTGGGAGTAAATTATGAAGCTATGGGGGGAGACAGAGTTACATAGAGTATTTTTTTGCAGAAACAGCATTTTAGGTTGCTATTCATTTTTACATAATATTCCTTTCTTGCTTGGACTTATCCTAAGTTAAATGTAGCAAACACAGGTTCATTATTTTCAGACTATAACTGCAGTGTAAATGCATTTAACAAATCTTTGGCTGACTTTGCTGTTGCTTGAATCTGAATGCAATGTGGCTTTTCTTTGCACTTTAATGTAATGCAAATGAAGAGTCCACTGATATGAATGTCTGGTGAAGGCATACATTAGTGTTGTATAGGTGTTTACTCTCACTTGCTCCTATTCAGATAGAATAAAATCCAAGTTATGCAGTTCTGGTTCTTGGCTTTGTATCATGAATACGTTAAAGCCTAAAATATCAACCTCAAACTTAGCTACATATTGAAACCTGAAATATAATCCTAAATCTAAAACATAAACTTAATCCTAACGGAAATTTCTCAACAATTTACCCTGTCCAACTAACTTCACCAAAATAGATGAAAGAAACTAGGCCTAATTCCTTTTTCATTGTTGTGCATGCAGCATCATTTCTCCATAATCCTCCTCACCAATGTCTCAGTTTTTTCATTTTAAAAATCGGTAGTGAAGACATGTGGAGAGCAGTCTTTTACTTACAAGTCTCAACACTAATGTACATCACATCCTTGCTGTGGAAGGGTAAGAGGGTAGATTCATCTACATGTTCCTCCAGTATCTGAACCATTGCAAAAGCTGCTAAATAGTACCATTTCTGTTGACATGAACATTGGTCTACACAACCCATTTCACATACACTATTGAACAGCCATCATATTATAATTATGAGTCATTGTCTTCTAGCCTGGATTTGAACCAAATGACTAGAGGTGGCAGACACTGTTACTGTTATGAAACAGCCATCCCCATCATAGTCCCACAGATAAGTATTTCGATTTCTCTGTCCTGTCCCCTTCTATCTTCCACAATAATTGAGAATTCGTTGATTTAGGCAAGTTGTTGGCGCTTGCTTTATTTTTTCCCTTCTAAATGTATTAGCTTTTAATATTCATTTCTTTGCAGAAACTTTCAAATTTAGTTTTATATTGAAAATTGAATAATTACATCTATTTTTTGTTCAAGCTCTAATGTTCTTGGACTTATTCTGTTGCTAAACTGACCGGGCATGCTTTCAGAGAAAGAAGGCCAGCTATTAACAATTTCTTTTGCCACTAATATGCTTTTTTATGAAAGCCAATGAAATTATTATGGTAATGAAGAGTCCAATACTGATCCCTACAGGACAATTACACTCAAAACAGAGATAGCAGCTTCAAACTATGTGTTATTTTCTTTTGAAAATATTTATGCTTTAGAGAGGGGGAAACTTCATAGTAAGAAATGCCTTGGTTTTATTCCATTGTTACCTTTTTAACCATTCTCTAGGCCCCATTTTCATGCATAAAGACCAATTATTGCACGTTCTTCTTCAGGGATTGTCCTGTGCCATTAATTGTTCTTTCTTCCTGAATACATGAACCACTAACATCCAGTGTTGCCAAGTCTCATAATTTTATTTGTGAATTTTCTGATATTTGATCTTTCTCTTGAAGTCCTAGCACTTAGAGCATATTGTTATATGGGAAAAAACAACAACAACCAATTTTCTAGCCCTTATTGCTTGAAACACGACCCCTTAAAAGTTCAAAATCTAAAAGGCACATAAAAAGAACACTTATGATTTTAAAATCTCTGTTTTATAATTGTGGGGGAGCACTGATTCATGATTTTTTAATCGTTTTTACATTACTGCCAAGTCGCCTTTCTGGTGCATTAAGGTGGAGTACTACTCTTGTTTTCATGTTGATTCTATGTACAACTATAAAACAACATTGATTTTTTTATGTTACCATGACACATCTGAATCCTGTCAAAGACTCACTCAATCCAGAAGAAGGGTGTGGTAGTTCTTTTTCTTGAAACTGTATGGGATGTCATTAATGGCAAGCAAGCTGCAGCTGTAGCATAGATCAAACAATAATACACATTTTCAAGGAGTCGCTGCTAACCAAATTCAGTGATGGGCTCCAAGTGAAGTGTTACTTATCCCTATTTTATAGAGAGACTGAGGCACCCCTGCACTTTGGACGACAAAGATGTGAATAGCAGTGAGCACCAAAGTCTTGCTTTGTGACTCTCACCATCTTGATACTGTGGACTAAAAGGCTCCTGGTTCACATTAATGTAGTCCTGTTGGAAGAGGACTGCAGTCATGGCAGCTATTAGTTCTATTCGTTCTTGCCAGATACCTTCACAAAAACATGACAGGAGGAAAAATTAGTTGAGGAAACTCCACCTCCCCCCCCCCATGGGAGACCAACCAAACTTGTTAAGTAAAAAAAAATAACCCCCAGAGACCAAACTTGTTAAATTCTCGTGCTCCCCATTCCCCCTGCCCCTGCCAGACGTGGCAGGTGGAAAGTGGCTCCGCCACATTTTAGATGTCCAGTATTTTCTGGGTTTTTTTACCAGACAGAAGATGGGATTTCTGGACACCTGGCAACCCTAATTAGTTCATGCCCCTACCATCTAGATGGGGGAGTCAGGGTGCAGCACTTTGGTGTTGACAGTTATTCACACAATAGCGTAAACTATGGGGCATTATAGATATGCCCTCGGTGACTTGCCCAGTGTCACACATAAGAAGTGTCTGTGGCAGAGCAGGAAATTAAACTCAGGTCTCATAAATCTCAGATGAATGACTCAACCACTGGTCTATCCTTTATCCCATTTTTAATTTAATGTAAGTGTACATTAAGAAAAGCATGGACTTGGCATGGTGACTGGCAGTTGCTCATATGACCTAAAGTTAGAGTTGTATATCCAGGCTTCAGAAAGAGTCCTGTTGAGGTTCAGGGAAGTGGAGTACATAAGCATTTGCTTAGGATAATTTGCTCTTGTGCCCTTAATAATGTCTCTGAAAAACTGTCGACTCTCTCTCAAAATGTTTTTCCATTTAGACTTGCTTCAGATGAGATCCTACTACCAGCACGGTGAATTTGCTCAAGTTTGCCTCCTTGAAATCCATTATTTTTGTTCTTCTGTTTTCCCTCCCCCCATTCCTGAATATCACAAATTCACTTCACAATCACTTCCACCCACTATCGCATTGTTAAATATGTCTCTTCCTTTTCATCTCTGTCTAGGCCAGTGGTTTTCATCCTCTGGTAATCCACAGACTATGTCTAAGCAGTCTATGAAAGATTGTCATCACCATAGAACAGTGATTTTCAACTTGTTGTCCATAGATGCCACAAATTATATCTACGATTTCAAAAGAGGACTGCACCTCCATTAAAAATTGTTTGGAAACGAAATTAAATAAAAAAAGTTTGAAAACTACTAATCTAGACCTTTACTAAGTCTTCAGGCTATTGCTGTGGGTATGCAACAGCTTTTAAAGAAGAGCCTGATTGCCACCCTTTCCCCCACAAGAAAACCCTAAAATTAATCCAAAATGATATTGCATCTTTTGAAACCATTTGATCTAGAGGCTAATCTAAATTTCTTCCACTGTAGTTTCCCTGCAGGAAGGATTTTACAGTTGCTTATGCCTTCATTTTTGTTCATGTATTCTGAATTTTTTAAGGTCGATACTTTGAAATGTTATAACTAGCACCTAGCAAGCTTAGAGGTTAAAGTCCATGTCACATAAAAGTTTGCTTACTTCCTGGAAGAGTATGCCCTTTTCCAAACTGACTTTTTAGTAATGAATAGAATTTGATCTGCAGAGTAAGAAGTTCTATTCAAGGCATGGGGACTTTAGGTAACATGGATGTAGTTAGACTCTGCACCTTTGTTTGATCTGAGAATAAATCAGGTATGGTAGTGAATGTCACCTCTCCCAACAGAATCATTCTCAAAAGCAACATTCCTAGTAATGGGTCTATTCTATAACTGAGGAATGTTATAGCTTTGGCTACGTCTAGACTACACCTCTCTGTTGGCTAACTGTGCTTACGTACCTAGAATTTGTGGGGTGTGCTGACTGAACTGTAGCAGCATTTTGATTGAATACAGAGGGAGTGCACGGTTCTCAAAGTCAATGTTGTGTGCAATCAGCACTCACCTTGCTTTATGAGGTGCTTTGCATGCATGTTACTTTAGAAATACTGGTGCGGGGAAATACTGCGCAGACAGAAACGAGCAGAATCTGTCAACCCTGAGCAACAGTAAACAAAATGTCTCATAGGCTACACATAGAAGCCTGATGAGCCACAGGCTACCCACCATTGGATATGGGACATCCAGAGCATAGGGTCACCATTTTGGCTAATAGTGCATCTGAACTGAGTGGTAGCTCTAATACAAAAGTATGTTAATTTAAACCTGGTGAGGACCTGGTCCACTATCTTAGTGTATTTGTGAGTATGAAAGTTATTAAAAGACACTTTGTGGATGACTTTTTGTTTTAGGTATCTCTGACTAGGCTAGTGTTCCTAAAACATCTGGAGTCATTCATTTTAATTCTGTGTACATTAAAAAGACATTTTGAAGATGAAATACAAACATATTACAGACTTGAAAGGTAATTCTCATTTTTTAAATCAATGGAAAATAATTGTTCAACATAGATAAAAATAAATGATTTCATCTGATCAGGGCCAAATGATTATTTTCTTGACATAATATGAAGCGCTGTGGTTTCAATATTTCATTTTCTTATTATAATCTGAGAATTATCCTGAATGCATTAAAAGAATCACATTTTCTCTTCTTGTTACCATGTTAGCACATGGAAAAATACGTGATATAAAGGGCAGCACAGCCGAGACAGTGGAACTGCCAGTGTGGGGCTACCTGGTAGCCTCAAGTTCTGCTCCTTTCCTCTCTGTGGTTTCCAGGAGAGCCCTGCAGTTCACTTTCTTTTTTCGGGACTTCAGTGGGAAAAGGAGAACGCTGGCAGCTCCTCTGGTGCAGCTGTACCGCCCCCAGCTCTGTGCTCTGTACACGTGGAAGAGACTCTGAATGGAAGGTCTTGAGGTGGTACAGTCATGTTCGTGTACTGCTACCGGCTATAAATATTTTCTTGGTATGGTGTACTGCAACATACCATCCTATGTGAAGCACTGTTTTCCATTCCTCTGTTGTCAGTAAGTATGTGTGAACCCCCATGGCAATTTGTATATTATTCTCTCTTCAGAGCTGATCCTCATCGATATTTCATTAGCTCAAGTAGCAGCTTTCTTTGTTATCTAAAGGTCCCAACCCTGCTGATGCACCACAAGGGTGTCAATATGATGCCACATAATGGAATTTTGTTTTGTCTCTCCCTGATACAGAAGAGGAATTTGAATCCACATCTCTGACTTCTGAGGTGAGTGCTTTAATCACCGGGTGAGTCAAGTTAGTATCTCTCTCTTTGGTTCAATGAATATTTCAGTAAGAATACAAAATGGAACAGCTTTAACAAGAGTGATTGAGAAGAGACTAGGTAGGCAATTATGGTACTCTCCTGGTGGAAAGGAAATCAGTGTTCAAGTCCCTGCTTCAATGACAAATTATGTAACTATTTATATACAGTGGAAAGCCTTCAATAGGAGAGATTGAGAGTGCCCATCCCAAATTAGCATAAAGTCTGGTGGTTATGATAGTTGGGGGTGGGAAAACATTTGAGTTTAAGACACCATGGTACAAAACCAACTGCCCTAATCACTGTCCTAAAGGTTGTAAAGGGGTTGGACGACACATGGTTTTGTGAAGATGGCCCTGAAAAACCTTTTTCCAGTTGGGTCAAATTCATGAATAGTTTCAGGTTGACTGAAACTGCCTTTGTCCACATTTTTATGCAGACATGTTCCATATGTGGTGTGCTGTCCACGACATGACCAACTTCTTCATGGTTGCAGGGATCATTGAGTAATACAAACAAAATTTAGTGCTATTGTAACACATTACTGTATAAATTAAAGTGTTCTCTGAGGGTATGTCTACACTACAGCGCTATTTCTAATTATCTTAATTAGAAATAGTTAATTCAAATTAAGCTAATTTGAATAAACACATCTACACACAAAATCTATTTCGAAATAGCGTTTTCCTATTTCGAAATAGCGCATCCACACTGAGTGGACCCTGAACCGAAGTTAAGGCTGGCTGGAACCAGTGCCGGCAGGGCATCAGGTTAGGACTTAGTGTGTGGGGCTGCTGCCTGAGGCTAACTGAGCTTCATGCTTAAAGGGACCCTACCCCCAACCCGGACAGACAGTTCTCAGGATTCCCCACTTGCTTGTCTACCTCGATGAGGGACAGCAAAGCAGTCCTGTCTTGGAGTGCCCTGAGTGCCCGCACTCGGGACACCACAGCACTTGGCCACGTGGAGCCAGAGCTGCCCCTGGGCACGCCGGTGCATCTTGTGCGGTCGTTGCCATCAGCCCGGCTGCGCTTACTGCAAGCTGCCATCCAGGGGGGTCCATCAGGGGGCTGTCAGGATCCAGGAGGCCCTGCGGGAGAGCGTCCATCCCGAGGAGCCCTCAGAGCCACCCCGGTCCTCTCCACCAGAGGCTCGTGCCCCATTCCTCCCTCACGTCCTTCCACTTACCACTCCCTAGCCCCCCTTCCTGATGTCAAACAAAAAACACGTATGTTCAAAAATAGAAACTGGGTTTATTGAACAAAACTGGGGGGGGGATGAACCTCTGGGGAGACTGGGAAAAGGAGGTGGGAGAGGGGGAGAGAGAGGGTGGGAGAGGGGAGGGGGAAACCTGGGAGGAGGGAGCTGGAAGGGGGAAACAAGAGGAAGAAGGGGGAGGGGAAGCTCAGGGCCCAGGGTTGGGGGTCTTGCTGGACCAACTTGATTTTCAAGCAAACCTGCTCCTGGGTTTGCATGTGGCCTTTGGTGGCCAGGCTGGCAGCTATCCTGCCATAGACGGCTGCATTCCTCCGTCTAGTGCGGAGATCATGGATGTTGGGGGCATCCCCCCAAAACCTGAATAAGGTCCATGATCTCCACCCTGGACCAGGAAGGCGCCCACCTTCTCCAGCCCCTGGCAGGCTCCTGAGAGCTGTCAGACTGCTCCTGGGGAGCAGTGGAGGGCTGGCTGCCAGTGCCTTGCTAGTTCATGTTTTGGGGCCATGGGGTCAGGGGTCCCGGTGGCCACTGCTGGCTCTGGGATGGCAGGCTTGGAGCTGGCACAGGCACTGTGGCCAGGGTCTACCCCTTTAATGGCTCCAGGGCTGGGGGAGAGGAGAGTAAGTTTTCCTGATTGTGCCCCTAGTGGCCACCAGGGCTCCCTGGGAAGGGCTGGAGGCCCCCAATTTCTAATTAAGTGTCTACACAGCACTTCATTAGAAATAGCTATTTTGAATTTGGTGTTACTCCTCATAGAATGAGATTTACCAAATTCGAATTAAGTGCTCCGCTATTGCGAATTAATTTCGAAATAGCAGTTTGCATGTATAGACACTATTAAAGTTAATTTGAAATAACAGCTGTTATTTCGAATTAACTTTGCAGTGTAGACATACCATGAGAGAGCCAAAGCCAAGATCTAAATAGGGCCTCTAGTAATGAAACAGCCAACCCATCAAAATATCGAATATTGAAAAGGTCGTCTTGAAATGGCATAGGACATTTTATTTCATAAAATACAGGCATTGCATTTCTGAAACCTCATTTGTGTGACAAAAACTCTTGAGAAGAACAGAGGTTGGCAAAAAATCAATATACTCATACAGGGTCTATAATAAAATGTATGCTGCTCCTCATTTTTATTATTTAAGCAGTTCTCATTACAGGTTAAACTGAATCTGATTTCCTATGTAATTTCTAGAAGATGCATAATTTCCAAAAACATTAGAGGAAGGTAATTTTTTTTCACAAAATTTGGCTGGTAGGTGCTAATTCAAACTTCAGGGAGAGATATTTAGTATCTTCATTTACACCAGGATGCTATTAATAGGACGGGAGCTGCTGACAAAGTGGCACATAAAATTGATGCTAGTATGTCATGTAGCTGATAGCATGTATTCTGTGGGGGCAAATCTGGTCTCCTTATCTATGGCTGTGGAAGGAGAACTTGTCTGTTGCACCACTGTACATGGAGGACAGGAATTGAGAACCATGCAGGGATTCATACTCCATGCAATGCCATACAAAGAGTTGAAAGTGTGTGGCCAAGGCAGCTGGAGGAGAAAAGGGAGGAAAATGTGGGGTAAGTCCAGATGATCTCTCACTGCATATAACCCCCACTGTGGAAAAAACAGGGAGTAAGTGGAAACTTCAATCCCAATGGCTCCAAAGCTGCTCTGTGGCCTGGATGGGAAGGTCCCCAGAATTTCTTCCCCATACTGTGAGCCCAGCTACTTACAAGGTACCTGTCACAAGGAATTAGCCTTGCCTGAACATTTACTGTATGTGACACAAGTCACTGCCTGTTGTTAAGGCTGCCTAACACTCCCCATTATAATACCATTTCTGGTTGCTTATAACTTTGCCAAACTTAAATCATTTGGATTCAAATCTTCTATGCTAGATGCCTACCTCAAGCTAGTGGTGTTGGTCTTAGAAGTGGGTGAACTGTTTTCGCTGAACAAAAAACCAACAAAACAAGCAACCAAAGTAGTAGTGTGTGTGGGGGCGGGGGGAGGATTTTGTCACTTTTTTTGTTTGTCTATCTGCTTTAAAAATCTTACAACCATTAACTAAGAATTTGTTGAGCCCCCATGCTTTGGCATGGGGACTTGAAACTTAGCATGAAGTTTGCCTGATGTCAAGGATATACCTTTTCTAGCCAAACTATGATCCTCTGAAAAAAATGTTTATACATGCTCAGGTGAGACGTGTTAAAATTTGTAATCTGTAGTCTCTGAAGATTGTCAGCACTGAGCATGCTCCATCTCCATATTGTGGCTGAGTGTTGTCCATGTTGGGGACTGCTGGGGATGAGCCTGATTTCCTGCCATTTCTTTACCTGGCTGCAGGGGAGAGCAGTAAGCAATAAATAAGGCCTGGGACCGTGCACGGAATTATGAGGATAAAAATCAACATAGAATAACTCTCTTCAGGAAGCATCATCCATACTGTGCACTGAATGAAGCAGGGATCCTGTAGGAAAAAAGGGAAATATGTAAAGACTGTCATCACACATACACACAAGAGGGCTTAATTAAGGCTGCATTGACTTTGAGTGTTTGACTTTGCAACCTTAACATAGCTACATCATATATTTTAAATCAGTAGACAATATTGCCTAACTTCCTAGTTCTCATCAAGTTTTGTATCTAATGAATAGCCTCATTATTTCTAAAAGTACATTTCTGTATGTTTTCAGATTGAGGCCTACTCCTGTCTCCCAGAGAAACAACTGCTTATGCTGTTTTCCTTTCCTAAAAACTAGGATGAAAAATTCCTCCAAATGCAAGGAAAAGCTATTTTGGTAAATTAGGATAGCTGTACAAGATAAACCCAAAGTAAAATTGCACTTACATTTGTATAGCTCAAGGAAGTTCTTTAGAGGTTCAATTAGTCTATTGTCAATGGAGGGGACTAGGACACTGAACTGAAATAAACACAATTGTCTTAAGTGATTTAAGTAACAGTTGCATGCAAACCATGGATATGCAGATGTTGTGTCAAAATTAGAATGTTATGCCAGTTCAAAAGGATAGTTCTGTTGCTAAGCACCCAGAGATGCCTGCCCACCCACTTTACCTACCATTGCTAATCACTACCACTGAATCTGAGTCTTTAAACCTTCAGGCCATCATGCAAGATTCAGGTTCTTTCAGCAGGCATTCTGCTAACAGTTGCACAATGTCCCAAGCAGTATGTTCCTGAAGGAATCCACACAGACTGACTATGCAAGTAAATAGATTAAAATTGAAGGAAGCAATTGATGCAAATCAAAATGTAGGTAAGAGAGCTTTGTCATTATTGTGAAGCGTGCTTCAGAAGTGTAGATTATAGTAGTCATGCCTTGCTTTAATTAATGATGAAATGTGCAATCTTTACCAAAGTGCCTGATGGAAATATTGCCCTATAGCTCTCCCTACTGGATCATTACAATGATTTCCACATATGTAATGTATGCTATGTTACATTCCTATATCACACAATTAATTCAACATATAATGCAAGCATGTTGCTGTACTATATAAATATTTATATCCTGTTCATTAACAAGCATGTAGGGCTACCTCGTATTACTTTTTACCCCATTTTTAGTTGTGTAGCATCCCAGGAGGAAAAAAAACCACAGCGTTTTTATTCTTTTACAGTTCATTAAACTCTCCTCTAGAATATTAAAGTTTTTCTTGTTAAAATTTTCAGAAGTGCTGAATCAACTTATGCTCCTAGAATCCATTTTCAAGAGTGTCATGGGCATTTGGGAGGGTAAGTCTCTGAAAGTCAGTAGGCTTTAACCTCCTATATTCTAAAAGTTGGTCTCGTAAGTACCATTTTCAAATGTAAGTTATTTACACAGTTTTGAAAATGTTACCCCATGTCATTCTCATGTGTCAGGCTGCTGAGTTCAGCAGTCAAAAGTTCATGATAAATTAAATGTATCATGTGGAACCTGTTTATCACAATTTTGAAATTCATCATATGCCAGGCTTTATATTTATATACCTATGTGTAAAAAAAGAACCCACATTTTTAATTTGGGAGGAAAATTATAGAAGAGATAATCTGAGGTCCTCCTTTGTTTCATTCTGAATTATGCACCCTTATTTAAGACAAATTATGGCAGTGAAAAACTGTTTAACTATATTAAGGTTAAAAAGTGAAGTACTCACAGGTAAAGAAACTCAAAATTTAATGTGTTCTCAGAGTCTTTACATCTGCCCCTCTCTGCATGTGCAATTAAAAATTTAAATACATGATTGCATGCTTTTTTCAAAAACTGAAATAGATTTTTTCTGGATCACTAAAAAGAATATGTCCAATATAGAGACTATCTTTGAGCAAATTTTAGTTTTCTAATATCTGCAACTAAGGACCTCATGTTCTTCCCAACAAATTATATGTACCTTTAAAAATGCACCAGCTATAATTTTCTGTCTCCAAAATGTCCTAGCAAAAATGTTCAGCCAAGTGTAGTAATTGTGTTTTGCTGGCACCTCAGGAAATGACTTCTGTAACTCACTTGTGGCTTTGCTACATATCCATAACATGCGACTATAAAATCTTTGTCACACCACACTATAATGTATTCTGTCCAAGTGACAGACAGACTAGCTACTTCTGAAAGGTTTCCAGTGGGGTCTGCAGGAAGAAATTTTTACAGATACACAATCCTCCAGCGAATTAAATAAAAATATTGTGCAGTGTTCCAGTGAAAAGTAAATGCCGCATTTGCAAAGCACAGATTACATAATTTTAAGAAAGTCAGTATGTCATTATGGCTTAACTGGTGCCTCAGTGGAAAAAACTCAGTATAACGAAAGTATCATTTACAGATTTATGGTCTAAACTGGATCTATCAGGGTGGAAACCAGTATTGTAATTTTACCAACGTTGTAAAAAACAACAACAGTAAATACCAGTTACTAGACCAAACTTCCACTAAATAAAATGGAGCGACCCCACAAGATTTTGCTGTAAATCCCTCAGCATTTTTAATGCCTACTCAGCTTTTATGTTGCATCCACTATCATTATCTGTACCTATGAATTCCAGTTAACCTTTAAAAATACTCCCAATCAGTATCTATTTCTTACGTTTTCCATCACCTATACTTGATCAACAGCAATTTAAATGAAGTGAGATTGCCTGCGTTGTAGTCAATTAGGCTATTCGTATGGAAAAAAAATCAAACAGTGATCCCAAAACAAAATAACATTTATTTACATTTGGAGGCTCAGTCACATTAGTACAATGGATGTAAATGGGAAGCTGACAGAAACATGTCTGAAGAGTTTATAAAGAGTGCCTCCTGAGCTCCCGTGCCATGCTGTTGCAGAAAAGGGCGGATGTGATTTTTAGCTGTGTGTGAACAAGAAGGTGATTTTACCTCTTGAGGGATGACACTGATGTGACTGATACTGCAATATCATGCCCAGGTCTGGCATGCCTATGTACTTTTAAAGAAAAAGGGGGAGGGGAGGACAGAGAAGAGACACAAAAATGCCTTGGAGGTTGGAAAAACACATTGCAGGAGAGATTTAAAGAGCGCCATGGCTTGGATAAAGTAAACAGAAAATTGAGAGGTGATTTGATTATGGTTAAGGTTGCAATTCTGTCATAGAGATTGTGGAAGTCACAGATTCTGTGACTTTCCAGGACTTCTGCAACGGCCAGTGTGGTTCCAGGAGGAGCATCCAGGAGCACCCAAAGAGAGGTCTGACGCCAGCCACAAAGGTCGCTGCTGAAATAGCCCCAAGGTCAGCCGCTTGGACATCCACTGGAGCCAATTGCACCAGCTGCTGTTCGGGCACTCCCCGAGGCTGGCTGAGTGGCATCCGGTGCAGCTAGCTCCAGGGACCACCCAAGCAGTGGCCCAAAGGGTGGCTTCTGATACCATCAGGAGAGAGCTCCCTGTGGGCCTCAGAGCAGTCAGCCCCTAGCACTGGAGCAGGGGGCCCCCAGGGCAGCAAATCCCAGAAGCAGAGATTTAGTAATGGGTATTTATAGTAAAAGTCATGGACAGGTCACGGTCCATGAATATTTCTTTATTGCCTGTGACCAGTCCATGACTTTTACTGAAAATATCCATGACAAAAATCTTAGCTTAAATTATGGTGCATAAGTACATGCCCTCAGAGAAAATTCTAGGTCTTTAATCTAATGGAGAAAAACATGACAAGAGACACTGGATGGAAATGAAAGCCAGACAAATTCAAATTAGAAATAAGGCACACATTTTAATAGTGTCCCTTGGGACAAGTTACCAACCACAGTGCTTGATTCTCCATCTTTCAACTCCTTCAGCTCAAGTGTGTGGCTACGTCTAGACTACATCACTTTTTCGTAAAAGGGATGTAAATTAGACGTATTGTATATGAAATATTTCATAGAGGGATAAGGGATCTTTCGGAAAAGGCTTTATTTTCCGCAAGATCAGCGTCTAGACTGGCGCTTTTTTCCGGCAAAGCTCCGTGCAGAAAAAAAGCGGCAGCCATTTTTATGCTAATGAAGCGGGGGAGATTTAAATCCCCGCTTCATTAGCAATTGCGATACGTCTAATTTACATCCCTTTTACGAAAAAGGGATGTAGTCTAGACGTAGCCATGTTGTTTAGGAGTTCAGAGTAGGTGAGCTAATGGTCGCTTCTGGCCTATATCATAGGCTGCATGATTCTTAAGGGAAGTCAGGCCCAGCTTTGTTTGTGATGGCAGCAACTCTCCCTCCCAGATCATCCTGCGTGGGAGTCTTAATTCAATTATTGGATACAGCTGGACAATGATCATGGAGCCCTACAAAAAGAAAGCTCAATTGGGAAGGAGGTGACTTAGGGGTGAGGAGCCTGCTATGAGTTAGCTAGAAGGAAAACCAAATGGTAGGGAGTTAGTTCCTGTGGTCTGTCTCAATAGTGACAAGATACTGTGGGGGCAGGTTGGGTGTTCCACTGAGGAACAGAACATAGAGGAGACAAAAGAGGGATATAAGATCAAGCCCAAGGAAGGAAAAAAGTACACAGTGACTATGACTACACTGGCGGGTTCTTGTGCAAGAACAACTGTTCTTGCACAAGAACCTGAAAAGCGTCCACATGGCCCACCCACTCTTGTGCAAGAAGATTTACAGAAAAGTGTGAGAAGACAGGGCTTCTTGAACAAGACCTATGCTCGTTTCTAGCAAGTGTAAGCCCTCTTGTGCAAGAGGGCAGTGTGGACACGTGGCAGGGTTTTCTTGCACAAGAAAGCCCTATGGCTAAAATAGCCATCAGAGCTTTCTTGTGCAAGAGAGCGTCCACACAGCCATGGATGCTTTTGCACAAAAGCACATCTCTTGTGCAAAAGCACATGGCCGTGTGGATGTGTTCTTGTGAAAGAGTTCTTGTGCAGGAACTCTTGCGTTAGATGTTCTTGCGCAAGAACCCGCCAGTGGAGACATAGCCAGTGAGTCTAGGGAAAAGGCCTGTTGACAGGCTGAGACAGGAAGAAACTTAAGGAGGAACCCAGGCCAACACAATGTCCTGAATAAACAGGCCTTACCAGTTCTCTGCAAGGGCCCTAAGCTAGAAGCTAGAGAAGAAGGAAGACCTGGGTTCCCCTCTGGGTGTCTGTGCCATTTTCCTCAATGAGCCTATAGATCTACCATGTAAGGAGCAATGAATCTGACATTGGCTCAAAGACTCCATGTGAGGCTATTGGACTTTAGTGTGTTGCACTCTTACCCTAGAAGGGGTGGGTCCTGACAGTGACCTGCAAACAGGCTAGTGTCACAAGAAGGGGTAGATCACCACAGAGCCATCACAGCTATCAGCTGGGGTATTAGATAAGAAGAGCCAGCTGTGCTAGCCCAACTACAAGGGGAAGTACCAGTGGTGAGTCCACTTATCTACACCTAAATCTATTGATTGAACTCAGTTTTATACAAGCCACAGCTGCACATATTCTGGGCCAAATTCAATTGAGGTGTATCAAAGTGGGTAAACTTGGTTTATTGTCCCTGTAGTATCAAAATAGCATAAATTGCCCTGTTCTCTTTGATGCAGAGAACAAGAAGCTCTTCAGCAGTCACAAAATTAAAATCTCTGAATCCATTGAAAAGATTAATGGTGACTAGATGTTCAACACCTTATTAACAGCAAGGGTGAATTATCTCAAGCCAAAATAGGGAAAAAACAGGTTAAAGAATATTTAGCTAACGTAGATGTATCCAAATCAGCAGGGCCTAATGAAATTCATCCTAGGGTACTTAAGGAACAAGCAGAAGCAATCTTGGCACTGTTAGCAATTATCTTCAAGAACTCTTAAAGGACAGGTGATGTCCCAAATGACTGGAGAAGAGCAAATTTAGTGTGTAACATGAAAAGGGAAACAAAGAGAACCTGAGGAATTATTGACCAGTCAGCCAAAATTTGATACCTGGACAGATACTGGAACAAATTATTAATCAATTTGTCAGCACCTAAATGATAAGACGGTAATAAGGAGCAGATAACCTGGGTTGGGTGAGAACAAATCATGCCAAAAAATCTGAATTTCTATCCTTGATAGAGTTACTGGCTTAGTGGATGGAGGGGAAAACAGCAGATTTGATAAATCTTGGGGCTTTGTTGTTGTTTTGTTTTTTGTTAATAAGGGCTTTCTACACAGTCCCATATAACATTCTCATATGCAAAGAGAAGAAATCTGGCCTCGAAAAATTCACTATAAGGTGAGTGCACAACTGGTTGAAAGCCCATACTCTGAGGGTATGTCTAGACTGCATCTCTCTGTTGGCAGAGGGATGCAGATTAGGCAGGTCGACATTGCAAATAGGGCAGGGATTTAAATATCCCGTGCCTAATTTGCATAAAAATGGCCACAGTGTTTTGCCGACTCAGCACTTTGTCGGCAAAAAGTGGCTTTCTACAGGGGGATCTGAAAGAAAGCCTTTTTCGACAGATCCCTTATGCCTCCTGCAAGGAGGTTTACAGGATCTGTCGAAAAAGGCTTTCTTTCTCAACAGATCCCCCTCTAGACTGCCGCTTTTTGCAGATGAAGTGCTGAGTCAGCAAAACGCAGAGGCCATTTTTATGCAAATTAGGCATGGGATATTTAAATCTCTGCCTCATTTGCAATGTCGACCTGCCTAATCTGCATCCCTCTGCCAACAGAAGGATGCAGTCTAGACATACCCTATGGCTGTGTCTAGACTGGCAAGTTTTTCCGCAAAAGCGGTTGCTTTTGTGGAAAAACTTGCCAGCTGTCTAGACCGGCCGCTTGAATTTGCGCAAGAACACTGACAATCTAATGTATGCTCGTCAGTGTTCTTGCGCAAATACTATGATGCTCCCATTCGGGAAAAAGCCCTTTTGCGCAAATGCTTTTGTGGAAGAGGGCCAGTGTAGACAGCTGAGAACCGTTTTGCGCAAAAAAGTCTCGATGGTGAAAATGGCGATCGGGGCTTTCTTGCGCAAAACCGTGTCTAGAGTGGCATGGACGCTTTTCCGCAAAAAGTGCTTTTGCGCAAAAGCGTCCGTGCCAATCTAGACGCTCTTTTCCGCAAATGCTTTTAACGGAAAAACTTTTCCGTTAAAAGCATTTCCAGAAAATCATGCCAGTATAGACGCAGCCTAAGAGTGGTTATCAAAGGTTTTCTGTCAGTCTGGGAGGACATATCTAGTGGGCTCTTACAGAGGTCAGTCTTGAGTGTGAAATTAATTGATGTTTTCATTAATGACTTGAATAATGGAATAGTCAGTATGCACACACAATTTGCAGATGACACCAAGCTGGAGGGGTTGCAAGCACTTCAGTGAACAGGATTAGAATTTTTTTTTTAAACCTTGACAATTTAGAGAATTAGCCTGAAATCAACAAGATTAAATTAAGGAAAGGCAAGTTAAAAGTACTTTGCTTAGGAAGGAAAAATCAAATGTACAAATACAAAATGGGGAATAACTAGCTGCTGAAATGGGGAATAACTGGTACTGCTGAAAAGGATGTGGAAGTTATGTGGATCACAAAATAAATCTGAGCCAACAATATCATAACAATCTTGAAATATGTTAAAGACTGTTTCTAATAAGTCCTGTGTTCAATTGTTCTCCATGTCCCCTAAAGCTAGGACAAGAAGTAATAGGCTTAACATGCAGGAAAGCAAATTTAGGTTAAGCATTGAGAAACTCTTTCTTACAGTTAGACTAGTTAAGCTCTGGAATAGGCAAGAGGTATACTTTGTCCTGCCATAGTAGAGAGGGTGGGACTTGACCTCTCAAGATCCCTAAGGGTATGTCTAGACTACATGCCTCTGGCGACAGAGGCATGTAGATTAGGCTACCCAGCATAGGAAAATGAAGTGGCGATTTAAATAATGGGATGAGATTTACCAGGGAGGTCGACAAATGCCTTTGATGTCGACTGCGGAGCGTCCAGACTACAGCGCTGAGCCGACAAACAGCTGATCGGCTCAGCGCGGCAGCCATTTAAATTTAAATGAAGCGGCGATTATTTAAATCGCTGCTTCATTTTCCTATGCCGGCTAGCCTAATCTACATGCCTCTGTCGCCAGAGGCATGTAGTCTAGACATACCCTAAATGTCTATGAAACAGAAACAAGCATGATACTGGAGCAACAATGACAGATCAGGCTCTGAGTACTTTCCATAATGCAATTCCCTTAAACTTCATAAAGAGATGCAGCTATGTATCTGAAAACAACATAGAGACTAGAGAGAATAGACATAGCAAAGTGCATAATATAATCTGCCCAGATAGCAGGATAGATTTTGATTGGATGCATGAGCTCTTCTACCAAAAAATTTCCTATATATAAACCCTTTCTGCAAATCATTTAAAATCACTCTCCAAACATTAAGCTTCAAAACACCATTCTGATGTAAGTATAATATCAATTTTCCAGAAAGATAAATAGATACAAAGGACAGAATGCAGATGTCTCTACTGAGAATGTAGCTTTCTAGCTCCCTGTTGTATTCCAGGGATAGTGTAGAATTACTTCAGAGTATCTTCAGGGCTGCTGTAAACTATCCTGGTTAGCTGTGGCCCCAGCATTGACAAAATGAGCTGGGACTAGTTGGAGTGCAGTAGCCATGCACTCTGATACCTGATATGTACCCTATAGCTGTGACTACAATGAGAGATCATACAAGGCCTGGCTACACCATTTTTAAGCCACACAAAGTCCTCACACTAGGGGCATTCCAAGCTGGAGAGGTCAGGTGGATTTCCAGCACTGTGCTAAACAGCCAGATTATATGAGAGGCTCTTCCTTGTACAGTAAAACTCCAGTTGTCCGGCATCCAGTGGTCTGGCACTCCCGATAGTCCGGCACCAGCTGGAACCCGGAAGTGCTCCGGCCAGCCGGACAATTGGAGCTGCTGGCGGGGAACGGCGCAGCGAGGGGCAAACCCTCCGCCGTTTTGCAGGAAGGCGGGGGAAGCCCCGTGCCACCACCGAGAGTTTCTGGGAGGGGAGCAGGCTCCCCACCCCCCAGAGTGCAGTAGTTATCGCCGAGCAGGGGGGTGAGGGGCAGCGCTGTGGGACCAACCCAGCAGCACCCCAGCTGCTCTGCTCCGCCGCTTGTCCACTGCTCATCAGTTTCAGCTGCTTCCCCAAGTCCGCCACTGCCGCTGCTGAAACTGACTAGCGGCGGACTTGGGGAAGCGGCGGAGCAGAGCAGCTGGGGTGCTGTCGGGCGCCAAGCAGGGAGGTGAGGGGCGGTGCTGCGGGACCAACCCAGCAGCACCCCAGCTGCTCTACTCTGCCGCTTCCCCAAGTCCGCCGCTGCCGCTGCTGAAACTGACGAGCAGCGGACAAGCGGCGGAGCAGAGCAGCTGGGGTGCTGCTGGGTTGGTCCCGCAGCGCCGCCCCTCACCCCCCTGCTCGGCGATAACTACTGCAGTCTGGGGAGTGGGGAGCCCGCTCCCCTCCCAGAAACTCTTGGCGACAGTGTAGGGCTTCCCCCGCCTTCCTGCAAAACAGTGGAGGGTTTTCCCCTCGCCGTGCCGTTCCTGGCCAACCCCTCCGGATGCAGTGTGGGTCCCGGCAGACCCGTCACAGCCCCCTGCCGGAGTACCTCCCAATACTCCAGCATATCCGATAATCCGGCACCACCTAGGTCCCAAAGCTGCCGGATTATCAGAAGTCTACTGTATAATTATTATTAGGAAAAGAGCCCTCTTTTTTCCAGTTCAAACTAGGGATGTAATAATATAGTCGATTTACCGATAAGCAAAAGCTTATAGGTTAATGCTGTAGACTACACACATTCCTCCTCCTGCCCCTGCCAGTAAATTTTTTAGCAGCCTGGCTAGCAGCCCAGGTCAGACCCAGCTTGCACTGGGTCTGGAACCTACCCCTGCTGTGGCTCTGCATTTAAAGTGTGTTAGGAGCTGGGTAGGCAGACAGCTCAGCTCAGTCCTGGCTTGCACCGAGTCTGGGAGCTCAGATCCCCACCCTGGACAAGGGCTGCTGCCACCCTGAGCTGCTGCCTCTGTATGGGAGGCAGCAGCGTGCGATGGCAGGAAGCCAGTCCACAAGGAGAGCAGTTTTTTAAACTGACTCCACTCACGAACCAGCTTCCGCCTGGCACCCCATGCTGCTGCCTCTGAGAGACAGGCTTCCTGGAAATGGGGTCAGAGCACACTGGCTGCCAGCCCCATCTCTTGGGACTATAGAATAGTCAACTAACCAATAAGAATTCATGTGGTTAATCGACTATTCAATTAACCACTACTTAACATCCCTAGTTGCAGCCAGGCACAGCTAAATGAATGGAATGAAAAGAATAAAACACTATTGAACTGAAAAGTGCAAAAACTCTCTAACTCCACAGTAATATTGAGAACCACCTGCATAATGTATGGTTTATTGAACAGAGTCCTATACCTATGGTTTTTTTAAATGTACACATGCAAGAAATTGAAGAATGTAGAGAGATCCATGGAGTGCTTAGTCAATTAGCTGCCTGTCAGTGTGGCAACCAGAAAAATCTCTCTTACACTGACAATCAGATGATTAAAAATATATGCATCTGCTAAACATGGCCAATCTAAAGGTATCATTTATTAGTATGTGACTCTGATTCTAAGAAATATCCTTTAGGAATATTTATAGAATCTAAAAACTTTATTGTATTATCCAATCTTTCATAAAGGTTAGTTTGAGTGATTTTATTAAATAGTCTATCACAAGGAATTAGTGTTTGCATTTACAGTAAGCTATATTTTAAATCAACATGGTCTTGAATTAAAATAGTATTCTATTATAAGATTTGTTATGGACACATTATATTATGTTCAAATTTTGATATCCCCATTTTACGATGAGTGCATCCTACTGTTTGGCCTGCTTTTATGCAGCACCTATTTAAATCCTGGTAAGAGCTACTTTTCCAAAAGCCATATTTGGAAGTGAAATACGTACATGTTTCAGCTTGACAATCTCTAATTCATGCAGCTCTTCTGTACACAAGGTTTGGACTGTTGCAAAATAGAACAGCATACTCTGCCTGGATGCTGGCTGAGATTAAGCTCAATTCAGCACATTTGCAGACTACTAAACAATTCAGTCCTCATCAGCTGAGTTGTTGCTCTAAGTCAGGTGGGGTAGAACAATGCAGAACAGGAATAAAATATCCATACATTATCTGCACAAATTATCTGTTCTTCCGAATACTTCATGATGCAAGGGAAAACATGTTAAATTGTACGATTTATCAATACTGTTTTTCCTAATAAATTTAAGATATATTTTTCCATCCTAGAAAGCCTTGGTAGTACATTATATATCTGGTGGTATCTGGTGGATGGGGATGTGTGTGTGTACACACACAGTCTGAATAAAGAGTGTATATATGATTATATTTACAGTATATGGGAAATATGTCTGTCAATTGTTTTTGGAAAGAAACCAACAACACTGGGTAGAATCTAAAGACCACATCTTGGCACATACTGTAGCTTCTCTCTTCTGATCTACTGTCTTTTTTTCAGTGGAGCCAGCTAAGAGAGAGGGGTCCCCCAATGACCTACATTTTTCTCTTTCTTCCTCCTTTCTACCTTTTATTGCTTTGCCTTTTTCCCTATTTCCTTCATGTACTACTTTCCTCTTCTTTCTTTGAATATGTGAGATGGGGAAGGCTACAATAATTAGAGCCCTGCACAGACACAAAATTTATATTCATGGATAGAAATTGGTATTGGCGGAGATGCAGAGCTCTATCAGGGCATGTCTACACTAGGACATTATTTCGAAATAACTTATATTGAAATAACTCCTGAAATAACTAATTTGAAAGAAGCATTATTCCTCATGAAAAGCTGGAGTTATTATTTTGAAATAACCAGCCCATTATTTCGAAATAACTGGCTTGGTAGTGTGGATGCTCTGCTTGTTATGTTGAAATAAGGGGAGTTATTTTGAAATAATGTCCTAGTGTAGACCAGGGCCCAGGAACTGCAGCAGTGCATTGGGCTACTACTCGCAGGAGCCAGCATCCCATGCAGGCAGTTTATCTGGCGTGGCTGTGCCCCTCCCAATCTTTTCCACTGGGGTGGGCACCAGGCTCCCCAGCAACTGTTCTTGCTCACACTCTGTGTCAAGTAGCTTGTGAGCCCCCGGACAGGAGAGCTAGACCTCTGTGTGGAAGGGACAGCTGCCATTGAGCCTGGTGCCTGCCTCAGGGAGCAGGGCTTGGGTTGGTTAGAAACTAAACTGATAACTTATTGTTTTTGTCTAAATAAGCTTATCTCACCCTAAGTTCTCAGAGTCCCCTTTTTTATGAAACAAAAGCATTCACCTTTTACTTCCTCAATGAAAACCATGGAAGACTCCTTTGTCTTTCTCAAGCAAACCTTGAGGTACACTTCCATTCCTGGATATTTTCATCTGCTGCTTTTTCTTCCTGTTAGTTTCTTTCTGATTTCCCAACAATTCGTCATTTGTCCTTACATGTAAATTGACAGATAGAAATGTAAACTTCTCTTGTCTGTCAGAAACCTATTTTCACCTTTTCTGGTGATACAGATTAAGAACATATTTTCAGTATATGTATATGCTAACTCCTTACATAGTATCTGTACATGCATTTCACAATTACATTGATGACCAGAGAGAAACCTCACATTACATTCTTTAGAGAACCATAAAGTACATCTCAAATTTGGGAGATTCCTATAACCTCCTTGCCAGTTGGCATTCAGAGATTACTTATGATTTCTTTTGGGGTTAGGGATACATTCATCTTGTTGTTTTTTGTTTTGTTTTGTTTTGTTTTAAAACCCTTGCGTTTGGCAGTACCACAGGAGGAGTGTGACAGAGGGAAACTAAAAAGGATCGCAAGGAAAAGTATGTGAAAGGGAAAGAATTAGCGGTAGTGACGAGCTGGTAATTAACGAGAAATATGGAATGAATAAAGTTCTGTAACAAGGTGTGATGACGAATCATCTTTTCGCTCAATTTCCTGCCCATTTGCAATAATTGAGCTGTAACTGAAAGACAGGGAGTTGGTGTGATATCATGTTTTAATTACATAACCATGTAGATCACTGTTGCTACCAGTGTTATGTAATTGCAAGAAATCTTGTACAAAGGTTGTCAGGGAGGTTTGTTTGGAAAGCTTATGATTTGCTGAATATAATTATGCTAGTTGTATGCATGTAGCTTTTTTTATTTGAAGTGATGAGCATTGGCTCTATACCTGTAGTCCAAATGTCTTTGCATCTGTGGTAACACTCATAAGGTTATCAAGTCTGCACATCTTGAAGGAACTGTTCAAGTTAAGTGGTTCATCAAAGGAACACTTAGATCATAATGGACAACTCCCATTTACACTGACTACCCATATGACTTTAAACTCCTTCCTTACCTGTAATTTTCCATTAGTTGTGCTGTGGGCTTTGTTTGAAATAATGCATTTCCCTTCCCTCTACATGGTAGAAACTATAAAAGTGTTTGGAAACACCTCCATTTTGCCTCTTTTCTGCTCCGGTCTCTGGACTGGACTTATATGAATGGGAGCATTGTAACAAAGGGATTGAGGTCCTTCCAATGATTTCAAAGCAGAAACTGGACTTAAGCCAGCAGTTTGTACAGTACTGGAGCTCTTGTACAGTTCAAAGGAGGGATGTGGAACTCTGTGTGCAGCCCGGGGCCAGTGGGAAGTCCTGCTGACTCCAGGCTCCACGAGGGCACTTACCCTTTGAAATGCACAAAAGCCCCTGGGAGCATTTCAAAGCAGAAGCACCTGCATGGAGCCTGGAGTCAGTGGGACTTCCCGCTGGCCCGTGGCTGCACACAGCATGCCAGCTTTGAAATGTACAAGAGTCCCCAGCATACATTTCAAAGAAGAAATTCCCTCATGGAGCCCAGCGTCAGCGGGGGACTCTGAGTCCTCCGCTGATCTCGAGCTCCGTGCTGTGCTGATGATTTGAAATGCCACACAGAGCCCCAACCCTGGGCTCTGTGTGCCATTCTCTGGAACCCGGGATCAGCTCAGGACTCCCCAGATAACCCCGGGCTCCACATGGCATTGCCACTTTGAAACGCCACTGCGGCGTTTCAAAGCGGCAGCGCCACATGGAGCCAGGTATGGGCTCCATGCAGAGCTGCCTCTTTAAAGTACCCTCTGATCCCCTCCTCCACTTTGCTGCCTCTATCTGTGTCAGCCGGTGGTCAGGGCAGTGAGTGGTATGTGTGTATTATACACCCGAGTCTTCAACTGCTGAGACACAAGGCCCCGTCGCAGTGGGCAGTCTAGGTGAGACTGACGGGTGCCCCGAGGAGTTTAACGTCCGTGTCTTTACCGCTAGGATCGGGATCCTTTCACGGCAGGCAGCCAACAGGCCGACAGATGCCCCAGAGTTTACAGGGAGAGCTTATTACACCTCAGATTTTGACTGCTAGGATACACGATCCCTTCGCAGCGGGCAGCCTGCGGAGGCTGAGAGATGTCCCAACAGATCTGTCCCCTGGAAGCGACATGATCCAACGCTCAAGCTCTCCCTATATCTGTCCCTTATGACCGGCTGGAGGTCATAAAATTGTGCTTGGTTCTGTTACAGCAACTGAAGGAGTCAGGTCACAGCTTAAACAGTTACTATTTTATTGTTACAGGGTAAACTTAGCTGTTAAATGCTACTATTGTGTTACAGATAACACAGCCACTACAAAGGACAGGACAGAAATTACACTAATAAGTCACTTACGGGTACCATGAAACCCTTTTGGTTCTCTGAGTTCTTATTAAATGCATGCAAAATAGACACCTAGCAGGTATATATTCTCACCCCTGCGTTCCAGACTTGGCGTGGCCAGCGTCTTTCTCTCAATCCCTCGGGAAGAAGTAGGGCGAGGTTGGGCGTCCCACAGACCTCGGGAGACAATCAATACCTGCCAGCAGGTGTAGATGATTGGAGCTCAAATGGGGTGGGCTACTAAACCCCTCTTTATGCCCCTTGGGTCATGTAGGCTTCTTCCTAGTCTCAAGTGGCCAATTAGGAAAAATGGCTTTGAACGCCAAGTTTCCCACGAAGGGTGCAAAGCATAATTCACACCTGGGAAAATGCAGACAATGGGCACCTCTGGTATGTGATGGGCGAAGATTCCTCTCCTGGGACAGTGCAGGCATGTCAATTACTGGTACTAGCCATCAGGGCGGCAGGAGGCCCCGGGTCGTCAGCTAGCCCATTTACTGTCTGGTTTCTGTTTATGGTAGAGTCAGGGAAAGGCAGCACACCTGCGTTCCCAGGGCATCAAAGGCTGACTGCCTTTGTCTTGCTCTTTGTGGGGGGGGGAGGGGCGGAAACAAGATGGGGTTCATGTCTGGCTACAATCTGATAGAGGCAGCAAGGGGGGGATCGACTAGTAGACTAGTCCTTAATATCCTTATTTGAAACTAGTTTTAAGGAAGCACTCATCTTCAAGTTCACTGTTTTTTGTGATAATTCAAGGACTGGAATGCCTAAGGAAATTGCTTTTTTGACTTCATTAGCCAGTGTGGTGAAAGATAAGTTAATTTTTTTATTGCTTGTTTGGTATATCTTATGCGGAATAATCACCAGTCTTGGGGATGTCCGCTCTATTTCTCAGCAGTTTGTCCTGAATTTAGCATTTTCAGTTGTGACCTACAAAGGCATGGCTATAGTTGGTGAAGCCAATTAACATGGTGGGGATATAACTGAGGGGCACTTATCAGTTTTACACCTAATTGAATTGCTTGGGTTTGAATTGCTTGGGACTTGTATAAGCCTTTCCTCTAGCCATCTCTTTTGGCTAGTATTTGGGGACAAGGTCTGTTTAATTGGTATACTGACCATTAAAGGGAGACATACTATTACAGTGTTTTGAACATGTTTTTATATAGCAAGATGTGCATAGGCATGTAGCATGTGGAGTGATCACGTTCTGATCTCTTAAAAAAGACAGAATAATAAACATTTTTTCAGACTATTCATGTGGTTCAATAGATATCAGGAATAGGTAGACACATAAGTGGGTCTGGGAAATATTCTGCTAGACTTTTAGTTTTGTGTTAGCTATATTAAATCTAGAAGAAACTTAAGTGACACTTAAGTGATGCACAGAAAAATGCTTTGTGCATTAATTGTGTGTGTGTGTGTATGTGTGTGTGTGTGGCTTTTAGATGGGATCTTTGAGACACTTTGGAATGTAAATTTTCTTTTTAATTCGGAAGGTTTTATCCAGAGCTTCTGTCAGCATGAGTCCAACAGTCAACTTTCCCACTCCAAATTGGTTAGTGACTTACTGATAGCATTGAGGAGTAGCCAGCTTTCACAGTGCAATTGCCATGCACTTCAACAACAACAGGGGAAAGTGGCGAAAGCGGCTTTCCTTATGCAAAAGTTCTGCAGCCACTGCTCATCATCCTACACGTGCATGATGAAGTGATCCCACTACTCAACGCTTGTTTCCTGAGACCAAAAGTAGTGCTCTGCTGTAGTCAGCATCTCTGTGAATGCCACAAGCAATCTCATGCTATAGATACTGCATGTGCAAGATCAATGTTGGACTCCTGTTGCCTTAGTAGTTTAAAGAATAACTGTACTGCCACTCGTGACGTGTTCGTGAGAACAAGTAGTATATTGGTCAGCAGTACAGGATATACTTTTGCAGACTGATGAGCTAGAGCTGTTGAAAGATGACACCAAGTGCAGACAGAAGCATGGGAATTGCTGGCATGAGAAGCAATGCATCATGGGGCGTTGGGATAGGACCCAGGATTCCACATGACTTTGTCCACTTTCCCACAACACTTAGCAGCTGAAGTGCAGGAGATGCTCTATGGGATAGGTGCCCAAAGTGCACTATGGCAAATATCAATGCAAGTACCGTAAGTGTGAGCACCCTATTACACAAGCAGCTGACAGTGTGAACACACAACAGCGGGCTCCCTTCCGCTCTCTCTCTGAGGCAATGTAACTGTACTGGACCTTGCCAGTGTAGATATTCCCTGCTAATCTTCATTACAAATATATTGGCATGAGAAGAAGCCAAATAGTGAGGGCTTGTTACTGCTTCCATGTTACAAAATGCCAGCTCAAGAAAGGATCACTTCTTATTGGACTTAAGCGTGTCAGTAGTGATAGATGTGATTAGATTAATTTAGGGTACTTTTAAAGTGAGGTACCAAGCCAGGGAAGCTGTTAATATAAGTTAGTAATACTCTTCTAGCAGCTGATAAGAATAATTTTTAAAACATGGAGTCGGAGTGAACTAAATTACTGAGGGGAAAGGGGGAATGTTTAGCACCATGTCATTAATAGTAGTGAAGTACTCCGAGTTAGTGAATAGCATTTAATTAGAGGTTGCACTGATATCTAGGGATTTTTAATTTGTCTCCAATATTTAACCATCCAGTAATAAAAAGAACTAGGATTTTGTAGACAATCCATTTTTGTATTAGTGTATGTTAAAGGCAACTCACTGGGAATACTTTAGACTGCATTTTGTCCAGTAGAGCGGATACACAATCACAGAACTGGAAGGACCTTGAGAAGTCGTCAAATCTAGTTCCCGGGACTCAATGTAGGTGCACGTATGGTAAGTGCAGTGATCAGTGAGGGGATTTGGGATATAAGTTACAGGTTTGTTATTATGTAAATAACCAATATTAGATAAACTTAGAAACACACTAAGCAAAACAGAGTGCCAGTATTGAAGACAAAGGGGAGTAAAGTTTAAAGAGGTGCTGGAACTGTGTAGTGTTATGTTAACTAAACATATATACATTTTAAAACCATTCCAGATGAATTACAAGTGGTTATTAAGAGTACAAACAGAACACTTAATTATAAGAGAGATTTTTATGGAAAGAAATGTAAAGAGGGTATTTGAAGAGCAAAATGGAGAAAATCATATATTGCTGCTGCTCTTTCCCAGATTTGAACAAAGACCTGACCTGGATGGGCTGCTACATTCCACACCCTAATTACATAAAAAAGCTATGCACTGGGTACTTACAACCCGCTCTATTAGCCTCGTTTAGCATGGACACTAACTGACAATATTTTTTTCCTTCTCTTTCACTCCCCATCCCCTCTCTTTCACTGCTATTTATTTGTTCTCTGGATTCCTTACTTCATTCATCTGAAGAAGTGGGTTGTGCCTACGAAAGCTCATGATACCATCTACATTTTTGTTAGTCTCTAAGGTGCTGCAGAACTATTTGTTGTTTTTTAAGTTCTTTCCTGGAAGGATAAGTGAGAGAATTTCCGTTCTGGTTCCGCTGCCCCAGCAGTTTGATAGTGATGCAGACTGAACCTTCTTGCATGTGTGGGGTGAATCTGGCCCAGTAAATGGAACGTAGGGAGTTATCTGTGAGGAGAGATTGACAAAACTGGGCTTAGTCCTAGGAGAAGGCAATTAAGAGATGACATGTATGAAGCATTTTATCTGCCTATGGATTAATTAAGTCAGCAGAAATAAAATTAAACTTGATCTATTTAAAGTTGTTGGAAAGATCTGCTCAGGTAACCTATGAGGGTGATGTTAAGAAAGAATAGAAGCAAGAGGAATCTACTATATATTCTGAAGAGTTTGTTTCTTTATTTTGCACAAACAAATCCACAAAGTCATACTTGGCGATTACCTAAGGATACCAAATTTTGCATAAAGAGTCCTGCCACTTAAATTAGCTGAATGCACTACTTTTTACACCAGAATACACTGGGTAAAGTTTTAAATAATTATTTTTGTTTTTTATTGGAAAAAAAGTCATGACTATTATGATTAGATTTCAAAAAATATTTTCTAATAAAATTAAAATCAATGGCCTATTCAATGGCCATTTAAGTGCAAAGAAAACTTTTACTGTTACAAATCACAAAATTATTCAAATTAGTTATGGAAAGAGTAATGGAAGCTTTATGAGTTTCTGATTCAAATTTATTATGTATGGTAATTATTCAACAAAATAATGTTTGAAGTTGAAATCCTACACATTTAAAACAGTTCTTTCACTTCCCTTTTGCAAGCACGTTAATAAAAAATTCTAATACATATATTTAATTTCTTGAACTTTCCTATAAGTGTAAACTATGCAAAATGACTTTGCCTGGTCGATGATGGGCCTCACCTTCCAGTTCATAATAATGGTAAGAAGTAGAAGAGAGTGGTGAATACATGGAATGGATATGGACAGAGGTTATAGAGTCAATATATATTTTCACTCAAGTAGAATCAATATATTTAAGCAAAAATTGTATCATTGTGAGTTTATAAATTAAAGGGATGTTACACATACTTCGTTTGGCACAACCCATCAGTCTTTCTGGATATGACAAAGAGAATTTTCACTCTTTGTTCAGGTTGGACCTCCCTGGTCTGGCACCCTTGGGACCTGACCGGATCCAGAGGAAGGATTTTGCCAGACCGGGGAGGTCATTTCTGGCCCCCTGCCACTGGCCCAGCTCCCCAAATCCTGCTGGCCCTGCTGACCCAGCTGCCCTGCTGACCCCATTGAGTAGCCACCACTGCTGTGGCTCCCAGCCCTGCTGGGCAGCAACATACTGGGGCTCGAGGACCCACCTGACAGCCACATGCCACAGCGCTGAAGACGGGCAGCTGCACACCATGGGTTGAGATCCTGCGGGGCAGAAGACACCACTGCTGCAGATCCCTGCCCCACTGAGCCACCACTGCTCCCTGCCCCACTGGGCCATCACTACCGCAGCTCCCAGCCTTACCAGGCAGCCACGTGCTGGGTCTCCTAGCCATGCTGGGCAGCCCTGCTATCAGCTTGCTTGCGGGCTGCCTGCTACCCTGCCATCCCCACAGTGGTCCCTGCTGCTGGCCCTCCACCAGGAGTCCCTGGTCCTGCGACATCTATGCCAGTCCACAGATGTTGCCGGACCAGAGAATCCCAGTTTAGAGAGTTTCAACCTGTACTTTATCCTCAGGATCAATGTGGAAGTCTTTGCAGTGGGATATTCTCCCCTCCTCCCCCCCGCCCCATGCCAGGAAAAAAGTTTTTAAAAAAACCTTTAAAATAGATAGAAGAAAAGTGGCAGATATACTGAACTACTACAGCCAGCTAGACTTCTTCTGGTCCCTGTGCAACTATTATATCTCTTTATTAATACTAGACCCTATAGTGAAAAAGTCCTGGGACAGCCTAAAAGAACATTTACAATGCAGACTCCACTACTGTGAAAACAAAGTATAGAGCACTGAAAGACAGAACAGCAGCAAGCTGGGAAAATACACACAATTCACACCCAGTTCAGACCCCAACCATAGCCTCAGCGGCTTTATGCCACAGGAGCAGCACAAGACAATTAGAAAGTTGGCTGAAATGATTACCCATGGATTCCCTCTGTATTAAGGGAAGTCTCCAAGTGGTGTAGAGCTCTTTGCTACCTCAGCCCTGGTCTACCATAGGGACTTATTTCAAAATAACAAGTGGTGCGTCCACACTACCAAGCCGGTTGCTTCAAAATAGGAATAATAACTCCTGCTTTCCACAAGGAATAAAGCTTATTTCAAAATAGCAGTAGAGTGGATGCTCCACTGCTGCTATTTCGAAATAACTACTCCCCAGAGTCATTCCAAGGCTTAATCTAGACTACAAGCCTCTTTCAAAAGAATCTTTCGAAAAAGCCTCTTTCGAAAGAGAGCATCTAGACTACAAGCAGATTTTTCGAAAAAGCGAGCTGCTTTTTTAAAAGAGTCTAGACACTCTCTTTTGAAAAAGCACAGTTTGCATTCAATAGCGCCTTTTTTCGAAGGAGTACTTTTTTGAGGAGTACCTCGTGGAATGAGGTGTAACAGTTAACTAGAACTAAGGACTCAGTTTGAGTTAACTTTTGACTGCCGCGTGTAGCCGCGGGCAGTTAGTTCGGATTAGGGGGGTTTAAAAATGGCGACTGGATGGGACGATGCAAATAAAGCCCGGGATATTTAAATCCCGGGCTTCATTTGCAACTTCAAATGCCTACATTAGCCTCCCTAGTTCGAACTAGGGGGCTAGTGTAGACATACCCTATCATAGAACAGGCTTTACTTCCTTTTCTCAACCAGAGATATGTCTATGCCAAGGAAGTCCCTAGAGAGCTGCCTAGGCTAGCTCTAAGGATAGCTTGTGCAGCTGGAATAGAACAGAAAAGCTTGCCAGAGAAGCCAAAGACTTGGAATCCTACTTTTAAAACCTCATCTTAATTTTTTCATAATGTTCATGTGACCTGTGAAATTCCAGAGGGAGAGGTTTCTTTCTGGACAAATTTGGGGGAAGCTAGCATCAATTCTAGGGAAGTCCTTACCTAATCAAACCAGCATTTGGAATGGCTGCAGCTGCTTTGTTACTCACCTCCATTCTATATCTGTTCTGTTTTTATTTCATCTTTCTGGTTTGATTATTACCAGACCTCTCATCATTTCTGCAGCTCCCACATGGTCTATTTTTTTCAATCACTTAGCACTTATATTCAGACTTCCCGTGTGTTCACAACTGGTGGGGATGTCAACTGTATATTTAATTTTTATACCTAAAAATAAAGTCACACCATTTTTTAAAAAGTGGGAATCAGTTATGCAGGCTGAAAAGGGTTTAGAATATTTCTTTAGTCAAAAAAGGTTTCTAGAGAGGTTGAGAGACATGGATTGGGTAACAGAAGCAATAAGTAGGAATAGTCTTCAGTTGATGAAACTGAGCTTGAGACAGAATATTCTGCAACCATATGGAAAAGCTTAAGAATGTCATGGTTTATGAATCATAGTTTTTCCTGGACTTTACTCTCTCAAAAGGATGCAGGGCTTGAGTAAGGTTAAATGTATGAGGAAATGGATTGAGAGTATGTGGCTATTAAATTTTGTTAAATGGTGATTCTACTTTGCTTAGGGAATGTGGGGAAAAAGTACACAGAAAGAAGAATAGTAGTATTTGCATTATTTATTTCAGTGTTTGGAACACAATTCTTCTCTTAGAATTGCATAGCAAATTTCAACACAGGTATATTGCTCATCTGACGTGCACATAATTCCATGGGTAGCCACCATGATATCAGTCGATTTGGTAAGCTGATCCTTGCACAATTGAAGAGCATCATTAATTTAACAGCAATCCACGTAGGCTGAAGGGTCTTCCCTCACAGATTTGTCTGAAAGATTGGGGTCATAATGAATAAAAAGCTGGTTTTGGGAAATACCAGGTTTTGGGGAAAAACAAAAGATGCATTTAAATTAAAAAAGAAGCTGAAGATCTTCTTACCCAATTTATTTGGAGCATGAAACTCCATATATTTTTGTTTTATTAACTTCCTGATTACACTGAGTACTGTATACAGCACCAACAGTAAATAAAAACATAGTGTAAAGACTATGCTGGAACTATTGTGAAATTGGCAGGAATTTCTTGGGGATAATCAGAGGTCAATGTATAAACAGCATCAGTGTTTCTTTAATCTTGGGAGAAATTCTAAACAATTTGCAAATACAAAGGGAAGCTTTAAGGGTAAAGGAGGTTTCATGGAGGTTAGGTCCATCAATGGCTATTAGCCAGGATTGGTAGGAATGTTGTCCCTAGCCTCTGTTTCTCTGGAAGTGGGAGACAGGGGAGGGATCATGTGAGGATTACCTGTTGTGATCCCTCCCTCTGGGGCATCTGGGATTGGCCACTGTCGGCAGACAGGATACTGGACTAGATGGACCTTTGGTCTGACCCAGTATGGCCATTCTTTATGTTCTTAAGAGTAGTTTTATCACTATCTATTTCTGTTTTTGACTATGTATATGCAATAAGTATATAAGATTCATATTCTGTAAACATGCATCTTGTTAAGAAAACACTATCTTTGATACGTTAGTGAGAAGAAAATAGAGAAAAATTGTCAGACTAAAAAGCAAGTGGGGTAGAAGCTAGTAAGGGTGGATGAGAAGGCTATTTCATATGAAGCCTTAGTAACAGAATTAGATGAGGAGATGTCTGCTTGAGATATATATATATATATATATATGTATATATATATATATATATATTTTTTTTTTTTTTGCTATTGCATGTGATTTTAAAGCAGCTTATCTGTAACCACTCATCTCCAAACTCTGAAAATGTTACTGAAATTTGGGCTAATATTTTCTCTAGTTTCATTCTGAAACTAGTGGTGGTAGAAATTGACTATTGAATTAAAATAAGTTGTTGGCAGTCCCTTAAGCATCAGGATCCATTGTATAAATATGGCTCCAGTGACTAGAGCTGAGAGCACAATGGATTTTTGGGTCACTTGCAATTTCAGAAAGTCAGAATTTGTTTTGGGTTGAATAAAATATTTTGTTTGATTGAAAAGAAACATAGTTTAATTTTGAGCATTTTTAACAATTTAAAATTTTCCATTAATTAGATTAGATTTTTGAACCAAAAGTAAAAAAAAAATCCCGTTAAAAATATTGAAATGAAAGGCTTTAATATTATATCAGATATTTCCAAACCTAACTGTTTGGTGAAAGCAACACAATTTGCAAGACACTTCATTCACAATCAATATTTTGCCAAAAGAACACCTTTGTTTAAAAAATTCATCTAATTCTACCTGTGACTGCTAACAAAGTTTAGGATCAAGAGGAAGAAATCTTCCAGATCCCTTCAAAATCTCTTTATAAGTGTTAGAGGACTGAGAGTTGGTGACAAACCAATATTGTTCATAAGATTGTTCAAACAGACTTTACACCCACTTTATTAAAACATGCTTGATTTTTATCAACCTTTACTCCAGTGAATGATTGTTATGTTTGCATACAGGCTGTGCTTGATTAGGGAATCTTAAAGTGGGGAGTGAGTTGTAAAGCTGATTTCTTTAAATACTGCAGGGCCAGAACATTCATCCCTTATTAATCCAATCAGTTCTTTCTGTTCTGTACTGTGATTAATCCCACTACAGGGTATCATGTACCACAGCATTCACAACTAATTCCTTATTGGTGCTCTATGCACCAAGAGCTGGAAGCCAAGTGCCGTAGGTACTTGAAGTGCTCATCTGTACAAGGTCTTGCTTTTAGGGGGTTTCCATAAACACAGACACACAGTGAGAAAATAACAGAAGTAATGTATTTGGGCTGACAGAAATGAATTAGTTAATACAGTGGAACCTTAGAGTTGCGGACGCTTTGGGACTGGAGGTTGTTTATAACTCTGAAGTGTACCGAACTCTGAAAAAGCCATTCTGGGATATTCCCCGGGACACCCTGCTCAAACTGGAAGCTCAGCTATTCAGGGGCTGCCCAGTGAATGGAGGTGGGGGTAAGCAGCTGCTTCTAGCACCCAGTTGCAATAGTGATGAGTCAGGCACACTGAAGCACTGTAGTGTCAGTGGGGATGTGTTGCAGTCTGCGGCCCTTTAAATCTTAGTTGCTCCTTCAGAGCACAGCGTGCAGGCAAGCGTTCAGGCTCCGCCTCCAGCAATTAACACTCCCAGCCAGGTTTCAGTAGCAACACTGAAAGTTTCTTTCCCAGGTGCTAAACCTGCAAGCTTGTCCCTCTCCCAGCCAGGGGGGGAGGGAAAAACAGTATTCACCACCTCCTACCTGTAAGTGGCTGCCCCATGCACTGGTAAGTAGGGGTTAGCGTGGGGACTGGTAGCCCTGATGTGTCTACCTTTAAGATGCAATACAGACTGCTCCATAGCACTGTACTTTCTGGTTTGTTTGTATTTTGTTTGTCTCCACTGCTGCCTGATAACTTAGGTCCAGAAGCTTCAGGGGGTAGCTGAGTTAGTCTGTACAGAAAAAAACAACAAATGGTCTGGTAGCACATTATAGACTAACAAAACATGTAGATGGTATCATGAGCTTTTGTGGGCACAGCCCACTTCTTCAGATGACCGGAGATATGAATTTAGGATGTGCAGACCCAAAATAAATAGGAGAGGGGAAGAGGAGGGAGGAGGGAAAAAATGAGGGGGATGGAAGACAGGGAGCAAGAGGGAATCAGTAAGGGTATGTCTACACTTGCTCCCTAGTTTGAACTAGGGATGCAAATGTAGGCGACCGAAATTGCTAATGAAGTGGGGATTTAAATATCCCATGCTTCATTAGCATAATCTCGCCCACGCGCTATTCTGCTCGCCAGCTGATTCGAACCAGGAAGCGCACTCCGGGATGCGTTAGTTTGAATCAAACCCCTTGGTTCGAACTAACATTACTCCTCAAAAAATAACATTACTCCTCAGTATCTGAAGATTGGGTAGTTAAAATGAAGCAGATAAGAATCAAAGTCAATTGATAGTATCCTTGCTGACATAGGAGTCTACACAAAGAGCTGTTTGCACCTTCATCGGCTGTTACGTTGGTAGTGCCCCAACCAACCTTCATCACAATAGAGTTCATTAGAATGTGAGTTGAATTTGCGGATGAACTCTAATTCCAATGTTTCTCTGTGTATCTGGCTAGTAGAACTGGTTTGTGACAAGACAGCTACTTGAAGATCTTTTAAACAGTGATTAGGAAGATTAAAGTGTTCCCCAATAGGTTTCTATATGTTTCCTTTACGTGTATCTGATTTGTGTCCATTGATTCTTTCCCGCAGAGACTGTCCAGTTTATCCAATATATATAGCAGTGGGGCATTGCTGGCATTTGATGGCATAGAAGAAATTACTGGATGTGCAGTCAAATGACCTTTTTATTTGGTAGCTTATGTTGTTGGCTCCAGTGATGAATTTTCTAGTATACATATGTGGGCACGGTTGGCATCATTTTTGGTTGCAGGGCTGGGTTCCTGGATGCTTATGATGTGGTTGTGTGGCATGGTTACTAGAAAGAATTCATTTCAATTTGGGGGGTTGTCTGCAAGCGGGAATAGGCTTTTCTCCCAAGGCCTCTGAGAGTGAGGGATCATGTTCCAAGATGGGTTGTAGATTGTGTATAATGCGCTGGAGAGGTCTGAGCTGTGGACTATAGGTAACTAGCCAATTAGCCCGTCATAAGATGGGATTTTCAGGTCTCTCCTCCACATCGGTCTTCTATCCTGAGCCTCTGGTCTCTCGCTCCGTCTCTCTCTCTCTCTCTCTCTCTCTCACTCTCCTCCTCCTACTACCTCCTCCTCTCTCTGTCTCAGCTCTCCTCTACCTCCTGCCTCTCTCTCTGTCTCTCTCTTTCTCTTCTCCTCCCCCTCCTGCCTCTCACTCGGGGGACTGCGAAGCCCAAACGGCCGTTTGGGCTCCACGCTCCCCGTGCTGCATGGGGAGCACGGAGTCCAAACGGTCGCTTGCACCGCTTGCTCCCCCACGGCGGCCCAGCTGAGTGGCGCAGAAGTCAGCCGAGTGCCACTGCAGGAGGCAAAGGGGGGCGGGGTGGTAACGTTCACGGCCAGCGGTGGGGCCTGGAGCTGCTATCATGACACACGTCGCCCTGTCCCCCTTCGCCTCCCGCCATGGCACTCGGCTGACTTCTGCGCCGTTCTGCCGGGTCACCGCGGGGGAGCAAGCAGAGCAAGCAGCTGTTTGGGCTTCCCCGTGGTGGCCCGGCTGAGTGGCGTAGAAGTCAGCTGAGCGCCACGGCGGGAGGCGAAGGACATGACTCAGGCAACAGCGCCGCCCAGAGAGAACAGCCAGGGAGGCAACAGCACCGCCCAGAGGGAACAGCTTGCATTTCAGCATTACAAAGTCACAGTCATTGGGCTACTATGTATATGACTAGCCAATTAGCCCGTCATAAGATGGGATTTTCAGGTCTCTCCTCCACATCGGTCTTCTCTCCTGAGCCTCCGGTCTCTCACTCCGTCTCTCTCTCTCTCTCTCTCCTCCTCCTACTGCCTCCCCCTCTCTCTCAGCTCTCCTCCGCCTTCTGCCTGTCTCTCCGTCTCTTTCTTTCTCTTCTCCCCCACCTGCCTCTCATTCTCCCTTTCTCTTCTCTTCCTCCTCCTGCCTCTCACTCTCTCTCCGCTCTCCTCTGTCTCCATTGGGGATACACGAGCGGGACGGGCAGCACCCTGGGATCTGCACGTGCCCGGGTGAGTCTGGCAAGCCACCGGCCAATTCCCTCTCCCCGTCCCCCGCCAGCCAGTTCCTTATCCTGATTTCCCACGGCCAGCCTCGCTGCCCAGGACTCCCACCCCCGACCAGCTTTGCTTCCCGCCGGCCACCCCTCCCCGGTTCTCCCCTGGCCAGCTACGCTGCCTCTGACTACCCCCCCCCCCAGTTCTGCTTCCCCCCCAGCCAGCCCTGCTCCTCTCCCGGCCGGTCCCTCCCCCCTCCTGCCCCCGATCAAGGGTGTCCTTTTTTTTTACACCCTACCCCAGTGACATACACGGCCAGGGGGCAGGACCATTTACATCACCACCCCGCCCCCCCTTCCCCTCCCGCCATGGCACTCATGCTGCATGGGGAGCACGGACCCCAAATGGCCGCTTGCCGCTGCTTGCTTCCCCGCCGCGGCCCAGCTGAGCAGTGCAGAACTCAGCTGAGCACCACGGCGGGAGGCAAGAGCGCCCCCCAGAGGCAAGACTGTAATGCTACAGCATTACAGACTCACAGACATTGGGCTACTATATATATGATAACAAGTGGAGTTCTGTTATTGTCTCTTTTGGGTCTGTCTTGAAATAGTTCATGTCTGGGTACTTTTTTGGCTCTGTCAATTTGTTTTTTCACTTCTCCAGGTGGGTATTTCAGTTTTAGGAATGCTCTGTAAAGATCCTGTAGGTGATTGTCTCTGTCTGTGGGGTTGGAGCATATCCGGTTGTATCTTAGGGCTTGGCTGTATACAATAGACTGAGAAATGTGTCTGGAATGGAAGCTGGAGGCATGAAGGTAAGTGTAGCGGTTGGTGGGTTTCCAGTATAGGGTGGTGGAAATGTGTCCATTATTTAACTGTACTGTAGTGTCCAGGAAGTGGATTTCTCGTGTGGACTGGTCCAGGCTGAGGTTGATGGTGGGGTGGAAGTTGTTGAAATCCTTATGAAATTCTTCAAGAGTCTCTTTTCAGTGGGTCCATATGCTGAAGATGTCATCGATGTGGCATAAGTTAAGTAGAGATGTTAGGGGGCGAGAGCTGAGGAAACGTTGTTCAAGGTCAGCTATAAAGATGTTGGCATATTGTGGTGCCATGCGAGTGCCCATGGCTGTGCCGCTGACTTGGAGATAGAAATTGTGTCCTAATTGGAAGTAGTTGTGGGTGAGGACAAAGTCGCAGAGCTCTGTAATCAGGTGTGCAGTGTTGTTATCAGGGATGGTGTTCCTGATGGCCTGTAATCCGTCTTTATGTGGAATGTTGGTGTAAAGGGCTTCTACATCCATGGTGGCCAGGATGGTATTTTCAGGAAGATTACTGATGTTTTGAAGTTTCCTCAGGAAGTCAGTAGTGTCATGGAGGTAGGTAGGAGTGCTGGTAGCATAGGGTCTGAGAAGGGAGTCGATATAGCCAGATAATCCTGTGGTGAATCCAGTTCCCCATGGCGTCTAACTGACCGCTTAATTCATAACTCTGGTGTTTGTATCTTTGAGGTTCTATTGTAGTTACAACAAAGGATGGAAACAGTTCCCACCCTGGTCCAACACAGGGATATATATACAAAGGTAAGGGTCTTGTATCCTCAGTCCACTATCCTGAATCTTCCTGTGTTTACTGCTATCCCCCTGCTAGCAATCAGATATACGAGCTTAACTCCCAGTTTTCCAGGACATTTCTGAAGGACCATGTCTACACTGGTTCTGGAAGGTCAGCTTAAGGTATGCAACTCCAACTATGCAAAATACATAGCTGGAGTTTGCTTACCTTAAGCCGAGCCATGGCATCGTCCTCACTGCAGGAGGCCGATGGGAGCAAACACTCCCATTGGCTTCCCTTACTCCTCACAAAAGGAGGAGTACTGGGCTCTGACAGGAGTTGCTCTCGGTGTTCCATTTATGGGTCTATAGTAGATCCACTGAATTGAACACTAAAAAGTTGACCTCTGGAGTGTCAATCTTGCAATAAGTATAGACGTGTCCAATGTGTTCACTGCCTACTCTTTTCTTTACAGCATCCTTCTAGGCAATGCCTCCTGCATATAGGCAGCCTTTGGGTCTCCCTTAAATCTGATCCCTACTGGCTCCAGATTACTTACTTTTCCTTTTCCTGTATTGGAAGGGATTAATTTCAAAAGTAAGAGATGACTCTGACCAACAGCCACAGGACAAGTGGTAGCAGGCAGAAGTATACTGGATAAATTGAATTAACTGAATGATCACAATATGATTCATGGTATTTGGGGGAAAACATCAACTAGCTGGAAATGCTATACATCCTAAGAAAATTAAGATATGTTCCTACAGGCAATACATTCCCAAGAGATCTCTTGTGAGTATGGCAGATCAGACCTCAGCTTACTTTTAAAGTGTCCCAGATGATGAAAGTGTCTGAACTAATCTGCATTCAAAATGTTTTCCTTTTGTAATTAAAAAATGTGTAAGTAGATGAATTACCTAGGGACAACTACTGACTTAATCAACACATTTACACAGTGGCATGATCCTAACCATAAGATGAGGATGGCAGACAAGAGAGAAAATGGATGGTGTTAGTTCTCCTGGAAATGTCACAAGTAAAGCTATTCACATAACAGATTTGTTGTTGTTGTTTGACAGCATTTCTAAAAGGTATTTTTTTTTAAATAACGTTGATCTGAAAGAATTTTTTTTCCAAAAATGTTGGTAAATCACAAAGCTGGGGGGTGGGTGGGAAATGATTTCATGTGTTTTTATTTCCTTTTGATATTTTAACAAAATTTAAGAGCAATCATTTTACCAAAAAATATGATTTAAAACAAAGTGCTTATACTTAGAATTTTTTCAACATAATCAGTTTGGTGAAACAGACACAAATTCATGAAGTATTATCTTCTGAATTCTTTGCCACAGAAAGTCTCAGATGAAAAATTTCACACAGCTCTAGTCACAGCTAAAATTTATTTTATATCACTGCAGTTGAGACAAAATAATATTTTGCTACCTGACCTCTACATCTAACTTTACACTCTTTCCCCCTCTTATGTCATCCACTCTGCCAGCCATACAACTTGTCTTTTCCAAAAATTGTATATATTGTATATGTAGCATTGGCTAGTAGATAGAAGGTAGAACTGGACAACACTGTCACACTACGATGGAGACAGTAAGGCTACATCTGCACTACGGGGTTTTTGTGCAAAAACCCACAGAGCATCCACACCTCAAGTGTGTTTTTGCGCAAGAAAATGTACAGTGAATCGACAGAACAGAGTGGTTTTTGCAGTATAGGTATTCCTCTTTCTATGAGGAATATCTCCTTTTTGCGCAAGAGCTCTTGAGCAAAAAGGTGTGTGTGGATGGGAAACGGGTTTTTTGCACAAAAACAGCCTTTCAGACATTCTGTTTATGGCAATCAGAGCTTTCTTGCGAGAGAGCATCCATGCAGTCTGAACTCTCTCTTGCACAAAAGTGCATCACTTTTCCGATGTGTTTTTGCAGTGTGGACGTGCTCTTGTGCAAAGTTTTTGCGGAAGATCTCTTCCACAAAAAGCTTCTTGTGCAAGAAGTCTGCAGTGTAGATGTAGCCTAAGACTGTGCTAAAAACATGTGTTACCTATTTAAAACTTGGTGGAAGAGGCAAAAAGAAAAACCCTGTTTCAGCCATTCATTTGAAGTCTCCAATCAATTTCTTCACTCCCGTCATTTATTTATTTTGTGAGAATGCAGAAACTGAATCAAAATCAGGTTTTGAGATGTAGTATAATTGTGCTTTTCCGGGGAGATAATTAAACTGCTATGTCTTTGGGAAAAGGTCAGCATATTCGGGTAGCATCTATTCGTCTCTCTAGTGCATTTGCCCTCATTAGCTGTGAATTGCTGTTTCATAAGCTTGGAGCCTTGGCTAGGCTCCAGCTATCCTAAAATATGTTGGGAAACCATATGAATTCACTTTAATAGTTTATTACTAATTAAACTGCATATGTCCTTTAATGTTATTCAGCCAACCAACGCTCACTGCTGTCTAGACACAGATTACATATTTAGTACTTCTTGTTCATTGCCATGTGTTGGAGTCAGTTGACATGCCTGTCACCACTCTTGTTCTATACATACAGAGGACCTGCTAGGAAGATTAGTGAAGAGACCTAGGTTGGGGTGCCTTCAGTATGCTGATAACACCAACCTTTCTGATTCCATCTCTGCCAAACCACATGCTAGAATAATCAGCCTGTGTATGCCTAAGAAAGGGACAAAGGCAAAAGCAGTTTGTGGTTCAAGTACAGATGAAGTAAGGAATGATGCAGAGAAGCAGCTGGGGAGATTGAGGAAATTATATTGAACACTTTCACTGACACTTTCACTTGCTCTATGCCCACCAGTTGTAACAAGCTCTGAATATGAGTATCTAGTTACATGCTCAGCAACTGTTAAGGTGATCAAATTTGTTTCAATCTCTCTCTCTCTCTCTCTCTCTCTCTGTATTGCCAGATTCCAACACTTTCTTTAAAAATTAAACTTCACTCTATCCTATGTCACTCTGACCCAGATCCACAAAGAGATTTAGGTGCCTAAGTCCCAAAATCAAACAGTTTTGATCACCCCGCCCCCCAAAAAACCATGCTCAGCTGCCAGCTAGTCATGTAGGTGCTTTGTAGATTAGGACTTTGAGTTTAAACCACTGCAATATAGTGTGCATGGGGCTTTGGGCCTCAGCATCATTCATATACTGGAGCTGTTGTAGAATCTAGTTATCTGTTTATTAAGTGAAGGTTCATACCTGCATAGTTGGGCTTATTTTACACTGGGTTTCCTTTTATTACTAAGACACCAGAAGAGACCTGCATTTCTTAATTTTTTTAAATGTGCATAAAACTGCTATGATCAAAATAATAAGTAAAATAATATTTGTAATACCTGGATGTAAGTGTCTGCGTGTGTGTTTTGTAAAATGAATTGTAGTTCCAACAGAGGTGAATTTTGTTTTATTTTCAATTAACCTTTGAGCAATATGAAGAAGGCGGCATTCCCACAGTCATTTGGTACACTTCAAATTCAGCCAAACAGCTGACAACATGAATTGAAGCTCTGATAAGAGCTGAATATGGCTTTGACTCTGAATACTTTCTTAATTAACTAAAGATGTTACAATAACTCTTTCACCAGGTTTGCCTCACAGAACTCAAGATAGTCTTTCAGAAATAGACTGGCAAGGGTGAGGTGTGTCTATCTGCAACATAGTTTGAAAGTCTGAGTAACACAAAAAACTGAGCAAGTAATCTTTTTGTACTTTAATGAGCATAAAGCTTGCTTTTATTTATACAGAGCACAGGAATACAGGAACTGCCATAGTGATCAAACCAGTGGTTCAGTTAGTACAATATCCTGTGTCCAACAGTGGCTAGTACCAGATGTTTCAGAAGAATCTGCACAAAATCCTCCAGTAAGAAGCTCTGCAAAAGCCTTCCCAGAGGAAAAGTTAACTTCCATTACTTAAAGGTTGACTTAAGCACCGACTCATCAAGGTTTATATAGATACAACAAAATACTGTTCTTAAAAAAATCCTTACTTTAATAATTGTAGATATTCTTGTTACTCACCTTAATGCCAAATTCTATTTAGAGTCTGTATAAATTCTTGGTGTCACAGATATATTGTGCCAGTGAGTTCCACAAATTAATGTGTGCAAAAATATTTCCTTTCATCAGCTTTAAACTTCTTGCTTTTCAGTTTCCTCTTGTATTATTAGAGGATGAATAGAAAAGCTTGGTCTTCCTTCTCCATACCATTATTGTTTTATAATATAATTTTATCATGTCCCATCTCTTTTTTTCCTACACTCTAAGGTAAACAACCAGGAACGTTCCAATCTCTCTTGATACAGAGTTTTTTAAACTTATGTTACCTATCATTGGACACCTCACCCTCAGTCTCTGTTGAATCCTCCATGAGAAAGCAGCCATTACTGAACACATTATTCCAAGTGAGAGAATACCATTGATTTACCCAATAGCATCAGAAGATGTCCACTGCACACAGAGTAGGCTTTTAGGAATCACAAAGTCTGCAGCTGGATATTCTGTTGATGGGGACACTAGAGAATATTTTCAATGTTCATTTAACAGGTAAACTGCTTTCCCCTGGTGAAGGTAGGTTTTGGAGCGTAAACCATTGCTAAATGTTTAGTAGGGTTAAATGCAACAATCAACTGAGCTCTACTTCTTCAACTGAAGATTATAGGGTATCCACAATTTTATTTACATACACTCACTTTTTTGAATAAAATGAAATAGATTTACTTGGGGGGTATCCTCAAAAACCACCTTGTTAATCATGGTTTAACAAACCAGAACTTTGTGTAGACCTATGGTCAATGATGAATGGGAGGTCGTGGATAAGGTAGGAAAGAAATGGTATAAAAGATGTTCTTCAGGACTCCGCAAAATACAAAGTTTACCTATGCTGGTGCTAATTCACTACTGAGAATGCTCTTGATTGCAGTGCTGCTTTCTACTTCCATTGGAAAGATAAGCAATTTGTGGGGCTGAGCACCACTGGCCCTGCCCTCTACAGACTGCACTCTATGATATTGCACTGAAAGGGATAGATGCTACCAGAAACCCTCACTGCTCTCTCCATTTGCATTACTGGAGAGAAAGGGTGCATCTACACAACAGGGCTTCACCTGAAATAAGCTACGCAAATTGAGCTACATCACTTGCGTAGCTTATTTTGAAATTGAAATTGGGAGCGTCTACACAGTACTTATTTCAAAATAGAGCACTCTTCTTCTGACTTCCCTTGCTCTTTGTGCAATGAGGGTTATAGGTGTTGGAGTAAGAAGTTCTCCAGCTTGACAGTATTTTGACATTATTTTGAAATAACTGCCTGCTGTGTAGACACGGACCAAGTTATTTTGAAATAACACTAGTTATTTCAAAATAATGTTACTATGTAGATGTACCCAAAGGGACATAGTAAAAGAATTGCCACAAATGCTTTAAATTTGTTTAAAGGAGAGAAGGATTTAACTGGATTTAGCACCCTTCTCCCCTCAATCCCAGCCACCACCCCAAAGAGCTTTCTTTATGTTGTAAAGGAGTCACCTATTCCATGGTATTATTATAATGTAAAATGAGGTACAGTCCCCCAATATGCTGAACTATAAATTGATGATCAAGAAATAAAGTAGAGACTAAACAAAACCAGGGATAAATTAGGTGCTTAAATTAAGATAACTCCAGTTGACACTTACATGACAGACATCTTACACGTTTTTATAAATTAATATTTTTTATGCCCAAATGATTTAAAGATTTATTCCTGTGTATTTTAGGAACGAAGCTCTTTTTTTCCTCAAATGTAAGTAAGTTAAACAATTTCAGAAGGTAAAACCCTCTCTTCTCCATTTTGATTGAGTCTTTCCTCCAGCATCCATCCAACTTCCTGAAAGAGATTATGGATGTTCCAAATCCATATCTGGGTTTTCCTTCAGGACTCCATTGCACTTGAACTAGCAGTGGGAGAGGGAGGGGAAGATTAATGACTTTCTGCAAGGGCTCCTTTGGGTGGAAATTGATTTTTCTTGTGTAGTGTTCAGAGTCAGTGAATGCCCCTTGTCCTGTTACCCTTACTGCAAGTAGTGACATCAGCAGCATATGCAACGCAGCGTTTTTTAGGGTATCAGCCATATCCATTTCAGGACTACTAGAATATTAGTAGACTAGCTTGGGAAATTTCTTCAACAGCAGATGTTTTTAGATTTTGGAGTGTGGATGAAGATGTTACCTTCTCTCCATTCACCATTGAACACACTTTCCCCTTCCATTTGCAGTTACAGAACATTCCTGTGGCAGTTTCAAGAAATGCTTACATACAAAAATGAGAGAGGTATTATTTATTTTAGTTTTCCTTCTCTGTAGCTGAGTAGCTGGATGCAAGAAGATGAGCCATCACGAAGTGCTCTATAGCTGAATGGTGGCCATGGATCAAAGTTTCAGGATCTTTCTAAACTCTATAAAACTAAACAATGAGATTTTAATTAAAGGCTTATCCTACTCCACCTCTGGTCTGTCTGACATACTCTTCTTGTATCCTCCCATTCCCAGTGCTGTTTACCAATTATGCCAGTCTCATTATCCCATGTGTCTGCTTTTCTCTCTAACCACTGTTCCCCACAGATGTTTTTACCACCTTGCCCTCTAAGCATTAAATGACCTCTCAGTTACCAAACTCTTATCTCTTCTGATTCAAATTAACTTGCTGATTATATGCCAAAAATGAGCTAATACTTGGCTTTTTTAAAGGTTAATAGAATGATCATGAGAAGCATAAGTCTAAACATATTGGCTGTATGAAAAACTTGCTGTAATTTTTTTCCCATGCTTAATTCCATTTCATCCCAGCTGGTTATTACTTCCACTTGCAGTACATAACATTAGGTCTAAATCCTGCAGGGGTTAAAACTAGGGAGTAATGTCTTAGTCGATAAGTTCCATTGACTTCAGAAGGGTCACACATGAGTGTAGTAACAGAGATGTAGCCGTGTTAGTCTGGTCTTGCTGAAACAAAAGACAGGACTATGCAGCACTTTAAAGACTAACAAGATGGTGTGTTACTCTAGCTCATGTTGAGTAATTTCAGAATCTGGTTCCTTGGGCTGAATTGTAGCTTGACCAAAAACCTTGAGCAAAGAACAGTTGTGCTGGCCTAGAACCAAGCCAAGAATCAAACTCTGACATATTCAGAATCTCTTTCCCCATTACCTTCTTTATGTGTGCATATATGTGTGTGGGTGTATAGCTGTGTGTCTATCTCTGTATCTATCAAATGCACCCACTTGTCTGTAGAGAGAAATTATGTATTGATACTCCCAGTTTCTTAAGCATAAATCAAAGAAAGCATTTTTAGACTGTCTATATATTGGACAATGTAGTATGGGATTTCCAGTAAAGGTTACATAAATATTATGTTTAGGCCACCACAAATTCATGCTATATTTAATTTCATGGACAATAGGATTTTTAAAATTGTAAATTTCATGATTTCTGCTGTTCAAATCTGTAATTTCATGGTGTTATATCTGTATAGGTCCTGTCCCAAAAAGAGGGTAGGGAGTCATTCAAGGGAGCAGGGGGGTAGGGGGCTGCAGAACTGCTACCCTTACTTCTGCACTGCTGCTGGCAGAGTGTGTGAGGGGATCAGTCACAGAAGACCCCTTGTGGTTGTTCTTCAGTGTGCTGATCATGCCACTGACACCTGCCTACTTGCTCTAGGGCTCCCCACCACCCTTTCCTACTGTACCAGATCCTCTGCCCCCCCCCCCGACAAGACAGAGTTGGGGTTACTGCCCCCCCAAAGAGTAATGCAGACACCGAACCACTTCAGCTCTGTGAGAATGCAGTTCTAGTCCACATCTTCAGAAGGGATCAAAAGCAGTGTTCCCTCTAACATTTTCCATCCTTGAACAGGTTAAAATTTCTTATGTGTACCACCAACATAGAGATTGTATATGGATGTTCAGTATGTCCCAGAACAAACAAAAAACATAGGTATAAATATATATTTTAAACAGTCCATAGGTATGGAAGATAATATATTAAAACAAGGGCTACTTTACAAGGAGCAATGCTTAAGATGTTTATTTAATATGAACTCAAATAAAGAAAACTAATACTACCCTTGCAGTACATGTATTATCATCCTTTCTAACAACTCAAGTTAGTAAACACACCAAAATGGGGCATACTGCAAATAACTATATAAATAAATCAAAGGCATGACCATTAAGTAAAAGCCTAAAAATATCCACAGCTTTAAGATGCTAAACAGATCTGTGTGAACTAGAAATAGTCATGCTCTCTTTCAAAATATTAATACAATATTTACTGACACTGGAAAGGAGAGTAAAAGGCATTCACTCAGCCGTATACACTTTCTCTGGGGAATGTTTAGGATCCATGCTATGCAAATGAAACAGATCTATAAAACAGATAAAAGTTCTGGTTTGAAATTTTCACCCTGTGTGTGTCACTAACTCAAAGAGTAGAAGTCCCCAGAGTACTTGTCCAGAATCCAACTCCAGTTGAAAGGCCAAACAAATTAAATAGGGCCCCTGGTAAAGTTCTTCCAGTTTTAACAGTTTACCATGTATTTACTAGTGACACAGGATTTAAAAAAATTAAGATCAGAGTTTGCAGATATCTACAATGTTGCATAAAAAAGCCTCTGCCTGAGCTTACTTGATTTTACACATGCATTTTCTGAAACTACACTAACTGTAAGGTGTAAGGTTTTAAACTGCAACTCATTGTAATCTTTGTCAAACCTTGCAACTTTGTAACTCTCAGCAACTTTGTTTTATAAGTTCAGAAACTTACTGTAAGATGCAACTTTGTAACCTTTGTAACTCTCAGCCACTTTGTCTGTAACCTGCTCTAAACTGCATTCTCCCCTGAGTGATGGAGAGAGAGAGAGAGAGAGAGAGAGAGAGAGAGAGAGAGAGAGTTTGTATGTTTGTGTTTGAAAGTGAAATGCTAATGCTGGAGTACATGGTGATGAATCATCAGAGACTGCTGCTTTGCTGGATAAAGGGAAGTCTGCACATGCTCCCTGGTAAGGTAGTGGATGAGTCACAGGGGCCATATAGACACAATAGAAAGGAGAGTGAACACATGTGAGACTCTCTCTTTCCGTGCTCCTGAGAAACTCCTTGCTACAGCCAGTGTCTTTCCTGACCAGGTTCCAAGCCATGATCAGCAGACAGACCCTCCAGAACCAACATGCCTTGGCTCCTTCTGCAACCCATATGCCTGTGTGAGTGCCTGAGGACAGGAATGAATGTGTGTGAATGAGTGAATGAATGGAGGGATGTGTGTGCTTGTGTGTGTGTGTGTGTGTGTGTGTGTGAGAGAGAGAGAGAGAGAGAGAGAGAGATAGCTGGTTCCCTCTTTAGTTTAAACCTTTGGTGGCAGCTCTATCTTCTTTGGTTTAACCTTGTCGTGCAAACAGTGGAGTGTTAATTCCTCAAGCAATAAACCCAGGCTAGTGTAACCCTGGGTGGTTTCCAGTGGGAATTTCTGGGGTAACATACAACACGAAAATAATTGTTAAAAGAATCCTTTCCTCTCTTACCTTAAGCCATTAACACCTCAGTAAACTTTGTTTGAAATGTAATTGTGCAAATGTCATGAGCTAGGCCTTTTGTTCCAGTATTCAAAAGCAGCCTAAAAGCTTTTAAAGCACCTGAAATTTGGGCACAACCCCATACAGGCTACCCCAGCCCAGGAGAGAGTCCTGTATCTGCAGGCCAACCAGGGCTGCTGTGCTCAGACAGACAGGCAGTCTGGCTCTTACTGCCTGCAGTTCAGATGGAAACAAATTAAGACACCCCAAACAAACTCCTCTCTGTCCCCAACCTCACTGCATAGATGCCAGCACTACCCCCCATTTCTCCCACCTACCACATGCAGTCTGCTCTCTCTTTCCTGGACCAGGAAGCTAGAGGAGTGTACTGGTTTTCATCACTGGAAACTGCAGGCAAACCCAGCTGCTGTAATCAGATCGCTAATCAAACCTCTCCTCTCACAGACATGTACTTGCTACGTGCTTTCCACCGCCCATCCCAGCATTTACTTACTCCTTCCCTCCTCTTTATGTCCCCTTACCTACCAGGATGCTCATTGTCTGGAGCAGGGAGCTTCTGCTGCTGAAGGATTGCCCCTCCCCAGCCAGGAAGCTCTCTATGCAGCAGCACTAAATCTCAGTGTACATTTCAATTAGCAGCTGCACTGCCACCCCGCTGTGCAGTTTACAGGGAACTTAGATCAAAACCCCATCTTTTGCTGTATAAAAGTTCTACACAGTGAAAGCTCATTCAGGTAAGCCCCTTTTATTAATGAAAGAGGAATTGTTCTTCCCAGGTAACAATTATTTACATTGGGCTTGATAGTAAACAAAAGTATTTTCATTAAGTACTAACAGGAGGATTTAAGTGGTTACAAATGAAAACAGACAGATCAAAGTATGTTGCAAAATTAAAATGAAAAGAAAATGCATAGCTAGTCCTATTCACTAAAACTTATTGCAAACAGATTCTTACCCTAAAAAGTTGTTCTTGTCCAAGCCATAATCTTTAGGTCAAAGACTCAAACTCTGAGTCAGGTCCCCAGCTCTCTTTTTGGGTGTGCCACACCAGCCAAAAACAAAGACCTGAAAATTTACCGTGTTTAAATAGTCTTTCCCCTGGAGTAAGAATACTTTGTTCTCCATTCCCCCTTTCATGGAAAATTACATGGTCAAAATTGAATCCCTGTTCCAAGTGGTATGTTCACATGTCTTACTAATCCAGTCTCCTTTGGACTTACAGGACAAACAAGGCTGTTCATAAGTCATTAAGTTGATCACCCAGTTGTTAAGGCTTCCAGGGCATATGTAATGGCTCTCATTAACACATTTAAAAATATAAACAGTCTCATACATTGTATTTCTAACTTTACATACAAGAATGATACATGTACCAAGACAGGATATACAGATCCAGCAGATTGTAACATTAAAATCAATAGGTTAAATGATGTATTTTGTCCAAAACCTCTCTGAGTCATCCATATTTATATCCATAAGTCAACTTCATAAAGGACTGGGGGGGCATCATAGGGTACTGCCTTCAGAGTGGGGGTGGCCAGGAGCCCAGCTCTTAAGTGGCACCACCAGCAGCAGCACACAAATAAGGCTGAAATGGGATAGTATTCCCCTACTCCACCTTACTTCTGCACTGCTGGGGTGCTGCCTTCAGAGCTGAGGGCGTAGCCAGCAGCTGCTGCTCTCTTGTCACCAAGCTCTGAAGGCAACGCAGAAGTAAGGGTGGCAATACTGTGACCCTGTAAAATGATCTTGTGACCCTCCATAACCTTCTTTTGCATTGGGACCCCCCCCACCCATCCAGCATTCCTGCCAAGATCAGAATGCGAGGGCTTGCACTTCTTCTGAGGGGTATGGAAAATATATTTTTCTTGTCTATATGGTTAGACATATTTGTTGACACTCTGAAATAAATTACAAAATAATTGAAATGCATGATTATATCATGATTTTTAATAAATAATTTTTTCAGGATTTTAAAATGTTGTGCATTGAATTTTTATTTTTTGGAGCAAAATTCCTCTCCCCCACATCACATTGTCCACCAGTTTGTCAGAAAATGTTAAGACCAAACTGTTTTGCTGATTAATCATCTTGTCTTCAAAAGTGTAAACATTTAAACCATGCTGCTGTGCGACTTGGAAGCAAGTATCAACGCTGCTGTGATTGTGACTATTCACATTATATATTTGTATGTTAGCACACACATATTCACCACACAAGAACTTTACATTTCTGAAATAAACTTTTGTCATTTTCATTTCACTTATCTTCTACAAACAGAATTACTTAGTAGAAAGATTGTTTCCAACATGCAAGCCATTAAAGAATATAGCAAGGCATATACCTCCTAAAGGAAAGCCTGAAATCTTCACACATAATAATTATGTTCTTCCCTTTTCCCCAAGAAAAAAAAGAAGAGGCCTCTGAAATGTTCGAGACATTCTCCCTCAAACTGGATATCCTTGATTTGAAGTCTATACTGATCACAAGCTCTTCTTTTTGACAGTCTGAAATCGGTTCTAACATCCTACAGGCTAAATTTGAGTTTGAAATGAAAAAAATAGGATTAGTGCTGCTGATTCAACAGGTGGCAATCTTCCCCTTGAAACAGGCTGGGAGTTGCTCTAACTTAGTCCGAGTGTAGAGCTCTACAGAATAGACATAAAAAGAAGTTTTCCCAAACTACTTATCTGGGTATTTCCTGTGTTTCATAAAAGCAATTATGAAGCCTAATTTTTAAATTATTTCTCAGCAGATTCAAATGTTACATAAGAAGTCTAAAGATAGGAATGACTTGATTCAGAAAGATATCATCAGGGAACATTTCCCAATTGCGTGTTTCATGGGGACGGGAAAGGAAGCAGATGTTTTCCATCAACAGCTAACATTGAAAAGCTACCATTACTATCTAACTACATGCTGTAGGCCATAATCATGTACTCCCTTCTTCTTCTTCCATAGACGCAGTAGCATGTAATAATTCAAATTGTCTTGACACAGCTTGCTTCAGCTGTTTCCCACAGTAAGTTGTTTATACACTAAATCTATGGGCACAACAGCATTTTGTAGAGTGATTAAAAGAAGTTGCTGCTTTCCTGATGGTGGCTGCAAATGTTTGCTGAGGCCTAAGAGTCCAGAAAACTTGTGGGAGTAAGTTTAAATATTGCTGATCTCTTTAGCATTAATATTTGCATTAGAAGAAATAACAAACTTCCCCTAATTCCCTTTAGGTACCCAAACTTAAATAAATCTTTCTTCCCTGTTAATTCAGAAAGTTGCTTACAGTGATTTTTTTCAGATAATATATACTTCTTTTTTTTTTGGGGGGGGGGGGATACTAGACTTTTAAGTAAACAACGGCAACAATAACAGAGCAGAGTGCATAGATCCATAGCCCTGCTCCAGATCTGTGTTCTGCATCATCAGCTATGGGAAACAAGTAACTAGGAAGTAGACTGTTCTGGTACTCTGTATGTAGTCATGTATTAGTATGACAGAATATTGTGTGGAAGCTAGTAATTCACCAATACAGAATTTTCCAATGATCATAAAGCATTTTTGTTGTATAAATGATCATCTTGATGGCATTCCACAATATCCAGTTGAGCTAATTCTGTAGATAATTATCAGTCCAACTGGGTTTATTTGTTTTTCTCACAGCCACAATAATTTGCAGTTAAGATTCTACCAACTTCATATTCATAAATTCCAAACATTCCTTTAAATGAAAGTTTTTAAACACTGGGAAAATAGTTTATACTGTCCTTTCTGGGAAACTACTGTGAAATAAAACTCTGGTCTTCACGAGCAATGCAGAATAAGGCAGTTTGAAGTCAAGTCCAAAGTTAAAAAGCAGTCACTGAGTTTGGGTGCCACTATTGTTCCTTGCCCAAGTTGAGACCTCTATTAGTATGGCTAAGGGCACTGGGAATTCTAGAGGACAGAGGCCATGAGAGAGCAATATCAAATCTTGGTGCTGATTTTCACAGATAGTGAGGACCATCCCTCCAGAGTCAGTAAATGGAAGTGAGGATAGTGAACAAATGACTCCTATGGATTTCCCCCAATGTCTCCAATGGCTTCAAAATTGAAACTAACAGGAAAGTGTGGCTTTGCACAGGGAGAGGGGAAGAGTACAGAGTCCCATGAACATTTAAATGCAGCTCCCAGCCAGCAGCCCTGTATGAACCTGAGGCAGGCTCCCCGACTATCTGCTGCAGTTCCAGGCTGTTCCACGTGGCTCTACTCCAGGCGAGGGAGGAGAGAAGAGACTTTGAATGCTGCCCTTGCCCCCAGCAAAATCGATAAGTTCCTAATGGCCAGAAACTGGCCAATGGGAGCTGAGAGATTTTCCTGGGGGACAGGAGCAGTGCGCAAAGCCTCTCTCCTCCCTCCCCAGTGTCCAGAGCATAGAGCAGCCAGCCTTTAAAGCAACTGCAGCTGCTCTGTGCTGTGGGCCAAATCCGGTGGCTTTCTGGCCTGCTGGCCACATCTTGCTCACCCCTACACTAATCTTCCATCACCCTTCATTATCCACAGGCAGGTCATTAATGAATGGCATGCCCACATTTTGCCATCTTGATTACTTCAAATTAAATAAAAGAACAAATATGAAGTTTCTATGGGGGGAGGGGAGACATCTATCCCACTGCAGGTTTTGAAGTAAACAGGGACCCTGCTACTTGTAATGGTGCAATACACAAGCATCTGAATTACATTTCTCCTTTCAGTCATGTAGCTGCATATGCCAATGACAGAAATTGTTTTTAGTTACTTATTTAACCGTACTGATGGATTGGTGATTAATTATTATTGATAACTGATTAATCAATCAGACAACAATGGTCAATAAAGATTTGGTCCCCGGAGATCGACAGCATCAGAAATATTATTAGGAATATTAGTAGTATCATTAGAAAAAGAGAACCTGGAAGCATTCAAGAAACATTTGCTGCATAGTTTCCAGAACTTCAGCACTTATCTTATTCTTTCCTGGTAGAGAATTATCTTAGTTAACTAGCCAAGCCAACTTTTTCAGGACTAAGTTAAGCCATTCCAAATATCTTACTGCTAGAGGCCAATAGATCCTGTGTTACAACATTACTTAATATTTTTATCTCTATATCCTGAATATACTTGAGATTTTTTTAACCTTGGCCACACCTGGGAGTAATCTTTCTGTCTTCACAGCACTCTCATAGAACTTTCTAGTCAGTATTGTGTTTACTCTATGTACAATCAGTTTATATCATTTGATTTTAGCTAACATTTTCTCGGGCTCAATTCTGACCCTACAACACTGCCAACAACTCAGAGACCTTTACATTAATATCTATGACACTAGAATTCTTGTGAAAAACTCAGTGCCGGCAGCAGACACTTCAGGATTGCCAGCTAGAAGGGGTTAATGTTCAAGGATAAACTGCTGAAACACAGTAATTGCTGCTGATTACTTTTATGTTGTAATGATGAAGCAATAATGATCAAAGCAAAGGGCATTTCCTGGGGATTCCGGACTGCCTCTGCTTCAGGTCATTAACCCAGTCAGTAATACCTCTGGAAATGCACTTTGTGGAGGTCATTATTGTTAACAATAGGAACAATGCTGAACATTAACCCCACACCTTAAAGTGATGTGGCTAAAACCTGTGGGCATGCAAGTTGTAAGATCTGGAGAGAACATGTAAAAGAGTGGTTAGGTTTGCCTATCAGGAGCCCCTGGGGTAGATATATAAACATAGAGTGAACCCTGTCTTTTACTGGTCAAAAGCCTGACTGTACAAGTACATCATCCAGTCTGCTCTTACGTCCATGTGGAGAGGACACACACCAGCCTTTATAAACTGTGCTGTGATTTCCTAAGCACTTCCGCCAAATAAGGTGCATCTAGACTACAGGTTTTTTTTCAGAAAAACATCCGTTTTTCAAAAAAAACTTCACTTACATCCACACTGCTATGGATGTAAGGGTTTTTCCAACATTGGTAAATTTCATTCTACGAGGAAGAATGCCTTTTCCAAAAGAGCTCTTCAGAAAAAGGCGTGTGTGGATGCAGAAGAGGGAGTTTTTTCAAAAGAAGAGGCCTCCAGGAAAAAGCACAGTTGCCCTGGTGGCCACTCCATCCATAGTAATCACAGCTTAAATGAGAGATAGTGTCCCTTTAGTGTGGACGCTATCTTTCAAAAAAAAAGATCGCTTTTTCAGTGCGCTTTGGCAGTGTGGATACTCTCTTTTGGAAGAAGTTTTTTTGGAAGATCTCTTCCGAAAAAGCTTCTTTCGAAAGAAGCTTGCAGTCTAGATATACCCATGGAGTTTTAGGTAAAAGATTTATTAACTACAGAAAGAGAAATTTTTTAAGGGATTGTAAGTAGCAGGCATACAAATCAGAATTGGTTTTTTTTAAGAAACAAAAATAAATTTACAGTCTGAGTTCTGCAAAGTAAGCAGGATCTGAATTAAGCTATGTCGCAACCCTGATAGATGGTACAAACAGGTCACAGATCCTCAGTACGCAGGTAGGAACTCTTTCCCAGCCTGGGACCACCCTTCAAATGTTTCTTCCAGATGCTGAGTTGGGCAGGGACATCAAGTGATGGTGTCACTTCCCTTATGTTACTGGTTTTCCAGCTTCCTGGAAAGATTTGTGCTTGTAACATGGGAGTCTGCCCTCAATGGACAAGCAGGCTCCATTGTCTATGTGCTCTGAGAAATCTTCCAGGATGTCATAATTATATGACTGCGGTGATTATGGGGGTTTCAGAGTATTGCTTTGAGCAATCAAGAAACAATTATCTTTATTCTCCTACTTACAATTCTTTGATGTACGCAATAATGGTAACATTTTTTTCAATGCATGTGCACTAAAAGAACACCACAATATATTTCATGGAGAAAGGTATCAATTCAAGCACTTCTGTTCACTGGCCCAATGATAACTTTTAAGCATAGTTTATACAACTGTCTGCAAAACTAGATTCTAATTGCGAGACCATGGGACAACCTGTATGAAAAGCATGTTCAAAACCTTTGCAGTTGCCACCTGCCCCCAGACCATGTTACATTGTGATTTTGCTGCAACTACTATTCAACCTAAACAGACTACTAAACAGTCTTTTAAGATGCAGTTATTTTAATGGTGAAGGTGAGACTTCAGCATCTCAAACAGAGAAAAGAGATGATTCCACATAAAATAGCTATTGCAAACTAAACAACCCTCCTCAGTTGAAGAAATGCATGGTCTGAGGTCCAGGGGTTCAGAAGGATGGTGCAATTTTGGAAAAAAGATATAACTTTGTGACTTCCTCCAGCTCTATAATAAATTCAAAGCAGTGACAGAATTGCAGTGATATAGTTCTCATGTCCAAAATACAATGGGGGTACTCCAACCCCTCAAAATGTAGAGCTCATAGAGTTTTAAGTAGACCTGAAAAGAGGAAAGTTGTCCACAATGTATATTATGGCCTGATTTATGAAGAATTTTGTAGGATTCCCATGGTACTATAGGTATTTTGAGAAGATTTTTTAAAACATATCCATAAAAAACCTTTGGCCACACAATACATTTCATAGAAAAGGAAGAGGAAGAGAAGGAAAGAAAATTGGGGCTCCTGGATGTTTTTGTCAGATTTCCATGCTTCATTAGAAGCTGACATGTCTTGTAGGGGTTAATTTATATTTTTCATGGAAGGTTACAGTATTCTAGACATGTAATTTATGCAAAATCTTGCACAAGTAATGGAAATATGTATTAAGGATTTAACTCCTTAAATTTTGTACAACCTTTGTGCTCCTAATTTGTGAGCAATTCATTGGATAATGAAAACATGAATACTTCTCTTATCATGGACAATCACAAATATCAGCTATTTCATGTCATCTCTTCACCTTAGAACAGATATGAAAAGGAGCACAAGATGAAGCATGTTTGTTTCAGATTAGAAATTAATTAATAGGAAAAATAAGTGAAGACTAGAACTATAACAGAGTTTAAAGAGAAGCTAGATATATTCATGGAGGTTAGGTCCATAAAAGGCTATTAGCCAGGGGGTAGTAATGGTGTCCCTGGCCTCTGTTTGTCAGAGGCTGGAGATGGATGGCACGAGACAAATAGCTTGATCATTGTCTTCTGTCCACCCCCTCCAGGGCACCTGGTGCTGGCCACTGTTGGCAGACAGACTACTGGGCTAGATGGACCTTTGGTCTGACCCAGTATGGCCATTCTTATGTTCTTATGTTCTAAGTATATCATTCAAAAAGGCATACTACATATGAACACTAAGCAGAAAAGGGGGCACATTTAATTTATCTTCTCTAGAATTTTAAGTCAACACTTCCATTTTACACATAACATCAGAATAGGAATAAAGAGATTTTTCTGACAGCCTGTTATCTCTGCTCTTTTGTTAATCATCCATTACAGCATAATTACATAAAAAATGGTATATCAGTGTACTGGTGTGATGAATTCAGAGAGTCAGACTCTGATATTGTAAATCATGCTGCATAAAGCAAGATGGATATCTGAAACTGAACCAGATGTTGTGTTGTTTCTGTGATTGATCCAATGTCCACTGAAGTCAATGGGAATCATTCTATTGACTTCAGTGTTATTAGCTTGGGCCTTTGAGAAAAACATAACAATATTGTATAAAATCAGCATACATCGGTTAAAACCTACGATGGTTTGTAGCAGCTGAGGAGCTGGTCATTATTTCTAATAATTTTGCAAATGTCTTTATTTTTATACATGCATATTCATAATTAGAACCATACCAAATCAATTTCATGCTCATATGATTTTAAATATTGTAAATATCTTGAATTCACCTATTTAAATCTGAACTGTCACGGTGTTGTAACTGACATAAAAAAAGAATGTGGAGTAGTTCTTGTAGGGAGGGTTACATTACTGCTACCCTTCAGAGCTGCATATCTGGAGAGCAGTGGCTACTGGCAAGAAGCTCAGCTCTGAAGGTAGCGGCGCCACCAGCAACAGCATAAAAGTAAGGATGGCATAGTATGATATTGGAACACTTGCTTCTATGCTGCTGCCTTCAGATCTGCCCCCCTGGCCAGAAGCTGCTAGTCTCTGGCTACCCATGTCTGAAGGCAGCAACACAGAACTAAGGTCAGGATGACATGGAATAGTATTACTACCCTTATTCCTGTGCTGCTGCAGGGGGAGCGCGGCCTTCAGAGCTGGAAGCCTGGCCAGAAAATGCTTCTTACTGACTATCTGTCTTTGAAGGCAGCACAGAAGTAAGGGTGGCAATACTGTGTCCCCCTATAACTACCTTGTGACCACCTGTGACTCTGTTTTGGGTTGGGACCCCCAGTTTGAAGAATGCTGGTGTCCCCTGTGAAATCTCCATATTCAGTGGCAGATTAGCTACTGAATAGCTAAAAGGGTCCATAACCAGGGCTGCCTGCTAATTGGGAGGTGGTGGGGATCCAGAAAACCGTGCATGCCCCTATGTCTCAACTCCTTGTGCCAGGAAACAGAGTTGAGACATAGGGGCATGCCCTCCCTGCTCTACCAACCCAGAGCTCCTTTCTTGGAGCAGGCACCCAACAGGAGTGTAGTATGGACAAGCAGGCCAGAACAAGTCCCCATCCCTCAATCCCATTTCCACTTGAGGCGTGCTGAGGGAAAAGGGCAAATTGCAGGTAGAAGAGGTGGAGAGGGTCCACCTCTATGTATAGTAAGGATGTGAAAGGTTAACCAGGTAACCAGTAAGCATCACCCTAAACAGGTGGTGCTTACTGGTTCTGGTTAGCCGGTAACTGGTGAGGGCTGGAGCAACTCCCTGCCCGCCACAGGCAGGATGCCACTCCAGCCCTGCTGGGAGCCTGCAACAGTCCTCTCATTCAGAGCAGCCCCTGTTTATGGGGAGCCCAGGCCACCATGGACAGGAAGGGGCTGCTCTGTGGGGGTGGCGGGGGGTTGGGAGTCTGCAGCAATCCTAGCCCCAGTGCAAGGCTGGGAGTGGAGCCCCACAGCCTGGGGACTGCTCCGGCTAGGCTAGAGTGATCTGCAGCCTGGGCCCTGCTTTAGCTATTTAACCAGTTAACTTATTAACTGGCATTTTACATCCCTACTGTATACGATAAGGTAAAAGTACACAAAAGACCAGATTTCACAGTCCCTAATGTACTTTTCATGGCCATGAATTTGGTAGGGCCTTTTTCTTAATGAAAGCATTTATTAACGCACACCTGCACCATTACCTCAGGCCACCACATAAAAGTACTGTTGAGTACAAGAAAATCCATCTTGAAACTTGAAAGTTTAATTAAAGAATAATCTGTCACTGACAAATTACCAAGGGGTGAATATGTCATTCACAGTCTTTGCACATAATTTCAAAGTACACAGTTGAAATCGCAAGAGACAAACAAATCAGTCTATTTGTTTGTAATTAACAGACAATGGTTGCATAATTGATAGGAAGCACTTTCTAGAAGTTTTCTGCCTGAGAAGATTCAATGGGAATTACTTCATACTGAAAGGTGAATGGAACACTTGAGTCACAGCTGCTTTGTGAAAGACTTTTTTAGAAGTCCTAGTAAAATGAGCAATCACTTGAGAAGTTTGGAGCTCTAGAACTAAAACGATGGTACTTAAAATTGAATAGTAGCTTATCAAGTGTCTTCATGAGAAACAATATGGCAGCTTTTTTCTTGAATTCAGGGACACAATGTTTGTTGCTCAAAGGTGTTTTTCAAAAGACAGGACCTACAAGTTGGACTTCCCTAGTCTAGCAATGTCAGGACCAGACTGGACCTGAATGAGGGAGTTTGCTGGACCATTGGGTCAATTCTGGCCTCTGTGCCCATCTTTGCTCTCTGCTCCAGCTGCCACACCTAATCACTGGCCTCCTGGATTGGCTGCTGCCGGCTCTGGCTAGGCTCCCTACCCTGCTGCCAGTGTCCCCAGCTGAGCTCCCAGTCCTGCTGCAGCCATGGAACCTCTGCAGTGCAGAGATTTTCATCTGTTTATGACCATCTTTCTACACATTTTCAAACTTATCACATCTTTATTCTACGTTCCTATGCAACCACAATAGTAAAGGTACATTAATGCTAATTTGTGCAGTCTGTAATGCTGAACGTGAGACAAACAAGCATCACATGCAAACAATAAAGATACATGTGCACCTGATACGTAAAATAGTTTTTTCATCTGAGGATCTCAAAGCACTTTAAAGAGTATTAATTTATGATACCCATCTCAGAAAGAAATTAAGAGGCTAAGTATTATTCTATATCTGCTGATGAATGACTAGCCCAAGGACACAAATCAAGTGAGTGGTTAAACAGAGGGGAGAAGCCAGGGGTGTAACATCCATTCTCTATAGCCCTTACTTGGGCAAAACTTCCATTGGCTTAAAAAGTAACACTAGTGGGAGTTTTTCTTGGGTATGAATCCAAAGAGAAAGAGTTAATTATTAAATAGTGGTTATGGGTTGTCCTTTCCTATTCTACCAAACAGGCATTTCTCCTTCACATCTTCTAGCAGAATCTGACCAGTTGTTTATCTTCCTTCAGTCCTCACCCTTAAAAAAATCATTGTTTCATTTAACTCCAATGTAGCTTGCAGTAGGGACAGCGTTCCACTGACCTGGTCCAAAACAGACCAATTGTACTCAAACTCCCTTGAGTTACATCCCTATAAACATCTTGACCTCTCTCAGGCTATTTTCCTTTTCCTTTCTGGTATTTATTGGGATTGGTTCTGCCCTGGGCAGGGGGCTGGACTTGATGACCTCCTGAGGTCTCTTCCAGCTCTATGATTCTATGATTCTTGTTTCTGTCTCTTTCTTTGATGGAGCAGTAAGTAAATAGATTGGGCTTTTTACCCTACTGAAGTTCATCCCTCAGAAATTACACTGAAGAAGTGATAAGACTGAAACAGAAGCATGGAAATTTGCAGCTAAGGATCAGAGCTGAGCTATAGTACTATAGGCTCCGGCCTGCAAGATGCTCTGAGCCCTTAATTTATGCTGATCTCAGTGGCAGCAGAAGATACTCAGCACCTTACAGGAGTGGTCCAACCATTGCAGTTATACAGAGGAATGGCATCTCAGCCTTCCAAATGCTGCTGTGACTGGGAGTTGGGTGGTTTCATTGTTAACAATTAAAGTTCTTGCTTTTTTTATTCATCATTCTTTTTAATGTAGCTTTCCTTGGCTGAAGAGAAATATGTAATGCCCCCATAGTAAAAGTCAGTGTTTTAGGGAAATGGTCAAATGCAAGTGATCCCAAATAGAATTGTAATTTTCATGAAAAAGTTACATTTACTGAGTCATCTCAGATTATATAATGCTAGTTTCAATGTGTGACTTACTTTTAATTAAATTGTATTAATAATAACCCAACTGCTACCCATGACTCTATAAAAGGTGTTGGATAAAGGTCTGATATTTCTTTGTTAATTAATTCCTTGTGATAAAGCTCCCAAATTATGGCATTTTTCCATGGCATGCTGATCCTACATAATAGACTATCATTCTAGCAAGACTGCATAGCTATTAACAACAAGCTTTGCTATGCTCACTGGGTTTCCGCTATTAAGATTTTTAATTTAACAATAAATAATATTGACAACACACATTGAGGTAGATCAATTTAAAATTCTACCCCAAAATAGTAACCTCAGACCAATTATTAAATGACATCCAATATAATAATTAAACAGGAATTGAATTGCAAATGTTCTGGTGCTATGGTTTAGAAGAATTTGAACTACTTTTAATAGCTTTTAAGACTCTAGAGGCCTTTTATATGACAAAAACAAGAGAAATAAAACAAGGAAACAATTCTAGCGACTGTTTGTATGCAAACATTCTGCAAAACTGGCAAGCTGTTCTTTCTTGCTACTGTCTTCACCACAGGTGATTTCCATTCACTGGCAGAGATTTTGTTACTCTGTGCTTAACAAAATAGATTGCATAATGGTACCATTTCTTTCTAGATTTTCATGGTCATATATTCCACTTTCTCTGTGTGTTTACAGTTTCTAAAATCAACCTTCCATTCAAAGAAAGTGAAAAATAGACAGATTTTATTCCTATTAATTGTATTATATAATTGACAATCTTTGGGATCTTGCTTTTGGTTGCTGATTGTTTATGCTGCACCGATGTCACAAAGTAGCCTTTAAACTGGCATAGTGAGTCATGGGCAGACTACATCACTGGAATAAACCAGCACAGTGGTTTCTATGGAGCACTAAAGCACCCTTTCCCTGCAAATGTGTTCCTCCCACCCCTGCATTCTTTCTGGGAAAAGGCTATGATTTTGCATATGTATAGAATTCTCCCTCCCTGAGCAATGCTTCTGAAGGAAGTATTTCAAACTTTCATCCAAATTAATCAAACTTCAGCTCAGACTAATCCCTTCTGGGCAGCTCCACGGCCCAGGAATGTTTTGTTCCCGGTGCCTAAAAGTAGGGTCCTATTTCTATCCAGCTGCAGCATCCCTGCAGAGTGTGATGGGAACTATAAGGACATCTCTCACTTATAAATATGAATCTGCTAAATTCTCTTCTCTTATGTACTTTGAGTAGTATGTGGTGGAGTAGTTTATATTTAAAGATGTGATCGAGCATTTTGAGCATGTCTAGGAAATGGTGTGCTCTACTACTCACTCTGACACTGATTGTTCCCGTGTTCTTGGTCAACAAAATTAGGACAAAATTTCCCACTCATGTTAGAAGCCTGAAATATTGGATCCCAAACTGAAAATAAACAAAGTCTGCTTTTCAGACGTGCTGAGGACTTGACCTTCCCTTTGATTACTCTTGGAGCTGAGAGTGCTCAGCATCTTTGAAAATCTAATTCTAGGTCTCTAAGATGAGTACCTAAAAACGGAGACACCCAACATTAGCACACACTTTTTCAATGAGGAGTCCTATGGCACCTTAAAGACTAACAGATTTATTTGGGCATAAGCTTTTGTGTGTAAAAACCACTTCATCAGATGCATGGAGTCTTTAAGGTGCCAGAGGACTCCTTGTTGTTTCTGCAGATATTGACTAACACAACTACCCCTTGAAGAATTGTCTCTACGGAGAACTACAAGGCTTTTAGAACTGCAGGACTTACCTGGGATTGTCTGGGTCCTTCAGGGCAGGAGGCTGGCAGTGTGGGGGATGCAGGAGTCAGGACAGGGCCTTGGGGATGTTGAGGTCAGCGCAGGAGGCTGGAGGCATGGGGAGGATGGTGCAAGAATAAGGGTTAGGGAGTAAAGACTCAGGGCAGATGGTCACATCCGACCGCTGGGACCTTCTCTCTCCCCAACATTCCCCTCCCCTGTCACCAGGGGCCTTCTCTGCCCCCTGCAGCCCACCCCAGCTGCCAGGGGCCTTCTGTCTCCCAACAGCCAACTGGGCCACCAGGGGATTTTTTTCCCCTTACACACACCCCCAGCACTATGACCAAGGGCCGGGGGAAAGGCTTGGGTCAGGGAAGTTACTTACCTGGTATGATGGCAGGCAAGATGGCATAGCCCCAGCCCTGCTGATTACTCTCTTGGTAGTAGGGCTGCTCCACGTGGCCACTGTGCAATATTGCATCATTCCTCTTTGTATCTCTCGTTTTCATGGAAAATACACTCATTCCCGGCACTTCGCATTTTTCTGGCAACACCAAGGGTATGCCTAGACTACATTGTTTTTTTGAAAAAACTTCACTTGCATCCACACTGCAATCGTGTTCTTTCAAAATTAAATCGAAAGAACGCAAGGGTTTTTTCGACATTGGTAAACCTCAAATTACAAGGAAGAATGCCTTTTTCGAAAGAGCTCGTTCGAAAAAAAAGCATATGTGGACACAGAACAGGGACATTTTTTGAAAGAAGAGGCAATCGAAAAAAGCACAGGTGCCCTGGTAGCCATTCTGTGATAGCAATCAGGGCTTTCTTTTGAGAGAGCGTCCATGCTGTCTGGATGCTCTCTTTCGAAAAAACAGATCCCTTTTTCAATCCAGTTTTAAGGTGTGGATGCTCTCTTTCAAAATAAGCTTTTTTTGAAAGAGGTCTTTCGAAAAACCTTCTTTTGAAAGAAGCTTGCAGTCTAGACGTACCCTTGCTGACATTGCTTTAAGCTAGGATAAAAGGAAGCTGCATATCAAATTTGGTGGTCCTACGTCTTACCATTTAGTCTTTTAGGAAGAGTTCTTGAACAAACAGACTCGCAAACAGACACACAGATGGACTCACAGATGGACTCACAGACAAACAAACACACAAATCTCTTAAATATATAACTTGCTCAAGGCTAAAGAAGAAGTTAAGTGCCAATGGCAAAATTAAAATAATCTTAAAACATATATCATTTCAAATCCAAACATCTGGCCATGATTATCCATCATTATTCACATGTGCTACTTTACTTACACTCAAGTCAGAGAGTGATTCATAGTCATCTATTCAGTGAAAAAAATATCACAGAATTTATAAACGATTATAGAAGAAAGCCCCTGGCAGGTTCAGCCTTGGAGTAAGATCAGTGGGGAGATAGATTTAAGAAAGTAAACCTAATCCTTGTAGACTTTTACTACCCTAGAATGAGGATGTTTTGCCTAAACTCTTCAGATGAGGAGTGATGTTAAAATACTCTGATTCTAATGGGCTCTTACAATATAAATGTTAGGTTGGTTGGGTGTTTCTTTGCTTTTATTTTTTGAGGATTGGCAATATACCATCTTTGGGGAAGGGGGACAGTGCCCATTGAATTCTAGAACTATTTCATTCAATTCACATTTGGCTTCCTTGAATGTTAGATTAGTAGCACTCAGGCGGTAAAATATCACCACAAGTGCCTGACTGTACTTTCTGAGTTTTGCCAAAGACTAAAATGTCATCACTATAGTTAAGAACATTGGGAATGTGCTGAATTACCAGATTATGTTCTGAAAAATTTCAGCAGCTGAGCATATTTCAGATATTAATTTTTGTACCATTGCAAATCTGAGTTTGCTCTATGAGCCAGCTAGAAAACAGGAAAGCTCTCCTACTTTTAGTGACATTACACTTATTTACTGTAGTATGTGGTCCTGTTTATTTATGTATTTAAAATTATCCCTATGTTTTCAGGGACTTGTAAGTAATGTAAGGCCCCTTAAAGTTTCTCATATGCCTATCTGGGGGGATTTGACAGGTGGACAGATCAAAATCATGCATCTTTAATGGTGTAAAAAGGGGTCTTGGAAATAAAAGGAAAGGGCTATGTTTTTGTAAGTGACATGGAAGTAAGGTTTTAATTATTCCGGAGAAAGAATGGGAAAGAGTCAAACAACTTGGGACAGAAGTGAATCCCCACAGTTAATCATTCAGTGTGAGAGGTAATGGAAGACCTGATAGAGATCTTGTCTGATAGAGATCTTGTCAATAAGCTGCAAAGAGGTATGAAAAAGGCTGGTCTTCGAAAGTATGGGACATAATGTAAACCATAGCCTTGGAAAATAACTAAAGCAGCTCCTGTATATTAACTCATTCAGTTATCTTCCTAAAGTATTTATAGAGCATCAATCACTGTAGTATCAAGGCACCTTATAAAGAAAATTCACTGAGTCCACACAATGGATGACCTAACAGTGTTGCTATCAACCCATACACATACCCAGCCTGCATAAGGGCAGCTTGCTTTGGTGAAAAAAACTATCTCAGAAAAAGCTGAAGTAAAAATATAAGCTTTGCCATATGTTGGTGTCCACTGAACTTTGGCTCTTGAATGTACAACCTGGTAATAAATCATCTACGTCCAATAAAGCTATACTGAAAGGACTCCACAGCTGTCAGGACACTCTTGGATCCTACCTCTCAAATATGGGGTTCACAGCCATGGACAACGAGAGCCGAATGAAAATAGAGGCTATGCATGTATTCTTTTTTTTTTCTGATCTTTCCAGATCGATGGGCCAGTGTGAATCTCTCGACCTTCCAACTCACCTTGCCTATTTTGTATCCAGCTTCACTCTTTTTTTCGAGATGGATCCTAACAGCTGTGGGGTTCTCAGTTGGGATCTGGAATAAGGGTAAATGCTGCCATTGAGCTTATTGTTGGACAATCTCCCTCTGGAGAAGGGAGATTCAAGAACTGATCCTATAGAAATTGAAAGTCCAATCATAACCCCATTTCTGTTCAGTGTGTGGGCCCACTGACAGCAATTCTGAGATGCAGGGGAGAACAGTCAGTGGACCCTCCAAACCAGTGGTCCCAACGCGGTGCCCGGGGGAGCCATGGCACCCACCGGGGCATTTATGTGCGCCCGCCCAGTGACCAGGGTCGGCCTGAGCCATTCTTGTGCCCCGGGCCCTGGGCGCATGGTGCATGTGTGGCCCCCGCCCCCGGGCACACGGTGCATGTGCAGTGCTGCCTCCGGGCGTGCGGCGCATGCGCAGCCCCCACCGCAGGTGCCCAGCAGCCCCAAAAAGTTGGGGACCACTGCTTCAAACCATGTCTGCATGGATGCGGTATGCCTGACATTTGGCAGTGCTGCTCCTATGCCGGCTGTTGGCCAGCAAGCTGCAGGATGAGCTCCTGGGCATGCTTCTGTCATGGCCAGGACTTCCACATGCCTGCCCAGTACATTTGCCAATGGTCTAATCACACAAACCCTAATACTGTAGCCCCATCCCCACCTTTCCCCTTCCCAAAGGCCATGCCCCTGTCCTGCCCCTTCTGTGAGGCTCTGACCCTCCGCCTCCCCCACACACACTCCATACCCTTCCCTCTTATGTTTGCTGTCTTCCACCCTCACTTTCACTGGACTGGGGCAGGGACAGGTGTATGAGGGGTTGTGAGGTGCAGACTCTGGGAGGGAGTTTGGGTGTGGGTTCTGGAGTAGGAGGTTGAAGGATAAGGTGAAGGGGGTGGTGCTTACCTCAGGTGGCTCCTGAAAACAACCAGCACACTCCTTTGACAGTGGCTTCTAGGTGGGGGAGTACGGTGGTATCTGCACTGTAGTTCCTGGCCAATGGGAGCTGCAGAGTTGGCACTTAGAATGAGGACAGTGCATGGAGACACCCCCATAGGTGACAGGAATGTTTAGGCCACTTCTGGGAGTGGCTTACAAGGAGTACATTCAGGGAGCCTGCCTTAGCCCGCCTGCACGGCTGGCAACGCTGATGGTGGTACCAGGGGCTTCCAGGCCCCTTTAATTTCCCCAGGTCTCTGGGCAATTGCTTCCTCACTGGCAGACCCATTAGTGTGTCTATTAAATGTCTGTGTGTCATGTGATCTTTGTCCTATTTTCATTAATATATAGTTGTCCTTGGGGGATGGTGTATATGCCCAATTCCATACTCTCCTAATGGAGACAAAATAGTTATTGAAATCAGTTACCTTAATTATGAGTTTCCCACTACTTCCCTTCTGAAAGGCTACTTACTAAAACATGACTGCTTTCCAGGTTTCTTCCTTCCCCACTGAATACCATGTCTGTGATTTCTCCCCCTGTCATATTAGCTTATATTTTGCCAAGATGAATTTCATTTTCTTATATTCTGTCTTTGGTATACATAGTTATGTTGTGGGGGTGGGTGATCCCTCATTGAAGCTGAGAGGTATGACAGCTTCTCTTCATCAGGCTGCATGGAAGAAGCTTTTAAGCTCCTTTTGGCATATGGTAGCTAAAACACAGTCTGCATTCAAGGCTAATCAGAAACTGAGCTATGTGGGCAGAGGGAGTTTGCTGAGTATTGTTTTGCTAGAGCTGTGTTTATGAAAGTAGATACAATAGAAACACCACAGAAGCAGACAAGAAAAGCAACAGAAAGCAAGGACTGCCAGAGAAGCATGACCCTTAGAAAAAGCTAAGGAACATATTTTTAAGTAGAGTACTAGCTGTTAAAATGGGGATTGGATTATTGTGTAAGGAAACTGATGTTTGTTACTTGATTCTGCTATATTTGGCAGAACAAGACAATATTCATTCTTTGTAAATAAATATGGTTGCATCAAAGAAATACCTGATATTATCATCAATTTCTCTTAATTGAAACAGCCTGCAAAACTTTATAGTCAAATTAATTATAGGGCAGTTGCAATTATCCCCAAATCCAGTATAACAATTCCAGGAGATTCAGAGTGAAGGTTAAACATGAAAATAATATAAACAAGTTAAAGTATGGAAATGCACAATTAAGGCCCCCAGACTACCTTAGATCTGCCCTATAGTGACATCATAAAGAGGGGGGAATGAAATGCACATTTCAATACCAGTTTTATCTAATTTGGGGCCAAAAACACTAAAATGCTTAAATTACAATTAAAAAGTTATTGCATTGTGGCCAGTGGTGGGGTTTGGGTGTCCTAGCCGTGCATTCCCTTAATAGAACAAGACCTTATATGATCAGTTTTCTAAATAAGATGAATATATGGTTGTGTACCAACACCCAGATAGGACTTGAAAATTATATCTGGGCACCTTCAAACCCATTAGCTTTAAGGAAGTTGAAATTGGTCAATATCTCATCAGACTGAGTTTTATAGACTCATAGAAATCCAGAGATGAAAGTTACCTCGAGAAGTCATCAAGTCCAGCCCACTGTGCTAAGACAGGACCAAGTCAACTTAGACCCTCCCTGACATGTGTTTGTCTAAACCAGGAATTGGCAAGAGGTAGCCAGCAGGCTGGATCCAGCCCACCAAGCCACTGGACCCGGCTTGTGGCCAACTGGATGGGACCTTTAGACATAGAGAAGCTCACACTTTAAACAGCTAGCTGCTCTCTGCTCTGGATGCTAGAGAAGGAGTGAGGAGGTTTTGCATGTTGCCCTGCCCCTCAGCAAAATCTCTCCACTTCTATTGGTTAGTTTCCGGCCAACAGGAGCTGAGAAATTTTGCTGGGGGTGGGAGGAGCATGAAAGTCTTCCTCCATCCTCCCACCTCCCCACCCAGAGCAGAGCCATGTGGAGCAGCCAGCCGACCAGCCTGGGACTGCCCCAGACAGGCAGAGAGCCTGCCTCAGGTTCCTTCAGAGCTGCTGGTTGGGAGTTGCCTAGGTAAGCACTTCCCAGCCAGAGCCTGCCTCTGGCACTCCACCCTCTCTTTTCCTCTCAAATATCTGCCTCAGGCCACCACCCAAACCCTCTGTACCCCTGTCCCTCCTTCTCCCAGGTTACAACTCCCTCCCAGACCTTCACTCCTTCTTACACTCCTCCCACAAGTGAGAATCCTCTCCTGCACCCTTACCCCCTCCTGGACCCTGCATCCCAAGCCCCTACCCCAGATCACACCTGAATCTCTCACCCAAACTCCCTCTCAGACTCTGCATCCCTCCCTGTACTCCAGTCCCCTACCTCAAGCTCCCTTCTGCACCCAACCTCCATCCCAGAGCCTGCACCTCCTCCATAGAAGTATGTCCACTGACCACTTGCCAAAATCTTGGAGTGGCCCCCATTAAAAATGATTGCTCACCCCTGGTCTAAACTGTTCTTAAAAACCTCCAATGATAGTACCTGTAAGAAATTCAAGTATGAGATTGAGTGCAGGGGACTCAGGCCAGGGGATTGGAGAGTGTGGGGGTAGCTCAGGGCAGGAGGCTAGGGGCATGTGGAAAAAATCAGAGCAGGATTTGGAGGGGGTGCAGGAGTCAAGGCAGGGGTGGGCCATTCTAGGCAGAAGTGAGGAGAGTGTGGGAGTACCAGAGTCAAGGCAAACAGTTGTGGAAGGGCTCAGGGTAGGGAATTGGGAGAGCTCAGGGCAGAGGGTTAGAGGGTGTAAGAGGAGCTTGGGGCTGGGAGTGTGGCAACAGTGCTACCTGGCCACCGCATCCCTGGGGCTAGCCATGATGGTGCGGACTGATTGGAGTTGTGAGGACTGTGCTGCCCAGCCACAGGATCCACTGGGCATCGGAGAACATGTTGCCCGACTGCCAGATCCCAGAGGTGGCTGAGAGCGGCAGGGACCATCCTTCCTGAACACCAGATCCCTGGAACTGACTGGGGCAGCTGGGGTGGCTGCCCAACGACCCAAATATTGGGACTGGAAACTGGATGTGCTGTGGCCATGCAGTCCAGAGTGCTGGCAGCATTCAGAGTCCTGTCCTCAGCTGGCCAGGGCATCTCAACTTACTTCCCCACTAAATAGAACTAAACTTTCCTTTCTCTTGCTCATAAGAGAGCCGAGGAGGCTCCAAATATCTTGCTTCTAGTTGAAAAGTATCCCCTCTTATTCTCCTCTTGATAGGTGTAATTCATTTAGGGCATTAGACTTTCTGATTTTGTCTCTTCATGCTCATGCTATTCTTTTGTACGCCTCCTTCATAATTCATCCATTTTTCCACTTTTTTTGTAGATCCCTGTTTGATTTTCAGATAATTAAAGAGCCCCTGCTGGTGCTCTCTTGGCTTCCCATTCATCTTCCTGTTTTGGACTTTGTACCAGAATAGTCTGCAGTTGTGCCTTTAATATTGTCTCCTGGGGAAACTGTCAGCTCTCCTCAACTCCTTTTCCCTTTAGATTTTCTTTTCTTGAGATATTACCTACCAGTAATCTGAGTTTGTCAGTCTGTTTTTTGACATCTCTTGTCCTTACTCTGCTCCTCACAGTTCTTACCTTAGATGCATATCTCTAATTCTGTGATCATTTTCACCCAAATGGCCTTGTATCTTCAGCTTCACTACCAATTCATCCTTGTTAGAAATGGCTGTCTCCCTGTTTAGTTCCTTAATTTTCTGAAACAAATGTTGTCCCCAATATATTCCAGTCACTTACTGGAAATTTTGTGATTTGCTGTATCACTTTTCCAACAAGATGTCTGGGTAGTTTAAATCCCTCCATTACTACCAGACCTTGTGTTTTCAATATTTCTGTTATTTGTTCTAGAATTGCCTCATTCATCTCCTCTTTCTGATTTGGTGGTCTATAGTAGACCCCTCCCATGATATCACTCCTCTTGTTTATTCTTTTTATCTTTACCCAGAGGCTTTCAGCTAGTCTACTTTTGCCTTCCTTTTGGGTCTCAGAACAAGTGTGTTCATGTATAATGTAACACTTCCTCCCTGTTTACACTTGAACAAGTTAAACACTTCTAGAAATTATTCCAGTCATGAGAGTTGACTCATCAAGTCTCTGATGCCAATTAAGTTCTAATTGAGCTTACAGACTAATACTTTCAGTTTTTCCTGTTTTTTCTGCATACTCCTTGAACTTTTATATAGACATCTAAGATGTGGAGCAGATTCCCTCCCACTGTTTTCCCTCTTGTTGCTTTTGTGACCATATGGTCATTTTTCATGTCACCACCAATGTCTAGCCCTCAATTAAGATTCCCTTTTGTATCACTTGTCCTTTCTTCTGTGACCAGGTCTGCTGACCTGGGTGGGGGGAGGGTTGCCAAAGGGAGCAGTTACTGGGGCATGGTGAATAACCACCACTACCTCAGAAACAGTGGTGGCCAGTACCCCAGGCCCTTTAAATCATTGCCAGAGCACTGGATGGTGCACTCTGAGCTGCTCTTACGGCTGCCTTGGGGGGCAGGTGGGAATTCAGTGAAACAGGCTCTGGCTGCTTTGAGGGTTGGCAGCCCCAGCGCTTCCCTTTCCTGGAGCACATTGCTCCACCACCATCTTGCCCAGAAGCCCAACCCAGTTGGTCCTCCCATTTATGACTAACAAGAGTTTCAGTTGCAATGGGGGCTGAGATCCAATTTACTTCCTGTAAGCTTGCCATTCTGCTTTCAGCTTCTGGTATCATCTCACAAACATCGTGTCATTTAATTGGCTCCATAATGGAGTAAAAAAGCTGTTTTCCCCATTCAAATCAATTATATTGATTGTGATCATGATGTTTCCAAATGCATTTCTCAATTTACCCAATTATAATAGGCAAGATTGTTAGTCTAATGTTTCAGATTTAGGAAACACATGCAACGAGGTGGCTCTCTTGTACTTATGTCATTGTTAATTCAGTTTTCTAAATACAGAATGATCAGGAACACATCATGTATTCAAACTTTGAATTAAAATGACTTTCTCGCTGCAATGCTATTCCAAGTTTATATTGATTCTTGTCTCAAAAAAGTATTAACTTTTATAACAACTCTTTTAGCCTGTGTACGGCCCAGAGAACAGGAAGAAGTCATTGGTTTTAGTTTGAACACTTTCTTCAGGGGCTTGATCCAAAGCCTACTGAAAAACTCACATTGACTTCAAAGCGGGGGGGGGGAGGGAGGAGGTTCAAATCCCCAAAAACTTTACAGTTGTTTTTAGATAATTTGTAGGTGTTGTCTTTCATTTATTAAGTATTCAGCTAAACTTGTAGCAATATAATCTCTCTGCATATTTGTAGAATGCAATTGGGCCTTATTATCTAAGACTCTATGGTGCAAAGCATGGAAGGCACAGGACTGGCCTACTTTGGATTGAATCTTATTACATCTGTTGAGATGCAAAGTGGAAAGAAAAGTTTCAAATGTTTGACTCTCAAGTGTTTTGGCTGAATTGGCAGAGCCAGTAGCTGTAAAATAAATATTTTAAATTGTATGTTTAGTCCTTTACCCAGTGCTTATTAAAGTCAATGCGTGTCTTTCAATTGATTGCAATGAACCTTTGAAAACAAAACAAAAATTTCAACCAACTCCAGTTTTTGGGCCAATTGTCTGAAACCTGGCTATGTTATTACACTTGCAGTTGTTTGAAGGAGCTATTATGGTCAGATAACTGTCTGAGTACTTGATTTATAGACAAAAATACTTTAGATATCTTGAAATATGCTGAAAATAATTGCACACAAAAACCTGCAGGCACACAAATCGAAGCCTATTTGAGATTAGGCTGAATATTTGACCATTAACATAAAATGGTATAAATCACATTCTTCAAAGTGTTGTGACGAAAAGATATTACCAGTTGATGGCTGTTTGAAGGTCTAAAGCAAAATGAGTTTGGCAGTGTCACTCCTTTTCCCAGTGGAGAAGATACTGCATCACACAAACCACCATAAATTTTGACATAATAATCTCTTTTTGTCTCTATGACAGCCCTTCCTAGATAAGGCACATTTTTATAGCAATGTAAGGAAGTTTGCATTCCCTTTTCTTGTACCATGCTTTAGTGGAGAAATAAAAGACTTCAGTTCCATAACTGTTAATCAGGCCTCTTTATGCTTACACTAAATTAACACCATTTATTTTAAAGGTGTTTTGTGCCTTGTGCTGAAAGTTTAAAATACACTTTCCACTTGAGAACATTATGTAGTGTTATACATTGCTATTTGGAGTTTTTTCTTTGCATTTAGTGTCAAGGATGCTGAACTGAGCTGAAAAGTTTAGATTTCACTTTCTGAATATAGGGCACAACATGTATGTACTTGTACATTAATTTTCTTTGCAATTTTCAAGTGAATTCTCTACTGTAATTAAGTATATACCTTTACTTTTGTTTAATATAAACCCTACTTCATACATCCTTTTCCCTACTTTGTCATTGTATTTCTTATATTAAATCAATAGACACTTTTGTATATTAAACCCTGGTTCTCTTTCCTGTTTTATCAATGATTTGCTATGAGCACACAGGCACGTCACTTAACCTCTTTGTGTTCCCATTACCCCCCCATAACAGTACTCAAATATTAGAAGGGTATTGTGACATTTGATTATTGCTTCTTGTATACCAAATTTCCAAGCATTTTACAAAAAAGTAATTAGATAGAAATTTATTAGTCCTTACTCTCAGTCCCATGCTCTATCCACTGGCCTCCGGCCCTCTCATAGACACAGGAGTAAAAGAATTAAAACCAAACAAAAAAACACCTTGTGCAAGATGAATGCACTAGACTCTTCACATCAGTTAAGCCTCACACTATGAAACCGAAGTATGAAGCCTTGTTTATGCCCCTGTATTAGGTAAATTTGACCTAAAGAGCCGTATTCAATCTAATTCAATAGGAGTTTGGGCAGTTTAATGACTAAGGGACTGGTCCAAAGCCCATGGAAGTAATGGGAATCTTTCTATCAACTTTATACTATTTAAGGCCTGATCCAAAGCCCTTGAAAGATAATAGGTTTGGCCTGTATTTTCAAGATATTGGTATCCACTATAGTCATATTATTTAGTCATATTACGTGAACCCCTGCCAGGCTTTGCTGAGTTTAGAGCCTCATAGTGCTAGGTACTGCACAGCCATACAGGACAGTAGTCAGAAGGGTAGCCATGTTTGTTTATGAAGATTCAGACTATGAGAAGTCCTGTAGCACTTTATAGACTAACAGATGTATTGGAACATAAGCTTTCATGGGCAAAGACCCACTACATGCATCTGACGAAGTGGGTCTTTGCCCACGAAAGCTTATGCTCCAATACATCTGTTAGTCTATAAGGTGCCAAGGACCTCTCATTGTTTATACAAGACAGTACAGTTTCTGCCATGGAAAGTTATTGTTTACTGTGTGAACAGACAAGAAAGACAAAATGTTTGTGGGGAAACAGAGCTGAGGTGACTTGCCTAAGGTCATAAAGCAAATCTACAGCTGGATATAGGCCCCAAATCTCCCTTCCCATTGACCTATCCACTAAACTACATTTCCCCCTCTCAGAAGCTAAAGAAGTCCATCACTATCTGACTGTTGCTAGCGTTGCTGGCATAGGGAGCACAAGAGAGGGCTTTGCTTTGAGAATCCCAAGAAGAGGGAGGTGCTTCCTTCTAACCTGGACTCAGCACCAAACTCCCTGGGAATAGGGTTGTGTGGCTTAAGGCATACCACTCAACTTGGCATCTCCCATTCTTTAGCTTATACAGAGAAGGGGACATGGCTTAAGGCACACCACTCCTTTTGGCAACTCCAATTTCTATCTTATACAGAAAGCTGCCTCACGTGCTGACTTTTGTGAATCCCATTCTGAGGAGCCTAGCTCCCTGTGTTCATTGTACAGAGAGCTCTAGTGCCAAACTCAGACTTTGTGAATCCTATGAATATCTAGGCACGCAAGGCATGGTCTACAGTAGAAAATAACTACATCAGTCTTGGGTGTGAAAAATCTACACCCCTGAGCATCATTGTTAAAGTGACCCAAGTCTCCAAGTAGCCATCAGTAGATCTACAAAATAATTCTTCCATAAACCAAGCTACTGCCTTTGAGTACTGCAGTGGATTACCTATGGCATCAAGAGAACCCCTGAAGTACTGAAGTGGTACTGCTGTAGTGTTTTAAGCATAGAGAAGCCTTTAGCATCTTCGCAAATCTAGCCCCAAAATTCAGAACCTTATACAGCCCTTTATGTACCTCACTGGTTCATAATATAGGCTGGAGACTTAAAAGAACAAGCCTTCTATGCATATAAATAGTATTTTTTCATTACAGCTGGGTAGAAATACCATGAGAACAGTTTCACTTCCATGTATCCTATTCTGGCTCAATCCAGGAACTACTGATGCACATGAAAGTAAAAACATAAAGCTTGGTCTTTTCTGTGAAACGTCTGCACCTGCAACTATTACAAGTAGCACTTAAGGTTACAGTAAAGAAAAAAAGATTAGAGAAAGATATTTTGTTCTTTTCTTTCAGCTTTACTTTGTGATATCACAGCACTTCAAGTACAGACTGCTTCCTTCCACTCCCCCCCTTCCTGTACAGTGAATAACCACTTTCCCCTGCTGTTTGTTACTCCTGGGGGAATTCTGCACCACTGCACATTGCAGAATTTTTCAGAAATTAATGTTAAGTCTGCAGAATTTTCTTTATTCCTCAGAGAAATGGATTGCAGAAATGTTCACTGCCACTGAGAGCTGTTTGACCTGGCAGAGCAGACCCCAGCTTGCAAATAGAAGACAAAGCTGAGGGAGACAGGGGAACTGGAGGGTTCCCAGCTGCTGTAGTTCCCAGCATGCCCTCAGTGAAGGAAGTGGCATTGTGCAGGAAACTTGGCGCTAGCATCAGGCTATTTATCCCTCTGAATCCCTGGGCTTGCTGAGAGGTGGAGGTAAGATCAGGGCCCTGAAGCTGGCATTTGGGAGGTAGAGTATGAAGGTCTGGGCTAGAGGGGCAGAGAGTGGAGACAAACTGGAGGTGGTTGTGATAGGGGTTTTTTTAGTGCTCTACTCCCGGAGGTTTGTTTGTGTATGACTTCATTGTTACATCATACTTGCTGATGCGTAGGTACTTTGAAATAAATTACCAAAACAATTCAAATTGTCATGGTTAGTGTTATTTTGACAAAATTTGCCAAATTTTAAAATACTGTGTGCACAATTTTTAATTTTTTTGTCAGAGATTTTTTTTTGCACAGAATTCCTCTAGAAATATATTTATTTAGTGTTTTACATAGCAACAGGAGAAAAAAGCATTTTAAAAGCACAAAAGTGCAATTGAAAAATTATAAATGATTTTTAGGTAGGAGCTCACAGGGATGATGAAAACTGAAAATTCATTTAACTCACATCTAGAACGTGACTACACTTAGGGTTAATGCTATCTTATCTGGTACCATTATTTCAATCTTTTAAAAAGTTCCAGTTTGGAGTTTTGTTGCATCTTTAATTAAAATTTCCGATTAGTGCCTGTATTATCGAAACAAGTTTGTCCATCCTTTATTTAAGCTTCTCAAATTGTACAAATTGGACAACTGTTGGGCCCATCTAAAAAAAAGTCAGTGAGTGAATTTACTCAATTAGTTTCTATATAGAAGCAGGTTTTCAGCATTAGTAATTGGATACCCCCTATTAGCATGAGTTACTGCAGCTGAAAACATTGCCAAAGTTTGGTAATGCAATCATGTTGTGATGGGCACTGTGTGAAATAAACCAGTGCCACCACTGTAAACTCTCATTTTGCAAAGACTCACTTAAAATGCTAATGAAAAATGTCAGGCAAGTCTGTTGTATGTGGTATATCTGGGAAAGTTCAAAGAATCTCCCGAGAGCAACTATTAAAAATATAGGATGCAGGCTCTTATTATATTACAAGACTGCTGTGTTCCTGACTCTTAGTGATTTGGAACATGCCTTACAAAAATAAATGCTTAAATGTTTTTTTCAAATTAAATAATCTCCAGAGAGAAAGCAGAGTTTCAAGCATTTCTACGTTACACGCCAGATCATATGAAAAGATCTGTGACAAGAATGACTACTCACCACGTTCTATTTGAAGCCAATTGTAAAATCCCTGCCTTTCCTTTGCTCTTATTGATTCATTCATTTAAACTAACCAAGTCTACTTCTTGTTGGATGTGAAGAAAAGGCAAGTTTGTTATTCTTTAAATAAAGGTTGGCACTCAGAATTAGATCCACAAAGGAAGAGAGATACCTAACTGCCGCTGAGATCCTCAAAACTTCTACACAGCTGCTGACCAGATCTGCAAGAGACTAAATTCCCCAGCTGCTACATTTCCACAAGTGAAGTCCTGTAAGCACCTACCTTTCTGTTGGTGGATATGCATAAAACCACTGCATGGCACCCTAGCTCATAGATAAGCCTGGGGAAAATTATCAAATTAGATGTTCCTCTGCCTACTAAGCCTTCATGGCTCAAACTGGTAGGCATGCTATGGGCATGAGACAAAGGGGGAGAAGCATGATTAAATCAGAGAGAGAGACTGTGTATTAAAATACCCAGTAGCCCAGACACTCATTTAGAATGTGTTCACATCCTCTAAATTTGGGCTATAAGCTGAAACCAAATTTCCCATATTCCATCTGAGTACACTAACCACCAGGCTATTTTGCAGTCTGGGGTGGGGTCTTACTCTCACTCTCTCAAACTCTCCTGTTGAAGGGGTTGTATAAATAACTTTTTTAAAATAATTGGTCAAGAGAGAGAAAGAGAGATTGATTCCATAGTTCAGTGGTTAGGGCACTCACCTGCCTAGTAGGTAACCTAAGTTTAAGTCCCTGTGTTGATATATAATTATTTATGTAAAGGGGACCTGCCTTACTAGGACATCTAGAGCACCCCATCCCAGAGTACCTATTAGCCTGGTGGCCCAGCCATTCAACTAAAATATGTGAAATCTTGGTTCAAGTCCCTGCTGCAGAACAGGATTTAAAAACAGACCTCCTATGTACTAGCTGTGTGCACTAGATACTAGGTAGGAACATTCACTCTGTTTTTCCTATGGTAAGCCCTGGCCTGGTTTAGACACCTAGCCCTAGGAGACGGTTCACAGCTATGAGTCCCACATGGAGCTATGAAGCCACATATCTTTGAGGGGTGGGGTTTCGGTCCTGTTCTTCTCCTTGGCATTTACTATTAGCTAGCGTAGCCAGCTCCTGGCTCAGTTTGCTGGGTTTTGCTAATCACATTCTCATTGTAACTCTAACTCTCCCCATGCACTGTATAGGATGCTATGGAAGCTAAACATTAGGCATTGCAACACTGAACAGTGCTGCAACCCCCTGCATCCAATTATAATGCTACTCCTCAAAGCCAGGAAAAACCTGAATGGGCAGTGGGGCAGCCAGCATTTCTCTTCTCTGCTGTTGCCTCTGGGCAAGTTCTGCAATAGAGTTCCTTCTTGGAGGTCTGCCAATCCTTACCAAGCTTCCAACAGCTCATGTCCCTTCTGTTAACAGGACTTTCCTAGTGACAGCCTGTAGTGCTGCTACAAGTACCTGAACCAGAACAGCTGGAACTCTGCTACCATCATCCAGGCACTGAACAGGGTTCTATGGTGAGTGTCGGCACTGGGAAGGGTGTGGGGAGCCCTGGTGGGGCAGACATGGTGTTATAAATAGAGCAGTGTTCCTTGCAGCTAGATCCAGTCACTGACTAACTTTGATAAGAGAAGATTAATTGAGCAACATCAGAGCAGCAATTAATAGATGACTAGTGTAGCTGTGCCGGTCAGGACAGGATTCATGCCATGGCAGCATCTAATTTAGCTGACCTGCAAAGGGTTAATAGAAAAATATTCATGCGGCAGGACCACCACATAATCCTATTGGAAGATAGGGGCTGCAAAGTGCCTAGTGCCCGGGGATCGGTTAATCTACCATTGCACAAGGTCCCTGCTGCCTTTAGTTTTATTTTTAACAAATTTTTTTCAAAGTGAGTTTAGTGAGGGTGTAATGTGCCAGCCTGATAGTTGTTAGCAGAATGTTCTTTTGCCACAGTGCACTCTCCCATCTTGCTGCCTCATTGATGTATCAAGCCTGAACGGGGGCCGGGGGGGGGGGGAGCAAATCTAAGGATGAGAGGATAGTTCTGTCTTCATGGTCAATCCATCTTATAAGCATTCTTCTGAGGCTGCCAGCCAGGGTAGTAATTATTATGAACTGTGAAGATGAAGGAGACACTTGTTTACTTGAAACTGGACTCAAACCAGAAATTTACTTATAGGGCCCATGATGTTTTAGTATCTTGATTGCTGAGCTCTGCCTCTCGAGCCTTTGTTCTAATCCCAAATTTCCCATTAGCAAGTCACTTTCTCTGTGACTATGTAACCCACATGTTTTATATTGCAGCTGTAGACTTTTATAGCCCAAGGAAAGGGAGAGAAGCAGTAGGGAAGACACATGGATTTTTGCTTGATTACTGTGTTTCTGCACATGTTCAGAGAGCAGGGAAGGACAGTTCAGCTGGAAGGGCATCCAGAATAAGGTTGCGGCAGTTGCATAAGATGTTCGGTACCTATTTCTGAAACTGTGGAAAACTTTCATTAAGGCCAAAAATCCTGACTGTCTGTGTGTGTGTGTGTGTGTGTGTGTGTGTGTAGGGAGGAGTGGGAGAGAGTTATAAATATAGTAGCTGAAGAAAAACCATGAGACTTAATAACTGATATAAGTAAGATCAATGGCTGCGTGTTCTGTGGGGGCTGGGTCCCTATCCCTGATGAGTACTATTCCAGCTTTACTTGTTAGTGATTCTTCTATATTATTTAGTCCACTGTAGTATGTTTTATGGATCTAGAAGACGAGCTGGAAGGGGAGCATATGTCACCACTAGAGGCTATGCAGGCTGTGGAATATTTATTCATTGATTAACTGCTTTAAACTGGGATTCTGTCTCAATTAAGGAAAAACAGGAGCAGAGCTTGGTGGAATGAAGGCTTGAAAATCTTACCTGACTCAGCTGGGCCTATGGGAAAGAAATAGTGCTGTATAGAGTGAGAGCCTTATGGAGATCCAGGGAATTGATTGTGTATGGTGATTCCAATATCTGTGTCACTTTGGATACAGGCAGCTGAGACTGATTGGAATCCAACCAGCTATAGATGTCCCCAGACTGTTGGCTGATAAAGTGTTCTTAGCTTCCGTTTGGCAGCTAACCAAGAAAGCAGGGAAGAGACCACTCCTGCTCCAGGTGTGAGAAGAAGGATAATGATCTACCTGGATGTAGGTGATATGCTTTCCTATGCCAGTACAGGTGGAACCTCTAAAATCCAGGACTCTCTGGTCAAGGTTTTCAACCCCAGACCTATAGGGATTGGGACCCTGATGAGAAATTGTGGCCTGGGCAGAGGAAGCCACTAGCTCAGGGGCACCCTATAAGTCAGTGACAGAGCCAGGGATGGAACACAGGAGGCCTTATTTCCAGGCCCCTGCACCTAGAGACATAGTCACTCCCAAAGCTGCAAACCAGGACTTTATTCCCATGCCCTTTGGCTTTGAGGGCGAGTGTAATCTGCTCACAAAGACTGGAGCAGGGGATGGGAATGAAGACTTGTGTATTCTCCTGATGCTTTCCTTTGTGATTTATGGGTTCTTGGGCACTCCTGCTCTGTGGCTCAGTTCCTTCCAATGAAATGGGACTCTAATGTTATTGTAAAGTGCTGAGAGATTTACCCAGGAAAATCTGCTCATTATTGCTAAAGCAAGATCCTAATTCCCAGACCGTGGTGCATTTGGATCTGAGGTTTCAAGTCATCTCACTTCATAGAAGCATAGAATGTGAGAGTTGGATACCATGGAACAGGAAAAGGGCTTCCAGCCCTGCTATTGGATAAGGTCAACATGCAGGAAACTCATTTTAAGGAGCTGTATCAGTCATGGAGGCATAAACCTTGTGGGAGGTGGAGTAGGCCTGGAGGCACCTGTTTACAAACTCACTGCAGACCTGTGGTATAGACAGTAATGAGATCGGCCTTATTTGCTCAAGTACAATGGAGATAAGCCTAGTTTATAGATGGGGGCACCAAGGCAAAAAGAGGTAAAGTGCCTTGTTCACGATCATAATGGCAAGACAAAATAGAATGGAATGGAAAAATGCAGGTGTTCCGATTGCCAGTCCTATCTCGTGTGCTCCGAGTCCCCCTTTTTCATTTGGGCTGTAACGGAAGGTTTTTTTCCCTTTTTTCTCCCATTTCTCTGAACTCCCCATCACCGGAGAGGAAGGGTTTCCTGTTATTCAGCTGGCTATAATGCATGTGGATGTCTTTCCAAAATGTGTGTTCTAGCACACTCGGAATTTATAGGCTTACTGGAGGAACCACTTAGAGAAACCCTATAGCCTGTGTTATGCACAATGCAGAATGTCAGATGAGCGCATTAGAATGCTCTCATCCACCTTTAAAACCTCACTGTTTTTTTGATCCTTTTGAAAGAAATCTACGTTTATTTCCTATCATTCACTTTCCTTTGGAATAACAAATACAATGAAAAGTAAATTTTTACTGTATCTCAGGTACATTTGATAGTAAATAATAATTGTAAAACCTAATGTTTCCAATTTCAAACTGCCAGAGTGATCTGGCCCTGGTTGGAAAACGTTTGCCCTTGTGACAGGTTCATCTACCTTCCCAGGTGATGAGAATGAGTGGAGAGTTCATATGACAAATGGGAACATATGACTTGATGATATAAAGGCATCCTGTAATTGGCTAGGAGAGAATAATCAGTTAAAAGCCAGAAGCCAGTATGGAAAAGGCTAGGCTGACTACAAAGGAAGGAGCCCTGGAAAGGAAAGAGAAAGTAGTATAGATAATTGAGCAGGCAGTCCAAGTGCTTTAGGCATCAGGGCCAGAAGCCAAGAGAAGAGGAGGCAAGTGATGTGACTGCTTTTGTCTGTGTCTGCATCAAAACTTTAGTGTACAGCCCCCACTTAAAAGGCTGCAACAAGGTCCTGCTCCCTGTCTCCCACCTGCCTCAGAATGGAAAAGTAAGGGGAAATGACTTAACTACAAAGTCACACAGTGAGTCAGTTTCATAATATATACTCACACGGGGGCGGAAGTAAGGTTACACAGGCAACCATAATTCTGCATTTTCTAACTTCTGAGAAGTTCATTTTGCAATTTTAAAGAATGTTTGTGTATGTGTAATTTCCTAGGTTTTTTTAATGGAAAATCAGTAATTCCATCTTGAAACATATTCACACCCAGTTGGCTTGCTTATCAGCAGGGTTGTAACACTTAGATCCATGACATGGACCTCTGCCACTTGAGCTAACTGACTGCAGGAGTTAGTGATCATCTTTTCTGGGGACCTGCGCTAGAGGGAGATAAAGATGCACATTGCCAGAGGGTTTCTTAGATAGCGGGCAAAGGAATGGTGGAATGCAGGAATTGTGTGTTCTAGTAGGCACATATTCTTCTGCACATTTACCTTAAACTTGACACTTTCTGGTCCATCCCCTCTAAATTGTCCCTGAATCAAAGTTCTTCCTTCAGTCTTGTCTCTTCCAACCCCTAGCTCTTTGTCCCAACTCCATTCTTCTTGCCCGCTTAGTATTCTTGCCTCAAGTTTCTAATTCCAATCTTCACCTACTTTACCCAGCCACAGTCTCCCAATCTACCATCCTGACCATATTGTAACTATTATATACAGAAATGAAATTATATAACATTTTATAAGGATGTCCTCGCCGAAGTGCAGTTGCTTTTAGGGTGGAAGGGGATAACTTTTATACACAATTTGGCTGTGTTATTTCAGGATAGAAAGTGAATTCCATAACCAATTTCAGGCCAGCTCTAAGTAGAGTTTAACATAATTGCCTATTTTAAATTGGCCAGTATGCTAGAGTTAACCTACCTAAATTTTTAGAGAGGAAAAAAATCCAAGTGTTTTCAACATCCTCCTTGAAAAATGAGATTGGAGTACTTTCCCTACCAATGATGTAGCATCATTTCAATACCAACTCAAAGGGTCACTGAATCAAAGTTCTTCCTGCAGAAGTTAGGGTCACTTTTGTTGTTGGAGTTCTCCTATTCTATTAATGTGCTCACAAGACCAATCACTGTTTTATGAAACACAATTTTAATTGCCAAATCTTTATCTATAGCCTGTAGTACTTTTCTATTTATTAAGCACTATTTTGATCCTTAGGGGGTCATCATTATTCTATAACTATATTGTAAGTACATTTCTAATCTATTTAGTCACATACAATGCAAATGCTATCTGTATTGGTCTGTAATTCCATTTTTCTTCATTTGCTCTGTTTTCCAATGCAGTAACGTGTGAAAAAGTTCTCACAAGTACCGTAATTTAGTGAATATAACCCACGGGTTATATTCATTTTTACAAACCCCGCACTTCCCCCCCCCCCTCGCGGGCTATAGTCGTGCACAGGTTATATAGGGTTTTTTTTACTGAAATAGCAGAGGATCCCCTCCCCCCCGCCCCTTTCACTAACTTTGCCGGGCTGGGGTTAGGCTCCCAGCCCGAGACCGAACAACGCGGGGAAATTTACAAGGGGCGCAGCAGACGGGAATGCTCCAGAGCCGGGGCAGAGGCATCCCCAGCAGAGGCACAAGGTGGAGCCCGGAGCAAGTTGCAAGTTGGGGGCTCAGGGCTCGGCGGTCAGCAGCAGCGGCGGGAGTCTGCAGGCAGCCGCGGCTCACAGAAGCAGGGCTTGGGCATCATGCTTGTTGCTCCTGCACGATCCAGACGGGCGCCCTCTTCTGCCTGCAGCTGCCGCTGCACATCGGACCCTCTGCGCGCTCGCTTGTTGCTCCTAGGCTGCGGCATGGTTCAGAGTGGCAGGGCCGCCTGCTCCAGGCTCCTTCCCTTTGTCAGCCCGGGCTGGGAGCCTCCTGCCTTGCGCCTTTGCTGGGGATGCCTCTGCCCCGGCTCCAGAGCGTTCCTGGCTGTTTGTAAGTTTCCCCGTGTTGTTCGGTCGCGGGCTGGGAGCCTAACCCCCCACACCATAAATATACCCCGGCACAGTCTTGTGTACCCCGCGGGTTATACTCGTGTGCGGGGTATACAAGATTTTTTTTACTGAAATAGAAAAAACCGCGAGGTATATTCGGGTGCGGGGTACATTTGGGTGCGGGTTATATTTGCTAAATTACGGTAATTCATCAGCACTAAATAGTGTGTGTTTATAGACTTATCACATCTGATTTTTCTGCTGCTGAATTAGTAACTTTTCATTTGTTTTGCTTAAAATATTGTTGCCCCTTTTTTACGTGAATGCTAGTCAAATTGATGGAGAGTTTGATGCAATATTGTTTATTTACAAGGGATGTACATATTCCTGCTTCTCTGAAATGAGGAAGGATGAAGAAGAAAAGGAGCAGCTTCATAGCTTATAGCTCCAAACTTCTTTAGCCATCAGATCCAAAAATACGCTCTCTCTTTCGCTCTCTAGTACATTCCAGGGTTCCACTAAACCTATGGTTTCTTGCTTGGTTTTCTGGCTTTCTGCTTTTGTCTGTCCCCAGTTTCTGTGTGAGAGAACACACAACACCTGGTGACAATACTAAGCAGAACTTCCTGCCCACGTGGTGCTAGTTCCTGAGAAGATGCTATTATGCCCTGTTTTAAATGTGATGCCTTTTGGGTTTCTTTTCACAATTTGAGGAGCAGGTTGAGTTCACACATCAGCTTAAGCAATTTGAATTTAACCCATAATAAAGTTTAACCCATTTTACAACAATCATAATTACAGTCAAACTTTTTTTGCAGTCCAGAAGGAAAGATTTAGCTATACTTTCTAAAATTATACAGTTGATTCACCTTTATTTAGTTTGTGACCTGTATTCACTGATCACAAGTTTGTATACTAACTTAGCCACTATCTTTTTGAATACTAAGCAGGTTGATTTAACTACATGCTGCTAGTATCTTTGTCCTGGATCTTATATATAATGAAACACTATCTTGCCTTGTCTTCTTTATGAATGAGTAGTTTCTACTCATATATCTCATAAGAAACAGAAGTGTAATTGGGATGGTGTTCAGAAATAATGAGTTTAACTCTGTTAAACTCCCATGTTTCTTTTCAGAAAGCATTACACAGAAGTTAAAATCATATGGATACTGTATGTAGAAGGCTGAATCCAGCTATAAACTGTTAGCACCCTCATTAAAAGAGAGAATTTTACACTTTCTTAGAAAATGCAAACATTTAATGCACCAAAAAAATAACTAAAAGTAGCTGACAATTATTCCAAAAACTAAAAACAAATTAGGCAGTACACCTACTGATGAGTCTGTATTAGGAACCTGGTCCCCATTTGTTGCTTGTTACATGTATTTATATGCAAGATTTCAAAGTAACATGCACACTTGTGTGTTTGCATATGTATAAACACATTCCCCTCTGGTCTTCTTTTACAGATTTCTCAGTCTTTATAGTGTAACCACAATATATAACGTATTCTTCACCTGAATTCTTTCAAGTGTGGACAAAAATGCATTGGTTCTCTTCTAACATCTCAGAACCTTAAGAACCTAAGAATGGCCATATTGGGACAGACCAAGGGTCCATCTACCCAGTATCCTATTTTCTGACCATGGCCACAGGCTTCAGAGGGAATGCACAGATCAAGTAATCATCACATGATCCATCTCCTGTTGCCCCTTCCCAGAGTTTCAGCTGCCCATGTTGAAGTGATTGATCTGCTGCTTCCCTCCTGCCAGAGTTTTTCTTCATCACAGTGATGGGCTTCAGCAGCAAGAAACTGCCAAAGCCCTTCCACTCCGTAAGAATCTTTCACAAACTTGTGTAACTACATAACACAAGGGAAACACTGCCTTTTTCACAGAAGTGTGCAGCTATATGTGCAACACTGCTGTTAGTAGTTTGTAGCCTAGACATGTCCTTTCTGAAACTTCAGTTGTTTGGTTTCAAATCGTGGGATCTGAGTCTGAAAGTTTCTGGAATATTACAGCTAAGTGGGTCAACAATTTCCAAGAAGCCAAGGTGAAAAACTCGGTGATGTTTTCTTTGAAAAGCTCTAGCATGCCATTTTGTGGCGCAGGGTCTTGAAATCTGGGTGGGGCTGGTCTTTGTGTCAGGGTTCTTATACCTTTTACCTTCACCATGCAATTCTACCCAAATTTAGCCTAGTTATAAAGCCTTTTAATAATAGCTGTTCACTCCTGTTCAGCAAATAAAGTTGATGAAGGTAATTATGTTGATATATGTAAACTTCTGTAAGATATTTGGCTTGGGATTTTATGACATTTTAATTAAAAAACTAGATTACAAAGTCAACATGGCACACATTAAAAACTGCTTAATTGATGTGTCTCAAATAGCGCAAGAACAAGAAGAGAGTCCTACATGGCCTCTCTAGACAGACACCTGCTTGATGATTATGCCCTGTTTACAATTACATTTTAATGTTTTTATCAATGACCTGGAAGAAAATGATGCTATCAGGATTGAAGGAGTGGCAAACTACAAAAAGGACAAGTTACTGAGTGATCTGGACTGCTTGGTAAGGTAGGTGCAAGTGAATGGTTTATGTTGTAATACAGCCAAAGCCAGGGAGATGGTGTGGTCTAGTAGGTAGAGCACTAGATTAAGAGTCAGGAGATTTGAAATCTATTCCACACCTTGACACTAGCCTGCTTGGTGACTTCAGGAAAGTTACTTCATCTATCCGTACCTCTGAACTCCAATGCAAATTGCTTTGAGATCTGCTAAAGAAAAGCATATCAGAGCTAGGTATTATGCCTGACAGGATGAGGGCTTTAGCCTGGAAAATAATTCACCATGCACTTCATGTGTAATACTGTGTCCAAAAAGGTTAACAGGACTTTTGGATGTGTAACTAGAGAAGTAACAAGCAGGAGAAGGGAGGTTTTATTACTACTTTCTGGCACTAGTCCAACTGCCACAGGAATGTTATTCAAGTCTGGTGTCCACAATTCAAGAAGTTTGCTGTTAAAGTAGGGAAGGTTCAGAGAAGAGCCCTGAGAATGATTTAAAGATTGGAGAATATGCCTTATAGTTAGCAAGTGTAACCCACACACCTAGGCTGTGTCTAGACTACAGGGTTTTGTCGACAAAAGTGGACTTTTGTTGACAAAACTATACCTGCGTCTATACACTACCGCCAAGTTCTGTCGACATAACGTCGACAGAACTCGGCAGTTTTGTTGATGGCAGTAAACCTCATTCTACGAGGAATAACGCCTTTTGTTGACAGAGTTCTGTCGACAGAAGGCATTATTGCATGTACACTGTCCTTTGCGTCTGCACTCTCATGTCGACAAAGCAGCTTGCTTTGTCGACAGAACTGGATGTAGTCTCGTTGCTCTTTGTTGACAGAAGCTTTGTTGACAGTATCTGTCGACAAAGTCTCTGTCGACAAAAGCCTGTAGTCTAGAAGTACCCCTATGCAGTGGCACCTAGACCACAGTTAAGATCAAGAAACCTCTACAGCATAGGCTGGGAGCCAGCTGGCTTTTAGCTCAGAGGGTAGAGGCTTCTATACTCCGCTTCAGAAATCACAAGTTCAAATCCGCCCCCTGGCAGTTACACAAGCACCAAGCTGTTTAGCTTCACAGAGAAGTTTAAGGGGTGATTTGATTGGTCTATCAGTGTCTAAATAGTAATTTGTTAATAGAGGGCTCTTCAGTCTAGTTATAACAAGATGCAGTGGCTCAGTGGTGGGCACATACCGGCCTGTGGGCTGGATCCAGTTTGCCCGTTAGATGCTGGCATTCTGCTGCTCTATTTTCCTGGACCCCTGCAAAAGTGATGTCCAGGTCCATGCTACATCCCACAGCTCCCATTGGCTGAGAACAGTGACCTGGGGCCAACGAGAGCGGCAAGCACTCATACCAGATAGGCAGGTAAATACAGTGGTGGCTGCCTGCCAGAACAAACTCTAGCCACCATCTTATTGCCCACCCCTGCAATGGGTGGAAGTTGAAGCTAAGCAAATTCAGAGTGGAAATAAGACATCTCTCTCTATATATATATATTTAAAAAAACTTTTCCTGCGGGACGACAGAAAGATGTCAGCACATCACTGTACGTCCTGCAGGAAAAGATTTTGTCCTGCTGCCCCTACTCCTTCAGCTTTATGACTTTCCCCCCTCCCTCTTCCCCGGCAGTGGGTAGGGAGGGGAGAGACTGGCGAAAACAGTATATCCTTCCCCATCCATGGTGAGCGGCTCCAGGCTGGCCAGTTGGCCCTGGAAGTGCCAGGGAGAAGCATTCCTTCAGCAAGACGCTGTTCCAGGTGGATCAGGATTGGGATCTGCCTGCTTGCTCAGCAGCTTTATGAGCTGAGTTCTCAAGACCCTCTCCACCCAGTCGCAATACAGCACCAAGCCTGAGGTGACGTGGGGCCTGTCACCCTTGCCAGAGGCAGCCTGTGGCCTGGTTACCTGCTACCAGGCATGACCACTGCAGAGCCCCGAGCTGGAGCTGCCATCTGAGGCAGTGGAGTTGGGGCAGAAACCTGTGGCTGGGCTCATCCTACTATAGAGGGAGCGGGGGGAGGGCAGGGCAAAGCCCTGACCCTCATTGAGTGGGGAAGATGCCCTCCCTCCTCCTCCCACATGCAGTTGGAGCACTAGTGCTGACTTCCCACTGCAGGGTGGTGGGGAGAGAAAATCCTTAGCCTCCCTGCACTGGGAAGAAGCTCTCCTCCTCCCCGGCTGGAGGAATAGCTACGTGCTGTCTGGAGCCTTTCCCTGCACTCCCATTGGCCAGAATCCGGTTAATGGGAGCAGTGGGAGGCCAAGCCTGGTACCAGCGTGGGGCCTAAAGACAAGTAAGTGCCCCCCCACCCCCTCATACCCAGACCCTGCCTTCCAACCCCCTCGCTCACCTCCCCGCTGAGACCCCATCCCTCCAGCTTGTTTCTGCCCATTCTCCACTGGCCAGCCAACCTGCCCCCAACCTACTCCTGCCCTCTTCCTCCAGGCCAGACACCTATTCCCACCCTGCTCCTGCTCTGCCCCAAACCTCTCAGTCACCTCCCTGCTAGGACCCCGCACTCTCAGCCCACTCCAGCCCCCAGCTTGCTCCTGCCCTCTCCCTCCCCCTGCCCAACACCCTGCCCCCAGCCAGCTCCTGCATCCTACCTCACACCCAGACCTCACACCCTCAGCCCCTCTTGCACTCCCACACCTATGCCACTCACTGACAGCCCTGTCTCGCACACTGAACCCCTCATTTTTGGCCCCACCCCAGAGCCTAAGGGGCCCACAAAATCCACTAACCCTGGAACCCCAGAAGAATTAATCTGGCCTGAGGCCTTGAACCGCAGTCCTCCCCTTCTCATAGGGCCGGAGCACCAGGGGAGCGAGGTGTTTCAGTTGAGGGGGGTGAGGGTTGGGGTTTTTCTGGAGGGGCATATTTTTCCCTTCTCACTTGTGTAGTCCCCAACTGATTTTTCTGTAGGTAACTGCCCTCCCCCGCATTAATAAAGACAATGCTGAAACCTTTGTATGTTGGATATACTATTTTACTTTATTTAATATGCAGCCTGGCCAACAAGGCCCCAGTCAGGACCCAGCCTTCATCTGGCCAGAGCATTCCATACCCAGCCCCAATCCTGAGGCAGTCCCTGTGGTCCAGCTCCAATGAGGCTGCAGGAAGGGCTGGGGTTGGCTCCCCTGCTGTTGTGGCATGGGTAGAAGAGGCCATAATCTGGTTGCTGCAAACAGAAGGGGTTTAGCAAAAGGAGCAAGCAGGTGGCACTATCCTGGAGTATATTTTTAACATTCCAATGCTTAATTACCATCAAAGAGTTGTGTTGGATTTTATATCCCTGCAAATTTGTAAATCAATACTCATTTTTTTTCCAGCAGGGATGCTCTGGTTCTTCAATGGGCAATCAAGATCCGTATTTGGGCCACATGAGTGACCTTCCTTCATCTTAGTGGGCTGCAGGTAGGCTATTTGCAGCCTGTAAGCCACTGGGGTTCGACTTGTGGCCCCCTCACCCCGTTTGCCTTTGTCCCCCATGTGCCTTTCATGCACGGGGCACTGGAGTTCTGCACTTCCTATTCCAACCCCTTCCCTCCCAGCACTTTCAGAGCATCATGAATGCCTGATTCATGCTCTATTGCTGCTCCCCCCCCCCCCCGAGCTTGAACAGCTGATTTGTGGCATTGAGCTCTGGGAAGGAGAGGGAGGAGCAGGGACAGAGTGCAAATCAGCCATTCAAGGTGGTCCAAAAGTGCTTGGGGCGGGGGAGGAGTAGGAAGTGTGGGGCTCCAGTGCCCCAGTGTGCAAGAGGCACACACGGAAGAGGACTGTGGGCTGCAGGTGGAATCCCAGTGGGCCAGATGCAGCCCACAGGCCACAGGTTGCCCACTACTGCTCTAGTTCATAGGACTTCCATGAATTAGTTCCTGTTTGAAGAGCCATTCCACGCATAGGACAGACCCGGACACTGACCCCCACACAAAATAAAATGCAGCTTGTTTATTTCTCTTCTTACAGAAATTATTGGGAGCAGATTTCCCCCCTCCCCTTAGGGTGCAATAGAATAAATGACCCACTGTCACTCTTTAATGTTCAATCCAACATCTTCATGAGCTTGTATGCACAGTATAATCCAGTTGTGAGGTATAATAAAAAGAGATGTTAACCATTTTTTCTCATTTCTTTCACAGCATGTAAAATAACTATAATTAAGTCACTTAATTAAGGTGACATCTTAGGTCATGAACTATACATATCTTTTTATATCCAACTATTCAGCCACTAAATGGCCTTCTGACTTTATTTGTTTTTCTGGTTTTAATACTAGTTTCCCAGGCTGTAAATATATTTTTCTAAACAAAGCTGCTTGTATATAATCATGGTGCTTCCTTTAAGAGTATTTGTGTGTTTCAAATAAATTAACCATGGCTTGAGTTGTATAAATTGAGGCTGAACTGAGCCAAAGACAGGGACAAAGTGCAAACATTTTACTATTCTTCAATATAAAAGTAAATTATAATAGTATATTTATTTCATTCTATGCTTACATTTAAAGCTGCCACATTATGGCTCCCAAAGACAACTATGCTGTACTGTGTATATATTATAAGGAGAGCTAACTGAAAAAAAAAGTCCTTGAAAAACTTTCATTTAATTTTTTGTGGAAAATATTTGTGCTTAACTTTTAAATATGTGCTTATGTGCTATTCTGAATAGGATGCATTTAAGCACATGCTTAAAATTAAGCATGGTGTTCTCAAATTCCATTGACTTTTAAAGGAATAAGCTCCAACACTATTTAAAAATTGATAAGTGGCCTTCCTTTTACTTAATAGAATTTTGATCCAGCATTATGTTCTTTGGTGATCAGGGACCAGCTGAGAACATCAAACCGCTATCCTTTATAACCAAACCCATAGAGCAGCTCAGATATCTAAATGAGAAATGCTAATTTATGAAGACATGTTGACTCTCTCCATAGCTGTGGAGGGAATCAGACTAAGAGTGTCTCTAGACTGAAGGGTTTTTTTGGAAAAACAGCCATTTTTCAAAAAAAAAACCCTTCACTTACGTCTACACTGCTATTGTGTTCTTTTGAAAGAACGTAGGGGTTTTTCTGACATTGATAAACTCATTCTATGAGGAAGAATGCCTTTTCTGAAAGTGCTCTTTCAGAAAAAGTCATGTTTGGACATGGAAGAGGGAGTTTTTTCGAAAGAAGAGGCCTCCAGGAAAAAACACAAGTGCCCTGGTGGCCACTCCGTCCATAATAATCACAGCTTAAATGCGAGAGAGTGTCCATTCAGTATGGACGCTATCTTTCGAAAAAGCAGATTGCTTTTTTGATGTGCTTTTGCTGTGTAGATGCTCTTCTTTCAGACGTTTTTTCGGAAGATCTCTTCAGGAAAAGCTTCTTCCAAAAGAAACCTGCACTCTAGATGTACCCTAAGAGGCCAGCTTGAGTGGGGCTTCCTGGGACTCGCATTATTGACAGGAGGTGGGATTAAAGATCAGACTCATTAAACCACCACTATGTTGATACACCAGCCTTACTTCTTCACAGAGTAGGGACTTAAGAACAACATAAGATGCCTTGGCTTGAGGATGACAGTAAAGGCTGCAAAGCAGCATGCTTACCTCTCTAAGTATGTCTACACTCTCATTAGAAGTGTGACTGTAGCCTATACAGCTGTACCCCAGCTAACTTAACTCTAGTAATCAAGCTAACTACACAAGTATACCATGGAGCATGAGTACATATTTGGGTGGCAAACCCAAGCTGCTACATTTCACTGCTATTGGCACCCAAGCTAGTTAGCTTAAATTAAGTCACGCTCCAGTTTCAGGGTAGATATGCCCTAATTGGGGTGAGGTCTGTAAAGGTTTCCTCAATGGTCATACTATCATTACTCACAAATTATTTCTATCATTGGGGAGTTATATAGCTCTCCCCTAAAGGGTGCTTCGAGTCCCCCGCCAACTCCAGCTAAGATTCTTCCTTGAGCACATTTGTAAAAGGTTCTCACTCACCTTTGATACTGGGATTTGTGACACAACAGTCTCTTTGTGTCAATGTCACAGCAAGTGGAAAACCAAGAAAATGAGGTGATATGCAAATGAAAGGCAATCAGATAGTAATGAAACTCTTCAGGCTAAATTTATTAGTATCTTATACATCAGTCAGTGGAAGTGCATAAAAGATGTGTATCAAATTAATCCTGCATTTTTATAAAGCCTAACATTTACAGTACCTATAATATCCTGATGCATAAACTTTAATGTGAATTGCCAATGTTTGCAATTATCTAGAAAATAACACACTCATGATTATTACAGCAAATGCATAAACTTAGGATGACAGAAAACACAATTTTACTGCTATGAAAGATAATTTAATGTATGAAAGCCAGATAGCATGCTTAGAGGATGGTTTTCAGTCAATCCAATGTACACTGACAAGGTGTTCTATGAAGCTTCAAAAGAAGAGTGTTTGACTTGTGAACACTAACAATTTCTCTACAGATTTCATTTGCATGGGGAAAGTAACTGTAGAATGTCTACCTGCTGCCTTTTGCAGGGAGTTATAGAAATATTGACAACAGCAAGTTTTTTATATATGGAGAAAAAAGGAAGAATTTATTCAAGTTCAGTACAAAACTGGGGTCCATAAACAAAGTTTCCAGACTTGGGGGCTTAAAGTTAAATCTCTTAATACATATTTAGACATCTAAGCAGGTCGCATCAATTTTCAGGGTACTCAAAGCTGCACTTCCATTTAAAGTTAATGAAAGGCAGAAGTGCTCAACACTGCTGAAAATCAGGTCACTATTTAGGTGCCATAGATTTGGGAATGCTGAGCATTCCCAACTATAACTGAAATAAATGAACTGTGTGGGCAGTCAGTACCTCCCTAAGGCTATGTCTAGACTGAAGGCTTCTTTTGGAAGAGATCTTCCAAAAAAACTCCTTCCAAAAGAGCATGTCCACACACAAAAGCACATCGAAAAAGCAGCTTTTGGACTGATTGGATGCTCGCTCACATAAAAGGCCACCCAGAGTCACTTCAGGCAGGGCTTTAGGTCACCAGTTGCTTCCAAGTACCAGTACTGGAGCCTTGCAGAGACACGTGCTTAAAGGAACCCCCCTGGACAGTTGTTCCTCTGCTTCTGCTGCGTGCTTGCTACCTCTTGGAGGGACAGCAAAGCTCTCACAGTGCCTGCTGTGGTTGCCCTTTTGTTTTTGGACGTCACAGCTTTTTCTTTTGAGCCATGGAGCCAGAGCTACCCCTGGGACTGTAATGGCACTACACAGCCATGCTGCAGTTTTTGCAGCACTTTGTTCCAGCTGCCTTCCTGGTCCTGCACAAGCAGGACCCCCCCCCCCAAGCTTATTCTGGGGACCCTCTCCATGGGTGCGGCTGCTACACTCTGGCAACTGCACTCCACAGTGAAGCGGCATTTTTAGAGGCTCAACGTCAGTTTGGACTGGTGAGACCGACTGACTGGTCACGGAGCGGTGGGATGACCAGTAGTGGCTCCAAAACTTCTGCATGCGGAAAGCCACCTTTTTAGATCTGTGAACCTGGCTCACCTCCGCCCTTTGGAAAAGCGACACCCACCTGCAGCCCACCATCCCCCTAGAGAAGTGGGTTGCAATCGCCCTCTGGAAGCTCGCCACCCCAAACAGCTACCGGTCTGTGGGCAACCAGTTTGGCATGGGGAAGTCCACCGTCAGGGCCCTCCTTATGGAGGTAAGGCACTCTCGGACTGCAGTCCCTGCACAGAGGCGGGGGGAGTCCTGGAAAAGGGGGACCCTCGGGAAAGAGGGTATGGGGGCTGTGGAGAATGGAGTGGGAGTGGGGGGGAAGCCCCATCTCCGGGGGTTGTGACGTCCCACCCTCACACAGCCCTGCTGCTGGGGGGGGGAGGTTTGCCTCATAGGGAGTGGCTCCTTAGGTGTTGGGGGGCAGAGAAGGGGAGCAGGGTGGGCATCTCCCAAGGGCTCAGGCACCCCTTCTCTCATTCTCTGTTTTGTGTGATTCTTTGTCTCCTGCAGATGAGGGCAATCACCTTGATCCTGCTGCAGAGGATTGTCCGTTTGGGAGACCTGGATGCAACCATGGCCAGATTCGCTGTCCTGGGGTTCCCGAACCGCGAGGAGCCATTGATGGATCCACATCCCGATCCATGCACCAGACCATCAAGCGGCCCAGTACATAAATCGAAAGGTCTACTTTTCAATGGTGCTGCAGGCTCTGGTCGACCACCGAGGACACTTTACAGACATTTTTGTTGGGTGGTCGGGCAGGGCACACAATGCCCAAGTTTTTAGGAACCCCTGTGTGCCAAGCTGGAGACGAGCACATTTTTCCCCCACCGTGAACTTGCAGTTGGAGACGTGCAGATGCCACTGTGCATCGTGGGGGACGTGGACTACCCCCTCATGCCGTGGCTGATGAAGCCATACACCAGCCACCTGGATCCCAGCAGGGACCAATTTAATGCCCACCTGAACCGGGCCAGGATTCAGGTGAAGTGCGCCTTCGGCCACCTCAAGGCATGTTTCCCGTGCCTGCTGCCCCACCTCGATGTGGGGAAGCACAACATCCCTAAGGTGGTCCAGCATATTGTGTCCTCCACAACATTGTGGAGAGGAAGGGGGAGGCATTCTTCCTGGGGTAGGGAGCAGATGCTGGCCACGAGGGGAGAGCGTTTGAGCAGCCAAGGATAGCTGCCATCCAACAGGCCCATCAGGCTGGGGTGCACATCTGGGAGGCCCTGAGGGAGAGGTTCTCTCAAGGACTCCAGTAACTCTCCCCAGGGCCTCCTCCCTAGGAGCCTCTGGTTTGCGGCCCTAGCCCTTGCCCACCACAACCCCTCCCTTCACCCTTTCCCTGACCTCTCAATAAACACGCCTGTTTGTTTTTCCAAAAAATGAACTCTTTATTTATGAAACATTCAGAAAAGGTGGGCAGGGGAAGGGGGGGACTCATAACTGGGAAGGGGAGGGCTGGGAGGAGCGTGGGGGGGGTGGCTTGATGTGCCACCTTGGGTGCGGGGACCTCATTGGAGTTGAAGTTGGATGGGTCCGGGGAGCACTGGGGGTTGATGGGAGGGGGGCTGGAGTGGCATCAGGGTGGTGAGGGGAGAAGGGGTAGGGGACATAGGCATCATTTGGGGAGGGGGCATGGGCATCACCTGGGGAGGGAGCAGAGGCATACTAGGTGGGGCGGGCGGAGGGGGAATAGGCATAGCAGGGGATGCAGGAGGGTAGAAGCCAGGAGCAGTGGCATCAGGCGGGTGTGCCATCATGTGCGATGTGACAGCACACATTGTCACACCGCTGCATCAACTGGTCCCATGTGCGGTTCCGCCACTCCAAGGCCTCATGGACCTTGTGCACTAGGGTCTGGTAGATGTCGTGCAGGACACTGATACGCTGGCACATCATGTCTTCATGGGGTCTGGCGCGTGGTGTGACTCACCCCTCAGTCCTGGCTGGTCCAGCTATGGAGAACACACACAGGGAGAGGCGGTTAGTCATCCCTGCAGACATTGTCCCTGGAGCCATGTCCTCTCTGTGAGCAGCAACCAACAGTCCATGGCCCAAAGGCCGGCGATATCCCATGAGCAAGACCATGTGTGGCCTTCACAGCAGGCCCAGCCTCACAGGGGCCCTGATGTGCCCAGAGGACCAAGCTGCCTGCTTCCTGCCCCCACTCTGACCCACGGACAAGCAGGCAAGGCAAGTGTCTGGCCACAGTGGGATCCCCTCATGGGTGGCAGAGGAGCTGGGAGCAGCCTGGGCCTCCTGGGGGCTGCACACATGCAGTTCGCAGTGCTGTCTCTGGGAGTGGCTGCTGCCACACACATGCAGGCGTGCCTGCGTGCTGTGTGTGGCACTCCTCAGTCTGTGTGGGGTCATGCCTGCACCCTTGTGGATAGCCTCCTTCGACCCTCTCCCACCCTCCTGTGGCTGGATGTGTGTGGCCTCACCTGAGCCTGGCAGCAGGGTCCCACCAGTGCTCAGGGGCTGCCTGCTGCATCTGCATGCCACACACTGATGCTGCACATGGTTGCACATGCATGGACCACACCACAATGTCCAGCCCAAGCAGCCCAAGTGACACACGCCCCCCACACACACACACCCCCGAAGGAGCCTGGGAGACATCTTGGGTCACTGGAACCACCTCGAGGTCAGGGTGATGGTGCCCATCTTCTCCTCCTCCTCTGGCTAGCCCTGGCCCTCCTGTTCCTCTTCTGTGGAGACCTCCAGCTGGGCGATGACAGGTGGTTCCAGGCCAGAGTCCACCAGGATGGGTGGGGAAGATGTTTTCCCCACCTCCTAGGATCTGGTGCAGCACCTTGTAATAGTGGCAGGTGTGGGGTCCTGCTCATGAGCATGATCTGTGCTCTGTGGCCTGGACATATCCCTGGCAGAGCTCCTTTACTTTACTCCAGACCTGTTCCAAGGTCTGGGGTGGGTGTCCACGCTCCGGCAGCAAGTCGACCATCCGGCCATAAATGTCTGCATTTTGGCGCTTGGACCAGAGCTCCTGCAAGGTCTCCTCCTCGCCCCACAGTTTGAGGACAGACAGGATTTCCGGCCCAGACTAGGACGTTGCATGCCTCTTGCTCCCTGTAGGTGGGTCCTGGGACCCTGAGGCTGCTCCCTACGAGGGTCAGGGCGTTGTGGGGGGCTTGAGGCTAGGCCATGCCTGGCAAGGCCGGTGGCAGGGAGAGCTGCACGGTGAGGTGCTGCTCTGAATCCAGCTTCCTGCCACAAGGCTTATACAGGTTTCAGAGGGGCCAGAAACTACAGAGTTGTGATTACTTTGTATGATGTGGCAGCAGGGCACCTGTGCTATTTCCTGGCAGCCCCTTCTTTTGAAAAAAAAAAAAACCCTCCTCCCCATCCACACACACCTTTTTCCGAAAGAGCTCTTTCGGAAAAAGGCTTCTTCCTCGTAGAATGAGGATTACCAATGGTGGAAAAACCCCTCTGTTCTTTCAATTTACTTTCGAAAGAACGCAATTGCAGTATGGACGTTCCTCAAGTTTTGTCAGAAAAACATCCGTTTTTCCGACAAAACTCTGTAGTGTAGACATAACCTTACTGCCTAACTTGGAACACCCAATATATAGATAATAGAATCATACATGTGAGACATAGAAGTGACTTCTATGATGAACACTTATTTCTTTCCCAGAACACAATATGGTGTACTGACAGATGAAGGATCCAGATTTTGAAACTTTTGTTCATGTTGAGTAACAAATGTAACCCTTCTGCCAGGTGGAGCCAGTAGCAGCCAGGACCAGGTTCAATATCTAGGGCGTCCTTTCTATCCATCCAACACAGAACTGGCTCAAACCCCCATCCAGTACCCTGAGAAATTCTCATACCACCGTGGGTGCCTCCTGAGACTATGTCTACAAAGCAGCGTTATTTCAGAATAACTTCGCAGTGCTCCCCCACTTGCAAGCACAGACTCTGAGTGTAGAAAAGAGACTTTTAATAAAAGGAAGAGAAAAGTAATCTGGTATTAACTAGGGAAAACACCAAAGAGTTCAAAAACAAAAACCATGAGTAAAAGTCCCACCCCAAGTAGATTGTGCGATGTTCTTTTCCTCTCAGGTTCTTAAGTCCAGCAATCTGAATGTCCTGTTAATATGTCCAACCCTTCTCTAAACCCAACTCACAGTCACTGCCCTTGGTAAGTGCAGACCAAGGGTTTAAAGGTGCATCCACAGAAGTCACCTCCCATCCTGAGTGGGGGGGAGATTAAGAAGCATTTTACTCACTCCACTGGTTACTCACCACCTACCTGCTCAACTGATCTCTGTCACTGCCCTGCTGGCCATTCATCTCACCTCTGTACCACCATCCTACTGGCTGCTTATTACACCTCTCCACTGCTGCCCTGCTGGCCAATTGTCATGCCACCACAGCTCTGCTGGCCACTCATCACATCTCCCCACCACCACCCAGGTGTGTCTACACAGCACCATTAGCTCGAAATAAGCTACGCAATTTGCGCTACGCAAACTGCAAAGCTTATTTCGAGTGTATTTTGAAATAGCTTATTTCATAATTTGGCACTGTCTACACAGCACCAAATTTCAAAATAATTCACTATTCCAAAATTACCCTTAGTCCTCGTGGAACAAGGGTTACCAGGATGTCGGAATAAGCCTCCTGTTATTTCAAAATCTATTGAGAAATAACAGGCTGCTTCAATAGATTCAGAATAGCTATTTTGGGATACTTCTGATATACTAAAATACCTCTGCAGTACCCCCAGCTAGCTCTCAGTCACCATTCTCTGCCATCCACTTCTTGGCTATGTCCAGTGATTTCAGCTCTTAGCAAGCAGGGTAGAGGAAACACAACGCCAACACAATTAACATAACTAGGGGGCTACACCCCCTACTTGCTATTTTTGCCAATCCCCATCTGTCCGCTGCAGCAAGATTGTGGCCTCTCCTCCTACTCACGCTGTAGCAGGAGAGGGGCCACCACCAGTCCTTCCTGCGGCCATATGGGGGCTGGATTGTGGGGCCTGTCCAAGGGTCTTAGCTGGGGATAGGACGCTCTAGCCAGATGGGGGCTGGGCCCTGATTGGGGCCTTGTTGGCCAGGCTTCATTTTAAATAAAGTAAAATTTTATGTCCAACACAAAAAGATTTCAACAGTGTCTTTATTAATACAGGGGTAGGGAACCTTTTTTGGGTCAGGGGCCAGAGACCCACAGAAAAATCAGTTGGGAACCACACAAGTGAGAAGGAAAAAAATGCCCCTCCAACCCCTTCCCCAATCCTCGCTGATGTCGCCCCCAACTGAAACACCTCACTCCCCTGGTGCTCCAGCCCTGTCAGGAGGGGAGGACTGAGGTTCAAGGCCTCAGGCCAAATTAATTCTTCTGGGGTTCCAGGGGTAGTGGATTTTGTCGGCCACCTAGGCTCTGGGGTGGGGCCAAAAATGAGAAGTTCAGTGTGTGACAGGGCTGTCAGTGAGTGGGATATGTGTGGGAGTGCAAGAGGGGCTGAGGGTGTGAGGTCTGGGTGGGAGGTAGGGTGCACATCTCCATCTGGGTCCCCAACCCAGAAGGGGTACTTTTCTATTGTGCTGCAGTCCATCATGGACCACCGCAGCAGCTTCACGAACATCACCATCCGGTGATCGGGGAAGGCGCACGATGCCTGCATCTTCCACAACTCCAGCCTGTTCCAGAAGTCGCATGCCAGCACTATTTTCCCCAACTGCACCATCAGGGTCGGGGATATAGACATGCTGATATGCATTGTGGGGGATGCAGCCTACCCTCTGATGGCTGATGAAGCCCCACACTGGACACCTGGACCCCACCAAGGAACAGTTTAATGCCATGCTCAGCAGAGCCCACATAGTGATGGAGGGCACCTTTGGGCATCTCAAAGGAATATTCCACTGCCTCCTCACCCCCCTGGATCGTGGTGAACAGAACGTCCCCCAGATAGTGGCGGCATGCTGCATCCTCCACAATATTTGTGAGAAGAAGGGGGAGATGTTCCTGCCAGGGTGGGGGACAGAGACTGAGTGGCTCACCAGGGCCTTTCAATAGCCATGCATAGCTGCCATCCAGTAGACTCATCTGGGGGCTGTGCACATCTGGGAGGCTCTGAGGGAGAGTTTCAGCCAAGTACACCTATGAGACTCTCCCGTGGGCCTCCCCAGAAGGGGCCTATGCATTGCCCCTCTGTGCCTTTCCTCTAACTCTCCCTTCCCCCCTTCCTCCTCCTCCCCCTCCCCTGCTGATAAAATAAACAAGACCTTTTGTTTTGAACCAATAAACTCTGTTGTTGGGTTTTTTTTAAATTGTGTTAAAGAAAACTGGGGAGGAATTGGGGTAAGAACCTGGGTGGGAAGAGGGGGAGGGAAGACTGGGGGATGGGGATAGGATTGGTGCCTGCCTCGGGTGGTCCCACCATCTTGCATGTGAAGCTGTTGGCAGCCATGGAGGTGGCTGGGGAGGGAAGCTGCTGGGGTGGAAGCTAGGGCAGGAGCTGGGGTGGGAGCAGGAGTTGGGATGGGAGTGGGAGTGGGAGGACTGCTGGATTGCTCATTAGCTGTGCGCATGCAGTTGACAGTTGCTGTGTATGCCACACACATGCTGCAGGTATCTTGGGCCAGGTCCCCCCAGGTGTTTCAGTGCAGCTCCTGGTCCACTTCCCACTGGCTGCTTCTGCTGTTCCAGAGACTGCTGGAGGCAATGTAAGCAGGTGATGTGTTCCTGCTCCAGGTCCTCATGGACTTGTCTGCGGCTGCGGCTCCCACGGGGTTGGGAGGCTGGCACAGGAGGTATTGCGGGCACCTCACTTGCAGCTGGTCCAGCTGTGAAGAACAAAGAGAAGGGTAGTCATTCAAGGAGACAGGGTGCATGAATTCTTGCCCTCATCTCTGAGATGACACCAAAAGGTCTCAGGTCAAACAAAGGCGATGTGCTTGGAGTAAGGCCATATGAGGCCTGGACAGTGGGACCTTTCCTGCAGGGGAACGGACATCTCCAGGAGGAGCCTCACTTCCCTCATGTCCCAGGGACAAGCAGGCATGGGATGGTGGGACAGGCTGGTAGGGTAGTGGGGAGGTGTGTGAGAGTGGCAGATGCTGCTTGCCGGGGAGTGTGCAACTGGGGTCCCCATCAATTCCTTCCCTGCTAGCAGGTTCTCCTGGCAGGGGATTGGATCTCAGCAATGATTTCCTCAGGCATCTTCTAGACATGAAAACCTGTGAGCAGGCCAAGATGTTGGGATGCTTGTCCCTCTTCCAGTGTTGGCCCCGGACTGAGTCCCTTCTACTGCTATTAGTATGCACATTTCCAAGCACTGAAGTGGCATGCTAGGAAGTGTTTTAGGCGGTGGATGAATCCCTGGCTTGGGAAGGCCCAACCATGGGTTGGCACGCTACCAATCCCTGGAGCTCCTCTACTCCATCCTCCCCCGCCCCTCAGGCCAAGCTGCCAGCTCCTGGCACAGCCGCATCAGTCCCAGCCCCAGTCGCTCTGGACTGCTGGTGTGGCCAGAGTGGTTCTAGATGGGCCAGCCTGCCCCAGCCTCTGGCACAGAAACACCAGGCAGGCAGGGGCTTGGAGGTAGAACATGGTCAGGGACATGCTATGCTGTTTGGGACGGCAGAGCCTTCCTGTGCTTACAATACTTGCTACTCATGAGTGGAATCCCATCCAGTTGGCAGCCTGATGGGTAAGTAACATTGAACATTTGCTGGTGATTCTCAAGGTTATCTGTGATGAAGAAAATATTGTCTGCCTAGGCCAAGATATTCACTCTATTGCCATGCAGGTTGAAACTACTTAGGCAGCTAGAGAGTACACTCAAGTTTAACTAAATATTTTAAGCCTTACTGAAAACAAGAAATGTAAATGGTTAAAGCTAATTTGACTAGGCCAGTGACACACTATTGGATGAAATACTACATCTTTAGAATATGTTCTTGGGCAGACATTATCTTTATTTGATTCCCTAGAATCTTGCCATGTCTGTAAATTATGCTCCTGAAATATCACACTGGCCATCTAAAAGGGGACTTATCCTGAACATACAACAGCAATGGTTGGAAAGGTAAACACTCTGGCTGTGTCTAGACTACACCTCTCTGTTGACAGAGAGATGCAAATCAAGCATGTCGAAATTGCTAATGAAGCAGGGATTTAAATATCTCGCACTTCATTAGCATAAACATGGCCGCCGCTTTTTTTCAAAACGGAGCTTTTTTGAAAAAATGGCAGTCTAGACGCGGATCTTTCAAAAATACAACCCTTTTTGGAAAGATCCTTTATCCCTCATAAAATGAGGTTTACAGGATCTTTTGAAAAAGGGTTGTATTTTTGAAAGATCCGTGTCTAGACTGCCATTTTTTTTTAAAAAGCTCCGTTTTGAAAAAAAGCGGCAGCCATGTTTATGCTAATGAAGCACAAGATATTTAAATCCCCGCTTCATTAGCATTTTCGACGTGCCTAATCTACATCTCTCTGTCAACAGAGAGGTGTAGCCTAGACACAGCCTCTGATTCTGATTGTGTTGCTTTCCAGTTCTATCACCACCCTGGATTGTAGACAATCTGGGATACAATCACAAGCCAGAACTCAGGCTATGCCTAGACTGCAGGCTTCTTTCGGAAGAAGCTTTTCTGGAAGAGATCTTCCAGACAAACTTCTTCCGAAAGAGAGAGTCCAGACTAAAAAAGCACATTAAAAAGCAATCTGCTTTTTTGAAAGATAGCATCCAATCAATGTGGATGCTATCTCACATTTAAGCTGTGATTGCTATGAATGGAGTAGCCACTAGGGCACCTGTGCTTTTTCCTCTTTCCTCTTCTTTCGAACGAACTCCTTCTTCCCCATCCACACACGCCTTTTTCCAAAAGAGCTCTTTCGGAAAAAGGCTTCTTCCTCGTAGAAAGGTTTACCAATGTCGGAAAAACCCCTCTGTTCTTTCAATTTTCTTTCGAAAGAACGCGATTGCAGTGTGGACATAACTGACGTTTTTTCAGAAAAACGTCCATACCCTCAGAGACAAAAGATTTAGTTTTGCCTTCAGTTTTGGTTGTGTTGGTGTATAGTAGACAAAAGAAACATCATAACCAGAGAGGACCTTTCTATCCTCCACATTCCTACCTCAGGGAAGACTGAGTCTTTGGAAGATTTCTGGGACATTGAACAGAGGCCAGAAACCCAAGAGACAGAGGAGAGAGAGAGAGAGAGAGTCACAGCTAAAATCAAGCCTTACTACACACTGGAAACTAGACTAGCGAGCTTTTTACCATTTTTCTTGTGGATGCTTTGTAAGAAGACCTTAGTTGTTTTAGCTGGATTTTGTTGTTGTTATTATTTTAAGTCAGCCACTGATCTTAGCATAGCATCATCCATCAAAGACTGAGCTTAAACACATTACATGCTGAGGCAGGTGCAGTTATTTAGACTGACGGTACAGTTGGGAAGGATAGAGTTGTTTTCATGTGTATTACTCTGATCCTATTTTCCCTTGTCTCCTATCCTGAGTTCCCCCTATCTAATATAGCTCCAATTATTTTTTTATTATTTTGGGAAATGGGATAGCTATTTTATTTTTGTGCTCTAACCAATGTGCCTCTGTAACAGATTGCATGTGAAATATTTTCCCAAAGAACAGACTTTCTGTGTTCTCTGCACTGGGGGTTCCTTTGGATGGAGGCACCAATTTCCCTTTTAGGTGAACCCAGGACCTTAAAGAGAAAAGGGAGAATGCTACAGACAGGCATCAAAGCTAAATTACAATATTTTCTTTTACTATCAGAAGTCTATCTTATTTTAAACCAGTTTAGCAACTTATACTTCCTCAAGTGATATGATCCTATCAGATCTCTTAACTTGATCTAAGCTGGGTGGGTGACCTCACTTCTGCTGATGTTCCATCATTTGGTTAAGACCTAAAACTGATATCTGGGTTGGGGCAGTGCAAGAAATTCACCTACAAATCTAAGTCCGCAGGAAGTCAGGGCTAGTTCAGGATTTAATACAGTCTATGAACCTCAATGCAGGTCTACAAATAGTCAAAGACTCTGATGCTGGAACACCTCCCCCACTTCCCCTGGTATCCTTCAGAGGTTTCCCATTTTATACACTGGAATTTCAGAGGCACTGAAGAAGATAATATTTAATTCACCAGCTATTTTAAACTATGATAATTGAAAAACTGGGCTGAGCTACATCATGGTAATTATCCATAAGCCTGAGAAGAGGCAGTGTGACAATACTACACAACACCAGGAACTCTAGGAGCCACTGCTACTTAGGGTAGGAGAATGTAAAAAATGCCTGAACTCACAGGTTGGTGGAAGGGGGCCAAGGTGGTGGCCCCACTGCTTCTTCAGAAAGCTCAGTTGCATGCCCACTCACAGTGCATACATGTGAAGACTCCTTGACTTACCTTCTCCCTTTGCAAACGCATACAAGTGCATTAAGAGCCCACTTTAATAGCCATAGATCTATTTATACATTTTGATACAGAAGACATCATTCCAGTATTTGGAATGGCTGTTGCCTAGCAATGTGCTACAATGCCCAGAAATAATTCTGGTACAGCTGGAGCATCTCTAGTCCGGCACTTTCTGCTCCAGCAACATCTCTGGTCCAACATGATTTTAGTTAGTCGGATGTCTGCTTATCATTGGTGTGGTAAAGTTACCCACAGCCCCATAAAGTTTGTATAGAGCCACCAGTCCTGGCTCTCAGTGTTTCATGCTGTTATTTAGCTCAAATTTACCCCTAACTGTCTTTTAACAGCACAGTAAGCAGTGAAAATGTTGGTAATACTGCCAGACAATATTGACCTCCAGTTATTTGGCACTGGTCAGGTCCCAAGGGTGCTGGATTGGAGAGGTTCAACCTATAGTACCAAACTTCCTAGCCAACTTTCTATAGCACAGGCCTTGCAGTGATCCATGAGTACGACAGTTGTATGTACTGTGACTTTATTTGTTCAATTAGAATGTTGCTTGTAAAGTAACTGAACACACCTCACTTCATCTTTCCAAAGTAAATTTTTATAAACATATCTACCTGGTATACTTGGAGGCTGTTATAAAATATTTTTTAACTCCAAAAACCCTCCTTCAAGTGCCTGTACAAATATACTACCCATTCTATTACAGAATATGTAATGTTTGCCATGAGTCAAGATCCAGTTGGTGCTGTAGTTATATTATCAAGTGGATCAATATTTGATAAATATGAACTCCAGTTTAATTTATGAGAGGATAGAAGCGTGCAAGACCTTGATATAAATGATACATGAATGACCAAGGTCAAAAACCATAATAGACTTTTGTGTTTAGAGTTTAAATAATAGCTCATAATCAGTACAGACGGGGAGAAAATAGAGGTCAAATGTGGGTAGAGGAATTGAAAAACTAAGTGCAGGTGTTAATTCAAACTGACAAAAAGAGTAAATATTATTTCAGTGAATTTTATTTTCATGACAGTAAAAATCTCTCTCCCACACACGTACACAATTTGAGAGTGCTCCCTCTCCATAGTAGTAATACAAAGGATTCCTACATGCATCATCTTCAGCTTGAATTGTCTTCTACCCAAATAAAATAAAAGTGTAGTTAATTTCCAAATAATTAAAAATAGCTTCAGTCTTGCTTGAGGCTTCCACACTTTTCTACTGTGTGAACTTTGATTAATAAGTCTTTTGTAGAAAGGAATTTTTAGCAGGAGGGGACTAAAGGGAATCTTTGCCTTTAAAATGTGTTTAATAGAGTAAAAAGGTATATATTTCAGAATTCAATTATGCACATGAAAGAAGAGAAGAGTCTCTTGCCAAAGAAAATGGCATTGAGTGCACTTGCTGGGATTCTTTATCATTTGTTTACTTAAAATACATGCTGAGGGTACTCACTGTGCCACACATTAAAAAAGGATTTTAGCTGAGGCGCTTTTGTACATACACATATGGATGTTTATCTGATATGTGATCTATAGCACAGAGCAAGATCTCAAAAACTGAGAAGGCCTTCAAACAAAGCATCCACATGCTATCTATGCATGAGAAAGGAAAACCAGGTGGTCATTTAGTGGGATGAAAAATTATCCGAAATCATTTGGCACTGATAAAGTCCACTCTACCGGAAGCAAAATTACAACAAAAAGCCAAAAGTAGATGTTGTGCACTGTAGCAATAGACGGTTTTAATTCACTGCAGAATAGCTGACCAGCAATATTAATAAGCATAATCAAAATATAAACGTTGGGTACGGGGAAAATGTTAGTTCCCCTTACCGTTCACAGTGTGAGAGCAGATCATTCTTGGTGACTTGCAGAGTCTCCTAGGGTCTGATTTTCTAATTATTTTAGCAACAAGTGTTGCAGACAAGTGTCATGTAAGATTTTCAAAGGTATCAATGCACTTCTGAAAAATCCCTTGTGGCACCTGTATGCATTTTTATTTGCTATATTTTTTGGAAAATCTGATCTTTAATTCTTCTATACAAGTGTACCACAAGTTGGTACAAATTACCCTTATTCTTAGGTAGGAGACCGGATTGGCTTACAGGGGAAATCCTTGGTGAACTTAAGCACAAAAAGGAAGCTTACAAAAAGTGGAAACTTGGACAAATGACCAGGGAGCGGTTTAAATGTATAGCTCGAGAATGCTGGGGGGGTTATCAGGAAGGCGAAAGTGCAAATGGAATTGTGACTGGCTAAGGATGTGAAGGATAACAAGAAAGGTTTCTATAGGCAAGTTAACAAGAAGAAGGTGATCAGAGAGGGTGTGTGGCCCCTATTGGATGAAGGAGGTAACCTAGTGACAGATGATGCGGGGAAAGCTGAAGTACTCAATGCTTTCTTTGCCTCTGTATTCACGGACAAGGTGGGCTCCCGGGCTAATGCGCTAAGTGACATAAGATGGGATGAAGATCGACAGCCCTTAGTGGGTAAAGAACAGGTTAGGAACTATTTAGAAAAGCTAAACGTACACAAATCCATGGGTCCGGACTTAAGGCATCCGAGGGTACTGAGGGAGTTGGCAAATGTCATTGAGGAACCTTTGGCCGTTATCTTTGAAAAGTCGTGGAGATCGGGAGAGATCCCGGATGATTGGAAAAAGGCAAATGTAGTGCCCATCTTCAAAAAAAGGACAAGAAGGACGATCCAGGAAACTATAGGCCGGTCAGTCTTCCCTCGGTTCCTGGAAAAATCATGGAAGGGATCCTTAAGGAATCCATTTTGAGGCACTTGGAGGAGAGGAAAGTGATTAGGAATAGTCAGCATGGATTCACAAAGGGCAAGTCGTGCCTGACCAATCTGATTAGCTTCTATGATGAGGTAACTGGCTCTGTGGACATGGGAAAGTCAGTGGATGTGATATACCTTGACTTTAGCAAGGCTTTTGATACGGTCTCCCACAATATTCTTGCCAGCAAGTTAAGGGAATGTGGATTGGATAAATGGATGGTAAGATGGATAGAAAGCTGGCTAGGAGGCTGGGCCCAGCGGGTAGTGATTAATGGCTCGATGTCAGGATGGCAGTCGATTTCTAGCGGAGTGCCCCAAGGTTTGGTTCTAGGACTGGTTTTGTTCAATATCTTTATTAATGACCTGGATGAGGGGATGGATTGCACCCTGAGCAAGTTTGCAGATGACACTCAGCTAGGGGGAGAGGTAGATACGCTGGAGGGCAGGGATAGAGTCCAGAGTGACTTAGACAAATTGGAGGATTGGGCCACAAGAAATCTGATGAGGTTCAACAAAGACAAGTGCAGAGTCCTGCACTTGGGACGGAAGAATCCCAAGCATTGTTACAGGCTGGGGACCAACCAGCTAAGTAGTAGTTCTGCAGAAAAGGACCTGGGGGGTTACAGTGGATGAGAAGCTGGATATGAATCAACAGTGTGCCCTTGTAGCCAAGCAGGCTAATGGCATATTAGGTTGCATTAAGAGGAGCATTGCCAGCAGATCCAGAGATGTCATTATTCCCCTTTATTCGGCTCTGGTGAGGCCACATCTGGAGTATTGTGTCCAGTGTTGGGCCCCCCACTACAAAAAGGATGTGGACGCTTTGGAGAGGGTCCAGTGGAGGGCAACCAAAATGATTAGGGAGCTGGAGCATATGACCTATGAGGAGAGGCTGAGGGAGTTGGGTCTGTTTAGTCTGCAAAAGCGAAGAGTGAGGGGGGATTTGAGAGCAGCCTTCAACTTCCTGAAGGGAGGTTCCAAAGAGGATGGAGAAAGGCTGTTCTCAGTAGTGGCAGATGGCAGAACAAGGAGCAATGGTCTCAAGTTGTGGTGGGAGAAGTCCAGGTTGGATACTAGGAAAAACTATTTCACTAGGAGAGTGGTGAAACACTGGAATGGGTTACCTAGGGAAGTAGTGGAGTCTCCATTCCTAGAGGTGTTTAAGTCTCAGCTTGACAAAGCCCTGACTGGGTTGATCTAGTTGGGATTGGTCCTGCCTAGAGCAGGGGGCTGGACTTGATGACCTCCTGAGGTCTCTTTCAGCTCTATGGTTCTATGATTCTATGAATACTTTAGAAACATCTTTTCCTGTTTTGGATAGAAAGAAGAATTTAAAATATATATTTTTAATATAAACAGCAAATAAAACTAAATCTTTACAGCCTTACACCCATGCAAGATTATGGCAAGTGTGTGTAATATGATACCAATTCAAGATGGCAACATTTTTATATACACTTTAAACTAGTATAAAGACCTCCCATCTTCCAACTAGTTTTGTGTGGGTCTCTCTCTCTCCATACAGCTTTTCCCAACCCTAGATCCCATCTTCCTGCCCACTTAATTCATCAGATTATATTTCTTAGACAAAATTCTGTCATAAAATAAAAATCAACCTCTGAGAAACACATCATCTGGTGAAAATGTTTGAGCTCTGTATGTAGTACAGCCTCCACTGTTCTACCATTAGTGGAGCTGCACCAGTGATTAATTATGGCTTAAAAGTTTGCTTGGGTAGCTTTATCCACACAAACTATGCAAAGTCTGATGAACTAGAGGCAAACACTTTGAAAAATGACTCCTATCCAAGCATGTAAATGAGAGCACTGTTCATGGATGTGAGAGAAAAGACTAATGTACAGTGATATCACTGTGATCTGAAAAACTACCACTCCACTGGGTCTAACCTTCTAGACTCCAAAAGTTGCTAAGTATCATGGGTGGCCAGTGATATGAGTGCCTGGGGAGGCTAGCCCTTGGCCTTGGGGAGGTTAACCCTTGGCCCTCCCTTTGTGCCCCCCCCTTTATCCTCCTCACCTCTGTAGGAGCCCAAAGGAGGCCCATGATGGCCCATGACCACAATACAGCTTGGCTGGGAACAGGGAGGCAAGGTCCCAGCCCAGGTATGCCACAGCTTCAGCACCCACTGCTCCTGGGTGGCAGCGCTGCTATGCCCACAGCTCCAGGGCTCCAGGCCACAGAGCACTGGGCAGGCAACACATCCAACCCCAACTCCCTGTGGGAAGCATAGTGGTGCCTACAATACCCACCACCCATGCTAGTTCTGTCAATATCGTATTAACCCATACATGAGCTAGAAAGATTCCAGTTATGTGTCTGTCAGTGTCCTGAGACACAGAGACCTTGTCTGACAACATCACAGCATCTACTTAAGAAGAGATTTTCAGCTTATACAAATAAATAAGGTAAAATATTGTGCAGGTTGGACCAGCACCCTCAGGACCTGATGAGGGAATTTGCAGGACCAGGGAGGTCCCCATCAACTGGCTCCTCAGCCCACCGACCCTCCTCACTGCCGGCTCCTTCAGCCCTTCTGCTAGCTGGGCTGCATGGCTGCCCCAGCCCCACTGCTGGCATGGCAGCACATAGCCCGGGGATCACTGCCATCGCACCTGCCCTGCTGAAGGGTGGCACATGTCCCAGGCAAAGCTGCCCCAACCCCAGCCAGGTTGCCATGGCCTGTCTCGGCTGGCTTCCCCTACTAGGCTGCTACAACACCAGCCCTGCTGCTGGGCCGGCACACAGCCTAAATTGGGCTGCCGAGCTGCCCTGGCCCCAGATGGGTTGCCACGGCCCTAGCTCCACTGCCACAACCATGGCTGGGCTGCCCCGGCTCCACTGTTACTGCCAGAGTTCCATGGCCCCAGCCTGCTTCCACCAGCCTCGCTGGGCTGTGCAGGGCTCCCAACTGCTGGCCCTGCTGCCCCAGGGCTTTCATCCACGAATATCCGTGGTCCTGCCAGACCATGGGTGTTTCCAGACCAGAGAGTCCGGTCTGGGGAAGTGCAACCTCTATAAGCGCACATAAAGGAGCACTATAGGAGCTTCTGTAATCTATGATCTCATTGTATAAGAGTCTTCAAAACAGACAGGAACTAAAGCCAATACGAGTTCAGTATGGTAAGTAGTAGGCAAGTACATCCCTCCCCCCACACACACACATTTTACCTTATGTTTCATGTTAGATTGCATCCACCATATCAAACCAAAACAGATGAAAGTTTGAAACTGCCAGAAAAAGGGGGGTTACTTGGCTCTCGAGGAAAGCCTTAAAACAACCCAGGCTTGCTTAAAAGTTCTATGAATCTTTCAGTGTATCTGAGGGCTTTTTCATAACAACAGCAATATACTTGGCAGTGTGGGTACATAGCGCTGAATGTCCATGGCCGCACTGTATGGCTTTATCCCAGGCATTTAGAAGCTCCACAGAGTTATTACTGATCTGTCAGGGCATGTCTACACAGCAGGGCTAAACTCAAAATAAGCTACGCAACTTGCGCTATGCTAATTGAGTAGCTTAAGTCAAAATAGCTTATTTCAACTTTTGGCGCTGTCTACACAGCATTTATTTTGAGATAGAGCACCCTCCCAAGACTTCCCTTACTCCTTGAACAAGGAGGGTAACAGGAGTCATTGAAAGCAGTCCTTCAGCTCAACATTATATTGATATTAGGTTGAAATAATTGCTTGTCTGTAGATGCAAACTATGTTATTTTGGAATAACATCAGTTATTCTGAAATAATGCTGCTGTGTAGATATAACCTCACAGCAAATTAATCATGGATGTTGACAGGCTGCCACCTGTCCATGACTGGGCAATGTCTCCCCCGACCTTAAATCCAATCTTGAGGACTCAGTGTGCAGGGACTTTATCTGTGAGGCAGTCTATATAACCAAAAAATCCAGCTGGCAGTGACCAATGAGGAGATCATTCCTCTCAAGGCCAGTTCTCAGTAATACATCCCTATTACTGATAAAAATCAAATAATCAGAAATGCTGTTGGCAATACATGAAATGCCTCCAGTATCCTGGGGTATGTCTACACTACAAAGTTAATTTGAACTAACAGCCGTTAGTTCGAATTAACTTCGATAGGCGCTACACATGCAAACCGCTAGTTCGTACTTAATTCAAACTAGCGGAGCGCTTAATTCGAACTAGGTAAACCTCATTCTACGAGGACTAATGTCTAGTTTGAATTAAGTAGTTCGAATTAAGGGCTGTGTAGCCACTTAATTCGAACTAGTGGGAGGCTAGCCCTTCCCAGGTTCCCCCTGGTGGCCACTCTGGGCCGAGCCAGGGAAACTCTCCTCTCCCCCAGCGCTGGGGCCCTTAAAAGGGTAGACTCTGGCCAGACGGCACTTTCCAGAGACAGCCCTGCCAGCAGTCTCTGCCCCGACCCAGTGGCTGCAGGATGAGCCAGTGCCAGTGCCAGTGAGACGTCCCCCGCCCAGTCCCCCAGCACCCAAGGGCCAGCCAGGGGCCGTAGACGGCGCGCGGCCTCCTGGACTGGTGCGGAGGTCATGGACCTCATTGAGGTTTGGGGGCAGGCCCCCAATCTCCATGATCTCCGCACCAGGAGGAGGAACGTAGCCATCTATGGCCGCATAGCGGCCGCCATGGCCCGCAAGGGACACAGACGCACCCAGGAGCAGGTGCGCCTGAAAATAAAGCAGCTGCGGCAGGCGTACGCCAGGGCCACCAGGGGTGACGCCACAGCAGGGGCTGCCACCTGCCCCTACTTCCCCGCCCTCGACCTACTCTTGGGGGGCGGGGCGGTCCGCGCCAGCCCACGAGGCAGCGAGCCGGGACCGGAGGTCCCTGACCTGGGCGCAGCAGAGGGGCCACCACCAGCTGTCCTGGCACCGGAGTCGGCAGGGTCGTCCGGGGAGGCCATACCAGGTAAGTGCCAGCACTGTCCCCTGCCCGGGGGGAGGTGGGGAGGGAGACCAGGGACTGCACGCGTGGGCCATGCCTCCCACAGATCATGCAGACACCCGTGCACGTGCGAGCACATGCCATGCCACCCTTGGGCAGGTGGCTCCAGCTGCGTGACACCCAGGGGCCGTGGCCCAATAGGCACACACGTGTGTGAAAGACCTGACACGCTCCTGACCCCGGGGCGGGACCCAGCAGGATGCCCTCCCTTCACACGCCCCCTCTACACAAAGGCAGGGGACATCTCCCCCCCCCCCCCGCCCCGGCCACACTATACACGGCACAGGGGCATGGGTGCGGTCTTGGGACAGCTCCCAGTCCCGGGGAGAGCCAGACATCCTGACCATGGCCTCTGTGCAAGCACTGCGGCTCTGACGGTGCAGGGCATGGTCACCCTCACGTTGGGGGGGGGGGGGGCTGGGCATTATCCACTGTGTCCCCAGGGAGAACTGACCATTTCTCTTCTTTCTCTACAGCTGCACCAGCTGCTCGTGCAGGACGCACCACCCCACCCGGGACATGCTCCCGCACCCGCGGCCTGCTCCGGACCACCACCACAGAGCAGGATTACTGGGACCAGCACCTGGGGTCCCTGCGAGCCCTGAACGACACTGTGCAGGCCTGGATGCGGGCAGACCTGCAGCTCCGCCAGGAGCACCTGGCTGAGGAGCAAGCCAGGAACGCTATCCTGCAGGCCCTGCTGCAGAGCATGGTGCCCCGTGCCTGTCCTGCCCCTGCTGCCCCCCCAACAACTGTCCCTCCTCCCGCTCCTGCCCCCCTCCCACCTCTTCCTCCTCAATCCCCACACCCTCCTCCTCAATGTCCACACCCCCCCACCTCAACCTCCACACCATCCCCCCGGGGACACCGAGTCCCCCTCCCTCAGCGTGCTGGGAGGCGGTTGGCCCAGCAAGACCCCCACCCCTGATCCCTGAGTTTCCCCTCCCTCTCCTTCCCCTGGCTTCCCCCTTCCAGCTCCCTCCTCCCAGTTTTCCCCCTCCCCTCTCCCACCCTCTCTCCTGCCCTCTCCTGCCTCCTTTCCCCCATCTCCCCACAGTTTTATTCCCCCTCCCCAGTTTTGTTAAATAAAGAGAGTTTCAATTTTTGAACACACGTGTCCTTTATTTTTTACATCAGGAAGGGGGGCTAAGGAGGGGTAAGTGGAAGGAGGTGAGGGAGGAATGGGGCACGAGCCCCCGATGGGGAGGACTGGGGTGGCTCTGCGGGCTCCTCGGGGTGGAAGATCTCCTGCAGGGCCTCCTGGATCCTGACAGTCCCCCGATTGGCCCCCCTGGACTGCAGCTGGGCTGATGGCCGAGTGCTGTGATGTGCCGAGTGTGGGCACTCAGGGCACTCCAAGACAGGACTGCTTTGCTGTCCCTCATCGAGGTAGACAAGCAAGCGGGGAACCCTGAGAATTGTCTGTCCGGGGTGGGGGTCGGGTCCCTTTAAGTACAGCCCTCGGCTAGCCTGTGGCAGCAGCTCCACACTCTAAGCCCTAACCTGATGCCCTGCCGGCACTGGTTCCGGCCAGCCTTAACTTCGGTTCAGGGTCCACTCAATGTGGACATGCTAGTTCAAATTAGCAAAACGCTAATTCGAACTAGTTTTTAAGTCTAGATGCACTAGTTCAAATTAGCTTAGTTCGAATTAACTAATTCAAACTAAGTTAGTTCGAATTAGTGCTGTAGTGTAGACATACCCCTGCTGTCTTGTTTAAGCAACTGGAAAGTGAGGGTAAATGTGAGCCTTGCCCAACTTCAACAGACCAGTAGCCCCAGGGATATTACAGAACAGGGGGAGGCACACATATTATAGCAGAATCAAACCCACATTAACCACAGTACAAGCCCACAGCCAAACCTTTGGGTTACAGAGAAAGTCAGAAGATCATTTGACGTAATCAACATTTAATAAAACAGCTTTCTCAAGTAAGCAAGCCCTGCATCACCCAGGGTACATGCAGCACGGCTGTGTCTAGACTGTATCCCTCTGCCGAGAGAGGGATACAAATTAAGCACTTCGGAAGTGCAAATGAGCCCGGGATTTAAATAAGCTATTTCAACTTAAGCTATGCAATAAGCGTAGCTCAAGTTGCATAGCTTATTTAAAGTTTAGCCCTGCTGTGTAGATGCACCCTAAGTGGTTCCTGGCCAGGGATCACAAGCAGAGATTGGTATTTGGGAAGGGTTGATGCTCATTTAGTTTCCTCCTCTCTGCATCAAGAGAAGAGGTTTGAATAGGGCTTTGTAGTCTCTCCCATGAGACTCCCAGTCAGGGATATAAGGGACAGGCTTAGATGGGTTATGCCATCTCACATCTTGAAGCTGTGTCATTGTTATTAAGCAGCAATGAGAGAAGGTCTAATTGCTGAATCACTTTGCAGTCCAGTGGGCTGGCTGCTTATCCAGTGGGCTGGCTGTATGGATCATGTAGGCAGTGTTGTCTTCAAGTCGTCATTGTCAAGTTCAAGTCGGGTCTCAAGTCTCTACAGTTGAAGTCTCAAGTCGAGTCTCGAGTCCCTAAAGTCACGTTCAAGTCATGTCCCAAGTTGAGTCTCAAGTCTTAATTTTAAAAATGTCAAGTCACTTGTGTACAAGCCATCAATATTGGCATTTTCGGACAATTTTTTCACCAAGTCGATTTAACAAAATTAGCAAGTCTCAAGTTGAGTCTCAAGTCACAAACAATGAACCCGAGTCAAGTCTCAAGTCGAGTTACCGAGGCGACTTAAGTAGGACTCGAGTTCAGGTCATGGGACTCGAGTCAACAACTCTGCATGTAGGTCCCACTCCTTCCTCAACTTATTTGAGCATCTGTCTCTGAAATGAATGTTCAGCTGCTGGACTAAGAGGTGATCTTCCTCGGGTGGGCCTGGTGTTTACTGCTGCATCCTTTCTGCTGCAGTTGTTCCATATTCATGAGGGTGATAAGTGTAGCAAGCAGCCTTTCTGAGCCTAGCTGTTTGGGTGTATGCTTAGTATATTTTTAGCTTAGGGGTTCAAATCCCCCTGTATGCTTGCTGAGAAGGGATTTCAATTTTTGTCTCTTACCTCTTAAGTGAATTGCCTAAGTGCTGGGCTAGATGCTAGTTTTACCTGTCACTTCTCTTGTTCTTGTCTGCGGAAGATGCTCCACTCTCAGTACATATTCATTGGGCCAAAGCCCTAACAAACAGCTATGTGTAACTTACGAGTTGGGTGTCTGCCTAGGAGGTTTGGGAGGGGGGCAGGTTTCTCATCTGCTTGTGGCTCTCTTATGTCTCAAGTGAATGAAGTAAGGGCTGGGCCAAGATGTAGTCCAATGTGCTGGCTCTCTGTGTTTCCTTTAGAGGATGGGCCACTATCATTAAATAGTAATTGAGCCACAAGCACCCATGAGTCTCCTTGTAGTTTGGAGGTTTGGCTGAGGGTGCTTGTTCCTTGAACAGTGCAAGTGCCAGTTCTACTCCCCTTTATACTCCCTGAGAAGGGATTCGAACAGTTATCTCTTGCTTCTCAAATCAATGGCCTAAGTACTGGTCAGAAGAAGGGGGGTCCTTCAAGCCTCTTCTGTCCACAGCTAGTCACGTTCAGTAAATACAAAATGAGAATTGGGCCACATAACCTTTGTGACTCCCTTTGTATGCCTGTGCTTTGGGTATCTGACCCAGAGGCAAGGAGGTGCTCAGTCAAATCATTTTTCTGCTTGTTGAGAAATGAGTAGCAGTGTGATCTATTATCGTCAAGTGCTCCACTTTTAACTATATATAACCAGGGTCCAGAACTTTCTAATGCCTTCTGTAGTAAGGGGGTTAGCGTGCTTACCTGGTGGGTAAGTGCCCCGGATCAAATCCCTGTTCCACTAGGCAGGAGTGTGTCTGGTGTGTGAAAGCAGAGCTCTTGGAGCAGAGAAGAAGCCATGTGCAGCCCCTCTTGCTCCTTTAATTAAGAGGAATTGCTGGGCAGTAAAAATCAAACTCACTCTTGTCTACCATGATCAGGATGCAGGCCGGGCAATGGCAGACACCAGGATACTCCCCTGCTCTGTAAAAGAGGAGGGTAACTTGAATGAGGGGATAACTTGAACTAGGGTCTCTCACATGCACTAGGCTAAAGGTTATAAAGGACTTAGTCCTCTAGTTGTTTTGTTTCAGGCCTGGTCACAACTTAGCCATCTCCCTGAAGTCTGGACATAGTGTACTGGCTTTCTGGATTGTCTCCATTCATCCAGTAGAAGCTTAGGCACTTCACCCATGCCTTTATGGATCAGGAAGGTATTCATGTGGGAGTAAATGTTGCAAAGCCTAAGTCCCTTTGTGGTTCTGAGCCAAAATAACCAGAGAAGTGATATGAAAATCTTTTCCTTGTATTTCTCAAGAAAATCAACTGCATCCAGGTATAGCTGTATATTAACTATAATGCTTCAAGCTGCCACATAAAACTGAAATACAAATGAGGTCCATTCAGTCAACTTTTCTTGCTCTCCAACAGATGCTGGCAAAGTACTCCCTTATTAGTTCTTAAGCTGCTCTGGGCCACTCTTTTCCCATTTCACCAACAGGTGGACAATAGAGAACTCTTTATTCTCTAAGGCTTCAGGCCACAGGGCTTACACATCTATAACTAAGTTAAAACGCCGTATCCTGTCTTGCCTATGTGAAGTGTAAATCAAGATCTGCTAAGGAAACCATTTCTTTTCTGCTAGATTCAGTTTTGTCTGGGGGTTTTATTAAAATCTTGTTATGCTAAGATTACTAGGTACGAGTAATTTCATGCAGATGTTTCCAAAGAGAAGAGGACCCTGTAACATTTATGGCAAGGTACTAAAGGACCAAGAGTTGTTGACTCTCACTCCCTCACCTCTGTCTGAGACGAAGGGCATGGGCAGGGGTGTCTGCTCCCAGTCTCATTTGTTGTCAGCAAGCTGTGACAAGCAAACAAAAGAGGAGAAACTATAGGACCGAGTAGAAGATAACAATTGGTAGGGTGTTAACGACACATACAATATAAAGTTTTCCCTGAGATTTACTATAGTTGAGAGACATTACTGGAAGTTGGGTAGCTAAACCCTACAATATGGAAAATAGTTGGAAAACATCCTTTCCCTCACCAACAACAGAATTGATTACAGCCTCTCAGCTAGATCTTACTACTCCCCATTTGTTCACACTGCACAATAGTTCCTGTTGAACCTCACATTATAGTGTGTAACATTTTGTGGGGCACAAAAAGTTACCATTGCCCTATTTTATGTCAGGCTTCCTAACATGGCTGTTTAAACAACCCCCCTTCCCTCCTACGTGCAGCCAACTGTCTTTATTTTCAGGGCCATCATTATCATGCAAGTAAAAGTTAAAATTAAATTTTCATATGGATGTGCATTGTGTCCAGATGGTAGTACATAGATTTAATGCTATTCCAAAGTACTTACAGTGCATCTATAAATCTTTGGTTGCTCAAATTAATTTCAGGCTGGACTGCACAACCTTGCATCTACCTGTCTCCAATGTACCTGGTTTTTAATTATATCTCCCTCCGATATAATGAATGTCACAAAGAAACCCTGAAGCACCTAGTTTTCATCATAAATCATGATATCTTTTTTAAAAGGGAAGTATAATTACAAGATAACCATTCAAAACTGCCTACAACTTACTTATTTTCTCTGCTATTTGTCAAAGGTAAGAACTGCCTAATGACAATGTACAACACTGATTTAGATAACTTCTTATGCACACATATTGTACTCAGCTTAAGCAATCTACATTACAAAAAATGCTGTTCACACTATTGACAAATTTGTTCTGGCCTCAAAGAGTGTTCATTTATAACCCCCTTGTCTCTTCTTTAAAATGTGTGGCACATCTCCACTCTGTTTGATTTCTGTAGATTTAAAGAAAGCTTCATCCCATCAAACTACTTTTTTATTGTGCCACTTATTTTTCATCTGAGGTGTCTTTCAGGGATTTTGTGTTTTTTCTTAGTGGTATTCAGTTTCGACAGAAATATAGAACGATGTCATGGTGAAGTAATCCACAGTGTGGCAAATGCTGTTGTGTTAGTTTACAGTCTGATTTTCCTTATGCTGTTCAACCTCACCATACAATTTGCTATCCACCCCGTTGCTGAAGGCTGTTTGCAGTCAAATTAAATAAAGTTATATTTAGAGATGTGATGATAGCATATAATTGCTGAAGGTCTGTCTCATGAATTATCATCAATTGTTTGCATTTCAGTAACTCATAGAGGCTCCAACCACAATCAGATTGTGTTAGGTTTTGTACAGAAACATAGTGATAGAGCGTTCCCAACCTGAAGAGCTTACTGTCTACAGACATGAGGTAGGACTGAGCATGGAGGCACAAAGACTTGCTCAAGATCTCATTGCAAGGTAGTGATAAAGCTAAGAATAGAATTCATGTCTCCTGACTACCAGTTCAGAGCCCAATCCAATAGACCATGCCTTCTCTCATTTACATTTATTGTTATATATACACATATATGAATTGAAAATGTTTTACTAAGAACATTGACATCTTTCAATGCAACCCAATTTATGTCCCTACAGTTATTGACAACCATGAAAGATAACATTAACATGTTATTAAAGTTGTCAGATGAAGTATGGATGTACTCTGAAAAGTGACTGTAAAAAAAAGCCTATTCTCACTTTTTAGGTATGCCGCCTCTGTGCATACCAATAATGAGATCTGCTTAATATTTTGGAAAAAGAATCAATACCACTCCATTATTCCTTGTACCACAAAATAGTCAATGTTCAGCAGTCTGCCTTTATTCACAGTTGTGCTACTCTCCTAGCAACCATGGTTACAGGTAAAAATGAGAGTAAAGCAGATTTGTCTTCCAAAGGTGAAAGTAAGCAGGTGAGCCCTAGTATGCAGCTCCAGCAAGAGCTGACTGAACTGTGGCAAAAGCCAGCAGGGTGCTATTTAAAGAACTGGCAAAGACTCCAGCTGTGATAGGACAGTACCTGTAAGAAATTTAAGTTACTTTCACCCCGGCTTTAGACTATTACTGATGTAGATGCATGAACCAGAGAGAACCTAGCTTCCCTCTCACTTACTAGGTTGATTTTATACCACTGGCTATAAGATTTTGAGGGGGGGGGCAGGAGGGGAGATAACTGAACACATTTGACTTGGGGTCAGAGAATAAACACAGAGTCCTTAACTGCTATTTGTGTAGTCATTTATCTTCATAAAACTGAACTGAATTTTAAAGTTTCTAAAGCAATGCTAAATTTGATGACCTTGCAATATTTTCTGGCATACATTCAATAATAAAGCACTAGGGGTACGGCTACACTAGCTCGTTAGTTCGAGCTAGGTAGGGTAATGAGGGCAAGCGGCGTTGCGAATGAAGCCTGGGATTTAAATATCCCGGGCTTCATTTGCATGTTCCCGGGCGCTGCCATTTTTAAATCCCTCTTAGTCCGAACTCCGTGCCCGCGGCTACACGCGGCATGGAGTAGGTAGTTCGAACTAAAGCCCCTAATTCAGACTACCATTACTCCTCCTGCAATAAGGAGTAACGGTAGTCCGAATTAGGGGCTTTAGTTCGAACTACCTAGCCCGTGCCGCGTGTAGCCGCGGGCAGGGAGTTCGGACTAAGGGGGATTTAAAAATGGCGGCGCCCGGGAACATGCAAATAAAGCCCGGGATATTTTAATCCCGGGCTTCATTTGCAACTCCGAATGCCTACATTAGCCACCCTAGTTCGAACTAGGGTGGCTAGTGTAGACATACCCTAGTTTATTAAGGCTTTTTATTATTTTTGAGAGAGATCACTGAAAATTACCATGTGATTGACTTGATGCTGAGTCAGAATCCTTCAAGTTTTGAATTTCCCGTTCTTGTGTATTTTTTAATTCAATATTAAATGGTGAGAAAAACGAGCTGTTAACATTTAGTTTCCCGGATGCTTTTAAAGGGTGGGTGGGGCATTTGACTAGAATTAGGAGACCGAAGTTCACTTCCCAATTAACTCATGGAGCTACCTTAAGCAGGTTGAGTCACTCCTGTGTTACCATTTCCATTTTCACCATTTGTTCATCTTGACTATTTAAGCCTCAGCATCAGCAGGGCAATATACAACGCATGGCAGAACTGCTAATCCCACATGAAGCCCTCTCAGAATCAATGGGTCTCTACTGCAGCTGCATCACCTGCCCCGATACTATACACTGCAGGATGAACTCTTTAGACTGGAAGCTCTTCCATATTCTGTCCTAGCGTTTATAAGGCCATTAGCAAAATGAGGACCCAATCTAATCTTCGGGCCTCCACAAACTACTGTAGGCCAACAACAAAATAAAACAGTAATAATGGGGAAAAAAAGTCAAGGGAAAAAACAAAACAGAGGCAACCTTAATTTAAACATGTGAGACATTCTATCCCATCCTACATATTCCTAAGAAAGGGTACAATTCTTTTTTAAGGAAAAAGGATTTGAGGCAAGTTATTCATACTTTATAACTTTTTCTTCTTCTTCTGTCCCATCACCAACCTTCCTTACTTCTATCTCCCCTACCGACTCCCTCACCTTTCTTGAAGGTGTACCCTACACACCCAACACCCAGTTCCCTTACATATAGAAAAAAAAATCTTTCACCTATGCCTGCATATCCTTTCCCCCCCTCCTCTCACATTTCCACATAGACACCGGAAAGCGGTCAGACATTCAGATTTTACATTAGGACTAGGAATGAGTTAAACATTCTTAACAGAAGGCTTCAGTAACAGTGGGCGGTGTCAAATAAAACTACTTATATTATAATATAAAAGATAATTTAAAACATTATCTCTGACCTACATTACTCCTGATGGTTTAGCAAATTAGTAAAACACTATTCCTTTATCTAGATTCTAGCCTTATTTCCTATTGTTGCAGAGCACAAAAGATCTATAAGCTTCATTTTAATTAGCAAAAATATGGTCTTTTACAACATTATTCTGCTGGAGCATTTCACATAATATTTTGAAAGTTAATATTTCCCCAGTAAAGAAGAGAAATATTTTGGAGCTGTTCTTCTAAAGCAAGATCTGCTTTTAAAAAGTTGTGACTACACAAAGCAGATCTCGTGTAGCAAGATGAAATCAGACAAGCTAACATCCCTGAAGGGAGAGGAGATAGGCATCTGGGAGAGAAGGATCAGATTGGTCTGACTGGGCTGCTTGGGATGGAGAGCATGGAGGTGGGGAATACAGCAGTGGGCATGATATGATTGCTGGAAAGAGAGGCACCATGGTTTTTTTAAGCACCGTGGGTTGGACAATTAGGAAGGGAGGGTGGGACAGGACCATTATAGAGAATCAGATTAATCATTTGTGGGTAAAGGCATTAGGGTTTTGGAGTTTAGTGTAAAGAAAGATCAGGAATCAAGTCACATCATTAATCAATCTTTGGGATTCATTGGCACAAGAGACACTAATACAGACAACCGGTTTTTTTTTTTTAATAGCTGCATGACCTTTAATAACCTTTGTGGGTATGTGGGCTAACATTAAAAGGATAATAATATTTTACAATTCTCCTGTCCTCGAACAAATATTCATCTAAACTCCAGTGACACAAATAGAAAGTTCATTAAAGCAACTGTCAAATACTTACCAGTATACTTTTGCCATTGGTTGTCAGTTGAATTTTCTTTGACCCTACACAATTTTGTGCAATAATTTTGGGATAATGGGGTATATATGCAAAACCTAGCATGTGCTATTATCAAACAAAAATAATTCATTTATTTGTATATCTCTTCTGCCATGAAGGCTTTGTCAGTCAATCAGAACTTTTGCTAATGGTCAAACAAGCAGTAGGACCCATTTTAAAGATACATTTTCTACAGCAAAACATGAAAATGAAGTGACCGCAGCCACAGTACAGATATCACTGTGACAATGAGCATCTCCTAATGACATGTAGGCACTGAGAACACAATGTATGAGCTTGGATATATTACTGCAGAATATGTCATTGCTCAAGTAACAGTCTAATGACATTTTGTAGCATGGCTTTTCATTAATCAGAGCGTTTTGTTGCTTGAGCTTATTTATCAGCTGTGGGATTGGCAGCAAATATTACAAATTAATTTTCAAATAAAAAACCTTGTGTTTCTTCATTTTTAATATTAGGGGCAAACATAAGTGCATCCCACCCTTTGCAGCCAAACGTCAATACACAAAAAACAAAAACGGATATACAGTGATCCATCTAGTTCAGTATCCTGTCTGAGGATACTGGACTTGATGATAATGCTCAGAAGCAACTGTCACAGTTCTGGATAACTGCACTTATATTCCATTAAGGGATCTCATTTAAAGGTTTCCATCTCCCAGTTGTCATCTCTCTTGGTGAGGAGGGAAATTCTGGTCTGTGCCCAGGGAATTATGGCTATAGTGCATCTTTATTTACACTGTGGTATTTTCAGTAAGCCAGACTGCTTAGGAACAGGCCGATGCCTACTTTTTGCTTTGTCTCCTAAGGCTATGACCAGTAGAATAGCTGATAGTTACAAGTTGCCACGTCATCTTTCTAAGCAAGCACATTTATTCTTGAGGTGAAAGCTTTAGAAAGAAAAATGTATTTAAGTCTGAACAAATGCTAATAAGCTTACCACAGATCAATCCAGTGCCAGCTCCAGATTCTGGTAGATGTCAAGCCTTCAGAACCCACAGCTGAATTTTTCCTGTGGTTACAAGTTCCTAACTATCTTAGATGCACAACCAGAGCACAGACTGGGCAGATCAAATATTTCATTATACAGCTCAGGCCTTTGATCTTGGCCTTCCGTATCAGGTAATCAGCAATCACCCTCTCCACAGAGCATAGCTTCAAAAGGCTGGGTTTTTGAATAATCAAGTGGGTAATTTGTATAAACCTCTCCTTAAGGATTCCCCAGAAAATCCACTTAACACTTATTGTCCCAATAGTCCACACCCACTCTTGTCTGGTAGGTATTCAGTATAGTCTTTCGAACTCCCAGGTTTTACATCTGTCACTTCTTCCCCTTGGAGAGGTTACAGTCAGTCCCAGCTGACATTCATTCAGAAATTTAATATAATCAAGTCTTTCAAGATATTGCTGAAAATTGTCCTGTCACACCATCTGTGTCAGAGAACAGTTCAAGAAATATTGTAACTTAATAACCTGCTTTGGAGTAAGTTGCTTTCTAACTCAGTTGATGGTTGGTTTATACCCCGAAGCATGAGGTTTTATAGCCCCTCTTTAAAACAAAAATTCTATGGTATGTAACAGTGACTGTTCTCAAACTATTTATGCTCACTGACAATTAGCAACTACACATTTACTATTTAACTCAATAATGATCAAAATTAAAGACAGGCTTGAAGCAAAATACTGGATCCACTCATGCCCAAAATTTGGGCAGAATTTACAATCTGAACCCAGATCAAGATCTGATTTCTATGGCAGGTCCCATTCTTTATTACAGGCTGAGCCAAAGCCCAATAGTGTAAGTGAAAGGTTGACCATTCAGACAATCAGATTCCTTATAGTTTCTCTCTCATCAGGTAACCTGTGGTCTATTCACACACTTCCACAGTATCTACCTACCAGATTCCCATGCTTATGAGTATCCTCATGGATCACCCTTTCTAAATTCTTGTCCTTGCTTTTGGAAGATTTGACTAAATTTCCAAGCTTGTTCCGTAGGATATGATTGCAGGATGCTTTAGGGGTACCGGTTATGCCTGTAATGTTAAGTCATTCTGCTCTTACCTTTCACCTGATCTCTTTCCAGGGCTCCTTTACTGATGCTGTCATCCCCACATTGCATCCCTGTTTTCTTCGTCCACTTTTAATGATGTGAGAAAGACAGTGCTGATGCGCCAACATTAGGACATAGTTGGTTATGATTATATGATGTAATGCACAATATTCCCTCAAAATTGTCCAGTGTGGGCCCAGGAATAGGCAGAATTTAGGTGTCTTCACTAGTCCTGTACTATCTACTTGATCTGAAGGAAGAGAGATGAAGCGTATGACTTCAGAAACTTCCCACACTATATCTTGTCAAAATATTCAATGTTACTAGTACACATGAAGAAAACATACACTGCCAGGCCCCACAAAACCATGCTCTCAAGCCCACATTTATTCCTTTCAGTTGAAATATTTTCCATTCCTATCCTATAAATGAATCCTGCCTCTCCAGAAAGAGGTTTCCATCCCTTATCATATCAGTTCTGTACTGCTTAATAAATCCATCAATTCTATTCTTCGACAATAAAATCTACCATCCCAACAAGACATTCCAGTCCCCAAAATATATTAATCTATTCTTTCACTGCAGCGATATCCATCTGCCCTCCCCATTCAATTTTGCCAGTCATATCAACCATGAAGTTCCCTACTTCTTTCTGTGGCAAGGTCCTCGCTCAGGCTCTTCGCCTTCAGACCCTTTCTTGGATCTCAAACCAACTGGAGACCCTTTCTGGTGCAGTCACCCATTCCTTTTATTGTCAGTGCCAATTTCCCACCACCTTCTATTTACAGAGCTTTTGTTTTCTAGCAGCTAACTCAGACAGCCTTTCCTTCCAGCCTGAGCGCGCGCACACTCAGACACACCCTGGCTCCTGTCCTTGCTCCTACCCTTTCAGTTCTCTTCTGACTGCCTTATATAGCCCACTGGTGAATGAGGCCCACAGCTGCTTCCATTAGCCCTTCAGGCCTGGGCTTGCTCAGCTGTCTGCAATTGGCCTTTTCAGACAGGCTGTAGTGGCAGAGTTCTGGCTTAGCCAGCAGTCTGTCACATTTCCTAAGAAAATTAATTTTGCCCCTAAGTTGTTTAGTTTTGCCTCCTCTAATCAATATTGGTCCATACAAATCATTCAGTTCTGACCCTTTACTAGACTTTGTTCCAAGGCTCCTCTACTGCTGCTGCGAATGCCCAAAACAGCTAATCTCCATGGTTCCGATCCATCAAGTCTTTGCACATTTCGGTACCCCGTACTTACATGACTAATGAAAATGTCACATCTGAAACTGAAGCAGAAAATGTCACAGAGGCCTCTGAAAGTCCCAGAATCGATTACTTCTGTGACAAAAATCTTACCCTTACTAATGATATGTGGGAAAACATAACGAGAATGTCAGAAAGCAATTGGAATTTAATAAACCCGAAACCAATAGATAATATTAAAATACACTGGCTCCAAGGGGGTTGGATTAGTAATACAAACTTAGAATATTAGAAATGAAATAAAAGAGCGGGAGAAGAAATACTGCATGAGGGAGCCTTTTTCATATTATTATCACCCATACTCAAGAAATAAAAAAGTATTACTTGCTGGAATCAGCCTGGCAGTAGTTCATACTGGCAAGAGGAGGGAACTGAAAGGAGTGAATATTAGAGTAAAATTTCATTAAATTCATGTGTGGGAAAAGTTTTAACCTTGTATCAGAAAAGATATCAGCTAGAAAACACAGAGATGATTTTAAACAAGCAGTATTTCAAATAAGTATATACTTTTAGGAATGAATGTTCATCTTGAAAACATTAATGCAAAAAAGTAAGAGATTAACTTGCATGCTTAGCGATTCCCAGAAAGCTTTTCACTCCAGTGTGTGTGAATGTGTATGCTGGGGCATACCTAAAGCCCTTGCTTTCAGGGGTTCTTTCTCATGGTAATTTCCAATTGAATCACTCACTGGGCACATTTGCATGGTAAAAAGATGGGGGAGAGGGTAGGAGTAATCCCAAAACCAGAGAAAGTCATACTGCCAAAACAGTTAAGCCCCGGAATGGCTTTCCAAATAAAATTCTGTTGCCCTATTCGGTGCCACTTGAATGAGTCAACAATAAACTAAGGAACAAGGAACAGAAGTCCTTGTTAATACAGAAAAGCATCTTTCAGTTTCTTCAAAAGCAATCTCCTTGGGAATAAACTGAAAGGTGAGACTGATGGAAAGCTTTGTCCAGTTTCAGCCCCGTGCTTTCTATATTTTTTAGAGATGCATTCTACTGTAGCTTCATTGCAAGTTTTGTACTTATTGTCATTTCCTTCAGTAACATGGTGCAAAAGAGGCATTTGTGTGAACTATTAGATTGGTTTTTAAGGTTCTGGTATGTTGTGACTAACCTCCTACCGCAGAGGTTCATTCATGGACTACTTTCACTCCCACTCTCTGAAACCTCATCCCACATGCCTTTTCTTTGACAGTTAAACTGTTCAGTTATATGGAAAGCTCAAATTAATACAATACAAGATTTTTAAAAATTCCATCAATGCCATGGATGTGGTGGCTACTTGATTAATTTTACAGAGCTAAGGTGTTCATAGGCCTGATACTGGTTTATAATCTTCACAATTTATCTTCATCTGTAGGTTATTAAGAGTAGTCTAGTTGTCAAAATGAGGTACAAGAAAGTACATTTATTAAAAAGAAATTCCTGGAATATATTTATTTAATGGTCAAATGTGCTAATTTTGGGGCATTTCAGGAAACCCAGTTACCCATGATGGAAAGAATCATGTGTAATCAGGGTGTGCATGATGAATATTGTCATTTTTCCCTCTTGAAGAGGTAAAATACATCCCAAGTTAAATCCTTCCTTCACTAACATTAGTTAATTGAACAGAAGTAACAAAAGTGAATTGTGAATTTCTTCAAGTTACTTTGACTTACACCAATGGTATCTCAGGACAATACTTTGGTGCCATTATACAATTGCTAGAGATGAGCTAGCTCCCCTGACTTTACTCCTAACAGACACATGAGCTATGAATGTTTTCCTTTTAGTGACATGAAAAGAAAAAGCATTCATACAATAAGAATTGTGAGCAGCACAAAACCATAAGAGAGTCTTTTCCTGTGTCTGCTGAACTTTCCCTTCTCTAAGAACAATTCCACAGTCTGCCAGGGAGCTTTTGCCAGTGTGTCTGACAAACCAAGAAACACATTCTTGGGCATGTAAAAAAATGAATTCTGCCAGAATGCTCAGAGTATGGATGAGAAATCACAAGATATAGTGCCTCTACTGAGCACCTAGCTACACTGCTTTTTAAATGAAGTTATAGATTACATTATGCAGATAGCTGAAGCATTTTATTAAACACACACAAGTCTGTAATTGTGCTCTTTAACAGTAGTCCAAGATCTTCACAAATGTGCCGCTAATATTTCAGCTTTCCTCAGCCAGGCTGTGTTTTTCTGAGGATTCACCACTGAGGCAAGATTACTGTGGATAGGAAATATTTAGGTGCCGCAGTGGTGACTCAGCAGGTGGCAATCTTCCCATTGCCTCAGTATTGAACGGATGCCTCAGCCTGGTGTTTGGGGGCACTCAACTGCTAGAGGTTTTGTCTTCTTGATTAAACATAAAAACCAAGGTCCAGATCACTGTAACTCATCATAGAGCTCGTGACATTTTTTGCAAGAGTACTGCTGCTAACCTCAGTGTCCTTACATTCTAATTTTCCTTTCAATTGCAATTGGATACAATATTATTATTCACTTTCTGCCTAGACACTTTGTCACTATTTAAATTTTTCCATGTGCAGAACAGGAAAATCTGGAAAACAACAGCCAGAATTAACATATTATGAATACACAGAATGAGCCATACCTAGGCTGCCTACAAAAATACAAAGAATAAAAGAATAAAATCTGCCGCTAACAGATCTTCAGGATATTCATAACAATATCTGCAAAAAATAAACATTGCTATCAAAGCAGTTTTTCATTTTGAATACACTCCCAATCAAGAGATGCATAAGTGTGTAGGAGACAGCAGGGTGTTAAAACAGATGAAATGCAAAAGATAGAGAGAAAATAAAACTCAACTTATTTTAACTAGTCAGCCAGTGATAAGACATTTCTAAAAAGTAGCAATAAATGATACTTTTCCTAGTTTTTGGTGTCTGAAAGACACAATATTACTATGCATATATACATGAAAACAGAATTTTGGGGGAAATATGGACATACCCATTTTTGGTTGCATATTTAGATTGAATTTTACATTTAAAGCTGGAAATCAACTTTTTTTCTTCTCCAAAATGACAGCATTTATTCATTAAGTACAGAATTAATTTTTAGCTAAATCTCCTATTAGTTTAAGACTTAATTCTACCAAAAAAGTCTTTTGGTATCATCTGCACACAGGATTTTAGTGAGTTTACGTTATATGGGAAGTGTGAAGTATCTTTGGGCATCTCTACACTAGGGAGTTATTTCGAAATAACACCACTTTTTTCAAAATAACCATGTGACCGTCCACACTACCAAGCCCATTATTTCAAAATAAAGGGCTTGTTATTTTGAAATAACTCCTGCTTGTGAAGAGGCATAGTGCTATTTTGAAATTGTTAATTTGAGAGTTGTTATTTCAAAATAACTTATTTCAAAATAACTCCCTAGTGCAGACATGCCCTAAGTTACTAAGATAATTTGAAACATAAAAGTCTCACATCAGGCACTCAATTTCTTAAAGGGTATCCTTTAAAAAATAGTTGTTTCTTTTTTAGCCAGTGCAATAGTGTGTGATTGGAATCCACACCTTAAATTCTCTCTTCTTTGTGTTCTCCCTCCACTATATACCCCTGTTTCACCTTCCTTCTGCACCAGAGGCTATGTCTAGACTACAGAGTTATCCCGGAAAACTCTGTATACCAGAGTATACTCACCAGAGGTATCCCGGAAAAACTCCCCCGCATTCAGGGAACACATCCACTCTTCCGCTTTTATTTGTGGAAGAGCGGACGCGCTCTTTCAGAAGCCCTGTCTTCCTCCTCCCATGAGGAAAAAGGGCTCTTCCGAAAGAGGAGGTTTTTCTGAAATTTGGCCAAGTATAGACAGCCCAAATTTCGGAAAAGCCTCTTCCAAAAAAACTATCGGAAAAAGGTACACAATTTGTGTGCCTTTTTCCGATAAAACATTGTAGTCTTGACATAACCTCTGCTTCTGTGTGCACAGGTTCATACCAGCTTCCCTCCCCTTGCTGTATCTCTTACATTCTCCTGCCCACACATCCACACATCCCATTTTCCCATTCTCTTCTGTTGCAAAAGGTCAGCATTGGCAAAATATTTAGTATGATTGATCATTGATGCCATTGTTTATCATAACTAGAGTTACCTTTCTGCATAGGTTGCTATACGAACTCTTTTCCTTCAGAGAAACAAAAAATATCCTCTTTCAAAATGGCCAGGGAAAATGGCAGAGATGGATGCTCTTTTCCCCCCTCAAAATGTGAGCAGTTTGTAGCTTCTGTCCTAGTAGAGACAATGGAAGATGGCAACCTTTTAAAAAGTGGATCTTTCCTCTAGAGAACTTTTTTTTCCTTTGCAGCAGAAGCTGAAAAACACTTTCTGCTATGAAGAACAAGGCAAAATCTAATCTGCATTTACTAATCAGTTTAATCTAATCTGAGGCCACAAACACAAAAAATGCTTTAACAAATGTATGGTAATTGACAGGTACCACTGCAGGGCACATTTAAAATTGTTTGGGTATGGTAACTTTTGATAAAAATGCTCATTTCTCCATTCCTCCCAAAGGGGAATCTGAGCTTCTCCTGTCCCAAACATGTGTGGAGCAGTGTTGTGTACTATGAGGACTTTATACAATACACACTGACGTCAGTGGGAGTCTTTGAATCCAATGCGCTTCAGATAGAACCCTTTTACATTTGTCCTTCATTTCAGTGGTGAGTAGTGTAATAAAGACCAATTTTAGCATACAGATAAGCATGCCCTGACTTTTAAAGGTGCTGAGTATCCACTGTTTTCATTTATGTCAACAAGAGCTGCAGATGCTCAGCACTACTGAGAATTAGAGTACATATTTAAGGCTAAGATTTAAGGCACTTGAATATCTAAACATCCATTTGTAGCCGGCCAGAGTAAGTCTCAGGTCCGACACTGGGTTCTCAAGGTACAAAATACGCCACACAGGTATCTGTCAACACAAACAGTTCATTTCCTGACAGCTAAAGCTGTGCCCCATACTGGAAGAACAACATAACAAAGAAGCGGCATATCTTACGTCCCTTCCTGCAAGCCTGGAACCCCGGGTAGGCTGCGGACAAAGTGGGAGGTTGTTTCAGCTTCCGAGGCACCGGTACCCAAAGACGTCGGTGAGGTACAATTTTCTAGGCTCTGAGGCAGCCTTAAATACAGTTTTTCCTGCCTTGTTTGGCAGTTTGGAAATTTCCAGGGGTTACTCAATACGTGCTGATGTAGGGCTTAGCTGTTAGTTATCGATCTGGTTCTGTTCTGGATCTACTTGTTCTTTGGCCCTGTTTACGTGATCAATACATTAGGGTAAACAGAATTGTTTATGAGTTCTTGCCCTTTACCCTTATCTCATACTTGTTCTTGCTATACTCATAGGCGGCAAATTATATGGGCTCGTGGTGCCCATGCTCCACCAATATTCAGAGCCGGGGGCCCTACTCCACCAATATGGAGCGAGGTCTCTCCCCTGGCTCTGTCTGAAGCGTGTCCCAGCCCCCACAGCTCAGGAGGCTGTGACGAGTGGGGTCAGCTGGCCTCCACGCTGCGGGGAGGCTCCTTTGCCTCCTGGGGGCGGGGGTCGAGCTGCCCTGTGTGTGAGCCGCTCACAGGCAGGTCCGCCCCAAGCCACATACCTGCATACCTGCTGCAGGGGAGCACAGTGATGATGGTGCTGGAGCAGACTGACCTCTCGCCCTGCCATGACCCTAGTGATTTCCCAGCCGCTCGGGGTTATCTGCCGCCTCTCATCTCCAGAAGACTATCAGTTCCCCGTCCTTTTTCCCCCAGAGAGGTTAGTCCCCCCACTCCCATTGCTGCCTCCTTTTACCCCCCCATCTGATCCCCGCATGGCTCCTCAAGGGGGATTATTCCCAAGATGCCCCTGCTCGGTGTTCTTCCTTCCCCAAGGAATTATCACCCCTTCCATCCCTGTTGCAATCCACATTGAGATGGGGGGGGGTGTTGGTACAAGAGGGTGGATTGTAATACCACAGGGCTGTCACCCCACTAGGTTTTATATTCGTACTACAGGCTGGGGGGGGGGAGTAGGGAGATGGGCATGGGAGGAAGTAGGGGGATATATGGCAGAGGTAGGGCTGCAGTATGTGTGCCAGGAGGACCCCAGTGTATGTGTATGGACTGATGCAGCAGTAACATGATTAAAACAAGTTTGTTTAATAATGTAGGAATAAGGGCAATCCTGTATGTGTGGCTTCCACTTGAGTCTGAGCACACATCTCTATGCCCAGTTGCTGCTGTACATGGTGATCTCTGGATGGGAATTCCACTTTCCTCTCAGTTGTGCAGTTTTAGGGTCCAGGATTACATCTGTTAAATTTCCCTTGACTTTCCTCTGGGGGGGATGGAATTGGAGAGGGGCTGATTGGCTATAAATAGATGTCTAGAGAAGGCTTTGAACAAATCTTGGTGTGTTAGTTATGAACACACAGTCAAACTGCTTGGTTGTCAGTAATGTAATAATGTTTCTTTTTATTTCCACTGTAGTGATTGGCTTTTAACACTGTTACCAAGCTCTGTTTAGAAATGCCATAGAGGAACTTGATATTTTTTGGTACCTGGTTTATGAATACTGTGTGTGTGCCTCAGCTTCCCCTATGCATTTCTTAAGTATCTAGGTGCGGGGATAAGGGTGTCTGATTGTTGTAGAGAGAATGGCTGATATTTTGTCTCCTGGCAACTGATGGCCTGGGCCCCTCTCCTGCAAGGTGCCAACTGAAGGTGTTGGAGCACAGATCAGGTGGCCTCCTTGTCCAGAAAAGAGACAAAGGCCAGAGTATCAGATTGGAGCTGGCTGGGGAAACAGGGAGAGGCCCAGAACTTAGGTCTGGGCTCCCCACCCCGAAAGATGGGGTCTGGAGCCTGGGCCAGGGTCGCTGCAAACTGGAAGGCAGAAGGTGGGTGGTAGAGGAAGGGGCTTGTGCTGAGGGGAGGAGAAGAAAGGGGAAGGCACCAAGGGACAGGGTGCAGGAGAGACAATGAGGGCCAAAGTGGAGACAATGAGGAAAAGGGCAGGAGGGGGGTGTCAGTGGGAGGGGGACAGGGTGATGCTGGGAGAGGAGGGGGTAAGGGCATTGGGAGCTAGAGGGGGAGGGGGAGGTGCTGGGAGAAGGTTTGAAAGGAGGGGTGGGCATGAGGAAGGTGGGGATGGAGCAAATCATGTGTGAGGGCACAGGGGCATAAGGAGAATGGGTGCAGAGGGTCGTGAGGGGGTGGACATTGGGGGAAAAGAGGGCAAAGGGGGCAGGGGCAGTGAGGGAAGGGGGAGGCACCAGGAGGGTGCAGAGATAAGGGAAGGTGCAGGTGCCAGGGGATTCTAGGCGTGAAGCAGAAGGGCAGACACCTGCAGGGGAGGGACCAGCACCAGAGGAGAGAGGCAGGGCAGGTGTGTAGAGGGAGGTGTTAGGAGAGGGGATGAGGAGGGGTAGCTCACATGATCAGAGTGGGGCTACTGGAGGAGTGGGCACAGGGGGGAGAGAAGGGCTGGTGGAGGGGGCAGGTTGCAGGAAGGCTGAGGGCAGTGAGTCGGGCAGGAGTCAGGACAGCAGGGGAGGGTGAGGAGTTGGGGGGCAGAAGGCACCAGGGGAGCTGACGGAGCAAGGGGAGGAGACATGGCAGCAGAGAGAAAAGGTAGAGGTTTATAAGATATTTATTAATAACTTGGGTGCCACGGTGGCACATCCAAACAAGCCACATGAACTCAGTACTGGTGCACAACACAAAATTCATTCTGCTCATGAAAGGAAACTCTTAGGCTATGTCTACATTGGCGGCTTCTTGTGCAAGAACATCTTGCGCAAGGGTTCTTGTGCAAGAAGTCTTGCGCAAGAACACATCCACACTGCCATGTGCGAGCTGTGCTTTTGCACAAGAGCATCCATGGCAGCGTGGACGCTCTCTTGCGCAAGAAAGCTCCGATGGCCATTTTAGCCATCGGGGTTTCTTGTGCAAGAAATCCCTGCCGAGAGTCCGCGCTGCCCTCTTGCGCAAGAGCTTACACCTGTTAGAAAAGAGCGTAGCTTTTGAGCAAGATGCCCTCTCCTACCACGCCGTACTGTAAATTTCCTTGCGCAAGGAAGGGCAGTGTGGATGCTCTGTGGGTTCTTGTGCAAGAACGGCTGTACTTGTGCAAGAAGCCACGAGTATAGACATAGCCGTAGAGGGAACACTTCCCCCAGCCTCTCTGCCCCTGAGTTAATGTCACACACATTGGGTTAATGAAATTGCAAGGTAGTTGCATGAGGGGGGTTTGGTGGGGGCCAAACTAATCCCTGTTGGTAGGAGGATGGTGGGAAAAGTCCTTCGAGAGGGGTGACATGACACCTTTTACTTCTGGTCATGTGTCCATCTTGCCCCAAGCGTGTTACCTCCAGAGGCCTGGCTAACGGGGGTCAGGGGTGTGGCTAACGGGGGTCAGGGGGCGTGGCTAATGGGGCACCACCAAAAATTATACAAACCTGCGTCCCATGGCTATACTGGCAACAATGCTTATCTTAAATGGCGTATGTTCCCAAAGACTTGCTTCTGGCTCATCAGTAGTAGGGAAAAAGTGGTTGGGGGGGGGGGGATGCAGGCCTCACCACCCCTAAACTAGCAGGTACAAAGTTCTTCCGCAATTGACCACTACACCATTTTAGTTCCTAATGTTAGGCATCCTATTTTGTAAACACTGGTCCCATTGTTCATGTAGGGAATTCTTTGGATGAAAGGAACCCTACCATGGTAAGAAATTATTCTTTTTCTTCCCCTAATGCCATATAATCAATGGGAGACAAAACTTCTGTGAGAAATACTCTGGCTTCTAAAAGATTAATACTGATGAAGGAGAAAAGCAAAAGCATATTCTGCATTCACCTACAAATGCTTTTAAAAACAGAAGAATAAGGGGAAATTTACTCATGATGAAATAAATATTTTCAGCTTTCCAAGGCAACATTTTCTGAATCTATATACTGAAGACATACTATAATTCTCACTCTTCCCAGTGAAGACTCTAAGGAAGGAAAATAAATCATCAGAGTGTAAATAATTTCCCCTCTTTAATGGTAATTGTTTCCCCATATTAAAACTCGCTGCTTGCTTTACCTTTGGTACACTGAAAACCAACTAAGATACAAATAAAAATGAAATGTACATTTTGTAAACTGTTGACTCATGATCTTCACTGGCTACCTACCTGTTTTCTTGGTGGTGTTATTCAAGATGTTGGTCTTAGGTGTGGTCTGTATTACAAAGGTAGGCTGACTTAAGTTGCCCTGCATTGACCTATTTGTGTGTACTTAGCTCAGGTTTGTCTGACACCTATGTATGCACCCAAATAAGGACACAGTAAGACTGACCCCAACTAGCACTGAGATATGGTCAATCTAACAGGTCGATTGCAATTGTAGACAATGCATTTCCTATATTGACACTAACAATCCTCCAGCTGCTGAATGTACAGCAATATTCAAAGTCCCCAGGACTTGTAAGTGCACAGCACCACATAACTTATAGCTTTAACAAAACACCCATTCATATGTAGCAATGTTCAGCAGCACCACATAATTTGTAGATTAATTAAAATAGTTAAACACAGTCCAATAATGTGGCTGATGATTAAAATACTCTTTCAAAACCTCCAGCAACAGTATAACCCCATGTCAGCCATCACATATGTTAGGTAAGCATATGCCACATAATACAAATTCCTGACAGACAAAAGAACTGATCTGACCTATGTTCATATCAGAATACATTAGCATTCACTTGTGCTAAGCTATGTTCCAAAGTACCCTGCAATAGAACAACTTGGCATCAGGCATAAGCAAACAGGCACCAGAGGACAGAGGAGAGAGGCAGAGGTGTTAGGAAAGGGGATACATTGCAAAAAACTTCCCAGAAAGCACTGCACCAGACAGTGGTGTGTGATACACTCACATACCAACCTATGGTGCACCACACTTTGCAACAGCACAAAAACTCCTGCTGAGTATGACCATAGTCACAAGCAGCAAAATATGCATACACACAAGCAATGTATCAACTTCAATATAAACTACATCAGCATAAAGCTACTGAAGTTTATAGTGTAGACAGCAAACAAAGCACAATATGGTTTCCGATAAAACTATCAACCTGAGATATACCTACATAAAGCCATGTCTTCATCCCTTCTCCCTTCCCTCCCCACCCCTCCCCCCCGCCCCGACTTTCCATGTATGTGTTCCAGGCTACAAACATTTGTACTGGACTCTAAGCATCCAAACCTAGATGTGTCTATAACCCCATGCCATTTGAAAATATGACACCTTTTTATCTCCACTTGATCAAGGGTAAAGCACAAATATTTGTAGTCTGTGTCAAACAGGTATGAAATGTCTACTAGACATTACACATGTGTTAACTACCACAAGTCAATTGGATCAGTTAAGTCAAGATACGTTCTAATACAGATATCTCCACAGTGGGACATTTTCAAACGATTAGTGGCTGATTCCAAGGAATAAATTCAAATTTGCATCTTCTTTAAAAGTGTATACAAATCTAATCATTTTTCCTGGAGGATGGATCTTTAAACTGAAACAGGAAAACATTTCTGAGAATTTTGTGGGGGGACAGTTGAGAGCAGGGATTATCTGCACTACAGTTTAGATTATCCAGACATCGTTGGAGACACAAAGTTAGACAGAGTTTAACAGACAACACTTTAATCAATAGACATAAGAACCTATTTGAGACTCCTAAGTGTTTTTGAATCATTGAGGTTCAAATAATTTGTCATTATAAATACAGTTTCTTTTTTACAGATAAAACCAGGAGGATCAGGTTGATGTATCTAACATGATTAATACCCTGCAAGTGCGTATGACTTCAGGAAATAATGGCCCTCAGTCCTTCCCACTTTCAGTTTTTCTGTATTTAGGTATCATCAAGTGCAACCAGACGTGAAAAGAAAATGAATTTTCTACAAGCTGGTAGCAATGTGAGTGGCTTTGATATAAGTGGAACAAGGGTCAGTAACTTTCTAAGCTCCAGCAGCCTGATAAGAATATTAAGTGTAGCGTTTATCCCCAATGAGTGCTTGATTAGCCATACAGCACTCTGCTGACAGAGTTCACTAAAAATACATTATGATAATCACACTAGTGTGCCAGCAAAGCTGGAGAGACCTGAGTCTCAACATAAGGGATGGGCCATTATGGTGTTCACCTGGCAAACACACTAATAAAAGGTGCAACATTCTTGTCTTACATACAATAATACTATTACAAACAGATATCCAAAGGATTGCTTGGAACACACAGGAGATCAACAAGCAAAGTGGGTCTGACACTCACAGCTGCTTCACATTATTTCACTAGTATTTTGCTCTGCCCAATCTAGCACGGTGTGGGCTCCTTCCCACTGAGTAGCCAAATTGTATGCTGAGATTTTCATTGAGCCACTGTAGCATCTGTGTATTTCCTGGGAGGCTATCATTTCCCTCCCTGGCTCTCTTCTAGTATCTCAGTGCTCAGTGTTCATTGCTAATAAGACACTTTCTCCCTTTATCAAGAGGCTTTACAGACTGCCTTCTTTTTAAATAGGGCCCTGAATAATGAATACCATAGTACCCTCAACCGCTCCTACACCCTAATGCCTTGCCTCATTAGGGCCCTGGCTGCGGCAGCTATATGCTGGGGTTGGCAGAAAGGGACTCCTGTCCCCTGGTGCAGCAGTTCTGTACTGGGGCTAGTGCGATGGACTCCTTTCCCCTGTCCAGGACAGCTGCACCATCTTTAGGGCTTGAGGAGAGGTATATCTCCCCACTGTAGTCCTGCAGGGGACTTAATGGAAAGCTGCATGTCCACCCAGCTTAGAAGGAACTTAGGCCACACACCTACATCAATATTCAACTCAGCTCTTATCCAGAAATCATGCTTTTGCCAATCCTTTAACGTCTAACATTTAAAGTTATATTTATAAAAAGAAAGAAGAAAAGAGAAAGGAGAAAAAATAGTGAAAGGAATCAAATACGTCCAACTGCAAAGTTCTTGGTTCAGGCTTGTAGTAATGATGCAACAAACTGCTGGTTTAAGTCAATCTTGTTATTTTCAAATCATTGGAAGGACCTCAATCCCTTTGTTAGAATGCTCCCATGATAAAAAGCCATGGTCCAGGTTTGAGCAGTAGAGAAGCTGCAGCAGGAAAGAGGCAAACTGGAGATGTTTCTAGTGCCTTTTATACCCTCTGGCATGTAGAGGGAATGGTCACTGCGGAAAATTACAGTCCACAAGATGGTGTTCAGTCACATGAGCAAAATAACCTGTCTATGCATGACTCAGTTCTTCACAGGTAAGCCATTGCCCACATGTTAGTTTGAACATTCCCAAAAAGGCTCCTCAATATGGACTGGCATCTCCCATGGTCCATTGTGAGTCAAGTGCTCCTTGACGGACCACTCAACAGTCTTTCCAAGATGTGCTGGCTAAATATGTGAGTGCTACTCCAAGAGCAAACCTTTGAAAGCAAGTATAGAGCCAATACCCAAAACGTCAAATACAAAAATGATATATGCATATCAATAGCATAATCATAACTAGCAAATAACTACGTCTTCATAGTCACCTTACATGCTACATTTGGTACAAGATTTACTACAAACATAACAGTGGTTCCAATGAGATCTACATAGTTATATTTAATCAGATAGTGTCACAGCTCTATAGCAGATTACTTGGTTGAAGTGTATAGCACAGGAAAGATACAGTATTTGGTTATACTTCATAGCAAAGGCAAGCTAATCTTGAATTTCCCAGACCTTCCCAAGTCAATGAGAGTTTTATATGAACAGGAATTACAAGATCAGACTTTTTAAAAGGCATATTAAACTGGCCCCCTGCATACAAAAACAAAGTTATTGACAAAGTTTCATGAGACTAAGACCAGGTGTGCACTACAGTTATATCACCGTATGTTGCTCAGCGCTGTGAAAAATCCACACCCTTGAGCATCATAGTTACACTGACTACTTCATCCCTTGCCTGTGTAGGCAGTGATATGTTTGGCAGAAGAAGCTCTCATCTCTCACAAAGGTGGAACTATTAAGTTGACAGTAGAGCACTCTCCGGTGGCCTTAGAGCAGTGGTCTCCAACCTTTTTGCACCGAAGATCACTTTTTAAATGACAGAACAAGCCAAGATCTACTGCCCCGCCCCTTCCCCGAAGCCCCGCCCCTTCCTCTCTATTCTCCTCCTCTCCATCACTTACTATCCCCAACCCTTATACTGCTGCTTTTTTCCCCAATTCTTCTGTAGGAAGAGGTTTTTCCAACATTTGGCCTGTCTAGACTGGACCAAATGTCAGAAAAACCCCTTCTTTTGGAAGCCCCCTTATTCCTCGTGGAAAGAGGAATATAGGGGTGACTGAAAGAGCACGTTTGCTCTTCCACTAAAAAAAGCGGAAGAACAAACGCATCCTTGGATGCAGAAGAGTTTTTCTGGGATGTCTCCGGAATCCTGAAAAACTCCTGCAGTCTAGCCTTACCCTCTCTGGGTTGAGGCAGGATGTGTAGATTCTGGGGTGGGAATGAGGGATTTGGGTGTGGGAAGGGGTGAGAGGTGCAAGCTCTGGGAGGAAATCTGGATGTAGGAGGAGGTGGAGAAGGGGACGCTGGGTTGGGGAGGGAGCTTCAGGCCGGGCAGTGTTGGGGTCAGATGTAGGGTTGGGGTACTAAGCAAACCACAGGCTTGTGGGTATGAGGATACAGAAATTTGGGTTGGGGTATGGGCTCAGGGCAGGGGGTTTCAGTGTATGATAGGTTCAGATCTAGGGTCTGGGGGAAGGGGGAGTGCAGAAGTGTGATGATGCTGTGGGCAGATGGAGGCTTGGCCCCAATTGGGGGTTTGTTGGCCAGGCTTCATTTTTAAATAAAATACTGTGTCAAACACAAAAAGTTTCTGCATTGTCTTTATTTATGAGAAGTGCAGGGAACCTGTTTTGAGTCAGGGGTCACTGACCCACAGAAAAGTCAGTTGGGGCCACACAAGTGAGATGCAAAATAAAAACTTCTCCAAAACCCCCACAAGCCTCATTAATGTGGCCCCAACTGTGCTGGTGGGAGCAGGGGACATGGTATTGGGGAAAGGTGCCAGGGGGTACCGGGACAGGGGACAGGGTGCTGGGTAGGGTGCCAATGGGTGCTGGGATAGGGTGCTTGTCGGTGCCGGGGCAGGAGACTGGGTGCCAGGGCAGGGGACAGGGTGCCAATGGGTGCTGGGGCAAGGACCTGGCGCAGAGGACAGGATGCCGGTGGGTGGTGGGGCAGGGTACTTTGGGGGGTCTGGTCAGGGGGTCCAGTACCTGGGGATCCTGCAGCTGCAGGCCAAGGCCCAGGAAGTGAGTGGGCTGCTCCCCCGAGCCCTAATCAGTAGCACAGTACCTGAAACACTGGTTCGTTGTGTAGCCTGATGCCTTCCTGTGCAGGCTGGGAATGGGAGGGATGGGGAGTCCCGGACCGTGCCGGCTCCAGCTGGGGTGCTGGAGACTTTATTCCCCTCTGCCTTGGGTGTGTCGGGGGGAGGGGGAGAGTCCCAGACCATGCCAACCCCAACCTAAAATGCCGGTCCGTCTCGCGCTGGGGACTTTGTTCCCCTGCTGCCTTTCTGCGCGCGGGGAAGGGGTTGGGTGTCCGGGACTGTGCCGGCTCTGGCTGCTCAGGCAGCGCGTGCTGCCACGGGGAGGGGAGGAGTAAGGTGCAAGCTTCCTGAGCGGTTGCGGTTGGCGTGAGCTGGGACTCTCCCCTCCCCCGCAGGCAGGCAGCAGGGGAATAAAGTCCCCAGCATGCCAGCTCCAGCTGCTCGGGCAGTGGGAACGGAGAGTCCCAGACCACACCAGCCCCAACCACTTAGGCAGCGTGCGCTGCCCGAGCAGCTGGAGCCGGCGTGCTGGGGACTTTGTTCCCCTGCTGCCTGCCTGTGGGGGAGGGCGGAGTCCCAGCTCATGCCAACTGCAACCGCTCGGGAAGCTTGCGCCTTACTCCTCCCCTCCCGTGGCAGCACACGCTGCCTGAGCAGCCAGAGCCGGCACAGTCCCGGACACCCAACCCCTTCCCTGCGCACAGAAAGGCAGCAGGGGAACAAAGTCCCCAACGCGCGATGGACCGGCATTTTAGGTACCGTGCCGGCTGTTCGGGGGGAGGAAGAGCAGCCCGCGCACTTCCAGTACCAGGCGCGCGGCTGCAGAACTCTCCCCACCCTGCTTGAAGCCCCCGCTACCTCCGTTGTTCCTGGAGGTAGCATCAGCATGGCATTCATCTTTGGGGGGGGCACTGAGGGGGGACCCCAAAAGCCTCAGGATCGACTGGTCGGGCCCCCAAGATCGACCGGTAGATCGCGATCGACGCGTTGGTGACCACAGCCTTAGAGCATCTTCACTGGTGCAGCTGAACGATGCAAGTTCGTAGTGTAGACCTGCCACAAGGTGCTATCTGAATCCTGACACAAGTTAGTTGAAATGATTCAACATCGAGTAATAACCTCCCACAAAGTCCAAATCAATATGGAAATCAGAGTTAATTAGAACAGGCAAAAAGATGTTAGGATGTGGCACCGGCCACCATTTTCTGACACTTCCTTCAGCATTTAATTTCCCTCTTTATTCTCAAAGGATATGTCTACACAGAAAAGTTATTTCAAAATAACAGTCCATATTTTGAAATAACTTTCCTAGCGTCTACACAGCCAAACCGCTATTTCAAAATAAATTCGAAATAGCGGAGCACTTATTTCAAATTTGGTAAACCTCATTCTACAAGGAATAACACCAAATTCAAAATAGCTATTTCGAAATAAGTGCTGTGTAGACACTTATTTTGAAATAGGGGGCCTCCAGCCTTCCCAGGGTGCCCTGGTGGCCACTCCAGCCTCAACCAAGAACACTTCTCTCCCTCCCCCCCTCCCGAGAGCCCTTAAAGGGGTTGACTCTGGCCACAGTGCCTGTGCCAGCTCCAAGCCTGCCAGCCCAGAGCCAGCAGTCACTGCCCCTGACCCAGTGGCCCCAAAACATGAGCCAGCAAGCCACTGGCAGCCAGCCCTCCACAACTCCCCAGGAGCAGTCTGCCAGCTCCCAGGAGCCTGCCAGGGCCCAGAGAAGGCGGGCGCCTTCCTGGTCCAGGGCAGAGATCACGGACCTTATTCAGGTTTGGGGGGGATGCCCCCAACATCCATGATTTCCACACTAGATGGAGGAACGCGGCTATCTATGGGAGGATAGCTGCCAGTCTGGCCACCAAAGGCCACATGTGAACCCAGAAGCAGGTTTGCATGAAAATCAAGTTGGTCCGGCGAGACTCCCCCAACCCTGAGCTTCCCCTCCCCCTTCTTCTCCCTTCCAGCTCCCTCCTCCCAGGTTTCCCCCTCTTTTCTTCCCTCTCCCGCCTCCTTTCCCCCGTCTCACCAGAGTTTCATTCCTCCCCCCCGTTTTGTTAAATAAAGAGAGTTTGTGTTGATGAAAATATGTGTATTTTATTTGACATCAAGAAATGGGGTTAGGAAGGGGTAAGTGAAAGGATGTGATGGAGGAATGAGGCACAAGCCCCCAGTGGGGGCAGACCAGGGAGGCTCTTAGTGCTCCTCAGGGTGGAAGCTCTCCCGCAGGGCCTCCTGGATATTGACAGCCCCCCAATGGCCCTCCCAGATGGCAGCCTGCAGAAACTGCAGCCAGGTTCGTAGCAACGCGTCCACGAGAAGCACCAGAGTGCCCAGGGCAACTCTGGCTCCATGTTGCAGAGTGTTGTGGTGTCCCGAGTGAGGGCAACCAGAGCACGCAGAGACAAAATGCTTTGCTGTCCTTCATCGAGGTAGACAAGCAAGCAGGGAAACCTGAGAACTGGCTGTCCGGGGGGGTCCCTATAGGCACAGACCTCAGATAGCCTCAGGCAGCAGCCCCACACAGTAAGTCCTGACCTGGTACCCTGCTGGAACTGGTTCCGGCCAGCCTTAAATGCGATTAAGAGTCCACTCAGTGTGGACGCGCTATTTTGAAATGCATTTTGTGTGTAGACACGTTATTTCAAAATAACACTGTAGTGTAGACATACCCAAATTGTTTACATTCTTTCCCACCATTCCTTTCCATACCCTTTCCTTTTATCCACTCAACTTCTCTTCCATCTCCCATCATTCAGTACACCAAACTTAATTGTTATTTTTCAGAAGTTGCCATTAACACCATCCAGCTACTACTCTCACTTGCTTTCTAGTTTTACTTTTCCATTTTCCAATCTGGATGAATGTAGAAGAGATTGTGGAGGGGTGTTCTGGTTGCTTTTTAAATACAATTAAGTACAATCCCTACTGTATGTATTTTCCTCTCATCTGATACTTCCCTTTTATGCCTTCTTTTGCCCTTGTCCCCACTCTTTCTTCTCCACTTTTGATGAATTATAAGAACATAAGAACATAAGAATGGCCATACTGGGTCAGACCAAAGGTCCATCGAGCCCAGCATCCCATCTGCCGACGGTGGCCAATGCCAGGTGCCCCAGAGAAGGAGAACAGAAGACAATGATCAAGTGATTTATCTCCTGCCATCCATCTCCTGCCCTTGTTATGAAGGCTAGGGCACCATACTTTATCCCTGGCTAATAGCCATTTATGGACCTAACCTGCAAAAATTTATCAAGCTCTTTTTTAAACCCTAATAGAGTCCTGGCCTTCACAGCCTCCTCGGGCAAGGAGTTCCACAGGTTGACTGTGCGCTGTGTGAAGAAAAATTTCCTTTTATTAGTTTTGAACCTACTACCCATCAATTTCATTTGGTGTCCCCTAGTTCTTGTATTATGGGAAAAGGTAAATAATTTTTCTATAATCACTTTCTCCACACCATTCATGATTTTATATACCTCTATCATATCACCCCTCAATCGCCTTTTTTCCAAACTGAAAAGTCCCAGTCTCTCTAGCCTCTCCCCATATGGGACCCTTTCCAAGCCCCTAATCATCTTAGTCGCCCTTTTCTGAACCTTTTCTAATGCCAATATATCTTTTTTGAGGTGAGGAGACCACATCTGCACGCAGTACTCAAGATGTGGGCGTACCATAGTTTTATATAGGGGAAGTATGATATCTTTTGTCTTATTATCTATCCCTTTTTTAATAATTCCTAACATCCTATTTGCCTTACTAACTGCCGCTGCACACTGCGTGGATGTCTTCATAGAACTATCCACTATAACTCCAAGATCCCTTTCCTGATCTGTCGTAGCTAAATTTGACCCCTTATATTATAAGGATTATAAGACTCCTTTTTTTCTGTTTCTTATTATGTTTATCCAAGGTGTAATAGCTTGATCTTCAAGGTATTTTTATAGAATTCTTAGTATGCCTCAGCCCTTGCTATTACACACCTAATGAAACAACCTGCATAGCTATGAAGATTAAAAACAGCCTACCTATAAGCAGATGGAAAGTGCTTACTTTTACCACTTCTCACACATCAACACACTCTCCAACATATGAAATAAAGCAGGAAAGGGGAAATGGTGTGTATTTACACAAAAATATAGTATGTTGTATATATACAGAGACAGAAAGAGAGATCTCAAACAAAAGCCCTTACTAATAATTATCCCCAAATCCTCTCTTAAAAGCAAAAACAAAACAAACAAACAAAAACCCCTCATCCCAGAAGAAAGTGTTCTCACTGGTTTATCTCTTCTATATTTCACAAGAACACTTGTTTATGGCAGGACTATATCTTATTGCATGCTCCCAGCCTTTCACATGTTCATGTCAAATCAGCACAATTTAGAGTAATAATAAGAAATAGCGAAGTGAGACTGAAACGCAAGATTACAAGTGAAACATTAGAAAAACAAGGAGACTTAAGAGACGCAAGTGAGACAGCTATATATCGGGGTCTACCTAGTGATCTGCTACCATACAATTGTGGTAAAAGGCAAAATCCTGCCTGACTTTGCTGGGCCAAAGAGCAGCAGTGGCTGAGCTACCGTTCCAGGGTCATTCTGTGGTTATACAGCAGAATGGTTCAAGATGATAACGATATGAACATGCACGGCGTGAAAACCTTGAGCACCTGTGGGAAATAGAAGGATAGGGATGGGATATCTGGAAATTCATTATGCACCCAACAGGCAGATTGTGTCCCTTGGCACCAGGGAATACCATCAGATTCAGCTCCAGTGTCAAATACGTGCCTGTCTTTGCCAATTCTTCTTGACTCCGAAGGCCCTCTTTCTAACCCTATCCCTTGCCCTCTCTCTTCTTGATCTCATGCTCATCAAGATCATCAGGCATTGGCCTCCCCTCTGTAGAGTTTCATTGTGGAGGATAAAAAACATACTAGGATAGCAATTGGGGCTATGTAATAGTATCCCCAAAATTGTAATTGTAGCTCCTATGCAGATTCAGTTCATTCGTATGGAGGAAATGATGCTTCAGAAATTCCACAGAATTAAATAAACAGAACCTTCCAGTTTTACTCTATTTTTTTCTTTTTTTTTTTTTGTGAAAGGAGATAAAAGGATCTTTCAGGTAGGATTTTCAATGTTGGACTAATTCTGACCACAGTGAATTCAATGGATATTTCAACACTGACTTCAGGGGTGACAGAGTTAGGCTAATGCCAGTCCACTTTGAAAATCCCACCCTTAAATGTAAGCAGGGAATAGCTGTGGATGGTAACAAATAATACGATATGCTATTGTGTTGTGTTCTCAATGATGTATGTATGCACGCACATTTTAAACAGCAAGTGTTTTCAATTTTATCTAGACTGTTTCATGATGCCTTCTTATAGGCCGTCAGGCCTCCTGGAGGGATTCCTCCGTCTCCGGGTCAATGGGCGGCCAGTCTGCCCCACTGCACACCCATTAAAATAGTCCCCCCAAGTCAATAGTCCCCTTAGTCGGCTCCCGGCCTTACGTCAGATCAGGGTGAGAAGCAACTAGTCCCGGTTCCCAGCCTTGCTTTAGGTCAAGGAGAGAGTCCATTACGGTCCCAAGGCCCTGGTAGGGCAGGCAACCAACCCCCACAGTTTAGGAAGCCGTGGCCCCCGGTCAGGGTGGGGAGCAAACAACAGGGCACAAGTTCAAGAGGTCCTGGCCTTTCTCAGGTTGGGGCATTAAAGCCCTCGATTAGTAGGGCCCTAGCCCTGGTTCAAGGCAGGGCAGCAGCAGTGGTCCTGCCACTTTAAGAGGCCCGGCCTGGTCCCAGGCTGGGCAGTGAACACTCACAAATTACCAGTTCACAGTCCCCAGCCTTGAGGCAGGTCGGGGCAGCAAAGAAACAGTTGGAAAGGCCCAGGCCTGGTTCCAGGCAGGGCAACAAACAAACTCCAATGAGCAGTTCAAAGGGAGAGGCCAGGCCCTGGTTTAGGGCATGGCACAAACACACACAGGGTTTGGGGAGCTCCTTGTTCAGGAGGATTGCAGGTTGTTCACCTGCAGTGGTGGTGAGGGGGAGACTGACACCCAGTAGGTGGGTGGTAGGGGGGGCGCAGGCCCACCTGCTCCACTGTGCCCCAGCCCAGGATGCAGCAGAGCAGCTGCTGCTGACTCAGCGGGGGGTGGGGAGGGGGCTCCCAACGTGCGAGCCTAGGGCTTTTACCAGCCCGTGCTGCCCTCTGGGCCACTTCCCATCTCCCCCTCAGCAGGTTCCTGAGTCTGTAGAAGGTCACTCGGGAGTCAAGGGCGGTGTCGTCCCAGCAGGGTCTCAGTGGCCCAATCCAGGCCTCGGTGGCTCGCAGGTCCTTGGCCCCCAGCCGATCCTCTGCCCAGAGCGGGTGGCACAGTGCTGGCAGGTCCTCGGACTCGGGCTGGTCATCAGGGTCTGGCCGGTCCTCAGGGTCGGGTCTGACAGGCGGCGCTGGTGGGTCCAGCAGGTGCTCCTGAACCTGGGGTACAGACATGCATTGGGGCTCAAGCGTGTCCTCCGGGTCAGTCACCCTCGGAGGCCAGGGCCATGTCCCAGTCTCCCCAACAGGGAGCACTGGGCAGGCCTCTGGTCCCTCTAGGTCAAGGGATAGGTCTATTGGAGGGCCCACCCAGGTCTCTGCCTCTCAGGGAGGTTGTTGTGAGCCTCTAGGTCAGAGGCAGTTGAGGGCCGAGCCAAATCAGAAAGTTCTTCACTGGCCTCTTCAGCGGGGAGCTCTGGGCAGGCCTCTGTCTCCCACAGCAGCTGGGCCCAGACTAAGTCCTCAGCCTGGCTATTTATAGTCCTAGCCCCGCGCACTGATGAGGAGGGGCTAGGCTACGCCCAAAATGGCTCCCTGAGGGGTTTCTCCACCTCTGAGTCAGTGGGCAGCCAGTCCGCCCCACTACACTGCTATACCAATTAAAAAATAAAATGAAGACATAATAAAATTTAACATAACTTCTCTTATGTAGGTGAGTAGTCCCCTTGGCTGACTACTTGTATGAATAAAGAAAGCAAGATTTGTCCCTGCCAAATTCTATAAGAGACGGTTATGATGATCAGACATGTTAACAATATATTTCTCAAGGCATTTATTGTCATTCTGGATGCATAAGCTGCAGAGGCTTTTGTCTGAATATGTGGAGAAAGATTTGCATTGTTTCATCTTTGATAGCCCAAGCTACAGCAAAATCACAGTTTGCCGTTTACCATGAATAGTGCACTTACATAGCAGAAAATTACATATTTACTGTTCAGGTCAAACAGAATGTAAGTCCTCATATAATAAATGAAGCCTAGAGGGAAATAATCAAACCATGGTTTTCAATAAGTTGTGTATTCATCTTATCATTTGGTAAGCAATAATGAATACCAGCATGCAATGAACTGATGTGCCTCTTTTCCTGTCCTCACTTTATTCCTTGCTAGCTGTACTTCTCCTCCTAACCAGCATTTCTCTTTTATATTTTTCCATAGTTCTGGTTATTTCCTGGGAGGAGGGGGAAGGGAGTTGATGTTTTCTTCCATTATCTACTTATCTTTTATCAACTATTCTCCTGGCACCAAAGGTATTTCAATATAAATTTTCTGGAGCATAAGCTAAATTCATCCCTGATATATCCCTGACCAATTCTCATTAGATTGCATGGGTTTAGTTTGGGATAGAATATGGCCATACATTTATATAGGAGTGGGTGAGAGGGAGGGAAGGGAGGGAATTTTCCCACATCACCTTGCATTGTTATTAAACCCAAGCAAAGGGCATGTAAACCATTATTGTTACAGTCTTAACATTCGGCACCAATTGTATAGATGTACAAGAGCTCAGACGCCTATGGACTTCAATGGATGGTGGATCGGACTCTACATTGCTATACAAGCTTATAGACACAGCAGGAATCAGGTACTACGTAAATAGAACTAATTTCTACCTTCACGACTTTCATTAAATATTGTGGGAGTTGGGAGCTCATTAATGAGGGCAGAATTTAAGTCACTCATTTGACTTTCTGAAAATTCTGTGATGTGTTCTTGGTAGTAATGGTCATGTTATCAGACTCAGAAATAGTAATTAGAGATTTACTGATATCACTGATCTGGCCTGTTTCTTCTCATTTCACAAGTTCCTTATATAAAATGTGTTTATAAGCATAAACTGTTTTATTACTGCTCTTCTAATTAACACCTTCCACTAACATGCAGACAGAGTGCAAGGAACATTTTGCAATAAACCACCATCGAGGGCAATGGTGACAAAAATCAACAGTAACATGAACTGCAAATTGCAATCAATGCAACTGGGATGATGTTAACGAAATGAGATGCATATATGGGAGATTGAGGTGGTTATTAAAATTCAGGAACTGCACAAAGTAGCTTTTCATTACTATTATAATCAAGCAAAAAAAGCACTACATTGTTCTACCAGTGTACATATGTTTACATTTATTCATTTTGGGGTGGTTGTGGTAGGAGTCTGATGCACACACTGGCTCTCTGACACTGATGCTACTGACCTCTTGGTTAGCTTCCACTACATTATGCATTTTCTTAGTTCTTTTTTTCGACCACAATATTCAGTGTTGGAACCAGTGACAATGATCACACCTGTACCTTTGCAAAAGAATATCCTCCTCAACTCACTCCTTTCAAGTGTGTCTTCTGGAAGTGCTGGTACATCACCCCTTTTAGACTCAATTTCCCATTTAAAGTCATAAGAAATTTTTTCTGCTGGTATGGGAACAGTGAATGGGTGTTAAGGAAATGAACCTTGACATTACTTCTCGCTTCTTACTTTGCTGTTCCTCATTTGTGTCTCAAAACCTGCTTTCAGTGGGGCTGACAGACTTACCAGGCACTAGGGAGAACTGGGGATGGGGGGAGGAGGTAGCTTTGTGCTCTCAGAAGGGGCAAAGCCTTGTGCAGAAGAGCTTGGGCTGGGGGCAGCCAGCCCTCAGCACCGCCAGTGCTCCAGAGCCAATTTTAAAGGTCTAGGGCAACTGTCCCCTTTCCCACTCCCCATTGGCAGGTCTGCCTAATTTACAGTAAATTCCTATAGGTGTGCTATAGAAATAAAATGCTAGAAATCGTCAATTACTCTCAATAGAGTCTGGTCCCTTTTCTCTGGGAACAGACCCTGCCACACTTACTGATGCCTGAAGACAGGAGTAAGTTTGGGGTGTTCCAATCAGGAAGATGAAAATGGGGCTATTTTTTAAAATATCTTTTTTATACATTTTCCGATACCCTCCTAGTAGTCTTTGTATCCTATATGAAACACGGGTTTCATGTCAAATTAAAACTAACTTTTCACTGGTTGGATTTGCATTTCTTTTAAACCTTGCAAGACAGACTAAATTGGTCAAAAGGTTTGCTAATAGCAACAAAAAAAGACCTGGATTCACCCTAGAGTTGAATTATGGTTTTGAATACAATCATGCATAACTGTCAGTTTTTGCATATTTTCTACACAAAACCAGGTGGGGAAAAAAGTCAATCATTCTAATTGACTTTCACCTCCTGAAAACTCAAGGGTGTCAATCCACAGGGACTGAACAAAGTGTTCTTATGACCCAAGAGGCAGTGAACTCTGCCAGGGTTGTTAGTTTGAAAGCTTTGACAGTTGACTGTAAATCACAGTTTAGGGAGGGGGAGGAGCTGCTGTTTTTAATTACACTTTCTTGGAGAAAAGTAAATGAAAAACATCAAAAAACAAGACTGTCTTGGATCTTTTGAGACAGAGGAATTTGTTTGTTTTGTAAATTCAGGAGGAGAATAAAAACTGTTTCCTGTGTACTTACTGAACATCCACATTTTTTTGAGCTAGCAAGCAGCATTTAATTCAAATCATGTTTATCCAGTGAATTTGATTATTTGCACTGATAAGGATTTTAAATCTAGATATCATCTCTATTAAATATATAAGGACAAATATTGATTGAATTATACCTACAGGGTGTCATTTACTTAGCTTTTTATAAAAAAACATATTTTGAAACTGGATACAACTTTTTAAAAAGCTAACTGGAGATAGAGGCTTCAAGGGGTAGCCAAGTTAGTCTTTACAGGATAAACTTAAAAAACAAACAAATGGTCTGGTAGCACTTTATAGACTAACAAAACATGTAGATCAGTGTTTCTTAAACTTTTTAAGTTCGAGGAACACCAAACAATAATTTTTTTTATGGGGAACACCAACTATTTTTTTGTTGAGGAAAAAAAAAAGCCTCCAGAGAAAAGTTGTTGACCCCTCCCCCCCCCCCAAAAAAAAGAAGAAAAGAAAAGAAAAAGGAGGCTTGTCGCTTTAAGGACGGCCATTTTGAATTCTGCTCTCCGTGGCAAACCTCTGACTGACTCACAGCACACTTTAAGAAACACTGATGTAGATGGTATCATGAGCTTTCTTGGGCACAGCCCACTTCTTCTGGATATAGAGGGTTAGTTTGGATATAGAGGGTTAATTTGGCAAAATGCTTGATACTTGAGGTGTGAAACATTCAGCCTCAAAAAATATAAAAATGTTATTATGATCATAGAACTGAGAGGCTACCCTGATGCCTACATTAGGGAAAATTGTGTTTGCAAAGACAAAGGTGTTCTAATTTCTAAAAAGATTTTAATGACAGTATTCTGAAATATCAGGACAGAGGCTAGAAGCTATATTCTGATGCCCTTATTCATATTGAATAGCATTTTATTCCTCATATATGGTGTCCCATTGAAGTCCATGAGTCTAGTCATTTTGTAAAGTGAATTCAAAATGAGTAACTATAGCAGAAACAGGATCTTGGTGTATACCCTGTTGGCTCTCTACTTTTATTTCTTGTAGACTATATTGAAGGTGTTCTCCAAAAGGTGTTGGGGTTGAGCTATAACAGTATTCAGGAGTTGGATTTAACTAACATGCACCATTTAGCATTTTGGCACCTTTCTGAAGCTAGCATCTTGTTCTACTTATCTCAGCATTTTTTCTTCAAATCTCACTCAATTTATGATTGTGAAGAGACCCCCCCCAAAATGTAAGGAGGGTATAAGAGATTCAGAGCTGAGATGTGGGAACAGTCTGATTCATCTTACTGAAGCCAAATCTCAGATGCTCAGTGATGAGCATGTAAACCTAAACTTTATCATTCATATCTCATGTAAAAAAAAGGGAAGGTCATAGATATGCACCAATTTACCATGAGTTACATCTCATTTTGGTGCTGTGAATGGGTACCATTTGGGAAATACTAGCACTTGCCTCTCTCTGCCACAACATATCAGTAAATACCATTCCTAAGACACTATGCCCTGGTCTATACTAGGGCTTTATTTTGAAATAACCCCCCTTAGGTCAAATTTATAAGCTTAGTGTCCATACTACCCGGCCCATTATTTCAAAGTAACAGGCTGCTTATTTAAAAATCTGTACTCCTGCTTTTCTCAGGGAATAATGCTAATTTCACAGTAGTTATTTCGAAATAGCAATGGTGTGGATGCTCCACTGTTGCTATTTTGAAATAACTACTCCCCAGAGTAATTCAGACTAATTACTCCCCAGTGCTTCCTGGGACTCAAAGTCGAGGTAGCACGTCCACATTAATGGAGTCTGCCTTGGACTAATTTCAAGGCTTCTCTGTAGTGAAGACATGCTATTTCATTTTTGTAAAATCAGGAGTTATTAAGTCGAATTTAGTTATTTTGAAATAGTTTCCTAGTGTAGACATGGCCTATGTGAGCGCAGGGACATGTTCAGTCTCTAAGCTAAAGGATCCCAATGGACCCAAGTGGCACACACCACCATCTTTTGAACTTTTTCACAACTTGCAGTGAATGGGATCTCATTTTGACAATACCCCATCACTGGAACTTATTTTGTGTTTAGATGAGTACCACCTTCCTCTGTATTTGACCCCTACGAATATCTAAGTAACTGGTGGGGATCCCTAAACAACGGATTACACCAAGCACACAGACTTCAGCCTCAATGCACATTGCAGAATTGTGGGACTACACATTTTGCTTACCCATAGGAAAACTGGTTGAGCTTTGTTTTTTTTCCAGCTCAAAAATTTCAGATGTTTTGCTAGAATATTAAATTGAAAAAGTGTGAACAAGTTGCACAGCTGATGATTACTTTCCAAGCCACTATGTTCATCCAATCTGTAATCAGCTGCAATCTTTTACCTAAAGAGACTTCAAAATCACTTACTTCCAAACTTCTTAAAGAGCTTGCTGGAGTCTACAACTGGACAAAAGAAAAAACAATCCAGAAAGGTATTCCCATTTTTTAGGACTGGAAATGGACTCTGTCACGGGGTGGGTTGCCCATCCCCTCTCTGGGGGAACTGGGTACAGAGGCTGGAGAAAGCCCCCGTAGGCTAGGCATTAGGGCTTGGGGCCTAGTCCACCACACCCCGGTCAGCAGGGTAGTGCGGCCCAGTGGCTGAGTCTCTAGCGCTCCTGTCTGTGGGGTAAATATGGCCCAGTGGCTGAGTCTTTAGTGCATGAGATTGGCTTCCCCCTCTGTGGAGCAAAGGAGGTGGCAGTAAGGAGACCTGGGCCCTCCCACTCCACCGGGACCCAGCCCAGGGCCCAGTCAGTTCCCACCACTGGCTTGGTGAGGAATTCTCCCCGAAGCCTGCAGAGCCTGCAGGATGCCACCTGCTCCCTGCCCTGGACTGCTTCCTACCCCGTTTGCTGGCCCACGTAGTCCCCACCTGTGTTGGTAAATGCGGCAGCAGTGGCAGCAGCTAGGCTCTGGCTAGCACAGCGGCTCTGGCTGGCACAGCGGGGGCTGTTGCTCTTGTGCTCTGGCAGGAGCTCCATCCCCTCCGGTGGTCAGGCCCAACTGAGCTGCTCCTCTGGCCTGTATACTGGGTCTGCAGTTGTAGCATGCCAAGCAGGGCTGCGGGGGAGGGGCCTTCTCAGCCCAGCAGGCCTGGTTATCCCCTCCCCAACCAGCATGGGGTTGGTACACCCCATCACAGATTCATTTTCTTGTCTTTTTCCCCCTTCACATTTTTCTGTGAAAATTATTTCAGAATCTTTTCATTTGTTGAAAACTAAGATTTTGGAAAATGAAAAGCTTGATGACCATTTTGTTAACACTTTGAATCAAATTGTTCATTACATTTTCACCAACAAAGTTACTTATTAAAAATATGAACAGTTTTGCCTGAATTTTTTTTGTTCAAAAATTTTTGACCAGCTCTCTATATATGCTCCCATATGAGATTAGATGTAACCACTGCTAATGTCAATGCAAAGAATCTCAGTGACATCACTGGATTCTGTATCAAAGTCATACGCCTTCATCTTGAACACTATAGTCCATATCCTCAAAGGTGTTTAGGCACATAACTCTGAGTTCAATGAGAGTTAGGTGCCTAAATGCCTTTAAAGATCTGATTCTAAATTACTAGCTCCATGTCACTTTGGAGGAGGGAGGTGTCATTTTTAGCTGTGTATCTGTTGAAACTTTCATGATATTGTGCATTACAAAACTTCACTAAGTGTCCTTTACTGTGTGTAATAGAATCAGTTTTTAAATTAGTATAGGCTTGATTCCCAATGGCTTTCTTTCTAATTTTATAAACTCAGAGACCCATTACATATTAATATGCAGTTCATGAGTTAATAGGAAAAGCAAGCACAAATCAGTGATAAGGCACATATTTCTACATTGGCTTGATGTTCACAAAGAAACAATTCTACAGGCATTACAGATTTATTGTGCTACCAATAAGAAAAGCACAGGACCATATGGTAACATCAGCTTTTAAGCAAAGGTCTCCATTGAAGTCAGGTGTGAGTAGTGCACAGAAATCTGGCCCACAATTTGTGTGTGCACGTGCAAGTTTAATTTGGAGCAAGCATCTGCCACACTTATAGTGGAGGAGCACCTTGATCCACGAATAACAATATTGAAGTCAAGAAACTTGACAGAGGAAGAGCACTCAATGTGTGGCTGACTTGGGCTCTCCTTTCAGTGCAAAGCCATTATAGAAAAGATATGACTCAGCTTTTTTTGTTTCTGCTGCAGTTCTTATAATTGACTAAGTATTATACTGCCAACATTAGTTAATCAGCCTCCAGGAAACACATGGCACACATATGCATAAGTTCTCATTGTTAGTTATTTGTTCTTTCACACAATGACATAATTTCTCTCAGTAGCCTCCTAAATCATTATAGTCAGGTGAGTCCAAACAACAATAAGCAATGCCAGCTGACTATATTTTAACTCAATTATGCATTGACTAAATCTACCCTAAATGTCTGAAAAAATGGAAACATACGTTAGCAACAGACATTTTGATAAATACAAATAAATTTAGTTTCCCCATCTCCTTAGAAATTACAGAGGTCTTAGAAAGTCAAGAAATTTCCAAAGAAAATATTGGTTTACTTCACATTCAATGGCTCTGTCACAGACTTAATTACATTTACAAGTAGATTAATTTGGCTTCCCTGGTTAATGGTTATTCTCATTATTTATTAGGACAATGTTGTAAAGTCACTGTTTATTCCTCGCAGATGTAAAATGCCTCAATTTACTAAACAAAGTAGTAAAATAATCCATCACCTCTCTGAAAGCCTCAGTAATATTTCAACATATTTAACAGAGCTGGGCAAACATTGCAAAAAAAGTCAGGTTATAATTTTCCAACAGATTTATTCTGGTTTTGTGCTTGCTTCTGATGATTATTCCAATGCATGAATTTGCCAGCAAATGATGAAATCAGCGTATTTTAAGGGAATAGTTGTGGAAAGTGATTTCTCAGGTCCCAATTCAGGAAAGCACCTGTTATCCAGAATAGTGATTTTTCTTAAATCAGGACCTATATTTTGAAACGTGAGGGCTTGTCTACACTTAAAATTCTGCAATGCCACAACTGCACATGTGCTGCTGTAGTAGTTACTATCTACACAGATCGAATGTTTCTCCTTTACCGTTCTGAAAGGAGGCAGCTAAGTCAACAGGAATGGAGGCAGCTAAGTCAACAGGAATACCACTGCCTATACAGGGGGTTAGATTGGTTTAGTTGCATCACCCATAGGTGTTCATTTTTCACATCCCTGAGTGATGTAATTATAACAAACTAGTTTCCTGGTGCAGATCAAGTCTGAGTGTGCAAACAAGAAACCTGATTCTAAAGCCTTCTCTGCACACCAACATTTTACTGCTTTAAATATACCAATAAGAACATAACATAAGAACATAAGAACGGCCATACTGGGTCAGACCAAAGGCCCATCCACCCCAGTACCCTGTCTGCCAACAGTGGCCAATGCCAGGTGCCCCAGAGGGAGTGAACCAAACAGGTAATGATCAAGAGATCTCTCTCCTGCCATCCATCTCCACCTTCTGACAAACAGAGGCTAGGGACACCATTCCTTACCCATCCTGGCTAATAGCCATTAATGGACTTAACCTCCATGAATTTATCTAGTTCTTTTTTAAACCCTGCTATAGTCCTAGCCTTCACAACCTCCTCAGACAAGGAGTTCTACAGGTTGAATGTGCACTGTGTGAAGAAGAACTTCCTTTTATTTGTTTTAAACCTGCTGCCCATTAATTTCATTTGGTGGCCCCTAGTTCTTATATTATGGGAACAAGTAAATAACTTTTCCTTATTCACTTTCTCCACACCACTCATGATTTTATATACCTCTATCATATCGCCCCTTAGTCTCCTCTTTTCCAAGCTGAAAAGTCCCAGTCTCTTTAATTTCTCCTCATATGGGTCCCATTCCAAACCCCTAATCATTTTAGTTGCCCTTCTCTGAACCTTTTCTAATGCCAGTATATCTTTTTTGAGATGAGGAGACCGCATCTATACGCAATATTCAAGATGTGGGCGTACCATGGATTTATATAAGGGTAATAAGATATTCTCCGTCTTATTCTCTATCTCTTTTTTATTGATTCCTAACACCATGTTTGCTTTTTGACTGCCGCCACTGCACGCTGCGTGGACATCTTCAGAGAACTATCCACGATGACTCCAAAATCTCTTTCCTGATTAGGTGTAGCTAAATTAGCCCCCATCATATTGTATGTATAGCTGGGGTTATTTTTTCCAATGTGCATTACTCCACATTAAATTTCATTTGCCATTTTGTTGCCCAATCACTTAGTTTGGTGAGATCTTTTTGAAGTTCTTCACAGTCTGCTTTGGTCTTAACTATCTTGAGCAATTTAGTATTGTCTGCAAACTTTGCCACCTCACTGTTTACCCCTTTCTCCAGATCATTTATGAATAAGTTGAATAGGATTGGTCCTAGGACTGACCCATGGGGAAAACCACTAGTTACCCCTCTCCACGCTGAAAATTTAACATTTATTCCTACCCTTTGTTTCCTGTCTTTTAACCAGTTCTCAGTCCATGAAAGGATGTTCCTTCTTATCTCATAATAACTTAATTTACATAAGAGCCTTTGGTGAAGGACCTTGTTAAAGGCTTTCTGAAAATCTAAGTACTCTATCTACTGGATCCCCTTGTCCACATGTTTGTTGACCCCTTCAAAGAACTCTAAGGGTACGTCTACAGTAGTCCTAGTTCAAACTAGGGAGGCTAATGAGGGTGACCGAAGTTGCTAATGAAGCGCTTGATTAGCATAATCCCGGCCGGTCGCCATTTTGGAAACTGACTAACCCGAAGTAACTGCCAGCGTCTATACGCGGCAGAGAAGCGGGATTCCGAGATAAACCCCTTAGTTTGAATTAACTGTTACTCCTCATGGAATGAGGATTAACAGTTAATTCGAACTAAGGGGTTTTTCTCGGAATCCCGCTTCTCTGCCGCGTATAGACGCGGGCAGTTACTTCGGGCTAGTCAGTTTCCAAAATGGCGACCGGCCGGGATTATGCTAATCAAGCGCGGGATATTTAAATCCCTCATTTCATTAGCAACTTCGGTTGCCCTCATTAGCCTCGCTAGTTCGAACTAGGGGGCTAGTGTAGATGTACCCTAATAGATTAGTAAGACATGATTTCCCTTTACAGAAACTATGTTCACTTTTGCCCAACAAATTATGTCCTTCTATGTGCCTGACACGTTTATTCTTTACTATTGTTTCAACTAATTTAACAATATAGTTAAAGCAGTACAAATTTCTAATGTAGACACTGTTGCACCAGTATAACTATTCTTGCACATCAAGGAAAATAAGCCATTCACATACAAGACAACTGGTTTTATACAAACGTAATTACACTGGTGCTAAAAAAAACACCCCATCGCCACCAGTGTAAAAAATGTGTTTGGACTAGCCAGAACAGATACTCCTCCAGTAAAGGAACTGAAACATACGAATAAAAACAGTGTATCAATCACAAAGTAACCAACACAGCTTGCATGTTGAATATGTGCACTGTAGTCTGGTCATGAAGTCTACAGACCAATAATTATGTTGCATTTCAAAGATATCTCAATCTGAGCATGGACTGCATGCTAGCAAGAGATGCATAATGAAATAAGTTCTATAATTACAAATTAGTTCAAATGTAGTTGGTGGTGCCATCCCAGTTGGGAACATATTTTTCCATTTTCCCACTGCTGTAATATCTATTAGATACATGTCTGTAATTGTTCACTTCAGGGGCATTTTCATCAAGTAGGGAAGGTTTACCCATAAGGGCTTTTTGTACTTTGACTATGATAAAATATTCCATGGCATGGTGTGTCTGATTTCCAGTCTCTTACAGCAAATAGATCCATAAACAACTGTCCTCAGAAAGCTATTCTGCACTGGGAAGTCATCTAAATATGTAAATTATAAACTTACTGAAATGATTCTTCCGTAATGAATTCCAGTCACTGTTTTCTTTCATGTTCATTTTAACATTGGAGTGTCCTTGCTAAATCATATGGGGGCATTTCTAAGTACCTTAATGAGATAACTTCAAAAAGAAGGGAGAAATGGGTTTCTTCATAGTACAACAGGCAATACCAAAACCTGGATTCAGATACATCTGATTAATCAAAATCCATGTAGTTCAAATCCATCTAAAATTCTAGAGAGAAAAAACAATAAACTCTCAAAATCTAATTCAAATATTTGCTTAACAAAATTAGTATAAAAAATTAAACCCATCACAGTGAATTGCAGTCATCTTCTCTGGTGGGTGTGGAGGCTCTGTGGGCAGTGCAGTCCAAATGGGATCTGCTTTTGCATGTCATATGAAGCTCATCTCTATGCAAGTTTCTCACCCGGCATCATTCAGGGGACAGAGCATGAGTCATTTGGGTAAGGATTCCAGCTACTGGAGTCTTCTCTCCATCCCAGGAAACAGCTGCACTGTGCCTGGCTGGTTATTGAGGGTAGGCAATGGGCAAAGAAAATGAAGAGATGATGGGCAGGGGGGAAAAGCACTAGTAGGCAAATAAAATATATGAATTATTAGCTTATACTGAATCCATCTAACAAAGTTGTTTTTCCCTATGTGGACTGTGCAGAGAGAGTAGAGGTCACATCAGTAGATCATATAGAAGCCCATCACTGAAAAATTTTTTATTGTAGTCTGCCAGTATGTATAGAGTTAAAAGAAGGCTATAAAGGGGTTGTTAAAGAATCCAGAAAAGGGTTCAACAGTAGCAGATATGTCTACACAGCAACTTTATTTTGAAATAACTAGCATTATTTTGAAAAACACCTTAGTCTGAGTCTACATAGCAGGCAGTTATTTGGAAATAATGTCGAAATACTGTTAAGCTGCAGGACTTCTTACTTCGACTCCTATAACTCTCACTATATGAGGAGTAAGGGAAGTCAGAGGAAGAGTGTTCTATTTTGAAATAAGTGCCGTGTAGACGCTCCCAATTTTGAAATAAGCGACGCAATTGACATAGCTCAATTTGCATGGCTTATTTCAAATTAAGCCCTGATGTGTAGATGTACCCTCAGTTACTCAGCTTCGAAGGAATTGAAATATATCACTGGATTATTAACTGGGGGGGGGGGGGAGAAGTTACCTAACGTCTCCTTCCAGGATACAATGTTTTGCTCTTCCCAAGGCTAAGACTAGGATCAAAGACCTAGCGACTAGCAAAGGGAAGGGGAGAGGGTCATGTTAGGTGGAAGAGCTGGTCCTGAAGGAAGCTCTATAACCAGCTCATGTCTCATAAAAGGACACGACAATCCCTAAGTAGGTTGCTTCCTCTAAGATTCTTTTTACAGGATGACAATCCCCAGAATTCCAGGAATCATTTCAAGTGGAAGGCCCAAACTTCTGCTCCTCTGTGGGTGGGATCTCCCACTGTCTGACTGGTTTACTAAGTTACATCTCCCTGATTGCCAGTTGTATTATTTAGCGGACCCAAGAGGAGTGGCACCAGCAGATGTGACAACATATGTGAGGTGAGACAGAAACAGCTTCTTCAAAACAAAGCATGTTTTATTTTGTCAGAAACCACACAGCATTTAAAAAAGTGGATTTAAAATAAGAGATCAATTCACACTGTCACATAAACTCTACCTCCTCCTCCACAGCTTATGCAGGCTTGGCATTTTCCCCATCTCTTAGTTGAGGTAACCAGCCTGCTCTGTTTGAAGCCTGTACCCTCTGTCTTTGAGAGCGTCTTGGTCGAAATTTAAAATGTTAATATAGCTGTATCATTGAGGGATGTGAAAAACCCACACACCTGTGCATTGCACTTATGCTAACCTAATCCCTGATACAGATGCAACTGTGTTGACAGAAGAATGCTTCTATTGACCAAGCTATCATTGTCTGAAAAGACCAATGTTCTTAAAAGTGATGGAGAAAACTCTTGTTTCTATAGGTTGTCTACTCTCTGGCTACGTCTACACGGCAAGTTTTTGTGGCAGAAAATATGCTAATGAGGGACTCATTAGCATAAGTTGTGACATCATTAGCATATTTTCTGCCATTTCTTTTTGTGCAAGGGGTTTTTGCACAAAAATAAGCAGTGTAGCTGCTACGTCTACATTGCACATTCTTGTGCAAGAAGAAATGCAAATGAGGCACAGCAATGAATATCACCGCACCTCATTTGCATACCTAATGAGCCGCCATTTTGCGCAAAAAACCCCTTTTGCGCAAGAGCCATTCTGCCACTGATTTTCAGGCAGAACGGCTCTTGAGCAAGAGGGGGTTTTTGCTCAAGAAGGAGCAGTGCAGAAAAATGCGCAAAATGGTGGCTAACACAACCCTCTCCCCTTCCCTATGATACTGTAATTTCACTCTATAATATACTAGAACCCTGTTTTTCAGTTTGATACTTATGTTCCTATCTCAAGACACCCAACTGTTCTTTTCCTCCAACTTTTTTATACTTAGATCAGTGTTTAATAGTCAATGATCATTTTTTTCCTTTCAGTTCTATTAAGATTAAAAATATTATCGAACAGCAGAAGTATACACTTCATAGCACTACTATTTTCAGCCTAATTTACTTTTTTTAATTAGAAAACACCACAGTTAATCACAGCAATGGGCTAATTTCTGGACATAGTATAATCCTTGGCACTAATTTTGATAAAGATTTCTAATTATATTGCCAGTGTGGCTGATTAAAAAAATCTGCAGTTATACATTTGTTTTCATATGACCCAGGCATACTGTACACAGGAAAGAATATTTTTCTGTAATATTCTATTCCAGTGTTTTACTCAACACACTGAATTTTATACATGAAGCTTAAAATTTATACCTCCTTATTTAGCTGTAATAGATCTTGTATAGTGTCTGTTTAAATATCAACTCAAATATGTCTGGTATCTTAGGAACCATGTACAGTGCTTCCATAAAGGACATTTTTTAAAATAATTACTTCCCCTCACCTTCCTATATCTCAATTTATCACAATTTCCAAAACAGGAATAATGATTTACAGTGTGCAATTTCAGAATGAACTCTCTGTAACAATATTCTAACTTTCATATATCTTTTTTTCCCCAAAATTGCTTTTACAAGGAGGTCAGTATCATGATCCCCATTTTATAGATGGTAAGACTAATGCACAGAGCAAATGACTTACCCAATATAGGGTGAGGATTTGAAGCCAGAACTCATGAGTCACAGTCTTCTGGCTAGCCACTTGTCCATACTAGCAAAGGGCCTAGTTTCACTGCAAATTAGTGCATGGCAAGTTGGAGAGTGACTTTACAAAATTAACTAATTGTGTGAACTCTTCCACCATGCACTAGCACAATGGTGAACAATAAGCTGGAGGCAGTTTTCCAGGACCAGGACACCACTTCCCAAAGCTCCTGTTGTCCAGGAATGGTGATCCATAGTCAACTGGAACTGCAAGCAGCAATGTCTGTGGACATGCAGGTAAATAAAGTGCTGTTCTGGCTTGCTGTCCACTTATCGCTCACCCCTGCACTAGACATTCCACATACTTACTGCTACAAGTACAGTATCTACACAGGATATTACTGCATGGCAAGCTAACTGTAACTTGACATGCTGGCTTGCAGCACACTAATATCACATATAGGCAAACTGTGAGTGTCATTGACCTCCTTTTGCTGATCTTGATCTGTAAATTCGAATTCAGTTGCCAATTTATCCTGAAAGTCATCCTTGGGATCTGGCTGTATCAGGAACATAAGTGCTGCCTGAAAACATTAAGTATTCACACTAAAATATTAGCAAAACTTGCCACTTTGTCTACAGGTTTCAAAATGTTTTACCCCTATTTTAAAGAGAGGGTAGCTGAAGCACAGGCTACCTGGACACCCAGAGTATGATTCCCAGCTCAGAGAGCCATAGCCATGCAAGCACCTATTGAGCTAGCATGCTAAAATAGAAGGTAGCTCAGGGGTGGGCAAATACAGGCTCATGGGCTAGATCCAGTCCACCAGGGTTAGCTTCTGGCAGGTGCCCGCCACTATATTTACTTGCACAGCCACAAGTAACAGTGACTGCAGCTCCCTTTGCCAAGAGATTGCCATTCCCGGCCAATAGGAGCTCTGAGAAATGGTGTCTTTGTTTGCGCCACTTTCCGCCGCTCCCATTGGTCGGGAATGGTGATCCATGACCAACAGGAGCTGTAATCTCTGGTACCTGTGGTTGTAGAGGTAAATATAATGGTGGCCCACCAGGGGCTAACCCTGGCAAACATTCGCTGTGTTATTGCTCACCCCTAATGTAGCTGCAGCAGTGAGAGTGACCGCCTCAAATATGTGCCTAACATCTTGGACAGCTAGGTTATCAGATAGTCATCAGCCCTTCCTACAGCTGAAGCTACACCCAATTTTTAGCAATATCTCCCTCAAAACTAGAACAGCTACAGCTCACTGAGCAAGGAATTACACCCACAGCTCATAGTGTAGACATACCCGTTTATCAGCTCACAACACAACTCAGGTATGCTGGGGCTTGTTTGAGTCCATCCTTCTAGATGACCACTGACTTTGAGGCTGATATACAAGTTGCATGCGTTTAGCCAGTATTACACTTTGGTTTTGATTTCAGCATCCTAGATGTGTTTGACAACTATGCTTCCAATATACAATGACTTTTTTCCAACAACATATAACTGGACACGTGCTTCTATCAGTAAACAACTTTCTCAACAATATGCAGGTTGAGAGCAGACTATGTATATCAGGTGTTAGTCTTGAGACCATCATAAACAAGTACTGACATATGCCTACTGACACTATAAGACAAAACTTTGATCCACAGTGGCACTACAGCCCACTGTAGTATTTTACTATTTCAACAAAATTGGATGCAACATCAATAGTAGTTGTGCAATGGACAAAATTCTCTCCCCCTGCAGTAGGGCTCATGGCCATTTTTCTCTTTGCACTGTGGAAAGAGAAATTGAAATTTGCATAGTCAATGTATACAATTAAACAGAAAATATGTGAAAGCAGCATGAGTTGCAAATGAACTAAAACAGATGTGCTGAATACATTATTGCTGGAGAGAATTTTTGCATGTTTATGTTTCTAAGATAAACCATCTTTCCCATAGTTGAGAACTTTAGAGAAAGGACTAGCAGAAGCCTGCCTGAATTTTTTGATGTGGTACATAGTTGCAAATACAATACATCCCTGTCAGGCACTCCTGAATGTATCTGTTCTCAGTTTAGTGCATCTCTAATAATCTTATGAAATAACTTTCTAAGGCAAGTAAATAATCATTCAAGGTTTGCCAATTATTTCACCTCGGAACCTCACTAACACTATCCATTATTTTAAATACTCCATTTTCCCTCCAGATGCATACACTTAAGAGCTGAAAGAATGAATTACTGGTAACATTCATGAGAAAATAGACAACATTATGGTCATGTTTAACTTCCTTTTCAGATATCTTCTTTTCTCCCTGTCAGATTTTAAAGCAATTTTATTGACAGATGCTTTTGAGGCATCAGAGGTGAAAAATTAAAAAAAAAAAAAAAAAAAAACCAACCCACCACCACCAACATGCTATGTTTCCTTATTAGGTGCTGTTTTCAGGTCTTCTAATTATTAGAATATAGAACACATCTAAATGTGATATTTATTTCTTTACTAATGGAATATTTCTTATTAGAATGACAGATTCCCATTTTACATTTCCTCAGTCTTTTCTCAGTGGAATTTCAAATCCTTATTTCTAGACATCCTAACTTTAATCATGTTCATTTCTATTGCGTGCTCAGAATATAAATGGCTTATCTGCAACCCCGGCACATAAAAAACTAAATTTTACCTCGTCTTGCTAGTCAAGCTTCTCATTCTGCCAATCCATCCTCCTACAATAACAATGGCTCCAGTTCATTGTAGAGATGGGACTGTGGAATGGTTCATACAGTGCAAGTATGTCTGCAGCACTCATGGACTTCCAAAATTTGGGGTACCGTGCACCCCAGGCATAGCAGACCAACATTTGTCCTTTGATTCTGTTAAGTATCTTATCACAGTAAGTCATATAGTTCTATTTTCTCCTTAGAAGGATGGTTTACACTAGCTTTTCCGCATTTTCACTCGTGTTGAAATAGAATTTTAGATGTACTTTCTCCAGCCATTGGATGATCTAAATATCAGCTCAAATACATCCCTTTTCTTTAACTATTGTATGTCAGTTTAGTGTTCCCTTAATGGAACACATTTGGAATTCTGAATATAGAAATCCTCTGGCTATGTGTGGAACAGCTACAATGCTTGGAGTGGAAGCTTTTCCTTCACTAAATACTTCTAACCCTAACCTGAGGGGTCATATTTAAAGGGCTATAAGATAACCAAGTGCCTATATATACTCATTTTTTTTAACCTTACAATAGATGCTATCAAGGATAGCAAGGTCATGATGGATACATGCATACATCATCTAGAAACTAGAGTGACACCACCAATCCATCTCAGATTGATAACTATTATCTCATCAAATACTACTAACCATAGACAATAAACAGTTTGGGGCAGTGACCTGGAGGTGAAAGCAAGGGCACTGGAAAAAAATGTTGCTGACAGCCCTTGAACCCAAATATAAACCCTGTATATGATGGAAAATCACTTCAAGCCACAGGGTGTGTCTGGACCCCCAGCACCTCTAGTTCTAGCATCTCTGGGGAAAACTCTCCATTTCCTTTTATTCCCCTGTTTCTCTTTTCCCAGGGCTGGGAAGTCTGAATCATGCTGGGTTTCAATATATAACATTTAGAGGTAGAATGAGCCCCTGAGTCACAATGGTAGACAGATACACCCAGCAGCAGTAGTCCTATTGAGTTCATGAAAAAAAAATCTGGTCCCCTAGCTACTAGGGAAATGACATCGAACCAAAAGTGAAAGTAAGCGGGTGTACCCTGATGCACAGCTCTGGCAAGAGCTGGCTGAGCTCAGCAAAAGCCAGCAGGGAGCTGTTTTAAAAGCTGGCAGGGACTCAGGTTGCAATAGGACAGTACCTGTAAGAAATTTAAGTTACTTTCACCGCTGCATAGAGCATTGCTTCATTAACCAAAAAAAGGTATATTGCCCACACAACTTCCTGCGGCTCCCCTTGGCTGGAAAAGGCGAACGGGAGCCAAGGGGAGCTTCAACGCTCCGTGGCTATTGATCCTTTAGGTAAACAAAGTGGCATAGGCTCACTAGCGGCTTTCCTAAAGCAGGCTCACAGAACACTCTGAGAAATACTGATTTACACTGTTATAAAAAAAAAGCAGAATTAGCCTATATTATGTGTTATGGGTTCGATGGTTTCAGAAAATGAACCAATCAGTCGCACATTCTGTCCTTCATTTTTAGTGCCAAATGAAAAACTGAAGCAATTCCACAAGGTAGGAAAGAAGAGGCATATTTTGCAGGCAAACTCAGTCTCCATCGCTTATGTCCAATCCCAAATAGTCCACCCTGCAGCGTGATGTGCTAGATTCTTCTCCACCAAGAAATGGGTAATTTTGAGAACCGATGAATATTATGCACACGTTCACATGTCATCAGTGCAAAGTTATTTAGCAGAATTCTTCCTGTAATTGCAAATACTGGGAATGTTCAGTGTTCAATGGTCCTCGAAAACTCAGACTTCCAATTGGCTGATGATGGGTCCTATTACCAATGTACAATGAGCCGTGAAATACTGCAGCACAAGTGAGAATCTTGGAATTCTCAACCTCCAACAAAGGGTTTGGAGGTGGGGGGGGGGGTATGATAGTATCTTTTAAGCATTTAGATCAATGCATTTCACTTTTGCTGCATTGACATGTTGCACATCTACCAGTATACACACAGACTGTGAGTGGATATTTTAAATGTAAATTGAGTAAAAACAAAAAAGAATTTGCAGAGATAACCATCTCAAGGAATCTGGAGCTTGAGACACGTTATTTGGTGTCACCCTTGAAGAACCAGGGTAAGTTACAAAATTGCTGCCATCTAGCCCATTTTCCTGAAAATCTCCTGGTTTATTTAACCAAGCATCAGTATGCACAGAAAGTTAAGTAAGAAAAAGGAATGAGGCTTCCAGTTTTAAGAGCATACAGCAGTGGATAGTGGCAATTAAAGCTTTTTTAACCATAGTCAGCCTTTTGGCTTCAGTCAGTGGTTCTGCTGCTTAAAGAAATTGGGTGCCTACCCAGCTACTGGGAGGGTGCTTCAATAGGCGACTGTTGGGGAGGAACATATGAGGGTGCCAGCGACATAACCACCCCTCACATGACTCCTCCCCATGCCTTCCTTAACCCAGGTAGGACCAACCCGAGGAGGATGCAGGGTCCAAGACAACTGCCCTATACACCAGGCCTCACCTCTTCCCATGCCCACTCCACCTCTTCCCATAAGCCCCCAGCCTTGCTCCACCTTATTCCCACCCCCTGCTCTGCCCCTATTCCACCTGTTCCCCAAGCCCCCACCCCCAAGCAACACAGCCTGGGGTGCCTGGTGCTGACATCAGGAGTCTCCACACCCTGCACTTACCAGCACCAGCGACGTGACCCAGCCCCAGCCTGGTCTGCACCCAACTGTGTTGTTTTGCTTCCTGCCACCAGTGAGTGCAGGAAGAGGTTCTGGTTGCTGTCCCCTTGCACCTCCCCCCATGATGTTTGGTGGAGGGGGGGATACGTGACCTCATGTATCTCTCCTGGGTGCGTTCCACTGCAGGCAGATACATGCATGCTCTATTCAAAGTAGTATAACACCAACAGATCCTGGTCATTGGCAGGGGGTTTAATCTGGAGCTCATGCACTCTGAGCTTAGTGAGTGAGCCTCTACTGTATGAGCAAAAAGGCACATAGCCCTTAGCTAAGGTTTCAGTGCTGCTTGATGGGTGTCATGTGATTTGATTTATTTTAGATCCAGGGGTAACCAGGAGACTCCAGAGAGACTTAACCACTGTTTCTTATTTATTGCAAGTTTTAAGCAGTTAATATAGTTGTTTACATTTCACAAGCCTTAAAAACAATTACTATACAATTTAAAGCTTAAATACTATAAATTCTAAAGCAATTAATACAGCACAAAGCAATGCAAAAGCAAGTAATAGAAGATCTACTATAATACAATAATAAAGTGTAGTTCACTTACACTGCACGCGTATGCTACCTAAACTAGGCAGGAGGTCTTGGTCCCTTTGATTCCCACCCGTTGGGACTTCATGCGCTGGGATCGCCAGTGTGAAGGGTAACTTCTAGTTACAACAAGCAGGACCTGTGGGTCAATCCTGCTCATTCCTTCCCTTAGATTCTTCTTACTAAGCCCATTTCATAGCAAAGCGAGACTTGGTCGTTCTAATAATATTTATCAATTTATTACATATTGTGTAAGATACCTGCAATGCCCAATGCCCTATTTGGGGTACAACCTGCTATTCAGAATGTTGCAAAGACTATGTGCATAGTTAACAGTTTTATGGGTGCATCTGTAATTTTTGCTTATCAGAAATAGACGTACCAGTACAAGGTTGCTTGTCAAGTGTTCTTAATGTGGTTTCGCTGTACTGCTTAATCTGCATTATTGTGCAAAACGTTTCTGCCTCTCAAAGCTTCCCCCTCGAGCCTTGCCTACTTGTCTAAGTGCACCAGACTTGAGACAGGCCTGGGCTTAGCTTTTAAGAGAATCACACTGTGGTCAAGGCAGACCTCACCATTTATTGTCAAGGCAGGGCCGTCCAGGCTTTCCTACAATGGGGCAAAGCCCCACATCCAGGAGCTTGGGTTAAACTAGCATGGTAAAAATAGAAGTGCGGTTTTGTCAGTACAGATGTGCGGCTTGGCTTACCCACCCAAGCGCACCCCTACCCCATCTTCCGGGTATGTTGTTCCCATGCTGCCGTGGCCACATTACTATATTTACTGCACTAGATTAAGCAAAGATAGTATATGTCTCTCTACCTACCCTAGGAATTATCCTCCCAGCTTATAAACATAGCCTTAGAGAGGGCTACAACTCTGTACCCCTATATTAGCTGTGTCACTGTAGTCCTTCAGTGTAGTCACTACCTACTCTGATGGCAGGTAGTTGCCTCTCAGTAGAGGTAAGCCAGCCAGGGTGGTAGCCAGTCTTTCCTTTAAGGTGCAAGTGCATACCAAGAATTTGCCTCCCACCCAACTCCTCAGCGGAGCTGCACAGTAGCTGCTTAGTGCTCTGGGGTGAAGCTCTGTGGTGGGCGTCTGCCCCAACCCAGGAGCAACAGGGCAGCCACGATGTGACCCTGGCCCTTGCTTTAGCCCTTCCCCAGGGCTGGAAATGCGGGTCATGTGGTGGGTGGCTGTTCCTCCAGTAGCCCCGTCCAGGGCCAGAGCCATGTAGCTGCTCAGGTGGTCCGTGTTGTGGGTGGCCAGCAGCTGCTTTTCCAGAGAGACAGAACTGCATGCTGGGTGGCTGGTGGCTACTCAGGCAGCCCTGACCAGGGTCAGACCTGGAACTGCATTTTGGGTGGCAGGCAGCTGCCCAGGAAGCCTTGGCCAGGACCAGGGTCGGAGCTGCGTTGTGGTTGCTCAGGCAGCTGCTCAAGTGGCCGGGGCCAGCTGAGGCCATGTGGTGGGGGATCCTTGCAAAGTGTTGTACAGGTGAAATGTAGTTACTTTGAAGGCATCTCTAAGACTGGAATCATGGCCCCAGTTCCAGCTATGGCAGAACACCATGTGACCTATGTTACAGCTGGGTGTGCTGTCTTTTTCTTCAAAACATTTGAGCGGTTGGGGAAACGGGAATGGTATTAGCATGTGCAATTGGCCAAGTTGCACATGCAAGTATGACTGTTAGTTAAACAACGCAAGGGTGCAGCAATGCTAAGCATACTCATGTATGGGGGAGGCAGGGTTAGCTGAAAAATGCTGCAAGAGGATAAGGCAGGGAATGGCATGGAAAGTATAGAATAAATTGATTTAGAGCATGGTTGGGAGGACTACAGAATTAATGAATTGGCATCTGTGTTTTTTTAAACCACCCACCACACCCAGGAATAGGAGCTGGAAACCCTAGTGAAAGCAGGTAACACTTTATGCATATTTAATATCAATCTGTTCTTTTGTCACAAGAATTTGGCATGTGTCAGACAGGGAAAGTGCGACACTGAGAAATACAGGAACTGAAATCTGTGGGAGATGCAGGTTCTGAACATCTTTGTTTATGGGATAATTTATTCAGTCACCTGACTGAAAATTTTGGTCTTAATCCCTCCATCTATAACATTGTGGCCCATTGGCTAGTGCATGGGATTCTGATTTAGGAGAGTTGTGTTCTATTCCTGGATGTGTCACTGACTTTAGATGATTCACTGGTTTATACCTCAGTTTCCACATCTCTAAAATAGTGATGATTGTGCTCTGCTTTGTAAAGTATTGTGTGATCTACTGAGGAAAAGCACAGTATGAGAGCTAGGCATTGCTATATTTACTTCTTGCTTCAGGATGCATAAAAATAATTTTAAAAATATTTGTTAGCAGCTGGTGTGTATCACGGTAGCACACATCCAAGCAAGCACACATAACCTCTATATTGGTGCAAAAGACAAAACTCACTTCACTCACAGATGGAAAATCTTAGAGGGAACATCGGTGGTAGCCAGGTCAATGGAGGAATTCTTCCATTGACTTAGCACTATATATACAGTAGATAGGCTGTCAAAAAAGTGTTTCAAACTGTGCTATACAATTTAAAAAACCCTCCTCCTTACCTCATCCAGCACATTGGCTATGTAGTCTGCATTATCCAGTGGAAACTTCTGGCATTTGTGACAAAGAAATATTGGGAAACTGATACCCAATGGTGAGACTTTGAAGAAACTCAAGATTTATTTTTAACAAGCTCAATTTTCAGTAATTAATGTGAGCCAGATGCTCAACAAATGTAAACAATTGAAGTTAATGGCGCTATTCTGACTTACACCAGCTCTGTTTCTCTTACCCTTGTTCAAGACGGAGTGTTTGGATAACTCCTTTTCAGAGGAAGGGCTGATAGCCTTTTAGGGTGTGATATAATTTCAATTATTTCCAGGAATCTAAAACTGAATTGTGAACTAATTAAAACTGTGTTTATACAATCATTGAGCTAGAAAACTATCTGATTCCAACTCAGATAAATAAACATCCCTCTTCAGCACACTATCCAGGGGGAGCTTTTGGAAAAGACAAATGGCAGTTAGGTGCCTCACTTCCACTGAGAACTTGTGAGGACAAGCCAGCTCACATGCTTCTCTGCTCTCTCTCCAACCTAATATAAAGATGTCAAAAATCCTCTGAAAGTAATTCCAAAATGACTATCACTTTTCTTTGCTGATCAAAGACAACTTCTCAGTTTGAGGTTCAGCAGGGTACTTAGCACTTGGATCACAGCAAATGAGATTATACCTTTCCCCACCTGGTGGATTCTTGAATGACACCATGCATAGCACTAATGAAGACAGATTCATGTTATTTATTAACTGACACTAACAAGAGTACTTGTGTTTTATCATTAAGGTCTTGCTTTTCAGGTTCATATAGCTTTAAGATAACGCATTATAATAATTAAATATGTAAAAAGGGGGTAAATAAGATTGATAGGCAGGATGAAATCAACAAAAGCCAGGAAGTTCTAGTCAATTCTGATCATCTATCCTTAACTTTTTCCTGAGTGGAAAAAATATAGTAGAGTGGGGGTTTGTCTATATATAAGAGTTGTACCATATGAACTGCATCATTAGTTAAAGGAGTACAACTTGATCTAGTGTGGACATGGTTATAGTGATATAAGTGAATTTATACTAGTATTAGTCTTCTTTAAGGGAAAAAAAGCTATAATTATACTGACAGCATTTTTATAACAAAATAACTGTGCCCACAGTTGGGGTTTTTACTGGTAAAAGTACATCAGCAAAATGAACTTCACCCCACTGCCCATAATAGCTAGAAGGGTAAAAATTTTAAGTGTAAAGCAGAGTTTAGTTGCTCTAATATAAAGACAAACTTAGCTTTCACATTATTTTCCTTGATGTATGTTGTTATTCTTTATTAAAGGTCAGTTAAGGGCAAGCTCATCTTTCTTATTTCAGGATCAACCTTCTCTGATGGAATAAACACTTGCAGCATATTAAACTGTCAGAGCTGAGTAAGGGAAATGCATACTATTTACCCATTAATAAAAGGGCCACTTCCAAGATGTTCAGAACCCAGTTTGAATTAGCTTTTAGCATGCAACAACTCCTCCTCCATCATTATTACTGATCCCATTGAAAATTTTGCCAGCAGTATCATCCTTACTAAACTTATACACTGTTTTTGATGTTGAACTGTAGCAAATGGCTTCTTGAAGTCCAAGCAGATCACGTCTACTGCTTCATTCTAGTCATCTGTCTTTGTCAGTTGCTTGAAGAAATTACTTAGATTTGTTCAGCCTGACCGGTACTTTAACTAGCTTTGTGCTATCTAAGTCTGTACCTGTTATAAGTATTCTCTTACATTGTTTCTTCTCAGTGAATTTGGAATCTCCCTCAGGACTGAAGATAAGCTTCTGTCCCATCCCAAATGCAAATGTTACATTAATTTCCCTCCATCCCCATTACCTCTTATCCCCATTACCTTCTCTTATCCCCATTACCTCCCTAGCCAAGAGTTAAAATCTGCCAGTTCTTTTATTTCATCTTTTAGTATTAAGCTCATCTGAAGAAGCGGGTTTTACCTACGAATGCTCATGATACTATATGGCTATGTCCAGACTGCAGAGCTTTTCCGGGCTACCTCCGGTAACCCAACAAAACTATGCCGTGTCCAAGGAACACGTCCGCTTTTTTGGAACAATTTCCGAAAAAGTGGACGCGTTCTTTCGCCATCCCTGTCATCCTCATTGTATGAGGAAAAAGGGATGTGTTGAAAGAGGAGTTTTTTCTGAAATATGGCCCTGTGTAGATGGGCCAAATTTTGGAAAAGCCTCTTTTGAAAGAGAAGCGGAAAAAGATACGCAAATTGCGGTTCACAATTTGCGTATCTTTTTCTGACTTTTCTTTGTAGTGTAGACCTAGCCTATATATTTTTGTTAGTCTCTAAAATGCCACTGGACTACCTGTTGTTTTTAAAGTGACAGACTAACATGGCTGAGACTTTTTTGGGGGGAGGGATGTTCTTACCAGTTTCATCTCTGCTCTTCTTCCATTATTTCTGTGAAAATGTTCCCTCCCCGACCTTTTGGATCTGCTGAATCAATATTCACTAGCAACCAGTAATTCTAAAATAATCAGTCCTACCATATCTATCTTTACTGTGGTTTTTGAGCTCTCATTTCTCTTTTGCTTTATGACTTTAAAGCCTTTATACCTTGGGAAATCCTACTTTCATTTTACAGACTTGTCATCTCATCTGGTCCAGCACTTCTCAACCTCAGATTTCCAAATGGGTCTGCAATTCCATTTCCATTTCCATTTTTAAGGGTCCACAAATGAAAAAAAAAAGGTTCAGAACCATTGGGTTAGTCACTTTCAGGTCCCATTTTCAAAGCTTTTTAGGCACTTTACTCACCCTGCATTCCTTGCAGCAAACAGACATGTGCTTTATTTACAACATGCTATATAAGTGTTTGCTCCCCCTAGCACAAGGCTTTTACCTTTTCCAGGGGCACCATGTGAGAGAAAGGAGAGCTATTACCTCCCTGCTATCCTGAGCTTTACCCATTTGCTGCCTCAACCTCTAGCTTTCTCATGTCTCTTTTAATTGTCCTCAGCCAACGAAGTGAATCACTTTGAAACTGGTTAATCACCTGTGGCTTAATCAAGTATCTCCTCAGTTTGGCCCACATGGGAATGTTTACAAATTGCACAAATTGGTAAGTCAGCTATGAGCTACTCACACGGACTTAAATATCTTTGAGCATCAAAGCCTTCATTTTCCTGTATTGAGACTGTCTGTACCTATTATACATAGAACTAGTGGTGAGGCTTAGAATGAAGGTTGCCTAACCTTTCCCACTCTAGCCCTTTTTTTCAGTTGCTTATAATTTTCGAAAACTTTACCCATTCAGGCCTGCATTTTCCATGCTTGGTATCTACCTCAAGCTGGATGGACAATATGAATAAAAACAACCCAGGAATTTCCATTAGTGGAGGAAAAACAAGTATTTTTGCCAAAGTGAACATTTTTCTAACCTTGCTGTTTTTGTTGTTCTACCTTGCTGTTTTTGTTGTTCTGCTCTTGCACCTTCCTGATTTGGAGAAGCAAATCAATATTTGGCATGAGGATGATCCCCCAAAATTGGTGAGAGATCTTTCACAACCCCAATGAAAACACACTTGCTCAGTTTCTGAATGTCCCTACTGTGCTGGCACAAGCTTCTAGACTCCATTGGACACTTAGGACATCAACAGAACTGATCCTCAATCATCCTCCCCTACTTCTCCTTTCCCCACCATGACAATGTTCTATGGCATAATGAAGATGCACTGAGTTGTGAGACAGGAGACCATAACCCCTAGTTTCATCCTTTCCTCTGACTAGTGTAATAATTCTGTGCAATTCACATCTGTAATTAAGCACAGCCATCTCCCTACACTAGGTAAAACACAAGTATAATTCCCCCAGTTTTACAGATGGAGCAACTGAGGATACTAGTTGTACAAGGTCACATACAGTAGAGCTGGGAGTAGAAGCTTGTAGCACATCTAGTCATCTGCCCCACCATATTGTCATAGGCCAAGTCTATGTGATTTTTGCAACAATATCATTTGCCTGCAGCACTGCTGTCTTGGAAATATTTGTCAAATCTGAGTGGAGAGTCATGGAACAACTGCTTTTCAGGACACGCTCCCTGAAAATACTGTAGAAATATAATTGGAGAAAGCAGTGAACAGTATCACTGCTTTAACTTTACTGTTGTGCCTTCAACCCTCTTTAAAAACAAGACTGCCCCAAATTGCTCTACAAAGCTTTGACTATCGCAAAGAGCACATAGTAACAGATGGCATAAAAGGTTGTGTGGAAAAGCAAACTCCAAATTGCTCACTGCAGACAGTGAGGCTGATACAGGTGCAAACTCCTCTTTGGTAAGGAATACAGAGGCAGAAATTTTCCCTGAGAGATACTGAGCACCTCACTGAATATCTGCAATTCCCTTTGATTTCAGAGGGAGTTGCAGGTGATAAATGGATGCTCAGCACAGCACATAGTATGGCCAGCAGTTTTCTTGCCACAGTTTACTTTTTACCCTGACACAGCTACTCTACTCTGCATATTGGATAATGCACAATCCAGGGGGAGCAAACACTTACATAGCATGCTGTGAATAAAGCACGTGTCTGTTTGCTGCAAGGAATGCAGGGTGAGTAAAGTGCCTAAAAAGCTTTGAAAATGGGACCTGAAAGTGACTAACCCAGTGGTTCTGAACCTTTTTTTTTTTTCCATTTGTGGACCCTTTCAAGCCAGGCATTCTTTTACACTGTAATCTTTCTCCTTAATTGCTGTGAAGACAACTAGCCCTGAAAGGATGCACACATAGATGGTCCTCAGCAGACTAGAATTCTAACCACCTGTAATCCATTTCTGCAGCCCTCAGTACCAAAGCAGGATATTATGCATCAAGAACCAAACCCTCCTTGCCTCAGTCATGCAAGTAGTTCACTGATGTCACTTGTAAAGCAAGTAGTCTTCAGCTTTGGAATTGTATGTAAGATAGCTCACTATTCCCATTCAATGACAATGCCTAGGTGCAAGGGTTAAAGTGACAGCCTTGGCTGTGAAGTTCTCTGCTTTTGTTAGGTTAAGAGACTCTCTTTAATCCTTACAGTATAAGAATGTGTTTTGTGTGACTACTATATTATATTGGGAGAATAGCTACAGGGGCAGAGTGTGATGGGGCAAGAGCTACAGAGCATGTAATAGTTAGACAAGAATGCTAATTCTTACACAGCCTAGGAAGCTTGAGTCAGCCTATAACACAGTGTTCAGCAGTTCAGCAGTACTCAATTCATTTAGTCCCACTATTATGAAGCCTTATGAAAGCAATTCATTCATGGGAGGCTGTGAAGACAGTTTCCCTCAGGAACAGAAATGAAACCTAGGAGATCTTAGGAAAGCAAAAGAAGCAGCAACAGAACCAAATATGAAGTCATACAAAAACGAGCCCTTTTGTGATTTTACCCTTTTCATTATCTCTGACATGCTTAATAGTCTGAGAGCTTTCTACTCTTATGTCAGGACTCATGCGCCTGAGATTAATCTTCCAGGGTTTGATTTAGCAGGTCTAGTAAGGACTTACTAAATCAACTGCTGATGGCATCCTTGTCGACCCTTATACTTCATGGGGTCAGGAGGAGTAAGGAAAGTCCATGGGAGAGTTTTTCCCATCAGCCTCCCACAACAAGGACACCACCTGCACTATTCTTGTAGCTGGAGTTGCATATGTTTAGTTGACTTTCTCTGGTATTGCAGACCTGGCCTGAGATGTGTTCCAGAATAATGGCCTAAGGCAGTAAAGCTGGAAGGGGAAATTTCACTGAGATCCAAAACAGACAAATACAAACAAACCAATATCAAAATTGAATTGACAAGATTATGTTGCTGATTTACCTCAAAAAATTCAATAACCAAGGTAGCTTGTTGTATTTTGATACAGACAATTTTATGTGGCCCTCATTAATGTATCATAGGCAGGTACATGATGAGCAAGAGATACACAATCTAATATGCTACAGAAAAGTTTAATAAAAACTCAGCCTGATAACAATTTCACTAGACAGAGCTTCTGGCGAAAACCACCAGCAGCAAAAAAAACTGTGTGTATTTTTGATTAGAGATGCTATCCACAAAACAGGTATGAAATGACAACTATCTATACTTTTGGGAATTCTAAGATTATTTGAGGTTCTCTAGGTTTGTTTGAGGGTTATTGATTTTGAACACCTTCATTGAGAAATTAAAAGACAAAAAACCACAAACAAATAATGTTTTGTGCTCCCTCTGCTGGCTTTGAAGCAGTAGGTAGCTCTCAAACATTATTCTCCAAGCTGTGCTAGTTGACAAATCTGTGTTGCTGCATCAAACAAAAAATTGAGCATCAAAACCTGCTGTTGTGAATAAGTTAACTTAAATTTATCTCTCTTCAAAACTAGGATAAAATTGTGTGTGTTTAATAGAAAGGGACAACTCAACTAATTTCATGTTCTATTGAATTTCAGGACGAAATGCAGTAACCATCTATGCATACAACTTTGAGTTAGGGCTTAGATTTTATTTGCCATGCATGAAAATTTAAAGGAAACAGTCACCGTAAGAAGCATTATTTCTTACACAAACTGCAGTTAAATGTTCTCAGGTATTTTTAGATCTGATTCTCATTTAAATTATGAGCTAGAATGTGCATCTTACGTACAGACCATGGTAGGATGTAGGCATGTAAAATCCATGTTCCACCAGAATATCATCTCTCACTCAGCACTTCAAGAAGGTTTTGTGCCTCCCACAGCAACTTAGTTGGGTGTATGAAAATAAATGTTATACTCTTTTAATGAGTAGGACTCATCCCCACCTTACCATGTAGCCAGTCAAATGCATAGGGGTGAGGGAGATTGGAGACATGGCTTTGCTAACTCCTCATCCCTTTCTAGTGCACGATACTACTCCAGCCAGGGAAATTCATGGGTATTATTCCCTGAGAACATTCATAATTTTGGCTATCCCTTATATAGGCAGCACAAGGAGATTCCTTTGTCCCTCCCCCCCTATGCCTAGGTGCTTTACAGTTAGCAACAATCTAGTCAATCCTAAATCACTAGTAAATGCACTGAAGTCAACTGAATTACAACAGCTTAACACCAGTATGATGGGTTGGAGAATATGGCTTGCTGGTTTTAGCACTTTTCACATGTTTGTGGGCTCTTACTTTAGCATTGTTAGTCTTGCTATTTAAAGCAGTTTTGCAAGGGCACAAAATACCTTATGCCATTCAGCTGGATCTTTATGTGAAACACATGCAGAGAGGTGAAAAATTTCCACTAGCCATTTCATCAGCTTTAGGAAACTGAACATTCTAACACAAAGAGGCATGACACATCATTATGGGAAGTTTCAAACAGCAGGATTTATGGAAAGTGAATGCTTTGCATTACAGAAAAAAAGGGTTTAATTTTATTTCAAAATTTCCTGCCATCCAACCACCTCAAAGGTGGTTCCAGGCTTCTGGGCACAGCTTGAATTAATGTACTAAGGTCCAAATTCTCTTCCCAATGTCCAGCCTGAGTGCTGAATAGAGGCATAGCTAAGGAGAAAAGAATCTTCCCACCCAAGGCGTCAAGCAGCTGTGAAACCATTCAGCAGAAGTTAGTTAAGTCAATGCCAAAGTATCCATTCAAAAGGTATATGACATGTTCTGCTGTTCTTTGCAGAGTACCTTTCAGTACCTTTTCCCTAGTATGCCCCATATCTGGTGCCTTCCATGCAGGGCTGGATGAAGGCAGGAGCTTGCAGAGCTGCACACAGGGTCCCAAACTAAAAGTTGGTCCAGCAAAAAGAAAACCATAATTGTAATACATCAGAGGTCACCAACCCATTGATCACGATCGACTGGTTGATTCTGGAGCCTCTGCCAGTCAATTGTGATCTCTAGGCCACTAAAGGTCCAGCAGTGCCACAGGGCTCAGGCAGGCAGCCAGCATGCCGTGGCACTACACTGCTCCCAGAAGCAGCTGGCTGCTGGCACATCTCTGAAACCTCTCGTGGTTGCAGGGAGGCAGTTCTGTGCACATCCCCCATCCACAGCACCATCCCTGCAGCTCCTCTTGGCCAGAAACTACACGGACACAGCCCACAGAGGCTGTGTCTAGACTACACCTCTCTGTCGACAGAGAGATGTAGATTAGGCATGTCGAAATTGCTAATGAAGCAGGGATTTAAATATCCCGTGCATCATTAGCATAAACATGGCCACCACTTTTTTTCGTCATGGAACTTTTTCGAAAAAAAACGGCAGTCTAGACACGGATCTGTCGAAAATAAAGCCTTTTTTGACAGATCCTGTAAACCTCATTTTTTGAGGAATACAGGATCTGTCGAAAAAGGGTTTATTTTCGACAGATCCACGTCTAAACTGCCGTTTTGGGGGGGGGGGTGTTCGAAAAACCTCCATGTTGAAAAAAAGCAGCAGCCATGTTATTGCTAATGAAGCACGGGATATTTAAATCCCTTCTTCATTAGCAATTTTGACGTGCTTGATTTGTATCCCTCTGTCGACAGAGGGATGCAGTCTAGATGTAGCCAGAGACATGCTGTCTCTCTTCCCCCAGGGGTGCACAGAAACATGCCAGCAGCCGGCCACTTCCAGGAGCAGCATGGGCCAATGGCATGCAGGCACACTGCCTGAGCCCTGCTGCACAGCGATCTGGGAGCCACCTATGGTAAGCTCCTCCTGGCTGAAGTCTACACCTTACAACCTCCCCTGCAGTCCACCTCCCTGCCTCAGGTCAGAATCCCTTCCTGCACTAAATGCCCTCACAGCATTCACAGTCTTCACCTTCTCCTACACCCCAACACTCTATCCCAGCCTGGAGCCCTCTCCTGCTACCAAGCTCTCTCTGAGAAAAAAACTAATGTAACAGCTGTTCTATGGCAAGAAGTGGGCTATTTTGAATTAAATTAGCTATATTCTACATGCTTTGAGACTGAAATGTAACCACAGAATGGCCTTATGTTAATGAAAAGGCAAATTTAGTGTAGTGTTAATAGCCTTGTTGTGATTTTTTTTTTTTGTTTTATATTAGGAAAAAGACTTGCATGCAGGGCCCCCACAAAATGTAATAGCCCCAAGGTCACAGGAGAATTAATCCAGCCCTGCTTCCAAGAAGCATGTACTTCCGCACCTTATTTTCTCTATCCATTCCCTCTACGTCCTTTTCTGCTGCAAAGAGCATGAAGCAAAGACCTGTTTTTGACCCTAAGACTCAAAGTCAAGGTAAATTGAAAAAAAGCATCTATCACATGTACATCTGCAGAAGTACTATCGTACTCTAATTCCCAATGCATCGTGCACTGGGGGCCAGAGTAAAATCAGGAATAAATTCTTATGGGATGGAATCTCTTCCTGATTACAAAATACAGCACAGCATAGGACAATTGATAGGTGTGACAGCTTAGCAACTGTGGAAACAGACTGGTAACTACTTTGAAGTTCCATACGTGTCAGTGAAGCATCATTTTCCCATCCACTGAACTAAAACCTTTAACTACACAAGCTTTTCTTTGTAAGTATCTCATGTTACTGTTTTTTTAGTAAACAGGGATGGTAATTAAAGCCATTATGTCTTCTCTACACAAAGAGAGCACCAATAATAAAGTTGTGAAAAATATGGCCTAGACTTTAATTGGCTAGATTTGTACTTCTACTGTACATGATGAAATTTTATTGAATGAAAAAAGAGGTTGTAAATTCTTGTTATTGCACAGGAAATTACTGCAGCACTTAGTTTTAAATGTAATTCAAAGTGAAATGTGATTAATAAAAAGGATTCTGATAGGAAACGTTTATTTTAGTATGGCATAATATAACTTTTTTTTTAAGTAAGCGGCGCTATCTCTGCAGAGCAGGAAATAACTACGGCTGAACAGAAAGTTGAAAATTAGACGGAAAATTCTGGAGATCCAGGTTTAAGTCCAAAGCTCAGCAATATCAGAACGAACAGTTGTTATCAAAGGATGCTCACCAATGAGCAGAGAATTGGAGAGCAAGGCAAAGGAAAGGGAAGGTTTATAAAACAATTACGACAATTTCATGGTAAAAAATTATTTGGATGACTAGGGATATTTTGGCTTAGTTTAGCAAGTATTAAATATCTAATGACATATATCATTTTGGTAAGTGGGTAAAACGGAAAGGAACAAAAATAAAAATCTGAATCCATGGCAACAGGTGTCCAAAACAAAATAGCTTAATCTTTCATTTAGAGCTAGCCAGAGGATTAACTAAGCAATTTCACCTTCAAAAATGACTCTGGGATGCACTGCGAGTGGCATCTACACTGAAACTTGCCCCTCTGAAGGCCTAAACATTTTTTTAGATTACCTATACATTGAGGATATGATCTCACACATGGGACCTGTTCTTAGATAACCATGGCCTATGCCTATGTGTAATATTGCAAATCATACAGCAGTACATACTTTGACATTGAAAAACAGGATTAAACTACAGGATTTTAAAATCCTCAGAACAATTTTCCTTCATTTGGAAACATTTGAATCCTGAGAAGAATTGAGCCTTTCAAGATACAAATCATATTCTGAGATACCTTCCCTTTGAAAAAATATTTCCCTTTTCATGACCAAGATGATTTATATAACTGTAAACCTCGTGTTCTCTCACTGCTGCTTTTAGAAGTCAAGATTTGAGAGGAATGGCTTACAGTTTTTTTTTTTAATTTGGTTGGTTGGTTTGGTTTATGTAGAGTAATTCAGGTGAGGAAGGGCTAGAATTGAAATATCCAGAGAATACTGGTAACTGCTCCCTATGGGTTGTAAAGTAATAATATTAAAATAGTAAATTTTGAAAATTTAAGAACCCAGCAGAATTGACAGATAGTATCTAAAGATAACATGTAGAAAACTGTTTATAATACACCACTTCCCTTGTTCCTCCCTCTGAAGGATATATAAGTGCTTTACAAGCATTAATAAATTGGCATGCTGAATATACTTCTTCTAGGGCACTTAGCTGAAGAGTAGAGACCATATCAAAGTATAAAGATGTTCTGCAAAACAAAATGGAAGGTCCATTTACATCATCAGTATGTGCTATGTCTAGACTATGGAGTTTTTCCGGGATACTGGAGGTATCCTGGAAAAACTCCTCTGCGTCCAGGGAACGCGCCTGCTCTTCCGACATTTTCTACAGAAGAACAGACACTCTCTTTCGGAAGCCCTGTATTCCTCATTTTATAAGAAATAAGGGCTCTTCTGAAAGGAGGTTTTTCCAAAATTTGGCCTCGTGTAGACAGCCAAATTTCAGAAAAGTCTCTTCCGAAAAGAGAATCAGGAAAAGGTACGCAAATTGTTCTTCGCAATTTGCGTACCTTTTTCCAAAAGAAAAGCAGCAGTCTAGACATAGCCTTATTTACCACCCCAGAAATCAAACCCCCCGATAGCCTAATTCTGCTCTTGCTTACATTGGTGTAAAGCTAGAAAACTGCATTAACATATAGTCGCTTCAAACTTCTACCATACTAATAACAGAGTTTGGCCTAAGGTATCGGACCATTCTTTGGTGCTCCTGAATAACTGCGCTCTCTCTCATTTGTTTGTAATGCAGTTGCATGTCTCTTTGGGTACGTCTACACTACAGCGTTATTTCGAAATATCTTATTGTGAAATAACACGTCTACACACAAAATGCATTTCAAAATAGCATTTTGCTATTTTGAAATAGCGCGTCCACACTGATTGAACGCTGAATCGCATTTAAGGCCAGCTGAAACCAATTCCAGCAGGGCATCAGGTCAGGAGTTACTTTGTGTGGCTGCTGCCTGAGGCTATCTGAGGCCTGTGCTTAAAGGGACCCACCCCTGGACAGCCAGTTCTCAGGTTTCCCTGCTTGCTTGCCTATCTCGCTGAGGGACAGCAAAGCATATTTTTCTCTGCATGCTCTGGTTGCCCTCACTCAGGACACCACAGTACTGTGCACCATGGAGCCGGAGCTGCCCCTGGGCACTCTGGTGCTTCTTTTGGATGTGTTGCTGCAAGCCTAGCAGCACTTTCTGGAGGCTGCCTCACAGCATCTGCTGCAGCCCAACCCCCCAGCCATCATCTGGACCCTCCTGGGGTATGTGGAGGAGCAGCTGCTGCTCCTAGATGCCAGCATGCCCCACAGCATCTGGACACCAGCAGCGACTGGTGGTACCACATTGTCCTGAAGCACTGGGGAGACCAACAATGGACCCAGAACTTTAGGATGAAGAAGAACACCTTCATGGAGCGCTGTGAGTGGCTCGCCTCTGCTCTGCAGCGATGGGACACACACATGAGGCCTGCCATTCCCCTCCAGATGCATGTGGTCATCACCCTCTGGAAGCTCCCCACGCCGGATAGCTACCGATCCATGGGGAACCAGTTCGGCATGGGGAGATCCACCATCGAAGCAGTGCTCATGCAGGTATGGCAGTCTCCGGTCACTGTGCCAGGAAGGGGGATGCAAGGATGGGATGGGCTGCCCTAGGGAAAAGGGGAGAGTTGGTGCAAGTCCCCTCCATGGGAGGGTTTGTTCTGTCCCACCCGCACTAAGGACTGCCCGCGGTGGCCAGGATTGCAGGGGAGGCTGCTCCTGGGGAGTGGGGGTGCAGGGCAGTGGCGGGGAAGGAGAACTCTCAGCCACCCTCGCACCTCAGTGACTCTAGGTTTTGTTTTGTGTCCCTCTGCAGGTGGTCAAGGCCATCAATAGAGTGCTGCTCCGCAGAGTCATCCGCCTTGCCGATGTCAACGCGGTCATCAAGAGTTTTGGCGCCCTGGGCATCCCCAACTTCAGGGAGGGAGGGGGCTGTCGACGGGACACATATCCCCATCTGTGCCCTGGAACACCAGGCCTCCCTCTATATCAACCACCAGGGATACTTTTCCATCATCCTGCAGGCTGTGTCTGACCACTGGGGCCACTTTGTGGACATCAGTGTGGGCTGGTCCGGCAAAGCACATGATGCACGTGTGTACCACAACTCCTCCATTTGCCAGAGGCTGCACGCTGGGACTTTCTTCCCCGACTGCCACATCAGGATCGGGAACATGGACATGCCTGTGTGCCTGGTTGGGGATGCGGCCTATCCCCTACAACGCTGGCTCATGAAACCCTACACAGGACACCTCAACCGTCCCTGACAGGCATTTAATGCCAGGCTTGGCAGGGCCCGTATCATGGTGGAGGTGCCTTCGGACGGCTGAAGGCCTGTTTTAGATGCCTCCTCATCTGCCTGGACCTCTCCGAGCGGAATATTCCACACGTGGTGGTAGCGTGCTGTGTGCTGCACAATTTGTGCGAGAAGAAGGGGGAGGCTTTCCTGCCAGTCTGGATGGCAGAGGCCAAGCACTTGGCCAGCCTGTACATGCAGCTCCGCACGGCTGCCAGCAGGGGGCTGTCCGTATCTGGGAGGCCCTGAGGGAGAGCTTCCACCCGGAGGAGGAATAAAGTCTCCCTGGTGTACCCCACTGGGGACTTGTGCATCATTCCATCCTCACGTCCTTCCACTTTAACCCTCCTTCCTGATGTATAATAAAGACACGTGTTGCAGAAAACAAACTCTCTTTATTGAACAAAACTGGGGTGTGTGGGGGGGATGAAGGTGGGAGAGGGGAGGTGAGAGGGTGGGAGAGGGGAGGGGTAAACCTGGGAGGAGGGAGCTGGAACAGGGAGGCAAGAGGAGGAAGGGGGAGGAGAAGCTCAGGGTTGGCAGTCTTGCATGCCCACCTTTCTCCCAACACTGTGGGTGCGGGGGCCTCGGCATCCCCGCGGGGTGGGAGAGAGGGGGGAGGAAGAAGTGGGAGGGGGAGCAGGTGTGGGAGGAGGAGCAGTAGCTGGGGAGGCAGCAGGGGCTGGAGCGGCAGGAGGCAGCAATCTCTGCACCAGGGTCTGCAGGTTGTCGCAGATGGCACGGCCCTGGGCAAGCAGCTCCCGCCCACTCTCCCACCGGAGCTACAGGTTTTTGTGTACCCAGTAGCCCAGGGTGCAGTGCAGGCCTCGCAGTATCCCCAGGTGCTGCCGCTGGTACTCCTCCTGGTTACGGGTCAGCCTGCTGAGTGCCCGGGTGTGGGAGGATGTCCTGGGTGGGGTGGTGCGCTCTGCACTTGCAGCTAGTGCGGCTGTGGAGAAACAAGAGAGGTGGTCAGTTATCCCTGGGAACGCAGTGGGTGAAGCCCAGGCCCCCTCTGTAAGGCAAGGACAACAGGTCTCCGTACCATCAGAGCCACTGTGCTATCACAGAGGCCATGTTCGGGATGTTCTGCTATCCCAGGAGTGCATCCATGCCCCTGTGCTGTATGTGATGTGGGTCTGTGGGGAGGGGGGGGCGGAGAGATGTTCCCTGCCTCTGTGTAGAGGGGGCTTGTGGAGGGAGGGCATCCTGCTGTGTCCCACCCTGGGGTCAGGAGCACATCATGTGCCTTCATACATACACGCGGGTGGGTAACAGGCCAAGGCCCCTGTCATGGCTCCTTCCCCACTCTGGCATGATGAATGCAGAAGTGGGGGCCAGCAAAAGTACCCCAAAACCTTATCTACCAGTCTTTGGTATAAAACTTCCCCCCAAAATCTTAACAACCTAGATTTTGGGAATAAAATGTTGCTGCCATCACCCAAATATTAATAAAGCAACCAGAGAAAGACTACTTGGGAAATCTCACCCCTAATGTACAAACCAGGACACAAAAATTAACCAATACCAGGTTAATAAAAAGGAAAGAAAAAGAACTTTTATTATCACCACAGTATTCCTGTTTCAAGCATAATGACTGGATGGAAAAGTAAAAAAATAATATACTCATGGAGGAGAAATTTACCATGGGCCAGGAACTTAGTTACAAAGGAGAGCAAAACCCATTTTTAAATACACAGACACTAGATCCCATTTTCCAAACCATAAAACAATAAAACAGATTTATCTAAACTTTATCCTACTTACAGACTGTGAAGAGTATTTTCATCCTGTCCCCTTCAACAGCTGGAGAGAAAACTACCCCAGAGACAAAGGAGGGGAAACCCCAAAAATTCCGTTGTCCCAATTTGAAATTCCTACCTACATTTCTATCGCCTGCCTGCCACCTAGTTTAGGTAAGGGTCATAGTTAACCCCTTAGTCTCCAGGATGCTGGCTAACCCTCATGATCATGACAGCCCCTGTGTGGCAGCCAGCTTGGGCCACATGCCCAGGGTAGCACAGCACATGCACAGGTTGCTGCATGAGCCATGGCCAGCAAGGGCCCACGTGAGCGGTCCCTGGTCTTCCTCCCCTCCTGCCCCCGCATAAGGGGACAGTGATGGCACTCACATGTTGTTGTCTCCCTGGCCTCAGACAACACCAGCGACAGGTCTTCTGGGATGGCTTGGGGGCCCTGGCTGCACGGCATGCTCCCTCTGGGCTCCTGTGGCTCCTGGCCCTCCTCCACCTCCTCCCCCATGCCCTGGTCAGGGCCCTCTGCCCCAGGGTCGATGACCACCTGGGGGGCATGAACCATCCCGCCCCCCCAGGATGCGGTCCAGGGTGTCAAAATAGGGGCAGGTGTCTGGGTCTGCCCCTGTTTGGGAGCTGCCTCCAGTGGCCCTGGCATACGTCTGCCGCAGCTCATTGGTTTTCATCCAAACCTGCTCCTGGGTTCAGATGTGGCCTTTGGTGGCCAGGGTGGCAGCCATGCGACAGTAGACAGCCATGTTCCTCTATCTAGTGCGGAGATCATGGACATTGCAGGCCTCCTCCCAAACCTCAATGAGGTCCCTGATCTCTGCACTGGACCAAGCAGACACCCACCTTTTCTGGCCCCTGGCAGGCTCCTGGGAGCTGGCAGACTGGTCCTGGGGAGCGGTGGAGGGCTAGCTGCCAGTGAATCGCTGGCTCATCTGCGGCCTGGCTCAGGGGCAGCAGCAGAGTGGCTCTGGGCTGGCAGGCCTGGTGCTAGCCACAAAAGACTATAGCCAGACTCTACCCCTTTAAGGGCTCCGGGGAGGAGGGGAGGGGGAGGAGTTTTCCTGTTTGTGCCCAGACTGGCCAGCAGGGCACCCTGGGAAGGGGTTGAGGCCCCCTATTTCGAAATAAGCATCTACACAGCGCTTATTTCAAAATAGCAATTTCAAAATTGGTGCTATTCCTCATGGAATGAGGTTTACTAACTTTGAAATAAGCCCTCTGCTATTTCGAATTAATTTCCAAATAGCGGCCTGTGTAGACGCTAGTACAGTTATTTCGAAATAACGGCTGTTATTTTGAAATAACTTTGCTGTGTAGCCATACCCTTCCTCTTACTACCTAATCCTTCAGTCAGTAAGGCAAGGTCTACACAGCAGCATTATTTTGGAATAACTGACATTATTCTGAAATATCATAGTCCACATTTACACAGCAAGCAGTTATTTCGACATAATGTTGAAATAATGTAGAGGTGAAGGACTTCTTACTCTGACTCCTGTAACCCTCATTTTACGAGTAAAGGAAGTCAGAGGAAGAATGCTGTAACTCAGACTTCCTGTTGTATGGACAGGTCAAAAGCCATATTAAGCTATTTGGACTTAAGCTACACAATTGACGTAACTCAAATTGCATAGCTTATTTTGGCTTTAGCCCTGCTGTGTAGACATGCCCCGATATTGCTGGTAATAAACAAAACCCTCTTTCTCTTCAAGTCAGTACTTAGTAATAATCTGTGGCTGGAGAACAATTCCATGGGAATCACTATTCAAAGAATATTAGAAGACATCTTTTTGCAGCTTGAGCCTTTTCTAATTAATCCTAGCTAAGATTGAACACCTGTTGGAAAATACAGTTTCACTTGTAGCCAGATACAATTTGACCCCTAAAATGAAGTCCTGTGATTCAGGACATTTAATAAAAAATAAGTGACTATTTGGCTATATCTACCTCATTTATAAGCACCATGAATTCCTCCTAAATTGACATAAACTGTCAAGTTAAAAAGATTGCTTTCTCCTTTAGTATTTTACTACAACAAACCATGAAACCCCCTCAGACTTAAATTCTTCTTGTAAAAGAGTTCCTTGTGTTGTGTTTGCTATTCATTATGATACACTTAAACCACGCCATTTAAACTGTACTCACTCTGAGGAATTAAGCCAAGATATTTGTGTTTCAACCCTGATAATTCATTTCCTTGCCAGATGTTAAAATGATATAGGAAATAAACACTTGAAAGAAGGCAGAAGTTGTGTGTCTGGTTTACTTTACTGCTGCTAAGATCTTCCTTATCCACATATCAGATGCTTGTAAAACACATAGTCTAAGCTTCTGAGAAATAACTTTTCACACAACTGAATATTTTTCTAAGATTCTAAGCTGGCCCTGTGTATAACATAGGGATGTTTTTATATAGTGAATATGTAACCCACACACCTAGTATGCTCCAGAGGTTTAATACTCCATTCATCTGAAGAAGTAGGTTGTGCTCATGAAAGCTCATGATACCAGCTACATGTTTTGTTAGTCTTTAAGTTGCTGCTACACCTCCTATGGTTCACTGTCCCATGTAGTGGCACTTAGACCACTTACAGCAAGAGATAAGAACAAGGGAGCTCTACAGCCTAAACTGAGAAGCAGTTGGCTTTATAGCTCTAGCTATAGTTCCTCCTACACAGAGGTCCAGGGTTCAAATCTGCCTCTGTGGTGATTTATTTAAATCTGTTTACTTGTGAGTTAATTGACTGGTTAATCAGTTAGCTACCTGTATAGCACTGATCCACAGCAGAGGAAGAGTATGCCTGGATTCCAACTGAGGATTCCCTACAAGCAAGTGGAGAGGTGGTTCAGACTCAAAATATGGTGCAAATTTGATGATCAGAGGCACAGACTGAGACTTTGGTGAACTAAATCTAAGCTTTTGGGATCTCAGTCTCTTCTTATTGTATTTGTGTGGACTGAACTTTTCAAATTTTACTTTTAGTTTGCTCTTTACTTATGTTTACTGTAACTGTGGACAATATCTGTGGGTTATAAAACAACTGTGTTACATTGTAAGAATTAAATTATTTGTTTCTTCATAAGATTTTATAAAGTTATTTAATTACATTCATTTCTGTAGTTTCTTTTGCAACTTGAATGTAAGGAGGTTGACACTGGGCAATTCTTGCTGAAATTCCTTACAGACTGAACTCTGGGTCTCCAGTTACTTTCTATGGGAGTGCGGGTTTTTTAGATACTGCAGAAGGGCAGTGAAGTCTAGCCCACAAAAATACAACACCTGTAAGGGAAGAGTGGTAATATATATTCTACTGAAAGGATATAACCATGTATTAGATTAGGGTGCTGATTTTAACCAGCATTATGCTGGTGTAATTGCATTTCATCAAATTCAAAGCAGTTACTCCCTCTGACTTACACCATCATGAGCTTAGAGTCAGGACTTAGATCTATAGTTACAGAATGAGATTTCATTGTGTTAAGTTTATCAAGTAACTGGAAAAGCCATCCAAGAAATTGGTGGAGACCAAATTAGGGGATTAAAATGCTCACCAAATATAGTTTCACATGTAAACAATTGATTTAAAGCCTCCTAATTTATATCAACAGCATTCCAACAACTCCAGAATATGAACTCCCTAGCTCGTCAATCCAGTAGACATGATTATTTATAGTCATAGTGTTTTTTATTGAAAACACCAGTAATTTCAGCAAACAAGGCCCAGATTTTATTCATGTTTATCCATATATCTGCTTCACAATGCCTTGTAAAGGTGATAATCAGAACATCACCAGCATATGGCCACCAAATTTCATCACAATACTGGAAAAAAAAAGTTAAGAAACCTAACATTTATCTTGAGAAAACATTTGCTGGAAAATAAGATTATCAGTTTCTGTACTTCCTACATCGATTCTGATGTACTATTACAATAGCTAGCTGAATAAAAACCTATTTTCTGTCTTTTTCTTTCATAAAGCAAACAAAGCATATTCCGTTTCTGTAGACTGACATTAGTTCTCAATGCTGTAAATTAACTGCCCTCTCCATGCACAGTTTGGCTTGGTCCAGAGCCAGAGAAAACACTTACCATTTAAGCTGTTTTCTCGAAATATTTTCACATTCTTTTCCAGGATATTAAAAGAGCCCCAAATAAAACACTGAGTAGTATTCTAATAGTACTATAGGTTCCTTGTTCCCAGTAGGATTGGAAGATACCTGTGCATGAAAATATAGGCTACTTTATCTAGCCTTATGACTTGAACAAATTATTTTGTTCTGTACATGAAGTGCATGGTGCATTCCTTTTATGAAACATCAGCGCTCACAACCATCTTTATCCTCTTGTTCCACTACATCATCTGAGAAGGCATAATATAGGATACCTCTATACCTGAGGTAAAATGTCCAGGTAGAGTAGCTGTTTTCACACTAGCCCTAACTTAGCTTGTGCACTTAAAAAAAACCACAAATAAATACAAGTGTAGCTGTGGTGGCCAAAACAGCGGAATGGGTTAGCTGCTCCATATCGAACCCCTTCAAAATCTAAAGCATGTACTTGGGGCAACTAGACTGCCCTGATGTTTGTGCCCCCACAGTGACACTTCTATTGTTAGTACACTGTACATTGTTAGTCTACTGGTTGGTGCATTACAAATCCAATTTCTCCTACCTTTAACAGCTGCATTTCCACATCTAAAGCTATGTATGAGACACATCCAGCCCACTTAATTGGCCTCATTAACATAGGTCCTACAATTGACAGGTACTTCGTTTGCTGTTTTATTTATTTCCACTCTAATGAATCTGATGAAGTGGGTTTTACCCATGAAAGCTCATGATTCTATATATTTTGGTTAATCTCTAAGGGATGTCTACACTACAGAGAAGATCATAGCTGCCGCATTTGATCTTCCAGGGTTTGAATTAGTGGGTCTAGTGATTGCTTACTCTGATTCCAGTAATCCTCATTGTACGAGGAGTAAGGAAAGTAAGGGGAAGAGTGCTCTATTCCGAAATAAGTGCTGTGTAGACAGTGCCAAAAGTCTAAATAAGCTATTTTGACTTAAGCTACGCAATTAGTGTGGCTCAAGTTGCATAGCTTGTTTCCAGTTTAGCCCTGCTGTGTATGTGCCCTAACAGACGAAATTGGTGGGATTTGTGCTCCTGTATTGACTTTTGGCATTGTCTATCCAGTAGTCATTTTGAAATAAAACACTCTTCCCCCTGACTTCTCTTATTCCTCGTACAATGAGGGTTACAGGAGTTGGAGTAAGCAGTCCTCCAGCCCAACATTATTTTGACATTATGTCGAAATAACTGTTTGTGTGTAAACGCGGACTAAGTTATTTTGGAATAACGTCAATTATTCTGAAATAACACTGCTATGTAAACACAAGGTAAGTGACTTTGAAAATCCCCCTCAAATTTTGCAGGATGCAAAACTTAAAAGTTGATTTTAGTGAAATGTCGTAGTTTAAAGTCTAGTCTACCACAAAAAGGTTTCTGATATACCTATACACAATACTTTTTTTGGTTAAAAAAAAAAGGTGCTGGTACTCTGGGGAAAAGTTGTTGACCAAAAAAAAAAAATAAAAGCCAGGGTGGGGCCAGCATTGCCCTTTTAAGACACATGGCCCCTTTAAGACACGTGGCCCAGCTGACTGTCGTACGTTTGCGTACAGAGGTGCCGGTATGCTACATTCTTTCTAGGTAAGCTCTGACTGGAGGTGCCGGGACTGTGTCTGGAGGTGCAGTACCATCACAATAAAAGCACTGCCTATACCTACAAACACTGTAGCATAGTCACAACTTCTATAGAGAAAAATGAGCTTTTGTCAGTATACTTAATACCTGTTCCTTGAACAAAAAAAAAAGTTATACCAATCAATGTAACTTTTACCCACACTATAACTGAGGGCTACTGCCGGTATAACAGTGTCATTACAAAATTATACACCTATTATTATTATATAAGCAAATTTTCTAAGTGTAGACCTGATCCAAGATTGGTGTTAAAATCTCATTTTAGTGGAACTCACTGCAGCTTTTCGGAATTGAGAGTCATTAGAGGGTGGCTGTTGTATGTTATTTCTGGTGGCTATTCAACACAGCAGAAATCCTGAAGACTGTATCTGGTCTCTCATTATTAATGTATCTATCAGGTTTCTTGCTGACATAAATTCTAAAGATGGGGCAGAGTCCAGCAGTTGGGGAGGCTTCCTCCATGAGGGAAATTCATTCTTCTTTAGCATCCTGCTCATTAGGAAGCAACAATTCCAAGTTAAGCACTCTGTTGTGATACACAAGCATACCATTGCCAGAGCAAGTCACATGTTGAGAAATGTTACCTTCTTTTCTAATTGTGTGACATATGCAGACTGGATCGTTTATTTTTCCTATTATTGCATAACATCACTACCTGTACTGGTGATCCTAAGGTAAAATTATTGTTATTCCTGCATTTGTTACTGTGGAAACCATCCTGATACTTCCTTCCTTGGGGCTGCCTGTCTAAATAGTCATGTTATTTACAAGAGCAAAAATCAGCATTGCTATATTTGTGACACATGCATAGAGAAGATAGGAAATGGCTTGTAACCCTTAGTTGTGACTGTGACCCTGCCCAGGGAAGGACTCACAAGGTAATTCCATCTAGTCCTCCACAACAGAAAATATAATAGGCAAATACCAGGGATTGAATTTGGGTTGTGTAAAATGGGGGAGCTTCAGAGAATGCAGACTAATTACTAATAGTAAATTAGTAATTTAAAAATCATTGAGTACACTTCACATTTTCACTGTATTAACCCCCAAAGGGGGAAATGTTTAGCTCTGGAATATGTTGACAATTTGCACATCTTGCTCCTAATTTATGCCCTATTTCAATTTCTCACATTGCAGCTTTATGATCCCTCCTAGGAAGGATGCTTCAGTCTGAAATGTGCAAAAAGTTCCATTCATAATAGAAAACCACCCACTTGCCCTTTAGATGCTTTTGCACTCTCTGCTAAGTTTTTGGGCTTTTAATTTATTGTAACCTACTTCATCAGACAGCTTTTGCAGGAAAACATGTTTTTGTGCCACAATACCTTTCAGATTTAAGGTCCTGAGATTTAAAGTCAAAATAGCCCTGCCTTCCTTGGGTGGTGTGCATACCTGTAAAATCTATAATAAATTTGCTAATTTGGTTTAATCCAAATTCTACGTACTCAGCTAGAATGCTTTGATTCCCAAACTTAAAAAACCTCTTCAGATCTGTTCTCCCGCTGTCATAGTTTCCTTTGGATACATCCTGAAGAAAGCCTCTCTGAGATATGAAACATTTTACAGTGTGCTCTGCAATGTCTAATTCTTCATTTTATTAATACAATAATATAATGCATTTGAGCGCTCTGCAGTATTTTGATAAGATTCCATGGGGGCTTATCCTTTTCAAGCTCTACTAAAATGTGCAGAGGATGAACCACTGGGGGCTGAAATAGGTGGCCTGCTGACCATTTGTACCCAAAAAGATTAGACGGCATGGATCAAGACTGTTCCACAGACATGTTTTCTGAAAGAAAGATCCCTACAGTGTTCCCTCATTAACTTCTAAACGCTCCAGACGAGGCAACTGGGAAGGGGATTCAGTTCCTTGATATGACCAAAAATACTTGTTAAGACAAAATACAACACACAGCCACAGAGATTACAAGGGGCAGGGTGATGTTGATTGGTGTTCACACTATTAATTAGGCTAGTTTTAACAGATTTATTTTAAGACATTTCTAGCTTCCTAGGTGAGTAAAACAGGAAAAAGAAATAAGCGACATGAAGGAAAACTATTCAGACAAAGCTTCCTTTGGTTTCACCAAAAGGAGGCACAGAACTGCTGTAAAAAGCCCGAACAAAGAGAACAAAAAGATTATTCTAAATGCATGCTGAAAATAAAACTCAGCTATGACATTTCAGCCTCCAGGAATTAGCTGTCAAGGAAAAGTCATAATTAGTGAGGTTTGGCATATGTGCAGTATTAATGACAACCGTGAGGCTGCAGGATATACAGTAATGTTGAAAGGGCTTAAAAAGCCACCTCATAGAACACAAAACAACATTCTCAAGTTTAAAAAATAAATATTACTGGCTTTTCAAATTTTTTAAATGTATATTTTGACTATCATAATTTTGTTACAAGCTCCAGAACTGGTTGAAAAACCTGAAATATTTTGGCAAAGATTTATTTAATCAAAAATTGACTTTGATGAAACATTTAATCAAAAACATGAGATTCAAAAAATGTCACCCATCTTTAATTATACATGTAGCTTTTGAGGATGATGAATTAGCACTCTCCCTTGGCCTCCCTCCTGCATAGTAGGAGTTAGAGTCTGTGGCTCAGATCTTTGCAAAGGCAGCGTTCCTCGGTTTTTAATAAGAACTTCCTTAATTTGACTTTATGGCAGAAATCCTGGCTCTACTAATGTCAATAGCGAAATTCCAGTGATTTCAGAAGGGACAACCTTTCACCACAATTTTCATTATACGTGGCAATGACCTTCACATTGGCAATAAATAAAGCAAATTTACAAATCTTAATACACATTTTTAAAAAATAAACTCAGTTAAGAGAGTTTAGTAATTTCCTATATGTTTATTTATACTGAATGTTTACATAGGTAAACTAATATTTTTGCCATAAGTAAAATAGCATTTTACTGTTATGATTAGTTATTTTTCTGGCTTACTCCTCTAATGTTAGGTTTCAATGTTTTCCTACCTTGACCGAGGAGCTTTTATTGTAATTGGAATGCATGGGGATTTGCTCCTTGTGGAATACTAATACAGAGCAGAAGCCATCTATACATCAGAATAGAGCGGTAAAAATCAAATTTTATTTGACACCTTGATTGTTCCTACAAGCTACAAATCTGATGGCATTCGATTGGAACTACATCAGCAGAAATTGTTGAGGGTTGTGCTTGGGAGAACAGGTTGAATATGGCAATTTCAAGTGTTTCTAGAACATGACAGGGAATAAATACACTTTGAGAACACTGACAGGTGCTTCAGAGAGATAACTGCAATTACTTCAGTCTTCAGCACTCTTCACATATGAAAGAAAATGTGGTCATTCGTTGGCATCATGACAAATTGTCGGCTCTTTTGCACTACTTTCAGGGAGTCCAGTGTTCAAGAAGAGCCTAGGCTTTCCATTCATTGTGTAAGTGTGAGAGGTCTAGTTTAGAAGAATGGTTCATGCCTTAAGAGTTGACTGCTTACATAGAAACTGATCCCATAAGATAAGCATCTTCAGCCCCCAGTGAAAATCAAGAGATGCTGAGGGTGCTTAGCCCACCAATGGAGGTGCTCATGAGACATATGTTACAAATGGACTCTTGCAGATATAAACATTACAACTTCAAATATTCACAGCCAACTAAAGGTCATGGTCCATCAGTGACAACTGAAGGGTTTCAGGAAGAGGCTCGGATCCTGTGTTGCAGAGAGCTGTGCTAAGTGCAATTTACGATACAGATCTATCTTTTATCTTTTTATTTTTATATTTTTAAGATAAAGATACTATCTTTGTAGCCCCATATCCTAGGCTGTTCTCTAAGTGCCAGTCATGAATCTGAATTAGCATACCCTGTGGGAATTCTTTTATGCCAATTTTTTATGGCCCCATAGGGCCATTAAGCATCAGGGACCACCAGGATGTAAGGGAAACCCTTTTTCTCCATTCCCTGCATCAGAATACAGAGATATAAGCAATATTACAATTACCACAGCAGTCCTATGTCACCCACGAACCCTTGTAAGCCAGAGGAATACTAAAATTATTTAGTTAGGCCTATTTTAATTATTCTCGAGTTTTTGGAGGAGTCAGGGAAATCAGAAGAAAGCAACTGGATCATAGGTGGGAAGAGGGAGAAGGAATATTTATCTTAAAACAAGGAAATTCCATTTACAGTATTTTTGTCTAAAGCTGTCCTCCCACACACAGTTAATAATCTTAAAAGAAGTAAAAAGAAATAAAGTCATATCATGATTTACTACCACTAAAACTAAATTGCTTTTTTGAATACTTCACCTTGTTAATTATCATCATCTTTGAAACAGTCCAGACTGACCTCCTATGTCCAGGTATATTAACATGTAACTGCCAAAAATAACCCTTTCATGTATGTGTCCTCCAAAACATTTAGCATATCAGGTTTGTGTAAGGAAAAAAATCATAAATGAAAGCTCCTGCTTTTCAAAAATAAATTCACTGAGAACCTCTTGTTTCAGAGTGTAAGGAGCAAATAGCCACAAACTTCTTCTTAAGCAAAGACACAAATCTAAATTTAATGTTCTTATGCCAACTGTCCATGCCATAATTTTATACCAATACAACACCACTAATTTCACTGTGTTGGTATGTCTACATAGCAGGGCTAAAGTCAAATCAAGCTACTTCAATTGCATAGCTTAAGTTGAAGTAACTTAATTTGGCTTTTGGTGCTGTCTACACAGCAAGAAGTCGAAGGAAGAACACTATTCCTTTGATTTCCCTTACTCTTCATGACATGAGGGTTACCATGAGTCAGAGTAAGAAGTCCTCCAGGTCGACATTATTTGAAAATAAAGGCTTTTAGTGTAAACATAGGCTATGCTATTTCAGAATAACATCATTTATTTGAAAATGTTGCTGTGTAGATGTACCCTTGAGATTCTTGCCTTACATCAACATGAGACCAGAATCAGACTTTCCTCTCATTTATTTGTACATTTTTTCTTTATTTAATAGTGACTATTAAAATGACCTTGTATAGCTTTGTATCTATTTTTTCTCCCTTGCTTACTTCCATATAAAATTTTTAAGCAAAACTAATGCTATTCTCTCCTTATATCCCTACCTTACCAGCTTGACATGTGACATAAAAGTTCATATGTATTCTATCTGTATGGTTTTATAAACATTGACAACTGGAATTCAGCTGACAATTTGCCTGCCAATACACAAGGCAGAACAGAATTTATCAGGGGATAGTAACAATCTACTGCTTTTTGTCAAAAATGTGGTTATGGCTTGAGAACACAGAAACATCAAATGCTGAGAAGAAGAAAGTGAATAAATGATAATGCAGGTACTGCCAAACCCAAACGTTCATTGAATCCAATGCCCCAAACTTCATTTTTAAAATGGGAGATTTAGAGTCTTCTGATATTTTGAGACTTTAGAGGGAAGCTATCCACCCACCATAAACAAAGTAAGCCTCCCATTGACTTGGAAGGGATGTTGCTACACTTTCCTTACCTGTGGTATATGGGGCAGCTGCATTTTAATCCCTCTCTAGCTCCCGCCCATTGTTGACCTGTTTCATTCCCTCACAGTCTCTTTCCCTACATCACCCAATCTCTTTCCTATTCACATTCTCCCTCATGCTCCCCCACATAACCACTTATACTTTTGCTCTTTCCTCTCACAGTCTCCTACTGATCCCCGCATACTCCTGTTTCCCTCCAACAAACCGTACTACAGATGACCCCTGACTTATGACCACCTGACTTATGACCCCCACATTTATGACCGCCCTGCTCCGGCCCAACCTCTCAAGCCCACCTGCACAGTGAGCCACAGTGTCAGCCAGTCACCCGCAGCCCCACCCGGCTCTGGGCATAGCTTGCGCCGTGCCACTGGCTCTGGGACAAGTGGAGCCACCTCCACCTGGCACAGCCCCTGGCGCTGCCTCCTGGACATGTGGAGCTGCTTCCGCCTGGCACAGCCCCTGGCGAGCTCTGGGCCCAGTGCGCTGGGGACTACAACTCCCAGGAGGAAAAGTGGGCCAGGAACCAAATCTCCATTTATATCACTGCACCTATGGGAAATAAGGGTTCGACTTACGATGCCTCGACTTAGGACGGTTCTCCAGGAACCAATTAGGTCGTAAGTGCGGGGGTCACCTGTATTCCCTTGACCTCTACAACTCCCTTTAGTTTCCCTCCTGCTTCCCATTTCTCTTGTCCTTAGTCTTACTCCAGCACCATATCTCTTCCTTGCATACCACATTTCCTTGTACGCTCTTTAATCTCCCTGTTTCTGCCCACATCCTTCTAATTCCTCTGGGTTTCCCACACAGTGTCCTAAAACAGACTTTGAGAGTTCTTTTCTGAGTGCAGCCTAGTTTCAGGCATGTAGAAAACAATAGGAGATGGTGACCACCTTCACTCGTTTAACTTTCATAGGCAAAGAAGCAAGGAGACACACAGAGACACACCCACAAACCCTGTATCCAGAAAGCAAAGAACTTGTTCATTAGAATATCCATAATCAATGACATTTTCTCTTGCAAGAGAGGAAGAATGGTTTTGTGTTAAAACACTGGGCGGGGAATCAGGGGTTCTGGACAAGTTGCTTTATTTTTCCATGCCTCGGTTAAAATAGACACAACATCCATTTGTGTCTTTTCTATTGAGACATAAATGTTTTGGAGCAAGAAACTACATTCACGTTTTTGTACAGTGCTTAGCACCATAAGACACTGATCTTTGTTTGAACTTCCAGGCATTACAGTAACAAATGGGCTCACAGGAGGGTTTATACACCAAGATGTTGAGGTTTGTGCTGTTCAAGGCTGTGCATTCTCACAACTTCCTTGTGCATCCATGCAGGCTCCATTGCAATCTCCTCCTGTAGTAGGAGCAAAGTTGACTTGTATGCCTAAGACTGGCAACTCTTTATTATGCCCTTTTTGAGCAAGCCGTCTTACACCTCCAAGATATGCACATCGTATGTATAAGGCTAGAAGACAACACACAGTTCACATAGCCATGCATGTGATTATTTACAATAACTTTTAAAAGCCCAGTACAGCTGGAACTTAAATTTAATTTCTTATGCTTTCTAGGACAAAGGACAGTTATCAACCCAAGTAGAGTTGATGAAATTTCTTGTCTACAATCTTTCCAGATAAATCAAACAAATTACATGACTAAAAGGTTACACAAATTACTTAAACATCTGAATAAAGTCTTATGGGACCCATAAACATTTCTCAGTGATGAAACATAACAATAACAGTTTTATTTGTGTAGGTTATGCTGAGGTTCCCTTGGATTCTTCATGAATAAAACAAAAAATAAGAGAATCTTGTGCAATAAGTATTTTTTCCTTTGTTTAAATTAATATTTCACTACAAACTAATGGCATTATAGTTGCAAACATATAGTGTCCTGCATAAAATAATGTGTAGAATGTTTATAATAGCACAAAAAATAAATATTTCTAGTTAGATTTCTGTAGTATTGAACAGGTTTAATGAAAAAGATATAAGCCATTTTGTACAAACAGATTATAAACTCTTTGGGCCAGGATCTGTCTTTTTGTTGTGTATTTGTACAGTGGCATCATAGGAACATGAACTTTAGGAATGACCTCAATCCAAATATATAGAATCTGTCCCATGTGTACAGAATATTGTTGAAAAATAAGGACCTGATTCTGCAACTTGTATACATGGAAGCATCGCCATGGTTATCAATATGTGAAGATTGCACAATCAAGTCTTTGAAAGAGGAAATAGAAAAAGAGAACAACAAAGAACGAAGCCAAAGCTCTATAGTATCAGCTATTCTCTTAGGGTATGTCTACACTGGCTCGTGAATTCGAGGTAGTTAGGCAAATCAGGGAACCGGGGTTGCAAATGAAGCCCAGGATTTAAATATTCCCTGCTTTATTTGCACGTTCCCGTCCGGCCGCCATTTTTAAATCCCCCTTAGTCCGAACAAACTGCCCGCGGCTACACGCGGCAGTTTAAAGTTAATCCGAACTAAATCCTTAGTTCAGATTAACTGTTACTCCTCGTGGAATGAGGAGTAACAGTTAATCCGAACTAAGGACTTAGTTCGGATTAACTTTAAACTGCCGCGTGTAGCCGCGGGCAGTTTGTTCGGACTAAGGGGGATTTAAAAATGGCGGCCGGACGGGAACGTGCAAATAAAGCCCAGGATATTTAAGTCCCGGGCTTCATTTGCAACCCCAGTTCCCTGATTTGCCTACCTAGCTCGAATTAACAAGCTAGTGTAGACATACCCTTAGATATTCCCACGGACATGGACATAAATTGAAAAAAACAATATTGTGCTACTTTGTCACAAAATTATAGATTTAAATCCACTAAAATTCAAGACCTAGTAAATGAAACTATTTTTTCTTGTCATCCCTCAGGACCACAATGTTATTACATAAAAGAAACAGAGGAATAAGACATATTGGCTCAACACTAATCCTCAAAAGCTAATTATGTATTTTATAAAAAAAATAACCAAATCATCCAAGGATTGATTGTCTTTTAAATATATTGTTAATTTTAGTCTCTAAAAATATATTTACAATATATCTGTTTTGTATGCACAGTGACATCTAATTTTTCTTATCCCTCAAAATGTACATCATTTTTTCCTGTCATTTTGTTGCTTTTTGGTTACCTCATTGGTTAAAATACCTCAACACAATTCCAGCATATTATAGATATAATAATTTTTATTTTTATAAATAAAAACTAAGCAAAGGATTTTTATGGTGAATCAGGGAAAGAAATCTTTTTTTTTTTTTTTTTTTTTTTGAGATGGAAAACATTCTCAGAGGGTTAAATGTAACAAGTAACTACACTCCTGGCAAAAACATTGACGGAGCAAAATAAATATACTGATAAAGTCTAAAGGACTTTTATTGGCAGCCTATGTACAGCATAGACCAAAGGCATTCACTTTTATAGTCTTTTCTGACCACAACAATGTCTCCATTAGGGTTTAAAGGTATGAAGTCAGCCCTCAACCCCAGCTAATATCTGCTAGCTAATATGTTTCAAAAGTTACACATTTACAATTATGCCTTTAAATTGAGTTAAACTGATATACAGTAGATTTTTAAAATGTTAGCTACCACATACAGTATTCACATCACACCTTAAACTCTATTCTGGACAAAGCCAGCTTCTTAAGAGGTCACACTCCAATTTCTATAATAGGTCACAAATCAGTGAAAGAGTAGGGCCAAGGCCTAATATATTTCATTTAAGTGATTTAGTAGTCCAAACACAAGCCTTGGTGCCTAGGAATTCTAATGAGATATGGTCCAGAAATTGTTACTGAAAATGTATTCATTGAATAAAAGAGATATTTTATAAAAGATCATTTCACTGGAAAAAATCCCGCAACACTTCTACTCCATTTACCAGAAATAAGGGAGTAAGTAGGGAGCTAAAAGGGGGGCTAAGTAATTTTCTCTTCTGAAACAAAAATAATGCCATTGGAAAAATAGCAAATTTCATGGAATTTTTGACAAAAAATAAAAATTTGCATTTCTTTAACAAAAAAATTAGGTGAAATCTATTTACCTTTTAAACCAGCTCCAGTTCTAATGTTGGCTTTGGCAATTACTCCTATGGCTTTAACCTCTCTGCCTCATATATTCCATCTTGAAATTGCTCAAATACTTACACACCTGATGTGGGTGTTGCTGGATCAATTCTGAAGCATTTTGATAGTGCTAACTAATATTCAATTGTGGGCCTAAGCTACAGAGTTTGGATTTAGATGCAAAGTTTTAGTGGGGGTTGGATTGGCTGTTACAGTTTGTGACCGAACAATCAATGTTTATTCATTATTGTTCTTCGAAGACATGCTTTTGCGAGAGATGGCTAGAGGATGAATACCCTTTAACTACAAATTAACAGCAAAATAAGATTGCAGCAAAAGAGTTGCTCTTGAAAGGGTTGATAAGACAATACTAAAATGGTGTGTTTCTAGACCCAATTAGCTCTCTTCAAGTTGCCTGCAATATAAGGTAATTGATTTTGTGCTCCTCTGGTTACATCTCCACTTTGTCTTACAAAGTAGAGCCTCTTAGGACCTGATCCCACAACCCTCCTTCACTCATGTAATCCTTATTCATGAGAATAATCCCATTGATTTAAATGGAATTATCTGCGGGGGTACAGGTTGAAGGGCTGGGCCTTCAGCCCCTAACAGGATCAACTTGTCATGCATTAATTTATACAAATATTCACAATGCATGTTGTGCTCATTTGTTAAGGTAACTATTTCAGGCAAAGCACCTACAATAGTCATGTTCACCAACTGTAAATTATTTTCTTGTTTGTAACGTGACCTTTGCTCTCATGATAAATGCTGGATGGACTCAACTGTGCCCTAATATTAGATCACTGAAGTCAATGGGAGTTGTGACACTAAATTCAATGGTAGCCAGAGACTTTCAAATAGGACAGAGAGCCTTATTCTAATCTGCACTAAGATCCATTTATGCAACCCTGGCTATGTCTTCACTGGGAAAAAGTGCAGGAGATAGCTCTGTCACTGTAAAATCCTAGAAGAGAAAAGCATAGATAGCTTTTACACCTCTATATATGTAGTCAAGTTCACCCTTATTAATCTCTTCCTTCAGGGTTTACCATGACAATCTACAGTTTAGTTAAAAACTAGAGTGCCTTTTCTCCACCAGGATTTTACATCTTACATTTTTGCAATGGAGATGTAGCCTCTGGCAATAGAATAGAGCTTTAAAGCAAGAATAAATGCAATCTGCTCCTACATGAAGGTCCCTTTATATGGAAAGGGGCCTTAGTATTAACGAGAGCTAGGCCCTCTGTCCTTTATTTCACCACAACACAGGCACAAAGTAGTCAGAGATGCAAACTTTCTTCACATACATGCCCAGTTTCCTCCACTTTGATTCAGAAGGAGAGTTATTCAAACTTCATGTCCTTGGCCTTTCTGATGAGACTTCCAGACAGAGCTTCATTTGTAAGTACAAGTTGTTTTGTTTGAAATATGAGCACCTATTCTTTAGGAATAATACTGGGATCAGTTGCTCAGTTCACAGCAGGCCACTGAACAATCAGATGCCAAGTTTTGCTTTCTACCAACCTAGACTCTTTCAAAAATCATTGATGACTGTGGTCAGAAGGCCCTATAGCCAACAGACTCTCATGTAAACCATCTGAGCCTTGGAGACATTTATTAATAGAATGGCATCATATAGATGGATGAGAATCCCTGAATCCCAAAGTTCCATGTACAGTACAAGCATACAAATGTACAGCTTTAAAAAAAAATAATTTGCTTTTAATTGACTTGCATATGAATATTTTACTGACTCTAAAAGCTCTTTACAAGTTGTGATGAAAACATGTTAGCTGAAATCCAATATATGTACATTAAGGAGAGGGAAGAGAGGGAAAATAATCTATTCAGCAGCTTTCCTGAACAAGTGTTTTGCTGGAATTGGGAAGAGTCTTGTACCAAAATAAATAAATAAATAGATAAAATAAAAATAAAAAACACACACAAAACAAAAAACAAAAGAAACCCACATTGACTGCACTACCAACATATTTCTCATCCATGCAATGGGTAACACAATAGCCTCTTAAAGGATTAATTGAGAGACCACCACATGATCACAAAACATTTGGGAAGAACAGCTTTCTCCTGACCACCAAAATTTTGAAACTCTGCATATCTTCTGGGGTTAAACATCCCCCTCCCACCATTGCCTGAGTAATGTAATTGGAAAATGGTCAAGATGCTGAATATGCTGTTTCTTTCTGATACACTGTCTACAAATATTAGATTTATAGCTTAGTAAATATAATTGTTAATTTACCTACATGTAGTGCTTGATCATGGTCCCACTGACTTCAATGGGAGCTAGACTGGATTGTGGTAAAGTGTTCCAGCACAGAGGTGACTAAAAGGAAGTGATGGTGAATATCCAGTTGACTTAAAAATCTGGATACATTAGAAATATTAAAGGATTAAACACCAATAAATATAAGCACTACTCACAAACAATGTCATAATTTTTGGCTCTTTCCATTCTAATGGTGTAGCACTAAAAATTCATTCTGCTGCTTCTGTTATGAAAATTGTGAAGTTTAAAAATCAGAAGAAAATTATGTTTCATTCTCATTGCAGTCAAGGTCCATAGCAAGCTTGATGTAAATAAATCAGCAAGGTCCCTTCATTCCTGAAGCAGTTGGCTGTTAAATTCTACAAGGATTGGGAAAATCTGCAGCAGCACTACATAGATCTTTACTGAATGAGGGGGTAAATGTTATAATCAGCATAATATTCTTTAATTTGATGTTTTTACAAATATGCACTTCACTCTTTACCTCACATTTTGTATTGACAGCGCACAACTTAAATAAGAGAAATAGTTAGGAAACAGAGCTGATCGCCATCAGAGAGAAGTGAGTTAACAATGTTGACATTTAAACTGTGGTTGCATTTCATTGTCTACACCCCAATGAGATGATAAGTGATATGTGCTTCCTGAGAGCTATATTTCCAGGAGGCTTAATACAGGCACCCCTACAGTTTTTCACTATGTTCACATTTGGCAAGTCATCTTTGCAACCAATGGGCTTAAATTTTAAAGTTTAAAAAGAAACAGATGCTTACATTCTGTTACTAGATTCTGAAATGGAGATGAATTCTGCACACTCTGTGTCTTCCAGTTCTATTACTTCACATTTAATTTTTAGATATGATTAGGTTTAGTGTTACTACTAAAGAATTATTTGTAAAAATCTGGCTCCTTAGAAAATCTTGGCTCCCAGTTCTGTGGCTTCATGTTTGTACACTGTTGTTTTGGAAGTCCATGAGTAACATTTCCCCCGCCACCCCCCGCCGCAACACTATGAAAATCCTATGTGAATTTAAAGTCTTCCACTTCATACACCGGTAAAGCCAGGTCAGATTCAGGCTGGGGTTTACTTCAGAGGCTCAACTAGCAGAACATTTACCTGAGGGCCAACACAAACCAAAACAAGATGCACTTGTTGAAGGACAATGGTTGTGATGCCTTTAAGGGCTGATTTTCCCAGGCAGCGAATATGGGCAAGATTCTGCAACACAGCAAGTAGAAGCAGACACAGAATAAAGGAGGGAAGAATGGGCAAATAAAAGCCTCACCAGGGTGGAAATTATCTGGAAAATAACTGGGAAGATTTAAACAGTGCTTCACTCTATATCTTCCAGCAATAGCCAGCAAAAAGGAAGACCAGTCATTAGGCAGCCTTACTTCAGTCCATAACTATTTCAGATGCACTTGATAGGTTTGGTAGTTTTCAATTAATTCAGGAAGAGGAGGCTACCTATAAAGCTGAATTAAAGAAATGTAAGGAGTACTGAACTCCACATAAAATATAAATGTATGAGACCTGTTTCTAAACAGCATACAGAATGTAAAACGGTAGAAGAGTTTGAGAATTATTTAAAGCAAAAGAGCCCACGGTATAATAAGTATCAGTCCCTTGAACAAATCAAGAATAGGTTTGTTTATGTTAGCTGGGGGGAAAACTATGCACTTCTTCTAGACTATTTTTTCTCACTCTCCTGTGATAGAGTTACTAGAGGACATTACAGCTAAACAGGTGGTTATGCATCCGAAAACTATTTTTGCTAGACTGGCTATACCTACCATAGTGATGTTTCACAACAGGCTACTGTTTAGTGGGCATGAGTTTAAGCAGTTTATAGTGGACTATGGTTTTATACATGAAAGTGCTAGTCCCCATTATAGTTGGTCCAATGGGTTGGTGGAAAATGGTGTCAAAATAACAAGTCTACTGAAAAAGGTTACAGAATCTGGCTCTGATCCATATTTAGTATGGAATTTGGAACAGCAACAGCAAAGTATGAGTCATCACTGGCTGACAATCTGTTCAACAGAAAACTGAAAACCAGAATGTTTTCACCAGAAGAAACTGTTGTCAGAGTCACTGGGGACTCGCAGATGTATAAAGAGACAGATAAGACAAAACAAAAACTGAATATATATATATGGGGGGAGGGAGGTCCTAGGAGCTGCCATTACTTCTAGAAAATGATACTTTGCATATCTACAGCAAGAAACCCGGTCACAAACTGTGATGATGTCTCAAGACTATATGAGGTTGTCACCCCAGACAGATATGTACTGCAAAAGAACAGGTGACACCTTCATTTACTCAGGCACGTACACACACCATAGAGCAGACATAAGAAATCCGGGACTGTAGGGCTGAAAGGGACTTAGAGAGGTCATTTTGTCCAGCCCCCAAGCTGAGGCATGACCTAGTGTACATAGACCATCCCTGATAGCTGTTGGTCTACTCCAGTGATGGAGAATCCACAGTCTCCCTTGGAAGTCTATTCTAGGCCTATTAATTATCATTTTAGTTAGAAAGTTTTTCCGAATATCTAGGAGAAACTTGCTGCAGATTCAGCCAATTACTAACTTCTACCTTCTGTGGACGTGGAGAATAATTGATCATATTGCCTCTTTATAACAGCCCTTAACATATTTAGAGCCATTAAGTTCAGGTCAGGTTTTCTAAGCTTTTTTATTACATTTGTAGCTCTCTTTTGGGTGTGTCCCAATTTGTCAACCTCTTTCTCAAAGCATGGAGCCCAGAACTGGACAGAGCACCCCAGTGCTGAGTAAGGGAGAAAAATCCCCTCCTATGTCTTACATATTACATTTCAATGAATAATCCCCAGAATATTAGTATTTTTTGCAACAGAATTGCATTGTTTGCTCATCTGCAAGTTGTGATCCACTGAAATCCCCAGAACCATCTCAACAATATTGCTCCCTCCCCAGTTATTTTGTAGTTATGCATTTTATATTTTTCCTTCCAAACTGCAGTGTTTGCGCTTGTCTTTATTGAATTTTATCTTGATTTTAGACCAATTTTCCAATATATTAAAGTTGCTTTGAATCCTAATCATGTCTTCCAAAGTGCAGCCATTCCCAGAGTGTTGTCTGTCATCTACACATTTTATAAGCATACACTCCACTCCATTGCCCAATATTTTCATAAACGGCTTGACTAGTACAAGACCTAAGACTGACCCCTGCAGGACTCCACTAGATATGTCCTTCCAATCTGATAACTACACTTTCAACAAATTATGAATTCACCTTATAGCAATTTCATCTAAGCCATATTTCTCTAATTTGCTTCTGAGGATGCAGGCCTGATGAGGCGGACAGCAGGGAGAAAGAAAGCAAGTGCCCCAGGGCCCAGCGACTGCAGCAGCAGCAGCAGCAGCTGGAGGACCAGGCCCTTTAAATCACCGCCAGACAGCTGAGTGGTACACTCGAGGCAGCTCTGAAGGCTGGTGGAGAGGGAGGGTCAAGGTGTGGCGTGGGGCGCTCCAGACCATCCCTTTCATACAAGGCCATGCACCTTCAAGGAGTGTGGACACAGGCCACCCCACTCCTTGCCCATGGTCCCAGCAAGTCTGTCAGTTCATTTGTGAGGAAGTCACCTGGGACTAATGAGATGGGATTGTCAGACTGGCAATGGAAGGAACTCCATGGCTCATGACGTGAAGCTTGGAGAGCCACTGTCAGATTTATTGCAAATACACAGTTGTTTAGGCATTTTCACTGAATGGTGTATATTTCTTCCAGGCTGAATTTGCTGAATAGGCATGCTATTAAAATAAGGAACCAATTAAAGTAGCAAGAACCTCAAACGTGACAAAATACTGAAGAAAAAATACTGACACTGAAACCTCTATAGTAAGAGGTCAAGTATTTTGAACCCTTTTTGCCAAACCCAGCTTCATATACAATTTTCCTGTCATGAGCTGAAATACAAGAAAGCTAAATAACTCTTCAGAAAGCCCACAGAGGAGGAGACAATATTTCCTGATTTTATAATATAGATCTCCAGGGGCAAGACTAAGGAGCTAATTTATTTGGCTATTCTCTTTTGTGATTATTCTGCATCCCAGAACTGCATATAAAGAAGTTAGTTAAAAATACTATTGTCAGCTTTGCTCACAATTGTCCTGCGAGTCAACTTGATTTTCTGATGAAACAGCAAGCTAAGTGGAGCACCTCTGTAAGCATAAACACTGCTAAATCTCCAATTTATTTAGCTATAGGGCAATGTTTAGTTATTGATCTAGCAATTCTTAAGTCAGCCTTACCAACACTGAAGTCCTTTCCTGGTGAAGGACCACAAAATCAGCATATAACTAAACAAATATTCTTGGCATCCTAAATGTTTTCTTATGAGAAAATAAGAACATTACATCACAGCTAGAGCGATACTGCAGAGGAACATGAACAGCTGTGTGCAGAGACATTCACCTTCCAAGATCTACAGAGCTGCTATCAACATGAATCCCCTCCTGATATCTTGCATGTCATCTTCTGTGTGTGCCCCAGACTCTCCACCAGTTCTGTGAACTAAGGGAAAGCATATAGGCTTTGCAGCTCCAAAAAGAATGGCAAAGTGCAGTATTTTTACATGTGCGGGGAGCATATGGGCCAAGGGGAATACAATGTTTGCCATGAAATAGGTTATATATGGATTAAAAAAGCTCTAATGATTGGGTACAAAGGAAGTGCATAAGAGGTTCTGTAGCCTCTAGGAACAAAACAGGGAAACCCTAAGATAAATCTGTTTTGAATATCAAGGCAATACAAAGGACTAAAGCATAGGGTTAAAAATATAATATGCAGTGCCAAAATCAGAATTACAGATGGTAAATGTTACACCTCACCACTGTGATGTCTGAGTGACTCCTGGCACACCTGGGTTTTTCAAAATAATCTAACAGCATTTGAGTTTTGATGGGATTTGAGCACGTAACACCCTTAAGCCTCTCTGAAAATTCCAGACTCTAACAGCAGTTTTGTCTGAGAAATGACACATAAAATCTGGCATAAGGAAATTATTTTTGCATTCACAGAATAAGCCACATTAGATTCTTTTTAAAAGTCAGCACGAAGCTCCCTTACAGAAAACAAAAGCATATACATGGAGGAGAACTGAGTTTACAAAAAGTAATATCCGTGTGGTGTAGGTGAGCATTGAAAAAAAAATAAAGAAGAATTGCTACCCAGATTGAACAATGGATCATCTTTTTTTAAAAAAAAAGTCATATTGCAGATGGTAAGTCTCAGCCTAAAGAAAATCCATTTATACTAGTGGAGTACAGCATATGTTCCAGATACATACTATAAATAGTACGAACTGGGTACTTTCATGGAATGTATCTGCATACAGAAAAACAGTGAAAATAAACAGCCAAATATATGTGTGGGGTTTTGGGGGTTTGGTTTTTTTGTTTTGTTTTCAGTTGCCTGCATCCATCTAGTGGCAGCACATTTTTCTGCTTATTGTATGTGCTAAAAACCAGTGTCTGATTCAAAATAAAGCTAATTTGCATTGGCATTCTGACTTAACTCACTGTGTATTATTACTGTGTAAGCAGGTGTACCAGCAACTGCAAATAAGTGCTTGCTGATGGAATCCCAGCAGGGTTTCCAATGAGTTTTCATTTTGTTGAACCTTACCCAGGAAATTACTGTGTAAAAATGCTTTGCTATTAGTTCCTTGACTGAAACATCTTTTAGCTACCCTTGGCCACACCAAAAATCCCATCAGTCTTTTAAAATCATTTCAGATCTTTCGTAACAATGAAAAGAAATCCAACCAGATTAGTATCTACAAGGAGATTTATGCTCAAAATACTGCACATACCATGAACGATATAAGGGAAATATCAAAGACATATTTAAGGTGGAAACTAAACTACGTATCAATGTAAAATACATTAAATAAAGTATTGTACATTTGAACATGCTGTGTAAAACAAAAATATTGGTATCCCATTTGCCCTTAGTTGCTAGTCTAAATTTGGGATTCTGAAGGTTGTTTTCAATAAAAGGAGCCAAATATTCCTTTATATGTAAACGAGATTGTATCAAAGTCCTGCTTCTCTGAACATTGGAGGTGCCATAGACTCAGAGACAGTATCCTGGTTCACAGATCTAAGCTTCCTTCAGATAGTAGACCTGACCCCTAACCATCTTAAAACTTCTCCCAGAGCCATGACAGATTTTCAGGTTATGTCTGTCCCTCAATGTGCTGCTTCAGACACACATACAGACACATACACCTCGCCAACGTAATAAAAAGAAAGTCCCTTCACCTAAACCCACAATTTCTAAAATGACTTTCTTTGTTTTGGGCAGCAGCCTTTGTTTAACTGTCTTAGGGCTAACAAATGAATGACAGTGGTTAAATCTATAACAATGTTGTAAGGTAGTTATGGTAAAACAATTGTGTACATAATTAGATTGGTTTTGCTTTTAATTATTTGAGTTTAAAGTATCTTCAATATGTTGCATTCAAGAACTGCTGCAATAGTTTGTCCATGGCCTATATTCCAGTGTCTGTAATTAAGGAGTTATTGCTTCCATAAATGTAGATCAGAATGACTTTCTTATACTCTCCAAGGAGAAGCAGATTATAGATTTTGGTAAAAGGCATATTAATAGCTTTCTATACAAAATACAGAATGCAGATCTCTTGGCAATAGCTGTAAAAACCATGTGCAAGATGCACAGCTAGTAATATATACCAAGAACCTCAAATACATGTCATCTTCAAGCATTAAAAAGTCAGACTATTTCAGATGACCAATTAACAAATCAAGATAAATGCAGCACTCTTGTATGTTAAAAGTGGGGCTTGCCACAGAAAGTGAATTAAAAAAAACACACACTATTTTCTATTTCCTAGGCGATGTCTACACACTGGAGCTATTTTAGGATACCTCCGGTAACCCGAAATAGCTATTCTGCATCTTAATAGCAAGCCCGTTATATCGAAATATAACGGGCATGTGTGACAGGGTGTGCCTACCCCACACTAGAACAGGAGGGTTGAAAACCCTGTGGGTTGAGGAAATACCGCCCCTTCAACCAGACTGGGCATGCTCCAACTGCTGGGGCAGCACAAAAGGCAAGAGAGCAGCTCAGTCTGAGCTGGCCAGCAAAGAGAAAGGACCTCCAGCCAGAGCCCTGGAGCTGCAACAGCTAGTGGGAATTGAAGTTTCAGGAGACTGCCGCTACTTAGCCCCAGCAGAGCCCCAGGAAGAAGCCGCTGCCAGGGAACTCTGTGGGATGATGCCTCAATGCCTCAGCAGCACCGGTAGGAAGTGACCCAGGGCGGGTGCAGGAGTGGCCTCTCCCACCCAGGTACACTTGGCATGTTTCAGCCAGATTCCCTGATGTGGGAGTGGTAGACCAATCTACCGCTCACAAGACCCTGGGTTGGCACCCGGTGGAGCAGGGTAGGCCTGGGTCCCCCTACCAGGGTGCTAGCCACCAATCCTACTGACTTTGGCTACTAGGCCATACTGCCCTAAGACAAGAGCTATTTATAGGCACTGGCCATTGGGCCATTCTGTCCTGCAAGCAAGGCTGCTTACAGACTCAGTATTTCTGAGGGGATATTTACAGACTAGAGAGGCGGCCGACAACCCTGCAGCTGATCGGGTGGCATCCTCACCTGGAAGTCTCACCCCTGTGGTGGGGTATGCATATGCCTCCATAGCGTGCTATTCTGACGTCCCTGTAAACCTCATTGCACAAAGGATAAGGGACGTTTTAGACTAGCACCTTATTTCAAAATTTGGCCTTGTGTAGACAGCGCCAAATTTTGAAATAAGCTATTTTGAGGTAAGGGTGCTGTCTTAACACACCCTCTAGGGATTATCACAAATATTAGTGGATTCTCCTAACTATATTTTATCTGCATCAGGGAAAAACTGATAAAAATACTTCAAAGCAATGAGAGGAGTCAGAGGATCTACAGAGGTACCCATTGGTTTGTCTTTTGTGAATGTCTTTTGTCTTTGTAGTATCCAAGCTATGCTCCCACTATAGGGAGGAAAGAAGGTATATATTAGCAACAAACTAACCAAACCTGTAGACTACTATACTCCCATTTCAGTTGTAAACTAAATTGCAGATTCAGTTTCCTGGTTTGGCTCTGAAAGGGCCTAATATGCAAGCACACTATTTACTCACTTGTGATGCAGAAGTAACATGTGTATATATAAGTCTGAAAGATGATAGTGTATTTGTAACACCTGTTAATCACATGGCTGTTATTGTTGATGTGACTTACATCCACAAGTACTACAGGATGAGATTTTTATACTAACACATGTCTAACTTTGAAGATCATGAACTCATGGCATGTATATGTGAACAATCATGAAAACAGTCGAAAATCACTAGATTTTGCTACTTGCACACATTTTGAATAATACTTTATTCTATTTGCTGCTCCTTCACAAGGGACCACTTAAACAGTATGGTATATTTCAGCATGAGTAATCGTGACAGAATGTGGAAATAGAGCGACATAGGAACACATAATACCATAGATATATTTCTAAAAGAATTACTTCCAGCACGGTGAGCTTACCAGATAAGAGAATATTATTGAGTATCCACAGGCAATTATGGAGAGTGTAACATAATCAATTACTTAAATATCTGTATTATAAACTTGCCCTGCTCTGAGTAGTATCCATTATTTGAAAGCTCTATTCTCAATATTTCCATGGGGTCCATTTATTGTATGGCATATGTCCACCACCATGAACATATTAGAAGTTTAAGAGCATTATATCATTCTCTCACCCTTCCACCTTCACCTACATACATACTCTGATTTTAAAGCTTTATTAGAAGCAAAGAAGGAAACATAAGCTATGTATGTAATTCTATCCAGGATTTTAAAAAAAAGACATTACAGAGATATACGAGAACTAGCAGCCTTTTTAAAATTCCACATTGTTTAGAGTAACTGTAACATCTTAAGTATCAGAGGGGTAGCCGTGTTAGTCTGAATCTGCAAAAGCGGTGAGGAGTCCTGTGGCACCTTATAGACTAACCGAAGTGTTGGAGCATAAGCTTTCGTGGGCAAAGACCCACTTCGTCAGATGCATCTGACGAAGTGGGTCTTTGCCCACGAAACCTTATGCTCCAACACTTCGGTTAGTCTATAAGGTGCCACAGGACTCCTCACCGCTGTAACATCTTACAAATTTATGAAGGGAATTTGGATAATACTCTTACTTAGTTTCCTGCCAGTATAATAGTACTGCCCAATTTTTCTAATCTTCAGACTAACTTTTTCTGCTCTTTTCAGTTTACCGCAATTAAAAAGGTAAAGTACCATTCCAATTTTAGAGTACTGTTTTATTTTTAATTATAGTATTTAAACTCTTAAATTCACACTTTTCATTGAGTCTATTTCTCTTATTTAAGAATTGCCTGTGGCAATTCCTTGTCTCTTGCAAGAGCATTATCCCAGATTTACTTTAGGCATTATAAGGAAGAGTAGAGAGCTGTAGCTGTGACAGACCAGGCCAGATATGGGCACTGCTGAGGGTGTCAGCTCAGGGCAACTTGCTCAAAACCAGGGCTACTTACAGCCCTCCACTGGAGACCTTTCCCAATAGGCCACAAACCAGTCACACAGAGTGCTTCAGCTGCTAATCTGGCTAGCAAGAAGCCTCACGAGCAAAACCCCTAAGACACCCCAGCTCTCCCTGTGCCACAATCAGCCCCAAATCTTACACACAAGTGAGAGGTTATAAAACCCGCTGTCATCAACTCCGAAAAGATCCTTCCAGTCCCAAAGAACCAGCCACAGTCTCCGCTCAATTTACACTTTAGATCTTACCCACAAGAGCCCGCTGAGCCAATCCTTTAGAATCTAAAATCTAAAAGTTTATTAATAAAAGAAATAAAAGGTTGAGAGTAAGATTGTTAAGGAGAATACATTACATACATCAATCACCAAGTTCTTGATGCAGGCTCTTAGTAGAGATGTTACAAACTGCTAGCTTAAAAATCTCTGGTATACATCCTATATTAGGAAGAGTCAGCAATCCTTCCCGGTTCTCTGTTCCTAACAAGGATGCATCTGAAATCAGGAGCAAGATTAAAAACAAGATGGAGACACCCTCATGGCACTTACATATTCCTGGTGTCTCCCAAGATGGAGCTGGTTACATGCCAGCAGCCATGCAGACTAGCCAGTGCCTCAGTGCCAGACATATTCTTCAAGTGTGTACTGGCCACTCTGAGAGCCATTGTCCATGAAGCAGTGCTAGTTAACATACCCATTCCCTGAACAATCCTTCCTCACAATAGGCAGTCCAGGCCCATTGCTTGCTCCCAGACAGAGAACATTTACAGTACAAGAACAGGGTCCATATTCATAACATCACATACAAAAATCATACCAATCCATGAGTAGCATACATAGAATCAGTAGAGCATATGCTTTCATTTGACACCTCACATGGCCCACTTTGTACAGAATGTGTGGCAAACACCACCTGTGTATGCAACAGTGATCTGTCTGCTCACTTTAAAATCCAATAACGTGACAGTCGCCATCCTTTGCCAATGCCAACCAATTTTTGTCACTCTTTTTCCTGAATGCAGGCCTACCAGCCATAGGTGGGGAGATAAAGGGGGCAGTTGATCCAGGGCAATTGTGGATGGAGCCCCGGGCTGCTGCCAGCTGCACCCTTTTCTGCTTGAGACCCGACCCCTTCCAGGAGCATAGAGCCAGGCCACACACACCTTGCACAGGGGCAAGCAATTATATTGTAATCCCTTTGCCTGTTATTTCTGTTTGTATTTGATTACGTATTTAAAATATGGCCACAAAGGATGTAACATTAGTTCATCTGCAATGTCTAAACCCTTAGCAGAGTTTTTCTCCACATTTATGTGGAAAGCCAAAATATGCAAATCCTGTGCTAAATGACTAAAGCAAATCAAGTTGGTTCCTACAGTGCAGCTTTCAACAATACTAAATATTACTGTCATGTTGCATTTTACATAACATTGCCATTATACATGGAATACATTTAGACATTCCTGAGGTGAACATAATGGACATGATTATGAGCAATGAGAAACTGTTAGGAACACTTGCTGCCAAGGAAAGCTATCCTTTGTGAGACTGGAAAATATAAATAACCAATTAATACATCAGTCAGTCTACCATGCAGATCCTAGTAAGGCAGTTATGATTTTTTGTCAAGATAATCATCATGTCTTCTGGGGGCTGTACTTATAAAAATATAGCTATCCTGAGAAACATTTTCATGTCTTTTTTTAATTAAGCTATTTTGCTTAATTGACTGTTTTTAGTTGACTTTTCTTTAAAATCTAATATCTTTCCAAATGAAAATCATTTTTGTGCTCTGACATATTGCACACACTACAATCCTCCCCCTCTGTGAGTCACGATTAGATAAGACTGTACCTAACAATTTCCCTGGGCAAAAGAGCCTGCAAGACAATGCACATAAGTCCTTCCCTATTGGCCTGAAAGGGATTGGAATTAGATGATGGGCTAAAGAACAGTGATCATTCAGCAGTGCTCACTGGTTTTTCAAAGCATTCACACAGGTTGACAGCAGAACCCTTAGTTTCCTTTTGAATTCAACCAAAAGTCCAGCTTGAAAAACTCAACATGAACTGCAACTTGAAGCCATTTATAAGGTAACAATATTCTATAAGCTTCTCCAACTCTGAGAAGAGACCAGCACAACCCTTCCTACCCCAATGATAAATCGTACCAAAAAGAGACCATGAAGCTCCACTTTGGCTACCAGATATTCAGGGAATACTGTGCACTGTATTTTTCTGACAGATATTCAGAAGTATTTCTCTCACTACATATGGGTAAAATTTTCAAGAGTGCTGAAGTGACTTAGGCTCCTAAGTCCCTTTTTCAAAAGGACCTTAGGCACTTAGATATCTAAATCCAGTAGGCTGCTAAGTGCCAAAGGAACTTATGAAAATGGGCACCTTATGTCTGATATTTGTGGGGTTTTTTACACATTTATTATTTGACTCCCCCCAACCTAACTGCTGCCATCTGCCCCAGAGATTGACGAATACTTCCTTACACAGTTTGATATCTGTGATAAATCTGTAAAATGTTTTAGGATATAAGACACTATAAGACACATTGCATATCTAGGTTTCCTAGACATGTAGTAAGACAAGATGAAATCAGGATGCCTGTTTGGGAAAGGTAGCAAACTAAACAGACTATATGCACATGAAGGATGCAATAAGAGATAAAGCAATGTGAGTATCAGAATACACCATAACATGTATCAGGGAGGTAGCCATGTTAGTCTGTTTCAGCAAAAACAATGAGGAGTTCTGTGGCATCTTAGGGTGTGTCTATAGAGCAGCGTTATTTTGAAATAACAATGCGAGCATTTACACAGCAATTCCATTATTTTGAAATAAAGACAGCTTATTCCAGCTTCTGTAAACCTCATTCCATGAGGAATAACATCTATTCTGAAATTGCTATTTCAAAATAGCTGTCGTGTGGACGCTCCATTGCTGCTATTTCAAAATAGCTCCTCCCCAGGGCTATTCAAAATAATGACTCCCTAGTGCTTCCTGGAGCTCTAAATCAAGGTAGCATGTTCACATTAGGGGAGCCTGCCTAAGACTAATTTTGAGGCTTCCCTGTAGTGTTTACGTGCTATTTTGAAATAAGCTATTTCAGAATATTTCTTCTGGAATAGCTTATTTCAAAATAAGCGTGCAGTGTAGATGTACCCTTAAAGACTAACAAATTTATTAGGGCATAAGCTTCGGTGGGCTGCAGTTCACTTCATCAGATGTATGAAGTGAAAGCTTCATTTGGCAAGGACTGTAAATACATACAACTATGGTAGTGCTAATGAGGCTAATTCAATCAGGGTGGAAGTGACTAATTTCCAACAATGATAGAAAGGTAAGTATACCTAAAGGGGAAAAATAGTTATAGTAATGAGCTAGCCTTTCCCAGTCCTTATCAAATCCATTTTGATGGTGTTTACATATGAATTCCATCTCAGCAGTTTCATACTATAGTCTATTTTTGAAGGTGTTTTTGTTTTCTGTTTTTGTTTTTGTTCAACCATGGTAATTTTCAAGTCTGCAATTGTGTTAAAGTGGGGAGTTAATGTGTTCTCCTACTGGTTTTTGTATGTTACTGTTCTTGATATCTGATTTGTGTTCAGGGCCATGTATACTGCTGGCCCAAAGAGCCCTGGAGGAGGTTGGAGCAATGCAGGGGCTAGGGTGCCCCAGCTGGGCCAGGCAGCATCTGGGGAGTCCTTGCCCTGGCCAGGGAACCCCTGGCATCAGCAGGGCCAGGCAGCAGCCAGGGAGCTCCCACCCCAGCATTAGCGGAGCCAGGTGACCAGAGAATCCTGGCCCCACTTAGGGAACCCCTGGTTCCAGTGGGGCTGTCTGCAGCCAGGAATCCTGGCAAACCACCAGTGGCAGTGGGGCCGGGGTGACTAGGCAGCCTCTGCTGGGGAACCCTCCTGCTGAAGCGGGACTGGTGGAGGTGAGAGGCTGGAATCCCCAGTGGCAGTGGGGCCAGCCCTAGCAGTGGGGCAGGGTAGCTGTGTACCCCCACCGGGGAACCCCCGGCAGCAACAGGGTTGGCAGTGCCGAGTGGCCCCAGCTGGGAACCCCAGGAAACACCCTGCAGCTGGGGCAAGAGAGACCCTGTTGCAGTGGGCGGGCAGCAGGCTGAGGATCCATGCCAGGCCAGTGTTAGGGAGCCCCATGGCAGGGCAGGGAGATCCAAGGAGAGTAGCCAGGAGTGGGGCAGCCAGCCAGGGAGCACTGACCTCCCATGGTTCAGCAAATTCCCTGGTCCAGGATAGCTCAGGTCCCAAGGGGGCCAGACCAGGGAGGTCCAACCTTTAGATGTGCAGGTGAAAAAGCCTTCATGGTATGGCTGATGTGGTTAGGTCCTATGATGCCCTCACCAGGGTAGATATCTGGACAGAGATGGCAACAGGGTTTGTTGCCGGGTTTGATTCCTGGTTTAATGTTTCTGTTGTGTGGTGGGTAGTTGGTGGGGAGTATTTGTTTTTGGTTGGGGGGGTTATTCTCTATTCAATTTTTTGTTTCAGTTTTGTTCTCCATTTCCTTCATCCTTTGTTAACACTTCTCTGCAGGGAGAACTAGGGCCCATAGGCCATTTGGAAGATTTTAAAGAAGCTTGAGGAGGAAGAATAGGATGGAGCATTGCAGACCTGGTCCAAATAAATGAGGCCAAATGAAAGGCAATAAGGAAAAAAGAGAAGAATTACTATAGGCGGAGCTGTTAGTACTGCTTATGATTAAGGTTACAAAACAAGACCCTGCTTTTATTTGCTTAGAGTTTTGACAGACTTTAACCATTCAGAATGAATTCTGCTATACCAGGTATTTGCTTTAGGGTATTTATTGTTTAGAACATCAGCCAAAAATTATTCCACTCTTTCTGAGACCAGTGATAAAGAAAACAGTTTTTAAATGTTAAAGAAAGTCCTGTGACCTTGTATTCAGAAAGTTCTAAAGCCTCTCTGCTTTAGATCAGGATGCTCAGTTTTGGAAGGAAGGTGGTCTTTGTGTGAGGGATGTGCTTTTTGTCATCTTTGTGAAAATCCACCCCAATCTGGCAGGAAACAAGCTTTTGAAAAAACAATTTAGTTCACATGTGCTCCGTAGCGACTTGCTAGAATTTAACAGCTAAAAATCTCGAAAACATTTCATCCTCACTGAGCATGCTTGAGCTTCCTACTGCTCCTGATGCTGATTCACTGTGCATGTGCAATCTCCACAAAGCAACAGAACACTCTGCATCCCAGTGCTACAGGGGTGAAGCTTATTCTTCCCAGAAATAACTGCTCCAGGACAGGATGGGATTGAGTACAAGAACTAAAGAGATGGGCTTCCTGCTCCCAGTGACCTCACTGGTGGCACCCAGGAACATGGAGAAGGAAGCTGTTTGGTTCAAGTGCAGAGGGAACAAGAGCTGGATCCTAAGCATTATGGGGGAGGATAGGAGGGAACAGACTAAGGGTATGTCTAGACTACAAGCCTCTTTCGAAAGAGATCGTCTAGACAGCCCCAAGTCTTTCGAAAAACCGAGCCACTTTTTCGAAAGAGAGCACCCAGGCAATCTGGAGGCTCTCTTTTGAAAAAGCCCTGTTTGCCATCAAGAATGCCTTTTTTTTGAAAGAGCTCTTTCGAAAAAAGGAGTTCTTCCTCGTAAAAGTAGGTTTACCACTGTTGAAAAAACCGCTGTGTTCTTTCGATTTAATTTCAAATGAATGCAACAGCAGTCTAGACGCAAGTGAAGGTTTTTTTTTAAAGACCACTTTTTTCAAAACAACTCTGAAACAAAACACCTTGTTTCAGGGTAGTCTAGACATACAACTCTGAAACAAAACACCTTGTTTCAGGGTAGTCTAGACATACCCTGAAACAAGGAACCTGCAGCACTATGTCTGAGACTGTCAAGATACCAGAGGGACTGCAATTAGCTGGATAAGGCAGTGAGATCTGGGAGCTGAGGAGAAAAACAAGTGTGGAGAAGTCGGGGAAACATGGGCGGGGTGGGGGATGAATTTGAGATCAGATGTGGAGCTGGGTAGAGGGGAGAAGAAACATAACAAGAAGCAAGGGTACATGGGGGAGAATTGGGACTCTGGGCAAACAGCCCGGGACAAAGAGAGTGGGAAGGTGAAGACAGAAAAGCCAGAGAGCCTGTGGGTAGTGGTGACCAATGGACAAAACATTCTGAGGGAGCAAGGGAGAGAAGTGGAATTGTCTGGGCAAAGAGTCCAGTTTGAAAGTGACCATGTATGGTGGTTAAGCAGAGAGAGAGAAAGACGAAATAGAGCAACTGTTAGGGTTTACTCCTTCCTCCACACACATGCTATTGTCTTAATCAGCCCTTCTAGAAAGTTCAGTTCTCCAAATCCCTATAGTCGAGTCATACTATAACACCCTCTATTTGGAAGACATTTGTTTTAACAGTTTTCCCCTTAGATTACGATTGAGAAGACTTTGTAGATACAGATCCTGTTCACTTACTGCAAGTTATTAAATTAAACCTATTTATATTCATGATATATTTCTTTTGGATGACAACATTTAGTTCTTCTTTATGAAAGACACAAGTGATATTTTCACTAAAGACTAACATCCTGCATATTTCATTGTTAACACTTAAAAGGAAAAATATGAATGGAGGCATGGGAAATCTAAGTCTTTGGCTTTATCTTTTTTTTTTAAGTCCCTTGAAGTAAAAATAAGAGAAAAGAAACTTCTTACCTTGCAAACTCCTTCTATAGAATGAAAAACGTGATAAGCTAAGGGGAAAAAAAGATTGTCATAGCAACCTGTTAGGAAAAAAATTCAAGCTGGGAAAGTAATCTGCTTAGTCTTTTTTTATAAAAAAAAGTACATACTGTATCAAGTTCAGTAACAGTAATTCTTTAAGAAGGGTGGTATACTAAAACTCAATTCATTAAAATATAATTTCATCACAGAGTTCTTAACTCCTTCACTGTCATGTTGCCTGACATATAGGACCAAACCAAACCTAGCCTGTTTTCTCCTTCAGCAATCCAAATTGTACCAAAAGATCATCATTGACAACAGATTGCTCATACACTCCAACATATTCATATCACCTCTGAAGTTAGGATCAGAATCTACTCTCGTTGAAGACAATGGCAAAACTCCACAAATCTAGATTTGGGTAAGAGGCCACAGAGGCTGTGTACACTACACAATTATTTTGAAATAATAACTCCTGAAATAACTATTTTGAAATATCAGAGGGGTAGCCATGTTAGTCTGGATCTGCAAAAGCGACGAGGAGTTCTGTGGCACCTTATAGACTAAGGGTATGTCTACACTAGCCCCCTACACTACACTAAGTCCTTAGTTCAAGTTAACTTTTGACTGCCACGTGTAGCCGCGGGCAGTTAGTTCGGACTAGGGGGATTTAAAAATGGCGCCCGGATGGGAAGATGCAAATAAAGCCCGGGATATTTAAATCCCGGGCTTCATTTGCAACTTCGAATGCCTACATTAGCCTCCCTAGTTCGAACTAGGGGGCTAGTGTAGACATACCCTAACATTTATTGGAGCATAAGCTTTTGTGGGCAAAGACCCACTTCATCAGATGCATGTAGTGGAAATTCCAGGGGCAGGTATAAATATACAGGCATAAGAAAAGAGTTCCAATCAAGAGTAAGGCTAGAAATAACAAGGTCAGTTCAGTCAGGGAGGATGAGGCCCACTTCTAGCAGATGATGTGGAGGTGTGAATACCAAGAGAGGAGAAACTGCTTTTGTATTTGGCTAGCCATTCACAGTCTTTGTTTAGTCCTAAGCTGATGGTGTCAAATTTACAGATGAACTGTAGCTCAGCAGTTTCTCTCTGGAGTCTGTTCTTGAAGTTTTTTTGTTGCAGGATGGCTACCTTTAAATCTGCTATTGTGTGTCCAGGGAGATTTAAGTGTTCTCCTACAGGTTTTTGTATATTGCCATTCCTAATATCTGATTTGTGTCTGTTTATTCCTTTACTTAGGGAATGTCCAGTTTGGCCAATGTATATAGCAGAGGGGCATTGCTGGCCCATGATGGCTTATATTACGTTGGTAGATGTGCAGGTGAATGAACCAGTGATGGTGTGACTGATCTGGTTAAGTCCTGTGATGGTGTCACTGGTGTAGATATGTGGGCAGAGTTGGCACCAAGGTTTGTTGCATGGATTGGTTCCTGAGTTAGGGTATGTCTAGACTACATGGCTCCATCGACGGAGCCATGTAAACTAGTTTACCCGGCATAGGCAAAGAAGCGGGGATTTAAATAATCCCCGCTTCATTAAAGTAAACATGGCCGCCACGCTGTGCTGATGATCAGCTGATCCGACACAGCGCGGCAGTCTAGACGCGGATCTGTTGGCTGGGGAAGCCTTTGCCGACCGATCCCGTAAACTTCGTTTCACAAGGCATAAGGGATCGGTCGGCAAAGGCTTCCCCAGCCAACAGATCTGCGTCTAGACTGCCGCGCTGTGTCGGATCAGCTGATCATCGGCACAGCGTGGCGGCCATGTTTATTTTAATGAAGCGGGGATTATTTAAATCCCCGCTTCTTTGCCTATGCTGGGTAAACTAGTTTACATGGCTCCGTCGATGGAGCCATGTAGTCTAGACATACCCTTAGAGTTACTGCGGTGCGGTGTATAGTTGCTGATGAGAATTTGCTTCGGGTTGGCAGGTTGTCTGTGGGCAAGAACTGGCTACTTCCAGTAGCGGCTTCCTGAGACTGAGATTCGTGCTCAAAGAGGCTCCTCTCTACAGCTGCATCCCAAACTTGTCTTCTCCTTTGGCTATTCACTCGAGGGACAGCAAACTCATGCCGTGTGCTCTGGTTACCCTTTCAGACACCCCCAGGGACAAGCATGGGGCTGAAGCTGCTGCAAAGTAGTGCCAGGACCTTTGACCTCCTGATGTGTTTCATGGCTCAGTTCATATAGACTACCCATGTGGTGCTGCAGGAGCACGACCAGCCTGGAACAGGGGACCTCCTTACCCAGGCCTGGACACTCCTCATACACCACATTCCCTTCCATCCTCCCCTGCACATGGTGCAATGCCGCTTCTGGCAGCAGGAAACCAGTTCCGACTCATGGGATGGCATCATCCTGCAGCAGTGGGACAACCAGCAGTGGCTCTAGAACTTCTGCATGCAGAAAACCATCTTCCCGGAGCTCTGTGAATGTTTATTTTTATTTGGGGAATATACTACAGGGGAGGGAATGGAGAAAGAATCCGAGAGACGGGAGGGGAAGGAGAGGCTTAGGGATGGGGCTGGAACAGGCGCCTGGCTTGGATAACTCAGGACACTTTGGCTGCCTGGGAGATCCCACTGCTATGTGTTTGTGGGCCTCAGTGGCCCCTGAGCGGAAGGGGGGGGGGTTAGGAGGAGAATCCAGGGGTGGGAGTAGGGGCTGGAGCTGGGACTGGGAGTTGGGGGGAGACAGATGCTGGAAGTTGGCAAGGGGGTGAAGAGGTGGCTGGTGGACCGCTCAATAGCTGTGACCAGGTGCTCCACAATGGTGGTGATTGAGGAGCACATGGCCTCATCTTGGTGTGACAGCTGCTCCCAGATCATCCACCTCGGCTCCCAGTCAGCCCAGCACTCCTGGCACTCCACCTCAAAGTTCCTGTTCAAGAAATGGAGGCAGCCCAGGTGTTCCCACACTAAGTTGTCATGGTGTCACCTGTACCTGCAGCTCTCATGGGGTCAGGAGGATGATGCGGAAGGTGGGGGGGATAATCCAAGCTCGCAGCTGGCCCAGTTGTGAAGAAAAGTGACAAGGGCCGTCATCCCAGGAGACACTGTGTATGAAGCCTAGCCCTAATCTCTGAGCTGATACGAAAGGTCTTGTTCAGATGATGGTGATGTGCTTTGAACAAGGCCATCTGTTGCCTAGACAGTGGGCATTTTCCTGCAGGGGCACAGACCTGCCAGGGGAGCATTGCTGCATCCACACCCCAGGGACAAGCAGGTGGGAGAGGGGAATGGGGCCTTCTTCCCAAGGGCACGATTTCAGGTGCGTGGGGGCAGGGCAGCAGCCATGTGCTCCAGGATGCAGTTAGCTTTTCATTCCATTCCCGAGACACTAAGGGAGTGAGGGGAAAGTGTTTGCATTCTGTGCATTCTTCTCACACCTGGCTGAGGAGCTCCTTTCACCAACCAAATGTGAGAGGCCTGCACAGAGTGCAAGCATTTTCCCCTCACTCCCTTAGCATCCAGGGAATGAATGAAAAGCTTGCTGTGTCTCAGAGTGCACGACTGCTGCCCCTGTTACACACCCAAAATGGCGCCCTTGCTTTTTCCGTGTCCCACACACACCAGGTCCAGCAGTGCCAGTGTCCCACAGAGAAAAAACTTATAGCCCTGCCCGCTGGAAGGGGGGAAGAGCATTGGGGGAGGTGTGTGTGAGTGACAAAGGCTGATTTCTGGGGAGAGTGTTCCTGAGGTCCCCTCCTCTTCCTGCTCTGGCAGGTTCCCATGCCAGAAATCAGTGTCCTTTGCATCTCCGTGCTTGACTGGGAGCAGATACTGCCCGAGAGTGCAGGCATGACTCTATGCTATGTGTAGCAGTGCCATGTGTTTCCATGACCCATCCTCCTTTGTGGTGGCTTATCGTGGGAAGGTGTTTCTCCACAGAGGCTGGAATAAGGCAGGCCTGTGCAGGAGCCTTGTGAGAAGTAGCGAGGTGTTCCTGTGTGAAAGCATCATGGGGCTGAGTGCTCTGGACTGACACTCCATGTGCACCCATGTGCACAGGCTGTTGTGCAAGCCTCAGGCCAAGAAGGCTAAGCAAGAAGCACACACAGCCCCTTGCTGCCTACCCCCATGTGTGTATTGGGAAAGTAATGGAACTCACCTACAGTGCCTTTGCTGGGATCATCCAGGGAGACATCGTGGGAGGGGCAGGGACTGGCTCCAGCCTGAGGATGACCTCCTGGCTGGCAGGCATGGTGTCCAGGCTAGCCTGCTCCTTGTCCTCCTCCTCCACAGCCCCACTACTGTGGAGGCTGACACTGTCCTGACCAGATTTGATGATGACATGGGGGGAGGTGACTGGCCCCCTCCCAGGATGGCATCCGGCTTTTCATAAAAGCCGCAAGTGTGTGCTGCCACCCCAGAGTGGGAACTTTGCTCCCTGGCCTTAGTATACAACTGCCGGAACTCTTTTGTCTTCATTCTGACCTGGTCCAGGGTCCTGCTGTGCCCGTTCTGGGCCAGGCTGGCAGCCATCCATCCATAGATGCCGGCATTGCACTGCTTGGTGCGGAGATCGTGGATGTTGGTCTCCTTCCCCCAGACCTCAATGAGGCTGTGTCTAGACTACACCTCTCTGTTGACAGAGAGATGTAGATTAGGCACGTCAAAATTGCTAATGAAGCATGGATTTAAATATCCCGTGATTCATTAGCATAAACATGGCCGCTGCTTTTTTCTGAAATGGAGCTTTTTTGAAAAAAAAAACGGCAGTCTAGACATGGATCTGTCAAAAATAAACCCTTTTTCGACAGATCCTGTAAACCTCCACACCAGTCCAGGCTAGTGTCACCAGCCCCTGGCCAGGGACATCAGTGCTTGCTGCAGGTGTGCTGGCAGCTGTGGAGGGCACAGAGAGAGTGCTGGGGTCAGCCATGGCTCAACAGAAAGGTGCTGTGTGGCATGGGGTAGCAGGGTTTGTGTGATACTACAAACCCTTTAAAGCCTGCAGGAGAAGGAGAGCAATGGAGTTGTCAGGGGTGCGGCCAGAGTGGCCACAAGGGCAGCTGTGTGAGGCATCTGGAGGCCAATTATTTCAAAATAACAGCAGCTGATCATCGACACTAACACTATTTTGAAATAATAATTTTGAAATACGCATTATTCCTCATGACAAAACAAATGTTATTATTTTGAACCAGGGACCTCACTCCTCCAATCTATTGGGATCCCCATGAGTAATGGGCTTTGTGGAACTGTCTTAACCTCAGTTCTAAAAGGGCTCACTGAGTAAATTTTGCATTGGTAGCATTCATTCACTCAGTATGGCCCACTGTGAAGTAAAGGGCTGCTGGAGTTGCAGCAGAAAGATTCCGGGGTTAAAAGACGCATAGGCACTTCCACCTGAATAGCTGTCACACATGAAGATCACACATGCTCTGTGCTTTTACAGGTGTGATTCCTAGCCACCACTGTGACCCTATATGGAAGAATTCCAAGAAAACAATGCAAGTAGAGCTGATTGGAAACTGTCTCCTCCCTACCCCCATTTTTTTCAATGTTATGTTGACGTTTCCTGGGAAAATGTCAACTCTCCATTGGAAAAAAAAAATCAGCAACATCTTTGTGTGTTTTTTAAAAAGTGATATTTTCTGGAGAAAGCAGACCCTTTCCACAGAACATTTTGTTTAATGTATAATCCAATTTTCTGTCAAAAATATTTCAACAAACCCTTTTCTCAAGTCCTGGATGACTAGCTCCCTCTGCAGAGCTTAGGGATAAATTGTCCCGTAATGATAGATCTACAAAACCTTTGTTGTTTTGGCAGATTTGCTAGGATAACCCTTTAAATATATGAAGTAAACAGACTGTATGAACTAAATAAAAATATGGGGCCCCTATAATTTAGCTGAACCATACCATTTATTTTCAGTGCAGGAAAATTCTTTTAATTATTTCAGATTCATCTAGATAAAAAAAACTTGTGCTAACTGTGAAAAGCTGTATACCTCTGAATTCTAAAGTTTTGCCCTCAGGGCCTTCCTTCTTTAGCTTCAAGAAATCAAAACGCAAGTAACTTCTCATGGCAGCAAGGACAGCTATTAGCTTTGAATTCCACTCATTCAGTTCTCTCAACACCACATTAAGACCTAGTTCCCTCCCATTACCCAAAACCTACAAGGAGCTTTACAGGATCTGTCGAAAAAGGCTTTCTTTCTCGACAGATCATCCTCTAGGCTGCCGCTTTTTGCCAACAAAGTGCTGCGTTGGCAAAAACAGTGGCCATTTTTATGCAAATTAAGCATGGGATATTTAAATCCCCACTTCATTTGCAATGTCGACCTGCCTAATCTGCATCCCTCCGCCAACAGTGGGATGCAGTCTAGACATACCCTCAGAGCTCACCTTGCAGGCTCTGGCTGCCACAGCAACCAAAAGCACCAGGCTCTTTTGAATTGCTGGGCCCAAGGCAGTTGCCTCTCTCCCCATCAGTGGGCTTGAGTGAGTGAGTCCAATTACACCGCCTTATATTTGGGCTGTTCACAAGCAGAGCCACATAATTTACAGACACACTGATCTTATGCTAGTGACCATCTCTCTCTCCCTCACTGCTGTAGTGTAAAGCTGTAAGGAAATTCTGGTTTGAGCTGCAAAGCCTCCTGTGGTTTTGCTGTTTGGGACTTCATTATTACATTATTGTAGCAGAGAAGTTTTCAGACTTGGTTACACCTCAATGCTTCCTCTAATCCTTTCCATCCATGTGCAGATTTTTTTTTTTCCATCCATGAGTGGAATAAATGTTTTATGTGCACCAAAGCATGTGTGAATTTGCACCACCAATAGAAATGCAAAACCTAGCTGTGGGTGCTCTGCTAGTCATCTGGGCAGCATTTGAATTTCTCCTGAGCAGCCTCACATGTGCACAGCCTACAGGGAATTTTGGTACACATAATTGTCAGCAGGCATGTGAGAAAAAGCTTGTAATGATAGACAACACATTTTATGTAGTAAGACTTGGCATTCTACTCATAGGTATATGAGCAGGGCCCTACCAAATTCTCAGCCATGAAATCTGGTCTCTCCCTGAGAAATTTGGTCTTTTGTGTGCTTTTAAGCTATAGATTTTATGGGAGAGACCTGTGTTTCTCAAACTGGGAGTTCTGACCCAAAAGGGAGTTATGGGGGAGGGGGGGGATTACAAAGTTATTTTATGGGAGTTGCAGTACTATCATCCTTACCTTTTTGCTACCTTCAGATCTGGGAGGCCAGAGAGAAACAGCTGTTGGTTGGCTCTGAAGGCAATGCTCTGAAGGCAATGCTCCACCCGCACCAGGGCTGAAATGCGACTTAATACCATGCCATGCCACCCTTCCTTCTGAGCTGCTGCCTTCAGAGCTGGGCATCAGCTGAAGCTGAAGCGTGGCAACTGCTGACTGACGGCCCTGCAGGTAGCAGCACAAATAATAATGGCAATACAATACCCTGCCATTCTGTGCTGCCCAGATTTTGGCCAGCAGCCACCAAACTCCAGCTGCCCAGCTCTGAAGGAAGTGCTGCCACCAGCAGCAGCTCAGAAGTAAAGACAGCAGTATCAAAAACTTGTTGCTAATAACCTTCCACCCGGACTCCCCAAACGCCTTTTTGAGCCAGGACCCCTATGATTACAGCACCATGAAGCTTCAGATTTAAATAGCTGAAATCATGAAATGTCTTATTTTTAAAGTCCTATGTCTATGACATTGACTAAAATGTACTGTGAATTTGGTAGGGTCCTAATTATGACCCTATCTCAGATGGGAATAGGTGGTAAACTACATTATTTGGAAAGGGTTTTGCAGCCTAAGAAGTTTGAAAACCCCTGGTGGAGCATGATAGGTTGTATTCTGAGACCTGGGCCCTGTTGTTCTAAATACACACTTTAAATAAACACATTCTGTGTCTAAAGGAGTTACAGTCTCATCCATCCACCCAGCAGGAACTCTTTGGTGCCACTGCATTGTGAATGGACCAAGAGACATAACATATCCTTGATATATTTAGTCTGATCTGAGTCGTGATCATGTTTCCATATGGATGGGAAATATGTTTATGTTCTGAATACTAATCTACAACACCCCCACAAAAGCAGGGGAAGCACTACCAAAGAAGCCTCGTGAAAACAATTATATTTCCATGAATATATGCATCAGAAGTTTGATGAATTGTTTACATAGCTGCAGTGACATTCAAATGCCTCCTTGCCGTAATGACAATATGAGATGGACGCTGTGGATAATAATATATTCATCCTCCATTTACTGGCAGGCTGTTTCACAACTCCTATTCTTAATTGGCAGCAGGGAATGTAGGGAGGCAGATGGGAAGAGAGTCCTGGAATAAGGTGAAACTCAGTGTAAGTAAGAGCATTAGAATCTGGCCCTTAGATTTTACCTGGCAGGAGACCGTGGATCATTCATAGAAGATCAACTTGCAGAGCGTCTGTCTCCAGGGATTCCTCCCAATTTGTTTGCATTCCTAGCAATTTCTCACTAATACCCTCTAATTCCTTAATCTGTCTCTCCAGAGACTGTCCACAAAAGATTATATTTAGTGTCATTGTAGTGGTAGTTACTGTGTTCTGGACTGTTGTCCATTAGCAACTGGATTAAGATTATCAATTTATTTCTTTGAAAAGCTATCACATGGTAAATCCTGTTAGTCTCTACTGAACTAGGGTGGATAAGAATCAGTGACTTGGAGATAAGAGCTCCTATAATGCTTTGACAAACCTCTGAGCCAAGCAGTGACAGGCATCCCACCAACACTTATAAAATGTATGACTAATATGTTGACAGAATGCTCTCCAGAATACCAGTTCAACAAAATATTAAGCATATGTTTATGTCTGTTCTTATTCTGCAAAGTGTTTTAAACCCACTGGAGATAATCACATGCCAAAGCTTTTTGCTGAATCAGGGCCTCCAGGAAGGTTTTTCATAATACCTATTACACCCCAGTTATAACATTAAGCACATGTCTACACACCAGGGCAAAAGTCAAATTAAGATATGCAACTTCAGCTACGTCAATTGTGTAGCTGAAGTTGAAATAGCTTAATTTGGCTTTTGGCGCTGTCCACACAGCAGGAAGTTGAAGGAAGAACACTCTTCTTTCAACTTCCCTTACTCCTCGTGAAAAGAGGGTTACAACAGTCAGAGTAAGAAGTCCTCCATCTTGACATTATTTCGAAATAATGGCTTGCTGCGTAGACACACATTTTGTTATACTGAAATAACGCTGATGTGTAGTTGTACCCTAAAATACTTGGGACAGCCAATCTTTTGCCATTATAATCAGCATTGTTACAATGGATTCTTGTGCTGAGATGCCAATCTGGGTACCATGTCATCCATGAAGTGATCACTGAATTACCCACATCGCTTGAAGGGACACTCAGAAAGTTACTCTGAATTCTAAGACAGAAGCACTTTTGTAATTATATTTTTTAGAATAAGTGTAATGGATTGTCCAACCCAACGCATCATGTCCATGACATGATAGGGGCATAAGGAGATAAAGATTGCCAGCTCATTATTCAAACTGAGATGCCAGTTTGCTAAAAAGTGAACATTTCTCTCTGATATTTTAAGTTCCTGACCTACATTTTCACTACATGTAGTCACTTTTTCATGTCTAATGAAATGGCTAATTCATGATGGAAATGTGCAGCTACCAGATAAGAGTTTATTTTGTTTTAGTATCTGCTTGAGATTTTATATTGGCAGCATTCTGGTGTAAAGGTCATGCTGTGCTGTTGTTACAGTGGGTTCAACTTCATAATGTGCTCTGAAAGAACACATTCTCCCACATACTATTGATTTGTATTGTTTTTATGTTTTATACTGCCTTATAGCAACAGAGAAAGAGTGATTTTATTTGCTCGTTTTACAAACAGATTTCCAATAGATTTATGTTGTACTTATATGCAACCAAGGACGATTGAGAATGTGAAAATGATTCAGTACAAGAACTGTGAAGAAAAATCATACTGTACAATGTCAACATGACAAGGATGCAATTGAAAAGAGCTTTAAGAAGAAAGATAAAAGGATATTATTTAGAAGACCTTCCCCAGTGATAGAATTATGTCTTAACCATATAGGGCACGTGCATGTATGTAGAGACACACATGCACACAGAATACATGCCATAGAAACCCACCCATGGAAAACAGTTTTTGGTACATTATCTGACTTTTACATCACAGTATGAAGTCAATTTTCCATACAATTGTATATTTATGTTTCAAACTTACTCCAATGAACATGGTACCAACAGAAATATGCAATACATTTTGAAAGATTCTTCAGAAATGTTCGCCAAAAATTCTGCAGAAATCTTTTAAAAACAATCTTACTAAATGAGTGCCACTTTTTAATCCAGATACTAGAGAGTGCGCCTACACTTACAAATGGGAATTCACTATAAGTACAGTGAACATTTTTAAACAACTACCCATGGGACCAAGGGGAAAATTGTTGCCCCTCAAGATAGTACAGGGAGCTGACTATTGAAGATGTTTTAATGAGGCCTGGTATTACAGACCTACACATCGAGCATTATGAATTAATCCAGTACTTTGATGGAGAGCATTGGAAAAAAAAATTACAAACAGTACCCCAATGGATGTCGTCTGTTGGTAAAAATAAGCTTATTTTTAAAGGAACAAAGCTGACTTAAATTACCCAATTTCAAGAAAAATGTGCTTCCATGAGTAATGAGCTAGTTGAGTGCTTGTACATCTTTCACTTACAGTGCAGATATTTCATGCAGACTCCCCACTTGTTGATGTGAATGGCAATTACCATGCACAGAACAAGTCTATAATAAATGGTAGAATATATCTTCAGTACAGATAAAAGATGCTACTTTGTCCTATCGTCAATTTCAACATATCCTAATTGGAAATGGCCAGATTATTCATTGCTAACAATTTATTTTGATTTAGCTCTTTTTTCAAGACATGAAGCTTCCTGTGCACCTATTTTAAAATATTTGTTATTCATTTTAAACACCCAGTCTAATATAGTTGATGCCCACTTTCCATAACTGAGGTAAATAAAATTTAAAACAAAACATGTGAGCACCCTTGTTGTCAATGGAAAAATGTATATAAGGGCTTGCTGTAAATTTTAAGCTTTGAAATAATGTATACAGAACACATTAGAAACCAAAATCAGCTATGGAAAAGTGCATACAGCTTCAAACCACATGGTTAACCAGTAACACTCTGTAGTACACATTCATAAGAGACTGTGTAGCACACCAATAGCCCAACTGTAAATAAAACAGTAAATAAAGCAGTCTTGTTATAGAAACATGCATATGAGCGTACAAAAACCGCTGGATTACTTAAAATCAGAAAGGAGAAGCTACACTCAAATTACAGCAGCTAAGCAGTTTAGAAGCCAGCACATTTCTCATTTTTCAAGCAGCTGTTCTGTGCAGGTCATCCTCCAGACTGAGCATAAGTGGGTGAAAAATAGAACTCTAGTTGCAACAATCTTTCAGTCTGTGTATGCTTCCAGGCACTTCCAATCAACACTAACACATGAGGCACTTGGGATATGATTCATGAAACATAGCACAAAATTTAGGGTCTAAAAATCCTGTTCAGCTGCCATCAAACTCAGGAAATATCTGGGCAGGATTTTTCCAGGAACATGAATTGAAAGTACAAAATAAGGGACATGAGATTACGTCGCTCCTGCTCCACCTACTCTGAAGGCAACAAAAATACTGAGAAGACAAAATACGGAGATTGGTCCCAAACTGAGAAGGGAATTCAGTTTATGTATTAAGAATTGTAACCTACTGCAACATCCAAAGGTGTGCGAAAAGCTGTTTGAGTCAAATCGCGGTGAGGCTGATAAAGTGTAGAATTCAGAATGAGTCTTTATTTCTTAGGTAACTATATCTGACCATTATGCTTACCACTTACAACTTTTCATAGTTAAACTTAATTATTATTAATGAGTTTATCTAAAAAGCTTAGGGGAATCTGGTCAGATAACAAAGGGTCTTTTGACAAACTAGTGAACTAATTAATGAGTTTGCATTGTTATAGAAGGTCTTGAGTAGCATAAAATACAGGTTGGACCTCCCTGGTTTGGCACACTCAGGACCTGAGATGTCCTGGACCAGGAAGTTTGCCAGATCCAGGGAGGTCAGTGCTCCCCCACTGGGTGCCTCACTCTTGGGCTCCTCTTCCTGGGCCTCTCTGCCCTGCCGCTGTTCCCAGCAGGGCTCCCCATCTTGCTGCCCACCCACTGCCACAGGGTCTCCCAGGGTTCCTGGCAGGGACTGCTTGGCCACTGTTAGCCCTGATGCCAGAGAGTGTTCTCTGAGGTTCCTGCCACAGGCCCTGCTTCCACCAGGGGTTCCCTAATCACGGCCATCCAGCCACCCCACCCTGCTACTAGGGCCACCCTGCTGCCACTGGGGATTCTGGCCACCTACCTTCACCAGCGCTGCTTTAGCTAGGGGTACCCTGGTGGAGGCTACCTATTCATTCCACTCCAGCCACTGGGGATTTCTTGGAGTTCCTGGCCCGGGCCACCCGGTTGCAGTCAGCCCCGCTGCAGCCGGGGGTTCACCAGCTGGGGCCGGGACTCTCTGGCCACGTGGCCCAGCTAATGTCGTGGGTTCCTCGGCTTGGGTGGGAGCTCCTCAGATGCCACCTGGCACCACTGTCCCTGGGGTTCCCTGGCTGGGGCTGGGGCTGGGGCTCCTTGGCCACTGCCTGGCCCAGTTGATGATGGGGGTTCCAGGCCAAGTCAGGGGCTCCCTGGATGCCGCCTGGCCCCGTCATGGCTCCCCAGCCCCTGCATTACTCCAGGGCTCTTTGGTCCAGCAACATCCATGGCCCTGCCAGACCACAGATGTTGCCGGACCAGAGTGTCCCAGATTGGAAGGTTCAACCTGTAATATATTTCTGGGGTGCAAGGTTTCGGGGAATTTTCTGGTGTTCCCCTGAGTAGAGTGAACTGATCTCTGGTGTTTTCACTGCTGCATCATGTAACCCTGCCCAGATAAAATATAAACAACATGATGATTAGAAAAAGTCAGTACATTGGATTGTTTTCATCAGCAGCCCTCCCATTAGTAGTATCACTAGATCATGTTGTGGTGTAGTGTCAGTACCTTGTTGGTTACTATGCTTGGGCTGTGGGGGACCCCCACTGGTGGCTATCTATAAACACGGCCCAGCAGGGGGTATCCTACGGTTCCCAGGATGGTAGCAAAAACGGTTATACAAGTTAAGGGAAGAGAGGGACAAAGGACTTGCGAGTGGGGGGGGGGAGGATCAGTTGCTGTCTGGGAAGCATGGAGAGAACAGGCTACGCTGGGGGCTAGGGGTGATGAACCCTAACCCTAGGGCCCTGAGCCATCCTGGCCCTGCCCCCGGTAGCCACATCATGTATGGACTATGCTGTATTCTGGAAAATCAATAAACCCCTCTCTATTCTACTGGCTGGTGGAGATTGTTCTGGCTGCTACGGGGGTGCAGGATCAGGAAACCCCCAACTCGCCGTCACACATGTACAATTGCTACAGTAATAACAAGAGATTTTTGAAAACATGTCACTATAGAGAAGTCTAGTGGAGAGGGAAACTAAAGAATTAAGGTCCTGGCACTATGCATGATGATGTTTAAAGGCCCTGCTCACACAAGGATCCAAACCATACTATATGCAAGTATGTGTAAGCAGGTGGTTGCTAATATAATTCCACCATGATGTAGGGCAGTGGTTGCCCCACACTTACAGGGAAGGGGTTAAAGCAGGTTAGAAGGAGCCTGAACAGAGCCCTGGCCAATCAGGGAGAGGCTTATAAGGAGTCAACCAGAGGGCAGTTTGCTAGGGTGGCCTGGTTATAAGGAGCTGCTCAACAGAGCAGAGGGTAGTTGAGTCCTGACCAGTGAGGGTGCAGTATCAGCTCCCAGGAATCAAGAGCCCCCTTTGATACAGCAGTACTAGGCAGGCTTATGAGAGTTAGAGAGGGAGGCCCTGGTCTGAAACCTCCCAGGCTGTGGCCTTGACACAAGAGCCAAGATGGGTGCAAGGGAGTCACAGTGAAGTGGTCCAGGAAATGAGAGGCAGTAGAGGCGAGAGAAGGAGGGAAGGACAAGGCTGTTGCCAGAGGGTCCCTGGGTTGAGACCCAGAGTAATGGGTAGGCCTCTACTTACTCCTTGCACCACATGCTACCACACTGAAAAGTGGCCTTTATAGACTGTGGTTTGCCCCTGAGATGAGGGGCTAGACTGAAGCTGCAGTTGGTCACAGTGGTAGAGGGGGAGACTCCGAGCTGCTGATATACCTGGAAGGGGGAGTGAGAGACCGAAGTAGTGGGCACTGCCAGAGTGCAGTGTCCTGAAGAGGACGCTGTAGTCCTGGGAGCAACATGGGTCCCAAGTCAGAGGGAGGAGAGGGCACAGAGAGTTGACAGGTGAGACACCGGCCAGAAGAAAGGGACCTATGGGGAGTCAGAGGTAATTCCCAGAGTGACCAGCAGAAGGCACTGTGGCAGTGAGTCCCATGCCACTACACATGGTTTCTCTGATCCATGTTGATTGCCAGACAAACGTTGGTATAGACTTCCTGCCTCCCTAAGTTGTCTACAGCATCATCACACATCTTTAACAGATCACTGTCTCTAAATAAAACAACACTGTTTATGTAATATATTTCCCACGCCCTTGTATATTTCTGGAAGGCTTGGCCAATGTGTAAAGAAACTATAGCCCATCCACTAACCACCACATTTGTAAGCGGTCATAGCAAACATAGTTCTTATTCCAGTATGGGTCTGGCCTTAAATAGCTCTATATTAGGGTTAGTAGTAAAAGAAAATTGTATTTTGTTCAAATATTATGAAGGTTCTAATCAAAATGGCATTGGCACCGATTTCATCCTGTTCATTACACAGAACTGAAAGTCAAATCACTCTTTTTTGCATAGTACAAAAGAACAGAACCATCTGAGAGGTTTCGGCTGCTCGAAAGTACTATAAAGTATCTGAACACTTAAGCAAACTAGACAACACTTTTCTTTGTTCATTATGTCTTCTTTGCATTACTGGGACCGCACAGTCATATATTTTTAAGTCTGCACATAAAAAAAGTATATGAATTGTTTCTGCTTGAATATTCTTCAGTGTTTATGTTGTAACATAGATTTGCCAAGATGTCACTGCTGGGGAACAGCTGCCGTACTGCTCAGAGTTAAGTGGACCAATAATATGGAGCCCCCGTGCTGACATAGAATGTGTATGCTAGTACTGAGAATCCTGCCATCAGTTTCATTTACCAGACACTAAACTGACATCCAGGGTCAAATTAAGAAAGAGGCTTTAGGGGCTGCAGCCCAGGGCTCCTGGCTACGGTGACCCCACCACAAGATCGTTTTTCAGGGCCAGGCTGTAGCAACTAAAGCTCCTGCATTCCAGCCCTGCCTGTGAGTCAGGGGGGATGCTCTTCCTCCCCATCCCCATTTGGCTGGAGCTGCAAGCCCCTGAACCTCAGTCCACCTTGTTCCCTCACTTTCTGGCTCCGCCTCTGCAACTCTCATTGCCTGGGAATCACAAACACAGTGCAGAGCCACTGGCCCTCTCCCTGAGGCCTGTACCACCAAAGGGGAGCTGCCTCAGATAAGTGGTCCATACCCCTGTCCCAGCCCTAAGCCCCCTTCCAAATGCCCACTCAGACCCTGCTCCCCTGCCCCCACACTCCAAACCCTTGGGCCACAGCCCAAAGCCCCTTGCTGAACCCCAAACTCCTCATCCCTGGCCCCGCTCCTGAGCCTGTAACCCCAGTCAGAGTTCTCACACCCTCTCGCACTCTAACCTTGTGCTCCAGCCTAGACTCCCTCTCCCCCACCCCCCGAGCATATCAGGGCCCACAAAATCTAATATCCCAAGCCCTCCAGAAGGGTTAATCCAGCCCTGCTGGCAGCAAAATCATGTATTTTCCCCTCCTTAACAAGGGAGGAGAAGACAATGTTTAGGCATCACAGATTTAATAAAGCACTCCTGGTTTTAAACTTAATTTTCCTTCTGTTTATATACTGCCTTCTCTGTTTTACTATAATTTTGGTACTATACTCCTTATCAAGCCATTGAGATTCTACCATGGAGATGGTCAAGGCTTTTAAAAACATTTAAAAAGCAAATTGCATCACCTTCTGACCCCTCAGAAAAACAAAACAAAACAAAAAAATAAACCACCACAGGAGAATCATCCAAATGAGCAAACACATTGAAGGAGGGCACAGAAGCACTTCATGGAACATTGGACAGGATGTTTTAGACCCTCATAATTGGTGAGAGGTTCAGATGGTTGAAATGCTCTGACTTCAGTGGAGCTATGCAGATTTATCTCTGCCAAGTACCTAGCATAATATAGCTGCAGTGGCAACAATTTTCCTCCCTTGATGGACATATTCATAGCTTGCCAGGAACTTCTGGAGCAGATCTAATCTGCATAAAATGATCAGTACAAAGAGAAGATTTACTGTGTGCTCATATAAGTATTTTTCTATGATGAAAGTGGATGATTTCATTTTATTTTGACACTATACAAATCTGCATTATTCTATTAAAATGGCAAGCCATACAAGCATTCAGTGTTAAAAAGAAAAAAATAAATTGTCAGAAATAGATACAATTTATCTGAAAATATGGTTTCCATTTTGGAAAAGTCCTATGGAATTTACAAATAGGGAAACCAACAGGTTTCTATAGAAATTATATGGAAAAAAATCCACACTGTATGGTAGCTTGTCTATAGTGTTTTTTATTTGTTTTGTTTTAAACAGTTCAACTGAATGTAGTAACATGGATCTAGTTGACTATTACATTTTAAAGGGCATTCCAAAACAGAAAGGTACAGAAGAGCTGTGCATATGTTAAAGGTCAAACTCAGAAAATATCAGAACTGCACTTCCGAGACTTATCACTAGGAACTTCCATATTGTTATCCCATAGGGTGCTTTCTATTATTAATAGTTTCATTTGCCTTTGTATTTCTAGTTTTTGACCTTAGAAAGATCATCATTGTCATTAGATAATAAAATAATATATTTTTTGCTTTTAAAAACATATCAATATGTGCAAGTGATAAAACTCCTGCAATTTCCTATCAACTGAATTTAATACACTGCTGAAATTAAAAAAAGGTTTTGCATAAACGCCTTGTCTTTTTAAAATGCTTCATCAGAAAAAAATATTTATGCAAAGTTCTATATCAACTTGCCAAAAAAACTTTATTATCCAGATATTTTAAAGCAAGAGACAAAGCATGCAAAAAGGCAGAATGAAGTCAGTTCTTCCATACTCCTTATAGAGAAATATATGTTTAAAATAACACTATACATCTTCAAATGAAACACTTTACACCAGTGGTGGGCAACCTGCAGCCTGAGAGACACATGAGGCCCATTATGGTTCTGTGTGGACCACGAGACATTCTGTTTACCGTTGCCCATGTGCAAGGTTGCCAAATTCAGCTAGTTTCCGTCCATGTGCGTTTTTTCCTACCAGTTTCACAAAAATTACATTTTTGTAAAACAAGGGCACATGAAGCAAAGGTGCATGCATCATTGACTGTGAGAGCCATGTGCTCCCTCTGCATCCAGTTAAAGTACTGCTATGGTTCAGTCAACATACCCTACAAATTCTAGGTACACAAGTACAATTAGCAAAATTATCCCATCCTGGGAGACTGTCTTGGTTCTTCTGAGAGCCTGGGGCTATTAGATTTTGTGAGGCCTCCTAAGCTCCAGCGTGAGGCCAAAAATTAGGAGTTCTGTGTGGGGGAGGAGCGGTGCTGGGGGAGTGAGGGTTCCAAGTGGCAGTGTGGACTCAGAGTTTCAGGCTGGGAATGAGGCATTTGGAGTGCAAAATGGGGCTCCAGGCTGGGGCCAAGGGGTTTGGTGAGTGGGAACAGGTAGATGGGGTAGGGATATAGGGTCTGGGAGGGAATTGGCATGCAGCAGAGGGCTCAGGGTTGGGGTGTGAGGTCTAGGAGGGAGTTAGGGACTTAGGGTACAGGAGGATGCTCAGGGCTGAGGCAAGTGGTTGAGGAGAGGGGCAATCTTCCCTCTAATTTTTTCCATCTATGTGCAGAATAAAGTTTTTGTGCACCACAGCATGTGTGGATGTGCACCACTAGTAAAAACACGTGCTGCTGGCTGCTGCCAGCTGTGGGCACTCTGCTAATCAGGTATTTGAATCTCTCTTGGGTGGCCGCATAAGCGCTCACTGGTGTGGGACTCCTCTTTGGTGGGGAGTGTTACCTAATCTCACTGGAGACCAACCCAGGGTTACACCTATATTGATTTATTCAATGCCACTATTGGATAAAGTGAAAAGGGAATGGAACTCCTTCAGACACACACACACACACACACACACACACACATTCATACACTCAGACACTTACGCATCCACTGAGTTGTACAGAGAGAGCAGAAGAAGCCAAGCATGATGGGTTCGGTGTGCCTGGCTGCAGTCACCAATCTGGGCCAACGACCTGATTGTATGACCCATGGTCTGCATGCTCTCTTCTCTTTATTGAACTGGGCAGCCCCTGTAATGTACACTGAGTTCTTTTTCTGTGTCCATCACCGAGAGGCCCACCCAGACCTCATGCATATTAATTCTTTCTTTTCATTTTCGCTGCATCTCTGTTTCTTGTCTTTCTTATGTGACTTGTGCTGCCCTGCAGTTGCCTGCACAGCTTCCCTTGGCCACAATTCCCTGGGGCAAAGCCTCCAGGCAAGGACAGCACAAGGTCAGAGCTTCCCTTCTCTCCTGACAATGCAGTTCCAGCCCATATGAGGGGGAGGAAAGGCAATGCATGGAGCTCATCATTGGCTGGGTTGGTCAGGAACACAGAGGCTTTACAGGATTGCAGCTCAGGGTCCCAGGCTAAGGGTGCCCCACTTATCCTGGGGGGCTGAGCTGCCAGTCCCCAAAACCCTTTTCTTATTCCAGTCCTGACTCAAAGATGCAAATAGGCACCTACAGGTTATGTATCTATGTCCAACAGAAATCAGGTCAAGATTTAAAAAAAAAAATGAGCCTAGAGATTAGTATGAATTTAGCAGCCTGGCCTAAATATGTCGCTTCAGTGAAAATGCATGAATTTAAGCACCTGTTTGCAGAATCAAGTCCTTAATTCACTATCACACTAATCTTTTTTTCAAATGCTATAAATAATTAAGGCATAACAACAGCATCCAATACAAATATTATCATCATGTTCAAGGAAACAAAATTGATACACTTTGGATACCTGTAACTGGGCTTTACCTTTATACCATCACTGCTTTATTCTCTCCTCTGGTACCTCTTGGAGACTGCCTCATCATTATGACTGCACAGTAATTTGTATCCTTCTGGTTGAAGAATTTAGACTTCCAGTTCAACCATAATGTCTTGCCTCTCTAGGAGGAGTAAACATATTCATGTCACCCTTCATCTTTTCCCACATGCAACATTCCTGCAGTATTTGTAATGCAGAGTTGCTTAGAAGTCTTTCAGCTTTTTCCCAGGCCACGCAACTCAGAAAATTTTTCCCTGCCACCATGTGACTTAATCTCGCTGTTAATAAAGGATGGCTTCCTCCCACCCTCTCTGAAACCTCTTGAATGAATCCCCAAAATAAAAGCTAGTATTCATGACCCATCTGAAAATCTTTAATGCTGTCTTTTACTATTGCATCTTCTTTCATTTGCTTTGCTACTCCTCAAAGTCCTTCTATAGCGGTGGTGGGCAACCTGCAGCCTGCGGACCAAAAGGAACCCCTCAGGGTTCCATGGGCAGCCCATGCACCTCTTCTCTACCCTCTTCCCTCACACCTCTCATGCACGAGGGACCCTGCATTTGCCTACTCCTGCCCCACCCTTCTAGCACCTCCAGAGCACCATGAATCTGATGATTCATACTACACCATTGCCCCCCCCCTTCCTCCTAGAGGTTGAACACCATGAATCAGCTGTTGGAGGGAGGGAGAGGAGCAGGGACAGGATGTGCTTGGGAGAGAAGGTGGGGAAGAGTCTGGGCAGAGATTTGATATTGTAAAGTAAGTGTAAATGTTTCTTTTATTAATTATTAGTATTAATTATTAATTATTATAATTATTTGCAGTTGATGACAGTTCTATTAATATATGAATATCTCCAGTGAAAGAACTTCCACAACCTCCCAAGACAATCTGTTCCATTGTCCCTACTGTTCTTACAGCTAGGAAGATTTTCCTGAGATTTTATCTAAATCTATTCTGCTGTGGTTTGAGCCCATCGTCTCTTGTCCTGTGTTCTGTGGCAATAGAAAACTTTTCTCCGTCTTTTTTATTACAGTCTTTCAAGTATTTGAATGCCTCCGTCATGTCCATCTCAGGCTATGTCTATACTGAAGAGTTTTTTTGGAAAAAGATATGCAAATTGTGATTCACAATTTGTGTATATTTTCGGAAGAGGCTTTTCCAACATTTGGCCCATTTATAGGGGGCCAAATGTGGAAAAACCTCCTCTTTTGGAAGATCCCTTATTCCTCATAAAATGAGGAATACAGGGATGATGAAAGAACATGGACACGTTCCCTGGACCTCTCCCGGAAAAGCTCTGCAGTCCAGACATAGCCTCATTAAGCTCCTCTTTTCCAAACTGAACATATCCAGTTCCATCCCTTTGATCATCTTTGTCACTTGTCTGGATCGTATTCAGTTTCTCCACATCCATTCTATACAGTGATGACCAAAACTGGATGCATTACTCCACCTGTGGTGTAACCAGCACTGAGTAGAGTGGTACAATCACCTCCTATGACTTCTAAGCTGTGCCTCTGTTGATATACCCTAATATTACATTTCCTTTTTGGGGGATGGGAAGGGCACAACAGATTAGATTTCTGACTCATGTTGGGTTTGATCAGCTACAGTTCCCAGATTCTTCCCAGCAGTGCTGCTAGCAAGATAGTTATCTCCTATTCTGTTTTTCTTCCCTAATACAGGGCCTTCATGGAATTGCATCTTGTTGCCCATAATCCAGTATTCCTATTTATCAAGAGCCCTCTGAAGCTGAGTTCTGTCCTCAGAAGTCATGTCAGTTCATTCCCCCAGTCCTGTGTCATCTTCAGATTTGGTCAGCATGCTCTCTATTGCAACATAAGTCATTAATAAAGATATTTTAAAATACCAGCTCCAAAAGAGATCTCTTTGGAACCCCATTGAAACCTTCCTATAATGTGACATTATTCCATTAATAGGTATTCTTTGTTTGTGGCTGTCCAACCACTTATATGTTCACTTAGTAGTAACCGCATTTGTTCAGCTTACTTATCAGAATGTCATTTGATTCTGTGCCAAAAGCTTACTAAATTCTGGGTGTATTATGTCCACCACATTCCCCCAATTCACCAAACCAGTTGTCCTGTCTAAGAAGGAAATCAAGCCAGTTTGGCATGTTTTGTTCTTAGTAAATCCATGTTGGCTGCTAGGGATTATCCTATCATCCCCCAGATATTCACAAATTGCATTGCTCCAGTACTTCTCAAAGTATAGCTATGCAGTTTTTTTAAAGGGAAAATTAAAATAAGGCTGAATTCCTTGAGTCCTCCATTTTTTTAAGATGGGCAACTGTGCCAGCCCTTCTCCAGTCCTCCAGGACCTCTTCTGTCATGCATGAGTTTTCAAATATTATTGACAGTGGTTCTGAGATTTCTTCAACACCCCAGGGTGAAAAGCATTGATATTTATATTTTGTCTGAATTATCTGAAGAACCTCTTCTTCTTGTCATCACCCCTTCCCTTAGGACCCTTCTTACTATCCTACTCTACAGCCTTTCATCTCTTGGATTAGGCCTTTAAAAACCTATCACTAGGATTCCTGATTCTTCTCACTCCCCTGTCCACAGCTTGTCCTAGAATGTTTCCCCAGCTGTTTGAATGGAAGATCCACAGTCCACTTCTTACCTCATTCTGATCTCTTTGCATGCTGAGAAGAGGCTGTTTCTTCTGCTTACTGGCAGTCCTTCCCAGTGTGGTTTGCAACTGTCTACACTTCCCAGGATTCCACTGGAAATGGCACTTCCCAGCATTCCCTTATTCTATGCTGAGACAGGACTAGAACAAGGCCCGTGCCCAGCCACTGAAGGTACCCAAGACGTGTTACCATTCCATAATTGTGTACTTCCTGATTTGTGTGATTTTTAGAATACATTTCATAACATTGCATTAGCATGCGGTTATAAAATTAATATTAAAACATTGGGAAACTCCAAAAATAAATATGTAGTTCTTCAAAAGGAAGATTAATATTTACAGAAATTCAACCAAACTCAAAAATTAAAGCATCTAAGAACTACAGGTCATGTGTTGGATTATCTTCATTCCATATTCTCAGTTGCATTAAAACCATTGCAGACTAGTAAAAAATAAACACAAAAAATATTTGTCTGAAGCTATTTGTTTGAAAATTCTACAGTGTCTAGGCATGTTGGGAATGACAGGCTCTGGTTTAATTTCACAACAACACAAGCCATGGTGACAGCAGAGAACTCATTTATCTTTAACACAAATCACAGAGTAAACAGTCAGCCTTATTGTTTGAAATTTTTGTCTGGACACATTGTTCACATATTACATCTAGCTACATTACTATGAACAAATTCAGCTACAAACTAACAACATGCTTTTGTCATCCCTCTATTGTTTTTTCCCTTTATATCTTCCAGATTTTATGATGTCTCATCTTGAACCAACTGCCTTCGGCTACTACTGCTCTAACAAAGCTCAATCTAAAGGAACGTCTAACCTAATGAAAAAGGTAAAATCAGAAAATAGAATCGTATTGACACTGTTCTCTCAGGAATTGTATCTTCTTGCAATTTATTATAGGGTACATCTACACTGCATGGTCATTTCAGAATAAGCTATTCTCAAAGAAATACTCTGAAATAGCTTATTTCGAAATAGCACGAAAGCCTCAAAATTAGTCTGAGGCAGGCTCCCCTAATGTGGACACGCTACCTCAGTTTAGAACCCCAGGAAGCACTGGGAAGTAATTACTTAGTATGGCCCTGGTGAGGAGCTATTTTGAAATAGCAGCACTGGAACATCCACACTACTGCTATTTCAAAATAGCTTTTTCGGAAGAGGAGTTATTTCTCATGGAATAAGGTTTACAGAAGTTGGAATAAGCCATCCATTATTTTGAATTTATTTCAAAATAACGGAATTCCTATGTAGATGCTTGCATTATATTTCAGAGTAACAGCTGTTATTCCAAAATAACACTATTGTGTAGATGCACCCACACTAAAGTATGTGCTACCACAAAAAATCCTGCTGCTTGCTCTGGTATCTTTGCCTGCACCACCAAAAAGATTTCTATAAATATTTGGAGATAACATAAGAAATAAATGTGCTACTAAGTAACACCAGTATTTCCAACATCAAGCATTCAAAATTATGGGCCAGGCTACATAAAATCATGAGGCTGCTTGAAAAAATAATCTTGTGAATTTGTTTTAAAATACTGCACTTGGTTCTTTCTATTTGCCTGTTAGCTTCTGAACCTTTAGGATGCACTTGCTTTGTGTTTTCAAGCTTTTCTCCACAAGCCAAAAGGCTAGAAGATATGCTGATCAGCTTTTAATGAAGGATTCTCATGCAATTTCTCGATTCCAGCATCTGGGGCTCTAAGAAAAGCATAAACTACTACAAAACCCCCACAGCTCTCAAGACCTGGCACCAACACATCATCAATAGTACAGCCTAGTATATCTCCTCTAATCTCACACCTCCATTGAAGGGCTCATGAACCAATGAAAAGGTTCTTCACAAAGTAATATATTTCAAGTTCCTTGTCTAATATTTCCTTAGTCATACTTGCAGAAGGTAAGAAAGGGTCTTCAACTTCAGAAAATCTGGTGCTAAAAATTTGACCTTAATACATTTGACCTTGTCTTGTAGTATTGACATGGCCTTGTAAAAGGGAAATTAGACTTCCCATGTGAATAATACCTCACCACTGCAGATAAGGGGTTCACAACCTGGTCTGTTGAAATCCTTAATGTTGTAATGTGAACAATGATTATTGTCACTGTCATCCACCTTATTCTTTCAGTTCTCACAAATCTGTGTTGAATCTTTCTTCCCATTACCCAATATTTTGTCCATTTTAATGAAAAGTGATTGGATTATTAATCATAATTTATTTTAATGTCATAAACATGTTTGGCTCTTTACAGATATACATGAAGACTAGTTTCCTTGCCCTGAAGTGCCCAAAGCTCAATTTCTAAAATTAGAACATAAGAACGGCTATACTGGGTCAGAACAAAGGTCCATCTAGCCCAGTAACCTGTCTTCTGACAGTAGCCAATGCCAGGTGCCCCAGAGGAAATGGACAACAATTCAATAGTCTTATAACTGACATTAGACTTTAGCCCTAATCTGTTGGCAGTCTTTTCTCTTTTTAAACCTCCTGTAAGCATAAAATATAGTTATCCCTCCTATAAGCATAGAAATACAAATAGTAATATGTTTTAGTTCATAGTTGATGCAAATTCCTATGTAACCCGCCTATGTAACCCATTATGTGAATATGGATTTAATTTTCATTAGTATAGTAACCAACATGCACGACAGCATGGAAACCTCTAGCATAGATGTCAATAATTAACTATTTTTTTATCGCATTCAATATTTTTTCTAGTCAAGTTTGACCAGTAAAGAACTGCACAAGCTAGACTTTTGGATATTACAGCTTTTAAATATCTTTGATGGATGAGGTTCTTTGGCTATGTTATATGGAAGGTCAACTTAGATTATTGTAATGGTCCCCTTCTGGCTGTAAAAACTTATGGGTCCAATCTCCATTGCTTTATGCCTCGTGTAGTCATTTACACCAGTATAGAGCAGCATTTGCCATCTACTTTATACTAGTATAGACTACACAAAGTACAAAACCCATAAGATACTTTACATTGTGAGCTTGGCCTCTATGTTTCAGGCAAAAAAGGTTACTACCTTAGGCATCTAACTATCTGTCTTGTGAGCACATCAAGATTGCTAGACCTCTAAATAGTAACATTTAATTGTTCACACAAAAACTGACTTTTTTTTTAAACAGAGCTTATTAAGCAAAAAACAAAACAAAAAAACGGAAATGAAAAATCAGTTTCTCTTTGCTAACCTGCCAAGAACTCAGTCTGTATTTCCATTGTGAGTGTCAATGGGGTCAGGAATAACTAAAGTAAAAGAGGGAGCTTGTACACTTATTATGCCTTTGCAGATGGATAAGAAGGGTACAGCATTACAACAATAATTCTATCCTTAAACATGTGAAAAACTGCCACTGGATTTCAGGAAAGCACTGAAATTAATTATTTTTGTATATTTTGTTTTGAAATACCTTTTTCTACTTAGTTTTCTTTTTTCCTTTCAAATATATTTGCAGTTTACCTTTAACTATTTCTCACCAAAAGACTTTGTAATTTAAAAACTCACCATAGTCTGGTTTAGAACACTTCCAACATATTTTTACAAATGTTTCAATTAAAAAGCATATCTGGGGCCTACTCCTAAAATATAATATTTTGTAAGCATTCAGGTGTCATGTTTTTCATGAGAGAAGACAGAACATTTCTCTTTATGAGCCTCCAACTCATTCTGAATTTCTTTAAGTTTCAGGAACCATCAAATATATTCTGGGTTTATTCCGACATTTAACACAAGCATTAGTGCTTATCAGAACATCTGTGATGTAATAGAATTTTGTCAAATCTGAAATATTTCTCAGAGTCATATTTTTTAATAAGGCTTTTGTTCTCTATCTGCCTGGAGCGTGGGAAGCAGTGGTTCAAATTCCTGCATTCCATGATTCAGAGTATTCTGGGATGAAAAACTCGTCCCAGTGAAGGACTGGCAGCTGAAAGCACTGGGGCTGGCAGGGCAGCGGAAGCCTGGATTGAGGCAGTGGGGTGAGCAGTAGGGGCTGGTAGCCCAGCATGTAGCAGCAGGACTGCCCAGTGGGCCTGGAAGCCTGGCGCATGTCAATGGGACTGTGCAGGGTATCGGGAGCCCAGTGGGGCCAGCAGTGGGACCAGCAATAGGGCTTCCCAACAGGGAAAGCAGGGCAGCAAGGCCAACAGCATGAGAGGAGCTATCCAGGAGGCCAGCATCTGGGCCAGAGCTGCGGGACCAGTGGCAGGGAGGCCAGAAATGACCTCCACTAGTCTGGCAAAATCCCTCATCCAGGACCGGTCAGGTCCAGAGGGTGCCAGACCAGAGAAGTCCAACCTATATTAGCATCATATTTGAATTTGGGGGTGGAGAGAGAGAGAGAAAAGAACCAATCAAAAAAAATTCCCATATCTAAAAGCTCAGGTTTTGATCTGAAAACAGATGTTTTTGACAAAAATTCTGTTGTTGCAAAAACTTTTTCAATGTTTTGTTTTTATTCAAGGCAGAAAAAAACTAAACATGAAATTTTAAGAGCTGTGATACAAAACTCTCAAGCAGAGTACAGCTCTGATTAGTACTCTCACTCTGACAATTCCTTTCAGTTGCCTAGCCACTCCCATACTAATCACTTGATACCTAATCTTGAACTGAAGTACCCTCAACTCCAATTATCTTATGCAGGTTTGAGCCAATACATAACAAGGAAAGGAATATAAGTTAAACTAATGGTACAAAAATAATACCAAAGACAAGAAGCTAACCATTCACGCCCTAGAGCCCTATCAATTTGAAGTCGCCCACCGGCCAGGTAAGGCACACGGAAATGCAGATTTTTTTTTCTCAAGCCAAGGACAACAGAGACAATAAGACAGGTACAGAACAAGGGGTGGGGATGTGTGACGGGGATGCCCGGGCGCCCCGCATGCTGGTTGCACCCCAGGCGCTCTAGGGAGAAGTGGCAGCACTGCCCCAGCCCTGGCTCTGCCATGTATGCTCCACAGCTTCCAGGGAGGGGTATGGGTGCAGACCGGCACCTCACCCGCCGGCCGCACCAGCCCCGGCGGTCGCGGAAGAAGCGGGTGCAGTGGTTCGACCCCAGCTTGGTCGCGCTTGCCCCACAGTTGGCAGGGAGGCAGGCGCAGGCGCATGCGCCAGAGAGCTGCAAGGGGGAGGGGCCAAAGGCGGCAGCACGGCCCTCCCCACATCAGACGCAGGACTAGTGTGGCATTTAAAAGAGGCGCCACTGCAGCCAGAGGAGGTCGCGTGGCAGAGCAGGGAAGAGCAACTGTGAGGAGGAGAGGAAGGTAGGAAGCGACCCAGGGCACGGCTTTCGGATCAGCCCGTGGGTTGGTGCGTTACGGGTCTCAACCCCATCAACCGGGGCCCGGTCCTTAGGGCCCTGGGTCGGGGCTCGGAGTGAGGGTGGGCCTGAGCCCCCCTACCTTCCCCAGTTATTTACCAGCCCTGAAGGCCTTAGTTGTCTGAGACGTAGTGGCAGATGCAGTACAGGCAGCAGTTCTGCGGCCCCCTAATACGGGGCATATGTGAAGTTGCCTGGGAGGGCGGAGCGACGGTGGGGGGTGGGGAAGAACAGACCTCCAGAAGGGGGCTTCCTCCTGCTTAGTAACAGTGCCCTAACCACTAAGCTAAGTGATATTCTGAGGTAGGTCTTCCTCAGGTTACGCTGTTCCACTATGGCTAAATAATGGAAAATGACATTCGAGAAGGCAATTGGATTGTGAATCTGCCACCTCCAAAGGGAGTGTCCTAACCACCAGGCTTCAACATGTTTCTCTCGTTGGAGCCCAATGATTCATCATTTAGACACACTAGAGCAGCTTCCAACAGAAGAGAATGAGGGGCCCTGTGACGGGGTCTGCCCACCCCGCACTGAACGGGGGGGGGGGAGGGGGGAGGCAAGCACGCCTATTGGGTGGAGTACTCCCCTCCCCCGTGGCCCTGCTGGGCATGCTCCCAGGGCAGCCTAGGTATAAAAGCCTGCAAAGCAGCTCAGTGTGGACGGACCTCCGAAGCGGAAGGAGCTGCTATATGAGCGCCGGAGCCACAGCCACAGCCGCCGCAGCTGGAGCAAGAGCCGTTGGGCCAGCTGCCCCCACCGCTACCATCCCTGGGCCAACATCCGCAACATCCGCATCCGCAACGCTGCCACGCCCACCTATCCTCTGTCGCCGCACCAGCTATGGATGCACCAGATGCCATGCCTGCCAATGCCACTGTCGCAGTCAGACCCTCATCTCCAGATGGGACCTCCGCTGGTCAGGGGGAGAGGGTAGGAAGCAACCCAGGGCAGGGAGCAGGAAAAGCCCGGCGGGCTCAGTGCGTTTTGGGGAAAACTCCCTGCCAAGCCAGTGGTGGGAACCACCCACCACTGATAGGGCCCTGAGTTGGGGCCCGGTGGAGAGGGTGGGCCCGGGCCCCCCTACCCCTTCTTCTCACACCTTGGAGTAAGCACGGATACTGCAAAGGACTAGGCCTCAGGGCCTGTGTGTAAAGGATTAGGCCTCAGGGCCTGTTTGTGAAGGAGTCGACCCCAGGTCCAAGTTACGCAGGGCTAGACACCCCGCCACAGGCCTGCACATCAAAATATCCCATAGTCCAGTGGATAGGGCACTGACCTCTGAAATGGCAGATCCCTCTTTCCCTCAGGGGGGAGAAGGGGAACTTACATGGAGTCTCTGCAACCCCAAGAGAGTACTCTAACCAGTTGGCCAAAAAGTTGCTAAGGAGTGGTGGTTAGTGCTTTCGTTCTCCTGGGCCACTTTGTGAGAGCTTGTTCATTTATTGGGCCCAATCCTGTAGGTGAACTCTCAACATACTTACCAGCTCAGACCCTGGAGGCAAATTTTGGCAGAGGCTGGAAATGGGTGACAGGAGAGGGATGATTCTCTGTTCTATTCACTCCCTGAGGGGCATCTAGCATTGTCAAAAGGCAGGATACTGAGTGGATGGACCTTTGGTCTGACCCAGTATGGCCATTCTTATGTTCGAATGTTCTCTTTTCCTCTAGTTTTTACATCATTTGCTCAGTGGTTTAGGTGTCCACATGCCCAGAGCAAGGCTATTATGCACATATTCTAGGGAAGAAATAGGCACCTAGAGAACTTTTACTGCAAAACTTTAGGTGCTGGGGAATTTAGGCACTCAAAGGATATGTCTACGCAGTTATTCCAAAATAACTATGCAAGCATCTGCACAGCTAGCCCTTTATTTTGAAATAATTTTGGAATAACGGGCGGCTTATTTCAGCATTTGTAAACCTCATTCCATGAGGAATAATGCCTCTTCCGAAATAACTATTTCAGAATAGCAATAGTGTGGATGTTCCACTGTTGCTATTTTGAAATAGTTCCTCCCGCAGGCCATTCAAAGCAATTACTCCCCAGTTCTTCCTGGGGCGCTAAATCAAGGTAGAATGTCCACATTAGGGGAGCCTTCCTCAGACTAATTTCCAGGCTTCCATGTAGCGTAGATGCACTCTTTCAAAATAAGCTATTTTGGAATATTTCTTCTGGAATAGCTTATTCTGAAATAATCATGCCAAAAGCAGCATAGCAGGAGGTTGTGAATTTCAAAAGGGCTTGATTCTGAGATTTAGAGGCCTAGGAGCTTTTAGGAATCCTTTTCATGTCAGACAATGAAATCTTTCATCTTGCAATCTACACCTTTAAAGCACGAAGCAAGAGCTTACAATATATATTCTTCTATCCTCATAGATATCAAAGCTCTTACTTTCTGTGGCCATCCCCAAAAACGTAAATTCACTTATCTTATGTACCATGTTAAACCCTGCAACTTGGACTGCTCATCTGTAAAATCTGGGTGTTAATGCTTATTTTACAGGAGCAATAGTGAGGCTTAATTCATTAGGTGTTGTGACAAACAGCTTTGAGGCAATCTGTCCAGAAATGCATTACACTCTAAAAATCTGAGCAAGGATTCTCACATGCATTTTCCAAGGAGCTTCAAGCTGTGACTTTTATCTAGTTTTCCAACTGCTCAGTGTGGCTACTCAGGAGTTTAAATAATCTATTGAAAACTTTTATGACAATCCCAGTCTCCTTGGTCTGCAGCTCCAATTATCCTCAGTGTGAACAAATTGTTTCTGAAAGCACACAATTCTTCCTTCTAAATTGTCCACTCTCACTACTATTTGATCAAATTGATCAGAAAATAAGAGAACTTAGCAGCAAAGATTTTTCTCTAATGCAACTGTACCATCTTCAATGACTTGACTAATGTTTATTGCACCATGCAGCATGACCTCTGACTCGCTTAATCACCTTCTTCTGATTTTTTTTTAGAAAAATGTTTAGCTCCAAATGCTATTTGATGCTGAATCACTGATGCTATGAAGACTTCAAAGTTACATGACCATGCTTTGAGCCTAAGGTCTGTGACAAATGCATTAACATGTGTCTTTTTCTACTGTGTTCTGCAATGAAAGACACACAGTACCTCTCATATCTTCTTTGTTAACAATGTAGACCAAGAGTTTTGAAAAAAAGTGACATCTATTCTGTCTCTTTTTGGTTCTTTTGTGCTGCTTATGACCTTGTGTTTATATGCCAGGGAGATGCAAGCACTGACATAAATGACCACTGTCGTGCACACTTCGGGGCTTTATGAGTGAAAACACACTAAGGGTTTGTCTGCCCAGGAACATTCAGGAAAATTAATCCAAATTAACTAAAAAATGTGCATTAAACTGCATTAAACCCTGCATGGAGGGTTCAGAACTAAAGTGGCCTTAATTTCTTTATCTTGATGTGAATTAAATTAAACCAAATTAAGGCCACTCTAACTGTGAAAGTGTGTCCACAGGCAAGTTTAATGAAGTTTAACTAATCCACTTAGCACTCATACCTCTACTTATTTTGGATTATCTTTTTTTCAGGCTCCCTATGTGGACAAGCCCTTAATGCATCAAATCCTCCTCATTCTCCTTCAGGACATGTCTACACCCCAGCAAAACACCCACAGCTGGCCCAGTGGGCTGCAGAGCAATAAAACTACGGTGTAGACATTTGTACTCAGACTGTAGATTAAGCGCTGGGACATTGCAAGAGGGGAAGGTCCCAGAGCCTGGCCTTTAGCCTGATTGCTTGTAGAAATCACATATCATTAGGGGCAATGTTAAGCTGTACCACCCCCTGAGAGAGCTTATGGGTGAATTCTGCCTCAGAGAAACAAAATATATCTTTGAGCTCCATGCCATGCAGGTGGCCTGTGTCCACTGACATATCCCTTCAGGTGCAGGTATTGCAAAGGGAAAGACGGGGCACCCGGGGAAGTAGGAAAGAAGCACTTATTGCGCTATCTTGAGCATTGGGACTGAAAGTGTGCCTGTTCCTTATTACAGGACTGGCAAGGGAGAGGAGAACTCCTCCTGCCCACTATCTCACCACATCACATGGTGACCACATAAGGGCTAAGCGCAATTTAACCCCCAAATGCACCTGAAGATGAGTACATTATAGACCAAGAATTATCATTGTAATAGCGTTTATGCAGTCACTGCCCTCCACCAGTATCATGGTTTGGAAGGAGAACTTCGTGAAACGTTTTTATATATTTGTTGAGTAAAATTAATCTCTCTGCCCTTCCTTGGCAACTGAAAAGTAGGGATGTAAATATTGGTTAAAACAGTTAACTAATTAAATGATTTAAATTATATCATTTAAACCGTTAACCGTTAACCAAAATGGCTCTACCACACCAGTACAGGACAGCCAGGGCTATGGGTATGAGATCCCTCCAGCCACACATGGCAAGGGCTACTCCAGGCTGACTACTGCTTGCTGCATATGGAGATGAGGTTGTGCTGGCGTAGCTGAGATCCAAGTCCTACTGGCCATCTGGATTGCCACAGCACAGGCTGCTTCAGTGTGTCATGGCTGGGTGACCACCAGGATTTGGGCAAGGTTTAGTTAATGTGTAAACATTTCAGTAAGCCTGATGCTCACATCCCGACTTAAAACATTAAAAATAATTTCTACAACCACAGAGACCATCCTTTAAAATTCAGAGCTGCTAGGATTGTATCACATGTGGTGAAAATAGATCAAGAAAACAGATTTAAGCTTTTTGAACCATTGGCTTTATTCTGTTAAATGCACTTATTTCTCTGTCATTTATTCTCCATATTTTACTACCCCACCCCAAAAGCGTGAAGAATCAACATTATTGGAAAATAATATAAGCTGCATGCTAATGAGGATACATTTCCTCAGGGTCTGTCTCCTGCTATTTGTCAGTAAAAGACATTCAGGTTCTATGGTAAGTAACATCTATTCCTCAAAATATGTTGTTACACACTATGAAGAAACTGGTATCCATTTAAATGCTGGTTACTCTTTTGTTGCTCTAAGACTAACTGATTACCTTCTCTAGAAAACTGAGACCCAAATTAATTATTTCATGATAGAAATAGTATAAGATTACTTCCATAAGATAAAAACCTTAGTTTCAGTCAGCTGAGATACCACCAAATGGACAGTAAGAACTTGTCATGAACTGTAAACAATAAAAGAAAATGTTCTGTTTGTGACATCTTTCTTAGCAGTTTACATGAATTTTTAAAAATGCTAAAACTGACAACCGATTCTGGGTTTTCAGTAACTTTGCCCATGGCTGCATTGGATTTAAGGCCAGATCACGTTCTATCTATGTCATTTTATTGGCAGCCCTCACAATAGTATCCAAGTGCAAAATTCTCATTGACTTCAGTAGAGCAGGATCTGGGCCTTAGTTTTTATACTGTTTATTTACTGCAGATTGGGGGGGGAAATTATTAGTAAAACAGTTTAAGCTTCTGTTATATCTTTTGTTACTGGCAAATGGAAAAGAAAAAAAAACACCTAATCAAGAATTCTTGTTCCAAGTGCCCTGAACTTCAGAGGAGTGTATTCAAAATAACAATTAGTGTGTAGTCAGCACCTATCTCTAGTGTCCAAGTCTCCCCCGCAGAGAGCAAGAGAAAGGCAGTCAGCCTTTGATGCCCTGGGAATGCAGGTATGCTGCCTGTCCCTGACTCTACCAGAAACCAGACAGTAAATGGGCTAGCTGACGACCCGGGGCCTCCCGCCGCCCTGATGGCTAGTACCAGTAATTGACACGCCTGCACTGTCCCAGGAGAGGAATCTTCGCCCATCACATACCAGAGGTGCCCATTGTCTGCATTTTCCCAGGTGTGAATTATGCTTTGCACCCTTCGTGGGAAACTAGGCATTCAAAGCCATTTTTCCTAATTGGCCACTTGAAACCAGGAAGAAGCCTACGTGACCCAAAGGGTATAAAGGGGGGTTTAGTAGCCCACCTCATTTGAGCTCCAATCATCTACACCTGCTGGCAGGTATTGGTTGTCTCCCGAGGTCTGTGGGACGCCCAACCTCGCCCTACTTCTTCCCGAGGGATTGAGAGAAAGACGCTGGCCACGCCAAGTCTGGAACGCAGGGGTGAGAATATATATCTGCTAGGTGTCTATTTTGCATGCATTTAATGAGAGCTCAGAGAACCAAAAGGGTTTCATGGTACCTGTAAGTGACACGTTAGTGTAATTTCTGTCCTGTCCTTTGTAGTGGCTGTGTTATCTGCAACACAGTAGTAGCATTTAACAGCTAAGTTTACCCTGTAACAATAAAATAGTAACTGTTTAAGCTGTGACCTGACTCCTTCAGTTGCTGTAACAGAACCAAGCACAATTTTAAAAAGAACTCCAGCCGGTCATAAGGGACAGATATAGGGAGAGCTTGAGCATTGGATCATGTCGCTTCCAGGGGACAGATCCGTTGGAGCATCTCTCAGCCTCCCCAGGCTGTCCGCTGCGAAGGGATCGTGTATCCTAGCAGTCAAAATCTGAGGTGTAATAAGCTCTCCCTGTAAACTTCTTGGGGCGCCCGTCAACCTCCTCCAGGTTGCCTGCTGCTAAGGGACCCCAGTCCTAGCAGTTGAAGTCTCAGGTGTATAATACACAAACACCACTCACTGCCCTGACCACCAGCTGACAGGGTGTCATAACAAACACACCTGAAACAAAAGTTTTAACAACAAAAACTGCTTGTGTGGTCAGCACTTTCTTAGTTAAAGCCATGCTCCTGGCCAGGAAGTTACCACCCTTCATTGGAAGTGGTTTTAAATTATTGCCTGGAGAGCTGTCTGACTGTTCTATAAGAACTGATTTTATCTAATTGTGGACTGAAAAAAAAAAGCAAAAAAATAAGTGTGGCTTGTCATGAGGGGGCATAGCTTCCCTTTGAGACTGATGGAGAGGAGTCAATCTCTACCCACCGGAAGGTAGAGCCAGGCAAGTCATGCTCTCCACCAGAAACAGAAGGGTGGGACAAGAATTTCAAAAGGCAGGCTCTGCAGCTCTGTTGTGCAAGAGTTAGAGAAGGAGGTAGATGTTTCTCACCCGCTGCCAAGCCCTCCAACAACAATGACTTATATCAGTTGGTGTAGACTCCAAAAGAAGATTGAGAGTCCCAATGCTGTACATAGTTGAAGCTTGTGCCTGAGATGGAGCTGTACCTTGCTGAGAACCAAGAGGAGGTACCAGGTGTGATGGGTTGGATTACAGAGATGCCCTTGAGACTGGTCACTTGATGTTTGCAGATGATACCAAGCTGGGAGGGGTTGCAAGTGCTTTGAGGATAGGATCATAATTCAAAATGATCTGGACAAACAAAAGAAATGGCCTGAGGTAAATAGGATGAAGTTTCATAAGGATAAATGCAAAGTACTTCAATTAGGAAGGAACAATCAGTGGAAAAAGTGTGGAAAAAGTGAATAAGGAAAAGTTATGTACTTATTCCCACAATATAAGAAATAGGGGTCACCAAATGAAATTAATAGGCAGCAGGTTTTGAACAAACAAAAGGAATCTTTTCTTCACTCAGTGCACAGTCAACTTGTGGATCTCCTTGCTAGAGGATGTTGTGAAGACGAGGACTTTAACAGGTTCAAAAAAGACCTAGATAGATTCATGACAATTAGGTCCATCAATGGCTATTAGCCAGGATGGGTAGGAATGGTGTCCCTAACCTCTGTTTGTCTGGAAACGGATGACAGGAGAGGATCATGTGATGATTACCTGTCATGTTCCCTCCCTCTGGGGCATCTGGTATTGGCCACTGTTGGTAGGCAGACTACTGGGCTAGATGAACCTTTGGTCTGATCCAGTGTGGTCGTTCTTATGTTCTTATGTTAGTTTCACACATACAGAATGGGAAATGACTGTCTAGGAAGGAGTACTGCAGAAAGGGATATAGGGGTTATAGTGGAACAAAAGCTAAATTTGAGTCAACGGTGTGACACTGTTGCAAAAAAAGCAAACATGCTTTTGGGATGCATTAACAGGAGTGTTGTGAGCAAGACACAAGAAGTAATTCTTCTGCTCTACTTACTTAAGAGCAGGTTAGACAGACATCTAACAGGGATGATTTAGATGGTGCTTGGTCCTGCCACGAGGGCAGGAGACTGGACTTGATGATCTCTCAAGGTTCCTTCCAGTTCTAGAATTCTATGATGGGCGGATCACATGACTGAGCGCACTCTGGGGCACCCCACCACCTTGTCCCGCTTAGCCAGAACCTCTTTTCTCCCTGACAAAAGGAACAGAGTTAGGGTAGCAGCCACCAGAAGAGTAATACAGATCCATGTAAATCTATATTACCTGTGTAAAAGTTTTATACAAAGAAAACTCATAAAGTTTGCTCCCTTAACCAGTGAAAGACATGTGCACAACTGTTGTCCCCTCCCCCAGGTAACAGTTATTTACAGTGGGCTTATTAATAAACAAGTGATTTTATTAATTATAAAAAGTAGGATTTAAGTGGTTGCAAGTGATAACAGACAGATCAAAGTAAGTTACTAAGCTAAATAAAACAGAAAATGCTAGCTAAGATTAATTTAAGAAACTTGTTACATGCAATTCCTTACCCTAATATTAGTTTTAATTATCTTTTCTCACAACCTAGGCAGCCTTCTAGCTTGAACTCAATCCTTCCCCCATTCAACTCAAATATTTTCAGTAGTCATCTTGGTTGTAAGCAGGGGGCGGTTTCCAACTGCACACTCCCCTTTTGTTTGGTTCCCTGCTCATAAATAGATTTTGCCCAAGGTAGGAATGCTTGGTGTTCAGCTTCAACCCTTTTACACCCCTATTGAAAAGCCCTACATTCAAAAGGGGTTCCAACATCAGGTGTCCTGGTCACATGTCTTGATAGGACTAACCACAGTCCAGGCTTACAGGAAAACAAAATTATTTACAGATTACTATTTTGAACATTTTTGGGGTAAGTTCAGGTCAGATTTTCTATTTGCAAATTGTACTGTTCTCTCTCTAATCTGAAGTTGCTTCAAAGAATCATTTTCTTTTTCAAAGACAAGCCACTTTATTATCGTACATCAGAATTCTTATCAGATTGCACATGGTAGCAGATTTGAAGCTATAAGATTTGAGATTTGAAAGATTTTTTGCTCAAGGGCAAATTTGCAAAGCCATTTCAACCCCATAATAATGTGTAATGTTCAAACTTTTGTGGATACAAAAAATTCACAATAGGTAAAATCCAGTGGAAAGACTCCTATTGAATGCAGTTGGAACTCAGTCAGTCCAACACATACCATATTCTGCAAATTCTGCAATGTTTTTAAAGTTTGGTTAGAACACTCTACTTTTTGTGGTGTAAAGTCTTGACAAAAGATAATGTGAAGTCCAAAACCATTAAGAAATAACAACATGGACATGTAAATAAATTCAGAATTTATATTGTGGTTACTAAAAATTTTAAGACAGCTGAAAAAATGTATTTTGTCCTATGGAAATTTATTATTTAGAATACATTGCCAATTTTGGCTATTTAAAATTACACTGGTGCTTTGGTGCTTTATGCTGGTGAAGACATGCACTAAGTCATTTCATTGTTTGACAGGGACTTTTATTCCTTTTAATGTCAAACATTTTGTGCTTCTCGGTCCTGCAAGAGCAACCAGCTTATGAAAATCAAGCTGCTATCAGTCTGCTTTATACCCCATCAGTAAAATTCCCAGACAGACTAGAAACTCCCAAACTCATCAAAACACCATCCATTAGACTGGAGAGAATTAGAGATGAATACTAATTTTTTATATCTATTATACATACACATTCATGAAGCAGCTACTCCATGAGGCTGAAATATACACTATGTCTTGAAGGACGCATGTTTATGTGCTCCTCCCAATAAAAAATAAAAGCAACAATTTCACCTAATGAAGTGAGAAAGCGAAGGCAGTTTTGCTTTGTGAGTGAGTTAGTTAATGAGGCAATATCCTCTTGCATCTTTGAGATAAACTCTAGGTCAAAAGCATACATATTAGCATAACATTCATATTAATATATTTCAGAATCAGATACAGAAGTGGCTACACTATGAAATGTATGTAATCACAGACATCTATTTTTCAAAGGGGTTTGAGGTGCTCATTAAGGTGATGGATGACACTACTGAAAAACATCAGCACTTTCTTGAGCTCTACTATGTTCTGTATGCTCTTTTCTTATGTACTCCATGAATGGTGTCTTAGAACTTTCATAATTTATTTAGACCCCATAGAAAGTAGAATCAAGACCCTTTGTAGGAATATTGTAGCATATTGTTACTGTATTGTATGTCTACTTAAATCTACATACCAAAATACAATGGCACATGCTAATAGGAGTTATGCTAAAGTAGACCTACTCTAAACCTAGCAGCAGCATGTACCAGGAGATATAAGTACAGATATTTATCTACATGCAGAAACAATAACATACACTTCTCTTTCCATATACACATACACACAAAAATACATATATACTTAGACACACCTTGCACACCCACCCACACATGCACATATATGCTGTGCTTACCATTAAAGAGTCAACTTTTACCAATGCCACTGTGAGATGTTACGTTATCTCCCTGTTCTTAGAATAAGTAATAATACATGGCATCTCAGAAAACAATGTGTGGTAACTGCAGGTTAATATTGCTTATTACTTTCTACTGAGAAATAAACCAGATTGGAAGTGTTTTTGTTTGAGTCTGAAAACATCTTGTCAGTCAGGTTATTTTTATTTCAAAACATCAAGGACAACTGAGTCACTTCCCAAAGTTATCAGTGGGTTTGGTTAATTATACTATTTTAGGCCCTTCTCTAATTTTATTATGCAAACTTGGATTATTTCAAGCAAAGAGCATAATACTAGTATACAAATCATGGCATATTTTATTATCTCAAAATTTAATATAAAACATTTAAAAACAGGAATAAGTAAAAACTGCAGAATCAGAACAAATTGCAGCCCTGATTTACACCACTGCAAATATAGGGATGAATTTGACCCACTATTTAAGGGACTAACCTTAAAAGTGTGTTCAGCAGTCTCAGAATATCTCAGAAGTATGCTCACACATGGTAGTTGATGGGAATCAGTGGCTCTTGGCATCTTGTGGATACAGATGCTGTTAGTTTACAGTAATGAGAATGGAAAGGCTCAGGCCTTAGGTAGAACAAATTGGTCAAGTAGACATTTGCCTCAAAATTAATGAAATCTGGAGTGTGTAACATAACTGTAGGGAAGATGTAAAGCAAGCTGGATATTGGCTCACAAAGAGCAGAGAACTGGAGACTTCCAAGGGAAAAGGTGATTGTATTATCTAAGAAATGACAATATATTGGTCAAAATTATGACAGTTGTAAACCACTTTATAGCTTCTTTTGTCACTTCTGCAGAGACAGACTCAAGATCTCAGCTCTTTCTCATTCTCAGCAATAGTACAAGCTGTATCTACATAGTACCAATCCTACCTATTGTGCTTATTACAATGCCTGTCTTCTAGCTCACCATTGGAATTGTACCTCCTTATTCCTATTATTTTATCACCCTAAACATTCCAGTACTTTTTAGAGTTTATGCTTAACATACATAATATGGTTACCATCGATGCCCTCAAAGCCTTTTTGCTCAAGACATTACAAAAACTCCTGATGAGCGAAATCTTTATGGCTCCTTAACCATTAGTACGTATCTTCTCTAAATTGCCTTAAATTGGCTGAATCCCCTGCATTCTAATATTGAATCCAGAAATGAACATAGCATCCCAGTGTCAAACCAGCTGTGCTTCACTCAAGTCAAGAAGTAAGTGGACAAGCTATTGGTGGCTTCCCAGTCATGGATTTTACTGTCCTGAGTAATAGGCAGAGCAGCTTAAATGTTGCTCTTATGTCAGCTACCAACGGCCCATACAGGATTAGCTGTAAACAGTAGCATCCTGTATGGCCATGTCCTCACACACAGAGACTGGGAGAGAGCTGGAGTAGGAATCATTATGATGGGCCTACGACATATCAGGATTCAACTATGAAGAAGGATATCTTCCTCAGTATGGATCTGTCTATATCACTGCAGCCTGGAGATGAACCTGACTTAATTCTGACCGAAGGCCAATGCAGGATCATGCCCTAGCTCTACAAGCAGAAGATACATTTGCCTAACCATTAACATCTCAGAGAGGGTATGTCTAGACTACATGCCTCTGCCGACCAAGGCATATAAATTAGACATACTGACATAGTCAATGAAGCAGGGATTTAAATATCCCCCGCTTCATTAGAATAAAAATGGCCACCACGTTGTGCCGGCTCAGCTGTTTGTCGGCACGAAGCGACAGTCAAGACGGGGATCGGTCAGCAAGGAAAGCCTTTGCCGACCGAACCCTTATGCCTCGTGCAACGAGGTTTACAGGATCGGTCGGCAAAGGCTTGCCTTGTCGACCGATCCCCATCTTGACTGCCTCTTTGTGCTGACAAACAGCTGAGCTGGCACAATGCGGTGGCCATTTTTATTCTAATGAAGCAGGGGATATTTAAATCCCCTGCTTCATTGACTATGTCGGTATGTCTAATTTACATGCCTCGGTCGGCAGAGGCATGTAGTCTAGACATACCCAGAGAGACAGACGCTACGTCTACACTACAAGGTTTTTGTGCAAAAATCTGGGGCGCGTCCACACCTCAAATGAGCGCTTGTTCAATAAAATGGGCAGTTAAACGGCAGAAGAGAGGGCTTTTTCCGCCACAGGTAAACCTCCTTTTCTGAGGCAGAACTGCTTTTAGCACTACAGCTATTCAGCAAGAAGGCAAGTGTGGACACTCCAGAGGGTTTTCTTGCACAAGAAACCCCTATGGAAAAAAAGCACACGTGCTCTGATGGCCAGTCTGTGAATGGCCATCAGAGCTTTCTTGTGCAAGAGCGTTTTGAAGTGTGGACGTGCTCTTGCTCAATAAGTTTTTGCACAAAAACTCTAGCACAAAAGGCTTCTTGCACAAGAAGCCAGTAGTGTAGACGTATCCACAGAGAGGTATAGGTTTCTCCCTATTGTAAAGGTTTCTCCAATGGCTGTAATATGGGGGAACATCTTTGTATAAATGTTAGGAATAAAGATTCAAAATTCCTCTTTTCTAAATGAGTTTGTGTTATTATTTTCATAGGTTTATGGGAAAGTGGATATTTAGTTTCATACAGGCAGACACAGATTGCTGTTAACTATCTGGGATGTGGTACTGTATTGACTAAATGAAGCAAGGCAGACCAGCTAGCAGTTTAGGCAGAAATAATGGAAATTAATTCAAATAGGGAAAAAAAACAACAACCCTGTGCAGAGATAGGCTACTGAAACTCCATTCATAGACTGCTTTATTTTACCCATTTGCTTTATTTAAAACAAAAATTAATATAATGAAACCCTATGCATTTGATTAATCAATGGCTTCTAAATCATCTGTTCATGTGAAGAGACAAGGATAGAGATAAAACTCCTTTGTTCTGGTTCAAATAAGAAACATGTTAACATGTTCTCTCTCAATTTTCTTGATTGAAGCCAAGAAAGGGGGCATTCTTATGCAGATTGCAGAGAACTTTGGTGGATTGTTTGAGATAAAGACAAAAAAAGGCAATATAGAATAGAATTTTACAAATCCTTCGTCAAGTAAGAAGCACTTATTTTCTAAATTAGAATAGCAACCTTATCATATTTTGCCGAATGGTTTTGTCACAACTGATGAAGTTCTTTTCATAAATGAAAACCTCTCATTAATATTCATTTGCATTCCAAAGAGAATCTCATTATCTAATCCAAAAAAAAAAATAATGATCCTTAATAGTCTCCTCTGACACTTTGTCTTTGCCCCTTCCTCAGCTAGGAAGCTGTTTTAGCATACCGACGCTACTGTTTAGTTGACCCCCTCAGTCTGTTTTCTGACCATATTGCAGACCCTCATTCTAGAGTTAGCATCTTGCTCTTAGATTATTTTTTCATACAAGTTGTTTTAGATGGTTGGTGATTTTAGTTGGTGGTGGTTTTTAAGTCATTATCAATGTTTTTAATAAAGTTCTCTTATGTGCATATAGGATAAAATTCATCATGCTCTTGTGAATCCTTACAAGACCCTGCTTACCACTAAAACTCCATGAAGTTAGGACTGCCTTCTGTCTGCCTTGTACACCAGGAGGGCAGTCCTCTCTCCCCCCCACACCTTGCATAAGATAGCTTGGAAGACTGAAATGACAACAATAGCATGGGAACGCTAGTGGTCCTTGTAGTCCATAGAAGTGGAGTAAAAGGACTACGCTTGGTATTTTAGATCACAGGCTGGAGTAATGGCTTTCAGATCAGTGGAATATGCTACTCACTCATCCTTAGTCCCAGATGACAGGATAGATTTTGCCTGCATCACCTATACCTTACCTGCATAAAAAATGTAGTCATTCTAGTTTTCATCTTCCTATAAAAAATAACCAGAATATTGTCTTCTAATTCCGTTCAGAGTTTTCTCTTAAAACAAATCACCAAATAACAACAACTGACTTGACAAACTATTTCAGGTCAATTCATTCATTCAAACTCATCTCCTTTTTTCATCAGTTGCCTTCATGCATATCCTGATTTTTCACTTCTTGTTCACATTAATCCAATTAATATTTTGTCTCAAGGAATGAGTAGTCAATATTTGCACTTAACATTTTTACAATAATATTAAACAGCAGAAGGGCTCACTTATTCTGAGGGAGAGAGAGCAAAGGAGCATTTAAGAAGGCAGGTAACAAGAAAGATAGGCCTAGGGAAATCTAGGAGAGCTAAGGCCTTTTCCTTTTTATCCCTAGAGCGCTATTTTTTTAGGTAGGTCACACTTGGGGTGACCATATTTCCCTATGCCAAATATGGGCCACCTTATAAAAATGTTCTGATTTAAGTGAGTTCAACAGCAATCAATCAGAGCAATGCAGCACAAACATTCAAAATAGCATTAAGTTGACTCAGCCCTCATTAAAAGTCAAACTGCTTTATTATCTGTCTTTATATTTTAGAAATGTGCATCTGTCTGGCTGTCCATCCGTCCCTGAGTCCAGTTGTTCATGAACTCCTCCTAAACCAAAGGTGGGCAATAAAATGGTGGTGGTTCGCCAGGGTTAGCCCCTGGTAAATGGCTGCCACTATATTTACGTACACCTCCACAGGTACAGGCGATCACAGCTCCAGTTGGCCAGGAATGGCAATGCATGGCCACTGGAAGCTGTGATTCCCCCATACCTGTAGAGTATATGGTGGTGTGGGGCCTGCCAGGGGCTAACTCTGACAGACTGGATCTGGCCGTGGGCCAGTATTTGTCCACCCCGCCCTAAACAGTAACAGACACCAGTCTTGCCAGCCACTGGCCCCCGAGCTATGGGCTCCTTGGGACCACTCCCGGAACTGGACAGTGCAACCCATTTCCCAAAGATAATAGAGGCCAGGGACAGGGGAGTATGCACTTGCTGGGGGGCAGGCAAACTGGACATCTGGGGAGCCAGATAGCCACCCCCCTGCCAGTAGCCACCAGCAGGCTGGGAAGGTTGGCTGGCGAGAGGAGCCAGACAGCCCCCCTCCAATAACTGCTGGCTGTGGGGGGGCTGGGAAGTTCAGCACCAGCCCCCTGGAATGAGCCACTCCCCACCCCCAGATTCATGCAGGAGTCACAGCTCGAGCAGTACCACCCTCACCAGAATGGACATCCCTGGTAATCCTTCCACCTCCTATCCCTCTGACCTGAGCCCCATATCCTGAATCCTGCACAACTCCTGACCTGAGCCTCCTGCCTCCCACACCATCCCCAAAGTCCCCACCCTCTGCCTTGACTCCTGCACCCCCATCCTTGGCCCTAAGCCCTCCCACACCTTCTACGCCTTGCCCTGCACTTCCAAACCCTGCCCTGAGTCCCCCACAAAACTCCCAGCCCCTTGGCCCAATTACCACATCCCCCACCTCCTACCCTGATCTCCACAAGGACCCAGGCAACACTAGGTAAATCTTCTAATAACTAATGATAGGAAAAAAGTTGAAAATATATATTTACAATTCAGTGATTGCAGCTGTTTATAAGTGCCTGATTCTAGGATTCCCTTGGTCTGACTTGCAGTTTTCACCACACATGGTTTTCCCCAGCATCTTTAGCACTACCAACATTTCTATTGACACTGACTGCACAGAGCCCAATGAGCTTTTCACTAAGAGAAGTTTCTCAATCAATTGGTATAGAAATCTGCACTGCATATGAGAAGTTTCACAGGGTAGAGAAGAGAACTCAGTAATGTTTGTGTTTACCCCATCAGAGGGAGCAGCTACAGACTGTGTGCAGCCAAAGGGTAGCTCAGGGGGCAGGGAAGAGGGAGCTAGGGGCTGTGTGTGGCCAGGGGGAGCTAGGGGCTGTGTGAAGACATGAGGATATTTCAGAGTTCAAAGAATGGGTATCTAGAGGCTGTGTGCCAGGAGGGATTTGTGGTTCTGCTATTCCATGAGGGCTCTGCCAGCCATAGATCTGGGTCTCTCACCCCTGCAGCTCTTATCAGCTGGGTAGAGAAAGGGTCTGGGAGCTCAGGAGCAGCTTCAAACCTCTGCTCAGGGGCAGCTGCAGGAGAGGCGGGAACAGCACTATGGCCTATGCCATGGCACCAGCCAGAAGAGCAGCTGCCCCATCCTGCCCATCTTGGCTTCCTGCCTCCAAACTGTGCCCTGCATTTCCACTGAAATTGGGGGAGGGGAGGACATCCCCATTGTCCCCCAGTTCTGTCCAGCATGGATGCTTCTGCTGCACAGGAAGTTCCAGGGATCCAATATTCAGCTCTGCCGCTCCTGGCTTCAGTTTTGGGCAGTGGGTTGGGGATCAGGACTTCAGCCCCTCAACTTTTGCTTTAGCCCTGCAAGGTTTGCAGGGCTTGTGGCTTCAGCCCTTGGGGGAGGGGAATATGGTAGATCAGCACATCAGCTGGGGTGGAGGGACACACTGAGGATTGGGGCTTCAGCCTGTGTGGTACCGAAAGCTCAGGAGTGCACCAGGGATTAGAGTTTCACCTTGGAGGTGCTGGGAATTAAGTGTGGAAAGAGCCACCAGGGATCAAGATTTTAGCCCCACAGCAGGTGCTGGGGATTGTGGCTTCTCTTCCGCAGCCTGAAAGGGCAGGCAGCCCCTCCTTGGGAAACCCTGCTTCAGAATGCACATGGAGAGGGATGACAAACCCCTCTCTCATCCCACACTCTTGCTGATCTATTGCAAACAGGCTGCCTCTCCTCCTACTGGATGCCTGTCTTTCTGCCTCAGAGCCCTGCCTAAAAGTGCTACCTGCTGGCCACCACCTGCCGTATTCACCTGCCAGCCAGGAGGCTGCTGTGGCTGCACTGACTGCGACAGATCAGCATGGGGAGCACCAGAGCTGAAAATATGGGACAATTTGCCTGTTTTTTAAAAAAGCTTGGGACAGCTTAAAGAGGGCTTAAATACAGGACTGTCCCATTAAAAACGGGCCAGATGGTCACCCTAGTCACACTTCCTATTTCACTGAGGGGAAACTAACAGGCAAACTGCAGCAAGAAAGATATATTTACAGGCTAGTTCCCTTCTCACATTCACACAAGGTAACCATTTCTGTGTGTATACCAAAAAAGTGTGTACACAGGCAAGTGTGTTTCAGTTTAAAATTTGACAGTGGAAATATTTTTTCCCTATTGACCTATCATTCACCCCCCAAAAAGCAGAAATGATGTGTTAATTCTCTTATATAAAAGTGATAGTCAATAGGCATCTTTACTTGTTATGCAGTCAAACACTATCTTTGCACTACCTGGTATCTGTTATTCACCAATTACTATTATATACTAATACCCTTTTCACATATTCAAGGTAAGTTCCATTTTATATCCTTAGGTATTACAGATTCATGATGATTATGCAAAACATTGCCAGATAATTTGCACAATGGGAGTTCTGTATTTAATGAAAGTAACTCTTATTTTTAATTATAGCATTTAAGATTATCTTATTGTCAAGTGGGATATAGCCTGGTTGATATGCATTTTAGCTTCTAGGATTTCACTAGATTTAAGAAATATTCTACCTTCTCCACTTCACACCATCAAAATTATTTTCTAGATTTTAGGACTTCATGAGGTATACACACTATTTACTTTGTGCATAACGTTATAACAACCTCAACATAAATAACCTGTGTTGGTGTAGATAAGAGATCTGCATGCAAGTTTTCAAGAACAGTATTGAACAATAAACAGATGTGTGACATTCTTTGAAAATCTCATTGAAAATCTTGTGAATGAATGAAGTAGGTAGTTTGCATAGTACCACTCTGTATTCATTTTTGCCTAAAAGGCAAGTCCCAAAAGGAAATTTAAAGAGCCACATATTTACTTCAGCAGTAGATAAATTACATTTGAAAACTGCTCACCAATATCATGTCTGTTGTAATTAGCACTTTCTATAGCTTAAGAGCACTATATCTGAAAAAAGCATTTTATCTTCTTGGGATGAAACCTACCAATCAGAACAAATAAAACCATAATTACAGAAATGTTCCAGCTCTGTGTTTGTACACAAATAAGCTCAACACCTGAGCTGTAACAAAAGGTAATTTAATCCAGATGCATACACTTCAAGACTGCAAAAACTGCACAGTGAGGTTTAATGTTTGCATCATGTGTAGGCTGTAGCCATATTTGCAATTTGCAAAAGCTATTTACCTGATGGTTTTATTATAAACATATAAAATGTATTCTTTGAGCAGATGATGCTGCAAACCGCAATTGTATCTGCAACAAGATATTTGAGGACACATATACGTTATGAGGACACCTGGAAACCTGTAAAAATCTATGTAAAACAGATAAACAGACCAATTAGGATGCCTCGTTCCCCCCAGAAAAAAATGATAAACCTAACTTTCTTTCACGATACCACATAACATTTTTGAATAACAGCATCTTGTGGATATAGGTCAAGAGACCTTAGCCAGTATCTCTACAGTATTTTTTTCTAAAGGCTTCCTATTCTCTATGGATGATCTGTTTCAGCAGGAATGAAAAACAATATGTAATGCTATTTAATATCTCCCCGGCCCCACAACATGGGGAGGTTGGGCACTCTGGGACAGCAACCCTCTGTTGGGCACTCTGGGAAAGAAAACAGTATGCCTACAGCAGGTGTTCGAGGAGTGTGGGCGGGGGTCATGCCAGGCCGTTTGAGAAGGCTTTGCCACCCGCTGCCTAGGATACTGGATACCCATGTATTGGAGTGATGATGGCTAGTTCTCCAGTAATCATGTGCAATGTACAGCAGCAGCAGTCAAAAAATCTAACAATGTTAGGAACTATTTGGAAACCAAAACAAATAATATCATAATGCCACTATGTACATTCATGGCTTTCTCATACCTTGAAAACCATGTACAATTCTGGTCTTCCCATCTCACAAAGAAATTAGAATCAGAAAAGGTACAGAGAAGGACATCTGGAATGGGTTACCTAGGGAGGTGGTGGAGAAGGTACAGAGAAGGACAACAACTATTAAGGATACTGAATGGATTCCAGACCCACCCCCTCCGAAATTGACAAGAAAGCTGGGCAGCTAGAGCCCAGCTCCCTGCCAGACAGGCAAGAAGCATAGGCATCTCCTCACCTATGCATAGGCATCTGCCCAGGAGGCAGCCTCTCTTATTTGTCAGTGTTTGATTTTGCAAAGGGACACATTTCTGTTTAGCCAAAGTGAGCAGAGATGCCTCGTGCTTGTGTGAACAGTGCAGATAACTTCTGCTATGTTTGTGGTGAAGTGACTTTTGCATCACAAAAGTGCAGTATAATCACTATGGTTAAGAAAACCTATCGCCTTTCTTTTGGCTGCAAAATTGGAGATCGGGACAAGAGGTGGGCCCCTCACATATGCTGCAACACGTGTGCAACAAATCTTCGCCAGTGGTTGAACAGGAAAAGGAAATCTATGCCTTTTGCAGTGCCAATGATTTGGAGAGAGCCAACAAATCATACCAGCAATTGTTACTTCTGCATGGTGCCTCCAGTTGGGAAAGGTGTGTCAAAGAAGAAAAAGTGGACTGTGCATTATCCAAACATTCCATCAGCTATATGCCCAGTACCCCACGGAGAAGGACTGCCGGTTCCTGATGCACCAGAATCATTCTCACTTGAGTCAGACGAGGAAGAGGATGAAACTTCTGGTCCTGAACCATCAATGTCACAGGACCCACATTTTCTCCCATCCTCCTCCTCTGAACCACACCTCATAACACAAGGTGAACTGAATGACCTTGTCAGGGATTTGGAACTACCCAAGAGTAAGGCAGAGCTGATGGGCTCCAGACTACAGCAGTGGAATCTCCTGGCAGGTGATGTTAGGGTTTCCATGTTCCGTGACCGTCAGAAGGATCTTGTCCCATTCTTCTTCATGGAAGGTGATCTTGTAGCCTGCAACAACATCGATGGTGTGATGGCAGCCCTCAACATCGTTCACGATCCAGATGAGTGGAGACTGTTCATTGATTCATCGAAGACGAGTCTTAAAGTTGTTTTGCTGCATAATGGCAATGTTTTGCCATCAATTCCAGTTGGTCATGCAGTCCATATGAAGGAAACCTATGACAACATGAAACAACTTTTGAGGTGCATAAACTATGACCAACATCAGTGGCAGCTTTGTGGCAATTTGAAGGTTGTTGCTCTCTTGCTTGGTCTGCAGACTGGATACACAAAGTACTGCTGTTTTCTCTGCGAATGGGATAGTCGTGCAAGAGATTCCCACTACATCAAGATAGATTGGCCACTCCGACAGTCATTGGAGCCTGGGAGGAAAAGTGTTCAGCATCCACCACTTGTTGAATCAAGGAAGATTTTGTTACCACCCTTACACATCAAGCTGGGTCTGATGAAGAACTTTGTCAAGGCCATGGACAAAACACAAGCAGCTTTCAAGTACCTCCGTGGAAAATTTCCAAGGTTAAGTGAAGCTAAGATAAAGGAAGGTGTCTTTGTTGGTCCTCAGATTCGTGAACTTCTTCGAGATGATGCATTTGACCGTGCACTACGTGGCAAGGAAAAGACGGCACAGAAAGCCTTCCAGTTAGTGGCAATAAATTTTCTCGGAAACAACAAGGCAGACAACTACAGGTTGTTGGTGGAAAACCTCCTCAAGGCATACAAAAGCCTTGGTTGCATCATGTCACTAAAGATACATTTTTTGCACTCTCATCTAGATTTTTTTTCCACCGAACTGCGGAGCAGTGAGCGACGAGCACGGCGAACGATTTCACCAGGACATTGCAACAATGGAGAAACGCTATCAGGGCAAATGGAGCCCATCAATGCTTGCAGACTATTGCTGGACAGTGACAAGAGATGCTCCATTTAATGAATACAAGAGACAAGCCAAGAAGCGCCGAGTAGACACTGAATAGGACTAAACTATGTACATAATAGTTTTTTGCCTTTTGTTTCATAATAAATTTTATTTATATAACCCTTTTGCTGATTTTTAAAGTGTTACATAAACTGGACAGGTGAAATATTATCATGTACAGCAACCATAAACACATGAAAAGACCTAGGTTTACAATTTATTATTAAAACTCTACTATCTACACAATATACATAGACGTAAAATGTAAAAACTTAAATATCTTGGAAACAGTAGCCAATCAGTTGTTTTAATTGTCATATTTGAATTCAGCACATCAAAATACATAATAAATAGCACATTTTATCTCTGAAGCAGACGACTTCTAAAAAACTGTAGATCAGTGTTATCTCTTATCTTCCAGATGTTTGCAGATGATAGCTAAAGGCTCAGATACCTCCTCTATCAGCTCCTTGAATATTGTACAATGCTTTTCATCAGGCCTTGGTGACTTGCAGATATCTAAGTTTTCCAAATAATTTTTGACTTGTTCTTTTTTTATTTTAACTTCTAAACGTACCCCATTTCCACTAGCATTCACTATGTTAGGCATCCTGTCACAATTAATCTTCTTCATGAAAACCAAAACAAAGAAGTCACTAAGCACCTCTGCCATTTCCAGGTTTCCTGTTATTGTTTCTCCCTCTTCACTGAGCAATGGGCCTACACTGTCCTTGTTCTTCCTAATATATTTGTAGCATGTCTTTTCTGTTACCCTTTATGTCTCTAGCTAGATTGAGTTTGTTTTGTGCCTTTGCCTTCCTAATCTTGTCCCTGCATACTTGCATTCTTTGCTTATATTTAGCCTTTGCAATTTGACCTAGCTTCCACTTTTTATATGACTCCTTTTTATTTTTAGATCATGTAAAATCTCCTGGTTAAGCCAAGGTGGTCTCTTGCCATACTTACTATCTTTCCTATTTAGTGGACTAGTTTGCTTTTGGGCCCTTAATAATGTCCCTTTGAAAAACTGCCAACTCTCTTCAGTTGTTTTTCCTCTTAGACTTGCTTCCTATGGGACCTTATCTACCAGCTCTCTGAGTTTATGAAAATCTGCCTTCCTGAAATCCATTGTCTCTATTTTGTCTCCCTTCATCCATTCCTTAGGATCATGAACTCTATGATTTTATGCTCACTTTCACCCAAGCTGCCTTCCACTTTCAAATTTTCAATCAGTTTCTCCCTATTTGTTAAAATCAAATCTAGAATAGCTTCCCCCAGTAGCTTTATCAACCTTCTGAAATAAAAAATGGTCTCAAATGCACAATAACTCCAACACCAATTGTTCACCAAGAACTTATTGGATAATCTGTGCCCTGCTGTGTTAGTTTCCCAACCTAAGTCTGGATAGTTGAAGTCCCCCATCACCACTAAATCCTGTGCTTTTGATGATTTTGTAAGTTTTTTTAAAAAAGCCTCATCCACCTCTTCTGCCTGGGTAGGTGGTCTTTTGTAGACCCCCTAGCACGACATCACCCTTTTTTTTACTCCTTTTAATGTAACCCAGAAACTCTAAACAAGTCTGTCTCCTCTGTCCATCTCCACCTCAATCCAAGTGTATACATTTTTAATATATAAGGCAATACCTCCTCCCTTTTTTCCCTGCCTATCCTTCCTGAGCAACCTGTACCCTTCTGTACCAATATTCCAATTGTGTGTCTGATCCCACCAGGTCACTCTTATACCAATTATGTCATAGTTGTGTTTATTTATTAGCACATCAAGTTCTTCCTGCTTATTTCCCATACTTACATTTGTATATAGGCATCTAAAATATTGATTTTATTTTGCCCCCAGTTTTTCCTTATCCCTCCTTTATCTCTATTATAACCCATGCTCCCTTCCATTTCCAACCCATCTCACAGGTCCCCATGTTGATCACTTTCCAGTGGGCTTGGGCGAAATATTTAGGGTGAAATATTTCCCCCTTCATTCATGTTAAGTAGTAATACAATAGGATTATTTCTGGAGTAATGCAGTTAAACAAATTCAGTGGGAGCCTAGCTGGGATGGAAAGACAACATATTTTTGCCTCTTCACAAAATGCTCACTATTCCATGTTGGTTTTTCTAGCATCCCCACTGAGAATCAAAGGCCAAATCTGGCAGCATGTTTTACAACGAATTCTTACTTGATTTCCTGTGATTATATATATATATATATTTAAAAATAGATGGAAGTGTAACTGAATTAAAGACACACATTTCAATTTGCATCCTCTGCAACATTATCAATAATATCCAAAATTCACAAGGTCTAAGTTGCTAACCACCACCATTGAAATATCTTGCCAAAGTTATGCCCCTACCTCTACTATAGAGATAACATACCTTTAACAAAACAGCAAAAAGAATGAAACTTATTTTCTGAAAAATCTACAAAACAAACAGGCTCTGTATCTCTAAGTCCCTTTCTCACTGAGCATACAGGCAGAGAGGAATAATTTGAAATGATTAAGTTCATTTCACTGTGAAGCATCTTTGACTCTCTAACCTAATGCTAGAGGCACATGGAAATGCACCCAGATATTGTGGAATATTAATGTATTTAGATTTATATTAGACATTTTAAGTTGAAAAGAGCAGTTTCAAAGTAATGTGATATCCTAGCTTAAATGGCTCCATTAAAACAACTCCACCTGTGGTTTCTGGCCTTTTTTGTTGTTGTTGTTAAACTGTCATAAATAGAGAGATCAAGTTAATCCACCTGTTTTATTCAAACATCTGTGCTGGTGCATATTCATAAAGATCTTTCTATCACATCGTATATCCTCCAGCTTGTGTTTATTAAAGATCTTCTGGAGGATTTTCTTCTTTCCTCCCACTCCCTTTAGTAGTTAATTAAAACACTTCCATTGAGATGCACAACATGGACCCATTAAATAGTGTCAGGCACTGTGTGACCCAGCACCTCTGCAGTGTGGTAACTGGTTATTGCTACGCTGCTCTTTTCATAATAGTTCTTGTTCTTATTGTGATTCAGCAGAACTGCTGAGGCATCAATTAGTGCCTGGTTCCTAAAAGCTTTTATAATTTATGTTTAAAGCTCCATGTCCAACTACAAAGCTTTACAATCCCATAATCTACAAAATAAAATTTGGGGCTCAATTTCCATTTACCTAAACCATGTTTATAATGAAGATGTGTCTGCCGAAGACATCTGTTACAATTCAGTAACCTCTAATTTTAATGGCAAATAATAGAGTTCAGCACCATAAGATTAGAGGTTGTAGGCTAGGTCTTCTAACTAGTTTGGCTTCCTTGCAGAAATGTTCCACAAGCCAACTTAATTTATGCATCAGAGGTTGCCAACTACTTGATGGTTTTTTCCTCCTCCCGACCCTCTCCCCAAAATAAAAGCAATTCTGTCTTCTCTTAACACTTTGCTCCATTGCATTGTTGAGCCTATGTCAGTGTCTGCTTCAATGGAGTTGACAATAATATTATTTCTTTTCACTAAAATACATGCTAAATGTAGGGAAATCAAGAGCTAATTACAAGGTTGAAAACATGAGTGCTGCCAGAGAGGAGGTGGGGTTGCAGAAATCTGTCCATTTTAGTCTGTATTTAAAATTGCATTCCTGGTTTTAAAACATTGACCTTATGCACTCCAGGCCTGATTCTCAGTTATGCTAAAATCCCTTTATCCCAATCTGGGGTAGAGGAGCCATAAAACAGATGTAAATTACCACATGGTATTCGAATATTGCAGAAGCCACCACTGGAAAACAAATCTGACATTGTCACCATTTGTAATAATCAAATCTTGAGGGCTTTTTTTAATTCATGGATCCAAATTTTTGAATTTTTTTCTAAACACTATTAATAGTCATTCTTATTCTAGTGGGGTTTATGTATTTTAGCCATGTTTACAGATTTGAAAATACCAGTGGAAACCAGTGTTAAATGGGGTATTTTCATTTAATTAATTATTTAACCACAAAGCAACCCACTTAGTAAATCACCAAATAGAATAAAGGGCTTGCATGAATAAAGATACAGATAATCATTCAAATGCTACAGAATATGCCCTCATAAAGGACACCTACAAAATTTGGGCAGGTTAGCTCCCTCAGCATCAATCTGTCCCACAGGATAGCCAAGTAGTGGAGTGGTTATAGCCACAGAAAGAAAAGGGATCAGGTCGCACATAGATTTGCTGTCTGATGTGATGGACTTCTGAGTGGTACTTACCAGCTTCTGTGTTTTGAAGAAGAGCATAGGGCACAGTTAATGCATATTGGACCCAATTCAGAATCCACTGAAGTAAATGAAAAACTCCCATCGATACAATGGATTTCAGATCAAGTCCTTATTACTGATAAAATGTGGGTGTTCATTAGCGTGACGGGAGTTATGTCATCAGAAAACTGCCAAATTTTCAAACTAGAAATGTCAAAAGAACATTTCTTTTGTGTGCCTTATCTGGGAATCATAACATCACTTGTATTGTTAAGCAAATAAAAGGCACTTTATTAATAATAATAGTATTTTACATGTATATTGTACTTATCATTTCCTAGTGCAATGCAAACTATTTACAGTACCTACCGCATTTCTGTAAGTCCACCAATGCTGGGATATGGGAAGGTAGCAAGTCAAAACAACGACAGGGAAGGAGGGAAAATATTTAATCAGAAACACTAAGACAAGCTCCTATCCTTACCAAAAAAGAACTATTTTTAGTGCCTGCACACAAGCAGGCAGCACCCACAAAGTAAAACTACATGCTCATAAATTCATCTGCCTCACAGAAATGAAGGGATTTAGATCAAAGGCTCAGGAGACTGCAAGACAGACAACATTATTCCACTACCCCATCTGTCTCTCAGGAATAGTATATTCAAAATACTTTGGTTTGGATTCTACACTTGCTCATAAGCAAATAGTCATTCTTATCTACGTATAATGAGTAGAAACAGAGCATTAAGCATTCCCATTCTGCTTTAGTAGTACTTCATGACTTGCTACACTATGGCCTTATCTACACTAAAAGGAAGATCGCCACTGCTGTAATCGATCTTCCAGAGTTCGATTTAGTGAGTCTAGTTAAGACTTGCTAAAATGAACTCAGAGGATGCTCTGGCCAGCATCCATAATCCTGCTTTTGTGAGCAAATGCTCCCATCAGCCTGCCACTGGGGGAATGTTGCCAAGCTCGGCTTAAGGTTATGTACTTGCTTTCAAAATACTTTGGCAAACACCCAGGACAGATTTAGGGACAGATCGTCACATCAATGCAGGAAAATATGGTTCCTCCACATTCATCAACTCAAATTGCAATTCCAGAAACAGCGGAGAAAGCAGGGGCTACTCACTATTTACACCCTCCTGCAAGCATGGGAGATGGGGGGGACTGAAGAGAACAAGGAGTAAAGGGAGCCCTGGTGATTAAGCACTTCCCATCTTACTCATAGGCCAGAGTAGCTGGCCAGGTGCACAGAGAATAAGGAGAGTAAGCTGCTTTGCCAGAAGAGGTGAAGTAATTCACTTCCTATCAAGTTCAAGAGGGCTTTACTGGAGGAAATATGAGTAAGTCACAGTTTGTCGTCTAGTCTGCTCCTGGAATTAAGCAATTCTAAGCTGTCCTTTACTCGGAGTACATTGCAGACTTACAGCCTAGCCCCAACTGAATTGCGAAATTATTTTTAATGTTCAATGTCTTGAATTAACTAGATCTACTAACTTATCTTTTCTATTAACTGGATCTGCTAGCTTATCTTACTAGCTAGTGGTAGCTGTCCCCAAGGCGGGCAGGGCTTGAAACCTCAACCTCTGTTGTCAGGTACCTTATCCACTGTGCCACTGGAGGAGCCCCTCTCCCCCCAGTCACTACCTTCAAGGTCCTCTTTATCCTTCCTGTGTTCAAGGGTGCCAGCTTCATCCCTCGGGAAGCTAATCAAGCCCCCTTTGATTTTTCCATAGACTTTATTGAAGCTCTCGGGCTATAACAGTTACAGAGCTTTTTATAAACATAGCAGTGCTTAGTTACCAAGAATTTTTTTTTGTCTCACAACTCAATTTATGATACACTGATTAATCAATCATCAGAGAGATTAAAGGTCATCTATAGAAAATAAACTATGTTTGGCTGCAGCAAACTATGGTTTTGAGATATATTGGCAAAGGCTGTAAATTGTCAGTCACGTTATTACACAAATAAATCAGATAGTTACTGAAAATTGATTAGCTGATTCCAATTTTTAGGAACAAATTGTTGCTCTAACAAATTTTTCTCTCTCCTTGCACAAAGTGATGGCTCTGTAGTTCAAATGAATGATTGTATGAGTATCCAAGGCCACAGTTACAGCTTTATGTTGCTTTCATGAACATCAATGTTCTTTAAGATCTATTCACCATTTGCTTTTACATGAGCACGGCAGTTTCTATGCTCCTTCTTTGAGTAGACGAAAGGCTGTGTTAATTGTTGTATTGAAAATAATGTTTTCAATACATAATGAAAAGCTAGTTCTTCTGTTAAGGTGATGGAAGGATGTTAGAACAAATGCACAATTAACAGTATAGACTGGCTTCCTTAAGATTTCATTAGCCAATGTAAAAAATTGTAATGGTAAATTCCCAGGACAAGGGGAAAAAATAAGCCTGCCCTATCACTAGAATTAATATTGTGAATATGCATCAATAATTTGAGGGGAAGGATTAACAGAAGTCTGTTGTAAAAAAAGACACTATCTGAAAGTCAGGCCCTTCCAAGTTGAGGTTACAATTAATTCTCTTTCCCATATATTCTAAAGCAATAATAGAATATATGAAAAAAGGCATCCCACACAACTCTAATATCCTCCCATTCCTGATACTCTGTGCACCAGCCACATAAATTCCATGTAGAAGAGAAACCCCATAGTATCATACGCAGTTGACACTTTGACCCCCCAAATGCCCTATAAATTCCAAATGCCAAGATTTCAACATCAGGGATTATACTCTAATCTTCAGCATTTCTTATTTTTTGTTCATAGCTGTTTTAAAAATCCATTTTCATATAGTAATTGATCTCACACAATGCTGCGTATGTGTGTGTGAGGGGGGGAGGAGAGAGAGAGAGAGAGAGAGAGCAGTTACACAGGGTTAAAACTGTTTGCAGCCACAGAGAACCTAACTGCTATGGCAAGTAAAGGTCTTTGTCATTTCCATTGCTTGTCATGAAGGAAGAATGTTAGGAAAGTGGGATAGGAATTGGGGACATTTGGTTTCTAAAATTTATTTCAGATAAAAATACCCTGAGTTTATTAGGCATGATAAATCCCTCCCCTGAGAAATGTAGAGTTTATAGCTCTGATCACACAAAGGGACCTGAAAGTAGAGATTCATGTACTCCTATGGCATCCTGTTGACTCAAATTGTTAGTCACTTCTATAAACAAACAATGATTAGTGAAGAGTCAGCCAAGCACAGAGTGCTGATTTCCATTTGGATGAAGAGATCTTCTTTATTTGTTGATCCGATGACTCTTAGCAACTTTGAATCCCTTAAAGACCTCATAATAAGAATGAAATGAAAATGATGTTATGTGGTTTTCCTCCCAATTCAGCTGTCTGATGCATATAGGAATAACAACAAAAACATGCACTCATTATCACACATCTGGCTGTTGACTCTTGGTACGTCTACATAGCAGGGCTAAAGTGGGAATAAGCTACGCGATTTCAGCTACGTCAGTTGGATAGCTGAAGTTGAAATAGCTTAATTCGGTTTTTGGAGCTGTCTATGCAGCAGGAAGTCAAAGGAAGAACACTATTCCTTCAACTTCCCTTACTCCTTGTGAAATGAGGGTTACAATGAGTCAGAGTGAGATGTCCTCCAGCTTGACATTATTTTGAAATAAAGACTTGTAGTGTAGACACACACTATGCTATTTCAGAATAAAGCTGCTGTGTAGATGTACCCTTAGCTAGCTACAGCAGCATTGCTACATCTATGAGTACTCTTTTTCTCCTATAGCTTCAAATTGAGTATTTGTGTGGTGCAGTGGCATCATTATATATCATCTGAACACACACACCTCAATAGAGCCATACATATTGTAAAAACACTCCAGTTACAAATATGGTACCTAGCAGAATTATACTGAGGATTGGAAGGATAATATTTTTGTTGCTAAAATTTGATTTTACCATATGCACACAAACAAAAATAGTCCCATCCATAACAATCAAAATTTACAAGGTCAGAAAAATACTGCTTGGGAACTCTGGTAGAGTTTGATTTAAGAATATTCACTTTGTGTATTAGACATGGGATGTTAACAACGTGTTTTAAGATTTAACTTTTAAAATCAATGTTTGTCACATTATTGTCTGATACCAGTCTCCTCCAGAACATCCATCTGGTGAAAATTTAAATTCATAACAACTGGAAGAGATGTTTAAAACGTTGATATTATCCATCAAAACTATAACAAATAAAAATTGAATTGTGCAAAGACTTGATATTGTGTTAAAGCAACTGCATTGGTAGCATAGGTCGCTGTCCTGATTGTCAAGTTTTCTACAGCTATGTCCATACTGTGCACAGCTTAACTCAGTATAAGTAATGTCTCAAGTGACAGTGGGGGAGGTCTAGGTTGGATATGAGAAAAACTATTTCACTAGGTGGGTGATGAAGTACTGGAATGGGTTACCTAGGGAGGTGATGGGATCTCCATCCTTATAGGTTTTCAAGGCTTGGCTTCACAAAGCCCTGGCTGAAGTGATTTTAGTTGGGGTTGGCTTCAAGAAGGGGGTTGAACTAGATCAGTGTTTCTCAACCAGTGGTACAATATTCTTAGGGGTACTCGAGAGAAGTCTGGGGGGGGTGCATCAACACAACTGAAATTTGGAGAAAACTGAATTTTTGTTGTAAGTTTTACAGTGCTTTATTATTTTTGTACTTTTTATACCAAAAAATTTCATTGCCTGCCCAGCTACGATTAAGTTGTTTAAACAAATGTGTTGCAATGGTAGAAAAAATTGTGTGTGTCTGAAAACTGTAGGTACTTGGGGTACTTCTAATTTTATTTTTTTTTAAAAGGGGATACTTATAATTTTTTTAAAAGGGGTACTTTATAAAAAGGTGGAGAAACACTGAACTAGATGACCTCATGAGATCTCTTCCAACCCTAATATGCTTTAATTCTTTTTCATATAGGGGTGTGAATATGTCACCCCCAAGTTATGTAACTTACACTGACCTAAGTACTGGCATGGGCAGAGCTATTTCTGCAGAAGAGCTTCTCCTGCCAAAACAGCTATCACAGCTCACCCTTTTTCGAAAGAACACGCTGCCGCCATTATGCAAATGAAGTGCAGGAAATTCAAATCCCGGCTTCATTTGCAATTTTGATCTGCCTAATTTACATCCCTCTTTCGAAAGAGGGATGTAGTTTAGACATGCCCTTAATGTAAAGAATGAAACCTGTTAAGACAAAAGGACATGATAGTAACTCTTGCACCATATATCCTTGCCAGTTTGGGGGGGGGGGGTGTGTCACAACTGTGATGCTGTCAGGTTATGCCATGACCCCTCTGGATTCAGGAATGGCTCCTATTCAGTGTGAGTAGCTGATCATAGTATAAACAAACCTGAAGATGACTAATTAATGTGCGCTCTGATCTGCCAGACCCAATAACAGGGAGCATAAAGATGTCTAAAATGTTACATTCTCCCCTCTGCTCTTGCCCCAAACATACTACAGCCAAACCAGAGGTGGTGGAATCACAGTAATATTAGAAGAGGATATACCGGGCATTGTATGCAGTACATTGAAGCTTTTTGTAGCCATAACACAGTGGTAGAACTCAGTAGTTTATCTTTTTAGGCAGTAATGTTTTCAGGAAGTGATAAGAGGGGAGCCAAAATGTAGCATGTTCTATTATATATAGATATAAAGAAGGCATGAGTCAGAAGGACCCAATATGTACTTGCTTGTGAACATCAATGGCTGGAGTTGGTATTAGAGATACCAGGCGGATGAGGAAATATCCTTTTTTTTACCATCTTTTGCTGATAAGAGAGAGAGGCATTTTTGAGCTTACATAGACCTGACTAGAAATGTCATTTACTTGTTAAAACACTTTTTTACAAAGGTAACATCCTTTGAAGATCACAGTGCACCAGAGGTGTAAACTAATCTGTTTAGGAGCTGATCCTGCAAACACTTATATATGGGAATAGGTTTGCATGCAATACGGAGTCCACTCCTCCTTTGCATGGCTTCTCCACACAGTAAGTTTATTCACATGCTCCCTGTGTGTTAGATCATCAGCTGATCTTAATTGCCATAACTCCATTAATCTTAAACCAATGAGCGCTATGGTGATTTATACCAGCCGAGGATCTGGCCCTGAAAGTGTTTGTAGGAAGAAGCTCTTAGCTAAAAAAGCAGGTGTGTGTGTGCACAGGGGAAGGGGAATGGAGAATTTATTGCACCCTGAATAGCCAAAATAAAAAATTGTCAAAGTGTCAATTTCTGAAATAGCATCAGATACATCTAAAATCTTTATAAATGTTTTATAAGGTCTCACAAAGCCAAAAATCCCAGTAGGTTCATCCATCTCCGTTCTGAAGTGCCCTGTGGGCACGCTACTTCATAGGCACTATTTCCCCCCCACTGAAATAGACTGTCCTTTAAATGTTAAAAAGCTGTACTGTTATTAACTTTTACACCAAACATTTGCTCTAGTTATATTATAATGAATCCTCTTTTTAGAAGCCAGCTGTGTAAAATCCCTATAGAACTATAACAAACAAATTATGCCATCAAGCAAGTTAATTTTCAAAGAGCCCAGTTGTTTCTTCTGATAAATCTGGTATGATCCCTATAATATGCTTTCAAGTAGCATCAAGCAGAGTTATTGGCCTCTTCTTTTCAATCTTTTTACCTTTCTCTTTTTCTTGTTTTGCATTGGGACCTCTGAATCCTGGTGAGCACATGAAAGTACTGACAACCTGCACCATTTGGTCTTTTTTCAGTCTAGCCACCATAGGGTTACCACTAGATGTATTCTGAAATAAGTTTGAAAATTCAAACCATGGGACCAAATCCTACTCCTGTTGAAGTTATGGGAAATTTTTCCATTGCATAAGTAGAGAGACATTCCTCATACTAAGTTACCAATGACATCTTCATTTGAATTCAGAACCACCATATAATGATCCAAAATACTCATTCTATTGTCAGCTATGTGTTATAGCCTACCCTCTTAAAATAAGCTACAACCCATCTGTAATTTACCTCAAAAAAGTTTGTCAGTTTCAAGAAAAATATTTTCATTCCTTTTGTGCTGTATATTTCTAATACTGTATTAAGCTGTTAAAGGAGACGTTACAGCCTTCCTTAGATTCTCTTCTTGGTGGCATTGCCACACTGAGTTTTTATTATGCAAATTACTGCAATCTGGTTAGCTCCTTCCATCTCTTTTCTTAACAAAAGAGGTCTGCAAGTGCTAATCAAAATGTGTTAATTTACATATTAATGAAGATTTCTTAATGACATTTGCTTCATAAGCTCTGTGAGAATGGAGACTTTTTTACTCTTCATCTGAGCAGGCAAGCACTATTTTGATCTGTACAAAATAGCGGAGATTCATTTTAAAACCAACCAGCAAGTGTATTATTGTTACATATTTTTTAAAGAATGATAGTGATGCACTGCAGTATTTGAAGTTAAAACATAAGATCCCATTTGGCCGTAGACTCGTTGTTACATGCATACTCCCTTCAAGGGGTTTGTTGAAATTGTACTGTAAAATGCTAAGAGCACATTTTCTGTTGCAGATGCTGAGCATAACTGAGTAGTTAATCATTTTCAGGTAAAGAAAAAGAAACTCTACTATGAAGTGTTGAAATGCAAATATTACTTGATCTGTACAAACACAGTTTCACAAAAGCTGATTATTTCTTAGGTGAAATGTTTACACTTCGTGCCATTTTCCTTTCTTGATACTGTGTTCTGAAACACAATACAGACTATGTACAATATCAGAAGTTCATAGATTTTAAAGCCATAAGGGATTATTGTAATCATCTACCTATACCTCTCATGTGACACAGACCATTGAACTTTCCTGAATTTTTACTTCAAGTCCAATAGCTGCGGTTAAACTAGAGCACTTTTTCAGGGAAAAAAAACAGTCTTGATTAGCTTTGCAGTGGTGTTTTAGTGGTTAATTGCCCTCATAATTAAAATTTCTTGCCTCATAACAACTCTGATTTTGCCAAGCTTCCATTTCTGGCCATTAGCTCTTGTTATACCTTTGCTGCAATTTAAGCCCATTGTTTATGGAGGACAGGACAAGAGGCCAGGGGCTTAAATTGTAGCATGATGGTGTAGGTTGTATATTAGGAAAAACTCCTAATTGTGAGGGTAGTTAAGCATTGGCATAAATTGCCCAGGGAGGTTGTAGAATCTCCTTTATTGGTGATTTTTAAGAACAGGTTGGACAAACACATGTCAGGGATAATCTAGAGCATACCTAGTCCTGCCATGAGTGCAAGGAATCCCTTCCATTATTGTGATCCTATGATTAAAGAGCCGTCTGTTCACCACATATTACTTATCATTTCTATTCAAGTCACCTCTTAATCTTCTCTTTGAATAATTAAATAGATTGAACTTCCCGATTCTCATTATAAGGCACATTTTCCCATCCTTTCTTCATTCTCATGAATCTTCTCTGAATCTCCTTCAACTTCCTCACACCCTTCGTGAATCATAGACACAAGAACAGAATTCACATTCATCTGATTATCCACCAAGATGACCAAATCTTTTTTCATCAGTTACTGCCTCCCAGGATAGAGTCCTCCATTCTGTAAACATGGCCCATATTTTTGTTCCTAGATGCATGAATGTACACTTGACTGAATTGAAAGTGAACAGTTTTCCAGTCTATCCTGATCCACTTTATATAAATGACCCTCCTTACCCTACCTCTATATAAATGTCCTATTCTTTGTGACATCTGCAAACTTAAACCTAAAATTATTCATATCCTTTCAGGCCATTGATAAAAATATGAAATTTCATTAGCCCAAGAACCAATCTTTGCAGCTCCAACTAGAAATAAACCTGCTTTGTGATGATTTACCATTTACACTTGCATTTTGAGACTTATGCATCTACTGTGTGCCATTTAATGTTGATTTAATATTATTCTAGTTTCTTAAAATGTTGTGTAGTAATGAGTCGAATGCCTCACGATATACTTAGACTTCTATAGTCAGCACTGTTATCTTTTTTTAGTTGTGTACAATTTTTCATTATCAAAATGAAGTCAAATAGAGAGTGCTCCCATGTTGCATTGTGACAGTTCTGGGTACTAGCAGGTGACCAGTGTTCTCTGTAATCTGTGAACCCATGTGGCTGTACACAGAGGAGATTCAAATGCCTGCCAGCTGATTAGCAGAGTTCCCATAGCTAGTTTTTGTTTCTACAGGTGATTCACATTCACACATGCCTCGGTGCATGTAAAAATGTATTCTGCATATGTCTGGAAAAAATCTGAACATGGCTGGAAAAAACTAGAGGAAACATTGCAGGTAACCCAGCACTCTGACCACTTTGGGACTAATTGATTTGCTCAGAGAAATCTAACTGGGGAATAGACTAATTACCTAGTCATGCTGGATGAGCTAAATGATTAATTAGCCCCTTAGCTGATAATAGCTTACTCTGCACAGCAAGTGCAGAGGACACAGCTTACTGAGCTCAGACTTGGATCTCAAGGAAGGAAAGCTTCTTCGTTCTGGCTTGTTGGGGGAAAAGGCTGATGGTACAAGAAACTATAAATAGTATTATTACATGGAACTGTAAAGGTGTCAGTAGAGGTATCTGAAATTAACTTCACAGTATGGATATCTACCCAGTGGAGTCTGAGTGGTTTCTGAGAAACTAGAAGGCAGGAGCCAAACATGCCCTAGAAAATTGTCATTTATACATTTTAGAAATTGCAAGGGTATTTTAGTATTGTCAGCATAAGCCCTGCAGTATGCATCACTGAGATTGAAGTCCCCATGATAAGACAAAATTTTCCCCTGAGCAATGACTGGGGAATTATTTAAGGACCCTATCTTTGCACTAGTGTGATTTGGTGGTCAGTAGCTGATATGAACTATTACCCCCTTTTGTACCTTCTCTGTTAGAGTAGTGGTCCATGTGGATTCAAGATCACGTTCCCAAGTTGTCAATGACTAGGGAGCAGGCAATGCCAGTCTCCATACAGAATTCCACCCAACTTCTCCCTTTGCCCCTCAGCAACTCACCAGAAGGTAATGCATGGATCATATTTTTACCATTATTGAAAAAGAGGTGCTGTATTTGCCAATGATAGACATACCTTTCTTTTTGACAAACATCTGAAAGAGGTGAACTGAGAGGATGAAGATTAATTGTTCCATAGAGGAGCAGAAGTGTTGGCATGAAATTAGGAATAGGAAAATATTGGCTGAATATCAGGAAACACCTCAAGGAGGAAATTTGGCTGTGGCATAGCCTTCCAAGGAAGCTTCTGCTCACCTCATCACTTGAGCTAGCACTATAGCTGGCAGAACTAATTCTGCTTTTGAGTTTTGATGTGTTTGAAATGGACTCATTCATTTTTAATGCAAAACCATAATAAAAATGTTTAATATACTAAAAGCTGGGGTTTTAGTAAAAATCTCAGTATTTCCTATTAAAAATCAGAAAAAAATGTTTCTGGAACTGCTGGTGCTTTTTATGACATGTTAACAATTTTACACAATTTTTTTTCAAAAGGCCATTTTTGATAAAGTGTCATTTTAAAAATATCAGTCAGTCCTATCTAGGACAAATCCGATAGAGGATGAATGGGACTATCCTGTTCCTTCTACTGCCTCTTTGCCCCCTATTCAGCATCCTGCTTATTTGAGGGAGGGAGTCAGGACTGAACCATTTCTTTTTTGTCTAGACCACTGGGACTGCATTCAGGAGAGTCCCTTGCACTCTTGTCTTCTCATGTGCCCTTCCTCCCTGTGTACAAGAGCTTCTCAAGATCTGACTCAAAATTAGATCTCCCAAAGACCAGATCTTAATTAGATAAAAACAATTTCAGCAATGAAGTATATAGAGTTCAAAAGCATACAAAGCAGATATAGTAAGCTCCTACTCCATTGAATTCAAAGTATGAATTCATACTTTCACTCTATGTAATTTTTACCATATGTTGTAGTAAGACAGCACTTTAAAATTCCCCCATTTAATGATATGATCATCAGCAGTGAAGAACCAGCTGAAGAACAGAGGAAGCATTCTTTGTCAATCAGAGTCTTTCTTCTTCTGGGAAGGAGAACAGAGTTGAATCCATTACCTTACTTGTACTGATGGATTCATTAGTCTATTTCCACCAAACTCAGCTTTTCATTCACATTCTCCATAAATGGAGTCCTCTGACCTATGTGTGCTCTAGTCTGAAACACTGACTTTTGCTCTCATGACTTAACTGTGCTTGTTTCTTGGCAGTATGTGCAGCAAGTGTTTCCATAGATGGTTCAAAATACAGATTTTGGCACTTTGCCCTTCAGAATAATATTTCTCTTTAAGTCAGCTCCCACTGAAATCAATGGGATCAGAATTAGGACAGTGCTGAGTAGCTTTTAAAAAACCCTCTCACCCTTAATGCATACACACATTATTTTGTGGTTAGCATTCTAAGTGGCCTGAAGCACTGGAGAATGACAAGCATGTATGCGGCCACAATTATTAAAGTATAAAGGAATGCATCTGCTGCTTCCGGTTACCTGAAGAAATAGTTTCAGATAACATTCCTCACTCAAACATTCCTAAGGGGGAACAAATTCACTGACTCATACTGGTTCTGCTAATTAGCCAGCATCAAAATGGTCTAATGAAATTCTTTGTATTGATACTTAACAGGGCACTTGAGACAAAAACTACATGGAACCCCGCAATTCTCCCTTGAAGATTTTCTATTTTTGTACAAATCTACACCACTTTCCGCTTGCGAGAAAATTCCAGCAGAGTCATTTCTAAAACATCAGTTACCTATTGGATTTGATCTATTTAGAACAGAGCCAACAAAGAAGTGGAGGGAGAGCAGCACAAAGTTTAAAGCATTCCTGGACAAATGTGCTCAACAGGGCTTTGGCATGAAATTACAGGGGAGGAAGGAAATGGAGGAGAAGTGTACTGGTAGAAAGGTGTTGCAACCGGAGATATATGTGGTTGAATATTACAGGGCATGCTGAATATCACACAATGATGATCTGTTGTAAGAAAAACATTCAGGGTATGTCTAGACTACATCCCTCTGTCGGCAGAGGGATGCAGATCAGGCAGGTCGACATTGCAAATGAAGTGGGGATTTAAATATCCCATGCTTAATTTGCATAAAAATGGCTGCCTTTTTGCCGACTCAGCACTTTGTTGGCAAAAAGCAGCAGTCTAGAGGGGGATCTGTAGAGAGAGAAAGCCTTTTTCGACAGATCCTGTAAACGTCCTTGCAGGAGGCATAAGGGATCTGTCAAAAAAGGCTTTCTTTCTCTACAGATCCCCCTCTAGACTGCTGCTTTTTGCCGACAAAGTGCTGAGTCGGCAAAAATGGCGGCCATTTTATGCAAATTAAGTGCGGGATATTTAAATCCTCACTTCATTTGCAACGTCAACCTGCCTAATCTGCAACCCTCTGCCGACAGAGGGATGCAGTCTAGACATACCCTCAGATAGGAATGAAGCAGCTTATTTTCAGGATTTGAGGTGGTAAGAAGTACAGAAGTGGTGGAAAAGAGACAGAACAATGGAGAGGTAGAGATGGGTCAGAAGCTATCTGGAGGAGCCTGACCGGTGGGTAGGAACTCTAAAGCAGAGAGGCCTTAACATAGTAGCTTGAGAACTCTTCTGAGCTAGAGGTCAGAGGTTCTACAATATTAGGAGGCAGTTAATTAGAGACATTGGGTGCAGTGGGATAAAAACTGCTCAGAAAAAACTGTTCATTTTTCTGCTGCATAAGCTACGTTCCCTAGTGCTGCAAGGCATACTTAATGTTATGTCCTGACTTGATTCATAAGGTTCTAGGTTCCACCGAATTATATTGCCTAGGTTTATTACCTACCTTCCTTATCTCACAATATGGACATTTTAAATTATGTGCTATGTCACCTGAACATCTTATATTACTTTATTTTACTTTTGAGGAAGACAATACCATATTTCTCTAAATGATTGGAGGCCAGTCAAAAGCATTTTGTGCATTTAGTTCCATTTTCTAAGAAAATGCTGTTTTTAGAACAGCATTCCAACTGTGTCAAGAACTATGTGACAGAAGACCCTGATGCAAGTCACATATATTGATGTTCCACAGCTGTTATAGGAATGTAGACAAGTGCTGGTGTGTGTGACAGTGGTAGGACATTCTTCTCTTGGGGCAGCAGCAATTCGCATGTTCTTAGATACTTGGATACTATCAAGGTGAAACTGGCAAATCTAATTTGAGGGTATGGCAGAAGATTGTTCATGAAATAAAATTTCAGTGAGGGAAGAATGGTAGTTGGGTAGATATAACTTTTAATGCACAGACATGGAAGATTAACCACACTTCAGGGTGTTTGCTGATCCCTTCCTTTTACTTAGAAATCCTGCAAGCTCTCTTACTCAGTTCTGCTTTTCATATTTATGCTAAAAAAGACAAGGGGATCTGTTTGGATCTACATCCTGTAACAGAACTACAGATCACCGAGCAAAACAATTGCTTTGCCTCTCCCCCAACACTGACTTCCCAAACTGGATTTAAAATCCTATTTCAAGTCCCCTCTCACCCACTGTTAACACACCTTTTTTTTCCCAATGTTGTGTGCATGTGGGAGGATCTGAGGAGTCAAACACATGTTCCAGTTTAATCTTGGCAAGAGGCCATGTGATTGACATTTCCGTTGCTAGACTTTGTCCATGTCATTTCAAGAACCAACTACATTTCACTTTGTCTTACCCGCAGGATATCATTCTTATAAAAGTCATCTCATTCGGGTGGGACCTTGACTGAAGGATTTAAAACTCAGCTAGTCTCAAACCGATTTTGCAAGGTCACAAGCACTGCAGATGTGTTCTATAGTACAGAATTAAAAGATTGAGTGCCTGTCCCTTCAAGGTCCTAGCAATGGCTAGATGTGTCTCATTTTCAATTAGGTCAATTTTTAAGGCTGTCAGCAACTCTCACTTCTATCTGATGGTTCTCTTCCCAATATTTCTTCCAAGTGTACAATCCAGACAAAAGTTTGCCTCCCTTCCACTTGCAAGCAGGTAAAGAGTCTCCCTAAATATTGTATTCAGAGCTATATAAACTCTAAGGAGTTTTTGTCCAGTTATATATGGTTTACCTTGTAGAAAATGCCTGACGGTCTAAGTAATCCCTCTTCATTTACAAGTTTGAGATGGCAGAATTTGTTCATTGGGGAAAACTACTATTTAGCATTATGGATGAAGAAATAATGCATGTGCTCAAATTGAAGGCCCAACCCCACCAAACTTATTCTTACTACTGAGAGTCATTAAAATGAAATAATCATGGTCTCTGGCAGTAACTCTTTGCAGGATCGAGTCCTGATGGCTTTCTTTAGAAATAACTGAGCTTATCCTTTATCTCATTCGACCTTCAACTGTACATGTTGAATATCTTGCACAACATTCACCACTACACAAATTAGAAATACGCAGTGGAGTATACCATTTACAAGAAGTATTTACCCAATCATAAGCTTTGGACTGCTACAAGTGATCACTGAATGCCTTGAAACAGAACTGTAGTTTGTTATTATCCATTCCATCTCCTACTATTATCATTATACATGCTCCATTCAACAATTATCTCTAGGAAGTGCAACCAATTAAAGTAGGATAAAAAGGTATATATTGATGTGTTTAGTTATTTATATTGAGGCAGCACCGCATTAACCAGGCTCCCATTTCTACTAGACATTATACAAACAGAACAATTTGGTCCCTACTTCAAGGAGCTTACAGTCTAAGTAAAGCTTTATTTCTATAATTATGGCTCAACAGCATAATGATTAGTATTATCTATATTACAATAGCCAGACTGCCTAACCCTAACCCCAGTCCCACCTCTTCCATCCAAGGCCCATCCCTTCTCTGGGTGTGGAGCAAGGACCCCTCTGCCTTACTTAGGGGCCTGGTGAGGCTGTCGGTCCCACTTACAATAGCACCCACAGTCTATAAGTAGCTGTCCATGCACCACATCAGTTACAGTCTTTTCCACAAAAGAATTTAGGTCCCAATTCAGCATCACACTTAAGAATGTGTATAACTTAAAGCTTGTCAGAAGTCCCATTAAATTCATACTTATGTGATCAGGACCTTGGATCAGGGCCTTAAATATCAAAGCACCTCTGAAAAGTTAGATTTATTGTTGTTCAGCTAGCTAACGTATAGCCCCATAAGACATGCAGATGGAATCTATCGTTAATTTTTAACTCTAATGTTTTCCACGAGAAGAAATTTCCCTCAGGTAGGGCAGACCTTCCCACAAGTCAAAGCCTTGCTGTTTTATCATACATATAACTATCAGCAATGTGTGCTGGACCATCTCTAGCTGGTATTTATTGTACCATAGAGAACATCTTCATTCTATCACATTGAGTTATCCTGGAAGCCATATACTATGCCTCCAACAGTACAGTAACATTATTTGAAAAGGTCACTGAAACTGAACATACTGAGCTAGCTGAAGCCTAGTCATTGACTAGTACAGAAACAAGAGTATTTTCTTTTATTTGTATTTTACTTCCTCCATTGAAGCACCCCTCTAACCTGTTTGCCTTCTCAGTGCCTCTATACACAATTTGTAAAAATTAAGGATTATTATATAAAAATCCATACAGTCTCTTTTCTGGTTGTTAATTCCATGACTTTCTTTTGCATGATTTATATTAGTGTATTCTCACCTTATACTATAAGCTTTTGTAGGGCAGGGACTGTAGTTATTCTGTTTATACAGCACCTACTTTAATGGAATCCTGATCTAGGAGTAGAGCTCCTAGATGCTATGCAAAATTACATACACACACTTTAGACTACAGGAGTTCTTGAAAAAAAATGTCAGGGAAAAAGAGTCAGACTTTTTGTATTATAGTTATGACTGTACATTTATGCTCATCCTTTTTACAAGACTGATAAATTTTGTATGAAGTTCGTCTTGTGAGGTATCATTTGAAAACTGTTTGCTGATCATTATTGTCCTGGTAAAATGTGCATGGCAATATTGCTTGTAAAGTTCTAAGATTCCTCTGTATGGTATTACTAAAATGTGTTTCATGTCTGGGGAGCAGCCACAAACGAGTTCTCCAAAGGCAAAGTGAAGCTGATACTTCATCCAGGGGGCAAGGAAATTAAATGCACCATTACCTGGTTAAGTGGCTGCTCCTCGGCAGGAAAGAGGGTGTGTGGAGGAGAAGCACTACCTCTTGACAAAAAAGCTGCTGGGGGTTTCTACCCATATAGCCTTTATCTCCTGAACCTCAGGTGGAGATGATTCTCAAAGAAGGGGGGGGGGAATTAAAGAATGGAGGACACCTCAAATTATCTCCCCATGACATCAGCAACACCTAAAGACCAAGGACGCAGCCATGTCCAGAAAGAGGGATACTAAATGAAAGAAATTCAGCCAGTAAGCCTGACAAATCACGTGGAAAAGGACCTTTGCTTTGAATTCATTGAGTATGTTAAGTTAGGCGTTGGTTGCATTTTACTGTTTTGTAACCAGTTCTGACTTGTATGCCTCATTACTGGTAATCAGTTAATATTGTTCTGTAGTTAAACTTGTTTTATTGATCTTATTGTGTTTGGGAAGCTACATTTTTGATAAAATGATTTGTTCTTAAATTTTTTTATTAATACAATGATGGGCTTTATGAGGTTGTATTGTCCAGGGAAGAGCTGGAAAACACAAGACATACATTGCTGGGGAAAATCAGGGACTGGGAATTTGCTGATGTTGCTCTGCTGTGTAATTCATCAATGGCTGATTATAACACTGATATAATATGAGTGAAAGTAACTTACATGTTGGAGGCTGCGTAAGAGCAGACCAACAGTGCTAACAATCACAGAGTGATTGGTCTCACAGCAAAGCAGTGTAAAAGGCACCATGAATCGGAGAACAGAGGAATTCCAGCTATTCATCAGTACACATTGTACCTTGGCTAATGTCAAAATAGGGGTTGTTTTTTTTACATATATGAATTTTGCAAAATTTATGGCATTTCAACGAAAGACTGCAATTTTCAATAACTAACATCATAAATGTATCTAATGTTATTTTCATCTAAATGGAGCAATAACCTAACAGTCAAATCCCTATAGTCTTCATTACAAACAATTTCTTACTAGTTGTTCTATTTCCAGCTATGATACCAACAACAAAGTTTGATATTCACAAAGATTAGTACTAGGATTAGTCTAACCAGACATTAGTTATGTGTTCCAAGAGGTAAACACCACACTAATTAATGAAATCTGAAGATGCTAACTGGAGATGGTTGAGGATACTACGTAGGAGTGAATATTATGAGCAATTTCAGACTATTTTTAGTTATAATATGAACAGTTTTTCTAGTGAGCCAACTACATTCAAATTTTGTTCAGTGTACCTCAGTCCATAATTCATAACTCATGGCAAAAAAAAAAATCTGCTTACAGAGTTTAAGGTCTGAGTGAGACTAGATATAACCTGACAAGGTGATTTGTGAGGTGCAGCCTTCTAACTGGGTCATGAAACATTTGAAAAGTGTCTATTTATCATCATTAAAGGGTCTGTGTATCCTCAATGAACCATATCTCAGAATGCAGGGACTCCTAGAAACCCCAGTGTGTGTGTGCGTGCAGAAAACTGGCTTGGAAAGTGGAGATAGCTGCTTTGGATCAGGGGAGAGGAAAGGACTTGATGACAGACTGAGGCTATGTCTAGACTGCAGGCTTCTTTCGGAAGAACCTTTTTTTCATAAGAGATCTTCTGAAAAAACTTCTTCCGAAAGAGAGCGTCCACGCACAAAAGTGCATCAAAAAAGCGATCTGCTTTTTTGAAAGATAGCATCCACACTGAAGGGACGTTATCTCACATTTAAGCTGTGGATACTATGGATGGAGTGGCCACCAGAACACCTGTGCTTTTTCCTCTTCTTTCGAAAGAACTCCCTCTTCCCCGTCCACACACGCCTTTTTCTGAAAGAGCTCTTTCGGAAAAAGTCGTCTTCCTCATAGAAAGAGGATTACCAATGCCAGAAAAACACATCCATTCTTTCAATTTACTTTCAGAAGAACACGATTGCAGTGTGAACATAACTCAGGTTTTGTCAGAAAAATAGCCATTGTTCCAACAAAACTCTGTAGTATAGACATACCCAGAGTTAAGCAAGACACAAATGTTATCCTTCCATTAGGTGCTATTGGCAGGCTAAGGATCATCATAAAACTAAGAAACTACCTAGAAGTACTGGGATCACTAATTTGGCTCAGTTGAATAGTCAATACTTAGACCCAATCTGAGTGATCAACAGACCACTCCCCAATGGTAACTTCAGCAAATAGCCCCATTACCTCAGCATGCAAGTGTCCATTTACCATTTCTCTTCCCCCTCCCTCTTCAACAGTTCCCCAGTGACATGACACAGTATCATGTCACCGGACAATGGAGTTCCAGAGTCCTAAAATGAACTCAGGAAGACCTGTCTTCAAATCTTTATGAAACACTGTCCTGAAGTGTCTACTCCAGCATTCATGCAACCTGAAGAACACAAGAGGAGAAGCCAAAAGACCAAGAACAAGATACATTGACAATAGAATGGGTCACCCGGCACCTTTGAAAATCTGAATTATTTAGGTGTCTAAGATGTGCAAAAACATGTTCAGGTACTCTTGTTACTCATGGTTAGGTCATCCCCACTGGGAATATAAGCTGTGTCATACAACTTAGATAAGCAGCCACACAGTTAGAAGAATGAATTCTGAGCATCATATGTTGAAATTAATACTTTCTATGAACAATTCATGAGAGTCTGAAGTGCTCTTATTATCCATTTCAATAATTTGAATAATGAATATATTCAGAAAAAAATGATCTGTTTGCACATAGTTGGCAAACAGAAAGTAATGTTACATTTGACATATAAATTGTTTGCAAAAAGTAATTCAACCAGCTCTAGTCCAAGCAGGAAAATCACACACAGAGAACTAGAAATGTTTTAAATGTGGTCATTCATTAACAAAGATTCAGCTAAGGAAAATGCAAACTAGTCATCAGGGGAATAATAATCTTAAACAAAAATATCTAAGAAGAGAGAGGCATATAAGGACAACAATGAAGCCAGAAGAGGAGACCTATGGATAAAAGCTCAGGGAATTCTCTTCATAGCTTGGCCTTCCAGCCAGCCCCTTGTGTTTTCCTTTCTGGAGTATCCAAGTGCCACCCGAAAAGTGTCATAGGCGCTCCACTTCCTGATGTAGGCCACCGCTCCAGTGGATAGTAGGGAAAGACCTACTATTCTGGGTTCCAGCGCAAGGACCCTACAATCAGCAGCCAAAGTCTGCAGTGCCCCAAACCATACTACAGTTTGTCTGGGATGTTCCTACTTTGACTCTATCGAGCTATTTCTTCACCTTATGGGTATGCCCTTCTCTGAGGCCTCCTATTCTTCCCCTAGCTCCCTTTCCTAACACTAAAGGATGATTACAGACATAGATGCTGGAACTAAGGGTTGAGGGACAGAGGTACTGCTGCACTATGACACACTGCATCTGCTGCCTTGTAATAATTTCCATTATATACAGGGTTTACAGTTTGTTCCAATGACACTCAGTACCCTACTATACAAATTATTCCAACACCTCTGACAACAAACCTTTACAATGGAGCCTTCTCTGCCTTCAGCTTCCTAATTTTATACCAGTTCAGCTGTTCCAGTCCACTGGGCTCCATCTTCTCTTAGGGCTTGCCTAGCCAGCCTAATTCTCCCTTTGGCACAGCCTATCAGGCTAATTAACCCTTCTGCAACTACCTTAACCTTTTCCAGTGATGGGTGGGATGAACACCCCATCACAGGGCCTACAGAACAAAAGTTTCTATTGTGAAAGCACACCAATAGCTTAGCTGGGTAAAACCTGTGGCACTATCACAAGTCACATTACTTGTCTCTAAATAAATTATGGACTGCAGTATGGTCTGTCACTGAACCCACACAGTTTTTCCTAATATTTTCTCATAATTGATGTCATGGCCTTATCCCTCACTAATGACATTATGTTTGCACTTTTCCAGTCCTCTCACCAGGGAACTTCAAAAATCATCACCCAAGGACTTAATCAATTTCTACTTTCATTTTCTTGAAATCTCATTACTACAGATCAAGGAAGAGAAAGTACAGTCACAGACAAAGTGTTTGAAAACCTTTTCTTATAATCATATCTGCTGATAGCTGTATTATGAGGACTAAGACCCTGATCCAATCAGGTATGTAAGCGTGCGTTTAGCACTAAGCAAGTGAATGGCCTCATTAAAATCCCATGTTTAGAGCGAGGCATGTATTTGAGCACATCACTGGATCATGGACCAAATCCTCCCTTGTATTGAATGGATGGAGTGGGCAGGGGCTGCAGGGCAGCAGGGAAACATAGCACAAGGATCAGAGGGGTAGCCATGTTAGAATGGATCTGCAAAAGCGACAAGGAGTCCTGTGGCACCTTATAGACTAACAGATGTATTGGAGCATAAGCTTTCGTGGGCAAAGACCCACTTTGTCAGATGCATCTGACAAAGTGGGTCTTTGCCCACAAAAACTTATGCTCCAATACATCTGTTAGTCTATAAGGTGCCACAGGACTCCTTGTCGCTATAGCATAAGGAGCCGTTTTTCCCCACACACAAACAGCAGAGCAGAATGTCTGCTTATTTCCCAGCAATATCATTAAGAGGGTGTATTGGTTTTGCACTGGCTGCAGCTCCACAGCCCAAAGCTGTATGTGGTGGCCAAGAATATGTCCAAGCACCACAGTGGCTACTGCATATTTAGCTGTTTTTAAGCACATACTAAAATGGGGACTAACTTGCAAACTATTCAGAGCCTGTACCAAGCTTCACTGGGGCTCTGTGAGGAGTACTTGGGTCTGTCTTTGTGGAACTATTTGTAGGATCAGATGCAGAAAACACTCTTCTCTGCCTTGTCCATGCTGAACTATCCTGCTACAGCCTGCGGGTTAGATCCAGATTTTGGCCTCAGTTCCCTCTCCCCCTCCCCCCAGGATAGGAAAGATAGAGGGTGGCAGTATAAACCAGAGGAATAAATTGTCAAACTGGAAACCCTGTATTATAATCCCAGCTGTGCTGTTGACCCACTGTGGGACGTGAGGCAAGTCACATCAAATCTCTGCCACACTTTCCCCCTCAGTATGTCAAATGGAGATTCCCACTTACCTCCCTACCTCTGTTACGTTTTCATACAGAGCTTTGAACATGTTAAATGCTATATAAGTGCTAATTATTATTTTCATTAGGAAATGCAATCTGTCCTGAACAGCTTGCCATTTTCTACCTCCTCCACAGATCTGTAATTTTGTTAGACTATTTCCCAGTTCCCCACTCTCCCTTTTAAGTAGATCACTTTTCCATTTTACTCTCCACTTGCTGTAAATACGACTGAAGAATGCCTTGTTAGTGGAAATATTCTTCAAAACTGAATATTCAGTACAGCTAATTATGTTCTTAACTTGCTTATGCTTATTTTTAGGTTTCCCAATCCTCCTCTCCCTAGATTTTGTATATATTCTTAAAGATGCTTTCTGTTTATAATTATTTTTATATTCCTACTTAAACAAGATTGCATCTGTTGCCTTTTTCCCATTTGGATTGGACCAGGATAGATTTAAATTGCATCTCCAACTGATTCTAAAATATTTTCCACTATGTGATTGTATATTCACTCTGCATAATAAAATTCTCGTCAAAACTTATTAGGGTATTTCATATTTTCTCCAAGTCAGCTTTCCTCTGGCTCAGAACCTTCACTTTGCTTCCTCTAACCCCAAGAATATTTTAAACTAATGATATTGTAATATCCTGGGTGTTCCTTCTGCCTTATTAATTATACTTGGTGCATTTTCTAGGACTTGGTCCAAAATAGCTTCTAACCATCTGAATGCTTCAATAAACAGTGTAAGAAAGCAACCCTGAAATACCTCACAGATTATGTTCCCTCCTCATCATTTTTCCCTTGAGTTGTATCCAGATCAACATCTGAGTAATTAAAACCCTGCCAAGATCAAAGAGCCTGCTTTGTTACTGCATTCTCCAACCTATAAATCCATTTGCTGATCCTACTTTTTTATTATTATTTCAACTGTCCCACTTATGTAAACTATAGCAGCAGCAGCATCTTAGAATCAATTTACCACATTTATGGTGCTTCATTTCGATCCAAGACCGTGTCAGCTACAATATTTCTTTCCATAAAATCAATACTCTATATAATCAGCTCTCCTCCACATCAGCCCTGTGGCAAATTCTGTATCCTGCTATTATAAGGACTATATTTGCAAAAAAGAGGTATGCAAGTGTAACCCTTCTGCCGGGTAGGCCCAGCAGCAACCAGGGCCGGGTTCAATATCTAGGGGTCCATCTCACACAGAACTGGCTTGAGCCCCCACCCAGTAACCTGGAAAATTCACACACCCTTGGGCACCTCTGAGAGGCAATGCTTCCCCACTCGCAAGCACAGAGTCTGAGTGTCAGAAAGAAACATTTAATGAAACAGAGAGAGAAGTCATATGGTATTAACTTGGGAAAATACCACAAACAGAGTTCATAGACCAGACCACGAGCTGAGTCCACCCCCCAGCCAAGAATCACCTGAAGTCCCAAAGTCCGACACCCCAAAAGTCTCTGTCCCTGGTCAGTGCTGCCCAGAGTCAAAAAGTTCACCTGCCGGGGTTTACCTCCCAAGCTGGGTGGAAAGGGGGGCAGGGGGATTGATAGGGGCACCTTACGTGGTCCGAGGCTGACGGCCCCACCTCTCCGTAGGGTTCTGATGCAGTCTTTAATGTGAACCACTCCACCACACTCCACCAGCTGTCTCGTTCCACTCCACCGGACGCTCCACTGGTCACCTGCCGCTGCTCCTACTGGCCGCTCACTGGTCGTTCCCACCAGTTGCTCCACTGATCGCCTGCCGCTGTTCCTACCGGCCGCTCGTTCCCACCGGCCGCTCCGCGGGTCGCCTGCCACTGCTCCTACCAGCCATCTGCCAGTTGTTCCCACCAGCCACTCCGCTGGACGCCGCCACTCCTACCAGCCACCTGCCGGTCATTCCTGCCAGCCGTTTCACTGGATGCAATGGGTCTGGCTCCCAGCCAAACCAGTGATTTCAGCTCTTAGTGATTTCACCACTTAGACTGGCAAAATATTCCAGATTCCACTGGACTAGCAAAAAGACTCCTCATGGAGTCTGCTTTAGGTCTGTCCTTAAAACAAAGGGGGAAAGGGGCAGGTTGGGCCAGTCTTACAGCTCACACCTGGCAGGTGTGAAGCAGGCTGACTCAAGCCCTTTAGCCCTTCCCCCCAGCTCAGTCTGCTCAACTCTGGAAGGGGGGAGGCTTGTTTCCTCTGAGACCTCTTACAATGATGGTGTCTCTCCTGCAAGCACTGGTGTCATGTATTACAGTTCCCACGTTTAGGGGTAGCATGATTTGTGACCCCCACAACAGCCCCAAATTATTTACAATATACCACATTCCATTCCAACACTGATCCTCCATCAGCCCGGGCTAAATTGGATTTACATAGCCACACCTCAGATTCCTTCCCCCTCCTGGCATGAGCTGTATTTACATATCAACAGTTAATTATTTTGCAGAGCTAAACAATTAATTAGAGTGGGCACACCCATGCCCAGGGCAGCTCTCTCCTTTTAGCTGGCTGATAGCAAGCAGCAGTTCAGCCCCTGCTTACATCAAGAAAGTGTACTTTAAAAAAAATCAAATATGCAAATAAGCACACGAAGCATATGCTTTCAAGGAGGAAGGGGGTTCAAATGTGACCTAAATACTCATGGCATCCTCAACAGCAAATGCTCAGTTTTGCCTAACCTCCATAGAGGCATCAGGGAGATTTGTAGCTAGATCACTCGATGACGACTAAGATTAATCAACTAATCGGATAGTTGATGCAATTTGCATCAAGTATTCGATTAGTCAATAAGGATGCCTCCACCTTTGAAATGTAACAAGACCCCTGCCAGCTCCTGTATATTTCAAAGCCTGAAGCGCCATGGGGAACATGGGGCTAGCGGGGGAATCAAGCAATTCTCCGCTGGCCCCTTGCTCCCCGCTTTTGAAATGGCTCTTTCACATTTCAAAAGCAAAGCACACACGGGGAGCACAGGGCCAGCAGGGGACTGCTTGAGTTCCCCGCTCACCCCATGCTCCCATGGCACTTCTGCTTTTGAAATGTAGCAAGAGCCCCGGTCTTGATACATTCCAAAGGTGGAAGCACTGCCAGTTCCCCACTGCACCTTTGACCCCTGCCCCCCAAGGAGATCGTGCTGGGGGGAACCAGCTTTTAAGTGGGCTCCCTCCAGCACCAGCTCCTGCTCCCCACTTTGCTACCTCTCTCTGATAGAGGCAGCAAAGGGGAGAGAAAGCGACTAGTCGAGTCACTAGTCAACTAACTGATAAGCATTTGCTTATCAGTCAACTAGTCGCTTACATCCCTAATGACAACTAGGGGGGTCAATGGAAATGGTAGTGGCAGCCACAGATTTGTGTTCAGTCCCACATAAGCCAGCAGGTAGATCTATACATGGTAGAAGTCCAGGATGATTAGATCTATGATGCTGATGAAGAGTTGGAAAGATGAGGCACAGGGCCACATTGGTGACAAGGGAGCAGAATAATAGTTCCAAAATGGTAACAGTAGGCCAAGATCCAGAGGTTGGAAAAATAAAGTCATCAAATTACTGGGGTGCAGCATTAAAAGGATGCAGTTAGAGGCAGTCAGAGGATGCTGAGTGGCAACTGAGAGGAGACAGACAGAAAGGCAGAATGATAGAATAATAATCCATAATTTTATTTAAGAATATTGGGTGAGGCCAGCAATGGTGAGGACAGGCAAAATTGTGGGGGCATGACTGAAACAAGGGTGAATGTCACTCAGCCAGTGTCTTTGTTCTCCTGGCCTGTCAGCACAACAGCCGTCTGAGTAATAAACAATACAAAAGACCCACCAGTCAACACGAGTTTGCAGCATTCACATATATGGAGAATGGGGAGTAAGGAATTTCAACACATGAAAGTGTGTCCCTAGTTCTGTGCATGATGAACATGTGGTGTATGCTACTGTGGCTGCTAGCTCACTGGCTTAACAGGCAGCTGTTTTCTTATTTAGTTCTATTTTATTCCAGCATTTTTATATATACTTGTTACTCCAATTCTGCATTCAAACCATAGGTTTCTAGCATTCATTTCACATTCATCTCTCAGTTAACCTTCTGCATTACTGTTATGGCTATGTTTGACCTCCCTCTGTTGGGGACTCACCAGTCTGTCATGTTTGGACCCATCTCCTGGATCCATGCACCTGAAGTTTTCCTTTGGTCTGAGGAGGTGCAAAGCCTTCCCTCTTTAGTTTCTGGGCTCACTCCCTAGGTAGAGACTGTGACTGGTACTTCTTCTCAGAAGTGGACCAAAGGGGCCCAGCTGCTCTAGCCTCCATGCTTCCCCTGCCCCCCCCCCCCCAAAAAAAAAACCTCAAAAGGAAACAAACAAACAAAACAAAAAAAATCTCCCCTCTCCAGTAGCTTAAGCACTTCCTTTCCCAAGGCTCCATACTGGTTTATAATTTACCCCTTCAGGAATTCATGAAAATTGAAGCATATGACACAGTCTTGGCAAAAAGGTTATTTTAAACAGTTACTCTTGCTGAGACATGACAAGACATGTAGATATCTGCCAAATAAGACACATTGTATGCCATTCCCTATCTGAGTTTCCTCACCATTTCAGAGCATTTTTTGGGATTTGGTTAAAGTCCTCTGCAAAGGGCAGGATCTTTCCTTTTCCACTATCTCCTGCTCAGCCTTGCTAGTAAGAGACCCTTCCTTTCATAGGCTTCTAGTCCCCTTTGTCAGGCAACTCCTTGATCAGCCTCTAATCCCTCATTTGTTAAGAGAACCTCCCCCAATGAGTTGATCTCTGGCATAGATACCCCCACCTAGAATGCATCATTTGTCTTGGGTGATAGCTCGGTATCCAAAGGCACTTCCATTGTTAGTAGTCCACTAGGTGCAGGAATTTCTCCTGACACCTCCTGAGTGTTTCAGCTCAATAGAGAGGCTAACAGGTCAAAGCAAAGATACAGAACAATTTATTTTTAAGATGGAGTTTTGTGGCTTGATACAGATACATGGAACGTGCTGAATATCAAACAATTCATAAATTGCATATAGATGTGTTTTCCAGTCAATCAGCTACCCTTTCACTTTCTGGTGAGAAAATTATCCTTTGTAGATATTCCTGTTATGATCCACTATAAGCACACTGTGACGGGCTGAGGTCACAGACAACCCCGTGGGGTGATTCCCAGGATGCTGACAAGGACATTGCCACTCTCCTTCTTGCTCTCTGGGGTTCTCGCTGCCCTGTCCTGCTGGCCAGCTCCCTGATCTGACCAAGCAAGGCACAGAGCTGAGACTCATGGCCCCCACTGAGAAGCAGTACAGAGACTGAATCTCTTCAGGTCCAAGGAAAGTGTAGTTTAGGGCCCAGCTTCCTGGGTATCACTCCCCAAATGGGATTAAACCCCAAATAATTAGTTGGGTAAGCCCCTTTTAACAATGAAAAGGGGAACATGCACACTGATTGCTCCTCCAGATAATAATTGTTTACACTGGGCTTGATAATAAGTAAAAGTGATTTTATTAAGTACAAGCAGTAGGATTTAAGTGGTAATAAGTGAGAACAGGCAGAGCAAAGTAGATTACAAATCAAAAGTAACAAAAACCACTTAGCTAATTCTAACACTACAATCCTCAGCACAAGCTTATTATAAACTCACCCTAAAACTGTTTCTTTTCCAGCTGCGTCCCTTCCCCTGGGGTCTCTGGTTCACCCTCCTTGGGCGTGTCCAGCCAGCCAAAGACCCAAGACTCCCACTTTCCTATTGTTTTTAAAGATTTCCTTATTCCCTGGGGAGTCACCTGGCTCGTCCCTACCAACCACTGATAAGGTTTAAGGACAAAAGGCTCTTTGCATATGATTTCCTAGACACTGAGGCCTCCCTTGAAGATTTTCATTCACACATTTAAAACCCACAAAATATTCCCTACTCCCTGTATCTAATTTTACACACAAGAATGATACATACACCAGAATGATACATAGACCCAGCAGATTAAGACATGAAGCCTGATAGGTTACATGAAGTAATTTGCTCAAAGCTCCGTTGAGTTATGTACATTTATGTCCATAAGTCCATTTCATAAAACGAGGGGAGGGGAGCATGAACCATCACACACACACACACACACACACACACACACAAATCAGCTCCCAAATGTTAGCAGGAAGATGCATTGCTGTGAGATATAGTCCTCTTCAGAATAATTCTGTTTCTTCATCAATAATCCAATACCATTTCCAAATAATCATCCATATAACAGCTATCCTATTTCATCTTGCACTGTGTATACTACTACTACTACTACTAGAGCTAACATTTTTCTAATAAAATTATTTCATGAAAATGGCTTTTTCTCGTAAATGAAAATTACATTAATTTTTTTTAAGGTCTTATATTTTTCTGATGAAAAGTAAACTCTGAAGATAAGGAACTTCCTCCCCTCATTCTTCTTTCTCTTTATTTTTCCTAGTGGAAAAATTGACATGCCCTGCAAAATGGCCAAATAATTTGTGCAAATTAAAAAAAAAATCCTGAAAACTTGTAAATGAAAATGTTTTTGAAATTCCTCTCCCTCATTTTTTAACCATCTCTAGCTATTACTGTCACTCCCAACCATTCTGATTGAGTCCAAAGATAAGAAATAAGGTGCTAGGAAAATTATTTCACTGCACTGAATATCTCCTCTCTGATCTCTAGATGCACACTGTAACAGTTGATGGAAGGGAGTTTGCTGCTTTCTTTGACAGAATGAAAGAGAAAGGAAACAGGGAGAAAGCTGGCTGGATTACCTTCACATTACACTGTATTATTTGAAAGCCTTGGTATTCCAGCAAAACTCATTTTAGCTAATTGTCAGTTTCCCCAGAATAGGATAACTCAGTCCAAAGAGGTGACACAGATTCAGGAGGTTCCCTGTTCATTTTCAGCCCTCCAAATGATGAAGCTTTGCCAAGTCTCTTTTGAAATGATTAATGGCAGAGGGAGGTAATTATAGGATTTGACGAGAAGTTTGAAACTTTGGAGATGAAAGTGTCTGTGAAGGTTTTTAGTGAGGAAGTGGATCCCTGACAGGCACAACGTGCTCATTATGGAAATTCTGTGAGAGATTTCTACCAAACTAGATATGGTCGAATGTATTTTATACTTTAACACCATTGCTGCTGTTGGCAGTTGCAACTTATTTGTTGTTTGAAGGCTGCAATCATTCAGAACTCAATAACTATAGTCTCTCTGAGATGCCTTAGTACACACATTGTGATCTCTTCCTCAGAGGAAGGCTTGAGAGGCAGGGGTAGAATCAAGTAATTTATTTTTCATGGTGCCAAGTGTTTATGACTGAACGGAAAGTTCTACCTAGAATGCACCTGGTTATATTTCCTACTGTCATTTTTATTGTTTCAGATTTTGGTAGCATTATGGATATATAATGAAGTGGAATACTCAGTTATTCATCCTGGAATCCTTATTTTGAGCTAAATTCTGAGAACTGGGGGAAAACCAGATTAATAATTTCCTCAACGGAAAAAGTTCTCAGAGACAGTAAAACTTTGGGCAGGAACCCTTTGCCCCAATAAGTGCTTTAGGACATTCAAACCTGTATTGTGTACTTGCAGCTGGCCACTGTCAGAGAGGAGGCAAAGAATGGCTGGAACACTATTTCAGCTTATAAATCCACTGGCTGTGCTCCTGCTACACCCCCTCCTCTGCAGACAGTGACCAGGGAGACCAGCTATGTCTGTGATGCACAGGGCAAATTGTAGGGTTCTTGTGTGGGGGATGTCCACTGTCTAGTCCTAAAGAAAACTAATTTCTGTTGTGTATTGTTGTGTATTGGTCTGATGTCAGCACTTTGCAATTGGGCCCCAAATGTCCCCGCAGAAAGTATATACCAATCATGTGCCAATTTGTCTGTCTCACTACTGTGAATTTTACAGGGCCAGATTCACTAATACCCATCAGCTGTTTTGTAACACTTTGACAATACAAGGCAGTGGTAAGTCTGCCTTAATCAGCTGGTTGTGTTTTGCTGCTGTGCTTTGCTGGACAAGCACTAATCCAGTGATGTATTGCAGTGAATCTGGCCCACAGTTTTGCTTTATTAACTGGAGTTTGTATGCAACATACAGAAACGAGAAAATACAGAGTGGAAAAGTTCTCAGGGGCCAGAATCTCCCCGCTGGCCTCATCAGTAAAGTCATTTACACCTGCCAAATATCTGTCATATTGTAGCCAAAATGTAAAAGAATGTAAGTATGATTCATAATGATTTGATGTATAAAGATTTGCTTATAAATTTCTGTATGCTTGTATTTCGCACTGTTTCTCATGATTAAACAATGTCTGCATTGCAAGCTAAGTTTTGTCTTCTAGTAATTCTGTAATTCTTTGTCTGAAGTGCTCTGTAAATTGTTCGGTGTGAGTAGAGAATATGTGAGAAAGTCATCAGGAAGGTCCAGATGGTCAAAAAGAATTGAGACACTTGGAGATGATAAGAAAACACAAAGGGCACCTTAAGATTAACATATCAAGGATTGCAGCATGACACTGCCATACCCATAGACTCAAATGGGAACTTACATATATAAGAAGGGGAGCTATGGCCATTAAGACTCGGTATTCAGTCCTGCAAATCAACCTAAGAGGAGTCTCAGAGGAACCCTGACTCCTCACTATCACTATCACCACACCTTCTCTACCAGCTTCATGTAGCATGGACACTCTAATGAACTATTTCTTCCCCTTGTTTTCTTTTCCTTCTTTTTCCTTCTCCCCCCTCCCTGCTCCAATCCCTATTTATTTAGAAACTGGGCCTTTAAGGACTCCATTCACCTGAAGAAGTGGGTTGTGACCATGAAAGCTCATGATATCATCTACATGTTTTGTTAGTCTCTAAGGTGCTGCAAGACTATTTGTTGTCTTTTAAGTTTTCCCAGTTACAGGGTAATGTGGCTACCCCTCTGAGACCCCTCACTCCGTCAGCCTTGCCTGGCCAGTATGACAGACTTGAGCCACAACAGACTGGTAACTAATGCACCATCTGGAGGACCTATGTGTGCGTATGTGTGTGTGGGCTTGTCTTTATAAAGCATATGCTAACAGTTTTTCTACTGTATGCTCAATACATGCAGCATATTGCCTTTCCCCTGAAAAAGATCCCATGTGCTTCTCATAAGCACAGTACCACGGTATTCTACAGACTCTGTCATGCCATAGAAAAATCAAGTTACATCATCAGGCCACCGTGTCACCAATTTCCTTAAATCCATTATATTTGTTTTCCTACTAAAATTGTAGGAAATATTGAGCCAAGAGGGGGTATTCCAGTATGCACTGGCATGAATTCATATTGAATAGTCTAGTTAACATACAATAATGGAACATTATCAATGCAGGCTGGAACTCCTCACTTATCATGGAATTCAGCCTCATGCCCAGGGCCAGCACATGGCCTATGTGCCACTTTAGCCCTCAAAATAGGGCATAAGTGGAAATTGAGTAAGACTTAAGTGATAGCCTTCTGTTTATCATCTCTGCACAAGGATGAATTTCATATTCAAAAATAAAGGGACTGCTACTCAAGTGACCAGTGAAGTGTTATAATATTCCCACTGATACCCGTGGAAGTTTTTGCCACCGATTAAAATAGGATTAATACTGTGGAATAGTTTCAGAAATTTTATATATGTTATGTATTATACACATCTCCACACAGGTAAATTAATTCCAGTAGAATTTTATGAGTCTCTGTCATACTTAGGATGCTCAAACCTCCATCAAAAGCAATGAAAATCTTTTCACTGATTCTAACAGAAGTAGAATTGGGCAATATCTTTCTCCTCTCTTCCATTATTCTCCTGCTCTTCCCCCCCCCCCTCCCCTTCTATCTGCAGTTCTCTCTCTCCTCTCAGTTAATTCCACTGATGTACTATGCACAATAGGCTTGTCTAGATACAGGGCCTATTGTTAGTCTCTGAAAGGAAGATCTGTGTGTGAATCCAAAGCATTTCTTCTAACTGATATGAAGTGTACATCTTTCCCCAGGGTAGGAAGGAAGGAGAAGGGATTGTAAGAGTGCTGGCTGCAGAAGGTACCTTTGGGATCAACAGAGGAAGAAGTTTCATGGATGGGAAATATCAAATCCCTATTTCCTCCTTCACTCTCAGATATTTGGCATGCTAGACCAATAGAGGAAACTAATAAAAATTATTATTGCTGCACAGATCAGGCAACAAGTGCTCCAGAGAACAGAAAGAAACTACTATCTTAAATGACCAAACAGACTAAAAGAAGATGGCACGAAATAGGGGGAAAGGAAGTTGAAAGTTTATTAGAGGAGGATGAAAAACTGCAAAAACTTTTTTGGGAAAATATTTGCTTGAAATTTTAAAATGGTTTCAGTTCAGTCTGCAGCCCTTTGTATTCAGAGTGGCCAATTCTTCCAGCCAAATAGGTTCACTGAAAGCAGCTTCAATCAATTTAGTTTTTAATTTTTTTTTGTTTGGCCACCTAACTGGGACAAGGGGAAATAAATTATTTGCTCAGCTCTACTCACATTGGCTTTTCTGGATTTTAGATCACAGTGCCCAGTTTTCAAATATTCATTGACAAACCACAGAGTAAAACTTCCAGATTATATTTTAAAATACAATTAAAATGACAATTTCCTCCGATTTAAACAGCCATTCATTCAATATTCCAATAGAAGAAATTAAATTCAGACATATTATTCACTGAAAACTATTTATTCAGCTCTAGTATGTATAAGCTCAAAAATATCACATTTAAGAGTCAGGATTTGTAACAGAATCAAGAATTTAAAACACTTCCCCAAATTCAAATGATTTGATTCCTCTCCTCACTCAATAATAATTATTAAACACTTAAAAAACCATTGCTGCAGAAACAATATATCCAATTGACAGACCATGAGTACATCATTTATTTCTTTAAGTTATTGATGAGCTTTCATAGCAACTTGTGATGCCACTTTGCTCTGCCAGTCATGAGTTATCACATCATTAACTGATAATAAATAATGTATCCATAGTCCATTGGATAGCTAGCTGTACTTATCTAAATATATGCACATGTTTATGCATTTTTTAAGGAAACAAAATGGTCAGTACATTAAACAATGCTGTATTGATTTTCAGAGGTTTCAAGATTAGAGATGAGGACTGGAAAAAAAGAATTGAGGACAATACATTTTAGTCCTTTCTGTATTCAATAAAAATAAGAATCACAATGAAAATTCTGTTTTAACAGTCCTAATATAAAAAAGGAGAGTAATGTTAAAAGGGAAATTGGTTTGATTTAGGGGTATGAAAATGCATGTATTCAGGTAAACATGTAACTGCTGAAATTTTTAGCAGTTCCACGGTTACATGCTGGAGGAGGTGGCTCCCCAGGAGCCAGCTCCCCAGGGTGCTGGTGTGCACGAGGAGTGAGCTTTTAAGCTGGCTCTGCATGAGCACCAGCTCCCACCTGCCCCTACCCAGAGGCATTTCAAACAGCAGTGTGCATGGAGCCCGGGGCCAGTGGGGGTCTCTGAGTCCCCCACTGACACCGGATTCCATGCAGGTGCTTCCACTTTGAAATGCACAAGAGCCCCCGCTGCAGACTCTTGCACATTTCAAAGCTGGCACGCTGAATGCAGCCCAGAGTGAACGGGATTTCCCACTGGCCCCGGGCTACATGCAGAGTTCCAGTTTTGAAATGCACATTTCAAAGGAGGAATGTGGAAGTGCATATCAACTAGTCGAGTAGTTGATGGAAATTCCATTGACTACTCAACTAGTAAATTAATCATTATTTAATATCTTTCATACAGAGGCAGCAGCATGGAGGGCCTGTGTATAACCGTGAAGGTTAACCGATGAGCCCAGGCTCACCAATTAACCATTTACAGTTACAGTTTTGAAATCCCTAGTATGACTGAGTGTGGATGATCTCTGTGCATGAGAGGGAATGGACATTAATTGAAAATGTAAGCTGTTCATCCAAAAAACCCCAAAGTTGTAGATGATATTGGACTTTATGCTCAAGAAAATATGCAAACACCATGGCCTGCTAGGCATCATCTACAATGCTGGTCTCAGCATAATGTTGATATAAGGTAATTGTATATTATAGCCCAGTGGGCTAGTTTGCCTTTGTTATACTCACTGCTGTTGTAGCCCAGCTCCATTATATTCACTACTAAATTATATTTTGCTTTGCATTTGACTCAACAAGAATGCGAGTAACCCACAGGCCTGTATCCTGAAAGACATTAGCTTCAGCATGTTAGCATAAATCTTGAGACCTATAACCTCTAAATGAATAAACTTTATACAGACTAATAGCCCAGTGGAAAACTCCGAGTATTTGGGAAGTGGAAAATAGAGGTTTTAGTACATCTGTAGCTTGAGACAGATATTGTTCTGGGAAGACTATGGGGAGGAGTTAGGGGATAAATCATCAGAGACCATGTTAGTCTGTATCTGCAAAAACAACAAGGCCTCCTATGGCATCTTAAAGACTAACAGATTTATCTGGGCATATGCTTTCACTGGCAAAAACCTACTTTGTGAGATGCAAGGATGTGGGGTTTTGCCCACAGTACTCCTCATTGTTTTGGGGGGGTAAAAAAAGCATTTTTGTCATGTCTGGCAATGCTGACCAAGGGAAAAACTTTGATAGAGAGGTGAACTGTAATGGAAATAGCTGTTTTTGCATGGTACCTAGTAAAAAATAAGTACCAATATGATCCCTTGGAGCATCCTGTCACAGACTCAGATTTGTTTTACTCCAAGTCAACCTACTTTGTTAGGAAATCGAGTAATTTTCCCCATTCTCACTTCTGAAAACATCCCCATCATCCAGGCAGACCCAGCCTACCAGGATTTAACTATCCAAAGTACAGCCACCCACCTTTCTTACTTATATTCTCCTGCTACGGTTACAATAAAAATACTAACTATATGAATAAAGCCAAATAGGCTATTCCCCAATTAATAAATGAAGGTGGTAAGTCTTTAATGATCCTCCTGGGGTGGATGTTGGATTAAAAGGATGGGTTATAGCTCAGAGAATTGCTATTGGGATTATTTTCTTTATTCTAGCATACACACAGTGTAAATCTGACAGGTATAAGCAGAGACCTAGACAGTTACCAAACACTGATAAAAGCAATATATATATATATATATATATATATATATATTGCTTTTTATATATATATATATACATAGAGAGAGAGAGAGAGAGAGAGAGAGAGAGCGCACATCCCAGAAATGCACCAGGGTGCACATTATCATCTTTATAATACACTTCCTCCACCCAAGCAGTGGAAAATAGCATTGAAACCATCCCTACAAACACCTGACCATCTACATCTGTACCTGTGATACAGGGTCATTTTACAAAATCACCCAGTCAAAGGGAGGCCTACAGGGCCAATCGTCTTGCTTGCCCATAGTTATACTGTATGTTCTTACAGATTTCTTATTTACTTATGGTTTTGATGATATGTTTATTATAATAGGTTAAATAGTTTTATATTAAACTAGTTTGGGTGCAAGACAAGGGACTTATAGGCCACACCCTGTATGCTGAGCTAAGGCAAAGTTAGCATATCTATGTCTGGGACTTTATACCCAGAAAACACAGTTGGCTCACATATGTCTGGGATCTTTCATCTATATAGCAAAGTCAATGTGCATATATTTGGGACCTTTCACCTACATAGTGATAAGATAAAACAACCCTTAATGGCATAGGTATGCCAACCATACATCCTGGATTTTCCAAGACAGTCCCGATTTTAAATCTCCCATCCTGGTGTCCCCATAAAGGAGTGAGATGTCCCGGAAATCAGCAGGTGGGGGGAGAAAGCCCCAAGGCTCCCTGCTGGATGAGGCTTGCAGGGATGAAGCGTGCTGCCATTTCCCTTCCCCCAGCTGGAGAAACAGCTTCACAGCACTTCCTGGAGGCTTTCCCCTATTCTCCCATTCGTAAGAATCTGGCCAAAGGGGGCACAGAGGAAAGCCTCCAGGAAGTGCCTGCAAGGCTGTATCCCCAGCTGGGGGAAGGGAAAGGGCAGTGCATGGATCTGGCCAGTGGGAGAATCCTCTGCCCAGCCCTTCCCTGCCCTCCCGAGGGATGGGGTGATGCAAATTCAGGAGACATGTTGAGCTCCTAGGAGCTCCTGAAGAGGCTCACTGTGAATGGCTCTGAAGCTCTGCGGTGGGAAGGAATGTTTTCCCACAGCAAAGGGACATGAACCTGCCTGCCTGCATCCCCAGGACTTGGCTGCATGTGAGACCTGTCTCAGGGAGTGGCAAAGACCCGCACCAGAAATAGTCCCCAGGTGGCTAGGGCCCATTCACACAGTAACCAGGAGCAAAGGCTCGCATGCAGGGCAGACTGAGCGCAATGCCAGTTCACTTTGAGTCCGGGGGGCTACGGGCCAAGGGCCAGCTCGGGAGCGAGGCTGGAAAGTGGTGTCCCAGAATAAGAGGTTGAGGGGGTGAGAACCCTGGAACTTCCCGCTTCTTCCTTCCAAAGCTTTGTTCTGCCCAGCGGTGCATCCCAGCCTGGGTGGGGCAGATACTGAAGGCCCCTGCATCTGCTCCAATGGTCCAGATTGAACCACCCTGACAGTTAGGAACTTTGTTTTTTTATAATGGAGGAAAAAGCTGCATAATTTCCTATACTGAAATCTACTCATTTTAAAGATAGCTCAAAACAGATACATAAGCACTCTAGGTAAAACTAAATTATCTAAAAAGTTTCGTTGGTCTATGTCTACACTACACTGATGTATCGGAAAAAGGTACGCAAATTGTGAATTAAATCTCTCCATAAATATTTTAAACATTTGTGCATCTGTCAGTGAGTCAATTTGTCTGTCTGTTGGTCTGTGAGTCCATTTGTTCAGGAACTCCCCCTAAACAGTAAGAAGTATGACCACCACATTGGGTAGGCAGCTTCCTCTTATCTTTACTTTGAAAGCAAGGTCAGGGTTTGGTTGTGCCAGGAAAATGGGATGTGCCTGGAATTCGAAAAGGGAGGAGGCTGAGAGAAGGGATGCCATATTCACATTCACCACTGACAGACTGAGAGGAGGGCTAGAAAGCCCCTTCCTCTTGGGAGCACTGGCAAGAGCCACACCTGGCTGCCCCCCAGCATCACTGGTCCAGCCAGCCTGTGCAGCTGCCCCTTCCTCTGCCCCCTGTGTTGTCCTCCCCGCCCCTGGGCCAGACCGGGCAATGGCAGGTAAGTCTTCTAATAAAATAATAAAGCAAATCTATTACCTTCAAAGAGATAGCTTTTTAAGTAAGTACAACTAGTGAGGCATAAAAATCAGAAATTGTTACAGGAAAAAAAGGATAAAATAATTAACATTACCAAACAAACTACATAACATTCAAGCACAGTTCTTACCACAGGCTTTCAGTAGTACTGACCAACTCCTATCTGTAGAGAACATACAGTCAAGTGTCTAGATGAAAAGCGGTGACCACAGTTTTGTCTGGATTCGGTAATTTTGGTAGCATGATGACAGCCTTCCCATGGCGCTTCCCATGGCACAACTGTGGTCACCACTTTTCATCTAGACAACCATAATGCCACAGCAAAACTTGATGTTGCTTGCTGTGGGGAAAAGATTGCTTACGAGCCTCATCCCAAATACCTAGGCATAACACTTGACCGTACACTCTCCTTCTGATGCCATCTGGAACAAACAAAGGAGAAACTAAAGCCAAGGATCAACCTTCTAAGAAAATTCACTGCAACCAGTTGGGGAGCTGGAGCATGCACCTCGAGGTGTATTCTGTTGCTGAACATTGCTCTCCTGTGTGGGCAGAAAGCTTGTGCTATTAGCACTATCCAACTGACATAACTAATGTCATCAACTAGTCACTGAACAATGAACACTCATCCTCCCGGTTCATTCAATGCTATACAATTTTCAAATGATACCTTACAAGGCATACTTTTTACAAAAATTATTACGATAGTATAACAAGGCCGTGAATGCAAAAGTGTGTTCGTCCCAATGGGCCCAGGGAAATTATTTATACCAGACGTTACAAGCATCTGTATTTTATTAAATAGTAATCATTTCCCCTCCCCCCACTGAAATGCACTCACTTTTTACGTAGTACACAGCTTAGGACATATGAGTAGTGATTTGTACTTTCAAGGAAGATCAGGAAGAGGTTGTTCATAAAGAACATTTTTCCTTCCAACCAGAACAAAAGGTTTTAAATCATATAACCAGGGAGAGGGGGTGGGTCTACATCATGCCTTAATATTTTATGTGTTCTTTTCACTATGGGCTTTCACAAACTCTGTGTAAAATTTAGTGCATCTGTACTCAGAGTCACAGTATAGTCTTTGCCACTCCCTTGCTGTAGAGGAGCAGGAAGTTGTGCTACCCTATACCTGCTGCAACTTACCCAAATCTCTATCCCTGCATACCCTCTCCTCCTCCATATCTAGGTGAATGGGAGTAGCAGAGGCTGGTCTCGTGTCATGCTGAAAGCAGAGTACGGGTATCTTGTGCTGGGCAGTAAAAGGGTGTTTGGGGAAAGGCAAGACAGGTCACAATTGTTCCTGTCTGAGAAGAGCAGATTAAAATGCAGTGATATACATTCTGCATAGAAGAATCTTCAAGTAATAAAGACTCTCACTTCACCTCAGTGCACAGACACTTGGAATTGTAAGGCAAATATATTTTCTTACCAGATCACCCAGTGCCACCCTTGCTCCTAATGAGTCACGGCTTAGACCACAATTGACACCAGTAGGGCTATTTGGATGACCCACTGCTCACCAATGAGAATAAGGGCTCAAAATTTAACTCCAAATAAGTAATAAGTATATATAGCTCCTCTTTAGAAAAGAATCCTATGGGGGCTTAGACTCAAAACCACATACAGTTTAGCAAATCAAAGACAACTAAAATCAATATGAAATCATAAAAATAAGTATCTGAATGCAATGCTACAATTCCTATACTGATTTCAGCAGGAGTTGTATTAGACTAAAAGTTTTATATTATACAGGCTGAAAAATATTCAAAGGCCCCAATGCTGCAAGGTGATCCATCTTTATGTACACAGGCAGTTACGCTGAAAACAAAGAGTCTGACTACATTAATCCATTGCAGGATCCAGGCCTAAATTAATCCAGCATTATGCTCCATCCTTATTGCATGGAAATGAGGCTTTTCCTTACCACAACCAGACTGCTGCTTACCAGTTCCAATCTATTATATATTTGAGAAACTTTGTCTGTCTGTTTGATCAAGAACTCCTAATGATAAGAACTAGGACCACCAAATTTGATACACAGCTTCCTCTTACCCTAACTTAAAGCAGTGTAAGGGTTTGACTGTGTCAGGAAAACAGGTTGTGCCTGGAATGGGATTGCTTCTCATAAAACAAGCAGAAAAGAGAATCACTGTAGGGTAAACTGAGACAGTCCATGGTATCTTGCTGAGAACTGACAACTCAAATCCTAAATCATTAGGCCAGGCCTGGGAAGCATACAGACAGCAGTTAACTTAACCCTGGTCGTCCTGGCAACCACATTCCAAAAGGGCCTCACTTTGATAAGGCCGGTACGAAACAACCAAAAAACCACGCGGGATTGTTTTTTATTGTCTGCTTTATTTCTAGAAAATAAGCTTGGATTCTAAAGATCACACCAAGGCAATACTACCCCCACAGGAGACGCATTATATTTCTGGCCGACAAAATGACCATCAACATGTCTTTATTTATGTTGGCTTATCTAGCTTGTTAGGAATAATTATTTGTATTAGTGATAATATGTTTAATTGGCAATGGGCAGAGATCCTATATAACCTTTATATTTCATTGGCTTATGTGCTTATCTTATTTCTGACGCTAGACCTATCAAATCACTTCCCCTCCATCCATCTGCTGCCTATATAATCTAATGTATGTTTTGGTTAAGTCAGTGCTCACCAGGTTAACTCCTGATGGGCACTCCACCAGCTGTGTGAACCAATAAATCCTCTGCTTGTTTTCACCTGCACCCAGTGTGTCCAGAATTATTCCCTACAATCACCAAATCAAGTACAGTCCAAAAAAATGGATATAACTGAGCAAATGTTGAAAGAGACTAAACCAAGATGAGAGAGAAAAAATAGAATGAACTATGGAGTAGAGTATCAGAGGGGTAGCCGTGTTAGTCTGGATCTGCAAAAGTGACAAGGAGTCCTGTAACACCTTGGAAGGCAGGCCAGTCCTTGCCCACAGACAACCCACCAACCTGAAGCATATTCTCACCAGTAACTATACACCGTACCATAGTCACTCTAACTCAGGAACCAATCCATGCAACAGAACTCGGTGCCAACTCTGCCCACATATCTACACCAGCAACACCATCACAGGACCTAACCAGATCAGCCACACCATCACTGGTTCATTCACCTGCACATCTACCAATGTAATATATGCCATCATGTGCCTACAATGCCCCTCTGCTATATACATTGGCCAAACTGGACAGTCCCTAGGTAAAAGAAGAAATGGGCACAAATCAGATATTAGGAATGGCAATATACAAAAACCTGTAGGAGAACACTTCACTCTCCCTGGACACACAATAGCAGATTTAAAGGTAGCCATCCTGCAGCCAAAAAACTTCAAGACCAGACTTCAAAGAGAAACTGCTGAGCTAGAGTTCATCTGCAAGTTTGACACCATCGGCTCAGGATTAGACGAAAACTGTGAATGGCTAGCTAACTACAAAAGCAGCTTCTCCTCTCCTGGTATTCACACCTCCAGATCAGCTGCTAGAAGTGGGCCTCATCCTCCCTGATTGAATTAACCTCGTTATCTCTAGCCTGATTCTGGCCTGCATATTTATACCAGCCTCTGGATATTTCCACTACATGCATCTGACGAAGTGGGTCTTTGCCCACGAAAGCTTATGCTCCAATACATCTATGGAGTAGAACTGCTTCTCAATAAACCTTAAAGAAGAGAGAGAAAATGGAGAAATTTGGAGTAGTGGTCTGTGTTGGCCGTAAATCAATGTTTACAGTTTAAAAACTAAAATAAATTTTATTGGAAACCAAATTTATTATATCCCTTTTTTGTTAAAACAGAGAGAATAATAAGAGTTTATAGGGATGAAGAAACAAAATAAACCTGAAGGAATTCCTGAATTACAGACCCAAGAAACACTGGATAAATCTGCTAGTTCCATAATCAGAGTTTTAAATACTTTACTTTTGAACAAAATTTTCTTTACATTTGGTCTTATTTCATACAGTGTACATAAGACAATCAATCAATTTCAACAGCAGAATGAACAAAGTCAAATGAACATTCTCAGACATTTTCAGTATAAAACTGGTTCAATCCCCAAAAGAGACCCATTTTTCTCTTTTTAGATGTGACATCTGCTGATATACCCAACAATTTCTAATGGAAAGCAGATGCCTGCCATCTCTCCAAAGATTAGATTTGCAACATTGCACTGAGACTGCAAGAACCTCACCTGAGCACATCCATCCATCTATCACCTGCCAGGCAACACTTGCAAATTGTTTACAGTCAACTAAGAAGAGATATATAAACTTGCTCAAATGAGAAAGATGTTAGATTTATACAGACAATTGACAAATGAGTTTGAAATGAGAATGTATAAGAATATCCTACAGTGTGCCATTATGTTATGACATAAATATATGAAATCTACCCCCAACTGATACCTGAGGCAAATGAACTATGCTACCAACACTGGAGTCATTTCTCATATGGTGCAACCTTTTTCCTTCATCTCACATTCTACACCAATATTATAAAAAAGATATTTATTAGAATAAGTACTTTATATTGCACAATATGTATTCCAATACAGCAGTCTGATTACTCTAAACATCTATATAGCAAACATGTTCCATTTTCATGAATAAGTTTCAGTGCTACTGGTCTTACATACTAATACACAAAATAGATACTCTTTCCTTATAAAGTACTGAGTGGAAGAATGAATAATTATCACATATCACAATCTAAAGACATAAAATGGAGCAGTCTCAAGATTGTTCTAACTTCCACTAGAGTTTCCACAGCCTGAAAGGGCTGTTCCAGCAGAAAAGAATAGCTACACCATATTTTCATTACCATGTCCACTATGTTGGGGAGCTGCAAGGAAGGTGACAGAGTCTGCAGTTTTATACCATACAGGAATATCTACTGCACTGGAGAGGAACAGTTGAGCCAGTTTAAGAATACCTGAATGCTACAATAGTAATCAAAGTAAGACATTATGGAAGGGAGGATTGGGCTAGGCAGGGTGTATTTTCCTCTTGAGGAACAAATATAATTGCTATGATCTTTTAAAAAATGGGCTTAATCATTAAGTAGAGACCACTTCATGATTAACAGGGCTGAAAAGCATAACTGAATATGAATAATTGATGTTAACTGGTAGAGAAAAACATCACACTGCCGAATCCAAATACTATACATTATTCTAGTTCTTTCCCTCTCATCTTATTACCATGAATTGCAAGATGATACAAACTGGAAGACTTTGGATAGAATTCCTATATGGGTCATATCCCATTATACCTCTTGGATCAGAAAGAATCCATCCTCACATTACTCATTCTCATAGTTCAATTTCTTTTCTTATTGGGTTATACAATTAACTTGAATGAAACTGAGTATTATGCCTTGAAAACAAAACTAAATTAAAATGTAATATAGTCCATCAATTACAATGGGGCAACTAATGGCCTGAAATATTTTGTACAAGAATTTCTAGTTGGATTAATAATATAATTCATGTTATGCACTCACCATTATAGTATTCTGTCATGTCATTGATGGGTAAGCATAGCATGAACAAAATTACAAGATATTTTAATGAATATTAATGTGTTGTGTTGCCTACATGCAGTGGTAATCATTAAAAAACCAGGATTTGCCAGTTACTACAACAAATTATTTTGGGGATTACTATAGGTTCTCCCCACCCCTATGTTTTGCAATCACTACAGGTATCTCCTCTTAACTTTTCAGTAGTTTCATTTGTACTAAGGACAAAAATGAAAACTTGATTATTGTATACATTAGATAAGTAGACAGATCTGAGTGATGACACTAGTTAATCATAAAATCATAGAAGTGGAAAGGACCTCTACAGGTCATCGAGTCCAGTCCCCTGAACTCAGGGTAGAACCAGGCACCATCTAGACTAGGAGTGGGCAATAAGATAGAGGCAGTTCACTAGATTCATCCCCTGGCAGGCAGCGACTGCTGTATTTACCTGCGCCTCCACAGGTACAGGCACTTGCATTGCCTATTGCTCATGGATCACTGTTCCTGACCAATGGGAGCTGTCGATGTCCCACATCTGGCCAGCAGTCTGGTTATTGCCCACCACTAATGTAGACCATTCCTCATAAGTATTTGTCTAACCTGCTCTTAAATATCTCCAATGATGGAGATTCCACAACCTCCCTAGGCAACTTATTCCGATGTTTAACCACCCTGACAATCAGGAAGTTTTTCCTAATAGTCAGCCTAAACCTCCCTTGCTGAAATTTAAACCCATTGCTTCTTGTCATAGCCTCTGAGGTTAAGGAGTGATGCACTATTCTGAATAGTTATTTCGGGGGCTTATTATTTTGAAATAACTTATTTCGAAATATGCACATAGTGTAAACATAGCCTCAGCCTTCTCTTTTCCAAACTAATCAAACTCAGTTCTTTCAATCTTCCTTCATGAGTCATGTTTTCTAGACTTTTAATCATTTTTGTTGCACAGTAAGATATATAAATAGTAAACATTCTACATAAAACACAAAACTTCCTGTCTTGTGAAAATGAGAGATGTCTTGGTTTCCCTATGTAGAGTTCTTCAATGAATTTGGATTACAGAATTTTCTTCTAATATTGGGGAAAGTTCAATGACCACACCTGCCTGATGCAAGATTCATGGAGCCTTTACTATCAGTGGGCATGTTTTCTACTTACTTGCATTAGACTCTGAATGTATGCCTTTGAATGGAATGTGTTGTAATTGTAAACTACTTAAACCTGTATAATTTTCTATCTCATGTATACACAACCCATGCATCATTTCAGAGCTCTCTTCCTTGGAGGAGATTCCACAGGCCACCACATATTTTCCACAGTTGCTCTCAATATTTGTTTATAGAAGGGAAAACTAAACTCAATCGAGAAAAATCATATTGATTGACCCTATAGTCCATTCATTTAAATACCTTCATATCATACAACTCAGCCTCTAAGGCAAGGCTATATCAGTTGTGTAACATTTCCTACTGTTTTTAAAATGTGGATATATCACAGAACCCAAAGCCTTGGTTTCATATGCTCTGTGATTTTACTTCAAGGAAGCTGGTTAGCATACATTATGTGCTGGCAGAGAAAGATTTAAGTAAGTTTTCTGTAACTAGAAATTGGAACAAATAAAGAAATTAAACAATAACTCTCACATTCACATTGGGTGTTTCATTCAAAAGATCCAAATATTGTGGGGATGGAGGAAGCAGAGGTTTCTCACCTCAGTGGATTTTGCTCACTGCATCCCAACATGCAAAAGAAGCACTTCTTCAGAGGAGAAGAACTGCTGGCTGGTGAATAAGAAAGCAGGGCTATGGCATTAGCTCCTCTCTCTTTCACCCCACCACCTTTTGGAGTGTCTTCTGCACAAAAGCTGTGCTCAGTGAGCCATCTGGAAAGCAGAGGAAGAGCAGTTTATTATTATTGCTGTGTACTTTCCCAACCTCCATAGACAGACAAGTGCAGATCAACAAGGCACAATTTGCTCTTGGGTGCGTTTACACTGCACCATAAGTCAGAATAAGATACGCAATTTGCATAGGTCAAATTGTGTATCTTATTTCAATGTTATTTTGAAATAGCTTATTTTGAAATTTGGTGCTGTCTATACAGCACTTAATTCAAAATAAATTGCTATTCTGAAATGTCCCTTACTCCTCGTGGAATGAGGTTTACAGGGACGTTGGAATAGTGAGCCCATTATATTTCAAAATAGCAGGCATGCTCAAAAGACATGGAATAACTATATTGGGATACCTCCAGTATCCTGAAATAGCGCTGCAGTGTAGACGTAGCCATAGAAATACAGCACCATCTAATAAAAGTTTCCTCTAGAGTGAAGGCAGGAGTTTTATGCTGTGTTAGTTAAAATAAGAGGTAGAGGAAATGTTGTACATAAAGACAAAAGGAATTATCTTCTCTTAACATAGTGCATGAAGAACAGTCAGGACCTCAGTTTTTCAAGTCTTATCAAAAGTTCAATTCAATTCTCACCAAAGTTTCCCCATTGACATTAATGGCTGCTAGACTGGCCCCATCATGAGCAGCATGGCACTCAATTTATTTGCCTCTGAAGAGTGAGGAATGGATGAGTCAGCAATAACTTAGCTTATTTTGAAACAGGCCTAGTTCAAAGTGCTCCAGCAAACTGGTAACACATCAGCAGGATGCACATGTTCTGTTAGATCACAGTAAGCTAGTGCAGGGCATAATCACACCTGACCTTGCTGCAAACTAAATGTTTATGTCGAGAAATCCTGAAAGAAATGATTAAAATAAAATATCTTTATAAGCCTGAGTCTCCATTTACCTTATATTGTCATTTAAGCCGGTACAAAATGAGTGGAGAGCAATTACAGAATAATACCATTCCAATAGGTTATACTCACTTAGCACTGGCATAAATGACTGGCAGGTCCATTCATGCATTAAACAAATTGCCAAACATTTGTGGTTATTTCTGCATTCCTTTCTCTAAGAGGAAAAGTTACATGCAAAAGTTTGTTGGAGGGATCAGGGAGGTGGTGATGCACCTGATTCACATGTTGGTGTGAAACATTCAGAATGCAATTATTATTGCACAAATTACTAGAAGTAACAAGATAAAATTACAAATGGGAAAAATGTAGGCTCAATATCAGGAAAAAACATCTAGAAGTGAAATCTATTCAGGGGCAGGATAGTCTCCCCCAAAGAAGGTGCCAAAACAGCTATGATTTGAGATATTTAAAGTTAGGACAGTGTGGTTGAGAATTTACTACGGGGAAGGTATTGCTTTATCACCCTCCTTTATTGTGATGGATTGCCTGCTGTCATTGTACATGGCACTATGCAAACACTGGAAGATAGTCCCTGCCCTACGGTGCTTATCCTCTAAATCAGCAGCAAAGAATATAGTTCAGACACATAAATCGCCAGGTGAGTCCAAAATGGAAGCTCGGCCAACATTTCTAGCAAGATGAAAGTACTCTGGTTAAGCCATTTAAAGCTTGGGCCTTCTATTTAGTGAACTATTATAAAGGGCCTTCACTTAAGAATAATAATGAAAGCTGTAACTAAAGAGAGATTATTGGTTCTACAAGGAGCAGAGCTACAAGCATAATGAGCTCTGAGCAGAATGAAGTGCTGAGGCATATTAAGTGTACTATTAAGCTGCTGTGCACTAACTTCTCCATTTAGACTTAAAAAGCAACACAATGTCTGACAGCACTTTATAGACTAACAAAACATGCAGATGGTATCATGAGCTTTTGTGGGCACAGCCCACTTCTTCAGATGACCGGAGTTATAGTTGACTCCATGTAGACAACTCTTTAGAGACCAAAAGCAAAAGAGAACAGAATAATAGGTTTTTAAGCAAGATCCTTGATCTGTCTTGGCTATTTTTATTGTAAACTCTTCAGGACTCTTATTATAGGTATGAGGTAGTCAAGGATTTTCAAATGCAATTTCCCCCAAATCAAAGTTTTCTGTGGAAAAGGCAAACATTTTGTCATTTGTTTTTAATTTTCAGTTGAGAAAGTTGCTTCATTTTGAACCAAACAAAAATTTCTGGCTGAACTCAATTGAAACATTAAGCTGCAGCAGCTTAAGCAGCATGGTATCTCTTGGAATTGTAGTTCAGGTTCCACATGTCCACGTTCTTGCCTATGGGCAAGGCTTCTTGGCCAGACTACATCTCCCATGCATGTTCCATGACCTCCCTTCTGACAGAGTTGCATGTATATCATAGGAACTAAACCTTAGGCAGCTGCAATTCAGTTCAAAACCCCAAAACAAAATAATTCCTTTCGCTACTTTTGAAATTTCACATTATTCGCAATGTCAAAATGACACACTTCAATGTTTCCAAATGGAAGTTTTTCATACTATGGAAAATTTTCCCTCATTTTGACTTTTTATTCAGATTCAAGTTGAAAGCAAAAATGAGAGAATATCAGAATTCCCCATGGGATTGAAATTTTTATTTTTTCCCACTCAGCTCCAATGTACGGTGCCATACTGGACTCAACTAATTCAGGTCTTTCCACCTCACTTACTTCTTATGAGGTCTTTTATACTCCTCAGTTGATGCCTGACTAATCAGCTAATTAGTTGCATCTCTTTCCAATCAGCTTCCTCCTGATTAGTGCCTAAGTCATCGGAGTGCTGGCTCACCTCTGAGTTCCAGCAATCTGTCATACAACCCTAGAGGGCAGCAGGAATGTGTTACAGAATTAGTTTGACTACTATGCCAAAAGAGAGAATGCTAATTTTCCTCATCAACAATACCTGTGGCCAAAAAAATGAGTGCCATGCCAGTTTAGAGGGATAAATAGATAGATGGCTCACTACCATTGGTTCATGGTTTAAGGGATACGACTGCAGCAGTACAAAGGCAGAAGGAAGATTCAGGAACAGAAATTGGCAGGAGGTTCAGACCTCTACGGACATTAGGGCATTGCTGCAGCTTATGGTGATATTGGATTTAGTGGCTGTGGCTATTGAGCACCCTATTCCTTGCTCTCTTTTTTTGTCACATAGGTTTCATCCACCTCACAGTGAAGTCAACCCTAAAACTCCTAGTATGACTCCACTGTGAGCTGAATCAGACCCAGAGATGCAGGGAGAAAAATCCAGGCTCATTCTTGATAATGTTTTCATTTGTATGGAAAGTTTCATTCTGAATGCTGTGAAAGCATTTCCAACAGGAAAGCAAGCAGAATTTGGATGTTTTCATCTCTGGGATGAAGATACTGCACAGCTTTAAAACTATTAATTTAAATTACTCAAATAAATGCTTCCTCTGTTGAATAAGTTATAACAACTGAGCCTGATCTTACATTAGTGAGTTAATAGGAATTTGCCACTAACTTCACAACATGATTCATAAAAACATCACATTGAACACAGGAGATTAAACATGTCCATATACTCAAGTATACATTTACTGTATAAGTAATACAGTCCTCAAATGAAATACATGCAATGGCAGTGCCTGAATTCAGAGACTATTCAGTTGGTAGTTTTCCCATACTATATCCTTTCCTCTGAGTTGTGGTGACTGAAAGAATTTAGAAAAATGTCTTCACATTTCATGTAGTTTTATTTGAGCAATGCAGACTTCTACACAAATACCTTTTCTCTGAAGTGAGTACGACAATAAGTAAACTTGTTAAATAATCTAAAAATATGATCAGCAACTTGATCATACACAGCAGGTAATGAAATGATTTATCAACTGTCTTGGACACTGACATTTTATTTGTAACTAGAATGAAACCAATGTCAAAATGACATTCTGGTAACTACAGAACAGCTGTCAATTTGCTATGACTGTTGACATAATTTTGGAGATAAGAAGAATCAGAGATTTTGTTCATGATGTTTTACAGCTAAACAGAGACAGGATTAGGGATGGGATTTAAACAAACTAGATATGGCCTTAGAATAAAGTTTTATAGGAAGCATTTTTTTTAATTCAGAAAAGTCAATTCTACTTTTAACTCATAGCTGTAGTATTAGGGATACTTAATGTTTCACCCTTCTTTTATTATTTTACCTTTTTTTCATAGATTTATAAAGTACCTAGAAAATATGACTTCAGCTTGAGAAACATAGCAGATAGAGTCTCAGAGCAATTTTTTAATTAGATAAGCTATTTTTAAGTTTAAATAAAAGTAAACAGTGGCAGGTCATTTTAAATGTTAACTCCTTTAACTGAAAGGGGGCGTTCTTCTTATGGTGAGATTTGGAAAGCCAACATCTAAAACACAGAAGTTAAAGGCCAATGAAGACAGCTGGTCAAATTCATTTTTGTTGTATAGGGACAATTCCACTCATGAAACTGATGTTACATCTGTTTGTTCATACCAGGGCTGAGTTTAGCTCAGACATGGGAATCTAGCGTCTTACTTTTAAAGAATTGTACTTGACAATTTCACAAACACATATGGGTCTAATGTGAGAAAAATATCAAATTCCAGTGCATCCTCCCTTTCAAATATCACATAAGGATTTCTAGTTCTAGTAGCTAAAATTTTCTAGTAGCTAAAATAAGCAATCATATGAAAGGACATGCTAGTCATGTGAACACTATCCAGAATCTGTGTTTCCCCTTTCATTACATTTTGCATCTGGTTTCAAATATGACATTCATCAAACAAATAAAAACATACTATGGGCCTGATCTGAAGCTCACTGGAGTCAATAGAAAGACTTACTCTAGTGAGCTCTATCTGGTGTAAAGAAAGACGCTAGACACCAATGCTGCCCTCAGCTGGGGCCAGTAAGCAGTGTTCTCTCAGACAAGCTGAGCCCTCTGACAGATAAGATGATTGCTCTGTCTTTTCTTGGATATCTGTGAATTTATAGCTCTGACCATTGAACACATAGCTACAGTTTGTTCTTCTGTAGTGGCTGATGAAGCTGTAGAGGTGGATCTGGCAACCTGCATCTGTTATTACTGCACCTGGAGTTTTCCTCTGTGTGACCAGGTGGTGATCAGGCTTTACTTTGAGAGAAACTGGATGCAGCCTTAGCCAAATGGGGACAACTGCCAGTTATGAAAGGGACAGAACAGCTGTGAGCATCAAGTTGTTTATGATTTGCACCAGTGCAGTAGAGAGTAGTAAATACAATATAGTATTTGATCAGCTACTCTTTGGGAGGGTAAGCTGATGGCCCAACTCACTAGGCAGGGCATCAGATAACTGCCCTCTCTCCCCCAAAAGGCAGGCATTCAGGCCCTTTCTTCAGGGCCAAGTTTATTTCTCAAAAATAGTCCAATATCAGTTAAATAGATAAACCATATTGTTCTGCGTGAACCCCTCTTTGTCCTTTCTCCCAACCTGAGTCTCATCAAGCACCTACCTGATCTCCACAGTTCTCTTTATAAACTCTTTGGCCCTTGATGTAATTGCTAGGTGTAACTCCAAGCTATTCCAGACCCATCATATGAGAAGTGGCAAATAAGTCACAGGTGGGCTAAGACTACCTCCCTTACAGGGCCCACCCTGAGACAGAAACATGTTTCAATGACTTCTGCTGAGCATCAGCTCTCTAATATGAGGTATATTGTTCCTCTCAGATCAGAACACTGATTTTTCTGCTGAACCCCATATGAGAGGCTCTTTCACTGATGTCTGAAGGAGTTCCACACATGCACTGAGAGCAGAGTTGAGGTCCAGGAGAAAGATGACTTGTATGACCAGAACATTCTGTTTAATCTGAAAAATGAAGCCAATTGGAGTTTTTTCTAACTTTTTTTCCGGTCAAAAAATTTGAAATTAGAATTTTTTTCAAACACCTCTTTTAGCTAAAAGGGGATTTCTCCAACTGTTGCCCAAATCGAGGGCAGCGGCCCAAGAAATCTGGTCTAGGAGGAAATATCTCCCTTCCCAAAGTTATTCAGATGCTCTATAGTTGACAATAGCACCAACATTGTTCTACAGGAAGAAGAAACTTAGGAGGATCACAGAGCAGGGATTCTCTTGCCCCACTCTTTCCACTGCCCCTTTGCACATCGCCATAGAGCATTCTCAAGAAGAACAGGAAATATTATCCAACAGAAGCCTCTAAGCACCATTTTGCGGTGAGTCAGATAACTGCTTAAGTCAGAACATGACACTATGGAATTTTTCATAACTTCTTTAGTGAGGGGATCAGCCGTTTATAGAGTACCTAGAACACTGGAACCCTAACTGCGACTGTAATACAAATAATTAACAATGGTGTATCAGGTCTAGTGGGCAGGCCAGAGCTCAAAGGTCCTCCACAAAGTCCTGTGATGGACTTGCTGGGCAGTCTGTGGGCCTGGTGACTGTGTTAGAAGTCTAGCATTCCCTGTACTCCGTGGGTTCTCCCAACCAGATAGGGAAGAGAAGGGTGATAGGAAAGAAGAGAGGTGGACCCAGTCCATGATTCAAGTGGAAGGGCCAAGAAATGTCTCAGTCCCTTCTTACTGATATACCAGGCCAGCTCCTGCTGGGCCATTTCCTACTTCCCCATGCTGTTTTTGGAGCATAGTTCCAGGACTCTATCCCTCCCTAGCAGAGAGCTCCTATCAGTATTAATAGTTCAGAATAGTCAGTGGGTACTTCCTAGCTCACTTCTTAGTGCACAGTTATTCTCCCTTTTCAGGGAGCACTTCAGGAAACAGGGTGAGGGCCCCTGGCCTCCCAATTGGGCCTTATCCCTAATCCAGACCCTTCTCCTGTCTGAATTAGGGATAAAGGCCCAATCTGTTCCAGAACCTACAAATCAGCTTCATCCAGGCAGATCGGCTCTCCTTCACTCTCCTGCCACTTGTCTTGTAAGTCCTGTTTTAAGCAGGCTCTCCATTTGGAGCGTACTTTGTGGCAGCTGAGTGGCCCACTCCCTTAGGGTATGTCTACATTTGCACACTGATTCAAACTAGGGATGCAAATGTAGGCATTCGAAATAGTCAATGAAGTGCGGGATTTAAAAATCCTGCGCTTCATTAGCATGATCTCGCCAGTGCGTTACTCCGATCAACAGCTGTTTCAAAAGTGAAAGTGTGCGCCGGGATGCGTTAGTTCGAACCAAACCCCTTGGTTCGAACTAATGCTACTCCTCAAAAAATGAGATGGTGGGATCATGCTAATGAAGCACGGGATATTTAAATCCCCGCTTCATTGACTATTTCGAATGCCTACATTTGCATCCCTAGTTTGAACTAGGGTACAAGTGTAGACATACCCTAAGGCTTTGTGTGGGGTCTGTAGATTACTCCATCACAGATATTGATAAGTATAATACTTATAAAATAACAAATAACTGAGACATCAATTTCAGATATGCTCAGGGGTTTTTACTTGATTCTCATTGGTGAGATGTCAGTCAGTTCAGGAACACCAAAAAAACTCTTGTAAAATAGATCACTGAAGTGTTACTGTGTTGTGCCAATCACTATGCACTCTAGTGTTTTAACTGTTACAAGTTGGTGTTTGGAATGTGAAGGGCTTGCATAGCAGGAAGTCCAATTTACTTAAAGGGGCCTGATTACCACCCGTTGTAAGACAATTTTCTGCCATAGAAGTGAATAGAGGTTTGCTGATTTACAGCAATTGAGGATCGATTTTTCTGATTTTAATGTTCTTTCAGGATTGTTGTACAGTTTTTGATCTTAGTGTCATTTTTTTCCATTCCCCAATAAAATGCTCTGTGACTGTAACATCGCTAAAGCTGTTCTTTTCTCATGGGAACCACAAATTCCAGGATTAAATATATATATATATGTATCTATCAATGATGATTTGTCTTTTGGTGATGTGAATGAGTAGAAATATTGCACTGAAACATCACAGAGCCTTTAGAGCTTTAAATTTATAACTATTAGCTCTATTAAAGACTAATGGGGAGCAAGAGTTCAGGGACATTAGTGTGGCAACACAAAGATCAGTGGACTCTCATATTAAGAGCTCTAATTCTTGTAAATAGTCATGAGATTCCCCTTCCGTGGGGAGTTCATGCAAACAAGGACATTTCTTTGTTTAGGAGCTGAGAGCTGGATTTGGTTTACAAAGGTATGTCTGACTGCTGCATGGCATGAATGTGATTCTTAGAATTTTTATCCAGACTGTGCTCAGATCTGCATGAGAGCTGTCAGCACCTTGCCTTAGAATTTAGAGCCATACCTCCACTCCTAAGCCTTGTAAAGTTGGTTAGAGGCATTCAGGCTGGGAGACCTTATCTTGGGTGGAACCTGCTTCAATTAGAGACTATTGTGCTTATATGAACAAATATAATTTAAGGGACCAAAAGATGTATGAATTACACAAGTAAATGGTGTAAAGAAAATGTAAAGGGGAAATGTTATGAAATTCACCAAGTTAAAAAGCAATAAGCTTTTCGGCTATTGCAGTTTTTATGGGACATAAGTTTAATAGTATCAGTATTTTTGCTCTTTTGTGTTTAATGTGGCAGGAAGAAACAGGTTAGTTTATTGTAAGGCTCCCAAATATGAAAGACTTTTTACAATGTGAATTAGGACAACCTGGGAAATAAATCAAATCAGAGTCCCTCATGCTTACTTTGACATTTTTGATTGGATAAAGCAATGTAAAGGGCCCTTGTAACAGGGCACTGGTCATTTAAAGTCTGAGGAGATAGTTACCCTGTTCTCTTGGTGCAGGAAAAGTAAATGAAGGTCAGGACCAGTCATCTGGAGACAGAAAATTGATCTGGGAGAACAGTCTGTGTCTAGGAGAGGGAAAGGTTAGGAAAAGCCCAAGCACCTTGTAGAACAGAGAAGACAAGATTCCCCTCTCTCTCCCAGTCCAGCAGAGACAGGTGTTTGGGATTGTTAGAGCTGCCTGGGAGAGATTAAGTGGCTGACTAGAGAGAGCTCAGGAGAGTCAGATAAAACTGCACGGGGGGAAAGAAGTCAACCAGGACACAAGCTCAGAAAGAAGGACTGTGCAAGCTGTAAGCTTGAGGAGTGAGTTTTAGCCTGGGGAGACCAGGACTGAAAACAGTTTACATAGTCCCAGAAAGGAGGGCTGTCAAATCTTGAAAGAGGATGGAAGGCAAGACACCAGTGAGGCCTGTACTGGGAAAACACAGGCCCCAAAAGGGTGGGCTGTGCAACCCATGAAACTAAAATGGGTGTTTAGTAATCTCAATAAAGTAGACTACCAAGAAATGGAAAATATTGTTTTAAAGTCTCTAAAGGTATGGGACTCATTTTGGGTCTCAGAGAATGAAGCAGAGACCCTATAGGACTATCTAGGGTACAAAAGGAGAGGCCCTGGAATGACACCTGTCTATCTACATTAAAAGCCTTTCACCTATGCAAGGGGGAATATCCCTGATGCAGAAATGGAGAAGAGCCACAGTCTCTCCAAGAGTTAGCAGTCAGGCTAGTGGAGGGAGGACAGTATCAGGGACGGGGGTACACAATGCTTCCAAGTATCTCTGCAGCATGGATGCCCATAGACAGATCAGGGCAGGGGTTGCCATGATTGGGGTAGAGTGGATTCACAAGAACACCTATCTGACTTAAAGCTGGGCTAGTTTCAGCCTTCCTAGCTGAGTGAGCTCTGTGTTTCACTTCTAAATGATTCTGCGCAGACCACCCCCATCCTCCTGCCACCACTGTCTACCATCTTGAGCATATTAATTACAGAAAGGAAAGTGTGACCACTGATGGCCTAGGGCAAAACAAACATTTTCCTCACAAAAGAGTACAGTATTGCAAAATTATACTCTCCCGTTCAAGTCACCGTGATGAAATGTTTCCAAATATTTCTAAAACTGAAAGCTAAAGAGCAAAGTTAGGTTCCTTCCAGCTATCCACATATCACAGTACAGAGAGAGAGAGAGAAAAAAAATGTATAAATACACAACACACCCACATTCTTCTCCTCCCCACTAGGAGCAGAGAACAGAGTACAGGTGGCCTTATAATAGTGTACATAAAAATAACAATCATTCTAGGCTTGTAAATAATCTGCAATGTCAGAATCACCCTCCCCCCATCTGTGTCACTCGCTACTACTGCTTTCTGTAGCACTGCCATCAGCACTAACCCATGTCTCATTGTTGGAGAAATCACAAGAGGGGAACTTGGCTTTGCAAGAAAACTTGAAACCATTCCTGCTATCAACTCTGACATAAGCCCCCTAGGCTGGACTAAGGCATGGTTTCCAAATGGTGTCTCCTGCTGTTACATAATTGTAGGCATATCTGAATGGAATGTTGTCAACAGTTATTTTGTCAGTGGCCAATGTGCTGAAATAACTCTCATGGCCAGAAAATGATTTGTATGGCCATGAGGGGAGAATTAAAGATCCCATTGACTCAAGCTTGCTTGAAACATTCACCTCCACAGCTGTCATTGGCTTGCTATTCCACAAAATACTGAGAGAAAGGTTCTGCAGTAATCAGACACCTAGCCTGTGAACTAACATCTATAGCATTGGTTGAGAACAATTATAGAATGGTGAAAACTCAGGAGAACAAAAACTTTTGTCACTATTTGGTGAATATTATCCTGTTTCAGTTATAGTGCTCTAATATCATAGCATAATGTATTCTTTTTACCACTGGAAGTAAATTGAATGCACCCTGTGCAAAATTAGAACTGAGTGCATTTCCCTGTGGCTTTGCTGAAAGCAGACACTTTTTTTTTTTAATAGAAAAATTTCCACAGGGTGAAGAGCTTGTAAAGAATGCTTCCTGATCACAAAGCGAGGCTCTGGCAGCTTCCTTAGTGATAGATCAGGGCCCATTTTCCTTTCCTTATTGTATGCAACTATATTTTAATTATGAAGGAAAAGTTAGAAGAAGTCACTGCAGAATAATATTAAAAATGATTAATGTCTTCAAATGTTGAAAGACTTAAAAGGAGGTTCAACTGAATTATTTTAAAATAAGATAAAATGTCAGTAAGTAAATTCCAATAATATGAGTTACAAATATGCTGTCAACCTTTTCCCTATGCTATACATGCATACAAAATCAGCCAGATGGATAAAGAATTGGAGTAATGGTTATAGATCAAGAGTGATGTACACAGAGTCCCACCTACACAGTTTCATATGTTGTGAGCCCCAACAATGTGATCACTGTATACAGATATCATTGGTTCAACAAACAATTGAGATTTTTCAGGCATAGCATTCAGACATACCAATGGCATTAAAATCCTAGTGACCAAGTGCCTTAATTTGCATTTAAGCAATAAACAGAGACATCCCTCCATACAGACCCTTTGCCTCCTGGTTCTCAGCTAGAAATGGTTTCAAAGAGGGAAAATAAAACTTGAGCAGACAAATATCCCAAGACATAGCTAGCTCCTTTCTCTTCTTGTCCATGTCACCTTTTGCACCTGTAAAGACAAAAGTTGCAGTGATTAGACTCTGGAGTAGGGGTCCTGACCTGAAGAGTTTGGTCAGTTATGCTGTTGGAAGTATATGGTGAGAATTTTTGCTTTAAATTGAATATACTTTAAGTTAGGCACAAGAAAGTATTTCATAGTTATTTTTCTTGTAACCATTTGTGACTTTTATGCCTCATTCATTATATTCAAAATTTCTATTTGTATTTAATGAATTTGTTTTGCTATTTTATCTAATTTGGTGTGTTTAAGTTGGAATGTCTGGGTAACACTATTTAGAAGGGTAAGCTGGTGTATATTAGTCCCTTAAATTTAAGTCTTAAGAATAAAGGACTGTCCAGGAGATGGTTTGGCAGTATAAGATACATTTTGGGGTGAGAAATCTGGGATTGGGATTGTGTGTGGTCATCCTGCAGTACAATCTAGGCTGCCAAAAACTAGAGTGTAATCCAATTGTGGGTGACAAGTTGAAGTTACACACAGATGCTCAGGGTGTGGCTTGTTTCTGGAAGGGTGTTTGGGTGCGTCTATGCAGCAGGGCTAAAGTCGAATTAAGCTACGCAACGTCACCTATATCAATTGTGTAGTTTAAATCAAAATAGCTTAACTCGGCTTTAGGCACTGTCTACACAGCAGGAAGTCAAAGGAAGAACACTCTTCTTTCGACTCCCCTTACTCCTTGTGAAATGAGGGTTGCAGGAGTTGGAGTAAGAAGTCCTCCAGATTAACATTATTTCATGCTCTTTGTTATTTCAGAATAAAGTCAGTTATTTCAAAATAATGCTGCTGTGTAGATGTACCCTTAGTGAGCAGCCCCAGGGAGGAGGGAGCTACTTCAGCAAGGCATTGTAAAGCACCCAAGGCTGCAGGGAAGGTGACTTAGTCCCTTAGGGCTCGTCTAGACTACGCTGAAGTTCCGAAAGAGGATATGCAAATTCCAATCTAATTTTTGAAAGCGGAGCTTTCAAAAGTGAAAGTAGGCGGGGCACATTTTTTTCGGCACCCCCCCCTTTTCGAAAAGCCACGTAAACCTCATTTTTTGAGGAAGAGCGGCTTTTCGAAAAAGGGTGGGTTGCCAAAAAAAATGCGTCCTGACTACTTCCACTTTTGAAAGCTTCGCTTTCGAAAGTGAGTTTGGAAGAAGATATGCAAATTCCCGTGGAATTTGCATATCCTCTTTCGGAACTTTGGTGTAGCCTAGACGAGCCCTTAGGGTGGACAAAGAGGGAGTTCTTTCAGAAGAAGAGGAAAGAGGTAAAAGCACAGGTGCCCTGTTGGCCACTCCATTCAAAGTAATCACAGTTTAAATGTGAGATAGCGTCTATTCAGTGTGGACGCTATCTTTCGAAAAAGCCGATTGCTTTTTCAATGCACTTTGGCAGTGTGGACGCATTCTTTTGGAAGAAGTTTTATTGGAAGATCTCCTCTGGAAAAGCTTCTTCTGAAAGAAGCCTGCAGTCTAGATGTAGCCTTACTGGTCTGCTTTATACCCTGATATGCCACAATCAGTTTGAAAGAACAAGGGAAAACGCAAAGAGATGAATGAGCTTTCTTTTATAGTGTATCATATAATTAAAACTGCCTCATACTGGTTATACAGCAGTAGCCAAATTCATATTGCACAAGCAGCCTAATTCTAGCATTTCCTAACTTTTGAGGGATTGACTTTGCAATCTTATTAATGATATTTTGTTGTCGTTTATTTTTTGCAATTTCCTATTTTTAGAAAAGACAAAAAATTCCATCATATGGTCACATATTGACACCCATGTGGGTTATGAGCAGAGTGTGAAACCTTTAGATCCACCATATACATTCCTACCATGTTTATAGTAGCATGTAGGTCATTGACTGACAATTAGTGAGAATAATTTGCTGTTACAATTGGTCTATTACCAAATTATAAATATGACTGAATTTAGCAATACATTTGTGTCTGTCAGCATTACTTCAGCATTACTTCTACCAGCAGTACATTTTCAGGAGTAGATTGATACATTGACTAAATCCGTAATTTTCACAGTTTGAGTTTCCATGATTTGTCATGCACACTCTGATTGGCTGGGCACATTGACAAAGTACAAAATTGTTTATATGTCACAAATTGCATCTCATGATTTTTCATGTATGTTCTTCACCATTCACAAAACACATCATACTGGTAGAGCTTACACACACCAATATTTAGGTTTCACATTAACTGTCCAGGAAAGTGATAGAAATCATCAGTCAGACAGAATAATTTTGTTATAATCTTTGTGCTACTAACCTTTTTGCTTCATGTATTTTTTTTTAAAGCCATGAAGAGGTTATATTGATACTTCAGGTGAAGTCAAGATTCCCTTTTAGATCTCAGTGAAAATGGTTTTTCACATCTCCTCATACATACTATGGGCTAGAACCTGTGAACCGCTGAGCATTTTCACGCTCACTGAAGGCAGAAGGAGTTGAAAGTGTTCAGTATCACACAGGATTGAGCCCCTGAGGTCTAAAATGGAGCTACATATATTTACAACAGCTGAGGAGCTGAACTTCTGAGTCAAATATGACATTTTTATTGTCCTGTAGGTGCTTCTTTGTGTAAACAAGATTTAGCGTGCTCCTCTTAAAGACAAAATAGCAGAACAAAAAGAGGTTTGGAAAGAAGAGATGGGAGACAGCAGAGAAATGGAAAGTGGAATAGAAGGAAAGAGACATAAAAACTGGAAAAGAGTAAAAGCAACAGGTCTAGTTTAAACCAGGGCTCTCACTCATAGACAATCATCCTCCCTCCACTTGCAACAGAATTCTAACACATATTCTCTACCCCTTTTTCCCCCCCAAGACATTCTAATTGCAGGATACTTCTGAGTCTCAGAGAGATAGCCAACTTAGTCTATAACTGAAAAAAACTTGAAAAAAATGAGTGGTCCTGCAGCACCTTAGGGGATGTCTACACTACAAGACAAAGTTGAATGGAGATATACAAATTCAGCTACGTTAATTGTGAAGCTGAAGTTGAAGTAGCTTAACTCAGCTTTTGGTGCTGTCCCCACTGCAGGAAGTCGAAGGAAGAATACTCTCGCTTCAACTTCCCTTACTCCTCATGAAACCAGGGTCACTAGCATCAACCGGAGTACCCCTCTCAATTTGAATTAGCTGTCTTAACTAGACCACTAATTCGAACCCTGGAAGATCGAACCCAGCTTCAATCTTCCTCTGTAGTGTAGATGTGCCCTTAGAGACTAACAACATTTGGCAAACAAAATCCAAAAAGAAACCAGAAATACAGAGCTATCATCTTAAATCACAGCTAGTGGTCCAAAACCACCCTGCAGGTGGGCCACAGCTCAAGGTTCAGACTCCCTCCTCTGTAGTGATGAGGGGGGGAGCAGACCTCGCAGGCTGGATCCGGTTTGCAGGAAGAGCAAGCAGCTCTGCATATTTCTGTATCCCCTCCTCTGGCTGCGGGAATGGCAATGCAGGGAAGCGCTGCTTGAAAGCTTTACCTGTTGCTTCCATTGGTCAGGATCATGGCCAATGGGAGCAGCAGGAGGCGGTGCCTGGGATGCGATGTCTGAGGACAGGAGGGGTTTGCGAAGCCAGGTAAGCACCCCCCATCTCCCTCATGCCCAGACCCCACACTTCCATCCCCCTCACACACACCCTGCCAAGACTCTGCACCTTCCCTCCTGGCCAGACACCCCAGCCCGCTCCTGCATTCTACCTCCCACCTAGACCCCCCTACCCCTCACCTGCTCCTGCACCCAGTGGGGCAGACAGCCATCTCAGGCCCCAAAGCAAGGTGAGGGGAACAGCTCCACACCCTTGAAGAGGCAGAGATGTGGACAGTCAGTCCTTAGCACTGCCTAAACCATAGCACTGGGTCCCCCATAGGCCTCTAATCCATGCAGAGTGGCACTCCAGGGCTCCTGCAGCAGTTCAAAGGAGTTTGGGACCTTTGGAATGGGGCAATTGCCCCCTTTTCCTTCCCCTGTTGGAAAACCTGGCTGCACCCTACTTCCCACCCAGTCCCTGAACTACCACCACCTCCTGCACCCATTTTATCATCATGAGTAGTTGGCTGGTGGTCCACAGAAAGGTTTGTATTGAGTGGGATGGGCTGCAGGCCAAAAAGTGTGAAAACCACTGCCCTAGAATAAGCACCCAGTTTGGAGCTATTTCTAATGCTCCTTTTTGTGGAAGAGATCTTCTGCAAAAACTTCTTGCGCAAAAGCACGTCCACACTTCACAAGTGCATCGGAAAAGCGATGTGCTTTTGCGCAAGAGAGCATCCAGACTGCATGGACACTCTCGCAAAAAAGCTCTGATGCCCATTAACAGAATGGCTACCAGGGTATCTGTGCTTCTTTCAATAGGCTGTTTTTATGCAAAAAAACCCTGCTGCCCACCCACACACACCTTTTTGAGCAATAACTCTTGTGCAAAAAGGAGTTATTCCTCGTAGAAAGAGGAATACGTATACCACAAAAACCCCTATGTTCTGTTGATTCACTGTAAATTTTCTTGCCCAAAAACTTTGCAGTGTAGACGTAGCCTGAGATTGGGAAAGTTTGTATTCATGCCCAATTTTTAAAACAGATTGGGGTGTTCTTATGAGGAGTTTCAATTCAGCTCATTTTGGAGTTAGCTTTACACTGATGCATGAGCTCATGATCTGAATTGAGATCCAAACCACGCCAAATATAGAGATAGCTGGGTGTAGGCTGTCATTCATTTAAGGAACAATAAGGACAATTTGTACTGTAGTGATGGTTACACACCCATACAATATTTTAGATTACATTAATTAATGCAAATAAGGCTACAGCTATATCAGACTCAGGATTTAAAGTTCCTACTTGCTATATCTAAAATAGCACCCACAAACAAAAATCAGACTGCTACTGAGACTTGCACATAATCTTGTGAGTAATGTTTTCCCATCTTTAAAGCATTGGTTACATTTTAGAATATCCTGCAATGATCAACAAACATTTCCAACTCCTTTATCTCCTGTATCCCCCAGAGGAAGACAGCATCTTTCAACTCTAGCTGCTGGATTCTGTTTCTGAAGAATTGCCATGTGGTGATGGCTCCACAAAAGCTGCCCATCAAACACAAGCCTCCAAATAATTATTCATCAAAAATAATAAATCATCAGCATGTCAATTTTTAAATGCCTCCTGTAGCACTGAATCGGAACCTCCACCAGCATTTACTCTTGTCAATCACTCTGAGAAAATGTTGTCTGGAAGCAGAACTGATTCTGCTCAGCATGGAAGCTGCAAAATTCAACTACAAGGTACTTAGTGTTAATACACCACCAAAAATTATATTAAACTAGTGCAAATACACCACTAAAATTATATTAAACTAGTGCAAAAGTTCTGACAAACAAAAGCAAAGTAATTTAAAGTTGAGGCAGTGACAAAAATACGTTCTTATGATGCCAGTGAAATGGATCTGTGTAACTAACTCTAGGGTGCACACCCATATGCCTGAACATTTTTATATAAAGCTGTTGGCCCCAGATTTAAAATTATAGTGACGTACAGCATGGTGTTTAAAGTGTCTCAAAAACATGGCTGCCCTTGGAAAATCTGAACCCTTTCTGAAAGCCCAGCTTCAGGGGTCTCAGAAGAAGTCACTATATTCTATCTTGACAATCTATAGTACAAAGATTATATTTAATAAAAATACAACGCTTGGGATTTGGTCTGTCTTAAGCTTCAAGAAAATCACAGGTAGAACACAGAGTCAATATTTTCATAGATATTTCAACATATCAGAGATAAATTCACCCCTGCTGTGATTCAGCCTACATCCACATCAGTCCAGCCCTGCCTTAGCGAAAGACACTCTGGTGCTCCAGAAACTTCATGGCATGGGATCTTCATGTGGTGTGGCACACTATGGTCCCATTGCGCGCCATCTTGAACTGAGGGCTAAATGCACTCCAAAACAAGCTTAGCAGTAGTATGAGGCCTCTTCAGTCCTCAGGAATGGCAACTGGCCCTTTTCCTTTCGAAGCAGGAGTCCCTTTCTCCCCATCCTACAAGAGGAAGGAAAGGCAAAAATTGCTCCTCAGTTCCACAGAAATTATTTAACCCAACACCTGTAGTGCATTGACTTAGGTGGGTAGACTGAGCCCATTGTACTCTTCTCTTACTCTTCTGAGGGAGTGGCATTTGGTAGGGCCCTCAAAACAAGAAATTTCGGACGTAAGACATGGATAGGGCAGTTCCTCACTCTGGAAGCTGTTATTTCTAGTTATTTTCAGACTGACACAGACATCACTCCTCAGTTACAGTCCGGGTAGGTTTTCCAACATGAATGCTAGCATCTCACGTTAAACAAACTTAGCTTGTGGTGTGACCCCAGGACCTGGGACCCAGGAATAGGCCCATAGTTTCTGTGACTTAATCTAGCTTGCCTCAGAGAAGAAAAACAAGACACAGTATGCACAAAAGGAAGCCATCACACTATATGCCAGATATTGAATAGAATACAAATATTTTGCAGACTTAACTGTTAGCCCGTAAGTAAGCCTGACTTTGTTGAGCCAAACAAACGATTGGGAGCACAGAGCTGCAGGCATAGTGAAGCAGTTAGGCATTTCTCAGGTGCCCATTCAGACTGCTGTATATGAACTAATGGAAGCAGCTTGAAAATTTGGGCCTCATCAACAGATTATTAGAAGCCAAGACTTAATTAAAAAATACAAGCAGACAACCAAAAACCAATCTTTTTTCCCTTCACATACACATGCACAGTTATCTAATAAAAATGACCACGCCAGTTTTATTCAGAATAAATAAATAAATAAAATTCCTTCCTGGCTGAGATTTTATACTGCATACCAAGTTTCAGCCTAGAGCAAATTTTTACAGCTGAGTCATAAACCCTTGAAAGGCAGCGTTTATAATGGAAATGATGACAGAACCCTTACTCTAGTTTTAATACAGTCATCACAACCATTTAAAATAACACTGTGGCACAGAAAACATAAAATTGCCCTACCAGATGGAAAGATCAAGCAAACAGAAGTACATGTAACCATAGCATCACACTGAATTGAAAACTCTGGGGTAAACATTTGAAGTGCTGCAAAGGGGGTTTATCTACATGATGCTCAGTTACATTAATGGGACCCTATTAAGTCCCCCTGTACTCCTACCCCATATTTCTGATAGACTAATTAAGCAATAGGATATGGCAGGGTATGAACTGTGTTGTATTAATTCATGCCTAGTGTGTTAAGCAGAAGGACAGAGGCCAAGACTACAAGGCTTGGATTAATAATACACAGTTTTTGCACTGCTGTGCCTTATTGTAATTAGAAAATGCTAATTTTAAAAAATATATATTTATATTGTTAATTAAGTAATGAGGCTCTGAGCTGTGACTGTAATCAGCACTATTCACTGCTTGCAAGTTCACAGCCGTGAATAGCACTGATTAGTCAGGGATTGGAATGCTCATTAGATAATCAGATCACTCAATTGCTCTTGCCCATTTTATAATTATTTAACGAAGCAGTAAATGGAAATTTCACCCCCCAAAAAATGTTCCAAATGATTTTTTGTCTTTATTTTACTTAAATTTATGTTTTTATATCTAGAAAATTCACAGGATCAATTATCCTCCACTGCTTTCAACTGTCTTAAAAAAAGGAAGAATTTAATCCAAACTCAGTAACAATGGAAACTATGTTACTTTGTTTTAAGTTTTAATTGCCCCTTGAATGTCTTCTGTGATGACATGTTAACTGTGAGTATTGCACTGTTTAGAAGTCATCCAGTGTTTTGCAGCTATAATTTTTTTCTAATAACCTTTATTAATTTTGTTAGTTACTATTCTATTTAACCCTATGCTAGCAATACACAGACACAATAGAAAAGCTTCCCATCTTAATGCAGAGGAGTCTAAGGGTGTTTTCTAATATCTAAAGCAATTATGAAATGAACATATAATGACAATGTAGAAATTTCTAAAGCACATTAAGAATAAAATAATCTCATTTACCAATTGCTAAATAAGTACTGCATATGTCTTTGCTATAAGCACAGGTTAGGGGATGGTGGTGACATGAACGCATTGCCCTGCTAACTGTTTTAACAGTAATTAATATACCATAATACATAGGACCACAGGCATGGCAGTACAAAAGCAGGTGGTTTGTCTATCCAGCCTTCTCTAGGGACCGATAACTGCAAGGTGAAAGAGACCCATAATATAATATTACACAATAGGACAAGGTATATGTATAGAAGCAAATATCTTTCCTAAACTAGATAGTAATGACTTTACATCCAGCAATTGAGTAAGGCAGGAATGTTCTTGGGATCCATATCTGCTGGTTTGAGGGGGGTCAACACATACACAGGGCACATCTACATTCAGGGCAAAAGTCGAATTAGCATACGTCAATTGTGTAGCTGAAGTTGAAATAGCTTAATTTGGCTTTTGGCACTGTCTACACAGCAGGAAGTCGAAGGAAGAAGATTCTTCCTTCGACTTCCCTTACTCCTCATGAAATGAGGGTTACAGGAGTTGGAATAAGAAGTCCTCCAGCTCACCATTATTTCAAAAGAATAGCTTGCTGTGTAGATGTACATTTTGTTATTTCGAAATAACGCCAGTTATCCTGAAATAACGGTGCTGTGTAGATGTACCCAGAGAGAGAAATTAAGGGCTGGATCCTCGGCTAATGGTGGGCCTAAATGCAAAAAGGGTAAGTCTTGTGGAAGTCTGTAAAGATAATTTTAGCTCTCTCTGCACTCCTCTTATCTTGATGTCAATGCTGATGCTGTCTGTAGAGCCATTACCCCTGTACTGTGCTACTATAGGCTGCAATGGCCACAAAGAGCTAAATGAAAGAGAATTGTTTTATCACAGGGATTTTCTAGTTTTTTCTCCAGCAATGACCTCTTTTCATTGTTACACTGGTAACAGAGAGGTAAAATGACACGAATAAGCCCTGACATCAGCACCTTGCCATCTTTAAGATGGGTGATCCACCTTAATCCGGCTAAAGACAGATTTTGTGTAACAAAGAAACAGATCTCAAGATATTAACTAGATTGAAGTTGGATGAAGCTGGACAAGATCCAGGAGCTGACTTAAGAAGAGGGCTCTATCAGGGAATGGAGAAGAGAGGGTACATCTAGAGTTGACAGGGAAAGCAACTTCTGTGGCAGCTTTAAAAAAAACCTACAAACATGTTCCTAATGAGTATTTGCAATTCTACAAACAATTGGACTGTATGAACTGCCAATCTTTAGCAGTATTCTATCTAACCTCATTCCAGGTCAGCAAGCAAACCAAGAGAGTAGACAAGGAGTAACTTGTTCCATCTTCCATGAATGAAACAGAATTCTTAAAGCAGTTAAGCAGATAATTCCTGTAGACATATTTCCTTTAAAGTGAACTGAATTATAGCAACACAAATTTCTAGGTGTGCTTTCAAGTGTGAAAGAGTGATGTAGAGGGGCACTAGTATATCTGAAAACTGGAGTCTTAATCTTTGGATTGCATGAGGTTTTTTAACTTCTAATAATAAAAAGGCTAGCACAATATGGTATTTCACAGCCTTTAAGTAAAATTAAATAGATATTATGTAAGGAAGGTTTTCCCTTGTATTCTTTAATGTATAAGACCACCACAAAACATCTGAGCTGGAAGATTTCCATTTTATTTGTATTTATTCTTTGTTAATGGACATGGAAAGAGTTCAAATAATTTACCTTGACTGGAAGCTATGGAAAAGCATGAAGTAAGGCTAAGTGTACTTGAGTTTCCATTTGTTTTGTCCTGGCATTGTCCAATGCTAACTGGGATGTATTTCTCAAAGCATGGCATTAATTGTACTACTTGAAGATAAGGTATCTCCATCTGAGTATGGTTTCTCAAGAATTTATTGAAGCTTAAGACAGTATGAAACACCCAGTAATTCTGAAACTTAGACTGGCTTAGAAAATGTTCCAGAAAGTATAAGCCACACAAACAAAAAACAGCTAATAAACCCCAAGGTCACAGGTGTCAATGCTAATCCCCAATTATGCAAACACTTACTCATGGTCTTAACTTTAAATATTTGAGAAGCCCCTATTTTTCTATAAACACACGCACCCTATATAAATAGTATGTCTGGTAGGCCTGCCTTTAGTTAAGATTATCTTCCACTTCCCATTATTAGATCCTAATTTCAGTTGTTTATAACTTTTCCAAACTTTAAACATCAAAGCTGACATTTTCCATGTCTGGTGCCTGCTGAATTATTATAGAAAGTTTCAGCAAAAATAGTTCTTCCATTTCTGAAAGTGAGTTTGGGGAAATATGTGTTATTTTGTCATGTCAAAATAATTCTTACCTCTATTTAACTATGAAGTTCTCGTGCCTCCATCTTTTGGAGCGAGGACTTGAACATTTAGCAGAGGAATCACTTCGGTGTCACTGATGTTCCTTTTTCATTCACAATGAAAATTTAACCCCATCTGGTCAAGATAAAAGCCTTCCAAAAAATCTCAGTTCACACATGTTCAGTGGAGACTTGATAGAGCTGGCATCTCAAGATTCTGAGAAGGGACAGTCAGGTGGGAAGAATGGGTGATTAAGGATCCTGGGGGCAGAAGAGAAAGGAGCAGGGGTGGGGTTTGCATAGGAACAGGGGGACCAAAGCCAATGTTGGGATAGAATTGTTGGGAGCCATGAAAGAAGGAGGTATGAGCCAGGGATTAGAGAGGAGCCAAGAAATAGGGTAGCTGTAGGAAGAGGGAAATACAGATAGGTAGGGGCACCGGGCTGATAATCACTAGAAGAGAATACTCACCAACAAAACCTGGAATGGAACCCACCTGTCTTCAATCTCTACATTTCTCTCATCAGCAAATAGCTGTGAAACCCACTGGCAAACCAGATGCATCTTCCCATCTCTAGAGAATAAAGGTAACATCCACCTACTAAGCAACTCTGCCTGATGTGAAGTAGGGCTTTTACCCAGGTCTGCTCCCACATAGCTGAATGTTCTATTCACTAGCCAATGGAGTATCCTGGGGTGGGTCTCTCTCAGTATCTCCTCTTGAAGCTGAGCCACTTTGTAAAAGAAAAAGAAAGTAAATCAGTAGTTCTCAAACTTTTTGTATTGGTGGCCCCTTTAATTTAATGGGGGCTCAGTCATGACAGTCTCCAGGCATGGCTGGTCTCCTGATTGCCATGTGACCACCTCACAATCCCCAGATGAGAACCGCTGAATTAAAGAGTGGCACAGAGAATGAAACCCAGGTGTCCCCAGATAACCAGACTGTAGAGTCACTGTGACATACACTCCCTTTCACCCTTTCTCTACATATTCAAGTATTTCATGAAAAATGTAACATCAACTAGTGAGTACCTGCCCCCACAATACGCTGATTGTTACAGCATACGTGATCTGGGTTAAGTTCCTGCTCTAGAGCATTGATCTGAATCTGAGGCTATGTCTACACTACAAAGAAAAGTTGGAAAAAGATACGCAAATTGCAGTTCGCAATTTGCGTATCTTTTTCCGCTTTTCTTCCGAAAGAGGCTTTTCCAACATTTCGCCCATCTACACGGGGCCAAATGTTGGAAAAAACCCTCTTTCAGAACATCCCTTCTTCCTTGTAAAACAAGGTTTACAGGGATGCTGACAAAACGCGTCTGCTTTTCTGAATTTTTTTTTTTTTTTAGAAAAGCAGACACATTCCTTGGATGCAGCTGAGCTTTTTCAGGATACCTCGTATTCGTCTTTCCTAGGAATTGAGGGACCGGCCCTGGCTTGACCCGCTGGAGTCGAGAGGCACAGAAGGGGGTAAATATTGTACCTGGATGTGTCCTTTGTCTTAAGTGTACACATAGACTTAGAGCTCTTTAAAGATTAAGCTGTCACTTGGTACCATTATTTCTATTTTCTATCTTTATTTTCTTTGTAACCATTTTTAAGATATATATTTGCTAGCAGTTAAGAAATAGAGCAATAGCCATTGTAACCATATGATTTATAAGCTTCTTTAATAAACTTGTAACTGGTTAAGCTTTAACCTGACTCCTTCAGTTGCTGTAACAGAACCAAACACAATTAAAAGAACTTCATCCGGTCATAAAGGACAGGTATAGGAAGAGCTTGGGCGTTTTGGATCGTGTCACTCCCAGGTGACAGATCCGTTGGGGCATCTTTCAGTCTTCCCTAGACTGCCCGCTGCGAAGGGATCCTGTATCCTAGCAGCTGAAATCTGAGATGTAATAAGCTCTTCCTATAAATTCTGGGGTGTCTGTCAGCCTGTTGGCTGCCATCCGCGACGGGACCCCGGTCCTAGCGGTAAAGGCACAGATGTTAAACTTTCAGGGCGCCCTTCAGCCTCCTAGGCTGCCCGCTGCGACGGGACCTTGTGTCCCAGCAGTTGAAGACTTGGGTGTATCACACACACACACACACACACACACCCACACACACACCACCCTGACCATCAGCTGACAGACATACCTTGAGTCTCACATATTTCAAACGAGTGCCTTAACCACTATGCTACTGACATTAATAGGCTAGGGACACCAACTTCTTAAATTTGTGAAAATAGCCTGGGTTTTTTTGTTCAAAATGATCAGCAAGTTCGACACAACTTTGCAAATCATTTTCGGTCAATCACACTTGCATTTCTTGGCAAATAAATTATTCGTCCTAAAAAAATCAACCAGTTCTAGTTTGAACCCTGATAAGGATCCAAGCCATGATTTTAAGTCATCGGAATTTCAGAACTTAGATCCCTCCCACTGTGAGAGAGTGTATCACCATCTGGCACTTGGTTTTTCCTGTCTTTTCTTCTTCCTTGTAATTACATAGCTCAGGGAGGGTGCATCTACAGTGCACTGTTGGTTGAAATAAGAGACGCAATTTCAGCAATGCAAATTTCATCTCATTTTGATGTTATTTCAAAATAGCTTATTTTGAAATTTGGTGCTGTCTACACAGCACTTATTTAGAAATAAATCACAATTCCGAAATGTCCCTTACTCCTGGTGGAATGAGGTTTACAGGGATGTCAGAATAGAGAGCCTGTTATATTTCAAAATAACGGGTGTGCTCAAAAGTCACTGAATACCTACCGATACCTCTGGTATCCCGAAATAGCGCTGCAGTATAGAGGTAGTCAGAGGCTAATAGATAATCCGTGTAATTAAAAACACAGGATCAGATCATCAGTTGGTCTAAACTTGGACTCACTCAAGAATTAGTCCAATTGGCCACAGTGCTTTCCATTTACAGAGAACACCATGATTATAAATATACTTCCTGTTATAAATGTAATTTGAGGAACTGTAGTGGAAGCTTACGGGAAGGGCATAGAGACTTACAGAATGCTGCTTGGAGACCCAAGGATAAATGGGGATTTGAGACCATCTGTTGAGTCAGTTGTTGTCCCCTACACATCTTTGGGCCAAGATCATTCTATTCCTCCAGATTGTTCAGTATTTCTTAGATATTAATTATAGGGAATACTGTGAATCTGAGGTAACTTGATCGACTTATTGAAGTTGCAAGAAGTTATAAGAGGCTAATGCTATAGAGAAAGAAAGAAAGAGAAATAAAAGACATGAAATCTTCCTGCTCAGAATAGAAAAAAAATGAAGAAAAGTTACTGATATTCTGTGGTATTCACTGTATGAGCGCTACAGGCGCTCATAATGCTTAACAGCAGGTGGTGTTACCTTTTTGTAACATACACCAATTGGAACTGAAAATATTATGAAATACAGAAAGGAAACTTTTCAGTGGGCTGATCACAAGTTTTGGCTGCCAGCTACAGAAATTGTTCCAATGTGAACAATTTACAAGTGAAAATCTTATTCTTTACACATCTAACTCCCTGATTATCAGTGTTGTTAGATTTGTAAACTGCTGCAATGTGCAGCTGAAGTTCATTTGCAGGTTTAAAAATATGTTTTAAAATTTGTATGAAGATAGCAGCTAGACTGAATCCCTGCACTGTCATTGTTGAAATGTTGATTGCCTACATTGTGGTAGGCATTGTACAAACACATAAGAGACAGGCCTGACCCTGAAGAGTCTTCATCTGGAGATGAAGGCATAATTTGTGACTGCCCACGAAAAAGATGCTTGACCTTGTCCTGCCTGAAAATGTATTCCCTAATGGTCAAAAGTAAAACAAAACCCAAGGCCAGATCAAACCTGTTTGCAGTAGTGAATTCTAGGGTAGGTCACTTTTCTTTTAACATCAGTTTAGACCTTGAATGCCCATGACACAGCTTTCTTGTGACCAGTGAGACAGATCAAACATGCAATATAAATTAGTATGTTTTAGATATGAAAAGATATATTGTATACATTAAAACAAAAGACTGCCGATGATAGACACTTTATTGAACCCTTTTTTCATCTCAAAAGGTGAGAGGCAAAAAGGACAACTGCAGATCCATCAACTCTGTATATTTACCTTAGCAATAAAAAGCAAGGGCCATGATAAAGACTCACTACTAGTGGAGAAATGCAGATTGTCAGTACCAGAAAATGAATTTTTTATTGATGGGAGCTATAAGCCCCAGAAGTTCTATGTATTATTTTGCCAACCGAAACTGATTTATAGCTGGGCCCTACCAAATTCATAGCCATGAAAAATGCATCATACACCGTGAAATTTGGTCTGCCCCTGTGATCTGTGTGTTTTGTATTCGGTGTGCTTTTATCCTATATTATACCAATTTCACGGAGAAGAACAGAGTTTCTCAAATTGGGAGTCCTGACCCAAAAGGTCATTACAAGGGGGGTCACAAGGTTATTTTAGGGGGGATGGTGGTATTGCCACCCTGACTTTTGTTTTGCCTTCAGAACTGGATGGCCAGTGACTGATGGCTGTTGGCCAGGCACCAAAGTCTCTCCACTACAGCAGTGCAGAAGTAATGATGGCAATACCATGCCATGCCATCTTTACATCTACACTTCTGCAGGAGGTGGCTCTACCTTCAGGCCTGGGCTTCTCGTCAGCAGCTGCCACTTGTCAGCTTTTCAGCTAGGAAAGCAGTGTCACCTTCAGGAGCAGCACAGAATAAGGGTAGTAATAGCACAAACCCTTCCCCCCATACAATAACCTTGTGACCTCCCTCCCACAACTCCTTTTTTGGATCAGGATCCCAATAGCTAAAATCATGATGTTTACTATTTTTAAAATCAGAAGGCCATGAAACTGACCAAAAACAGACCATGAATTGGGCAGGGCGCTATTCGTAGTATCTGTAAATGAATAATAAAGGGTGAGGATATGTATTTTTGAAATGTCTAAGAATAACATTCTGGACAGATGGTAAGAAAGAAAGAAAGGATTTCTTTAAAAACTAGACCTCAGACTATGTCAGCACCAAAAAGAGACAAGGAAAATGCACAAAATGCATTTGATCTGCTGTAATGAACAATACTGAATAGTTATACATTCACATATCCATTGTTTAATAAAATTTACACTTTGCAGCATACAAGGGGCATTAGGATCACCATGAGGGTTTTTTGTATTTTTTTTTAGCAATTTATGTTCTTCATCTGTTTGTTCATTAATTGCCTGGCATTACATGTCAAGAGCTGCCTTTTATTTTATTGGAATGCATATGTAGTGGGATCCCACAGAGATCAATACTAGGTCTGGTACTATTCATATTTCCATTAACAATTTGAATAATGGAGTGAAGAGTATGCTCATAAAATGTGCAGATAATATCTACATGGGAGGAGTTGCTAGAACTTTGAAGATGAGGATTAAAATTCAAAATGACCTTGACAAATTGGAGAATTGTTCTGAAATCAACAAGATGAAATTCAATAAAGACATATGTAAAGTAATACGCTTAGGAAGAAAACTATGCATAACTACAAGCTAGGGAACAACTGTGTAGGCAGTAATACCACTGAAAAGGCTCTGGGGGCTTAATGGATCATAAATTGCATATGAATCAACAATGTGTTGCAACTGAGAAACAGGCAGATATTATTCTGGGCTATATTATCAAAACTGTGCTGTGTACAACACCAGACATGATTGTCCCACTTTACTAGGCACTTGTGAGGCCTCAGCTGGCATTCTGTGTCCAATTCTGGGTTGTCACACTCTAGGAAAGATGTGGACAAATTAGAAAGAGACCAGAGGAGAGCTACAAAAATAATAACTAGTTTAGAAAACCTGACCTAAAGGAAAGTACTAAAAAGTTGGGTGAGTTTAGTCTTGAGGAAAGAAGACTGAAGGGGATCTAAAATTAGGTCAAGAAGTAAAAGGCTTACTCTTCAGCAAGGGAGATATGGCTTAATACTGTAGTATGCCTCCCGGAGGCCAAGAACCTCGACTTTCACAAACACTGAGTCTAAAATACTGTAAATTTGACCAGGGAAGGCAGGGAATTGTGCTATTCATTGTGAAAAGCAGAAATACCCAAGATTAACTTCAGTGGCCCTTAATGTCAATGGATCAGGCTTGGTAGTGTGGACACACCATTTAAAAAAACCTGTGGCTAAATTCAGTGTAAATTGTTAGACTTAGAAATTGACCAGGTCTAACAATATGAGTAGCTAAGCAGTGGCATAGATTTCCAAGGGGAAGTTGCGTAAACTGTGTCATTGGAAGGTTTTAAGAACAGGTCAGAAAACAGAGATCATAGAATAGAATCATAGAATCATAGAGCTGGAAGAGACCTCAGGAGGTCATCAAGTCCAGCTCCCCACCCAAGGCAGGACCAATCCCAAATAAATCAACCCAACCAGGGCTTTGTCAAGCCGAGACTTAAAAACCTCTAGGGATGGAGATTCCACCACCTCCCTAGGTAACCCATTCCAGTACTTCACCACCCTCCTAGGGAAATAGTTTTTCCTAATATCCAACTTAGACCTCCCCCACTGTAACTTGAGACCATTGCTCCTTGTACTGCCATCTGTCACTACTGTGAACAGCCTTTCTCCACCCTCTTTGGAACCTCCCTTCAGGAAGTTGAAAGCTGCTATCAAATCCCCCCTCACTGTTCTCTTCTGCAGACTAAACAATCCCAAATCCCTCAGTCTTTCCGCATAGGTCATGTGCTCTAGCCCCCTAATCATTTTGGTTGCCCTCTGCTGGACCCTCTCCAATGTGTCCACATCCTTTCTATAGTGGGGGGCCCAGAACTGGACACAATACCCCAGATGTGGCCTCACCAGAGCCAAATAAGGGGAATAATCACTTCTCTAGATCTGCTGGCAATGCCTCCTAATGAAACCTAATATGCCATTAGCTTTCTTGGCCAGAAGGGCACACTGTTGACTCATATCCAGCTTCTCATCCACTGTAATCCCCAGGTCCTTTTCTGCAGAACTCCTCCTTAGCCAATCGGTCCCCAGCCTGTAACAATGCTTGGGATTCTTCTTCTGTCACAAGTGTAGGACTCTGCACTTGTCCTTGTTGAACCTCAGATTTCTTCTGGCCCAATCCTCTAATCTGTCTAGATCACTCTAGACCCTATCCCTTCCCTCCAGTGTATCTACCTCTCCCCTTAGCTTAGTGCAATCTGAAAACTTGCTGAGGGTGCAATCCATCTCCTCCTCCAGGTCATTAATAAAGATGTTGAACAAAACCAGTCCTAGAACTGATCCTTGGGGCACTCCGCTAGAAACCGAACGCCAACCTGACATCAAGCCATTGATCACTACCCATTGGGCCTGACAGTCTAGCCAGCTTTCTAACTTGCTGGCAAGAATATTGTGGGAGATCACATCAAAAGCTTTGCTAAAATCAAGGTATATCACATCCACTGACTTTCCCATATCCACAGAGCCAGTTACCTCACCACAGAAGCTAATCAGATTGGTCAGGCACGACTTGCCCTTGGTGAATCCATGTTGACTATTCCCGATCACTTTTCCCTCTTCCAAGTGCTTCAAAATGGATTCCTTGAGGATCCCCTCCATGATTTTTCTGGGGATTGAGGTAAGGCTGACTGGTCTGTAGCTCCCTGGATTGTTCTTCTTCCCTTTTTAAAAGATGGGCACTACATTTGCATTTTTCCAGTCATCCGGGATTTTTCCCAATCTCCACAAGTTTTCAAAGATAATGGCCAAAGGCTCTGCAATGACATTTGCCAATTCCCTCTGTACCCTCAGATGCATTAAATCCAGACCCATGGATTTACGTATGTTTAGCTTTTCTAAATAGTTCTTAACCTGTTCTTTCCCACCAAGGGCTGTCCACTTCCTTCCCATACTGCATTGCCTAGCGCACTAGTCTGGGAGCTGATCTTGTCTGTGAAGACAGAGGCAAAAAAAGCATTGAGTACTTCAGCTTTTCCCATATCATCTGTCACTAGGTTACTTCTCGCATCCAGTAAGGGCCCCACACCCCCTCTGATCACCCTCCTATTGCTAACATGCCTGTAGAAACCTTTCTTGTTACCCTTCACATCTCTTGCTAGTTACAATTCCAATTGTGCTTTCACCTTCCTGATAACTCCCCTGCATTCTCAAGCAATATATTTATACTCCTCCCTAGACATCTGTACAAGTTTCCACTTCTTGTAAGCTTCCTTTTTGTGTTTAAGCTCACCAAGGATTTCCCCGGTAAGCCAATCTGGTCGCCTACAATATTTGCTTTTCTTACTGCACATTGGGATGGTTTCTTCCTGTGTATTCAATAAGGTTTCTTTAAAATACTGCCAGCTCTCCTGGACTTCTTTCCCCTTCATGTCAGCTTCCCAGGGAATCCTGCCCATCAGTTCTCTGAGGGAGTCAAAGTCTGCTTTTCTGAAGTCCAAGGTTTGTATTTTGCTACTCTCCTTTTTTCCTTTGGTCAGGATCCTGAAATCTACCATCTCATGATCACTGCTTCCCAGGTTGTCACCCACCTCTACTTCCCCTACTAATTCCTCCCTGTTTGTGAGCAGCTGGTCAAGCTGTGCATGGCCCGTGGTCGGTTCTTTCAACACTAGTACCAGGAAGTTATCCCCAACATTCTCCAAAAATCTCCTGGATTGTCTGTGTACTGCTGTATTGGTTTCCCAACAGATGTCAGGGTGATTAAAGTCCCCCACGAGAACCAGGGCCTGTGATCTGGAAGCTTCTTTCAGTTGTCTGAAGAAAGCCTCATCTACCTCATCCACCTGATCCGGTGGTCTATAGCAGACACCAACCACAACATCACCCCTGTTGCTTCTACCTCTATACTTAACCCATAGACTCTCAACAGGCTTTTCTCCCTCTATATACTGGAGCTCTGAGCAATCATATTGTTCTCTTACATACAGTGCAACTCCTCTTCCTTTTCTCCCCCTCCTGTTCTGCCTGAACAGTTTGTACTCTTCCATGATAATGCTCCAGTCATATGAGTCATCCCACCAAGTCTCCATTATTCCAATCAAATCATAGTTCTTTGACTGGGCCAGGGCTTCTAATTCTTCCTGTTTGTTTCCCGGGTTTCTTGCATTTGTGTACAAACACCTTAGATAACCAGTTGATTGCCTTACCTTCTTCATTCGAATCAGGGTCCTCCTTTGTTGCTCATTCCTCCTTGTGTTTTTTCCCGGTATCTGACTTTCCCACTTACCTCAGGGCTTTGGTCACCGCCTCCCAACAAACCTAGTTTAAAGCCCTCCTCACTAGGTTTGCAAGCCTGCTCGCAAAGATGCTCTTTCCTCTCTTGTTTAAGTGGATCTTCCTAACAAGCCTTGTGCCTGGAAGAGAGTCCCATGGTCAAAGAAACCAAAGCCCTCTCTCCGACACCACCTGCGCAACCACGCATTTACTTCCTCAATTCGACGATCCCTACCCGGACCTTTTCCTTCAACAGGGAGGATGGACGAGAACACCACTTGCCTTCAAATTCCTTGATCTTTCTTCCCAGTGCTACATAATCTGCAGTGACCCGCTCAAGGTCATTCTTGGCCATATCATTAGTTCCTACATGGAGAAGCAGGAAGGGGTGGCGATCTGAAGGTCTGATCAATTTTGGAAGAGTCTCGGTCACATCCTGAATTCGAGCTCCTGGTAAGCAGCACACTTCTTGAGATTCCAGGTCTGGAAAGCAAATGGATGACTCAGTCCCTCTTAAGAGGGAGTCCCCGATCACCACCACCCATCATCTTCTTTTAGGGGTGGTGGTTGTGGAACTCCAATCCCTAAGACTATGCATCCCATGCTTTCCGGTGAATGGTGTTCCCTTCTGATTTCTTCCCCGAGAGGTCGTTGCCAAAGGATTCTCCACCGCAGTGCCTGTGCAGAGAGCCTGAAAGTGGTAACTTACCTCTACAGGAATGGGGGATACCTGAGTTCAAACCTCTTCTAGAGGTTACATGCTGCCAGTTCTCTTCCTTGTCCTGTACTGCCCTCGCTGGCTCTTCAGCCTGCTGTGCCTGCAGGATTAAATGCTGCCTTCTACTGAGGAAATCTTCATCTTCTCTGATGGAATGTAGGGTTGATACTTGGGCCTCAAGTCCTCTAATTTATTCTTCCAAAATGGCAACCAGCTTGCACTTAGTGTGGATGAAATTCCTTCTATCTTCTGGGAGGAAGACAAACATGGCACATACTGTGCAGGTAACAGCAGCAGACCTATCACTATCCATACCTGCCTTCCTTCTGAGAGATTCCTCAGATGTTTTTAAGTGCCTCCTGAGCTCCTCTCGGACGTTTCCCAGGTAAACTTGGCTGCATTTCAAAGGGGCACTGCCGCACTGAGCCCAGGATCAGCTGCGCAGCACTGCCGCTTTGAATTAACCCCATCTTCCCTCCCTTGTTGCCTCTATCTGATAGAGGGGAGAAGCGACTAGTTGGCTATCCTGTCCACTATCCAATAAGCATATACTTATTGGATAGTCAACTAGTCCTTAACATCCCTATTGTAGATTTGTGGTGTTTTATAGCCAAGTGGGTCTCAAGTTATTAGAGACACAAGCTGGATGAGATAACATCTCTTAATGGACATTCTTCCATTGATGAAAAAGACAAGCTGACCAAGAGGTTCATTATAGCTGGTTGAAAGTTTTTGATACAAAAAAATGAATTAAAAATAGCCTTGTAATAGTCACTCTCAAAAATGTATTGCTTTTGATAAAACCTTGAAAAATCCAGGTTTATTTTTATCTAATATTTGGTCCCCTGTTTTCTTTCACTTTCCTTCTTATTTCAGTGACACAATATGAAAAGAAAAGGGGGAAAGTTAGAAAAAGATGAAAGGGAAGAGTAACACAGAGAAAAAGGAGGAGGGAGAGAATGTAAAACAAAACATGTTAACCCCATACATTTCTATAAATATTTCCAGTAAATGAAAAATTATTCCTTTTTGAACTCTGAATGATTAAAATGATTTTGACAGCCCCAGAATTTTTTAGAACAACCTTTAACATTTTGACTATTTATTGTAAAAATGTCTTTAGCAGAGTAGCTTATTTGTTTTACAGAATGTTATCTACAAGTTATTAATTTTCTTGAATGCAGCATTTCTCATTCTAGCAACTGGCTTTGGAGGCAAGTTAAAAACCTTTCTTATGCCATTTAATTACCCAGTTGCTATTCTTTGGAACTCCCACACAATATACCCAAAAAGAATTAAAATTCAATATACATATAATAGTGAGATATTAACAGCTACTTCGCATTTCTCTTATCATTAGATTCAAAGCAAACTTGCAATAAAAGTGCTGTAAATATTTATCAAGGGTTCCAAAGGCTGCTACTGATAATTTAGTGGAAAATTATCTATTTTTGATGTTAGATTTAAGCATTAAATTTTATATACTCGTGAAAATTAACAACTGCAGACAGATGCATCAGTAATGGGAAAGTGTTCTGCTGAACAATGAAATAGTCATTTCAGTGTTCTGTGTCAAATACCTCTTTTAATTAGCTGCATTAAGACTGTAAGCTAAAAGCACCCACTAATCCTTCAACTGTCAGCTACAATAGGAAACTAGTGAGATGCAGATCTACAGTCCATAGGTAGAGAGGCAGCAGCAAGCAGAAACAAATACTTTAAAAATCGTAGTGTGATTAGATGATATTAAAATATCAAGACATTTTCTAGTAAATATCTGTCTGGAAGACTAAAAGATCAGCACTCATCTTGGTGATGCTGAATAATGGAAAGAGTAAAGACACCTTTTCCCATTTGATGTTGGGGACTCACGTTAGAGTAGTCCTTCTACACTAAATTACATCAATAACAATAGCCCTTAGAACCATTGCCCCAGCAAGTATTATCTTATTGTCTTCACTTCCATCCTGTGTCAATACCTGTCCTACAACAGGAAGTGGGGTAGCTAATAATGTAAATCATAATAATACCACCCAAGGATTTCCTTACATCGGTGAAATCTGCAGAAGTTCATAGGTGCTGAACTTGGAGTGCTGCCACACTCCCAGTCTTGAAGTGATTTCCATCATATACAGGATTTCAATGACTGACAGTGCCCCCACTATACAGATTGTTCCAGCGCCCCTGCAGCTGTCAGTTTCTGGGCGAATTCTGGATGCCATGCATTACCTGAGCAGTGTAAAGGAGCTGAAAGCTGAGTTGAGAAACTGGCCCAAAATGTTTATGAATATATTTCCACTTTAATAATGATAGGAGCAGATTATCTAGCCCTTAATTAGAACATAACCTTAAGAGTCAGCAATGGCATAAAGAAAGGATGCTCTGGGTCTCTCTTTGGCTTGTCAAAAAAGTTGAATCTTAAAATTGCCAAGTTTACACCAACTTTTAACAAAACCACATCCAAATATTTCCTAGACCAGGTTTTTTTACGTTAAAATTTAAACTAAAAAACAAATAGATGTTAAAAGCTAGTTGTCATGTTACCTTTCATCGGAAAGTTAGCTACTCTTACATTTTGCCAATGAAATATTCTGCTTCTCTACAGTCTCTGTGCATTACCAATGGTTCTTTCATTATATGATCATGCAGCCCCAAAATGGAGTTGAATAAAATACTGCATTAATGCATCCACAGTTACAGAAAAAGTTCAGTTTAGTATGAAGGGTAATTCCTAGAAGCTTGAAATATTATCATACTGATCTTAATAGGTCTTTGTGTGGCCATTCTGGAAGAAAAACTGGAGGCAATAGCTGTGTTTTAATGAGGCCACAACTTTATTCATCTAAAATATCAGGACAACCATCCCTTGCAGTGCAAGACATTATTGTCCTAAATCATTTCCACTTCTTGGGAGCGGAGGAAGGGAGGAGTTGCCATCAGCACCAGGTTGAAAACAGAGACGGCTAGCCAGCCCAGCGCTGGAACCTTGCAACCTTCCCCTTGTATGATTCAAATAGATGATAGTGGCTCCTAGCAGACATTAGAAGCCCCCAAACTCCCTTCCCCAACCTTCCTCAAGAGATGCTGGTCAGAAATAAGGCTGTGCAGATGCAGCTTCTCAGTACTGACACCCTAATGCATCAACTAGACCAGGGGAGGGCAGTAATTTTTTATGGGGGCCACACCAAGAATGTGGTTAGTGGACAAGGACTGCACTTCTCTACAGTATTATTGGAGGAGATGAAGGGTCTGAAATGGAGGTTGGCTGCAGAAGGGAGCTTGGAATAGGGGATTGGGGTGTAGGAGTGGGTGTGGGGGTCTATAAGGGAGTTTGGGTGCAGGAGGGGGTTGTGACCTGGGGCAGGTGATTGGGGTGCAGGAGAAGAGTCTGACTCGGAGGAATGGTGCAGGAGGGAGTGCAGGGATTTGGGTTGTGACCTGGGGCAGGAGACTGAGGTGCAGGGATGGGGAGGGGTATGGGTCCAGGGGAGGGGGAGGGCAGAAGGTTTGAGTAAAGTAGGGCAGGTTGCAGGAGGGGAGCAGAGGGTTGGAGGGAGGAGCTGGGGTGCCAGAAGCAGGTTCGGGCCAGGAGGCACTTACCTAGGCATCTCCCAGTCAGCAACCCAGTGGGTCCCTCAGGCAGACTCCCTGCCTTCCCTGCTCCCTGCACACTGCTCAGAGCAGCTGGCTGTAGGGGCCACAGGCCTCTCTTAGTGCTGCTGTTGGCGAGGAGGGAGCAGAGCTTTGTGTGGTGCAATAGGTAGCTCTCATTGGCCTGTTTCTAGCCAATGGGCGCTGGAGATTGTGCTGGGGGCAAAGTAGTATGCAAAGCCTCTCTCTCCCACCCCTTGTGCAAGTTGGTGCTCAGAGACGCATAGGCCTCTTGCAGCTGGCTGCTCTGAGTGGCATACAGGAGCAGGGACAGAGAGTGTGCCTGAGGCTACCACTGGGCCATGGCCAGATCCAGTGGCTTGAAAAGTTGGATCCAGCCCATGGGCCATATTTTGTCCAGTCCTGAGCTAGACTGCCTAATGGACTGCCTTCCTGATTGGCCAAGAAAGCTAGCAGGGCAATTCTTAAGCCCAGAATCAGCACTAGCTCACTGGCTGCTCAGTGCACATGCCCATGGATTCTCTGCCTCCCAGTTCTCATTTCGCTTGCTTTGGTTTTCCATAGGTCCAGTCCCAATTAGGGATGTTAAGGACTAGTTGATATCCGATAAGCATAAGAACATAAAAACATAAGAACAGCCATACTGGGTCAGACCAAAGGTCCACCCAGCCCAGTACCCTGCATGCCAACAGTGGCTAATGCCAAGTGTCCCAGAGGGAGTGAATCAAACAGGTAATGATCAAGAGAGCTCTCTCCTGCCGTCCATCTCCACCCTCTGACAAACAGAGGCTAGGGACACCATTCCTTACCCATACTGGCTAATAGCCATTTATGGACCTAACCTCCATGAATTTATCTAGTTCTCTTTTAAACCCTGTTACAGTCCTCGCCTTCACAACCTCTTCAGGCAAGGAGTTCCACAGATTGACCATGCGCTGTGTAAAGAAGAACTTCCTTTTATTTGTTTTAAACCTGTGCCCATTAGTTTCATTTGGTGGCCCCTAGTTCTTATGTTATGGGAACAAGTAAATAACTTTTCCTTATTCACTTCCTTCACACCACTCATGATTTTATATACCTCTATCATATCCCCCCTTAGTCTCCTCTTTTCCAAACTGAAAAGTCCCAGTCTCTTTAATCTCTCCTCATATGGGACCTGTTGCAAACCCCTAATCATTTTAGTTGCCCTTCTCTGAACCTTTTCTAATGCCAGTATATCTTTTTTGAGATGAGGAGACCACATCTGTATGCAGTATTCCAGATATCGGTGTACCATGGATTTATATAAGGGCAATAAGATATTCTCTGTCTTATTCTCTATCCCTTTTTTTATGATTCGTAACATCCTGTTTGCTTTTTTGACTGCCACTGCACACTGCATGGACGTCTTCAGAGAACTATCCACGATGACTCCAAGATCTCTTTCCTGATTAGTTGTAGCTAAATTAGCCCCCATCATATTATATGTATAGTTGGGGTTATTTTTTCCAGTGTGCATTACTTTACATTTATCCACATTAAATTTCATTTGCCATTTTGTTGCCCAGTCACTTAGTTTGGTGAGATCTTTTTGAAGTTCTTCACAGTCTGCTTTGGTCTTAACTACCTTGAGCAGTTTAGTATTGTCTGCAAACTTTGCCACCTCACTGTTTACCCCCATCTCAAGATCATTTATGAATTATTATTGGATAGTCAGTCGAATAGTCGACTCTCCCCCTCTGCCTTGCTGCCTCTATCAGATGGAGGCAGCAAAGGAGGGGGAGAAGGGGATAATTCAAAGCAGCAGCACAGCACAGTTGAGCCCCAGATCAGCTGTGCAGCACTGCCACTTTGAAAGGGGCAGCACTACATAGCTGATCCTGGGATCAGCAGTGCGGCGCTGCTGTGCACGGAGCCTGGAGTCATCTGGGGAGTCCCCAGCTAACCCTGGGTTCTAGGGAAATATCGCACAGAACCTGCTGTTAGCTGGGGAGTCCCCAGCTGATCCCGGGTTCCGCTGAAATGCCGCTCCGGAGCCCGGGATCCACAAGCTGATCCCAGGATCAGCTGTGCGGCACTGTCCCTTGCAAATGCTAAGGTGGCGTTTCAAAGGGGCAGCACTGAACAGCTGAGCTGGGGATCAACTGTGTGAGGTTGCCCCTTTGAATGCCACCTCAGCCTATCCGGGAGAGGGATAAGTATCTTGCACAAAACGGACGTGTCCACACTGCCTATTTTTGCTCAAAAACCTCTTGCATAAAAGGCATCAGGAGATTATGCAAATGAAGCGTGACAATATGCTAATCAGCGCTTCATTTGCATTGCCTCTTCAGGCAAAAACTCATAGACACAGCCTGGCTGTTCAGTAGTGCTGGGCCTATTTGACTAAAAACTCTGCTAACAAACTTCCACCAAGGGAGCAGATTCTGCTAATACTGACCCTTGTGGAAATGAAGAGTTCCATTCTCATGAAATCATGTTTAGTAATTAATTCTAAGCAAGCATTTTCAAATTTGGGTTTCTATATAAAAACTAGAGTTGGACAAAAAACAGAATTCCTGTTTTGTTCTGATTCAAAATTTCTAGTGGAAAGGAAATTCTGAAAACATTTTTGTTTTAATAATGGCAAAATTATATATAGTATGCACATTATAATACAATGCTTATTACAGCTATAATATATCATATGAAAATATTTTAGCATAATATTGAAGTAAAAAAATTAATCACACTGTGAAATCAAAGCCATTTGTTTTGACTTTTTTCTGACTAAAACTTCATCCCAATTGATGTTACCAGTAACTATTTCAGTTCTGACAAAATTGCCTTTTCCAACAGAAAATTGTTCAATCAAAATTTTTGTTCAATCTAATATAAATGAAGAACAATGTGAGCAGCACGTGACCATAAACTCTGTGAGATAGGCATTTTTCATGAAGAAGCCTAGATATAAATTTAAATGTAGGACTTCAGATATTCAAGTATGAAATGTGAACCACAGACATAAAATAGTATCTCAATATTAATAATAATTTTGGTACTAACCCTACGCCATCATCCTATATATAGAGATTTTATTGTATAAGAATAACAACAACATAACATAGAAACATATCTTAGTTCTATCTAAAAAGTTGAGATTCATACACATAAAGCATTGATTCATTAATGCCAATGGAAGAAAGTCTTGCATAATATATATGCCCAGGATACACAGCAATTGGATCCTTGAACAGAGCAGCAAGAATGAATAATTCTTTTCGACAAGTTTGTGTTCTATTTTTTCTTATCCTGAAGGACAACATAAGATATAGCTTTGCAATTTCATTAAATATGGCACATTTTGCTATAAGCCATGCTTTTGCAAATGCTGTATTTATGCCAAGTATGAACAACAGCAGAGTAATTAGGTCTTACTTTTTACATGGGACATGTCAGGCAGCAAAACAGTTTCAGAAATGGACCGAGAGCAAGAAATGTGGGGGAGGGGGGGAGGGGAGAGAAAAGGAAAACACGGGCCAGGGGCATTACAGCTCACAGTTGGATTAAGTGAAACTGGAAAGTCTTTTAATGACAGTGGGCCAGATACATCAAGTAAAAAGAATTTATAGTTTCAGGCCAGTGCTGCCAAACGTGGCAATGTTACCACGTTGCTGCAGGGCAACTACTCCAAGGCTTGATAAGAGAAGCCTTGTTTCAAAAATCTACGATGTGGCCCCTTGAATGAGAGGGGGTCTAGATGTGGGGGTCTGAAAGGTCATTAGCCCGGTGGACTTGCCATCTTAAATTGCTTTATATCTTTCATTCTACAGTGTTTAGGAGGCTGTTAAAAAAAAGAGATGAGAAAAGAAAGAAAACATATATTGGAACACTCTGATACTAAACTATTTCCAAAAGTGCCTACATGATCAGATCTGATCTATACACAGTTTTTGTATTTTTGTTAGGGGTGTGATTTTTAACAAAGTACACCCCTGGAGTGGATACAGTTATACTGGTATCAAAGTACCTTATATTGGTATATCTTATTCCCTTTCCCATATAGGAATAAGCTATATTGGTATAAGCACCTAAGCATCTATAATCAGCTTTAACTACACTGATATGGTAGAAGAGATGCAACCTGCATACATACACAAGGTGCCAGGAGCCTAAGTCCCACTGAAAGCATTTAAGTGATTTAGGAGCCAAAAGCCAATTGACTAAATTACTTAAATGCTTTTTAGAACATTATCTGTTATTCTTTTAAAGTTGTATTTAGTGCTATATGTGGAAAATATAAAACCTCAAAGCACAGAGCCATAATCAAATTGAATCAAAGCTATTTGTACCATTCTCTAGCACACTTCAAAGCCTTAAGATAATAAAATTGGAGGATAAGCTCAGTTGCCTTGAATTATGCATTTGATTTCCAAGTGAGGAATCTGGGATCAAGTTCTAGTCTTTGGTCATGACTTAGTCAGCCAGGCCAGAACAGCTTCTTAGCTCCTTGTTGCATAGGCTATGTCTAGACAGCAGAGCTTTTCTGGGATACTGGGGGACACATCCGCTTCATTAATACAGATAGTAAATAACAGTAATTGTTACAATAGCACTGTATATATATATAAATTCTTGATAGATAAGATACTGGTAGGTGGTACTGAATAATATATTACATGGTTCCTGCATTTTGCAGGATGCATAAAACTTGTCATGGAAAATGTTTGTTGTTATGCAGTTCTTTACATCATCTCTTAATAGTAATAAATGTCTGCGAACTCTTTTGAGAGGCCGTGATGGAATGCACTGGAGAAGTGCAAAGTGTTTATCTTTGTTGTTATGTTCTAATGTGCAGAAAGAACTGTGAGCTGAACGTGGCTTTGGTAGCAAGTGATTTGATTCATGCCAGGAGCAATGCTGCTTTACTTGCTGTACACACTTTTCTTGTGACAACCAGTGTTTGTACAAATACTTCCATTTTTCTAGCTTTCAGTGAATGACTGAAATGAAATTATCCATTAGCGAAACAAGTTGTATGAATAATTGTTCACAGTTTGACTAGAGGGGCACAGCAAGTTACCTTCAAAATTATCTTTGGGAAGCACAAGGTGGATTTGTAATAATATTCTACATATGAAGACAAGAAGGGGTCAGCAACGGAGCAAAACAGACTTTCATAGAATCATAGAATACTAGGACTAGAAGGGACCTCAAGAGGTCATCGAGTCCAGTCCCCTGCCCTCATGGCAGGACCAAATACTGTCTAGACCATCCCTGATAGACATTTATCTAACCTACTCTTAAATATCTCCAGAGATGGAGATTCCACAACCTCCCTGGGCAATTTATTCCAGTGTTTGACTACCCTGACAGTTAGGAACTTTTTCCTAATGTCCAACCTAAACCTCCCTTGCTGCAGTTTAAGCCCATTGCTTCTTGTTCTATCCTCAGAAGCCAAGATAAACAAGTTTTCTCCCTCCTCCTTATGACACCCTTTTAGATACCTGAAAACTGCTATCATGTCCCCCCTCAATCTTCTCTTTTCTAAACTAAACAAACCCAATTCTTTCAGCCTTCCTTCATAGGTCATATTCTCTAGATCTTTAATCATTCTTGTTGCTCTTCTCTGGACCCTCTCCAATTTCTTCACATCCTTCTTGAAATGCTACATAGTAATATAAGAGTATTCTAGAATTCTACATAGTAATATAAGAGTTTTCTGTTATAGTGTACAGAATTGTACAGAAATGTAATGTGCAACTTTGCTGGTTTCAGAAACACTTGTCCGTTCTTCAGCCTATTTTATAATGAATTTATCCCATGAATATTATATTTATTTTAAGTATTTGTATATTTAAAATCTTGTCTCCAGTGCTTATCTCCAGATATGCTGCGGGGGGGGGGCATCAAATATTATCCCACATACATTGTGTGATTACCTTGTTTAGAACTTCAGGCATCTCACATGGAAGGCTAAAAACAAAAACAACAACAAAAACCCAACCCAAAACCCTGAAAGCTGTTCAATTTCAATGGGTTATTGTCCAAGATTTTTATGAGACAAATCTGAGAATGTACAGTACATGACTATAGGAAGAGCTATCTCCAGCACTATGTGTAAATTTAAGGCCTTAGATTCCCTCAGATGTTTTCTCCATAGCACAGCTTTTGTATATCATACCTGCAAATGATTTAAGATACCACTGAGACCAGTTAGCAAAACCAACACATTCCTACACATTCAGCAATCATGCGGTCACCAAAAGGTTCCGCAATGTTCATAAACTCAACACCCCATCAGTCAGAATGTCTTAAGAGCCCAGATCTGGATGGCTCAATTTTCAAGGAGGCCATGCTCTTTGGGCACGCCTACACTGGGGAGTTATTTCAAAATAACAAGGTGAGCATCTACACTACCAAGCCTGTTATTTTGAAATAAGGGGCTTGTTATTTCAAAATAATAACTCCTCTGTGTGAAGAGAAATAAGCTAGTTTCAAAATAGTTATTTCAGGAGTTATTATTTTGAAATAACTTATTTTGAAATAACCTAGTAGTGTAGACCTAGCCTTTGTGTCGTGCATTGATGATTTTCCTTGAAAATAGGTTTTACTTACTTCATTTAGTAAATCTAGTTTTGCAGTTCCTAGAATAATGTTTATTCTTCTGACCAGGGGTTTTGGTTACCTTTTTTCTAGTTTATTTTGAACAGTCTTGATTCTTGATTCTTTCTCTCTGAATCAAACAGATGGGTTTTGAAAGTATTTAACTGAGCTGTTACGCTCTGAAAGATGTCCAAAATTTGGAAGTGATCATCTTCAATGTACATTTCTGGGGTCTATCAAAAATTATCATGCTCTCCCCCAGACTGCTCCATCACCGTCAGCCATTAGGAATTCTAAATATACAGTAGTTACTTAGCTTCTGAAATGCTTTGTTTATGATAGAGTGAAAGCAAATTGAAAATGGGAGACCTTGTCACAATTTGTTTTGTTTTGAAATATTCATCCAATTAATTGAATTTCAAAATTTTCAGTTTTGTTTTTGAAATATTGTAATTTTGATAAGCTGTAGGTAGAATATCATAATTTCTGAATACCTTCAAGTATCAATGTTCAATTAAGTTTGCAACAAAACACATAGAAAATGTTCAATTAAATGTTCAATAAATCTGTCCCACCCACCCATTTTCTGCGAAGATGCTTGAAACAGCCTGTGTACTGAAAGTCTTTTCCTGAAGCAACAGTTGGAAATTTCTTAAATGAAATAGGTTTCAGTTAACAACATAATAGGTTTCAGTTAACAACATAATGGATGAAATCCAGATTTAAATCTGATGCTCTCATTCTGCAAGGCACTAGTTGTTAGCTATTTCCTTCTGGCAGAAATAAAAGCAGTCAAAAGCTGGTGGGTGCAGCTTCAATGTGCAAGTCTCTTTTGTTTTCTTTGCCCTCAATTCAGCTGGGATGGGAGAGATACAATTGCTTTATTTTTAAATAATCACTTCCCCTACTGTTAGTGCTACTTGGGTTCGAGAAAAGGGCAGCTGTATAGCTAAGTTTCTCTCTCTCTCTCTCTTGTAAGACATTCATTCTCCTGTTTCAGCAGAAGCAATCACTAAAGATGCACAGCTTCCTAAGGATTTGTTCCTGAGAAGTCTTTTGCTCAGCATCTCATCAGATTTGACTTTTTCATTTTAATACAAATTATTTTGCTTTATGTGTATTACCATAGCAGCTGCAACTGAGCTCAAGATCCATTGTATGAGGCAGCCTTCAAACACATTGTAAGTGACAATCTCTGCCCAAAACAGCTTATCATTTAACTAGATACATCAAAAAGTGAAAGGAAGAAATTTTTGTTTTACAGATGGTAAACTGAGGCTCAGACTTTAAGGCCCGTTGGGACCATCATGAGGCATGGAGAGAAATTAAAAATCTTGCTTGGCATTAGGTAGGAAATATGTAGCAAATAAAGGAATTCAACTAAGATCTTGTGTGTCCCACTCCAGTATTTTAATTCCATGACCATCTTTCCTCAGTTTTAAATTGTTCTCCACCCCTTTCATTAATAGAAAGACACTGCAGCAAATCAGCAGTACCAGCAACCTCTCATCTCTGGATGAGCAAGGATAAAGTAAAAGTTTAATAGTTTAAAGGATTTTAAGTTACTGCTTTCCTTCACTTTTTATTATGTTAAAAGCATAGGAAGTGTTATAGCTATGTAAGTACTTAAGATAGGTTCTCTATATAGCTTTGGTACATATTACAAATTATTTAGAACCCTTTATTATTCTACACATTGAAATAATGTCAAGCAAATGAACTAGAATTACATTACTTAAATCAAGTAGAGCTCACTCCAGTTTTTGTCTATCAGTCGCCTCCACTGCTTTTTATTTTTTGAACAAACATCTTCTCTCCCGGCTTCCTCAAATGACTTGAAGATATAGGGTATGACTTCTTTATTCCAAATGTAATCTGAGTTTAAAACTACCACAGGTATGCACAAAGAATAGCCACTCTCTCTAGTTTCAGGGAAGCATTGTCTTCTTTCAAGAACTGTTAGTCTGTAATCCATGTATTCCAAGATGGGAGCCCCAATAGTCAATACTGTGTGAGAACTTGATGGCTCTTAAGATTTTGTCTTTGACTTCTCTACCTGAACACACAATGCAGATTGTTTTGGCTGGTAGAAGTGGATTTTTCTGCAGCTCAAAAGAAAGCAGATGTTGCTGAAAAATGAAGAATTAGCAAATTGCTCTGTGATGTCTTGAAAACCTTTCAATATATTCTTCTGAGTGTTCTCTGGGAGCAGGCACAAGTTTGTAATTCTCTCTTTATTCTTTACAATGTTCATCTTACTTTTCAAAGCATTCTTTTCAACCATCGAACTAGAAGAAATTATCCTCTTACCCTGAAGTCATGTTCTCAAGAACTATGACTTGAGATGCCTAGCAATTTAGAAGAAATATTTTCTACATTAGCTTCAATAGTATTGGGAGAGCCATTTACCCCCTCTAATAGTTCTCTCTGACATGGAATTATTTATATACAGTAATAACAGGCATTGGTCTCAGCCACAATTTTCCCCTTTGTTTTTGATTCACAAAATATTACACATAGAATATAATTAAGCAGAACATCTGTCTTATTTTTCCCTAATCTTGCTTTGATTCTCTCTCTAAATTCCACTGTAAAATTTGAACTGACTTCTTTAAAACTTAATTGTCTGCTTGAATTATTCTTTTTCTAGTTGAATTAGTAAATATATCACCTATTACTTGTAGTTAATAATATGTGCTTATTACGAAGTAGACTAACATATGGCATTATTTTCCCCTTTAACAAGAAGGAAAAAATGAGTTTATTTTAATGCATTTTTTTCCTGGAACATGGAAGCTTGTATTTCCACAATATAGGCATTATGTCAAAATGTAGTGACAGTGTGCATGCATCCAGGAAAAGAAGCCTGCAAGCAATGGGTTGGGGGGGGGCACATCCACATAAAATCTATTTTTTGCTTTTGTAATAAAGATTTATTTCACTTCAGTGGTCTGGTTAACTAACTAAATAAATGCTCTCCAGAAGTTACTGAGAAACTAACTTGACTATGTTCACAAAGCTAAATTGCCAGAAATACTGCTGCCATTTATGGCTTATACGGGGATTTTCATGTTCAGAGTGCTTGCCAGATATTAAATTAATACCATTGTATCTTAATTCTAATTGTCAGTGATTCAAAACAGTTGTGATGAATTTCTATTTACTAAGCTCCATGCCTATAGCACATTTTGGCCATAGGAATAGCAGAATTAAAGACTCATCATTTTAGCTAAAGACTACTCTTGTCAAGAATGTTGTGCCACTTTTCAAAAAAGCAAAACACACACCTGTATTAACCACCATGCAGGCCCACTCTCGTTAAGAACCCACTCCTGTAAACGACAGGTGGCTGAAAAAATTTCATCTGAAAGGTTTTTTTTAGTCAAAATGGAAATTTCTCCAGGAACGTTTTTTTTGGGAAATTTTCATTAAAAATTTGCAATTGCCAAAATACATTAAAATAATTTTGGGGCTTGTTTTTTAATGAAAATCCTTAATTTTTTGAATGAAAATTTCAATAAAAATGAAAACAGCATTGAATAAAACACAAATTAAAATAAGAAGCTGGCAGGCTGGCCTCTGAAACCCTGAATCACCCACAGACTCAAATGGGGAAGGGATGGTCCAATAATTAGGATGTCAGCCCTGCTCTGCCACCAGTTTTGACTCTAAATCTCTGTACATTTCAGGTTTTCATTCTGAAAAAAATGGCAATAATAGTATAGCCCTGCATTGTTTGGGTGTAGTGAGGATAAATACAATTAAAGATTCTGAGGGAATCAGCTACAATGGGGTGCCATGTAAATAATGACAGAATGCTAACCAATGCAGGTCAGGTGTTTCACAGTCTGGCTATCTGTTATAGATCAGATAAACAAGCAACCCATCACTGGAAGCAAGTTATTAACAAAGGAGGAGGCTTTATTAAATAATATGTGATTTTAAGCATATGCATATCAGCTTCTGGACTCAAATTATATGCCCATGACAGCATGTTTATATATGTACCTAACAATAGAGTCTGCTGCCCTGATTCACAGTGGACAGCACCTTTCTCTGTGAATAATATAATTGAAATTATTAGGGCTACTTGTGGAATGAAGGACTAGGAATGGAGCTTTACTAAGGGTGCTAGAGTCAGAATCTTAGTGATTGATATTTGCATACAAGGAGCTTATCATAGACACTTTTGATATTAAGGACCATATTGGATGTAAGAAAATCTAAACAGACAATATAAGGGAACAAGAATTCTAAAGAAACTCTAGCAAGAAACACTTGGATGGTAACTACAGGTGGCACATGTAGCAAAAATGTAGCATGTAGCAATGCCAAGGGCAGAACAGGGCCAGAGCTTGGGCGGAAGTTTGGGAAAGATGCAGGGACTGAAGGGTTTATAAGCATTACAGTCCAGTCTACTTAGAATCTGGAGTAGAACCAAGTAGTCCCGAGTTTCACCATTCCTGCTGTCAGTGAACAGCTGAGAAACCCACTGGCCAAATGGGTGTCTTTTTTCCCCTTTAGAAATGTCTGGCCCACAAAGAAGAAAAGAACCAATATTGCTGCTAGCTCAATGGTCCCTAGCGACAACCCAGGTTCCACATGATGATTTTTCAAGTTTAAAATAAAAGTAGGAAATTATGTACACAAATATGTTAAAGAACATTAAATGTTGCAAAGCGAAGCATTAGGAAATGTCAGAATCATAGTTGCCTATGCATCTTTAATTCTACCCCTTTTGCACTTATTATTTTTTTCCCAGGATCCCATCTCATTCAATGCATAGGATAGACTATGCTTTGGGATAGTATTAGGTTCAAGAAGGGTATTCTTTTGGATTCTGGGAGATGGATGGGCATAAGCCTGCCCACATCTAAAGGACTGCCCCACAGTCTACGGGGAGGGTCCATAGAGCCTAGAATGCCGAGTGATTATGAGGGACAAATAAAGAGGACACAGAGACAGGTGTGAAGATCAAAGGACTAAAACAAGGGTGCCGGGTGGGGGGACAGAGCAGAGAACTCCGGATAGCACCCACTGCCCCTTGAAGGCCTCAAGAGAGCCAGCAGACACCGCCCAGTGGAACTCTGCCCAGATGCGTGAACGGATACAGGAGTGGAAATAGGCCCCACAGTCGCAGGCCCCTCCCTTTCAAGAAGGCTATTGTCTGTTTGAACCTGTCTTCACACACACACTAACTTGATGCAAAACCCAAAAGGTGTATAGTGACTGAGGCAAAGAAAAAAAAGGATGGTCTTATGGTTATGACAGCTGAATGCCACCCTGAAGAACTCTTTCATGGCCTTGGCGTTTCTTTATGAAATGAGGATAAGACAAAATATTGAAGAGGCCTGCAAGATGAGTGCACTGTCCATTCTGTGCACTGAATAAGTCAGGAATTTTATGGAAGTATAGTATGTGATCAAGTTATTAAAGACTAATAGTGAATACTCACAAGGGGGACAAATTAATATTGCATAGGCAAATTTATTTTGGTATTTCCTAGGTTTTGAGTGCTTGACTTGCAACCTTAACATTCTCGTAATTTATTTTTAATTCATAAGCCTAATGGCAGCAGAGAGGCCTATTGAAATATTGTGAAGACAATACTGCTCTGATGGAAGCAGTATGTTTGCATGCATCTCCTGGATGCATTCTCTAAGACTGAATGTAGTCTAAGGAACAGAAGAGTTAAAGCCATTCGGAACTCTTGTACTGATTATATGCACCAGATTGAGGCTGTCACCTATATAGTTGGAATTCATTGACATCTTCCATTTCCTTTTTAAAAGTTGTTTAGTGAGCTACGTTTTTGGCAGTTGAAGCTTTCAACATAGTTAAAATTACAGGCTGTGAAAATGAATTCCTAGTTCTCCATCCCCACAAACCTCAAAAATAACAAATTGTTGATTTATCTGCCACTCCATTTAACCATGATGACTAATGCTAGTATAATAATGTTTGGTACATTTAAAATAATTTGAGTGAAATTGTTATGACATTTTAAATACCATTACTAGAATTCACAGTAAACATAGTTAAAACAAATGGGACTGCCTACTCCTCTCAGAGCTATTGTTTCAGGCAGACATAGACAACTCTGTATGGCTTTGGACTCATTTTGTGTTCAGAGATTGTCTTTCCAACCTAGAAATGCAAAGTAATGTGAATAAAAACCTGAAATCTGTGGTGCTGAAATGGCAGAATGCACACGACCTTGGCCGTTATTTTCATACTGTCCAGATGTTTTTAGAAAGCCTTGATGCACATTCTTTGCTGAAAGTTTTTTGTCCTCTTATTTCCTTTTCACCACAGAGGCTCCAAGGGGCTTCCTAAAACAGTGAAACTCTTTGCAGCTGACTTTGTACCAAACATATTTGTTTTGAAACTGGTGGGAAGCAAAACAATAAAAGTCAATACTAAATATATTTATTTTAAATTTCATGATGCTGCTGTTGCTAAAAACATCTTAGACCTGAAAAAGTTCAATAAATACAATTTTATCAGCATGACTTTGATAATTATGCTCAAAAAACCTTAAAAGCAATTGGCTTCACTTTCATGACATACCATATATATAGTAGCCCAATGTCTGTGACTCTGTAACGCTGAAATGCTGGCTGTTCCCTCTGGGCGGCACTGTTGCCTGAGTCATGTCCTTCGCCTCCCGCTGTGGCACTTGGCTGACTTCTGTGCCGCTCAGCCGGGCCGCCGTGGGGGAGCAAGCAGCACAAGCGGACGTTTGGGCGCCACAGTCCCCATGCAGCATGGGGAGCGCGGTGCCCAAACAGCCGTTTGTGCTTTGCAGCCCCCCGAGTGAGAGGCAGGAGGGGAGGAGAAGAGAAAGAGAGACAGAGAGAGAGGCAGGAGGTGGAGGAGAGCTGAGAGAGAGAAGGGGGGAGGCAGTAGGAGGAGGAAAGAGAGAGAGAGAGAAACATAGAGCGAGAGACCGGAGGCTCAGGAGAGAAGACCAATGTGGAGGAGAGATCTGAAAATCCCGTCTTATGACGGGCTAATTGGCTAGTATATAAAGACTAGTACTTGAATATGAACAATCTTATTTTCTGATGTGACAAAAATACTGAATGCCAATGTGAATTAAAATACCAACTTTCACTTCTGGCAGCTGAAAACAGCCCATCTGTTGACTTATGTTTAAGAAAGAGATAGGGCAATAGAAGCATGCAACAAGGATTCGGTTCACTTTATTTGTCCAACAGTGATGTCTATTTTGTTTACCAGTATTAGAAAGGAAATTAACTATTAGAAGCAATGGCAGTTTTGCCATTGACTTCAGAGGGGTCAGGATTTCATGCTTGGTTACTTGTTCTCAGATTTATTGATTTTCTTAATTTCCCCTTCTAATACTCTGATCAGTTTCATCTTTATCCCACTCTGTTCCCTAAATTTACATAATACAGTATTATAGTTCCTTCCACTTCCTCTCATCATTCTGTACCTAAATCTGTAATTTTTTAATCATCTCTGTGTCATGTGTTTTGTATCATCATAGAATTTAAGGTGACCCTACAGGCATTGTGTAATCATAAATCTCATTTTCCTCTATCTTTAAACAATATTTTAAATGGTTTATGGTAGCTAACACACACTATCTCAGGAGAGTTTGTTGAGCAATACATTGTTTCAGAACCAGTGTAATAAATCTTTGTAGGCCTGTGTTACTACATTTGCATGGATGATAAACATCTCTTGGGCCTAGAGTTTTTTTAAAGATTGTGTTTGGAAAAAAGAGAGAAAAGATACTAATTTTTATTTTTTTAACCTGAGTAAAGATTGCAGTTATAAGTGATTTTAAGAACCTACTAATCATTCTCATTACTTTAGTTAGGCAACATCCAATCTCATTAATTTTTAGTTAAAAAAATATTCTGAAAAGGTGAAACATCCTCCTTCTTATTAAAGGTGAATTCCATGCGGAGATTGAGCATTACTCAAGAAGTTACTCCCCTTGTGTAGTAAGGATTTTTCTTCAAGATGCATGTCCCTATAAGTGCTCCACTGAAGGGGTACTTTTACACTGCAGCGCTATTTCAGGATATGTGTAATGTCCCGAAATTGCTATTCTGCATCTTTGAAACAAACCCGTTATTTCAAAATATGATAGGCTCACTATTCCAACATCCCTTAAACCTCGTTCCATGAGGATTAAGGGATATTTCAGAACAGCCATTTATTTCAAAATGTGGGGCTGTGTAAACAGTGCCAAATTACAAAATAAGCTATTTTGAAATTAACTTGAAATAAGCTACGCCATTTGCATAGCTCAAATAGCATAGCTTATTTCAAGCTAACAGTGCTGTGCAGACATACCTCTGTACTGGTGATCACAGAACTTCAGTAGCATTGTCTATTAGGCCCACACATGTGCTATCTCTCCTTATGTCCTACCGTGAAGCTAGTCAGCATGAATGGGCTAATGCACATCAGTTCCTTCTGTATTGCAGAGTCATTGATCAGAACTCCGAAGTAGAGGGAAGAAGAGTGGGTTGTGGAGCACACAGCTTGAAAAAGCATCATTACTGCACAAGGTAAGAGTTTTAGTGGTGTCCTTTGTGTGCACAGGAGGTAAACTGCGGACAGTGCGACATCGTGGGAAATTACACCAGTTCCATAATCGCTATGCAGAGGGAAGGTGACCAATTGAGTTGTCTGTTAGAACTATTGTGAGAGATCATTTGATCAGTGGGAGGAAATGGAAGCAGGTATTCCTGATTGCCTTTACCTCAAGGAAGCATAGTGGACAGGGGGCTGCAGACAGGAGAGTTTAAGAGGGAGAACAAGAGATCCCGCTGCTGAACAGGCTACCAGGTGAGAGTGAGAGTACTCGTGTTTGGTGTGAGTGAGTTTGCTCGACTGTTTGAATTTTGATTCTGATTTCAGGTGACTTCAATTTCAGTTTCAGTTGCTGTGGCAGTTGGGACTGAGTGCCTGACCTTTGTTCCCTTGATTGCCTCTGATCAGCCTTCCCCTGTGTGACTCATGAGGGGGTAGGCCTGACCTAGGTGAGCAGGCTTTAAAAGCCAGAGGCAGAGAGATCAGGGGAGCAAAGCGGATAGGGGGCTGCAGACAGGGGAGTTAAGAGGGAGTTTGACAGAGGGAGGCCTATGATGGTCAGGAAGACCCGCAACACCTGTGCCAGTACTGCTTCTGTCTCCTCCGCATGCGCCTGTAGCCAGACAGAGCGCTTGAGCATGGATGTCTCTACCCAGATCCTGGTGTGGTTCTGCAGGGACTGTGGCTTGCAATTCCCACTTATTGATATCCAGGCTGGGGGGACCATCCAATGTGAAAGGTGCCTGCTGGTGGAATCTCTCAGGCAGCAGGTGGGAGAGCTACAGGAGAAGGTGGCTAGGTTGAGAAGCATCCGAATCCACGAGCAATTCCTGGACAGTGTTCATGTGGCGACAGCTAAGGTAGCTGTCCCAGTACACAGGACTGCTGACACACCACTGGTGGAGGAGGAGATGGCTCAGGGTGGACACTGGTAGCTGGTTACTTCTGGCAGCAGGCAGTGATCCACCCCTGCTCTGAACCCTCCCACCGTGGTACTAGGAAACCATTATGCTCTTCTTGATACAGGAGATAAGGAATCACCACCTACAACAGAGGAGGAGAAGCCTCGTACCCCCAAGGCTGGGAGGTCTGCTGCCACCACTGCAGATAGGAAACGTAGGGTAGTGGTGGTCAGAGACTCTCTTCTGAGAGGGACGGAGGTGCCCATCTGTCGCCCTGACATGTCATCTCAGGAGGTATGTTGCCTGCCAGGGGCCCGTATTTGAGCCAAATTACAAAGGATGAATATAGGCAAACAATACAGGAATGCAGGGGCAAGATTAGAAAGGCAAAGGCACAAAATGAGCTCAAACTAATTACAGGCATAAAGGGAAACATGAAGACATTCTATAAATATATTAGAAACAAGAGGAAGACCAAGGACAGGGTAGGCCCATTGCACAGTGAGGAGGGGGAAACAGTAACAGGAAACTTGGAAATGGCAGAGATGCTTAATGACTTCTTTGTTTCGGTCTTCACCGAGAAGTCTGATGAAAGAATGCCTAACATAGTGAATGCTAGTGAGAAGGGGGTAGGTGTAGAAGATAAAATAAAAAAAGAACAAGTTAAAAATCACTTAGAAAAGTTAGATGTCTGCAAGTCACCAGGGCCTGATGATATGCATCCTAGAATACTTAAGGAGCTGATAGAGCAGGTATCTGAGCCCTTAGCTATCATCTTTGGAAAATCATGGAAGACAGGAGAGATTCCAGAAGATTGGAAAAGGGGAAATATAGTGCCCATCTATAAAAAGGGAAATAAAAACAACAGACCAGTCAGTTTAACTTCTGTTCCAGGAAGGATAATGGAGCAAGTAATTAAGGAAATCATCTGCAAACACCTGGAAGATAATAAGGTGATAGGGAACTGCCAGCATGGATTTGTAAAGAACAAATCAAGTCAAACCAATCTGATAGCTTTCTTTGATAGGATAACGAGTCTTGTGGATAAGGGAGAAGCGCTGGACAGGGTATACCTAGACTTTCATAAGGCATTTGATATGGCCTCGCATGATATTCTTATCCATAAACTAGGCAAATACAACTTAGATGGGGCTAATATAAGGTGGGTGTATAACTGGCTGGATAAATGTTCCCAGAGAGTTATTAACGGTTCACAATCCTGCTGGAAAGAAGTAACAAGTGGGGTTCCGCAGGGGTCTGTTTTGGGACCGGTTCTGTTCAATATCTTCATCAACGATTTAGATATTGGCATAGAGAGTACACTTATTAAGTCTGCAAATGATACCAAGCTTGGAGGGGTTGCAACTGCTTTGGAGGATAGGGTCGTAATTCAAAATAATCTGGACAAACTGGGAAACGATCTGAGGTAAACAGGATGAAGTTTAATAAGGACAAATGCAAAGTGCTCCACTTGGGAAGGAACAATCAGTTTCACACATACAGAATGGGAAGTGACTGTCTGGGAAGGAGTACGGCAGAAAGGGATCTAGGGGTTATAGTGGAACAAAAGCTAAATATGAGTCAACAGTGTGATGCTGTTGCAAAAAAAGCCAACATGATTGTAGGATGTGGTGTGTTGTGAGCAAGACACAAGAAGTCATTCTTCCGCTCTACTCTGCGTTGATTAGGCCTCAGTTGGAGTATTGTGTCCAGTTCTGGGCACCACATTTCAAGAAAGATGTTGAGAAATTGGAGAAGGTTCAGAGAAGAGAAACAAGAATGATTAAAGGTCTAGAGAACATGACCTATGAAAGAAGACTGAAAGAATTGGGCTTGTTTAGTTTGGAAAAGAGAAGATTGAGAGGGGACATGATTGCGTTTTTCGGGTATCTAGAAGAGTGTCATAAGGAGGAGGGAGAAAATTTGTTCTTCCTGGCCTCTGAGGATAGAACAAGAAGCAATGGGCTTAAACTGTAGCAAGGGAGGTTTAGGTTGGACATTAGGAAAAAGTTCCTAACTGTCAGCGTGGTTAAACACTGGAATAAATTTCCTAGGGTGGTTGTGGAATCTCCATCTCTGGAGATATTTAAGAGTAGGTTAGATAAATGTCTATCAGGGATGGTCTGGACAGTACTGGGTCCTGCCATGAGGGCAGGGGACTGGACTCGATGACCTCTCGAGGTCCCTTCTAGTCCTAGTATTCTATGATTCTATGAAGCTGATATGAAGGGATATCTCTGTGGAAGACTACTTGCCTTGTATTGTGAGGCTATTTAGATGTGTGCTCCAACCTATGAGCAAAGAAGAAAGCAAAGATGTGGGGGGCAGTGGCGGCAGGAGTTATGAGAAAGGGATCCCTTTGCAAACATTGCCTGGTCCTTCCACCACACTAAGGAGTTTTTGATCCTGGGTGAGTAGTAACAGAGGTTTTTCTAATCCATCTCTGTTTTGTCTCTAATCTGGGCTGAACCACATTCAGACACATGACAAGTGATTCCTAGTACATGGAACCACCACTGTGCCTACTGCCATATGTCCCGAGAGTTGGAGGCAGTCTCTGCCTGATATTCATCGGCTGCTTTGAGCCATCTGTCTGAGTGTGGCCAAAGACAGGAATCTGTGTTGAGGTAGAAGAGCTCTCCCCTGTAATGAATGAAGGATAGCTCCTGGGGATTCCAGGTGCCAGAATGGAGTGAGGGTTGATTTCTGGGTTTTGCCCTGCAGGTCCAGTTCTGAATATGTCTAATGCAGCTTTGGTAACTCGGTGAGCCCTCTTAAAGGGACTGAGCTCTGAGGGGACATCTCTTGCCAGTGGTGGTTGAGAACAAACTGAGGAGGGTAATCCATGCATGCTGACTACCTGTTGGTGGAGCATGAGAAGAGAGTGTGCCTGTGTGGGCTACTACCAAATTCCTTAGATCAGAAGCACAGGGGTGCAAGCACATCTACAGTGGAGCACCGATAGGGACACGACTTGAAGAAGAGTGGGTTAATATTTTAAACTTCAAACAGCAACAACAATCTTCACCTTTCAGCAAAGAACATGGAGCTTATTTTTAGCCTCTTACCTTCATCCAAGCACATGCAATATTGTAAGTGCACAGACACTTGTCTTGTATTTATGCAGATGGCATCTGGAAAAGACAAACACCTCTGTGCAAATATGCATTAGAATTTGAAGGCAACAAACAAAATATCTGCACTTATAAACCACTGGCATAAACAAGAGCAAGATTTTTTTTCCTACTGAAATCTACAATTTTTAAAAATCGTTCACAATTGAAAGTAATATACTCAACTCAGTGGTTTTCTTCTATTTTTCTTAGGTGATTCTAAAGCAGATAATATGCAACACTCTTGGCAGCCTAAGGTGGTTATGCTAGATATGGTTGTCTTTGACAGATCCCATTAACTGAAAGTACTTTCATCCCCAACCTTCCATAAGCCAAATCCTATCTGCTATTCTCCTGCTGTTGCCCTCCATGTATTACACTTATTATCTCAGTTCTCCTAAAACAATTTATGAGTTCACAACTGAGCATCCAATGCTGACATTGACTACACTAACGTAATTACACTTGTTTATTAGCATTGTGATCCTGGTCTGAGATTTGAGTAGTTCACTACCACAGAAAAGAAACCTTGTACTTTTAAATTTAAGAATGTGACATTTTGGTGTTCTGCTTGTGAGTCCCCTTTTACTTTATTCATAGCAATCTATAGGATTGAATTCAATGGCAGAAAATTGTGAACACAGCACTTCATGTAAAACATCATCTTCTGCTTAATTTAAACAAATGAACAATTAAAAATACATGCCATTACTATTTTGATGATAAAGTTTCAATTAACCAGTTAGCTATTTTATCAATTAAATTGTGGTTGATGGAAAATAAGAGTTAAAGTTCGAAACAGTATGAATACATTTACATTTGATAAAGAAATGCATAATTTTTAGATTTCATTAAAAATGTAAACTCATCTGGTACAATTAACTCAGGAATAGAACAAAGCCTTTATCAAATACATGTAAGGGATTCTAAGAACCATGTTTATGTGCTATTGCTTTAGTAGACTCTTTATCTACCTTGTTTTTCTAAAAGTTAAAGATATTCAGAAATAGGCAGTCATGAATAGAAATGTAAAGCTAAAAGTGTAGCAATGCATCATTTAAAATTCTTATGATAGCTTCAGTCTTTTAGACAATTTTTCATATCATGTTCATGTCTCCATTGATATATCTTTTTTCTGATAATTTGACACTTTTCCTCATTACAGAATTTCATAGAAAATAACAGGGTATGTCTACATGACAAAGTTAATTCGAAATAACATCTACACATACAAACCGCTATTTCGAAATAAATTCAAAATAGTGGAGCCCTTATTTCGAATTTGGTAAACCTCATTCTATGAGGAATAACACCAAATTCGAAATAGCTAATTCGAAATAAGTGCTGTGTAGACACTTATTTCGAATTAGGGGGCCTACAGCCCTTCCCAGTTTCCCCTGGTGGCCACTCTGGGCACAACCAGGAAAACTCTTCTCTCCCCCAGCCCCGGGGCCCTTAAAGGGGTAGAGTCTGGCCACTGGGCACGTGCAAGAGCCAGGCCTGCCAGCAGCCACAGCCCCTCACCCAGTGGCCGCACAATGTCAGCCAGTGGCAGCCAGCCATCCCCCGCCCAGTCCCCCAGTACCTAGGGGCGAGCCAGGGGCTGTAGACGGCGCGCACCCTTATGGACTAGTGCGGAGATCATGGACCTCATTGAGGTTTGGGGGGAGGCCCCCAACTTCCATGATCTCCGCACTAGGCGGAGGAATGCGGCCGTCTACGGCCGCACAGCAGCCACCATGGCCAGAAAGGGCCACAGGCACACCCAGGAGCAGGTGCACCTGAAAGTCAAGGAGCTGCAGCAGGCGTACGCCAGGGCCACCAGGGGCGGCGCTGCAGCAGGGGCTGCCCCCTGCCCCTACTTCCCTGCTCTCAACCGACTCCTGGGGGGCAGGGCGGTCCGCGCCAGCCCGGGAGGCAGCGAGCTGGGACCAGAGGGCCCTGACCCGGGGGCACCAGAGGGGCCACCACCAGCTGTCCCGGCACCAGAGTTGGCAGGGTCGTCCAGGGAGACCATACCAGGTAAGTGCCAGCACTGTCCCCTATCCGGGAGGGAGGTGGAGAGGGAAACAAGGGACCGCACGCGTGGGCCATGCCTCCCACGGATCACGCAGCCACCTGTGCACGTGCGAGCACATGCCATGCCACCCTTGGGCAGGTGGCTCCAGCTGCGTGACACCCAGGGGCCGTGGCCCAATAGGCACATGCGTGTGTGAAGAGACCTGACACGCTCCCGAGCCCAGGGCGGGACCCACCAGGATTCTCTCCCTTCACACACCCCCTCTACACAGAGGCAGGGGACATCTTCCCCTCTCCCCCGCCCCAGCTGCACTATACACAGCACAGGGGCATGGGTGCGGTCCTGGGGCAGCTCCCAGTCCTGGGGAGAGCCAGACATCCTGACTATGGCCTCTGTGCAAGCACATTGGCTCTGACAGTGCAGGGCACGGTCGCCCTCATGTTGCAGGGAGGGCTGGGCATCATCCACTGTGTCCCCAGGGAGAACTGACCACTTCTCTTCTTTCTCTACAGCTGCACCAGCTGCTCGTGCAGGACGCACCCCCCTGCCCGGAACATGCTCCCGCACCCGCGGCCTGAGCAGGACCACCACCACGCGGCAGGGGTACCGGGACCAGCAACTGGGGGCCCTGCGAGCCCTGCACCACACCATCCAGGCCTGGATGCAGGAGGACCTACAGCTTGGCTGGGAACAGCTTGCTCAGGACCGTGCCATGTGCTCAAACCTGCAGGCCCTGCTGCAGAGCATGCTGCCCCGTGCCGGTCCTGCGCCTGCTGCCCCCCCAGCTACTGTTCCTCCTCCCACTCCTGCCCCCCCACCTCTTCCTCCTCAACCTTCACACCCTCCTCCTCAATCTCCACACCCCCCACCTCAACCTCTGTACCCTCCTCCCCATCCCCCTGGGGACACCAAGGCCCCCGCACCCACCGTGCTGGGAGACATATGGCCTGACGAGACCCCCACCCCTGAGCTTCCCCTCCCCCTTCTTCCTCTTGCTTCCCCCTTCCAGCTCTCTCCTCCCAGGTTTCCCCCTTCCCTCTCCCACCCTCTTTCCTCCCCTCTCCCGCCTCCTTTCCCCAGTCTCCCCAGAGTTTCATTCCCCCTCCCCAGTTGTGATAAAGAAAGTTTCTATTTTTGAAAATACGTGTATTTTATTTGACATCAGGAAGGGGGGGCTAGGGAAGGGTAAGTGGAAGGATGAGAGGGAGGAATGGGGCACAAGCCCCCAGTGGGGCAGACCGGGGAGACTGTTAGCGCTCCTGAGGGTGGAAGCTCTCCCACAGGGCCCCCTGGATCCTGACAGCCCCTCAATGGTGCTCCCGGATGGCAGCCTGCAGACAGTGCAGCCAGGCTGCTGGCAACGTGTCCACAAGACGCGGCAGAGTCCCTGGGGGCAGGTCTGGTTCCATGTTGCAGAGTGCTGTGGTGCCCCGAGTGAGGGCAAGCAGAGCACTCCGAGACACAAATGCTTTGCTGTCCCTCAGCGAGGTAGACCAGCAAACAGAGAAACCTGAGAACTGTCTGTCCGGGATGGGGGGTCGGGTCCCTTTAAGCACAGACCTCGGAAAGCCTGAGGCAGCAGGCCCACACACTAAGTCCGACCCTGATGCCCTGCTGGCACTGGTTCCGGCCAGCCTTACATTCGATTCAGGGTCCACTCAATGTGGACGTGCTATTTTGAATTAGAAAAATGCTATTTCGAATTAGTTTTTGTCTAGATGCGTTATTTCGAATTAGCTTATTTTGAATTAACTAATTCAAAATAAGTTAATTCAAAATAGCGCTGTAGTGTAGACATACCCTTAGTTAGTCAAACTTCTGCACTGAAGACATTCACTCTAATCTACATACAACTATTAAGTTTTTTTTTCTGTCCTTTATGCACTATTTCTTCTTATTGGGAATGAATTTGGAACATAAGAAAATATTCCAAAAGCTCTGAATAGTGTGTTTTTTCTGCTGTGCTGACATGCCAGCCAATGAACAATTGTTAATTTATGTTAGTAATGCAAGGATGATCTTGTTTTACTACATATGAATTCTGAAAGATTAGATCAATTATCTTTCAACATGGATCAGCAGGAGTAACCATTTTTGAAGCTCAGATTGCAATACATATTTCTTCACTGAACTGTTTTGTGCATTTACTGTTATTGAAGCCCATAATATATTGGAAAAACTGTGCAGATGGAAGAAAACTTTGCATTTACATTTTGTACTAATCAAAAAGTCTTACCATGCTATTGCTTCTAGATGCGATTATATGTAATATCAAATCACATTTTTTATGGACAATGACTAAGCCAGTTTAGCTATTGCTAACCAAAATAATTAAATGAGGAAAATGTTCCTAACTCATGAACACATTTGTGATCAGAACTTCAGCTGGTAGTTGACTTCAGTATGTTTGCACAGATTTGTATCTGTTCTTTGGTTTCTTGTATTTCTGTGTACCAATGAGGAATGAAGTAAGCTTCAATTTCATGTGGCATCAATGTCCAATCAAAGATGAATTTCTTCTGTCCTGCAGGTCTTAGCTTTGCTCATCTTCCAATTCCCAAAAGTCCCAGTTTCTCCAGTTCTACAAAACTTTTTTTATGTTATTGGTGTGAACCAGACTGAGAGCTGAACAATGCAGTAAAAATGACACCTCAAATACTGTTCTAACAGAGGTTTCCTTTTTTTAAAGCTAACATGGTTCTGCTGGTATTGTGGGTAGAGAATATGACTCTTTATTCCACTAAGAAAAAAATTGGGGAGGAAATTTTAGCAGACAGGAAGATCGCATATAAGAAAATGAATATGGTGGAGAACTGGTATAGCATAGATTTATTATTTATATGTTTTGCTGGTTGACTTTTCATATTTTTAAAATGAGGTGGAGGAGGCAAGGTGGGAAATGGCAAGAACAGGGTGATCAGAGTAAAGGAGTAGAAAAAAGAAAAAGTGGAAGAGGAAGAGGGATAGTCACAGCTCAATTACTGTCCAATTATGATCAACAGGCAGAATTTTGTACGCATCACAGGTGCTCAAGGATGACTCAGGGCAAGTCTACATTTGAGTTGGGAGGCATAATTTTCAGTTGGTACCAACATATCTGTGCCAGGATGCTAACAATAGCAGTGTGGCCGGGATAGCACGGGGAGAAGTTTAGGCAAGCTAAGTCACACCCATCGGACCCTACAGCTACAGATTCGAGCAGCTAGCTTGAGCCACTGCCTGTGCTACACTGGCTAATATTTTTAGTGTAATAGTTTGAACAGAGCTACTGTCTCTATGTCTACCGCAGCTGGAAATCACACCTCCCGGTTCAAATATAAATCTACCCTCAGGCTATGTCTAGATTACGGGGGTTTTGCGGGATACCGGAGGCAAAAACCCCGCCATGTCCAAAGAATGCATTTGCTCTTCCAGGGAGCCCTGTGTACCTCATTTCACAAGGCATAAGGGCTCCTCTTTCAGGGTATGTCTACACTGCCACCCTAGTTCGAACTAGGGTGGCTAATGTAGGCATTCGAACTTGCAAATGAAGCCCGGGATTTAAATATCCCGGGCTTTATTTGCATGTTCCTGGGCGCCGCCATTTTTAAATGCCCCGTAGTTCGAACTCCCTGCCCGCGGCTACACGCGGCGCGGAGTAGGTAGTTCGAATTAAAGCTCCGAATTCGAACTACCGTTACTCCTTCTGCAATGAGGAGTAACGGTAGTCCGAATTAGGAGCTTTAATTCGAACTACCTACTCCGCGCCGCGTGTAGCCGCGGGCAGGGAGTTCGAACTACGGGGCATGTAAAAATGGCGGCGCCCGGGAACGTGCAAATAAAGCCCGGGATATTTAAAGCCCGGGCTTCATTTGCAAGTTCGAATGCCTACATTAGCCACCCTAGTTCGAACTAGGGTGGCAGGGTAGACATACCCTGAAAGAGGAGGCTTTTCTGCCATTTGGCTCCATCTGGATGGGGCCAAATGGCGGAAAAGCCTCTTCTGAAAAAAAAAAAAAAAAAAAAAAAAAGCAGAAATGTGGCAGTCTAGATCTAGCCTCAGAGAAGAGGGGGCAGTAGGATGCACTCAGACACTCCATACTCTGTGCAGCCCCTTACAAATGAAAGACTTCCAGCAAACAAATTCCTTGGCAAGGTTTGGAAGTAAATTAGCGAAGAAAACCCTTTCATTGAATCTGAGAACTTTTATGCCCATTTCCTTCCCCAACAACTGTTTCTCACTTCTCTGGAGTATAGGATAGAGACTGGACTTCAGTCTTCAGCTCATTATGGAAGTAAGCATTCTTTTAGAGATGTGATGGTTTTCCCTATTAGAGATGGTAAAATATTCATGAAGAACCCAGTAATTGTGTCTTTATGATTCTCAGAAGTTATTGTGCAAAGTGTAAAGGCCTGATCTTGTTGACTTCAGTGGAATGATCTTACATATATTAATAAAAATCACATCACCATCAGACCCGAAAAATGAGTTTTAAGTAAAACAAGAAACTATACAAAATGCTGTATTTTAGAACATTTTTAATAAATAATGTGACAAAAATTACTTTTCTGATTATTGGATCCTCAATATGCAAAATTATGGCTAAAATATGAGGTTTCTTACATGAACATAATGAAAACATTAATCACATGGATTGTTCCCTTAGTACTGCACATCCTTTCTATGTAACCATTTTTTTAAAATTAGCTAAATGAAAAATTTTAGTCCTCAAACACCAAAACACTTTTTTTTCCATTGGGGCTAGTCCTGATAGCTGTCCATAAACAAACACACAATTTTCCATTAGCACCAATGACAAAGAAATCGTATAATTACAGAAAAGATAATAAACTCTACAGAGAGAGGACATCATTTGGCAAAATTCAACAGAACTAATGCCTCTATTTCAACTTTAATGAAAATCCAATGTTGAGATAGGCCACAGCAAACTTGAGAATGTTCCACAAGTCCAGGAAAAGTGAGAAGTGTTCTGTTTATGGCCCTTGCTTCGGTATGTTACTTTACCATCTGTCATCATTCAAATATTCCAAATACAAACATAAAGCATTACCAAAAAGATGAAAAAAATTCCAAACAAATGCTTAACATTTTTCAATAAGACAAAAAAGATTAATAGTTACAATGGTTTACAAATAAAGTTTAGTGATTGTGCTTTTAAAACCAAAAAAAAAAAAAAAAACCCCAAAAACAAACAAACAAAAAAAAAAAGCAGTGCATTACAAAACAAACCCCAAGATCAAACAAAACATTTTTAAGTGGCACTTCTTTGAGGTGAATTGACATTGCAAGTAGAGGTCTGAGATTTGGGCCAGTCATAATAACGATGTCCTTACCCAATTATTATTAAAAATGTCCATGATTTTCCTTGCTTGTTTTATACGTGTCATTTAAGTGGAAAATTAGAACAAGTTTTTAATAGACTTATTCATGCCATGACTAGACCACCAGAGTTCCTACTGGCTTGGCTTCTGCCGATCCAAAAGGACATTTTCAATAAGAATGTACTTCAAAGATGAAAATGGGGACGACAAATTAAAGTACCACAGGGGCATTAAAATGAGTATATATATACACAATAGGCACCACCCCACCCCACCCCAAATTGCTTCTAGTTGCATTGTAAAAAGGAAATCTTTGTTGCTGCAAAGGGTAATTGAGAAACTGGCAGGAAATGAAAGAAACAGCCCATTTTGAAAATGCAAGTTACCATTTGCTCTAACTGCAGGCTATAGTAAAGCCACTACATTAGAAGAACCCTTTGCATACATTTCACTTTATGCAACTTTGTATTTTCAATCAATGCTATATTACATGGAAGATTAGCAATGACTTAGTGCTGTGTCAACTGGTTGGTGCCATCTCCAGGATGAAAACTAAGAATCCCACATTTTGGCACCCTCTTCTGTCCAAATCCTGAAGGGCCAGTTGGAAGCAGCACCATGAAGGGCAGATTACTTACCTTCCTGGGCAGAAAGAAGTCAATACACTTAACGTTATGCAATAGTCAGGGGCTGTTCATAATGAAACGGGTTTAAAAAGAAATAGTAAAATAAAGACTAGCGTTCTGATGGCATGAATAAAAATGAAAGTTTGTACACTCTGATTGCACTGAACATTACTTCTGGCGTCAAACATCATCAGACTCGAGGCATCTTAAGTGATATTTTTCTGATTAGATTTCAAAGCCTGTTACAGTACATCTCTCGTCCTCTTCAGCTTTCAGTTTCCTGTAAGAAATCAAAATAGTTGGCTAGACGTTATCTGGCTTTTTCTTTTTTAAGTATTTTCTTATATACCTTAGAGATTTTTTTATTCATAGCTAACATATAAGCATGCTACTGTGCATGAGTTTTAAGACAAAGCTGAAATTTGGCTGACACTATGAAAGGACAACAAAAATTATATAATGTGTCTTTACGTATCTATTTAGTCTAATCTAGGAGCACAGACTCTAAGAGTATGTCTAGACTACATGCCTCTGCTGACAGAGGCATGTAAATTAGACATACCGACACAGTCAGTGAAGTGGGGATTTAAATATCCCCCGCGCTTCATTAGAATAAAAATGGCCGCCGTGTTGTGCCGGCTCAGCTGTTTGTCGGCACAAAGGTTTACAGGATCGGTTGGCAAAGGCTTTCCTTGCCGACTGATCCCCGTCTTGACTGCCACTTTGTGCCGACAAACAGCTGAGCCGGCACAATGCAGCGGCCATTTTTATTCGAATGAAGCGGGGGATATTTAAATCCCAGCTTCATTGACTATGTCGGTATTTCTAATTTACATGCTTTTGTTGGCAGAGGCATGTAGTCTAGACATACCCTAAGGTATGTCATGAGAAAACAGAGTTAAGTTTGTTTTTGAGTGCTCTAAATCTGTATTTCTATATCTGAACATGTTTGTATTATTTTAAATTTAACTTTTATTTTGAATTTCCTGTGCTTATAGTGGAGAACCACATCATCCTTATATGTATTCTCAACCTTTATCTCTATGTCCACATGGCTTTTATCTGTGAATAACAACAATGTACAGAGAAAGGCAACACACATGATTAAAGGCATGGAACAGCTTCCAGATGAGGAGAGATTAAAAAGACTGAGGACTATTGAGCTTTGAAAAGAGAAAACTAAGGAAGAATATGATAGTGGTTTATAAAATCATGACTGGTGTGAAGAAAGGAAGTCTTCTTTTCCCCTTCATGTAACACAAGAACCAGGGTCACACAATCAAATTAACAGGCATCACATTTAAAGCACACAAAAATAAGTACTTTTTCAGACAACACACAACCAATTTGTGGTACTCATTGCCAGCGGATGTTAAAAAAGAATTAGATAAGTTCTTGGAGGATAGGTCCATCATTGGCTATTAGTCAAGAAAGTCAGGGACAGAATCCCATGGTTGGGGTGTCCTTAAGGCTCTGACTGCCAAATGCTGTGATTTGACAACAGGGAATAGGGTCACTTGATGATTGTTCTATTCTCTTCATTCCTTTTGAAGCACCTGACATTGGCCACTGTCAGAAGAGAGGATACTGGGCTAGATGGACCATTGGTCTGACCACTATGGCCATTCTTATGTTCTAATGTTTAATAACCAATTAAGATAACAAATCATTTTCCTAAGTTAAATATTTCCACTTTTGAAATGTGTTTTCACCTTGCTGTATATCTAGTGCTGCAAATCATGTGTCCGTGACAGGGATCTATCCTATGCATTGCTAATAAGGCTATTATAGTTACCTCTAATTCTTCTTCTTCTCCTTGCTCATATGCTCCCAATACCTGCATTTCTGCAGCATTCCTTCGGCCTATATTTGTTTGATCTGCCCTTTGTCTACCTCCTGATCCTCTTGATGACATGGAGCTGGAGGAACTGGGATCTCTTGGATTATTTGATGTTGGAAACGTAGGCCTACAGTATGGTAAGATGTCCTCTGTAAAATGAAATACACGCATTTTTATATACAAGTCCAATGCATATCTGCAAACCCTCCCTACATATTTAATGTGTGTACTTTTCAAATGGCCACCCAGAGAGTCAGAGTGATAGCTGACAGCAATATAAACTGCTTCACAATTGTTTCTATAACAGTCTAAAATTTTGTATTGAAGAAAGGGTACCAGTGAGGTTAGAAATATGGAACAGAAAGAAGCAACAGAAAGATTCGATCTATGATTCACGTCCACTTGTGACATGAAATGTATGATCCTTGCTCTATGTTTCAGGAGAAAATGGAGAAACAAAGAAAAACTTTGCAATGTATTTGTCAGGTATGATCTTGGAAGTGGAGGGGACATTACAGACGCTATAGGAATCACCATATGCAGGGTCAGATTAACCCATCACTGGCACCTGGCCTAGACAAAACACACACTCTCCTAGCCTGATGAGGACTGGACAGTGTGCTCAGCCTGCAGGACTGGACCTAGCTCCCTGCTCCGAGCGTTGTGATCTGGTGCACTGGGTTTCAGCACAACTCGGGAGGCTAAATCTGTGACCACAAGCACAGGGCACCAACAGCTAGAACAGGGAGTTGATCGCAGCCCCTTGAGACCAAAGCAACTGCTATGGCGTAAGCGTGGGCAGCCTCTCTCCAACATCTCCAGCACATAGCCTGTGTCCTCTCCTCCCTTTTGCTGGGATGTAGGGTGCATCCATGTAATAATGGCTTGCAACAAAAGAAAAAGTCAGCAAGTGGGTTGCCTTAGTAAAAACTTTGGGAATCACTGCACTAGGCTTACACTACAGTCAACAGTACATGGACCTGCTAAGCACCTCTGAAAAATCAGGCCTTTTATGTTGATTTCAAGTTGGTCTCAGAAAAAAGACACACCCAGAATCAGTGAATACTTTGGAAAATTTAGCCTTAAAATTCCTTATCCCTCATTCTAGATTTTGTGTTGAGCTATGTGGATAAAAGGCAGTATACAAGTGTTAAGCATTTTTACTGCAAAAATAATAATTATAATCAATATTGTATACTGCAGATCTAAATGCTTCTATTCCTTTTATAGTCAATACATTTCATTATGATTTTCTAAAGCCCAAGTGCATATTAATAAAGCAACCCACAGACATCTGCCGTAATGTTTCTAACTGTTTTCAAAGGTGATATGTCCCTCAAATATTAACATTGTTTCCAATTTTACTGTCCTCAGCAAATTTTGCCACCTGCTCTAAGCCATTAATACATAAATTGAAAAGCAACAGCCCCAGAACTGACCCCTGAAGTAACCCTCTAATGACTTCTCTCTATTGTGACCCATTGCCATTTACAATGACCTCTTGCTTATGTTCCCATTTAAACAATTTCTGTCCAATTTCTATCCCCCTGTTTTGTGTCCAGGCTAGCTGGCCAAAGAAAGAAAGAATCAAGCATTTGTTTGATACTTTGTCAGAAGCTTTACTGAGGTCTAGACAGACACAGTCATATGAACTCCCTTTATCGATAGTTAATGACCTACATAAAATAAGAGATTAGGGTGGTCTAGCATGACTTGTTTTTCATAATATCATTTTGGTTACTCTTTGTAACCTGTGAATCTGTTAGTCTAATCTTCATCATACTGTTCTCCTTTTTAAAGGGGACCAGAGCAAAACTAAGTGGTGTTTGAAATCTAGGTTGCAGCTTTTTCCATTTATAAATGTGAGGTAAAAATGGGTCAATCTTCCATTCACCAGTAATATTGTTAAATATCTGGGTTAACTGAGTGTTGCTGAACAAACAACCTTAATAACTTGGGGCAGAGGCAGGACATATATCAAGTAACATATAGCCATAAGACACTCCAAGAATGCCTCTCCAAGTGTGGCAGTAATATGTAAGACATTGCACATAGACACCTGTGCATATAAAGACCATAACATTGTGAAAGGAATTTACTATTTTGAAAAGACCGAGTTCACAATATTGCCTACTTTATGCAAAACAATATTTGTTTTCACTTTGTAAAGCAGTCTACTTTAAGGACTTTCAGTTTCAGTTTTACTGATTTTTACCAAAACATTTCCCAAGTATTACAAAAATCATTTATTTATTTTTAACTCTAAAAGGCGAGATCAGGGCCCTCTAACCAGGGCTTTTTGGCCCCAGACATTAATCTCGGTATTTACTCTCCCAAAATTAAAAGTTTGTTGCCTCTGTTTTCGGCCATTGTAGTTACTAAATCGCTTCTGTGCACTCACACATAACTCCTTGGGTTAGGTGTGCACCTCATCACCAAGAATATCAATTGTACTGTCTGTATGGGGCATTGTAGAATGGCTCCTGGAAGCCAATAATAGTTGATGTTGGCAATACAGTGTTTACACTGACACTGCATCAATCTAATGTCATGGAACATAGGTCTACGCTGTGTGGAGAGGTGGTGTTACAACATTGGGGTAAAGAGCCACTTACAATAGCAGGAGCCACATTTAAGTAAAGACATTTTGACAGCTGATTTGACACATGGCAGTTTACATCAACTGAACCCCACTGCATAGCAAGGCCATCGGAACAATTTTTATAGTGTGTGTGGGAGAGTACTGTGAGCCATTGAACCAAACTGTAAACCCTGAATATGATGGAAACCACTTCAAGTCATGGGGTTTGATAGCACTTTTAGGTCCAGCACCCCTGGTGTGTAGACCAGGCCTAACTTCTCAAGCCTGAGGTGAATTTGATCAGGAGGTCTATGGACCAGATCCTCCTGCTCAGCTATGGTATATATTTTATTAAACTCTTTCATACCACCTTGGAGAAGATGAGTTTTTGCTGGTGTGCCTTCTCGCTTCGCTGCTTTGTTTCCCCGCAGTTTCCCATCATTTTGCTGTTCCTGCAATTCTCTGCGCTCTCCTGAATTTGTCCGCACATCAGAATGCTGTCTGCCATCTGCCCCTTCCCTCCCCTTGTAGCTCGCTCCTTTTCTTTCTGTAGACCTGTCTGTTCTCGGTTCTATAGAAGCGAGTTTTGGCAACATGACAGGCCGTACATCCAGCTGTGACTTGGACTGTGCGGTAGGAGATTTAATAGCAGGAGGTGGCACTGGAGGGGGTGGCAGGTCTATAAAGTTAAAAAAAAAAGGCATGAGGCACTAACAAAATTAAGGAGTAATAATATTTTACATCCAGTGTGGTAACTCACACTTTTACATCAATTTTGCCACAAAACAAAATGATTAACTTAGAATTAAGGTTCCTCACATGTACTGCTAACCAAGGCATTAAACAGTCCCAAGTCAGACTTTCTCCACTCCAGACAAAAGATGAACTTAGAAATCATGATTAAAAACAACACAATTATTGTTTGTTAAAATTTTGCCTTCTGGTTTTTGAGCCCGTAGGAGGAAGCAGATACCCTATGATCATTTCTGGTAATAAATTCAACACTAAATACAGCAAAAATGCAGGCTACCCAACTGGCTGCTCACAGAGGGGCTTCACCTATTCTTTCCTACCTGGGGATGAGACAGCTGCCATTCTCATTCCTCTCCTCTGTTTTCTATCAATGTCCGCTGTGCACCATTCCCCTTTACTCTCATAGCTCCTGAACTTGTCAGTCTCCCTCTTCCACACCATACTTCTATCTCCCTCAGTTTTCCCATGCAACTCCATATCCCTCTCTTCTTTTCAGTCTTCTCTGAGTCTCTTTCTTCATTCTCCTGCCCCATATTCCTGAGCATTCTTCTACCTCTCCCCTACTCTCACATCTCCATACAACTCTCCCGCTCAGTTTCATCCTGTCTATCCCTGGATCTCCTCCTCAGTTCTACCCCTTTTCAGATTCACTTCTATTTCCTATATTCTCCTGTCTCCTCCCAGAATTCTATAAGGCTTCCTAACCATAGAACTCTAGCCATTTTCCTTGAGAATAATGTGGCTTCAATCTCATGAAAAACAATGGATGTTGGCAGCTACCTTTATTAGGGGCTTTTCTACACAAACTATTAGTTCACGGCATGCTGGGGAGTGAATCTACTTTGCAATAGCCTGTCAGAGAGAAACAATCCACATGGACCCTGCTGACATGCATTAACAATTTTTTAAATGAATTTTGATTTAGTCCTTTTTGAAATGGGACCAAAATGCATTAATAAATTGTTAATGCACATCAGCAGGGTCCATGCGGACTGTTACATGCAGTAGGACAGATTCATACTCCAGTTTGCTGCAATCTAAATGTTTGTGTAGATAAGCCCCAGGAGCAGCTTCACTTCTACACAAAGACAATTTCAGCCCTACCCAAAGCCATGGGTGGCTATTCTAAATAAGGGAAAATCTGTAAAATGGAGGCAGTAGTAGGGAGCGTGTGAAAAGAGTCTCCATCTCCAACGTTAAACTGGCTATCATTGTAATACCCCATCTTAATATATTCAAACCACTATTAACAAGCTCACTTTCAGATTAACAATACTTTTGCTCTGATATGTATTTAATGCATAGCAAAGTATTACAATCACTGCTCCTTATTGTAGGCTAGCATAAAGTAATACTTACATTCCAAGAAGCTGAATTATATTTCCTATGGAAACAATAACTGTAAATGTGCTGAAGACCTCTCTCAGAAAGAGAGAAAAATTTGATAAATTATTGACTTCTAAAAGAGACCTTATAGGTTCTCAGAGAATTCCATGTTGAATCATTAGCTAAGGCTATGTCTTCACTCCTCAGAAGACTGATGCCTTGATTGATCATCTGGAGTTCAATTTAGTGAGTCTAGTTAAGACCCACTAAATCAAACTTAGAAGACACTCCTGATGGCATCCGGTACTCCGGTTCTTGTATGTGCTTCCATCAGCCTCCCACTGTGGGGATGCCACCAAGAAGTCCTAAATGGTAAGAGCTAGGGCCACAAGATTTGATATGCAGCTTCCTCATCATAATTTAAAGCAAGGTGAGATTTTGGTTGTAGTAGGATAATGGGCTGTACCTGGAATTTGATTGTTTCATAAAAATTGAAAAGGGAGTGGTCTGGTAGGAGGGAGTTATATTTCAGAATGAGGGGGCAGCAAGGGTCCAGAGATAACCCCACTGGGCCAGCAGGGAACAAGGGTGGAGAAAGGGGCAGTTATCTACTATTTATTTCAGAGAGTTTGTCTGTGTGCATGCACCTTTTCTCTGGCTGTTGCAGCAGTTTTTGCCACAATCTGCTGCGGTGAGAGTGGGTTGGGAGAGTCCTCTCGCCCCTGGGCAGTCTGCATACTGAACCCCTCATCCCCAGCTCCACCCCAGAAAAATAATTTATATCAAGAAAAAACAAACTTATTTAAGTTAAGGACCCAAGCAATACCCAGTAATTCTTCTAGTAATTAATATTACTAATGCCGCTAAATAGTATGAAAACAATACAGACCAAAATGTTCGAAAGTGGGTGTTTAATAACAGGGTCCCAAGTCCATATGTGCTACATCCCGCTAAAAATATTGCCAAACTGCCACAAATCACAGAATCATAGAATCCTAGGGCTGGAAGAGACCTCAGGAGGTGATCGAGTCCAGCTCCCTGCCCAAAGCAGGACTAATCCCAACAGATATTACTGGGAACTATAAGCACTTGTCACCTTTATTTAGGTTCCCAAACATGGATTTAAGAGCCTGTTGGCACCCAGTTTTTAAAAGTTTGGATATGCTCCTTGAAGACATTGTTCTTCCTTGTTGAGTTCCATCCAAAGGAACAGCAAGCTTTCACTATACTTATTCAGGACCTGAAATGTACTCCAAACTTCAAGAAGGATATGGCTAATATATCAGAAACCTTTAACCCAAAGTGTAATAAAGGAATTATATTGAGTACTGGTCTTTGTGGGAATGCCACAGGTAACTTTTTGCAACCTTATGTTGAAATGTTCCCAATTAATATCCAGGGTTAAAGATAAGCATGCAAGCAACCCAACTTAGTTTTTAGGTTTAAGGCTCTAGGTTAGTTACGGAAAATGTATTTAGTAGAGGACTGCAAGATGACATTTTGAATGATATAACTAAAGATTAATCTAAAGAAAAATGACTTACACTACAATTATTCTTACATTCAAAGATGAAATAGTGTATTAATGAGTGACCAGTCTACTGACAATTGAATGAAGTACAGCCTTACAATTGGGGAACCTAGCGGCACCCATCTGATGTTAATTAGAACTCTTACACAATCTTCCAAGGCCACTCCTTTTATAATGTATTATAATATTAATTAACATTAAATTGTACCTTACCATAATTATATTTCCACTACTTTCTTATTCATTCTTTATGTTCTTTACATTACACACTATTTAAATAAACATCTGTACTAATGTCCTTCTTAGGCTATCAGTATAGAGACAGTGTTTTAATCAAACATTCACAATCTTCAAAAATAGTCATTAAAAACCATGCACAAACCAAAACATAATAGCAACATAACCTTGGGTCATATTTTTGCTAACTTTAATTTTCTCATTTTACTGATGCCAACTTATGTCTGACTTTCCACACTAGCAGCGTCAGTTTTCCATATTCCCTGACAGACTAATGTAGGCCGAAAACCTAATTTCTACTTATTTCTTAACAAAAATCATCCAATAGGCTACACACAGCATATATACAATTAACTCATACAAAGAAATATGATACTAGACTGAAAGACAATGTTATGTAAAACATGTTTTGCATTAAAGATGGTTCCTTCTGTACCATTTGAGTAGATTGCATCATAGAACCATAGGTTTAGATAGGACCACAATGGTCTTTGAGTCTAACGCAGGGGTGGGCAATAATTTTTAATGGAGGGCTACTCCAACATTTTGGAAAGTCGTTGAGGGCCGCACTCTTCCATGATATTAATGTAGGAGGTGCGGGGTCTGGGATGGAGTTTGGGTGCAGAAGAGAGTTTGGGGTAAGGGACTGGGGTGCAGGAGGGAGACTGGAAGGAGAGTTTGGATGAAGGAGGCGGTTGTGACATAGGGCAGGGAACTGCGGTGCAGGGTTTTGTGATGTGACCTAGGGTAGAGGGGGATTGTAATCTGGGGCAGGAAATTGAGGTGCCATACCTGGGAAGGGGTATTGGTGCAAGAGGGGGACAGAGGGTTTGGGTATGTTGAGTGTGGGAGGCAGAAGGTTGGGACAGGGAGGGCCTGGGGTGCCAGAGGCAGGCTGTGGCGAGAAGACTTACCAGCTAGCAGTCAAACCAGCCTGCCTCCTGCAGAGCTAAGGCATGCACAGCTTAAAATGTTTCCCAGCCAGCCAGCCTGCCTGCTTGCCTAGCCATGTGCTTCAGTGAATAAAGGAGGGGGCATGGTTCTTCTTGGCTGCCTGTTATTCAAACAAGCAGCTCCCATTGGCCGGTTGCTGGCCAGAAACTGGCCAATGGGACTGTACTGGGGGTTGGGTGGCTCCTGAAATTTCCCTCCTCCCCTCCAGTTTTGAAACAGAAAGGAAGCCCGGAAGCCGTGTTTCTGCTCAGTGCGCAGGGCTGCAGGGCAAGAAAGGGAGCCCCCTGCTGCCTCCGTGGGCCGGATCCAGTGGCTTGGTGGACCAGATCCAGCCCATGGGCCATATTTTGCCACGGCCTGGTCTAACCCCCTGCCAACATGAAGGATTTGCTTCTTCTAAACCATCCAAGCCTATCCAGCCTCCTTTTGAAAACTTCCAGTGAAGAAGATTCCATGACTTCATTAGGCAGTCTGTTCCATTGTCCTACTGTTCTTACAGTTAGGAAGTTTTCCCTTAGATTTAATCCAAGTCTATTATGTTGTCGTTTGACTTGATTGCCTCACATCCTGCCTTCTGTGGCAAGAAAGAACAACTTTTCTCCATCTTTTTTATGGTATCCTTTCAAGTATTTGAAGACTGCTATCAAGTTACCCCTTTGTCTCCTCTTTTCCAAACTAAACATACCCAGCAATTCCTTCAGCCTTTCCTGACGCGACTTACATTCCATTCCTTTGATCATCTTTACATTTGCTTTTTTTTTGCAACAGCATTGCATTTCTGATTCATATTGAGTTTGTTATGCACTATTACTCCCAGATCCTTCTCGCCAGTGATGCTGCCAACCCAGTTGTTCCCAATTCTTTATTTGTGCATTCTGTTTTTCTTCCTTAAATGTATCATTTGTCTTTGTTGAATTTCACATTATTGTCTACAGCTCAGCTCTCCAGTTTACCAAGATCCCTCTGAATTTTAGCTTTATTCTCTATTGTGTTGGCATCCCCTCCTAGCTTTATGGCATCTGCATTTTTGACCAGCTCACCTTCTTACAGGTGTACACTATGTAAATATGACTCAAATACTGCTTCCTGAAAGACATTTCATAGATGTTTGAAAAACAAAGTGCCAAAGAAGCCAGTAGCAATTGAGGATGCTCAGCATAGTCATAGAATTGAAGCCCCAAAACCTAACATGAAGACTAATGAGACTGGCCCACCGAAAACAGCTTTATAAGTTTTCTCTTCCATTTAGCTTGTTCTGCAGTATTAAATGTATACAAACATGGCACCAACAACTATTTATAAGGTGCATATATACTATTTTTCTCTGTTCCACATTAATACAGTTCCTTACATTTTTAAAATAGAAGGGGAAAGCTATCAGTCAGTTACAAAAGCATATAACCATATTATAAAGGCGGATTTTTTTTTTAAAAAGCTCACATATGGTATCTAGGATACAAGGCTCCTTTGGATGAAACAAGCCATAAGAATACATTAGGTAAACAGGTGAAGAGAATGTGCATGTGAGAGGCGTAAATGATAGTCCTGAGTCAGTAATGCATTCATCCCAAGTGCATCTGTTATAGAATGAAAGCCACTGAACATTTTAAAATCCCTGTTTCAGCAATTTGCAATGAAATGCACTCATTCTCACTATTTCCTCTGAGATGATCTGAGAGAGCTTACTAAATCTCAGAGCAGCTGCACTTTTCAGCTATCACCTATATACATTCAAATAATTCAAGGTATATTTGTGCAGATGTACTTGTGAACTGAAAAACTGACTAAACGGGTACAACAAAAATAAAAGAGATGAGTCCAAGAACAGTAAAAACTGGAATAATAAGCAGGGCTTAAATGTATCTGGAGCTGTCTGAAGCAGAGCCTTGGAAAATATTTTCGAACCTGCAGGGCCTTCCGGAGTGTCCAATAGAGCAGAAGCCCTAAGCTCCAGGACCCCGTAGCTGAAGCCTAGAGCCCTAAATAGAAGTTCTGTATGGGGGAGGGCCTCTAGGAAATAATTTTTGAGAATTTAAGCCCTGAGTATAAGTAAAGGGAAGGATGGGATGCAGTAAAGGGAAGGATGGGCAGCCAGAAAGCTGTATCATGAGCGCCGCTGAAGACTCCCTCTCAAGGGGGCACTGCAGGGATGTGCCATAGGTGGAATGACGTATGATGCTCTACTTCAGCCTGGCATAGTGCTCCATGTGGAATCACCGTAGCAGGGTTAACATACAGCAGTCCTTCACCTGCTTTAAGCTAAGTGGGGTTCGTTACAGTCATCAGCTGATCGAGACTCAAGGGAGTAGAAAGGTGGTTCAAGCTACATTTCTTGACTTTGGAAAACACAGTGTTTCAGGTAAGTGAAACCAAATAATGCCTTCAACTTCACTGTGCACTAGCGTAAAGATAATTTATATATCTTCCAAACATTCTCCAGAAGGAAGCCTTACACTTTGGGAAATGTTTCCTTCTCCTTCTCTTATTTGCATCAAGTATAAACTGGGAATCTTTGTAAATTCATACTTTTTTTCTTCTCCCCTGCCATAACATTTTGTGGACATCAGATTAGGAAAGTAGCTAGAATAAGGGCTGATCCTGGACAGTTTCTTCTGACCTCTCAACTATTATTAGACATCAAAGTCATTTTACTTAATGAGAGAGTCCATTTATTAGACAAAAAAGTAAGAAGAAAGGTAATCTCATGGCAGTGCGTCTGACTTTCCTACATTTAGAATCCCCTCACAAAGATGATTCTTTTTGGTAGCCCAAACCAGAGGCAGATTAAAGTTTCATGAGGCTTTGGGACAGAGCAAATGGGGAGCCCTTCTCTGACCCTTCTCAAAGGCATTCCCACAGTTCTACTCAGGGTCCTCTCCATTCTGCCCACCCATTATGGCCTTATTCCCCTTTCATTCCTTTCTTCCCTCTCCAAAACCTTCTCCCACCACAATCCAGGGCCTGTGGCAGGGAGTGAGAGCTTCTTCAGTCCCACGGCCACAGTGTATGTAGGGGAGGGCTGTGTGCAGGGGCTTCCCCTGGCTTGGTGCTGGGGATAGTCCCATCTGGCACATCTGCTGGAGAGCGAGTTGAGTGCAGGGCTTCTGCCAGGGACAGGGGCTGCTGGGCAGTGCCCCCTAGTTGGCTGGGACTCCTGGTTAATATATATCTTTAAACAGACTTTTTTCATCCAAAACCTAACCTGTTACAATTTAGAGTGGGCAATGATTATTTACGTAGAATGGAAATAATGGAAGAATAATGCATGATAATGGAAGAAAAAAATACATTCATACGAAAAACTTTTGGAAAATTGCATTAATAATGATAAAAATGTTAGTCTCTTCAGAGAGAGCTTTGTCACAACCTGCAGGGAAACTATAAAAATCTTCATTATAAACACAGTATTCCTTGCTGAGAAGAATCCTTTATAAAGGAAAATGGAAACTTTTCAGAGGTCAACACTATTACACTCCTGTGGTGTTTATTTAACAGCTCAAATCAGAGAAAATCAAGATTCAATCTGCCTCCTCTAATACAAACTGTTATGCTTCATTATTAAAAGAAAATGGAGGCCTCCATAGCGAGAAATAAAATAAATAAATAAGGGAATGTCTACACTGGGGAGTTATTTTGAAATAACTTCCATTATTTTGAAATAACAAGGTGAGTGTCTATACTACCTATTACTTCAAAATAACAACTCCTGCTTGTGAAGAGGAATAAGCTTACTTTGAAATAGTTATTTCAGGAGTTATTTCGAAATAACGTATTCCAAAATAACCTGATAGTGTAGACATAGCCTAACAGAGTGGCATCAAGCCAATATAATGAATTCAGAGACACCTGGTAAAGATCAGCTGCTCTCAACTGTTTCATTTGTGTCTGCACATCACTGTTGTATTGTTGCCCACTTAAGACAAACAATTAACAAATGCCATTTTTTTTAACACATTCGGAGGGGAAGTCTTCCATATGTCCCTTTTGAAATGAGCGATTATACTTTTTAACTAACATTATAAATGAGATCATATAAAATATTATGGGAAAAACAACTGTAGGGGAAAATTATCAATCCACTAAGCCAGTTTTGTACTAAATGGAGAAACTGAAAATAAACTTAAGGATCAATCGTAAGATTCTGATCAGTAACGACTAAAATATTATTAGGAAACTTATTTTAAAAGGCCAAGATGTCTACAATCATATCTCAGAAAAAATGGTTGACAGCTCAAGTTCATGATATACTATGTGTTTTCTCTAAAATATAGCATTCAGGGTGGATAAAAATCAATGATTTAAAAAAAATAGGATTTTTAAAATTTAAATCAGATTTTTTTTATTTAAAAAAATCATCAATAAAAGACTAAATTTCTCATTTAAAATAACAGTTACAATTAAATGTTCTGAAAAACATGCTACACCTACAATTAATAGTTTCATAAAAATGAATTAATTGTTCAAGTCTGTCCAGCCTAACAACCAGCTCTTACTTCTTGAAAGTTCTGAGCTTTCAATTTCTGTTTGTCTATAGACTTAAGTAACATGTGCAAAGACAGACCCAGGCTGGATAGGATGGTTTTTGTTCTGTGCTTGGGGTGGTGGACCTGGGCCAAGCATGGCAACGATAGTTAAGACACTGTCTGAAGACAGAGACAATATAGGAAAAGGAGGAGGTAGTCTTGAAAGGATCATTAGAGTGTACTAGAAGGAAAAAGCGAAGAGATTTTTCAGCTTCCTATGTTTCCGTACACTTTTGCCATAGAAAAACAGTCATGGCTTCTAGGTGTAAACAAGACTCTCTTTGGGAATATTTTGAAGAAATTAATTCCCTGGGTAAAAAACAAAAATGTGTCATGTGTAAGCAGTCCATAATGACGATGCAGGGCCTAGCTGCAAGAATGAAACATCGTAAGGAAAACTGCTTACTATGTGTTTCAGAAGGGTAGCCATGTTAGTCTGTGTAACCCCCTTTTTCCTCCCTGGGTTACCTGGGAGCAGGTCACACTCACAGGTGTGCCTGGGCGCCTGATGGTTTTAACCCAAAAGGAGATCCTGAGCACCCCAGTAGTGGTGTTTAATTTGGGGAAAAAAACCCTTTCCCCCCCTTGCTGCAGTCCCTTGCTCATAATGAATGTACAATGGCGGTGCCTCCACCTGGCTGGCCTTGTGCACACTTACTGGTGTGCCTTGAGAGCCTCCAGGAATATACTTCTTCCAACTATAATCTGGATCTAATTCCAGAACACCTACAAATCATATACATCTAATAGAATACTTTAAAACAAACAGTCTTTACTTAACTTAAATAAACAGGGATCTACACATTAGCAATGAATAGCATTTACAAAACACACAACACTAATTGAAGCTTATATAGCTGACATTTGTACTGACAACAGTGATCCCACCCCAGTGTGCGCACACCCCTGGACTCACAGTCCCAGACTCTTGCTTGCGTTGGCGCGCTGATGTTGCAGCTGTCGTAGAGATTCGGTCCAGGCTAGACAGCAGCTCTGTCCCAGGAGCACTTTTTCAACAAGGCCCAAAAACTTACTGCCTCATGCTGTGCCTATCGGAAGCAGCCTGCTAAATCCCAGTTCCAGCAGGCATCTAGTCCCGGTCTGTAGCTGCACTCCAACAGCCCTTGGACTGGATCAAACTCCTTGGCAGCAGCCTGGCTCCCCCTTCGGTTCCAAACTCCAAGGCAGAGTCCCAGACTGCTAGGCCTCTTTTCTTCATGCACATGGAGAGAGTGTCATCTCCCACACAAGAGTCCTTCCTTCCTGTTTTTCCCAAGGGCTCATGGGAATTGTAGTCTGGATCGCAGCACACAGGGTCTTTCCAGGAAAATAACAGAGGCCCCTTTAGTAAGGGGACTACATCTGTAACTGAGAAAACTTAAAAAACTGAATAGTCCTGCAGCACCTTAGAGACTAACAAAAAAACGCAGATGATATCATGAGCTTTCATGGGCACAACCCACTTCTTCAGATGCTTATTAGGAGAAAATGATGTGGATGAAGATGAGGATATGTTTGAAGAACAAAGTGGATTTACTTTTTGCAATGCATCATTTTTCAAGACTCTCCCTATGACTTTTTGTATAACTGTGATTTAACAAGTAAATTCCTAAGCTCTTTACTATGTTGGATGCTGTTTTAGCTTCACAAATCTTTATGGCTTGTTTAATTAGTTAGCTAGCTTTAGAATCTATCACCCAAGTATGCAGTACAGAAATCTACAGGAAGAGAAATCTAGAGTTGCCAGTTGCCACTGAGTGTCATTTTCTCATTTTATTTTACATAATACATACCCATTATTTTGGAATAGCATGGTCACAGACAAAAATGGTGATGCCATAAATCTAGTTCCTAATTTACTTCAGCATAACTCAGCTTTTCCCTAAGGAATCCCATCCTATACTTTTTTCAGTGGGTCTCACTCCAAAATCAAGTGCAATCAGTCTTACCTTTTTTTGTAATCTAGTGTCAGATCTGCATCAAAATGAAAAATGGGAGTGAGGAAGATGAGAGCTTGCTGTAGAAGTTTTAAGGACACTGTACATTTACTGTTCTGAGGACTTGTCTGTTAATGTTAATAACAGTGGAAAATTTTTAAAAAGCGTTTAAGGACAGCCATCAGCTGGCAACTCAGGAGACTGCTACAATTGCAAATGTGAAATATGTAGGTAATATTTAAGATTTAGTTTAATAAAATGTAAGTGCTATTGTGTCTGTGTATATTATTTAGTTCTCACCATTCCTAATGTACTGCTGCCACATCTGAAACTTGACACAGGTAATGAGTATTATGTACTATTGCCTAAATTAATAAAAATCAAGATATCTAAAAAAAAATTACATGAAGTATACCCTCTTAGATGCTATGAAATTCTGTACTGAGCTGTAAATTAATGTTTTAGTGCTCTGATTTGCACCATTGTTTGAAGAAATGTGAAGGAGTATCAGTGGGAAACTTGATTTAAATAAATGTATTTTTGATTATTTACATCACATTGATTTAAATCAATCCACCATCATACCAGGACAGATTTTCTTAACTGCACATACAAATATGCATGCAAAACTGCAGACTTAGATATTGCTCCTGAGAAGCTTGAAGCACATGAGTAATTCTATGTATGTGAGCAACCCCATTCCAGGTAGTGCTCATGTACATACAGTGCCTCACCAGCTTAGCTCTTTTCAGAATAGAAACAAATGCAGTGGTCTATTGCAAAGGGGCTTTATACTGAACTGTCACAAGATATAGGATGTTTAAATCATAACATCATTTTATTGAAAAAGGATTTTTGTAATTTGTAGAAGTTGCAAAAACATTCTTAGTTATAATTTTTTTTCCTTTCTGAAGCTCACAGTTTGGACATTTTGTATCATTGAGGCAGACACACACAACAATACAAATGGGGCTACATTGGGGAGAGTCAAAAACATTTTGGAATTATTTTTCATGTCAATATTTGTCATAGCCACCTTTGTTGCTTGTGACAAATACAGTTTGAATAACCTCATCATTTACTGTGGCTGCAAATGATAACATTGAACTATTTCTTGATTTTCAGGTAGTCAGCTAGCTTCCATTTCAGCATACATCAGATGTAGGAGCAAGAATGGAGGTTGGATTTTAAAATCAGGTATCATACGCTGCTACTATCAATGCCATAATCTGTCTGGAAAATCTCAAAGACTATAACTGAGTTCTGAAGAGGATTTTCACTTTGTTTACCTAAATGCTTATAAGTCTGAGGGCTACTAATTAGTGATGGAACAAATCAAAACAACAATTCAAAAAGAGGCTTGCAAATGCATTATTTATGAAAAGTAAGGCATGGAAAATATTTTTGGACTTCATTTCTCAAGTAAGGTATGTAAATAGGTCAGAGGAAGTTGGGTAGGGAAGGAATGAATTTGTTAATAGATTTTAGTAACGCACCTGATTGTATTTAACTCTTTGAAAGACTGAACAAAGAATAAAAAGCTGTACCTTTTTTCCTTACCCTCCTCTCAGCAAAAGATTTTTAGCAACAAATATGGAGAACCTTTCACAGTCTGAATGACTGTCAATGAACAAAACAATAGAGCTGAAAGCCTGTTTTACATTCAGCAGAAATTGATCTAAACTAGTATCAGCTAAGGATATAACATAGTCATTACATTAGCCTAAATTTGTGCAATCTTATACTATGCACATTAAACTAGAAAAACATCCTGTATTTAAAAATAAGCAGTGGAAAGCAAACACACCTCCTGTCAGTGCTGCATTATGAATAAAAACTCTCTGAAACAACAATAAACTGCATCATAAACCATACTATAAGAAAGAAAATAAAAGCAGCTTTTTTACAGCTTATGCATATAATGCTGCTGACAACATTCTTGGCAATTTCAACCAATCACCTGATGCTTGAATTTGCTTCCATATTTTTTATCATCCAACTGCGTAAATCCTTTATGTCACAGAAATTTCATAAACCTGCTAGCAAATGTTTATTCAGCTAATGTGGTTAAGTAATTTGGGAATAGAGAAAAATGTTTCCATGCTATATAACAAATAGCTGTTGTTTAGCAATCACTTGTGAATGCATACTTTCTTGAAAAGACTGAGAAATTGATGACAAAATTAATCTCTTCTCCCTTTTATTTAACAGCTCCAACCAGTGCTAAAAGTCCAGGTTCAGACCATTAGTTTTCTTCCACTGCAAACTAGGATGCTCACTCATTATGGGAAAAACTGGAAGCTTCTCTAGTAGTAAGCACTGCTTTATAAAAGAAATAAATCACAGTATGACACCAAACCAATAGAAGAAACTAAGTAGTACTTTGAAAGGTCAACTGTGCTCAATTGTTTCATTCATGTCTCCATATAACTGTTCCCCACTTAAAGAAAACTATTAGTAGATATTATTTTATAGCTTATTCTAAAGGAACAGCTTTTATGTATGCCTATTAAAATAAGCGATTATCATTTTCAGTAAGGTTCCAAATATGGCTATGCAAATGGATTCGGGCAAAGCATAATAATAAAACACAACCTTTGAACTGGCTCTCTTAGTATTACAGAAAATAGAATGACTCCCTACTGCCTGACCAATCACAATGTATAGCACATTAATTATAACACATAGGTTAGCAGAAAATCATGTCTCATTAGAAAACATGCTGAAATAAGCATCTTTTGTCTCATACAAAACAAATATTGATCACAACTGTCAAATCTGTTACAGTTTTTAAGCACAGTGCTGAATAGTCTAACTTGGTATGATTACTTTACAAAAATCCATCGCTAAATACATGTCCCATACTTATTTATTTCTGTGCTAGAGGGAAAGAAATGTGCACATAAAACTCCAGTCCAGATTTTCTTTCTGACGTCCTAGCTACTGTAGATGTGATTATATCAAGATTTGATGTTTAGCCAATTTTTCAGTTAAGAGCATTCTCTTCAAGATAATAAAAGCTGATAAAATGTCCATAAAATCTTGTAAAATGCCATTACTGAGGTCCCATAAACGTAAAATTGCGAGTATAGTTTTGGGATTTACACCCTCTGTTGTCCCTTTCACAGAAGCAAACATGCACAAAACCACTGTAAATAACCTCTTGAAATCAGATAATATTCTGACAGCTCAGTTTCACTGACAAAAGGGACCTGGGCAGAAGCCAAGAGGCCCAGGTGCACTGTGTCATGCCAGTATTTAATGCAGTCTAATATCAGATAGATGCTAGTGAGAGAAAATACTCAGAATAAAGTCAGATAATAGCATGGACAACCACTCATTGCAAAATTACTTCTGCTCATCATGCTGTGAGCTTTGTATTAAATTTTTCTGTCAAGTGGTAGGAATCACAGGGAGAAGTGGCTCAAAAACCCATTCTTGTAACCCTGGATAAGGATCTATAATATTAGGCTTTCATATGATAATGGCAAATGATGCCCCTCTTTGAAAAATTTCTGACTGGTAATGAAAGTCCTAATCAGATTGTTGTTGCTGAGAACCAGGAGGTGGGGAATAATGCTTCTGACACCCCTTCGTTCCCCTCCTCCTTTAGCGAATTTAGCAAACTTGACAAGATGGGTATGTCTTCAAGTATTTATCTTACATGAGTTTCCAAAAAGCCCTTCAGTTGTTTATAAAAATCAGAAGGTGGTGGTTTAATAAAAGCTGGGCAACCTGAGGCATTTTCATTAAAGGGTTTCTCCAGACAACATCACAATGTTTGCATTATCCTCCTTTGCTCCCCAGAGAATACAAGCATTACCTTTTCAGCAGGAGTCGATATTGTGTGTGAAGGCATGAGAAAAGATGATTACATTTTGCCTTTTTGTGCACAAAGTAACTAAAAATACTCACATTTGTATTAAAATTCAGCTATATTGTTGGTTACCATATGAATGCTAAATTGTTTCCGTGAGGAAAAAAAATTAACAGATTGGAGGATTTATTGTTCCATTATTTTAATGAAGATTTTAATCCCAGGCACACATTATTTTCAACTACTGTACCTATATGTGCTATCTTTTCTCTTAAATAATGGCTGCAATTAGCCTATTAGGACACTACAGAAAACAGGTGCAGCAGAGGCATTCATAAAGCCTGCCAAGTATGGAAATTTAAAATGATTAATTTCCTCAACATATTTAGCAACAGCAAACACAAATCACTGATTTTTTAAACATAAAAACAGAGAGGTTCATTGACACTTTCACCTGTTTCAGTGGACTTACCATCTGTGTAGACGTCTCTGCGCAGATGTCCTGGCTGGTGTTTTTGCTTTTTGGCAGGCCGGACCTTTTGTATTACAACAGCACTCATGTTACTGTCAGTAGACACAGGGCTGGTGGGTCTAGGGCAGTGAGATGCATGAACATGTCTACGGCCTGAAAAAAATAATTACAGAACAACAGAATGTTATTTTACTTTCCAAAATAAGAGACTATATTTCCTCTCTTTTAAAAATAACATGCAGACAGACATTCTAAAACTGAAGCTATTTAATTATAATGTTACATTAATGTAAATCTTATAGCATCCTTACTGGTGATATGGTCTAAAGCATATTTTTAACAAACTGAAGAGATATGTTAATCTTCAGATCAATAAACAGGCTGAATTAATTTTCCAGAAGTTATAACTGGTTTGTTTCTAGTAGGCCTCCCTCCAGGAATCTGAACTCTGTGACCAAGCAGGAACAGAATGCTTTATCAGCTCAATAGCTTGCAATATTTATCAAAAAATGTGATTCATTTCTTCTGGTTTGGATAATAAAGAGGTTCATGATGAAAGAACAATGAGCACGGTTGCATATGCATTCAGCATTACCGTGGTGGATCGTTAAGAAGTAAGTACTGTATATGAAATACACCAAATTGTTCCTAGCTCCAAAATATGAAAAATCCCTTTGGTATGGGGTGTTCAACCTACACCATCTTGAAAGGGCTTAATAAGGCTGAGAAGGGTTCAATTAATCAGCGAAGAGGAATTACGTAGCTTAAAAAATTGCCTGAATGACAATGGGGCCTAGCTGAAAAGGAAAAGGCAGGGTTAGGGTAAAGCCAGGAAGCTGGCAACAGAGAGGAGCTGTAGGGAAATAGTCTGTAGTCACTCCCTGGGATAAGGCAGGTTTGTTTGAGAACTATACAGACAAGGTATTCAGGGAGAGGGGAGTTTGGGGACTGGCAAACTCAGAGAAGGAGTGGAACTACAAGGCTGGGAAAGGCAGCAAGGTCCAGAATGGAATAGACCATTTGCAACCCATCCTAGAGGATGGGCCAGGTTTCCCTAGCATCTACTGGGGAAATGGCATTGGCTGGGCAGTGAGTGGGAAGATGGCTTGAACCTGTTCATTAGAAGAAAGCAGGAGGATGTGTGATTTGGCCAGATGGCCAAGTCACAGACACAGAGAATCTTGCCTCACTGAAAGCCAGGAAGAGTAGGCAGGGCACATGGTAAGAGGTGAAAAGGAGGTATCAGATATGAAGTCAGCTAATCTCCTGTGCAACCAAGAGTGACCCACTAGCAGTGACTTGCAGACCATGTGAGATGCTAATTTGCATTTCCTAATACTGTTTTACATATGAACAGTGCCACATCTCTAATGTTTGTATTCAGGTACATGCAAAGCAAAAAGCAAAAAACTAAAACAAAAACCAAAACCCCAAGTCATCTTTTAAATATTGCTAAGTTTTGATTTTTATATCAGTAGTATGTAAAAATATCCATTCCAAATACTTACACAAAAGGATGATATTTCAGTCAATGCAAGTTTTGCCACTGCCTGCAATAGGGCCAAGATTTCACTGAAAATGACTAGACTACTTCCCCTTCTTCTTCTTTTTTTTTTTTTTTTTTTTTTTTATGAAGACCCATGCTGAAACAAAGGATTGCTAAAAACTGAGTGGAAATTAGAAATGAGAGGAATCTTGTAGCTCTATGAAGCTGGTGAGGACAAAACTAATAGAATCCCAGTGTTCTGGGTCTGGTGGCTATTCAGGACTGGTAAGATAGTCACAGATTGCTTTGAACTGTGGCATTCCCATTTATCAGTGGAAAAAATGACACTAACCCATTCAGTAAGCATGAAGCTTACTCAGATCACTGGTTACTCATATTCAGTTAATCCTGATATCTAATAGTGTTTGTGTTCAAATATGAAATATTATTACATATCTAGTGTTGGCCAGTGGAAAAGCCTAATGTAGTTTCTTCATAATTTAAGAGCAATTTCTGAAATGACAGGTTACAAATTATGATGCTGAACTATTATGATGTAAACAGAGACTGAAGACATTCCTCAATAAGATTATTAATGAAATAACTAGCAACAATATCTTAAATATGATTAAAATTATTCTTAAACTTACAAAAGCTAGAAAATAAAGTGTAAAAACTGAAACACTATTCTTTCCTCATTCTAGTAGACATGAATAAACTAACACTCTCATATGAAGAGAGACCAAAAAGATTGGGATTGTGTACTTTACAACAAGGGCTATGTCTATACTGCAAGCCTCTTGCGGAAGAGTAAATGCAAATGCAGTGCTCATTTGCATATGCAGAGCTCTCATTTGCATTTCCTCTTCCTTTCCCTTTTGTGCAAGAGGTTTTTGTGCAAAAAAGCGCTGTATAGCTCTCTTGTGCAAAAGGGAAAGGAAGAGGAAATGCAAATGAGAGCGCTGCATATGCAAATGAGCGCTCCATTTGCATTTGCTCTTCCGCAAGAGGCTTGCAGTATAGACGTAGCCAAGGATGTGAAAAGTATGTAAAATAATGTATTGTAGAGAAATGATCAACTGGAAAAAGACAGTTACCTGTTTGTAACTGGTGTTCTTCAAGATGTGTTGCTCATGTACATTCCACAATAGGTGTGCTTGATCACCATGTGCACTGGTGCTGGAAGTTTTCCCCCTAGCAGTACCATGCCTGTAGTGACCCTTGCTGTGGTGCCTCTCTGGCTCAGTGTAAGGGGGCACTGTGCACTCCCCCCATCCTCAGTTTCTTCTTGCCAGAAAACTCCAGCAGTTAAGAAGGAGGACAGGGTGTGGAATAGATATGAGCAACACATCTCAAAGAACACCAGTTAAAGAACAGGTAAACTGTCTTTTCTTCTTCGAGTTCTTGCTCATGTCCATTCCACAATAGGTGACTACCAACAGTCTCCACACAGAGGTGGGTAAAAGTCAAGAACGAGAAGACTACAGTACTGCCCTGCCAAATCTAGCATTGTCCCTAGCCTGGGAGATGATGGTGTCATTAGTAATGGACACGTATGCAGATGACCAGGTCGCCACCCAACTTGGGTCACGAATGGATGGGAACTTGGGGCAGGAATGCTGCTGCCAAAGCCTTGCCCTTGTTGAGTGAGTCTGTACCATCAGTGGGGGACACCAACTAGGTCATAGCAAGCATGGATACACAAAGTGATCCAGTTTAAAATTCTTTGGGTAAATACCGGCTCACCACTCATGCACCCAGCCATGGCGATGAATAACTGGGGGAATTCCAGAATGGTCTAGTCTTGTCTAGGTAGAAAGCCAGGGCCTGATGCACATCCAATGAGTTAGGATGCCTCTCCTCATCAGAGGAGTGGGGTTTTGGACAGATAACTGGCAGGAAAATGTCCTGGCTGAAATGGAAGGCTGACATCACCTTCAGAAGGAAAGCAGGATGTGGATAGAGTTGGACCTTGTCCTTATGGAATACCGTATATGGAGGCGCCAAGGTCAGGGCTCAAAGTTCAGAAATGTGTCTAGCTGATGTTATTGCCACAAGGAAGGCAACCTATGAGGACAAATGCAACTAGGAACAAATGGCCAGTGGTTCAAACAGGGGGCCCATTAGCCTGTGCTCCTCCATCGTCTTGTCCCTTTTTTACGGGACAAGGGCTAGTGCCCCTCTGTCTTTCTCCTCAGCTTCTTTGCCAGTGCTAGGGAGGGGGAGCAATGCCAGCTAGTTGGTGGTGATGACTGCGTGCTATGCACCTATACCTCAATGCCCAGTGCTGACTCGAGGTGGTACACCAGAGCCAGTGTCAGGACCAACTCCATGAAAAGTACTCTAAGTTCAATGTCCCACTCCTTCTTAGTCCTTGGCTTAAAGGATTTACAGATTTTACAACTGTTGCTGAGATGAGCCTCACCAAGACAGTGCAGGCAGCTTCTATGCAAATCACTGACTGGGATACCCCATTTGCAGGAATTACAAGGTTTAAACCCAGAGGAAGACCCTAAATGGGGCCAAAGTCCCTAAGGGGACCAACTATACTAAACTATACAATGGGCTAAACTAACTGCAGATAAAGCTAATGATGGGGAGAAGCAACAGTAGAGGAACTGAGGCTACGTCTACGCTGTATGTTTTTTGCGGAAGAGGAAATGCAAATGGAGCACTAATTTACATATCTTGTGCTCCAATTTGCATTTCTTCTTCCAATCCTTTTTGCGGAAGAGGTTTTTGCGATAAAAAGCTCTGTGTAGACAGGGCTATTTGTCAGAAAAAAAACCTTTTGTGCAAGAGCCTGTAAACCTCATTTTTTGAGGAATAAGGGCTCTTGCGCAAAAGGGGGTTTTCCCGAAAAATGGCCCCATCTACACAGGGCTTTTTATTGCAAAAACCTGTTCTGCAAAAAGGATTGGAAGAAGAAATGCAAATGAGTGTGAGAGATATGCAAATGAGTGCTCCATTTGCATTTCCTCTTCCGCAAAAAACACATAGTGTAGACGTAGCCTGAGAGTGGGGGAGTGCACAGTGCCCCTTATACAATGCCAGAGAGGTGCCACTGCAGGGGTCACTAGTGGCGCTCCCCTACGGGTACTGCTAGGGGAAAAACTTCCATGCTTGTGGTGAGCACACACACCTGCTATGGAATGGACATGAGCAAGCACTCAAAGAACTTCTATTCTCCCTGTCTCATAAGATAATAAAGAGGGTCATTCAGTGAAATTAAAGGTGGCAAAATTTCAAAATCAGTAAGAGAAAATAATTTTATAAAATCTGCAATTAGATTGTAAATCTCCTCATCACAAGATATCATTGAGTCTAAAAGAGTAGCAAGAATAAAAAAGAAACTGGATATTTATATGGATAACCAAAAAAATCCAGAGTTATAATAGCAAATTTTAAACAAACAAAGAGTTTTGGAAAGGCTCTACACCATCTTTCTTTAGGGAATAAACCACCTGTAAGAAACTTCCCTCAGAACCTGTTATTCCAAACTGTCTGCTTCTTCTGGACTTTTTGTGCCTTCTCCTGAAACCTTTGTTACCAGCCACTGGAGGAGGTAGACACTGGACTAATGAAATATGGTAATTCCTGGATCCTTTACATATGATGTGCATAGGGATCATTTTGCAAACAAGAGAAGTTTAAAATTGAACTTTCTATGTTGGATTTCATTGTTTAGATATACTCTATGCCCTTACATCCTTATATTGTAATGTTTAAAAACAAACACAAAACGTTTCAATTATTTTAAGGGCTCCCAATCTGAGTAACCATGTAACTGCATAAATTTTCAGTTCAGACCACATGAATATGTCCAAGTTATAACAATCGCAGGATATGAATTTTGTTCCAAGGAGCTGATAGAGGAGGTATCTGAGCCTTTAGCTATCATCTTTGAAAATCATGGATGTCAGGAGATTCCAGAACACTGGAAAAGGGCAAATATAGTGCCCATCTATAAAAAGAGAAATAAGAACAACCCAGGAAACTTCAGACCAGTCAGTTTAACTTCCATGCCAGAGAAGATAATGGAACTAGTAATTAAGGAATTCATCTGCAAGCATCTGGAAGATAATAAGGTGATAGGTAACAGCCAGCATGGTTTTGTAATGAACAAATCATGTCAAACCAATCTAACAGCTTTCTTTGATAAGATAACAAGTCTTGCGGTTAAGGGAGGGACCGTGGATGTAGTGTATCTAGACTTTAGTAAGGCATTTGACACATTCTTGCATGACCTTTTAATTAATAAAGTAGGGAAATATACCCTAGATGGAGCTACTATACAGTGGGTGCATAACTGGCTGGACAACCGTTCTCAGAGAATAGTTATTAAAGGTTCATAATCATGCTGGAAGGGCATAACAAGTGGGGTTCTGCACAGGTCTGTTTTGGGACTGGTTCTGTTCAATATCTTCATCAACGATTTAGATGATGGCATAGAGAATACGATTATTAAGTTTGCAGATGATACTAAGCTGGGAGGGGTTGCACATGCTTTGGAGGGTAGGGTCAAAATTCAAAATGACCTGGACAAACTAGAGACATGGTCTGAGGTAAATAAGATGAAGTTTAATAAAGACAAATCCAAGTACTTCACTTAGGAAGGAACAATCAGTTTCATACATACAGAATGGGAAGAGACTGTCTAGGAAGGAGTACTATCATTGTGGACCACAAGCTAAATATAAGTCAACAGTGTGACACTATTGCAAAAAAGCAAACATGATTCTGGGATGCATTAAAAGGAGTATTGTGAGCAAGACACGAGAAGTTATTCTTCTGCTTTTCTCTGTGCTGATTAGGCCTCAGTTGGAGTATTGTGTCCAGTTCTGGGCACCACATTTCAAGAAAGATGTGGAGAAATAGGAGAAGGTTCAGAGAAAAGCAACAAAAATGATTAAAGTTCTAGAGAACATGAACTATGAGGGGAGACTAAAAGAATTGGGCTTGTTTGGTTTAGAAAAGAGAAGACTGAGAGGGGACATTATAGCAGTTTTCAAGTATCTAAAGGATGTTACAATGAGGCGGGAGAAAAATTGTTCTCCCTGGCCGCTGATGATAGGACAAGAAGCAACGGGCTTAAACTGCAGCAAGGGAAGTTTAGGTTGGACATTAGGAAAAACTACCTAGCTGTCATGGTGGTTAAACACTAGAATAAACTGCCTATGGTGGTTTTGGAATGTCCATCACTGGATATATTTAAGAGCAGGTTAGACAGACATCTGTCAGGGATGGTCTAGATGGTACTGGGTCCTGCCATGAGGACAAGAGTCTGGACTCGATGACCTCTTGAGGTCCCTTCCAGTTCTAGTGTTCTCTGATTCCATTTTTTCTCCCTCTCTGATAGACCACTGTCCAGATGAGCCTTTATCCTTATCATTGATTTACCCCTGACTCCTTCACCACACTCTAAGAGCATGTCTCCACACTCCCGTTTGAAGAGGACTACATTAACGCAAACTAGGAACATTTTTAGTTTGTGCCCTTTGGTTCTCACTGTTATCCACACACCCACAGTCCAAACGGTGAAGCTGCGCAGACACAACCTAAGAGAACAATCATAATTTCAGCTGCATTTGAATATTAAATCAATTAGTCTTTTTCCCTATGATTTAGCACATGGGTTTCAGTTTTACAGCCACATCTTAGACAACTGATTTTATGTAAAACAATGTTTAGCAGCAATTAAATTTAATATCACGAATTGTACTGTTTCACTGAAATGCTTTCCTCACCTCCCAACCTGGAGATCTTAAGGAGAGTTAACTGCCTCCCATATCACTTCAGCAAATAATATATTACCTGCTGGAAGAGCAGTAGTGTAGGAGATAATTATGTGGGTATGCAAGTCAATTTTCTGAACGTGCTGAATTTGTACAAATTAGAACAGAGAACGGTGTGATTAAATGTTATTTAAGAAATTCAGGGATAATCTCTGGATAAGACATGATATGACGGCAGTTTTTCTATTCTTTATTCCCAACCAAACACACCATGCCTTCATAAAAACTCACCTCCTGCAGCATCCTGCATTTGACGTCTTGCTACTTTAAGACCAGCATATTCTGCTGCTGCAGCAACAGCCTGTGCAAAATCTGCATCAGTAAAAAATGATCCATCAGAAGAACTAACACTGGACCGTCCACTTGAGATGTTGTCTTCTTCTGATGCTGAGCCCCAGCCATTGATCATGGACCCCGTTACAGAGCTTTCCAAATCCCCAACGCTTGAGGCAGGTGTTTGTTCAAGGCCACGCAAAAGTAGCCTTCTGTTCTGCATCTTGGCAACCTCTATGTCTGCCTCATCTTCTTCCTCTTCTGGTGCATCAGTATCCATATCTGAGACTAGGGGTCCTGAAATGTAACCGTAGGTATGTGGTGGAGAGATGGGCCTTGGAGGAGGTGGAGGGCTCACAGGCTGTCTTCTGCATGTAAATACAGTGTTAGAAATTATTTAAGTTGCACAAAATAACCAGACCAAAAGAAAGTATCCTGGTAGAATCAATCTCTTACAAGCCAACCAATTTGATTTATCATTTTAAATTCCCAAGTTTTAGATTTGAAAGTAGGAGGGTTCTACTTTTTTGTTGTAATCAGAGATGACTGACAGAGCTACACAACCAGAAATCAATCAAAAAAGATATTGGCCTTCTCTTATGGTATGTTACATACAGGGCATGTCTAAACTACATCCCTCTTTCGAAAGAGGGATGTAAATTAGACATATTGAAATTGCAAATAAAGCTGGGATTTGAATTTCCCGTGCTTCATTTGCATAATGGCAGCCACGCGTTCTTTCGAAAACGGGTATTTCGAAAGTGAAACCGCCGTCTAGATGCATTAAACCTCATTTTTGAGGAGTACAGGATCTTTCGAAAAAGGGTTTTTTTTTTTTAAAGAACCGCGTCTAATCGGTGATTTCACTTTCAAAATACCCATTTTCAAAAGAACGCGTTGCTGCCATTATGCAAATGAAGCACAGGAAATTTAAATCCCAGCTTCATTTGCAATTTCGATGTGTCTCATTTACATCCCTCTTTTGAAAGAGGGATGTAGTCTAGACATAGCCTTGTCTAATGAAAATGTGCTCACTTATGTATAAATTTCCTTGCGTTTCATAATTTAGCTCATGTGCAGTTAGGAACGGGGAGTGACAGTTTAAGACAGAGCTTAAAATTACATTAGGAAATGAACACCTAGGAATGTGAGCAAAAGATGTGATTGGAGAAAGTGAATAAGGTAAAATTATTTACTTGTTCCCATAATATAAGAACTAGGGGCCACCAAATGAAACTAATGGGTAGCAGGTTTAAAACAAATAAAAGGAAGTTCTTCTTCACACAGCGTATAGTCAATCTGTGGAACTCCTTGCCTGAGGAGGTTGTGAAGGCTAGGACTATAACAGGGTTTAAAAGAGAAGTAGATAAATTCATGGAGGTTAAGTCCATTAATGGCTATTAGCCAGTATGGGTAAGGAATGGTGTCCCTAGCTTCTGTTTGTCAGAGGGTGGAGATGGATGGCAGGAGAGAGATTGTTTGTTCATTACCTTTGCAGTTCACTCCTTCTGGGACACCTGGCATTGGCCACTGTCAGCAGACAGAGTACTGGGCTGGATGGACCTTTGGTCTGACCCAGTATGGCCATTCTTATCTTCTTATGTATATTGCCTTTGAAGCTTCTTACTACCAGGGACAGTACACATCTACCACCTAGCAAACTGGACACTATAATTGACAATATTTTTCCCCATTTTTTCCTTTTCTTTCCCCTCTGCATCCCCCTCTCTTTTTCTGCTATTTATTGGTACCCTGGATCTCTTAACTCCATTCATCTGAAGAAGTGGGCTGTGCCCACAAAAGCTCATGATACCATCCACATTGTTTGTTAGTCAAGTGCAGAAATTCTTGAACAGAATAATCTACCATTTCCTTAAAAATATTTTAAACACACTTCTGCTTGTTGCCTTAACTATGGAAGACAACAAGAGCAGTGATAATTAGAGATATTTTAATCAAATAATCATTTAATATAAATGACAGAGGTCATAGCTGAGTGAAAAGAAGCTTCATTCATCTTTGTATAGAGCCCCATGTTGGCTAAATTATATTGATTTAATAAGGGGACCTGGCAAGATATGTCCTTGTAATATATCTGTCTACCAGTCTTTCTGTTCTCTGGGTTGCTCACTAGCCCATAAAGGTAGGATAACAGAGAACATGGGCATGTTCATGGGCTTACAGCAACTAGATTACAGTGACTCTAGCTTTAACAGTCACAATGTCTCCTATCTCAATGTGCTTGTCCATTCTTCCAGAGCAGAGCTTTCTATTTCAATCTGCTGTAACTCTGGCAAACTGACCAGACAGACGTTACTGCACATAATCATCAACACAGAGAGCAATGTTCCAGCTGCCTGATTCCTGGGGCCCACAACATGCAGCATGGCTGCAGAATCATTACAAAAAGCATTAAGGACTGTAGAGGAGTGTAGCAAGGAGAATAGGAGGAAGCCCCCTCTGTTAAGTAATCTTTCCATTCTCCAAACAGATTGGAGTTCAGAGACTCAAGATATAACAACCTTATAGATACAATATTTCAGATATGAGTATTTGAGATACCAACTTCACTACAATGCTACATGCTCAACTTATTTCTCTACCAGATATTTTTATTCTTTGCAATGATGCATATTTTCAGTTAATCGAGAAATCTTTGTACTGAATACAGAAGCATGTGCTATTTGAAATGTGTTCTTAATTAGAAAGAAATGTCACTCTCCATGAACCTAATATAAATTTCTTTCCAGAATGGACTTCAAGTGCTGAGCACACTACAATGAACTCCTCAACATAACAGGTCATAGCAATGCCAGGAAAGTGTAACATGCAGTCAGGCGGCCTTGCTGATCAAAACAAGAGAATTTACACAATACAGTGGCTTCATTTTAATAAAAGAAATAGTAAATATCTAAGAGACGACACTGGATAAGCAAAAGACACATAACCAGGATAGCCCAACTGCAGTGACTTTCTTATTAGGCTGAGTGACTGGCAACTTTGCAAAGAATGGAGGCAATGGCATTTATCCTATAGTGATGTTTATCTAACCACATTTAATAACAGCAAAGAGATGTGTAGGATATTTCTTCCATTGCCTACATTACAAATACTCATGCCCCAGCAGTTCAATGGTGTGTCCTTATAGCCACCTCTCAATCATATTTTCTTTAATTTGATGATACATCTGTGGTGCCCACCTCCCACTCCTCATGATGAGGGAGACATTCCAGTTGCCAGCTGGCTGCTCTTCTTTGCGCATAGTATCCTGGTATACTCACACTGCATCACACTATTCAAACCAGAGAACCTGAATATCTGGGAAGCAACACCCAAACAAGAATTAAGCTGGCACTCCCTACTTTTCAACTGGTGTATGTGGAAGCGAAAGAAGGAATGACAGTCATGAGGAAGAAGAAAGAGGGCAAGTCACAGAATATGAGCCAGGGTAGAGAGGAAGAAACAGGAACACTGAGGAAAAATGGGGGATAAAATTAAAGGCAGGTTTTAAGCCATTTTCAAAAAGCATGGCCTAACATACCACAATTGACTTTACAATAAAAATGGGCAAAATAAAAATAAAAAAGTTAATACAGTAAAACGCTGCATTAAAAAAAAAAGTTCAAGCAATTAATTCAACATGATGAAACTTCAGAAAAATATTGCTTTGAAGTAAGTTCACTAATAATTAATTAACAAGTGCTAACCTGATTTTGGAACAATAAGCCTAGAAATTGTTGAAAATAATGAGAGATTAAATAAAATGAATGGACTATTAAACCTAATAGGTGATCATAAATTGAATATATAGAAGTCAATGGGGGAATAAAGCTATAAAGAATATATTCCTGGATCCAAAATCTGTATTATTGCAACAAAACAGCAAGCTAAACAATAGTCACATTTTGTCAGAATTCAATTTTTTAAAAGACAGAAGCTGCAAGCATACTGACAGATAGTAGATCAAAAAAGGAAGCAAAAATTCTCTACAACAAATATAGATCTTATTAATGTCCATCTTTTATTTAAAAAAATGAAGGAAGGTAGGACCATTGAGGAAATTTCACAAGCAGTAATTTACTGCAGTACGATTTATGAAAAGAGGAAAACCTATAGGTTATATAAATTATATATTTATATATATTCACACACATTGGTGGCAAGTTAATTGCAGTCACTGTGAAATAATGCAAGCTATTTTATGTTAATAATGCAGTAAATCTATTGGAAACAATGGAACTGTAATTATATGGTAAACTGTGTTAACTATACCACTTTAGTATCCTGATGACTGTGCATTTAACTCGTGTCGGCACTGTATGTACTAAAAAATGACATACTGTATTTCCTTCCATATTATAATATTAAAGCAATTTAATTACCTATCTTTGAGAAAATAAATGGTGAAATCTTACCAGCTTGTAAACTGGGAGAGGACAATAAAAAAAATGGCAGCCCACAAAGTTAGTCTCTGGCAGGCCGCCACCACTACGTTTACTTGCATCTCTGCAGGTATCGGAGGATCACGGCTCTGGTTGCCCGCGAATTGCCATTCGTGGCCAATGCAAACGGTGGGAAGTGTCATAGACAGGGACTGGCAATTTGCGGCCAATGAGAGCTGCAATCCTCTGATACCTGCGGAAGCACAGGTAAACATGGAGGTGGGGGCCCATCAGGGACTAACCCTGCAGACCGGAATTTGCCCCTGTTGAAAATTAAATATAAACACAGTAAATCGTTTGGGTAAAATCCTGGACTCTTGAAGTCAACGTGACTTTTGTCATTGACTTCAGTGGGGATGGAATTTCATCTGCCATCTCTCCATATTTGCAGCAACATACCTACGGTCGGGTTGGTGTTGTATATGGCTTATTTCCTCCTGACAGTCCTGTAACATGGGCTGCAGTTCTTCTTGGGGTGAGGGTGTTAGAGTGGCAGTAGACTGATGGCTGTAGGAGACAGCTGCAGGAGAGGAAGCTGCTCCTCGGACTGGAGGAGTGGGACCTCGCTCATCATCCTCTTCTTCCTCTAGCTCATCCCGCTGTAGATACATCCTTGCAGGTGGCACTGGACATGGAATTTCTTGGTCATAACTGAGAAATAGTTTTTTAAAAAGTGAGGACTATAGCTTAAATTATATTTGTATTGCATCAAACAAGTATACCATACACAACAGGGGTGGAGAACCTTTTTTGGGTCAGGGGCTCCTGACCCATGGAAAATTCAGTCAGGGGCCACATACAAGTGAGAAGCAAAGTGGCCCCTGACTGAGAAGGAAAAAGAGAAAGACACGACATTCCCCACATTCCCTTCATACACCAGAGCCTAGGCAGGCCTAAGATAGTAGATTTTGTGTGCTCCAGCCCCACCGGGGGAAGAAGGGTTGTAAGGCCGATAGGCCTTAGGTTCCCCACCCCTGATATATAACTATATAGCCAGGCAAAAATCACACTTTTTGTTGTCCTCTCCTCATAAAGGGGTCATGGAAAGATCCTGATCCCAGTGAAGTAAAAGGGGCTTTGCTATTGGCTTCAGTATGGCTAAGATTTCATTTCCTAATAATAATAATAATAATATATGGAGATATACCATCTCATAGAACTGGAAGGGACCTTGAGAGGTTATCAAGTCCAGTCCCCTGCCCTCACAGCAGGACCAAGTACCATCCTTGACAGATTTGCCCCAGATCCCTAAATGGCTCCCTCAAGGATTGAACTCACAAGGCTGGGTTTAGCAGGCCAATGCTCAAATCACTGAACTATCCCTCCACCCTTGAGACTTGTAAGAACCTAAATTAGTTGCTAGGTGACTAAAATGGCTATTAGGGCCAGTTAACGAACAGAAAAAAATAATATTAGGTAAATATCTTATTCAGTGAATATTATTATGCCTCAAATAATGTATTTGAAAAACAGAAGTTGAGTTATATAGCAGGTAACATGCTATAATCCAAACAACACAGGGCTTCAGTTTCAGAACAGGAATCGCAGCTGGTAAAGATGCATTGACCTAAGGCTATTAAAAGCCTTCTTTGCATTTACTAAGCAATATTATATGTAGCTCAGGAACATCCAAAATGGACTGAAGGAATACTTAGCTATCACGTTGGCAGAGCACAAATTAAATTAAATTAAATTAAATTAAATCAGTTTGAGCTATCTTGTCAGCAAAATGATAAAAGGATTACTTGTTCATTTTTCTTACCTTTCATCCACAGAAAGACTGTAATCTTCACTATTGCTGTGGGGAGGAGGGTGTGCTGGGGGTGGTGGAAGTAGATCTGCCCAATTCATGCCAGCCTGCTTGGATGCCTTAGGGGTGCGAGCACCCTTCTTATGTCCTTGACTCCCTAAGAATAAACAATAATATATTTTTAAAAATGCTTTTAATTATCTCCTTCCACCTAATTACTTTACCACCTACCCTGGGGGTGGCATGGAAAGGAATCAGGGATCATTCCAGCTTCTACTGAAATCAATGTGGATTTTACCATTGTCTTGACTAGGAGTAAGTTCTGGTCCTTCTTCTTTGTGTACATAATTTCACAATTGCAGTTTCACTGTAAAACCAATTATTCCAAATTTTGCTGCAATTAATTTTAACCAGAAACTCTGATGCAGCAAGGACAAAACACACAGTCTTCATGACTTAATAAATAGCTCAATGCAATTAAACCATAAACGATTTTTATAAGCAATATAAATAACAATGATCTTCCCATAGCTATTAATTACATTATAGATTATGATCTAAAACACATGAGCTGTAGACGTATTTTCCAAAGTGCCTTTCTATTATTTAATTGCTAGAACCTAAAATACAATAGGATACAGATATGATCTATTAAAGTTCCACTGTTCCATTAAGTCACTGAATATATGCAATTTGTATATGTCCACTGAAATGTTTTAGGGACAATGAAATGACTAATTTTAGTCTGAATGGCAAATGCAGTTGAAAATAATTGCTAGAACAATGAAAATAAATTATAAAAAACAACCTGATGAAATATGGCGTGAAAGTTTTCAGATGCTGTTACTGTGAAATTATGGCTTACAGTAGACTGATGTAGCTTTAACAATCCAGCAGTACTGTCCAAAAATTCAGGTGCTGAATTTTTATAAGAAGAATATCTGTAATCAAAACTAGCTCTACATTTTCTGTGTTAATTTGTATACTTTGTCATTTCTATTAATTTACTTTTTGAAACCTATTATTAGTTTCATTTCTTTTTTTAATGACAAATTCCTTCTTCATATTAACTTCTTTAGATAAGCAAAAGTAGAATTTTTCTCTTTATACCTGGCATAGTTTACGCTATGCACATAATTAAGGATGTTGAAGTTATTGTGTAACTGTCTCCTATATTGTGTTCCTAGAAACAATATTTCAGCATATTACTGCTCCACATTGACCGCTTTGTGCCAGTATGTTTTAATTGCTCACTATTGTTTTACTGGTACATCAGTGCCGTATTGTGTCAAGCAAGGCCCTAATTGCCCCAAAGAGACCATAATCTGCATTTTATTCCTTATTCTCTTTTATATATATATATATATATATATATATATATATATATATATATACACACACACACACACACACACACACAACACACACTAGCATTCCTGCTGGAGTCCTTGGCTAGGGCTATAATTTGTCATTGTTATGAATGCCCATATTAAGTGTCAGCACAATAAATATTACACCCCCATTCTTAATTCACATGGGTTCATATCCTCTGAGATGCATTTCAAGTCTCAATGCTTTAGAAGTGGGATTCAGCAGATCCTGTTGCTGTAGAATTGAGCAAACTGCCCACTCCCATTAGATTCTTTCTGGGGATTCAGGAGGCTTAATAGGCTTGCTAGTCTCACCCCAAACAAACGGTTAAGAGTACCAGGCAGCTGACCTGAAGACAGAAAGAACAGGGCCTCAATTACACTAAAACACATTTACCCTGCCACAGTACTTAGGATAGTTAGATTAAGATCGACACAGCCACGTTAGACAATTGAGCCACCCCAAAGAAGCAAAAGGTAACAGAGAACAAGATTCACTTGCAAGAAAACCTTTTGCAAAAGGCTCTTAGATACTTTGTATATGAAAGGCACTGTGAGAAATGAAATTCTTTAATTCTGTATTGTCTAAACCTATGATACCAGTAAGATTAGTTTTGATAAACAGTCACTGAGCTGGTCTAAATAAAAACAGAGGGCTTTTTTCAGTTCTTTCTACCAATTTGTATGGTATCAGAGTTGAAAAATTACAGATACAAAATTTACTGAAATTTGTTTTGTTAGGCATAAAAAATGTTCTGTTATCTAGAGTAACTGCAATATACTGTAATAACATATTGACATATCAACATTTTAGCTGATGCCCAGAGATGGGAAGAGATTATGGTACCTTTCCAAAAAGAGAAGTTTGTTGCACTATAACTTGCTTGCTTTGAAATTTCCAAAAAGGACTTTGTACAGAAAAGTCTGGGAAGCCAATATATCAAACAGTGGAGGACCAAGTTAGAAAATCCAAAGTATTCTGCAGTATATGGATTTTACAGATCCAGATGGCATTAATCAACTAGCTGATGCTTAATTATACATAATAAAGACGACGCAACCAGAAATTATGGAAGTTAATTCTGACCCCACAGAGTTTCTGTTGTATTTCTTCCAATGAGAGATGCGGACACTCAGCAGTTCTGCAAATCAGGTCATTAATACTGAATATAGATACAGTTCCATCAAAGATGGTAACATTATTACTCTTCTTCTATATATATATTTAAGAAATGTCTGTCTGAGTCTGTCTGTCTAAGAACTCCTCCTAAATAGTAAGAGCTAGGATCACCAAATTTGGTGGGCAGCTTCCTCTTATCCTAACATAAAGCAAGGTCAGGGTTTGGTTGTGCCAGGAAAACCAGAAGTGCCTGTAATGGTAATGTTTTCCATAACATGGAAAGGGAGTGCTCTGAAAGGAGGGATGCTATATTGAGAGTGACCACTGCAGGAAGCAAGCGTGGGGGACATCTATGCTGCAGAGTGACCACTGTGGGACAGCCGCACTAGGCAGAGTGGCCAGCTGGGGTTGGGGCTCTACATGGCAGCCCTCTGCACTAGGTAAGTGGTTCTCCTCCCCCAAACTCCTTCCCCCTGGCCCTTGGCAGCAGTGCCACAAGTGGGGGGGAGCCCCATTAGCCAGCCACCCCACTGTGGCCACCCTGCTGGCTGCCCTGCCCCCAGAACACTGTGGGGTGGAGGGGTTGCAAACCATGGCCTGCTGGGGGGTGGGAACTGTGGCCCAGTGGCCCCTACAGACTCCAGGGGGAGCCAGGAACCACCTTTCCAGAGGAGACACTGGGGCTGCTTGGGCATGTGATCCTGGACAGCCCACAGAGCTGCCCCTGGAACACCAATTCAGCCCTTGAGCACCGTTGCTTTGTCCCTCCATGGCTCCAACCCTGACCTGACCCCGGGGTGAAGCCAACAGCCATGGGGGCAACTCCAACCCCAACCCCAGGCAATGCTGGGTAAGTATCTGAGTACAATATATTTTAGAAATGCGCAAGTCTGTCTGTCTGTCCAGCTATTAGTCCATTTGTTCAAGAACTCCTTCTAAATGGTAAGAACGAGGGCCAACAAATTTGGAATGCAGCTTCTTCTTATTATAACTTAAAGCAAGGTCAGGGTCTGGTGGTGCAAGGACAATGGGATGGGCCTGGAATTTGATTGTTTCTCATAAAATGGAAAGGGAAGGGTCTGGTAGGAGGGAGTTATATTGTAGAATGTCCACAGGGGACAGCACGGGGCCAGAGATGGGGACTGGGGTGGCTATAAGCTTATGTGGCTGGCAGGGGGCAGGAGTGGAGAAAGGGGCAACTATCTACTATATATTTCAGAGAAGCATCTTTAGCTATCTACTATATATTTCTATTTGTCTGTTTGTTCTCCAGCCAGAGGACATGGACCTCTCCCTCTCCCCCAGCTGTGCCCACTGCAGCTGCAGTGGCCACGGACAGGAATGTCTCACCTGGCCCCAAACTGCCACGAGAGAGGGCTGGGGTTATCCTCTCAAGGGCAGCCTGCCTACTGACCCCCTCATTCTCAGCCCCACTCCAAAACAATGATTTAAATGAAGAAAAACAAAACTTATTTGAGTTAAAGACCCAATGAATGCTGGGTAAATCTTCTAGGAGAACCATATATTATTTTAGCAGATTGTAGCTTGGTATGGATATACTCACCAGATGTACTACTGCCCCTATCTGAACTATTGTAGGATCCTCCTGTGTTCTGGTCATATGACTGGTTGTATGGAATAGTTGGAGCATTATTGTCATTTACTCTGTAATCTGTAGGTTTAATAACACAGTTAATATTCCGTTAATAAACTCTTTCATGTGTATTCTTGCTTCATAACATACTATAAGGCGCACTGAATATATCGATGAGGAAGTATGTGGAGAAGGGCATCCTTTAACCCTCCTCATGTTTGTTTTCTCCTATCTTTTCCGTTAATTACTGTTACACATAGGTTTCCAGAGTTTAGGGCATCTCAGTAGCTCCATGAATAAACAGGTCCATGGTCACTGAGGATATGTCTGCATTGCGCCTAGACACCAGTGAGTGTCCTCTGCAAGCTGACTTGGGCTAGTGGGCCTTACACTAAGGGACTGTTACGTTTCAGTGGAGATGTCTGTACTCAAGCCCGGGCTCTAAGACCCTGCAAGCTCAAATTAGCTGGCATGGGCTGGCTGCAGGTGTTCAATTGCAGTGTAGATCATACACTCAAGGCAAAATTCAACCCTAGGCACAGTGCCTATGCCCTTCTCAAGTCCCAAAGCATACAAAGGGTTATGCCACATTTCTGAAAGGAAGAGAGTTTAACCCTACAAGAGCCAAATTCCACTGAAGTCAATTTACACCCACAGAAAGCTTGGTCCAATTTCTCTATAGTATCCAGGAAGAACGCCAGATAGTGCTGCCACAGTTCTAGATGAGCATAGTTTTTTTTTTAATTACTAACAGCTACAATAACTGGCCTGTCCAATTCTGAAGCTCTAGCTGAACATTTAATTACAGGGATTTTATTTTTAAATGCTAGAGTTGGCAATCAGAGCTACAAAAATTTCTCAGGGATAAAATGTTCAGCAGACAATATACTGTTTTCTTGCTTAAGGAGTGTGTATAATTGAAAGAAGCCTAGCAAGAGCTAAGTTGCTTTTCATAGAGCAAATAAAATAAAGACATAAACAGAACCATTGGACATAAAGTACTGACAATGAAGCACAGCATGGAACTCATCAAAATGGTTATTTCTCATTATAAAAGCTATAGGTAAAATTGTCAGCGAGATGGTTTTGACTTAGGAAATAAGAAATCCAAGATCAGACTATTGACTCATAAAAAAACCCATACAGAGTAGCTAAGAATCCAGTCCCCATCTGCTGCAGGCATGCTTTTGATAATGGAAGCATGGGGGGAAAAAAAGGGCAGAATGATAAATCCCACACCAGAATGTATTCTGTAATCGTTTCTCAGTCTAGCTGCATTCTACACTTTACGCTGAAACCTAGCATTCCATGTCTGTTTACACAGAGCATAAACAATAAATCAGCACTCTGAAATATGTATATATGACTGTCAGCGGACAATGCTTTAATGGGGTCTTTTCATAGCACAATATGCTAGAAAATGTGCAGCTGTAATATATACCATCTGAAAGAGACAATGTCTTCTTGGCCATAAAATGCAAACATTTTAATTCTGAAACTGAAATGTAATACATACAGGCACCAGGAAAAAGTGAGTACATAAGCATAATTACAAAAAATAACCCCCTCAAACCCTACAGCTTGGAGCCAGAAAAAATGAATTTTCCCTTTGACTATGTCAAAAGGTGGTGCACATTTTATATGGCCCTCTCAACCACTCTGTGGTAAGTAGGTCAGGCAGGAAATACATGAAATCAACCTTCTGTAATGAAATGTCTTTTTTGCTGGACACCTTTTCAATATCACTACATGATCACACAAGTTACAACTATCTGTTCAAAAACTTCACAGTTAGAATGGATCCACTTCCTAGAAATACTTCTTTGCAAATCAGGTTATTAAAGCAGGTTGCATGGTAGCCTGCAGACTAGCAAGAAATAACATACCTATTTCTTTTAAGTCCTACCCATCACATTGTAGTAACATGACCCTCAGGCCACAAAAGTACATTCTGATGTTTCAGTTTACACTGAAATCAATTTATTTTTAGTGTCCAAATCCACAGACTGCAGGCAGGACGAGAAAGGAAATCTAGTATCCTATTTTTTCCATAGTATTCTTTCCGAATATGTGAGTTGGAGGCTTACTAGGAATATAGCTAAAATTAATTGGATTGGTCTATTTCTGTCCCCAGTGTACAACAGGATATAATGTTGTACAGTTTGATGTGCAAAAATTCTATTTGTTTACATGAAGATGTAGATTTAATTAGCCTGCCTCCATCCACAACTGATAAAGGATAGGTTGACCTATTTAAAATTTAAGGTGGAGTAAAACGTGACTACCATGCGTCAGCCTGATGAATAAAAGATCTGGTTTTTGTTCTAACCAATTAAGCATCTACTATTCAATTTAAATTAATAACAAAGCCATATTAAAATATATTTTATTTAATGCTCTTTAAAGTTGCAGCTAGTTATTTGTTATAATAAATTCAATCTTCAAAGGTTATTGTAGTGCTAATTAACCCTTTGACACTGTTAACTGGGAATTTCTCAATCTACAAAGGAATAAGCCTAGGATCACCACATAGGTCTACGTCTACTAGTCCTGACAAGCTTTGGACTCCCAGCACCAGACATCTGATGAATAAACAAGAGTAAAAAACCCTAAAAGCTCATCACCTTTGTTTAATTTGTTTTGCTCCATAATGTTGTACTGTATGGGTGCAACCTCTTGTTTTTGCTGAACGGAAGGTTTCCAGTGTTTCTCATTTGTATCCCCACTGTTGCTGTTAACATTATTGCTGATGCTTGACTGGATGAGCTGAGTGGTTGCATAAGGAGTGGGCTGCCCAGGTTGGTTGACAAATCTTCCATCCTTTAGATTTGGGCTATTGAAGGTTTTCATCTCATTGATTTTGTTGCTCAAGTCCACATCACCATACACAGTTGACTCAGGCAGCATCAGATTTGTTTGCTTGCTGTCCAGCTGGTTGTTGTAATTTGCTATGCAATCAGCTAACCACATAGGAAAGGAAAAAGAAAAGGTCATTCTGTTCCGTTTCTCACCATATCTTCATGTGCAATATGCTTTACAAATATTTTTGTACACAACGTTACGACCTGATTCTGTAAAGCAGAAAAGGGTTTGTAGTAATATAACTTTTAAATAAATGAATGAATAAAGAGTCCATTGAACTTTATTTAGCTTTAAGTTACTACACAAAAACAAGGGCTGCACCATATGCTTCTCATAATTACTTTGGATCTTATTAGTCATGCATACTATTGCCTCTGGCACCTTATTCAGTATAAATCAGAGTGAATTCACCCTCCTAGTAGGTACTTTGCCACAAAGTTAGCACTCAGGGATAGTCTCACAGTAACCAGGATTGTGCAGACATTTAAACCATAATTCTAGAACTCAGACCCGGTATTAAATGCTGGATCAGCATGCCTGTCTTCCAGGAAACTTGTTTCCTTCCCTGTGACTAGCATAAACATTATTTTCACAGGATCTGTTTCCCCTTCATATCCAACTAACTGCTAATGACACAGTAAGCAGATCTACATATATGGAGTTATTAATAAAAGAACATAAGAACGACCATACTGGGTCAGACAAAAGGTCCATGAAGCCCAGTATCCTGTCTTCTGACAGTGGCCAACGCCAGATGCCACAGAGGTCGTGAGCAGAACAGGTAACCAGCACAAAATGACCATTAAATGTGTAGAAGCTTCAGGGGGTAGCCGAGTTAGTCTGTTACAGAACAAAACAACAAATGGTATGGTAGCAGTTTATAGACTAACAAAACATGTAGATGGTATCATGAGCTTTCGTGGGCACAACCCACTTCTTCAGATGATCGGTTCACAAGAAGACAGTCGCTGTATTTTAACAAAATATAACTGCTAGGTGATTACCTCAGGACAAATCCCAGTGTCCTTGGTGAAGGCAAACTCTAGCCAAAATTAATGAGTAAAAATTAAGCAAGCATTTCAGAATTTAACCTCCACATTCTAAGAAATAGACATATACATTTCCAAAACATTCTCGAACATTCACAGTTCTTTCAGGATACATTTTCTGTGTAAAAGCAGTAAAATACAAAAATAAAATAATTCCTCCCCACTGCAATGGTTAAGGGATGTGAGAAGTAGATGCTATTACAAACAACTTATTCACTGCACACTTCATGCCCTTCAGCTTCAATTTTTAAAAAAAGATTTTACTGTTTGATATATTTTTCTTTCATATGAGAGCTGTTATGTATTTATTGCTCTGCATACTCTTCAGCTTCTTGACATTTGTTACATTAGGTTTTTTTCATTTCTGTCTTTCCCTTTAATTTTTTTCATGATCACCTAAAGCAATGCTGCTACTCTTTCCTCCTCTTCATGAAAGTTCTGTCTTTTTATGCCTCATCTTTTTACCTTCCTGTATATCCTTTATTGCTCATGCCTCCTCCTTTATTTTGATTTTCTATTGGGAACATTCTAGAAATACATTATTTGCTTTCTTCTTCAGCTGGATTTTGTGAAGGAAAATAATTTGTGAAGTACATACTGCTGTAGGTCCAATCTTAAGCTATACCTATTAGGATGTCTTCCTACAAAGTATTTATCTGTACAAATAGCATCTTATCTATATAACAGAAATTTTTATCAAAAGTGAATTTTTTATTCCGCCCTACTTTTACAAAGCAGCTGTCCTTTTAAAGTAGGGTTCCCAATGAGCACTATACTTACAAGATTATATTAGAAATATGTATGGCTAATTGGAGTGTCTATAGTTAAACTTTTATATATAAAGGCTGTAAACCTTTGTGCTTCAGGACATAAGACAACTGCAAACTGAAGGGGCTAAGAAGATTCAAAGATATTAAGCCTGGAAAGGACAATTATGACAGTCAATTCTCCTGTGTAAGAAAGGCCATAGAATTTTACTAAATGATTCTTGCATGAAGACCATAACTTCAAGTTGAGATAAAGAATATATTTTAGAAAGATTTAGAGAGATAACTGTGATTAAACAATAAACTGAAGGAGAACAGACTTCATTCCTCACTAAATTGTTCCAATGCTTATTACCCTCACTATCAAAAATGTGTGCCTTTCTCGAGTCTGAATTTGTCTAGCTTCATCCTCCAGCCAGTGGACCTTGTTATGACTTTGTCTGCTAGACTAAATAGACCGTTATTGTCAGAAATCCCTTTCCTATCTGGGTACTTATAATCCACGTGCACATTATTCCACAAGTCCCTTATTAGAAATTTCATACCTTCCTCTGAAGCATCTGGTACTGGCCACTGTCAGAAATGATACTGGACTAAATGAATTACTATCATCAGTTTATGGCTGGCCTTGCAGTAATTACATTAGACCTAGTGGGAACACCATGTCCTCCCAATGTAATTTGGTAGGCAGTCGTACTCTGACTGCAAAATGATGGGGGAAGCAGTGAAGGCCAACCATTGTTATTGTCAGTGCTCTATGCCCAAGAAGGGATGTGTCTACTTGGGTAGGAGTGTGGCCAAGGAGTCCCACTCCTGACTCACTGGCAAGTACAACTAGGTCAGAGTAAAGAGAATGTTAGTTACATTGCAAAGCAGGATTTGCTATACATTTTTTTTAAACGTATTACACCTAGCATGCACCACCTGAGCGCAGCAGGCATTATACGCCATAATGTCTCCCTCTAAAATATTCAGCCACTGAGGGTACTTTTCTGGCCATCCCTGTGTTATCCTTGCTCCTAAGAGCCTCAATTTATCTCTAAATTCTATATTTTGCTTTTCACATTCAACATAATTAGTTATTCTCTGTAATATAATCTTTACAGACAAACAAAAAAACCTCCAAAACCCAGCCACCCAAATGAAGAAGATTGGCATCGCAATAAGTGAATAGCAAAAGGCCTAAATATGCAAAACTAGATGGGAAATCTTTGCTATATAAAGCATTTCTTGTTTCTGGTCATTTAAAGAAAACCTCTTCAATAACCTGGTCATTTCAAGAAAACCTCTTCAATTGTGGCATTCCTACTTCTGGTCCAAGCCAGTATCACAAAGTGCAGAACTGCACCAGAATTAAAATTAATTTGGACTTTTGAAACTCAAGAAATGTTCCGTTCAGTTTGAATTTTAGGACCCAAATCAGGTTCCTTCTTATTTGACTAGAATGAGTTCATTCATGCCTAGTTTTACAGTACGTTTAGGCCGATCATGGACTAAACCAAATTTGTATCAATTAATGGGACCATTTAGCTTATGTTTAAGGTGCAATGATTTTGTGAGCATCATAATAGAGAGGTAATTTGGTAGGCAAATGCTGCAGTAGCAGCAAGAGGAATTGGAGGGCTAATACAGGTTGAACCTCCCTTGTTCAGCACCCTTGGGACCTGAGTGATTCCAAACAATGGAGTTTGTCGGACAAGGGGAGGTTAAGGTTCCCCACCCAGCTGTAGGCTCTGCTCTCAGCTGGAGCTGCACTCCCTGCTACTTGCCTCTGCCTCTAGTCCCCTGCTATGCTAGCCTTGACCGGGGCCGCATCCCGGCACTGTGCCAGCCCCAGACAGGGGCTGGCCCCGCTGCCTCTAGCCCCATGCAAGGCTGTGCCCCCTATAGCGCTGGCCCAGGTTGTGCGCCCATCTGCCAGCCCCACTAACTCCAGCCCTGGTTGGAGCTGCACTCTCCACCATCAACCCCAGCCAGGACTGCACTCCTGGCTGCTGACCATGCTGCCTCCAAGCTGTCTGGGACTGCACTCCCCACCACCAGCCCTGACTGGGGCTGCACCCTTTTCCCCACTGTACCAGCCCCAGCCTGAGTTGCGTTTCTGGCCACTGACCCCACTGCCTCCAGCCCCAGATGGGGCTGCACTCTTTGCTATCAGCACTGGCCAGGGCTGTGCTCCTCACCGCACCAGCCCCACTAGGGATGCGCTCCCCACTGCCAGCCCAGACTGGGCTGTGCTTCTGAACTTGACCAGCTGGGGCTCTCTGGTCCAGCAATATCGGTGATCCTGCTGGGCCACGGATGTTGCCGGACCGGAGAGTCCCAGATTTTAGAGGTTCAACCTGTAAAACCATCTTGAAAATCAGCAAACCCAAGTTTAGCAGCTGCACAGAATGAAATAGGAGCTATAGGTACATGCCCATTATCTGAAATGATGTACCAGCTGGTTGGGGGAAATGGATGTGACCCTATAACCTCTAAACTGTGGCGGCATATAACACAAAAGTTTAAAATTGTAAGTGGTATTGTAATCTACTGGCAAAACCAGGTCCTCTTCCATACCACAACAAGATGTTAGTGCCTCTAGCTACAGAGCCTTGGCTCTTTAGCTCAAGATGAAGCAGCTCTTGCATTTATCTCTAGAGGTCCCCAGGATCAATCTCTGGGAATGCACCAACACGTAACGTTTTATGGTTTATCCTCAGTTTAATGAAATGCTGGACAGTCTGCACAACATTCACGATAAGGCACTAAAACTGTAAGACTGAAATAAAAATGTATGAATGAGATTGGTATTAAATCTAAGTATTTAGGAAAGCAACTCTCGTCTCTGCTTGTAAGAGGTCAGTGTAAAACAGGCCTTTTGTTAATTAGCAAAGGTGTCTAACCTGGTCGACTGTAAGTTGTGAGGTTGCTGTCACTATTTCCATTGCCCGAGGTGCAACAGTTGATGGAGCAGTCATTGTGGTTATTCCCAGTGTTGGGCCATGTATCCGCTAGCCATGGTTGAGGGGCAGGTTCACTGATGTTTAAAAGTCCTGGTCTTTAAAAGACAAAGTTTGGTAATTTCATAAATCAAACAACTGTGTTATTAAACCAATTCCTATGCTCTTCTGAAATGGCTGTCTAGTGTGAAAAAGTTTATATTGTGAATAATGAAGGTTCTGACAATGCATATTTATTACATCTCTTACAAAATATATTTAATTGATATATGTCCACTAATCTTGGCTCTTAGCATATTGCTAATCACCTGCCTTGCCACAGAAACAAGAAGAACTGGGATATGTATTGACTCCCAGATATCCCCATAAAGTATTGATTTTTTTTGGTAAATTATGGTAGAGAGAAACCATCAAAATAATTTGACCATCCTAGGGGTGTGAACAAACAGTAGAGTTAGCTGAAAAAATGGAAAATTTATAATTTTATGAAATTTTCTGGTTTTCATAAAAAATCTGAAAACCAAACACTAGGGTTTTTCAGTTTTTCCCTAATTTTAATTGGCAACATGGAAAAATGGGGGAAAGTGGGGAAACGAAAAGAAGCATGAGAAAGGACTGAAGAAAAAAGGAAGCAAAAGGAGAGAAAATATCAATGACAAAAATAAAGGTGGGATGCTGGTTGAAAATTGGAAAATGTATCAAAAAATTATTTTTCATAAAAACTGTGGAACACTAGCAGCACCTATTGAAGTCCACAGGAATTGTGAATGCTCAGCATCTTTGATAATCAGATCACAAGTCTTCACTGCTGTATGTTGGCTGTATATTGGATGATATATCATGTCATCAGCTAAAAGATCTGTATTCCAGCTGCATGGTTCCAAGTTATTGCAGGTTTTCTAGTAAGCACTAAATAAACTTTAATGAATATTCTACAGAACATTCACCACATACTGTTTTTTTCCACTGATATCATTGTGCTTTTTGCAAAGCTTCGCATACAGTAGTAACCCTTAAAAATCTGATACTTGCTACTGATAACTAAATAAGTATTTGAAATTAGATAATTTCAACACTTGCTGTGTTCAAGTTATTTCCTACAGTAGATAGGTATACTGAACTAGAGGGTTATACTGCAGAAAAAAAAAAAGAACATATACATTTATCTCAGGCATAATGGACAAATTTTAAGGGCTACTGAAGTTAAAAAAAAAAAAAAAAAAAAAAAAAAAAACACACACACAACAGAAGTTTATCACTGAGTCCAAAAACAATAAATATCTAATGTGAAAATATTGAATATAATGCTTTTTCAACTGAAATCCTTTAAAACTGGAAATTGAGAATGAAAACTGCTACAGAAGTTAGTTATGAGGCATTTAGTCTGTCAATATCAAAGAGCACTTCAAATATATGAATAAACTATCTATCTATCTATATATATATATCCATGCTACATGAGCCATCTGACAAGTAAGCATATGAGCCACTGAGGCATGACTTACTGTCAGACTTATACTAAGGCAAGCACATTTTCATGGATTTATTTATTTTTGTATATATAAAATAAATGTGCTGTTACTTAGTTTTGTGGGCAGTACAGCAGATTTGTCATTCCCATGCGTGGTATACCTAGCGCTCTGCTTATCATTTGAAAATAAACCTCAGTACGCAAGGGTGGGATAACAAACTCTGCTCCTTTCAGGTCCTAAGAAGGATCTCTGTATGGGAGCTATGGTTGGAGCAACCAAAAAAGCGCTCTCCTTTTGACCATGAACTTTCTGAATGTCGCAGAAGGGAAGTATGCACTTCACTCATACTCAAGTAGGAGGAAAATGAATGGCGAGATCATAACATCAATCCAGGTTTCAGAAACATCGTGTGCCAAATTATATGGCAATAGAAGCCACTATGCCTGCCCACTGGGTGGAATAGTGACCAAGAACAGTTTGTCTCAGCCTCCCAGCTTTCCCACAGGTTGGGAGGATGAATTCCATACTCCTTAACCTTTGCAGAGAAATAATTACTTGAGCTTTGTGCAAGGAAAATGAATATTATCCACAGGCATTAGCAGAATTGGATGCTATTTTGAAATACTTCACTTTGAGTTATGCTTACTTCAGAATACTAGAAGACAGCAGCTTTTATATTCTGTATAGGATTCCACAACCTACCTAGGCAATTTTCTCTAGTGCTTAACCAGCCTGACAGGAACTTTTTTGCTAATGTCCAACTTAAATCTCCCGTGCTGCTCATTGCTTCTTATTTTATCACTAGCAGTTAAGGAGAACAAAGTTTCTCCCTCATTGTGACAACCTTATAGGTATTTGAAAACTGTTATGTCCCCTCTTAGTTTTCTCTTTTCCAAGCTAAACAAAGTTCTTTCAATCTTCCCTTCTAGATCATGTTTTCTGGATCTTTAATCATTTTGTTGTTCATTTCTAGATTTTTTTCCAGTTTGTCCCCATCTTTTCTGAAATGTGCCACACTGAACTGGACATAATACCTAATTAGCACAGAGTAGAGAAGAAGAATTACTTCTCATGTCTTGTTTAAAACACTCCCGCTAAAACATCTCAGAATTAAGTTTTCTTTTTGCAACAGTGTCACAATGCTGACTCATATTTAACTGGTGGTCCACTATAACCCTTTTCCCAGTACTCCTTCCCAGGCAGTCATTTCCTATTCTGTATGTGTGCAACTAATTGTTCCTTCCTAAGTTTTTTGCATTTGTCCTTACTGAATATCATCTTATTTATCTCAAACCACTTCTCCAGATTGTCCAGATAATTTTGAATTATAATCCTATCCTCCAAAGCACTTTCAACCCTTCTCAGAAGATATAATCCTTATCAAATTTCAGTACATTTTTGCAAGGTAAGGACTACAGGGCATGACCCAGGGCAGAAGGGAGGGAAGGGGTAGGAATATATTTATCTAGATGTTTGACGAGATTTAAAAGCTCACTACCATACTGTGCCTTAAGTCTAATGCTGAGAAAAGGTTTGCTTGAGCGTGATTTCTGTGTTATTGAAGTGACACATGCAGGATATGCCTCTCTGCCTACTGCTAGTCTGTCCTCTGAAGAAATAGCAGCACCCTGTGCAGGAATTTGAGCTTATTGTGTGTGACATTGCCATTCATTAATCAATAAATTAAAACAGGCAAACATTTCAGTTTTGTCCTCAACCTGGAACTGAACTAGGTCTGAGAGCAAAGAACCATTTATAAATAAACTACCTATTTCTCTGTATTTCTTCAATGTAATTTTCTCTCTTGCAAGTGATGATTTAACTATTTTGCATTCACTGCCAGATTAAAAACAATCCCTTGTGTGCTGCTGTCTTCAGCAAGTTTTTCCTCCATGATGCGTTTTTCTTTTGTAGTATCTACAAACCAGCTATATTTCTTAATCTTCATAAATGCCACAATTTAATTACTTTTACTCAGTTAATCATCTGCTAAATCAGTAAACTTTGTATTCTGAAGTCAAAGTGCTCCCTCTGCTGTTTGTTTTTGGGATGCATTTTTTTACAGATCAACAAAGCAACTCAACTGACAATGTTAAGATTCAATTTTGCAAATGAACCAAAAGCTACATTTCAAAAGCCATATATTTTCTTTCTGAAATCAGTAAAATAAGGGAACTATATGCCTAAATGTTATTATACCATCAGTTATAAATGTACTCAATGTACAGGTATTCAGTTTATTTACATCCAACTTATGGTCTGCAAAATAAATCATGTCATTACCTGCCTCCACTGCTTACAGCTTCTCCTCCTCTCTGATAGGTTACTAAAATATGAAGAGATAAAAACAGAAAATAATTTAATAGTCATGTTTGACTTTTTAAATCTCCTTTTGTTTCCATCTAACTGAATCTCTCAATTTAGATTGGTTGCTTTAATACCGAATCTTACTCTCTCATCAGTCATTCCTTCATTTGCGAATTTATATGCCATACATGGGTCACCTGGCTGCTGACTTTAAATCCCATAAAAGCTTTACATGTTACTAAAATTTGTTGTGTATCAACCACACGCTCCCACTGTCCCAAATGGTGTAATGATTAGGCTAAATTCATCCCTAATATAATTCTACTGACTTCAAGCAAATTACTCAAGGAGGAATTTGTCACTTCGTTTAGTTAATGAATGAGCAGATGATGCTAAAAGATGTTAGAGCTTTATTGTACATTATTATCTTCTTGATAACATTAATCAGGTACCAGGATTTTAGAGCACAGACATTATGATGTTAACAATGGTTCATTATATCAAAACCTACTGCAAAATCTCTTATTGACAGACATTGTATTCTTATTATACCATCTCAACTGGAAGGGACCTTGAGCGGTAGGTCATTGAGTCCAGTCCCCTGCCCTCACAACAGGACTAAGTACCAGCAGCCCAAGTACCATCCTTGACAGATTGCCCCAGGCCCCTAAATGGCCCTCTCAAGGACTGAACTCACAACCCTGGGTTTAATCAAGCCAATATTCAAACTACTGAGCTATCCCTCCCTACAGTTATACAACACTCACATGTAAAGTCCTTATAAAGGTATTAGTTTCTAAAGTTTTACAATCATATTTTTAATATTTTTACATCTACAATTTTAATTTATTCACTGTAAGAAATAAATTAGTTTGTCTGACTGGTTTGAAATTATCAGATGTTTAGCTAACACTTCTTAAGAATAAAGTGTAAGAGAATCAGCACATATACAGTTTCCTTTCTTTAAAAAAATGTTTCTGGATATGAATTGCATGTATTTTCCAGAAAGCATCATGGTTAAACATTAGTTTTTAAGAGGCATAAATCAGTAGTTTAAAGTGCTATGAATTTGCCATTCTTGTGTTTGCAGTAGGTTAGGCAAAGGGTTAAGGAGATTAGCTCCACTGCAAATGTTGATGGATTCTACAGCTATGCATTTTCTAGCTAGGAATGTGTTTAAAAAAGCAGCCAAATTCTGCTCTTTAAAAGAACTCCAAGCTGGGAGTCTGCAAGGGAGAGATAAATGCTTGCAGTGATTACAATAACAGGATTAAAACCTTAGGAGGCAATGCTACAGGTAAGTCTTTTACTCAAGGTAATGCTACAGAAAAAATCCTGTTGCCATTTCAACTGAATAAAACTAACTACTAAGATTCTAGTGTATAGAAAAAGGAAAGATTGTTTAAAAAAACTTTTACATTGTGTATTTCAGATTTCTTCTTCTCAATTCTTAATATTGATTTTGCAGCTATGACTTCCAATACTATTATGTTCTAACATTTTTTAGGGTGATCTAAAACACACCATAGAGTAACATGTCACATTGTGATTATGCTAGAAATTGTACATCAAAACAATTAAAAAATAATAATTTGCATGTGCTTCCACTCTTGATTTCCAATGCATAAATATTAAGGGACAGGTTCTAGCATCTTGCCTCATGTTGAGTAGTGAGTAAAATCAGAGAAACTAATTGTGATGTAAGATACTACTCAAATGTGATTAAGAATGTAGCTCTAACTCATTACATCTCAGAACACACCCTTCAAGTAAGGCATAGTAAAGGTCTGTTTACACACCCAGGTTTTTGCCTGAGGAAGATGGCTGAATGGACTCAACACGGTTTAATGGCTGCCTGAGAATCTATTCAATAGCTGTTATTAAATTGTATGCTTTGTTACAAACTAGGGATGGAAGAGAGTAGTTGATTAGACTACTTAAGCTTATCGGGTAGTTGAATCGACTACTCGCATTCTTCTCCTCCCCCCCATTAGAGGCAGCAAGGGGCGGAGCAAGCTTAAAAGCCGGTTCCCCCCAGTACTGTCTTTGCTCCCCCTTTGCTGCCTCTAACAGGCTACGTCTAGACTGCATCCCTCTGTCAACAGAGGGATGCAAATCAAGCACATCGAAATTGCTAATGAAGCAGGGATTCAAATATCCCGCGCTTCATTAGCATAAGCATGGCCGCCGCTTTTTTTTGAAATGGAGCTTTTTAAAAAAACCCCGGCAGTCTAGACGCAGATCTGTTGAATATATAAACCCTTTTTCGACAGATCCTGTATTCCTCAAAAAATGAGGTTTACAGGATCTGTCAAAAAAGGGTTTATTTTTGACAGATCTGCGTTTAGACTGCTGTTTTTTTTCCGAAAAAGCTCCATTTCGAAAAAAAGTGGTGGCCATGTTTATGCTAATGAAGCGTGGGATATTTAAATCCCTGCTTCATTAGCAATTTTGACGTGCTTGATTTGCATCCCTCTGTCGACAGAGGTATGCAGTCTAGACGTGGCCTCAGAGGCACCGGGGGAAGGGGAAGAGAGGCTGCTCCGGCAGCAGCCCGTGGTCACGGGAGGTCCCAGCAGGAAGTTGGGACCCCCACATAGACAGGGCTGCTTCGTGGCAGCAACCCCTGTCCTTCGGGGGTCCCAAGTTCCTACTAGGACCCCCTGAAATCAGGGGCTGCTACCAGCTAGGCAGGCAGCCCCGCTCAGTCACAGTTTGTGCTGGGATTAAACCCCACTGCGGGTCTGCACTTTAAAATGTAGTAGAAATCTGGCAGCCTGCCTCCCCACCCCCGGCTCCTACTGTGTTTTAAATTGCAGAGACGCAGCTTTGGTCCCTGTCCCAGTGGGCAGGCAGCCTGTCTCAGTCCCTGCTCATGCCGGGTCAGGGACCAAACCCCGCTGTGGCTCTGCAATTTAAAATGCAGCAGGAGCCAGGGGGCTGTCTGTCTGGTCCCTTACTACCTTTTAAATTGGAGAGCTGCAGCGGGGTTTGGTCCCACCACAAGCCGGGACTGAGCAGGGCTGCCTTCCCCTATCGAGTAATTGATAAAAATTCTATTTACTACTTGATTACTAAATTAACCTAAATTTAACATCCATATTATAAACATGGCACTTGCACTCAGATTATGGGCTTGAACTCTATAACAACGGCTATACTGGGTCAGACCAAAGGTCCATCTAACCCAGTATTCTGTCTTCGGACAGTGGCCAATGCCAGATGCCCCCAGAGGGAGTGAACAGAACAGGTAATCATCAAGTGATCCCTCCCATGTCATCCATTTCCATTCTCTGATAAACAGAGGCTAAGGACACCATTCCTACCCATCATGGCTAATAGTCATTGATGGACCTAACCTCCAGGAATTAAAGTCCGTTGTAGTCAGTGGAAAGATTCCCATTGACTTTAGTGGGTTTTAGATCATGGCCTGTGTGATGGACATGTTTTATTGATTACAAAAGAGAGAGAAAGAGAGTGAGAACAAAAGAAAAGACAATTATTTCAAATCCTTTCTTATTCTCCACATGAAATGCAACCGCTTTGCATTAAAACAAGGCATCAGTTTTAACACTGCACATCCACCACTATAGTTCAGGAAAGGAAGCAAAGGCGGCATATCCAGTTGATACTGGGAGGCGAGAATATTTAGGGAGGCAAAACACAATTATTTAGGCTGAAATTGGGCCAGGAAACCAGAATTAAATATGAAAAAAATGTTCTGAAATCTTTAATGACCACAGTCAAAGACTGCTGTTACACCTCTTCCAAAAAGTTGACAACTCCTACAACATAATGCTTTCTAATGCCATGCTAGAACATTGTTTCAACACTCAATTTTAGAGGTAAGAGTAACACCTATTGGCTATGCCTACACTGCCCTCTCCTGCGTAAAAAATATGCAAATGAGGTGAAGTGTGGAATATTGCCGCGCATCATTTGCATAATTAATGAGGCTCCGTTTTTGTGCATGAGGCTTTTGCGCAAAACCCCCCTCTTGCGCAAGAGCCATTCTTCCGCTTTTTTCAGGAAGAATGGCTCTTGCACAAGAGGGGGTTTTGCACAAAAAGGAGCTGTGTAGACGGCTCCTTTTTGCGCAAAAACGGAGCCTCCTTAATTATGCAAATGAGGCATGGTGATATTCCATGCTTCGCCTCATTTGCATATTTTTTGGCGCAAGAAAGGGCAGTATAGACATAGCCATTGATTCTCCAACATTGCTGCTGCTCCCTGTAGAATATACAATAGGTGCCCTTCACAGGTTTCCCTTTCATATTGTGACCACAATCCTGATATGGTGTCAGGATCTAATGGTGTAGAAATCTGCCCCCATCCCACTCCAAGTAGCTCCTTTCACATTAATGGGATATCTTTTAAGTGCAGGAGTCCACACTACTGGATCCCTGTACAGCATGAGACCTGTGAGAACTGACAATCGCACACCACAAAGTTATATGAGTGGGCTTATAAACACCCAAATTGAGGGAGATGAAATGGTATCAACAAACAAACAAAACCTCAACTGCACATAGCAGTGATAATTTCTAAAATATGTGGAAGAAAAATAAGGAAGCTACTTCATCTTAAAGAATACTGCAATGATATCTGTCACTAGAAATAATGCATTTTAATATTTTGTTTTCAGAACAGCTGGGCTGGTTATATTAGAAAAACAGAAATAACACCACACATACATGCCAAACTAACAAAGGAGTGGGGAAAAGTGCAAATATATACCTGTTGGTGTGAAGGTAAAAGACGGGACTGAAAAATCAAAACAAAATACAAATTGGTTATTAAGCTGAAGAGAGAAAGGGTAACGTACATATTAGTACAAATCAAGCAGACAGCTGAACTTAAAACAAATAACTAACCCAGTAGTTCAGTCATACTGACATAAGAATTAAAGCAAATTTCAGAAAGAAGCTTGTCTTCACAGGTACCATTTTCTAAAAGTATAACATTTACTATACGCTCACAAGAAGAATAGAATGTAGTTTAGCCTCCGAATGACCCTATTCAGTTTAGTATCTAATGTTTTGCCACAAATCATAGTATCAACAAAAGTTCTACCCTGTTAATCATTTCAAAACACAGAATGATAAATTCTTTAACTAACCTTATCAGCATCTTACTTGAATCTTATCTAGAGAAAGTAGATGCTCATTACACTGAACTAATAGGAACACTTAAGTAGTCAATAAAAGAACAATGTCCTTTTAAAGAAACAAAGCGAATCATAAAAATAACTGCTTTAGTGTATGTTCACTAAATAATGAAATAATGTCCCATACTTCATCATAATAAGTGCACTACAATATATTAAAGCTGTAATATAATATTATTTTGCTATTGTGGAAAAGGAAGGAATAGACAAAATCAGAATGTATTCTCCCCCCCCCACTTTATTTATATAAGCTAGCCTTCCCATTGTAACTCCTTTCTACTTTTCAACCTATGACTTCAACTGGAAAGGTTAGCAGTGGAACAACAACACTCCTTGAAAACCTTCACTCTTGCTGCTACTATAAATCTTAATTGAATCAATAAGGTTTCTAATCAAAATGTAGTGCACTAGCATCTACTCTCCCCAACAGGACATACTCCCCCTTCTGTTTAATTCTAGCATATAGTTTCTGTACTCTTGAAGGGAAAAACTTAGTTTTCCCTCTTGATTCCAAGTAAAACAAAGAAAAACATGAGAGATGCAACAGAATATTCACTAAAAGACATCTGTGGACTGGAATTTATTAGCAGACCAGCAGTATTAAGACAGCATGTTGGCTAAGCCATTTAGATGCTCAAACAGTTTAATATAGTTTTTTACAGTGCAGATAGTTCTGATTTCTTTTAGGATTAGGGCCCCAGAGCTTCTTTGGAACCCAAAAGTATTAGTTTGAGTATACTGTATGTTTGTCACTTCTTATTAAGCCAATTTATTTCCAGGCATGTGACGCTGAATAAAACCGGAAAGCCTCCAAGCATTTTTGCCCATTGCAGGCTTCATTTGTAGCACAGCTGTCTTTATCTCAGGAATTCTATTGTGTTTTCTTTCAGCAAGGGCTTTTCACACAGTCAGTGTAATTTAGCTACATTCAAAAATACAGAGCCATAGTAACAAGCTTTCGTTTTTAAAAAAGGTGCATTTAAAACTAGAGCTATTCAAGGAAGAATGAAGTGTCTTCACATTAATTTGCAATCACAAGGACATGAGAAAAAGATGAATAGTCCTTGTCATTACTTTTTTTCCCTGTGAGCTAACTACTAAAACTAGCTTAGTTTTTAAAGAATTGAGGAAGAGATGAAAAAGAGGTCAAACTAAATGAAATCTTTACATCTAACACACCAAAGAACAACTTAATTCTCAGAGCATCCATTAATAAACTCTTCTGGGTGCCTTATGTTGCTTGTGCAATAAATAAGCATGTGGGTATTGAAGTATTTTAACAGATGTCAAGCCTCAAGCTAGATCTTAAAAAAAAATAAGTTAATAAAAGTTCACTATTACTCAGTGTGGACATTCAACATTTATGACAATATACCACAGAGTGGTAGATTATTTCATTGATTTCTATTTCTTCAAAGATGCTGTTTTTATTTCAAGTGCAATTGGTAACATAGACTTGAGTTCTACCTTTGCAAATGTTTCTATCAGAGGTCCCCCTCCCTTCCTGAAGCATTGAGAACTATAATTAAGGTATTTCCACAGAAATTAATAATCTACAACAGAATGGAATACCACCAAATGTTGATACTACTACTACTACTACTAAATAACTATTTAAAATGTATATTTTATGCTTTTTATTTAACCTAAATTAAGCCAACAGCATAGTGATATTAGTTTGAAAGCATCTGTGGTGGCATGCTGTTAGTAAAACAAAAAGAGCAGGTTAATGCAGGGAATACAGTTCTCTGACATACGAATATTCTCTATGAAACAAAATCCAAGGTGAAATTCAACCCTCGTTTACATGGCTGCATCTCTATTGAAATTAGCAATCCTATATTTTGCCAATCGATGTGTTGCTTTAATAGAATAGAAGCAATGAAAACACTGAATTCTTCTCTAGACCCATTTCTAAAATGACAGTGCCCAATTTTTTATCACGGACCTTAAGAAACAGTTGTTGTTTTTTAAAGACCATGTTTGTATTTAGCCTAGAGATGGCAGTGCCTATATTCAGATATGATTCCTCCCACCCCTCAAGCCTTTTCCATGTGCCTGATCATCTCAAACACTATTTTTTCATAGCAATAGCTTATTTACTATATGTCAAAAAATGTGTGTTTATGATCTGCCTCCTTGCTCATCCCCAGCATACATTCACATCTACAATGACTGAGGATGCTATTTTGTGCCTATCTTTAAAAATATAATAAATGTGCCACATTCATACTACTTTTTAGGTCTTTTAATTATCTAACCTCCAGAGCCCTCCTCCTCTTCCATTTAAATGCTACCAGAAACTTACCTATTCTGTGAATCATTCCAGTGTCTATGATCTTCAGGCTGTAATTGCCTATATGGCACTGCTTTGAGTTCTAATACATTGCACAGTATAGTACCCATTTGTAACTTTAGGGTCCAATGAATCCCAGGTCTACTGAAGTAAATGAAAATCACTCCTAGGCCAGAAGATCTTCAGGACAGGGATTCTGTTTATCTTCTATTACAGTGACCAATTGTAAAGCAATATGCTCCCCCCCGCAATGATGCTACATAAATGATAACAATATGAAAGTGAATATGGCTAGAAGCTAGAGCCAATCCTAACATTTTTGGATATACCATAACTCTGAATATAGGCTGTAGGCAGATTGCCTAGGAATCTGCAAGCTAAAAGGGTAGTCTCACAACAACACTGATAAAAGTGCCCTTGAAAATACATTTTCATCAAACTGCCACCTTACTTCTCCCACTACAATGTGTGAGTACACATTCACAAAAGCACTCTATAATTGATACCTAGAGCTGCCTTTGTTAGCATTCTCCATAGTGGGCAATTAACTGGCTCAAACTACCATCCAGTTGATCCTTTTTCAGATCAGCATTGTAGCTCAGTGGCAGGGCAGCAAGAGGAAACCTGCCCTGTTACCCTGTTCTATCAGCCTAGACACAGCCGGCAGCACTAAATTCATATTTAAAATAAAAAGCAAACCTAGTTAATTGGATTAAGGGTCTTAATGAAAAGTCACATGCTACATTTTCAAAATTTTCATGTGCTCTGTATTGGGGTAGCTGATACAAAACCTACCTGATTATTCAATGACTGAGCCCAGCTATTCAGTGGGGCTGAGATGAGTAAGATATTTCCAGTTCAAAAGCTATAAAGGTGAATATATATTAATTCAGCAATTAACAAATCAAGAGATCTAATACGGCACCTTTTCTTATACCAGCATAAGTACTAGTGAGTCCATTTCTCTTCTTTCGGTGGCGGTATAACCAGATGCTGAAAACCATTAGAATAATCCAACAGGCTGCACCAATGCCAGCAATGAAAGCTGGCTGCTTTACAACATCTGAAATCTGCTGGGCTAAGCTGACTTGGTCTTCTGGTGACACAGGGTTTCCATGGGAATCTAAAAAGGTACCAAAAATCTCTGATTAATTTGCACGTGCAGTTGTTAAGAAACAAATGTGCTATTATTCTTACTAAGTAATAATAATAATAATTCTAGACAGTGATTTAAAAATACTGAGGCCCAAATTTTCAAACATGGGCACCCAAAGTTGTCCTTCTATATCCATATTCAGGCACCCAAATAAAACTGGCCTGATTTTCAGAAGCGCTAAACAACCAGCGGTGCTCACAGCCACCATGGGCACCGGGGCAAGCTGGGAGGACCTGCTCCATGGCGCCAGAAGGGGTGCCCAATGGCAGAGAGGGTGGGGTCAAGGGCACTCAGCCCCTCGTGCGGCCCACACTGCAGTGCCCTCTCTCCCCCCCCAGAGCCATGCAGGGCATTGTTCTAGTTGTAATTCGAAGTGGGTGAGAGTTCCGCTGCTGCTGTAGTAGTGGTGGCAGCCAGGAGCTGTAGTAGTGGCAGCCAGGAGCTGTAGTAGTGGTGGCAGCCAGGAGCTGTGGGCCCCTTGGAATCTCCGGGCACTGGGACAACTGCCTCCTTTACCCGGCCCTCTATCCCCCCCCCTCCCCTCCAGTGGCCCTGTAAACAACTATTATCATTACTTATTATTTGTACTGTTGAGGCAACCACCAGACTTGGGCATGGATCAGGAGCCCATTGTGTTAAGTGCTTTACAAACACAGCATGGTCCCTGCCCTCAACTTCCTTTGACTTCAACATGATTGCCGGTGCTTAACACTTCTGAAAATGAGGCCTCTTTTACCTAGGTGACTAATATGGAGTTAAAAAGCTGAATTCAAGTTTTTAGTCTATATTTTTTTTCATCTTTTCTTCATCATATTATTTCAAATTACATTTAAAAATAAAAACCAATAGAAACCATGAATGTGTTGGAAATGTCTGTTCCCACGATTCCACAAAAGCTTAGAAACAAGTTACATGACCACATACATACTTCCCCAGGAGTGAAAATTATAGAAGCATTACAAATTCAAAACAGATTTATATAAGGTGAATACTGAAGACATGTTTTTTAAATTCAGCAGTTTCTGACAGGCGACTTGAGTCTCACGTTACACAGTCTCTTTTTTTTCCCTCAGAGTCTTATTTTGAACTCAATCCGAGAAGACTGAAAATTCAAGACTAGCTAAAGAAGTGAGTGAGTAAAGTAACTGATTCTACCAACTTAGCATAGCCGGACAAGCTAGTCCTTAAAATTATAGATATGAAAAGGCAAGAAGGACTTTTGGAAAGGGATATTAAATATGCCAAGAAAAGGAACAATGCAATAAACATAATCAAATAGGTCTTTCCTACTACTTGAAAAAGCAGAGGACCCGTCATCAGCTCCTCAAATTTAGAAATCAGAATGGAAAAAAAGAACAGCTGAAAATGCTTTCATTTATTGTTAAATATATAAGAGTTGTAATTTTTAATATACAGGATATTTACTATTTTAACCAAAAACTTTTGGTTTCTTTCCACATATTGTGGAAAATTTTTCTTTCCACATATTGTGTCTGTAAATACTTTCTATAACACTATTTCAGACTATCTTACTCAACACTATCCTATAACTGCACTGAAGTTACTCAAAATTAAGACACTTTGCTACATTTTTATCATCCAAGTACATTGATTTTTAGCAGTAAGGAGTGCTCTTTGCAAATCTGTGAGCTGAGTGATCTGTATAATTGCTTCTTAAATTGAGGACCAGATTCTGAAACCATCCTGCACGATGAAGGATACCTTATATCATTCACATTGAGCAGTCATGTTAATTTCAAAGAGTCAAGGATTTAGGTACTATTCAGTGTGAGTAAGAGAGTAGAATCTGGTCCTGCGATTGGTACTTTTAGAAGAGAAATATTTTGTTTGTTCAGGTGGCCTTATCAAATTCTGTTAATTCACATTGGCGAGGAAATGAAAGCCAGGTTACTTAAAACTCCCCAGCATAAATGCTCTAACCACTGTCAGGTGAACTCAGTCATAATACGTTCTCCCCCCTCCCGCCAAAATAAATATAAATATAAGAAAAAGAGAAAATGACACTACCAATTATAGGGAAAACAAACCATACTGTAGAAAAACAATTGCTCTGGGAAAGGGATACCTTTATAAATGGGAAATGGTTAAATTATTAATAGTTTTTTTTCCTTGGCTTTTTTTCCACAGAATTTCAGCTTTCATGCTACATGACATCCAGGGTAAATTCATATTTTCATAAGAAAACACTGTCTTTGACTGTTTGTTGACTGGAAGTTTTATTTCATGTAACAAAATGAAATATTTTATTATCTTCTGTGATCCTAAGAGCACTCAGACACTGAAAGTTCACCAACCAGATCTATTCTTTTCTTACTAATACACCCTTTGTGTCTGCTAGGTTTATAGATTTCATGGTTATTTGTGCAAGGTTAAATTGGGTAGCTTCAAATTTTATGGAGATAGCAAAGTGAGGTTCCATGCAAGTGCCAGATGGGTTTAACTGTAAAAAGGGTACTGTGACTAATGAATTAAAATTGCCACTCTATATCTCTCATCTTTTGTCTCAAAGCAGCTGAAAACTGTAATAACACTCTAATTTCAAAACAACTAAATTTGCTATTTTTACAATGGTGCTATCATTTGAAAAAAATGTTTTCTTTGACAAAAAAAGTGAATTTTAATTGAAAACACTGTTCATCTATTGTTCTTCATATGTTAACTTTTTTGATGTTTAAATATTTCTCTTTCATACTTTTAAAGAAATATTTATAATAAGGAAAAAAGTCACCTCATACCCCACAGCTCCCCTCCAAAAAGAGAACACTACAACATAGAATCAATAACATTTATGCAGCCCTAAGACAGTGGTGGGCAAAGGGGCCTCCAAGGCTAGATACGACCTGCCAAGCCAATGGAGCCCTTGGCTGCTCTGCTGTTCCCCCACCGCTAGGCCAATCAAGATTTTATATATATAATATGGCTTTGTGCAGCCATAGCAGTTTACACATGTACATATTATATATATATATATATAAAGAGAAGCTCATAGTGACCTCTGTGTATATGTTGCTAACACTTTCCATTATAAAAGATTCTTGTAACCTTTTGATTTAGAAGCTCTATCACTTTATTGTTTGCATCTAGCCTTTGAAATCAGGCAGGGAGAAAGCCCTGGGGCTAGAAAAATGCCTTTTCTTTGCTCCATGAAATTCCATTTAGGTTTAGCTGAGACAAACAGTTGAAAATCACCATATTACTACCCTTGTCTCTGGTTCATCCAGGTAAATGTTGGCAGTATGAGAACATAATAAGGAAATGTGAACATTCTAAGGTCAGGCTCACTCTTCTGCCAGAGCTGCAAGAGCATACTGCACTAAGAATACCTAGGAGCTGCTGGAGAAGGCTGTCTATCCCACTCTCTGGAACTGGCATATTTCCTAGTCCCAAAATGCCTTTCCCCACTGTCCGTTGATGTAATTAGATCTGTTCTTCAAGTACCAGCAATCTGTGCTGCTGTGTGGAAGGTTTAGGGTTTAAACACTGATGATATAAGATGCACGGTTGTTACAGCTGTAACAAGCAGAACTGGTTTCTATCTTTCTCCTTTTCAAAATGGACTACATGTTGAGCCTCTCTAATCTGGCACTCTCTGGTTCAGCAATCCATGGTCCGGCATGATTTGAGTTCGTCAGATGTCCATGTCAAAAGTTAGGCCAGAATCACAGTACAATCAGGTACTGTTTATTGTACTGGACTTCTGCATCATTCAGTGTACAAGATAGTTGGTCAAAGGGAAGCGAGTATTAAGGTTGCACAGACAACTATTAATCTGACATTTCCTATGTTATGAAAGCTTGAATTTGCAATAACTCCACACAGCCCATGTGCACACATAGAAATGCATATTGTGTAAATATATAATGCTAAAAGAAAATTCTTTAGTCAGAAATCATCAATTTATGAATATTTTCTTTTGCGTTCTTTCTAGTTATATACAGTGTCATAAATGGAAAAGTGACACTTTTAGGCTACAAATATGAACTATACTGCATATGAGAGGAGCGCATCAGCCATGCACAACCTGACTGACTTCAATGGGGCTTTGAATGGGCAAAACAGGCCACCTTGGATAGTCTACTGCAGGCCTAAATGATTATATATTATATTATATTATATTATGAAGGTTACTTGTAGTGGCTGACAAAATAATATCATTAAAGGCATCCTAATTAGTTCACAAATCACATCTCTTAATGTGGATGATTAGAGAAATGAAAGTGCAATAAGCGTTTTTTGTATTTTGTACACCTGAAACATTCACTGGTTGGATAAAGCACTTAACATTTGTAATTATTTCATAGAAATCTCTTAAGAAATAAATTCATAAAATGTATTCACTCAGGTTAATATGTTTACGAGTAATATTAACTGCATCTGAGATGCCTCATGCAAATTGCACACTGGACAGAATATGCTGCAATCAGCAAACCAATAGAGTGTCAAAATTTCATAGCTGTCATCCATTGAACACCATCATTGCACAGAAACTATGGTGGAGCTCAGTATTAAAGGGATTAATGGTTCTCTGGGGTAATGTTCTGTAGCCTGGAATGGGTGCACTTTACTGTTACTCACTTGCCTTGCCAAAGGTCCACATACTGATTTCTTGGCATGAGATAGCATTCAGAGCACTGCAAGATCTGTGTAGTTCTAATGCAACTGTGCAGGCAGGGAAGGAGGTGTGGTTTGGGTAGGCTTAGTTAAATCCCAAGGGGGAAGTTTTAGGGCTAGTCACAATCTATTCCTAAATTTTTAATCAAGAATTATATAGGTTAAGATCTAAATCTGATTTAAATGTGAGAGACAATCCAAAAATGTAAATGAATATACAAATAATACATTGTATCTGATATACACACAGGGAATGTGTAATCAGTTTAATAAAGGCAGCAGAAATCGACAAAGCAAAGGATTTAAATTGCTTGGCTCTAAGAAGGAAATACAGATTTGTCAGATTGGTCACTGCAGGAATGCAGTTCATCTTGCATATAAATACAAGGACTGGCAATTCCCCCAAACATTATATGAACAGCATCCTCCCCCACTGCCTCATGCAGTCCCCTTTCCCCAAAAGGGGGGAAAATGTCCTCTCCCTCTAAATGAATGTGTTAGTGATGAAAGACGCTTGATGGCATCAGCAAGTTAAGTTTTATAATCTCAGAACAGCTACTGGAAAGTAATGGTGCCATCTATCCCACACTGCTTCACTCCTTCTCTGGAAGCACATTCTAGAATCATGGATGAGATTCTATGGTGAGCCTCTAAGAGGCACAAGCACACAACTCAGAACAAGGCAAGGCAGTTTTAAGCCACTTTACCACTCACACAACTATGAGATGCTCTGGCTCAGGGATCTCCTTGATGTAACTTACGTAGTCCTAGGGGCCTGTTTGAGTTATGGCAGCCCCTCCAAGATGCCCTATGCAACACAGCACTGCTCAGAATCTACATAGCGTGGTCTCCACACGTTCTTTCTGCTCCCAGAGTTTAAAAAGGGGTTCTCAGAAGGGAGCCCAATAGCTGTCTTACACTGCGTCTGTGCTATGGGCATCCTTCCAAATATAGTTACAAGGCTGTTAAAGCCCTTTACATTGCTCCAGTCCTTTGACTTGGTGTATAGCTGCAGAAGTGGGGCTGCAAATTTCAGCACAGATTATACCTGATCCTGCATGGGTACAAAAAGAAGACAGGGAGCTGTATGTCCTCAAGTACTAGAAAAATCTTTGCTTTAGGGAACACAAAGTTTGCTTGAGGACAGTACTCAAAAGAGTGCTAACCTTCCCCAAAGGAGGCAAATGAGAAAGAGATTTTGTGACACTTCCTTCAACACCAGCCAGCACAACTTGTTAAGACATGTGCAACTGTTGTGTGATCTTAAAGGTCATACGTACCAAGGGATTCTCTCGTCAATACTTCTTCAGCATCCCCAAAGGCAATGTGCTTACTAGGGATGTTAGATATTGGGTAATACAATAGTTGAGTAACTGCAAGAATTCTTATTGGTTACTTGACAAGTCTATAGTCCCCAAGGGCGGGGCCATTCCCAGGGAGCCCTCTATCCCCCCCATGCTGCTGCCTCTGTGTCAGAGGCAGCAGCATGAGATGACAGGCGGGAGCCAGTCCACGAGAGGAGCCAGTTTAAAAAACAGTTCCCCGCACAGACCAGCTGCCTGCTTCCTCACGCAGCTGCCTCTGATGCATCAGCCATTATATAGAAAATCTTTGAGAAAGGCTGTTATAGCAGCGTCTTTAGAATCCAGTCCCAGTACATATCCAAAACCACAAATACCAATCTCATTATTTTAAAATTCAAACAACACTCTGTGTTGTGCCTGACTTATAAATATTCCTGGATCCATAAAAGGCAAAATAAACAAAGCACTAAATGTATAGTCAGATTTACCAGAAGGCTTACCTAATTGAATAAACTGTGGCTCACTTTTCACTCCAGGGCCTGCCCCAGTACTTGCTGCTACTTCCACACTGTATCGAACACCAGGAACTAAGGAGGGGATGACTACAGAAAAGGTGGAACCATCCACTGTCCTGTTTATGTGGTATCTGCTTTCATTGCCAAGGCACCAAACCTGTAGGTAAAGTACACAGCACATATGGGTGTTAAAAGTTAAAGTTAAAAGGTGGTTGCATGACAGGATACAGTCCTTCCTGCTTGATAAAGGGAACTGAAGTAGATTATTGCTGTTATTTGTTTTTCTGTAGCACCTATCAGCTCTAGTTGCAGGCTAGGACCTATTGCACTAGGTGCTGTATAAACACAGAGGAAAAAGATGGCTCCTGCCCCAAAGTGTTTACAGTGTAAGACAACTTGATAGGCCCCTTCTAACCCCCTGACATATCAATCCAGGACATAAGCACTAATAAAGACAATAAGCATTTGGCTGCACTCTGCAAATAATGAAAAAGAGAAAGCACCCTCAATCATTCAGTCTGACTAAAACAAGGAAATTCAATGTGATGGTATTTGTAACTCCCTTTTAGTTTTGTTCAAAGACACGTCTGGGGAAATTTGTATTCTCATGAATTCATGCTTTCCTCTGGGGACAGGTATTCATGCTGGAAACAACAAAAGTTATAGTAAACCAAACAGGGATTGAATGTAGGGCAGGGGTGGGCAATAATTTTTGCAGGGGAGCCACTTAATGAATTTTGATCACAGGCCAGTTCCACCCCTGGAAGGGGAGGGCCCTGGAGTGGAAGGGGTGGGGCTAGGGACTAGCCCCAGAGTTGTCTGGGCCTCGAGGCTTTGAATTAAAAAAAAACACAGCAAAGAGCTTGCGGCTCTCTGCCCCACTAATGCGTTGCCTGGCAGCTGTCTGGGGTTGCTACAGCTATTTAAAGGGCTTGTGGATCCGGCCCCTGCTGGGGCAGCACTGTGACTGTCAGTCATGAGCCATTTACATAGGACCCTGCTGCCTGAGTCGCCACCTGGAAACTTGATGGCACGGGCAGCAGGATATAAACACAAAGAGGTCAGATGCAGTCTGCAGGCTGGATCAAAGTGTCAGGTGGGCTGGATCTGGTCCCCAGACCTCATCTTGCTCAGCCCTGGTGTAGGGGCTGGTGCAGTGACAAGCCATCTTTAACTAAGAGTTGGGTCACAATAGTTTAATGAGAATGTGGTAGGGTGGAAGCCAGGGGGCTCAGATTCAGTCTGGAGAAGATTTGGGTAATATTGGATGGTTAGGGCAAAGCAACCATATAAGATGGGAGATAATTTTGTCCCTTCTGACTCAAGAGGCTTGTCCACAATTTGTGGGCAACTGAGGAAGCTTAATGGACTGCCAATTGCAAACAGGAAGGTAGCACGTACCGTTAGAATACCTAGTTTTTCAATCAAGGAGATTACGTTAATTATTTTTGCAACCTGAACTTGCACCTATCTTTGTCACCTCCAAGGCAAGCTATTGTAACGAGCCCGGCATGCAGCTACCCTTTCAATCTACCTAGAAATAAAAAATAGTGCAGAATTCAGCAGCTTGTTTCTTATGAGGTTAAGTCCTTCTAGGAGCACATGACATCAGTACTTTTGGATTCACACTGGCTACCAATTAAATACAATTTAGATTCTGGTCTTCATAAAGCTTAAGTGGCCTAAAATCTCATTATCTGAAAGATGGTTTCACTCTATCTGTGTTATTCTTGTGCATTTGAGATCAGCAGGGCTGCCTGAACTGGAATCCCATTCATAAGGGAGAAGGGATTAACTAGCACAGCACTTTCTAAGGAGGGCACTCCTCAGATTTGGAACACAGCAACATTTCTCATACATTGGCCATGTGGGCATGATGCAAGGCATTTCTTCACCTTAGATATAAGGTTCACAGCATTCTTGTGAGGAATAGCAAAGAACCGGAAGATATATTCAGCTGCTGGATTATTACATATGATTACTGTGGGAAGATAGGGGGTCAATGGAGTAATTCATTTTAATAAATGGAATTGTGAAATGTGTCAAGGAGTGCCCAGAGCATAAGACAGGCACTCATTTTTTACAAAGGAGTATTAAATAAATGATATCATTGATTAAATTCTAGACAATGATCCATAAAATGTACTGAAAAGCTAGAGAATGATCTTATGAAAATGGTCATGGTACATGTTTTAGAAAGCTATTAGTAAGTGAATATAGGAATTTAGAAAGGGAACAGTTATGCGCCCTTCACAAGAGTAGTTGCAACCCCTTGTGCCACAACACACACACACACACACCGTCTATATCTTAATTAGCAGGAAGGAAGTAACACAAACAAATCAAAACTATTCTAGGCAATGAATAGTTATGGTATAAATTTGATTTCTGCTGAATTTCTCACAATCTTCATATTATAACGATCCATTATATCACATATATAGGGAAGTCTGAACAGATAAAAAGATGCCTGTTAAGGAACCAAAAAGGGAAACCACTCCTAAACAGCTGCACCATAGAAGAAGAAAATGAAAAGCCCTACAAGCAGCCCTGTAATTTTATGCCAGAGGTGTGATAGAATCACCACCTTGCATAAGCTGGGGGTTATTCAGATGACTGGACATAGAGGATGGTTTGGGAGGAGGTGGAGAGGTAAAATTGCTGGAAAGGAGGCCACCATGGTGGCTGATTCATCACCCAGGAATGAGGGGGTTTAAAAGAGTGTGCTGGGAACCTCCCCTCTTATTCACGGAGTGGGATCCGCCATGCACATGAGGGTATGGATCTGCAGGCACAATATGGTCTTTAGTGCTCAGAAGCATGCATCCAAATTGTCCGAGGGCTCTCATCTTGGATTTGGTGGTCAAGCAGTACTCATGTTATGGGATCAAGTGATATCTCCGCTGTATGGGCCCATCAGTGGCCACCAGATATTTTGGGAGAATATTACTTGGCAACACGTAAAGGGGTGGAACTAATGTTCCAAATAAAGAGGTGACCTGGATCCTAGAAATATTTCTAGGTGCTAACGTTGTCTGTAGGCTGTAGCTGTGTCATTTCTTCTATTGCAATACATAAATACATTCAAATTTGCTTAATTCTAAAACTTAATATGCAAGGTCTCAGACAGCTTAGATTTTCATTGTTTTGAAAAAAGTTAAAAACTTGTTGAGAAAAATGCTAGAATAACTATTAATTCCTTTCTGTGTACAAGAGAAGGGAATTGAATTTCAGGATTCTTTCTGAGCTATTTGTTCCTAACACTGAATAAGGCCTTTTGTCTTTTAAACGGAAAATATAATAATAATTAAGCCTGTTTTCTACCTATAGAAAAATTTATCCACCAATCTACATTAAAAAAAATGGCAATACTAAACAAACACAAGACTATTCACTGTTGTGAAACACACCAATGCACCATCCTCTGCTGCATAGGTACTAAGAGTTGCCCACTTACAGCTCACTGCAAACTATTGTCCCCAGATGCTAGCAGGTATACTGTATAGCATATTCCATTCTGAAATGTGAATTTCCTCTCTTTTACTGTTTTGTCCTTACAACCCTAACCTTCTTTTAATGCAGTTCTGGTAGGTGAATAATTCCATCTCTTTAGTTCAAGGTCTAACTGCCTTTAAATAAAACTTCCTTTGTGAATATTTTTTCAATTACATCTGAAACTAAGCCATAAAATGATTTTGTATCAGTCAATCAAGTTCTGAAAGGCATTTTATTATTTTAAATTGACCATGAAGCTAAGTGATCTCCACTCTTTTTTCTTTCCTACAGGGAAAAAGAAATGAGTGGAATGAGTTTTGATGCTTAAGAATAAATGCCTGCGCTATGGCATTTTATCTTTTTTTTTTTTTTTTTTTTTAAAGGCTAAGGCATTCTGATTTAAAAATCTCTTTCAACAACGCCAATTTGCTACAGACTAGAGCAAACCTACCTGCCACTATTGGCTAACAGCTTTGAAATTCATGCTAGAAATTTACAATGTCTCAGCCGTGCTTAGGCAATTTTAGCTTCATTTCTTCTTTTATGTAATTGAGTCTCAATTTATATTGCTCTCAGATACAAACACTATGTTACTATAGAGGCCTTAAATGATAAAAACTATATTCTGAACTCTATGTCAAAATATATATAACAAAATGTAGACTGCAAAGATGCATTTGTGAAAAAAACAAAGAATATTGATACAGATATATTTAAATTTACACTAACACTTAGTATTGAATGGCTTTCTATCTTTTTAAGTGTCTCACACTAACAAAATAGTACAATTTATTCAAAATATTATATAATAAGTTATGTACAAGCCATTCAAATTATTAAACTAATTTATTTCCTTAAACATGCTCTGTTGATCACACAATGGTTCTTAAACAGGCACATTTCTCTTTGTTTGTGTACATATTTCACATAACAAAAGACAGGAAGTTGCTTATTTAATGATGAATTTTAACTTTTTCTTTAATTTCCTCCTCTACTATCTTCCCATTCGAATTAGTACATGGTTTTAATTGCATGTGCACATGTAAAGATGGCCCAGATTAGATAGAATACCTAAATATATGGTACTATACAAAATATAAAGAGAAATATTTTTTGATTCCACATGCTTCGATTTTTACCAGTAGATGGAGCCAAGTATCCACAAACAACTTGCCCATCAACAGCATGCCAATACTTTGCAGGGAATAAGAAGTCAGTATGTTACCTTATATTCTTGGACCATTCCATTCTGGGTATCCTCAGGGGGCGGCTGCCAGGTAACCACAATTGCAGTCCCATTCCCATCATTCTTCATTACTGAAACACTTTGAGGTGGAGCACTAGGAGCTGTTTGTGGGAAGAAGCAGATGGTTAATTCGTTGTTGTGTTTGGCAAATGTTGCCAAAAGCTTTTTAAAAAGCTGTAGCTGGTTACTGATATATAAAACGGCCCATTCTGAACTGCACAAATGTAATAATAATTTCTTATTTTACCATTAAGGATGTTTCTATCAAGATAAACTGACAGGAGAAAATGTGGCCTAGTGATGTGATCTTCGGTTCCACGGTTAGATCTGCCATAAACTCACTTGGGCTACGTTTACATTGCATCCCTCTTTCACAAAAGCCTATAGAAATAAAGCGCAGATTAGCATATTGCCATGCTGCATTTGCATAATTAATTAGGGGACATTTTTGCTCAAGAGGCTTTTGCGCGAAAAGGAGCTGTCTACACAGCTCTTTTTTTGCGCAAAAATCCTCTCTTGCACAAGAGCCATTCTCTTCCTCATTTTTTCATTAATTATGAAATGCAGCATGGCAATATGCTAATCCATGCTTCATTTGCATGGGCTTTTGCGCAAGAGGGATGCAGTGTAGACGTAGCCTTGGTAACCTTAAGCCAAAACTTAGATCAAAATGTTTACAAGATCCTACAAATTTCTGATGTCTAAACTAGGGATGTAGCCGACTAGTTGACTATCCAATAAGCATAAGCTAACTGAATAGTCGAGTAATGACTCGATTAGTTGCTTCCCCCTCCTCCCTTGCCGCCTCTATCAGAGAGAGGCAGAAAGGCAGGGGAGAGCAGGAGCTGGTGCTCCTTTCTCTGCTGGCGGGGGCGGGCAGGTGTGCAGCGGGGAAATGGCATGAGTGGGGACTGAAGCAGTCCCTGCTCGCACCGGTTCCCATGGTGGTGCTTCAGCCTTTGAAATGTACAAGAGCGGCGAGCAGCCCAGGCTCATTCTGATTGCTGCGCCTCTGCATTTTCAATACAGTAAGAGCCTGGCAGCTCTTACTACATTTGAAATGCGGAGTTGCAGCGTAAGTGGTTCCTGGAGCTGGCACAACCCAGCTTGAGCCGGCTCATGAAGCTACCCCCGCTGTGACTCTGCATAGCGGTCCTATTGACTAATCATACAGTCGATACAAATTGATCGACTATACATGAAGCCTGATAACCACATTTTAACATCCTTAGCATAAACTAGACAATGTAGGTTTTTACTTCTGGAACTTCTCAGTGCCCAAATTAACGTCATATAGAGCTTTTAGTGCTCATCATTGAAAAGGCCCTTGGTGTGGCAAGTTGGACACTCAAAATGTAGGCACCAGAAATAGTGGATGTTTTAAAAAATGTTATTTGATTTCCCTGAGTTTCAGTTTCTCCTTTATTATAAAGTAAAATAACCTATGTACTACATAAACTCCAATTATTTGTTAGGTCACATCAATGATAAGGGTTTTTTTTGGCCCATTAGAGACATCCTAAGATGTTCTGGGCTCAGGTATTCATTTGATACTGCTTTAGAAGCTTAGAAGGAATGCACTGACTGTCATCTATAAAACTAGTGCAGCCAATGTGTATGGTGCAGGTCTAGGCCCCATCAATGCCCTGAAATGTCTACTCTGAGGCATTACCCATCACCATTCTGATTATTTTTGTCCTGGAGGTAAAAATGCTCTAGTAAGGGAAATGGCTTTGTGAACCCTTTCTTCTTTCTAGCACATGCACAGAGGAGAATGCATACTTTAGTCCACTGTATTTGTTGCTCTTTCTCTAACATCTTTTCATTCTGTACCAGGATGGATCCAGCTATTCAAGCCCTCTAAAAATGTTGTTTCCATTCCTTCAGCTACAATACTTTGATGATTTCTATGGTATCTGCTATTTACTTTAGATAGTGATAAGTACGTGTTTGAATCTGACACAAGTCACTTGTGACCAGACCATGAACTCAGCCGGGAGGAGAACACATTGCACTGGAGATAAAAAGCACATTTCCCTTTTAAGTGCTGGAGGGGATTTCTGCACATGCCTCTCTCACACGCAAACTTTTGAATATTTACATCTGTACCACCAAAAAAGCCACATAATGGACAGTCTCCTCCATTATTGACTGCTGTGTTTTCATACGGTATACACTTCAAACAAAATCAAATAATGAATTTATCCGAGAGAAACAGGCCACAATACTACTTCAAAAAGCAAGGTAAAGCTAGTCTTGCTACTACTTGCCTTCTTCTAGGGTTTTTGCAAATTTTACTTCGCTGTCTGCTCCTTGAAACTCATTAAAAAAAGGGCGGGCTTTGATTTCATAGTTTACACCTTTCTTCAGCTCTGGAATGACAACACTATTTTTGGTGGGTGTTCTCACTTCAAAAATTAACCATTCAGATTCGCCGTGGGATGCAGTTGTTGGTCTGTACAGAATTTTATATCCCTGAATATACTGGGATTGCTGGTCCACCTAGTATAGAAGTAGAAACACACATTAGTGAATGGCTATTGGACTCTTTGATAAATACAAACTGTAACATTCCCTGTGGTATTATGCAAAATATTAAGAACTATCCATTTACATTTCCTATAGTAAAAATAAACTGTGCTACTGAATCAGATAAAAACTCCTCATAGTCACAGCAAATTATAGGCCTGATTTGTAAATGCATTAATATAGTTTTAGGCTAGTAGAACAGAACTGACATCAATGAAGGGATACAACTGGCTTAACAATAAGACGAACGGCCTGCTATTCCGTGACATGAATAATCCAGATGTCCAAGCAGGCTCCAAGCAGAGCAGGGGTTTGACCAGGTGGATGCGATTACAGGATCAGGGTGTATACTTTAATTGTTCAGCTGATGAATATAGAGATTAAACAAAGCAGCAGGTCAACCTTCCTGAGCAGTGGAATTCTCCCAGATAGCACAAAATAACCCTTGCTTCCTGTCTGATTCCTTCTGGACAAAGTGAATTTTAAAGGGCAGCCAACTGGCACTATCTACATTTCTGATGATTATGCTTGGCTCAAAGGCCAGAATAATCCAAGCACTTCCTCCATTCTCACTGACTCAGCAGGGAGCTACTTTGCTGTAGGACTGGTGCTGTTTTAAGCAGTCATCTACAGGGAAAATAAAAATCAACCTTTTTAATGGAAGAAGGTGGCTAATACAGGAGCAATAAATCTTCACTCAGTTGACTGAACCGTCATTTGCACTAACAACACTTTATATCACATGGCAGTGTACAGAGGCCATTGTGTAAATAAGAATCAGGCTCAATATATTTGGGAATACTTCAGACAAGAGGTTATCTAATAGAATTGGTCTCTTGTGCAGCGTTCAGCATGTTTTGGTCCCTGGTTCTGACAGATGATTTGTGATGTACAGGCAAATTCAAAAATAAAAACGTCTACTTAAAACATTCAGATTTGTCCCATTTAAACTATTTTATCTGGTGATACAACAAAACTGTGTGCAATGGCATACCCAAGTAATATGCTTTATTTTAAATAACTGAGTGATGAATGTCTGCTAGCTAAAATTGAGGTAATGCTTAGTCTTTGAAATTGTAGGGAAGCCAGAGACCACCCAAGAGACCAACAAAAATTGGCTGCTTGGAAAAGGTTGTTCTGTAACTAAAGGTCACACAAAATTGTGCTTGGAAGCTTGGTGATGTTTTTAAGTGGTCAGTTAAAACAGGAGATTGCTTGCTGCAGGTGGTCCTTAGTGCAGGTTTCACTGTAATTACTGTGCATCAGTCAGACAGTTCCTCTACAGCTCCTGACAATGTAAAAAGCTTTCCTTACAAAATTACACCACGGTAGCTGCAGCATCTTCTGATCACTTCTTTATCATGCCTGTTCATATTTTGACTTGATCAGAAGGGAGCCCAAATGACACTTTAAAGCTCCATTCCCTTGGAATTAGTTTTCCCCATTGGGGAAGTTTCTTTCTTTCTTTCACCACCTAGTTTGCATATCTTTCCTTGGATAAACTTATTCCTTCCTTACACCACGCTCATCCTCTCTCTTTCTCTTTTATTTTTCCTTTCTCCTCATCTGTCCCCTTCGTGCCACAATCTATTTCCCTGTATACTTTAATTTTTCTAAGTCCCCAACATTCTTATTCCCTCTTCTTGTCCCTCCTTTGTATCCCTCTTCCTTCCTTTACACCCTTGGTGGGACTCTTATAGTTTATTTTTCTTTTCTTGTCCTGTTTTTCCCCCTCTTCCACCATTACCTCCATACTTCTGACCTAACTGCTACCAACCAGTGTGATGTTCAATAAAACAATCCCTGGCTGTTTCCCATGGTGTTTTCCTTCACCACATCATACACGTTCACTTTTAACCTGTCGTTTCTGTGCTGCGGAGGAAAGGTATGTATGTATATTTCCCAATATCTCATGGAGGGGGATAGTCAATGGCAATGCCTGCATTATGGGGTCTATTTTATCCAGTATTCTGCTCCCCCTCCCCCCACCAATTCTGGTTAATAGACTGAGAAGTTATTGTGTTATCTCAAATAGGATTTAGGGCCCGATGCACCTCTCACTGAATGCAATGGAATGGGTTTCATGAACATGAGTAGCCTTTGGATCAGCCCCTTTGCCCCCTGACAAAGGAACTGAGCACCTTTCATATGGTATAGTGCTCTCGGCAGAGTGAGAAAATAGTTTAGGTTATGGCTAAGAACGGCAGAGTCAGGGAAGTGTACATAGTTTCAATACACGCAGAATGGTTTTCATGTACAACAGCAAATTACGTTCATAGCTTGTTTAGATAGCTTAACTCCTCCATCACTATAATGGTGTAGTATTGGATTTTTCTAAAAGTTCCCCTTCTCCCCGCCCAAAATATAGTTCCCATTTTATAAATGTTACTTACTGTCCAATGAACTTCAATTGAGGAAGAAGAAAGTATAGTAGGGTTGTGAAGATGCAGAACTACATCCCCAAGCTCTCTCTGGACCTGTTTGTGATCAACACCCTGGCTTGTAGGAGGAACATCTAAAATAGAGTAAGGACCCCTTCTTAAAAACGATCATAGTCTTCCAAATATGTAACTTGATTGGCAAGTAGGCCTATCTCACAGTACCCGCTAGAATAGCCCAAATGTGCAGGACAAAGAACTATGTGAAACTTTTTTTTCCACAGCAAATTGGCGAAAGGAACCCATTTGTTCCCAGTTTGAAACAAACTGCTTTGTTCAGTGGAAGTAATGTGGGGAGATGGGAGAAATGGGTGGGTGAGTGGGAACCAGAGTAAAAAGAAAGAATAAGGTCAGGATAACAATAGTAAATTGCAGCAATAGTATCACCTCTCACCATGCAACTCTCTCTTTCCTGCAGGGAGAGGAGAATCTCCTACAGCCTACTTCAAATACCAAAAAACAAACAAACAGGAAACAATCAAGGAGGGACAGAAGCATGATATGTCTAAAAATAAATTCAGTCACATGCTAGCAAGTGTTATGGTTGGGTTTTAATTACCTATTAATTGTAGTATAGTAATTAAATGAGGAAAAATGAACCAAGACCTGATGCAAGGTCTTCCAATGACAGGAGACTTCACTGAGCAGGAGCAAAGTGCAGTTGCCATCTGTCTCCCTTAACACTTGTAAATCTAATACTGGTCTCTTATTGTTGAAAGGGCTGTTCATACATATGAAAAGAGGAATTCCATGTGATGTGTTCTATCATTTGAGCCGGTACAATGGGGTCAGGATGTTTTGCACGTACAGCTCTCAAAAAGCATGACCGGCTGAAAAGAAATGACTCTCCTTATATATAGACAGATTTGTAATACGCTCATTGTCAAGATATCTGAAGGGTATGTGTACCGTGGACAACACGGTATTGCATTATGATGTTAATTTCATAATTCCCTCTTTTTGCCTCATTATACACAAGAACTATAATGGCAACAGAGCATGAAATGAAAAGTGCTGATATCTTTTTTTTTTTTTTTTTTTTTACCATCGGAGAGATATGTGTGCATGTCACATACATATCCCTCTATCGTGCTACTCTCTGTGTCTAATCTTTTCTAGTGGCTGGGCAAGGATTTGAGATACACAAGCATTTTTCTTTCTGAAACATTCAGCAGGTTTTTTGACAATTTCAATATCTTCCTGTTCATAAGAATGGCCAGAGAAAAAGCCCAGAGGAAAGGTATATATGCATACCCATGACAGCAACAAAACCAGATACATGAGTTTGTTGCAGGTGGGTAGTCCATCTGAGGATTTAGAGTGGCAGAATATTAATGACCTCCCTATGGAAAATGCTTACATAAAATAAGAAGGGGACGCATGAAAAAGTGTAACTTTTGGGGGAATGGTTATATTCCAGTCCATTACACAGTGCATTTTTTACACAAATCACTGGCAATCAAATTAAAGATTTCTATTTATCCATCTACATATGAAGTTATTGGCATCTGAACAAATTTTTTATCTAGAAACACATTTGAGACTGTAAGATCTATGCCAATTGGCAATTTGTCATATAGCTTCTCCAGCATATTCACAAGCGTGTGCGATTACTTCAAAACTAAATAATCAGTGTGTTGCCTATGTGCAACCAGTGGGTGACAAATCATGAAGACTTATTAAAATAAACACACCACTGAGCAGCTAAACTCTACCAAATGGTCCACATATACATGCATCTTTTCTTCCTCATGATATTCTTAAAGACAGGAAAATCTCCAACTAAATCTCTACCATTCTTTTGCCTGGAATTTAAGAGGAGAGTTATCTTAACAAGTAGCAGCCTAAAGAGAAGATGGCACAACAGATGAGTCACCCACAACATAATCTCTTTCTATATATAAAAAAGTTTTTCCTGACGGGTGACAGAATGATGTCATAATGCGGCAGATTGGCAAGTGTAGCAAGCATGGGGTGCAGCCCACTAGTAAACTGTTAACAAACCTTGTCATTCATACCTCTGAACTACTCAGTACAGCTTATCTATTCTACGGCTTTGTCATTTAGACTTTCAACTTTCTAGAGCTAAGACTATCAATATTCTGCATCTGAACAGATCCAAGCAAACTGTTCAGACTTTACTAATATTAAAACAGCAATAGCCAAGTGAGGAAGAGAGGGATTGCCCCCTTTGAAATGTATTTAGCACAAGATCTATAAAACAAATCACTCTCTATGACCAGAAGTCAACATTTTGGCCTATTTTGCTTGAGAAAAATTCATGCGAGACTGAGGTGATAGTGGGAGGAAGAGGGAAATGCTTCCAAGAAGTAGCCACTTTTATAACATTTCCCATTATTGAGGACATATGCCTTCAGATTATTAATTTGGCACACAGGCTTAATGTCATTTTGATCTCCTCAGTTCCACAAGAGACTCAAATAGTCATGAAAACAAAAACACCCACTTCCATCTTCAATTGACCAGATTATTTTTAGAGCCCTGCATGGATACAAAATTTGTATCCACATCCACAAAAATGAGCTACAGATATCTGAATCCACATCTTCAGGTACCCGCAGATATAAAGTGGATGTGGGGGCACTCACTCCTCTCTAATTGGCTAACCAGTTAAACAATATGTTTTAATGATTAGCCAATTAATGGGATTTTACATCCTTAGTTCTAATCATTTTGCCTCATCTCACAAAGAGCACACTAGGCCACAGTCATACATGCATGTGGGAGTTTCAGGCTTGATATAGCAACTCATATCTAAAACTGAAGTCACGAATCCTGAAAAACTTGAATTGGTGCAGAACACAGCAGCCTGCCTGCATAGCAATGCAGGTTGCTGTATCAATGTAACTCCAGTGAATTGCCCCTACATTGACATCCCACTGAACACAGAAATCACTTCAAGGTCTCACTTGTTATTTACACTCTTCCATATGATTAATCCTAGGTACCTGCGAGATCATCTCTTCTTCTGTGGCCATGATCTCCCATGATGACTAAGTTCCACTGGAACAATGAAACTGTCAACCAGCAGGGGAAGCGTTTGGGTGCAGAGATGGAACGGGCTGAGTCCAATTTTGGAATTAATTCTCACAAGAGAACAATCAAAACCCAATCAATCTGAGCTGAACACAAAACTCATTTCTTTGACTTGGCTCTCCCTTAGGAACTTCTTCACAATGTGAATTGTCTACACCGCAATCAGAGATGTGACTAGAGCACATGTAGCAGCGTCAATTTAGATGCTCAAAAAACGGTACAGATTAAACCTAAATCTGGGACTCTTTGGTATGGTCACATCTGTGGTCTTTCTGGACCACAGATGTTGCTGGACCAGAGAACCCAAGCACTGGGGAGTGTGAGCCAGCCAGGAGCCCTGACTGAATGGAGCAGCAGGGGGACCAATAAGTCCTGTCACCAGAGAGATCCGGCCGAGCAGGACAGAAGTGGGGTCGTAGTGGCTATGGTGCTCCACACCCGGAGAGTCCCAGCTAGCATGCAGCGCCCAAGCCTGAGCCTGCAGCCAGTGACAGAGAGAAGCAGCAGGCTGGGAGGCTGGTGGCAGGGGACTTCCTTTGACCAGATAAATTCCCTCATTCAAGATGGGTTAGGTCCCAAGGATGCTGGACCAGGGAGGGATAAACTGTAGAAGCATAATAATGGCAGCTTGGTCAGTAACATGGGTTGAATAAAACTTACTGACACCCTTCATATGCACTCCAGCAGCGAAGCCCGTGCTGCTGCAGCTTCACAGCTACTATTTGAGCTAGTTGTATCAAAACTTGCTCAGGTATGTCTTCGCATTTTGTAGTCACATCTTTGATTGCAGTGCAAACATACTCAGAAACAGCAGTGCCTGTGCCGAAGCGCGCACGCGCGCGCACACACACACACACACACACACACACACACACACACACACACACACACACACACACACTAATCAAACTAATTCTCCTGCAGGCTGGTAGAAGAAATTGAGAGTTTATCATTATTACATCTCTTCTGAAATACTTAAAAGGCACTCAGATAATATGGTGATGAGGGAGACAGAATTTTGCTTTTAGCATAAATGTCATACTGTGTTAGATTTATGAATATGCATTTTCTCAGGAGTGTTTTATAACATCTGATGGCCAAGGGGTAGTTTGCCTATGTGACAACTAGTATTGTGAGTTAAGAGGTAGATGGGCATCAGATAAATAATTCCTCCTGTCTGTATTGGCTCAAAAGTTTTTCACATCTATAATATTTTCTCAATCTTTGGTTCTCATGAATTCAGCAAAGTTATTGAATTGGAAACACATGAATGCATAGTTCTGACTGCACAGTGCCTAAGTTCTGTGACACAACTTCATTTGTTTTCTGTGTTAATCTAAATGTATTATAATGCTACTACTAAGCCCATGATTTCCATCTGCTCTAGAAATATTATAAAGATTGAACCTCTCTTGTCCAGCAACTTTTGTGGTCTGCTAGGACCATGGATTTTACTGGACAAAAGAGGCCCAGGAGGTTGGCATCAGGAAGCAGAGCCCAATGGATAGGACTAGCTATGGAGCTGGGTACCCGGCGGCCCAAGAGAGCACAGTAGCTCAATGGGGTAGCAAGGGGGTAGGGTAGCCTGCCAGCTGGGATGGGAGCCTGATTGAGTCTGCTGACAGACCCCAGGAATGCCTGGAGTCTTCGGGACCGGTCAGGTCCAGAAGGTGCTGGACCAGGGAAGTCCAACATGTAATTGTATTTTGGAGTCTTCTTTCCCCATATGTATGCAATGTTGTTATAGTAGTGTTGGAACAAAAATTCCATCTGTCTCCCTATAAGTAGAGCTCTGTGCAGCTACAAAATTTGTGTCCGCATATGGAAAAACGAACTATGCTATCATCCACAGGGTTTAAGATACAAAATGTATATCTACATCCATACACACAAAAATAAGCTGTCGATATCCATGTCTGCATCCATGGATGCCCACAGATAAAAAGCAGATATCCATGGATTTGCAGGACTCTGCCTGTAGGGGTTGTAGCCAGTGTTTCCTCTAAACTGTGCGGCAACACAGCTTCACAGGCGATTAATCAACCCCACCCAGTCAGAGGCATTCCATGGTTGTAGCTTTACTGACATCTCACTTCCCCCTCTGGACTTACCTTTAATAGTAAGCATTTTGCTGAGGATTCCTCTTTACTTGTGAAGCGGTATCCTGGATCCTCCACATTTTTAATTTCTCTGCTTCCCCAATACAACATACAGTTCATAATACTCCATGCTCTCTCCCACTGAATCATAATCACAGCTTGATTTTCCTTTTAAATTGATAATATCTAAGCATGGTTATATAATTTCCATAGAATTTGGGGGTTTGTGTGAAAACTTCACAAAACTAAAAATTCATAATGCTGCTAAGGCAGGTGACTCTAAAAGGAGTAACGATATTTGCCATAAGGGAATCCTAATAATTTTTATCCAATGTGAGAATCATTTCAGGCAGCTTTTAAAGAAAAATGCAGCTTCTGAGCAATGCAGGTTTACCAGCTAGTATATACAGTGACTTTTAGACAGCATTTTAAAATCAGCATAAATATAATCAGCATCTTACATTGCTCTTTAATATATTCTTCCAGATGTCACGGAACATAAATACTTCAATAAATAGATTTACCTTGAGTTTTCACTGGGTCAGATATCTGGCTAGGATCACTAAGTCCATACGCATTAGCTGCCCTCACAAGGAAGAGGTAAATGGCATTAGGTTTCAGCCCTTTAACTGTAAAACTTTCAGTTTTCACATTTTCTGCTACAGTTTGCCAACTGCTACCAGATGCATGGCTAAGGAGAGAACACAGACAACAGCAGGTTAGAGTATACTTATTTAACCACATATAAAGTGTGAGTACAACCAGAGCACATGAGAATTGTAATACCTGAAGGCCTCTATTATATAAGATGTTGGAGTTGCACCTGAATTCAGATTAGGTTGCCATGACAGTATTACTGTATTTCTGCTGACATCTGTAACCTCAGGTTTTGATGGAGCACTAGGAATCAAGTTTGGGTCTGTTGGTCTTGGTGGTTGCACTGGAACTCCAAATTCTAACAAAAAGGGGAAAACAGCTAAGATGGATAGAAAGAGGACGGGGAATTCAATGATGTTCACAGCTGTATTATCAATTAAATACGTTAGATCACAGATGCATGTTTATTTCTGATTTTCTTTTATGGTTTTTCTTCAAGCAGAGAAACCCTGATTGATTTACCTTGGACTTCAATATAAGCACTCCAGGTTGCTTCCCCACTTGGAGTTGAAGCAATGCAGGTGTAGCGGCCAGTGTCACCCAGCTGGATAGGAAAAGTGGAAAATAAATATTTGGAACAATCAGGAACTCAGTGGGCTGGAAAAGTGACTACAAATCAGTATATCACCATGAATATGGATAAACACATTAGAATTTCCCTTCCAGAAATTTCTCATGTTTGAGACCGGGCCTTCACATACTGCTAAGTAAACATCTCTATATACATATTCTATGCTATTTCGAAGGCACAGGAAAATTCCAAGACTCTTTAATGTATTATTCTGTAATGAATGACATTGCCAGCCAAATCCTATAGTCCCCACTCATTTCTTACACAGCAAACCTCCCACAGAAGTCCATGTTGAAAAATGAACTCAAAGCTCCACATGAGAGCCTGTGCACTAAACTCCCACTTTACTGGTATTTAGGGATTTATGCATGGCCCCAGAGAGTGAATTTCAACCTTACAACAGTCTTACATAGTCCACAGGGCCATGTGCAGGTTTGTGTCTCTGGACTGAGGTATATTTTAGTCTGTAGCCATCCAAATGCAAGGCTCCCCTTATAGTATTAGCATCCAAATCTGAACAACAGATTTATTTGTCCACCTGTGTTATGAGTCATGATCAAAGAAATGAAACTATACTCAAATCTCTGCACCAAGGAAAAAACATCAACAACAAAATAACCACCCATCATATTCAGAACTAAAAGGTCAGAGTTACAAATTCTGCATTGGCAAGGTGGGATTTTCTGTGACCAGGTGTTCACGGCATCAACAGGTAGCATAATTTTATGACTGACATATCAAGGCACAAACAGCCAGCAGGTAACAACAGATGTGCTAGAGCAGTACAATATTTTAAGACATCATGCAACTTGTCTGGAATGAACAAAAACCCTGCTCCAATTCCCCAAGGAAGTCATCTACACAGACCTGATTAACCACTGTAAAATAGATTTCTGTTGTCAAGATCTACCTTCCATATACTTTTTACCACATATGTTCATGTAATCCTGAATCAATAAAGGGGAAAGAACAGGTACTATATAGGAATAGGAAACTAAACCCTGAATTGTATCCAGGAAGCCTAGAGAAAGAGTTTTAATCTTTTAACACGGTTGCTATGAAGGTGTATGGGAAAGGACATTAACATTATGTATTTTTCCTACATACACCCGTTTGTAAGTGTGAGATCCTGAACTAAGGTGGCATATGTGTGTGTGTAATTATAGATTATTTTCACATAGTAGAGTGCTGAAGCTTAGGGTCCTTTACAAAAAGTCTAGAGAGTCATTGTCATTTCAAGCTACCTTGGCGTATCGGATCTGTAAAGCTCCTGTCTCCAGCTGCTTGATGCGTGAGTCCTGGGTAGAGATGAGGACTCCATCCTTTCTCCAGAGGATTGTGGGTATTACAGTGCCTGTGGCCACACAGCTGAGTACTAATGTACCATCCACAGCTACTGTCTGATTTACAGGACCCTGTCGAATGACTGGGGGAGGCCGGTCTGCAATCACTGCCAGGAGAAACAATAGGAAATAGATTTTTGCAACTGAAAGCAATTGTCTAATCATCTAAGCAACAGCAGTTGCTTGATGCTTTGTAACAAACTGAAGACATGCTGAAGGCATGGCTACTGAAAATTAACATGATATACAATACACTATTTTCAAAGGTGAGGAGGGTCATAGGTTGTGAACTGGCATTTTCTAAGGGCCCTCTGAGTTCCATTGTCTTTAGATGAGATAATGAAATGACAAAGAATTTCTTAGTGTCTTTGAAAAGAAACACTCTTCACTTTGTATATATTTTACCATTTAATGGGTCGGTATAATTAGGGATTTGGAATTTGAGCATTCATTTATAGAAAACTATGATGGTGGGTGGAAAGAGAATGATTCAGCAAATATGCAGGCTTTTTAAAAATAAAACATTTAGCTTTTTAAATAATAAAATATTATTTACTTCCAACTCAGTCATGTATTATTTTCTAATGTGAAGCTGTCTAATGGTAAAGTTGAATAAATACAAAGCTGATTTCTGGAAAAACAACAGCTTTTTCAATTAAAACCAATCGTTTACAAGCATTTCCTTCACTTATTTATGTGAGAATTTATCTGACAGTACCAATTTGAAATCGTAATATGAATCTTTCACAGTATTTCCAATAATTGTATTGTGTCTTACATTCAACATAAATTAACTATCTGTGATGGGTCCTTTTAACAGCCAAACTTACATAACAGCACAAAGTACTTTGCAAAAAAGAAAATATGCATTATGTTCACCAGAAAATAAGCAATTTTCCCAGATGTAAAACCTATGGTACTGTATTTCAGTATCTTCTCCTCATAATATCCTGAGATGTGCAAACACTACAAAATAACCACAACTTAAAACAACACCCATTCAACAACCTTATGGGAACTGGTGTGACTTCAAACCTAGTTTATTGGTATGAAACATAAAACTGAAGTCTTGATAATTTGTGATCATTAAACATCTCATGACCCTTTCGCATCTGAAGGGTGTTAACAGTGATGTTTTGGCAAAATTCCAAGTCAGCTAATTGCATTTGCATACCTACATGCCACCTTGCATTTTCAATGGCATGATTTATACTTTACTTCCTGTCGTAACCTGTTGTGATGTGTTGCAGTGAGATGGCTGAAATCATTCCCAGTGTAGGTAGAAGTTCAGGTTGATAGGTTTCTAAAGTGTTTTGAGCATCTTAAGGAGAACAGATTGACAGTTTATTGAACGAATGTTTGCGAACCAACATTACAAACGGCACAAAATACATTTTGATACAGATATGGGGGAGCGAATGGATACATCCGGGAGCCGGTTCGGGTAGGGGGAAGGACTCGCACCCCGGAGCCTGGGTGTACGGCCCGTGGCGAAGATTTCGGCGTAGCCCGCTAGAGGGGCCAGCCGGGGGGGGCGCCCCCATCCTCTAGAATAAAGTTCGTGTCCCTTCGGGTGGGAGTGATGAGAGTAGGCGAATTCCGTGGGATGGTGGGGCGGGGGTGGGGGGGTTTGGCGCGTGGCTAATGAGGAGCCCTTAGCGAATATTGGGGAGTGTACGGGGCCCCGGATGCGGTCGGGAAGCGGGGTGGCGAGGAGTTGTCCAGAGTATAGGTGGCTGGGTAGGGACGCTCATTTGATAGTAGGGGGGTCTAGCGGTTTAGGTAGGCTGAGATCTAGGTTTGATCGAACGAGCGCCCCCCCGCGTTACTAGGTGTGTTATCCCTATCGGGGTGCTATGGGTGGGAGCGAATGCGGAGACTCTTGAGCAGGAGGGGCTTTGTGGCCCCCGGGGTCTGGACCGAGTCGGGGATGCTGTAGGGGCAGGGGGTGGGTGGAATGGTCGAGTGGGTCCGGTAGTAGAGGAAATTTTGGGGGCCGCACGGTGTGGGAGGGGTAGTGTGTAGTGGGTGTTTTTTTTTTTTTTACTACATAAATGTAGGATATTATACTTTTTGTTTCAAGGTAATATTCTGGTGAAATGTATATATATGTATAAATGTCTATATATCTATAGACTTGATATTTATGTCTCACCTCACTAGCTATTCAATTTTAAGTAAAATTACACTCTGGCATTTGAGTAATTCCCAGTTGTAGAAATATCCGGACACAATATTATGGAGAAAAAATACTTTAAAAACCTCTTTATCAGAGATATCATCAATATGTGTCTATTAATTCCAGCTATTGCCCAATCAGCATTTTCTAATGATAATTTTTCTCACAGTCACTCACTGAGTTTATTAATTAATTCAACCTCTATTCATGAAATCTTAGCCCATCTGAAGTCAGTGGCAAAACTTCCACTGACTTTAGCTGGGCCAGACTTTCAGTCTCTCTGTCCTGCCACACAGGATATGTCCCACACAGAAGACGGAATGATGCTTCCTTGGGTGGGTATGTGGATAAGCTCTAGCTCTGTTTGAGTCAGAACACTAAAAATAACTATGTGACTGCAACAGTACGGATAGTAGCTCAAAATACAAATACAGTCCCTAGGAATGTATTTGGGCAACAAGCAATCAGCCTCCTGCTAGTACTGAAGTCATGTTCTTCCACTCCCGAAGCGGTTTTAAATAAAATTGGTAATTGTAAAATAAAATTATACATTTTATAAAAATAAAATTATCTTCACTTTACCATCAGTAACTTCCAAGTATGCTTTTGTCGTGATACTTCCTGCAACATTTAAAGTCTGGCAGATGTAGTATCCAACGTCAGACCTCTGGACACTTGTGATTGTGAGGTCACCAGTCTGGGAAACTGAAAAACGACTGGATGACTGAGGTGGCTGGTATGAGAAAAGCAGATTCTAGGATACATATACAATTAGGAGAGGGAGAGAAAGAAATAGGTTAGATAGAATAATACATCTGCAATGTTCACCTTAATATACCTAAACACATGGACATTTATTATACGTTTGCATTTTACACAAAATGTGTGTGTGTGTGTGTGTGTGTGTGTGTGTGTGTGTGTGTGTGTGTGTGCGTGTGTGTGTGTGTAAAGTGTGTGTGTGTGTGTAAAGCCTTTCATTATTATACACTAGTTATTGGGCCTGTTTTAAAAGGTAGGGGTATCTTTGTACTTTTATTTGGATGTATTTTACCAGGCCTGATCCAATGTCTATTGAAATCTATAGCAGACATTCCTTCAATTTAAATAGGTTTCAGAGAAGTACTGATATCCACAGATTCTGTAAATGTGCAAACAGTTGTGGTATTTCTGCGTACTGTATAAAGTAATGTGCATACAAATGTCCACATAACCATCTTTCAAAATCAAGGTTGCAACATTTCTTCTGGTAAAAAAGATTTTATTTCAAAAGCATACAGAAAGTGCCAGTTTCCTTATTTGTGTTCAAACTTTAGGCTGCAAAGAATGGAGAGGGAATGTGAATGGAATGTTTTAGAGGTTTCTTTTTAAACTGATGTTGTTTTAGTCTGAGTAATCATAGGTTTTATTCTATAAACAGTTATGCATTGTATAATAAAGTTCTATGTGAGTTTCCCTTGACATAGTTTTGGTTTGAAGTTAGATATTACGATACCAACAGTGGTCATGAAAGTTAGAGATGAAACCAAGATGACATACATGCGTTACATCAAATACTGGTTTTAGATTTTCATCTCTGGCTCAACATTCTAAGGAAAAAAATATAAGTTCTCTATACTTCACTGACATTATTTTTATGGCTTTCTCTTGCCTGACTATATTTGGCTTTTCGTAAAAATGTACAAACAATGAGGACAAAGAATCTTCAATTAAAAATAAGTGCAGACATTTTTCCTTCTCCAATTCTAGCTACATAGTGTTAGCCACTCAGTAAATGTCAAATGGACCCAGTGAAACCAAAGGGTTTTGCATTAAAAAAGATCTTACTTACAGCCCCCTCCACCAATATCAATAAATAAAAGTGCACATAATATAGCAGCTCACTTATATCATGAACTAACACTAGATGTAACCAGCTCAATTTTGGTCTAGTGACATAGTTTATTTTATTTAGGCAGATGTTTAACAAATTGAAAAAAAGAATCAATCCCAAGCTCAAGTTTTGACTACTGTTTAGAAAAGCACAACTATCCCGCAAGATCAAGAGCAACCAAACAATATTCTTAGTAACAGAAAAATGAAAAAATATCCTGTCTTGACTAAAAACAATCCTTCATGCAATGTATTTACTCAAAAAATCCCCCCCCCCACCAAAAAGTAAACCATAGGGCATTAAACAACATCAAAAACTAAGCTTTTATACTGTGCTTTTTTCAGTAAATCTAAAATCATTTAACTAAGTAGGTCAGTATATTTACCACCTACTTTACAAATAGCATCGGGAGGGGAATCAATCTGCAGTACTGCGCTCATTTGAGTTAGCCATACATAAACACAGCAAATTATTCTTCCCTGTGAGCACAAGCCACAAAGCCCAGATAAAAAATTTTCCAAAATTTGCTGGTGTTTAAAAATGATTTCGTGGTTCAGCCAAGTACAGTGCTAGGTCAGGATCTAAGCTCTTGGGATTTTTGGATACAGTGTTCTGGTTTGGCCCCACTTATAATCACTCTGTAGATATTTCATCATTTTTCTCAATAGTGAAACATTTAATGAAAAATGTGATTATAACCACGCACTAAGAATATATTCATCCTTTCCAGCTGCCAGACCTACCTGTTTCTGGGCTCGATGGTCCAGGAACATCTGTGGTCCAGCACGGACCATGGATGTTGTTGGACCAAGGAGTCCCAGTTAAGGGAGGTACAGCCTGCACAACAATAATAAAAAGGGTGCACAACATTTTCAGGCTTAGCAGTTATCTCTTTCTGGTAAACAACTGCAGCAAATGCCAACTCCTTCTCTGGCATTATGACTTAAAAAAACTGGCATGAAACAAGAAAAGAAAGTTGGCTTTACCTGACTTCCTTCTCTCCGCCAAAAGATGGCTGGTTGAGGGTTTCCAGTTGCTTCGCACTGGAAAGTCACTGTCCGGCCCAATGCAGCTACCTGGTCACGAGGTTTCACAACAAAATGGGGAGGCTCTGAAGGAGATAAAAATACACTAAAATTGGCAGTCCAATATTCACCCGATTGAAAGCCAAGTGGCAACTTTCCTGGTGCGCCTGAGCACCATACTTTATTTGTTTCAAAGGTAGTTGTGTTATAAACACCATTTATTATGGAGCTGCAACACAAGCATCATTCAGTGCTTCATCTTGACCTAAGATTCTTTGTTCTCGTGCTCCCTATTAACATCCTGATTGTGCATTCCGTATCTAAGTTTGTGACCTTTTAGCCAAGTGAGTTTTAACTCTCACTGATGTCAGTGACCTGAGTTACATGAGTAATCATTCACCGGAATGATCATATAGGTCACAATCAGGTCTTAAAAGAGGAGAGTGGCCACATGTCACAATGGAGAAATCTTGGGGCTGCATCTGGCTGATGGGCCACACTTTGCCCACTACTGTACAAAATGCTCTGGAGTAACTGCACATTCAGGTTTACACATATAAAACCCATCTCCTTTGATTTAGGATAGCCCGGGAGGGGGCAAAAAAGCCTTTAGTTGCTTTTATAAGAGCAATCTGATGAAGTTGGGGCCTCAAAAAATTTCAATTTAACTCAACCCCCCCCCCCCCCGCCCCAGAAATGCTACTATGCAAATGAACCATTGGAAAACCTTCATTCCAACTACTGAAGAGAAATGAATTTAAAGCAACAGTGCGTCTGAATTCCTCCTTCATTTACATAGGCAGGGGCATTTTCAAATAAAATATATATGTAAATGAAGGCAAATTTGAAACATCTGCTCATCCAAACATTATAAATAGTGCCAGCATTGTCCAAACTGTTTAATTTACACCAACTTAAATGGCTACTTCATCTATCAGTAAACAGAATGTCAAAAATTATGTCAGCTACATTAAAAATAAGTTAGAGTACTTGACAGCATTAAATACACTGACAGGGCTAGCCCAGAAAAAAATAGCATATAAAGTCTGTTAGGCTGTCACTTCTAGCACCTGGAAAAATTTGCATTAGATGAAAAGTCCTTTTACTTACTGCTTACATTTTTCAAATTCATTTCTTATCAGCTGTGCAAAGCACTCGCTATTCTCCCCTCTTATTCAAGGTGAAATGAGTGCTTTGAATCAGGAATTTTAACAATTGTGTGTTCTTTTCATTTGTGTGGTCTTTTCATTCCCTAAAAACATCTTATGCTTCCCATGTCACTTAGGGCATGCAGCTTAAAATATTCTATTAATCAAACAACTGTGACCTATAGATGAAGCCCATGAATACCAAATGCCCCTCCTGGACAACTTTTCTTTGTTAACATAGGGCAATATTTTGAGTTATCCATTTATCTGACCTATGACTGTGTTCCCTGTTTTGATCAGAACGAAATACCCTTAATGTTCCTTGTAAGAATTTTCAAGCAAAATTTTGGAGTGATTTATATTTGGGCTCAAATGCTAACAATGGCTGAGTAACCTAACTAAGAATCTATACCAGATAAAGCCCCATGTAGATGTTACAGTAACAGAAATAATAACAGACCCATAGTGATCGCTATCCTCTTAAAACAGAAAACCTGAATACAATTAATGTCACGGAAGAGGAGTATTGGAGATTTTTTGACAACAACAGAAGGAATTTAATTTAGTATTGCAACTAGACTGGAAAACTGCATGGTGTTTGCCACTGTGCAGTGGGGGATTGGGGGGAGATTAGGAGGAGCCTCGGCTTAGGGGGTGCTTGTTTATAGTTTTCCAGTTTCCCTATCCTGCCCTTGGGATTCCCATCCTCTGTACTGACCCTCTTTACTATAAAGGTATATTTAGGGTCTCACTGCCTCACTAGAACAGTGACACACAGAGACAAGGGTTTCTAAACTATATTCTGCTGCACTAGGATTCATAGCACTGGTGTCACTTAGTTTGAAGAACTTATATAATTATAAAGAAAAGGTTTCAATGCTGCCCATGAGAGAAATGGGAAGGGTGGCCCTTGTATTTCAAGTTCCGAGGAGGGTTTCTCAGGAGTATTGTGCAGATGGAGAGAGGGGAGGGGAAAAGTCAGTCAGTCAGGGTGTGATTTACAAAAGCACTCAGAGTGTTGTTCCAATTCTGCTGCCATTAAAGAGTAAAATTCCTAATGCCTTCGATACTGCTTAGTGTTTTCAAGTACAGCGTAGTGCTTTTGGAAATTCTACTTTCAGTGTTCACTGCACTGGAAAAATTTTTTTAAAAATTAAAACACTTTACGAAATATTAATTTAAGTTTGTTTTCTTAACTAGGTTCAAATGTGCATGTGTGGCATGTTATGGATACTTTATCTCCATAAGACATTGCAGACATTAGCTACTAGGGAAAAATGACTTCTATTGTCCTTGGGACTTTTCAAATAAATAGACTGATTATAGAGGAAAGCATTAAATATGACTTGTGTAGCAATAGAGGGAAAATTAAGTCAGGAACCAGCTTGTACATCACTTAAAAACAGACAAAAGTTACCAACCCATTACCTTTGCTCTTTGCCAAAAAGTTACCCATACTTCATGCAGAATCTATTCTGTGCAGTCTGTCTTGTCAATAACAAGTGAAACATGGAAGTTGACTGGTTGAAGGACATGGAAGGGTATGGATGGAAAGGGGAAGAGAAGTTCCAGTCACAGTGATACGATGATTAGAAGATGGCCAATAAAATTTTCAACTTACCAGACACAACTAAAAATAGAACAAAACAGAAAGAAAACATGGAATAAATAAAATTAAACAAACAAAGTTAAACCAAAAGTAAAGCAAATGAAAAGTAACAGGATCTCTGGTAAGGACCTTGGAAAGCACAAATATATTTTTATATATGAAAAATATGCCAAAAATTCAGATCTATGTTGTCTCGTTGACTTTAAGCAGTACTCCCCATCAACTTTTTAAGGGGAGACTGCATGGCAAAATGGATGGGAGAACTAAGGGTTATGAATCTGGACACATGGGCTCTTCTCTGAGCTCTGCCACTAAACCTCTACATGGCCTCTAATAGGCTGGTTCAATTCCCAATTTCCCCATTTGCAGAAACATGAATACTGATACTCATCTTTCTTTCTACAGCATTTTGAGATCTACACGTAGGAAAGGTTTTTATTTTTTTAACATAACATTAATAGGGAGTTTTGCTTAAAAATCAGTCATATGCTTTGTCCCAATTTGCAGCTTAAATATAATGACTGCATGCATTAGAATCATAATGCTCAGCTAAAATTCTGCAAGTGAATTAAAAGACACATAATGTTATAATTAAAACAGATACAAAAAAGCCCATTTGTTACTCTTTTTCCTTCATTTTATCAACATATTCAAAAGCACAGATTTAATGTAAAATAATACAGATATCAACAGACAATTATGTCAAACACATACATGGATATCTTTTGTTCATAATGGAAATTTAGTATAATCCTGGAAATTGTGTAGTCCCAGGTTGGTTAGTTTTACTTATTAAAGAGTAAGCATATTATGAGAAACTCCAATGCCAAGTTATTTATTTACTGATGTTTTTTAAAAGAAAAAAATGGGCATTTCCAAAACCCACATCACTATCCAGGAACAAAAACAACAAAACAGCCAAAGACTCAAATCAAACAAAGTAATTGCTATAAAATGTATAATTGTATCACCTGCAATACATGTCGAGACATTTTGTTAAAATATATCCTACAAATCACAATTCCTTCAACACTATCATTTGGTTTGACTCTTTTATATAGCGTGTAAAAATAACTGTTAAGCATGAGTACACTTTCCTAAGAGCTAGTAAACATCTGCAATATGCCATCCTCTGATGAAACACACTGAAGAGAGTAATAATATTCACCCTGTCAAAATTCATTAGGCATGGGAAACATGGGCTTACTGTTCAAATAAATGGAACATATTGTGGACTGCAGGTGTGCTACAAAAAATAAGTAGACATAAGGTGCAGTTATAATACCATATCCAAACAGTATCTCTTTTGGATCAGGGAAGAGACAGGAAGCTGCAGCTAAATATAACAAAACTGGATGATATATAGCATACATTGCAAATAAGCAGGAACATTCATTTTAGGATGGGATGTAAAAGACACATGACGAGAGAAGTGTAAACTAGGTTTTCATGTTCTTATCTTCAATGTTGCAAAAGTAACCTGAATGATAGTTTTCATGTTAATTTTGGGATTCAACTATTTCTCAAAAGGTAAACAACATAAATAATCCTGTTTACATTATATCGGTAAATAAGAAGCTTGCATGGCTTTACCAGGAGAACACTAGATGTGGTTTAATTAGGTTGCAACTTTATTATTAACTGTACAGGAGAAAGTACCCAGCAGATAAAAGTGCACAATGCAGACAATTCCATGATCATTTCAATATATGCTCAGGGGGCTTGCTCTGTGGCTGCTGGAAACTCACTCCATGTCCTTCCTCCAGCAAGCAAGACAATGCTCTCCTCTGTCCCCATTCACTAGCTTTCTGTGTGGTGTAGTCATTATGACAGAAGTGGCCAAATTATGGCCACTGACCCATCAGGAGGCAGCTTCACTTCTCATCTCAAAAGCTGAACTTCAGGTTCAGCGGGACCAACAGCCTCCACAAGCCGCTGAGCAAGGAGGGGAGGGGCAGCTCCACATCCGTGAAAGGGGTGAGGCTGAGGCTAGCTTCCCCCAAGCAGCCTCAGTGCTGCCTGGAGCATGCTGCACAGGGCTCCAGTGACAATTTATTAGCGACAGCAGAGGCCAGGAGCCCAGAGCCCTTTTGAATTGCTGGGCCCTGGGGCATTTGCCCACTTTCCCGTTCCCTGTTGATGGTCTGGATCAGATTACTCTTAATTGTATTAAGGTATGCTACACAGCATCACCCTTTGTGAACAGAACATCTCTCTGTCCAACTTTGGGGTTGAAAGCATGTGAAAATACCATCTGGCACATTCTGGATTTTTTGGAGGATCTCCAGTTGAAAAATAAAAGAGAAAAAAAAATCCAATTCACATTTCACATCAGAAGAGCATAGGTAAATAAAGCATTCGCAGCCTGCCAGGGTCTAACTGGCAAATGGTGTATGGCCCATGGGCTGCTTGTTGTCTACCCTTGGTATAAGGTAAGGACAGCTTGTCCCATTCCTTGGCAGGCCCAGCACCTGCTCAGCTGTCAAACCCTCCATAGTGATGCTCATCTGAAAACTCCAAGAGATACACATCTGTCTTGGTTGGACAATTACATTCCCATAAATCAAGTTAATTTATTAGTTCTGGAAGTCCAGTATTTTTGGCTGGAAAATTACATTCCCTCAAATCCACTTCATTTATAGGTTCTGGAATTCGAGCTTTTTTTTTAACGAGGATTTTGTTATTATATGTCAAAAATAACTCCATCAAGCAAATTAAGTCTTTTGTCCACATGTAAAAACACAGGGAATACTAATGTATGAAAATAAATCCCTCTAGAAACAGGGCATCATGTCAGCTATAGATCTGCGTTGAGGGCAAAGGGCGAGTTTCATAGCAAAATGTAAGTAAGTCTTTTAAAGATGCATCATATGCTTAAAAAAATGGGACTCCTGAGCTTTAGTCCCCTTTTGATAGTTAAGGTTATTACAACTGAAGAGAACTGGGAAAAAAATCATTATTATTATTATAGTTTTTTGCCAGCACTTTGCATTCAGCTTTTAGTGAGTCAGCTTTATTTATGTTTGTGATGGTTTTTCATATAACAGTGAGGGTGAGGAAACACTAGCTTTTAAATAGGAAAAATGCTACAGTGAAGCCACAAAAACCTGAACCTATTTCTTCTATTTTTCAAACTAACTCACTTTCAAGTAAACACTGTCATTTAAACATTAGTTTTACATTGCAACAGAGTTGTGCATTTAAAAGTTAAATACACAGAGGGAACAAAATTTTTGCCTTTAAAATTGTTTTCTTAGAACGTGAGGGTTACAGTGAGAGAAATGAACAAAAAAATTATAAACTAAGTGATATATTGATTAATGACATTCTTCTAATACTTTACTCATGGCAGCAATGCTATCTTTTTCCTTTGGGACTACTGATATCAATAAGTTTACACACTAGAGCAGGAGTTTGTAGTTCTGGCCCCAGTGTTGCATGCAAGTCAAGTTGCAGATGTCAGCGAAACAATTAGTGTAGTTGACTGATGAATAAATGTTATCAAGAAACACTTCAAACATACCATCTTTAATATCTGAATTTTTTTAAATGGCGCCCAAATTTTCCCCACAGAAGTGTACTCAGATGTAGCTCTAATGTTTCCTTGTGTTTAATCTGATTTAAAAAATTACAGAAGAAAGCATGAAATTAGGTGATCTCGATTTACTAGCTGAACTCTACTTCCCAGTCAGGCCTTGGACAAGTCACAATCTTCATGTGTCTCAGTTTCCTATTCTAGAAAACTGCGATAATACTTATCTACCTCACAAACAAAAGACTAAGGTGATAAGAAGCTTCATTCATTTACATTTATAAAGGTCTGTTTGAGAACCACAGAAGTACCATGTATTGTCATATTACTTACTCAATTGTCATGACAATTGTTGCTGTTTGTCAGCTAGTGTCAGGTTCTCAGAAAGTATCTTGCTATTCAACTGAGGCAAGTTGGATTTTTTTGATGAACTGGGGGTTTTGTTTTTGATATTGTAAGGTTTTAGAATGGAAACTTAAATCTTTACTTCATCATTACCTTCTTGGCACTTCTGTTCTATGGCACATTAGTGTAAAGGACTGAAAACTATATAATTCTATGCCATTGGAATTAAAAAAAATAGTAATCATGTATATACTGCTACATAAAAACTTTAATCGAAAAAAGTTTTAAATGAACTGGTATATACTTGTAAATCTACCTGTCAACATTTCTGGTGACAGGGGACAAACATTTTCATAATATTTCCCAGATTTTATACATCTTCTGACTATCGAATAACTAACTAACTGCATGCCACATTAATCCTCTTTCAGGTGAGAAACACCAGAGGCTGGACAGGCCTTCAGGGACACAGACTGATGGGAGATGGGCTGCAAGTGGCAGCTGTGTGTTTAGTGTGATTATGTATGTTGGGGCGGAGCTAAGAGTTACTTTGGGAAGGAGAAGCAGGGTGAGGTCACAGGGCATTTAAGAGGTAGCAGGCTAGCCAGAGAGAAGACAAGAAGTAGACATAATGGAGAAGCTTCAGAGATGTCCAAAGGGAGCAAGTTCTCTGAAAAGAAAGTGTTGAAGTGCAATGGGTATGTTGCATATGATTGACAACTCTGCCCCAGTTCTTCCCAATGTATTAATCTGCCTGTTCCATGACTAGGTAATCCAAACAAACTACTGGAGTTTCTGGACTAAAGGGCATAACAAACTCTGAGTGATGAGTGCTTCATGAGTTGATTCAGTCTGGACTGCTAAATCTTTTGGAAAATCCACTAATTCTAGAGTAAGAATGCATAAAAGGGCTTCAAATTCCATTGTTCAGATACATGTTCTAAACATGACATCACTAAACAGTGAAATATAATTACACACTTTTTATTTATAACTAGAATAATTAAAGTATGCAATCTTTAGTATGTAAATAGTAGATTTTCATTTTTACAAATTGATTGCCAATACTGTGTAACTGTCTTGCCTGCATTTTTAAAATACAGTTATTGGTTTAAAAAAAAAGTTTAAGTCAATGTGCTGTATTCCCTTTCTACAGAGGTTTCTTTCTGTACTAGGGATGTTAAGGACTAGTCTGGGTATAAGTAGGAGTAATGGGATGAAATGCTTATCAGATAGTCGACAGGATAGCCAACTAGTCGCATCCCTCCCACCCCCCTTGCTGCCTCTATCAGACAGAGGCAGCAACGGGGAAGAAGGTGGGTACTTCAAAGCCGCAGAATTTCAAAGGGGCAAAGCCACACAGCTGATCCCGGGCTCCGTTTGGTGCTGCCCCTTTGAAACACTGTGGTGGCATTTCAAAGGGGCAGTGCCGCCCTATTGACTAATCTAAAAGTCAATTAAAAAAATACATCGACTATTCCATTAGTGAATTACTCGATACTTAACATCCTTTTTCTCTGACCTTATTAAGGCAATCTGAAACTCTCACTATTCTCAAGATGCCCATTTCACATGCAGTGATTTATGTAAAGTATCATTTTCTACAGAAGAATAAAAGATGGCCAACATTTTCAGCTCTAAAAATTTTAAATACTGTCATTCATCTGTCTGCATGCTATAACTAGGATGAGTATGGGAAAATAATACCAGATACATAACAGAAGAATTACGGTACCCATTGTCACCCTGTTCTTTGGTCTCCATCTAAAAATTCTATTTTCAGCTGCCACTAATTGCTATGCCAATAAATACATATTTTGACATTTCCCCAAACATTCTATTAGGTATTATCATAATTTAGGGCCTGATTGCATACCCTGACTTACAAAGAACAATAACTTGCACTACAAATAGAGATTGAACCTCTCTAGTCCGACATTCTCCAGTCTGGCAACATCTGTGGTCTGGCATGATTTTAGTTAGTTGGATGTCCACTTATCATGGGTGTGGTCAAGTTTCCTGTAGTCTCATAAAGTTTGTTTCTAAGAGCCCAGTAAGATGTGGGAATATTGGTAATGTTGCTAGACAATATTGACCTTCCGTGGTTCAGCAAATTCTCTGGTTTAGCACTGGTCAAGTCCTCCAGGTGCAGGACTAGAGAAGTTCAACCTGTAGTCCCACCAACTTCATTGGAGTACTTTTTGTGGTAAGGTGCTACTTATTCTGAGTAAGTATCACAGTCTAGACCCATATGGGTAGTGTACATACAACTATGTGGCTCACAGGAGTTTTGACATTTCTTTTTAACATCTTAATTTCATACGGTGATTTGTGCTTCCAGTTCCTGCCAGAAGAATGATTAAATTTAATTATACTTATGAAGCTGTAAGTACTCTCTCATGTTTCAAATTGTAAGCTAAAAGTGTTGGAGGTCATTATACAGAGAAGCCACATTCAATTTCACTTGCTATGAAAGGCATCTTAAGCACTGACTAGGATAGATAGATACCTAAAAGAAATAGTGTGTGTATAACTCCAAGGAGAGAGAAAGAGGAATTGTTTAGCATAATAATACTGGGTATAAGTAGGAGTAATGGGATGAAATTAAGAAAGGTATCGTTTTAAGTGACTATCAGAAAAAAAAATCTTCCTCAGGGTAAGATTGAGTGTATTACAGTTTCCTGACAGAAGTGGTGGAATGCTCAACAATAATGCCTGCAATGCACATCAAGGGTGAAAAAAGGGAAGAGAAATGCCAACGAAAAGTAGCTGTTAAGATCCTTAAAATATATCCGTCAAGTTTTAAATAAACCTTATCTAGTAAAATTCTCTTCCCAGCTGCACATTTGAATAGGTCTCCACAGTGGAGATTTAGCAGTTACTGAAAATGGTTTGCTTGGAATTTTCTGCTCCACCTGAAAATGCTACTCCAGTGATATGTATGGATTGTGCAGAAATTGAGACATCTCAAGAAAGTGTCTCATAGCATGGTCTCATAGAAAGTGTGTACTGTACACTAAAGTTTCATGCTACTATTTGGGAAAGACAGGTACTGTACTGAAATAATTCAGTGATGAAAATGTAAATATGCTGAGAGCTTGTTTGAAAATTACGGTGTACAAAATGTCTGTGTGGGTAGGTTATTTGAGCATGTTACCAAAATAATATGGCATATAGTAGAATCACTTCTAAAGCCACAAACAACATCAGGTAAACTTAAATTGCAAAGATTCAATGTCACAACTATTTTCTCCATCTCACTGAGCAGATACACATGTGACTGGAACTCTGCAATGTGTATGACAAACAAATCTCTCTAGGAATCACTAGTCTTGTTAGTTGGCACAAGCAACTCACAACAGCACAAGCCCCTTATATCATTTAAATCTCCCTTTTTTGTTTTCAATCTTTACTGGCTGTGGAACACTTTTAAAAAATCAGGCACTTCATTTGGGTGTCTACTGGGTAGAAAGCCCTTTGGAAAATCTAGCCTCCAATCGAGGATGCTGGGCAGTAACATCTGGCCCCAGCCCAACTGGGTGACTGTCTCTCATTTGTAAATTCAGCGTTGTATTAATATTTGCCTTATACTTTAAAAGCAAGTTTCACAGCACCATATTTTAAGATCTTCAGTGACAAAATACTGCAGTGAAGTGACTTTTTTTGTGAGAAGGGATAAGAAGAAACTTGCTGAAATTATTTGTCTACATTTCAGACTTTACTGCAACCAATTATAAAATAATAAAGCTGATAATCTCTCTTTGCAATAGCTACTGAAAAAAAGATTTCATTACAAAATCAAGAGAGAGAGAGAGAGACCACCTGCTGTGTGGTTCTAAAAGTCAGCACTTCTCTGGTTAAAACATGCAGTATTTTCAGTTTGAAATGTTTATAAATCCTATAGTCATTGCCTGAGGGGATATAAGCCCCCTTGGAGAAGCTCTGAATTATGGTGGGGGCATCTGCATGGATATTTGAGATGATTTAGTGCCTCAACCAGCTTTTCTCCCAAAGAAAAGAAAAGTAGAGATTTCTAGAAGAAAACATTTTATAAACCAGCGACAGTTTAGGGAGCATAGGTTGGATGTGAATCCTCTTGTATTAATTACTCCAGGTTTATACTACAGGTTGGACCTCCCTGGTCCGCCACCCTCGGGACCTGAGCTGTCCTGGACAAGGGAGTTTTCCGGGCCAGAGGAAGAGGTCAATACTCCCCTATTGGTTGCCCCACTTCTGGGCTCCTCTCCCAGGGGCTCCCTGCCTGCCACTGGCCTCACTAAAGCTACTCGGCACAGCTCCCCACCTTGCTGCCCGTCCACTGCCCCAGGATCTTTTGGGTTCCTGACGGGGACCACTTGGGCGCTGCTGGCTCCACTGCTGCATGGTGTTTCCCAGGGCTCCTGGCTGGGAAGAGAACCTCCCGCCCCGCTACTGGGGCCATCCTGCTGCTGCTGGCAATTCCATGTGTTCCCCGGCTGGAGCCGCCCACCTCCGCCAGTCTTGCTTCGGCTGGGGGTTTGCTGACAGAGGCTGCCCACTCAGCCCAACCCTGCTGCCGACCAGGGGTTTCCTGGGGTTCCTGGCCAGGGCCGCAGGCAACTTCGCTGCAGCCAAGGGTTCCCCAGCTGGAGCTGTGACTCCCCAGTCACCTGGCTCCTCTAATGCCGGGGGCTCCCCAGCCCCTATGTTGCATCCGTGGCCCTGCTGGACCTATAGTGTAACTCCATCCATTTCAAAACTGAAACAATGCAATAAATGAAACATTTTTTAAGCTTTGCACTTAGAGCAGGAACTGTGTCTTACACTGTGTTCAGAACGGACCTAGCTATTTTGGTACCATTACAACCTAAGTAAATATCAATGTCTTAAAAATGTCCTTCAAACTGTAAGAAAGCTGCTTGAATAAGAGCATAAAAGACATGATGGCAGCCTGGTACAGTTGGAATAACTCCTATGAACCTTCTAACATGTTTCTGTTAATTTTTTAAAATAGATAATGCAGTCTGAATTTTCCTTAGTCACCTGGTTATGGCACCACAGTTCGCTTCCCAGGAAAGATGATTTAAAACCCATGGAAAATGTTTTCTGTCTCTCAAAACAAAATCTGTTAGGGCTGCATTGCTAACGCTAAAACTAAACAGCACAATTACAGATTAACAAATGAAAACCTTATGCTGACAATATATTAAAACCTTTTGTGAAGAGTGGAGAAGACTCCATCATCAATGGCTGCAAACACTCAGTAAAAAGGAAGGACAGTAAATCACTACAATGAAGTAACTTTTGAATCTTAAAAATGTTATTTGTGATACCTGCTAAGGAATACTGACAAGTGAAGGACATATAGTTTTAAAGAGACCTGAATAAAAAAATTAAAAAAGCATTGCTAGCAAGTTAAAAAAAAAAAAAAAGATGGAGTTCCCATATAGCAGACCTACTTCAATTGCTTTTCTTGTTGGTTAATCTTTTAAACCCATATAACAAACCATGAACTCTCAGGAACTTCTAATTATAGATAATAAAAAGAGATGTAAAAATCTGGAATCAGCCAACCTGGTTATGCCATGGTCAGTAACAAACCTGGCCATTTTCCTGTTAGTCATGATAGAAAAAGATCTGCACAGGGAAGGAACCACATCTTTGGGAAGAGAAAATCCTCTGATTTAGTTACTACTCCACTGTTTCCAGGATATATTAACTGAGTCTGTTCAGAGCTTAGTCTGTTCAGAGCTGGATATACTTAGCTGCGTTTCAGAGAATGGCAGTGCCGCCTGTTAATACTGAGCAATAGTATTCAATATTTTCTCTTAACTCCTGCCAAAGGGAGTACCAAAACTACTGGTAGGCTGGAGGGAGGGGAAGAAACAAGGCCATAAAATACTTCACAGAAAGGAGAATTCATGGAGGGAACTCTGTGGAACTGATTGATTTGCATAGTGACAAAAGACTGGACTTCCAACCTGCTGCAGAACCCCTTCCGTAGTGCCATCAGGGTGAGCTGGCAGTTAGATTTTTAAAAAAGCCAATACAAAAAGGATCAGATTTGCATTAAGAAGCAGGGGTACCCAGTCAGAGAAAGACAAACAGCGGTATGTGTGATGTAAGCCTCAGTAGTATCAAGCGGTGGCAAATTACTCTTGTATATCATACCGTGTGTGCATGACTGATGGGGCATGTTTCATAAGAAGGAAAATGTTTGGACTACAGTCTTGGGAGTACCTCTGCAGCGATTCACAGCAAATACAGGAGGATACCAATAGAAGTAAGTATTTTGCTCCTGCAGAAATCAGTGTTTACATTCGCAGTGTATGTCATTTAGACTTGCAGCAACATGATTTTTCTTGCAGTACCGGATCATGACATAGTACTTAGTTACATGCTGTTGCTTGCATTATGAAGGTTTTTAAGAGTACTGTGTTTACTTCTTAATTTGTTCCTCTAGCTGCTACAGCTATTATTCAATGCATAATGAAATAATTTTAATGCCCAGACGTACCAGTCACAAAAAATGGTACAGTAAACGTGCTCCTTAGCAAAACAGCATAAGAATTTGTTCATAAAGAATCACTACATTTTACAGGATATTCACTTGTGGCTTACTATTTTGCCTGTGTTTTGATTGGGAATTATAGGCAGGATATGACTTAAAAGTTGTCAAAAACCCTTGGCTTTAAGGTGTTTTTGATGTCACACTTCTGAAGAGTGTGGTCTTTGGACTACTGTTGGTTAGGATTGCCAGGTGTCCAGTTTTGAACTGGACAGTCCAGTATTTGAGTTTTCTGTTCGGGAAACAAATTGAGAAAATATAAATGAGAAAATGTAAATGTCCGGTATTTTCTAAATCAGATGTAATGTAGATTGTGATGTAATCTCAAGTGTGTTCGGTATTTTTGTTGAAACCATCTGGCAACTCTACTGTTGGTCCACAGCACTTGAAATGTTTTTATAAGAGGCAGCTGGTTCTCCTCCTTGTTTCCAGTAACTATCTTGAATTCAGGGACTTGCCATTAAGAAAAACTTTTCTGTCGTTTCTTTCCCTGTAAGCAATTGCTGTAACTCTTATGAGATATTGTGCAGAAACTGCTGGCAGGGGAATTAGTCCCGAAGATCATGAATGGTAGGGAATATAAATCATGAGATAATCTATTAAAATGAAAAAGTTTGAGAATATCACATTAAACAATTTCTTAATTAATTCGACACCCTATTTTTTAAAACGTATGAATTTATTAAGCTGTGTTAAATGGTTTTGAAGACCTTTGTGTAAGCACAAAACCTTGTCTTTTTCACCAACAGAAATTGGTTCAATAAAAATATTACCTCACCCCTCTTGTCTCGCTCAAGATTTATAACAGTTCACTTGAAATAATGTATGCAGCAGATCACTGATAGAAATCTCAAGTGCTGTCATAGATATGGCAATCATTAAGGATAAAATGGCTGTTCCTTACGCTATAAAAGCACAAGTTGTGCTTTCCCTCATTTGTCTTTTTATAAATTTGTTAATAAAGAATCACTACTTTTGACAGGACACTCATTTGCGCCTTATAATTTTGCCTATGTTTTAACTGGGAATCATAGGCAGGATATGACCTATGAGTTCTAGGTCTGCTTTCAAAAGTAATAATACATTTGAATTAGAAGGGAACCCAAATCAGGAAGTTTGCTCCAAATCAGCAACCCAACTCATCTTCAAAAATCCAAAGATGTTCAGATTCTGGGATTTGTTTGGGTACTCCTCATGTCTATAGTGGGTTCCAAATTTATCTAACATGTTTAAACATGATTTTTGTAAGATTAATAGCTATTAATATAGATAGCAGAAAGTCTTAAGCTAAGTTATCTCACTTCAGAATAGTGATTATTAGTTATGAATAGTTAGTACTTTTTGTCTCTTTATATATGATTGCTGCATTATAGAACTTACAGCTAGAGGTTTCAATGAGATTGTGTGTATTACCACTGTGACTACCCTTCATGCATAAATAATGCACATGGTAGTAATTCCCTCAAAACAGTCAGAAAGGATATTTCTGATTAAGGATGTTAAGGACAAGTCAAGTAGTCAACTATTCAATAATCAAAAGCTTATTGGATAGCCCAGTCGACTAGTCAATTCTCCACCCTTGCTGCCTCTATCAGATAGAGGCAGCAAAGGGGAAGAAGAGAGGGTACTTCAAAGAGGCAGCTCCGCACAGCTGATCCCTGGCTCAGCTGTGTGGTGCTGCCCCTTTGAAATGCTGACCCCGGGTTCCTGGGAAATGCTGTGCAGAGCCCAGGGTCAGCTGCGGAGTTCCCAGCTGACCCCGTGCTCTGCATGGCATCTCAAAGTAGCAGCACTGCATGAAACCCAGGTCAGTGGGGGACTCTGAGTCCCCTGTTGGCCCCAGGCTCCATGAGGGCACTACTGCTTTGAAATGCACAAGAGCCCCCTCTGGGGGCTATTGTACATTTCAAAGGTGGCCCGCCTTGTGCAGCCTGGAGTCAACGGGACTTCTTGAAATGTACAAGAGCCCCAGTGGGCTTCATTTAAATCATTGCTCTGGGGTGGGACAGAGAATGAGGCATTCAGCACGTAGGCTGCCAGCGCGAGAAAAGACCCCAGCCTTCTCTCACTACAGCAGCTTGGTGTCTCACCATGCCCACTGCAGCTCCAGAAGGCACAGCCAGAGGAGAGGTGCATGTCTTCTGGGTGGGCCAAGTCCAGGTTCATCTGCTCCCCTGCGTTCCTCAGTCAGAGTGAGAAATGCAGCAAACTGTGCACTTTCCCCTCACTCCAAGCCCTCTCACCCTCCCTAAACGGTGCCCAGGGGGTGAGAAGGTCATGGCTGGGGCAGTTCCATGGGGAGGGCATCTCCTTCCAGCTCTTTTCACCTGCCTGGTGATTCTTTCTCTTTTCTGTTTGGTTTTCTGAGAAACAATCCCATTCCAGACACATCCCATTTTGCTGACACAAAGAAACTTTTGCCTCACTTTCAGTTACGATAAAAGGAAGTTGTGCACTGAATTTGGCGATCCTAACTCTTACTGTTTAGGAGGAGTTCTTGAACAGACAGATAGACAAAATTTCTCCAATAGATTGCATCATGGGCTGAGTGAATTAGGCATCCACTTTTAGGACCAAGCAGTAGTCAGTCAGTACTGAATAAGCCATCTCCACATGTACTAAGAAACCTCTACCTGACTCCTATTTGTGCACTGGAAAAGTATAACACCATGAGAAACAGTGAAGTAAGACACCTCTTCATTCTTATCAGACCAGAAACAAACAACAATAGATTAGATTTTCTTAATGCTTTGGCTTTCTAAAGATAAATTGAGATTGCTTGGCAAACTGTTCAAGGATGGAAGCCCTTTTCAATTATACACAGTAGCAGACTAGATGAATGGGACATGATTTCCTGGTTGATACAAAATTCCAAATCATCTACTAATGGGGTTGTGGCTGCAGTAAAATTACTTTAATCTGTAAAATTATAGGGGGAAAGAAAATATCAATAATTCCCCAAATTTGGAATTTACAGAGTGCCTGGAAGTATTATGGGGGTCACTACTTAATATACCTCCTATAAACGTGTAGGCAATGTTCCCAGAGTGCAGAAATCCTGGTGCAGAGGGGTTTGTAGGGCCATTACCATCCTCTTACTCAGCTGAGAAATACCTACTTTCAGCTGCTATTCTAGCTAGGGTTGCCAGATGTCCAATTTTCGCCCAGACAGTTCGGTATTTTGGCCTTATGTCCTGTAAAAAAAAAAACCCAGAGAATACCGGACATGTAAAATGTCCAGTATTTTCTGTTTTCCTCGGACAGAAGGCCGGCAGCGTCTGCGAGGACGGGGGGAGCAAGGAGTGCAGTAATTTAAAGGCAGAGCGGCCTTTTTTTTCCCCTCAAAAAGATGGCCGGCGGCATCTGCAAGGGCGGGAGGAGTGAGGTAATTTAAAAATGCAGCAGTCTTTTTTTTTTTTTTTAAACAAGTTTGGTCTCCTTTTTTTTCCCTCAACCCTGCTGCTAGTACTATCACAAATGCTCATTGTCCTCCACTCTGTGCTTCCTGCTTCTGTGAGCCAAACTGTTACTGGATCCTGCGCCATAAGTATCTAATGTATAACACAAATCCTTATGAAAAAGCACAACTGCCATGTAAGTACAGTAATGAGACTTCTCCTGAGGTGCGTGGGTCTATATCTTGTTCAATTTTGTGATATGAAAATGCCCAAAGGATCTAATCTACACTACTGACCAATGCTTTCTGTACAAAATAGATTCTGAAGTAAAAAAAAAAAACAAACAAAAAAAAAACCCACGTTCCATTTAATTATTGCTATACTTTCTTCGATACTAGAAAAGACAAGCCCAATTTATTCAAACAAATAAACTGATCCCAATCAACTCTTTCCAAATGAAATGTCAAATACTAAGTTTCACTGTGGAGGGTTAAACATATAATATTATTTTCTCAAGATTAAAATTCAGAATGAAGGCAAATGCTTAAATATTAAAACTGCAATAGGAAGCAATATAATTGCTCTATATCCATACTCCATGGATAGAACTTTCATTAGAGCACTCTCCAACCATGTGTCCTATACTCTGGGTGCCCATTCTGGAAATGAAAAAAAAAACAAAAACCACCTTAATAAGTATACAAAATCTGATCTTTCCATATTGGAAGATGAAGAAATATTCACACATAAATATAATGAAGATAATAAATCCAAGCCCTCCAAATTTGTACGATCTTTTCCCATGGGGGGGGAAATATAGCTATTAAAAACCTATTGCTGCTACATACAGCATACAACGGATTAAAAAAAATTACACATGATTCACACAAATCATGTGCTTAAGTCCTGTTAAGTAAACATGACTGAAGCATGTTTTTAATGGCTTTTCTGAATAGAGATGGGCCTATGCATTAGCGTAAGTATTTTACAATATCTGGTCCTAGGTAATAGGCCTATTCCAAACAAGCATTATGGTATTCTGGAGATAGAGGCCCTCACCCATCCCCCTTTGATCTTGTAAACATTTACATAATTATTTCTAGATATTATTAAGTCCACTGAAAAAATAGGATTACTCAACATGTTTACATTTATTCACTTGCGTACGTGTTTACAGAAGTGTGGCCAGAGATTATTTCCAAAAGTGTAGCAGCAGAATCATGCACAAAACTAGCTGTTTTAATAGCAGCATCTTGGTTTCAAGACTAAGAGTTGGTCTTAGGATATAACCTAATAAAGTGTCTCGAAAATAATTCAAATTGTTTTTAAGTTGTGAGTCCTTAAAGAAAATAACATAGGAGCTATTGATTTTGTGAACATCAAGGGTTGACAATTTCTTTATCTCATCTTCTTTGTCTAAGTATGAAGATGAACAGAAGAAGAAAAACACCTAAAAAAACCTGGGGAATTTCTATGAGAGCTTCACAACAGAAGTATCCACTTCCAGATACCTTATACTTCTTAAGAGCTGCAGATGAGAGTGTTGAGAAAAGATGACAACACTGAGGATTTCTAGAGTCAGCCATAGGAACAATCTAAGCACTTTATGAGCACAATATCACTGCTACAGGAAATGTGACAAAATAAGAGTTGTTACTCAATAAAATATTTTAAGCCTATATTTCCCCAGAACTCCTTCCTGCTGAATATAGAAAAAGACAAAAGAACATCATATCTACTAGCTTGGGAAAAAAAGCATCAACATAACATAATTGTGACCGTCTGCTAGCTGAGAAAGGAAGAGAGGGATTATTTTAATGGTGAACATCTGGACTGTGTATACAAAGGCAATGAAAAAATTTTACACATATCAATTCCTTGATTTCCCCTTGATGTTTACCATTCAAAGGAATAGCAGTGATGCAGCATGCTTTAAAAGATTACTAATATGAAAAAAAACACAGGAATTATATCAATCGGGTTTAGTGTATTAAATGTACGTATTAGTTGTACAACATCATTCAATATAACTAATCTCACTATGCATGGGAATTATCAGGAGAGATGTATATATACAAACTGATTTTATGACTATCAACTGTAGGCATACAAAACAGTGTTACGAGAGTAAAAATTATGCCAAGTATAGATTCTATTGAGAAGTCTGGATATCAAACTGAAAAAAAATTACAGACTGTCAAAAGCTATCTAGGATGGAACCCTGAATCTCTGACAAATCATGCAATATATAGTCACTACTAAGAAAAAGTGATTACCAAGAAGCTGGAGAACATAAGAAACATGCAATCAAAGAAGCTGGAGATGAACATGTAGGGAAGAAGTTTGTAGCTAAGAAAAATCCATGGGCAACAAATGAAATCATTGTTCAGCTAGACAAAAGGAGGAAAGAAAAAACCCCAGAGCTCAGTAACAGAAAAAGAGGAATACCAAAGACAAAACCAAATGATACAGAATAAATGCGGATTAGCAAAGTCTGAATGGCTGAATGAAAAATGATAGATAATGAACAACAGGGTAAAGAAAACAAACAAAGCGAGATGAATTAAAAGAAAATAACCTTTGCTAGAAAAGAAAAGAGATCAATATGACCCTGAAGGGGAAAAAATTGACACTATCTGACAGACTCTAAAGACAAGATAGATGACAAAATTATATATCTATATGGTGATGATACACTCAAAAACTTCAAATAGAGATCAATCAATTAAGCCTGCCAATAAGGGATGAAAAAATTCACTGCAGCAATAAAAAAAACAACTGATTGGAAAAGCCCTAGGTTGTGATTGACTAGCAGCTGAACTGTTAAAAAGCATATGGGAATGAAGGCTCGTAAACCCTGTCAGATGTAATGAAAAAATGTTTGAGATTTGTCAGACTTTACAACCTGTGTATCCAAATCCTTAAAAAGAAAAACATTGTAGACTGTAAAAGCTACCTAGCATTGCATGTATCTAAGATACTGTGATGGATAGGAGGAGTACTGGCCAGCACTCGGTGACTATAGGGTTAAACTCAGGTAGCTAAGGGTGTTGTTGGCAGGGAGCCAGAAGAACCAATGGGAAACAGTGCTGAAATTTAAATTGTAAATATATACTGGCTGCTGTTTCTCTTTATGTGAGTTTTAAGACAGGAGTTGGGAGAAAGAGAATGATTTACAACCAGGCAGGACTACCATGCCTCGAAGGCATGAGAGGGGACTGGACCATGAAGGGATTGTGAGTAAATAAAAGAAAAATGTATTTTTAGTTGCAGTCAGGGCATTTTTCTTTGTTTTGGTTGATTGATTAAACTTCTCTGTGTGAATGCATGCCTTCCCTTCCCCATTCACAATACAGTACCTGAACTGTGCCAAATATACCATTTTTTTTCTGTGTTTTTATTTGTTCTTCTCAGTTGCTTTGTAACACCTAACAACCAAGTATGCTTTCTCAAGTATATATTTTTTCTTTTGTTAATAAAATCACCTTTTTAAGGTGAAGATTTGATTCTTGTGTCCTGCAAGGTAACAGGTGTGTGTGTGTGTGCCTGCCTAGTCTGAGAGGTCAGCTATCAGGGACACAGTTTGTTTTCTGTGTTCATTTTTGTTTCTTTTTCAAGATATTTTGTGGGGAAAGAGCTTGGGGCCCCTTCAGAAGAATTCCAAGTGTTTCTTCCTGTTTGGTGTTTTTAGGGATTAAATCACTTGATGGTGGCTGCTACCTCCCAAAGTCACTGAATCTGTGACTCTGGGGAGGTTTTATTTTTTGTTTTTTTGTAAGCAAAGCTTATAGAGCAGGGGTGGGCAATAATTTTTTAAGGAGGGCCACTTCACAAATTTTGGAAGTGGTTGAGAGCCGACTTGGAACAGGGGCCTCGGGCAGAAGGGGTGGGGCCTCAGGAGGAAGGAGCGGGGTTGAGAGCTACACTACTTGGAGCTTTGCTTGGCCAGGGGTGCCTGTCCCCTGACTTCTGGCCAATGGAAGGGAACAGGAGCAGAAGGGAGGGTGCCGGGGACTAAGTCTCCTCCCAGAGTTGTCTGGGGTGGAGGCTTAGATTTCATACAACAGGGCTTGCAGCTCCTGGCCTCCACTGCTAACCTGTTGTCTGGCAACTGCCTGGCAGGTACAAGCCCTTAGAATAGAAGCAGTTGAGAGAGCTCATGCTTCTGGGAAGCTTCCAGGCAACAGGCCAGTGGACCAGAGCTGTGAGCTTTTTTCAATTGCTTCTGTTCAAAGGGTTTGCACCTGTTGGGTGGCTGCCAGGCAATGCAGTCACCCACCAGGCAAGCCCTTTAAATAGAAGCAGTTGAAAGGGCTCAGATCTCTGGCTCCCTAGCAACATGCTAGAGCCGCGGGGAGCTGCAAGCACTTTTAAGTGCTTCTATTTAAAGGACTGGTGCCTTCCCTACGCCTGTCAGGCAATGTGTTGCCTAGCAGCTGCAGGGAACGCAAGAGCCCTTTAAATTGAAACAGCTGAAAGGGCATGCAGCTCTCAGTGCCTCTAGCATGTTGCCAGAGATGCTGCAATCCCGTTCAGTTGTTTCTATTTAAAGGGAGTTATTATTTCGAATTTAGTTATTTCAAAATAATTGCCTCGTGTAGACATGCCCATAGAGATCAAGAGACAAAAGCGAGATAAGGTGACCAACTTTACACAGCATTTATAGCGAGTGCTTGATTAAAATAATACAGGAAACAGAAACTTATGAGAGGAAAAATTGGTTAATAATATTTTCTATACAGATGACAGTGCTGATGTCTGATTCAGGATAAGACTTCATGAAGTTAACAGCATTTATTTATATTTATATATATATATATATATATATATATATATATATAGACACACACACACACGGAAAAGAATGTGGTCTAAAGTTGGACGTGGGACAGACAAAAACTAGGGTGCTAGACAAGCATCCTAAGGAAAATATGGGAGTTCAGTGAATGACACATCCACACAAAAAGTAAGAAATTATTGATACTTAGAAAGCAACATTATAGAAGATCAGATACTGAAGTTACACCAAACTGGAAAGAATAAAAGAGACGTCTGGAAGAACAAACATCTGATGAGATTGGAAATTATTGGAATTTAGCAAATGCTGGTTAGAGTTCTAATTAAAAGAAAGATTCAATATCCAGGGCATATTTTAAAAGGGTCAGTGTGCTACATGTTTACAGGAACTGCAAGGGTAAATTGATAGCACAAGAACACAAGGCAGCTTGGATCAATGTTGAGGCATACTGGATGGATAAAAAGGACCATTCATCCACAAGAGATTAGCAGAGGATCATACAAAATAGGCTACCATGGTTGCAAACTTTCAGTAATAAAGATGCCACATAAAATGATGAAATAGCTTACCATTTGGGAATTTAAAAAAATGTCACCTTTACTAATTTAAATAAAAAATCCAACAGATACTTGAAATCATAATATTTTATCCAGTTAAAACAATCTGAGGTGAGAACAGTCACAGCCAGGTGGAAAAAGTTCTCCTGTCTCCTAAGCTTTCAGATCAGGGGTGGGCAAAAGCCACTCAGTAGACTGCTGATCCGGGGGCTTTGATCCAGCCTGCGTGGCTGTTCCAGGCCCCACCCCAGCACGTTGCCTAGAAGCCAGAGCCACACAAGGCCTTTCAACTGCTTCTCTTTAAAGGGCTTGCGCCTTCCCCGTGGATGGCAGGCAACAGCTCCAGGGAAGGCACGAGCCCTTTAAATTGAAACAGTTGAAAGGGCTCATGCACTAACAGTGAGGCCGTGAACAGTGAGCCCTTTAAATAGCAGGAATTGAAAGGGCTTGCAGGTCAAGTTCCTGGCTAACGTGATACCTGGGAGCCGCAAGGGAGGTGTGAGCCCTTTCAACTCCTGCTATATAAAAGCTCTGCCCCTTTCCATCCATGGCCCCGCTCAAAAATTATAGCCCACTTCTGTTTTAGATACAAAGATTAGAAATAAGATGCATTCCCTTCTCTTCCCAGCATTGAACATAATTCTTTTCACGCTTCTGAAAAAAATAACTGAAAGGCCTCAGTTGCTTAACAGGGCTCAAATAATCAAACCAAAATGATCTTTTTGTATTTTTTGATAACATAGCCTGTCCCATTAAATGTCTCTTATGGCTCTAATAAAGTTATTGTATAGAAAATCCATTTTTTCCTTTTTCTGATATTAAGTATTATTATATAAAAAAACTGTCTTACCTTGAACTGTTAGAGTTGCTGATGCTTCAGCTTTTCCAACCATATTTTCAGCAACACAAGTGTAAGATCCCATATCTCCTGCCATAACTTTCCGGATTTTCAAGGTGTGATCATCACGGATTTCATATCTTAAATATATGTAACAGCAAATAAGCATGACTATATACATCATAAATAAAAAAGGGAGTTACTCACCTCATGCAGTAATGAGTGTTCTTCGAGATGTGTGTCCCCGTGGGTGCTCCACTCTAGGTAAAGGGTCGCCCTGAGCCGCAGATCGGAGCTTTGTAAAGTTTCCCCCGTTGGGCCACGCATGCCCAGGAGGCGTCTCGAGTCCTTCCTGCCTCCTGCAGCGCGCGGCTCAAGCCCCTCCCTTTCAGTTCCTCGTCTCCACCCGAGTAATATAGACTCCGAGCAGAGGGGAAGAAGGGAGGGTCGTGGAACACCCACGGGGACACACATCTCGAAGAACACTCGTTACTGCACGAGGTGAGTAACTCCCTTTTCTTCTTTGAGTAGTGTCCCCGTGGGTGCTCCACTTTAGGTGACTACAAAGCAGTATTCAATATATGGCTGGAGGGAGCCGGAGTCAGTGTTTAGCGGTAGTGGAGAGTACCACTGTAGCAACTGCTGAGTTATGTTTGAGTTGTGGCAGGATAGCGTAATGTTTGGCAAAGATATGGTCTGAAGACCATGTTGCTGCCCAGTAAATGTCTCTTAAGGGGACATTGCTCAAAAAGGCTGTAGAAGCAGCCGTCGCTCGTGGTGGGCGCTGTAGCGGTTTATTGCCCAGAGTGTGACACTTAATTATGCATGTCGATATCCACTTTGAGATTTGTTGTGATGATATGGGTGTTCCTTTGGATCGTTAGGCAATGGAAATAAAAAGTCTTTCAGATTAACGAAATGGTTTTGTTCTTTCCAGGAAGAAGGTCAGCGCCCTTTGAATGTCCAGAGTATGTAGGTTGGCGTCCTTCTGAGAAACGTGCGGTTTTGGGAAAAAGGTAGGTAGTATGATCGGTTCGTTGACATGGAATTCTGTGCAGACCTTTGGCAAGAATGTCAGATGGGGTCTAAGTATGACTCTATCCTTCATGAAAACTGTGTACGGGGGTTCTGACATTAATGCCGCAAGTTCACTCACCCTCCTGACGGAGGTGATGGCTAAGAGGAAGCAGACTTTCATAAAAAGAAAGGGGAGTGGTACTGTTGCCGATGGCTCGAAAGGAGGTCTGATGAGGTAGTCCAGAACAAGATTTAGGTCCCTTAAGGGGGGTGGGGCCTTATATGGTGGGTACACATTGTGGAGTCCCTTAAGGAATCTCTTCATGATAGGATGGTTGAAAATGGAGAAACCATCCACAGAGGTATGGAATGCTGCTATTGCAGAGAGGTGTACTCCTAGAGAAGAGATTGACAGTCCTGATGCTTTAAGGTCTAGAATGTAGTCTAGGATGGTATTTAGTGGGGAGACACGGGGTTCTACTTTGGCCCGTTGGCACCAGTGGGAGAATCGTGTCCATTTTTGCAGGTAAGTTTTCCGAGTAGATTGCCGCCTACTGTGGAGGAGGATCTCTTTAACTTGGTGAGAACAGCCATCTTCTATCTCTGAGAACCAGAGAGAAGCCATGGCTGAAGATGTAGGATATGGAGCTGTGGGTGCAGTATTCTGCCGCTGTCCTGTGATAGTAGGTCTACTCGGTATGGTAGTGGATGGGAAGGCTGAACCGCTAGCCTGTAGAGGTATGGGTACCAAGTTTGATGAGACCATGATGGAGCGATCAGGATGACTAGGGCTTTGTCTCTGCAGATTTTGCGTAGGACTCTTGGGATGAGCAGTATAGGGGGGAAAGCATAATGTAGGAGGGCTGTCCACTTGATTAGGAAGGCATCCCCCAGAGAATGTTTGCCGAGTCCCACACGTGAGCCGAATCGGGGGCACTTGTTATTCTGGGTAGAAGCGAAGAGGTCTATAGATGGCCATCCCCATTGGTGGAAAACTGAATTTGTGACCTCCGTATGTAACTCCCACTCGTGGTCCAAGGTGAAGTTGCGACTGAGGGAGTCCGCTTTGGTGTTGTTCACCCCAGGCAGGTAGGATGCTACAAGGGTGACTTGGTTGCGGATGCAGGAGTTCCACAGATGGATAGCTTCCGTGCAGAGGGAGCGGGAGTGGGCTCCCCCCGTCTGTTTATGTAGAACATCGTGCAAATGTTGTCCGTTAGGATGCGGACTGTATGATTGGCGATGTTAGAGGCAAAATGTGCACAGGCATTCCTTACTGCCCTTAGTTCGAGGAGGTTGATGTGTAGTAGTGTCTCGCTTGGGGACCACCTGCCCTGAACTTCGTGACCGTCCATATGTGCTCCCCAGCCGAGCAGGGAAGCATCCGTGGTAATCTGGATAGTGGGTTCGGCTTGTTGGAATGGAACCCCTGCCAGGAGATTGGTCGGCATTGTCCACCATCGTAGGGATGCAAGAACGTTTGGTGGAATGGTAACCCTCTTGTTTTGAGGGTGTTGCGACGGAATGTAAACGGTTGCTACCCAGAGTTGAAAGCATCGAAAGTGTAGGCGAGCATGTTGGACTACATAGGTGGTGGAAGCCATGTGTCCCATTAGTCAGAGACAGGTAAGTACTGTGGTGGTGGGAGTTGTGAGCATCCCACTTATAATTTCTTATATAGTTGTGAAACGTTGTTGAGGTAGGTATGCTCGAGCTGTAATTGAGTCCAGGTGTGCACCAATGAACTCTATATCTTGAACTGTGTGCAACGTTGATTTGTGTTTGTTGATTAGAAGGCCTAGACGATTGAGGAGGGCTGTGGTCGTATGTATCATAGAGGTGGTTTCATCCTGTGATGACCCCTTTATAAGGCAGTCGTCTAGGTAGGGGAATATGATGACATTCTGTCATCTGAGGTATGCGGCTACAACAGCTAGTACCTTCGAAAATACCCTCGGAGCTGATGAGAGACCGAAAGGGAGAACTTTGTACTGGAAGTGTTCTGGGCTGAGCGTAAAGCGTAGACAGCTTCTGTGGGGTGGGTGGATGGTTATATGAAAGTAGGCATCTTGCAGGTCGAGGGCTGCAAACCAGTCCCCTTGATCTAGCGCAGGAATGATTGTTGAGAGAGTGACCATCTTGAAGAGTTGTTTCTTGAGAAACTAGTTTAGTTTGTGGAGGTCTAATATAGGCCTCCAACCCCCTGTTCTTTTCTCGGTTAAGAAATAGTTCGAGTAAAACCCTCTTCCATGGAACTCTCTGGGTACCCTTTCTATGGCTCCGATAGCGAGGAGTTGATCGATCTCTTGTTTTAGTAGGGTCTCGTGAGAGTGGTCCCTGAAGAGGGATGGGGTAGGGGGAAGGGTAGGTGGGATAGCAGTAAATGGGATGGTATAGCCTACTCGAATTATCTCTAGAACCCAGCGGTCAGATGTTATGGATTCCCATTGTGGAAGGAACGGTCGCAAACGGTGGGTAAATAGATGGCCATGTTGTATTGGTGCTAGATCGTAAGGGAGGTCTTGCAGAACCCCGACCACATCTTCAAATTTGCTGCTTGGAGGGCTGAGTAGTTGGTGGGTGGCCCTGGTTGGGGTGCCTTCTCTGAGCTCGTTGCCTTGGTCTGGTGTCTTTGTAAGGCCTCTGTGGTCGATTGTACTGTCCGTATCGGTATCGGTTGTATGTGTTATGAGATAAAGAAATTGTCAACCCTTGATGTTCACAAAATCAATAGCTCCTCTGTTATTTTCTTTAAGGACTCACAACTTAAAAACAATTTGAATTATTTTCGAGACACTTTATTAGGTTATATCCTAAGACCAACTCTTAGTCTTGAAACCAAGATGCTGCTATTCAAACAGCTAGTTTTGTGCATGATTCTGCTGCTACACTTTTGGAAATAATCTCTGGCCACACTTCTGTAAACACTTACGCAAGTGAATAAATGTAAACATGTTGAGTAATCCTATTTTTTCAGTGGACTTAATAATATCTAGAAATAATTATGTATGTATGTATTATGTAGCTGCAAACAACTTTTGCTTGTCAAATGGCAAGTCTTCTGCTTTGGGCTGGAGTTCCCGGGGAACTACGGATGACTGTAGCCAGGAAGCTCTATGCATCACTACCGCTGTAGCTGTCACTCTGGCTGCGGTATCAGCAACATGCATTGCTGTTTGAAGAGAGGTGCAGGCGATCATATGGCCCTTATGGACTATCGCTTTCAAGATAGCTCTTCTGGACTCAGGGAGGTGTGATATTAGTTCTCCTAATTTTGAATAATTGTCAAAATCATGATTTGCTAACAGAGCAGAGTAATTTGATATTCGGAGTTGTAGGGTGGACGAGGAGTATATTTTCTTGCCAAACAAGTCTTGCTTTTTGTGGTCTTTGTCCGCACCACCTGCCCTGTATTGCGGGAGCTTCGATCGTTGTTGTGCTGAATCCACAACTAGGGAGTTCGCGTCATCCAGTTGCACACTGAGGGTATCAGAGTGTTCAACATCTATTGAGTGAATGTCTGATTCGTTGTCCGAAATTCGTTCCACTTCCTCCTCCAAATGGCTTTCTGGAGGTAGGGGCGGTGGCTGAGGCAGGCTTCTCCAGGATGGTGTGGAGTGAACTGGGGACCGAGGTCCGTATGGGTCCCAGTGGTCCCAGGGCCCCATTGCGGAGGATAAGGTGGGGGTGGATAAGGCCAGTATGGGTGCCATGGGTTCTGTTGTGGTGCAGCCCTGTAGTGGTAGGAGCAAGATCTCTGAGGTGTTGTGTGCTGCGAGGAATACACCGTGTGACGGTCATCATCAGGCAGGGGAGCCTCTTGAAGGGACAATGGTGATATAGACCTGGGAGGGGACTGTCTTGATGGAGACCTCCCGATTGAATAAGCAGTAGAAGGCAGGCATGGATGCTGCTGCCTGCTGTGTGTGTGTCAGTTTCATCCTGGGGCTGCTCTATAGCAGCCTCATCTGGCTGCTTGTCTGTGTCTGCTGCCGGTGCCGGGTCGTGCTGCTTAGCTGCAGCTGGTGCTGACTTAGGAGGATAAGGCTTCTTCTGCTGCGGTGCCATAGATTTAAGCAGCGCCGCAGCTTTAAGCGGTGCCAGGGCTTTTGGCGGTGCCGGGGCTGGAAGCAGTGCCGCGGTTTGAAGCGGCACCACAGTTTGAAGCGGCGCCAGCTTTTCTTGCCATGCCGGTTGCCTGGAGCGCTCCTGGGACAGCTCAGAGGAGGCGCGCACCGGTCCTGGTGTGGAGTGTGAGGATCTTTCCGCTGCCTTAGTGGCAGGGGTCCTCATGATGTCCTGTGACTCTCCTCTGTGTTTCGGGGAGGAGGAGGCTGGAAGAGAGCGGGATGGTGAGGCTCTCTGTCTTGGCTTGGTCTTGGAAGGCGGGGGGCGGGGGGGGGGGAGGGTGGACTCCTGCCACGCTGTTGCCTGTCCCTCTGTAGGCTGTAAAGCCTTTTCAAATAAAATCATTCTCAGGCGGAGCTCTCGGTCTTTCCTGGCTCTCACTGTGAGTGAATTACCGTGAGTGCAGCTGTGGGGAGAGTGAGTTTCCCCCAGACAGTGAATGCACTTTAAATGTCCGTCTGAAGCCGGCATAGGCTCGCGGCACTGGTCACATTTTTTAAAACCTGAGGAGCCCGACATGGCCAGTTTTCTCCTCTTTCTCCTTATTCTGTTGTTTATTTTTCCTTGTTTTACTTGTTTTTCTCTGTTGTTATCATCGTTGTCATGTTTCTTTTTTTTATTTATTTTCTTTTCTTTTTATTTTGTTGAATAGCTGGGAGAGCCCCGGTTCACCGGGGCCCTGGTTTGAACTGAGTTCAAGCCCCCTGAGGGGGGATTTTCATTAAGTTTATTCTTATTATTATTAGTGTTTTTGCTTTTGTTTTTTTAAGAGAAAGAAACAAGGGAAGCTAACTTGGAATACAACAGGGGAAACAACTGTGCCTAAAAACTAACTAATGGGGAAGTAGTCAGAGAGACTGACAGGGAGCTCCTGTTTGCTCCGTCTGCTGACGAGGGTGGTTAAAGAGGAAGTGAAAGGGAGGGGGTTGAGCCGCGCGCTGCAGGAGGAGGGAAGGGCTCGAGATGCCTCCTGGGCATGCGCAGCCCAACGGGGGAAACTGCTTTACAAAGCTCCGATCTGCAGCTCAGGGCGACCCTTCACCTAGAGCAGAGCACCCACGGGGACACTACTCGAAGAAGAACTTATAATCTTCTCAATGTATGAAGCATAAGCACAAGAAGTTTTTGCCTTTATATTTAAGCAACACATAAAACATGCATATTGCATTCATACCATGGAAACATACTCCAAAACAACATATTTGAGAGCCTACTTCTGATTTCACAATTGGAAAAACAAGACCATCTCTAATTAAGTAAATGTATTTGACTGGTGAATTGAGTATAAGTGACATTATACTTTGCCCTAAAAACTTTTTTTTATTTACAGTGCATTTAGTAATGATATTTTTGAAACAAAAAATGTCATCCTTATATTTTTCTTCATTTGCATGTGGAAAGATGTAAAAATCAGGAGCTACAAGAAAATATAAGTTTAAAAGGTTAAAAAAGCATTGTTCTCACAAATATAATCAAAACCATCTACAGTCAAGCTAAAAACACAAACGGATTCAATCATTTATAAAGAAACAATAGCCTTATAATACTCCCTCCATCACTTTTACTCATATTTGTATAATATAGCCAATGTGTTTCTTTTCCTAGAAAGCAGCTATTTTATGCTATATACAGTGGCTTTTTAGTTCAAATTATAAACAAGATTAACAGGAAACAGGATTTGGATGCAGAAAGTGAACGAAGCCAAATGTTGCAAATGCTGAAAAATAGAACACTGCTAACTTTTAAACCGATTATTAGTAATTCAAACAAAATGAAAAAAATCTTCATAATGTATTTTCTTTTTACAGAAAGATTATTTTACTTCCCATTCTCAGACCAATGACAGAAGAGATGTGATTTGCAGACTTGGTAACAAAAAAAAGCAAGTCTCCTAAGAGCAGCACTGTATATTAGCAGGCTGCATTTTGCATCAATTGCAAATCCATTATCCACTTGTTGGTGCCATAGCCTAATTATTTTATCTAGTAGCAGATATACCCGGCGTCGCCCAGGGAAAATATAGTAAAAGGTGTGATGAATGAACTACGTCAATGACATTAACATAGCATATTTTATTGGAAATAGTTTTCTCTTATATATTACTTTAAGAAATTAACATAGCTAGTACTTTTTCTGTTATCATAGGGAAAGGATCCCATAGTTGCAGTTTATGTGACATGCTTAACAGAAGAGTCCAGCAAATACCTATGATTAGGCGCTACTAAAAGCTAATTAGTGGCCCAATTGGGGCTCTGGGGGCCCAACGAGGGCTCTGGGGGAACCGATTTTGAGATATAACCAATCCAGTTATTGAAGTTAGGAAATCAGTAGTATCCGTGCAAAATTTTGTGCTTCTATGATCAGGCGCTACTAAAAGCTAATTATCAGTGGGCCCAATTGGGGCTCTGGGGGAACCGAGGGAACTGATTTCGAGATATAACCAATCCAGTTATTTAAGTTAGGAAATCAGTACTATCCGTTCAAAATTTGGTGTTTCTAGCTCTTACCGTTTCGGAGATCTTTCAGGACAAACAAACAAACAAACTTTCGGAAATATTTATAAGATTAGACATTTCACAGTAGTTTTGATAATCACAGGCAGTAGTTCAAGCACAGAATTTATTCATACCATACACTGTTGTTTGAACTAAATATTTTTGCTTTTTTTTTTGGTACTAAGTTGTAGAGATTTTAGTTCAAGCTGTTTCTAAGTTTTAAACAGAAGGAAATTTTATTTGTAAGCAGAGGATCATAGTATTTAGAAATACCAAAGTTCTTGTAGATAACCCAGGCCAGCCATACAAGTACAGGATCCCCTGTTAGATATCAACCTGATCTTATGCAAAAGGTAACTAAACATACTTCACCTTGTTTTTGGTAATTCCCCATCATCTTTTCGCCATTTTACAGTAGGTACAGGGTCGCCCCGAGCCTCACATTTAAACTCTGCACTATCTTCCACAGTCACAGCCAAATTACTGGGTCTCTTCACAAAAGATGGTCTTTCTAAAGGAAAGGAAAGAAACATTGAATTACAACCAAAGACACTACACTGCAAGATACGCAGTGGCTCGGGGTAGCCGATGTGGAGATTGTGTGCCGCCAGGTCTATTTTGTTATAAGAACAAAAATCATAACATAAATATGCAAATTACATGAGTGCTGACTTTGGGTTTGTCTATACTTCCGCTTAACTTGTCATAAGTTATGTTGCTCAGGGGAGTAGTAGTGATAGACTATCCCTAAGGAGGTTTGCCTCCTCTCCCCAGACCTCAGTAAGATCCAGGATCTCTGCACCAGGATCAGGAATGCAAATGTTTACGGCCGGATGGTCGCAAGCCTGAGCCAGAAAAGCCACATGCGCACCCAGAAGCAGGTGGGCATGAAAATTAAAAAAAACTCGAGCAGGCCTATACAAAAGCCAGAGAACAGAGTTCCCACTCAGGAGCAGCACCCCAGACCTGCCACTTTTATGAGCAGCTCCACTGCATGCTGGGGGCGGGGTGGGGGGCAGTCCCTTCCCCCCTTAGCCCATCGACCTGAACTCCGGCCTGGAGATGCCCATTATAAGCCTCCCAGAGGGTGGGGCTGTATACAAGGAAGAGGAGGATGAGGAGATGGTGAAGGATGAGGAAGACAAGTAGACCAGCCTGGACATGTTGCCCACCAGCCAGGAGGTCATCCTGTCCCTGGAGCTGGTACCCCACTCCCAGGAAGTCGCCCAGGGTTCAGACGAAGATGGGGAAGGCCCGTCAGGTGAGTTCCATTACTTTCTCTAGATAAAGGTGGGAGGAGGCGGCAGGTGATGAGGCTCCTTGCTTGGCCTTCTTGGCCTGGGGATTGTACAGCAGTCTGTGCACATGGGTGCATATGGAATACCCGTCCAGAGCGCACAGCTGCATGAGGCTGCCACAAAGGAACCTTGCACTCCTGCTCATAGGGTTTCTGGAGAGGCCTGCCTTACTCTCACCTCTGTGGTGGGACACCTTCCCACTACAAGCCACTCCTAAAGGTCTGAGCTCATGGAACCACACAGCAGTGCTGCACATGGCACATAGTCATGCCCACACTCTTGGGGCAGCATCCATTCCCCATCAAGGGCAGCGAGGCAGAGGACACTGAGCCAGCCTCTGCATGGGAACCCACTAGGCAGAGGAAGATGAGGGGACTTCAGTAGCAGCCTCCCTGGAAAGCGGCATCTGCCACTCACACACATCTCCCCAACACCCTCCCCCCCTCTCCTCCAGCAGCCAGGGATAGAATTCCTCTCCCTGTGGAATGCTGCCACTGCCAGACCCGGTGTGAGCATGGCACAAAGGTAAGGTGAGCTGCCCATCATCCTGCCTGCAGGCTCCTGGACTGATCGGCACCTTCCCATGCCTGCTTGTCCGCTGGACGTGGGGATAGCAAGATTCCCCTTGGACATCTGTGCCCCTCCTGGACAGTGTACATTATCTAGGCCACAGATGGCCTTGCTTAAAGCACATCGCCATCGTCTGAACCAAGACCTTTCGGTGTCAGCTCAGAGATGAGGGCTAGGCTTCATGCATATTGTCTCCTGGGATGACTGCCCTTCTCAATTTTCTTCATAGACCAGTTGCTAGTGAGGCATAACCACCACCTCCCAGCTGTGCGAGAGCCACCGCTGCAGATGACCCCACAAGGACCTGTAGCGGGAACCTGCCTGCGAGCTCTGCAGTGGTGTCTCAAGCAGCCAGAGTAGAGGTGTGATACCAACTTGGAGCTGCACCACACCATTTGGCAGGAACTGTCCAAGCAGGCCCAGAGAACATGCTCAGCATACAGCGCTGCCATCAACCACCTGCTAACTGCAACTGAGTGGTCCAGTAGCCGCCTACCCGCACCTGCTCCTTCCCAAGTCTCCCCGCACTCACTCCTGCTCCTGTCCCCACTCCTGCCCCTCTGGCTTCTCCCCCTGCCTCCCCCTCTTATGGCCACCCTGCACATGAGGCAGCTGGACCACCTTAGGCAGGCACCAGTCCCAGCCTCATTCCTGAGACCCTCCTCTCCTTTCTTCCCCCTTCCAGTTTCTTTCCCCAGTCCCTCCCATGTTATATTTATGTCAAATTAAAAAAAAAATGACAGTTGATTATTCCAAAACAAAAAGTCTGGTTTATTTGATCTGCAGGGAAAGGGAAGGGAAAGGTGGGTGCGGTGGACAGAGGAGGGGAAGGGAGGGGTGTAGGAGGAAAGGAACAGAAGGCTTATGCAAAGGCAACTTGTGGGAAGGCCCAGGGGAGAGTGTCACACCTGGCCTTGTCTGAAACTCTCCCTTAGGGCCTTCCGGATGTGCAGAGCCCTAATGGGCTTGCCGGATGGCAGCCGTGCATGGCTGCTCAAAGGCCCTGGTGAGCCACTCTGCCCTCCACCTTGGCATGTCTCCCCCTTGTTCCTGCGCAAGTTTTGCAGGACACAGCAGGCTGCTGCCACCTGGGGGGATGTTTGGTTTGCCGAGGTCCAGGTGGGTGACGAGACACTGGAACTTTCCCTTCAAACAGCCAAAGGTGCTCTCCATCATGATGGAGCCCTGCTGAGCCTGTCACTGAACCTTTCCTTCGTGGGGTCTAGGCTGCTCATGTACAGTTTAATTAGCTAGGGGAGCCCTGTGTCGCCCATGATGCACGTCCCAAACCCTGAAAAAGGGAAAAAGTGCTGGCATGCATCTCCCGATACAGGCTGAAGTTCCTAAAGGCATGGCCGTCATGCACCTTCCCTCACCCCCCGATGTTGATGTTGGTGAAGCGGCCTCAGTAGTCCACGAGAGCCTGCAGCACCATTGAAAAGTACTCCTTCTGGTTGATGTAATCAGAGGCACATTGGTCAAGGGCCTGGATGGGGATGTGGGTATCGTCAGTGGTCCTCCCGGAGTTGGGGAAGCCTATGGCAGCAAAGTTGGCAACTATGGGAACAACGTCGCCTAGGATGACCCTGCACAGCAGGATGGCATTGATGGCTCTCACCACCCATGGGAAGATATAAATCGAGAATTACAGCATTGCCAGAGCCCTCAGGATAGGCCATCCCCAAGCCTATGCCCCTTCCCACAGCAGGAGGAATCCCAACTACCTTATCCCTGGCTTTGTGAGGGTGCGACAGAAAAACCTCCAGGGAGGGAGAGTCCACACCCCTTCCGTAGAGAAGCCCATTTCAATGCTTCACCACCTTCCTGGGACACTGGCATGAGAGTTATACCTTCATGAGCACAGCCCCAGTGGTTGATCTCCCCATGCTGAACTGGTTTCCAACAGAGTGGTAGCCGTCTGGTGTGGCAAGCTTCCAAATAGCAATAGCGACACACTTCTGCAGGGGTGTAATGGGTTGTATGCAGGTGTCCCATTGCCTGAGGGCAGTGCTGAGCTACTCACAGAGATCCATGAAGATGTCCTTCCACATGCAGAAGTTCTGGAGCCATTGCTGTTTATTCCACCGCTCTATGACAGTGCGATCCCACCACTCGGAACTGGTGTCCTGGCACCAGAAGTGGCAGTGCACGGTGTGCAGGGGAAGTTGGGAGGGACTGTGCTGCATGAGGAGCACAGGGAATGGGGTGAGGAGATGCCCCAGAGCGAGCTGCTGGTCCTGGTCCTGCAGCGCCACATGGGCAGCTTGCAATAACTGTGCGAAGAGGTGCAGCATGAGGTCTAAGAGCCAGTGAGTACTTTACAGCAGGTCTGACTCCATGGCAGAAGTGCCGTGGTGTCCACAAGGGCAACCAGAGCAGGCAGCGAGGAAAGTTTGCTGTCCCTCAAGGAGGTAGGCAAAAGTGAAGAGTCTGAGACACGGCCATAGAGGGGAGCCCCTTTAAGCATGAGCCTCAGATAGCATCAGGCAGCAGCTACAGGAAGTGACTGCTGTCCAGATGTCCTGCCCGGAGTGCTCCTGGGGGGCTTTAAATGTGATTCAGGCTCCAATCAGCATGGATGTGCTATTTTGATATAATTCTGTGCTATTTCAATGGGCATTTGTAGTGTGGATGTGCTACTTTGAAATAGTTATTTTGGGAGTCATTATTCCAAAATAGCTTATTTCAAAATAAGCTCATAGTGTAGACATACCCCAAGTGGCCTTAGTTTTTCTCCACCAACAGAAACAGATATGCTGCCAGGCACAAAAGTGGAGTTCTGTTTTAATCTGTACTGTACCTTATATTTACCTGTAAAGGGGTAAGTTGTTATGAGTTCACTCTCATCTACTCACCTCAACTCAGAGAGTTCAAACTGCATGCATGTTTCAACTATATATAAACTCTTACATTGCCTTACATTTAGAGGTGACTGGGGTGTTCTCTTCCACTTCCTGTGTGTTGAAGATATCTGCTCCAACATTTTTAACTTAAAGAAGTTCCTGCTTGATACATGTTATGAGTATGGACCCATGGTAACAATAACTTCTGTGAGGAAGAATTATAAAGGGGAATTTTCTTTTTCTTTGTGCTGGTGAAAAAGAAAATGATCGCTTTCCCCTTTTGCTGCAACATTTGAAATGGTTCAGTCAAACACAAATTGTTACCTAAAATCTAAAAGTTGTCAAGATTGTCTGTATAGGAGCCCAAACAATAGACAAAAGATGTTATAAAAGAGATAACATCACAGACAGTTTTCATGCAGCTAGCTAGCATAAAAAAAGTTGGTGCTACAGAGGCAAAACAACTTTACCTGCATAGTTATTTACAAAGTAGAAAGTAAAAAATAAAACAAAATAAAAAAATCTCCAAAGCCCTCAAAGCAGGTAGGTGCAAAAATACGGTAGGGAAAACTGTTGGGCTCTCAGAAGCTAGTACATGCATTCTGGAAAGAGCAAATCTAGATTAAATGAAGAACAGAATAGAAAATGGTGTTTGGAAAAATTATTCTGACCTAGTAAGTCTTATAATAGTGAAATACAAGACTGGTAGGCAATACCAGTGAACACAGTAGTCATGCAGTTCTTTAGATCCATCTCCTATAGGAAGGTTAAGGATGAAAATGCTCAATTAATAGTCCAAGAGTTTCTTTCTGTTTCAGATAAATATCAGGGCATTTTCCTAATAGATTCTCAGTAAAAATATCTTCAGGATGAATTTTATTTATATATATATATATATATATATATATATATATATATATATATGCTCCCAAGACTAGTTTATGTATCTGATACCAAGAATAAAATCTCTTTGTTCCACTATACTATACAGGCATTAAGTAAAAATAATAAAAGTGTAGGGAGGATCACCTTGAAATAGTCTTCTGACATGGTTTCAAGGAAATAAATCCCCTTCTGAATCCAAATTATAGACCTAAGAGTGAAATGTTATCTTCCAAATATTCAGAAAATAAATAAAAGGTTGACACTGGTGAACATTTATACCTAAAGTCAGAACATAACTTAGCCTGAGACTAATGTTCCAAGCTTAGAATGTGTATTAAATTTACTGCAAATAAACTGGTATGATTATCAGAAACTTCACTTTTCTGTTTATTATGTATTTATTATTATTAACAACAACAATAATAATGAATAGCAACTTATCATTGTTTTTTATAGTGCTCTTTCATCAGAGATTTCAAGTGCTTCACAATTGTTAATGTATTTATCCTCAACCTCCTTGTGAAGTGGAAAAATGCTATTATCCCCATTTTACTGATGGGATCTGAGGCAAAGAGAAGTTAAGTGACTTGCACAAAGTTGCACAGTTAAGTCTGTGGCACAGCAGGGAACTGAGCCTGTTTTCTCAAGCCCTGGGCTAGTGTCCTACCCACTAAAACATTCTTCTCCTGAAGGGAACCTTTTTTTTTTTTCCAGAATAAAATTCAGAGATAAATTTTGAATTAAAAAAAAAATGAAAAACAAAATCAAAACCCATGAAGATTCCTCCTTCCTATACATTTTCAGAAAGGAGAATATAATACTGATACTTTCCACTAAGGCAACTGTAACTCAACAATATTGCCATTCCTGGGAAAATGGTGAAAGAAACCAGTGTGAGTAATTAACTAGTGCAAATGTATGGGCACTGAACATAGGAACCATATTCACGCAAACCAAAATTCCTGTAAATTTCCAGATTGTACAAAGTTAGAAAGTTCTAACAGATGACTTGACTTAAATTTATCTCTAAAGCAAGTGTTTCAAAGCCACCTAAAATAGAAAATATTGTAATATAAAGGAAAATATGAAGGGCTTCCAACACTGTCTTGATGAGTAGATGTCAACATAGTTTGAGATGCTAAATACTGTCATCATATTAAGGAACTCCCTGCTACTCATGAACATTGAACAGGATTTCAAGATACGTAGCATTTTAAATTGTGAATTGGACAGAAAACAAAACAAAGAACTTAACACTTTGGGACCAGTGCCTAAAACAGAATAAAATAACACAGTTAAAGACAGGGCCAGGAACTTAACTGAATCCTGCAATTTTTAAACTTCAATGTTGCTGTGAAGTTTCCAAGGTCATCGGTGTAAACCCTGCAGTTATAAAGTTTTTGTTCCCAGTATAAACAGGGTTAAGCTGTTACGAAGCCTTATACTGCTTTGAAGCAATACTTCACACTGTGAGTCCAGAATCAGGACCACACAAAAGATCCCAAAATGTTAAAGATATTTTGAAGCTGCACTGCAGACATAATAGGGTCATGTCTACCAATGCAAAAATAAAGTATGGTTTTTCAATCACAGTAGCTTGATTTAGCTTAATTGGACTGAAAAGCCCCTTTTAATGACTGATTAGACAATTTAAAGTCTTTAGGCTCATTTGAGCTAGTTGTGTGGTAGCAAATTTATGCCACTCAAGAAGTCTCAAAGTGGTAGCCCACCTCTTGTTTTACTAGGTCAATGTATACGTTTACATGTAAAAGATCCAAGTACATTTTAAGATTTCATTACATAAATTATTCATTTAAGTTTTTGAGATATTTATTTTCTTCAAGGAAGGGAAAATGACACGTTTGTTTTTGAAGTTAATTCTTGTTCTGATGTTTCAGAGGGATAGCCATGTTAGTCTGTAACCGGAAAAACTTAAAAAAACCCCTAATAGTCTTGCAGCACCTTAGAGACTAACAAAAATGTAGATACAGTAGAGTCCCGATTATCCGACCTAAACGGGACCGACACGTGGTCGGATTACCAAATATGTCGCATAATAGGGACTCTACTGGTATCTATCCTGGCCCCATCCCTGCCTGGCCCCGGCCCCTTCCCTCCCTGCAGCTCCTGGGTGCCCGGCCCCGCTTGCTGCCCCATCGCTCTCCTGGAGCCGCTGATGCCGCTCCTGCCAGCGTCGCTTCGTCCCCGGGAGCTGCAGGGAGGGGATGAAGCGGCCACCAGCAGGAGCAGCATCAGCGGCTCCAGGACAGCGATGAGGCAGCAAGCGGGGCCAGTCTCACGCCCCGCGCCCTGGAGCTGCTGATGCCTCTTCTGCCGGCGCCGCTTCGTCCCCGGGAGCTGCAGGCATCAGCGGCTCCAGGGCACAGGGCAGGAGAATGGCCCCGCTTGCTGCCCCGTCGCTCCAATGGAGCCGCTGATGCCTGCAGCTCCCGGGGACGAAGCGGTGCCAGCAGAAGAGGCATCAGCGGCTCCAAGAGAGCGACGGGGCAGTGAGTGGGGCCATTCTCCCGCCCCGCGCTTTATCCGATCCTGCAGCTCCCGGGGACGAAGCGGCGCTAGCAGGAGCAGCATCAGCAGCTCCAGGAGAGTGACAGGGCAGCGAGCGGGACCATTCTCCCAGCCGCGCCCTGGAGCCGCTGATGCCGCTCCTGCTGGCACCGCTTTGTCCCGGGGAGCTGCAGGGTCAGATAAAGTGGAGTGTCGGATTACCGAAGGTCGGATAATCCGGACTCCACTGTAGTATCATGAGCTTTTGTGGGCACAACCCACTTCTTCAGATAAATGGAGTTTAAGGGGTCCAAGTTCCAAATAAATAGCAGAGAGAAGGAATGGGGAGGGAAAGGAGAAGAGAAAAAAATGGTAAAAGAAGAGTCAATTCAAGTTTCCATGCTAAATGAAGCTGATAGTGTGTTCTTAAGAACCTGGTGTTTGGCCTTTTATGTCATTAGGATGTGGAGAATAGCGAGTAATCCAGTTAAGGTCTTTGTTTAAACCTCTGTTGTAGGTATCAAACTTGTAACTGAAATTAAGCTCTTCAGCTTCCTTTTCAAGCTGGTTTTTTAAATTGGCTTCCAGTAATATGGTGACTTTGAGATCCATTAATGCCCGAGCAAGTTAAAATGTTCCCCAACAGGTTTGTGTGTTACAGAAATTTCGATTCTGTATATTTTTGAATATCTGCTTTGTGTCCATTAATCCTTTCTCGTAAAGACTCTCCAGTTTGGCCAGTATACATGGCAGAGGAGCATTGCTGGCACTCTTGTTCTGATATTATTTATAAATGCTGTTATGGTCAGTGAAAACTAGAATTATCTACAGTGTGAAAACCAAATCAGATCTGACTGCATATGTGAAAAAAAAATGCTCACAAATCAGCCTAGCTTGCTGACTTGTGTCATTTCCTCTTTTTCCTCAATTTTCATCTTGTTCTGGGACAGTGTTTCTCAACCAGTGGTATGAGTACCCTCAGGGGTACTCGACAGAAGTCTGGAGGGTACATCAGCACAATTGAAATTTGGAGAAAACTGAATTTTTGTTTTAAGTTTTACAGTGATTTATTATTTTTGTACTTTTTACACCCAAAAATTTCACCACCCACCCGGCTACGATTAAGTTGTTTAAACAAATGTGTTGCAACAGTAGAAAAATTTGTGTGTGTCTGAAAACTGTAGGTACTGGGAAAATGTTCTTAAAGGGGGTACTTAAAATTTTTTTTTGAAAAAGGGGTACTTTATAAAAAAAAAGGTTGAGAAACACTGTGGAGTAACAAGCCTCCTTATTTCAACAACTAGCCAATTAGCCCGTCATAAGTCGGGATTTTCAGGTCTCTCCTCACGTCGGTCTTCTCTCCTGAGCCTCCAGTCTCTTGCTCCGTGTCTCTCTCTCTCTCTCTCCTCCTCCTATTGCCTCCCCCTCTCTCTCTCAGCTCTCCTCCACCTTCTGCCTCTCTCTCCATCTCTCTCTTCTCCCCCTCCTGCCTCTCACTCTCTCTCCGCTCTCCTCTGTCTCCGTCAGGGATGCACGCTCGTCCATGCCCCACCCCCTGGCCGTGAACATCACCGCCCTGCCCCCCTTCCCCTCTCGCCGTGGCGCTCGGCTCACTTCCGTGGCACTCGGCCAGGCTGTCGCGCGGGAGCAAGCGGCTGTTTGGGGTCCGCGCCGCTCCCCATGCAGCACCCCTGTGCTGTGCTGCTTGGCCTTCCCCGCGGTGGCCCGCTTGAGCGGCACAGAAGTGAGCCAAGCACCACGGCGGGAGGGGAAGGGGGGGTGGGGCAGTGACGTACACAGCCAGGGGGAGGGCCGTGTACGTCACTGCCCCGCCCCCTTCCCCTCCCGCCGTGGCGCTCGGCTGAGTGCTGTGCACTCAGCCGGGCCGCCATGGGGTGAGGGGCAGGGCGGTGACGTACACGGCCCCATCCCCTGGCTGTGTACGTCTCCGCCCCATCCCCTTCCCCTCCCGTCATGCCGCTCGGCTGAGTGCTGCATGCTCAGCAGGGCCGCCGCAGGGGAGCCCAAACGGCCACTTGCGCCGCTGGCTCCCTTGCAGCAGCCTGGCTGAGGGGCGCAGAACTCAGCCGAGTGCCATGGCGGGAGGGGAAGGGGGGCGGGGCGGTGACGTACACGGCCCCGCCCCCTGGCCATGTACGTCACCGCCCTGCCCCCCTTCCGCTCCTGCCGTGGCGCTCAGCTGAGTTCTGCGCCGCTCAGCTGGGCGGCAGCGGGGGAGCAAGCGGTGGCAAGCAATGCTGCATGGGGAGCACGGACTCCGCTTGCTCCTCCGCTGCCGCCCAGCTGAATGGCGCAGAACTCAGCCGAGCACCACGGCGGGAGGCAAGAGCGCCCCCCAGAAGCGAGTCTGTAATTCTACAGCGTTACAGACTCACAGACATTGTACTACTATATATATGATACTCCACTGTGTGCTCAAGAACCAATATTGATGATAATTTATTTTCTGGAATATGCCATCAGGAAATTATCCAAGACCGTTACAAGAACATGCCCAATACTAACACCGCAAAAGAGGTGGATGAATTAGAAAGAAAGAAAGAAAGAAAGAAATTCCTTGCTGTAAAAATGTTTCTCCCCAAAATGAAGCTGTATTAAACATGTTCATTTTCACTACTGAGGTGTTACACAATGGAGTCTCTCTTACCTAAAACAGTAAGCTCCGCCACTTCACTCTCTCGTTCTCCCACCATATTTGTTCCAACACAGACGTACTTGCCAGCATCATTCTTTCTTGTGTAGGTAATCATGAGCTTTCCTCCTCTGATCTAGGACAAGTCAAGGATCATACAAATTACTTTTAAAATAATCAATCAGATAATGTCTTTAAAGTGCTTTACAGATGTACAGCGTGATGTAGATGCAATGTATAATTATTAAACTCTAAGTGCTGAATATACACTCTCTTGCTCGGTGCCCCTCATTTATTACACATTGACATTTCACCAAGAGAAAGTATAAAATACTGAATACTGAGCAAATTTTATTTGGACTTAATCTAAAATGAAAAAAAAATCTCCAGAGCCTTTTAGTTATGTATAATGAACACCCATAATGAAATCATAGGGCTGTATAGAGAAAAAAGGCTAATTAACAACTTCCATGTCAAAAAAATTTTGTTCAGCTCAATAATTTTACACCATTTTATTTCTGTATTCCAAAATCTCTTCACTTTAATGGATCTAGAAGTTATTCTACTTCAGCTAGTCTACTGCCCAGTAGTGACTCTTCTTGCTGTTTAATCCTGGATAGCCACTGGCTCTACAATTTCCTTTCTACTGTTACTATTTCGGAATCAGACATCTAATATGTTTTTTGCATGTAAATTATTGTAATGTCTTTTTGCTTGGTAAAAAATATATTTAATTCCTGCATCACAAGTTTACATTTAATTAAATTCCAGATCATGAAACTGTAAAAGACCTCACTCAAAGGAATGAAAAATTCTATTTAAAAATAGCTAATCAATTTAAAAAAAATCTGTTTTCTGTTCTGATGCATTTTAGGGAGTGTGGGTCTGATTCCTTGTGACATGAAGTGCTTATAATGGTAGAGTAAATAAACTCTCCCTAATATAGATCTGGAGTGGGAGATACAACAGTTTAACCATTTAACCAGTTAACTGATAAACATGAGCTTATAGGTTATCATAACAATTACACGTCAGCTCCCGGCCCTACTCCCGGGGAGTCGGCTGCCACACCGCACTGCTGGCTTTGTACCAGAGCTCATGCCACGGGCGGCAGCCTACTCTCTGGGAGCAGGGCTGACAGCTGATACACACTAGGAGCCAGCTTAAAAGAGACAGCAGCATGGGGCAGCTGTTGGCTCCCCATAGTAGAGCTGCAGGAGAGAGCTGGTATGCACTGGGAGCTGGCTTAAAAATCGGCTCCTGGCAGACACTGGCTCACAGGGAGACAGCTGCTCCCCTGCACTGCAGACTCTGCAGTATAAAGCTTATACTGCAGAGCCTGCAGGGATGTTGACATGGAGTTAACTATACAATTAACTGATAAGCTTAATAGAGAGGCAGCAGCGTGGTGGAGTGACAGGTAGGGTTGCCAGATGGTTGACCAAAAATATTGAACAGCCCCCCCCACCTCCCCCTCCAAAAAAACCAGGGAAAAAATTCTGTTGAGAAAAAAAAGGGGGAAGACCAAAGTTGTTGAGCAAAAAAATAATAATAATAATAACCCCCCCCCCCAGCATGGCCCCTAACAGGCTGCTGGTGGCCGTCCGCCATCTTGTCTGCCTGCTCCAGGCCAGACAGCTCCCCTGAGGTATTTTCGCCTCCTGGACGGAAAAAAATCAGAAAATTTTAGGTGTCCAGTATTTTCTGAAATTTTTTACCAGACAGGAGACGAAAATACCAGACCGTCCGGGTCAATACCGGACACCTGGCAACCCTAGTGGCAGGGGGCTCCCCGGGAGTGGGGCCAGAGCACATTGGCTGCTGCTGCCCCTGCTGACTATAGAATAGTCAAGTAATCGATAAGAATTCATGCGGTTACTTGATTATTCTATTACCTGATATCTAACATCTGTAGCAGCTGGTTCCCCGAAAGAGGGACCAGAGCCGGCTCCCAGTGTGCACGAGCTGCCGGCCCCACTTTCGGCGAGCCAGATGCACTGTGGGCTCTGCAGTGTGACTGTGTAAGATTTTCAGTGATTCACCTTTACCTGATTAACCACTTTTTATCATCTCCAGTCCTGACAGAAATATCATACCTCATAACTTGTGTAACAAAAAAAAGTTATACCAAGATTTTGTTTTAATGGAGGCCTACCTTTTAGCTCCTAAGTCCACATTTCTACAAATAAGTAAAGACAGAGGTATACAGAGCCTGTATTTGGCAATATTTGGAGTTAGCCAGCTTTCTGTTCCTATTTATCCTAATTCATTTCTTTGCAAGTTAATGGAGGTGCACTGGTATAAGCAAAGAATTTCCCCTGGATGTTTCAAAGTGAACAGTGCTACCTCTCACTTATTCCATTTAAAAATCATAGTCTTCTCTTTATTTTTAAATGTCTTGGTTATGTACATTTTTAAACAGCAACAAAATATGTTCACAACAGAATATAATGCATACAGTAATCTGAATAAATCTCATGGTCCCTGCAATTGCACTTAAATATTCGTTACTAATTTTTAGCGCAAGTTTTAAACTCAGATCACATGTGATAATCATTTCCTGTAGAGGAAAAACAAAAGCTGCCTATAAAGCTACATTAAAAGGCCTAACACAATGAGTGATTAGCCACAGAATGTTCACAATGTCAAGTACTTTGCTCAAGTTGCCTGCAGCTAGAAATCTATCCCTGAGAACTTGACATCTTGAGTGGCACTGGACTCTTATTATCACTGTAAGACATATACACAGAATGATGACAGTCAGTTATTGAAATAGATGGACATGCACATATAGTGAAGATAGTGTTGAATACAAATTTCATGCTTTCCCCTTTGTCGCACATCATTTCAGAGGGAAAAAAGGATGTCCTTTATCATTGAGTGATCTAGAAATGCTGGAATTTAATGGGAATTTGAGGCATGTCCAATGGAGTATTAAAGGTGACCTGCAAATATTTCTTTTAAGTAAGGTAATTATATTTTTATTTGCTGATAGCCTCAAACAGAAAGCAAAGGGCATAAAGTACCTAATTAGATTTTCATTTAATTTAATCCAAAGTCATATAGTTTAGAGAACTATAAGAATATATATTATCAAGGTTATATTATCCATTCTATGTGTGTATATTGTATAAATATGAATATAGAGATACATGTCTCTCTCTCTCTGAATATCTATATCAATACTGACAATATGGTGTGAAATAAAACTTTACTGGCATACCTGAGGGTGGTTGAATTACTCCCTCATCTCAAACTTATATAGATAAAAGGTAGGATGAAGAGCTCAAAGTCCAACTGACTTTCTGTACCCTTGAACTCTTGGTTTGATATTTATGAAAATCCCACCTTTATATCAACCTTTATAAACATCACAGTACATTCTATATCTGTGTTTCTTAAACTGTGTTCCGTGGCACACCGGTGTTCCGCGAGCCAGTCGGAGGTGTACCACGACCTCTTCTTCCTCTCTTTTTTTTTTTGCGAGTTTTTTCTTTTCCTGGCAGCTGATGGAAGCTCGGTCAGACACGCAGCAATTAAAGGGGCCACAACTGCATTTCCCTCTTCTTTTTTTTCCCCCCTCAACAAAAAAACCCTTGGTGTGCTTCATAAAAAAAATGTATTGTTTGGTGTTCCGTGGTCTTAAAAAGTTGAAGAAACACTGGTTTAAACTGTTCTAATCAATGTTCTCATACTGCTCATTTGTAACACAGAATGAGTAACTTTACTTGTCTTGTATGTTGCAGAAAAATGACCTTTCATTAAACACCACAAGAATAAGTCACCTATAAAAGAACCAAGACTACACAAGCAAGTCTAACCGATAAAGAAACAAAACCTGCACTATATGTTTGTATAATGGGTACTACAAATTGTGAGATGGTTTCAATAAAGCAGACTTCCTCCTTGAACTCTCTTCCTCCTTGTTTTGAACGTGGCCAGCAACATTGGACCAGGGAGAATCACTTGTACAACTAACAGAATGAAGTACATGGTGATCTGGTCTGCCATATTTGCCTTCAGCCTTTGTTGTAGCCATTAGGCACCCCTTGTGGACACACATTCTGCTACAAGTACCTAAGAAACTTTTTGCAGGAGAAGGATTTCTGTCCATTGGCTTGAAAAAGGCTCAATTTTAAACTCTGCAAAAAATCCAGTATTCTTGTACATAAACTGTTAGGCAAATTGTTTGTTTTATGTCCCTTTTCTTCAGTATGTCAGGAAGTAATGCAACGATGTGAGCTGGAAGCACATCTCAAAAACAGGTGAGCAATGGACAGATTGTATAGTACAGCTTTTTGCATTGTTAGGATAGTCTTAGTAGTGGTGTAAATTGTGCGGGCTTATAGGGTAAAACTTTGTCAAATATTTAGTACAGAAGATGTTTATTGACAAATCTGTTCCAGGAACCGGTCTGTTGCTCTTTGCCTAACTGCGTTTGTTTTGTTTTTGTTGGTTTTGCTACTGTTTTTTGTTTTGAGAGATAGCATATTCATTTATAAAAGGTTTAATTTTTCTGTATGTTTCATCCTGTGAGTGTCGGCGAACTGTCAACTCCCAAGGAGTCTAGTGGAAATTAAAAAAAAAAACCTTAGCACCTTGCAGGATTGGACCACTTATCAGCAGGCATGGTGGGTTATACTGTAGCCTGGAAAGCATAAAATGTGTATTATCCTCATTTTTTTTTCTGTGGTCTATTTCCAGACCTGAAAGAAACTGAGCTGCTGTGCATTATGCTATGATGTAGTTAGAAAGTTGTAAGATGAGGAGTAAAATGGCTGCTATAGAGCACCTAAAATGGATTATTTCTGAGAGCCTTGTGGCGCAGATAGGATGGAAGTGAAAACCTTAAAACTCCACCAGACTGCCTGAATATATACTGTAGTTGCTACCCTGGTGAAGTGATGGCCTCTTTGAAATTTCTTTGAAAGATATTACTCAAATGTTTGGGCATTTTGCTACACAAATTAAATTAAATGTGGTAATTTTTTATTTCTTTCCTCTCTCACTCTTCAGTATCTTGAAGGATTGAAAGGAGACTAGGATAAAGGGGAAAAGAAACACAAGCAACCAAACTAAAGAAGATGAAGTTATGTAACTTGACCCCTTCCCCAGTATCTGCTATATGCACAATTGAGGACAGTATTAGCTAGTAACACCATGATGTGTAATCTAGGTGGTGTTTCATATGTAAATATAAACTTTACATTTTTTGTAAATAAGAATGGTAACATTCTTTGTTTTACTGAGTGGCATTTTATTGTTTTTGTTTTTTAAACAATATTTCAGGGTATTTTCAGTAAATATTTAGGGAGGGTTATTATAATTCTTATGGAGTAATGGAGCCAAACAGAATCAAATTTGGGTCATGGACAAAAATACAGGCATCCTCTCGCATTTGGTGTGAAAACTGAAGTTTGACGGTTATAGCCAGTCAGTGTGTTCAAAAGCTATGTGAATATGTAAACCCTTCTAAGTGTCACATTTAAAATGTTTGAGGTCTTAAAATAGGATAGGAATATAGTCAAGCATTAAATGAAGAGTGGGGGGTGATGGATAAAAGGAAAATATGGAATGCATCTAATCCCAGAATTTTTTTTCTACCCATAGATGTTATTTCATTCAAGTCTCTTTATATACACATTGGGGTTTTAATATATTACATACGCTACTAAAGCAGGAGGTGTCCATAAAGTTCTTTCTCTGCCTCCCCAGTTAAATTACTATTTTTAATTTCCATTCAGCTTTCTGACAGCAACTTTCAGTTTTTCAGGGTAGGATCACATCTAAAATTCATGATGGAAGAGGGGGAGAGTCTGGTTTGTCTGACCATATAACTCTAATACAGTGTTTCTTAAACTGTGTTCCGCGCACATCGGTGTGCCGCGAAGCAGTCGGGGGTGTGCCACAGAGTTCAAAATGGCCGCCCTTAAAGGGGCAGGCAACCTTTTTTTTTTGTTGTTGAATAACTTTCCCCTCAACCTCTTTTTTTTTTGCTCGACAAAAAAAATCCTTGGTGTTCTTTATAAAAAAAATTGTTTGGTGTTCCTTGGTCTTAAAAAGTTTAAGAAACACTGTTCTATATGAACCATAATGTACATAAAAATATTCCAGAAACATTTTAGAGAACTTTAAAATGTTACTGGAACAATCCCTTGTTTCCACCTGCAAAGTCACAGGTCTTTCTTACCATGCATTTAATTATACAGAGTTCACCTGGAGGTAATTGTTAAAACACCTCAAAATTACCTATAGTCACTTGTCTATGTTTTGGGTCCTTCCTGGACAGATGTGAGTGCTGGGTTACAACAGGAAGGAATGAAGTATGTATGAAGATCCCTGTTCTAATCCTGAAGGACCTCAGATTTAAAGCTCTGACATTTTTATGATTAGAAAAGCTGGTAGCAGTCTAAGGGCTCATTTTTGTACCTCCTGGGCCTCAGGCAGGATGTAGTTTGTTTCTAACGATGACAGAAACTGCAGACAGGTTAGGAATGTTAGAGCAAGTTCCAGGGTTGCTTGTTCAGTGGGCAAGTGATACAATCATAGGAGTAGGTATGTATCTAAAAAAATACAGATGGGTCTGTGTGAATATGGGGCCATAATTTACATACTGAGCTCTTCCAACCTATTTCTTCTGTTACTTCTAGTGTACAATAAGATGGACTGCGAATTTCTGTGGGTAATAACTGTTTTAAGTTACTTAAACCAAAGTTATTCAGAGCAGGGAGACTAATTATCAGTGGCCTTGCTAAGATTATTTTAGCTTTCTTTCTCTCATATTGTGTGTGTGTACATATTAGGGCTGTCAAGCGATTAAAAAATGTAATCGCGATTAAACATGTGTGCCTCCCCTTTGAAATGCCACGGAAGCATTTCAATGGGGCAGTGCTGCCATGGAGCCTGGGATCAACTAGAGTCCTCAGCTGACCCCAAGCTCCATGCAGCACTGCCCCCTTTGAAATGCCACAGTGGCGCATCAAAGGGGCAGTGCAACACGGAGCCCAGGATCAGCTGGAGTGCCCAGCTGATCCTGGGCTCCACACTGCACTTCCCCTTGGAAAAGCCACCCCGGTGCCTCATGGCCAGCTGTAAGGCAGCTACCCCTTTGAAATGCTGCCTCTGCACATTTCAAAGGGGCAGTGGAGCCCAGGGTCAGCTGGGGAATCCGCAGCTGATCCCGGGCTCTGCATTGCACTGCTCCTTCGAAGCACCGCGGTGGCACTTCCAAGGGGCAGAGCAGCATTAATGCTTGAGATTCACGCGTTAAAAAATTTAACGTGTTAATATGGGACTGCATTAATCGCAGGCGTTAATGCATGTCTATTGATAGCTCTAGTACATATCAATATAGCTGTATCTATCATATGAAGTTTGGAGTACCAAAAGATTGCTCTGTGGGTTAAAAAAGTGACAACATAATATAATACCCCAAATCAAAGGACAGGACCATTTTTGTGTAGGAGCGAATCCATTTGCAACTGAAGGAATAGTAGTTTTCCTTACAAACAAGAAGCACTAATCTCTCTTTTCAAAATATTTTGTACTGCCCACTTCCCAGTGAGACCCAGCATTTTGCTTCTAATCTTGGAAAGAGCCAAATTAATAGACTTTAAAGTTCACTATATTTTTACATTTACAGAAAATCTTATTCAAGTTGTTAAAAAAAATTATATGGCTCTCTCTGAGACCTAATTTCTGGTAACAAGATACCTGGCTTTAAAAGTGGGGAATACAAAATAGTCCCATTAAAAGTGGTTACAGCTCTGGAACAGCCAGGAACTGTCAACGAAGTGATGTGGATGCACAGAGGCTCACAAGGTGGTCCCAGTGCTTTATAGCAGTGGGTTCTAGAATACTTCTAAAAACTGTTTTGCTGTATAAAGTATACACTGATATGATGGGGTGTCATACAGGCTTTACTGACAGACATTTGAAATGAAGTTGTAACTGACAAGTAACTTTGCCATTCACAAATAATTCAGCTACCCCATTTTCATTTCATTTATTTCATAAAACAACATAAGAAGTCCATTCAAAAAGTTGTAAGTGCCCTAAAAGTTAATTAAACCTAGAATAATAAATTATAATCACTCAGCAGCAAAAAGATATACAAATATTGAATCAATTCATGCTACCACAATAAACCAAACCCACAAGTTATTCAAAGTTAAACACAATATCATGCATATACTACACACACACACAGTCGTACAAATGCACACTAGAAAACTACACATATGTATGTATGTACGTATGTATGCATGCAAAGAATAAATGAGTCAACAAAGGGCAGGAATGGAGGAAAAAATGTTTGGGAAATCCAACAAGACAGACCACCCAGCATATTTAAAGGCATTGACTTTCATCCCATAATCCTCATTCTATATAATATATAAAATCTAAAATCTAAAAAAGCATTAAAACAATTCTAAGGGCTAATTTAAATCCCTAAGGGTATGTCTACACTACCACCCTAGTTCGAACTAGGGTGGTTAATGTAGGCATTCGAAGTTGCAAATGAAGCCCGGGATTTAAATATCCCGGGCTTCATTTGCATCTTGCCGGGCGGGCGCCATTTTTAAATCCCCTTAGGTCGAACTCCGTGCCCGCGGCTACACGCGGCACGGAGTAGGTAGTTCAAATTAGGATCTCTAATTCGAACTACCGGTACACCTCGTTCTACGAGGAGTAACGGTAGTTCGAATTAGAGATCCTAATTTGAACTACCTACTCCGTGCCGCGTGTAGCCGCGGGCACGGAGTTCGACCTAAGGGGATTTAAAAATGGCGCCCGCCCGGCAAGATGCAAATGAAGCCCGGGATATTTAAATCCCGGGCTTCATTTGCAACTTCGAATGCCTACATTAACCACCCTAGTTTGAACTAGGGTGGTAGTGTAGACATACCCTAAGGAAATGAAATTTAGACTGACAGGTGAAACTGTCCTTAATTCACACAACATTGCCAGAAGTATATATGGCAGATTGTAATAATGTTTGTGTTTCTGTATTGTCTTATTATTATTATTTGCTTAGAACCATGCCTGTGGCATACCACGTATTCATAGTCAGACACTCCTGAATTTAAATCTACTTTCAGAAAGAAAGACATTAATGGTTAAAGGAGAGAGTGAGAACCCCCCAAATTGTAGGAAATCAGTGTCAAAAGAAAGGCTAATGGTGTTTTCTTTTTTTAAGAAAGATCTAGAGAAAGACAGGGAAGGCATATGCATATCTTGGCAAGCAGTATTATTTGAAAAAGCTGCATGCATTTTTTATTTTATTTTTATTTCAGGTTTTGTGAGTAAGGCTTTGTCTACACTGTCAGGTTTTTGCAGAAAAAATGCAGTGTAGACGGAACCATTTTGCATAAAAACAAAGTTTTACAAAAAATAAGGAATAAGGGTTCTTGAGCAAAAGGGTTTTTTTGCGCAAAATGGCCCTGTCTACACTGCGTTTTTTTCTGCAAAAATCTCTTCCGCAAAAAGGATTGGAAGAGAATATGCAAATGAGAGCATGAGAAATGCTAATGAGCGATTCATTGGCATTTCCTCTTCCGCAAAAACCTGACAGTGAAGACAGAGCATAAGAGTGTAGCCCTGTCCATTCTCGAATTGATATCTTTATAATAGGTAATTTAATAAAAGTTTGTCTTTGGTTTTCAACAATGAACCCCCCCCCCCCACACACACAAAAAAAATTGCATGTAAATTGAAAGGATGCTTAAAGAAAACACTCTTGGACTGAGATTTTTTTTAATATCAGTTTTTTGCCCAGAGCAAAATTTCAGACTCAAATTGGAAACCTCCTTTCTCGAACAGACAAACCATAAACCCTTGTGATGATGGTGGGGTGTGGATATGATAATGAGCACCACTGCTTATCTATAACAGAACTGTTTTATTTAAAATTGTCTTGAGGGTGGAGATATTGGAAGAACATTCAGCTCCTACATGGCACTTTTGGCACCCATCCCAGCCTGCGCAAAAATGTGAGCTTCACTGAGGATCAGTTCTGCTCTTCAAAATGCTTCACCATCTATTACAGTCAAATTCATTAAAAGCCTAATCCTGCCAGAAGATGAATATCTACAGAGTGTTAAGTGCTGTCAGCTCTCCCTGGAGCTATTTGGTAACTTCAATTGTGTTTTTAAGGTACACAGTCAGCACTTGTTGGCACCAAACATCAGAATTGCTCCAAAGCTTGATATTTCCTCTGATTAACAGGGAAAATGAAAGCCACCAAGACAGAGGGTGTAATAAATAATCTTGATGAAAGGAAATCCATAGCTCAGTGTATTTCTCTTGTAGAAGCTTAAAATGTTAAAGATTCAAAAAGTTACTAAAACTCTGTTTTACATTTGGTGGTTCTTAATCACAAAGTCAGCCTGGACTGATGGCAAAATCCATACCAGTCCACCTCCCAACCAAAACTCATTTATAAACAGAAAAAGTGGTGTTTTTATGGGATTACTTGAACCATTTTTCACATGACTATTTAAATCTCAGTGGACGATACAAGCACACAATATTTCCTCTGTTGTTAATAATCCATGACTAAAAATCCTCACACAAGAAAACCATGTTAGTACTTTACCACTGTATAATATTCCACTCTCTCTAAACCAATGGCCAATAGACTCTCTCAATGACAAGCATGGACGGAGCTCAGGCCCGTCCCTCCTCCCCCATGCAGCAGGAAGCCCGTGCTGCCGCTGGAGCCCTTCCTTTTCCCCGGCAGCAGGTTAGGCTGTGGTGGGAGGAGGAATCACTGGGGCTGAGGTGGCTGGGGCTGAAGCTCTTCAGCACCGCCTCAGGCCTCTGGGGCTGGTCCCAGACCATGTGGCTGCAGCAGTGGTGCCTAGGGTTGCCAGGTGTCCGGTTTTCTACTGGACAGTCTGGAATTTGGGCCCTCTGTCCGGCAGAAAAATTCAGAAAATACCGGACATGTGCCACTCCTCCCACCCCCGCCCGGCTTCTACTAGCAACTAGAGGGAGTGCCTGCCGGGGGCGTGGCCTGTTGGACTCCGGCTGTGCCCCCCCCCCACCAGCTCTGTTTCCCGCCCCCCTTCCTCTCATCCAGCCCCCGTGGCCCCCGATCCTCCCCCAGCTCTGCTTCCCGACCCCCCCTTTCTCCCAGCACCCCCTCCTCCTGGCCAGCCCCGCAACCCCCAACCCCCCCCCGCCAGCCCCGCCTCCCGCCCCCCTCACAGCCTCCGCCCCCCCCCGCCAACCCCGCCTCCCTTCCTTCCGGCCAGCCCCACCCCCCCCGCCGGTCCCTCCCCGCCCACGATCACGTGTCCGGTATTTTGATGGCGTCTACCTGGTAACCCTAGTGGTGCCTCCAGCCTCCAGGGCCAGCCCGGGACTGCGAGGCTGCAGCAGTTACTGCAAGGGGGCATGAAGCCACGTAAGTGTCCCCCCTCATGCCTAGACTACCACAGCCCAATCCCCTTCACTCACTCCCCTCCCCCTGCCACGACCCCGCACCCACAGCTTGCTCCGAGACCCTCCCTTGCTCCTGCAACCTCCCTCTTGGCCAGACACTCTTTCCACATCCTGTTCCTACACCCTCCCTCCAGCCTGGTCAGACACTTACCCCCACCCTGCTCCTGCACCCTCCCTCCTAGACACACACTGCACCATCCTTTGGTCCTGCTCCCTCCACCTGGCCAGACACCTTACTCTCATCCTGCTTCTGCACCCTACCTCCCACTCAGACCTTACAACCTTTTCCCCTTCTGAACCCCACCACTCTCTCAGATCCTGCACCCTATCCCTATCCCAGTTGCTGGCAGCCTGTCTTGTACACTGAACCCCTCATTTTTGGCCCTATCCAAAGAGCCTAAGGGGGTCCATAAAATCCACTAACTCTGGAACCCCAGAAAAGTAAATCTGGCCTATAGGAAACCCTGAACTTCAGTCCTCCCTGTCCGTTCCCCTCACCCATGAAGCTGGAGCACCAGAGAAGTGAGGTGTCTCACTTGGAGGCCACATCAGTGAGGCGTTGGGGGATTTGGAGGAATTTTTTTGTTTCTCACTTGTGTGGTCCCCAACTGATTTTTCTGTGGGTCAGTGTCCCCTACTCAAAAAAGGGTCCCCACCCCTGACATAAATAAAGAAAACATTGAAACTTTTTGTGTTGAACATAAATTAATGTTTTAGTTTATCAATCTTCATTTTAAATAAAGTAACACGAGAAAGATAAAATGCTTAATCTGTTTAATAATTTAAAGTAAACGATTCTCCCTAGTTGCAGCTGGTTCAGAAAATATGGTCACCATACCCGCCTACTCCAGTCCCGTCCTTCCCCCGGCATGCAGAAGTGAATAACTTAAATCTTGGCATGCCACTTCTGAACAATTGTCAACCCCTACTCTAGACCTTTAGGAAGTTTCAGGGAATCCCTTTCAAAAGATGTTACCCTTTTTCTATTTAGTTTAATGAGCAACAAAGAATACATATGAATGCTGAAGTAAGCAAGCTGTCTAGGCTACAAAGTTAAGTCTACTTCAGTTACACAGATATACAGACACTTGTCTCATTAAACCGCTGTTGCATCTCCATGCTATGCTCCTCATATCTGTGGAGCGCATCCACAGTAGCAGTTCTTGCATTGACACAGAGAGCAGCGCACTCTGAGAAGCTAGCCCACTGTGCAACTAGTCAATAGTGTTTTGGAAAGGGTTTGGAATGCTTCATGGGTGCAGATTCAATGTCACGTGATGCAGGTTTCTCAATTTGATCCTTCCATAGGCATGCTACTAGGTTTTCAAACACTTTTCAACTGCCCTGGTAACCTGTGAGCCAGCCAGCTCTGTCAGAAGATCTTGCACAGCTTTTCAGTATTGTGTAGTGTGTTATGAACTTAAGGCTGTAAGAAGAGCTCAAGAGGGAATTGGTTATGTAACTGAGGGAAGTCTTGAAGGAGCATTTTAACCCACAATACATGTTTATACTGTGCTGAGCTCGGCATTGTTTGTTTGCACAGTGCTATAAACCTTGTAATGATTGCTCTCTGTGCCCAACTATAACAGTGTCCATACACCTCTCACTACTGTCTCAAATGGTAGGGTAGCCACATGTGAAGGAGAATAATAAAGATAAATGCAGTTTTCATAACCAGTATGAAGTCTATAGAGAATTCCCCTTGTGATTCTCTCTCCCTGCCTCCCACCTCCCTATAACAATTTCTTTTTATATCAGAACTTGTGCACCTATCCAAAAAGGAAAGGATTCAAACCCTTTGATTATGATTTCTCTGCAGCTTCTAGCTCTTAAGAATTCATTATAAATACATTTCAGTACTTCCACTCAAATACAGAATTGGGGCAACATCTTCAGAAGAACATGTTAGAGAAAAAATAACTGCAGGTGCAGTGGAAAGAGAAAAACATTTAAATTAAGGGCAGTTTTTTTTTTCTGAACATGACTACCTTTGACACACCACCTTCATTCCTCAGACAGAGGCAAGGGTCCAAAGGATACCACTGTGCACATCTGCAAGGAGGCAAAGACCGAAGACATATTATCCAGACAGTAAAAGTTAATTCAAATTCTTGATATGTGAAATATAATGGAAATACAGTATGTGCCCCCATGACACTGACTCACATTTAATAATGCTGTACAGGTCCATGTAATGCTGTAGTTTATTTTAACGTAACACGTTTAGTAAATAAAGCTGTCTTGAAAACTGGGGTTTTACTTCTCCTCAGGAGAAGTAAAATCTCCTTTCTTTCATAAAAAAAATCTGTCATATACATATGAAAACTGTACCTATTTCTCATCCTCCATCAGTAATTTAACCTTGCCTAATTTACACCTATATGAAAAAATGAATTCCAGTGGTGTACGTTTTTACTGGTCCACGGACAGTCTCCATTTTGTTTCTTTTCACCCTTCCTTAAAAGTAGGCCCTCTTCTCCACAGTCTGATGCTAAGCACCCAGACTGCCAGCTCTATATCATGACCCTGAGCCTCCATCTCCCACTGCTCTGACCCTGACAGCTCCTTCACCAGTCTCTGACCCATATAGCATCACCTTGACCTCGGCCCTACTTTGCAGAAGTGGTATTTCTGCAGCTCCACACCAGAGCACTATTTGACCCCCTTGCCTTCTGCTATGTCTGCCACAGTTTCACGTTTTCCACAGCATTGCTGTGTGTTCTTCCTACTGTAACCCTTCTTCTCCATGTCCTGAGCAAGTTCCTGCAGCAAGAATGGAGTTGTGCCTGCACAGCTGCCTCTCCCTACAGACCCAAGGAGATCCACCGTGCACTGCAGAAATGAGTGCACTCATCTGAGCAGTACCTATGTGAGCTCTTGACACCAAACAAAAAGGAAAGACAATTGCAAACCTTCTGGGGGCTTTAAAGGGGAGCATACCTGTGTACCTGGCTATTAGGCAATGGAATTTAAACAGGTGATCAGGTCACTTTAATGGCATCACCGTAAGTTCTATGCCTTTCATCAAGGGAATTTTATTATGTTGATGTATTGGGTGCGTTAAACCAGATAGGAATAAGTGTAGTCAATAAACCGATAAGCAAAAGTTTATAGGTTAATGCTATAGACTACATGCATTCCCCACTTCCTGCCAGTAAATTTTTAAGCAGCCTGGCTAGCAGCCCAGCTCAGTCCCAGCTTGCATTTGGGTCAGGGACCTACCCCTGCTGCAGCTCTGCATTTAATGTGTATTAGGAGCCAGGTGGGAAGGCAGCCTAGCTCCGTTCTGGCTCACACCAAGTCTGGGAGCTCAGACCCTCCCACTACCCCAGACAGGGGCTGCTGCCACCCCACACTGCTGTCTCTATATCAGAAGCTGTGTCTGGACTGCATAGTTTTTCCAGGAGGTATCCAGAGAACTCATTCGCTTTTTCAGAACAGTTTTTGAAAAAGCGGGCACGTTCTTATGGCATCCCTGTATTCCTTATTTTATGAGGCATAAAGGATCTTCTGAAAGAGGAGGTTTTCCCCACATTTGGCCCTGTGTAGATGGGCCAAAGGTCGGAAAAGCCTCTTCTGAGAAAAGAAGCGGAAAAAGGTACACAAATTGCAGTTCAGCAATTTGCCTATCTTTTTCCGGAAAAAAAATGCAGTGTAGACATAGCCAGATGCAGCAGTGTGGTGTGACAGGCATCCAGTCCATGAGGGGAGCTGTTTTTTAAACTGGCTCCCCTAGCAGACCAGCTCCCGCCTGACACCCCATGCTGCTGCCTCTGATACAGAGGCAGCAGCGCGGAGTGGCAGGGGGCTCCTCAGCAGTGGGGATGGAAAGCACTTGCTCCTGGCCCCACCCCCGGGAACTATAGAATAGTCGAGTAACTGATAAGAATTCACGAGGTTAATCAACTATTCAATTAACCGATATTTAATATCCCTAAAACCAACAGGAAGAGTATGTGCATCTCCATACTTAAATCAACATAAGCTGCCAAATGTCTACTTAACTTTGTAGTGTAGAGAAGCACTTAAGTTTTTTGTGACCTGCTGTAGAAAACCTACATATCTATATCTACATAATGTTTCCTCAATATCTGAAACTAGGACTGTAAATTTAGCCCATTATATGAATATATTCTGACGAACTGAAATATATGCATCTTTCACAGTAAACACTGACTGAAATCAGAAATAAAAGTGAACTTGAACTGAATTCAGTGTCTGGTATGTCTACAGTTCTCTACCCTTAAGCAAGTCAGATGGTTTGAAGTATCTGTTACACGGGAATTTTTTCAAAGCATCTCAGCTGAACTGCTGTTCCCACACCTCTAAGGTTAAAACACTAAACCAGGGGTGAGAAACCTATTTTGGGTTGGGGTCTGCTGACGCACAGAAAAATCAGTTGGGGCGCCCATAGTGAGGTGGCCAGGGGTGGGGAGAGTGCCAGTGTCAGCACCCCAATGCTGGGGGGAGGAAGCTGGAGGGACAGTTCCAGGCAAGCCAGGGGCTGCATCCAGCCTCGGGGCCTTAGGTTCCCAACCCCTGCACTAAACCAACTGGGTCTAATTACCTCTTTCAGCCACTCACAGAATCTCTTATGGTTTTAATCACATTAACCCAATGGCCTTCTGTTTTTCTCCAAGTAACTAATTATCTTTTTTGCTATTTAATGCAATTCAATTTTAAACAACATATTTTCATTCTTAAAGCATCCCAAGACATGCTACAGTAATGAGTAATGACATGATAGAATAGCTAAAAGTAGCAGCCTGCTGTTGTCAATAGCACATTCTTGCCCTTCGTTTCTCTCAGACAGAGTGAACTAGAGGGAAAGAAACAGACTTTTATTGGACATTAGACAATGCAGACCTGAGTACACACATCAGCGTTACATAGATATTTTCCTATTGAAGTTACAGGGATGTAAAAATGATATGTATAATGATATGAAGAATCAGACCTGGTGTGTATAAAGAAATGGGATGCTGGCAATACATAGGTTTTGAGAACTGCAAAAGGACTTCTGATTTCTACCTTTAAAGGCACTGAGTGTGGAAAGAAGACACTTTAGTTAAACTTATCTGTACTCAGTGCACAGTGGCAGTCAAAAAAGCACACAGCATGTTAGGAATCATTAAAAAACGGATAGCGAATAAGACAGAGAATATCTTATTGCCTCTATATAAAACCATGGTAAGCCTACATCTTGAATACTGCATACAGATGCGGTCGCCTCATCTCAAAAAAGATATATTGGCATTGGAAAAGGTTCAGAAAAGGGCAACAAAAATGATTAGGGGTTTGGAACAGGTCCCATATGAAGAGAGATTAAAAAGACTTGGACTTTTCAGCTTAGAAAAGAGGAGACTAAGAGTGGATTTCACAGAGGTCTATACAATCATGACTGGTGTGGAAAAAGTGAATAAGGAAAAGTTATTTACATATTCCCACAATATAAGGGGTCACCAAATGAAATTAATAGGCAGCAGGTTTAAAACAAACAAAAGGAAGTTTTTCTTCACTTAGCGTACAGTCGACCTCTGGGAACTCCTTGCCAGAGGATGTTATGAAGACTAGGACTTTTAACAAGATTCAAAAAAGAGCTAAATAGATTAATGGAGGTTAAGTCCATCAATGTCTATTAGACAGGTTGGGTAGGAATGATGTCCCAGGCCTCTGTTTTTCTGGAAATGGATGACAGGAGAGGGATCGTGTGATGATTACCTGTTGTGTTCTCTCCCTCTGGGGCATCTGGTATTGGCCACTGTTAGCAGACAGGATACTGGGCTAGATGGACCTTTGGTCAGACCCATTATGGCCATTCTTATGTCCTGAGGAATGGCACTTCCAAAAAGTACAGCAGCTCTTTTATACTTCAGTGTCCATTCATGTTATTAATCCAGGTTTTGATGTGAGAAACAAAGTCAGGATCTTATTAAAAAAACTGGTCCAGAAATAGAAAGCGTGTGATTAAGTGTTGCTGACTTGCATGCTAAGCAGTGCAGACATACCCTCAGTGAATGGGTGTCCAACTTCAGAAACTTTGTAAGTGATTTTTGAAGGTACCGAACATCAGCAGGTCCCATCAAACATCCCTTTTAAAAAATCTAGGCATTTAATTTTAATAAATACGTGCTTGTTACACAATATATTCAGTCACTGTTGCAATGCTCAGTGATGAAAATTGTGTGGTTTTGTTTTGGCAGTCATGGTCACATGAAATTAATTTCCCCAAAGCAGGAAATAGCACCTGTACATAAGTAATGACCCATGTACATTATACTAGTAAATTAAGCAGCATCAGAGGATTAAATCAATTCTTTAGAGACTGCAGTCCTGTGTCACAACGGTCAAAAAAAGATGTCAAAAATTGGGCACCTAAATACTTATTTAGATGCTAAATCAGGATTTGGATGCCTGTATTTCCATTCTTTTAAAATATATAATCTTGCATCTAATATCAATACTATTCAAAAAGAAATTTAATTCAAATAGAGCTGGATTTTGTAGAATTGCTAGAGTATCAAAAATTATCACTTTGCAAGTACATCACACAAGGATACTGTCAATGTGCAGTTGGGGGTTAGGGTAAATCAAACTGTGTCTCAGCAGAGGATCCTAAGAAATAGTTTTAAATGGACCTGACCCTAGACACCCCTCTATTCATTCCCTAACACTACTGCAATAATCCTACAAAATATGCATTGAGTGGCGTCATATAAAAGCTAATAATGTGGAGGATATTAACATAATTATAAAATGTATGTGTTAATGTTATACATTATGTTATCAATTTCCACTGTCTGATGTTACTAGAACAGCCAGACAGCCTAGACTAGGCAAAGATGATAAACCAGTCTGTGCTAGACAAAAGAATGTGGATTTACCTCAATTTACACATTAGCCATAAACAAAGCAAGCACGCTAAATCTGCTGGAGATATCCAGAGTCTGAACTCAAGAGACAGGAATGTACATGGCGCCTGCACCCCAGAGAGATAGGAAACAGAATCTCTAGGAGGCAAAGACGATGCATAGGGTGGGGGGATAAGGGTTCATGTGTCCCCCTAGATGGGTCACATGCACTCCTAGATCTTAATTGCTGAAGCTGGGTGCACTCATTCTAGCCCTATCGTGTCTCCCTTCCCCGCAGGCCCTGGGTTTCTTCTGCCAAGAGACCTTCTGGACTTACTTTAAGGGCCTGTGGACTAGAACCAGGGTCTGCAGAGCCAGGGATGGCTGATATGCCCAAAATGCCAGCAAGGTTATTTCTGTCTATGTAGATAATCCACCTCTCCAGGAGGCATTATCTAGGCTAATGGAAGTATTCTTTCAGTAACCTAGCTGCACCTATAGTAGGGATTAGGACAACCTAGTTATGTCACACAGGATGCTATAGATAAAGAAATGTCTACATTACAGGGGCACAGATGCAGTGCCTTAGCTGTGCTCTTGATCTGCTGAAGTGTACATATAGCCTCTATCTGTCACCAACACATACACTCCCTCCACTCCCCAGCAGTAGTACATACTTTGCCTTATACCGGAAGCTTTCAACCTTTTCAAAATAATAACCCCTTTAAGTGGTCTGATTTGTCTTGTGCACCCCTCAAGTTTCACCTCACCTAAAAACTACTTGCTTACACAATTAAACATAAAAATACAAAAGCATATCAGCATGTGATTAATAAAAAATTGCTTATTTTCTTATCCAATATAATTATAAAATTATAAAATAAATTGGAATATATATATTGCATTTTCTGAACAAATTTTAGTTTGTACAGAAAATGCTTTTTATGTAGACTATTAGGTAAGTTAATGTAGCCCCTGGAAGACCTCTGTGTACCTCCAGGGACGCACGTGACCCTGGTTGACAACCACTGCCTTATACTATCCCCAGTAGTGATTATGGGCAGCTTCTGTCAACCTGTCACTAGAGAAATATGGGCCCACGGTCTTATTAATAACACACACTTTACACAACAAAGATACATGTGAGCCTTTACCTTCAGAGTAGCAAACTGCTTAAAGCATAATGTGTAAATGTCAGTGATTACATTATGAATAGGGAAGAGATTGAAGATATTCAAGTAGTAGTGAATGCTCTGTCCTTGTCTTATCTGTAGCCGCTCTCTTGTCTGCTCTCAGTTGGCGGTTGACCAAGCTGTTGAAAGGCCTGTGAACACCTACTGGGATAATTGCTTCCTCTGAGGCAGTTTCTTGCTGTTTCTCTCTGATGCCATGGTGTGTTTAAACTCCTGGCTCAATTTTTGTTGTAAGAAGGGTATTATAAACGGCACCAAAAGAAAAAAAATGGCAGGGAATAGGGAGAATCTGCTGGAAAAAGGAAATATCAGCTGCCTAACTTTTTTCATTAATAGTTCTAATGTAAATGAAACAAAGACCTGACTGGCTTTTAAAGCAAGAGTGAGTTTGTTTTTTATCCACCACAACAATTTGTGTATTGGTTGAGAGGGACTAGAAAAGACTCAAAAAATTACCATTACAAAATCAAAAGGAGGACCTAATTTTCCTCTCGAGAAAATATTTGAAACATTTCTGCAAAAAAAAGTTTATTTGACTGACATCATTCTAATGTTATAGCCAATACTGGTTTAATAAGCGCTTTCTACCTCATTGCCAAGGCAGCTTAAATATGAAAAAATATAAGAGGAAGAGAACTAATGACAGAAAGGCAAGTGTAAATATATTTAAACATCTTCAATATGAAAGTCACTATTTAAAAGAGATCCTTGTTAACCTTTCTGCATACTGAAGACATCACAAATGAGTTTCCCACCTCTTCCTAGCTCTCTTCTTGACATCCACAAGAGCAATGTAATTTAGCATTCTACAATATGTGGACACACATCAGCTCATTATAACTACTGAAGAGACACACCTCTCCGGATGAATTTTGGGCATTAGAGTCAGAAGTTCACACCATATTATCATAATATATTTGTACCTTTGAAGGTCCAAATTTTTCAAGAAAATTATCAGAGGCATTTCAAACTCATAACTTCATATGATTTTATTTGTTTGATTACATTGTTAGTAATATCATGTGTTGACTTTTTTGGTTGAAAGACTTTTTTTTTGTTAAAAACAAAACTTTAAAAAACCCTACTAATTGCTAGCTAGCTAATCAAAACAACACTTTGTTCAATATTTCACTGATATACATGGAGCACAAAAAACCTCTGTATTGAGAATCATATCTATAAAACTGAAAATATTAAAATCATGAATATTAATATAATAAAGTTAAAGTTTATGTCAAGCTATACATGGTCAATCATGATTGAGTTTCCTTGACCTGTTACTGATCCCAAAGAATTGTATTTGGGTCGAGCAGATGTCAACAGAGTTCAATCTTAGCTTGCCTAAGACTAGTTAGTATTTAGATGGGAGACTTTCAAATGATTAACAAGGGTCTGTAGCACCTGGTGTTAACATTTCTGGAATTAGAACTCCAGTGCTTAACTAAGGTCTTTGACGTCTTTGGGTCATTCACAATGTATCCTTTTGCATGGCATGGTATATGAACATTAAGAGTAACTTATTTCTTCACCTGTTTTTTTAACTGCAAAATAAAAAGGATATCTACTTGGCTCTATGGAAATTAAATTTTTAAGAAACAACTGAAAATTTCACATCCTCTTAAACAACTTATTAAGCTGTAAAATGAAAATGTTTCATGTTCGAAAGGAAATTAAATTTAGTTACTCAGTGCATTATATGCCTTCTTCATTTAAATACATTTTGAGTTATTTTATCCATTTCCCTTCTACTGATAAGATCAATAAAATAAATGATAAAATGCAGGGGACATGCTTCATAAGGATATCGTAACATAATTGTGTAAGATCAATAGTGACATAAGCAAAGTAAAAACAGTACCTAAATAATAATATACAAAATTCACACTGAAAGAAGCTACATGTTTCTATTATAATCTATATTAAAGAGAATCAGCCCTATTTTTTTCTTTTGCCATGTCTGTCATATTTTTATTATTAAAACACTTGCATTTCCTTCATAAAAGGAATCTTTCATGGCAGTTCTTATTTACAAAAGAACAATAAAGCACCTTTCTACACATTATACAAACTTCTTCTACAAACATGGGATTCTATAAAATTTGCAAATAAATCTAGGTTTAGTGACAGTTCAGACTGTGATAGAACATGCTCCATGTAACCAAAACTCTGAAATCACAGAAGTTAAGATCTTTGACTTGTGCATTCCTTTCCACCTTTGTATTATCTGCAACACTATCGTCTATAACATACTAACATTCCAAACATAAGGCTTTCACATACAACAGATAAAAAGGAATACATACCCCAACTAGGGATGTTAAATTTCGATTAATCGGCTAATTGAGTAGTTGATGGAATTTCCATCGACTACTGTATTAGTCGATAAGGAGGGCGCTCGCTATCCCACTGTGCCTCTCCATTTGAAATGTACAAGAGCCACCCGCAGCTCCTGTACATTTCAAAGAGACCCAATGGGATCCCGTTGCTGTTCTGGGAGAGAGGCAGTGGGATCCAAGCCAGTGGGGACCGAAGCAGTCCCCACTGGCACAGGTTTCCCTCTGTGTCTCTTCCTTTGGAATGTACAAGCCGCCTGCGGCTCGTTTACATTTCAAAGGGAGATGAGCAGTAGTCAGACAGGAGCAAGCGGGACTGTTTCAATTCCTGCTCTCACCATTTCCCCGCAGCCCTCTGCCTCCTCTGCCCCCCGCGGAGACAGTGCTGGGGAGAACTGGCTTTTAAGCCCTCTCCCCCCATCACTGGCTCGTGCTCCCCTACCTTGCTACCTCTCTCTGATAGAGGCAGCGGGGTGGGGGGGGGAGAAGGAGGAGCAACTAGTTGAGTTCCTACTCAACTACTCGATAAGCATTTGCTTATCGGGCAGTCAACTAGTTGTTTTCATCCCTAACCCCAACTTCAAATTTGCACTGCAATGAAGTCTTCATGGGGACCTGACATGTCTGTCTATCAACAGATCAGGACATGTGACTCTCACACGTCCCATGTATTGGGAAGTTATTGTGATTTAACATTTACCAGGTCACTGTTAAAGTTTTCGAGTGTAAGTCTGATTAAGTTGGTGTATCTATTGCTTGAAGCCTGCACTGCTGTCCTGACAGTTTGTGAGTGTGCAACATTTCTGTTCTACCCTCTCAAACAAGTAAATGACATGGTGACTCACAAACAGTCATGCTTGTCACAACTGGGACCTGGTTAGTGGGTCAATAAGTACAAGAAATATTTCATTTTAAAGGCTGACTTTATAATTCAAACAAGGGATAGAGTAAACCCATTTTAAAAAATTCACACGCATTTTTGTATATCAATATACAAAAAAAGATTTTGATTGTTCTTCGAAGATATAGAAATGTGTCTGAGGGAATAAAATGGTAAGGGGATATAGACAATTTCATCTGCAGCTCAGTAGTCGAATCCAGCCCAAATCAGTAATGATCTAAAATGGACAGGTAGCCAGATCAAAGAAAGTGACATCACAAATTGTATTGATTTCTTTACCCTGTTGACAGCAGGGTCAAAGGTTCAATTGGTATCTCTGGAAGTAAACCTTCAAGGTAATAACTGAGACATATTTATAAGGCACCCTAAGGAAGCTTACACTGCTACCCATGATGAATTCATTACAAGTAGACAGAACTTCAGTCTCTGGCCTCTTTCACAATTTCTAAATTCACACACAACCCCTGTTTTTTATACATAGGGTTTGTATAAGAATTTAGACTCCATGAGGAAGGACAAACTAACCACCACCACTATAAACTAACCACACCACAGCTATAGTTTGGATGTCTTTCTCGTTAAAACATGGAGGATCACTGTCCTGCTGCTATTGAAGTTCCAAAGAATAAAATATTTTCAAAGGTTAAATACTTACTATTTTTAGACCAGTCATATTAGTCAGATGTAATTAAGATGCATTAAAGGATTTCACAAATATGAACAGCTGTTTAAATGTCCAAGTTTCATATATATTGACTTTTTTCCTTCAAAGTGCTGTGATCATCTATATTTGTAATCTTCAAAAATAAGTGATTTAAACCATCTGGTAATATTTTCTTAGGGTGTCTTAAGAATTTCTTAACAGAATGGAAGAATTAACTTTCTACAAAATCCATCCGTTTTGGAAGAATAAACCTGAACTCATCAACTGTCAACTGCAAATTGGTGGCAGTCTCACAGACAACTAAAGTTTAAGAATGAAAAATGTCCACTGACCTAAGTAACACCGCGATTTCGCCCTGCAAGTACACCATGTATGAAATGACTTTTCAGAATATAAGCTAATCTTGAAAAACTTTTGAATGCAAAACTCCCACTGGTATCAATAGGCGTTATAATCATATGGAGGATCAAGGAACAAATTTCAAGATCCACAACTCCCAAGTGCAAAAACACCTGTGTGCTTAAATATTCCACATTCAGCTGTCAGAGCAACTTTTATTGTATGTCTCAAAACATTTGCAGTCTAAGAAGAGCTTAATCCTGTAAACATTTATACATTTGAGTAATCACATCAAACTTAGTGGAACTATTCACTTAAACAGAAACAGAGAACTCCACCTGCAAACTTATAATATCCGTGTTATACAATAAAATATTGTGGACAACTGGTACAATGACAAATGCCAAAAGCAGTGCAGGGAATGTGGTTTCAGAGAATAATGGCATCTGCTTTTAGAGGAGAAATATGGAATCCTCACTTCAGGTCATGTTTTATAAGTGCAGACTTAACTATTTTATTTTATTTTACTGTATTTAATTTTACTTTATTTTATTTTAACACCCTGTCTACACATAGAATCTGTTAATGATTTAGGATATAATAATAATAGTTTACACTTCTGTAGCACTTTCTTTTCAAGGATCTCTTAAGCATTTTACAGGCATTAATAAATCCAGCCTTATATTATCCTTGTGAGTCTGGTGAGTCTAATCTTACCAGTTTCAAAGATGGAAAATCAGAATCAGAGAGAGCTTAAATCATTAGCTAAGAATCATATTGAAAATATCATAACTGCAACATAGCAGGAACTATAAGAATCTAGCTTCCTGATTTGTGGATTTAACTGTGCTTCAGACATAAGACCATCTTTCCTCTTGTCTAAAACTATTTTTTCCTTTAGAAAAATGCTTTGAAACATATCTTCAATCTATCTGCATTTGTGTGATGAGTGACATCGAAATTTTAATTCTATACAATGTAGCAGTGCTTTGGAAAAATAAAACCATTCATTCATTCATTCATACCTAGAATCTGGGATGGTTAGCATGCATTGTAAAATTACTATAATCAGATACTTTTCAATTGCAGTGTCCACAGTTACGATTCCAAATTGAATACAGTGTACATTTTCATACGGCAAAGCTGAAGAGAGCCCCAGCTTTCATCAGTACTTTGAGGCCTGATTTTTAAAAGTCTTAACCCTGAGACAGAATCTTACACTGACCACAATTCAAAATGGTTTAAAGAGCCACAGGCTATAAGATTACATTTTAATAAAATCTGGTCAACAGCAAGTTATAAAAAAGAAAACAAAAAATCCATTCTTCTCATTCAAATATTCAAAACATGCTTTATATTACGGTGTAAGCCACCCCTGGGAAAGCCATGACACAAAATACAAAAATACCAAGATCAGTAACCTTGAATCAAAATCATTCTTCAGTCTACATATGGTTTTCAAGGAATCAAATTGAATATTCCAAAGGCCAACAAAAACATCTCTCTGCATGGCCAGTATCAGCCAAGCCACTGGCTCAAATGATTTCAGTACATTCCCCAGAGCTTTACACTTTTTCAACCAGAAGTTGCTCGCACATAACCAGATTAGCATTTTTTCCTCTAACACAGACTCAGTTGATTACATAATCTTTGAGACGGTTTGATCTCCCTAGGCGGCTATCGGATATTGGCCAAAACAATAACTCTGAAGTGTTCATTAGTTTCTAACTTAAGTTCTGGTATAACACTGTGTAAAAAATGCCTCTCATCCAAAGCATGATTTTGTTGTGGATGGATTGCTTTTACCTTTTTGCTGGCCATCTTGCTGTGCCTTGGCATTTCAATGTAATGCTAATAACTTTTCCCAGTACATCCCAACTGCTAGTAGTAACAGAAAACAGTGTATACTTTCTTTAAGCAACTGAAAAAAATACAACTATTTGATGGACAACCACTGCAAAAGATTTTCCAACAAGACTCAATGAGTGGGCAGCACATGGATGAAAGATATATACTGAATCAATTGCGGAATTCGATTTTGCACACCTTTGTATACTAAAGCCATGTTTGCTTCATTGACATAGTCCTATGGCTGCAATCAACCATATCTAAACACTCTTTTTCTGTTTCCTCAAATAATTTCCAAAAAATACAATCCATCCATGTTCAGTATGGATAGTAATGAAGTCTAAAAAGCTCACAACAACTGTCATTCTACTTTTCAAAACCTCAACATACCTCTTAACACTTGTTATTTATTTTGTTTGGGAGAGGTCTGAAGTACACTCAAGCTTAACAGAGAAGTATTTAGCTTTCCTAACTTTGTCAAAAATAACCTGCCATGCTTTCCTTGCAATCCTACTGACTGAATTTACTTTGATAAGTATGCAATTTTTGCAATACCAGACTTAATAATTTCCACATGATCCTGCAACACGTCTTACTTTGCAAGCAATTTAAGTAAACTACAAAAATATTACCAGGACTATCTAATTTCTTATCTGAACCTCTCAAAGTTAAACACCTTTCATCTGAGTATACAAATGAAATCAAAGTGATGTCACAAATTATTGAACCACACGTCCTTCCCATATTGAATAGAAGTATTAACATGACTATCAGCTGTTCAACCCTTTTTCAACAGTTCTTTATGTTCATTTTGGCACATTTGCCTCCTAAAGTGGAAAAGAAATTCTGATTCAAGTTTTATAGTTTGCAAACTATGATGAAGAATTTGGCTGAAAATGCAAACAAAAGAAACAGAACAAGGAGGCAAGAGTTGAACCGTACATCAAGCAAATCCTCTTGTGTAATTCTCCACTAGGAGTTTTGACAAAGAACCATAATTTTAACACTTACTTTCCTGTAGGTTTACTAAGCAAAAGCTTGTGTTCTAAATTTACAATGGGAACGTCTTCTACTGAAAGATGGCTAACACAATCTGTCACTTATGGCCAAGTAGCCAGATCTGCCTGGTCAATGTCAAACTTCTGCCTCATGCTTTTAATTATATATATATTTACTCCAGGATCCAACAATTCAATACCAGGCTCTGTGTTGGAATTAACAAGCCTGAAAACTCCTAATCAATGTCCTCATGATCTAAGGAAGGCTCAGAGTGAAAATACAGGGGTTCCAGATTATTTTTTTTAAGGTAGAAAGAATCACTGAGACCCATGCACAGCTTCTAACAACTCTGTTGCCTCATGTATCAGAGGGGTAGCCGTGTTAGTCTGAATCTGCAAGAACGAGAAGTCTTGTGGCACCTAACAGATTTATTGGAGCATAAGCTTTTGTGGGCAAAGACCCACTTCGTCAGATGCATGTCTGTTGCCGCATAACACTCTCTGGGCTCCAGGCTACCTCAGGTTCAGTTCCACTATCTCACAGGCAGGCATCGCCCATTCCCTAGCTGTCCGTCAACACAAGGGGAGTGTAGTGGAGCACTCAGAAGCTCCAGAGGTAGAAGCCCTGGGGGAAGGTAACATCTCCTAGAAGCTGGGGAGAGGACGGGAGAAGCTGCAGGAGTCATGGAGTCTCCCTCACTAACCACCCCAAACCTTGTGGTGATAGGCTCTGAGCCAAGACAGTAGGAAAGGATGGGGGCAGAAAGCAACAGGGATGGGAGAACAGAGGCAGGAGGCCTGACACAGGCACCAGAGACTCCCAATCTCCACTGTCACTGCACCCATAGCTCCAGAGACATCTCTGTGATGCAAGGGTTTTTGATGCCAATAGACAGAGGTTACAAGGGGGCATGCAGGTTACAGAGATCCCCTGAGTATGGTATTCACAATCTAGTTCACCAAAGAGTCTCATGTAAGAATTCTGCTGAAAGCTTGCATCACACTGGTCATCAGCAGTTCGGAAGAAACTGGATAAGCAGCAGTTCGGCAGAAAAGGACATGGGGATTACAGTGGTTGAGAAGCTGGATATGAGTCAATAGCATGCCATTGTAGCCAAGAAGGCTGATGGCATATTAGGGTGCATTAAAAGGAGTATCACCTGCAGATCTAGAGAAGTGATTATGCTCCTTTTATTCAGCACTGGTGAGGCCACATCTGGAATACTGCATCCAATTCTGGGCCCCCCATTACAGAAACGATGTGTGGATGCATTGTAGAGGGTCCAGAAGAGGGCAACAAACATGATTAGGGGGCTGGAGCACATGACTTACGAGAAGAGACTGAGGGATTTGGGCTTGTTAAGTCAACAGAAGAGAAGAGTGAGGGCAGATCTGACAGCAGCCTTCAGCTACCTGAAGGGAGGTTCCAAAGAGGATGGAGAGAGGCTGTTCTCAGTAGTGACAGATGGCAGAACAAGGAGCGATGGTCTTATGTTGCAGTGGGGGAGGTCTAGGTTGGATATTAGGAGGATGGGTTACCTAGGGAGGTGGTAGAACAGGGCTACTCAATTTTGGAAGCCCCAGGGGCAACAGTGATACTCACAGAACATGTTGAGGGCCACAACTTAAGTGCGGTTGCATATACATGCAAATATATATGCAAACAGTTACTTTCACACAGATGGGCATGAATACAAAAATTAAGCCACGGTGCCAGGCCCAAAGGTGGCCAGTGTGAGCCACTCAGCACCTCTCAGGCTCTGCCCACAAGGCTAAAAGGCCAGGACTTCCCACAATGCCCTGGCTCTCCTGGAGCCTCCTCCCTGGGGGCTAGAAATGCTGACATCCTGTACCTGTCTGTTCCAGCCAGCCCATCCGCTTGCATCTTTCAGTGCTCACCCTGCCTGGGAGATGCCTCACCGTTGTGGAGGCCATGTTCTAAGGATCCTACCCGTGGGCCGCATGTTGAGCCCCGCGTAAACCCAAACTGCACCACAGGCCGCAAACAAACGGGCCGCATGTTGCATGCGGCCCATGGGCTGCGTGTTGAGTAGCCCCATGGTAGAATCTCCATCCCTAGAGGTTTTTAAGTCCTGGATTGAAAAAGTCTTGGCTGGGATTATTTTGCTGGGGTTGGTCCTGCTTTGGGCCTCCTGAGGTCTTTTTCAGCCCTATGATTCTATGAACATAATCTTTGCAAAAGATTAGCTGACCAATGTGTCCTGTGTGTGCACCTTCCAATAGAAGGGAATTGGCATACTGAGCCAAATGCAAATGAAGGGATTGTGGGGATTTCAAGGAAGAAATTAACAGGAAGAGATGAACAACATGGAAGAAAATCATGCTTACAGGTAAAAAACCACTAAGATGAGTCTTATAAATACAGAGGGATAGAAAGCCACCCAACCAGGCATCCTTCATCTGGGGAAACAGGCCACCAATGTGCTTGAGCTCATGAGAAAAATGTCTCAGACATCCTGGTTGAAAACTTCTGTGAGAAGGACCTTGGGCAAGCATACCATATTAGACAAGAGGGCATCTTTTTAGCTAACTTTAGACTCTAGAACATGTCTTAATTTTGTATGGAGTTCTTTGTTCTTAGCATTTCTGTTTGCTATCATGTCAATCTCTATTCTTTAATAAACTGACTTGCACTTGCTTTCGCTATAAGCATATTTAGGCACTGTTTGTTAAGTAGAACTGTATTCTAATTGTAACTAAGCAGTTGTAGTGAACTGTTCCTTTGGGAACACTGGGTTTGGTAATTCTGTGAGTGACCAGTGGTTAAAGGTCTGTGTACCATCGTGGGATGCACAGAGGACTGAAGGGCTGCAATGTCCTTATTGCTAACCTCCACTAGGGACAATGAAACCTGCCTGAGATGAGAACACCACCTGTGTGTGCTGTGACTGGGAAAGCTGGAGCGCTGGTCACTGGCAGGTACAGATAAGGCTACCTCGCACTAAGTCAAGCAGTAGACTCATAAGTCTGTGTCTTCCTGAGAAGTGCCACAAGAATGAGCAATTAAAACAAAAACAGAATAAACAACAACAAAACCAGAGGCTCTTTACAGACCCTGGCCCAGTTCCAGTGGAACCATTTGATCCCCTCTCTTTGCACCACCCTGCCACATGCCAAAATATAATCAGGCAGACAGTGATTCTTGAAAGCTGAGGGGGGAAAATCCCAAGCAACTGCTAAATGTTGCACTAGTAAATATAAACAAATGATCTCTAGCTATTAGAAAGATTAAAGAATCATTCTAGAAATGGCAAAATCATTAACATGATAATAAATGTGGAGACATGCCAAAAATCAGAAACTCAGATAACAAACACACAAAACTCAAAATCAAACTGTTTTTTGGATTTCCAGTGTTTTCAATAAATACTGTTAGTGTTAAATTCTGATCCAGGCTTTAGGCTCCAACTCCAGGTGAATTTATTTTCCAATGTCTTGCTATTTTTATTACTTTTCTGATATAAAGATTTCAAGTTGCAAAGAAGAATCCTTCAGCCTGGTTACCCAAGTCTCCAAACCATATAATTTGTGACAGTCTCTCAACATTTTCTGTCTAGTCCTACATAGAAGTATTGGATGTCATCTGACCAATTCTATGTCAGTTCCATGCTTTTGCACACTACAGATTTCAGTTCTTGGCAGAAGCCTGACTAAAGGTAATTTAAATGCATTAGGACCAGGAAAGACAGAATTACACTGTTGGGTCAAGGAAATCCAAGAACTGAAAAATTACATTTGAAGTACTGTGCTTTGGATTAGGCTTTTCATATAATCAGAAGCATCACAGGAGATTTGGTAAAGCAAAACTATCCAAATAAGATGAAATAAGTAAAAAAGAAGTAGCTAAAACTTTAAAAATGAAGAAAAAAATCAAAGCATTCCAAACAAGGGCGCTCTAATCACTTACATCTTTTCTAGGCTCCAACAATCTCGCCTCTTCTCCCCTATTTTTATTTTACATTTTTCTTCTTTTAATTATTATATATAATATTTGCAAACTCAGCATATAGATTGCGGAGAGGTTTTAAAGCATTTTTAAAGTGTGTGTAATTTTTACTTTACAAAAATAATTCATAAAAGCAGGATATACAATAAAGCTTCAGTTACCGGATATCTGAGATTTCCATTTGAAGTGACAACATGTGACCACTGCTATCGGCGAACAACAAGGAATAACAAAAACACCAAGAATATTCAGATATATAGTGTCTACTTTTGTGCACAAATCCCTTCCAGAAGGAATGGGCTTTCCTGTTTGGAAAGGCAATGAGGTGAGGATTTTGGAGATTCCGTTTATAGTAAATATAACTTAAATATAACTGCTGTTAGATAACTTACCTCTTATTTCTCTCTAGTGCTATGTAAATGGAATTATTTTTTCCCTTAAAAACAAGAGCTAAGTCTAGCATGTGCTTAAGTACTCTCCTGAATCAGGGCCTATGTTTTTAGGATTCCCAAGTCACTAACAGGAATAGCAACAATGGCGGGACTAAGTCATTCAATCCATCTGGATGCATTGGTAGCTCGACCAAACTACTCCCAACAATCAAACAGCAGTATTATTGAAACAAAACACAAATCAGATCCCAGGTGTGGTATTTATAGCTCCAAACTACCCTGAGGAGGCACCAGCCCTGGGTGTTCCCCTACCGGCTGGGGAGGGCTGGGCCAAGGCAGCCCTGGCTCTGCTCCCAGCCACCAGGAAGGGCTGGGCTGAGGCCACGGCGCAGCAGTCCTGGCTCTCCCCCCATCCGTGGGAAAGGGTCAGGCTTGAGGCAGCCCCAGCTCTGTCCCTGGTCACCGGAGAGGGCTAGGCCGAGGCCATGCCAGCCCTAGGTCTCCCCCCTGCCACCAGGGAGGGCCGGGCCAAGGCCAAGGTGCAACAGCCCTGGCTCTCCCCCTTAGGGTTGCCAGGTGTCCAGTTTTGAACTGGACAATCCAGTATTTGAGCTTTCTGTTCAGGAAACAAATTGAGAAAATATAAATGAGAAAATAGAAATGTCCGGTATTTTCTAAATAAGATGTAATGTAGATTGTGAGGTAATGTCAAGTGTGTCCGATATTTTTGTTGAAACCATCTGGCAACCCTATTCCCCCTGACTGCCGGGGAGGGTTGGACTGAGGCCGTGGGAGCCCCAGCTCTCCCTCCAGCCACTGGAGGAGGGCTGGACCAAGGCCGCGGCAGCTCTGGCTCTCCCCCTGGCCACTGGGGAGGAGAGGGGCCGGGGCTGCAGCACTGCAGCCCCAGCTCTCCAGGTGGCCCCTGGGGAAGGCTAGGTTGGGAGTGGGTAGGGCTTGGCTCCTGCGGACTCAGATGACATGATAACATCATTCTGTCATCCCGCAGGAAATGTTATATTGAGAGAGACCATATGTACTTGTAAGCATGGTGCACAGGCAGAGCTACACTCTAGATTCAGATCATATATCGGTCTTGGATGTGGAAAATACCGGTAGTATTCTTACCCTGTTTCTTTCTCAGTTTTGCTAACATGATGGTTCACACATATATTTGTTTCCTTGAAGATAGAAAATACACTGGGTGTGTTTTCTAACTCTAGAGCTCAGCTTGACTGAATATAATATAAAGACAGTTTCTTTACAATTCCCCGAATTCACCAACCACTGCTAACAATCTTCACTTTTTCAGTAGGAAAGAATAATTTTTAACAAGCAGTTTAGTTCTTTACATATTAAATCACCTTTGCTTCTAGCCATTCACAAAATATAATATTGAATCCTCTGAGTATCACAGGTAATGCAGGCTGAGAGAACCACCTGTTATTAAAACTTCTAAAGAGGAAGAATCCTCTTCCAGACTCCAATTTTATCATTTCAGATTGTTTTTGAGTTTTAAAAATCTCAGTAAGCCCCTTTAACAGGAAAATCCTTATATCCTCTACTCTCTAGATATATGCACATCTCAAAGCTCAGATAGCTAACATATGTTATTTGCTACACAATCTAATCCGAGCTGCAGGCATTTATATTTTCTCTAGCTAGGTTATCAGTTCATAACCAGGAACAAAAGAAAACTTGTAGAGAACTCTGGCTCAGCTTAGGAGCCTTCAAATTTATTAATATAAGCAGAGTATATGTAAGAGAACATATTCTCTCCCCATACTTCTTTGCTCAATTTTTAATTTTAATGCTATATATCACTGTTAAATAAAGTATTCAAAATAAGTATGAGTTTAACACAATGGAGTGTTTTTACGGATTTCAAGGCCAGAAAAGGATTATGATCATCTTAAAAGAACTAGATGTGAGAAACACTGTTGTAGCATCTGGATTTTTGAAGATATTGTTCGTACTGATAAGTAATAAGATATAAACAGTCAAAAATCACACTTTTTTTGGTTTATGGGTTTGTTCATTACACCCTAGCTGGACCACCTCCAAAGATGTCTTAACCCATAAATGAACTACTTATAATTTAAGGAATTTACCTGCAGAATTGGTAGGATTCTTTCTCTGAACAACAGTGCTAGTCCTAGAATTGTTAGGGTGAGTCTTCACAGCCAGCAACGGATACAAGGTTTGTGGCCAGTCAAAGGTGAATAAGGCACATAGGGAGTAGCTTGGCTCTTGAAACAAAATCTGAGGCAAAATTATTGCATTGAGTTTGTACTTGCCCTGTTTAATTTAAACTTTTTTTAAAAAGAAAAAAGCAGTTAAACAAGATCCAGGTTAGGGCACAACTTCCAGTAGAGCACAATAAACAGAAACTATGCTTTTTTGTTCCAGCAGAATTAAGGAAATTGGTATGTTCATTTAGGTAACAAACATTTTGCCTAGTTTTTGTCAATTTGTGTGGGGTATAAATAGGTATTACAGTGAAATAGAAAGACAAGTTTATCCAATCATGAAGTACAGTAAATGGAGCAAATATATATAAAAAGATATGTGTAGACTGAGCTATAAAGGAATTATAAAAACAGATTTTCCAGTTTCTGTTCATTTCCCACCATCCCTTCCCCAAGCCTGAGAAACAGCCCTTAATTGTTCACATGAAATAAAGAGTGTGGATGGTAGAATAAAGAAGGAATACTGAACGTGAAATATTTAATATGAAGAATTCCCTTTACAGATATATGAGAAGGGATGGTATCATGTTAAAATACCTTTGTAACTTATTTCGAAAGCAGAGCTTTTTCATCTGAATTTGGGTGAAATACCGTGAATCCAATTTTTCCCTTTCATATTAACTCTCATCTATCATTTATCCTGAATCATCCTCATTTGGGTTTTTTGAAAGAAAAACTTTGAAATGACATTGATCTTTCTATGTTCAAGATTCTCAGCTTTTAAGATCAAAGTTATAGAATGAATAATGCTTATAGGTTCTATGTGGATTGTCTCGTAACATAAACATTTCTGAATGACTTAAACTGTAGCTTGAATTCTCTATTTCTGTTTTTACCTGAGCCTTTGATAGCATATTGGAGGTATGAAACATTCTTGTATCTTGAAAAATATTATTTTTCCATAACTGACTGATGAAATCTTGACAGTATGCAAACATATGCTGCTGTGGAATGAATGACTCCATCAAAGCTATCATCCACTCAGAAAACTCCGGTCATCTGAAGAAGTGGGCTGTGCCCACGATAACTCATGATACCATCTACATGTTTTGTTAGTCTACAAAGTGCTACCAGACCATCTGTTGTTTTTTTCAGAAATTTTTGTTTGTTTTCCACAGTGTTCCTGTCAATTAATTAGATTACTGGAAAAGGGTCCTACCTATTTATAATTTCTTGAGACTATTCATAGTATCATTACTTTAACAGGAACAGAATTATATAAATCACTGGATCATCAGGTGATCTTTGTCATTACAGCAACAACAAAACATTATGCATATCAGTAAAAATTGACCAGTTCCTAATGTAGGGAATGGGTAGAAGAAAAGGCAGAAATTAATCCCATCTGTACCCAGAAGAGCCTTTCCTATGGAAGATAAATTGAAGTTGGGAAAGGTGCATGAAGGGTAAAGAATCAAACTGATGGAGTTTATGGTTGCCTGGCTTTTTTTTTTTTTTTTGGAGGGGGGAAGTAATACATTTAATCTGGTAAGTACAGGTTTCTGCTACTGAGTGTGTTCCCTTAGGCTAAGTTTCTAAAACACTACCAGGGTGCAATATTGTATTGGAGCTACAGGCACATGTCTCCTTCCTTCATTTTCTCTCCATCTGTCCTTTATCCCCATCCCTACTATCTTTCTTATTTATTTCTTTAGAAAATTATTTTTGGGGACATTCTATGTTATGCATGAGGTCAGACTAAATGACAGTGGTTACTTCTGGCCTTGACATCTATGAATTACTCTTTTAGTGCCCAGAAACTTGATAGGCAGTTTAGAGACCAACCTCCAGTCTGAAGAACTTGAATTTGAATGGTCAGATCCTGGTTACTTACTCAATAATAAAGACATTCATATGCAGAAGTAATTATGGGTTTAAGTCCTAACCACATTAACTTACTAAGCAATGGGAGCGAAGAAACCACAGGCAAGTGATTTATTTAATTTTAATTTCATTTTATTTTTAGAAATTAAAATCAGTTGCAGATACATGGACATTTCCTCGTCTCCCAGAGTCTGTCTTTTCCTCCCTGTCTCAGCACTTTCTTTGCACCGCAGTCCTTCCTTCTAATCCCCCCCCTCGCATACACTTCCTGAGAGGGCTGTTCCCTCTTGCCTCTCCTCATCTTCTTTCCTCTCCTGATGGATCCTTCCATTGTCTGCTTTCCTTGTTTTCTCTTCTCCCCACATTTTTAACATTGCTTATGCTGCAAATATTACTGAGATTATGCTTTATAACTTGCCACCCAACTTAGAGGATTTTAAAAACTGGAAAATAGCTAGGAACCACACACATAGCACTGAAGGTAGAGGTGGATGCTTTAAATCCTGTTATTATAGTGTCCATATTTCCAAGATCTTACATCATCTTTATGTCCACACAACTAAAGCTCTCAATCAGGGTCACCATCTCCCATTTTTGTGCCATCAGTTTGGGCGCTAACTATCTTAATGTTTGTGTGGTCTGATATTCATTTTCATTTTCCTTTCTGCCCCTTCTGTTCATTTGTTTGTCAGATACCCTTAGTAGGTACATGTCTCAAATTAGACCTTAAGTTCTTCAGGGCAGAGTTGGCTTCTCTTCTGCATTTACACTGTTAACATAAAGTAGGCTCCAATCCTGATTAAAGCCAATAGGTGCTTTTTAAAAAATGTCTACCTTTTCTTATGGTCAACTTTCTTTGACAGCTTTGTGGGGGAACAGGTTACTTTCCTGCAGTACTTATGTGCCTGCTAAAAACATGCCAATCAACCACAGATACTATTTCCGAATCATATTCAGTAGAAAAAATTGTCACACTGTGTAAATGCTCTATTGTTCACTCAGAGCTTAGTCAACAGGTTGTTGCATAAAACTGTGGGCTGGATAGATCACATTGAAGATGTGGTTAGTGGGCAATTAGACACCTGCAGAGAATATCTAAAAATATGAAACATTTCACCATGGATCTCCAAGATAAAATATTTCTTTGTAGAACTAAATGAGGGGAACCTCATGATGCAGGATAATGGAAGCGCATCATCATGAAAAGTTCATGAACTATGTGAATTTCAGGGCATTCCCTGTAAATTTTTACTGAATCTGACAAGGTCTAACTTTTCATTTAAAACAAAATTGACCTCTTAGGAACTCTGGTTACAAAGGTATGCCTTAACAATGTGACTCATTGTTTTTCCAAGTCTGCACTCAGACAAACTGAAACTGCAGCCTTAAGAAAAGTGTGAACTTCCTCAATATATCATAATTCAATGTTACATGAGAAGGCCAATTATGTGACTATTCAGCAGCTAACATTATTAACCATTTCACTGCTGATCACTGTACCAGTAAATCCCTTATTCCACATGGCTGGATTTGTGTGTCACTTCTTCATTTTTGCTTAGTTGTATGTTCTCTGTAGATGACAGGTTTTCAATACGTAGTGATATTCCTTTCAATAGTGGATGACTGATATACTTTTATCTTTCTTCAAAAATAGTGAGTATGCAGCTGCCATCTAAAATGGGCTAGACACCTGCATTGTGCAACATCCAGGACAATGCAAAGCTTTTTTTCCCCCAGCATTACGTATTTTAAAACAAGATTTAATTATTTCCTAAAATATACACTCTAAGAATTATTTTGGGGAAGTTCTGTGGCCCAATGTTGTACAGGAGTTCAGTCTAGAAATGACAATACATTTAAGCTAGTAAGTTCTGAAAGTCTTGCCAATATCAAAAGTTTGACAAACTTAACTGAAGAGTGATTCTATCCTGTAAGTTTACAAGTTTTATACATAAACATGCATAATACAAACATACATATCCACATATTTAACTCTCTTCCATGTTCCTGCAATTTTCATTGTGTTTAAAAGTGGGAGAAAATCCCAAACTTCTAAAGTTTAATCGGCGAAACAGAAGTTTGGCCATTGACTTCTGTGGATACAGGACTTTACCCAACATGGATGCATGCACAAATATAAGATGGCAGGTAAGAAGTGCTCAATTAAACCTAACTAATGTGCTTTCAAATACTGCTTTAAAACTTATTCCTTCACCATTATTTTAGTCATCTTAAATGGTTTCATCCTCTCTGACTCTATTATTGGATGAAATAATGCTACATAAGGAATTCTGATTTACCTGTACCTCACTAAATTAAGCTCCCCAAATCTTGTACTTTTCTCCTTTAGCATGCTATCTACTCCCAATCCCATTTTTCTTTGTCTCCAAAATATCACCAAAGCAAGAAAATATCCATTGCTACTGCAAAGCTGCGAAGAAATACCACTGAATGTATATTTATTCTTTTTGGCAAGACTCCTTTACAGCTGTTTAGAAATGGGAATTTGAATTATAATGTTGTTCCAGTCTCGTCTGTATGAGAAAGATGCCAGGCTATTAATAGTGTTGTTTAAGACAATGTATGGCAAATGTGACATAAATTCATTCAGTGGAGTTTGCCATCTCAGCAACATTAATTCATGCCCCTCAATTCAAAATGAGCATTTAATCACAATGCAGTATCTGAACCAAGTTTATTCCTACACCTATACCAAATCCTGTTTCTTGTTAGTTTTTATGAACACAAGCTGAAAATATAAAATGATTTTGTTAGGTGGAGTGATGGAAAAATTCTAGTTAGGTGGCCACAGTATATAATCACCAGAAAGCAAAAAGAGAGTTAAGTGCTCTTCCTTCAGAACAAGCACAGATTTAAGACTATCAGAAATACAGAAGGTGTTTGCCAATTAATGTATGTTTCCTTTGTTCTGGGTATGTCTTTGTTCTCACAGGTGGGTGAGCAGCACTTTTAAAATGCAACAAGAAAACGTACCACATTAAAGAGCACTGGAAAATCCTACAACAGAATGAATGGTAGCAACAAACAATACACTTCAGAATGCATTTCACAAAGATATGTAATGTTGTTTTAATCTTCTGCTTACTTAATTTCAAACTACTTTACAGAGCAAGGAAATGTAAACATACATTTTAAGTTAAGGGGATTTCTTTTGAAACAACTAATAAATAAGGGCTTAGATTCAAAAGAAACCTAGATGTGCTGACAATAAGACTTTGTTGACACTTAACAGTTTAAAGCACAGCTGCAGCAGCACTTTAAACTGAAAGCATGGATACAACATGAGCGCTACTAGACAGCTCTCCCAGCGCTCTGTGTAAACCACCTCAATGATGAGAGTAGCTATCAGCTCTGAGAGCTTGGCTCCTAGTGCTGTGGCCTGGTTCACACTGGTGCTTTACAGCGCTGTCACATGCTGTGCTGGGCGGGGGCGGGCATTGTTTTTTCATACCCCTGAGCCAGAAAGTTACAGCACTGTGAAGCGCCAGTGTAGACTTTGTCTAAGGATTCCTTAGGCTATGTCTACACAATGCAGTATTTAGCAACAAAGTCAGTGCAGGTAAATTCTGTTTGTTGGCACTTTTGCTGACAAAATACTTCTAGCCCACACGAAAAGTGCCTGCGAACAAAGTGGCATTTACCCTTGCAGTTAAAGCAAAATGTTTGTTGTTAAAGAGAGTAAAGGGGTTTAAGCACCCATAGGGTTACCAGGTAACTTCAGAAAAAATACCGGACACACTGGATTGGGGGGGGGGGAAGGGACCGGCCAGGAGGGGAGTGGAGCTGGCCGTGAAGGGGGGGGGAGACGGGAAGCAGAGCTGGCAGGGGGGAGGTCGGGGGCAGCGGGGCTGGCTGGGGGAAATCGGGGGGGAGGGGGTCAGGAGAGCAGGGCTGGCTGGGGGAGATCGGGGGGAGGAGAACCAGCTGGCAGGAAGCAGGGCTGGCCGGGAGGGGGTCAGGGGGAACAGGGCTGGTCAGGAGGGGTCGGGGGGCTGTCCAGGGAGGGTGGGGGGGGGCAAATCGGGGAGGGGGACTGACCCGGGCACATGCAGATCCCAGGATGCTGCCTGTCCCACACATGGTCCCAGCGAAGCACGAGCGAGTCTGGCTACCACTCCACAGCACTCAGGAGCACAGACAGGGCTTCTCCTCCTCCCCAAGGCATCGCTCCTATGTCAGACACAACCAGAGGCTCCCAGCGCCAATAAGCCCCGCCTCCCAGCCACTCCCCCCGCCCCCACCAGGCTTCTGTCGGGCACCCAGCCAGAAAATACCAGACATTGTACATGTCCGGTATTTTCTGAATTTTTTTACTGGACAGAGGTCCAAAAAACCGGACTGCCCGGTTGAATACCGGACACCTGGCAACCCTAAGCACCCATGAACAATAAAAGTTGTTGTTGCTCAGCTGCAAGTGTAGACTTCATAGAATGGGATTCACTAAAGTTAGAATGCTAAGTGGCCTCTCACCTAAGATAATTGGGTGCCAGTGCTTCTCCATCCTTAATCCCTCACCATTTTATGGAAGTTCATCCACAAGAGACCACTTCAGTAGATAAAGCCTGCACTCACTCACAAGATCATGTCCCATAGTTGAATCAGGCACAGGAATGCCTATCTTTCCCCACCCAGTTAGGCTATTGTTTTGAGTTTAGATGTCAGGAACCTTGCCTGGTATAGCAGTGTACAGGCTCAGAGGCAGAAACATAGGGACCTGTAAGTACAAAATCTTTAGGCACCTACAGGATTCAGCTGCAGCTAAGCAGAAGGGGGCAGGATTGTGAATACTAGTTCCAATTCTCAGAGCCTTGCAAATCCATGGGGAGCTCTTTATATCCGCGGATATTCACAGATCATTTTTTGCAGATATGGATGCGAATACAGATACAGATTTTGTATCCATGCAGGGCTCTATGGATTCAGGAATTTAGTTCTTTTGTGAATCTAACCTAGGTTTCTATAAAGTATTCTTAATTTTATAGTTATGTGGTTGGATAATCACCCATCATTATACACAGATGTTTCTTGTTTTATAAATCTATGGTACTAAATACTGAAGCTTTGTTTTGCCCTCAGGAAAGAAAAAAAACAAACAAGAAAAATAATTTAGATCTCAAAAAGGAGCAGTCATTTTGAACTTAGTTGATCGGTTTGTGTGTGTTATAGTCATCCATTTCAGCAGGTGAGTAAGGGCATGTCTAGACTACGTTCTAATTTCGAAAGAGGATATGCAAATTCCCGGGGAATTTGCATATCCTCTTCCAATCACTTTTTCAAAAGTGAGACTTTCGAAAGTGAAAGTAGTCTGGACGTGTTTTTTCAGAGGAAAAAAAACCCTTTTTTGAAAAACCCTGTAAGCCTCCTTTTTTTAGGAAGAGCGTTTCTTTCGGAAAAGGGTTTTTTTTTTTTCCTGAAAAAAAAAATGCGTCCAGACTACTTTCACTTTCGAAAGAGCCACTTCAGAAAAAGCGATCGGAAGGACATATGCAAATTCATGGGGAATTTGCATATCCTCTTTTGAAATTAGAACGTAGTCTATACGTGCCCTTTAGGTATAAACACATCTCTAGTGTTTTGTATCAGCTTAACAACAGTAAATCACACAATGCAGAAGTGAACTTACAAGAAATACATTTTCAGACGTTTCCATTTCTACCCATCTAAAGCAATGTCTGGCTCTCCAAGTTGGTAACATATAATTCTTTTTTGAACTCTTTTTGCATTAACATTAGTAAAAGGCTCAATTGTTTACAGTTTTGCATGTCAAAAATTAAGAGAACGATAGCTTTCTGGTTTGCTTTTTCTATACTTGAGAATAATGGGTGTATTGCACTCCTCAGCCTACATAAGCATATGAAAACACTTCTAGTGGAAAAAAGAGCTTACCTCCAGAACGTAAAATAAGCTATTATCTCCCTAACAAAATATGACTGTCCCAAAAGCCTTAGTATACTTTGTAATCCATTCCATAACTCTGCTGTGGGATGTAGAGCAGAGACATTTCAAAGAAATTTGAAAAATGGCACACCTACACTACTAATGGTTCACCCTTACCACTGAAAAATTACTTAGCTTGAAAGCAAACATTAGAGAGCCCAGATACCAATAGTAACCATAGAGAGAAAGCATTTGTGAGAGTTGAAAAATGTCATTAATTTTATTTTCACAAGCCATAGGATTGCAACATAACTGTCAAATTGAGCTAGTCTAACATTTTCTTTAGAAGGATTTTCTTACAAAAATGCTTATTTCTGAAAAGTGAAATTTTCCATAGGAAAATTGGAGTCTTGCAAAAAAAAAAAATCAATTTTCCACTGGGCAAATCAAAATGGCAGTTTCATGGCTGTCCACCTGCAAAGAGTGAAACTGAGAAAAGTTTCCAGGAGGGCTGCCACAGTGAGGTTGCTTAGCCCTTCCATCCTAGTACTGACAGCCAGAGAAATACAGAATCCAAAGACAGCCTTCCCACCTTCCCTGGTGCTCAGAGAAGTAGAAAGTTGGGAAACTTGCCTGTCAGTTTTACTTTGCACTTTCCCTTTTCATAAAAAAAGATTGTGGTTTTGACATTGAATCCCAGTTCAGAATAGGAATCGTTTTCAAAAATACAATATTTTTCTTAGGAATTGATTTTAATTCTTTCCTCTCTAGATCTTTTTCTCCAGCTCTCCTCTCGAGGAGGAGGATGGAATGTGCTGCACATGACAATTCTATCAAACAGAAATGCACAGCCCAGAGCTAGTATACATCAGACAGGTTTCATTTCCAGCTATGTGTGAATGAGATGTATCTTCTGCAGTATTTAGGGAAGGCAACAGACGTGTGGAAATGCAGAGAGGCTGGGCGTATGTAGCTCAACACACAAACAATGGGTAGATTAGTGGTGTTTGCAGAGGAATAATGTGAATTGAAAAGTATTCTCAAAAGTCACATTTTCACACTTACTGTAATTCGTTCATCTTTGTCATCCAGGGGGGAACCATCTTTTTTCCAGGAGATAGTGGGTTCTGGATGGCCTCTTGGGGGTTGACATTCCATCACAGCAGGTTCACCCACAGCTACCATTACATCTGAAGGGTTCTGTCTGAAGTCATCTCGTAATACTGAAGGAGTGAAGACAAGAAAAGTCAATTCTGTGCATGCTAGCAAAGGCCTTTGGCTTCTAACGGCACTTTACCAAGTTATTGTTTTGTTAAGGCAGTGAGCAATTAAATCATACTATGATTTAGACTGGACTACAAGGGAGCTCCCTGGTGAACCATACATGTTTCCCCATCACAACAGTCATAGTTAGCCAGAGCCCTATTTGTCTGAGGCTGGTACTTATTTACTAGATGTGCACAACAGGACGTTCTTGCTGGAGGGCTGTCATCACTAGAATTTACTCTCTCTTATGACCTGCTCAAGTCTGCAGCTGGAAGATGTTAAGAACTGTTCAAGTTCTATCCACTCAGTGGGACTACTGCTGGCCTGCATCAATAGCTACATGTCTATTTATTGCTTGGGAGAGTCTACCAGATGCTCAGCAGACGATCACCAGAAAAGTGGGCATAGGAGAAAACTCTTCTTGAACTTCTTTTTAGGTATGTGTTAGGTCTAATCTAAATTAAGTATCTCCAGAAAGGCAGCTCTCTCCATTACCTTAAATCCTATCCACACTGGAGAGTATCCATATTTGGTAAAGTAATTTTTAAAACTGTTTCCAGTGAACACAGTTTCAGTGTATTTTCCCAAGTCAATGCCATGCAAAAGTACATTAAAACCAAATAACTCTGTATCTTTGACAGTGGATTATTCCATTCTAGTTGAACTTATCTGGTGTCAGCAGGGGTCAGGATTAGGGATGTTAAATATCAGTTAATTGAATAGTCGAGTAACCTCATGAATTCTTATTGGTTAGTTGACTATTTTATAGTCCCCAGGAGTGGGGGCGGCAGCCACTCATCAGAGGCAGCAGTGCAGGGTGTCAGGCGGGAGCTGGTCCATGAGGGGAGCCAGTTTAAAAACCAGCTCCCCTTGTGGACTGGCTGCCTGTTGCCCAGTTGTGCTGCCAGGGGTGGCAGCAGACCCTGTCTAAGGTGGGTCTGAGCTCCCGGACCCAGCATGAGCCAGAACTGAGCCAGGCTGCCTGCCTGCCTTGCTCCTAATACACTTTAAGAGCAAAGCCTCCGCAGGGGTAGGTTCTGGATCCGATGTGAGCCAGAACTGAGCTGGGCTGCTGGACAACCTGCTAAAAAAATTACTGGCAAGGGTGGGGGGAGGGAAATGTGTGCATCTATAGCATTAACCTATAAGCTTTTGCTTATCAGTTAATCGGTTAATCGACTATACTATTACATCTCTAGTCAGGATCTCTCTCAAGACAATGCACCAAATACACGTACACGTACACGTACACGTACGTGTGTGTGTGAGAGAGAGAGAGAGAGAGAGAGAGAGAGAGAACAGCAGCGCTCAGGTTTCCGAGTTAGCATTAATGTAGTCATCTTCAAACAGGATTGCATTAACGCAAGTTAGGAGGGGAGTTACAATGGAGCACTTTCACACACACTTCTATTCACACCCCTGCAAGACAAAATGTGGGCAGTATAGATGAGACCAAATTGGGATCTGCAGAAATCCAAGCACCAAACCTATGAATCCCAGACATGTTGCCATTGGCTTCTATCTAGGACTTCAGTTCTGTGATGTCTTGAATGATTTTATAAAGAATACAGGATGAATTAATGCTACTTTTTTGCAGCATTTACTAGTCATGTTTTATCCTCTGGCTTTAGGGGGTGTGTAAGGGAAACTGAGGGGGAAGGCATTCTGATTAAATTGCTTCCCTCCTCAGCACTCTCAGGCTGCTCAGATCTTTTAATAAATGGACCCAGATGCCTTCATTGGCTAGAGTGAGGAAGGTAAATGGGAAGACTGATCAGATAGCAGCTTCTTCCCTTTGTAGCATGACTGGGAGCGGAGGAGCAAAGAATGCTTAGTGTTTTAAGTTGGCTTTTCAAGTCAAGTTTTGATTGACAATTTGTTTAAAGGAGAAAATAATAAAATGCACTGGCTGAATCTGTTTCATTGTATAGGTCTTACCTAGTCTAGAGATTAGATTCTAAAAATATATTAATATGCTTTTTGTCCAGACTGCACTGACCCGAGAACGTGTACTTGGTCTAAACTGAGAGAACCCTTTTCCATCAGGTTTAGCTAACACAGATATTTTATCTTTGTGGACTTGGAAAGAGTGTCACAATCTTTTACATAGAAATTCACCCAGGTTACAGCTATCTGTTTTCAGGGGAATGACAGGTCATTTTTATTTACCCTAAATGTTAATTCAAGAACTGATATGCTGGAGCAGCTTCTTATCTCTCCTCTAACTCCCAATAACATTTATGATGGTGAACTTTCAGTAAGTTCAGTTGCTTGCCTGTACTGCCACCTGTTCTCTTTTTTGCCCCCCATAATGCCCGGATTATTTTTATTTGAATTACAAAGCAGTCAGAATGAGGTTACAGAAGGATCAAAATGTCAGCATGCTGTGAAAGCTGAATGTGCATGATGGATCAAATGTGGCAAATATTTTGAAAACTATTTAGAATATAGTCTTAAAATCTTACGTAATCCCAAACCTTCCATACATACTAGCTGCATAGTGTAATGGACTGGGACTTGCTATTGATTCTGCCAAAGTCAATGAGAATTTTTGCCATTATTGTAATGGGAAGTGGATCTGGACCTCTGCCACTTATCATTTAGAACCCATTTCTTTTTCCACTTCTCCAAAGAAGAGAGCATACTGGCAACAGAAGCAAAGAGTTACACAGATTTTTAATGACACTAACTTAAAACCCTTATTAACAACAAAGTATGAACATTCAGAAGAGTTAAGTTACTTTCCCAAAGTTCAATTAATAAGAACATAAGAATGGCCATATTGGGTTAGTTAGACCAAAGGTCCATCTAGCCCAGTAAGCTGACTCTGATAGAGGTCAATGTCCCAGAGGGAAAGAATAGAGCAGGCACTCATTGAGTGGTCTATCCTCTGCCACCCATTCTTAGCTTCTGGCGAACAGAGACTACGGACACCATTTCACTTATCCTGGCTAATAACCATATATATATATAAATCTAAGAGGAAAACCTGTTAGATGGAACCTTGGATGGTTTTTATCACCTTTGAAGCACAAACAAACAAACAAATAAATAAAAAAAAAATACAGGACCACCAGTTGTTTTCTAAGTTACAGACTAACACAGCTACTCCTCTGAAACTTCCTTATTAACTTTCTCCACAATAGTCACAACTTTATAGACCTCTATCATATCTCTACTTAGTCATCTCTTTTACAAGCTGAAAAGTCTTAATCTTACTAATTTCTCTTCGTGCAGAAGTGCTATATCACTAATAATTTTTGTTATCCTTTTCTGAACCTTTTCCAATTCCAATGGATCATTTTTCAGATTACATAAGAACTGTAATGAGCTTCTGAGTAAAGAGTCTCTTCTTAATTTCCAAGATTATATCATTAGTATAAAGTGAAGAGATATTTAAAAGTATGTTCTGTAAAATAAAAGAAAATCAAGTGAAATGATCTTCATAAACCTTAAGTGCTTCTCAAGTCTGTAGGAGAGCATAAATCTAAGATGAAAACCTTGGATGATACCTTGGATGGTTTTTAGCACCTTTGAAGCAACAAAGAAGTCCAATACATGCCTAATAAAAGCAAATTACTTGAGTAATTTTCTACACTTGTTAGGCTTAGATCTACTTTACAAGTGCAGTACCTTGTCTGTAACTCGAGAACTTTTCACAAATTAACCAACACATAATAAAATACCTTAGAAAGACATCAAAGGTCCAGGCCATAGAAACATCAAAATATTTTTTTTCCATTTGCTATGAATTATTTTGGCTCTAACATTACATAACGAAAAGCTAACAAAAAGTAATCCATTAAAGATTACTTCACAGATAGCAGTTATGTAATTATTTTTGCAGCTGTAAAGTAGATACATACTCCAGTTTTGCTTCAGGCCATGGCAATCTTGCATAAAGTTATAAATTTAAAGATTTCATCTCCTGCTGAAAAAGCAATTTTTCTTCACTGTCCTTTATAGTCAAGGGTCACTGTAAATTGAGAATACGTTTCCTTTTGAAGAGATATTAGCAGCATACTGTTAGTAACCCTAACAGTATATGCTTTCAGTTATCAAAGGGTCAAATTTCACCATGTGCATCTCATTTTCCAAGAAAAAAATCATTAGGAAAAAAAATACTGAATTAAAACAGTGAGATAATTTTAATACATTAACATGTAGAATTCTTTATGAAAAAAAGAACCAAATACCAGAATTTAAGAAATATTATTGGTTATTTTTCATATTGTACTTCAACTTTTTGTTAAATACAACAATGAAATGACACTGAGGTTGCTTTCTGGACTATCGACAGCCAAAAGCAAATTAAACAATATTCTAATGGTTCCCAATCATAGCCCAATCTCCAAAACAACTTTTGTCTTCCCAGAGCTAGAGCAGTGTTTCTGAAAGCAGTGTTACCTAAATGGTCCATAGCCATGGAGTCTTGCGGCTCACATTGACACTTGTTCACCCTTTCCAGCCAAGGGGAGCTGCAGACCTGTTAGGTAAACAAAGTGATGTGGGTCTGCAAGCGGCTTTCCCAAAGCAGGACCATGGCCCACTTTGAGGAACATGGAGCTAGAGCTAGCAGCCTTTACTGGTGTGTTTAACCAATGTCCCATGGCACAATCATATTTCATCATCCAGTGGTCAATGCTGGGTAGTACCCCCTGCATTTAAAGCAGTGGTGGGCAAGAGAGCCTCTGTGGACTCGATCTGGCCCTCCAAGAGGGTTGATCTGGCCTGCAGATGCCATGCTGCTCCCCCGACCCCAATCCACTGAGGGCCTGGGGACGGAGGAGCATGCGAAGTCTCCTCCCCCCTCCAGGGGCGTGGGCACTTTGAGGGAACCGCCAACTATTCAGAACAGCTGATGATTCTTTCTGGGTTTAGGGGGGCAGGGGCAAAGGCCAAGACTTCACACACTCCTCCACCCCTAGACCAATCAGGGTCTGTGGGCAGGGGAGCACGGAAGTGTCCTGGCCACATCCTTCACCCTGAGGCCCCACTCCTTCCACGGCATCCTGGGGCCACTTCAAAAATTTGTGAAGTGGCCCTTCTTCTAAAATGATTGCCCACCCTTCATTTACAGTGTGATCTTCCCTTTGAATATGATTCTTTTGGAGCTAACCATTACTATATTTGCAAACTAATATGAAATATGTTGATGATTATATATGCATTGTGACCATTTAAAAAGCCAAAACAAATACTTCTGCCCTTGTAACAATTCACAGTTATCCAGTTGAAGAAAATAATGAAAACAAACTAAGGTCAAGTATTTCAAAGAACAAAAAGTAACTTGCAGCATCACAGAAAACCACTTAACTGCAAACAAAGGACAACATCTATGGTTGGCAGGTGGAAAATCTCCCCAACCTCATGCTTATTCTGCCAACATAAGATGCAGCCTTCTTAGGTCACTGGCCAATAAATAGGCTCTTTCATTAGAGCTACTCTAACCAAAAGGCCCTGTGTAAGGCAGAGGACCAGAATGAACCAACCAACATGGCCTCTTCTCCTCACCCCACCAACAAAGAGTCAGGCAGTATTTGGAATAGATACAAGGAAATGGGAGGCGTGATCTTTCAGGAACGCTACTTGGTACACAAGTCCTCAGAGCAAAAAAATCTCCTAACAACTACAATAAAAGATTTTAATTATTTCATCTGTTTCAAGGTGGACACAAAAAGACATTTCCTTATATCCTGGCATAATCCACAATTCGATTTTAAATTATGAACATATAAATTATAATTGATGTTCCTGATTAATATATATCTGCTTTCCTTGTAAAATCATCATCCTATGCTACAAAAATAAAAGTCTGCTTTAGATTATTTAATCATATGGCAATTTGACATGGAAAGTTTCTCTTCACTATAATAACTGGTCACTGCCTTACGAATGCTTTTGAAAAGAAAACGATCACAGCTAACAAGCAAGCTTCCTCAGCTCGAACAAAAATGTCCTAACAGAAATTTCACTATGACCAAGCATTACAATTGTAAATACAGTATGCACTACACTGCATTGTGTTAACATGACTTTTTTATAAAGCTTGCTGTAGTATGAATTCAATTTTTAAAGTCTTTATTTGTTTATTCTTGTGATATTAAAAACAATGCTTTGGTTTATATTTTCTTGTATAATGGGCTGTATGAGTTGCCCTTCTTCATCTCAGTGGACTGCAAGATTGTTGTAACAAGACAGTTTCCCAAGGCAGGGCAATTTTGTCCGGGAATGGATGATAGGAGAGGAATCATGTGAGGATAACCTGTTGTGTTCCCTCCCTCTGGGGCATCTGGTATTGGCCACTGTCAGCAGACAAGATACTGGGCTAGATGGACCGTTAGTCGAACCCTGTATGGCCGTTCTTATGTTTTTATGTTCTTACACCGCTAGAATTTGGGTGTGTGTGTGGGGGGGGGGGTGTTGACTGAACTGTAGCAGCACTTTGATTGGATGCTGAGGGAGTGCACAGCCCTCACAGTCAATGTGTGCAATCAGCATACACCTCACTTCATGTACATGCCACTTTAATAATACCAGTAGGAAAAATACCTGCACAGGAGGAAACCAGTGGAATCTGGCACCCTGCGTGTAAGCAATAGTAAACAAAATGCCTTCTGGGCCACACCCAGAACCCTGATGCAGCCCACAGGCCACCCATTACTGAACAAGATCATATCTTTTAGACAGAATATTGATTTAAAAACCTCAAGTGAGGAAAAATGTACCATATTACCTGGTAATCTGTTCCCATGGCTAATTATCCTCACTGTTACAAATGTGCATCTTATTTGCAGTTTTCTGACCTCAACTTCCAAGCAGTTAGAAGCTGGACTAAAGAGCTCTTTATTTATTTAGTAAGATGAGAGCCTGAAACATAAGCCCATGTATCACAGGTCTGGTGTGAGGTCTAGGCCACAATGGTGAAGACTTTGTTAATATAGAACAAAGTTAAGCTATGAGCAAGATGCTGCCCACAAAAGTTGGCAAGAACAGGGCTGATATTACAGAAACACTGATACTTGAGAATTATTAAGTACAGGCTAGAAACCTATGCCAGAGAAGTTATAATAGAACACCTTGTGAAGAAACATCTTGGAACCAACATACTCTCTACAAATAACAGACATACCAATCCAGGTTCAGAACAAGGTTTAAATGGACAGCATGACAGTGATTGAACCCCCTGTACAAGATATCGAAATGGTATCTAGGTAACGTTAGAAGGTGGCAACCCCACATGTCAGGAGTGATGTGTAACTAGTTTGTACCTATGTACAAACATGAACCCCAAGAAAGTTGTCTTTTTCCAGCCTAGGGGACAGTGAGACCTTTTCACTAACTGAGCTGATTCCACTGTCATGGGGTACATATGCCTAGTGGTTCAGTAGAGTCTAAGGACAGGCTGAACCTCTCTAAACTAGGACTCTTGACCAGAGAATACCAATTGACGGCTGGGGGCAGGAGCCCTGCGGGGGCTGGGAGCCCAGCTGGGCTGGTTACAATCGGGCAAGAGGCTGGGAGCCCTGCTGTGGGAGTCTGGCTAGGATGGAGTGGGCTGGAGTGGGCTCTGACTGGGTGCACAGTCAGCAGGACAGTGGACTGACATGGTTGGCCCAGGAGCCCAGCACAGCGGCAGTGGGGCCAGTGGCAGGTGAGGGAGACCTGGCAGGAAGGCCAGCAGCTGGGCAAGGAGCATACCCAGGCTGGATGGCTGGGGGCGGAGGGGTCAGAAATTATCTCCCTGGTCCGGCAAAATCCCTTGTTTAGGAATCGTCAGGTCCCAAGGGTGTTGGACCAGGAAGATCCAACCTGTACTACACTTAATTTAACAATGAACCTGGCCTGGTGCCTTCAATCTTTTTTTTTCCTGGTGTTTGGGGTCTCTCTTGGAGTCTGCTGTGCTGACTACTTGTGCAAAGCCCGCATGACACATGGAGGGGCCAAGCATGCATCTGAATGGTTGTCATCATTGGACAGAGCAAAAGACCTGTCAGGACACCACACTGGTAACTTTTGACAACCACAACTAGCAGATTTCTGGTAAAAGTATGTCTTCCGGACCACACATCTTCTTTAAAACCTCTCCATACTTCAGAAAGGAGGTTGCAAAACTGGATGCCAGAATCCCATCACTTGTCTCACTAATACCGCCTACTGAGGTAATATCAGCTGTATATACATCTAAAGATTGTGGTAGTCCTTTTTGCCACATCGCTGCATTAGGAGCTTACATTCAGTTTGTCTGCAAAACCATTTATCTTTTGGCAAGGGAATGCACCTTCTTTGGCTACAGAATATCAGTTTTTAAACTAATGCTCATATCATCAGACTTCAAGTTTTTAAAAACAAGCATCTGACTGGTATTTGGACATATTCTTATTGTGAATTAGAAATATAATTTCTGCCAGCAGCAGGGTCAGCACCAGATCACTGTATAATCTTACTGTTCTATTTAAAGACTGGTCTTCAGGCTAACAAAGTCAAAGCTGAAACAAACAGCAGCAGCAAAAAACCACCATATTATTATTTTTCAACTCTGCCACCACAATGAACAACCAACTCAGTTTAAAGAGTCATAAACAAGAGTGGTATCTCAGTGGAAAGAATTATAGGGTTAATGAATAAAAGAAGAGTTTCAAATAGAACTCTTTATTTTCTTTTTAATTTGATACTGAATGAACTTAGGAGTTGTCTTCTATAATTACATCCTTTTCCACTCCAGACTTTCATATAACATACAATGTTTTATTTTTAAACTTTAAATTACCCCTCGTTAAAATTCTGGTGGACATTATAATGTGCATATAGTAAGATCACTTATTTTCTTAAAATGCCAGTAGTTTTTTTTTAAGTCTTTGCAGACCTAAGTGTTATGCTTCTATGTACTGTATTATTTCAGCTTTTTTATATACATAGTTTTGGGGAAAATGGTACAATAGCTTTAATTGCTACTCACTCAAGAAATGTACCTACTTGCCAATTATTCAACAAAAGAATAAATTTTCTTTACAGTGCAGCTCAAGCAACAAGTTTGTGGTTTAGCATACAAAAGTACTTGCTCTAGTATTAGTTAACCCTATACTCAAACAAAATGGAATCTAAATTGGGCAAATTCTCCTTAGAACTTTGGTGAAATTTACTTAACAAAGAACAATGTCAAAACTCAAAATATTTAAGGGTCTTTTATGAGCAATGTATGATATGAGCACATATATATTTTTGGACAACCTAGCAGAATCTAACACAATCATTTATAAATCAGATTTTGGGGTGGCCAACTTGAAACACCATAAAGGGACCAGCTTTTCAAACGATGAGGGTTTTATAAATTTATGAAAATCAGACTTCTTAAGGGTGACTCAAAGTCAGGTGACTCAAAGCAGGCACTCCAAAACTGAGACATCCAGAATCACTACTCTTAAGAATACAAACCATATTATTAACTGTTTTTAACAACCATCAGTACTGTTCACTGTTACCATAACTAGGACACCATTTCCAATTAATAAAATTATTTCTTATTTTAATCACAGAGTAAAAACATGCTTAAGTATTGGCAAATCTTGCCTTTTATTCAGGGGCCATGATAGCTGTCAAATTCTTCAGTTCAACAGAAGTAGAAAACAGTACTAAGAATACTGTTGATGGTTAATATAGCATAATGATAAATACACACAACGATTATTTAAAATTGTTTGTAGGTATTTGGGGGATGGCTGGAATAAACTAACTGTAGCATTACATGAAGAATGTCCTAAAGAAACAAGTGAGGAGGAGTCAGCACACTTGCTAAATTAAAACATACCTTGTCTATGCCATAATAGAACACCAAACCCCAAAATACTCTCAACTACACACTTTAAAATAATATCCAGAGAGGACCTTTTGTAAGATTCTTGGGAGAAGGCTCCAACTGATGGAGACTAAACACAGTAATACCTAGTCACCAATAGTTCACTCTGGTCTTAAATATTACTTTATCACAGAGGATTTTGAGTTTGCCCAATAAATTCTTGGAAAAATAAAATGGTGCTATCCCAATAGAGGGGAATAAAAATGTTTAAATTAATTTGATGATGAACTGGGAGCCAACTAAGTGGCCCAGCATGAGAAGTGATATACAGAACAGATATAGCTCTTGCAAGAAATATAACTGATGTGCTAGAAAAGACATATTGTAACGGCGAGACCCTATCTATGATCCACAAAGGGATCTCTGACATCGAGTTCATTACTAACTGTCAGGTACCTTAGACTATTATCAAAGTGGGAAGAGAGAAAGAGGCCGTGCTGCAAAGCAGTTTATGTAACTGCAGGCACCTCCAGTCTTGTCCTCTCCACTAGATGGCTATGAGGCTACCTAAGGACACAGAGATGAAGAGTAAAGAGAAATGCCACCAAACCTGGTTCTATGAGTAAGGAGCTACTTCTGCATGAGAAAGAGGAGTGGATGAGGGCCCCCAACAGAAACCTTATCATACGTGCTGTGTTTTGTACTATTAAGGAAAAGGAAAAGATCTCTTAGAACAAATGAAAGAAAATAATAGTATCAATGCCACTCAGAAAGAGGGAAAATAAGGATTATCTGGCATATAGCTTGAGTTATTTTGTTGGCAAATTAGTAGTCCAAGCAAGTGTTCTACTTATTAACAAGTATTTGTGTTTATCCATTTATCCTGATGGAGCCAAAAGCGCTATACAGAATTATATTTAAAACAAATAACCTTACATTAAAATCATGTTATAAAAATGTACATTCAAGCATTCATAAGGAGATGACAAAATTAATATTTCATTGGGCAACCCTAACTGCCCCCTTGTGCATATGCATTAGGATATCATACTAAGACCACCTATGCCTGAGCACTGAATGCCTTCACAATTTTTTTTTCATCCTGCGGCCATTATAGCCTTGTACTTACATTCAGGCTACGTCTACACTGGCCAGTCTTACGCAAGAACATATGCAAATAAGGCGCAGTGATGAATATCACTGTGCCTCATTTGCATACTTAATGAGCCACCATTTTTGCACAAGGGACTTTTGCACAAGAAGGAGCAGTCTATACTGCTCCTTTTTGTGCAAAAAACCCCTCTTGCGCAAGAGCTGTTCTGCCACTTATTGTCAGGCAGAACGGCTCTTGCACAAGAGGGGGTTTTTACACAAGAAGGAGCAGTGTAGACTGCTTCTTCTTGCGCAAAAGCCCGTTGCGCAAAAATGGCAGCTCATTAAGTATGCAAATGAGGCACTGTGCTATTCATCTCCGCGCCTTATTTGCATATGTTCTTGCACAAGACTGGCCAGTGTAGACGTAGCCTGAGTATGCAAATTTCAGTTGTTTATCATTCCAAACAAGTACAAGACAGTTTATACCATCGTGATATAATAGCACTTTTCCTAAAAGAAGACTGTTTCCATACTATATTTTAACTCTATCTTCATTCTGGTGCTAAAGCTGCCCAAATACACTACATTATTTTAATAAAATGGATAACGTATATTTTCACTAGCATACTCAGACACCCAAAACACTTTTGCTCAAACTTTCGCCACGTCACCTTTAGGCAGAGACCAAGCCTGAAATGTCAATCAACAAGTGGAAGCTTTAGAAAGTCACAGAAATGGCTTGTCTGAAACAATCCACCATGTCCATGACAGAGCTAAGACTAGCATTCAGAAGTTCTTGGCATCTAGTACTATGGTCAGACCACACTACTCAAAAATGTTGCTGAACTGCTACTTTCTCATTTTGAAAGTTTAGTCTATTACAGAGAACTAATAATCCCACTAACATTGGCTGCTCACCACAGCTGCAGACTATTTTAGAGGAAAATATTTAAGTTCTAAAGCAGAATTTTAGCTCACTTATAGACAAGAACGCTCAATCACAGTATTATTTTGATTTTTGTCTTCTAAGCTAATAAAAATGTACATTAACAACGAATGGCCAAAGAAAAATCCTTCAGAGAAAATAATTAAATTAATTTGTCTCAAGGTGATGTGCTTTTTCAACTCTTTTATACCAAGTTTAGAAAAAAGGAATTTGTCAAATTTCTTTTACTTGCTGGTTTACAAAATAGTCAAAGATAATCTAACATGCATATACATGCACTACAGAGACAGGCGATCTATGAGATTATTATAGTACACACCCAGAAATCTTTTAATTTAACCTACAATTTTGTGAAAATTTATGATGCTAAGGACACAGAGCTAGACAGAGGCTGTAGAGAAAATGGCAGACATGTCTTTTATGAACTTCAGAAATTAGCCAGAATAATTGTGCTAGAGAAAATAAAGTCTTCATATAAGTTCAGAGTTAAATTCCATATGGTCCAGGAGAATGTTCCACTCAAACATTTTCCTGGGTATGAATCACTGTCATTTGAATATAAAGAAATAATGCTCAATCTGATTAATTTTATTTAGGATTGTTCAAAATTTGAAAAATCTGTGGCTATCTTCATGATTTATGACAGAAACCCTCAACTTTTATTCAATCATCTTGAAAGGCAATTAAATGGAGGCATTACTAATTATAAAGATCAGTGTATCATATTGCAAACAAGCAATATGCAGAAACAAGAAACTGTGGTATGATGCATTTCACATTACCAAACTCACCATGTCTGAATTTAGAATTATAATCTGCTCAAATTTATATCATTTGGTTAATGGTACAGGACAATAAAATCATGAGGAAAAATTCTATTCCAGCTGGATGTTTATTCTGGCTTCCATTGCTGTGAAATATTCTGAGGCAAACCACCAATCGATCAGTATGCTAATATTTAATGATCCACAAAAGCTACTGAAGACAACTAAATAGGCAGTATTTCTATTAGCACAAGACTCCTTATTCTAAGCAGAGAGGAGCAGAATGAATTTTGGATTATGCTGTGTAGTAAAACAGCAGTGAGCTGTCTGATCCAGAATTAATAAATGGAAATACAAAGAAGTGCTCAGCATGAATACAAACATACATGCAGATGCCCAGATTTCATTACTGAAGATTTTAATTTTGATTTGCTATTTATTATTTACAGTAATTTTGATTTATTGTTTATATTATGTTAGCTTCATTGTCTTCAAAGTCTATATTTTCATTAGTATTTTAATAGATACAGAGAATTAAGATGCATAACTTCAATGTTTGCTAAAGATACCATCTTTCATAACAATAACAAAAGAGAAGCTGGCTTGCATTGCTGTTCAACCATGAGACACATCTTATTACGAATACAGCAGTCTACATCTGCTGTCATCAGCAAGTTTAATACTTAGTGAATGGTATTAAGATTTGTTTAGTCCCTTTGGAAAAGAAGGAACCTCTAACTTATTATAGACAGACTAAAATGACATAATGGAACTGGACATGGAAGCCTAAAGGAATCATGGCTCCATGTGCCAGGCGGGCATCACTTTAAGCTGCAAATAATACCATGTGTAGCACTGGAACACAATATTACATCTTTAAAAAAAACCCTATTATACAAAACTTCACAACCTAAAGTTCATGAGGTAGGAAACATCTAATGCTAGAAAGAAGCAGGGAGGCATACTTTTTATTTGCGTAATTATGTTTGATGTTTCTTATCCCACGGTTAAGTCTATGTTAGTGAAAAGTGACTTCATTTTTTATCCTAGGAACGTGGCAGTCCAATATAAAAACCATGAATATTGGGTTGGAGGGATATCTGTCCCACTTTTGACATCACAAAGTCACTCTTGTAAGTCGGAGGTTTGGCTGGACCAATGGCTTCTTAAAATACATTTTTACTCACTTGATAAATTAGCTGACTTAGCCAAGATTGTACTGCCTTATTTTAGATGTGGATTTTGCTCCTATCACCAATACCTTTATCATTTTAAGATTACACTACTGTGCTCTCTACATAGCTACAACTTAAGCCTACACTGAAACTGACAAAGAAGCTGTCTGATTGCTTGCTTGCTTGATAAGTAGAACATTGATTAGTGTGAGCACATGAATGTCAAGCTCTGTAATTTTCAGAGGTTGCCCAAGTGGTTTCTTTGTAGAATTAAGGTGCTTTATTTTATTTAAAACCCCAGACAGTTTTGATAAAGCACCTGATAGCATGGAACCAGTTTAACTCCCCCCTTGTTAAACACTAGTTTGGTTGCAATCAGGAGAAGAATATGAGCTGGATTCTCCTTCCCAGTACAAGCATGACTGCAGTGCGGGCTGGATGCTCCCCATCAGGATCACTCAACTCTGGAATTCACTTACTTCTAATTCAATGCATCCCAAATTAGTTAACTTTCATGGTATGTCACATGACTGATGTGCTTTTGAGGAGACAAGGCCTATGCAGTTGAGATGTGTATAAGATATGACATGGTATTTGACCATCTCTGAACTATGATTTTAAGTGTATTAGCAACATGACACTTTTTTTGGACACCTTTAAAAAGAAGCACATTGAGTCTATTCTGATTAATGGGGATCTAAAGATATCACTACTAAAAACAATATAGAAAAATAAATAAAAGACAATGGGTAGATCCTACCTGGCTACACATGAGTGTGCAAAGGGATAAGAGAAATGAGTGCCCTATACCTGCACAAACCATAATCCTGTTATTTGAGTTTTTTGTATACTGTAAAAAAATCTCTCTCATTATATTTCCTAGTAGTCAAAAAAGTGTGATTATTGCAATGATACCTTTTTGTAAAGCACTTTGAAATGTATTGATAAAAAGTGCTATCCTCACCCTCATATCATCTTTAACATTCAAATCTCCATTTCCCTACTGTCTTCTCTTGCAAACTATCTGATCAGTTATTCTGCTTGGACTGTATGCATACTGCCAGCATTTGTATTTATTTTCCAGACAGCATATTCTGTAAATCTGAGTATTTAGTGGATTCTCTGTTTTATGCATAACATCATCAGTTCTAGCAATTAGCGCAGCAGAAATAACATTCACACAAAAAAAACCCCTGAGCTCCAATGGGTATAGAAACATACAACAATGGTCCTTGAACATTAGTTTCACTTTTTGTATTAAAAACCCTGGGGAAAATGAAGCATTCATTTGCATATCAGATTCGGAAACACAAGGAAACATTTTTACTGCTAAACAAGAGGGCTTGGCTGTAGCTCTTTCCTTGAATGAGACTGATTATCCACTTCCAATGCTTCACAATTACAAGTGATTGCTGAGAATCTTTCCTGAATTTTCAGTCTGAGAACTTAGAGCTAATTCCTATAATATATTTCTCTCTGGAGAGCCCTTAACATTTACAGATGAACTGTAAACAGCCTAAAATTACTAATTTTTCTTTTTCCACTTCAACATTTTCCTTCCCAATGAATGAAATGCAGGTCTGAGATTCTGATTATTCACATTAGAAATGAAATAAGTAGCATGTATATTTTTAAAAGCCAATATGTTAAAGCTCAATTCACCAACTATTTATGCATATTTTAATTGTTTTCTCTATATTATTTTTCTGTTCTGGAATAAAGAACACCAGCCCAGCCACACTGTTATATAGAGACCATTTATTGCACTACCCAACCAATTTATCTAAAACCAGCATCACTAAGAAGTTCAAAAAAGTGCAGTTAAAAAAAAAAACCCAACAACAACAACAACAAAATGTGATTGCTTCTGCCCACAAATGAAAATCAATATCTTCAGTTCCAATTCTTGTATGCCAAACACTTGGCTTCACCATATCTCTATGTGTATAGTTTCAGTATAATATTATGTAACGTAAAATAATATATTTTACATTAGACAATATTATACTGATTCTGTTCATGTTAAAAAGTAATGAAAGATTTAAAATGGTAGTTCTACTTGTGCTCTTAAAAAAATTCTTAACCAGAAAATTCCATCAGTGATCATAGTAGCAACAGGATTTTATATGTACATCTTTTTGGGCACAGCCCATTATCCAAATATCTGGAGATTTAATTTACAGAGGACACTTACCTTAACAGAAGCCCAGTGATACATAATCAAAAACAACAGTGGTATAAACAATGGAAATGCACATTATTCACAAACAGTATAAATAATTAAAGGCTTTCAGAACTGAAGCTAATCTACATACCATTTGAAACACACACAACCTCGAATTTAGACTGAATAATAAAAACTAGGGGAAAATATGGATAATAAAAAACAATACCTTCTGCATGGGAATACATTTAGTTTGGCAATACTAACAACAAGCAATAGAATGGAAGTAACTGTCAAGGAAATCCTATTACCTGCATATATTTGTATGATTTCTTTTCATTAGAAAGCTAGGGGAATTTTCACTAGTGTGATTGGAAAATTAATCTGCTAGCTCCATCAGTTTCTATCTCATTAGCTCCTCAGTCCTTTGAAGCTCTAGTGTTTGATGCGGCATTATTTGCACACAGATTGAAACATTCTGATTTGCTAGTATTTGAAGTGGGTGGTGTTCTTTTAGTCCCCATTGCCCCAGAAGCCATACCTTTTCTTCCCAGATGAAGTCTCAGCAGCCTGCTTCAAAGGGAAAAAAATATTCACATGGTATCTTAACCTCTCCTTTGAAACTGAATCTCTACATCCAGTATCATCTAGCAAGGCTAATTGCACAGTATGCAAGGGAATTGTTATTATTTCAGTCTAATCACAGAGAAATGATGAAAGCCGAGACACTGTTGTAACAAGGTACACATAATAGATAGCACTGCAAACAAATCAGCACATCTTACACAGGTGACAACTTACACAGGTAACAACATGAGACTTCGGACACTATCTTTGTAACTTCAAAAATTACACTCTAATATCAGCTTTTTTTGAGAAGAAATTTTAGGAGGAAAAAAATCTATGGATAGGATTATGAAGAAGATATCTGATTTCATGGCTAGAAGTCATTGTATATCTTTTATCTTCAGTAAACAAAGACATCTTAAATTCACTTTTGCTCTTTATGTACTTTACATATCAATATACAGCAAGTTCACATTTACTTTGTTACATTAGATCAGTTTTACAATCTAAAAGGGACCAGAAAATATGAAAAGCAAATGAAAAACCAGTAGGTGAACTGCAAAAGGGAAAATGCGTAGATAAGTTCTTTTTCCTATTAACTATTGATATTTGAGATTGTCTGATTATCTAGAACATAAGGTCACATATTTTCAAAAAATCTACTAACTCTATATCTTGGCACTCAGAGTATAACTCAGTTTGCTGCTGTTGGATTACTTCAACTTCTCAAATTTTTTGAACTTTAGGCAGTTAATTCACCAACCACAGAAATGTGCTGCAGTCTAGAGATGATCATAACTTATATTTTCACAAATTTATGAGGATGGATTTTCAGCGAGACACCTTTGCTTTTCTTTGGGTGTCCTTTTCTACCAATAATAACTGCATATGCTATTAAAAATATTTGTAGACCCCAACCAATTTAAATGGAGTTTTCACTTTCAGACAATATATGAAAAATATATAATGTATATTTAAATAAATATAAAAATAAACACTGTGCTTCAGTTAGGTTTGATGTCCCAATTGTTTGAAGATATGTATATTGTCTTTCATACTTAGCAGTGAGCATAAAACTTATTTAGATACAGTACACGCCATAATTTACTGTTGGTAATTTAAATCAAACCATTATTCTTTTAAAATTAAAAATGAAACTTCCCATTATCTCAGAAGAACATCTGAATTATAATTATCTTGATTACTATTTACATGAGTCAACATTAATAGTAACTATTTCAGCAATTGTTGAAACAAGAGTATGTTTGAAAAAAGTTTGTCCCAGATGTAAAAGTAAAGCCCTATAATTTCGAATAAAAATGTTGTTGAACAAGAAGCTATACAAGAGAGCAAATAAAATAAGATTTAATTAAACTTGGCAATTAATGTCTAGCACAAAATACCCCATTAATGGGGTAATTGAAAATATTGTGGTTTGCAAGATAAATAGTTGAGTGAGCCAAAAGGATATGGCCTTATTTTACTGACTATTTTAATAGAGGGCAAAGCTAGTCAAACAGATGGTACTTGAGATTTCTCAATGAATTCTGCATCTGTGTGTAGATGTTGCATAAATGCCAATTAAAATGTGTCCAAGTAAATTTAAATCCCTTGCTAATAGAATGTAAGCCAATCTAGCTGGCTCAGGATCAAGGTTAAACTTCATCATCTGCTGAACTTGCAACAAGTTGCTCTCAAAGTGTACAGAAATTCCCAGAGAAATAATAAAAACAGAGCTCCTATTGATTTGCATTTATTTACATTTATAAGTCTCATCTCAAACCTTGGACTGAAGCGCAATGAAAAAGTTACTTATTGGTATGGTTTGGCTAACCTTTATCCAACAAATACTACTTTGTTTACAACTATTTCTGTAGAAAATTTCCGAAACTCCCCAAGAACCATTCCTTAAAGCAGTTGTATGTAACAAGTGTCTTTCAGGTGCCTTTTGTTATGTCTAAACAAAGCAACCCCAAAATTTTCAGTATTCTGCTCTAACTGCTATTTCTTAATATTTCATATTAAGTTGCCTTATTCTGATATACAAAGCAAATGTTAAGTATTTACCTCTTGAATCTGAAAACAGGTTACAATTACTAAACAAATATGCAATAAAAATGTACCTGCGAAAGACATTATCCAAAAAGCATAAAAGCTTGCTATTTTAGACTGTAGTAGACTCAGTCCAGTTTGTCTCTTCACAAATATATTAAACATGATGCTACTAGCTCTTACAACAAGAAAAAAATGATTACTGATTCAAAAAGAAATCTTACATTTAGCTAGTACAGTTTGAAAAATTTGGTCTAAGTATAAAACATTGGTGCTGACCCTGTTGGTGCATTGGGGCTGGAGCACCCCTGGGGAAAAGTTAGCCAGCAAAGAGCTTCCCCCTCTTCCCATCATCTTTCACTTGCCAGCAGCCCCTCTGATCTACTCCCTCTTACTGCCGCAACTCAACTCTTTTGCAGCATTTAGATGTTCTAGGAGGGACAGGGAAGAATAAGGATGCAGCATGGTTGGGTGAGGGGGCAGGAAGAGATGGGGCAGGAGGTTGGAAGAAAGGATGGAGTGGGGCACGGCCGTGGGGCAGAGGTGAGCAGAAGTCAGCACCTATTGTATAAGGCAGGGATGGGGAATCTCCAGTGTGCCAGTCACATACAATTCGCCAGGGTTAGTCACTGGCAGGCCTCCAGTTCGTTAACCAGAGGCTATATCTAGACTACAATGTTTTATCGGAAAAAGGTACGCAAATTGTGCTTTGCAATTTGCGTACCTTTTTCCAATAGTTTTGTCGGAAGAGGCTTTTCCGAAATTTGGCCTGTCTATACTGGGCCAAATTTTGAAAAAACCTCCTCTTTCAGAAGAGCCCTTCTTCCTCGTGGGAGGAGGACGATGGGGCTTCCGAAAGAGCGTGTTTGCTCTTCCACAAAAAAAAGCGGAAGAGCAGACACGTTCCCTGGACGTGGTGGAGAAAACCCCTGTAGTCTAGACGTAGCTTGAGTGTTCGCAAGCACGGAGCCACACAGCTCCCAGTGACCATGGTTTGCCATTCCCGCACCCATGCTCCCTCCCAGAGCCCAACCCCCCACCTAGTGTGACCAGATAGCAAGTGTGAAAAATCAGGATGGGGGTGGGGGGTAATAGGCACCAATATAAGAAAAAAGGCCCAAATACTGGGACCGTTTGTATAAAATCAGGACTTCTGGTCACCCTACCCTCATCCAAACTCCTGCTCAGAGCCTGTACTCTGAGCCCTCCCAAACCCCAACCCTAGCATGGTGAAAGTGAGTGAGGGTGAGAGAGCAACAGAGCAAGTGGGGATAGAGTGAATGGGGGGGGGGAGGCAGATCCTTAGAGAAGGGCAGGTCAGAGATGTGGGCTCAAGGAAAGGATGGGGGGGGGCAAAGGCCTCTGGGTCTGAACGACCAGACAGTTGGCAGTTCTACCAGGCGGGCATAAAAGCCCTGACTGTGTTTATAGAATGCACCCAGCAGTGCAGCTAGCAGCTCACTGGCCACCGGCCAGCACAGGCGTAGCACCACCCAAATATCAGGTAGATGATGTCTGCTCAGGCGTGGCTTGTGGGCACCATTGACTATTCTGCCCTAGAAACGCTGTTGCTGCATGTGCAGCCACCCATGTGAAACAAGAGAAGAACCTCTGTGTCATGCTCAGACCATATGGAATTGTCCATAGAAGTAAAACTTCATAGAGAGAGAGGGGAACGAACTAGGTTTCGATGCTGCAGATATTGCTCCCACTGAATGGAACTGGGGATTCCCCAGGATGTTAATACCGCCTGACTCTGTATTCAGTTTGCATCGCATTAATTATGTGCTGTGGATTTGTCTCCTCTGAGCTGCTTCAAGAAAAGCTGCCATCCTCTGCAAAACTACTCCACTACTAGTCTCACTATTACAGCCCCAGAATCCAAGCACACAGCCTTTCTCTATTCCAGCTGTGTGCTGAGTTAGGGAAAGGCCAATCACAAACTGTACAACGCAACAGGAATCAATGTCAGATGTAGACAAGTGCAAGATAACATACAGGCAATAACTATCTGGATTCGCAAACACATTTCTGCAGTCCACATTAGCTGATGCCACTCAGGAAGAGGTCCAAGGTGTCCCTGTCAAAAGCTCAATGAAAATCTCTGCGTAGTAGCCATCAAAAACAAGACGTTTGGATATATTAAAAAAAGGAGAGTAAATACTACTGAAAAGGAGAGATGCTAATTTTCTGACACATAAAACTGAACTAGATGCATGCTGGTCTGATGAGGTATGGCAATTCCTGTGCTAATGTGTGTTCAGAATTGGAGTGTAGTCTGGTGAAGACATACCCTTGTGTTGGGGCGAGAAGTGGTTGCAAGTCTTCTGTTCAATGGGGAATGATTAAGTGAACCTCTGATTTGCCTCACGGAGGGCCAAAAAGACATACAGGTTCCACCACAGAGTTGTCAGTTAGGAATAAACCCTCACCATGTGGCACTAAACTTCAGACTGGCATGTTAGCCTGGCACATATGTGGTGCAGTTCCTGCAACTCAGCTCCCTTCATCTGTTCCCCCACCCAGCTGCAGGTAGGCAGCACTATCTGAACTGTTCTTCAAAGTGGGAAAAACAAATGCAGTTACCTGACTACAGTTACAAACTGACCTAAGACTTTCAGAAGGCAAATCACATACTGAAGATAACATCCACTATGATTATCCTTGGAGCATATAAATTATACTGGATTTGGAACAGCATTTTCATCTTCAGTAGAAGCAGTTTCATTTCAGGCATGTCTCAGAAACTAGATATTGAAGACAATACAAGGTCCTTTATAGAAGACCAAAATTTGAGTGCTGAAAATAACCATAGATAGAGGACCTACTTTCAGCAGTGATCAACACTGATTTCAATTGGTGTTTTCATCGACCAGTGCTTTTGAAAATCAAGCCTGTAATTAGCAGTTAATAATAATGGATAATGATGATGAGCACAGAATTAAATGTGAGCAGTTAAAAGTCAGGGTTTCAAGACTGATACATTTACTGAATAAATCATTATCTTTAGACACATTTATATCATCTGCAGAAATTTCCAGAAACACATTCTCCATTGCCCTGCAGTCATTTTCGTCGGTTCAAAGGAAATGTAAATCATTACTATGCTGATTTCATCACAGGTGTAAATAACTATCCAATTTGCAGAATACTGGAGAATCTGATCTAAAAGCATGGACAGAAAAAAGTGTCAACTGAAGTTTCAGTATTTAAATAGCAAAATAAAAATTATTTTCAATTACTTCCCAATGGCAGACATTACAGACCGCTGAATCAGGTCAGGCTTAATTGGGCTAAAAATTGATTGGCAGATGGATAAGCTAGTTTGGCAACAGAGATAAAATATGAAGTGGAGTGCGCATAGGCTGAACACCTGGTCCTTGATAAACAATCTGTCTACTCCTGTTCAGCTTCTCCCCTGCCCTTTGCCTAGTGCCTTAGGAGAAAAGATATACGATGACTGCTTAAGTCTTGAAGGAGGATTTGGAAGAGCTTTTTGGAAAACCAGGGTTCCAGAAGCAAATTGACAGAGGTTGAAACCCAAGATGAGAAGTTGTCTATTTATTTCTTTAGCTCACTGTATTTTGTTCTGTTGCTATCAGCATTGTTCCTCAGGAAAACGGCACTGCTGTAATTGCATGGTTTGGAGGGCTTTGTACCAGGTAACTCCTCCAGCATACTAAGGAGCTTTTGAGTCTTTGCATTTAAAGGCAAATGAATCAATCAGACAGGGTGATTGAAGGAAGTGGTAACATGCTTTTGAAGATCTCTTTCTAGTTGGCAGGGCGCTTACAGGTCTCCTATGTGTTACACCAGTTCTCAAGCACTAAGTGCCAGAACAGAATATTTTCAGTAAAGTTCTAACCTTTTCCCAGAAGCAAACTCTACAATTGTCATTTGTCTCTCAGCGCCTGGAAAATGAAAGTTATCAGGGCAGCCAGATAAAATGTTATGGCCTGAGCAAAAGCCATACTTTCTTTCCTTTGATTTTAACAGTATTTGGATCTAGCCCACTATACTTACTGTAGCTTGCAAAGAAGATTATGCTGATACTGTAATTTAGTTATTGCTGTAATTTACTTCAGTTGCACACAGAATAACATTTTAAATTCAGTAAAGCAACTTCACTTGTTTTCAAAGTTAAATGTCTCCTTATTTATTCAGGAGAGCTGACCTGCCAGTAACCTTGCTTTGTGGGTAGGAATGAATTGGAAATTTGAACTTGACCTCATTCTGTAACCACTATGAAAAGAATTATATTACAGTGATCTTACATCTTGAGGTCAACATGCCGGATAAATATTTTATTCAATTGCTAACTAGATAATGTGTTTTCAAAAGCAACCCACAACACTGAATGCGTTTTGAAAATACATTGCCAAAAGAAGCAAAAATAGAAGTAATTTTGCAATATTTAAATATATTTGACATTTGTGAAATATTGGACTCATTTGGTTTGGAGAAAATGAATTATTCATAAACAAAAAAGTTTTAGCATCCATTAAAATTTTGATCTATGAATAATACATTTTTCTAATGCTCCTTTTTTTTATAGACACAATGTCAATTTGTACCTAGCCTAAACCAAAGCAAAATTATAGGTAAACTATCTAATGCATCCCTTACTCCCTTTGGCAAGCTTAGTCTAATCAGAGTTTTTCCACTAAATTACCCAGATCAACAGAAACCCTGCACAATTATATCCTGCTATCTAAAACAGCACATGATCTTTGCTCATGTGGGTAATTGCTAGGGTGGAAAATTATAGCAAGGAGGATGGTACAGATGTTCTTTTTCAGTCGACCAAACAGAATGAAAGAAAACAAAACAAAAAAAAGTCTGCTCCATACTGAGTTCCATTTAAAATCTGCTGCTATATTTTCCTATAGTGGACTTTGAACACATCTTTTTTAAACAGGGAATATTTGGGGTTCTCAGATTTTAAGAGATGGTTGGAACTGATAGGGAGCAAGTGTTCAAAATACAAACAAATTGTGGGAGAAAAAAACCTCCAAAAGTTAAATGCTAGTAAACGAAGAAACAAAAAAAAAATGAATTACATATCTTATATTACACTAAGTTAGAGTTACTGTACACGTTTTCAAGAAAGCGTGAATGTGGGTAGAAAAATCAAGTGCTCTCGAAGAAATCTTATTACATGATACATTAAATCATAAGAGAATGAATTATAGTACCAAGTTTGCACTATACTCATGTATGATTCTCAAGAAATATGATGGTAAAGAATGAGTGGAAAATACAATCAGTCTAGCCCAGTGGTGGGCACCCTGTGGCCTGAGAGCTGCATCAGGGTTCTATGTGTGGCCCGTGAGACATTTTGTTTACCTTTGTTCATGCAAAGGGTTGCCAGATTCCGCTGGTTTCCATCAATATCAGGTTTTTTCTACAGGTATTATTAAAGTGACACATATGTAAAGCAAAGGCACATGAAGTGAGGTGCATGCTAACAAGATGTCAGAATTATGCAAGCATATACATTCTAAAGAAGTTACTTAAAAGCTTTTTTTTAAAAGTATATTTCCACTACAGAATGACTTAGTTAAAAAAAATTCTAGAGCACACTTACTGGCATGTTTCTGTTCCAGGAATTTAAAAAAACTGGGGTAAATCAGTAACAATATTGGGAAATGACAGAATTTAGTCATGGATATTTCCAGTATTAAATGATTGATCCTTCTGGTACAACTCAGATGGGTCTGTTTATTTTGTAACACAAATATGAAATACATATTTGATGTCTTATTCAGTTAATGTGTCTGCCTTGTTTGTCTTGTATCAAATGTTATAGGGTTTCCTTGCTCTAGGGGGTTTGCATATTGATGAAGAACAGAGTGTACAACTATACATATGGTTAGATGTGCGTTTAAAGTATTATCTGTATCCATTAGTGGGATGATCATCCTGCTGCTAATCACAGATACGTATGTATTTTATTCATGACTGTTATTTAAAACTACAAATAAAAAATCTAACACACCTCTAACAAATAGAATTACAGAGTAATATATATGGGAAAAGCAAATGGTTTTTCTTCTACCCAGCATGTTACAGGAGAATTTTAAAATGAAGTAGTATGTCTTTGCAGTATGCATACACACTCCAAATTACAATCTAAGCACACCCTCTATTTGGGGTTTGGCTTTACCGGTAACTCCAACAACAAAACATACTTTTTGGTCTAAGATTCTTCCCTGAGCATGGCTATCCTTACAATTTCTATCCACAATCTCCTTTCTGTCGGGTTGCTATTACACTCTCTCACCTCTTATATATTCCAGTTCAGCAGGACTACCTCAAGTGTCAAGCAAGTTCCAAACAGAAATCACTAAAAGATTCCTGATGTCCTGTTACAATTTGATATTTCTTATCATTATATTACAGAGAATATGACAGGCTAGCTCACTTACTGATTGAGTTCTTGATCTCATCTCTAGTTGCAGATTTAACAGCTGGAACTAAGACAGAAGTCAGCAGGCCAAAGCACAATCTTGATCCAAGACCCACACATATCAGCTGCAATGGAATATAATTGTAGGGAGAATACTGACCTCAAATCTCATTCTAATTGGCAATAGTCATTCTAATTGCATCTGCCCATCTCTTTCTTACTCTGTAGCTAGGCTTTTGGTCTTCACCACCTTCTGACTGTGAGTATAAAGTGCTTCAGCAAGGGAAAATATCAAAACCTGCTGCTCTTCCTGGACCTGCTCCCAGTCTTTTTATATATATCCTTCATCTATATTCCCTGATTATGCTCATGGGAGCAAAAAAGCTTAGAAGTAGATTGCTGAGTGTTAAGGAAAGGGAAAAGACAGACCTAGAGAGTGAAAGAACAATGGAGGTAAGTCCCTGAGCATATGACTAAAAAAGACTCATGTGAGAAGTTGAAATGAAGGAGTAGAGAACCATTTAAGAATTACATTCCTCATGACATAGGGTGGGTTCTGCTAATAACACTCTCCATTTATATGCCATATTTATATAAAGAACTGTCTGATACACAGCTTTTAGCTAGCTCTGTGACAAAAGCAAGTATTTTTTTTCCTCACATTCACCACCTATATTGTTGCTGTTAACATTGGTCATTGTGGCGAATAAACATGATTGCCTACTGGCAAAGGAAGAAGTGGAGAAAACATATGTATGTCTCGGAGTAGCAATGGCTTGATAAATCCAAAAGAATGGTGAAGTTACTAATTTCATATCACTCTATCATACTGCTCTTTTTCATAAACTCTCTCCTGCCAAATACAGGCAGAATATGTTTGTACTCCTTGGTAGTATACACATAACAGTTTTAGGGTTCAAATTGTTGTACTTCTCTGGTTTAACAAAAAAGGCCTGTTTTATACCGATACTGTCAAAATTGTTTCCTTTATTAAACATCTTACTATAGTATTTTGGAAAGTAACGCTTTTAGTTAATCTTAAAACTTCTGACCGTGGACCCTGGGATAAATGTTTGATGCTGTTTTACATGGGAATAGCTAAACATGTATGCAGTGGGATTTCTCTCTACCAGAAGGTGCTCAATCTATAAAGATATTTTTTTTTCTCCTGGTGGTTCAGGGAAGACTTACAAAGTATGCAGAAATGTTATGAACAATCATTATTATTTGACTCAGATTGCTAAGGTTGCTGTCAATATAGGGCTCAAACAAGAAAATTCTAAGTGGTTCCTTCAAGATATCAGGTGCTTTCAAATTCTTACGGAAGGTCATGGAGGCTGAGGGAACTCAGAAGTTCTCAGCATCTGGATTCGAATTGCCTAAAATCGTATTTGTAGGCTTCCTTCTATTTCAGCATTTTGTGGCAGTCATGCCCATTTTTTTAGATACTCTATTTACAGTCCTTTAAAAAAAGAATTCAGTATATAAGAACTGTCTTACCTATCACAAAACCTTCGGTTTCCTTTGGCAGCTGTTCATCTTATTGAGGCAGTTGAACTTGGCTTGGAGGAAGTTTTCAAAATAAATGAAATTAGAAACAGAGCTAAGAAAGGAAGAACTATCCAGTAGCTAAGATATTACCCTGGGACTTGGAAGTGCTTGGTTCAATTCCCTGCTCTCATACAGACTTCCTATGTACCCCTTCAAAAGGCCCAAAATGTAGGCCTTAGTTCAGGGGTGGGCAATTACTTTTGATAGGGAACCACTCTATGATTTTGGGAAGTGGTCGAGGGCCGCACTCTTCCATGATATTAATGGGATACGGGGTCTGGAATGGAGGTTGGGTGCAGAAGGAAGCTTGGGATAAGGGACTGGGGTGCAGGAGAGAGACTGGAGTCTGGGAGGGAGTTGGCATGAAGCAGGCGGTTGTGACCTAGGGCAGGGGACTGGAGTGCAGGGGTTTGGGATTTGACATGGGTAGGAGGGGACTGTGATCTGGGGCAGGAGATTGGGGTGTCAGATCTGGGAGAGGGTGTGGGTATAAGAAGGGTACAGAGGGTTTGGGTATACTGAGTGGGGAGGGGCTGAGAGTTGGGGCAAGAAAGGGCTGGGGTGCCAGAAGCAGGCTGTGGCCAAGAGAGTTACTTGTCAGCTGCCAAACTAGCCTGCCTGCCTGCCGAGCTTAAAATGTTTCCCAGCCAGCCAGCCAGCCTGGCTATGTGCTTCATGAATAACTGAGCCCAGGACAGAGAGAGTGATTCTTCTTAACTGCCTGTTATTCTAACAAGCAGTTCTCATTGGCCGGTTTCTGCCAGAAACCGGCCAATGGGAATGTGCTGGGGGTGGGGCGGCTCCTAAAACTCCCCCCCTCCAGTTTCAAAAAAGAAACGGAGCCCTGCAGCCACATTTCTGCTTGGTGCACAGGGCTGCAGGGCAAGCAGGGGAGCCTGCCTGGGGCTTCCCACTGCCTCCATGGGCTGGATCCGGTGCGTTGGCAGGCTGGATTCCTTTATACATCAGTGCCCTGTTTCTTTTAGTTATTCATCCCATTTTAGAAAGTGAAGTACTCAGATACTGTGCTAACACAGTCCATATAAATACCTAAGAGAGACCGATAAGAAGTGCTATATGAGAACATCACCAAATTTTGAATGGATTCAGAGCAATTTGGGCACATTTTTAAATATAATGCTAGCGGGTACGTCTATACTAGCCCCCTAGATCAATCTAGGGAGGCTAATGAAGGCGACCGAAATTGCAAATCAAGTCCGGGATTTAAATATCCCGCGCTTGATTTGCATGTTCCTGGCCGGTCGCCATTTTAGAAATTGACTAGCCCGAAGTAACTGCCCGCATCTACACACGGCAGTGAAACGGGATTCCGGAATAAAGCCCTAAATCGAATTAGGTGGTATTCCTCGTGGAATGAGGTTTACCATCTAATTCGATTTAGGGGCTTTATTCCAGAATCCCATTTCACTGCCACGTGTAGACGCGGGCAGTTACTTCGGGCTAGTCAATTTCTAAAATGGCGACCGGCCCGGAACATGCAAATCAAGCGCGAGATATTTAAATCCCGGACTTGATTTGCAATTTCGGTCGCCTTCATTAGCCTCCCTAGATTGATCTAGGGGGCTAGTGTAGACATACCCTAACTGTTTAAAACCCCTTCCCTCCCCTCCAAGCCCCTCCAAGATGCATGTAAATGTCCTACAGAAATGTATTAAGAAACTCCATCTTGTCAATAGCTTTTGTCTGAGGTCACATTTGTTCTGCTAAAGAACATGGAGAGGCTGAGTCATTTGATCTTGAACATACCTCAGCATCTGCTGTGTTTAACAGTTCAGTGACAACAAGACACTTCCGCTCCACACTGCGCTGATTAGGCCTCAGTTGGAATATTGTGTCCAGTTCTGGGCACCACACATTTCAAGAAAGATGTGGAGAAATTTGAGAAGGTCCAGAGAAGAGCAACAAAAGTGATTAATGGTCTAGAGAATTTGAGCTATGAGGGAAGACTGAAAGAACTGGGCTTGTTTAGTTTAGAAAAGAGAAGACTGAGAGGGGACATGATACCAGTTTTCAAGTATCTAAAAGGGTGTTATAAGGAGGAGAAAGAAAAATTGTTCTCCTTGGCCTCTGAGGATAGGACAAGAAGCAATGGGCTTAAATTTCAGCAAGGGAGATTTAGGTTGGACATTAGGAAAAACTTCCTGTCTGTCAGGGTGGTTAAACACTAGAATAAATTGCCTAAGGGGGGGTTGTGGAATCTCCATCACTGGAGATATTTAAGAGCGGGTTAGACAGACACCTGTCAGGGATGATCTAGACAGTGTTTGGTCCTGCTGTGTGGGCAGAGGACTGGACTCGATGACCTCTCGAAGTCCCTTCCAGTTTTAGTGTTCTATGATTCACAATATGTTTGGTTTAATTTCTAACACTGAAGTATATACTGTGGTAATTAAAGAGATCAAAATCATATTGAAGCTGTGCATTGCAGATCTTCTGTTGTTTAATTTTAACAATCATCATGAGAACTGTATACTTGAGGTGGAGCTGTTATTATTCATTGGCCCATCCCAATGTAAGCAAGGGTCCAATGAAAGATTCAGATTTAAAGAAGAAAAGTACAATATCTAGATTTTATTCTCTCAGTTGCTATAACACTATCAAGGCCTGCAGAGTAAATAGCTATCCAGTTCTGGAGGCAATATATATTAGGACTTTACATCACCAATTTTTATTGCAAAATGAGACTGTCAGCATATATAAATCTGGATTATAGAGTTAAAACAGTGCACTACCTAGAATTACAATTTAAAGAGCTCATTGTAGCTCTACTTAGATTCAGCATGCTCTAATTATCATGCCACTTTAAAAATTACAATTAATCATTTTAATTGAAATAGAAGTCAAATAATTAAGATTCAGTGATCACTGCAAAGTAGAGTATAGTAAAGGAAAAAGAAAAAAATACATTCAAATTTATTATATTCTATGGATGGATTGTAAACAAGCATAGTGCTCTTTGGTAGAAGCCAGGATATCAATTATTCATTATAAAATTTAATTATTTCCATTAAAGACAACGCTAACACTTTAAAATGTTAATTAAAGTCACTGTTTTCTATAATCCCTTTTATGATTGAAACTCAATCTGATCTTGTATCAAATATTATTCATTTGCAAAAAGGAGCAAATAATGTGTTATTTCCTCCTATGGAGGAAGGATTCTGACCACAGTAGATATTAGTCTGCAGGAAGTGATGAGGTTCATGAAGGTGTACTCTTCTCCCTTCTCCTGCCCCCTTACACACATAGTAGAGTGGTAGCACTGGGCTCCATATTAGCTCCTGCATGTACATTCTGATTTAAATTGATTCAGGATGGGAGCTGTTCACTCAAGGTCAAGATACCCCATTGCCCTCATACAACCTCTGCAAAACTGACTTGGATATAGTGTTGCCAATCCCTAGCACTCAAAAATCATGAATCAACCTGCTCCCCCCCCCCCCCAAAATCATGAAATGATTTAAATATATGGGGGGGGGTTGCTTTCTGATTTCTGAACTTTTTGGCTGCACTCCATGTATTCACAAGCTTTCTTCTCTTCCACTTTGAGGGTGAGAACCTTAATTTAAAAAAATGTGAAGATAAGACAGTTACCTTTTCTGTAACTGGTGTTCTTTGAGATATGTTGCTCATGTCCATTCAACATAGGCGTGTGTGCCTGCCACATATACCGCTGCTGGAAGTTTTTTTCCCTAAATAGTACCCGTAGGGACAGGGGTCCCCAGTGCCCCCTAGAGTGGCATACACATGCCGCAATTTATAGGGAGCCCTCCTATAAATTTTCTTGTTTGAGTGCTTGCTCATGTCCCTTCAACACAGGTGACTGTAAGCAGTGTCTGTGGAGGTGGGTAGGAGATGTGAGAATGCAGACTGCAGTACAGCCCTGCCATATGCAGCATCCTCCCTGGCCTGCTTTGTGATGGCATGAGATGTAAATGTATGTACCAATGACCATGTTGCCGCCCGACAAATGTCGTGGATCAGGACATGCGCAAGGTAAGTGTGCGAGGAAGCCTGAGTCCTATTCGAGTGGGCCCTAATCAGCTCCGGTGGCCGGGCCCCTTCCAACTCATAGCACATGCGGATGCAGGAAGTGATCCATTTGGACAATCGCTGAGGAAATCAGAGAACCCCTCCTGCGATTCGCATAGGCCAAGAAAAGCTGTGTGGATCTGTGAAAGGCATTTGTCCTCTCCAGGTAAAAAGCTGGCAACTGAGGCACATCCAGTTCACGAAGGCGCCTCTCCTTATTCACGAGGCTTGGGGTAGAATACTGGCAGAAAAATGTCTTGGACCAAGTCGAAGGCAGAAACCACCTTAGGGAGATCAAATATTGCAAGATTTCTGATAAAACTGCAGCAGTTGGCAATACCTTGGTGGTAAAACAGTGGTCAAGAACATGGGCATACGAAGGTAGCATAAAGCTCCCAACAAGCAGGCAGAGAGCTTCTTCAGCACTGTTGTATCCAGCACAAGATTTCCAAAATAGGTATATAGTAACCACCTTAAGCTCTTCCAGCTTCCATCGTCTAGAAAGGAGCCTTCCCCTTAGTAATTATTCTTGGCTAATATTGAGAGACCCACAATGGCTCTTCCTTGATCTTGCATGTCTTCTATTTTTTCTACCTAATAGGTACCTAACAGGTAGAAAGCCTTAGTTCCAGCTTCTTGTAGATCATATACTTGGGTACTAGGTCATAGGAGGTATCACTTTTGAGACAGTGTTTGAATCCATCCATGGCTATTGAATTTCTTTGGAGGATGAAATGGTTTTAAAAAGAGCTTAACAACTTGTTCATGAAACATGGTTACACGGCTGACTGAACTCGTATGCAATAACCTTAATATCTGGTTATTGTAGTATATCCTTTTGTGCTAAAGGTACTTTACAAATGTTAACTGATCATATATAAGTCTTCTAATGAATGAATTACATGAATTCCAATATAGTAGGATTGATAAAGCTTCAGATTGCTCTGCATTTACATTATAATTAGTGTCATTTTGACAACTTTTATGTAAATGCTTCAAAATACTTATGTAGGCCAAAACAATGCTTACAACTAGGTTAAATGAGTGCCTCTGATGGTTACTCAGAACAGAATTTCAATGCAGAGAGAATCAAAAGGCAGAATTGTGATTTATAGAAGAAATGAAATCCATTTCAGTGACACTAAAAGGAAAAAGAATTTATGAATGCCTTGTCTCTGTATTGCTAATCTCACCAGGGCGAGGCTGAGTACTTAGACCAGAAAGATCAGTTGTTACCGAAACCTCTTTACTGAATCTGAACAAAGTGCTGAAGTTTATTTTTAATGAGTGTTGACTGATCTTGGCAAATCAAGTGAATTAGACCACACATAGCTCAGTTCAACAAGTCATCACTAGACGGCATGTCCCAAGGGGACAGAATGAATAAGTGCAAGTTGCTGCTTAATTTAATTTTTCAAGGAACACAAATTGCAAATACACAATCTTAAGATTCTTCCAGAACTATACTATCCCTTTGTTTTATACACACACACACACACACACACACACACACACACACACACGTGTGCATGCACACACACTCACACAAACAAAACTGTCTAGAACCACGCTATGAATGTTTTTTCTTTTTATCCATCCAAGCACTTATATCACACTCATCACCTCAATATCTCTGAGCTTGGTATCTGTGCATTGCCACACAGAGGATTAGTATCCAAATCCCGAAGGATTTGGATGCTGCACAGCACAGATGATGAAGGATTTAATCTGCAGTCCCATGCGTGGCTACCATGGGGAGGTGATGTGGTTTAGTTAATAGACTAAAAGATCTATTAAAAGATCTGGTCTTATTCCTAGTTCTGCGGTTGACCCATTGTGACAACTTGGCAAGTCACTTCAACTCTGTGCCTCGGTTTTCCCATCTGTTAAATACAGGTTATGCTTTGAGAGCTATGGTTGGAAAAGTACTGTCCTCACTCCCACTTTATGGAGAGGAACACCCATTGACTGGCTCAAGATGGAGCTGCATCCACCTCTTTCCAAGAAAGGAAACTCATAATGACAGAGACTCTTATAACAGTGATTGTTATGTTAAAAGAGGATCACAGAGGACTTTGAGCTAATAAATACAGATTTGGATATTTAAAATATTTTAGTGCATTTTTTCAATTAAAAAAAGGAAAACAGGAAGATTACTTACTTTTTTTTTTTTTTTTTTTTACAAGTTTCATGGAAATCTACTTATGACTTAGATCTGTATTTCAACATTCAGGAACAAAGTGGAACATCTGTCTTGCACATTTGTGCTCTTCCCTTTAGACTCAGAAGAGCACACAGCTGAATCTTTTCAGATGTCTCTCCGGTTAGAAAAAAAGTCACTTCCTTAAACTAGCACTGTAATGTTTCATGAATACCTTTTCCAACCACTACCACTGCTTGGCGTACTCTAGCAAATATGTAGCAAAATATGTGCATGTGGAAGGTGAGGGTTGAAAGGAAGAGAAATGCTGAATGCCTCTTTGTAACAGAGTAATATGGAAGATAACAAAGGTTGTCTCTGTCTAACAGATTAGAAACAAATACATTTTTCTCATACTGCAGATAAATAAATGATACACTTACTATTTAGAGGCATTTCTGTAAAAAGTTATAGCTTGATTTGTTCTGTGTCTTGCACTTATTTCACCTGTTTTATTTCTCTCTCTCAGGTGGAAAGTTTGTAGTGATGAAATGTTAATCTTTTATTCTTCTGGAGTTTAGACAGAGTTTCAAAAAAACTTTGACATGTACGCCACAGGAAGTTTAACGTCATGGTGGCAAGACAAATCAAACATACTATAAGATTTTTAAGTGCTGAACCAGGATGAAGGCAAGTAACACTTAGCTAAAATACTTTAAGAAGTCAGAAGCCCTAGTTCCTTGTGTGCCGTAGTTGCACACTCCAAGGAAATGGCCCCACTTCCCCAAAAAATTTGGCAAGCACTATTATTAGTGACAGATGATTAAGAGCATCTGACTGTTGGGGAATAAGTAGGGTTATTGACCATATACCACAAAGTTAGAACTCTTCCTATGATCTATCACATCTTCAAAGGTTGTTTTAAAGGCATCAAAATCATTAGCAGTCTAATATAATTATAAGCTATATTGAAAGTGCAACTGCTGCACATCTTTGCCCAATGCATAAGGAGATTTCTTCTCTGGAGATTTTCAAATATACTACATATGTGGTAGCATGATCACAGTAAAGAAAATCTTACCTGTGATGAATTTCTCTGAAAATTAATTCTGTGTTTATTTAAAAATGGCACTTAGCCTGTAATCGCTGTGTACCTCAGATAACTATAGCTGCTACAAATAATGCTTGCCTACTACAGACAGTGGTTACCCATATTCTATGTACTGTACTGTAGAAGTGGTAAATTAACACTTCCTTGAAGACAAGCTTAGAAAAAAAAGTAGAGGCAATCTGATGAATCCTCTAATTGAAACTAGTACGGATAAGCCTGCACAGATTTAACCTTTGTTCTCCTACTACAAAGCTGTTCAATTACACAAGGAAAAATGAAGCACAGTAAAACTTATGGTATCTATTCACACCACAGGAATCCAATTTAATTATTCCCACTAGGAGAAATAAAGTATTTCCTAATGCAAATACTGGTCTCTCCCAGACCATTATATCAAGGACATGTAGCATATTTTCCCCCAAAGGGAGGAAGTAGGAAGAGCATTGTATTTTTCACTCAGATTAAGCACAATGTCTTTTAAAGTTTCCACTATACAATGAAGACTCTCAAAGCTTTCTATAAAATTCTGGCAGATTTTATAATACAGCATAATAAATGATCACAGGACAAAGAATTTTTTAAACATGTAATACTAACTTAGTGTAGTAAATTCAACACAAAATTTTGAAGTCCTGATTTTGTTTATGGATCAGCTGTTAAAATCAGCATTACAGACACTGTAAGTAACCAAAATAGTTGGAAACCAATTCCAGCAGATGATGATGATATGTAGAAACAAATTTCTATAGTTTACTTGACACATACTAATACATTCTGAGTAATTACTGAAAATCAGAATCAAAACCTTAGTCCTCATTTCTAAACAAATTATCTTCACCCAGTGGCCACAATTTCAATTAAGAAAAACACCTATCATTGCTGCTTTATTAACTGGCCAGTTAACAGTTCACAAGACTGTGGCTCCATTGAATTCAAACCCCAAACCTAAGCTAAACCTGTTGGAGACTTAGGCCATGTCTCCATTTGTGGGAAGATCAACACGTTTCTCCAATTGACCTCCAGCTCTGAGGACTGCACTAATGCTTGGCTTAAAGTACGTCAACTCCAGATGTCTTTTTTTATGTAGATGGAACTGCATATCTTAAGCTGACCTTGTCCCATAACATGGACCTGGCCTTAGAGCAAAACACAGCCTATTTGTCCATCTTTAAAATAGGCTTACATCCTTATTTTCTTTGTTCTACAATATGCTGTCACGTAGTGTGGGGAAGTCACCAGGCCCTGCATCCCCATCCGCAATCAGATGTGACTCTCAGCAAACAAGTAGAAGAGAAGGTTTATTCCTTGACAGGGACACATAGGGTTGTCAGGTGTCCGGTTTTCTACCGGACAGTCCGGTATTTGCACTATCTGTCCGGTAGAAAAATTCAGAAAATACCAGACATGTGCAATGTCCGGTATTTTCTGAATTTCCGGCTGGGTGCCGGACGGAAGCCTGGTGGGGGCGGGAAAGCGACTGGGAGGCAGGGCCACAATTGGCGCTAGGAGCCTGTGGTTGCGTGCAAAAGCGGGGGGGGGCTGGGACTCCCAGCCACTCCCTCCTCCCGGCTTCTGCATGCGACCAGAGGCTTCCAGTGCCAATCGCGGCCCCGCCTCTCAGGTGGGAGCCTCTGGCTGTGTGCAGAAGCTGGGCCGGCGGGAGCGGCTCCCAGCCACTCCCCCCGCCCGGCTTCTACTAGCAACTCGAGGGAGTGCCTGCTGGGGGCGCGGCCCCTTGGACTCCGGCTGCGGTCAGTGGCTGCACCCCTCCCCCCGCCACCAGCTCCGCTTCCCACCCCCCTTCCTCCGGGCCCCCCCCCTCCTCCCATCCAGCCCCGCGGCCCCCGACCCTCCCCAGCTCTGCTTCCCGGCCCCCTTTCCTCCTAGCGCCCTCCCTCCTGTTCCTCCCGGCCAGCCCCGGGGCCCCCCCTTTCCTCCTGGCTAGCCCCGCGGCCCCTAGGCCGCCCCCCCACCAGCTCTGCTTCCCGCCCCACCCCCCTCCCAGCCAGCCCCACCCCCGTCCTGGCCGGTCCCTCCTCTCCCCCCCCGGCCCATGTTCAAGTGTGTCCGGTTTTTTGGCAGGGTCTACCTGGTAACCCTAGGGACACAAAGTAGCACGGAATTGTTGTTACAGGAACATTCAGTAGAATCAGTCTTGGAGGTGAGGGGGGCCAGAGCCAGGGCCCCTGCCCGGCCCCCCATGCCAGCTAGACTCCTTTCTCCCCAAGCCAGCTGAAAAACTAACTCACACACCCAGCAACTAGTCCCAGCTATCTAGACAGCCCCACCCACTCCTCTTCTCTGCTTCCTTGGCCGAAGGAGTTATCTGACTATCACTGGTTGCATCTTTCCCCTAGGGTCAGGTGACAGGCCGGCCTAGACCAGTCCCTACATTCCTTCCCTCAGGAGTTCTCACCCAAAGATCCCATCCCCCGCTGTGTACCCCCCCCCCCCCCACACACACAGTTACTACAGGGCAGTAGGAATCACATACAGCATCACAAGCAAACAGTGAATACAATCTCCACTGTCACATATGCCCATCTTTGACCTCCTATTTTGTCAGTTATCATCTCTGTGCCTTGTTCCACATTGCTTCCGAAGCATGGTACACATTTCCTGAGCTCATCTATAAGGTCCTCCCTTACTATATTTAAGTCTCCTTTGAAGACCCATTTGGTCAGTGCTGCTTAGAATGACTCTTACCAACATATATATTAAGGGAAAGGTCTATCTATTTGCCAGTCTTTGGACTGTGAGCTCCTTGGAACAAGGACTGCATGTCTGAAAAAAGCCTAGCACAGATTGGGAAGCTACCATAACCAAATGACCAAATACTAATAGGTGCAGAATGGCCCAAACATGGGGAACATCCTGTGAATATACATGTACTGGTATTTTTGGTGGGTTAGTTGGATGAAGTTACCAAAGACATGTAACACTAGCTACTGCTCCTTGGAACTCTCACCCATGCTCTTTAGGCTGGCAATATGTGGATCACCACAGAACTCAACTAGAACAAAGTTATTTATTTTTTACACTATATAATAGAGTTTTGCAAAGTGTATGTTTATTTTCTATGATGTAATAAAAAAATATGTACTGATCCTGCAAGCCCTGATCCTGCAAAGCCCTGATCCTGCAAGCTTCTCATACAGAAGGGCCTATGCACCTGTACAAAATCACACTGATTTAATGGGGGTCAACATGGGTCTGAGGGTCCTCTCATGGAGTGGCTTGTAGGACTGAATCTCAAGCCCTGTATTTATCAGTTGTAGCAAAGCTCTCCTTACTTTACTGAGGGGGAAAAAAATCAGACCTTTGCTATTACAGAAATATCTGCATACTTGTGTGGAAAAAGTTCAGGACACACTTTTGTAAAAGTATTTATATTTATACTTATTCTTAAGATTTTACAAAGTTTATTTGAACTGATTTTTTTAAACAAGAAAAATGAAAATAATTAATTTTGATATAAATATTCTGCCTGCGGTACTTTCTGTTAAACATTATCATTTGCATTAGTGCATGGAAAACAGAAAGTGAAATTGATGAGAAAAAGACTATAGTTACAAATAAACCTAAGTCTGTTTTCATTGACCAAGGTGAAAAGAAACCAACCAAACAAAACGCCAAAGCTAAATTAGATTCTTATTTCAGTATTACTATTCTAAAGTACAATTATGCTTTAGGAAATTTTATTTTTATTATAAGATGTTTTAATTTTACTGCATCCTTTTAAAGAAAACAAGTTGGACAAATAGAAGGTAAAAGACAAATATAACATGTCCACCAGTTTAACTTGTGTACATAGACACATACATATATTTGCCACGCACACAAGTTACAATGGTTACCGCATGCCAAGTAAACTTTTACAGATGTTCAGCAATTGAGTTCAAAAGCAATTTCATCATGTCTTCTTGGATCAGTTACCAGCCAAATATACAGAAACACAGACATGTCAAAATATCAAGTGATATGACCAGTTGGTGATCTTCAGATAAATGAGATACTCTTGACTGTACTGCTTGTTTTTATGTTAATATTCTTCTCTCTTGCCACACATCTTAAACTGTATACAAGGAACTATTTTAACCATATTCTGCAATTATGTTGCAGTTAAACATGATAAATTCCTGCTAAACCATGTCCTGTTTTAAAATAGCAATTTTTCTAACTTTCAAAGGTAATGTTTCAACATGACAGTACACAAGCAGAATCTCAATTAGATAAAGTTTTGTCTACAATACATACATGAACGATATACATAAAATGTATTTATAATAAATACAGGTATAGACAGTCTCTATATGCTATGTATTAATATATAAAAAGTGTTAATGCACACATGCACAACAAACACATACAATGTATATTCTAAATTACTTATATAAAACACACCAAACAACAAAAACACTTGTTTTATTGATTTCTTTAATAGTAGCACTTGTTTCTCATAGCACCAATAACATCCTAGGACCACAGATATTGCCAGACCAGAGAGCCCCAGCCGTAGAGGTTGCCCACAGGTGGCAGTCGACAGGGCCAGTGGAGTGGAGACAGGAATTTCAGCCAGCTGGGGCAGGGAGCCCTGCCGGCTGAGGGCACAGAGCCCTGCTATGGCTGGAGTGAGGCTTGCTAGAGAGAAGCCCCATCAGCTGGGGCTCGGAGACCTGCTGGCCAGAGCTGGGCCTATGGCCCAGAGAGGAGCCAGCGGCCTGGAGAGGAACCCCAACAGCAGACTGCCGGCAGAAGAGCCCAGCTAGGGATGCCACGTGTCCGGTATTCTACCGGACAGTCCGGTATTCTACCGGACAGTCCGGTATTTTCGTCTCCTGTCCGGTAAAAATATTTAGAAAATACCGGACACCTGAAATGTCTGGTATTTTCTGTTTTTTTTCCCGGCCAGGAGGCGAAAATACCGGACATCTGGCAACCCTACACACTCGGCAACTGGGTCCAGCCCCTGGTCTCCCTGCTTATCTGGTTCCGCAGGGAAGCTCCCTTCTGGCTCAATTAAAAGAAAAAGATGGCCGCCAGCAAAAAACCTCAAGACCTGAGCAAGGGGAAGCAATGACTTCCCTGGGCCTTAGTGCTCAACCTCTCCTCTTCCTATCCCTGTTCTGCCTCTGCTTGCAATTAAAGGGGCCATACTGTTTTAATGCTATTTTTATTTATTTATTTATTTATTTAGCTTAATAACTCTTGGGGTCCTTTTTTTTTTTGCTCAACAACTTTGGTCTCCCTCCCTCCTTTTTCTCCCCCCAACAGAATTTTTTCCCCAGTGGGTTTTGGGGGGAGGGGTGTTCAGTATTTTTGTTGAAACCATCTGGCAACCCTAAGCCCAGCAGGCATGCTGGAGGAAGCACAGTGGCTGGGGTCATGGCTGAGGCTAGGAGGGAAGCACTGGGAAAGCCTGAGGCCTGACCTCCCCTGATCTGGCAAATTCCCTAGCTCAGGACCACTCGAGTCCCGACCATGGAAGTCCACCTTGTACAATACGAATGTGGTGAGTGCCAGCACCAATATACATGACTCAGGCTATGTCTAGACTGCAGGCTTCTTTCAGAAGAAGTTTTCCGGAAGAGATCTTCTGAAAAAACTTCTTCTGAAAAAGAGCATCCACACTGAATGGATGCTAACTCTCATGTAAGCTGTAATTACTATGGGCGGAATGGCCACCAGGGCACCTGTGCTTTTTCCTCTTTCCTCTTCTTTCGAAAGAACTCCCTCCTCCCGGTCCACACACGCCTTTTTCCGAAAGAGCTCTTTCAAAAAAAGGCTTCTTCCTCGTAGAAAGAGGTTTACCAATGTTGGAAAAACCCCTCTGTTCTTTCGATTTTTTTTGAAAGAACGTGACTGCAGTTTGGACGTAAGTGACGGGTTTTTTTTGAAAAACGGCCATTTTTCCAAAAAAACTCTGTAGTGTAAACATAGTCTCAGTCATCTGAAGTATTTTACAATATGATTTCTTCTCATTTCATTGGCTCCCTGGATTTCTCTTATGCCACTGTCAAAACAAGCATAATATCTATACCTAGTAGAGAACACAGTATCTCTGCTCCATTTGAATTGTTCATGAGACAACTGAGTATCCCTATCCCATTAGCAAGATTTTTCTTACCCACAACATCTTTGTAACAATACAGATACAAGCTTCATTGTTAGATAAACTCTCTTACTGATGTCTTTTGCTTTCCAAATGTGGCATTTTTCTTTTACACAGAGGAAAATATTGTGATTTCCCAATTGTTCTATTCTTGCATTCTGAAACAAAGGCAACAGAACTGGGAATTTTATCTCTCAGAATATTTCTGTGCAGCAAAGCCAGGTTTTTATTGCATTTGCATTGAAATGTTTTCCTCCATATGTTTTCCTGTGTAATAAGAATTGATGAATCCATTTATATCCTCTTTAAAATGAATCCAATCAAATAAAGTTCTAATTTATCCTAAATAGTTATTTTTAAAAACCTTTTCAGTCTGACATTCTGGATTACCCTTGGAGCAGGCATATCCTGAATCAGTTCCCCAGCCCTTGTCTCCTGATTAGTTTCTGGGTGGTGGTGGCTTCTAGCAAGAAAGTTTTCCTTTGGAGACCTTCCAGTTTTCCTGGGGACTTGTGGCCCCAGGTCCTCTGATTTGTGGACATCTCAGATGTCTCTGGATGGCTTGCCTTCTTTAGATCTCTAGATTTTTTCACTTTGATTCTTGTATAAAAACCTTACAGTCATGAATTCTCTCACAACTCTTCCCTTTTCTATGCTATTCTGGTTGTGTGTTCCCTCTGGCACCAATTTAGTTAGTGATCATTCCTTTCCAACATTCAATCTGGCATGCAAATCTCAGCACTGCAGCTCTCTTCCATCTAACCCTGACTGATGGCAGTACTCCATCCAAGATTGCTTGTAGGCTCCAGCTTTAAAAGACTGAGCATCACCAGGGTAAGCATCACCTTTGTCCTCTTTTTATGGAGGACAGATCCCCCAGATGTCAGCCCATCAGTCGGTAGTAGGATTAATAATATGGATAGATTCTGTTCACTTTTCCTTCAAGGCTTCTAAACCTTGGAAATGTAATGCAGACAATCCTGCAGTCTTAAAGAATGGTTCTACTCTGCTCACAGGAGCCAGCACTCATGGGGAAAAACACCAAGCTCCCTCCATCCACTCTCCCAGCGCTTCTTGCATTCCTCATGCTTACCAAATCTCTGCCCTCTCAGCTTCCAGAGCTCCACAAACAGCTGATTTCAAGTCTCAGGAGTCAAAGAGAGGAGCAGAGATGGGGTGCTCCTAGCAAAGGAGGAAGGGCAGGAAGAAGTGAGGCAGGAGCTTGAGAGAACAGCAGAGTGGGAGCAGGCCCTGGAGCAAGAGAGAGGGGAGAGCATCCACCAGCAAAATGAGAAGTCAGTGCCTATGCCTCTGATATGTGCCTAAGAATGGCACCTCCACACTTAAAAAACATGGACTTGGTGTGCATTCCGCATCTTATCTACTGACCATGTACACTCCTGTTACACTGCTCTACAGCCAAAATGCTTCTGAAATAAATGTAGTCAAACTTTACTAATTCTGGGTCACTGAGAACGAAAATGATGCTTAAAATTGTTGATCGGCTCTAGTTTTCAAGATATGCTATTGGGTCAGTATATACGACCCTTGACTTGGGAATGGCGGAGGATAAGTGAGTTATAAAGGGAAGGGATCTCAATTTAAACCAGAAATGACTAAAATACATCTTTGACTGGATCTATGAATAAATCTATGACTGGGTTTGGACAGTACTTGCTTTTTAGGCAAAACAATGAATGATGCAATCTGAAGCTGGTATTGCGTCATACATGATATGAATTGTATCATGTTATTCCTAGAAGTCATGGATGATGCAATCATAACGAAGCTTACATCACTCTGCTGAACAAATTGCTCTATATCAGCTCTAGAAATCATACAGTGTCGTGCTCTCTTATTTGTCAGTGTTTGATTTTGCAAAGGGACACATTTCTGTTTAGCCAAAGTGAGCAGAGATGCCTCGTACTTGTGTGAACAGTGCAGATAACTTCTGCTATGTTTGTGGTGAAGTGACTTTTGCATCACAAAAGCGCAGTATAACCACTATGGTTAAGAAAGCCTATCACCTTTATTTTGGCTGCAAAATTGGAGATCGGGACAAGAGGTGGGCCCCACACATATGCTGCAACACTTATGCAACAAATCTTTGCCAGTGGTTGAACAGGAAAAGAAAATCTATGCCTTTTGCAGTCCCAATGATTTGGAGAGAGCCAACAGATCATACCAGCAATTGTTACTTCTGCATGGTGCCTCCAGTTGGGAAAGGTGTGTCAAAGAAGAAAAAGTGGACTGTGCATTATCCAAACATTCCATCAGCTATACGCCCAGTACCCCAAGGAGAAGGACTGCCGCTTCCTGATGCACCAGAATCATTCTCACTTGAGTCAGATGAGGAAGAGGAAGAGGATGAAACTTCTGGTCCTGAACCATCAATGTCACAGGACCCATATTTTCTCCCATCCTCCTCCTCTGAACCACACCTCATAACACAAGGTGAACTGCATGACCTTGTCAGGGATTTGGAACTACCCAAGAGTAAGGCAGAGCTGTTGGGCTCCAGACTACAGCAGTGGAATCTCCTGGCAGGTGATGTTAGGGTTTCCATGTTCCGTGACCGTCAAAAGGATCTTGTCCCATTCTTCTTCATGGAAGGTGCTCCATTTAATGAATACAAGAGACAAGCCAAGAATCACCGAGTAGACACTGAATAAGACTAAACTATGTACATAATAGTTTTTTGCCTTTTGTTTCATAATAAATTTTATTTATATAACCCTTTTGCTGATTTTTAAAGTGTTACATAAACAGGACAGGTGAAATATTATCATGTAAAGCAACCATAAACACATGAAAAGACCTAGGTTTACAATTTATAATTAAAACTCTACTATCTACACAATATACATAGACGTAAAATGTAAAAACTTAACTATCTTGGAAACAGTAGCCAATCAGTTGTTTTAATTGTCATATTTGAATTCAGCACATCAAAATACATAATAAATAGCACATTTTGTCTCTGAAGCAGACGACTTCTAAAAAATTGTAGACCAGTGTTATCAGTGCAGGAGCCAGGTATGAATCATTGAACTGGATTCTATTCAGAACCAAATGTCACCTACCGACTTGCCCACTGAATCCCAATTTCAGAGCCTTACTCTGCCTTCAGTTACATCTTTGTAACCACCATGAAGAGGTGAAACTGAGGGGAGCATTTGCCCTACTGAAAATTAATTATTTATGAAGATGCATGAAGTAAAGTGACACTTTCAGGTCTATGTATTTGTGTATTGTAAGCTTACCATATTTGATCTAGAATCACAATTCATCTAAAATCACTAATTTAAATAAATCCCAGACTCACTTCTCACAGTATAATGACACTTCAAATACTGACGTTCATCCTACATACAGCAACAAAATTCCACTGGATCTAGACCAGCAAAGTTCTGGTAGCTCCATTTTCATTGGGAGGTATATCCCATATTTAGCCATAAGCTCAATAAGAGCAGCTAAATAATGTTTACTTACATAACTTGTCTCTCTGCAACCACTTCAAGACCTGGTTGAGCAGGGAACTGAATCAAACTCCTAACACTACGAAAGCTTGTCAACTATCCAGCTTTCAACTGGAAAGTCTGTCTGATCTACTGACTGAACACCTAAAGAACAGTTCCTCTGGAGGAGGCAGAGAGGTGTGCCTGCTCACCCACACCACACCAGCCCCTGCTCTGCTAGAACTCCCTCCTGTGTGCACTGGGCAGCTGCAGCTGCTAACCCCAGCCCTGCATGACGTCCCCTCCTGACAGAAGAGAAAAAAGCTGCAAGCAACTGAGGGAGGAAGAAGAACAAACGGGGGCACAAAGGGTGACAAGGCAAGGCAGGGACAGAGTTGATAATCCTAATAAATTCAAAAGGACTATTCACACTTAAATTGTGTGAATATTCTTACTGATCTTAATGTTAGACATGTGCTTAAGTATCTTCCTGAACAATGGCCTAAGCTTCATTTGTTAATTAATTTACAATTTGATCCATTTAAATTCTCATTGAGATTGTCAAAGCCATCTAATGAATTTAGACAGAATTCCATTATAGTCTCCTACTCAGCTTTGAAACTCTTTTTGGGTACGTCTACACAGCAACGTTATTTCAAAATAACTTAATCTGCATCTACACAGATGGCAGTTACTTTAAAATAATGTCATAATACTGTCAAGATGGAGGACTTCTTATTCCAGCTCCTAAAACCCTTATTGTACGGGGTGTAAGGGAAGTCAGAAGAAGAGTGCTCTGTTGTGAGTAAGTGCTGTGTAGATGCTCCCAATTTTGAAATAAGCTATGCAATTGACATAGCTCAATTTGTGTAGCTTATTTTGAGTTAAGCCCTGCTGTGTTGATGCACCCTTTTAGTTTGATCCAATGTAGTACAGCACCACAGTTCATATCCTGCCTTTCCAGATTACATTGTTTGCCACAGCCACATCTTATTAAAAAAATATTTAGAGGGTTTCAGAGTAAACTCACCTTTAATTAATGCTCTATTTCTTTAATTGTCAAATCTACGGTGTCCTGCAAAAATGTTTATTAGTTCAGGAGTAGAAAAGTGAACATAGACTGGGATTTTGGAGAATGAAGATTATTTTTCATATCCAACATCACAATATATCTGTCTGTGTGTAGGCCACTTTGCCAGGAAACATCTGCAAATAACTGACAGCTCATAGCAATGACCCACCCTGCCACAGTTGCTAAAATAATGAAGACTGCATTCTACCAAAATGTGAACAATAAGATTTGATGAACTAGGACTTCATATTGGCCAGCCAAAGTGAAGCCTTGGACAATGGAGACTTAACCCCTTTTAAGAAAATAAAGCAGAAAGATAGCAGTGTAAGAAACAAAACCTTAAAATGATGATGCCAATTATGCCAGGCTGGAGCAGCCCTGGCTGCATCTGGTCAACCAGGTGGGGATGGCAGGCAGGTCTGTGCCTGCGTTGGGCTCCAGCTCTGGCTGTGCCAGAGTGGCCCAGGTGGTCACGCAGGACCCTGCCCTAGCCATGCTGGAGTGTCCTGAATGGGCTGGCAGGACCATGGCCCCAGCTGTGCTGGGGTGTGCCAGGTAACCTGGAGGGACCTCGGCCATGCTGGAGTGGGCCAGTGACTTCCCAGCTCTGGCCATGCTGACATAGCCTGGGTGGCCAGGCAAGACCCCTGGCTGCACTAGGGTAGGCTGGTAGGACCATGGCCCCAACCATGCTAGGTGGCCAGGAGGGGCCCCCACTGAGACCTTGGCCTCAGCCATGCTGGAGCGGCCCTGGAGGCGAGTTGGGACCCCGGCAGTGCTGGAGGGGTCAAGCTGGATCCTGGCCATGGTGGGGCAGTCCAGTAGGACCTTGGACCCAGCTGCATTGGAGCCACCTGGGTGTCCAGGCAGAAGCCTGACCATGCTGCAGTGGAGCAGGCATGGCAGAAGCCTCAGCTCCACTGGGCCATGGGGCACGACCTACCAATGGTTAACCAATTAAATGGTATAACGTTTGCTTTCATGGACATTTTTGCAGGGGAAGTTACTGAGTCATATACATTGTAACAATAGCTTTGCTGGACTTAGGGTTGCCAATTTTGGTTGGACGTGTTCCTGGAGATTTCATCACATGACAATCTTTAATTACAATTTAATCTTTAATTCCTGGAGCCTCCAGGACAATCCTGGAGATTTGACAACCCTATTGCTGATCAAGTCATAGGAAGCAAAGGTAGTCATGGCACTGTACGGAAGGATGGAAATGGAATGTATCAGAAAAAATATATATGCTTCAAAACTTTAGGCAAAAACATTTCTGTCACTGCAAATAGGCCTGACATTTTGGATGAGGGGTCTCTTTCCTCTTATAAAGAACACAGGGGAGTAGAGGGCAAAAACAGCAATCTCAGCCCTAGCAAATGATTTCAAAGATTTAAAAATAATTTCTAAAATGAAGAAGAATCATAAAGGAGGGGATAAGAAATGTATTTGGTACCGAGTCAAGGAATTTACCCTCCAAGCCCTGGAGTCTGTGGTTTAAATTCAGTTAAGTCTCAAGTTTAATTATTTTGATAGTCTGCATCTGGATATTGATTTAACAGTGCTGGCAAGTCCTTAGAAAAGGCCAATACTACAATAGGTAAGTTTCTTCAAGTCAGAACTGATGAGATGCAATGGAATACAAGTATAGTTAAGTTTGAATAGCATTGTGTGTGAATTGAGCCAGTAAATACTGTTAAGTCCTTCACTTTCATATGTGCTAAGATAGGTTCAACCCACAAATGCTAATAAGTAAATTAATGAAGGGGAATCCAATTAGTTGATGAGGCTTTCAGTCAGAAAAAAATCCAATTATGCTGTAACTCCTGAAAATATTTGCAGTCCTTGTCAATGGTTTTCCTCTAAATATATATTGCTGGATCCAAGTAAATGCTCACTTACAACATTGTATTTGGCAAGAAAGGCAATTTCTCAACCAAACACTCAGAAGTGTGCCAATATTTCTTTACTAGTCTCTATTCCTAAAAAGATTGTTAAATACATTACAAGACTCGTCATTCACCACAATATCACACCAGCAAATAAAGAGGCTTTCATCAAGTAACAACTTCTAAGTGTCAGCTTTCCTTACTGTATATTACTTAATAAAATGGGATAGCCATGTGTTATACAAGTATAATTGGCTAAGGTGAACAATTTGATTGCCTTCCAGTCATGTGGTTTTCATAGACACACAAATCAGTGCTCATTTTCCTACTGAGGGATTAGGTGTTAAATAGTAGAATGTGTGTTTTGGGACGGAGATTTTAAAATAATTAAACCCCAACAAGGTTAACAACAACTCTTAGAAAAGCTGAAGGTGAGTGTGCTACAAGGATTTCACTCTATTTAAAAACCATGGACAAAACACCATGTAGGCATCTGCATATATGATGAAGAAATGCACTGTGCAAGTAAGCTTTTTCTACAACCAGTTTCTTAATTCAGCATTTATGTTACACATAATGCTTCTGGGATTATGTGGAACAATGGAAATTTGGATCCGAAAGTGTAATACATATGGTCTTAATTGCCTTTTCCTGTGAAGTCAAAATCCAGTGTAAAGAAAATTATTCCAAACGCCAGCTTGCAAACTGGATTTTCATGTGAAAAACTTTCAATAATAATAAAAGCAGCAGCAGCAGCAGCAGATGTAGTTGTAGCTATTATCTTGCTCAGGACATTTTTTTCCCAATTTGCCCATTTCCAGCCTACTACCATCCACTTCTCTCAAACAAGCACTGTTTTCATTTTGGGGTACTAGTGAGGCTTTCCTCACAAAACATATTCCCACAAGAAGCTCCAGTGCATTGGGCAATGCCAGCTACTTAAGTTTTTAATTAATGCCTAAAACATTTTATCCCTCAGCCTCCTCCTTTTGGAAGGATAGATTTCATTTCAAAAGTAATTTCTGCATAAGGCAAAAGGTTCAGGATATCAAACCCATTGCCGAGACAGCATAGTTGGCTATTTTTACACTAATCAAAACAACCATTAAGCTTCCATGTAATGAAAACAAGATTTTTTTCTAATTCGATTCCTGTGACTTTGGCTACAGTAGTGTAGTCTATGAGGCACAGTAATCTTCTATTTAAAGAAGTCACATTCAATCATATGGTACAATTTTAATAGTCTCAATGCGAGGACTATTCCTTCCATCAGCAAATCCACTCAAGTGTCTGCTGTTACCTCCTCCCACATCCCAATTACCTCTAGATGTCACCACTTAAGTTCTCTGACAGGATCATTCCTCTGGGAGCACCTGTGTGCATTTGTCCTGCAATACTGTAATTAAGCCACTCAGAACAAATAGGCATGTGAGGAACGTTTGTTTTTTTTTCTGGATGCCAACTCCTTTCCACCAGTGCTCATTGTGACTTTTATATATAGCATTTTTAAAGATGGGGCAGAGGAAAACTGAACAGAAGAACACAATAGCATAGAAATAAAATAGGAAAGAGGGGAAATGAAGGATCAGTATGGCCTATTGATCCCAGGTTGGTCGTTTTAGCATTACTCCTCTAAGGCTAAGTAAGCACTGTGGGAATCTATGGCCCACGGATGGGCCCCTGGATTTCCTTGATCCGGCCTGCAAGCAATGTTCCCTCTAATCTTTTCCATCCATCTGCAGAATATTTTTTTCTATGTGCACAGACGTATGTGCGAATGTACACAAATAGAAATACAAAATCGAGCTGTGGGCACTCTGCTTATCAACTGGGAAGCATTTAAATTTCTCCCGAGCAGCCACATAAGCACATGGCTTACAAGGAACACTGCCCGCAAGGCATGAGATTTGGGTCAACCCCTGAGTCAGAGGAAAGCAGCAGGGAGCTGGCACTAAAGCCCTTGAATGGGGCTTTAGCCCTCTGTGCTCTGCCATTCCCCCTCTCACATTGGCTGGAGGAATAGCAGTGAGGGAAGCATTCATCTGCAAGCTTGTCCCCTCACACTCTGATTCACAGGGAAATCACATCCAATGGGAGCAACAAGGGGTGGTGCCTACAAGTGCTGGGCAGCATGAAGCCACCTTTGCCCCTTCCCCTAGTGCTGCGCAAGATAAGCACCTCAATCCCCTGCTTTCTTCCTCTCACATCTGCACCACCACCCCATCGCACTCCTGCATCCTCCTTCCCACTCAAACCCTGCACTCTCATCCCACTCCTGCACCCCGCCTGCCCCGATCCAAAAAAAAAAAAGTCTCCCCTCCTGTGCTACAAGCACAAGCCTATGACTACTTAATATAGATAAACAGATACTGTTGTGTGCCTAACCACCATAGTTCCTTCACTGAGGCTTCAACCTCTTTCTGCCAAGAAAAGTCATAGCTTTGAGAGGACAAGATCTACTAGTACTAAAATGCTAGAGGAAATGGCAACCAGAATCAATTAGTCCAATTCTATAACTTTTCAATTAACTTAACAGTTCACTAATTCTTCCTTTATTCTATAAATTAGTTTCAAATGCAAAACATATTTGATAAACCTTTTCTCTTCTATATTCAGCACATTTAAGGTAATTTCATTTAACTAGTACTACTGATAACATTTAAAATGCTGTTTTTGCATAACTGAATTAATTTTAATTTGCATCCAAATACAGCTTGATATATATCACAAGTAAAAATAATCATAACACTGTTGAGTGTAAAGAATGACACGAAGGTCAAAGGACATTTATTATCAGAGATGCACTGAGATCAAAATGGAGTTGTGATGCATGATGGGAGTTTAAAATGGAACCCAACAGACTGAGAGACCCTTTCGCCGCCAAAACCATCATGTGCACACAGCACTGTTGATTTGCACATGGCACTAAAGTCTGCACTGAGAACTCTAGTGTGCACACGGCACTACACTTTGTGCACTAGGAACGCTCCAGGGGTTTCCCGCCTTGGAACCCTTAAAACCTCAAGCCCCTGAGACGATCGGGCTCTTCTCTTTCTTCTCCACCCCCTGTTTGGTTCGTCCATCTGCCTGAGCTCCACAGCAGCCTGCCGCTCCCGGATCCGTGGTGAAGGCCCGGAATCTACAGTGGAACGAAGCAACATCAGCAGCGGCTGCCCCAGGGTGCTTCGGCCCACCACTGTGGCGATTGCCCAGTATGGTGGACCCCAGCTACCTGCGTCCACGAAATACATCTGGTGGACTCCTCAGTGTTCCTCTCTTGAGGCTGTGAAACAGCCAACGGGTAGCAGGTCCTGAGCCTCGGCTGTCACTTACCATCCGGACAGACTGAGTATAGTGTTAATCTATCTTATACTGTGCTATCTCCTACCATCTCTTGGGGTGAGGGGTTGGTTATTTCAGTGTTGTATTCCGGGGTTATTTCGTTACGTTTGTTATCTGTTATATTCAATATATCTTTTAAATTTTCCATTCGAGTTTGTGTTTATTTCGGACAGGAGAAATCCGCCGGTGATAGATACGGTGGTTTCCAGGTCGGACCACCTTCTGGGACAAAGGCATTTACCATCTAGTCAGCCCAGCACTAAATTAGCTTACTAGTGCGCCTTTGCTAGTAACAACACAGTGAAAGAAAAGCATCACTGACCATGTTCTAACATAATGAAAGTGTAAAAATTAAGAATCTGAATGAATGTAAGTTATGTAAGTGTTAAATTTGTGTAGCTATTTTATATCCTCCTAGTTAGCCAAAGAAGCAACACATTTAATGTAAAAGCTATGTTTAGTTGAACGTCAACATGTTTTGTTTTAATGGTTACCAACCAATGAGAATGAACCTTTCCATAGGCAAAAAAATGAAAAGTACAAATACAAAACACAATTAAAATAGCTTATTTAAATCAAGGTTTCCTATCTGCTGATTTACATCACAATTAAAGTCAGTGTTTCATTCATTTTGTTTTAAATTAGTCCATCCTGCATTTCATCCAGTTATTTAAAATCCATTCAACAAGACGACCTATTTCTCTTTTACTTATATCATTAATTTCATCAATATTTAAAAATCTGGTATTGTGTCATTGCAATTCATAGAGACTAATGAGAAATAATATTGAGAATAAATGCATAGAATGCAACTAAAACCCCAGTCCTACAACTGACTGCAAGCAGGCTGTCAGAGAACATTCTCTGTGTGAGCCCTGCTACGGGCTAATTTGTTACTCGTATGTACAGCACAATTACTGATGGCTTTGATAAAATACTGGAACCGCCAAAAAGTGGAGCACTGAAGAGTGTGCATTTTAGTGCATCAATACAAAATTTAGCAATTAATGTAATTTAAAAATTATAAACATTATTAAACTCCAAGAAGCTAAGTGAGAGACTGATAAAAAAAATGGACAAATGTTGGAAAAATTATTTAGAAAATGCTGGCTTAGTACACAAACTATAAAACGGAATAAGACTACAAGAATTCTGGGCAAGTATATAAGAAATGATAACTGCTGAAACAAAATTAATATTCTCAACTGTAGCCAAAAATGAATCTCTCTCACAGATGAAGATAAAGATTCCTTCTGAGAAAGAGAATTTCTTTCCTTGCATGAAATTTTATACATAACAAGGAAATTGAAATCAGAAAATTTCTAAAATGTACATGAAAGGATTCCAGTTTCTCAATGAAGATTCGCTGGTTTACTGTAGGGATGTTAGCGAGTAGTTGATTGGAGTATCGACTCTGAGAGGCAGCAAGGGGAGGGGACAACAGGAGCCAGTGCTGGGGGAGCTGGCTTAAAAGCACCTCCCCCAGCACCGTGTCTGTAATGCTGCCTGCCTCCCCCTCGCTGCCTCTGTCAGAATGAACTCTGTTTCCCAACCCTTGGATTAACAAAAGAAATTCTGAAAGATCTTGTCCCTTATTCACTTAAGACCAAATGTACTCATATAGTAATTTAACATAGGTTTTCACTATTATAGTATCTTCAAAGATCATCTTGAAAAAGATTGGGTAAACCTAATATTTATGTTGTCAGCTACATATTTTCAGTTTATTTAAATGTATAAGTAAAACTAATCTAATGTGTTTCAGCATACCATAAACTGTTGCTCACATAATCTTTTTCAAAGTAGCATTACTAATGACTAACATTGTTAAAAGCATGCTTCTGGCAGTCACTGATTGTGTGTGTCTCTGTCTTCCTGAATATTAATTTAGCTGGGAGATTATGGTTTATTTGCCGACAACCAATGCTTATTGTAATACAGAACAAAAATTCAGTGTAAAAACAAAGCACCAATGAGACAGCTGTTAATGCATTACCAAATGCTGAATATATTTGAAAAATTACATTATGGTTATACAGCTTGGACCTCCCTGGTCCAGCACCCTCGGGACCATGAACAAGGGGAGGTCAAGGCTCCTCTCTGGGCTGTGGGCATCCCCGGAGCCTGGACTTCCCTCCCTGCTGCTGGCTCCCAGGGTCAGCCTCCTTGGGCTGTGATTCTCCCCAGCTCCTCCTGGCCCCTCTCTCTGACAGAGTTCCCGGATGGCCAGGGGCTTCCCACTGGCCCTGTTGCCGCTGGGATTCCCTCTGGCCACCACCAGCCCTGCTTCCATCAGGGTTCCCAGCTGGGGATTCCCCACACCTGCTGCCAGCCCAGCTGCCGCCAGGGTTCCCAGCTGGGACTGGGGATTCCTTTCAGCTGCTGCAGGGGCTCCCCAGAGCTGGACTCCCCTCCCACTGCAGGACCAGCCCCTGCCAGCCCACCTGGGGCTCTCCACCACCCACAGCACTCATGCTCCTCACCTCCGCAGCACTCTTGTCAAGCAACATCCATGCTCCTTTTATCTGGATCACGGATGTTGCCAGACCAAAAGAGTCCTGGATTTGGGAGGTTCGACCTATAGTAAAATAACCGAAATATGACAAAATTCACCCCAAAATTCCAAAAGATAATCTTTCCACTGCTGAAATGTGCATCTGTGGGTAGGTGGATGGTGTAGTGGGCATTTTTTACTCACAGCAGACATCCATTCTCTTAATAAGCAGGAATGCATTCCATGTGTATTTGTTACCTCTCACCCATTAACTAGCATATTGAAAAACACAAATGGAACAAATAAAAAATAACATAATTTGAATGATAAATTACACAATTTAAAATATATGCCAGTTAGGATCATGAATATTTAAATATACCAGTACCTTCATAATGCTTTTTGTAATATTACTTACTTTTTACTATTTCCATTACATGAAAGAATATACAAATAACTGATTAAAAACTCTTTAGAGAAGAGAATCTCTTAAATGATTATATTTTCTTTTACCCAAGATACCAATAGAAACTAGTGAATCTTCCTTTTTCCCATATAAGGGAAGCACTTACAGCCAAAAAGAAATCAGACTTTTGAATTGATCCCTCAGTAGGGCATAGAACGCTTCCTTTCTGGCTACTTTGATTACTTCCAGAGCTGAAACTAATTCAATGCAAAGAGCCACTGAATTTTATTTCCTTGTGAAAGGCAATCAAAGGGAAAGAATAGAAGATAGCTTCTAATTCTTCTACACACTTAGTAAAGGAGAAGTCTATTGGTAAAGTAAATCTCCAGGACTGAATCTGCAGGAAAACTGGAAAATGACCAGAGATGAAGAAGAACCAGCTTTAGGCTCTATATAGAAACCAGGAAATAATTAGATAGGTGATGACAGGAGACCCTTTAAAAGAAACTGGGGTTAAGAAAATACCACACCTCTAGGCTTTTCTTAACTACACCCCTCAGAATATTTACATATGGCAGAGGTGGAGAACCTCTGGCTCATGGGCTGCAAGTGGTCCATTAGGTTTAGCTGCAGACAGGCTGCCAGATGGTTTGTTTACCTGAGCATTTGGAGTCATGGCCACTCTCAGCTCTCAGTGGCCACAGTTCTCCAGAGGTTCCCTTCCCCTTTTGTAGGGTGTGTACATGGGGAGACTGGGCTGGGGAACAACATTAGGGCCTAATAGATTTTTAAAATAATAGGGGCCAAGAAGCCTTTCTCTTTGGTTAAGCATGCTTTTAGCCACATCTCCCATTAATCTGATATTCATTCTACAGAAGTTGTAGAGGGATCGCAGGCTGAGACTGAACAGCACTGCCACAACCCAAAGCTTAATCTATTTTCCTTTCAAGAGCAAGGGGTCAAAACCATTTGGAGAAGAGGGCCAGATTCCATGTGTAATTATGGCCCATGTTAGGCCAAAATATAGATTCCTACCAATACTCAGTACCAGGCCTCAGTCATAACTGAACTTTCATTAACATCAGTGGATTTGTGCTCCAATGTCCAGGGAGAAAATAGCCTTTGAACAGTAATTAAACATTTATGTATATGTTAAGTAATATACTGTCATGCTGTTTGACAAAATCTGTCTCCCATTAGTCCACTACTTAGTTGTGTCTTCAGTTTCTCTTCAGTTTTTTTTTTTATTTTCTTCTATGTTTTTTTTAACTTCTCCATTTCATTCCCTGTTTTAAAGTCCAAATTCTTACCTCTTACTACCATCCTCTCTCACTCTATATGCTAAATAGATCAGCAACAGAATGTTCATATTGCATGATATCAACACTAGGTTTTACAGATGACATCTACAGGATAATAGTACAGTGGGTGGTGCAAGAGGAACACCTTGAGCCTGCAGACTCAAACAGAAATGGCACTGGTTAACAGTTCGCGTTTTCAAAGACCATCTCTGAGAGCTAGAGATTTACTTCCAAAAAGAAAAAGACTTAGAAGCCATACAATCTGAGTACAACATGCAGGCCTGGCCATATAAATTCATACCATAGTCTGAATCTGGCCCTTGGAACATATATTTGACATTTCCTTATCTAGAACATTTCTGGGGGTTTAAAGTTAGCCTTCCAGGGAATATGTGAGGATCTGGAGTTAAAAAAAAAAAAGGCGCAACTTTCTGGGTGTATCTTAGAGAAAGAAAGCTAGAGTTATTGGTGACTACAGGCCATCTATATTAGCAAATGAACACCAACTTTTAGGAACTCACTTATGCATACATGTCTTTCCTGAATTTATGGCTGAAAAGAGCATAGCCTATGCTCTGCTTAGACTAGGGTTTGGCAATTTTTCTGAAGTGGCGTGCCAAGATTTAACTCTCCTGCCCTGGGCCCTACCACTCTCCCAGTAGGAGAGAAGGGTCTCCCTCCACTGCACGCCCTGCGTGGTCTCCTGCCCTGGGCTCCTCTCCGGCTTTTCTGTGAGAAGGGGAGGAGCAGCATGTGCACACCTCTCCACAAACCAGATCCAGCACAGAGTCTCAGGGCTCTTCTCCTCCCACCCTTTCCCCTGTACGAAGCCAGCACTTGCTCCCTGTTGGGGTAGGGGGGAGAGACGGGGAGTCCATTAATTGCATGTGCCACTGAAAAATCAGTACATTGCCAACCCCTGTTCTAGTCTTTACTTTACCACATGCCTAAAGGACACATGGGTGAAAGGATTAAATACTATTCAAACAGGAAACAAGCCACAGAATGACACAACTAAATTATTTTATATAAAATTCCTGTTAAATATGGAAACAAGAATATATTGATAAATAGAAACCTCATTTCAGCCATTTTATTTTTCTTACATTGTATTTAGTTTGCTTATGTCTACCATCACATGGTCAACTACAGGTTGAACTTCTCTAGTCCGGCACCTGACTGGCACCAAACCAGAGAATTTTGCCGAACCACAGAAGGTCAGTATTGTCTAGAAGCATTACCAACACATCCACTGGTTACTGGGCTCTTAGAAGACAGTTAGGGGTAAATTAGAGCTGAATAACAGCACAGAACACTGAGAGTCAGGACTGGTGGCTGCAAATAAACTTTATGAGACCAATGGAAACATGGCCCCACACATGATAAATGGACATCTGGCTAACTAAAATCATGCAGGACCATGGATGTTGATGGATGAGAGAGGTTCCACCTTATTTTAAAATCAGGAGTCTTCTCCTTCCAATTGTCCCCTCCTGATACAGACTGTTAATCACCAAGGTACTTGAACACTGAAGTCAGTGGAATTATTCATAACCATAAAATTGTGAACAGCCCCAAGAATCTACCTGAATCAAGGTCACAGTGTTTATTAAATTAATTAATTCATAGTAACAAGAAGAATTGCCTCAGTTTGAGATCTGATGTTGTGTGATTGGATAGTAGACAAATAACTGTTTTCACTTTTAGCTAAGCAGGGCAAATCAATACACAAACTGTAAGAGAGTCAAATAAAAGCCACCAAATGAAACACTGTTTTAGGCAATCTCTGTTGAAAAATTAGTGAAGTAGCTGGATGAATGACAGTACTTTTATAAAAATGGCTTCTCGTTTGCTAAACTTTGGAGTTTAACGCCCCAGTTCTGTAATTGACCACACCTGTTCTCACACATTACAAGAACTAAATCATTCATAGTTTTATTAGTGGATTCTGCTACACTATATGTAGATATTGTGTCTCTGTGATTTAAATACAGGTTCATCCAGTTACATCTATCAAATCAAAGACTGAATGTTGTTTGATTTATCATTGCATTAAATGTTGATTTTATTTGGGGTTAGCAAGTGGGGGCATATCACAAACACTAAAGCATGGTTTTATTCATACTTATCTTGCTAGCTCACTGGGCAAATTTTCTCTATGAACACTTTAACTGATGATTTTATAAATCCACATCTGTTGTATTTTTCAATTGTATCTCACTAGTTTTGCACAATTTGGCTATCACCAATGTGACCTTCTTTTTCATCTGCTGCTGTCCCCTCTCCTCACCCCTGCCTTCCATCCCCAATTCGCTTTATATTTGTAGGATTCTGACTTTAGCATTTTATTGTAGCTGTAATAAAAATAGGTTGAAAATATTTTAAAGATTTACAATTAAAATGCATGAAACTGAATGGATAACTGCTGTTACATATCTGCAGAGCATTCAAATAAAGTTTTATAATTAATATATGCTCATAAAAGTTTAAACGAGAGCTTCATGTTTATGTCACAAAACAGACTCTCTTTTAAAGCCACTGCAAATTAATACTTACAAATTGTTCTGCATCTTTTTTTTCTAAGTGTACAAAAGTGCATTTGTTAATAATGACATATTTATCTGGCCTTTCCCAGTCCTTGGAAAAAATTATGTCAATTTTCCTTCAGACTGCCATCCTATCCTGTCACACACATTATTTCATGAAACATGAATCCAAATGTTCTGTTTCTTTTCAATTTCCTTTCACCACAAATGCCAGAATCCTCTACTTCACAACTTTTCAGTAACAATTCAGTCTTTCTATTCTAATGGCAAAAACTCAATACTGCTGTCTTTAATCAAGCTATTTTGGACATGTCTTCAATACTAAAGATTCAGCTCCTTAAGTTAGAGAGCTACTTCTTTCCAAGTCATAAATTATGCCTATGATGCTCTCTTATTTATCTACCTTAACAGAAAAGAGAAAGCTTGACAGGATGAAAAATATGGAAAATTGGCAAAAAATAAGAATTATTGGATAGTTAAATGAGCAGTTCCACAAAAACATTATAATGATAAGGTGGGCCTTCCTCCTCTAGTTCAGTGGTCCCCAACCTTTGGGGGCTGCCGAGCGCCCGGGGACGGGGCCACGCATGAGCCACGCGCCCAGGGGTGGCACCGCACATGCGTCACGCTCCTGGGGCGGGGTCTGCGCATACGCCGCGTGCCCGGGGTGCAAGAATGGCTTGGGCCGGCCCTGGTCACTAGGCGGGCGCACATAAATGTAGTTAGAAATTAACTACAGACAGTGTGGGCAGAGCACAGGTTCAATATACAGGGGGTCTCCGCTATAAGTCGCCCCAGTATACATCCGTTCCACACTAAAGTTGTTGACATTTGTAGGAACTGATGCATTAAGTCCTCCCATTCCCCACTATAAGTTGTGCAAAACACTCCCCCCAATTTGCTTAAATGGAAGTCAGCCGCGGGGACAAAATTCCCCGCTTTCAGTTGTTTCGCTATTAAGTCCAAGTTTTTTGGAACGTATCTTGAATTTATAGCAAGGATCCCCTGTATTATTAGGAAGAAATATTTACTAAGTGAGCTGCCCCTCTTTCTGCACTAGCTGAATGGTTCAGAGATATCCTCTGTAGAGCAAAGTGCAATAAGTTGATTTGAGTCAGACAAAGAAATGAATAAAGATGACAAGCTTTGCATTTAAAAAGAAAGAATGGAACCTTCTGGGGACTCAGAAAAATGGAAATTTGGAGCAAGAGGTCATCCACATATTGAGAACATGCAAACCATACTTTTTCACTAATCTTAATAACCACATGCACAGAGTTTTCATTGTACTTTTATATATGTATATATGGGCTTAAACTGGGAGATTTAGGTTGGACATTAGGAAAAACTTCCTAACTGTCAAGGTGGTTAAACACTGTAATAAATTGCCTAGGGGAATTGTGGAATCTCCATCTCTCGAGATATTTAAGAGCAGGTCGGATAGACATCTATCAGGATGATCTAGATGGTACCGGGTCCTGCCGTGGGGGCAGGGGACTGGACTCGATGACCACTCAAGGTCCCTTCCAGTTCTAGTGTTCTATGATTCTATAAGGAGAAAAGAGAGAAGAACTGATTTTGCCCTGTAAACTATAAAAACTCCACAGTTAAATTGTGAACTTTATTAGATTTTTTTTTTTTAATCACTGACCTGCCATAAGTATGGTACATCAAACTTACAGCACCACTGCCCTAGATAAATATGTACCTGCATGAGAAAAAATTTTCGGAGAGAAAAGAGTTCTGTAATATAATAGAAACGTCCAATCACTGAAAGTTAAAACAAGACAAATTTCAAATCAGACATAGGTTGTATATTTTTAACAGTCAAAAATTGGATTTTCCATTACTTGAATTCTTTTAATTAATTGGATGCTTTTATAGAGCACATGCTCTAGCTCAGCTACAAGTTATGGGTTTGATGGAAAAATTATTAGGTGAAATTCTATGGCCTATCATATGCAGCAAGTACAGATGATAAGAAGGATCCTTCCTAGACTTAAAATGTAAAGATTTGTATTGTGATGAAAACCACTCTAAAAATAAGTGACGTATAATTAGATTTCTGTGATTGCTGAAGTCAATATATATTCTTGGGGTGAAAGAGGAGGCATGGGAAAACACAGACAGCTTATGTTTTCTGTCTTCCAAATGGAAGAGTTTTAATTTACCTCTCTCCCTCATGTGGGAGGACTGTAATAACTCTAATAAAAATATTTATGTCTCTAGAAATATGGCAATGCTTTTCAAAGACCCAAATTTGTTTTAAAGATGTTTTCTTTTGTGGAAAAAATAGGGTATTGATTTAACTTATTTGCCTTTGTGTCACTCAGACATCATTTTAATTTACATTTTAATTTACAGCTCCTTCAGATCAGCACAATAGTTTAAATAAATGTAACACTTCATGATAAATGATTTTGTTCTATATTAAACACCTACTAGCTGAATTTGTTTCTATTAATTTTAAATAAAATGAAACTGAATATAAATATAAAGATCACATGTCTTTGATCAGCTACTTTTTAATTCTCTCTATGATGCTGGGGGATGACACAGAACACTACATGTCTTATCAAAAATGGTATCAACAAAGGAAGGATATTCAGAGAGTATTGCTAAGGGTTTTTCTCACTGAAAAGTTGTAATTCAAGGGCTGCCAATCTTGAGTTCCATCCACACTCAAAAGCCCTTAACTCAAGTGTAGTGGTGCTTTCAAAACATCAGTCAGCTGCTTGGGATGCCAGGTGCCAGTTTTTCAGTGGAACGCTCAATTGAAAATGGACCCTGGCAGCCTGGGCAGGCCATTAAAAGTCCAGCTGCAGTGCATCACAAACCACAGACAATGGGAACTGCAAAGGTGGCAGTTGTGGGCAGCGGCCAGTGCAGTTTGATCACTCGCCCCCTTTTATTTAGGTGCTGGAGGAGCATGATGCCACTTCCTGAAGCCACCTGAAATAAGCAACCTTCACCCCCTCCAAACATCTTTCTGCTGCCCATACTCCCTCCTGCATCCAAAACCACTGCCCCAGCCTGGAGCCCCTCCTGAACATCTCCATCCCCACCCCATAGCCTGCACTCTATGGATGTTAAGTGTTGGGTAACTGACTAATCAAATAGTCAATGCATTTTTGCATCAACTATTTGATTAGTTGATAGGGCACCTCTGCCTTTCAAGTGTAGCAACAGCCTTAAGCGTTAAGGCTGTTGCTACACTTCAAACGTGAAAGCGCCGAAGTTTGGGGTCAGCTGGGGACTCCCCCGCTGAACCCGGGCTCCATGCGGCGCTGCCACTTTGAAACACCGTGGCGGCAATTCAAAGCGGTAGCTCCGCATGGAGCCCTGGGTCATCTGAGGACTCCCCAGCTGATCCCAGGCTCCATGTGCTGCTGCCGCTTTGAAATGCCGCAAGGAGCTTAACGTTGGGCTCCCTGCAGCATTCAAAGCGGCGCTGCCGCATGGATCAGCTAACTGTGGGCTCTGTGCGGCGCTGCTACTTTTAAGTACCTCCGTGTTCTTCCCCCCCCTTGCTGCCTCTATCTGAAAGAAATAGCCTAAAAATGACCGGATTAACCACAGAAAAAGTGAGTCTACATTGGAGGGGAAATAACCAAAGATTGTTCAATTAGCCTGTGGAATACTCTGCCAGTGGAAGTGGTGAAGGCTGCTGTTAGAGTAATATGAAACTGTACTTCATTTTAACGATCTAGGGAGATGTCCTATATTGGCAATGGGATGGCTAGTCTTAAAATAATTGCGAAATTCTTGTCACTTCCTCCAGAGTGTTTACAAGTAACTAAGCTATCAAAGCTGAAGTTGTCCTAGAATAAAAATTAAAAGCATTTTTTCCCAGAAAGTCAGAATTACTCATTAACTTCAGAGGCTTCCTTATCTGCTACTGAATGACCATCCCTAAACTGCCTGAGATGGCCTAAGGGAGTTGCTCTGTTATCAGCTGAAATAGCAAAACTCTTTGAAGTCATTCTATTGTAACCTTAAGTTAAAAAAACACCACAACTACCTTTCAAAAATACAGTATTTCATTTCCAAGAAGATCTTGGAGAGTTCTACAGAGTATACACATTTTTCTTTATTTATGATAAATTCATAAAGCTAAGTATTCATTCTTCAAATGCTGTATATTAAAATCAAATTAAGGTCAGAACACAAAAATTTAAAATATGGCAAAATTAAAAATAGGCTCTTTATCTGGCTGCGATTCCATATAAAGTGTTACCTTGGTTAATTATTCGCCAAACTGTCTGCATGAACAGATTAATGGGAACTCTATAGAGTACAGCAAAAGACTGAATCAGCCATGATGTGGAAGTGCATACAAATTCTGTATTACATATGAGTTTTGCTGCTTTAACAAGGCACAAAATAGCCAAAGTAAACTGCCTAAAGTCTTATTTCTTTTTGTTCTTTCAATATGTATTACATGAGTTGAGACTGGAACAATTTTTTTCATTTGAATATCACTGAAACCTATACAATTTATGTTTGATCGCCTTAAAAATACACTAGTGTTCAGTTTTCCAAAGAGATTAAGAGAAAACTTTGTTCACTATCAAAGAATGCGTCTACACAGCACGGCTTAATTCGAAATAAGCTACGCAAATTGAGCGATGTCAATTGTGTAGGTTATTTCAAAATAGCTTATTTCAAAATTGGGAGTGTCTACACAACACTGATTTTGAGATAGAGCACTCTTTCTCCGACTTCCCTTACTCCTCGTACAATGAGGATTACAGGAGTCGGAGTAAGAGCCCTCCAGCCTGACATTATTTTGACATTATTTTGAAATAACTGCCTGCTGTGTAGATGTGGACTATGTTATTTTGAAATAACGCAAGTTACTTCAAAATAATGTTGCTGTTAGACGTATCCAACATGAATAGAAACTACTCAAGCACAGTGCAAGTGGATAGGTTTCTAGTGAGGGCACAAAAATACACTGAAATAAACCATAAATTGTTTAAAAACCCAATCCAGTGGCTAACCTCTAAGATAGTGACTTAATGTCACATACTTCATAATCAACTTTGCTAACGCTTATTAAAATTGAAATAATGTAAAATAAAACATATGAAATAATCATCTCTACTATTCTCACTGTAATACTACCTTTCAATTTTTCTGCAGGGACCACTTAGTATTACATTACAAAGCAATAATTTTCCTACCGGGAAATGATACACCCTTAGTGTTACAGAGGCAATAGGTCTAACAGATTAATTACACCAATTTAAGAGTTCCAAGTTGTCTGTATGTAACTGATTGGGAAAGGCATGTTTCAATGTATTTCTAAATACTGCATTAATCTTCTGCATTTCAACTTAGTAGACAATCAAACTAAACATGTTGGAAGAACCTAATTATATATGGTTAGCTATATGTTAAAGCTATCCCTTAGTAGAAACACAGAGACACAAATACATATCCATTAGGAATGCAAATGAAATGCAAAAGGATTATTAATTTAAAGACAAAGGGCATAGGTATTAGATTATTAATTTAAAGACAAAGGGCATAGGTATTAAGTTATGGTTTAGATCTCTTAGAATTCCATATTTTAAAAATGTACTACAAAGCGATGAGCAGAATTCACCTACGTTTGCCTTATGTTTTAATGAAGCATTCTACTGACTGAGCCAAACTCCCATTAGGGCAATTAGCAATAAAGAACTTCAGCTGTTCCAAAAGATAAATTAAGTGTTGAATGAGAAATGTGGTCTTACCTTGTCAATTTCTGTATTGCTACTTCCTATGCCAATTTGGGTGGGGCTGGAAATCATTTTAGTGTATTTCTGCAGATGGTTTGGTCTTCAGATGCCATCTCTTACCAATGACCAAGTTAAAGGAATAAGGGAAGCTAGTTTGGGTGTAAACTCTCTGGAAATTTTCATTTCTATTTCGATAATTAATCTTTAACTAGTTACAAAAAAAAAGTGGGAGAAAAAAACAACCTCAGAAAACAAGATGTAAAAAATTTTGGACAATAACTTCCAAATTTGGACATCTGAAGGTTGGTTCCTAAATATATATTTATGCATGCAAATATAAGTAGCTTGATATTTGTGGGTGCCAACAGCCTATGAAACCCACGGATTTCAGTACAAACTAGAGGTAATCAGCACCTATGAAAGGGATAGTATTTTTAGTTAGTAACCTAAACATCGGATTTAGGAAATTAACTTCAGATTTTCATACCTAAAGACAACCTAGATATTCAAAAAGAGAAGGCATACAACTTTATTTAAAAATATCACAGAACACATGAATTCATGCCCACTTCGCCAACCCTCCTTAATAAATGTATGCACGAAGTTCCAGATAGCTGCTCAAAAAAAGCAATGTTGAAGATTCTTATTCATTTATGTTTGTTTATTTATTTGGATTGAAGTAGGAATTTGGAACATGCTAGGCATTTTTCAAACAAAAATAGCTTATAAAAAAGATTGTCAAAACTTTGTCAGAGCTCTATAGTTAATTGAAAAACCCATACTTTTAACTAATATTTTGTCAAAATGTTCAGTTTTTCCCCCCACTAAAATTAAAATAAAAACTTTAGCTAAGGAACCCATTAAATGTGGATTTTAGAATTTATTTTAAATACAATGGATCACTTTTGAAAATAATCATTAGGTAAATAGTATATTAACTTTATTCTGTGTAGCATGAATGTCTTTAGTGGATGGTTTAACACTATATTTTCCCCATCAAATAATAGAAGATTGACAACTGGAAAGTTTGTGCTTGTTCAATGCATCTTTAATATACAGTAGAACCTCAGAGTTATACAAACTAGTTTTAGAGGTAAAACTAAAAATGATCTTAATGTTTTGTATTCACATTGTGCCTTTTATTCAGAGATCACAAATATTTTTTTAAAAAACGTGCTTACAATGGAGGACCTTGAGACACAGGAAAGTTGCCAGAGGAGGCTGTGAAGGCTAGGACTATAATAGAGTTTAAAGAGAAGCTAGATAATTTCATGGAGGTTAGGTCCATAAAAGGCTATTAGCCAGGGGATAAAATGGTGTCCTTAGCCTCTGTTTGTCAGAGGCCGGAGAGGGATGGCAGGAGACAAATCGCTTGATCATTGTCTTCGGTCCACCCTCTCTGGGGCACCTGGTGCTGGCCACTGTCGGCAGACAGGCTACTGGGCTAGATGGACCTTTGGTCTGACCCAGTACGGCCATTCTTATGTTCTTATGTTCTAATGTGCCAGAACCATATACCATGTCAGTGGCAGAGGCAGAATTAAAACTCAGGTCCTGAGCATTATCTATAAGACCACACTGCCTTTAAGAATCTAGATCTTGGGAAATCAAATCATCCCTGTAAGTAAAATGTTATGCCTACAGACCTATATGAACCAATGAGCACTGAAAACCTCACCACTTTCTGGTCCAACTTCAGTGTGCACTAACTAGATGTGTTTTGTAACATAAGCACATAACAACAACATAGATGTTTCGAAAAATCACCACCAGCACTTCAGAACAAAACGCTACACTAAACACATCAAATTATCCCCCCAGAGAGAGGAAGAGAGAAGGAATCCCTCCTACACACACACGTACTGGCTACGCCACTTTAATGCAGGGGTTGGCAACCTTACCAAGTGGTGTGCCAAGATTTAACCCTCCTGCCCTGGGCTGCACTGCTGTCTTGGGAGGAGCTCTCTCCACAGTGCACCCAGCTTGGTATCCTGCCCTGGGCTACACTCCAGCTTCTCCTGTTGTGAGGGGAACACAGGATGCACGTTTCTCTGCAAGTCAGGTCTGGCGCGCAGCCTCAGGGCTTCACCCCGCCCCAGGAAGCTGGTGCTGGCTCCAGTCTTGTGGGAGGCGCAATGATGGATCACCAGCATGGGCTCCCTGCTGCGGGTGGAGGGAGCAATGAGGCGCCCGTTCATTGCGCGTGCCACTAACAATCATCTTGTGTGCCTCCTATGGCATGCGTCCCGTACATTGCCGACCCCTGCTTTAATGCTTCCTAAAAGATACCACTATTATAGCAATGAGGGTTCTATAAAAATATACAAAGAATAGTCTTGAATGCTCAATATTTTATTTGTGCTACAGAGGATATTCCTGATCTGCAGGATGAATTTTAGTAACACTGAAGTCCTGTATAAGAGGCACTCCCTTTCTGTGAATTAGATGGCATTTTAAGGATCCAGACCTGTCTGGGCAATGCTTGCTTTTTTAATTCTAGAGACTTTTTTTTTAATCTCTTTCCTCGTGACTGTCTGCAGGGTCTGAACTTTAATAGCTGGAACTATTGATACCAACATAGAGAGAGCTATTCTAGAATGCCAGTGTTATCATTTCGTAATGCTTCTGTGTTTTTGTCAGTGGAGACTAAGAAAACGTGTTCCTCCCCATTCCTACAGCTGCTATACTAGGCTGAGTGCATATGAGTCATGGAGACTATTGCTGTTTGAAGGTAACTGTTGTATAAACGTAAGACATTCCTGACCTTCTGAAAAACACCCACGTGAAATCTATAAAGCTGTAACATCGTCTGAATTTAATGATATAACCATTTTATGCTATCTATGCACTTTAAATTATTTGGAGAATCACAGAGCAAACGAAATGAAGATGATATGAGGATTGGGCAATGAGAGAGGTTAGCGGCCTTTTGCAATGCAATTACATGAGTGCGATCACAGTAAATGTGGGGTTGGCAGAGTTTTGCATTCTTCATAATTAAAAGCAGTAAATCATGATAGTTCCTTGTCATGCTATATTGTTTTAACTCTGAAGAAAAATGTTTTGACTTATTAGTTTGACATCTTCAACATCAATTAGCAACCGAAGCCTTGAAAAGAGCATCTTTTACTATACCATTCAATTTCGTACCCACTCCAAACCCTAGTGACAAATGTCTTAAGGCTGAAACCTCACTTATATTTGACAAGTATTGTAGAGATCTCAGAACAGTGAATGACCACATACATTGTAACAAGTGCTACATAAGAGGATTGGATCATATTGGAATTTCAGCCTTGTCTTTGTAGCACTTCTCATTACCCATGTATGTTTATATGAAATTTCATTTTAAATGTAATTAAGCAAACAAAATGAGCAGTGTCATTTTTGGTGTGATTTAACAGGAACTAACCTCACACTCCTTTAAGATTATATATGAGCGGAAACTATAATAGCTGAATTCAAACACTATTTTACAGGTCACATTTTCCTGGCAGCACGAAAAATTTTTAACTAGCTGTAGCTAATGGTATTGTTGCTTTGTTATACTTTTTTATTTAATTTGCATATTATAATTCTCTAAAAGAGACTGCAGATTCCGTCATGACAAGCACTCTTTACATCACTTAGATACTATCAACGTGAAGTATTGTAGTAAGTCTCTTCCCACAGATTCATAAACTTTAAGGTCAGAAGGAACCATCCTGATGATCTATTCTGATATCCTGAACATTGCAGGCCACAGAATCTTACCCACCCACTTTTGTAATAGACACCTAACCTCTGGCTGAGTTCAGAAGACCCCAAAACTTAGAGACCTCAAGTTACAGAGAATCCACCATTTACATTACTTTAAACCAGCAAGTCATCCTATGACCCAGGCTGCAGAGGAAGGCAAACACACCAGGGACTATGGCAATCTGACCTAGAGGAAAATGCCTTCCCCACCCAATACAGTGAGCAGTTAGACCAGGAGTGGAGAATAATCCTTTATGGGGGGCACTCGAAGAATTTGGTCAAGAGCTGCACTTTTCTATGATAAAAATGGAAATGGTGGAAGGTCTGGGACAGAAGTGGAGTGCAGAAAGAAGCTTGGGGTAGCTTGGGGACTGAGGGGCAGGAAAGGGTGTGGTGGTCTGGAAGGGAGTTTGTGGGGATTGTGATCTGGGGCACAATATTAGGGTGCAGGAAAGAGTGTGGGGTCTGGGAGGGGGTTTAGGTGCAGGAGTGAATTCTGACCTGGGGGAGAGATGTAGGAGGGAGTTGTGACCTGGGGCAGAGGTGCAGGAGGAGGTGTAGGTGTTTGGGTTGTGACTTGGGGCAGGAAGGGTTTGTGAGCAGTGGCGGGGGGGTGCAGGACAGGATGCAGACAGTTTGGATTGTGAACTGGGGCAGCGGGTTAGGGCATGAGGGGGTGTCAGGTGCAGGATCTGGCCAAGAAGTGCCTATCCCAGGCGGCTCCCAGACAGCAGCTCAGTGGGATATTTGGGCAGGCTTCCTGTCTGTAGTGCCCTCACACGCTGCTCAAAGGGGCCAGCTGCTGGGGCCAGCATGTGTGTGTCTGCATGGCATGCACCATGAGGGGTGAGTGACTACACAAGCTGCCTGTACCCACAAGCACAAACAGAGAGCTCCCACTGCTTTGAAAATTATTATACAGCAGAAACTTCATTTTAAATATCTTGTTATGCAAAACCAACTTTCATCTCATGTTGGAAAGCTTATGATAAAAACTGAGATGATAAAAACTTTTCAAGAATAGAAAATTTAGTTCAAGCTGCAAAAAATCCATGTTTTCTCTCTGAGCAAACACAGAGCTCATTCCAGAACAATGATGAGTCTATTTTCAAAGAACTACATCATTTTAGTCACATGACTCTTATTAAAGTCAAAGCGAGTTTTGTTGCTCAAATCTTAACTCTGTCTTTAAAATTTGTAAGAGGACTTTTTTCTGGCATATGCATCTTTTTAGGGTAGCCTAAGCAGAGATAAAAATATGTTTTTCCTTATTAAAGCATGTTAACTATACACAGAGAAGTATATAGCCATGCCATTTTAAAGTATTTTATATAAAACTTGTTTACTAGTTTCATACTAAGCTATTGAACTGAAATAAATGTTGCTCCCATCTGCACTTTAACTAAGCGAAAGTGCCCTAAATTTATACCAGAGTAACAGGGAGCAAAACTGTTAGTGCTCCTTTACATTGTCTTAAATCTGAACTTGAGTTTTCATAATGTGATGTTCAAAATGTGGGGGAATGCAGCACCCTCCCTGGTGCAGCACCCTCAGGACTTGACTGGTCCCCAGTAAGTAAATGGCCATTTAAATACTTCACTTTCTGCTAAAAAAAAAAAAAGTGATTACAAAGAGTGAGTGGTATAGTGAAGAATTCCTTAAGATAAAAAAGTAACTGGCTATTCATCATTTTAAAAAAAATAGTCTGTGAACCAAGAAATGAAGATGCTTCCAAACATCAAAGCTGCACTTCACATAATTTCCTATTCACAGCAGATAGTCTTTAACAGCTGCAGTAAAAGGCAATTCTTGAAACCACATCTGTCAATGAGATTGCCTAGTTGCTTTGCAGATTGGTCAGAAGTCTATTTGGATGTCCAATCTTGCCTCTAATATAGAGAAGCTTTTCTGTACCTTCAACCCTCAAAACAGCACCACCACCCAACCATACAGATTCAATGAAAACCAAATGTACCAACTGAAGACACAAATGAACAGCTCAACATCTGGCTCCATAGATACTGTATGTCACATAAAATGCATCCAAGGTTCAGAAATGTATCAACACGGAAAACAACAAACACTGAAGAAGCAATAATATTCAGGTGCACTCGGAGATGTGGGACATTTGCATTGCTCTTCTGTCAATATAAGCCAGATGTTTTATTTGTTTTGTATTTACTGTTACTTGCCTTTAATATCTTCTCTTTCCAGAGCACTTAGTCCCAAATTAAGGTGGGATTTTCAAAAGCACTCAATGTTGGCTAACTGTGCTACTATTGAAGTTAACGAGCACCAGATTCGCATATGGTGTAAATCGGCTTAGTTCCATTAAATCCAGCCCTGAGAGTTTTACCATTGACTTCAGTGGGAAAAGAATTAGGCCACTGCTGTGTGCTTTTGAAAATCCCAGGTTTAATTCTTAAGCACATAAATTCAAAAAGGACAGTAATTAAAAAAAGAGAAAATAAATTACCACACAAAATGACATTATTAATCTTGAGGGAATTCAACTTTTTCTATCATAGTTATCCCATCTGCCTCCAATCAAATGTTTCAGCCCAAGAGAGCTGTATGTATCAAATCATTAAAAGCAGAAGCCATTGTGATCATAAAGAAGGATGTACAGGGTGAACCTCCCTGGTCCAGTACCCTAAGGACTTGACTGGTCCCCAATAAGTTCAGGAACAGCAGCAGGGCCAGCATTGACAGAGTGGGAATGATGGACGGGCAGAGGGGAGAGGGGTTAGAAGGAAGCAGGAGAGTGGCTGAAGAGCCCTGCAATTGGGGGAGAGGAGCGGAGCTTCTGGCTTGTGCTCCTGGCCCCTACCCCACAGCTTCTGGCTTGAGCTCCTGGCTCCGTGGCTGTGTGGCTCTACCACCAGCCACAGTACTGCACTCCTGGCCCCTAGCACCTCAGCCATCCTGTCTCTTTTCCTGAGCACCTCCCTTGGTTCCTACTCCTCCCCCTTCTTCTCTGATTGAATGCCAAAATGAGCTATTTGCTGTGCTCCGGAAATTTTGGGAAGGCAGAGGAGAAGTTACTGAGCACAGGGGCCCTGTTTTTTCCCGTGAGTGCTCCAGCCCTGAAGCACTCACAGGAATGCTGGACTAAAGATGTTGCCAGATGAGAAAAGTCCAGTTTATAGAGGTTCAAACTATAGCAACATAGCCAAATTTTCACAGCTAGCTACCCATCCATGAACTACATATTTCTAAATAGAGTTAGCATTTAAAAGCAAGAAGGATCTATACACAACAGTAATTCTTCTCTAACATCCAAGAACTACAGTAAGAGCACATGGTCAAACTTGCTATACTTCTCTATGAATTCATCCTAGGATTCAATTGTACTGCTTGAAATATTGTTTGAATTCATTATGTCAGCAATTTTTAAAACCTCATACATTGATTTGGAGAAAAAGACAGTTTATTATTAAAGAAATAGGAAGAGCGTGAGGAGTGGTCAAAGGCACTAGAGGTTGCACCTCCAAAAACTGGCACTCTCTGGTCCAGCAACTATGGATGCTTCTGGATCAGAGTCTAGGAGCCTAACACCAGTAAGATCATCTGAGGCCAAAAGAAGAAGGGCCTGTGCCCAACCAGGACAGCACAGGGCCCGGGCCAGAGTCTTTGGCAGCCCCCTAGCAGTCGGACCATGGACGTTGCTGGACCAGGGAGTTCCAGTTAAGGGAGGTACAACCTGTAATGTGACCTATACTTGCTAGCCAAACAGTGAGGTCTAGCTAGGATTCCCTTTTGGTATATTAATATTATACTTAATCTCATTTCCTCAAATGATATTCTAGCATCATGAGATCTGGCTTCTACATAATCACATCTGCTAGCTGTATGTTAGCTTGTCATAGTGTTCTATAAAGCGATGGTATCTGTAAAAGGAAAATCTAAAAATATATTAGTTTATATTTACCTGCATATTTCTAGTAAACCCATCACCGTGATATTGAAGTAATACACTTCATTTTGATATCTGGGACAACTACTGTTGTAAGGGCCAGTGTCTCCTACTCGAGAGTCCACAATGAAGTATCTTTTGAGCAGGGTTGATAGTAATTATTTGACATGGGTGTGTGCATCTGCAAGCACCTAATATTGTATGGGGCTACACAGATCCTGTATGAGAAATACAAACGCACAATATGAGGCTTACTCCAGTAGAGGGACATCGGCAGCAATCAATAAGGGATATTACAACTCTATATAATTATACACAGCCTGAAGGCCTGATGACATAGCCTTCCTCTATTATAAATAAGCTATTGGAGATTCATCGTGGAGAACACATTGAAATCAGCTGGTAGGAGTCTCAGATATTAGAAAGTCTCATGTGATATTAGATCAGGAGTCAGCAACCTTTCAGAAGTGGCATGCCAAGATTTAACTTACTCCCTTCTATTTACAGATCTCTGTGTTCCTAGGCCAAGGCCCCGTATGTGCAAAGCCCCAAGGGCCCCAAGTCCCCACCTGCAACTTGTGTGTGCAAGGTCCTCCCTTCATGCCACTCAAAATCATCTTGCATGCCACTTGTGGCACATCTACAGTACGTTGCCGACCCCAACAGAACTAGCAGTTCTGAGTGAGAGGAACAGGGCCACCTTTTTAAGATACCTGAGGAGAACACCACAAATAACAAAAGGGATTTTCCTTATTTTTTCCTCACATATGCTTAAGTCTCTTGCTTTACTAAAGTAAACCTAACTGTTAATGTATATTTTCTCCTGTTCTGAAAAGAAAATAACCTTCAATAACGCAAGATGTTGTTCTGAATCCATTCTCAGATGGATCTTTTTGAGGGAAAAAAAAAGGCCGCTGAGCCTTTAAATTACCGCTCTCCTCGCTCCTCCCTCCCTCGCAGACGCCGCCGGCCATCCGTCCCAGGAAAACAGAATATACTGGACATTTTACATGTCCAGTATTCTCTTTTTTTTTTAACCAGATGTAAGGCCAAAATATCAAACTTTTCGGGTGAAAACCGGACACCTGACAACCCTACCCAGTGGGAGGGAGCAGAACAGGTAAGCATCATGTGATCCCTCTCTTGTCATCCATTTCCAGACAAACAGAGGCGAGGGACACCATTCCTACCCAACCTGGCTAATAGCCATTGATAGACCAAACCTCCATGAATTTATCTAGTTCTTTTTTAACCCTGTTAAAATCCTAGTCTTCACAACATCCTCTGGCAAAAGTTACACAGGTTGACTGCACTGCATCAAAAAACCTTGGTTTTGTTTGTTTTAAACCTGCTTCCTATTAATTTCATTTGGTGACCTCTAGTTCTTATACTATGGGAACAAGTAAATAACTTTTCCTTATTCACTTTTTCCACACCAGTCATGAATTTATAGACCTCTATCATCTCCCCCTTAGTCTCCTCTTTTCTATGATGAAAAAGTCCCAGTCTCTTTAATCTCTCTTCATATGGGACCTGTTCCACCCCCCTAATCATTTTTGTTGCCTTTTTCTGAATCTTTTCCAATGCCAATATATCTTTTTAGAGATGAGGTGACCACATCTGTATGCAGTATTCAAGATGTGGGTGTACCATGATTATACATAGAAGCAGTAAGATATTCTCTGTCTTATTCTCTATCCCCTTTTTAATGATTCCTAACATTCTGTTGGCTTTTTTGACTGTTGCTGCACACTGAGTAAAGGTTTTCAGAGAACTATCCACTCTGACTCCAAGATCTCTCTCGAGTAATTGTAGCTGAATTTGTCCCCATCATATTGTATGCATAGTTGGGATTATTTTTTTCAATGTGCATTATTTTACATTTATCAACATGAAATTTCATTTGCCATGTTGTTGCCCAATCACTGAGTTTGGTGAAATCTTTTTGAAGCTCTTCACACAGTCTGTTTTGTTCTTAACTATCTTGAGCAGTTTAGTATCATCGGCAAATTTTGCCACCTGTTTACCCCTCTCTCTAGATCATGTATAAATAAATTCAATTGGATTGTTCCCAATACAGACCCTTGAGGACACTGCTAAGTTAACTTTCTCCATTCTGAAAACTTACCATTTATTCCTACCCTTTGTTTCCTGTCTTTTAACCAATTATCAATCCAGGAAAGGACCTTCCCTCTTATCCCATGACAACTTACTTTTCTTACGAGCTTTTGGTGAGGGACCTTGTCAAAAGCTTTCTGGAAATTTAAGTATACTATATCCACTGAATCCCCCTCGTCCACATGTTTGTTGACCACCTCAAAGAACTCTAATTAGTCTTCAGAGGGGTAGCCGAGAAAGTCTGTAACTGGAAAGGGGTCCATAATCAGCACCCCCAGTATATTCCAGCACCCCTGCACACATTTGTATTTGGTATGTCTATAAATATGAAATATTGTAGTTCAACTCTCCCAGTCTAATAATAGCCATTTGAGGACTTACTGAAAATTTCCTTTGAGCAGCACAGCCTTACTAGCAGAATGCCATGGCAATTACTACCCCTTCATTTCACATAAATAGAGACAAAACACTTGGGAATAGCAGAACATTTTCATAAAATGGAAGATAATGCAGCTCTGACACTAAAATCCATATTACACACATGGTCCTGTATATATACACATAGACCAAAATTAATCACACTGTAACCTAGTTTGCAGGAACAAACAGCTGCTATTCACAGTACAAAAGCTGCTTTTTTTTAAAAAAATGACTATAATTCAGATCAGACCCATTGGTGTCCATTAACAGCTTTTTTGCAAACCATTTTATATAAACAAAATATGCTAGAAAGGAAAGCATCTGTACAATAAAATGGTCAATCAGCGTCTGTGCCTTACATAAGCAAAAGTACACCCACGCAATCATGAAGTGCAAACACTGACACAGTGATCTGACATCCTAGCATTGAAAAATTATCTTTCATCTGGCAGTGGTTGGGACCGATATGGAGTTAGTACACTGTCTTAGTCCTAGAGTAGAAGGTGATCCTTGCATTACACTTGATTTGCACTGAAATATGAAGAGAAGTGGTAAGAACCAGTGGGAATCCCAAACATTCCTTCCAGACAGAAAACCTGACTAAGATGTACAGTAGCATGGAGGTGGTAGCTTAGTGATAGTGAAATAAGTAGATCAGGACACTGTCTAATTTCTCCATGGTCAATATGGGCAAAGTAGAAGAGACAATATAGGTTAAAAAAAAATGGGTGAGGGAGGTGAGAGGAAATTATCCTTCATAAAATAATTATCCATATACTCTGCAAGAGAAACTCAACTAGCCAACTCTCAATGATACTTTATTTATTTACCTATTTTAGTATTGTCAGGGTTTCTTACTGACCTTTAATTATTGACAATTTATTTTCACTTCTGTCAGAATTATTAGATTGTCCAATATATTCAAAATGAGTCATTTGGCCTTTCACATATGAAAGGCCTGTTAAATACTAGGACTCAGACATGTACCATTATTTTTGCCACAACAAATAAAAGGTCAAAGGACCTGAGCTCAGAAATGACAGACTGTTGCTCCGTAAATCAATGGTAGGCTTTGTGTTGACCATAGTGATAAGTTTATGGGCAAAGGTCAAATCATTTAGAAGGTTCAGGGAACGGTAAGAAAACCTTCTATTTAGACCCCTTTATCATATCCACTTGCAAAGCGCACCTGCCTTGCACAAATGTTCCTATGAATAGAAAGATGAAATGATAAACAATAAGTCATTTAATTACTTCTAGTGAAGGAAAAGTTGTCACCTATAAACTTTAGAAGCTCCTTGAAATTAAAAGAATAATGCCAGTCCCTGCCAGCCTGATAGACTAATTGCGAAGGCCACTTAATTTGGAACTCATGGTGAGATTACTAAATGTGTCGACAGCTGAAAGCAAAAGTAGATAGACAGAGTCCACCACGCACGCATATTTTATCTATCCTGCTTAAAGAAGACATATACTTCTGAAGGAAACCATTAACAACTATGAAGCAGCTGTAATTACACAGTCAGAAGGGACGGATGGTAACCAATGGCAAATAGGGATGTTAGATAGGGTGTAACTGAGTATTCGTGCAACCACACCAAATTTTAGTGGTTTCATGACTATTTGATACTCCCCGGAGGTGAGGCCAGCAGTCAGTGCACTCCTGGCCCCACTCTTAGGGAGCCCCTACCAACCTGCATTGATGCTTCTCAATCCACTGGTTTAAAAACCAGCTCCCCATGCAGATCAGCTGTCTGCTGTCCTGTGCTGCTGCCTCTGATACAGAGGCAGCAGTGCAGGGCACAGCAGCCCCTGTCCATGGGGGAGTAGGAGCTCTTGGCAGATGGGCTGCTGCCACAGAGCAGCTTCTATCTGTGGGAGGCCCGAACTCCCCGTGGACAGAGTTCAAACTGCCCATGGACAGGGGCTGCTGCCGTAGACCAACCTCTGTCTGCGGCGGGTGCAGGCTAGCCGCAAATAGAGGCTGTTCCGAGGGATGTGGAGCAGCCTCCTTCTGCAGAGCACTGGCTTCTGCCTACCCCTTTCCCGCCCCACCTCTGTAGGAGGTAGCAAGGGGGTGAAGGCAGCATGCGGAGAGCCAGCTTAAAAGCTTAAAAACCACACTTATTGGTTCCCACCTGCCCCCCTCATCCTCAGTGCAGAGGTGGGGAGGGCAGGCAGATCCAGTGTTCATGGGGAGCTGGCTTAAAAGGCAGCAAGGGGGTGTGTAGTCAACGGGATTAACAGATAAGCCCAGGTTTATCAGTTGATCATGTAGTCGTCTACACATTGACATCCCTAGTAATAAAATGATCACCCAGGTGGCAGCGTATGGAGTCTTTATGCATCCAACCGATGTTCCCTAAATTGTTTTGTGATTACAACACTCGGTATGTTCTGAGCCAGGAAAAGTGACAAATGAAATCTAGCACTGGGAGGACGACTTTGCTTCAAAAACAAAAATTTGTCCTGGTGAAGCTGAAGCACCGTTGGCCACTTTTGGCAAGTCAGGGAAACACTGATTATCTACAGGTTGGACCTCACTGGTCCAGCACCCTCAGGACCTAACTGGTCCTGAACCAGGGATGTCCCTCCCCTCATAGCCATGCTGCTCCTGTTGCTGCCTGGGGATCTCACTGGCCCCGCTGCTGCCAGAGCTGGAGCGCCATTGCCAGAGCTCTGCAGCTGGGGCAGAGCTCCGTAGCTGCCTGGCTCCGCAGCTGAGGCTGGAACTCTGCAGCCAGGGCAGAGGGATGAGGCGGAGCTCCGCAGCCCAGGCCAGAGCTCCCTGGCTGTCGCTGTGGCTGTGGCTGGAGTTCCCTAGCCTCTGGAGCCAGAATGCAGCCAGAGCTCTGCTGCTGGGGTTTGAGCTCCCTGGCCTCAGTCAGGCTAGAGCTCCCAAGCTGCTGGGGCCAGGGAGCTCTGCTGGGGCCAGAACTCCGCACCATGCTGTCCATCTTCACTCCCCCATACACATTCTGGGCTCCCGGCTGAGTCACTGGTATCCCTTATGGTGCTCCTGTCCAGCTGCCAGACCTCCCTGTTCCTGGGCTCTGCAGTCCAGGAACATCTGTGGTCCATGCAGAACTATTGATGTTGCCGGACCAGGGAGTCCCGGGTAAGGAAGGTACAACCTGAACAGGGAAAAGTGATAGAGGATATCACAGTAACCCTTCTGAAAACAGAGATGTGGGCAGCCAGTCTGCTCATCTTTAGCTAAGGTGTAGCAAACTATAACAATTAGAAAAAAAAACCTTAAAATAAATTCTAGAAGCAAACTATTTAATTATGTAACTTTCTGAGTATCATCAGACTGGTGGTTTCATTGGACAGCTCTGTATCTGCTGTCACACTGCTGATTTTGTCAAACTCATTCATTCAGGAAGAAATTACTGTTATTGCCATTGTTTTGTTTTATCCCAAAGCCAAAATCATAGTAAGCACAGTGTAAACGCACAGGAAAACAGGATTCATGTGCTCAGGGCTGCCAACAGGAGGTGGGGGCAGGAGGAGGGGCAGCTGCTCATGAGGCTGATGAGTTAAAAGAACCCAGAGCTTCCAGCTATCCCTGCCCATTTAAGTTGTTTCCGGAGCCCAAGATAGTGCAAGCCAGGTGGTGCTGAAGGGCTACCTGGGGGAGATTAGCCCCCCAGCCCTGCCCCTTCCAGGGACCTGGAGCCCCACCCTTTGCCCACAGCATGGCAATTCTGTCGGCAGCCCTGACTGTGCTGATGAACATTATTTGAAAAAACTTTTAAAAAACCAAATAGTTCTGCAGCAACTTAAAGAATAACCAAACATGTAGCTGATATCATGAGCTTTCGTGGGCACAACCCACTTCTTCAGATGACTGGATTGTTAGAAGTCCAGATCCAAAAATAAATAAGGGCAGAAGGAGGGGAGGGAGAAGAAAAAAAAAGGAGGGGAGAAAGAAGAAAGACAGACAGTGAGTATAAAAGATGCAACAAACCGGTGCAAGAAATTATAGGAAAGAAGGTTGGGAAGGAGGGTGGGAGGATGCTTTGAAATAAGGTCCCAACATGTGATTGATTGACTGTGTGAAGTACAGGAGCAAGCCTGTCCTGTAGAGCAATGGCAAACTCATCTAGGGCCTCTTTCATCAACAGTTGAGGAAACTGGATGTGATAGGAAAGTAGGAGCCCAGTGCTGCTATGTCAATAACAAGCCACTGTTGAAACTAATGGCATTCTAGTAAGATCAGAACAGATGATCAAAAAGGGCACTTCTCCACTGCTTTGGTAAATTAACATATAAATGCTTTGAAGAAATACCATTTCTCCTCATAAGTTTAATCTTTATGTTTTAAAACTTGTTCAAGCATGACAGACATATTCATAGAGAAGCAGGTCATCTCACAAGTATTTCAGCATATGTTACGTAAATTCATGTGGAGTTTTATTTGAAGGCCATGCTTTTCATGCAACCATTTGAAAAAAAAATAAAATAGACCAGTTCAGCCCACAGCCCTTTTCTTTATCTGTAATGTGGCTGGTAGAGAGCAATGCACATTTCACATTTGTTTAAAAAAAAATCCTTCCTGTAGTATTCACAACTGGTGTCATGCATTACCTTAAAATGGAAACATTCATTTAAAATGGCCAGGCACTGTATTTTCTTTTCTTTCTTTTTTTTAAACCTTCCTGTGGTTTTCCAAAAGCATTCCAAAGAGGTTACTTACTTTGCTTTGAAATTGGTTTGAGTTATGAGAAGGCCACAGCCTGAGACCAGCAGCTGAGACAGCAGCAGAGATGAAAGTTTTTTAGCTTTGAGATTCAAGGGGAAACACAGCTGCTACAGCTGGCCTTCTCAGATCTCAACACTTACTACAATGATCGAGAAGGCGATAATGTGCTGTGTCTCAGTTTGAAAAATGCATTAATAAAAACAGTCCCTAAATAGAACGAAAAGTCAATTAATCAAATGCTAGATTTTTGGCTGCGGAAACTGAAGTGGACTCTATTTACATAAAATGGTTCTGCTGCATTCTGAATTAGGGTATCTACTCAAAATGGCCAATAGTATTGTTCAGAACTGATTTTTAATGTAAGTTTACTGAACAGGAGGTTGTTTGCTGTCATCTCACAAATATTTATGGATTTTATCAACACAGCAAAGAAGCAGAAATGGAAAAGCAACATATATAAATGAAATGCCATAGGACTACTTTTCTTCTAAGATCCTAAATTTAAAAAAAAATCATATAACAATATGTTGACCTGGACTTTCACAGTGTATGTAGAAAAAAATTTAAAATAAAATGGATACACAAACATTGAGTGGAAATTACAGCTTATCTTTTAAGATTTTTTTATTGCACTTGATGAACTCTGATCTCACTGCAGGGTTGCAGCATTACACATCCCCCTTTAGGACCTCTAAAGCAGTCCATTTGGTATATACTTAATGTACTTTGGCAAAAGTATAAACAAACATCCTATGCTGTTCATAAGGCTGCAGTCACATTGCTACTTGAAGGTATTTGACTTTAAACAAGAACTGGATTTAAAATGAAGTATTAGCAGAAGGGTTATAGTCAGTGTCAACTCAACTCTTTGGACTTCTTGACTCAGCATGAAAAGGTTCATATTATTTTGGATGGAATTATTCGTATCCTGAATCTTAATGTAAACTTTTGCCAGCCAGGGAGCAAAGGGCAAATCATGAAACTAAAACTTAGACTGCTAGAGCCTGCTTTTCAACAAGCTCAGATCCCAGCTGCTGAGAACAATGAGAGCTGCTGAGCACTTTAAAAAAATCTAGTTACTTCAGTTTAGGAACCTAAATGGGAGCTGCGTTCTTTTGCACATCTGACCCTTGGGGGTGTAGCATTGTTGGTAAGAAATCAGGCAAGAGCATCCTTTATCTAAATAAAATTGCAGTCCACAGGGGGTAGTATTTTTATTCTGTGAATTATGCAACACATATTTATATCGGAAAATGAACTTCGATTATGGCATGTATTAATTTTCTTTATTTTCAAATGTACTTAGATTTTTTTTAGTTAATAAAATTATTTCTAGGAAGAAGAATCAAATATAAACTATTTAATTCTAGGTTTTAATCAAAATTACAGCAAAAAAGTTCATGCCTGACAAAAATTATTATTCTACTCTTACAAACCATGGGTGCATTTAGTTTGCAGGTAGGGTTGCCAAATAGTTTAACCAAAAATACCAAACCCCCCGCCCTCTCCCCCCCCAAAAAAAACACCAGGGAAAAAATTCCGTTGGGGGGGAAAAAAGAGGGGGGAGACCAAAGTTGTTGAGCAAAAAAAGAAAAAAAAAAGGACTCCAAGAGTTATTAATCAATCAATCAATCAATCAATCAATAAACAGCATTCAAACAGCATGGCCCCTTTCAGAGTGCGTGCAGAGTCAGAATAGGGATAGGAACAGGGGAGTGGTTGAACACTAAGACCCAGAGAAGGCATTGCTTCCCTTTGATCTTCAGGCTTTTTTGCCGGTGGCCATTTTGTTTTCTTGTTCAAGCCAGAACGCAGCTTCCCTGCAGAACCAGGGTCCGGGGGTTGGGCCCAGTTGCCAAGTGTGTCGTAGGGTTGCCAGGTGTCTGGTATTTTCGCCTCCTGGCCGGAGGAAAAAAATCAGAAAATACCGGACATTTTAGGAGTCCGGGTCAATACCGGACACCTAGCAACCCTATTTGCAGTAGGAAGAGGTCTGAATCTGCCTTTCCCAAGGCTGTAGCATAATGATTGTGCATGTGATCCTGCTGACATACATTAAGATGTTGGACCCACATGGCTTTGTTCCTATAGACAAGACTTGAGTAATTCATGTATAACAGGGATGGGCAATAATTTTTGATGGGGGGCCACCGGAAGAATTTGCTAAGTGGACAAAAACTGCAGTTTTGCATAGTATTAATGGTAGTGATGTGTACACATGTAGCCATTTGCACAATTAATCAATGAGCCTGGGCTCATCAGTTAATCCTAAGGGTCCTGCATGTATCAGCTCCCACAGAGCTGCTTCCCCTCCTCGCCCATGCTGCTGCCTATGTGGAAGACAGCAGCGTGGAAGGGGGGGGGAGGGGGGGAGGAAGATTAGGAGGTGGCTCAGCAGGGAGCCGGCTTACAAACGGGGGGGGGGGGGGGGGAGCGCGGGCAGTGAGGGCAGGCAGGAGCTGGTGCTCGCAGGGAGCTGGCTTAAAAGACAGTTCCCCCCAGCACTGCAGCAGCACAAGTGGGGGGGGGGGGGAAGGCAGGCGGAAGCTGGTGCATGTGAGGAACTGGCTCCCCTGTGTGTAAATGTATAACTGCTGAAATGTACAGTGGTTACATGTTTACAAAAATTCAACTCATTTTAACATCCCTAATTAATAGAGAAGATGCAGGGTCTGGGATGAAAGCTCGGTAGTGCAACGGGGGAGTTTGGGGTCTGGGAAGGGGGTATGAGTACAGGAGAGGATTTTAACCTACAGGAAGGGGTGCAAGATCTGGGAGGGGATTGTGAGCTGGTGCAAGGATGCTGGAGTAGTTAGGGTTGTGATCTAGGGCAGGGGATTGTGGTGCAGGGTCTAGGAGGATGTATGGGTGCAGGAGAGGATTCTGACCTGGAGAACGGGTGCAGGGAGGAGGGGCAGGGTCTGTGAGGGGGTTGTGACCTGGGGCATCGGTGGAGAAGGGAGTGCAAGGATTTGGGTTGTGACCTGGGGCAGGGGATTGGTGCAGGGTCTGGGAAGGGGTATGGGTGCAGGAGCAGGAGTGCTGAAGGTTTTGGTTATGCAGGTTTGGGGTTTAGGAAGGATGCAAAGATTTGGGGGAGGGAGAGTCTAGAGTACTACAGGCAGGTTTCTGACCAGGAGACACTTACTTAGGAGGTGCTTACTAAGTTGCTGGTTCTGGCCTGTGGCCCAGCAGGAGCCTCAGGGAGGCTTTCTGTCTCCTGTACCCTGCACACCACTTAATGGGGCTGTGGGGACCATGTGCTGCTCTGAGCACCGTGAGCCAGGATGTGGGAGGGGGCAAGGCTTTGAGCGCTGCCTGATCTGAAAATAGATAGCTCCCATTGGCTGGTTTCTAGACAATGAGAGCTGCAAGATTGTGCTGGGAGTGGGACAGAGTACAAAGCCTCTCTTCCGCCCTTGCTTATGTGGTGCTCAGAGATATACAGCCCCCCTCATAGCCAGCCATTCTGAGTAGGGTATTGGCCCAGATGTAAAATGTCTGGTATTTTCTGTTTGTCCTGGATGAAAAGCTGCTTGGGACATTCCTCTGCATCTGGCATGGAGATCTAAAGGCACAGTGACTTTTTCTTTTTCTTTTTTTGGTGCTGGGGTTTTTTTTTCCCCCCCAACAACTTTGGCCATGTTCGGTATTTTTTGTGAAGGTATCTGGCAACCATAGTTCTAAGCAGTATGTGGGCCACAGGCCAGATCCAGTAGTTTGACGAGGGCCCTGATGTAAAAAATGATGGCATCATTTAGAGACAAAACCAAAAATGGGATGTTACATGTCTGGTTACCCCACATTTATTTGGGCAGTGCCATCCCATGCATCGACCCTCCATCATGACTAGGTTTGCCAACTTTCTGATTGCAGAAAACCAGTCATTCTTGCGCCACCTCCTACCCTGCCCCTCTGATACTGAGCCATCAGCACAAGGTGGCACCCCAGGATTGGGGTGTTGGCCTGTGTGTAACCACTCACACTAATCAAAATAAGGCCGGGCTTATTACCTACTACATCCCTAATCATTATATTTTATTATAACTTATTTCAAGAACTAAATGACATTAGCCAATCTACACTATATTTAAAAACAGACATTTAATCCTTCCCAACAGTAGATAACTGCATAACACCTACACCTATTGCTATACAAAAACTACACAGCTTCATATGGTTTTAATGAAGGACTGTGCTCAGCTCTGAATAAAAGATTTCAACTATATTTTAATAGCCTTCACAGTCTGAAGATGGTGTCTGTTATGGCTGAATTATATCTAACCTCATTTTTCTTCATAAAGTTGGTTTTAAAAATAATTTCTAGGAAGTCAAACTAGTTATTCTTCTCTATCAACAGGTTAGTAATAAGAAATAAAATGGTGGAAGCTCTTAGGAAAGTTTACTGGAAAGCTTTGGAAGAGTTTTGTGTCTGAAGAAGGGATGCATATGTTTTAAACTAAATGCACAAGAAAACCAACTCTGCATTGTTGTGATATGCTTTCAAATATCAAGTGCAAATATTTAAATCTTTTGGTTTTGGGTTGTGGGAAGTATGTATTTTTTATTAGCTGATATTTCAAGAAGGCTAATCAGTTCTTATGTTCCCGTACATTTATGGGGCAAAAACAAAACTGCAATTTATGCTGAAAAATGGAAGCTGGAGAAAAAAAGCACCATTATTTAAAAGAATGCAGCGAACCCTACTCACAAGAATAAGAGAGAAATGGTGGTCTGCTTTAAAATTAAAGGTGAAATTTGGACTTCACTGACATTAATGGTAAAACTCCTATTGACTTCAGTGAGGCCAGGATTTCAGAGATGTTTTACAAGTCTAATAATCACCACTCCCATTCTGGACTCAAATTATTGCCAATTTTAAGAAATCTGTGACTGTATTGTCACTGCATTTGTGGATACATATTTTTCAGGTTATGCAGCATGTAAACATGTATCTGTGTATTTGATATACCCATATATTTGATATTACAGTGTAGATGTGAAAACCTCCACTGAAGCCACATGCAGCACCCATAACACGATAAGTCACCAAATAAAGCATTAGTCCATGCATTCTAAATTATGGTTTTAATTTCTCTAATAATAGACATGAAAACCTAAGTCACTGTGCATGCACATTCTCTTTAAAAAAGCTATAGTGTTGTTGTTTTTTCAATTTGCTATGTGACTCTGTAAATCCAGTCATAGCTATAATCCTTGAATGGAGAATAAATATCAAAGCTAAATGTTTTAATTCCCAGAACAAAATATCCTGATCCCATGGATTCCCTAGAACAACTGATGTTAGATGTCCCACAGCAGTGATACAACTTTAAAAAATTACTACTGAGATTATTTTATGTTAACAGAAACTGCTGGTACTTAAGTTTTATATTTCTTCTTGCAGAGTCTGAAGTTACATCATGTAATAGAATACTTAATCTACGATCATTAACCAAAAGTAATATGTTCTTCATTTTGAATTTTTAAGCAACTATATTTCACTACATTTTAGGATATGATCTTTCAGATATGATAGACAATTACAATTTAGAATGACCAGCTGGAACTTAAAAAAAAACACAACAACAACGTATTTTCAGTGAAGGAATTCAAGAAAAGTGATGAGGGATAGTTTAAATATTGAGAAATACCCCTTCTCTTTGTATTTACATAGCCCTCTTCTTTTTAACTTTCGAAGTTAAACTTACCAAAGTGTACTTGGACCATACCTTTTCATTTAGTCAAACAATGAGGTCCCCAAAGAAATTGGTCTAAAATTATAACTTCTGATGTCAACAGACTTGGCATGGTGTCCAGGTTAATGTAACATTTGGTCCCGAAAAGTCTTGTTTGAACTAGGACAAGTAGAATCTCCAGAAAGATCAGCAACCAATTGGAGTAAGGAATTCATTGCTGAAGATCCAAAACAACATATCCTGATAAAAAAACACTAGTCTACAAGGCTGGCCATTGGCTGTAGTAAGTCATAAGTTAGAACTCTAACGAAATTTCTGAAAGTTCAAAAAAACGAGTTCTGCTACCCTACTCACAAGGATTCAATGTAGTCGATTAACCGATAAGAAAAAGCTTATAGGTTAATGTTATAGACTACATGCATTCCTCCCCCCCTTCTCCACCAGTAAATTTTTTGGCAGGCTGGCCAGCAGCTTGGCTCAGTATTGGCTTGCGACAGGTCCGGGACCTACCCCTGCTGTGGCTCTGCATTTAAAGTGTATTAGGAGCTGGGCAGGCAGACAGCCCAGCTCAGTTCTGGCTCACACCAGATCCAGGAGCTCAGATCCAGCCCTAAACAAGGGCTGCTGCCACCCCGCGCTGCTGCTTCTTTATCAGAGGCAACAGCACAGGGCAACAGGAAGCCAGTCTGTGAAGGGAGCTGGTTTTTAAACTGGCTCTCCTCACAGACCAGCTCCTGCTGCTACAGAGACAGCAGCACGGAGTGGAACTGGGCTCCTTGGAAGTGAGGTGCACTACTGGCCCCACCCCCAAGGACAACAGAATCGTCGACTAACCCATAAGAATTCATGAGGTTACTCAACTATTCAATTAACCAATATTTAACATCCCTAGACTGTATATGTGTGCTGAAACTATTTGTGTAAGGGATACAGCATCAGGAACAAAAGTAGAAGATAGCTCATAAAAGGACACAAATTTAATTATTATTATTAAGTGTCTTCTAAAAAGAAAGCATTACATGGTTTCCCTGTCTCATTTAGGATTAAGCCATTTTTTGTTTTAAGATGAAGTAGCTATGTTTTCCTGAGTCTGCAGGCAGTCATCTCTAGTATATAGGCAGTTACTGCTTTGTATGGACTTAAGATTCCAGTAATTGCACATCAGCTTTTTTCACAATCTTGTGGCTATCAAAAAAATCATCAATAATTATGGCCGTGCCATGCTATTGACTAGTCAGCTGGTGAGGGAAAATATTAGCAGAAAAAAAAGACAGGAATGGGAGTGGTGTTTGGGGAAATGGAACTGGAAATTGAAGAAAAAAGGTAAGGAAAAAAACCCCTCTCTTCCTACCACGTTAGGCAAGAGGCTCTGAAAGTTAACGAAGTCGCAGCAATTGAAAGCTCAGCTAACTTGAGTCTTACCAATCCTGGACTTACTTTGTAGTGTAGGCTAATGATTCTTAACCAGACGTATGTGTACCTCTGAGAGTATACAGAGATCTTCCATCAAATCATCTAGATACCTGCCATGTTTTAAAACAGGTGATATAAAATACACTAGCAAAATCAGTACAAACTAGGGATGTGAATGGGTAACTGGTTAATGGGTTATCCGGTAATCATCACCCTTTTGGGCACCGGTTACCCAGTGCCCGGAAGCAGCACCCCACCTGTAGCTTGCCATAGACAGAGGGCTGTCCCAGGAGGGCGGGGAGCTGAAGGCAGCCCCAGTGCTCGGGTCAGGAGCCTCCTGCTGCCAGCAATAACAGCCACAGCGCCGTGGCTGGGAGCCCACTTACTTGGTTAACCAGTTAAACATTAGGTTAACTCTCTGGAAGATCCTGAAACATTTTGGCTGTTCAACCAAAATTCTTCAGTATTATACTTGTCTTATACAACAACATGTAGGCTATGATACTCAACAATGGCAACACACATGATGTAATGACAGGAGTGAAACAATAGTGTGTGATAGCACCTATGCAATTTAATATCTTTTTGGTAGCCATGCTCCAGGTTTAACCTCCCAGGAGAAGTCAAAATAACCTACAGGATGGATGGTAGCCTCTTTAATCTGTGCCGCTTCAGAACCAAAGACCAAGACCACAACAGCGTCAGTGATAGAACTTCGGTATGCTAATGATGCCAAGGTCAGTGCCACCTCAGAAGATGGTCTCCAAGCAATCATCGACATTTTCGTTGTGGCCTATTGCAAGTTGGGACTGACTCTCAATGCACAAAAGACCCAGGTTCTCTTTCGGCCAACACCCACCACCATTACCTGAACCAACCATCACGGCGGATGACCAAGTGCTGGAGAATGTCAACAGCTTTCCCTGTTTTGGAAGCTATCTGTCCAGCAATGATGACCTTGACGATAAAATCCAACACTGAATTTCCAGTGCCAGTGTGGCTTATGGACATTTACGGAAGCGAGTCTTTGATGACTGTGACATTAAGACGCAGACTAAGATTGACATCTATAATACCCAATGTTGCTATATGGAGCTGAAGCCTGGACTCTTTATAGACATCATATTAAAGATCTGGAGAAATTCCACCTACGGTACATGACAATATTGGGCATCACGTGGCAGGACAGATGGACCAACATTAGTATCCTCGCTGAGGCAGATTCCTGCAGCACTGAGGCAATAATCTCCCACAGGCAGCTATCATGGTCTAGTCACGTGGTCAGGATGCCTGACACACATTTGTCTAAACAGATTTTCTATGCTCAACTGAGGACCGGGACGAGGTCTTGTGGTTGGCAGAGGAAGCACTACAGACACATCCTTAAGAATATCTTGGTAAAGTGCAACATTGACAATGACACCTGGGAGAGACAAGTGGAGGATTGGGTAACCTGGAGGACCACCATTAAGAACAGTACCTGACATTTTGAGATCAAACGTCATCTCCATGAAGATGATCAGAGAGTCCCCAACATAAGGAGCATGCCTAGGCACGCGTCAGTACTGATGGAGATAGAGACCTCATGTGCAGCCACTGCCAGAGAGCATTCCTTGCCAGAATTGGCCTAATTACTTATCTTTGCACTCAGTTTTCAGCATCCAAGGGGAAATTTTACTCAATTTGAGGGATCCAGAGAGAGAGGTTAACCTAATGTTTAACTGGTTAACTAACTAATCGAGATTTTACATACCTAGTACAAACTAAAATTTCATACAGATAATGACTTGTTTACATTGATCTATATATTAAATCCTGAAATTTAAGGACAATACTTATATTCCAACTGGTTTATTTTATAATGAGTGGGCAAAATGAGAAATTAAGCAATTTTACAGTAACAGGATATTGTTACACTTTTGTATTTTTATGCCTGGGTTTGTAAGCAAATAGTTTTTAAGTGAGGTGAAACTTGGGGGTACACAAGACAAATCAGACCCCAAAGGGTACAGTAGTCTAGAAAGGATTAGAGCCACTGAAATAGACATACCCTTAAAGTGCTGGGCTTCACAGAATTGTATTGCCTTAGACTGAGTCTCCGGAATTTCTTTATCTTCTCTGAAATGTAGGTGGATAGTAAATTTTTTTCAAGACTATGATACAAAAGTACCATTTGTTTTGCAAACAAGGCAGCACTGTTCTGTAGGTAGAATGATCCCAAAGGCTCCCTTTCTAAAAGAATCCATGAATACAACTTTGTGTAATAAACAGTTGCATATGAAGGTGAATGCAATGAAATAACTGTGTGGGTAACTGAATGGATGTCAAGACTACAAGTGTTATAGAATCTAAATTCATTATACTGCTGTATGTGTTCATTCAAAATCTATTAAGTCTAATAGATTACAAAAGTAAGTGAAGGGGACAAAGCCAATTTACTGAAGACATTATTATTGCACTTCAAAAATGTGCACTTAGAGCAAGGGTAAAAAGCTTCAAATCAGATAATGTCAGAAGAAAAGCAGTTTTATGATAATTGTACGTCAGCCACATTTTTCCCTTTCAAACCCCCCTACCTAAAATAGTGTGACAGGATGGATTCCAAGATGTGCTGAGCTCCTGGAGCTGCTGTAAACTTGCCCAAAATCCCTAAAATAATTTCTGAGAACTCTTGGGGGCCCCAAAATCAGAAATGTTGCCTCAGCAGTTAGTGAATTCTACAGAAACCAGCTGAAAGACCACAGGTTTTGTTTGTTAGTATAGTTTGGTTTGTTTTAAATCTGATCTCTGAAAGAACTATATGTAAAGAACTAAAGACGAAGCATCTTAATAGTTAACATTTGGAATTCATAACTTTTTCTCTCTTTAAAAAAGTAAGGTCTAGCCAAGAGAAACAAACATTTTAAATGAACATGTTTCTTTTATAGCTATGTATTTCTTATAAATGTTATAATTAATTCAATACACTAAATGTAATACAAAAGGACTAAAGCCTAATCTTGTAGTGTAGCGATTTGAAAGGTTCTGCTGTATTTCACTGAAGTATTTTAATTTGGTGTAAGGAGCTGGCAAATGAAATACCACCTCTGGTAGGCGGTCAGCTTTTTAATTTTTTTTTCCTATCAATCTGTAACCAGCCCTGAAGCCATTTAAGCCTCTCATTTAGGATTCTGGAGCATTTATGTTTAAGAAAAGTGTTTAATATGTTCTAGGTATAGTTGAAAAAATGGCTTATGAAAACAATATTTCATCATGTAATGAAGCAGGTTGGTCTCCCTCTGACATGGAAGGAGAAGATTATACCAAGGTACCTTGGTGGGCAGGGCCAGAGCGATTCTATTCTCCCCTCAGGAAGCAGAGCCAGAAATATAAAGGCTGGAGCTGAGACCTTAGTCAGGTGCTGGACACTGAAGGAGCCAGATGCCTTCCACGAGCACCCAGAACTGTCCATTGCAAACCCTGAATTAGGGCCTGGGCACCATGACTTTTACTCAACCCAAGTATAGGTCCAGGTACCTGAATTGTTGCCACTCCACCCTGAGCAAGGCCCAGGGCACACTGACAGCTTGCATGGCCTGAACACAGGCCCAAGCGTTCTTGCCCCACCCTGAAGCAGGGCCTGGGCTGACTAATCTGTTCTGCTTGCTTATAGTGAGGCAGACTGGCCTCACATTACACATGGTCGTGTCATGGCTCCGAACCGATCCAGTATACACCAGCCCAAGATGTATTTCATTAATTCAGTAAATTCCAATTCAGAAAGATACATTAATGCTCTGAATTTCCAAATTTCTGTTTAGATGTTTTCTTTCGCTTTGTTGTGCAATTTTTTTTTTTTTGGCAATACTGTATAAAACAATGTCTTACTCCTTACACAAATTTAAGCATGATATTTTCTCAGATAAAATGAACTCCTTGTAGACTTCTGACATTAATATCCTATTGTAATAATAAATATTCATCAACAGAATTTTTTAATGAAGCCCGTAATTTGCTTGTAAGTTCAGAAAATCTAAAACTTACATTTTATTTTTATTTCTTTCAATATTCTTCTGCTAAGTACAATGACAGCTACAACAACCTTCAAGCCTGACAAATAAGATTTCTCTTTTTTTCTTAGGAGGCCACTGCTGGCCATCCATGACCAAAAGCTCTTTAACCATCCCCCAGCTAAACATAACTTCACACTGTTGGGACAAACAACCCAACTATCATGCATTTCCTTCAACAATGAATCTTAATCCATTTGGCAATGTATACTTAATAAATGACTTGCAAGTTAGAAAATTCCTGACATTAGTACAATATTTTTGTAGCATTACTGTGTGCTGATCCTGAAAAGACTCAACATTATGCTCTATATATACATCCAATTGTTACATTATCAAAAGAGTTTGTTTACTTCAGCAAATAAATTCTAAATTTTAAAATGTTTATATTTAATTTTGCAAAATGAGCCTTTTCTAATCTTGTAATAAGTACTGAAATACTGAAATTTAATCAGTAAAAATGTGGACAAGGAGACAAATTGTAATGTTCCAAAATAGCCTGAAATGTGAAACCCATCTTGAAATGTGTAGGGCAGCCATGCATCTTGCAAGGCCAAATTTCGAGTACAATTAAGGAAACATCTTTTCATCACGAAGACAATGAATGACTGTATGAAGATAAATCAGTACTGCTGGCAGCCAGTCATAGTTTAGAGCAGCTCTACGGCTGCTCCATCTTACACTAGTGGATGAACTGGCCCACAGCTAACTCCAAATTAGGTGCAGGTTAGTGTCATATAATGGTGATGAAAAGCCAAGTTTGCTTCTCTCTTCCACCAGATGCTGACACAAACTTATCTCATGTCTGTGGTTCTTGGGACAATTTGGTACAACACCACTATTTGTGTTTACTGATGGCGCACAGTAGAAAGAGCATGGCTGTACTATTATCAGAGTCCTAAAAATGGCAATTTTCTTTTATATTTCCTGCCTACATAGTTGGATTTAAAATAATATGAATGCTCAGTCATAAACATATCTAAAACCAGAGTAAATATTAAACCTACACATTACTCGCAAATATTCCCATTTACCCATTTCCATTTTCCAGACTTCACAATACTCCCAAATGCAAACACAAAGAGTTGAAAGTATACCAGTCCAAACAACAAGTCACTAGCAGTTGAGACACCAACTCCGTGGGTGCTCTTGGTTTAAGGACCAAAGGAAAGAAATAGTGGGTGCTAAGCAGCTCCACAGATCAGCTGGTCCTCCCCTGCCAGGACCTCCTGCTCACTAGTGGCTCCATGGAACAGCTCCCCCCAACCCAACACAGAAACAGGATGGGGGGTAAGGTGGGAAGAGATGGAGTGGGGGGGGGAGGTGCTGGAGTGGAATTGGCAGTCCATTCCCCTCCCCCCAGAGCTCCGGAATCAGCACCATGGACTAGCAAAGTCCAACTGTAACTAAAGCACTCCTCAAGCCTATTTTTATTCCTCTGGACTGGGGTACCCAACCTATGATCTGGGGGCCATACATAGATCACCAGAGCATTTCATATGGCCAATTTATTAGTATTTTTCATCATGTGTACATTGAATAGTTTATACAACTGAGTAAACAGACAATACTGTACACAGAAACAACCTACCTAAATGCACAACAAACAAGCTAAACTTAAAATATAAATCAGTACGGGTAACTTTAAGTCTTATGTAAATATATAGAATCTGGCCCAGACAAGGTTGTGCTTACATCCGTTTGCCGTGAGGTGTAGCAAGGTTGGGCACCTCTGCTCTAGACTATTTTCTCTCCCAAGGTGAAATTCTCTGGTATGCAGAGGGGCCACACTAAGGGTGAATTTCATTCTCTGCAAATAACTATTTAAGGTAAATGCCTGAAGATAGGACCAATACTAAGTTAATATTTTAGTCAACCACGGTTATCTATACACTTTCAATTATTTATACAACTTGAAACAGTCTGGGTAAGCATACTGCCAAGATAGGGAAATGGAGACTACTCACAGTGCATTGTAAAGCAAGCATAAAGAAAGTTATGTTGTTCATTTTAAACTCTGCTATATTATAACAGAGTTATTTTACATATGACCAAAAATGTTTCTTGCATGTACCTAAAAATACTTTTAAGTTATTCTGTATTGAAATATAATGCAAATTATAGTACAGATATAATTATGTCTCGTAGATGCTATATGTATACACACAAGCAATGAACATCCTCAAGAAATTGTCTACATACAGGTAAAAAATAGTTTTTTTTTTTTTTTTAAACAAAATAGGACTAATAAATAGTTTTTGTACATGCAAAGGGATATATTTACAAAATCGTCCATCTCCCATTAATGCTTGTGGGAATCAAATCAATTCCTCAGCTTTTCCTTGAGTGAGATGATTGTCTTCAGTATGATGGTCATGATGTCCTATTCATTTTTCTAGTTGAAAGTGAGGCTGCTCTCAGTCAAAATGATAAAGACTGAGAGATTCCATTCAATTTTGCTGCCCTCATAGAAGATGGCGGCCCCTTTTTCACCATGTAATGGATGGGCAATGCCCAGAAAAACATGAAAATACACAGAATGAGACGTGTTACAGACAAAAAACTGAAAATGAAGATCCTTATTTTGTTTAAAATTTCTGGAGACTGTATCAGTGTTTATTACAAATATAAAACTAAGAATGGGTAAAATATCACTTGCAAAAACTAGCTTCAAAGGTTTTGGGAGTATATATTTACATTAGTATTGGCGGGTGAGAGGACAGAAAAAAGCAACAAATAGAGAAAAGTAAGACTATTGAAAGGAAAAGCCATTTAACATGTTGGAGGTTTATTTCATGAATTGTATTTAGCTGCTCAATGCTGTATTAATATAAATTAATATAAATAATATAAATATAACCTCTTCATGAAACTAGGTTAATTTGGGTTCTCCTGGGTCTGCTCAGGTTAATGAGCCAACATCTCTTCTTCCAGTGTAGGAAGCTGAATCTAGCCACTTCTTGTTGTTTGAATTGAGCAGTGACATATACATATGCATGTACATGTGTATGTCTGTGTATATCTTGCAGTATTGTTGCCTTACTTTAAAAGAGTCAGCTTTCTGTCCTCTTTTGTAACAATGCGGAATCAGGGGAATGAAGGAAAACCAAGTGAGAGATTCAGGTGCTACAAGGGAGCACTGAGGAGAAAGGGGTGGGAGAGGGCAGATGGAGGGGAGTATAGTGCAATGGGAAGAGCAGGAAGAGACTGAAGAGATACAGAGGAATGCACCGTTGCAGAGAAGATGGTTAGGGAAAAGATGGGGAAATATAGGAGGCTACTGAAGGTAGGTGGGAACAGGAACATGGAAGAAAACATAGGTGGGGGATAGAGAGGATTGGGAGTAAGTAAGGAGAGTCTCCACTTCCAAGGGAGACCACATGTTTGGTTGATTCCGGACCATGAGATGCACATACACACATTGGAGGTGGGTAGCTTCTTCCTAAAAGTAGTCCAAGTAAAATGTGATTAAATTATAAATCACATTGTTATTACGCCAAGCTTATCATATGTTTGGGTCAGATGATTTTTGAATTTTTGGGGTTGAGGCTATTGAAAAAGTACTTGATATCTATGGGACAACTGTGACATGGATCCAAATAGCTCTAAGCAAAAGAGAGAGAACTCATACTGACTTCAAAGGGTATTTTGCTAAATGAAAGATGTGGAAATGTGTTTTCTTCTAAATTATAATGTATCTTATGACTAGTGTCCAAATTGACTTGTGTGTTCTTCCCTAATAAATATAAAAATGCTGTAAATCCTGTTTGCACTTGAGATGCAGATACTCAAATATGTAATTGTCTGTATAAGTTAATTTAGAACACCGAAAAATATGAAGCAACAAAATGTTCAGTAATTTTAGAAAAAATATATATTATTCAGTAATTAGGAACATTAGCAAGAGTCAAAGAATGGTGCTATATTTGATTATTTCACAGTTAAATTACTGTCACACCAACAGCAATATAAAATGAGGATAAACTCTTGCAAAAATGAACTAAGGAAGAAATATTTCACTAAAAAAAAAAAAAAAAGGAAATGTAAAGCCTTATTAAAAACTAGAGGATTCCTCGAGAATGAACTGGTAAACATTTTCTCTAAAAGATATCATGCACAAGTTCTAATGTTTTAGTGACAGCTGGCATGTTCCACTGTAGAAGAGCATTCATTTGCATGTTTCCTTTATGTATTAGGTGAAGCTGGAGAACACTGCAGATTGTACTATAACAATGCCCTGGAGTTAAACAGAAAGATGAGGAAAGAAAAGGTTTATTGAATAAGCAGGTATTCTGACAAGAGTAGCAGCACACTGTGCTAATATAATTTTGTTTCCACTGTAAACCTTGCAGGATTTTTATGGTCATTTCTTTTTCTATTTTAATATATACTATAGAGAATATAACTTGGCTATAAAAGTTTCTTCTTTGCTTTGACATGCCACCTAACATCACAGCTTGGGAGAGAAGTGAATGATCAAATGAAATTAAGTTTAAATGTTTTTGTCGACTTTTAATTAATTTAAAGCTAGAAAAAGTAAAAATGAGGTTCAGAGATTCCCGCATGCTTAATGCACTTAATCCATTTTGCAATTAGATGAGCTTGTACCTGGAAGGTGTTTGGGTCAAGTTATAAAAAAGGGGGTGCCTGAAATTAATCTCTAAACTATATTTATGTACCTAAATAAATTACATGATTTTTCAATAATGCAGAACTCTTCTGATTTTATTGAGAGCTGCTGGTTGCTCATCCCTTTAGAAAAATTAGACCATTCATTGATAGAAGTTGCTAAAAAAAATTTAGGTGAATAACTTTAGGTAACATTTTTGAAATCTTGGTCTGCAATGTAAGTTTTTGATTATGTCAGCGTTACAGGAGCTATTATTTTCAGCTTCCTATAAATAGATCTGCTAGCTGGTATACAATAGAAACAATCAGAGACAACTACAAAAGTGAAAACCATCATCACAAGAATGGGGTCCTATAATTTTTTTTAATCAATAGCAAGTTCACGTATGCAATGATCCCACATATAGCATGCAGTGTAAAATTCCTGAAAATCCTGGTCTCAGTCAAGTCAGGAAGAGATTTGTCAATGTCTTCAGTGAGGCCAGGATTTTTCCCAATGACTAATAATCATATATTATCTAGGTTTCCATAAAAAAAACCTGAGCAAACTGAAAAGACAGAGTTGTCAAGACGAGCCCAGAAGCCATGATAGTTTTTCTATAGCAAAAGTGTAGGAATATAGGAAGCTGTATGTGTGCTGAATATTGTCTTCCCTTTTTCTTTTTTCTCCATTCCACTGTTCCTTTCTCTGATGCCTCAGTCCTTTCCTATATACTGTCTCTCTGTCCTTAAGACAATGTCTTAACTAACCCTGGCAATGTCTACACTGCATAGCTTTTCCGGGATACTTCTGCTTTTCCGAAAAAAATTCAGAAAAGCAGATGCATTTTTTCGGCATCCCTGTACACCACATTCTATGAAGGGATGTTCTGAAAGTGGGTTTTTCCTGACATCTGGCCCAGTGTAGATGGGCCAAATGTCGGAAAAGACTCTTTCGGAAGAAAAGCAGAAAAAGATATACAAATTGCGTATCTTTTTCTGACTTTTCCCTGCAGTGTAGACATAGTCCCTTGCCATGTTTGGCCAAGGTCCATGACCACGTAAGGACAGAACAAAAACAATCCTATCCCATTTGTGTCTGTCTTTGCACATGTTACTTTTTAGTCTGCGGAGAAATAGAAATTGAAAGCCTGGAACTTTCAAGAAGCAAGAGCTGGTTGTTAGGCTGAACAGACTAGAGCCATTAATTCATTTTTATGAGACTATAAGTGTAAGTGTAGCATGCGTCTGTGATGCAATTTAATTGGAATTGTTATTTTTAAATAAGAAATTTAGTATTTTATGTATTTATTTTTAAATAAAAAAATCCAATTTAAATTTTTAAAAACCCTGCTGAAGGTACATGCTGCCTCCTTTCACTGTTGCCTAGAGGAACTTTCATGAAGTGCAGGAATGTATAGAAATATTTTATGCTGTTATTTATTTTGGGGAGGAGGAGAGGGAAGTGATGTATTTGGTGTCCAAAATACAGAATTAATGGATTTTGGCAAAGCAAACTGTTTTAAATCTGGGACTGCCACGTGGATGACTGACTGAGGCAGAAAATATTGAAAGAGAGACAGCATGCTCCTTTTAGCATTTTGGCAGCACATCACCATTTTCTGCCAGACATGCACTATATGCAAGTTCAGAAGCTGAACTGGCATAGTATCATGCTACACATTGTACATTGTGCATGTATCTTAGTTCTGACTGGTGTTGTATAATGAATGGCATCTAAGAGTCCATGAACATTAGTAAACAAATCTAGTCTGCTAACAGTTTGGTTCTTTTTTTTAACTGGTATTTGATACAAATATTGTCAACACATTTATTCAATTCTGGAAATAATATATTTGCCTTTGGAAAAGAAAGACAGAAAAAACAAAAAGAAGAATAAAAAAAGGAAAATGAGCAATTTTTAAACACTGAACAGGCACTGTATGTAGTTATTGCGGAAGAAATGCACCCTGGTAACGGATTGATTGTGTGCGATTAGGAGAACAAAATCTGTTTGATACTTAGTAGTTATTTTACATCAGAAAACATTAGAAATTACAAAGTCAGTATATGTTGTTTGCAAAAGCTCAAGTGAGACTCAGGATGATTTTTTTTAATTACTATGTTTTCAGCTTTTTTCACAATTGCTCCAATCATAATATTAAGCACAGGATAAGTTTAAATATTCATTTCCTTTTTCAGATATTGTTCATAGAAAAGTTAACATACGACTTGGTGGCAAGATTTTCCTATTGTCCTGTCTGTGAGCGGATGCTGGAATCCTACATGGAGCTGTAAATTAATTACTGCTGACTCATAAGGGAAGATGTAGATCCTAAGACCTGACTTGGTAAATAAAAGACATGAGCAATACCCATCTGAGTGAAGGAGCTGGAATCTGGGATAAAAAATCTTGAGAGAAGGAACATCACAACAACTAAGCCCATTTAGATGGTTTAGGCGAGGGGGGAAGGGGATTTTGTATGTAGCATTATTTGTGAATTATCTTTTTTGTTAATAAATCAGGCAATTGGAGGCAAGATTTGTGACCTTACCAAAGTGCAATTTAAAATACAGACTAGTCAGCATAATGTAAAAATTATATATACTGTATTTTTCAAACCAAACTTACCAGTTTCAGAATTTGTTAATTTGCAAAACAGAAGAGAGTTTGTCAAAAAACAAAAAAAAATTAGCTATAAAGGGGAAAAAACATTGACAATTCTAAACTAAAGTCTCATTAATACATTCCAAATTAAACTGTTCAGTTTTTTCCCCCTCTCTCTTAATATATTTTATGCTGTGTTCATAGGGATAAAGCATAAAAGGTGAATCACATGACATATGTTTTAATTCCCAGATTTGCTATGCCTACTCCACATGGCCAGTAAATTTAGCAGGACCTGTTTTTACCCTGGCTTTCAAAAGAGAATGTATGCTGTCTGAAAATCCCAGTATCCTAGTCTGACTCGGAATTCCAGCAAGTTTCCTCTGTTGCTTCTTCTCCCCACTCTTTCCTCCTGTGGAATTCTCTCTCTCTTCTCCCATTATAATCTTCTTTCCTTTTATTCCCCAACAGCATGAGATAATTTTAAAATACCAACTACATTCATTCTAGTTGTGTTCACTTCTACAATATTTGGAAATAGCCTAAACTGATGACTTTAATTTTATCACAAAACAAAATTTAACTATTTTCTCCAATATTCAGATGCAGATTAAAGTGGTGCTAAAACAGGCAAAAGATATGAAACATCCTATTAGTTCTCCAGAAATTATTAGCTCACTCTTAAAACATTTAAGGAGGAAAAAAATCATGATACATTCAAAAGTTATCTGATTGCTCTAAATCTTGTACAACACACACTGTAAAGCTAGGCCATTAATTCTTCAAAAGGACTACTGTAGAAACAATTTATGCAGCCCCTCCAGTTACTCTGACATCTCCATATACTGAAAGTGCAGTGACCCCAAATGTTTTGGCCCTATTAAGTGCCAACATATCAAATGATCAACAGCCTTTAATGTCTCTGTAGTGAAAAGAGTTAATTTAATCTGCGTCTGACTGTGATGTTCTTAGACAATGCTTGTTTCATAATATCAGCTGCTATTATATAGACAATAAAAAGATTCAATGTGGGTATGAAAAATATGTAAAACTAACTTCTTGCAGATTTTTATTAGAACTGTTTCTTATTCTCATTTTTCAAAGCAATTTGTGGAGAGAAATATTACCAAGCACAGTATTAGCACCTATATAAACTATCAACTATATAATATATGAAAATTCTTATTTAGAATTTTACAGTATGTGAACTCCAATATTTTCCTGTATCTGATGACTGCTTTTGATATATTAGGTTTACAGTTCACTACTTACAGGGACTAAAAGGCTAAATATTTTGAATTGTTTCACTTTGTCCATATGTTCAACATTACCTTGTTGACAGGAGGACTTAAAGCTGTTTGGAGGAAGTCCCCAGGAATGGTATATGTTTGTAGTATATTTTAAATATAGACAGAATATTGAACTAGAAAGGAAGAAATCTAGATGAGGTATCTTAACATCATCATCTGTGATCAAATGAATAGTGAAGACGTGAGACAGAAAACTGATGAGAAAAAAAAGGAATACTACTACGTGAATACTTCATTATTTCTTATCAATGAAGCAAAAAATCCACCTTTCCTTAGTTTTCTAAGACATGCCAACAGAAATTGTTTATGCTCAGATGTTAATCTGTTCAACTTTCCTTAAATGCACCTTTTAATTTAACTTACCATCAGATACTATGGGTGCACTTCATCTTATTCCTTATGGATTGATTTGTGGGGCTGAAGATGGAGACAGCCGACCAGAAAGCACATATCACTGCTATGAAAGCCTGCATTTTTAAAAAAGTATTAAAAACCTGCCATTTATTGGAATTCTCTATTCCGAGCACAGGCTAGCAAATTATACTTATTTCAGTTCATGTTTATTTTCATGGGGAGTAAAACATTAGTTGAATCTTCACTTGCTTCTACTTGACACAAAAGAATTGTTAATGTTCAGCTGACTGATTTCCCATCTCACCTATTATTTGAATATTATTAATATGCTTCACTTAGACTTCTCTCAGCAAGAAACAGTATGCTAAATGAAACCTTTCCAAGCTGGCATTGTTAATAAATCCACATTATTCAAAATACAATTGAAAAAGGCAAATGTATCTTGCAGTGTATGCCAGTAAGTAGTTTACCTTCCTGTGAACTCAATTTGTATTAGGTGATCATTTTGTTAGCTCTTGAAGCCAAAAATTACTTGCACCTTAACAATTTGCCAAAAGAAAAACAATCATTCAAAGTACCTCAAAAGTTCAACTGAAGAACAAGCAAGTACATATTTGAACTACATAACTATACAATGTCATTAAAATAGGCTAAACATTAACAGCCAATCCTCCTACTCATTTTTAGAGGGGAAAATTATTTTTTTCTATAAAATGGATTTTCATTAACTGTCTTCTGTGTTCTAAACACACTATAAAATACAATTTAAATTTTAACGTGCCCATACTTTAAAAACAAACCAAATAAAACCACTTTGCACTCTTCTTTGAATTATCTTAAGTGGTATAATTATGAAGAGTTATTCATACCCACAGTTTTCATTTTTGTAAATTAATACTATTTATATACATAAGGAAAACCCTGAAGGTCTCATTTTGATAAAATGGAAATGACTGCTCATCTTCATTCATTTTGGCCTTCTCTTACTTCCTGAGGTTTTGTTTCACGGTAATTAAGATGGTTCTCTGCCTGTGCACTTACACACCAATACCCACACCCAGAAGGCAATAACAAATTACATGGTAGTGTTTGTTAATTTGAAGTGAAAATACGATCATTGGCTTACGTAAAATATTTGCTTGGCAGATACAGTAATGTTTTCATTGCTAATTAAACACTTTTAGTAGTCCATAGACAGAAGAAAAATCCCATTTTTTCCTCATAAATACAAATAAAAACATATCCTGATTCCCTTATATGAGTAGTCCCACTGATTATAGTCAAACAGTTCATGTGAATAAGAGGAGCAGGTTTAAAAATAGAATCTGTCACTACTGAGGATGTCATTCTGAAACTACAAGATGTGCTGGAAACAAAGCCTTTATTAAGGTTGCCTAACACTTTCCATTAAGAGCCCCTGATGTAAGTTGCTTATAATTTTTTGCCAGACTAACTTTTCAGGATGACATTTTCCATTCCAGGTACTTGTTTCAGACTTAATTTTCATGGAACATTTTGGAGAAAACGGTTCAGCCATTACCAAGAATGAAGGTAGGGAAAACTAGGAAGCTCTGCCAATGTTGATGCTCTTCATGCTCTTCTTTCCCCAACTATTTACTATATAGAGTTATCTAAGAGCTATTTCAGAAAAATAGCACTTGACAGGTTAATATTTTAAGTTCACTATTTAGTTAAGTAAGCGAGGATGTTGAATACTTTTAACAAAGACCAAAAAAAACCCCATGAACACAACATGTACAAATAAAGTGAACTATAATTTGATCACTATCACAAAATGCCATACTTCCACTCAGAGTAAAACTTTTAAATATGATTTAATCCTCAATAAATATACCATGTATGTTTGAGTTCTTATCGTAATCAGCAGCAAGTTCAAAAGTTTTGCCACTGAGACCTTAGATGTTTTCTTACCGTATGTATTACCTTAGGGGCAAACAAATCTCTGTTTCCGCTTTCTCATGCTCAGACTTTAAACTGTTCTCAGATGAATGTGGTCCTTCAAACTTTAGTTCAAACAGTAAAATAAAATTTCTTTGAGAGCTGCATCTGCTGTATTTTTCAGTTTCCATATGGAGAGAAAGTATTTGAAAGACCCAGGGGAACACTCCCCAAAATTAATTGAGTCGTCATACCAGAGTCCTAATAATGGTTAAAAATGCTGAATCTTCATTCTCTCTGCATTCTAGTGACAACATTAGTACTCATTAAGAAACAATGATTGTGAAAAGTGCCACTGAATAGCCTAAATAATTATGACTATCTTCATAGCATGGGGGGAGGGGAAGGAGGAGTTGTAACACCTAACACTCAATTGTGATTTTGAAATTCTCATGTGAAGTACAGTGTATATTGTATGAACTATTGTTTATTTAACGAACATCCACCTAGTTTTCCAAAGTGCCATTCTCCCACAAATATTTTTTTTGTTTCCGCAGCCTTCAACTTAAAATATTTCTCATCAGTCCAGGCAAATCTATAATCAAAAGTAATACTAAAGAAAAGTAAGTAAAAAAATCAGCACATGTATCACAACGTACACTGTTGATATTCAATTATTTTACTACTAACAATTTTCTTTATGAACTCAAGGACTACAATTTGAAAGTTAAAGAAATATTGCTGGGGTGTGTGTTTTGCTGAAGTATACGTATACCTAACTCTGAGCACTTTCATTGTCACCCTACAACAATATTGTCTAATTGGAAGAACAGAACATGACCTACTTCAGAAAAATCTGCTTGCCTGGCTCCTTACTCCCTTCAGGGCAGGGATTGGTATGGGAGCTGCAGTATGAGAGTTTACACTCTCACTAGTTTTAGAGCCTCAAGTTAGTAGCATTCCCAGTAGTGCTTTGCTTTTTGTGACAAAGGGGAAAAATAATAAAAAAAAATCCAACACATACAAAAGTAGAATATAAAAAAATAATTTACTGAACAATGCTCAAATAAATCCACAGAATGAGAATAAGATTTGAAAATAAAATTTCATCTAGTTATTAGTAGTACCGATTCATGGTTTTGGCTCAGACTATTAGGGTTGCCAGGTGTCCGTTTTTTGCCTGGACAGTCCGTTATTTCTGGACCCTGTGTGGTTAAAAAAACCCCAGAAAATACCAGACATGTAAAATGTATTTTTCTGTTTTTGTTGGATGGAAGGATGGCGGGGACATTCTTAAAGGCACAGCGACTTTTTTTTTTTTTTTGGTCTTGTCTCCTTTTTTTTTTTTTTTGGCTCAACCAAGTTTGGTTATCCCCCCTCCCTTTCCCCCCCCCCCAACCAATTTTTTTTCCTGCCATGTTCGGGATTTTTGGTGAAAGCATCTGGCAAGCCTGCAGACTATGGAAACATTATTTGTATCTAATACAAGCTAAAGAGATATATATTTCAAGAACCTATGTACAGGGTAAGAAAAGAGGAGGCAATAAGAGTGTCAGCAAAAGAATGAGGAACCAAGATGACAGTAATGGGGAAAGGATTGAGGGAGAAATGCCAAGCTCAATCGAAAGATTAAATTCTATTTGTGTGCAGATTCTGCCTTGACATATCAAAAGTGATCATATCTTGCATCAAGGCATCCTGTGCACAGTTAAAAAAAAAAAAAAAAAGTGATATTTTTCAATGAGGATGGGAAAGACAGGGCTCATATGCTACAGATATTTTTGTTTAATCTTTGAGAGTGCACTTTTTGAAAAGTAGAAGAACTGACTCATCTTGCAGGCTTAATAAGAAAAGTTTGGCTTAGTGGATAATAATGAAATTATAAGACTTGAATACTGCCTTGCTTATGGCAGTCTAGGGCACAGACATTTTCTTAGAGGCTTTTAAGATGTGGAAAAGACAGACTGGGGAAGCTAGCAACTCAAGAGGCTGGCTGAACCTGTGACATCAAAGGACAGCTTAGCTGGAATTGATAAGTAACATTTCAGACTTTTACTTCAGGTGACATACAGAAAATAGGAAAAGGACAAATATGAAAAAAAATCCACATGCTAAATATTATATAAGACACCAGTTCCCATTCCCACATAACAAAAATAAATAATTGGCATTCAACTAAGGAAGTTAAAAATCGTGTAATAGGATAACCATGTAACTGCTGAGCTTAGTTTATATTGCAGACCCTGCAGCGAAGCCTCTCCAGAAGCAGAGCAGGCAGCCCTTGCTCATCCGGCTCCCAGGGAAGCGGCTTCACTGAGTGTAACTGACACCATTAACTGATAAGCATCTGCTTATCCGTTAAATGGTTAGTTGTTTCCACTCAAACATTGCTACATTCGAGTGACCTACTAATCAAAGAACATCAAAACATTTTTTTCTGCCGGGGAAGTATGGAGGTGAAATGTAGCCAACACAAGGTACAGACACTATATGTAAGACACCATCATTATTCAAATTACAGTATTTTTTGTTGTTAATAACTGCATAATAATCAAATGTATTTTAATTTGTTTGTTGTTTTCCAGCACACTCATGGGCATGCGAGAACACAGACACTACAAACTGGGCACTTATATGATCTTGGTAACAATATTTGCATAAACTTCTATTCTCTGAAATAAATGAAAAAACACAGGAAGGAAAACATTGATTATGGTTGGTCTCAGAATCAAAGTAACATTTGAAAAAGGTTTAAAAGATTATTGATGATCATCTCCCATTTTCTAAAGTAACAGAGTAACATCTTTTCAGAGAACAGCATGTTTTGCTGTGGTATATTGTTATCGTGGAAAAAAACCTGCTATGTTATTTAACTTTGTCAGATAAAATTACACAAACAAAACAAAACCCCTTAGTTTATATAGTTTTAGAATCTCTACCATGGAATTTAAACATGCCTAAATGTTATTATATACATATATAGCTTGATTATTTTCCACCAAATTTACACTAAGTCAATTGAACAATGAGGAGTCCTGTGGCATCTTAGTGTATGTCTACACTAGCCCCCTAGTCCGAACTAACTGCCCGCGGCTACACGCGGCAGTCAAACGTTAACTCAGACTAAGGACTTAGGGGGATTTAAAAATGGCGCCCGGACGGGAAGATGCAAATAAAGCCCAGGATATTTAAATCCCGGGCTTCATTTGCAACTTCGAATGCCTACATTAGCCTCCCTAGTTCGAACTAGCGGGCTAGTGTAGACATACCCTTAGAGACTAAAGGTGCATCTATACAGCAGGGCTTAACTCAAAATAAGGTACGTAAATTGAGCCACATCAATTGTGTAGCTTATTTCAAAATTGAGAGCATCTACACAGCACTTACTACAAAACAGAGCACTCTTCCTCTGACTTCCCTTACTCCTCACAAAATCAGATTTACAGGAGTCAGAGTAAGAAGTCCTCCAGCTTGACAGTATTTCACCATTATTTTGAAATAACTGCCTACTGTGTAGACGTGGACTAAGTTATTTTGAAATAACGTTAGTTATTTCAAAATAATGTTCCTGTGTAGATGTATCCTAACAGATCTGACTGAAAAAAACAACAAATAGTCTGGTAGCACTTTATAGACTAACAAAACATGTAGATGGTATCATGAGCTTTCGTGGGCACAGCCCACATCTTCAGATGACCGGAGTGTTGGATGTCTAGGACCAAAATAAATAGGGAAGACAGGAGGGGAAGGTGGAAGAAGGGAAAATGGGAAGGGGGGAACAAGAAAAGGCAGTGGGTAAAAAATATATCAAGGGAAAGCAGAGTCTATAAGCTCCTTAAGACTAGATGGTCAAAGGGGGCAGATGAGAACCATTAATTAGCAAACAACAAAGAGTAAGGAAACACTCAAAGACTGATGAAACATCTAGATGGTATCATGAGATTCTTCAAAGACAAAGAACCATTGTCACCCTCATTGTTTGATAGATAGGTAATGACTTAACCATCCAGTATCTTTGTTTAATCCAGAGGCGTGAGAATTGAACTTGCAAATGAGCTGAAGGACAGTCCTTCCCTATGTATGTGGCTCCTGTTATTGGTTTATAAACAAACAGCCACTTGAAGGTCTGTTAATGCATGCCCAGGGAGATTAAACCCTAACAGATTGATCAGGCCATAAGCTTTTGTGGGTAAAACCCCCTTCATCAGAGGAAGATTCTATTTGTGTATAGATTCTGCCTTGACATATCAAGAAGATTCATCTGATGAAGTGTGTTTTACCTATGAAAGCTTATGCCCTAATATAGTGGTTCCCAAACTTTTTTATACCACAGACCAGCAAACCCATTCACAAACGTTTGGTGGACCGCTAACATTTTATTTGATTATTTGCATATTTATTATGCAAATAATGAATATACAAATATGCAAATAAAGTGTTGCCTGTACACCTAGCCCCAACCCAGCCCCTTGCTCCCCAGTGCTTAACACCCTTTGACCCCACCCCTACACCCTATGCCCTTTGACCCTATCCCACCCCCTCACTCCCCAGAGTCAGGCTGCCCCCTCTAGGGAGCATGGCTTTACTGCCACATGGGCACAGGAAGCAGCCACTGGCAGCATGCACACTCCCTCCGTCTTCGAGCCCCCTTCCTCCCCAAGCGCCTCTTGTGTCCCCATGGGTAGAGGCCAGAGGAGCATGGAGCCCCAGCTGGGCCACTACCTTACCTGGGTGGGAGGAGGGAGGAGGAAGGACACATTTCCTGCTGTGCCACCTCCTGCCGCCACCTCAGCCCCAGCACTCGGCAAAATCAGCCACCATGGCTGCTGGAGTAGAGCCACTGCGAACAGCCGGCTTGAGGTCTAGCAGCTGCCACGGCCTGGCAACCAGCGGCTTGCAGACTGGTGCTAGCAGTTGGGAACCACTGCCCTAATACATCTGTTAATCTCCCAGGTGCCACAGAACTCCTTGCTGTTTTGGCAGATACAGACTAACACAGCTACATCTCTGTTATAAGTCAGCTGAGTTACTCATGACTGACACTGTTATAAGTGAGGGGAGACATAAGTATGTACTAGTTTGGGAAATACTAATTTAGAAGGTTCTAGAGAAGTAGCCCATGTAAGTTATTTGCAAGTTACACATAATTTTCAAACTAATTGAACACTGTGTAGATTTTTCTCTTTGAAAATAAAACAAATAAGACCTGGCTTTCTTTGACATTCCGCAAAGACTAAATCCTTCAAGTGTGATCAGAACAAGTCAATAGTTTCCCTTTTTTCCCCCAATGGCAATGACAACCAAGAAATAATAAAAAGACAACCAAGAAAATTGAATTGTAATATACCAGTGGTAAACGATACATTTTAGAACAGCCTTAAATAGTAATGTAAGCTATATCAAGTCTTTTCATTCTCCAAAAGGTGAGAACTCAAAAATTCAACCAAGAGAGACATGCTTTAACAAATACAAAGAAAACAAGTTGAGTCAAGTGTAAAAATGACACGGCAACTTGAGGCTGAATTTAGCCCAGGCAAAAACCACTCACTCTCAAGAGTATATACATACACACTCAAATCGTTTCTTTATTAAAGCAATGCTTTCTTCTCCAAGCCTAAATATGTTAGCATATCAGGCAAACTACTAGGTTGACAGCCCATCATATCAAGTTCCAGTATCTAGCTGCACAACCAAATATTGCACACTCCAATTTGGTAGCACTACATAGCAAATTGTTCCTGCAAAATGAAACTTTATCGGAAATTGCTACTTGAAAATTCTATCTCACGCTCTCAGACACAAACATGCAGAATTTACTGGAAAAACAACAGATGTCAGCTGTGTCTTCCCTGCATTATTTTATACAAAAAATTGGACTTCAATTTTTGGCAATATTTATCTGAGGTTTTAGAAAAAAAAATGGTCCATTTAGCTAGTTAAGGAAAACATGTGATATATGGAGAAGGGCAGAAGAAAGCATTTGTTCTAGCAAGCTAAACTCCTCTGTACAAATACAAATTATAACTTGACACCACTGGTCAGTAAAAGGAGATGGACCACACATGCCACTGTAACAAATACCATGCTGCTGGATCAAAAATTTTCATAATACTCTGCCAGGGAAGATTTTAAAATCAAAGCAGTGGAAAGTATAATAAATTATATTTATTGTGCTAAAGATAAGCGCCACCCAGGCACTTGAGAGTCACCTGGCTAGATCCTTCAGTGATATATATTGATAAAGCTTCATTAAAGTCAAAGGAGCTATGCCAGTTTACACTAGATGAGGGTCTAAGGCCAACACAACAGCTGCATACCAATGCTTGAGGGAATAACCATGTGTCATTTATCCAGGAATGAACTCCTTCCAAGTTCCTGTTTAATACTGAAAAACAACTTTTAAAATTTTTGGTTGCTCTCATTCTCTGGGGAGATAGGAGTGATAAAGGTAACCTGAGAATTCCTCAATTGCTTAATGAAAAAGGATGTTTCTTCTGACTCCCTTCTTCCTGAGACTATCTGGGAAAATAAAGGGATGAGCATTAGAAGTTTCCCCCAAATGAACAGAGGATATCGTCATAGCAACCTAAGTCTCTGCTAGAAGTTGTTGGTAAACCACATGTTGCCAGCAACCCCAGTATGTGGTCCACACCAACATCTTCTCTAATTTTCTTTGTAGCAATGGTTCTTCAACTACCTTCTTGATAATTCATTTGTTGTTAAATTCATAGTGTGTCAGTCTCATTGTCTCTGAATATAAATTATTATATATAAATTATTAAAACAATACATAAGTCATTGGTCACCAGCAACAAAAGCAGTGACAATCCCAAAACTTTATCCAATTCTTAACCTACCAAAGCTATGCTAAAAAGACATATTCCTTTTTCCGCTGAAACCTTGAAAATTCAAAGGCAACATTTGCAAAGACTCCTAAAGTCACATAAGCACCTAAGGGAATGTTTCAGAAGTGACTTTGGAGTCTAAGGCATGATGTACTCTAGAAAAATTACACTGGTATAACTCTGTCAGTTAGGATATGATTTTTACTAATACGGTTATATCAGGGTAGGCATTAGTATGGACACAGTTATACCAGTATAAAGGTACATTATACAAGTACAGCTTATTTCCTTTCTCAATCCAAAATAAGCTCTGCTAATATAATAAGTTTTAGAAGGGTAGCCTAATAACCACTGCATTCCCATTGGTGTAGGAGATATAATTAAATATAATTAAAGTGGAAAAGCTTTCTTGTGTCAACCAGTCTAGAAAAATCAATGGGAGATTGACGAGTCTATGTCAAAACAGCTTTTAAAAATGGGATTTGGGTTTGCGTGTTTGTTTTTTAAATCCCAAATCACTAGTCAAATCCCCAGCTTATATCAGCTCGGTGATGCTGATTAATATTATTTCACTGATATTAATACTTAGGTTTAGCAATTACTTCGTAAGATAAGGCAATGGTTGACACAAACTCTTCTGCCCCCTTCCTTTTTTAATTAGCTGATATGTAGTGATAGCTGTTCAACAGAAAGATATATTTACTAATTGATAGGTTAACAAATTATGGTATCTTGTCATCTGTGGAAATCTTACCAATATTAAAAATGATACCTGTGGTGAATATCTTGAAATTTGCCATTTTTTATCAAGTATCTGGAAAACATTGAGAAGCGAACACTAGCTCGTCATGAATTAACGACATTATTATTTTGTTACGGGGAAAAGATGAAAAGTGTGTGTTTGTTTTCCCCCTTTTTTTGTGAATTGTTTAGTTATAAAGAAGAAAATATGTGAGAGATGTCTGGAATACATATGTACATGCACAATATTTCTTCCAAACTAAACCATTCACAATCAATATGAAAACCTTTTGTTATGAATGGGTTAGTTATGAAGAAGAAACTAAGTTAATTTTCGTGACAGATGTATGGAATAGTTACATATGTACCTACACACACAGTTTCTTCCAAACTAAACCATTCACAATCGATGTTAAAACAGTTTTTTTTCCTTTCCATTGCAAGTGACAAAATGTTGAATTTCTGTTTTATTCTTGCCTTCCTGGATCATACTAAGTTTCCCCCAGTTGTGTGAATCGTATAGACATCTTCACCAAAACAAACCTCTGCTCCTTGAAGGGAAAACTGGTCAAGAAGTTCTTAAACAGTAAATCAGGCTGCTAACTAAATCAGATGACTCTTCTAGCTACCACATTAGATACCTTTTTTCTATAAGTTGCTGTTAAAATGCTAAAAGTCTAGTAAAAACTTTCCAGCAGACAAGGAGGGAGAGCATCTGACTTATTCTTGCTGTTGTGTACAGAATCAAAGTTTTTCCAATAATTTAATGAGAGTTCAATCTGTGTGGATAGACTATTAAAAAAGACCCTATTTTATTTCACTTGTAACAAATAGTGACCCAGATAAAAAATGCATATGCATTTTTTGAGGATTATGTACAGTTTCAACAGGACACAGAGTTTTCCTAATGATAGTTTCCCTCTCTTTAATCCAACATACCAGACTGTCCATTTCCAGAAGACCTGCCAACAGCTCCAGTTAACAATCAAAATTCACCACTTCATTTTTTAATCAACTTTTCAACTCTATCCACTTGAACTAGTTTTTCCTGAAATTGATAATGCCACCATCATACTTTAGGCTGACAATGGGGGGAGGGGGGGAGGGTCAATTTTGACTCTGCTTTCCCCACTCACCCAGACCATTAACCAAATCTTTCAGCTTCTTCAGTTTAATTTAAACATTACAATGTTACTACATCTCCATGCCAGACAAAACCTCAGATTTCATGTTTTATCATGTTCCTCATTCTGCTTTCCTAACAGTGCCAACTTCAATCTTCTGATTTGCTCCTTTCTCACCTCTGTATGTTCATCACACTTCTTCCCCTTTATACAACCAGCTGACAAATCCTAGTGCAGTAGGGCTCACTGCTGTTTTCTCATTCAAATCCCTTTTAAATGCATTTCTTCCATGACACACACAAAAGCTAATTCTTGAATATGCTCTCCATCTCATTAATGTAAAAAAAAATCAGTAAAGAAGATCATTTAAGAAAAGTCAAGCTGAATTAACTCGTTTCCTCTTAAGGAGATTTGTCATCTTCTTTACTTGCAGTCTCTCCAGGGAGGGGATTTTCTTTCTCCTCACTCTCCCCATGTGCATCCCTTATACAGCATTGACTGCTATTCATAGAATCATAGGGTTGGAAGAGACCTCAGGAAGTCATCAAGTCCAACCCCCTGCCCAAAGCAGGACCAACCCCAACTAAATCATCCCAGCCAGGGCTTTTTCAAGTCAGGACTTAAAAATCTCTAGGTATAGAGGTTCTATCACCTGCTTAGGTAACCCATTCCAATGCTTCACCACCCCCCTAGTAAAATAGCTTTTCCTAATATCCAACCTACACCTCCCGCACTATAACTTGAGACCACTGCTCTCATTCTGCCATCTGTCACTGCTGAGAACAGCCTCTCTCCATCCTTTCTGGAACTTCTAGGAATATCACATCCACCAGCTTCCCCATGTCCACAGAGCCAGTTACCTTGTCATAGAAGACAATCAGGTTGGTCGGGCATGACTTGCCCTTAGTGAATCCATGTTGACTATTCCTGATCACTTTCCCTTCTTCCAAGTCCTTCAAAATGGTTCCCTTGAGGATCCTCTCCATGATTTTTCTGGGGATTGAGGGAAGGCTGACTGGTCTGTAGTTCCCTGGATTGTCCTTCTTCCCTTTTTTTAAAAATGGACACTGCATTTGCCTTTTTCCAATCATCTGGGATCTTCCCTGATCACCATGAGTTTTGAAAGATAATGGCCAATGGCTCTGCAAACACATCAGACAAATCCCTCAACACCCTCACATGCATTACATCCGGCCTCATAGATTTGTGTGTGTGTCCAACTTTTCTACATAGTTCTTAACCTGTTCTTTCTCCTCTGTGGGCTACCCACCTCCTTCCCATACTGTGTTGCCTAGTGCAGTAGTCTAGGAGCTGACCTTGTCTATGAAGATAGAGGCAAAAAAAGCTCCGACACATGGTAGGCCATGTGGTGGCTGTCCAGCAGCTCCTGCCCTGTCTGCAGCTCCAGCCCTGGGGAAGCTGGTGGTGGCTGCCCAGCTGCTTCTGGAGCTGGCGGGGGGAGGAAACGTGGGGGGGGGGGGCACACAATCCTGGGTTCCGGAGGCTGATGCCTTATTCATTAGGTCACTGGGACCCACCCCACTTCTCTACCTTCAAGCAGATGCCAACTCCAGCCCCGGGGAAGCTGGAGTATATTATTGCTCAAATAATTAATTAGCAATAGGAGTTATACCTCTTCAGAAAAAAAAAAAGTGTTGTCACAGAAACAGGCTGACTTTTAATGAGACCCTCCTAACTCTGCCCTTGCTTATGCATCAGCAAATAAGATCTTCCTAAGGATCTGAAGGGAAAGTGTCGGAGTATTGACAGGAAAACTTAAGGTCAGTGCAGTTGAAGTACAAATAGTGAAAAGGGATGGATACAAACCCTGGGTACGGGATTTATCTCTGACATTCTGTGGTGAAGATGAGCCCCTGTAACACAACTGCATTCCTTTCTAACATCTGGATGGACTCACCATCTATACAGCATTCCATTATTTGCAGTTAACCTTACATCCAGCACCATTATAGCTGCTCAGATGTAGCACATATGGCTTCTTTGCCTTTACCATCCAATGTCCCCTGGAAGTAGGCCAGAAGGGATTTTAGTTCACATTGCTTGATGAAACCTCTCCTTCGCATGGGAGGGGGGAAATCAATAAAATGGAAAAGGTTTGGGATTTAGTCCCTTTCTCTTAAATCCTTATTCTATTTCTCCACTCCTCTGCAATTAATTACCAGTAACTTGTCTGCCAGTCTGTCTAATAGTGATATAATTAGCCATTTCTGATGCAACTAATACATTAAACCAAATGAAAGGCAAAAAATAGCTGTAGATGTGATTTCACTAATCGACTCTCCTTATATGTTCGTGGTGATAATTAGAGAGCACACCACACCTGCTCAGTAGGTCCTATGTGATTTCCAAATCGCTATCTTCCATATGTAGCTTTACTGTTACCTTGACAAGTAATTCTCCCTCTCCCTCAGTCACTGCCCTCCTACAACAAATGCTCATCTTCCAGGCTACAGTACAGAGGCTGTCTGTTTATGCAAAATACATGTATATGTCCCCTTGAATTGAAACTCCTTGGAGAGTCACACTGACAGCTTTCAGAATGAAACCTCATTCTTAAGGGAAAAAGAGAATCAGTAAATCTTTCCCCCACTGCCATTTCAGCACCTCTCATCCACTGGCAACCTAGGTGATAACTCCTTCCCCTCCCTCCCACCTGCTGTGATCAGCTGTTCCCGAGATGCTGAGGGAACGGAAAGGAGTGGGGTCAGGCTGGGATTGGAGGAAGTGGCAGAGGTGGGGTGGAGCAGAATGGGAAGAGATGGGTTGGGGTGGGGCCTTAGGGAAATAGGTGAAGGGGGGCAGGGTGCTTAGGGACTGAGTGGGGGGTTGAGGACTCAGAGGGAAAGGAGGAAGCTGGTGCCTGTGACAAGAGTAATGAATCAGCACATTAATCACGATGTAGTGTTGACAGACAGAGAAAAGATGACTCTCCTTTACATTTTTTTTCAGATTGAAAACTTGATATAAACAAGTTGTGGGCCCTAATCCTACAAAGCAATGAATTTTACAATTGAAAGTATCTTCAATTTTCCTTTTAGACAATAAACTTTTGAAGCACCAACTATGCAGGACACACCAATAATAAAGACAGTTAAGACAAAGATATAATGAAATTGACGGGTCTGTTCATGATGGGTAAGTGCATACAGAAGATTTTGTAGGTTTGGGACCTTAGACTATAAGGGTATGTCTAGACTACATGGCTCCGTCGACGGAGCCATGTAGATGAGTTTACTAGACATAGGAAAATGAAGCGGCGATATAAATAATCGCCGCTTCATTTACATCAAAATGGCTGCCTCGCTGTGCCAATCAGCTGTTTGGCTGCACAGTGGGGCAGTCTGGACGTTCCGCGGTCGACAACGGAAGGCTTTGTTGACCGCGCCGATATGCCTCGTGGAATGAGGTTTACCGGAGTGGTCGACAAAGGCTTCCGTTGTCAACCGCAGCGCATCCAGACTGCCCCGCTGTATCACCAAACAGCTGATCGGCACAGTGCAGCAGCCATTTTGATGTAAATGAAGCGGCAATTATTTAAATCGCCGCTTCATTTTCCTATGTCTAGTAAACTCATCTACATGACTCCGTCAACGGAGCCATGTAGTCTAGACATACCCTAAGATCTTGACAGCAGGGATCAAATCATCAAATTTAAAAATGGTGCCTCAACATGAAGTAGAATCTCTAGATGCATTTGCAATATAAATATTAAATGATCGTAGGTAAAATAAGTGATTTAGGTAAAGAGATACTTATTTCAGTTGCCAATACACCTAAGGCAAGTGAGTTATGCTACAAAACACGCATCTAAGTTGAACAGTAGAACCTCAGAATTAGATACTATGGGACCATGGCTGTCAGGAACTCTGAACAAAGCATACTCTGGGCTCCAGATCCAGCAGTTGATACTCCAGGCCATGCTTCAGTGGTAGCTGACCTGCTCTCTGCTCAGACCCAACGTGAGAGAGAGAGTGTGTGAAACCAAAGGGGTGAGGGAGTGTGTGAGAGAAAACATTTTTTGAGGTTTATGTGGCTTTTCAACAAAGGGGGTGGGAGGTCACCGAAAAAGCCATGTCTAAACTACTTTCACTTTCAAAAGCTCTGCTTTCGAAAGTGCAATCCCTTCATAGAGGCAGCAAGGGGGAGGGGGGGAATTTACTAGTCGACTAGTCAACATTACTATCCGATAAGCAAATGCTTATCGGATAGTCGATTAGTCCAGTGTTTCTCAACTTTTTTTTTTATAAAGTACGCCTTTTTCAATAAAAATGTATAAGTTTTCCCTTTAAAAAAAAAAAGTACCCCCAGTACCTACAGTTTTCAGACACACACAAATTTTTTCTATCATTTCAACACATTTGTTTAAACAACTTAATTGTAGCCGGGAGGGCAATGAAATTTTTGGGTGTAAACAGTACAAAAATAATAAAGCGTTGTAAAACTTAAACAAAAAATTTAGTTCTCTCCAAATTTCAGTTGTCTTGACGTACCCCCCAGACGTCTCTCGAGTATCCCTAAGGGTACTCGTACCACTGGTTGAGAAACACTGAATAAGTCGACTAGTCTTTAACATCCTTACTGTGTACAGCTGTTTTGCGGTGTTCCGGATGCTCCAGGAGGGTGAAGGAGGAACAGGGATCAGGTGCACTTGGGGGAGAAAGAGGGGAAGAAGCACGGGCTTGGGGAAGGCCTGGGGCCGAGTGGGGAAGAAGCATCCCCTGTCTAGAGGGGAAGTTGGCGCCTATGTGCATTAAAATTGAATTCACATTTAAGTTTTATTTTAGTATTATTCCCACCTTTTCCTTTTCTTCCTCTTTTTTCTACATTCATGTCCTATGTTTTTAGATCACAGTTGTTTTGTAAGTTCTTTGGGGGCACTGACCCCATCTTTTTTATTTGATACTACAGATTTTAGTCCAAAGTAATCATGTGTATATTTGGTTTCCACAACAACAGTAAAAGCTTTAATTAGTAAATTCAATATGAGACTTGAACAAGGCAAGTCTCAGTTTTCTTGGTCGTTCATTTATGTGTTACTTGTTGAAACAACGAAGACAGTTGAAAATGCCATCAACTTTTAAAGTTGATACATTTTCCTACAAAATAAAATAGTCCCTCATATAACACATAAAATGGAATGTCATTCACTTTGTCCTAATAAGGCATTTTATTGAAAAGAAGCCCCCACTTATGCCTTGATTAATTAAAGTGCTAAATTACTCTGTGGAAAATTAGTTCCAATATACAATATTTTACAATCAGTATTTTTGTTTGCTTTTTTTGCATGTGTGTCATTTTGAAGATGTGCTGGCTATTTACTTCTGGTCCCATTTTTAAAGATCTTCCGTAAAGTACTGTAGTTTTATTGTACAGGCTTTGTTTCAGTTGGGGATGTTAAAAAGTGTGTATTGGGGTAACCTGTAATTGCTGAACATCTCAGTGGTTACACAGTTACCCACTCTGCAGGCTCTGTGGGCAGGTTAGTTTTATACTGCAGAGCCTGCAGCGAAGCCTAGGGTTGCCAGGTGTCTGGTTTTGAACCGGACAGTCCAATATGAGAGTTTTCTGTTTGGGAAACAAATTGAGAAAATATAAATGAGAAAATATAAATGTCCGGTATTTTCTAAATAAGATGTAATGTAGAATGTGATGTAATGTCAAGTGTGTCCGGTATTTTTGTTGAAACCATCTGGCAACCCTAGCGAAGCTTCACTGGGAGTGGAGCCAGCAGCCCTTGCCCGTCCAGCTCCCAGGAAGGAGGCTTCACTGACTGTAACTGACACCATTAAAGGATAAGTATCCGCTTATAGGTTAAACAGTTAGTAGTTTATACTCATATGTCCCTAGTTTTAATCACACAAACCCTTTGTAATTTTGCTGTTAGCATAAAGTACAAATGATAGGAAAAAATGTGTCTGTCTCAAAGTTCTCTGACAGTGCTGTGCAAATTTTTTTTTTTTTTTTGCATGCTACAGAGTGATTTAGTAAGAATGACGGTTTTGAGATTGAATTTCACATTTGTTTTCAACCAATGGTCTGGCCCAAATACAACGTTAGGAAAAATGCAAGCAAAACCTACGTAGCATGTTTGATCTTATAAAAATTCATGAATATCGTTACCACATGCTTTCTTTATCCCCTACCCCCAAAAGTCTAACTACCATCTGTGCAAAATAGTCTAATTAGGGGATTAGGACCACAGAAGCTCTTTTAGCTCACATGTTCAAGCACATGCACCCTTGACTACTTAAAAGAAAATAAAAATGAAAAAGAAAAGAGAGCAGCATCTCTTCAGAGTTAGTATAAACTGGAGTTAGCTAAATTCTGTTAGCTTAGTTATCTGACTCTGCCCATGGGGACATTGCTTTTTCTTTCTTTCTTTTTTTTTAATGTATATGCCTGGTCCAGCACAAGCCATGCGAGCAAAGTTGGCACCACATGAATCAGATTTTAACAAGTTCAAATGGAATTCTGCAGCAGACTAGTATTTAAAAGCCGCAGCATACTACAGGGACTAATTTTTCAGGATTTGGCACAAATAACAAGAAAAAAAATCGAATGATAGAAGTACATAAGTAGTTCTTAAACAAAATAAATGAAGTATAAACATCAGTAAAGACTAGCCCTCAAATATAAAAAATGTCCTGTAATACTCATAAAATTCCAGATACATTTTAATCAACTCTAGAAAGTGAAATGACAAATATATAAAATGATAAATGTATTAAAACAAAGTCATCAGTAAGCATATCTCACCATCAATCCAAAACTCATTTTGTAATACCACAACATTTTTCTTAATTAAATATAACTTTTGTGTATGTTAGTAAAAACATGTAATGACTTTAACCAAAACCTTTAAAAGAAAATGAGAAACCTTAACATCTGGAATACTAATACTGACAAGTTTCAACAGTTTATGGTTCGAGTTCTCTTCCTCAATATGACCATACATTGTAGAGCTAAAGCAAAGATTCCATGATGAACGATTTATTTAATCAGGCAGATCATTATATGTTCAACTTTAGTTGTTTTTTTAAAAACTGTCTATATATTGACTGCAAACAGTTTTAGGAAGTGATATTTGAACTGTGAGGTTAATTGTGATTCGGGATGTAAAAACCCAGGTAACTTGTTAACCAGTTAAACCGGAGGTTTACTTCATGTTTAACCAGTTAACCAATTAAGCTCCGTCCCCAACCTTTCACGCCCCTCATTATGGCTGATCGCATAAACCACACAGTACTGTCTGTGTTCCATGACTGGCTAACTGAACACCCCTGCAGTGTTTGTGATTTTAAAGTTTACTTTCTGCAAATAGTGGTGCATGTCACATATACATTTGAAACTCAGTGTCTGTAAAGCTTTATGAGTAAATCAAGACTTACTTATTTGTTAGTTATTTAATCAAAACAAAAAATAAGGAGTCCTGTAGCATCTTAGAAACTAACAAATCAGATTTCAGCTTAAGGTGCCACAGAATTCTTTTTTTTTTTCAGAAACAGTCTAACACAGGTATCCCTCTGTATTCTGCACTAACACCCAGAAGAATAACCATATTCTAGCTATTAATCTGAGGCTTTCATTTCAAAAGTATCTGAGTGCTTAACAATCATAAATGTAACATCTATGAAAAGTAGAGTATGATCCCCATTCTACAGAGAGACTAGGGGTATGTCTACACTTGTACACTCTTTCAAGAGAGGGATGCAAATGAAGACATTCGAAATTGCAAATGAAGTTGGGATTTAAATATCCCGCGCTTCATTTGCATATTCGCGTTATGGCACTATTTCAAAATAACAGACGCTGTTAAGATGCAGTTATTTTGAGAGAAAACCCATCTCTTGAAATAATCCTTATTCCTCACACAATGAGGTTTACCGGTTATTTCGAGAGAAGGGTTTTCTCTCGAAATAACCGCGTCTTAACAGCATCTGTTATTTCGAAATAGTGCCATAACGCGAATATGCAAATGAAGTGTGGGATACTTAAATCCTGGCTTCATTTGCAATTTCGAATGTCTTCATTTGCATCCCTCTCTCGAAAGAGGGTGCGAGTGTAGACATACCCTAAGTAAATTGCCTAAGGTCACACAGGACACCTGGAGACACAGCTTGGAATTGAACACAGGTCTCCTGAGTCTCAGGTTGCCAAAAAACTACTGGATCAACCATTGCAACCCTAAGTAAGAACTTGTAGCCAGACATGAACCCCATCTTGTCCCCCCCCCCCCAGAGAGCAAGAGAAAGGGAGTCAGCCTTTGATGCCCTGGGAACGCAGGTGTGCTGCCTGTCCCTGACTCTACCATAAACAGAAACCAGACAGTAAATGGGCTAGCTGACGACCCGGGGCCTCCCGCCACCCTGATGGCTAGTACCAGTAATTGACACGCCTGCACTGTCCCAGGAGAGGAATCTTCGCCCATCGCATACCAGAGGTGCCCATTGTCTGCATTTTCCCAGGTGTGAATTATGCTTTGCACCCTTCGTGGGAAACTTGGCATTCAAAGCCATTTTTCCTAATTGGCCACTTGAGACCAGGAAGAAGCCTACGTGACCCGAGGGGTATAAAGAGGGGTTTAGTAGCCCACCCCATTTGAGCTCCAATCATCTACACCTGCTGGCAGGTATTGATTGACTCCCGAGGTCTGTGGGACACCCAACCTCGCCCTACTTCTTCCCGAGGGATTGAGAGAAAGACGCTGGCCACGCCAAGTCTGGAACACAGGGGTGAGAATATATACCTGCTAGGTGTCTCTTTTGCATGCATTTAATAAGAGCTCAGAGAACCAAAAGGGTTTCATGGTACCTGTAAGTGACTTATTAGTGTAATTTCTGTCCTGTCCTTTGTAGTGGCTGTGTTATCTGTAACACAGTAGTAGCATTTAACAGCTAAGTTCACCCTGTAACAATAAAATAGTAACTGTTTAAGCTGTGACCTGACTCCTTCAGTTGCTGTAACAGAACCAAGCACAATTTTAAAAAGAACTCCAGCCGGTCATAAGGGACAGATATAGGGAGAGCTTGAGCGTTCGATCATGTCGCTTCCAGGGGACAGATCCATTGGGGCATCTCTCAGCCTCCCCAAGCTGCCCGCTGCGAAGGGATCGTGTATCCTAGCAGTCAAAATCTGAGGTGTAATAAGCTCTCCCTGTAAACTCTGGGGCGTCTGTTGGCTGCCCGCCACGAAAGGATCCCGATCCTAGCGGTAAAGACACGGACGTTAAACTCCTCTGGGCACCCGTCAGTCTCACCTAGACTGCCCACTGCAACGGGGTCTTGTGTCTCAGCAGTTGAAGACTCGGGTGTATAATACACACACACACATGCACTGCACTGACCATCGGCTGACAGAACTGCAATGAGCTAAATACTGTGAAAAAGTGTGGTAAACAACAGCCTCCCTTGCTGAGTATTTGTTAAAAGGAAATACAAACAGGGGCTTGCGAAGTACTCAGGTAAATCTACTTTACAATTTGAAAAAAAAAACCACTCGTGGAAATATTTTGCAATATTCAGAGTTGTAAGTAAATTTTTAGATTTTCTTCTCATTTTTTGCTCGTGTGGATAAAAGCTGCCTCCGTTCTAAAACGGACTTATAAAGAAAACACTGATAAAAAAACATAACCAATAAAAGAAAGAAGGTAAATACAAGCACATTTTAAAGTAAGTGTCTGTCAGTAAATATCATTTGTTCTGGTTATAAAAAATCTAATGCTGGTGACAAACGAATGACTGTGTAGATAGGCTACATGGAACATTTCCCACTCTATTTAACTGATGAGCCACAATGCTGATTTGTACAATGCTTGTTATTCTAGTCAAGGGCTATTCTGAGACAACAGTACCAATTATGCTAAATATTATACAGTTCTGATGTGATTTTCTAAGATACAATATCCATCTGGGAGTGAATTTAGTCCACCAAAATTATTTCACGTACGAGCTAAACTATATTAAAGCTAGCTCTCAGAGGTAAAACTAGTATAGTAATCCCTCTGCACACAGAGATATTTTAACAAGTGTGAACAGCTCTAGTGACATTTAACATTTTGTACTTTCTTTGAGTGAATGTTCACAAACAGGTCAAACATAATCTCTGGATTCCCATAATCTGTCTGGGTTACATAATTATGGGAAGGCAACTCTGTTTTTACTTCAGTGTGTGAGAAATTGGCTCGTGTTATCAGAATTTGTGTTATATGATGCTTCGAGGTCAGTGTTCACTTGCCAGTATGGATACTGTAAAGTCCTCTTAGATATTCATTTCAGCAACAAATTCATATTGTCAACATATGCTACTATCCGCACTTATTCCATTTATGGGTGGTTGCCAGTAGAAGTTTGGTGCTTCAGGCTGCAGTGAATTAATCCCAGCAAAGCCAAGTTTTGTTTGTTTCTCCAGCAGTAAGAAGAAATATGGGCTAGGTCTACACTAGACCTGGAAGGTCAGCTTAAGGTACACAACTCCAGCTACATAGAATATGAAGAATACATAGCTGGAGTTGACTTACCTTAAGCCATGCTTGGCACCATGCCCACTGCAAGAGGTCGATGGGAGGAAACACTCCTGTTGGTTTCCCTTACTCCTTAGCAAGGAGTACAGATGCCAGCTGGAGCTGCCCTCAGCATTTGATTTACTGGTCTATACTAGACTCACTAAATCAAATGCCAGAACGTCGATCTCCAGCACTGCGGGGAAGAAATGTTTATGGATGGGGTGATTCTGAACAGGACAGAGCCTTGAAAAGTCAGAGCTTGGAGGGAATGTTACTGATGGTCTTTTAAGTCTATATTACCTTTAGGGTATTCACCTCAAACATTCCCTTTTGAGCGTTAAGCATACTGCTCTTTGTTCTTCAAATGTTTGCACAAAGGAAAACATTAGCATTATTGTATACCTTCATTTCAATTCAAGGACCCAAAAGCTAAGCCATGAGATAGTGTGGGGCACTACTTACTTCCTCCCCCACTCCACACACAAGCAGACAGTTAAAATATTTTTTCAGCTAAAGCAGGGATGGGGAACCCTTTTTTGGTCAGGGGCTGCTGACCCCCAGGCAATTAGATTTTGTGTGTGCCAGCCCCATAGTGGGATAGCTAGGGCGAGGGGCTCAAGTGCCAGCACAGGCTCCCCAATGCTGGGGGAGGGGAGAGCCCCGAGCCTGAAGGGCCACAGGTTCCCCACCCCTGAGCTAAAGTCAGTTGGACTTGTAATTTTAGGGCTGTAATTCTGCATGGACTGTTGGTTGACTCCAATTTTGCTGATTTAAAAACAAAAAAGAAAGGAAAGACAGGCCAGCTGTTTTGCTTCCATTTCTCATTCCACATCTTAAGTGAAACACCTGCCTATACTAGCACTTGCACTGCTTGGCTGGGTTACGTTGGAATACAGGTCAGGGCTACAGAGCTATTATGGCATTTAAAAGTAAAATCTGTCTTCTGTCATGCTGAGCTAGAAACTGCTTTATAGGTAACAACAGCTAACTGTCTTGTCCTTCCATGTTTTGTCTGATGTTTTATATTATTTTAATCATAGTTACTAACTTACCTACTAACACAAAGAAACTGTGACAGGTTACACAAAAAAAGACCAATATATAAATGTTAACTCATTTCTTGTGATGCTACTTACTACGTTTAAAATTATTTCAACTATTCAGCAAAGTCTTAAAATTTAGTGACAGAAAATATAGGAATGTCTACGTAAGTCATTACAATGGCTTTGCATCCAATATGCAGCAGTCAACAAGAATTTATTTATTTCAGATATTTACAAATTATGCTTTGGGGTCCTGCATGATATATATGAAGAAGAATTTTAATCGAGTAAGAATTGTCTCTGCTTCATACCACATGCATAGGAAAATTAATAACTACAATTAATGCTACACTTGGGGGTAAGACAGAAAATTTGCAGTTTCATACTTCAATTGAATTTTTCCTCTCTCAAGACAGGTATGTCATACCAAAAAACTGAATTTTAATTGTAAATTTAGCAGATACTTCGAGTCCCAAACATCTTATAAACAGGTGGCAATGCTGATCCAAAATTTCCACTTTCATTTTGAGTTTTTAGCTTTGCCAAATTGATCAAGAAAAAAAATCAAATATCAAACTAAACTGAGTGAATATGAATCAATGTCAACCAAAACTGGAAACTCAGACATGAACCCTCCCCCCAAAATTGTAAAAAGTTCAATTCCAGTTGCAATATAATTTAAAGGCAAATGATTGTGTAATATATTACCAGTTTGATCACATTTTTATGTGAAATATGGGGAAATACCAATTCACCCATAGGGAGTATAAAAATTATTGACAAACATCTATAAAACTTTGATACATTTTTATTTTTTCTAGCCCTTAAAGATATGGGAAAAAATAGTCCGAATGTGAACTGGGGCATAAATCTGTAACTTTTCATAGCTTTGCCAAACATATTTTTCAACTGCTCTGATTTGAGAGATGTCACACACATTAATCGAAAAATTAACTAATTGTGTTCCTTCACTTTTATTGCTGACAGTTATTTATGACAGAAATAAAGAACTATGAAACTGAGCTTAGGGGAAGAGCTATTTAGACTAAAGAAATGAAGCATTTTATGTTTCCTACATGAATAGGTTTACGTGTTTCCCTCAGTTCAGGAGATTGTCACACAATGCATCCAACATTTAGGCTTCCACAGGGTGAGAAGTTGGTTGTCAATCTTCAGCACAATTAAAACTGCTCAGTCTCATCTGTTTTCACTCCTCAAAACCCTCTGTTATAAGCAACAAAATTTACAGAAGTGAGGTCATTTTCTCTCTGATACTGGTACTGTAGATGAAAAAGCTGTGAGCAGAAGAAAATACTAGCACTTCATTAGGACTGATAAGTAAATAGTAGAGACATACTCCTTACCAGTGCAAAGTAGTTAACAAAAGAGTCCAGAAGCATACAGCTTCTGGAATTTGATGGAGGAAACAGAGAAAATGTTCCTTCTCCCTTCTATCATACAGAGGGGACTTGGTTGGAAGAAGCAATGAGGGAGTCAAATTGATCAGATATGTATTAGATGGAAACTAATAAAGTTTGGTTTTTATCCCCATCTTTTTGAGGAGTAAATTATTCATTTTTATTAGTTGATTGTTAGGTGTCTTGTAAAATTTCCAACATCAAGGTGTGAGTTGATGCCAGAATATGGGAGAGAAGTAGAGATTGATGGAGTAAGTTAGAAATTTAAAAATAAATATGTACATAAATATGAAACAAATATTCCCATTTCAGAAATCTGCATGTTTTGCGGAAATTGCAAGTTGTGAGGGGCTGTAAGCATTTTGGAAGACAGAATTCAAAACAACCTTGAATTCATTTGAAATCAACAGGATGAAATTCAGTAAAGACAAGTGCAAAGTAAAATACTTTGGAAAGAAAAAAAATATCATATGAACAAACAAAATGGGGGAAAACCGGTGTTAGTACTGAAGAAAAGGATGAGGGTTATACAGTGCAGCACAAATTAAATATGATCCAGCAATGTGATGCCCTTATTTATTTCAGGTCACTAATAGACATGTCTCCTGGAATAAGCTCCTGGATTTATCAAGATGCTGGCTGCTACACAGATTTAATGTAAAAACTAAAGTAATCCTTTAATAAACTGCCTATTTCATGATGATGCCAAGGTTTGAATAAAGCCCTTGCCTTGCTATTTCCTGTATTTAACAATTTAACTGGACACCTTCAAAAGTAAACAATGGTACTTTATACAGTACTAAAGTAAAATCATTGCTGCAAGAAGACTTAAAACAACTTTCTCCCAAGAGTTAATATCCCCACTTTAAAAACTACAGATTGGGCCTCTCTAGTACCACATTGTTGGGAACACACCTGGGCATTCATGAGGAAAAAATAGTGCAGCAGGATCAGAGACATTGCCAGACCAGAGAGCCAGGAGGCACCTCCGGGGACTTGAAGTCAGGGCCTGAGCTCAGCAGTCGGGGCTGTATTCTGGAGTCAGAGATTTGAGGGGCAGGGACTCAAGAGCTGGAAGCAGAGCCCCATGGCAGGAAACAGAGGGGTCACATTGGCTTCCCCATGTCTGGCAAACTCCATGACCAGTCCCAAGGGTGTGTAACAGGAAGATCCAATCTGTAGTTACCAACACCTGACAACTGTCTGAAGCTTTTAGTACATTTGAAGGATACGTGGTTATTAATTCTCAAATTTAAATACTAAATGAACACAAATACAAATAATAGTGCTATCTGTAATGAATAAATCCAATCAGAAAATTATAATTTAGACTGGAAAAGGACAAATATTGGATGGATTATTAAAATGGAAAGAGAGAATAGAATCTCCAGTGCTAATTATTTCCTTTCCTGGAAAATGTACTGTATGGTGCCTATGTCTCCAAAGCTTCTGCATTCAAATGAAGCCACTGTAGTTTTTCACTGAAATATGCTAATACTTACGTTTACATATAAAATACAGAAAATATCTAAGGAAGCCTAAACCACAATATTCTCTTTGTTATACAGATGAGGAACATCTGCAGAAATAAGTGAATGCAGCATACATATTCTCTTTCAAAATACAAAACTAATTTCAAAGCTTCAATTCTGCACAACCTAAACACAGTTCTAAACTGCTTTCCGTAAGCCAGTAGTGATTCAACAGAGATGACGGGATTCAGACACACATATCTCATCAATTTATTGGAATTTTAATTTGTTTCAAGAAAAATGAGTACTTGAATGATGTTGCTGCTAGAATGTATAGAAATATGGTAGCCACATTAGTCTCTCTTTCTAACGTCCTTATGTACGGCTGTGAACTGTTACAATTTGTGTGTGCTTCCTTATTATTATAGAAGTGCAATTTCTGGTTTACTGTGATCATATTCAAGCTTTAGCTGTAGCGGAAAAAGTTGTAAGGGGGGAAAAAAGTTTAAAAGAAGAAAAAAAATATAGTTCCCAAATTAGCCCCCCAGCCCTCCCTTGACAACTCAGTCAGACATAAAATGGCGCCTTCCATGGTTCAGATTAATAAATAAAAAAGTTGGTTTTATAAGCAGAGTTTTAGTTATCAAATTTGTAAAATGTACGTGATACTAGGAGATTTAAAAGAACATACTACAGAAAAGAATATATAAAAAAGCAAACATTGTGAAGTTTCTATACTGTAAGCTCAATCCTCAGTTTATACCCTGCAGTAATAATCATTGCATTCATGCAAACTAAACAAGTTCAAATTATAACAAAAAGCAGAATTATCTGGGTAAAAGTATGCTAACAAAGAGACTACCCGTAGAACAGTTACTGTTATGCCTTAAGCAGGAAAAATCAATTTTGCAAATCAAAAGAAGAACAGTGAACTTGAACTACCATTTTCCAACTGTCTCCAACAAGTCTTCCTTACTATGGTTTCAGAAATGTGACTGCTGTCTATTCATGTGAAATAAAAGAAAGCATTTAATATCTCTTCCTATGTAAAGTTGGTCTTTCAAAATCACTGTAACTGAGGAGAAAAGGATTACAGTTCTTCAGCTGTTTTCTTGCACACGTGAGCAGTTACTTGAATTCCTTATCAACATTACAGAAAGGTCCTTTCTCATGCAAAACCAAGTTATTATCATTTCCTTTCTGGTTCCATTCAGCCTACATCTACAGTGGCCAATGGTATTAATTAAAGTCAGCCAGACAGATTTTTAGCATGTGCTCAGTTTGTTGTTTTAAACGGCTGAATATCAATTACCTTATTATTTTCTAATTAGCATGAAGGGTATGTATCTAGGTCTTGTGGCTTTTTGGCAGTGGTTTAAAAAATATTTTTCAGCATCTTTGCATAAGGTTGTAAAACAGCATGTTTCCAAGGCATTTTTAGCACTGACTAGAGCCATTCACAATCTGTTCAACAGCATGGAGTTAATTAGGGGAGGCATGCAGCTTATGTCTGGGCACAGAAATTAGCAATGGAGCAAAGTTTTTCATTTTTTGCCTTTAGCCAATAACTGCCACTGAGTCTATATGATTTTTTAATGCTTTTGGTTAAGTATCTATTTAAGTTTTAACTTATCTGATCCAATAATCTAAATTCCTCAAGGATTGCCAGCTGATACTCATATACAGAAAAAAGAACAAATTACATGTTCTTACAGCTAAAGAAGGTAGTATAATATGTTATACAGAACATCTAGTTTTAGACACAGCTTCAGGATCCTTTAAAGTTACCACCAATTCCCTTGCTAGCCTCTGGAAAGTTAGCCATCTTATTAACAGAAAGTCAAAGAGTCCTGTGCTCGTTCATGTTAATAGTTTGCACTCATATCCCATAAGAGAGAATTCTTCATAGAAGATTCCTTTCTGGAGGGTTCTGTGACTTCCTCTGCATATTCACCAAAGATTATGGATAATTATAGTACTTGGGGAGAAAGTAGCAGTACTATGCACAACAGGATCTCTTTGAAGGCCTTGTTTTCTTAGGGTACGTCTACAGTGCAATGCTCTTTTGGGATACCGGAGTCTCAGGCTCATTTCAGGCTCTCTATTCCAATGTCCCTGTAAACCTCATTCTACAAGGAGTAAAAGGGATGTTTTGGAATAGCACTTTATTTTGAAATTTGGTGCCGTGTAAATAAAGCTTATTTTGTTAACTGGCGATTTCGAAATAGCATCAAAATAAGATACGCAATTTTTGCTAATCATATTACAGTGCAGCGTAAATGCACCCTTATTGGACTGGTGATACCCTCACGTCGTGGCACAGTTGTCTTATTTGCATTGCTATTAGGAATCTATTCTTCCTTGTAGGATGTAAGGCGAGAAAGTTGTGAGGAAAAGAGAAACATTTATAACAGAAATTAGGGTTACAGGAGTCAGAGACTTGAAGTTTTATTTCTCTCTGTGTTCTCTTTGCCTCCTGGAAGAGAAGTTTCCTTGCCTGGGTCACTCTCAGTTAAAAACAAACAAACCAACCAACCAATGAACCAAAAATACCCTCTTACTACTGCTGGCAACCCAAACATAGGGTTACCAGATGTTTGGTTTTTCACAGGAACACCCAGTCAAAAAGGGATCCTGGAAGCTCTGGTCAGCACAGCTGACAAGCCGTTAAAAGTCCAGTTGGCAGCACAGTGTGATTAAAGCAGACACCCTACTTGCCCTGTCTCTGTGTAGCTCCCAATAGCAACCTGCATATCTCAGATGCCTCTAGGCAGACGGGCAATCAGGGAAGCCGCACCCACTGCCCCCAGCATTGGCTCTACAGCTCGCATTAACCAGGAACTATGGCTTGTGGTGTGCGGCACTTCCCTGATCACCACCTCCACCTAGGAGCCAGACAGAGCCACGGTAGGCAGGGAGTCTGTCTTAGCCTCACTATGCCGCTTACTAGGAGCTGCCTGAGGTAAGCACAGCTGGAGCCCACATCCCAATGCTCCTCCCACACACCAACAGCCTGCCCCAGGTCAGAACTCCCTCCTGCACCCAAATTCCCTCCCAGTGCTTGCACTCCAACCCTCTGCCTCAGGCGTGAATCTGCTCCTGTACCTTAACTCCCTGCCTCAGGTGTAAGTTCACACCCAAGCCCCTCCTGGAGCCAGTATGCCACACCCCTTGCACACTTCAAAACCTTGTTCAACCTTCTATACCCCAGATCCCTCATCCCTGGCCCCATCCCAGAGCCCATACCCCAAACTCATGCCCCGAACCATAAGCCTGCTCCCACACTCCAAATCCCTTCTCCCCAGCCCAGAGCCCCCTGCACCCCTTATTTCTCACCCTACCCCAAAGTCTGCACCCCCCAGGTGGAGCCCTCACCCCTTCCTGCACCTCAACCTCCTGCACAGCCCAATGAAACTGAATGATGGTGAGGGCAAGCAAGTGTCGGTGGGAGGAGGATGGAGTGAGTACGGGTCAGGGTCTCTGAGAAAGGGCAGGGCAGGGGTGGAACCTCATAAGGGAAGAGGCCTTGGGGTAGGGGCAAGAAACAGTGTTTGGAAAGTTCACTGCCCTATTCAAGAGCAAGCTTCTCTTGCCTCAGTCATGCTGTGTGTCAGTGCCTCCTAAAGAGAGCTGTAAATGAGAAAGAGATGACCCCAATTTGAGTCGATTGTGATCCAACAGAAAATTTTAGCAATCAAACAGGCAATGAAAAGGGTTAGAGTACAGGAGAAGTGCGATATAATATTTCTGGTCAAGATGATGGCAAGTGGAAAACTGTTTTTTCCCCTTCACATCGGTATCTGTTACTAATTGCTATACACAATAGTATAGCCTGAACAGGCTGTTTGTTTATTTGTTGGACAGTTGGTGGCCCCCTCTTTTGACTTTATTTACAGACACTGTCTGTAAGCCTCTTCTCAGTGTATTTCTTCAGAATGTAACTATCATATGATAGACATACATACTATAATCACTTCCCCCAGCTGGATCATTCCCTGTCTTTTCAGTCTACTTTCCAACTTTCTCTTTATGTCAGAGGAGTTTTCAGCTCGTTTTGCCTCAAACAATTCTCTTGAACAGCAAATCTGCCACTTAAACCTTTCCTCTGTGAGGCAGAATGCAGATTTTTTAAAATGTGTCAGATATGAAGAGACCATCAAATCTGTGGTGCAAAAACTGCTTTATACTTTTTTATTGATTCCTGATTAATCCCATATACAGCCGGGGTGGGCAATACTTTTGATGTGGCTGCCACTCCCAAATTTGGTAAGTGGTCAAGGGCTGTACTCTTCTATGTTATTGATGGATAAGGTTCTTGGATGGAGCTTGGGTGCCGAAGGGAGCTTGGGATAGGCAATTTGGATGCAGGAAGGGGTGTGGGGTCTGGGTGGGAGTTTGGGTGAAGGAGGGGGTTTGGGCTGCAGGGATCAGAAAGGCATACAGGCATGGATGCAGGAGGGGATTCCGACCTCAAGGACAAGTGTAGGAGGAGATGTATGGTCTGGGAGGGAACAGTGATGCAAGGATTTGGGTTGTGACCTGGGGCAGGAAATTGGGGTGCAGGGTATTGTAGGGGATATGGGTATAGAAGCAGGAGTGCAGAAGGTTTGGGTTATATGGGGCAGGGGTGCAGGATGGGAAGCGGGGGGGGGAGGGGGGGGGAGGGAGAGACTGGGATGTCAGAGGCAGGCTCATATGGAGAAGTGCTTACCTAGGTGGCTCTTGGCCAGCAGCCCAACATTTCCCTCAGGCAAGCTCCCTGCCTTCCACACCCCTGCATGCCACACTCAAAGTGTCCGGCATCGGAAGCCATGCACTTCTCTGAGTGCCACAAGCCAGAGATGGGGAGAGGGTACCTCACACACTGCTTACCCTGAAAACACTGCTCAGGCAGCTTCCAGAAACTGGCCAGTGGAAGCTGTGAGATTGTGCTGGAGGCAGGGCAGCATGCAAAGCCTTCCCCCTGGGTTTGTGGGGCTCCGAGAAGTACATGACCCCTTCAGCCAGCTGCTTTAAGCGGTGCGCAGGGCAGGCAAGAGCCTAACTGAGGCTCCCACTTGGCCGCAGACTGGATCTGGTCCATAGTCCATATTTTGCCCACTCCTGCTCTACAGGTACAGAGTAACCAAATGTGCATGTAGCATTAATGACATCCTCACCTCCAGAAATGGACCTCTCTAGGTCATGGCTCAGCCACGTGGGCGGTCAGTAATATACGCAAGGGAAGGCAGAGCCTTCCCAAAACTGCCTACAGGACCGACCACCTAAAGCTGGGACTGCCTCCAGAGAAGGCTGGGGCTGTGGCACAGCAGCCTGGCTCCATCCAGCCGCCAGGGAAGGCATCCCAGCTCAGCAGCCTGGCTGCCTGGGAGTAATGAGCTGCAGCACAGCAGCCCAGCTCCGCCCGGCTGCTGGGGACTGATGGACATGCTGTGTGGCAACCAGGATTTCCCCGGCCACCGGGGAGGCATCGGGCTGCTGTGTGGTAGCCCGGCTTCCCCTGGCCACCAGAAATATATGGGGTCGCAGCTTGGCAGCCTGGCTCCCCTGGCCACCCAGGAGAGCCGGGCTGGGGCCACAGCATGGCAGTCGGGCATCTCCACGTGGCCCGGAAGGATTGGGCTGGGAGTGGGTAGTACAGTGTTTCTTAAACTGTGTTCCGCAGCACACCGGTGTGCTGCAAGGCAGTCGAAGGTATGTCGTGGAGAACAACAGAGCTCAAAATGGCTGCCCTTAAAGGGGCAGGTGACTTTTTTTTGCTCAATAACTTTCCCCCCGACCCTTTTTCCGCGCCAACCTTTTTTTTTTTGTTCAATAAAAAAATCCTTGGTGTTCCTCATTAAAAAAAAAAACTTATTGTTGTTTGGTGTTCTTCAGTCTTAAAAAGTTTAAGAAACACTGGCGTAGAACCTTGGGTGGAAGTGGGCGGGGCCTCGGTGGTAGGGGTGGGGCCTCAGTGGAAGAGGCAGGGCTGGGACTTGCCTTCCCTGGCTGGCCTTTCACATGACGCCCATGTTCAGACAGAAGCGAACAGTACCAAACAACATACTATATCATCATAAATTTCACATTTTAAAAAAAAGAACAACCAAGTTCATTCTCATTTTATTATAGGTGTATTTTACATGAACATTTCAACAGACATATGTATTAGATGTTTAATTGCACAGTTCTACTAAGTTTGTTCAGTGGTTTGAAAAAAAATATTAGCAAAGATACAGTGTGTGTACCAGGGACAACAGATCTCCAGGAAGGATGCAAGAGGCCATACAATCAACATGAGCGTTAAGAGGACAGAGCAGGGCCCATAAAGAAATTGAAGGAAAAGTATCCAAGGAAAGGCAAGAATAATTATTATCTGTGATTTCAGATGGCACCAAATCCCATAGTTTTTTGCACTAAATTGGATAGGATTGGGGAGTGCTGCCAGGGTAAATTATTTCCCCAAGGGAAAATTTTGCACAGTCTTAGTTGTATGTGACTGTCATGAGACATGAAAGGTTATCAGGGTGGTTATTTATCCTGCCAGGAATATCCAAACTGTAGAAAATTTGAGACTCTTGGACTTTAGAGGCTGAAAGGAGTGTTTCATAGCAGCTGTTGGATTATGTTATGTGCAAGCTCAGCCATGATAAGGTAATGTGGAAAGGAGAAGAGGGATTTAAGGTAGAAACATGATAGCCATGAAGTGGTGAAAACATGAGGGCACAGTAAAAAGACACTGTCACAATTATCTCTCACAGAGGAGGAAAGAGAACACATTTGGCGTATGTCCTTCATAAGAGCAACAGATAAATAAAAAGCCTAACTCGGAATAAAAGAGTCTAAAAATATATGCACCAGCTAGCAAACAGAGATTGTGTCACTTAAAGAGGCTGAAATATTTAAAGAGATTTTGAGAAAAGAGTGGTACTGTCAATATTCATCAGAATTCATATTCATATGGAAAAGATTAATTTGCAGTGGATAAAGTGGCTTTGTAGGACCAGTATGTTAGGCCCCTTTCTTATCCAGAAGACTGGGGGAAGCAGCAGGTGAAACAGTGCAAACTTCCCAACAGCACCAGATCCTTAGAGGTTATAGGAAAGTTTTCTCCAACAATGTTGCTAATTAGTACCTCATGTGAGTCAATTAATTTTTTTTTTTTTTGGTGTGAACACTATTCTTCTAACAATTGCTCTCTGACCACAGATTTATTTCACAATCCATAGAGAACTCTCTCAGCCATTGGGAGAGATTTAAATTGCTGACCTGGTAACCTAGAAAAATACTTTATATTGTATTTCCTGTAGCCTGAACCACATGATCATCTGCAACCCAACTACTTCCCGCTACAGAAGATATTTTTACTGCACGGGAATTATTTTTCAGCAACAATTTTACATTTAATATTATGTTCGTATTTTTCTACTAACTTTTATTTATTAATGCACAACTGGGGCAGCAGAAACCACACTAGAGTTTTAAATATTAACAATACTCTTTTGTGTTCTTCTGGCTTTGCTCCACTAGCTTGTTGAACTGTACAAGTTTGTTCAGAACATTAATTGAGGGTAATGAACTGAGCTGCCTTCTGAGAGCAAAGAGGGCAATACTCTCAAAGGGCTTCTTTGATTTTTTTAAGTAAGTCTGCAAACAGCCAGTAGTTAACAACATTATCACAAGGAAAAAGAAAAGAAAACATCTAATTTATATAAACAACCCTCCCCAACCTTGCCTTTTCCCTTTGCCATTTCCCCCAAACCCAAAATAAAATCAGTTTAAAAAATAGCTGGTTCTAAATTTAGTCATACAAGACCTATGCCAAGCAAAGCTCAGTAACATCCACTTGGGCAAAAAGTGGTGTCAAAGTTAAACATTGCTAGAAATACTACTGACAGTTCCTAACTCTAAGAGGCATTGCTGTTCTGAGCATTGTAGTTGACATACGTGCCTGCTGGAATCTCCAAAGATGAGACACAGGCCTTTCAAAGCCTCTCATTACACCCCAGTTTCAGGCCAAATATGGGTGTCTTAAAGTTCGGTTAATCAATTAGCTGAGGTCCACGCTAAGAGCAGGAAGGGAAGCATTTGAAAAAGGGATGCAGCATGTAGGACAAAGCTATCTATTGCAATGGAAAAGCTTTTCATGCGCAAATGCATATTGGCCATTGTTCCATTACTGAAGAGTGACATTAATCAACGTTCAGGGGCTGCACTCTAGGAATAAAGACTTGGCTATTCATGAGTGATTTATTACAGGGCCCAACATCCATTTGACATGAAACAAGTTTGTACTCTGGAAGCTGCCACCAACAGACAGTAGGACAGGAATAGGGTGGAGGATGCATTAAAGCAGACACAAATCAGCTCTATTCAAATGACAGAGAAGGGGGGAAACCCAGCACTGACAATCACCTTTACAAATATCCAGCTGAGGCCCCAAGAAACCAAGTGCCTCATTCTGATTAGCAGAATTATGGAATTGCTGAGACTTCAGAAAATTCATGTGCAGTCACTCAAAAAATTTACATATACATATATGTGCATATATAAAAAATAAAATAAGAAAAGCAGCATGTTCGGCTGGATCTGCTATATGGGAAACACTCTTCCTCTGATAAAGCGATTAGTAGTCGGGAAAATTTCATAAAGTCTCTCTTTATTTCAGAATGAAAAGTAAAGTTTTATTTGAAGAGTTGACCAAAAAGCTTCTAACTTTGCTCCTCTCAGTGTATTAACATCTCAAAAAAAAAATCCCAACATGGACCAACATAATGTCCATTTAAAACAGTTAAATTAATCTAAATTTTAATCAAGACTATGAGAGGGCAGAAGTCTCCCGAAAAGATGCACATATTCTTTTCCTTTATGTGAAACAAATCAAAATAAAAGCTATGATTCAATTTTGGTATATGGCAGTTCACGTTAATGTCCTAAATATTTCATTTTATCTCGAAACATATGGGTTTGATTTAAAATAAAAATTACCACTATAAAGTACTGTAGCATTTAGCCCTTCAGCATGCTGTTTAAACTAATATGAATATAGTCAGAGAATACTTTTACAAATTCCATGTAAGACCAATTAGGAAGGATTATCACTAAATGCTTTTGAAAATATAAAGAAATTATTTGGTAGGAAAAACAAGTCCATGGTAATAACTAGGGGTCACAAGTGTAAAAGTGCATTCAACAAGACTTTGATGGCAGACTAACACAGGCATGTTGCAATAAACCATCTGTGCAATGCATGCAAATGTAAATATTTGTCATTATCTAGCTGAAAAGTGAAAGGAAATAAAATTACAATTTTATGGACAATTAGAGTATGTGTGCCAGTTGCAATTTTAGTATGTATTCTATATTCAATCACTAAAGCGCCCCAAGATCGAGAAAATGGATTTTTTTTTAAAGAAAACAGTATGAATAGACCAATTTTAAATACAATTAAATACCTTCATTACGGAATAAAAGAAATATTTTGTTTGGCTTTTGAAAGTAGATGGCAAAACCAGATGCAGAATTTGGCTCAACAACATTAAGCCTTTTAATATTACACTAATTCGACTTGCCTCTCTGTCTGTTGCATATCCTAAAAAACCCTAGACCATTTAAACTAGGTAGCAAAATAGGACTCTTTCCATCCAAGGGAAGCTGCACAAGCTTCAGAATTAGATACTCGCAATACTGTATGTTAATAAACATTTACAGAAACACTTTACAATATAAAGTTTAAGCAAACCTGTCTTACGGCGTCTGAAAATTTGTTAAACAAAGGCACTATAGTGCAAAGCAAAGAACCATTTAACCATATATTTCTATCCATAAAAAGCTACATTGTTGTCGTGTGGTGTGATTTTTACTTTAAGTTTCACATAGAGGAATATTACATAAACACACAATACATAGGGTATTTTTTTCCTTCATGACAATAAAAGTATATTAAAACTAAACAGCAATTTGCAATATTGGTTACAGTAGATATCTGAGTAAAATACCTTCCTTAAATTGAACTGAAAATATAAAATACTCCCAAAGGAAAGAAATCAAACATAGTTATGACATGGCCTAAAATTATACTGACAAAATAATATTTTACATTATTATACATTTCTAAAGAAAATCTCACCCAATGTGAATACAAGGATTCCTAGGGTTTAGTTAATATTTACACTAATTATTATTTTTTAAATATATTAATGTAGCATTTTGATATAAAGGTCAGGAAAATCATAAAGTGAGTGTATAGCAGCTTAAAATATAATAGAAATATATTCAGATTAAGAAATAAATAGAATTTGTATTCTTGGATAAAAGCAAAGTTTTGACATTGTAAGTACAAGAAGCAAATGGGCCTCACATAGTTAGATTAGCAGACGATGAGAAATCCAGTCTAGGGCAGAATAGAGCAGATACAGAAGAAAAGAAAGACACATCTAAAATAGAATACATTACATGGTTTTGAATCAAATTAGTAATTCTGAAAAGCTGATATTTGTAGAAACTGAGGCACAAAATGAAGGGGGAAAAACCAGGATAGGATAAAACGTAAAGGGAGCTATCTAAGCATTGTTAGGGAATGAAATCACAGGGCTCCTGATGTTCCAATCTAAGCCTAATTCAGTAGAGAAGGAACTGAGGGATGGTTGATGGTGCATGGTGTTTAGGCTGCTCTTTCGGGCAAGAGCTGCATACTGCTTATGTGCCACCACCTGGGATCCTGCTACTGAAAATCTCAGACAATAAGCAAAAGGCACCAAAATATCTGACCTGGAGCACCTATAGGGACACTCCTCAAAGAACACACAAGGCTCTGAAGGTCAACAATCAAATCTACAAAGTAAAACATCACCAAAAACCTGTATACAGAAAAATAAATGTGGGACTAGGAAAAGAATCTTCAGAGATACCCACTGGGAAAGGATAAGAAGAAAGACAATAATCTTAGATTGAAAGATTGATCAGATAAGCAGGACTTAAGCCATAGGGAGACAGAGTCAAAAAAAAATTGCAGTCCAGTGATGATGATGAAGAGAGAGATCTACAGCAAACAATAAGTCAAGAAAAATGTCAACAAGTCAACAAGTGACAACTTTGAATTTAGCAGCATGTCATTAACTATGTTAGTGAAGGCTACCTTAGAGGAATGACTAGATCAAAAACAGATTGTAAAGGGCCAACAGCAGAATGCTTAGTGAGCTAAAAAGAATTTGAAAAGAAACAGCCTGCTTCAAGATTTATCATAAATAGTAATAAAGTTATGGTGATGCTTAATCTTTAATAATAAATAACCGACTTTTCATTAGAGGAACTCAAATCACTTCATTAGCAATAATTAAGCCTTGCAGCATCCCTGGCAGAAGGTAAGAAGAATACTTCTATGTGATGTGTAAAGAGAGGATCGGAAACTTTAAGCACTTTCTTCAAGATTACAGGACACTTGCAGAATGAGGAATACATTTCATAGAATCTTAAGGCTGAAAGAGAGCTCAGGAGGTCATCGAGTCCAGTCCCCTGCCCAAAGCAGGACCAATCCCAACTAAATCAACCCAGCCAGGCTTTGTCAAGCTGAGACTTAAAAACCTCTAGGGATGGAGATTCCATCACCTCCGTAGGTAACCCATTCCAGTACTTCGCCACCCTCCTGGTGAAACAGTTTTTCCTAATATCCAACCTAGACCTCCCCCACTATAACTTAAGACCATTGCTCCTTGTTCTGCCATCCATCACTACTAAGAACAGCCTCTTTGCATCCTCTCTGGAACCTCCCTTCAGGAACTTGAAGGCTGCTATCAAATCCCCCCATCATTCTTCTCTTCTGCAGATTAATAAACCCAAATCCCTCAGCCTCTCCTTGTAGGTCATGTATTCCAGCCCCCTAATCATTTTGGTTGCCCTCCGCTGGACCCTCTCCAATGCTTCCACATCCTTTCTATAGTGGGGGGGGGGGCGGCGCGCGCAGAACTGGACACACTACTCCAGATGTGGCCTCACCAGAGCCGAATAATCACTTCTCTAGATCTGCTGGCAATGCTCCTTCTAATGCACCCTAATATGCCATTAGTTTTCTTGGTTACAAGGGCACACTATTGACTCATATCCAGCTTCTCATCCACTGTAATACCCAGGTCCTTTTCTGCAGAACTGCTACTTAGCCAGTCAATCCCCAGCCTGTAACAATTCTTGGGATTCTTCCATCCTGTGATGGGACAGCCCCACCCTGCACTCAAGCTCAAGGAGTCCACCTGGCCCAGGAGGCTGAGTGGCCCCCACCCCTGCAGCCCTACTGGGCATGCTCCCAGAGCAGCCCAGGTACAAAAGGCTGCAGAGTGGCTCAGTTGGTGCCGACCTCTGAAGGAGAAGGAGCTGCTGCCCGAACTCCAGAGCGGCAACTGCTGCAACCAGAGTGAGAGGCGCCGGACCAACTAACCAAGCCGCTACCCACCTCGGGCCGAGCCCGACCACAACACAGACTACGTTGTCCAATCCCCCGAGACACGGGCGCCGCACCCGCTGCAGCTGCATGAGACGACAGGGCTGGGAACGCCGCTACTACCGCCAGACTTGCACCTACAGGTGGGACCGCTGCAGGCCGGGGAAGGGGGTAGGAAGCAACCCAGGGCGGGGAGCAGGAAAATGCCCGGCAGGCTCAGCAAGTTTTGGGAAACCTCCCACCACTGATAGGGCCTAGGGCCGGAGCCCGATGGAGAGGGCGGGCCCGGGTCCGCCTACCCCCAAAGCCTGGAAAGAGACTGGACCATTTAAAGGACTAGGCCCAAGGACCATATTTCCCCTAAGTCAGGGGCACTGCACATTGGGACTAGGCCAGAAGGCCATATTTCCCCTAAGACAGGGGCATCGTATGCTGGGGCCAGGCCGGGGAGGCCTGAAGTACGCCCTGGGCCCGGGCGACACACCCCAACGCGGGGGTCGCCCTTTGACACATCCCAAGTGCAGGACTCTGCACTTGTCCTTGTTGAACCTCATCAGATTTCTTTTGGCCCAATCTTCTAATCAGTCTAGGTCACACTGGACCCTATCCCTGCCCTCCAACTTATCTACCTCTCCCCCTAGCTTAGTGTCATTCGCAAATTTGCTAAGAGTACAATCCATCCCCTCATCCAGGTCATTAATAAAGATGTTCAACAAAACTGGCCCTAGATCTGATCCTTGGGGCACTCCGCTTGAAACCAACCACCAACCTGACATCAAGCTGTCAATCACTACCCATTGGGCCCATCAATCTAGCCAGCTTTCTATCCAACTTACAGTCCATTTATCCAATCCATATTTCCTTAACTTGCTGGCAAAAATATTGTGGGAGACCGTATCAAAAGCTTTGCTAAAGTCACATTTCTAGACTTGTAAATTCCCTTCACTGTCCAATAAGTCATGAACCAGAATATACTAGATAAAGTGGAAAATATTGTTTCTGAACTAAATGTATTAAATTTGTTTACCTTATACTACTAAAGTCTGACTACTTACATCACGGGCTATACCCCAAATTGGATGGGCAATATCAAGGAACAGCAAGACGAAAGAGAGCATTCAAAGTATTATTTTAGCAATGAATATATAAGAGCAGATAAGTCTTATTATGTCATATAGTACAATGTTTTAAGACATGAACGGTACAGATTATATGTTGCTGCCATTACTATTAGCCAACATTCACCATCAAAGAAATAACTCATGAATAAAAACAAAAGTTCAACATACACTGTGACTTTACTCACCCATTCTTTATTTTTTCATATGCAGGGTATAATCCTTCAAAATTTTAATTACATCAGTCTTCTAAAATAATAGTCTTAATTCTGCCGATATAATAATCTTCTAAAGAGAAACTAAAATTAAAAACCTGAATGTGAACTTTTCACCTTAACATTAACTCGGCAGAATTTATTTAGTTCAGAAACCAGTTTCAAATGAAAAACTCAATATAAGGTAGTTATTCATAAATGAGATTAAGTTTACTTTTCAATGTAAACTTCTTTCATTTAATCCTATCTGCTGATGCCATTAATCCCATTTGATCGTATGGAGATCTTGTTATCATGGCTGAGGTCTTAGAAGAATCTTTGAAGAGATGTGACCTATTGTTACTGAATGATACACAAGACATTTTCTCAGGCCTGGAAGTCTTAAAATAAGATCTGCTTCAAAAGGTAAATTTAAACTACCACACATTTAGACTGTACTTGACAAGATGTTAGATAGGTCAACTAATGTCATGACGACATGTTCAAATTGAAGGAATTTTATTTATTTGTGATACTAAACTCTAAGTAAATCAATTATGTCTCCAATGTCAGGCCAAAGTCCATTTAATCTACAAAAGTCTAAATGCAAAACAACTCAAAGTCCCAGATGCTTGAATAGTATAAATACAAGTAAATGAGGACAAATGTGGTTAATTGTTTAACAGGAGCAATAAATGCACTCCTATGAACTCACACTATAAAAACTACACACAATCTCAGTTAGTTCCCAAGTGCGCCAGACCAGGGAGGTCTAAGGTTACCAGGTGGCTTAAAAAAAATACCGGACACACTTGATCTCAATATGTCCAGTACTTTCTCAATTTGTTTCCCGGACAGAACCCTCAAATACTGGACTGTCCGGTTGAAAACTGGACACCTGGCAACCCTACGGAAGTCCAACCAGTGTCATGTGTTGTTCACTTCCTGGAATATGTGACATAAAACCATTTTATAAAATATGGTTTACACAAATATTTTCTTTTGGTTAAAAAGAGTATTTATGATGTCCCTTCGCTTGCTGCCTCAGGGCCTGATCCAGCTGATGTCCACTGAAAACTTCCCTTAAATATAGCTGGCCCGATAGCTTAGTCATCATAAATTCAACTGTATAGTGAACCAAAAAAGCACACACACCCCAAAAAAATTCTAAATAAGAACCTTGTATGTAAAGTTACCATGGTTTTTTGTCTTAAATCTTTTCAAGTCTAGGGAACATTCTGGAAATGTTTCTTCTAGTGGTATAAAAACATGAGATCAGACTTTGAAAGATCAACAGCTTTATATTGAGTAAGCCTATAACTGAGAACGGACTGATCTTGCCCATCTTGGATCTCAGCATGGGGTCATTTCGTGGTGGTGGGGTAGGAGGATTCTATATTTGCAAGGGGAAACATTCCTCTAACAATTGTTTGAAGCCACTCAGGGATACAAAATAAGTCTCAAGGACTTGGTGGATTAGTGAGCAGAGAGGAGCTGAGGAAGACAAAGGTGAAAGAAATTCACTGTTCACATATGCCTTTGTAATTAATCATGTGGATATCACCTCGCTATATAATGTAAAATTAACCCACATGCATTCTCTCTCAGACAGATAAATTCAAAAGTTCAAATTGTTTCTCAGACTGGTTTCTATTTCTTTGACTCACCAAGATCACTTTTAGAAAAAAACTGCCAGGTACCTTGAATCTTCTAGTAATATCAATTATTTGTTTTTTAGAATCAATGTCTCTTGAATGTATAGGGATTTCAATTTAACTTTTATTATTTTCAGTGCAAAATGGAGGCTCCAATATTATAAATTTTATGCATATGAATGAACCTCACACACAGAGATAGCGTCACAATGGTTTTAATGGGACTATTTCTGTGACTAATGCTTGTAGAACTGATCACAATTGCTTATCAATTGAGACACACAAGACATTTCTATGCTTAAGAAATACAGAAATAAATTACACTTAAAATCATTTAAAAGAACAAAGAACTACTGGTCTTTCCCAAATCATGTCTTTTTAAGAGTTCCTTCCTATAAGAAATGCAGTCATTGTCTATGTAGCCAACAAGGAGAGAGGCCCTTGGGAGTTTCTGGAAATGTATAACGCTATTATTTCTGGACTTCAGCAGACTGACATGTTATCAGAGCCTCTGGAAAACACAGAAAACCAGAAGACATGGAAATTTAAACCTCACCACAAGAACTCAGAAAGTTTAGTTATGCATAATTGTGGCTCTTGGAAATTAAATCAGTATCGCCACAAAAACTTACAAGTAACAGTTCAATTAATATTTCATAGCATTTCCCAACAAGGCTGTTAAGACACATTAAGCTCCGTGACGTCTCCAGCATGCACAGAAATAACTATAAATACACACCCTGATAAAAAAAATCGTATGACTATGAAATTAATGACAACTGAAGTTTTGTTTAACCAACTGAGCACTACAGTTAAGAACAACTATGCTCTTGTACTCCAGTGCATAACTACACAACCAGACTTAATACAGAGATCTAGGGCTACTAAGATGGGAGTAAAGTAAAACTAGTACATTTGTGGGTTGATATGTAAGCTATAAACACTCAAAAGTGTTTGCCTGTGAACTGAATGGGAGTTTAAGTAAGAGATGTGAAGGTATGCTGAAAGAGTGCACTTTATCCTCGATTGAGCATTTTGGGATCAAGTTGCACAGAGCGTTTAAATGTGGCTATCTAGATGTGAGTTTGGAGTGCTGATTGGAGGAGGAAAAAGATTTATGGGAAAAATGAGACACCGAGTTGCCATTTTCTAGGCCAGAATTTCTAACGTGTCTTCAGAGTCCTGATTCATTTACAGGCACTGAAGTGAAATGAGTTTTTGTGAACAGGTTTTTGGCAAGATCTCATTCTAAAAAGAGATAAGGAACAAAAATTCTATTTTCTGGTTAACGTTATTTTAGTATTTGCCTCCTGTACATAAAGGAGCTTCCTCCTTCTGTTCTATTGCAAGAGTGGGGAACCTTTTTCGGGTCAGGGGCCGCTGACCCACAAAAAAAAAATCAGTTGGTGGCAGCATAAAACTAAGAAGAAAAAAAAACCTTCACCCCTTCACTTATGTGACCTCCTCCCCAACTGAGAAGCAGAAACATTCCCCACATTTCCCTCACACACCAGAGCCTAGGGGGCTGAAGCTAATAGATTTTGTGTTCTCCCCCCCACACTCTGGGATGGGGCTAAAATGAGGAGATCACTATGTGGGAGATGGGCTGCCGGGAAGCAGGTTGGAGTGTAGGGTCTGGGCAGAAAGAAGGGTGCAAGAGTGGGATAGAGTTTGGGGGTAGGAGATCTGGGTGGGAAGCAGGATGCAGGAGCAAAGTGGAGGTGGGGGTCTGGCAAGGAGGAGAGTGCAGGAGTGGGGTGAGGCTTGCATGACTCCAGCCTGCGAGGCACGGGACTCCGCCCCCCCTCCCCCCCCAGCAGGGAGCCGGTGCTCGTGCTCCTGCCAGTGAGGACTCCCAAATGCTGAGGGGGATCCCTGAGTCTTGGGGGCCAAATCCAGGCAAGCTGGAGGCCACATATGGCCTCTGGGCCTTAGGTTCCCTACCCCTGCTCTACAGAATACCTAATTTAATTGTTTTGTTGATAATCCTGTTTTACCTACAGATATTTAAAATAGTTTTCCTTACATTTATTTATAGATTTGCTTATGTCATGGTTGTGATGAGAAATTTGACCCTTCTTCCTTTCAGCTGTTTAAAAAGCACGGGGAAAAGGATTTTAAATTGGTTGCCCTGAATGCATACTATATCTTAAAGGGATCAAGGAGACAACCTTTAACCTTGAGTTTATCTGTAAACCACACAGAATGTATCTGGTGGCCACACACTTAATGTTAAATTTATTCTAATAATAATACAAATTGACTTGTTACAGATGGCTCTTGGGTTGGCAGATGTCTGTTTTAATGGTGACAAAAAACCTAGCAGCACTGCATTAATAATCAAGAAGAACAGTGTTTTCATGTAATTGGAGGGAAACAGTACACACTATTTATTCATATTTAGGTTTCAAGTTTCCAAAGGATTTAAAAAAAAATTGAACAAGACTGTGAATAAATATTCACACATTTTAAATGTATATATAAACTACAAATTACATGAACATTATGGGAGAAAAATCATTTGCAGAATTTACATTAACTATTATTCAAAAAGAGAATAAAACAACAAAAACTGATGCCTTCCAATGTGTCCAGCACTTTCTTGTCTGACATTTTTCCCTCCTTCCTTATGTTCTCCCTCTAGTTTACATTATGCTATGAAAATGAAATGTTTTATTTATTTCAGAGATAATTATTTAATAAGCTGTAATTTGCATCAACATTGGTAATGCACACATTGCACACATCTGCCCAGCTGGAATAATATAGGATGCAATTTTCCACACAATGTCAGGTAGGCTTGAGGGAACCAAAGGCTATTGCTTCTGTAGTAAAACCAATGGAAACTGGAAATGGTCACTCCCATGATGTGTGTCACAAACACAGTGCCATTATGTCTTGCCAACCATGAAATGTTCTGGTGTAACTTCTGAGTTTTAGAAAGTTAATCAATCAGTGAGGTTTCATTAGAGCTCCTCATTCTAGTGGCATAAATTATATTCTGATTATGAAGCAAGACCAGGTCATATTGGTTACAGTTCCTTATAACTTGTGCAATTAGACAAACTGAATTAAAAATAGCCACCAGAATAATAAAAATGCTTTTTGTATAAAAGGAATAAATAAATGCAACCTTAACATCTACACAAGAAATAATTTGCAATATTCAGTAGGGATGTAAAAACACTACAATTTACTGTAAACATGCTATTTTCAATTGGTAGAATGCTTTAAAAGTTTGTGTTGTTATTTGGGGGATTGGATTATGTTATGGAACTTGGTGATGAGGGGAAATCCTTGCTAAGATAGAAGTAAAATATATTTAATAAACATGATCTAAATATCTGAAAAATGGGGACTGACAGTTGTAAATTGACTTCTGTCTTCTGATATTCACAAGATGCATTAGCTATCATTTCTTGACAGAATGCACTTCTATGTTGGATAGAACAGACCCCATCAACTGTCTACACTAATAACTTTTGTGACTGCCCCATTTTTTCCACTACAATGACCACCCACCCTTGTTCTTGTTTTCTGCCATTTTATGGGGGGGGGGGTTGTTTCAGAAGAGTGGTTTAATAAAAATAAAAGGTCATTAACAGTTACTAGACAGGCCTGGGGAAAAATAAGCAAACTATATATTGTTATGTTGATTGATTTATTTATCTAAGGTTACATGCATCTCACAGGATAATTTGCGTGCCCATTGCCAACAAATTCCATTCTTTACAAACTAAGCAGCTTGCCCATTAATTAAGGCTAATCAACTTAATAACCTTATACGGCTGCTTTCAAAGGCCTTCTAAATGTCTATATATTTTATAAGCCTACAAAGGCAAAGCGAAGTTAGAATTCAGTACTGAAGTAGCATCAAAAATAACAATGAAATATCCATTGTATCAAGTTATAAATATTAAACTGAAATAAAGAAAAAACTGTTTTGACTAGATTTTAACATCTATCTAGAATACGTATGTGAGAACAGGATGTGTTTAAAAGTAGGCAATTCTATTTCAGATCAAAGAAAAACTTTAGAGCCATTTCAGGCCAAAGAATGGCATTATTTATACTACTGTCTCCACAGAGGATAAATCTATTTCTTGTTTGAAAAGGTTAGGCAATAAAGAGAGATTTATAAAACCAGTACAAATAATTGGTTTCCTTTTCCTTATCCTCTGTGGGCTTCAGTACACATTGGATAACCTTAAACCTCTATCCAGTCTGAGGTAACATATTTTTACTAAGGCTTTACATTGCTGTTTTCTTAAGAGATATACATAATTATAATTAATTTTCTGCTGGATTGAAACCATATTTAAACATGAGTTGATTTGCATTTAAAGTATTTTCTATTACCCTCATAAAATTCAGATATTATGCAAAGAAAGACAGCCCTTTTTTTCCCCCCACAAAATCTATTTTCTTATTCTACTTGCTCTTATTTTTTTTCTTGCTCTACTTGCTTGATAGGTAAGTCTAAGGGGGAAAACAGTTTTCAAAGAGACATTATTAAGAGCATAAGAGTAAACAATCTCATTGTATAAGACAGACAAAGTATGGCAAAACACCACCTTGGTTTAATCAGGAGCTCTTCAGTGGTCTGAAACTAAAAGAAGAATCCTAAAAGAAGTGGAAACTAGGTCAAATACAAATAAATAAGGCAAGTATGTATAAGAAAGGCCAAGGCGCAAAGACACCAGCTAGAGAGACAAAAGGTAACAAAAAACATTCTACAAATACATTAGAAGCAGGAAAACCAATGATAAGGTAGGTTCATCACTTAGTAAACTGTAGGGGACAGTAACAGCAAATGTAGAAGCATTAAATGAATTTTTTATTTCAGTTTTCACCAAAAAATTTAGTAGCGATTGGCTATCTAACATAGTAAATGTCAGTAAAAATTAGACAGCATCAGAGGCTAAGTTAGGGGAAAGAACAAGTTAAAAATTACTAAGACAAGTTAGAGGTCTTCAAGACACCAGGGTCAATTGAAATACATCCTAGAATACTCAAGCAAGTAAGGAGATATCTGAGCAATTAGCAAGTATCTTAAAAAAGTCATGGAATATGGGAGAAATTCCTGACAACTAGAAAAGGATATAATACCAATCTAAAAAAAGAGGAATAAGGATAACCCAAGGTTACAGACCAGTCAGCTTAACACCAATACCTGGAAATATAAGGGAGCAAATAATCAAGATATCTGCAAAGACCAAGAAGATATGGTCATAAGTAACAAAGTGAACAAGAACAAACTGAATCAAACCAACCTAATAGCTTTCTTTTGACAGGGGTAACCTTGTGGATGGAGGGAAGCAATAGATGAGATAGTGGCAAAAGCCTTGCTAAATTTAAAATATGTTGCACATGACCTACTCATAAACAAATTGGGAATTAGAACTTAGATGGAGCTACTATAAGCTGGGTGGATAACTGGTTGATAATCAATTCCCAGAGAGTAATCAATGATTCTCAGTCAAGCTGGAAGAGCATATCAAGTGGTATATGATATGCCACTTGAGTATATGATGATATGCCATCGAGAGTATACATATAAGTTTGAGGATGATACCAATGTGGGAGGAGTTGCAAGTATTTTGTAGGATAGGATTGAAATTCAAAATTATATGGACAAATTGAAGAAATGGTTGAGGTAAACGGGACGAAATTCAATGCGGACAAATGCAACTATCCTACCAAGGGGGGAACAGTCAGTCGTACATATACAAAAAGGGAAATAACTGCAGAAAGGGACCCAAGGATCATAGTGGATCACAAGCTACATATGAGTCAACAGTCTGATGAAAAAAAAAGCAAACAACATTCTGGGATGTTTTAGCAGAAATGTTGTAAGCAAGATATGAGAGTAATTCTTCTGCTCTAATCCATGCTGATTTGGTCTCAACTGGAGTACTGTGTACAGTTCTGGGCTAGGGATGTTAAATTCAATTAATCAACTAATTAATCCATGTGACTATTACTTATAACCCTATTATTCTTTAGGTGTTTAGAAACTGATTGATTAATAATTTGTTCAAGTATCTTTCCAGGCACAGACCAGCTAGTCTGACAGGTCTATCATTCCCTGGGTTCTTGTTCTCCCTTTGTTATAGACTGGCAAATACCGTATCTTTCTCTAGTCCTCTGGGAATTTCCCATCCTCCATAAGTTCTCAAATAGAACTGCTAACAGTTCCAAGATCAGTTAGTTCTTTATTATGAACTTCATTGGATCCTACTGACTTGAATATATCTAATTTATCTAAACATTCTTTAACCCATTCTTTCCCTTTTTTGGCTTGTGCTCCTTTCCTCTTGCTGTTAGTATTAATTGTGTTAAGTATTTGGTCACCAGTAACTAGCTCTTTTCCACTGAGAAGAGGATCTACACTTCATCTATCTCTTTCTCCCGATGTGTTTAAAGAACCCTCTTCTTATTGCTTGTCACAGTGTAGCTAGTGTTAGTGGACAGATTGAGCCCAGCTCCCCTGAACTGCAGCAGATGAGCCTAATCCAGATAATTAAAGAGGGCTGGGCTACACCTGGGGCTATAAAGGGCTTCTAGTAGGCAGGTGGGGAAGGAACTACTGAGAATCTGAATCCTGATCAGCAGAGTCCACAGAGGAGAGAAGTTAACTCCTGTGGTGGGTCCCTGGAGTCAGGAGGCCAGGGGCTTGAGGGAAGCAACCCTATAGCTGCTGCTCCAAGGCTAGGGAAGCAAAGCTGGCTGAGACTAGGAAGCTGCCAGGAGCTAAAGTGCCAAAGACTCCTGAGAGGGGTAGGTAGCCCTGAAGTCTGGGAGATAGGTATTGACCTAAGACTGTGTTTTGTTTGTTTGAACCTTTATTTTATATATATATAAAAATAAACCTCTCTGATGGCGACTGATTATGCCAGCACATGCTTGGAGATGGGAAAATAGTGGCAGCCACGCAGTGATATTGTCCATTGTATTTGTTGCTACGTATCACTCACTTTGTGCCTTAGCTTTTCTGATTGTTTAATTCTGTTTGTTACTGAGATTTCATTTTGCTGCTTTTGTCCATATATGCTTGTGCTATTCCTTTGTACTCCCCTTCAGCAATTTGTCCTCTTTCCACTTATTTAGTAGGACTCCTTTTTGATTTTCAGGTCATTCCAGATCCGATAGAGCCATTCTAGGCAACCTCTAGGACAAGTCCTCCAACACCATCATCTTCCAATTGTCAACTCTTTAATTTGCACCCTTTAACTGAGGAAAAACCTACAGTCACATCTCTCTCCCTCAGGTGTCCTACTATTCACAACCCTTCAGTGACAAACACTGCAACCTGATAACACTTCCAATTGTCAAACTCTCCCCTCAATCCTAAGAAAGAAACTCTCTCACCTGCCTCCTGACCCAGTTACCAAACCCTCTCCAAGTACATCCCTTCTTCTGCCAAAATAAACTAACAACTCCAACAGGACTTTGCCCATCTCTATTTATGAACTCTTACATGACTCTTTCAAAATAATGTTAAGAAGCGTCTTAATGTGCAACATACAGTGTGGCATCTCTCCTTGTACATTCTTGTACTACATTGTATTCTAAGAAATCTACTGTTCAGAGGCAAACATGCAGAATAATCTACAGCCATCCTTATTTTCATCAAAAGTCAGTTGAATTGCTGCTGTAGGTTACTTAAAATAGCGATAGAGATATCAAAAGTAATGGTGTAGGTAACGGTGTTTGCCATAAGCCTAAGCTTATTTTTACTGCTTTTTAAAAATTTATCATTTTAACTTCACAGTTGATGAAACTATTCTGAATGCTTCTTTCTTCCAGTATGTTTCCCTTTAGTTACATTGCATTGCTTATTTTCCCCAGTGTAAGCCTGCAATCAATTAGGCCAGCTGTTTCTCCCCATATCTACTGACCAGAAGGCATAACCCAAAAAGCTAATGAGCTGCTAAACATTGCAGCCAATGACAAGAGAGATGTATTATGAATTTGCAGTTTTGCAGAATAAAATGCACATAACTGATGATCCCTGTCAGTAGCTGCAGTGTGAGATTATGACTCAGAGATAACGATTATAATAGGACGCACTAGATGCTCATTATGGATAGCATCAACATAGTTTGTTACTCAGATTTCATTTTGCTCACACACACTCTTCATGCAAGCATCAATGATTTGTCAAATACCATAGACAGCAAGTCCATTTATAATACTTACCTAGAATACACTATGGTCTCATTTTACTCTAGCAAATAATAATTCTCATTTACTTTGGAGCAGAAAACTTTTGGGTAGAGGCTGTCCACATGGAGAAGAGGTTCAGAAGAATGGCTTTTACAGATATATTCTGTTCATTCAAAATCTTTGGTTATAACTTCTTGTTTTTACAAACATGAAGCCTAATTGACCACTGCATTGCTCCATTTTGTAATAGTGCACCTCTGTTCATTTAAATGGATTTACACTAATATGTGGCTGCAGTTACACTGTGGTGATTCAGTCTTCATGCTGGTTGGGAGCTGAAAATTATATTCATGTCAAGATACTCAAATATTATCTGAAAGAGATAATATCAAAATTAACTCACATAATTTTAGCAGCTTTAGAAATTACAAAAATTAAATACGCATCAACACTACCATCTCAAACTTTCAGAAGTGGCACCAACACAAGAGAACTTGCAGGGCAGCATTGGGTAGTATGAACACTGCTGCTTCTCCTGTCCAAAGCCAGTAGACACTTTCTTGTTTACCTTTGTTATCAGTAAGGTGGCTCTGCACCCACTCTCAAAACAGAGAGAATTAAGGTTTAATTCTGAGTCTTGGCTACCTATACAGTAATCCAGTTAACTCTCTCAGACTGGCAACTGACAAATACAGTCCCTGAGGAGGATTCAATTTATTTGACTCTCCCTCAGCTACTACCCTGTCACTACCACCACTTATCCTCTTCACTCCTGCCATTATTCCAGTATTTACAGGGAGGTTTAACACGCACAGCATTTCAAACGACCATGCTTTTTCTAAAGAACAGGAATTTTGTCAAATGCAACCTCTCATCATCTAACTAGAATAAAGCAGTCTGTGAGAGAGGCAATCATGTTATGCACCCCATGGTCTCTGATGAACCTACTGCAGAAAACTGCTGTATAGGTCACTGGTCTAGCCAAGAGCTTGCTATTTAAAAACTGTGGCTACCCTGCTTTTTGAGGCCTGATACATCTATCACTATTGCGTAAACACAAACAACTTCTTTGCAAGTCTTTCTATAGCACTTGGCATCAGATCTCTCTCAAAGCACTCAACTGGGAGGACAAAAGCCTCATGACACTCTGTGACGAGTTAACATTATCCCAATTGTAAACCTATGAAAGCTGAAGTAGAGATTGAAATGATGTGTCCAGTGTCACAGAGAGGCTGTCTCTAGACTGGCGCAATCTTGCGCCAGAGCTATGCAAATGAGGCTCAGCGTGGAATATCGCCGAGCCTCATTTGCATAACTAATGAGCCGCCATTTTTGCAGAAGAGGCTCTTGCGCAAGACGGAGCTGTCTACACTGCCCCGTCTTGCGCAAGAAAAACCCTCTTGCGCAAAGCCGTTATGCCTGAAAATAATCAGCATAAAGGCTTTGCGCAAGAGGGTTTTTCTTGCGCAAGACGGGGCAGTGTAGACAGCTCCGTCTTGCGCAAGAGCCTCTTCCGCAAAATGGCGGCTCATTAGTTATGCAAATGAGGCTCGGTGATATTTCACGCTGAGCCTCATTTGCATAGCTCTGGCGCAAGATCGTGCCAGTCTAGACACAGCCAGGAAGTCTGTAGAAGATGCAGGTAGAAGAACTTCTCACACACCTGTGCTTGCTACAAGACTATCTTTAGGGGGACCATATTTCTCAAAGGGAAGATGACACTGTCTGAGCTACTCTCCCAAATCTTGACCAAGCTTCTCCTTCAGCTTCTGTGCACAGCTGATCCTAAGGCCACCCATCCCTTTTAAGTAGGACTGGCCTGAATCACCTTGTATCACTACTCTGCCTCCCCAAGTCCCACCATGTGGGGCTAGCATTGCTACTCCCTTTTCCCCATCCCCAACTTTCCTCCACGCTCCACTAAGGAAGCATTTTGGTAAAACTGGCCAAAACAGGAAGTATGGTTACCCAAACTATTTTTCCCTACAGTAACCAACTGTAACTATTAAGATAAAATTTATATTTTTGGTTTCTGAAACCAAATAAAGGCATTTATATTGACATCTGAATAAAAATGAAAACAACTACTGTAGGTATTCTTGGCACTACTACTAAGATGATATTTGCCTGTGTATTCAAGCCATTTGAGCCTTGTGAACCCAAATCTGCACATCAGCAACTGTGCAAGGTTTGCCTGATACAGGAAATCTACAGCATTTTATGTTGTCTTCAATGGTTATTTTAATGCCCTTTTTTAATCTAGCAAACATGCTGCAGAATTCAAATGTTCTTTTTTATTAATTAAAAAAAACCCTCCAATCATTTAGTTTGCAACCCTAACAATGCTTTCCATAAAAATATATACACAAAAATGTAAAGAAAAGGCATTTGACTATTATACAGAATGTAGATTCATATTTTCTTTGTTTATAACCTGTTCTGCCTTTTTCTCCTCTTTGGTTTCAGATGGTTTAGCAGGCCATTTAATGGAAATAAATATCACACTGCTCCAAATTTTAGGATTTGCTACTGGACAAGTGTCAACATGGTACTGACAAAAGAAGGGACAAGTGACATTTAAAATAGGACAAGTCTTGATTAACCAGAGCTAAAAATTAATGATGTACACCACTGAAACTTTTGAATCCCAGCTTTTGAATTGCACATTGCACTTTTCTTAGATCTGGCATGTCACGGGACTTAAAATTATGTCATTCTGATTATTAGTTTGTTATGATCCATCAGTTTATTTCCAAGAGAATTACTGCAGCCACTCCATTGAAAACTACTATCCCCATACACCAGTGTCTTTGTTTTATTCTCTCTCTGGAATATCAAATAGTAGAGGACATCAACCTCTTAATTCAGCGGTTTATGAAAGACTGGACATTAACATTACATCAGTATTAAACCTGCATCTAGAGAAGGGGATTTTTTTTAATAAGAAAGCTATGAATTAGGGATGTTGGATGCCTTTTAATTAAATAATCATGTAACCACATCAAATTTTAGCGGTTACTCAATTATTTGATGGTCCCCGGGGGCACGGCTGGCAGCCAGTGTGCTCCCAGCCCCACTTCTGGGGAGTCCCCTGTACCCCTGCTGCTGCCTCTCTATTAGAGGCAGCAGCATTGGGCAACAGCAGCCTCTGTCCACGGGGGGGGCCTGAACTCCCCACTGACAGAGGCTGCTCTGCCATCCCACGGAGCAGCCCCTATTCACAGGGAGGCTGAGCTCCCTGCAGACAGAGGCTGCTTCGGCATCCCACCTATCTCCCCGCCCCACACACACTGTGGCCTCTGATACGGAGGCAGCAGCGCAGGGATGAGGGGGGCAGGCGGCGCTGCGACATCCGGTGCTTAAAAGCCAGCTCCCCACAGACACAGGATACCGCATTCCCCACCTTCCTGTCTCTGATACAGAGGCAGCAAAGCAAGGGAGGGAGTTTATGAAGTCGTTTGGATTAACCGGTAAACTCAGGATTATCAATTAATCATTTAAACGACTATACGCCAACATCCCTACTATGAATTTTAAGCTTGATGTCTCCTGAGATACAGCACAGGTGAAAACACATTAACAGACTAGTACAAACGCTCTTAGAACCAGATAAAATGTTCTTAGTCTAGTGATCAGGAAGAAAAATACATGATCCTTAAAATGTCCCTAAAATGACAGGTAATTAATGTCCTGGAGCCAATTAACTTGAGGAGCTCATTAGAACTATGCAGACTGTATAATACTATGGCCCCAATACAAAACAATATAATGATAGGATCAAGTATTTATTTCAGAAAGTGTTGTATGCTTTTAATATATATTCTATTTAATATTCAAATGAGATAATATTTAGCCAAACAGATAACACAAGTTTGCTACAAGCAGCAAATATTTTTCAAAAAATCTTGGACTTTCTTTGATTTAAAAATTTTACAGTGAAAGCTATCTTAAACAGTTCTTTGGCCTCAATATTCTTCCCCCTCTACTATTTTGTAAGCACAGCCCTTACTTATTTAGCAATTAACCAGGCAAAATGTTGGCATTTTTTTAAATTCTTCTAAGCAATCTCATTTTATACCCTCCATTATTGAGTCCCATGATAATCATTTCATCCAGTACTGAGATATTAAAACATATATTTCAATCCTTTTATAATACGCTTCATTTGGTTGTTAACAAGGACTCCCAAACGTGACACCACTTTCCTGATTAATATTAATGTTCCTATTTCCAAAGCTAATTTGACAGAATCACTGAACAGTTCACTTTTACCCTATAATGTTCATGTTTATTGGAGATTTGAATCTTGATAACACCCCTGCCTAAGAGTGATTAGGGCTAGAATTTCATAAAGTTCATCCCTCTGGCTTTGATTTTAAATACACACACAGACACATTTTGTCTGGTTATTCCTCTTCAACATGACTATATTCATTTTCCTACTAATGCTTTGTCTACAGTGGCAAGTTATATCAAGGAAAAGTGCCCTTTGGAGAAAAAAAGTGTGTGAACATTCACATTACAATACAAATTTTTGGAGGGAAACCCCCATTTTCTCCAACAAAAAACTTCCAGCTCCAGAAGCGACTTTTTTCTTTCCCCCACCCTTTATTGTCAACAAACATGCAGTGTAGACACCTTCTGGCCTCCAAGGCAGTGGCCCACAATTCCCAATTAGGCATTCTAATCACCAGTTTGAACTCCACTGCCCTGAAACCAGATGATCAGCTACCTGACCCTCCCTCTTGCAAGCCCTGTGAAATTTAAATCCTGCTGGCTGGCTTTTCTATGTGAGTTATTCAAGAAAATATGGATTGTCTGGCTTCATTCACATATTTTTTGAGACATCTGATGCAAAGGATGAAGTACCCCAGGGAGCCAACATTACAAATTATGGTGCCCCATGCAGCACGAGGACCTGCATCCTGCACTCTTCCCTCTCCCCCCACCCCTCCTCCTGCAGACTGACTCAGCATACAGTGGTCTAATTTGTCTAAGTTCCCATGCCTAGCCATAGAACCAAACACTCCCCCACTTGGTCCACCAGGGAGCTGTTGAATCTGATCTGTATATAAGGAGAGGAGTCTGTTCAGTCCCACCTGACAGTAACCCATAGGAATGTTGATTTCTAGATCCTTTTCTGAAAAGGTGCATGAGCGGGACATGCTACAGTGAGGAGTGAAGATTAAAGAATTTAGACACGCATATCATAAGGCCCATTTAAAAAAAAAAAACCCTGTTGCTCTGGTGGTTTACTGAAGACCTACTATTTCTATGAAGCGCTGGAGTGACCCCCTCAGCAGTGACCCCACATGCACTGCCAAGAGCTCTGTGGATATTTCGGAAGGCACGGAAGCAGTTCACAGGTGTTAATGCTGCACTGCCTCTTTGAAGTGACGCTCTGGCACTTCAAAGCGGCAGCACAAATGGAGCCGGGGATCAGCTGGAATGTCCAGCTGATCCCCGGCTCCACTTGCGCTGCCCCTTTGAAGTGCCGCTCTGGCGTTTCCAAGAGGCAGTGCTGCTTGGAGCCCAGGGTCAGCTGGGAACTGCAGCTGATCCTGGGCTCCATGCAGCGCTGTCTCGTTGAAACGCCGCCGTGGCGTTTAATCGTAATTAAAGTTTTTAATCACTTGATATTACTAGTTTTTGGTGGTTCTGGCAGCCAGGAACCACTCTCCACTCATGAGGGACATAGCCAGTTTGAGCAATCACTTCCCAGGGACCAAGGGATGAGATGCAGGACATGTGGCTGTGGCATGCAGGATAGAGGGTATAATGGGAGCAAGGTTCCCTCTAAACTGCAAGGCAGCTCAGCTGCCTCAAAAGCCCCACAGGGGGGCTTAGGGCTGCTGCACACTCCTCCAGACCCAGCAGCAGGGCTGGATTAAGAAAGTAGCTTTAGGGGCTGCAATCCAAATTATGCAAAGTGCAATGCATGGCAATAACCATGGGACTATTGTCCTCAGTGAGGTCTAACCTGCCATAGAGGCACTCCATCTGACCTTCAAACTCCCAAAGGTGCATTCGACCACTAAGTAACACCTGCTCAGCCTATTAAAAAGCTACTTATTGCTGTCCAGGTGCCCTGTGTACAGTTTCATGAGCCAGAGCTACAAGGGATAAGCCAGGTCTCCCAGGATCACAATGAGCATTTCCACATCCCCACTATAATCTTGTTATCTGGAAAGAAAGTCCTCTTCTGCAGCTTTCTGTACAAGCCAGTGCTCCTGAAGATGCGTGCATCATTCACCATTCCTGACCACTCTGTGTTGATGTCTGTGAAATGCCCACGGTGATCCACAAACACAATCAAGAAGTACCCCTATCGTTAATGTACTCTGTGGCAAGGTAGGCTGGTGCTAAAACTGGAATATGTTCACCATCTATTGCCCCGCACAGCTGAGAGTGCATGTCTGCAAAGGCAGTCACAACGTCATGCACATTTCCCAGACTCATGGTCCTCTGTAGCGGAATGCGATTTATTGCAGCAGTACAGCTCTGTAGACTTCCTCCACACTGATTTGTGACTGACCAGTTGCAATCAGGAGTCACCAGCTTCTACACAGCAATTGCCACACACTTCTCAACCAAGAGGGCAACTCTCAATGCAGTGTCCTTGCACCCCAGGTTGGGGGGGGGGTGCAGCTCACCACGCAGCTCCAGGAATGTTGCTTTATGCATCTTAAAGTTCTGAACCCACTGCTCTTCATCCTACACCTGCATGACAATATGACCCACTAATCAGGGCTGGTTTCCTTACTCCAAAAGCACCACTTTGCTCTGTGACTGCCAAATGCAATGACAGGTTGCCACTGTCCATATCACACATACTGTCAGGCTCCTTCAAGTCTTCTTCATCTGTCGATAACTTCAACATTATCTCTGCTGCCATGTGCAATGTCCTCTCAACAGTTAACAGAGCATCCAAGAGAAGTGTGGGATCCATTATTTCTAGCTGCAAATGCTAGAGTGCACAACAAGGAATGGTAGTTGTAAAAAACATGCAAAAGGACACCGGAAGCTCCTGAACAAAGCGGTGCCAGACAGGAAGCTTTGCACAGTCCCAAGATGCCCTATGATACGTTCTGTGATCCCACAACCTCTAGTGACAGATTGTGTCGCCTGGCACTGTGGGATACATACCCACAGTACATTGCTCCTACAGTTGATGAAAACGTTCTCAATGTGAACATGATTTGTTGAAAGAGGGGGCAAATGTGAACACACGCTGGAGACTTTGTCGTTGTCTATTCCTGCATGTCGACATTGGTTCTCTCAACAAAACTTGGAAGCATAAACATACCCTAGCATGGGGCTTCCCCGCTTCCACTCCCTAACTCTAACTAAAAGACTGGTTACCAGTTTAGATGAACAACTGATCTGATCCTGAATGGCAATGTCAGTGTTTCTAAATAGAAAATTATGCAAATTGGGTGAGAGGTGACTACTGTGTAATTTGTGCCATTCAGGCATAGTCTGCTCCACTAACTTGAATTCATTTAATTGATGGCCCTTCCACTACATCTTTGAACTACTGGGAGTTAACTTAACAGTTTTATTTTGGTGATCATAATCAGCCATGCTAAAAATAAGCATAGGTAGTCAGCGTGCACACCATCCATCAAGTAAAAAGAGGGAGAGTGCATCCTTCCAATATATCACAGATATATCACCACAGGTGACTCTTGGTAGCATTCGGGTGTACTAAGAATGTTAAGAGGTGGGTAACTGGGTAATCATGTAGTCGATACAATTTGTATCAACTACATGATTGGTTGATAAGGGAAGGTGCTCAGAAGGAGCTACCCCAGCTCTGGCTCTGCAGTTTAAAACGTAGTAAGAGACAGGCACACAAGCAGTCCAGTTCCTACTACATTAAAACTGCAGAGCTGCTGCGGAGGTTAGCTCCTGGTCCTGGCGCGAGCCAGGACTGAGCCGGGTTTGCTCAGTCCCAGTTTGCACCAGGGTCCAGAAGCCCCTGTCTGCAGGGAATCAGGACTGCTATGGAGCAGCCTCTATTCGCGGCCAACCTCTGATATAGAGGCAGAAAGGGGGGGGGGGGAGGGAGAACATGAGTAGTCGACAAATCGACTACTCTTTTACATCCCTAAGTTATACTGCCCCCTATCCCCGCCAAAATTTTAATTGCTAAATAGAGTGTGCCACATGCTCCCTCCCTGTCCCTGTAGGCAGCCCTTCCTGAATCCCTTTCTTCTCACAGGCACTAGTCACCTGTGTCACACTCTTTAAGATCTATTACCATGTGGCTGCTAGGAAGAGCAAGTAATGGAGTTTTAAGAAAAAACAGTAAATGATAATGGCTGCTACTATTTATATGTTGAAGGAAGGGATATACAATTCTTCTGAATCAAGCTGATGAAAACACAGATCTGCTCAAATCAGAAAAAAATTTATAAATATGAGTTTCAGGAAATTTGGTTGACAGTCAACCAACTAAACACACAAATGAAACAGACTTATTTTAGTTGTGTATTAAGTCTTTTCAGGTTTCAGTGTGTAAACAGCGTGGTCAGGGAGAGGGTTAAATAGTTAATATGAAACATTCTCTCCCTCTCAAATCTAATTTATAACCTATCATGTCGTCTGATATCTGGTGCTGAAAGCTTCTGAATATAATCACAATAAATGATATGACAAGGACAATGTGATAAGATACATGAAGTTAGTATTTCTTAACAAAACAACACTGAATCAAAGTGCTTACGGACAGTATGAGGCATTGCTTCAGACATTAAAGAAGAATAGATGGAAGGGTTAATATATATTTTAGATTATACCAACTAGCAGGATATCAGCTGGTTCGTGAGACTACATTGAAAAGTACTGCTGAAGCCCAAGGAAAATACCAGCTGTCTCTGCTCAGAGACACCACCTGTCCAGTTATCTTTCGTACACAATACAAGGCATGTTGGCCATTTTAACAGGGATAACTGTACCCATATGCTGTTTAATTTTGAGCTGCATTCTGCCTACTTGTAAATATACGTGATGGATCATTATAAATTGTAGATTAGCACAGTGGTAGTGCTTAGCTAGAGGCTAAACTTCAAGCTTACTTTAGCCCCCTGCAACCTTAATCTACAGTATATTATGTTAGTATCAGTACTTTAGACAAAGGATGGGAAGCAGACACACACAAAGACCCCAAAAAAGCATTTGGGATTTTAGGGCAAAATTAGTTTAGCTCCCAAGCTTTCAAAGATTTATGAACATGCTTAGCTTTATGTACTAAGAGTACTTCAGTGCCATTTCAGATATACACTAAAGCCCATTTATGTCACTGTATAGTTCATGCAACTAGATAAAAATACTAAAATATGACCATTTACTACACACAGTGAGAAAAATATATTTTAAAAAATTCATAATTGTAGTAGAATGTCTCATTTACAATACTAGGATATATTGGGTAGAGTTAAAAATGACTCGTTATAAAGTGCTAAATACTGGGGTAAACAGGCCCAATTCTTTGAAGTCAACTAAGTTGTATCCACTTATGTTAATGAGGAATATGTGATCAACTAACCTCGTTTTACAACACAATCTGGATTTACCAGGAAGTGAGGCAGACAGCTGCCAGTAGTTGAGCTCTCCTACCTCTATTCTCAAAGTGTGCCCCCCAAAAAAGTCATCTCAGATCCAAGCATCTGCAAAGCAGACAGCCCATTGGTTTATAAGCTGATTTTTTCTGCGGGTTTGTGTCATTGACACACTGCACACACACATGTGCATGCACATTAGGGAAACAATAGCACTGCACACAGAAGAGTTCTGTCAGCCAGATGTTGGTGAAGGGCTATCTCCTTTGCAAGGAAGATTAAGAACCTCTAAATGGAGGGCTGTAATACATGAAGGAAGATTGGAATAAAGCATCTGTCCACTGATTTCTCGAAGTTTTGAGAGTCCCTGATTTGGGTGCAGTTTATTCTAAATCAATTCATATGATTGTTTTATTCAAACAATTATTTAGATACTTGAAAAAATGCTGAAGTAATTATCTTACCTCAAACAATTCAATTAAGGTGAAAACTGTTTGTTATTCCAATGTTTGGGACATTGTACTGTGCTTTTGACATATAATCCAATCCCCCTAGATTCCAAAGACCTGAAGTGTTTGTGCACTTTCACCAGAACTCTGATCATCCACTTAGATATCCTGGAACTCGTTTTATTAACTCAAGCCAGAATAGATGGCTGAAATGGAGAAACTGACAATTTCAAACAAACAATATAAAGCAGTAGCCACTAATATGATTTGGAAATAGTGCGTTATAAAATACACATAGAATTGCTAACCTGCTAGGAGTGGCCTGAAGTCTCCCAGAATCAGCATCAAACTCCCAGTGACTATTAAAAGCAATCCTGGAGATTTTAATGAGATATTTTAAGAAAATGACATTTTGTCATGTTTGGGAAAAAAAACTCTCCCAAAATAGTTTGTCAGAGTTGGCTAAATAAGTATAGTTTTCAATCTGTTATTTTTATTAGCAATATTGCAAACAAGTTTAAAATAACACTGCATATTTCTCCTTGATGTAATTTTAATATTTGAATACCTTCATAGCCCATGTACTCATTGGCATTGAATTCCCAAAGTAGGACGAACGAGAGAAAAAAAAACCCACTCCTCACAAACAAGTTGATTTTCAACAATGAATCCTGATTTCTTTTTAAGAATTCTGAAAACCTATAAATGACATTAGTGCAGCTGGAAAATACTATTATGAATTGACTCCCCTTTCTTAAAAGTTTAAATGAATAAATATGCTGAATTTTTAAAATACTTCAGAGGATGTAGTCCAACATGCAACAGATACACAATTTATTGACAAACTAGCTCAAAATTATATAATTATCCTCTGTTTCATAGGAAGCTACTAAAATCTTCTTTCACGTCAGCTAAAGCCACTGTAATGACTGGATGCATTTACTGTGCACCTGTGTTCGGTTTGCCTAGGTTTTTTGTTTGATAAAGTTCCATCTGCTCTGGAAAAGAACATTTTTACAATAAAATATAATTGAAATGTCTTTTCAAAGATTATTTCCCATAATATAGCAGAGGTATATTTTTTTCAAATTAGATGTTTAATGTACAAAGAGTCATTCTTAAGTTTTGGCTTGGATACAAAATAGTTCTATGTATGGAAGTAAAATTTTTCACCTCACTCTTTGTATATACAAAATTAGGGCAATTTTATTTCTCGTCTTTTTTGAAGATATCTAATTAAAACAGGAATTTCAATTTTCTCTTTTACGTTATTAAACGTTCACATTTGCTCCACAGTTGACTCATGGTAGAATTTTGGGGTTCAGCACCTCTTTGTTCCCCACCAAAACTTAAATTGCTAACTGTCCCTCTCATGCCTATCCCTGTTCCGCTGGGTAGTCCTTCCAGCACCTCCTCCTCCACAGGCACCAATTACCTATAATTTGCCCCCCTAGTGTTCTCTCCTGAACCTGATCTTCATAAAAGAGATCACATTACTACTATTCTTCATTTTAGGGCTGAGTATACATATCGTCCAGTTCAGTGCTCTTCTTTGCTGAAGTCAATAAGGGCTTCAATCCTACCACTGACTCCACCCACACCAACTTCTACACCTGATCAAAGCTCCATTTCCTTGTTTTACAACAGATCACCACCACATTCTGGTGCTATACTGATTTGCAGGTATCTTTGTGACAAATCATAAAAACTTTACTTTGCTAAAAGGTTTAAGTTTTGTAAAGGAGCAACTAGATGGATGAACCAACATAAGTAAAGTTAGTATTTACTATACATTAGGAATGTGATCATGTACCTGTGTACACTGTTAAATGATGAGCCTGGTTAACCTTCTTGGCCACACGCAGCCTCCCTCCCACGCATGCCTCTATTTTTCAGCAGTTACAAGTTTACATGGGGGGGAGGCATCTCCCACACACCTGCCTTCTCCCCCCCGCCCTCTGTGCTGCTGTCTCTGTATCAGACGCAGCAGCACAGGAAGGGGAGAAATGGAGCCAGCTTTCCCCTCCCTATGCTTCTGCCTCTGATACAGAGACAGCAGCACAGAGGGGGAAGAAGCAGGCAGGTCTGTGGGAGATCCCCTCCCCACATATAAACTTGTAACCACTGAAAAATTCAGCGGTTACCTGTTTGCATAAATAAACATGTTTTAACATCCCTAATATACATACAAACAGGATGTGACAAAACTAATTAAAACAAAACGTAAGCCTAAATACAACAATTCACTCTACACTGATTAATCATGAGTCAAGTTATTTGAGTACACATTTATAGGCTCAAATCAATAATTAGGTCTTGGATTTTTGTCAAGAGCAACCTCCGTTGCTGTCATGGCACCTAATATATTTGAATATGCTCTCAAAATTGACCAATGCAATAAGTTAGGTATACAAGAACAGGGCAGGCTAACAGTAGTCTTGGACAACTATCAAGACAAAACCCCATTTTATTGTCATGGCGATTAATATACTGTAATCTACTCTATATATTTTACTTTTCTTATTTTATTAAAAACATCATTCCACTTCCTTCAATAGGGATTCTATACGGTGGCCATTCAAAAAAAATTGCCACCCCCCAATCTGTTTTGTTTACATGTAGTAAATACTCATTTAGATGAATTAAGAAGCAGGCTAAAAAAAATCAGACTATTGCATTCCTCCATATTTTAAATTTTAAAAAATCTTAAATATATCTCCTTCTCAGATCTGGGTTTTGTTCTTAGTATTTTAACCACCACATTATAATTAGAGCCTTGTACAGAAACAAAATTGATACCTGCATCTGCATCCACATCTGCAAAAATGAGTCATAGATATCTGCATCCACATCTGCAGATGTTGGTACCTGTGGATATAAAGAGAATATCTGCAAATTGCAGGGTTCTAGATCAAGGTTCTCTCTAAGCTGTAGGGCAGCACAGCCCCACAGCTGCTCAATCAGCCCCACCTAGTCAGGGGCTTAGGACTCACACTAGAGCAGCCTGACTGGGCGGGGCTGATTAAGCAGCTGCCACACAGCTTGGAAGGAACCTTGTTCTAGACACAAAATTTGTATCCACATCTGTATCCATATACTCAAAAATGAGCCACAAATATCCACATCCATATGTGCAGATGTGGATACCCACAGATATAAATCAGATATTCACAGATTTGAAGGGCTCTAACTATAACAGTCTTGCATGAGATTAAGTTGAGGTAATGGGTTCTACTTAAACTGTACCAGGTTTATATTCTTTATTAACATAAAAAAGACCATTCCAGGTCAGATCAAAGGTCTAGCTAACCCAGTATCATATATTCCAACAGTGGCCAATGCTAGTTGTCACAGAGCTAAATCCATTTGCTTTATGGAAGTAGGCTCATGAATAGGCATAAGCATAACTGGAAAATGCTTTATGAAAAATATTTTGCATAAAGTATCATTTGAAGGGTTGTAATTACTGAATATGATTTTCCCATTTGTGTGCATGTATCATTCCTATACTTGAAGTCAGAAATATGAACTATTAACCAGTTTTACTAATATAGACATGTTAACTGAGGCCTATTAAGAGTATTTCAGAAATTTAATGGCTCATTGATAAGGTCAATGATCTGTAAATGGGTGTGCTTTTCCTATGGACCAGTCCGTATGAGGGGCTCAGAGTCTCCACAAGGACATGTGTTTACGTCACCTGATGATGAGACCCATCTTGTATGCTCTACTTTTTCACTGCAAGTGAGAAAAAGTTTAAAATGAACAAAAGGATTTGGATTTGTTTGACAAAATCTATATAAAAGATGGGAAGCCAAACAATAGAGGCTGCTGCCTGAGATCAGGACACCCCTCCTGAATGCTAGAAATATCACATACTGAAAAGGAGGAAAGATCAAGTCCAGACTGGGAGATTGCACAGTTTGTGAAAGAAACCTGTCAGAATAAATGAATGTGAGATATTCCATGTAACCAGTTTCGTCATGTATTGAGCTTAGCTGGTGTGCTTTTTTTACATTTGGTTAGTAATTTGCTTTGTTCTGTGTGCTGTTACTTACACCCACTTAAATCCTACTTTTTATACTCAATAAAATCACTTTGTTTATAAATAAACCCAGTATGAAGTGTTGCTGGGGATGGGGAGAAGCAACTGTGCATCTCTCTCTTTATGTAAGAAAGAGGGTTAATATGAGATTACCCTGTATAAAAGTGTATAAGTGTATACTGTGCAGAGTGGGATAGATTTATCTGTGATTCAGGTCCCATTGGGTCTGGGCACCTGGATGCTGAGGCAAGTCCCTGTAATCTAGCCTTCCCAAAGTTGAATTGATTTCAATGCCTGTATAACTCTACATGGGACTGAGCCCACTTCTATGCCAGTGCTGCAGGAAGCCAGAGGGTCTCTCTCAGCAAGACATAGTAAAAAAGGGACACCCAGGAAAGCAGAAAGGTTGGCTCAGTGGTATTTTAGCACATCCAGTGATAGTCACCAGGGGATCTCTGTGACTGAACCCATCACATCAGGAAATTAACAGAATGGGTAATCATCAGGTAAGACATTCCCTATCACTCATAGGATTACTATGATCCAAAGCTTGAAGAGTAGCATAAGGTTGCTTATATTCTCCAAGCTGGTGGAAATAAGATATTTAGTAGAGATGGAACGATAAATACTGTTTTCTGAGCTGGTATTGCTTCACATTTTCTAAAAGAACAAACAAGAGACAAAAAGAATTAATAAAAGAGAATTGTCCGTTAAAATAGGATGCTCTGCACTTAAATGTATTTCAGGCATAGAAACTGAAGCACTTAATTATAATGTTAATGTTTATAAGAAAGGAAATTGAGGCATAGAAGATAAATAGCTTCAGTGTCATAGTCAACATTACAAACAAGGATCCTGACTCCCACAATCTTATTTTAGCTACTTGGGAAGATTTCAGTGAATACTCTGGGAGAGTTTTAAAGCTTGAATTTGAGAAATGGTATAACACAAGCCTCACACTAAAAGCTGCATTGTTTTGAATGTGAGTTTAATAGTGTATAATTCAAAACGGGGTTTGCATTGCAACCACATGATTAAAAGTAAATCTACAGCTAGTCCAGGATTGGGGAGAATGGTAGAAAACCCTCTGTATGAAAGAATGGAGCTGAGTGGGAGTGGTGTATCAGCAACTCTCACCACATCTTGCAGACAGAGTCCTTTAGAATGCAACAAAGCAAGCAGAAAGCAATACTAATGTTTCAGAATTAGCAGTGCATAGGAATCAAAGTTACAGGATCTTTTCAAATTCCAAATGTTAGCTTTTGTAGTTACAGCAAAGTTAATCCAGCATAGAAACTGTTACTTACATTGCATTGACGTACACAGAAAGGCTACGTCTACACAAGAAAGGCTACGTCTACACTGCAGACTTCTTGTGCAAGAACTGTTTTGTGGAAGAATTCTTGTGCAAAAGATCTTCCACAACAGTGCATCCACACTGCCATGTGCTTTTGTGGAAGAGATGTGCTTTTGCGCAAGAGCATCCATGGCAGTGTGGATGCTCTCTTGCACAAGAAAGCTCTGATGGCCATTTTAGCCATAGGGGTTTCTTGCGCAAGAAATTCATGTTGCCTGTCTACACTGCCTTCTTGCGGAAGAGCTCTTGCACAAGAGGGCTTATTCCTCGTGGGGAGAGGAATAACTCTTCCGGAAGAAGCCCTGTTTTCCGCCGCTTTACTGTAAATTTACTTGCACAAGAACACGCGTGCAGTGTAGACGCTCTGCAAGTTTTTGCGCAAGAATGGCCATTCTTGCACAAAAAGCCTGCAGTGTAGACATAGCCAAAATGTATACATCATCTACTAAGAAATTACTTATTGTGCTATTGTAAAAGAATAAAAAAGTGAACTACAGAAACAAATAGGAAATTGTAACCTCAATTTAATGTACATTAAGAAGTGCTGCATGCTTTTTATGCCTTTCTAAAGCTATTTTACAATGCAAAAAAAAAATTTGACCTTCTAAAATGTTATTTGACAAGTTTCACATACTATATATAATAATAATTTCTTTGGGGGTTTTTTTGGCAAATTTCAATTTTCCTATAAAGCAAGCTAATATTTTAGCTATGTTCTGGAAGTGGTGGCAATATTGCATTGCACTACGCTATACACAAAGGTAAAGATACATCTATTTGGTTAGCTTCTGCACTAAATACTGACGTTTTCTTAGCAGAGTCAGTTCAAACAAACTTTCTTCCTATGGCACATCTCCCTATAAATAAACACACTCTCTATAGCTTAAGTATTCGCTCCATGGTGGATAAAAGCTACTATGCAGTGAGAAGACTATGTACAATTTGATTAGATCCTTATGTCAGATAACTCAAGAGATTCTGTAAACAGGGAAGTACGGGAGGTGATTTTTGGATGGATCAGCTAAAAATACATTTTCTGTTTCTCAAACATCAAAGAATAGGCCTTTAAAATTCTCATGTACCTGGAACAATTTAGGGAAAATAACACAAAACGTGGTTAATTAATTTCAAAAAAGTGTGTGTGTGTGTGTGTGTGTGTGTGTGTGTGTGTGTGTGTGTGTTCCTTAGTTGAGACAATAAAGGAATGATGTGTCAAAACTATATATCACTAACAGAAAAGACAGAATATACTCTTTGTTCACTTACAATAATTCTTCCTATTTCTTCACCACTCCTAGATTCATAAAAAGGATCCACTAACAAAAGCCTGGTGGGGTAGAGTTTTAAAAAATGACCTCAAAAGATATGGACTTTTCTCAGTGCACCTTTCAGAAGAATCTTCTTCATTCTCCTATACAAAAATAAAGTTATTAAATAAACTAAGAAAAAGTTAAAAGGGGTGCTCTACTGGTGCCTACCGTGACTATGTTAATAAGTTTGAATTATCTATACTTTCTGTACAATATAAATATGATGCATTGAAAATAAAAAAGAATTAAGTTTATACCTTTAAACACACTTCACAACATATTTCTGGTTTTAATGGTATTTTATATTAAATATTTTGTATAATAGTACAACTGCTCTTATAAAATGAATTATCTAGCAGAAAAAAGAGACACATACAAGGATTGTAGTAGACACTATTCAACAACATTCACAAAGACTGTCAGCATGTCAGGCCCCTTCTCACAAGGTCAGATTATAATGAATCATCTTCTCTGACAAATCACATAGTTGTCAGTGAAAGCTTCGCTGTGCGCTTTCCCTTACACCAAACATTGGAGTGCTATTTAAAAAAATAAAGTATAATTTTTGCTTGCTTAGTACAGCATAAGCGTAGGACTGATTGCTGAAACACTACCACCCACCATAGGCTGTCTGTAACTTCCCATCAGGTCTGGCATGAGCTAAGAGGGCCACATTTCTCTGTGAGACTCATTTTTAAATCACAGCAAGCTTAAAAGCACACTTAAAAGTCAAAAACTGTTCACCTGTTTTTCTACATTGCATCCCCCAAAGTCCGTGCAATCAATTAAATTCAAGAGGATTTCTCATTTGGGGCGGGGAAAGGAGTGTTAATTTAAATTCACCAACATGTTTTATATTACTAAGGGTACATCTACACTGTGGTGCTATTTCAGGATACTTCCAGTATCCTGAAATGCTATTCCACATCTTGACAGCACGCTCGTTATTTTGAAATATCTTTCGAAATAATGGGTGTGCTATTCTGACGTCCCTGTAAACTTCATTCCATGAGGATTAAGGGACATTTCTGAATAGTGGTTTATTTTGAAATGTGCCGCTGTGTAGACAGCACCAAATTATGAAATAAGCTATTTTGAAATACACTCAAAATAAGCTACACAATTTGCATAGCTCAAATTGCATAGCTTATTTTGAGCTAAGGTTGCAGTGCAGACGCACCCTTAGTCTTGAACTAACTCACAAATCCCCCCAAAACTGTGTATTCGATACATTAATTAATGTGGATCTTCATAAAAGCTTCTTATTTTTATAAAGATAAAATCTGAGTCACGTGCTCATCTATTGTAAACCTTTTCCCTTTTGATATGATTTATTAGTTTTAATGCGAAGAAAATAAATGAACGCAAGGCAATTTTATTTTTGCAGTTCCTTACTTTTTATTTCCCTTAGTAACAGGTACTGTGGAAAATAAAAAGATACCTCAAACACTAATTCATTACCTTTAATTTTACTTCAAAATTTAAGTCCTAATCCTAAACACATGTATGTATATACTTAACTCCAAGTATATACAAATCAATACCTCAAACTTGTTAATGTGCATGTATCTGTTCTGTTTCTTTTTGTTTTATTTAAATCACTAGAGTAAGTATACAATCAAGTAAAATTTCAATAACCTTTTTAATGAAAAAGTATCAGAAGGAAGGCTGAAGAAATTATTCATGAGAAAATAATGCATTACTTCATTTTGAACTAATTGCTGTGGTTTTGTAGGCTAACCAAAAACATAGCTGTACTTCGGTGAACAAAGAACTAATTGTTCACGTTGCTTTTTCAAGTTCCTCATCCAAAAATTTGCAGATTAAATCAAATTCCTGCTTTAGACCCATTTCAGTTTTACTACTTCAGTTATTGGAACTCCAAAGAAACTTTTGTTCTAAAAATAGACCCACAGTAAGTGATACGTGAAAGAGTAAAGCATAAAAAGTCAATAATAATAATAACTGAACCTGTAATAAGAATATGTAAGTCTTTATTGCACTGTTTCTGATTACTCTTGCTCCTATGCCTCATCTAAGACTAGAATCACTTTAATCTAAAAATCAGAATTCTCTCATCTTATATAATTGGTACCCACCTCAAGTGGCAAAACTTGGAGAATCAGTATACTTCTTTCATTGAAGGGAAGGACTAAATATATGAAACATGGTAAGACTTCTTTCTTCCTGGATCCTAAATGCCATGATTTCAGCACACTTCAAAACAGATTTGAATTATTTAAACATTTGCAGTGCATGATACCAAAGGGTCCATACTTCTTTAAATTGTCACTGTATTACTGGGAGGCAGGTAACACTTTAAAACTTGTTAAATAAATATCAATATTTTTAATGTGGTCATTTGAAATGTATCTGAAGAGTGGCTTAAGACACATCAGTTAAAGGCTGAAAAAATAGTAATAACTTTGCTATATAGTATGTAAATATTCGTAACAAAATTGCTTTGATAGTGTCATTGAAATGGCTAAAATAATAATATTAAGTATTCACAACGTACTTTTCCCCTCAAAGTATTTTAGCAACTTTATTTTAAATGGAATAGAATTCCTTAGATGAGTATTTCTCATTCTTATTTTACCAACAGAGATACTGGAACAGGAAAGTTATATTAATTTACTGGGACAGAAAGAATGCAAACACAGCAACTTGGATTAAAATAAAAGACTCTATGTTCTTTTATTAGTTTTCTAAGCATATTTCTTGTAATGATGATTCACTATTTTGAACTCTGTTTTCCTAGTTATTCTGTGCGCGTACACCTCCAAATACACACACTACTGAAGCGGTAAAAAGATTGTATTAACTGAAAACACTGTGGAAACAAAAAATGTCCTGTTTGAAAAAATGCACCTTCCAACACATACTTTTATATTACTTTTTAAATCTCAATATCTTGTAATCCTGAATAATAGATTTGGGTCCTTCCAAAACTTACGTCATTTCATTGAAACTCCCCAGCTGATAAACTAAGGAATCCTGTGGACTCTTCTCATTCATCATCCATTTATTCTTTTGTTTAGGCATCACATGCCATGATCAACATATGATTTTGTTCTGAACATATAATAGTTTAAGTATTTTTTATTTTAATTGTAGAATTTGCATTCTATTTTAAAGGCATGCCATGTATCTGGATTTTATTTGTCAAATCTGTATGTATTCACAGATACACATATATAAAAGTCCTGGTGCATTATAAATGAAAAGAGAAGTTTTACAGAGAAGTTTGGCAGTTATTACAAAATTAAAAATCAGGATTGTGAATTTATATACAATTTGTGCACATTTGTTACCACCCTCAATGAATCAGGGTACACACCATCCCTGATCACACATTCCTAAGAGTACAGATTAAATAGTAACTGTTAGCCAAGGCAGTCTAGTAACAATCTAAAACAGTGGTTTTCAACTTTTTCTTTTTTTGCAGACCCATAAAAGTTTCAGGTGGAGGTGTGGACCCCTTTAGAGATCTTAGGCTATGGGCTCACAGGGGTCTGTGGATCACATGTTAAAAACGCACTGTTCTATGGTAATGACCCCTTAGACATAATCTGCAGACCCCTTGGGGTTCACGGACCACTGGTTGAAAGCCACAGGTCTAAAATCAAAGATGGCATGTTTACTATGTTCATAAAAAAATAACCTGATTATCGAAACAGCATAACAGTGCACATTTGATACAAAATCCTAGCAATGCACCTCCAATATAGTCTCATGCCCATGATTAAGGCTATGATTTAACCACGGCTATTTTTAGTAAAAGTCAGATCATAAACAAGAAACAAAAAATCATGGTCAGTGGCCTGTCCATGATGTATGCCCCCGATTGAATCTTAAGGGGAATTGCCAGGGGGGAAGGGAGGAACAGAGCCTCAGGAGACCCACAGCAACAACTGCTAGGGGGAAAGCCCCAGGGACCTTCCAAGCTGCATCTCTTTCTGTCACCACAGGACCACTGCTCAGATGGTCCCCAGAGTTAGCCATTTCAGCTAGGCTGGCGTGGCTGGCTGCGGGGCCATAGATGCTGGAAGTAAAGGTGTGGGGAGGGGGGGAGGGGTGCGTGTGCTTGAAGTGGTTTTCATTATATGCAGGATTTACAGTTTGGTTCAATGGCTCTCAGCACCCCCACTGTAAAAACTGCTCCAGCACCCCTTTGTTGGTCTGCCCTCGTAGCTGGCTGGCGTGGCTTTCCCCAGAGTCACCTGAACAACAGATTTACTAAACTTGCACCACGCACATGTGGATACTTTTATTTCCATTCGTCTTAAAGCTTTTCCTAATCCAATTTAAGCTTATCTGAAAAAACGCTTGATCTGAACTGAAATAAGAATTTCCGTGCAGCCTTTTGCACCCATTTCACCAAATCAGTTTAAATATCTCAGTTTAAGTTAAAGCTGGTGCAATTCTGCAAATACGCAAGCCCCAAGTTAAGGGAGAAAAGGCTGCAAGCAAAAGAAAAATGAAGAGTGAATTCAGGGGTGCATGTGTCCCAAATGCCACATATGCTGTTTGTCAAGTAAACTGAATGAGATAGACTAGTTCTCCATGGAGGAATAAAAAATGCCCCAGTTTTTGAGAGCAGATCTACTCCCTCACCTTCATAGCTCTTTGACTGGAACAGTGTTCCAGCTGAAGTGATCCCCTATATATAATTCCAAGCAGAGACTCAGTCTTCTTTCATTATTAATAAAATCCTATTTCATTCATAATAGTGTGGAAATTGTGCATTCTGCAATATTAAGCCTCCACTGCAATTTGGTTTTAAATTAACTTACTTTGCAGAGTTCATGATTTTGCATATTTTTTTAAGGTTGGCAACACACACTTTTCCCCCCCGAGAGTACACTAAAATGATCTTGGAAAGTTTGGGGCAGGGTCATAATCAGGATGGAGTGAACAAGGCAGCCACCTAGGACTAAGAGCCAGGGAAGGGAACATTACAAATGAATAAAAACCAATGGGGTAGAGCTTTAAAGCAGGCATGGTATTGCTACTGTTACTTCTGCAGCACTGCTGGTAATGGTGCTGCATTCAGAGGCTGTGCTTATGTTAGAATAAGCTATTTTATATAAATTATATATACACATACACACTCCTGTCCCATTCATAACCTCTGATAAGCAGCAGAACTTGTTTACAATTGCAATTTAAAAAATTGAAGTGCATACTGTAATTCCATAGTGCTGAATCCTACCTGTATTTTGCAAAACTGAGTGATCTGAAGAGTCACAATTACTGACAAAAAGGCATTACAGTGGAGTCCGGACTATCCGACTCCCGGTAATCTGACACTCCGCTTTATCCAACTTTGTCCCCAGGAGCTGCAGGGTTGGATATAGCGCGAGCCGGGACAACGGCCCCGCTTGCTGCCCTGTCGCTCTCTTGGAGCAGCTGCTGCCGCTCCCGCCGGGGACAACAGGGCAGCAAGTGGGGCAGTTCTCCTGCCCCGTGCCCTGGAGCCGCTGATGGGGCTCCTGCCGGGGCCGCTTCTTCCCCGGCAGCAGTCCCTATCATCCGACATATTTGGTAATCCGACCATGTGTCGGTCCCGTTTAGGTCGGATGATAGGGACTCTACTGTACCTACTGTCAAATCTAAAGAAAGAAACCGGGTTATTAAAGGTTCACAATAATCCAGTGTGGTTACTCAGTTCATTCTTCTCACTATGCAGTACACATCATTCAGAGATGTTTTCTAGTCAGGCATCAGTGTCTTAGGTATAACTGCAGTAGATTCAATCAGATAAAAATAAAGCATCATGAATTTGTGACACACTGAATCATATGCCACAACAGATCATCTTTACTAGCGCAAGATTCTTAAAAGGAAGTAGTTTCTATTTCACTGAATCATTTAAAAGGAGGCCAAGAAAACTCAAACGATTAAGGGAATTAAGAGTTGCTTGCACGTTACTCTTCATTCCTGTGCTTCAAGATTCTTCCACCATACTATGTTGAGTTTATGATCAACAAGGTAAGTTAGCAGGAAAAATCCTCCATTTACTTTCAAAGGGGAAGCAGTTACTGCTTTCTATAAGGGCAATCAAACATAGCTAAAAAATATCCTGGGAAATAACGGATGGGACAAGGCCTTATCTCACTGACACAGATCCATAAATAATAGCTTTCCTGGTTTGTTGTTGGTAATGATCCTATTCTTAGGCCAAGGCTACAGCTGCCATTAGGGATTCCAAGAAAATCTTGAGATAGGAATTCCCCTGCCTAGCCTTCCTCCGACAAGCTGCTATGTGAAGAGAGCTGATGTATGTTTAAGGACTGTAGCAGTTCAGCTGCCAAAGTCTGGTTTGTAGATTGTGAAGATTCCTGAATTGCTGAGGTGCTGAAATAGAACTTCAACACAGAAGACCTTCGATTAAGGAAGGAAGGACTGCAGATACTGAAAGGGGTCTCCCACCAATAAAGGAAATAAGTAACATTTGAAAGGGGAAAAGAAACAAAACTGATTAGAAAACAGCACTACATGAAATAGAGACCAAAAAAAAAGTTTTCAGTGCCTCTCTGCTCCTGCTGCCGGGCAAAAGGACTTTAATCTTCCTGAAAAGTCCAGCTGGCACATCTGATGCAGTTGAGCACCCACAGGCAGAGGTGACTGAAGAATAAAGGGTTTCTTTTTTGTGTAATATGCATGCACCAAGGCACAGAGCTTTTAAAACAAACCTGCTATGCATGATTGTAATGCGTGACCAGTCACTTTCCATGTTTCCTGCCTTTTTGGTGGTCTACAGGTTGACAAAATGCCATCAGGCTGAATTAAAAATAAGAGACAGTAACTGAACTGTGGCTAAAAAAAGGAGTTTTCAGACGTATGTAAGATAACTAGTCATCCCTCCTAGTTGTCACTTTATTCAGAAATATGAAGCTGAGTTATGTTACAAAAATCACACACAAACATCCCCATTCCTATTTAGGAATGGTTTATGCAGAGTGAGAAATCACCCTATTTTTAATTATCTTCCCATTTTATAGTAGGGATGTAAAAATGAAGTTTAAAAGGTAACTGCGTATGTGCTAAAAATCATAGCAGTTACAAGTGCTGTGCTCTCTGCAGTATAAAGCTGCTGCTGGCCTTGCTCCTGAGAAGCCCTCCTCTGCAACCATCCCCCCAGGCCGGCCCTGATCCCAGAGAGCCAGCATGTAACCTGCAGCAGTGGGTGGCACCTGCCACAGACTGGAGCTGCTCCAGCCCTACTGGTTAACTGGAACCAGTAAGCCTCATCCATTAAGGGTTAGGCTTACTTGTTAACCAGTTAACCTTTTACATCCTAATTTTATATACTATTAAATTATGATCTGAGGAGTTAATATTTATCAAAGTAAGAAAAATGCATTGGAAACTATTGCTAGTTTCCAACAAGCCAAGTTACTTGACACTTCAGTACCAATTCTCTCACCTTACTTTTTTGGATTTACTGATTAGTGAGATGTATGCATAAATATACTTATGAACACAGGAATTTTACTTAGGAAGCAAAAACAATTCTGAAAGGCAACTTACTTCCTCCTCCTGCGGTATATTTAACTGATTTCATAATTTAAAAGTAAATGACAGTAATAAAATAAACCCTAAAACTGCTTTACTTAAATTCTATGCACACAGTGCAAGTTAATATGGAGAAAGAACCTAGCAAACTCACTACTTTTACCTCTCTGATCCAAAGTAGTGCAGGCTTCTTTCAAAACTACAATAGACAGCACCACACTGTTGAAAGAGCCTACACACTGATTTTGACACATGACAATCCACCTATTAAAATCAGATTAAAATATATCTGTTGTTACACAGCATAATTAGTTCACTAAACCATGTTTTTAAATATGTAATAAGTGTGTATCTGTTCATGGTGTTATTTTTAAAAAGCTTGCAAAAATCCCTCATGATGGAACCATTGCTCTGGATGAAAGTTATTGCTGTTCAATCCAACAGAAAGGAGATGGAGTTTCTTTAATTATTAAATGGAACTGAATTCTCCCTCTGACATATTTACTGAATTGACTACACCCTCCCAGCCTCTCTGCCTTCATGAAGGAGAGTAATAGAAGTTTCCTCTTCTATCAACTATGAAACAGCTTTTTTTCAAGGAATTCTTTTGATCCCCATGAACAAAATTATCTTACTTTATCCCTGGTAATTCTCTTCCAGGTTTGTCTCCACTTGGAAGAGGGAGCATCTTCACAGAAGAATGTTTGGGAGGGCAGAGAATTTTCTAGTCTAGCAGTGGAATGCCAAGATTTTATCAATGCTACCACTGACAGAAACAAAGAGCTCTTGGGTGTCTAGAATCACACAAGAAATTTTGCTTTTGGAATAGTGAATAGATACCAGAACTTTCCCACAGAAATTACCATTCCTATGTCAATGCACCACAAAAATTATTCCTGCAGCCTGTAGCTTTGCTGCATCTCACTTTGCTGCCCAATGGAGTGGCAGGGATATGTGTAAGAGGCCGTTAGGTGAACACTGAGGGTTTTAGCAAAGTAGTTTTGGGACTTGGCTCTGTCTTGCATCCTTTTCAAGGGTAATAGAGTTTAAGTCTGGAAGTGATCATTATGGTTATCTAGTAACACAGATGATTCAATTCTACAGAACCCCACCCAGTACTTTCTGCATCTGGGTTATAACTTTGGTATGAGCTGTGATATGTATTTTAGAAAGATATCCTGTTTTGACTTAAAGACTTCAAGGTATAGAGAATATTCCATATTCACAAGTAAATTGTTCCAATTGTTAATTGCCCTGTTAAAAATCTCCACCTGATTTCTAGTCCCAGGTTTTCTAGCTTCAGTTTCCAGCCACTAGATCTCATGTCTTTTTCTGCTAGATCAGTGTTTCCCAAAGTAGACTTCGAACCTGCTTTAGGAAAGCTGCTAGAGGGCCCGGGCCGCTTTTTTTGCCTAAAGGGTCTATAACCATGGAGCCTCGCAACTCCCATTGGCTTAGATTTCTAGCCAAGGGGAACTGCAGGAAGCAGCATGGCCCAAGACATCACTTCAGTGAGGCTGAAGGGATCTGTAGGCCCTGAGGCAAGTGCTGGGCCCACAGGGAAGTGATTGAGGGAATCTACAAAGAAGTCAGAGGGGCCACAGCAGGTGGTGGGCATCTACAGGTCCTGGGCCAGAGGACCCAGAGTACTGTCTAGGCCTGGATCCCTCCTCATCCCCACTTGCCACTCGCCACTAAGGAAGTGGCTAGGCTGAAGCACTGTGATAGTGTTCCCTAGAAGGGAACACAGAGTGTGATGGCTGTGTCATAAAAAGGATGCTGTGGCACTGGGAGTGAGATGGGTCCCTGGAGCAGAAGTGACAAATGACACCAGAAGAGAGCACACTGGCTTGAAGAGATCATCCTCATGGCAACCAACAGGAGGCATCACAGTGGAGAGTCGAACCCCTTTATCTTTAAATGTTGATTGTTCTTGACAGACTCTCTCGTTGCTTAGCTATTTTTCTAAATACAAGCTTAGTTTAGCATGCCTTTCTTTTCTGTTTTAAAAAAAGATCAGGACAAGGAGGAACATTCTTCTTAGGTATAAATACTGCAAATATGACCATACTATAGTTGTATTTGTTTCTCTATTTTAAATTGTAATATCAACCATAGTTTCATACCTCTTCAACTTTGAAACATGCCTCTATTCCACAGAATCAGACAGAAATACCTATGTGTTAAAAAGACTTAAAGAAGTTAATACCAAGAAAAATGGAAATTATAAGTAAGAAAACTAATTTTGCCTCCTAATACCACCCCAAGGGAATGAGGTCAACCTGCTTTTGTGAGTATATCAAACAACATTGCACATAACCTTCGATTAGTGCTAGAAGTAACCATTAAAAGCCTTTTACATTTTCCTTAAGCATAAAGAGAAAGAGTAGTCTTGTGGTAAAGCAAGAGTGGAACCAAAGAATTGTGTGTTCTATTTCCAGTTCTACCAAACTTCCCCAGGCACCAGTGTTCCCTGGCAGCACAGCTTCACAGGTGATATCAGCTCTGACTGGGTGGGGCTGGTTAATCACCTGTGAAGGTGTGCTGCTGCACAGCTTAGAGGGAACACTGCAAGTGGCCGCTGAGCACATAACTGAAATACTCAGTACCTACACTTCTCTCCCCACTGAAGGGCGTAATAAGACCTTCCCACCTCAGGAAAGCATTTCGAAAGTACTTTAAGAATCTTAAATAGAAGGTGTTATATACAAGCAAGACTACAACATCAACCTGAAAGTAACTTTTTTTTTTTTCCCCCAATCTCAGAAGAGCATTCAAAGACTGAGTGAGCAGAGAGTTTTAAGTGCCTGGTTCACTATCTATGGTCTTATACTTCTTCCCTCCCCAAGATATTCTGTGCATTTTTACAACTATCAACGGTGTCAATGGAAACATTGGATACACAAAAATGTGAGGAATGATGTCAAAGTCAGCAGTAGGAGCATAGCATAAAAACAATGCACATGAATTAGTAATTTGATAGAAATAACGTACTACATGAAATCTAAGGAACTATCTTCACAAATCTTTACTAGACTATAAAATATGCTGCTGGAAAAAAAAGGTTTTTGAGTAGATATTTATCAAAGGGTAGTTCTTTATGCTGTATGTGTATTTTAATTATGGGATTCATAGCTATTCAGAAAATTAGATGGATTGCTATAAGTTAAGTACATTTCAAAGAAAGATCAATACATCAGCCAAACATAAAATTATTAATCAGAACAGTGCAAGAGAAAGCACAGCTGTGTACAAATGCCTTCAGAAAGTAAAGTTATCAGTAGGGTCTCTACAGTTTCAAAACCATGCTACAGACTACAGCACAGAACTAATTCCACTAATAAAACTGGAGCCAACCAAATTATCTTCAGATAAATAGTCTGTATAAACAGACTCACTAGTTTTCAGAAAATCTGTTTAAGTAGTGCAATCCTGCTCTTAATGACTTTTTCAGTCAACATTTTTTATAAACATCAGGAAGAAAAATAATTCACTTTTTGAGGTAAGGGAAAAAACCTGAAAGATTTAAAATAATATTTCTTCTGCAGTATGACATTGGGATGAGGAATTAAGATAGAAGCTACAGACATTCTTAGTGAAAATAATAGTAGCACGATTTTTAAAACTATATGCCAACAAAAATTTGGAGGAAATCAGACTAGATATACAGAAAGTAAGACTAAATGAGCTGCTGGTCTCTTGAGGCCTTAAACTGTATGGCTGCGTCTAGACTGGCATGATTTTCCGCAAATGCTTTTAACAGAAAAGTTTTTCCATTAAAAGCATTTGCGGAAAAGAGTATCTAGATTGGCACGGACGCTTTTGTGCAGAAGCACTTTTTGCGGAAAAGTGTCCGTGCCACTCTAGACGCGGTTTTGCGCAAGAAAGCCCCGATCGCCATTTTCGCCATCGGGGCTTTTTTGCGCAAAACTGTTCTCAGCTGTCTACACTGGCCCTCTTGCGCAAATGCTTTTGCACATGAGGGCTTTTTCCCAAACGGGAGAGTCATTGTATTTGTGCAAGAACACTGACGATCATACATTAGATCGTCAGTGTCGATCATACATTAGATCGTCAGTGTTCTTGTGCAAATTCAAGCGGCCCGTCTAGACAGCTGGCAAGTTTTTCCACAAAAGCGGCCGCTTTTGCGGAAAAGCTTGCCAGTCTAGACACAGCCGATGACTCTAATATATCTATAAGGCTTGATTTTGTTCAAAAACATGGACTTAACGAAATCTAAAGTTCATCACATTGCATGACTTTACATTTTAATTTTTAATTAAAATATGCAACTCAAGTTATGATATAATATGAAAGAAAACTCAGTAGCAGCATTTTATACTCTTATTTTCTAATTATTAAATCATTTTCTTCTTTCTGATGAAGACACATTAGTTTTGCATTAAAACATTTACGTGGGTAAAAATCTTAAATTTCAATCAAAACATATGCAGAAGGGTTCCAATCAACGGCTGTAGAGAAAGCACAAAGAAGCTCAGTTCAGAGAGTCCACATGGGTTTAATCTTTGATTAATTGAATGAAAACTAAAAGCCTCCAGACGTATTTCTTTTAATCACAGGAAAGATATCTTTTCTGTGGCTTTGCTGGTAGGAGAGAGAGTCAGCAGATGTCTGTCTGGTCTGAGGGGAATTTCCCTTTCTCAGGAGAAAACAGTTTAAATAGGAGAAAAACAGCCATATGCTGACTATGCACTGCTTAACAGATGACGTAGAGAAGCATCTACCACCATGGGGAGAGAAGCTGAAATCAATTTACATACTGGATCCAAGTTTTGTCAGATGACTGTCATCTGACCATTACACAGACACAAAGATGCAAAGCTTTATAACCAGTGCAATTCTGTTTCAGGAAATTTTAAGGCCTACAGCAGTGGCTCCCAACCTTTTTGAGCATACAGACCCCTTTTCAATCTATTAAAATTTTATAGACCCCCTAAAACAATATAGCTGCATACGAATATGTATTAATTAAAATACATAAGCATTTTTATACACTGTACATTTATTTTAATATCTATTTTAAACTTTCTGCGGACCCCCTACAGTATCGTTGCGGACTACAAGAGGTCCGTGGACCACAGGTTGGGAATTACTCGTCCAGAGACAATAAACAGACTATTTTCTTTTTAAAAAACATCTTGCTTTCATTATTTGAGGTTTATGACTTATACAAAATATTCTCATAAATATTGATCAGAACCTATGGCCTCATTTTGCCAGACCAAAGAAATGTGTTTTCCAGTCATGTTATCTTAACATAATTAATCTTTCTAAATTTTGGTTAACATCAAGATTTCTCAATACTATAGGAAAATATATCAGAAAATGTAGGATTGAGAGGAACAAGGGTCTAGATAACTAATGGTAAGGACCTGAAAGGCAGCATTTTTCTCGTATAGCCCTTCACAATATTTGCCAGTAACTTCTCATATAACAGAGAAGGGTAACAGTGGTTCTGAAATTGGGACATGATCAAAAAGGTAACATGCATCTCCTCCCCTCTGCCCTCCCAGCCAAACTTAGTTCAGTAAAGCATTGTTTCTGAAAAAATTCAGAGATTTGTGATTCTGAGGGCCAATAAACAGATCTAGCTCCAATGATCTGCCTAAAATGACACACTGTAATGAAACAGAGACCATTAGACATTTTTAGCCCCCCTCCCCTCCCAAAAAAAGAGAATATATCCCCATTTCTGAACAATGGAATCATCCAATACTTGGGGCATTGACCTGGGATGTTGGAGACCCAGGCTCAAGATGCTCGCTTTCACATGCACTAGATGAGTGCTCTAACCGCCAAGCTATTGGTTATTCTGGGGCAAAATGCCCTAATTTTGACCAGAAATTCACTCCTGGTCCTGAGAAATCTTCCCAATAAAAATTTATTTAGAATTAAGGATGCATTTCCATGACATTTTTTGGTTTTGCTGAACTGGCATTTTCTGACAAAAATGTCGCAACCAATTCTCATCGGGCACCTTTCCTCTTTGTCTCCTCTCCCTACTCCTCAAACTCCTGTGAGTGCAACAAAGATGTAAAAGAGGAAAAAGAGGTCTCTGCTTCTGTAGCCCTCCCAAGCCACCATTTTTGGTCTTCCTTCTCCACAAAGAATTACAGTGTCCATCTCTATTATTGCTGCTCATTGCAATTCCAAGCAGCAATAAGTTGAAACTGACATGTTCACCAAAGTTTCTCTCTCTGCTTTAGGAATATCTGGTTGCAACACCTGAAAGTCATCTGAAAAGATAGGACTTCCAAATATAACCATTAACCGGCATAGCTTCCCGTTATCGAGATCATTAAATGCCAATGCTAGGTACACAGTCAATTGTTTTAATTAAGATAATTGTGGATTATCTTAGATCACGTTAGGCAAGTCATATACAGTTTGTCCTTTTGAGGACAGATTAAACATGATTTATTTCTGAAATTTTACCATACCAGAATATTGCATGATTTTGGATACATTTTAATGGTTAAATTTCAATTACAGCATTTACTTATTTTTTAATATGCCCTCTGCTTCATTCCTTCGTCCATAAATGAATGAGCTGATCAGTATTTTCACACACAGTCTGTGCTACATTTTATTTTAGTTCTGAATCTGCTGAGGTACTAATTCTGCATTCTACCATTCTGTAGTCTCAAAATGAAATTCTTCTGAAGGGTAGAGATTTACATACCATAGCAAGTGACAATAGGGAAGAATCGCAAAATCAACTATTCTCAACACTGAACTGGGAATATTACAGGGAAAAGGAAAACAGACATCAGAATAAGGCTACATTTTTTTTTTCAATGCAGAGCTTCACTCTCTAGAACCTACCCTAGACCTCCCTTTTGCTGGTTTTCCCATTATAGATTTAAAGGGATAGCACATATCCTCAAATGTGACATGGAAAAAAAAAAGAAGGCAAGTCAATTCCAGAATGGAAGAGGGTAAGCCAAGCCTCCCCTTTTTTCCCCTAGACAGAGTCCTCAGGCCCTCAATTGACATTAGTTCCTGATTTATAAAACATTTGTTCATTTTTTCTAGGCCTAACCCATAATCAGTCTACAACAATATTTGAGAGAGGCATTTAATGAAACAGTTTGAATTTTATTAAGAGTTTTACTCTCCTTATATTTAAAAAAAAACAGAACTAAATTATGCAGTTCTGTGCATATAACAGCTGTTTAGCTCTGAAAGGATGATAGTTTTACTCCTCTAGAGTACAATAATCACCTCTCAAACTTTCAGGGATTTGCTGTAAATATAATAGCTCAATTATATATAAATGTATCAGTATTTAGAAATGTAACAGTAAGTTTCAAGGAAATTAGTTTTTCCCCAGCCAAGGCTAGTCGCTCCCCTGTTTTTGATTAATTTTCCCATTCTCATTAGGATAACTATGTTTTATGCCAAGGACAGTTAGATGGGATTTCCTTATAGTACTAAGCTTCCAGAATTACTTCAGCTTTAATTACTTCCAATGTAATTTTACTGCCAAATTACATAGGATGTTGGGGGAGAGCAGGAGATATAGAAGGAGTTTAGAATTCATTGCAAAGCAAAATAAGTTCTTGAGGAGAACAGGAGTGAAGGAGGCAAAGCATAGAACTGAAGACTCAAACTCTCAATAATAATACAGGAAGGATCTCGCTAGTCCTGCACCCTTGGGACCTAACTGGTCCTGAACAAGGGGATTTGCCAGACCAGCGAAGGTCCCTCCCCTTGTGGCCGTGCTGCCACCGGACTAGGGCTCCAGCCTGCCCCCACTGCTGCCTGGGGCTCTCCTTGGCCCCACTGATGCCTAGACCAGAGTGCCACAGCCAGAGCTTCGCAGCTGGGGCACAGCCCCTCAGTCACATGGCTCCGTGGTCTAGGCCAGAGCGCTGCAGCCAGGGTGGAAGAATGGGGCCACTACTCCACAGCCTGGACCAGAGCTCCCTGGCTGCTGCTGGGGTTGGGGTTCCCCAGCTTCTGGTGCTAGACCACAGCCAGAGCTCCAGAGATGGGGATGGGCCCAGAGCTCCTTGGCCACTGGGGCTAGCGAGCTCTGATGGGGCCAGAACTCCCTGTCGTGCTGTCTGTCCACCCTCCTGCTCCCTCCCACCCTCCACACACTCTGGGCTCCTGTCTGAGTCACCGGTGCCCCGTACGGCGTGCCTGCCCCCGCCACCAGACCTTCCTCTTCCTGGTCTCTGTGGTCTAGGAACATCCATGGCCCATGCCAGACCATGAATGTTGCCAGACCAGGGAGTCCCAGTTAAGGGACATACAACCTGTATATTCTGCTACTGACTAGAATGATCAAGGACAGTACTTTTAAAATATCCAAAGCTATATGAAGATAAGCTAACGTACTCGCTTTTGCTTTTCTGAAGTACAGTCAACACACATTAAATTGTAAATAGAAGGCACAAACAATTTGTGTTATCATTGTTGCACAGAAAGAAAGATTTTTAAATGATATTACATCCCATTTTAAAAATGCTTTAGAAGTTGACAGCTTCTCGTAACCCAGGATTTCAGTTGTTGTTACAGCTGTACAGTTACACTTAGTTTCAAGGCAAATACAGCATAGATAAATGTTTTTAAAAGCATTACCAACAACTGTGCTATGGAGCCTGTATTGCCTCAAGCAACTTTTGTTAATGACATTACTTGTGGGTATAGCTTTACTAAAATTTCTGATGATATCTGCTTTCTCCTGTGTCTGAAACTTTGGGAGGAAAGAAAGAAAGCAGTTCTAGTCAAATGTCTTCCATCCATACGATTAACATTAAAGAATTTAAGTAATATTCTGAGAAAAGTTACCATGACCGTAGGTTACTATTATTATTATTATTGCTTTCCCAATTTAGAATGCAAAGAAAATCTAAAATCTTTTCAAAGTTAACTCAGTAAATAGTTGTGCCATAAAACTGCAATGCAGTTTTGGGACCATATTACAGTAATTTACAGAGCAAAGCACTCAACAAGACTTTTCCCAAAGTGAATGTAACCAGCACATAAAATTAAAATTAATATGCTTAACAAGTGCGGATGTGTCACTCACCAGTTTGTTAATGGGCCACAAAGTCTAGTCAAAATTGGAACTATTTTACTGGTTAATTTCAGCTACTGCTTTAGAATAGTGCAACAATACAAAGGCTACTAGTCCATTATTATTCAACTAACCTTCCAGAAATTCAGTTATTTCCAGAGCTACAGTCAGAACAGATACAATAACTATGTTTCAACCTACAAATCAAAAGTGAGTCAGGCTTTTTCCATGTCATTTTTTAAGTACCATCCCTATACCAACTGCTGTGAGGATATCAGTCCCTTAAAGAGACTGGTTAGATGGAGATATCAGGTCATCTCTCAAATTAACACCACGCAAGAAAGTACCCTCAATAAAAGATGTCACATCCTGGCAAGTCAGAATACTTTGTAGGTGCTGCTGAATATTAAATGTAAAGAGTATTTGAATTGCCATCCATCTCTAAACTACAAACAGGCTAATTTAGTAGGGAGAAGCATTCTGTTAGAAAAATTAGAGGTAATGTTTAACTTGCAGAAAAATAATTTTATTAGAAAACAGTCTTTTTACAAATCTTTATTCAAAAGTCAGATTACAATAACCTGTTTTTCTATTAGCAATATCATTTAGGGGGCTTTGAAATAAAGGTTTCCTTAAACACTAGTAGTGCAACTATAGCTGTCATCTAAGCAAGAAGCAATATAGAAATTAAGATATATGAGACCGGTGTCTACCAAACACTAGGGCTATGTCTACACTGCCGGCTTTTTGCGCGAGAACAGACGTTCTTGCGCAAAAGCTTGTGGAGTGTCTACACTGCACATGTGTTCTTGTGCAAATAAATTTACAGTAAAGCGTCAGAAAAGAGGGCTTCTTGCACAAGAGTTATTCCTCTCCCCACGAGGAATAAGCCCTCTTGTGCAAGAGCTCTTGCACAAGAAGGCAGTGTGGACGGGCAACAAGGGTTTCTTGCGCAAGAAACCCCTATGGCTAAACGGGCCATCAGAGCTTTCTTGAACAAGAGTGTCCACACTCTCATGGATGCTCTTGCACAAAAGCACATGGCAGTGTGGACACGCTCTTGCACAAGTACTTTTGTGCCAGAATTCTTGCGCAAAACAGTTCTTGCACAAGAAGCCTGCAGTGTAGACGTAGCCTAGCAGTTTGGTTTTCCTCAAGATCCCAGACAATTCAGAAGGGTGGGCAGAAAGGAGGAAGGCAAAAAGGTATTGACCATGTCCATTTGCCTGACACTGCTATTACCATGCTTGGTTATGAATAAACCCCACACAATTTGAGAACCATCTTTATTTTCATGGAAGTTACAGGTCCTCTAAAAATGAGTAATTGCATGAAAAGGTAAAGGCTGCACTAACTGTTGAGTCAGTGTGCTTGTGCAATGAAATGCCAACTAAATAAATTTGATCTTGATCAAGTACAGCTTTTCATCAGAGAAGCTTCTGAACAGCATGAAACAACTGTAGTACACTCCCAGTCTGATAGACAACCTGTCACATACCTCCAAACCTGCCTTTGCTTCTGTTAGGGTGAGAAACAGCCTTTGCTTCTAAGTTCTTTATTTAATGAACAGTCTGGACCACTTATTTGGAGGAAGAAACACACTGATCAACTCTGTGCTCCCATCTGTAGAAACTGCCACTAATAGTAAGAATTACCCCATTTAGTTTTGACAAGGACATGCCCTTTATCACATTCTTTAGCACCTTTCACCACCAGGGAATGTGTCACTGGTACATGGCAATCTGAAACTGGTTACATTCTTCAAATACAGAACATGGAGCTAATTTGAGTAGGTCTCCAGTGATCAAAAGGCTATGTTAAGGAAGTCAAGAAGAGGGAGACAAACAGACTTGTAGCAGTATTAAATCTCTGAAAGATGACTAGTTACCGGTGCCTGGTTCGTCTAGTACACAGAAGCCTTATTCAGTTGTGAGTAAAGTCAGACGAAATGTAAGCAGATTCCATTTAAAAAAGTGAGAACTATGTCCTGTTAAAGTCTTGTGTAACCAAACATTCTGCTATGGCTCCTATTTATCTCTCTCTCTCTCTCTCTCTCTCTCTCTCTCTCTATAGAGATAGAGATAGAGATACACCCTCGTGTGTACAAACTAGATAAAATTAAACAACGAGAAGTCCTGTGGCACCTTATAGACTAACAGATGTATTGGACCATAAGCTTTCATGTGTAAAGACCCAAAATTATATCACCTTATGTTAAAGTTACTTCTCTAGCTGAGACAGTGCTATGTGACACTATAGTTTTCCACTACTGTTCTCCAAAATGGTTGACAGATTGTAAGCTTTTGGTGCCAGGAGATATTATGTGGCTTGTGATTTGACTTAGTAACACACAACCCTGTAACCTGATCAAACAGAAGAGATTCAGGATGACATAAGCAATGCTATGTTGTGTTTAGTAAAGAGATCCCATATGGGAAGATAAATTTATTTAATGCACAGTACTACGGGGGGAATCAAGTTATTTTGTTTGTTTAAAAAGGCCAGTAACAGGAAATAAATACAGGAAAAGCGTATGAAAATTAGAGAATAATGCACTTTTAAACAATGCCAAGGACACCAATAATCAAGCCAACAATGTAATGCATAAACCTCAATTTTAAAGTAACACAGGAGGCAGAGATAGTACTGAAAGAAATACTTTCCTTGATTCAGTTTGCTGAAGATACCAAATGGTTATTAGTGCTGCATCAATGTTATTCACCAAGGGACAAATGGCCATGGCTAGCTAAAAGCTAGACCTCAGTGGGGGATAGAGAAGATACACATACAGCGTATTGTGCATAAAAGTACGTAGCTAAGCCCCTCACAGAGCTTGCGGGGGAGTGAGAAGAAGATGAATAAGCTTACACATAGAAAAAAGCCTCCTGTTTCCTCATATTCTATCTGCTCTGTGGATACAAATGAAGATTTTACTTTCCAACGGTGTTCATCAGATACGAAAGAACAAAATTTTATATATACTTAAAATATTAGTTTAATTTAAAAAGCCTTTAATGTTAATATTTAACATCATATAAGATTGAGTTTTGACATATCACACTAACTTCTTCATTTGTAACTAGAGACACTCTAAAGCTTACGTGCATCATACAGCAAAAAACAAAAAAACAAAACAAAAACATGTTACTGTAAAAACAAAATTTTCTTGATGGACTGTCCCTATCTCAAAGATCAGCAGTGAATTTGTTTGCAAAACATGCCATGAGACAGAGTAACTGGTCTAAAATTATTTTTGTGTTTATTAGAAAAATAAACAAGACTATTTATTGTTTGAAGTATAGGCTACAAATTCACAGGCTACAAAAGGACTGAAATCTAAATAAGTTGTGACCATCAGAATGATGAAAAAGGAAGTGCTTTATAAATGTGAATTACTGCCTTAGAAAAGAGTTGTCCTCCATTATAGTATATCTAGCAGTTACAGTGCATAAAAAGCTTTTGTTTCCTTATTTTTTCACAAACATCTTTCAGTTAAATTACTTGTGTAGCATTAAAGCATAACCAACTGAATACACTAAGATATTATTTTGTTTCCCCTAAATGCAAACCAAATAAAGGTTGTGTAAACATGCAAAGACAAAACTAAAATTTAAGGATTTTTAAAGTAGCAATTGAATGTGATAATGCTATTTGTATGAAAGGGGATGCAAGTGAGAAGTGAATCAAAACAGTATTTTCTCTTTGACCACTGAGTCTAAATGTAGTTTATAATGATAGTGTTACATCTATGTTTCACAGATGTTAAATTTAATGTAAATGTATTCCCGTAGCCTTCAATTATTTCCCTTTTTCCTAACATATCTGGTACTTTTCAGTGCTATTTAAAATGCTTCACTGATTTTGCATTTTCACGTGGTTGTTTGTTCTGTTAATATCTTTTCAAATACCATGTTACCCCAAAGCTAAAAATCTAATTTGCTAATCTAATCACACATTTTTGTGACTTTTCCTTTTAAGTGTTGATGTTGACTTCAACAATAATCAACTCTCAACAAATCTCAACTCACATTTCAGAACTCAGATTCACTGTCAAGATTACTGTGATTTGGAATTGGATTAGAAGTTAATACGCCATTGTTCTATGGCAAATATGTGAAGCTCTGTTAGAAGATACTTGTCTTTTATCCTTGTCTCAAAAATTAATTAAGACGTTTAAAAAAACCTCATGGTGTCGCTAATGTTTTGTATATATATCCAGACCCTGTCACAAGGATTCTCACTGTAATCTAATCAAGATGACTTGAGACAGGGTCACAAATACATTTAACTGCCAAGTGAATAGGTAGAAGTGACACTGCCCCACCAAATGAGGTTTAACCCCAATTCCTTAACTTTAAATGAGAAATTGTGGGATGAATATATACTTTTCCATACACAACAAATAGTGGCCTCAACACCATGTGCATTTCAAGAAGTGTATTATGAACCAAATAAAAACTGCATTTTATTTGAATACCTCACACATCACAAATATCCTTTGCAACAACAATTTCTTCAGACATCTATAGGGATTGTGGATATTCATCGGGGGGGGGGGGGGTTAAGACTCATGTTTAGGTTCCTAAATTTGACTTTCAGCCTCAAAATATCCAAGCTTGAAATTCTGACTTAGCATAGTCTTTTCACTAAGTCTCAAGATCCTTTCATGCATGATCACTTTTAACTTTGTTCTTCTGAATGGAAAAGAGGCATGTTTGAAGGGACACATCTGATGAAATGTAAACAAACAACATACCTATATGCTCCTGTCTATGCCTGCTATAAACCCAGAGTTAGTTTGTTGGCAATGCACTAGCAATCATTGGAGTAAATTTGGTTTCTCTTGTGCACCTGGTCATTTTTTGCCTTTTGTTTATACACATGCACCACTTTACTTTCTGCTCTGCTACATCAAACCTTTACTCTCTCACTAGTAATAGTAAACTACATTTGATATGACGTGGTAGAAAAAAGGATTAATAATTTTTTAATCAGGCATGCAACATTTTTCTATGAAGATGTATCTGGTCAACATATCCAAATCTCAAAAATGTCTCTGTTTCCTTACCATATGTTTTGTCTGCCAGTAAGTGTAGAGTAATTTCAACATTATAGTTCTTACCTTTATTTTAAGTTAGCTGTTAATTTCAGAGAAACATGATGATTTTTTTCTTTTAAATTTCCAGAAATAACTAACATGAAGACAAGTGACTATTGGTAAAAAATGAAAAACCTTTACTTACTTGCTACCTCCAGCGATGCATTGTGACTCACAGCTTCACCAAGGTAATTCCTTGCAACACAGACATAGACTCCTTCATCTGGTCGACTTTTGCGTCCGTGTACTATGCGTAAGAAAAATAAAGATCCGCTGGGCAGCAACATCCGATGGGAGCGAGGATCATCTTTATCAGTTTCAACTCTTTCACCCCCTTTATACCATTCAATAGTTGGGGTTGGCCTGCCTTCAGCTTTACAGTTCAAAGTTGCTGGTTCTCCCTTTGAAACAATTAGATCAGAAGGATGCTCAACAATTCGAGGTGGGAAATCTTCTTGACGGAGACGGGAGCCTATAAAATAAAGAAACCAAAGTTTTCTTATTAGATCATAGAATACTAGAACTGGAAGGGATCTTGAGAGGCCATCAAGTCTAGTCCCTTGCCTTCATGGCAGGACCAAGCATCATCTAGATCATCCCTGAGAGATGTTTAGCTAACGTGCTCTTAAATATCTCCAATGATGAAGATTCCACAACCTCCCTAGGCATTTATTCCAGTGCTTAACCACTCTGACAGGAAGTTTTTCTTAACATCCACCCTAAACCTCCCTTGCTGCAATTTAAGCTTAATGCTTCTTGTCCTAATCATGACCGTACACCAGGGGTGTGCAAGATAGGGTCCGTGGGCTGAATCCAGCCTGCCAAACCACTGGATCCGGACCGTGGCTGCCCCCGCAGCCCAATCAAGATCAGGGGTGGGGGAGTGTGCAAAGTCTCCTTCCCCTGCTAGCGGCGCAGGACACCAGAGGGAGCCACCAGCTGTTTCAAACAGCTGGCAGTTCTCTCTAGGTTCTGCACGACCCTGGCAGGGTGGGGTGGAGGGAGCAAAGACTTCATATGCTCCTCCACTCTCAGGCCAATCAGGGTCTTGAGGTGGGGGAGCACATGAAGTCTCCGCCCTCCCACCATGGTGGGCCGCACCTAGAGGGAATAGCCCCCTTCTATCCAAGGCCCAGCCCCTTCTGCCTGAGATCCCTGCCCCTTAGTAGGATTGCCAGATGTCAAACAAAAATACCAAACATGCCCCCCCCCCCAAAAAAAAAACCACCGGGAAAAAATTTTGTTGAAGGAAAAAAAAGGGGGGGAGGGGACCAAAGTTGTTGAGAAAAAAAAAAAAGACCTGGATATCTGCTAGGGGTTACCAGGTAGTCATTTTAAAAAAAACCAAAAACCCAGACACGCTTCATTGGGGGGGGGGGGAGGGGGAGAGGAGGGGGAATGGCCAGGAAGGGAGCGGTGCTGGCCGGGAAGGGGGGAAGGGGCCTGGAAACAGCTACGGGGGGGGGGGGGGAGAGGCAACAGGGCTGGCCGGGAGAGATGGGGGGCCCAACAGGAAGCAAGGCTGGTTGTGGGGGGGGGGGGGTCAGGTGGAACGGGGCTGGCCGCGAGTAAGGGGGGGGCAGGAAGCACAGCTGATGGGGTGGGTGCAGCGGCACTGGCCGGGAGGAAGGGGGAGTGGGAAGCAGAGCTGGCGGGGGAGAGGAGAGGTGCAGCGGGGAGAGGTGCTGGCCGGGGGAGATCAGGAAGAGGAAGGGGCCGGCGGGAAGCAGAGCTGGGGTGGGTGCAGGGGGGTTGGCCAGGCGAGATCAGGAGGGGAAGTGGGAGAGAACCAGCCAGCCGGGAAAGGGGGGGGTGAGCAAATTGGTCAGCAGGGAGCAGGGCTGACCTAGGCACTTGCTGCGTGTCCCACGCAGGCTCCCGGCGACGCACGAGCGAGGAGGAGGCTTCCCCTCCTCCTCTCACTCAACCGATTGAGGGCTCCCGGCAGAAATCGCGGCCCTGCCTCCCACCTGGGACTCCCAGCCGCTCCCCCCCGCCCACGCCAGGCTTCCATCCAGTGCTCAGCTGGAAAAATCAGAAAATACCGGATATTGCACGTCTGGTATTTTCTGATTTTTTTTACCGGACAGAGCGCGCAAATACCGGACTGTCCGGTACAATACCGGACACCTGGCACCCCTACCCCTTTGGGGAGGCCCACGACCATTTCCAAAATTCATGAAGTGGCCCCCATTCAAAAATTATTGCCATTCCTGTAATACACTGTCACTGAATGGAATTCAGAATTTTGTAATATGACAATTTGACTGTTAATTCACAATAATCTGGTACTGTAATAAAAGGTAGTTATGATGCAACTCAAATTTTGGTCAAATTTAATGCATTTCAGCATGCAAGTGCTCTCCTGTAATTGAACAAAATAAGGGACATTTGTCAAATAACAGTCTTCTGATATCTTATTCATTTAACAAAACAGCTAAGTTATTCATGCAGATCTACTGTGTTACAGTACAAAGATGAAAAACCTTTACAGATAGCAGGGGAGTCTCAGAAGAGCAGTGCTTCTTCTGGGCATGTGAAATAGATCTGAAGTTGACGGGACTGGCAAGCTGGAGACTCCGGATTTATGCAAGGGCATTAGAGTGTAACATCTACTAACCTCAAAGTTCCTTTCTTCTACTTGTACTGTAAACTGCTTTGTACACTCATTAGGCAGTGCCCTAGGAGCATGAGAAAGTGGATGGTCATGGAGTGAAAATACCATTCACAAACTTTCTGTACCTGGGAAAACTACAGATGAGGCAATGTCAGTAAGGAGAATACTATACTCATTACAATATTGGAATGTTTATTCCCTTGTTCTATATCATTCGTTCCACCATCGGGGCCAAAACAACGGATGCTTGTGAATTAATAAGCGCCTTGTATGGATGACATCATGAAGCAGCTCTCTGCATACTCCCATATGACCAGGAGCAATCATAACCTCCTAATAAACCACTATATACCACAGGAGACCAGGACAATGCAAGTTAGATGGCCAGGTATAACATTCCTTTATGAACTATTCTATGGTATAGATGAAAGATTTCCAGATCTTTAAATTCATGACAGCACTGCCCTCCTCAATATTTATTCTCTCTCTCTCTCTCTCTCTCTCTCTCTCTCTCTCTCTCTCTCTCTCTCTCTCTCTCTCTCTCTCTCTCTCTCTCTCTCTCTCTCTCTCTCTCTCTCTCTCTCTCTCTCTCTCTCTCTCTCTCTCTCTCTCTCTCTCTCTCTCTCTCTCTCTCTCTCTCTCTCTCTCTCTCTCTCTCTCTCTCTCTCTCTCTCTCTCTCTCTCTCTCTCTCTCTCTCTCTCTCTCTCTCTATATATATATATATATATATATATATGACTTTACCACAGTGAAAATTAGCCACTGCATTTAATAATTCTTGATCATTTAAATTTAAAATGTCAAAATTCTCTATTGGAGTAGTATGTATTTTGAATGGCTATGAAGCAGAAGCACAATATACAAAAATGTGTGTTTTATTCATCACCTGTTAACAAGGTCAAGAAAGTGGGGAATCTCCATCCCTAGAGGTTTTTAAGTCTGCTTGACAAAGCCCTGGCTGCGTTGATTTAGTTGGGATTGGTCCTGCTTTGGGAAGGGGGCTGGACTTGATGACCTCCTGAGGTCTTTTCCAGCTCTATGATTCATTAGTATAAATTAAATTTCACACTAATAAGCCAGCAATTAGTGACCAGTTTAGGGATGTTAAATGGTTAACTGGTAACCATACAACTTACTTGTATGGTTACTTGTTAACTGGTCAACCGACCCTTGGCAACAAACTCTGCCAGTGGCCAGCCATGCTGGACGATGGAGGGCTAAGGCAGTGGGATCTAACACTTATGGTGGGACCCCATGGCCGTGACCACAGCAGGGCGAGATGGCAAGAGCTGAGTCAAAACCCCTAGACAGTTAAGCACTATTGTTTAACCAATTAAATGTTTTAACATCCCTTGGCCAGTCCCAAGACATGGACTTTGGCCGACTGTGTTAAAAATAGATTTGCATGCTTTGTGCAGTGAAAGAAGAGAGTTTTATATGAACTCCCGTGATAAGTAAATTCACATCTACTCAACCACCAATCAAATGTACTGTGTGGTCTTTTGATGAATGGCACTATAGTATGTTCATACAGAACATACTTGCATTAGCATTACTAATTAATTAATTAATATTAAGTATAAAAATATATTGAACCTAACTAAAGCTGAAAATCCCAGTGAAATGAAAGAATCTTTAGTTTATTTGCTCATTTCTGCAACCACTCATTTCTGTTCCAGAACCAAAGAAGCTTTCAAACCTATGAAACCTCTACAATAAAAATAAGCACAACGTTTATTCTGCACATAATTTTTACAAACTAAAGCTACGCACAATGGCTCATCTATTGTCAAGGAATGAGAACACTGAAAGGGAGTCGAAAAACCCTGATGTTTTTCCTCTTTTATCACTGTTTGGCTTTGAACAAGACACTTTGGGTGTGTACACTGTAGTTGGAAATACAGCTCTGATTCAGGCTCATGGGGTGTGGACTGCAGGGCTGTTTAACTGTGATGTGGACATTGAGATATGGTCTGGCACGTAGACTCTGCCACTGTAGGAATCTGAAAGGTGGGAGTGTCGCAGAGCCAGGGTTCCACTCCAAGTATCTATACCACAGGTAAACAGCCTGCAGCTCAAGACCTGTGAGCTCAAATCAGCTAGCACAAGCCAGCCACAGGTGTCTAATGGCAATGTAGATATACTCACAGAGACCGAGCACAGAACTCGCACCAGGAAGAGCTGGGGTTAAGATGTCCTTAAGCCATTTGGACCCTCCAAATTCTGGATTCAAAAAAACACAGGAGCAATTTCTATAGCTGTGTGGGTCTGACTAAATTATTACATGTTCCTAGAGCTGCTCTATGTGTTATAGTGCTGCCTAGAATCTCTGCAGTACACCCTTGATACACATCTCCTGGCCCTGGCCCTGCCATATTGCCCACACAGCTATTACAGGAAATCCTTGAAACACAGCCTTCCAGCTATTTCCGTAATGCCTGTGCTGCAGGAATCCTCCCCCCCAGTCAAAACTGGAGATTTTTTTTACATCATCCAAGCCCTTACCTACGGTGAAGGAGCCAAAACTGGTGGCAGGAGGGGAGAGGGAATCTCACCCCCAATCTTTAGTCTGCTTGCAAAGGAACTCAATATCTCCTGTATCCCTCAAGGAAAAAAACCATAGACATGAGGGATAAAAATAAGGCAATGCGTATACAGTTTTTAGAAGATCTAAGAGTGCTAAATTTAACTATCTGAATGTATTATATTTTCAAATATTATTTTAAAAGACAAAAGCTTGACATGATTTTGGGTACATTACCTATGCTACATTTAAAGGGTTACACGAGACAGTCGATTTAAAAATACACATAATACAGTAGGACTACTCTTTTTTTAAAGTTACAGACTAACACAGCTACCCCTCTGAGACTCTGACGTAATACAGTGCTCAACCTTCTTTATTACTGCTATCAATACGGTCCAAGATACAAGAAAACAAGCAAGTCTCTCTGAATACATTCAGTATTCTTTTCATGCACTGTTCTTCAAGTACCATAAAACAACAACAGTGCAAATACCTGGCTCAGAACTTTCTTGAAAATTGAGCCATTCTGATTTCCTGTGGGAGATCGACGAGGTGAGAAGAGAATCTTTTTTTCATGTATTTGATGGGTAACAGTACATATATTAAAATGACAGAACCCACCATTAACAGATTTTTCTGCTGACACTTTAGAAAGTAACCCTTTTCTGGAAAATTCCTTGATACAGAAGGGGCAAAAGTTGCATGAGTAATTGAATGCACATAGTGAACATTCACAGCAAATTTCGTGACAACTGCCTGAGGGGATATAATGGCCTTGGCAACCAAGTGATAATCTTTCTGTGTATCTACATGCTATTTTTTTAATCTTTCTTTCTTTCTTACCCTTGTTATTTAAGCTCCATTTATGTTTTATTGAGTAGAAGCAGCTTCAATTATCAACATAAATCTTACAGTGGGCAACAATCCTGTAATTTTCTTGTCAAAAACTACCCCACCAGGGATATTTGGTAAAAACAGAAGCACACCACTATTAGTTACACACTATATTTGGCACTAAATACATAGCTGAGCTACATTTTTCCCCCAAATCAGACACTATTGTGTGAAAGGAACTAACCAACTTGTGTTCCCGATTCTGCTAAAATTCTACTCCTAGATCAGAAGTCAACAAGATGCCACCTATTAAAGTCTGCCATACTGATTACTTTCATTCTTCTAGTTAAATGAACAGTATTATGAAAAATCATGTTTCCACTTTATTAGATAATACCGTAGCTATTTTTATAAGAATTCAGATCTTGGAGGAAACAGATGTGAAGAATCAGAAGGATCACAAGGTTAGATAAATACAACTAAGCTCCTTAGGACAACATTGCATTTATTCTCTTCTTAAGAAACAATGAAATCTACTGGTGAAGTATACAAATATGTAATAATGCAAAATAGATAGGAAGGAAAAAAATAAATGTAAGCCAATCTGAAAGCTCTTGATTTCAAGGCAAAAAGTAAAGTTATTTTGTTCCAAGCCCAGCCCACAGAATCTCTCATGCACAAAACAAAACAAAACAAACAAAAACCACATCATATACCACACTCTTAATATCTCAAAAATGGCACCGTGAAGCATGAAAAAGCTATATAACCATATCTAAATCTTCCCAGAAAAATTCTAAAACTTCAGTTAAGATGCTTAAAGAAACCCTTATTTCCTTCAGCTCAAGATCTAAGACAGAAGATACCAAAAATCTTATAAAAAGCTTCTGATGTGAACAATTGTAGGTCTTTAAGAAAGTGCCTATAAAAACATTTCCTGTTGGACTGAGTAACTCTTCCTATTTAAGAGTATTTAAAGCTCAGCATTCAAAATTTACCTTGAATAAAATATTATTTTCATTGAAATGATCAGATCTGAACTGTTGCTCTTAGTGTCTTTTGTTCATTATATGTCCACAAACAGAATATAGATATTTAACAGATATCTTTTCTAATGACATGTTATGTGAAGTGTTTTGTATAAAGCATATTCAAGTTAGGTCATTCATATTTGTAACCACATTTCCATAAAGAATATAGGATGCAACATCACAGCTTTAAATGTTTCACAGGGCAGGTCCAGCAAAAAGTGCACAGAAATATTTGTACAGTTGAGAATAGAGTACAGAAGATTATTACGCCAAATAAACTGTGGACTGTTCAAAAGCGATCATCATTGTCAGCTAGCTCAAATATATTAGGGTAACTAAAAAGCTTGGTCTTTTTTCAGAGGTCAAGCTCTTTCAATGTTGTGCCCATCAGCCCTCACCCAACTGACCAACCTGAAGCTCTCTAAGATACTCAGTGTTGTATCTCTGTAATATACTCTTCATTTTCACTCTGAGCATGCGATAAAAATTTGAGCTAAATAAGTAGCTAATTTATTTTTGTTTGCTAGATGTGCTGAAAATATTCAAATTCATTTTTTCCTTAAAAAAGTAAAATAATTTCAGAGGAAGGTTAGAAGTATGTTTCATTTGAGTTTTTAAAACAAAATTTAAGTACATTTCAAAATGAAAATTAATTTCATGTGAAAAATACTTTGTTTTGAAAACATCAAAATGAAACATTATGACTTTTCAGATTTTATGAAAACCATTTGGCACAAATTCAAAAAGTGTTTCAAGTTGACACAATCTGTATATTTGGTAACAAAAAACAGTTTGAGCCAAAAAACTTCACCCAGATCTAGTAAAAATTTTGGTATTCACACTAGTTTGAGCTATATTCACTGCCTGCTTTCATAGGGTCTTATGGATGTTAGGAAAGGACAGGTTCTCTTTTGGCTACCATGTCTCAGATAATAATGCCTTCATTTATTTTGTGTTGTTTAAAAATCCAGAGCTCTGGCAACTATACAAAATATAATAAATAGTATACAATATGCAGATTGGAGCACTGTCACAAAATGCTTATTAAAACACTCTCAAACTGAGGCTCTCTGAGATTCACACAGTCTACGACCATGGAAAATGCCTGGCAAAACTACATAAGTTCTGCAGTAATAAAACGTAGTCACTTAAAATGCAGTTATTTTTCAAAGCAAAACAAAAAAAAAATTAAATGAATAGAAACATGAATAGATGAAAACGAGACACAAGATTTTGCCTGTGTTTGTTTACTTAGCCAGATGACTATAATTGTATTTAGAAAGCTGTGACATTCAGTCACTCAGGGCAAAAATCTGCCGTCTTTACATTGAGAATTATACCGCTATGTAACTACTCTCAATAAAAATAAATGGAACTATACTATGTAATGCACTGTGCAATTTGAATCCTACACTAATCCCATCTGAATCTCCTCTCCTTACACTAAGACAGACACAGCTGGTGTGGAAGAGTGTGACCTTTACTTTTCCCTATAACTCCCCATCCCCTGCCCACAAAGGACCTAACAAAGGTAAATTGCATACCTCCCCAATAACATCTCATGGGATTGTTTCAAATGCATACTGTAATTGGACATATTTAAGTTCAAGGGAGATTTCCCAACTGGTACTGCTATGTACTTTGAATGTCTGTTTTTAGCCTCTACTTACAACCAGAGGTGTGCTTGCAGCTCATATGGGAATACCCTACATAAGCAGACTTCAGTCCAAGTTGCATAAGCCCACCTGGAACCCCAGGCACATACTCATATTCCTAGTCTACACTGGTGTCTGTGCTGTCATCTCTTAACTGCTATTATTAGATGGAGCAACACAAGCTGCAAGCAGACCTAGGACTGCAATGCAGACAAAGTATTAAAAGCTCATCTGTCAAATTATTTTCTCTGCTGGTTTTCAATAAAATCAACTCCTTCCACACCCACTTTCAGCACACTGTTGTCACTTGTCAGCAGAGTTGGACTTGGAAAACTAAAGTGACAGTTGGTTCAGGTCCAAGTATAACTCTTATCTAACTCCCTACATTCTGTTGTGCAATTTGAGTGATTCCTTCAGTTTATGGTCCATCTCTAAAATGTCAGCTCTATTCCTGATACCCACTGTTAGAATATAAGTCCACCACTTGCAAGTCAGTCTGTGTCCTTCAAGTGCTAGATTTTCTTCAGAAACAAGCAAATTTAACACATAAATCACTCAATACAAACTTAAGAGATACATTGCAATGTCATATCTGTCTCAGGAGGAGAATTGAACGATAAAGCTAAAAATGGGCTTTTGTCCCAAAGCAGAGAAAATGCATCCCCTTTGTTCTGGGATCAATTATCTACTTCAAAATACTGGAAGCTGACATCTGCCACTTCAGACAAATATATATTTAGGACCTGGGTTGCATGCATAGTGAAAAACAGAAAATAAAACTAAACTTGAGGATAGATGCCAATTTTTCTGGCAGAGTCTTTTCTCTGCTCAGTCAACCACTAATCTATTTTCTATGAAGTAACTTGTGTTTATAGACAGATTATACTAGGCTAAAAATCATTGAGGGTAATTATCCATAGAGATCCTGATCCACTTCCCCTTGTTTATTCGTATGTTCCACAGTTAAACAACTATCTCTACCTTTGAACATTTTTATGTCTAATATATTTATGTGACAATGAGACTGCTCATTCCTCACACGTGACCCATTTCAAGGCCAAAATATATGTGGACTCCTACAGCAACTATTCCAAAATTTCCTTTCAAAATGTAATCTGCCAGCCACCACAGCAGACATGAAAGAATGAAGGAAAAATAACTACACTTATGCCTTTATATATTTCCAAAAGAGTCAGATCGATATGAAGAGCAGTTACACTCTTGGAACTGCTTCCTGACATGAATACAAGATGGAAGAACAGTCAAAAGCAGGTGGAAAGAATGGTTACTTGCCTCGTAACTGTAGTTCTTCGAGATGTGTTGCTCATGTCTGTTCCATGTAGGTGTGTGCACGCAGCAAAGGGGTGAAGGGCCAGCAGAGGCATATATTGGCCGGCATAGCAGCGCCACTCCAGGGGGCTCCCCTGATGGCCCAACAGGTACCGCTAAGGGAAAAATTTCCAACAATGCGTGCACTCTGCGCGCGCACACCTATATGGAATGGACATGAATAATCACTTGAAGAAGAAACTGCATTTCTGAAAAACTCTCTGTCCGAGACAGAACAAAAACTATGGCTGCCCGTCGCAAGTGAGTTAACACCTGTTACACCTGAGTCCTGGTATAGGGGGCTCTGTCTACAAGGCGGAGCGCGTTCCATATAAGGGCGTACATATTAGTCATCCTCCACTGCCAGCTCCACCCACTGCGGCAAAAATCCACCAATGGGTTGACTCGTGATCAGACCAGCTTACTCCACCCACTGCGGCAAAAATCCACCAATCAGGTGTCAAATAGTCAGGCAATAAAACAGGCAGCCAAACCCCCTCTCAGGCGGGAATCACATCGAGTGAACGCCTGGCCTGATCAACCAGACGCCTTGCAGCCCCCGCTCTCGAGTCTTATTGAGCGTACTTCGAGTTGGTCGACCCGAGCTGAGACTGTTTATGGGCATGTGGCTGGTACTCGTGTTCCTGCTGTCTCCAGAATTGGTATAACACCCCTCCCCCGCCATTATTACCCTTGTCCTGATTTATCACAGTTACCCTTGTTATCTATCTGTTAATAGTTATTGTGTTAGTTGATAAGTAGTTGTTAAGGGTTCATTGTTATCGTTCACAAAATAGTGTAAATAGTTGACCTTATGAATAACATCAGTGTTAATTCAACTACCCCTAACCCTTGGGCCATTATTGAAAATTATTGCGATTTGGAAAAACCTCAGGGAATTGTTTTGTACTGTTTAGTAATTTGTTTATTTTTCATTTTAATAATTGTCTGGTGCCCACGCATGTAACTGAGTTCCTTATCAATGATGTGCCAGAGTCATTGTTAAAATAAAATCAGTTTCTTTTTGCCAGTCCCAAGTTGTGGGTCCATTCTTTCCGGCATCCTTTTCGAACCCTGTGTGTTGCGGGGACCGACACTCTCCTGCAAGAGTTTTCCCTGTACTATGTGAGACATATGAAATTATTTTCCCACATAATTGACCACCAATCCTATCATGTTTAGCTCCTGAAGAATTTCATTTATTACACCACTTATTACCTTGTTTTGATAGATGATAACTGCTATATATCTTTTTATTACAGTCCTTCTGCTTCTTCTAGGATTGTCTCCTTAAATATTTTAAAAGGATACATCTCACATAAAAAGCAGCGCAACATCCACCTCATAGAGATTACTAGATTCTTGCCACCCAACACATATCTTAGAAACCTAAAGAGAACAGGAAACTGGATTGTAATAATGTTAAATTCAAAAGTCTATGAATGACAAACCTGGCTGACAAATTAGTGGGCTCCATTTTTAAGATGTGTTTAATGGATATGCTGGGTTAACCATTAAATTAAGAAGAGTTCTAGTCATAGAATCATAGAGCTGAAAGAGACCTCAGGAGATCAGCATGTCCAGCCCCCCGCCCAAAGCAGGACCAATCCCAACTAAATCAACGCAGCCAGGGCTTTGTCAAGCCGAGACTTAAAAACCTCCAGGGATGGAGATTCCACCACCTCCCTAGGTAATCCATTCCAGTACTTCGCCACCCCTCCTAGGGAAATAGTTTTTCCTAATATCCAACCTATACCTCTCCCACTGTAACGTGAGACCATTGTTCCTTGTTCTGCCATCCATCACTACTGAGAACAGCCTTCTCCATCCTCTTTGGAACCTCCCTTCAGGAAGTTGAAGGCTGCTATCAAATCCCCCCTCACTCTTCTCTTCTGCAGACTAAACAAATCCAAATCCCTCAACCTCTCGTAGATCATGTGCTCCAGCCCCCTAATCATTTTGGTTGCCCTCTGCTGGACCCTCTCCAAAGCTTCCACATCCTTTCTATAGTGGGGGGGTGGGGCGCAGAACTGGACACACTATTCCAGATGTGGCCTCACCAGAGCCGAATAATCACTTCTCTAGATCTGCTGGCAATGCTCCTCCTAATGCAACCTAATATGCCATTAGCCTTCTTGGCTACAAGGGCACACTGTTGACTCTCATCCAGCTTCTCATTCACTGTAGTCCCCAGGTCCTTTTCTGCAGAACTGCTACTTAGCCAGTCAGTCCCCAGCCTGTAACAATGCTTGGGATTCTTCCATCCCAAGTGCAGGACTCTATACTTGTCCTTGTTGAACCCCATCAGATTTCTTTTAGCCCAATCTTCTAATCTGTCTAGGTCACTCTGGACCCTGTCCCTGCCCTTCAGCGTATCTACCTGTCCACCTAGCTTAGTGTCATCCACAAACTTGCTGAGGGTGCAATCCATCCCCTCATCCAGGTCATTAATAAAGATGTTCAACAAAACCAGCCCTACAACCGATCCTTGGGGCACTCAGCTAGAAACCGACCACCAACCTGACATCAAGCCATTGATCGCTATCCATTGGGCCCAACAGTCTAACCAGCTTTCTATCCATTTACCCAATCCATACTTCCTTAACATGCTGGCAAGAATATTGTGGGAGATCACATCAAAAGCTTTGCTAAAATCAAGGTATATCACATCCACTGACTTGCCCATATCCACAGAGCCAGTTACCTCACCACAGAAGCTAATCAGATTGGTCAGGCACGACTTGCCCTTGGTGAATCCATGTTGACTATTCCTGATCACTTTCCCCTCTTCTAGATGCTTCAAAATGGATTCCTTGAGGATCCCCCTCCATGATTTTTCCAGGGACTGAGGTAAGGCTGACTGGTCAGTCCTTCTCAATCTCCTAGAATTTTCTTCTTTAGCTATAGCAACTAGACCTTTCAAAGTATGAGACAGAATTGGGATTTATACTACTGTAATATCTAATAAATTATATATGGCAACAAATGTTTTCGTGTTTGAGTATTCATCTTCTTTAAGGATAATTCAATTTTTATATCCAAGACTTTTTTTAGATTGGTGTGAGAGATCTCTGAAAAGTGAGATCAGCAAAAAAGCTGTTCTGCCTATAATGTCTGTTGTTAAGATAGGTCCTGTACCAGAAGTCATAAGTGTGAAAAATCCCCTGCCCCATGCTTTATGAATGGACTTATGGGTACAAATATACATAAATCTAAGATGCTTGGGACAAATTGCTTCATGTAACCTATCAATCTTCATGTCATGATCCACTGGGTCTGTTTATCTCATTTTGGTGTATGTATCATTAATGTGTGTAAAATTAGAAATATGGAGTGTGGTGTGCTTTATGGTTTTTAAATGTGTGAATGAAAGCTATCACAGGTGGTACTCTCAATGTCTTGAAGCCTGTTAAACAACCTCTTTTTGTCCTTTAAGTCTAAGCAGTGGTTGGTCTGGGGAAGTGATACGTCCATACCAACTGCTCAGGTGATTTCCCATACGAAAAGGGAATATTTAAAAACAATAGGAAAGTAGGAGTTTTTGGTCTTTGGCTGGAGAGTGAACCAGAGACCCCAGGGGAAGTGGAGATTTCCCTGGTTTGAAGGTGCACCTGGAACAGAAACAGTTTTAGGGGGAGTTTGTAATAAATTCGTACTGAGGATTTAGTGTTAGAATTAGCTAAGCATTTTCTGTTACTTTTAATTTGTATTCTACTTTGCTCTGCCTCTTCTCACTTATAACCACTTAAATCCTACTGCTTGTACATAATAAAATCACTTTTACTTACTGTCAAGCCCAGTGTATATACTTATTACCTGAGGGAGCAATCAATGTGTACATTCCCCCTTTCATTGTTAAAAGGGGCTTACCCAAATAATTCATTGTGGGTTTTGATTCCATTTGGGAAGTGGTATCCCAGGAAGCTGAGCCCAAAACTACACTCTCCTTGTACCTGAAGAGATTCAGTTTCTGTATTACTTCTCCGGGGAGCAGTGATCTCAGCTTGGTGCCTTGGTTGGGGGAGATCAGCAGAGCTGGTCCAGCAGGACCAGGCAGTGAGAAGCCCCAGAGAGCAGAAAGTTGAGTGGCAATGGCCATGTCAGCACTCCGGGAAGCACTCCCAAGGGGGGGGGGGGGTCTTCTGTGACCTCATCCCCTCACAGTAAGTTCAGAAGGAAAGTTCTCAATTTACAAAATTCCTAGAATGTAAAAAGATCCTCCACCAGTTATGGCTTCTAACGTTGGTGGAAGGGATAACTGAAAGGTCTTCATATCAAAATTTGGCCACAGCAAAGTGTCTTTTGTAATGAGCTTCTTGCTAGTCCTTTAACTTTAATTTACTGTTAAATTCCAAATTTGGCTACCTCAGCCTTTAAAACTGCAAAGCAAACATAACCAGTTTCTCACTGCTTAACTGAAGATACAGATGGACAGGAAGGCCCTGACCTGAGGCATGGAGTTCTGGGTTAGGACTCCAGAGCAGTGGTTCCCAACCTTTTTTTAACTGCAGACTGGCAAACTCATTCAAAAACTGTTGGTGGACTAGCACTGACATATTTGCATATTCATTATGGAATTTTGCATGTTTACTTTGGATCTGCACACACAATGCATGTCATTGTTACCACAGCCCATTGTAAATGAAGCAAATCAAAGGAGGGGGAATATGATGGTTAATAAAGAATTTGAAAAACTGTTGCACACATATTTTTTAAAACCAATAGAATAATTGCTAATACTTGTTAAAGAGTACTCTCCAATCCAAACCTTTTGCCTCAATTGCACCAGAATTAAAGAGGCTGTAGTTAACAGAGTTGACGCATTCTGCACCTCAATATTTTCCTATGCACTTAATAATAATGTGTGTGCATGCTGGCTGGGGACAGCTGGAGGCCAAGGGAAGGCTGCCATTGAACAGGAAGGCAGAACAGGGTTTCAGGGGCAGCAGTCCATCACGCGGTGCTTGGTCCCAGCGGCTGTGCGGCACTCAGCCCTGCTGTCTGGGACAGCTGCTCTCCACCCCATGCTTCACCCTACTGCCCAGGACGGTCGCTCTCTGCTCGGTGCTTGGCCCCGTCGGCCGGGACAGCTGCTGTCCACCCCACACTTAACCCCATCTGCCGGGACAGCCACTCTCCGCCCTGTGCTTGGCCCCATCAGCTGGTGGCCCATGTGGTGCTTGGCCCCGCTGGCCGGGACAGCCGTTTGCCATGCAGCCCTGCCAGCTGGGCCATGTAGTGGCTGCCGGAACTGGAACTGGGGCCACAGTGAGGCTGCCCCAGTAGGGACAGCCTCACCATGGTCCCAGCTCCAGCCATAGCACACCTGCCTAACAGCTGCCCACTTACCCTGCTGCTGTGTAGGGAATTGGGCGGGAAGGGAATTCCCTGGAAACCCTAGCAGGTGGAGCTAAAAAGCTGGGGGGCATGGCCTGGCAACGTGCCACAGTCCAGCAGACAGGGGTTTGCAGACTGGTGGTTGGGAACAGCTGCTCTAGAGCTCCACTTCTCTTGTCCCAGTTTAACCTGTAACTACACTCTAGTACATGGGTTCCCAAACTGGGGGGCGTGCCCCCCTGGGGGGGCGTGAAGAAATTCCGGGGGGGCGTGAAGAAATTCCGGGGGGGGCGCGAGGTGACCCAGACTCTTTCCCCCCCCCCCATCAAGTTTTGCTGCCCCGCTCAGTTCCTTTTTTTTTTTTCCTCAACAAGTTTTGCTGCTTTTTTTTTTTGGCAGGGCGTGAGGGTTTTTTCAAAAATCAAGAAGGGGGGCATGATGCCAAAAAGTTTGGGAACGACTGCTCTAGTAGAAGCAGGCATGCCTCCTTGTTTTTCCTGATAGTTCTTAATAGGCTACTGCCTCCTTGAAGTACTTCTAGCTACTGAAGGATGGAGACTTGTTGGTACCTGAGCCTTATTAGCTTTTCTTGGCAGGGAGGGGAAAGGAGAGAGGTAGTAATGTCTCCAACACGAAACAGAGAAGGTATGGAATATCCAGTTACACTTTTCTAATTTAAAAGCTTCAAGGGGTAGCCGAGTTAGTCTGTACAGAAAAAAACAGCAAATGGTCGGGTAGCACTTTATAGACTAACAAAAGATGTAGATGGTATCATGAACTTTCGTGGGCACAGCCCACTTCTTCAGATGACCGGAGTTATGATTTTAGGATGTGCAGACCCAAAATAAATAGGAGAGCCCCCACTCCTTTTTTTCCCTGCTCCCTCCCCTTCCCCTCTCCTATTTATTTTGGGTCTGCACATCCTAAACTCATAACTCTGGTCATCTGAAGAAGGGGGGCTGTGCCCATGAAAGTTCATGATACCATCTACATCTTTTGTTAGTCTATGAAGTGCTACCAGACCATTCATTGTTTTTTTCTAATTTAAAAGATAACCCAGGTATGTTAAAAAGTTTCGGAGGAGTAGCCGTGTTAGTCTGTAACTGGAAAAATTTAAAAAACAACGAATAGTCTTGCAGCATCTTAGAGACTAACAAAAAATGTATGGTATATTGCTAAGACACCATGAAGCTAATTGCATTTCTGTTCAAGCCTACCACACTATGAGAAGATGTCAAAAGCAATTCACTTACTGTATACTTTTGGCTGAAAAAACTAAGAAGTAACCACAGGGAGTCTGAAGTTGCCTCTGTTGAACATGTCTTTTTCCCTGAAGCAAAAGATCAAGTGGGAACTGACAAAAGCCCTCCAACTTCAAAATCCAGCTAGCTCTGAGATTTGCGCTGAGACCAGCAACCCAACTATTCAACATTGGGGAAATTCAAATGGCACAATATGCTAAAAAGGCTAATTTCATAAAAGGGTTTGTAATGTGGGAAAACAAGGGAAAGTAAAATTATATGAATAAGTGCATTGTTTTGTATAGTTTTGTTGCTCCCTGTTTATTGTCTATGTCATGCTAACTTTGAGGGCACATATTAGTCTCATTAGCCAGTGAAATTGGGCACATTTTGGCTCTCAACACTCTATCCATCCCTAAGCAAACTTTCTAAAATACAGAAAGGTTTAATTTGGGGACTTTAAATATTTAGAGCAATGTACCTTATGTGACATCAGTGAAAAACTTACAGAAATCAGGCTGGAGAGACACTAATCCTCTGTGTATTTGCTTTAATAAAACAATGAAGCACATTTCCTAGAAGCAGTAAAAATATTTTAACTCTTTGAGATGATCGCATTTCATGAAAAAAATTAAAATGGCAAACAGAAGATGAACACACATATCTTCTATGTGAGTCATCATTATCAGGTCAAATCCCAAAGGGATTTTGCTTTTTTTGCAGGTTGAAGGCCACCTGAACTGATCTTGGGCAAAATGATTAAAGTAATCTAGATGCATATTCCATTTGTGGACATTATTGGCAATATTATTTTGCCACTGAAGCTTCTTGCACTCACAGTTGCAAGCCAGGTAACAGCATTCTTGGTATAATCACTTCAGAATTCTTTCAATCTCATTATACTCCCATGCGAAGAAAGCCACCCAAAACAAATCAGTGATAATTGAGGCATTGGTTGGGTTCAGTTTTGAGTATCTTCATTTCTGATCTAGTCTTGCCATTTGATATACATACATTTATAGACACCCAGGCCAGAAAGGGCCATTGTGATCATCTAGTCTGACCTCCCGTATAATACAGGCCACAGAAATTCCCAAAAATAAAGTGTGACTATAAAGCAGCTGAAGATGAATGAGAATACAAACATCAATTCTGTGTTTTTCAGTATCAATTTTGTTGTCACTGTTTCCTGGCCCGTGCACTTCCAATAAAGCACAGATTTTAATGTTCAATCTTTCCAACTCCTTCTAACTTTAGCTGTTTTCAATTAAGTTTAAACATTCTAGGCACCTACTTTACATATGCTACCAGAATGCCCGAACAGTCCTTTCACTGGCCATTTTTCCTCAAAAGGGAGGGGGTGAGAACCAGTTATGGCCATTTCAGCAACAAAGGCAATTGACAGGAGAGTTGCAGGTAGGCAAATTCACTGTCAATACCTTGACGACAAGAACTGCACCAACCCCAGAGCAAATCCCAAATTAAATGTTCACCATACCAAGCCAACCTGTAACACTGCCTTTGAACAATCCACTGAGTGTTGAGAGAGTTACCTTTACTGTGCAGCTTTGCAATCATACCTTATGTGTGTACAGCACTTAGCAAAACAGAACTTTGATCTGGTTGGCCACTAAGCATTCCCAGAATATAAATGTCAAATAACAACATCATCAATATTGAGCTTTGTAATAGGCTGCCTTTTACTGAAAACTATAACCTGTTAGATCCTTGTAAAAAATGACTCAGTGGCACAGCTAACTCATGGGAGCAGTCCTGAAGTAGCAATGACTACAGCTTGGCAAAAAACCAGACAAGTCTTGAAGGAAGGAAGCCAAAATGCTGCAAAGCAGGGGAGACTCCATAAACTGAAGTAAGGGAATCAAAAGGAGTAGCCAAGCCTGAGGAGGCTTAGGCCTGGGGGGGGAAGGAGTTGTTTTTTTTAGGAGTACATTTGTGTTTTTAAAAACAAAAATCAGATTCCTGAACAGCTGACTTTATATTGAGTCTGAGAGGATAGTTTTATTTGAAGTGGGCTGGGATTTTCACTTGCTCATAGGCAGTTTGTGACATATTAGGCCATTGTACACCATTGTTTATAACTTTTTAAAATACATAATTTTGGAGAAAGCACAAAATAATTAAATCAAATTCCTGATCTTTTTCTTCATGCAATGTCTAAGGCAATCTTCATTCCTTCCCCTCACTCAGTGTGTCCCACCTAGCACTTCAGCCTCATTCCTTCAGTCACTTACACACACATGCTTGAGAGTCTTCCCATTGACTTCAAGCCTGAATGTTTGCAGGATAGGGGCTTGCTACTGGTAAACTCTTCCAGGAAAAGGATCCTGTTTCATTAAGCATTTGGGGGAAGGCCAAGCACATTTTTGGGTGCTATAAAGTAATGTTATGACATGTAAAATTTGTTTTGACCTTGGTTTAAAACTTGCTTTTTCTGTTAAGTTAGGCACAAATCAACATACCTACCCACACAACTAGAATATACAATAACCCCTAATATATATTGCTCCTCATCACAACTGCCTTCATTCCCTACTCACACAAATCCAAAGATCATGCTAATGCATAACAAATCAGCATAACCGGTGCACGTAATAACCTTCAAAACACACAGCCAATCACAGTAGGGCACATCCCTCATTTTTTGTCTGCACAGATCTCTCAATGCCCCCCCATGCATGTCCACAAAACACAACCAATATACATGAGATTGAGAGAAGTATAGTTGACATTTACTGTACATCTGTGCATACACAGGGCTAGGGTATCCAAAGGAAAATTGTGTAGCTCAGAAAGTGTCTTTCTGAAGAGCATTATGGCAGTGTATCAGTGCAGTTATTCAGAGTAGGCATATGGAGATCTTGGTGGTTCATTTAACAGTATAATTTGTTTTTAATATAAAAAAAACAAGAAAGGTCTGAGAAGTCTAAAAGTGTCCTAAGTGATTATTCTCTAATTTTAAGACAAACTTCAGTTTGTTTCCCTAGAAAGGTAAACGAAATGTCAGAAATATTATCATGATCCTAAAGTTACATATTAACAGGATGGTAGCATCAACGCAGGGGGAAGTTAGGATTTAGAAGTTCAACTGCCTTAATAATTAGGAAAAGTACAATGTCAAATTAAAAACCATACAGAAGTTCTCCCCCCTGACTTCTGTTAATTAATAACAGTTAGCAAAACTACCTTATCCCAGGAGACGGTCTTATTTAAAACAATTTTGTGGCCCACAAGATGAAAGAGGGACACTCATGTAGCTCACTCATTAGCCTAGGTTTTCCATCACTGAATTAGACAGTTCCAGTTTCTGCTCTTTATTGCATTAAACCCTGTTTCATCTGCATACACAATAGTGGATTATTTAAATCCAAAATAAAATGCTGTTTTCACCAAGTAGTTTCAAATTGCAGACACCTTCTTATTAATGGGGTTTTTTTAAAGAGACATATACTAACCTACATTTTCAGCAACATTGATTGCATAACCATTTTAAAATCTATCAGTACATTTCCAACATTATCTCAATTCAAATCTAGAACTGACTAAAATGTGTAGTATGGAAGATAAAATGCTTTTAGTGCAGAGCAATAAATTTCCTATCATAAGTTCTTTGGTATTTGGAAGGAAGAAAAAAATTGGATTCTGATCCCACAAGCCTAGAAGTGAAACATCTGTTGGATTCATAAGGATTGTTGGCTAAGTAACAAAGCAAGAGGATAGTCCATTGGTCAGTGCCCTCTCAGCGAGAAAGGGTTTTGTTTGTTGGAGTAAGCTGAAACTAATATAGCATTTTCAGAAATCTTATACTAGTCATAAAAACATTGGCTGATCACACCCCTTGAGGATATATTTCAGATTGCTTGGATATTAACAAGTCAAATTGTTCAGCACAGCAATTAGCATGGATATGCATTTTATACTGAATGCAGATGGTTGCTTTTTGAAGGCGAGAGGGAAGTGATTAGGATTAATTGTTCCCCAATCCTCCACCAATCAAGCCTCCTTCTAGTGAGTTGCCAGTGCTTCCCTTCTTTTTCTGACTCCTTGACCGCAGGCTGCCAGCTATTTGAATACATCTGTTATCCCCCAACAGTGCAGAAAAACAGATTCTGGTGCATCTTTAAAGAGCTTCCTCAGTTTTTTTTAAACTTACAACAAATGTTGGGAGTCTTCTCCACATCCAGCTCTTTTAAAACCATTTCTATTTACATCTCTGTGGGGGGACACATTAAAATGCTAACAATTCATTTACTTGCAGAAGAAGGCTGTCTATCATTTGAAGAAAGCATTTTCCCCACACACCCTTACACATACTATAGTCAATAAGGTCTTAGAAAGCTATCAATCAATGAAGCTGACCTCACCAACTCAAAGCCTGCGGCTGACACTGTTGATATCAAAGCTTCTAGTCTCCCCTCCCTGACCACGGCAACTGAAAAACTACCCCCCAAGAACATTTTTGTCATGCCTCCAACACCCTTTGGACCTTTTGCAATTAGGTTTTAAACCTGGTCATGGCATGGAGATAGGAACGGATCATGCTGGTGGAACATCTCTTTGGGATGGGCAGCATGAAAATAGCTACATGGGGCTTTTCAGCAGCATTCAGTATATTCAGCCCAGAAATAAATGCTGGATAGAAAGGAATAACACTGATCTGTTTCAGATACTTTTATCATACAAGTCTTAGTGGGTCATTGAGTTCTGCCACCTTTTTCCTACTCCCCCAGCCTATCAATTTAATATTTTCATAAAACCTACTGGAAAAGATCAGGAAAGAGAGGCTTAAATTCCAGCCATATGGAGAAGCCATCCAGCTCCATCCCTATTTTTTTTCACATCAGCGCAGACTGCACCATCTCGCAGCTATCCAAATACTGAAGCAAGATGAAGGATAGATGAGAAGCTGGTTGGCACTAAATCTGGGTAAGGTGGAAATGATTACAATGTAAAGAACCAAGAAAAACTAAGACCATATCTCCTCCTGTTCAGGACATCTATCCTCCAATTGCCTACAAGTCCCATGTGTGTTAATAGAAGATGGAAGAAAGTGAATGTTTATTTTATATAACCTCTGAAAAGCACTCAGTCACCACAGAGATGAACACAAAATCTTGACAGATAGATCTTGTACATTAAGTTCTTCAGAGTTTTTGACCCAGATCACACATCAGGAATTACCCAAATCCCCTGCACATTTGCTAAACTGGATTCTAAATTTTAATCTTTGTCTCTCTTATAGAAGGCACTCATAACCAGATGCATGTCATAGCCAGATTCAGGTAGTTTGTGGTTTTGTTTCAATAAAATATTTTTTATTCAGAGATTGTGTTGAAGTTACAAAAGAAAACTACCTGAGTTTGAAACTGAACCTAACTCTCAAGCTCATTCAGTAAAGATGCTTTGAACTTCAAGCATACTAGTGAAATTTCTTTTAATTCTGCAAAGCTCACAGGCAAGAAACAAAACAAAAAAGTGCCCATAGTACACTCTGGTGAATCAAAACTATCTGTATACTTTCCCAAGAGAGATATTAAACAAAGACCAATTTATCAATTGCTTTCCTGAGTACTCATGGCAGTTTTCTCAGAAGACATGCAGCTAATTGCTTAAGTGTTCAGCAGTCCGAAGTCTATTTAAACATCCAATATGACATTTTTAAAGTGTACTATAAAATATTTGCACTCAAGCAAGATATTTAAACAGCACTGATTTGGGTGAGTTATTAACTACCGCAGGACAAAGTACTGAATGACAATTTTAAGGATAATTGTCTAGAATCATTTATACTTTCAGAAAACAAAAATATTTGAAATAGCCTTTTAAAGGATTAGTAACAAATCCCTGAAGGAATGCAGCCAACTTCAGTCTTCTAAACCTTAGAGTCAATTCTAACTTATGCCAAGCATCACTGAAGACAATGTTTATAACTACTCTAGCACTTTAAGTGTAAGAATTTTACAAGTAAATAAAATACCCTGGACTCTGCTTATTATAACTTGTAATCAAAATGAAAAAGACAAAAATGATGACTGTTGAAGAAAAGTTGGAAAGTACAATGAAGAGGTCTATTAATAGGAAAAAAAAATAACTAAGTTCTCAAAAAATAGTTAATAAAGAGCATTCTACACAGGTACATTTTCTTTTGCATACTTCTTACATAAAACACTTTCAATTTTATTGTCGGAAAGATTCAAAGTAGAAGGATGTTTGAAGGTGGTATTGGTATACAGAAATGATGGTCAAAGGGAGTTTAAAATAGATTAAGAAGAAAGGAATACAAATGAACAGAAGTGGGAGAAAAAGTCACAAAGGGAGCACAAACTCTTGAAGTTTGTGCAATGAAAGGAACATAAGTGGAAGTTAACAAAAATGGGGGGCCAGGGATAAAGGCCATACCAGAGCTGTTTACCTCTTTGAAAGAGCAGTTTAGGGTTTGAAATTAAAACAAAAATATGAGTGAAAACCAATGAAAGGATTTGAACAGGGGAGAGTCACTATTGGAGAGGAAAATAAAGCATAAAAATGGGTATTTCTAGACTGCATCCCTTTGTCGGCAGAAGGATGCAGATTAGGCAGGTCGACATTGCAAATGAGGCAGGGATTTAAATATCCCGTGCCTAATTTGCATAAAAATGGCCACCACATTTTGCCGACTCAGCACTTTGTCAGCAAAAAGTGGCAGTCTAGAGGGGGATCTGTCGAGAAAGAAAGCCTTTTTTGACAGATCCCTTATGCCTCCTGCAAGGAGGTTTACAGGATCTGTCAAAAAAGGCTTTCTTTCTCGACAGATCCCCCTCTAGACTGCCACTTTTTGCCAACAAAGTGCTGAGTCGGCAAAATGTGGTGGCCGTTTTTATGCAAATTAGGCACGGGATATTTAAATCCCTGCCTCATTTGAAATGTCGACCTGCCTAATCTGCATCCCTCTGCCAACAGAGGGATGCAGTCTAGACATACCCACTGTTATAGACCAACCAGAAGACAGTGAGATAAGAAAAGAGGCCATAGAGGCAAAAGCTACAATAGTTATGGCAAGAATGGAACTAAGGGCCATATCTTCAAATGAATTTAGGCACCTAACACATTTATTTCAGTGGGAGTTTGGCCCCAATCTTCAAAGGAATTTTCATGCCTAACTCCCACTGAAATAAATGGGAGTTAGGTGCCTAAATCTGGTTGAAGATCTGGGCCAAAGTCCACAAGATTTTTAGCAGTAGAAATAGAGAGGCAAGTGACACTGGTTTTAGAGACAGCATAAAGAAAGAACAAACAGAAGATGGTGGTCATCTTCAATGGGGAGGGCTGTTAGGAAGGGCTGGCAGAGAGTTATCCTTTAGGTTTTAATTAATATAGTTATATTTATAGAAGGGAAACATTTTATTTATAGTAGCACCTACGGTATCGTAGGTGCTTTTCATAGAACTGAATAAAACAGTTTCTACTCTGAAAAATTTACAATCTACGGATAAGTAGAGGCAAGAAGTAAAATAATAATAAATGGATGTATAGATAATTTACATCTAGGTTTTAAAAAGCTGCTGCAAAACTAAAATGTTTTCCTTTTTGCTTATAAGGCTCTACTAAATATTTGTTACATTTAAAAACAAAAACAAAACAAAAAAACGAATGAATTTTCATAACTAAATTACCCTAGGAATAAGGATGTACAAATTAAAAAAAAAATAATCTAAAGCATGTCTACCTCATCATCTACAATTCAGAAGTAATGCTTCCTATTCTGGAATTAACTTATCCATGTACTAAATTTGCACATTCCCCTCAAGTACATTACATAGCATACACATTTTAATTACCCTCTTTCCCCTCCTAGACTACATCACAAGAATTTGTCCAATCCTTCTGGTAAGATAAAAGTAGAGCTGGAATCTTTATTGCCAACACACATTAATCTCACTAGAAACTCATGCCTTTAAAGTAGCAACATCCATCTCTATTACAGCAGTGGTAAGCTATCAACCATGACTTGAGAGATGGACACAAACTACTACAGGATTTACTTTCACCCTTACTGAGCACTGTCCAAGATACATTTAATCAAGTTTCTGCTACTGAGCTTTAAATGCAAATAGATACTGCCATTCCACATCAAGAACATAAGTAGTAAATATTTTGTAAAGTCATAAATGTATAATGGCATGTTTACATGGAAAACATCTAAGTAACTACAAGAAATAAACAAGTCTAAAACCTGAAGTAAACCTTCCAGGAAAGGCTGAATGCTTTCCAGGGATTAATTAGATGGAGCGGCTAGGCCTTAAACTCACAGCCACTCCCTGGTGCCCTGCACAAATACTAGGAATCAAAAGCATAGTTAGGGTTTGATTAACAAATATCAGTTACTATTCTTTACAGGTAGAGTACACATCTAATTCTTTTTACTGGTCTATAGTGCCTTGACATGGCTATCAGTAGGCTTTGTGAGCACATCTCAGTTTGAAGGCATGTTTATTTCATGACAATTCATCTTGTACCTGATTTTTAAAAGTTTAAGTTAATTTGGTGACTGCAAAATACAGATTTATATGATTTTGTTTTTAAATGGGTTGATGCCCTTTTGTTCAGAAACTACAATGTATCTGCGCTGCTGGTGATTCTGCCTTAAACTTATTCTAGCGTTTGCCTCTTCTTGACATATTATTTGTAGGTTGTGACAGCTGACATATTTGCATTAAAAAACACACACCAAAACTTCACAGTTACAGGACTTAATGAAAGCAGATTATAAAAAGCCAAGCTTCACTATCCTTTACAACTGCTATTGTGAAGAATAAAATAACTAGATTTCAATATTGTCATGGAGGAAAGATCTTCAAAGGATGGAGAATGAACAGGGACTTTTTATTTGTAGATCTTCCTTGAATCAAAAATGCAGCACTAACAGAATATAATAAAATGGTTTAATCACTATACAGAAAAAAAACTAATTAGTATTTGCAGCTGCTATAAGAACTACATTCTGATGGTTGGCAAACAGCCAAATAAATTGATTTCCCCCATAACTCAGCTCAGAATATCTGAGTTGGAGGCATTTGCACACTGAACATGAGATGAAGACACAGGATAACAGTTTCAGAGTGTTTAAGTGATTTGGGAACCATGTCCCATTGAAAGCCCATGGGATTTGAGCTTCTAATTGACTTATGAAAATATTACCCACACACAACAACAGGAGTGGGAATCTTTGGGATAAGTAATTTTAAAGTAAACCTAGTTATGCGCTTTTTAATTATTCTAGACCATACAATTATGAAATTCTTTGAGTAAATATATTATTTACTAGAGATTATTCTTTAATACTGGAAGCTACACTAATAGAAAAAAAGACAACACAATACATGCTTTATGAACCCCTTGGAAAGTGTCTTCTATACACTACCATTTTCTAAAATGTACTTAATGTTTTAAGTGTCGCAGACTCTCATCTTATCTCTTCTTAATTATAGACTTCGCTGTCTGGACTTTTACGGTCGCATTCATGGTACAACTTTCTATGGAGCTGACAATTAGTTGTGCTGATACCTCATAGTATTTGTCTGGAAGTTAAAGGCATTTAAAGGAAGTTAGCTGCCAAGTCCCATTAATTTCAATGGGAGTTGGGTGCCCGATTCCTTTAGGAGCCTTTGAAAATCAATAACCTTAGTGGCTATCCAAGAACAATTATTTCCCGAACACTATCACCTGCTCCTCTATATACGGATCGTATCTTCTTCTAATATGCAGTCCAATTATGGAAGCCTCTAAACAAATTAGAGAATACCTAAGGGATGTGGATGGAGTAGCCCCCAGCCCACTCCAAGTATGGGGGCTTGCTGCAGGCACAGGGTGCTTCAGCCCAGCCGGAGCAGCCCCACGCCAGCCCAGCCACAGCAGGTGGGGAGGTCGCTCCAACCCAGCGAGGGTGGAGTGCCCCCTCCCCCACTGACACCCACTTGCCTCTCCTTTAATAGGTTAACTGGTTAAACTTAACATTTAACCAGTTAGCTAATTAAACAGGATTTTACATTCCTACTACTTATGCGATCAAGTCAGATGAGACTATTTGAATGAAAAAGTGTTTTTAGCATTAATAAGGGTTCTACTAGTGGGCTCTGGGAAAGTTCCTAGCAGACTGTTGGTGCTAGAAGTAATAAATAATCATTGCTAGGGATGTTAGTGGGTAATAGAATAGTCGACTACCCGCGAGAATTCTTAGCGATTAGTCAACTATTCTATAGTCCCCAGGGACAGGCCTAGCATCCAGTGCAATCTGGCACCACTCCCTGGGAGCCCCCGGCACCCCCACTCTGCTGCCTCTGTATCCGAGTAAGCAGTGTGGAATGCCAGGCGGGAGCCAGTCCACAAGGGGAGCAAGTTTAAAAAACAACTCCCATTGCAGACCAGCTTCCTGCTGCCCCACACAGCTGCCTCTGAGATAGAGACAGCAGCATGGGGTGGCAGCAGCTCCTGTACACAGGAGTCTGAGTTCCCCATGGACAGAGGCTGCTCCACCTCCCACCTCTGGCAGCAGCCCGTCTGCGGGGGGTCCCAGCTCCCCACAGTCAGAGGCTGCTTCAGCCTCTGTCCACGGAAAGTTGGACCCCCTGCAGACAGGGGCCGCTGCTGGGGTCCAGCCTCTGTCTGCAGTGAGCCCAAGCTCACTGAGGATAGAGGCTGCCCCATATCCCATGGAACAGCCTCTGTCTGCGAAGCACTCAGACACACACACCCCACCACAGACAGGGGCTACTACTACTGCAAAGCAGCCTCTTCCTGCAGCGAGCCAGGGCCATCGTGGGCAGCAGCATGGGGAGGGGACACGTGGCACTGAGGAGCCAGTCCTGGGAGAATCATCTTTTAAGCCAGCTACTGCCAACATGGGCTCCTGCTTCCCCTTGCCCTTGCTGGCAGCAATGTGTGTGGGGAGAATTTGAATAGTCAACTAGATTAACCGATGAGCCTAGTCTTATTGGTTAATCATCTAGTCAACTACTCATTGACATCCTTAATCACTGCACAAAAACAGTAAAGGAAATCTTCCAGCCATTCTCAGTGGTATTTTTTAGCTATGATTCTGTCATGCACATATTACAACATTATTTGTTAGATGTCTAATTGGCACCCATGTATCAAAAGGCTGTACCTGCAGAAACAACAAGAAGTCCTGTGACTTAAAGACTAATAGATTTATTTGTGTATATAAACTTTCGTGGACAAAGATCCACTTTGTCAGTTGCACTCGAGTGTAAATTACAGAAGCAGGCATAAATATACTAGCACATGAAAAGAAAGGAGTTACCTTATCAAATGGAGTACCAGCACAAACTAGGTCAATTCAGTCAGGGTGAATATGGACCACTCCTAACATCTGATGAAGACTTGTGAACAAGAGAGGGAAAATGGCCTTTTTTGTAGTGAGCCAGCCATTCCCAGTCCCTATCCAAGGCCAGGTATAATGGTGCTGTGTAGACACACCCTTATTGTGCGTGCTGAGAGATGAACTGTTCTCCTACTGGTTTTTGTATGTTACCATTCTTGATGTCTGTCTATGCAAAAGAATAAATGGACACAAATCATATGAGTAATTCAAATGGTCTATTCTAATGACTATTAGTTTCCACTTGTCAGCAATTAATTTCATCTGGCATTATGTTGTTTATTCACCTAGGCTATGTCTACACTATGGAGGTATCCCAGAAAAACTCCGCCGCATCCAGAAAACATGTCTACTCTTCCGAAATGTTTTTCGAAGAGCAGGCACACTCTTTCGGAAGCCCTGTATTCCTCATTTTATGAGGAATAAGAGATCTTCCGAAAGAGGAGGTTTTTCTGGCATTTGGCCCCATGTAGATGGGGCTAAATGTTGGAAAAGCCTCTTCCAAAAAAAGAATCCGTAAAAGGTACAAAAAACCCAGTAGTGTAGACATTGTCTAGATTCATCAGCTCCTTCTATGACACTGGCCAAAAGCAAAATGAAATTGGTGGCTCTTTGTCATTTGTTGAAGTGGAAGAGACATCCTTTCCCTATACAATGTCAGAACATCCGTGGAATTCTTTCAAACTCCATGTATTTAATAGCAAACAAGGACAGTATTGTAGTTCTTTGATCTCACTTCTTTTGTAACAATATTAATTATATTCCATAACAATATTAACATCCCTTTCATTCAAATACAACTCACAGAGGTTTGCTAGACAAACTTCATTTTTTTTTCCAAATAAAACTTGGATTCATAAGTTTGTATTATGTTTCAGTTTAAACTAAGCAAAGGATTTATTTGGCTAACCATTTCTTCTATAAGTCATCCCTTTGATTAGTAGCAATGTGACTACTGATGTGAGAGACAGAAATACTCTTGAATAGGAAATTGCATGAACAAGCCCTAATACAGATCAGCAACATCAGTGGAGAAAAGCTTTTTCTGGTATATTTTCACAAGAAAAATCCATTTTCATGTAAAAGCTGTCATCATGCCAAGAATAAATTATCAGAAAATCCCCAATTTCACGTTAAAAGCTCTCATAATGACAAGAATAAATTAAAAAGGGAGAGGGAAAAGGGAAACTATGCTACAGAGGCCATCTCCACAAAATACTGCTGTGAATGCAAGTGCCTAAAACCTTGCATACTTACTGTCATTTGTGTAGCGTAGCTCCCTTTTTCTGAGTATTCTCTTGACTTTATTATTATACTATCTTTCTATAAAAACTTTCACCCATAGCCACACCTGTAACTCTCTTGTGCACTATATCTCCTCTGCAACAGAACACTATTCTAACTTAATGCTGGTCTGATAAAGAATAGTTATTTTAGTACAAAAAGATCTGGTTTGAATATTCCATCTCTGTTATTACTAATTACAGAGAATGCAGGTAGGGATAATTACTCAAATGCCTTGGAAATGAAATATCTGAGAAATGAATCCACTCATGGATTATGCACCTTCATAACACCTGAATATTGATAGAATATCCCTGTTAAGTATTTTCATACAACATTCTTTAAAAATAACATTAAATTATGTAAGTTGAGTTTGCAAATTGGCCAGTCACACTACACACCATAGCAGAGCTTGAGGTTGAATACTATATTACTTATGAGCAATTGTATTTTGCTTTATTAAACTGTCATAGGAATGCTTTTAGATAAAGTGATTTTCTTAATTGTTTAAATTTTCTTTAAAAGTTGGGGAATTCTTGATTTAGCTACTGGCAATGGTAGCTCATAATCAGGTCTCAGAGAAAACAATGGCTAAAAAACACATACCCATTTAGCATAAGCATGAACATTTCTTAAATTTCTATATAATTTCAAATGACAATTAGAAATTTTGTATGCTGAAATTAGATTTTTTTTTTCCAAACTGGATTATAAGGTTTAATATTGTAAACCTTAAACCTTAAAGGTTTTAATTGTTTTGGAAACAAAGAGATTTCCTTACATTATGATGCCATATGCTTTTAAAATTCCAAATTCTCTTTTATCCAAAATTTAAATTTGGTTTGGGAAACTTCATTTTGGAAGAGAATTAACAAATCCTTAAAATTAATTAACAATTTCTTAAAACTAAAATTCCAATGCAGTATGAGTCACATAGGCCAGAACAAGTGATTTTCTTTGCCCATGCCCCTTACATTCCATTAAATACATGATGCAACAAATTAGTAAAACAATCAGGACTTTAAACATGCTCCTCACATGAGTAAGTATTAATTTCTACAAATTAGTTTTATTTTTTCAAAACTTTTTTTTAATTTCAGTGTTATTGAGTGATTATAAGTTCATACACTTTGGACAGGGTTTCTCAAATATCGGAAACTTTCCAAGTACATAACTCCCATTAATTGTTAGTAACAGACCACTTTGACCTGATTCAGCACAGCATATGTGCACATGTAAATGTTATGCTTAACTAGGGCTTCTATGAAATTATATTTCTGCTCAAAAAGTTATAAAGTTTAATAAGTAAATTAATTATAAATACATGACGAGGGGAAAGGAAAACTTCAGAAATAGGAATCAGGAAATCCATTTGAGTAAATCAATGCATTCCCTTCCTTAGCGCTCATGATAAAATGTGCTGCTTTCATAAAACCTATAGACTTGGGAAGGAAAAATATAGCATTTTTTAAAACAAAGTTAATTATATACAACTCGACAGGGGCAAAATTTAGTCCGAAGAGGTCCTTCATTTGATTTCTATAAATTTACCCTCAGTATACTATGAATACTACAAAATAGCAATATCAGATGTTTTTCTTTTGCTTTTAATATAAGTTAAATCAGGGCTTAGATTGAGTTACATAGTCATTCTGTGCACTAGCATCTCTTTCACGCTGCCTCCTTATTCTCCAGAATTTAATTTTTCACTTAAAAGTGTGGAGTAGAAAGCAAGGTTATGGCTGATATAGATGCTGAGATAGCCTCAAAACTATACTGATCTTTGTCAGCATCTGCAGAACCTGAAACAATGAATGACTGATAGGTGTGACCTGCCCCCTTCTTCATGATGAATGCTAACTCAGTACTTTGTGTCAGCGCTTTCACCGCTCATAAAACACTTGTAGAAGAGAGGGACCATAAAATTGTGAAGATACACACCATCTAACATTACCCTGGCTCCTTTTCTGCCCACTCCCAAAAAAGAAAAAAAAATTAGGAGAAAGCAATCCCAAAGGAGCCTAGCAGAATCCACCAGTGCATCTAAACCCCTACCTCACGGTAAGTCAAGCTCAAAAAGACAGCAGAACTTACAAGCCTCATCAATGGGAAGCCAAACACAATGAACTTAGGCCTGATCCAAACTGGGAGTTTAGACTGAACTTAGCTGCATTACATCAATTTTCTAAACAATAAGTCCACCCAATCAAGCCCATTCCTTTGACTTTAACTGCCATTAGACAGTCAATTTCAGTATTGCTGTTTTCGCTTGTAGTAATGATAAATTTGACATTGCATGGTTGATTTTACAGTTGTGCAGATGCAGCTCTGTGAAAGTCAATGTTCTCACCTCTTGTGAGGTGTCCCACAGTCCTGCTGTGACTGCTCTGGCCAGGACCTTAAATTCTGCGGCTCTCCAGGTAAACAGGAAAAGCTCCAGAAAAATTTGAATTTCATTTCCTGTTTGTTTAGCATGGCAAGCAGACCTCAGAGCAGGCAGCACACCTGACCATGAGTTCCCAGATTCACAGATGTGCACCAGCATGGAGCATACAGGAGATCCTGGACCTTACTTCTGCATGAGGAGTGGAATCTCTTCTTGCAGAACCACAAACCATCAAACAAAACACTGATATATATGCCAAGATTGCAAAGGTTGCACTCTCCTGACAAATGGGGAGTGATGAACACACGAGCTTCATATAAACTCCTTCCCTGCCACCACGGCCAGACCTCCTTCCCCCTCACAGGCTCATAACCAGGCCAGTCCCTTACCATGTCTGCCACTAAACTAAGTCTAGCTGCTCCCCTAAGAACTCTGTGGCACACCTGCCACACAGTGGCTGCTTAAAAGCATAACTGTGGCCTTATATAAAACACATCCCTAATGTGTTTAGATAGATCTTCCTTTTATACTAACAGATTAGGTTTTACAGTACACAATGTATCTCCTGAAAAGTTTGCCCTTCACTTTTTTTACAGTGGGAATAGCTATGCACCTGTTGTGCACTCCCCCAACTCCATCAGCTGACTGGCAGGCCAAATCCACAGGCAAAACCTGACTAGGGATGTTTGAGGAGCAAATTCAATTTTCCCACTTGGACAGGGAGCCCTTAAGCAAGTGGAGGAATATGCTGATGGAGGAGATGTGCATGGAAGGTGCAGACAGTAGAGCATGCAAGTGAACTGGAGGTGACAAACCAGGTGAGAGTATTGTTGTACATGGTGGATGTGATAGATCAGATGGCAGCTTTCCAGGACACCTACATGAACAAGCACCCCCTCCAGCCCTTGCAGACTAACATTCCTTCCTCACCGAGTTCCATAGCCTCCTCTCCCAAGAGCAGCCTCACACTCAAGCCCCAGGAATGCATCACAAAGCAAAAGGCTGCCCTTTCAATTGAGATACTGTCCCCGCAGCCCTCAAAGGTTCCACCCTGGATTCCTTTTCTATCCCTGCTGTGTTCCCTAAATAAAAAGCACATGATTTCTGAACAACAATCTCTTTATTGCTTGTGTTGATGTGGGAGGGGGGTTTACAGGAAAGCACACTGAATGTAGATGCACCTCATTTAGAACAATGTGCAAGACTCTCAGACATGGCCATTCATAAAGCTATATTTCAAAGCTTCTCTGATTTGCTGTAGCCCTTGCTGTACTCTTCTTATTGCCACGGTTTCTGACTACTCAATAATCACAGGCTAAGTGATGCACTTCAATCCCCCCCCCACCTGACATATAATTTTCTCCCTTACTCTCACAGATATTATGGAGCACAAAACAGTTTGCCACCACAAAGGGAATGTTGTATTCGCTAAGGTCTAACCTAGTCAGTATACTCCTAACCCTTTTCTTTGAACACCCAAAATCACATTGCACCACCCATTCTACATTTCATAGAATCATAGAACACTAGAACTGGAAGGGACCTTGAGAGATCATCGACTCCAGTCCCCTGCCCTCGTGGCAGGACCAAGCACTGTCTAGATCATCCCTGACAGATGTCTGTCTAACCTGCTCTTAAATATCTCCAGTGATGGAGATTCCGCAACCTTCCTAGGCAATTTATTCCAGTGTTTAACCACCCTGACAGTTAGGAAGTTTTTCCTAATGTCCAACTTAAACATCCCTTGCTGCAATTTAAGCCCATTGCTTCTTGTCCTATCCTCAGAGGCCAAGGAGAACAATTTTTCTTCCTCCTCCTTATAACACCCTTTTAGATACTTGAAAACTGCTATCATGTTCCCTTTCAGTCTTCTCTTTTCTAAACTAAACAAGCCCAGTTCTTTCAATCTTCCTTCATAGGTCCTGTTCTCTAGAGCTTTAATCATTTTTGTTGCTCTTCTCTGGATCTTCTCCAGTTTCTCCACATCTTTCTTGAAATGTGGTGCCCAGAACTTGATACAATACTCCAACTGAGTCTGCAGGGCCCTCAACTGATTTTTCAGTAGGACAGTAGCCCTTTACTGAAAAAAAGTTCCCCACACCTGTGTTGAAGTTTTAAATCTAAACTGATGTAAAGCTTGTTATTTTTCCGTAATACAACTAAATCATGTTTATGCATCAAGTGAGGTAAATAAATGAATTTCCATCAATCTGGTGTCCTGGTTCAACTGAAAGACACTTTAAAATAGGAATATTCTTTTTATAACTTGGAGAATCAGATTTCCTCAACATTCCCTACAGTTAGACACTTCACATGCAATAATTTATAGTGGCTTTGACAGTATAATAGACATAGAATATCTACCCCAATGTACCACAGAAATGAAGGTTAGAAGGGACTTAGGAGGTCAATTTCCACCCTCTTGTGCTGAAACAGATCAAGTAAACATAGACCATCCCTCATAGGTCTTTGTCCAACTTGTTCTTAAAAAATGTCCAACAACTGGGAATATACTATCTCTTGTGAAAGTCTATTCTGGAAATTCACTCATCTGGTAGTTAGAAAGATTTTCCCTAATATTAAATCTAAATCTGCCTGGTTTCAGATTAAACCAATTATGTCTTGTCCATAGACACAGAAAACAAATTATTACCACTATTTATTTAACATATCTGAAAACTGATTAGGTTCTTCCTCCAACACACCTATGTAACTTGAAATTACAACATCTCAATTAGATTCAGACATCGTTTCTCTGGACTGGTCCAACGTGGAACGTAGGTAAATTGTGTAACCTTTTCCTCTCTAAACCTTTTGACTATGCTGACTTGCTCCCCTCTCCTACAAGTAATTTTTGGTTTATGAGCTGCCAACTCAAAGGAAAAGACACAATATTTTTAGGTAAGCACAAACTCCTTATCCTCTCCAAGCTACCTGCCTTCTCAACATAAAACTTTATTTCCACAACCATTCTACAGTGAGAGAGAATGCATATTCTTAGTCCCTACTGTGACACCACATTTGCACCTACATATTTTTTCCTTCCAAAATATTCTGCACTTTACATTATTGTTGTCTACAATAATTGATAGAAGTATACATTCAGAATTTTAGTAATATAATAAAGTATATTTCATATATTCAGATGAAATATTTCACTTTTAACTCTACTTTGTTTAAACAAGTATGTTTGAGCTGAGACACTTAACAGACTTACTTTAAATCTGGTCAAATGTGCTACTCACTTATTTAAAAAATTCACACCCCACCACATCAAATGGTTTTCCAAGAGAATGGAATAGTTAAGAGAATTATCTGTAAAATGAGCTACCAAAAGTGTTATTTCTGACCAGATTTCCCTGGGGCTTCCATATTGCCTACACAACATGTTCCAACATATCAGATTATACTAGAGAATCAACACTGTGCATTTAATTATCTTAGCTCTCCACAGAGACATTTACTGGATGTGCAAAAGAGAAAAAAGTTATGGGAAATTCCAACATGAATCACCATTTAGGACTCTGGGTGGTTGCATAGTGGGGAGGCGGTGTAATCATGCCCTCTCTATAAAGAATGCATTTCTATTGAAAACTAAACCAATGGTTGAAGGAGCGGCTGTGGATTCCTCAGACAGATGGTGTCAATAGACCAGTCTATTAGTCAGTTTGGCAGTGGACTTTTCATGACAGGGTTTGTAAAATGCCACCAAAACTCAATATAACATGAGAAAAATGCATTAAGAACTTGTTTCTGACCCCCAATATATAACACTCTTCACCACATAGCTTATAAAACTAGCTATTGTTGATGTCAAAGACAGTTTATAGTTTCCTCTACATACTCTAGTAGAAATGGAGTTCTTAAAACAAAAGCTGAATCCCACAAGGGACAGCTGAGCTTAACAGATCAGATCTAATGGTTTTGCAAACAAAGCCTTGCTTCTTGTTTGTTTTTGCTTTTCTTGTCAGTACTGACACCATTGAGTCCCATTTTTTTGTTGGCATACTGTTTAAAGCTTTAGCACTCTAGTAAGGTAAAGGCATGTTTGATCCAATAAAAACAAGCCCTTTGCTTTCTAATGATACAATTTTAAATTTAAATAATCAAGACTTAATTTTTAAAAACCTTCTATTTAACTTGTTTCATAGGCTGAACTTACTTTCAAATACATGTTGATGTTAGCACAATCATAACTGAAGCCTTATTAAATGAAAAACATATGAACTTCAGAGCACTTCCCATTTCTGAAACCAACTTGGATTAACTTCAGTTGAGAGAGTCTTACAGGATAAACCAGACTGCTCAATTCTCAAACTACAACTTATACAAAGTATTATTCAGATCAACTCCGATGGTTAAACACATTTACACCTTGATAGATTAACTTCATAGGTTACAAGCAAAAGCATCTTCAAAGCCCACAGAACTTACCCACCTACCAAATGCAGTAACAGATTGCAGAACAATAAAAATTTATTGAAAGTTAAGAATTTTAAAACCAGAGGCATCAACTTATATGTCAAACTGCTTCTAAAATAAAAGTGTGCATGTTCAAAAACCACAAATTAGTTCTAGGGCTAATTCTGTGGTCATTTGAAGTTCAGAAAAAAGGAGAGCATTTTACAACCCCAGAGCCAGAAATAACTATAGGTTGGACCTCCCTTTTCCAGCACCATCGGTACCTGAGTGGTCCTGAACAATGGAGTATACCAGATAGAGGGGAGGTCAAGGCTCTGGGGCTGCACTCCCTGTCGTCTGCCACTGCCTCCAGCCCCACACGATGTCAGGCCTGCCTGCCGCTGTGTTCCCCACTGCACCAGCCCTGGATGGGACAGCCCCGCTACCTCCAGGCCTGGCAGTGAGTGCGCCCGCCCGCCCCCTCCCCATCCTTGCCCACAGCACTGGCCCAGGCTGTGCTCCCAGCTGAGCTCCCCACCCCCAGCTCTGGCCGGGACTGCACCATGCCAGCCCCATCCAAGGCTGCATTCCTGGCCTCCAGCGCCGCTAACTCCTTTCTGCCAGCCATGGCCAGGGCTGTGCTGTCCACCACACTGGCCCCTATGCTGCCAGGGCTCTCTGGTTCAACAATATTTGTGGTCCTACTGGACCACAGATGTTGCCGGACCAGCGAGCCATGGATTTTAGAGGTTCAACCTGTACCACTCTTTGCAAGAAAAAAAAAAAAAAAAAAAAAATCTACAAAAGCCCCTAACTTACCTCAGAAAAAAAGTATATACAGAGTCACTAGCTACCCTCCTTTCAATCAAGGCATCTACAGCTTTAACAGACTGAAAACACCCATTGGAAGATGGGCTGGTCAAGGTTTATTTCCTCCTGCAGATCTAAGAGTAGGGATGTTGCAATGTAAATTACCCACAACAAAGCATTCTGCATCTGTAGCACTCGGTCTGAGCCATAAAAGTTGTTTTTTTAAATTTTGAAAGGCTCACTGGTTACAATTATGCCTACTTTGGATTGTTTCTGTGGAAAGACTTTACTGTAAGTGGAGCATCTTATGAGACTTTTTTACATTTTGTTTATTGCCTTGACAGTTTAATAAGTGAAAATGTTTCTGAAAGCCTCTACAGCATTCACTTGGAGAGGGACAGTTCCAAAATCCCATCTGTTTACATCAAGGAAATCAACAGGACTTGTACCATATTTAAGGGTAGTCAAACAATAAGGATACCAACCTTAAAAGTAATAGAAGACTTGTAACCTTCAAAGTCTTCTTAGTAACTGGTAACTATTTAGAGAATGAACTTCTCTTGACATTCATTTTATTTAGGACTGATACTATAGAACAGTTCATCCATGAATAAAACTAATTCAATAACTAATTAGCTGTACAATTTTATTCAACTCATGAATCAATGCTTGGAACAAACATGACACTCTCTTTTATTTGAAGAAGCACACACTTTCCACTGACATGCCACAATCCACAAAAGACAGAGAAAGTAGTTGCTGACATTCAGTCTGCCCTGTAGGAAAGGATGTATAGGAGTCTTCCTATAAAACTCGTCTCCTCTGTGCAAGTAAAGTTGGCTACAAATTCATTCACATTATTGCTCTGTGAGCCCGCATTTGCTGTGGGGGAAGACAAAAGAAGAGAAGGAGCCTTTGCTGTTCTCTGGTCACATGGAAGTGGCAGCCCAAAGGTAAAAGGAATATGGACCAGAAGAAACAAGAGTTCCTAGGAAAAGGAGGAAAAAAGAGTAAGGAAAAAGTGCTGTCTCTTCCTAAAACAATGGGAAGAGTGGCGGAGGCCCTTTCTTTTGACAGCAGCAGTTGAGAAAGGGTAGAGGAGGTACTGACAGGGACAAAGGGATCCTTAGCTTGTTTTTTGTGACAGGAAAATAACTTCAAGTTTTTTTTAAATTCTCAAAACACATACAAACTTCTTAAGAGACAAAATTCTCTTCCCCCAAATTTGATTTCAAGTTATGATTGCAAGCTGTATTTGATTATTTATGTTTTAATGAGCTTCTAAAACATTTATTTTCTATTAGGAATGTAAAATCCCCTTTAATTGGTTAACCGGCCCTCTCACCCACCATGACAGACTGCCGAGGCCCCACCTGCCACCAACAGGGGCTGCTCTAACCACACTAGAGTGCCACCCACCCATGGTGGTGCTTCCTGGGGCTGGAGAAAAGCCCCGTCTGTGGTGGGCAGCTCCCATCAGATAATCAGAACTGGTAAACCTCACCTATTAACCTCACCTCTAACCAATTAACCATTCACATCCGTACTTTCTGTTTGAGGATGGCTCTTGGGAAAACAGTTCTCTCTTCCCTCCAACTCTCTTGAATGTCTACATTTGTATGGCTAATGATGGGCCTGGCAGTTGTAAGGGATTAAAGGCCTGTCTCCAATGTGTTGTTGAAAATTGTTAAAACTGCTGACTATGCATAAGAGTTTGGATGAATGTGACTATACAATGAGATAGCCTAATATCTTTATGTGTTATGCAAGGATGAGCCTACTTCAAACTGGATAATCAGAAATCCTTAAACAGAAGAAAGAGCAAAATGTGCTCTGGAAGAACAAATTAATCTTTTCCCATATATCAGTGAAGAAATTTGGATTAAGACTCACAGATGTTGGGAGGGAGGAGAGAACAGATGATAGATACAGCCATGGGTATTTGGTAGGATTATAAAGTGCCTTCAACATATGACCTCTAAATGTATTACCCAATTCTGCATAACTTAGCTGTAGTCTGAGTTAACTCTGTGCACTACATGTTCATATTTTAATCATTTTTTTAAGTATTTAGTCTGTGTTTTCTTCTGAACTGTGCTAATTAAAACATTTTAAGCTAAGGATGGAGGGAGACTACCCAGAAGGAGTCACTGCTTTGATGCTAGCAGTTTTGGATTGAAGTAACATGAACTTGATCCTCAGGAGCCGCTTAAGTAAGACAGCTGAGATTCCTCACGCTTATTCAAGACTGAAAAGTCATTGCTGTAAAGCAATGAGGTTAAGAGAGAGCTGAAAGACATGAAGGATGCAAGATTTTGTTACACTATTTGTGAATGTTAAGGGAAAAAAATCTTTGACCGGGTAGATGGTTTAATAATTCTTCATTTTTGAAACACTTACTGTATTGAAATGGTTGTTTTATCTGTCCCACAAGTACCATTGTCTCTTGATTTTGATGTTATGTTGGGAGATGAGGATGCAAAACGTATTTCCATAGCTTTGGGCACTGCTATATAGACCCTCTCATTCAACTGTTCTAAAAAAGCATTATTCCATTTAATTTATACATTTACACCACTAACTTAATTTTTAAACTCCTTTTCGAGGCAAACTGTTTTCATTTACACAATTTTATAGAAAGCGGAGAAGGAAAAACACTATCGTCAGAATCTTATGCAGTGCTTGCTGTTTCCAGTTTTCATTCTTTAACAGCAAAGTATACACAAAGCTGATGCGTAAATATTGTGATATGTTATATGATTATATGTTATGTTTAATCAAAGTGGTCACAAACTTTTTATCTAGCAAGAACAAGAATCATTTTACTGAAGTAAATAAATATAGACTCTTTTCTCTCTCAATTCCTGAAAGCTTACATGAATACATTATTTTCTTCCCATTGCTTTGAAAACACTAAACAGTCCAAAGTAGTTGGGAAAATTGTGATCAAAGTTATCACTAATTTAAAACTACTATTAACCAAACACAAGCTACAGTTTATTTTATTTTCCTTAATGTACACACACAAAGTGGTAGCATGACCAGAATCATGAGAAACTGAACACTGATTGAAATTACTGGTAATAGCAGTGCATGTTGGAATTCCAACGGCAAATGTGGTACTTATGACAAAAACAAGCTATTTTTTGGGGTAGCTGAACCTCAGAATAGAATAGGGTTAGGGAACAAAGCACTGCAGCAATCAAATGCCACTGGAGTTTTGGAAAATACAGAGAGGAGGAGAAGGATAAGGAGAAAATATCAGACACCAGTCATTACTCTACTCCAGTAATCCAATACAGGCATCAACACCGGAGGGAGAAAAAATTATTAGAATATCAGAATTTTAAAAATATAAATTAAAGTCACTAGAATTCTTCTCAGAGGACACGAATTCATTTTAAAATTAGTTCTTATTTTTTAAAGGAGCTTCAACCTGTTGAGGACTAGGATAATATTCTTTCAGTTCTAGGACCTACTTCCCTTTTTATTCATTCATGATAAAACAAACCATTCGGTAAACTATAATGCTTACACTTACATCTTGTTGAGTGCAGCCATTCCCTACCAGCACTCACCTAAGAGGTGAAGTTTAAGACATTTCAAATCTACTCTCAGTCTATTTAGAAATGTAGTAGTACCCTTCAAGTTCTCCAACATGCCTCTTCATGCTATGAGTATTTATTTAAATCAGCAAGTACAGCTTGAACAGTATCAGGTTTTTACTGAAGGCCAAGTAATTAAAGTCGGACAACACGTCACCAAGTGCCTAACGTATGCATGTATTAATTTTCCCAACTGGTGAATGGTTCCCTGGACTATATTTGTTTCTCATGGAAGGGTGCTGTGTTACTCCCCATGCTTTGTGGCTTGCTAATTAGCACTTTCTTAATTCCTTTCAGGAAAAAAAAAAAACCCTGAAGATTTTACAGTTCCGGTTTCATAAATGGGTGATCACTTAGACTGGGTCATGCCAGATCAGCACACACAAAAATCTTCAATCAGTCAATGTGAAATAAAAGGCAACAATCTTAACTGTAATCTGTCTCTGCAGTTTAAGCCAATAAAAATGCACAGGGCCTTTACTTTCATTAAAGCCCTAATGTTCTTCCATACACTAATAAGCTAACAAAAGGTGATGAAAGCAAAGAGCTGAGTAACCGTTGAAATGTACAGTTTATAAAAGAAACTGTAAAGAGTTTGGTTCCCTAGTCAGGAGGTTCCAATTTAAAAAAAAAAAAAAAAAAAGAAGAAGAAAGAACGAACCATTAGAGTGCAGTTTCCTTCTCATATCCTGCATTCATCTTTTGCTTATTTGTTTTTTTAAGTGTGTATATTTGTGAAGTCGAATGTAGTGACTTTAGGATTTGAACCACATCCATTAAAATGAAGAAACTTTATATACAATAGGGGTGGGCATGGAGAAGAGGGAACACGTGCATGAGCTTTCAGACACTTCACTATTGAATTGTTGAAACAACACGTTTCCTTTGGCTGCTTTCGGCCCCTGGAGGCTAGTGGGCATTTACTATTTTGACATGGTCTGTAAAGACTTTGGTGCACTGGTACAATAAACATAAAGCTTAAACTGGTGGAGGGGAGGGAGAATGTAAAAAAAGCCCCACAAAACTAGCCCTGTCCAATAACTCCTTCAGACCACCAGGTCACTGCACTGACTAAAAATAAATCATTTTATTAACAATGTTCTGTATTTAAACTAACTTAAACAGAGATGACTTTTCATCCTACCTTCTCCCCCTGAGCATTACTTCATATTTACCAAAAAAAGTATCTTGGCAATGTAATTTAAGAGTAAAATAATAATTTCCTATGTCTTAATATATGTCAAAGCATGTAATTTTGTTTAAGAATTGCCAGGGAACTAGATATGTTCCAAAATATAAAAAATACTCTATATAAATCTCTAACTTTAATTATTTTTAAATATGGTAAAAATGGACCTTAAATATTCAATGACAGAATAACTAAAACTGCAATTAAAAGAAAAAAAATAAATCTCTAAACCAGGCAAGACAAGGCACAAAGTCTGGGTGGACTATTAAAAAATGGAAATGACACTGATGGTAGACACACGACAGTAGTAGATAAGAAAATGTTCTATAGTGCTCTTCTGTGGCACTCCTGGTGCTTGAGAAGGAGGAAGGATTACTAGTAAAAGTACTGCATACAAGAGTACTCTGTGAATGGTAGCATTTACAGAACATAAGAATGGAAACTCACACGTAATGCACCACACACACACTTTTGAAATCTTAGGTTTCTCCTAAATGAGAACTAATAACACCTTGGTGAAATTAAACTGAAAGAATCTTAGTTTGCATGGCTTTCCTTTATGTCCCCTAAATTGGTCCAACTGTGAGGTGCAACAGTTGAGGCTTCAAAGCTCTATTTGTGAACTAATCTTGTAAACTACAGCCAAGATATACTTGTGTTTTCAGTTCAGAATCCAAAGTCACCTGCAAAAAGCCACAATGTGCTCATATTTCATTTGGAAAAATCTGGAAAACCTCCTAGTTGAAACATTTAATTTGAAATATTTGATAGCAGAGCAACAAATAATCCTGGTTTAAGTGAGTTTGGCTAAAGGCTTGTCTACATTAGATGGTGGATGAATGCTACATGCCACAGCTTCACAGGTGATTCATCAGCCCCTCCCAGTCAGAGGCTCAGGGCTCTGTGCCTGGAGCTGACTGACTAGGCAGAGCTGATTAATCACCTGTGAAGCTGAGCTACTTCACAGCTTAAGGAACACTGTCCACTGATGGTTGTAGATTCATTGCATCTTCTTAGAAGATGATCTACCATGTTGTCTTAGACACAATACTTTCCCATTGACTGGCATTCCACCAGGACTAGAAGAGAAGCCAGAGTTGAAGGGAGAGCAGCTCCACCAACCTCAACACAGAAGTCACCACAGTAAATAGGTCGACTTCAGCTATGGTATTTGCGTAGCTTAGGTAGATGGGGGTTGCAATGTAGACTAGGCCTTTGTATTCTGCATATAGCAACTATTTTGCTTACTGAAGCTTTTCTACACACATCCTTAGAATGTATTTATGAATTAGCAAAAACTCAGTAAGATATTCTGTACTGCTCTAGTGTCAGAGCAGTTTGGCCAAACAAACAGGAAACATAAATTAAGCACTAAACTTTCAACATGACTGCACAAGATACAACTTTATTGTATCGCTATCATTACTGGAAGCAAATACTGGAATGCTTCCACCTGGCTTTTAGGCCTTCATCGCTGTCATATCACTAACTAAAACTGCCCTAACACTGAATTTTTGATGGATCTGTACTATACATGAGGCCTGTGAGCCACGGCTAATATTAAATCTCTTGCATCTCTTTGTAATGTAGACCCAAATCCTGATTTGTATTCACAAGGTCCAGGCTAATCAAATTCAGTCTTTGATGCACTAGCGTTGCTTGCTTTGAATGAACTGGGAATATCTCCATCTTAATATTGTCTAGGATAGAAACAACTTAGTTTATTCTTTATATATGGGACATCTCAAAATAAATGTTGGAGCCGAAACTAGTGAAAAAATATTTTCCACCTGAACTCCAGCTGTAATAGGCATTTATCTCCTCTTCCCTAGAAATATCAAAAGCCCTGACTTCAGAGGTGTGTGTGATGATTCAGTTCTGTGAATGGAATGCTGTGAGGGAGGTGCAGCCTTCATTATAAGCAATGATTATTCTCTTTTGAGTAAAATCTAATTATGCCAGTCATGCTGAAGAATGAGTGGTGGTTTTGTGATCTCAATTATTGTTTTGGAGAGTTGAAATCACCAACTCATTTTATTGGTACTAGTGGATCTGGAATGAAAAGATGGAGTACCTATTATTCTTTTATTTTCAAAACAGTAACCATTTACAAACTTTTCATGGAGGAATAAGACTTCACTGACAATAACTATGTCAACTGCTTAAGAATGTTAACCTCCCTCAAAAGGAAAAAAAAAAGCAGAGGGAGACATAAGAGCACTTTGTTTTGAACTACTACTTGTGGAGTGTTTGTTTTTGAGTCTGCCAGTTGCTCAATTATTAGGTCAGATTCTTAGCTGATATACATTGATGTAACTCCATTGACTTAGATGGGCTAATTCCTCATCTGTTAAAAATCTAGTGTTTCATTAAAATAATTTTGCCAAAAGTGTTTCTGCAAAGAGCCATGAACTCTACTTTAGCAATAAAACTTGTTTTGTAACTGTCCTGAATACACATTTCCCTCCTCCCTAAAAAGGAGACCATTTTAGGCTGCAGCTGATAAAAAATTAGTTGCTTAAAAAGTTACAAAAGCCTTCGCATGGGATTCAATGGATCAGAGACATCTTTTTTCAAGCCCTTGGAGGAGTGTGAAAACCATGTGAAAGCTTGAACAATTGCTTAATCTGTTTCAAAGAAAGCTCTGTGAAAAGAATGAAGTTTTGTGATTGCCAGAATTTAAGTTACAGAACTCTCATCTCATCTGAATTGTTATAGATTTTTCTGACTCTCCCTTTCAATATCCGAGGCATGTTCTGTCTGGATTGGTTCTCCCTGATTGGCATTGTACCATAATGATAGGATTCCTGTTACTGGAGGAGTTGGAAATACAGCAAAGAAAAAAGGGAGAACATTTATGCAGAAGGGAAGATTGTTAGGACACCTGGGTGTATTTGCATTTCTTTACTACCAAGCAGAAGAGTAGGCCTGAATTCATAATTCAGCTAACCATTGGGACAGAGAGCAAGGAATAAGTCTGGGCTAGTCTTTGTGGAATCATCGCCCTGTGTTGGGCTGAAAAATGAATAAATTCATTTTGCTGCAAGAGGAGTCTTGAGTAGGGTGTTTTGGGGGGGGGGGGGTTTAAGTCTGTTTTAGGAAATAGCTGTTATTACACTTGGAGACAAAAACTGACAACAGCCTTGATTAACATTTTCTGTCTCTTCCTAGTGAATGTACACAGAAGAACTATGCTATAGACCAGTTTTTCTCACTGACTGGTCTATGGACTAGCGCTGGTCCCTGAGGTCTCCCTGACACACATGAGGAAGGCAGCAGGCCAGTCCGTGGTATCAGATAGGAAGAGATAAAATGGTCTAGACTACTCTGAAGACACCATGTTTTTCGTAGTTTAATATGAGGGCAGGGAGAGAAATATACCATGCAAAAAGGCATCCGGCAGACAATTTGCGTTCAATGTTCAAGTGTTTTTTCTCTGTCCCTTTTACCTACTACTGTCCCATAAGTAGTTCCTCCCCATGAATTGGTTAAATGTGTACACTGTGGCTTGGGTTTAGTTTTGATACAAAATAGACACCTGCATTCACATAAAAGTTAGATCCTCCTTGTTAGACCAATTCTTAGACCTACTAGGGCATGACATTGTTTACATAAACCTAAGTGCAAAGCCCTGACCTCCTCAATTCCATCATGACCTCGGAAAATAGAGCCTACTCATCCTATCCCAGCCTGTATCATTTTAATGATGCCAGACGGAATGGCTAGGTTTTAGGAATATAATTTACCAGAACTGAAAACTGTCTTTGTTACTGATAACCATCCCTATGCTATTTTGTTGTAACCAGTTTAATCATTCCTTGGGGTTAGTAATCAGAAATCATAGGCTATTATAAGAGAAGAGTCCACAAAAGAAGAGTTTCCTGTACATTATTCTTGTTACAAATAAGACATCATTGTCAAGCAAACAAACATCCAGCATCACCTTATCTTGCTACATATGTTTAAAAGAGAAATAGTTAAATTAATGGCTGTGAAGAAGTTTTCTCACTATCTCATTTCTCCCTCAAGCTTTAAACACTGTGAATCAAGATCATCTCTCTAAAGGAAACTGTAGCCTTTCTATCCTATTTCAGTCACTCACAAAACTCAGAAACACTTAAAACCTACTCTGTCCCTCAGAGTTTTATCCCATATGTTTAAATTCAACATCTGATCAAAGTCTTGAGGGCAAAATAAAATTATCTATGTAACTTTAGAAGAACTATCTAGAAGGAAAGTTTAAACACATTAGTGTAGGTTTACTGGATTGTAAAAACTTGTTTGTATTTCAATAGGCTCTTCAAATGTACTTAATAGTACATATGGAAATGTAAGATTCCTTCATGTCTAAATGTTAAGGTATAATAAAAATACTACATGCTTTAAAGCCATTATCCCTTCAGTAGGTATTCCATTTAGAAAATAAAGCGCCTACATTTAAGTTATATTTAAAACTGAGTTTATTTAATAAGACTTTCAATTTGAAATAAAAGAGTGTATACGGTTTGAACTTTATTGCGCAACTGACCAATTTTCACATTTTCCTCTGTGTACCGGCAGGCCATGAGCTCAGTACACACATCGTGGAAAGAAAACAAGAGTTTCTTTGTTTGCGTACATTAACTCAAAGCCGTAAAAGTCATTCAGCGAAACTTCACTATACTTTCACCTTTAAATCTTAACCTGACTTGTAACAACATCTGTAGCCTCTAAAATTACACTGGGTGCACCCAGACGGAGTTAATCACCCTTCAACTCTTGATGCAGAGAATAATGATCTACCACTTAAGCTAAAGCCTTTAAAAGCCTAAAGAAAAATACATATATATCTGCATCTCAAACACACAGTGAAATAGCAAGATTATTCAATATTACTTGTTTCAAAAAGAGAAAACAATAAGAAAACACACATGATAAGGGTAGTGCAGGCCAGACAATATATGAATTGAAAATCTCCTGAGCAATTACTTATTCCACAGCACATAGTACTGTTCAGAGGCACTGTAGTTTTACAGCAACCACACACAGAAAAAACCTGCTTAGCCATCACTGTATTTTAAGAATTTGAATAAAAAATAAATAAGTTTGTATCATTTGTTGAGTTTGTATCAGTCTATAAGCAGCCACTTGGAATAGTTTCTTGATTTAAATAATGGTATCCACACTAAGCTTTTGGCATGCAACATCCTAGGTCCCCCTTTAAATCTTTTGTTGCTCTGTAACATGGTAGCAGTCCACAGCTTCCATTTTCTAATCTGTGTTACAGACGGACAAATATAGTTAAAATATTTGCTCTATTTAGGGTGCCTGACACAGGACATACAAAGCAAAATATATCTATTATTTTATTGATCTCTCCCTTAATACTTCCCCAACCCACAAGCAATAAGAGAATTTGTTCAATACATTAAAAATACATATCCTCTAAAAAGTATATCTGTCAAACAAATAACAAGACGTCAAATACCAGAAAGAGTGGGAAGAAAAGAGGAAAGACTGGAAAAGGACATCAAAATAAATGAGAAAAAATGATTTCATGTATTTCAATTATAATTTTAAAAAGCAAGTCTGAAAGGTATTCGAACACATGAACATTTTGATGGAAATCTTGATATTTTCTTCAGAGAAGAATAATAAGGTATCTCAATATCACAATCTGATTTAAAAACAGAGAATGTGGCCCCAATGAAATCAGAATATAACCACAAGACTCCAGAGGGACCAGGATTTCTCCACCTCCTCCCAAAAAATCTCCCTGCCAAAGTAGTTACAGTGTTTTAAAAAAAAAAAAAAAGCAACATTTCTTTGTAATATGGGTACGCCTATAGGATGGGTAAATAAAAGGCAAACAAGTCTTGCCTTGTTGAGGCATGAATATTGAGCCTGCTGACATGAGGCTTCAGGGTGTAACATCAAGACAGACTTTTGTGAATACTGTTATTGTCTCCCACCTCATATAGGCTGACAATGAGTTTTCTGAAACACATCACCACCTCTCAAAATTAACGTGTCTGCATGTCTACATCCCAATTAGACTTAGTATATAACAAGACTGTGATGGAAAAGGGGAAAAACAAAGGTGTCTATATCAGTGTTGTTCACTGGTGATAGTCTTGCGGACTGAGACTCGCATTGTCTGTTCCTCAACTTTGCCATTTTTCCGGTGAGCTTGATTTATGTGCCTCTGTTCCCTCATATATAAACTTGAGATAATATTTCCCCACCTTAACAGGGTGTTGTAAGATAACATATTAACACTGGTGAGGTATTCCATAATAAAATGATGGAGACCATACACATTTATAGATCGGTAGATCAGAAATGTCAATAAAAAAACAGAAGGAAGTGTGCAACAAAAAAGTGTAAGAGGAGAGATTTTTCAGCTAGCCTATTAAATAACTTCTCTCCCTAAAATATACATATATTAAAGCTGTTGTTCTGCTTATTCTGCTTGAGTTTTGGCAGTAAGAATAATCTCAAAAGTGTAGGATTTACCTTAAAACTCCTGAGGGTGGCAACTCTGAGAAATCCGAAGGGAACAGAAAATATGATGTGCTAAAAGCTTTCCTCTGCACTTAATGTCATAAGCAATTTTGTTTTTATTTTTCTAAAATATTACACTTTTCACTAGCTTCCCTGCTCCCATCTCTAAAAGTATGGGAGAAACACAAAGTACTTATGTCATCTCCATAACCCAACCAGGGAATTACAGCCCTTATGAACAGTTGGAAAAATATTATTCCTTAGGTCCTAGTTGCATAAGTATTCAGCACAGCCTTTTCTGAGCAATTATCAGAAGCAAAACATACGTAGACAAAATCTGTTAGAAGTAGCCCACAGGTCTCTATTCACTTGCCTCAGTTTATGCTTAAATATTTTACTTTCCCTTCATGACAAAAACAAACAAGTCTCTGGCAGCATTAGCCAACTACAATACAGGAAACTACTTCAACAGTGTAACTGATCGCAAAATAATCGGAGTGGATAACAGTGTTATGCCCAGATCCTCAGCTAAGAAAGGGGAAGGATTTGAGGACTGAAATACTGGATGAGTCAGGCGCCAGGCAAGTAAATTCCCCAGTATAACTACAGAGCAATCTTAGGATTGTTACAGTTTCTTCCAGTTGCCAAAAGGCCCTGAGGTCTAATGAAGCCACTGGGGATTACTGAAACCAGGATAACTCAACTGTACTCCCTTCTACCAGACACACTTTGTACACTTTGCTTTGCCTGCTACAACATATTTAGGATTTCTTTGTTCTCAAAATGAAGTGATTAAGTGGCCACAGAGCAGTAAGGAGCTAGGGATATTAAATATCGATTAACTGAATAGTTGATTAACTTCATGAATTCTTATAGGTTACTCGACTACTTTACAGTCCATGAGGGTGGGTTTAGCAGCCAGTGTGTTCTGCCCCACTCCCAAGGAGCCCCCTGCCACTCCATGCTGCTGCCTCTGTATCAAAGGCAGCAGCATGGGGTACCAGGTGAGAGCTGGTCCGCGAGGTGAGCCAATTTAAAAAACAGCCCCCTCGCAGACTGGCTGCCTATTATCCCACATTACTGCCTCTGGTACAGAGGCAGCAGCACGGGGTGGCAGCAGTCCCTGTCCAAGTGGGGATCTGAGTTCCCAGACCCAGCGCAAACTGGAACAAAGCTGGGCTGCCTGCCCGCCTGACTCCAAATACACACTTTAAATGCAGAGTCGCAACAGGGTTAGGTCTTGGACCCGGCAAGCCAGGACTGAGCCTGGCTGCTGGCCAACCTGCTAAAAATTTACTAGCAAGAGGGCATGGGGGGGGATGCGTGTAGTCTATAGCATTAACCTATAAGCTTTTGCTTATCAGTTAATCGACTATACTATTACATCCCTATCAGGAGCTGCACATTAAATGTCTAAAACTAGAAGTATCACCAACAAGGGATGTCTAATGTGAGCAATGTCACCAATGACCTAATATGGCATGATGCACTATGCTGTTTCTAGGTCATGAAATCAGGCTGTAGTAGAACACAATTGTGTACATGCTAGGAATACAACTGATATATATTATACCAGATGACAAAAATCTTACAGCTTGTGTATACACACTAATAAAGTAAACTGGCATGGTTTCTCACTTCATTTAAACATAACGAAATGCCTTGATTTTTAGATGTGCTCAGCCCCCACAACACCCACTGATGAAAACTGGAATTGAGAATGTAAATCCCTTTTGAAAAATACCAACTTACTTTGAATACTGAGGCCAAAATTTTCAAAAATGTTTAGTCGTTTTGGCTGGCTCAGGTTTTGTGTGTCCAAATCACACCACCAAAAAATGGGGTCTAAGTTTCAGTGTTTGAAAATCTGACGTTTTGAAAGTCAGACTGTTTTAAGGTGTATAAAGTTGAGAACTGAAAAACTAAGCTGTCATTTTTTTAAAATCTTGACCAGAGTGTATATTTGCTTCTAAGAACACAAACCCTTTCATTTTGGATAAGTCTTTATGCCTATGGGCATTATATCCTAACATCTATGAAGCTGAGCATGTGACCTTATTACATCACTGTAAAGATTAACAGTAACATGAAGATTATTACACACATGAATTTAACACACTGGACTACTCGCAGGTAAATAATCTTGAATATAAAAGCAGTAGAGTAATTGGATAAAAGCAATACATCTATGCAGAAAGCAAGATAAACATTTTGCCTGGGGACATTCAGATTTTAGAATGCACAAAAATACTAGCTAAGCAAGTTTTACCACAACACTATCAAGCTCACTGATGAAAAAATTTAACAATCTCAAGGAATCCCAGTTCAAATTTATGACTAACAGGGTTGGCTGAGTCAAAGCCAAAGGCTACAAGATTAAAACATCATCATGTTACAAGAGAATATTGATCATACAAGTCCTGATAGCTATTAAAGAGGGTTTTGCAAATTTCACTGGCAAGCAACATTTTATCCACAAAACAAAGTTGTGTCCTCCAGTGTTTTCTGTAAACTGAGTACTTGTGCAGATGCCCAGGAGAGATTCAGGTGCCACCCAGCTGATTAGCAGAGCGCCCACAACAAGCAACATGTGTTTCTATTAGTAGCGCACATCTGCACAGGCTTCAATGCACATAACAAAATGTGTTCTGCACATGGATGGAAAAAAATTAGGGGGAACATTAGTATCCTCTTAAAAAAATACCCCACATCCATTTGAGAATTAAAAAATTATTCCAGGATTTAGGTTATTTGATGGCTACTTATTTATCAAGTAAGTTGAAAAATAAGTTTGAGATTTTAAATTCTTAACTTAAAAAAATCAGTTATAATATTATGCTGCTGAGTTTTCACGCTATTCCAGAATACTAGCATACTACTCCAAGTAATGTATCATACTATCGGATAAAAAAAATTCACAGTGCTTAGGAATAGAAACGGGACAACTTGGAGTTTTTTATATATGATTAGGTACATGAAGACATAGAATAAAGGCTAACAACCATGTTTTATGTTTAAATTGTGTCACAAATTACGCATTTTACTAATACAATGAGTTATTTTGGTTTATGATGCATTTGTAGCTATTTATTAATTTGTATTGAGATAATATTCAACATTACTTTTAATATGGCATAGAATATGTTTCTTGGTTGATGGGGGTTTTTCCACACTGTTGGTCTTTATAAAAATCTGTAAGCAGACTTCAATACACACAGGCTACATCTACACTGCAGGCTTCTTGCGCAAGAACTGTTTTGCGCAATAGTTTCTGCACAAAAATTCTTGCACAAGAGCGTGTCCACACTGCCATGTGCTTTTGCGCAAGAGCATCCATGGCAGTGTGGATGCTCTCTTGCGCAAGAAAGCTCTGATGGCCATTTTAGCCATAAGGGTTTCTTGTACAAGAAAAGCCTGTTGCCTATCCACACTGCCTTCTTGCGCAAAAACTCTTGAGCAAGACGGCTTATTCCTCAAGAGGAGAGGAATAACTCTTGCGCAAGAAGTCCTCTTTTCCGACATTTTACTGTAAATTTACTTGCGCAAGAACACGTGTGCAGTCTTGACGCTCCGCAAGTTTTGCGCAAAAACAACCATTCTTGCGTAAAAAGCCTGCAGTGTAGATGTAATCACAAAGTTTTACTGGCTAAACTGGGGCAGAGGGGTGTAAACTAGCCCAAAAATGTATTCATTATTTCCACTTAGTGCAGTATGATAGTCACTATCATCGTGGTAATTACTTGTCCAGCCAACAACTGTCATTGGGAACTTATGCTGTCATTCTTCCTGTACAGTAAAATATGTGAGGCTGTTGAGGAGAGGGATTGAAAATTTTGGGGCTGCAATGCCATCAATACACAATGAATATTTATCTCCATTTCTGAAGCCATGCCATTGCCTTCTCTCCCTCCTTCTCTTTCCTGCCCCTGCCTCTTGACCAATGTGTAGTCAAGCCAGGGTACTGAACATATGAGAGTTGGCTGAGGTTCAAACCAGAAAAGTTTAAAGTGATGCAGGTTGGTTGAGGGAAGCATGCCAAACCTCTATGATTAATGCATATACACGTTCTCAAAGTAGGAAATTTTCCAAACATTTTTTATCCAAAGGGAGTCACAGGTGACTCTCCAGTTGCTCCTAAACTGCCAGATGACATCATGGAGAAAAAGTACTCAAATCTAGTACGGAAATTAATGCCATTTTTCCCAGGACCCTGGCTGTGCCTATACCTAGCTTAATTACCTCCAGACTGGGTTACTGTGATAGATTTTGGGTTAGCCCTCTATAGCTATTCTGCAGCTTGTATTTACAGCCTGTGTACCATAGTGCTGGACAGAGGAGTAACAACTCCAGTTCTCCAAATATTGCACTGCACTGGCAACTATTTGTTTCACAGTTCCATTCAAGGTGCTGACAATGATCTAAAAAGACCTATGTGATTTGGACCTACGCTCCTCAAGAGGATTTGACTCCTAATTTACTGGCATAAGTGTTCATCAGCTGGGGTCCTCTTGTTGTCAATAGATTTGAAGGTCCAAATGCTGGTAAGCAGGGTATTCGGCGTGGAAAGCATTACCCTCTAGCATTGACTTCTCTCATTGGTTATGTACATTTTCTACTGAACGTTTAAGACCTCTCTCTTCTCCTAGGTGTCTGACTCAAGGGAGATTGTTGTATATTTTCTGTGTTTGAACAGGATCAGAGAGTCTTCATCAACATTAAATCTCAGTTCAGTGTTTTAAAAATAATGTGTGCGCACAACACAGCTATAATATAGAAGCATTTCATAATAAGAAACACTGTATGTGAAATAAGTATCTAACTTAAAAAGTAATAAAAAAAATGTTTAAACATCCAATATAACTTTTAATTGAATGCATAAATATAGCAAATCTATTCATAAAAAGCTGGTGTTTCATGCACAAAATATGTTTTCTACGTTCATACAAAGTTATGTTTGAAACTTACTGTTTTGGGGGAACAAGAAAAAGAACAACGAACTAAAATTGTATCATTAGAATATATATTCTGAAGATATATAGTTTTTTCTAATGTTTCTTAGAAGATGAACTAAAACAAATGTTACCTGCCAAAACCTGGAATTCATGACTTCATGCATGGTGGTCCTCCTACAACGAACAACTGATACTACACGCATCACCAAGAACAGAATAGTGAAAAAGCCTTGGGTGTTAATGTCATCAACTGTAAATGGAAATACATTGTACTGGGAAGGCCTGAACTCCAGTTTTGGCAAATAAGAAAGAAAAACTGTTATAAAACAATTGTGTTTTGAAATGTACCTGTTTTTAATTTTGGTCTATCTGTGTATTAGGATTTCAATGTGTAGTCGACTACACGATTAATCGATCAGCCTGGGCTCATCAGTTAATCCTTTGTATCAGAGGCAGCAACAGAGCGAGGGGGGAGAAGACAACTGAACCACCTTTCCCCTCCACCCCCTGCTGCCTCTCACAGAGGCAAAAGTGTGTGGCTTGGGGCAGGTGGGAGCCAGTACACACAGGAAGCGGTTTTCAAGCTGGCTTCCTGTGCATATCGACTCCCATGGTGCTGCCTGCCCCCCCACACTGCTGCCTCTATCAGAGGCAGCACGGGGTGGCAGCCAGACTCTTCACGAGCACTGGCTCCTGCCTGCATCTGCATGTAAATGTGTAACAGCTAAATTTCAAGCGGTTAACACGTTAATTGCAGGGGGTTAATGCTGCGTTGCCCTTTTGAAGTGCCTCTGCGGCGCTTCAGAGGGGAAGCACAACACGGAGCCCAGGATCAGCTGGGGACTCCACAGCTGACCTCAGCTCCACTGCCCCTTTGGAACACGCAGAGGTGGCATTTCAAAGGAGCAGCCGCCTCACAGCTGAGCTGCATCCATGTGTTTCAAAGGGGCAGTGGAGCCTGGGCTCAGGCTGCCCCTTTGAGGCTCCAGGTCGGCGTTTCCAAGGGACAGCACAATGCAGAGCCCAAGATCTGCTGGGCACTCCAGCTGATCCTGGGCTCTGTGTTGCTCTGCCCCTTTGATGCGCCACCGCAGCACTTCGAAGGGGCAGCGCTGCATAGATCCCAGGGTCAGCTGGGGACTCTAGCTAATACTGGGCTCCATGCGGTGACGGCATTTCAATGGGGAGGCGCAGGTGATTAATCGCACAATTAATTTTTTTAATCGCTTGACAGCCCTAATATGTACATATATGCAAATAGCTTCTTTCACACGGATGTCATGAATACAAAGATAAAGGCAAGACTACACAACACACAGACCCCATTTAAGTCAGTTCTGCTTATATTAATAAAATGCAATATTTACCTGATTTTCACCCAGATGACAGCACTTTTAGTGAGCAATGACTGTCCAGGAATTTAACTACTAAAACACATATCAACAGAAGAGCATTATATTGACTTTTTTGTTGTTGTTCTGGCTCTCACCCACGGGCCTCATGTTGAGTAGCCTTGCTCTATTGGTTAAAAGCAAATCCAGGCTACATCTTTCCAAATGCAGAAAAATCCTTAGAAGCAGAGCTAATGCTATTTCACACAGCAAAGGAAGAGATACAGTGTGCCCAACCTCCTGTACAGCAGAGAGATCAACTCCTTTGAAGTGGAAGGGTTGATGGATCCACTGTTAAGTGGATCATCATGACCCCTCCATGCAGAACACAGCCTAGGCCAAACAGGCTACCCTTGCCACTGGGGAATGTTGTAATAACTAGGTCTACAAATTTACTCTAATTGTGGGCTCAACTGTAAAAAAAGTATGTGAAAGTGCATGAGATGTCCCATTAACAACTGCTGATGGGAAAAGATATGAAAGGAACAAAAAGATGGACCTAATTTTAGCAGAAAGGCCTGGCTATAACTCAAGGCCTAGGTTAAGATGATGCCTGATAAGAAAGAAAAGTGTGGACCTGAAACTCAAAGAACCAGAATTGGTGTGTGGGAAACCAGGCTTAATTGATAGCCCATTCCTTCATTGTGTTTTCTATTTCATTCACCTTTCTCACTGATAGACCTTGAAGAAAAGTTGACTACAGGACTAAGCTTCACTATCATAGTTGTCTATCCCCATCATCGCCAGGAATCCTGGGCTTTCATTATCCTGATCCTGGGAGAAATCCTGATGAAATTGGCTCAGATGACACTGTAACCTCTACCGGTTCCAGGTGAATCCCAAACACCACCTGGGATAAAACAAAAATTAGACTAACAACAACAACTCAAGCCCATCTCAACTAACTTCCTTTGCTTTCCCACCAAGAGAGTAATTACCATCCACTCAGATGGGAGGGGTCCCCTTCTAAAAACCTCTCTCCAGCTAAAGAGATTGGTCTGGGGGTGGGGGAGCCCCTTTGCCCTCCCTTCCCACTAGGCACCCATGCCCTGGAAGAGGCTTTGCAGCCTCCCCCACCCACAAGCCAATCAGGGTCTGGGGGCGGGGGAAGCGCGCAAAGCCTCCTCCCGCCCTGCAAGGAGCACATGGCACTTTGAAGTGCCGCGGGCTGCTTGCTGGGTCAGGGCAGGTAGAAGGAAGCTTCACGCAGCTCCCCCACCCCCAAGCCTTGATTGGCTTGGGGGCGGGGGAGCATGCAAAGCCTCCTCCACTCTCACCCCCGCCCTGCGAGCAGCGCTTCAAAGCACCACGTGCTCCTGGCAGGGTGGAAGGAAGCTTCGCACGCTCCCCCGCCCCCAGCCCGTAATTGGCCTGGGGGTGGGGGAGCAGCAGGGCCTCCGCGGGCCAGATCCACGCACTTGGCGGCCTGCAGTGGCCCTTTTGCCCACCCTTGCTTTAGCCCATACATTCCATCTAACTTAACAGAGGAGAAGTTAAGAACATCTTTGCATCCTACAGAGTATTCCTCCCTTGTATGCAACTTCCCAGGAACTGGCTCGGCTATCTATGCTAACCTCTGGTTTGGGAGATTAAGTGGTTGTGTATTTCAGAAAATAAATACTTATTTCTGTCCTCATTGTAAAATAAATCTTTAAAGATTACACACACAAACAACTGGCCAATTTTCCTTGTGCTATAAGCTTCTGGAAGCTCTGAGCAGCAATAGAGACAGTGATTTAAGAATCCCTTAATTAGCTTCCATAAGTTTAGAATCATCTACCTTAATACAGCATTAGCTTTTCATTCATTCACTCTTCCACTTCCCCGACAAACTAAATTAAGGATACTAAGTTTGAATAAGAAATGGAATGAGATGAAAGAGTTGAACATGTTGTTCTCCCTCAACCCACATGTTTGCTTTGGTTAAGGGACGCAGGAAGAAATAGGTGGCAAAAAGGATCTTTTATGTTATTTGCTATATTATGCTCATGCACAACACACTTTTCCATAACAGAAACCACTTCTGAGGCTCATCTTTTCACAAGTTAATAAAGGAAATGAGACACTTAATCTGTGCTTGACATTTCTCATTTTATTTGATGCCTGCTTTATTCAGGAGATGAACAAGAAACACTTAGATTATAAAGCCATAGTTCTGCTTCTTGATCTTAAGTGGAACTTCACATTTGGAACAACACAGTAGCCTCTCATTCAAAACTGAGATCCAAAAAGGAATTCAGGCATTGCAGTGTTGAACATCACAGTTCCACTTTTAGGCACCTACAAACACAGGAACAACTCTGTATTTCTAAAACCAAGTTGGGTACCTATACTCCCTTTACAACAAATGATGAGAGACAGACACCCTAAAATGCAGTCCACAACAGACAGCACAGTAGATGGGAAGCCACCTAAGCTAGCCAATGGAAGATGCCAGTAAGAGCAGTGTGTGCCAAGTCCCTGTGACAGGTAAATCTAGACTACAGGAAAGCACCAGAAACTGGGCAAGGCTGTACAGCAGATCAAACAAAATTTTTCAAGTTCTTTAGTATACAAAATTTATTTTCAACATCTCTGTCTGAAGGAATACTTCCAACACCACTGAACATCACACTGACCCTCAGGATCCCCCCAACCAACCCTACAAGAGGAAGACCTAAATGTGGACCCCCTCCTGAGGGTTGTAACGAGTCTCTGGACTTCTACATTGACTGCTTCCGCAAATGTGCACAGGCTGATAACTGTTAACAAACAACATCATGTGACATATAACCCAAGCCATGCAGAACGCAACACTATCTGCAACCTCAAAAACAACTCTAACATTATCATCAAAGAAGCTGACAATGGGGGTGTTGTAGTCATCATGAACAGGACAGATTATGAACAGGTTATGCCAAACAACTCACCAATAACACATTCTACAGGCCTCTATTCTCTGATCCTACTGAGGAAAAAACAAAAGAAACTACACTATCTGCTCATGAAACACCCTGATACAACTTGAGACCAAATCTATACAAACATCCCCCCCCCCCCCCAATCCCTGACCGGGGATATTTTATCACTACCCAAGATCCATGAACCTAAAATCCAGGGCGTTCCATCATCTCAGACACTGGCACACTTACAGTAGGATTATCCAGTTCTATGGACTCTCTCCTCAGTTCCTGTGCTACCAGCACTCCTAGCTACCTTCGAGACACCACTGACTTCCTGAAGAAAACTACAGAGAATCAGTAATCTGCCTGAAGACACCATCCTGGCCACCATGGATGTAGAAGCTCTTTACACCAACATTCCACATGAGGATGGACTACAAGCTGTCAGGAACACTATCTCCAATGATGCCAAAGCACACCTGGTGGTTGAGCTATGTGACTTGGGCCTCACCCACAACTATTTCCACAGTGGGGACAGTTTACACCTTCAAGTCAGTGATACTGCCATGGGAACCTGAATGGCCCCACAATATGCCAACATTTTTATGGCTGAACTCAAACAATGTTTCCTCAGCTCTCATCCCTAGCAACCTACTTTACTTACACTACATTGACAACATCTTTATCATATGAACTCAAAGGAAAGAGGTCCTTCAAGAATTCCAAAGAGATTTCAACAATTTCCACCCCAACTTCAACTTTAGCCTTGAGCAGTCCACACAGGAAATCCACTTCCTTGACACTACAGTACTATTACATGATGGCCACATTAACACCACCCTGTACCAGAAAGCTACTGACCGCTATTCATACCTACATGCCAATAGCTTCCATCCAAGACACATCACATGATTGATTTGTTTACAGTCAGGCCCCCAAGATACAACAAGATTTGCTCCAATCCCACAGACAGAGACAACCAACTACAAGATCTTTATCTTAAAACTTAAATACCCACCTGGAGAAGTGAAGAAACAGATTGATAAAGCCAGATAAGTACCCAGCAATCTGCTTCTTCAAGACAGGCCCAACAAGGAAAATAACAGAATGCCACTAGTCATTACCTACAGCCCCCCGCTTAAACCCCTCCAGCGCATCATGGACAATCTACAACCTATCCTGGAAAACGATCCATCACTCACACAGGCCTTGGGGGACAGGCCAATCCTCACCTACAGACAACCCCCTAATCTGAAGCAAATTCTTTCCAGCAAATAGGGATGTTAAATAGTGGTGAATAAGCTAATCGAGTAGTCAATGGAATTTTCATCAACGACTCAATTAGTCAATAAGGGGGTTAGCTCCCTGAATTGTCCCAGCTCATGCTGTTTCTGCAACACTGAGGCTCTGCTTTTCAAATGTAGTAAAAGCCAGCAGGCTCTTACTACATTTAAACGGCAGAGCCAACATTTAAAAAGCACAGCCGGTCTGGGATTTGGTGTGAGCTGGGACTACTCAAACCTGGCTCACGCTGAATCCCCCACTGCACCTCTGCCTTCCCTCCCCACATATATGGCACTGGGGGGAACTGTCTTTTGAGTCAGTTCCCCCCACCACCGGCTCCTGTTCCCCCCTCCCTTGCTGACTGATAGAGGCAGCAAAGGAGGGGGGGGGAGCAAGTAGTGACTTGTCTACCCAATAAGCATAGTCTTATCAAGTAGTCGACTACTTGACTAGACACTTACATCCCTAACAGCAACTACACATCAAATCTCAGACACACTCACCTAACCCTGTAATAAACCCAACTGCAAACGCTGTCCACACATCTATACAAGTGGCACCATCACAAGACCTAACCACATAAGCCACAAAATCAGAGGCTCATACAACTGCACATTCTCTAATGCAACATATGCCATCAAGTATCAGCAACGCCCCTCTGCCATATATATTGGCCAAACTGGACAGTCTCAATGACAAAGGATAAATGGACACAAGTCAGATATCAGGAATAGTAACACACATAAACCTGTAGGGGAACATTTTAACCCGCATGGGCACTCGTTAATGGATTTAAAAGAAGCCATTCTTCTACAAAGGAATTTCACAAGCCAATTACAGAGCACGCAGAATTGACCTTCATATGCAAATCTGACACTTCTTCCCTTGGGCTTAAAGTCACTAACTGGATGGCCCATTATAAAACCAGTCTTCCTTACATTCAGCACACCATTGGCATCAAAAGCTAAATATGGGACACTTCCAGACCACTCACTCAGCCTCATCAACACCTGCACTGCTATTGACAGGTATATTTTTTCTTTCCTCTCCCTTCTTCTTCTGTTACAGGCTGGACCTCACTGATCCGGCACTCTCAGGACGTGAATGGTCCCAAACAAGGGGATTTGCTGGAACAGGAGAGGTCCCTCCCCTTGTGGCCGTGTTGCCACTGGGCTTGGGCTCCAGCCTGCACCCGCTGCTGCCTCAGTCCCTCGAGGCTCTCCCTGGCCCCGCTACTGCTGGAGCCAGAGCACTGCAGCCAGGGCAGAGAGATGGGGACACAGCTCCGTGGCCCAGGTGAGAGCTGGGGCTGGAGTTCCCCGGCTGCTGGAGCCAGAATGTGGCTGGACCTCTGCAGCCAGGGATGAGGCCAGAGCTCCCTGACTGCCGCTGGGGTCGGAGCTGCCTAGCCAAAGCCAAAGGTCCATGGCCACAGCCAGGCTAAAGGTCCCTAGACGCTGGGGCCAGGGAGCGCTGCTGGGGCCAAAACTCCCCACCATACACACACTCTGGGCTCCCAGCTGAGTTGCCAGTGACTCTTAAGGTGCTCCTGCCCTGCCGCCAGACCTCCCTCTTCCTGAGCTCTGTGGTCCAGGAACATCCACGATCCATGCCAGACCACGGATATTGCCGGACCAGGGAGTCCTGGGTAAGGGAAGTACAACATGTAAAATTCCGATAGACCTCCCCCACTTTTTTTTTCCTCTCAAGCTCATCTGAAGTAGTGGGTTTTGCCCAGGAAAAGCTTATGATTCTATCTATTTATCTATCTAGACAGACTCTAGTTTCCATGGGACTACTCATTTTTAAAATTTATAAATGTCCTTTTGCGTTGCTTAGAAAAAGAAAGGTGTCTACCCACCCGTAAATTATGAAAAGCTAGAAATATTAACATTTCAGATAGCAAGACTATTTCTAGCTATTCCATTGAATTAAAATTGAGCAACACCCATGTGATTTTTCACTATAAATGTGCAATATTTTGAATATCACTCCAAAACAAATTCTGAGATGGCAAATCAGGCTACCACCTGGAGATCTGTGTTTGTCAAAAAACCATTTTTTATATCACTACAGAAAGTACAAAACTAACAGTTTGTACAAGCTCAACAAATGACTTGACAAGTGCTAGCTCCCGCATTATATAAACTAACTGAGCAAAGCAATCATCACATAATAGGCCAACTGCTACACCTAGTTTAGGGTTGTGAAATAGAAACCATTTCAGTTACTTGAGCAAATTAAGTATCAAACTACTGTTAATTTCATTTTTTTCTACATTCTTATATACTGAGAAATAAGAGAATCAGGTTCCATCAGATTTGGCCAAGAAGATTTGTTTTCAAACTGACACTGACAAACTTCAGCCACGAAAGGATTAGAATAATTAAAAATAAGGGATAGTACAGAAACATCTTTTCAATTATACCAGCACCACTGAACAAATGCAAATTAAAAAAGATATCCAAAGAAATCCATTAGGCACTAAAAACCAAGCACCCGTTAACTAGCTTATCCTAAACAATCATTGAATGTTACACATCTAAACTAGACACTAAACTAGGCTACTACTTAGCTGTAACTAGTTTCTAGTCATTACTATTGTTTGCAATGCTCCATTTGAAGTGTCAGATTAAACCTTCATAAATAGACAATTTGGCAGTAGCTTGAGGAGCACAGTACCTGTTCTGCCCCTGGATTTTACAGTTTTCAATGAAATTTCATGGAAATACTTAGTTCCTACCAGCTGTGAGCCAAAAAGAACTCCGCACACTACAGAAGCATTCTTGGGAAAACCATGTTAGTTGCATGGTTTTACTGGTTAGGGGAACAACACTGGCATTTAGCCACTGGCTGAGAGAGATCACACTTGTGAACAAAAGAATGAAACTATACAGCAGTAAGCAGTAACTGAAATGAAGCAAAAATCTGTGAGCAGAAATAAGGAATGCAGCAAAGCTTCCGATGTTTGAAATACTCCTTTCTATTAAAAGGTATCTTGAAACTTATACTGATCCTAAAATCTTTTAATCCACATCCAAAAACTTGTATCTCTCTCAATAACAGAATAATTATAATAACCACATTAATCCAAATTGGAAAAGAAAAGAAAAGTTTGTTTGTTTGAAAACTCCCCAGATAGCACCATTATTGACTATGAGTAAGTGGTTTCCTATCAGATGGCCAACTGAGTATTGAAAGCTATGTTTTGTGATGAAGAAGGCTAGTACTACAGTACTATGAATTACAACAAACTTTTTTTAAGTTACCTCTTTGTCTGATATTGATAGAGAACAGTGGGGTTCAGTGGTTATGACAAATAATTTTCTCTCCTTGAAGTACCATTTTGGGAAGATTGGCAGCATCTTCCTTAATAAAGGATAAGAAAAAATGTAAACCAAGAATCTGTTTACTTCATCCAGTGGGCAGGTCACCAACTGGCAAAGACTTTGTGTTCTAAGATTTCTTCCACCTGTTCTATCAATCCTTAAAAAAAACCTTTCCTATAGTGGAATACAGGAACCAGTTTTGCCCTATACTAATTAGAGCTATCAATGAAAACCATTCCTGGATAGGCAACTCTCGACCACAGAAGCTATTTCAAAAGACAAAAAAATCTCTGTACATCAAATTTACCAATTTCCTAACTGAAGAGCACTAACTTGTATACCCTGCAATAACCAGGTAATGAGAAGGAAAGAGACTGAACAAATTGGGATGTACTTGAAACATGCAATAGAGGATGTAGGAATGCAAGGATTTCCATTGTGGACTCATGAATCCAGACTATAACAAACACACACTCTTTCTCTTGCTCTCTCTGTCGAGGAGATCATTAAAGTCTTAAGCATGAATTTAAAAACAAATAGAGAGAGGAGTTAACTGATTCATGGCAAGAGAGTGTGTAGTGACTAGTGAGTAAGTCTCCACATCTGACACCTTTCATTTTCAGCCATATAAGTCTGATATTCCTGCTCCTGCTGGGGACATTTGTGAGAATTCTATAAGCTACTGGGAATGACCACTCAAAAATAAGGAGATGGGTGAGCAAAGATTATTCAAGATAATGGCAATATCCCTTACACTCCCTATTTCCCCCCATCCTTTTGCAGAGAGACTGAAACAGAGAAGGTGGTGTAAGGGAGAAGAACTCCCTCCTCTAAAATCCTAGCTCCAATCCAACACCTGTGCTTCCTTCCAATAAACTGAACTTTCATTTTGCTAGCAGGAACTTCTGTCCTCAATTTATCTATCCCCATTTTTATATCAGCCATTGGCTAAGTAAAAAAAAAATCCCACCATTTTTTAACCTTTTCTGGATTCCACTTTGAAAGAGAGAGAGAGAGATGGTAGGGGCCTGGATGGAGGAGAGAAGATTCACAGGTAGAACTCACAAGGGATGTTAAATATTGGGTAACTGAATAGTCGAGTAACCTCAACAATTCTTATTGGTTAGTCGACTATTCTATAGTCCCCGGGGGCAGGGCCGGCAGCCAGTGCACTCCAGTCTCATTCCTGAGGAGCCTCCTGCCAATCCACTCCGGGATCTACCCCTGCTGCAGCTCTGCATTTAAAGCGTATTAGCAGGCAGGCAGGCAGCTCAGTTCTGGCTCGCACCAGGTCCGGGAGCTGAGACCCACCCTAGACAGGGGCTGTTGCCACTCCAGGCTACTGCCTCTGTATCAGAGGCAGCAGTGCAGGGTACCAAGTGGGGAGTCAATTAAAACCAGTGTAAGCCAGAACTAAGCCAGGCTGCCTGCCTGCCCACTCGGCTCCTAATACACTTTAAATACAGAGCTGCAGCAGGGGTACATCCTGGACCCGTTTCAACCCAGGACTGATTGCTGGCCAGCCTGCTAAAAAGTTTACTGGCAACTGTGTGTGGGGGGGGGGAGGGGGGGGGGAAATCAGTGTAGTCTTTAGCATTAACCCATAAGCTTTTGGTTAATCGACTATACTAATTACATCCCTAGAACTCACTGGCTATGTCAAAGACTAAATAGAACCTTGAGCACCACATTTTCAAAGTTGACTTTACAAACACATTTTATATCATAATCAGCTAGATGTCTAGGAGCTTGCCTACACTACAGAGAAGATTAACACTGCCACAGTCAATCTCCCGGGGTTTGACTTAGCAGATCTAGAGAAAATCCATTAATTCGAACTGAGGGCTCCCCACCGACACTGGGGGTATGTCTAGACTGCATCTTTTGAACCTGCCCATTTTTTTCTAAATAGATTTCAAAATAATGGGCTCACTATTCCAACGTTTGAGAAGGGTTAAGGGACATTTCAGAATAGCGGTTTATTTCAAAATTAGATTGAAATAAGATATCCAATGTGTAGCTTAAATTGCGTATCTAATTTCAACCTATGGGTGCAGTGTAGATGCACCTAGGTAGTCCTGCTTCTCATGAAGAGTAAGGGAAGGCAACGGGATTGTGTGCTCCTGTTGACCTCCCACTGTATGGACAGCGTGAAAACACAATGTAAGATATACTGACTCCAGCTATGTAGTTAACATAGCTGGAGTTGCTTAAGTCAACTTTTGCCCTTAATGTAGACCAGGCCTAAGTGATTGAAATTGCAGGAATAATATTACACCTTCAGCTGCTTTTTAAAAGTCTTGGTCTTTCACTAACTGAATCTAAAACATCACAATGCTTAAAGAAAACATTATTTCTTGCTCAGCAATGACAAATGAAAAAGTCTCCCTAAATCTTCAGTTTCCCAAAGTAGAGAATAGATGTAGTATTTTGAGTTTTACACTCCTCCAGCATTAAAACCAAGCAAAAAAATCTGTAACCAGTCAATTTAATTCTGCTGCTCCAGATGCAGGGTATTTTGTGTGGAAGAAAAAAAGAATGAGACACTAGAAAGGAAAATCTGTGAGTAATCTTGGAATAAACACCACATCCAGGTACTGTCCCAGCTCACCAGGTTATCCTTATGGAAAAAAAAATTCATTCACAAAAGACCTAAACGGAAAAGGTTTTAAGAACAAATAAACATTTTTCCTTCCAATTGTCTTTTCTATCCCACAAAGAAGCTAACATGGAAGATGGCATATAAATCCCAACTCAAAAGAGCACCAACAACAATTTTGCAAGACAACAGCAGTGGGATACAGAGAATCACTCCCTTTAAAGAAAAAGGCAGAGCTTTCTACTATTTGTAAAGTACAAGAAATCTAATATCTAGCAGCAAAATTATAATAGTTAAATTAATTATATGATCTATACAAAGCATTTAGAAGATAAGTTATTGCATTCAGTGAAATAATTAAGGTTTAATTCTACAGGCACTGTATTTAATTTAAATCTTTTCAAAAACATTAATTCACTGACCAGGTGCCTTTCATTACAATGACTTAACTCCACTCGTCTGGATCTTCAACTGCATAAAAATCAATTAAGAAAAAACTCCCACTTAGTTATGTTAGTGCTTATCTAATTCATCAGAACTAGGGGACAAGATTTTGCTGAATTTGCTACATTAGATTTTGCCATTTTGTAATCTTACTTTGATATAGGAAGAAAAGAGCTGCAAATTCAGTGTGCAGACAGATAAATGTGGCCTACTAGTTAGCTGATAAGAACAATAGGTAAACTTATTGCAGAAGAAAAAAATGTGTTATTTTTAAAACTTAAAATCCAGTGTGATGGACTATAATAAACTATAGCAATCATGAACTAAGTCTATATAATGTATTTTCCAGCACAGCTTGACGGGGTACTTAAAGATAGCAGGTTTTGTTCACTTGCAAATTCTCTATCAGCAATACCCTATTAGTATGAGCCTATCTTTAATCTGCAGGCATGATAAAATGCCCCAACACACATAAACCCAGCTCAAACAGTGACTAATGACCATTAATCCACCTATCTCTTCAGTGATCTCTCCTTCCTCCATTTATCATACTGACACTTCACTCTACACACGTGAATAAACTTTAACAGAGAAGGTGAATCAAAAATAATCTCAAAGCAATCTAAGGCTATAAATTAAAACTGAGAAGGGGGGAAGGAGGAGGCAGCAAGCGGGGCGATTTGTTCTTCATAGCTTCAATTTGCATCTAGCTTGGTGGCGAAGAGCACTCAATCAACTAGACATGCAAACTGTTTGGATGGCTACATTATCCCAGCGACAGAGAGAGAAACAGACACGGAATGTAAGGTTTAACCCATTCACCTGCTCAGCATCCAGCTGTCTTACTTTAAAGGAACCACTCCTCTTGCAGGGTCCCAGAGCGCCAGCCCCGACCCAGCCCGAACCCGAACATCTACATCACACGAGGCTGCTGAAGATGTCCCTGCAGCACAATGAGGTGGTTAATTTGCCTCTCCAGGTCGCCTCGTGTGTCACCTCTGATACGGGGGCAGATTTCACGCAGTTGCATCAATAGTGTAAGATTTTTCAAGTAACCAGACTAAATGATTTTAACGTGTGTGCCAGGATTCCAGCCTGTCGACTAGCAAAGGGAGAGAAACAGTGACCATGCAATGTGAAGAAACTTAACACTGCCCCAGCATACACTAATTCTAAGTTGCTACGCACTGGCCACTCGTGGACCTACTGATCTCGCATCCTCCGAGATGCACTTTGTAGACTGTCTAAAAGTTTCCACGCGGGCACGATCTAACTTTTTCAAAGAAGCTGAGCACCCGGAAACCTCTAGATGGGTAAAATGAGGGGACTATACACTGCTCTGAAAGCAGAAAGTCAACAGCTTTGTTTGGCAAAATACCTGTGTGTTTCAATTAAGAGTGGCTGCCTGAAATTAGCTTCCTACAGCAGTTCCCAAGAGATAAACTATCTATTAACTATTAATCGCCCTTTCAAAAGAGAGAACTCTGACCTAGCTCATTAATGATGCAAGAAAAAAAATGTTCTGTGTAAGCCCCCAACACACCAATTTCCCCTTTTATAATACCTATAATCTATATCTAAATCCAACCAAGTGGAACAAATAGTTCCTTCCTACTGTAGGATGTGAACTATTTCCTGCAGTTTCTTCATAATCAGTTTTAATTACAACCCTAGGTTACATCAAACAACTAATACACCGTTGCTGCTGCCGAGGGTGGGTGAGGGGGAAGGAAAGTCGATGCTAAAAGATCCCGGGCGATCTAAGGCCGTTTGTTCATATGCAAGCCCTCCCCTCCCCTCTCTCTCTTCCTCGTCCTTAAGAATCCAGGTTCAATCACAGGCAGTCTACAAAGCAATTCATTTAGAAATGACTGTTATCTCCCTCCCTCCCTCCCTGCCTCATTTTCACACACATTAGATAATCGTACTCCAACTTAATTTGAAAAAAAAAGGCTGGGGCCCCAAATACAGACTGGAAGGAAAAGCATCTTCAGTGAGTGCAAACAGCATAGCGCTGTGCAAATTGCTCAGAGAGAGCTGCTTACTATGCTTCGGTATTCGAAAGGGGTTTTTTGTTGTTGTTACCTGAGGAGAGACATATTAATCCAAAGAGGTAAAAGTGAGCAAACTCCGCGATCATTGTCCTCAGGTGGCGCCTGCAAACAGTCTCATGCCAAATGGGAGGGGGGAGGAATACAAATTAAAAGCCCCCCGTTTGTAAATCCACAGAAGCTTAATATAAGCAAGGTTTCCTAATCCTCCAGGAGTTACTAGCGAGCACACCCCGCAGTCTTGTATCTTCTCTCCCTGGCCCCAGATTTCCCTAGAAGACGCTTTGACACTTCCCGGGACTATCAAAAGCGAAGAAGAAAACAAAAGATCCGCAGTTTCCCGCAGCTTGGATTCTAGCTGTCCTGCTCGCAAGTTGCTTCTTCAGCCTGGGACTTCGCCTTCAGCACCCAGGCCACTCCAAACAGAGCGCTGCTCCTCCGAGACCATACAGCGCTGCACCCTGGCAGGCGGATAGGAGGGGGGAAAGTGCTTGCTGCGACCTGAGTCGCACAAAGTCACTGGGCATCCGAGGCAGGCGCAGGAGCGGATGACTCAGGCTGCTCTGGTTGAGGGGCCCGGCTCGGTGCCTTGGGCAGGCTGGAGGGGAGAGTGAGGTGGAGCAGCAGGAGCAGTCCTCGCTCCCATCACTTGGGGGAAGGAGCAAAGAGCGGAGGGAGCAGCCTAGCCTTGCGGGAGTCACGCGCAGCAGCAGCAGCAGGGTCACCCCAGCAGCAACTCTTCGCCCTGCCCCGCATCCTCCCCCTGTGCGCGGGCATCTAAACCTCCCCCTTCCCGTGCCGGATACAAAAGAGAGAAGAGAGCGCAAAACTTCCACGGGCCGCCGCCTCCAACCCACCCTCCCCCCTCTGGTGCAGGCGCCGGGGGGGAGGAGCAGCAGCAGCCGCTCCCTCGCCTCCTTTCCTGCGCGGGCAGGGGTGCAGTAGCACTAGCCGGCGGGCGGGGGCTGGGCACAGTGAAGTTGCGGAGTGGCTCGCGCCCGCCGCGGGCCTCCCTCCCCCCCCCGCGCCTTGTCCCTGCTGCCGCTCCTAGGGCTCGGCACGCGCCGCGTGGCACGGGACCAGGCCGCCCCTGTCTCTCCGCAGCTGCACGAGGTGAAGCCCCAGCGCGCGCAACGCGCCACAGGGACGGTAACCAGCAGCGGGGCCCGGGCGGGGTGCGCGCGTGGAGAATGGAACACGCTGCGCCTCCCCCTCCCCGGTGAAAGTGGAACGTCCCGGTCCCGGGCTTCAAAAAAATCCTCTGGGTCCAAAGCAAAGCGCCAGAACTGCCTCCAGCTGTCGGTCTCCCGTGGGGTGCGGTATGACTGGGCGAGGAGGGGTTCGTGGTTTGCATTGTCTGGGACACGCAGGAGCCGAAGATCCTCTGCGTAGGGCCGGGTGGGCATTGGACTAAGTTCGACTCTGTGTCTAGGGAGCTGGCAGCTATCCATGTAGCAAGCAAGCCATCCACAGTCAACTCAAAGGAACACACCGGGGAAAAGATCGTTATTGCAATCAACTAGCGGCTTAAAAACAAGCAAACAGCTGAAGGAGGAAAGTAGGATTGAGTGATTTAACGTGTTACACATGTGAAGTATTTCCTGACTCAAGTGTAGCCTGTGGTTGTGCAAAACTAAGTTTGTAAGCTAAACAGTGATTGAAAACCGGCTTTTTTTTTTGCTGTTTACTAATACTTACCATCTCCAAAACATGTACAATGGTGTTGCCACTATATTAATGTGAACATAAGTATACATCATGTGTACACAAAACTTCCTGTGAAGTAGATGGAGTTGCTACACACACAATCATGGCTGGCAAACACCCATTAAAGCAAGGGAACGAAATGGTAAGCCATATTCTTGCTAGCTCTCTTGAGTTCAACATAACTCACACAAATATATGGCAATTTCTCTAAAGCACTGGTTCCTGGAGTCATGTGAATTAATGGAAACATTTCTTAAAAAGTTAAAAACCATTTCTGACCTTTGGAGCTGTAGAGAAAATCTTGAATACACATCCTAAGGTTTAAAAAATGCAAATAAGCTTATTTTATTACAAAAAACCAATGGTTTTTTGAGCGTGCACTACATAGCCTTTGTTCCACATATCGACACATCTTCACATCTTTTCATTACCGCAACTACTGTATATCCCCAAACCATGCATAGCAATTTCACTTTTATCCCTCTGTCACCATTCTCCACACCTTTACTAAATTATTATTCTCACCACTGCTAGCTGCTGTGGAAGTTTGGAATAGTAATTGGTAGGGTTTTGGAATAGTAATTGGAGAGGGTAGTTTGGTAAAGGGTAGTGTACAGAAAGGCGGTTAAAGGAGAAGTGATAGGCTGGCATTCCTAGAGGGCAAATATAAGGATGTGGTGCATGGTGTGACAGTTACAGTAATGAAGTGTGCTTGTGGTAACCGAAAAGAATATCTACTGTTAAATGGCTTAACTTTCCAAGTTGTTGCTTTTGTAGTTTTGTGTCAGGTTAGTTATGTGTGTAGTGTTTCTAACTGTTTTACATCAAAGCTTTGTGTGTATTCCATTTCTAAGTTTTTAATATTAAGTTAAAGGGGGGATTGATGATGGGTAAATGGAAGCTGAGCTGAATTAAAGTTGTATGAGACCTCTGTTGAAATATAATATTTGAAAACAAAATGTTTAATTCTTGACAAAGAATGTGTGTCCTTGCCCATCAACCAATCAGGTTTGCATGCTTCCAGAAATAAAAAAAAAGCAAGCAAGCAAACAAAAATTATGTGGAAAATGTCAAGGTTAACACAAAGTTTCTTGTGTTAAATTTCATACCAACTCTGCCGACTTTAAGAAGAAATAAACAATTTATACTCAAGTTTAAACCGGTTTTAGAAAGTAATCTTAACTGACTCAACACTTCCGGAGTTCCTGTGTTTACAGTCAGTATTCTGGGGACAGCACTTACTCAACAACAGTTACTCTACCTGTGCAATCAGTGACCTCATGCTATTTTCATTTTAATGAAAGCTCAGCCATATTATCATTCTTCTCCAGAATTAAACACACAGTGGAGTGGTCAAAACTGTGAAAAGATTTTAGAAAGTTCTTTTCTCTCAGTAAGCAGTCTGACATTTAAATAAATTAGATGAAGTAAACTTGAGATAAGTAGTCAAAGCCTGCAGAACAAATACAAACATAATTATGAAGATAGATTTTTGTTTCATTTCAAGTTTATTAAATCAGATTGTTTGAGTGCACAATGTGAGAGTAACACTTCCTGTGTTAAAATGTGTATTTTTGCTGATTACATGAATTAGTAATGGTAAAATCCTGAGTCCATGAAAAGATAAATCTTCAGTACATAAAAATGTGTATTTCACCTGAAAACAAGGTGTTTTATATGCATCTGTAAAATGTTATTTCAACATAACTTTGTTTTAAATAAAGTTGGTTATATTCTGTGTCCTTTTTTGTAAAAACATAACTTTTTTAAGTTGCTGCTGTGAGATGGTGCTTATAGGCTCTCTCAGAATACATGTTTGAATTGAGTTTGTAACGTAGATAGTATGTATGATCAGAATAGGGATATTAGAGTTTAACTAATTAGCTGGTTAACTGATCAGCTGATGCTTATTGGTTAATGTTATTTAAACTCTGCCTCAGGCCCAGGCCTCCCCAGGAGCAGAGCCAATGGCCCCTTACTCATATGCTAACTGGGGTAACTGGTGCCTGCCGGTTCAGCCCCCATCCACCGGAGCAGCCCCCTGGCCACAGCCAGTTAACTGGTTAAACATAATATCTAACCAGTTAACCTTTTAACCAGAATTTTACATCCCTAGCTCGGATTGGATATGTACCACTCAAATTATGTTTTTAATTTATTAAAATAGTAAAATACATCACAGCTGAATGAATTTCTTCAAGTTGCAAGCCTGCAGAGATTCATCTGAATATCTCCTGAATAATTTGCATCATCTTTAATTCTGCAGATGTTCTTACAAAAATGTTTAACATTTGGGGTCTCTAGTCTTGTTGATATATAAGAAAGAAACTTATTATGAGTAATGTTTCTAGGAAGAGAGTTTTCAGCATACATTAGAATTTAGAGCTACCTGCTCTGTTCATTCTGTAACATAACATGCATTAATAAGTAAGCAATAATAATGTAAGGTAATGTACATGTATCTGGTGATATGTGAAAATGTGGCAGAAATGTCACAAAGTTATATTCAGCTCCAATTATCAGCTATGGATAAAGAGGATACTGTGTCTGACTCAGAAATTATTGTACTTATCTCCACTGATACATAAAGTCACACTTTAGGTAAATTTTAAACTCCTGGGTAAGTTCTAGTGCCTTACATATGAAAGCAAAGTATTATTTCCCACTCAAACTGAAAAACAGTTCAAACTCTCTTCTTAGTGTTCCTCTTTTTTCATAAGACTTTCTTGCTTAGTTTCAGAGTACTCATGACTGAGTTTTAGATTTGACCCCTCTTACAGAGTTAGTAATACACAATGTTTAAAAAGTGGTCATGGAATGTTTTAGAGAATCAATAAATGTACATCACAGGCTCTGTATGCACATGAAAACATATGTAGAATAGAATTGGGCATCACTTTACATTAAAGGTTCAATAGCAAATACTCAATTTTAAAATTGCTTTTATATTACATTAAATTATTTATGATACTTTTTCCCCCTTGATGTACACCTTTGTTGTTGCCATTTTTTGGCTTGCAGTCATAGCAATTTCAGACCATCTGAGCATGTCATTACTTGTGCCCTAATCTTGCAAAGACTTATGCTTATGCATCACTTTGAAGTGACAGGGACTGCTCACATATGGAGCCAGCCTGTCCATTGGACAATCTGGGGCACCCAATCCAGGCCCTGTGCTTTGTGGGAGATCTACAGGGCTGAGGGCAGCATGGGGGATTAGCAGGGGACCTAGCACCGGCAGTAGGGGTTGGGCCTTCCCCTGCACTCACTGGCAATGGGAAGTGGAGCAACACAGTCAGGAACTGGAAGAGTGGAGCAAGCAGGGGCCGAGTTGCTCTGCTGCTGCCAGTGATTGCAAGGGGTGGAGGTGACCCCTGCTGCCAGCACTAGCCTCGAGGCTGCATTGCTTGGGGAACAGTTGAAGGAAGGGGTGGAGTAGGGGCAGGGTAGGGGTGAAATGGGCAGGAAGAGGTGGAGAGTCAGAGCAGATATGGGAAGAGGCAGCAGCAGTACCTGAGGCAGATTGCAGGGCGTTGTGTTTGGCCCCACACATCCCTATGAACTTCCCTGCTCAATGTATGAAGTCCCACATGTGATTATGTGTGTGCAGAAGTAGGGACTGTTGACTGAAAACCTCCAAGGAAAAGATAAGGTGCTGCAGAAATGGTATTGGTTATTCAATAGATGGCACTCTTTCCTTAAACTAAACCAATGTTTCAAGCATGGTGTTAGAGGTTCACATCTCACATAATTAGCTACTGCAATTTGACACATTCCTAATGTAACTGATTTTACAAGACCTCTAGCAATATGTATCATGATACCTTATCTAAATTGTTACAACAAAGCACTCAGTTATAAGAAATATGTAAATGATTGTGATTTAAAATTACACTGGTCAATTACAATATTAATATGCAGCATTAATGGAAATTTATTCATTTTGTTTAGGACAGCATTGGTAGGGTAGTCAAATTTCTTCCCAACTTCTGTTCTATCAAATGCACAGTATGTTTCCAGACTTGTTTTGCATAAAACAACACAATCAGATTATTTTGAAAACAATAAAATATTGAGAAAATGTTATACCTTTAGGAGCAAAAAGCGGTGCTAAACATTAATAGCTTATATTAATTATCAAATGCAATGGCAAAATGCAAGGATAAAATGAAACTAAAGTAAAAATGAATGATTAAGTTCAGGTCGTGAGTTGCACCAGTTTAAATTAGCCCCATCCTTTTCCAGTGTATTATGCTCCCAACACCACCTGATCTGAATGCAGACCCCAATTCAAGTCAATGGCCTTTTTACATGAATGAAGGTTAATCCAATTATCTAAATTAAAAAATTGTCCATCTTAATATTAGAACCACAGGGAATGGTTTGGGATAAGGTTTAGATAGGGTTTCCGGTAGCTGGCTGATGAAACTGGATTGGAAAACTGAATAGATATTAAAGATTTGAACATGGACGTATGAACTAGGATAATCTCACAAAGATAGGATAACCTTTCCAGACTCTAACTCTACCCTAGGATTATCAGTTTGCTATGAGTCTGAGTCAATATCCGTTTAAACCTATGGGAGTCTTTCCTTTGATTTGTATGAGTATTGGACAAGGCCTAATAGGTGTAGAACTCTTGTGGCGTGGACCCTTTTTTTTCTATTGTTTTGTTCCTGTTTTTGAATCAAAGGTCTTTTGAGCTGATTCTGCTCCCACAAGTAGTTTTATTCTGAGATGTCATTCTTAATTGTTTACACTAGTTGTGAATTTGTCTTTTCATTGTTATAGTTCTAGGTATAATTCAAATATACTGTAGCATCCAGGTTGGTAAATGCTCACTGAAAATATATTACTTTTGTTTTTCCCACACAAAATTCTAAAAGCATATTGTCCATTTAGTATGCAAACTGTGTCTCAAAATGTCCTTTGAAAATAATTATAGGAACTATTTAAGGCTGTCCATTAATTGCTGATAACTTACATAATTAACTCAATTAATTGTGCTTAAAATTTAATCATGATTAATCAGACTGTTAAACAATAGAATACCAATTGATATTTATTAAATATTTTGGATTTTTTGTTTGTATTTTCAAATATACTGATTTCTGTTACAACACAGAATAAAAAGTGTTCAGTGCTTACTTTATAATATTTTGGTTACAAATATTTGCATGATTCAAAATGATAAATATTTTTCAAAAAATAGTCTTACAGAACTTTAAACAACACCTACTTGTTGCTTTTCAAGTTACAGACTAACTTGGCTATCCCTCTGAAGCTTTTAAATATTTTTCAGTTCACCTCATACAAGTACTGTAGTGCTACATTCTTTTTGGGAAAGTGTAACCTACAAATGTAGATTTTTTTGTTGTATATCTGCACTCAAAAATAAAACAATGCAAAACTTTAGAGCCTACAAGTCCACTTAGTCGTACTTGTTCAGCCAATTGCTAAGATAAACAAATTTCTTTATATTTATGGGAAATACTGCTGCTTGTTTCTTATTTACAATGTTTCTTGAAAATGATAACAGGTGTTCATATAGCATTTTTGTAGCTGGTATTACAAGGTATTTATGTGCCAGTTATGCTAGACATTTGTATGCCCTTTTATGCTTTGGCCACAATTCTGGAGGACATTCTTACATGCTGACACTGCTCATTAAGAAAATAACATGTTGATTAAATTTGTGACTGAATTCCTTGTGGGGGGAATTGTATGTCTCCAGTTCTGTTTTACCTACGTTTCCTGTTATAGCAGTCTCATATGATTACTCAGCACATGTTCATCGTACCAATTTGTGATTTCTAAAAATAGCTGCAGAACTCAATTTAAAGTTCTGAAGTGCCGTCCAAAATTTGAGAGGGACGAGAAGATTAAAAAGAACGACACTCCAACGCAGATATATGAATCTTCAGTACATCTGGCATGTAAATCTCTTGCAATGCCAGCTACAAGGGTGCCATCTGAATGCCTGTTCTCATTTTCAGGTGATATTGTAAACACGAGGCAGACAACCTCATCTCCTGCAAATTGTAAACAAACTTGTTGTCTGAGTGATTGACTGAACAAGAAGTAAGACTGAGTGAACTTGTAGGTCCTAAAGTTTTACATTGTTTTATTTTTAATGCATATTTTGTAAATAATTCTATATTTTTAAATTCATTTTTCATGATAAAGAGTCGTACACACTACTTGTTTTAGGTGATTTGAAAAATACTATTTCTTTAGGCGGTTTTAAAGTACAAATATTTGTAATAAAAATAAATATAAAATGAACACAATGCATTTTGTGTTCTGAGTTGTAACAGAAATCAATATATTTGAAAATGTAGACAACATCCAAAATATTTAAACAAATGATATTCTATTATTATTTTACAGAGTGATTAATTGTGATCATTTTTTTAATTGCTTGCCAACCCGACAACTATTGTTTACAACTTCTGTTCCACTTTGGCTTTTATAATGACAAAACAATCTGTTTAATGTAACTTATATACAAAACAATATAATAATTATTGCAAAATCAATATTATCTCACATTATTTAAACAAAGGAGTGGCCTGTTTCAAGAATCTCAGTGTCTGGTTTATTTGTGTACCAAAAGAGCCATTCAAAAATCTACTATCTCCTTGTTTTCATATATTGTACAGGAAGGAGTATTAGGCTGTCACCTAGTGGATTGCTCAGGCTGTCAGAAAAAAACAAAGCTAACAGGAACAAAAATATGAATGGCAGTAAAATGGTCAATACAATAAAAAACAAAGAAAAAACAAATGAAAACAAGACTACTTTTGATTTTGCTTTTATACTTTAGGCATTGTGAAGGCTACAGCAGTCCATTATTTTTCCATAATATCTGGTTTTGAGACTCCATTCATGTCACACAATGGCACTGACGAAAGGCTGTCAAACTGATGGTCCTAAAATTTGTAGAGAAAATAAAGTATATTCACAGCTCAGCCAGCATGAATGTGATCTTCCCAAGGACATCAATTTTTAAATGAATTGCACACAATTTTTATTTAAGAAAAGCCTCTGTCTTGTTAAAAATAAATCAAACAACATGATATACTGTACAGTTAGCTTCTAAGGGAATGTTCTATGGTTGTCAACAGGCCTGGAAAACAAGAGTTCTGTAAGTAATAGATTTATTAATTTGGTGGGGGGGGATTATTTTATGTGTTTATAATCCTTAGATAGTTAATCTTAACTTTAGCAATCTGGAAAAAGGAATTACATTAGCTATCCATCTTATTTTTTGTACATACTTATAGCAGACTCCATTTACTAGCTGAATGCCTGCAGTGAATTAACTCTGTCAAATGCAAAGCAGAAAGCCAAGCAACTGAAAATAACCAGCCTGCTCACCCAGTACAATTTACAATTGCATGTTATGAGTTAAAATAACCAGCCTACTTCCTCAGTACAATTTACAATTTTGTGTTGAAAGCCTATCTGCTTACATATATTTAACAGACTTAAAAAAAATGCTTAGCATAGTCTTAGGGCTATATTCTGACCTTGGCTGTGTTAAATACCCATTAAATACCCTTAACTGGCCCAGGTCAGTGGACTTGGGCTTGTGGGGCTTGAGCCAGGGCTTTGGGATTCTCCCCTGTCATAAGGTGCCAGCGCCTGGGCCCAATCCTGAGCTCAGACATCTACACTACAATTTCATTGCTTATTGTCTGGGTCCCATGAGCCTGAGTCAGCTGATACAGGCTAGCCAGAGTTCTTTTGTTGCACTGTAAACTTTAGAAAACACCAAGAGGAGAGAGAAGGATGGAATTGCATAGGATACAGTATTAGGGATGTTAAATGTAGATTAACATTTAGTTAGTAGAACTGTTGCTACACTTCAAAGGCGAAAGCGCTGTGGGGAGCACAGGGCCAGCAGGAGAGTCCTCAGCTGACCCTGGGCTCCACGCGGCACTGCTGCTTTGAAATGCCACGTGCAGCCTGGATCCAGCTGCATGCGCCATTTCAAAGCGGCAGCGCTGTGTGGAGCCCAGGGTCTGGCCCTAGGCTCCATGCAGCGCTGCTGCTTTGAAACACCCCTTCCATTCCCCCACTGGCTGTCTCTTTCTGATAGAGGCAGCAAGGGAGGGGGAAAGCAACTGATAGTGTGTCAACTATCCAATAAGCATTTGCTTGTCAACTAGTTCACATCCCTATGCAGTAGCCCTGGGGGTACTCTGTCCTGCATGAAGGGCACATTGTTAAATGCCTGAAATGGCCTGGAATAGGCTCCATTAGCTACACAAGCATTGTTCGTAAGAAGAGCAAAAGCATCCTTTGGCCCCAGATTGGCATGCATATCTGTTATGGTTGCCAACTTTCCCAGACTGTGCGGCAAGCTCCCTACTAGAGATGTTAAAATGCATTTACACGTGGGGGCCAGGCAGGAGCTGGTGCTTGTAGGGAGCCAGCTTTTAAGCCAGCTCCTCGCGAGCACCAGATACCACCTGTCTGTCCCTGCCATGCTGCTGCCTCTGCATCAGAGGCAGCAGTGCATCAGAGGCAGCAGTGTGGCGGGGAGGCTCCACGGGAGTCAGTGCTTGCCTGCCTCCTGCCCATTGCTGCTTCTGTGGGAGGCAGGTGGCTCCCCAAGCACACAGGCTCCTGCCTGCCCCTGTGGCATATGGGGGGAGCAGGTGGTTCCATGGGAGCCATAACTTGGGGGGAGCTGACTTTTAAACTAACTCCCACCTGCCTCTCCCTGTGGTGCTGCCTATGTGGGAGGCAGCAGTGTGCGGGGGTGGGAGGAGTGGCTCTGCAGGCTCCCCATGAATACCGGCTCCCACATTCCCTCCCCCGCTGCATCTGTATCAGAGGCATCAGGGGAGGTCAGGCGACTCCATGGGAGCTGGTACATACAGGCTGGCTTAAGCCTGCTCCCCGTGAGCACTGACTCCCGTCTGTCCCCCTGCACTCACTGCCTCTGACACATGATGATGCATGTGACCCAGGCTCATCAGTTAATCATGTAAATGAGTACACATTCACATCCCTACTCGCTACCTGCCCTGGCTCTGTATGGCTTTCAGAAGAGTCTGGCAAGTTCCTCTAGCTCCTAGGAACAGGTTGGCCAGGTCTCTGATTCCACAGCTCCCATTGGCCAGGAATCAAAACCAATGGGAGTTGTTGGGACAATGGGCATAGAGCCGCTTGGCCCCAACACTTAGGAGCTGGATATGCCAGCCTCTTCTGGGAGACTGAGATCAGCATTGCTTTGCTGGAGCCTGAATCCTCTTTCACACCCAGTCCCCCTCCCAGAGTGTGCACCCCTCCCTGCACCCAAATCTCCCACCACAGGCTCAGCATGGATCTGCCACATTCCGAACCCCTCTGTCCCACTCCCCACCGCAGTAAAAGTGAATTACGGTGAGGAAGAGCAAGCAGCAGTGGGAGGGGGGATAGAGTGTGTGGGGGCAGGGTGGGCTCAAAGTGTTGCAGGAAGAGCAGGAGAAAGCTGTTTGAGTTTGTGTAAGTACACAGTTGGGAACCCTAATATCTGTTGCCATGAGCATCACCTGTTTTCTAACAGCAGAATTGGCAGTGCACATTGCTCCTGATAGGAGAAATAACATAAAAATACCACTCAGTATGTTTTGCTGGCACTACTTTTGGTATTCTTCCTCAAGGAGTGGGAAGCATGGATCTTTAGCCCTGGTCTACACTAGGTAGGGTGACCATATTTCCCCATGCCAAATATGGGACACCAAGCGAGGGAGGCTACTGGCACTTTGGGCTTCAGCCCTGCAGCTGGGGTGTGAGGGGTGGCACTCAGGGCTCCAGCGAGTACAGAGGAGGGGGGCAGGAGAGAGTGGCTGAAGCCCTGAGTGCCAGCATTCCCTTTCAGAAGCGGTGTTCCAAAGTTTATCTTATTCACAGATCTGTGTGCTGGTGGAAGGGGGGGGGGGAGTAGGGGCAGGCTGGATACGGTGACCATATTAAACAGATTAAATGTGTTAACTTTCTCATGTTAGTTTATCAAGCTTCATTTTAAATAAAGTAAAAGATCATGTCCAACACAAAAGGTTTCAATGTTTTCTCTATTTATGGCGGTTTTCTCTTTTTTTGGGGGTCGGAGGTCACTGACCCATAGAAAAATCAGTTGGGTACCACACAAGTGAGAAGCAAAAAAAAAAAAACTCCTCCAAAAACCCCAACCTTCACTGATGTGGCCCCCAACTGAGACACTAACTCTTCTGGTGCTCCAGCCTCCCCTCAGATCTTCCCTCTGTTCCAGCCTTGTTCCTCTCAGCCCCATGATTTGACACCCCCCCCCCCCAACAGCCTGATCCTCCTGCATTCCCCCCATGCCCCCTCAGCGCAATTCCTGTCTCCTCCCATCCTGCCCCCCACAGCACAGCCCCTATACCCTCCCATCCTGTCCCCGCATCCTCCTTTACCCCCTGCCTCCATGCTCCCACATCCCTGTGACCTCAGAGCATTCACCAGCAGGACAGCAGTGCTGGGGCAGGGAGAGGCAAGGGGGCAGAGTCTTTTCCCTGCCTAGCCCAGCCCTTTGCCTGCAGGCTGCAGCTCAGGGTCTGAGGCAGGCACAGCCCAGGGCTGCCCATGGTTAGCTCCAACATGGCTGGGCACAGAGGGCACTGGGGAAGGGGCTCCCTTACTCCTCACACAGCCTGCAGGGAGCAGTCTGAGCCTCGCAAGCCATGTGTGTTGGCTGCCCATCCCTGGCTCTGCGGAACAGGCCCAGCCCCACCCCCTCCCAAAGCAAGAAGCCTGTAACTGGGGCAGGTAGAGCGGCTACAGGCTTAACTCCCAGGGGCTGCATGACCAGGCCAGGCAGAGGCAACCCTGGGACGCAAGTGTGCCTCTCCCGCCTCCGCCCCAGCAGGAAACCAGAGCTGTTGCTCCTGCCTGCAGTTGCGCGGCTGAGGCTGAAGCCACAGCATGGGCTCCTGGCTGCACAGGCGGGTGGGGTGGAGCTGAGCCCCCACCTGGGTGCCTCAGCTTGCATGCCATTTATGGCATGCATGCCGGGAGTTGCCGACTTCTGGAACCCTGCTGAGTGTTGGCAGCTCCTCCCTGCCCCCTGCTGCAGGGGAAATACGGGACAATGTGCCCTTTTAAAAAAATAATTCGGGATGCTGGGAACAGCCCTTAAATATGGGACTGTCCCGGTAAAAACCTGATGGATGGCCACCTAACACTAGGGGATATGGTCAAATTAAGATATGCAACTTTCGTTAATTGCGTAGCTTCAGTCTAAGTATCTTAACTTGAATTTTGGTGCCATGCACACTGCAGGAAGTCAAAGGGAGCACATTCTCCCTTCGACTTCCTTTACTCCTCATAGAAGCAGGACTACCATCATTGACAGGAGTGCTCTCTAAGTTCAAATTAACGTGTCTTCACTAAGCCTGTTAATTTGAACCTCAGAAGATCAACTGTGGCTGCTTCAATCTTATCTGTAGTGTAGACTAGGCATGTTAGGAAGCAGGTATTTAACTAATTGAGTATTCAATAGAATTTTTATAGATTACCGTAATTTAGCGAATATACCCCGCACCTGAATATACCCCGCAGTTTTTTCTATTTGAGTAAAAAAAATCTTGTATACCCCGCGCATGAATATAACCCGCGGGGTATATAAGACTTTTCTGTGCCAGGGGTATATTTGCTGGGGGTATATTTACGGTGCGGGGGGGGGGAGGGGAATTAGCCACTCACCACCCCAGGTTCCAGTGCAGCCGCCAGCCTCTAGCCTCTGGGCGGGGGAGCGCTCATCCCACAGGTTCCTCCACAGCCGCAGGAAGGGGCAGGGGAGCAGGACCCACCAGCCTCCGGGCGGGGGAGCGCTTACCCCCCGGTTCCTGCGCAGCCGCAGGAAGGGGCAGGGGGGATGAGCGCTCCCCTGCCCGGAGGCTGGTGGCTGGCGGCTGGCAGCCAGGAACTGGAGGATGAGCAGTCCCCTGTCCCTTACTGCGGCTGTGCAGGAACCGGGGGGTGAGTGCTCCCCTGTCCAGAGGCTGGAGGCTGCACAGTCACAGGAAGAGGCGACGGAGAGCTCACCACCTGGTGAGTAAAAAAAATTCTGTATACCCCGCACCCGAGTATACCCCGCAGGATATTGTAAAAACGAATATAACCCGCGGGTTATATTCGCTAAATTACGGTACTTGCTTAGTCGATAGGCAGCCGGCTCAGTCCTGACTTGTGCCAGATCTAGGACCAAACCCTGCTGCGACTCTACGATTTAAAACACAGTTGGAGCTGGAGGGAGCAGGTCCTACTGCATTTTAAATTGCAGAGCCACAGCAGGGTTTGGTCCCAAACTGAGCTGGGCTGCCTGCCTAGCCCCTGTCCACAGGGGGCTCCCAGCAAGGAGCTGGGACACTCCATGTAGAAGGGCTGTTCTATGGCAACAGCCTCTCGTTCCTTCCCCTTCCCCCCACGATGCTGCCTCTGATAGAGACAGCAGCGGGGGGTTCAGGCAGCACTGCAGAGACGATGCCGGGGGGAGCCGGCCCCTTGCTGCCTCAGTCGACTTGACGACCTAATAAGCCTACCTTTACATCCCCTAGTGTAGACATGGCCTTAAAGAATAAGCATAGTTCCTTAAATGCATAAGAACCACCGATCACACTATACTGTGTTAGCCACATATATTTATGACCACTCATGTATCCTTGTGAAAATTATACCCTATGTAATTGTGATTACAGCTACAAAACAAGATGTAAAGATAAGATGCCAGAAATTATTATCTACACCAAAAGCCCTTAAAAGTGACCTTGTACAAAAGACTCCAAGACTTTGAGAATGTGCATAAATCTCAGTAATTAAAAAGTAGTAGTTATCCTTATCATAAGGAATAGAAAAACAAAGCACAAAATTTGCTACAGTAGGACTTAATTAGGCTATGAAAAAAAAAACCCAGAGATGAAGAGGAAGATCAAAATCATTAAATGAATTAAATAGACTTAAATACTTCAGCCTCTATTGGTTGTCAAAAATATAATTTCATGAATTTGCATATGAATTCTTAAGTTTTCTATATAATCTTAAAAGCATTGTTAAATATATCAATAATACCATGTTCTTCATTTAATTACATGGGGGCGATAGATTATCAGACAATAAGGAGATATCTTCAAATATGTATGACAATTCAGTTTATCTCACAGATATAACCACTTATAAGACACCTGTCTAGTATATATTATAAGAGTCAATATAAAACATTGCTAACATATGGAATCAGTGTAACAAATCATGCTGCTGCTAGAGGACACAGATAGTACAGGTTGACTGTCTCTAGTCCGGCACTCTCTAGTCTGGCAACATCTGTGGTCCAGCATGATTTTAGTTAGCCTGATGACCACTTATCATGGGTGTGGCCAAGTTTCTCACAGCGCCACTGTAAAGTTTGTTTACAAACACCAGTCCTGGCTCTTAGTGTTCTGTGCTGTTATTTGGCTCTAATTTACCCCTAAATGCCTTCTAGGAGCCCAGTCAGCAACGGAAGTGTTGGCAATGCTGCTAGACAATGCTGACCTCCTGTGATCTGGCAAATTCTCTCGTTTGGCACCAGTCAGGTCCTGAGAGTGCTGGACTAGAGATATTCAGTCTGCAGTCCTGTCCTGAGCACCCGTTTAGCAAGAAATTATGACTGTTCACTTAAGGTCTTTTTGTATTTAAAACTGATGCTTGCAGTTCATCAGAGGAAGCAGCAGAGAGCATCAGTCTGTCTCCTTCCTGTATCTGCTCCTCCACCCAAGATCAGATTACTCTGCAGCATAGAGGCAAATCTCCTGGGAGGCTCCAGCCAAGTACAGCTTTAAAAACAAAACAAATCTTTGGTGTGTTCTAAATGAGAGCCTTGTCTGTGTACAACTGCTGAAGGGACAGATCTTTCAGCTTTGCCTCCAGAGACTCCTTTACTTAATTTAAAAGCTAGCAGCTGCCTCCCTTTGATGATGCTGGCAGCACTGAAGAATGCCTTGAGTCTGAAAGAGTTATGAAATATTGCCTGCCTCTAGTGGCCCACAACAGCACTTCTATTCCAACAAGATGGGGGAGGCTTTCTCTTGGGTTTCTAATGTGAAACAACAGGGCCCTTAAGAGAGGATCACACAACTCTCCTGCTTCCCAGCCTCAACAGTGAGGACCCAAAGAGGAGTATCTTTCCTATCTCTCTTATATAGCCAGCTTAGCAAAAGGGAGCAAAACTTGCAGTAGGCAAATGCCTCACTGTTAGCCCTAAACCACAGTAGAGACTCCGGATGCTTTCTTGTACTGAAATAAGAGATCAGCTCTCTTGATTTTAATGCTGACAGGAGGAGCAGCATAAAAGCATCTTAGCTGGGAATATGGGGAGAAATTGTTGCCCTGATGAAGTAAATGGGAAAATCTACACTGATTTCAATAAGGTACAATTCCACCCATTTAAGTTTCTCACATAATAACATGACTCCAGGAACTAAGGGATTTGGAATCACAATAACACCAGAAGAATTGGCTATGAAAGTATGTTACTATTCAAGGATCTCTTCCAGCTAAGTAAATAAGACTGCTCAAATGAGTACGGCTTTAGGGAGGATTGGACTCCAAATATTTTTCAATTAAATTTATAAATTATAAAATCTTTACTACTTTTTTAAACTATAAAATTATCTTCTAAACTTTAAAAAAATATGCATAAATCTTGGCATTACATGTTACTGCAAATAAAAAAATCGCCTATGTCTAGGCTATTTTGACTATTAGATAAGGGGGTAATGCATCTGCATAATAGAAAGTAGGCTTAAATCTATAGAGTTTTAATTAGTTTTCAATATTGTAAAATTTATTTTAGGGTTAAAGATGCAGAGGACTTTTTAAAAAACCTTGGTCATGAAAATTAATTATAATAGAAAAAAATCCAGTTACATTAAGATCCTACATTACTTTATTGAAAATTTATGTTTCAAAATAATCATCAAACCTATGATGGCTTTATCTATTTTAAAATGGGCTCATTTTCACAAAATAGCATTGCTTTCTAGTGAACTATGCTGTAATGCCCTCTGCTGGTACTAAGCTGGTAAAATCTTCTTAGCCCTCCTATGGCTATTTTTAGAGGGTTGGAAAATGAATTAAATTTTGAGTTGCAGGCATAAAGCATCATGAACTTTCAGAAATATACTAAACAATGACATTATGATAGAAATCGGAAACAAAACAATAGTTTTTTGTTTCTAAAAAAAGATGTACCATAAGTGGTATCTATTGATTCTCCATGAACTCTGTAACACCTTTAAAATTCATTAACCAAAGTATTTCAAACATATTTTCAGGCAAAATAGCAAGAATATTAGGGACATTCATGCCATTAGCAGATAGCATTCATTTTACTTCCAGGAAACACTCTCTGTAACAACAAATCAAAACTTGATGAAAACTTTATTAGATAGTTATATTAGACTTCAGTATTTCAGGGATTGCAATGCTCATTGAAACCAAGGGGTTCAATAATTTGTTTGCATTTTTCCCATTCTACTTATGTACAGAATTCACTTACAAATAAACACAGCTGTGTTTACCTGAAGCCATTGTTATAGTAAAACTATTGTATGTATGCAACATGACTTATTGCACAAGATACTTCTGGTGACTGGTTAGAAACTTTAACAACAATAAGAGGGATAAACTATGTAGCTATAACAACCACATATTGAAGAATCCAGATTAAATCATTTTATGATGTGACTACTTTAAAAGATGGTATTTTTGAAACCATATTTTCCATTATATTATACTATCTAATTTTTCATTGTGGGTAAAAAAAATATTGCCTCAGTTTTATTTTTAAATCAATGACAATCCTAATGGATATTTAATTCACTGAAAGTTTTAACTCACTTCCAACACAGTAGTCTTTCTTTATGACTTCTTGATGCTATGTAAGACAAATAATAAACAAAAATAATTATACATTATAGATAATAATATATTATCTGCATTACTATAGAATTTAGGAGCCCCAATTCTGGACCATGACTCCATTGCAATAGGTGCTATAAAACACAGAAAAAAGTCACTCAATCCCTACACCAGAAAACTTATTATCTAACTAAAAGATCAAAGCGAATAGATGCATACAAACATACTAAAGTAAGTTTGGTTCAGTAGCATTTCTCTAAAGTAACTATGTAATTTACAGTATGTTTTAGTTAAAGTTGTTCTATGTCTTCACTATGTCAAAGAAAATATCCTTCTGTCTTTTTGACAAGAGACAAATGAATATTCTTCCCTCAAATGAACATTTTTTGTTGTGCAGCTAGTATTGAATGTAAATCATTTGCATTAAGGAATAGATTTTTGGTGTCTTCAGATATATTTCTTGGAGAGTTAGAATGGGGTTTTCAAAATTGCTTAACAGAACTGTATGTTCAACTCCCATTGAGAGTCAAAGGGTATGTCTACACTGCATTCCCCATTCGAGAGAGGAATGCAAATGCAGACGAACGAAATTGCAAATGAAGCGCAGATTTGAATTTCCCGTGCTTCATTTGCATAATCGCATTCATCCGCTTTTTCAAAATACTGTATTTCGAAAAAAGAAATGCTGTCTAGATGCGGTTATTTTGAAAGAAAACCCTTCTTTCGAAATAACCCTTACTTCTTATAAAGGCCGTGTCTGGACTGCAAGCCTCTTTCAAAAGAGGCTTTTTCGAAAGAAACTTTTGAAAAAGCCTCTTTTGAAAAAGAGCGTCTAGACTACAACCAGTACTTTTGAAAAAGCAAGATGCTTTTTCGAAAGAGAGCACCCAGGCAGTCTGGATGCTCTCTTTCAAAAAAACAAAGTTTACATTACATAGCACCTTTTTTTGAAAGAGCACTTTCAAAAAAAGGAGTTATTTCTCATAAAACGAGGTTTTCCGCGGTCAAAAAAACTGCCACGTTCTTTCGATTTACTTTCGAAAGAATGCGGCTGCAGTCTAGATGCAGGTAAAGATTTCTCGAAAAAAGGCCACTTTTTTCGAAAAATCCCTGTAGTCTAGACACACCCAAAATAAGGTTTAAGGGTTATTTCGAAAGAAGGGTTTTCTTTCGAAATAACCACGTCTAGACAGCATTTCTTTTTTCGAAATAGGGTATTTCGAAAAAGCGGCTGGACATGATTATGCAAATGAAGCGCGGGAACTTGCCAATATATTCAAGTCCACATGGTTTTATTTCAAATTGTCTAGTGATCTTTTACAGCTGATTATCAGTGCCATTTCGACTAGATGTGAAAGAGAGGGAGAATTGTAAAATGTATGAGTTAATTTACTTTTTTAATTTTGATTCCCTTTAATAGGGAATTTTACTCTTAAAAAAACCACATGTATTGTTTAGCTTAAGGAGAACTTGATATATTTACGTCACTTTTTATGTTTGTGTGAACTACAGGGAAGTCAATAGCCCCGGTGCACCACTGGGCAAGGCTGGGATGTGGCTCTCTGCTCCTGGAAGGACTAGGGCCTTTGCCAGAATGGGGTAGCAAGCTCTCAGTGCCACCCATTGGTAGTGCACCCTCCAAGCCTGCAGAGTTACCCAGAGTTTGCAGTGTTGTGCTCCAGTGATGATTTACAGTACGTATAGTTGGGGTTATTTTTCCCGATGTGCATTACTTTACACTTATCCACATTAAATTTCATTTACCATTTTGTTGCCCAATCACTCAGTTTGGTGAGATCTTCTTGGAGTCCCTCACAGTCTGCTTCTGTCTTGACTATCCTAAACAGTTTGGTATCATCTGCAAACTTTACCACCTCACTGCTTACCCCTTTCTCCAGATCATTTATGAATAAGTTGAACAGGATTGGTCCTAGGACCGACCCTTGGGGGACACACTAGTTACCCCTCTCCATTCTGAAATTTACCATTTATTCCTACCCTTTGTTTCCTGTCTTTTAACCAGTTCTCAATCCAAGAAAGGACTTCCCTCTTATCCCATGGCCATGTAATTTACACAAGAGCCTTTGGTGAGGGACCTTGTCAAAGGCTTTCTGAAAATCTAAGTATACTATATCTACTGGATCCCCCTTGTCCGCATGTTTGTTAACCCCTTCAAAGAACTCTAATAGATTAGTAAGACAGGATTTCCCTTTACAGAAACCATGTTGACTTTTGTCCAACAAATTATGTTCTTCTACATGCTTCACAATTTTATTCTTTCCTATTGTTTCGACTAATTTGCCCGGTACTGAAGTTAGACTTACCGGTCTGTAATTGCCCGGGTCGCCTCTAGAGCCCTTTTTAAATATTGGTGTCATGTTGGCTACCTTCCAGTCATTAGGTACGGAAGCCGATTTAAGGGATAGGTTACAAACCACAGATAATAGTTCAGCAATTTCCCCTTTGAGTTCTTTTAGAACCCTTGGATGAATGCCATCCGGTCCCGGAGATTTGTTAACATTAAGTTTTTCTATTTGTTCCAAAACCTCCTCTAATGACACTTCAATCCGGGACAGTTCCTTCGATTCATCACCCACAAAGAACGGTGCAGATTTGGGAATCTCCCCAACGTCCTCAGCCGTGAAGACTGAAGCAAAGAAATCATTTAGTTTCTCCGCAATGGCTTTATCGTCCTTGATTGCGCCTTTTATAGTTTGATCGTCTAGGGGACCCACAGGTTTTTTAGCAGGCTTCCTGCTTCTAATGTACTTAAAAAACATTTTGTTATTTCTTTTTGAGGTTTTGGCTAGCTGTTCCTCAAAATCTTTTTTTGCTTTTCTTATTACATTTTTACACTTGATTTGACAGTGTTTATGTTCCTTTCTATTTATCTCACTGGGATTGGACTTCTACTTCTTAAAAGATGCCTTTTTGTCCCTCACTGCTTCTTTTACATGGTGGTTAAGCCACGGTGACTCTTTTTTAGGTCTCTTGCTATGTTTTTTAATTTGGGGTATACATTTAAGTTGGGCCTCTATTATGGTGTCTTTAAAAAGTTTCCATGCAGCTTGCAGGGATTTGGCTCTAGTCACTGTGCCTTTTAATTTCTGTTTCACTAGCCTCCTCATTTTTGTGTAATTCCCCTTTTTGAAATTAAATGCCAGGGTGCTGGACTGCTGAGGTGTTCTACCCACCACAGGAATGTTGAATGTTATTATATTATGGTCACTATTCCCAAGCGGTCCTGTAACGGTTATTTCCTGGACCTGATCCTGCGCTCCACTCAGGACTAAATCGAGAATTGCCTCTCCCCTTGTGGGTTCCTGCACCAGCTGCTCCAAGAAGCAGTCATTTAAGCCATTTATGAAATTTTATCTCTGCTTCTCTTCCTGAGGTGACATGTACCCAGTCAATATGGGGATAATTAAAATCCCCCGTTATTATAGAGTTCTTTATTTTAGTAGCCTCTCTAATCTCCCTCAGCATTTCAATGTCAGTATCACTGTCCTGGTCAGGTGGTCGGTAATATATCCCTACTGCTAATTTTTTATTATTGGAGCATGGAATTACTATCCATAGCGATTCTATTGAACATGTTGATTCACTTAATATTTTTATTTCATTTGATTCTACATTATCTTTCACATACAGTGCCACTCCACCACCCACCCGGCCTGCTCTATCCTTTCGATATATTTTATATCCCGGTATGATTGTGCCCACAGATTTTCCTCATTCCACCAGGTTTCAGTGATGCCTATTATGTCAATCTCCTCATTTAATACTAGGTACTCTAGTTCACCCATCTTATTAGTCAGACTCCTTGCATTTGTATAGAAGCACTTTAAAAATTTGCCATTGCTTATTTGTCTGCCCTTCCCTGGTGCATTGGATTCCTTTGTATGCGGTTGTTTGTCTGCTCTGGCCCATGGTTTGCCCTCTCCCCTCCTCTCTTTCTGACTACAGCTTAGAGAATCTCTATCAATGGATTCTCCTCTAAGAGAAGTCTCCCTCCGATTTTCGTGCATCTCCGCACCAATCGGCTTTCCCCCATCTCTTAGTTTAAAAACTGCTCTACGGCCTTTTTAATGTTTAGTGCCAGCAGTCTGGTTCCACCCTGGTTTAGGTGGAGCCCATCCTTCCTGTATAGGCTCCCCCTCTCCCAAAAGTGTCCCCAGTTCCTAATAAATCCAAACCCCTCTTCCCTACACCATCGTCTCATCCACGCATTGAGACTCTGAAGCTCTGCCTGCCTACCTGGCCCTGAACGTGGAACTGGAAGCATTGCCCAATCACTCAGTTTGGTGAGATCTTCTTGGAGTCCCTCACAGTCTGCTTCTGTCTTGACTATCCTAAACAGTTTGGTATCATCTGCAAACTTTACCACCTCACTGCTTACCCCTTTCTCCAGATCATTTATGAATAAGTTGAACAGGATTGGTCCTAGGACCGACCCTTGGGGGACACACTAGTTACCCCTCTCCATTCTGAAAATTTACCATTTATTCCTACCCTTTGTTTCCTGTCTTTTAACCAGTTCTCAATCCAAGAAAGGACTTCCCTCTTATCCCATGGCCATGTAATTTACACAAGAGCCTTTGGTGAGGGACCTTGTCAAAGGCTTTCTGAAAATCTAAGTATACTATATCTACTGGATCCCCCTTGTCCGCATGTTTGTTAACCCCTTCAAAGAACTCTAATAGATTAGTAAGACAGGATTTCCCTTTACAGAAACCATGTTGACTTTTGTCCAACAAATTATGTTCTTCTACATGCTTCACAATTTTATTCTTTCCTATTGTTTCGACTAATTTGCCCGGTACTGAAGTTAGACTTACCGGTCTGTAATTGCCCGGGTCGCCTCTAGAGCCCTTTTTAAATATTGGTGTCATGTTGGCTACCTTCCAGTCATTAGGTACGGAAGCCGATTTAAGGGATAGGTTACAAACCACAGATAATAGTTCAGCAATTTCCCCTTTGAGGTCTTTTAGAACCCTTGGATGAATGCCATCTGGTCCCGGAGATTTGTTAACATTAAGTTTTTCTATTTGTTCCAAAACCTCCTCTAATGACACTTCAATCCGGGACAGTTCCTTCGATTCATCACCCACAAAGAACGGTGCAGATTTGGGAATCTCCCCAACGTCCTCAGCCGTGAAGACTGAAGCAAAGAAATCATTTAGTTTCTCCGCAATGGCTTTATCGTCCTTGATTGCGCCTTTTATAGTTTGATCGTCTAGGGGACCCACAGGTTTTTTAGCAGGCTTCCTGCTTCTAATGTACTTAAAAAACATTTTGTTATTTCTTTTTGAGGTTTTGGCTAGCTGTTCCTCAAAATCTTTTTTTGCTTTTCTTATTACATTTTTACACTTGATTTGACAGTGTTTATGTTCCTTTCTATTTATCTCACTGGGATTGGACTTCTACTTCTTAAAAGATGCCTTTTTGTCCCTCACTGCTTCTTTTACATGGTGGTTAAGCCACGGTGACTCTTTTTTAGGTCTCTTGCTATGTTTTTTAATTTGGGGTATACATTTAAGTTGGGCCTCTATTATGGTGTCTTTAAAAAGTTTCCATGCAGCTTGCAGGGATTTGGCTCTAGTCACTGTGCCTTTTAATTTCTGTTTCACTAGCCTCCTCATTTTTGTGTAATTCCCCTTTTTGAAATTAAATGCCAGGGTGCTGGACTGCTGAGGTGTTCTACCCACCACAGGAATGTTGAATGTTATTATATTATGGTCACTATTCCCAAGCGGTCCTGTAACGGTTATTTCCTGGACCTGATCCTGCGCTCCACTCAGGACTAAATCGAGAATTGCCTCTCCCCTTGTGGGTTCCTGCACCAGCTGCTCCAAGAAGCAGTCATTTAAGCCATTTATGAAATTTTATCTCTGCTTCTCTTCCTGAGGTGACATGTACCCAGTCAATATGGGGATAATTAAAATCCCCCGTTATTATAGAGTTCTTTATTTTAGTAGCCTCTCTAATCTCCCTCAGCATTTCAATGTCAGTATCACTGTCCTGGTCAGGTGGTCGGTAATATATCCCTACTGCTAATTTTTTATTATTGGAGCATGGAATTACTATCCATAGCGATTCTATTGAACATGTTGATTCACTTAATATTTTTATTTCATTTGATTCTACATTATCTTTCACATACAGTGCCACTCCACCACCCAACCGGCCTGCTCTATCCTTTCGATATATTTTATATCCCGGTATGATTGTGCCCACAGATTTTCCTCATTCCACCAGGTTTCAGTGATGCCTATTATGTCAATCTCCTCATTTAATACTAGGTACTCTAGTTCACCCATCTTATTAGTCAGACTCCTTGCATTTGTATAGAAGCACTTTAAAAATTTGCCATTGCTTATTTGTCTGCCCTTCCCTGGTGCATTGGATTCCTTTGTATGCGGTTGTTTGTCTGCTCTGGCCCATGGTTTGCCCTCTCCCCTCCTCTCTTTCTGACTACAGCTTAGAGAATCTCTATCAATGGATTCTCCTCTAAGAGAAGTCTCCCTCCGATTTTCGTGCATCTCCGCACCAATCGGCTTTCCCCCATCTCTTAGTTTAAAAACTGCTCTACGGCCTTTTTAATGTTTAGTGCCAGCAGTCTGGTTCCACCCTGGTTTAGGTGGAGCCCATCCTTCCTGTATAGGCTCCCCCTCTCCCAAAAGTGTCCCCAGTTCCTAATAAATCCAAACCCCTCTTCCCTACACCATCGTCTCATCCACGCATTGAGACTCTGAAGCTCTGCCTGCCTACCTGGCCCTGAACGTGGAACTGGAAGCATTTCCGAGAATGCCACCATAGAGGTCCTGGATTTCAGTCTCTTTCCTAGCAGCCTAAATTTGGCCTCCAGGACATCTCTCCTATCCTTCCCTACGTCATTGGTACCTACATGTACCACGACCACCGGCTCCACCCCAGCACTACACATAAGTCTATCTAGATGCCTCGAGAGATCCGCAACCTTCGCACCAGGCAGGCAAGTGACCATACGGTTCTCCTGGTCTCCCCTTGAATATGTTGGTTGCTATTATTTGACACTGACCACTTGTTTGCCAAAACAGAAAACTGGAAACAGTTCCATCAAGTTCTCCTGCACCAAGAGACGCATTACAGACAGGAGAGAATTTAGATTGATTTCCAGTGTGAATGTGCAGACAACTGTGGATCTCTGACAGTAGGATTTAGCTTGAGGGGCAGACATACCCTTTGTACACTCTTTGTCATACACTTCCATTCTTGCTATGTCCGTCTACAGTAGAGGGTGATACTGCAGTTCTTAACTAACTTAATTGGTGCACACTGACCTTAAACTGTTCAAGAGATAAGATGGAAGTAATGTTTCATTATGAAGACAAGACTGATATTTTTCTTTTTCTTAAGAAATATTACAGCAATCTTCTTTGACTCTCACAGTTTAAGATGTCATAAATGAGCAGCAGGTTAAAAGGTTAACTGCTTAAAAGGACACAACTGATTAATACTATATTAAGAGATAGGTAAGCAACAATAATTACAAATTAATTCCACTTCCTGGCTTGTATTGATAATGCTAAAATAAAAAAATGGAAAGAAAGCCCATTAAGTTATGTTCAATCCTTTTTCAAACCTTCATAATCTTAAAACATCGGTGGTATAAATTTCTCTCTCCATATAAAAAAGTTTTTCCTGATGGGCAACAGAATGACGTCATCTCACTCTCCCACTCTGTGGCCACCAAAGTTGCCAGGGGGGCTTGGTGAGCATAGCGAGCAAGGTGCACGGTCCCCAAGAAAGCTGCCAGAGAGAGGAGGGTTGGCAAGTGTAGCTCTCATGGTCTCTGGCAATGGTAAAGCACTAGCAACCCAATTTCATGTAGAATTCTTGAAAGGTTGGAAGCCTCAGGCACTTACAATTTACTAGTGTCATGCTCTCTGGCCATGAAAACCGCCAGAGAGAGGAGGTTGGTGAGTGTAGCAAGCAGGGGCCACAGTCCCCTAGCATTACATGAAGACAAAAGAGCATCAGTTTAACTCAGTGAAGTCCTGGAGAGAGACTTTCATAACAATAATGATCAAGCTGTCACATCTTAGAAGTACTATATAGTATTTTTTACATGAGGTATATCTGCCTATGGGACAACCAAGCAAATATAACTAGCTGTCAACATAGTGATAGATATATACATACACAACAAATACAGATAACCCAAACAGGATGTTGAATTGCACTGTTTGGCTATGTCTATGCTTCAGAGTTTATTGGGAAAAACAGCTGTTTTTCCAAAAAAACTTCACTTACATCCATACTGCAATTGCGTTCTTTCAAAAGAAAATCGAAAGAACAGAAGGGGGTTTTCAACATTGGTAAACCTCTTTTTATGAGGAAGAAGCCTCTTCCCAAAAGAGCTCTTTCGGAAAAAGGCATGCGTGGATGGGGAAGAGGGAGTTCTTTTGAAAGAGGAGGAAAGAAAAAAATCACAGGTGCCCTGGTGGCCACTCCATCCACAGTAATCACAGCTTAAATGCGAGATAGTGTCCATTCAGTGTGGACGCTATCTTCGAAAAAGCAGATGGCTTTTTTGGTGCGCTTTGGCAGTGTGGATGCTCCCTTTCGGAAGAAGTTTTTTTGAATGATCTCTTCCGGAAAAGCTTCTTCCGAAAGAAACCTGCAGTCTAGACTTAGCCTTTGAAGGATGAAGTGACATCAGGTAGTGTTTGATTCTAAAAAGAAGCCTTTTCTTGGAATGTAGCACATTAACAGTTTATATTTCTACATCATGATGTCTGATTTACATTCTCAAACTGTGTTGATAAATTTTATGCATTGAAATACATATACTAACTGACCTACTGCCAAAGTATCAAACAAAGAACTCCTCTGTCAGTAGCTTAGGAATTCATAAGTTAAATCAAGGTTATATTCATACAGTAGAACTCATTTTTCATCTTCCCCCTATTTAAGAGCAACAGAAATGGTTTCTCTCAAATTGCTAATTTTCAGAAAGTGAGAGGGAAATATTTTGATATATGACTTAGAAAACGAATGACTAAAAATAGTGGGTATGTTGATGTGGTATTACCTCACTAAACAATGCTTAGGAACAATGAATGCTTCTCAAAAAATGAAACTACACTTTATATAGAAAACTACACGTTGAATCTCTCTAAACTGGTACTGTCTGGTCTGACAACATCTGTGCTGCCAGTAGGGGGTGGCAGCTGGGAGCCCTATGGGCCAGCAGGATAGCGGTTTGCTAGGGAGTCCAGTGCACCACAGCTGGGCTGCCCAGTGGGGATGGCAGGGCAGCAGGGACGGCCGCTGGCTCTGGTCAGTGGCCAGGCCAGGGATCAGGAGCTGATAGCAGGGGGAACCAGAAATGACCTCCTCTGGTCTGGCAAAATCCCTTGTCCAGAACCAGTCAGGTCCTGAGGATGCCAGAGCAAGGAAGTCCAACCTATAATATCAGTGGAAAATACTAGCATTATGGATTAAGGTTACTACACTGCTCTTCTTGAAATGACTGGGGAAAGTCCCATTCATTTCAATTAGAGAAGAGTCACTCCCTACATATCAGTGTTACTGTTTCTTTCCCAAAATCAGAAACTTAAGAGAAAAGTTGGTATACTACATCACACACTAGAAAGTGTGGGAAGTAAAGAAGTATTTAAAAAACCCCAAACCCTATTCTCGCCAAGCTGCTTTTATTTTGTGCACAATCAAGCAGGATTGCTTTGCTAATAGCACAACTACTACTGCACAACATTTAAAGCAAATAAAATCTATAAAAGGCTTGGGTGCAATATTCTGAGATTACAAACAGCTCACACGGGTAAAATCTCAATGTTAAATGAGCATCAGGTCTTAATCACAGTTCTAGTTTTGAGGAGTTACGACATTCAGTCAACATATTTTGTGTCACCTTTGCTACACTATACAATGTAAACATGTTGCTGCAAGTGGGGACACAGAGCCAAGATGGGAACTTATTCTGCTGGAATTAGCTTTTCTTACACAGAATATTAGTGTATGCCCCAGTGGGAAATCTACCAAGATGACTGCTTTTTCTTGAGAAGCTATAGTTTTCTAAACCAGACATATGCAAAGCATGGTCTATAGGCCACTAGTAGGTCACAAGGTTCTTGTTGATCATGTGACACACGTCTGCTTCACTTTACAGTGATTACTGTAGCCACCCAGCCTCTTTATAGCCCAAATCCTGCAGTCTTTACTCAAGCACAGTTCTCACTGAAATCAGGGACTGCAGAATATGGCCCATATTACTAGAACCAGTATGCAAGCAGACATAGGTATTGAAGAAACAAAGGAGGAGGGAGAAGCTCAGCATCTTTCATTAAGGGCCATGCAAGTGTAAGAGGAATGAGATAAAAAAAACAGGCAGCTTTAGCTGTGGTCCACGAGTGCAAGTGCACACACAGAAATTAAGCCAAGTCAAACCTGCATGATGCTGTGACACAGCACACAATGCCACTCACTCAAATATGGCCACGCTGCTCCTCCATCAGCAAGTGGTGATGTCAGACCAAATTTCAATAAGTGGGGTTGTGACTCTATGTGCCAGCTCACAGTGCCACTCAGGTTTGGCTCAGCTACCCCCGGTCATGACAAGAGAGGGCTGGGTCAAATTTGAATGGTCTGGATGTCAAATGATGCTATTGAAATTAAAATGTCATCATTTTTACCACAGAAAACTCTTAATTGCAATAGATATATTCCCATAATAATTTATTTTGAGAAAACTTCATTTTTGATGGAGAATCATCCCACTTTGCTCACGGTGAGTTTCCTTAACATTGATAAAATACTGCCCACACCATTCAGCCAAAGTATTCATTTATAAAACCCAAAGCAAATGTAAGTTCTTGAAGCATCTTCTAGATGTTACAAATGTGGGCAGCTTCTGGACATCCTCACTAATTAGACATTTGGAATAAAATTTAATCATTTTCCCTTAAATCAGTTCTTGCATTCTGGATAGTTGTTTATATCTCATTCCTTGATTCCACATCTCATTCCTTGATCTAATTCCTTACAGTCTCAATTGGGCAACCTTTTGTTCCCATGAACAAGAATACATGGAACAGGACAGTGTTAGTCATTCTTTCAGTAAAAATTTCCAGTGTAGCTTTTGATCTTCTAGAAGAAGTTATGAAATGATGACATAAGTCCAGTGAATAGGATTGATATTAATAGCCCTGGTATTCTTGTTTGGAAACATATCTATTTTAACACTTAAAAAAAACCAAAACAAACATGGTTGATTATTGTAAATATGCGTCTTCAGAATGAAGCATTGGATTCTCTCTCAGTTGTGCACGTACGGGTTAACCAGCTAGTAATTTATACATTTTTCCAAGCAGGAGTTAAAATGATGAGGAGCAGGAAACACAAGCTTCTCCTCCGCTAAAATCAGAGGGAGAGTTCCCTCTTTTCTTTGGCTGGGACTGTCTGATACGTTTAATGGCTGGCACAATGGAGTACTGATCTTGGGATAGTAATAAATCGTACCATAATAAACATGATTAAAAACAGTGCAAATTCCTCCTTTTGTCTTCATCTAATTTAACCACTGCACCTAATCCACACACTAACCTTGGGGATGTGATGCATAGGCTAATGTGTTACCAGGCTTTATATCTTTGCATTTATAGTATGCAGAAATTCTGCCCATATGTTAATAAGTTTTCTAACAAACTGTATAGTACTTAATTTGTAAGGAAGTACATTATAAGTGTGAGATATAGCTCACAATATACAATTACAAACACTACATAGGTAATTTTAAAAGAATTTCCAGGAAAGAACATCTCCCATTCAGACAGTGCTACACACCTAAGAAATACTATTGGCAAGATCTTGTAGGAAACAAATTGTGCCTTGGTTGATGTTGAAGGTGTTCCATTTGGAAGAAAGATAAAACAGAAAAGGGTATCTAAGGATTTCTAAGTACAATTCCTCCCAGGAAAAGAAATCACTCAGGCAGAGACACGGCAGCAGACAGCTAGGATGGAATGCACAGGAGGGACAGACATATGTAGAGGCTGGTGAAATGTGACAAGGCTGCACTAATGAGAGGTGAATAGCATTAGAATAGTTATAACAAGTGAGAAAATCTTAGTACTATTGGACTAACACTGAGAAATCTAATAAGATCAGGGAGCTTAAACAAGACTTCACATAAAGATTGGATGCCATCAAGCTAAATAATTGGTACTCTCAGTAGAAACTCATGAGATTTTCTAAGAAGTGGAAAGAGTAGGCAGAGAATCTTTAATAACAGCTTCTGATTTTTCATTCCAGTTTTATGACAAAAATGTTAGCTGCTGCTCATCAGAAATCTGCACCAGTGGGAATGTGACTGAAAAATGCATTATAGCTCTTAGCAGCCAACAATATTCCTCCTGAACTTAATAGTTAGGGACCTATTATGGGAGGTGCTGAGCAGCTTATGAACAAGTCTGCCCTCATTTATTTTAATGGGAGTTAAGGGTGTTCACCACCTCACAAAGAGTGGGCCTTTAACAAGAGAAGTAACAACATTTTCTTCTCTCATTACTGTCGTTCTTTCTTCTCTGCTACCCATCTTGTAAAAAAAAATCCCAGTGTCAATCCATCATACTTTTCCTCAATTAAATTGTTTTTAAAGACTCACAAATTCCACATCAGCTAATCCTTTACCTCATTATAAATGGGAAAGTGAAAGAGTGGGGGAGAAGAATAGATGCAAAGAAAAATCATATGTTGTAAATTACCAGCAGTATTGGTCTCCAGGTGCATCTTTGTCATTTAAACTATAAATTCCTTGTGGATAAGGACTGGCTTAAAAAATGACTTATAGTATGTGTATCACCATCATGCTCATGTCCCATCATAGTCACAGATATCTCACACAGGTGCTTTTCAGCTTCAAAATGTTAGTTAGATTACATGATACTAATTTTAGTCGAATGTATGGCATATAGTAGGTATCATGCAATCGAAAAACAAAAATAACAAAAAGCAAATAAATAAAAAAAACCACCAAGGTATGGCTTCATGACTGTCACTTCACCAACATGCATACAGTGTAAAAAGGTAAAATTATTAAGGAAGCTCTTTCTCACTTAGGGTACGTCTACACTCAAAATAAAATAGGCAATTTGCACTATGCAAATTGTGTATCTTATTTCAATTGAATTTCAAAATAGGCTATTTGAGAATTTGAAGTGTCTAAACAGTGCCAAATTTTGAAATAATGCACTATTTTGAGAGATCCCTTAATCCTCATGGAACGAGGGTTACTGGGATGCCGAAATAGTGTATCCGTTATTTAAAAAAAATATTTTAAAATAACAGGTGGCTTGTTAAGATGCAGGGTAGCTATTTTGGGATACCTCTGCACAGTGTAGACATACCTTTGTTGTATGGATAACTAACTACCATTTCTGTTGTTTGCTCTTTAGAACAGTAAAAAAAAAATCTGTACCCTTCAGTCTGCAATTTGAAACAGTGATGCCAAATGAATACATATACACACGCACAAAATTGAGTTTCTTTATGCCAATAGTTGCTTGTCTTTTCTGAAATTTCAGTGTATAGGTCAGATTGGTGAAACAACTGTGAATAGGAGTGATAACTTGCAAGAATAATCTAAATCCATATAATGTTCAGAGTGCCAATATTTTCAGTGAGATCAGAACATTCACAGAATATATGTTTGGATATGCAGATGTGGCTGCCTGTGACTTTCACCTTTTCACTTGAAGAAGCTTTCATTCCAGCTACTGTATAATTATATCCCAGATTTGTGACCTATTGTCCCTTTTTTGACCTGTTTTACAGAGCCAGCAAAACTCACTATCCAGGGCGTGGAAACATCTGGATGGTCTTTAGTTCTTTATTGCATCCAAGATAAATTCCAATATCTGTTACCCATATGAAAGAAGATATGATATCTGGACAGCAACACCAACCCAGATTTATACCAGTGAAATTTCTATCTCATTTTGGTAGGCTAATTTTTAAAGCATTATGCTTGTATTACAAAATTGAACTTACATAATGCTTTTCAACTATTAACTAATCCACCTTCAAAATATACCAATGTCACAGATATATTTTTACAAAAAGGGATATTGTAGCAGATATGAAATGGTTTACTAAGCCAAAGAAAGAGTCAGTTTCAGAACTGAGATTACAGCTAAAGAGTTACAACTTTTCAGTCATATGTCTTAATCAGATCTCTCTCACAGTACCATTATATACACAACAATGCACTGTGATTTTCATACTCACCAACATTTCTATACGCAAACAACTATTTTCCACAAGTGTCTTAAAAAACACTCTTCAATATCTTGCTTCTGTCTACTAACAAATTATGTTCTCGTTCATAGCTATGCAATGACAGAGCTTAATGTTTAAAATGCAAGGAACCAGGTGTAAGAGAGACAGTATTTACCCTTTGGACCAGTGAAATCTAGGATAATTCAGGGTAATACTCAGCTGCTTTTGAGCCCCTGGGAAAACAAGTATAATATTTCCATCGTATTGACACCATGGTCCTCCTTGTCTAATTACAAGTATGTAACATTGGGAACAGAGCTCACTGTCAAAAACAAAGGCCTCTTCTTAGCTAGCTAAAAGAACATCTTCACTAGACAATAAAGGGAACTGGTATGTGTAATTGATTATTCCCACTCTCTGTGAGACACAATCAGCACTTAAGAGGGTTTGAATATAGTGTCGTATAGTGGATTATTCTAGAAAGCGCGGACATATATACCTTATTACTACTGGCGGCAAATACCAATCTCTTTTCAACTCAAGTAGGGGATTTTTGAAGTTGAAAGTTGTAAATTTTGTTCCCCATACCACATATATGCAGTCGGGTACTAGCAAGTTCGTACCATATAGTAATTTTAAGGTGAAAAGTGCTAAGGAATTGCTAAGTATTACTGAAAGGTCACAGACTGGTCCATATGCAAATGAGAAGTTTGGGCATCTTACATTGAATAGAGGACAATGCTATACAGACAAGGCAAAGTAAATCTAATATAAATGTCTTATTTTGTTGCAGTTTTATTGGAGATTACTTTCTCAGCTGCAAAGTGAGTGTAGTGAATGTAGCAGTAAAGGGAGGGGCTTATATGGATGAGATAATTCAGGGTAAGAGGAGCAGTCTATAATGCAGACTGTCCATTCCAATTATTTTCTCTAGTTATTGCTTAGGGAAGGTGAGGTGAGGCCCTACAGAATGCACTTTTGCCAAGATGAATGGGATAAAACAGGGACTATACTCAATTAACCAACGTGTAATACCAGATACAATTTTTCTTTCTGAATACCAGCCTTCACTGTGCATTGGAGAAAATATCTAATATCCGTTGTATCTCTCCTATAACTGGTTGAAATCTGATTTTAAAACTTTTCATTATTGAAAAGATTTTTTTAAATTTTCTTTAAAATGAAAGATGACATCATGCTAAGGAAATTCATGCAAATTAAGCAGGGCCATACAAAGCAATTAGTGTCAAGATCAGAGGTGACATTTTTCCCTAACACTAGTTTAAGCTTTTGTGCATGAGCCTATAAATAAATATTCCCTCAAAGGAACGTGTACAAAAGAAAAGGGATGTCAACAGACAGGACCAAGACATTTTTTCCCAACATTTAGAGATAAATAACCCCCTGAAGAGGAAACACTTTTATTTAAGAAATCACAGTTTTCTGACAACTGAGCGATAGGTAAAAGTATATGCAGGTTTTGCAGTCAAAAAATTTGTCAAGGCTGGGAACATACTGGATAGATGCCTGGGAAGTCTTAGGTTAATTAATTCAAAACATCCTCTGACTAAGAATTCCTTTGGTGGTTTTCCTTATGCCCACAATACCACTACCTGCCTTAAATGACTACTTTGAGTTAGTCCTTCCACAAATCATACTGCCTGTTAGCACTCTCCACTGTATTATATATTCTCTGTAGTAATATACTATTTTTCCTCCAAATACCACAGCATCTGCACATTTGAGAATCTATAGCAAACTGGACGGAATCAAAGATTCGTGACTTTACACTGCATGTTCTTGGTAGGAATACTGTCAGCAAAACCACCAGCAGTATTAACACCCTCTCCATACACTCCATTGGCAGCATGGCTCCTTTACAAGCCTACCATGAGGGAGGCCAGAAGAGAGTAACGCTCACTTTACCATTGTTTCCCAGGATAACAACATCATTTCAGGCTGTACTGAGCACCTTTCCAAAATTATTTTAAGCTTCGAAACAGCATTGCTGGGTAGCTAAGCTTTATTTTATGGATTAACAGTTTGGGACTCATCAACTTTAAGGTCAGGTGGGATCATCATGATCATCTGGTCTGACCTCCTGCACATTGCAGGCTACAGTAACCTGTCTACCACCTGGGAGAGGTGAAGTAACTGCTGAGGATCACATAGGAAGTCTGGGGCACTGCTGGAACTCAGAGCTATGAGACATCTAGGTCTAAGCACTAGACAAATACTTCAGCAGCAACTATCAGCTTCAGTATCTCCCAGAGCAATTCATGTCTAGAATGTAATATCCAAAATCATTCCTTGGGCTATTTTAGCACCCACTGAGAGTTGCACACGTGTACCAGTCTGAGAGGTATTGGCTCTGCACATTCTCAGTTCCTTCTTGCCAGTAACTCTGACAGAGAGGTATGAGGGAGTGACATGGAATGGACTTGAACACCACATGTCAAAGAGCAACAGTTACAAGAAGTTAGTATTTTTTTCTTTTTCGTGTGTTTGCTCATGTTCATTTCACAGTAGGCAACTCACAAGTATGTGCTGACAAGCTCTCCCAAAACTGTAATCACAGGTCAGTTGAATGATGGCATAAAGGGACGTGAAGGTATGAACTGATGACGAACTTGTGGCTCTGTAGTTGTCCTGCCTGGATTGGTACCTGTATGAGGGATGATGCTGACAAAATCTGGGCTCTTGTGGAATGAGTGGTCATAATGGCTGGAAGTAGAAAATTTGCCATCTCGTGGCAAGTTGACCTGGGAGCCCTCTCATCCTTTCTGCTATTGCTACAAAGAGCTTTGTGGACTTACGAAAGGGCTTTGTTCTCTCAATACAAAAGGCAAAGGCTGATGTATGAATCCAATGTTCCTCAGAAGTTTTTTGAGGCTTCAGGAAGAAGACAGGTAGAAAGATGATATGGTTGTTGTGAAATTGTGGCACCAACTGTGATATGAAGTCTGGATGGGGGTACAGTTGATACTGAAGTCTGGTGGTGCATAGGCTGGGTACCAGTGATGTGCCCTTGGCAGAGAAAAAGATTCTCCTTCAGACTCTGAAGAGGGGACTCTTGTGGACCATGATGGAACCATACCCCCTTCTTCCTCCAGGTGGTGCTGGTGTTCCAGGGGTTGGGGACAAGTCAATGACCACAATGCTGGGATCATGGTAGGTTTACACCTAGAGGGAGCTGGGGTGCCAGGGCTGGGAAGGAGCCTGACGTTCCCTGTTCCACCAGTTAACTTGGCTGGTGGGTGCCCCCTTGGAATCAAGACCAGGAGACAAAAAAGAGGGCCTGTGCCACTTGGAAACCTCTGGAATCAAGGTTACTGTCAGACCACTGGCACCACAGCATTTTCTGGGAGTTGGCAGAGGGTCTCCACTGAACTAATCATCCTAGGCAGAGTCAACAATGCCATCTCTGTGACAGGGAGAAAGAGTGGCTCAACACAGGTCTCACAATAATGGTCCCTCCCTGCTTGTCGTTCTTTTGCAGAGTTATTCTTTTCCTTAAGGTCAGTCTAATCTTCTAATATTCTGATCTGCCTCTGTATTAATGATGCCTCCCAATTTTATATCATCAGCAGATTTTATTACCACGCTTCTACTCTTTGTGCTAAGGTCATTAATAAAAATATTGAATAAGTTTAGTCCCAAGGCCAAACCCTTAGGAACTCCACTAGTAATCTTCTTCCAGTCCAAGAGTCTCCCCTTTAGTTTGCCCCTTAACTTCCTTACCATTTATGTAATAATCATCCTATTATCTAATTTAACTAATAATTTTCCGTGTCATATTATGCCCAATGCTTTACTGAAATCCAAATATATAGGTCTTTTTGACTACAGCACAAGATCAGGCACTGCATCTATTCCCACATATCTCAAATGCAAGTGACATAATAAGTCAACAAAATCCACAGCATTTTCTGGTAGGATCATCACTTACTAACAGGCTAATACCGACATCCTGTTACAATATCCTTTTCAATAAGGTGACTGGCAGGTCAGCAGATTAAGTAAAATTGACCACCACCTTATCACTTGGTTACCAAAATATGTGGTTAGCCGAATGCGTTTGCATGCACAATCCATTTTTATTCAATCCCTTATTTGCAGTTTTAATGGGAGAAATGTATAGAGTATTCAAATGCTTCTAACACTGATGAATCAAAACTACTATCACATATAAAAAGTACCTACTTTTTATTCAATGTTATTTCCATACAAATTCCACCATCTGCCATTTTTGTATGTTTCCTTCTTCAAAAGATGTGGCTAGATTTTGCATGTGTGATTATGTTGATGCCTTCCTAAAGGCAAAAGTATGCAAAGACTTTCAACAACAGAAATTCAAATTTGGGCTGGGAAATATTTTAGCACCAAATGGGAACCTTTCAGAAAGAAATAAATGTGAAATAAATAATATAATAATGGACATGTTTTGCAATCTATAGGGATAGCACACCTTCTGTTAGTGCTATACCTAACAGAAGTACTCCTAATATTTTACCCTCGGACTTGGAGTTACACTAAAGCTTACATATGTCTTTGTTGGTTCACTGCTTTTTTTCATCAGACTAAAATCTCTTTTTTTTTAAAGAGGGGGAGAATTGATGTTCATTCACATAACAATACAACAAATTCTTAACTGGAGGTTTGCAACACTCAGTGTCATATCTATCTCATAAACGAAGGTGAGTACATGTGAAATCTGTGAATAACATACATCCTTCAAAACAGGCTAGCACAAAAAGAGATTTAAAAACCTTTTAAAGCTTCAAAAACTCAAAAGCGAGTGGTGTTCTTTGTATGATGTCATCTTTTGCAGTACAGTGCAATGGTTAAAAAAACTAAAATGAACTGATCTGATAGAAAAGAAGTAATACACATTTGCTTTCCCTGCCAGAATTTGTATTCTTGTGGAAAAAAAGACACTAGGAAAACTCAGACATAGCACTCCACACTAAAATATTGCCAGCGGCATCTGCTTAAGGACTGATATAATAGGCCAATCATTTTGGGGCATCATGTCCTTTTTAAAAAAGTTCCCACAGTCAGATGGCTGTCAGTGGTGGTGCCAGTGAACCGTTACTCAAGGCCCCCCAAACACTTTGTAAACTAGAAACTGGAAGGACAATAGTAAATTTCAGTCCTAGAAAGAGATAGTGTACTGAATACACAATACCAACCTTTGTCTGCTTGGGGCTACTGTTGAAGGAGAAGGCTACTTAATCTCCTCATTTGCCCCGGGGGATTCTAACTGTTTTAATGTGTCCTTTTTTGAGAGCCTGTGAACTGCAGAATATAGGCTGGTAACAACTTTCTTTAAGACTACATCGGTAAAACCAAAAGCTGCCAACACAGAATGCTAGCACAGTGGTGCTAATGAGTACAAAGAAGATCTTTAACTGTTTTTACAGCTACCATGGCTAGGGTTTCATGCCATTCTTTGGTGAAGGAACTAATTCTTTGGCTTCTTTTATAAGAATCTAGCTTCTGTCACAGGGTGGAGGATAGCCTCTTCACCCATTTTTTGAATAATAATAAAGCCTGATGCATCTTTAATGAACTGTGGGATTTCTGGGTTTTCTGTTCTTAATATACAATGCAGATAGAAATCTGTATGTTCTTGGTGACCTTAAAAATACATTACACTAAAGGTTATTTAATTAAGGACTACTGCTGGTGAAAGTGTGTTGAAATGGTCTATATATTTTAATATTTAGGGGTAGATTCAGATGTTGAAAAGTTATCTCACTCAAACTGGTAGAAGTGAGAAGAGAGGAAACTGTTAGTGCTTAGAGAGAGAATAAGTGAGGACTGCTGCTTTCTGTATTTCTACAAAAAAATGGAAATTTTCTATAACCTGGCATCTTTTCTGTTATGTGTTGTGCAAAGTCTTCAATTAAAAGTACAAAAATTTAAATGTGTGGCTAAAGATATTATAAAAAAATGCCACAATTCAAATACAGAGTATAGGCCCAATAGTTTGTCATATTAGTGTTTTAATGGGAACACTTAAATAGGACAACAAAACTATTTAAGAGACTTTCCAGAGAAGCTAGGGATTTGCTGAACAAGATAAATCTTAGCATGTGAAAGAACAAGACTTTCCATTATTTAACAAAGTATACTTAGACTTCCTGATCATGCACTCTGTTGCACAATATGGCCATAATGAGCATAAATCATATTTACTGCTAGGTCACATGTTATTCTTTTTCATAGTGATGGGAGTAGAGTCAAAACACCCAATCTTTGTGTTCATGTGGGTATATCTGTTTCCAGACTTTCTTTTCTCCTTATCACCCCTCCCGCAGCTCTTCCTGCATGTTTTCCCTCAGTTTTTGTATTATACATCCAAAGGTTATATACTGCAACTGAGGCTGAAGTGCTAACAAGAGAGCCAGGGCAATAAGACAGGCTCAAGAGCTGCAGTTTGTGTGCTTTTTCCTGCAGTAGATTAGGAGAAGCAGCACGTTTGTCTCTTCATATTATCTGTTCATCTTTATCAAATAAGAAATTAACCATAAACAATGGACTATCAACCACTCTACTCTCACCAGCACAGCCACAGATTCCAAAGCACACTAGTTTTCTATTTTCAATTTGTGAATACTCTGTGTCAGTCTCTTGAGAAATCACACATGTTTACTCATTTAACCAAAACAAAAAACCAAGATGGTCAGATTAAAGCCATGAAAAATATGTTAACATTAATTAAACCTGCTTTTAATACTTCGGAGCTCGCTAGCTAAAATGATATGCATGGACTTATTCTGAAGCATGTTCTGCTTTAAAACAAATTTGCTTTCATATCATCTTGTGCCTCCTGAGATCAGCCATGAAGGTGAAAATTTATGCTGAAATGCTGGATTTACACCCATGGGTCATGAGCTAGATTCATGACCCAATTTAGTAAAATGCTGATAATAGTTTTTGTCAACATGCTTTGGGTGCAGAGTGTTTCAGGAAGGATAATTTATTTTTATGGCTGAAGTTCCTTCTTCTGGGACTTTCTGGGTATATGATCTGTGGCTACCAAATTGGTCTGGGAGGATTATGAACATCTATGCCAATAGGACTGAAGTTTCTCATTTTTAAAGACTCATTTAACCTACCAACTACACACCTCATATTAACCCTATGGAATTAAAGGACTCATGTGACTAAGGTTAGGATGAGTAGAAAAAGGAAAAGAGTATAGTCAGTATTCAGGCTCTGGAGACAAGTGGGTTTTGTTTAGCCAGAAATAAACCCAGGAGATGCTGAGATCCAGCCCAACAGAGCACAGTCAACTCAGTCTTTCCCTAGAGAACTTTTGTTTTGCTGGAATCTCTGTATTGCTGTTCAAATAAAATTGCTTTTATTATGGCTCAGCATTCAGAGATTTTCTGTGCTGCCAAGTAAATTGATTTGATTTTCCCCAGAAATCATGGCAACAATTCCATGGAATTCAAGACCTGGCCAACACTTCCCTTCTTCCCATTCAGGCCTTACATGGAAGCTGAGCCAACCCTTGCCTCGTGTTTTACAGAATGTGAATGATAGAGCAGACAAATGGTCCATTCCACTCAGCATATTCAAAGCAGCACCTGAGACCAGCAATAATAACTTTACCTAAAAAGACAATGATGATTTAGGAACTGTTGCAGTTGGAGTAAAGGATGAACACACACACACACACATGCACACATATATGGATGGGACACAATACTCATTTACAACATATACAGGCTGTCTCAGAGTATGTCTACACTTGCACCCTAATTCGAACTAGGGATGCAAATGTAGGCATTCGAAATAGTCAGTGAAGCGGGGATTTAAATATCCTGCACTTCATTAGCATGATCTCGCTGGCGTGTTACTCCGATCAACAGCTGTTTCGAAAGTGAAAGTGCGCGCCGGGATGTGTTAGTTCAAACCAAACCCCTTGTATGAACTAACGTTACTCCTCATTTTTTGAGGAATAACATTAGTTTGAACTAAGGGGTTTGGTTCGAACTAGCGCATCCCGGCGCACACTTTCACTTTCAAAACAGCTGCTGATTGGAGTAACACGCCAGTGAGATCATGCTAATGAAAAATGGGATATTTAAATCCCCGCTTCATTGACTATTTCGAATGCCTACATTTGCATCCCTAGTTTGAACTAGGGTGCAAGTGTAGACATACCCTCAGTGGCCAAGTCCTAATACTCCCAAGTAAGCCTGAGTTAAGAGTGCTATGAAAGTTGAATGGTCAGACACTAGAATAAGGGGTGAGGGGGTTAGGAGATTATCCAGTACTACCCATCAGTGACTTTTTCTACCTGGATAGGAAGCAGCAGAGCTCCAAAGTTGGTCTAGGGATTAGATCTTGTTCCCCAATCAAGTCTGGTTTGTGATGCTCTGGGGGTCTAAAGCAGGCAAAATGGATCAAATGACCAGTTGAAGATTCATTTGGGTAAGAAAATTCTTGAGTGGCAAAGATATGGTATAGCCAATCTTATGCCATGTGAACTTGCAACTCTCACTATAGCATGTGTGTTATGTGCTTGGTAGAGTCAAAACACATGTGGCTGGAGGGCTCTTTGCACTCCTGGCTGCCAGAGTGACTTGTTGGAGGCCATGGCAGCTGGGAATAAATTAGAATAGCCCTGAGGCTACTCTACAATATAGAGGGTTTAAATAGCCCCAGGATCACAGGGTATAAGGTAGCATACAACCACCTTTATCGCTCCTGCCTAGACCTTTGCAGAAAGATGGTCAGATATAGACCACAATATATTTGGGGTAGTTAAAGCAGGAGAGAAAATTCCAAGTGAGGATAGGAAATCACTTCTCTAGTTTTGCTGAGGGAAATTCATCTACATTTACAGTATAATTTATGACATAAAAAGAGTCACTTGGCCTCAGATGGGATCCTCATGAATTAGGAAAAAAATGGGGAAGGTAGAGATAGAAAGAGTCATTATATGAAATCTCCATCCTCATTTGGCTCTCTCAAGCCCAAGTCTGTGCATCAGAACAGAAAGGCTTCAGCGGCCTGGCTGCATGTGAAGCCAAAGTCTGCAACCTACTCTGACTTCTATGGATGGAGAGAGCCCCTTAATAGTTATAAATTTCAGAAATCATTGTACTAATGTAAACACCATTACATTCACACACCTGCGCTCTATTAAAGGCACAGGGGTTGCCAAAAAGTATTATAATTTTCATCAAAAAATAAATAATATTCTTATGGCTAGTCACAAGCAAACTTAGTTTTGCTGACATTGTTAATCCTGCCTTCACACGGGTCCAATCCCATGGGCAACATGAGCTTTGTGTGCAAAGCAAGAACTGCTCAATAGTGCAGTAATACAGAAATACATAATTTCTGAAAATTTTACAACTCCAGTAGAACCTCACTAATTCAGAATGAGTGAGAGCCCCACTGTGAATTATTCATTTTTGTGAAACTGGGAGCTTGTTGCAAATCCTCCCATTCAGTATCTTTGTGCATGGATCCAGGGAAGGAAACCACGTTCTCACCTCCCCTCAGAAGCGGTGAAGCAGCTGTGGAACCATTCAACAGACTCTAATAGACCCCTAAAACAGTAGTAAACACCCAAATCCCTCCATGCCACCTTCTTTCATGGGAGAAGTATCCCTCTATGAGCATGTCCTACAGCAGCTTTATAAGTCATACTACAATACTATACATGCCGTATAACCCTATGAATTATTGCAGCGAACTGAAACTAAACTACACATCTCCATTTAAATGAAAATAACCTTTGTATGGAGAAACATTGATTTTATATTGTTTAATGATGAGTAAATCCTGTCCCCGCATCCATAGGTGTGGAGCATCCCCTGGTGGTGGAATGATGCAGTGAGTAGTTCATGAGCAGTCTGTCAACTCCATGCTAGGGCTGTTCTTTGTGCACCAATAAAAAAGTGGAAACAACGAGCAGTCCTGTGGCACCTTAGAAACTAACAAATTTATTAGGTCATGCAATTTTGTGGGTAAAACCCACTTCATCAGATGAGTTGAAGTGGAAATTACAGAATTTGGGATATATATAATAGCAAAAGAATTTACCTTTCAATTGCAGGACCAGTGGATTGAGTAGAGCAGGCTGTGAGGAAGCTAATATTATGGTTGCCTGTACTATGGCTGCTTTGTAGTTAAATACAGGAATTCAGTCTCTGATGCTGTCAAACCAACATCTTTTACATATATAAGCACTGAGAATTCACAGTTTTCAAATGCAAAAGAAAAGGTATAAATTAATTACATGGATTATGTTTATCTTCCCTCTTTCCCCATTTCTCCAGGGTGTTAAGGCACATTATATGACACTTTTTAGCTTTAAAGATTTCTTGCTCACTCTGTAAATATGATTTTTTTATAAATTTCACTGACATATCCTGTATTTTGTCTGCATTTCCCTCCTTATTTAGGGCTTACTAAAAAGGCATTTTTTGCCAAATCAAAAGCTTTCATCTTTAGAATTAGCCTGCTCTTCCCAACTGATTCCCTTCAGTGGGGTCACAATCCAGTATTTTTAACCAATGATGGGAGAAAGAATAGAGCCAAATCAATGGAAACCTGAATGATGGGAACCAGAAACTTACACTGGTGTCATTATCTTCACATTACCTTGAGTTGTATTCAAGAAAGCACCACATAGCAACTTGTAATGTGATCTCTTTAGAGAGATACAACCAGGTAAATTGAAAATAGTCAGATTAGTCATGCAGACCATTACAGACCAGTTCAGGAAGAGAACTCAATGTATCGAAAGAGAGATTTGTGAGAAAGGTGAATGAACAACATGCAAAGGATAGGATCTTTGGCAGAGCAGGTGGCATGAGGGGGCAGAATGAAAACAAATAGGGGGAGATAAGTAGGGAGGGCCAAAGTTATACAAAGACCACTCTGGATGCAGTGTATGCTGACAAAGCCAGGGGAAAGATGCAAAAAGGGTAGTGGTGGCAAATTCAAATGTGAGATGCAATGCAACAAGGCCATAACTCTGCTGATAGCCAAAGAGACACATTTTTCTGCACTCATGGAGAATATTCACCTGCTAGCATGTTTCCTGAGACTATAACAGTATATTTGGAAAAAAGTAATATGCAGAAAATAAGCATATTTTGCTATTTTAAAAAATTAGGAAAACTGTACTGCATGAATAATAAATATTTTGATATACTAAATATATTAAATACACTATTATTTATATGCAGATTAAAGATACAGCCCTCAGTGTGGTCAATTTGCTCTTTATTACAGCTTTTGCAGAAACAAGTGAACACAATAGCTAAAGGTTTTCAATAACTCTTCACATCCCTCTGTCTTAATTTCTCTCTTATGTTCTTATTTGCTTCTAGCTTTCTGAAGCATTTGTCTTTTGGCAGAATTAAAACAGTGTTGATTTTATCCTCCCTAAACTTAAAATCTATTCAGCATTTGCAAGATTTTAGAGAGTATGAAAATTAATTGGCATGTAAAGGGAACTTTTTGGCACTGCCACAACTCAAAATACAGAACAAAAAAAAGACATACATTTCTATTTTGTATTAAGAGAAGTACAAACTATGTAGTAAAATGGTGCAACCAAAATGCTTCTTTTGAGGCCCAGTCTACACTAGGAACTTAGTATAACTATGTCACTGAAGTGTGTAAAAAATCCTAAATGCTGAGTTATGCAGTTAAACTGACCTATCCCTCATGAAGGCAGTGTATGGTTGACAGGAGAATTCTCCTTTCAACCTATTTACTGCCTCTAGGAGAGGTGGAGTCTTTACGCTGATGAGAGAATCCCTCCTGTTGATATAGGCAGTAACCAGTGAAGTGCTACAGCAGCAGTACTGTAGTGTTTGAAGTGTGGACTGGCCTTTAGTAGTTCTGACCTGATGTACACGGAGACATACCACCAGTCTCTTGGATAGTCAGGCCAAACACTTCCAGCCAACTCATGCAATGCCACATATAAGCCTTTTCTACCTTCTGGTTATGAATGCTGAAATGGACCACTGAAAGTACAGAGAAGTCTAGAAAGTTAAAAAGGCTGAAAGTCACACAGAAAGGTTAAATCACCATGGAAGAAGAAGGGTGAATTTGTGGCAAAGGCAATGGTTGAAGTCCCCCACACACATTGGGATGTAGCTGTGCCCACTCTCTACCTCAGCCTTTCACACTGTGGCATGGTTGCTTCATCTCACTTACATTTTGTTCATCCTTTTCCTTTGTCCCATCTTTATGAAAGAAAGGTCACCTCCCTCCTAACAGTAGAGGTGTAAGCTAGCCACACAGGCTTTATGGCAAGGGCCCTGTCATGCAAGTCAGACCACTGTGTTGTAGACCCAGTTCTGCCATGTGACTTTAGGGAAGTCATTTCACCTCTTGGGACCTCTGTTTCCCCTCCCACTCTTTGTCTAATTAATTTGCAAGATCTTTGGTTCAGGGGAAGTCTCATACAACACATTTATATGGTGCTAACACAATGGGGCTCTGATCTCAGTTACAACCTATATTATTAATACCAGTAACAATAATTAAGGTGTAGCAAAGATTCTAAGCTGTGCTGCAGCTCTTCCTTTATGAGCCTGGGCAAGTCAGAGAGGCCAAAGGTGCATGTGTACGTGTGTTTTTAATGTAAACGCTAGAGCCTGATTCTCTTCACTTAGCAGTTTCACATCAGTGCAACCCCACTGATTTCACTGGAGTTGATTCTTGATTTACACTGATGTTGATCAGATGAAAATCAGACCCCTTAAATGTAACTATCTTAAGATGCTTTTTTGGCTAAAGTCCAAAGCTGAATTAGTTGTATTTACTTTAGTCTAATAATGCCACCATTAATTATTTTATGTTTTAATAGCATACTCCCAAGGAAATAAGTGATTTATCTTCTTAATATCTGGCCTGTCTTCTGTTCTCTTGCATTTTCTTTGTCTTCTTTAATATGGTTGGGAAGTGTAATTTGTGAGCATGTGTGTGTTTATGCATCACATTTGCTCATTGGGTTCATATATATTGGGCATTGGAGAAATAAGAATGCACTGTATACAGCAGACTTCCGATAATCTGGCACCTTTGGGACCCAGGGGGTGCCGGATTATCAGATATCCTGGAGTATCAGGAGATACTTCGGCAGGGGGGCTGTGATGGGTCTGGGGGAGGGGTCAGGTGGGGAACGGCATGGCGTGGGGCGAACTGGGTGCTGGTGAGGGGCAGCGCTGCGGGACCAACCCGGCAGCACCCCAGCTGCTCTGCCCGCCCTTCCCCAAGTCCACCGCTGGTCAATTTCAGCAGCGGCGGACTTGGGGAAGCCGTGGGGCAGAGCAGCTGGGGTGCTGCCGGGCGCCGAGCAGGGGGGTGAGGGGCAGCGCTGCGGGACCAACCCGGCAGCACCCCAGCTCTGCACCGCTTCCCCAAGTTCACAGCTGGTCAGTTTCAGCAGCGGACTTAGGGAAGCAGCTCCAATTGTCCGGCTGGCTGGAGCACTTCCGGGTTCCATTTGGTGCTGGACTATTGGGAGTGCCAGACCACTGGATGCCGGACAATTGGAGTTTTACTGTAATGTGTACACTTGAAATGTATTTGTGCATATGCAGTATCAATACACACTTTTTAGGCACTAATGCCACTTACGCACAGCACAAGGTAAAGGCTGGTGTGACGATGTCACATCATCCTAAGGTGCCCACTGAAAGCTATTTAGCTGAAGGGCAGCAGGACGCTTCTGTGAGCCTGGCAAACAAGAGGAAAGGAATAGCTGCTGTAATACTCCTTAATTGCAGGCAGCTTATTTCCCTTGCATATTGATGCTGTTGGGTAGTGTGGAGAGTAGAGAGGTGAAATCATGGTTCCACATCCTCCCTGCCCATTTTAGAGCACAGTGCAGTGCTCAGGGAGTAGGGAGAGGGCATTCTCTGTACACATTTGTTCACACCTTTGCTTCCTGCTTTCACATGCACTGATGTCAGCACCAGAGAGTATCCAACCCATACTTGTAAGTCCATTTGCCTTAAAAGAGTGAAAATTCCAGGACATTGTTTGCAATTGCAACCAGTGAAAATGGATTTAGCAAATAAACAAAATCACGTGTGTGGTCGTTCACTGACAGCCCACAGACTCTGAAGCCTTTATGATTCTTTAACTGTACTAGTTCTTACATGCCATATATTCCTGAATTTCCCTGATGGAAAAAGAATTGGTAGCATTATGGTAGCATTTGTGTGGATTAACAAAAACAGATGCTTGTACACCATGTGCACTAGGTATTATGACTATGTCTACATAGAAGATTATGAAAAATAAGTGATTGTGCTACATCATATGCTGTTTTCTAGGTCTCCACTAGAGGGAGATCACTAGAAAGCAGAATAAACATCCTCTCAATGTCTAAAAAACAAGAGTGAAGAATGATCAAATTTATGCTTAAGCAGGCTTCTTTGGATGACTTTGTGTTTAAGGAATCATAATCAAGTAGAAAGCAGCCTATACTGGTTTTCCAGATAGCTCACAACAACATATTTTATGCTAAATAAACTCCCGCGGATTATTGTTTGTACACTAAAGGGTTTTTTTGCATATTTGAAGCTAAAACCAGATTTCTCATTTTGGAACTTCTTTTTTATTGTTGGTTTTGTAACTGTTTTTATACCATCTTTCTGGATAAAAATAATAAAAGTTCAATTTATGTTAGTTAAATATGTAAGAAATATAAATATCACATGTAGGTATTTTGTCCTTGTCTTACTATTTATAGTGACACTGTATCTATTTTAAATCAGGCATCATAAGGAAATACTTTAAAAATGCCAAGTGTTCTGCATTTATTGGTTTCAGCCTCTCCAGATTATCAACACTAGAGAGAGGGGGCAACTAATCATACCACTGTAATCATATTAGGCTTTAGAACATAAAATTACTTGTAAGAATGCAAAATTATGAGTAATTTTCCACGTAAGGTACTCTCACCTTCTTATACAGATCCACCCTGATTGAGTTAGCTCTGATGTAACATTCCCATCTTTGTATCCCTACTATCTGTTTCTTTTTCTTTCACTTTATGCATCTGATGAAGTGAGTTGCTTATGCCCTAATAAAATAGTTAGTCTTTAAGGTGGCATTGGACTTCTTGTTGTTTTCTGCTAAAATTACAGGTGTTACTCTTTTCAGTTTGTATATTTAATTAAAAAGGAAGACAGTGGAAAAACACAGAGAGCATACCATGTCCCAGTACTCACTATTTCCACTAATTAATGCATTTTAGTTATTTGCTGAGGGGTATATTGGTCCATTGATATGCCTACATGACCCCCATTAAGAGAATAATATATCACTATACTTTACTGTGGATCCAAATCTCTGACATTCTCATGAGTCACCTCTACTCTCAGTTAAGTCAGTGTGACTTCTTCCTTGAGAAAGAAGATCAGGATCTGTAACTCTGTCCCTTTTGTTTTGAAGTACCATACACACATATATACATTGAGCTTCGTTCTACAAAGCTTTGCCCCTTGAGTAAACTATTTACACCTGTGAAAAGCAAGAGTAAAATATTGTCCAATAATAATAATAATAATTAATAACTGATAATTGGCATCATCCCACACACATACAAGTTGGTAAGTGACTACACCAGGGCCAAAGAGAACTAATAATATTTATAAATGACAGGAGAGTGTGGTACAAAAGGTATTGGGATATTCACATTGTTTACAAATACACTATCCTGGTCATCTCAAACAAGAGCTGATACTACCAGCAAGTTTCTGTCTATGTCACATGTTATAGAAAAAATAACTATTTTATAACTGCCTGAGTTCATATTGCTTGGTTTATAAATCCAGATTCTTCACATAGGGCATGTCTACACAGCAGGGCTAAAGCTGAAATAAGCTACACAACTTGAGCTACGTCAATTATGTAGCTTAAGTTGAAATAGGTTATGTCAGCTTTTGGCGCTGTCTACACAGCAGGAAGTCCAAGAAAGAGCACTCTTCCTTGGACTTCCCTTCCTCCTCGTAAAATGAGAGTTACAGGAGTCAGAGTAAGAAGTCATCCAGCTCGACATTATTGTGACATTATGTCGAAATAACTGCTTGTAGTGTAGACGCGGACTGTGTTTTTTCCAAATATCACTGTCAGTTATTACAAAATAACACTGCTCTGTAGATGTACTCGTAGAAAATCTGTCACTGATCCAGGACAGAATCTTACCCATCTCGTGTCCATATCAGGTGCAATTTTAGGGGGAGTTTACATATTTTGGTTAAAGAAGAAGCCTTTCTGTAACAGGAACATTTTCAAATCACTTTACAGGCATCTAAGATTTTATAATATGGCCAAGATATATAAGAGCTACTATAGCAGCTCAGACCTGAGGTCAGTTGCATATAGAACCCTTTCTCAGACAATGGCCAGTAGCAGATGCTTCAGAGGAAGATTGAGGAAAATGTGTATTAAGAAAACCTTGCATTACAGCACTGAAAATAGCAGTGTAAGCATTTTGGATGAAGGTCAGTATCTGAAACCCAATCCTCTTGCTGGATTTCAGAGCCTGACCTCCAACCCAAGTGGAAACATCTACATACTATGTTTAGTGCCATCAGGGAAGGCTCATGTGCTTGAGAGTGTAGATTTAGGTTCTGAAACTTGCTGCTGCCTTCGGGCATAGGTGCTGGAAATTGAGGTGCTGGGGGTGTTAATGCACCCTGCTTGAAATTGTTTCTATCATATTCAGGCTTTACAGTTTGGGTCAATGTACAAATTGTTCTAGTACTGTTGCCTTGGTGGTTTGTTTGTTTGTTTGTTTTTTTTTGCAGTGTAGACATACCCAAAGGGTTCTCTCAAAGATATGTCTCTCAGAGGCCAGTATGATTTTAAAATGAAGGGGTGAATTGTGGCCCCATTGGCAAAACATCCATTGACTTCAGTAGGACCAGGATTTTGCATAATTTTTCTAATTTTCCTAAGAAGGCGAAGCAGTAAAAGTAGGACATTTTAAAAATGTTTTTTGATGCTCCTTCTTTCTTAGGTAAATATAAAATATTATTTTTTCCCTGATTTTGTCAAGAAATAATAGGCAAACCATTTCACATTCAATAGTACATTCACAAAATGTTATAATCTGGTTTTGCAAATCTACTATATATTTTGAAGAATTTGTCTTTGTGTTTGATCAAGAATTCTTCCAAGATGGTAAGAGCTAGAACCACAAAATTCTGTATACAGTTTCCTTTTATCATAACTTAAAGCAACATAGAGATTTGGTTGTACCAGGAAAATGGGATGTGTCTGGAATGGGATAGCTTCTCATAAAAAAAAACAGTCCTCAAAATTGACATAACTGAGTAAATGTTGAAAGAGACTGAACCAAAATGAGCCAGAAAAATAGGATGGACTTGGTATAGAATTGCCTCTCAATAAACTTTATGGAAAAGAGATAAAATAGAGAAATTTGGAGTAGTGCTCTGTTTTGGCACAGTTAAATCAATGCTTAAGGTTTGAAAACAACAAGACAATGTTATTGGAAAACAAATTGACTATACCCCTTTTTGGTAAAAAATAGCGAATCGTGAGCATTTAGAATGATGAGGAAAAAATACACTTGATGGAATTCCCATTTAAAAAATTATTTAAAAAATCAAATGAGCAATTTAACAATTCCCCTTTTTAAGAAATTCAAAATAAACCTTAACTTCATAAAAATAACACTATATTTTTGAAAAATACAATAAATAAAGCATGTACATTTTCCTCTTAATTAAAAAAAACCAATTGTGTTAAGGACCACTATAAAAATCTGCTAGTACTTAATATACGACTCAAAATGAAAGAGATTAGCAATATAGCATGGAGATGTCTCTTATTTTTACCTAAGAGGTACAGTGTATGCAGCAGTACTGAGAACTTCTTATATACTTTGTCCTGTGAATGACCTCAACTTTGATGTATAACAAAATTAATTCAGCCTGCTTCTTGGCCTCTCTTTAATAGAGACTGTCATTCCTGACAGATTATCCCATATAAAGTTATTTGATAATATGGACTGATTTCCAAAATGAATAAACCAAGATATAAACTCTGTTCATAATTAAGTTGGCATTTGAATCTGAACTGCAGCTCCCAAAGTATGACAATGCTTTTATCCAATAAGCCACTTGGCCCTTAATACATTGATATTTTTTTCTTACTAAAGATGTAATCATATTTTAATCTTTCTAAATACACAGAGCATTTCAAGTGAAGATGAGAACACTCTAATCAGCCAGAAAATTAAGGTGGTGCCTTTGTTCCACAACAGAGAGAGCTAACACCTGTAGGACTTTTAAACCACAACACTGACTCAGTTGGCATAAGATTAAAAAGGATGATATTGTTCTGGATTTCTATCCACTTATCTTCTGCCAAAACACTTGCACAGTTTTTTTTTCAAGTATGTCATGTTGATTACCATTTCCAAATAGGATTGCTTTTCCATAGGTGAATTACAGTATTCTTAGTCACTGTTAAGAAATTAACACTTTCAACTGTTGTTATAGTGACATAAATGCTACTAGAACAACAGAACGGTTTATGAGTTCCAGTAATTAAAATCTAATGTGCAACCTGATTGTGGAGTCTACTGTATACATGGACTTCTTTAAGCATTCTATACAAGTAGATGTCGTAGACGCCAGGCTAAGGTTTGTAAGATTGTCCAGAGGGAAATATATATCAACCAAGTTATGGTCCCTGCAATAAAGAATTAATAGGCTAATTTTAGATATGAATACAAACAGCAACAGAAGTAGAAAAAAAGACAGGTTCAACAAGCAGTACGAAAAAGAAATTCCCACCCACTTACTTTCTCTTCAAGTATTTTGAGCAGCCTACTTTGTCATTTATTTTATTTATAAAAATTCACCACATTGAAATGTTAGCATAAATATCACCAGAAAATTAATATTCTCAATAAAGGCCCAAATTTGAGAGGTGCTGAACACATACAAATGACAGTGTGACTATGATTCATGAACCCTTTGGGTAGACATGGGCCAGTTATGAGTGATTCTTGATTTCTGGTTTTTTTTATCGGTTATTTGAAATGTGATTGTGGGGGGTAAGTCTGGTTTCAGTACAAAGCAAGGTGAAACACCATGTTTGTTACTTTTTATCTCAACACAGGATTCAGAGCAAAATTCATGGAGAAGCAAAACCACACATTGGGAAAGGCCCTCACAGACTCTTGTAAACAAAATCTACCAAGTCTTTCATAGTTCTATTCACTGGAAACTAGCTCACCTTCCTTCTGGATTATATCAATATTATGCACACAAGGATATCAATGGGAGTATTGCCCCTGGTATCAAATGGGGCAGGGATGAGCCCAGGTCATTGGAAGATGGAATAAGCATAAGGAGAGTGTGACTTTTGTCTCCTCCTTTTGAATGTATTTTTGCTGAGAAGTATTTTCACACATTCTGACATTATTTCTGAATTCCAACAGGTAAGTTGCTTTAGGGCCATTTTCTAAAATAAGGTTAGTTTACTGGTTTAAGACAGTGTAAAAAAAAGTAATTATAGAACACATCTATCTCAGAGAAAATCTGACACCTCCATTCAACCTCATAGAAATGTGTTAGGAATTTTATATGGGCTGAATTTAATGCTATAAATAACATTTTAAAAAATTATTTCAGTCCAAGTTCTTGTGATTCAGTTCACAATTCTTCTTTAAGATATAATAATTTACTCTCTGTCACTTATGTAAGCAACTTTAATCACAATAAAAAAATTATTAGATGAATTTTGGCACTTTTTGTGAATTATCCACAGTCACGTTGCAAAATTGCCATCTTTATTCTTTATTCAAGATTTACTGAATATATTTGTGAATAGTATTTAGTTTGTAGTTTGGTCTCTGGCTTATTGTTGTGAGTATTCAATATGCAAAATTCAGAAAGGGAAATCCTGTTTCAGTTGAATTCAAAGGTAAAACTCCCATTGACTTCTGTTGGGTCTGGTTTTACCTAAAACAGAAGCTCCAGACACAGACTGGGAGCATTGTGAATGGCTATAGGAAAAAAAATAGAGGGAGGTTTTGGAGTCGGTGCTGGCTGAAAGTGGCTTGGGGCTATGAGCAAAGATTCTTGTCTCCTGTTCTTTTTAATTCTTCCTGTGTTCAGGGAAATTAGACTTTTTAAATTCTTTGGAAATGAACAAAATTTCATGCGTGAAATACTTGACTGTCACCAGTTTCTTCAAATTGGTACACCCTACATGACCATACATTTTGACTAACTGGTCAGGTCAAAGGAGTTTCTCTCTCTCGTGAGTGTATATACACACATAGAGACAGGGGGGAGATTTGGGAAGCTACTCTCTATAATTAAGATAAGTTGTAACCAAAAATTCATTTGGATCTCAGTAAGAGATTCTGCTCTCCTAATATCACAGTGATGATCCAGGTATAAACATCAGAGCTGAGAAGGATCTTATGATTTTGCTTTTGGGTAATACACAAAATGGGATGTGGCATATTTTCTTAATCTGGTTCATCCAGCTATTTTCCTAGTGTTTCAGACTATGACCAGAGAAAACTCAAAAGAACAACTAATCTCAAGAGATTATGGGGAAGAAATTTCCTGAGAACAGCTCATGATATTTTTCTGTTGTCACAGTCATAACAAAACTCTAACCTTGACTAACCTTCCAACCCAGACATCAGTGTAAACGATCTACATCCAGATTCCACCTCCTCAGCTATCTCTAGTTTACACTTAATGATATCTCCTTAACTAAATGAAAATGATACTGTAACTGTGTTGGTTTTCAGATTGCTTAAATTTAAACCAAATATTTTAGTTCTCAAGGACAGGTGCTGCGGTGGGGGGCATTTCAGTGGCAGGTGGCAGCTTTCTTTCTTTTAACAAACACCATTCATGCATGCATTAAAAAAAATAGAAGGCACTGAATAAATACTAATTTGGCATAATTATGCAAAGTACAGCCCACTGTGTACAGAAACCTTCATCTAGTGGCACTTGTAATTTAAGTATCATGTAATTATATTGATTTTCGTGGTCAAGTCAGCTTTAAACTATGTCTTTGAGGTAAAAGGCCAGTGCATTAATCTGCTAAGCTATTTATTATTTAAATATTAATCAAGGGGTCAATTAATGTTTTCATTGCTTTTATGAATGAGTAAAGAGATACTGCTCAGAGCTCCTGGGAAAGTGCACTGTTACATGAGGGTCTGATTTCATTCCTCCTATTTAAATAGGCTTAAAGAAAGTTATTTATTATGCCACTTCAAGCCCTTAGATTTTGTATATCATATGAACAGGACTAGAGATTTTACTGGAATCTGATATCAAGATACTGAACACACAGAAGTATAAGGTCTTCAAACATTCTAGAATTCAGACTATTCTTCCTTTCTGTCTGTATATCATAGTAAAAGGGATTGATTAATACTCAGCCGATGTTAAGAACAAGAATGAAAGGCTGTTCGTGGAGACTTTAGGAGATTTCCAAGCTCCTAATCAGACTTAATAAAATATTCAAAATGAGGGAGGGGGAAGGAGAGGGAGGATGGTTGGTTTATTTGTCAGAGCCTAACTATTTTATTGCAACGTTCATCATAATGAAAAAAAACCAAAATATGATTCTGGTATACACCTTGCTGATAGGAAAGGTTGCACCCAGTTGTGAGTAAGGTTCTTTAATCTGTTCATTGTGTCATTCTGTGTGGGAATCAGATTCTGTTTGTGTATACCGGGGGGGGGCTAAGGCTTGAGGGGCTAATTTCATCATCTGATGAGGCTCCAGACTGCCACAAAATGCTCATGGTATGACATCCTGATGCACTTTGCCTTCTAATTATGTGTGTTGGTTATTAACTTTAAAATTGTCCCAGCCTGGAAGCATGCTGGATAGCTCAGCTGGTAGTAGAGCTGCCAGATGGCAGCACATGGAAGCACTAGTTCAAGATCTTCATGCTTGCTCGCTGTCTCTCTAGCATCTGCTGCTTCTCATTCAAGCTCCTTTGCACATTGCTCAAAGATGGGGGAGGGTAGAAAAGAGAGAGTGGCAGAAAATAACTCATCTAAGGACAGCCTCAATTTTTCATTTTTTTGTCTGATAAGAAAATAGGATTGCCCCAATTTGAGGAGTGCTTTATTTTTCCACTAGTGTTTTCTTTTAGGACAACGTTGATTGAATATCTACCTCTTTTAATTGTTTAATTATTTGTATTATGGTAGTTCCTTGGGACCCAGTCATGGTCAGAACCCCATAGTGCTAGTCCCTGTACAAACGCAAAACAACTGTTATGAGAGTTATGACAAGAGTGCTCCGAGTTCTGGTGGATGGGCATTCTTTAGTATGGAATTTTTCAATCTTAATAAATACACAGTAATTGCATCCCAAGCAATATAGCTCTCATTGAGGAAGCTTAGTGGATCGAATGGCTTGTTTATCTACTTTGGAAATTGCCGATGCCATCAGTTTTAAAGGCAGACACTAATGGAAAGAATTTCCCTATATGAACAACAGATAGAGAAAACACCTTGTGAGGAAAGTAAGAAGGAAGAGACATAGCAGGTAGAAAACAGATTTTGGTGTCAACCGATCATGACAGGTACCTTAACCAGGCGTAAATGCGAGGTATATTGCATAGAAGAATATCAGTCCATAACAAAAAGCACTAGAGAAGAGATATCAAAGGCATAGCAAATTGTGAAGACCATGAATCCTGGATCTATGCCAATATGGAGGCAAGGTAGGAAAAGGCTATTGTGTGCTTTAAGAGGTACTTCCCTTTCCCGAAGTCAAGATGCAATGTGCCTGTACCCACACTGACCTGGCTCACCTGTTTGTGATATTCTATTTTCTCTGATGACCATTAGTATATGAAGTGGGTGCTCGGAGCAAATCAGAGAGTAGACTGGAGACAAGAAATGAATGGCAGCTGTGCCCAGTGTATTCCCATGCAGGCCTGCTGACAGGGCAATTGCCCAGTGGCTGGCAATTCAAAAGAGCCCAGGGCCCCAGCCACTGCTGTGGTAGGTCTGCCAAAAGCATCTCTTGGTTCAAGATGCTTTTGATATTTTCCATGCAGGTTCTGGGGCTGGATTACTGGGCCTTGGAACCTGCATGAGGCACATCAAAAGCATCCTTGAATCAAGAGATGGTACTGCAGCTTTCTGGGGAAGGCAAGGGAGGATTTGTGTGGCTGCTTGGGGTTCTTCTGGCAGGGTGTGGGGGATGCTTGGGGCTTCTCTGGGTGGGAAGGGGTCCTGTGGCTCTAGCTAAGGGAGGGGGACAGAGGGCCATTGATTTCTGTCCTGGGTGCCAGGGTTGCCCAGAGTTTCATTTGTTGGCTGAGTGAGCCTGTAGTGGTTGGCACCCATACAGCAGGGATAAGGGTCTTATCAAGTTGTGAGCAGGCACCAAGCCACCTGACAGATGGCTCTAGCTATGGGTCATCAATATGCTTGTTAACAATTCCCATTTAGGGCAACTCTGCCTACCTTGACTTTCTATGCCTTTGGCATTACTAATGAATTTTGGAGCTCCATTAATTTTAAAACCTACAAATTACTGTATCTTCTTTATCCACATTAATATTTTCCCTACTCCATAAATCTGGTGTATGACTGACTGTGACTGGTGAGAGTGATGACAATAGGATCATCACCTGTACTCCTACACTGGGAGGTATCTTGTAGAATGATACTGGGGGGAAGGCGGACAGGGAGAGAGAAATAACAACAAATGGGTAAAAAAGCATCTAGCCCCTACCTACCTTCAGTAGGCAAGTCAAGTTTTGTAAGTACATGAACAAGGTGAAGAAACCTGCTGAAATATCCTCTGTGCTTCAGTGAGCAAGCCCATATGTAGGCAATTAAATCTCGAGTGCTGTCAGGTTAGCTAGCTTTCTACTTCACCACTGTTGTATTGTGATCAATAATTTATCATTTACAAATTGCTATTTAAGATGTGTTTACTTATTTTAAAAGGACAAATATATACACCTGAGCTTAGGTAAAAAAGCAAGTAGTCCTGGAGCCTTGACACTTCCCTTCTTTTTCAGAGAATTCTCTGCACAGCATAGTGAGTTCATTAAGTAACGCTGAGTTTCTGTTAGCAAACATGGTCTTCTTGTAGCATAGAAGAAATTTTAAGGCTCTAGGAGTGAGCATAGGGCAACTTACTTTTCCTTAAATTGATGAAAATTTTAGATGTCTTGTAAACGATGGACCATAACTGAAATGTATCACCTTGTTTTTTCAGTAATTTGTATGAAGCTGTACGGTAAACAAAAACAAAGATATCCTTTGCCCCTAGGAACTTTTAATTTTGTTTCCACTGCATTTATATGATATCTTATGACCTGTTTATATGCCTTTATATAGAGACTGAATGTTTTTTGTTTGAACTCATCTGCTTAAGATGGTTGACATGTTTGAGTTAATATTTTACTTACACACAATAATCTTAACAACTTCTCTCCAACCATCTGCAAACAAACAGAAACATAATACATACATCTCTGGCTCTCTTCACTCACCTCTCAGCAAAGTTTTAACAGCAGAGTCTAAAGTCTATCACCATGTTACGAAGACTTCATTATTTCCAAAGAGCATGCTACTGAATGTTACTAGCATTTCTTGAAGCATTGTAAGAAATTAAAACTAGCTATTGTTATCAAAATATATGATTTACATTTGGTGTATTATCTTTCAATTTTGATTTCATGTATTTATCAATACACAATATTTAATAAGTCATAACAGGTATTTTCTTCTTACTGTGAATTAGAGAGGCTCTGTTTTATTTAAGTTAATATATCCATCTTATTGATTTAAAAAATTAGAACTTTCTGTAATTGGCTTTAATAACAACTCTTTTTAATAAACCAATGCATTTCACTGCTCAGAGAGCAGAGTCCTATCTTAGAAGAATTCAAAATATGGTGGTCCAGTCTTGAAGCTGAATGAAGAGCTTTTTTACCGGATGCCTCACTAGTACTGAATCTAACCTGAATAATGATGGCTCTTTGAAAATTAGGTAGACAAGTAACTGACTATTTAATGTACTGAATTCCAACACAGTTTTTCTACAGATAAATGTCCCAGATTTTGCCATGTGGTGACAACTGATCTGGAAAGTAACATACCTATATAATCAACAAACATGTCATTGAAAATCTTTAAAATGCTTTTGTTTTTGATCAGACTAACCCAAATACTATATATTCAGGCTCTCAAATATATTCTCTGCCTTCCCTAAAATAATTACTATTGCCCTGTGAAAACTCATCAATTCACTAAACATGAGTATTTTGTTTCACATTTAAATAAACAAGTTACCTGAAGTACATCAGTTAGGGTATGTCTACACATCAAAGTTAATTTGAAATAACAGCCATTATTTCGAATTAACTTTAATAGCATCTACACCGGCAAACTGCTATTTTGAAATAAATTCAAAATAGCGGAGCGTTTATTTCGAATTTGGTAAACCTCACTCTACAAGGAAGAATGCCAAATCTGAAATAGCTAAATTGAAATAAGCGCTATGTAGATGCTTATTTCGAAATAGGGGGCCTCCAGCCCTTCCCAGGGTGCCCAGGTGGCCACTCTGGGCCGAACCAGGAAAACTCCTCTGCTCCCCCACCAGCCCTGGAGTCCTTAAAAGGGTAGACTCAGTTTGGCCATAGGGCCTGTGCCAGCTCTAGGCCTGCCAGCCCTAGGCCTGCCAGCCCAGAGCCAGCAGGCGCTGCCCGCTGACCCAGTTGCCAGCATGAGCCAGCCAGCCAGTGCCAGCCAGCCCTCCACCGCTCCCCAGAGCAGTCTGGGAGCTCCCAGGAGCCTGCCAGGGGCTGCAAAAGGCGGGCGCCTTCCTGGTCCAGTGTGGAGATCATGGACCTGATCGAAGTTTGGGGGGAGGCCTCCAATGTCCATGATCTCTGCACTAGATGCAGGAACGCGGCCGTCTACAGATGGATGGCTGACAGCCTGGCCACCAAAGGCCACATGCGCAACCTGGAGCAGGTGTGCCGGGGCAGGGAGGCAGGAGAAGAGGGAGCCCAGGGACCGCGTGTGTGGGCCTTGCTGAGCATGGATCATGCAGCAACCTGTGCATGTGCTGTGCCAGCCGGGGCAGGTGGCCCCGGCTGGCTGCCACACAGGGACCCTGGCCCATTACCCACACACATGGATGTATGAAGGCACCGGACATACTCCGTGCCCCAGGGAGGGACACTGCACAATGCCCTCCCTCCACAAGCCCCCTCTACGCAGAGGCAGGGCACATCCTCCCCCACCCCACACCCACACTATATACAGCACAGGGGCATGGGTACAGTCCCGGGCCAGCTCACACTCCTGGGGATAGCAGGACATGATGGTGTGGAGACCTGCTGCCCTCACCTTGCAGAGGGGGGCTGGGCTTCACCCACTGTATCCCCAGGGAGAACTGACCACCTCTCTGGTTTCTCCACAGCTGCACCAGCTGTGAGTGCAGGGCGCACCACCCCGCCCAGGACATCCTCCTGCACCCGGGCCGGCAGGCTCACCCGGAACCAGGAGGGGGATACCAGCAGCAGCACCTGGGTGTACTGCAAAGGCAGGTCCACAGCCAGGCGCACTGGGTGCAGGAAGACCTCCAGCTACAGCGGGAGAGCTTGCGGGAACTGCGTGCCCAGGGCCGTGCCATCCGTGACCACCTGCAGACCCTGGTGCAGAGATTGCTGCCTGCTGCCGCTCCAGCCCCTGCGGCTGCCCCAGCTATTGCTGCTCCTCCTCCCCCTCCTGCTCCCCCTCCTGCGTCTTCCTCCCCCGCTGCCCTCCCCTCAATACCTGCTCCCCCCTCCGGAGATGCCAAGGCCTCCACACCCGCAGTGCTGGGACACAGGTGGGCCAGCAAGACCCCCAACCCTGAGCTTCTCCTCCCCCTTCCTCCCCTTGCCTCCTCCTTCCAGCTGCCTGCTCCCAGGTTTCCCCCTCCCCTTCTCATCCTTCCCCATCCCAGTTATGGTCTATAAAGAGAGTTTGTTTTTGGCAACACGTGTTTTTATTTGACATCAGGAAGGGGGGTTAGGGAGGGGAAAGTGGAAGGACGTGAGGGTGGAATAAGGCACAAGGCCCCAGTGGGGCATGCCAGGGAGACTTCACTCCTCCTCCGTCTGGAAGCTCTCCTGCAGGGCCTCCCGGATACAGGTAGCCCCCCGATGGGCCTCCCGGCTGGCAGTCGTGCGGGGCTGTGCACACAGTCCAGCCAAGTGGTCAGCCTCTGCCACCCAGCCTGGCAGGAGAGCCTCCCCCTTCCACTCACACAAATTGTGCAGCACACAGCACGCTGCCACCATGTGCGGAATATTCCTCTCAGAGAGGTTGAGGTGGGTGAGGAGGCATCTAAATTGGGCCTTCAGCCAGCCAAACACCCCCTCCACCACAATGCCGGCCCTGCTGAGCCTAGCATTAAAGGCCTGCCGGGAGGGGTTGAGGTGTCCTGTGTAGGGCTTCATGAGCCAGGGTTGTAGTGGGTAGCCGCATCCTCCACCAGGCAGACAGGCATGTCCATGTCCTCGACCCTGATGTGGTGGTTGGGGAAGAAGGTCCCAGCGTGCAGCCTCTGGCACACGGAGGAGTTGCGGTAAACCCGCGCGTCATGTGCTTTGCCAGACCAGACCATGTTAATGTCCATGAACTGGTCCCGGTGGTCAGATACGGCCTGCAGGATGACTGAGAAGTATCCCTTCTGGTTGATGTACAGGGAGGCCGAGTGTTCCAGGGCACAGATGGGGATGTGCATCCTGTCGATTGCCCCCCCACAGTTGGGGAAGCCCAGGGCGCCAAACCCCTCGATGACCGCGTCCACATCGGTAAGGCGGATGACTCTGCAGAGCAGCACTCTATTGATCGCCTTGACCACCTGCAGAGGGACACACAAAACCGAGAGTCACTGGGGTGCCAGGCTGGCTGAGAGTGCTCCTTCCCCGCCACTGCCCTGTGCCCCTTCCCCAGGAGCAACCCCCCTGCAATCCTGGCCACCGCGGGCAGTCTGTAGTGCGGCTGGGACAGAACAAACCCTCCTGTGGAGGGGACTTGCACCCCCTCCCCCTCTTTTCCCTAGGGCAGCCTATCCCCTTCTCACCCCCCCTTCTCCTCCGCCACAGTGGCTGGAGACTGCCATACCTGCATGATCACTGCTCTGATGGTGGATCTCCCCACGCCGAACTGGTTCCCCACGGATCGGTAGCTATCTGGCGTGGGGAGCTTCCAGAGGGCAAAGGCCACACGCTTGTGGAGGGGAATGGCGGGCCTCATGTGTGTGTCCTGTCGCTGCAGAGCAGGGGCGAGCCACTCACAGAGCTCGAGGAAGGTGTCCTTCTTCATCCTGAAGTTCTGGGTCCACTGTTGGTCTCCCCAGCGCTCCAGGACGATGTGGTCCCACCAGTTGCTGCTGGTGTCCAGAAGCCAGATGCGGCGGGGCATGCTGGCATCCAGGCGCTGCTCCTCCACGGCCCCCAGGGGGGTCCGGAGGACCTGGCGGTTAGGCTGCCACAGAAGCTGCCAGGCAGTCTCCAGCACTTGCTGCCAGGCTTGCAGCAAGACATCCAAAATGAGCACCAGAGTGCCCAGAGGCAATTCTGGCTCCATGGTGCCGAGTGCTGTGGTGTCCTGGGTCAGGGCAACCAAAGCAATCAGACAAAAAAAAAATGCTTTGCTGTCCCTCAGCAAGGTAGGCAAGCAAGAAGGAAAACCTGAGAACCAGCTGTCTAGGGGGGGCCCCTATAAGCACAAGCCTCAGATAGCTTCAGACAGCAGCCACACAAAGCAACTACTGATCTCATGCCCTGCTGGAAGGGTAGGAGAGATGTCCTGGAGGCCAAATTCAGGCTGCTACGAAAGAGACTGAAATCCAGGACCTCTATGGTGGCATTCTCGGAAATGCTTCCGGTTCCACGCGCAGGGCCAGGTAGGCAGGCAGAGCTTCAGAGTCTCAATGCGTGGATGAGACGATGGTGTAGGGAAGAGGGGTTTGGATTTATTAGGAACTGGGGACACTTTTGGGAGAGGGGGAGCCTATACAGGAAGGATGGGCTCCACCTAAACCAGGGTGGAACCAGACTGCTGGCACTAAACATTAAAAAGGCTGTAGAGCAGTTTTTAAACTAAGAGATGGGGGAAAGCCGATTGGTGCGGAGATGCACGTAAATCGGAGGGAGACTTCTCTTAGAGGAGAATCCATTGATAGAGATTCTCTAAGCTGTAGTCAGAAAGAGAGGAGGGGAGAGGGCAAACCATGGGCCAGAGCAGACAAACAACCGCATACAAAGGAATACAATGCACCAGGAAAGGGCAGACAAATAAGCAGTGGCAAATTTTTAAAGTGCTTCTACACAAATGCTAGGAGTCTGACTAATAAGATGGGTGAACTAGAGTACCTAGTATTAAATGAGGAGATTGACATAATAGGCATCACTGAAACCTGGTGGAATGAGGAAAATCTGTGGGACACAGTCATACCGGGATATAAAATATATCGAAAGGATAGAGCAGGCCGGGTGGGTGGCGGAGTGGCACTGTGTGTGAAAGATAATGTAGAATCAAATGAAATAAAAATATTAAGTGAATCAACATGTTCAATAGAATCGCTATGGATAGTAATTCCATGCTCCAATAATAAGAAATTAGCAGTAGGGATATGTTACCGACCACCTGACCAGGACAGCGATACTGACATTGAAATGCTGAGGGAGATTAGAGAGGCTACCAGAATAAAGAACTCTATAATGGGGGATTTTAATTATCCCCATATTGACTGGGTACACGTCACCTCAGGAAGAGAAGCGGAGATAAAATTTCTCAATGGCCTAAATGATTGCTTCTTGGAGCAGCTGGTGCAGGAACCCACAAGGGGAGAGGCAATTCTCGATTTAGTCCTGAGTGGAGTGCAGGATCAGGTCCAGGAAATAACCGTTACAGGACCGCTTGGGAATAGTGACCATAATATAATAACATTCAACATTCCTGTGGTGGGTAGAACACCTCAGCAGTCCAGCACCCTTGCATTTAATTTCAAAAAGGGGAATTACACAAAAATGAGGAGGCTAGTGAAACAGAAATTAAAAGGCACAGTGACTAGAGCCAAATCCCTGCAAGCTGCATGGAAACTTTTTAAAGACACCATAATAGAGGCCCAACTTAAATGTATACCCCAATTAAAAAACATAGCAAGAGACCTAAAAAAGTGTCACCGTGGCTTAACAACCATGTAAAAGAAGCAGTGAGGGACAAAAAGGCATCTTTTAAGAAGTGGAAGTCCAATCCTAGTGAGATAAATAGAAAGGAACATAAACACTGTCAAATCAAGTGTAAAAATGTAATAAGAAAAGCAAAAAAAGATTTTGAGGAACAGCTAGCCAAAAACTCAAAAAGAAATAACAAAATGTTTTTTAAGTACATTAGAAGCAGGAAGCCTGCTAAAAAACCCGTGGGTCCCCTAGACGATCAAATTATAAAAGGCGCAATCAAGGACGATAAAGCCATTGCGGAGAAACTAAATGATTTCTTTGCTTCAGTCTTCACGGCTGAGGACGTTGGGGAGATTCCCAAATCTGCACCGTCCTTTGTGGGTGATGAATCTGAGGAACTGTCCCGGATTGAAGTGTCATTAGAGGAGGTTTTGGAACAAATAGAAAAACTTAATGTTAACAAATCTCCGGGACCGGATGGCATTCATCCAAGGGTTCTAAAAGAACTCAAATGGGAAATTGCTGAACTGTTATCTGTGGTTTGTAACCTATCCCTTAAATCGGCTTCCGTACCAAATGACTGGAAGGTAGCCAACGTGACACCAATATTTAAAAAGGGCTCTAGAGGCGATCCGGGCAATTACAGACCGGTAAATCTAACTTCAGTACCGGGCAAATTAGTCGAATCAATATTAAAGAATAAAATTGTGAAGCATGTAGAAGAACATAATTTGTTGGACAAAAGTCAACATGGTTTCTGTAAAGGGAAATCCTGTCTTACTAATCTATTAGAGTTCTTTGAAGGGGTTAACAAACATGCGGACAAGGGGGATCCAGTAGATATAGTATACTTAGATTTTCAGAAAGCCTTTGACAAGGTCCCTCACCAAAGGCTCTTGTGTAAATTACATGGCCATGGGATAAGAGGGAAGGTCCTTTCTTGGATTGAGAACTGGTTAAAAGACAGGAAACAAAGGGTAGGAATAAATGGTAAATTTTCAGAATGGAGAGGGGTAACTAGCGGTGTCCCCCAAGGGTCGGTCCTAGGACCAATCCTGTTCAACTTATTCATAAATTATCTGGAGAAAGAGGTAAGCAGTGAGGTGGTAAAGTTTGCAGATGATACCAAACTGTTTAGGATAGTCAAGACGGAAGCAGACTGTGAGGGACTCCAAGAAGATCTCACCAAACTGAGTGACTGGGCAACAAAATGGCAAATGAAATTTAATGTGGATAAGTGTAAAGTAATGCACATCGGGAAAAATAACCCCAACTATACGTACAGTACGATGGGGGCTAATTTGGCTACGACAAATCAGGAAAGAGATCTTGGAGTTATCGTGGACAGTTCTCTGAAAACTTCCACGCAGTGTGCGGCGGCGGTCAAAAAGGCAAATAGGATGCTAGGAATTATTAAGAAAGGGATAGAAAAGAAGACCCAGAATATCTTCCTGCCCCTGTATAAAACTATGGTACACCCACATCTTGAATACTGTGTACAGATGTGGTCTCCTCACCTCAAAAAAGATATTTTGGCCTTGGAAAGGGTTCAGAAAAGGGCAACTAAAACGATTAGGGGTTTGGAACGGGTCCCATATGAGGAAAGGCTAAAGAGACTGGGACTTTTCAGTTTAGAAAACAGGAGTCTGAGGGGGAATATGAGAGAGGTATATAAAATCATGAGTGGTGTGGAGAGGGCCGATAAAGAGAAGTTATTTATTAGTTCCCTAAATAGAAGAACTAGAGGACACCAAATGAAATTAATGGGTAGCAGGTTTAAAACTAATAAAAGAAAGTTCTTCTTCACACAGCGTGTAGTCAGACTGTGGAACTCCTTGCCAGAGGAGGCTGTGAAGGCTAGGACTATAATAGAGTTTAAAGTAAAGCTAGATAATTTCATGGAGGTTAGGTCCATAAAAGGCTATTAGCCAGGGGATAAAATGGTGTCCTTGGCCTCTGTTTGTCAGAGGCTGGAGAGGGGTGGCAGGAGACAAATCGCTTGACCATTGTCTTTGGTCCACCCTCTCTGGGGCACCTGGTGCTGGCCACTGTCGGCAGACAGGATACTGGGGTAGATGGACCTTTGGTCTGACCCAGTATGGCCATTCTTATGTTCTTATGGAACTGGTTTCAGCTGGCCTTAAATGCAATCCAGCGTCCAATCAGTGTGGACATGCTATTTCAAAATAGCAAAACGCTATTTCCAAATGCATTTTATGTGTAGACGCGTTATTTCGAAATAACTTATTTTGAATTAACTATTTCGAAATAAGATATTTTGAAATAACGCTGTAGTGTAGACATACCCTTACATACAAAATCATACATACTATGACAGTCATGAAATGTCATCTTATTTTCACCATGCAATCACCATACCTGTGAATACAAATTGGTATTTATATATGTGAAATCAGATAGTCACCTAACTACCTAATTTTGTACATAAATGCAGCAAAAAACATAGTTTGTTCTCAAATGCCACGAGAGGATATGGAATCTAATCTGGGTACCATCAAAGTCAATGAAACAGGAGGTAATCCTTGGTGTTCGTTTCACTTAAAAGATTTATTCTTAGTTTTGATCATCTGATTCACTCTTGTGGTGGTAATAGCAACAAATCTGATGATCTTTAAGTCCCAGACAAGGACAAAGGAAAGGTTATTTGGGCCACTGAGGGTATTCCTCTCATAAGATCATTCACTGACTATGAAAAATGTCCCACTGGAGAGAAAGGATTTAGGTGTTAGAAAAAGATGAGATGGAAAGAAAGATTAAAAGTAATTTACTAAAATTCAGATAATACCATGAAACATTTTGGTTTTTCATCGTAGTGAATATCTTACTTGTGTATAGTAGTTTAAGAACCAACTAGATATCATGTTGAATTCCTATGTCAAAGCTGTTTTGTTTTTTAACATGAATACCTTCAATATTTGCACTACATATCAAACAATCACCATTTGGTAGGCTAGAGATGCACAGAAGCATGAATTCCAAGGTTCTTCCTCAGGAGACTCCAAGCTCATACTTTCAAAATGTTTTACAAAATCCAGCTTCTTTGTGATCCTTTCAAATTACATGATTACAGACCCAAACAAGTGGATCCATCACCCACAAGTATTAAAACACTGCATACAGCTTTAAAGGAGGAGCTATACTGGGTAGTTAGTGAACCTTACATATAAACACAGCAACTCCAGATTCTTCTTAGAATCATAGAATCATAGGGCTGGAAGAGGCTTCAGGAAGTCATTCAGTCCAACCCCCTACCCAAAGCAGAACCAAACCTCACTAAATCATCCCACCCAGGGCTTTGTCAAGCCAGGACTTAAAAACCTCTAGGAATGGAGATTCTACCACTTCCCTAGGTAATCCATTCCAGTGCTTTACCACCCTCCTAGTGAAATATCTTTTCCTAACATCAAACCTAGACTTCCCCTACTGTAACCTAAGACCATTGCTCTTTGTTCTGCCACCCATCACTACTGAGAACAGCCTCTTTCCATCCTCTTTGGAACCTCCCTTCAGGAAGTTGAAGGCTGCTATCAAATTCCCCTTCACTCTTCTCTTCTGCAAACTAAATAAGCCTCAGCCTCTCCTCATGGGTCATATGCTCCAGCCCCCTAATTATTTTGGTTGCCCTCCATTGGACCCTTTCCAATGCATCCACATCCTTTCTGTAGTGGGGGGCCCAGAAATGGATGCAATACTTCAGATGTGGCCTCACCAGTGCCGAATAAAAGGGAATAATCACTTCTCTAGATCTGCTGGCAATGCTCCTCTTAATGCACCCTAATATGTCATTAGCCTTCTTGGCTACAAGGGCACACTGTTGACTCATATCCAGCTTCTCATCCACTGTAATCCCAAGGTCCTTTTCTGCAGAACTGCTACTTAGCCATTCGGTCCCCAAACCTGTATCAGTGCTTGGGATTCTTCTGTCCCAAGTGCTGGACTCTACACTTGTCCTTGTTGAACCTCATCAGATTTCTTTTTGCCCAATCCTCTAATCTGTCTCGGTCATTCTGGACTCTATCCCCGCCCTACAACATATCTACCTCTCCTCCTAGTTTAGTGTCATCCACAAACTTGCTGAGGGTGCAATCCATCCCCTCATTCAGGTCATTAATGAAGATGTTGAACAAAACAAACTCTAGAACTCATCCTTGGGGCATTCCGCTTGAAACTGACTGCCAATCGGACATCAAGCTGTTGATCAATACCCATTGGGCCCAACATTCTAGCCAGTTTTCTATCCACCTTACAGTCCATTTATCCAATCCATACTTCCTTAGCTTGCTGGCAAGAATACTGTGGGAGACCTTATCAAAAGCTTTGCTGAAGTCAAGGTATATCACATCCACCAACTTCCCCATGTCCACAGAGCCAGTTACCTCATCATATAAGCTAATCAGGTTGGTCAGGCATGACCAACTGCCCTTGCTGAATCCATGTTGACTATTCCTGATCACTTTCCCCTCTTCCAAGTGCCTCAAAATGGATTCCTTGAGGATCCCCTCCATGATTTTTCCGGGGAGTAAGGTGAGATTGGCTCGTCTATAGTTTCCTGGATTGTCCCTCTTTTCCTTTTTTAAAGATGGGTGCTACATTTGCCTTTTTCCAATCATTCGGGACCTCTCCCGATCTCCACAAATTTTCAAAGATAATGGCCAAAGGCTCTTTTTCATCCACTAGATGATCTGTTATAAGCAGAGTTTCATAGCGAGTAAGAATGCTTAACAAAATGAAGTCTCTACTTCCCTTTCCAAGATATAAAACAAGTTCTAAATAAACATCTCTTTACAACTTCCATTTTGAGTATAAATAGGATCCCTACCATAGTTTGTCCCATTTTAGAACATAAGCAAAGCAACACAATAGTTTCTAAGGGTGGTTTGGCATATGGTCCGTGTTTTAGGTCACAAAACACAAATTCCCAAATATAGAAGAGTATATTTTAAAGGAGTAATTAATGGAGCTGCCACAAGTATCTCTACAATCATTTTTGCAATTTTTTTTCTTTATAATTAGGGGAAGAAAGCAGAAATGAGGAGAAAATGAGTTGCATAAAATAAATTATCTGTTCTTCACATTCACAATGCTTTACCTCAAACAGCCACCTGATGAAAATTTTTCAACCTCAAGTATGTGTCCTCAGAGTGCACAAGCCAAAAAAAGAATTCAATCGGCTCTCAAGAAAGTTTTGCCATTTTAATGGAGAGGGCACTGGGCTCATAAAGAAGCAGGTGCCAATGTACATGTGTGCATTCCTCTTCTTTAAAAGCAAGATTAACCTCCACATATTGTTAACAGGTGCACCATCATGATTGCTTTACGTCAATACTTTATCTTAGCTGTCTAGTTTTCAGAAGATATCAAGCTTAAAGTTCAGTGTACCTTGGGTCTTACAAGTTGGGACAGATCAAGAAAAAAATAAGATCCAGGTCCAAAGCTTTGCTCATACCTGAACCAATTTTAAACCAAATCTTTTGTGGCTCAAAATTGTTCTATCCCAGAAACACACATGAGGTCCAACCAGTCCCTGGCTTCTTACACTTATTTTTTTCTATTCCATCATCATGAGGGAAAAGAAGGTGCTTAATGACCTGCTACTCCATTGTGGGTCTTTGGAGCATGTGTAGAAGTTCCTTTTTCTTTTTGTGACAAATCTGCCCCTAATGTTTTACAGGTGTAAGTACATAAGGACAAGCAAATCATTCTTGTTCCCATTGTTTCTGAGAGAGATGGTGAGCAGGTCATTCAAAAAATATTAAAGAGGTGTAAGGAAGAGTAAGCCTACTGGCTCCCCTTGTTTTCTGATGTTCAGTGAGGCAATCCTTCATGCCTCTCTCCCAGGAACACAACCCAAGATAGACGAGTGACTATTAAACTGTTTCCATCAGGCCCTATTTATGAACAAAATAAATGCCCCACATTCAAGTGTGCTAGAACATACTTATATATTTTTAGCTGGTTATACTAATACATACCAATGAGATGAATTTGCTTGTTTCTGTACATATGGCTTATCCAGGGGTTGAAATACTGTCTCCATCCCCATATTCCATGAGGATAAGGAATCAAATGGAAGGATAAGGGATCAAAGGATGCTCCTGTTCTCTCCTCCCTGAGCCTGTTCCCTCATTCTGTCTCTACTTGGATCCTTGCTAACAGTTAGCTCCTCCTCCACGTGCAATTCCAGTTTGCTTGAGCTCCAGTAAGGAATCAGTAAAAGCAGAGAAGAGAGAGTCTCTCTGTTGTCAGTGGTTGTGGTACCAATGTTGTCAATGTCAGTGGTTGCTAGGAGGGAGTCACTGCAAGGAAATGCAGCTCAGAACTAGGGATGTAAGTGACTAATTGACTACTTGACACACTGGTTGACTAATCGCTTCTCTCCCTTGCTGCCTCTATCAGAAAGAGGCAGCAAGAGTGGGGAAAGAGAAGATGGTGCTGAGGGGAGCCAGCTTAAAAGTTGGACCCCAGCTGGACCAACCTCTATGCGGCATTTCAAAGGCGGAAAGCCACACAGCTCTTCTGCCTTTAAAATGTAGCAACAGCTGGGCAGGTTCTTGCTACATTTCAAAGCAGAAGCATCCTTCTCAACTAATCAAATAGTTGATGGAAATTCCATTAACTATTTGATTAGTTGATTTATCTAATTTTAACATCCCTACTCACAACCCTACTGAGTGACAGATTCTACTCAGATCTAAAACAAGAACACAGGGAATCTGGTAGAAAATCCCAGGCAGCCAGTTGAATTGTTTTATGTTCAGTATTCTAAATAACGTAAGAGGGATCTGCAGGCCCTAAAACATATGTGAACCTGAGGCAGAGAGTTGCAGGAAATGTTATGGACTCCTATGCATGTAAGAGGATAGACTGTGGTGTGTGTTCCCACATGAGGGAATAAAACTATGTAATTCATCCCCCTATTTCCCTGTGCCAGTTACCTATACAGTGTGTGAGAGAGGACACTCCTGTTGAGTCAGAGTGGGTGAGAGGAAGTGACGAATGGTGAGAGCCCTGGTTCGACCTCCTATCGCAATAAGCAACATCTAGCACAAGGACACCAGCATGTGAGGGAATTTATAGACTCATAGACTCATAGACTTTAAGGTCAGAAGGGACCATTATGATCATCTAGTCTGACCCCCAGCACAATGCAGGCCGCATAATCTCACCCACCCACTCCTAGAATAATCCTCACCCCTATATCTCAGATATTGAAGCCCTCAAATAGTTTGAAGACCCCAAGATGCTGAGAATCCTCCAGCTGTGATCTGTACCCCATGCTACAGAGGAAGGCGAAAAACCTCCAGGGCCTCTGCCAATCTACCCTGGAGGAAAATTCCTTCCCGACCCCAAATATGGCGATCAGCTAAACCCTGAGCATGTGGGCAAGACTCCCCAGCCAGACACCCAGAAAGTTCTTTGTAGTAACCCCTATCATCCCTCCATTAACCTATTTGCCACTGATAATAACTAGTCAATTAGTTACCAAGACCATGTTGTCTTGTCAAACCATCCCCTTCATAAACCCATCTAGTTTAATTTTGAAGCCAGGTAGATCTTTTGCCCCCACTACTTCCCTTGGAAGGCCATTCCAGAACCTCACTCCTCTAATGGTTAGAAACCTTCGTCTAATCTCAAGTCTAAACTTCCTACTAGCCAGCTTATATCCATTTGTTCTTGTGTCCACATTAGTATTAAACTTAAATAATTCCTCTCCCTCCCTAGTATTTATCCCTCTAATATATTTAAAGAGTGCAATCATATCCCCCCTCAGCCTTCTTTTGGTTAAGGTAAACAAGCCAAGCTCCCTGAGTCTCCTTTCATAAGACAGGTTCTCCATTCCTCGAATCATCCTAGTGGCCCTTCTTTGTACCTGTTCTAATTTGAATTCATCCTTCTTAAACATGGGAGACCAGAACTGCACACAGTATTCCAAATGAGGTCTCACCAATGCCTTGTATAATGGCACTAACACCTCCTTATCCCTACTGGAAATACCTCGCCTAATACATCCCAAGACCATATTAGCCTTTTTCACAGCCATATCACAGTGGCGGCTCATAGTCATCCTATAATCAACCAGGACTCCGAGGTCCTTCTCCTCCTCCGTTACTTCCAACTGATATGTCCCCAGCTCATAACTAAAATTCTTGTTATTAATGCCTAAATGCATAACCTTACACTTCTCACTGTTAAATTTCATCCTATTGCTATCACTCCAATTTACAAGGTCATCCAAATCTTTCTGTATGATATCCCGATCCTTTTCTGAATTAGCAATACCTCCCAACTTTGTGTCATCTGCAAATTTTATCAGGACACTTCCACTTTTGGTGCCAAGGTCAGCAATAAAAAGATTAAATAAAATTGGCCCCAAAACTGATCCCTGAGGAACTCCGCTAGTAACCTTCCTCCAACCTGACAGTTCCCCTTTCAATATGACCCGCTGTAGTCTCCCCTTTAACCAGTTGCTTATCCACCTCTCAACTTTCATATTAATCCCTATTTTTTCCAATTTAACCAATAATTCCCCATGTGGTACTGTATCAAATGCCTTACTAAAATCGAGGTAAATTAAATCCACTGCATTTCCTTTATCTAAAAAATCTGTTACTTTCTCAAAAAAAGAGATCAAATTGGTTTGGCACGATCTACCTTTTGTAAAACCATGTTGCAACTTATCCCAATTGCCATTAACCTCAATGTCTCTAACTACTTTCTCCTTCAAAATTTTTTCCAAGATCTTACATGCTACAGATGTCAAACTAACAGGCCTATAGTTACCCGGGTCACTTTTTTTTCCTCTCTTAAAAATAGGAACTATATTAGCAATTCTCCAATCAAATGGTACAACCCCTAAGTTTAGAGATTTATTAAAAATTTTTGCTAATGGACCTGCAATTTCATGTGCCAGTTCCTTTAATATTCTTGGATGAAGATTATCTGGGCCCCCCGATTTACTCCCATTAAGCTGTTCAAGTTTGGCTTTTACCTCAGATATGGTAATATCTACCTCTATATCCTTAGTCCCATTTGTTATGTTACCATTATCCCTAAGCTCTTCACTAGCCTCATTAAAGACTGAAGCAAAGTATTTGTTTAGATATTGGGCCATTCCTAAATTATCCTTAACCTCCACTCCATCCTTAGTAATTAGCGGTCCTACTTCTTCTTTTTTTGTTTTTTTTCCTATTTATATGGCTATAAAACCTTTTACTATTGGTTTTAATTCCCTTTGCAAGGTCCAACTCTACCTGCCTTTTAGCCTCTCTCACTTTGTCCCTACATGCTCTAACCTCAATAAGGTAACTTTCTTTACTTATCCCTCCCATCTTCCACTCCTTATATGCTTTCTGCTTTTTCTTAATCACCTTTCTAAGATGCCTGCTCATCCAGCTTGGTCTAACACACCTGCCTATAATTTTTTTCCCTTTTCTTGGGATACAGGCTTCTGACAGTTTCTGCAACTTTAACTTAAAATAATCCCAGGCCTCCTCTACCTCAAGATCCATAATTTCTTTAGACCAATCAACTTCCCTAACTAATTTCCTTAATTTATTAAAGTTAGCCCTTTTGAAATCAAAAACCCTAATCTCAGATTTATTTTTATTTATCCTTCCATTCAATTTGAACTGTATTAGCTCATGATCACTCGAGCCAAGATTATCCCCTACAACCATTTCATCTATGAGGTCCTCGCTACTCACCAAAACCAAATCTAAAATAGCATCCCCCCTTGTAGGTTCAGCAACTACTTGATGAAGGAATTCATCAGCTATCACATCTAGGAAAATCTGAGCCCTATTATTATTACTAGCACTTGTTCTCCAATCTATATCTGGAAAGTTGAAATCTCCCATGATTACGCAGTTTCCACGAGTATTTACTTCATTAAAAACATTAAAGAGGTCTCTATCCATATCCAAAGTGGATCCTGGTGGTCTATAACACACCCCAAGCACTATCCCAGGGGAGGATCTGATAGTTTTCTTCCCCAATGTGATTTTTGCCCAAACAGACTCTGTCTTCTCCATTCCATCACTTTTTATTTCTTTACAATCTACCTCATCTTTGATATACAATGCGACTCCACCACCTTTACCCTTATTTCTATCTTTCCTAAACAGCACATACCCTTCAATACCTGTACTCCAATCATGCCTAGTATTCCACCATGTTTCTGTTATTCCTATAATATCTGGTTTCACTTCCTGGACCATTAACTCTAGTTCCTCCATTTTGTTACCCAAGCTCCTCGCATTGGTGTACAAACATCTTAATTTTTGCTGTTTAGCCTCACTCACATTCTTTACCCAATTTGGCACGGACGTTGTACCTCCAATATGACCTGTTAGACTAGTATCCACCCTACCCTTCCTCATGTACATTCTCCTACCCCCAACTATATCCTTTACTTCATTTGCCTCCCCCTCAGTGTTAAAATCTGGCGTAGAGATTACCTGAACATCTCCCAACCATCTCCCCCAAATTCCTAGTTTAAAGCTCTCTTTATCAGTTGAGCCAACCTCCATCCTAGAAGTCTATTTCCCTCCCTACTTAGATGAAGTCCATCCCGAGAGAACAGTCCTCTGTCCATAAATGCCTCCCAGTGGCCATACATCCCAAAGCCCTCCTTATAGCACCACTGCCTAAGCCAATTATTGATCATCATAATCCTGTCACATCTTAGTTGCCCTTCTCTAGGAACAGGCAGGATGCCACTAAAGATCACCTGAGCCTCAATTTCCTTGAGCATCCTCCCTAGCCTAGCATAGTCGCCCTTAATTCGTTCCAGCGAAAATCTAGCCGTATCATTTGTTCCTACATGAAAGATGATCAACGGATTCCTTCCTGCTCCCTTAATAATACTCTTCAACCTCAGTTCCACATCCCGTATCTTAGCACCTGGCAGACAACACACCCTTCTATTCTCTGGATCAGCTCTGGTTACAGGCCTATCTATTCTTCTCAATAAGGAGTCCCCAATCACATAGACCTGCCTTTTCCTAGTGACAGTGTGATTGCCTGGTCTATCTCTAGCTTCCTCTAGCTGCAAGTCCTTGCCATTCCTGTCTTCCCTTGTAATCCTCTTTAACCCATCCTGTATCTTCCTAATACTCATTATTGGTGCTGTTTCCATTAACTCTTCCCCTTTATCTATAGGGCTAGCCACTCTTCTCTTCTTCCTTACCCTTCCATCTTCATTATCTGCCTGTTGTACCCCTCCTTCATTCTCCAACTCCACATACCTATTCTTAAGCTCTATTTTTCCTTCACTAACCCATCTTTTCCTCTGCCTGGTTCTCTTAGTCACATGCTTCCACTGTCCATTTTCTTCACCCAGCAGTCCCCCCTCTAAGGGGCTTGATCCTGCTTCTATCTGCATATCTAAACTTTCCCCTTTAGCCACGTCATGCCTTTGCTCCATCATCTGCTCAAACCCCCTTCTAAACTCAACCAAAGTTTCCACCTGCATCTCCAATCCTCGGATCTTTTCCTCCATCAACTCTATCAGGCGGCACTTCATGCAAACAAAACTCCTTTCGGGTAACCCCTCCAGAATCATGTACATACCGCAGCTACCACATCCAATCATCCTCCTTGTGTTCTCTACTACTTGGGTCATGGCACTACTGCCTCTGTTATATCTACTTTCTCTTCAAAATCCTATTAGTCCGGTGAACACAAAAACAAACCAAAACACCCCCTCCACAGCAAAAACAAACCCCAAACAAGTCCCAATATCCAAACTCCCCTTACAAACTCCCACTCAAACTCCCCTGTTTACAGCTCTGTTTGCTGGCTCCTGTGCCGCTGCAGCTGTCTGATATATGCTGCACTAGGTATAAGTCTGGCACAGAGTATGTCTCACTTGGAGCTACATAGAGACAGAGTCACAATTTGCTTACTGGCCTCTTAGGATAAAGCAAAAACACCCTGCCCCATTTATGGACATTCATGGTAAGACCACAACTGAAATGAATAAGACTAGTCAAGATTTGTGATTTAGTAGTGCAAACACATTGATTGGAACCTTATTTATAGAAAATTTTCTTTCTGTATTTAGTCAAACAGAACCCACACCTTTACAAACCATTAAAAAAAAAGCAATTCTCAATGTAAATAGTATGTGAGCATGTGCTAGTTTTCCCTGAACTGATTAGGTAACATTCCAAATGTGAAAAAGAAGCACTGAAAAAAAACATGTTGTGTCCTATTGTGTGATATCAATAAAAAATATACAACTTTATTCTAAATTGTCACTGATAAAACACTTCTCTAATGAAGGATCCTATGATTGCTTGAATGAGCTACTTGTCAGTAATCTCATCAGGAATTTTGAGGATCCCCAAATCAAAACAGGCGGTGGCAATTACTTCCTCCAATAGTGTATGTTATGGAGAGAGCTGCCATTTTAATTCCCTTCTGTGCTATTAAGCACTGAACAGACCAAAGCATATTAAAACTATTTATTAGATCACCTTAACTAGAGAATGCCTCAGACCATTTTTTATATGGTCAGCACAGAAGAAATAGGTCACTAGTACACTAAAGAAATAGGTCACTAGCCCACTAGGATTTGATCAAAAGTGTAGCAAAGCTCACATACATTCAGTATTAATGATGCTAATGAAACCTCATTTAAATACTACTTCAGAGAAGAGTGATTTTTTTTTTTGCTAATGTTTTCTGGGCTTTATCTGGGCTACATTATGTATTAATGTAGGTTCTATGCTGTTCTATTTTTTTATATTTTCTTTTGCAGTCTGGCAAGGAAGCTGGATTAATACATTTGTTTAAAACAGTCTGCTTCTTAAACAGAGTTGTTGTTTTGTTTGTGGCTATTTTTAGCATATTACATAGAATTCAATTATATATGGACATATTTAAAATATATTTAAATCTATAAAAAGAAGGAATATTCAGATTAGTGTTAATGATTGCCATCAAATAATATAGCATTCAGAAATTAATACTCAACTGACCGTGACTTATACCTGAAGCTTGCATTTGAATGAATTAAACATTTTCTTTGTATAATATGCACTTTGCTTTTTTTTCTAGGAGAATGAATTCTTTGAAATTATAATTTAAGTACTTGTTCAAATGTAAAAGCCAAGACTGTGAAACTACATTTCATTGTTTGTAATTTTTTTTTTATAGCTACGTTACCCTGATTTTTCAAGTTAACATAATGTTACATATTATAATGTGTATATTTCCTTGATATTTCTTCAAAAAGGCTAATTAAAATTCAAAAAAAATGCATCTCCTTTATTTAAATAAATCTCACAAACATAAGAAAATTAAAAAAAAAACAATGTAAAGTATGTCACCTCATTACATAGAGAATCTGAGAAAGATTCTGAACCATTTTCTAACGTATGCCTCTGAAAGAGAAATCATATGGTCCACTTTAGAATTGTTTTAAATATTCTTCTCTTTGTAGGTTTATCTCTACACTTAATCTTCCTTTTACACAGATTTATATGACTTAAGAAAAAGATAACATCAAACAAAAACAGAGGCAAGTTAAGCTTTTGTGGGGCCTTGGGCCAGAGCAAGAGGGGGGACTCCCCACCACTTCTGCCTGAAGCCCCCATCCCCACCAAGCACTCCAGGCCACCTCGAGAGTATTGTGTCCAGTTCTGGGCCCCCCACTATAGAAAGGATGTGGACGCATTGGAGAGGGTCCAGTGGAGGGTGACCAAAATGATTAGAGGGCTGAAGCACATGACCTATGAGGAGAGGCCAAGGGATTTGAGTTTGTTTAGTCTGCAAAAGAGAAGAGTGAGCGGGGATTTGATAGCAGCCTTCAACTTCCTGAAGGGAGGTTCCAAAGAGGATGGAGAGAGGCTGTTCTTAGTAGTGACAGATGGCAGAACAAGGAGCAATGGTCTCATGTTACAGTGGGGGAGGTCTAGGCTGGATATTAGGAAAAACTATTTCACTAGTAGGGTGGTAAAGCACTGGAATGGGTTACCTAGGGAAGTGGTGGAATCTCCATCCCCAGAGGTTTTTAAGTCTTGGCTTGACAAAGCCCTGAATTGGATTATTTAGTTGGGATTGGTCCTGCTTTGGGCAGGGTGCTGGACTCGATGACTTCCTGAGGTCTCTTCCAGCCCTAGGATTCTATGTGTAAGCTTTATTTGTTAATTACTCTGTTCTCCTGCAGAGCAGCTATGTTCATCCAGAATCTCAGCCCTTCTCTTTGCATTTAGTGTTTAGCAATACAGATCTCAGAGGAAAGCAGTGGCATGTAGAGAGATCCACCCCTGAAAATGAGCGGCTAACTAAACTGTATTCATAAGAAGACCATTAAAATGCTGCTGAAGATCCTGATTCTGATTTGGAATGAGACATGGTAACTTACTAGACACCCCTTGTATCAATGTGCAGAGATACAATCTCATTGTATTTTCAACTAGGCCTTTCTACATATGGATAGAAGTGAAAAGGGATTTGAAATAATTATCTTCCCTTAAAAGGACTCTAATGTAATGGAACCCTGGGGATATAACATTAAAATAGCAAAAATGAACTGTACCAATATACTCTAGCATCATTTCACAGCTTTATAGTTTCCAGAGGGTTCTGATACATCTTTTATGCAACCTGCAACCGAATTACAGATACAAATGGCTCTTAACTAATAAATTACACAGAATATTTTGTTGTTCTGCACTGTATGGTTCTCAGGGTAATATGATGGAAATTCTAATTCATAGAAGAGACTTTTCTAAAACTCCTGATATATTTCCAAAAGCTCTTTAAAAAGTCATTCAAGATGATCTAAAATGTATGTGGTAGTTCTTTATTATTCATTTTCTTAAATGATCCCTGTGCATGTTTTCATTGCATTTTAATTATTAGTAACTTAGTGTCACTGTTAAACATAAGGACACAATGATTCCTCTTTTTAGTAATAAGAAAATGGTTAGAAAATGCATGGACATAGAGTATAGCCAGATAATGAAAGAAAAAAAATAGTCCATTAGTCTGACTAAAAGCTAATCAGGCATGATGTGAAGCCCACTAAATTCAGTAGAAAGACACCCTTCCCCCCTTCGGCATCATATGGACTTTAGATCAGATCTTTTGACAAGATGTTTTATAATGGTATATATTGGGACCAAATCCTTCCCTAATGTATTCCATAATAAAACATTGAGGCCCAGATCCATAAAGAAACATAAAGATAGGTAGGTGCCCAAATCTGGAGTTAAGGTACCTAAGTCCCAGTTTTAGGCTCCACTGTGATTCCTGAAACTCCTGTCAAACCCCATAGGTGCTTAAGCTTACTCAGCACTTAGGCTTTTAAGGTAAAAGTTGCCTCGGTGCCTAGGTTTCTGCCCATGGGCATGTGCACTATTGTATCATCTGAAGAAGTGGGTTGTGCCCATGAAAGCTCATGATACTATCTATATATTTGTTGGTTCGTCTCTTAGCCCTGGTCTACACTAAAGTGTTATTTTGAAATAATTCCCCTTATTTTGAAATAACAAGTGGAGCGTCCACACTACTAAGCCCATTATTTCGAAATAACAGGCTGGTTATTTTGAAACAATAACTCCTGCTTTCCATGAGGAATAACACTTATTTGAAATAGTTATTTTGAAATAGCAGTAGTGTGGATGCACCTCTGCTGCTATTTTGAAATAACTACGCCTCAGAGTCATTCAGAGTAATTACTCCCCATTGTTTCCTGGGGCTCTAAGTCGAGGTAGCACATCCACATTAAGGGAGCCTGCCTTGGACTAATTTTGAGGCTTCATATTTCAAAATATCTATTTTGGGAGTTATTATTTTGAAATAAATTATTGAGAAATAGTTTCCTAGTGTAGACATGCTCTAAAGTGCTACACAGGGTCATTGTTGTTTTTTAAGTTTGTTTGTTTGTTTGTTTTAGTTACAGACTAATATTGCTACCCCTATGAGACATCTAAATAGTGATTCAAGCAGGGTCTCCCATCTTCTAGGTGAGTGCCTGAATTACCAGGTCACGCACTCTTGCTTTTGCTTTCTCTCGCTCTCTCCTTGGTCCAGCAATTCTTTAAGCATTTGTCCAAGGGGAACAGTTTCAACAAGAGAGACTCAGGGAGCCCCACATCTGAGTATCCCAAGGCTCAATGGCTAGAGCACCCTTTCCTGAAAGGTGAGAGACCTGCATTCAAATGCTTTCTCTCCAGTGGGACATTTAGAGTGCAACAAAAAATAGTGAAGAAAATGACATAGCTGAAGGCCAAGGAACTCTTTCAAAAAATTCTCTTTCATTGTTTCTTTAATTGTTCTGATGACCACCAGAAAAGTGAATGACTGAAAATTATGAGGTTTTGGTGTTACTTCTCAAACAATAAGCTGTCCTGTAGCAAAAAAGGAACAACAGGAAAAGGAAATTGTACATAATCTGTTTTGATAAAGAGTGACAGTGATATGGGATCTGACTAATGATTTAATTAAAAGTGATTGTTAAAACCAGATACAGTCATGATCTAATCTTGCTTTCGTTTTCATTTAATTTAAAAGAAAAATGGACTGGGAGTCCAGGAGGTGATTATTTTTCTTATTATTCAATATATGTTACTATTGCAATAGATTATTCTATTACTCCCTTTTACATATATACTTTATGAATCCATGTTAAAAAAGAATAAATATCAATATCAATCAAGAAACTTGGGTAATTCCTGAATACCGTTTTAAAGAAGATCCTCACTGTATTGTAAGGGTAAGAATAATTGTAGGGTATGTCTACACACCAAAGTTATTTCGAAATAACAGCTTTCTATAATAACTATACTAGTGTCTACACAGCCAAATCGCTATTTCAAAATTAATTCGAAATAGCAGAGCACTTATTATGAATTTGGTAAATCTCATTCCAGAAGGAATAATGCCAAATTCGAAATAACTATTTCAAAATAAGTGCTGTGTAGACACTTATATCGAAATAGGCGGCCTCCAGCCTTCCCAGGGTGCCCTGGTGGCCACTCCAGCCTCAACTAAAACCACTCCTCTCCCTCCCCGCTCCCCGGAGCCCTTAAAGGGGTGGACTCTGGCCACAGTGCCTGTGCTAGCTCCAAGCCTGCCAGCCCAGAGCCAGCAGTCACTGCCCCAACCCAGTGGCCCCAAAACATGGGCCAGCAAGCCACTGGCAGCCAGCCTTCCACCGCTCCCCAGGAGCAGTCTGCCAGCTCCCAGGAGCCTGCCAGGGCCTGGAGAAGGCGGGCACCTTCCTGGTCCAGGGTGGAGATCATGGACCTTATTCAGGTTTGGGGGGGATGCTCCCAACATCCATGATCTCTGCACTAGATGGAGGAATGCAGCCGTCTATGGCAGGATAACTGCCAGCCTGGCCACCAAAGGCCACATGCGAACCCAGGAGCAGGTTTGCATGAAAATCAAGTTGGTCCGGTGAGACCCCCAACCCTGAGCCCTGAGCTTCCCCTCCCCCTTCTTCCCCTTGCTTTTCCCTTCCAGCTTCCTCCTCTCAGGTTTCCCCCTCCCCTCTCCCACCCTCTCTTCTCCCCTCTCCTACCTCCTTTCGCCAGTCTTACCAGAGTTTCATTCTTCCCCCCCACAGTTTTGTTAAATAGAGTTTGTGTTCATGAAAATATGTGTATTTTATTTGACATCAGTAAGGGGAGCTAGGGAGGGGTAAGTGGAAGGACGTGAGGGAGGAATGAGGCATAAGCCTGCAGGGGGGCAGACCAGTGAGGCTCTTAGTGCTCCTCAGGGTGGAAGCTCTCCTGCAGGGCCTCCTGGATACTGACAGCCCCCCCGATGGACCTACTGGATGGCAGCCTGCAGAAAGTGCAGCCAGGCTCGCAGCAACACATCCATGAGAAGCACCAGAGTGCCCAGGGGCAGCTCTGGCTCCATGTTGCAGAATGCTGTGGTGTCCTGAGTGAAGGCAACCAGAGCACACAGAGACAAAATGCTTTGCTATCCCTCAGCAAGGTAGGCAAGCAAGCAGGGAGACCTGAGAACCGGCTGTCCAGGGGGGTTCCCTTTTAGCACAGGCCTCAGATAGCCTCAGGCATCAGCCACACAAAGTAACTCCTGACCTGATGCCCTGCCAGACCTGGTTCTGGCTGGCCTTAAATGCGATTCAGCATCCACTCAGTGTGGACACGCTATTTTGAAATAGCAAAATGCTATTTCGAAATTCATTTTGTGTGTAGATGCGTTATTTCAAAATAAGCTATTTCAAAATAAGATATTTCGAAATAATGCTGTAGTGTAGACATACCCGTAAGGAAGAGCACAGAGGATACCAAAACTGTAAGAATGTTTTGTCATTTTGGATCACATAGAGGACATAGATTGTTGAACACAGTAGATTTTTTTAAGTGAGCATCATAGACTCTATCCATTCCTGAATTTAAAGTGCACATGCACTCTGAGAATAACTTTGAGACACTGGTATCATGAAATGTAGTGTTCATTATGTCAATGACTTCCCATCATATTTGCTCAGCTAACAAGTTTCAAAAAAGGGAAAAAGAAAAAATAATGTTCTGACAACCCTACAAATTTACCTGAATCTAGAAATCAAGAGAGGTTCTTTCTAGCTCATACATCATTACTTCTAATAAAGATTCTGTAATTTAACTTAGTAAAAAATTCTGGCATTCAAATCAGAAACAAACCCAGTTGACTTCTTCAGACCTATATTAGCTTCACTGCATTAACAGGTGTGGCAGATATTAACTTTTCTTTACACTATTAGTTATGTCAGACAGGTTGCAATTTCCAAACACGACAGATTACTCTATTCATATAGTAAAAAGATCTTTGTTTTGTTACCTACTTGCTCCAGAATTTCTCAATCTGTGACATCAGAAAAACATCCCCACAGGTGTGGAATAAGCAAATGAACCAAAAAGAAGCATATTTTATGCACAAAATGATCACTTATTGGACCTTGTCTTCACTACGCTTTGCTTCCTCACTGACCTGTCTCTGGATCTCTATCAGTACTATATGGACACGCCCTCCATATCTTCAACCTTCTTATTCTTATTCCCAAAGTTCTCAGGCCCTTCTCTCCACCTCTCCCAAATCAAGGACTGAATATCTAAACTCCATACATTCACTTCATTCACTGAGTTTTCCCCGACTCCTACCACAAAGTCCACCCAAACAATTCTCAGTACTGCCTCATATCCATTGCTCAAGCTCCTGCATGCTTTCAGGGACCACACTGGCTTCCTACACAATAAAGCCATCCTCTCTTTTTAAAACTCTTCAATTTACCCTGCAAGAGTTATTATTTCTTTCTTCCCCACTGAAGCTAGTGCCATACTCCAGACTTCTTGTCCTTTCCACTCTCTCTTTCTTTGCCTGAGAACTTGTTCACTTCTTTAAAAGGAACATGAAGAGAATTAATCTACACCAAATTTTATCTAGCATACTCTTTTGGTTTTTCCCTTTCACTAATCTTAATATTTTATCTATTTTCTTCTAGTTTCTTAGAGATGCTTCAGAATGTGAATCCTTTCTTTTCACTGTTTAGAGGGGAGTAAGGGACCTCTGTATATTAACCACCTGTATGCTGACCTAGCACAAGAAAAAAGGAAAGGAGAGAATGAAAAATATTCCCGTATCTTCCAAAGACAATGATTATAATAGATTCCTATCCTGAAAGTTAAAAATATCAAGCAAAAATATCTTGACTAACTCAATGCATTTAAAAAATGGCACTTTTCAAAACAGGTGGACAGCAGTCAGGAGAAGGGAGAGAATGTAAACCCATACACTTCCAGTAACAAGGAGACAAGGCAAAATAAGAAAATGGAAGGGACACACAGCAAACCTTTGAAACACCAAAGAACAAGGGGGGTGGAGAGGAAAGGAGGAAAAACATGTGGCTGAATTTGGGCTGTAAGAGCAGTTCAATGAAGCTGTGAAATCGGGGCTAAATAACTTCATGCAAAATAAGAATGCATGGAAAGTGTCTTTAAAAATAAAAAATAAATATCGCTAATGAGGATTAGTGAACCTTATCTGAAAAGAAATGGCTTCATATAATGTTAATTTAACAAGTCATCATACCAGTCCCTCCAGCACAAGCTATATTCTATGAACTGTTAAATGATCCCCAATATTTATGTCACAGCTGATTAAACAGGAATATGCTATTTCCCAGGATATAAGGCATGATCATACTTTAATAACACACTGCACTGAAATACTAGAAATTGCTTTCAGACATTTATTAGATGGAGAAAATAGCCTTGACTTATACTACTTTAATATGGTCCCTCTTCCCTATAAACGAATAGGCAATAATTACTAATTATTATTGAGTTAGAGGCTGTTATTATTGACTTCCATCTCTGCTGCTTTTGACACCATTCCCTGATCATATGCTTTCCTTCTTGAAATCTTATGCTCACTCATGGTTCATGAATTTCCTTTTGTCTCACTGATGTTTCTTCAGCATCTTGTTTCATGGATTTTCCTCATACTTCCTCTGTTTTTTAGTTGAAAATTCAGAGGGCTCCACCTTTGTCTCCTTTTTGACCCCCTATGTCTTTGTGTGATGTTATTCTGAAACATGGCTTTATGCCGATGACTCAAGGATTTACCTCTCCACTCTAAGCATTGCCAGTTCAAACCAAAACCTTATCCTGTCTCTCTGACATCTCCTCACCTAGGTGTGCAGCTATCACCTTCAGCTCAACATTACCAACTTGAGCTTTTAACTGTTTTCCTGATCACCAAAGACATTTTCCCAGTTACTCCAGTCCATAAGCTGGGCATCATCTTTGATTCCACTGTCTTTCTAGACCCATATAGTCAGCTTCTCCAAGCCTTGCTACTGTTTTCTACAGGACACCTCTGAGGCCTACCTAGTTTCTTTTTTAGTCAAAGAGGCCCTGATTATCGGTCTGTTGCAGTCTCTTTCTGAATCCAAGTCTCATACTTTTCAGGTGAGTGTTCTAGCCACTGAGTTAAGGGATATTCTAGGGTGGGTTGCTCTCAATCTATCTTGCTGACCCTATTCCATTTTGGATAAATACATATTTACTGTTGCAGGGATGGTCCCCCACCCACCAGGCTTCCTTTCTCTCTGTCTCCCTCTAAATATTCAATTATTTATACAAAATAGAACAGCTATAACAGGAGAGTTTGAGACCCACCTCAGAACAGGCAATGGCCCAGTAGTTAGGGTACCCATCTAGGAGTAGGGAGACCTGTTTGAAGCCCCTGCACCTAAGCTAGGATGGATTCAAACCTGAGTCTACTACCTTCCAGGTGAGTGTTCTAACCACTAGGATATTGAATATGGGGGAGGGGGGAACCACCATCCCCTTTTTGGTTTTGTGAATGATGCCTGAGGATATGTTTACATAGGGATTAAAGTCCCACAGCACAGCCATGACCAGCCTAAGTCAGCTGCCTTGGGCTTGCAGGGCTAAAAACTGCTGTGTAGAAATTTGGCACACACAGGTGCCTCAGTTCTGGGACCTTTCACCCCCATGTAAAGATACCTTTAGTCCCTTTGTGAATCACCTTCATTACCACATTACCTTTGCTTTTATTTTTTTTAAATAGTTACAAATGCCCCCAAATCAAAATGAAACTTTTTTCAACCTAAAACAATTTTTCCCAATATTCAATTCACAAAAAAAAAAAAAAAAAAAAAAAAAAAACCACCCTGAAAAAGTTGGTTTTGGTTTAATTTGAAAATATTATTTTTAACTTGTCAGAATTGCCAGAGAACTTAAAAAATCAGTTACTCACACAGCTCTATTCAAGAATACAACTGTGTTTGTGAGGTGCTTGGATACCATGGTAATGGGAGCTGAATGTGTACTTAATAATTGGCCCAATAATAATTCTTTACAATGAAATGTTCTATCTGCTAATGTGATTTGCAGGCTGGTAGCTTGAATGTATTTATTAATATAATGTCATATGTAATACAACGCAGTAATAATTAGCAACATTTTGCTATTGTTTGACAGTCTTCATCATAGGAGCTCACTGTTTTACATACAAGTGTAAATATTCTGTAGTATTATTTCGCCTGTTTTGCAGATGAGGAAACTGAGGAATAGAGAAGTTAAGGACCATAATTTTAAAGGCACATAGGCACCTAATTCTCATTGGTAGTAAGAAGAATTGGGCACCTAAGTACTTTTTAAAATCTGTCCATAAGTGACTAATCTATGTACCCAGAGCAAGGCAGTGGCAGACCCAGAAGCAGAACCCAGGAATTGCAATTCTTAGTGCTGTGATCTAGACTCTAAATGTGCACTTCTAATTAGTGTAAAATATTATTTAGCATATCTTAATTCATTATGCTACAATAGACTAGCACAGTGTAATTTACCAGAAGTGTGTCTACTCTGGTACATTTGCAGAGTGTAAACATGCCTTCAGCTACACATATCGACCAGTCAGGAGTGGAATAATAATAGTGTCCTGCAGGGTATAATGGTATATAGAATGGAAAACCTGCAAGGATGTTAAAGCCATTCTACATGTTTTTATTCAGTTTAGTTTTTACACCTTGAGGAGACTGGTGACTAATTATATTATCTTGATTTTTCCCCTTTTCAAAAGAAAGTATTTCAGAAAAGTACACAAAGATAGCTTTACACCTAATATTGCTGTGCATAAGTGATTAATGATAGTTTATTATTCTCTTTCTTACCCCACCTTGCTCTCTATGTGTCTTTCATAGATTAAAGTTTATTTTAAAATATTCGAGTTGCTATTTTTAAGTTACCTACCTACAAGCCAAGTACACAAGATAAGGCATTTCACTATTAGTCCATACCTAAACACAGTTAAATGTGTAACTCACTCATTTCCCCATTATCTCTTCCCACTCCGCAACCCAAAAGTGACTTAGCAGAAATTCAAATAAAAAACACACATCTGATTTTCATATTTCTCAGATAATAATTCAGAGTTATAGTATGCCATCCTGACTAATGCTGAGTCATCTAAGAGAAATACAAATGGGCTACATTTAGAGTTGCTCTGTGTTTACACCACTGTAACTGATCCTACATCTGGCTCCACAGGATTACTCTGAAGTAAGGCACCATTCAGTCTGAATAAGGATAGCAGAATTGGACCCTTCAGTGATTTCTGCTCCACTGCACTCAGTGGTGCTGCTTTATCTTCTGCCTTCCTGACCTGACAAGCAAACATGTTTCTTTGAAGAATAAGAAGTTATGCGAAACAAAAGTCAGAGAAACTTCTCTAATCATCATGGTTTTCTTTATTGTCAATTTGGGTATATTTTGTTTCTCTTTTTAACAAGTAAACACATGGAAAAAGAGTGTCAGTTTGCAAAGCAAGTTATTTGGGGATGAACTCTTTTTGTCATGCAATAGCTACCCAGTCTATAAGAGATTTTTGCTATACTCCTTTTACCCCCAGTAATGCAAAAGATCACAAATGTATAAACAATCTGAACCTACCAAAAGAAAAAACAGGAGTGAAGACAGTTGTCTTGTGTATTCAAACAGCACCGCTGAATCCAAACATTATCTACAAATCAGTATGAATGCTGACTTTCTATGATGAGGATAGCCCAGTAGCAGAGATGGCAAAAGAATTACATAGAGATGGCAATGGAAGATGCAGGTGCAAAAGTGTGAGCAATATGGAACTGTTAATATTTTTTGAAAGGTAAACTCTACCTGTATAGCCCAGCGAATTGTCATCATTATCAGAGGTGGGAAGTGGCGTCCCGCTGTCGTTCCCCCTCTCTAGGTCATCAGAGTCTGTCGGAAACAACACCAGAGCTGCTGATGGGGTCACAGTAGTAACAGTAGTTGCCATTTCCATCAAAACATGTCCAGATACAAGTAAATCCACACATGACAGAAAGACACACAGTGACAACACACAGCATACATTATCCTTCCACAGCCTGTGTTGTGATAACCACTGTAACATCTTCAGTAACACTGCTTTTAGTTACCAAATTCCCTTTCTATTCTGTTTCCTTATTCCCCTAGTTTAATCTTTTTACTGAACCTTTTGCTCTTACTTCTCAGCTCATGAAGTGCTTAGTCTACACTCAAAGAAACAGCCAGCACAGGCTGTGGTGAGCATATGGGGAAGAGAAGGCAGGGTAGTTGAATGCTAGCATTGCTAATTTTCTACCTTATTGTTAATCAAAGCTATTGACTGTGATCACTCCCCATCATCGCTTCATCTCCTGGAAATTACAGACCCAGGGGACTTTACCTCTTTGTGGGGGAGGAGGAGGACAGTGTCTTGTCATACAGGGGGTGAGGGAGAGGTTGATATAAGTTCCATACCTTCTTTGGAGGAGGGGGCAGGGGCCAGATCTCAACTATGAAAAGGCAACAGCTTATCATCATAAGAAAGAGAGATATTTTCTAGACTGAGAATCACTTGAAAGAAACATATAATTTTTATGACATGTTAAAAAAATCCCAACCTAAAGAAATCATGTTTAAATACTTTGTAAGATAAATCACTATTCTGAAATTTCACGTGGTAAAATAATGAGTAAAAAAACCCATAAAAAGCATGACACAAGGTCTGAAAATAAAATCGCACAGCATAGTAGTTTGGCAATTCACAAAGAGATTCTCTGCTTTATCAATACCTTATGTCTTTATGCAAAACTTCATGAAACATAATATTAAACTGCATGCAGGTTTATTTCTATTGTCTCTATACAAATAGCAAATTGAAAAATATTAGCAATGGCTAAAAGTAATGACATATTGAATACATTGCTCTTTATAAATGGGACCAGGTATGGAGTACAATCAGTTAATATTATACTTGGAATATAACTAGTACGATAGAAAGTTATGTCTGACTATTGACTTACTGTTCCATTTTCTGCTATAATACTTGTTGACAGGTGTTTCATAATTATCTAAATATTTTAAAGACCTTGAACAAGAATGACATTTCTTACCTTTAAACATACTTCCTGGATTACTATATTCAGCAGATATTAATGACTGTCATTTAATAAGATTGGTACAGTTAACATTACACTTCTATCTGAAAATTTTGCTTATGTTATGAGAAAATACTTATCATAGCTAAACTAGAAAAATGTTATTAAAATACTTTCTTTGTTACCTCAATATGTTTACTTTGTTGTTTGATATTATTTCTTAAACTTTTTTTGGTGGTGATAAAAAAGAATCTTTAAAAAGGAATTTAAAATATGAAATTCAAGATAAACTATTTAAGGGCATATATCTTTGTGTGGGAAAACAATATAATTAAATTAATTTTTCCCATTATAGAAGGTAACATTTTTGAACTCATGTAAGTTCAGGTAGGTGCCCAAGTAAAAGCAACCTGATTTTCAGAGGTACTGAGCATTGAATGAAGCAAAGGGGAGAGACCTTCTTTCCTAGTAATGCCAGAAAAAACAATCTTATATTTAGCAGATTTTTTAAATCATAAGGCCATTTAAAAATCCAAGAATGAACATTATTCATCACCCCATTCTTTGTGAAACATGAGCTTTTTGACTCAAATATTGGAGATTACTGTATGGTGATCAGTAAAATTCAGTTAGGCTGTGGTCAAGTATTGAGCCAACATTCTGATGTTATGGGGAATAAGCTGTTCAAATAAGGGTAGTAAGGAAGAGGCACATTAATTTTCTCCCAACTACCTGCTGATTTTCCATTCTTTCTCAGTGCCAGTTCCTGACAGACCCTTTTCTCCTTTTTCCTTCTCCCTGAAAGCACAAAGCCCTTATGCTGCCACCCATCCTCCACCTCTCTGTCATCCTAAGAGCAAGCATGTCCTGCCTTCTGAGGTGTCAAGTGTTGTGGTGTGCTCAGCAGAGCCATTTTAGTGAATGTTCCCAAGACCAGGCTGAGGTGAGAAGGCTTATAAGAAAGCCCTTTTCAGAGTAGTCATCATTTTTCAGCATCAGCTATAATACCTTTTATATTTTATTGATTGCTCTAAATACTGTTGGTTTCTAATTCAGTTCGAGCTGAATGCTATTCACATGTGTTTAGGCATATACCAAGATTAAGTATTGGGTACATCCCAACTATAAATATTTTTATGTAAAACAAGTTGATATCTAATTTAAATTATCACCTGTTATTCACCTTATAAGAAGATGTTGGTTTCAAAATAGATTAGAACATGGCAGAAAGCAATGCTATTTTAGTCATTGTTTCCTAGCACTGGAAGAGGAATGTTTTTGTATGTCACAACACACATTATTTCAAAATGCATGACTATATTTACCAAAGCAAATCAGTTTCTGTTTATATTTTCCAGCCATATGGTCTAGCTTGAACAGTAGATAAAAGTAAAAAAAAAAAAAAAAAAAAATTGCGGGGGGGGGAAATGGAGAGATTTAAAATATCAACAGTAACTGTAATGCCCCTGTAATGAGAAGGGTATATTAGAATTTCAATAAGCACACTTCTTTATTTTACTCCTATATATAGGGTTGTGGGGTGAGGGTAGTTTTTTTAAGCATTTGAAATGTATTAATTTAGTGTACATTTTTGTTCTCATTATCAAGTTTGTGCTACAAAATTTCTAGGCAACAATGTTAACTGACATTTTGAAGATGGCCATTAATAAAAGATTAGGCAAAAGCAAATGAATATAAATTACTATCAATATTAGAATTGTGTTCTACAAATTGGATCAATTTACATCGATTTCTTCCTACTAGTCTAGAGGAATGCAGGGAAGAGGCATGAGAAAAAGTGCATTGAGTACACCAGCCCTATATGAGGAATTACCAAAGTGTCATATATTTCATTTTGTAATAGTAAGGTACAAGATAAAGAAGTTAGCACACAAATTCTGTTTATAACTAAGCTTCACCTAAAACATTGGTCTAGTTCCTGATTCACTTGCCATATTAAATAAGGGTACTGACATAGTATTAATCACTAATTATATAAAAGAGTTTCAGTTGTTCCAAAAGTGCTATGATAGTTTGTCAGACCATCATAAAAAAGTGTCACTTTGTTTGAATGTAACCATTTTCAGGCCAATCCTGAGCTGGTGTAATTTGTCATACCTCCATGAATTTCAATGGAAAAGACAGTTTTCGCCAGCTGGACAATCTACCTCTATCTGGAAGCTTCCTTCCTGCATGTTTACACTGGTTGATTTCTGCTTTTCTAAGATGTGTGTAAAATGTTGGTTTTGGGACAGGGGCTTGGGGCCCTATTGAGATACACATAAATCAATACATCAACTTTACAAATTCTTAGAGTGACCATTGTCTAAAAAATGCCTGTAAAAAAAGTCACAGAAAAATTATCCAATGGGGACAACAGCCAGTTTTCACATGAGGATTGATTGGTTTATTACAGTAAAAGGGTTAGGACAAGATTTTGAGCATAGTATGACTGAAGGCAATAGAGCGAATCTGATTTATACCAGGTGAGGATCTGGCCCATTAAAACTATTCATGTCACAATAAAGCTTTTTGATAGATTTAGTAGTTAGCTTTTTAAAAAGATAAGAACCATACATGAAGAAAATCCTGTTAGATGCAGAGGAGTGGAGACAATTTTAAACTTCTTTCCCTCTTTATTTTTATTTTGCATTATAATACAAGCCAAAAATTTTAAATTAATTACAAACAAAGGGAAATGTCCTGTTATATTAATGCATGTTTTCAGCAAGCTATCCATTTGCATCCAATTTTTTAAAATACTCATACAATGGCTAATTGTAGGCAATAACAGCTTCATCATATTCTCATCTGGCACTTATTTGTGCAGCAGTTGTTTTTCTTCTGGAAACAAATTCTTGTGTATTCTCAAATTCTAAAAGTTCAAGCTGCATTTGCAAACAATTGGCATGGAGAGGAACACTATAAACATGTAATTATTCAGAAAATATTTCAGATGGAAGGATTTAAATTGCAGCACTTAAGGTTCTGTTGGGCTTTAAACATGAATTGCAGGAACACTCCTTAATATCTCCTAACCTATTTAATTGTCACCCTTCATCTTTCCCACCCCTTGACTTTTCTTAGCTGTTCTCCCCACCTCTTTACTTTGGCATTCACCAGTTTTAAATCTTATGAGCTCCACATCTGCTACCATTGCTTTCTCTTCCAGACAAAACTAGAGGTTACAACTATTCCAGCTAATTAAGTGGTGCTTGAAGTTAGTTAACAGGTGGTGGCCCCAGCTGCTTTAGCTGCAAGGCTATATAGACCCCCTTCACTCTCCTGCATATGGCACCATGATTAATTAGGACAAAGAACCATGTGTTGGTGATGGACAAACATATTTATAACAGCATTTCCTTCTCAAAGACAGCAAACAAGATTTCATCAGAAGATACAAAATAAATAGTCTAGTTGGTAATGTGAACCATAATCATCAAGACTATGTGCAGATTATGTTGGATGCATAAGAAATAGTGTGTTTTTAACTTTACTTTCTTTTGGGCTGTTAATATAACAAAACAAGCTCTCCCTCTTACCTCAGGATTTTTGTTTAACATTAACTAAAATTACTATATATTAAATATATTTCAAATGTTAATTCTCTCAGTAATTAAAACTACTAGTAATGATATTTAAATAATATCAACTACAGTAGGGGCAGGCAAAACATGGCCTGCAAGCCGCATTCAGCCTGCCAAGCCTTCAGATCCCGCTCTCAGTCTGTCAGAACCCTCTGGCAGGCTCCATGCCTGCCGCAGCCTCAGACTGCTCAAAGCAACTGGCTACTGGGTCCGTGTTCCTGAGCTACATGTCTGAGACAGGAGGTTTCACACCCTGTCCCCACCCCCAGCACAATTCTCACAGCTCACACAGTGCAGACAGGTACATGGCTTTTGCAGCCAGCCACGTTGAGTATCTTGGAGCTGCAGCAGGCAGGGTCCCACTTGGCTGCTGGCTGGAAGCCATTTAATTAAGCCCCTTCCTCCCCCCAGCCAGAGTCTACATCTGCACACCACCCTCTCATGCACCCCAACTCCCCGTCCCACCACCCAAACCCTCTGCCTCCCCTTTTCCCTTGGCCCCAGGTCACAACTCCCTCCCAGACCTTCCATCCTCTTCTACACTCCTCCCCCAGACCATAACCCCTCCATGACCCTTAATCCCCTCTTTCACCTCAATAAATTCATCCTTAAGGGATGTCTCCACCCAAAATGTGTGTGCCTCTGCACCTGTCAGTTTCCCCCCAGCCTTTTTTTTAAATAAATGCTTTTAAACTTTATGTGCCAGCATCCAGGTTCCATTTTGGTTAAGGTAGAACCCATCTCTCCTCTGTTGACTGCTCCTTCCGTTAGTATCTGGTTCCTAATAATAACTCCCTCCTGCCAACACCATTGTCTCATCCATGCGTTTAGACCTTATAGTTCCTTCTTATTTTTACTGGCCCTGTGTGTAGAATTGGAATTCAGGTTGGCAGTCGGTTTCTAGTAGCGGGCCCCAAGGATCTGTTCTAGGACCGGTTTTGTTCAACATCTTTATTAATGACCTGGATGAGGGGATGGATTGCACCCTCAGCAAGTTTGCAGATGACACTAAGCTAGGGAGAGAGGGAGATACGCTGGAGGGCAGGGATAGGGTCCAGAGTGACCTAGACAGATTAGAGGATTGGGCCAAAAGAAATCTGATGAGGTTCAACAAGGACAAGTGTAGAGTCCTGCATTTTGGACAGAAGAATCCCAAGCATTGTTACAGGCTGGGGACCAACTGGCTAAATAGCAGTTCTGCAGAAAAGGACCTGGGGATTACAGTGAATGAGAAGCTGGATATGAGTCAACAGTGTGCCCTTGTAGCCAAGCAGGCTAATGGCATATTAGGGTGCATTAGGAGGAGCATTGCCAGCAGAACCAGAGAAGTGATTTTTCCCCTTTATTCAGCTCTGGTGAGGCCACATCTGGAGTATTGTGTCCAGTTCTGGGGCCCCCACTATAGAAAGGATGTGGATGCATTGGAGAGGGTCCAGCAGAGGGTGACCAAAATGATTAGGGGGCTGGAGTGTATGACCTATGGGGAGAAACTGAGGGATTTGCGTTTGTTTAGTCTGCAGAAGAGAAGAGTGAGGGGGAATTTGATAGCAGTCTTCAACTTCCTGAAGGGAGGTTCCAAAGAGGATGCAGAAAGGCTGTTCACAGTAGTGATGGATGGCAGAACAAGGAGCAATGGACTTAAATTACAGCGAAGCACTGGAATGGGTTACCTAGGGAGGTGGTGGAATCTCCATCCCCAGAGGTTTTTAAGTCTCGACTTGACAAAGCCCTGGCTGGGTTGATTTAGTTGGGATTGGTCCTGACTTGGGCAGGGGCTGGACTTGATGACCTCCTGAGGTCTCTTTGATTCTATGCTACCACAGAAATCCTGGATTTTAGTCTTTTACCCACCAACCTAAATTTGTCCTCCAATCCTGTATACCTGTTGGTAAGTCTGTGGAAAACTATTTGAAACTCAAGGTATTTCTTCAGCATACACTTCTAACCACCCTCTCCCTCTAGTAACACAGTTCTATTTTGACCCATGTTGTCATTGGTTCTAGTCTCAATGTTACTACTTTATTTCTATCTCCAAGAGGGGCTGCAGACGTGGAGGGGAATTACTGCTAGGTTTGGAATGGCTGCCATATGAAGAGAGATGAAAAAGACTGGGACTTTTCAGCTTAGAAAAGAGGCGTGTAAGGGGGCATATAATAGAGGTTTATAAAATCATGACTGGTGTGAAGAAAGTGAAAAAGGAAAAGTTATTTACTTGTTTCCATAACATAAGAACTAAGGGTCACCAAATGGAATTAATAAGTAGTAGCTTTAAAACAAACAAAAGGAAGTATTTCTTTATGCAATGCACAGTGAACCTGTGAAACTCCTTGCCAGAGGATATTGTGAAGATCAGGACTTTAACATGATTTTAAAAAGAACTAGATAAATTCATGGAGGACAGATCCATCAATGCGTATTAGCCAGAATGGGTAGGAAAGGTGTCCTTAGCCTCTGTTTGTCAAAGTCTGGGAATGGATGACAGGGGAGGGATCACGTGATGATTACCTATTCTGTTCATTCCCTCTGGGGCACCTGGCATTGCCCACTGCCAAAAGACAGGATACTAGGTTAGATGGACTTTTGATCTGACCCACTATGGCCATTCTTATGTTCTGCATAGGGGAGATAGGTCAACATAACTACATGGATATTCAAACACTGAGTGATACAATTATACCTGGTCATAGTGTTTCTTGCTACAAGACTCTGCTTTATAGCAAAGGTTTTACATTATATAGTGAGAAATGTGCTATAAATGAGATTTTTAAGGGCATTTGTTTGAGAAGGAACAACTTTACAACAGGCTTCTATACTTTGTTTATCTGAATAGCTGGTGTGTTGGTAAAAGTCAGATCCCTAATACAATAAATGACTGAACATACAAACATTTGTCTGTAAAATTCTTTATAAGGCTGAAGTCCTCTCTCTATAGAACATCAAAATGCTCACATTGTGTGTGTTCAGAATGCTATTAATAAAGCTGCAATTTCTTCCAGGAAATTGGAGGAAGAGAGACAAAGAATTAGTAGTAGTCATCTAGGCCATGATAAAACCTATACATAAATCTCAACCATCTTAAAAACCACAGGCTTTAACTCGTAATGATTCATACAGTGGTAATAAGTTAATGCAATACTTCATAGGAGTTCCATAGCAACTTTCATGTGAAGATCTCATTTCTCAGTGAGATTAATGTGAACCTCAAAAGAAAGCACAAGGTCAAAAATTATTCCAAGTTTATGAACTTAAAGAGCAGGAACAATAAAGCCAGAAAGAAATGAAAAAGCCAAGGAGAACAACAATCAATAACTGTTCTATCTTGTCAGAATTCAAGCTCTACAAAATTAGTATCAGATAGGCAATCATGCAATGCAGCAAGATGCGTTCAGGATTTACAGATATCTCTGGGTATTGTCAATTTTGTAATACTGTATAAACTGAGGATGGGAATTATTAGCCAGAGGCAGTTATTTCAAAACTAAATGGATTCCTCAGTAGATCTATGGGAACCACAGAAATAGAACACCATTCAAAGGCAAGGACCAAAATAATAAAATCTGAACATCTGAAAAATGATATGGTTTGAATCACACAAAGATACTGAGGGAGCAATAGAGGTGTGCAGAAAATCTCCCACCAAAAATTGATAGCCTAACATGTTTGATACTGTTAGCTATGTCTACAATTACAATTAATTGACAAAACTTTTGTCATTCACAGGTGCTTAACCTCCTCCTGCCCCTGAATGACAAAAGTTTTGCTGCTGCACGTACAAGTGTGAAGGCTGCTTGACAAAGCGAAAGCCACTTGTGAAAGGCTAGAATTATTATAGCCTTGTCACTAAAAGCTGTGTAGTATAGACATACCCTTAGAACTGGTGAAGAGTAATAACCAAATCAAAGCCTGCAAACTTGCAGAGAACAATATGCACCCACAGAATGGTCATGAGCACCCTGCAGCCTCTCAGCTGTGATGTCAGAATAACATGTACCCCTCACTTTTATAATAAAAGCATATTTATTTTTGTGCTGCTGGTTCCTGGGCAGGTAAACAATGAATGTTAGAAGGTAGATATGTGGCCATTGTTTTAAAGTGTAGCATTGGAGAGCTTTTAAATTAAAGACCAATACATCAGACTTCTAATCTAAGAAGAATATTGGAATAATTTATTAGAGATGAAGGAGTGCATTATTTAATTGAAAAAGGAAGCACAGACACTCCCCAGTACTGGCTTACTAAGAATACATGGTGTCAAAGGGACCTGAATCATTTTAGTGGAGAGACTATCAAAATATAATACCATATCTGATGGTAGCAGATATGATGTTTTTTGAATTTAAGCATAACTTTGGACAGGAAACTAAAATGGACAGAGCTTGAAAAATATCAGAGGAATTTCTTTAGTAACCCCATTTTTCTGTTGTTTTCACTACCGTTCATTGTGACATTGCAACAGTCATCAATCATCAGCCACCAAAAAACAAGGAATTAGAAATAATTCTATCCTTAACAGCACTAGAAGTCACATACATCTACACAGCACAGTTACCTCAAAATAAGGTGTTATTCCGAAACATCCCTTAACCCTCGTGCAATGATGTTTACAGGGACATCAGAATAGTGAGCCCATTATATTTCAATATACCAGGCTTGCTCTTAAGATGCAGAATAGCTATTTCGGAATACTGGAGTTATCCTGCAATAGCTCCTCTGTGTAGACGTAGCCATGCATATTACATATACAGTGCCTAGATCAATGGGTCCCAATCTGATTAGAGCATCTGTAGAGCATCTAGACTGTACTGAAATATATATAATAAAACTACAATATTTCCTCAGCAACAGGAAAAACTTAAAAACCAACAAATAGTCTAGTAGCACCTTAAAGACTAACAAAACATGTAGATGGTATCATGGGCTATCATGGGCACAACACACTTCTTCAGATGACACAGTCAGTCCAAGGATAAGAGCCATAATCAGCATAAGAGTCTGAGGTGCTTATAGTTAGGCACCTAAATCTGACTTTGCATGCTCAAGTGAGCACTGAGCTACCAAATAAGTTTCTAGTGTATCCAGCTGCTCACCTTGGACCTGCAATCAGAAGTAAGTGCTCAAACTGAAAATGTGGTTCACTGTAATTCTCCACTTGGCTTAAAAACTAAATAAATATATATGAAAAAGAAACCACAGAAAATGAAATAATTGATAAAGGAGGAGCAATACCAGATCAATACACTGATGCCGTTAATTGTCACTCTTACAAATAGCTACGCTTGGAATGATTAGATTAGATTTTTTATTGGTAAATTCCAATAAATAGAGGTTCACATAGAAACTGAAGAAAAACTATTTCCATTGATAATAATCCAAATATAGAGACAGGGAAAGTAGGAAAATGCTACTTGAGAACTTATTCAAATTTGATTTAAAACAATTTACTTTGTATATTTTGAATTTTACAGATAATATTGAAAAATTATGTTTAATAGTTATTAAGCCGTATTTAACAGTGATTTTTAAATTTCAACATCTATTGTCACAATTATTGTCTGACACCCCCTAATAATTTCCAGCAATTGTGACGTGATAAAAATCTAAACAAATGCTTTAAACCCATAGTTTTGCATAGCTGTGAAAAGTGATATGATAAATGTAGAAACAAATCCTTTAAAATAAACATAGATGTTATCTCTGTCAAAGTTATAAAAGTATAACAATCTAATTAAAATATACACACAATTCTGGTCATGTATTATCACTATCCCTAGTATTAAAATACCAAAAATTAAATCTAGAGCTCACAAGCCTGTTGGTTGAGTGTTGGTTGAGGATAGTATTACTTAGAACAGTGTTTCTTAAACTGTGAGGCAGTTGGAGGTGTGCCACGGAGAACAACAGTAACCTTCCTCCCCCTGACCCTTTTCCCCCTGACCCCCCCTTTTTTTTTGCTCAACAAAAACTCCTTGGTGTTCCTCATAAAAAAAAATTATCGTTTAGTGTTCCTTAGTCTTAAAAAGTTTAAGAAACACTGACTTAGAACATTAAGTTATTCAGGCTTTCACAAGATCATCTCTGTACTTAGACTTTTTCCAGTAAGTGGATAGAGAATTCAAAGTCACTCCAAACTTTTCTAGGTTGCAGATATTCACCTTCATTAATTTTTAGGGAGTATAAGGAAGAAGCATACTGGAGAAAGGAGACATAAGACAAAACAAAAGCATCCACAGATGAATAGCAGCATCTAGGCAATTAAACATAACTGACCTTTATTCTGCCCCATTTTAGTAAGTGTGGCTTCAGAAACCCTCTGGAGAAGCTCTATGCTATCCTAAGATACCTTTATGTACAGTAGAATGGACAAACACTTGGAATATTGGAGAACAATGCAAGTAACAAGTTCAGATAGAATATGATCAGACAATCAGCTAAGGCATAGGACAACAGTCATTCGTAATGGTTAGAAATGAAATCATCCCGTAGTTGGTATTATTTTAGCACCTGGACTTCACATCTCAGATAAAGGAACCATTGCCCAAAAGGGTGATAAGGAGATTTGAGTTTTAAAATCATAGAAATGGACTTGGCTTACTATGACATTTCTCCAGCTCTATACTGGTGTAACTCAATTAAGGTCAACAGAGATACTCTGCTATAAGACTGGAGTAATAGCATGATGATATAAGTCTTCAGTGTACAGGAGACATCCAGACACCCAAAATAACTGGTACAACAAGCAAGCTCAGAAAGTAAAGGCTTCATCAGGCAGCAAGAATGTTTAAAGTGTGGCGCACATCCACACAAAAACCCCAGCCACTCCAACAAAAATTGCTGGAATGCTGCTAGAGGGATTCATAGTCATTCTGCTCAGGTCTTTTTTTGATAGTTTTGACATCCTTTCCGTAACTACAAAGACTGAGCTGGGGGGGGAGGGGGGAACTCATCACTAGCAAAAAACAACACAATTATTATTTTCTAAAGTCAAATACCACCTTGCAGTTTCCTTCTAATTTGTTAAATGTATTTTTTCAGTATGCCGAATGGCAATATTTTATTAAATGCTTTTTGACTTAGCAAAAAATTCATTTCCATGTACTGGTGGAAATGGTGTTATTTGCAGTGATTGAAAGTAAAATTTACAAAAATCAAGAGTAAAAAAAGCAGCTGAATTTCACAAACTATACTAAAATGTCAGTGAAATGGCAGAAATAAACATTGTCTTTCACAAATCAAAATACATGAGGAATCTATAGTTCTAGAAGGAGAATGATAGGCTGGAGTTGGAGCTCAACAATTAAAAATGCTCATATGGTAATGGTGAAGTAATATCTTTTATTGGACCAAATTCTGTTGGTGAGAGAGACAGAATCTTTTGAGCCACACAGAGCTCTTTTTTCATGTCTGGGAAGGTTCTCCAAGAGCAGTTAGAAAAACAGAAATCGTTAAGGAGAACAGAAAGTCCATTTGATTAAGAACTGTTTGAGTAGAAGGTTTTTTCCTTTCTGTGTGATATAAAAGGAAATGTGGTTGAATTTAAGCTGATCCATCATTGATCATATCCAGATGGTGATTCAGTTAATGGTTCTATTGATTCTTGTTTGTGTTCACTTTTGCATACATCCTTCAATCAAGGTGAAAGTGGGCACAATCTGCTTTACATTTTTTTATAGATGTGCTTGGACAATTTTTTATGTTTATTATTATATAATATTAATTTAAGACAAAAATATTTTATAGATAAATATGCAAAGGCTGCCATTAAAAAGTTAACAGTCACAAATGATTAACGTTCAATGGTATCAGAGATATTACAGATACAGGGTATTTAGCATTGTTGCAATGGGAAGTACCTATGGTCAGGCTAGATTTAGCACAACAGAACTTTCTGGCATTGGAAACCATGACTCTATCAATGTTCCTTGAAGTACATACTGATAATTGTTGACTTATTAATGATAGCCTAAATATGAAAGTACTAATTTTATTGCATTTATATCAATTACAAATTGACTTCAATGAAGTTATACTAGTTTACACCAGCTGAGAATATGGCCCAGAATTTGTGAAGCTATAATAGGCAGCCACTTAAAATTTCTGATTATCCCAAAAAATAGGAATAGCTTGAACCATAGTCATTCTGACCTATCAGAATACCTGATCCAGTGGCCACCTTTAGGAAAAAAGAAGGTACTTCAACTTCCATGCACATTTCATCTGGCATAGTCACATGAACTAAGGAAGTTAGGTCCCTGACTCATTGAATTTCCATGTATGTTGTGTGTCTAACTCTCTAAGGCGCCTGTGAAAACCCTGTGCCTAATCTTTGGTCTTTCCATTCAAACGCCAACAAATATAAGTAACTTTCTCACTTCCATGGGAAGAAAAAACACTCTACATTTTACACAATCAGGCCTTTATTGCATCAATCTGTGGTGAAAGTCGAATAAGCTGCATCAGTCGGTGGAGAGTCAAATAAATGGAACTAAAATGCAGCTAGGAATTTGACTTAAGTAGCTAGTATGTTAAAAATACACAAAGGAACCTTTAGTGTGCACCAGCCAGGGTCTTCACAGATCAGTTAACGAGCAACACATTGGTGTTTTTCAGAAATCGGTCACAGTCCTCATTACGAAAACTTGTATGCAAATTATTAATGGCCACTTATGAAAAATTTTGTTTGAGACTTGCCCAATATCACATAGGACTCTCTGGCAGCATGTGTGGTTCTTGGGGGACGCAGGTCTGCGAATCACCTTCTTTTATCCCTGGCCTCCAGCCTTTGCTTAGCAGTTTATTAGTAAGTTACTAATACCCCAGTCTCTGAGACCTTTCAGTGTGTTCTCCTGCAGCATCCAGATTCTTATCCACTAACATTCTCAGAGATACTAGGCCTGCTGTTCCCAAGAGCAGCTTGTTTGATTCAGCTCAGGATCAGCTCCTTGTACTTCACCACCTCAGTGAGATATATTTATGATGAAAACTATCATAAGTTCCTCAAAACCCAAGATTTATGAGATAGTGAGAAAGGATGAGGGAAACAGAAAGGTTAAATAGAGAACAAATTATAACACAATTACTGGAGATTAAGGGAATGTCTTCACTCACCAGGCCGGAGATCGAAGTTCTGGTGTTCAATTTAGCAGAACTAGTATAGACCCATAAATCGAATGCTGAAGCCAGCATCTGTATTCCTCGCAGTCGCTCCCTGCAGTGAGGGACACCGCCAAGCGCTGCTTAATGTATATCAATTCAAGCTACATATTCTACATAGCTGGAGCTACATACCTGAAGTTGACCTTCCAGGTTTAGTGTAGACCTGGCCTATACTTAATAGGCAAATCTTCTGTCTAAGTAAGTTTCTCATCCCGCACAAGTGTCCACTGCAGTATTTCAACACATCTACCTGCTATTTGGAAGAAAATTTTTTTTCCTCTTTGATTAGTGACAGACTTTAAAATATTGTTTTTAATGTTAGCTGAGAGAAAAGCCAGTTTTAAAGAGTTATGGCCCTCAGAATTGGGAGTTCCAGATTCAGTTCTTTATTCTGCCAGAGATGTCCTGTGTGACCTTGTGCAAGTCTCTGAGTCTCTCTGTTTCTCATCTGTAAAATGGGATAATAGCACTTTCCTACTTCACTGGTGTGTTGTGGGAATAAATTTATTCAACTTTGTGGGGCACTCCGGCAAGTCTTATGGCCCTCATTGCCATAGTAACACAATGTCTAGTCAAATTTTGGAGATCTAATCACTGGGCTGATACTAATGTTACTAGATAAGTATTCCACTTTGGGGAGAACACTGTATTTGCACCATAATTTCACCTCTAGAGACATAAACTACTGTACATTGTACTTACATTGCTCCTAGATCAAATTCACCATGACTTATGCAAGTCAGCACTTCAGTGGAGGTGTATGTGCTTACACAAGCAGCATATTTGACTAGCAAATGACATTGCACACATTGCAATTTGACATTGCACACATTGCAAAACAAATGCACAGTGGGGTCTTTTTTACCACATATGAAGAGAAATATTAACATCAATATGTGTAGCTGTTGAAAACATCCGTAGTTGTCTTCATCAGACAAGTTACTGTTAATTAGAAAGAAAACTTAAAAAAAAGAGATTCCTAAAGTATAAATTAATGATAAATCAACTGAATTTTCTAATCAGTACACTTCTTACATTGTTTTTTTTTTTTAATTATTAACTGCCTGGCTTTCTCATTGCTATTTCTGCAAGTGGAGTATAGTATATGATACCCAAAAAATAGTAACACAATGGGATTTCCTATTCAGAGAATCCATTTTGCAACACTTTTCAATGGATTCCTTCAGACCTTAAAGTTCCAATAAACCAAGTGATCCCCCCCATCCTGAGAATGAAACTCACTAGTTTAAGTTAACCAAAATCCATACAACTTTGACAGAATTTTAATGAGAAGCAGCAACATCTACTTTGGATTGTTGGCTGAATGCTCTGCCAGCATCTCTACCACCAAACTGGGGCTAAGCCAAGAATCTACTGCAGAGAGACTGACTTTTAGTCTTACACTATGCCATGTGAGCACACTCGCCTGCCAGGACCAGCACAGGTTGAAAGAGGCCCTGACAGGCTGATAGCTTCTGGTTGAGAAAAATGTCACAGAATATTTTAAAGTGGTTTGGTGCTTAACCAAGGACAATACAGATGTAAGATGAGATTTCTAATATAGAGAGCTATGTGGCCTGAAAGTATTACCGGCATGAATTTGGGCTAGCTGCACTACTTGAAATCATTAAGTTATGAAGGTCACCTCAAATGAGTGCCAATAAAACCTTTATATCACACATATCTACATTCTGCACATGTCCTTGTATACAGCAAAACTGTTTCATAGATTTTTTTTAGAGATAGTTTGCAAAATGTGTATTGTTCCCATGTCCTTCTCCTGTAAAGCCAGGGCCTTAGTTCAATAATATACAGGGAGGAGAAAAATCATGATAAAGTCTCTAGTGATGATCTGAAATGGCTTTCCCATACAGAAAATTACAACATTATTAAGGTCCAGCATCCTGCACCCTTTCATGACTGGAAGCAAACACTCTCCCGATGCAAAGCTGTGAATATATCCTTTCTAATGGTTTAAAACGTCCATTTCTAACTTTCATGGTTTGTTAGATAGCTGACCTTCAACCTCTCACTGATGCTGGACAGACTATTAGCAGTGCACTAGGGGAGTTGCCTTAATGGGCAGGCTGCAGGGAAGGCAGTCCCAGGTGCATTATAAATGCAATTTATCATAGTGTCCTGAAATTGATCGATGAGATATCACTAAGCACCTAGAATGTATATATAAAACACACACACACACACACCTGGTGGAGATCTCCCTGTGACAAGTTGCATTTATCAGTCATTTGCGACTTCTTCATATATACCTCACTTATTACAATCCTGATTTAGGTGCTTAACTTCAAGCAATTGCTTAATGCCCTGAATCTGCGTAATACTTAAACACATGCCTAATTTAAAGCATATCACTAATCCCACTGAAGTCAGTGAGACTACTAATCCAACTTCTCTGGACCTATTGTTAACATGCCAAGGAGAGGCCATGACTTCCTATATTTTTGAGGCACAATTGTCAGAACAATAATAAGATACCATTGTAGACTTATGAGCAGGTTTAAACAGCTCCTAGAAAGGCAGGAAAGAGCAACCCCTCAGAAATATTTCTTTCCTCTCTCTCAGTAGGAGTTCATTTCCATTAGTTGCATCTCCTGTTCCCAGTTGCTTAATGAAACAGTTCCCTATGGCTCTCACTCTAAAGAGTTGCTTCATTTTGGGTACCAAATGGAGGTATTCTGTGGTGAAAAATGAATTCTGTGTTGCTGTTTAAATAATATTATTTTTGTTGTGACTACACAGAATGCTACAAGCTCTTGGTATATGCAGCATCAATGCAATGTCTGTGAATTACCATTACAAATCAATAGATTCTACATTTAAAAGGAACAAAACAAAAATGTATGGTACAGAGATAGAAAGAGACACCAGGAAAATAGGAATGGAAGGACCAGAGAAGATGCCAGAATGAAAAATTTCAGATGAGCCACAGCAGTGCTCTTTACCTAATTGAGTTTATGGACCAAAATGGATTGCAAAGCATAAGTGCATATTAATAAGCAGAAAATAATTTACCCCCTGCTTTTCCTTTACAAGACAATCTGTAGTTGTCTTGAGATTTACTGAGAGTCTTAATTTGGAATTGTTCAACTCCTGCCGCTATAATTGACTATGGACCAGATCCTACAAAATAGTCTGTGGGACTTTCTGATATTTAAAGTTAAGCATGTGAATAAATCTCTCAACCTCTTATATTGTCAAGTATTACTGAAATAGAAGTCACTGGTTTCAGAAGTCATTGTGCTCTAGCAATTCAAGAAACACCAAGTTTAAAACAGAACATCTAAAAGACTGTTTAATTTGTAATATTAAAATTTGCCAGGTATGAATCCAAAATAGGAAGCATTAATTTTGGGTGCGGTAGGAGGTTTGGAGAGAGAGAGAGAAAGAGGAACAAGAGTGAAAGGAAAGAGCAAAAAAAGCATTTTTTGTTGTTGAGAAAATGTGCTCATAATGCTCACAAATAGCATTTTTTTCAGTAAAAATAAGGATATTCAGCATATGGATTTCACAGCTAAATAATCTACAGATTAAAAACCTGTAGACACAATAAAGTTCTCCCCTGAGCCTCTAAGTTCTAATGATTATCAAGTCAGAAATGTCATCTTTATTTTTATGCCCCCAATAAAGTTTATGGGTTATTTAATACATATCTTAAATCTCTAGATACATTGAATACATATTTTGACTGCAAGATGTAAGGCATCTTTTGGTTATATCATCACCTTATTAGCAATATAGGGGGGAATTTTGTACAAGCTGTCTGAACTCTTTCTATGTGACTTTTAGGATCTTTATTTTTTTTAAATAGAAGCTTATATCAACATGATTTCATTAAAACCAAAGGACTGTTTAAAAACTACAAACCCCAAAGTTAGGGTTCCAGCCCGGCTCAACTTACTTCACTGTATCTTACTGTGAGAGTCAAGGGCTTTCCCCCCTACAATTCTCCATCATTGCTACTGCCAGTGAAGCAACATCAGTAATAACAACAGTGGGACATTTAAGTAGAAAAAAGTCTAATGCATGCATAGCTTTACATTCTTGTCTGAGGAGGTCTCAGAGTACTTTGTAATTTGACATGCCATATGAAATGCATTAAAACTCCAATTCAGCAAAACATTTAAACACATGTTTAAATCTGTTCCTATACTGCAAAGTACTTATCAAGTACTTAAATTAAGTATTGATGCTGTGATGGTTAGGACAATGGTCTGCAATACCCTGGAGAAACTTTACTGAATTAAATTAAACCTTTTTGAATTAAGGTTATGTATTTTAGGACTTCAACTTGACTGAATTAAAATGCACATGTTTATGTATAATTGTAGAAGTACATGGAACTTCTTTAAAAGGAAGACTGAAGTAATGCAATCTTTGGGAAATATTGTTAGTTTAAAAAGACTATATTGAACAAGTAGCAAAGAGGAATGATATTTTGGAAAAATACACGTGAAGTTGAATTCCTAGTTAATACTTGGGAGGAGGGAATTGCAAAACTTCCTCCCATGGACTCATATTTGGAATCTTCACCAGACCTTTTGTCTGCTGATCCCATTACATGAGGACAATTCAAAGATAAACTTCATATAGAAGTAATTGCTTTACATGAGAGTGCCACTTCTGAGCGTAACTGTTATGAACTTACTATCACATAAAAAATCCCTGGAAGGCATTTAAAGGACCGTTCACTGGCTAGAGACCTTGTTGGAAGTTGGACTAGGGGTGGTCTCTGGTAAGTCAGTTATGCAGGTTCTTGTGGTTTTTTAAATATGTTTTCTCTGCAATATTTTTTTCATTAAGAATAGATGTGCTTTCTTACAAAGAGTTGTGTGGTAACACAATGGTGGGCAGTTAAGAAACTGTGAAACTGGAAATAAAATGGTCAAGAGGAAAAAAACAACAAATGGTCTGATAGCACTTTATAGACTAACAAAACATGTAGATGGTGTGCCTAGGGAGCCTGGATCCTAGAGTGGATACATTTGCTGTGCTGTCTCTGACAGACATCAATAGGCCTTGTGCTTAAAGTTAAAGACGTGTTTAAATGCTTTGCTGAATAAGAATGACCTATTCAGTCATGGCCTATTAAAATATTAGACTTAAGTCTGATCATTAACTCTGTGCAATTTGTATGTGCTCAAATTCATGAGTATGTGTGTTCTAAAAGAGAGACCTCTAATATTATAGAGTTCTCACATTGTACACTTTGGCAAACGAATGAAAACACCTATTACATGTAATGTGTTTCCTACAAAATGCAGCTCCAGCTTCTATAATCATTTGCTATTCTCTTTAGAAAATATGATTTCTTTTAATCCTCCTCATTACAATAACAAATAAGAAGTCATTTTGGGTAATAGGGAAGTAAACGGGCATAGAACCACAATAAAGAAAAGCCAGCTGAGGAGACTGCTACAAAACAATACCATGTATAATTGGTGTTTAATTATGCAGAATTAGCAAATGGCAGAAGCACTGATTGTATTACTTGACCAAGGCTCTTTGCCAAGTCAACAAGCTGGTTTAAATGGAGGAAGCAACCCATTCAGCTATCTGATGCCTTTGTGTGGGATTCTGACTGCTGCGTATTCCATGTGTATTGCCAAAAACATTTAGCAGAAGAAAGAAATCTGTTGATTTGCTAAAGCAAGATAAATTTCTGTAAATGGCATGGCTGAATGCACCAATAAAACCATAAAAAAAGTTTTCTAAACATTTAATTCATTTTATGCCAAAGGTTTAATAACACAACAAGAGCCCAAAATACTTATTAGTCTTGAATTTGTAACACTGGTATGTTATTCAATAGAACATATAATATGTTTATCTTAATATATTACCAGTACTAATGCTGCACACACATTAAAAAAATTTGTGTGCACATGAACACTCAAAAATTTGCTTTTCAAAATCTTCAGCCAATAGTATATTATAATTTAATTCTTTCCTCTGAATTTTGTTCCTGATCCAAATCCCACTGAAGGAAAGCTTCCTATTGATTTTTGGAATGGACTTTCAATCAGACCCTTACTGCTTAGCTTTGTTACATTATCCATCAAAGTTGCAAGGTTAGTAAGGTGGTCTATTACTTCCCGTTTGGATCTCTCCTCTTCCGTCCAAAAACTCCACCAGGAAAAAGTGACACATGGCACAGATCTTCAGATAGTGTAAATTGTCACCGCTCTGTTAAAATGAATGAAGCTCTGACAATGTATGCCAGCTGCCTTTGAGTCTGTAATAATGTGTATGGGTTTTCTCTCTCTGTCATGAAGCCTTAGAGAATGAGAGGGTCCCAGAGAGTACAGCAATTAAAGTATCTAACCCCGCTGATTCCTAGAGCAGTGCAGAAGACTAGCTACCTTTGCATACTTTCCCCACACCTAATTTCCTATGCCAGCTCTTCTGCCACAGTGAGGGGTCTAGTTATATGTTTTACAACATGTTTTATTACAGGAAAACTTCAAGATCTGTGCATTAGCGGTAGATCTCTGCCCATCATTTTGTGAATATTGCTGAATTTCTCAATTAGGTTTTCACCTTACATGTTGCAAATCTGCTTGCATTAAACTACCTCCAATAAAAAATTATCTTACCAAGAATTCCACTCTCAATTTCAAATAGAAAACAGTCTACCAGTGAGGAGGTAAACCAGAAAATGTTTTAGAACTTCAGTCTGAATAAGCTTCTTCCCCAAAATGTGAATGCTTATCTGAAATTTTTGAGCCTGTGTTTATTCTGTGTCCATTCGTTGACCCTCCTCCCTCTCCTGCCTTTCTTCCAGCCAGACCTTTTTCAGACACTGGGCTTCAAAACTATTCTCCCATCAAATATGCTCCTTAGATTAAGAGCTGTGAAAAGAGAGGAATCTGACTCCAGTTCTGAACGATGGTTTAATATTGACTACAATAATTCATAAAAGTATCCAGTTTGTATATATTGCTTTTTCATCAGTAGAGCTCACTACACAAAGTAGCTCATGATCACTATCTTCATTTTACAGTTGGGAAACTAAAGCATAGAGCAATAAATGAATTGCCTTAGGTTGCACAGCCCATCTTAAACAAAAGCACAGGTCTGCACTCTCGTGAAAGGGAAAGCAATCTGAAGTTTGTGGATCCTGCTAAGTCTGCCCTTTCTCTCCCCTCACAATTTTTTTGATCTATATTTAGGTTCATTCTGGAAATTCCCCTGTCAGACTGATTGCAGAAGCAAACCTATTCCTGGGATTTGTCAGCATCTTCAAGCAGAGGAGAGCCTGTGGTCAGTGATCAAGAATGTCTGTTGTTCCTTTCCTAGGTGTTTGTTAGAGATGCAGAAGACTTGCTGAAGGTCATGGAGGCAGCAAGGGTGGCTTAGCTGGGCTTAGATGGATAAAGATTTTTTGGGGGGTAATTTATACAGACACAGATTGGTTCTTATTTTCACTAAATATAGTTAGAGTTGGTGGTGGTGTGATTTGCATAAATTTTAGGCTATCATTCAGGGTAATGGTCAAACTAGGGTTTATATTTGGATGGTAGGAGAGCTAATCAGCTTTGCTTTTTAGAAGTCTTGTGAGATCAGCTGATCTTGCAAGACTATTCTCATGGTGAGCCAAAGTATTGCAAGAACATCCATTTTTGCAAAAGTTTGAGTATAACCAAACAGCAATTCAGAACAGAAAAGAAGCATCACAGCAGAGTTTCTGGATCTTCCCAGACACAGAAAGAGGATTCAAATCTGACTTCTCTCACCATATTTCTCAATAGTATAGGGCACAATATGGGACAAAGACCTAAAATGAGGGACAACTGAGAAAGAGGTCTGTGCCCTAAAAAGATCCTCCTCAAAATGTGAAAGGCTACAGAGTCCAGTTTTTCATGTTAGCCTGCCTTTAATGGTAGAAAACTGCATGTTGCCTATTCTTATTTCTTACACTTTATTTATTTTATCACTGACATTCAGGGTCATGAAAACTGGCACTGGACCCATAGTATGTTATGTTTGCAAACAGAAAAGAAAACATACTATGTGAAGTACTTCTCTGTGTGTGTGTCTGTATAGCACTATGTAAAGTTGAGATATTTCCAATGCAAACATAAGTAAGTCTGGGCATCTTCCTATATTCTAGAATTTACAGGCCCAGTAAAACTTGACCAAAACTTGACATACTGATACTTGTCACTTGTATGACTTAAACTTTAGCTTAGATTAATTAGATTAACAGACCTCATGCTGTAGGTTCCAGCACTTCCACCACAGCTATTAAATTACACACAAAGAATTTATGTTTTAGAGTCTCGCTTTCTTAAATCAAATTCCAGTCCTGTCACCTTTCTTTCATTTATAAGACTGCAAGGCTCTCATTCCTTTTGTCATAAAACTGAACCTCTGCTAAATTCCATTCTAAGTACCTAATACATTTAAGATTTCTGTGCATATGATCAAGTATCAACACGTCTTGAGCCAAGACTGGGTAAAAGCAATTCACAATGGGTATCCTGTTAAAGAAATAAAGATGACTTGAAGAGAAGTGAGGGAAAGTGGGGTATATTTATCTTTGAAAGGGTACAGCAAACACTTCTAAATGGAAAGCCCAGAGCGCAAATTAGCCTCTGAGGACCTTGGCATTGAAAGGTGCTGGAAGACATGTGTCATTTCAAAAAAACTGTTTTCATTTCTTATCATCATAGTCAACATCATGAAAAGCCAGTGTCCACACACCATGAACGTTACACACCATGAACATTAACTGATGAGCCCAGGCTTATTGGTTAACCGTGTACACGATTACACTTTCATAACCCTAATAAGCACAAGTGAGTATTCTCCTTACTGAAAGCAGTTTACAATCTATGTCAGCGCTATTTATGAATGTTTTCCCCCCTCAAATGTTTAAACAGACAAAAAAGTGACATAGTAATGCAGCCAAAAATCACTAACAATAATGGGAGAGCTAGCATAGAGAGGCTGTTCTCATTTTTATCACCATCAAGTCTAATTTTGCTGGTTGCTTTTAACAGCAATAAAAATGAGAGTGGCAAGTCTCTACTAGCATTCTCATCATTACAATCACTGATGAAGCTGCACCAGAGCTATATCAATGATGGGAAATATTAAGAAAAAAAACTCAGTGCAGGCAGGACATCACAGTCTCATTCCCATGTCTATGCAAATTTTTACTTATTTCAGCAATATCTGCCTACTGTTCTGTCTTTCTTTCAGTTGGTGGGAGTGCTGTCTGCCTAGAACTATGTGGTGTTGAAGATATATGCTCACAACTCCAATTAGAGTCTATGGGAGTTGGAGTAGAATTAGGACAGTACATGGCTCTTAATGATGGACACATTATCTTTGAGTGTAATGACTTAGCCACAATTGTATTTCTTGAAAACTATATAATTAAAGCCATTTGGTATAAGTATACAGGAATGCAATAATTGGAGATGGCTTTTATTCATGACATGTTGGGGGAAGGGAAAGAACTCACAGTACACTGGGACAATTCCAGACTGGAGGAAGGGATGTAATAGCACAAACCGCTGCTCTATCAAATGACCTTCAGTTAGCTGATGCAGCCCACAAAGGCTGAACCAAGCAAGTGAAGAGATATATTGAATCATACAAGCTGTTTTCTCTGGTTGTATTTTCCAGACAGGCAGACAATGATACATCTAGGGCAAAGGCTGCAATTTGCAGGTGCACTTCTGTGCACCTGGGGGAGTGAATCTGACCCACAGTGATTAAAAATGACTCACAAAAAAGCAATGAAAGGAAAAAAATGACAGTTCATTGAGCATTGCTTTAAATGTTATGGTATGAGATATGCTATGGTATTGGTGCCCCATTGTGTTAAGCATTGTATATACATAGTGCAGAGCTCCTCAAACTGTGAGTGCACCCCAAGGAAGCATGGAATAACTGTTGTGTGTGGCTGGTATCTAGATCAGTCCCCACAGGGTGCAGGGAGGGAGTGCCTCCCTTGTGTGCTCCTGACCCCAGTCCCTGCTGTCATTCTCATGCCCAGGGATTTGCTCCTGGTCCTGGCTGCCAGCCCCACACCCAGGGTTCCAAATGCCTGCCTTAAACAGGATTTGTTCCTGGGGTCCTGGCAGCCTGCCTTGTGGGATCAAAGCTGCCTGTTCCCTGCCCATGGCCTTGTGTCTCTCCATGGCTGCAGGCCTCAGCCCTTGGCCAAGCGTCTGCTTCTGTCCTTGGCCCTAACTGTAGCCCCAACATTGGCCCCATTACTGCTGTCAGTGTTTCTCCCCACCCCCACTTCCCAGGAGGGATGGCCCCACTCTGAGCTCCATGAGTGGGAGGCACAAGCTAAAAATTTTGTGGACCACCGACATAGTGAGAGAGAATTCCTGTCCCAGAGAGCTTATAGTCTAAATAGACAAGGCACACACATGATGGGAGGGGAAATAGAGTAGCAAAGGGCAAAATGACTTGCCATTGGTTGCATAGTGGATAATCAACCGAGACAGGATTAGAACCCAACATTCCTAATTCCCAGGGCTAGGCTTTACCCACTAAACAACACTGTCACTACCATCTAGCTATCACTAATGAGATACCTTTTAGAACTGGACTGGGATTTTTCCAATTAAAAATAAGTCTCTCAATAATAGCAGAAATAGGAAATTCTTTCTTTCTTCCTTGCTTCTGAAAAAAATAAAATGTATTCATTGCATATTCTTTCCCAAATCACAATGTTGTATCTTGGACTATTTTTTTCCTCATTTGATTAACATACTCATTCTAGAAAAAAGCACATGGTGAAAGATTCATTCTTTGAATGAAAAGAGGAAAGAATTCTTAGTGTTGCAGATGGCTGTCAGAATGAAATGAAGCTTGTGTGTGCTGAGGGAATCAGACACAAGTGTGAAATCTGAACAGAAAGGAACACAGCAGAAGGCAACATTTCAAAAGGCATTTGGCATCAACTGGCATTGTGAGGGTTAATTTACTGCCAGGAACTGCTAGGCCTTTCATTCTCAGCAGAGATACAATAGACAGATCCCAAAAGTGCCCATCATAATCACAGATGCTGAGGATTAATGCTAAAATGAAAGCTTCATGAATATTAAAAATATCAAAACTGCTAATGATGTAGCAGAGTTTGGAATAACATCCAATCTGAAAATCTAAGGATATGGCATGCAGGCATAGTAGGACACTGTCTTTTTAAAACTGATTAAACCTACTCAATTTGTAACAGAAAGAGGCTTATGCATATTAGGAGCTGAACTGACTGCCAAACTTTACAAATTGCACAGACTAATTACCATAATTAAGCCTTGGATTGAAGAAGAAAATTCCATTTATCTCAGAATGACTCAGTTGAACTTCAACAAAGAAGGCAAAGAATGTTAGATTTTTTTTCCCTCCCAAAGTGGTAATTCAAAAGTACTGGTGAAAAAATAATCAAAGAATGACAATATAGGAATAGTATTGTTTGAAAATCATGAAAAAGAAAATCATTCAGTGCCTAATCTTGGAATGATAGCTGGTTACTTCCCCTAGCTATCAGGCTATAAAATATAAGGATTCCCTCCCCCCTTCAAATATATTATGAATGAGGAAAAAAATCCAAATATTTCTGTACAGCCATTTTATCTTATCACCTGAATCCACACCGAAATTCCTTTTCACTTTGCTTAATCCTACTCAGGGAGCACTGATTAGGACTTGATCAGCTGCAACTTTCCTGCTGCTAAAAGTGTCTGATATTTGCCCTCTCACATCAACGATGAGCAGTTATGTGAAAGATGAGATAACAGCTACAAGTTTTTAGAATACAGATTAAATATTAACTCTTTGACATAAAGCTTGATCCAAAGCCTACTGAAGTCCATGGAAAGACTCCCACAGACCTCACTGGGATTTAGATCAACTTCTTACTTGCAGCATAACCAGAAAAGCAAAATATTTTATTACAGGCATTAATTCAGATATCCAGCTAGTTGTTAGACTTTCTTTTCTGTCCTCATTTATGACACAAACTAACACAACGTGAAGGGCCACAAACCAGTGACACACAAGCTCATAGAAAGCATTATGCTTGCAAAACAGTTAAAATGGGCATGTTAGTTTTTCCAAGTATTTGCAGCTTTTTAGACAGATGCTACACAACTCAATTCTTTCATGAATTCTTCCATCAGTAATATGATTCTTTCCCTTTTCTCTCACCAGTTATTTCATTTTGGCTTGCAACTACACATTTACCTAACCCTCATACGTAAAATGCCTGTCTCAATACATCTTCAAGTTTCATTCGGACACTATGTAAACAAGATGACTGTAAGCCATATATTCAGATATGCAATAAATATGTTTACAGCAATTTTTAGGAAAAAAATGCTTTATTTCACCACATTTTTTACAAAATTGAACTGAATTTTGACCAGTATTGAAATGCATCATATTTGCTTAGTTGCAATATACCCAATCAATACAGTTTATGACAATTAGTTTCCTAATGAAAACAAATGCAAATTTGGAAGCCAAGATAACTGTTAGGGGAAGGAAGAAGTGGAGAGGTATCAATGGAAAATGTTCATTTTACAAGTTACTGAACTCTTCTAGAACATTATGAAGGTCTTGGGGCAATCCAGCCAATATATGGGGAAATGGGACTCTGCCGGGGGACATGAGGCATGATTTCAGCAGGATGAAAGACCAGAGGTCTGACATTGGTGGTATGCAGAAGATGAAAAGGGAGGAGGAGATGATCCAAGAATGATAGATATCTGTACAGATAACATATCAACATTGACTCAAACTTAATAAACCTCAGGAATTATCTTCAGCAAAAACTTTGCTAAATATTTCAGTCACTGAAATATATATTCCACCAACCCAAGGATTCAAAAGTCAAGAAATCACTAGTTAAATCCTTATCCAACTATTACAACCCATATTCATTGTTTCGTTTTGCAGTTACTTGCTTTATTACTGCTGAACTGCTGAAAGGGAGGCAAGAATAAATCATCTTGTGTCCTAACGTTAAAATGCCAGATAATCTAAGATTTCTTTTGAATGAAGCTGACAGCATTAATAAACCCCATTTTCTCTCTTTTCTCCCCAGCTACAGTCAGCTGAGAATTCTGTGGCCAAACAGACATTGCACAGCTAATTCTGTGCCAAGAGAACCACAGAAAACTTGAAGCTCGCCTTTTTTTTTAAACTAACATCTGTCATGTCAGTTGCATTCAGAGCAGATTAAAGAGCAAGTGGCAGCTAAAGGCAAGAAAGTGTTCTTTCAATACTCCACCAGTAAGACACTGATTGACTGAGCTCATAATAGCCATTCACAGTTCAACACCTTCAGTGAAAAATGCCAACGCTTAAGATATACATGCTTCACCTGATCCTTTGTTTGATGGCTCATTCCTTGAGTATTGGTTTTAGAATCAACTTGGTATACATATTATACAGCTTAACACAACTGTATTCACATCAGAAAATTTCAAGTGACTTTACAGGGGAAAATCTTTTTCATAAGGTGTTTTAAACAAGGACTAAAAATATTTACTGCTGAATGGTATAAATGGTATAAATTTACTTCAGTAAATTTGCTAATGATGTGGCTGGATAACAGAATAAACTTTAGTCTAAAGGGAATGCAAACATGTTCCAAACTTACTTTTGAACTATATAGGTATCAAAGGTTTTTAGTAATGGATGGAAGATTATTTTTCAGACATGAAATGGGATTTTCAAAAGTGTGTAAGTAATTTAGGAATAGATATTAATATATGGTGTAACTACAGTTGTGAATCTCCACTTACTGTATAATGTAGTCAAAGTGCCAAATTTCTTTAATAAATTTTTACAGATTTTCATTCTGTTTTTAGTTCAGCTCAATAACTAGTTTTGACTGTGCAAATCTAGGGAGGCCCTCATGCTAAATGGGAGAAGGCACACCACACCATAACTCTCATCAGGCCTGACACACTTATTTCCCCAACTCTCTGTTGTCTTAATCTGTATGTAAAAGATGTCATGTAAGGTGCCATATGCAAACTGGTAGCATGCTGGTCATTCATTTTATTGTGTGATGTACATGCCGGTGGTGCATAAAGAATTATAGATGAGTGCTGGAAATATGCTTGTAGATTATATTTGGCAGACAGTATCTAAACCCAGCCTGTCCTAGACAAAGGAATGGTGTTTTGCAGTTTTGACTGTCTCTCTAATGAATATGAGCCAAGTGGTGACCAAAGAAAATGAATGGCACATTTACGTGTAAGGTAAACAAAGCCTCAGGCAAACAAGTGGGGGAAGATAATCAAACGGGGGATGGACACTGCATATCCTCCTCCCCCAAAGCCTTTTTGCTTCTTGAAACAGAATCAGTGAACTTTGGGAAGATAGAAGGAGAGGCAAAAGCTAACTTAGTATCCATCACTGAAGTGATAATAGGGTACAACACTCTTTAAACTTACGAATATTGGATACCCAGGCTGGAGGACTAGGGATGCTGATAACAATGTTATAAAAGATTGTAATCTCTCTAATCCAGCACTCTCTGGTCTGGCAACATCTGCGGTTCAGCCTGATTTTAATTAGCCGGATGTCCACTTATCAAGGGTGTGGCCAAGATTCTTGTTATCCCATAAAATTTCTTTACATCCACCAGTCCTAGGCCTCAGTGTTCTGTGCTGTTCTTTAGCTTTAATTTACCCCATTTTCTAAGATCCCAGTAAGCAGTGGAAGTGTTGGTAATGCTGCTAGACAATATTGACCTCCCGTGATCCAGCAAATTCTTTAGTTTGGCACCACTCAGGTCCCACTCTCTGCCGGACTAGAGAGGTTCAACATGTAAAATTAAGTTTTAATCACTAGAAAGTGTGTTTTGTTTTATGTATAATCTTTCCTATGTCTTTCATTCTTACTTGTCATCACTTGAAATGATGGGCTTTGTCAATAAATTTATTTTTGTTTTATTATAAAAACTTCTTAGGGCTGTGTATTAAATTGAAGTGTGATCTTCAGCCAAGCTAATAGGCTGATGTATATTCTGTCTCTTTGGGGGCAGAAAACTTGATAATTTCTGTGAGGGTCCAGAAGAGAGGAAATAATTTTGGAGAGATTTGGGACTGGGAGGGCTATTGGAATCACCCTGCAAGGAGTAACCTGGCTGGTGGAATCCAGGATGAGGTCACGGTGCTGTGAAGATGCAGCTAGTGTCAGAGCTTTGGGTCAATGCTACAAAGAATAGAAGCATCATGAGTTATAATACAGGACAAGCAGTGACATAACCCCTTATTAGGCTGGGTGAATTCCTAAAAAAAAATCAGTAAGGCCTAAAAATCAGAGGTGGATTAAGAAATATTGGGGCCCTGAAACATAAAGAACTTTTGGGTCCCCCATATTTTCCCCTGTCATGCTTCCTTGCTCCTTACCCCTCCTTTTCTGCCCAAGACTCTGATTGCTGGCCTGGCTAGAAACTAGGTCATGGTAAAAGCTGCCCTTGGAGCCTGAGCCTCTGTGGAGAGACTTGGACCCTCCTCCTGGCCTGGTGGTTTGGCATAAGGGCTAAGGGCCTTTAGAGAGGCACAGAAGAACATTTGGGAGAGATGCAGCAGGGCCCAGATCTACTCATAGCCCCCAACTACAGGCTCTGGCCCTCCTTCTGGTCCTGGCTCCCCGGGGGTGGGAGAGCATATGGGGGATGTGACTGAAAGTTTGGGGACCAGTGGCTTTAGAGGATCAAACATCCCATTTTGGCCCCAGATTTCCTGATTCTTTTGACAAAACTGGACCACCCACTGGCAAAAACAAATATCCAGTTTTGCAAAAAAGGATCTGGGTGGTAGACTGGGGCTGGGGGACAGTGTGAGTGGTGGGGCTCGGGCCAGCCCCGCACTGGGGAGGGCCAGCTCTGCATGGAGGGAGAGGGGCCTGGGAGAGCTCAGAGTCACATGGGGGAAAGGGGAAGGAAGAGGGGCTCCGATTAGCTCCATGATGAGGTAGGGATGGGGAAGAGAAAGGGGTGCACTCTAGTCCCACATGGGGGGGACCCTTGCTCGAGTGTTGCACTATAGGGCTTTGATCCAGTGTTGCACAGGACTGGGGGGGCTCTTGGTCTGGTGGGGGGTGTGGGCTCAGGCCAGCTCAGTGGGGGGCTTGGGCACACAGCACTCAGCCAGCTCTGCCTGAGGATGGGAGGAGGAGGAAGAACTACACATTACTCACTAGACATCACCTCCACAGGCTTCAAGTTCTGGCTCGGCTAGAGGAAGCCAGGATGAGGTCATTGTGCTGTGAAGATGCTGCAGGCCTCAGGTGGAAAAGGAGGCATCGGGAGAGGAAGACAGGAAAAGTATGGGACAGATTTTTGGGGGATGGCAGGTAATAATTGTTAGGGAGCTTCCCCCATGCAGACCCAGGGTGATCAAATGTGATGGATTTGTAATTTTTGGCACACTTTTGGAGGTCGTGTCTAAATTAAAAATAACTGGGAACAAAATTCAAATTTAGAATAGATTTACCCTTCGTGGTGACTATTTTGCATACTTTGAGATGTGATTGTGACATTATTGTTGCATAGTAACCTAAAACAGTGCAGGCAAGATGGGTTAGGTGGCTATACGGTCCTCAGCTATTGCTGGAAAAAACACAGGTCTTGACAAATAAGTTAAAGGGAAAATGGGTTTTAATGGACTCCAGTTTCCACATATGTTCATCAGATCTGGCAGGGTGGATATGTCAAGGATGGAACTGGGCATGGGAGGGGCAGGTGGGAGCAAGGCTACAGCATACAGAACTACATAGCTTCTAGGCAGACCTTTCCCAGGCATAGCAAAGAATTTCAATCTATCAAAGAATTTGAATCTGTCAGTATTCATACTGATAAAGTATAAATCCTGTCTCTTTAAAGGCAGACGGAACACCTCCAGCCATGGAACAAAGAACATTGCCTAGTCACCTTGAGCTTTGAGTCTGAATGAAGTACAGGTGAGATCTAAGAAACATTGGCAATGTTAGAGTGTGGGAGAGGAATTTGGAAAATACCTCCAGATCGCCACAGTGGTTGTGTGAAAACACTTGTTTGTAGTTTGATATCAAAGTGTGCAACTTCACATACAGACTCTTTAGTCATCCTCAGCCTATAAATATGCACTACCTAGTGACTAGATACAATAGCTCACAGAACTGGAGACAGAACATGTTACCTTTCGCCTGCAGTTTACCGGTTCAAATTCAATCAGATTTGTAGTGACAGAAAGTCAATACAAGCCAATGGCTGTTTGGTAACCTGAGTAGGTCTTCGTACAATCCCTAAAATAGAACAAATCCTAATGGGAAGCAAAAGAGCTCTTATCAGATAGGCCAGAAAAAGAATGAGACTGAATTACTCTCTTACTGATGTAGAAGATTCTTGCACAGCAGTATTGGGAGGATAGTATGTAAGGAACTTATGCCATTGTTCATGCTGTAGCTCTCTTGTGGACATACAAGCACCGTCAGTCTTTTGAGTGCTAATATGGCATTAACACTTACTAAAATCATTGTCCGTATGCCCAATAAATTTGCACATACGAGAATCCACTCAAATTCTTGCTGTGGCTACTTTTGCTACTCAAGGAAATGTCACCACTGCTATATGCAGTGGCCGTTGGTCTTGCATACAGTCCAGGGGCAATTCAGGGAGGAGGGGTGACAAGAGAAACCCAGCTTTATGAATCAGGAAAGAGAAAGGGAGCAGCTCACTGGATTTGGATTGAAGCATATGCAAACTGGGAGAATGGCTAGAAACCAAAATGACTGGGGGATAACCTGTGGCCCCAAAATAGCCATCCAGTACACTCATTGCAGTCATGCTGCCAAGCTGTGGATACACTGGGACCATCTGCTAATCCACTCTCTCAGATTTGGCCTGACTGCCCCTCCATCATGAATGAGCAGCACTCTAAGCAGGAAGAGCAAGCAGTCCCAGTAGATTCAGTGCGTGGCCAGCCGAGCTAGCAGGAGTGTGCTACATACACTTAAAATGTATTAATCCAGCCCTTCCAGGAGCTCCTTTCTCCTTTCCTGATTCCTGAAGTTGGATTAACCCATCAGCGGGCTTTTAATCATATATTTATGGACCTTAGCTTCCCAGAAGTAACAACATAACTTTCCACTATTATCATATAATGCAATCATTTGTGTTCTGTGTCTTGTTTTGGACCTCTCAGCCATTGCCTATAGAACTCCTGAATCTGGATTTTCACTTTCCTGTCCTCATTCAGCTCAGAAACTTCATTGTTGCTCTCACTTGGCGTAATATGGCACTAGCTTGCAGGTCTATGCTGCTATAGCTTTCTTTCTGAATTACTGAGGTCTCAGAGGTCTACAAGTTAAAGCACACAACTCCAGTGTTCTATTGATGGGTAAGTCCGTGATTTTCCTTTATCTCCTTTTATATTCACTCTTTGTACAATCTATTTCCCCACCTCTTATGTAGGAATAAGAGTTTGCCACATGCTGTGAGTCTCCATTTATACATATTTGTAATGCACTTAAAGATATGCAAGGTGCTATCAAAAATACAAAAGTTGTAGGACAAACTAAATGGCAACAGCACCTGTAATTGCACTGAATGGTTGCACACTCTTGGCAACACTTCTTCTCACACCACTTGAATGCTGCATGGGTCTGAAGGAGTGCTAGACACCTCTCTAATGACAGGAGATGTTAACTGCTGCAATTAATGGGCTGCTTATGCAGACTACTAATAGACAAGGTTACTCCTGACACACAGCTACCATAACTGAACAATCTAATTGCAAATTAAATTAATTTAAATGCATCTCTGGCACAGGGACAGAGGAGAAGGGATGGGAGAAGAGGGTGCAAAACACCTGCTCATCTGGGAGCCAGTGATAAGGCATGCAGCACAACATTATTCCCTGACATGCAGCCATGCCGAGAATTGATGCTGGAACACAAGTTTTGGCCATAATGTATCTGGCCACCAGGTCCATCAGTTCCAGATTTCTGCCCACACTAGGTGTTCAGAGGATAATGAAAATCTCCGTAAAGCATTTAACTTCTTGTACAGTGCAGGACATGGAGGAAATTATAATTAGTTTCTGTAAATTGTAGAGATCGCTTCATACCCTGAAGCATGAGATTAGTTTACTATTATGAAGGTAGCTGACAGGCCAATATAGCCTCTTGCCCTCCACTTAACATTTAATGAGGTCCCTATAACATCTGTTACTACCTACCCCTAGAATTAGTGATGATAACAGTGCCCTCAATTAATGAACTTGGTGTGAAAAAACACCAGCATATGCAAAGTTTATGATGTGGAGGAAAGGGGGCAGGAGCAGACTAGTACAAATCCACTGGGAATGGGAATCTACAAATTTTCAGTTATTTACTGGAAAAGGAAGAACTTCCAAAGAATGTCAAATGGAGTGGAGCTAAATCTGCTCTCTTTAGTTTCCTCCAGATTATGCCACAGCCCCATCTATTTTGTTATTCCCATCACCATTTTCAGTTATACCCAACCTAAATATGGGGAAGTCAGAGTACCCATCTGTGTTCAACATATACTGCCACAGGAACCAGAACGGCACATATGTAAATAAACTGATTAATTATATTTGGTTACTCTTCCTATGTTAAGAGTGCTTTGATACCACAGTTAGGTATTATACATAGGAGCAGTTCATCGGGGGAAACATTACAGCAGCTTGTGGGACAATTTAAAGTCCTTTACAAGCATCTTTTAACATTGCTTGTAATATTTAGTATATCGTTTCAGTTATGAGAAAAGGTTGGCATGTCATTAATTATGTGAAGTTTGACAGAAAGGATCCAGCCTATAAAATATTAATACCCACGATAAAACATTTATGCCATTTTCTTAGTGAACTAATTCCATGGTATCACATATGCTTTTATTTATTAATTTTTCTAAGAAATACTTTAGCAGATCATCCAGCTCTAACATCTCTTTACAGATGGGATTGTGCTGCTGAAAAACATGAGTTCCCAAAAGGGGAAAGTGTCATGAAAAACAGTTCAATTTAAGAAAATCACAGAACAGATTGAGCACTCTTTATTTGTTTTAACCCAAAGGAAGAGAAATTTTAATAAAAAGCTGCCATCAGCTCTTATTTTAGGGTCAGATTCTAGCAGGCACTGTGCATAACAGAAATCCTGCACCCAGCATCATGAATCCAGGGCAGGAGCTGACTGCCTGTTGTAGCACCTCTGACTCAGAGAAAGGCTGTTCTACTGGACGCCTGCCACCCTCAAAATAGCCCTACTGTATTGCGACCATACATCAGTGAGTGTAGCTCATGAACCAACCTGACTTTTCAATGGCTCTGTATAAAGCCCCAGCTTGGATTATCCTCTCAAGTTGTAGGAATAATTAACTGGGGATTGTATGTCAGGCTGCCCTGGACAGAATCCAACTGCATATTAATGCTGCTTTTACAGTATAACTGCCTTTGTGCAGAGGGTGTTTGTATCACTTTCAGTATCCTGATTGGGGCCCTACATTTTTACATTCATTATGATACAGGGTATGTGTCATATTTAAATTAATAGTAGTATATTTTGGTTCTCATTCCCCTGTAAAAGGTTATATTTGGTTGCTGCTAGAAAAAAATAGAGTAACATGTTGGCTAATATTACATTGGGACATAAGTACCTGACTGATTAAGTGGCCCCAGGAATAATGAAGCTCTGTGGACTCCACATTGTATTCTGTATGAGTTAAAGTTACTCTCCCTGCTGAGATGATTTAGTAACATTTAACCAAGGGGAGAGTACACCAGAGTTGGAGGCAGATTTTCACTCAGACATCAAATACAATAGTCTGTTTATAAGTGAAAGTTACACGGAGATTATGATCACACTAAATCAGGGTCATGTTTCTGTAGAGAGCACTAATGCACAGGATACATTATCTATGCTAAAAATATTTACACACCAGAGGTTTCTCAGATGGCCAGCTCTCACCTCCCAGAGTGTCGAGGGGCTCTGGATGGCACATTGTTAGTTCAGGTGCAGCAACTTGTTCAAAGGCAGAGGTCAAACACTGGTTATGCTCTGTTTCTTCCTGGCTATTGTTGTAGTGGTTCTCCATGCTTTCACTAACTGTTGGAATATTTACACCCAATATCAAATCTTGCACAGCAATTTGCCTTGCTATCTGGTATGGGTGTGTGTGGAATAGGCATTTCTAGAATGCTCTCTTCTCATTGTGGATCTCTGCCAGTTAAATGGGTTTAGCTGGTCCTCATTACTTCTTCATTTCCCCGCAAGAGGCAAGTCTACAATGCAGGTGCTGTGGGTTTACTAACCACACAGTAAATACCTCTCACATGCAGATTTCCTAAAAACAGCTTGAGGACAATTAAGTCCAACAGAGCCTTCTACTGTTTGACATTTCGGCTGAATTGAGTGATTGAGGAAAGTTGTGTGTCTGTACCTCTAATAAAAGAGGCTGCCAGTGATTTTCCACTGGGAAAAACCTCTACCAGACTAGATGGTAAGCTGTGTCAGCTCAATATGAAGCTAGTTTCCCTCTTCTAAAACAGGCAGCCTTAAAAAGGGTTGACCAGAACGCTTTCTCCCACTACTTCATTCATATGTATCAGAGTCATTATCAGGCCCACTCTTGGTCAGAATAGCTGATTGTGGAATGGTGTGTCCCTAATTTAACAAGTCTCTGCAAAATCTGCTCTGGGAACATTCTCTATTGCAGCTTGTGGGCTGAATCTTGATTAATAAAAATGTGGCCTTTTCCATCCAGGATTTCTTCAATCATTCGCCACCACCCGAGCCTCATTCTCAATCATATGATATATTGAGTGAGATTTGATTCAAACACAGAGACCTGCATTATTTGCTAGGGCCATCCAGAAATATGCATTTTTTAGGTTGAGGAAGGGAGACTACCATGGCTTTCCTTGGTTACAAATCTCTTCATGAGTGCCTTCCATTTCTATCTTTGAATTAACCAGGCATCCTTCTTGGCAACCCATGGAGTAATAACAGTGGCAAGCCAGGCAAATAAGCTTTTTCATGCTGCACATGACAGTAATATGAATTGGGCAATTCTGAGATCACTGACCAAACTCCTCAAATTCATTGCAACTCCCAAATTATTTTGACAGCATGAGGCTGTTGAAGAGGCCCACTGATGGGGAGGCCAGCAAAGAGGGCAACTGTGCCAGGGCCTGGCAATTCACAACGTCCTGGGGTTCCCAGATGATACTAGAATGGAGCAGCCAGAACCCCAGGCCCTTTAAATTGCTGCTAGAGCCCCACTCAGGCTATGTCTACACTGCAGGGTTTTTGCGCAAGAAGCCTTTTGCGGAAGAGTTTTGCACAAAAACTTCTTGTGCAAAAACACGTCCACACCTCAAAGTGCATCGCTTTTGTGATGTGCTTTGGCGCAAGAGAGTGTCCACACTGCATGGATGCTCTTGCGCAAGAAAGCTCTGATGGCCATTCTGCGAATGGCCATCAGAGCACCTGTGCTTTTTCCTATAGGCTCTTTTTGCTCAAGAAACTCCTGCAGAGTGTCCACACCTGCCTTTTTGCACAAGAGCTGTAGCACAAAAAGGAGTTATGCCTACACTGCAAAAAGCCCTCTGTTCTGTCGATTGACTGTAGATTTTCTTGCGCAAAAACACACTTGAGGTGTGGATGCTCTGTGGGTTTTTGCACAAAAACCTTGTAGTGTAGATGTAGCCACAGAGTGCTCCAGGTGGCACTGAAGGGCTGGCAGGGGGAAGCTAGTCCCCTGTCCTGCCCCTTTCACCTGAGGCCCCACCCCTTTTGGGAGCACGGAGCCAGGCAGCCCCCACCCTTGCCCAGGGGCCTGGCAAGTCTATTGTTCCTTCTTCTGTTGAACTACACCTTTCTCAGAATCCATTTTTACAGCACATACAGCTGACTTTCCCTGCTTCCCCCCCCCCGCCATGTATTTTGAAATCCACAAATACATCAGAATACATAAAGTTATGAGGTGTTCAAGGGAAGATGCTCCAACAGGGTTGTGCCCAAAGCGTAGGCAAATGCAAACTTGGATTCACTTTGTGGAAACCACATTGGATACATCAGGTTCTCCTATTCTGTTGTTTTCTTTATTCTTCAACCAAGTTTCCAGTTTCAAAAAACTACTTCATGAATCCTTCCTGCCCAATTTTTCTGGATTTTAATAAGGTTTTTATGTCAGGTTTAAAAATGTCTACACTGGGATAAAACACAAGTATTTCAATTATCTTATTTATTCAAAGTGGTTTTATAGGTCAACTTTGTCAAGAGGATAGTTAAAGCACAGTGATGGAGCATACATATAGTAATGTATATTCACTAACAGGAACCACACAATTTTTTTCTTTTGCATTACATTTCACATACATATAGCTCCATGTATATACTATGGAAGCTGAGAATTCCATAACATTTAGAAACCTAAATATAGATTACTATGTAATATTTCTAGGTGGAGGAATCTAGGAACGTCAATTTTAAAACTGTCAAAAACAAAACTGTCAATAGGGCACTAAAAATAGATTAGCTAAAATATGTCTTCCAACATGAGCAGAAGAATTGACGTTTACTTTTTAAGAGTGCTGAGTTGACCAAAGATATAAAAATCGATTACATTTGCAAATCATTCTACAAAATATACCCTATAAATATTTATTTTTAGCGTTGTCTTGTATCTGTGGGTTGGTTTTGAAATGTGATGTATGAGTGTTGAATATGCATTATTATTTATCTCAGAGATCTATTCAGATTATTTGTTAATATATTATTTTAATTTGCGTCGCTTATATTTCCCGCAATCATAAAATAGACCAATGGCTTTATGCCATTAAAAAAAAAGCCATAAAAATCAATGTGGGCAAAAATTTTGGACCAGCTTCAAAAGTCTTTCTGAAGCAAACTTCTCACTTGGAAATCATTGTTAACATTATTATTTTGTTTGTCAGCTCTGTAATAAAACAATGAAATATGCATTAAAGATCCTCCCCCCCTCCAATCTGCCACTGAAGGAACTATTCCCTGTTTGTGTTTTATTGTGATATAGTTAAGTACCAACATGCCATTGCAGTAAGTATGACAGAATTTAGCAAAATAAATAACATAGTGGAATCAGTACATTAATACATTTTAAGAACAGTTTTAAAAAGTCAGTAGTCAGAGATATTTGTGCAAGGAATGATTCTTCTGAAATTATATACTAAACGTTTCCATATTGACAAGATGGTTGAGAGTCTTCTGAAAACATCTAGTCCTAAAATCTACTTTAAAACATTTAAAAACTGGCAGGCTAAAATGAATTATGAATTTCAATTCATCCTATACAGTGGATCAACATTATGCCGCACTGGCCACTCCCACCCAGAAGGTCTACTTCTCATGCACATTTAATTGAAAGCATTTGCAAAACAGAAGCCCCTCAAAGAGTATAATACCACAAATCCAATTTAATTTACTTTTATTTTATAATTAATTGCTGGATCATCTGTAGCACAATGAGAAAAGAAGTATGAGCAACATTTAATGTACAAGATAGCAGTTTAGGATTAGAAACGGAGCATGATAAAACTACATTATGATTTGCATCTGGACAAACTGTATATACAAGAGAAAGTAATGTGGAATTTAAATTGGAACACTTCAATGTCATACTTTTGGCCAGCTTTATAAATATTTCTAAGACCCAAATGAGAGTGACTATAGCTAGTGCCAATCTGGTTTAAATCAGAAGGCTAAAAAAAACTAACAAATTTTAAATTTCAGCCTCTTGCTGTCTCATGAAGTACATCACTCCTTGTTGATTTACAAAAAGGTCCTGTCCTTCTTGTGTGAGGGTACGTTGGAAGTCAGGATGTTTAGACCAGGATAATGAGCTCCACAACAGTTAGAGCACATCTACGCAGCAGGGCAAAAGTCAAATTAAGCTATGCAACTTGATCTAGTTAATTGCGTAACTTAAATCAAAATAGCTTTATTCGGCTTTTGGTGCTGTCTACACAGCAGGAAGTTGAAGGAAGAACACTCTTCCTTCGACTTCCCTTACTCCTCATGAAATGAGGGTTACAGGAGTCAGAGTAAGAAGTCCTCCAGCTTGCCATTATTTTGAAATAATGGCCTGCAGTGTAGACACGCTCTTTGATATTTGGGAATGAAATTAGTTATTCTGACACTGCTGTGTAGACATAGCCTTAGTGTTCTAGGAGCATGCATGAGCTACTATTGCTTTCCCAGGATTAAGCTCAGTTTATTGCAGAACCTTCTCTTCTAAATGTAGAGTTTTTGGAAGGATAAAGGAGGTCTGACTGAAAGGTGTTGGAATGGGTAGGAAGCATGTCTATTAGGATAACTTGGCCAGGCCACTAAATATAGAAACAAGCTCAGAGGATCAGGTTCAGCCTGCCACAGAGAATGAGACCTGCTAATGAGGAGAGAGGGAAACAATTCTATTGACATGCTGGCTTTTACTATTGGTCCCTGGGGACTGCAGAAGTTGGCTTCTTCTGAACAGTAGTGACAACAGCTCTTTCTTCACCATTTCTGGCCTGATCTTTCACTGTTTGTTATTTGCATTTATGCCAAGGCAATACAAAATATTAACATTCTGGTGTGTCATTGTTCACAATGGCTTTTTTCTCAGGCCTCCACAGCAATCTGATGCCAATGGCTAGGTGGGCAGAGGGGCATGCTTAATTATCTTAATTAGGTCCCCTCTGTGGTAGTGCAGTCAGTTACCACTAGCTCTGCCCAAAAGAGAACACTGAACTATTCCTACTTCTATATTTCTGTATCTGGGAATTCTCCTCCACAACAAAATTTAGTCTAAAAAACAAGAAGGACCTGTTTTCAAAATCTAAAGGCAAATACCGATGGATTGTCAAAGCTTTGGAAATATCAATTCCAACTATCTTTTAGAAATGCAGATATCTCGCCTACAAATCAGGCCATATTTGTTTTGCAATTTGAGTGACTCAGACACATAAATATTTTAGGTTTAATTCAATTGCTTCTCCTGCAGTCAGTGAGTCACTGCTGCTCTGATATCTGAGAAGTCTCAGTAGGAGAGGCCCTGGAAATGTGTTACGGCTCTCAAGTGAGTTCCAATCAGAGAGTCTGAACTACTTTTTTTAAAGATACTAACTTATTTTGTTTTCATACACTCAAAATATATGTAACACCCTTTTATACAGTCGCCTCCTGGACAACAAACAATCTGGAATCCAGAAAAAATGTTTGCTTTGTAAACAATAGCATTTTCATATTAAGAATGCAAGGGATCCCATCATGAAAAATAGTTCATGATGTAGAAGAAACAGAACCCTTAACACTTTAACTTCTCTCTAAACTCTTAGAATTATCTGATAGAAAAAGTATACTTGTTTAATGCATGATGTTCAGAGAACCGGATTCAGAAAAAATGGATGAGTCAACAAATATCAGAACTATGCTTGAGCTGGTTAATCTATGTTATGAATCTCTGATTCTTGTATAAATCCAGACTTTTAAGGCAATAGACTATAAAGTTTCAAAAAAAGCTCTAATTTAGAAAAAATAACATACATTCCATAGGCCATAATCAGAGGTGGTACAGGTTACAAATTGAGAGGGACAGCCAGCAGTGGCTATAGAGAATAAGCAGCTAATGTGAAGGTATAATGTAAAAATGTGCCCCTTCCACACACACTGTATCTGACTGTTGGCTGCCTCCTGCTATGGCACTACCTGCATAGCCTTTAATAAATAGATACACCAACCTCCCAATTTATGTCACTTCTGCATTTGACCCAGAGAGCTCAAAACACATGGAACCAGCTTAAGAAGCAACAGTTGAATGCTAAATTCAGTCCTGATATGAGCAGGTGGAACTGCTCTGCTCTCAGGTCTGAATTACTCCCTACTGGTTCAAGGTCAACATGATGCATTCATGGAAAAAAACCAAACCCAACCCAAACAAAAACAACTCTGAGGTGTAAATTGCCATATTGCAGCACTAAAGGGACCAAAACCAACAAAAACCTTCACAGCCTCATGAGCTGAACAGTCCCCAGTGGCTTCCTGACCTTAGCTTTGCAGCCTGCCAACCAATTCACAGATGAACGGTAAGCCTGCTTGAGATGTCCTGACACAAAACAAAATCCCCAGGCCCCAAGCTATGAGTTATGGGGTTATGCACATGAGCTCTCTCTTTCCTGCACTCAACAACTCCCAATTCTCAGAAAGAATAACTCCACACCTAACCAATGAGCAATATGAAATGGTTCATCTTGAGAATGCAGCTGGTAGTAGGCTGCAATTGGATGTGGCTTACTGGGCAAAGGATTATTAACTCTTCCTCAAAATTGCCACCTAACATTCAGCTGTAGATTATGTATACGTGTGTATACACACACACACACACATACACACAAATGCTATGCATATACTCAAGAAGAGAGCCAAACTATCTAGTGTTATTCTCAACTACTCTACTGAAGCTATGATATTTACACAAGGACCAATGAAAAGACTAGTTTTAGAGGCAACTCCACTAGACTGTAATGGCTGTCAGGGAAAGCACTTTTTCCAGTTTTCAAGGGTTAGAGTTACAGGACAGACTGAAAAAAGAAATTACAGGAAAAAAAGGTTCTACAGCACATACAGGGTGTGTGTGAGCAAGTCTGTATACCCATAGAAACACACGTATTTATAAACACATATACATGCATCAAACTACAACAAGAACATTAATACTTCTTAAATTAATATTTCTTTGCATTCCAGGCAAAAATTGCCACAGTTATACTTGCAAGCACAGCCTTAACTCTGTCCTATGCATATATGCACAGAGATGCAGTCTTTATTTACAAGTTCACATTTTATTTCTCAAAGAATCCTACACTTTCTTCTGAAGCCTTAAATACAAATACATACTTGTTTTCATTTCCACATACACTATTTCTGTTGTCTCAATTATCTGCCAGTCTGACCTTGGAGGGGAATTCCTTCCCAACTCTACATACGGTGATCAGTTAGACCCTGAGCTTGTGGGGCAGACACCTGGGAAAGGATTTTCGGCAGCTCAGAACCCTTCCCTATATAATGTCTCATCTCTGGCCACTGGAGATTTTGCTTAGGGTGTCATCCTAACCCACATTGAAATTGATGGGCCCATAATTTCACCCTTTGGTCTGATTTTAAGAGGTGCTGACACATATCACCAAAATAGTGTCTATGTGGTTTGCAAAGAGATGTTATAGATCTGTGCCTAAGATCTTAGATCTGGAGTTGCTTGATGAATCTGGACTCTCAGCTTTAATTTAAAAATAAATGTTTCTGGCCCTTATGATTGCAAACAAAAGCTTGAAAACACAACAAAAGCATAACATCCCTGCCAGAGTCTCCAGACAGTCCGGAAGGGTATGTCTACTCTAGGGTACGTCTACACTAGCCCCGTAGTTTGAACTAGGGAGGCTAATGAGGGTGACCAAAATTGCTAATGAAGCGTGGGATTTAAATATCCCACGCTTGATTAGCATATTCCCGGCCGGTCGCCATTTTGGAAACTGACTAGCCCGAAGTAACTGCCCGCGTCTACACACGGCAGAGAAGCGGGATTCCAAGATAAACCCCTTAGTTCGAATTATCTGTTACTCCTTGTGGAATGAGGTTTAACAGTTAATTCGAACTAAGGGGCTTATCTCGGAATCCTGCTTCTCTGCCGCGTATAGAAGCGGGCAGTTACTTCAGGCAAGTCAGTTTCCAAAATGGCAACCAGACGGGATTCTCCTAATCAAATGGGGGATATTTAAATCCCTCGCTTCATTAGCAATTTTGGTCGCCCTCATTAGCCTCCCTACTTTGAACTAGGGGGCTAGTGTAGACGTACCCCTACAGAGTTTTGTCAAAAAAATGGCTGTTTTTCTGACAAAACCTGAGTTATGTCCACACTTCAACTGTGTTCTTCGAAAAGTAAATTGAAAGAACAGAGGGATTTTTCCAGCATTGGTAATCCTCTTTCTATGAAGAAAAAGCCTTTTTCCAAAAGAGTTCTTTTGGAAAAAGGCATGTTTGGACGGGGAAGAGGGAATTCTTTCGAAAGAAGAGGAAAAAGCACAGGTGCCTTGGTGGCCACTCCGTCCATAGTAATCACAGCTTAAATGCAAGATAGTGTCCATTCAGTGTGGACGCTGTCTTCCGAAAAAACAGATCGCTTTTTCGATGCGCTTTTGTGTGTGGACGCTCTCTTTCGGAAGAAGTTTTTTTGGAAGATTTCTTCCAAAAAAAGGTTCTTTTGAAAGAAGCCTGCAGTCTAGATATAGCCGAAGAATAGTTCCAAGAGGGGTAACTGCCCATTTGTCTTAACTGTGGAAACTGCTGCCATCCCAAGCAAGGGTGAGACTATGGTGTCCCATGTGCAATGTGCGTGAGGCTCTGGATTGCATTAATTAAACCCTGCTGTTACCTTCTTGAATTTTGTGTTGCAAGGGGATGGAGGTGGTGGGAAGATGATTCATTCAGCCTAAGACAATTTCCCCAACTTTTGATATTCACATTTTTACATCAATAGCTATGAATGAGCCACATCCAGCCTGAGTCAATTAGCATCATTAACACTCCTCATAAAATTGCCAGGTAACTGCTTTTGCTGTTAGATATACCTTGGATTCTGTATTTTCCACTCCAGCTCATCTTGTATGGGCTTTACTCATACAAGCTCATGATCCTATATATTTGTTAGTCTCTAAGGTGCCATAGGACTGCATGTTGCCTTTAAAGATACAGTCTAAAATGGCTACCCCTGTGAGACTTTCAGTCTAAGTGTGCAATTTCAGAATGCTCAGACCAAGAGCACAGCACAGCTTGAGTTTAAATGTCAATGCTGTTTTAATGTGCTTGCCCCACTGGGTACACTCTGTATTTTTTTCAGGATTTAAGATAATAGAAATGCATTAAGTTGTTGAGTGCTACACCCAATAGTTTACCTTGTCCTCCCCCCACACCATTTCTCTTCACATCAAGCAAAGATTGTCAAGACATTTACTACAGGTCCAGTAGATACAGGAAACCAATTATTTTCATATGGACAAGTACATTCCATGAGTAACTGCATGGACATAGAACTATAATATTTCATGCCATAGGCTCCTGGAATTTAGCATCTAACTATGGATGCTGTACAGCTACATTTTATCACTGGTGTCAAATTTACTAAAAAATTACAACAGAATTCCCTTCACACTGGCTGCAAGTTTGAGTCCTGGAAATCATCAGAGGGGCCCTCATCTGAGGGATTTGTCTCCCAAAGTCAGAGCTCTTATGGATGATGGAATGTGCTTTTCAAACAATTCAAATGAAATTAAGATGATCTCACTGAAACAGGAACTCTTTTTTCTTCCCATATCATGTGAATAAGTTAAAATTGAGTTTCAAGCAAAACAGTCAGTTTTGAATACTTTGGTTCACTAATCTAATTTACAGAATTTCACAGGACACCCAGCAATGACTCAGGACCCAATTCAGTGAAAGCAAATCAACATTTGGAACCCCTACAGAACTGGGAGAAATACTTAAACATCATTGTCACCATATAAACAAAACCAAAACATTGCTAGTTACAAATGACTATAAAAGAAACATATGCATTCCTTTTAAACTATGTGATATGTTAGGGAATTAGAACATAAGCTTTCATGAGCTACAGCTCACTTCCTGAGAGAAAGAAAGAAAGAAAGAAAGAAAAAGAAAAATAATTTTCAGGGTGGTGAAACAATGGAATAAGTTGCCTAGGGAGGTTGTGGAATCTCCATCTCTGGAGATATTTAAGAGCAGGTTAGATAGATAGACATCTGTCAGGGATGGCCTAGACAGTACTGGGTCCTGCCATGAGGGCAGGGGACTGGACTCAATGACCTCTCGAGGTCCCTTCCAGTTCTAGTGTTCTATGATTCTGAGAAAGAAAGAAAGAAAGAAAGATGGGAGGGTGACATCACTAATGTGTGTCATTGATGTCACACTCACATCTCTGTATCTTTTTTTTCTCTCTGTCTTTCTTTTTCTCTTTAGCATCTGAGGAAGTGAGTTGGAGCTCAAAAAAGCTTAAGCTCTAATACTCTAATAAATTTGTTTGTCTTTAAAGTGCCACTGGATTCCTTGTTGTTTTTGCTTAAACTACTTTATTATTCTATTCTCTGTCTTCCCTCTTTCTACTCCCTGGCCATCCATCAAAAACTGGTGATTCACCTACTCAAACTTTACAAAGAGTTTCACCAAGATTTTTGAAAATGGATCTCTAAAGTTGAGTTTAGTTCAAAGTCAGACATCTAATTAAACAGAGTGACTTTGAAAACTGTTAGGCACTCAACAACATCTCTGCTGACTTCAGTGGGAAAAATCTGAGTATTAAGCACTTCTGAAAATCAGGCCACTTTTTAACATTTCTGAATATGAAAGGGGCCTTGCCTTAAGCATTCATTTTTTAAAATCTTGATCTTGACCTGTGCCCAACGGAGCATAGGTTTTGCATAGGGAAGGTTTTGTTGTTGTTTTTTGGTTTTAAATTGTGAGTGAAGAGATGGAGTTATAGCAGAAACTATTTTCCAAACTTAACTATAGCATTTGCTACCAAGGAAATGCTGTAGTAAATCATATAGATTAACAGAAAAGTGAAATATGTTTAAGGCTCACATTTTAGTGCATTTGGCACCAAAACACAATGTACTGAACCATACGACAATAACTTCCAATTAGTCTTGAGTTACAGGAAAGCAATATTTTAGATACATTACAGAACCCCTCCAATGTTTCTGAGACTATAAAGAAATTCTAGAATTCCTCAGGCATGGTTCTGATTCTTGTGCCTTGTGGAAGACATAAACCAATTGTTTTATGGCAAATCATTGAAATCTTTAAAGAGCCTTGCTGGGGGACTGCTACTGCCATCTGTAATGAAATTGTATAGGCATAACTAAAATGGTGCACAAGATACTCTTTCCATATAAACGGAGACCTGCTGGTGTAATTCTTGTGAACCACCACCTGCTTCCGTGGTCTATTTGTTCTGTAAGTTTAATGGATGTTAGCTTCATGTAAACTTTTGAACGTGAAATTCACTCACGTAGGTAAGTATTTTCAGATGTCTACTTAACCTTTTTCAGTGCATGGTCCTATATTCCAAAAAGAATACATAAATGATAGGTTTTTCTCTAGTTTCAGTGCCAAACTGCTAGCCACCACTGTGAACTATAATTTGGAGAGTTTCTTGAGGATTTATTTTGGTTTTGACTTTTGCATATTAAAAAGAGATGGATACAGTTTGGAAAACGTATTTCAGAATTATCTTCTTTTAGACAAACAGAAAGATGTCTGGCATGACAAGTAGTTCAAATCAAAAGCAGACAATAATTTGGCTTGTAGAATATCATTCCATTTCAATTTCATATACATTAGACACAAGAGTTTCTCAAAATTTGTTTGCTTTGGCTATCCCATTATTCTCTCATGACACAGGATTCAATACGGTTTTATCTGCTTTCTTAGACAGCTGAATGAGAACAAATGTAATGGTTAATAATTGTGTCTGTGACACTTAAATGACTTCAAGAGAAGGTAAAAATGAACCCACTGATGATACAAACAATGTCAGGTTAAAAACATACAAAAGAATCTAGGTGAAGACTGGCTTTAAGTGGCCACAACTTTATTGAATAAAAACATGCATGATGCAAGTAGCCAGTACTAAGCTTGTGTGGTCTTCACACAGCCTTTTAATCCCTAAAAGGGAATATCCAATATCCATTAAAATATCCAGAGTTTCATGACCTCAAACTGCCCTACCCTTAGTAGTAGTTGGCTGATATCACCTTCAAGGGAAAAATCTCCTGTCTGTACTTGACTGAGCTTTTCCTAATGACAGTCAGTCCTACATATAAACAGCCATTTGTCTCAGTCCTAAATTCCAGGATGTCTTCTGGAAAGCCATTAGGAATCAGTCCAACCAGGCAGCTGTTTATTGAACATGGTACTACTTCACAACTTGCCCCTAGTGATTCTCACAAAATACCATATTCAAACTGGCCAATTCCCCAAAAAGGTGTGTGATCCTTGTACATACCCACAGGAGGGAAGGGAAGTGTGCTACTAGCTGACAGACATCTTGCATTGCTCTTGATAGGCCCAGAAAGCTTTGACCCCTTCATTGCATTTTATGAATCAGTCTCTCAGGTTAGGTTTTGACTCCTTTGTGACATCAGCCGGGGAAATTTGCAGCTGCTTTGTTTGATGGGAACTCCTTGCTGGAGCATCATGCCACAGTTAAGTACTGTGCTGCAGCCCCACTGGGGTCAGCATCATGGGAGTGTCAATGGCACCAGGGGTTGTGGTATATCTCCTCTATGACAACCATTCACTCATGCAGGGGCAGAGCCATAATTAAAACTGTCCTGAGGGTGGAATTGAGAGCAGCGCTTAGAGGTGATGGTACTGAGAATCATGAAACCAGTCCCTGAAATTGGTTCCTTGGTGCATTTACTCTCTCTTATGCTAACTGGACCTCTGGCACATGAGAGAGATGGATCCAGTATATTAAGCAAGAAGAGCGGGGTGCATCTTTATTTGACACAATTCACATGTAAATAAATGGAGCATGGGCACATACCTTATGTGAAAACTAAGGGATAGCCAGAGGAACAGAGAATTACTTCCATGACCCAACTTTGAACCCAGAACTGTTCTTTCTCACATGTCCCAACTTTCTCCTCCCACATTCATATGCCTTCGAGATTTAAAACTCCACTTTTTCTGTGACTCCTGAACAGCCAGTAGGATATAAAACCTCCTCACATCACTAATGGGAAGTAACACTGGTTTTTTTTTTCATCTTATCAGCTCAGTGAGCAGTACTTTCACTCCATTTATCTCTGAATAAAAGAAATAGTAAAGATGTTAAAAATACCAGTGTGTGATGTATATCAAATATTTCACATATTTCAAATCATTGCTAATATTGTATTGTTCTAAGAAGTCAATTCACAAAAAAATCCTTTTGGTTTTTATTCAGAGAAATATATTTTCTGACAGATAAAAATTGCATTTGCAAATACTGTTGTTCAAAAACATGGACTTAGGAAGGAGAGAGCTCTTGATGCTAAAAATACAGCTTGTCAGTGATGGCAATTGTCACTTTTAATCCTGCTGATTATAGCTTTACAATCACTAAATCAGGCAAAAAGCAAAATAAATCCTCTTTCCAGTTTTGCTACTTTTATGGAGCTCTCTAAAAGGGAGTGAAGATTCAGTTCCAGCTGGCTTCTAGGTCTTATTTATCAGATTATTTTTATAGAAGTATCAACATTGTGATATACTGCATTTGGTTGATTAAAGAGTAAACAGTTCACATGTCAAAGCCAAAAGTTGTAACTGTTTTACCCCTTCCAATGATACTGTTGTTTCTATGCCTAGATATCTGTTTGGGTGTATTTTCAAAAGATTAGCACTAATAATTGAACAAAAAAAGCAAGAGAAAGACATTAGCAAACAGTAAGTTGCCAAAATAAATAAGGGTTTCTGTAAAGGTCCAATTATGTTCAAGCTATTCATAGATGTAACTGAGATCACTATTGTCAAAACACATAGCAGTGCACAATTCACGGCTCCATCAAGTCTGCTTTATGCCAACTTCCCAACATAAAGCAGCCATACATTTGGCAAATCTAGCTTTCCATACATTTCCCCAGCATTAGGTCATGACTGGGGGAACTGGACACAGTCGAGGTGTTTTTCCATCTTTGGAATGCTGATAGCAGAAACCTGGAAACCTTTGTGGGGCTACTGGACGCTTCTATCTGTTGCACTGGGAACTGACTCAGCAGCAGGATAAGTGCCGGTGGTGGTAGTGGGGAAAATAGGGAGGATAAAGATTGCTAATTGCCACATTTGATTCTCTTCTGCCCTCCCAAAACTTCACTAAGTACAGCTCACATCCAGCTAATATCTGGCCTGGGCCTATGGATAGAAGGAAAAGAAAGGCTAGCTCAGCCTTACCTCAACTCCTGTGCTACTGAATTCCATAAGCAGCCCCATTGAACATGACTGACACAGTGGGAGTGCAGAAAGATAGACTGTTCTGAATGGGCACTGTAAGGGACTAGATCTTCATCTTAATATATTATTTAAAGGGGCACAGGTCAAAAAACCCAGTCATTCTGAGATGCCAGATTAGTTTGGATAAAATAATACACAGCATATTTTCCCTAAAAGGTTTAAAGTAAGGGGAAGCAGCAACTCCCTCTGATAAAAGAAGAGGGTAAACTCTACCTCTTCTCTCTCTGTTGAGTAAGCTGCACTATCGCTATATCTATACCCTCCCCTCCTTGCTTGGCTGCTGTGGTGTGAGCTCCCACTCATGTTTCAATCTGCTTTAGCCACTATATGAATATGCCATGAGATTCCCAAGATTTTGGTTAACTTTTCACGGAGCAGCTCTGCAATTTGCAGATATATCAGGACTGGAAGCAGAAAGTTTAACTATTTTCAGAAAGGCCGTTTGCTCCATTTCTCAAGCCCAAGATGTCTCTTGTAACAGTTGCATTAGTAGCCCCAATGGAGAAATCACTGCTGACTGGAAGTCTTGTAGATTACCAGTGCTACTGCATTTTTAAGGTTGCAAAGCACTTTCTAGACATTAGTTTACCCTCACAACAGGAAAGGAATGATGGATAAAGTCTTGGGGGCACTATCCTAAAACTGAGAGTCCTACATGCAAGTCCCTGCTCTTTGATTTCCTACATGACTTTGAGTAAGTCCCTTACAGTTTGTCTATACTGATCCATCCCCCCCAAAAAAAACCCAACATAAAAAACAAGGCCGTGGATCTCAAAGCCCAGATCACCTGACTCCTGCTTGTGCTAAGGGGCTAAAAAGGAACAGTGAAGACATTCCCACCCCAGCTGGAGTCCTGGCTCTAAGACCCTTATTCTTTGCCAGATCTTGGAGCCTGGCCTCCATCCTGACCAGAAATATTTACACTACTATTTTAAGCCGCAGAGTGTTCAGCTTGCAAGCTCAAAACAGCTGACCCAGACTTGAAGACTGGCTACCATGGGTTGGTTGGTTTATTTTGTTTATTTATTGCAGAGTATGCATACCCTTACATGCTCTGTGCCACATCTGCAAAATGGATAAAAGGACTTCCTAGCTTCACAGGGGTATTGTGAGGATCAACACTTGAAAGATTGTGAGCTACTCAGGCACTAGGGTAATAGGGGCTGTATAAAAAGAGGCAGACCAATGTGGTAGCTAAATGTGAATAGTATTATACGTACTCTATAGACGGAAAGATTGAAGCAGAAAAGATTTTTTCTTTTGAGTTTTAAACACACACACACACAGATATTTGCAAAGTGTCTCAATTTTTTTATGCTAAAAACAAGCAAAACAAATATGGAAATAAATATATACATTAAATAATCTCATAGTTAAAATTTATTTCTGAAATGGAAGAATAAGTTAATATATAAATTAGTACTCCCTTGCTTCCCCTGCTTTCTTCAGAGAGAGCCTGTGAACTGTCAAGTATATACACAAGTCTAGTTATATTTTTGTTTATTGCTTTTCAGCAACTCTGTAATCCTAGAGGATGAAAATATTTTCCATTTGCCACATTGACACGTGCTATGGAGAGAAAATATGAACAGCTGCAGGCCTTCCCAGTGACAGTATCATATAACATTCAGTTCAAGATTCCAGCCTAGCTTTCCTCCTAAAAGGAAACGTAAGCTCTTCCATTTGGTCCTCTGGAACAAGGCCTCAGGTAGACCTGCTGGAGAGCTTAGTGCGGGTGCTAGCTTACCAGGAATATTCCCCCCTGCAACACATAATACAAAGTGAATAGGGGGCCTCCCCGAGCTGCTCAGGGCCCTAAGCAATTGCTTAGTTTGTTTATGCCTAGTGCCAGCTTTTGGGGGGCAGGATTGGAAGCAAGCTCCTCAGAGTTAAAAGACTCTATAGATTTTTATGCTAAGAATTTTTTACCAATACAGAATCATCATGTTTTAATGTCTTTGACCCATAACTCATTGGCTTTAAGCCAGCCACATGTGTTGAGAATGAATGCTCAGAATTCAGCTTTCTCCTTTGCTTTTAAACAAGCCTTTCACAAAGCCAGTGTGCAAGCCAGTGAGCCTGAGGTGTTGAAACCTGTTGCCATCCCCTTGCTGGGGATCTTACAATATTTTTTCAATGATATATAAGGTCTATAAAAAGTAAAATACCATTATTTAGGACGTTTATTTTAGCTTCAGTCTGAAAAGCACTTGGTGACCCTACAGAAGCACTTCATTGGAGGTCATTATTTAGACTAGACTCCAGGCACAGGAAACAAAGAGCTCTATTCATAACAAAACTAAGACAGCATAAATATTCAGAAAAGAAGTGAACAAGTCTTTCAAAATATAGACTGAATGTGCCTATAATTCAATGAGGCCCCATTTGAGGAAAGCACCCCTGTTTAGCAAAGCGTTTAAATGTACGCTTAACTTTAAGCTTGCACTTAAGTTCCATGAAAGTCAGAAAGAGATAAGTATGTGTTTAAATGCTTTCCTGAATTGTGACTTGAGTCCCTCCTCCTCTACAGACATAGGAAATATTTGGTTATACACAAGAAAAATTACAGTAGATAGAAAGATGGAAAATACCTATAATATCAAGCCCATCACCAGCTGAAAATGGCAAGAGATAGAGGATATAACCAATAAAAAATGATCAAATCTGCTAAGAACAGATTGAAAAATTGTATTAAACCTAATGTTTGAAATCAAAGTTCTCATTGCGCAAGTTAAAAAAGGCAGTGTTACCTATGCGGTTAGCCAAATGACAAAGAAAAGCACACTGTTTCAAAGCTGATGAAGCCTGAGGAGATGCTCTTTGGGTTTGAACTTTGCACCCATAGACTCAAGGGTAAAGCTTCCATTGATCTGACGCTTCATGCGTAAGATGCACTCTGTTGTAACAATTAACTGCACTGAAAATATTGAATAAAGGGTAAAAAAATTATATGATCAGAACACTAACTTTCTTGCTTATGTTTTGAGGGCTAAAAGTTCATCCTATATATTAAAAAATCTAAATGATTTTGCCAACAGTTGTCACATGCCACATACTAATTTCTAGCTAAATGTTCCTCTCTGTTGCATACAGCAGGGAATGAAGAAGTAAGCAACACAACTGCAAATGTCCAGAAACTTGTGGAATGGGTTAGCAGCCTTTATCCAGAATTTATCTCCTTCTATCACAAACATGAGGAGGGTACTTGTAGGAGAATAGTTCTTGAGCTATGGACAGTCTTGTGATTAAGGTCACGTAATGTGATTCAAGACACTTACATGAAATCCTAGGCTCTGACATTTTTCTGTGACTGTGGGCAAAATAAGCAGTCTCTCTGTGTACTTCAGTTCCTCAAAATAAAATGGGATACCTAGATCTGATTGAAATATTTTCAGCACAACTTTAAAAAAAATAAAATTAAAATAGTTTTTTTTTACCAATTTCTGCAGAATTTTTTTATTTTGTTCAAAATTTGTTTTTAATGTGAAATTAAAATAGAAAATATATATATTTTTGCTTTTCAGAAACTTAACATTTTTTAAAAGGACCTTTGGAAAAGGACCTTTTGAATAGAAAACACTTTTTATGAGGAGGTTTAAAAACAAAACATATTTTAAATCTTTCCTGTGCAAAATAACTGACATATTTCAGGTACTTCTAATGACAATCATGCTTCATCTCCCCTTCTTTCTGTATGATTTGTTAATATAGATTGTCAGGATTTCGGAACGCAGACTGTCATTTACTCACTAGGTCTACATTTGAGCTGGGACCTGTGATTCCCAGCTCACATAGGCATAAAGGCAATAGTTCTGCTTGAGCTAAGAGATCAGCATAAGCTATTTGCAAGGAAGAAAGGGATCTTTCAAGCCATTTTGGGCTAAGCCAGGCCATCTGTAACTTTCTTTACTTGAAACTCAATGGCATTAAGAAAACTTGTGAAATAGTTTCATTCTTTACAAAACAATGTCCAAAATTGAAGGAATTACTTTCAAATCTGATCCTTATAAAAGAATGCCACTCTGACTGGTATCAGAAAACATCAGAATCAACAGGAAAATCCCACTGGGGCATTGAGAAAGCAGTGTTTGATTCATATAAGATTGAATGCTGACAAGCATGGTGATCAGTCCAACAAAATTTCATTGAATACATAAAGTGGGCAAAATCATAACTCAGTAATGTGAATGTTCACCTCTTCCCCATCTCATGAAGTCTGAGCACATATGGCACTAACATCAAACATGAATTCTATTTCAGTCAGATAATGTCAGAAAGATTGTAACTCATCCTTCAGTTGTTGTGTAGAATTACTACACGTAAATGTGAATTTCTAGATATCCTTGAATCCACTACTTGTTAACAGGATTAGCTAGCATTAGTCTGCCATTCAGAAGGCGTGTGATATACAGTATGACCTGCAAATCTCTCCTGGGAGCCAAGAGATCTAAGTTGAGGCATACATGATTTCAAAGCAGTTCTTGGCACAATTAAGTGCTTGACCTGCACAATGAACAAACCTATCTTTTAATTAATTGCCCAATGCTTTTGAACAGTGCTCATTTTCTCATAACTGCATGACGATACAGTGCTGCTGGTTCTTACGGAAATAATCTAAAAGATTACACTTTAAACACCTTGATAATTAATCAGAATGACTACTTTTCATGATGCCATCAAACTCCAACATCAACCTTGATAACTTAAAAAATATTTCTGTAACAACGAAGCAACAAGGACAGTGGCAATGGTTCCTACTTTTCCTACAGAGATGAGTTCTAGTATGTTTGAATCACTTGGCCATCTGCATGGAAAATTAAATATTGATTTTTAAATTATGTATACAACAAGATAAGAAATATATTATTCAACATTACAAAATATTATCTAACCACTTAAGGATCTCAATCAACAGTATAGGTTAGGGAGTACAAGTCAAAAACAGGAACAGATTCATTAAAAATATATTCATTTGTTCATTGTTTACATACAGCCATGAAGCAAGAGAAGTATTTGGGGAAGACATCTTACTAGAACTTAATAGCAAGCAGAAATAATTAGTGCATTGACGATTTATTAACCTTTTAGCAGAATATATGTAATTGTCTACTGTGCTCTTCCTCTGCTCCTATATTTATATTGCATATACATATTATGCATGTGTCTGAATATTCTCCTTTCAACCTAAATAAATGTATAAATCTACTATAAATATGAAAGTATTCATGATTTCCCGAGCAAGGTTTTAGCTTGTTAATGTATTTGAAAACCTATTCATTTGTGTGTTGTATACAAAGGAAAACATACTTGCTATATCAACTGCAAACATAGTATACCTTTAAAAAAAAGGGATATGCCAGATAAAAATTAATTGATTTTTCCCAGGCTTATATGTGTCAATCATTTTTCTATGAAATGCCTGAAGTTCTGGTGTGTATGAGGCCCAGAGTACAATATATTTGCAAAAGGAGGACCCAAAGTTCTTTTAAAACACATTACCGTGTTGTCTCAGCATATTTACTACACTGTACTTTCAATACTTTATATTTAACATCCAGAATGGTGGGCTTTTTACAAACATATCCGAACATTTTGAGGTGACTTATGCAGCATTAATTCTTCAAACGGTGTTGTTTTTCTGTTTGCCAGCCTAATGAATGGATTGAAAAAAATGCATGGATATAATTTTGCAACATCAAGAGGATTAAGTCTCCATTAAATGAAATATTGCCTTAGGGCTTTTTGCTACCAGAGGCTATTTTCAAGGTTCTGTACATACTGTACTACACACATTAACTGACTGAAATTGTGGTAAATATTACATATTTTGTGTCAAAATAAATTCTTTCCCTTCATTCGATTAAATGAACTGTCTGTGGCTGGATTTCTTTTGTTCCAAAGTTCACAGGATTTTGTTGGTCTATGTTGCTTGTCATTCGTTCCATCAATGCAAATATAAAATAATTATCTTTCACCATTTGAATAAAGCAAAAGTAATGCAAGACTGCTGAACCAAAAATATTTTCATATGTGAAGAAACTCAAGTATTAGAGAACTTGCTCTTAACACAATCAAGTTAAAGAATCCAACAATTTGGCTGGAATGGTCTTCTGCTCCTAAATTTCCCCCCAAAAGAGGAGGTGAGTCCCATCTGGGTCTTGTTTTATTGGCTTTATTTAATAGGTAACCTATTTTCTAGCATGGCTGTTTTCTAAATGATCACATCTTTATGTGGTCAAGATGTAAGCAGGGAACCAGTCTTTGCCATACTTCATAAAACAGATGCACTTTATGACATATAAATAAGCAATCATTTGTTACACCATAGTTAGTGATTTTGCTGACTTGGCTTTTTAGGAAAGTTCAGCAGACCACACAGTCTCAATGATGGCCTACAACAGGTATCAGTCCTAGCATGAGTTCTATTAAATATCCACATCAGTGACTTTCCATGAACCTCATCACAGAAACTGTGTATGCTGATGACAGTGTTCTAACCACACAACCAAGGAATTTGCTCTACTAACTATCACATCAGCATTTCATCTAAACACGTTGTTTTCCATGGCCAGCACATAAGACATGATCCTACCCAAAATATCTTGGTGTAGCATTGGACCAAATCCTCACATACTACCAGAACCTGAAAAAAATCCATGACAAAATAAAGATTCATGAATATCTCATATAGAATCAGACAGGAGCTACCTTGAAAATGGATGCAAAATTCTATGGACCTCTTTGCTTGCCCTTGTGTACTCTGCCTCAGAACACGGCTCATCTGTTTGAACACACAGTCCCCACTGGTACTTGGTCAATTCTCAATTTTATACCATCATGCAGATCATTAAAAGAACAATAAAGTTAATATCACAAATGCAGCTATACTGGTACACATCCACCCACCCCAATTTTGTCACTTCATCAGGTTCCATCAGGAATTCCATCACAAACAAAAGGAAGTTTTTCTTCACTCAGCGCATAGTCAACCTGTGGAACTCCTTGCCAGAGGATGTGGTGACTCAGGATTTCCCCCCAAAGATTAATGGTGAGCATGGTGGAAGGACAATAATGTCCTTAATAAAAATACCTTATCAAGGACCCACAGAGTCACTCTGCGGCTTTTCACTCGGTAAATATGGTCTTGAACTGCATCCACACATCATAATATAGTTGTGCCTATTTTCTCCATAAATGGGGATAGAAACATAGTCCTATCAGTGATTGCAGAACAGACTTCAAATTATAAAACAACTCATCAATCAATGTTCCAGATGATCACATCCAGGCAGTAGTTATGTGTCATCTGAAACAGTCAATTGGATCTCCAACCACGACTTGGACATCTAACATTGCTGCTTTAAGCAATATGAAAGAATAGTTGTACAAATGATTTTTTTTATCATAAAGTACCTTATATGCCCAAAATACATTTTAGGAAACACAGTATAAGAATCACAGAATGTCTTCAAGGACCAGCCTAGGAATGTGATACCCTGCAGCAATTAATAGAAATCATTTTACACAATGATACAGTACTTTAGAAACTTGTTATGGAATTCAGTTGCTGAAAATGTTTATATACCTTCATAGATGAAAGAGGCTGACAGGACTGTGTTCAGGTGTGTACTTAAAATCAGAGGCCACTTAACTAAATGTTGGCTTAATTACTTGGAAGACTAAACCTCTGTAACCTAAAATTAAAGTAATAATCAAAATCTGGAGTCATCATGGTCCCACAGTTTTGTGGCAGGAACATGTAAGATTGCACATAAGGGACAGTCAGGATTCAAGACATTTGAAGGAAATAGAAACAGCAACATCTTCAGCTGAAAGCATGCCTTGCCTCCCAAAGCAGTTTTAGATTCCCTCTCTCCCCCCCCCCTCCTCATAATAGCTGCCTAATCACAAGCCTCATCATCAGAAGAGGCAGGAGAAAATCATCAAGTTTCCAGGCCTGCTTCTCTTTGAATCTAAAGGCTCTGACATTTCCAGAAAGATAGCAATTTGAACTAGAAAGGAAGACTGTGGGGATGCACTGAAATGTAAGTCCCTTTCTTCCAATGGTATGTACTAGCAATCAGAAATATGCATTATCAGTAGAGTCAATTGACTGATGGCACATAACCCCTCCTCACTGATGTGTTAGCTACTGGACAGATTTCTACTGATTTGTACAGGTCACTGAACAACATTTTGGCAATCCAGCATCACACAATGAAAGAAGAGGATAGAATTGACAAGTGTTCCATTTATTTCTGCTGAAAGTGTAGATCTTTTCTAATGTAACCCATGCATCTCCCTCTTCCAACCTTGGGATAGTTGCAATAATATGCAAAAAAGGAGAATTAATTGGTTGCCTACATATTTTATAAGTAACCTACTGACAGTATAGATTTATTTTGTATAAGAATTTAAGATTACATGTGGCATTTACTCATTGGCAATTTTCAAGTGTACTGGAAATCATATGCCACTATTTTGGTAGTTTCTTATCTGTCTAAGATGGGGACTAACGTGTACACAGCGTAACTTGACAATGAAGTCTCCGGAGGTCCTCCTCTTTGACATGAAAACCTGAGTCCAGGGAGAACACAAGTTTTGGCATATGGTAGTGCATCTTTAGCCAAATGGAAAATTCATTTGGTTGGTTTGACGTTAAACAGGAAAGAATATGGGAAAATATTTTAACTGCTGCTACAATAGCCCAGACTGTCACATGAATAAGCACACCACTCCCCCATAATTTATAAGGGAAATGATTGGTGCATTAGCCTGTTTAATTTTTGGCACTTTGGAAGAAGTTAAAAGAGAATATGGAGGTGGAAAGGGAAGGATTCCCATTTAACTTAATCTTGATTTGTAGGTTACATTTAACTGGATATTTTTATAAGAGAGGTAAAGGAACATTCTTTCATTTTTAAAAAATGCTGAGGAAAGGTAAGCATACTGAATGTACTAGTTCATGCTGTATGTGAATTATCTTACAGCTCACTAAAAAGACTTTCATTTCTTCCAGATGATGGTCCCATGAACAGCATATCTGTCTAGATATTTATATGATCCCTATCACCAAAACATTAATGTCTGGTGAAGTAAGAACTATCCTGTCATCCCTAATTTTCAGACTGGAAACTGATGTAAAGACAGATTAAGTGACTTCCCTATTGATCATAACACCTTAGTACCGCAGAACAGAACTTCAACAAAGGTGTCCAGTCACAGTCCAGTGCCTTATCCACAAGACCACACTTAATGCACACTGAAGTTGAACTGATAAGGGGCTATGCTCCCTAGATTGTCCTCTCTCTACCTCTTAGCATCATTAGTATTCAAGTGACATTCAATTTTTAATTTTTAATTTTGAGGGAAACAGGAGCTACTGTTGACACATTTATAACAACATTAAAATATACTGCCTTGTAATTTTATTACGCATGGTATCTCAAAGCATTTTATGCATTAATTAATTAAATTTGATTAAAGATAATTAAAAGGAATTACTTTACAACTTTCACTATAGTTAATATCATTTTTATGCATGTCAGCTAAGCCCTACCTACGTTTGCATGGAATCATTCTCACTCACTACAGAGTTGGAGGAAGCAATTTCTCTGTTGCTCCATACCAATCAACAGAGGACACCAGCAGTGAATTTGGCCTTGAATGTCTAAACTTGAATTTTCTAAAGAGCCCAAGGGAGTTCAATGTTATATGACTTGGACCACTAAGTATGCTAAGATCCCTTGGAAATACCAATCTAAAGTTATCTGAGATACAAAACCAGAACAACTACAAGGTCACAAAAACTTAAGGGCTGATACAGAGTAGTTGTTACTGTGTCAGTCCCGGGATATTAGAGAAAAGGTGGCTCTCTCGCCAAAGGAAATTGATCTAATAAAAGATAATTACTTCATCCAACTTATCTTTCACTTATGGACTGAATAATGCTTTAATTTCAATGTACAAGCCTCAAAACAGACAGAATTATAGATTTGTTTTTAGGAGAAAATATTATTATAATTTTCAAAAACTTAGGAAACTAAGGGAATGTCTACCGTATCCCAGAACATAGACTCTGGGGCTGTGAATAGCAGCGTGCTCTGTAACACCTGTGTAGATGCTGCAGGCATGAGCTAAAATGTTCCTATTTCAGGTTAATGTAGTTCTGTTTGAAGGGGACAACATTAATACAGTGCTTAATCTGTGAAGAAAGAGGTGCCGGGCTCAAGCAATTTTTTTCCATAACCGAGGCAGCAAGCCTAGAAGAGCTGGGGCTATGAACTGCCAAGCCCAGAGGTGCCAGAGATCAGCCCTGGCACAAATTAAGCACTGCATTAATGTGAACTTGTTACCTTTTAGTTCATCCCTGTAGCATAGACAGAAGGGGCTTACAGCCTCGTGCTTTAGTGCACATTACTGTTCATGACCCATTGTCTGAACAGTGAGGCAGTATACACATGTGCACTGATTTTCAAGTCAGCAAAACTAAAGGGTAGATTTTCCAAAGTCACAAATACTCTTCAATGCCTAAATCCCAGTAACATTTACTTAGGTGCTTTTGAAAATGTTACCAGGCAATATTTTATTTTCTCCTGACAAATGTGCTGTATAATGTGTAAATATTTTATTTTATTTTAATTTATTTTATTTGTTGAAACCCTGCAGAACCTATAAAAGATCTGGACTCAAAAGCCACATTCACATTTTTGAACCCTTGCTCCCCTATAAATTACACACGTAGAAATCAATCTTTTCCAGTCAGGATGTTTAATTTTTTTTAAATGTTCTGCCTCATGATAGTATGAGATTCTATAGCTCAGTCAGGATGTTTAACTTTTTTAGCATGCCCCACCTTAAAAATATGCCATGATTTATTGTTTCATGGAGCTTTTGAATACAATTGCTAAATTCAGTATACATTATTTCAGTTTCAGTATGTTTCTGGCAGTCATTTTAAACCACTTTTTTTTTAAACTGAGCTAGCTATAACTCACTGACTAAAAATCCTCAATAAGCTAAGCTGACTGCCATGAAAGAAAACAATCAATCATATTGACTAGCATTAACAAAGACCAATGCCATAATCACTTGGATTTTTTCAAGTAATTTTTCAGGGTCCTGATCTATGCTTAGTATGTGTAGAACTACCAGGCATTCTTCCTATAAAAATAGTTCGGAAAAGCTCACTTTATACCAAAACATAGGAAAAACACAAGGAGATGCTGAAGTTTTCTTTAACAGTCCTTTGATGCAAGGCAGATTTTAAACTTACTCTTCTGTGGTTTTAAGTCAGTGTTACTCACAATGCAGGTTGAGCATTCTACTACCATAATAGCTGTCATAATTCTCAGACATTAGACTCATAGGAAGTATCAGCCAACTAACTGTCAGCATTAAAAGGGGCAAAAAACAATGTAACATATTTGACTGAGGAAAATACATTTCCTTTTGCTTGTATAAATAAAATAAATAAAAACATTTTACAAATGTCTAAAGTTTACCATTGCTGGTAAATCAATCCCTTTTGCAGAATCAGTCACATAATTGATTTAAATAGACTATTCATATTCTATGTACAATTGCATGAATTTTCAGCCTGCTAACTTTTTTTTTCTATGTTTCACACTTCAATTCTCTGCACAAGCAGTTTTACAACTCGGGGTGATATTCTCATCTTAATGTGTTAGATGTTTTATATATAAATCCCTCTGGAAGAAAAGATCCCTAGTTTTCTCTATTATATAAAATATGATACTTTATTTTGTTGAGATTGTGAGTGGACAGAATAAAGTGTGTCTTTTGCATATTTTTATTATATGAAAATAAAAAAAATTCTTTTCAGTTGAGCTATAGAATCTTATACCACCATGAGGCATAACAAAGCTAGAAATAGCTACCAGATAGCATAAAAAAGCATTTATAGGGTTTGATATTGAGATTAACAGCTACCACAAGTATACATTTTCACCAGATTCTCAGACACGTCATAAGATTTTTTTTTCAAATTTTTCAATCTTTTATGGAAAATAACTTCAGAAACTAGTATTGTGTATGACATTTACATGTAGTTTGAGAGTTGAAACCCCAAAATATATAAAAGCAAGTAGTTTTATGATAAAGAAAAAGTCAGCATGCCAGCACTTCACTGTATATCAAATCAGTTATCTTGCTCCCTACTTCTAGCTTCATCCCTTCTCCAAGACTTTCTTCAGGAACTCTTACAACCTGATCATGGCTCACCATGCAGTCATTTTGTGCTGCTCTGGGGGCATCAAAGGATTAAAGAGTACCCCAACTGGGCAGCTGAGAATTCCCCCTCAAATAAGGGAATCTCCTTGTGACACAATTTGTGTAACTGCTCTTATGCCACCTTTTCCATAGGGAGCATGTTCTGAGATATGGCCTGACTGCTGCTGTGCTCTGGAGATCTTGGCTGCTCTTTGGGAACTGTTACCAGCCAAAACAAATGAGAAAGGATGCTTTACTTTACTGTGGGACCAGCTCCCAGCAACCCCAGGAATGAGAGGATTACCAAGGTGGCTTACAGCCCTGTTTTGCACTCTACCAGCTCAACTCAGCCCAGCTCACTCTAACGATTGAGGCTTTAGGGTCTCTGAATCACTGCATGGGTTACATGCATTACTCACATGTCTTTCTTAATGCAATATCAGAAAATTATCTCTACATATCAATGGCCTTGATAAATGAGGGGTGAATAATGAGCAAAATTTGGATAAAACATCAAGAAACACTCTCACTGATCAAAGAATTATGCCTGACAGAAGACTGAAATCGGTAAAACCAGGAGCCTCTATATCCAGATATCCCCATTCTTAAAAGTTTTCAAAATCACTAATTAGTGTGGGGGAGGTTTTTCACCACTGTTTACTCAGCCATCATGGAAAGCCACAATAAATTATTCAGTGCAGCAGAATATATTCTTTGTCTTCTAAAACACATAAACCACAAAAGGATGTGGATGATGACACAACAGGCTAATCTATCCAGGGCAGGCTGACGGTCATCAAACAAAGGCCAAACAAAATGTTCTATAGAAGCAAGATGCTCCCAGGAGAACTTGTAAAAATGACCTTTTCTGTGACAGTGCTCCAGATACTTTGGACAACTAGTGCCCAACAAAGTCATGGCTTGTGAGAGGTACTACAACATTGGGATTAGTCTACCTTCTGTGTCCCGCTGGTGATATGTGTGGGGCAAGAGCACAATTGGATGTATGGATGACTGTAATAGGATGACCAGAAGGATTGTTCTTGAGCTAGCCCCCTGTCATTCCAGATCCAACTGAAGGAGGTGAATTGGATTAGGATGAAGCAACTTGTTGCTGATTGGTAAAGTTGAAACCACTGCCTGATTTGCCTGAGGCTATATACGGGCCCAGCAGGGAATGTGGTAGCTGATGAGTGCTGAGCGAGGAGGTCTCAGGGTGGTTATGGAGCAGAGCAGAGGCAGGACCAAGGAGGGCCTTGCAACTCCCTGTTAGAATTACCCAAAGCAAATGTATTATCTGGCAGTATGATTTCTGTGGAGCACATTGAGTGTAAGTGGGCCAGCCCAACGAGCTTTGTCAGTGGGAGCAAGCATCCTTTGCCACCCATCACTCTTTATGAGAGATAGGCAACAGTGAGTTAATTTTGGTAAAATGGCCATGGACTTCCTGTTCCTGGCTGCCTTCTTCAATAGTGTTGTCAAGCTTGAGAAATACAAATACTCTGAGGTTTGGTCCCTCTTTAAAATGGGTTTGCCAGTTCAATAAGCTAGGAAAGAATTTCTCACAGCTCTCTCTCTCTCTCTCTCTCTCTCTCTCACACACACACACACACACACACTCTGGAACAGAGTGGTGATAAAACCTTCATAAAGACGAAGAGATGGATGTTCTTTTTATCTTAATTGAGCCCTAAATTTGACATTTTGTTGTGAAAACCCATAAAATGAGAATTATATGTTGATCTAATTTAGCTCAGATTAGTGCATGTCATTCTCCTGTCTTCTAACATTAGATTTGTCAGCATTACTAACCATAGTGCAATCATTCTGAGCAACAAGTCTTCAGTGCTGTGTTTTCCTTCTTAACATCAGAGTTCTGCTTGTTGCTGATGGCCACGATTCAGCAAAGCACTTAGGTATGTGCTTAAATCCGCTTCATGGGATGTCAGCAGTTGCTTAAATGCTTTGCTAAATTAGGAACTACAACTGTTAAGAGAGACTCAGAGACACAACAACTTGGTTCAACTTTATATTCTCATTGTTAGAGTATGAATGCAACTGCCTTAAAGGGTTTTTTTTTTTAAAGTTGGTTTCTGAACTTTGCTTTGAAGTTTGGTTTTAAAGTTACCATTAAAGTTACATAGTTTCAACCCAATGCAATATTAATCTTAAAAGTTTAAATATCTGCCTTCTAAAGGAAATCCATATTGTGTTTTTCTTTGGTGAACACATTTCTTTTCAAATTTGCACATGGGGCAGACTTCAGATTTCAACCACAATAATTTAATCCAGATATTGTACTTAATCTTCAGTGCAGAATTTCAAAAGAAAATATTTAAATAATGGAAAATATGGGTGTAGCCATATATACAGAATTCCCACTTGACATAAGATCTGTAATGGATCATTCATACTGAATAAAAGTTGGTGATATATTATACATTATGCAAAATGAAAAGTAAAAATATTTCATGTTGGAGACTTATTGTGCCTCTTTCTGAATTATGCATCAGTATGGAGAATAACTTATTTAGCAATTAAATTTGAATTTAATAAGCATACCTACTGACAAATTGTGGCTCTTGTAGCTTAAAATATAGGAATATGCAGACAAATTTTTTTTACCAAGAATGGGGTCACAGATGAAAACATTTGAATGCAAAATGAAAAATAAAATGTACATTCTGAGAGGAATAGATGGTAAGTCGACACAGCAGCGTTATTTCAGAATAACATCAGTTATTCTGAAATAACATAGTGCGCGTCTACACTACAAGCCTTTATTTCAAAATAATGTTGAGCTGGAGGACTTCTTACTCTGATTCATGATAATCCTCATTTCACAAGAAGTAAGGGAAGTCGAAGGAAGAGTGTTCTTCCCTTGACTGCCTGCTGTGTAATTAGCGCCAAAAGCCAAATTAAGCTATTTTGACTTTAGCTACGCAATTGATGTAGCTGAAGTTACATAGCTTAATTTGACTGTGTAGATGTACCCAGATGGAGCTATATATTCGGCAAAATGCTTTCTTACAAATGATGACCAGAATAACAGAATAAAAGCTAAGGACCCAAGCTTGTAATCAGCTCTGTTGAAGCAATGGGAACTCTCCCATGAATAAGATTTGCTCATGCAAGTAAGGGTCTGCTGGATCAAGCCCCAAATGTCTAAGCTTCAACCAAATTTAACAGCAACACGAAACAACTGTTTCATTACTAAGTTATATGCTCCCTATAGAAAATGCAGGCAACTGAGCTGAACTTTAATTTAATTTAAGGATCATCTTACACATAAGTTAATTTAATTTATTGTAAGTGAATTTTAGCCCTTGAATTTACTGCATACAATTGTCACATAAAGCTGTCACATTTTCAAAGTCATTGAGTCTCCTTGAAAATACTGACACCTTCAGTGAAATACTAGAAATTAAGTAAATACAGTTCATTACAGAGACTCTCTGAATTAACCATTAACTCTCTGAAATATTTTATGGCTCCATGAAAGTGCTTCTACTGTTCCAGTAAAATGTGACAATAAGAGGAGAGGCTCCAATGATAATCCTAGAATTGCGTTCATAATCCATGGTTCTAAACATTTTATAAAGATGCACTAATGTCTATAGCAAGATACTAATAAATAGTAATCAGTTATTTTGATTCACCTGAAAAAGATGATAAACAAACATTTGGAATCATTTTACAAACTGTGAATCATGAATTTAAAATAATAGACAAAGTTATTTTGAATGACTAAACGTTTAAGGGATGAGAGAAGGCTAAACGAAACTGGTCAAAAACTCAAACCACATTTAGGTACCTAAATATAATTGACCCGAATTTCAGAAATATCGATGAACTATCAATCCTTGTCAATGGGTAGGAAATGTTGTATTTCATGTTGCTGCATAAAGATAACAAGTCAAAAATTTTCCATCAAAATAATTTTTGACAGAAAACTAGATTTTGAGGTAAGTAATATATTTGGTGATAGCTATTCACAGTTTATATAAAACCCAAAAGATCCAAACCCTTTCCAAGCCCAAAAGATTTTGGGCAAAAATGTTCAGGTTTAGTTTCTTGACAGAGAATTTAGAAAATTATTATGGGCTTTCCCCCCATTTTCACAGAAAGCTTCCGAAGAAATTCCCTCTTCCTTTTTTCCCTAACAAGCTCCAACACTGATTAATGAAACAGCAGCACCCAATATGCAAAACACAAAGCAAAGGAAGACAGGGAGTCAAAATCATCTTATGTTCTAATATGAGTTGTACCTTATGGTGACCTTAAGCAAAATACTTGACCTTATTTGTATCATGATTAATTTAGCAGTATATTGGCTCAAAGGCTCAAAAGGAAGACACTCAATTATAAAACAGTTGCTGTTTCTGAGATGAATTTTAAAGTTTACACAGCTAAACTAGGAAAAACTTAAAAAACAACAAATCGTCTAGTAGCATCTTAAAGACTAACAAAACATGTAGATGGTATCATGAGCTTTCGTGGGCACAACCCACTTCTTCAGATGACAGGATGGTTAGAAGTCCAGCTCCAAGAATAAATAAGGGCAGGAAGGGGAGGGAGGGGGGAGGAAAAAAGAAAAAAATGAGAAAAAAAGGAGGGGAGGAAGAAAAAAATTGAAACAGTGAGTAGATAAGCTTCAGAGGGGTAGCCGTGTTAGTCTGCAACAAGAAAGACGTAAAAAACAAAAAATAGTCTAGTAGCACCTTAAAGACTAAATAGTTACAAGTTTTTTTCTTTTTTTTTTTCCTTTCTCCCCCTCTCCTTCCATCCCTTATTTATTCTTGGATCTCAGCTTCTAACTCTTCAGTCATCTGAAGAAGTGGGTTGTGCCCACGGCAGCTCATGATACCATCTATATGTTTTGTTAGTCTATAAAGTGCTACCAGATCATTTGGTTTTTTTTAAGTTTTTCTTGTTACAGACTAACTCGGCTACCCCTCTGAAACAGATAAAATACACTGCTATGCCAAATTGTTATTGTAGCTCTGTGGTAGCTTGAAAGCTTGTCTCTCTCACTAACAGAAGTTGGTCTGATAAAAGATATTACCTCATCCACCTTGTCTCTCTAATATCCAGGAACTGACGTGGTTATAACAATACTTATACAATATCTATACCTATCATTTAACAATATCCAGGCAGGGAGGGAATCCTTTGTTAAAGATCTCACAGCTTATATGCATGTGAGGTATGTAGGAGGTCAGAGAGATAACCCACTGGAATCATGCTTATCATGGGCAGAAAACAGTGCATAAGGCTTCCAAACACATTTCCCTATAGATCACAAAGGAAGAAGGGGGAATTGGGGGCCAAACTCCATCTTTCTTCCATGATGTGAGAGAGGCAGGGGGAAGGCAAGGAGGCAAACTTCTTTCATTGACCTTTAGTACAGGAATTCGAGGAAACTGCACAGGTTAACTTTGAAGTTTTACTCCTTTCAGGACTCTCTCCTCAAATTTTCTCCTGCAGCAAGGAGCAATCTGGGCCCAATTATCAGTGGAGCTGGCAGAGATCTAATGGAACATACAAGACTGTATAACTTGGAGAAGAGAAAATAATCATTTCCTGAAAGAAATGAATTTGTGATATGAAGGTAGTATTTCCAGTCTTCTTTTCTTCTACTTTTCTCACTGTCTAGCTTGTTCTCTTTCAGTTCATAACCCTCTTAAAGAAACTTGCTACATTTCTTTCTACTGTGAAGTCCTCAAAAAGGGAAAAAAGGACTAGATCAATGAGCCACACCACTTTATATCAGCTGAGGTTAGACCCAAAAATGATTCTAAAGTGACTTGCCCAATAATCCCAAATCATTGCTAAAGTGTGTGTGTGTGTGTGTATTTTATATATTTATAATATATATTATTGCAACTAAAAAAACCCCGAGTCTTATAAGGGATAACATTAAAGAGCCATAATTACAGACAACACTGCCCAGACCAGAAGAGCAAATAAAGGCAGGGAACCTGGGATAATTCAACAATCTGGTTGGAAGCTCTTCAAGAACAGGAAGAGTCCCTCATAGCCCTCAAAATCCCCAGAGAACTTATTGCTGATCTTTGCCTCAGAAGCCATAGACATGTGGCTCCCCAACTTTTCTATTGATGGCCCCTTTCACACAGCAATTCTGTGTGTGACCCCCTTTGTAAATTAAAACAAGTATTTTAAAATTAACACTATTATAAATGTTGGGACTTGGGGTGGGACAGCCTGAGGGGGTCACAACCTCCAGTTTGCCAACCCCTGAAATAGACTTTCTAGCAGTGTTTTGCTCAGTTCAGGTTGCTGGGCCTTTCTATTCCTACCTTGCTTTGAGGTTCAAGACCCAGTCCTTTCCACCCAAAGCCCCGCCCCTTCTGCCTGAGGCCTCGCCCAGCCCGCAATCACTTCTGAAATTTGTGAAGTGGTCCCCCCCTCCAAAAATTATTGCTCAGCCTTGAGATAGACTGTAGTAAAAACAGAAGGGAGGTGGGATGGAAACAATACACCTGTCATGAAGTCATTTCTTTTGGTAAACAGTTATTTTTTCTTCTAATTGTACAAGCATGGCTCCATTTGGTCAGATAATTTTCTTGCATGGCAGAATGATCAGTCTAATGGCACTTGATATTTATTCCTTACAGATTATGTGGTAGGAGCTTACCAAAAATGCAGGTTAGTTCTTGCAGAAAGTTTGGAGAGAGAATGTTATTTTTTGCAGTTGCAAAGTTTGCAAAAGAAACAATATCTAAGGAAGTGCATTAAAAACCCGAGTCTGTTTAACCAGCATAAAAAAAAAACCCAGTTAAAAGCAGAGGGAAGACTTATTGAAGAACACAAGTAACCACGAATGTGTTTTCTTTCTCAAGCTCTGCTCGCAACAGAAGCTTTTCAACAACTGTTCACAGAGGCCTGGAAAGATTGTTTTAAGTTTCAACACTGATTCCTAAAGAAAAATAATCAGTCAGCACTTTGCGCTACAATGCGCACAAGCCATCCTGAATCTTCTATAAGCCCTGTGACATGTTCTTCAAGTAATAGGTGAAAGCACAGAATCAATGAAAAAACAATTTGTACACCAAACACAAGTGGACACAGTAATGAAGCAGAAAGACTGTATTTTTAACTGGAAAGCCATTCACTGAGTAAATAAGCTTCTCTTAGCAATGTATATGTAGACTCAACAAATGAATGTTGGATTCAGGAGTGTGTTTCCCTGCTGGAAATGTCTAAATTATCAAATTCTTTTATTCTCCAGGGACCTACGAAAATGAAATTAGATTTTCTTTCAACAGTAAACATTCATTATATTATTTTGATCTTAAATTGCTACTAGAGCCAGACAGAAATGCTGTGTATGCTTCCCCCATCCACCGTCAACCTCCCCCCCCGCCAAGTCCCAGACCTGCTGCAGTGGGGAGAGGTACCTCTCCCTGCCGGTCCCATCTCAGAGCTGCTGTGGCTTTGGGAGTGGCACTTCTGCCCTTTGATCCTAGCGCAGAGCTGCCACAGCCAGGGGAGATGCACCTCTGCCTGCCAGCCACAGCACAGAGCTGCTACGGCTGGGGGAAGAGTGCCCTTTTCCACTGGCCCCAGCACGGAACTGCCATGGCTGAGGAGAGGTACCTCTCTCCACCAACCCCAGCTCAGGGTTGCCTTGAACTTACTGTGGCTGGGGGAGACGTGCCCCTTCCCTGGCCCCCATCTGGCTTAGTCCAGTCATGCCAGGGCCAGGGAGTAGTGCCCCTCCCTGGCCAGGCCCTGCCGGAGCTCTTGCAACAGTGAAGAGGCATTTGTCACTTGGCCTTGAGCTTCTATGGTGAGAGAGAACTGCGGGTAGCTTGCACTGTCTCCAAGCCACTCATCCCCAGCCCTCCCCCCCCCCCCAGAACTTGCACCCCAATTTGGAGCACTCACTTCTCCCCCTGCAAGCCAGCCCTGATTCCTTTCCTGCATCCCTGACCCTATTCCAAAGCCTGCACCCTCAGCCAGAGTCCTCATCTCCACACTTCTATCCCAGCCCTGAGCACAGCCACCTCCCACACTCTTAACCCTTTGGCCCACCCTGCCACTCACCATCCATGTGCAGAACGAGTTTCGTAATGTGCACCAACATGGATGTAACAAAAATCATTCCACACAGGGACATAAAAAAATTAGAGGGACCACTGGCTGCCAAGTTACCAAGGAGCTGGGAGCCTGGAAACCCTGACTCTGAGGCATTTTGCCTGCCTGGCTGTCTGCCCCAGAGCTGAGGAACTGGGAACCAAGACTGCCAAGGAACTGTAATTCTGGTAGCCAGGGCTTGCCACATGAGCTTCGAAACAACTGGGAGCTTGAAAGATTTCCCAGCTTGCTAAGCAGGCTACTGAGGAGCAGGGCAAGAGGACTAGCAAGAAGCCAGACATGGTCTATTTGAAACTTCATGAAATGCTTTTAGATTAACTGGAAGGTTCCTACAGAAAAGCTTTCAGTTGGAAAATTTCTGATCTCAGCTTTAGTGGGTACTGATTAATGCAGGGAGTTGCACTAACAGAAAGGACAGTTACTGGTTAATGCAGTTGAATGCAGCCCTAGAGAATTGGACTGGAGCTGTGTCTCTGCCAGAGAGTTCCTCATGACATCACTTAAACTATACTTTTCACAGGTGTTCAGTAAAAGCATGTTCCTCATTTTCTGGGTGTCCAAACTGAGCCCCTGGGGTTTGAAGTGTTGAGCCCTTACAGCTGCAATGGATGACAATGGGAGCTGTGCTTTGGGACTATAAAGTGTTCTACAATGCTAAATACTCTGAAAAAGCTCAATGTGCTTCATATTGGGCACCTAAAATTAGTAAATACCTTTGACCTTAATCTCTCTGTCTCAGTTCCACATCTGCAAATGTGGCCAGCCTTATCTCACAGGGATACTGTGAAAATAATTTAATTAGTGTTTGTGAAGTTTTCAGATACTGCAGTGCTGAAAAACACAAGGGGAATTAATACATCTGTCTTCAGGTCAGAGTATGTATACTGTGCCCTAAATAAGGCATGGGGTCATACTTGTGATAATAAATATTGAATAATGCTCATTTAGTGATTATGGTCTATCCTGTGCATTGTGAACATGCAATTAAGGCTTGTAACATAATGCAAACACCAAAAAGGTGCAAATGCAGGTTGCACGGGCAACTTTATGTCTGACATTTCTTCAGTTTTAAGTGCTTCAGTTTGGAACCTTAACATTCTTTTACTGAATTATAATTGTGATAGTATAATACTAATATTATAATAGCACTCAACAAAGGAACATGAGTTTTGAAAGGGATATAAATCATCATGACCTGACTGGTCCTGAACGAGGGATTTGCTGGACCAGGGGAAGTCCCCTGCTACTGGCAACCCAGCCCCCTGCCACACCCTGCTGCCAGCCCTAGCTGCACCCCCTGCCAGGCTGCTGCATCCCTGGCCTTACTACAGGGGCTGCCGTGGCTGCTGGGTCCCTAGTCTCGGCCCCACTACGGGGGCTGCTGTACCTGCTACATCCCCGATCCCAGCCGCCAGCCCTCTTGCCTCCCAAAACCAGGACTCACTGGTTTAGGAACATCTGTGGGGCTGCCAGACCATCGATGTTGCTACACCAGAGAGTCCTGGTTTTTGGGAGGTCCAACCTGTATTAAGTTAATGTGACTATAGTGATTCAGTGAACTTATAAGTATAATAGTACTTACCTCACTGCACAATCTAATATTATAAAAACACTCAGACCTTGACTCAGTGGTGTTGGTGCAAACAATCATCCACATCTTCAGTACTTTTACTAAGGTCAGGCATAATGGATCTCATATTAACAAAGGGATAAAAAACACCTCCCTACATTTTGTTTTCAGAAAAAAAATTGCATTGCTCTGGAAACCAGACACAGACATACCTGGTATCTGGCAAGATACATAGATTCCATTGCTAGAAGAGACCACCACTGTCATCAGCTAGTCCAGGGGTGGGAAAACATTTTTGGGTCGGGGGCTTCTGACCCATAGAAAATTCAGGTGGGGGCCTGGGGAAAAACCTGGCTCTCAATTGAGAAGCAGAAAAAAAAGGCACTCCATCTCAGAGCCCAGGGAGACTGGGGCTCGTAGATTTTGTGGGCCTCCACAAGGCTCTGGGGCGCGGCCAAAAATGAGATGTTCAGTGCATGGAAGGGAGCTGCCAGGGAGTGGGCTGGGGTGGGTATGTGAGGCCTTAACAGGAGATAGGACACAGGAGTGAGCTTGGGGTCCAGAGTCTGGTCGGAGGTAAGGTGCAGGATGGATTGTGAGCAGGAGCCGGGTGTGGATGGGAGGTAGGTGCAGGATCAGGATGGAAGTGGGGTGGTGGGGTCTGGGCAGGAAAGAGGGTGCAGGATGGGGGTGAGTGAAGGAGTATGCTGGGGCTGGAGGTGCAAGGATGGGGGTGAGTGAAGGAGTATGCTGGGGCTGGGGGTGCAAGGTGAGAAGTAGTGTACAGGATGGGTAGAGAGTGAGGGTGCAGGATCTGGATGCACATAGAGTGCAGAAGTGGGCTGACACTGGGGGTTTGGAAGGGAGGGAGGATGTAAAGGCAGGGTGGGAGTGGGGACATGGGGACCGTCTGGAAGGAGTATGTAGGAGCAAGCGAGGGGTGGAGGTATGGAGTCTGGAAGGTTGTGTGCAGGAGTGGGCACGGGTGCAGGGTCTTGGGCAGGAAGGGACCACGGGCACCAATCTGTTGCAGCTTGGGGGTGGGAGGGGAGCACATGTACAACTATGATTTGGCCAGTGGGAGTAATGGGAGGATGGTGCCTGCACAGAGCACTTCCCTTAAGCGTGCAGCCAGAGCCTACAGGCCATATTTGGTCTCGGCTGGCCTGGATCAGAACTGTGAAGCTTGGGGCTCCCTCCTTGCTCCACAGCTGGGAGCTGGTGCTGGTGCTCTAGTCATGGCACTCCTACCCCACCATGTGGCTGGAGGGCCAGCACTGGCTGGAGCCCCTGCGAGGGGGGCTGAGTACTGAGCCTTGCAGGCCAGATCAAAGCAAGTTGCAGGCAGAGCTGCAGGTTCCCCACCCGTGATCTAGTCAGATCTGCTGCATCAGACAGGCCACAGAATTTTCTCAAACTAATTCCTAGAGCATACAGGTATCTCCAATTCCATGCTTTCAATATCGATGTACAGCCGAGTTTATAGCATTATGCTTCTGATGCCACCTTGACTAAGAGGAGAGGATACTGCACAATTCAGTCTGAAGCACAGACTACTGAGTCTGCAGTTTTGCAACTTCTCACAGTGGAATTAATAACTTTCACAAACTTCATATGCCAAGAAGTGATCACTGACTTGAATAATATATTAGGTGGACAAAGTCTGTAAGGAAAAGGGACACTTTCTGATTTTATACTATATTGTGATGTCACTTACATCAATTGACTTATTCCTGATTTACAGTGGTGTAAAAGAGCAGAGAATCAGGTCTCATTTATCCTCAAAGTAGGGTTTACTTCTGAGCAGGATAAAACACTTTGTTTTCTTTAGGAAATACTCATATGATGACCTTAGCATGCTGATTATCTAATGAGACATTAACAGTTATTTACAGCAACTGTCATATCTTGCTATATGGTACCCAGATTTTTCTGTAATGAAGAGAATTTAAAAAAGAGTTTGCACTGAGGTAAATTAAGGGAGTACTTGCAATTCAGATCTGCATTTTCCATTTGCTTTTGCCTGTTACAGCATAAAGAACTACAAAACACCCTTAACCTTCTGCAACAAAAATAAACTTGGAATAAAAGTGTTTGGGGAATTACTTTGCTAAAAGTGGAAAGCCATTTCTGTCTTAAATCTGTGCTAAATCAAGGTATTAGCATGCTCTCAACTGAGCCTATCAACATACTTGCATGATTCAACTATGGCCCACATTTCCTTCCTTCACCTACAGGTCCCAGAAATTGCATGTATTTCAGAGAAAGAACTCAGAGAAGGAAATGTAGGGGGTGCTTTCCCTATCCTGGCCTGCAGTGAGGATGCACTGTGATGACTTAACATGCTGCATTATATTTTCTCCCTCTTGTCCCAACAAGACACTATAAATACAGGAGAGAATGCAGCATGGCTCATCCATGTTATTGGCAGCCCCTTCCTTTCACTACTCCCCCTCCCAAAAATATCACATCAAGAAGCAACAGGCTATAATTCAGCTTACATCCAACATCTGTTTAATAGCTCATAATAATACAGTGAAGTCCATCTCCAAGGTGCCTATTTAAAAGATTATATAGTGCTACAGTTGCTGCTGGTGGTTTAGTTCACTCAACAAACACAAGAAACTTGCTAGAAATCATTTAGTTTTTCCCTTCCTGTTCCAGCAATCTAATACTGATATTGCAGTTGAAAGTTGAAAGCATGATATGCAAGAATGGTGAGAGGTCTGACTTGTCTACACTTGAAAGGGTTTATTGGTATAGTTATACTGGTATTGATATGCTAGCAAGTCCCTTTGCAGAAATGACTTCTGTAGCTGGTACAGTTCACACTAGTTTCCCAGGGTTTATTTTTTCCTGGTTTAACTCTGCCTATATTAGGGATATAAAAACCACACAGAATACTTAACAAGTTAAATGATTTGTTTAACCAGTTAACCACCAGCTGTGGGTGGCTCCGGCTCCAGCTCGCCATCACCATGGGAGCTGCATTGGTCCAGCTCCAGCTCACTGCAGGTGGTAGGGGTGTAATCCATCCACGTAAGGTATGTCTACACTGCAGAGGTTTTTTTTGGAAAAACGGCCATTTTTCCGAAAAAACTTCACTTATGTCAACACTCAATTGTGTTCTTTCAAAAAAAATCAAAAGAACAGAGGGTTTTTTTCCGACATTGGTAAACCTCTTTCTACGAGGAAGAAGCCTTTTTCCGAAAGAGCTCTTTTGGAAAAAGGCATGTGTGGACAGGGAAGAGGGAGTTCTTTCCAAAGAAGAGGAAGGAAGAAAAAGCACAGGTGCCCTAGTGGCCACTCCATCCATAGTAATCATAGCTTACATGCGAGATAGCATCCATTCAGTGTGGATGCTCTCTTTCAGAAGAAGTTTTTCATATGATCTCGTCCTGAAAAGCTTCTTCTGAAAGAAGCCTGCAGTCTAGACATAGCCTCAGTGTGGTTCACTGTCCCATGCAGTGGCACCTAGTCCACAGCAACAGATAAGAACAAGAGATTTCTACAGCATGGCTGAGAGCCAGCTCACTTTTAGCTCAAATGGCTCCTATACTAAGCTTCAGAGATCCCAGGTTCAAATCCATTCGGTGGTGGGTTACAAGTGGGGGCTCATCCTGGGTCTCTGAAGCTCGGGATGCGCTTCCTCTCCTCGGGGAAGTATGTAACCCATCCACTTAGTGTGGTTCACTGTCCCATGCAGTAGCACTTAGACCACAGCAACAGATAAGAACAAGAGACCTCTACAGCATTGGCTAAGAGCCAGCTGGCTTTTAGCTCAAAGGGTAGAGGCTTCAGGTAAAGGCTCCTATATTAAGCTCCAGAGATCCCAGGTTCAAATCTTCCTGGTGGCAGTTACAGGGGCTGTTCCAGCCACAGTGGCAATAGCTTTGCCCTGGCTGCTGGTGGCAGGGGCTGCTCTGGACCCAGCCCTGGGTGGCAGGGACTTCTTGGCACTCATCAGGGCCAGGGTCCTGCTAGCTAAGCCACTGTAGGGGGATCCTCTGGTTAGCCAGTAAGCATGGCAGTAAAGCATATTACATATTAATCTTTCATCTCTAGTCTACATTAGGGCTTTTGCCAGACTAGCTATTGTTGGTCAGGGGTGAGAAAAACAAATCAACATCCTGACACCAATATAGCTATTCCAGGAAATTTTTTAAGTGAAGATCAGGCTATAGGCTGATGAAAGGCAATGTCTGTGTAACTATAGTCTTCATTTTCATTAGAATAGCTTGAAAAGAAACATAAATCACTTAAGCACACCCCAAATCAGGCAGAAATCTGCATCTGCTCTTGTAATTGAAACGTACTGTGTCTGCAAACATGAAACAGATCTGGCACAAAGCCAAAGAAGAATAGTGATGATGCAACAATTTATACAGGGTGAAATCTTAGTTTAACCTTCTGAGGATAAAAATTCCTTAATTTAATATTCATTGACCACCAGCTTAGTTCTGATCAATATTAGTTTCTAATGCCAGGGCAACTTTACACTACCCCAAGGACAGGAGAGTCAATAAATGTTGATAGTGAAAAATAAATATTTAATCTTGTATTTTTAACAAAGTAATTATCACCCAAAATTCATATCTGCAAAACAATATCTTTTTGAGGCTTTTACCAACAGAAAGTAGGCCTGCAACTTCTTAAAACTCTTCATGCCATCATGGCTAATTTGGATAGAAAATTTGAGCTGGAAAATTTTCTATCCAAATTAGCCATGATAGCAGAAAAGCCATGGAGTTCTTTAACGTATTTCCCATTTATTGGAGAATTGCTCCATATAGCATGTTCTCTAATGTTTTGGTCAGACTGTATTTACATGTTCCAAGCAATGAGAGCTTCCACAAGTTCCCACTGGGAGACTAACATCTCACAGTTGGACACCATTCTTGGTTTTTGCAAACAAAATGTTCCTTTCATTAAATTTCATCCCACTACTCTCACTTAGTCTATGCCTACACAGCAGTATTATTTCGGAATAACTGGCGTTATTCCGAAATAACAAAGAGTGTGTCTACACTACAAGCCATTATTTTGAAATAATGGCAAAATGGAGGACCTCTTACTCTGACTTCTGGTAACCCTCATTTCGTGAGGGGTAAGGGAAGTCAAAGGAAGAGTGTTCTTCTTTTGACTTCCTGCTGAGTAGACAGCGCCAAAAACCGAGTTAAGCTATTTCAACTTAAGCTATGCAATTGACATAGCTCGAGTTGCGTAGCTTAATTCGACTTTAGCCCTGCTGTGTAGACGTACCCTTACTGACCACCTATGAATTCCTGAACCCACTGAAGTCAATGGCAAAATTCTCATTGTTTCTTGCACTTTTAATCCTGCTCCCATGTGCAAAAACCTTAGAGCTCCTTGATGCCTCAAGAAAGACAGATTCCCCCATGCTACTAAGCCCCCCCACCTCCAAAAACAAAACAAGAAAAACCCACTAAAAACAAATAAAAAATGTTTGTCAGATAATTTTGTATAAAAGGAATATTGACACAAGTTTTACTGTTAGATGCATAAAACAAATCTTGCTTAAACCATGTAAAACTATCTTAACTGCTGTTATAATATACATCAAATCTCTTTCTATCCCTCACTTGAGTATTAAGACCTTTATTTGTTTATAAAAGAAAAGCTTTCTTTACATTGCTTAAATTCTGATTGTGACAAGCTGATGAGAGATTTATAATTTCCTGTATATTACCACAGTCTGGATTTTTGTGCCCATTCAGTCCCACTTGCAACAAAGTACTTTTTACTTGATGCTGCTATTATGGCAGTGGGTCCTGTGGGACCCAAGAGAGCTCAGTCCCACTGCAGGGCTTTAGTGGAGAGCACCTGATTGACTCATTAGCAGAATTCTACAACTTTCTCTGTCACTTTGAATCTGGGTGGCCAAAGAGTGAGGTTGGTCTTTATGCAAAGATGAATTTTCATTTGTGAGGTGTCTGTGTATTGCTAGCAGCAGAGCCTATACAGAGCAATGAGGAACATGGGACTGTTGGAGGATATTGTGTTAACCTATGCCATGCTGGAGGGAGAGGGTATATTTTACTTGGCTGACTGATAGTGTATCACCTGCAAGTCCCTTAGATTACTGTCTGAAGTACTTTTTATCTATTATATATTTCAAAGAGTTTTTGTGTTTGTGAGTCTGTTCAAGAACTCCTCTTAAAGAGTAAGCGCTCAGACCACCAAATTAGGTATGCCTCATCCTCTTATATCATAACTTAAAGCAAGGTGCCTATCGGCTCAATATTCCACTGTTAGTCAATCAGGGTATGTCTAGACTACATGGCTCTGTCGCCAGAGCCATGTAGATTAATTTACTAGACAAACCCAAATGAAGCCGCGATTTAAATAATCACAGCTTCATTTACATGAAAATGGCTGCCGTGCTGTGCTGGGGATCAGCTGTCGACCGCTCCGGTAAACCTCATTTCACGAGGCATAATGGAGTGGTCGACAGACGCTTTCCTGTCGACTGCGGCACGTCTAGACTGCCCTGCTGTGCCGGGACAGCTGATCCCCGGCACAGCGCGGCAGCCATTTTCATGTAAATGAAGCCGCGATTATTTAAATTGCGGCTTCATTTGGGTATGTCTAGTAAACTAAACTACATGGCTCTGGTGACAGAGCCATGTAGTCTAGACATACCCTCAGTGTTGTGGGCCTGTCAATGGAAGCACATGCAGCAGAATCTTCAGGGGGCAGGTAATATTAGTAGAAAAATTATAATTCCATATGGAGATAGCAGTACACCTTAAGAATGTATATATTGGATAGGCTGTTATAATACTAAAACTAAATATTGTCTTCCAAACACTCCTGTTTTATAGTACAAAACTAGTTTTGCAAATCCTCATCTGTGGTAACTCTGTTCTTTCCCATGATTTAAAATTTGGAACCCAAAACATCTATTTTACCATTAATTGAACCTAACAAACTAAAGTTTTAAGATTGATTTCAAATACATTAGTGAATTTTAGCTTTGATGATTAAGCATCTGAAGATGCTGACAGAGAAGAGCAATCCAATCAGAGTGCAATATTCAAGTATCTTCATCAATCAATGCATAATTTCTATTACACTGTTAGCAAATACAGGTTGTACCAAAAACTGGCACTCTCTAGTCTGGCAACATATGCCGTCCAGCAGGACCATGGATGCTCCTGGACTAGAGAGCCTGGGAGCTTAAGAGCAGGAGGGCCAGGCAGGACTGGGGCAACGGGGCTGGCAGCCCAGCTAGGGCCATTGTGAGACTGGGACCAGAGTCCTGTGGCAGCCTCTAGCAGCCTGTGGCAACACGGGGCCAGGCTGGAATCCCCAGCAGCATGGGTAGGCACAGGGCTGGAGCCTTGTGACAGCCCCTGGGAACTAGGGGCTGATGCTGGAGCCCTGTGACATCGCAGGGCCACAGTCTCCTGGCAACTCCCAGGAGCATGGGCCCTGGGCTGGACCCTCACAGCAGACACCTGGAGCATGAATCCTGGACCCAAGCCTGTGGCTGCCATCTTGAATGTGGGGTCGGGGCCAGAGCCCTGTGACTGCTCCTGGATGCATGGGGCTGGAGCACCATGGCAGGAGCTAGAGCTTGTGCTGCCCAGGGAGCTGGCAGCAGCTGGTCAAGCACCCCAGCCAGATTGGGGGTGGGGAAAAGCAAGGCATGGTGCCTGTTGGGGCTGCCTGCCAGAAGCAGGTGATGGGCCTTGGGGCTGGTGGCAGGAGACTTCCCCTGATCTGGCAAATTCTCTTGTTCAGGACTGGTCAGGTCCCAATGGTGCTGGACCAGGAAGTTTCAACCTGTACTTGGTTTAGCCAAATGCAGGTCAAAGGCTTGTCCAGCCTATCACTGCCTTTTTCTATTTGTTCACATTGTAAACTAATTTTAAAACATAGAAAAACAAATACAAAATTTGAATAACCTATATTCTAACTAGTCTATATTCTACAGTACTTGTCTTTTGATGTAGCTGCTTTCTTAGCTGCTTTATTGAAACAGCCATATGATTTTACTGAAATCTGATTTATATCTATCCTAATTATATAAGCAAGGACCTCAAGGGATTTTGTTGGAAGCCAAGTATACATTCTTTATCATCACAGATATAAAATGTATGTTGAAAATGCTGTTCTCAGCATTTCATAATGATGTTCAGAAGTCCCCAATAGAATATACTGTTATTGTCTGATGTTTGAATATGGAATACTGATTGTACATCATTTTTCAATTAGTACAATATCAATCCTGCTTTATAGTTGAATAATCTAGTAAAAGATAATAATATTATAGTGCCTACTCATAGCAGTAGTCAAAGATCTATTGAGTTGCCATTGAAACCCCTCCTGATTAGAAAGTTATTATGTGGCTGTAAACCAATATCAGAATTAAAACTGACACAAAGTCTTAGCTTATTAAAAACATTCTGACATATTATTAATAATATAATCACCACTTGGAATCTTAGCATAGTGTAATATAAATAAAATGCTACCCATTTTGCATGTGTTTTAATTAAAAATAGTTATTGCAAAAAAGCAAAACAAACCATGAATTCTGCACAATGTGCATAATCTTTTCTCATAATAGATTTTCTCACTAATCCTTCACAACAGTATAAGTTATTTTCTTATATAAATAGGAAGAGAAAGTGAGATACACAAGTTAAGCAAATACAACAGAATCAAAACAAAATAAATGTTACATAAAACATTTCTTTCAATCACTTCAGTACAATTGCTAAATCTTTCGTTATATAGCGACTATTCCTATCTGGCTTTTGGAACCCATGCAAACCTAAACTTACCATTCAGGTGTCCTTCATTGTGAGGGACATCATTCACATTAGTCCTAAAGTTTCCTCTGTTCTTCATTAATTTGGAATTTAGAGCAATTACTTTCTAATAGTTTAGAATTTAAGTTAAATGACCCTCTATTGTTAGGCCTTTGTCACTATTTCTGTTGCAATTTCATTTCAACATGGAATTGTAACAACAACAGAGATAACAAAAGGCTGCACATTCAAAATGGAATTTGCAGTGTGATACTAATATGTACAGAAAATTCATAATCTTATATAAAATTCATAAATTGTACAGTGAGATTTCCCAAGCCATCACACTGTCTATACACAAAGGAGTTTTCTGATTTGTTATACCTTTGTCCAACTGTCGGCCAGAATTTCACCAAAAATATAATGGGAAGAATATGATGTCAGTGAAATTTAAAACAGTAATCTTTGTATATACAGTGATAGCTAATATAAAAAGTCTCACCTATTATTGTGTAAGATTAAGTAAAATTATTCATAAGGTCACTGTTTCACTAAAACAGTGGTCTCTCATTGGACATCGGTTCCTGACTCCAGCTTTTAACGGGATCCACCAGCAACTCAGAGTAGTTACGGGAACATAGAGCAAGATTGCAGCAATTACAAGACCCATATCTTATGGAAGAGAGTCAATGGGGATAACACAGAACAGAAAGTCAGCAACTGGGCACACAACCTTCACCACCACATATAATAGAGATTCACCACACACAACTATGGGGAGTACAACCAGAAGGAATAATTGTACTCATTGTTCTTTGTAATACGTTATCATTGAGGTCACTTGGGAATCAATGTGGTGCTTAAACCATTCTAAGATCATCAGTGATTCTCTCCCCAACCATTTTAGGGTTAAATTACAGGGTCACAATTCAAAATAATCTGGACAAACTGGAGAAATGGTCTGAGGTAAACAGAATGAAGTTTAATAAGGACAAATGCAAAGTACTCCACTTAGGAAGGAACAATCAGTTTCACATATACAGAATGGGAAGTGACTGTCTATGAATGAATACAGAGGAAAGGGATCTAGGGGTCATAGTGGACCACAAGCTAAATATGAGTTAACATGTGATTCTGCAAACATGATTCTGGGATGCATTCAGAGGAGTGTTGAGAGCAAGACATGAGAAGTCATTCTTCCACTCTACTCTGCACTGATTAGACCTCAGTTGGAGTATTGTGTCCAGTTCTGGGCAGCACATTTCAAGAAAGATGTGGAGAAATTGGAGAAGGTCCAGAGAAGAGCAACAAAAATAATTAAAGGTCTAGAAAACTTGATGAGGGAAGACTGAAAGAATTGGCCTTGTTTAGTTCAGAAAAGAGAAGACAGAGGGGACATGATAGCAGTTTTCAAGTATCTAAAAGGGTGTTACAAAAAGGAGGGAGAAAAATTGTTCTCCTTGGCCTCTGAGGATAGGACAAGAAGCAATGGGCTTAAATTGTAGCAAGGGAGGTTTAGGTTGGACATTAGGAAAAACTTCTAACTGACTGGAATAAATTGCCTAGGGAGGTTGTGGAATCTTCATCGTTGGAAATATTTAAGGGCAGGTTGGATAGACATCTATCAGGGATGATGTGGTGTTTGTTCCTGCCATTAGGGCAGGGGACTGGACTTGATGGTCTCTCAAGGTCCCTTCCAGTTCGAGTATTGTATGATTCTATGATCCTACCTTTGAGCCAGAGAGTGGATGTGTGTGCACAAGAAAGAACAATTACAGCAGGAATCAAATCTCAGAGGTCCTGGATAGATGCAAAGGAAGTGTCTAGCGCATGCAAGGCCAGTGATCCATGGACTCATACACTTTTTAAGGCTGCTCCATTATAAGCCCCACCTTCTAGATGGAGATATGGTCCAAAGTGATAGCTTGTAGATATGGCCTTCCCAACATTCCTTTTCAGGCAAAATTGAAGTATTTGTCCCCAAATGGGTAGACTGGAACAAGACAGCATACAGTATATGTTGGAATCAATTTAAGATTAAGCCCCCAAAATAATTGGTCTCCATACATTGCTGTGCTGATGATTGCACATACTTGTTATCCCTATTGTATTTGTATAAATATATCTGAAGTTTAAACTATATTTTTGAATTGAAGATGTCATTGAATGTAACAACTACCATTACACAGATCTAATTTAAAATGTATGTTTTAGGTCTAGTCACACGCAAAAGAAGATGATAACCTCAAGTCACCAGAAAAAGAAAAGCAACATAATAATAAATGCAAACAGATCGTACAAATATAGCAGTAGATAATTAAATGCATCATTTTTTGAAATTACAGAAATAATTGGTTTTGAATCTTCATTAGTTTCTTATAGGCTTTTTTTTATTTTAATTTTATTTTTGTGAATGGCAGTCTATTTAACCAGCAATATATCCAGTAAAGTAACTGAACTTTTTTTATGCATTATTTATGCTGATTTGGAAGACATTAAAAGCAGGTATTTTCAGAAAGGACTTTTGGTTCTGTATTAGATAGAGTGCTTTTATGTTTATTCTGTATTGCTAGATGCTGAGCTTTGCTCTTGACCAGGTGTTTCTTATTTATTAAGGAACCTGTTGAAATATGAATCAGCAAATCATCACTAGACTTTTTTATAGCAAAGTTGGAAGACAATATATAGTAAATATGTGTAAAGGGCTGTTCTTCCTTTTCATCTTATGGAAGAGAGGGCAAGTTTTCACAAATTCGTAATAGTTTATATGGTGACTGACCAGCAAGCAATGGTGCTACTTCCAGTATTCCTACTTTTGAACAGACAAAAAATGAGATTGGTTTCACTTTTGGAAGATTCTCTATTTGTTGTTTTTGGTGGTGGCATATGTTTATTTTGGCACTCTTGTCTTCAAAATAACTTGGTCTAGAAGCACAAAATTTACTTTATTATTTTTGGGTGGTAGATGAAGAATCACACCTTTGACTAGTCTGGTTGATTCCTGCTTTACAAAGCGTTCCTTGGCCTGACATGCACTTTGAAATGTATATGGCCATTGTGGGGATTTGGGCTCTAATTATGGAAACTACACGGGGACTGGATAGATCAGTCATGTCTGGGGGAACTGGAAACAGCAGATGGAAAGCAAGACTGGAGATAAGTTTGGAGAGTGGTGGAGGGAAACATATAGTGGTAGGAAACAGTTCATCACTGCCCATCTCGCAAGGTTCTTTCACTGCGCCTTTGAAGTTTTCTGATTCAGCTGGGACTTCTGCCACTGAGCAATGTATTGAACATTTTTTTAATGAAGAAAATTCTCTCCAACATAAAAAATTAAATAAAAACAACCAACCAAGACAATCTTTTGTTAATTACTCAGGAAGCATTTAGGAGCCTATATATGAACACACAGTTATGACATCATACATTATAAAATTATCAAGAAAGTTTCTTAGCAGATGTGTAGTAGTTTCCCCTCAGAGCACTCAGCAACCCAATCAAGTCTTTAAACTGACTGTGATTAATGAAATAGGCTCTCCACCCCAAGCGAGCCTAGGTGTTCTGTAACTAAAAAGGTAATGAGGTAAGTAATGATTTGACCTTTATAGAATTTAATCTCCAATTCCAATCCACCCCATGACTAGTCTGCACTGAGTCTGAAGTTATTTGAGATTATTTTACAGTTTTCCCCATGCTATTGAAGTTGCCTAGGAAAACAGCAGTGGTAAGCCCAGCACCAGAAGGGATACAATCAACTCTATCAGACAATCAGGGTATCTTGCATACCACCTCCGATCTTTTCTAACCCTATCTATGACTCTTCTACAATGTGACCAATTCTTTGTTAGAGGGGGAAATCTTGAATGCACACTTGAAGTCAGATTCAACCAATGCAACTACACCATCCTTCAGTTCCTCTCTATGCTCATAATTAATGTATTAATTAATGACTATTCTCTGTTAAATTTAGATAATTACTACTCTGCAATGTCATCCAGGCAAATCTCATTAACACATGTCAAGTCAGGAATCCTAGCCATGATCAAATAATAGACAGCAATTGACTTATTCACCACTAGCATGCACCAAAAACATATCTGGAATACAAAGATGTAGTTGATTGATATTGTAAGAATGAATTTGTGTCTGCCTGCCATCTAATTTTAATAGTCATTTTAATCAGAGCTATAACTTTCCATGGTGCTTTACAACTAGCTATACTTCTGTAACACTGCATAAAGGAGCACATTTCCATTGTTTACATTACTTTTCTGCAAGAGAAATGCTGATTCTGCAAACTAAAGCTTACTAAGATTTTTCATTCATGAATTATCTTTGTGCTGATTTTGTACCTTTCATATTATGTATTTCTTCCTTTGGTATATATTATTTTTATTCCTATTGAACTATGAAATTATATTTCTCTTTTTATTTGTCATTTTAATGTACTTATTTTGTATGAATTTACCACTTGTGCCTGGAGGTACAATTTAATACATTGAACTCTCAGCAAGTAGTGAGTGAGATTGTTATTATTCTCATTGTGTTGCATTGGTTGGCTGAAACATAACTGAGAATCGATTTTAAAATGGCCATAAGTTATTACAAATCACATTTCTGTTATTTTAATCAATATTTTATAAATATACTTTTTATACATTTGTCTAAATGTAAAAGCAGATTTGTTAGGTTCTTGCTAATTTGGTTCAACTTTCCTCTACTTTTCTGTGTTCACCAGACTTTTATTTCTTCATCACACACTTAGCTAATTCAAGGGCTTCTCCAGCAGCATAAAACAGCTCCAAATCCAACATTCCTAGAACATTCCTGGCTCCCAGGGATTTTTCCATTGTGTAAAGTGAATGTCTTGACAGAATATAGCTGGTTTAGCTACCCCGATTCTGATTCACAAGTCTTCCAGAAGAGAAGGATACATGCTTGAGCATGATTATGCCCTTACAATTCTTGGCTGCCAAAATGGCTCCTTGGAGACATGGGCAGCTAGGCAGAACTTAGAGCAACTCATAGTTTGCGCTCAGTTACATTGTGGTCAACACTGATCCTTGCTTGCCCCAGCATCTAGGGCTGTGGTTCTCAACTGGTGATCCATGGACCACTGGTGGCCCATGGTGACCTTTTCGGTGGTCCACAGGAACATTGTCCAAAGTCACAAAGCGTGACTACCATAGAGAAATTTTGGGCCAGCGTGACCGGGAGTTACCCAAATCTGTCAGCACATGCAGTCTCAAAAAGGAAGTGGTCCACGAAAATTTTTTGATTGGCCTGGTGGTCCGTGGACTGAAACGAGTTGAGAACTACTGATCTAGGTAATGCAAAGGTATCTTAACATTCCCCTTTCACCCACACAGCTGTGTCAAGCATATCTAAGACATATATAAAGATTTAACCACATACACTATATATTTGACTGTGAAATCCAAAATATGCTCTCTACAGCCATGGTGTCCAACACAGTATTTGGCCAGTTGAGTGTGGCTAGTTGGCTTGAATAATGTGGCTAGTTTGCTATAGCAGTAGCTGCTCTAGTGGCTACTGCTTCAAAACTGGTTGGACACCATGGCTCTACAGCAAGCGCAGGCAATAAGTGGCCTGCAGCAGGCCGGATGCAGTTTGACAGACTTTGACACTTTGTTTACCTGAATATCTGCCGGTACGGCTGCTTGCAGCTCCCAGTGGCTACAGTTCACTGTTGTTGGCCAAAGGGAGCTGCAGAAAGTGGTGTGGGCCAGATCACCATTTCCAACAGCTCCCATTGGCTGGGAATGGTGAACCATGGCCACTGGAAGCTGACTGTGGCTGTATCTGAGAGCATGCAGGTAAACAAAGCATCTGGCAGCCACCCCTAGCATATAGACTACAAGTTACAAGAAAGCATTCTGTCATTAATAATTTGTTATGCTATGCTGAGGTAAAGACAGGGAGTGAACATTTTCAGAATGCCTAATTAAGTTATGAGTCCCAAGTCCCATTTTCAAAAATGACTTAGGCACTTATTAGCCTAGGTCTCATGATAAATCAATTGTCTTAAGATCCTTTTGAAAATAGAACTTTGGTTTCTAAGTTATGTATCTGTTTTGAAAACTGTATCTTATATCTTTAAAATTGAAGTTGTTAATTTAAATTGTGTTGCATATTGTCCAGCTACACTGAAAGGAGGACAGGAGATATTGGATATGGTTTTAATTACCCTTTTAACCTCACCATCCACCATCCCCTCATAGGTGGGTCAAGGTGGAATATAAGAAAGAGGGATTGTCTCCCTGACATACCATTCATACAAACAAACTGCTCCTTTTAAGTCCTTTACCAGTCACTGTTTCCCTTCTCTATGGAGTACCTGCACTGGTCATTCAGCCCACACTTGTATAATGAATTGTGACATATAACCCACCCCACTTATGTCAGACATCAACAAGTCCTCCCCAAACCCAATGTGGGGAAGGCAAAAAAATATTAAGTCCACATAGGCTAATAAAGTGTAAAGGGAAAATTACTTCCAGCCCCCCAGAGTAAAGGGGTGACTAGTACAATGCTCACAGCACCTGGTATTTCACAATCAAAAATGGAGGGAATGTGGGTGTTGCCCCAGCCTGCTCCATGTAAAAGAGACTTCACACACATGGCTGCTCCTTTTAAAGCCTTACACTCATCAAGTTCTGTGGGGAAGAATCAGTGTTACCACAGTCCTTTTGTTCCCTTTTGCAGCAACTTGACCTCTTCTAATTCCCAGGCCTAAGGCATTATTACATTCTTTCAGCCATCCCTCCTGCTTATTGGGTAGGTGCGGTCATGTTGGGGGAAAAAATGTAATTTGAGAACTTTTCTGAAAGTTAAAAACTGGTGAATTTACCCAAGAAGTATTTTGTTTATAAAATAACTATCAGTGTTTTTAACAAAATTTAGGACAACTATTGTTATTTATTTCTATTGCACAGGAATAAATGAGTCCAAAGCCCCATTGTGATTTATTCTGCACAAAATGGGATTGTTAGATACAGGCCTGGGGAGTTCTTTCCCAAGAATATCATCCCATTTACCATGCACACAGAGTAATCAAGCCATTACGTTTGAAAGCTCTATTTTTTGCTCTCTGTTACAGTACTTTTCTCCTTAAAAATACAGATGGCATATGCATCAGTCCAAGACTAAAAGTGAGGAGCAATGATATATTTTTCATATAAAAGAGGCTTTTCATTCCAGGCTTTTACTACAGTAGTTTTTAATACTTTTAGTTGGAAAATTTACAAATTTGAAATTTGGCACCAACACAACAAAATGTCAATGCTTAATGGAAGAGACTCTAACAATGAAAAAGATATGTCTGTGTTTACTTTACTTAGAAACACTACAGAATTCAAGGCCACATGCTTAAGATCAAGATCCTCAGAAGAGTGTATGCAAGAACTGGTAGGAAAATATTTGCAGTCACTTTTCCAGTCACACTATTTAGCCCAAATGAGTGAATGAAACAACACATTTTAGGTTATAATTGTTGTGTGATAGGAGATAAACATGATGACAATGATTTAAACCAATATTGATACAGTAATGTAGAGAAAATGCAGATCACATCCTTTAGCATTATGTTATTTGGCACTCAATGTTGTGTTGACTTTATCTGTTCAGATAGAAACCTTGTTTCAATCAAAGTTCCCTGAAAAAAATGATAAACTTTTAAACATAGTGCCCTGTATATTTTTCATGCAGTTAAGAGATCTATCTATTCCTATTGTGAATGCCTTTTACTCAATACAGTTTTCTAAGGAATTATGACATTTTTAGCCTATGTGGCCCAGATTCAGGAGAGCATTTTTATTAAGGACGAGAGCATAAGCACATGTTTATTATTCATTCATATATAAATAAAATTAGGTATTTGTAATCTGTCTGTCAGTGAGTCCATTTGTTCAAGAACTCCTCCTAAACAGTAAGAGTTAGGACCACCAAATGCAGCTTTCTATTATCTTAACTTAAAGCAAGGTCATGGTTTGATTTTTCCAAAAAAATGGGCTGTGTAGGGAATGGGACTGTTTCCCATAAAATGGAAAAAAGCACAGAGAATAGGGATGCGATAGTGAGAATGGCACTGGGAGCAGCGAGCACACAGGGGAGAGCAATACTGCAGAGTGACCACTGGAGACAGTGGCCAGCGCGGCTGGGGCTCCGCCATCTTGCCTGCCACCATACTGGGTAAGTAACCCCTGTCTCCCAAACCCCTGCTCACCTCGCCCTTGGCTGCAAAGCCAAGGGGCAGGTAGGGGGAAGGGAAGGCCCATGGTGGCCAGGGGTGCTGGGGGGAGGACGGGGACAGAAAACCCCTGGCAACCAGAGGGGCTGGAGGAAGAGAAAAGGCCTCTGGCAGCTAGAGGAAGACAGAAGGCCCCTGCTGCCCAGTGCTGAGAGGCTGAGGGGAGGAAAAGCCCAATCAGATGGGACCATCCTGACCCCCAAACCACCATTTTCTCATGCCCCCAGCCTCCTACCCTGCCCCCCACACAGTCCCAAAGTTCTGCCCTGACTCCTTTTCCACCCCCCGGCCCCAATCACCAGCCCCACTGCTCTGAAGGGCCTGGGCCAGATTTCTCTCCTTTTTGAAAACACATAAATACAAGAAATGATTAATGAACTAGAGAGTAAATGACTATTACTTTACTTTCCTGACATGAGTGTTGCTATCACAAAGCAAAGGCGGCATTAAGTGGATATTCTTTTAAACTTTATTTTTCAGGTGTTTTAATACAACCATTCAGACATAAGAAAACACAGCAGGAGAATGGATTTAATAACATCGTCAGCATATGAAAAATTCAGAGATAACTACTCCTGAATGTTTATAAATAATTCCTTATCAACAACCCTTCAACAAGAGGATGAGGGCTACCTGGAATCAATTTGTAATGCTCTCATGAAAGTGTTTTCATAGTTTGATATTGTGACTCTATAGATTGCCATCTTTTCCATTATTTAACCAGTTAGACAAATGAAAGAACGTCAGGGGAGTAGCAAATTTCTATTTTCATCAAATGACTCTTAGCCACTGTTAGTGCCACATCACACAAATACATTTCTTGGCATTCATTATTCCAACAGGGTACATCCTATAGAAAGCCTACAACACCAAGGCTTATCACAGGGGTTGCCTCTACCCTGACTGGTACATACTTTCTTCCAAAATGTGAATATACTTTGACATTCATATACTATATGAGACAGGTTTGCCCACTGAAGCTGTCACTTCTCTAGCATTTACTATAATGAGCAAGTCCAGCTGTATGCCCTCATTCACAAGTCCAATAACATCTATTTACAATTTTGTTCTGAAAAAAAAGCAAAAAAGAGAGAAGTAGATGTTCTGCCTACACTGTCAGATATAATCTACCTGTCAGAGGAAATGAAGTTGTTTAGCTCCTTCTCCTCCCCCCCCCCCCGCTTTTTTTTTTTTTTTGGTACAGCCAGTAAGATAAATCAAGGAGTTCAATCATTTATGTATGTTGCCCACAAAATGCTTTTTGGTTAATATACCTATCAAAATGCACTTCAAACAAAGTGTTATTTGTGACTTGCTAACAGTTCCCCAGCTTCTTTATGATTTTGAGTCAAAGTTTACTGTAATAAGGACCTTGTTCTATTGGTCACAGGAAGGAATGAGAAGAAGTCTGATGTGTCTGTTTAATAATAGTTTTATAGTTACTATACCCTTGCATAGGCAGTTGGGCTTCAGTTTCTAGCTATTAACAAAATTAAATCAGGAATTATTATATTTTGGCCTATAAATAGAGTTGGTGAGATTAGAAGTAGTAACTGCCTTGATTTTCTGAAAAACACTCAAAAAGAAGGTAAATCCTGTTTTTCCTTAAAGGTATTGGCAACTATTTTAAAAATAGAAGTGAAAAAAGAGTGCCACACAGTTTCACTAATTTTTCTTCAATCTCAGCCTACACTGGGGTTTGGAAAGAGTTGATGGGACAGACCCTCTTATTGAAAATCTTAATTGAAAAGCCAGGCAATAAAGTATAAATCAGGTAATCTTATTCACCCATTTGGCCATGATTTAAGTGTCTTGTGGGATTTCTGTGTTGTTTCCATAATTCATAGGAACTTTTGTACAACTCTACTAATTATTTTGAAAGTTGAAGCAGGAAATTAAGCAGAATTAAGCTAAACATATATCTTAATCTTGGTCATACATTCATTTTAATAACGTCTATCTTTCCCAATAAATGTACTGATAGTGAAAACCATTTCACCATGTCTTCTGTTACTTCTCAGAATATGATATCCATGTTTTCCAATACTGTTTTTGATAAATTGGAACATATCCTGATGCCTAGTAGTACATGAATGAAAGCACAATATTTGTGTATGAGATACATTTGGTTTACGAGAAATAATCATGAATTGAGATATTTTAGTTATCTGAAATTCAGATATCTTACTGAAGAAGTTTATTGCAGATCCTAACAGTGAAATCGAAGAGAAGGGATTTTGGAGAGAGAATATAATGTAATCCACGGATAGACTAATCTTGTATTCTTTATCACAAATGGTAATTCCTTCAGCGGATGGTGTTGTCTGATATAGGCTGCTAGCAGTTCCATGACTGCATCAAGTAGTAAAGATGAAATAGGACATCCCTGATCATTCCTCAATTTAAGTGAAAAGTGGAGAAATAACAATACAGGTCGGAGCTCCCTGGATTAGCAATATGGGGAGCTGCCTGGTCCTGAACAAGAGAATTTGCTGGACCAGCGGAGATGTCCCCTGCCACCAGCTCCAAGCCAGCTGGACCCCTGCCTCTGGCACTCTCTACTTCCCCTTCAACTGGGCTGTCCACCCTGCTGCTGCCAGCTCCTTGGTTCTGAGCTGCTGTGGGCAGCCAAGCTTCTTTGACCTCTGCCAGGTTCCCTGGCACTGCATTGCTGCGGGCTGCTGAGGTTCTCTGGCCAAGCCCCAGCACTTGTGTGGGGCTCTGGCCCCACTGCTCCTGGCTGGGATGCTGGCCCTCCTATCATTAGGCTCCTATGCTCTCTGATCCAGGAGCATTTGTGGTCCTTCTGGACCATGGATGTTGCTGGATCAGAGAGCACCAGTTTTCAGAAGTTCAACCTGTATATCATAAGAGAGCCAAAGAGTGATTTATAAATAATATTAAACCAGATGAGAAATTTAAATGCAAATCCTAATTTTGTCAGGATTGGTAGACCAAAAGCCTTTTCAGCATTGAACAATAGACAGGCAGCTAGACCATCAGATGTCTGTGCCCCTCAGATTAAATGGATTATCTTTGGAGTATTGTCCACCACTGATCTGCTGTGAACAAAACATCTCTGGTCCTCATGAATGGAGGGAGTTTGGAGAGGGAGTTCTCCAGGTAAAAGAGGAGTAAAAACGGGACCCTTGTGGTAAGTGACTGTCTGGAGTGTGTGTTTGTGTGTGGGGGAGTTATTTGCTGTGTGCTGAGCTTGTGTTTGTGTGGTTGGTTGGTTGGTTGGTTTGTTTGTTTGAAGGAGCTTCTAAAAGGTTTGAAATCTAGAAGCCTCTGTTAATTGGCTGAGCCTCAGTCAGGGGGAGGGGCCACCAGAGCTATATAAGCCTATGACTCAGCAACCAGGGAGCTTGTGAACAGGAACAGCTAACAGGGAGTTTGGAGAGGGGGTTTAGAGGGGGAGGTTAGAGGGCACTAGGGACTTCTGACCTTCTTTAAAACATAACTCTTTTATAATAATCTATATTCCAGAGGTTTAAAAAATCCCAGTTTCTGCTTAAACTTATTCATTAGAAAAATGGAGACAGAAGCCCAGCAGCAGAGTGGGGGCTATCCTGTTTATTGCGTTGAGTGTAACATGTATGATTACCTGCCCTGTGGGCGGGTGGCGTATGTGTGCACCCGTTGCAAGGAGCTCCTGACCCTCAGAGACCGGGTTCGGGCTTTGGAGGCCAGGGTGGCTGAACTGGAGGAGCTAAGGGAGGTAGAGAGATATGTTGATGAGACTTTCTGGGATACTGTAGTACTGTCCCACCTCCAGTCTGAGAGCCCCAGTGCTCTTAAGGAGGATGAAAGTCTCAAGCGAACAGAGCATTCAATGGGAGCAGAGGAAAACCATCCCGTAGTTGGGACCCTCCTCCCAGAGGATGTTGCGGTATCCTCTCGCACTGAGGATACCTCTGAGGGGGAGGGAATGCCAGTTAGGAAGAGGCAGGTGTTAGTAGAGGGTGATTCGATTGTTAGAAACATAGATAGTTGGGTTTGTGATGACCGGGAGAACCGTATGGTCACTTGCCTGCCTGGTGCGAAGGTTGCGGATCTCTCGAGGCATCTAGATAGACTTATGTGTAGTGCCGGTGGTCGTGGTACATGTAGGTACCAATGACGTAGGGAAGGATAGGAGAGATGTCCTGGAGGCCAAATTTAGGCTGCTAGGAAAGAGACTGAAATCCAGGACCGCTATGGTGGCATTCTCGGAAATGCTTCCAGTTCCACGCGCAGGGCCAGGTAGGCAGGCAGAGCTTCAGAGTCTCAATGCGTGGATGAGACGGTGGTGTAGGGAAGAGGGGTTTGAATTTATTAGGAACTGAGGACACTTTTGGGAGAGGGGGAGCCTATACAGGAAGGATGGGCTCCACCTAAACCAGGGTGGAACCAGACTGCTGGCACTAAACATTAAAAAGGCCGTAGAGCAGTTTTTAAACTAAGAGATGGGGGAAAGCCGATTGGTGCGGAGATGCACGTAAATCGGAGGGAGACTTCTCTTAGAGGAGAATCCATTGATAGAGATTCTCTAAGCTGTAGTCAGAAAGAGAGGAGGGGAGAGGGCAAACCATGGGCCAGAGCAGACAAACAACCGCATACAAAGGAATCCAATGCACCAGGGAAGGGCAGACAAATAAGCAGTGGCAAATTTTTAAAGTGCTTCTACACAAATGCTAGGAGTCTGACTAATAAGATGGGTGAACTAGAGTACCTAGTATTAAATGAGGAGATTGACATAATAGGCATCACTGAAACCTGGTGGAATGAGGAAAATCTGTGGGCACAATCATACCGGGATATAAAATATATCGAAAGGATAGAGCAGGCCGGGTGGGTGGTGGAGTGGCACTGTATGTGAAAGATAATATAGAATCAAATGAAATAAAAATATTAAGTGACTCAACATGTTCAATAGAATCGCTATGGATAGTAATTCCATGCTCCAATAATAAGAAATTAGCAGTAGGGATATATTACCGACCACCTGACCAGGACAGCGATACTGACATTGAAATGCTGAGGGAGATTAGAGAGGCTACTAAAATAAAGAACTCTATAATAATGGGGGATTTTAATTATCCCCATATTGACTGGGTACATGTCACCTCAGGAAGAGAAGCAGAGATAAAATTTCTCAATGGCTTAAATGACTGCTTCTTGGAGCAGCCGGTGCAGGAACCCACAAGGGGAGAGGCAATTCTCGATTTAGTCCTGAGTGGAGCACAGGATCAGGTCCAGGAAATAACCGTTACAGGACCGCTTGGGAATAGTGACCATAATATAATAACATTCAACATTCCTGTGGTGGGTAGAACACCTCAGCAGTCCAGCACCCTGGCATTTAATTTCAAAAAGGGGAATTACACAAAAATGAGGAGGCTAGTTAAACAGAAACTAAAAGGCACAGTGACTAGAGCCAAATCCCTGCAAGCTGCATGGAAACTTTTTAAAGACACCATAATAGAGGCCCAACTTAAATGTATACCCCAAATTAAAAAACATAGCAAGAGACCAAAAAAAGAGTCACCGTGGCTTAACCACCATGTAAAAGAAGCAGTGAGGGACAAAAAGGCATCTTTTAAGAAGTGGAAGTCCAATCCCAGTGAGATAAATAGAAAGGAACATAAACACTGTCAAATCAAGTGTAAAAATGTAATAAGAAAAGCAAAAAAAGATTTTGAGGAACAGCTAGCCAAAAACTCAAAAAGAAATAACAAAATGTTTAAGTACATTAGAAGCAGGAAGCCTGCTAAAAAACCTGTGGGTCCCCAGACTATCAAACTATAAAAGGCGCAATCAAGGACGATCAAGCCATTGCGGAGAAACTAAATGATTTCTTTGCTTCAGTCTTCACGGTTGAGGACATTGGGGAGATTCCCAAATCTGCACCGTCCTTTGTGGGTGATGAATCTGAGGAACTGTCCCGGATTGAAGTGTCATTAGAGGAGGTTTTGGAACAAATAGAAAAACTTAATGTTAACAAATCTCCGGGACCGGATGGCATGCATCCAAGGGTTCTAAAAGAACTCAAATGGGAAATTGCTGAACTATTATCTGTGGTTTGTAACCTATCCCTTAAATCGGCTTCCGTACCTAATGACTGGAAGGTAGCCAACGTGACACCAATATTTAAAAAGGGCTCTAGAGGCGACCCGGGCAATTACAGACCGGTAAGTCTAACTTCAGTACCGGGCAAATTAGTCGAAACAATAGTAAAGAATAAAATTGTGAAGCATGTAGAAGAACATAATTTGTTGGACAAAAGTCAACATGGTTTCTGTAAAGGGAAATCCTGTCTTGCTAATCTATTAGAGTTCTTTGAAGGGGTTAACAAACATGCGGACAAGGGGGATCCAGTAGATATAGTATACTTAGATTTTCAGAAAGCCTTTGACAAGGTCCCTCACCAAAGGCTCTTGTGTAAATTACATGGCCATGGGATAAGAGGGAAGGTCCTTTCTTGGATTGAGAACTGGTTAAAAGACAGGAAACAAAGGGTAGGAATAAATGGTAAATTTTCAGAATGGAGAGGGGTAACTAGTGTGTCCCCCAAGGGTCGGTCCTAGGACCAATCCTGTTCAACTTATTCATAAATGATCTGGAGAAAGGGGTAAGCAGTGAGGTGGTAAAGTTTGCAGATGATACCAAACTGTTTAGGATAGTCAGGACAGAAGCAGACTGTGAGGGACTCCAAGATCTCACCAAACTGAGTGATTGGGCAACAAAATGGCAAATGAAATTTAATGTGGATAAATGTAAAGTATGGCACATCGGGGAAAAATAACCCCAACTATACGTACAGTATGATGGGGGCTAACTTGGCTACGACAAATCAGGAAAGAGATCTTGGAGTTATCGTGGACAGTTCTCTGAAAACTTCCACGCAGTGTGCAGCGGCGGTCAAAAAGGTCAATACGATGCTAGGAATTATTAAGAAAGGGATAGAAAATAAGACCCAGAATATCTTCCTGCCCCTGTATAAAACTATGGTATGCCCACATCTTGAATACTGTGTACAGATGTGGTCTCCTCACCTCAAAAAAGATATTTTGGCCTTGGAAAGGGTTCAGAAAAGGGCAACTAAAATGATTAGGGGTTTGGAACGGGTCCCATATGAGGAGAGGTTAAAGCGACTGGGACTTTTCAGTTTAGAAAAGAGGAGACTGAGGGGGGATATGATAGAGGTATATAAAATCATGAGTGGTGTGGAGAGGGCCGATAAAAAGAAGTTATTTATTAGTTCCCTAAATAGAAGAACTAGAGGACACCAAATGAAATTAACGGGTAGCAGGTTTAAAACTAATAAAAGAAAGTTCTTCTTCACACAGCGTGTAGTCAGCCTGTGGAACTCCTTGCCAGAGGAGGCTGTGAAGGCTAGGACTATAATAGAGTTTAAAGAGAAGCTAGATAATTTCATGGAGGTTAGGTCCATAAAAGGCTATTAGCCAGGGGATAAAATGGTGTCCTTGGCCTCTGTTTGTCAGAGGCTGGAGAGGGATGGCAGGAGACAAATCGCTTGATCATTGTCTTCGGTCCACCCTCTCTGGGGCACCTGGTGCTGGCCACTGTCGGCAGACAGGATACTGGGCTAGATGGACCTTTGGTCTGATCCAGTACGGCCATTCTTATGTTCTTATGTAATGACTGATGGAGCACAGTTGCTTAAATATAAAGCAAGAACCTTTGATAGAATTTTATAATCTGTGTTCAAACAGAATTGGGGCACTAATCTCCATACTCATAGAACCATAGGACTGGAAGGAACCTCAGAGGTCATCGAGTCCAGTCCTCTGCACTCATAGCAGGACCAAACACCATCGAGACCATCATATATAAAGACTTGGAGACATATATGATGGACTCTTTTTAGGATTACAGTAATTATTGCTGTCCTCATATCTTGTGATATTATTTCCTTTTAAAGTAGTTCATTGTAGACTTTTGACAGAATCAGCACCTACTGATTGATAAATATCTTATAAAATTCTGCTCGAAAGCCATCACTCCTAGGCACTGTGCCCAAGTTGAGCAAGCTAATTGTCTGTTTAAATTCCAATAGAAAGTTTTCTTTTAGAGAGAGAGATATCTTCTTCCATATCATCAGATTGGAGGCAATGATAATATATTTAGTTGTAGTTCCACCATGAATTGATCAAATATATTGCAATTGAACTGATCATGAGTTATGTGAAGTGATTTGTACAAGTATTTAAATTGCCTGCTAATTTTAACATGTTCTAGTACAGAAAGATAAGTAGCAATAACAGGTTCTAGTACAGAAAATAGCTAAGAGGATACAGTGTTATTGGATGACACCATCTTAATTTTTCTCAGTGGGAATTTGCTTGTTTTAACCTGCAATTCATAATGCCTCTGATTAACTGTTAAGTAACACATTCAATATGGGTGGACATAAGTTCATTGTATGTTGAGTTAATGAAAATGTGCAAAAGTTCATTGTTTTGAGGGTCTTTATTTTTTTTCAAAGTTATCAGCCTCCTCTGGCAAAGAATTAATTGATTTATTCCTTTCCTTCTTTTCAGATGTGAGTTTTATTCACTCTCCCCTTAAGGTAGTACTTCCCATTAAGTTGTAAAAGATGAGACAGTATTTTCCTTCAAGCAGCTGATAATAGCTGCTTTAATCACATGAAGAAATTTAGGGTCTCTTAAGTAGATGCATGTTTAACTTCCATCTTGTGGATCTTGTAGCACTATGACGAGTATCTATGTGATGAGAAATTACAGTAGGACCAAAGATATTTCCAACATCCTCCTCCAGACATGCAGGAACTAGCATCTTAGATATCATAAAAAAAATCCAACCAAAAATAATAGACATAGACCATGCAGAAATACATGTAGTCATACTTTGTTGGATGTTTCATTCTTCACATATCCACTCGTTCAATATCCTTCAGTAAGGATAGTGGGTGGTTCGCAAAGGCCTGAGATTTTTTCCAAAAACACTGAGATTTGTGTATGACATCATCCATGACAGTTTTCTCATCTCTTCCTACTGTAACTGGGATATTTCACTTCTGCTGGAAATAATGCCACATATCTTCAATAAAGGATACATTCCCAAAATTACATATAAACTCCCCAAAATTAATCTTTTAGTATTGAAAATGCTATCATTATGTATCTGCCCTCTGGATTTGACCGTGACTGAATACATTGAAAAATTAGGTTCTTGTGGATTAGTATTGCTTGCTCTTCTCCTACTTCTGACGTTTAAAGCACACTGATATTCATGTCTCACCCATTATTTTTTAATTATGTTTCCATGTCCATTCCTTAAATAGATCTCCTGAAGGAAAGCTACATGACATCCATTTGATTTTAAGTGCCTCGAAGTTCCGATTCTGTTGGAGAGCTCATTAAGGCCTTGCATGCTCCAGGACAAAACTCAACTGTCCATGAATAAAAAAACCAACAACAGTGACTGTTCAACCCTTAATTGACACCAAATGGACTGACAGCCTTCAAGTTTCCCTTCATACAAAAATAATATATGCCACCCATTTTGCCATTAACACACCAGACTTCCAACGTGGGCTTATTCAATTCCCAGATGATATATACTTGCAATGACTCCTCTTCCCCATGCAGAATATGAATTTATTAGGAATCTGTTTGAAATACATGTATACTTACTAAAATACCATAAGGCAATGCATATAAATGAATGGACCTTATGGCTTCAGAGATATGAATGTATACTAGTATATACTTGAACCTCTGTCTTCCAGGTGTCCATAATCTGAGAACACCCACGGTGTGGAGGGGGAAGCAGTTCAGTGCACTGATGCTTTCCATTTTCCACTGCAGTGCAGTGATACTCTTCCCCTGAGGCTTTTCCCTGCTACTCCCATATAGGAACTGTGTGTGTGTGTGGCGGGGGGGGGGGGGAGGGGGAGGTGCAGAGCCACATCTGCCCCTGGGAGCAGGACACCAGGCAAATACCTCACACTCAACCCCTCACGCCTAGACCTTGCAGTGTCCTCACTGACCTGGTAAAATCTTTAATCTAACATACCCTGTTTCCCAGGATTGCCAGATTAAAAGCGGTTTAAGTGTAGTATATAAACTCCATTATGCAAAAATATGCAAATATTTATATCAATAGACTAAGAAAGTGGCACAAATGATAACATGTGCAAATAAATATGAATATTACCACCATACATGTTTTTTATTTTATATCTATCTATATATCTACTACTAGAGGATTTAACTGTCATTGCTTGGGTTATTGTGGGGGCTCAGGGCAGAGGGTTGGGGGTGCAGGAATCAGGACTAGGAGGCCTGGGGCGGCTCACCAGGTATGCTCCTCCCAGGGGGGCCAGGAGTGTGCTGTCATGGGGAGAGGGGAGGAAGTCAGGGGTTGCATTCATCCTGGAGGTAGATGGTTGGGGATTGCACTGCCTGTCTTGCATCTCCTAGGAAGGTGAGGGCAGGGGCTTCACTGCCAGCCCACGTGGCTCTCCCCAGGGGTGAAGGGCAGGGCAAGAGGCTGTGCTGCTTGGCACAGATGACTGCTCCCAGAGGGGGGAGGAGGGCCGGGGACTGTGCTGCCTGGCCCCAGCTGCTCCTCCCAAGGGGAAGGGGGATGGGTAAAAACATAAAAATAAACATACAAATGCCCGTATAAGGTTATATAGTCACAAATAACACACAAATAGCTATGAATATATTGGCATCATGTATCTATTATAACCTTATAAAGAGATTTACAAATATAGATAAAATGTAAGTAGACATGTTATAAGAATAATATATTCCACTGTTGTATGCAGGATTGTTGCAGCCATGTTGATCTCAATATAGTAGAGAGACAAGGTAGATGAGGTAATATCTTTTATTGGACCAACTTCTGCTGGTGAGAAAGATATTACCTCACCTACCTTGTTTCTTTACTAAGAGTAATGTAGTTATTATTAGTAAATAGATATATCAGTGTTGGCGTGTTAATATATTGAAAGTATTGATTTACTAGCCAGTCTAAATATCTTTATTCATAATTTAAACAGTGATTGTTATAACATTCTACATTATTTGAAATATGCAAACTACATGTTCACAAGTTGCCTGGTTTTCTCAGATTCTTTTCTTCAGTTCTCAGACTCTCCATTTTCTTTTCCTTTATGAGAGGATCATGCTGTTATCCTTAGTGAGATCTGCTCTCAATTCCTGTAATGCTTGCCATGCAGCCAACAAGGCACTGAAGTATTTCACAGAGTCTGCCAGCTTCGTTATGATGATTGCAGGATATCTGAGACTATATTTAATATCCGATCCCAAGAGCTCATTTGATGACATTAAGTGCCCCTCTCTTGCTTAAATTTACAAAGAAGACTGGATCCAAAGAACTTTTAAAACTCTTATACTTAAGAGTTTCTTTTTGCCTAGTACCAGACATCAACTTGTCTTTGTCATTAAATCAGAGTAATTTAAAGATGATGGTTTGTGATTATTATTGCTTTCTCTCTTGCCACTCACTGAGTTCTTTCAGGGAAGGCAACCTGGGATCCAAGCCTAGTAACTCAGAATGTGTATTCTGAAGAAAGATAATTGTGTATATTTTTTAAAATTTTTAAAAATTTCCAGGGAACCCCACTAATCACCAACTATTGCAGCATGATCTTTTTTCCAAGATCTTAATTCACCTCAAGACTGGTTCTATGACAGTTTTTCATACTTCGTTATCTAAATAGGTCAAATGAGTTTTGACTTCCCTCACATTTCTAGAGAGCTCACATATACCTTGAGATAAAAGATCAAATTGGGTAGTTGGAAAATACTTCATATATACAAACTCCTGATGAGAGACTGCTGGATTTCTTCAGATTTACCTTTCTTTGGAGACTCAGACTTGGATTGTTTGTCAGTTCTATTTATACCAGCAGGATGTATACCACCACAACAAAAAGGGTCTTCTTATTTAATAAGCACTTTTCATAGAATACTAGAACAGGAAGGGACCTCAAGAGGCCACCGCCCCATCCAGTCCTCTGCCCTCATGGCAGGACCAAGCACCGTCTAGATCACCCCTGAAAGATGTCTAACCAACCTGCTCTTAAATATCTCGAGTGATGGAGATTCCACAACCTCTCTGGGCAATTCATTCCAGTGTTTAAGCATCCTGATAATTAGGAAGTTTATCCTAATGTCCAACCTTACCCCCCTTGCTGCAATGTAAGCCCATTGCTTCTTGTCCTATCATCAGAGGCCAAGGAGAACAATTCTTCTCCCTCCTCCTTATAACACCATTTTAGATACTTTAAAACTGCTATCATGTCCCCTCTCAGTCTTCTCTTTTCTAAACTAAACAAGCCCAATTCTTTCAGTCTTCCTTCATTGCTCATGTTTTCTAAGACCTTTAATCATTTGTATTGCTTTTCTCTGGACTTTCTCTACATCTTTCTTGAAATGTGGTGTCCAGAACTGGACACAATACTCCAACTGAGGTGTAATCAATGCAGAGTAGAGCAGAAGAATGACTTCTTGTGTCTTGCTCACAACACTCCTGTTAATGCATCCCATCATGTTTGCTTTTTTTGCAACACTGTCACACTGTTGACTCATATTTAGCTTGTGGTCCACTATGACCCCTAGACCCCTTTCTGCAGTATTCCTTCCTAAACAGTCGCTTCAATTCTGCATGTGTGAAACTGATTGTTCCTTCCTAAGCAGAGTACTTTGCATTTGTCCTTATTAAACTTCATCTTGTTTACCTCAGACTATTTTTCTAGTTGGTCCAAATAATTTTGAATTGTGACCCTGTCCTCCAAAGCACTTGCAACCCTTCCCAACTTGGTATCATTTGCAAACTTAATAAGCATATTCTCTATGCCAATATCTAAATTGTTGTTGAAGATATTGAACAGAACTGGTCCAAAAAGAGACCCCTGGGGAACCCCACTTGTTATGCCCTTCCAGCATGATTCTGAACCATTAATAACTACTCACTGAGAATGGTTATCCAGCCAATTATACATCCACCTTCAATGAAAGATTAAACATCATAGTGAACTTTTTCTGCAACCTCCTTTCCCCCTTTCCCCCACTCTTTATCATTGTTTCAGTTGTTACTTAATTCTAGAACCTGAAATCTCGAAGTGGACCAAGAAACAAACAAGTACCAGTGGAATATACAGAGCACCAGTGTGATATGTTTTTGTGGTTGTGCTATGGCATGCTGAAATAGCTGGAGAGTTCATGTGTCCTTCAGCCAAATATATATACATTTCAGAAATCTAAATTTGAAGATTGCTTTGGCTGAGTCCTCCTTCAAGAGACATGGGGAAATGTCTAGGCTAGCTGGAAACAGAAGAAAACACTTGTGATCTACATATGAAATTACAGTGATGATAAAATCAACAATTGCCAGATAGTTCTCCTTTCCAGCATCACTTGACTCTTACAGATGTGATGCATAAGCCAGCTGTTTATCATTTATATGCATATTCCTCTTGCGCATTGTGTCATCTAGGGATGAAATAGATCACATCTGAGATTTTTCAGTGAGCCTTCCACATATATTTTGAGACTCCATTCCCTATGCCTTTTTTTTTTAAATCTCGCAATCACACAGTAAGAATCCTCATTCCAGATAAGGCAAAATTCACCAGTGTTGGCCACAAAGATAGTTAAAAGGAAGAAAAGGTTTTACACTCCTAGCAGGGAACTAATATAATATTGGAACTCTTTAAACTGTGTTACGTTTGGTACATGTGTGATTCACAGATTGTGGCATGCAATTTGTGTAGTAAGGGCCAACATCAAATAATCCTCGCAAATATGATTGTTTCATATTGTTCATGAACCAGAATCTACATGCAAAATGTTCATCTTCTTCCTTTCTTGTATGGAGATTCCTCCAACACCTTTTGTTGTCTTCAGTGCATGAGGAACGCCAATTATTTTTACCTTTGGCACCAAATACCTCTCTTTCCCATCCTGGACCTTTAAGCAGAAATGACTGTGCTTCCCTTATCAGTTTTAAGTGCAACAAGTTCTTAAAGGGTATTTTGGGGAGCATCTCAGTTTCTCATAGATATTCATTCATACATATTGTACCGTTAGTCATTCTGAGGCAAGTGCAAGTAGAAAAATATCTTTCTCTTAGCAAGATGGGAAGGGAATCACATGTTCTGTAGAGAAGATGGCTGCCTAACTCTGGGCCTCCGCACCCACTAATCTTCATCGGAGAAGGGCTCCAGTGTATCTAAACCATAACTTTTCTATATACACAATTGGAATATTGGCATAGAAGGGTACAGCTTGCTCATGAAGGATAGGCAGAGAAAAAAGGGAGTTGTTGCCTTATAAATTAAAAATGAATACACGTGGACTGAGGTGGAGATGGGCATAGGAGACAGTTGTGTTGAGAGTCTCTGATTTAGGTTAAAAGGAGTAAAAAATAGGGGTGATGTCATGCTAGGGGTCTACTACAGACTACCCACCCAGGCAGAAGAGGTGGATGAGGCTTTTTTAAACAACTAACAAAATCATCCAAAGTGCAGGATAACAAGTTTTATGGATAAGGGAGAAGCCATGGACATGGTATACCCAGACTTTAGTAAAGCATTTGATATGGTCTCGCATTACCTTCTTATCAATAAACGAGGAAAAGGCAACCTAGATGACGTTACTCTAATGTGGGTGCATAACTGACTGGATAACTGTTCTTAGACAGTAGTTATTAATGGTTCACAGTCATGCTGGAAGGGCATAATAAGTGGGGTTCCACAGGTGTCTCTTTTGGGACCAGTTTTGGAATGCGTTAATAGTGTGTGAGCAAGACACAAGAAGTCATTCTTCTGCTTTTCTCTGCACTGATTAGGCCTCAGTTGGAGTATTGTGTCCAGTTCTGGGCACCACATTTCAAGAAAGATATGGAGAAATTGGAGAGGGTCCAGAGAAAAGCAACAAAAATGATTAAAGGTCTAGAAAACACGACTTATGAGGGAAGACTGAAAGAATTGGGTTTGTTTAGTTTAGAAAAGAGAAGACTGAGAGGGGACATGATAGCTGTTTTCAAGTATCTAAAATGGTGTTACAAGGAGGAGGGAGAAAAATTGTTCTCCTTGGCCTCTGATGATAGGACAGGAAGCAATGGGCTTACATTGCAGCAAGGGAGGTTTAGGTTGGACATTAGGAAAAAATCCCTAACTGTCTGGGTGCTTACACACTGGACTAAATTGCCTCGGGAGGTTGTGGAATCTCCATCACTGGAGATATTTAAGAGCAGGTTAGACAGACATCTTTCAGGGGTGATATAGATGGTGCTTGGTCCTACTGTGAGGGAATGGAACTGGAGCTGATGATCTCTTAAGGTCCCTTCCAGTTCTAGTATTCTATGATTTGGTGTTTAGATATCACAGCAATATGTGTATAAGAAATGGTTAAAATTAAAAATTATGCATGTGCAACATATGACCATTTTCATTGGCTAACCTCCCATAAACAGTGTTATCCCTAAATAAAGACATTTTAAATATTTTCCCCATGTGTACACTGTTACGAATTTCAATTTATGATTTCATTTTACATTATTTCTAAGAAAAATCTCAGGCAATACAATGAAGTATCAAATATGCATTCTTAATGCTTGGTTTTTGAAAAGGTGTCATACATATACCATATTAACTAGAAACCAATCGGCCAAATCTATCTCTAGTATAGCTCTTATGGCAACAGACTGACACCAGGCAAGCATTTGATCTCTTGTTTTCTAAGATCATACAACTTAAATGACAGTATCATTGCAACTGTCTTCCATACAGCAGATGGAAAAATAATCTATAAAATTGAAGACAAGTCTTTGGTAGAGTTAGATTTTACTCTGCTTTTGATTTCTATAACTGCAGTAAAATAACTGCTCTCTGGAGATACTTTAGGAAAATAATAGTAATTAAGCTTATGAAAGGATAATCAGTGTAAAATTGAATTAGAATTGACAAACTAAAATTAAAGTATTGTGGAAAAAAAAGGAAAAACCCTAATTGAGCCCTGTATAGCTCATTCAAAGGCATTTCCAGGCTTCTCAATGTAACCTCTGTGATTCAGGGTTCATCTACTCCCTGTCTCACCATCTGAAATAGACAAGATGGCATCAATAGACAGCAATCACATGATTCTTCTCTCTAATGCACCACGCATTGAAATCTAACTGAAATCCCAAAGCTAAGTTAAGTATAAACCCAGCTGATGAATGAGTCTATACAACTTACCACCATCATCTCCACACAAATGTACACATTATTTTAGCATTATGCATAGACCCTAATCTATTTTAAACAAGCCTCACTGGTCGAGAAACCAATACACCAGTGCTCATAAAAGCATAAAAGGTATTTTTCCACCATAGTTGTGTTCTAATTCAACTAATATACAGTAAGCTATTAAAAAACACTGTTGTACACTGATATTTAGTAATTGCTGACAGATATTTGGCCATGTGTGTGTTCTTTTAGCACGCTATCCCAACTCCATGCAGATAGTGGAGATAGCAGAATAGAAGTACTCAATAAATCCACAGACTTGGGTATTAGTGAAGGCACCCAGCCAGGCTTATTGTCAATGATGCAGGTTCTTGTATCCTGAAGATTCTACAGGACCACTAACACATGCATTCCCATTACAATGAACCAGCACAAAGAACTGAGAGACTTTCTGTTCCCCCCTGGCCAGACAAAGACACCATCTCTGAAGTACATCTTGATATCCTGATACAAGTAAGTTGTATCCTGCCCCTCTGATATTGCTAGGTGTCACCGTCTCATGTGGTTAGTTACTTCCCTATCTGCCACAGCTAACCAACACCCCATTACTTTGTACAGGTGGGTTCAATCAAGACGTCTTTATCCATCATGAGGCCATCCTGACCTTATCTCTTTAATAGTCAGCATGTTTCTGTTATCTTTGGGGGAATATCTCAGAAGGGTAGCCGTGTTAATCTGAAACTTTAAAAATGATGAGTAATCCTGTAACATCTTAGGCTACGTCTACACTACGAGTTTTCTTGGCAAAAAAATATGCTAATGAGGGACTTATTTGCATGAGTCGCGATCTCATTTGCATATTTTCTGCCGATCTGTTATTTCGCTGGGGTTTTTGCGCAAAAACAAGCAGCATGGACATTTTCCTTTTGCACAAAAACCCCTTTTCCCACAAGATTGGTAAACCTCCTTTTTTGGGTCATAAGGATCTTGCGGGAAAAAGGGGTATTTGCACAAAAAGAAAATGTCCTCACTGCTTGTTTTTGCACAAAAACCCCAGCACAAAGACAGATCAGCAGAAAATATGCAAATGAGATCATGACTCATGCAAATGAGTCCCTCATTAGCATATTTTTTGCTGAGAAAACTTGTAGTGTAGACGTAGCCTTAGAGACTAACATAAATTTGCACATATAGTATCATGAGCTTTTGTGAGCAAAACCCACATCCTCAGATGAGCAGAAGACGTAGGTTTTGCTCATGAAAGCTCATGATACTCTCTCTCTGGCTACGTCTAGACTGCAGCATTTTTCCGGGACCCCTCTGGTAATTTTTGTATTACCACTTGATGTACAGTATTGCATTTGAACTCATATTGAGATTTATTTTTATGGAACCATTCAATCTACAGACCAAGTTAACTCATATACAGAATATAATACAGACTGTGGAAACATGTTGCTTAATCCATTTTGCTCCAAAGCCAAATGAAGTCAATGGAAAAAAAATTGTTGACATCACTGGGATTTGGATCTGGGCCATTGTGATGCCATGAGAACACAAAGAATGTACAGGTTGAAACTCTAAAATCTGGTACTCTCTGGTCAGGCAACATCCATGGTCCAGCAGGACTATAGATATTGCTGGACCAGAGATCCCAGCTGGGAGTGGGGGCAGCCAGGGTCAGGAGCACAGCCCTGCCTGGGGGCAGTGGGGCCAGTGGCTGAGAGCATAGCCCAGGCCAGCAGCAGGGAATGCGGCCCCAGTTGGGTCAGGCACCAAGGGGCGAGTGGCGGGGACTGCAGTCCTGGCAGGGGCCAGGAGTGCAGCCCAGTCCAGAGACTGGGAGAGCAGCTCCATCTGGAGCCTGGAGCAGAGCCCAGTAGCAGGGGCTAGTGCCCAGAAGTGGGGCTGATGGCCAGGAGAGGAGTTTGACCTCTCCTGGTCTGGCAAAATCCTTGGTCCACCCTGTACTACCTTTCACATTTACTTACATATTATGATTTCCAAGTGTAGTACTGAAGTGATTAAAACTATGGAATTTATATGGATAAATCAGCATAAGCCCAGATTAAAGAATTTGTGTTAAATCTATTTATGCTGATTTTTCTTTATATTAAAAATTAAGAAAGGGCTTCTCTCAAACAGTCCAGGTTTTCAAAAAGAGGACAACAGCAAAATATAAAATAGCCCTCCAATAAAACCCCATCCTCTATGACAGTTCACTCAAATAAAAGTGTCTTGCAATGTTCCCCAAAGGTCCATGAGCTACTGAAGCTAGAACTTAAATACCAATATGAATTACATTGATCACCTCGTTACATTATACACCTTTGACATGCACCTGAAGGGAAGAGAGAACTCTTGATAGAGTGATGGAGAAGGAAGTATAGTGTAATTGAGAACCTGAAAACCACTTGATTTCTTACCTTTGCTATGAATTCCCAAATATAACTGAAGATTGGGGGATATGGAAATGCTCTGGTATTCCAGAAGAGTCAGTGTGTCTTAGTAATATTGTCTGTATAATTGTTTTTTTGTTTTTAGCTTGGGAAACACGTCTTACTATGAGCATGTTAAACTGTACCCTGGATGATCATTTGACATTTTAATCATTTCAGCAACGCATCGTCTTCCAATACTGACTTGACACCCAATCCCAGTACCATAAATTTCCCTGAAAATCTAGAATTATAGTAAGAATAACAACTCCCTCCTCTCCCAACATATAGCAACAGCTTCGTGAGAAATACTTTATTTGGGGATGCAGAACACAAAGAAATATTTTTAGTGAGTGTGGCTGAATTAAATTTATGGCCAGTATATTCATAAATCTTTATAATAACCTACTGCAACCATTTAATAGGCAATTATCAAAGCAACCGTAATTTTCAGGAACAATTACACAGGATACATAAACAGATTCATACATACATACTCACTTGCATCTCCCGCACCCCGATACTATGAAATAAAAAAAAAATCAACCACATTATCTTTACTACTGATGGCTCATATGGTGACTAAGTTTCAGACATACATAGGCATGCAATAAAGTATATTCTGGAAAATATGCAACTGCTTTTGTGCATGCAGGAATCAAGTGAGGTTATTTTTCTACTATTAAAAATAATGTCTCTCTTGTTAAAAGATTATTTAGTTTTTAAAAGGGTAAAATGCATTTTTGTTGCTAGAAAACTATTTTGCAATTGGCCAAAACAATCATTAGTCCAGTTGTCCTCATATTATATGGGAAATATCTGATTACCAGATTTCAAATATTGGATGATATCACAAAAGTGACACACTGAAATCAAAATAAATTAAACAAAAAACAAAAAGAAAAGAAAAAATAGCTCTTCTTTAAAATATTAATATAAATGATAATATATTGTATATGAGAGCTGTTTGGTATCCTGTGTACTATTGTGTTATATTTCTGTTTCTAGTAAAGTAAATCACATCATAAAAACTAACACAACAATTGGTGGCAGCTGGTGTCATTGTTGTGTCAAAGAAGCCAGGATTAGGCCAAGAGAATAAAATCTTCTCTCTACTCCAGAGGTTAATAGAACCTCTGCAAAACTGAACTGAGCTTCTAGGAAGAGACTGTACCCAGAGGAGCCAACACACTTGCTGGGCCCCTGAGCAAATTGCGGGGGAGAAAGCCAACTTCTCACTCCTGGAAGGGGCAGAACGTCAGGTGGAAGGGGCAGGCTGGGGACAGCCAGCCCTCAGTGCCATCCAGTGTGCACCACACTGGCCCCTCCCATCATTCAGAGCTGTCCAGAACATGCCACAAGGGGCTCTCGTAGCAATTTAAAGACCCCAGGCCACTGCTACTCCTGCCGGAGCAGTGGCAGCCACTCTTTTGAATTGCTGGACCCTGTCTTTACATAAACTGTATTTTATTTTTGTACATTAGATATATAGGGAGTTTCATTCATTTGAATAGTTAACACAAACAATAAGAGCTTTCTCCTTAAAAAGAAAGTTAAAGAATACCCTATGCCTCACCATAATGCGGAACCGCCTCTTGGAAATATTTTAAATTTAAAAATTATGAACTTGAAGCCAATTTACTCAATGGTAATAAAAATCATTTACGTGAACTGTTTATACAAAGGAATGTGGTCTTATTTTGGGACTTGCAACTTGCTGCTCCACCAGTCTGATAAGCATACCGTTATTGTGGAGCTTAGACAATGAAATGGTTACATCGCCTTTTCATACTTCTGAGCTAGGATTCCTACATCGTTCATAAATTCTGTAGCCATGATTCCATCAGTAGATCAAAGAGTGAAAATGAGACAGATGTTTCACTGACCTAATATTGTCTTTCAAATTAAAAATACCATAAAATCTCGAGTATAATGCGTACCTATGTATAATGCGCACCTGCCTTTTAAACCTCAGAATTCTTGAATAAACTAAACTCTTATCTATAATGCGCACCCCCATTATACTTGAGATTTTACAGTATTCATAGGAAGGAAGGGGCTCGCGCTTGCCACGGGGCCCCCTGCCTAGCTGAGCTCGCGCCGCGCTGAGCTCGCGCCTGCCACGGGGGCCCCCGGGCACAGCCTGAAGGAGTACTGGGCGGGCAGCAAGCCAGGGCGCTGCATCCTGGCGGCGCGGCTGGCTCCTTGCCTTGTCCGGGAATCTGGCGGGGCCGCGGCCCCCGTGCCTCACTGCAGCAGGAAAGTTTCTGTGCGGACGGGAGGGTGAGTTTAAAACTTAAAAAAAATAGCTCTTATGTATAATGTGCACCCCGGCTTTGACACTAAAAAAATGGGGAAAAAAGTGTGCATTATACTCGAGAGTTTATGGTACCCAGATTGCCAACTTTTTACTTTATTTAAGCATCCGAAGCACTATTCACATCTCAGAGCACAAACAATCTCCAAGCCAAGGTTATTTGCTAAGTAACCATCATACAGCTACAGAAACAGATTAAACATACAACAATAAAGACCTTTTCCCAACACTTTCCCAGATAACACATGCAAGCAAACTCGAGCTGGCCAGAGATGGCATTTTAAAAAATGTTTAATGTTAAAAATAAAAAACATATCAACAGCATATATGCTTAGTAAGATCCCTTTCCCACATCCTGTGTCTCATTTTTCTTCAACTCAGAGTTCTTGGGCTCAGCGTGCCAAGTATTTTTTTTTTGTCCTGACTCCATGAAAGACACTACGGTGTCACTATTAAATAAATGAAGGGAGGAGCTACTATTTATTTTTATACCTGGCTGTAACCACTATTCTGCATATATTGTATTTATCAAGGTTAGATTGACAGTCTAAAGCAATCCTTCATTTGAAGGGTGATGGACTAAGTGACTTAACAGTTATTTTTCAAACTGCTCTGCCTTTGCATGATACTGAGGCTATGTGTATACTACAGGGTTTTTGTGCAAAAACCCATGGAGCGTCCACACCTCAAGTGTGATTTTGCACAAGTAAATTTACAGTGAATCGACAGAACAGAGGGGTTTTTGCGGTACAGGTATTCCTCTTTCTATGAGGAGTAACTCCTTTTTTGTGCAAGACCTCTTGTTCTAAAAGATGTGTGTGCACGGGAGATGGGGTTTTTGCGCAAAAACAGCCTGTCGTAAGAAGCACAGGTGCCCTGGTGGCCATTCTGTTAACGGCAATCAGAGCTTTCTTGAGAGAGAGAGTCCATGCAGTGTGGATGTTCCCTTGTGCAAAAGCGCATCGCTTTTCTGATGAGCTTTTGCAGTGTGGATGCGCTCTTGAGCAAGAAGTTTTTGTGAAAGATCTTATCCGATAAAAGCTTCTTGTGCACGAAGCCTGCAGTGTAGATGTAGCCTGAGGGACTGAGGGTTACAGAGAAAGCTTTCTATAAATGCATGAAATCTATAGAAAATAAGGATTTCTAATAAAGTCTAAACCACAGCCACTCTTTGCAAGGACTGAGCCTGCCCAACACATGAAGTTCTGATTGGCATCCAAACTTCCGCAAAGTTTGGGGTAGGGCTGACTGTGTGAATCCATTTCAAGCTGATTTTTTTAACTTGTATTTCCATGTTTTAAAATGGTCAAGTGACTGTTAAATATTCTGTTTTAATCTCACTCTTAAGAAGTATCACATCTGATATTTCAGAAGTCTTGTATACTTTGTTCTCCCAAGCCTGCTTTACCCTAGGGCAAAATACCTTCAAAACATTCCTCTGGGAGTGCTCAAATATCTTTAGAGAACATTCTCTGGAAATCTTCAAGGGGAAGCACTGATTGACTGAAAACTTTAAAAAAAAAAAAAAAGGGGCAAACCAAACCATGTAGTTGAAAGCATATTTTTAAAATACTAAATCTGAATGTTTTGTCTTTCAGTACTAGCTATTAATGTCATCAAATTGAGTTACAGCTTAGCAACTCTGATCTAACGTATTTTGCTAAAATTGTAATTGAAAGAAACTGTTGTCTCTCACATTTTGGCATTTGCATGTCTCAATACATAGCATCATCCCGGAAAGGAGAGACTGAAGTGGTTTGGTAGTTTTTATGCTGTAAACTAAGACTGACAAATAAAAGTGTACAGACATTTTGAGTGACATTTACGACAATAGCAGTAAAATATTGTCCAAAAGTAAAAATACTTCCTGAGGTTACACTATATTGCATACAGTCTAGTGTGACCATTGTCCTCAGCTTTTGGGCAGGCAATACACTCTATTCTCAAGATTTCCTAGTAATAGTAATTTTATATTTTAACACAGACCATTAGGCAGGTACAGATTTTAACATACACACACACACACACACACACACACACCTGGAGAAGGAAATTATTTGTTATCCTTTTCAATCTTTTTTGTACCTAAGTGTAGGTGCAAAAACATAGGACTTCACATCATAAAGATTTCAATGCAGAAGTCTTTACATCTAGCACCCATGTGCAAAACAGCTTCAATGCATAAAAGTAACTCCTATGAGAGCAGAAGAGTTTGGTGTGTATTGCCAGCTCTTCTTGCCGCTGGAAGGGGCAAGCTTATTTCTCCAGCAGAAGTTGCTGAGGTAGATGGATGATTCCCCACGCAGGAAACTTCAAACTCTTCCCGCTCCAATGTAAGTTATTGCCTTCAAACATGTGATATTGCTAACATGGCAGTAGGAAGCCAGCACAAATAACTTTGTGAACAATTTTTGTTCAGATGGGTGAAAAAATTCCAAGGAATTAACAGATGGTGTGTGTGTTTTACAAACCTTTATTCACGTAGGATATAATGAAACAGAATAGCTCAAAATAGAATAGTTTATTGTTAATACAATTCATGTGCTACTAAAATAGATCCATATGAAATCAGAAAGGCCAGATGCAGAACCTACCATCTGGCAATCAATCTTTCTTTTCATTCAATATCTCTTATCGAACTAGCTTTGTTTAGAACTTCGTTTAGAACTAGTGAGCCTGACTTTAACCTCCTGCTTTACTTAGCATTAATACTATTCTTAACATTGCATCTTTCATTGCTTATCACCTGTTATTATTGTCTTTTTAAAGTTACAGTTTGTCAGTTTTTTTAATAACTTATTTTTGTACATTTTTATAAGATTGAGGCAAGACGATAATACGTATTTTGAAATTTTATAGCATTAGAATGTTGCCTTTTTATAAAGTATATTATTGAAAGACAAGAAAAATAACAATACTTTATGCAAAAATTATTAGAGCAGCAAGGCATACAACATACTATATTAGAGAGAAATGTACATGAACTGCCATCTATATCTATAGCTATCTGTCTTTCAGTCACAAATCCAATGGTGGAAAATGTGACTAGATTTGCAGGATTTGGGAGGGTATCAAAAATCATGGTCATTGATACCCCAGCAAACATAATGAGGTAAAAACTTGGTCCTACTGAAGTCATTGGGAATTCTGACATTATCTTCAATGGAACTAGGATTTTTTTTTAAATGGATGTCTACCTAATCAGTGCAGTTTTCAATTCAGGTTTAGTTTGAGACAAATGTTTAGTTTCTTTCATTAAATCACCCTAAATCGCCTTTGCATTGTATGCAAAGTGTACCATGATGGTACTTAAGTTTTCCATTTTAAGGACCTGATCATAACCTACTTGAAATCTACTGAAAAACTCCCATTGACTTTAAGTGAAGGTAGATCAGGCCTTATGGAAGGCATTTAAAAAGGTGTAGGTGTTTCTGTGGTCTAGTAGTAATCAAAAGCAAATATCAAACAGTTTAAAAATATGTTTGGAAATTGGCATCAAGAATTTTGAATATTTTTCCCAATCTTCTCTAAAATACTATATTCAGACTTCTTGGTCTGGCAAAATTGAGTTGAATTTCTTATAAAAGAACAATTTCCTGTGAGATATCTGCTACTTTATATATTGCTGGCCTGACTAAATGTAAGGACAACAATTTTTCTCAGATTATTTCAGCTTACCTATTTTCAGGGATAGCCAGAAACAGGGTGTGAAGAGGCAAAATAAAATAGAAACATCATATCTCAGAGGAAGGGCTTAATTCAATTCTAACTGGAGATTAATGGTTTTGCTATTGCTTATTTTAATTTATGCCAGTATGCCTGGAAGTAAGGATAGGTTTTTTTCAAAATGGAAATGAATAGTACACAATCCTAGACACATTTACTAATACTCTCCTGACTATCCTCCAAGTATGACACAGAATAGGACCTCGGGGCAGGTGAGGCACTGAATCCTGGGTCTTGCAATCAGTAGGCCCAAATGATATCGTTTGCGAAGACCCTCAAATTTACTTGAACTCATCATGAACCTATTCATGGTTCCATGCAGAGATTCTAGGTCATATCCTCAGAGAGAGCAAATCAGTCTAACTCCTTGCAAATTACACCATCTGAAGAGCTGACCCTTCACCTTTTACTGCTTTTATAAAGCAACACATGTCTCTCTAAAATTACTTAAAATGCATATTACATAAGATCATTAATAACCATTTTCATCCTTTCAAACATCATTATTAAAAAACAAAACTTCTAGATAAACCGGCTGCCCTAACATATCTATGTCTCTGACTTTGCTCATTCTAATTAGCTGAAAAATAGGAATCAAACTGAATTACAAATTGCAGATATTTGTTGTCTTTAAGAGCATGACTACCCTTTTAGTATACTTGTTGAAGTCAGACTTTGTGCTAATATGATTTTCAAGATAAATTTGCCCATTTAATATCAACTGGTTAAATCTCCTCACACAGTTCTACCATAACTCAAATCCCCATGCTGAATGGTTTATATTGGTACACAGTGACAGGGGAAAAGGAAGAGAGATTTAAGTAACAATACAAGAAAATTAATCTTTAGACCCAAGCTGCCACTGCTAAATATCCCTATATATCTCTATTAGGCAGAAGGCAAAAGTCAATAGATGTGCAGTCTGACTAACCTCCTTATTCCTACATTAATCAGTGGCATCTTGTAGCAAATTGCAGTTGAAAAACAAAATAAAAAAAATAAAAATGAAGATTGCACAAACATACACTTATAAAAAACAGAAAGCTATTGCAGCCTGACTGTCCAGAAAAAATATTCAGTGCATTAAGGTAAAATGATGGTTTCATGCTGTAATGGAAAATCTCTCTTATTAATGAAGTAGCCAAATGGAACCTGCTGATCTAATGCAATAAATCTTTAGTAAAGTCCAATTAGGATAAAAGTAGGAGACTGGGAGCTTTTTTTCCTTACAAGTAGAGGTAAAATATCTCCTTAAAGGGGGAAAAAAAACCCTCACAACATTGGTTGTAAACAAAGATTTTAACACACACACACACACTACAATTCAGATTTACCAAGATATTAAATGGTGTCAAGCATTTTTAAAGCATTTCTTAAATGTCTTATCTATGTTATGATTTAGCTTTTAAAATGCTTGTCACTATTTAATATCTCAGTAAATCCCAAAGGAGGGAACAAGGAGGGAATCATGATTCTCTGAGCCACGATTCCTCTCTAGGACATCTCTGCAGCAGTGCCTTATCTTCACTGTGAACTATGACAGAGACAGTCTAGTCCCATGTTGGCAGAGAGGACCAAAAAAAAAGTGAATGGTTTCCAAGGGTCTTTGGGATGCTTAAAGTTTTAATGCTATGTAGATTAAAAAAATATACAAATCTTGTTGAGTTAAACATTTTTTAAATTAGCCGATTAAAACACTTTAGAAAACAATTTTCCTAAATGAAGTCTAGCTGAGCGTTACTGCTGTGTAGCTCATGTTCATGCCTCTTCACTACTGAATATCCCCAAAGCACTTGTTACTAATGGATTGAGTTTTTATGTCATCATGATTTACAGAGTGCTAGAGGGACAATTACATAAGTGTTTACTTAAATTCACAACTTCTCCAAAACCCAACACGATTCTTTTGTTACCATAATCTCTAATGGGCATATGTGCAGTTTGTATATCATGGTATGAAACCGAATACTTCTGACTTTGCTTGTCTGACTGGTGATTCACAAAGTCCCTCATGTCTAGCAACTGAACTTCTGGGAAACAGCTGCTGATCCCACACTGAAATTAAGAATGTTTGAGCTCTTCTGATTTATGTTAATTCCCGTGGGAACAATGCCATGAAAAATGAAGACCACTTGTCAACAATGACACCATATCTCTCAGCACTATTAAAAAACTATTTCAAAATATACTGACTTTTTACTATCTTTTTATGGTAAAATACACATACTATATTGATACTGGAGAAAACGGAAATCACTAAAACAATATATATCCTGTTAGTGGCAAATTTAGCTCTATCATCTGTGACCACATATGGATTATTTGCAGCAGAAATGTTGCAATTCTACTACATGGTGCATGTGGGAGTGTATGTGTAAGTGTGTTTATGTACGGCAGACATGGATGAGTGGGAAAATGTGAGGTTTTTGAGACCTGCCCTCATGTAGACCCTCTAGAGATGCTCTGTTGACACCCTACAGGCAGTGCAAACATACCCAAAAGGCTATGTCAGCAAATGGGCTGGAGTAGCTTCCGCAGAGAGATTTCACAGCTGCTCTGTGGCTTGGGAAAAAAAATTCCTCCCCAATGCTTATTTCAGCCACAAGGGCCCCAGACTGAGATAACAGGAAGAGTACAGAGCTGTATTTGCCATTTCTATGAATGACATCTGACTGAGTAATCTATTGGCATGACTGGAATAATTGCAGACAGTATGTTAGTAGTAGTTATTAGAGTGACTGAATAATTGCTGATCTTCTGCTGTATATTTTTATGAAAGCACATATGGTAAAATTGTCAGTGGGCAGAGTCATAACACACAGGTGCCATAGGCATGGAGACCACTACACACAAGGTAACTGAAGAAATTCTACTGCATGGTTTAGGGCAGGTCACACAGAGCACATGAAGGGTAATTCTACACATACTGAGTGCCACGGAGAAATGCTTCACAAAGTCTCTCTTTTTCTTCAGAATTTGTATATGGGGGCGAGGGGTAATACAAGAACTGGGAGAGAGTAGGGCATAAAGAAACATTGGACAGAGCCCTCCACAGAGGGGATAATTCAGAAGCCACGGACACTTCTGTATATCACTGACTATGTCCCTATAATGTTATCATTGTGCCCATTGTTGTTCAGCCCAGGTTTTCAGAAAACAATTATTTACAAGATTATAATTTCAGCCAGTATGGTTGTTGAAAGTTACAAAGCATATGGAGATGAGAGAAGCCTTTTCATTTAAGCTATGTCTGTCATGTAGTAGCAAATTACTTATTTTTCAAAAAGACACAAAAAATAGGAAGAATTCCCTCCCATTATTTCTTTCTTCCTGTGATGGGGGATCCCACCCCCGCACTCCTGGCAGCCCGGAGCCGGGGAGCAGCCGTGGGAAAGCGGGAGCGGCAACGGAGCCCGAGAGAGCCTGCAGCGAAGCCGTGCAGGCGCAGGGGGGTCCGGGTGGAAATCGGTGGGCTGTAGGACCCAGGAGCAAGGGCCGACGCCAGGCGCGGGCGGAGGGATGCTGAGCGGGGCATTTAAAAGGAGGGAGGGCGGGCAGAAGGGGGAGGAAGCGCGGGGAGCGGAGGAGGTTATGCTCTCGACCCCCTTCCTCAGACAGGTACCAGTGCTGGTGCCAGAACCGAGGAAGCAGCGGAATGTAGGGTGGAACCCCGACGGGGCCGACGGTGCGCGGCGACCTGGACAGGCGAGCTGGGGGCCGCGGCGGCCGGAACCACGGGAAGCCGGACGCAGGATAGGGGAATCGGCCTGGAAGCTGTGGCTGTGGAGCGGCCAAGCGGGACTCTGGGAGCTGGGTCCGAGGACATAGACTGCGGGAGCGGTGGACAGGTGGACAAAAGCTGAGGGCGGAGGGCAGGGAGAAAAGAGGAGGGCCCTCCCCGTCACCCTGACTCGGGACTCGGCTACACTGGTGGAGAATGTGGTAGGAAAAAAAAGGGAGGGAAGGGTACCCTAGCCCCAGCGCGAGAGAGTAGGTATTAAAAAAAAAAAAAAAAAAAAGCACAAACCTAGAAAAATGGATGCAAGGAAGCTGCTGGAGTGGCTGGCCGAAAGCCAACAGCAACAGCAGCAACAGCAAACGCAGCTCCTCCAACAATTGACGGAGCAACAAAGGGAGCAGCAGAAATTAGTGAGGGAACTAATAGAGCAGCAGCAGAAACAAATGGACCAGTGGGTGAAACGGGGCCGGGGGGATGAGGGGCCCCCTAGGGACGCCAGGAGAGGGCCCAGGGATAGGGGCCGCCCTAGCGTTACCTCTGTGTTTAGTAAAGATGACCCTGAGTGATGACCCGGAGGCCTTTCTAGTAACTTTTGAAAGGGTCGCCACGGTGGCCAGATGGCCAGAGGAGCATTGGGCGACATTACTGGCCCCTTACCTTACAGGCCCGGCCCAAGGGGCATATCACAAAGTGAAGGAGGCCATTTTAGATCAGGCCGGAATTACTCCCAAAACCCATAGGCAAAGATTTTGGGCAGAGAAGTACCGGCCGGGGGAGCGCCCCACAGCCGTAATACAGAGACTAAAAGAGGCAGCCATACGATGGTTGGAGCCAGAAAGAAAATCAGCCCCGCAGGTAGTGGAGATGATTGTGTTGGACCAGTTTTTACAGATCATGCCCCTGGATAGCCGACTGTGGGTGCGACGACACCAACCCACAACGCTCGGAAAGGCCATCTCCATCCTGGAGAACTACGTGGCCATGGAGGGAGGGGAAGACAAGCTGGCAGGATCCCAGGAGGGCCCCGGAGCCAAGGGAGAGTGCGGGAGGGCGCGACCGACAAGAGCAAGAGGCACCTGGATCACGCCACCCATCCCTTGGAAAAGGTGGGGAGAAGGGACACGAGCAGGTCCGGCCGAAACCCCGAGGGAAAACACCCCCAGAGATAAGGAGTCGACGCCCCCACGCCCGCCAGAGCCGGAGAAATGAGGTGCCTGCTTTGAGTGTGGGCAGGAGGGCCGCTATCAGTGGGACTGCCCGTTCATGGACTGCTCATACGGCAGGGCGATGACAGCAGCATGACGAGCATGGGGCCGAGATGACAAAGATCACAGTCCAGGTAGGCCTAGTGGGGAAAACCGTATGGGCACTGGTAGACTCAGGGTGCAACCAGACGGTGGTGCGGGAGGAGTTGCTACTGAAAGACGGGCCAGAGGGGCCCCACCGTAGCGATGCAGTGCATCCATGGAAATGTGAAACAGTATCCCACATGGTGGATCCTCATAAGGGAGGGAGCCCGACGAGAGAGGTGCCGGGTGGCGGTAGCCCCGAGCCTGGCCTACCCGGTGGTCTTTTGGCGAGACTGGCCCGGCTTCCAGAGACTGATTGAAGAGTTGGGGAAAGGATGTATGGAAAAGGAGGAAGGAGGGCCGCCACACCGAGGCGTGGAGAGCAGACTCAGGGAGGCACAAGCGGCCAGCACTCTGAGTGGCAGCCCCGAGAGGGGAGCGATCGAGGACGACGGGGATTTCCTACATGAGCAATGCGAGGACGAATCCTTGAAACATGCCTGGGAGCAAGCCGGACCAGGGGATGACACCAAGGAGAGAGGTGTGCAAGGACCCCGGTTCGAGGTAAGAACTGAACGGTTGTACCGGGTAGTCCCGCGCCCCGGGCAGATGGGGGAGACCCTACAGCTACTGGTGCCGGCACGCTTCCGTTGGCGGGTATTGGAAGTGGCTCACGCTAACCCCTGGGTCGGACACTTAGGGGCAGAAAAGACGCTGCAAAGGATACTGCAGCGATTCTATTGGCCTGGGGTGTACAAGGAGACTAAAGACTTCTGTGAGTCCTGCCCCGAATGCCAACGGGCGGGAGGGAAGAACATCCCCCAGGCTCCGTTCGTACCCCTCCCGGTGGTGGACATTCCATTTAGAAGGATAGCCCTAGACCTAGTGGGCCCCTTAGAAAGATCCCGGAGGGGCAACCAGCATATTTTAGTTTTAATAGACTATGCCACACGCTATCCGGAGGTGGTACCCCTCCGGAACACGAAAGCCCCGTTATTGGCCGCCGAGCTGGTGAAAGTATTCTCGAGGGTGGGATTGCCCCAGGAGATACTGACTGACCAGATACTGGGACTAACCTGACGGGGCGAGTCATGGCAGAGCTCTGTCGCCTGCTGAAGGTGAAAAAGCTCCGTACCTCGGTCTACCACCCCCAGACAGATGGGCTGGTGGAGCGCTTTAATAGAACACTTAAAATGATGCTCCGGAAGTTTGTGGAAGTAGATTCCCGAGACTGGGACCAGTTCCTGCCGGCACTTTTGCCGTACGGGAGGTACCCCAAGCCTCCATGGAGTTTTCCCCGTTCAAATTACTTTATGGAAGACAACCTCGGGGGATACTCGACCTGATCAAGGAGGAATGGGAAGAGCAGAGCTCGCGAGGAAAGGGGACCGTGCCCTACATTTTAGAGCTGCGGGAGAAGTTGAAGGTGGAGGGGGAATTAGCCAAAGAGAACCTAACATGGGCACAGGCAAGGCAGGCCCACAATTATAACCAGGGGGCCAAGACCCGGACCTTCGCTCCCGGGGACAGGGTGCTGTTGCTGTTACCATCGGCAGAGTCGAAGCTCCTGGCTAAGTGGCAAGGCCCTTATGAAGTCCTCCGACGAGTGGGCCCAGTCGACTATGAAATCAAGCTGCCGAACAGGAGGAAAGGTACCCAGATCTATCACATAAATCTACTGAAGAAGTGGAAGGACCGAGAGGGCTTGATGGTCACAACACAGCCCGCAGAACTGGCGTTAGGACCCTGGGGCGGAGACCGAGGAGACACGACGGAGGAGGCTGCCCTGGGGCAAGAGTTGACAGGATCACAGAAGAAGGAAATGAAGGCCCTGTTACACGAATTTGCGGCAGTACTGTCGACCCGACCGGGGAGGATGACCCTGGGCCAACAACACAACCAGACGGCCCCCGGACAGAAGGTGCGTGAACCCCTCAGACGCCTGCCTCGGAAGATGTGGGGCACTGTGAAGGAGGAAATACACAAGATGTTACAGATGGGGGTGATATGGGAATCAAGGAGTGGTTGGCAGAGCCCCATAGTCCTCGTCCCCAAGCCTGATGGAACCCTCCACTTCTGTATCGACTTCCGTAAAGTCAACGCCCTGTCGCGATTCGATGCCTACCCTGTGCCCCAGGTCGAAGAACTGCTCGAAAGGTTGGGACAGGCACAATACTTGTTGACGATAGATCTCACGAAGGGATATTGGCAGATCCCCCTAACACCAGCGTTGCAAGAAAAGACCACCTTTGCCACGCCCTTCAGGTTATCTCACTTCATAACAATGCCCTTCGTGCTGAATGGTGCGGCAGCCACCTTCCAGAGAATGATGGACAAGTTGTTGAGGGAACACCAGGTGTACGCTGCCGCGTACATCGACGACATCGTCATTTACAGTGCGTCTTGGGAAGAACATCTAGCTCATATCTGGACCATCCTAGAGGCCCTTGCCGCAGCTCAGCTTACGGCCAACCCGAGCAAGTGCTCGTTCGGCCAGACAGAAGTGACTTACTTAGGGTATATCGTCGGGAGAGGGCATCTAAAACCACAGGTAACCAAAGTGGAGGCAGTACAGAACTACTGGGCCCCGACCATGAAAAAGCAAGTGCGGCAATTCCTGGGCCTCGCCAGTTATTACTGGAGGTTCATACCCCATTTCGCCACGATAGCAGCCCCCTTGACTGAACTGACAGAGTGGGCGTCCGCAAAGGGTGCAGTGGACAGAGCAGTGTGAAGGTGCCTTCCGACGGCTGAAACAAAGCCTCACCGCAGCCCCCTTGCTGGCCCAGCCGGACTTTACTAAAACCTTCATAGTCCAGACAGATGCATCAAATGTAGGTGTAGGGGCTGTACTGGCCCAGGAACAACAGGGAGGCGACCGGCCCATCTTGTACATAAGCCGCAAACTCCTTCCACGGGAACAACTATACTCCACTATAGAGAAGGAAGCGCTGGCCATCAAATGGGCAGTTGAGTCCCTAAGATACTACCTTTTAGGCAACCTGTTCCTTTTAATGACATACCATGCGCCGTTGACGTAGATGTACAACATGAGAGAGGCAAACCCTTTGATAATGAGGTGGTATCTATTCTTACAACAATACACATTTCAGATAGTGCACCGGGCGGGGCAGGACCACATGAATGTGGACTTCCTGTCCAGGTGTGCTGACCAGATAAAAGAAGGGAAAGGTAACGAGGAGCCGGAGGGGGAGGTGCGTGACGGGGGATCCCACCCCCGCACTCCCGGCAGCCCGGAGCAGCTGCGGGAAAGTGGGAGTGGCGGCAGAGCCCGAGAGAGCCCGCAGCGAAGCTGCGCAGGCGCAGGGGGGTCCGGGAGGAAACCGGTGGGCTGTAGGACCCAGGAGCAAGGAACCAGGGCCGACGCCGGGTGTGGGCGGAGGGACGCCAAGCGGGGCATTTAAAAGGAGGGAGGGAGGGCAGAAGGGGGGGGGAAGCGCGGGGAGTGGAGGAGGTTCTGCTCTCGACCCCCTTCCGCAGACAGGTACCGGTGCTGGTGCCAAGACCGAGGAAGCAGCGGAGCGGAGGGTGGAACCCCGACCGGGCCGGCAGCGCGCGGCGACCTGGACAGGCGAGCCGGGGGACGCGGCGGTCGGAACCACAGGAAGCTGGATGCAGGATAGGGGAATCGGCCCGGAAGCTGTGGCTGCGGAGCGGCCAAGCGGGACTCCGGGAGCTGGGTCCGAGGACATAGACCGCGGGAGCGGTGGACAGGTGGACAAAAGCTGAGGGTGGAGGGCAGGGAGAAAAGAGGGGGGGCCCCCCCATCACCCTGACTCGGGACTCGGCTACACTTCTGCCTAATACTATATGTAACTAAGCCAGTGTCTTTATCTTATGCAAATGTCACATTTCTTGATATCTGCAATGATTGGTTTCATATCAGAAAATAAGCAATGCTTAGCAGAAATGTTCTGTTGATGGTAACACTGCATCTAGTATATAAAACAGGACTCCAGGGAGGCCAAACTGTGGTTTGTGAGCTGCATGTGACTCTTTTACAGTTAAAGTGTGGCTCCTGGAGACCCCCCAGAAATCCCCCCATTCATCATCTACCAAACTGGTGCGGGGGAGCTTGGGACATCTGCCTTGCAGCAGGAAGGTGGGATTGGGGCTTCTGTCCAGCAGGAAGGGGGTCTGGGAGCTTCACCCCCTATAGGCTCAGGTTGCAGCGGGAGAGCGGCTAATGCCCTAAACCCAGACAGGTGTGCCGCAGCTCTCAAACTTTCAAAGATTGTCCATATGTGGCTCAGAGGGCCACTCCAGTAATATACCAACACCACACATTGTAATGACTCTGAGGAATCTTTATATTACAGTGTGTGGTCTTGGCAACATGATTATTTATCATTTAGGTAAGATATAGATATGTTAAACTGTATAAACAACAAGGAGTTCAGTGGCACCTTCAAGACAAACAGATTTATTTGGGCATAAACTTACATGGGCAAAGACCCAGGTCATCAAATGCCCTTGAAAGTTTATGCCCAGATAAATTTGTTAGTCTTTAAGGTGCCATAGGACTCCTCATTGTTTTTGCAGATACAGACTAACACAGCTACCCCTCTGATACTAGATCATGTAGATCAGTAGATTATGTGTATGAATACTGCAGTATTCTGCACCTTTTTATGTACTCTATTTGAAACCCTGTGTGTTGCTCAGAGAATGTTTCACATATAAACTGAACAAAGCCCAACTTCTGATATATGTGATTGGTATGATTTGCAATGATGTTTTCAACTCCTCTACAGTGGTAGTGGAGAAAGATAACTCTTCCTGATCTCTTCTTTGGAGCCATTTGCAAAGAGAATTAAGAAAGAAATACAGATATCAGAGGGATTGTAATGAAGGCAGGGGAACAGGCAACACCACTTTATGCAGATGTGTTATTAATGATTGTCAATCCAATTGTCTCTTTCCCCAATGTGCTAAAGGAGATTAAAGACTTTAGTGCAGACTTGGGAATTAAAGTAAATTATGCAGATTGTGGCTCTCTGGGTCTGGGAATTGAACTTGAGGCATGTTATAGTTTCCTTTTCTTGCAGAATGCAAGAATGAATAAGAAAGGAACAGGAAATGGCTCTCAGCACAGCTAAATAATACAAACAGGAAACACTGGACCTGCTGAGGAGGAGAGTGATCTTGTGGCTGCAGAACAGGATGGGGACTCAGGAGATGAAAATAGAAGGGGATGAAACTGAGAGCACGGACAGCTCACAGATTAGGCCACTAACCTGGCACTTTGTAGATCCAGGATCATATCTATGCGCTACCACATACTTCCTCAGTGACCTCAGAGAAACTGCTAAATCTCTCTGAGAGTCAATTCCCATCTGACAAATGGGGTAAAACTTGCCAAATGGGGATGAAAATTGCAAAGAAATATACATTAAAAGATAGTGAGTTGCTCAGATACCTTCTCAGTGGGGAGCATATAAGCACCATGTAAAGACTGATCTGATTTCAATTTCCAGCTCTGTCCCAGCCGTCCTATGTGATGTTGGGCAAGCCATTCAATATCCATGTCTTAGTTTCCACATCAGTAACAGGGGATAACAATCACACATGGGAATTGGGAGGTTTCATTCATTAATGTCTGTGAGTGAATACAGATCCTTGGATAGAAAATGCTATGTTGGGACACTGCATTATATTTAAATACCAGAAAGGATGTTCTGATAATTAGGGTTACAAATAAACAGCCAGACATTTCCCTCCTCTTGCACACAGGAACGGAGCCTGAGTCAGCAGAATAAGCGGGAAGAGTTTCACTTCTGTGGCACAGTTCTCTTCCCACTGAGGCTACAGAAGCTTGACTGTGTGGATTGCATGGAACTCTAACTGCATGAAGGGGTAATGGACTATTTTGACCCCCCATATCCCACGCATGTGAAAACAACCATATTCTGTTCATTTCCATTTGTTTCCTCCCCCCCCCCCCACTTGTACTGAGAAACTTGGGGAAAGGGAGGTGGGGAAGTATTTTCAAGATTTGCAGTGGGCATGGACACCACTAGTATTATGGCTGTCCATTAGAACTGCACAAGACTGGGGCAAATGGCATAGAATCAGAGGGTCTTCATTGCTCCAGGATTCTAAGGAAACCCCAAATCATGCAGATCATACTGCTCTAGCTTTTCTCAAGAGGAGTGCTTCTCCTGCTTTCCTCAGAACTTCTCCTAGGAAACCGAGTTTCATCTCATAGGGTACGTCTACACTGCATACTTATTTTGAAATAAGCTATTCCAGAATACTTATTCTGGAATAGCTTATTTAGACATAGCACATCTACACTGCAGGGAAGCCTCAAAATTCTTCTGAGGCAGACTTCCCTAATGTAGACGTGCTATCTCGAGTTAGAGCCCCAGGAGGTACCTGGGAGGAATAACTTAAATGGCCTTGGTAAGGGGCTATTTCAAAATAGCAGCAGTGGGGTGTCTACACATGCCTTATTTTGAAATAGCTATTCTGGAATAGGTGGTATTCCTCGTAGAATGAGGTTTACAGATTTTGGAAGAAGCCGTCCGTTATTTCGAACTTATTTCAAAATAACAGAATGACTGTGTAGCTGCTCGCTTTGATATTTTGAAATAATGCTAGTTATCTCAAAATAGTGGTGCAGTGTAGATGCACCAATAGTGTTTTGTATTCCCATAATGGGCTATTCTCAGAGCCCTCAACTATACCACCTTTTGTGGGACATTTTCATTTTAGCTCAATCTGGCTGCCTTTTCTTATTCCCTATCAAGGCAATGATATTCTACAGACCAGAAGAGCTGTTTAGCTAATGGGGTGAGTAACCCACTAGAAAAGCTAGTGGGTCAAGTCCATCTTAGCAGCTTCTCCACAAAGAGAATAATAATTACTCATGTGCTATAGGTCTGTGCTGAAGATTTGACCATCCAAGATTCTAATCCTGTTAACACATTTTAACACATATCCTTATGGTTGCACATTATGGAATTATTTTTCTGCTCTCTTATTTAGAAAAAAAAAGTCTATTAATTCAAACACTGAGACAAATCATTAAAATGGGTTTCATAGATTTTTTAAAAAATTGCAATTTGTCAATTATGGCACACACAATGCACAACAAAACAGATGTGTTCCACTTTTCTGTCATTTGTCACTCATTTTGATGGCCTGTGTCACACACTGGTAGATGTGAAGGATGAAAGGAATGGTTGTTCTTAAAAAAAAAAAAAAAAAAGATAATGAGATCTAAATCAGGACCATATTTTAATATGCATTTCTATTACTACCTTACGGATGATATGTACATTAACTATCTCCTCAGGGGCCAAGTAAAACTAGATTCTGAATGCATAGCCAGTACACTTACTTCAAGTACTCCTGAAAGTGTATTACACATCTTTTGCTGGATGCAGTGGAACTGGAGGGGAAGCCAACATACAGCAGCATGTTGGTGTTCATCTTTTCTTGACAACAGAATGGCTAAATACAAAAGGGTATTAAAAGGGTATTATCAGAGCAAAATAAGTAAGGAAAAGTAAGCCTTGTGCTTGCAGATAATGCTATGATAACAAATCCTAGTTCAGAAATGGATTCATATTTTTTCTTCCTAGTCTAATGTCAAAACCCAGTGAAACACATTTTTGTTCACGGGAAGATGCCAGATTTACTATAGGCCCAAAATCTGCACTACATTAGGTTCAGTGGAAACACATTTAGCTTCAAGTTCAAAGAGTAAAACCTTTAAATCTTACAGCGTCATACTGCAGGAATCGAATCTCTTTCTTTCCCTCTCTCACACGCATAGAACAATGTAACAATGTGCATATTCTTGCTCTTCACTTGTACTCTGCAGGATACCACTCAAAAGACTGAAAAGAGATGACAGTGAACAGCAAGCACCGAGGGAAGCAAATGTACATGGGGGTTATTTTTATCATGAATGAAATGAAAGGGCTAGACAGAATTCCAGGAAGTGAATTTTAGAACAAGAATCAATCCTTGTACAAGCTATAGTGATTAATCTAAGGAGGTGAAATGCTTTCAAGAGACATCTTCTCTCTCCTTTCCATTTGTACTGATGGCTCCTAGATAGCCTAAGCAGAAGTGCAGTAGTAATAGTTAAAAGTGATGTGGTCTTCTTTTAAATTTTGGTATAATTTGGCTCTTGTCTGTGACATGGAAGTTGAATGTCACTCACATGATTTGGAGAGTTTGCATTCTTCTGCTATCAGGATTTGTTGAAAATGAAGTAACTGCTTATTTTAATTATTTAAGGCCTGAGTTTAACAACATTGCAAACCTAGCTAAATTTTATTTGAATAAGAAGAGGAGAAGGCACCACCTTTCTTGATTAACCTGGAAAGCTTTGTTACACATTAATTCACCTTAATAATAAAAGAAAATGCCATACCTCTGAAACATAAAAGCCTGTTTGAATGGCTGCTACATGAATGTGCTAGAGTATGGGGACAAAGCAGCATGAAGAATATGTACCATACTCATAAAAGGAAAATCCAGACCACCCAAATCCCCTTGCACAGCTGTTTTTTTGGAGAGACTTGCCCCCCTGAGACAGAATTCCTCCTCAATTCTCCCTAGGGTGTCACCTTCAATACTACTATTCAGCCCAAGGCTTGTCATTTTTTTAAAGTTACAGTGTTAAGATGGCAGATTATATATGAATTTCAGCAGGAAGGGATTGCCACATACATGTCTCTGTATCGTCCAGATCTTACAGTTCTTGTGTAGAGGGAATATACTAAATTGTGAGTGTAGCTTAATTTTTCAGCATTTTACTAGTCATGCCATCCCAGGTTGGCTATTTCAAGAATATTTATGATTCAGCTGTTACTCAGCACTAGTTACTATTGTAATTTTACTTCTGCTTTCACAGTTCCCCAGGGAACAGGCCAGTCACATCTAACTGAAGCCATTCATCCCAGATGTTTTTGCTGACATAGAAATAGAGCACATTTCATAGAAATCAAATAATGCAGAGGAAACTGGGAGGTAAAATACGTTAAGTTTCTTCCATTCTTTCATTTATTCATCAAGCCATTCCCCTTAACAGCCCTATGTTTTTGCAATGAAAAGCACTGGTGATTTCTTACAGCGACTGTTAACTATGTTCCAAGTGTTGGCCAATGGGGGCTGTCAGAAAGTTATGTGATGTAATGCTATCTTGATCTGTCCTGAAGGATTTAGCGTGCTACCTTTGCCACACTCCTCGCTCAGCAGTCTGACAGAGAATTGTTGTTAGACCAGGCTAGCTTCTACGCAGCAGTATCACTTCTTATTCACATAGATACTATCCTATACTATTAGTTGCAGGTTGTACACTTGGGCAAAGCACTGTATAACATCAATTCCTGCTGAAGCCCTACTGATGCTCCCCACCATACAGGAAGTGTTCAGCATAGGTGCTGGAACTAGGGTGATGTGGGTGCTGTAGCACCCCCTGGCTTGAAGTGATACATGGCTTAGAGTTTGGTTCAATGGCTCTCAGCATCCCCACTCAGCACCATTCAGTGGTGCTGAACTTAACTTGAATACCATGTTACTTTCATTCATTCATCAGAAAAGACATTATGTAGGCAATGTTCAGATGTTTGTCTTGTCAATCAAGATCTCCAACCTGTGGTTTAAGATTTTGCTCTAATTATGGAGGTGAGGCAAACCATAGTGAAATGTAATGAGGAAAGCAAATGTTATGTCCTATCAGCCCATGCAAAATATCGATGATAACTCATGTGGAAAAAAAATTAATGTTGAATTTTATCAGCACTTGACACATGCACAGGCTGAATAATTAGGAATTACTGTAGTTGATGGACTAGAATTTTGTGTCAACAGCAGGGGTCACAGCAATCTTAATCCTGGAAGACCTGCACATAAAGAAATATGTTACAAATGTGTGTTCCATATATAATTTATTATAAAGCTACAGAACTCTAGGGTTTTTTTCCCCCCCAGGTGAACAATGAAACTTGAGACCTATGTAGGATGCAAATGAGGGTGGGGAAAACAGGAGTGAGCACAAGTCAGGCTTTCAGTGGTAAAAAGAGAATGAAATGTTTTTGTTACTAGAAAAGTGTTTACACGGAGACACAGTTGATTTGGACCTCATCTGCTAAACGTGCATATTTTGAGAGGCGAGATGGCATGATTACCAAATTGATGTCAGAAAAATATAGCAAATTGATAGGCTCTGAAATGCTAAAATTGGTAGGAAATAGGAGCTCTTTTACAATGATAGGGTGAAAAGAAAGTATCTTTCATTCTTTTAAAATGGAATTTAAAACACCACATAACTTTCACAACATTTCAGAAAAGTAAGAGTGTGTGTGTGTGTATGTGTGTGTGTATGAGTTTGTGTGTGTGTGAGAGAGAATGAAGTAAAATGGCTGAATGTGTTATCCCCCCACAACCTGTGGGGGCTAATGAGCTCTGGGGTATCCTCCAGTGGCCGAGGTTATATCCTTACCACCCATGGGAGCTGGGGAGCTCTGGGGTATCCCCCTACCATCCACAAGGGCTGGGACGTGCCCTCACATTTTATTATATTATGGTAGACATTGCTTAAGGGTTCAGATAAAATAATAAACCAAGGCATTATCTCGTAGTTATCCTCTTGTGAGATAATAGTTGCATGCTATATGCCATTGTTTTGGTTGCAGACGAGACAGCAATGGAGGAATTTTTGCATCTGGTAACAGTTTTAGCTAAGACTGATATTTTCTCAGCTAAGGCAACCTGCTCACCATTAAAAACTGTCAACTGCCACACAATGGTGTCAGAAATATCATAGTTTGTTTTTAAACATCATAAGTATGATTAATAATTAAGATCTCAGATCATCATGTGGTAAATGTTGCTTTATATATGGTAAAAATGTCTAAAGCAACAGTTAAAAAATCAAGCAGAAAAACACATTTTCTGCAAGCCTCTGATAAGGAAAACTGAATGATGTATTACAAACTTGGTCATTTTAAATCATGGCAGCCCTCAGAGACATGAGTTAGTGCTTTTTTACTTATAGTAACCTTGGTTGGACAGGTAGCTCAAAATATACTTCAAAGGATAAGTCACCTGGATAGTAAATTAGCCTTGCTTTTAGCCTTTAGTCTCTGGTGCAGTTTGGCTTTCATAAAGGAGAGCTGGTAAGCAATCTGGTTACTATTCTGGCCAGAAAGAGAAAGAAGAAAATGGCAGTGAAAATGCAGGGAGAGGTTCCATATAGATTGTAGAGAGGAGAAAACAAGTACACATCACGTGTGATTGTCAGAGCAGAAAGGGACACTGCTCAGAAACAGCTTTGTGAGAAGACATATACAAGCAGGCTGCCACTGAATAACTTATGCACAGCTCATGATATGTTCCTTGCCCTACTATATATATTGGGCAGCTGACAAATGTCTTATTTGTGCACAAATCAGGCAAATAAAACAAGTCAGAGCAGATGAGTTAATTACGGAACTCAAACAGCTGCAAAGTTTCTGACACAACTCGAGTCAAACTCCCTCTGCCTTTCAGTCAGTTCTAAGCCTAATGCACATGTAACAAGCAGCTTGGGACACTTACACTATTGACAGAGAGGCAAAACAATAAATTATGTGGACCTCATTCTTTGGCCCTGTAGCCAGACAACATCATGAACAGCACAGTATTTCAAGATTTCAAAAATAAATAAATCATTTAGGCCAAAAATTGGGCCCCCTCAACCCAGGGTATTATTTTGTTTTTAAAAACACTAAAGTGCTACTGTTATTATTAGTGCCACAATGGCTCTATATGACCATTTTCTCTTTTTGGCTCACTCTGCAAGACTTATCACGCTGATGGGGCAGCAGGAGAGAGAGGTTGCCAGCACACACAGTCTTATATCCAAAGCTACAAGTATGTCATGGAGTTTGCAGAAGTCACAGATTCTATGACTTTCTGCTACCTCCATGATACTGGGGCCCTGCAGCAGCCCAGCCACCATCAGCACGGGGAGGCTCTCCCAAATCAGTCCAGCTGCCATGGCAGAAGGGGACCCACCACCCCCAGCTCCCAGTCAGATTGCCTCCCAGCTCTTAGCCCTGCAGCTCCCCAGCTGCCACAGAAGCAGGGGGATACGCTGGTACTTCACAGCCCTCATGCATGGTAGGGGGATACCCCAGAGCTCTGCAGCTCCCATGGGCTGTAAGGATATAACCTGGAACTCCCCAGCCACCTTGGCCAGTGGAGAATACCCCAGAGCTCTCTAGCCCCCACAGGTTGTGGGGGATAACCGAGAACTCTCCAGGCCCACGGGTGGTGACGGTATAACCTGAAACTCCCCAGCCACCTCTGCTGGTGAGAGGTGCCCCAGAGCTCCCTAGGCCTGCAGGGTGACTGAGGATCCTCCAGTCCAAGCCATTACATGGAGTAAGTCAGGGCGCAGGACCTTTCTCTCTTCCCATTTCCTAATGGGAATTTTTAGTAAAAGTCATGCACACATCACATCTTAAGTGACTTTTTGTTCATTGCCCATGACCTGTCCAGAACATGTACTAAAAATGGCCATTTCAAAATGGCAGCCTTATATCTTCTTTCTTTCCGATAGCTGGCCAAGAATACAGATTTTTTTTGAGAGTAGAGGAAAGGATGATTTCTTGTGCATAGAAAACTGACAGATTGGCAAAACATTATATGGGATGACTTCCACTAAAGAAGGATCCCTTCATTTTCACCCATCTCAGTGGTGTATTTCTATAAGATATAGAGCTTCACAAAGCATCTCCTATCAATTGCTATGAAGTAGAAAACTGGCTAAAGCATTAACCATTGATTAGGACTTTCTACACACCTGGGAGGAGAGTTCTTCTATCTGAAGGCTGCAAGTGAACAGGTATTGTACCCACACAAACTGGCTGTGGGGCACTGCTCTGGTGTTAGCAGAGGGGCCAATACTGACCAAGGGGGACCTGGGGGAAGAGGAAGGTTGGCTATGGAAGAGGGCCTGGAATGCAGTCCTGTGGGCTTCTGCAGACATCCAAGTGTCCCCGCCATCCCTGCTCCTCCCGCTCCTTCCCTGAGCTTGAGTGCCGCAACAAAGATATTTGCAACACTCCAAAGCTTGGTTGGGGATGCTTTCCCCTTGTGTACTCCAGCCCAGGTGCACCCATGGGGATGTTAGACTAGGCATGTTAGATATCAGGTAGTTGAATAGTTGTGTAACTGCATGGAATCTTAGCCGTTACATGGCTATTTGATAGTCTCCGGGGGCAGGGCCAGAAGCCAATATGCTCCGGGCCCTACTCCCAGGGCTCCTCTGCCACCAGTGTTCCCTCTAAGCTGCAGCAGCACAGCTTCACAGGTGATTAATCAGCCCTGCCCAGTTAATCAGCTCAGTGCACTGAGCCCTAAACCTCTGACTGGGCAGGGCTGATTAATCACCTGTGAAGTTTGGACCCCCCACGGACAGGAGCTGTGGCTACCCTGCACTGCTGCCTCTGTATCAGAGGCAGCAGCGCAGGGAGGAAGTTTACAAACCAGCTCCCAGCTGCCCCAGGCTGCTGCCTCTGATACAGAGGCAGCAGTGCAGGGTGGCCACAGCCCCTGCCCGTGGGGGGTCCAAGCTCTCCACAGAAAAAGGTCACTGAGGGGGGAGTTTAGCAAATTTAGCAAGGTACTTAAGCAAATACTTAAGTTTAGGCACATGTTTACATCACTTCCAAAGAACTTAAGCATATCCTCACATATTTTGCTGAATATGAATGGATTTATAGACATGCTTAGAGGGTCTGCTGAACTGCGGCTTTCAGGAGAAATCTGTGAACAGAATCTTTTTTCTTCTTGTATAGGCCATCTTCACAGAGAAGAAGGCAAAGCTGAACAGTCAGACAGTGGCTTGCTCTGTGTGGGTGTGAAAAGACAGAAGGAGAGAACAGCATGAGGATTAACACCCCGAGGCTCCCCAAAACACCATTTCCTAACCTACTACTTGTTGGACCCAGACCACAATGGAGGAAAAGGGACACTCAAAAGGTCTCCGAAAAATGATCCCCTCTGGCCCAGAAAACCACTCATAGAATCATAGAACCATAGAGCTGGAAGAGACCTCAGAAGGTCATCAAGTCCAGCCCCTTGCTCTAGGCAGGACCAATCCCAACTAAATCAACCCGGCCAGGGCTTTGACAAGCCGAGACTTAAACACCTCTTGGGATGGAGACTCCACTACATATCTAGGTAACCCATTCCAGTGCTTCACTACCCTCCTAGTGAAATAGTTTTTCCTAATATCCAGCCTGGACCTCTCCCACCACAACTCCTTATTCTGCCATCTGTCACCACTGAGAACAGCCTTTCTCCATCCTCTTTGGAACCTCCCTTCAGGAAGTTGAAGGCTGCTATCAAATCCCCCCTCACTCTTTGCTTCTGCAGACTAAACAGACCCAACTCCCTTAGCCTCTCCTCATAGGTCATATGCTCCAGCCCCCTAATCATTTTGGTTGCCCTCCGCTGGACCCTCTCCAGTGCATCCACATCCTTTTTGTAGTGGGGAGCCCAGAACTGGACACAATACTCCAGATGTGGCCTCACCAGAGCCGAATAAAAGGGAATAATGACATCTCTGGATCTGCTGGCAATGCTCCTCTTAATGCAATCTCATATGCCATTAGCCTTCTTGGCTACAAGGGCACACTGTTGACTCATATCCAGCTTCTCATCCACTATAACCCCCAGGTCCTTTTCTGCAGAACTACTACTTAGCTGGATGGTCCCCCGCCTGTAACAATGCTTGGGATTCTTCCGTCCCAAGTGCAGGACTCTGCTCTGTCTCAGCACACCACTCTGTTTGTAACTTTGTTAAATCATAGTTATTAGCACAAAAATATAGTCATAGGTAAGGCTAAGTTTTTGCCATGGTTATTTTTAGTAAAAATCACAGACAATAAACAAAATATCATGGAAGCCATGACCTGTCTGTGACTTGCTCCAGCAGCTAAATGGTTTCATGCACCAGTGTGGTGGCTGAGCACTATGGAGATCCCACTCCACTTGGGGCAGCTGAAAGCTGCAGAGAGAGGGCCCCTTTACTCATGGCAGCTAGGAGACGCGGGGTGCCCATATTCCCAAAGAGAAAACAGGGCACTCCCAGTCAGGCATCCAAGCTTTCCTTCTCCCTCCCCCAACCATGCAAGGCTGTTGCCTGTTGCTGGAGCCTGCCGGGGACTCCCACTGGCTCTAGCTCTAGTCCTGCAGCTCCTGGAACTAAAGTAGGAAATGTCAGGGATGTCTCTGGAAGTCATGGATTCTGTGACCCATGACCTCTATGACAAAGGCAGTCTTAGTTATAGATGCTGGAACTAAAGGTGAGGGGGAGGGGGGCGGCTATGCTCTCTGGTCTGAAGTAGTAATAACAACCCACTTTAATACTGATTTATCTTGGCATCCTGACAAAGATATAGTTAGCTTTGCAGTTTATGTAATCCTTTATACCTGTGCAGCGTGTATAAAAAAAACTACAGCAAGTCAGAATTATCCACTTAATATTCTTTACATGTGGATAACAGACTCTACAAGCTGCAATGCAGAGAAATGCAGAGATAGGACAAGAAGATGTACTTTTAAATAAATATTTATTTTAGGACAGAGTCTTAAAAAATTGAGGGACCACAGAGAAAGCGCAAATTGGAGCCATTCATGTGACAAATATCCTGGGATAGAGTAAAGACAATCTGATAAGACCACATGTCTGTCACACTCTCAGTGAAGCTGAAGGAACCACAGTCTACAGAATAAGACAGCCAATCCATGGTCCTTTCATAGCCTGATGGTGACAGATTAGGGCTGGAAAATGTGGCCTCTGGACCTCATACATCATACTGAAGACACTTTGAAAAACTGTATTGTACTTTTCAATCATGGTAAAATAATCCATGACCACATTTCCTTGCTGTGTATCAAAATAAACTCTCAACAGAACAGCAACCATGAAATATACAGTAACTCCTATTTCTGTAGATTTAATATATCTCCTTGAGTCAAATACAAACAGATGTAGGAAATTCTTTGAACCATGTTTAACTCTTGTCATACTTATTTAAATTTTTATAGAACTGTCTAATTGAGCATTAACAATCTAATAAAGTACACAAAAGGACCAGAAGAGCAACTTTTCTTTTAGGCCCTGCAGGGTAAAGATTCTGTAGCACTTCCAGATTTTCAATTAGATGCTCATTTTAACATGCCTCATTTAAAGCTACAGGAATACTGACCCTGTCAACACTACTGGATCATAACATGTCTGTCTTAATTAGATCTGATTAGTTCTGGCCCAAATCTCATTTTGAACCCTAGCTCAGTTAAAAACTGCTCATCTGTTTGGCAGCTGCTGACATTGCAGAGCCTTATTCATCACACTACAATGCTGTGCCTTGCAACACCTATGTCTCTAGGGACAGCGGGACTTATAACCTATCTGCACTTCTACAATGCAATCTGGTGCAGTAATGATTGACAGTATAGGGGAAAAGGTGAATCTTAACTGTTTTAGGGATAATATGGAAGCATATCACATTGTGTCAGTCTAGTGAATTATAGTTATATAACATTTAGTTTGTGGCAGTAAGTTATGCCTTGAAAAAATACAAAACTCCAGTAAAACATGTAGGCAATAGGCTTATGTGATATATCAGAAGGTCACATATGTTGGTATTATCACTCTATAGCAAACTGTTCAAATTTACATTCATTTTCAAAGCTAATTCTTGTAGTTTAAGTTACAGCTGTAAATGTTTTTCACTCCATTTGAACATACTTTAATAAATGTTTTCTTAATTATGTTGTCAAGTCCTCTTATTTTTAACATTTTGTTGTGTGTCCGTGTGTCCATAAACATGAGTATCTCCAATGTTTTTAATACACCCTTGATGCTTGCAAATAAAAACGTCTTCATTTACTGTTTTTCCTGTCATCTATTTGGCAAAGATTGATTTTTTTCTTTTCTCTCTCAGTCTTATGAGGCGTAAGACAAAATGACTTTCATTTTCTGCTTGCTTCTGCCACATCAGCATCATTGATTCTATCGAGAGGACCATGGGAATAGGCTCTTTTAGTTATGGCCCTATCCTACTACCCTTTCTCACATGATTACTCCTTGAACAGGCTCACTGTGAAATAACTCAGTGTCTGAAAACAATCATCAGGACAAGAATGTGTACTGATGGAAATACTCCTTTAGGTCAGTTAACAACACTGCATAGTTTGGATCTGAAATTTCCTACTTAAAATCACAGCACAGATGTCACCTCAAAAACTGTGTCATACACTAGCTACATTCACAGCTGACAGACAACTTCATCCTAAAAAGATATTTGTGATAGAAGCTTCAGGGGGTAGCCGAGTTAGTCTGTACAGGAAAAAACAACAAATGGTGTGGTAGCTCTTTATAGACTAACAAAACTCCAGTCTGGAAAACTCCGGTCATCTGAAGAAGTGGGCTGTGCCCACGAAAGCTCATGATACCACCTACATGTTTTGTTAGGCTATAAAGTGCTACCACACCATTTGTTTTATTTGTGACAGAGTTATGAACTGTAATTGCACGCGTGTGTGTGTGTGTGATTCTGTGGCTACATCTAGACTGCATCCCTCTGTCAACAGAGGGATGCAAATCAAGCACATCAAAATTGCTAATGAATCAGGGATTTACTGTAATTTAGCGAATATAACCTGCACCCGAATATACCCCGCACCCGAATACAACCTGCGGTTTTTTCTATTTGAGTAAAAAAAATCTTGTATACCCCACGCATGAATATAACCCGCAGGATATACAAGACTTTTCTGTGCTGGGGGTATATTTGCTGGGGGTATATTTATGGTGCGGGGGAGCGCTCATCCTCCGCCAGCGCAGCTGCCAGCCTCTAGCCTCCGGGCGGGGGAACGCTCACCGCCCGGTTCCTGCGTAGGTGCAGGAAGGGGTAGGGGGATGAGCGCTCCCCCGTCCCTTCCTGCGGCTGCACAGGAAACGGGGAGTGAGTACTCCCCCGCCTGGAGGCTGGAGGCTGGCAGCTGCAGAGTCACTGGAAGAGGCGACAGAGAGCTCACCACCTGGTGAGTAAAAAAAATTCTGTATACCCCGCACTCGAGTATACCCCCCGGGGTGGTCCGGGGTTTGTAAAAACAAATATAACCCATGGGTTATATTCACTAAATTATGGTAAATATCCTGTGCTTCATTAGCATAAACATGGCCATCGCGTTTTTTCAAAACGGAGCTTTTTTGAAAAAAAACAGCAGTCTAGACGCGGATCTGTCGAAAATAAACCCTTTTTCAACAGATCCTGTATTCCTCAAAAAATGAGATTTACAGGATCTGTCGAAAAAGGGTTTATTTTCGACAGATCCACGTCTAGACTGCCATTTTCTTGGAAAAAGCTCCGTTTCGAAAAAACGTGGTGGCCATGTTTATGCTAATTAAGCGCGGGATATTTAAATCCCTGCTTCATTAGCAATTTCAATGTGCTTGATTTTCATCCTTCTGTCGACAGAGGAATGCAGTCTAGACGTAGCCAGTGAGAGAGACTGAGAGACAGACTGATTAGAGGAGATACCTGACATCAGATTCTAGCAATGCCAATATAGGTCCCGTGTGGATCCCAGACTATGAAACAAATCTGATGGCTTTCAACTCCTACTGACTTTAAAGTGTGTTCCTGGTTGTCAGCGCACTAAGCACTAGAGTAATTTATCCTTGATAATATATGTAAGATTAGTTATCTGCCATATGTCCATACATAGTACACAAAGTGTATTTGAAATAACGTTCTGTATGGTTCATCTTATGCAAGATAGCCAGATTCCTGGGACTCAACAGCACATGCAACAAAACACAGATTAGGACTGTTAGGTTAACACTGATATGATTTTTTTTTAAATTGAACATATCTAATGTACCTCATAAAACAAATCAGTGCCTAAATCCTTGAAAATGTGTATTTTTTTCATATACAATTGCTAAACGAGGCAATTATTACAATAGGTTGAGAGAAAAAGTCCAAACTTAACTTTTTTGAGTAAATATAATGGGACAAAATCAGATTAAATACTACTTAGTCAAACACCAAAACGTCTACATCTTGTTTTTACTAATACCATCTTAAAAAGAATATGAAAATCGCATTTTATTCAACATGTAAAATAAAATAAAAAGGTTAGTCAGCTTTATTTAGTCCCATGCCCACATAATTCCTGCAATATTTTGATTGTGAAAAAGGAAATAATCTATTTTTTTTAAAGTTTCATTACTATTTTAAATAGTGAGGAAAAAGTATATTAATGTTGGAGCACTTGATTGCCTGTTCTGTTCGTTCTCCCTGAAGCAGTTGGCATGGGCCTCTGTCAGAAGACAGGTTATTGGGTGAGATGGACTGTTGGGCTGGCCCCCAATGGCCATTCTCAAGTTCTTATTGAATACGAATGCATTTTTAAAAAGTTAAGTTCCAGATTCTATCCTCACAGAGATGCCTGATGCTCCCATTGATTCCACTTGTGAGAATACACCATCTCCTAAAGAAAAGAAGAAAGGGGAAAACCCAGTGCAGTAGCAGTTAAAAATAATTACAGTCTGGAAAGAAGTGAGATACAGAAAGCAACAACTACATTCAAAATGGCCATGTTAGAACTTCAGTTACTGCTCTCTGCCAAGGAGCACTGCTGGATGAGGAGTCCATAAAAAAAAGAGACAATTCACAGCATGAAGTGTCAGCTGTGAGAAGAGATTCTCTAATAAGAGTGATTCTGGTGAAGAGTAAAATCCTCATTTTGAAGGTGAAGGGTCAGAGTGGAGAAGTTCAAAGTTATAGCCCACTGTATTTGAAACAGTTATGTTCTTTATGTTTTGATATCATGTGCTTAGAATAAAGACTGAGATTTCTTTTTCCCCCTCAATTCCTTCCTCTGGGAAAGTACCATTTTACTAATCCACTGTTTATTAAAGAGGATATTATGAAAGTCTGCTGAAAGGGGGATTTCCTAATCACCTAAACCGGTGTTTGTTTTAAGCTTTAAAAAAAATCATTCATGCTTTCATAGTTCTTAGTAAACTTCCTCCAGGACAATTAGGATATGATTAAATAATAGTTATGAAGAATCCTTTGGGAATCCTCATTACCACCTGAGTTCATAGGTAGGTAATCAAATGTCTATTGGCACTTGAAAATATTGGCCTTATCCACTCTACCTCCATCTACAAAGGACAGGGAGGACTGCAATCACTGCCCACCTTCGTAAAGCCTTTTGATATTTACAGAGCAAAATGAATGATATATAGGCAGTGGGTATTAATACTATTAATTATTTCATATAGAAAACTCTATAATAACTACTGATTGCATCTTTTTAGAAAATATGGAAGTAGTGGAAAGAATAGAGGATCTTGCAAATAGTTAACAATAACTTTTCAGCAGTGGTAATACTAATCCTGATAGCCTAATCCATAGTTACTGGCTACATGACATTAAAATGAAATGTATTGCTTATTGTCTCCACTGACAGACATGGAGACAAAACCAAAATGACATGGGGAAGAGTAGTTGCTCAAAAGACAAGTCAGCCATTTTGCAGATACTCAAAGTAACAATAGTGCAGATGAAGGCCTGTAGTACTTAATCAGGGAAAAATTCTGCTGAAGTTAACAAGAGGTTTGCCAATGTAAGGACTACATGTTTAGGCCCACAGTGAAGGAAAAACACAGGTTTCCTCATTGGGGAACAAATATAGCCATCCATCCTGTTTAATTTGATTATATGTTGGTTTTTAGCTCCTTTATTTTAGCTACTAAAAGTACCAAAACCAACCAAACAAAAAAGGCAGTGCCAAGGATGGTTTTCTACAGAAGTACCACACTCACATATCTCAGACCAGGCATTCAAAAACGTTAGCTTTGAAGTTCAGCAGATACAAAATGTAATTAACATACACTGTATAGCCTAAGCTTCCTATGATAAGTATGAATGTTTGAATGTGATTAATATCATTAAAAGTTAAGGGATTTAATATCACAAAAGCCTTTCCAATGGCTTTGATTCCCTTTTGCAGAAAATTGCAGCAGAAGAATAGAATGCAGGTTAAAGTATCAGCAAATAGTGTGTGTGCATGCACTTGCATACATCCAGTACTGCAAATCTCACAACATATCAGTTTTTTCTCACCGATGCATATTAAAATCATCATAAAAGAACTGATTACAATGCTAGATCCATTGTTTCAAAAAAATTCATTCATAGCTAATCTCATCATTTTGCATTTTGTTAATCCTCAGTACTCCTCAAATTTGCACATATTCTCTCAATTTCTCTGCAAAGATTTAATTACACAGTGCTACCATGAGATCTCATATCACTAAAGCCACATCTCCACTTGCTGGTGGACTGTCTGGCAATCGATCTTCTGGGGTTCAATGTATCAGGTCTAGCAAAGAGCTGCAAAGTCGAAAGCTTGGGGTGCTCCTGCCGACTGCCATACTCCTCACAACAGGAGGAAGGGAAGTTAGTGGGAGAGTTTCTCTCATTGACTTCTCGCTCTGGGGATGCCCCCAGAAAATCATTGCAAAATACATCAACTCCACCTATGCAATTCACATAGCTGGAGTTGTGAATCTAAGTTTATTTATACATTTGCACTGTAATGTTGGCACTGAAAAGCAAAATTTGAATAAAATTTTAATCTAAAAATGTGTGTAAACACTGAAAGATTGGGACTTCAGTAGACATATCTCAATCCCAATGGAAAAGATCACATTTGATTCCTACTAGTTTCAGTTGACCAACCTAGACTTCAGAATACAACAGTGCTATTCCAGATTAAAACCAAGACAGACCAGTTGATGTATTCTAGTACAGTTCAATAATCCAGTCTTAATTACAGTATATCATGTATATTATGGTATCAGCAATGCTATTATAGATATGATACAGTGATCCCTGAATCAATCAGCATGCTTATGTCTATAGTATGCTGGCTACACCCAACATGCTACCTTAGAAACTTCCATCCTTTCAAAAATATTTAAAAGCTGTTTTATAACCTTCCCATGTTGTATGTTTAAAATCAGAAAGTCATAATCCAATCAGAAAAAATGGCTGCTAAGACATCTGTCTCTGAAGTTTGGATAAAGGACTAAGATGGACAATCTAATTCTCCCCTTGATGAAACACTGTGAACTAGAGATAGCCAAAAACAAAATGAGTTGATTTTACACACCATTGTGGTCAAATTTGAGTTTTGCAGAGCAGAAAGAAGTGTGGCTCTGATACAGATCCTATTTTAACCTAAACTCCAAAAGTGTTACGGGAGCCCTGAGATTATATACGTGATCCAGGTTTGGCTCATTTCTAAAATCTGCATAAAAATTAATTTCCTCTTTATTATTTTTCTCTTTACTGGTGGAAAATAAACATAATATTCATAATTCTCTTCTCTCTGTTATTTTTTCCTATTTTTTAAACCTAGCATTTCACTTTCAAGCACTTGTCAAGTCCTCATTGAATTGTGTACGGACAAGAGGGCAGAGTTATGGTTGCTCTGGGAACATTATCTCCGAATGTCTTGACTCCTGTGTGATTAATATCTCACCACCCTCTGTAGTTCATTGCATATGGAATCATATATTCAAAGCATAGCTTTATTTGAGATTTACATAAGACCTTTTTTTCCTCATCAAGATGTGATAGTGTCACGCTATCATGTTTATCTGTAAGGACTACTGCTTTTGAAATATTTAGGGATCCAAATCTGGACTTCCATCTGTGTAGGGTTTTTTAAGTGTTTACATGAAATGGCTAACAGGAATCAGAGGTCCATTCTCTTTCTTTAAGATAATTCAGACTAGAAAGGTTAGACCTGTCTCCAATACAGATTTGTTTCTTTTGGAAAGTGTCTCACTTGACATGCATCTTCCTGTTTTTATTATGAACTGAAGTAATTTCATTCTCGCATTATAAGAACTGGTAATGGATAAAACCTTTTGGTGGCAAACATAGAATATACACTAATAATGTGTGCAAAGCTAAGCTATCGCCCTATGTCCCAAATTCTGCTCTCACTTATACACAACCCTAATGACTTCAATGGAGTTTCACCAGAGCAAGAATGAAGAGAAGAAAAAGAAACAGTATATGGGACAGAGACCTTGTCTTCTTGCAAATCAGCAAAGAACTATGGAAATCTCAGGTGCTGTAGATATGAAATAGTAATTACAATGTGGCTGCTGATTTAAGTGAGATATGTACATGCATAGTTTAAGGCAGAATTTAATCCTATTTGCATTACAGTGAACTACATTAAAATCTTCACAATTTTCTTTGCAAATAAATTAATTTTATTATACTTATTAAGTATTAAATAAAGTAATCATCTTAGTAATCTCATCTATCTGTAAAAGTAAAACTGCAAAGATTTTAATACAAATCATTGTGTGTTCATGGCAGTGGAAGTTTTCATGTCTGCTCTCAATTAAAATAGTGACACATAGTAACTAAGTGCCCAGCTTCTACAGATACTATAAACACCTTCAAGAGTTACCATAAATTCTCAAAATTTTTTGTCACAACTCCATTTTTAACAAAGGGATCACAGATATTTCAAAATTTAGCAGTAAATGTCAAAAGATAACTAACTTACCAAAGTAAAGCAGGAGCTCACTCTATGTGGGTTTAGCACAATAAAACGAGAACTTTTCAATATTTTATGTGATACTGTATTACCATAACACTAACCCTTTCATGCAATTTTTATTCAGTGATTAATGTTCTGTGTGCAATAAAAAGTATAAATAAAAATAATGAGTCTCTGTATTATAAATCACTGGTAGTGATTTTTTATTTAGTTTTATTGCATGAATATGATATTGTATTGGAGTTTTCTAGCTGATTTATTTACATTCCTTTGGGTCCTGTTTAATTTCAGCAGTGTAATGTTTTAGATTCATTCCTTATTTCCCATATCGGTTAATACTATTGAGACAGTACTTAACTGCTTAAAGTTGTGGTGATTTTAAGGTATAACAACTCATAATTTGTGAAAGGTAGTATATCACTAATTTCCAATTAATATGAAAAATTAGTCACACCTTTCAACACAGAGATTAATTGTTGGCACACTCTTCCATGCATGCATTGACTTATAAAAGTAATCAGTTCAGACACACATCCGATAATTGAAATTTTAACTACTAAACATCCTTTTTTCTCTGCAATAATATGGTATATTCTGAATATCACTTGTTTCACAATTACATGGAACTGATTACTAATATTACTTGATTATCTTTGTAGATGGCAATAATTAGAGCATAGTGGAAAACCTTTGGGGAGAGAATGAAAATAAAGTCCTTTCATACGCGACCACTCATAAATCACATCTAAAACATTTACATACTAAAATGTTGGTTTACTTTCAAGGGGGCTGATTCTTCTTTTGCTGCACACGTGTAATTCCCATTTGGTATCGGTGATAGTTATGCTTGAATTTCAAGGAGAAAATAAATCCCAAATTACACAGCTTTCTTAACTGAACAGTATAGGATGTCTCTCTATATCAAAGTGATCATCTAGACCCTGCTTTGGTCAATTCTGCCAATATTTGCGCAAGTCACTATTTGGAACCATTTTGTCTTGTCCTTTGGTAAAACCTATCAAAGCCCAAATTGTTTTATCTGATGCAGTTTACTTCCCTGCCTATGGGTATGCTTACAGATCAACATTATTTCAAAATAACTAGCTTTATTTCAAAATTACTTAGTCTGCATCTACACAACAGGCAGTTATTTTGAAATAATGTCAAAACACTGTCAAGCTGAGGACTTCTTACTCCAACTCCTGTAATCCTCATTACATGAGGAGTAAGGGAAGTCGGAGGAAGAGTACTCTATTTTGAAATAAGTGCTGTGTAGATGATCCCAATTTGAAATAAGCTACACAATTGACATAGCTCAATGTGCATAGCTTATTTTGAGTTAAGCCCTGCTGTGTAGACCACCCTATGAGAGCAGGAGCTAGTCCAGCTCCCCAAATCCCTGGATCTGAAGGGATCTGTCAGAGAGCAGGATTAGTTTTGCTAACTCCAGAGCTGCTTAGCACAGAAATTCAGATTGAGCCAGACTGTCAGAGCTTCTCCCACCTGAAGCAATATTTCACTCTCTGGAGGTCACTGAGAAAATAATGCAGACTGGGCCTATTTAATCTTTTCATAGCCCCAGTTCTACTGTCTGCCAGAGAGGTATGTGTCTTCCCGCCACCCATCCTGATCCTGGTGCATCCCATTCTGTATCCAGTCCTGAGCAGGGATTAGTGATCAAAGATGTCATGGAGGTACCATAGTGCTTGCCCAAATGAAAGATGGGAAGATTTGTATGTGGAGAATATAATCCATCCCCTCTACAAAAGAGATAGCGTCTATGATTATTTCCCTGCACCTCTTCTGAGTCTTGAGCCAACATAATTTCAGCTCACAAAATGAGTGCCGGAATGTGCACTTTGGCAGTGTTAATACAATATTTCTGCATTTATGAAAAAAATATGACTGGCATCAAATACTTTACTAAATGGTTATAGCAGTTATTAGATGAGAATTGATTTAAGTCAGTATCCTAGCATTATTTTATCTGCCTTGTACTCTGTCCCAGAGATTATTTTTTTAAGTGGGACAAGAGAGAGAACAGAAAATTCATCCCAGGATTACCCCAGCTCTCTTTCACCACTGCAGCTTGGGGTCAGGTGAGAAGTGACTTTCCATAGCAGCTGCAGCAGGCACAGTCAGGGAAGAGGCAGCTGGGGTAGTCCCAGGTTCATCTGCCCTCTGCACTCCCTAGCCAGAGTGAGGACTGCAGCAAACTGTGCACTTTCCCCTGGATCCCTAATGAAGGGGAACTGCAAGCAATGTCCCCATATGAATTGAGTGGGGGTTGGGGGGGGGCTTCAGCTCTCCCACCCATCCTCCCTATAGGGCACTTGGGAGGCTTGGGGTTTGGGCTGTCCCAGACATGAATGCAGGAGTGCATCCCCAGCCATCCTCTTTTACCTGCCTGGGGTGATCATCTCTTCTGTATACTTTTATGCAAAGCAATCCCATTCCAGGCACATTCTGTTTTCCTGGGACAATCAAAACCTTATTTTGCTTTAGAAAAAGAGGAAGCGGTATACTGAATTTGGTGTTCCTAGCTCCTAGCGTATAGGAATTCTTGAACAAACAGACAGACGGACTCACAGACAGACAAACTCTCTTAAATATACAGTAGATTTGCTAAAATATAGAAAGTTGAAGGATTCATATACCTGCAGTATTTACCTAGTATCTGGGGAGGTAGTTAGTCCTTCCTCTTTTAGGAACAGAGAGGTCAAAATTATTAGCAATGCTTCTAACATGATTCATAAGTGGTCAGAGGGAGGGGAATGGGATTGTGTGTGGTAGGAGCTCAGCTGTTCTTTAAGCACAGGAATATGACTTCTCATTAACCACGTGTATTTGGAGCTCTGGAGGTGTTTTGGGAAGGTGACATGGATGAACATCATATAGGTGGGAGAAAATTGCTGTAAGTGGCATAACCCCATATTTGAAGGAATTAAATAACGAACACTATGTCATATTCTGTTATCAGTTTTAAGCAGATCACTCTCTTCTTCAACAGGCAGTTCTTCTAATATCAACGTGGTATGTCCCTCAATATTAAATCCTGCAGGGGTATGGCTAGAGGCTAGATTCCTGAAAATATTTAAATGCCTGTCAATTTAGGCACCTAAATCACATAATCAGGTTCAAATGAGATACACAAATCCCCCACTCTGTTGCCACCAGGCCCTGTAGGTGCCTAAACTTGTCTGGCACCTAAATTTTTGTTGGAAAAATTCCATAGGCCCCTATGTTTTGTGCATCTGACCAAGCACACTGGATGCCCAGGCTAGGCATCTAGATGCCTAAGTCTCAATATGATGCACAAACAGAAGATAATTGCTACTGTGGCTGACACAGCTGCAACTCCTTGTCTGACAAGACTCACATCCGAATGTGACTAACAGCTGCCTTCAGCACTGTGCTGGAGGAAAGGAATGGGAACTGCTTCCAGCTGCAGGGGTGGGTGTGGGGCAGAAAGAGGAGGAGGAGGGGAAAGGAAAGGCATGACCTGGCCCATGTCTTTGCACAGCTCATCTTTCCTCTCCCCCGCAACAATGTGGTTGGAAGCAGCTTGTCCCTGCACAGTGTCAAAATGCAGCTAACACCTCCCGGCTGCTGCAGGCCACTGACATAACCCAGCCACCTCATGTCCTCTGGCTACAGTGAAGGCAGCAAGGGATGAAGCCCTCAGGATGACTTGTGCAGCAGGGCCCAGGGAACCTGACTGCAGGAGCTTCAGTGAACCTGGCCAGAGAAGTGGCTCAGCAGGGGAGGGTACCGAGAGAACAGGGCCAGGACCCAGAGCCGAGTGGAACAGTGAAGAGGGTGCTAAGCTCCTGCCTGGAGAGTGGCTGTGGAACCTGCAAGTTTGGGTTGTGCATAGGCTGGAAATTGCTTCCTCTTCTCACCCCGCCATTCCAGAGCTTAGCTGGAGACAGAGAGCCTTCCCTGTACCAGCACTATGTGGGGCTTTGGCAAATGCAGGGCTTGGTTCCTGTTGCACAGCACCCAAGGTGAGAGGGTCTTGTGCTTTCTAGGGTGTTGGCCTAGCCAGAGGCAGTTGGGCAAGAAAGGAGCCTGCTGGCCAGGCTGTTGGTGAACTGAGCACTCTGACCAGGGGCTGGTTCTCTACACAGCACTGGGAATGGGATATGCCTCATGGGGGGCAAGGTAGAGAGGAGTAGCAGGGCTGTGTGAGGCGAAGAGGCAAAGCAGGGAGAAGACAGTGAGAGGGGAGCACATAAAGGGCCAATAGGTGGGCAGCAGTGGGGCCTGAGGCCAGCTACCACAGCTCGCAGTGAGTGCCAGCTGGAAAAGGGATATGGGACAAGGCCCCTGCCTCACAGCCAGTGCTGCATGGACTGACCAGCAGGGGGAGTGGCTAGCCCTGCATGCTGTATCTTCATCCCACCTTCATCCCAACGCCAGCCTTGCACACCCACCCCTGTTGTTGGCCACCACTCTTTCCTGCTCACCCTTGTTGAGAGGATGGCTGGTCAACAGGGATCCAGCCAGCACCAGGGTAATGATAGGTAGAAGACAGAAAATACAGAACAATTTGCCCATTTAAAAAAAAAAGTCAGGATACCTTGAGGAGGACTTAAATATGGGACTGTCTCTTTAAAAAAGGGGGACATACAGTCACCCTACTAGGGATGTGAAAGTGTAACCATGTACATGCATAAACATGCCTAGGCTCATTGGTTAACCTTTACAGTTTCACGCAGGCTCCCTGTATGCTTGGGGAACTGGCTTAGTGCCCTAGCTCCCAGGGAGCTGCCTGTCCCCCCACCCCACGTGTAACAGCTGAAATTTTCAGCAATTACACGGTTCCTTAATTTAACACATTTTAACATCCCTACACCCTACCCTTACAAGTTTTAGCTAAGGTGTTAGACACTCACCTGGAGACCCCCAGTTCAAGTTCATCCTCCACCTGAGTGATCTGCCACCTGTCAGGAAATTGCTCCAACCACCAGGTTACAGAGTCATTCTCATGCTTGCTCTCTTTCTGGCTCAAGCAGTCTTTGATTATGTATTCACCAGGAAACAGTTGCAACAAAAGAGAGGGAGGGAGCCCCACATCATGCTACTCTATATCCCCAGTGGTTAGGCCACTCACCTGAAATACCAGTTTCAATCCCTTCTCCCCATCAGATGGAGCATGGACTTGAACTGGGTGAGAAGGGATCTCCCACATTTCAGGTGAGCTCCCTAACCACTGGGCTAACAGTTATATGGTGGGCACCTCCTGCTTCAAATGGCCCGGGGCAAGAAAGGGTTTGTCACTGAGAATTCTAAACAGAGGGAAGCACATCTCCAAGGCTACGTCTACACTACGAGTTTTCTCGGCAAAAAATATGCTAATGAGGGACTCATTTGCATGAGTCATGATCTCATTTGCATATTTTCTGCCAATCCATGTTTGCGCTAGGGTTTTTGTGCAAAAATAAGCAGTGCGGACGTTTTCTTTTTGCACAAACCCCCCTTTTTCCACAAGATCGGTATACCTCCTTTTTTGGGGCATAAGGATCTTGCAGATAATGAGATTTTTGTGCAAAAGGAAAATGTCCACACTGCTTGTTTTTGCGCAAAAACCCCAAGTGCAAAAATGGATCAGCAGAAAATATGCAAATGATATCGTGACTCGTACAAATGAGTCCCTCATTAGCATATTTTTTGCTGAGAAAACTCGTAGTGTAGATGTAGCCCAAGAGAGGGGCAAGGCTTAGCAAACACCTGACTTCAGCTTCTCGAATCCCAGTAATTTTCTAGGAACCTAAAAATTACATGTGCTGATGCTGAACGTCCATACAAGTTCCTTTGTGAATCTAGACTTAGGTGTAGAGAGGGAGGCAGAAGCAGTCCCATGGATTTCACTGGGACTACTTGTTTTCAGGATCAGGGTCTTAGGCAATAAAGCAAAATATTATTTAAATGTAAAAGGTGTTTTCCATGTGAAAGGAAGGATGATAAATGTTTCTCAAATGTACACACACCTCACACCATGTCTCATCTTGATGACAATGTCTCTGTTCAACATTTTTGTAAATAAATGGATAGAAACGTAACAGAAGACAATAACATTTAAATGAAGAAGCCATTAAAAAGAATCTTATGGACTGGTGATGACAAAATAGCGTCTTTTACCATAATAACATCTTCAACACTTATTTCTTCATATTCCTCTATTGTTCATTTAAATATTCTAGTTAAACCCACAGTAAAAGCCACAGCCCTGTGATTACAGTAAGATATGTGAATGTAAACACTCGTTACTGGTGGTAATATGCTAATATTGATCCCAAGCATCTTTTACATAAATCTACAGCTAAAGATAAAATGATCCTATCTTGAGGGAAACTGAACTGTCCATAAATATAAGAACTTATGGAAACTATGAGGAGACAGTTCTCTGACAATCAGCTGAATTAATAGTGAAATAATAAATTAAACATAAACCACAAATCCCAGCCGTCTATGATGTAATGGTCACTAAGGGATTTTATGGAGTCTTAGCATCTGGTGCAAAGGGTACAAATAGAAATCAATGAATCCAAAATCGTTCATTTATTTGGAGTCTGAATGTAAATGGCAAAATTATTACACTGGCCTTTCACCTCTAAAGACCCTGGACTTACATCTGGTGCAGGTTGTATGGGATACAAGCACTGGTGTAAATCTTACGCAGTCTTAGTCACAGCCATCCCATAGCAGTATAAATCATCAGACAATACAAATTGTCCATGCAAAACATTCCAAGCTCTATGGTGGGACAAAAATATTGCCTATTTTGCTCTTATCATATCATGAAATGACTAACTATTCTGGAAAAGATGTCCTGAAAGTATTGTAGAATATTTGGCACTCTGCAGTGTATTATCAGTTTTTCCCCCTTTCAGATGAAAACTGCTATGCTTGAAAGCACAAAGATGCAATTTAGAAAACTGATGCCACAGCATACACAAATAATGACCTCCAAACCAATAAAAATGTAAATCCAAATTTAATGGGAGATTAAATACACTGGGAAATTAACATTAGACCAACAATTTGATCTTGTATACAATATCATTTATTTCATTCTTCTGCAGTGTTTTGGAGCAGAAGCGTGTATATAAGCTTGCTGATTATTTAGGATTGTGACAAACAATCCTGCAAAATAGTTAGAAACAAATCTGTTTCATTTCTATATCTCATGCAAAAGGTTTAATTATTTATACCTTAGTTTTAACAAGAACTAGTCTTAAATTTCACATAAATTCAACATGAGAACATTTTCTTTATATAATCTGTTTGATCAGCTTCAATAAAAATGCATCAGATTCTTTTATTTAGCTCTTCTAATTTCTATAGCAAAGACTTTGCCATACATATACTAGTTTTGTGTGTTGCATGTTACTCATAGGGTGTGTCTACACTACATGGCTCCATCGACGGAGCCATGTAGATGTGCTTTGTAGACATAGCAAAATGAAGCGCGATTTAAATAATCGCCGCTTCATTTACATCAAAATGTCTGCTGCGCTGTGCCGATCAGCTGTTTGTCGGCTCAGCACGGTAGTCTGGACGCTCGGCAGTCGACATCAAAAGCCTTTGTCGACCGCCCTGTTATGCCTCGTGGGATGAAGTTTACCGGGGCTTTCGACAAAGGCTTTTGATGTCGACCGCCGAGCGTCTAGACTACCGTGCTGAGCCGACAAACAGCTGATCGGCACAGCGCGGCAGCCATTTTGATGTAAATGAAGTGGCGATTATTTAAATCACCGCTTCATTTTACTATGTCTACAAAGCTCATCTACATGGCTCCGTTGACGGAGCCATGTAGTGTAGACATACCCATAGTATCCACAAGTTCTGATCCCTTGAATGGGTGTTTCTAGTCATGCTGTCCACCTCTCCTCCAATCTCCCATAACAAAATGGCATGACAAACAGGGAGTCAGAATCTGCTCCCAGGCCCTGCCCTTGTCAGTCCTCTCAGTACCTGGTAGCATCATTACACTGGAGACATGTTACCAAGGGATCCTTCTGGACAGGTCTTCCTTCAGATGCCTGGTTGAGGGTGGTAGGGAAACTCCATGAAATACAGCACAAGTCTGTATTTTCATTTCCACAGAATCTTCACTGGACTGAAGGGGGATGATGTATATTCTCTGCTTCTCCACTCTGGATTATTTTCTAATCCTTTACTCAAAAGAATTTCCATAGCTCATTACATAATCACAAAACATTGTATACATACGATCAGTAAAGGCTTTAGCAGTATACAAAAAAAGGGGGGGGCGGTACTATTAAATTTCTAAGCAAAAAAGGTTTTGAGACTACTTGGCCTGTCTTGAAATTTTACATCACTACAGCTTGTGTTCAGAATACAGTATGAAGCTGACAAAAACACTTCATTAAAATATCTTAAATAATGCCCTTCTGATGCAGTATAGTGAAAAGGTCAACAGAATACAGTTAAGCTATTTCTTCTTGATATGGAGTGCAGTCGCAGAATACCCAGGGGGAGGGAAGGAGGGCTTCCCAGAGTGCTGACAAGGCCACTGCCACTCGCCTTCCCGCTCTCTGGGGCTTCTCACCACCCGTACCTCCTGGGCCAGCTCCCTGGTCCCCCCCAGACAAGGCACAGAGCTGAGAATCATGTCCCCCTCCTCCCTCCACCCCCTGAGAAGCAGTGCAGACACTGAAGCTCCTCAGGTCAAAGGAAAATAGAGTTTTGGGCCCAGCTTCCCAGGATACCACTCCCCAAATGGGATCAGAATGCCAAATGAATTATTTAAGTAAGCCCCCTTTAACAATGAAAGGGGAATATACACACGGATTGCTCTCCCAGGTAATAATTATTTACAGTGGGCTTGATAGAAAATAAAAGTGATTGTATTAAGTACAAGCAGTAGGATTTTAAGTGGCAATATGTGAAAATAGGCAGAGCAAATTAAATTATGAATTCAAAATAACAGAAAATACTTAGCTAATTCTACACTGAAACCTTAGTACAAACTCATTACAAAATCACCCTAAAACTATAGCTAAGCTTTCCAAAACCAGGGAAGTCTTCTTTTCCCTGGGGCCTTTGGTTCATTCCCTGGGTGTGCCAGCCAAAGGCAAAGAAGCTCCTAAATTTCCCATTGTTTTAAAGATTCTCACTTTTGCATGGGAAGCTACCTGACAAATCCCTACAAGTGAGGTAGGTCACATGACTTCCTAGGACCAACTGCTGCTAAGACTTAAAGGGCAAAACAGTTGTTTACAGCTGATCAGACCTTGAGGGAAACACCCTTGATGGCTTGCCTTTGCATTTTTAAAACCATAAAACATTCCATACCCCATATATTTAACTTTATACACAAGAACAATACAAACACTAAAATAAAATATACAGAGACAGTGGATTATGACATGAAGATTGATAGATTACATGAGATAATTTGCTCAAAGCACCTCTGAGTTAGGCATCTCTGTGTCCACATGTCCAGTTTCTAAAGCATGGTGTGGTCCATCACACCTCTACAGCAGAGTTCATATCATATAAAATGAGACTATGTAGCAACCAAATTATGGGAACTACTGAGATAGTTTCCTAAAGACCAGTCTGAAAGGGAGCCAGCCACAGTACATCAGCAAACCCCAAAGCACCTAAAAGGCAAACAGGAAATGTCATCATCTCTCCACTCACAAGTGGTAAAGAAAGTACTTGTACTGCATGTGATAAAATGTCATTCATATGGAGGGAGGTCAAAGGAAGAGTGTTTTTTTTATTAAACCACTAGCAAGCCCATCCACAGCAATTCTGAGCCCCAGAGCAGAAATCAATGAGTCCCCTGCTCCCTTCTCTTGGCTGGGGCTACAAGCCCCATCCCCACCTGAAGAAGCTCCAAGCACCACCTCAGTGCTAGAATAGCCATGTCCCCCACCTGCTGGGTTGAGCCCTTGGGCAGCTGCAAGCTTCCCTCCCTTCCCCGGACCCAACCTGCCTCATCTGGGGAAAGCTGCAACAGCATCCCTTGATTCAAAGACTCTTATGATAGGTCCCAGGCAGGTTCCAGGCCCTGTAATCCAGCCCCAGAACCTGCATGGGAAATTTCAAAAGTGCCTTTGAATCAACAGACACCATTCAGCAGAGCTACTGCGATAGCAGCTAGGGCCCCAAGGCCTTTTTAAATTGCTGGGCCCCTGGCAATTGCCCCCTTTGCTCCAGGTGGCTCAAAGGGCTGAGAAGGGAAGTGTGGTGTGCTCTGGACAGTGCTTCACCCTGCCCCGCCCCTTCCACCTGAGGCCCCATCCCTGCTGGGAGCACAAAGCTGTCCTCCTCATCTTGCTCAGGGGACCAGCATGGTTGTCGGCTCCCTGCCCGTAGGCTGCTGTTCAGGAGATCGGGGTTCAATGTTTGATTTTGCTACAGAATTTCTGGGTGATCTTGGACAAGTCACTTAATCTCTCTGTTTCTCAGACTCCCCTCTGTAAAAAGAGAGATATAGATTACTTCCTTTCTCTTACCATTTGTTTGTCTGTCTAATCCAGTGGTCTCCAACCTTTTTAACCACAAGATCACTTTTTAAATTTAAGTGCAGTGTAAGATCTGCCTCAAACCCAAATACCCTTGCCCACTTCGTGAGGCTCGACCTCTTCTCCTAGTCCTCACCCTGCTCACTCCATCCCTCTTCCTTCCCCATCCTCACTCGCTTTCACCAGCTTAGGATAGTGGGTTGGGATGCAGGCTCTGGTCTTGGGCCAAGGAGATTGGAGTGTGGGAAGGACTCTGGGTTTAGCCAAAGGTGGGGGATTGGGGTCCAGGAGGAGTTTCAGGGTGCAAGCTCTGGGAAGGAGTTTGGGTGCAGGGGGACTCATGTCTGGGGCAGGAGGCTGGGTGCAAAAGGAGGTTCAGGGCTGGGACAGGGGTTCAAGAAACAGGCTCTGGCTGGGCACCATTTATCTGAGATGGCTTCCAGGTGGTGGAGCAGTGGGGCTAAGGCAGGCTTACTCCTGCCTTGGCCCTGCACCACTCCTGAAAGCAGCTTTCATGTACAGCCATGGCTCCATGTGCTGCTCCTCATCTACAGGCACTGAGACCACAGCTTCTACTGGCTATGGTTCCCCGTTATTGATCAATGGGAGATGCAGGATTGGTATCTGCAGGCAAGAACAGTATGTGGAGACCCCCTGCTCTACTTTTTCCTGGGTGCTTCAGGGACATGCCAGCCACTTCCAGGAGCAGCAATTACCAGAGAGATAATGATTTCAGCCACAACAGGTTAGGCATTTTAGAACTCTCTACTCAAAGAATTAAATTTAAGCATAAGAGAGAAATAAAAATTATGAAATGCACAGACCAGTCCAAAGCCAAAACTAACACAATTTGCAAGCAGTAAAAGGAGTAACAACAACCCCCGCACATATGTGTTGGGTCAGCAGATGAGAGTGAAGGACAGTTTGTGTTTGTGAGAATGACACACACACACACAGTGGGTGAGAGAGACAGAGATTTGCATTGCCAAGCTCCCTCCATCCTCTTTTCTCTGTGTGTAGACAGGGTACAAAAGTGGGGAGAGGAGGGATACCCTGATGTCAGAACCCCCCTGCCCCTTCTCCCTCCTGCACCTTGCACAGCAAGCAGGAGGCTCTCAAGGAGGCAACTCTAAGGCAGAAGGCAGGAGCAGCATGACAGTGGGGGGGAGGAGCAACTGAAGTGCCAGCACTTGATAGCTTCCTGGCCAAACCAGTCAAGATCACCTGTCAGGGCTCCAAGATCTACCAGTAGATCCCGATCTACTGGTTGGTGACCACTGGCTAATCAATAATCTATCTCTCTAGATATAAAAAAAATTTCCTGCAGGACAACAGAGTGATGTCATCACGTTATCTGCATCCTCATGCTGCCTCCCACCTCTGCCTCCATCCTCAGATGCTTGCTGTGGCCATCCTTGGTGCTGTCCCCTCTGATCATCGGTTGCTCCAGCTCCAGTTTCAGCTCTGGCTCCAGTTTCATGCCCCAGGCAACTGTGCCGCTGGGGAGGAGCTGCTAGGGCTGGGTCCCTCTGCCATCCAAGCCTGACCCTTCACCCCAGGCTGTGCTAGGTTCCCTCCACCATTTAAGCCTGACCCCTCCAACTCCCTGGGCCGCACTGGGTCCCCTCCACAATCCGAGTCTGATCCCCTACCCTGGGCTGCGCCGGGTCCCCTCCACGTCCAACCCCTTTGGGCCACACCAGGTCCCTTTGCCATCTGAGCCCAACCTCGTATCCTCCTCACCCTTTCTGCTGAGACCCTGCACTCCCAGCCTGCTCCTGCCCCCTTGCCCCTGGCCAGACACCCTGCCCCCCTGAGATAGGGGGATTGGCAAGCACAACAAGCAGGGGGCACAGCCCCCTAGTAGTAATATATATATGAACTAATCGCTCATGACTCTACCCACTACAGCTTAGCCTGGTTGGCCAAGCAAAAGTTCACCTCTGTGTAAGTATGAATCTACATTGCTAATGATCCATTTCGCAGATCTGTAATGATGGCAAAGCATTTTTCACATGGTGTAGTACTCTATAAAAGAAATGATTTAACTACTTACCTCAAAGTGGGATCAAAATAGCAATAGAAAAATGAAATCACAATTTGCAAAGGGAGGAATTTTTTTTTTACTCTGACAATTATGAAACTGAATCGGTGTCCATTTTTTAATTACTGTCATTCTGATTTACAATTCTGACACCGAAAAACCCATGGCATTATCATTAATCATTGCTGCTAACCATGTTTCAGATTTTCCAGTTTGGGGAAAAAAATCTGTAGCTCTACTTCTCAGATTCAAAAATGGTGATTCTTCCAATTAAAATATATAGTCAGTGCCTTAATTTGATGTAGTCTGAGAAATTTTCATGCCATATCACATCCGCACTTAGGCCAGGGGTAAGCAAGACACTGCCAGCGGGCCAGATGTGGCCTGACAAGCCACTGAATCCGGCCTGCAGCCACCTTGCCAAAACCCTTAAACAGAGTACAGCTCATACTTTAAATAGCCAGCTCTTCTCTGTTCTGGACAGCTGGGGAGAGAGGAGGGAGTCTTCGCATGCTGCCTCTGCTCCCCCAGAAATATCTCCCATTGATCAGTTTTCAGCCAATAGGAGCTGAGAAAGTTTGCTGGGGGGATGGGCAGAATGGGAAGACTCCCTCCCTCCCACCCATGCCAGGAGTGAAGCAGCCAGCAGCCTTGGACTGAAGCAGACAATCTGCCTGAGGTTTCTGCAGGGCTGCTGGCTGGGAGCTGCCTAGGTAAGCACCTCCGAGCACAAGCCTGCCTCTGATACCCCAACCCCTCTCTCCCCTCTGACTACTTGCCTCAGGCTACCGCCCAAACCCTCTGTACTCCTTTTCCCCCTTCTCCCAGGTCACAACTCCCTCCCAGACCCTGCACTCCCTCATGTACCCCTCCCTAGACCAGATTTCTCTCCTGCACCCATACCACTCCCTGACCATGCACTCCATTCCCCTGCCCCAGGTAATAGCCCCCTCCTTCACCCAAACTCCTTCTCAGGCTTCACATTCCCTCCTATACCCCCATCTCCTACTCCAAGCTCCCTTCTGCATCCAACCTCTGTCCCAGACTCCAAACCCCCTCCATCGAAGTATGGCCCTCGACCACTTGCCAAAATGTTGGAGTGGCCCACCATTAAAAATTATTGCCTCCCCGATTTAGGCACTTCCAACAGGATGCTTCTGCATTATACTACTTTAATACACAAATGTCCAAATGACATAGCACTATATATGACTACAAGAGGTCTGATATATAATAATCTAAGTGGCATAGTTAAAATGTGCTAAACCCTTCATTAGTTAAGAACATACAATCGAATGACTATCACAGGAGTTGAGTTTCCATAGGATAAACATATTCTGACCAGAATTGTCCATTTCAGCAAGTGGAAGATTTCTGGACTGACAGTTGGAAATCTGATCCTCTCACAGGACTTAAATAAGAGCTCGACCTTACCTCTGAATTATTATAAGGATTTATTGCTGTATTAAATTCCTAATGAAAGTATTTGTAGATGAGTTCAATTAACTCATGACAACATCTGGATGATGGAGGCAACATCTGGATGATGGATGATGGAGGCAACATCTGGATGTTGTTACACATTTTCAGAAGCTCTGGCTATTGGGATGAATATTTAGTTTACATGGATTAAACTTCTCTTTATATGGTCCCTTTTTATTGGATTCCTGAATTAACACTTTGGGAGAATAACATCCACAAACCAATTTCAGAAAATACAAAAAAGTTGTTAAGTTTTCCTTCATCTAGTCATTTGTGTGTTACATAAGCATCTGTATTGTTATACACTAAATTTTAAATCCATTTGTAAACACAGAATGCTAGAGCCTCTCCTATAGCAAATACCACAGATCATGGGAACTGAGGGTTGTGTGCAAAGTTGATATGCTAATTTTTGCATTTCCATGTTCTTAAGACCACTGTGTGCCAATATAGTCCCACGGCATATCTAGAGCAGCCTGAGAAGCTGCTCTATGTTACGTCTGCTGCAAATGAACCCATTTCACCCAAACAGTGATCATGAAGGTAGGATTTTACAAAAGACCCTGCTGCTTAGCTCTGGTCATGCTCTCTACATTGGCATTCAGGTTGGAGACTGATGTAGGCACCTCTATGCTGGCTCCACATGACCAAAAGAAGATCTGTGCTTCCACTTACTGCTGACTTCAGTTTTAATACAGAACATATTTCCAAAGTGAGCAAAAGGCATTTTGAAAAATCCTCCATCCTGGACTTGAGGGGCGAGTAATAAGGTAGTGGCTAGTGGGAATAACAGATGTACAAATACAAACTAGCCCAGCTACCCTTATATTCATTGGAGGGTCTATCCTATGTCTGAAATTGGTGTCAAACTTCAGTTGTGTCAATCCTGCAGTGTTTTTTTTTTCTTCCCACAGTTTGCTTAGATTTCAGAGGTCATTGAAACTCAAACAATTCAGTTCAAAATTGAACACAAGTTTTATAGCACTTCATCAATAAGAAGGAAGCAGTAATTTGAGCCTACTGTGTCTGGGAAAAAAAGGGACATTAATTTAAAATACTGTGCCTTTAGGGCACGCTGATCACAGTCTTGGGGAGAGAGGCAGGGCACCTTTAGGAGCAGATCTATGACCCAGATGTCTAGAGCTTTGTACGTGCTTTAAGAATTAATAGCTGTTACCGTACATAAAAATTTCTACAATTCATTCACCTCCATGTCACAGAATTCTAGAAGGGTAAAAGTTAAGAATGCCTACTGCTGCTGTCTCTGTCAGCTGCTTAATTCTTCTTAGGAAGTGATATCATCTGAGCTGTCAAACAGCCCAAAGATTGTGCTCCTAAACTTCAGTGTGACTATTGGGGAAATTTTATGAGTTCCAGGACTTGTCTCCATATATCAAGGAATGTCTCAGTCTGACTTTCTGCAGCTCATAAATGCATTTTTATCTGTTGGATCACTAATTGTCCCCCTATGTTTACTCTTTGGAGAAACACACTGCTAGGATTTTTGACAATAGAAAATCCATCTGAAGTGAACAGAAACAAAGTTTTGAACTTTTATGAGGTATTGTGACCATTCCTTGGTTTCTCGCCTGAAAGAAGAAGAGAAATACAGCAACTAATGTGATCAGTCTGGTGGCTGTCACTGAATACATTTTAAGACACTGACATTTTATGTAATTTAAATACATAAAATATCATGTATCAATTCTCTAGGATGCAGCAAAATGATCATGGAATAACTGCAAATGCAGGGTTTGAGGTAAAAGAGAGAAGGAAAGTAGAAGAAACAGAATGACAATAGTTCCATAGTTGACAACTAAGGTTTATTATTTTTACAATTCTGACTGTGCAGTTATTCTAATGCAATTGGTGGAATTTACAAACTGGGGGTAAATTTTTTAAACATACCTGTGTGATTTAGAAGCTTAAGTTCTATTTTCAAACATGACCTACGCATATAGGAACCTAAATCTCACTGAAAGTCAATGGGACTTAGGTTCCTATATAGTTTAGCCACCTTGAAAATGGGTTGTTGGCTGCTAAGTCATACGTGTGGTTTGAAATGTTGCTCTTGGGTGTTTACATAGTGTTCTTTTTCCAGCCATAGACTTCAGAACATTTATAAAAAGCAAGTAAGCATTATTATCTCCATGTTATATAAGAGCAAAACTGAAGTGCACACGTCACCCCCACTTCTGTCCTGAGGCTTGCCAGGACCCTCTGATCCCGGAACATCCATGGTCCTTCCGAATATGGATATAGCTGGACCAGAGAGTTACGGTTTATATAAGTGTGACCTGTAGCACTGTACCCTATTTCAGGGGTGAGGCAAACCCTGACTTCTAAGAAGAACAATGTGGGGAAGCCTCTCATGAATCCTCCAACCACCTGATGGGCTGATACTGTAATGAGAGCATGTCTGTGACAGCGTTTGCAGGACCAGACTCTTCCCCAGACAAAATTAAGAAGATCGGCATATAGTTATTTCAGGGCATATAGCTGTACTTATGAGTATTACAATGACTCAGAAGGTCCGTTTCTATATTGATCACTACCTCCTGCTATCATATATTCCAGTCCTCCTTATTCAGAATAATTAGCACCTCTGTGTACCATTAGCTCTTTCTGAAATTAACAGTGTTTAAACATGAAAAGGTCCTCCCAAAGGACCTTTAAATATATTAGATATATTTAATTGATAAATATATATCTGTGGGAAACCCAGGTGTTATTAAATGAGTAAATGCTACAAACAACTTCAAAATGCAAATATGATTGCCAAACAGCATGTGGGCAAAATGTGATGGTTTTTCTCAAAGAAAAATATTTTAAAAAAATCTTACAGCAACTTTTTGCTCCTGAGAGCCATCATACTAATTGTAAAAATACAGTTGCAGGCCTATTCAAAGCATCATGTGCTCATTTGGTCTTATATAAACACGTTTATAAAGGATAAACTATTAGCGAATCACTTATTTCTTTGAAGGGATGAAGGACCTTTTGTGAGAATAAGCCTGATTCTCTTATACTAGTTTAACTCCATTTAGCTTCAGGGTTTCTGTTTACCACAATCAACATTAATAAAATTGATCACTCCAGCAATTGTATTGTGATCTCATGCTTGTTGCTGGTTTTTTTTTAAAGCTTTCTATCATCTTATGATTGATGGTATCAAACTGAAAATGTTCCTGTTTTTAAATGCCATCTCACATTACTTTCAATAAAACTGAAGGCTAATAGCCATGTACTAAATTGACCATAATATCCCTACTCTTTGAACATGGAACTGCAGTTCCCGCTAATAAAGATGACCTCCAACTTCCATTTCCTTTGTTGAGATTAAAGCTAAATAGTCTTAAAGAAAAATATGCCTTCCAGCCTAGAGTTAAGGGTCTGGACAGGAAACTCTGAGGTGGAAGAAAAAAGGAAACCAAGAGGCACAGGAATGGGGATTACAGGAAAGAGACTGAGGAAAGTTACAAGGGTGTATGGAACATAGGAAGGGAGACAAAGGGTTTTGTGGGAGAATATGGTGAGCAGAGAGGAGTTTAAAGATGGGTAAGTGTTTAGGAGGTTAAGCAGAATATGGGTGACAAAAGGGGAAATAAGGGATAGTCATCCCATGATATTTGAATGTCAGTGGTCTGCCATATACTGTATAAACTCTTTTCTCCCCAGGGTTCTCTGCACTACCATCTGGCCTTCAACCTGGTCCTTTCACATGCATTTTGCCTCCTCCTGTGCCCCCCCCCCTTCATTAGCTACCTTCCAAACTCATCAAAGCTTTAATACAAGCAACCAGAGTTAATGCCCATTTCACAGTCTCTGCCCCCCCCCCACATGCACATACTCAGCAGAAATACCCACAATCTGCTTCTTCACAAGTCCATCTCTTTTCTCTCTTCCATATGAAGAAATGTGAGTATAGGTACTTATATCCCATCCTACTGACCCAGCAGGCTCTTCTATCAAGTCTGTAGTCCACATGATGTGCCCAGAGAACAACTCAGCCCAGATTTCCACTGTTCTGAGCAGATGCTAGAAAGAGACAGTGTTGGACCTGTCGTTAAAAGATTGTCAAATTCATTTCCAACCCCAATGCAAAGATCTCCTGCACTACGTAAAACCCAGATTATTTGTTTCAAATACTGCATCCAGGATAACAATGTGAGAAGTCTCCCTTTTTATTAAAAAAAAAAGGGGGTCTTTTGGGACTGTACCAACTGTAGCTTAACTTTTCAAATGATCAGTACGAAGACATCAGTGTTGCCGGTTCTTGTGATTTGATCATGAATCTCATGACATTTGAAGGTTTTTGTTAAATCTCCAGCTCCTGAAATCCTGTGATTAGTTTGTTTCCAGCCTTAATGACCATGAAAAAAAGTTTGAAAATGTTACCCAAATGCATCTTACTGAAGCAAAATAAAATAATTAAAAAAAAACAACCAACCCTCAAATGTATTTTTTTTTTAAAGTTTCATTTTTAGACCATGACTTTTGAGTGTTTGGGGCTAGTAATACTGCTGACTTACTGGTGCTCAAGCTCGTCCCTTTTGCAACCATGCTCTTCTCTTCAGGTTCAAATGCAGGTTCAAATGCAGTTTGCTACATTAAGAGACAAATCCTCATTCTCTTCTTTTAGGTCGAACCAACACTTGTTCATTAGTCCCAGAGCCGGCCCAAGGTATGGGCCAACCGGGCTACCACCCGGGGCGCCCCATTGTAGGGGGGGGCCACGCAGGGCTGCCGGGCCAGGTGGGGGTGGCACCGCGCATGCACCGTGCACCTGGGGTGGGACTGTGCATGTGCCAGGCACCTGGGGTGGGGCCGCGCATGCGGCGGCGCTGCACTCCTGGGGCCCGGGGCGCACGAATGGCTCGGGCCAGCCCTGATTAGTCCCTAATTGGTTCAAACAGCCATGGGTTGGAGAATTTCTCTGAAAGAAATAGAGGAGCCCAAAGAAAGAATCTAGAGTTTGAGTTCCACTTCTGTGCCCTAATCACAGGACCACTTATCAATAGCCACTTTTATTCACAAATGTAACTTACAGGTTTCTCCTAATAAACTAAATGAATCATGAAAAATATGGGATCAAAACAACAACAACAACAGATCTTATTTTCTTGTCGTTAAAAATAATTGATAGTACACTAATCACTGATCCTTTGTACTAATGAATACAAGTAGCTGTTTTTCTATCCAGTGAAGTGAAGTGCCACTGATAAACTAATCAATATCAATATTAAATAGATGATATTATTGGGTCCGGGCTTTTTGTGACTTTCACATGATATCTAATCTCAAGATTATAGATTTAAGTATCTGTTTCAGAGCAATGATTGAAGGTTTAAATCCTTTTAATTTTAGGAATGGGATAAACTTTTTTCTCTGAAATATGTAATGACATCTGTTTCATGAAACCCTCCCCCCCCACAAATATGTCCATGTCAGAAATAATTTAACCTGAAGCAAATTAATATTTTAAGTATTTTTACCAATGAAAGCAAAACTGTAAAATGTATATTTCTCACTGCTTATTACTGGAATACTTTCCATTATTTATTTATTTGTAATACTTCTTCAACAATTTAATGCACTAATTACTACATGACAGAACTTTGGACATATGCCTGCTACTGAAGTTTCTGATTTTACTTTAGCTTAGACATCATGAGACTTTAGTTCAGAAAGCACAGTTTCTATGAAGTTTTCATGAAAAAAAATGAAATAAAACTAAAACCCTCAAAACTATTTTTAGGTCTGTCTGGCTTGCAAAGCTATTTCCATTGCTCTCCAGAAGTTATAATAGATGGAAGGTCACAACCATTTGGCAGTATAACAAAAATAATATATTTCTGCTTCCTTTTCACACTTTATGTATATTTATAAATGTAGATCAGGTTACTTAGGTGTTAGCAATATATGTATCCCAGAGCAATGGTTTCCTCTAGAGAAAGATAGATACAGAATTATTTTAGCGCTTGAAAATATGAGATGCTGTAGGAATAGGGTATGTTTCCGTCCACTATCAGGTAAAAAAGCAAGAGCTGGGGCAAAGGCAAAAAGGCTACATTTCCCTAGCCCCAAAGTTGTGGTATAGGGAAACGGTAGTTTCCAACTATGCTCTCCCCCACACACTGCCCTTAGAAGTCTGTGAAAGCCCTTCCACAAGCCAGTTATCTGGTCAGGGATCTGTGTGTCAAAAAAAGGACATAGCTAGGATGGCTGTCCTCTGTAGCTTTGTCCTTCTCAAACCTCAGAGGAATATACAGCACAGGATAATGTTGAACATATCAAGTTTATCTTTTAGTTTACCCCATTCCACATATTTGAAGGAAGAGCTTCAGGTGGCTGCACTTGAACATGATTGTCTCAGTTTCAGGCTCTGCTCCTTCTTATTATATGGTTATCAGTTGCAAATGGCTTCCTGTTACAATAAATGGTTATTAAGTGAGGACTGCAGGGCCAGTTGATTTTTTCCTTCTTAATCCCTTTCTGATTTTAATTCTCTGAAAATCTGGTACTCAAGCAAATGACTGACAGCACCAACAAGAGTCTGCATGCAGTTTTTGAGTTAATTACTTCTCTTTCCAAGATAGACAATGCTAAATATATCTAGGTACATCTACATTGCATGCTTATTTCAAAATAAGCTATGCCGGAAGAAATACCCCAAAATAGCTTATTTCGAAATAGCACATCTACACTACAGGGAAGCCTCAAAATTAGTCCAAGACAGGCTTCCCTAATGTGGACATGCTACCTCGATTTAGAGCCCCAGGAGGCATTGGGGAGTAATTATTTTAAATGGCCCTGGGGAGGAGCTATTTTGAAATAGCAGCAGTGGAGTGTCTACACTACTGCTATTCCGAAATAGCTATTTCGAAATAGGCATTAATTCTCATGGAATGAGGTTTACAGAAGTCAGAATAAGCTGTCCCTTATTTCAAATTTATTTTGAAATAATGGAATTGCTGTGTAGATGCTTGCATTGTTACTTTGGAATAACGGACGTTATTCCAAAATAACGCTGCTGTGTAGACGCACCCTCTAAAAGCACTTCTCCCTTAGGTCTGGATTCAAAGCCCACTAAAGTCAATGAAATTCTTTCCATCAACTGAAATTGACTTTGATTCATGTCCATTGAAGGTAAGAATTTTGTATACTTTTCTTAACATTCATATTAAATAATGACAATGTTTCACTCCTAGCACATATTTTGTACTAAAATGTATAGCAAAGTAATTAATTGGGTATTTAAAAAAATACATCTGATTGGCATAGAATTATTAGATAAAATACTAATTGTATCCAGAACTAAAATCAGAATAATCGTTTGAAGATGAAAAAGCCTTATAGAGTAATCCAGTGGATTTCCTTGAAACTACAAGCTATGTCTCTACCATATATTTTCAAATGGTTCATTAGTTTGATTAAACTTTGCATTCCAGCATATTAGAGCCTAAGTAATTATAAATTCTCTCTCTGCAGGAGACTTAATATTTTAATAGGTATGAAATCTTCAACCATGCTTTGGGATAAGACTTGGAGAATTCTTCACATCTGACAGAAAATCTGATACAGTCAGGTTAAAGTTAGATTATCACATCAAATTTAGCAACAATTCTTTGTGTAAAATCAGGCCATTTATAAACATGCATTAAATGCTGTTCTTTTTGCCTTACATGGATAGTCCATTTTCATTGTCCTACCAATTTCACTCTATTAAATAGGATATATGACCAAAATGAAACCCGAGAATAATTTTTGCCTTGACATAATTTAGTAATGATTCACTAAGGTTCTAATCCAAAATTCATTCAAGGATCACCCTTACAATCAGTCTGTCTCTTCTTCCATTCACAATCTGACAAAATCAACAATTGCTGATGTAGAAAAGTAACATTAAGAAAAGGATTAAGTCATTTTAGCTGTCCTTTAATGAAACATAGCAACTTAGCATTACGTGATCTGGACCACCAGGAATCCATGGACTACACTTAGGGAACCTCTGGTCAGAGATATTTCATTTTGTGGGGAAAAAAAAATCTTTGGAATTAGCGGTAGTGATTGCTGTATCCTTCCAGTACAAACATAAGCATCCTTTATATAATGTCTGTCCCAATTTGGATGGCATTTTGTGCACATTCACATTAGAGAATAAACAAGCAGACTCTTCTGTGGACCATATTTAAATCAACGGAGAGTTATAATCAGTGGTACAACATGGCCACATACTTGGAACTTGATTTAGGAAGACAGTCTTAGTGTCTTGCTCCAACTGACAGATATGGGGCTATCTATTTGGTGGCAGCTGGCTGCCAAGCTCAGTAGAGCAGCTTGGGAAATTTTTACCAATGCAAGACCTGAATAGTAAAATCAGATTTGCAGACACAGAGAAATTTCAGCAGTCAAGGTCCTACAGGACCTTCATGAGTGGTACGTCATGAGTGCAAACACTATAGAGAAGGGGAGGAATTACATATCTTAGTAAGCAGGGTGTAATTCAAAGTAATGAGACTAAATTACAAAAGGAAGTAAAATATCACCTGACAGTGAGGCATTTGAAGCTGTGGAATAGTCTCCCAAGGAAAGTGATAAAAACGTCATCACTGGGCACTTTTAAAAGGATATTATAGTAATAAATATACAGTAGAGAACAATACTGACATGTGAATAGGGTAGACTGGATTAACTAATAGAGTTTTTACATTCCTTAATTTCATTATCCTGTGTAATTGTAGCTTTAGAAGTGGTGTAGAAATGCTGTAGCTACTAGAAATAGCATTTGACAGTATCTGAAACTGGACATTCAAGGATATTATAAAACATGCAAGACAACACAAACTGGCCTCATCATTATCCCAAATGCATATGGCAGTGAATCTGAATCCTGACCTGTTAGTATTGTTTTCCTACTTCCAGCAGCGAATGATAGATAATATAGCTACCATGGTATTCATGCTATATATTATATTTTCTCTAAATTCACTTTTTATGAATTATTAAATTATACTGTGACATTTTCATATACATATTATAAATGAAATTTCTATGACAAAGGCAGATACATATATAATATTATGTCTTCTATGGTATGAATATATCATTTGATATAAATCAGAGTGTAGATAGGATGCAATCTCTTCAACAGTTAGCTTTTTGAAACTCCAGATAGTTAAACCTAGTTTCCTCCAGCTGTATAATTATTCATATGCTGGTTTTTTTTGTACGCATTGTCCTATCATACACAGGCAATTGACAAATATTGATTTGACTGTTAATCATAGATTAAAGTGATACTATTTTGGCATGGGATTCAACAGTGTGGGATATTTGGACACATGTCAGAGCACAATGACACTTTCAGTCAAAGAAATGGAACATAAAAAATGTCCAACCTTATAATCCCTATAATGGATTCTACCATATAATGTCCAACTGTAAAACTGAAAGACATGAATACTAATTGTATTAATTGTTCCACATATAAAAATACATTTGTTGGGATACAGGCCAGAGGGTTAAATATCAGGGCATCTATTCTGCTCCTTCGCCAAACCCCAAGCGAGCCCATGCTGGGGCTGGAGCGCTCTGCTTCATGCCATTATGGTGAAGTGTAGCAACCGGGATGGCCTGGGAGATGGCAATGGAGCAGAGCAGAGGCTGTTGTGTCACTCTGCTTCCCCGCAGCTCCTGCCATCGTAGTAAGTGTGTGTGGGGGCCCAACCCCTGCTGCCACCCCACACCAGCCTCTCCCCCCTGGTAATCGCTAAAACCACGTTCCTCAGGGGAAGGGGCTTGAGGGAAGGGATATGATGGGGGAAGAGGGCATAGCGGCAGTGGCAAGAGGCAGGTCCGGAGTGGAGCAGGAGCTGGACTTTGGAGATGGGTATGGACACTCACAATCAGCCATAATGCATGGGCTGGATTGTGGAACTGCTTGGGCTACAGATGGCCATGAGTTTGAGACCCCTGTCCTACGTAGAAGGCTGCTGTTACTCCTAAAAGAGAAACAATCAAGTTTAGTTGGAAAAGAAGCCAAACAGAAGCCAGTGATAACAAGGCAATACTTCAGAGAGTGGATAATAAAATGTATTATTTTTATGTTGTGAGATTGGGTTTTGTTTTTGGTTTCCTTTTTTTAAACTATTTAGACCTAATCCTGAGGTATCCTCTGTAAATACTGAAAAAATAAAACAAAATGAAGAACTAAAAACTTTTGGAGTAAGACTGATTTATTTGAGGCTCCCTCACAGCATGAGGTAGAAACATTGAGGCTGATGAAGCAAGGAAGTGCCTTGGCATAGCCTTCATAAATAAAGAGCATATTCCGCTTTTGAGATTTAATTAACACATTGGAAGCATATTTCTCATTTGTTATATTATTCCGCCCTCTGTTGGTCACTGAGAAAAATCCCTTCTCATTAGTCAGGTCAGTATAACTGTGCTGCTCATGAAGATGGAATCTTGAACGACTTAGTTGTACTGATATAAGTATGTAGTGTAACCAAACCCCAAAACTATCTTACTTACACTAGAGGCCTCTCCCTCTAGGAACATCCTGGGTCAGGAAGGTGCAAAGTTAACTTTAATCTGCTATAATCCACTCTCTCCAGGGCTGCTTTTCTCTGTCTAAATATTCAGTTTGCAGACAGCCCCAGCATCAGGTTGAATGCAAAAAATAAAAAGAAACTACTATATAATGCTTCTGTCTGTACCTTGAAAATACATCACAGGAAATGGTTTTCAAGGGAACCAAGTACAGAGACCTGCTCTTACAGTTTTGGGAGGCAGAGCAGAATTTTCCTGTTATAAGTGCCCCCAGCTAACCTTAGCTGTAATTAGTTTTGCTCCCTGTTGTATTAGAATGCACACAAACTGCTGTGTCTGCACATCACATACACATTAGATATCATTCAGACTGCTCAGTATGAAACTAAAGCTTTATAACAAATGTTCCTTCACCAAATTACTTTATCATCCCCAATTCCTGTTGAAAAAAATCCCTGTAAAGTAGCCAAGACAGACTGATTCTCTAAATTTCAAAAATGTGGAAGAGTTTACCAGTATGTGGTAAGCATTGCCAGAAGAGTTTATGTTAAATTGCTGACTCACTGAGATAATGCTATTTTACAAAAATCAAAGCTCTTGTCAGAGCCACATATTCTGTATTTCTGAAAGCAAAGGATTATGGTTAGCTAATGGCTCTTACCAGGGTACTTTTTTATTTTTAAAAATATACTATCACCCATTTTTCACTTGAGTGACTAGTCAGCAGTTCCAGGGTTCTGTAGATCTCCTGTAGGAAATAGAAATCAGTGGAGTCAGATGGGGGTTTTTTTATGCAGTTTTGTTTATCAACAAAGGAAGCTCTAAGTCCTGTGTCTCAGAACACAGAAGGAATTGAACAGAAGGAAACAACATCTTCTGTTCACAGCACCAAGAGCATCCTTTTCAACCTGCTCCAAAATCCAAAATCATCTTCCAAGGACATTCACTACACTTTCAGACTCCTGTAGGGTCTCTTTCTTTCTCTCTCTCCCTCAAATGTTCTGTTTTGCTTCCCCCACCACACACACCTACTCAAAACAGTACTCAGCCAAAAGCTCTTAGGTGGGTTCACAGATGACCTTTGTCTCAGGTGGGGAACTTAACTCAATCCACGATAAGGTTCCACCCAGCTTATAACAATACATTTCAGCCAAATCAGACATTCAGCCACAAACTCGATGACCAAAAGGTATTGTACGGATTTGCTATACTTCCCAGAGGCCTTAGAGTTTATACACCAATGAGTGTGATAACAATAGGTTTAGAGATTAGACTTTATGGAATGCCTGTAGATGCTGAATGTAGTAATACTATGTATAATAGCTGTGCCTCATCCTATAAAGGTAATACTTAAGTGTTTGACTTGGAACTGTAAAATATTTGTTCTGAAATTCTAATTCACCAAAAACGAAACAAGAAAACTTTGCCCACTGCAAAATGCTAGATTCTTACAGACGGTATTGTCTCTCCTGCCCCTCAGGAAGGACTAGTGAAGCTGAATGGGTCATTGTGGTGCAAAGACTTTGGTCAGTTGCTTCCCCAACACTGACACAAAGAGGTGACATACAGAAACCCATTCGCTTGGTGGTAAGAATCTCTGACCAGAAGGAATTGGCGTGTCTTTATTCCTGGAGTGAGAAACCTCAGGCCCGGAGGTCTGATGCAGACCCAGGCTTGCCTGGATCCAGCCCCTGAGGCTCAGGGCCCCACCTAGCACTGGGGAGCCTGTGCTGGTACTCCAGCCCTGCTGCTGCCCCATCATGGGACTGGAGAATACAAAATCTACTAAGCTGGGCCCCCTTAGGTTCTGGTGTGTGAGGGGAACATGGGAAGCATGCGGCCTCCAACTGATTTTTGTGTGTGTCAGCAACCCCCACACAAAAAAGGTTCCCTACCCCTGCTTTCTGCTGTTCAGATGCTGAGGGGCAAAGATAAACATAAGCAAGAGAACCTCATGCCATTTGGCAAGGGTCAAGCCTAAAGGACATATAGAGCTGCTTATATTAACTTTTAAAATCTAAGCCTATAACTCAAGTGTGTGTATGTTTCCTGTTTTATCCTTGTAAATAATGAATTTCTTCTCAGTTAATAAACCTTTAGATTGTTACAAGAATGATTACAGGTATTGTCTTTGGTGTGAGATTTGAGTAAAATTGATGTGGGGTAAGTGATGTGGAATAAGTGACGTGGAGTTATTTGCATTTTATTTTGATTTTTGGTGTAAAATGATTATCTACCACATAGTCTAGTTTTCCCTATTGGCAAGATATACTGGAATGTCCAAGGGGACTGACTTGTTGGTAAGACTGTTACTGTGATTTAGGAGTTCACTCTTCTTCCTGGGTTGATGAAATCTAATTATAGAAAATACAAGTTTGAGGTTTTTGCCCAGTTTTTTGACAGTCTGCCCTGACATTGGCACTCATGGTCGTGAGCCACTCCAGACAATGTGACACAGCTCATCTAATTTTTTCCTGTCCACAGAAGTGACAACTCCTAGCATATTCAGAGGCTTGACAGTTCCAGCTGCAAAAATAAACTGCTCAAAGTTCTTAGCCAGCATGATTCCACATTTCTGAGAAATGCAAAACTATGGGTTTTATTCATGATATTGTTTTATCAAAGTCAACCTGCATTTACTGTAACAAACCCACCGTGAGCCATCACAAACAATCATCAGCATTATTTATTCCAGATGTTTTACTTTAGTGAGGTAATAATGAAACATTATTGTTTTTATACCCTGAGCAATCTGCAAGAAATTTTAAAAATAAACAATTTTTCTGAAGCATTTGTTCCCTTAAGAACACAAGAATGGCCATCCTGGGCTACCCCAATGGCTCATCTATCCTAGTATCCTGTTTCTGACAGTGGCCAGCTTCATGCTTCGGAAGCAATGAATAGAAGAATAGGATCATTTTGACACTTCAATCTAGGACAGTTTCTCAGATGTGTCACCTAAAAAGAATGCTTAGATGTGGGAATCTCCCGCAGATCTTCCACAGTGAAGACAAATGCAAAGAATTCATCTAGCTTCCCCACAATGGCCTTCTCTTCCTTGAGTGCTCCTTTGGTATTTTAATCATCAACTAGCCCTACTGGCTGTTTGGCAGGCTTCTGGTGAACTTTTTTTAAAATTTTATTTTGCTGTTAGTTTTCATGTGCTTAGCTAGCTGCCCTTCAAATTCTTTCATATTCTGGCTTATTGTACTTTTAGGGTATGTCTAGACTACAGGCTTTTGTCGACAGAGGCTTTGTCGACAGATACTGTTGACAAAGCTTCTGTCGACAAAGAGTGTCTAGACTGCATCCAATTCTGTGAACAAAGCAAGCCGCTTTGTCGACATGAGAGTGTAGACGCAAAGGACAGTGTAGATGCAATAACGCCTTCTGTCAACAGAACTCTGTCGACAAAAGGCATTATTCCTCGTAGAATGAGGTTTACCGCCGTTGACAAAACTGCCGAGTTCTGTCGACATTATGTCTACAGAACTCAGTGGTAGTGTAGACGCAGGTATAGTTTTGTCGACAAAATCCTGTAGTCTAGACACACCTTTACATTTGAGTTGCCAGAGGTTATGCTTCTTTCTAATTTCCTCACTAAGGCTATGTCTACACCACAGAGTTTTTCTAACGCGTCTACTCTTCCAAAAATTTTTTTTGGAAGAGCAGACACACTCTTTCGGAAGCCCATCTGCAGTTTGCAATTTGCGTACCTTTTTCTGAAAAAACCCAGCAGTGTTGACATAGTCTAACATTTGACTTTCAATTTTTAAAGGATACCCTTTTGCCTATAATTACTTCTTTTAATCTATTGTTTAGCAATGACAGCATTTTTCTGGTCCTGCTACTGTGTTTTCGTATATGTAGTAAACATTTAGTTTGAACCTCTATTACGGTGTTTTAAGATACCTGCAAAATGCATTAAGGTTATTTCACTCTCATGATTGTTCCTTTTAATTAGTACATAAGTAGCTTCCTCATTTTTGTGTAGTTCCCTTTTTTGAAGTTAAATGTTATTATGGGCTTCTTTGGCATTTCCCCCCTCCCTCCAATGATGTTAAATTTAATGACATTGTCGCTATTACCAGCTATATTCACCTCTTGGACTACATCTTGTGTATCACTTAGAATTTAATTAAGACGCATGACAAGCTGTTCCAAGAAGCAATTATTTATGGTGTTAAAAAATTTATTTCTGCATTCCTTCCTGATGTACCCAATTAATACGAGGATCACTGAAATCCCCAATTTTTATTCTGTAGTCTCTCTAATGTCCCTGAGCATTTCACAATTACTGTCACCATCCTGGACAGATGGTCAGTAGTATATACCTTCTTCTGTCTCTTATAATGCCAGCAGTTTCTATCCATTTCTATCCATTCAGATTGCATGGTACTGTTTAATTCATTTCAGAATTCATTAAATGTTATTCTCTTTTTTACATACAGCGCCACTCCCCCTGTGTTTGGCTGGCCTGGCTGAGTAAAGGGAACAGTGCTTGGGGAACAGTGAAGGGAACAGTAAAGGGGTAGTGGGGGAAAAAAAGAGATGCTGACTCATCCCCTGGAAATGCAGGGATTGAAGAGGGGCAGAGCTGTGCTTTGAACTCTTGATTAAATCCATGTCAAATGTCTCCTGTCCTTCTTTCAGCATAGCTGTCTGGCATAATGTACAAATGTTTCAGAGGGGTAGCCAACTTAGTCTGTAACTGGAAAAAGTTAAAAAACAACGAATAGTCACATAATGTAGTCTGTCATTTCAACAGGTTCGGCTCTGCAATGGATAATGAGGTGCACAGCCAAAATATTTTTTTTGTTATTTTATAAATGAGCAGCAAATGTGCAAAAATATTTTTATGATGAAGTTCAATAGATGCCATACTGCTGACAGGTGCTGTTCTGCAGCTGTATGTTCAATTACAGATGCAATGATGTGTCAAGTGCTATGGTCTTGACATTTTTACATGAATATTAACAATTCCTCAGTATCCAGACAATACTTTTAGCATTTTAACTATAGAACTTTCAGATGATTAAAGATTGTCAGTACAATCTTTCCAGTATCTGTCCAGCAACACTAATGACCAGAATTGCTAACATTCGATAGCTGTCAGTAGCCTAAGTCCAGCTCCTAATGGACAAGTGGACACATCACAAAAACCTATACTACCACTTATTATTTGAGGGTGAAACTATGAATAAAATTTTGTCCCTCATTCCTTAAATATTGCAAACTGCTCTCCAACACAATCACCTCATTAGGATTTTTGATAGAACGAGTCAACTGATACTTTGAGCTCTTCCAAACTCAGTTCATCTTTTTAAAAGTGATGCTAGGACTCATGAGGCCACCACCTGCCTCCTGTGCTGGAAAAGTACAGCTGTGCTGCTTCTGCTAACATCTAAACACAATTATCAAGGGATAATGTTGCAAGCAACCTAGTGTTTCAGAGGCTACTAGACCATCAGTCCCTGGGGACTGTGTGCACATTCTGTTATACTTTAGATTCTTTTTCTCTGTAATTGCCTTCAGTATTTATCTATAGAATTTTGGATTGCCAATAACATTAATACAATTAGCATACTGAATGTGCTAAAATATCCATCCTTCCCCTATTTTCCATCAAACTTATGGAGACTTAAGGTATTTGTCAGGCAAGTACAATATAAATCTTTTGTAAAATCTATGTTAAGAGAATCTTGAGGATGCCTGCTTAAGCACTTCAAATTCAGGGAACAACAAAGTGAAAGAAGAGAAACTTAGAGTGTGGCTATCCCATGGTGCACAGTTCCATTTCTGTAAAGGTGCTGAAAGGAAGGACTTCAGACTCCAAGGCTCTCTGCCCATCATCAACCAATTCATTTATAAAAAAAAAATCATATCTAATCAGCAAAAAGTGAAAACAAGCTGCCTGCCTGAACATGAAGGACCTCATTCTAAATTTCTGCATTAACATACTTAAACTCTAGATTTGCCCTGAATCATCCAACCAATCCCTTGCTCTGCCTCTTGCTCTCCCACTAGTCCCCAGTTAGTTTAGGGCTATTTTAGGAGATGTGTTTAAACTTGTGCATCTTAACTGTCATAAATACGGTCTTGGGGAAAACAATCACTTTCCCATTCATAGGATTATGGACAAGTCCTACAAACACTATTTGATGTAGTGATTATACTATGAATAACCCTATGGAAATCAAAGGGACTATTTGCACTAAAAGGAAATAGTGCATGAACAATATTTATAAGACTGAATACTTAGGGTCAAGTTCTCTGCTGCGCAAGTGGAGAGACTTTCAACAAACTAATTTCAACAAACCGACTCTCTGCATCACCCCTGAAGGCTGGTCTATTTTGTACCAATGAACATAGCCAGTCATGGAGAGGCAAAACACAACCCCTTCTTGGTCTCTTGCCTTCCCCATCTCCTTTTACCAGGGACTATGGTTAGGGAGATGTGGGAGTCAACTAAGGACAGCAGGACTATCCCTTACCGCAGGAATCCCTAGCATGGGATTTGCTAATCGTATCCACTCCTTTTACATCAAATGAGCAGAGCAAAGGGAACTGAACTGACTAGAGAATCTATCATCTAGTGTATACGATCAAGAGAGGATACTTATACAACATCTAAGTGTTCTTTATAGAGACTGGAAACTGTATGTTAATTCTGGACAACCAGGACTCTTGGCAATGTGAAGATGCAGCTACGGAAGCTCATACATGGTATTTCATAGTTGCTGGGCATATTCTCTCACCTGCTTCTTTATTAACCTGAAATCCCCACATTATTCTATAGTGAAACTCATAGACTTTAAGGTCAGAAGGGACCATTATGATCATCTAGTCTGACCCCCTGCACAACGCAGGCCACAGAATCGCACCCACCCACTCCTCTCACCTATATCTCAGATATTGAAGTCCTCAAATGATGGTTTAAAGACCCCAAGATGCAGAGAATCCTCCAGCAAGTGATCCGTGCCCCATGCTACAGAGGAAGGCGAAAAACCTCCAGGGCCTCAGCCAATCTATCCTGGAGGAAAATTCCTTCCCGACCCCAAATATGGCGATCAGCTGAACCCTGAGCATGTGGGCAAGACTCACCAGCCAGACACCCAGGAAAAAGTTCTCTATAGTAACTCCTATCATCCCACCATTGGACTATTTACCACCAATAGTGAAAGGTCAATTAGTTGCCAAGATCATGTTATCCCATCAAACCATCCCCTTCATAAACCCATCTAGCTTAATTTTGAAGCCAGATTGGTCTTTTGTCCCCACTACTTCCCTTGGAAGGCTGTTCCAGAACTTCACTCCTCTAATGGTTAGAAACCTTCATCTAATTTCAAGTCTAAACTTCCTGATAGCCAGTTTATATCCATTTGTTCTTGTGTCCACATTGATATTGAGCTTAAATAATTGAAACTGAATGATAAGAGAAACAAGCAGGGAATTAAAAGGAATATTAAAAAAAATTCATTTTTAAAAATAACTAACATCTTAACTGCAGCTAACATATTGCTATTCAGAGTGACTGCAATGCATGTAGTGCCTGACAACAGAAGGGAATTACAAAAATCCAACGTAAGTGAAATCAGAGCTCCTAAAATCTGGTATTTAATTTCTCCCCCATTACTATTGCCCCCAAATCTCTCTTATTCAATCCAGGCCTTCTGCATGCTTCTCATTCTATACTTAAATTCTCTCTATGATTCTTATATGGCTACTCTATAGACTTCTTACGGAAAAGCTTATGCAAATGAAGCACGGTGTGGAATATCGCTGCACTTCATTTGCATAATTAATTAGCAGCCACTTTTGTGAAAGAGGCTATTGGGCAAAAAGGAGCTGTGTAAAAGGCTCCTTTTTGTGCAAAAAACCCCTCTTGCTCAAGATACATTCTTCCTCAAAAAAGGAAGAATTCCTTTTTCATTCTTCTTCCTTTTTTGAGGAAGAACGGCTCTTGCGCAAGAGCGGGTTTTGCACAAAAAGGAGACGTCTACACAGCTCCTTTTTGTGCAAAAACCTCCTGCACAAAAGCGGCTGCTAATTAATTATGCAAATGAAGCACAGTGATATTCCACGTCGTGCTTCATTCGCACAAACTTTTCCAGAAGAAGGCTACAGTGTAGCCATAGCCTTAGTCTCCACAATGGCCCCATCCTAATGGTATTCATCTCTCACCTTCCACTGGCTCAATAAAATGCATGTTTTGAATGATCTAATCTCTGAAGTTTAAAAGTGCACAAACCTTACATAAAATGTAGCAAAGACCTGGTCTAGATGCATGAATTACAGTTTAGTTGGATTTGTTTGCCAGTGAGTTAAAATATTGGATTCAACTTCAATGCATCAAAGCATACAACAATTTTTCTCCTGAATACATTTTCAATAACTATTTGTTGGCTTAATCAGAGCACCACCAAACAACAGCCAACAAGAGCTCCTGTGGTGCCCCCTCTCAGGAGTTCGGAGTGTAAGTCAAGGGCATCTACACTGTGTGCCAACCACTGACTACTTCGCTCCCTTTTTTTAAGTGTCATCTCCAGCCTGTGAAGGCATTGTAGGAGTGGTGATAGTTGCAGGTGGCTCCAGAGTAGATCTTTAACTCCTTTCTTTCTGGGGGTGAGGTTTGTACACCATATCACAGTTCCTCAGAGCCAAACACAGCACAGCACATTAAAAACAAACAAAACCGCCGCCCAGAGAGATGCACAATTTTCACAAAATCAGTACAGATATCCCCCGCCTTCTACACAGCTACCCTATTGTAGGTATCATGTGCTATATACTCACATTCTACATTCTAGAATTCAGTGGGATTCGGATGCTGATACACGATTATCTTTCATCTTCCCTTGAATCAGATAAACTGACACGAGAAAACTCACACATTTTAGTGTGGTGCTACTGCTTCCCTCTTACTAGCTTCTTCATTCTCCCTTGTGACACTTAACACTTTAGCATTCCTTCTGCCTGAAAGACAGGCTGAGAGGCCAATACTTTGGTTTGTTACCTACACTTTTCATTCTTAGGCATGCAATACAATCATGCTCTTATGACACTATTGTTCTGACAGTGCAAATCAGTTTAGTAGTTCAGCTGATTTCACCACCTGAGTATCTGGTCTGTTGCCGTGCTGGATCTAGGACTGATGGGAGTGCGGCTCTACCCTCAGCTGGATGTAGATTCCATTTTATCCAGAGTTTACAGTTCTGTTCAATGGCTTTCAGCATGCTTACTATTAAAATTATTCCAATGCCAGTGTAGTCCATTCCCATTTATTTTAGCAGTCTTAGTTACAATATGTTTTGTGCATTTGTTTGCTTGCCAAGAAAAGCAAAATAAACTCTGCACTAGAAAAGGTTATCGTTAGATAACTGTCCCCATCACTCTACTCGGCACTTGACTTGACTTTCTTTGATTACAAAAGCAGTTCAACAGGGAAATATGCAAAGATCTGTCAAAATATTTTAAATGGCTATTTAGACCAGATGCCTCTTTTTTGTGCACTAAAACTGTATTAATGTTCCCACTGAAGACTATTTTACACAACAGATGAACCCTGTACACTACATATATCCGAATCAAAACACTAACCCCACTGTCAGGCAGCCTAACATGAGCCTTTCACATTGGTACATAAACACTGTGATCATTCTAATGATTTAAGCCTAAGAACTTCCATAGCTAATTACTATTAACTATTAAAAAAATTAAGAAAAAACTAATTCAGGACTGGATGACCATGTGAATTCTACCTAAATTCTATAGCACACAGTAGCATGAATCTTAAAAGGCTACAGATTGTTCCAGATTAGTACACACAATAACATTCTTTTCCTTCTAGCCCAGTTTCCATTCCTATAAATCTAAATAACAGCAGGATTCTAGAATCAACAGTAGGATTCTAGAAGACCTTTTATTTTAAACATCTAAAAAACTTAGCTGTTTAAATAGAAGTCCAGTATAAAATGAAATGTATACTGCAACTTTATATTACTTATAAACTGCATTAAATAAATAATTAATTAATTGAGTGCATTAAATCTTATCTACATTAATTTGAACAAACCTTAAATTCAAACTCACATTCTGTGCAAGCACGTTTTGCCAATTAGGCAGAATGTCTTGTCATCTGTGAAGCATGAAGAGTCAATTTCAAAGCCCTGGGATAACAATTGCATCATGCAGATGCTTGAATGCCCTGGATCTAAGTTGAAACATTTTCTCATTCTAAGCTTTCATATTCATAAACTTGTTTGACATTAAAATCCAAGTTCTGGGACTGAAGAAAAACTTTCTTTGAGTATTTAAAAGTGTCTTGAGTAATATGAACTTGCCTTGTGCTTTTATCATGTCATTCATCCAGGAATCCCAAAGTGCTTCACAAATATTAATTAAGTAAGCCTCACATTACTCTTTTTAATCTGATCTCTTAACTCTCTTAACTTTTGAGTGGATTGGGCCCAAATAAAAATAGATGCTGTACTGAATCTTTATGGCAATTAGAAACAAATGAAAAAAATTAGTAGGCATGTATACATTATGCAGAAAAAGTATACAATGTATGTCACTATTAAAGATTGTTTGATAAACCTTGCACACAGAGGAACAATGGAAGACTCTAGTTTGCACTCTGAACTTTAGCATTTCCTGCCTTACATTACTCAATCATGCAACCTTAGCAACAAATTTAAGTGACTTAACAATTATCAAAACACAACAAAAAAGTAGCTATGTTAATTATTGCTCCATGGTTAAGTGCAATGCATCGAAGAGTCATATCACAGATAAGAACACCATACTTAAAATCTTCATTTTTATTATAATATAGATGAAAAACTATATTTTAATACGACACAATTTTCAAGTCCTCAGAATCTAATTTGGAGAACATGTGCAGTCATTCATATGGCCCTGTCTTCATTCATAGGAGAGAGTTGGACCTTGGGGTTCAATACTACTCCAAGGGCGTAATAAACCTGAGGTGAATGTCCACAGCAGTCTAACATTGTGAACAAAATCAGGATTATAGGCTCTGCAGGAGTCAAGTCAGGGAAACACAAGGTCACATAGTCTACACAGCTGAAGCTGGGGTAAAAGGAATTTTTGATGAACAGGGCCATATTGTAATAATATGGTATCACTTGTAGCAGCTGTATGAGCTATTCCTCGGCTCCCTGGTTTATCCATCCACTAAGGCAAACTAATCCTAAGAGTGATATAAAACACATTGCATAAAACTTTAGAAGCTGACTGTCATTGGTAAGATTTGACCTAGCTGATTCCTAACAAAACAACTTCCTACCCCACTGTTATACCAGTGAAAATGGAGCAGTTAACTGCTGTTTTTAATATGTAGGCAAAGTCAGCTGCTACAACAACATGTAACCAATTTGTGAGACTTTGCCAGATATTCTTTTAGCCCAGGGCACACTGATGACAAAGCATGACAGAATGTGCCTCTGAGAAAAAAATACAGGCAAAATACAATATGGTACATTTCAAAACTCTGTACAATGCTGCTTTTATTTTGTGTGTGCCTGATAACCCTCACTGAGTTCCAAGACTAATCTGTCCAAATCTAACCCAGTTGTGGGATTTATAAAGCATCTATTGATCTGTCTCCTGGTTTCAGTGGGACCCATGGCTTCTATGGGGCCCAGAGCAAGTGTGTGGGGTGGCTGCCTCTGTACCCCTGTAAGGGGTATGGCTTGGGGCAAAAGTGGCAGAGCCGAGACAGCCAGCCCTCAGCACTGCTTGGGCTCTGGTTTCTCCTTCCCCAGCACTCAGAGCTGCGTGGAGCACCTGGTGCAGTGATCTGGCAGCAATTCCAAGAGGTCCGGGGTTCCAGCCACCATCACTGTTTCAGTAGTAGCGGCAGCAGCCAGGAGCCCGCAGCTCCTTTGATTTGCTGGGCCCTGGGGCAAGTGTCCCCTCTGCTTTTCCCCCATCAGTGGGCCTGCCTGGTTTTGCTACTAATAACAAAACAAAAATCATGTAAAGTACAGAACCTGTACACAACAGTAAATGTACATCCCCTATGTAATATACTGGAAGATTTGCCCAGCATTGCTAGCGTACTTAACTCAAATAAGTTTTATTTTTCTTCATTTAAATAATTGTTCTGGGATGGGGATGGGGATGGGGATGGGGATGAAGGGTTCTATGTGCAGGCTGCCCTGGGGAAAGAGGACAACCCCACCCTTCTCTCACCACCACAACTTGGGGCCAGGTGAGACATGCTTGTCCATGTTTGCTGCAGCAAGCACAGCCAGGGGAAAGGTGCATGTCCAACAGACACACAAAGACAATCTCTCTGAAATACATAGTAAATATCTGTCCTTTTTTCCACCTCTGCCTTCTTCTGGCCCAATGAATTTGGTTATTGCTAAGCCCCGGTCTCTGGCCCCTTGCTTCCCCTCTGTGGCCATTCTACAGTATAACTGTCCCTCCTACCAGACACCCCCCTTTCAATTTTATGAGAAACAACTGGATTCCAGGCACATCTCATTGTCCTGCCAAAACCAAACCCTTACCTTGTTTTATGTTATGATAAGAGGAAGCTGTATACCAAATTTGGTGGTCCTATCTCTTACCATTTAGGAGGAGTTCTTGAACAAACAGACTCACCGATGGATACACAGACAGACCGATGCACATTTTAAAAATACCTACTAAGATAGAATCATCTGAGATTTCTCTGAAGGCAACATGATATAAAGGGCTGATCAGAGAGTCACTAGCCAGGAGCCCTTGAGTTCTATTCTCAGTTCTCCCACTGCCTCCCTGGGCCATGTCTTCCATACTCTTTGTCTAGTCTCAGTTGTAAAACAAGGCGCATAGTGGTGTAGTGATAGTTAGCTAATTGTTGTTTCTTAAAATTTTGAACGTTGAATATGTAATGTACTACATCAATGTTAAATTACATGATTTATAGTTGCTGGGCTGGTAAGCATTGGGAAAACAAAGGAAATAATGTCCATGTGCAATGTCACCTCTGAAATTTTGGTCCCAGGAGCAAACCCTACACATCTTGTTGCATCACCACATTACAACGTGCGCAGTGCTCGTTCTTCCAGCTAATAAGGGAGTGATAAAGAAAAGTTAGAAAAGGAAAACTGTTATGTTCTCACCATACAAAATGATGGAGCATGTAAAGCTTGGAGGCACTGTGTTTGTATATGCCATGCAAGCAGGGGAACCAACAGCCTCCCTGGACCCCTGGGCAAGGTAGCAGTGTGTGTGTGTGGTGGCTCCATTCTCCCTGCAGGGCTTGGACCTTGGGCAGAAAGTGTGGGGCTGAGGCAGTATATCCTAAACATCTCCTGGGCCATGGGGTGGTCCCCTTCCCCCGCCCTTAGAGCTGCGAAAAGCTCACTGCATTGTGCTCTGGCAATTTAAAGATGCCACCTTCTCCCCCCTTCATTGGCGGGCTTGTGCTTGTGTGTGTTAAAGACTGAGAGCACAGACATGTCTCTGTGTTACTGAGAGAGGAGACAGAGATGAAGACTTCTCTGGATGAATGCAACCAAAGGGGATTTCGTTTATCTGGAAGCAGCTTTGATATAGCGTATCTACATCAATCTGCAGAACATGCATATCAAAAGCTTGAGCTTGGATAATAAGGTTAAACTCTCAGCCTAACATTTTAGCACTTTTTTAAAGCCTTACAATCCGGGTGGTATGCAAACCTTGCCAAAGTTTTGCTTTGGCATCTGAATAATCATTTTCATATTTCTCTAAGAATTCACATCAAAAGAGTTTCTGAAATAATGCAGACACTTCTGGGAGACTGACAAAACTGGCTGCAATCCCTGCATCCACCAGCACAACGGTGTCATTGCTTCTTGTTCCATTATTTTCATACAATCTACTGGGCTCTTATGTACACAGACTATCAAGTGTCCAATTAATGCTTAAAGGTGATGCATATAAAATGCAAACTAAAATGTTTACAGTCACGAAAAGAATACATTAATGTCGTAGTGTTATATGAAACTAAGCAGGCTTTACTAAATTGCCAGAACAGTGCTATTCGCCGTGTGACTTTTATATCAAATATTGGTTGTAAAATCATTAGTAGCTGACATGTAAAACCATAATATTCCCAGTGATCTTTGAAAGAGAGAGAGGCTTAGTGGGACTTTTTAGTAAGAGCATACAGCCACTAGTAGGGTATGTCTACACTACAAAGTTAATTCGAACTAACAGCCATGAGTTCGAATTAACTTTCATAGGCGCTACGCATACAAACCGCTAGTTCGAACTCAATTCGAACTAGCAGAGCGCTTAATTCGAACTAGGTAAACGTCATTGTACAAGGACTAACGCCTAGTTCGAATTAAGTAGTTTGAATTAAGGGCTGTGTAGCCACTTAATTCAAACTAGTTGGAGGCTAGCCTTCCCAGCTTGCCCTGGTGGTCACTCTGAGCCAAGCCAGGGAAACTCTTCTGACCCCCTCCTGGCCCCGGAGCCTTTAAAGGGCCACAGTCTGGCTACAGTGCCCGTGCCAGGTGCAAGCCTGCCAGCACCCAGCCAGCAGACCCTGACCTGGCACGGCATGAGCCAGCCACCCGCTGCCACCCAGCCCTCCGCCTCTTCCCAGGACCAGGCTGGTGGCTCCCAGGAGCCTGCCCGGGGCCACAAGAGGCAGGCGCCCGCCTGGTCCAGTGCGGAGATCGTGGACCTCATCCAGGTTTGCGGGGAGGCCTCCAAGGTCCACAATCTCCGCACTAGGTACAGGAAAGTGGCCATCTAGGGCAGGATAGCTGCCAGCCTGGCCACCAAAGGCCACATGCAAACCCGGGAGCAGGTTTGCATGAAAATCAAGTTGGTCCAGTGAGACCCCCGACCCTGAGCTTAGAACATAAGAACATAAGAACGGCCGTACTGGGTCAGACCAAAGGTCCATCTAGCCCAGTAGCCTGTCTGCCGACAGTGCAACACTAGGTACACCAGAGGGGATGGACCAAAGACAATGACCAAGCCATTTGTCTCGTGCCATCCATCTCCAGCCTTCCACAAACAGAGGCCAGGGAAACCATTCCTACCCCCTGGCTAATAGCACTCCATGGACCCAACCTCCATGACTTTATCTAACTTCTCTTTAAACTCTGTTATAGTTCTAGCCTTCTCAGCCTCCTGTGGCAAGGAGTTCCACAGGTTGACTATTTGCTTTGTGAAGAAGAACTTTCTTTTATAAGTTTGAAGCCTGCTACCCATTCATTTCATTTGGTGTCCTCTAGTCCTTATATTATGGGAACTAATGAAGAACTTTTCTTTATGCACCCTCTCCACACCACTCATGATTTTATAGACCTCTATCATATCCCCCCTCAGTCTCCTCTTTTCTAAACTGAAAAGTCCCAGTCTCTTTAGCCTCTCCTCATATGGGACCCGTTCCAAACACCTAATCATTTTAGTTGCCCTTTTCTGAACCCTTTCCAAGGCCAAAATATCTTTTTTGAGGTGAGGAGACCACATCTGTACACAGTATTCAAGATGTGGGTGTACCATAGTTTTATACAGGGGCAGTAAGATATTCTGGGTCTTCTTTTCTATCCCTTTCTTAATAATTCCTAGCATCCTATTTGCCTTTTTGACCGCCGCTGCACACTGCGTGGAAGTTTTCAGAGAACTGTCCATGATAACTCCAAGATCTCTTTCCTGATTTGTCGTAGCCAAATTAGCCCCCATCGTACTGTATGTATAGTTGGGGTTATTTTTCCCGATGTCCATTACTTTACACTTATCCACATTAAATTTCATTTGCCATTTTGTTGCCCAATCACTCAGTTTGGTGAGATCTTCTTGGAGTCCCTCACAGTCTGCTTCCGTCTTGACTATCCTAAACAGTTTGGTATCATCTGCAAACTTTACCACCTCACTGCTTACCCCTTTCTCCAGATCATTTATGAATAAGTTGAACAGGATTGGTCCTAGGACTGACCCTTGGGGGACACCACTAGTTACTCCTCTCCATTCTGAAAATTTACCATTTATTTCTACCCTTTGTTTCCTGTCTTTTAACCAGTTCTCAATCCAAGAAAGGACCTTCCCTCTTATCCCATGGCCATGTAATTTACACAAGAGCCTTTGGTGAGGGACCTTGTCAAAGGCTTTCTGAAAATCTAAGTATACTATATCTACTGAATCCCCCTTGTCCGCATGTTTGTTAACCCCTTCAAAGAACTCTAATAGATTAGTAAGACAGGATTTCCCTTTGCAGAAACCATGTTGACTTTTGTCCAACAAATTATGTTCTTCTACCTGCTTCACAATTTTATTCTTTACTATTGTTTCGACTAATTTGCCCGGTACTGAAGTTAGACTTACCGGTCTATAATTGTCCGGATTGCCTCTAGAGCCCTTTTTAAATATTGGTGTCACGTTAGCTACCTTCCAGTCATTAGGTACAGAAGTCAATTTAAGGGATAGGTTACAAACCACAGATAATAGTTCAGCAATTTCCCATTTGAGTTCTTTTAGAACTCTTGGATGAATGCCATCCGGTCCCAGAGATTTGTTAACATTAAGTTTTTCTATTTGTTCCAAAACCTCCTCTAATGACACTTCAATCCGGGACAGTTTCTCAGATTCATCACCCACAAAGGACGGTGCAGATTTGGGAATCTCCCCAACGTCCTCAGCCGTGAAGACTGAAGCAAAGAAATCATTTAGTTTCTCTGCAATGGCTTGATTGTCCTTGATTGCGCCTTTTATAGTTCGATCGTCTAGGGGACCCACAGGTTTTTTAGCAGGCTTCCTGCTTCTAATGTACTTAAAAAACATTTTGTTATTTCTTTTTGAGTTTTTGGCTAGCTGTTCCTCAAAATCTTTTTTTGCTTTTCTTATTACATTTTTACACTTGATTTGACAGTGTTTATGTTCCTTTCTATTTATCTCACTAGGATTGGACTTCCACTTCTTAAAAGATGCCTTTTTGTCCCTCACTGCTTCTTTTACATGGTGGTTAAGCCACGGTGACACTTTTTTAGGTCTCTTGCTATGTTTTTTAATTTGGGGTATACATTTAAGTTGGGCCTCTATTATGGTGTCTTTAAAAAGTTTCCATGCAGCTTGCAGGGATTTGGCTCTAGTCACTGTGCCTTTTAATTTCTGTTTCACTAGCCTCCTCATTTTTGTGTAATTCCCCTTTTTGAAATTAAATGCCAGGGTGCTGGACTGCTGAGGTGTTCTACCCACCACAGGAATGTTGAATGTTATTATATTATGGTCACTATTCCCAAGCGGTCCTGTAATGGTTATTTCCTGGACCTGATCCTGCACTCCACTCAGGACTAAATCGAGAATTGCCTCTCCCCTTGTGGGTTCCTGCACCAGCTGCTCCAAGAAGCAGTCATTTAGGCCATTGAGAAATTCCACGAGGAGTAACGGTAGTTCGAATTAGAGATCCTAATTTGAACTACCTACTCCGTGCCGCGTATAGCCGCAGGCACGGAGTTTGAACTAAGGGCATTTAAAAATGGCGCCCACCTGGCAAGATGCAAATGAAGCCCGGGATATTTAAATCCCGGGCTTCATTTGCAACTTCGAATGCCTACATTAACCACCCTAGTTCGAACTAGGGTGGTAGTGTAGACATACCCTTAGTCATTACAGTCACAGTTGCTGTCACACTCAGTCTCCATCATATACTCGGCAGATCTGGATGACATTATTTAAGGCAATATTTAAAATATCAACTGTAAAACTAAGCAAAATGTCCTGTAATCTATGCAGATTTATTTCTATTTTTACATACTGGCTTCTCCTTACATAAACAGTAGTTTTTGTTCATTAGCAATGCACAGAGCACATCTGTTTCTCATTAAATACCTTTTTTTGTAGTACATTATGTTCCAGTCAGAAAAGTCTCTGCATTAAAAATCAGTTGCATAACTACACATTTATGTAAATTTTCTGGGACACCTTGACTTTGATCCAGCACTGTTAATAAGAAACATCAGTAGCTAGAATACAGTTTTTCCTTTCTGACACCTTTGTATTCAGAGTTCACATTGCTCCTCAAAGTGCTTTGGGAATGATATCAAAGGGACCATGAGGTTTAGTCATCTCTTTACTGATTGCCAGACCAAGACTTGGCAGACACACCGGAAGCAGATCAAGATGACAAAATGACCAAGATGAGAAAGTCCTCCAAAAATACTATTTTTGAGGAAGGCTGGGTGGTTTGATTATTTTTCTTGTTGAGGCCAGGTAAGAAAAAAAAGGGGGAGACTGGTTCTCAGCAAAATCCAAATCCAAATGCACATGATAACAGAGGAAATACTCCACACTCCAGAGCCTAGAAATCCAGTGCATGGAATATGCTGAATCTACAGAAGGTCCTATGAAGCTGATGCAAAGATTTGCAACAGGGGGAGCATGGTTAATTCAGATCACCGTACCCTGCAGCTATACAAAATAAAGGCTCCTGAAGATTGGCCACATCTCTGTTAAATTTATTAGTGAGTGAGTTTTCACACTGAGGTTTACTACACTGTAAATCCACTTTCTATTTTCCAGAGCATTAATTATTCTAATCCCTAGAAATCCCTGGTGTGTCATACGTATTATACTGGAAGGTATGGGGCTCTTAAATGAAGTAGTATATTTGGTAAAAGTTTTCCAGATTGTTATAGCCCTTATTCAGTCATGTAGGAAAGCAGCTCACTTCCCCGTCCTGCTCAGATTTTGACTGACCACAACATGAGTTTAGGCATCTCTTTCCCCACTACTCCCCCTTCTAATCAAGTGAGCAGAGAGAGGCAAGGAGTGGAAGGAGGATAAGCCCAGTCCCCACAGAACCCGGACTGTTCACAGTGTAAATTCTTCAATAAGACTGAGAATAATGTATTCCCTCTCTGGAGGAAGAAAGAAGCTGGGGAAGAGCTGTGCTTCTGTTCCAAGCATTGCTCCCTGGTCTTCTCCTAGGTCCTAAGACAAGGTAGTTATGTAGCACCGTGGGCTCAGGGCAAATTACAAAGTTACAGGCTCTCTAAAGGTTAGTAGCTGTGGTGTTCATTTTTTAAAATAAAAAACATGATACATTATATCTGTATCAGTAGGGCTCAGATTTTGTTTTGCGGAATTTTGCATGAATTCTTTCAGACCACAAAAATGATACTCTATCAAGTTATTCATTAAGTTATCATATGCCGGTCCTTTTTGCCTGTTTAGAAAATAATTTTGATTTCTGCAAATGCATATATTATACGTAATTCTCCACAATGTTCAGCTAAAGTATTCACTACTTATTTTTGAATCTATGATTTGTTACACAAGTCACATTATTGTTTCTACTGCCTAATTGGATGACAAACTTTTTGAAAGGGGGAACAAACTACAAATTGTGAGCATTTGTGTTTATGGGTATTCATTCATAAAACAGCTATTTACTCAACAGTTATCTGACCAAAACAACTTTGAATTTGTTTTTCAAAAAACAAGTAAAAAATGCATTCACATAACCAGATCTAACAGTCATTTAGAAAAAATAATGCTCACAAACATTATTTGGCAGCTTTAAACTAGCAGCCATTGTGATCTAAACCTTCCTCTAATTTTGAAAACCCATCACAGGCAAAAAAAAAAAAAAAAAAAAAAAATCTTGTTGATTCCAGTGTTGCCAACTTGTGTAATTTTAATACAAAAGCTGGCTATATTTGGTGTGCTTTGAAAAGCCAGGCTCTTGGAGTCAGATAATTATAGAAACTCAGATTTCATTTAAGAAGAGGTAAAATTCTAGTCCTCATGATAGAGTACAGCTTGAAAGCATGACCCCTATTGTCTCAAAAACAAAAAATGGGAAAAGTCCAAACATTTACTTTATCTCAAAATCTAATTTTGTGACCAGATTCATGACTTTTTAAAAGCTTGGTGTTTACAATACTGTGAATAACTTCAGAAAGCCTACCACACAGCCCTCAATGTAATGTACATAGTTTCAAGAACAGGATCAAAATTAAGTTAAATTAAAACATGTATCTGGTTCTAAAAGGGATGAAAATAATGTGAGAATAGAAATCTGCTGCCTCAACAAATTCAAAAACTAATAACCTGACACAGTACTCTTTATGTATGCATGCCATCTTAAATTGGACATTAGCTGTTCCTGCAGATTGAACCTCTCTAGTCCAGCATCCATAGGACCTGACTAGCGCGGAACCAGAGAATTTGCCTGACCACAGGAGGTCAATATTGTCTAGCAGCATTACCAACACTTCCACTGCTTACTGGACTCTTCGAAGATATTTAGGGGTAAATTAGAGCTAAATAGGCTAAAACACTGAGATCCAGGACTGGTGGCCGTAAACAAACTTTATGGGACAACAGGAAACTTGGTCACACCCATGATAAGTGGACATCTGGCTAACTAAAATCATTCCAGACCAGAGAGTGCTGGACTACAGAGGTTCAACTTGTTCGAGCATCTAATTTTATCATCTATCTCAGTCACAATGTAACTATGAGTGAGATGTTTCCCTCCTGTTAAGAAACAACCATATGAATAAACTTTTCTCGATTTGGAAAAAAACATTTAGGAGCTCCTACTTACATTCTTGTATAATGCGAGAACAAGAGAGTATCAACTAAAATTAACAAGCAACAAATGTAAAACCTATAAAAGAAAGCACTGTTTATGCAAAAAAAAGTGTGGAACTCACTGCCATAAGTTATTATGGGATACACACCTACACTGCAGCAGGAAGTGTCATTTCCCATTTGGAGAGATGCACATAAAGTTAGATTCTAAACTAAATTCAATTTCCCATTTGGAGAGATGCACATAAAGTTAGATTCATGCTCAATATAGCATTATAGCTGCAGTGGCAAAGGCTTGTCACCTGCATACAATTTCAGGGTCACAACACTATTTTTAGTACTCGTGCTTGATCATATATATCTACCTGAGCTGGAAATGAAAGGTATAAATGTACCTTTTCTGAGTTGAAAGTCTCAGTAGGTTTAAAAATAGTTATGTATATGAATGATAATTCTATCTGCAGTTATAATGGCTAAGATAAAAGCATTTAGCTAGTACAAATCCCCATATTCTAGGGTATAAACCAAGCACTAACTCATGAGGTTAAGACAAATATCTCTCAAGGACATGGTACAGCATACCTGTTCACTGTGGAGACTTTACATCTTCCTCTGAAGCATGTGATACTACCCATTATCAGAAACAGAATACTTGTCTAGATTGACCAGTGATCCAGTCCAGTGTGGACATTCTTATGAGTTACATTATGCCCTCCTATTGTAAAGCTCATTGACTTGGCCCAGAAGTGAAGCAGCCTGTCAAGTTGCTCCTCACGCATTTCCCCCTGAATTTGTCCATCAGAGGTTTGTCATGAGATAGACAAAGGTGGGGATCTAAAACCCAAACCCCTCAGTGCTCAATGAATCTAGAAGAGGTAGAGAGACATACAGTTCAACTTGAGTAGGCCTCTGAATTTTCTAGTCTGCACCAGGAACCTAATTCTCAACCGACTTAGGAATGTGGAGCATAAAGGTCAAGTAATCCACACCACCACTCAGATATAACTGCAGGATTCAGCCTCCAATATGGGTAAAACAGAAACCACAATACAGGTAGGGCCTCCCTGTTCCAGCACCGTTGGAACCTGAGAGGTCCCGAACCAGAGGAGATCAATGCTCCCTTGCTGGCTGCCCCACTCCCAGTTTCCCAAGGCTGGGGCTTCTGCTGCTGGGGGTTCCTCAAGTTCCACTGTCAGAGGCACCCAGAGCCAGCCCTACTCTGGTGCTACCTCACTGCCGCTGGGGATTCCCCAAGGCTTCCCAGCCAAGGCTCACCTGCTGCTGCCGGGGTTCTCTAGCTGGAGCCACCCTAACCCCACTGCAAAAGGGATTCCAGGGGTTTTCTGGCTGGGGCTCCCAGGACGCCAGGCTCTGTTGATGCCAGGAAGTTCCCTGGCCCCGGTAACACCACTGGGAGTGGTGGGCCATCCAACCACTCAGTCCACTGCCACTGGGAGTTTCCTGGGTTTCCCTGTCTGGGGCCGCCACCAGCCCCATTGCCAGGGCTAGTCCTGCTCCCTCCAGGGCTTCCCCAGGGCTACCTGGCCACTGACTGGCCCTGCTGGTCCCCAGGCTGGGAAGGGACTTCCCATTTGCTGTCTGGCCTGTAAAGAATGACAACCTGAGTGCACAGATTTTGCACTGAATAGAGGAGAACAAATGCTCCTCCTCAATATAGAAGCTTGGAAGGGGGCACATGTATTACAAGTCATGGCTGCAAGTACAGCCCATGACCTTACGATAGCAGACACACGTGGATTTTGTGATTCACAGGTTTTTCAGTCAGATCATCTCACAAAAGTATTCTCTTCCATGTCCTCAGAGAGAGGGAGACAGACAGATTGGAAGCAGGGGGAAGAGGAAGATACTATGAAGCATTGCTCAACGGTACTTAGAAAAAAAATCCACAATCCACTCACAGTATCTCTGTACTTCCTTGCCATCTACATATAGCATAATTATGGTTGCTGCATTGTTTCTGAGGTATTTCACAAGCAAACACAGAACTTCACAGTAAATGTCCCGCACAAATGCAGATCTTTTAGATGAATAAAGGCACATGCTCTACTTCTCAGCAAATATATATGGGCTTTGCTGTTTTACAAAGCTTGATTCTTTTTTAAATACAGGTTGCACCTATAAATCTGGGATTCTCTGGTCCAGCAACATCCATGGTCCAGCATGACCATGGATGTTCCAGGATCAGAGAGTCCCAGCACGCTGCACGAGGTGGGGGCCTGGAAGTGAGTGCATGCCTCAGCTGGGCTGTGACTGGGGGGGAGAGGGAGGGTGGGGCAGGGAGCTGGTGTGTGGCTCAGCTGGGCTGGGGAGGGGCCACGAGCTGGTGTGTGGCTCAGCTGGGCTGCGGGGGGGGGGGAGCCAGGAAGCCCAAGGGCAGGCGGAGGTAGAAGAGGGGCTTGAAATGACCTCCCCTGATCCAGAAAAATCCCTCTTCTGGGACCAGACAGGTCCAAAGGTGCTGGAGCAGGGAGGTCCACAACCGATACACAGCCAGACTCAGTATATAGAGAAATGCTACCATATTTGGTCCCTCCATAAACACAGCAGTTCTCTGGCACAGAAATCAGGACCTTTTAAGAAAATAGATGTCTTTTGTTTAAAGGAATATAATAAATGATAGGGGTGGCCTTGAACCAAACTTTTGAACCATGCAGTTTACATAATCAAAAAAGGGTAGGAAGCTCACACATTTTAGTGATTCTATGCCAGCATGGGCATTGAAATCATACAGTGAGTGATGTTGCTTCATTTTTGGGGATGGATGATGAAGGGAGAAGACAGTAGAGAAAAGGAAATGAGTACAATTGAAAGGAGTCCATATCTCCAGTTAAGTCCGTAGTCAGGCAAACCTTTGTTATATAGAGGTAGAAGGAGAAAGGGAATTGGCAAACCCGGTCTATTCCCCCTGGATTCCCTGAAAATGTGGAGTTACTAGGCTCTGCCTCCTTTCCTCTGGCTGCTGAGTAGGGAAACAATAGGAGAACAATTCTTTATATGGACAGTCAAATGCATGCAAATATCCTGAGCTGCTTCCTGTGCCATCTGCTAAAGCAAGGATTTGGTAAATTTTTCCTTAAGTGTAGTTAAACCTGACTCTAGGGTTTGGAGAGTTTAGCTCCCATAGGATTCCATCTCTTCCTGCATATCAATGTTGGTTAATGCTCCATCAGAAGGTGTATTTGAAGAAAGAGCAGAATTAAAAGCTGGTACCAGGCCAGTGCCTGCCTGTCAGTAGCAACACTGCACCTCCAAATATTCAAAAATCATGAGATTCTTTAAAAAAACAACAACGTGTCCTCTCGTTTCTCAGTCTGGAGGGTGTACACAGGGCCCCGTATCCAAGATCTTCTCCAGAATCATGAGTTTTAGAAACTTACTTATAAAGCTCTGATTTTCACAGAGTCACTAGTCTCCAGGAGCTACATATTATGAGATTTATGATGAAAGTTGGCAAAGCTGCGTTTGGTGGAGAATCATTGCAAAGAAACATGTTCATCATATTTTGTTTATTTGAAATGGACAGAGATTTTATTGAATAGGATTGGTCCCAACCAGACTGAGAACAAAAGGAACATTGTATTAAAATAATGGAATTTAGGAAAGTAAAATGGATCATAAGCTGATTATAAGCTTATGTGAAACTGACTGACTCATTTCCATTGTAAATACCAAGTGACATATAAACACCAAATATTATAAACAGAATGTATTTTTTACACAATTTTAAATATATTAAGTTACCTATTGTGTTCCCACTGAAGTCAGCATCAAAATACCGTCTGACTTCGATAGGCTTATTAACTGACTTTAATGTATTATCAATAAACTATAAAGAGTGATTTTTCAAAAATGCGTTTTAGATGCACAATATTATTTGATTCACTGATTTTAATATCACCCTTGGTTTTTATTATAGTCTAGGCTGCTTACATTTAGACAAGAACACATCAGTTAAAGCAATCAAACCCTCCAGCTGAGTGGGAGTTGGCTCCACAGGGAAATACAGTTCCCCTCATCTTAAGAAACCATGTGTTTCTACTCCTCCTTACAACAGGCCTTTTCAGAGATGCATTTTTTCCATTCTCTTGGATAATCAAATAGCGAACCATACAGTAACTTGCAATGTTATGCTGTTGAATTTGCTTTAAACTGCTACAACATTGAGATAACTCAATACAGATGATAATTGGATGGTGTGTTAGCAGAATCAGGGGATTGTCTATTCATGGAAGTTTTGCATGTGATCTGAAAATCAAATCCCTTAAATACACTCACAAATAAATTATACATTAAAAAGAGTAAAACTCCTTTTAATAGCTGGGGATCCCCATCTCTAATTAAATTTAGGTAATAAGTACAATCTATCTATTGCTAACATTCTACAATGGGGAAGCACCTACTGATCTATGTTATTAACTAACAGCAATAGACCATTAGATAAACCCATGCCATAAAACCTCAGAGCAATATTGGTGGCAGTAATGTGCCTTGAAAAACTGGGGTAATTACATGCAATAAACTATTATGACCATTTTCAGGCGTGTGACTAACTGCCTAAATATACAGAAGGTTGTGGATGCTTCATTGGCAATATAATCTTTGGATTGCCAAAAAGCTTTGAACAGGGTAGTGTGGTGCTGCATGTTATCAACAATGCCTGATTGTCCGAGTCTTAGCTATATATTGTAGGTTTCATATGGCAGTGCATACTCTTCAAGGAGGAAAAATACTCTTTGGTAACCAAAAATCTGACTATATAGGACTGCAAGCATTATTCCTATAGCAGTAGTCTTAAGTCCAGGAATATTGCATACTGGCAGTATTAAGGCAAATGGTTATTTCCACAATCTTGATTATAGCCTGTACTATACATTAAAGACCTTTGAATTCCTTTTATCCATATCAGAAAGCTTTAATATAATTAATCATTCCTCCCTTCCACATCACTGCCTCTGTAAAGGTATTTTTTCCTCCGCTAGCCTTTTTCAGGCCTCAATGGAAATTTGAGTGGGGTTTTTTTTTGGTTGCCTAAAAGTGCCTGCTACATTAAATCACATATAATTGAATGTGTCTAAGAAATTAATTCATGCCTAATTTTCACAAACATAAGTTAGAAATTAAACAACTGTCCTCTCCTTTTACTTTTCTCTTATTGTCTTTGTCCCCACCACAGAAAGAACAGAGGTTTCAAAGGAGTACAGGTTAAACTGTCCAAATCCGGGACTCTCTGGTCTGGCAACATCCATGGTCCAGCAGATCTAGGGATGTTGCTGGACCAAAGAGCCCTGGAGCAATGCAACGGCTGAGGAGTCCCGGCTGGGCCAGGCAGCATCTAGGGAATCCCCGACTGCAACTGGACTGCCTGCAGCTCTGGCCAGCTACCCTGAGAAACCCCCAGAGGCAGCGGGGCTGGGATGACCAGGCAGCCTCCACTGGGGAACCCCCAGAGGCAGTAGAGCCGGTGGTGTGAACCCCAGAGAACACCCTGTGGCAGTGGTCTGACAGCGGCCAAGTGGTCCCCACTGGGAACCTTGGGAGACCCGGGGGGAGCAGATGGGCAGCAGGGTGGGGAGGCATGGTGGGCAGCTTTAGTGGGGACTGCAGCAGGGCAGGGAGCTGCAGGAAGAGGAGCCCGCAAGCGGAGCAGCCAACAGGGGAGCACTGATCTCTCCTGGTCTGCCAAACTCTCTGGACAAGGACAGCTCAGGTCCTGAGGGTTCCAGACCAGGGAAGTTCAACCTGTATTAGAAAAATCTACTGTAGGGAGCAATATTTTTACTGGAATAAGGATGAACTATATTATTTTATGTTATCTAATAGGTCTTTCCCAGCTGTCATACTGAGACAAAGGAAGAGAGAGAGCACATGCTCCAGCAAATGGGAGAATGAATTGCAATAATTCCTTTCTTTCCTTTCCTAGTCCCATCTATTCCATAGATGTTAGCTCTATCACTGCTGTCCTTCCTTTTTGTTTTCTTTTATATGTTTTTCCCAAAGATAGAACTTCTCAAATGTCTATTTTTGTCCTCTTTGAAAAAATGTATTTGTGGATTGCATATGTTATTGCAGATTGCACTCCTTTGATCCAGATGGGTATCATAACAATATATTTTTGCTATCTTTCAGAATGCCTGAAGATTTATTCCTGTAGCCAAACCTTGAAATATGAAGAACAAAACAAAACAAAAAACAAAAACAAAAAAGCAAACAAATTATGTATTGTAATGAAATAGTTGCCATGTATAATTATCTGTTTAATATTTTCCTCTGTTTGGGCCTGTTATCCTGTCCTTGTTGTTATGTCTTAATGATCTAGGTCTTTTCCATTTCTAAAAATTGTATAAACTTCTACTGAGAACTACATTAAAAGTTGTCAAATTATTACAGGTTAGGGCTTATTCCCATAACTGATTACTGCATGTAGATTCCTATGCCCATGTGGGATTCCTTGACTGTGATCCCTATGACACTGTTAAATCCTACTGAAGTATGTGGGGCTTGGCTCTGCACAGGCACAAAGTGTCTGCAGGAATTGGACCACAGGAAAGAATTCCTACTTCCTATCTGATTGGGTACACCAGACAATGTTTAATATTCCGTATGTTTTCTAAAGCCAGTTCTCGAATTTTCATGAATGATGTATAGTCAGCAAAAGAGACAAAGGAAAGGGATAGTCAGACAATTCAGTTTCCAGATATGGTTCCTTAACCGCCTGTTTTGCTGCATCTGAAATCTGCACTGTTAGTGTTCATTTCATGGAAATATATCAATAACCCAGTCAAGGTTAGCGAGGCTAAGTGACAATATGCTTTACTCAATAATACCAAAACCAGAAAGGTACTGTATATTATAAACTCTCTTGTTAGCTTCATAATCTTTCACTCCCTTTCTACATTGAACCAAAGGTTTTGGGTTGCATTATTGTTTTTATGATTCTTGCTTTTCCTTTCCTGCTCTATGCCTTCATCTCCTTTTTTTCAAAATTCATATACACAGTGAAAGAAAAATTGGAATGGACAGTAGCATAATTCATAACGAATGACACAGATATAGCCTTATACTCTCAGTATACAAACAATGAACAAGGAGTAATGTGGAAAAATATTATGATCTCATGTAATGAAATACTATATTGTACATATGCATTTCATGAGGTTGGCAACCTTAACTTTGTCATCTCCTGACTTTTGACTGCTTCACTGTGGATCACTAATTTTCTTTTAATGTATTTTTAATGTTATGACCAAATGAACATCACCAAATTCAACTATTGGCCAGGCAGCAGTGTAACCCTCTGTACTGAATAATTATGTATAAAACATTCTGTAGCTATGCTTACCCCTTTTTCAAGATAGTCATTCAATAGTCCAGATGTACCCTGGATAATGTCACAATGTGTGATTCTTGAAGCTCAATCCCTTGCCATATTGCATGTATAACCTTTGTATATCATACAGTGTAAAACAGGACTCTTTCAGAATCTGCTTATGTTCTCACATCATCATTATTCAGGCATGAAGACACAGCACTGCCACTGAATTTTCCTAAGCTATCCTTGTATGTGCAATACCAGTAAAATGCTAGGAGACTTAACATTCCATTGTAACAGTCAGTGCACACGTGCAAAGTATACTTTTAAATCCTTATCATTTTGACAAAACATGATCACTTTTCACCTGATGATTGAAAGGCACATCTGCCACCAGGCAAAAATATCCCTTTGAAATGTAAACTTTCTGACATTTTCCACTACCGTCACAGAACTATTTAAATTAAAAAAGGTTTCAAGTTTCAACTTTATACAAAATTCACTCCTAAATTAAGAACAAACTTGCAAAGTTTCAGCCATCACAGTAAAGACTGACAAAGATATAAGTGACTAACGATTCCCTGATAAAGTCTCTTCACAGTCTCAAATATTGTCACTATACACTCCACCTATAACAATCTCATAGTATTAGTACAAAAGTTTGTCTCAGTGCTCCTCACATTATCTCAGCACAATGCTTTTTCAATTTCATTGCAAAGGAGTTCAGTCAGCATTGGGAATCCTTTTTTATTGTTATGAGCATAAACTTTATAAGTTGTACAAAAGAAGAGTTCAAGATATATTTGACATTAGCTTTGATGGGAAATGAATGCCAGAAAAAATAATTGGAACAGAGCATGCATAGATCTGAGAATATACACCAACAAATTATCATTTGGATATGTTTTCTCCTAGGTTTATTTTAAAGGATGGAATACTTTTCTTCCTAGCAACGATGGAATATGGGCAAGTGCACCTCCCTTCATCTTCTATTCCCTCCCTAGGGTTGCCAGATGGTTTCAACAAAAATACCGGACACACCTGACATTACATCATAACCTACATTACATCTTATTTAGAAAATACCGGACGTTTACATTTTCTCATTTATATTTTCTCAATTTGTTTCCTGAACAGAAAACTCAAATACTGGACTGTCTGGTTTAAAACCGGACACCTGGCAACCCTACTTGTGATTAAATTATGCATTTGTTCCCCAAACCACCAGTTTATGATTTCACCAGTTTGGCAATCAAGTACAGAAATAAGACTATGGAAAAATACAGCTTCTCCTGAGCTACCAGGAATGTAATAATCAAGAAATGATGCCTCTTGTGTAACCCAATGGAATAACTGGCCTACAGAAGCTGCTTCTCTTAGTATGAGATTATTACATTAAGAAAATCATATTTTCACCACCCTCTAGAGGGTAAAGAAGCTGTAGATAGCCATTTTCTGCTCCTGAACCTTCTGATGTGTAGGTGGAGGACTTCCTAAATCCATAGATTCTAAGGCTTCAAGGGACCATTATGATAATCTAGAATGATTTCCATTATAACACAGGCCATAGAATGTCTCCCAAAAAATTCCTACGGCAGATCTTTTAGAAAAAACACCCAGTCTTGATTTAAAAATTGTCAATGTTCCAAAGTATAATTACTCTCGCTGTTAAAAATGTATGCATAAAGTCCAGTCTGAACTTGTCTAGCTTCAACTTCCAGCCATTGGATAATATTACATCTTTCTCTGTTAGACTTCAGAGCACTTTATTATATATTTGTTCCTTATGTGGATACTCACAGACTGTAACCAAATCCCCTTTACTCTCTTCTTTGTTAAGCTGAGCTTTCTAATCATTTAATCAGTAACATGGCTCCTCTCTTAACACTTTCTAATGTATTAATATCCTTCTTGAATTTTTGGCACCCGAACTGGACACAGTATTTCAGCAGTGGCCACGCTTATGTCAAATAGAGAAGTACAATGATGATCTTCTTCTTGAGATTCCCTTTTTGCGCATCCCAGGACTGCATTAGCTCTTTTGGCCATATCATCACTCATGTTCATCCACCACAGCCCACAAATATTTTCCATTCGCTGCTTCCCAGAATAGAGCCCCCTATCCTATAAGAATGGACAACAATCTTTGTTCTCAGGAGGATACATTTAGCCGAATTACAATGGATATCCTGTGCTTATGCATGGTTTATAAAGTTATCTAGTGTGACTTGTCCTTTTCAGTATATATACTCCCCCAATTTTTGGGTCTTATGCAAATGTTCTCAGTGATACTTTTATGTTTTCTTCTAAGTCATTAATAAAAATGTTAAAATAATGTAGATTCAAGAACCTATCCCTGAGCACCCCACGGGACACAGACCCAATTGATGATGATCCATTTTTATAGTTACATTTTGAGGCCTATCAGCCAGTTTTCAATCCATTTAATATGTGCCATGGTAATTGTAATTGTATAATCAAAATGTCATGCAGCGTCAAGCTAAATGATTTACAGAAGCTGAAGTATATTATGTCAACTCTATTAACTTTATCAACCAAACCTGTAATCTCATCTTTCCCCAGAAAGATATCAGTTTAGTTTGATGAGATTTATTTTGCATGAACCCATTTTGATTTGCATTACCCTTCTTTAGTTCCTCATTACCTAGGTCCCATATCAGCTACTTCATTATCTTACTGACAATCAATGTTAAGCTGAAAGGCCTGTAATTAGCTGGGTCATCCAGTCTTCTGGAATATCCACAGAGCTCCAAGACTTATTGAAAATCAACATTAATGCTCCACGAAGCTCCTTAGCAAGCTTTTTAAAAAACTGTTGGATGGAAGTCATTTGGACCAGCTGATTTAAAAATCTTAAAGTTTAGTAGCTTTTGTTTAACATCCTCCAGGGCTATTAGTGGAATGGAAAGAATATTATTCCCCTATGCTGAGACTATATAATTTGTTTTTCTCAAAATACAGAAAAAATATTTATTGCACACTTCTGCATTTTTCTTATTATAGATAAGGCTACAATTTCCACCTAGTAATGGGAAAATGGCCTTGCTAGGATTATTTTAGCTCCTAATATGTATTAAAAACTCTTTCTCATGATCTTCACTTTGCTAACCATAGATTTCTCCTTGTGTCCCTTGGCTTCCCTTATAAGTTTTCTACAATTCTAAACTTCTGGTTTAAATTCATTATTATCAACTTAATTTTTCTTCCAGTTTTTATATTATTTATTTATTTATCTTTATTATTTTCTATAGCTACTTTCAGTTCCCCTTGTAACCTGCACAAATTTCCCTTGATGGTGAGACTTTGATTTGGGAAATTGAGTAAGGTTTTCTTAAATGATTCCCCAATTTTTTTTCATACTTTTCTGATTAAATTCTTCCTCCCAGCTGATTTGGCTCATAATTGCTTTCAGTTTTGTGAGATTGGCCTTGCTGGAGAACTAAGTACCTTTACTACTAGTCTTAATCTTATTCAGCTTTATAAAAACAAGTAGTCCTGTGGCACCTTAGAGAATAACAAAAATATATACAGTATCATGAGCTTTTGGGGGCAAAACCCACTTCTTCATCATCTCCTTGAGTTCTTCAGGGCTGGGGGACCAATAGGAATAAAGTTATTGGGTGTTTATCACCCACTGGGAGTCAGCCATTCTCCTCCCTATCAGTGCCTTCTGTCTGTCCAACACAATGAACTGTTTCACAGTGTGGAGGAGGCACTTGGGAGAAGGAGAAGATTGGGGATGGGGTGCACTCTAGGAACAAGTTGGGTAGAAAGAGGCTGAATGGGGGTGGGGTATAGGTCTGAGTGGGCAGGGCCAGATTATGACATTCTGAGACCCTGTACTATGTCAAGTTTGAGAGGCCCCATACCATAAACATGATTTATTTTCACAGAAAGGACATCATATATATAGTAGCCCAATGTCTGAGAGTCTGTAATGCTGAAATGCTGGCTGTTCCCTCTGGGCGGCGCTGTTGCTGAAATGCTGGCTGTTCCCTCTGGGCGGCCCGTGCTGCATGGGGAGTGCGGGGCCCAAACGGCCGTTTGCTCCCCCGTGGCATCCCGGCTGAGCAGCGCAGAAGTCAGCCAAGCGCCACGGCGGGAGGGGAAAGAGGCGGGGCGGTGGCGTGCGGCGTGACAGCGGCTCCAGGCCCCGCCCCCTGGCCGTGAACGTCACCGTCCCGCCCCCCTTCGCCTCCCGCCGTGGTGCTCGGCTGACTTCTGCGCTGCTCAGCCAGGCTGCTGCATGGGAGCAAGTGGTGCAAGCGACCGTTTGGGCTCCGCGCTCCCCATGCAGCACGGGGCGTGTGGAGCCCAAATGGCCGTTTGGGCTCCCCGGTCCCCCGAGTGAGAGGCAGGAGGGGAAGGAGAAGAGAAAGAGAGAGACAGAGAGAGAGGCAGGAGGTGGAGGAGAGCTGAGAGAGAGGGGGGGAGGCAGTAGGAGGAGGAGAGAGAAAGAGAGAGAGAGAGAGAGAGAGACGGAGTGAGAGACCAGAGGCTCAGGAGAGAAAACCAACGTGGAGGAGAGACCTGAAAATCCCATCTTATGACGGGCTAATTGGCTAGTTGAATATATAAAGAGGAAAGCTTTCTATCTCCATATGCGCAAAGGCAAAGTCGTAAAAATTGAGTAATACTACATTCATCTAATGGTGATGAAACATTTTTTTCCAAGAAACAAAATTTCAGATAAAAATCCTATAATGGATGCACTTGAAACCAATTTGAAGAAAAGATCAATCAGATATGAACGTATTGCAATTTTTTTTAAACTTTTGGTTGACTTAGATGAAAATAAAAAAATAAATAAAACTAAAACATGTCTTGCAATATGCCTGTTTGCATTATAAAATAGCTTCACATTGCCATATTTTCATCTATGAAAAATGTATGTATACATCCAATAACACAAAAACTGTTACAGTTACACAGACCAGCTTACTTAATGGAATCAGTACAACCCGCAGTATGTCTGTTTGCACATCACATTAATTTTCAACACTGCCATTTAAAACATTTTCTTTTGTGCTTTTTGGAGAGCAAAGTTATAGATGATGTCCTCAACTGATAAGCTACAGAATGTGCCTCTTTCAATGCACAGAATGCTTAGGTTAGATGGCTTTTCTTGCAGCATTGTCATTTACAGTTCATTCTTGACATGTTTTGGTTGCAAAAAATGACCTTTCTCCTAAGCAGTTAGCTACCACAGGAAGCCCTTGCCATCTGTGGTTTTGAAGTTCACATTTTTGCAGTGTGCTGCACTGCATCAACCCAAGCACATGATGGAGCGTGCTGATGTAATGCTGACAGACAGAATCAAACCTGAGACCTGTGGAGTTTAGTGCATGAGCTGTCTACACCTTGACTGCTAAGGCTGTAGAACAATCTCATTCTTTATTTCCTTCCATAAATGGTCTAAGTGCCACTATATGGGACATTGAACTACAGCCAGTAGGTGTGTGAACTACACTGATGCTTGTTCAGTGCATTCTAGTAAAAAACCCACCAAATCTATCGCTAAATTAACACTCACTCTTAATTATGGCACCGAAAAGAAAAGTGAGTGATGCAGACAGGGGTCAAGAGGCTAAAAAGGAGGAAAAGGTGATGAATTCAAACCAGAAAGTTGAATTATTGGATACGTTGCGAGTGGTGGTAGTGTGGCCTCAGTAGTTAGAATGTACGGTATTAGCAAGTCTACTATGTGCTATATTAAAAAAAAGTAGAAAAACATAAGGGACAGTGTTGCTACAAATGTGCCAATTTGTGTGAAGGTGTCATGTGTAAGTTGTGATCCCATAATAGAGAAAATGGAAAAATGGAAAAGGCATTTGGATAGAAGTCGTGGCACAGAAACGAGCACCTGTGAATGGTGCTATAATTTGAGAAAAGGCTTTGAGCTTATGAAAGTATTTTGCGCAAGTATCAGGTGGTGAGGAGAGAAGATATGACAGTGAAGTTTCATTCACTGAGTTGAGAAATTTAAAGAGGCACAGGTTACATAATGTGAAGTTAACCGGGGATTCAGTGTCAGCAGACCATAAAGCTGTGCCATATCCCCCGCAGCTTCTTAAAATTATTGAGGAAAAGGGCTTTGTGCCCCAGCAAGTTTTCAATGTAAACAGAACCGCCTTGTTTTGGAAACAGATGCCCCAAGATCATACCTGTCCAAGGAGGAAAGGACACCTTTGGGCTTCAAGGTAGGAAAAGACAGGCTAACCCTTCTGCTCTGTGCTAATGCCGGAGGAGACTGCTGGGTGAAACCTGTTTTGCGGTACCGACAATTGAACCCCAGGGTCTTAAAGATCAAACAGAAGGACTTGGGTCGCAGTTGATTTATTTTTGGACTGATTCCATAACTGTTTCTTCTGTCGAAGTAAAAACTTCACTCTGTTTACGCGGCTAAAATATATGGTTTTATTGGCCAATAAAAGCAAAGTGAGCCAAACGTGGACCCAGCAAAGTCAGGCCCAGTAAGGCTGCTGATACAATCCGTCATAGTATCTTTATACCCTTGACCAAACAAGTCTGACGTCAGGGCAAGAAATCAAAATAAACTTCAGAGAGGAATTATTATCAGCAAAGAAACAAACAGGTTTAGAGGGAGTTTGAGCTTCAGCTCAAAATAGTTCATTAACACATTCCAACAGCGCATCCCTCTGGCCTCTCCCCACCTCGGTGAAGGCCAGTTCACTCCCTCTAGTCTTCCATGAGGTTGAAAAATACGTATGGTCCAAAGGGCTGCCTTCAAAGTGCTACACATCTTGAACAGTGCACCAGGTCACCCACAAACCATTCTGCAATTTGCTCATCCTGACATGGAAGTGGATTTCCCGCCACCTAACAAAACTTCCCTCATCCAGCCTCTTGACCAAGGTGTGATTGCTACTTTTAAAGCCTGTTACTCCAGGTGCACCTTCGCTCGATTTGTAATGCACTAGAAGCTGATGAAAGGCTTGATGTCAGGAAGTGCTGAAAGGACTACACATGGTTAACTGAATTACTAACATACAGGAGTCAATCAATGAAATAAAATCATTAGCCATCAATGCCTGTTGGAGGAAATTGTAGAAAGAAGCTGTCAATGATATCACTGATCTCCCAGCTACCAAAGAGATCAAAAAGATTGTGAGAATGGTCCATGAAGTTGGAGGGGAAGGTGACAAATAGTGAAGATGAAGAGGAAAGAGAAGAGAAGACAGAAACACCCAATTTAAATTTAGAAACACTGACTCAGCTCTTCAGATGCAGCAAACAACTCACTGACAAAATGTTTGAGTATGATCCCTTGATGGAACAGAGCCTGAAAGATAAAAAGGAAATTGATAAATATTAAGGAGTTAAAGAAAGTCTAAACAGCTTCCCATTACAGTGCTCCTTTGGAGACCCACCCCTGTTAACTCCCCCATAATGGAGGAACAGTAAGATTCACAGAGAGTGAGTTCAAAGAATAGTTTTGGGTGATTAGCATTCAATTAAGGGTTTTACTGTCCTGTATTATCTTTGTGTTCGAGTTTAGCTGGAAATCTACTGTTTTGAAATTGAAGTTGTTTGTTGAAAATGAAACAGCAGATCATAAAACACTAGTTAGCATTACAATTCAGACAGCGTTTTGTTTTGTGTCACAAAAACACTGTCACCCAATATTTGCAGATTTCATCATTTGCAGTGATCTCAAGAACGTATCCGCCATGAATAGCTAGGGCTTCCTGTATTAGACAAAAAAAATTCAAAATCATTTCTGCATTAAGGAATGCCAACTGAATCTTGTCTTGAATGATGACTTGATAAAAGTCCTAGTGGTTTAAATGTCCTTCATGTGCATTCTTTTCCTTCATATAGGCATGGAAATTCTTTATTTCCCCAGCGAGGTTAACGTCAATATCTTCAGAATACTTTTTCACCAGCAGTATTATTCTTTAATGTAGCTGTTTCTCTGAGTCATCTAAGTCAACCAAAAGGGTAAAATTGTTGGCAATGCTTTTGTATATGATTTCTCTTTTCTTCAAACTGGTTTCAAGTGTATCCATTTATACTGATAAAAGATTTTACCGAAATTTGTCTCTTGAAGAAAATGTTTAATCAACCTTAGGTGTGTCACCATCATTGACTTTTTGTTCTACTTCTTTTGTATTTATCTACACATTTGTAGACTACATCAGGCAGTTTTTTCTTTTGCTTTATATTCATTGTTGTGAAAATTATTATGGGTTTCTTACAAGAAATAGTGGAGTAATGTGTCAAATTTTGAACATGTATTAAAGGTTTTCTGTGCATCTGATAGTGTGCTGCTGGTTTTGTGGAGTTGATACAACAGACAATTCCAAAGTTCTAGTAGGAACACAAATTCTCATTTCTCCTTTTTGTCATGCAGAATACCATCTTCTCTCATTGTATTACTTTTTTCATTGTCATCAGCATGAACATGATTAAGTACTTGAATAACTGAACCATAACTATTTGCAATAGCTGAAATAGTCTTTGCATGTGCTTCCCATCTAGTATCAGAAACATGTTTTGGTATGGTGGAAAAATTATTTGAGCACTGCCTAATGATGGGATGAGACAGAAAAAAATGTATATAACTGTTGAACAACAGTAAAAAAGTTAATTGCATCTACTCAACAATGGCCAGCAAGAGCAAGTGAATGTCTAGCAACATGGACTATAAAAAGCATACTTATCTTTCTCTAGAAATTTTTGCTGCAAGCCATGATACTGTCTTGCCACGTTAAGTGCATTTTCATATGACTCTCCTCTGCACTTAATGAAGTAAACGTTGGAGTCATTGTACAGATAATCCAGCACTATATTGGGCTTCTAGCTATGACCAGCCAAAGGGGACTGTGATAATGGGAGGAGGTACCACCCTTTTCTGAACATTCTATGCATTCACTTAACTAAAGTCTTTTCACAATGGTTAAATCTTGAAACCTAACACTAATTGTCTTGCCTGAAAGGGTTAAAGCCATAGACAGTGGGTCCTAGAGAGTATCCAAGAATGCTAAGCAAGCAGGAAGCGATTTAGCAAGGAAACAGAGCGTGGGCTTTTGAATTGTATGCACTGACCTTTCTGTTCCTTTGTGTAGCCAGAGTAGTCCCTGGAAGGGACTAGTGAGGAACCTGGGAGTTAGACATTTAGCTAAAGTCTCTCCATAGTAGTCAAGTCAATGGCTGGAATGTCCACAAAAAGGTATTTTCCCTCCCATTCATCATAGGGAACTATATATGTCAGTCCTAGGATGAGTCCCCCATACAAGAATGAACTGGACAGGGTTGCTTCGTGACACCATCATCTCCAAACTCAAATTTTTCCTGATTTTTATCAGGAGTGCATGAGGGATATGGGATGGCTCAAAATAGCATGCTATTTTAAAATTTGGTGCTGTGTAGATGCGCCAAATTTCAAAATAAGCTATTTCAAAATAAATTTGAAATACGATACTCAATTTGTGTAATGCAAAATGAATATCTTATTTCAAGTTTAGGGTGCTGTGTAGATGCACCCAAAGTGATTAATGTTGGATTCAGAATATTAGCATTGGACATATTTTATTCAGTCCCCTGTCTACATAATATGTAAAAACATATTTGCTTTTTTTTAAAAATGAGAATTATAGTACTTTTGAAAGATAATGAGCCCTAGAATCTGAAATAATTTTGCCTGAGAACAGAAGAAGTGGGGTGTTATAACCAGAAAAATAGAGATTATTAATGGTAATTCTAAATTGCAGTACTACTAGTTTTAATTCTAGTATGAAGATTGAAGGGATACATATTGAGATGATCCTGAAACTCTGGCTTGTGATATTGCATTTAAATCTATGGTTTGCCTCAGAGTTGGTTACAAATATTAAGCTGGTGTTCAGATGTAAACTTTTAGAAGAACCACCATAATGTTTTGTTCAGCATTACGAACATTTCAGAGCTACAAAACCTCCATACTTGAGGTGTTCAGAATTCTGAGTTTCTGTATGTGCAATGTTTCTGTAAGTGGTTGTAATATGGTAAAGCAGCAAGGACAACATATGCGTCAACACTGAACAGCTTATGGCTGAAGTCTTCAGGTCCATTCAGTCTTTGGCTTCTCAGTCAACAGTGGTGCCAACTGAGATGGTTGATCTTATGACGTATTTTGTTGTCCTTTAGGAACTAGACCTTATTTCACAAGGACCTCCATGCAGATCAACTTTTGGACACTATCAACCAGAGATAGCCATCCACAGGATTTGACCAAAAACCAAATTATTAATATTTTGTAACCTCTACCCCTATATATCTTCTGGTCAGCACTAACACCACCTTCAGCTCAATTCAAACTTGAAACCTCGCCATCCCATTTCCAATTCTCATTATATTTCTGCACTGAAACATTTCTGAAGGAGTATGTCAAAACATAATACTTACTATAAGCAGAATACAGGTATATCATTTATACTGAGCAAAAGTGCATTTGAATTGCCTGCCAAAAACCGAGAATTAGATGCTTGCCCTTTATGATGAAAAATCTACTGTATAACCTATTTACAAGGCATCTGAAGTCCTGCAGAACTCATACTCCAGTAGTAACTGGGACTCATTGACTCTTATATAATCATATATGGTTACATAATATGATAAATATGCTCAAAAGTTAAGCCACTATGATCAATATTAACATTTGAAATATTGCACAAATAACAAAAGCTAGATGTATAAAGTGGAAAGCAGGCTGTAAGTCTGCAAATAATCTTATAACTCTCTGGAAGCACAGGAGTTAATCATCACTGGCTTTTCTAAAACCTTGCAGTGTAATACAGGAAACTGCTGCAGTGGAGTTGAGCGTACAGAAGGTATGGTCCATGTTTTCTGCATGCATTTTTAAATATCGAAAATTAAATGAGTTTAAAGATGATACTAGTGAATGACTTCCTTGAAATGCTGAATCAGAGCTAAATGAGGCATAACTTATTTCCTGAAATAAAGTGCAGAAGAGAAGAGAAAAAAGCCCAAATTACTCACGATTCTTTTCTCCTCTCCACCTTGACCCTGCTTTTATTCTGGCTGCAATATCCACAGCACTAGTTATTTCTACTAGCCAGAGCAGCAGCATCAGTGTCAGCACAGCCATAACAGGTAAAAAAAAATCCAAAAACCAAAAACCAAAAATGAAAACAAAACCCCTGTACTTGAAGCACCATTAGAGACAAATTACTTTCACTAGGAATGAATAATTGGAGCTAATTCTTTCTATTCAGCAGAGGGAGATGCAAAATAAATTTTTACTATAAATATTGGTTAAATTTTATTTCCGTTGTGTTTTTATTTGCTGTATCCAGGAGCAGAAAACCAGATGTAAAAGCTTCCTCTAAATAGAAGAATCAGGAATTCAGATGCCAGAAGAGATGAACTGACAGCCTTCGTTGGTCTTTAAGCAGCCAGGAGTCCCTAACCTGCTTCTGCAACCTCTCAGTTCTTCCAAATGTTTTATCAAAATCCCACACAGCACCAAAACAAGGACAGACCTGGCTCAGAGTATGGCTTCCCCCCCCCTGCTCTTTGACTTGCATATTTCACTGCAGATTCCAAGAGCTGCTGAAATGGAACATTTAATTTTGGTACTCAGAACTCACTACATTTTTTGATAAGAGCAATTTAATCCCCTAAATTGAAACAGGGATGGCATCGTGGGGGAGGGAGCTGAAGAAGGGGTGTTGTTAAGATAAAGGAGGCAAATACCTTTCTAAGAACTTGATGGTAAATAAGTGTACTTTTCTTCTACTTAACATACATGTCTGCTGTTTCTATAACTGGAGAGAAATAATATACTTCCTGCCATCCAAATCTGATTTCACAGATCTTGAAAGAATGTAACAGATAATTTATACTGCAAAGTATATGGGAAAAAAAGAGCTTTGCACATTCATACCACTCTCCTCAGTACATAATGCACATTGTGTAATGTCTTTTTATCTTGCAAGCAAAACATCTAAGTACATCAGCATTCCACCAGGATTTCAGTGGTTTCACAATTAACTCTTTACTTGCTCTTGTATTAATTTAAGAGTGCCCTGACTACCTTAAAGTCCCTAATGCTAAATATTTTTAGAACAGAACTTCAGCAATACACTACATTACTGACATCAGCCCTGACCTATATTCTAAGATTTAATTCTGCAAGTTGCTAAGCAGTTGTAATTGGTACTGGATTTCCTCCTATTCCAATGTGACAATGAGAACTGAAAAGACTCAGGACCTAGCAGCATCAAGTCCAAAATCACGCCTGTGTTACAGAATAAAGGTGAATTATTCAGAGAATTCTAATCCTTTAGGATTATAAAGATCAGCTTCAAATAGGTTGACAACTGTAATATGAATATAATTCCAAAATATTTTGTTTGCTAGTAGAAGAGTCAAGCACTAGTATTCAAGAGATTGACCTCTGCATTGGATGTTTATGCATTATGCTTTTGGGTTATATACTACAGTTAACCCACACAATTTAAACAGATGTTTAAATAAAGCTCTAGATAGAATTCCTGGGTAATATTTAAAACAACACCAAAAGACCAAATCAATATATATAGTTATATTGATTTAAACAGATACATACCCTATTCTTGTGCGAGGTCGCCAATAATAAATATTAGTATTACATGTACTTAATGAGTGTTCATAACTGGGTTGCTGACCAAACCCTCTTACGTAATTGGTTTGGGAGCAATGGATATTATCAAAATACTGGATAGTAAGTAGAAACATTCTGACCCTCTGAAGAAGTTTAGAGCCATTACTGTCAGTGGGTATGGCTACACGGCAGTCTGAGAGGTACTGGCACACCCACATTAGCTTTAATCTAGCTAGCCTGGCTAAAAAATAGCAGTGATGACACTGTAGGACAGACATCAGTGCAGACACGACAAGCTGACCCAGAACCTTGGGTACATACTTATGTTGTTAATCCATCTCTGATCACCGTGTATACATGCCCGATTATGCTAGCTATCCAGAGGCTGTAGAAGGAAGAAAGGGCCTTAAATTCATGATGCTTCCATGTCATTGGCTAAACACAGGAAGAACACACACTCTGCCTATTTAAATCATGGCAGACATCCTTTCAGCATGTGTTTCCTTCCAGAATTCCTCCAAAAAGACAAGTGCCCAGTTTTGGCTGAGCTATGATTAGCATAGAAGTAATTGTGAGGAGAGAGAGACTTCCATACTCTAAAGTTACATTGGGACCTGCTCACATCCAACAGAAGTTAGAGCAGTTTCAAGGCTGCTGTATTTTTCCATGGGCTGCAAAACACAAAAGTGCTCACCACTTCATCATAGTATTTTCACAGACCTTTTTGGGTCATCCTCTCCTTCATTAAAACATATGGAAAGGCGCACTCTGAGAGAAAATTTCTGTGAGGAATCCCTTGCAAAGGTTGTTCCCATTTTCTGTAGGAGAAAGAGGCAGTTGACACCCACAGAAAAGCTATCCTCAATCCTGGTGAACCCCAAGGAATGTGCAAGCACCTAGGTCTTCCATGGAGAGATATCTTCACCTATGCAGTCACTTCTGTGGGGAAATGTACTATTTAAAAGCATGTCACTACATTTCAGAAGTTGTGGTGACACCTACTGTATCAAGATGAAACTATAATGGGACCTTACATGGGCATAATATTATTTTCCATGTTGGAATATGGCCTGTATCCTGAGGTTAAACACATTGCTATTATGAAGAGTACTTAAGTACAAGTAGCCAGGGCCTCAGTTTTCCATCATGTGCAAATACTACAGCTTAATGTGTACAATGCTTTGAAGCTCTGTACTGGGCTGTTCATTTATTACTCAGTCAGAAGGAAGAAGTGCCACAAATGAATCACCAGAAATAATTTTTGTAGCACCTGGATGTTCCTTGAAAGTTTTTGTAATCAACAACTGAAAATAACTGACCTGTTTATGGGAAAAAAACAATAAATGGTCTGGTAGCACTTTATAGACTAACAAGTGCTACCAGACCATTTGGTTTTTTTTTTCTGTAATAGACTAACTCGGCTACCCCCTGAAGCTTCTGACCTGTTTATATATGGCCTTCTCTGTGGCTTCTTCCCAGCAATCCTCAGTTGAAGTCCTCCTGGGTTCTGTTTTTAGTTGTCTTCATGCAGGAACTCACCACTGGTCTCATCTAGAACCTTTCTCCCTGGAGAGCTCACACCAGTAATCCCATACTCCAGCTCCCTCAGTTCTCTGATAGTGAGCTCTGCCCTGCCAGCTACCCAGAGAAAGCTTGCTCTTTTACAGTGTATCCCTCCCCTTTTTCCAGCAGGACCAAGCTTACAGTTGTGCCACTCATTTAACATTAATTTAGGCTACAACTGCCAGAATCCTTGACTTTAAAGCAGCTCAGGCCCTGTGACAGGCCTACAGCATAGATATGGGCTCTTAAAGGGCTCTGTTACAGTGGTATATGAAGTACCTATGTTGACTGTGATACAAGGATAGTCTTAGGCTTCATCATTAGGGATGTTCCTACTTTCCCACATTCAGTAAGGAGAAAGGATGTAATATTGGTCTGCTGGGGAGTTTCTTTGAGGGAGTTGCCCAGAGTCCCATGGCATGACAGCTTAAAAGTCACTGTACCACTGCCCATCACGTTGTCTTGAGGACCTGTTTGAATTTTACTGTGTGGTGTGGCACCCCGGAGGATAACAATTTGGGAAAGTTCAAATCAGATCCATTGGAGACAGAACAATGTTTGCCATGAAAAAAGTGATGATGTGAAGTATTAATGAAAACACAGAATGGTTCAAGGATGTCTTACTGAAGCCTCCCAAAAAGCTATGATTTCCAGAGATATAAAAAAGATACAATGAGCAAGAAGCTGTCCTCATTAAAAGAAGAGATGATAACAGGGATAAAAATAAAAAACTATATATATTGAAAAAGGTAAGTAAATGGTAATTAACGTAAACTACAAGTTAAAAAAATTAGGCAATTGATAGAGCCAGACAAAGGAATTAATGAAATATCAGTGGCTAATAGGGATAAAAGATAATAAAAAGGTATTTTTAAACATACATTAGAAACAGGAAAAACCCTAGGCCATGTTTAGGTCCACGTCTAGATGCAGATGTAAAAAAAAAGCAGAAATAAGCAGTAGATATTTCAGTTCTGTATTTGGAATGAAGCATGAGAACATATTCTTCCCACATATTTTCATATATTGCAAATACAATATAAAGTTTACTGTCTGTAACAAAGGACTTAAAACTAAACATTAAACAACAGGCCCAAAAAACTTACACCAAGAGTTTGAGTCCTTCAACCACTGATGTTAATTTTTTTTAACAAATCTTGGGAATTTGGGTAAATTCCAAAGGATCGGAGGACTGCCAATGTAGTTCCAATATTTTAAAAGGGTAAAAGGGATCACCTGAGGAACTAAACACTGGTTAACCTGACATCACTCTTGGGTAAGCAACAAACAAAAAACAAACAAAAGCAATTAATTTTGGACACTATCTACAAAAAAAACTAGTGTTAAAAATATAATTCATGCCAGTCACTATGTTTTCATGGACGCTTAGGGACTGAGAAAAAATTGTGTATGCACACAAGCACAATTAAAGGGTCTGACTGAAAAAAAGCAACTGATTGATATTTGAATTGTGCAAGGTATTTGACTTAGTAGTACATAACAATTTGCATTGTTTGGAATTAACAGGGCACACACTAGCTATATTAAAAATTGGCTCATTGACAAATCTCAAAGTGTAATTGTTAATGGGGAGATATCAATGAGTGGGGCTATTTTGAATAGGGCCCCAATGGCATTGGGTCTTAATGCAAATCTATTTAAAAATTACCAGTGAACTAGGTGACATAAAATCTTTGCTGTTTAGGTTGCAAATGATACAAACGTTGGGAAGTAAATAATGAGGACAGACTACTTTTATAGAGTGATCTGAATCACTTGGTTACATGGTCACAGATCAACAAAATGTATTTTGATACAGCCCAAAACAAAGTAAAACAACCAGAAATTCAGGCTGTGCCTACAGGCAGGCTCTAGGAAATCAGTGATTTGGGGAAGGATTCAGGGAACATCACAAGATAACAGCCTCAGCCTGAGCTTTCAGTGAGATGCTGTTACAAAAAGGACTGTGATCCTTGGATGTATACAAAGTAGAATATCAAGTAGAAATAGGAAGTGATCATGCCTCTGTATAGGGCATTGGTAAGACTATTGCTAGTACTTCAAGAAGCCTGTAGAAATACTATAGAGAATTCAAAGGAGAGCCACAAGAAAGATTCAGGGGCTGGAAAACAAGCTTTATGATGTGGGACTTAAAGAGCTCAATCTATTCATTTTATTGTAAATGAGACGGAGACTTGACTTGATCATGGAATATATGTTCTTATATGTGCAAAAGATGATAGCGGGGGCTTTGCAAACTTGCTGACAGAGGCATAACAAGAACTTGCATAATGGCTGCAAGTTGAAGCTAAACAAATTCAACCTTGAAATAATATGACTTCCTAGCAAATGAGAAAAAACATACATTGGAACAGCTCACAGGGGAGATGGAGTAGGGACTCATGGTCACTTTGAGTCTTTAAAATGAAATTAGATTCTTTTTTTTAAAGAAACAGATTCCCATTAATCCAGTTTCAAAGAGAAATTCTACAGTCTCTGGTGGGTGACTGTAGGGGTCCCTTCTGGCACTGGAGTATGTGAATCTGTCTCACTATTCCTCCCTTTCCTTCATGAACCATAGGGAAAATGGGATTGCCTGCATAGCCTTTAACATGCTCATAACACTTGTAGCTGTGCTTTAAGATGACTATAATCAAATCTCATGCTTCAGGACTTCATTTGGTTACCACACTGGGGCCACAAAGGAATATTTTTTTTCTAATTCATAATTGGTTACATGTTTTTTGGATTCTTTCCCCTCACCTTCAGAGATTTAGCCTAAGCTGGAGATGACATGGATGGCGCGGACCAGTGCTTTGAGCAGTCATAAAAATCCTTTCTAAATGCCAGGATGTGGCATCTTGCTCAAAGTCACATTGATAGGCAGATTTTGGATTGGGAAGGAAGTTTTCACCAGGTCCGATTAGCAAGGATGTTGTGTTTTTATTTTTATCTTTTTGTCTTCTCCTTAAGTATGGAGCATGGTTTACCTGCTGGGATCACCTGAACATGTTTTACATAATTGCTTTCTACTGCAGGGTTCTCAGCTATTGATGGCCCCTTGCTTTCCCTCATTCTGTGCCTGTAGCACAATTTATTTTCCCCAAGGAGTCATTTATTTTCATCTAAGTAAAACACTGTGTGCTTCATTCAGAGGCAGCTGGGTGAAATTTCATGCCTTATGATATAGAAGGTCAGACAGCATGATTCAATGGCTCCTTCTGGTCTTAAACTTTATGAAATGATGACATTTTTCCAGCTTGAGTTTCACATATTTTGCCCTATTTGCCTAGGGACCAAATGCTACTATTTTGCCCACTGAAGCCTGGAGAAAATGCTAGAAGTCATAGACACTGTTCCCTCTAAGCTGTGTGGCAACACAGCCCCGCACCTGCTTAATGAGTCCTGCCCAGCCATGGGTTCAAGACTCACACATAGAGCAGCCTGGCGGGGGAGAAGAGGGCACTTCTCCCTCAGCAAAAGCAGGAGCTCCCTGCTGAGGAGAGAACAGCAAGTCTCTCCCCACTCCAGGCAGTTCAGTGCATGAGTCCTGAGCCCTTGGTTGGGCGGAGCTTGTTAAGCATCTGCCACACAGCTTAGGGAACACTTGTCAACAATGATCTTACTCAACTGTGTTATCCTTTTTTAATATAAATGTACACAACAAAAAACCAAAAACCACAGACTTAAATAGCTTCACACAGTGCAGAGAGCTCCCCACTCTAACAGCTTTTATTCAAACTTGTCATTTTCTTAATGTATTTTTAATAGCTAGTGCAACAATCTATGTTAATTCATGAAACTGAGAATTCAAAGGAATGAAATTAGAGAAAATTACAAAAGTTATAGTTCTAATAATTCAATCCACTGCATTGATCATTTACTTATTGAACATCAACATTGTACAGAACATGGTGTAAGCATATAAAATGATATGGGTTATGATCCAAAAGGAACTTATGACTTCTCACATCTATGTCTTAACATATATTTACAATATGGTCAAGTTAATGTGGCTGAGAGAGCCATAATTTGGTTTTAAACAAAAATCCTGACTGCCCTAAGATTGTAATAATTTTCTAACTCAAAGCCCATCAATATTAGAAAAAATAAATTTATTGACAGTAGCATAGATATACACACATACAAAAGGTATATATGCACACACAGAAAGAGAATGTTCCCTATGTCACAACAATTAGTTTTCCAAAATAAATACTGCTTGCTTTTCAAGGAAGCTTTGAAGTAACTGCTCTCAACAAACCTCCACCAATCTTGCATTAATGTCCCTTATTCAGTGCAATTAAGATTGACAAGATGTTCTTTAAAGGTTATCTTTAAAAGTAATACTTGTTTTATGAAACAATAGCAGAACTTTTCCAGGCCATGTGCCTCCTGCATCTTTCCATCTTTCCTCATACTCTCAATGTAATCTAGATCCAGCAAAATGCAGGGATTTTTGTCACATTGCTACTGGTTTACTCATATGATGTATTTGAACTGTTACTTACAAATGAAAGGAACAATGAAATTGAGAATACATTTGGTTCTTGTTCTCACTATACCAAATTAGGGTTCTAAGATCTTAATTCAGGAAAGAGCTGTGACAGTGTTTCAGAGGGCTGCAAACACCTGCTAAAGTCACTGTGAATTAAGGCCACAGAAACTCCCTGAAAGCACTCATCTGGAGGATACCCCAAAGCCCATCATTCAATGGGTTTATACACACACATACATGAATGCCATGTCACGCTCTGGAAGACTGGAAGTTGATTATATAGATAACTTCGGACTTACAGCTTGATAGTAACAGATTTTTGTAGAAAAATAGATATTTAATAGAAATACTTTAATTTTAGGTTACCGATGGGCCCAAGCCACATAAGTTGAATTCCAAGCCACATAAGTTGAATTCCAATCTGGATATTGAATCTCCTGCAAAGTTGTGCTTCCTGTGGGCTGATAGTGCTACCTCTGCAGTGCTCCCACACTAACCACATCAAGAGTAAAGGGAAGTGTATAAGTCCATGAGTGCAAATCCAGATACATGAATGATTTAAAGATTCGGGCTATGTCTAGACTGCAGGCTTCTTTCAGAAGAAGCATTTCTGGAAGAGATCTTCTGGAAAAACTTCTTCCGAAAAAGAGCATATCTACAGCAAAAGTGCATTGAAAAAGCGATCTGCATTTTTTCAAAAGATAGTGTCCACACTGAATGCATGCTATCTCATATTTAAGTTGTGATTACTATGGACCTGTGCTTTTTCCTTTTTCCTCTTCTTTTGAAAGAACTCCCTCTTTCCTGTCCGCACACACCTTTTTCCGAAAGAGCTCTTTCGGAAAAAGACTTCTTCCTCATAGAAAGAGGTTTACCAGTGTTGGAAGAACTCCTCTGTTCTTTTGATGTTTTTCTGAAAGAACGTGATTGCAGTGTGGCTGTAACTGTATACCCTCTGACGCCTGACTCACCAAAGCTATGTCAACTTCTCCAAGGCAATAGACACACTTCTCATGACTTAAAGCAAGGGGACATTAAGTCCAGTTCTTAAAGCCCAGGATCTTGAGCAGGAAAAGTGCTCAAGATTAATTTAGTGGACACAGAAGGGTTCTGCCTCATTCAGAAAGGAACTGGAATGGAGATTGGTCCAAATCACCTTACTTTGGTTCATGAGGAAGAGAAGGCACAGGCACAGACACAGACAAACCAACAATGATAACAAAAAATATTCCTGTCACAGGTGCATGGATCAACTTCAAGGGTGATCATGAATCCTGGGCTCTTGTCATTTCATAATATTAAAAACAGCAAAGAAGAATTTGTTTTATGAAATAAAAGCACATAAGTAATTAGCAGACTCCACAAATAATATTTTAAAGACATAATTATTGGTGGCAACTTAGGGGAACTACCTATATTTAATTTGTTTTCCAAAAAATATAACTAGTAAAAAGATTTTTATAGAAATAAAATAAATAATTAGTAAAATACATTCTTATTAGAACAGTGCTGAAAGAGTGATTTGGTAATTCAATGATGCAGCTGCACTGAACATGGCGATGAATAAGGAGGTCCGTTCATATAACACAGTCTGCCAGTGGACATGGGCCCATCCCACTTACTGCGATGGTATTCTCAGTCAAGTGATTCTACTGATTTTGACTGTAATTGGAGTGATATTATAGATGGAATCTCAGGTAGCTAGTTCTATTTAAGGCTTTAGTTTTTTTTAACAAATGAACAACCCCCCCCAAAAAAAGAACCCAACGTCTTAAATGCTGCCTTAAAACCCTCAAACAGTTTCTGTATGATAAGCAACATTGATGTTAGGCTCTCCAACCATAAAACCACTCTTAGTGGATAGTTAACCTCATTCTGAATCAGCTTCAGTTTCCTGAAAGTCTCAAGAATTGTATTTGAAACACTGGGTCTCAGCTAAGGTTTCAGTCTGTAGACTGGACAGGCTGATCGCAGAATTTGGTGCAATGCAAAGTTGAGAATGAGTGGTCACCAGTCAAATTTCCTTTACCATTTATACTCAGGGATAATGATCTTCACTAAGAAGAATGAGAGAAAAAGAGTGAGAGGCCATTTGGCGGGCTATTAAGACTTAGGAGCTTTAATTTGGGACTTTACGTTACTAGTCAAATGTCTAAGATCAAACCAGCCACAAAAGCTTATTGTATCTTCCTTGAAATTCATGAATGGAAAAATTGTTATATTTCCTTCTACATATATAATGAGCACTGTTTGAGTCATAGTCCCAGCACCAAAGTTTGGCCTGGGGATTGTCTGGACTAGCATAATTTAGGATAACTCAAGTGTCTGTCATATAAATAGTCATTATAATTTTTGAAAGACCAGTATCGTATGGTGTGTAAAGCTACCAAAATTATTGTGGGCACTACAAATTGAAAAATGTGATTAAAATAGAAATAACAGTGGTATTTTCCCCCCTATACTGTCTTTGCTTGAAATTATCTTTGTGTCTGGGAACACAACTCAGGTACACTGTCATCAAGCATGTTGTCTCAGATATTCTGATAATAATATGCACCTTTTAACATCTCAAACCGCACCTTAAAGTAACTCAGAGCAGAAACCTGAGAAATACCTCAGACAGTCCATATTTAAGTGTGAAAGGAATGTGGGAAGCTTCAGCTAAAAAAGTACTGAGTAGATTGAAAATTAACTGAGAAATCTCCCCTCACCCTTTGAGGAACATTTATAATATAAACATAAAATACAGAGTGCCTTAGGGATATATTGATTTGGACATGTAGGGAGTTAGGTGTCTTGTGGATATGACAAACATTTTATCTAAAGTCAAAGAAGGCAGAAATTTATATATTGAAATTGTTATTAGTTTTTAATATACATATAGGAGAAAAATACATTTACTGAGAAGGTATATGATAATTATAAAGCAGTTAAAGAAGATTTTACACATGGGACCAAATTTAGCTCTGTTGTAAGTGAGATCCATTGAAGTCAATGGCAATACCCGTTATCTCTAGATGTGAATTTGACCCATGGTATTTATTCATAATTAAAGCACAAAGACATATAGACTACATTATTGGAAGCCTGTCAATAGATTACAATGGAATGGAGTGTGCCAAACACTCAGAATCAAAGGAAATAGTAAAGTTGCAGTTAAAACACTGGCCTATTTTTTGTTCAGGGATCTAATCTAAATCATTGTGACATCTAGAGGCTAGAAGGAAGCTGGAATCCCAGTGAAAGAAAGAGTATGGCCTTTTCTTTTTGCTGAGCACTATTTATACACCCAGAAGCCCATTTTCCCTCCCTATTCTGGAAAGTTCTGACAAGTCATCTGATACCTCTGGATTCTCAGTTCAGTTTATTTAAAATACCCCATTTTATAGCATGAGGTTGACAGGTTATAAATGAGCATACCAGGCTCAGTTCTCTAAGGGGTCTCTGTACAGTGAAGGTTGTCATTTAATTGAATTAAAGGCTTTTCCTTTCCTTCTGGTAGCTAAGGAATATATTCAGTTTTTTCTAATTTTCTGGGGATCTTCACAACAAATTTAATCCCTGAGTAACTAATGATCCTGTTCCCATCACACTGGAGTTCATGCGACTCGTGTAACATTAATAAGCTAAATTTTCTCTTTAATCTCATATGTGTGTCAATATCATAAGAAATTATTAACAAAAATATAGAAAAAAGCAAAATAACATCCCTTCATGATGACATTCTCTCCTCTAAGTACTTGCTAGGTTTATGAATTGGTTTTATAAAGCCACATGTGGGTTTATTGACATTTTTTTTTCAGTTTAGCCCTTTACCCTTAATGTCAAAAGGCATAACCATACATTTACAGTCTTGGGTTGAAATTTCACTCTGTGAAACCAACTGGTACTGCTGAGTTGGATGAGTTATGGTTTGCACATTTACATAGCAAGACAGTGTAGTATAACATCTAAAAAAATGACTATGTTGACGATATGTATTGTTTGTTTTGCTTTTAATATTGTAATTTAAATTACAAGTTAGACATGCATTTAATATGGTGATAATTTCATATATATTGTCATATAGCACTTGAATGCCTTTTGTGTTGTACAGTATGCCAGAAGGTAGAAACTGGGAATCACTGAAGAATGCTGTAGAACTGTGGTGCAAAATAATAAAAGCAAAAAGCCTAAAAGATGTTGAAGCAGAGGTACAAAGGAAGCTCTAAAAGCATGACTGTTTACTAAAGAGATTACCTCAAAACTGACTGAAGATGTAAGTACAACATAAGTGACTCAGTATTCAACAGAGTAATGCAATAGTCTATAAACATTGATGCTACCAGAGGTCAAATCTTAACTCGTGCTGATCACTCTGGGCTTAAAAAGTTGACTTCCAAGAAAATGTGGAGGACATTTGTTTCTGGAAGGAAAAATATTTTGTTTGTTTCAACCAGTCCAATATTGATAAATGACTGTATTGAAGAATGCATTTATTTGTCTTGGTTGAGCTACATGGAGACTACAGGTGGCTGCTGTTTGCTGCAGGTATCATAGCCAAGAAAACATTACAAATGCTAAATGATAATGGGAAAAAGGCAACTAGTCACATTTAAAATACCAAAATTTTTGAATGAATTGTAAACAATTTCATAGTATATCTGGTGGATTAAACCCCTCTCTCCCCCCCCCCCCAAAAAGTAAACTATATTCTGACTGCAAGTGTGCACTTAACTGGAATTAATCAAAAAAAGAGTAAGAACATATTAAGATTGATTATACAACCTACAGACTGTAAAACAGATGTTGCTGCCTGTTTCTTCCTAACGTGATGAAACATTGTAACCCCCCCACTTTGTTGTGTTGCCATTTAATTGGCTCTTCTAGTCACATTTTAAAAAGTGAGGATTTATTAGACACACAAAAGTCTTGTCAAGATAAGTATTTGGTTGTATTGTAACAGAAGATAATGATTTGCAATGAACATTTTAGTTAGTATTTACGAAATTATTAACACAGATGTTTGGAAGAAAGTTAGTTCCAGGACACAAACATTTGTTCTTTCTTATGGTTCACTCTAGAATTTGTTTTATTATGTCCTGGAATAAAGCTCTATAAAGTGTCTAGCATTAGCATTTACAACTGTGTTAGTTAACACATTTATCGATAATCTATTAACACATTTGATAAGTGGAACAAAAACAGAGGGAACATGGTGGAATATTGTCTCCCATGGTTTCAGTTTGCCTTGTTGGGAGCATGTGAATCTGGGAAGCCATTCCAAGGAAGCATTTCAACTAAAACTGTCGGGGTACATTAGGCTGGGAATAAGCACAACCAAAAACATTCAAAAGGTGAGTGTAAAATGCTGGTTTGACATTCCATGCCAATTTTCCACTCCTATTATTGGCCTCAATTCCAATGAAGTCAATAGAATTGTGTCTGGTTCTCAGACCACTAGTGATTTGGGCCTCTCTCCTTTTCTATCATAGTGTAAATTACAGGAAGATACAAAGCTGTGGTGTTCAGTGGGTTTTTTTCCTACTTGTGGAAGGACTGCCAAGCCTGGAGATTAGCATGCACAGGGACTCTCTCTGTTTGGGCATTTAACTTATGTGACATCTTTAATGTAATGTTTATGGATCACTGTTGCTTTTTAAAGAGGCTTTATTTAAAAAAAAACCTCACATAATTGTGGGATAATACAGCCCAACATCCTTCTAAAATATTGTGAATGCCATCTGTAGAATGACAGAATTGAACACTGTCGTTATCACAATAATGCATCTAATGATTTTAGCTGTGTGAATCAGGGTAATGTTTAAAAAGAACAGTTTTTACTCAGACTGCAAGAGATAGGAGTGATTTATGTTTTGCGTGATTTATGTTTGACAGATTAACCTGTATGCTTATGTATATAACTTACTCAATAGATAGGAATAAGATTGCACAAGATTTACTACAGAATATCAAAATATTTCTCAATTTCATGGCACAAATTGATATTATTAGGGCTGTCAATATAGTGTCGTTAATTGAAATGATTTTTTTATTCCATAAATGAAGCAAATAATTAAGGAATCCATTTTCTCCAGAAGGTGGAGAAAACTGCTAGGAGAGAAACTGTTCTAGATTTGATTTTGACAAATAGGGAAGAACTGGTTAAAAATCTGGAAGTGGAAGGCAGCTTGAGTGAAAGTGATTATGAAATGTTAGAGTTCATAACACCAAGGAACGGTAGTGTGTGGGGGAGGGGACAGCAAAATAAAGGTAATGGATTTCAAAAATAAAGACTTTAGCAAACTCAGGGAGTTGGTAAGTAAGATCCTATGGGAACCAAGTCTAAGAGGAAAAACAACTGAAGACAACTGGCAATTTTTCAAAGAGACATTATTAAGGGGACAAGAGCAAACTATTCCACTGCATAGGAAAGAGTGGAAGTATGGCAAGAGGCCACCTTGCTTCAGTTTTCACCCAGAAGATTGGTGGTTTTGGCCATCTAACATAGACAGCAGTGACAATGGGGGTAGGCTCAGAAGCTAAAATATGTAAAGAACATATTTATTTAGACAAGTTAGAGGTCTTCAAGTCACCAGCATCTGATAAATTGCATCCAAGAATACTCAAGGAACTGACTGAGGAGATACCTGTAGTTATTACCTTTGAAAAGTCATGGAAGAGGGCAGGGGTTCCAGAAAACTGCAAAAAAGCAAATTTAGTCCCCATCTATAAAAAGGGAAATAAGGGTAACCTAGGGAATTAAAGACCAGCTAGCTTAATTTTTGTACAAGGAAAGATAATGAAGCAAATAATTAAGGAATCCATTTGAAAGTATCTAGAAAATAATATGGTGATAAGTAATAGCATGGATTTGTCATGAACAAATCATGTCAAACCAACCTTAATAGCTTTTCTTGACAAGGTAACAAACCTTGTGGATAAGGGAGGAGTGGTAGATGTGGTATATCTAGATTTTAGTTAGGTTTATGATACAATCTTGTATGACCTCCTCATTAGCAAATTAGCTAAATACAACCTAAATGATTTAGGGGTAAAATAGAGCTAAATAAAGCACAGAACACTGAGACCCAGGACAGGTGGCTGTAAACAAACTTAATGGGACCATGGGAAACTTGGCTATAAATGGACATCTGGCTAACTAAACACATGCCGGACCATGGGTTTTCCCAGACCAGAGAGTGCTGGACTACAGAGATTCAACCTGTACAAACATTTGCATGGTAAAAACAAAATGTATAGTATTTTTCTGTTCATCTCATACAAGCACTACACATGTTGGAACTCCCTTTTCCGGCACCCTTGGGACCTGATTGGTCCCAAATGAGATTTGCTGGATATGGGGAGGTCCCTCGTCTTATGGCCAATGCTACCCCACTACCCCTGGGCTAGGGCTCCAACCCAGCCCCACTGCTGCTGGGCTTCAGATCCAGCCCTCCTTCTGCCTGCCTGGCCAGGGCTCCCCAGGCAGAGCTCTTTAGCTGCTGCCAGCCCCCCTGTTGCTGGGGCCAAATCTCCCTGGCAGTCACGGGGAGAGGTCCCTGGCCATGGCTGGAGTGCTATGGCTGGAGCTCCACAGCTGGGACCAGGGCTGGAGCTCCCTGGCTGCATCTGGGATCAGAGCTCCATGACCACTGCCAGCCCTGCTACTGTGGCGCTGGAGCTCCATGGACCCTGGGGCTAGAACTCCATGATGTGCAGTCTGTCCCCTCCCCTACCCCTGAAACTGGGCTCCTCATTTAAGCACTGCCAGCCTCTGCTGTGCTCCTATCTTGCCACCAGACCTCCCTGTTCCTGGGCTCTGTGGTCCAGGAACAGCCATGATCCTGCTGGACCACGGATGTTGCCAGACCAGAGAGTCCGGGTTTAGAGGGTATGACCATAGTACAATTTATAAATAAGAATTTGTACTTGTAAATAAGAAAGCAGGCAACATTATCTTCCGTAAATATAAACAAACTTGTGTTTTTTGGCAGTTGGCCGATAAAGAAGTAGGACTGAGTAGATTTGTAGGCTCCAGAGTTTTATATTTTATTTTTTAATGCAGTTATGTAAAAAAATCAACAGCTGTAAATTGCATCCTAAAGAGATTACACTAGAGTATTTGTATGTGCAAATATATGTAAAAATAATATAAACTGAACACTGTACTGTTTGTATTCTCTGCTGCAATTGAAATCAATATAAATGAATACATAAAAACACCCAAGAACAGTTAAATGAATGGTATTGTAGTATTGTTTAACTGTAATTAATACTGTGATTAAACAGATTTTTCTAATCTTGTGAGTATTACGCTTAATTATTTTAAATCATTTGACAGACCTAGATACTGTATCAATGTTTCACAATTATGTAGTATACCTTTCACAGTAAACATGTCTCTCCTGTTTGCTAAATTTTAGTTTCCAATACTGCTTATTTTGAAATTGCATGTATTTTGCTACAAACTTGCTTTCAGTCCAGATTCTGCCATCCTGACTCATACTGAGTCCACAAATGGACCCACTGACTTCAAAGGGGTTATTATTCAACATGAGTGAGGATGGCAGAACATGGACCTAAAATGCTTTTCTTTATTTTTCATAAGTACATGAAGACAACTCACTAGTACCCAGTGGAAGATGCTAAGGAGAACACATTATTCCAGATCTAACTTGTGTTCCAAAGGTTCTCTGCACACATACATTTATTTTCATATTATTTATGTTGCTTAATATAGTTTTGGGATAATTCTATTTACTTATGTTTATACCATGCCAACATTTTTTTAAGTTCTTCCATCACATTAATAGAAGACCTGAAGCTCTGAAAACCCACCCTTTTCTGGAAAATGGGAGCATACCAATAGATCATCAGTTAGCTTTGGGAGCTGCTGTCAATGCCTTAAACACATAAATGAAGCCAGATGTCAAGGACCTGCAGTGCAGAACTGCTGGCATCATAAGACTCTCAGGCACATTATAAAACTAATGAAATTTTTCAATGAGAATTTTTCAACTACACATATGCAAGTAACTTTTTGCAGGTTGTTTTCTCCACGTGCCCCACCCCGCATATTAAAAGCAAGTTGGCTGTGCTACGAACTAATACTGTTCCATACTTTTAATTTAAATATTTGCAGTTATAAAATCACAATGAAACTTCTGAAATTTTGAACTTCAAAGAGAAAGAAAATCAGACATATCTTCTGGAGAACCCTAATTATAATTAAAGCAATTCCTAATTTTCTGATTTTAAAAGTGGTATGCAAGTATTTTTAAAGTAACTGGGTATGCGGCTGGTGTAAATCAATGTAGCTTCCTCCAAATCAGTGAAGTATCTTGTCAGTACCATCCTTCTCCATATACAGAATATACAGCTGCATAGTACACTTGAAAATTTGGGGTACCATTGAGTCTTAATGTCCACCCATCCTCCTCTCCCTATCCCCGTTCTGTGGCTCTGCTTTGCCCAGAGAGGATCTAGTTAATTTAAAAGTAAAAAAAGCCTGACACACCTATTAGCAGAATCTGTGAAAGAGCCATCCAAGTGATAATGAAGCAATTCAACAGGTATTTACCAACCTCAGGTCCATGCTGTCAGTTTCTGAATTGACTGTGTCAGTCTAGAGGATCTTAGTTTAAAATTTGTTTTAAAAATATTTCATTAGTGTGTTGCTAAAGATTTTTTTTTAATCACATCTCTAAAAAAATCATCTCATCCTCACCAAAATGCCATTGGGCATAGGGACGCCCAATTAGTAGGACTGCATAGGGCACCATAAATCCTGGCTGTGTATCTTGTTCAACACTATAAAAATATTACTGCGTGAGGGAGTCAATCCCGCCAAAGTCAATGGAAGTTTTATCATTTAGGCAAAGTCTACACCATAGGGTTTTTTCTTTCATAGCTTTTTCCGATCGCTTTTCTGGAAGAGGCTTTTCCACCATTTGGCCCAGCCTAGATGTGGCCCAATGGCGGAAAAGCCTCCTCTTTCGGCGCAGCCCTTATCCCTTGTAGAACGGGGTATACAGGACTCCCCAAAAGAGCGCATTTGCTCTTCTGCAAAAAAAGTGGAAGAACAAACGTGTTCCTTGGACACGGCGGAGTTTTTCCAAGATACCTCCCCAAAAAACCCTGCAGTGTAGACGTACCCTTACTTTAGTAGGAATTAGAGCAAACTTTTGAAGAGTATGTGTAATCAGTTCAGAAGAACCCTAAACCATAAATGAAAAACAAAGAAACCAGAACAAAACTCTCCGTATGCATCCAGTTCTGGTCCAACGTTCTGTCTCTGAAAATCCATGAGAAATACTGACTAAGCTTTTAATTAAACATTGTCTGAAAAATAAAATGCCAACTCTTTTACCCTACATTAGTAATATCGAATTACTTTCAAGACATCTTACATTGTTAGCATACCAAACACATGCTCTGATGTAATTTTATAATGTAATGTTTAATAATTTGGTATTTGTTGAAAATTAATTATGTTATTTCTAGAATAATTAAAAAATTATATACAAATGCCAGTAGACTATACAATATGCTGGAAATATTTTCTTTTGCTTTAAATGGAATATTTGACTATAATTATTATTGTGCATATTTAAGGAAAAAGAAGTAATTGTTGTGCTTCTTTAGAAAAAGTTTCATGGCATCCTGTTAATATGAACAAGATCAAACAAAAATTTAATACAGAAACAGGTGCATGCATTGTATTTATATTATCTACAACAAAAGTGAATCTTAATTATTGAAGAGTACAATGCAAATATTATGACAGCAAAAGAGTCCTATGTCATAATAAAGTGACAATGCCTGCATACTGATTGATGTTCAGTAGCATATTTTGGAGTTGGAGTTTTGTTTATTAGTGATTTTATTAGAAATTACATTTACCCCTACGAAATTATACTTTTACAGAAATGAGAAATGAGCATGCTGGTAAATTGCCACAAGCAGGACCACATGAAAAAAAATCTCCGAAAATAATGGTTTTGGAATAGGTCATATATCAACACATGCTATTATTAAATTCCTTAGCAACTAAGTCGAGAATTTATACAAGCATATTTGACTCTACATATTTCCCTCATTGGAGTATAATAGTTTTAGAGGTAGACTTCAGAATGAGAGGCAAAAATCAATGCTTCAAAACATTCAGAGGCTGACTTTATACCTAGTGAAATCTGAAATAACCCTAGAAACAGCACACCATTCTAAAAGGACAGAATGTAAGTGATACAGTGCTTGTGTTCAGTGTAATTCTTAACACAGATCAGATATCACAGTGATTGGTGCAGTAGATAAATTTAAAACAGATTAGATGCATAGAGGAAATGATGCATCCTAAACTATTAAATCCTGAAATCCAGTCAGTGCAAATTAAGCATGACTTATCAAGGCATTTTATTAGATTTTTATACCACAAGACTTCAAAATTATATTACCTACTTACTTATTCAATTTCAAAGGGATGATCTAATAGGGTTCTCCAGAAATTAATCTAAAACCTACAGAATTTTCATCAAGAATGGCAAACCTTGTATTGGTTCCTTGACCCGTGCCCTAGAGTCCTATATTCTACAGAATGCATTATATAAATTTATTTCAATGATTTACTATTTTACAGTTTTTCCATAACAACAAGGAAGGTGCAAAGGTGCTGGCATCACTCATTTGTACAAAGTCATAAAAAATTAAGGAAAATAAATGAAAAGCAAATGTATAAGCAATAAATACATACTGTCAGAAACAGAAAGAAAAAAAACCAAAAGGCAAGGAAAAAGAGTTTGAGAGAGAGAGAGAGTCCAATTTTGGATAAAACCAACAGCACATCTCTTCATGGGAATACCATTTATTGTCATGGAAACACAGCAAAAACCAATCAGATAAAGGTAACCTAGTACTTTGTCTTTAAGAAAAGAGGCACAATTCAACAAGATTTAAAACTGAAATAGAAAAACATATATGAGACCAACCCAATCAGTAAGATACCCAACATGAAGCTAAAGACCTTGTTCTTCATACAGACATCTAAATATCTTGAGAGATGGTAACTGGACCCATAAAATAGCATTCATAATTCCTAAGGCCCAATCCTGAACTATGCTTATTTAATGAAGGGTTTAAATAAAAGAGTACTTTAAGACTTGTTGATTGATTTAGGAAATCTAATCAATAGTGTATTTTCAAAAGTGTATTTTCAAAAGTCATCGCACTAGACAGCTCATTTAGAACCAGGACTTGGTTATGAGGAGATCTGAATATACGATTGCTGCTAAATAATGTTTCGTGATAAAAATGCTCATTGACACAAATACAGCAGTACATAGTGCCTCCTGTTGACAGCTGAGCTTCTGAATACTCAGCAGCATCTCACAGAAAGCATTCAGCAGCTCACAAGATCTGATCCTAAAGAAATACAAAGCAAACTATTCATTGGGTTTTGTTTTGTTTTTTTGCAAACACCATATGCTCACAAGACTTTGTCCAAGTTCTCTTCCTTTTTCATCTGAATTACTCTAACATCCTTCCTTCTGGCCTTGCCAACTCCATCTTGCCCCAGTCATGTCCACTCAGAATGCTGCTGCAAAGTTCATTTTTCTAGCCTGTTGCTTTGAATTCCTTTATAAACTCCTTCTTTTCTATCATATTAAACAAAACCTGCATGTCTCCACTGCCTAACCTCATTCTAACTGTCATTTCTCATTCACTCTGAAGACATTAATTTCAACTTCCATTCATCCTATAATACCAACCTACATTGGCCCCTTGTAAAATTTTCCAACAAGCACCTTCATGCTTTCCTCATACTGTCTCTCATGCCTGGAAGAGGTCCCCATAAAGTTCCACAAAACTTCCTTGTTATCTTCCTTCAAACTCTCCTTTGCCAGGATGCCTTAAATAAATGGAAAACATCCAGGTTGCTTGTATGTTGAGACAATAGCCTATTATACTAAACAATATTGTCTCCTTATTTCCCTATGCTCCCCCGTTTATCTAGATCTCTTTTCATATCTTGTATTCAGTCCATGGTCTTTGGGGCAGGGATCATCTTTTTGTTCTGTGCCTGTAGAGCACTACAATGGATTCCTAGTCCATGACTAGAGCTCACAGGAATAATGGCAATAGTAATAAAAATACCTATGTGATTCAGAAGCACTAATGTCATTAAAAGTTAATTGGATTTGACTCCCTCAAGTGCCTTTGAAAATTTCTAATGCAAGAGGAGTTAAAATAATTATTAGACAACAGTTGTCTTTTTTTCCCAGAGAATCATATGAAACAGAAATATGATGGGATAAAATGCCGTAGTAAAGGCTTGAAATAATAAAGAATATAATTCACATATTTCTACTGTATTAGTGAAAGACAATTAAAACATGTGTAAATGGGTTTGAAAGAAGGGACCCTCTGCATCCCTGGAGAGGAAGCCTCTAACATGTTGAATTATAAAGAACTAACATATACCTTCTTTTCCAGCATTTGATGGGAGATGGAGAAATATCAGAAGCATTTGTGACATTTCTCATGCAAATGTCACAAGCTTAATACCCAAATAACAGGAATTTAAACAAATGAAAAATGTAATAAAAATAGCCTTTGCAATATTTTGCTACAGTGATGGCTGGTCACTGTATGTCTTGAATGATAGAACCAAATATCAAAATGGCTACCCAGCTATGACCTATCCTTACAAAGGGTTAAAGCTGCCAATGAGGAGTAATTCAGACAGTTTCTGCCAGTTAGTCTCCCTGTCTGGGCTGCTCAATGTGTCATACAGTTTTGGAAGATACATATCCCTCTCCGCTTACTGCTCTAACTCAGTGAATAAATTTAACAGCTGAATGAATTAAATCTTTGCAAATGCTCTATTTACCCCCAAAGTTGCAAACAGGCTAAGACTTGTGGAATCCTGAACATGATGCTATTGACTTGAACAGAAGAACAGAAAATGCCATGGTAACTCATCAGAATTACATCAACCTACCTTCAGCAACTGCACACCAATCTACTCTACCAAGAAAAGGACTGGCCATTAAAATCCACCTCACAGTGCATGGATGAGTGGAATTATTGAAGCAGGAAAGGACTCAATGGTACATTGCTCTTCCTTAGGACTCTGAATGGTACTTTGCTCTTCTTAAGCTCAGTGCCTTTTCTGCTAGCAAATAAACAGTTCTCTCAGAGACAGAGTCATGACCAATGACACAGGCCAGCACAAAGCCAAGCCATTGACTGGAAGGGGACAAGGAGTCCTTGACACCCATTCAGGGAAATTCCTTGCAAACCCAGTCCAGCTGGTCCATGTCTTTTGAAAGTCTGTGTAGAAGGCAGGTACAGAGGACTAAGGAGAATTGTTGAGCTGAAATATTCATAAAGCGGCCCCATTCTTCCAGCCTTGCTGAAGTTGAGAAATACCCTACTTCTTATGTAGTTCCATTGACATGAAAAGGATCATGCAAGGGACGGAAATATATGAAGTGAAAATAAATGTCAGAATCCAACCCTAAATATTTGCACAGAATTTTAAAGATGTAAACTAATATATAATAATTATTATAATTCTTGGGTGCAAGTTGCCACGTAAAGTGCACAGCAGGACTATGAGGAAGATACTGTCTGGATAACCATCATTCACATTATATACTACACAATAAATTCTGAGATCTACAACAATTGACACAGGCCTTGATTTACAGCTATAAACCCATGAAAAGCAAAAACAAAACAATATGGAAATGTAGACTCTAGGCAACAGCTGCAATTTATTCAACCTGCCTGTCAACTGTCAGGCTATTTCAAGCACACTGGAATATGTTTCAGAGTGGATGAAAAGATGTGTCACAGATAGGTGAAGAAAAAATATAAAGGTGTGTTGAAATGTCAATCTATAATTCCTATGTAATAATGCCCAGGAAAGAGAGCTCTTCATAAATATTTTAACTTGATTTTGCAGCTGTTTAATTTTAATATAATTTAGTTCAAATACATCTCCAACTTTGTGTAAATTTGTTTTCTTCTGCTCACAGACTATCTTGTGATTTTGCTCAGTCACTGATTGATTGATATTTGGTTAGATTATTTATAGTGAATAATTTATTCAACAAATTTTGACCTGTTTTGTTTACCAGTTATCCAAGGCCAGAAAACATTTTGTGAGTGTTTGATCATTATTGAACTCCTTCATTTTGACCAAATCTTTTACTACTAGCCAATAGCCCGTCATAAAACGGGATTTTTCGGGTCTCTCCTCCATGTCCGTCTCTCTCTCTCTCTCCTCCTCCTCCTGCCTCCCCCCTCTCTCTCTCTCAGCTCTCCTCCGCCTCCTGCCTCTCTCTCCATCTCTCTTTCTCTTCTCCCCCTCCTGCTTCTCACTCGGGGGACCACGGAGCCCAAACAGCTGTTTGGGCTCTGTGCTCCCTGTGCGGGGGCAAGCAGCACAAGCGGCTGTTTGGGGCTCCACACTCCCCATGCAGCACAGGGACCGGAGAGCCTAAATGACCACTTGCTCCGCTTGCTCCCCCACGGTGGCCCGGCTGAGCAGCGCAGAAGTCAGCCGAGCGCCACGGTGGGAGGCAACAGCGCCCCCCAGAGGCAAGACTGTAATGCTACAGCGTTACAGAGTCACAGACATTGGGCTACTATATATATGATTCTTGGTGTTTGGCTGGCAGTCCTAGTCACACACAGCTTCCATTCTCTGATGGAGTGGCTGAAATTATTGCAGACCGGAGAGGGGAAATTAAAAAACATTTCAAGATATCTGTGCAAACACTCCTGGCACAAAACTACAAAGGAACTTGTTTACACAAGGATTCTTGAGCCTTTCACTTTCTGCAGTTGCTCTTGTGAATGAACAAGTCATTTGCAGAAGCCAAGAAATGTACAAACCCAGTAAAAAGAAAACAAAATGGTGACAGATGCACAGCTACCTAAAGTGACATTTTAAGTGAACACTAAATAAAAAAACTATAATTATTGCTTTCTCAGGTGACTAGTTTGGTCATCCAACAACCCTCTTAACTATGATTAGGGATGGAAAGGTAACTGTGTTTCTGTCTATTCTGAGTAGTACATTCCTTAGGACAGGGACACTGTTTCCCTATTTCATGTGGAGATATGCTAACATAACTGGAAATAGTAATAGGGCCAGTGTAAACCAGTCATGTATTATGAGTCATTGTTTAGGACCTTTTAAGAAATGGATACTATGGGAGCTAGACAACCAGAGGATTTGTTGAACGAGGCATGGGATGGATGAGTTAATTATGGAGGTTGAGTGGGGTGAGAGACATAATAAACAGAGGAGCAGCTGAAGCCATGTCACAGGAAAGGATTAGGCAAAATGTTTAGGAAATGATGGGGAAACTGCTGGCTAGGATGCATTTTACAGACTCTCTGGGAGGTTCCCGTGTATGCATGCAGCTGCAGCATCTCCATTCTTCTGATGTCCACCCGAGAATGGAGGCGGAATAGTTCTATTTCATGCTGGGATTCTGGAGAATGTAAAGAGGACAGTATAATAGTGAGGGTTGGGGTTTGGTCTCTTGGTTCTTGTGGTGGTAAACAGGGGAGACAAACTAGACAATGAACATCACACACTTATTGGTGTTGGTATAATCAGAATAAACCAAGATTGAAATGTTTTTTCTAAACCGATCTAGTGCTGTCTTTAAATTGAATTATGGAAGTATGAAACTGTTGTACATTGATCTTTTACCGGGTCAAATCACCTATGATAGCTGAGCTGCCCACTACAGGACTGGACAGTGGAGAATTCATGTTATGGTTAAATTTGCAAGTGGAAGTGTATTGGCGTTACTCTGCAAGTGTTAAACAAGGCTGCTGGAAGCCCGAGCATGGCTAGAGCATCACTGAGGCTGCTGGGATCAAGTCGCAGGACTACGGCTGCAGCCATACCCACTCTGGATGTGACTTTCATGACATTAGGCTGTTTGTGATTGGCCCTGATTGGGAGCTCTAAGGGACCCAAGGCTGCAGGGTTTGATTGGATTGCACCCAAAATATGGAAATTATACTTTATAGCAAAAAAAAAAAAGAAAAAAAAGAAAAAAAAGTAAATGTATAACAAGAGAGACACTTTTTTCTGAAAAGTTTAAAAAGGGAATGTTTCAGTCTCAGGGAGTAAGTAGATCTGAGTCAATTGTGATTGAGCTTGGACACCACTTAAATTGCATTGATTCTGAAGGTTCACATTTGTATTGGATTCAATTTGAAATCTTATTTGGAATCTCTCACATATGCCTTAGCCATGTAGCACTTCCAGGTGAAGACTAAAGTCCCAATCCTGCACATTTTTAGAGAGATGCATACCTTTACTCATCTGAACAGTCTCATTGAAGGCAACAGGACCACTTATGCGAGGAAAGGTATATGCATGTACATTTGGCTTGGGTCTCAGAGCCCAATTCAGGAAAATACATAAATAAATGATTAACTTTAAGCATGCGAGCAACCCCATTCATTAGGCTTGAAGTTGGGCACTTATATAAATATCATATTGAAAGCCATGAAGTTGTACCCAGCAAACTTGTACGCATGTGAGTAGTCTTTATGGTCACAAGGAGCCCCACTGATGGGACCACTTATGTGGGTAAGGAATACATTGAATGGAACAAACAGGTAACGAGGAGCTTGCCCACAAAGCCAGTCAGGCTTCCATTGGCATATATTGGCAGCAATGTTTGCTTCGTGTCTAACTGTCCCTAATGGATCAATAAACTGTTTGTGAAGTGAGTTTTCTGCATGAAATACTCGCCCTCTGCCCTTTCATATCACATACACAGGTCAGAATGGTATAAATCATCCTAGAAGCCCTAATTACACATATGGAAGGACTCCCCTGCTGCAGGCACGGTAGAAACAGGTATAAGGCTAACTTCTACTCTGAGGCAAGCCCCAGGACACAAGATGTTCAAGAAGAAGTGCTGCATCTTATGGCAGGCTCTGAGCCTGCTGCTATTTAGAAAGGACTGCCTAAATTAAGCCACATGGCTTTGCAGCTCCCAGAGCCAACCATGATATGATGGTTCAAAGAAAAAGTCTGACTTGCCACTATCTCCCTGGGCTGCAAGTTCTTTACTGGGCCTCTTAGGGCAACTCTACACTGATATTTAAAACCTGTACCAGCTGACTTGGACTCATGGGTAGATATTTGGACTTGGGCTGGAGTTTGGGTTCTAGGACTAGAGGGTTTCAGAGCTTGAATGTCTATACTACAGTTAAACAGTCCTCTTATCCCCACGCCAAATGGCATGGACCAGCTGCAAGTACCTAATTGCTACATAGACATACCCTCTGAGGGGCAGCACAGAATCTCACCCTCTGACTCGAGGGCTGAAATCTTGGGTCTATTGAAGTCAATGGAAAAACTCCCATTGACTTCAATAGGGACAGGCCTCAGCCTCATGGAACCCAGGGGATCCAGCCAGTCTTCATTCATGTCAAAGCTCCAATAAACACTACAATAAATACTTTTATTCACTATGCCTCTTCTCAACCAAGTGGTAGAACTTTTATTTTGGAACCCCCTGGAAATTTTAACTTTACAGTTCTATGATTAACAGCTTTGAACTTCATTAACAAGCTTGAGCAATATTTGCAAATGGCAAGAGGGTTTTTACTTGCAGAGTGATGCATCAATACATAAAGATAAAACAAAGGAATTCCTACTCTGTGCTGTAGCCCCTTTCTTTCTTCTAAGAACAAAACACCTGATTTTACAGTAATTTTGGTATATTGCTGAAGCACTGACTAAACTAAAAAAATGATGGCCCAGCTACATGCAACACATTTATTTTTCTTATGAGAGTAATAATGAAACATACTTCATAGTTAAAATTCTTTCATTGTTTTTTCCGGTGTTGTTGTAGCTCTGTTGGTCCCTGGATACTGGAGAGAAGATAGGTGAGGTAATATCTGTTACTTGATCAACTTCTGTTTTTAGTGTTTACTACACTTTTTGTCTTCCAACTGTTTTGTAAAATGGTAAGTCCCCAATCATATAAAGGCACTAGGTGATGCTGTAAGCAGAGTTAAGAATGCTCAAACCTTATAGGAAACACTCAGCATCCTGAAGGATTGGGGCCTAACCAATTACTCCTCAACACCTCTATGAGTAGGGTAATGAATAATCCAATAGGACAGCCCTTGTAATTTATCATTAATTATTGTCCCTCATTATAGTGTTAAATAACACCACCTCATTTAACTTGTGAAATAAGCTCCATTGATTCCTTTATCTTTGTAATTGAAAGAGACATTCCCATTAGATTTCATTAAAGTGTATTTGCCCTCTAATATATCAAACAGGATTTACAGTTCAAATATTGAAAAACTGCACTACACAACACAAACGGTGGAGCTTTATAGATAAAAATACATTAAGATCTGTGAAATAATACTGCTATATTAAGCAATCCAAAACATCTTGGAAACAAATACTACCTAACAAGATAAAGCATGGTTTCACTAAGAAAGGGCATTGGAGAAAATGACTTATTTAAATCCGACTGTGTTATTGAGAAATATGACAATATCTTTTGCAGGCCAGTGTACATTTCAAGAAAATGTATTTTCATAGCTACTGTATTAGTAGCAAAGTCAGATATGTGTGCCACACGCCGCTTTAAGTCTCAGAGGAAGGGACGAAATGTTGGTATGAAAAAAAGGTTCACTACTAGGTCTTATTATTTTTGGCTTAGGGAGAGAATCTCATTTTTAAGGAGGCTCACTGGGTACACATTACTCTATTTTATACTTAAAAATTAGCCTTCCCTTTTAAGTATTAGAACTGCCAGTGGTGGAGGGATTTACAATTTAAAGGAAAACACATATTGACAAATGCAATTTAGCCTTTTTTATGCTGGAGTTTAGAGACTGCCAGGAGTTTGCTTTCAGTACATATGCATGCTCAGGAGAGAGTGCAAAATGTGATTATATATGTTTTAATATACATAGGGTTAACCCACAGCTACTGTAAATTAAAATAGCTTGTTTTTAATCAATGCCAATTATTTCTTATGACAAAGTGGTTTGATATATAAACAGTATGATCACAAAACAGTGGCCAGAGCAAATCTTATTTACTGAGTATCCATCCAGTTATACACCTCAACCCACTGACTTCAATGTTATTAATGTGTAAAAGAACCACACATGTAATGAAGGGTTTATAGGATTGAATCCTATAAACTCTTCCTGGCACATTTTTAGGAGTGAAATTATACCACTGACATTATACCAAACATGTTACATATTTCCCTCATTTTATCCACAGACCCAAGACAGGTTGTCTTATTAAAAAAAAAATCTGCCTTTTGTTGCAGAAATAGAAAAAAATCCTAATAAAAATTGAGCACAAGTGTGCCTTAAACTGAAATTGCTAAAAATGACTCTATGCTGAATACAAATTTAAATTACAGCATATGCTAGTATTGTCTATATCCTGACAAAGAAATGTTTTTCCCCCAACTCACACCTCAAATAATATCTTTGTTTGCTGTCCCAGAAAACTGTGTCACGGGGTAGCCTGTTTTTAACTACAGAATGTACCTCCCTTAACTAGGACTCTCTGGTCTGGCAACATCCATGGTCCAGCATGGACCATGGATGTTCCTGAACCACAGAGCCCAAGAAAAGGGAGATCTGGGGGGCCAGGCAGGAGTGTCATAAGGAGCACCGGTGATTCAGCCGGGAGCCCAGAGCGTATGCATCTATGGATGGGTGGGGGGGAGGACAAAGAGCATGGTGGGCAGTTCTGGACCCAGCAGAGCTCTCTGGCCCCAGTGCCTGGGGAACTCTATCCTGGCCATGGCCATGGACCTTTAGCCCTGGCCAGGGAGCTCTGACCCCAGTGCTGACCAGGGAGCTCTGGCCCTGTCCCTGGCTGCTGAGCTCCAGCTGTGTTCTGGCTCCAAGAGCCAGGGAACTCCAGCCTCAGCCAGGGAGCTCTGTCCCCAACCCTCCAACCTGGCCACAGAGCTCTGGCCCCAGCTGTGGAATCAGGTTGCTGCAAAGCTCTGCCCCAGCTATGCAGTTTTGGCCATGGTGCTCTGGCCCCAGCAGCAGTGGGCTGAGGAGAGCCCCGGGGGGCTGAGGCAGCAGTGGGGGCAGGCTGGAGCCCTAGCCCAGTGGCAGCCCGAGTCACAAAGGGAGGGACTTTTCCTAGTCTGGCAAATCCCCTTGTTTGGGACCACTCATGTCCCGAGGGTGATGGAACAGTGAGGTCTATCTTGTAGAATGCTTTTATGATGTGTGTTCTGGTTTGAAAGCCTCAAAGTGAAGGATTAAAATGACGTTAACTGTGTTACATCATACCACTGATCTTGCAAATCTAATGCCTACATGAGAATTTCCTACTTAAATATTAATTTGGCATAACATGTTTTCTTTCCATCCATAAATGTGCACAGCTATTGTCTCTAAGTACCACTTTCCCATGACATTAACGTTCTTTCATATCATCAAGATGTACTTTTTTTCAAAATGCTAAGCCCTTTTCCTAGATTGACTACACAATTCATGCTTAAGAGTCAATTAACTTTTCCTTTCTGTGCTTAACAGCTCCCAACTGTACTATCAAGCTTGAGCAATACTGGCCGAGGACAAGTGGGACTGAGTCATATTGCATGTAAAGTAATATATAAAAGATAAAATAAAAGAACATCAACTCCAGGCTTGTGGGCCCCATTGCCATGCCCTAATATTGAATAGTGTTACAGAATAGCTGCACAGCCTCTCCCTCAAAACACTACCTGTTAGCATGAAAATATTACCTAGTAGATCTCCCCAATCCTTGAATTCTGAAGAACACACATCCCTCAGCATCCTCTGCCTTTCACCCATCTCTATTTAAAAAATTAAGAAGATCAACAGGCGTGGGGGTATTATTTCAGGAGAGTTTATCCCAAATTGAGAGGCCCCTTTGGAAAACACCATGTCAGAATCCTTCTCTTCCTCTTATATACCAAGCAAGGAGTTTGCAAGTTGTGGCAATATGATGTGGTGGAGGCGGTGAGGAGAGGGAATATTTTTCATGTAGGTAGCTTCTAGGTGTTATAGTCAAAATAAAATCAATATCCATCCAAAAGACCATAAACTGTACTAAAATATAACCGCATAATGGGGAGAGGGAGCAGAGAAGAGAGAATAAGGACACAAAAAAGGGATTTTTTTTTAAATGGGGATTAAGGGAAGTTGAAAAGAGACTTGGAATCTGGGTAATCAGGTGGGGGATTGGAGGAGTGAGTGAAATGAATGAATAACTGAATGTGTTCTTTTTCTGAATCTTCTTTTCATTGTGATATTTGCTATGGGAGTGCCCTCAATGTGCTAGTCTGGCTCACTGAACTTTCACAATGTTTACTGTGACCAGGCTTGCTCTTGGGCTTAAGGCAAATCTGATACTCTGGTGAGGGTTGCAAAAACACAAAGGAGTTTATCTTGTTGTTACTCTGCTCAAGCAAGGCATCGCCTGCCACATTTTATCCCACATCAATAAGCAAGTTAACAGAAGGAAACTGCCGTCTCACATTAGACCTAGCAATTCTTCAAAGAGGCTCTGATAGTCAGCAATCTCTCAAAGACATCACAAGTGGGATGTTCACTGCAGTTCCCGTGACAACCATATCCTTTCTCAAGGGAGCTCTGGGAAGGCAGAAGTCTCTCAACCTGCCCCAGCCAGGCTTCTCTCACACAATGAGAGCAGGAAGTCTGTGTTCCTTTCCTGTCAGCCATTAAGTGAGCAGTGCTCCCCTTTTAATCCATCCATCCAAGCCTGACATCTCTTGCTGGTATGCCAGGGACAGAATGGACTGAGCCCCCAACAATTCATTAACCTTTCTTTGCCAGTGTGCGGTTTGTCACATTTGTTTTGTGACTCAGCTCTTTGCACAATTTTCCAGGTGCTCTCTTTTTCGGTTTGGTCTAATGTACCTTTAGGGCTCACTTCCTTCACACACGTGCATCAACATGCTTCCTCCTGTTTCTGAGAAAGTAAGTATTTCAATACAAGCCTTGTATTTATGTTTATGGAAGTGAGTTCTAGAAGAATCAAATGAGGGCTACTCAACATGCGGCCCGCAGGCCACATGAGGTCTATGGCCCATTTGTTTGTGTCCCGCAGTGTGGTTTGGCTTTACTTGAGGCTCAGTACGTGGCCGGGATCCTTTGAACATGGCCTCCACTGGGAACACACTCCACAACCATGAGGCGTCTCCCAGGAAGGGGTGAGCATTGAAAGATGCAAGAGGATTGGCTGGCTGGAACAGACTGGTATAGGGTGCTGGTGTTTCTAGCCCCCAGGGAGGAGGTGCCGGGAGCGCTGGGGTATTGTGGGAAGTATTGGCTGCTTAGCCTTGTGGGCAGAGCCTGAGAGATGCTAACTGGCTCAGACTGGCTACATTTGGGTCCAGTGCCATGGCTTAAAGCTTAATCTTTGTATTCATGCCCATCAGTGTGAAAGAAGCTATTTGCATATATATTTGCATGTATATGCAACCACAATTAAGTTGCGGCCCTTGATATGTGCTGTGAGAATCATTGTGGCTCCCGGGGCTTCCAAAATTGAGTAGCCCTCTTTTAAATAGTTACCCATCCAGCAATGTTGAGCACTATCATCCTTAGGATACAGAGTTCTGCACTATTACAAAAACCAGTGCCTGTGATCATCTCAAATGGCTTTTGGTTTTTAGAATCGTACCACTGCTGTTTAATGTTAGGAGTTTTGTTTTCCATTTTGTTCTTTACCTTTGAAAACTACTGAGTCAGAAACATCCTGACAAAACTACCATGAATGCAGAGGTGTAATTGCAATCTAGTTTAGACCATGCTTTGTTCTTATGCCAGAGTTTGTTCCTTTTTCTGCCTTTATCCCAGTTTTATATAAGCTTGCTGGCCAGAATGGGTAGTTTTTCTGAAAAAACTTGAGTTATGTCCACATTGCAATTACATTCTTTCAAAAGAAAATCAAAAGAACAGAGGGTTTTTTCCGACATTGGTAATCCTCTTTCTACGAGGAAGAAGCCTTTTTCCGAAAGAGCTCTTTTGGAAAAAGGCGTGTGTGGATGGGGAAGACGGAGTTCTTTCAAAAGAAGAGGAAAGAGGAAAAAGCACAAGTGTCCTAGGGGCCACTCTGTCCATAGTAATCACAGCTTAAATGTAAGATAGTGTCCATTCACTGTGGATGCTATCTTTTGAAAAAGCAGATTGCTTTTTCGATGCGCTTGGTGAGTGTAGACTCTCTTTCGGAAGAAGTTTTTCCAGAAAATCTCTTCCGGAAAAGCTTCTTCCAAAAGAAGCCTACAGTCTAGACATAGCCACAGAGAAGATTTTGAAAGTAGAATGGCATATACTAAGAAATATTAACACGTACAGCCATTATATCATGTGTCTTACATAATATAATCAAAACAGTGTTCAGTGTGTTTTTGCATAAATATATCAAAATATCAGGATAACCCAATGAAGATTTCACTTCTCTCAAAGACAGGAAGGTAGAGTACCCCGCAACAGGCTCCTAAGTAACAGTAATCTGTTACTCAAGGACCCTTGATGGCAGCTGGCAGAGATACATGGATACATAGGAGTACAGGGATCCCCCTGGTTCACTGAAAATATCACAAAATCTGTAACGAAAGCCTGGTCATAGCAATAATTGTAAGACACATGTACAGAATGTGTGTGAGGAGTTATGTATATATGCTGAAATTTATATTCTCTAAACCTTGTAGTTAAAAGCAATTAATTCAAAAGGCAGCATGCCTTGAAACAAACTTCTCCAAAAAGGAGGTGGGAGACACTTCTCTCTCTAGTGGGCCACCGTGTATGTTATATCTCACAACAGAAATCTGTTACCATATTGAGTCAAATGCTAACAAAGAGCTTGCAGAGACTTCAGAAGAAAATTAACAGGAAGAGGCAATACTTTAGATTGAATGGGGTACCCTTGTTTCCAGGTGAAGATGAAAGATCTTATTTAGTATATTTGGAGCTGCGGTAAGAAAACCTGGATTCCTTCATTCTGCAAAGACAAGCTGCCTGCAGATTTGGTCTGATGAAATGGGGATCTGAGTCATCTTGATAGAAAACACCGAGAAAAGGTACGTGCTAGATGCTAGCAGACAGGAGAATGTCCTGAGTTTAGAGTCTAGAAAGCATGTAGAGCCCTACCAAATTCCCAGTCTATGTTGGTCAATTTTGTGGTCATAGAATTTTTAAAATACAGTAAAACTCCAATTGTCTGGCATCCAATAGTCCGGCACCAACTGGAACCCGGAAGTGCTCCGGCCAGCCGGACAATTGGAGCTGCTCCGCGCTGCTTCCCCAAGTCCACCACTGCCGCTGCTGAAACTGACCAGCGGCAGACTTGGGGAAGCTGCGGAGCAGAGCAGCTGGGGTGCTGCCGGGCACCGAGCAGGGGGGTGAGGGGCGGTGCTGTAGGACCAACTGGGCAGCACCCCAGCTGCTCTGCTCCGTGCTGCTTCCCCAAGTCTGCCGCTCGTCAGTTTCAGCAGCGGCAGCGGCGGACTTGGGGAAGTGGCACGGATCAGAGCAGCTGGGGGTGCTGCCGGGTTGGTCCCGCAGTGCCACCCCTCACTCCCCTGCTCGGGGATAACTAATGCAGTCTGGGGGATGGGGAGCCCGCTCCCCTCCCCTCTCGGAAACTCTTGGCGGTGCCTTCCTGCAAAACGGCAGAGGGTTCGCTCCTTGCCGCACAGTTCCCATCCAGCCCCCGGATGCAGTGCGGGTCCGGCAGACCCGTCACCGCCCCCCCCGCTGGAGTACCTCCCGATACTCCGGCATATCTGATAATCCAGCACCACCTAGGTCCCAAAGGTGCCTGATTATCGTAAGTCTACTGTAGTACATTTCATGATTTCAGCTACTTCAGTCTGAAATTTCACAGTGTTGTAATTGTAGGGATCCTGACTCAAAAAGGAATTGTGGTGGTGGGAGGGGGGTCACAAGGCTACTGTATAAGTAGTACTATAGATGTATTGCCACCCTTACTTGTGCACTGTGATTGTAGAGCTGGGCCCTCAATCAGCAGCCACCACCCAGCGCTAAATGTAGCAGTGCAGAAGTAAAGATGGCAATACCGCGACCCCCCAAAAACAACCTTATCAACTTTATCATCTGCCTCCCCAACTCTAACCCTTTTGGGTCAGGACTTCAAATGTAAGAACTGCTGGTCTTCTCCATGAAATCTCTATAGTACACAAAAGTTCAGATTTTACAGGGGAAGACTTCCCATAGCTGAGAATTTGGCAGGACCCTAAATATATATAACCATGAGTTTCCAATATTCTTACTTGGTGTCATTTGAATCTCTATACTCAATAATAAATATAGTGAACAAAGGATACGTCCTATGTGTTTAGGAAAGCAGTGATCCTGAGTTATATTTAGTAAACTAGTGTGTACTACTTTGTGAGTAGCAAATCTGACACTTCACTGCAACACAGGCTGGGAATGTTAGAGGGAAACTTGAAGAATTCGGGGACTGTTGTGTGCCTATTGCTAATCTCTCCAGGAGAACAAGGACTGCTGAGGCCTGGAGGGCAATCCTTGTATTGTCAGAAATACGTGGAGTCACAGGCTGATTCACAGCACAAACAGACTTCCTGCTCACAAGAAGTGTAGGTGAAAGCAAAGTGCCCCTCCCCCAGGAAACATCACAGTGACCCATTTTATTAAAAGACGGGTCTATAGCATGTGTCTATTCACTCTCTTTTTCTAGATTACAGTGGCAAACCTTGATATCACATGGCAAATGAACTACAGAGACACTGCTTATTTGTGTTTATTTTATAATCTAGTAGGAAAATGCTAGTATAGGTACAAATAATTACCATTCAGGTATGAATAAACATTGGCTGAATGAACATTAATGCATTTCATCCTAAAAACTCATAGTAAATTAAGTTTTATTTGTCTGCTACTGTTTGTTTGATTAGATAAAATTTCATTTAGATCCTTTCACATTCTTTAACTGTAAAATTAACAAAGGACATAATCTTACACTGAGCAGTTCCTGCTCTATCACCAATTGCTGCTATGGTTTCTACCAACACTCTATCACTTTTGTTAAACACAAGCAAAATTTCCAGCAGTAAATACTGAATTCGTCCTTGGCACTTTTGAAACCAGTCTGCTTCCTCTTCACACAGTTATGTTCAGAAATTTGTGACCTACCCCACCCAAATTATCAGCCTTCTGAACTTCTTTTAAAGTAAATAAAATTGCAGTGTGATTTAAAATTACACACGGACCCTAACTGCATGGTCAGGAACCAAAATATGAGCTTTTTTGGATCCAACAATACAGGAGGAGAGATTTCTTTAAACCATCGGTAATCTGTATTATACACTGAAACAACTAAACCAACAGTGACAACTACAAGTAAGACCTCTCTGGTCTGACACCCTTGGGACCTAACCAGCCCCAAATGGAAGGTATTTGCAGGAGCAGGGGAGGTCCTTCCCCTAGTAGCCCATGATGCCCTGCTGACCCCGGATTGGGGCTCCAACCCAGCTGCTGCCCAAGTCCCCTGGGACTCTCTAGTTGCTTCTGGGTCAGCTGTTGCCAAGATCAGAGCTCCCTGGCTCTGTGGAAGGGGCTGGAACTCCGCGCTGCCTGGCTCCACAGCCAGGGCTGGAGCTCCCCAGCCACGGAGCTCTATCCCCGTTCTGGCCCCCGTGGTTGGGGAGCTCCAGCTCCAGCAGCAGCCAGGGAACTCTGGCCCTGGCTGTGGAGCTCCAGCCCCATCACCGGCTGTGGAGCTCCAGCCTCGACCACAGCTCCAGCCCTGGCAGCCACCAGGGAGCTCCACAGCTTCCTGGCTCTGGGGCCGGGGCCCCGAGTGCCCTGATTGCTGCTGGGGGTGGAACTCTCCAGCTGCTGGGGCCAGAATGGAGACGGAGTTCTGCAGCTGGGGCCAGAGCTCCCCCCTGCGCCACCTGCTCCCTGAAATGGCACCCCCTACTGCACTCCTGCCCCACCATCAGAACTCTGTGTTCCTAGGCTCTGTGGTCCAGGAACATCCATGGTAGGGTACTGCCAGACCGGAGTGTCCCAATAATTTACTACAAATTTTGATGGAGCAAAGCTAATTTACATCATCTTATGATGAGTCTTTCTTTTTTTTATTAAGATTTCAATTCTGTAAAGATAGGAAGTTGTATGCATGTATTTAGTATATCTGTTAGAGTAATATCTAGAATTCCCAAGGTCATTTAACTAGGCACTGTTAAAACATATAGAAGATATACTGCCTGCCACAAAGATTGGAAGAGAAAACAACAAGACAGACTGAGTAAGTGACTTGCTCAAAGACACACAGTTGGTCAGTCAGTGGCAGAGCCAGGAATGGAACCCAGATACTTAACTCCCAATGCAGCACTCCATGCAGCAGGAATAGAAGGTTGTAGATTATTTAATTTGAAAATATGTAAAAATTTAACATTTCTGAAATGTTCTACTATTCAGAGTCATCATTATACCGTATGTCAGTTACAGAGTATATTCTTCCAGGTAAACCTTAGGATTGTACAATGTATTTACGTTCTTCAAATTAAGCTACGCTCAGCAGTTTAACATCCAAATCCGTATTACCCCCTCCAATCAACTCAACAGAGATTGCCCTTGAATATTCTAAATCAATATGACTAACAGGATTTTTCCCACTGTAAACTTGCTAAATTTGTATTCTTAGCTGGTGCTTCCTGCCTGCTGATTATAGTCAAGGATGCAGCAACCTTTGCTGCTTGGATGAACTCTTTCAGCTACCTTAATGCAATTTACAGTATACAATGGGATAATCCTTTGTTCAGTATGCTGAGGCAATTGTTTCTCTGACCAGAGATTTAGAGGAAAACTCAAAAGGCATTAACACTTAGCATGCATCAATTTGTTCTTATTTTGAAACTCATTTCAATACATGTATCTGAACAAATGGCTTTGAATGCTGAACACCATGTGTGCTATCAAGATACCTTTTTGTAGGTCAGCATATTTTTGGCATTGCTTAAATCAATTTCTTCCATCCAGATATATTTTCTATGTTGACATTTTAAATCCTGGCATTCTGTCACCTAAAGGGCAGAGTAAAGGTTGTTTGGGTACCCTAACTGTGCAGGTTTGAATAATTCATAGTCACCAGTATGCTCTGGTTGTTTTTGGCTGCTCTAGGGAGACAAATTATTCTAGCCCATTTATCCAGGTTTACAGATGATTTGCATCACTTGAAAAACACAAAGAACTGGAGTACATGCTTTAGATTCCCCTTATCCCCTGCACTCCACAATTCTATTAATCTTAGGTAGTTTTATGTCCATATTATCTAAGCATTTCACAATCTTAATGAATTTGTCCTCACAACAATCCTGTGAGACAGAAAACTTGTATAACACTGTAACATGAAAGACTGAGTCATTTGCCCAAGAACACACAGAAAATCTATGGTAGATTAGGAAATTGAACCCAGATCTTCCAAATTGCCTCATAACTCTTCAACCTCTGTGCCATTTTCCAATCTAAACTTTAATCCTTACTTTCTCTTTCATCTACCTTCATTTCCCAGCATACATCTCTCAAATCCATCCTCCCTCCTGGGTACATGCACACACACAAGTTCCCCCTCTTCCTTCTGTGCATGCCCCTCCAACCCATTCATGCTAGTTACTCCCTCTAGTCATAAAGGAGTACAAGTAGCAGAATAATAGGCAGCTTTTGTAAAGCAATATTTGTAATTAATGGTAATTTTTATAACTGAAAATGTCCTTAGGGGTATGTCTACACAGCAGCGTTACTTCAGATAACTGACATTATTTCGAAATAACACAGTGCATGTCTACACAGCAAGCTGTTATTTCAAATTAATTTTGAGATAGAGGACTTCTCACTGTGACTCCTGTAACCCTCATTTCACGAGGAGTAAGGGAAGTCGAAAGAAAAGTGTTCTTCCTTCAACTTTCTGCAGTGCAGACAGCGCCAACAGCTGGATTAAGCTATTTCGACTTCAGCTACGCAATTGATGTAGCTGAAGTTATGAATCTTAATTCAACTTTTGCTCTGCAATGTAGACACGTCCTAAGATGTTTCCTCTTTTCAAAATGGCTTCCATCTTCGGTTGTTCTCAATGGATTGAGGCCATGCCAGCCACTGCCTTTCATTATTTCAAGCAAGAGTGAAGACAGTAGCCATCTTTGTTAAGATCAGCATGAGGCTTCACTCATTTCAAAATAGTCATTTAACTCTAGACAATAAATTAATTATCTCCATGTTACTAAAAACAATGGGAGATGGCAGGCATTTTGAAATAAGGCAGTTTCACATGGACTCCACCACAGCAGAGCAACAGCACCTGCTGAAGAAGATGCTTTCAGTTATGAAGAACAATAAGAGAAATTCACCTTTAATCATATTAAAATGCCATCAAATATAGTCAGTGCTTAAGAATTGAATTAAAGATATTTGCAATGTCTGCTTCATTTTTGTTAAGGAGAAAATAGTCTGAATGCTAAACAATTGATGGTGCCTCTTCCTAATTAATGTTAACCCTAATTAATCAACTCACTTGTAAATGCTTTGCAAATTAATTATGTGTTCAAAAATTCTGTAATTTTGGGAAGGATGTAGAAATTTTTCATTCAAACATAAACCCTTGCCATAAAGTAAAAAAAGGAAAAAAACTCAACACAAATGTAAGTATGGAATTGCATTGATGCTTCCATAGTACACACAAATGTATGCAGAACTGGACAGCATTAATAGCAATGTGACGGGGAAGGGGACTCAGCAGTTGCTTAGCCCACAAAGCGCTGATAGGACCCCGATGATGAGGTGGGTGTAAGCCTGAGGGGACAAGTGACAACAAAAACATGAAGCCTATCTGCGTATCTGAGGTAAAAACACACAAACTCTACCCTCTCTCATTTTCACTGGTCTATGACAGGGAATTGGGGGGTAGAAGGTGGTACAGGGTAGAGTGGAGCCCAGGGGTTCAGCATGTGGGAGAGGGTTCTAGGCTGAGCCTGGGATGGGGTACAGGCTCTGGCCATTATCCCTTAAATCTGATGGCTCCCAGAAGTGACTAGCATGTCCAGGCTAAAAAGTGGCCAGATATCTTTGGGCATCTGTGCTTGTGGTGGGGGCAGTGCACAGAGACCTGCTGGCTGCCACTCTGACTAGGAGCCCCAGGACATGCTAGTTGCTTCCAGGAGTTGTGTGGAGCCAGGGCAGATAGGGAGCCAGATTGGTTTCAATAGGCACTGGGAGATCAATTTCAATTTTGGAAGTCTAACAACCAAGCCGGGAGGATTGGCATCCATATGATCACACTATCCTGTTTCACTGCAACATTAGCTTATCAATTTCTTTAATAGCAATGAATCAATATTACATTAGATGTAATGACCTAGCATTTCAGCAACCAAAAAAACCATAGAGCAATGCATTATTTCACAGAGAACTGCAAAAAGTGTTCACATATCAATCTGTAAACAAACTAGCAAACTTTTTTTTTTCTTTTTTGCCTTAATTGTACCCTAGAATAAGTTTCCATGGAAAATTCTGGATACATTTTTAAATATTAATTGTATGCCTCTCTTTTAAGTCAGTAATTTAATTGCATTTCATTCAAAACAAATTAATTAAAACAATCCACATAATTTCAATTAATTGAAGTTTGAACCATATTGTTAAACAATAACAAAATACCAATTTCAATTATAAATATTTTGGATTTATTTACATTTTCAAATATATTTATTTCAATTACAATAGAGTATAATACAATGCTCTTTTTATATTATTTTAATTACAAATATTTGCACTGTAAAAAAGATCAAATATTATTTTTCAATTCACCACATACAAGTACTGTAGTGAATCTTTTTATCATGAAAGCACAACTTACAACTGCACTCAGAAACAAAACAGTGTAAATCAGCCATGGCCAACTCATGGCTCATAAGCCTCATGCAGCTCTTGCCCCGCCCCAAAAGTGCGGCTCACAAAGCCACCCCTGCGCCCCTGAAAATGGCCCCCACCTCCCGGCTCCCTGTGCTCACTGGGGCAGGGGAGCTATCCAGCACTGCCATTCAAAATGGCGTTTTCAAGATGGCAGCGGCCAGCGGGAACCTGATGTGGCCAAAAAGCCTGTAATCGCATTTCTTAAAGGGACAGTCTTTTTTTTTTTTTTTTTTGCTGCATGCACAAATATTTTGCCCCTTTGCCTGTAAGGGGTGTGTTACCCCTACTATAAATCTTTTAGATCCTGCAGTCCACTCAGTCCTATTTCTCGGTTAGCCATTCACTGAGAAAAACAAGTTTGTTTACATTTGCAGGAGATTATACTGCCCACTACATTGTTTAACTTTTTACAGTGCAAGTATTTGTAATATAATAATAATAGTAATAATAATAATAAAAGTGAGTACTACTATTGTTTAACAATGCAATTAAGATGGCAATTAATCATGATTACTTTTTAATCATTTGCCATCCCTACTATCTTCCACAAGGTTGCCTTATGTGTAACATACATGGAAATTTAAATAGGGAATTTGACATTATCTTCTTTATTCTCTGAAATGATACCTCTGAAAATACTCAGCCAAGCTTTAGATTTGATTTTTGTGACCCTCAAGAAACTGATTAGGCTGCAAACTCCAAGCTGATAACATTGATCACATGTCATTCTCTATTAGTAATGATCTAATTACTCAGGCCAGATTGGGTCACACACAGTCCCTTTGTGGTCTGATTTCAATATGACTACTGGCAAAATAAGTTACTTGGGATACATAAAAAATGCATAATCGTGCCCTATTACTCTGAAAAGCACTGTGATCAGCTTAAATGTAAATTTTCTGTGTCACAGTTTACAATTTTCTCAGATACAATACAAAGAACAGATTTTTATTTCTGTCAAATTTGTGATAGTTTTCTTTTTCCAAGAAGCTTGCTAATATTGCTATTAGCAGATTCTCCTGTCACTGTTTGCATATTCTCTGCATAAGTATGAGCTTCTAATAGATACTTTGAGCATTCCTTTAACCATTAAATTATTTTCTATAAAAGAATGCCTTTGCTACCAAAGTTCAAGTGATCAACAAAACACACATTAAGCATTAATTGTAATTAAAAGTATACAGAGCAATGCCCATGTTCACTACCATATAAAACTGGATTGGTTTCTGTTAACACCTTTCAATGTGCAAAGTATAGATAACAGTACAAATTAATACAGAAGAACGCTAAATACAAAATCAATGAAATTCATCCAAGTCTGTGGCACAGAGAAAGGTTTTTAATCAGACAGTTGTGCTCAGATGCCTGGTACATGTTGCCCTCTAGTGGAATAGTTTAAAAAGTACGACTTTTTATTTGTTTTTAAATTTTCAGTAACATTTTAATGCATTGTATGCAATGATTTATTAAATTTACTGTGTAAACAGTTTCTCAGAGAAACAATGCAATGTTTTCTATAATAGACAAGAATTGAAAAACAATCCTCACTATTAAATTTAGAGTTGCTGCAAAGAATATTTTTAAAGAAAGTGTGTGCATTATGAAAAATACGTAAACCTTCAAAATATTACACTGGATTTCTGTTTAATATGAAAGTTATTATTCACTTAAGAAAACAGAGTAAGAGTGATTATATTAATTTTCCTTTTCCTCCTTTTTTTGGAGCCTTGCCAGAGCCAAAAGTAATAGTTAGGCTGACTCCACAAAAAAAGATTATCTTAAAATGCTTGTTTCTATACACCTAAAATGACATAAGTGTATTCTAATTGTTAGCAACTTGGAATAATATAAATTGGAAGGTTAAAATGAGAAATTAGAAAGCAACATTTGTAGAAATATACAAATGTAAGATGGTTCATAGTTTTTCATATTAGATTATTTTAGTATAGTAAAAAACATCTGCTGAGTGGTAACTAATTTAGACATTAATTTGGACAAAATGAAAGTGTGCTTATTTTAGTACTTTGCTCACATCTAATTTCATTTCAGCCAACAGAAGTGAATCTGTAGTTGAGTTAGGTTTGATTTTCAGCCTGACGTCTACCTTGTCCCTCATTTGTATTCTCTCTTACTTCTCTTGTTTTAAAACTATCCTATTTTCAAAACACCTTGAATGGTAGGTGCATACCAAATTACTTGGGGGGAAAACTCCCTATGTTAAAATGCCAAGTATGATTACTTCCATCACTGGGACTCCCTTGGTACTATCACGTATGCTAAAATACTACTGAACCCAGCTTCCTACCCTCCTGCATTCCCCTAAACTCTGTCTGGCTAACCCAGGTGTTCAGGGCTCCTCCAGTAGTGACACAGAGATAGAGTCACAGCCCTCTACAGTATAATACAGATGCTGAGATCAGCTCAACTCTGGGAAAGCTCAATTAAAGGGACTTACCTGAGCTCCCAAATGCACAGCCTCAATGGAACCTGAATCCCAGTTAAATCCATCTTACTCTGTACAAAGTTTTATACACTGTAAGCTCACATTGTTGGCCCTCTTTCTCAGGGTAAAGAGATATGCATCATTGCTTGCCCCTCCACGTAACAATTATTTACACTGAGTTTATCAATAAACAAAAGTGATTTTATTAAGTATAAAAGATAGAATGTAAGTAGTCATAAGAGATAGCAGACAGAACAAAGTATGTTCTAAAACAAAATAAAACAGAATTCGCAAGCTAAGCTTAATACACTTAAAAGACTAGTTACATCAAATATCTCACCCACAAAGTTGTTCTGATACCTCTTTCACAGACTGGAAAGCTTTTCAATCTGTGCCAGTCCATCCCCCAGTTCAGTCTAAGATGTTTCCAGCAGTCATGTTGGGTGAGAAGCCAGGGAAAACTTGATTATCCCACTCATCACCCTTATATAAGATTTGCATAATGCGAGAGTCCATTGTTTCCATTTGACTGCCTCCCACCTACTCATGGAAAATTACATGGTTTCATATGGATTCCAGTATCAGGTGACATGGTCACATGTCTCTGCAAGAGCCTTGTCTCCACTCTTCAGGGGCAGACCCAAACATCCCCAGGAAATCTAAGCTTCATTGTCTCTCTGCTAATGTGGCATTATGGTCCTGTGATCAGTTTTTCTTTATCTGTAAGGCCAAATTTCAATCATTTTCCCTATGTTGACTGCAACATTTGAGTTATTAAGAACTGAAAACAGGGTCTTAAAATGGAAACTTTTATACAGATCTTTCCCATTGTCTGCTATTCTTCCATCAAATGTCTCAAATCCTTTATATAATGCCAGAGTAATTTAAACTATTATAAACATATTTCAGGAGACTGAACATTCAATCAGGCTTATTTGAGTAATATTTAAGAAAGATATTTTCCTTTTGCAATCAGGACTTAAAAACTGGAATCCCACATAGGAGGTTTAATAACAATTTAAACTGAAGTGTGGAGGCCTTGTGGAGCAACTATTGGGGGATTAGAAATAAGAATTAAATGTGGGCAACGTGTAAAATCAAATACTTCAAAGACCTTTTAAGAACATATTACTACAGATTATTTTGAAGAGTAATAAAAAAGGAATTGGTCCAAGAATTTTTTTCCTGTAGTAATTCTTAAGAAAAAAAAAAGCAGCTTTAGAATCACATTTAACATTATTTCCACAGGTCACCTCTGCATTCCTCTGACTTTTTTTAGTTTCCTCCCAATTTGATATGGCAGAATCTTCACTAGTATAGTCAAAGATCTTCTTCTAAATATGGACAAAGGTCTGATTGCCCCATGTTAATGTTATCAGGGCCTTTGCTATGATTCACAATGAGGTTTTACTGATGTGTTTGAGGGAACCGACAAAATAGTCTGGTTGCTGTGTTCTTCCCTCTCTGAGGTTCTGTTTAGATTTGGGGGGAAAGAGTGAGGTGAGGTTGGGATTAACTAGCAAATTTTTGCTAACCCTGTTTTAACCATGAGCTTTCCCCTAATATAGATACAATCTAACACCTTTTATCTCAGTTTAGCTGCATGAGGTGATCTGTAGTGGCAGAAGTCAGAGAGAGTTTCTGAGGTTACCTACTAACCTACACCTAGGAACCTTTTACAAGTTACAACAGCATATTGTCAGTTCATCCTCCTTTTCCTCAGAAGAAAATGGTACAAGCTTACTTTTCCAGTTTCTGTATGTGATTGCTGCCTGGAAAGAAAGAAACCTATAGATCTGGGGTTATGCTGACAGACAGAAGCAACTCAAAGAGTTGATGAAGGATGTAATTGCTCAATTTTATGTTTTGATGGTGGGGGAATGAAGCGAAGGTGGTGGTGGTATAGGTCCACAAATGAGACAATTCTGAGTGAGAAGCAGCCTTAGAATTAAGTCCTATCTTCCCTTCATCACAACTGTCTTACCTACCTCTTTTATAGAAACTTTTCTGCACTTCACTCTGACAAGACGTTTCTTGAGTCTGGTTATGTTATTTGAGAATATTAGAGAGTATTTGGCTTCATACTGGTCAAGGTGAGTTATCCCTGATCTAGAAAGTGTCCCAAATTCATATAGTATGCTTCTATATGCATTAGGATCTTTCTATTAGCAGTTATGCATGTTAAAAATCTCCATATTTGGTCTTAAGAGGTCTTTTTAAAAAATCAACTGTTCCACAATTCACGTGACTAATTCTGCTAAATTGGGCTTCCCCAAAATGGCACTTTTTATGGTCTATGTCTATCTATAACCATATCTCTATATCTATTACATTTACTTGGATGTATAAATAACCTGTCCTTGGATATATGGAATGTTATTACAGTAAATATATAAAACAAAACAACTATAGTAGCCTTCACAAAAACTGGAAAAAAAACCACACTCCAGCCCACCTTCAGCACACATAAACCAACTCTCAAGCTCACCCCTCTACCCCCAAAAGTCTGGAAAAAGAGCTGGGTTTTGCAGCATGTCTTAAATGGCAAGAAATTCAGGCTATTTCATATCAAAGAAGTGATCAAATTTTGGTCCAACAGGTCCTTCTCTTTCAAATTGAGGGGACTCCCTGTTCAGTGCTTCGCCTGAATGTAAATACTTGGTATCACAGTTGGGCAAGTCATTCTCTGTACTTGAGTTTCCCATCTGTAAAATGGGGAGAACAGTTCTTCACAGGTGTGCTGTGGAGATAAGAACATTAGCTATCATGAGGCTCTCAGATAGTATTGTGATGGGGCCATATTTGCATAGGTGACTCAAAAAACCTCCTGACGAATAACATTGCCACAGAGAGCAGGCGGCAGGGCAAGAGGTTCAAACTACAACATAGCAAATTTTGATTAAATCTCAGAAAAATAAAACCCTCCTCACTGTAATAACAGTAAGACAATGGAACAGGCTAACTAGTGAGGTTTTGGAAACTCCTTCACTAGAGGTTTTCAAAAGGAAACTGGATCTATCCTGGATGGTTTAAACACAATAAAACCTACCTCTTGGCAAGGAATTAGACTAGATGCCCTTGCAGTACCTTCTAACCCTACGATTCTATGATTAACATGGTCAGAACGGATATCTGATATTGAACCACAGCCAAAAAGAATCTTCGGAAGCAAACAGCCATTTCTTTTCCACATCCAGGTTTGATAAAGGTCAAGGAGTTATGAGCCTGGGGTCTGGAAAGTCCCAATGACAACTAGCAGAGGGCACACCATACCATAACTCAGATCAGGCTTGACATACTCATTGCCCCAACTCTTCCCATAATCTGTATCTAAAAGGTATCATGTAGATATCATAGGCAAACTGGCAACACACTGGTCATTAACATAATTGTGTTGCATATATATGGGTGGTGCAAAAAAAGAATGATAGAAGTATACTGGAAAAATATTACTTAAGTTTTCATAGGCAATGCCTAAGCCCAACCTGTCCTAGACAAAGGAATGTTGTTTCTCCTTCTTTTTGGGTGTCTCCAACATAAATTGGAGAATAATAAAAAGTACATCGACATGTGAGTTAAAGTCATGCAGCTAAACAAGTAGGGGGTGTAAAGACTGCTTAACACTCAGGGTATGTCTAGACTGGCGTTTTTTTCTGGGATACCAGAGGTACCCTGGAAAAACTCCGCCACATCCAGGAAACGAGTTTGCTCTTCTGCTTTTTTTGCAGAAGAGCAAACACGCTCTTTTGGTGAGCTCTGTATACTTTGTTCTACAAGGAATAAGGGCTCTGCCAAAAGAGGAGGCTTTTCCGCCATTTGGCCCCGTCTAGACAGGGCCAAATGGCGGAAAAGCCTCCTCTTTCGGTGGAGCCCTTATTCCTCGTAGAAAGAGGTATAGATGGGGCCAAATGGTGGAAAAGCCTCTTCCGGAAAAGCAATTGGAAAAAGCTACGCAAATTGTGGAGCACAATTTGTGTAGCTTTTTCTGATAAAAGAGTGTAGTCTAGACCTAGCCTCAGAACAGTGGATGACACCTGCACCTGAGGAAATCTTCCTGACTCTTGAAATAGAAACAGTAGACTTTGGGAAATACAAGCAGAATTAGAAAGCCATTTTGGCATCCTCACATAGTGGAAACAAGACGCCAGAGCTCTTATAATTTGATGATAGATCCTTCAACCACAGGGTTGAATTCTCTGGGAACTGACTATAGGCAAGAAACTTCCTTTGACAAAGACCGTAACTTGCTGAAGTTAAGCTCGTCACAAAAAGGTGTGTTTTGGTTTGTCTTACTTGGAACCACATCTGTGTCTTCTAGTCTCTCTTATCACTTGAAAATACCTTTTCTTAGTTAATAGTTTATGTTATTACAGTATCATATGAGTACTCTGTATTAAACTGAAAGATGAAGTCCTGAACAAAACCAACAGGCTGGAGTCTCTTTGCTTTGCCTCTTCAGAAGCAAAGAACACGATGACTTCAGAGAGTATCCAGTGAAGGACAGAACACTGCAGAAAGATGATTCTGAAAACTCAGAATTGGGGTTGTTATTTTCAAGGCAAGATTTGCACTGTTAGTGAGTCCCAATGGGTTTGCTGGCAAGGCAGACAAGCTGCTGTGCCTGGGTGCTGACATACAGCTTACCAGAAGCAAAGCTTGTCCTTGTTGAGTTAGAGTGGTAAAAGGGAGCTCACAGTTCTGGGAGCCTGTGCAAGATATTACAAAGACATCTAGATATTCTGATATCTCACTACAACTTTCTCAAGAGTCTAACTCAAAATTGAAGATTAGATAGTGTGAAGTAAGTAGCCAGTTTGTCAGCAGCAATTGACTTTCTTTGGACCATGGCTGAACAACAATTTCCTTTAGAGAAGCAGCTACCCAATGCTCCTTAAGGGTACAACTACACAGTGCAGCAGTATCCCAAAATAGTTACCCCACGTCTTAACAAGCCATCCATTATTTCAAAATAATTTTCAAAATAATGGGAGTGCTACTTCGGTATCCCTGAAACCCTTGTTTCACGAGGGTTAAAGGATGTCTCAAAATAGTGCATTATTTTAAAATTTGGTGCTGTGTAGACATGCCAAATTTCAAAATAAGCTATTTTGAAATAAGATATGCAATTTGCGTAGTGCAAATTGCATATCCTATTTTGAGTTTAGTGCTGTGTAGATTGAAAATCTTCACACACAACAAAAGAGACTCAGTTTCTTTGGACCTTGCTCCATGATCAAGTTTGGACATAACTCCTCAAGTACTTCAGCTACTATCATAGGCCTAATCTCAACCACAAAGGCATAAATTACTCTGCATTCACAGATGAAGACAGACAGTTGAATCCAAACCTCTTTGAATTTCTCCACAAAATAACAAGATTTCCTCACAGCAGGAGAGGCTTTATCAGCCACCAAGTGAAGACACACTGGATTAACTAGGCCAATAATTGTAGAAAAATGTTATGTCTGATTTAAAATTCCTCTCGGGAGATTTTCGGAAGAGAAAATAGGTGGTTTGAAACTTGGAGGAATATGTAACATATATCTTTCTGTATTGGAAATGTATTTGCTGTAAAGATTGGTGTCAGATTTACTGGACATTATACATTTTCCTGATATCTGTCCTCCTGTGGTCATGGTAAAACGGAGTCTACACAACAGTGAAGGTTAACATGGTCCTGCCTCAGTGCATGGGGTAGAACTGATGACTTCGAGGCCCCTTTTACTCCCACATTTCTATGATTCTGTCATGTTAAATATTGCTTATGGTCCATATTTGGGTTTGACAGTTGGTGGGCCATGAGCTAAACTTTTCCTACAGGAGTCGTGGTGATATCATAGGTCCTGATCCCAAAAACCCTTATGAAATATGCTCAGCTTCACTCATGTGAGTATATCTCAATGGCTTTAATGGGAATACTCCTCGAGTAAAGTTATGTATATGCATAGTCCAAAGGAGTAGCTCTGTTAGTCTGTAACTTTAAAAACAAGTAGTTCTATGGCACTTTAGAGACTAACAAAAATATATGTAGTATCATGAACTTTTATGGGCAAAACTCACTTCTTCAGCACTCATGTTCATCTGACAAAATGGATTTTTAAAGTTACAGACAGATCAGCTTTTGTCTATTCTTAGGCCACATCTACACTGTGCCTCAGTGAAGACTGTATGAGTTATGCATGAAGAGAATGATGCTCGTACGAGCAAAAGAGAATGATGCTAATATGAATTAGATATCTTAGTTTGTTCCAGCATTGTCCACACAGGCCACTTAGCTCACACATTTTGGTGTGCTTTGCAATAGTCTGTACAGTTCTGATTTTCATTGATATTAATGGGAATTTTGGCTGAGTAAGGAATGAATGTAAATAACATGAACTTCATGATTTGCTCCCTAAACACCCCTGGAACAGAAATTTATATCTTCAAAAAATAGCTTTTCAAGCATATCAGAAATGCCTGATGTTTTTAGGCCATGTATTAACACAAAAGCACAAATGTAAATTAAAATTAAGTCTTTTGTACAGAAATAATGATGAAAGTGTAAGACTCTCAAGCAGTGCCTTCAAGAAACAAATAAGTCATTCAGTGTACAACGACTAGTTACAGTTGGACTGAATCTCTTATTGTTCACCATCAATGTTTCATGTCCTCATACATTTAGATTAACAGATATATTCCTTTATAAGATGCAGAGATGGCTCCTAGTTCAGAGCTTTCAAAGTCTCAATATTTATAAGAGCCTTTACAATGGCTTTCTACAGTGTTCAATGTGTTTTAATGAATTATGAAGCCTTAATTATTACCAAAGAAAAACAAATAAAAAACCTAGAGCCTGGAAGTGCCAAAAACTAAAATCAGAGGAATAGCTTTTGTAATCTATTCAGAAAGGCACATCATGAAAATGTGCAATATTACACTCCATCATCATTTTGCTGTTTAAAATATACTGCTTTCCTTTATTGGTCCTATGTTATTTATAGCATCTAGAAATGACACAATACATACATACCATACTTCCTGGAAGGGAAGCAAACTATGGGTCACAATATAATCCCATTGTGCCACTCCACACTAAATGAGACTTCAGTTGTCTATATACCTTGACCAGGTCCGCTGCATGTAGTGATTCTCTGCATCAGCCCATGGATGGGTTGGTTGTTTTTGTTTATTGAATTTTTAAAGCAAGACTTCCTCTTTGCACCAACATCTTGCAGTTACTTTATCGAATGTGATATATGTAAGCTGAAAGAAAGTTTGTGTACATTTCAACTTTTTTGGGAAGTGGGGGAGAGAGAATGGATGTCTTAGAGCTTTTCACATAGGGTACGTCTACACTACAGCGTTATTTTGAAATATTTTATTTCAAAATAGTTATAACTATTATTTCAAAATAAAATAACTATTTATTCGAAATAAAATATTTCGAAATAACGCATCTACACACAAAATACATTTAGCAATTCCATTTTGCTATTTCAAAATAGCATGTCCACACTGATTGGATGCTGAATTGCATTTAAGGCCAGCTGAAACCAGTTCCAGCAGGGCATCAGGTCAGGAGTTACTTAGCCTCAGGCAGCAGCCATACAATCTGAGGCCTGTGCTTAAAGGGACCCCCCTGGACAGCTGGTTCTCAGGTTTCCCTGCTTGCTTGCCTACCTTGCTGAGGGACAGCAAAGCATTTTTTTCTCTGCGTGCTCTGGTTGCCCTCACTCGGGACACCACAGCACTCTGCAGCATGGAGCCGGAGCTGCCCCTGAGCACTCCGGTGCTTTTTTTGGATGTGTTGCTGCAAGCCTGGCTGTGCTTTCTGCAGGCTGCCTCACAGCATCTGCTGCAGCCCAACCCCCACACCGACATCCGGACCCTCCTGAGGTACGTGGAGGAGCAGCTGCAGCTCCTGGACACCAGCGTGCCCTGCTGCATCTGGACACCAGCAGCGACTGGTGGGACCACATCGTCCTGGAGTACTGGAGAGAACAACAATGGACTCAGAACTTTAGGATGAAGAAGGACACCTTCATGGAGCTCTGTGAGTGGCTCGCCCCTGCTCTGCAGTGACAGGACATGCACATGAGGCCCGCCATTCCCCTCCAGAAGTGTGTGGCCATTGCCCTCTGGAAGCTCTCCATGCCGGATAGCTGCCGATCCGTGGGGAACCAGATTGGCATGGAGAGATCCACCGTCAGGGTGGTGCTCATGCAGGTATGGCAATCTCCAGCCACTGTGCCAGGAGAGAGGGGTGCAAGAAGGGGATTGGCTGCCCTAGGGAAAAAGGGAGGAGGTGGTGCAAGTCCCCCTCCCCAGGAGGGTTTGTTCTGTCCCACCCACACTACAGACTACCCGCAGTGGCCAGGATTGCAGGGGGGTTGCTCTTGGAGAGTGGGGGCCTGAGGCAGTGGTGGGGAAGGAGCACTCTCAGCCACCCTGGCACCCCAGTGACTCTCAGTTTTGTGTGTCCCTCTACAGGTGGTCAAGGCCATCGACAGAGTGCTGCTCCGCAGAGTCATCTGTCTCACTGATGTGGACGTGGTGATCAAGGGGTTTGGCGCCCTGGGCTTCCCCAACTGCAGGGGGGGGCAATCGACGGGACACACATTGCCTTCCATGCCCCGGACCACCAGGCCTCCCTGTACATAAACCGGAAGGGATACTTCTCTATCATCCTGCAGGCTGTGTCTGACCACCAGGGCCACTTCATGGACATTAACGTGGGCTGGTCCAGCAAAGCACACGACGCGTGGGTTTACCGCAACTCCTCCGTGTGCCAGAGGCTGCACGCCAGGACTTTCTTCCCTGACCGCCACATCAGGGTCAGGGACATGGACATGTCTGTGTGCCTGGTGGGGGATGCGGCCTATCCCCTACAACCTTGGCTGATGAAGCCCTACATGGGACACCTCAATCCCTCCCGACAGGCCTTTAATGCCACGCTCAGCAGGGCCTGCATTGTGGTGGAGGGGACATTCAGCCAGTTGAAGGCCCATTTTAGATGCCTCCTCACCCGCCTGGACCTCTCAGAGCAGAATGTTCCGCACCTGGTGGCAGCATGTTGTGTGCTGCAAAATTTGTGCAAGAGGAAGGGGGAGGCTTTCCTGCCAGTCTGGATGGCAGAGGCTGACCACATGGCTGGCTTGTACATGCAGTCCTGCATGTCTGCCAGCCGGTAGGCCCATTGGGGGGCTGTCCGTATCTGGGAGGCCCTGCGGGAGAGCTTCCACCCAGAGGAGGACTAAAGTCTCCCTGGTGTGCCCCACTGGGGGCTTGTGCCTCATTTCACCCTCACATCCTTTCACTGATCCCTCCATAACTCCCCTTCCTCATGTAAATAAAGACACGTGTTGACAAAAACAAACTCTCTTTATTGAACAAAACTGGGGTGGGAGGGGGAATGAAGGCGGGAGAGGGGAGGTGAAAGGGTGGGAGAGGGGAGGAGGAAACCTGGGAAGAGGGAGCTGGAAGGGGGAGGCAAGGAGAGGAAGGGGGAGGAGAAGCTCAGGGTTGGGGATCTTGCTGGCCCACTTGTCTCCCAGTACGGCGGGTGTGGGGGCCTCAGAGTCCCCCAGGGAGGAGCGGGTATGGAGGGTGAGGGAGGGAGGAGTGGGAGGAGGAGCAGTAGCTGGGATGGCAGCAGAGGCTGGAGCAGCAGGAGGCAGAAATCTCTGCACCAGGGTCTGCAGGTGGTCGGAGATGGCACGGCCCTGGTCAAGCAGCTCCCGCCAGCTCTCCCGCCACAGCTGCAGGTCTTCATGCACCCAGTAGTCCAGGGTGTGGTGCTGACCGCACAGGATCCCCAGGTGCTGCCGCTGGTACTCCTCCTGGTTATGGGTCAGCCTGCTGGCCCTGGTGCGGGAGGATGTCCTGGGCGGGGTGGTGCGTCCTGCACTCGCAGCTGCTGTGGAGGAACAAGAGAAGTGGTCAATTATCCCTGGGGACACAGTGGGTGAAGCCCAGCCCCTCTCTGCAAGGCGAGGACGGCAGGTCTCCACACCATCAGAGCCGATATGCTTGCACACAGGCCATGTTCAGCATGTCCTGCTATCCCCAGGAGTGGGAGCTGGCCTGGGACTGCACCCGTGCCCCTGTGCTGTATATAGTGCGTGTGGGGGGGGAGATGTCCCCTGCCTCTGTGTAGAGGGGGCTTGTGGAGGGAGGGCATCGTTCAGTGTCCCACCCCGGGGTCAGGAGCATGTCATGTGCCTTCATACATACACGCGTGTGGGTAACAGGCCAAGGCCCCTGTGTGGCAGCCAGCTGGGGCCACATGCCCAGGGGTGGCACGGCACATGTACAGGTTGCTGAATGATCCGTGGTCTCCCTCTCCTCGCCCCTCTTCCCCCCGCCCGCTGCATAAGGGGACAGTGATGGCACTCACATGTCATTGCCTCCCCGGCCTCGGATGATACTGGCGACAGGCTTGCTGGGATGGCTTGGGCGTCCTGGGTGCACAGCAGGCTCCTGGCCCTCCTCCTCCTCCTCCTCCTCTTCAGTCTTACGGCCAGGGCCCTCTGCCCCAGGGTCGATGACCACCTGGGGGCCACAGACCGTCTGCCCCTCCAGGATGCGGTCAACAGCATCAAAATAGGGGCAGGAGTCTGGGTCTGCCCCTGATTGGGAGCTGCCCCCTCTGGCCCTGGCATAGGCCTGCCGCAGCTCCTTTATTTTCGTGAACACCTGCTCCTGGCTTTGCATGTAGCCTTTGGTGGCTAGGCTGGCAGCCATCCACCTGTAGACAGCTGCGTTCCTCCATCTAGTGCGGAGATCATGGACATTGGAGGATTCCCCCCAAACCTCAATCAGGACCATGATCTCTGCACTGGACCAGGAAGGCGCCAGCCTTTTCCGGCCCCTGGCAGGCTCCTGGGAGCTTGCAGACTGCTCCTGGGGAGCGGTGGAGGGCTGGCTGGCACTGGCTGCCTCGCTCATATTGAGGCTACTGGGTCAGGGTCAGCGACTGCTGGCTCTGGGCTGGCAGGCCTGGAGCTGGCACAGGCACTGTGGCCAAACAGACTCTACCCCTTTAAGGGCTCCGGGGAGGGTGGGGAGGAGAGGAGTTTTCCTGGTTGTGGCCAGAGTGGCCACCAGGGCACCCTGGGAAGGTCTGGAGGCTCCCTATTTCGAAATAAGTGTCTATACAGCACTTATTTCGAAATAGCAATTTCGAAATTGGTGTTATTCCTCATGGAACGAGGTTTACCAATTTTGAAATAAGCCCTCCTCTATTTCGAATTAATTTTGAAATAGCAGTTAACTTGCTAGTCACTAGTGAAGTTATTTCGAAATAACTTTGCTGTGTAGACATACCCATAGAATCATATTATTACAACATATTTGTGGAAGTGGGGACTCACTGCTAGCACACGCTTTTCTGGCTAGGTGTGGTGTAGCAAGTCCTCCTGCTGCTCTGTTCCTAGCATTGTCACTTCTCACAACTGAACTCACTGGTTAGGTCATGGTAGGCCCATTCCTCCCATGACAAAGTCCTAAAAATTAAACCAAAACACAATTCCCCATTCCCAATCAGGATTACTCCACTACATACTATTAAACCTTCCTGGGCTTTTCAGGATTGCTCTGTGCTCACACAGGGCTTTATCCTTAGAGGCCCAATTTCCAAGTTAGTCATACTTCTTCCCCACATCAGGGTGTTTCCACACCACCATTTCCAGCAGCTGTTAGGGATAACCCAGGCCCTCTCTCTACTCTGGATTGCAGTCCAGGGACCCTGTGGCAAGCAGCTAAGGACATCTCCATCAGACTCTCCGTTGCCTTCCTGGCTTTCTTCCTACCTTGGCCTTCCCACAAAGATCTTTCCCATGGCCCCTCCCTGTGCTTACTGCACTCCTGCCTTCCTCTAGGCCTTTCCTTCATTCTCCAGCAATCTGAGAGGGCTGCAGAGTTCTTCCCCGCTCTTCCCACAGCCCTTCCTCTTAACTGGGCTTCCTCCCTTTATGCTCATCGCCCAACTCCCCCCTGGGCCTCATACGCTGGGCCTCATAATCAGTTGTGTCTGGACCAACACTGAGATACAAATTGCTAGATCCAGTTAAGCCTTATAGTGCTAGCCCTTGGCACAATATACACCCAGTCATACTACTAAAATCCACAGTACCTGTTAATCTTGTTTTTTGAATGTAGACAAGTCTCAGCCTCTTGGCCTCCATGAAAAGATGGCAAAATGCTCCTGGATACTACAGCTATCTCAGGGCCTGATTCAAAGTCTTTGCCTTCAGTGTTTGGATTATTCTCCAGAGACAAATGAGAAATAATAGGACCCCTGTCTTACAAACATGGATAACAAAAGATTTGTTGTGTTTATTGCTCCCAAACTGACCATGATTGTCTTGATCTTGAACCACAACCAAACTCTAAGGTCACCAAACACTGAGTAAGCCTCCAAACTGCACCAACTGGTAAGTAGGAGACACAGCGCTAAGATGACTCTGCATATCAAAATCATCTCAGCCTCCATTGTTTCATTGTGACCACATATCATATTCACAAAGAGCTGAAGTGCTGACAAGACAAAACCTGTGCTGTGATATCCCACATGACAGCCCTGCAGCAGATGAGCAATGGAGTCATAAAATCAAGGTGTTCTGGTTACAGTATAAACTGTAGGCTTAGCTAGTTATTTAGATATTCATTGGAATGTAATTCTAACAATTTATTTGAACTGTCCATATTATATCAAAAAAATTTTGTTTAATGGCCCTGGAATCATTCCTTGTGGAGATACCATTTCTTTCCTACTCCCACAGCATCTTCAACTCTTGTTGAAGAACAGGAGGTACAGCTTATACCTTTGAATCCCTGGGGTATCCCTTGAGCAGTTTCAACTTGTTGCTGCAGTGTTTCTGTATTGATTGTGATGTTACTTTCTATGCTACAAGTGTCTTGGATGTTTTTTACACACACACACACACACACACACACACTATAAACTATACAATATTACTAATATCATAATTATATTTTGGATTTCTAGAAAATATGTTCTAAAAGAATATTTTATATATGTACATTTATATAACAAAATTCCTTGCCTTTTAATTTTAGATCACTCACTTTGAAAACATGGCCCAAATCCTAAGTTATTGTAAGGTGATGTAGCAACATGAATGTTCTTGTACATCATTTACAAGAGATATCCATAGAATGTCTTGGAAGGTCACAGGGCAGATATATCCCATCACTCCTTAGGGGCATTATGGCCCCTCGGACAAGTCCAAATAACCACTCTTCTCAGAACACTATGACCTAATGGTTCAAGTCAGAGGGACTGTCCTCAGATTCAGGCTAGCTTGGACTAGGGGCCTATGTCTATGAGGTGGCCTTGTATCTCAGGGCAGTATGATACAATCTTCAGTCAGTGGGGTTGTCCTGAGGTACAGGGCATTAAGACTTAGTGGCCATAGTCAATGGAATCAGTCTTCAGTGTAGGGCAGTGTGGCATAACAGCCAGAGCTGCTGTTTTGCACAGGGCGCTATAGCCTAGTGGCCAGATATAGGGTGGGCCTCCACCCAGGAGTGGTTGGTAGCTGGGGTAGGGCTTCATCAGTTATAAACCTATCCACTACTAGGCTCAACAGGAATCTTTCTGAAACACACTGACTCTGCCCCTGGTATGACAACCAGATCAATGTCTTGTTCCCCTGGGCTACTTTCTACCCTGTCTTCCTGCTCCATACTCCACGGGTCCTCTGGGGTAGTAGGCAGGCAAAATTCCCTACACTTCTTTCCCTAGTGAGTTTCTGCAAACAGCAGGGTATTTGACTGCATCTTGGTGTGTCTGGCCTCTGTGGTCTGGGGTTCAACAGCCTGCAGTACATGTTCTGCCTTCTCCCCTTTAGGGCAGACTGAGCTGAGCTGCTCCCTTTTACACTATGGCTTCAGTTGGAGAATGCTGAACAGGGGAGATGCAGCATGGCCTTGCAGTCAAAGTATGAGGTTATCTTCTTCTGGCCCAGTGCAGGGCAGGTATACACCATCACAGGGAGCAAAGCCTCATTTCATACACAGGGTGAGTTACACAATTCCTTTAGATGAGCAGCACTTCGAAAGTGTACAGATTGAAAAAAAAAGTTCATGGGACATTTTTATAAAAGGCAAAGCAATAACCCCCACTTCAGAAGCCTGCAAATTACTATCATCCGCACAACAGGGTTCCAGCACATTTTAGTTGTTTGTAATAGAGCAGCAGCTTGGCCCTGCTAATGGAGCATTGCAGAAGTGAGTGCTCTCTATGGGGAGGAATTCTGAGAAGGTTTTTGTTAAAAAATAGAAATCGGCCCTCTGGGAACATAAAGGATGAAATCTTGGCTCAGAAAAATTAAATAGCAAAACTCCCATTGATTTCCCAGTGGGTCCAGGATTTCACCCAAATGTTTTATGGGTCAAACCAAAAAGAGGAAAAAATAAAAAAATTGCTCAGAGAATATTTTTATAATAAATTCTTACACTTTCCAACTCCCCCTCAATATTTTATAAACTCCTTCAGCATAACAGACATTATTAAATTTACACTCAAAGATATGTCTGGCTTTTGTTTGTTGCACACTTGCCTTGCCTTTCAATAAGGCTTCCAATTATATTTCTTTTCTGTGATCTCTGTTTGTACGGTTGTGCCTCTGACCATGGGGAGTAGGGAAGCACAGACAACATTATGTCAATATTAATACACTTTTGGAATCCCTTTCTTTATTGCTTTTAATGGGAGGCATAAAAGAATAGAAAGCAGCTAGATGTGACCAGCTAAGAATTCCCCCATCATGAAGGAATTCTCAGCTAGCATACAGCTAGAGTACCTCATTTCTATACCAATATCCTCCTCACCCCTAGTAATGGTGAAATTTGGGATAGTGCCAGCTAGTGTGAGTTTGAGCTGCTCAGAGCTCTTTTCCCCAACCTTTACTAACACTGGTCTACAATTTTTTAGAAGTCGTCTGCTTCAGAGATAAAATGTGCTATTTATTATGTATTTTGATGTGCTGAATTCAAATATGACAATTAAAACAACTGATTGGCTACTGTTTCCAAGATATTTAAGTTTTTACATTTTACGTCTATGTATATTGTGTAGATAGAGTTTTAATCATAAATTGTAAACCTAGGTCTTTTCATGTGTTTATGCTTGCTTTACATGATAATATTTCACCTGTCCTCTTTATGTAACACTTTAAAAATCAGCAAAAGGGTTATATAAATAAAATTTATTATGAAACAAAAGGCAAAAAACTATTATGTACATAGTTTAGTCCTATTCAGTGTCTACTCGGCGCTTCTTGGCTTGTCTCTTGTATTCATTAAATGGAGCATCTCTTGTCACTGTCCAGCAATAGTCTGCAAGCATTGATGGGCTCCATTTGCCCTGATAGCATTTCTCCATTGTTGCAATGTCCTGGTGAAATCGCTTGCCGTGCTCGTCGCTCACTGCTCCGCAGTTCGGTGGAAAAACATCTAGATGAGAGTGCTAAAAATGTATCTTTAGTGACATGTTGCAACCAAGGCTTTTGTATGCCTTGAAGAAGTTTTCCACCAACAACCTGTAGTTGTCTGCCGCCTTGTTTCCGAGAAAATTTATTGCCACTAACTGGAAGGCTTTCCATGTCGTCTTTTCCTTGTCACGCAATGCACGGTCAAATGCATCATCTCGAAGAAGTTCACGAATCTGAGGACCAACAAAGACACCTTCCTTTATCTTAGCTTCACTTAACCTTGGAAATTTTCCACGGAGGTACTTGAAAGCTGCTTGTGTTTTGTCCATGGCCTTGACAAAGTTCTTCATCAGACCCAGCTTGATGTGTAAGGGTGGTAACAAAATCTTCCTTGATTCAACAAGTGGTGGATGCTGAACACTTTTCCTCCCAGGCTCCAATGACTGTCGGAGTGGCCAATCTATCTTGATGTAGTGGGAATCTCTTGCACGACTATCCCATTCGCAGAGAAAACAGCAGTACTTTGTGTATCCAGTCTGCAGACCAAGCAAGAGAGCAACAACCTTCAAATTGCCACAAAGCTGCCACTGATGTTGGTCATAGTTTATGCACCTCAAAAGTTGTTTCATGTTGTCATAGGTTTCCTTCATATGGACTGCATGACCAACTGGAATTGATGGCAAAACATTGCCATTATGCAGCAAAACAACTTTAAGACTCGTCTTCGATGAATCAATGAACAGTCTCCACTCATCTGGATCGTGAACGATGTTGAGGGCTGCCATCACACCATCGATGTTGTTGCAGGCTACAAGATCACCTTCCATGAAGAAGAATGGGACAAGATCCTTTTGACGGTCACGGAACATGGAAACCCTAACATCACCTGCCAGGAGATTCCACTGCTGTAGTCTGGAGCCCAACAACTCTGCCTTACTCTTGGGTAGTTCCAAATCCCTGACAAGGTCATTTAGTTCACCTTGTGTTATGAGGTGTGGTTCAGAGGAGGAGGATGGGAGAAAATGTGGGTCTTGTGACATTGATGGTTCAGGACCAGAAGTTTCATCCTCTTCCTCGTCTGACTCAAGTGAGAATGATTCTGGTGCATCAGGAACCGGCAGTCCTTCTCCGTGGGGTACTGGGCGTATAGCTGATGGAATGTTTGGATAATGCACAGTCCACTTTTTCTTCTTTGACACACCTTTCCCAACTGGAGACACCATGCAGAAGTAACAATTGCTGGTATGATCTGTTGGCTCTCTCCAAATCATTGGCACTGCAAAAGGCATAGATTTCCTTTTCCTGTTCAACCACTGGCGAAGATTTGTTGCACAAGTGTTGCAGCATACGTGTGGGGCCCACCTCTTGTCCCGATCTTCAATTTTGCAGCCAAAAGAAAGGCGATAGGCTTTCTTAACCATAGTGGTTATACTGTGCTTTTGTGATGCAAAAGTCACTTCACCACAAACATAGCAGAAGTTATCTGCACTGTTCACACAAGCATGAGGCATCTCTGCTCACTTTGGCTAAACAGAAATGTGTCCCTTTGCAAAATCAAACACTGACAAATAAGAGAGCACGACACTGTATGATTTCTAGAGCTGATATAGGGCAATTTGTTCAGCAGAGTGATGTAAGCTTCATTATGATTGCATCATCCATGACTTCTAGGAATAACATGATGCAATTCATATCATGTATGACGCAATACCAGCTTCAGATTGCATCATTCATTGTTTTGCCTAAAAAGCAAGTACTGTCCAAACCCAGTCATAGATTTATTCATAGATCCAGTCAAAGATGTATTTTAGTCATTTCTGGTTTAAATTGAGATCCCTTCCCTTTATAACTCACTTATCCTCCTCCATTCCCAAGTCAAGGGTCGTATATACTGACCCAATAGCATATCTTGAAAACTAGAGCCAATCAACAATTTTAAGCATCATTTTCGTTCTCAGTGACCCAGAATTAGTAAAGTTTGACTACATTTATTTCACAAGCATTTTGGCTGTAGAGCAGTGTAATCAGAGAAAAAAGCCACATCACTGCATTCAGACTTTTTCAAGCTGCAATATTAAGAACCAATGGTACACTGATCAGACAATTATATAACACAGTGCAAAACAATGCACATGCACAAAGTATTTGTAAAACAATTGTGATTTTGAAACATTCCAAACCAAGAAAAAGAAAATCTGTCTATCTCCCTGTGAGATTTCAAGTTCCTATCATGTACCTTGGTGTGGCAGAACAGCTAAAAGTAGCAAATTTATTTTTTAGCATATGGGAAGTATTTGTTTTCACTCCTATTCTTGAGAATGGCTGAGCCATTCGACTTAAACTTTTTCAAATTGTTCCCAGATCTTTGAGAACAAAGTTGTCAGAAAGACATTAAATGGAAAGAAGTATAAGCAACTGAAAAATGACGCTTTTGTATAGAAATCTGTGTGTGACCTTAGTGATACACTTCACACACTTTCTAACTATAAGAACAAGTTTAGGATCAGATCCAGGAAGATGCTGAACTGAGCACTTCCTGCAAGGTACTGAACATTTTCAATTCCAATTACTCAGCACCTTGTAAGATCAGGCCTATAGTATTAGATTTTAATCTAAAACTATCAAAACTGAGGGGGTGGGGAAAAAGGGAAGAGCACTTTCTTAAATTCTTCCATTGAGTTAAGTTAACAGGAACCCCTTTCAACATAGCTGTAGACATAGGTTAATGCCTTTATCATCATATTAGCTGGTCATGTGGTAGCCCAGATGGGATCTAGGCTACAATATAACCAACGGATGGAATAGAGTAGCCATTAAACTGGGCCTATGTGGGTTTTCAGGGTTAAGCTAACTTATTTCAGCTACCTCAACTGGGAATGGAGGAAAGGAAAGGAAGAGAAAGTATCTTTTCCCATATGCAGACACAATCTAAATGTTTCTGAAATTCCTTCGAAAAAATATGTCTCAATGAAGTAAGGAGAAAAGGAGATCTCCATATTATAAACAACCAGGTATAAAAAGTAATCCTCTGAAGAAAAGAAATATAAGATTATTTGTATCCGGTACAATGAATCAACTCTAACCTGACCTTCACAGAGGATATTTAATGTCTAGCAGCAGAGTTAGAGTTGAACACCAAAATCTCATTTCAGATTACTGATCTGTGAAATTCTGGTTGACAGCAGAAGAGCTTCATGGAAGATAACAAATAATGTGAAAAGAAATATCAGCAAACAAACCAAACATGGAATTTAATGACGCATAAGATACAATTTTTATCTTTTCTGACTGTTCAATGGATCTGCACATCTAATATTTCAGAGACTGTTATTAAAAATTTGGAAACACTGCTCTTGTAAAGGCTAGCACATCCTGTCTTCATTCATTTTTTAGAGACAGAATGAGCTCCTATAAGAAAACAATTTATGACAAGAGATTTGATTTTATTTGGACTAAAATTACATTTTGTTTTCAAGGTGATCTGATTCAAAAGGAGCAATGTCCCATTAAATGTATGAAAGAAAGCTTTTGTAAAGTCTAAGAGCAATGCAAATGTTTGTACAATTAACAAAAAAGACAAATGAAAACATGTTTTTAAACAAACTGTATTTGAAACCCAAAAACTGCAGTTCCAAGAAACTGAGGACCGGATTTTCTGGTGGTACAGATCAACATATCTGTTGAGTGGCACTCAGATAACAACATGCCCAGTTTTAGGCCCTGAAAACATTATAAAACTGAATTAATTTATTTTGATTGTCCATGCTCAGAAAAATATAACAAAAAGTATAAAAGAGGCAAATGAACTTAATTTTAAATATTTATTCCCTTTCAGTAACCCAAGGCATTTTAGTACAATAGGCAAAGAAAGCTGTTTGCTTACTGCTTTTACTTTTGAATGAATATTTTCCAAATAAGACTACAAGGGCACATCTACACAGCAGGGATAAAGTTGAATTAAGCTACGCAACTTCAGCTATGTCAATTGCGACGCTTAAGTTGAAATAGCTTAATTCGGCTTTTGGCACTGTCTACACAGAAGGAAGTTGAAGGAAGAGCACTCTTCTCTGGACTTCCCTTACTCCTCATTAAATGAGGGTTGCCATGAGTCAAAATAAGAAGTTCCCCAGCTTGACATTATTTCGAAATAAAGGTTTGTTATAACATCAGTTATTCTGAAATTATGCTGCTGGTTAGACGAACCCTAACGCCCTGGCAATGCCCTGGCTCTGGCAGGGGGGGTCTGGCACCCTGAATTCACCAGCTGCAACAGGGGAAGGGGAGCAACACAGCCCCAGCTCCTTGCTCTGCTCTCCCAGTCACATCGCTCTGCTTTCTGCCGGTGAGTGTGGAGGCAGTTACACACCACCCCCAAGCAATGTGGCTAGAGGAGCAGAGCGAGGTGGGGTCACATTATTCTGTCTCCTCCATTGCTGGTGGCGAGCATGGTTGTGCTGCATTCCTGCTGTGGGTACCAGCCTCCCTATGCCACCCAGGGACTGTCTCCTCCAGCTGCTGGCCAACCCCCTTTCCCTCCTGCTCATGGTATTTGGGGGAGCATGTACCCCCTTGTGCCTCCCACACATTGCCCCCTGCTCTTAGACATATACACTGTTAAGTCAAATGACCTGAGTACCATGGCAGAAAATATCCTGAAGCTGTTGCTCCTGAGTCAGTGGCCTTCTACATAAGACCTATGATGAATCAGCACCGTTAGGGGGCACGACAGGCAAAAAGAAGGAAGATAAAGGGCTTGCAAAAAGACAAGTGATCTCTTTATTCAAGCCACAGGGACATACTGGAATTTCAGGATACAAGAATCCATAAAATGCTAAACAAATACCTGTTAGTTATGCCTCTCCCAGACATCTGAATAGTACCCATCATACCAATGACTGAGCAGTATGTGAACTATCCCCTCTCCACCCTGAACCTCATTCAGACAATGCCAAACTATACATTTACATAGCATTATTGGTAATCTTATTTTAAAAGTTTTAGCCATACAGTCATAGTGTACAAATAATGCCGTGTCTCCTTGTATGATCTAATAGTCAAAATAAACACAGATGAACTACAGCAAATACTTAGGGGAAACAAATGCATTTAAAGAGCTGCTTCTTGAACAATTAGCTAATCAAAGGAGGTCTAGGATCATAACAAAACTGCTTGTAATCACTACTTTTACTAGTTCTGCTAATACTTCTTACCAATCTCACAGAGGGAGAGAGAGTAATTAGTTACATTTATAGCTTTTTGTAAATGTGAAGAGCTACATTTGCATAATAATGTAAGTGCTTCATATTTGTATCACATATGGTATTTGTTTCTTTGTAGAATATGTTGTTTTATTACCAAATTATTCATTTTTAAATATAAGATTTTTTAAGCTTTCTCTCAAGTAAATGCACTTGAATGGTCAGCTGTTGGTGTTGTTGAAATTTGATACTTGAAACACTAGATGGCAGAATAAGGCAGGAACTAAGCTTTCATAAAGGTCTGTACAAATCCAAAACAAAATGATTGTGTATTTATGTACAGTTAACGTTACAGGTAATAATGTATTTTTTTACAGAAACATTTATCTTATCTGGAATGCTAATATAAAAATTATCTGCATATGCTATCACAATTGTTTATCTCACACATACATTTTTAAAACTGGAAAAACTCTTCTGGCTTATTCACTCTGTGCAACTCTTACTCACAGTGGTGATTTTTGTTCCGTATTCAAACCCTGAGTAGAAATCCCAGCTCTGTCAACAAGAATGATTGCACAATGTGAACTAATGAACTACAGGGCCAAATCTTCAGGTCAAATATGAGCTTCAAAGGAAGTTACAACTGAGTCAAGAGTGAGTAAAAATTGAACATGGACTTCAGGTTTTGTCCTGCAGTGCACATAGAGGAGGATTTTGTTTCTTAATTGTACTAAAGTAGCTGATTGCAAAATACAAGAAAACTGTACTGACCCACTACATATTCAAAAATAAGAGGGCATGGAAAAAATACAGATTTCAAATAAAGTTAATATATTAAATGAACACCTATTTGACAGCCCAGCATGGGACAACAAAATTCAGCTTAGAAAACACACCTGAACAAATATTGAGAGCAGTACCCACTCTAGGATCAAGGTAATCGTAATAGCTATTTTCAGGTTCATATAATCAGCATGTATAGCTCATTATGTAGGAGTAGGTGCCTTGCACAATGTTTGGTATTGTGAATGGAAGCTTGGAAAACAGTATTCATTAGCAAATAGTGAATATAAATATGCCTAAGCTTGACCCATGTTGCGCATTGATGTTGGGTAGCTGATTAAGAAACAAAGCATCCAAAATTAGTATCACTAGTAAAATGGTATCCAATGCAGTTGAGAGGAATAATACAGTCACACAGGTGAAGGAACTTCTGCAGAAGTTTGCGACTGAGATGGGAAGTGACATAAATTCTGTTCAGATTTATATTTAAGTAACTTCAGTTTTTGACAGAGTTCTGTATATGAGTTCTGTCCCACCTGACTCATGCAGGTCTCACAGAGAAGCAGACATCCAAGTTTGGGTGGGAGCCTGGGCTCTGAGAACAAGCCCAGACATCTACATTGCAATTCTATATCCCCATAGCCCGAGTCAGTTGACATAGGCCAGCAGTGGGTGCTTTATTGCACAGTAGGTATACCCTGAGAACAATCTCAGCTCATACCAGACTTGCTCCTGGGGCTGTAGGAAAGCAGGGATGCAGAATTTTTACCCTAAGGCTTCCCTGAAGTAACTGAGTCATTTCAAAATCACAGGGTTTGGTTCTCAAAACACATCTTTAGTTCATAACGGAATACGTATTTTCTTCTTCTTATGGTCTGCCTTGAGGAACTCGGATTCAAGTTTCAAAGTACCTAGGTGGTTTAGCTGCTTTAGCTAGTGTTATTGTTTTGTTTAAATTCTTAGGGATAAAAGCAAGAATTTAAACCACAGCAGCAATGTGTTAACTCTTGAGATAGATGCAAACATGCTAACTTTGACCAAAAGAGGTTGCTAAAAAAAAAGGTGTAGCCATGGAGATGTAGATGGGAAGACAGGGTAGCCAGCGAAGTAAGTACCTATGATCCTGGGTGGGATCACACTTAGGCCAGCTACACTCTCCTGTCACTTGTGCTGCTGAAGCTACACTTCTGTTTTTAGCATGTTAGTACAATCAAAGCTAGAGCATATATTTGTATCCGAGCTGAGAACTACACTTCTAGGTTGGAGTGCAGGGTGTCTCTCTGTGGGAGACTTAGTTCAGGCTTTTAACTATGGTGTTGCACTAGGCCCTCTCCCCGCCATACAGAATAATCTCTCATCTAAGCTAAGTGCTACTCTCAACCCAGGGTAGTTAGCTCAACTAGAGTGAGGGTTAGAACTTGGATTCCACTTTCATTCTAGCTGGTAACCTACTGAGTTAGGAAGGATTCAAGTTAAACCACTCAAGTGCTAATAGTTCAGTGGCCTACCCACAATTCTGCCCTTGTTCCCCGGGAGAACAGACAAGTTCTACCATAATTCACTTGGAAAGAATCTGATTAGTTTAGTTTACTACAGGGCTAAGAACTAGGGATGTAAAAGACTAGTCGCATTCCCATTCCTCCCCCCCCCCCCACTTGCTACCTTTATATCAGAGGAAGCAAGAGTGGGATGAGCAGGAGCTGCCTCTGTCAGAGGTAGAAAGGAAGGTGGGCAGGAGCTGGTGCTGGGGGTAGCCGGCTTAAAAGCCAGTTTCCCCCAGTACTGTCTCTATGGTGCGGAGAGGCTGGGGGGACGAACAGCAGAGGCAGCGGTGCAGCAGGGACCCTGGCATGAGCAGGGACTGCTTCAATTTCCGCTCACACTGGGTTCCTCGATATGCCTCTGCCTTTGAAATGTAGCAAGAGCTCAAAGGCAGAGGTGCAGTGGGGATAGCGAGTATCCCTCTTATCAACTAATTGAGTGGTCAATTCACTGATTGATATTTAACATCCCTACTAAGAACCAGGGGATATACCAACAGAAGTCCCAACACGGCACATGGGTGATTACAGATGACACATGAATTTAGGGTTAGGGTTCGGTTGTTCAAACGTAGCTGTTCAGACCTGGACCAGGCCAAACCAGATGTCAGACCCAGTTACTAATCTCCGAGGCTAACGCTCCAGTGCAGACCTACTCTTAGTAGTTTGTGCGTATAAAAACAGGGCAAGAGGTTGCAAAATCACTAACACAATGGTATTTACTCCTCCCTAATCACAAATATGTAAAATAGCACTTGCTGCAAACACAGATGGATGGATTCTCTTCTCTTTTAACATAGTGTTAACTGAGGATATCTCTTTTGAAATGACTGGAGGCATACCGGCATAAAAGTGGTGCAAAGAAAGGAAACTATGTCCCAGAACCTCAGAATCAGAGCTTATCAGGTAAATGAAGGAGGACTTGCTTTTACAATATTTCATTACATTTTCTATCAAGCACCTTCCTTTCCCCGATGTCTCATCTTATACTGGAAAGCCACAGCTGATTTACATAGCTATGATGTAGCAATAGTGTTGTTTAGAATGGACTTGCATCCTGAATGGCCCCTTGCAAGTCTTCTTTCCTAGGCAAGAATCAACACAGGAGGATTTAGATTTCTTAAATCCCTTATTTGTGGTTGGCTTCATGCTCTACTTTCTTCCACCTCCACTCTGAATACATTTTCTTCTGCCCTTTTGACCGCCATTGTACTCATCTAGTTCTCAGCTGGTGCAAGACTGCAGCTAGCCAAGATCATCTATGTATATCCTTGCTAGTGACACAATCAAAACAACAGACATTAAGAATATACTAGAACTTTAGACACTAAAAACTGATTAGTTTCCTCTCCTCATCTACTTTTAATAATCACATTGGAGAATTGTCATCACTATTGCCTTGAACACACACATCAGAGGCCTCTGAAGGTGCTGAAATTCCACTGATGCAAGCCCAGTTATATAATGTCTTTGGATATAGAACTTCCTGCTGTTAACCAGTTACCCAGATAGGTAACACTTTTCACCCATTCAATGCCATTGCTATCTGCATTCAGTGTCAGCAGGTTGTTTATCTCTGTATAATAGGAAACAGCCACAATTTGGGTTCATTACTATGAATCTGAAGTCGAACAGATTCTGTGATTTTGCACAGATATTCTACTATTAGTTGTAGCTGGTCTATAGTCTCTCCAAGAAAGGTAATAAGATAGGTGGAAGAACAAATCCCTGGTGTTCACCTGACTAACAAAATACCCAGTTTGTAATAGAACCATTGATTCTCACACAATTAAATGCAATGTGACATAGTTCCTCCATCAGCAGGGATGATGGATGAAGCTTCTCCTTAGGGAGAATAGCCTTAGCCCTGCTTGCTGCTCTCAGACCTCTCCCCATGGCCCTCGATGGAGCCGGGGTCGAGCTCTTAATCTCTGCTGGGACCACAGCCCAACCCATTCTGCCCTTTCTCCCATGGCCCCATTTGCTTCTTTTGCTTCCCTCCACTGTAGTAAAAAAATACCTATAAACACCTGTAAAGCCACTTCATTGTCCTATTTCAAATCCCTCTTTTACTTTCTGAAGTGCTGTACAAAGAGCATACTAGACAGATGCTGTGCTGTGACCAGTGGCTGTCCTATTGATTACAGCTGGCTCAGGTACATTGTGCTTTTTCTTGTCCATGAAAAACCCAAACACAAAATGCCTCATTCCAATAAAGTCAAAATGGTTTGTTTTGACGTTATTGCAATGATTTGTTTGAATGTGTTACAAACAAAATATTAAAATTGACAGATCCACCCAATGTTTCAATTTTGGCAAATCAGCCTTGTCTGGGGAAATGGGTTCTGCTGTAAAATTTTGGACTCACTATGACTATCACTGTTTTGTTGTATTAAATGCTAAATGATATTTGGTAAGGTGTAAAACTGCAAATATATTTTCTTACTGATTTTCAATCTGACACAATCGGCCAAATTAAGATCCCTGGAAATGACATTGTGATGGAGGAATAACAGGGAAGAAGAGGACACAGCACCAAAATAGAAAAGTCTAGAAATACTGGGATGATACTCCAGACTCTACTTCTTAACTAGTTACCAGTTATCATCAACTAATTGTCATATCCTTTGTGCATTTTTACAGCATTTATCATCTGTGCCTGAAAACGGTAACCACTGAGCATAGTAGTCACTACTGGGAGCACTCTTACTACAACTAGTATTAAATATTTGAAGGAACCACAAACCCTTCAAGACTGGGACCTTGGGGCAGATCCTCAGATGGTTCAAACTGTCCTAATCTTCCCCACTGATTTCAATGGGTTATGACAACTTGTAGCTGCTGAGTTTCTATCCTCTTCTTTTATTTCTCTGTCAGGGGCTATTCCATTTTATGGGGCTACAGACATAATAAATAATGATAAACTTTTAGGAAGGTAAGCAGGGAGATGTTAAAACTGCAAGGACAGTTTCTGCTCACCTGATCCCCATGAAGCTAACAGGACTATAGACAAGAGAAGAACAAGTTTTTACCCAAAGGTATAGCTAAGACTAAAGAGAAGGGCAACAAAAATGATTAGGGGTATGGAATAGCTTTCATATGAGGAAAGATTAAAAAGGGAAAATTCAGATTGGAAAAGAGATAACCACAGAAGGGATATGATGAAGATCTATAAAATAATGAATAGAAAAAGTTAATAAGGAAGTATTATTTACCACTTCTCAGAACAGAAGAACCAAGAGTCACTCAATGAAATTAACAGACAACTGGTTTCAAACAAACAAACAAACAAAAGCTGCTGTAATATAAAGGATATTGGGCTATAGATGGACCATTGGTCTTACCTAGTATGGCCATTCTTATCTAGGGTATACAGTCTATTGAGTACTTAAGTAAACCCCAATATCCCTTTTTCTAAAAAAATCATAATTTGGGTCAGGTTCCAGCACTAACTCATATTGAATAGTACCATACACTGTAACTAGTATCCTTAAAATTCATGACACTACTAAGCGATTAAGGTATTATACAAATTGGCATAATTGGTCCTTGCATAACTTAGCACAAATAACTCGTAAAACTGAAATTCACTCAGTAGCTCTACAGTGATGCTCTTTGCAGTTCCTCAGAAATAGAAAAACTATTTTTCATTTTATTTATTTACAGAAGTTTTATTATCCTGTACTGAAAGGAAATCTCTTGTCACCTATAGTTATAGAAACTGTCTCTGGAATTCAGCTGTGTTGGAAAATTTCAGGCCCAAACAAACCTCAAAAATAGTACCTATAAATAAATGTAATAGGAACCCAAATCCCTTGGGAAAAAAATATTTTTCTTATTCTTAGACAGGGAAACACCTAGTCTTACTCATGATGAGCAATAGCTCACTCTGTAAGTAGCACCATTGGTTTCAATGGGACAACTCACAGAATAAAGCACTATTAAGAGTGAATGAAGCTGGGAGGATCTGGCCCAGGATAATTATCTTCTGTCTTAATCAAGAAACTTTCCTTTACATATAAATGACTAGACTATTGCGGGGGGGGGGGGGGAGTGATCTTGCCACAAGATCTATATCCAATCCTCTTTAGAACTCTACACAAAATCTACCATAATGTTATTCCTTATATACCTGGCACACAAGGATCAAAAGGGATAAAAATGTCAGCGACCGTGTCGGACCACACCCTTTGAGGCACGACAGAATTATGTGCTCACAATATCCTTTAAAAAGATTCAGCGGGGTAGCCATGTTAGTCTGTAACTGAAAAAAAAAATTAAAGAACAACAATTAGCCTTGCAGCACCTTAGAGACTAAGAAAATTGTCAGTGATATCATGAGCTTTCATGGGCACAACCCACTTCTTCAGATGATACCATCAACATTTTTTGTTAGTCTCTCAGGTGCTGCAAGACTATCTGTTATTTTTAAAGTTTTTTCAATATCCTTTCAAGGCATCCCAATGCTCCTGTTCTGCTTGCTCCCCAGAGCTTCTAGACAGTCAGATTTTCATTGGGGTCTATTAATCTGTCACCATCTCCCCACCTATTTGGGAGGAAAACTATAATAAAATCTTTTGTGTGGATGAATATTCTCTATATATGGCCCTGCAGCAAAAATAAATAAAAATGTGTATCCTTATAACTTCAGCAAAATCCACTATGCTCAGATATAATTAAATTACTCAGGAGAGGAAAATGAACGAGCCACTGCCTACTAACACGTGACCTAAAACAAAAAATTACATCAAGGTTTTTGTGGGCTACTGAAAATACATAAAAGATCATAGAAATGTCATGGGTTATTGTGAACTCACAACAACCTGTCTTAAATATGACATGCTATAGGCTGAATTAATTTCCCATAATGAAATTCTAGGCTCCGTGTAACACTGCTTCTGGATATATCTATTTATACACAGAGGGATCTATTTCAAATCAATGCACAGGGGAGTTAAACATACAACTTCCATTAATGGTCATGGGAATTGAAAAAGTAAAACCCTGGATAGAAAATATCCTAAAACCCATTTTGTCTGGCATAGTTACTGTACTTTAATAGCTGACTATGATGAGAAAACAAGGAAGTATGTCTAAAAGCTCAATGTATTACTCCAGAGCAACCCTGTGGTCATAAACTAAGGTCTGCTTGCTACACACACCTGAAAAGGAGGTTACCCATCTGAAGCAAGCAGTTCTGCGGTTTCCCAGCCTGTGCGCTGCCAGCTGCCTCAGATGAATTACTATGAAGACGTAACTATGTTAGCCAGGTATGGGATAAGGAAGTACATGAACATGGGCTGATGCTTGTGGACAATTCTAAAACTTGTACCTAACTTTGATATGGGGTGAATTCAAAATTGTAGGTGGTTGTTTCACACAGCCTGACAAAATCCAAATTGTTCATTTTGTAGAATAGTGCAGAATTGATGATGATGATGTATTTTATACAGCAGAGTCTATCTAAAGCAGGGGTCTCAAACTCCTGGCCTGCAGGCCAGGCCTAGCTGGAGTGATTGCACAATACAACCTGAATCTGCTGGCAGGTGGGGGAGGTGGCTGTTTATTACTGAACCCCAAATCCCAGCCTTTCCCTCTCCTCCCCCTGGCACCCTGTCCCCTGAGCACACAGTTTTGGGAATCAATGGAGGGGGTGCTATGTGGTAACAGCGGTTGTGCTTTCCCTCACTCCCTGCAGCAGCAGTGGCTGGATCACAGACCAGGAGTTTGAGAGTCCTGATTTAGAGACTCCAAAAGAAATATGAGCCCCATTATGATAGATACTGATTATACAGATAAGAAGCAGCAGTTCTGAAGAGAAGAGCTTGCAAATCAAGCTCTGGCTTCTGGTCTCCACACTCATACTGAGCAGCACTGTGCTACTTTAGCAGAATCAATCAAGTTAAGGGGAGGCTCTTATGGAATATGGAACATAAGTTAAGAGTACCAGAATCTAGCCCTAAACCCACAAGACCAACAAAAGGTGGGAGAAAAAAACCAACTCAGTTTTAAAGATGGGGAACTGAGGCTTGCAGGAGCTAATAATTTCTCCTCAGAAGGGAAACTTATGATTTGATGGCAGAGCTGATAGTTGCAACCATATTTAATAAATTCCAGCCCAGTGCCTTAACTAAAAGTTTGTCTTTACAGGTTCGCCCCAGAGTTCACAGGGTTTCTTTCCAGAATATCACAGAGATCAACCATCCCCCCAAAATAAAAGGACCCAGCAATCATTCTTTTCTGCTTTTTGCAAGCCCATCTTAATGTGACAGCTGTTTTATAATAGATCCTAACAAATTCAGAATTCTGCAGAAAAGGCTTGAATCTTTTAATTATGCTGGTGTAAATCAGGAGAATCCACTAGGGATGTAAAATTCCATCTAATCAGTTAACCAGTTAACCGTTAAATGGGGCAAGATCGCCCACTTTCCCCCTGCCCATGGTGTGGCAGGTTGCTCTGGCCAGGCTAGGCCCACCGCAGGGAGCAGCTCCATGCCCATGTTGGGTAGGGGAGAGGCTGATCCAGCCCAGATGGGTCACTGGTTAACCAGTAACTGGTAAGCATTATTTGAAAAGGGTTAACTGGTTAACCACTGACATCCCTAGAATCCACTACAGTCAAAGGTGTTACCCAGGTTTAAAAGTAATAGAAATGAGAGGAGAATCAGGTTCTAGTCATTTCAGATGACCATATCATACTTGTTATCCACAGTAAACATTTGGCCACTACAGCACACTACAACATTTATTTGTATAAAGGAACATTAAAGCCACGTATTGTAATCGAGTTTATGACTCTAATGCTTTTTTCAGAGTCTCTGTGAGCAAATTACTCTCTCACATCTCAACAACTAGTATTAGTATGCTTGTGGGAAATATCAGCATGGCTAAGGTTTTGACTAAACCAGGGGTGGGGAACCTTTTTTGGGTAGGGAACCACTAACCCACAGAAAATTCAGTTGGGGACCACACAAGAAAAAAAGAAGAAAAAACAGGCCCAAACTAAGGTGCGTAGACATGTGTACATGTGTAACCACCACCAGGTGGATTTGAACCTGGGACCTTTGGCACTGAGTACAGGAGCCTCTACCCTCTTAGCTAAAAGCCAGCTGGCTGCCAGTGCATGCAGTAGAAGTGTCTTGGTCTTAAGTGTTGCTGTGGTCTTGGTACCACTTGCATTGCTCAGTAACCACACTAGGGCTATGTCTACACTGGCGGCTTCTTGCACAAGAACATCTTGCACAAGGGTTCTTGTGCAAGAAGTCTTGCACAAGAAAACGTCCACACTGCCATGTGCGAGCTGTGCTTTTGCGCAAGAGCGCCCATGGCAGTGTGGACGCTCTCTTGCTCAAGAAAGCTCTGATGGCCATTTTAGCCACAGGGCTGTCTTGCACAAGAAATCCCTGCCGAGCGTCCATACTGCCATCTTGCGCAAGAGCTCCTGCACAAGAGGGCTTACACCTGTTAAAAAAGAGCGTAGCTCTTGTGCAAGACACCCTCTCTTACCATGCTGTACTGTAAATTTCCTTGCGCAAGAGCAGGCGGGCATTATGGACGCTCTGTGGATTCTTGCGCAAGAACAGCCATACTTGCGCGCGCACACACACCCACACACACACACACCCTTGAGGTGAGGTGATGTTCTTTTTTATTTAGTATTTTATAGTGTGATGGCTACATTTGCTTTTCCTTGCCAAGCCTTCCTTTTCTGGGTGCCCCATGCAGGAAAGGGTTTCGGGGGCTTCCCTTCCTCCACAATCCTGTAAGTGGCTACCCTCTCTTCCCTCCTGGTCCCTCATGCCTCCTTATCTTCAGGAGGAAGAGTTACTGGCAGCATTTGGCAGGGGCTGGATGCTGCAGGAAGAGGCTGCCCAGTGTGGCCCCCTGCTGCAGCTTGCCCCAGGCTAGGAAGGGACCCCCTGCTGTTTCCTCACTGCCACCTGGCTGCATATCAGAGGGAACGGTGGCAAGTGTTCAAGTGGAGAAGGCGCTCCTATTGTTTTTGCGCTGCTGCCTGGTGCACGGAAGGGGCTCTGGCGTTTGATGCCGTGTGGTTTCCCTCTCTGGCAACCTCACCTCTCCATGCAGAAATAGGAATCAGAAGTATCTGGCCAAGGCTGCAGGTGAAGTTGGGGTGTGGTCTCTATACATGGCATCTGGACCCCCTGCAGCACTGCACAGCCACTGGACCATCCGGGGACCAGACTGAATTGGAAGGGGGAGGCTGGAGGTTCCTCCTCTGATCCTGGATTTCATTCAGCCATAGTCTTGAACCTAGTATAGAAATAGAGCCATATTTCCCATGCTGGAGTAGCTTAACCTTGGTTCCAAGCAAATCCTTTGCAGCTTTCCTTTTTTATACTTAGAGATTTGTACTGGTGCAGATACACTAACGGCTGTCATCAGAGCTAACTCTCAGAACTAACAGCAAGGCTCAGCTATTCACTACTTGTGGGGACGTGACCGCCTCCAAACTATTCACAAAATATAGCACATCTGTACAGTAAAGTGTCACAGTTTTCATTGCTATTGACTGTGCTGTAGTGTGGAGAGAGGGGTTCAGCCTCCAGGGATAAAATGACCCCTTTCTCAAATATTAATATTCACTTTAAAAATCAGTTGCAGGGCCCTGCAGCTGTACATATTCCAGTCACTGGTCATTCTTACTGATGATTTGTACAGCACAGTTGTAGTAATTCTCTCAGTGTCTGTCATCTCATGTAGAGAACTGGATTATTTACCACGTGAGAAACTATGATCATAAAAGAGTTTTACAACCCCAGTTTGAAGAATAAGATATAAAAATACTGTATGATCACATTTTAAAAGGTATGTTTTACAGCAAAAAATGACATTTTGATTCCATCACTAACCACTAGGAAGCAGTAGAACCATGTTTTTAATAATTAAAATACAATAAATGTGCAAGTCAGACTTCAGGAATATTCAAGAAGTGGACTTCAAGGCAAAAGAAATGCAATTTGTATCTGATGACTGTATAAATAATTGGTGACTGTGAACGCCCCTGCAGAACTGTAAATCTAGAGAGGCCAGATACACTTTCCAAATGATCTAAGAGAAAGGCTTTATAGCTGAAATGGTTTTCCCTCTCCTAGGGAAATATACTACTGTAAGCTTTCATTCATCCTTGTGTCACTGTAAAGACGCAACTGAACAAAAACAATAGACATTTCTGAACTGGCTTAAACCATGCTTCATTGTTTATATCAGTGCCAAATTAGTGCAGAGTGGTTAATGTTTGATATGTGCTTTAATTGTAATTGGTATGTGGTTCAAGGCACTGGAGAATCAAACCCAGGGATTCTAAGTTTACCTACTCAGACTAAGGTCAGAATGTACCACTGTGATCATCTAATCTGATCTCCTGCACATTTCAGACCGCAGACACTTATGCACCCCCTCCTGAAATAGATCCCAATTTCTGGTTGAGTTCCTAAAGTCTTCAAATTATGATTTAAGGACTTAAAGTTACAGATAATCTGCCACTTACACTAATTTAAATGTGACACCTGCCCCATGCTATTGAAGAAGGTGAAAACATACCAGGATCTCTGTCAGTCTGACACAGGGGAATATTCCTTCCTGACTCCAAACAGGTGACCCTGAGCACGAGCGAGCAAGACCCACCAGTCAGACACCTGGGAAAGAATTATCTGTGGTAGCTCAGAGCCCTCTACATTTCATGTCCCATTACTAACCATTGGAGATATTTGCGGCTGGCAGGCACAAACTGGCTACATGCCATTGTGGCTAGTCTCATACCATCTCCTCCACGTTGGAGTGAGGGTGTGGGCTCTGGGGTGAGGGGTTTGAAGGATGTGGGGGTTTTTTTGAGCTGGAATAGAGGGTTGAAGTGTGAAGGTGCAAGGGCTCCAGGGAGGCGGCGAGAGGTATAGGGTGCAAGAGGGTGCTGTGGGCTGGGACTGAGGGGTTTGGAGGGTAGGAGAGGGGATCAAGGCTTGGACAGGGGGGCTCAGGCTCCAGGTTATGCTTACCTAGGCAGCTCCCAGAAGTAGCAGCATGTGTTTGTGCACTGCCTCCCCATTTACTGGCAGCGCCCCTGCAGCCCCTATTGGGTGTAGTTCCCAGACAATAGGAACTGTGGGGCTAGTCCTTGGGGTGAGGGTCATGCTCAGAGCCCTCTTGCTGCACCAGAACTGGCTGGAAAGGGGACATGCTGTGCCTGCCGGGAGCCGTGCAGAATAGGGCGAGCCCCAGGTCCCACTCACCAGTGGGAACTCGAGGGCCAGATTAAAACAGCTGATAAGCCAGATGTAGCCTGCCAGCCCTAGTTTCCCACTTCTGCCCCAGTGTGACCTTGGACAAGTCACCTAACTAATATACTAGTTTTTCCCCAGTCTGTAAAACAGAATACTAGCTACAGTTGAAAAAAAATGTCAAAATACAATAGTACAGCTTGGGCTTGGATTCAACAAAGCACTTAAGTACATGGTTAAATCACATTGGCTTCAAGTGTACTCAGAGACCCAGAATCAGCGAAGCACTTGTGTCCATACAACATTAGAATGATTCAGCAGTCTACTGGTACTTCATTCATCATATAACTCTTCTCTCACCTTCTGGCTGTGAAAACAAAACAACTTTCTTCCCACCATTTTTAACATCTCTTCTTCTTTTCCCTCCCCCTAGTTTTAGATATTTTATTTAACAGGACTTCCGGATTTGTTCTTTTGGATTTTTATTTTAAAAGGATTTTATTTTGTTATAATACATTGGATTTCTGTATTATTCATGCCTAGAACCCGTGTGTGGGTGTGCGTGTGATGATGGTGCACCGTCATTCAATTTTCTATTATTATTTGATGTCTCTTTTGCTCCTGTTGCTGTTTTCTCATGACAGAGAGATAAACCTATTAATTATGCAGTATCTTCATGAATCCAGAGTTGCTCATACATCATCTTAAAAGTGAGATAAAATTCAACTCTTTATGTATGTCTATATGTATTTAGTGTATTTAGTTTAATTAATTCATATAACAAAACTCCTTTAAAACATAAGTAGTTTTCTGGACTCTTAACAAATATATGCTGATCTACAGTACAAAGGCTTCAGTACTGACCTTAATCCTCGGTAGGGTTTCCAAGTGTAAAGTTTTTGACTGGAAGGCCCAGTCCAATAGTGACTCTGGTGGCTCCAGTAAGTGGCACCAGTCAGTGGCATAGCAGAGCTAAGGCAGACTTCCTACCTGACTTGGCTATGTGCAGCTCCAGGAAGTAGTGGCATGTCCATGCCCTGTCTCTTACATTTAGAGGCAGTTGGGGGCCTCTGCATGCTGTATCGCCCAAGAACAGCAGCCAATGGGAGCTGCAGGGACGGGGGCCTGTGGAGAGGGTAGCACTCAGGGCTGCCTGACTGTGGCTCCATGTAGAGCAAAAGGGGGGACTTGCCACCACTTCCAGATAAGCACCATCCAAGCCTTCACCCCTGACTTCCTTCTGCACCCCCCTCTAACCCAGCCATGATCACCCACTCACCCTCTGAAACTCAGTCCTAGTCCAGAACCTCCTTCTGCACTCCAAACTCCTGATCCCCAGCCCTACTCCATAGCCTGCACCTCAAGCCAGAGCCCTCACCCTCCCACACTCCAACCCCCACCACAGCCTAGTGAAAGTGAGTGAGGATGGGGTGAGCAAAGAGAGGGGGAATGAAGTAGTGAGAGGGAGGCAGCGCTCCAGAGGAGAGGTGGGGCAGGAGTGGGCAAGGGTGTTCAGTTTTGTGCCAATAGAAAGTTGACAGCCCTATCCTCAGTAGCTACATTTAATACAATGGGACAGTCTAGGGTTAGCAACAACTAAGGTTCTGGTCTCATGAGGTATATATAAATTCACAGAACTACATGCCTGGAAACAGGAGATTGTACCTTCTTTGTGACTTCAAAATGACAACCGAATCAATCCACCTGCAAGTCTTTGAGCTATTATTCTCCTCTGTCAACATTCTATCAGTAAAATGACATACTTCTGCAACTATTGACAGTGTCCTCATAAAGACGTTATTTGCTCGGTAAAAGCAAATATAGTAATTCCTCATTTAACATTATAGATGCGTTTCTGAAAATGTTCGTGCTAAGTGAAAACGTGTTATGCGAGGTCAATTTTCCCATTAAAAATAACAGAAAAGGTGGGGGTTGCATTTCAGGTGGTGGTGGCAAAGTCAATTTTTTGTTGGTGCTCGGTCATCAACATCAACATTAGATATCTAGCAACACAAGTCACCACAGTTTGTTAAAACACAAAGATAAACACGAGTGAGCGGAGGACTGCTGTGACCATGTGTATTCATCCGCTCATGCGTATTACCACTGTTTTCACCAACTTATTCCGCCGCACAAAGTAGTCCGCCACTTGATAATTTTTGTGTTATTTCAGGGACGGTTGTGTTATTCAAAAAACGTTCCCTAAAAAAAAATTGTGCTACTGCAAAAATGTGTTAAGTGGGCACATGTTAAACGAGTAATTACTGTACTTCGCAATGACAAAAATGTATGGAAGACTATAGGTGGCACTACTGAGATAAAAAAAAGATATAGTCTTGGAAAGAAGCTTCATAAGATCTTGAGTTTTCCTCACAAGAGCAGACAACACAATTCCATGTGAAGTTCTGTTTCTCTTTAAGCTGTGATAATAGTTAATTGTGTTAACTGTTTGACTATTTTAATTATGCTAACTGCTTAACAGCTGCTTTCAATAAAAAGAATTGTCTTTGTAATCATGTGTGTGTTTCTGACTACTGCACCAAGTGTGATGTTTTCAGAAGTATGTAAGTGCCTACTTAGATGTACACCCAGATTTTTAAAAAAAATCTCAGAGGGGAAGCTGTGTTAGATTAATTTAAAAAACGAGTAGTCCCGTGGCACTTCAGAGACTAACCAATATATATAATATAATGAGTTTTTGTGGGTAAAACTCACTTCATCAGATGAACTGAAGCGGAAATAAAAGAAACCAAGATTTTATATAAACAGCAGAAGTACCTGTCAGATGTAGGACCCATAATGATGAGGCTAATTAAATGCACTGGATGTGTCCCACGCATAGCTTTTAATGTGGAAATGCAGATGTTAAAGGCAAGAGATATTGGCTTTGTTTCCTAGTGGCATTTAATGTAGAAACAATACGACATTCAAGTATACTAGGGACCTTTTAGTGCAAACCAGCATGGTCTACATGGACCAAATAATGGACATGGACCAACTAATGAATGGTTAGTGCACATCAGATGTCATACTTTTATTATTTCACTATATAGACAAGTTAGGCACCTAACTGCCGTGGAGGATGTAGTCCTGAGGCCTTTAAGATCCTAAGTATCATGTATATAGTAGCCCAATGTCTGAGAGTCTGTAACACTGTAGCGTTACAGTCTTGCCTCTGTGGGGCGCTCTTGCCTCCTGCCGTGGCACTCAGCTGAGTTCTGCACCACTCAGCTCCCCTGCGCCATGGTGGGAGGGGAAGGGGGCGGGTCGATGATGTACATGGCCCCGCCCCCTGGCCATGTGCGTTACTGGGGTAGGGTAAAAAAACCCAGACACCCTTGATCGGGGGCGGAAGGGGGGAGGGACCAGCCAGGAGAGGAGCAGGGCTGGCTGGGGCTGGGGGGGGGGGGAGCAGAACTGGGGGGGGGGGGTGTCAGAGGCAGCATAGCTGGCTAGGGGAGAATGGGGGAGGGGCGGCCAGGGAGCAAAGCTGGTTGGTGGTGGGGGTTGGAGGTGGGGGTTGGAGGCCGCGGAGCTGGCCGGCGGGAAGCAAAGCTGGTCAGGGGTGGGAGTCGGGGGCAGCAAGGCTGGCCATGGGAAATCAGGAGGAGGAACTGGCTGGTGGGGGGCGGGGAAAGAGAATCGGCCAGTGGGGAGCCGGACTCACCCGGGCGCATGCAGATCCCAGGGTGCTGCCCGCCCCGCTCATGTATCCCTGACGGAGACAGAGGAGAGCGGAGAGAGAGTGAGAGGCAGGAGAAGGAGGAGAAGAGAAAGGGAGAGTGAGAGGCAGGAAGGGAGAAGAGAAAGAAAGAGACGGAGAGAGAGGCAGAAGGCGGAGGAGAGCTGAGAGAGAGAGGGGGAGGTGGTAGGAGGAGGAGAGAGAGAGAGAGACGGAGGAAGAGACCGGAGGCTCAGGAGAGAAGACCGACGTGGAGGAGAGACCTGAAAATCCCATCTTATGACGGGCTAATTGGCTACTCACATATATATAGTAGCCCAATATCTGTGACTCTGTAACGCTGAAATGCTGGCTGTTCTCTCTCGGCGGTGCTGTTACCTCCCTGGCTGTTCCCTCTGGGCACCGCTGTTGCCTGAGTCATGTCCTTCGCCTCCCGCCATGGCGCTCAGCTGACTTCTGCGCCGCTCAGCCGGGCTGCCGTAGGGGAGCAAGTGGCGCAAGTGGCCATTTGGGCACCGCGGTCCCCATGCAGCACGGGGAGTGCGGGGCCCAAACGGCCGCTTGCGCCACTTGCTCCTCCGCGGCGGCCCCGCTGAGCAGCACAGAAGTCAGCCGAGAGCCACGGCGGGAGGCGAAGGGGGGCGGGGCGGTGACATGCGGCATGACAGCGGCTCCAGGCCCTACCCGCTGGCCGCGAACATCACCGCCCCGCCCCCCTTCACCTTCCGCAGTGGCACTCGGCTGACTTTTGCTGCCGCGTGGGAGCAGTTGGCACAAGTGACTGTTTAGGCTCAGCGCTCCCCACACAGCATGGGGAGCGTGGAGCCCAAATGGCCATTTGGGCTCCGCGGTCCCCTACGTGAGAGGCAGGAGGAGGAGGAGAAGAGAAAGAGAGAGTGAGAGGCAGGAGGGGGAGAAGAGAAAGAGGGAGATGGAGAGAGAGGGGCAGGAGGCAGAGGAGAGCTGAGAGAGAGGGGGAGGTAGTAGGAGGAGGAGAGAGAGATGGAGCGAGAGACTGGAGGCTCAGGAGAGAAGACCGACGTGAAGGAGAAACCTGAAAATTCCGTTTTATGACGGGCTAATTGGCTAGTCATGGAATATCAATGGGACTTAAACCCTCAAGTCTATTGCTTTCTATATAAATAAATATAGTTGGACAATTCTGAAGAGATTTTTACCTCAGATTTCTTCCATATGTTTTTGTTTTTTTATTATGTTATCAAACACACTCTAAGAATATACAAATGTTTGGAAAGGAAACAGATTGTGGGATTAAAATAATCCGTACACAGAAAATTCTCTGAATGGGTCTACATAACTATGGGGAAACTAATTATTTCTCCCAAAGCGCATGCCATTATTTATATAGAAAGAAACAGAAAGAAAGAAAGAAAGATATCTCCACATAGGCTAAGTAAATATACGCTCTAATTCTTAAATCCTATCAACAGGACCTTATTCTTCTTCAGTAGCAGAGCAAGTCATCATCTTCTGAGATTTGGCTAAGGACAAAGCCAAAAAGCATTCTTTATCATATCCTTATTGCTAACAAACTCATAGGAGTATGATCATTAATTATTATACTACTATTTAACACTTATGCAACATTCATCACTGGCAAAGCACTTCACAAGCACTAATTAATTCACAAAACTATGAGGTAGACAGGTATTTTATAATTGTTTATAGATAGGGAGACTGAGGCACAGATGTCAAATGACTTGCCAAAAGTCAAAGAAAATGTCAAAACTGGATATATGACTGTCTTTAGCTTCTATCTTCATCTGAGACCCTTGGGTGTGTGGCTTTCAACCTTTCCAGATCACTGTACCCCTTTTGGGAATCTGATTTGTCTTGCATATCCTCAAGTTTCACCTCACCTAAAAATGACTTCCTTAGAAAAATAAGTAATAAAAATACAAAAGTGTCCCAGCACTCTATGACTGAAATTTTTTCATTTTTTTACCATTCAATTATAAAACTGGAATATAAATATTGCGCTTACATTTTAATGTATGCTATATAGAATTGTATACAGAGGTCATTGTCTAAAGGAAATTTTAGAACTTTGCTAGTGCATTTTATGTGGTTTGTTGTAAAACTAGGAATATATATAGATGAGTTGCTGTACCCCTTGGAAGACCTTTATGTACCCCCAAGGGTACACATACCACTGGGTGAGGATCACTACCTCAGTTGATACCTTTCCCTCTCGGAATGTGATTCCTGTTTGCGGAAATACATAGTACTAATAGAATACTTTAATTTGTTACTTTTATTGTTTTCTGCTTTTTACAACTGTCTTGCAGTATTAGAATCATTTTATGAATAACTATTTGACTGTCCATGCAATCAGATTCCCAAGCTTTAAGTATTAAAGTTAAAAATACTTCTAAGTAAAAGTATTGGTTTAAATGCAAAGAAGCCTAGATAATATTTGATTCATTATATATCTTTGACAAAACTGCATTATACTGCTTAAAATCACATTAAGGACTTTTATTCTAACATCTGAGTCTATTGGCTTCTTTCAGAAAAATACGATGTTACATGTATTTTACTGGATGATGTTTTAAGGACATATTTTGTACATCAGTGTCATTATAGGCTGTGATCTATATTCTTGAATAGATCTGAAGCATACCAGATAATATGAACATTTCCAAACTCTGAATCTTTTTTCATCTTCCATGCACACTAAGACATTTTATACATACTTCCTAATTACATTCGGTATTTCTGAAGACTGCTGACCGAGCCCTTGGCAAGACACCTTGTTGATATTTATTTATTGTAGTCTTAGCTTAAAATGTCACCAGAACTCCCATAACACATAAAGAGGTCAGTATATGCATTGCCTAAGAGATGCTACATGACCTATCTGACAAGAAGGGTCAGCCCAGGAAACTAGATTAGGATGGGTTAGGTAAATAATGCATAGTTCTTAACATTTTCCATTATTAAAATGATACTGCTAGAAAAATATTTTTGAGCCCACATATACTGAACTACTGATATGGTGTACGTGTGAAGGACTCTGTAAGTCAGTAAAGGTGGAAGGGAATGCTAAGTAATAAAATAGAACAAACAATATTGAAGACACACAAAATAAGACTAACTTGAGGGTGAAATCCTGGCTGGTATGAAATAAATGGCAAAACTCACATTAGCTTAGCGAGGGAAGCATAACATATTACCAGACTCAAGTTCCTGCCCTCATGAACAGAGTTTTTGAAAACATTTTGGTGGGATTTATGCTATGAATGGAGTTGCAATGAATGAAGCAAAAATTTTTCACAATAATCATAACGAAATACAAATGGTTGTTGTGCTACCCCCAGTAGTTCTATTGTCCTAGTGCAATCTTTTCTCAAAATAACCTATTTAAAAAAAAATTAAAACAATCAACACTAGATAGTAGCACTTTGCCTCTTGTACCATAGCATATGGTTGAAATTATACAGCTATAGAATACAATATGTTTGGATGTACTTTTAACTGCTTGATTCAAGTAGTCTATTTTATGTTTCCAGTATTTTGGCTTCCTTGACTGCTTGTTAATACTGAGACATGATGATATATGAACTACTTCAACATAAACCTTTTAGTCCTTTATCAGGGGATTTGAAAGAAAATATTTAGAGGTGAAATGTATTTAGGGCCTGATCCAAAGCCCATCAAAGTCAACAGAAGGACTTTCTGACTTCAGTGGGTTTTGGATCAGTTTTTTTTTTTAATTTCATACTAATTTTCAGAAAGTATATAATTACCTAGTTGACCATCTATCATGTGATTTTTAAAGTACATTTTTAGTCAATCATAATAGTTCTAGTGCAGTTAGGGAAATTACAATTGTCTATCAAAGTTCCATAAACATACAATAAAATTATTCTATTGATTACAATGGGAGTTGGAGCAGCTCCAAAATGCTTAGGAAATTTCAGAATTGGAGAGAGAGAGAGTTTAGTAGGCAATTTTGAAGATTCGTTATCTTTACTATTTTTGAATTTTGTCTTGTGTAATACTACAAAGTATAATGGATGCCTCTAAAGTGATGGAATTTATCACTGTCATACAAAGTTTGTGGTATATTTTCTATACTCAGAGTGAGAAAACTGAAAATGCAATCAAATTGTTCTTAGTTATAAATTAGCAGATATTTAGAGTGCACATTGTGTGGGTCTTTTTCACAAACTAGTCATTTTCTAATTCAAAACTCTTGAAATTAAAATGTTATCCAAAGAATTTCTGCCATATGCTCCACAGCCCTAAACAATTTGACTGTTCCCACGCCTTTCACCAATTCATTTCCAGAGTTCAAAACTTCCTCCTTTGCTTTTGAAGTCCTCTATGGACCTTCTCCAGCTTCTCCCTCTGACCATATATAAGTTTCAATTAAATCAATGGCAAACCTCTCACTGATTTCAGCTGGAGCAGGATTTTGATACTTGCTTCTGACCATATTTTTCCCAGTTCATTATCTTCATACTTGACTTTTTTTGTAGATCTCACTGAATCTTAAAAACTAAGCCATATCCAATGACTATCTGGTGAACTGTAATTGAAGTACATTGCAAGCAGCTTATTAGTATACAACTAATTGTTTGAGAATCACACAGTAACTTTCTCAGGTTAGCAGTAATGTAGCTAAAGCATTCGTTGTAGAGGAACTAGATCACTCCTTGCCAAATCCTCTAGATCAGGGGTTGGCAAAAGCCACTCAGTGGGCCCAATCCGGCCCACCTAGGTCTTTGATCTGGCCCGTGAGGCTGTTCCTGGCCCCCCCCCTAGCACGCTGCCTGGGAGCCAGGGCTGAGTGAGCTCTTTCAACTGCTTTTATTAAAAGGGCTTGTGCCTTTCCCATAGCTGGCAGGCAACAGTCACAGGGAATGTGTGAGCCCTTTAAATAGAAGCAGTTGAAAGTGTTCGCATGTCCCCAGCTCCGAGATAACATCCTAGCAGTGAGGCTAGGAGCAGTAAACCCCTTAAATAGCAGGAATTGAAAGGGCTTGCAGCTCCTGTCTCCAGCTAACGTGTTGCCTGGGAGCTGCAGGGGAGGTGTGAGCCCTTTCAACCCCTTCTGTTTGAGGCCTTGCCCCTTCTGTTCAAGGCCCCGCTCCTTCTGGGGTGGCCCATGATCACTTTGGAAATTTTTGAACTGGCCCCTGCTCAGAAATTATTGCCCACCCCTGCCCTGGATGAAAAAAGTCTAGAGTGCAACTATTTATGTTTTATATTAAACAAATGTCATTTGGGAGCAATTTTTTTTTTTTGAAAAAAAGATACAAACTATTTACTCCAAACTTAGTACTGTTGCTCCTACAAATAGATGACGATCATTTGCAAACTATTAATTACACAGCAGGACTAGAGAAGACCTTCTTTTCAACTTTCCATATTGAGAACCAGAGGAATTAGTTATCACCGTTAGCTTCATGTGGATGTGAAGTCTGTAAAGTATGAAATAAGTTTCTGAACAAGTTATTCTATTGGAACAGGTATGTTTCAGCTAGTCAATATTGTAGCAACAACAACAAAAAAAGCCTACCTTTTACTCTGTAATCAAATCTGAGCATATCATTTTTTGCTTGGGGTACTTACCATTTTCTCTGAAAGTTTTATTTGTACTTGAAAACATAACTAGAAAATATTATGTGGGGCACAATTCTGCACTGGCTCCATATTTTTTCCATCTTTCATGTCATTTATTCTGCAAAATGAGGGGCTCATAATGGAAATGCTTTCTCAACCAGAACTATACTGTTGCACTAGTGATACTGTAATTTATTTTGACATGGCCTCCATTATACAAACAATTACAATGATCATTATCTAATGCTTGGGACTATTCATTGAGTTGTGATTTCAAGGGAAATATGTACAAAACCAGCAGCTTCTTGCGGATCTCAGTGAGGGCTGTAATTATTCAGGACTCACCATAAATACATCTTTTCCCAAAACATTTTTTCAACGACATACACCTATTAGCTGCTGAACACTAATCACAATAGCAGTAACTATGCCAGTTTGCATGTGCAATTACACATCATCCGAAGGAAATGTGTCCAATTCAGTGGAACACAATTGATGTCCATAATACAAGTGAACAATGACTGCATTTTTTCCAGGATAGCAGCACAGGGAACTAATCTATTAGCTATAAAGCAACATGTGCAGAGTTGAGCATATTTGGAGTTGCTTTTTCCATTATGATTATACCATTTTAGAGAAAATGTCTGTGTAATCTCTGGTTGCTGCAAAAAATATGGCACAGCTTTCCCAGGCTTGTCTGATACCTTCTTTCACATATCACATTAGTTTTGTTTTTTTTTTTTAAATGATTTCAATGAGGAAACTGACATAAAATATAAGGGACAGTTTCCACTTTTTGCAAAGATATAATCTATCTGACAACATATTAGGATTTTTAAAGTAAAAGTGTTTGGAATTAACATATTTATGAGTTCAAGGACTTTATCACAAAAATGTGAAGGATAAAACCAACACAGTGGCTGTGCTACTAGGCAAGTGGACAGATAACAGCACAAGAAGCCAAAATTAAATTCCTACCCTCCACTTGCTTTCACTCTCAAGAGGAGAGTAAAAAGCTATCAAGCTCTCCCCTTTTGGCCATTTGCTCTTATCAAAAGCAAAACAAACTTCCTCAAAATTACCTCTGCTGTTCTGGTAAGAAGGGCATGACCAATTGTCTTTGTAGACATCCTGCCCTGGTGTGTTGGAGTGGGTAGTCACAGGGTGCGTGGAACTGCAGAGCATGTGTGCTTAGCATTTAAAAAAATCCTTTCTGATTCTCAAATGCAGTTCAGCCTGGGTTTGGTTTGACGGAAATATAGCATCACAAGAACCACACTGAAGATTTCTGAATTCACACTTGGAAAAGATTCTGCCTCCCTCCCCCCATCAGATAAAGACAAATTTAATGTGCCCAATTGTGTATTCCTAACACAATCAAAACTCTCACTGCTTTAAACATCAGTGGGACTTCACTGAGTATTTTACCTGGCTAAACACTGTATTTTCACATTAGAAACAGTCATACTGCTTCAGGCTCATAGTCATAGGTGATGACTTTTAGTCCTTCTGGTGGGTGTCCAATCTTGGCCCCACAGACTGTGAGAAAGCACATAAGCTACTGAGTTGACTTGGGGGGTTCTGAATAGATCTCAGGGTAAAGGAAATTTGGGATTTTGCAGTCTTCATGCCAAAAATGAGTGCCAGATACTGAATCCCTCTGATCTGCATATCCATCTCCCCCAGCCCTCTGCAGCCAGCCAAAAAGCTGCTGGCTTGCCTACATTGTCTGTCCCCACCCCTCTACCTCCAGCTGAGAAGTTGCCTATATCCCTGCTAAGCCCCATCCTGGCTCTCTTGCCTCAAAAGGATCCAACTCCTGTGTTCCTGGGCTGAGAAGTGCAGCCCTCACATACTAGGAAAACATCTGAACTGGCTTCTGGACAAACAGATGATCTGAGGTGTTGCAATAAAGAGCTGATTGGCCAGATGGGGAGAGCTGACTGTCTGCAGTACCTGGAAAGAGCTGATGAGGCTGTATGCATGCAGAAGCTGATTGGATGACCCTCCCCTGTGTACTGAGCGCCCACTATTTTTTTTCCTGTGGATTCACAAGCCCTAAAGTACTCAGTCAGTGCCTATGCTCAAGGTCCATGAAGTTCAACATTTTGGCTCTGAAAGTGTCCAGTACAAGGAATAGAAATTCATAGAAATACCACAGTAGACAGATATATGGTAAACAGTTCCACATGAAAGTCTTATCCTATCTCCAAATAGCCAGAAATAGTTTTAACAGGGAAGTGTAAGAGTTTACACACCTTCTAACACTTTTTAAAAGCATAAACTATTATACCTCTTCACATTCATGTTATAAGATGTCCAATCTGTATTTGAATCTTGCTAAATTCTTGGCCTCAACAAAATCCTCAGCTAAGAATCCCACAGTTCAAATATACGCTGTTGGAAAAGCTTTTACTTTCCATAAATTTTGAATTTCTTGTCAGGTCAGCTGCATTTCTCTTGCCTTCTTTTGTTCTGAATCGACCTCATTGGAATTTTTCAGACGAAACAGTTTTTTGGGATAAAATACCTACTGGACTGTACCAAAATGGGTCACATGAATCTATCATTTTGTAATTTTTTTAAACAAAAATATCAAAGCACTTCATTTCTACAAAGTCAAAGCACTTTGCTTCAATTTTTGACTTTTACATTATACTCATAATTAAAATAGAATTCAAAATTGTGCACATCAGCAAAACCATTTTGATATTTTAACAAAACGTTTCAGAAGTTCTTTTTATGGCAATTTTTTGAAACTGACTTTTTATTCATATTCAGGATGAAAGGAAATGTTGATGTCAGATATCCTCAGGGAATGCACAGTTCAAGTTTTGACCATCTCTAGTTACAAGGCAGGAAGAAGAGAAACTCACAATCGACCTTTACTATATGATTCATTAGCTCATACTCTTCTATCATGACACTGCCAATTTGCCTCCTTTGCACAGTCAAACTCTTAATCTTTTCAATCGTCCTTTATCTGAGAGTTTGTCAATGCTCCTAAACAGTCCCATTGCTCTTCTCTGAATACACTGCACTACCGCAATATCCTTTCTGAGATGAGGTGAGTAGTACAAAAGATAGTACTACCAGGTAAGGATTAATCTTTTGGTGACATAATGGAGTTATACTATTGTCAATATTATTCTCTACTAGTACATTTCTTATGCATCCCAATACCTTGTTTACTGTTTCAACCACAGTTGAGTGTTTACCAGAGGCCTTCACTGAGCTGTTTACAGTCAAGTCCAAGCCCTTTTCCTTTAATTGATATAATTTATTTAGAATTCTGTGAAATGTGTAATTGTTTAAATTTCTCTCCTCAGTGTGATTTGCTTTTTGTCAATTGTGGCTTATTTGCCACTGTTTTGCCCATTCGTTAGTCAGGTATCTCTGAAGTTCCTCACAGTCTTCTCTGGACTTAAAATTTGCAGATGACACAAAATAGGTTGCCACCCCCATCGTTCTCCTCCCTTGTTTAGACTGCAAATACATGTAGTCAACAATGTTGGATCTAGTACAGAACCTTTGAGCACTGAAATTATTTATGATTTCTTTTCATCTTAAATAAAAAAATGTAATTTTTAACCCAACTGAAATTTGGGGGGGGAGGGGGGGAGTTAAATCCTTCTTTTGTGAATATTAACAAATCATCTTTTTTTAAAAACTAGTCTCTATTCCAAGTGGAACCTGTTTGAAAAATCATCTTCATTGAACACGTGGAGATTTAGAAACTAAATCTAATTCCGTATTACAACAACCATGAAACAATATTTCCAGAACCAAAAGACATCTATGGACCTACAATTTGTAGCTAAAGCCTTCCATAAACAGCAAGCAGAACATTTGACACATTCCATTTACTATTTCCTTTTTTTCAATCTCTTGTCACTCTGTGATTCATCACGCTAAAAGCTTTGATCCCTAGTGCTGAACAGACATGAATTTTGTAAATGACTAAAACTTATGTGCAAATGTTTCCTTTTAGAGATGTATGTAAATGCAATGTTAGATTTTATTTTTGTAATCTCTCTAATCAGAAACAAGGGAATTACCCAGCTGTTTGGAATCCATGTTAAGATGTAATTAAGCATCTGATTGAATTTCTGTGCATATCAAATGGCAAAGGCTAGTATTTGCACACAAGACAGATTGCTTTCATTAGAATAAAAATCTCCTTAACAGATGACAATAGGGAGGGATTACTCCAATGATATGTCTGAGATATCTGTCCACAAGAAAGCACACATCAGAATGGCAAAAAATCTTGCTTTGTGTGTCAATCATACCTACAGATTCCTTACTGAATGACACTTAGATTTCCCTTACATCTGTACTACATTCTACTGCAATACACCAAGGGATTGCCTGTCTTGCAAGTTTCACTAAAAAAAAAAAAAAAATCACAAATGATCAATTACGCCAGTGTGGAAATAGGCTCCATTGCCACCTGTGCTTTTTAAAAAATTTGTTAGTGAGACGACTATTTCTAAATATTGTTGATATTTGCGTATGTTTAGGATATGTAGATATAATTATCATATTTTAAGGCACAGACAAATTTTGTTCTCTCTCAAGAGATTGCTTGGGGATGAATATTTGGAAAGACAAAATATATTTGTTTTTTGTAGTAATTGCTACACCAATGTAACGCAGAACAATATCCAAAGGTAAGTGACTTTATTTTAAGAAAATGCAATTTCCAGACTCTAGATGTAAAGGAAAAAATAAAATAAAGAGATCTTCTTTATCTGATTAATTTCATGCCTGGGGAAGTAGGACCATCTCTTTACTCACTTTAATCTATTGTGTTTTGAAGAATTATGGTGTGGGAGTCTACACTCCATTAGTCCTACTTAAGAACAAAGAGTCAAATGCTGCCATCTGTTTTTGAAAGCAGGAGGTAAAGCAAATCAGCTGAAATGGGGTGAGACAAAACTAGGAAGAAGTGCCAAATCTCTAGCATACTCTCATCAACACCATGGTGCATTCTGCAGACAGGGCCTCAAGCAAGTGAGCTAAGCTAGGATAAGCCAGGGAGTTGTCCATTTCCAGAGACATTGTCCCATTGCCTCAAGCCTGAGGGGATTTGGAGTGCTTGTAAATTCTGATTCTTGTAGTGTAACCTACACCTGCTTACTCTATCCCTATAGGACCTTATTCCATCCCACGGGAGACATGCAGAACAACTCATGTGAGTACAGTTTCATATCACTCATATAGCCATAGGACCAACATGGAGCTAAGAAACTATCTCTACTTGAATGGCCCAGGGCTTTGCAATGTCTCTGCTTTCAGGACCTGAACATCCTGTAAGGGGGCAAACCATGTTCCTAACACTTGGGACTCTCAGACCATTGCTGTTCCTATCTTGATAAACCTGCCTGGAAGTAAGGTTTAGCCCTCAAGATCTCTCATGCTGCATCAGGCCAAACTAGTCTGACATTCTATAGTGGCTATGGCCTGATGCTTCAGAGGGATGGATAAAAAGATCCTTAATGCACCACACCAACTGTGTGTGATGCAACCATATTTCTTATAATTCTTCAGCACAAAAATTGAAGGCAATCCCCCAATTAGATTTTTAATATATGGACTGCTGGTTAACAGGTATCAGCTAACAAAAACAAGATTTTGGTTTGGCACTGAGATGGAGTAGAACCCAGACTCAAATATTGTACTGTGATTTTCATTATTTGCTTTAAGTCCGGCTCATTGAGATGATCAAAATTCTTGTTTTTCTGGGTCAAACACCTTTTGATAAATTGCAGAAGGAATATTGCAGGAACTGGTAGGTAAATTGTACAAACAAAACAAACCAACCAAAACAAAAGCAAAGTAATTCTGTTGATTTGGGGACCATTTTCATAATTCAGAAGAAATCATGATTTCATCTGCAAGACAGCTGAAAAGTCCCCCCAAAGAAAATATAAAACACTCCATTTTTGAAAAAAAGATCACTGTTGTTTTAAGTCAAATCCTGCTTAGGCCTATACAAGTGAGCAGGGTGTAGACAGCAGAAAAGGTGACAGTGGCATATAAGCCAAAAAGAGGATCCACCACATATCTAGCATTGCTTTAGCCCTAAAAAGAGCAGCTCCGCAAGAACTGAGAAACATACTGAAAAACAAAATACTAGAACTGACATACACATCCAGAGGAATTTTATTGTTCAATGTGGCCCTCACAGCATTTGCAGACATGCTCTCCTGTTGTATTTGGCCCATAATGTGATTCTGATTACAGAGAATTCATGGATTAACGTCTATGTATTGTGTTCCATGTGTCTCCAAGGAAAAAAATAACCCCTTTGATTTGTTTAATCCCTATTTTATCTTTTTAAGTTGCTTTCGTGTAAGTTGTAGTCTCCTTTTTTACAGAAGGATTTGAAGACAAGTTTTGTAGACACTAAGAAATTATGATTGAATAGTCTTCGGTATGGTAAAATGAATCCCAAACCAACTGCAATTGTTATTCTGTTGTGATGAGATAGCTGCTTGACTATATTGGAATTTTATCCTTCTATTTTCTCTCTTCTCTAGAAGAATAGTTGAAGAAATTGGTCTCTTTCCCAAAGCAATCTACACAGAAAATGAAAGTTACATTCCAGCAGGCACTTTGTGCCATTGGAATGCAAACACAGTCATAAGTTAAACGGACTGTGGTAGATGCTAATACCATCTACATTTCTTTTCAGGATCCAGGAATTACTTTAAATCAGTAATTACCATGATGGTGTTATCACAATAAAAACAATGAATTAAGTTAAGGCTGAGATGGAACTTTCAAAACACCAACTCCTGTTTTCAATTGCTCATAACCTCAGTGGGTATACTCCTTCCAGGCATAAATTTGACATACTTGTGGAGAATTTGAATGAGATCTGTGTGGGAGAAGCACCCAATTTGATAAAACTGGGTTCAAAATGTATAGGAATTCCTTTTCATATTCCTGTTCTAACTCCTTCCTGAGATCTGATCTCAGACATTCATTATATATTTGAGAGAATTTGTCTTCTGTCAGTGTGTCTCTATCCATGTGTTCAAGAACCCCTCCTAAACCATGAGAGCTAGAACTGTTAAATTCAATATTCAGCTTTGTCTTATCATAACTTTTCATGCTTGTGCCAAGAAAATGGGATATGCCTAAAATGGATTGTTTCTCATAAACAGAAAGGGAGGGGTCTTCTATATAATGCCACACGAGGGCAGCAGGGGATATGGGATTGGAAACAGGGACAATTATACTAGATCATGACCACAGAGGAGCAGCAGGGAGCCAGAGAAGGGGACAGGGACAGCTATAAATCCTTTCGGGCAGCAGGGAACAGGGAGAGAGAAAGGGACAGGTATCTACTGTATATTTCAGAGATTTTGACTCTGTGTGTGTCTATCCCTCAGCTAGGGGGACATACTCCTCCCCCCGCACCCAGCTGTGCCTGGTGCAGCGGCAGTGACCTTGGAGAGGCACATCTTATTTGGCCCCAAGCTGCTGTGGTGAGAGAGGTTTGGGGTAGTCCTCTCTCCCTGAGGCATCCAGCATACCGAACCCCTTATCCCTAGCCCCACCCCACAGCAATGATTTAAATGAAGAAAAGCAAAAATTGAGGTAAGGATCTGAGCAACACTGGATAAATTTTCTAGTATTTAAATATAGGACTTCTATGGGCTACCTCATAATCCTCATGTCCAAATCTGATTCTATTAATCCATTCTCACCAGACTTTCCACAACCCTTCCACATCTGATTTTAATCTTACTGTAAATTTTGAGAAAAGCCACAGAAATAAATGTTGCATTAGTATGAATAAGAGGAGATTCAGCCTTAGTATTTAACTCTTGTGATTTGATAACTAATCACAAAATAATCTTTTCTTCAAAGCCTCAGCTTTTGAAGCAATGTAATTATGTGAGCATATCAGCTTTAAAAATACCCTTTTGGTATTTTTTTTTAAAAGGCATCCTTGATTGCAAAGAAAAGCCTGAAAACGTGAACTCCAAAAACTCAAATTGAGAAGGCAAATAAAAATAATCCAAATCTTCTTAAAAACTCTCAGGACTTTGTTGAGCTTGTCTTGTATTGTAATGCTTGGGGCTGACTTTCCTACAGACTCCCATACAGTAGCTTCATGGGCTTGGTTTTTTTCTCTGATTCCTCTGTCCCAAGCTATTCAGTATCCAAAGAAGGTGAATTCTTTGGCAGAACTATACTCTGAGTTAATCGAAAATCCTCCACACCTTCAATTATCAGACTTTGAGAGGGACTCATACTATTACTTGCAGCAGAAGGCTTGCATCCATCCTCTTTGAATGACCGTCATAGATCTTACAAAGGCTTTTGACTTGGTCAGCAGAAATGGTCTTTGCAGCATTGGAGACAATTTATTGTCCCCAGTCCTCCACAGTTTAATTCAATATTTCCATGTTAACATGAATAATGCAGTCCCAATGACAGTGATCAATCTAATAGTTTTGAAATCCCAGTAGTGTCAAACAAGTATGTGTTTTGGCACAATTCTCTTCTGAATATTCTTTTCTCTACTGCTTCATCAGGCTTTGTTAGAGAATATTGAGAATGTACATGTCAGTAAAAAACCAGATGGAAAACTCTACAGGACTGCGTACTTGAAAGCAAAAGTTAAGTCAAAGATCACTGATAACTCAATGTTTGTAGCACACAGTGAAAAATGATCTCCAGTCACAAACTAGTATAAAGCTATTGCATAGTTGCTGATTTGGACTAACCATCCATCTAAATAAAACAATGATTATATTACAAGATGTGTTGACCATTCAGAAGAGAGAGCACCACACTAGTGATTGTGCTATCTCTAGATAATGAGTTAACTCTCGCCTCAGAGAGGCAGTCACCACATTCAGCCAACTGATCAAGCATGTGTCAGATAACAGAAAACTGACACTGATCAAGATGTGAGTTTATAAGATGTACATTTTGCCTCAAAATGCATATCACCTGCACCAGGCACAGGAGAAAGCTCAGCACCTTTCACACACACTGTTTTCACCATTATCTAAATATCAAGTGGGAAACAAAAATTCCTGACTCAAAAGTACTTGAAAAATTGAAATTACCAAGTCTAATCATTCATCTAAAAACCAGACATCTTCGTTAGGTTGGTCATCTGCACTGTGTGGATGATGGAAATATTCCAGAGGATCTCCTGTACTGAGAAATTCTGGATGCCCTACACCTGTTTTCTCAAGTCTAGCAGAAGCTGGTAAAACCCCACCAGAAAAAAAAAAAAAGGAAATATTACATACTTTTCCAAAGGACAGTACAAATAACATACTATGCAAATAGACAATCTGCTACACAAACTCTCTCATTCAGTTTTAAGTTTAATAGCACCAGTTACGAAAACAACAAATAGTCCTGTGGCACCTTAAAGTCTAACATTTATTTGGGCATAAGCTTTTGTGGGTCGACACCCATTTCATTAGATGCGTGAAGTGGAAACTTCATATTGGCAGATATATATACACATATAAAGTCAGGTGTGTTACATTACTATGCAGAGGACCAATGGTAACAACAAGGTCAATTCAGTTAGGGTGAATGCTGACCATTCTCAGCAGGTTGATGAGAAAGTGTGAATACCAAAAGAGGAAAATTACTTTTTGTAGAGAAGGAGTCACTCCCAGTCTCTATTCAGGCCCAACCTGTGTGTTGAATTTGCATATGAATTCCAGCTCTGCAGTTTGAGATGTGGAAAGGGAGAAGTATAAACACATACTTCATTGACAGGCAGATTTACAGATATAATGGTGATTATTTGAATCCCCTCAGGGAGTTTGAAAAGATAAAATAGGTCCTTGGGAAAATGGATTAGTAAGCAGAGTGCAGATGAGGCACTCAAAGACAGTATAAGTCTGTCTGGTAACTTCACCTATTAAGGTTGCCTGACACTTCCCAATATAAAAGCTCTGTTTTCACTGAATTATAAAGGTGCCAAACTTTAGCTGTTTGGGTTCACAGTTTTCTTGCTGGATGTCTGCCTTGGGCTGAATATTTCTGGAAACTATTGGCCAAATGGTTCAGCCATTTTCATGAACAAGGTGAGGGAAAGACCTCTGTCAGTATTGTCTTTGAAAATTCTAATGACCTATATTTTGGAGTAAGGATATGAAAATTAGCCGGGGAGCGTCCCATGCCCCTTGTGCTGTTCCTAGGAAAATCTAACCAAAAATTGGTTAAAATTTTTGAAAAAAAAGTCTCAGTGTGCACATGCTCAGGAGACAATGCTTCGATTATAGCAGCTAAATTCATAGCAAATTCCAAAGCACTGGGAATGTTTTGAAAGACTTTCCCGGAACTGAACTGCTGGGCCCAATCCACGTACCAGAACTGAGAGCAGGGTGCCTGTACCTCCCTGTGTTCTCAATGAACCACCCTCCCCTCCCAGCACAAATGTTGTGGGGAAGGAAGCTTCCTGATTCAAATGCAGAGGCAACAAGAGCTGTACTTGTGGGATAGGGTATGGATTGGGGGAAGGGAAAAACTGAGACCGGAAGCTGACAGGGAGGGTTGGAATATGGCTGGATAGGAGACTTGGTCTAGGAGCAGAGGAGGAACACTGGGATTGGCTGAGGAATCTGAAGAGGGAGATTGGGAGTAGAGGCCAGTAGAATAGGAAATGTGGATGGCTGAGAGTCTTGGAGGCCAGAGTGTGCGGGGGGAGAGAGAGAGAGAGACATGAGATGGGTGGAAATGGAATTGACTAGGCAAGGATACTCAGGACAAGGACCTTCCGCAGAGTGCGGGGGATTAGGAACAGAGAATGGGACTGAGACTGGCTAGGTGAGGAGAATGGAAGGGGGACCAGGAGCCTGGGTTAGGGAAGAGAAAATTGTGATAGATCTAGAGTGGAAGGAAGATGACAAGAGGAGTAATGCTCCGGGGGGGCATGGGAATGGACAGAAGAGTCTGTGGCCACTAGTGCAGTGGTTCTCTACTTTTCCAGACTACGGTACCCCTTTCTGGAGTCTGATTGGTTTTACATTCCTCAAGTTTTAAGTTGCTTAAAAACTACTCGCTTACAAAAATCGGACATAAAAATACAAGTGAGAGTGTCACAGCACACGATTAACAGAAAAAATTGCTGACTTGCATTTGTCTGTATGAAGTTTTAGTGTGTAGTGATGTTGCTAGTGCTTTTCACGTAGCCTATTGTAAAACCAACCAAATATCTAGATGAGCTGATGTACCCCCTGGAAGACCTCTGCATGCTCCCAGCGATACATGCACCCCTGGTAGAGTACCACTGCAATAGTACACTCCCCTCCAGAGCCTGGAATGGGATGCAGGATTACTGAGCCTCATCATTCTTCTGATATCAACAAATCCCTGTCAACCCCCTTGGAAAACTGTGCAATCTTAATTTGCCCCGTGTGTGTATGCATTAGGAGGCAGTTTTTAATTATATGATCACGTGCTGTTTTTTATTTCCATTTGACCCCTGCCTCATTCATTGGCAGGGCAGAACTGCTCCAGGGAGGAATCAGGGTTGTGTAGTTCAAGACAGTGTGGTCGCTAGGATCCCTGCTTCATCTTTTGCAGAAATTGGAAAGCATGCAGCAAACGAGTCAAGGGACTTCAGGAAGAGAAGAAATTCTCATGATTTTAAGGCAATTGAATACACTCCTGGAGAATTGGTTTCTATCACTGCCTCTCTCACAGGCTTGCTATGTGATGCTAGCCAAGTCACTTAAACCAAAGCTTTTCAAAGGGGCTCACTAACTGTGTTCTTCACTTTAGAGCTGCCTAAGTTGAAACACAGGTGGCAACTTTTCATTGTATTAGCGGGGGTGAGGGGTGCTCGACCCCTGTCTCTGCCCCAGACCCCACCCCCAGTCCACAACTTCCCTCAAGGCTACACCCTTTCCCTTCCGCTTCCTGTCACTTCCTGCCTGGTTTCACCTCCTCTCCTGAGTGCACTATGGCTTCGCTCCTCCCCCTTTCTCCCAGCCTCTTGCATGCTGTGAAACAGCTGATTGTGGCAGGCAGAAGGTGCAGGGAGGGAGGAAGAGGGAAGCTCTGGTTGGCAGGGCTCACCAGTGGCCACGAGGCACTAGAGTGGAGGGGCTATCGTGAAAATAAATTCCTTAATATTACTACAGAGATGTACAGAATAAAAAAAGCACATGAAGAAATTGGTAATTGTCAGCAAAGCAGGGTTTGAATAGTGTGAGGTACATAAGGCATAGGGCCACCCACTGAAAAAACTAGGAGAAAGGAAAATATTGAATAGCTGCATGTTATATTTGTATGAAGTTTTTGTGTGTATGTGTAATTTATCACTGTGCAATGATTTGGTAATCTGTCCATACAAACTATAAATTCTGTCTCATATTATGTGGTTATCACATTTAACAAAACTGCTGTATCACAAGTGCCACTGTGAGATTGCATTCTTAGAAAACCAGTTTTATCATAACCCTCAAAAGGAAAAGTGCAGTGGAAAGATAGCCAAAACAAAGAACAAAGGTTTTGGCAGTGGGGTTAAACGAAGAGCCTCACAGGAAGAGAAGGTGGATGGGCCAGGAAAAAAGGAAGGGATCAGATTGGTCAAGGGCAAAGGAAAAAAGTTGTTCTGTATGGAAAAAGGCTCCATATTCTAGCTCATAAGTCATGCACTGAAGCACATCTCTGACGCTATCCAAAAGAACGTACAGGCGTGATGAGGAAATTGAGGCAGGGAAATGCATATATGGTTTATTATTGTTTATAGTCTGTACTGTCTTGTGCTTTATATGAATTAACAAAGGAGCAAATGTTTGACTTCAACGCAAAAAAGTCTGTGTGTTTGTTAAATGCTTCACAAGTAGCGTGTGCTACGGAGAGAGTTAAACTGTAAGCCATGTTTCCAACTTCTGGGGTGGAATTCTGGAGGAAGCATGTTAAGTGTTGGGGAGCATGAAGGACCGCCATTGTGCACAGGGATTAGGCAGCTGGACAGTGGGTTGCAACTCTCATAGGGGAGTGCTAGATAGAAGGCCTTCATCCAGAAAGTGTGCCTAAAGTCTCCAAAACTGGATCAGTGGCTGGCTGAACTCCATGCAGGCCTCCAAAGCAGCTAGGAATCCAGCGACTCAAAAGCCTGGATTTCCCTGGCATCAGTCCAGCAGGCAGCCAAAAATGGGGCTTGCTCTGTGACACATCGTTCTTCTTTTTTACCAGGGTTCTATATTTGATCACATTCATATCATTTCAATAAGTACACGGGGGTAGCGGCAAATGGAACATATGATGGCAAGGTTTGACATGCAAGTTTATGACCATGAATTTATGACTGTCACATTAGTCATAGGTCACTAATACAATGAATTGTGCAGAGGATTTCATAGAAGTGCTAGTAAACCTTTTTGACAATCCATCATTCCATATAGAATGGCTATAGAACAATAAAAATATTTGAGAAGCATTTTAGAGGGTTTTATTGCTACTAAGTATCCCCCCCTGCAGGATTTAATCTACCTGTGACTTAGTAATCAACATGAATGTAATTGCATACACCTTTGAAGAAAAATCTATATAAATTATTCCATGAAGTATTAATAAGTATTATTCCAATAAATTAAGTAAAAGATATTCTAGGGCTGAAGCGAGTCCCATGTTCCTGAAGGAATTATAAAATTCTAAACCTCTGAGCCTCTACAATCACTGTTTTTTAAAAGGGTTTCCATCATTTCCACCCCAAAAAAATCTACTTCCTACTTCTCCTTTAAAAATTACACTCTTCCAAGACCCAGCAGAACAATATTTAATCTTGCACCAGTGACAAATATAGACGTCATCACTCTTCACAACCAGTGGTGTTACTACTGCTTCTCTCTCTTACACAGTCTTAGGGCACGTCTAAACCACATTCCTCTGTCGAAAGAGGAATGTAAATGAAGCAAATTGAAAGTGCAAATGAAGCACGGATTTAAGTATCCCACGCTTCATTTACATATTCACGTCCGAGCGCTTTTTCGAAAAAGGGTTTTTTGAAAGTGAAAGCACAGTCTAGATGGGGTTCTTTCGAAAAAACCCACCCTTTTTTGAAAGAACTCGTACTCCTCATTTTTTCAGAAGTACCGGTTCTTTCGAAAAAGGGTTTTTTTTTTTTTTTTTTTTTTAAAAGAACCCTGTCTAGACTTAGTGTTTTCATTTTCGAAAAACCTTTTTTCGAAAAAGTGCTTGTATGCGAATATGTAAATGAAGCACGGAATATTTAAATCTGTGCTTCATTTGCACTTTGAATTTGCTTCATTTACATTCCTCTTTCGACAGAGGAATGTAGTCTAGACATAGCCTTAGGCAACTGCCTCCATTGCTCTTTAATAAGAGCTCTAATACAGGTAGAACCTCTCTGGTTCAGCACCCTGGGGCCCTGACTGGTGCCGAACCAGAGAGTTTGCCAGATCACAGGAGGTCAGTATTGTCTAGCAGCATTACCAACACTTGCACTGCTTACTGGGCTCTTGGAAGGCATTTAGGGGTAAATTAGAGCTAAATAACAGCATAGAACCAGGACTGGTGGCTATAAACAAACTTTATGGGAACGTGGGAAACGTGGCTATACCCATGATAAGTGGGCATCCGGCTAAAAGTGGGCTTTGCCCACGAAAGCTCATGATACCATCTACATGTTTTGTTAGTGTATAAGGTGCTACCAGACCATTTGTTGTTTTTTTCTGCAACAGACTAACTCGGCTACCCCCTGAAGCTAAAAAATATTCTGTCCCTTCCCCTCTCCTCACCGTGTCTTCTCTGGTCAAGCTTTGCTCTTTCTGCCTTTTTGTTTCTGGTAAGAGAACATTTTCAAAATGAAAATATAAAAAGGAATAAATCTAGGCAATTACTATATGGAAGCAGAAAAAAAGTGACTTGGCTTGAAAGAGCATCTTATATTATTTAGATTTATGAAGACATATTTTTACCAGGAAGGGCCAAGTCTGAACTCCTATAAATTGATGATTTACCTCCACTGAAGTTCTTGGAAGAATACTGAATTGTACCCGAAGATTTGGCACTTTGTTTATAATATTAACAGAGATAATAGCAAGACCCTGACACTCAAAACAATTGGCATTTCGGCCAAGTGTGGCTTGTTGGTGCTTATCAATCTTACACCCAACAACTACTACCGTCTCCCTTCTGAACAATCGTCTGGGAGTAAACCAGACATATAATGCCTTAAAGTAGATTTATGAGGATTAACATTGAACCGCCGTATTACTGCTGGCTGACCATGTACCTTTAAATGCCTCCGATGCAGGGAGGATAAAAGAGATACAAATAAACATTTTCAGAAGGAGCACAGTAAAATATTTTACCTCTGCTATTACAGAGATGATACCAGGACTGTATAAAAGTTGCTGATATGTTTGGACTGTCACCAAATTGATTAATGATTAAAGTGAGAGGCAGTTCATCAGAATAAGCCTGAACTTAACCCATGAAGAGGCATTAGCATTCTCTGAACAGAAACAGCTTCATTTTTATTAGTTGGGTTCAGATTTGGTAAAATGAGCCATTCACCCAGGCATATTTATAATTCAAGTGAAGTAAAAGAAACAACAAAAATGTTGCCTCTTCATGGGCATTTTATATATGATTGACAGAACAACCCAGTTTATGTCAAATTCTATCTAGTTTTGAGTTCAGCACCAAAATAAGCAGAAATAAAAACCACTAGGAAAGCATTTTTGTGTGTATACAGTAGTCAGCCTACAATCATCATTTTACACAAGCCCTGTGCATTTGCCTCTCTCAAATACTTTAAAATGGAAACCATTTCAAAATTTCAGTTCTTCAAATAAAATAGGTTTTTCTTTCCAGCCAGACTATGGGCTTACTTCTATATTAATTTCAGTCAATAGCAAAGTTCCCATTGACTTTAGTAGTGTTAAATCAAATCTTAGATACCTAAATCCTGAATTATAGTATTCATGATATTCACGGTCTTAAGAAGAAATTGTTAATGACACTGAACTTTTTTCATTTTCTGATGTGAGAATTTGCTTGTGAGAATCAGGATCAGAACCCTGTTTGTAGGTTCAGTACACATAGACATAGAATTTACAAACTAAACGGAAACAAGACACAAAATGATAACAAATAAGAAGAAAGATGAAAATGAATACATGACCACAGGGTAACAAAGATTAGTTATTGCACACCTTGGAGAGATGAAATAATGTTTTCTTTGATGTTATTTGGACTCTCCGAGGTAACTCTAATTGCTGTTTAGCCTAGCCATCACCAGTGACTGATTTTTCCTTCACATCACAACAGAAGTGGATCTTGATGCAAACTAAAATCTTCAGTAAATGTCAAATGGATTTAATTTACTGTAGTTTAGAAAATATGTCAAACTCTTTTCAACAGATGAGTCTCATTCATAAGTATTGCTGTACCCTTACAACACTGTATCCGATGGTGTTACTGAAATGAGTGAACTATGTTACTCCCTATAACTAGGTACTATACAAACATATGCATATTTATAAAATAATCTTCTGATTTGCTTCTATAATTAACAGACATACATGAACACATTTAAGCATAGCAAATGAATTCAAATAACCAAGAGAAGTTAATTTAACATGCAGAAATCATGCAGGAATATCTGAATGCATTTAAAATGTTATTAATGAAGTATGAAAGATAATTATGTTAGGACACTAATGGCACTAAACAAAGATAATTATGCATAACAGAACAAAATGCTTTAAAAATTTAAATGAATGAAAGAATGATTGAAGATAAAATCAAACCCAATGAGAGTCTGTGGCCTCAAATCTAGCAAATCGTTTAAGCATATGTGTAGTCTCACTGAAGTCACTAGGATTACTCATCTGCCCACTGTTAAGCATATGTTTAAGTACTTTTGTTAGACTGGGGCACTGAATCATACGAACTAAATAGGTTTTTCTTGAGATGAATTATATACGTGGCTAATAATTACAGGATCATTGCATGGCAAAAAAAGGGTTCTCTAAAAACTCTAAGTGAAATATTAAATACTTAGGTTTTAGAGATTTCTATCATTGATTCTCTTACATTACTATAATTTTCATCTTTGTTTTTGCAGATGCTCTAAAATAACTGCAGATATAAAACTATTAGTATTCAGTGCACCTCTCATTAATCTAGGTGGTGTGGAGAGGAAGCAGTGTAAACTGTTTGGGAGTATACAGCAAAAATAGCAGATGTTGGAGTTGCGTAATATAATGAATAGCTTCAGAAGCAACTACAAAATGGATTATTTTAAGCAGTTCTATCACACTGTGCTAGACTATGAATCTATGCCCATGTGTTATGTACTAGTGGAGGATTTGTGGGGTACAATATAGCTATTTAGTTCATAATGTCCAAAAGAGTTCCATTTTGCTCATATTTTAAAAACTCTCTGAAGTAGTTGGCCACATTCTCCCTCTAGTTACTGTCTTTAATGTATTTACCAACAATGTACCTTTACAGCTAAATTATCCCTAACAGTTCTCTAATGGAAAATAATTCACTTTGCAAGCTATTACTCTCTTTATTAAATCAGCCTAACTATGTAGATTACATTCAACAGCCATTCTTGCACGGTAGGAAAAAAATAACTTTAAATAATCACATTTCCATATTTATTCTTAATGAGAAATTCATGTAAATATGCATCACAGCCATGATCATTACATGCAGTCTACAAGAACAGCAGACTTAAATTTTGCAATGTCCTAGTTTAGAATGAATTGGGCTATGCACATTTTTAAATAGTGTCACAAATTCAGATTAAATTAACTACACAATTTTAAAACTATTTTTTCAACTATTTTTTTCCCTTTCTGATTGGGAATTGCTCAATCATCATTCTTGTATATGCGGATATGAGTGTGAAGACTGAGCAACAGATAAGAAAAATGTGAAAGAGAATGCTCACCCACAGAAAGACACCTTCCTACACATTCATTCACCATGGGATCCCTGTCACAAAGGATCAAAATCTGCTTATGGGTCAGATCTTTTGAATATTTACAATGGAAATACCTACCAGTGGATTTCAGTTTCTAGAGATACTGCTGTATTTAGGAATAACTATCATTTTAAACAAAGGGAACTTGAAACCTTTAATAGCTCTACAAATGGAATTAAGTTTAAGTGCAACTATTATGCCAGCACTCATCTTCTGCTCTAACTTTTTAAGGCACAATGGATCTCTGAAATAGCTCTTAAATTTTGCTTTTAATGTAGCATGTCTCTAGTATATAGAAACTAGTACTCTCATATTTCAGATAATTCCATACATGCAAAGCTCCAACACAGAATAATATAAAGCAAGACTGATTCACCTGCACACAATAAAAAAGGAACAAACTATGTCACCATGCACATTTCACTCAGGCAGACAACCAATGAGGATGCAACTAATTCTCTAATCATTTGTGGAAAAGGTAAACTATGTATTCAGTACTCTAATACGTTCAGGTTCTGGCTGAGTCTCTGGCAACCAGAAATTATTCAGCACATTCACCTCCACGCAATGCCTTCTTCACTGTGCTTTCACCTTACTTGAGGCCTAAAGGAAGCAGATGGGGCTTCTTTGGGGCTTGAAGCAAAACCCATTCTTTCTTGGCTATAAGAGGCTTCAAACTGCTTCCTAACAATTTGTTTCTCCATTCCCACCCCAAAATACAACGAGAACTGTTCTGGGCCATTCCTGACAGTCTTCCAGCCCAGCCTTTATCACTGCCATAATATGAAACATTAAGATCATTTCACAAGGAAGATTACTATTTTAGCACTTTCCAGGTAAAGACACTTCAGCAATGAACAGCTTTATAGATATATCCCCATGTCAATATAAAAACTCCACAGGGGAGTAATCTACTTCCCTCCCCCCCCCCCCAACAAAAGTCTCCATCAGAAGGAAAAGCTGTATGTACTGTTTAGATCCAGTTATTTGTGAGGGAAACTTCATCAACCTGGGATGTTTTTAAAGGAATATCGCCCTTAAGAAATGTGATCCATTTCTCAAATATTTTTTTCTTAAACAACTGTTTTGTGTGCATTATTTAAAGATGATTGATAGGCCTGAGGATAGAATTCCTCTGTTTATTTGTAAGCCATACAAAGCATAGGCAGGTGCAGTTCAAGCTTCCATACACTGTACAATCAATGTTCCTCCACTACAACCCTGAAGGATTTAACTTCAGAGAGGCTAGTACAAGTGTGGAGTGAATCAAAACTTTGGTGAAGTTAAGATCCAGATTTAATTTTTGGACTAAATTATTGTGAAAGAAGAGTTTATTTTTCCTAGGGTTATCTTTCTAGTGTGACTATCCAAAAGGTTGTTTATTATTGTTGTTTTAGTTTAATCCCAGTGTAGCTTTAATTTTTGTAATGTATCTATATATATATGGGAAGAACTGGATGGGGAGCGTCGAATGAGACATTTTCCTCAGTTTCCAGTGGTGATCAAGATGTAAGTTATAATTCCTATGACATAATTCCAGAATGGTTTATGAAACCAGAAAGCATTATTTTTTACCGCTGAATAAGACAATTTCTTAGGTCCCGTTTGTGATCAACAGCTGTGACAATCACTGCTTCCCATATCTATCTATACAGCCAATATTGAATTGGTCACTCTGCAAAGCTGCCTGGGATATTCAAGGGATGAATGGCCCTACAGCAGTCTTCTATTACACGGTATGGTACAGTGTGTTCCATCTCTACCACCACAAAGCAAGCAGCTTATGGAAACAAATACATAGATCCAGAATACGAAATGGGACATGCTGTTGCTATTCTCAAACTCAGCAACAAAGTATTTTTAATTTTTATAATACCTTTAGTCATGAACATACCAGTCATGGTACAGTAGGATTTTCTTTGTTTTTAAAGAGCGGCACATGGGCTGTGTTTATAATGTTAGCTGGTTTTCCTAACGTTCTATTCATACAGAATCTACTGTAAGTTTCAGTACTTATTTCTACAGAAATTTCATTAATACAATGAATAAATTTTTCAGATAAAATCCAACAGTCCTTGTACTTGCAGTATTATCTCTAACTGAGTTTGGTTGCTAGAGTATGATCATTAATTCATCTAGTTAGTACATAAAGTACTTCCCAATGAAATGGATATTTTATAACACATGCAGACAGAGCCTTATAAAATGCTTAGCTACTCAGATATAAACTCTGCTGGTTCAGCAGGTGTGAAATTCCAGTTTAAGTACAAGCTACTGTAATTTCACAGTTGAATCGTAGAGTTGCCACAGAGTCCCCATTGAGTAAATTTCACATTTGCATGCATTCAAGGTCATTACTGAAGGTGATCAAAATGAGACTCGACACCTCCATTTATTTATTGTCAGGGAGTGGGTTTGAAATTTCCACTGACTGTAATCATGCTGATTCCTTGTCCAAGTCAAGGTTATTGCAGTCTTGACTTGTCAAAAAGAAATTCCACAACTAACCCACCATCATTTCTCAATTCTCACCTTTGATCAGATTTCAAGCTTAGTAATTCTGACACAGATACTGAATTTATACTAAACTGCTTATGTACAGCTTCATCAATTCAGATGATTTCCTCTCATCAGATTAAAATAGCTGTTTTCTTACCATTATTGAGTTCATAAGCATCTTATTGAATGACATAGGTTCAATATCATAAAAAACAGGACAATGAGAAAGTGGTACATAAGTATTTAGCACTAAAATAAATACTTCAGTCTCTACATCTGGCTAGAAAAGGCAGAATATACAACAAGACTATTACAGGTCGAACCTCTCTAGTCCGGCACCCTCAGGATCTGACTGGCGCCGAACCAGAGAATTTTGCCAAATCACACGAGATCAATATTGTCTAGCGTATTACCAACACTTCCACTGCATACTGGGCTCTTAGAAGACATTTAGGAGGTAAATCAGAGCTAAATAACAGCACAGAACACTGAGAGCCAGGACTGGTGCCTGTAAACAAACTTTATGGCCTGTGAAAAACTTGAGCACAGCCATGATAAGTGGGCATCCAGCTAACTAAAACTATGTTGGACCACAGATGTTCCTGGACCTTAGAGTGCCAGACTAAAGAGGTTTAAGCTGTAGAAGGTGCCATTCTGAATAGTGGTTAAATGATATTCTTAAAGAATAAGGAAGAAAAATGTTTATACTCAGAGAGCCCTTTTCGAAATCCGATCCTTGAATTCCATTTTATGGATCACAATTATGGCCAACAACAATAGGAGAGGCAATATTTTAATCTATTCTTAGATCATGGGGGCGGGAGGGGAAACAGTACATTCAACTCTGTACTTGGTCAAACAGGTATCAAAAAGAAAACTTAACAGAGGAGCTTAAAGATGTTATGTACGGTGTTATGGCCATTATATAGATGGGGAAACATATATACAGAGAAATGACCATGGTTGTCAAAGGTCAGATAGTGAATGAGTGAAAAAATGGGAGACAAAACTCAGGTGTTATGGCTGCGATGCTCTTGCTTGCACCACTAGACAATTCTCTTCCAAACATTGATCCAGTCCTTTAAATGGCATAAGAACAGCCATACAGGGTCAGACCAACGGTCCAACTAGCCCAGTATCCTTTCTTCTGATACTGCCCAATGCCAGGTGCTTCAGAGGGAATGAACAGAACAGAATGAGTCTTCAAGTGATCCATCCTTTCTTGCTCATTCCCAGTTTCTGGCAACGAGGCTATGGAACATGCACTTCAGACCCTGGTTTTGCATCTCTGCCCATCCTGGCTAATAGCCATTGATGGACCTGCCCTCCATGAACTTATCAACCCTGTTATAGTCTTGGCCTTTACAAACAGCCTCTGGGAAAGAGCCCACAGATTGACTGTACGTTTATTGTTTTAAAAGATGCTGTCTTAATTTCAGTTAGTAAATCATAGTTTTGCATTATCAGAATCAGTAACACTTTTTTTTTTTTTTACTTTCTTCACACCAGTCTGATTTTCTAGACCTTTATCATATCTCCCCCTTAGACATCTCTTTTCCAAGCTGAAAACTCCTATGCTATGTCTATACTGCCTCTGTTTTGCATAAAAATATGCATATTAGGTGAATTTGCATAATTGAGGCTCCGTTTTTGCGCAAGAGACTTTTGCGCAAAAAGAAGCCATCTACACGGCTCCTTTTTGCGCAAAAAAACCCTCTTGCGCAAGAGCCGTTCTTCCGCATTTTTTTCAGGAAGAACAGCTCTTGCGCAAAAACAGAGCCTCATTAATTATGCAAATGAGGCATGGCAATTGTCCACACTGTCTCATTTGCATATTTTTTACGCAAAACAGGGGCAGTGTAGGCATAGTCCTAGTCTTATTAATCTCTCCTCATATGGAAGTTGTTCATATCGTTAATCATTTTTGTTGCCTTTCTATACTTTTCCCAATTCCAATATATCATTTTTAGGTGTGGGGCCCAGACCTGTACACAGTATTCAAGATGTGGGCGAACCATGAGACACAATATATTTTATGTTTAATTAAAATAATATTAACCATAGAGACACAATATATTTTATGTTTAATTATCTATCCCTTTCCTAATGACACCCACCTTATTAGTTTTTTTTTTTAACTGCCACTGCAAATTGATTAGATGATTTCAGAGAACTTGACACAATGATTCCAAGATGTCTGTCTTGAGTGGTCACAGCTAATTTAGACCCCATCATTTTATATGGTACCTTAATGATTATGTTTTCCAATGTGCATTACTTTGCATTCATCAGCACTGAATTTTGTCTGTCATTTTGCTGTCCAGAAAAGTACATATACCTTTTCTCATGATTCTGATCCAGCATCACTGGAGTCAATGGAATTTTTCTATTAAATTCAAGGCCAGCAGGGTTTGGGAAAATGGTAAAAACAGGGACTACAAACAGGGCCTCCAAAAGGGGGCTAAAGGAAGCAGTTGCCTTTTGGACCCAGTGATTTAAAAGGTCCAGAGCTCCAAGCCCTTTAAATCACTGCCAGAGCCCGTTGTGGTGCACTCCAGTTGGTGCTGAGGGCTGGGTGCAGGTGGTGTGGCACTGATCGCTGGCTGCCCCAGCCCTGTCCCTTTTCCCCTAAGCCATGCCCCTTCAGGTGCCCAAAGTTGACCCCTTTCCTCCATATGTTGCCCATGGCCCTGCAAAAAGTGTTGCCAACCCTGCTTACAAATTTGCCCTAACTGAAGTCAACTGTGGGAAAGTGGATGTTTTTAGGTGCAAAGAGAGGCAGACTGAATTAGTGGCCTACTTTACAAAAGGGAAATTGCAGCACAGAGATATTAAATGACTTTGCCAAATGTCACACCAGGAAATGAGCAGAAGTCTTCTCTGACTACTGCCTTAAAAAAGAATAGTGATCATGGTTATGTGAATTTTGGCCCATATATCAAGAGGAGAATTTGTCTTTGCCTATTACTAGTTTTTACTTTCAATGTGGTTACTCCTTACCATATTTTTTAACATCATAAATAAATTTTCACCTAACATCCTTTTGCATAAAAATGAAGACAAAACAAGAAATTAAACAAAGCAAACCTCCTGACATTCTTAAAGTCCACTGTGTAAACACTTGCAAACAACACTTTGCTTTCTCATTATTCTGACCATTGTCATATCACTTCTACATGGCCATAGGACTCTCATTTTGCAGAGGATGGAAGCAGCCAATAGGTGCAGAAAAGCAACCTACTTATCCTTTTTCCACCTGCCTTTCATGGATCCATGATGGCATTTGCACGGTGAGCATATGAATCAGTACTACCACTCTACCTGGGTAGTATACAGAAGGTGACAGACTATTTCATGTTGGTTTCAGATTTGGGGGTCCACAGTGGAATATAATGTGAATCTAAGAATAAAAAAAAATAAATCTTCTGTAGTGAGGACTAAAATGCTCAGGATATAAAGCCTTTCAGTTATAAGCCACTAATGACTAATCCAAGCACAACCAAGGCCAAAAGTCATGGAAATCCATGAAAAATGTAACTGCAACACTTACTCTGTGAGAACTATGGGCCATATTTTAAAAGGAATAAAGAAACAGATGGATATTTAAGTGCTTTTGAAAAAAATCTCATGTTTGAGAGACAGACCTGTAAAAGTGTTTAGGTGCTACCTAATCTAGGGCTAGATTCTAACTTTCAGGCACCCCCTTGAGAGGTGGTGTCATAATCAGGAGTGCTGACCAGCACTCAGTGACTAAGGGGTTAACCAATGCCTCCTAGCCAAAGTACCCAGTCGTCAGCCAATAACAATGCAGGTAGGAATTTCAAACTGGAAACGAGGGGTTTTTCTCTTCTCTTCTTTGTCTGACATGCAGAGCAGTTTCTCCTAGCTATGGAGGGAAATGGGAGATGATTCTCTCTCCAAGAATGGAGTTCTTACAAGGTGTAAGTAGGGAAAAGTTTAGATAGTCCATCAGGATTTATTGTTTTCCTTGTTTGGGAATTTGGAAATAATGTCTGAGCTTGCTAAGTGTTTTTTTTTTTCTTTTGTAACTAAGCCTTCAGCCCAGGGACTTTCCCTGAGTATTTATATCAATGGTAGCTCTTTTGATCTAGCCAATTTACTATGCTTGAAATGGTAATTTTGTTTTGATGATAAAAGATTGTGGGGTTTTTTTGTTTTTTTTTAAAGTAACTGGTATTGGTTGATTTTTGTGTCCTGGAGAGTCTGTCTGTGTATTTGCATGCCTCTGACTGAGGGGTCAGCTACCACAGACTGCAGCTTGTTTTTCTCTTTTCCTCTTCAAGCTCTTTTGGGGAAAAAGAGCTTGGGGTATCCTGGGGTTGGTTTCAAGTGTCCACCCCTGTTTGTGGGTTCAAAAGCATTTGATGGTGGCAGCGGATCCCCCAAAATCTGGGTATTAGGATTTTGGGGGGAAGTTTTTGTATTAGAGCCTGTAGAGGCAACATTTTGGAGTGCTCTTGCAGGCCTCCAACTTCTGCATTCGTCGTGGCAGAATGGGGAACAGCCTTGACAGGTGGGCAGCAGCCACACAAACTTAGGGCAGCTTTGGAAGGGATTATTCCTCGGTACAACTCTTATCTTGCACTTCAGGGAGCGCAGGGGAAGCATTCACACTACACAATCCCTTGAAGGGACAGAAACATATCCACAATGTGTGGTCAGGCAGCACCATGAGACAGTGCTGTGGGTGGCATGGAAGGAAGGAATATGATATTGTCTTTATGCCCCACCTCATTACTTGGGGGCAATTTGCAATGAGAACACAAGTCATGAGATTGCTCTGTTCCATGGGCTGCATGTGCAAGTGAAGTAGAGACAGGAAGGCTCCTTGTACCATTACTCTTATGTCTCTGCTGCCTGTGCACATGCATGCAGACAGACATAACCCTGGCCTCCTCTCACCACTGATATTTCACCAGTATAACTTGACTTTTTAAAAACATAATTGACTTAAGCTAAACTGAAATACGCTTGGTTTGAATCAAAATAAGACCACCCACACAGATGTTGGTACTAGTTTTCTAAGTTGATAAAAAATATATCACACCATAATGAGGCTTTGATGGTATGGTGTACCCAGCTGAAGAAGTGAAGAAACAGATTGATAAAGCCAGGCCAATACCCAGAAGTCACCTACAACAGAACAGACCCAACAAAAGAAAGCAACGGAACGCCACTAGCCATTACTTACTGCCCCTAGTTAAAATCTCTTTTGCACATTATCAAAGGTCTGCAGCTTATCACAGATGATGATCCCTCGCTCTCACAGACTTTGGGAGGCAGGCCAGTCTTCGCTTATAGACAGCCTCCCTCACTACCAACAGAAATACTAATCCAGGAACCTATCCCTGCAACAAGCCCCCTTGCCAACTGTCCACACATCTACCCTGGTAACACCATCACACGACCTAACCACATCAACCATGCCAAAGGCTCATTCATATGCACATCTACTAATGTAATATATTCCATTATGGGCCAGCAATGCCTTTCTACCATGTACATCAGACAAACTGAACTGTTTCTACTTAAAAAAAAAATAAAATGGACACAAATCAGACATTAAAATTGGCAATATCCAAAAGCCAGTGGGGGAGCACTTTAATTTGTCTGGGCGAATAGTTTTGGATTTGTAAGTTGCCATTCTCAGAAGAAAGACTTCAAAAAACAGACTGCAAAGAGAAACTGCAAATTTGATACCCTGAACCAAGGTCTAAACAAACACTTGGGCTATGTCTACACTCGCGGCTTCTTGCTCCAGAAATATGTAAATGACGCTAAGCATGGAATATCACCAAGCCTCATTTGCATACCTAATGAGCCACCATTTTTGCAGAATAGACTCTTGCACCAGAAGGAGCAGTCTACATTGCCCCTTCCTGCGCAAGAAAACCCCTCTTGTGCAATGCCAATATTCCTGAAAATAATTGGCGTAACAGCATCTTTTTGTCTTCTTTCTTTTTCTCTTCAGCATCTGAGGAAGTGAGTTGTAGTTCTTGTAAGCATATGCTCTAATACCCTAATAAATTTGTTAGCCTTTAAAGTGCCACCCGACTCCTTGAGGTTATTGACAGTTATTTAATTGTGTTTGTATTATACATGTTGAGTGCCTAGCACAATGGAGCTCTGTCAGGAGTGTCTAGGTACTGCTACACTGTTATTATTTATTAATAGGCACCATAATTTAGCAGTTTTTATATTAGACTTACTATATCCCGACCTTGCTTTCATGTAATTTTCTATTGATACAATGATGAATTAACAATACTATTCACTGGTTTTATCATCATCATGTAGGCCTGCATAGAAAACAGAATGTCTGTTCAGAAGGAAATGCTGTCGATTCACACAATTATTTTCATTCAGAATCAGAACAAAAAGTGAATGTCAAAATATTTCACAGATTTCTGAAATATTTTGATTTGTTAACATTGAAAATGTTATTTCAAGATTAATGAAAAATATAAAAGCAAAAAACTAAAAAAATTTTTTTTTTAAATGAAAAAAACTAAATGAATTGTTTCAAAACTTCCCATCAAATTTAATCAAAAAGTATGTTTCTGCAAAATATTTAAATTTCAATTAAACAGACTTTGACAGGAAATTTTGTCATTTTGACAAACTCTAGTATAAAGAAAATGAAAATGTATTTTTCAGTGTTATTTTCTCCATTATGGAACCATTTAACTTGAAAGGACAGTATTGTTTTTCCTATGAAACATTATTTTTTTTTCCAGGGTTATACAAATGATGACAGCATGATAAATTATACAGACAGAAGGGTCTGCTAAATTTCATCTTTGATAAGCAATCTAGGGCTTTAGCATTTTGCATCTATAAAGTTTAATGGATTTGTGAGTGCTTCATTCAAGTGTCCAATCTACGATAGATTCGCTGTCATTCACCTATTGTGAAATAATGAATCTGAATAGGGAATGCTGTCAGAAATTTATGGGACTTTTATTTATATGAACACAGAGGTAATGTTTTCCAGCATCAGCTTGATATAAAAATATCTTACATGATGGACTATTTTATAACTATTATTCAAAAAAACTTTTTGTTCTTTAAAAGTGTTCTGGTCGTAACATAATTGTTGTATTTATAAATTATACATTTTTATTTCTTGTATGATTATGTATCTCTAAATTGTATAGATTAATTTCTTGATAAAGATCAGATGTGCTTAAAATTAAACCTCTTTTGAAAATTTAGCAATCATAAAACCACTTATAGTTTAATCCAAACATTCGAGTCTCCTCCATCTGTAATATACTTCAATAACATTACATTTAATAATATGTCATTTAAATAGGTGAAGCTCAAGATTTTCAGAAATGAATGGTGATTGGGATACAACTTGAGATACATTTACAGTGCTTTTTGGAAAGCACTAAGCATGCACCCACCAAAATAACTTAATCACTAGTTAATTCTGATTGTCTAGGTAAACAGGAAGGAGGAAAGGAGACATTTGATTAATCAGGCCATAACTTTATTATTAAATGTCTGGGACTACCAGGCAGATAACATACAGTGAAGGTAGCTCTCCTTGGTTTTGTCCCATAATTAACTGCGGGGGAGGGTGCCTTTACTACCCACCCACCGCTTTTTCACCCAGGTCTCCTCAGCAAGTTTATTGTCAGGATCTTACTAACTACTCCTTATGTAGGAGGGGTCAGGTGGATTATAATGATGGTGGTTGGCTCCATGCCATTACCAATCATAGGAGTCCCCGACTACCCCCAGCTCACTCAATTACTGAGCACCTATCCTTAAATCCTTTCCCCCCCCCCACAAGACATTTATCCATTAGTGTATGCTTTCTTTTACAACCATCCGCTGTACATATACATAATGAGTTGTGCCGTATGGCTTACTGCCCATCATGTTCCACATGAAGAGTGCCCACCTGAACCTGCTGTGAGGAAGAGAAAAAAATCCCAATTGCACCTGAGCCAATACAGTGGAAAGGGAAAAATTTCTTCCCAGTCCCTCTCAAGACAACTAGTGTAATGTCCACAGCAGACATAGACAAAGCTTGACATATTTGCCATCAAAATGGGAAGGAAGGGTGGATGCTGCTGACTGCTCTGTGAATCAAAAGAGAGGGCTTTTAAAAGCCCTCAATCCTGTGTGATGTCAGCCATCTCCAGAAGTTTTACCTCTTTCCCTCAGGATAGCAAGAATTGTTCTCTTCTTCCAGCCAGGGTAATGAATACCTCAAGTGAAATATTTTTCAGGTAGTAAGTGATTATATTTTAAACACTTTAAAAAAAATTCCCTTTAAAAGTTGCCCAAAAATAGGAGGTTACATTTAAAAAAGTTAGGTTCCAAAAATCCTTGTTTAGGTTTCTATATAGATAGCCTAATGAAGTGCTGAGAATAGAAACATAGAACAGTAGAACTAGAAAGGACCTCGAGAGGTCATCAAATCCAGTCCCCTGCCCTAGCATCTATAGCTCTCACTCACTTCAATGGACTTTTTTTTTTTTTTTTTTTAAATTAGGGCCTCACTAGACATCATTCCAAAAAAACAAATAGGCTGTTGAGGTAATTTCATTGCTGTCAGATGTTCATGCATAATGTAAAATAACTACAATTGAGAATGAGTGTTCACCTGTAATAAGGAGCTATAAAATAAAGCTAAAAATAAGGAGTCACATCCACAGCTGATGTAAAATCTTCAGCGATTCAATGATATCAAAGAAGCTATATGGATTTACACCATTTTTGGATCTGGATCCAAATTACTTGTATCCATTATGAATTTTGTATTATATACTTATTACAAAAAAGACTGTAAAAGTAATACGTTGGCAGATATTAGCTACTGTCCTTTGTGACATATGTTCTTCACAACTATAAATTAACTTTCTAAGTTCTGAGAAAATGAGTTGTCAGATTATAACTGATTTGTATTCCTTTCACAATGGTTTTATGAGTGCTCTCTCTACCTTTCAGGCAGGTGGGAAATAAATCCAAGACACATTGACATTTAATGATTAAGTGTCTGCATAAAGTTCTTTTTAATGTAAATTTTAAGTTAGACATGGACATCTTACTTATCTGTTGCAATGAGGTCTCTATTTTATTATTTATTTTAATCCGAAGTTAGAGGCTTCACTTTTGGAAGCTGAAGTACAATATTTAGAAGTCTGTCAAGAGCAAAGTATTAGCAAGACTTTAAAAATATAGGGATTTATAAGGCTACTAAGGTACAAAAGCTTGGGCATGTCCTTCTTACTCCAGGGAGCTTACACCTTCTTAAGGGTATAGAAAAATAAATTGTGTGTGTCATAGCAGTCAAGTGAGAAAATTGTACCTTTAAGAGTGGATTTACAGAATTCTATATTGATTAATTCTTGCTTCTCTAAAAAGGTACAGTGTGACTGTTCACCTCCATGAACTTATCACTTTTAACCAGTGTTTCTTAAACTTTTTAAGACCAAGGAACACCAAACTTTTTTTTTTTTTTTTGAGGAACACCAAGGACTTTTTTTTGTTGAGCAAAAAAAAAAAAAAAGGGGGGGGGGAGTTGGGGGGAAAGTTATTGAGCAAAAAAAAAGTCACCTGCTCCTTTAATGGTGGTCATTTCTCCACGCCACAGCTGCGACTGCCTCGTGGCACACCGGTGTGCCGCGGGACACAGTTTAAGAAACACTGCTTTAAACCTATTCTGAAATTACTGTTGGATCTTAAAAATTCTTCTGTGTTAAGTATTTATCTATCAAATGCCTCAAAGTGTGACAGGAGCAAAGGAAAGATAGTAAGAAAGGTTCTGTCATTAAGTACTTCCAGTCTATGGCCCCAGTCTTGAAGTTGGATCTGTGTAGCAGACCTTTGCACCCAATCTGAGCACCATTGATGTCAAAGGTACTTTGTGTGGCTGTACAAGTTCTTACACTGACTTGATTGCAAGATTGGACTGCAGTAGTTATTATATTGTACATGTAATCTTTATAACACAAGGAAAGTGAATGCCTGTCCAAGTTATTTGTGTGTCCTCATTATTGTAGTATTTGGGCATGCCACATATTTTAACATGTTCATCCTTACAGCACCCATGTGAAATAGAGAAGTGTTATTATCCCCTGTTCACAGATGAGGAACTGAGTTAGGGAGAGGCTAAGTGACTTGCCCAGGATCACAGAGGAAATATGTAGTGGAGCAAGGAACTGAAGGCGAAGCCTTAGCCATTGGACGATTTTTCTACTCATAGCCATGGTTGGCTATACAGTGACTGGCAAAATTCTGTACATAGTTTACTTTAAGTCAAAAACATTTTTTGTGAGTTTGCATTTTTCACTGCTAAGTGCTTCATATATATATATATATATATAAAAATAAAATAAAATTCTTGGAGGAAGGGGAGGACCATACCAGGAAATGTATAATAATAAAGCGTTCTAATTAGATTTTTTTTGTGAACAAAGGTTAACTCCTTAAACAAACTGGAAGAATTAAAGCCAGTTAAAAACCATTAAACCATTACTTAAGTATTGAAAAAAATCACTGCATATCTTTGCTGACAGGAAAAAATGGAATTCAATGGAAATCTACATGTCCGTGCTTGATGTCCATGTGCTATTAATTAAGTCCACTGAAAACATGAGAAATAAGTGTCTGATCCAAAATCTACTGAAATTAATGGAAAAAATCCACTGATTTCAGTCTGAAGCATGTAAGATGCAACATTATGATATTACCTGCCTTTTATTTGTCAATTTCAAATATGAAGCCGTATTCATGGTTTATATCCTGGAGGCTAAAATTTGTTTGACAAAAGTGTCAATGATCTTATATAGACTTTAATCTCCTGATCATTATTTACGAAGAAATGGTAAAAATATTTAGCAAGGTTTGGATTCTATTTTGGAGGAATTACATGAGAAGCTTAATTTACTTAAAAGACTAAATAGCATTATTTAATTTTCTGTGGTTATTTAAGAAGGAGGTTAGATTAAATTCCAACTGTTTTACTTAACAAGAGTCAGTTCAGAAATTGAAACAAAAATATCGTGAAATCACGTTTTCATAGATTCACCGAGTGCTTACATATTTAAAAATCTTAAGTAATAGTGATTTCATTCTTCAAAAATGAATAACTATATTCTTTAGAAGTGGAGAAAAATGGAAAATTAAGAAAAAAACATATCCACCACTCTGTCTTTCGATATATAAAACAGTTTAATTTCTGAAATGACTTTTTCAGACTTATACTTGTTTAATACCAGTCTCTTGCATTTTGAAAAAAAAAAGATTCAACTCTTCGAATTCAGGTTCTTCTACTTGGCTCTTCACTGCAATGATTTGAGCTCCTGCCAGTAGTCTCTTAAGCAACACAACTACTATCAATCATTTATTGTTTGTTCTCTCATCCCCTTCCCAGAGGAGGTAGAGCATGCAGTGGGAGTTTTATTTTGATGGGAGTTTTTGTTGTAGTTTTTTGAAGCAAGAGAGGCTCCTCTAAAATTTTGCATTTACACAAAACTTATCCCAAATTGCAAGTTCATAATGTGTCCCAGAACAACATAACTTGCAGAATCCCATTCAAAACCCAGTTTTTGAATATGAACACTTTAGAATGGATGTCTATGTTTAAAACAAACAAAAAAAACCCCACACAACTCACACATTCAACATTCACAGATTCCGACATGTTGGTTTTACAACTTTAAGTACATATTAGACTATTCAAATAGAGATATAATCACCCTGTTTCCTAAAGTAAAAAACAAGACCCTGTATGGGACTGGCCTGAGCTTCTTGTGTTGCTGCTCATCTAAGCCACATGGTGACACCAGGGCTGGCCACCTAGCAGGGTTGATCACCTGAACCCTACCACTCTCAACCTTGTAACGCCACTTACCCCCTTACCTCAACATTCCCCCACGTCCACCTAGGCACCTCACTTTTTGGGCAAAACTTGACATTTGTTCCATTTGCTTCTGCCAGCTGATGGTCAGATTAGCGCTGTGACTTTGGAATCAAATTCAGGTCTTACTCAAGTCACCAGAGTCAATACTAATGGGATAAATATTTGGCTTATAAATAGCTTGAATGCACATATACATGAAATGTAGTGGAAAATGTTGAAAAATGACTACATTGGCAATTGTAAATTCAGATCCAGTGCAAAGCAATTAAAATTATATAATACCATAGTAACCACTACATTTTAAAAAACCTGCTATTCGGGTACAACAAACAAGCATGAGGCATGGGAGGAGGGAGAGAGAGGCAATTCCTAGAGTTGATAGGCTATGTTTTGCAGCTGAGCAAAAAACGTATGCCTATATGATTAGGATTAATGTCTTCTAGGTGCAAAGTACCCTTACTTTTTATCTTTCTGGCATCAGAAGTGCTACACATGTGTCTCATACAGATAAAGACATCAATTCATCTTTATCATTTTTGTATTTTCCAGCTTGTTTTAACAGATTTAGTGTATGAACAATTCAAAAAAAAAAGTTAGCCTGCTTCCTTCCTAGCCTTTTATTTCTCACAGTAAATATAATAATCTCTATACTCAAATATGTGAAGATTATATATGTGAAACTGCTAGAGAGCTTCTTGTGGCAAAGAGTTCAGACTCCATACATAAGTCACTGTAAAAATATCCAATAATTTTATTTACACAATAGTTTTTCTCTCTCCTTATATAAACATGCATATATGCATACACACAAACATACAGTGAGTAAATTGCTGTAAAGTGTATAACCCTTTGTGGGTAAGAGTTATGGGTATGTACGAATTTCCTATTTTTTAAAAATAACTTAGAAAGTTTCTAGCCCTAAGAAGAATTGCATAAGAGTAGAGAAATTTCCAGTTTTTAAGTTTGTTATATGCTCGAATTGGGAGAGATAATTACAGACTTACAGAATATTGTCTGGGTATAGCAAAAGAAGGAAAGAGAAAGACATTTGACATGGGTTTAATCAGGCCACAACTTTATCATTAGATGTCTATGCCTGTCCAGCAGGTAAGTGTATAGTGCAGGTAACCCCATGTTATTCTGTAACTACCCGAGAGGCATTTTACCAGCTCCCCCTCTTTTCCCGTCAAAGTCCTTCTAGAAAATCCATTGCTGGGACCTTTTTTTCCCCCAACTAGGCCCTTCCAGCAAATTTATTGCTAGGACTTGAGCATAACTTGGGAGGTGGACTTCCATCTGCTTCATCTCTATTTCTGTCATAGTCCTTCCAACAAATCCATTGCCAGGACTTTACCACCCATCCACCTCATAGGAGGGTTAAGATGGTCTATACGAATAGGGGGAAGATTGACTCCCTGCCGTACCAATCATATGAATACCCCACCACCTCCCATTTGTTCCTTTAATGAACACCTATTTTAAGTCCTTTCTGAGCCTTTTATCAGGCCACTGTATAGCTTTCCTATGGAGTACCTTGCACTGGACATCTGCCACAAGGAGGTACCAGCAATTAGTTTGGCTGCCTCGTCTTTCAAATTCTATTCTGAACAGCCTTGTATTAACATTACCACTTCTCACTAAAGAACTTTTAAATTCCTGGGACTTACCAACACCTCCATTTCAATACCACTTTTATAAAGTTACAATAAATAAAATAAATAGTTCTAATAATGATTTAAGAGTCTAACGTAAATCTTACGATTTCCTAATTTTCAAAAAATATTGAGCACCCAATTGGAGTTGTACTTTAAAAATAAATATATATAAAAAAAACAGATTGTTTAGTTTGGTTCCCTATTAACAATATAAGAGCCTAACATTAAAGCAAAGATTTTCAACAGTAAGTGAATAATGTATTTTGAGCTTCCGATAATTCAATTTAATATCTGGAAAAAAAAGAAGAGGACACATAACCAGTGATCTGCCAGCTTTCTGAAGATTAACACCACGTGCTTAATGGACCAGCGGTTTGAGAACCATTGTTATAAACTTTCTGCTGTGACTAAGAACATCTTGGAAGATATTCAATTATTGTACCCAAATTTATCAGAAAAAATTGTTTTGCATAAGTGTAAAACCAAAATGCTTTCATTTTAAGAACAGATATTTCTCTTAAAAACTTAGAAAAATAGCAGAATTTTCTCCTCTCCCTTTATGGCCGAAGTTTAAATCTATACTACCTATAATTTTCATTTGCCTTGCTTGTCTATTTTTCTTTCTTTTCAAGAAGAGGAAGTTCTTAACATCTACATATGACATTCTAGGGAAGTGAGAAGATACATTAACACTACACAATGAAAAGCAAAAGTATCTACAATTAGCATTACACTAGTATTATGTGAGTAAAGCTCTGAATCTTGTTTATATTGGTGACATAAGCATGTAAATAAACCTAACCCAGAGAAAGCAAAGGCACGTTTTCCAGTGGAAGTTTGGCTCTATAAACTTTTACAGAACAAACACCACATTGTAGGTCCATCAGTTGAATACATAAAATGAAATAGCATTGTCAGAATTAATGAGCCAAAGAATGATTGACACCAGGTATAATCTGTGGTTATGTCAAGGATTTGGGTTATTTATTCAATGGGAAACTAAGTGTTGTGTCAACACAGATCATATTTCTTTTCCACCAAATGTCTTGCCAGATCCTTAAAAGGAGTTATACTCAGCGTCAATCACACCTTCTATTACTCCATCTGTATATCCTTTTTAAAGTGAGCTAACTGCAGCTGCATTATATACATATTTATGAAAACCTATGACAGCTATTTGAATAATTTCTCCATGGAATGCAATGTTATGCAAATAAATATACACACAACTGACACCTTCATAAAACGTCCATTGTAATATTTCCATTAGAAAAAAAATGATTGCCCTTCCTGTTGGTTTTATTTTGATAGTTGTGAGGCTTTCTACTTCTGCCCAATCACAACAGGCTAGATTGTCATGGTACTCACCTGGCTGAATGGGGAAGGAAAGTGATTATTAGATCCCTTCCTCCAGTTTATTCCCCATCTCAGAGAGTGGTATTTAGGAGCTGCACAACCAGTGTCTCCCATGTAAAAACAAATGAGTGAGGAGCAAAGAGGATTCATCGTTGGTTCACCCTCTCCTGCCCTCCATTCAATGGCCAGTATTGCCATGGCAGGATTTCAACTGCTCCATGAGAAAATATTAAGTAATTTATTTCCTCCTCACTCTCACAGAGCAAGGACAGAGCTCTGGGGCAGTGCAGCTATATGCTTCTTATGTTGGAGAGATTGTAACTTTATAATCTCTCTCACAATCTCCATTTTTTTCTGGTACTGACAAAGCCCACTGAAGTCAATAGAATGATTTTCGCTGATTTAAATGGAATTCGGGTTCAATCTATGTATGATCATCATCTGATTTAGTAAAGCATGGGACTTCCTTTAAATGAAGACACTCACTGCCTGAGGTTAAACACAAAAAAAACCCCACAACACACAACCCTGGTATCATCTTGCCTTTGGGCACCATTTATTAGTTTTACACAATCTAACATACATCTCAAAACCTGAAAAATCTATTGTCCTTTGACCTCTGTTAAACCTTTTCTTGAATGCTTGTTTTTGTCTGTACATGAAATTATTGGATAATTGAATAACAGTTATTACTAAAAGATTTACCCAGGGTTACTCCAGTCCTTAACTCAATTAATTTTTGGTTTTTTGAAAAGAAACTGAAAACGTACATGCTTCATTTTAATCATTGCTCTGGGGTGTGGCTGGTGTTCAGTATGCAGGCTTCCGAGGAAAGAGAGGACTACCTCAGCAGCTTGGGGCCATGAGAGAAGTGAATCTCCATAGTTAATGCAGCTGCAGTGGGCACAGTTGGGGAAAGGGTGCATGTCCCCAAGGTGGGGCAGGTCCAGATTCATTTGTTCCCCACACTCCCTAGACAGGAGGGAAAAATGCAGCAAACTGTGCACTTTTCCCTTGCTCCCTGACAAAGGGCAACAGCCAGCAATGTTCCCATTTGGGAGGAGAGGCCTCAGAGCCCCTCCTTGGTGATACTGTCTCTTTTCCGTATGGTTTTATGAGACACAATCCAATTGCAGGCACATCCCGTTTTCCTAGAAAAACCAAACCTTATCTGGCCTTAAGTTTGATACGAGTAAGCTCTATACCAAATTTGGTAGTCCTATCTCTTACCATGTTGGAGGAGTTCTTGAACGAACAGACAGACATTCTGCATTCTCATTTATTTCATTGCGAGTACATATTTTACACTTTTTTAAACCAAAGATTACATTGAAGGAGCATAATATGCTAAACAATATGACATTTCACAACAACAAATAAAAAGAATTGGGCAGCATCTTTTTTGTTCCTGTTAATATTGGAATTCTTAGTTACTCTTCTTCTGAATGTCAAAAAAGCGTATAAAAAAATCCCATTCTAGAGATGCTTGCAATCCATGTCTCAGTTACATACATGTGAACAGATTCCTGGAACATAGGAACTGAACTTCAACTTTTTGAATCATTCAGTTAAATAGTCCCACTTCTGCGCCCCCCTCTCATATTCTAATTAATACCCACTACTATTCTCTTTCTTTTTCTGTCATTGTGGCCTCCTCATTAGGCCCTTTTATTATAGAAAAGGGGCCCAACTAAAAATCAGTCCCTCATTGTGGTAGGCACCCTTATGAAACCGTCCAAGAACTTTCAGATGAAATCCTGCAAAGAGTAATGCATGTACTTATCTTCAGTAACACAGGTTGTCCCTTTGACTTCAAGGAATCTATTCATTGTAGTAAAATTATGGACATGAATTTTTCCAAACTGGGCTGTATATAGATAAAAACCAAACAAATCCACTAGTTTACACTTACGTGGTTTGTGTTTAGCTGTTCTCAGGAGCTAATCAATAGTTTGCTATTTTAACCATAACTTGTGTCATTCCCTCAACTGTCTTCCTTTTTTAATTTAATAATTTTACCAGTCAATAATAATAATTTCAGTAAAACTGCTTTCAATTTAAATAGAAACAAAAACACAAAAAGAACAAAATCAGTAATGAAGCACACATTATCAAAATATTAGAAATCATCTTTATAATAAAGCAAAAATTAAAGATATATATTATATGAATGATCAGATATAGAAGAGAACTCTGTATGCAGATAAGATCTATTTTAACGTATAAGTTATAATTGTTATAGAGATTTTAAATCAGTCATTTTATAGCTTTACTGAAGGTGACCTTCATGTTGAGAGAAAGGTGAGAAATGACTTGGACTTTCAAGTTTATTAAAACTTTTTTTTAGGGATGTAATGATGTACTCAACTAAATGATTAACTGATAAGCAGGTGCTTATCAAATTAATGTTTTGACTGCACGCAACACTCTCCTCTCCCTCGCAAGTAATTTTTGAGCCTGTGTGCAGGCAGTCCAGGCTCATGCCAAGACCTGGCATCAACCACCCCACCAGTTCTTAGTGCTTATACCCCAGAGTCACAGCGGGGGGTGATGCAGGTCCCCCTAACACCTGTAGTGTGGGCAGGCTGGCTCAGTCCTGGCTCATGCCAGGACACAGCATCAACCCCCACTACAGCTCTGTGCTTGTAGTGCAAAGCCTCAGCAGGGGTAGTTGCTGGACCTGGCAGAAGCTGGGATTGAGTGGTATCAGTGCTACCCTTTATCGACTAATCATATAGTCGACAAAATTTTTGTTGACTACATGATTAATAAGTTACTCGTTTCTTAACATCCCTACCTTTTTTTAATGTGCATAATGTCCCTTGACAATCTCTTGATGACACTGTTCAGGGACAAAAACCAAAAACAAACAACAAAACAAAAAATCATCCACTTCCATGAAGAATTTTTCAAGTTGTTACTTATTCCTTTTTCTACCAACCCTAAAGTCAGATTCTACTTTGGAATTCTACTTTTGGACACCTTTTGTTGAGCCAGCTAAAGTCAGGTGGCATTAAATCAAGTCATAATTCTTGTTCATTTTACAAAAATATAATTAAAATAAGAGAAAAAGGAATGTATCTATTTGATTAGTACAGAAAGCAATGAAAGTATGAATCATCGACAATATTGAAAAATATTACCTGTAACAGGACAGGAAGCTTTCTTCCTTACCTAAGCTAATACTGACTTATGTTGTCTGTTAATTCAATGTACCACAACACAGGATATGTTGTAGTTTTAGTATTACTGTAAACAATGTAGCTATAACTCAGATTTGGGTAGTTCAAACCTTGATTAGCATTTGACATTTCTCCACCTCCCAGATGAGGCTAGGATTGAATGGTGAATGTAATTTCAATGCAGTTCACTACCTCACATCCATTCAAAAAACCCTCCAAACCATAAATATTCACTATTCATGTTATAATGTATATATTCTTTGTTCCCAAGGCACATTGTTGATCTAAACACTACATTGCAATGTTTCCTATATAGCCATCCTAAAACATTCCTGCACACCAAACTCCAGGTAACATCTGAACACATTTTTTTCACTAATTAATTGGACAGTACCTGACAGTAGATTTTCCTAGAGCAACAGTAAACAGTCATGATGATTTTGTGTCACATCAGTGGTAAGAAGTTATTCAGACCAAGGAATAGACACTAATTATTTAGGCCTGTCAATTATATTTTGATTGGTGTATTATAGGATTCATGCAGAATTTAAAACCATATACAGTATAGATACAGTTCATTTTCATAGTTCCTCCAGATTGTTCCATGACTACGGTGGTCCCTACCTGACAGGGTCCTTAAAGCAGTAAGGGCCAGATTTTCACAGATATTTTGATGCCTATAACTGTAGATAGGCATCAAGTTTCAAAATGCTCAAGCAGGTTAAGTGCCTATTTCCAGTCAATTTAAAGCTTTTTTCCAAAATCCCAGTCTGAATTTGTAGGCACCTAAATAACTTCCCTAAAACAAGTAAATACATAGCTTACATGTTGTTTGCTCACCATTCTTTTCTACTATGCTAGTCAACTGATAGCCATTCATTATTCCTGCCATATCACAAAAATGATAATATTGTTTATGCCCATTAATTGAACTAAACACTTCATAAACAGGAGAAGAACACTTCTAGTACAAATAGTGGATAGATGTATGAACAGAGATATTCAATAAAGAAGAACCTTCCCCGAAATTTCTATGAAAACAAAATCTATTTGCATGAATAGTCATAACAAAGAACAAAAAGCAACACAAAATATGGAATTCTAATTAGTGATAACATAGATGCATTTTGAATGAATATGACATAAAAAAATAATCACATTCAGATCTATAGCAAAATATTTTGAGGTTGAAAAAGCAGCAGAAGAAACTTCCTTTACTGTCAACAGCCACGGATTCAGGCTTGCGAGTGACCAACACATGCATCTCTCATTCAAGATATTCTTGAAAGCATGAAAAGAAAAGAATGAAAAGAACTCTCTCACACACAGGGTATGTGAGAGTGGCCACACTAGGTAGACTGAAGGATGCAGTGCTGTAGCAATTAATTTCACAGCATGAACAAAAGAAAGATTCCTGGAAACCGAGTAGTAAGCCACTATACCCCAATTCATTCTGATGTACACATACTATATAATGAGTTAATCCCATATATCAGAAAGTAGCTATTATCCACAGATATTACACTTGATCCTTTTTTAAAATAAAAAAAATCTAGATAAGCTGCTGATGTATCATTAACATTTCAGTGAATTATATTCTTGTTCTGAAAATACCATGTGACTAATGGCCATATTTTGATACATTATTATTTTTACATCACAAAATATGTATTATCCATATAAGTGTTCAACTGATTCATTTTGACACTATCATATGAAAAATGTATCTTCCTGGATGCACCAGACTAGTAATAATAGGATGTAATTCTCCACTTTACACTTTGATCCAGATTATAGCTTTAAATCACATCTACAGTTGATGAGGTGGTGTGAATACCAAAAATTACTTTCCTTTTGTAATGAACTAGCCACTCCCACTCTCTATTCATACCAAGTTGATTAGCATCATATTTGCATATGAATTACAGCTCTACAGTTTCAAGATGAAGTCTGTTTTTCAAGAGCTTTATTTTTGGAAGGGGGGGGGGGAGGGAAAGGAGAGAGGGTCAAGTTTGGCAACTTTCAAATCTGTTACTGAGCATCCAGAAAGGTTGAAGTGCTCTCCTACTGGTTTTTAATGTTTCCATTCTTGATATCTGATTTGTGCCCATTTTTTCTTTTGCATGGACGCTCCAGTTTGTCTATTTTACATGGCAGAGGGGCATTGCTGGTACATGAGGGTATATATATATATATATATCATTAATAGATATGCATGTGAATGAGCTGCTGATGTTGTGGCTGTTGTGTTTAAGACCTATGATGGTATCACATGAGTAGATAGGAAGACAGAGCTGGCAATGGGGCATGCTCTCAGCTTCTATTTGGGACAAATCATGTATCAAACGTTATAAAAAGGCAGCATCATCTACTCCATTTTGTCTTCAGTTCTGCTCCTCACCTCTGAAATAAGGTGAACTGAAGCTTTGAATTAAACTCACCAATGCTGCTAAGAATCTGATATTTGGACTCTGAAATAATATGTATGTATCTGATTGCTTTGACTATTTAACAACTCTCTTCTCTTTTTCTCCCTCTTTAGTATCTAAAACTAAAGGTTTTATTCTAAAAATTGATTGGCAGCATGGTATTTTGGGAAAGATCCAAACTAGTATTGATCTGGTAATATGTCCAGCCCTTTGGGCATCAGAAAAACATTCTGTATAATGGAATAGTGTTTTAAATAACTTTCCATTTTATTGGACCCATTTGCTGATTGGGACCCAGAGACTGGAACATAATAAAGGCTGCAGAATTTCTTTTTCCCAGCTTCTTGATAATTAGGATAGGGTGTAAGGAGTACATTTTTTACTTGTTTGTGAATCTAGCTAGAGAGTTAACCATCACTTTAGGGAGAATTTGCTCCTCTTTTCACAGTCTACCCACACCTTGTCATTTTCAGTGTGAGCTACCCAAGGCACCTCCAGTCACAGCTAGTTAATTGTTTTGGTTGTGGTAGATAAAATGTTTTTAGGTGCTCTGTACTTGTAACCTTCTCTCCTTGACATCCTTTCCTTGGTTTACCATCATTGGATTCCCATTATATGTTCTTTTCATATGTGGCTTCATCTTATGAATTATTTTGGTTAATGCCATCATAATTAATATAATGTATTCTAAAGATGGGAAAGAATCTAGAAGATCAGGTTCTCTAATACAATGTATTTCAACATTGCCAAAAGAGGCAGACTAGAACCTATGGGCCAAATTCTGATACACATGAGTAAAGGTATCTCACAATTTGAGCATTCTTCTACAGTCTCACCCTACAATTAGATCGAAGGTACAAATATAAATACAGGATGAGTAAAATCTAAAAGCCAAAATAAGTTTGTATCTAAAAAAACAACTGGTGTAATTTGCATTTGATAAATTATAAAATATTTTCTTCTATAGAGTTGCTGATGTGGGTAATTTCGTGTAAATGTTTCAAAAGCCTCGCTTTCAAATGAGTGTGATTCATCAAATTATTTTGCACTTTATGATGTTTTGCAATATTTAAAAAAAAAAAATCACTATTTCCTTTCCCCTGTTCTTTCTGTCAGGAGCTATTTTTGTGTAGTTAAACGAAAGGGAATTTAAAGTGCATCTATGGTGCATGTTGTGGTTTACCTTTTTTTTTTTTTTTTTTCCAGATACTACAAAATCTACACAAAGAGCTGATCAACGAATATAAAACACGTAACCACAAAAATGGAATAAGTAAGTAGCATCATTGCACTTGAAGGAATAGCCATAAATTAAAGTAGCAAAGAAATGCCCTTTGCAGATGCAGGTAATACAAAAAGCAATTATTTTAAACTATTATGGATAATGCATTTCAAATAATCTTGGAAAATGTCCTACCATCACCACTAGTCATATGAATGCAAAGCTGAACACAGAGATACTTTTTCATTACCAACACAAATAGAATGTAATATACAAACATATTCCAGAAGTATTTATGGTATTATTGTTGTATAGGGATCAATGATATACACTTCACCATTGTACCTAATCTGCTATGGATGAACACTAAGCTCCAACACACAATTTATTAAAGCTCTGCAGAGAAAAAAGCATTCCATTTCAGAAAGGATTTTGATATTTCATAATTTGCATTCAGCCCTGTTGGGAACAAACCCCCCAAATTTCAAAATTCTCTACAAAAAAAGAATGGAGCTTCTACTCCAGGGCACTCCACCTAGGGGTGTGCCCCAGAGCCGTAGACCCTGAAGACTGGTTAAGATGACAGGATACCAGACAGGTTTCCACTGGACCCCCATCCTGGTTTCTGTCTGAGTCAAGTCATCTCAACAAGATTTCAATGAGTTGGCAAATTCCTGTAAATGTCTCAGGATTTTTTTTTCCAAGCAGCTGTACTGTTTATCAAAATTTTGAGATATGGCAAACAACCTAGAGTTTATAGATTCATGGGCCTGATCCAATATTCATTAAAGGCAATGGGGAAAATGCCATCTACTTCAACGGCCTTTACATCAGACCCTTACCACGGCTCATCTTGGCATGAAAACTGATGTGTAGATGCTCTTACAGTCTGAATCCAAAACTGTAGCTAGCTCTTTGAAGGAAAATTAAACTTTCTTGGATACTTAGTTGTAAGCTCCTCTCATTCACTATTCCAGCATGATGTTATTCAACAGAGGGCAGGACTCCCTTTTGGATTTTCTTACAACTTTAGGAGACGGGACCTGAAATTCCTCCCTTTGCTCTGAATTGAGTGCCACTGTGTGTTCAGCTCAGCCCAACCCCACTTAGACAAAGCATCAGTCACAAAGTTCTTCACTAAAGAACCAGAACAGGGTCACAGTTCAGCAGCAGCATCTCTGGTTGCCTCATACTCCTATCTTCATTACTAAAAGCTTCCCACTGGATGGTGGTAGAGTAACTTTTTTTTGCATGAACAAGTAGTCCACAATTTCTTGTTACTACCACTGGTGCTGAAGCACACTGACCCTTGGGCTACATAATAATTTACATATTAATGTCTCCCTAAGATTATCAGTTTGCTTGCTTGTTTTAAAGAATACTTCTTTAGCACAAGGATAATTTTTCTATAAACATTCACAGCTTTAGTTATCAGCCCCTAAGGCAAAGAATCATCAGTTTGTTTTTCTATTTCAACTTGTAACCCAGTAGAATTATAATGATGTCATCTATCATCTTCTCTCATATTGAATTTGCATCTAGCACTGCATGATACCATTGTAAACATGAAACACATTGGTTTTAATACCAGCCTTTTATCAGGTTTGGAAATTCTCTCTCCCCACATTTTTTTTTAGTCTAAATTACATGCTTTTCTCCTAAACAGACAGATTGTTTATTGAAGTATCCACACAAACACCTCAGATTTATGTTCTGTGCTCTCACTTGCCTGGGTGTACCAAAAGTTGCTTGAGTTAATGCACTTTCCCTTTCTGATATACTTATGAAAAGAAATAATGATATGTGAGCTAGTCATCCTACTGAGCTGAATGACATGTTGCATTGTTCTGTGTAATGTTGAAATCTGTTTCATAGGCAAGCAGAAGGCAAAATCATGTCTCCCATGTATATCACAATTCAGAGGTACATCCTTTAGTAATGCTCTTTTGCGTACTTGTTGCATAACAAATTTGTGATGGCTTGGTTCCATCTCTCTTTTCTGTCTTCCTTGTGCTAGAATTCTCACATAGCTACAGAACCACTCCAGCAGGCCTCTGGCCTAAATTTCATGCTTGACACCTTATTTCAGGCACTATTTTCTCCTATCAGCAAACTCACAGCTTCCATCTCTGCTACATACAGTCTCTTCATTAACACCAGTGTGCTACCTGCTTATTGCTTCTTTGCCATGCTAATATTGACTAAACTTCATACTAATCGTCTGGGTACACAAGAACATAAAAAGTGTCATACTGGACTAGAAGGTCCATTGGTCTGACCCAGTATCCGGTCTTCCAACAATGGCTGGTGTCAGATGCTTCAAATGGAATGAACAGAACATGGCAATTATCAAGTGATCCATCCTCTGTCATCCAGTCCCAGTTTATGCTGGGTTTAGGAGCACTCAGAGCATAGAGTTGCATCCCTAAACTTCTTAGCTAATTGCCATTGATGAACTAATCTTTCATGAAACTATCTAATTCTATTTTAAATTCAGCTATACTTTTCGTCTTCACTGCATCCTCTGACAAATGAGTTCGAGGTTTTTCGTTTTGTTAAGTATTTTTTAATTTTATTTTCAAACTTGCTGCCTATTAGTTATGTGAATTGGCCTTGTGTTATGTGAAATAACACTTCCCCGTTGACTATTTACCTATCGTTCATGACTGTATAGATTAATATCACCCTTGATTCTCTCTTTTCTAAATTGAACAATCCCAATCTTTTTAATTTTTCCTCAAATGGAAGTTGTTGCAGACCCCAAATAATATTTGTTGCCCTTCAATGGACTTTCTCCAATATATAAATAGCTCTTTGATCTAGGCAAACCAGAAGTGCATGCAGAATTTAAGGCGTGACATTATGTAGTTACACAGCAATGATCATATATAAGATCCTTGGAGACCCCACCCTTTACCTCTCTCCACTATGAAAATTGACCATTTATTCTTACCATATGTTTTGTGCCTTTTAACCAGTTACTCACCTATGAGAGGACCTTTCTTTTTGTCCCACAATTGCATTCTTTAGCGTGGGATCTTGTCAAATGCTCTCCCTCAAAATGCAAGTACACTAGATCCGGTGGATCACCCTTGTACACACTTGTTGACATCCTCAAGAATCCTAACAGACTGGTGAGGCAGGATTTCTCTTTATAAAAGCCATTGCCCACTGTATCATGTTAATCTAATTTGTCTAATAAATCTGTCCTTTATTATAATTTCAACCAATTTGCCAACTAGTTAGACTTAAAGGCCTGCAACTGTGTTTTCATCTTCTGAGAGGCTCATCCTCCTTAAAAAAAAAAAAAAAAAAAAAAAAAAGAGCAGTTGACTGGTTAAGCAATATGTTTAATTGGTTAGCCAATTAAATGGGATTTTACATCTCTACCCCTTACCATGTGTATTAGTAGTTTTCTCCATCACTGGGTGTTCAGAAAGATTCACAAGATGAGTGAAGCAGGAGCCTACAGTTGCTCTGCTTTCGTTCACCCATGAAATCCACCATGAGACCTACATAGTATATTTCATACATATGCAGTACATTTAATAATAAAGCAGCACAACCAGTTTTATATATGCCCATTATACTAATACCAGAAAGATAGGAAAAGAGGAATTGGATGGTTTTGAAATTAGCAGATTATCCACATAGAAACTATGCCATGTTCTCCCTTGCAGCCCAGCAAAGCATTTCTGATTACTGTCTATCTTCCTTCTCCTGTTCATATGAGATTTTGAAATTTGACACATCAATTGTGCAGGCTGACATCCAGAATCATTGACAAATTCAGATTTGCTATCCTTAAATATGGAAGGTCATTGTTACAGTGAACAACTACAGTGAGCTACAACTGGGGCCTTTAATATATTATATTTGAACCATACCACAGCAATGCTCGTTTCACCTATACATTAAAAAGGCTTTTAATAACAGAAATAAAATCATTCATGCAGAGGCTTGTTTCATAAACATTAACACAGAGCAATAATACCATATGTATACTATTGTAATATGTGCAATGTTGTGTGATAATGATTGCCTATAATTCAGTGTGATTTTTAAAATGTACCAAATAAAATATTGATCAACATGCTGAACTATTACTCAGAAGATAAGATCAATTTATGAGTAGCATTAACTTGTAAAGGATTGTGACCTTCCTTGGGTACACAATAATTTGAGGGATAAGCTACTGTAGGTCTCCGGATGAAATGAAATGTTTATCAGAATCAGCTATTGAAAGGTATTAGATTTATGAGCCGCAGTTCACTTTAATGACCCACTCTAGGGCAATATCCCTGCAAAATGTGGGTTTTGTAAAGGATTGTAGGCCTTTGATAATCCATCTGAGAAGACGGGGAATTCTGATAACATGTCAATGTTTTAGAGATTGTTTGTGGTGGAAAAAAAAGAAAGAACATGATTAAGAGACGGAAGAACCTTCTATGTGAATGCACGGTCAACATATAAAATCATACAAGGGATTCCTCTGACTTGCCCAAAATGTGGACATCATTTGATTTTGTAAATGTATAAATATGCTGGTACACTTTCATGTTTCTAAAATTAGAAGGATGTCACTTCTGCCATGAGAAAGTGAAGCATCATATGGTGAAATATCGCTGCATGCTCTGTCTCAGTTGCAATTTAAATTGAATCAATTACACAATATTTTAAATGAGATGTAATTACTCTATCTAAATGTTTTCATTTCTGTTTTAGCTCTCAAATATTTCTTCCCTGGAGCACCAGTCTTGATATGACCACAACAATTGCACTGACACCTAATTTATCATTTTCTTTTACATAAATACATGGAATATACATTTCTTCAAAACATTTAGATTAATTCTGTTGCATTCACTGAAAAAGTTGCAAAGTGTCATTCTAAAGGAAAAGATACATGACTTTATGCTGGTTTTAAAGAAAACCCAAAATAATTATGCTTTTGTAGAACAAAAAGCAGTTTAAGTCCACAGTTATTTATTAGCTCTGCAGCGTTCCATTCTCCCATCCTCTGACATGAAAGCTACTCAAGGGAGAGAGAGCTAGGGTAGGGGGAGATTGGGACTGGCTTAAGAAGAAGAGTGAGAGGGGGCTAGGAAGCAGTGGGTGGGGAGAATGAACAGTAGCAAGAGGGCAGGAGACATATGACAATGAGCTGTGGTATGGGGAAACTTTGGCTGAGAAAGACAAAGGGAAGAGCAGAGAATTATCGTGAAGATAGGAGGGAAAGTTATTGGATGCGTTAAGTAGCTGTTTCTCAGGTGGTACAAAGGTTTCCATTAAGGAAACGTTACAGACACCACACATTCACAATCCAACAGCTGAGCTAACTGGAAATCAAGTAGGAAAGGTGGGGGAGCTGGAGGCAGCCTGTGGACTCAGTGGCTGAGCCACACAAGATGACCTATGAGATGCATCTATGGTGAAGGCTAAGTCCTAAGGCCTGTACAGTTTTAAATACAGACTAGCAATTTCTGAACTTGCTACAAAGTGAGCAGATAAGCTTGGGGACTCAAACTGCTGTTGCCCAGGCCTGCTACCAGGGGCACAAAGGGGACAGTTGCCCCAAGATCCAGCAATTCAAAAGGGCCCAGACCCTTTAAATCACTGCTGGAGTACTCCTCATCTCCCCACCCCCTTCAGATCTTTGCCTCAGCCCTCCTGTCTCTTTGATCCAGGGTTCCTGCTCCTTCAGGCCCAGTCTCTCAGCATCCTTCATTTGAATCAGGCAACACTCACCACCACCACCTCCTCTTCGCTGCCAGACACCAGCAGAGGGATCAAGGAGGACACAAAAAAGACAGTCTCCTAGTCTTAGTACCCATACCTGCCTCTGTCACCCAAAAGAAGCAGATGCAGGAAATTCCTGCACTCTTCTTGAAATGTTGGGTTGGAACAGACACAAATTCAGATGGACTCTTTGGAGAAAAGTTAGTGCTAACCCTTGACCAGTTACAATCAAACATATACAAAAGTGAGATTCCAGAGTTCATAATTTGGCCAAAATGTGACCAAACTCTCAGGGATAGCTACAGGGATAACACCATTGTTCAAGACACTATTTACATGAACACATCAGAGCTCATTAAAAAATGGTTTAAGTACTTTATCATGTGCAAAGCCATATACATCCTCCCTAAACTTTATTCTGTGAAACAGTTGAACTGTTTTGTTTTAAGTTTTCCCAAAAATTCAGCTTGAGGCAAACACCCTGCATAGATAATTTCAACCCAGACAGTTAAAGTTTGGCAAATGATATGAGCAACTGAAAAATAGGGTCTTAATGGGAAATGTTGGCAAAGCTTAATTATCACCATTGCTACCTGCATACTCATTGCTTAAAGGTTGAAGTGAAAATTCAGAGTGATCAAAGAAATTCATTATACTATTGAAAGAGTTTAATAAGCTGACAAGGAAGATGTTAAGAACTCAAGTAATTAGAATGGCACACAGACTGCTGCTAAAGAGATGACTTTACATGCACATGTGAGGCTAGCTGGAGATGAAGGAAGAGCTAAACAAACGTTAACTAACCACCATACCAGCAATGGAGGGGAATCTGCAGAAAGAAGACTCCAACAATTTTGTGTTATGTGAGTGAGAAATGACGGAACACGTATATCAAGCAACTAATGATGTTAAATTGGATAATACTTCATGAAGTGCCAAATGCCAAAAAGAGAAATAAGTTTGTGAGGAATTACTATAGATGAAAAGTTGGATCGCTCAACTCTTTAAACTGACAGGAGTCAATTCATTAATACATTCTAATGGAGCCTATGAGTGTACTGCAAACTCCTGATTAAATAAAATATTTGCTACCTTTCCACTAAACCACTAAAACATTGAGTATGGGTTGTCAATATATTAAACACTTGAGCTCATATTATCATCACTCCAAAAAAGCTTTTGTTATAGTGGACCTTGAATGAAGCAGTTATTACAGCACAGAAAAAGTGTGTGTGGGGAAGAGATATCTTAACACCAATGAACGGATACATTCAACATGTGTGTGCACATGTATTTATGCGCATCTAAAAAAAATACAAGCTATTGCTTCTGCAGGATTGACGTTAAGGTTGTTTGCTTCCACTGCCAAGAAAACTGTTCTGTAAATGTTGACCAGCAGATTTCATTTATTTCTTGCAAAGCAACTGTAACAGATTGATTAGTGTTTCTGCAATAGAAAGTTTAAATATTTCAAATCAGAGTTCAGTCCTAGACCTGACATTGAATACTTCAAGTTGTGGATGGTCTGAGATCAATTACTTTTTTCTTCACTGAAGTTAATTGTGTGGAAATACTAGAAGACCCACAGTTTCCTGCTAAGATACAAAGAAATTGTGTGTATTTTTGTTTTTGTCCATTCAGTTTCATTTATTAAATAGTTTCAGTTTTCTTTAGAAAGCCTTTATACAATAGCTTACAAAACAAAGGAAAGACTAATGAGTACTGAAGTATTTGCAGTACAGGAGGAGATGGAAGCTATTTTTAATCACATTACTTTATAAGTCACTACAACAGAATGAGAAGTCAAATCTTCCAAAGAGAAGCAATTTCACCAATTCAAGACAGCAAGGATGCTGTGAAAATTGGTTCAAAGCTTGAAAGAAAATACATGAAGATTAATGTTTATGCTGTATATGTAAAAAGGAATATTGACGTAATAAAATATCAAGTTTTAGAAACCAAAAATTTAGCGAATTGAGGGATTACAGTAAGAGCTTTCTGGGAGCTATTTTAAGGTATTAGTTCAGTGTCCTCAAATTCTTTACTGTAGATACACCTTTCCACACAAGAAAGTACCATTTTCCATTGTGGGGGCCCATTTTTACCCTATGTCAAGTTGCTCTGTGAGAAATCAAGAGTTAAAAAGGTAGTGTCACTGTTAGTCTTCTTTTGACAACTATCTTCCTAAATTAAATTCAAGTCTGAAAAAAATGCTAATTGTATGAAGGAGGAGATAGTGACTAATTTAGGTGACTACGGTCCCAAATCAGTAATGAATTGGAGGAGGAGATGGTTAGTCTAAGTCCTGGACAGATATCTTCAGAAATGGGAAGACCACTTTTCTCTTTAGCTGTCATACAGATATTATGTAGAGTTTGCATTTCTGATTGCATTATATTTTTTCATGACCAAAACCTATATTTTTAAATTGTCCTTAACTTTGAGACAGAAATTCTTATTTGTCATAAGAACCTGTAGGAATCAGTGAGTCTTTTACATGGGAAATGAATTCCAGTTTTCCTTGCAAAACAGAGAGTTTTGGATACAATCACTCAGTGGAGATTTGTAAGCAATAAATCAGAGTCTACATAATCCTGTAGCTGGGTGGGACATGATACTCCAAGCATTTTGTCATTTCTCTCTCCTTGTCCTTTAAAAAATATCAAAATGTGGAACAGTTCTAGTAAGCTGAAATGCAATTCTATAACTCAGATGGAAAAGCATGTAATTTACAATATAACAGTGAAAATCCATAAAAGTCTGCGTAAGGGAGGAAGAATTGTATGAGATGATCAGCATCTTGGAATCTAAAATGCACGGCCAGAGCTAAATGTGACTCAGACTATATATAGGTTAGCTTATGAGTTGAATCCCAAACCAAATGCTGATGCAAAAGACAGTGTACATAAAACCTCTCCCTCTTTAGCAACCAGGAACCTGATTAAAGCAAACAGAGAAAATGAAATGTTGCATTAGATTATATCTAATGATGTTCTTATGAAGTTTAAAAACAGACAATTCTTGGTGCAGAAAGCTGCACCAGGAAGAACCAACCACTACAGCAAAGCATATCACAAAATCTTTGTGTTTATTAATCGGTCAAAACCCAGATACACGAGTGAGCATTCTTAGCTCAAAACACCCTGAACTCGTCTGAGAAGATGCAACTAAAAGAGCTGACGACAAAATATCTGAGAGGTCAATAAGAGCTGATGGGCTGTTAGCAGTTCTGAAAAAAAATCAGATACTTATGTAGGTGACTAGCTCACAATTGAGCAAGGCAGTTATGTTCATGCTTAACTTAAGCATGTAAGCAGGCCCAGTGATTTCAGTAGAACCATTCACCTACTTTAAGTCAGGCATGTGCTTAAGTACCTTTTGAGGAGGGAATTAGGAGTCTAAATTTTAGGATTCTAAGTAGCCATAATACTTCCATCTTATACATAAACAAAATCACCAGTTTTGACATATATAACACAAACTATACAGTTCACAATGAAAGTGCAGTACATCAAGAATTGTTTAACATTATTCAGAATTTCTCTACAGAGAATACATGGATGAAGAAAATCCTAATAAGAATAAATGATTACTTTGCAAAGAGTGGGAAAAGAAAGACAGAACTGCATTCCAAATGTAATGAATAAATCTTGTACATATGAAGACATAGTAGTGAATGGCTAATTAAATGCGTTTTCCTGTGCTTTTGGCAAGTCTTTCATTTTCATGGTCACCTGTAAATGTTACTGAGATGACACATCTGTTCTCCAGTGCTGGGCACAGTTTAAGAGCATATATCACTTGTGTCAACTGAGTAGTAAAGTTGAGAAGGTTCTTTAAATCTAAATCTATTGGTGGTTCCAAACATTTCCAAAGGTTTTCCTTTGAGACTTAAGTCTTAAGACACTTGGACTCACTCAAACCAAAAGTTCCCCATGAAGCTTGAGAAAAAGTAGTGCAGCAGCTAAAAACAATCTACACACAGAGCATATAGATAAATCTCTAAATTAAAAACTCTTACTTTTGTGCAATTTACTTGGGATATAAACAGTGAGAATCTATAAATACAATAAACTCAAATACAAAATTATACTGCATATTTTTTCTTAAATTCCACATAAGATATGTATGTGAAACACCAAAACAAAAATGTTTGAAATCTGTTAAATATTCTAGAAACAAAAGCTCAGATACCCAAATTAACAACATCAGTAATGAACTGGCATGTGCATTTGCCTATAGATATCTCCATCCTAACATTTTCAACTTGTCAAGAGGTAAGGCACACCTTTGTTTTGTTTTTTTAAAGTTTGTTCATTCGTGTTCCTCAAATTAATTTCTTTAAACATTGAGCACACAAAAAATCATGTTCTAGCCTTAATATAGAATATTAGAACTGGAAGGGACCTTGAAAGATCACCACATCTAGTCCACTGCCCTCAAGGCAGAACCAAGCACCTCTAGATCATCCCAGACAGATGTCGGTTACCTGCTCTTGAATATCTCCAGCGATGAAGATTCCACAACCTCCATAGGCAATTTATTCCAGTGTTTATCCACCCTTACACTTAGGAAGTTTTTCTGAATGTCTAACCTAAACCTCCCTCGATGCAATTTAAGCCCATTGCTTCTTGTCCTATCCTCAGAGGCTAAGGAGAACAATTTTTCTCCCTACTCCTTGTAACACCCTTTTAGATACTTGAAAACATCTATTATGTCCCCTCTGTCTTCTCTTTTCTAAACTAAAGAAGCCCACTTCTTTCGGTCTTCCCCCATAGATCAAGTTTTCTAGACCTTTAATCATTTTTTTTGTTCTTCTCTGGACCTTCTCCAATTTCTCCACATCTTTCTTGAAGTGTGGTGCCTAGAACTGGACACAATACTCCAAATGAGGCCTAATCAGCACAGAATAGAGCAGAAGAATGACTTCTCGTGTCTTGCTCACCACACTCCTGTTAATGCATCCCAGAACCATGTTTGCTTCTTTTGCAAGTGTCACACTGTTGACTCATCTTTAGCTTGTGGTCCAGTATGACCCCTAGATCCCTTTTTGCAGTACTCCTTCCTAGACAGTCACTTCCCATTCTGTATGTGTGAAATGGATTGTTCCTTCCTAAGTGGAGCACTTTGCATTTGCCCTTATTAAATTTCATCCTATTTACCTCAGATCATTTCTCCAGTTTGTGTAGCTCATTTTGAATTATGACCTTATCCTCCAAAGCACTTGCAACCCCTCCCCAGCATAGTATCATCTGCAAACTTAATAAGCGTACTCTCTATGCCAATACCTAATTATTGATGAAGATATTGAACAGAACTAGTCGCAAAACAGACCCCTGCAGAATCCCACTTGGTATACCCTTCCAGCATGACTCAGCCATTAACAACTACTTTCTGAGAATGGCTATCCAGCCAGTTATGCACCCACCTTACTGTAGGCCCATCTAAGTTGTATTTCCCTAGTTTATTGACAAGAATGTGATGTGAGACCATGTCAAATGCTTTACTGAAGTCTAGGCATACCATGTCCACCGCTTCTCCTTCATCCACAGCATTTGTTATCTTATCAAAGAAAGTTATTAGACCGGTTTGACATTGATTTGCTCTTTACAAATCCATGCTGGCTGTTACTTATCACCTTATTATTGTCCAGATTTTTGCAGATGAATTCCTTAATTACTTGATCCATTATCCTCCCTGGTATATAAGTTAAAGTGACTGATCCGTAGTTTCCTGGGTTGTTCTTATTTCTGTTTTTAATAGATGGGCACTATATTTACCCTTTTCCAGTCTTCTGGAATCTGTCTCAACTTCCATGATTTTTCAAAGGTTCAGATACCTCCTTTATCAGCCCCTTGAGTATTCTAGGATGCATTTCATCAGGCCCTGGTGTCTTGCAGACATCTAATTTTTCTAAGTGATTTTTAACTTGTTCTTTTTAAATTTTATCTTCTAAACCTATCCCAATCTCGTTAGTATTCACTATGTTAGGCATTCCTTCATCAGACTTCTTGGTGAATACCAAAACAAAGAAGTCATGAAGCACCTCTGCCATTTCCAAGTTCAGTGTTACTGTTTCTCCCTCCTCACTGAGCAGTAGGCCTACCCTGTCCTTGGTCTTCCTCTTGCTTCTAATATATTTATAGACAGTCTTCTTGTTTCCCTTTTGTCTGTATCCAGTTTGAGCTCATTTTGTGCCTTCACCTTTCTAATCTTGCCCCTGCATATCTGTATTGTTTGCTTATATTCATCCTTTGTAATTTGAACTTGTTGCCACTTTTTATAGGACTCCTTTTTTATTTTTAGATCATGTAAGCTCTTCTGGGTAAACCATGGTGGTCTCTTGCCATACTTTTTCTCTTTCCTTTTCAGTGGAATAGTTTGTTTCTGGGCCCTTAATAAAGTCCCTTTGAAAAGCTGCCAACTTTCTTCCTTAGTCTTGGTTCCCATAGGATTTTACCTACCAGCTCTGAGTTTACTAAAATCTGCCTTCCTGAAATCCATTGTCTCCATTTTATTGTTCTCCCTCCTACCATTTCTTAAAATCATGAACTCTATGATTCCATGATCATTTTCACCCACACTGAATTTCACTTTCAAATTTTCAACCAATTCCTCCCTATTTGTTAAAATCAAATCTAGAATGGCTTCCCCCCCTCCCCCAGTAGCTCTCTCAACCTTTTGAAATAAAAAAAAAATCATCTCCAGTGCAGTCCAAGAATTTACTGGATAAATTGTGCCATGCTGTGTTAGTTTCCCAACATATGTCTGGATAGTTGAAGTCCTTTTAATATATAAGGCAATACCTCCTCCTTTTTTTCTTGCCTATCATTCCTGAGTAAGCTGTAGCATTCCATAACAAATTCCAATCGTGTGTTATCCCTCCAAGTCTGTGATACCAGCTATGTCATAGTTGTGTTTATTTACTAGCATTTCAAGTTCTTCCTGCTTATTTCCCATACTTCTTGCATTTGTATATAAGCATCTAGGAAACTAATCTGATTTCCTCCCCCCACCCCCAGTTCTGCCTTGTCCCTCCTTTATCTCTATTTAACCCATGCTCCCTCCCATTTCCAACTCATCTCCCAGGTCCCCATGTTGTTCACTTACCTGTGGGCTTTGGTCACCTTCCCCCATTCAACCTAGTTTAAAGCCCTCCTTGCTAGATTAGCCAGTCTGCATCCAAATACTTTCTTCTCATCCCTTGAAAGGTGAACCCCTTCCCTGCTTAGCAGTCCTTCTTGGAACAGCATCCCATTCCTTCTTGGAACAGCATCCCATGGTAAAGGAAGCCAAAGCCCTCCTGGTGACACCATCTTTGCAGCCAGGCATTCACCTCCAGGGCATACCTGTCTATGCCTAGGCCCCTACCTTTGACAGGAAGGACTGAAGAGAACACCACATGCATCCCAAACTCCTTCACCCATACTCCCAGAGCCCTGTAGTCACTCTTGATCTGCTCAGGGTCATACCTTGCAGCATCATTTGTGCCCACATGGATGAGTAGCATGGGGCAGCAGTCAGAGGGCTGGATAATCCTCAACAATGTCTCCATAATGTCTCAGATACAGACCCCTGGCAGGCAGCATACCTCCCAAGTTGTCATGTCTGGGCAACAGATTGGTGCCTCCGCCCCCCTCAAAACTACCACATATTCATCCTTCCAAATAAATGTTAGACTTTTCTATAGAAAAGTCTGTGCCTTTTTGATCTGTAACTCTAAAGAGAGACCTCGAGACAATACTTAAATATGGAAAAGCAGAGAAATACTTATTCTTACTAGTTTTAATAGATGAACAACAACAAATGCCACATTATTTGTAAAAGTTTTATTGTGCACACACACAGCATTTAGCAAAGTAAGCATGACCTCTATGTAAAAAGAAAAGCAATGATATTTTAAATCTCATTACTCATTTTTAGGAGGAAAAAAAAAACAGTCTAAAGTTACCTTCATATCAAGTCTGCAATGCCAACAAGCTAGCTAACTGAAGTAGAATTTAGTTTACACAACTAAAGATTATACCAGGGTATTGTTAAATATTTAGAGCCAGATTCTGCTACTCCCATTAAATACTTTCAAGTAGTTCCACTGATCCAACTGGGCCTACGGAGGAGATGAGTGACTACACCATAGGAACAAAGATGTCAGGAATTGGCCCACAGTGGACAAAACAAAGATTAATCATTTTAGAAGGGTGTTAATAGGATAGCAATCAGGTTGATTTTGAACATTCATTGTCATTGGTTCTGCCTGTTTGGAGGATGGGGAAAGAGTTGACTTTTTTATGTATACCAATGAAGCCACACACACAGATAAGTACAAGGCCACTTTTGAGGAATCATTAAATCTTAAGCCTCTGCACGTGCATTTAAAACAAAGAATATAAGATAGTGGCATACAAGATCTGGCAAAGAAGCATCTGAAGAAAGATATATTAGGAAAGGATCTTACAGAAAGTAAAGATATGAAAAGTGACAAAGCAAAAGTAGTGCCACATTTCTTGTAGACAAAAGGAAAGTGTGTTTTCAAGAGCTATACCTGGAGTCACAATTATAGGAGCTGTACCACCTAACCTCTATCAGTCATAATCTAGACCAGTGCCACTTTCTATTAACCAAGCAATAGAGGAACTAAAATTACTTACACTAGAATATGTGAGTCTCTCAGCTTGCTCCAATGCATTCTGATGACTTAATTAGGTAGGTAGTGTAGCACATGTGGTTTCCTAGTCAAGTTCATCACAAAGGCCAGATCATCAAAGCAGAATAGTTGTGTGCTCTATAGCTAGATTAAAAATACGGATTTCTTCATTAAGTGTCTTGAATCTGACTGTGCCTACTGGTTTGTCACCATCTATTCAGACAATTAAATAAAGCCTTGTGCTGGAAAACCAAAGCTAATAAAAGAACTGCAAATTGAAGTACAGCTGGCAATCTTTTTATTTATTAAGTCCTCAGTGTACACTGTGACAATCTCTAGAAGGCAAGGCACATGCTGGGATTTTTTTTTTCTTTAATATTTGTCCTCTTTCAAAGCGTGACATTTTCACTGATAGGATTTCCCAACCTTTGTCATCCCCACAAAAAAGGCAAAGTATAAACAAAGGTCACCTTTTAAAGCCAAGAAACATGAAACAATCAACGAACTTTGAAAAATTGTTGGTGTCAATCAAAAAAGAAAGAAGTATGATGTGCAGCAAAACTACTCCTGAAAGAATGATCTGGCATGTGTCAGATAAAGTTCCATTTTCAATATATTATTCCAAAGGTGCAGTTAAAGCTATGTATTTCAACTTCTGTCAATAGGGCTGACTTGGAAAAGAGAGCAATATTGAATAATGATCAAGGAACCAAAAAAAAAACCAACCAAAACAAAACAGTTCACCCAACAAAAATCTACAATACAAATGCTTAGAATTGGTGAATGTTAACTACTCATAATATACAAGACATTAGCTACATAGCTTTTATTTTCTGGTAGTATGAAATCATCATCTCTTCTGCTCTTCACCACAAAGTCAGCATCACAGGAATGACAGAGGGACATGATGTTAACTTGATGGCACAGATTGCATTGCATTATGAAAGAATAAAACATTAATTCATCATTTAAACATGGTGCATAAATAATGTAGCTCAACTAAATGCAAAATCTTTAAACATTTTTAAATGCTGACAGTTATAACCAGATTATTTTGCAAATAAGGGGGAAAAGCCCTGTAATACAGAAAGGTGTGACCTCTCATGAAAGTCATCATTCACCTGTATGCATATAGAAAGTTCTATAATTAAAATAATTCCAGTTTCCTTTGTCAATCCCATCTACCCTGCTGCCCTCAATTACTCAATTTTTTTTTTTTCAGATAAAATTTGCCTCCCTGAGACAAAGCCAGAATAACGATATTTAGAAATTTGAAATAAAAATTCATGAGTCAACTCTGAACTATTTAAGCCTGGGGTAGTGGTGGAGAAGCCACATACTTTTCCCCTTCTGTTCTAATATGGGATGAAATCCTGGCCACACCAAAATTGAAGGCAAAACTCACATTTACTTCAGTAGGAGCAGGAGTTCTCGGTCAATTAAATGCTGATGGTAGAAACTTCAAACTTGCTTTGCAGGTATCTGTAGCCAGACATGAAACCCATCTTGTTTCCCACCAGGGAGCAAGAGAAAGGCAGTCAGCCTTTGATGCCCTGGGAACGCAGGTATGCTGCCTGTCCCTGACTAACAAACAGAAACCAGACAGTAAATGGGCTAGCTGACGACCCGGGGCCTCCCACTGCCCTGATGGCTAGTACCAGTAACTGACATGCCTGCACTGTCCCAGGAGAGGAATCTTCGCCCATCGCATACCAGAGGTGCCCATTGTCTGCATTTTCCCAGGTGTGAATTATGCTTTGCACCCTTCGTGGGAAACTTGGCATTCAAAGCCATTTTTCCTAATTGGCCACTTGAGACCAGGAAGAAGCCTATGTGACCCAAGGGGTATAAAGAGGGGTTTAGTAGCCCACCCCATTTGAGTGCCAATCATCTACACCTGCTGGCAGGTATTGATTGACTCCCGAGGTCTGTGGGACACCCAACCTCGCCCTACTTCTTCCCGAGGGATTGAGAGAAAGACGCTGGCCACGCCAAGTCTGGAACGCAGGGGTGAGAATGCATGCAAAATAGACACCTAGCAGGTATTTAATAAGAGCTCAGAGAACCAAAAGGGTTTCATGGTACCCGTAAGTGACTTATTAGTGTAATTTCTGTCCTGTCCTTTGTAGTGGCTGTGTTATCTGTAACACAGTAGTAGCATTTAACAGCTAAGTTTACCCTGTAACAATAAAATAGTAACTGTTTAAGCTGTGACCTGACTCCTTCAGTTGCTGTAACAGAACCAAGCACAATTTTAAAAAGAACGCCAGCCGGTCATAAGGGACAGATATAGGGAGAGCTTGAGCATTGGATCATGTCGCTTCCAGGGGATAGATCCATTGGGGCATCTCTCAGCCTCCCCAGGCTGCCCGCTGTGAAGGGATCATGTATCCTAGCAGTCAAAATCTGAGGTGTAATAAGCTCTCCCTGTAAACTTCTTGGGGCGCCCGTCAACCTCCTCCAGGTTGCCCGCTGCTAAGGGACCCCAGTCCTAGCAGTTGAAGTCTCGGGTGTATAATACACACACATGCACTGCCCTGACCACCGGCTGACAGAATCATAGAACCTTAAAAAGCTAGCTAAGCTTTAAGAAAATCAGATCAGTGTTTTTAAAGATCCCGGCAATATAGTGCATTGAACTCCTATGATCTTTTGAAACACTTTGTGAAAATGTTTGCTAAAATGCTTTAGTTTTGGATCATGAAGATGTGCCTCACTCAAGAGTAAAATTCATGAAATACAAAAACAACAAAATTGAATACTTTCCAGGTAGAACTTCAGAATTTGCTATCAGTATGAGCATCTTAAGGTGACCCTTCTGCAGGTGCTGCTTCTTTCTCCATATTTAAAAGGAACAGCTAGCAGGAAAGTATCAGGTGAAAGGCTCCTATGAAAGCCTAATTAGTCCCTGCTCATGAAAGGAGAATGAACTATCAACTTTCTGAAAGCCAAGGAGCTCACTGACCGTGAGGATTTTCTGAGCTGGACCTTGATGTCCCACGTAGTTATATTTTGGCAAAATAAGATATTACGTTAATAAAAATCCACATCCATTATGGACACCAGTGGTTTTCTGCTCTTAAGGTTTACCATCCAAATTGTCACTGTGGTGCATTTGCTTATACTAATGATTCTCCCATCCATCACCTAGCTTGCTCAATGTGTAAACATCACATGATGAAAAGCTCCATCTCAAGGAATTCATTTAAAAAAAAAAAATAAAATAAACACGCATGTAAACAGATCTTAGGTAAATTAGCTTTACTTAGATGCTTCAGCTCTTAACTGCACTGTGAAGAAAGTCCCCAGGACAAGGAATGTACACAGATACCACAGAGATAAAGCTATGGTTCAGGCCAAGGAGAGACCGCCATTTCATTTTCAACCTGTCACCCAAAGATACACGCTTAACTTTGAATCTTGAAACAGTTAATCTCAGCAATGAGGTGGCTTGGAAACTTTGATCAAAATCTATTCAGTCATTTTAGAGCCATGCAAATGTGAAACAGGTGAAAATTGTTTTATAAAAGTAACCATGTCAATCTCTGTGAAGGTTAATAGCTATCTTCTTATCTCAAGGATCCATTTTTCAAGACAACCTTGAACACTTAAGTAATAGAGATTACAGAATTAGTTCTCAAAAGGCAATACGCATACTTTAAACATCACACCAGGTCCAGATAGCAAAACCACACATTTGAAAAGGAAGCCACAAAGCAAATTAGTGGACCCTGAAATTGTAGACTAGAAATTGGCAAATATGTGAATTTAAAAAGGATTTAAAAAAAAAAGAAACTTTAAACTAATAAGATTAACAATGTATGAGGGGAAACATCTTAGAAGCCAAAGATAGAAGATGTGGTGATAGAAAAGGAATTCTATCCAGTGGTTCTAAGGAAAAAAAAATATATAGGAAAGGAAGTAAAATGAAAAAGTTATACATTGATAATGAACTAGCAGTCTCATAAAAGATGAAATAAAAGTGAACACCAAATAATTTGCCAGAAGGGACAGAACTGTGTAGTTATTGACATTACTTACTTTAATGGGGTCATCTGTTTGATGAAAGATCTGATTTAAGAGTCAGATACTGTCAGTGACTGCAGTCAAGAACATGGGAATGTTTCTTGAACATAAGTGGCTCAGACTCATCCCAGTGGGGGACACGGTCATATTTTGTTGCTTTGCCTGGCTTCAAGAACAAAAGTGAACGCCCAGCCTAAATAATGAGTTGGTTTGTCTGTTTACTTATTATAAAGCAAATTTCCGAAGTAACAACTACTTTTCTTAAGGGTGAGGAAAATCAATTACAGTTTTTAAAAAAGTGTTTCCATTTTCTTAGTTCTTCTTAGACTTCTACCAAAACTACTCAGCCAAGGGCAGGTTATTTCGTCCCATTTATTCTGGGGAAGGAATGGAGGCAAGGGGATTTCATCTCTGTCCTGCCCCCAATAAAGCTACAGGGAATTCAACTACAAAAATCCACCAATCATAGGAGCCATTTAGAAATGAGTGCCGATCCACAAAGTACAGTCTCATCCCAGGAGGCATACCTGGGAGGTCGACAAATGCCTTTGATGTCGACCGCAGAGCGTCCAGACTACCGCGCTGAGCTGACAAACAGCTGATCGGCTCAGTGCAGCAGCCATTTAAATTTAAATGAAGCAGCGATTATTTAAATTGCTGCTTCATTTTCCTATGCCGCCAGAGGCATGTAGTCTGTGTGCTGGATGGCAATAGGTCAGAGAATGTCATGGGAAACAGCTGTGGTCTGTGCAACCCCACAGAGCCTAAACACCAGACAACAGACAGTATCCTACAGGATCAGAAGAAATGAGGGAGCATGCCGAGGAAGAGGTACTCTCTCTTTCCACCACACCCTGTGGTAAGGCTGGATACAAATCCCAGTAAACTCAACTGGAGTGTTTCCATTGACTTAATGGGGTTTAGATCAGGCCCTAATCTATAGCTTATTGATCTCCTCTAGACAAAAGCTGATGGGAGAATTTAGGCTTAAATTATTAATATCCAACTACAATAGGAATTTTTTTTTTTAATATTATTTGTGTTTTATTGTAGCTATCTTGTTAAGGTAATATCTGGTAACTTTAAAACATTTCAGTGATTTGAATTTCATAAATGTGATTTAGATGTGTTTGTGTTCTCCTTTGCATTTACTTTAGTCACTATTTAGTTTTCCTAGATCAATGCACTAATAAATGAACAAGTAAAGTTACCCAATTTTTAAACAAATAAAGCAGCTAAGAAAGCACACACACACACACACACACACACACACACACACACACACCCCTTTTTCAAACCCATATTCGGTGAAGAAGTCGCATGGCAGAGATATTGTATGTCTCAGGAGACGAAGCGGAATCAAGAGTGTATTTTATATGTGAATTAGAGGTAAGATGTAATGACACAGGATGAAAGACTCAGCAGTGATTTTAATAAAGGCAGGAGCCAGTACTTCCCTGTGGACTCTATATGCAAAGGAGTGAGAACTGGAATATGTGAAAAGATTCAACAAAAAGCAGGAATAAATGTTTCAAAGTTGTGAGATTTCTATTGAAATTCATCTGCATTTTATTAAAGTAGAGAATTCTAATTTGGAGGCTAATATTTCTGAGAGTTTTTCCACAAACAAACAAACATCTGGAACAATTTTCTATCTTCTGATATAAAATACTAAAGGATAAAGAATTGAAGGATTCAATTGTAAAAGGTCTTTTCTTTAAAAATGTGCTATATATTATAAGAAAATTAAAACAGTGTGGTTTGCAGCGATCTAAAGATAATTGTTCCTGTGATTCTGAAATTGTGGTTGGATTTTTATTTTGATATAATGAATAACCAACTTGATTTTACAATCTACAGGGTAATGACAATTTTAATTGCTATCCTTTATTATGTGCTTTTTAACAGTCCTCAAAAAAAAGCAGTTATCTATGGCTCTATTAACATTGTTGAAATAGAAAGCAGAGTTCCAGAGATGAATTATTGCTTTTATCCGACCCTTCCAAAACGAGGAGGAGGTTTGTGCTTTTGCTCTGATCTTTCATTGAATCATTAAAAAAAAAAAAAAAAATCTAAGTAAAAGACCTGAAACAAAGCAAAATGAATGGAATGTACTGCTGGAAGAAAAAAGTCTTGCTTTTTTTTGATCTGCTGAGATAATTGCAATTCTGGCCAGCTGCCAGCTAGGCTGAGCACGCTAGGATGTCTGGCCAAGTAAAGTAATCTCCTGGTTCAGGTCTGAGGCCTGTGATGAAAATTACAAAGGAGAGACAAAATCAAGATGCCACCTGTGATTTTATTCTAAAACTAATTTGATGGAAAGAGCAATACAATGCAAACAGCCTTTTTAACAGAGTCTAAAGTCTGACTAGATTGAAACCAATGCTAATAGATGGAGATAGTTATCCTGAAAATAAGTTGGGCTCAGCGGGTGTTCCTTTTCAACTGGCAGTTTGCGTCTGACAGGTAAATTGCTCTGAAATGATGTTTGAAGTCTGAGGTAAAAAATTTTAAGACAAGAATTTTAAACTAATGTACTTTTTCTGGAGTCTTATTCTTTTGCTAAACTATGCAATATGTACTAAACAAAAGTAATTACTTTTTTCCCCATTTCCTCTCCATATACCACAGGTCAAGAAACCTATAAAGAGTGTTTTCTTTTTTAAACAGACTTTTCTTTTTTAACAGGGGGCCTGTATTTCAGTGAGTTGCTATAGAAAATAATTATCTGCTTGCAACAATCTCAGCAATAACCCAATATTGAATCATTGCCCTCTTAAGTTGAAAATATAAGAAATAGTCATGATACATCAAAACAATTCTGATTACCTTATGAGGAACCAATGTAGTTTCTCAAACTCATTTATTTTTCATTAATATATAGAAACAGATTATCTAACAATGCTTCTATAACCATGTTTGGCATGAAAATGTAAAAAAGAAATTTTAATTTTTTTTTTGCACAATTATAAAGGTTTTTCATTAGGTTAGGAATTTCTTGAGAGATGTTCCCAATTTTCAGTGTCATTGATGTCAAAGAGCTTTTAATCTCATCCTAAGTGCATTGTGCAGGCAATATACCATTGCACACCTAATATAGTAATATTGCCTATTTATCTAGGACGGCATTATCAGAATCAGTGTAATTTATACACTTACCAGTAAAATAACATTTAAAAAAATGTAACAGTATTGCTTTCTTTTCTGAACTGCTGTTGGTGTCACTTACTATAGTAAAGTTCAGTGCCATATATTTATTTAATTCAATTTTTAATGCTGCATATTGAGGACAGAATGACTTAGAAGCCATTCTTACTGTTGTACCTCAAGAATGTAGATGGTCTGCATCTCATTTGCTAGATTTTGCTACCTATACGTTGTCCCATCCAAAATTCAAGTCTTATGAGGAGCATTAAAGTAGTATGACTGCATAGATTTACAGCATTAACTGTATTTTCGTAAGCATGCTATAGAATATAGTAGAACCTCAGAGGTGTGAACATCAGAGTTATGAACTGACCAGTCAGCCATTCACCACATTTGGAACCAGAAGTACACAATCAAGCAGCAGCAGAGACATACATACATATATACATAAACAAAAGCACACAGAGTACTGTATGCTGTTTAAATATAAACTACTAAAAATAAAAGGAAAGTTTAAAAAACTATTTGACAAGAGAATGAAAATGTCTGTACTTGTGTCCTTTAAATTATGATTAAAACCACATATTTTCTTCTGCATAGTAAAGTTTCAAAGCTATATTAAGTTAATGCTCAGCTTTAAACTTCTGAAAGATAATCATGTTTTGTTTAAAGTTATGAACATTTCAGGGTTACAAACAAATAAACTCCATTCTCAAAGATGCTCAACTCATATAGTCTTTTTGAGTGCATCTACACTGCACCCTTACCTCGAAATAAGGGTGCAAATTGCATAGTTTATTTCCAGGTAATTTCAAAATACCTTATTTCAAAATTTGGTGCTGTCTACACAGCACCAAATTTTGAAATAAAGCGCTATTCCAAAGTGTCCCTTAACCCTTGTGGAATGAGGTTACAAGCACGCTGGAATACTGTGCCTGTTATTTCAAAATATATTTTGAAATATATTTTGAAATAACAGGCTGCTTTAAAGATCGGAAGTATCCTGAAATAGCTATTCTGCATGTCTTGAAATAGCTCCACAGTATAGATGTAGCCTTAGGAGACTTTTGCAAGTATTAGAAGAAAGTGTTTCTAACTTCACTGAAAACAACAGTAACTAGATGGAATGCGAGCACAGGGCATTTTGGCAATTAGCTCAAAATATATATTTGTATTTCAGCTTTTTCATATTTACAGTGCTTTGCTATTTTCTTTCTTCAGTGATGTTTTCCACAGATTTCGTATTCTCTTGGCTCTTTAAGGGACTCCCTCAAGTTAAGGGAATGTGGACTGGATAAATGGATGGTAAGATGGATAGAAAGCTGGCTAGAAGGCCGGGCCCAGCGGGTAGTAATCAACGGCTCGATGTCAGGATGGCGGTCGGTTTCTAGCGGAGTGCCCCAAGGTTTGGTTCTGGGACCGGTTTTGTTCAATATCTTTATTAATGACCTGGATGAGGGTATGGATTGCACCCTCAGCAAGTTTGCAGATGACACTAAGCAAGGGGGTGAGGTAGATACTCTGGAGGGCAGGGATAGAGTCCAGAGTGACAGACAAATTGGAGGATTGGGCCACAAAAAAAATCTGATGAGGTTCAACAAGGACAAGTGCAGAGTCCTGCACTTGGGACGGAAGAATCCCAAGCCTTGTTACAGGCTGGGGACCAACCAGCTAAGTAGTAGTTCTGCAGAAAAGGACCTGGGGGTTACAGTGGATGAGAAGCTGGATATGAGTCAACAGTGTGCCCTTGTAGCCAAGAAGGCTAATGGCATATTAGGTTGCATTAAGAGGAGCATTGCCAGCAGATCCAGAGATGTCATTATTCCCCTTTATTCGGCTCTGGTGAGGCCACATCTGGAGTATTGTGTCCAGTTCTGGGCCCCCCACTACAAAAAGGATGTGGACGCACTGGAGAGGGTCCAGCAGAGGGCAACCAAAATGATTAGGGGGCTGGAGCATATGACCTATGAGGAGAGGCTGAGGGAGTTAGGTCTGTTTAGTCTGCAGAAGCGAAGAGTGAGGGGGATTTGATAGTGGCCTTCAACTTCCTGAAGGGAGGTTCCAAAGAGGATGGAGAAAGGCTGTTCTCAGTAGTGGCAGATGGCAGAACAAGGAGCAATGGTCTCAAGTTGTGGTGGGAGAGGTCCAGGTTGGATACTAGGAAAAACTATTTCACTAGGAGAGTGGTGAAACACTGGAATGGGTTATCTAGGGAAGTAGTGGAGTCTCCATCCCTAGAGGTATTTAAGTCTTGGCTTGACAAAGCCCTGACTGGGTTGATCTAGTTGGGATTGGTCCTGCCTAGAGCAGGGGGCTGGACTTGATGACCTCCTGAGGTCTCTTTCAGCTCTATGGTTCTAGGATTCTATGATTTAAGTTCACTCTTGCACCTTTATTTTCTCAACAGCCCCAGCAATGTTAATCAAAGGAATCCTCCTTAACCTTCAAGTAACTATATCTTAAGGCCACTGATTGTATATTTTCTTTCATATTCAAAAAGAGCAAGTCTATGCTGTAGACCATAGAATTCTCACTAAAGCTTGAACTTTAGAACCACACACATGCATGGAGATAAGCATTCATATCAACATAAAATAAATTCTGAAAAACAATAAATAAATAAATTAAAATAAGAAAGTACCTACCTGGAATTAGCTGACCCAGTAACTGATGGGACCTGGACAGGCTGAGTACAGCTACAGTGAGAAAAAAAGGATAATGTTCCCATTTCATGATGTTTCCTTCCTTGCATTACACCAGCTCAGCAGCATTTAAGAGTTATCTGCAACAAAAGTGGAAAGAAGGTAGACTAAGATGACAGTTTATAGTCGCAGGCAATTTGGAAGAGTTTTAAAATAGCCTTAGCAGAGTACATTCCAGTCAAATTAACTGTAGTTCTTTATTAAAGCACTTTTGAATCTTGGAATGAGTAGTTGTTTGTAAAATACGAATTAACATAAATCCCTCAGGCACCAACAGAGGCAGGTAATTTGAAGGAAGGCATGAGAAATCCCCAAATAGACTTTTTTTTATATATGATATATATGATTGATTATTTAATTCTGTTGGCTGGCCGAGCTAACATGTAAACTGCATATAAGAATTTAAGTACACAGTTAAAAATCTTGCTGAATTAGGGCTTAAAATCAGTCTCTGCTCGGGAAGACACTTAGCACACACACTTAACTGAAACATGTACTTAAATCCCAAAAGTTGCATGACTGCTTTCCTTAGGTATGGTTTGTTGACGGGATCAATCTTGCCAAGGTACTGAGCACTCTGACTTGCTCCAGCAAGTCACTTACATATCCAGGCAAAAATGTCATTTGCTTCTGTGGTATAGGATCCACTCATGGTGGAACTCTGTGCCCTCCCCCCCACCCAAAAAAAAAGAATTTTCCGCATAGTATAGGAGACTCTCACGATTAGTGCAATTGCTATTCAGGGTTCTGTGTATTCGCGGATCTCTTGTCCCAGACTTGGCAGAGGAGGGTGCCACAGGGAACTCACCAAGGCTACTGACTCCTGCAGTGAGTTCCCCATGGTGAGTTCAAGAGCCACTGTTCCCATTATTTATGAATTTCGCAATTTGCAGTGGATGCAGGAATGCATCTTTCACAAATGGTGAGGACTTCCTACATTTTAAAATTCTGCCTATTTTATCCATACAACAGGATATAATCACACAAGTTTCAATTATTCTGGTAGTTTACTATTTCCAAAATACCAGTCAGCAAGCACGTCTGCAACAAAAGAGAAAAAGATTCCTCCAGACATTGGGGCTACGTCTACACTGGCAGCTTCTTGCTCAAGAACTCTTTTGCAGAAGAGTTCTTGAGCAAAAAGTCTTTCACAAGAGAGCGTCTACACTGGCATGTGCTTTTGCGCTAGAGCATCCATGGCAGTGTAAACGCTCTCTTGCGCAAGAAAACTCTGATGGCCATTTTAACCATAGGGGCTTCTTGCACAAGAAATTCATGTCGCCTGTTTACACTGGCCTCTTCTGGAAGAGCTCTGCGCAAGAGGGCTTCTTCCAGAGAGGGAGCGTCAGAGTTCTCGCGCAAGAAGCCATGATTTTCTACAGTACAACATCAGTTTACTTGCGCAAGAATGCACGGCCATTGTAGACAGGCGGCATGTTTTTACGCAATAGCTGCCATTTTCGCACAAGAACGCACCAGTGTCAACACAGCCAGAAAGTTAAATAAAAACCTAAGACAACACAGTTTAGATTTCTTTGTTATGCCTTTGGTAAGTAGTTCAGTCTGGGTGTGTCATGTGTGCTAGCTGGGCATATCTGGGAAAGGGGTGGTGGTGGGGAACTTGGTCCCTCTGGTCTTGTATTTCCACCTTGGACAACTATATGCCAAGTTACCAGACAGAGGACACTAGTGGAGGAAGGTAGAGAGGGAATGGAATCTGGAAGGGGGTACAGTTAGGGGGTGCTGGAAAGGTGGGTGCATGTGTGTGTACTGGGAGGGGTATCTGGAGGGCACTGGAGATCCCACCCCCACCCCCACACTAGGCAATATGGTAATACAGTTAACAGATGATAAATTATAGCATCTCTAGCATTTTGTAGGTGCACTTTTAATGTTTAAATGTCACAAATCATTTCTCTTGATTAGTTATTGTCAGGTAAATAGTGGCTAGTACATGTCCATAAAGCAGGCAGATTGATGTCATCCCTTATACTTTATTGTCCTAAGCTAGTGTAACTGGGGATGATCCTATTATTAGCGTGTATGCCTGTTACTTTTCTGAATCTTGCTAAAAAACTTGGTCTCAATGTCTTGTGGCAATGAGCTAGCCAGGTTACTAGATTAAAAGTAATGCTTTTTCTTACATTTTGGTAAACAGGAAAGCACAAATGACCATCTCTGTATTGGCTGTTATTTTATATATTTCAACAAGTTGTCCTCTTTGGCATAAGATATCACAAAAGCCCTAATCTTTTAAATCTTCTCTCAAATTGGTTCCCTGCCACTAATCTTTTATGCTGTCCTTGGGACCTTTTCAGTTTTACAATAGCAAATTTACAAAGGAAACAAAAGATATTTAAAAAAAAAAAATCAGTCTTTGTAAAAACAGAGTTGACTGAGCATGAATATTGTACCAAAGCACTAGCTAACAAAAAAAAAGCTAATACAAATTAAAGAAACTGTAGAGGAATCCCATTATTTGCATAGAAAAATATCCCTATATTAAAAAAAGCCACATGCCTCCATACCCCAACATTTAGGCCTACAATAGGGAGAAAATTCTCAAATGCAAGTATCTTTCCTGTTTGGTTGATAAGCATTCTATGCCAAGTAACTAAGTTGTGTCTTTATTTCAGCACTTTAGGCAGCACTGGTTCAAAATACTTACTGGCATGGGTGTGCCATGATATTTTGATCATCACTCTGCTTTCTTGCTGTGCTCAGTGAGACTCCAGCCTCAATAAAATGGAGCTAGGAGTTGACCATGTACAGAGGTCAGAGGGATTAGAACAAAGGTCTTCCCAAAATGACCCAATTTATGGAGAAATCATAGGCTGAGTTTTATGTAGTTTACCATCAGAGCCCAAAATTGTAGGAATAAGTTTAGTTTGGACTAATTGCACCTTGGCTGATTCTCCACTGCATTGCAGTTTGTATAATAATTAACACTTGAACAAAATCAATGAAAAATGCTGCCAAATCTGACTGAGCATGCAGGGTGCAAAGCAGTGGAGAATATGATTGTTGTCCCATTTGTATGCACGTGACATTTTTGTCTCTCTAGTGATAAATCTGTGTTTCTAATGGGCTTACTGTGGAAATCACCTATAGAATAATAATCAGGTACAACAAGGAAGTAGTCAGACAGTGCTCATGGCTTATCAACAAAGACAATGGGCTGCGGAATAGGTTAGCCTTCCTGTAAATGTCTTGGCCAATCTGTGAGCAATGGCTGCTATGACTCTGCAAAGACATGTTACCCAATTCATGTCCCTGAACTCCATTTTGGGTACCTCTATTTTTCTACAAACTGGCCTGGGAACCAAGTTTGAAACAAAGGGTTCCTGCTATAAGAGAGTGACATCATATATAGTTCTTTACTCCCCCATATCTCAATACTCAAGAGGAGTTCTGAGAGAAGAGGACATGGAATGGGGGTGAGGTGCCCAACCTCCAAAACAAGTGTAGATTCTCAAGGCACAAGCTGCAAGTCAGCTTGTATCATCACTCAGGGTGAAAAAAAAAAATTGTTAGTTCAGATCCAAATTGCCCTTGTATTTTAGGCTTAGATTGCATTTTGTTTGTTTACTAGTTAATCTTCTTTGGTCTGTTATTAATCAATTAAAGCTTATTTTTGTAGTTAATAAATTTGTTTTTGCTTGATCTAAACCACTGTGATCTAAACTTCACTTTCAGTGAAGTATCTGGGGAAAAGTCTCAGCTTGCGTAACACAAGCATATTGTTCATATCCTGCCCACCTTGAGGGCAAGGTGAACTTTATGAGCTTACATTGTGCAGTTCAAGACAGAACAATTTTGGGTTTATAATACTCCATCCACGGGAGAGGAGCTGGGAAATTGGGCGTTGTCTCCTGCCTGTCTGAGTGAGGCACTCAGGTACCTCAGTTTGGGCAGTGTAGTACTACTACCTGCTGTTGTGTTCAGGGCCTGAAAAATCTGAGTCACCACAGAGCAGCATAGGAAAGATCAGCCCAGCATAGAGCTTAAAGGGACACAGTTGTTCCCATGGCTCCCAAATTTTACCGGTAGCAACCCATCACAAACAGTAAAAATCTAATTCTGTGAAGTCTGTTTGTAGGGAGCATATCTATTGAGTAAAATGTGCCGTTTTAGAGTCACTTTTTTACCTTAACTACAAATTAAGGCTGTTCACAACTCCATTCACTTCTTAAAATTATCTTCTCTGTCTCCAGTCCTAGGGCATATCTACACTGCACCATTATTCCAGAAAACAATACTAGTGTCCACACATTATTTAGATTTTCTTTTGAAATAACTGAGGGCTTTTTCCAACATTGGTAAACCTCATTCCATGAGGAATAATGACTCTTCTGAAAAAGCTATTTCAGAAGAGGGTGTTTGTGGACACTCCACTACTGCTATGTTGAAATAGCGCCTCACCAGGGCCATTCTAAGTTATTCCTTCCCAGTACCTCTTGGGGCTCTAAATCGAGATAGTGCATCCACATTAGGGGAACCTGCCTCACACTAATTTTGAGACTTCCCTGTAGTGTGGATGCTCTATTTTGAAATAAACTATTCTAGAAGAGATCTTCTGGAATAGCTTTTTCTGAAATAAGCTTGAGGTGTAGACGTGCCCCTAGTCTTAAACTTCTGTTCTCTGTCCATAGCATACCTTTTTCTGCATCTCCCACTCACCTTTTTATTCCCCTTTTCACATCAAACCCTATTTTTAGGGAGAACTTTCAATTATTAAGCGTCAAATCTCTTCTTACAAATGAAGATTTTGTCATAGTGCCCCATGTTGGCCAAATCAATTATTTCTGTTTGAATAGTTTATTCCATATTTTGTTATTTCTAAGGTACTGGTTTTGTCCTTTGTGACCAGGGATGCCAAGTTTTAGGCATTTGAAAGTTACAAAATAACCATGTTTGCTTGCTTGTAGTATATCATTGACTTTTATAGTAGTAGAACGGTTCCAAAATGTAAAAATGTAACAGTGGAGCTGAAGTATGCAGGAATAGCATGCACAAACAGTAAGTAGGGCTTGAGATCCTTCATTATGTTTGTTAGAAAAGTAAGAAATGAACACTACTGCCAAATCTGTTAATTACATGTATTTTTAAACAACTCAGATTTTTCACTCAAACACTACACTAACACAAGCCAATCACTACAGAGGAAAAAAGTTATGTCAGTCACTTTTTCAAATCTGCGAAGCCATCATTTTTCCTTTTCAAACCTCAATCTCAGGAATAGTCAAAAAAAGCAGCTAGTCTAGAACTGGGAATATTTGTGGTATGGATATTATAAAAACAACTGGAAATAAGTGGTTCTTTTTTTAAAAAATGAATGTTTCTGTTTCTTACATTTGCTGTACCTTTGCTCCTGCTACCATGACAACCAGCAGTGACAGCAATCTTGCTCCTTCCTCCCTCTCCCGACCTTTCCTACCCATGGCAGAAGTGCTCACTATGATCCTGCTATCATGACTACAGGCAATATTCATACTTGTCTCTCCCCCTCTGAGCTGAGCACAAAAACATTCCTTCTCTGCCCTCCCCACTTTCTCCATCACTGCCATGACAACTAGTCATGGCAGCATGCTTAGTCCTCACTCTCTCTCACCCCTTGCTGTACTACCACCAGCAGAGGCCAACAGAGCTAATGCATCACAAGTACAAATGTGCAGCCAGCCTCCTCTTAGTGAGAGGGACAAGCTACCGGCTTCCCAGTAAAAAAGAAGAGTTAATTTCTGCAAGACAAAAAGGGGATGTTTGAGCTGGAATTATCAGGGAAAGGGTGATGAGACTGCTTGGGGATGAAATGGGTAGACTACTTTCAAAGTAGTGCCCCAGACCAAATCTCACACAACTGTGTTAAACTCCAAGCTAGGAAAGTTTCTGTATGTGCCTTTGTGAAGTGTGCTGGGATTTTTCCAAAGAAAGTACATTTATCCCTGTTTTGCAGATTTGCATAGTGTTCTTATATGGTTTGCTAAATGCCAGTCCTATGAATATAAAAGGCAGAAAAAAGGAATTTCTCACATCCAGGCCTCAGGGATTCCAGTGCTTTGTTCTAACCATTATATAGTGCTACTGCATTACTAAGTAGAACCATTTACAAAGTTGGTTTCCAGTTATTACAGTTTCCAAAACCATGCATCCCACTCTACATAGGATCACAAATTTTGGAGGATCCAACTTTAAATGAGGCAATGTATTCCAATAGACAAAGAGTCTCAAATTTTGTGTGGCATAATTCAATAGTGAAGTGTTTAATGCAACATTACGTGATGATGTGGACTGTAGGATTCACAACCAAGATCAACTTGCCTGGAAGATCCAAAAGCAAGTATTGTTCCTTTTTGGTAATATGGCTCTCTACACACAGCGGCTTGCAATACAATGATTCCTATAACTTAAAAAAAAAAAAAATCCCTGAATTGCCTGTCTACAGACAGGCACATAACTCTCCTGAAGTCAATGAGAGTTGGTGGGCATACATTGAGAATTTGGCCCATTGACTATAAAGATAGTAATTAAGTTTTATTTTAGTACAAGTACACAATATGTGAATGGACCCTAAACATGAGTTTAAGTATCTCTGTTTTCTAAACCATCCTTTCATAATAGCTTCCACACCACCATCTTTCACTCACATTCTCCTGACATGCTTGCTACCTCTTCCTTCTACTTCTCTTACAACAGTCTGTTCCTGCTTCTCAACTTCTTTCTCTTCTGGTGACTCACCCTCCTCAATCCCCTTCCCCAGAAACCTCATTCTTCCCTTCCAACATGTGTTGTCCATCAGAATTTCTTTTCTCCTGTAGCTACATGATACTGAAGACAGAGCAATGGGAAACTCAGAAGTCTGTACCATGATAAGAAATTTCTCCCCCAATCTTAGTTTTGGGTTTCAGATTTCAACAGATCTCAGAACACAGCAGTACTGCAAAGATTCATGCTGAAACGGTAAGTTATCTTTATGGGTCAGTCAAGTTCTACCAACCTTATGAAAACCTTTGATGAATTTGGCTTAACTAAACCAAGTCTCAGAGGAGTAGCCATGTTAGTCTGCATCTATAAAAACAACAAGTAGTACTGTGGCACCTTGAAGGCTAACAGATTTAGTTGGACATAAGATTTTGTGGGTCAAAACCACTTTCTCAGATGTCAAAGGGCATCTGAAGAAGTGGTTGTGTCCCAGAAAAACATATACCCAGATAAATCTGTTGGGGTATGTCTACACTAGCTCGTTAATTCGAGCTAGGTAGGCTAATCAGGCAACCGGAGTTGCAAATGAAGCCCGGGACTTAAATATCCCGGGCTTTATTTGCATGTTCCCGTCCGGCCGCCATTTTTAAATCCCCCTTAGTTCGAACGGACTGCCCGTGGCTACGCGCGGCAGTTTAAAGTTAATCCGAACTAAGTCTTTAGTTCGGATTAACTGTTACTCCTCATTCCACGAGACATACCCCTAGTCTTTAAGGTGCCACAGGATTCCTCATCATTTTAACTAAACCAAATCAAGATTCACCTAAGATTTTAACAACAAAAGTTGTGCAACAGAAAGTATTTTTGATATTATCCCACATGGGAACTAATCTGGCGTGTAGGGTGTAGTGGTTTCTTTTGAAATATTAACTTTTTTAAAGCAGGGGTGGGCTACCATGAATACTGGGTGGGACACATGAGTGGCCCTCCTTCACCTCAGTGTGCCACAGCAACCCACAATCCACAGGGGTTCCACCTGCAGTTCTCTAATAATAGTGGTTGCCTCCCTTTTGGGCTAAGTAGTTCATTTAGGACACCTCTTAAATGAATTTATCCTTAACATGACCAAATTATGATCTGAATGATGAAGAAGAGAGATTGTCATCCACTGGCAGAATGATTGAATAGTAACAAACATTAAAAAATAAGTCCAATGATCCTAACATACTTCTTTTTTAGACCAATTCAACTCCATTGTCTTCCATGAAATCATTCTAAATGTACACCAGTATGAATGAGAAGAAGTTAGGCCCCATACATATATTGTCCACATATAACTAGTACTTTGTCTACTGCATTCTAGTCATTAAAGGAATCAATGACAAATTAAACTGTACAATCCTGGGGGGGGGGGGGGAAGAAGGATTGTTGTAAATGCAGAAGGAAAAAAAATGATTTAATCCTTCCTTAAATGTAGTGCTATTTATCCATATGACTAACGCAAACAGCAGCAGAGGTAAAGATATCAAGACAAAAATAAAAATAAATGCTAATTTCACCATAGTTACTTTTTTCCTTTATTTTTAAAAAAATTGTTATTGTACTCTGCCTCAGAGCTAGCAAGCAGCTTTTCAAGAAAATACAATATATACTTTTACAGCACGTTGAATAGAGAGAGGGCTTCTAACGATAAGGAAATTAAGGGACTCAGATTCATAAGAGTGATGTAACCTCTTTGTATAAGAGCCATGAACTTTGGCAAATAAGCTGCTGCATAATACCATCAACCTTATCTACAGAGATAAGAGCCAATTTTGACATTTTGATTATTTTACTCCAAATGCCAGAAAGTATAAATCAGCATGCTTCCATTGAAGCCAATGAAGCTACATCAATTTACATCAGCAGAGTAACTGGCCCTTGGAGTAGCAATGCATGTGTATTTCCCAATGTGGGGGGAGGGAAGGAGGAAAGGAACATTATGCTAGTTAATATCCAGTGAAATTTACTAGACTATCAAACATTTCATTTCCATATTCTGTTGAAAATTACTGGGAATCGTGATATCCAGTAATCTCAGTTTATACACTGGCACTATTTCTGGACTTGTTCTTCCTGTATAGTACATCCCTGAAATGAACAACTATACAATATTACTGTAAGCATAATTCTTATCTTGAATAGGCTTGAGTTAGAGTTCTGGCAAGCAGAGAAGAAAGCACCTTTGTTCATTGACTCAGTTTTCTCTTTTTAGGGGCAGTTATGATACATGGTCAATGTAATTTCGGAAAAGAAAATTTAAACAAGTTCCTCAGCTGATGTAATCTGGTATAGTTTCATTTATATAAAGGCAGCTGCACTGATTTTACATCAGCTGAGGTCTGGACCAGGACTCCTCAAGGGACATTTTCAGCATGCAGTGCTTAGAAGTAAACATGGAACACCTATTAAAATTCACTTCATTTCCCCCCTCAAATTACATTGAAAATATTTTCATTTTTTACGACTAGAATAAGAAATTCTTATAGCAGCACTCCAGTTGGAATCTAAGATTATATGGATTGATGTTTCACTTTGGAAACCAATAAGATAGCAATGAAAATCAGAGGGGGGGGGGATTTTTAAGGAATTCCATTTTTATTTTTAGCTATCTCTTTCCATTGTTCTGATGCGATGACTACACTGTATAAATTAAGTATAGCTTGTATGGCTTCACTAGATCAAGTGCTTTTCTATTTGGAATATTTGTTCCTTTAGCAGTGGCCTAGAAACTTGTGCTAATGACTCACTTAGGGTATGTCTATGATCCTTTAATCTATCTTAGTTACTGGCACAGTGCAATACAGTCATTAGCCTCTCCAGAAACTTGGATAATTATTTGGGTAACTATCCCTCACTGATGACACTGTGTTGCCAAGGCTTCACTCTGTTGTTACCTGAGGTAGCTAGATTAAAGCTAGTATTTGAATCAAGAAGTGAGAGTGCTGTAATAATCTGATTGCTGAGAGGCATTTACAGATAGAAGCCATGTAGTACTATAGAATACCTGATCCCATCATTGATCCCTGATGAGCTGATGCTGGAAAAACTCGGTATGACATTCGAGAGAGGCTAACATGCAAAAAAGTGTTCACAGAAGATTATAACATTGTAATAAATCAGAAGGCAGCTTCAGTTGGCTATGTGAACGCAAGATACCCAAAAGAGGCAAAGGACACTTTGCAAGTCACAATACGTGAATCAATTGGAGAAAACCCTACTCAGAGGAAAAAAAAAAAAAGGGGGAAATCATTGCTGTTTTATTTATATAAATAGAACAGCAATGATTTCTTGTGAAAGATTTCTTACATAGGAAAATATGGGGAGAAGAGGAAGGGAAGATATAAAGATCTTGTATTGTCTCTTTAAAAGCCTAGAGGGAAGTTAACCAGGGAGAGAGGTGGAAGAGGCCCTAAGCAGAAGTTCTAGAGTACAGTAGAGAGAGGGAGAGCTAAAGAGAGGTTTTAGGAATAATTCTGTTTTCTTCAGCCCAGTGAAATTGAACTGGAGAATACAATTACACTTTCTGTAATTTTTTAGCAGAGTAGGAAGACAATCTTCTGCTCCATCTCTCCCACTCCTGGCTCAGTTCCAAAATTCTATGGAACTCAGAACATATAGGAATATACGGGATGATAGAGGAGGTGGTCATGATTCCCTGAAGGCAACACAGCTTTCATTTCACACTCCCCAGGAGAGTTCTTCAAGAAAAGAAAATACCCCCTTCAGTTGTACAAGCAGAGGAGTAGTTGAGGAACTAGTGTTGGACATCAAAAGGCACCAGTTTTGTAACTAAATCTGGAATGGCACTGATTCTATGGAGAAATTATAAAAGTGCCTATATAAGTGCAGCTGGTAGCATTGCCTATGATTAAGGTTTCTTGACATTTTCTGTTACAAGATCCTGGCTTTAAGTTCCTTATAACATTGCCAAATATTAACACCTGGTATCTAGTCTACATTAAAGTAACTTTGAAAATCTCTGATGCTGAACCAAATCTGCAATACTGTTAAGCATCAAGTACTTCATTTGTCTTTTCAGTGCTTGAAAGAAAGCAACAAATTTTCACACCACACCTATTTTTTTTTCCCTTGTTTTGAAAATAATGGAGAACAAACTGAAGAAAAGTAAGACTCCTTTCAGAATGGACTTATTGCATAATGCTTTTAGAAGGAGATAATAAACAGTATTTTCATCCGGCCACACCAAAGGATTCTTCCCTCTCATTTTATTTGCAATGAGTTTTGTATAAGTGCTAAGAAACTTTTCTGTAAGCTGATAAGGTATTTTAAAAATGAAGTGCATTATTTTTAATTTACATAGTTCACATAGCTATCTGTAGGATTCAACTATGTTTGGAGAATGTGCCTTTCACTACAAATATGTAGTTTAATTTCAGTACAAACCTCTGAAAACCTGGAATGTGATCCTGCTTTAATTTAAGTTAATTATCAGTTTCCATAAACTGCAATGCCAGTCAGATCATACCTTTAATTTTTGTTGAACAGCTCTTATGTACCGGGCTAGATATATATTGATAAATCTGGGGAAAACCTTTCAGCTAGGGATGAAAACTTGTAGCCTGGGATTCAAGAATGGACACCCCAAATCACCAGTTACTTCTGAAAAATCTTAGCTAATGTTACTTGAAAAGGAAACATTTCTTTACATAGAAAATTAAAACCGGGACAAAATCCCCAAAGTTATAATGTTTATTACTAATTCAGGAGTAATCCCCAGTACAGAGCAAAGCATTAAATTTACATCCCAGGAATTATTCTTAGGAATTCCTGTCACTGTTAGAAAGCTATTAGCTTATGAACATTGGACAAAGTAAAGTGCTCATAGTTAAAAGTACTTCCAAATACAGAGCCATGTGGATAACAAAACAACTTATCTTATCTCTGCAGAACTGAAGAGAAGAAAGTCCAGTTGCTGAAAGGTTAAAAAAAAACCCCAAACCCTATGGCTGCATTTTGGCTCTTGTTATATAGGATATAAAGAGGCAAGGGTTTTTCAAAGGCATTTAGCTTTAAACATTCACAGCACCTTTGAACGTCCTCAGCAGGATCAGAAAAGGGGGATTCAATTTTCAAAGATAATTGTGTCAGATAACTGTCTCAGGCCTTTTCAGAAACAATCTGATAAATACCTAATTACCAGCCAAGTGATTTCAGAGCCACACAGCTGGGCCTGAGAGAAGGCTACAGAGAATGACAAGGTCCCCTAAAGTCATCAATAGTAAAAGCCAGTGGAATTATGAATTACTTCATTTATTCAGCTGACAGAGTGCATGGAACATCTGGAGAAAAATATGATTAAAAGGTTGAAATCTTAAGAGCACAGCATCAATGTTTATTTGCAAAGAAGACTGATCAGTACAATTACCTCTCCAAGACCACAGAATGAAGTACTTAGAAAGTAAATTGTAGTTTTCAAAACTAGAACAAGTTTACAGTGGCTTTCTTTCTATTTCAGTTACTAGCTTACTTCTGCTCTCCCTGAATAATATCCATTTCCAATAACTATCCCCTCAGAAAGAGATTTATAATCAGCAACATCACAGCCTTGTTTCACACTTAAAACTTAATTCTAGTTTTAGTGTTATTACCATTTCCAGGGAAATTTCCCATTTTAAGTAAAATAAATATTGCTGGTATTGGCTGGGGAATACTACTGCAGTGATATCTCTTAAAAAAAAACAACCAACATTTCAAAATGCCCTCTCAGTCTATGATTCAAGAGATTATCGGGTAAATCTCACTGGGAAACTGTATTTGTAAAGCAGTCTCTTTCCTCAAATAAAAACTCAAGTTATCCAAAAGCCTATTTGCAGTTGTTTATGTGAAATATAATTTTTATAGACCATTTTTTGGGTTGAAAAAAATCCATCCAAATGCACACTGTGGTCAATTCTGTAATCTTGCTGAACATGAAAATCCCATTAATTTTAATGGCCGTTTTATGCATGGAGTACTGACAAAAGTGAGCCCATAATGTACATGCTGAGTGGGGGGCAGAGAGGGTATAATTGTTTCATTAGGATTTGGGATAAAATTGATCTTTTTGTTCTGATGACACTAAAAATAAAGCTAAGGGTATTAAACTAAGAGCAAGCCATGAAGAAAATCTATCCCTTATGGAAATTTGCTGTTATTGAGATTTGTGATAATAAGTGAACTTCCTCTAAAATATGAGGAAATCCTAGAATAAGTCCTATTGTGAATTTCTTCTTTGGATAAAATAACATTGTGATAACATGGAAAAAATCAGCCATCCTTGTCCATTAGGTTGGAAGCTGAACAGAAACAGTTAGGCTCTGTCTACACTACAGAGTTTTTGCGGAAAAACAGTAGTTTTTCCAGAAAAATCTCAGAGCATCCACACCTCAAGTGCATTTTTGCACAAAAAAATCGAAAGAGCAGAGGTGTTTTTCCTCAATAGGTATTCCTGTTTCTATGAGGAGTAACTCCTTTTTGAGCAAGAACTCTTGTGCAAAAAGGTGTGTGTGGACAGGGAACAGGGGGTTTTTTGCACAAAAAGAGGCAATCAAAAAAAAGCACAGGTACCCTGGCGGCCATTCTGTAAGTAGCAATCAGTTTCCTTTTGAGAGAGAGTCCATGAAGTCTGGATGCTCTTTTTCGCAAAAGCACATCACTTTTTCAATGTGCTTTTGCAGTGTGGACGCTCTCTTGCGCAAGAAGTTTTTGTGGAAAATCTCTTCCGCAAAAAGCTTCTTGCACAAGAAGCCAATAGTGTAGACGTAGCCTTAGAGATGAGCAAGCTTAGGATATAACACTGGGTTCATGCCAAGTAGGCCCTGTCCCACAGGAAAACTCGATTCTTGGTGCTGTTGACTGGTCTGGGAAATTTGAGCAATTCATCACTAATTCTTCTTACACTATAATTGGCAATATAGGTATCTTCTTGAGACAGCCACACAAGAGGGAGCCGGGGGGTGGGGAGGGGAAGAGGGGAGATTTCTTAAAAATGGACATTCAGTGTTTGACCTGTGAAAAGGTCCTCTCTTCAGGACAGAATTACTTTGGCAAAGCATGTAAGTTCTACTGATGCCCTGAGAAAGAGGCTGTCATAGTGTCAGAGCTTTGGACTATCACTCCAAAAAGAACTTCAGTTTACTGGCACTAAGGATCGGAAGGGTAACTGAACACATCTTCTATAAAGCACCACCTACCCTTGGGTGCAATCTCCATTGAAGCCTGGTAGCAGCTTTGCCAGTGGGGACATGGAAGTATGCTGTTCCTCCTTAGCATCGACCACACATTCAAGCTAAAGGCATGGCACTCCATGGAAGCAGTGGCTGCTGCAGCAGCAGCATCCTCAGGACAGGTGTGTGTAACTCTGCAAGTGGAGCTATCCTGTAGTGAGACACTTGGGCAGATAGAAACAGTAAAGAGGAAACCAAGAAGTTCATTGAAGAATAAATTGCTAGAGTAGAAGGAATGTCTGGCAGGCCTTTCCTGGGGAAAGGACTTAGGCCTAAGGAGGAAAAGAAATATTTGTTTTCTGCCCTCAACAAACGGTGATACAAAGACCTATTTCTGTATATTTGCAAATATGGCCTCACCACCAATTACCACTGTGCCCCTTAAGTGGGAGAAAGAGTAGGGAGTAGCCTGACCTGGCCAAATGAAAGTAATAAAGCTTTATGGTGGGAGGGATGAAAACTGCTACAGAAAAGGGACAGTGAGTCGCTGACTCATCCCCTGGAAATGCAGGGTTTGAAAAGGACCACAGGGCTGGGAGCCTCCATTTTACACAGACCAAGCTGAAGTAGGACCAGTATCAGAATAAAGGCAGGAGCGTGCAAGTCTCAACAAGAGGGCTCCAGGCTCCCATATTACTCAGCTCCACTCCATGTGGAAACAGGGGTGGAAAGATAGGTGTGGGGGAGATGGAGAAGCCCTCCAGCCAATAAGTCCCAGTCAGCATGGTTCCTAGTAGACATGGAGCAGGAAAAGCAGGAAAGAGAAAAGGGAAGTTTAATTCTCACTTTTCCCAGGCTCGGGTGGGGTAAGGCAAGCATAGCACAGAGACTTCACAAAGGGAAGGGGGCCAGCAGGGGAGAAACCTGGGGTCTGCTCATTTCAGGCTTTCATGGCCTACATAGGGCAATACGGCCGAAGGGAAAAGATCCCATTTTTTAGGTATGATGACAGGAGTCCCCTCCAGCATACCAATTTATTACCATGTTGAGATTGGGGGGGGGAGGCTGATGAGGTTGGGGTTGCCAGCCCCTGGAATTTGGTTGACACTCATTCAGAACTGGGGTCAAGTGGCTATGTACCAAATGTATGTAAGTCCTCAGACGGTGAGCCAACATTAATTTGTTGTAACCTCATTATAGCTGTAAGACAACCAGCCTTGCAGATGGTGGTGTGGATCTGCAGGCACAGTATTATCTTTTGGGCACATAGGCATGTGTCCAGGTTGCCCAAGAGTTCACAGCTGGGCTTCAGTGATGAAGTGGTACTCAGTTGGCATGCAAGATGAGGCATGTTATGGGACTGACTAACACCAATGGAGTATGCTATGCAGGCCCATCAGTGTCTCTATATATAACTGTGGTGTATCATGAGGAAAACAATTTAGGAATGCTTAACTGGGTGGAATTTATGCTCATGGCAAAAAGGGATTTAGGCTGCACCCTGAATTTTTTCCAAGAGTTCACATTCTTTTGTCTGACATGCTTCAGCTGGGAGGGAGCTGCCTCTCCACCCAGGGTAGACAAATCAAGGAGGTATGTGAACAAGAAAGTGGGCAAATGCCTTGGGAGCACAGGAGGGGCAGTAATTGCACATCCGGGCATAGTATATGTGGCAGCTGAGGTTTTTCTGGCAGATGGGGTTCATCTATCCAACTTAGGTGCTGTCATGTTTTTAACTAATATAAAAGATGGCATTAGAAGATGTCTGGGAACCAGACTGGGCACGGGGAGGAGGCAGCCAAGCTAATTGCTGGTGCCTCCTTATGGCCAATGCCCAGTGCGTGTACTCCATAGGAAAAGTATATAGTGACCAGATAAACGGGGGACTTAAAAAGAGGTGTTCATTAAAGGAATACACATGGGGCAGTTAGGGAATCTTATGATTGGTAGAGAGAGGGAGCCAACTCTCCCATTTTCATAGCCCACCTTAACCCGCTTATGTGGCAGGGGTGGATGGTAAAGTCCCGACAATGGATTTGGTAGAGGGACTTGGATGGAAGAGAGAGGGAGCTGGTAAAAGCCCTTTGAATAATTATGGAATAAACAGGGGTTACATGCACTGTACACTTATCTGCTGGGTAGTCCCAAACATCGAATAATAGTTGCAGCCTGATTAAACCCATGTCAATATTTCCTGTTTTTTCAGCGTGGTCATTGTCTGACCATAACACTAAGAAGCATTTCTCCAAACAAGGGTACTGTGCTCCTCCTGCCAGTGTTGACTGTAAAGTGTCAACTAACAGTAAGTATTTCACTCATTATCTGCTTCTCCTCCTCTTCCCCCCCCCCCCCACCTCCCCCAATAGAGTCCTCTGAAATGTTAACTCCTTGGGGAAAAAGAAGGGAGAGGGTTGAAGAGAATTCCAGCTTTCAAAATGAGACTTGAAGAGTGGCATAATCCCTTTGAAATTCAGATCGATCTGATAAAGTCAGGATGGTTGTTAATGGCAACCATTTCATCTGCTTTCTTTACCTAGACTCTTGCATTTATACATGGTCCTGAGTAGGGAGCTCTGGGGAGTTGTGCCATTGCACAAGGTATATGGGGAAGGATTGTGCTTTATGGAAACCCTGCCTTCTCCACACCTTAGAGGGAGCAGCACTTGTGCTCCCCAAGAAGAGGAAATTCAGCTGTCTCTGACACTTTCTAAGAGCAAATATTTTTGAACAAATATTCTACTTGCAGCCTCTTTGAGACAGGATCTCTCATGAGGGAGCATGTCTCAAGTAATTTAACAGAAGAAAATCTTCAGAGGGGTAGCCGAATTAGTCTAACTTAAAAAACAACTGATAGTCTTGCAGCACCTTAGAGTCTAACAAAACATGTAGACGATACTATCTACATGTTTTGTTAGTTTCCAAGGTGCTGCAAGACTATCGACTGTTTTTTAAGTTTTTTCAGAAGAAAATGTTACCCTATCACCTCTGAGTAAATCCTATTTTCTCACTAAATTACAGAAGAAGAAGGCTGTTTACTTAACTTGCATGGTTAAAATACTACAAGTGAATTAGACATCTCTGGTAAGTTGCATCCTTCATTGTGGTCATTTGCATTGCATTAAAGCAAATATGCAAGTATATTCCCCCTGTAAGAGAAAAATTTGGGATATAATCCTGGTAAGAATTCGAGATTCTAAAACCTCTTTTTTTATACGGTTAGATACTATTCCTTAAAGTCTCAGATACATTCTTTTTAAAAAAATATTACTTAGGGTAGGTGTCAGATTCCTACATCCTCAAGAGGTAAAATAATACATAGCTACATTTAAAAAAAATACACTCTTTCTTTCTCTCTTGATTTCTCCCTTTAGGAGATAAATCCCTGACAGCAGCATCTTTGATTTGAAGCATGAACTCACACCTGAAGTTGGTTGTTCAGGCATTAAAGCCTTTTATGGGCATTTTCAACAAACTAAAGGGAAGGAAGCCAAATAGGGACAGTTAGCATGCATAGACAATGTCCCACAAAATTTTTACAGGATATGTAATGTGAGCTGAATACTTATGAAAACCTGAAACTAATATTTTCAGTATAGGAAGAAAAACCCATTTGTCACGTTAGCAGCTCACCATGTTCCATCTCTTCTAAGAGCCAAATAAACACTACAGTGAATTCACATTTTCCTGTTACCTTTAGGAAGCTTCCATAAAAGAAAATCAGATTTTTTTCCTGTAAAATTTTCCATCAAAATCAAGATTCACTTGGCAGCCTTTGGCCATTTCTAACTCCAGTGCTCATTTTCACCCCCTATTTAAACACGTCAGAAACACACTCACATGTTCACACAAGCCCACCACTCCCTAGAAGTATAATAGACATTTATGAAACAGGTATTTTTTAAGTAATGTGTGTTTCTGTCATAACTGCATGGCATTTCTTAATGAAGAAACTGCTGAATAATCAGTCAGAAGTGCATGTACACACCACCCCCAGGCAGCATACTAAAGCACTGGAATTCAAGTGACAGAAGCAAGACTCTAAACAAACAGGTCAACTAGCTAAGCTCATAGGCTACATCTAGACTACAGCTTCTTGCGCAAGAAGCTTTTTTTGGAAGAGATCTGAAAAAACTTCTTGCGCAAGACAGCGTCCACACTGCAAAAGCACATCAAAAAAGCGATGCACTTATTTGAAAGATAGCGTCCAGACTATGGTGATTGCTATGGACAGAATGGCCACTAGGATACCTGTGTTTTTTCCTCTTCCCTCTTCTTCAGAAAAAACTCCCTCTTCCCCGTCCACACACGCCTTTTTGCAAAGAGCTCTTTCGGAAAAAGGCCTCTTCCTCGTAGAATGAGGATTACCAATTGCGCAAAAAGCCCTCTGTTCTTTCGATTTACTGTCAAAAGAATGTACCTGCAGTATGGATGTAACTCAAGCTTTGTCAAAAAAATGGCCATTTTTCTGACAAAACTCTGTAGTCTAGACATAGCATAGATCATACCCCCTCAACAACTAAAGCTTAGCTATTCAACATTCCTGAGTTTGACAGAGCTGGAATTTTCTACTGGTAATAAACCATCATAAAAAAGCAAAGTGAAAACTTTAGTTTTTGCTGTAAAAATGTCATGTCTGGTCTTCACTAGGAAATCAGGTTGGTGTACTGATCACTCAGTAGTATAAAAATCCACACCCTTCAGCAATGCAGTTAAGCCAGCTTAATCCCTCCTTCCCCCCACTGGTATACACAGTGCAATGTCGATGGGAGAACTTTTCTATCAACCTAACTACCCCGCTCAGGGAGGTAGTTTACCTATGCCAATGGGAAAACATCTTCTATCAGCATAGGTAGCTTCTTTACTGAAGTACTATAGATGGACTGCTGTGCCACTGCAGCCAACTTTTAGTCTATTGGTAGTCATTTTCCATATCAATTATGGATACCTGTCTCAAATCAGAGAATAACTTCCAGTTAATCTTCTTGCAAAACTGTTTTGAGAAGTTAAAAAGGACAGAAGGTCACTTCAGTCAAGCCTGCATGCTGCCCAAACTCATTATGATATTCAGAACTATCCTGACATACTTTCCAACACAAATTCTGAAAACAGCAGCTTTCTCGTCAACAGTTTGGCTAGGGTATCACTATTTTACTGTCCTGTTAAGTGATCCAGTTTTCTTCAAGAGGTTTATTAATACTATATTGTGATTCAAATCTCCTACACATGCCATTTTGTAACTGGGAGATACACTACCAACTGTATACACACATGTCTTCCCAAAATATTAACTGAAATGAACTGATACATTTCAGTTTGATTTCTTGGTGGTCTTGCAAATGATGATATATTATGCACTCCAACAATCCAAGAGAATAGGATTGGCCATCATACTAGGTATACTTCCTAAACTGCCCCCACCACAGTACAGTATAGGAATCAAACTTTTCCCCCCAGTTTGCTTCTATATGCCCGGTAGTACAATTTGCTGCCTCTGAAATGGGAATGAGTTTCACTATAACAGAGTCATTTGTGTGGTACTGGAGACAACAAAGAAAGAGCTAATTTATCAAAAGTGGGGATTTTGTAAACTATCTCCCTGAAATATTGTTTATCCTGTTCAGGAATAAAGCTCTAGTGAGCACACCAGCACCATGAAGAACTGAATGTTAAAAACAGATAATATGATAAATGTCAGGGATCACATGAAAATGCCACCAACCTCCAAAACAGACCCTGCTCCTCCTCAGAGGGACTACTAAGAAGTCTGGTCCACACTAGAGAGGAAGGTTGACTTGAGATATGTAACTCCAGCTACATTATGTCGACTCCAGCTACAGATTTTAAATTGCCATCCACACAGTGGGAGGTTGACAGTAGCAAATGCTTCCGTTGTCTTCCCTTACTTTGCATGAGGAGCAGGAGTACCAGTTGGTACTGCTAGAGGCACCCTCTGAGTTTGATTTAGCAGGTCTGCACTAGACCCGCTAAATCAAATCCCAGAAGTTAGACTGCGGCAGTGTCAATCTTCTGCTTAGTGTTGACATGATCAGAGAAGTTCTCCAAAAAAGTATTCTATTAGCCTTGCTTGCCATAATTGAATCCTTATGTACAACAGCTGGCTGATGGAGAACATGGCAAAGTTTTATATGTGAAAAGTGTAAAACTGTTTATTTCAGAACACTTTAGAGAAGTGATACCATGCTGCCTATCGGCACAGACACACTGGTAAATAGACCTTAGTTTTGGGTGTTAGGCATAATGTGCTGAAGGGAAACAGGTTTTCCTGATGCAATAACTGTTATGTTGAATTGCAAAGACCTTCAACACTAAGAAAGATCATAAGTGAAAGTTCTTCATCAGCCATGTATTTCACAAAGATTTGTTTTCCATGGAAGCACCTGTATTCTGTGGGAGACCCTTTCTTAATCCAGAATAGTTAGGAAATGAACAACCAACCAAAAAAAACCCAAACAAAACATTACATTTCGTACCCTTTTCACCTGATCTATTTTTCTTAAATGGTCTAAATTAACAGAGTATCTGAGTACCTTACTATAAAATTTATCTTAACAAGACCCTATGAAGGTACTATCATACTAATGTTACAAATAGGAAACTGTGGCAGAGAGGATAGGCAACTTGCCTGAATCTACCCAGGAAGCCTGGTGAAGCAGTTTTGAATCCATTCTCTCAAGTCCTAAGCTAGTTCCCTACCCACTTTATCAATATTTAACACATACAAATGGGTCTAAGCACATGCCTGATTTTTTAATGTCCATTCTTCCAGCATCCCATTCCACAAAAGAGATTTTCTAGAACTGAGTATAGCTGATACCAAGAATGGCTGCCTCAGTATTTGGCTATAGTGGTGGATACTAGAAGGCTGACAAACCTAGTAGATCATATTTCAGGTGGTGTGTATTTTGTGGGATGTGGTTATTGCTCTATGTCTGAGGTATGTGTCTCTGAGTGGAGGAAGAGAATATGTATTGTAACATTTCATTTCTGTGGTTTTATGTTAGGTATGTCATACACAGATTAGTGTTTCAGTTAAGGTTGTGTTTCTATTAATTAATTTATAGATATACTTACATCATGGGCACATTCAAAGTATACAGAGAAAAAATATTGCAGAATCTGTCATCTGTAAACAAGTTTGGAAAAGTCTGTTTTCCATACCTTCCTCTTCAATAGCACAAAACAGGAATATTCCATATTCCAAAAATCCAGTTAGAGCATTTAAGCTTTTTTCCTATTTCATTTAACTAGTTCTCTCTGTAGTTAGCTGAAGAATAGTTCAGCTAGGTTTTGGGAGCTTTTTACACATATTGGATTTGTAGACTGCTACGTAAGTTGCTTTTTTTTCCCTATGAACCATCAGAAAAAAAGTTTTTTCCATTGAAGCAACTGCACCTAAGTCAGATGAAGTGGATAGCAGAAAAGATCAGTGTTTTGAGACAACAGTATGTCATACCATGATTTTTCTGATCAGGAGAAGATGCAGACCAGGAAAGATGAGGGAGCAGATTGCTGCATGTTTCAGGTGAGGTCTAGTCTTTTTTCTACACAGTAGGTCAAATTTCTGCCTTCGGGTATGATCACTGAACTCAGACTGAATTTTTCTCAGTACAGTTAAATATACCCACAAAGCTGTTGTTCATTGACAAGTGGCAGATATAATTTGAGATAAGAAAATGTTAAACTAGAATAAAATAAGTCTGAATTTAGTTTATGACAAGAAAAGTCAAAGCTACTGATGCATAATTTGAACATTAATATTTCCAGTTTCCCAGATCGATGGGTACCCCCTTTTAAATAGTCAGAATCCATTTTTAAAATGCTGATATTATAAGTCTCTCCTTTTACCAATTAGCTGCACTAAATCTAAAAGAGCATCACTTATATTTTCATATAATGTAAGCCAGCTCTCTCACATCACATGAGATTTTAGTTTTCCTTAACAGACAAATACATTACACAAAAATATAGGTCCTATATGAACATCTGCAGTAGAAAACTACATTGTATTGCAAGTGTTGCATAAAAATCAAAATAAAATATTAAAAGGGGAGATGTAACAAACATGCAGAAGTGACAAAACAATTTAACTGCTGTTCCATTCAACACAATGTAGCAATAGAACAGTCTAAAAAGCACTAAATTTTATGCATCAAAGACAGACAGTCAATCTGATCTGCCAGGCAATCTGTACTGAAATTTGTTTTAATGAATCCCTATCTCCACTCAAACATAAACCAAGCATGCTGATACAATAAGAGAAGACACTTAAGTTACTGCATATGAAAAGAATGACTTAGTGCAGTAGATATATCTTAAGGCAATGAAAGTGGAACATAATATAGCCTGCTCTGAAATAGCTAGTTCCTTATACTAATCTTTGCATTTCCATTTATGTTTGCTGATTTAATAAGTCTAAAGTGTGTAATAAGACTTCTTATACATCGCTTAGTAAGTTAGTGATTAATCACAGATGTCTCTTCACTTCTGACCCCCCCCACACACACATTTTAAAAAATATATATTATCACATCTCAGCCTGTTTCATATCTCCTAGCTGGCAAGCCATCAGCTTGATGTGGCCAAAACTGAACTCCTTGTCTTTTCACCAAACCCCTATCCTACCAGCAGCCTCTCTGTCACTCAAGTCCCTGGTAACCTTTGTCTTCTTTCTTTCTAGATCTGCATATCCAAATCTTGTGCTTCCTTCCCCCATACTTCTTACATATTTTCTCTCCTTTCTTCCTTCACAATCAAACCCTCATTTAGGCTCATCTTTTCTTTTGATCACTGTCATTTTGTTCACTGAAGCCTCAATCACATCACATTATCCTCTTTCAACTCATTCAAAATGCAGCTTTGTTTCATCTTCCTTATATTCTGACCACATAGTCTCCACAGCTAAAAACACCTAAAATTCAGGCTCTTAAATGACAAAGGTTCAGCTAGTCCCCTAGTTCAGGGGTGGGCAAATTCCAGCCCATGGGCTGGATCTAGTCCGCAGTGTTAATCCCTGGCAGGTCCCCACCTCCATTTTTACCTGTACCCCCGCTGCTCACATTGGTCACGAATGGTGATTCGCGTCCAACTAGAGCTGCGATCCTCTGATACCTGCAGGGACCAACCCTGCGGGCTGCTTTTTTTTTTTAATTGTCCACCCCTGTGGGATTTTCAGCAGTATCTGGACATTTAACTGCTATTGATTTCAATTAGGAATTAGGCATCTAGGTACTTCTGAAAATCCCACTAGGCACCTATCTGCATCTTTAGGCTCCTGAATATCTTAAAATCTGACCCTAAATCCCATTTTCAAAAGGACAAACTCTAAAGTACAGATTTTTAAAAGCGTTGTTGCACTCAGCATTGTAGTGACTCATTCAGAAGCCCAAGCTCTTTTCAAAAGTGATTGGGGGCGCTTAGAAGAAGCCACTTTTACTTTTAATGGTATTTGGGTTCCTAAGTACCTAAAACCTCTTGAAAAGGAGATTTTAAATACAGGGTAGTTGATATTGTATTTATAATAAAATAAAATAATAATAATAACAAATGTATATTTGGACATAAGAATTGCAGATAGACAATTGTAGCTCAATTCTTTAGATTGTAAGAAATGTGGGTTAAGAACTAGGTAAGTATAGTATCTAAATCATTGGATCCTGATTGGGGCTATTGAGTGCTTCTGCAATATAAGTTTTGAAACAGTAAGCCAATGTACTATCTCTGTGAAGAAGCTACTATATAGCACCAAACTTCCAAAGTGAACTATTTAAATATGTTATTCCTTTGTTTCTACTTGAATCCTATTTGTATGCATATATCTTTATATATATATATATATATATATATATATATATATATAGGAATATTGACCAATGTGTTTGTATCTCATTTTTGCTGCTTTGAATCACTACCATTGCTAACTCTCCAGGCACTACAATGGAAAAGCCAGACAGGGCTGATGGCCCATCAGCCAATACAATGGACTGAGAGTAAGGTTGGCCTTTCCAATACCCTATTGACTCAGGAGGAGAATGGAGTCAGGTGATCCGGTCACCTGATACTTACCAGCACCTTTGTCTGATGCACAGTTCCATGAAGGGGTGGGGAATCAAACAAAGGGTTCCCACTTTATGGAAATTCTATACAAGGCAGGGGAGGAAAACAATGATTGTTTTCAGCTTTCTTTACTTCTGCCTCCCTACTTGAAAGAGATACTTTAACACAACTTGAAACAAAAGTATTTTAAGGAGGAGAAGGGGAGAAGGACTGCTGTACCCAGGCTAAGAGTTACCTGGCCTGTTAAGGACTCTACCTGAAACAGAACCTATGACCTGTCACATATATATTCTGCAATTTATATATGTTGGTTACCTTGCCCAAAAAATCAAGCACCAAGATTATTTTGAACAAATCTTGCTTTGAAGAATGTTGTTTCTATGTTTTTCTTAAATATTAAAATGACAGCAAGAACTGTTGTGATATCTTATCACTTAAAAGGGACCCTACACTGAAAAGAATCTAAATGTGCACCATAAAAATCTTGGAATTTTCCTTAAAGTGTGAACTAAAAACTTTTCCCCTCAATTCATTAGCTTTCATTCAACTTTGATTGCTGCTATAAAATGCTCTTTCATTTTTATGATATCATGATCCGTTTTTTGGCTTACCATAAAGGAAGTGAACATCAATCATTTGTATTATTCTACTATGATCCTTGCTCGAAGGAAATGCTGAAGCAATTTTATTAAATCATGCATTACGTGCTGCATATGATTAAAGGAAAACAAACCTCAGAATTCAGAGCTTTATTTTTAATATGTAATTATCATATTTAGTATGTGCATTAAAGTATACTATATAAGAAAACACAGCAATGAGGACAAGTACTGGTCACATAATGTAAACGGAAAGCTTAAAAATACCAATTCCTTACCCACTTTGTGTCTCTAGAGTCATTGGACCAACACAGCTAGAAATTGGTTGGCATAAATTATTTCCTCATTGAACATGCGCTGAATTGTGTCTCTATGCTTTTCTTGTGTGATTAAAAAAAAAAGATTTGGGGAACAATTGTGCGGAAGCTGACAATTACAGTTGAACTGGGCACAGGTTCTGAAAATGAATGCATCGTTAAAAAAATGGTACATTTCCCCCCAAAACCTCATTCTAAATCTGATCAAAACTGTGTCCATAACAGGCCTATGGTTCCATCACAGAGATGAAACTGATACATAACTACCACCACAGTGAAGGAATTACTGAAGTGATTTATGAGCTGCTGTGATGACATACACCCCTGCTCCAGCAACTGAGGATTCTCCAAGCAGGAAGAGATCTCTTGGTGGCAGTTAGTCATATACATTGCTACTCACATTAGCACAGGAAATGGGAGGCATAACTTGAGTTTTTCTGCACGCCAGCAATACCCAGCTGGCTTATGGATCCCTGGGTACTGTTACCAGAGGACCTAACCAGCAACCAAAAAGACCTGGGAACCAAGGAAATCCGTACTATGATGTATAGACAATTTTGCCTCCCTGGGCCTGCACAAAGATTGGGTCTATTATCTGTAAAGCTTCATTTCTGCTAATAAGTAGTATCAAGACATCACTGGACAAGCGTTAGCAATGGAATCTTGAAGATACTCTTCCTAGATGTTGTCTCCCTCTAACTTAGTACTTCTGGATGTCAGTTTGTGAGCAGTAAAATCTTTATATCCCATCCTAGAAAAAAAGTGTCACAGAAAAAGTGTCATTCTCTCATCAGGACATACTTTTAAGTAGAAAGAAAGATTATTGCATTTTCATGGGAAGACGTTTTATACCGGGAATGATATGTTTAGTCACCATTAACCAGCATAACAACAATTCTCCTTTACTCTAACCCATTACAAAACTTCATAGTTTAAGACCAGAATGGACACCAGATCATCTAGTTTTTTCTTCTTCTATATCACAAGCCGCCACCACCACTACCCCATTTGTGTCTCCTCTCCATGTGCAAACTAAATTCAACCCACCAAAATATTACATCTCATAGGAAATTAAATATATGTCACAGGCAGAGCTAGAAAGGACCAAGGTGCATCAACGCTGATGCTCCTGTAAAAGGGCAGGAAATTGATTCAAGGAGCTATACAGATAATCTTGGAAATTGACCTGCAGCCACACACTGAAGAGGAAGGCCAAAAAAAAAAAAAATCCCAACATCACCACCATTTTGACTTGGAGAAAATTCCTTCTTGATCTCATACTTTGATCCTGGACCTTCGAGCAAGGATTAGCCAGCCAAGCATCTGAGAGAGAGAATGTTTGGTGCCACATCATATTACTGGTTTGGCCCATCCAGGGGCCCATCTGGAGCTTCAGAGGAAGAAAATGAAAACACCCAGATTATACATGGGTGTGGGAAAGGAAGCCCTTCCTACAAGTGACCCAGTCCTATAGCAAGATATTTAGGAACATAAGAAATTAAAAGGGGCATATGGGGCTGCCAAGTCGTCCTCCAACCATCAGAAGTAAACCAGTCATACAGTCCCACTCAAATTTGTTCATCTCGTTCTCAAAACTAAATTAGGTTGTTTGTCCCCACACCACAGATGACTAGAGGTTTCAGAGGATTTATCCCTCCTTATGTGATCACTTCTGCCTTTGCCCGCTATTTCTATATGCTCAGTTTCTGCCACTCTTCCCACCTGGATTGTATGCATTTTCATAAAAATTTGATGGTTGCTAAGATTATTTTTATTGTGTCATTCATAATCTGTGGTTCTCACAGTGAAAAATTAACGTCAGTTACTGGAATCATGCTATCAAGAGCATGATTCAGAAAGGAATTCTGAAGTTCTGTTTTGAAATTACAGTATTTTATATAGTAAAATTATGATGAGGCAATGTGGAGGTGAACTCTTCAAAGGAAAGAGTTACCTGTTCATCACTGGCATTCTTTGATATGTGTTGCTCATGACCATTTTGTAGTAGGTGTGTACTCGCCACATGCACCGGTGCCGGAAATTTTTCCCTCAACAATACCTGTAGGGGAGCAGCCCTAGCAAATTCTGGAGTGGCATCTCCATGGTGCACTGTAAGGGGCACTGCACACTCCCCCATCATTAGTTCATTCTTGATATACACTCTGACTGTCAGGAAGAAGGGCAGGATGTGGAATGGACATGAGCAACACATCTTAAAGAGAAGCAGTTATGAACAAGTAATAATCTTTTCTTCTTTGTGTGCTTGTTCATGTCTTTTCCACAATGGGTGATTCCAAGCAATACTCTTGGTGGAGGATAAGAATTCAAGGCCATGTTGACTATGGCACAGCTCTGTTGAATCCACAGTAATCTCTGGCCTGCTGGGTAATGCCATAGTGAGACAAACATGTGGACTGAAGACCACATTGTGGCCCTGCGGATTTTGTGGATTTGGCACATACACTGAAAAGGAGGCTGATGAGGCTTTAGCCCTAGTCGAGTGAGCTCAGATAATGGGCAGTGGGGAAACTGTTGCAAGCTTGTAACAGGTCTGGACACAGAAGGTTATCGAGTTGGAAAGCCGCTGAACAGACACGAGAAGCCCCATCATACTATCGGTGGTGACTGCAAAGAGCTGCATCGATCTGTGGAAAGGCTTGGTGCACTCCAAGTAGAATGCTGAGACCCTACTGACATCCAGGGTATGGAGACGTCACTCTTCTGCTGACCTATGAGGCTTGGGGCAGAAGACTGGTAGGAATATGTCCTGATTAACATAAAAAGAGGAGACAGCCTTTGGTGAAAAGGTCAAGTGTGGCCACAACTGGACCTTGTCCTTGTAGATGACTGGGTACAGGGGTTCTGAGGTCAGGGCTCTGATCTCTAAAACCTATCTCACTGAAGATGCTGCTACCAAGAATGTCATGTTCCAGGACAGATGGGATAGGGAGCAAGAATCAAGGGGCTCAAAGGATGTTCCAGTGAGCTGGGAGAGCACCAGGTTAAGGTCCCACTATAGGGTGAGGCCCTGAACTGAGGTTAGAGTCTCTCAGGGCCCAGCAAGAATCTCACCAACATGTCATGGGAGAAGACCATTTTCCCTTAGATCGGCTCATGAAAAGCAGAGACAGTGGCAAGGTGCACTTGAAAAGAGGAGCGTGCTAGCCTTTGATTTCTAAGCTAGAGATGTTAGATATCAGGCAATTGAATCGTCATGTAATCGCATGACATCTTTGCAGTTACATGACTATTCATTAGTCCCTGGAGGTGGGGCCGGCAGCCAGTGTACTCCTGGCCAGACCCCTGCCACCCTGCGCTGCTGCCTCTCTATCAGAGGCAGCAGTGCAGGGTGGCAGAGGGAGCTGGTCAGCAAGGGGAGCCAGGTTAAAAACCAGCTCCCCATGCAGACCAGCTGCCTACTGCTCTACACTGCTGCCTCTGATACAGAGGCAACAGCGTCGGGTGGTATCAGTCCCTGTCTGGGGGAGGTCTGAGCTCCCCACAGACAGAAGCTGCTGTTTGGGATGTGGAGCAACCTCAATCTGTGAGAAGCTTGAGCCCACTGCAGACAGATTCTGCTTCGTGGAAGCCTCCCCTGCTGCCTCTGATAGAGGCAGCAGCATGGGGGAGGGTGCAGGCAGAACCATGGAGTCAGTGCTGGGGAGAAACCAGCTTTTAAGCCAGCTCCCCCCAGCACCGGCTCCTGCTCCCCCCTTTGCTGCCTCTAATACAGGCAGCAAAGAGGGGGAAGGGGAGGATGCATGTAGTTGAGAAGATTAACTGATAAGCCTAGGCTTATCAGTTAATTGTATACTTGACATCCCTATTCTAAGCTGCAACAGATAGCTGAGGATGGCCTGGACAGGGCATGTCCTGGCAAAACACCATGCTCTCAAGACCAAAGAGAAACCCTGTGACGGGGTGTCGGACCCCGAGCTACAGAGTCCCCCAAACCCTTCACTGATGCGGAGGCAACAGAGGCATTCTGCACCTGGGCAGCAGCTCGCTGGCGTCGGTGCAGGGGCTGTTCATGGGCTGCTGCCAGCACACGCGCAGAAGCGGCCGGCGCTGACTGGCTGCTTGGGAGGACTGCGCCTGCTCAGGAATCTGGGAAATGTGGATACATCTCTGTAACATTTCCATATAACCATGTATCATTCTCATATAACTTTGTATTAAGAGATTTTATAGATACATATCTTGTTCTTTTAGATATAGCTTTATGTTAAGCTTTCTTATAGAATCCTTGTATTAAGAGAAACCTTGTATTCAGTCTTTTCTATAAAAACTTTGTATCAAGCTCTTTATGCCATAGGTTTTAGGAATAGTTGAGGTAAAGAAAATTGTCTTTTGCTAGGAGTAGAATAGATCTCTCCCCTTTCCTTGATTGCCCTGTTGAAATGAATGAGGTGTGAATGGAGAATGAAAGGTGAGCACATCCAGCAGCAGTTGCAAGGGTGGAGAGGGTCTGGGAGCCAGATCCAAAACAATACCTGTGAAAAAAACAGCAAGCAAATGGTCTGCATGGGCGGCAGGTTTGTATAATTTTTGGTGGTGCCCCATTAGCCATGCCCCCTGACCCCCGTTAGCCATGCCCCGACCCCCCCATTAGCCACGCCTCTGAAGGTAACAAGCTCGGGGCAAGATGGACACATGACCAGAAGTAAAAGATGTCATGTCACCCCTCTCGAAGGGCTTTTCCCACCATTCTCCTACCAACAGGGATTAGTTTGGCCCCCACCACACCCCCCCGCATGCAACTATCCTGCAGTTGCATTAACCCAATGTGTGTGACATTAACTCGGGGGCAGAGAGGCTGGGGGAAGTGTTCCCTCTAAGGTTATGTCTACACTCACGGCTTCTTGCGCATGTACAGCTGTTCTTGTGCAAGAACCCACAGAGCATCCACATTGCCCGCCTGCTCTTGCGCAAGGAAATTTACAGTATGGTGCTGTAAGAGAGGGCGTGTTGCGCAAGAGCTACGCTCTTTTCTAACAGGTGTAAGCTCTCTTGCGCAAGAGGGCAGTGTGGATGCTCGGCAGGGATTTCTTGCACAAGAAACCCCTATGGCTAAAATGGCCATTGGAGCTTTCTTGCGCAAGACAGCGTCCATACTGCCATGGATGCTCTTGTGCAAAAGCACAGCTCGCACATGGCAGTATGGATGTGTTCTTGCACAAGAGACCGCCAGTGTAGACATAGCCTAAGAGTTTCCTCCCATGAGCAGAATGAATTTTGTGTTGTGCACCAGTACTGAGTTCATGTGGCTTGTTTGGATGTGCTACTGTGGCACCCAAGTTATTTATAAATATTTTTAAACCTTTACCTTTTCTCTCTGCTGCCATGTCTCCTCCCCTTGTTCCATCAGCTCCCCTGGTGCCTGCTGCCCCCCCCAACTCCTCACCCTCCTCTGCTCTCCTGACTCCTGCCCTTCTCACTGCCCTCAGCCCTCCTGCAACCTGCCCCCTCCACCAGCCCTTCTCTCCCCCTTGTGCCCACTCCTCCAGTAGCCCCACTCCGATCATGTGAGCTACCCCTCCTCATCCCCCCTTCTAACACCTCCCTCTACACACCTGCCCTGCCTCTCTCCTCTGGTGCTGGTCCCTCCCCTGCAGGTGTCTGCCCTTCTGCTTCACCCCCAGAATCTCCTGGCACCTGCACGTTACTCCTGCACCCTCCTGGTGCCTCCCCGTTCCCTCACTGCCCCTGCCCCCTTTGCCCTCTTTTTCCCTGATGCCCACCCCCTCACCACTCTCTGCCCCCATTCCCCTCATGCCCCTCTGTGCCCTCACACATGACTTGCTCCATCCTGGCCATCCTCATGCCCACCCCTTCTTTCAAGCCTTCTCCCAGCACCTCCTCCTCCAGCCCCCAATGCCCTTACCCTCTCCCCTCCCAGCATCACCCTGTCCCCCTCCCACTGATACCTCCCCTCCTGCCCTTTTCCTCATTGTCTCCACTTGGCCCCCTGGCATTTGTCTCTCCTCTACCCTGTTCCTTTGGTGCCTTCCCCTTTCTTCCCCCTCTCCCTCCATACAAGCCCCTTCCTCTCCCAGCCCTTCCCCTAGTTTTCTCCCTTCCCCTCTGCACAAGCCCCTTCCTCTTCCACCCCTTCCCCTTTCTTCCCCCTCCCCGTCCCACAAGCCCCTTCCTCTTTCAGCCCTCCCCTACCTTCTGCCTTCCACTTTGCGGGCCCAGAGTCTGTGCTTTGCCCCAGAAGTCTCCGAACCCACAATTCAGCCGTGAGACGCTAGCAGTTTTAAAGTCCCAGGCCAGGCTGGGCCGTGACGTCACATCATGCCCGGGCATCTCCCCGCCCACATGTTTGAGCATGCAGCGCATGGCAGCAGCAGCCGGCAAGGGGGAGCTGATTGAAGGTTGCGCACAGCAGGGATGGGCCAGGGCCGGGGCCGGGGCCGGGGCCGGGGCTGGGGCCGGGGGAGAGACACTCTGGGGCCAGGGCCAGGGCTGGGGGAGAGATGCTCTGGGGCCGGGGTCCGCTCCAAGCAGGGCCGGGGGAGAGACCCAGCTCCAAATATTGGTGGAGCAGGGCCCCCAGCTCTACATATTGCTGGAGCATGGGCACCATGAGCCCATATAACTCACCGCCCATGGTGGTCTGGTAGCACTTTATAGACTAACAAAACATGTAGACGGTATCATGGGCTTTTGTGGGCACAGCCCACTTCTTCAGATGACCGGAGTTATGATTAGGGAATAAGGAAACTTGAAATAACTAGGAGAAGGGAAGTGGGGGGGGGAAGATGTTCTGTCGCCCACCCCTTACCTCTATGCATAAAGTATCAGGAGAAAGAGTACTAAACCTGAGTAGATAAAGGTGGAACCTTTATCAATGAAGGTGCTAACTACTTTCTGAATGGTATCCTTCCTGCCTTATCCATCCACTGACTTTGATCTTTATCTACGAAAGCTCATGATACCATCTTCATGTTTTGTTAGTCTATAAAGTGCTTCCAGACCATTTGCTTGCTGTTTTTTTCTGTAACAGACTAACTCGGCTACTCCCTGAAATACCTGTGAAGTGAGCTCATTAAGAAGACTGGACACACAGACGGCCTTGGGAGTCCAGCAGCAAGTGCCTGCCCTTGGAAGAACTCTTTGAAGCGGCATTAAGCGAGGTGATGACTAATTGGCTGCCTGAGAGGGATAAATATGAGGCATCTTGCAGAGGGACCCAGGGTTTTTCATCTTGTCAACATGGGAGCATCGATCCAGATCGGCAGAAGCCCGGCTCCACCCCTTCCCCATCTAACTCACCTGGCCAGTGTAGTTAGGGGAGCAGCTATTGGTAACAACAAGATGGAATCTGCTTGTGTGTGTGTGAGTGTATGAGTGTAATGTATCATATGCACATGATAAAGTGTTGATTGATCTATGTATGGTCAATAAATGTGGCATGTTGCCTTATCCCCCAAAAAAGATCCCGGGTGCTCCTTTTAAGCACAACAGAAGCGGGGTACTGAGTTTAAATGGCAGCTCCTGCAGCAAGGCGGGGGGGGGGGAGAGGACCCATTAAGATTGAGATCTCCTGGCCGAGAGAGGGTGGCGGCAGCCTGGGAAAGAGCCGGCTATGCCTGACAGGATCTGGCTACGGACGGACTGGCCCTCGGGATGAACCCAGGCCACAGAGGTGATCGGAGGGCAGGAAGCAGCCCAGGACGGGGTGACTTGGAACCTGTGGGTTGGTGAGTTGCGGGGTACGTCCCCACCAGCTGAGCAGAAGGTCGGTGTCTCTGCTCTTAGGGTCCTGGGTCGAGACCTGCAGTGAGGGAGGGCCCAGGTCTCCCTACCCTCCTCGCTCGGTGGAGGTAAACATTTGGAGTGATTAACCGGAGTCAGGACACGAGGACTAGCAGGCCTTGCGAGTGACTTTTTATCGGGTAGATAAGGACACGGGTGGCGGACCCATGGTGGGAGGGGTTCGGGAGAATCATCTGCCCGCTCATGATGATGATAACGCGGGGTGTCTGAGTGAGCATGGAGTGAAGTGACCCCCCCCCGGAGACTGGGACAGACCCTCATCCACTTTGACTAATATGTTAGGGATGTAGATGGCTTCCTTTTGCCAAAGAGGACCTACAACACCTCATTGAGCAGGTGTGCTCTTCTTCATTTAACCACGGAGCATCACAAAATGTGCAGGTATGCAAGACTGGGATGCAGAATTTGACCATAATCCTGCAACAGTAGGTCCAGGAAATTTGGGAGGGGCCAAGGCGGGTAGAGAATTGTTCATGAGCATCCGAACCAGTGCTGGTAAGGCCATACCAAAGCAATCAGGCTCATTCAAGCCTTATCACTTTTTATACGATACAAGACCAGACTGATGAGAAGGATCGGTGAGAATGCATCTGAGAGGGAACCCTTTCCCAGCCTCTTTTCCCTCCCAGAAGCAAAACCACTGGCATTTTTTGTTTTGCTCGGTGGCTAATAGATCCACAAGAGGAAGACCCCAACCTTCGGAAGATTGCACCAGCCTCTTCTGGGTGGTGAGACTGACCACTTGTGGTGAGAAGAAAATGCCCACTGAGGTGATTCACCATAGTGCTGTCAATTACTGGGAAATGGCAGGCCTCCAGATGGACGTTGTGACTGATGCACAAGCCCCAGAAGTGAAGTGCTTCTTTGCACAGAGCTAACGAGCATGCCCCACCCTGCCTATTGATGTAGAACATCAAAGAATGGAACTATTGTCCATGAGGACACTCACCACTTTGTTCTACAAATGAGGCAGGAAGACCTCTCAGGCCAGATGAACCTCTCTGAGTTCCTTCACATTTATGTGGAGCCTTGCCTCCTCGGTGGTCCACATTCCTTAGGTTCAGAGACTCTGTGGTCAAGGGGAACTTGGATGCCCCTCCAATTAGATTTGTCAAGGCCTGGAATCTGTCTGGGGCAGAGACCCCCTTGCACAAGTCAAGTTGAGCACTGTCTGATTAACATGGACTTTTTGTCATTTACTAGGAGTCCCAAGAACCACTATGGTGTTTCAGACCTGGGACCTGGAGCTGCCTTTATCCAACCAGTTCTCAAGGTATGGGTAAATGTGTACTCTTCAACATCTGAGGTAGGCTGCCACTACCAGAATACAACTGGTAAACACCCTTAGCACCCTGGCCAGGCCAAAGGGGAGGATTGTAATCTGGTAGTGGGAAGGTCCCTCCGTGAAGCAGAAGTAGCATCTGTAGCCAGGGAAAAATTGCCACAGGGAAGTAAGCCTCTTTTTGTTCAAGGGTGACATACCAGTCTCCTAGATCCAGGGCAGAGATAATCAAGGCCAGGGAAACCATGCAAAACCTGAGTTTCTGCAGATACATGTTGAGGCCTCTTGGGTCCACAATGGGCCACAGGCCTCCCTTGATGTTTGGGATTAGGAAATATCTGGAATAGAATGCTCAGTTCCGATACTGGGCCAGAACTTTATCCACCACCACCACCACCACCACCACCACAACCACGACTCCTGAAACTCCTGTGTAAGAAGGCTCTTGTGAGAAGGGCTCCTGAAGAGGGGAGGGGAAGGGATAGGAGGTAGGTAGAGAGGAATTGGTACAAGAAATGAAGCTGTCCAAGGCACAGCAGTTCTGATCCACCATGCCTGGCATCAAGAAGGAACTGATTATAGGGAGGGAGGAAGCATACAGAAACCATTATACTTTGCCATCGAGACACTAATCCAGGGGTTGCTAGAGCTGCTCCCCCATGAGTACTGCTGAAGGGAAACCTCCAGCACCTGTACATGGGGCGAGCACACACACCTATTGTGGAATGGACATGAGCAAGCACTTGAAAAATTAGTACATTTTCATTATTATGAGGGACCAGTCTGCAATTTCATGAATGCAAATTCACAAAGCTATACAGTTTACAGTACAAAAGCAAGATATGAGCTTTTCAAAATGTGCTCAGGAGCAAATCAGACATATTCCAAATTTTTCTCACTGCATTTTTCCCCCTGGTGGACACTCCCATATTTTTCTGTCTCTGGCTTGCTTCCCAGCACTCCTGGAATATTATATCAGGAAAAACCAGAAGTGATATCAATACATTTTGTCTTGCATTTTCCTTGCTTCCTCTTCTCCCACTTTCATTTTATTTTCATTCTCACCTCCCACCTAAAAAATGGGTTTCCCCCCCTCTCACTTTTCTCCTTTCGTCCCCACATTCATTCCCCTGTGACCCAGACTCCCTCATTTTCTTTTCTGCTGTCTCTTGGAATTCATTCTCCCATCAGTTTCCCTTTCTCTAGTCATCTCCATTCCCCCCCGCCCCCTCATTCCCTGCAAATTTCCCATGACCTTCATCTTTTCTTTGTCCTTCCACTTCCAAATTTCCTTGCAGAATATATTCTATCACTCAAATGACATTTTTGCACAAGTGACAGTTCTGGTTCTATTTGTGGTAATGCTTGTGCTGTAGCCAGAGATGTGTGTAATACAGAGAAGCAGATAAATATATGGCTACCTATAACATTTTCTCCTGCTGCTGCAGCTCTTGGCAAGCCAATAAATAAATATCAAGGCCATCAGAATTCATGTTTTTAAAGAAACAATGCAATATGTTTTAGGAATTAAGAGTTCTGATATGCTGTGTAAAGTGTAAAATCACAATGTTAAACATGTTTCTGCAGGTTATACCTAAATGAAGATAGATGACATTAACATAAAAGAACACATTATTTTATTTACCAAGAAAAGTTTAATAAATAAATTTTACATCAAGGTTGCATGAAAAACCACTTTAAATGCATCAATTTTAAGAGTGATAAAGAATATCCACCCTTGTTCCAGTTTTCCTAGTCTTTTGTTAGAATATATTAAGCGGTCAGTCAGTCACACTGAACAATCTATCCTATAGTTTTAAAACAATAAGCCAGTTTGGCACTCATATATGAGAAGCAACTGATTTTCATAAGACCTGTTGATTCCCCAAATCTCTTAAATTTTGAGGACACTGACTTTAGAGCCTTGTAATATGCTTCTTTTTTCACTTTGTCAAAAGTCTGCAGTACAGGTTTTATGTTCACAAAACACGAGGTGGTGCTCATGGAAACCCTCAAAAGCTTCATTGTAAGTAAACTATTTTCACATACATTCTTATGCTCTTTCAGGTGAGGGCATCACAATCTAGTACTTCCATCCATACTCAGCATTTGTCACCCAAACCAACTCAAGTCAAAGCCAACAGATTTTCCACTACTTGATGGATTATTAGTGGCTATACATGGTTCCACTCAGTACTGAAGCTTTCCTTGTTATAGGGATCTCTGCCTCTAGCAGTTCTGTTCCTCTTTTTTGACACTGTGATAGCCTATTTCTGCACATGACAGTTCTCTGGCTAAGTCACATCTAGTCCAGATCCCTTCTGAGATAACAAAAGTCAAACAAAAGTTCACACAAACCCAAGATTATTCCACCTTGCTCAAGGTTCTCTTTAAAACATCCTGCACGCCAGTTTCCAGCCACTTCCAAGCTACCAAAGTCTCCCTGATTCTGGGATAAAGCCTTGACTCCCCAGTTTCTTCTCTGGAATAGTAGAAGGCTATCATCTATATAGAGCTGCCACTACAGCAGGATGGAGACATACCCTTTGGGGCTAGCAAATAGACGTGAAACCACAGTGGCAAAGGAATGTTAAGACCCAGGAATGATGAGTTAAGTTCCAGGCTCTAATGGTTACATAGCCTCTTTCCCATCACCCACAACCTTTTCCTGTCCCTTCCAACTCCTATTTGCGCTAACTCCTGCTCTTCCTTCCCAACTTCTACCCCCTCACCTGTTCCTATCCTCACACTTCCCCATCCCCATTCTTGCCCTCATACCCAGCTTGAGCACTCTTCCCTCTGTATCTGTCCTCCTCCCTGTGACATGTGCCTTCTGCCTCCCACTCCCTCTGCTGCTCCCACTCATCCTGGACTGCTGCCACTCTTCCCCCTTTTAGCTACTTCTCCCCTTATTCTTATTTGTGTCCATGAAGCAGGCCCATAATCCTCCAATGGTTGCAACATTCAGAGGAAAACTCAAACACTAATACATAGATGTGAATACTTACATATTACTACGTTAATTTACAATATTTTTCACATGCATTTCTGTTTCAAATATTACTGCATACGCTACAATATTGTAGCAGAAAGCCAAACAAGAGTCACATAGGGGACATAAGTAGTTAAGTTTCTGAATAAGAAGAAAGGAAAAAAACCTGGGGGAGAAATGTTTGCCATCTCCAGACCAGTCAAGGCAACATAATTAAGTGCATATATACTCCTATCTTCAAAGACATGCTGTGGAAACAAATGTATGATAATGTTAGAAACAGATGAGGTTCTGACCTAAAGCATAATGGCCAATTATATGTTTGCATACTTTAACAGTCTGGAAGTGGGGGGGGGGGGGAGGAAATATCCTTTCGGCCACCACCTACAGAGATAAAAAGAGTCTCTGCCATTAAGATGATATGAATGCCTGGGGATCAGGGTTTTGGAAAGAGTTGACCATGTCAGAGAAGTGGGAAAGTGTAGTTCAGAAACATGTTCTCAAAGACACCATACTTTTGTGAAGAACCTCCTATAGCAAAGCTGCCGGGTAATATTGTGTTTCTGTAATATTTAATTTAGTATGTGATGCCAAGATCTTCAATACTGAACTATAATCTCCCTGGATATTCTGTGGTATGGCAAACCATTTGTTATCTTTATTTCTTGTTGCATTGCTCCGTGTTCAAGGCTGTTTTACTGGAATACATGTGACTGACATTTAGTTTCAGATTTCTCAAAGTTTTTCAGGTACTCGTGCTTTCTGTGCCTCATTCAAGGGATGAGATGGTCCATAAGTGGCATCCAGGGCCTTTTTTCTAGTCTGAATCCAAAAAGGAATTTTGAGCTGTGTTCAACTTTGGGGTGTTTCATAATATCTGCGAGTTCAGACTGGACACCGAGCATAAAGGGTAAAAGGACAAAGTTATATGTAATGGTATTTTGGGGGATACTTGTATTGTACACCACTTGATTTGGGCAAAAACTAAGCCACATATTTTCTCAGTACTTTATTGCGGGAGGAACAGAGGTGAAAGTAAATGGGTACACCCTGGTGCACAGCTCTGGCAAGAACTGGCTGAGCTGCAGCAAAAGCCAGCAGGGACCTGGGTTGCAATAGGATAGTACCTGTAAGAAATCTGAAGTTACTTGCACCCCCTGAAGAGGAAGATTCAATGTCAGGTGAGATCAGTGACTCAGATTACTACTGCTCTGGTGGAGACTGGCATTGTACTTGAACTCTCAGCAGCAGAAAGTACAGGCATGGGCCCTTTCCTTCAGTGATGGAAATTCAAGTGTCCGATTTCACAGCTGTCTCTCTATGCTGTGTGCACATTTTTCAAATGATGCATGAGTAAAAAAGAGATATATTAATAATGTAATTTTAGAAAGGTTCATGAGAAACATTTACACATGGAAGAATTATAGTTACTCTGTTAGTATCAGCCAAAAATATTCTATTTCTATGGTTGGCATGGAGCAGACTGACACATTTAGAAAATAACCTCTTCTCTTTGCTGGCAGTGAAAACGTCTGTATTTTTTTTTTGGGGGGGGGGGGGGGGGAGTTCTCCCAAGTCCATAGGAATTTCTCCCTTAATCTACAGATCAAGCAGAATGAACTAATCACCCCTGAAATCAGGGATCTCTGTATGGCTATGAACCAGAGGAGGAGATGAGTGTGTGAAGAAAAAGAGAGGAAGACATGCAACTCACTTGGATAAATAGCTTTAGAAAGAAACATGAATTAATATAGAGATTTTACTGTCACAGCTTTGGAAGATTTAATGACTGGAAAGCAGTGAAGCAACACATTAGGCAGATCAAACCAAACTGTGATAAGATATGTAAGAAAACAGCTTTGTGTGTTTGATGTTTAAGTCTCTCCGTATGTGACTTGAAACCATAAAAATCCCACTAAGTTACTAGAAATGACTAAAAACCCTCTTGTTGCATCAAGTTGTGGGAAACCAGGCAAGACTAAAAGGCACATGCTTACTCTTCATGTAGCCACCCTGCTCTGCTGGTCTATGTACAGAGAGCAAAGAAAGCTTTGCGAGGCTACTGCTCTCCAGAATTCTGCATCATGGAGGTACCTGGAGGAGGGGAGAACCTAGCTCGGCCTCCACTAAGCTGCCATCAAGCACAGTTAAATGGGCTCAGGAGGTGGTGAAATTGCTACTGGTTTTGACCAGTATCTGTAGCTGATTATTTGTTTGGGTAAGAGCAGGGGTCAAGGGTAAACCAGTAAAGGAGTTGTGGCTGAGACATAATTCTTTCTTTGAACTGTTATAGGGAACACACAGCTATGCAGCATCCAGGCTCAGGCCCGATGAAAACACAATCATGGCCTTAGATTCAGACTAAAGTTTCGAGGAACACCAACTGAGTGCAGGGCTATGATTGACCTTTCAGTGGAGAGAAGGGAAAATATTCAGTGGTATATACATGCAAAAGAAAGAGAGACACACAGAACAGCTTCCAATAAAAAGAAATCCACACTAGAGAGTTGCCAAATAGCCCATTTTGGATAGATTTCCTTTTACATGCTATTATGTATACGAAGATAAGGGAAAGCAATCTCTTTTCCCCCCAAACGGTTTCAATTTATTAATTCTCATCCTCAACTTTCCACCTGTCTAAAAGTCAACAAATGTTGACTTTAGCCTTCCAAGATCTGATGTCAAAAACAGAAAGAAAAGCAAAAATCCCTTACCCCAATAGGCCATGTCAGTGTATGACACAATATTTAAAATAAGGGGATCACTTGCTTCCCAGGAGGAAAGCAGAAGAATTCCCTCTACTATTCATGCCTTCGATGCCATGGCACAGATCCTTAACTTCTATAAACAGGTACAGTCTCACTGGCACCAGTTAGGCTGTTTTACACCACTATGCTGATTTACACCAACTGAAGGTCTGTCCCTGAGATCAATACTCAGGTGAGACAAGTTTGCTCTACCGTCATATTTTGCTGGGGGAATCCTAGCTGGGATAAGAAATTTAATGTTTACAATTTTTAATATATAAAACATATATACAAACATTGCTATGCTTAAGAAATTTGTTTAGCATATATGGGGCAGTTCTCTTCTCTAAGGCTACCATATTTGGATTTGCTCTAGCTGTTTGCATTATCTTATTCTGGGGTAAGGTTTACATTTCAGTCCCAGAGGTATACTGTGTTAATGTCACTAACTCATGGGAAACCAGCTGGGTGAGAGAAGATTGTTTCATGTTTGCTCTTGAAAGAATGAGAATACTAATGAATTGAAAACTGAATGTATGAAGCAGACAGGCACAGCAGCCACAAAAGGTACTTAGGCATGAGAAAACCATTGCCAGATTAACTGCAGAAACACTGCAAGCTTCCTCACTTGTCATTTTTCTCAAAAATAAATGCAGTCTAGGAAAGATTAATCATTTTTAAGGTAACATCAGGGACATCTTCTTTATAGTGCTACTCTTTAGCTGTGCGGTCAATAGGTCACACACATTTGGGAAGGCTCTTGTCTCCATCTGAAATAGCTCCATCTTACGCTCATGTTTCATGTCTTCAAATGTGGCTTAAACATTATCTTACTTGCTACTCTTATTTCTATCATTTTAATAATCAGGAGCAGCCCTAGACGAGCTGCCAGCAACTGGCACCCTAGGCGAAACGTGCAATCGGCGCCACCGCCTCCAAAGCCCTCAATGGCCATTTATCTTGGCGCCCTAGGCGACCGCCTAGTTCGCCTGTATTGATGGGCCACCACTGTTAATAATATATATACAGTACATAGAATATTTAATATTATGTACGATGCTTGATATATAATCACCACAAACATTATCCTGTGTCTTCCTCAATCTGTATGCCTGCTGTTTTCTATCTATACTATTATTTGCATACATCTGTCACTTATAGTACATTCAACATCCTGGTACTAAGGGCAATTCTGATGTACATACAGTTCGATGAGTTCCCCACGTCAAGTAATTTACAATGAATTCACTGCTTCTTTCCATCATCTTAGCATGAACATCTGAAGTAATGTTTCAATATTTCAGTTTCAGATATGATTTTAAGGAGCAAATAAAACTTTTCCACAAGCTGACTTATATTTACTTAGAGCTATAAACTCTATTAGAAAAATAGAACCTTTCTAAAAGGAATGTTGTGTTCCTGTTTTAGTATTTATAAAAATGTTCCTAAAATAATATCTAGATGTTTAGTTTGATATAATAGCTTTGCACTGATATTCATCCCAAAATGTTTTTCATCCTTCAAAATGCAGTCACAATATTTTTGCTTTTTTAAAAATCCATAATCTATTCTTTCACACCCACCCATCCACCTCTAGGCTCAGCCATTCCAAATGCAAATCCCTTTTCAATGTTTGATCCTTAAATTTTTTTCAAAAACTTTCACTGTACACACTTCTTTGCCAATGAGCCCTGGAACTCAGGGGCCCTACTATAGGCCCCATCACATGGGTCCCAGGTAGCACAGTGACTGGAGGTGCCAGATTTCATTTCCTTTTAGCAGGATGACTATTTTATTATATTGATCTTGCTACTCTTAACCCAGCATTTGTGATTTGTTAGTTACATTACCACTGCACAAAGGGTTACCGTTGCAAGGCACTAAGCAGCTTCTATTAGTACAGAATGCAGAAGCTTGCTTGCTGTCGATCTAGATTGTGAATCGGTGAGCACTTACGTATGCTTCAGGGGGACTGCTTGTGTAAGATGTTAAACATTAGAAGAAGCTTGCAATGCCTAGCCCTTTGTGAGTTTGGCCATAGGAAACATATTACAGTAGTGCAACAAATAAAGGTTGCATTTACCCAGATTTATTTCCAGGGTTCGTTTAAAGGGTCATATTGATCTTTAAAAGCAAAGCCAGGTTCCTAACTATCTGAAAAGTAAACTCTTTTGCCATAAATTGATGTGAAGATGGAGAACAGCTGACAAGGTCCCATGCTTCCCCCAGTTTCAATGGAATCTGATGGCAAGTTATTTTCTATACCATTTCGGTGAAGGTTTCTCAAATGTGCAGTTCACTTTCCCCCCTTAGATCCATATACAAGCTTGATTCTGTTGAGACTCATTACATGGTCTAAAGCACATTTGTATACGTGGGTCTTTGCCAGACTGGTGAAGTATGTAGATATTACTCTTTATTGGGCTGAGTATTGTAGTTAACAAACACAGAATCATTTTTATTGTTCGTAGAACATATTTATATACATTTTTAAAAGACCAACATTTTCAAACTTGAGTGCCTAAGTCTAGCTCCCTGATCCTCTAGGTCAGGGGTGGGAGGTAATTTTCACCGCGAGGGGAGGGGGGGGGCACAATGAATTTTGATACATGGTCACAGGCCTGCTCCATTCACAGAAGCAGCAAGCACTGGGCAGAAGGAGCAGGCCTGGGGACTAGCCTCCCCCAAGAATTGTCTGGGGCTCTAGGTTTTGAATTGAAAACACAGCAGAGGGTTCATAGCTCATGGCCCCCACCACTACTGTGCTGCTTGGCAGCTGCCTGGGATTACTGCAGCTATGTAAAGGGCTCGTGGCAAATTTGTGTATTATGACGGTCATCTTCTGAGTTCAATCCGAGACATGATTCATTTCTGATGATCCAGCCAGATGCAGCAGCAAAAATCGACATTAACTCATCAGATAAATAAATTTCCATCAACCTTTACCCTTATCCCTCATTTCTGCATGCTAGTTTAAAAGTGAAATTTACGGTTCTTGGAGTTGGGAAGCATAACAAATTAAGCTTTCTAAATATCACCAACAAAGGGGATGGGGGGGGGGCGGAGGGGTGCAAATAGGTGAATATAGAAATGGCCAAGGGTTTCTATCAGATCATAAGACAAAAGAAACTATGTAGGGTCCCTCTCTGTGCCTTCAGGAGCAGGCAAGATCTGTTACCCCTTCATCAGAAAAAGAAGGGGACTGTGGCAGGGCCTGTAGACAATATTGTTTTTCCCATAGGCATTGCTTGTTTTCTCTATCAGCAGACTGTGCTTTAAATCTTTCCTATGGCTGTTCCAAAACCAATGGGAATCCTTCTAGTGGATGCATGGGTTTGGGATCAGAACCTTGAACACAGAAGGGAACTTTGGACTGAATGTAATATTAGCCCAGGAATTGGGACTTGCACTGCCAATCAAAGGAAGTGGGTTTGTTTGTTGAAAATGAATAGTAGAGAGCAGGATGGGGGGGCGAGGGGGAAGGGGGAAGGAATAGCAAGGTCTGTACATTTGGTCTGTCCAGAAATGATATTACATTATTTGGTGAATTCAACAGCAGCCCTCTTTCCCTCCCCTGTTACACAAAAGATGAAAAAATTAGAACTTACCCATTCACTCATTCCAAAATGTATGGACACCCTCTTTTACATACTGCATTTTTTTGCAGTCTGTATGTTAGTCTTGTTTTTAAGACAAATCTATTTGAGATAGACAATATTTTATTCTCTCTGTGCAGTGCCGAGGACTTTGGTCTCTTTGATACTATCAAAATACAAACAACCAATTATGCTGAAATAATTATGTCCTGTAAACTTGCAGTGTATTTTGGTGAAAGTCAATAAAAAACACAAGGAGTCCAGTGGCACCTTAATGACTAAATTTTATTAAGGCATAAGCCTCACGAAAGCTCATACCTAATATAATTGTTAGTCTTAAGGTGTCAATGGACTCCTTGCTGTTTTTGCGGAAACAGACTAACATGGTTACCTCTCTGAAACCTGTCATCAGTGGAAGTCAATGGGCACTTATTATAGCATAGATGCAGAAGGAGAAAAACCTTTAATAAATGTACTGAGAGTAAGCTGAGCGTGCTTTGCCAGCTTTATTTCCAAAACAAGATACAGCTCACAAATTGGAGGTAATCTGAATAGCCACAAAAACACATTTAGGAAAGCATACTATTTTTATTGTATTATCCCAAGACTTTCAGCAAATGTGTTACAGAGCCGAAGGGTAAGTATTTATACTTTAACATGGTTCTTTCTTGAAATGCGGTTAATTAAAATACACTCTAGCTAAAAAAACAAAATTGGTTAGTGCTCACCCTCCCCATATGCATGTTTACTAACTTACTGGCTATTATTTTAACTCTAATGAAATAAGTTTTTATTTTCAGCTGAGGGAAATAAAATCAATTGTTAATTAGTGTTAAATGACCAGCATTCCACCACAGCTAGCTTCTAATTACATACAAACAGCAGCTGCTACAATGTGCTCTACCATTTTAGACAGAACACACTTTTCCACCATACAAGTAGTTCTGTTAGGGTATGTCTGCACTACAGAGTTATTTTGAAATAGTTATTTCAAAATAGCTTATTTCAAAATAACACGTCTACACACAAAATGCATTTCAAAATAGTGTATTGCTCTTTTGAAATAGCGCATCCACACGGAGTGGATGCTGAATCGCATTTGAGGCCGGCCGGAACCAGGTCTGGCAGGGCATCAGGTCAGGAGTTACTTTGTGTGGCTGCTGCCTGAGGCTATCTGAGGCCTGTGCTCAAAGGGACCCCCCCTGGACAGCCGGTTCTCAGCTTTCCCTGCTTGCTTGCCTACCTCGATGAGGGACAGCAAAGCATTTTGTCTCTGCATGCTCTGGTTGCCCTCACTCGGGACACCCAGCACTCTGCAACATGGAGCCAGAGGTGCCCCTGGGTACTCTGGTGTTTCTCGTGGATGCGTTGTTGCAAGCCTGGCTGCACTTTTTGCAGGCTGCCATCCGGGAGGTCCATCGGGGGGGCTGTCAGTATCCAGGAGGCCCTGTGGGAGAGCTTCCACCCTGAGGAGCACTAAGAGCCTCCCTGGTCTGCCCCACTGGAGGCTTGTGCCTCATTCCTCCCTCACATCCTTCCACTTACCCCTCCCTAGCTCCCCTTCCTGATGTCCAATAAAATACATGTATTTTCATGAACACAAACTGTCTTTATTTAACAAAACTGGAGGGGGGGATGAAACTCTGGCGAGACTGGGGAAAGGAGGTGGGAGAGGGGAGAAGAGAGGGTGGGAGAGCGGAGGGGGAAACCTGAGAGGAGGGAGCTGGAAGGGGGAAGCAAGGGGAAGGAGGAGGAGGGGAAGCTCAGGGCGGGTCTTGCCGGACCAACTTGATTTTCATGCAAACCTGCTCCTGGGTTCACATGTGACCTTTGGTGGCCAGGCTGGCAGCTATCCTGCCATAGACGGCTGCATTCCTCCATCTAGTGCGGAGATCATGGACGTTGGGGGCATTCCCCCCAAACCTGAATAAGGTCCATGATCTCCACCCTGGACCAGAAAGGCACCCACCTTCTCTGGGCCTTGGCAGGCTCCTGGGAGCTGGCAGACTGCTCCTGGGGAGCAGTGAAGGGCTGGATGCCAGTGGCTTGCTGGCTCATGTTTTGGGGCCACTGGGTCAGGGGCAGTGACTGCTGGCTCTGGGCTGGCAGGCTTGGAGCTGGCACAGGCACTGTGGCCAGCGTCAACCCCTTTATGGGCTCCAGGGAGGGGGGAGGGAGAGGAGTGTTCTTGGTTGAGGCTGGAGTGGCCACCAGCGCACCCTGGGAAGGCTGGAGGCCCCCTATTTCAATATAAGTGTCTACACAGCACTTATTTTGAAATAGCTATTTTGAATTTGGCATTATTCCTTGTGGAATGAGGTTTACCAAATTCAAATAAGCTCTCCGCTATTTCGAATTAATTTTGAAATAGCGGTTTGGCTGTGTAGATGCTAGTAAACTTTGCTGTGTAAACATACCCTAAGATGCATCATTTGTTTTATAAATACCATGGGGCTCTTCAAAGGAATCCTTACTACATTTAGCAGCTGGGTTAGGAATGAATTAACTTGACAAGTATTTTAGGAAATGTTCCAAAGGACAACATAGGCTTGCACGAATGAAAACTGAACTCTTTAGAGTAGGGCTTTCTTAGCGGTGCAGAGCACTCAACTCCAGCTGAAGGCAGTTGGAGGCACAACTGCCAAACCCCTGATAGAGACTTGTAATTTTGAATAGGATTGCCAGGTATCCAGTTTTTGACCACAACACAGAGTCAAAAACGGGGTTCCTGGCTGCTCCAGTCAGCACCACTGACCAAGCTGTTAAAAGTCTTGTTTGGCATCCAGGCCCCTCGTCAGCTTAACATAGCTTCCAGGAAGCACCTGGGATGTCCAGCTGCTAGGTGGAGCAGGGCTTCATGCACTGCCCTATCCCTGCGAGCAGGCAAAGCTCCCACTGACAGGGTCAGAGCAAAGTTACATAAGTGACCCACAATTGCTCTGATATTGGAAATAGTCCTGGCTGCTGATTCCAAGCTCAGAGGCTCCATTCCTTGCCCCAAACCCATGCTCAGGGACTCCAGGAGCTCAATTCCCGGCCGCATCCCAGGCCTCTTCAGCTGCCCCCAACTGTGGTGTGTATGTGGGGGGGGGTGTACTTCAGTGCTCCCACCCTAAAAATTATTCCAGTGTGACTGCCTACTGCTACCCTCTTCAAGCAATTAATGAAGATGCTTTCCATTCTAGCAATTAAAGTAAATTCACTATTTCCAAAATGTTCTGCCCTCAACTATTAAGGGTTCTATTTGCTCGACCCACCACAGTATCTGAAATTCTTAACTAAAATTTCTCTTTAGTGTCCAGAACACATACACACACACACAAGATTATAAAAGTACACTAATTTAACATTTGCATGGTTAGATACTACTGTGATGAGTGATGCAGATGAAGAGATATCTACATAGCAGAGAAGAAGTTTACCTGAAAGAACAGAAGGATCCTAACAGCCATTCAGGATTTGTGTTTCTACTTCTGAATGTGAAACAGTAAAAGTAAAATCAATGTTCAAAAAGTTATTTCTATTACTGAAGGAGACTAATATATAATCATGTAGGATTAAGAAAGTATACACCATCTTTAATAACAACCCTGATTAAGTACATATTGCGACAAAACTAGGATTTCTATACTTACTCTTTAAAAATGTAAATGAGGACGCTTGGGAAAGGAAAACTATGCCCTTACAATATGATCACGTCTAACTCCAAACTCAGGAGCTAAAGATGAACCCTTGTCTGGGAGAGGAGAGGCAGCAGGTGGATGGATACTGGATAGCCAGGCAGCAGAGCAGAGGAAATGCTAAGGACCTATGAGTAACAGCCTTATTATACACTTAGTTATCTTATAGCTCATCTTGTGAGCTGATTACAGCTGGTGACTATTTCCAAGCAATTCAGTTATGTTCTGGGAGGGAGCTACAGTGGCTAGGAGATATAGGCCGGGACAGTAGTGTTCACTAGCTGTTTTTATCCAACTGAAGTTCAGCTGCGAAATCCTTCGAGAGAGTTTCTTCCAAGAGTCTCTGTTGTCAGTTACTTGGGGCTATGTTGTAATGTTAGTGTCTGCCCAAAGTAAAGGATGATGTGGTAGAGCTGCTCTGATGCAAGAACAAACTGGACCATGAATTGAGTCTGCATCACAGTTCCTTGCCTGCTTTCCCCACTTTGATACTGGAAGAAGTAAGGGTTGGATTTGATACCTCAAGATAGAGAGAGGCATCTAGTGGGATTTTTAAAAAATGTTTAGCTTCATCATTAAACACAATCTTAATGAAGTCTTGATTCTTTAATACATCTCCTAAAATAATCTCCAGGTATACTTGTGTTAAGCTGGCCTGGCAAATACATGCAACCTCATAGTAGTTGAAAGCTTTAAAAAGGGCAGATTTTTAAGTGTCAGTGCTGACTATACAAAATATTTGGATTCTCCTCTCATAATGCTATTTCCTTAGTATAATTTGGCTGAGCTAGATCCTCAGCTCTTGTAAACTAGCATACCTCAAAACAAAAAACAAAATAAGTGAGAGCGCAAGGGTAGAGAGAGTGAACAATGGAGGTGCAGGGGGGATGGAATAAGTGGGGGTAGGCCTTGGTTGGGCGGGGGAGAGAGGTAAGAGTGGATTGTTTTCTGCAATTAAAAAATTGGCCACCTTAAGTTCAGATAATCAAGAAAAGTGATAGTAAAAATAGTTTTGCCATCCATTATATTTTTAAAATATATATGAGGTAACCATACTTGTATCTTGGGTTCAGCTTCAGCCAGCTACTATTTACCTATAAGCAGATCTCGCCCAAACACTGAGCCGTCTTAGCAGTAGTGTGTGGTTATCGGTGGTGAAGGATAGGTAAAGTTATATAACATTGGAATATTGCTGGCACTCGAGTCCATATTATCTGACCAGTTTATCTTATGATTGCAGATAAATGTTGAAAAGGACCAGAGACAGAATTGATCCTTGTGGAAATCCACAATTTGGGGGGGTGTAGTGGTACAGTTGAACTTTCATTGGGCGTTTCATTCCAGGAAGTACTCATACCATTTTAGTACATTATCCTGGACTTCTGCCATCTCTCCCAGGTGAGAGGCAGAATCTCCTGGTCAACAGTATTAACTGCTGCAGGGAGGTTAAAGAGGATGGGAATGGGAGTCTTCCTTCTAGGCATTGATAGATCATCCATCAATGTCATGGGCAGTTGTAGTTCCATGTCCTCACCTGAATCCAGTCTGTGCCACCCCTAGAATGTTAGATTCAGTAAGATGAGCTTGCTGTTGGCCTTTGGCTCGCTTCTCTATGAGTGCTCTCGGAGAAAGAGTTACTTACCTTATGGAGAGTCTTGAAAATGTGGGGGGGCCTATCTGTATTCCACTGCAAGTAGGCATGCACTCCCTGTCTAGAGCTGGAGACTTCGTGGAAGCAGTATCTGTCAGCTACTTACGCCTCTGACCAAAGAGATAAGGGCAAAGCTGGCCAGCCACCTCTCCAGTTCCATCTTTGCTTCAGCTCATTCTTGGATTTGCAGTGGAAGGGAAGGAGGGGATGCAGTGGAATACACATAGGGATAATAAATCTCAAATACCCTCCATTTAATACAAAAGTTTTTACATAACTTCCCCCCCCCCAAGTGCTATGACCCCTAAATTCCTTTCTGCAGTACTCCTTCATAGACTTTCTTTTCTGTATGTGTAAAATTGATTGTTCCTTCCTAAGTGAAGTACTTTGCATTTGTCCTTATTAAACTTCATCCTATTTACCTCAGACCATTTCTCCAGTTTATCTAGATCATTTTGATCTAAAGCACTTGAAACCACGCTGGGAGGTGTTGCATCTGCAAACTTAGTGAGCATACTCTCTATGCCATCTAAATCGTTGAAGAAGATATTTAACAGAACTGGTCCCAAAACAGACCCCTGTGGAACCCCACTTGTTATGCCCTTCCATAATGACTGTGAACCATTAATAACTACTGGTTATCCAGCCAGTTATGCACCCACCTTATAGTAGCCCCATCTAGGTTGTATTTCCCTAAGTTACTGATAAAAAGGTCATGTGAGACTGTATCAAATGCTTAACTAAAGTCTAAGTATACCACATCCAAAGCTTCTCCCTTATTCACAAGACTAGATATCCTATCAAAGAAAGCTATCAGATTGGTTTGACATGATTTGTTCTTTACAAATCCATGCTGGTTGTTACCTATCACATTAGATCTTCCAGATATTTGCAGATGGATTCCTTAATTACTTGAGCCATTAGCTTCCCAGGCACAGAAGTTAACTGACTGGTCTGTAGTTTCCTGGGTAGTTCTTATTTCCCTTTTTATAGATGGGCACTATATTTGTCCTTTTCCAGTCTTCTGGAATCTCTCCCAACTTCCATGATTTTTCATAGATGACAGCTAAAGGCTCAGATACCTTCTCTATCAGCCCCTTGAGTATTCTAGGATGCATTTCAGCAGGTCCTGGTGACTTGAAGACATCTTTTTACATCTTTTCTAAGTAATTTTTATTTTTTTTATTTTAATTTCTAAACCACCCCCATTTCCACTACCACTTGCTATGTTAGGCATCCCATAACCGTCAAAGTTCTTGGTGAAAACTGCAACAAAGATGTCATTAAGCACCTCTGCCATTTCCAAGTTTCCTGTTATTGTTTCTCCCTCTTCACTGAACAATGGGCCTACCCTGTCCTTGGTCTTTCTCTTGCTTCTAATATATTTGTAGAATGTCTTCTTGTTACCCTTTATGTGTCTAGCTAGATTGATCTCATTTTGTGCCTTTGCCTTTCTAATCTTGCTCCTGCATACTTGCATTGTTTGCTTATATTCATCCTTTGTAATTTGACCTTGTTTCCACTTTTTAAACAACTTCTTTTTGATTTTTAGATCATGTAAGATCTCCAGCAACGGTGGTCTCTTGCCATACTTTCTATCTTTCCTGTGGAGTGGAATAGTTTGCTTTTCAGCCCTTAGTTTCCCTTTGAAAAACTGCCAGCTATTTTCAGTTGTTTTCAGCTGCTAGGACTTTTAAGATTTTGTTGTACCCTGATAGACAAATGCTTCCACTTGCCTAAAGTGCCATTTTCTAGTGGTATCTTTCCTACTGTCAGTAAGGATACTTTACATGACTCCAGAAACTGAATCTTGCAGGGTGGATACCCATCCAAAGAAAGAGTGTTTAGGAGTCTTGATTCTGCCCTTCCCCAGGAACAGGAGATTAAAAAAAGGACAGAATGTCATTGGCTACTTGGAAGATGTGTAAGAGACATTGGAAGCATAAAGCTTACGTATGATCTGTCCTGATGAAATTTCCATACGACCCATAGCAAGAATGGTAAGGAAGAGAAGTCATAGTTCATGACCATGGAGGAGGCACAGCATTGTAGAATCATAGGGTTGGAAGAGACCTCAGGAGGTCATCAAGTCCAACACCTTTTCCAACCTCAACTGAATCATCCCAACCAGGGCACTGTCAAACCAGCATTTACAAACCTTTAGGTTTGATGATTCTACCCCCTCCCTAGGTACCCCATTCCAGTGCTTCACCATCTTCCTAGTAAAATAGTTTTCCTAATATCTAACCTAGAACTCCCCCACTGCAACTTGAGATCATTGTTCCACATTCCTCCATCTGTCACTACTGAGAACAGCCTCTCTCCATCTTCTTTGGAACCTCCCCTCAGGTAGTTTAAGGCTGCTATCAAATACTGCCCCCCCCCTCCATTCTTCTCTTCTGTAGACTAAAGAAGCCTATATCCCTCAGCCTCCCCTCATACATCATGTGCTCCAGCCCCCTAATCATTTTTGCTGCCCTCCACTGGACTTTCTCCAATGCATCCGCATTCTTTCTGTAATTGAATGGGGCACCCCAGAATTGGACGCAATACTCCAGAAGTGGCCTCACTAGTGCAAAATACAGTGGAATAATCATTTCTCTACATCTGCTGGCATGCTCCTCCTAATGCACCCTAATATGCCATTAGCCTTCTTGGCTATAAGGGCACACTGTTAACTCGTATTCAGCTTCTCCTCCACTGTAATCCCCAGGTCCTTTTGTGCCAAACTGCTGATTAGACAGATTGTTACTTTGGTGTCACCTCTTACTGTGGTATTTTGGGACTATTGGTTTTCAGGAAGTGGTGACAGAATTTGGTGAAACCCGTAACAAAGTACATTAACCCTTTTCTCCCTGGAGAGAGCAAACAAGTTCTGATTGGTGTTTGAGTTGTTCATGACCTGATTTACAAGCTTGTTCATTGCTTGGAACTTTCCCATAGTAAAATAACCCCTGGCCTTGACTGAATTTAAGTGTGCTTCAATGAAGTCTGCATTGGAATGAAGACAAATTTTGCTGAACTGTGAACAAGTTACTCAAAATGACATCTTTCATTCAAGGTTTTGCTTAGGAATTCAGAGCAGTTCCTTTTGCATTAGATTCCCCCTTATCCATGGGAAGGATATGGTTAACAGGCTAAGCTGAAACCACTCACCACTAGAGTTCCCTCATCTGGCGGAGCCCAATCCCAACATGTATTGAGGTCAGTAGGACCACTTCATTTACCTTTCTTTAAACAAAGAATTAAGGTGAAAACTTTCTTCATACCCTACTATCAGTTTTCATATTGTGGCTTTTCAGAACTTTAAAAGTATGAATAAATTACTTTCAAGTAGAAAACGTAGAAGTTATTTGGAATTTATGAAAGACACTGACTTAACAGCCCTGGGTGCTAAAATCTAGGATTAAATCCTTCATAAACAGGAATGTGCTGAGAACCTTCAGTCCAACTCCTAACTTCACTGGGAAGTAAAAGTGCTAAGAATAAAGTATTGCTTCAGTATTCTACACTGCCTTCCAAATGTGCCTCGGTTTTGACTTTTATGGATTAGATCTAGGACTGGGAATAAGAACAGCTCTAGTAGGTCAGACCAAAGGTCCATCTAGTATGTCCCATCTTCTGACTGTGGCCAATACCAGATACCCCAAAGGGAGTGAACAGGTAGTCATCAAGTGATCCCTCTCCTGTTATCTACTTCCAGCTTCTGACAAAAAGGCTGGACATTCATATCTGTATTCAAATACAGATTCAAATGGAGATAAAAAAAGTACACAAATATTAGCACACTTTATAATGTGTGCAGGGTACAGACACCTGGGCCTTGGAAACTATATTGTGACTCTGAATCCATTTTTCATGGATTATAGAGCAGCTGTCAGATGGTAATAACTTTCTGTAACTGCCAACCTAGGGCGGATATGAACTGGTGACCTATAAGTGAAATTTCTCATTAACATTCTCCTCCAACCACCACACACACATGAGATCTTGGCTCCCTGCTGGTCTTCTCTACTTTATTTCATTGTGTAAGTAAAAAAAACCAACCCAAAAAACAAAAAAAAACCCACATCTGTCAATTATGCAGTATGCTAGGTTTTTTTTTAACTGGTGACTCATTGTACATATGCACAAACAATGAAGGATCTATTGTTAGCAGTGCAGAGATGCTTAATTGCATCATAGCAACTACTACTGAAGAAGGTAGAGGCAATTACATTGTGCTTTGTCACTAAGTCACATAGGAAGCTACAAATCATGTAAAGATGGACTTGTGGGGTAGCAATGTATGGTAGAATGGTACAAACATTTTACAGTTTGCTTTCACAGTGGCCAACTAACCAACAGAAAGCATAAAGCCTGATTCACCATTGCATTACTTTAATTTCATGCTGGTGGAATATACATTAAGCTCAGTGGAGCTACAAAGTAAATCAGGAACACCATAGTGGAGAATCAGTCACAGGCCATTAGGACTCTATACTCCTGTAATATCCTTAAGGAACTGTTCCATCAAAAAGTTCAAAGAAACTCATATGGCAGTATACCAAAACTTTATTGAAATTATGAATGCAATAGCTCCACGTTTCACAATGGTATGACAAAGAATAGAGGATGAACAAATATACTCCTGATCTAGTTATACCACACACCCATGTGTCAGAGACTATGCCTTCAGAGAAAAACAACAAAATGGTGACCAGCTGTAACTCTACACCTTCTGTACATTTCTCATACAGGTAAGAAATGGGTGAAAGACATGTGGTCAGGGTGGGGAAAGAGAAAGATCTAAAGACCTGTAAAACAAACTGGGTATCAGACACAATGTATCAGAATGAATGGGGGATATTCTGCCTTTGAATATTAAACATTCAATGGCACACTGATCAGAATTAGTCATCCAATGCACCCTCTCTCAAATTATAACACCTATGAAAGCAGCATGGGGAGGAAAAGAAATTAAATTTGAATAATTTAACCTATTTAACAGATCCAGCATGTCTAATCCCTTGGAAGTGACAGGCAAAATAGTAGCTGGCAGCCAGAAGCACAAATAGTTACAAACCATGCTAAGCCACTAGCTAACACCTGAAAGCCTTTCCTCCCAAAAGCATCTACCAATGCACAGAATCATAGAAGATTAAGGTGGGAAGAGACCTCATGAAGTCATCTAGTTCAACCCCCTCCTCGAAGCAGGACCAACCACAACTAAATCATTCCAGCCAGAGTTTTGTCAAGCTTGTCAAAATTTCTATAGATAGAGATTCCACTACCTCCCAAAATAATCCATTCTAGGGCTTCACCACTCTCCTAGTGAAGTAGTTTTCTTAATATCCAACTAGATCTCCCTCGCTGCAACTTGACTCCATGGCTCCTCATTTTGTCATCTGCCACCACTGAGAACAGCCTGGCTCCATCTGTTTGGAACCCCTCCTCTTCTTCAGGTAGGTGAAGTCTGTTATCAAATCCCCCTCCCCCCCCCCATAACTCTTCTTTTGCATACTAAATAAGCTCAATTCTCTCAGCCTCTGCCCCTAATGCATGGGTCTCAACCCCCTAATGATTTTCCTTGTCCTCTGCTGGACTCTCTCCAATTTGCTCACATCCTTTCTGTAGTGGGGAGCTGTCAAGGCTGTTCCCCACTCTGGCATGACAAATGCAGGAGTGGGGGCCCACAAAAGCACCCCAAAACCTTATCTCTACAGGCTTGGTACAAAAACTCCCCCCCCCAAAAAAATCCTACTACCCGGACTTTGGGGAATATCTGCTGCCACCCCCCAAGTATTCCAAGAAAACCAGGGAAGAGATTGTTGGGATTGAAAGTTTTATTCTTTTTATATTTGTATTTTAGGATTAATAATGTAGCAATATAAGGTAATATATTATATATTTAATATTTTATTAAATTAAGCCCTATAGTAAGATATATATTCCTTTGTTTTAAAGTTTAGTGAGTTTAGTAAGTAAAGAAACAGAGTTTTGGTACTGTGTCTATGTTAATAAGATTGGAGGAACGTTGAAGGCTGAAGTCTTAATTGTTTGATTTACAAGGCCTTTTTGCTTTGCCCAATATGGGATACTGGTGTTATGCTTTTCTTTGAAAGTCCTTGTAAAAGATTGATTGTGTGTGAAAGTGGTATGTATGTGTGGAGATAAAGGTGTGAAGGTTATCCAGATGGCGAAGGAAGGAGGGGCAAAGCATGGGTGAAGAAGAAGAAGACAGACTGATCAGCGTCAGAGGAACCATCAGTAATCACCAGTGAGTGCCCATGGTCAAGGATTAATCAGATTGGCAGATTGACGACTCTAAAATGGAGCAAGCACCCCCAAAATACAATTGATTACAGGATGAGCTTTTCGGAGATGTTTTGGAAATGATCAACATCAAAAGACTGACACAGACTGACACAGCAAACTGTCACAGACTGACACAGCAAAATCCATAGAGGAAAGGATTATAAAAGCAGGGGGCTTTGCCATGGAACTTTGGGTTCGTCTTGCCACCAACTCCAGAGGATCATCGGATCACGACCGATAAAGGCCCTGCTCTCCCTCTGTGATCCATCTAACTGGCCACTAGATTGATACAGACTCTGGACTGGTAACTATAACATCGTCTGGTGGGACTATGTATATGGTGTTTGTGAGTGAGAGTGACTGAAAAGCATATGCAACTGTTGTATTCTTAATAAATGCGGCATACTGCCTTTTCCCCTATAAAAGATCTCGTGTGCTTTGTTTAAGCATAAGATCACTTGGGAAACCTCCTCCCTAAAACCTCAGGGGTACCTCAAACTCTTTCCCCCCAAAAGAGCTTGAAAAGAGGAGAGAGAAAAACAAGCTGCAGTCTGTGATAGCTGACCCCTCAGCAGAGAGAGAGACAAACCTTCCAGGACACAAAAATGAACCAATACCCATTAATTAAAAAAATAAAACAAACTTTTATTATTAAAACAAAACTACAGATGCAAGCATAGTTGACGTGGCTAGATGGTATGAGCCACCAATTGATATACTCAGAAAATTCCCTGGGTTAGAAAGCTTCATGACAAAAGAGGGGGGAAACACTTTTAAACACCTCAGACATCAATTCCAAATTTCCAAACCAGAAAACAATGGACTAGCTAGACTTTTCCCTACTTACACCTTGAGACCATCCTTGGAGAGACAGAGGCCTCCCATCTCCCTGTTACTTGGAAGAATCCGCTCTGACTCAGACAAAGGAGGGAAAAGATAAAAATTCCTTTGTCCCAGTTTGAAATCCCTACTTGCATTGTTATTGGCTGACCAGATACCTAGCTAGGCACAGGAGACATAGTTAACCCTTTAGTCCCCAGGTGCTGGTCAGCCCTCCTGGTTATGACAGGAGCCATGTAACGTAGAGGGAACTTTGCTCAGGACAAATCCGTGGTACCCTCTGCTTGATATAGGCTGCAAATTAAACATCAAGCCATTCATCACTACCTATTGATCCTGACAATCTGGTCAACTTTCTATCCACCTTACAGTCCATTCATCCAATCCATACTTGCTGGCAAGAATACTGTGGGAGACCAGATCAACACATCTACGACCTTCTTTCCCCATATCCAGAGAGAAGGTAATTAGGTTGGTCAGGCATAACTTGCCCTTGGGGATTCCATAGTGAACAATTGTCCTGTATTCTATACAGGTTGAACCTCTCTAGTCCAGCACTATCTGGTCCAGTAATATCCGTGATCTGACATTATTTTAGTAAGCTGGATGTCCACTTATCATACATGTGGTCAAGTTTCACATGGCCCCATAAAGTTTGTTTACAACTAACAGTCCTGGCTCTCAGTGTTCTGTACTGTTATTTAGCTCTACTTTACCCCTTACTGTCTTCTGAGAGCCCTGTAAGGAGTGGAAGTGTTGGTAATGCTCCTAGACAATATTGACCTCCTGTGGTTCAATAAATTATCTGGTTCAGCACCAGTCAGGTCCCGAGAGCGCTGGACTAAAGAGGTTCAATCTGTAGTATTTTAATAATCAAAAAACTTTTAGAATGGATTAAAAGTAGAAAGATATTATTTAAAATTAAAATTCTGGAGGCCTGATTTGCAAAGGTGCTGGGTACCCCACAGTTCCTTTTAACTAAAGTGGAAGTCATGACTGATTGGTACGCTCTTCAAATCATTCTCATTCATTTTTATGCCTATATGGAACTAGATGCTGTAAACAGGGATGCGTTCCCAGAGAGAGATAAGGTATTTTCATGTTTAACTGAAAAGGGAGTTGTGGGGTTTAGGTTTCCTACATGAAACAGGCATCGTATTTCTCTCAAACTTAATGGAATCAGTATCAAGAGCACTTTAAGAAAAGCAGTTCAGAATAGATATCAACATTTTGCTGGTGGAGGAAGGTAGCTTGTCCTCTGCTCATGCCTCATCACATTTGCAGCACTAATGTATTGGGTAGTCAGACTGCTTGTCCAATGTTACTGCACGTGCACCGATTTCTCTCTCAGACATGCACAGTTAGAATACAGCTCCTGGGCTATATCTCCAAAGTCTAATCTGACACTGCCAGCCCCAATATTCATGAAGAAGCAGAGTATATTTCTTAGCTCTTTATATCATCTTGGTTAAAAAAAGCCCAAGCTACACAAGTCTGAAGGAATCTTTATAAAACTAAAAAAGCTATTGTGTATGTGAGTTGCCATACGATTTTACCAACAAGTATCCTATTATCATAATCATATGTATATGAATACAATGAATGCTTCACTTCATTTGTGTCAACATTTGCAGAAAATAATATGACAGGGTGCAGGACTCCAGGGATTCGTCTGACATTACAGAACAACCTCTTACCTTAGGATATGCCTTTTAGCTGTCCTGCTGCAGACAGTTTACATAAAGAAAGATCTACTGTTGGCTTTTGAAAGGCTCAGACTGATCTGTGCTATTAAGAGTAGATGCCTTAATGGAAATCCAGATAATGTCATCTTAAGACAGTCAAAAGACCAGATAATTTTCTTCAGGATAGCTTTCTGAAGGCACCATTAGGATGACCATTACATCAGCATTAAACCCCTTGTCAAACGTCTAGTTTTTGTGGGGTTTTTAAAATGTATTGTTAACTGTTCTTTTTAATAGCAATGCAAGAATGATTTTAGCTCCAAGAAAAATAAAACTTAACAGTAAAAAAATGTATCTTACAAATCAGATATGGGTGTCCAAGTTCTGCTTCCTTATATCTGATCCACAAAAGTCACTACTTTGCAAAAATAAACATCAGTTAAGAATATTAATTCAATTTTTAGCCAGTGATTGTAACAAAGAAAAAGACAAACACTCTGCTTAAAATGAAGTATTTAGGATTGCTCTGAAGCACTGGGTTTTGGAAGATTCCTAGTGGGATATTATTGTACCCAAGCAATGATGGTTCAAATGTGTCTTAAAGGTATCAGTTTTAAGAAGCATTATACTGAATATTAGAATTCCTTGGCCTTTGCTTGACAGCCCGAATCTGTTGCCCTTACTCATGCTGAATATTACCTTACACCATAAGGTAGTCTAGAGGGCTACTCAGAATAAGGCCATACTAAATTAGAGTAAGTGTGTCAGAATCTGGTCTTGAACAGACTTTTTAAATCAAATTCTATATAAGATGATGTGAAACAGATTGAGCCCTAGATAATTAGTATTTGTCTTGACTCAGGCTAATTAGCTCTTTATATGCATATTAATAAATACAATGTATATTGAATGTAGAAATGCTAAGAATATCCATATCCTCATAATAGCCTAGTGGGAAATAAATCTTGATCCCTATAGTATTAACCTGTTGATTTCCACAGAATGCATCTGGTGCTAATATTCCAATAAGAAGTTTGGAACTTGGAATAAGTATCCTTGCCCCATTTTATGGCAGCTCCAAAGATACTGCTGAAAATAGACTTGAAGCAGTTATGTCATTCCACTTATAAACTGAAACGGAAAGAATTCATTGCAAGACAACATATTACAGCTCTGCTTCTACACTGCTCCATAGCTGATTTTTAATAGATTTTTGAGCTACGTGTCACTTGAGGAAGAATTTGGAATGGGATGAAAAATTGATTGGAATGTTATGGGCTATATGATACAAAGAGCAATTTTTCATGAACATATTAAGCCTGATAGTAAGCTAGTATAAATCAGCTCTGTTTAGGTCACTAGGAGAGGATCAGGCCTATTGATTTTAAGGTGATAATTGATTAATCAAGAATAATAGTGGGAACCATGACTGCCATAGATAAAATGCCTTAATTTACATTCCTGTTTGAACTTCCATTTGACAATTTTTGTTTTGTTGTAGGAAAGAAATAATTCATATGGATCAAGTGTTTTTTTTCCCGTAGGACCCAAGATTGAAAATCAGAAATTTCCACCTCCTCCCTGTCCTTCACTTCCTGGTACTTCTAGTATACAAGACAATCTAAAACCAAAACAAACTGAAGGGTAAAGAGGAGAGAAAGTGGGGGAAAGTAGTAAGAATAGAGAAACAGCAGCAAATGTAGGTCAGAGACAAATTCAAAGATGTTGTAAAAGGATGTAACACCAATGGTCTGAAAGGGAAAATTTATATCAAGTTTTCCTCAGGAATCTGACATCTGTGGACACAATTGTGAACTATCCTTCATTTCTGAGCAGGGGATTATGGTGGCATAAGTTGCCCTTTTAAATATCCTGCATGGAGTATCCACCTCACATGAAGGAAAGAGCTGCTACTCCTACCCTTGCACAGGCGAGTGAGGCTCCATCCTGTAACATGCTTGTCTGTGCTAGTGAACTGGTGCAGAGCAGGGAAGGAAGTTGATGCAAGAAGGAAGCAGATGCAATTTATTTCTTCTTGTGTTCAGTCCTTTCATGCCTCCAGGGCAATGCAACTCCACAATGCCTTTTACTGAAGGGAAACTATAGTGTCAGGCTAGCATTAGGAGAGGTAGAAGACAAATAGGCACAAAGGAAAAAAAACCCAAAAAACTGAAAGGGAGGGAAGGTTGATGGAAAACAATGATATAATATGCGAAAAACAGCTATGGTAAACAGAGCCCATTTACTGTGCAAGAAACTTGATTTAAAAGCTTTGGCAAGGACCTGGACTCTGCAGCAATCCAGCACAGCAGTTTCAAAATTATGCAACAGTTTCAGAAAAAAAACAAGTGTGCAAAACAGGATTTTTCTATATTAATATGAAGCTGAATATTATAATCAGTACACTATTTCTTCTAGATATTATTACATGTAATTAAGTTTACACTGCCTCTAATTTTTGGTGTTTTGTGTTGCAGAATGCTATACTGAAAATGAATAGCTACATCAGTGTATGTCAGTGGTCTCCAACCTTTTTAAGCATGAGATCACTTTTTAAATTTAAGTGCAATCCAAGATCTACCTGAAACCCAAATACCCTAGCCCTGCCTTCTTTGTGCCACTTCTCTGAGGCCCTGCCCCTGCTCACTCCATCCTCCCTCCATCCCTCACCTCCCTCACTTTCACCGGTCTGGGGCAGAGGTTTGGGGTGCAGGCTTTGGTCTTAGATTAAGGGATTTGGAGGGGCTTTGAGCTGAAACTGGGGCAGACAGTAGGGAGACTGGAGGGTTTGGATGCAGGAGTGCCCAGGGCTAGGGCAGGGGCTTGGAGTGCAGGAAGGGGTTAATGACTGGGGTATGGTTTTGGGATATGGGCATCACCTGGGCACTGCTTACCTCAGGTGGCTCCTGGTGGTGGTGCAGTGGGGCTAAGGCAGGCTCACCCCTGACCTGGCCCTGCACCAGTCCCAAAAGCAGACAGCAAGTCCTGTTGTGCCCCCTCTGTGCTCTGTGGAGAGGGGGACACCTTGACATCAGCGCCCCCGCTCCTCTCCCTTCTTGCCCTGCACAGCAAGCAGGAGGCTCCTGAGGGGACAGCTCCAAGGCAAAGGGCAGGAAATGCTCAGCAGTCTGAGGGGGGCAGCAGAAGTGCTGCATTTGATAACCTCTTGGCCAAACCAGACAGGATCACCATTCAGAGGCTCCAAGATCTACCAGTAGATCCCAATCTACTGGTTGGTGACCACTGGTGTATGTGTTAGAAGAAAGCATGAATTTTGGCAGATGTGCAGGAACAGTTGGAACCATTGGCATCTAGGAATAGGTGGGAAAATGGTATAGAATAGTGGCCTACTTTTCAAATATACTGAGGACATCAACAGGCAGAACAAGTGAATGGGAGGTGTGGGAGTTTAGCATCTTTCTAAGTCAGGCTACTTTTTATTAAGATGACTTTTTATTGATTTAGGGGTAATTTTGGTCACTCTTGTGTGGCCTCTTTAAAATGAAATATTAAATCTTGTAGCACAAGTCAACAACAAGGATGGATTTTAAAGCAAATTTTATAGGCATTAAATTGTACTTTATTTGGACAGAGAAAAGAGCACATGTTTTTGAAAGAAGTAAAAAAGAATGACTTTACTTTTTATGGACGTTTATTATCCACTGAAATGTTTGAAGCTGGTTGAAAATTTTCGACTGAGAAGTTTGGAACTGAAAACGCCTATTTTGTCTGAACAGATATTTCTGCAGGAAATTTTTTTTGGCCATTTTGGTTTAGCCTTACTAAAAGATTTTGGCACAACTAGTTGAAAATTGAGCTTTTTATTTCCATAAATATTCAAGTTTAGATTTTTCTTTTGCCTCTCACCATCTTTCCCTCCTGCCACATTAACAACAAAAGTTTCTGTGGGGAGAAAATATTCTGTAGTTTTAGAAATATTTTGCATTTAATCAGTATGTTAACTATGATTATTACTTAGATTAATTATCTGTCTAAAAGCTTTTCTTCTACCAGCTGAGGCCAGGAGGAAAACTCTGGCATGCAGGGCCAGCAGCCAGGACCCGGAGATGTGGCTACAGCAGAACCCCCCAACATGCAGGGCTAACAGCAGAGCCCTGAACACTCAGGGCAGCAGCCAGGACCCTGGGCACTTGCTAGGGGCCAGCAGCAAAGCCTCTGGACCGTGGGGCGGCAGCTGGGTCCCCAGGTGCTAGGCCAGGAATCTGGGGGTACTGCTATGATCACTGGATTGGGCAGTTCTCTCTGGTGTCCTTTGGTGCAACTGAGGCATAGAGTTAAGCAGTCCCCATTGCGTGATGCTTGCCTAACTATCATGGAATTGTAAACCCTTTGATTACAACTTCCCTAGATGATTAAGTCATGGAGTACCCTCCTAGGCAGCAATCACCTTCTTTATATGCTGCTAGCAAATTTGCAGCACACTTTAGTAACAACCATCCTGCAAAAGTCTCAACTTGATGCATACTAACAATACACATATTTTGATAGAACAGATTTCAGCTAGATAATTAATCGAGAGAGTAATCATAGTTAGTTAATGTGCTGGTTAAATACATACTATTTGTAAAGCTATAGAATAACAGAATAATACTCCCCTCCCCCGAACCAATTGTTATTAATGTGGCAGGAAGGAAAGGTGGCAAGAGGCAGCAGACTAAGCTAAGGGAGGGATGTCAGCATCCCCACCCTTAAAAATGTTCCCACAGCACTGCTACTGATGAAGCAAAGCCCACCAGGACTTGTCTGGGCAAGTGTCTAAGCACATAGACTGAGGATACAAAATAGGGGATAGTGGCAACACTGCTTTTGCCTCTCTTCCCAGTGGATGAAGAAACCCATCCCATAGCTGCAGACCTCCCCCACCCCCAATGGATTGCCTTGCTTACTGTAGCATTCTGAATCACCTTAATAAGATTATGACAAGATTTACACTGATACTAGGACCTCTAATGCCCTTAAAATTGCTGAGCTAATATTCTTTGCACAACACTGCTTGTGGCTGACAGAGTGAAGAGCAGCTTAATCTGCATGTGCCAAGATGAATAAAGTTCATTTCAATCCTTGGAACACAGTTTCTGTAGTTAGGTATAGCAGGTCACTTAACACTTTGGGCCATATCTGCACTCCAGACCTGATCCTGCTACTTTAGTTATAGGCAAACCTGGCAGCTGACCAGGTCAGCACATTTGTGCCTGAGACTTCATCATGATGGAGGGGCAGTTGGGCCAAATTTAAGTAATGGTGTGATCCCGTATGGTGTGTACCAGGTGATTGGAACATGAACACTGGGTCTCCGACCTCCCTCAGATGAATGCTATAACTACCAGAACAGTCACTCGTGCTCTGTCTCTCTCACCCAATGATGCTAAATCACTTAATCTACACCTTGTTACTTCAGCACAAATGTGAGTGGACACATTTCAAAATAGACTTGCACTGAAATTATGGGAGGTATGATTTAAAAATGTGTAGTTAGTTTGGTACAAAGCTGTATATATAATGACCCTCAATTTGCTGACTACAGGTGTATCAATACTGAACCAGTTTACTCAAAAAAAAAGTATGAGTTACTTTTTACTTTTGTATTCCAAGTGGGTCCCAGGAATTAAAATCCCTATATAAAGAGATGAGAATTATGAGGTGCTCACAAGGGATTTCTTAAGTCTGTGCTTGTATCTTCTACAATTAGTTTAAGTCATACCCCCTGCAGCCGGTGGACCTAATCAGTGGCATGGTTTATTTTTATTAGGCAGCCTCCATGCTGCCTTTTATATGAAAGGATGAGATTAAGCACTTCAGAGTGCTGCAGTTGACTCAAACTACGTAGAAACAATTGTTGCCAGCAAAGATATTGCTAGCTTCCACTCTTTCACATTACTGAAGATTTTTTTTTTTAAATCAGTCCTCTTTCAGAACTATTCCTTCACTCTTCCCTGGAACAGGTTCCAGGACAAATGGCTTTAGAATTTTTTTTCCCCATCAAAATATTTTTCCCACCAGATATGTAGTTTATATTTTTATTTTAAAAAAGTGCTGATTTTTGCAGGATTTCTTCCAATTTTTAGTTTACATTCCAAAATGTAAACTAAGAGTACTTTGCTTAAGTTAGGTTCACTCCAAATTGAAACATTTCATTGTGGGGCAGTTTGACATGAATCTACATCCCCCTGTGCTGCCATGATACCCCTTGGAATTTGAAGTTTGAGTATCTCAAACATATGGGCTGAGCTCTGTTCCTGGTCTACAATTCCTACAATATACCAGATAGTCCCCAACTTGGCTGAGCCACCAAAAGTGGCAAAGGGAGTCTCATGGGCATGACGAGTTATGAATTGAGGTACAATGAACTTTTAGACGTTCAAAAACAAAAGTATTTCAGAACATTTCCTTCAGTGGAAGATATTTTGAGTTTTCACCCTAGTTAGGACACAAAATGTCACTGAAAATAAGAAATGTGCAGTTCTATTTTTCAAATCACCTCAAGAACTGATCTAAGTGAAAGTATCCTTATCTCTGGAGGACATAGGAAAGAAATCCTTGTCTGAACAAGGAAAAAAGACAGGAAGAGATAATGGCGTATGGTACATAGAAGGTGCGCCATTGTGCATTACTGTATGATTTCAAAGACCATTGATGGCTCCATTAAGTGGGTCTTTACAAAGCATTTACCTAAAAGCTGGAACAGCAATACTACATTAGATCTCAGTGTACCACACTGTTTTATTCATTGACAATCATTTCACAGACTGAAGTTTCAAATAGTTGTAGTCTGACCATGTTAACCACAAACTTGGGGGGAAAAACAAATCACCACAAAGTTTCTGGCAACTGACACATTTCATACTGAGTAACTCAAATACCACATGCTATTATAAAAGCATTTGTGGAATCAAGTAAAGACTACTCACAAAGATGAAGCTGGCAGAATTGGCTCCAGAAAGGCACTTGCTGTTCTATGTATCAAAGTGAAGGATATACACCCCAAATCCTGCAACTGTTACTCATGAGTAATTTTACTCATGCCAGAAGTCCTAGTAAAGTCAGTGGGATATTCAAATGAATAAAGATTATATATGCATATGATAGCAGCCATGCCTCTGCTTTTAAATGCAAAAAATATATATATTATTTGTGATAATGCCTGAATCAAGTCACTCATTAAGTAAGTCACCTTGAATACCATTATACACTTCCTGCTATGATTTGAGGTTTTTGGAACTTCTCTGAACTCTGAATTAGAACTTCAACTTTAGTTTTGAGAACAGTCACAATGAGCAACACAAATGACTCTCATGACTCATTTCCCCAAAGTGTCGTCATGGCCAGTGTTAAGCAGGGGCACTTGTTTAAGTTTCTTGCAAAATGGTTTAGACCCGGTATAACCAAACTGAACTTTTGTCTTCCATGAAGCTGCTTCCACCAGTACTCACTGGCTGCGTCTAGACTGGCATGATATTGCGCAAATGCTTTTAACGGAAAAGTTTTTCCGTTAAAAGCATTTGGGGAAAAGAGCGTCTAGATTGGCACGGACGCTTTTGCGCAAAAGCATCCCTGGCCAATCTAGATGCGGTTTTGCGCAAGAAAGCCCCGATCGCCATTTTAGCCATCGGGGCTTTTTTGCGCAAAACAAGTCTGAGCTGTCTACACTGGCCCTTTTGTGCAAAAGCTTTTGCGCAAAAGGACTTTTGCCCGAACGGGAGCGTCAAAGTATTTGCACAAGAAGCACTGATTTCTTACATTAGAACGTCAGTGCTCTTGCGCAAATTCAAGCGGCCAGTGTAGACAGCTGGCAAGTTTTTGCGCAAAAGCGGCCGCTTTTGCGCAAAATCTTGCCAGTCTAGACACAGCCTTTCATTTAAATTACAAAGAACTGCATTGGCTTATGCTAGGCCTGACTTTGGCCCAATAAACTTTAACATGCACGTATGTGTTTTTACAAAATGAAACCTTTCATTCAAATCAGATTTGATTTGATTGCCAGGCAGGGAAGCTACTTCGGGATATTCTTCTGATTACATTATAAGTTACCATTTATGCCAGCTTGCAATCAGCATGAAAAGCTATTTTGTCAAAAGATGTACTGCTGGTAATACTTGAGCATATTTATTAGGGTTTAGCAGGGATTACAATACCAAATAGCTATGCCATGGCAGAGGCTCTGTAAACACTGTTCTTACGTGCACTGCACCTTTACTGAAAGATTTACAACTGATTCTAACAGCTCCCAGTAGGCATTGCTACAACAGACTTTTTGCATGTCTTGTAATTTGATGTTGCTATGCAATGACACCACAGTTACCGTATAAAAGTGCAAAACAGTGCATTATAGCTGACTTGCAGCTGTAGGAAGCATTAGTGTCTTTACAGAGCTGTCACTTACAGCCCTGTGGGAGATCAGAAGCAAATCACGGGTCCAAGAAAATAATATAGTACATTACAAAGAATTTGACAGCAAAGTGAAGGAGTTATATAGAATTAGCTATACCACATAAGGTGGTACTTGTCAGAGAATGACTGAACAAAAACCTAAAATCTTCCACTATATCAAACTACCACATCTGTCCTCATGTCTCCAAAACTTCAAGGTACTGCTTCTATGATAGGGTGACAGGGAACAATTACCTCCATTTTAAGAGTGCTATTATAGCTGGTGTAACTTTTGCTTTGACTTGTTTATATAGGATTTGGGCCAAATTCTTCTCAGAATTTCCACAAATCTCATTGTCTTCACTGAAGTTATGAATGCATATCTGACATTGGATTTCTGCCAACATGAGCATATGTGATAGAAACAATCATTTATAAAATTGTTATCTTTCCACAACATGTGCCCCCCTCCCCCCCAACCTAGGAAGAAGTGACAGTCAGGATTTCATCACTGAGCAATGCAGGAATTTTGACAACATCTAATCTGCCAAGTCTCCCCAACATTTTCTATATCTTGAAACAGTCATTACAGCTATATACCAATTCATACACCTTTTTAGCAGCAGGTTTACATGAATCAGGGAACACAAATTCCATTATTCTGCATTTGTTTTTCATAATTTTAAACTGGAATGCCAGATGGGAGCAAGACTGTAGCAGAGACGCATTAGACAAAGGAAGTTTTTGTGGTTGTGTTGCGGTTTTTACAGCGAACACTGAACAAAGTCAATGTTTATTTTGGTTAAGACTGTAACCCACAATTCTGGCGTATCTCTTTCTATGTGTTTTACACTGGCAGAATAGTTATTGTAATTGGCTCCTGATGCATTCATACAATTTTTACTAATAAAAATTGAAATATACTGGCATGATTCACATTGTGTTCTTATTAGTGCAGTCAACGTGTGCTCTGGATTTGGGAGTGAGGAATTCCTGAATTCTAATCCCAGTCCTAATATGCACAACTTCTGTTGCCTTGTCCACAGGCTTCAGATTTGCAGAGAAGAGCCTTAGCTTGTATAAATCAGCCTACCTTCACTGACTTCAAAATAAATCAGCATTGTTCTACTGAAGATTAAAGTCCCTCTCTCTGATTCAGTGGAAGTAATGCAATTTCTTACAAGTCTCCATGGGGATATTTGAAGATTAGTCAATGAACTTTTTTTAAAAAATTACATATTGTGATGCATAAACACATATTGCAAGTAGTCTACCTGATCAATTTTTTCCCCCACATGGTCCCCTAGAAACTCCACTCATGTAAATCAATCCTTTATTTGCTTTGATTTCTCTACAAAGCCTCTAACCGGAAAGGGACCAATGTGGACGACTCTAAAAATGGCTGTTTAAGTGGACAGACTCACTCTAAAAAGAAACTGGTGAAAATGGATCATGTAGTCCTAATGAAAGATAGACTGGGCTACAACTCAGTCACCTGAATGAAGGTATGATCAGTTAACCTGCACCTATGCAAAGAATAAAGTCAAGATGATGTTAGCTAACTAGGGATGTTAGCAACTAGCCCAGGCTTATCAGGTAGTCGAGTCACTACTCAACTCTTCCCTCCCCCCCTTCCCCCGCTGCTGCTTGTTTATCAGAGGCACCAAGGAGGGGGAGGGGGAACAGGAGCCGGTGCTAGGGGAAGCGGGCTTAAAAGCCGGTTCCCCCCAGCACCATCTCCACAGGGAAAATGGTGTGAGCAGGGACTGTTTCAGTTCCCGCTCACACAGATTCCCTGCTGTACATTTCAAAGGAAGAGGTGCAAGAGCCATGTGGGATAGCAAGCACCTCCTTTATTGATGAATTAGTGGAAATTCCATTGACTACTCGATTAGCTGATAAATCAAAATTTAACATCCCTATAGCTATCCTCAGTCCACTTTCCTTTAAGGTAAAGAATGTATTCATAACAAAGTTAATGCTGAGTGAACAAGTCAATAGGTGTGAGAATTTGTCCACTCTCTGAGTCCAAGGGCTCAGTCCTGCTCTCACGGAAATCCATGGCAGAACTATTGCTTCAATATGTGCGGGATCATGAAGTGGAGGTATGGGCCAAGGGAAATAAACATTTATTCTTATAGATCCTCATGACTGAAATAAGGAAACCCTTCATAATAGCTAGACAGATACAGACAGTCCCATGCAGTATTCTAAGTGGAGGAACGGACTGTTATTTTGTATCACTTTAAAAGCTCAGACTGTGATTTCATCACCCAGGTATTTAAAAAAGTATTGTAGTACTTTTCATAAGACCAGAACTTTACCCTATTGTTCTCTCTCAGGTTGTCCCTTCAGCCCATAACTGTCCTGCATGCTGTACACTGTCTGATTACTGCATACGTCCAGACTCTTTGAAATGGAATTTGTGAAGTGCTCTGGAATCAAATGAATATATAGTTTATTTACCATACGTTACATTTATAGCAACATTCCTCAAACTGGGCCATGGGTCTGCTTTGGGAAAGCCATTAGTGGGCCCTCACCACTTTGTTTACCTTAAGCCACAGAGTCTTGCAGCTCCCATTGACTCCTGTTTGCCATTTCCAGCCAAGGGGAGCCATTGGAAACAGTGGCCTGGGATGGAGTTGTGGGAAGTAGTGTATCCCAGGCCACTGTTTCCAATGGCTCCCCTTGGCTGGAAACATCAAACCAGAGCCAAGGGGAGCAGCAAGGCTCTGTGGCTATGGATCCTTTAGGGAAGCAAAGCGATGAGGGCCCATGGTCCACTTTGAGAAACACTGATTTATAGTGAACAGGAGTGAACATTCTAGAGAAGAGATGTGGTTTATAGTTTGATGTGCAGTGGCCCTGGGAGAATTCAGCACCAAAAATTTAAAGATTCTGTGCACGATATTTTAAAATTCTGCTAAAATCTGTCAAAAACCCCACTAAATAACCGGGTCAGTTTCAATAGTTTGGCAATTTTATTTCAATATGTGTGTCAGCAAGTATATATGTAACGATACGGACACACAAAAATCCCCGAAAAGTAGAGACTTAAATAAATCCCTACAACACTCTAGTTTCTGCTTCCAGCTGCCACTCTCCCCCAGCCTTGGCCAGCCCAGACATGCACATCACCTCCTCTCCAGAGAGTGGTAGAGTATGCATTGAAATTGCACCATTTAAAAATAAATAAGAGGTCTAGAGACCATAAGGAAGAACAACAGGGCTGTAAAAAAAATTTTAGAAGCCACCAAACAAAAAAGATGACATCACACAAATAGTTTTAGTCCAACACTGCTTATGAAACACTGACTTTTTTTTTTAATAGAAATTTTCTCGATTTTTTTTTTATTTTCTCAAATATAAACTGGTAAAAAAACCCAACAGATGCCAATTAGCATAATTGAGTGTTCAAAAATAACATTAATGCCTTTATTACTTATAATATATTCACCCAAATGTTTCATTAACTTACAAATGTAATATTAATGAGAAAAATAACTAAAATTTGCTGGCCCCAGCAAATGCACACTGCCAGCTAATCATTAAATCCCAGTTCTCCTTTCACTTAGTTTCGTCTGCACAGGTTACCTCACAAATTCCCATTCACAGATCACAAAAGGACAATTTGGATTACTTCAAGAATTAATTAGACATTTGTATGAAAGCCACTAGAACAACTGCTCCTCCTGCGAGTTCATAAAGCTGTTTAATTTGCTCTTGTATTTTCATTCAGAGAAGCTGGCAACACCACAATAAAGCACAGCATGCACAGATACTAAGCCAAATTTCTTTCTTAATTGTTCACTTTCATTTAGTATGCTCATTTAAAAGATGCAAGCTCTAACACCTTTTAACCTCACGAATGACACAGCTGGGACACTCTTCACACATAATGCAGAGTGACTGGGAATAATGTACCCCTTGTCAATCTGTAAAGACTATTCAGGTTTAGATTTAAAGTCTGCACTTGCATTCGCAAAAGGATAAAAAACCCCTCTCTTGTATACTTCAGTTTTTATGATGTTTATATCTTAACAGCTAATTGCCTGAACAAAGAAAGAGCAATACTAAACTGAAAGTATTGAAATGTATATTAGATGCTGCAGAATTAGAGAACATGTGTCTATTTACTGGTTTAATTTTTAAATGGTTTAAAATGTATTTACCTACATTTAATAGCTATTGCAATTGTATTCCCCTTCTTCAAAACTGAACAGAAATAGAAAAAAAATCAAAGCAGAGATATCAAGTTTTAATTTCAATGGAGCTATTGTTCCAAGAAGCTTAATAAAAAAGTCAGCTTTCACTTTCCACAAAAATAATTTAAATGGGACTTTAAGGTGTGCTACATGGAGAGCTTCTCAGGGGTGCGGACTATTCCATTCCTTCTCCCCTCCTGCTGCACATCAGTAAACCTGTTTCACCAGAACTAAATACTTTTTTTCATATTGTCACTCTTTTTACTTTCACCTACTTTTGAGCTGGGAAGCAACAGCATCTTCCCTTCACTTTAAACATAAAAGGTTCTTCAAGATTTGCCAGTTCAACATTCCTAGAGGAAAATCCAGTCTCTCACTAAAATATGATACAAATATTGGCTTTCCAGCATGCCAGCGCTCATGCCCATCTGTTACAGTGGCATTTGCCCATTCATGAGGTAGGATGCCAGTTTCAACAGGACACAGGTGCCAGTATAAGTTTATAGTGTTAGCCTACAGAAAGCAGGAAGTAAAATCTCTTTGGTGTAAAGGGTTTGAGGACTATGACATGCAAGAGTTGCCAAAAATGAAAACCAGTCAAAGCGGTTTTTCGGTCTCCCAGTGTTGACATTTTACAGCCACATCTTTAGCATCCTGTCAACAGGAGGAGAAAACTGAAAACCAGTCAAACCAGTTTTTCTGCTTCTCACTGTTGACATTTCATGACCACATTGCTAGCACCAAGTTGACAGATAGAGCACAGCAATGTGGATAAGCATCCCACAGTGCCTGGTGTCACCTCCAGTTACTAAGCACTGTGGGAACGTGCAAACACTCCGCTATGCATTTTGCAAATGTGGAAAAAAAGAGTCCTGTCAGACACCTCTTTGTTTCCATGCCCTCCCTGGGCTTCCAGCTTACTTTCGCACCACTTGAATGACAGTCCTTGCTGCAAACTCCAGCAACTGCTGTGAGAAATTGTGGATCCCACAGTTCTCTCCCATGTTGTGTTGAATGTACTTAGGATATCATGTGTTGCAACAGAGCTACTTACGCAACTGATATTTGAGGACAACTTGGATGTAGACAGCAATGGTAAGGACACCGACAAACTGGCATTGCATTGAGGTGTAACGGATCAGCTGCACACTATAGACCATTGCTTTTGGGTTAGAAAAACTAGCACTGAGTAGTGAGACTCCACTATTATGCAAGTGTGGGATGAAGACCAATGGCTATAGAACTTTTGCCTGCAGAAAGTAACCTTCTTGGAGCTGTGTAGTGAACTGCAGCACAAGGACACCCAAATAAGAGCTGCTCTCTTGGTAGAGAAGCGTGTTGCCATTGCTTTGTAGAAGCTGGCCACTCCAGATTGCTACTGTTCAGTTGTGACTCAATTTGGAGTGGGGATATCTACCATCATAGCAGCACTTATGCAAGTGTGCAGGACAGTAAATCACATTTTACTGCATAGGACTGTGGCTCTAGGAAATGTGAAGGATATCGTGGTTAGCTTTGCTAACATGGGCTTTCCAAACTGCAGTAGGGTAACTGATGGAACTCATATTCCCATTGCAGCTCCACCCCAACTTGCCTGGGAGTACATCAGTTGTAAGGGGTACTTCTCCATGGCATTTCAGGCACTTGTGGATGACTGTGGGCGTTTTACAGACATAAGTGTGGGGTGGTCAGAAAAGGTGCATGATCCTGGAGTGGCATCTTCAGGAACACTGTCCTGTTCAGAAAGCTGCATATTGGCACTTTATTTCCAAACCAGAAAATTATGGTGGGAGATGTGAAAACGTTCACAATGATCCTAGATGACGTGGCTTACCCCTAACAGCCCTGGCTTATGAAGCCTTACATGGGGCATGTGGACCACAGTAAGGAGTGATTCAACAACAGGATAAACTGATGCTGCATGGTTTTTGAATGTGCCTTTGGCAGATTGAAAGCTCGATGGAGAAGTCTCTACAGTAGGCTGAACCTTTGGAGAATCATATCCTTAAGGTGGAAGTCATATGCTGTTACCTACATAATTTGCGTGAGTGTAAGGGTGAAGTGTTTCCATCAGGAAATGGCAAACCCATAAATAGTGACAATTTTTTAAAAGGGCTTAGACACAAACACTAGACGTCTAAATAATATGGGTGAACTAGAGTGCCTCATATTAATAGAGGATATTGATATAATAAGCATCACAGAAATTTGGTGGAGTGAGGACAGTCAGTCGTACCAGGGTACAAAATATACTGGAAGGACAGAACAGGTTGTGCTGGTGGAGGAGTGGCACTATATATGAAAAAAAATGTAGATTCAAATGAAATAAAAATGTTATATGAACCAAAATGAATCTCTATGGATAGCAATTCCATGCTTTAATAATAAAATATATTATTGACCACCTGACCAGGATAGTGATAGTGACTATGAAATGCTAAGGGAGATTAACGAGGCTATTAAAATAAAAACCCTCAATAATAGTGGGGGATTTCAACTACCCCCATATTGACTGGCTACACATCACTTCAGGATGGGATGCAGAGATAAAATTTCTTGACACATTAAATGACTGCTGCTTGGAGCAGCTGGTTCTGGAACCCACAAGGGGAGAAACAATTCTTGGTTTAGTCCTAACTGGTGTGCAGAATCTGGTTCAAAAGATAAATATAAGTGGACCACTTGGAAATAATGACCATAATGTAACAACATTTAACATTCTTGTCATGGGAAAAAAACCCTCAGCAGCCCAACACTGTGGCATTTAATTTCAGAAAGGGGAAAGGACACAAAAATGAGGAGGTTAGTTAAACAGAATTTAAAAGGTCCAGTGACAAAAGTAAAATCCCTGCAAAATTCAAGGAAAGTTTCCAAAGACACCATAATAGAGGCCCAACTTAAATGAATACCCCCAAATTAAAGACACAGGAAGAGAACCAAGAAAGTGCCACCATGGCTTACCAACTAAGTAAAGCAGCAAGATAAAAAGGCATCATGTTAAAAAAGTGGAAGTTAAGCCCAGTGAGGAAAAAAGAAAGGAGCATAAATTTTGTCAAATTAAGTGTAAAAATATAATAAGCCAAAAGGAAGCTTGAAGAACAGCTAGCCAAAGACTCAAAAAGTAATAAAAAACACTTTGCTAAGTGCATCAGAAGCAGGAAGCCTACTAAACAACCAGTGGGGTCCCGAGACAATCGAGATGCTAAAAGAGCACTCAAGAACGATAAAGTAATTGCGGCAAAACTATATGAATTCTTTGCTTCAGTCTTCATGGCTGAGGATGTTAGGGAGATTCCCAAACCTGAGCCATTCTTTTTATTAGGAAACAAATCTGGGCTGTCTACACTGGCCAGTCTTGCGCAAGAACACATGCAAAGGAGGCGCAGCAATGAATATTACCATGCCTCATTTGCATACTTAATGAGCTGCCATTTTTGCACAAGGGGCTTTTGCACAAGAAGAAGCAGTCTGCCACTTATTTTCAGGCAAAATGGCTCTTGCACAAGAGTGGGTTTTTGCACAAGAAGGAGTAGTGTAGACTGCTCCTTGCGCAAAAGCCCCTTGTGCAAAAATGGTGGCTCATTAAGTATGCAAATGAGATGTGGTGATATTCATCACCACACTTCATTTGCATATCTTCTTGCATAAGACTGGCCAGTGTAGACGTAGCCCTGAAGAATTGTCCCAGATTGAGGGGTTGTTAGAGGATATTTTGGAACAAATTGATAAGTCACTGGGACCAGATGGCATTCCTCCAAGAGATGTGAAAGAACTCATGTGAAATTGCAGAACTATTAACTGTGATTTGATCCTTGGATCCAGCTTCTATATCTAATGTGATGCCAATATTTTAAAAAGGGCTCTAGAGATGATCCTGGAAATTACAAACCAGTAATGTCCAAAGTCAGTACCAGGCGAATTAGTTGAAGCTATAGCAAAGAATAAAATGTCAAACACAGATGAACATAATTTGTTGTGGAAAAGTCACCATGGTTTCTGTAAAGGGAAATCCTGCTTTACTAATCTAGTAGAGTTGTTTGGGGGGGGGGAAGCATGAGGGCAAGGGGTGTACTTAGATTTCCAGAAAGCCTTTATAATGGCTATGAGGAGTGCTGACCAACACCTGCTGACTAAGGGGTTAAACTCAGAAAGCTAGAAAGGGCATTAGCAGGGGGGCCAGGAGAACCAATTGAGACAGAGTGTTGAAATTTGAATTGGATATAGCTCCCTTGCCTGCTTTCTTTGTGTGGGAGACTTAAGCCAAGAGTTGATAGACACAGAATGATTTAAACCCAGGCAGGACTACCATGCCTCCAAGGAATTCAAGGCATGGAAGTGGACTGAAGCAAGGAAAGATTGGGAGTAAGTAAAGGGAAAAAGTGAATCTAGTCACAATCAGGGTATTTTCTTTATTTTGTGGTTTGGTCTGAACTGATCTGAGAGAATCTATGCCTTCCCTCCCCATTTACCATCTAAGCATTGTTCCCAGAGATTTTCTCTGTATTAATTTGTTTTCCTTAGTTGATCTATAACATCTAGCAACCAACTATGCTTTATCAAGTATATATTTTGTTTTGTAATAATCACATTAAAAGTGATGGATTTGTGTGTCCTGGAAGGTACAGGAAATCTGTGTCTGCATGCCTCAGACTGAGAGGCTAACTACCAGAGACTACAGCTTGTTTGTGTCTATTTTTTCCCAAGCTCTCTTGTGGCAGAGGAGCTTAGGGTAGCCCTGGGGAAGGAAGTCCAAGTGCTTTCTTCCTGGGTTCAAGAAGAAAGGGGTTTGTTTGACTTGGTGGTGACAGCTTTTTTGTTTATTTCTCAGAGCCACTATATCTGTGACTTGGGGGGGGGGGGCGGAAGAGGGGGAAGAGAATGTAAGCACAGCCTGAAGCAGCAATGTTTTTATGCTCTTTATGGGCCCACACCTTCTGCATGTGGAGTGCCAGAATGGGGATTAGCCTTGGACAAGGTCCCTCACCCAGGGCTCTTAAGTAAAGTAAGTTGTCATAGGATAAGAGGGAATGTTCCCTCATGGATTGATAACTGGTTAAAAGACAGGAAAAAAAGGGTAGGAATAAATGGTAAGTTTTCAGAATGGAGAAAGGTAACTAGCAGTGTCCCTCAAGGGTCTGTATTGGGACCAACCCTATTCAACCTACCGCTTTCTCAAGATCATTTATAAGTAAACAGTGAGGTGGAAAAGTCTGCAGATGATACAAAACTGCACAAGATAGTTAAGACTAAAGCAGACTGAAGAGTTTAAAAAGATCTCACCAAACTAAGTGATTGGGCAACAAATGCCAAATTAAATTTAATGTTGATAAATGTAAAGTAATGCCCATTGGAAAAAATAATCCCAACTATACATACCATATGCTAGGGAATAATTTAGCTATAAACTACTTAAGGGAGAGATCTTGGAGTCATTCTGGATAGTTCTCCGAGAACATCCACTCAGTGCAGCAGCAGTCAAAGCAGCAAATAGAATATTAGGAATCATTAAAAAAGGGATAGAGAATATCTTATTGCCTCTATATAAAACCATGGTACACCCACATCTTGAATACTGCATACAGATGTAGTCACCTTCTCAGAAGGAATATATTAGAATTGGAAAAGATTCAGAGAAGGGCAACCATGTGATCAGGGGTTTGGAATGGGTCCCATGTGAAAAGAGATTAAAAAGACAGACTTCTCATTTTAGAGAAGGGGAGACTAAGGCGAGAGATGGTAGAGGTCTATAAAATCATGACTGGTGTGGAAAAAAAATTAGTAAGGAAAAGTTATTTATTCCCATAAAAAGAACTAGGGGTCACCAAATGAAATTAATAGGCAGCAGGTTTAGAACAAAAGGAAGTTTTTCTTCATACAGCGCAGTGTCAACCTGTGGAACTCCTTGCCAGAAGACGGGGTCACACTAAATAGAATTAAAACAGGTATGTCAGAAAGGGCAAACACTACTCAACTCAAACACATTGAAATTAGGTTTTAACAAGTAAAGCCGTAACATATCACCTTCTGACTCATATGTCATCCCTTTAGTGAATCAGTTGCAGGCCCATACATGGCAGGGTGCGAACACATTTTACCCTATGGTCCTCCAAGCAAGCACGAGACTGGGGTGGCATGTTGCCCCCAGCCTCCCTCCCCCATGCTCCAGACAGAGGAAGGCTGATTTTCCCCCCTTCTCCCCCCCCCCAGGAACGAGTCTGGGGGGGTAGAGCTGGGCTGCAAGGGCAGGGCAGCCACCAGCCCCTCCCACAGCTCTCACCCTTGCACAGAAATTACAATTCAGGCCCATATGCAGGAATCTGCTACAGTTACCAAAATGATATTTAGAAAACATTAATGCTCTCAGGTAGATGACAGTGTTCTTCTGGAATGATTGTTTTCCTAAGAAGGTGCAGGGGTTGTATTTACAAATTCAGTGTTACAAAACTACTTCATTGTTACTAGTAAGGATTCTGTATGTGGCTTGGTGAGTTGTTTTTGGTTTATTATGCAAAGACAAGAGATGCAATATATTTGTGGGTTTGGAGCATTTTCACATGCTATGTAAGGCAAGAGTAGTCTCAACTGGACCTTGTAACCAGAAAACTCATTGAAGTAGGGATAAAATAGACTCTCAGAGTGGTTCAGAAGCACATGCAGTCAGCCCAGTATCAATCAGCAAGGCTATGTCTCCACTGCAGGCTTCTCGTGCAAGAAAAGCTGTTCTTGCGCAAAAACTTGCAGAGCGTCTACACTGCACGCGCACTCTTGTGCAAGTAAATTTACAGTAAAGCGTTGGAACAGAGGGCTTCTTGGACAAGAGTCATTCCTCTCCACACAAGGAATAAGCCCTCTTGCACAAGAAAGCAGTGTGGATAGGCTAAAATGGCCATCAGAGCTTTCTTGCACAAAAGAGTGTTCACCGCCATGGACACTCTTGCACAAAAGCACATCTGTTTCGCAAAAGCACATGGCAATGAGGACGCGCTCTTGCGCAAAACAGTTCTTGCGCAAGAAGCCTGCAATGTAGACGTAGCCTCAAGAGTCTTCGTTCTCTCACATTACACCAAGGGCTGGGCCATTGTCACTTTATTGGATTTTAGGGGGAGAAGTCAGATCACTGCTGCACCCGGCGGGGGGGGGGGTGCCCCAAAGTCTATACAAGGGTCTATGTGAGGTGTTAAATGAAAGCTTATGTTCTACTGATTCTATGTATGCTACTCATGTACTTGTATGATGTCTGTATGTGGGGTTATGAATGAGCTCTGGGCTTGCACTGTAAATGTTCTCTGCCTGAGACAGAGCAATGGGTTTGGACTGCCTGTTGTAAAGGATTGTTCAGTCAATTACTATGCTAATTAGCATGGCCCCAAGGACAATGGCTCCCAAAGTGCCCAATACACACCTGAGGAATGCATCTGGAAACCTGCAAACTAGTCAGTATCTAATGGCTGCTGGCATGGGACACAGGGATTGGTCACTTGGCCATGTGACCCGCTCCAGCTTGGAAGGTACCAGGAATGGAGTGCCATGAGGTGGACTCCATCTTGTCTTCAATTCTGCTACTGATCCCAGATGCAGCCTTGCGAAGGACAGAGCCAGGAAGGACTGGTGACTCATCCTGAAAGGATGTATACCAGAGACTTTTAAGATAGCAGTTTATAACATCTCTGCTGAGAGCCTGCATCAAGAACTTGGTGATTGGTGCATGTAATGTATTTTTTTTAATCTTACTCTCAACCTTCTCTTTTGTTAATAAACCTTTAGATTCTAAAAGATTGGCCCAGCGTCATCTTGTGGGTAAGATCTAAAGCAGTGTTTCTTAAACTTTTTAAGACCAAGGAACACCAAAAAATATATTTTTTTTAAATGGAGAACACCAAAGACTTTTTGTTGAGGGGGAAAAAAAAAAGTTATTGAGAAAAAGGTCACCTGCCCCTTTAAGGGCAGCCATTTTGAATTCTGTTCTCCACAGCACACCAACTGCAGAACACAGTTTAAGAAACACTGTTCTTTGGGACCAGGAGAATCCATTTGGGGTAGGTGAGATTGGGTTCTAGAATCCCTCACCTGTGTGTAAGGCCTAGGGCTGATTGTGGCACAGGGAAAGCTGCGGGTGTCTGAGGGGTTTTGCTCGTGAGGCTTCCTGCTGGTCAGATTGGCAGCTGAAGCACTCACTGTGATTAGTTTGTGACCTGTTTGGGAAAGATCTCCAGTCTGGGGCTGCAAGCAGCCCTGGTTTTGAGCAGTTCGCCTGAGCGGATGCCCTCAGTGGTGCCCAGACCCGGCCCGTCACAGCCACTCCTCTTCCCTCAGTGCTGGTTGGCCAGGAATGACAAACTGCAGCCAACAGGAGCTATATGCAGCCATACCTATAGATGCTTAAGTAAATAAAATGCATGATGGCCTGCCAGGGCTAATCTTGGTGAATCGCAACCAGCCTATACTCTGCTTACTGTCCACCCCTGCCTACTCTGTTTGGATGGAAAATCTTGTCTCCCCACTTCCTCATCCAAACTGGGGGTCTGATTGACCTAAAATGCAACACTTGAGCTTCACATGCATTATGGAAGTGGTTTTTATTTTCAGCTGGGGCTGAACCCCCAAACTGTACCTACAGGACTGCTCCTATGGTCTGTGGTTAAGCATTGTGAATTTTGTGAACCTTCATTCAATTGGTGAGCAACACCTAGATTCCCCTGAGAGAATTAGAAGCTCTTGTGCTGGGAGCCCTCCAGCCTCAGCTGAATCTGCAGTTTTGCCAGAGGTTCCTCTGCTCTGAGGAACCACAGACCACACAAGGGAACAGATACAGCCTTGCAAGGCCTTCGCTGCCTCAGTAAAGCCATTACCAGGGTGACTGCAGTAAGTAAGAGTAAAGATTCACCTAGCATACAGACAATTAGTTCACTTACCACGTGTGCTGACTCCATGGGTACTCCAAGGATAGAGCACCCACAGTAAAAAATTAGTGGATGTTTAGCACCCAGCTCTCCCTTTTCCCTCCGAGTGATTCCCACACACCAATTCTTCCCCCTCCCTCCCAACACCAACCACCTTGTGATCAGCTGTTTCATGGTGTACAGGAAGCAATAGGAGAAAGTAAGAGGGGGTGGAAATGGGTACTCAAAGGCAAGGAAGAGCAGGAGGTTGAGCAACCTCTGGGCCCAGGGGAAGCTAGTATGTATACCACCCATTCCATGTTTCATTAATTACTACTTCATGCCTCCCCTCCACAAGCATAGCACACTGCCCACTTGTGCGTGTTAAACCTTTTTACTAGTGTTGCAGAATGTACAACTAAACTCAAGTCGTTCTGTGAAAGATTAGTGGGTTGTATCTAGTGGAGGTGGACAGTGCTTGCCTTAGGGCACAATAAAGGGACACTCATAACTTGTGTATTGCTTTCCTTTTTAGGGGTTTGTTACAGTATTGACAGAATGTTATTCAAGCAGTTTTAAACCAGATTTATGTTGACATATCAATACCGATAAAAGTATATGCAATACCTAGCATATGGCAATGTTTATAGCTCTTTCCCTGAAAATATGTTAGAAATGTATGCATTTCTAAGTGTCCTATTCAGGTATCCTTTGTGTTTCAAGAGAATGTAGTTGTTTTTGTAAAAAAACATTAGTATTTTTTTTTTTTTTTTAAAAGAATTGAAAGAGCTTGCAAAGCTCCTCCATGGAGTACTTAACCAATATACACAAAATGAATTTGCAGATATTTGAACTGGAGGTATCCACCACATTTATACTGTAAACTGAACTTCAGAGGGGAGAGCAAGCATCTGGGCTTGCCAGAAAAACAGGATGGTATCAGAGCACGTTAGGAGAAATTTTGACAAGGTTCATACCTTGACAAACAAGCTTGAATTCTGGGGCTTTTCGTATTAAAAACTCTCCCCAAAGTCTAGGAATATGAATTGCAGATTTTGAAAAAATAATAAGATAGTTTGATAACGCTGCATTTGGTTTCCATTCTTTGTGCCTCTCAAAAGAAATCAGCCCATATTCCATTAAGAAGCATGCTAACTGCTCAGTGCCATGATTTTTAATATTATACAGGAGATCTCATGTACTAAAATTACTTGTCTGAGGAGGAAAGAGAGACGGGTGACAGCTTCAGGACACAATTTTAATGCTAGTTTCTACACAAGAACTTAAGATACTATACTTCAGTATTTCACATTTCTAATGGATATCAAGACTAACCCCCCCCCCCAAAAAAAAAGATCAGACAGTGGATGGAGAACAAACTGATCTTGTTCTAGTCCAAAGGAAGAGACACCCGAGACACCATTTCCTCCAGCATGGGAACATATCTGACAAACCTCAATCACAAGTCAAAAAGGCATCCTTTAAAAACTGGAAGTCAAAACCTACAGTCAAAAACAGGAAGGAGTATATACTTTTACACTTTTGCCAGAGATTAATGGGCAGGCCAAAAAGAATTTGAAGTATAAAAAGCAAGAGAGATTCAAACTAATTATTTTTAATATTCCTCAGAAGCAGGAAGCCTCTCAATCAGTGTGGACCACTAAATAGTCAAGATGCTGAAGAGCCACTCAAGGAAGACAAGACCATTTCAGAGAAGCTAAGTGAATTCTTAGCACCAGTCTTCACTGCAGAGGATTTGAGGGAAATTCTCATACTGGAGCCTTTTTTTGGTGACAAATATGAGGAACGGTCTCAGATGAGGGGTTAATACAGAAGGTTTAGGAATATACTGACACAAAACAGTAACAAATTCTGAAGGAACTCAAATATGAAATTACACAGCTAAGTATAATTTGTAACCTACCACAGATCACTTCACGTACCAAATGAAGTTTCAATAACTGATGGGATGCCAATTTTGAGAAAAGGCTCCGGAGGCAATCATAGGTCTAAGCAAAACTCAGTACCAGGCAAATTGGTTGAAATTATGGTAAGACTCAGATTTGTCAGACACGTAGATGAACAGCACAATTCGTAGGGAGTCAACACAGCTTTTGTCAAGAGAAAGCATGCCTCATCAATCCATTAGAATTTTTGGAGGGTCAAACATGCACAGGGGTGATTCAGTGAATATAATGTATTTGTACTTTGATAACTTTTGGTGAGGGACCTTATTATAGGGTCTCAGGCAGGGTAAGCACTGCTGGGATAAAAGGCCAGGTCCTCATTAATTGATTCAAGAGAGAACACAAGACAGGAATAAGTTACTAGTTTTCACATTGGAGAACGGTAAACAGTGGTATCCCCCAGATCTCTGAACTGGGGCCTATGCTGTTCAACATCCTCATAAGTGATCTGGAAAGAGGATAAACAAGTGAGTTGGCAAAATCTGCAGACAGTGCAAAATTATGCAAGGTAGTAAAGTGTTGAAGCAAACTGCAAAGCACTCACTAAACTGAGCAACAAAATGAGAGGCAATTCAATGTGATCAGTGGACTGTAATGCATACTGGAAAACAATCCCAACTATATTCTAAAATAAAGGGGTCCAAACTAGCTGTTAACATTCAAGAAAGATTTTCGAATCATTGTGAACGTTGGTAATTCTCTGAAAACATCCGCTCAGTGTGCAGCAGCAGTCAAAAAAGCTAATGGGATATAGGGAACCATTAAGGAAGGAACAGATAATGAGATAGAAATGCCACAATGTCACCATATAAATCCATAGCATGCCCACATCTTGAATATTCCATGCAGTTCTAGTCACACCATCTCAAAAAAGTATAATAGAAATGGAAGAGGGAAAAGAATGGGGAAAAATATTAATAAGGGTATGGAACAGCTTCCATAGGAGGAGAGATGAAAAGCACTGGAACTAGTAATCTCCCTTCCAAGCTGAATGGGGTGGGGGAGAGATATAAGGGTATATAAAATCATGAGTTATGAATAAGGCAGTATTATTTACCCTTCACTAGGGCGCAAAAAAGGGTCAACCAGTGAAATTAATAGCAGCAGGTTTAAAAAACAAAAGTATTCCTTTACACAATGCACAAATCAAAAATTCATCCTCAAGGGATGTTGTGAAGACCCAAACTAACTGGACTTAAAAAAAAGCACCATTTCCATGGCAGATGTCATCCCTGGATGGACCTAACAGAATTATGCCCCTAGACAAGGTGGAATGGTGGGTCAGCACTGAACCTACAGAAGGGATGGGGTTTTGGGGAGATGAGCCAGGGCTGGGGGCTAGTGGCCCCAAGCCAGCCCTTCAGTCCTGCCTAGCCTATGCCACCTGGGGCTATGGCAGGATTTAAAAGACTCAAGGCTCCAGTTACTTCTGCAGTAGCCAGGAGCCCCAGGCCCTCTTAAATTACTAGGCCTGAGGCCCTTGTCTCCTCCTCACACCCCCATCTGTATCCAGGGGTCAATCAGTGTAAGCTAAAATGGTCAGGGGCAGAGCCCCATTCATTGGCTGTCCGATACTGGGACTAGTGGATATGGGGTAGATTACTTGAGGATTACCCTGTTCAGTTAATTCCCTCTGAAGCCACTATCAGATGACAGTGTCTAGGCTAGATGTACCACTGGTCTGACCCAGTTACAGCCATTTTTATGTTGCAAGTACCAGCAAAGGAAAGCACCTGACCAAGAAGATACCAAAACACACTCAGAGGAAAGCATGACAAAAGTGATCTATACCTGCACTGTGTCCTGGAAGTTGCATGTCTACATGTCTGGCAGACCATCCATTCCAATGAATTCTACAACTAAGCGACCATTATTGAGGGCCCAGATATTTTCTCCTCCCCCTCCGCATTTCTCCAATAATCTACAACATAAGTGATCTAGCAGATTTAAACTGTTGTCTTTGGAAATGAAGCAAGATATTTTCTGGATATAGTTAAGTCATAAATTACTTAAGGTGGTTTAATGAATGACTGACACTAAATATACTTGGAGCCAAAACATTAACCAGTACAGAGTACACTCCAAAGAAAATCTTCTGCCCTCTCTGGGGCTATTCCTCAGACAGACCTCAGGACTTAACCAGCAGTCCCTCCATTAGGCTCAACAACATTTACAATGGGCCTGTATATCCCTTTCCTTAGGGTCAGTAAGGGGCATATATATTCACTCTACTCTGTATTCTAACTTAAGACCCCATACCAAACAGCTAAATCTTCTTTCCCTAAACCGCTATTTTTACCTCTACTTCAGTTTCTACCTTGCTTAATCAGGTGGTGTTGTTTTTCCTCCCCCAACCTCCCTATCCAGGGAGCTTGCCTTACTATTCTCAACTTTCAGCCTGGTTCTCTCCCTTCAGCTAAGCTTTATCTAAACCTTTTATACCTTGCTATAACCCTCTTCTGCTCTTTATGGAGAACTGTGTCATTCCTCTCAGATGGGGCTCATTCTATAATCAGGTTAGCTTAGCCTAGCCTCTGCATCACATAGGGCAATAGAGCCTCTTACACAATCTCCACTAATTCCTCAAAGGCAGTCACAGGAGATAAGATCTAAATATTTCTGAGGAGCAAATTTCTCCCTGTATCCTCCTGCCTTTTTACCTCAGGAACTTTGAGTTTAGATGAAAAACCTGTGAATAACTTTCCCCTAAGTGGCTGCAATATTTGGTATCTTCAATACTGGTACCTTTTTTTGTAGGGCCAATAAAGTTTCCTTTTCTATTAACTGTGTGTTTTTAACTAGTAATCCTCCAGAATGTGTCTTATAGCTGGTGGTATGCTTTCCATGCTTCATTATGAGTTATATTTAAAAGAGCTCAGAGGGACATATTTAATGGAGATAAAATCCTGTTAGAAGCGGGGGGAGTATTTTGTTTTGGCTCCTATGAAAGTGAAAAGATATCTCAAAGTGAACTTTTGGAAGGCATCTGGATGAAGAAAGAGGATTTTAACATACATCTCCAGCATTAGTTGTCCTAGCAATGTATTCTTTTCCTCTCCCCAGACATGAGCACAACCTGACTACTATTCTTAAGAAAAAGCTAGTCTGAGCTGAAAGTGCTACAAACACAGGAACAGGCATGTGACTCAGCATTCTCTAAGTTAAATGGAGAAACATAATAGAAGACGCTTCAGGTGGGAAATGTATACATGGACTGATAGAAAATACTGCAGGAACATATGTTATAAAATAATCCATCACCACTTGTGTCTCTGGGAGCAGAACTATTAGATGCTGGGTCTTTCCCATAGATATCAACACTGCCTGCTGAGACTTTGTTCCACCCATTCTTCTTCTTTCCTTCACACTACAATTCACGTTTACGCTGGTTCCCTTCTGTATTTCTGATTCTGCAGCATGTTTGGTGTGGCTGTAATCAGCAATGAGGTCAGCAGATGTGTTGCTTGTGTGAGAATTTCAGGGAGGTTGTCAGGCGAGTATTTTACACAGAGATCATTGAGTTAGTCATGACTAGAAATGCAACATCTGTTTGGGTATACTGTACTAAGAGATCTTCTGAGGCATATAAAAATGCAACTATGTCTTCATGTCCTTAACTGTTTCCTTTTGGAATGCTAAGGACCAGTTTTGCCAACATACCCTTCTTGTTTCAAAATGCCCTGAATGCTCACAGGACCCTGAATATGTGCAAGCTCTTGGAAATCTTGCAAATAGCAGGATACTCCCAATTATCCAAATGGGAAAGCTGATACCATCCAAATATTAGTATTTGAATACTAAGCCCTGATTCTCAGCTATATCAAGATGCTTTCATGCTGTACCATCACCATAAAGGGACATGAAACTCAAAAGGATCCCTCTGATAAAACTCCCTCAGAGATGTGTTTCTCTGGCTGGCATAGGGGCTTTACCAAGGCTTTGTAGACTCCTTCTTGGCTCTCAAAAGTAGGGGCACAAACATGGCTTATAGCTATCTTTTCTCTTATCACATACTGTATCTGCCCTAAGCACAGGAATGAAATAACTGAGAATCAGGCTAATCTTCATAAAAACAACAGAGACCCCCTCCAGTTTTGAGGCAAACTGTCTCTCCAAAAATTTGTTTTAAGTATTAGAAATCAGGATAAGCCCTAAAAAGGAAGAGTAGGTTATCCCACATCTCCTCCTGCTGGATATCTTGAACCTTTCACTGAAGCATCTTCTACATGTCATTGTAAGAGAGGATGCTGGACTAGATGCGTCTTATTCAGTATGACAATTCCTATGGGGGTATTAGGGATGCTAAGATATGGGATTTTTGATAAATGTGTAACCACTGAAATTTTCAGTGGTTACATATTTACACACGGGGAGGAGGAAAGTGACTCCCCTCGCAAACACTGTCTCCTGCCTGTCTGTTCCCTTCCCCTCCCCAGTGCTGCTGCCTCTAATACAGAGGCAACAGAGTTGGGCAGGGGGACTTGCGTGTAACCTTGAAGGTTAACCAATGCACTCAAGATCATCGGTTAACCATTTAAAGATGTACACTATCACATTCCCATTAGGTATAAAAGAGTTAAAAATATTCACATGTACGTTCTACATTGTCCTAGCACTGCATGAACAAAAGAGAAAATGATTGTGTTTTCCAATTAAAAGGAACAAAGCTTCGATGGTGTGCTACATAAAGGATCATTAACCAAAACATTCATATTTGCAGACTGAGGAGATTTAGTGAGACATTCTACAGAACACTAGCACGAGAGATAATAGCCATTGATTCAAAACTGACACATTGATCATTTGTTCTGCCTTTTAATTTGCTTAAGACTTCCATCCCACACCTCACACAGATCCATACAACTCTAGCTCTGAATCACAGAAACCTGAACCTCAGCAACATGAGCACATATTCCAGGTCCGTCTATTTATGCAGCATTTCTGTTGATCGGTTCCTGCCCATATAATTTAGCCATAAAATTTCACCAGGCCCATGCAATCTTTTGCTTCAAACTATTAAACTATTTTGTCCATTATTTATTACTGCAACACTATTTACCTTATAACAGCAGTGGTTATATTAACATTTCCATTACAAAACCCAGATGTGTCAAGGAATTTAAAAACTTGGCCATAAAATGTTGCTATAACCTGAAACTTTGCATACAAGGCTTCAGCTCACAGGGATTCTATCCCCCTCCACCAGGTTATATATATATACACAGAACTTATATATGTAATGTATCACTATACAAATGAAACTTATATTCACGCCTAGTCATCAGTAGAGTATACCCAAATGCTACAAATCAGTATTTAGAAGCATATGATGAGCATTCATACATTCACATATTTATTTGAAAATCTCAATGCAGGTTTTTAAAAGAAGAGCTTTGTTTAGAAACTGGGCTTCAGATGGTCCACGCCTTAGTTGAGTAACAGACCACATATGACCAAGAGCCTGACCCAGCAGTCCTTACCTATGTAAATACCTATGAAAAGTCCCATCAAAGTCTACTTGGCTTGAATCTAATACCGTTTTTAAGAGTGTGACTATTTGTTTCTTATTCTATTTTTTCCATCAATATAAAGGCTGTGGGGGGCGAGGAGAAGAAATACCAGATCTACCTGTTGAAGATATTGCATATATGTAGAGCCCTGCACAGATAGAATGTCTATCCATGGATGCAGATAGCTGCAGATACATGACATGATCTGCAAATCTGCAGGACCCTACTCTCAAGAGGCACTACAATCAATGGAGTGGAGCATTACCCCATTGCCCCCAGGACCCAGTGTCCTGCGCTGGCAGCTCCTTGTGGCAGTGGAGCTGCACTTCCCCCAGCTCCACCCATAACTGTGGGATCTCCTGCCCAGGATCATGGGGGTGGGAGCAGTGCAGCCGTACTGCAGGATGAGTTGCCAGACACAATGGAGTAATGCTCTTCTTGCTTGGCCGCACTGGCTCTTGGGAGTACAGCCATCTGCAGATCCTGATGTCTATCCATGGATATCTTCATCCACAGAGAGACATTTCTACCCATGCAGGGGTCTACATATATGAATGAAATACTGACTATACAAATGAAAGGATAGAGTTCCATTACTACAGTGCATCCTATTTAATAAATCAGATGTGTCTGATCATCCATTCTGAGAGGATATGCCAGTAGAGTTTTCTTTGCATATCAACACATAAGCAGGTATAGCAGGCAGGCATTTGGGTTGTTGTTCTTAGGTTGCCTCAAAAACAGACTAAAGTAAGAATAAGAATAACTTTTCTGTTCCTAATAGAGTTGGTATATCTGCACTGGTCCTAGGATATTAGAGACAGAAAGTGGCTAAGGTAATATTTTTTATTGGATCAACTTCTGTTGGTGAGAAAGTTGAGCGCTTGAACTTACGCGGATCCGTGAACTCTATTGCACTTCTCTCTTTCTGCACTTCTCTTGCAGTCCCAAGTGCACTGAGTGCATTCCCCTTGGAATAAAAGATGGAGTGATGAGATGGATTTTAACCAGACATTCTCTGTGAGGGAGGCTGTACACTTCAATTTTCACTTTTCTATTGGAACCCAGATGTGTTAACCTAATCACACTGCAAAGTCCAGATGGTTTCCCAGGCCGAGGTGATTGGTAGGTCAGATATTTGATCTACAGTAATAGGGCAGATCGAAGTGAAAAGAAAAACTCCCATTGGTGCTTGAATAAACTAATAACATTTTGTATTTTTAATAGACATTTTATGTAGTGATAAATAAACCACATAATATAAAATTTGATATGTCAAACAGTGTTAGGTTTTAACTTTTTAAAGGATCTAAAATCTGAGATGGAAGCTAAAAAATTAAAATAAGTGCAATAAAAATTAGTAGTAGAGTGGGAAAAGATTTGGAAAGCCAGTAAAGTTAAGTTATGGTGCATGGAATTCTACCAAGAATTCAGTCGTATTTCCTGGTGTAAAGTTTGGTTTTGACCCAAATATAGGAGCAGGCTCAAGGCTGCATTCTGTGATGCTTCAACACTGTATATCATTTCTATCTCCAAGAGACTGTGGCATAAATTTAATCCAACTCTGCCTCTTTCAGGTCAAGGAAAAAGCTATAGCTCATGTTGAGTGGAGATTAACAGAGTCAGCTCCAGGACATACTTCTGATTCAAAAGTTCTTAGCAAAAACCAGCACTTCCATCTTGCAATGAATCTATTTCCTTCTAGTTCTCTATAAATTTTCCAAAGAACAAATTAGTTACAGACTCAGAGATCTCGTGTTCTGCCAGCATAAAACTGAATCTCTCTGTCCTGCACCATTAGGACCTGACTGGTTCCAAACCAGAGAATTTGCCAGAGCAGGGGAGGTGCTTCTGCTGCTGTTGGCTGTGGGGATCCGCTTCAGCAGCAGCAGAGGGACCAGCATTGATGGAGCAGGGATAAGGGAAAGAGGTGGGGCTGCTATGGACCCCATGGAGGGGGCAGGAGCAAAGCCCTGACACTGGCCACAGAGCACCAAAGGCTGCTGAACTGTGTTCATGGTCCCCACTGCCGGCCATGAGGCTCCATAGCCACTCCGCCTCTTCCCCCAATGCCCTTTATACCTGCTTTTGCCCCTCCCTCCCTGAGCTTGAAAGGCTGCAAATCAGCTATTTATGTACTCCAAGGCTGTGTCTACACTGGCGCGATCTTGCGCAAAAACTTGCTGCCTGTCTACACTGGCCGCGTGTTCTTGCGCAAGTAAACTGACGTTCTAATGTATGAAATCAGGGCTTCTTGAGCCAGAACTCTGACGCTCCTGCTCAGGAATAAGCCCTTTTGCACAACTGTTCTTGCACAAGAGGCCAGTGTAGACAGGCAACATGAATTTCTTGCGCAAGAAAGCCCTATGGTTAAAATGGCCATTCAAGCTTTCTTGCGCAAGAAAACGTCTACACTGGCATGGATGTTCTTGCGCAAAAGCACATGCCAGTGTAGACGCTCTCTTCTGGAAGAGTTTTTGCACAAGAACTCTTCCGCAAAAGAGTTCTTGCGCAAGAAGCTGCCAGTGTAGACATAGCCCCGAAGCTCTGGGAAGGCAGGAGAGGAGCTGGTGAATATGGGGACTCTAGTTTTTCCCCATGAGTGCTCCAGCCACAGAACACCTACAGATGCTGGACTGTGGATGCTGCCAGATGAGGGAAGTCTGGATTATGGAGATTCAACCTGGTCTAATACTTTATAATGAATACCAAAATGTTTCTCAGTTTAGTAATTGTGGTAAATAGCAAACTGATAACTAGAAGACTTCTACCAATTTTATTTATAAAAGACTACTTGCAGGAAGAAATCTTAATACCTCCTAAATTGGTAACAGATGATAACAGGTGTAGCAATTAAAAAGGAAGGTTTAATACAAAACAATGAATGGAGCAAGTACCAATAGTCTAAAAAAAAAAAAGAAATGAAAAATTGGCTTGTGGTGTGTATGGGAACAACTCTCAGTGAAGATAGTGGAATAGGCCAAGGCTGGAACTGGCTTACTACAGTCTTCTTAAAAGTTGGTTTGTCTTTGTTCCTATATGTGGATGAATGCCCACTGACTATATTCAGGGGTGATCTAGAGGAACTGCATCACGCCTCTGGAGATGTCATCACTTGTCTAGATGACCTTGCACATGCTAAATAATCAACTTATTCACAGCCTCTGAGATGAAATCCTGGCCCCAATGAAGTTAATCTTAAGTTACACTCCCCAGGCCATTTTCGGGTCATGCTAGTAGTTTCTTCTCGTGTGACGATGGTGGAGAATGAGAGAGAGTCACTTTTTTTTATCACGAAAGAAAAAAACATTGTAAGAGCAAGGAGAGATGATAAGGAAACAGAAAACAAAACCAACTGTGTCTTTCCCTCTACTGCACTTCAGGTCTTCTACACAGAATTCTCACCTGCGCCCTCCTGCTTGACTTCCTGAAACACTTATCCTGTGTTATGCTATTTTTCCACTAGTTAAACAGTTTGTAAGTGTGAAAGGCTTCATGCTTAGCTTTTGCAAGCAAGACTGAGAGAAGTAAGTGCCTCTCTTATTCCATGTTGGGCAGTTTTTCAACGCTCTTAACTAAATATAATAGATGCTTTGCAAAACTATGCAATGTAATGAGACACTTATCTGACCAACTATTAGCTTGTTTCATGGTTCAGCAGGATTGATGTGACGTCAACAGACTGGTGTCTGAGTGGAAGTCAGTGATCCAAGTGAGGCTGAATAATAACACACTCAAATCTGGTTATTACTGGGAGCATTAAGCATGTATTGCTGAAGCTGATGAAACGTTGTCAAATTGATTTGCAGGTCACCTTTAAATAATGCAATATACTCAATTGCTCTCCTCCTCTCTTTTCTACTGAACTTCCTTTCTCATACACATATGCACACATGGAGTGGGAAAAGAGAAAGTGAACATATGACAAAGTTTAAGGTTCCAATTTTTAGCTAGTGTAGTCAGTGTAGCTCTATTAGAATCAATGAAGCCTTGCCAATTTACACTACACGAGGAACTGGTCATATGACTCTGTTGAGAGGTCTTATGGTGCTTTCTGAATTAACGGATTTTTTTCCCCCTCACAACTGCTTACAGTCTTGCTTACCTATAGTACCACTCAAGACAGATGTGGTCATGGCGCTCAGAATGACTGGAACAGGCAGTTGCAATCAAACCACAAATCTATTTGTTAATGAAAAAAAGACTCCAGTTCAAGAAATTAAATCAATCCCAAATTTTAAAAATGAAACTCGTTTTTCTCCATTATTTCAGAATGAGCATTCCTGTTGTCTTCGTAAGCCAGTTTTGAAAGGACAGAAGGTAAAATGTTCCTTTTATCTGGTGAATAGATTACTAGCCTGGGACTTAGGAAGTCTGTGGAGGAGCAGATCTCCTCTGTTTTCTTGGGCAAGTTGCTGAAGGACATACCGTCTAAGGGTACGTCTACACTAGCCCCCTAGTTCAAACTAGGCAGGCTAATGAGGGCGACCGAAATTGCTAATGAAGCGCGGGATATAAATATCCTGCTCTTGATTAACATATTCCCGGCCGGTCGCCATTTTGGAAACTGACTAGACCGAAGTAACTGCCTGCATCTACACGCGGCAGAGAAGCGGGATTCCGAGATAAACCCCTTACTTCGAATTAACTGTTAAACCTCATTCCACGAGGAGTAACAGTTAATTCGAACTAAGGGGTTTATCTCAGAATCCCGCTTCTCTGCCGCGTGTAGACGCAGGCAGTTACTTCGGGCTAGTCAGTTTCCAAAATGGCGACCGGCCAGGAATATGCGAATCAAGAGCAGGATATTTAAATCCTGTGCTTCATTAGCAATTTCAGTCACCCTCATTAGCCTCCCTAGTTTGAACTAGGGGGCTAGTGTAGACGTACCCTAAGATATTTAGGTATCTAAAGACAGAGGTAAATACCTACAAAGATTTTCAAAAGCACCCAAGCAAGTTAGGCCCCTAACTCATTGAAATATATGGATGATCTCAAGCAAGTCATTCTACCATCCTACACCTCAGTTTTCCCATCTGTAAAATGAGAATAGTACTACCTTCCTTTGTAAAATACTTTGAAGTCACTGATAAAAGGGTAGAAAATGGCTTTAACAAATGCAACATAGCATTATTTAATATTCTCTTTATTGTAGTAATGATACTTCCTGCCACCACAATAGGGTATGCTCATTTCATACTGTAGTGGGGTGGGTTGGGGGGGAGGGTTCCTTTCATGTTTAATCAGTAATACTGTGCTACCTGTGACATAGAGGCCCACTGGTGGTTCACCAAGCAGCATCAAAAACTCTTATTAGGCTTGAGATGCTCACCAACCACCCAACACACTATTGTTATGGTATATAATCAAAAGATATCATGTAATATATCACTGGAAAACTAATGCTTCATTGATTAGCAAGATTCTTGTGTGAGGTATGTGAAGGGTGAGTACTAAGCATAATGGATATGTGCTGAAAATATGTTCTTAAAATGTGTGTGGCAAGCAATGCCCTAGACAAAGAAATAGATATCTGTTTGTTTCAACAGCCTGGTCATCAGTCAGAGACAGTGAAGGCATACTTACATAAAAGTAAACAAAGCCATTAATCTAGCAAAAGGAGGCAACAGCCTCTTAACAATTAATACAGGGGCTCTGAATAACAATATAATTAAATCAACTCACTGTATACAATATTACTGTATTACAAAAGTGTATGCTAATGACATGGTGGTGATTAATAAAACCGTAAAATGTATGTATTAAGCCTGTATGAAGAATTATGGATACTCAGTGGTGCTATGCATTAAGGACTGTGACTAAAAGGCATTTTAACCAAGCAGGTCATCAGGAAATGATAAAAAGGTTTTCTTCCAGACAGAAGAGAAGCCAGATTTCTATCCATTTCCAATTAAATTATGCACATACATACCTCCTCTAAGAACAAAACCAGTATGTTTTGAAAGATATAAAGAGAAAGAAGACATCTTGGCATACATATCTGGACAGACACAAGGACCGGCACTCTAACAAGCTGAGAAAGTTGGAAAACTTAATATAGGTGGAGAAACCTGCTTAGGCAAAGAACTTTCACCTAAGAAAACAAGGGAAACCAGCATCTTGTGCTTACATGGAAAGTCTTGACTGAGAGAATACCAGGCACAGCTGGAAATAAATCTACCTCGGATCAAGGTTGTAGCTTTATCAAGTTAGGTCTCAGTCACTAGAAAGTATATTTTATTTTTATTTGTTTGTAACAATTGTGTCTTTATCCCCTGTACTGGAACTAACTTCACATATCTCTCTTTTGTTAATAAACTTATTTTACTTTTAATATAAGCCAACTTAATACAGTGTTAGACTTGAAATGATTATTAAGTCCAGTTAAGGCAACAAACTGCTTTTTCTTGAAAAGAGCAGTGAACCTTATTACTCTTCTGAATGTTTCAGGAGAGTGTTGGACACTTCAGGGCAGCCAGTTCTGCGGGAATTCAGCACTGTGGTGTGTGTTGGATTCATTTTGGGTATGTCTACACTACAGGATAAGGTTGGATTAAGATACGTAACTTCAGCTACATTAATTATGTGGCTGAAGTTGAAATACCTTAACTTGACTTTTGGAGCTGTCTACACAGCAGGAAGTAGACTTCCCTTACTCCCTGTGGAAGCAGGAGTACTGACATCAACCGGAGTGCCCCTCTCTGTTCAAATTAGTGCGTCTTCACTAGACCCACTAATTCAAACCCTGGAAGATTGACAGTAGCAGCTTTGATCTTCTCTGTGGTGTAGACATTCCCTTGGTTAGTAGTAAACAAGGCTTGTGGGGATCAGAATGTGGCTGTGGTGTAAAACGCAGGCTGTGGGAGCCTGAACCAGAGCTGCTCAATGCACAGACACTCAGGACATGCTTGTATGCATGCAGAGAATATCCAGGTAGGGAGCTACAGGGCATGTTAAGGCACTCTGGGATACAGGACAAATAGTGACACAACTTCGAACTGGTCTGGGTTGTACCCGAAATGTGACACCAGGCTAATAAACCAGAGTGTGCTAACCTACAGCCCCTGCACAGGATCTGGTCACTTGCTCATTTTCATCCAATCTGCAGGAGACACACATTCAATTCACCTGCCTGGAGGAGGGGAAGCTGAGGCTTAGGGCTTCTCACACATGGGGCTGAATCATGAGCACCAGCTCACCCTGCCACAGGAGGAAACTCTGAGCCTCAGTGCCCCCCTACTGGGCTGGAGCTATGATCACCAGCTCACCCCTCCATGGGGGAAAACCCTGAGTTGTAGCCATGACCGATGGCTTGACCTGCTGCAGGGGAACCCCTGAGTCTCCCAGCCTCATTCCCTCCCCTGGGGCAGGTGAATTGAATGTGTGTGGTCTGCCATTGATTTTTTTCAGTGGCCACCACTGCCCTAGATCCTGTCACTCAAGCCACAATGGCAGATCTTTGTTCCAGTGTGGAGTCCCACTGAAGTCAATGACACAGGTACAGGGGTCAACCATACTACTCCAGCTGCAGGATCAATGTCTTAATTTACAAGCAACCTAGTACATTGTAGAAGCTCTAAAGTAATTCCAGATTATAGCTGGGCAAACTATTTGGTTAGCAATTAGTCAGATGAGGTTAGCCCTTTTTTCCCATATGAAATTATCCAATGCAGGATTTATGCAAATATTTTTTCTTCTGCGTTGCTGATAAACTGTTTGATGTGATTTTCAATCGTGGCTACTGATCTTAGAAAATTTCAGAGTATGTGAATTGTCGCTACTTAAAGACCCTGAATTTCAGAAAAGCCAATGCCTGGCCTTTGAAAATTAGGCCAATTTAAAGTGTCTCAAATTGGGGACCCAAAATAACTAGTCATAATGATTTTTTTTATTTGAGTATTTACCATTTTTATTGTAACTGGTCACTACATCTCATGTAATGACGACTGATCCCTTAGTAAATGACACAGAAACCCACAGCTTTCTTCAGTATTATATCCAAACATAAAACATTTGGAAGCAATCAGAAAGCAGCCTTACAGTAGAAAGGTCCAACTGCAAAACAGAGATTGTGCCACAAAGTTGCACCAGTTTTACTAAAAGTATGGTTTTAATTTGATTTAGTTAAACCAGTGCAAAGCCCTGCATTAACACTGTTAATTCAGATTCGTTCTGGTTTATATGGATGTAGCTTGTGCTGTCAAATTGACAGTCACAAGCTATAACCAGTTTAAAACCAATGTATGTGTGTCCACTGAAGGGTCTGCTGTTGTACTCGGTCAAAACTCAATCAGGTTTTAAATCAGTTTTATGCCAGAGAGTGCAAATTGTGAATGTAAACAAATATTAGCTGGATCTCTGAGCAAGTGTGGAAATTTCTATGTTGCTGTCAGAATCATGTCCCAAATGTTATTTCTAAATTTGCATGCATGTCCCTGATTTTCCTATGCTTATCACTTTTTCATTTTGTATACAATATTTCCTTTCAGAGTCTGGCTAAATAGCATTCCTTAATGAGGACTATGTTTTGTCTATCATCTGGCAAGTGTAAAGTTGTAAACTGTTTGCATTATATAATAAGCACAATAAAATATCTGAACATTTTTTCTAAAGCATGAACATTATTCCTCATGCCCTGATAATTTAAAGAAGCTGAGCAAATTCTATTTGGGTAGGCAAGGGTGAGGATGGAAGAGGGAAGAACAATCCTCACCAATGTGCTAAGAATGGGTAAGAGAAATTGCACTCAAAGGAATTAATTCACAGGACATGTATTTGCCTCATATTTTATTGTTATCATGAAAGCACTGCTTAAATCATAACTATAGTCACTATTTAGTATTAATATATTGCAATAATATGCCTTTAGCATTAACCTGACTGAGGCATTTTGATTTTACTTTGTATTGTCAAGGGCCTGATTGCATGATGCTTGTTTGCACTGGTGAGCACTTATCGAGTAAAGTAGACCCATAACCATCACCACCTCTGTGTAGAAGGGTTGGAAAGTCAAATGTACTTAAGGTCCACATTTTTATTCAGCAAATCCTAAATAGATTTCTTTATGTATAATCTATACATCATGGCTGTGTCTACATTGGCAAGATTTTGCGCAAAATCTTGCCGCCTGTCTACACTGGCCGTGAGTATTTGCACAAGAACACTGACGTTGTAATGTACAAAATCAGTGCTTCTTGCACAAATACTTTGACGCTCCCGCTCAGGGATAAGCCCTCTCGCGCAAGTATTCTTGAGCAAGAGGCCAGTGTAGACAGCAACGTTAATATCTTGCACAAGAAAGCCCGAAGGCTAAAATGGCCATCGGAGCTTTCTTGCGCAAGAGAGCGTCTACACCGGCACAGATGCTTTTGTGCAAAAGCAAATCTTTTGCGCACAGGCACATGGCAGTGTAGACGCTCTCTTGTGCAAATACTTTTAATGGAAACACTTTTCCGTTAAAAGTATTTGCGCAAAATCAAGCTAGTCTAGATACAGCCCATCTGAATAAACAGGTTTCATTCTCTCTCTCCCCCTGCCCCAAACACTGTGCCATATACACTTAGTAAAAGTGCCAGATGTCTAAAGGGGGGTGGTTATTTTTATTTTATTTTGTAAGTAGATGGGTGAAAAACTAAATCATGGCATAAAATATGTTAATAACTGAAAACAGCAGTGGTTTCTCCGGTTAGCTAAATGTATACTGTGTCTATTTTGTTTTTGTATGACTTTACACTGTTTCAAACAATGTAGGCATGTTTGTGTTGTGGGTTAGTTTGTTTCTGAGAGGCAGTACTATTAAAAGCAAAAATCTGAAGTTACAGCTGGTTTTGGTTAGTTAAACATCTCTCTTGATTTCACATCCTACTCCTCACAGAAACAAAAAGAAGACATCCCAAATGTTTCCGAAAACAAAAATATCAGATTACTCTTTTTCTTAAGACATCATAATTATTGGCTTTAAATCATTATAAAACTGGCAAATAAGGTTGTAATGATGTTAAAGCACAGCAGAACAGAGTTTGAAAAGAAAGTAGCCAATGTATATTTTTATACAAGTTTTTGGATTGAGCATTGCAAGAGTCAACATCAAATAAACTGAAAAAAGAGAAAGTGTTTAGAGTACATTTTGTTCTTATCCATACTCCTTTTGTCCCCAATAAGCCAATAAGAGAAGTAGAATGACCCATCAAATTCTGGTGGCTAGTGGCCCCATCCCCACTTTTACAACAATGAAATAATGATAAAGCCACCACTGCAACAAAATTTGAGTCTGATCCTGAAGTCCCAATATACAGGGAATAAAACCTGCCACTGACTTCAGCATAAGGTTTGCCTTAATAAAGATAAAAAGGAGCATTACCCAGAAAAAAAGCCTCATCTACAAGACAAGAATTGTTTTAAATGCTAAGTCCTTCTCCAATGCACAGTATAAGTTTTAAATGCTAAGTCCTTCTCCAATGCACAGTATAAGTTTTCATGCTGCAGCTGAGACAATATTATTTCTAAAATTTATTTGGATTTATAACTCCACAATAGGGACCTATTATATTCTAAGCATTCCTCACAGTCAGAGTCATAATTAATAGACTCAGTGTTAAAAGAAAACCCATCTATCCCACAAAAGAGATTTAATACTAAAACCATACAACACCATAGTACAAGAGAAATCTTTTATCCTCTGTCAGCAGAGCCCTGCAAATCTGTGGATATCTGCTTTAAATCCATAGGTACTTGCATCCATGGATGTGGATGCAGATATCCATGGCTCATTTTTGCAGACACAGATACCAATTTTGTATTCATACAGGGTCTGTAAGCTTTGCCCTGCACAGGGAGGAAGAAGTAGTCTTTTTGTCTTCTGCCCTTGCCTTGTTACACGGTCTCTTACATTCCTAACTGTATTATAAACCATTTAATGTATAATACGTCAAAGTGCACTTAGCATAATGATCCCAAACTGGTGGATATTAGGTTAAGAAGAAAAAAAATACTCTGAGGAGTAATTCACATCCATATTCGCAACAATAGCAGAACTCTTTGAGCACGGTTTGTAATAGGAATCAAATAATTTGCCCTTCAATAGGCTTTTCCCCCCACAAGATCTTAAAGTGCTTTATAAACAGCAGTTGAGCCAAAGAACATTTAATATGAAATAGGAAGATATCATTTAAAAAATGAAGAAAAATTGCACTCATATTTAACTTTACATGAGTAGTTCTAATGAGGGCAACAGGACCATTCACATGCTTAAAATTAAAGCTATACATAATTGTTTGCAACACCACAGCTTGTACCATAAAGTTGAGGTGATATGGCTAAATAAATTTTGCTGCTGGAACCCTGACTTTTTCATTCTGTGACTCCTTTTGTGATTTTACCCAAGAATTTCCAAAGAGTTTAGGAAATAGTGCATCACCATATGCAATTTCACATTTTCTGTGTTAGCTGCTCCAGCAGCTGAGAGACATCTCCAGCTCTGCATCCACATTTAGACACAGAATCATCCAAGTATCTTGCACCAAGGCATCAGTCTGTTGGCATTTATTTCTGCCCAATAAGTGCACAGCAGAAACAATGCCAAATGGCACACAGGTGTAAGTGAGAAAAGTACGTAGTGCATGGACAGTCTCTTGGCTACATATAAGCAAACAATTTCAGGCCCTTCTTAAAATATTAAAAACTGAATAAATGCCTTATTTAAGCTGGCGTATCGAGGCAGTCTACACCTGCTGCATCCACCTGGTATCATTCCTTATTCCATCATGGGACTAAAATGCTGTAATTAGTATTCTCCTGGATAGCTTTAATTACACCTCCCTTTTTCACTCTGTCCCCTTGACAGTTCCTTTCACATAGTGACATCCTGTTTCTCTCCTGAGTGATTTGGCTTTATGCTGCATGAATTCCTAATTCTTGAATGATACTCATTATTTCCCATTTCCACTACTCTCATGCAGGTTTATAGGCCTCTGAATTTCCCTCTCTTACACATCATGCAATATTCAATGCTATTGACCATTTGCTGTGGGGTTGCTTCTGTTCATCCTGTCACTCTGATATTCTCTGTTGGGGGGGGGGGGGGAGTGTTACTTTCCCCTAACATCAGCTATGACTCCTTTTAGTTAGAGTTTATTTCGCTCAGCAGCTATCAGACTGGTCAATTAGCCTCTTTCCCCTCTCATGTGAGCAGAATGCAAATAATCAAGAACAGCCACTGTCTCTTAGAATGTCTCAGAATTTCAAGCATGTCAGCAGCTACCAGTGACTCCAGCTGTTCAGAATACTGTCAGGCTGATTCTGGTGTCTTCTCCAAAACATCATAAGGGCAGTAAATGCACCACAAATGGCTAGGTAAACATCCTTTTAGCATGGGAGCAATAGCCATGGGGTTGGGGGAGGGGAGGAGGCAGTAGCTGTAGCACTCAGATTAATAGAGATTCTGGGCTGTCATGCAACCCATTGTAGGCATATGCCAGGCTGCCATAAAACAAAGCAGCTCCTCGAGCTTCTGTAACTGAGTTCAAGGGCTGATTCAGCCCTTGAAATAGCATAGAATGTCAAAAACTGTCTTTGTGCCTTTCCCCTGGGGTATGCCTTGCTTTTTGTGTTGTTCATCTCTCAAGAGATGCAGCACAAAATCTGCCCATCTATCCTCTGCAAGCATCAATTAAATATAAAGCTATCCAGTTGAGTCTTCAGCACCGTACCGTGATCTAGGTCAAACTATGTTGCAATTAGACAGCATGGCTGGCCCTTGTCAGATGACTTGGATTTGGGTTAAGGGTCTGTTAGTTATGGTGTAGACATTCATGCTTGGGTTAGTGCCTGTGCCCTGAGACCCTTGTGAGGCAAGGTTCCAGCCCAGCCCAAAAGCCTACATCACAGTTAAATAGCCCTAGAGACAGCCCTAGTCCTGGGAACCTGAGTCAGCTGACATGGGCCAGATGCATGTTTTTAATTGCAATATAGACATAATCTTGAAATCTCAAAGGCCTCAGGCCTTGTCTACACACAATAGTTGTACCAACTCATTACACTGATTGAAATGAAATTATTTAGCTAGATGAATGTAGACATACTTGCATTGGCTTAAACATGGCAGGTTTAGGTGGGTGGTCCCAATAGGGGATCACTGGGATGGAAACATAAATACACCATGTTTGTTTTGGATACTATGGAGATAACTTATCTATCCAACAATTTTTTGGCCTGATGCAAAGCTTACTGAAAACTATAGACAGTCTCCCACTGACTATCACTGGGACTTGGGATCAGGACCAGACGCAAAAATGAGGATTTAATAATGATTCTTCATGAGAGAGGCATGTACGGCTGCTTACCTCTGTCCTGTATATAACAAAAAACAAACCCTACGTTTTAGTTGGTTTTATTTTAGGCGCCCTTTTAATAAAACTTAGCATTATACAGTAAGACATCCTCTTCCACAAGCCTTTAATATATGAAAGAGAAGGATAGCAAAATGTTTTAAAACACATTTAATCATCCATAGTCTGGGTGTTACAGAAGCCAAGAAGTTGTGTTACTTCCTTATGCCCAAAACTGAGTAAGCAATATGATTGCCAGTGACGAAGCAAAAGGTACTATTTTATCTTCTATACTGATTTTAAAATCATGTTATATGGACACCAGGATGCCCTTTATTATGCCTCTGAAAGTCACCAGTATATACTTTAGAGCATAACTTAATAATTCACATTTGGATCCAAATATATTTTTTTCTCCCTTCAGATCAATTCATCTTGATGGATTACCTTCCTAGAAACTGTCATTCAGGCAGAACATAATCATTATTAGTGAAATTCTCAAACAGAGAGCAAAGTCTGAATAAACTGGCTGCGTATACATGGAACTAAGGAAAGGAACGATTAGTTGTTACATACACAAGCTGGGGTCCATCAACTGAATTGGTGTCACCAAGAACAGAAACACCACACTCAGTTCTCATTGAATTTTCCTGTATAGTATCATAAGGCTACATATCCCTTAACCTGGAGAACAAAGACATGTTTCTCTTTCCTAGCAATCTAGGATAGATATGATAAAGTGGGATACAAAAAGAGATAACACCAGACAACGTCAGGAAGCAGTGTGGTCTTGTAATTGGGATTCTGTATTGAAACTTAGGAGATTTGGGTTTTATTTCTGGCTCTGCTTCAGCTTTCCTCTGTGAGCTTGGGCAAGTTCATTAATATCTCTGGCCCAAATCCACAAAGACACTTAACTGTTGTAGCACCTAACTTTTAGTCACCTTGCCACCTAAAGGAATCTGTAAACCCTGGTTTAGGCACCTAATTTCCCTATACAATGTAGGGATATCAACATGTCGACTATATGATTAACCGATAAGCCTGGGCTTACTGGTTAATCCTATCGACTTCACACATCTTCCCTTCCCCCCTTGCTGCCTCTGTAGGGGAGCTGTTAGACATGGGCTTGTTCTTGTCAATGTAAGCTCAGGCTTTCCACCCATACCGTATCTCTTTCCCTGGTTATTGTCAGTGTCTGTGGGGAGCCAGTTTAAACCAGCTCCCCCTGAGCATCGGATATTGTGGAGTTATTTGCCACCCTCGCCCTCATGCTGCTGCCTGTCATAGAGGTGAGAGGGGTAAGTGGGAGCCAGTACACGAAGAAGCCAGATTTCAAGCTGGCTGCCCACACATATCAGCTCCCACAGAGCTGACTACTCTCCCCACCATGCTGTTGCCTCTCAATCACAGGCAGCAGCACAAGAGGGAGCGGGAAGGGGAAGCTGCTCCATGGGATGCTGGTGCAGCTTCTGCCCACAGGGAGCTCTGTAACCACTAAGATTTGATGCAGTTACATGATTATTAGATTAATCAATAACTAACATCCCTAATATCGAGTCAATACAAAAGGAGAAAGAGATACCTAACAATGGATTGTACAAAAGCTAGCAGGCTGGATTGGAAGCTACTTAAGGTAATCATCCCCATTTTGTGGATATTTGATAAACATTTCAGACTTAGCTATGGTTATAGTACAAAGAAAACATTCTGACATGCAGAATTTATTTGATGGTTGTAAGGAAATGGCACAGGTTAAACAGCTTGTGAGCTCATTTGTTGCAGTGGAGTTTGATTTGTGTCATAAAGAGACACAACCAAAATGGGGGAAAAAAATCACATTTCCATATGAAAACTTTGAACCTACTACAGGTTGAATCTCCCGAATCTGGAACTCTCTGATCTGGCAAGGGCCAGGGGTGTTGCTGGACCAAAGAGCCCCAAGCAATGCAGGGGCTGGGGATTTCCAGCTGGGCCAGGCAGCATGTGGGGAACCCCTGTCCTGGCCCAGAACTCCCAGCAGCAACAGGGCCAGGTGGTGGCCAGGGAGCCCCAGCCTGCTAGGGAATCTTTGGCATCAGCAGTGCCAGGGAGCAACCACGCAGGCCAGGGAACCAATGGCTGCAGCTGGGCTTCCTGTGGCCAGGAATCCCAAGAAACCCTCTGTGGCAGCGGGGCTGGGTTGACCAGGCAGCCTCTGCCAAAGAACCCCGTGGCTGAAGAAGGGCTGGCGGAGGCAAGCACCTGGAATCCCCAGTGGCAGCACGGCAGCCGGGTGGCCCCAGCTAGGGAACCCCTGGCAGCAGCAGGGCTGTGGCACCGGGTGGCTCCAGCCGGGAACCCTGGAGAACACCCTGCAGCATCAAGACTAGCAGTGGCCAAGTGGTCCTTGCTGGGAACCCCAAGAGATCCTCGGGCAGTGGACAGGCACCAAGGTGGGGAGCCGTGCCAGTCAGCTTTAGCAGGGCCAGTAGCAGGGAAGGGAGCCCAGGGGTGGGTCAGCCAGCAGGGGAGCACTGACCTCCCCTAGTCCAGCAAACTCCCTGGTCTGGGACAGCTCAGGTCCCAAGGATGCTGGATCAGGGACATCTAACTGCCACCGGGCAGATTTGAAGCTGGAACCTCTGGAGCTTAGTGTAGGAGCCTCGACAGCTTGAGATATAAAGCCAGCTGGATCTCAGTGTAGGCTGTAGAGCTCCCTTGTTCTTATCTCTCGCTGTAAGTGGTCTAAGCGCCACTACATGGGACAGTGAACCACACTAGGTGTGTGGGTTACAAAAGCATAATGCCCAAAGACTAAGACTGCACTCAGGTATTATGGTAAATGGTCACCACATAAAATATAAAAATGGACATAAAGAACATTTTTCACTTCTAGTCTTTATTCTGTACCTTTGATAGAACTGAGACACCTAAATCTTAGGCTAATGCATCTACACGCTTTTAGATCTGGGTCAAAATTCTAGTTTTAAGCTCCACTGCAATCCACAAAACTCACTCAGACATTATCAAACTCTGTTTCCTAGACAGCTAACATTCTGCCTCTAGGCATGCACACTGGTGCCTCATCTCATCATTCAGATGCTTATCTCCCACCTAAGACTCAATACAATACGCTAACTGTGTGAAGATGCACAGAGAAGTTTCTTGCTTGCTGCCAGACCTGATCCAATAGACATGTATGGAGCACACCTACCACACTGGTTCCTGTCCTGAATTGAGGAGGAATTGGTGATGGTGCCAATGCCATTCACCTTGCTGAATTCTAACCATTAGAATTCATCAAGGATGCTTGATAGTGAGAAAAAGTTTCAACAAGGATCTTCCACACGATTCAGGGGAACGCTGAGGTCACGGAGAAAAAGACATTATGATGAAGTAGGAGTTGTGCCTCAATCTGTCCTGGATCAGACCTTGAGACTCTCTCCTCCCACAATTGCCCTAGGTACTATATTATGGACTCCATGTCACTCACTCTCTCTGGCTCAGTGACTCGAAGTATTTGTACAAAGTGGAACAGCTTGAACAGGAGATATTGACAGAGACCTGACATCAGAATATCCCATAGATCTGTAGTTACTGCACTCTCCTGAGAAGGGACTTTTCAAATCCTCTCTCCCCATTAGCCAGAGGAGAAGTTGAACTTTGGATCTCCCCCATTCTGAATGAGTGTCCTGACTGCAGGACTAGAAGTTATCAAATGGGCACTTTCACCACCAAGTCCTCTTTCCCTCTCTCCACCTCTACCTCGTAGAGCAAGGCAGGTGCCTAACACATTCTCATAAGAAACAATTTAGGTTCCTAAACTTTCTGCCCCACTCCTGGTTGTAGAAACTAAGGTACAGTAGCAAATGACCAGATAGCAAATGTGGAAAATCGGGACACATTTTTGGTGGTATGGGGGATAGTTATATATATATATATATATATATATATATATATATATATATGAAAAATAATAGAAGTAGAACATGCACATAAGAACATAAGAATGGCCGTACTGGGTCAGACCAAAGGTCCATCTAGCCCAGTAGCCTGTCTGCCGACAGTGGCCAGCACCACCCAGAGAGGGTGGACCGAAAACAATGATCAAGCGATTTGTCTCCTGCCATCCCTCTCCAGCCTCTGACAAACAGAGGCCAAGGACACCATTTTATCCCTTGGCTAATAGCCTTTTATGGACCTAACCTCCATTAAATTATCTAGCTTCTCTTTAAACTCTATTATCGTCCTAGCCTTCACAGCCTCCTCTGGCAAGGAGTTCCACAGGCTGACTACACGCTGTGTGAAGAAGAACTTTCTTTTATGAGTTTTAAACCTGCTACCCATTAATTTCATTTGGTGTCCTCTAGTTCTTCTATTTAGGAAACTAATAAATAACTTTTCTTTATCGGCCCTCTCCACACCACTCATGATTTTATATACCTCTATCATATCCCCCCTCAGTCTCCTCTTTTCTAAACTGAAAAGTCCCAGTCGCTTTAACCTCTCTTCATATGGGACCCGTTCCAAACTCCTAATCATTTTAGTTGCCCTTTTCTGAACCCTTTCCAAGGCCAAAATATCTTTTTTGAAGTGAGGAGACCACATCTGTACATAGTATTCAAGATGTGGGCGTACCATAGTTTTATACAGGGGCAGTAAGATATTCTGGGTCTTATTTTCTATCCCTTTCTTAATAATTTCTAGCATCCTATTTGCCTTTTTGACCGCCGCTGCACACTGTGTGGAAGTTTTCAGAGAACTGTCCACGATAACTCCAAGATCTCTTTCCTGATTTGTCGTAGCCAACTTAGCTCCCATCATACTGTATGTATAGTTGGGGTTATTTTTCCCTATGTGCATTACTTTACACTTATGCACATTAAATTTCATTTGCCATTTTGTTGCCCAATCACTCAGTTTGGTGAGATCTTCTTGGAGTCCCTCACAGTCTGCTTCTGTCTTGACTATCCTAAACAGTTTGGTATCATCTGCAAACTTTGCAACCTCACTGCTTACCCCTTTCTCCAGATCGTTTATGAATAAGTTGAACAGGATTGGTCCTAGGACTGACCCTTGGGGGACACCACTAGTTACCCCTCTCCATTCTGAAAATTTACCATTTATTCCTACCCTTTGTTTCCTGTCTTTTAACCAGTTCTCAATCCAAGAAAGGACCTTCCCTCTTATCCCATGGCCATGTAATTTACACAAGAGCCTTTGGTGAGGGACCTTGTCAAAGGCTTTCTGAAAATCTAAGTATACTATATCTACTGGATCCCCTTTGTCCGCATGTTTGTTAACCCCTTCAAAGAACTCTAATAGATTAGTAAGACAGGATTTCCCTTTACAGAAACCATGTTGCACATAGGCTTAGCTTGTACTGTAAGGCTCCTTGAAGGGTTCTGAGGTAAACCATGCTGTGCAAGGCTGAAGGAGCCTGAGTCTTTCCACATAGGGCTGACAGAGCATTACTGACAATATTTAAATTAAGATTAATATTTTTCTCTAGAAGAAATACTCTAGAGTTTGTTTTGAGGAAATTCTATGGCCTGTGCCATACAGATGTCTGAGCTAGGGGCTTATCTATTTGGAAAGTGCAATGCATCTGATGGAGATGTTCTATGCTGACGGCATGTCCTCTTGTTGCTTGCTTACTAAATGGTGTAATAAAGCTACCTCCATAAGCTTTTCTGCTGACATAAGGCTGTCCACACTGGCATTTATGTCAGGTTAATTTGTGCCAATCAGGCAGGTGGTTTATTCATAGCCCTAAGTGACATAATTTATGCAGACATATGCTGCAGTACAGACATAGCCTAGAGCAGTAGTTTTCAAATTTTTTGGGCTCCGGAGCCCTTTACATGCGTAAAAATTTATGCGAAGTCCCAGCAGTCCACTGACTATATGTGTTGTACTTATGCGGAGCCCCAGCGGTCCACTGATTGTATGTGTTGTACCTATCGATGTTTCCAGTTTGTCAACCTCGTGGAGCCCCTGGAGATGCCTCGCGGAGACCTGCAGCTCCGCAGAGCACAGTTTGAGAAACACTGGCCTAGAGGATCACACTGGTCCCTTCTAAACTCAAATTCAATGATTCTCAGACATGCAACTCTCAGGTTCTAGATCACCCAGCAAGTTCAACTCTAGCTCACAAAGTAAGCATAAACTGTGTTCAGAGGAGATAATGGAACACAAAAAAAGGCCATCCTACACCAAAAATATCTTATAAAGTTGATAATTTAGGGAATGGCACCAATATTGATTTATCTGGTAAATTAACAATGCAAATTTAGCCTCCTGACTCTGCAAAAGAGGCAAGGACATGCCTCTCTTCTCAGCATCTCACATTGGCTAGTTAGAGGGCTCTCTGACCTAGCATAATGGCAAGGATGACATTGTTGTCCCAGTGATTTTTTAGGCACCTAAAAGACAGTCATTGCGACATATAACTCAGTTTGTAGATCCAAATTTATGTGTACAATCATTTTCACTATTTGGTAGATGGTTTATGGTATGATGACATCACTCTAATACATTGGTCTGATGGAAACTCACATACAAATTATGCTCCAGTAACAGCAGAGGCAAAGCTGAAAGTGAAGAGAGGCAGCTAGCAAGTATAAAATCCAACTGAACACAGAGTATATGATTAGGCCACCTTTAAGGCTTGTCCTGATAGAGTACTAAGGTATACTGGCATACCTCTACGGACTATGATCAGTTTCTTGCATTTCATCCATAATCTAATTTGATATCAGCGGAAAAAATGCCTTTAGATGCCTTATTTTCATATTTTCTGGTCTCCTGTGTTTACAGATTCCACCCCCCAAAAACATGCTTCAGATACATCTACTGTCATGTCCAATCATGCTCCACAGGATTCTGATCAAAGGATTCTGTTATTTTTCAAACTATATTTTTATCATTTAGTAAGCAATCAACAAGAGACAGTAGGTTATTTCTCTGCTTTCACAATCAGCACCCAAGCCATACTGGAGGAATTCATATCTGCTTCCAGCTCAGAATCTGAACTTTGTGATTCAGGCTGATTCTATAATACACTGAGATGAAATGCTGCTGAATCAAGATAGCCAGAGACTTTAGGGAAGTTTCAATTTATAGATGAATACAAATCTGAACTCTATAGCTTAGGACCATCCAATTCACTGTGATTTTTTTTATAGTCAGGAGGTATAAAATTACAATAATTGGATCTAAAAACTTGTATTTCTTACTTATTCAAAATTCCCATGGGCTCAGATTCTGTTACCCTTATTATTTTGATTAGCACCTTATTATATGAATAGCCCCATTGTAATCAATTAAACAAGTCAAAGAGCATGGTACATTTCTGTAAAGGTATCAGACTCTGACTCCTTGGTGTACAAGTGGGAGTTTAGCCTGAGTAAAGAAGTACATAATTTCACCCATCACAGTATTGCTTCAGTAAGAAAAATCAACCTTGTTATAATCACAGTAATTTAAAAAAAAATCTTGCTGGTCTGTTAATCTATGCAAGCTAGGTTTAGTTATTAGGGAAACCATCTTTGTCTTAAATGCATTAAAACGTCATTACCCATACTGACCGAAGTACCTTTTTCCAAAGCCTGTGCTATAATTACAATTAAGCAAAGACTTGTTTATTATCACCAAATGTATGCCAATGGCTCACACTAATGCAATCTAAACATTAGCATGAAACATTTTTCCAATTACTGCACAGACTCCCTATAGTGTTTCATGCTGCTTTATGACATTTTAAACTCTGTAAATAATATGGTCCTTTAGAAATCTGCAAAATCCTTCTATTTCCTCTGTATGACCAGAGAAAAACTAAATCTATTAAAAGCACATTTTCATAGCAGTGGGATAAAAATGCTTTCACTACATATATCTTCAAAATTGGTGGTGTTAAATAGTGCCAGGGGATAAATAACCATAAAATATAACATTAGTGTTCAGGGTACTGTTGTAACTAGCCATGATGGGATGTCTCTCAACCCTTTCATTTTTCTTTCTATTTATCCCATTATAGCTATACAATTATACATCAGTTACTGTGGCAAGCACTATTTTTTTCCTTGTGTTTAGTTATTCATCACTGCCTAATGTGGGACTACATAAGGAAACTGTATAGAGATGTCATATTCCATACCAGTCCTCATTTCAAGAATATCTACATTTGTCTTCATAACTAATATAACCTAAAAATGTCTGAGGTTTTCTTTTATTCTTTAAGATATTAAAGGTTTGTTTTTTTCTGGGATGTGTTTGTGTGCGTGCATGTTTTGTTAAATAGATTACAGAAACATGTAAGCAGAACTTAACATAAATGCCCCCCTAAAAAGCAGAGTAAAAGTTGTAATCATATCAAATATTAGACAATCAAAACGACACATTAGATTTAAAATCTCAGCTTTCCACTCAGCTTCACAAAGAACTTCATTCAGCTGTAATACTTCAGTTGCTGGTAAGACATTCAAACTCTTTTCAGAAACGCTGATTTGTTCATCTAAAATTTTCAAGAAGAATGTATTTTCCCTAATCAAAAGACATGAGGATTAATAATATTTGCACTGAAACAAGCAGGAAAACTGGGGCTGTGGCAACCCAGCAGGGAACTCACAGGAGCCCAGCAGGCAGCTGGACCAGGGCTGGTGGCAGGTTGACCGGCTGGGGATGGAAGCTTAGCCAGTGGCAGGTTAGGGGGCCAATGGCAGGAGACCTCCCCTTGTCCAGCAAATCCCCTTTTTTCGGACTGCTCAGGTCCTGAGCGTGCTGGACTAGGGGCATCCAATTTGTAATTTCTTATTCTTGGAAGAGCCACAATTTTTGTAAAGAGACTGGAGTAAAAATATCACTTTCCAGGCCCTACTGAATATATCTAGTAAATCACAGGAATCTTAATTACCAAACAGGAAATTACTTACCCTTTATAAGTGGAGAATTTCAAGATTTTCCATCCCTATCTGTATTCCATTTTGGGTACACATGCATTCCCTGCACCTTTGCTCTCATCATGCTCCATGCCAAAAGATAACAGGGATGTTGTGAATTAACACTTCTCCAGTTCCTCCTCTTTCTGCAGATCAGAGAGGATCTGAAGCAGAGGTGTGGGAGACTAGGTAGTGAAGTACAGATAGGGATAGCACGGGGGTTTATTTTGCCTGGGTTCAAACTACAATGGTGTCAAACCAGGGACTGCCATAATAGAAAAGTTTATATGATGCTATTTGCATCATATAATGTAAAAAATGTAAAAAATGGCATCAGCCATTTACATCAGGGATGTAAAAAATGGCATCAGCTTTACATTTACATGCCAAATGCCCCAAAAAGCAAGAGTAATTTAGCAATGTAGCATACAGATTGATCTCAAGCTTCCCCTTTTTACAGTAGGTTTATCAATCAAGTTTTGTTTTGTTTTCTGCTGAGATCCAGTTGTTTCGCACTAACATATTACAAGCTGGTGACATTGAGCTTCTGTGGCTAATGTTAAGCAAGAGAATGAACTATTGGGGATGTCACAGAAGTGCATGAGAGTAGTTGTAGAGTATTATTTATGGCATCTTTTTGAAACTCTTTAGTTTGATTAAGTTGCATTCAGCATGTTCAATACAAAGGAACTCTCACAGGGACACAAATTTGGCAGTTTGAACAGGTGATTATAGTTGGTAGGTTGCCATTAAAACTGGCTTTCTATCTCTTTATTTAATATCCTCTGGATATAATCACAATACGGCATGTGAAGAAAAATGATTATTGTAGGGAGCTCAAGTTGTTGGCTCCAAAATGTCTGCTGGTTCAATGTCTATGACCGTAGGGAGAATTTTCCTGCTTAACCAGTTCACCAGTGGGTTCAATTTGCACTGTAAATATACTGTCATCAAAAGAAAAAAATCTCACAATTCTCCCCAGAAACCTATTTTATAGTTTTTTTACAATCAGCAGAAAAATACACCTCCACTTAACTTTCCCATATTAAGTAAATTCTTACCAATGATGGTGGAGAGAAGAATACTGATATATATCATATGAGTATATATTCATATGAGTTAGATGATTCCATGAGGTGTTTCAGCTTCAACTGAGCAAATAACTTATCATGTTGTGCTGAATCAGGACTTTAGATACTCTGCAATGACGACTACAATACAACCTGTGAGTATTACTGAACTAATACTCCTTACTCACAAAACAAGTGCCTTTACCTTTGATACGATGCCTTGTGCAAGTGAGAATTATGAGATCGGTCTGTTCTTTTTATATAGGTATTTGGATCCATATCATTAGGGGAAAAAGGAAAGAACACATTAAATATCAAATAAAAGACTTAGCCAGATCCTAGGCACCCTGTAAGAGAATTCAAACTGCAAAGAGATTACATCTGATGTGACAGGCAGAAACTGAATGATGATATTATGAGGCTAACCCCTAACAAAAGCTGCAGGATAAATTTTAAATATACGTCTTTGGTGTTTATAACATTAACTTCTTCAAATACAGCTGTAGACAATACTGCAGTGGACAAAATAGTCATCTAAACTGAGAAAAGACAAATTTTGCCAATACAGAGCTCTTGTGCCAGAGAATCCCTGATAAATTATATTAAACAAGAGAAGCAAAAACCAGGAGTGCTGGTTGTGGAGCGGGACTAGGGTTGAGGGGTTTGGGGCGCAGGAAGGTGTTTTGGCATAGGACTGAGGTTAGTGGGAGGATGAGGGCTGGGGCACGGGGTCTCAGGGCTGCAGGCTCTGGGCTCCCAAGCAGCTCCCAGAAGCAGCAGCATTTCATCTGGCTCCTACATACAGGTGTGGTCAGGCAGGCAGTTCTGTGGTCTGCTCCCCCCCCCCCCCGCACCCCAGTTGGAAGAGGCCATCCCTGCAGCTCCCATTGGTTGCACTTTCCAATGAGAGTGATGGGGGCAGTGCTTGGGATATGAGCAGCACACAGAGCCCTCTGGATGCACCCATGCATAGGAGCTGGAGAGTTTAATCAGTTAACTGGTTAACCAGTAAGCATCACCTTTAATGGATGATGCTTACTGGTTCCAGTTAACCGGTAGGGCTGGAACAGCCCTGTCCTCCCTAGGCACAGGCACACTGCAGGCAAGGGTTTTCCAGCTGCCCAGAGCATCCTCTGTTCATGGCAAGCCCCAGCACACCACAGGCAGGGGTGCTTCAGACGTCTGAAGCAGCCTCTGTCCAGCGGGCTTGCTGCAGAAAGGGGCTGCTCCAACCTGACCATGGCAGGCAGGGGGTGAAAATCGAGCCTCAAGTTATTTTCCTAAAGAATATTCTTTTGACAAAAACTTTCCAATTTTTTGAGACTTATTGAGGGGATCATACGTCCACTAAAGTGACCTATTTCAATACAAGACAATCAATTCAATGAACAACAATAACTACATTTTCTGTACAGTTTTGAAAATCTCAATAACAGTACATTCACATTTTTGAACGGCTTAACCTCAGAAACTGGGGTCCTTACTCTTTTTAGTTGGATATGACTGTTTCCAATGTAAGATATTTTTAGCTGTTTTCTCTTTTCTTTAACCAGATATAAAAATGATGAAAGGGAATGAAGTCATACAGGTTGAACCTCTCTAGTCCAACACCCTTAAGACCTGACCAGTGCTGAACCAGAGAATTTGCCAAATCATGGAAGGTTAATATTGTCTAGAAGCACTGCCAACACTTCCACTGCTTACTGGCCTCTTAGAAGACAAATAGGGGTAAATTAGAGCTAAATAACAGGCTAAAACACTGAGATCCAGGATTGGTGGCTTTAAACAAACTTTATGGGACCACAGAAAACTTGGCCACACCCATGATAAGTGGAAATCCTGCTAACTAAAATCATGCCAGACTATGGATGTTGCCAGATCAGAGAGTTCTGGACTACAGAGGTTCAACCTGTAGTTTTATTCCATATTAATATGTGCAGCATTCTTGGCTGCGTTAGTTCTGGAGGAGGAACACCATTACAATTCAGTGTTCTGAAGATAGCGGAGCTTCACAAAATTGCTAGCAGTGATTTGTTTGGATTGATCTGAAGTATATACAGCCTTTGTGACCATTATAGAGAAATTTATATTCAAGAATGAAAAAAACAAAAATGAAATGAAGATTGGAATTTTTGGACAAGGCCGAGGAAGACCTGGGTATCCTAAATCCAACAGTGTCTATCAAGAGAATGTGGTGATAAAAAGGCAAAAAAAACTACAGCTTTCAGTTTCAGTGTCAGGTGCAAACCAAAAATAAACACAGAATAATCTGTTCTATAAATGGAAGGTGTATAAATAATAAGTTGATTGGGATATCCCCATGGGTTAGAGACAGACATTTAAAAAGAGCAATATAGCATCTGTGATATTGACGTTGGTAGGTCACAAATTTATTACAGTCTGATCATTGTCCCAGGCCCCTGGCCACTGTCCGAATAATCTCAATTTTTATATACAAATAGATACTTCACATGACAACAAGCAAGTGACTGTCAAATTTCCTAGAAAGGTGGAACATGAGGATCAACCTTCTCCAAATTACTAGTATCGTCTCCTACCAGCTTCAAATACCTAATACTAGATAATAAAGTACATGGCAGAATATGAAATATGTGAACCATTAGTTCTATTTACACTTGGGAAGAACTTGCTATTTCAAATCCTGTTTAAAATATGAGATAAAAATGAAAAGAGATACTAGAGAAATTTCTGAGGGTTTATGAAGTAATTTAATCTCCCACACAGCTGTATCTATCTAGGTCTGGAAAAAAAAGAAATTACTTGATGATTATAATAGAATTAATAGATGCCCAAATTTTCAGCAGGCATATGAATTTATAAAGGGAACTTGAAATTCTTGCTGATTACCCCAGTTAAATTTTTCCTTTAAGAAGGGACTTTTTAAAAAATATGGGAGAAATATAAACAGCTGGCTAGATTGTCAGGCTCAACAGGTAATGATCAATGGTTTGATGTCTACTTGGCTGCTGAATGTCCCAGAGGTTGGTCTTGGGGCAGTTTTGTTCAACATCTCCAATAATGATATCAATTACAGTGGTTTGTACCCTCCACAAGTTCACAGATTATATTAAACTGGGGGGAGAGGTAGATATGCTGGAGGGTAATGACAGTGTCTAGAGTGGCCTAAATTAATTGGAGGATTGAGGCAAAAAAAAAATGTATGGGATTCAGCAAATGCAGAGTCCTGCATTTAGGACAGAAGAATACCATGTATAGCTATAGGCTGGAGACCGACTGGTTAAGTGTCAGTTCTGCAGTAAAGAATCTGGGGATTTCAGTAGATGAGAATCTGGATATGAGTCAACAATGTGCCCTTGTTGCTAAGAAGGGTAATGGAATATTGGGCTGAATTAGTAGAAGCACCATCAGCAGATCGAGGAAAGTGATGATTTCCCTCTATTCGGCCCTGGTAAGGCCACATCTGAAGTACTGTGTCCAGTTGTGGGCCCCCCACTACCAAAACAATGTGGACAAATTGGAGAGAGTCCAGAGGAAGACAATGAAAATGATTAGAGGGCAGGGGCACATGACTTATGAGGAGAGGTGGAAGGAACTGGGCTAATTTAGTCTGCAGAAGAGAAGAATGAGGGAAAATTTGACAGTAGCTTCCAACTGTGTGAAGGAGTGATCAAAAGAGGGGTGCATTTAGGCTATTCTCAGTTGAGGCAGACAAAAGAATGAAGAGTAATGGCCTCAAATTGCAGTGGGAGAGGTCTAGATTTGATACTAGGAAAAAAAAATCTATTTTCCTAGGAGGGTGGTGAAGTACTGGAATGGGTTACCTAAGGAGTTGATAAAATCTCCATCCTTAGAGGTTTTTAAGGCCAGGATTGACAGAGCCCTGGCTGGAATGATTTAGTTGGGGTTGGTCCTGCTTGGAGCAGAGAGCTGGACTAGATGGCCTCCTGAGGTCATCTTCTATGATCTTCTGAATTATCCTGAGCCATCCAAGCACTTTAAAACAGGAAAAGAAGTTTGTAAACAGACAATGTCTAATGGGAAGCTATTAAAATATTTATTTATCAGTGGTCATTTGAGGATCTGATGAATCCTCTGAGTCAAAACAGAAAAGGGAAGGAAAACAAAACAAAACCAAAACAAAACAAAACAATATGTTTCTAGACTGCTTTTTCTAATCACTGTCACCATGCTGCTGCCTCAGGCCATTGATGCTACTTGCTATCCAATTGTACTTCATATCCTACATTTCCTTTAAGAATGAAATACTCCATTATCCCTGCTTTGTTTAAACTTCTCTCTGTGCTTTGTTCCTGTTTATTTACAGCAATGAGAGAATTTTAAATAAGCAAGTCATTTTCCTTTTTGTAATTTGTATTGCTTATGAAAATCAATAAAATATTTATCACACACACACACACACACACACAAAAGGACTAAGTATTGGTCTAGAAGGCTATGAATCAAAAAGCTATGTTGAAAGCCACAGATGTGGAAGTTATAATACTGAGAATTGTGTAAGGACACATCACAAACTAGAAGGCTGCGCAAACCCCTGAACCTGCACTTTCTGGACTACAAAACTGGGTAACATCCTTTCCCTTTGTTTAACCTTTAATTGTATAATATAATGAATAAATATACATATCTACTGTAAATAACAATCTTTAAAGCTGTGATATCAGAAAATTTTGTATTTGCACTTACGCAATAACCACCATATAAGGGATTGAGGCAGGGATCTCCAGGATAGTCCAGGCTGCTCAACTAGAATGCAAGGCTCTCCAGCTGGGGCTGTAACAGACTCATCATCTGTGACTGGGTATAAGGGCATTTGTAACACACACATATCAGTTACACTTAACTTTTTACACTGCAAGTAATTCCAGCGAAGTCAGTGGAACTATTCACAGTGAAAAATTAAACATGTGTTTAAATCTTTGCAGGACTGAGGTATAGGTAAATAATTTCTCCTTAAAAATATAAATAGTACCATAATGTATTAGATACTTCAATAAAGCTCCAGATTTTAGCATGCTCTTGGCCAATATTAGGATGTTCAGCGTTTGAACAGATGGAATGTTTTATGACGATGCTCTCATTCCTAACTCCTAAAGGAATCACTTTTGCTTAAGGTCAAAGGTGAATTTATTCCCCATGTTAGCTTTGTCCTCAGGCTCTCCCTAAGCAGATTCTGTCAACTGTGCTATACTTCTGCCAAACTAAGTAATGATTTTGTCATGTGGGTTAATATTCCTCTGGGATCCAGCCTTAATCAAATGTATTTCACTAAAAATAGAATTTTCCAATAGCACACTAAAAATTCCAATATTTTGTAGATGTTTAAATGCAACCAGATTTATACTTTAAACTAGTAAAAAGCAAAAACAAGATTCCCATACTACAACAAAGAAACAAAAATATAAAAAGAATTCTTTGCAGCTGATCTGCTCCCTTGATAAACTCATGCTCCTACACAGTGTGGTAACCTTAGATACTTTGTGTCCTTTATGCTGGAAATCTATTCAGAGAATTAATGTTTGAGAGCAGGAAATTGGCTGCAGTAGAGGTGGAATTTTAAAGCTGATGGTTCATATGTACTCCCAAATGGTGTTCTACTAATATCAGTGGGATTGGACATAGGAATAATAATTGTATATATATATGTTTGCAAGATGGACCATTAGGATAAAATGTGGTGGCAGGAATAGAGATGGATCAAATCTTAGGTCTAGACCCATGTTGTTGTGTAGTTATAGATCTGATTTGCCATGATCCAGTCCTGGCAGCAATATAGCGTTATATTCTTATATAATATATTTACCGAATGAATCAGTACCAGTAAGTAAATATATTATATAACCCACTTTGGAAGTTTGCACCTGTTTATCAGGCTTACCCAAACATATCAGTATATGCTAATATAGCTGCTCTTTTTATATTGCTGAGTTATTTTGTCTCTGATCTCTATGAATCAGACCAGAAGAGATTGGGTAAAATGGTCATTTTGAAATAAAAACAAGATTTTTAGGCTATAATAAAGACAGTAAAGGAGCACTTTTCCTACCTATTTTCAAACAAAAAATAATTTTTAAAATAAAAATAACGCCCTTCCTGATGTTACTTATCAAGATTTGTACAGGTTGGACCTCCCTGGTCCAGCACCCTCAGGACCTGAGCTGTGCCGGACGAGGGAATTTGCCGGACCATGGGAGGTCAGTGCTTTCCTGCTGGCTGCCCCTGGGTTCCTGTGCTAGGGGCTCCCTGCCTTAACACTGGCCCGGTAGAGCACCCTATCTGGCTGCCTGCCTGCTGCCCTAGGGTCTCCTGGAGTTCCTCGGTGGGACCAGTTGGCTGCTGCTGGCCCCACTGCCACAGAGTGTTCCCTGGAGTTTGGCACTAGGGACACCCAGCCACCGCACCCTTCTGTTAAGGCTGCCCCACTGCTGCTGGGGATTCCATGGGTTCCCCAGCCAGGGACGCCCGCCTCCACCAGACCTGCTTCAGCCAGGGATTCACTGGCAGAGGCTGTCTGGTCACCCTAACCCCACTGCCACCAGTGGTTTCCTGGGGTTCCTGGTCAGGGCCACCCAGTCGCTGACAGTCTTGCTGCAGCCGTGGGTTCCCCAGCTGGGGCCAGGACTCCCCTGCCACCGCTTGGCCCTGCAGAGTCTGGAGGTTCCCTGGCCAGGGCGGGGCTTCCCTGATGTCACCTGGCCCAGCTGTGGTTCCACAGTCCCTGCATTGTCTCAGCTGGCTCCAGGGCTCTTTGGTCCAGCAACATCTGTGGCTATGCTGGACCACGGATGTTGCTGGACCAGAGAATCCCAGATTTGAGAGGTTCAACCTGTATCATTAGTGCTGGCTGCTAAGACTCATTTAGTCAAAAGGTCAATGAAATTACACTGTGATTTGGCCCATTGCTTTTTTATCACGAATCTCTAGATCAAAGTCATGATCGCCTCATGCCACAATAAGCACAGAGAAGAGAGTGCAGGTATTGATTTAGAAAAAAAATCTCACTAAGATGCAGAAACATTTTAGCATAAAACATAAAATAAAAAAAAATGGATAACAAGTCAATCAGAAGACCTGATCCTCCACTCCCCTAGACCACTTAACATGGATGTGATTTCACAGATGTAAATTATGTTAATTCAGCATGAAACTGAAGTTTCGCAATGGGGAATCAGGTGCATAAGACTAGATTTATAAATAAAGATTTAGGTACCTGACACTTTAGGTGCCTAAATTCCAGTGTTAGACCCCCAGCTACTGCCTAATCCTGTGGCTGCATAAACTTCAACTGATAAAGTCCCCTAAATATCTACTGATGGACATGGACAATGTCACCTAAAGCCTGATGCCCAGCACCTACCTCATGTTTAAGCTGCTACAGAATCCTCAAATTATAGGCATTCCCCTGTCTTCACACCTGGGTGGGGGGGTCCATCTGATAGGTGCTTTCAGAACATCTCTTCCAGATCAGGCCTCAGTCAAACACAGTAGATGGTCTTTGTGTCCCCCTTGTACATAAGAGTCCAAGATATTGGAGATGCAAATTTGAATCCTTCACTCCACCTGATGTAGCAGAGGAAATAGAACCCAGGTCTCCCATATGAGTGCCTGAGCTACCAGGGTATTTTTTAGAGTGTAGGGGGGAAAGGGCTCTCTCTGGTTCTTCTGTTGAAGCTGTTCCACTTTGTATGAAATAGTCATTGGGTCAGAGACAGCATGAAAATGACTTTTTAGGCAAATAGTCACCTATGAAATGGGAGACCTGTTTTCAAGTTTATTCTCCACATCAGGCCTAGTGGGGTTTATGAGGTTATGCTTGGTGAATGCACTAGCCACTGAGCTACTGCATATGGAGAAACCACTGTCGTTATTTTTTGTGAGAAAGGGCCAACCTTGCTCATGAGCCTAACTCCAGGAGAGAGTCAATAATTTTGACTCAAGGAGATGGAGGACTCTTGCATTAGCTATCTAACTACCTTGCAGGTGTGTGATTTCAGCCAATCTCCTCATTTCCTCAATGTGCTGGTTTTTGAAGGTGTCATTCTTAAGTGCTGACCTTTCCTCATGCATTGTATAAGAAGCCTAGAGGCCCACGTCAAGGCTGCAGGGCACCTGAAAGTTGATATTGTAATTAGGGATGTAATAGCATAGTCGAATAACTGATTAACCAATAAGCAAAAGCTTATGGGTTACTGCTATAGACTACACGCATTCCTCCCCTCCCCCAACCTGCCAGTAAATTTTTTAGAAGGTTGGCCAGCAGCCTGGCTCAGTCCTGGTTTGTGCCAGGTCCAGAACCTACTCCTGCTGCGGCTCTGCATTTAAAATGTCTTGGGAGCTGGGCGGGCAGGCAGTCCAGCACTGTTCTAGCTTACACTGTGTCTGGGAGCTCAGACCCCCCCAGCAGCATGGGGTTACAGGCAACCGGTCCACAAAGGGAGCTGCTTTTTAAACTGGCTCCCCTTGCAGACCAGCTTCTGCCTAGCACCCCATGCTGCTGTCTCTGATACAGAGGCAGCAGCATGGAGTGGCAGAGGGCTCCTCAGAAGCGGGGCTGGAGCACACTGACTGCCAGCCCCACTCCCAGGCACTACAGAGTAGTCGACTAACTGATAAGAATTAAGGAGGTTAATTGACTATTCAATTAACCGATATTTAACATCCCTAATTGTAATACTGGTCTGTCCTCTTTGTGGATTTAGCCCATAGTCTAAAATCAAAATAGATATGCATCTCTATGTAATTCAGGTATAACATTAGATCTAACATTCATTACCTAGATTAGGCTCCATAATCCATATTTAGACATTGGAATCAAAATCTTGATTCTCAAAAGGTGCAGAACACCTACAACTACTGTTAAATTCAATAATATATCTTGGTACCATCCCCATTGAGCCAAATCATGAGCTGATGTATATCTGTCTGTCTTCACTGAATTCTGTGAAATTATACCAATTTACACTAGCTGAGGCTTCAACCTCTCAAAAAATCAGATCTCTTTGATTTAAGTACCTAAATATGGATTTCAGAATGTAACTTCCACAACCTGTAGGTTTGACTATATGGCCTTTATATTTTATTTTGAGATGGGCTCAAATCAAATTTCTCTGTCCAAACACCTCTTAATATTGAAGGTGTTTGAACTACTATTTCCACAAATAGCTTCACATTTTACAATATATCAAACACAAAACTCTAGATTTCAGTTATAAGCCCATAACTTTGGAGTATTCAAAATGTTGATGCAAATACTCCACCTTCTAAATTGCGTGATAAATTTTCCTCTTACCTAACAGCTACACTGAAACACTGTTCAATGAAAGGTTCTTATGAGTAATAAAAGTAGTCATGAAACCCTGATCTCATTGAAGTCAATGGCAAAACTCCAGGTGATTCCAGAGGATTTCATTCTTGACTGGCAGTTCTCAATTATGAAAAACTTGAAGAATGAACAAGATAGAAAGAATAGATATGGTGATACATAAACCTTTTTGTAAATGAATCTATGATCAGAGCTGGGTGGTAAACATGTTTTTGTCCCCAAAATATTTCAATTTCAAAATGAGATAAAAGCATGTCCTTTCAATATTTTTCATGAAAAATCAGAAAGAGCAAGAGAGACGCAGCAAACACACATGCTGTCCCAAAATAGCCAGTTGCCTCAGTGGTGAAGGCACTCACCTAGAATATAAGAGACCCATGCTGAAGCCCCTACTCAATCAGGCATACCAAGGACTCCCAGCTTCCATATGAAGGCTCTAAGTACTTGCTATTCTGAGGTGGTGGTGCTCTCTCTACATATCTCTGGGTATGTCTACACTTGCCCCCTAGTTCGAACTAGAGAGGCAAATGAAGCATACCAAAGTTGCTAATGAAGCGCAGGATTTAAATATCCCACGCTTGATTCGCATATTTGCGGCCGGTCGCCATTTTAAAATGCCGGTAGCCCGAATTAACTCGCCGCGTGTAGATGCGGTAGTCTGATCCAAAACCCTTCCCTCGAATTAACTGTTACTCCTCATGCAATTGGAGGAGTAGATCGGACTACCGCGTCTACACGCAGTGAGTTTATTCAGGCTACCGGCATTTTAAAATGGCGACCGGCCGCGAATATGCGAATCAAGCACAGGATATTTAAATCCTGCGCTTCATTAGCAACTTCGGTATGCTTCATTCGCCTCCCTAGTTCGAACTAGGGGGCAAGTGTAGACATACCCTGTCATGTTAACCAGAAATTCCATCTTGGGCCCAAGAAACGTTTCCAACATATTGAACTTAGTCTTCCATTAAACTTTTTATGGAAACAGTAATTGGCACTTTTAATGAAGGACAGTTTCACAGAAAAAGCCTTAAACAGCTCCACCAATGATTGCACCTACATATCTGCACCAATCCAGCATACAATAGCCTCACCGTATCTTACTGTTCCCTGTTCTAGGAACTTCAGGAAAAATTCTATTAAAAAGTGGTGGGTAAGATTTGGTTCAGAAAACTACTCCAAACTTATACATGTTGGCTATGTCTACACTACATGTTTCTTGCGCAAGAAGCCTTTTGCGCAAGAGTTTTTGCACAAAAACTTATTGCACAAGAGCACGTCCACACCTCAAAGCACATAGCAAAAGTGATGTGCTTTTGCGCAAGAGCGCATCTACACTGCATGGACGCTCTTGTGCAAGAAAGCTCTGATGGCCATTCACAGAATGGCCATCAAAGCATCTGTGCTTTTTCCCATAGGGGTTTCTTGTGCAAGAAACCCCTCTGGAGCGTCCACACTTGCCTTCTTTTGCAATAGCTGTAGCGCTAAAAGCAATTATGCCTCAGAAAAGGAGGTTTACCTACAGCAAAAAAGCCCTCTGTTCTGCCATTTAACTGCCCATTTAAATGCACAAGAGCTCATTTCAGGTGTGGATGCTCCACAGGTTTTTGCGCAAAAACAAAAACCTTGTAGTGTAGACGTAGCCATTGAAAACTGACATGAACCAACAGCCTTAAAAATCTTTCCCTTAGCCCTGAAAACTATGTGTCTCTTGAACAACATTTTGAAATTCATTTTGGAAAATTTGCAACACAAGCCTCATTTCCTGATGTTGCGAATAATCTTTCCTAAAGAATGTATTTCCAATAGAGCTGTTTAATTTCTAACAGGAACAGTGTGTTCATCTATAGCAGTTGCTCAGGAATAACTTCTTTTGTTTGAAACAAGGTGGTGTCACCCGCAGTTTTTCACCATCTTCCCTTCCATTACATTCGTGCATATTGACAGGTTACAGATGTACTTTTGTGGCATAGAATGTTAAACTGACAATTATCTTGTTTTTAAATGTTAAGTCTTTTTTTTTTCTGAACAGGGTAATCACCTCAGGCTGAGATTTTTTAAGATGCGGCCCCGCTTGGAGAACAGTGTAATGGCACAGCACACACTCCAGACAGGGCTGTGCCTCATTCTGGCCTAAAGACTTCTGTAGGAGTCCTCAGGAATAGAATATGAACCACTTTTTATGGGGTGCAATATGGGTTGCTCCCTCGGAATTCAGCTGGCTTACATGATATGAAGTGATGATTTCCTGGTCTGTCTTCACTGCTTGGGTAGCCACACAAAGCTGAACATAAATCTAGTTTCTAACTTACAATGGTGCCAATAGAAACAAACTTGTTCTTCTATTTATGCATTCCTATATAAAATATCAAATATACAATTTCTGTGCAATCGGCTTAAAAATTCAGAATCTACAATGAGATTCTTCTCATGCTAATCATTGTGCAGTTCTACAAAAATCAAAGAGATATGCCATGGAGTCCTCACTGAAACTTCCTGCACCCGGTACAAATCCATCAATCTTTTTCAGCTGACAACAGGGAATGACAAATAATACACAAAGGTGGTGAACTGTAAGGAGAACAGTGCTTTTCACCAAGTTTTACTGAGGACATGAGAGATGAAAAATGTATTTATGTATATTAAAACTAAAAGAATAACGGTAATACAAACTACCATTTGAAATGCAAACCAGACAGTGTTGGGTGACACAATGCAAGATACATCTCAGAGTCTTAGGGCTGACTAATTGAATTGCCATTGATAAGATGTCACTTAAAGAGACATCTGTGGAGTGAAACATGGGTTTGCTGTAAATGACCTGTCATTAGAGTCGTGGGCAATATCCGTGTCCAGACTGAAAAATATTGTACCTCCCAGCAATATGCTCAGTAGGAGTTTAAACAGCAAGCACAGTAGAAGTCAGTGTACATGATCCACAAGAGAATTATGCCTCAGGTGCTATGTTAATTTACTTGCTGGCATACATTAATTGAAACCAATCAATAAAGCCTGTGGTATAGCATAAGAAATGCAGCAGAAGTAATTGACTCTCACAATTATTCATGTTTTAAACTTGGAAAAGTGGAATAATTTAGTCTAAGATGTTTCATTTGCATCAATACACATAAAGTAATCAATTATTAATCTACTATTCTTCCAATCCTAATTATAATAATGATGATCAATTTTCAACAAATTCCATGTAAACTAGTGTACTATGTTACAGTTGCTATAGATGTCCTTTAATTTAAATATCTGGAAAACTTTTTCCACTTGTCCTTTAAACCCACAATATCTTTTGATACTCCAGTTGGGGTATGTCTAAACTGTGGTGCTATTTTAGGATACCAGAAGTATTCCAAAATAGTAACTCTGTGTCATTAAACGCTCCCGCTATTTCCCAAAATAGTGGCGCACTATTCTGGTATCCCTGTAACCGTTGTTCCACAAGGATTAAGGGATTTGTCACAATAGTGCCTTATTTTGAAATGTGGTGCTGTCTACACAGCACCACATTTCAAAATAAACTTTTTCAACCTAGACTCAAAATAAACTATGCAATTTGCGTAGTGCAAATTGCGTAGCTTATTCCTACAGAAAGGTGCTGTCTAGATGCACTCAGGAGAATACTTGGGCACAGAGGTATAAATCCTGCCAACCTTTATGCACACACTCAGCTTTACAAGTGGTCTCACTGGCATCACTGACACAGCAACTGAAATGGATCATCAAAGATTCTCCATACACATCTATACTTCTCATTACGCTAGAAAAATGTCATTAAACAAAAACTATGCTGAGGCTCTCAAACAAAAGTAAGAATCAAAGTCACAGAACCAAAAAGCACATAATTTCAAATATCTCCATTCTTATTCTCAGTTGTATTTTGATTCAACACATACCAACTTTACTTCTCCATTATCAGATTATATAATCTATAAGGGCTTGTGTTGTAATTTCAAATACTTGAGTGATGCTGATTATTACATCAATATGAGAGAGCAATGAACACATCGATGGAAGTCCATAGAAGGCACTGTAGCAGGGTCAAGAGGGCTGCACAAAAGCCAAATTGCGTGGCCTTAATTATGTCCTGCATTGCACAAAGCAGCATGTGGGAAAGTTGATAATGTTAACTGACATCTCTGACTAAGGGAGAAGAGCCCAACCTGAATGCAGTTGAGATTTACTAACAGTGAACACTCATGTTCAGGAAAATAAGCTTCCTCATAAGCATGAGTAGTTAGTAGCAGAACAGCATATAAAGGACCCAAGCAAAAGTCATCCAGAAAAAGTTTTGTTTTGTTTTCCCAATAGCTTATAATAGAACATCTGCTAAAGTGTTCATTATGGGTCCTTGATTTAAATAAAATATTACCAAAGAAACTAATAAGGTTACATAAGTGTATCGGGGTTACTATGAAGGAAAATGGTTCATCATATAAATAATGATACTTTACACTTTTGAAGTCTGATGCTTTTCATAAGTTATGCCTGGTCTACAATTAATACTTATACTGGCATAGCTACAGGTTGAACCTCTAAAATTCCAGGACTTTCTGGTCTGGCAACATCTGTGGTCCAACAGGCCAAGTTCAGAAGCACAGCCCAGGCTGGGCTGGTGGTGGGGAGCCCAGCCCCAGCAGGGCCAGCGTGATGGAGAGCACAGCCCCAGCCAGGGCTGGAGGTAGCAGGGACAGCGGCCAGGAATGCATTCCTGGCTAGGGCTGGTGGCAGAGGGCAGCCCCGGTCAGGGCTGGAGTCAGCTGTGCATAGCCAGGCTGGCAACGTAGGGGTGGCGGCACAGCCCTTGCTAGGGCTGGAGGCATCAGGGCCGGCCCCTGTCTGGGGCTGGCACAGTGGGGAGCGCAGCCCCAGTGAGGCATGGCATGGTGGAAGGCTGGAGGCAGCATCAGGCAGCAAGGACCACAGCCCCACCCGGAAGCAGGGCCTACAGCCAGGTAGGGAGCCTTGACCTCCCCTCGTCTGGCAAACCCCATTGTTCGGAACAACTCAGGACCCAAGGGTGCTGGATAAGTCCGACCTGTATATAAATCAGGTTGTGAGTGTCTGAGTGGTGAAACACTACGTAATATAGCTATGCCTACAACCTACCTCTCAGAATAGATGCAGCTATGCTGATACAAGAGTGCTTCTGTTGGCATAGCTAACGTGGTTCAGTAGGATGATGTTTCCACATCAGCATAACTCCTTCGGTGCTCCATCTACACAGCAGGGCTAAAGCTGAATTAAACTAAACAACTTCAGCTCTATCAATTGCGTATCTGAAGTCGAAATAGCTTAATTCGGCTTTTGGCGCTGTTTACACAGCAGGAAGTTGAAGGAAGAACATTCTTCCTTTGACTTCCTTACTCCTTGTGAAATGAGGGTTACCATGAGTCAGAGTAAGAAGTCCTCCAGCTCAACATTATTTCGAAATAAAGGCTTTTAGTGTAGATACGCTGTTTGTTATTTCGAAATAACTGATGTTATTCTGAAATAATGCTGCTGTATAGACATACCCTAAAAGACTATGCTGGTATATCTGTGCTAACAAACACTTTATAGTATAGACATAGCCTTATGGGGTACCCTTATCATCAGCTGAAGTCAAGGGGTCAGCACCTCTGAAAATTAGCCCCTTGGGACAGATTTGTAAAGCTGTATAGGCTGCTTGGTGTTTTTTTTCAAAAGCACTTCTCAACATTATTGTTTCCTTCACATTGATGGACAAACTGAGCAATAGACAAGCTCAATGAGTTGTTTAGTGTCACATAAGCCATGTTCACACTTACAGGGGAGGACAAACCACCGGTGATTCACCAGGGTGAAGGGCAGCCTGCAGAGTATGTGACTCATGCTACACTGAAACCCTCCATTAGGGGAAAGGCAGCAAGAAAAGGCTTCAGCACCTTCCCACTTTCAGTGCCTTTCACTGTGGTGAAGGAAAGGCTATAGGATGAAGTGAGCAATAATTTTTGATGGGAGGCCATGCCAACAAGTAAGTAGTCAAGTAAGTAGTCAAGGGCCGCACTCTTCTATTAATGGAGGAGGTGTGGGGTCTGGGATGGAGTATGGGTGCAGAAGGAAGCTTGGGTTAAGGGGTTAGGATACAGAGGGCATGAGGAGTTGTGGACAAGGAGGGGGTTGTGATCTTGGGCAGGAGATTGGAGTGCAGGAGGGGGTGCATGGTCTAGGAGAGGATATGGGTATTGGTACAGGAAAGGATTCTGACCTGGTGGAGGAGTGCAGGAAAGTGATGGATGTAGGAGTGGGGTGTGGGAGTGTATGAGTGGGGCTGTGACCTGGGGCAGGGAATTGGGATGCAGGTCTGGTAGGGGATATGAGTGGAGAAGCAGGAGTGCAGAGGGTTTGGGTGGCGTGCATGAAGGGGAGCAGAGGGTTGGGAGAGGGAGGGGCTGGGGTGCCAGAGGCAGGCTCTGTCTGGGAGGCACTTGTGTAGGTGGCTCCCAGCCAGTGTCCCATGCACCTTACGTAGGTGGTTCCCAGCCAGGCTCCCTGCCTTCAGTGCCCCCACATGCTTTTCAGAGTTCTCCGAGCACTGTGTGCCCCAGAGAAGGGCCTCCACATGCTGCCTGAACTGCAAGCATAGCCCAGGCAGTGCTCATTGGCTGATTTCTGGAAAATGGGAGCTGTGAAATTGTGCTGGGGGCAGAGGCAGAACAGAGAGCCCCACTCTACCCCAGCCCATGGCATGCAGAGTACAGATGGTCCCCACAGACATCCATAATAAAAATAAGTAGTCTGGTGGCACCTTAGAGACTTACAAAAATATACATAGTGTCATGAGTTTTCATGGGCAAAACCCATTTCATCAGATGAACTGGGGAGGGATAACACAAACCCAAAATTTATAACAGAAACCCAGAAGGTGAGACAGCCAAGTGGACGCACCATACTTCTGTCTGGATCAGGGTAGCCAAGAGCCCAGGGGCAGCTGGGTTTCTGGTGAGAAGTTCTACAGAGCTGAGAACTCTGGCTCTGAGCCTTCCACACTGACCCTCTTTAGTTGGCAGAAGAATTCGTGGTGAAGACCTAAATTAGGTCGGCTTATTTCTATAGTGTTGACATGCAGTGCCTTACTGGATCTTTACTGGGCACTTTCAAGGAAGCAAGAAAATAGGTCCCTGTCTGAAGTGCTTATGATAAATTACAAAGGAATAAAGTCTGACAAATAATAACAAAGACTTCTTATCAAGATCAGACAAGAAATGGAGGGATGGACAACAGTGTGTGAATAGAGACAGAATAGTTATTGATTAAGCAAAGCTCTCACTGATGTCAATGGCAATATTGCTTAATAAAAGAATGCAGGATTGGATCCATCATTATTTTCTGTTTTTTGTTTTGAGATTCTCTTGGCTTTTGGAAGGCTTTAAAACACAGTAAGTTTATAAAAATAGCACTTAACCAGAAAACAGTGATAAAAAACTAAGCTAATTTATTGCTTTGCTTAATTTATGTTTGTAATGAACATACTCTGACTTAATTCAATAAGTCTTAATTTTATGTTCAAAGAACTTCTTTTAAAATTGGATATTATTTAAGATGTTTGTCATATTTCCCAAATGAATTTCTCAACACTTTCCGCTTACTGACCCTTTATGTGCTCATAAAGACTTAATTTAGAAAGCATTAAATGACAATATTTAGTTTTAGCCAAAAATTAAGTATTACCTTAAAAGTTCAAAACTAAATGCTTACTAAAAAACCAACAAAACAAAAACCAACAAAACAAAAAGCAAATTTTAAACACAATGTAAAATAGCTACCTATCAATCTTCCCCGTGAGACCTTCAATGTTCATACTACCTTAGCCTGCAGATCCAATTATCCTCCAACATTTGCTGTTCAACCATGCTGAGATTATTCACCAGCCCTCCAGTTAGACTATAATAAAAAGGTCTGTAGGTGCATTTACACTCACAAAAATAAGGTATAAGTGTTAGCATTGCAATCATCTCCTTTCGAGATACATATAATAAACACAGTACAGTGACAAATCAGACTACTTCCTGATACTTTTCAATCAAGTTACATTACATATTGAAATATTAATTATCTATCATAAATAAACAGTTTTCAAAATGTTTTATGCTGTATAGACATAAAAAGAAACAGTCCTTAGGCATTAAGGAACTTACAATTGAAAGGCTTTTGTCTCTACTTAGGACCATTTGAGTGATCACACCTATATCCATTCAGAGTTCCATTTAAATCAACATCTCTCCAGAAGGAGGCAGGGGTTTGCCAACACAGAGCCAATTCCAAATCAGGGCTTTTTTTTTTTAAAGTGGAACCTCATTAATCCATACACAGTATCTGCAAAAAAGCTGGCCTATCCTTGATACCTCTCAACAAAAATTTAATAGCACAGACAACACTGTATGCAAATCTCACATTTCATATGCTCCACTATCTTTACAAAATTTAAATATAATACATTTAATTGTATACTATGAAGATGTTTTTAAACAACCCCAGATACAGGACATCAGGGGGATTTTTTTACCCTAGTTACCAGCAAACCCCTAATAATTGAGGTAAGGGAATAATTTCATTAGCTGCCAATACCAGTACACTGTTACCCTGTATGTGAGCCACCCACTAGAGGAGGATAAAAAACAAAGCACACTTTACAAGAATAGCTCATAATCGCATACCATTATAAAAAAAATAGAAAAACAGTTCTTAAAATAATGTTTTAAAATACATGCAGTATTCTTACTTTCTTATTGTGTTTGTACTTTAGTTGCCAATTTGCAAACCCAGTAATTATTAATAGGCTTTAAAGTTATAATATATTTCATTGTTATTGTGGTACAGGCTGTACCTCCAAAATTGCAAAATCTACTTTCCACACTACTGTTATATAGTAGGTGTACTAAAATGCATTTATTCTGGCAAATGTGTAACCACTGACATTTTACACCTTTACACACACAGGAAGGATGGCACCCAGGGAGCCACCTGCCTCTTCCTGCGCTGCTGCCCCTGTATCAGACTAGAGAGGTTTAGACTGTAGCTGTATCAAAGAAAACAATATGGGAGGAGAAATAGGATGGCTCTACAGGAAGTGGAGAGAGCCTTGTCTCCTCTCCTGTTCCATCCCCTTCAGTGAACTTGACAAAGTAGCTTTACTAGTTTTAGACCCAGTACATCTTATTCCCCCTCCAAGGAAGCAAAGAAACCTTCTCAGGATGCTCGGGTGAAGTGCAACAATGTACTCAGGGTAGACTGCAAACTCACAATCCAGCCCTATATAAAGTATGACACTGAAATCAATGTAATGCGTGTCTCCTTGTGTCTATATTGGGCCAGAAGGGTTAATACACTGTGGGCGGAGGAAGTCCTGCCTTGCCCCCTCTCCTCCCCGCCCCCACCAGGCTCATACTGGACATAAGAGGAAACAACTCAGCTTGGTTTGGGCTGGATGCTGGGGAGGAAGGCCCTGCAGCAGGAGCTCCAGAAGCAGACCAGCCACAGATCCGGTCAGCGGGAGCCAGAAACCCAGGAGACTGGAATGAGCCTCAAGAGCTGGTGGAGCCCTGAGAAGTGACTTGTGCTGTGAAGTCAGAGGACCGCAAGGCCTCACAGATAATCCTGCCACCAGAGACAGTAGGAAGTGAGCCTGGGAGGGTGTGCAAGTGCTGTCTTCTACCCAAGTGAGCTTGGAGTGTTTTGTTTGGATTCTTCGCTGAGATAGTGATGGACCACTCCACCACTGACAGATCCCTGGATTGGGGCCTGGTGGAGTCAAGCGGGCTCAGAGCCCCCTACTGGGGCTGCCATCCCAACACCTCTGTCTTATGACAATCCTATAGACTCTGGCCATTAGGCTGTGCTTCCCTGTGGTGACCACCTGACTTAGGTCTTGACAGATCAGCAGTGGTAACAGCGGTGTCCACCCCTGTGATCCCTGCCTCTCAGGATGGGTTTTGCATACACCACCACTCTTTCACAACTATGTAACATTGTCCATTCTGCTCTTGTATAGAACTGGTAAAATCAAGATGTTTTATCTTTAGTATAATCATGTAAAGTGCTGCTCATTGTTAGTGGACACATGACATAATGTTATTGCAGTAGAATAAACAAGTATGTACAGAAGAAAGCTGTGAGTACTATCACAAGCAATGTATGAAAGGAAACAAATGTATACTGATTATGTCAGTCACTAAAATAGCCCAAGTAAACCTATGTTGTAGAGAATAATTTTTTTAATCTTAGATAGTTAGGAGACACTAAGCATTTGCAACTAACCTAGGTTTTTCCATGAAAATATGTTTATAAAGCACTGGAACTGTTAAATAGGGCTTAGTATAGATTTTAGTGATATTACAGTAACAGATTTGAGAGTCCTTTTACAAACAAAGAATGTTCAGTATCTTAAATTAATAAAAATAATTTAAAAATACAGAATTACTGATGGAATAACTAAAGCTCAGCCTGCTCCTTTTGAAGACTTTAGGGATATTGCCATTGAGCTGAGTGGATGTTGTATCAGGCCTTCTATATATAAACAAAATTTCTGTTAGGTGGAAGTTGAGACTACATGTCAGTAATTTAAAATATTGTACTTACCCAAAAACAGGCATAGAATAGAATAGAAACCCAGGAGAATTAAGGTTAAAAAAAGTTCAAACATGATAAAGGGTGGAAATGCACAATTAATGTACCCAAACAGCCTAACTCTGCCCTGTAGTGATGTCATTTTAATGCTTTTTAGTGTTTGATATGAGCATTCATCTGAAAAAATGTCTGTCTCCTCAGTTTCACAGAATGATGGAGATAAGGTTGTTTGGATGTATTAAATGCACATTTCAATCCAATACTATTTTTGAATTTCTCTTAAAGTAAATCTATTAGGGTAGGTGCTTCCATCATTCTAGTGAAGCCTTTTAGGTGGACATAGCCAAAAGAGCTGCTACTAAAGGGCTAAGGCTCGATGTTTCTTCTCCATGTTCCAGTATCGGAAGAGAAAATACACATTGGTTTAGTGCATAAAAGGGGAGTAAGCAGGGTCTGAATCAATGCTTCCATTACAGCCAGCTGGAATGGGAAAGAAATCCTTGGTGTGTTTATGTAAATACAGTTTGCCCTTGCTTTGCTTAGGCCTGCTAGATATTCAATTGTTACAATGGTGTTTTGCCCCTGGCAACCCATTTGGTTGTTGCAGGGTCACAAATTGTGTTAGTGCTAAATGCAGGAATTGTGAGATATGGTCACCAGTGCTTGAAGTTATTGTGGGAATGCAGAAAAGTCAGATTGTATTTCACTCAACTGAAAAGGAGAGACACTGTCAGTGTAATGAACCTTGGACGGACAAGGGCTCGACTGCCAAAGCTCTGCGAAGTTAACTGGGGAGGGAGGACTCTGAATCAGCAGTCTGTATCCCCTCCAGGCATGAGCTGTAAGACAGGTTCAACCTGATAGAACTAGAACAGACTCTAAGGAGTCTCTTTTATTACTTTAAACTTATTCCAGTGGACGCTGGAATTTCTTGCGGCTCGACTGCGCTAAAATCACTGAGGGCTGAAATCACAAGGTTTGGCCCAAATCCAACACAAGCCAGCAGAAGATGCACAATGAGCAGCCAGGAGAGAGGCAATGGAGAGATGCATTGAGCAGCCAGAAGAGTGGCAGCAGTGATGTGAGCCAAATGGCCAGCAAGATGATGGCAGAGAGCAGTGAGCAGGCGGATGGTGAGTGACCAGCAGAGTGAGTAAGATGCCTCCTTATATCCCCCACACACTCAGGATGGGAGACAAACTCTGTGGATGTACCTCTGAACTTTGGGTCTGCCCTGACCAAAGGCAGCAACTGTGAGTGGGGTGCACAGGAGGGTTGGGCATGAGAAGGGGACATTTACATTGCTGGACTTAAGAACCTGAGAGGAAAAGGACACTCCCCAACCTACTTGGGAGGGGGGGGACTGTTACTCATCGTTTTGGTTATGAATTCTGTGGTGTTTTCCCAAATCAATGCCACGTTACTTTCCTCCCCTTCTATTAAAGGTTTCTTTTCTACACTCAGACCCTGTGCTTGGGAGTGGGGAAGCATTGCCTCCCAGAGGCACCCAGGGGTGCTGTGTGTATTTCCCAGATTATTGGGTGGGGGCTCAAGCCAGTTCTGTGTTGGAAGGATGGAAAGGAACTCCTACATAATGAACCCAGCACTGGCTGCTGCTGGCATTACCTGGCAGAAGGGGTTACAGGGGTTCAAATATTTGGCATCAGGCATCTCTGTCCTTTTCTGTATGTTGTCATGAAGGTGCTGGTGACTGAGTGGTTGAGAAAAATAATGTGGTATTTTTTATCAAATGAAAAATCAAAATTGGGATGTTTCCTAGTTCTTCTGTTCCTCTAGTTTGGCATAGTTTTGGGGAAGATCTTGGCAAAATCATTACTAATGGCTGCTATTATTGCTACAATACCGTCTATTTTAAGGTACACTAATGTATAATAAATACTTTAAATACAGAATCACTCTAAAGAATATAGCGAACAAAGACAAGAATGTCTTGCAGTCTAAAACCACTGTGTAAGATATATCTTGAGGTTTTCTCCCCCATTCTCTACTTCTCTTCTTTTTTATCAGTTTCAGAGAAAATGTTACTATCTGTTCATAATCTGTGCATAGATGACTACAGCTGAAAAGTGCATTATTTTCTTCCAGATACTGTACACACTAATCTGAACAGGAAACTGAAGGAAACAATTATAATGCAAATTTTTGCTTTATTCCCTGAAAGAGTTCACTGACTATGATTCCTTCACTGCATGAACTTCAAGCAGTGGTACATTTCAGCTTTCTTTTGACTTTGTATGTGCATATAGCAAACAATATATCATAGTGGTTTGGTTTGATTTGGCTGTTATATTCAAAAGCTGATATTTTAAAATCACACAAAATATTGGCAAGGAGATACCCACAAGGACATGGTTACAACTTGTTTTAATCACAATAGGACTTTATCTATTTGTGAGACCATACATAATTTGGCTAATTGCTAGATTATCATTGAAATTTTTATTCTCAAAGGCAACAATTTAAATTAGGGTTTCCATGTCAGTTATAACACAGGCCATTTGCACATACGGTTAAGGTTTTTTTGTATCACTCTTCATGGTACTAACTGTAAGATATAGTCCAACCATAAAAAGTGGTTTGCAAATTTAGTATCATGTGGACAGCTATTTACTACTTTTTGATTCCATAGCAAATTTGTTCAATGTACCCCAACCAACCTCTCTCTCCAACAGCCTGTTGTGCCACTCAACATGGGTTCATAGTCAGTTGTGTTCTTTCACTCTTGTTCATCATTATTCGATACTCCTCACCCAACCAGGAGGCATTTGAGATGTGCACTTACAGTAGATCTCATCTGGGTTAATTTAACTGGTGGCGATAGATGAAAAGAAAAGAACACAGCTTGACTTTCAGAAGCTAGGGTGAGTGAGCAGGACTGGCAAAAACCTTTTTATTTAGTAAACTAGGGACATTCTATATGGAATTGGAGCAAGCCTACAATGCCATTTTTATTAAATCAACTTTCAAAATAGAACCACACTTTAATGTCTTAATATACATGGAACATCAATGAATTATAAACAATTTAGCTGTTGTAATCTGAATTTTCTTATTTTGAAAAATTAATACAGTGGATATTATTCTGTAATGGCAAACAGGAGAGCTGGATTCTAATCCAGTTATTGACCTGCTGTGTGTCCTGGCACAAGTCTATTCACCTTTCAGTAACTCTCTTTTTCCTCCCATCCCTAGTTTTCTTGTCTGTTTAGATTGCAACCTCTTCAGAATAGGCACTATTTCTTACTATGTTCATACAGTGTCTGGCACACTGGGCCTCTAGGCACTACATCAGTGGTCACCAACCAGTAGATCAGGATCTACTGGTAGATCTTGGAGCCTCTGACAGCTGATCCTAACTGGTTTGGGCATGTGGCTATCAATTACCGACACTTCAGCTGCTCCTACTCCCACTGCTGCGCATCTCTGTCCCTTTGCCTTGGAACTGTTCCCCCAGGAGCTTCCTACTTGCTGTGCAGGGCAGGGGAGGGAGAGGATGGTGCTGATGTCAAGGTGCCCCCTTCTCCCACCCTGTATCCTATCTCCACAGAGCAGAGAGGAGGTACAACAGGACTAAGGATAGAGCAAGTTTGCTGGCTGCTTTTGGGAGTGCTGCAGGGCCAGGGCAGGGGTGAGCCTGCCTTAGTTCCACTGCACCACCACCCAGAAGCCACCTGAGGTAAGCAGTGCCCAATTGGAGTCCACATCATGAACCCCTACCAAAGTCATGAACCCCCTCCTGCACCCCAACTGCCTGCCCTAAGCTCAGGTCAGAGCCCCTCTCACTTCAAATCCCTTAGCCCAAGACCAGAACCTGCACCCCAACCTTCTGCCCCAGCCCGATGAAAGTGAGTGAGGATGGGGGAGGGAGGGAGGATGGAGTGCCCAGGGGCAGGGCCTCAGAGAGAGAGGTCAAGGAGCACAAAGGAGCTGGGGCAAGGATATTTGGGCTTGAGGTAGATCTTGGATTGCATTTAAATTCAAAAAGTGATCGTGTGCTCATAAAATTTGGAGACCATTGCACTACAGAAATATCAATAATACACAATATTAATAGCTTAATGTATGTAGGGTCTCAGCCAGTATATTACATTAATGATACTTTTTTTACCAACATTTCAATGGTTTCTTTTAAAATTAAAGAGGAAGCAAAAAGGTCTCTGAACATTTAAGTATGGTCTCTGGATGTACAAAAACCCAGTCATATAAGTGTACCAGACTATTTATTCGAAGGTATGATAAATAGATAAAACAATCGAATCAATTTTCTCTTACCTTCAGGTTTTGCACCCCGGAGTATGATGAACTAACTAAAGAGACATTAGGGAATTGTTTTAGGGAGCAGAAACTTAGGCAACAAGATCTTTCAGACTCTTTCCAATGATAACTTAAAGGTTAGAATAGATGTGTTGCTTCAGAAAGGAGAGGAATTCCAGCTTTCCATCCCATCCTCACTGCTCCTCTTCCACTTGCTTCCTGTCCCTGAATATCCCTCTGTGTGAGCAGTACTCTCTACTAAAGATGTTAAATATAGATTAATTTACTAGTCAGGTAGTCGATGGAATTTCCATCGACTACTCAACAAGTCGATACACACTTTCACATTCCTCCTTTGAAATGTACAAGAGCCCTAACAGGGGCTCTTGTGCATTTCAAAGTTGGAACTCCACATGCAGCCCAGCCAGCAGGAATTCTTGCTGACTCTGGGCTCCATGCACTTTGAAATGTACAAGAGTCCTCAGCGGGGACTGACATGGGGTCAGTGGGGAACTCAGAGTGGCTCCATGCGGCGCTGCCTGGCTCCATGCAGCGCTGCCACTTTGAAATACTGCACGGAGCTGGGGTCAGCTGGGGAGTCTGCGTGGCATTTCTGCAGAACCTGCGATCAGCTGGGGACTCCCACCATGACATTTCAAAGCGGCAGTGTTGCACGGAGCTGGTACCGGGTTCTGTGCGGCACTACCGCTTTGAAGTACTTCCTCTTCCCCCCCCCTCCTTTGCTGCCTCTATCTGACAGAGGCAGCAAGGGGGAGGGGAAGCGACTAGTCAACTCGACTATTTGATAAGCATTTGCTTATCGGATAGTCAAATAGTCGATTAGTCCTTAACTTCCTTACTCTGTACCTCTCCAGCTGCAAATCGTTACTACCAGGAACTCAGTGATAACCTGAGGTGTTCCCTGATCAGCGATAATTACTTCAAGGAGGGTGAAGAGGTGCAGAACTGGTCGTACATGTCCTGGCTTGCCAGGGAGGGAGGGTCCCACAAAAAATGTCTCACAATCTCCACATAGCCACCAAGTACAAAGATGGGAAATACCCCACCACCTCTGTCCAGTGACAAAAAGCCTTGGGATATGGGAGACCGAGTGCCTGAGAAGAATCAATTTGCTTGGGGTGGGAGAGAGGACAGAGAGATAGCGGAGGATGCCCAAAGTTGCTTGGAATGAGAGGATGAAATCTATCCACTGGAGAGGGGAATTACAGAAAAAGTCAATTTGTTAAAGAGGCTGCTGCAGAAAGAGAATTGTTTCATGGGTTGGATTAGTTTGCTGGGGACAGATAATAAATTGCTTATGAGAGGGAAAATATAGTAGAGGATGTCATTGTAGAGGATGGATTGGATATGCTTTGGGGAGACAGATAAAGCCTGGGGAGTAAATCTGATTGGGAGCTAGCAGGGGGAAGTGGGAGAATAATTTGAGTGGTGAGCCTGAAGTGTAGGCAGAGAGAATACTGGACTGGAAGTAGAATATGGACTTATGGAAGCATGTTGGACTGATGAGGCTGAAAGGTCAAATGCAGCACTGGGAGCAGTAGGTAGGGCAGAGTGTGGGTTGGGACAGATAAATGATTGGAAAGGATTCTAGTGGAAAGAATTCATTGTGGTAGATAGTGTTTGGGAGCAATAAATGGATTAGGCGCTGAGAACTGATGGGACTGTGGGTCTGCAGATGGATGGAGAACAAGAAATTGATGGATGAAGAGGACTGGGCATAGTCAATATGAATTAAGGGATCAGATGGAACAGGATATGGATTGTTTGAGGGGAGAATGGAGAAAAGTGTTTTACTAGTTCTGTGTGTATTTAATCACAATGGCATCAGTGTTTTGGAACCTCACATTTTTATTGCATGATTTGCGTTATTCTAGAACTGCAAATAAAAAAGCAAGTAGAGTTAAAATGTTGAACATTGCCATTACAAGACTATGTTCAGTAACTCTGCCAAAATTTAATCACCTGGGCAGAAATTTTCTATGCAAAATGTCTTTCTTGGGCTGAACTTTTTGGAAAGTTTCAGCAAAAATGTTTTATCAAATCTGAGAATGAGGTATGGAAAAATTATTTTACCAATATTCAAAGATTCTTATTAAATTCTCATTGAATAGGTGTCAGACTTCCATGCTTTGGAGAAGTGATCTGATGTTTGGCACGTAGGTTGAACCAGGGTCAGATAGGTACAAAATTTGGCTGAGAGAGAAGACTGGGAGAGAAGGCTTTATAACTGCTAACACACATTCACCTCCAGAAACTAATATTAAAACCAATATTCCTGTAACTCAACATGCTTCTGCTATGTCAAAAAGCTGTGAACCCCACTGACCATGTGTGTGTCCCATCTTCCTTTAGATGCATCACATAACAACTGCTGCTACTACCACTTACTCCATTAGCTTCAGTAGAATGAGTCCGTATTGTAGATCTACACATCCCAAACCTATGGTGGTCAATATAGTATCACATGATGGAATTCAATTTGAATTTCTAAAAGCCAATAAGTTATATGAAAATATAACTAAATATTGCAAAAATGAACCTGCTTTGCAGATCACACTAGTGAGGGGAAAAAGCCTGGAACTCTTCTGAGGTGGTAGTGTGCATGACTGGGTGATGAAATTTGGCATGTAGGAATGTGGGGGAGAGGGCTGGTCTCCAACTGAGTTTACAGGGATAGGTGCCTACAGGGTTGGGCAGGAACAGAGCAGGAGTTTGTGGATCACAATGACATCTAATATTGGGATTAAGAGTTTCAGCATACTAGTCCTTCTGTTGATCTCAGCCCTAATGCCACAGTTTCCCACCTGTGAGATGGAGATAATAATACCTCATCCTATTACAATGCTGAAAAGATAAATCCATTAACAGTTGTGAAGCAGTCAGATACTATGGAGATGAATTCCATAGTAAAGCCCATGACGAAATTCATAATTCCATAATCCATGCAAGGTTTGAATGGCCTGGAGTAAAGAAAGTATGAGGCTACATATTCACTAAGGATAATAAAGAAATATTTACTATCTACCCATTCGGGAAAACCATCCATTACTCAGGAAGCTTGCAGTTCAAAGTTAGGATTGAGGTGCCCTGTGCAAAGTAAAAAAATCACCTTTGTGGTTTCACAAACCTAGTACAACTGAATGCAGAAGTGGTCTGCATATATAAATTAAATCTGCCAAGGGGTTGCTCTAATTCAGGACTGCTGCTGACAGGCCCAGGATAACAAAACCACATCTGGAAATTGTTACAATGTACAGTTGTCCTAGCTTTCCTCTGGCCACATCTCTTTTTTCTATTTTACAGGCAGCAAGAAACTGAGAGCTGGCATAGGAGCTTCTTTGGTGAGTTATATCACCATCAGGTACATCACCCTTACATTGTGCAAGGGGAGTGGAGTATTCCCAATCTGGATCCACTGACTCTTTGTTCAGATGCTGCTGATGGTGAGGCGCAGTCACTACTTTGCAATGGAGGATATCAATGGTTATATTTTGAATATAGCCTTATAAAATATTTTTATTTCTACTATTTTACTGAATTTAGGTAACTTGCCTATAGTTTTCTTTTCGAATATGTGGTAAATTTTGTTGGCGTTCAAATACATAATCTCATAAAAGAAAGTCAGATATAAATGCAGTCTAGTAAAGTGACACTCATTTTTACCAATTTATTTTCAAAATGAATCAAACATTTTCTGAATTATTTTCCCCAGAAGAGAGATGAATTGGCCTGACCATTACATTTTAACTCTCATAAAAAAGCAACACATGGCAGCAGTCTGATCCAGAACAAAGAACTTTATCAAAGACCACCTATGCCAAAATCACTGTGCTAATCTTGAATTGTAGCTACTACAATATTCTAAGCCAGGGGTGGGAAACCTCATACCAGGGGGCCAATTGATACCCCCAGCTTGCCTGGATCTGGCCCCTGAGGCTCAGGGCCCCACTCAGCATTGGGAAGCCCCCACTGGTGCCCCCCTGCTACCTCAACACAGGGCTGGAGCACAAAAAATCTAGTAGGCTGGGGTTCCCTTAGACTCTGGTGTGGGAGGGGAATGTGGGGAGTGTCTTTCTCTTCAGTTGGGGGCCACATCAGTGAGGGTTTTTTGTTTTGGGTTTTTTCGTTTTTTGCTTCTCACTTGTCTGAGCCCCTGACTGGTTTGTGTAGCCCCTGACTGATTTCTCTGTGGGTCAGCAGCCCCCAATCCAAAAAAGGTTCCCCATCCCTCTAAGCCTTTCCTGAACATGGAAGACCAGGCTGCTAAATTGTGGAAAACCATATGTATGTTCTTCCAATTTTAATGAATATGGTGGGATGGATGTTGACTGAAAACATTTTTTTTTTTTGGACTGAGCCAAATCTGAAGCAGAGTCTCTGGAAAGGATTTATCCAACTCTAGAAAATAACATATATGTAAGTCTTTTTAATAACATCTGTCCCTTACAACTAAAGTATACATGTAAGGGTTTAACTTTCTGCAACCCTGTTCACCAGAGACAGTGCTTACACCTTATATCATCCAGGGAAAAATCTATGAAGAATGTATATAGAGAGATTTCCACATTAGTGTATCTCAAATAAAGACAAAAGGCTGAGCACAAGGCATAATAATTAATAAATAATAATATTGAACAGGGTAGGGCCAAGTGTGCCATATAGAGTAGCATCCCATTTGCTAAAGCATCAAGTCAGTCCCTTCTACACAGCATGTAGGGAATACAGACTTCATGCATTATTTGACAGAGACAGGGTTAAATCTCTTGTCTCTTTCTACAGCAGCATGAGAGAGACCACAGGTGCCTGCACTCATTGCAGTGATTGCACTGTGGGATGTCTGGAGATGGGAGAGGTTTTAGCCAACTTACAACTAGTGATTATTCCCCATTAGAAAGAAGAATAAAAAAATGTGCTTAGAAAGAAGTTGGTTTGCAACTAAAAAGTCAATCAACAGCAGCAGCTATGCTGTCTTTTAGACTGGTTGCATGATCAAGAATCTGGGTCTTGTGCCATTGATTTTTAGTTAGCAGTCCCACTGAAATCAATGAAGATTTCTGTTCAAATGCTAATGACATTACCCTAGAAATACTTACAATAGTATCTGGGGGCACAAAAAAAAAAACAAACAAACAAAAAAACCACCCCACAGCTTGTGAATTGCAGCCTAGTTTTGTTTTTAGAGACTTTTGTCTGAAGCCTCAGTCACTCAAAAAACTTGAGTTTGCAGTGGTTTGTCAGCATTATTCTCTTCCTCCTACAACCCCATTTCCAAACACTGGGCCGAATTCTCTACAAGTTTTGTGCCTAACTCCACTGACTTCAAGAGAGTTATATCAGTATAAAATGTATATAACAGAGGAAAGACTCAAGCTACATGCTAGTAAGCAGCCTTCATTCCTCCATTTACAAACTGGTTCCAGAAAAAACATATACTTTCCAGGATGCAGAAGATGAGCTTTGACTGTAAGGAACCTTTTATAATGCAGTGCATTCTGCTTGCAAAGACCTGGCTTTAGTCCATACCAGCTGGTTGTTGAGCAGAAAATCAGCTCCTTCTATCTACAAAATGCCAGGAGATTGTCTGCACTTGCTATACAATGTAAAGTTGTATCTTTTAAAAAATAAACAAACAAAAAAACCCTCTCTTCAGTGCTTAGGATAACAAATGGTTGTGTTCATTTTCTTTTTTTGTTTAAAGTATTTACACATTAAATTAAGGTTATGTTTGAAAATGAAGGTAACTGATACAAATAAAATTAGAAAATGATTTTGAATCCACTAGTTAACCTCTAAAGAGCCCAATATGCTTAAAGAAACAGTCATCTACTTAAAAATATACTGAAAATATATCTAATTTCCTTATGTTACTGATAAGTTTATAAAATTGAATTTTAAAATCTTCATTATTGTATGTTTACATTTTGTATTTGTTCAACTTAGGCATTGGTTTACTTTTTAAAAATTGCCAGTTTCACATTTGGGTTCGAAGAGTTGTACTGTTAGGATATGAACACTGCAGAAAAATACTTAAATCAACTCTTTCACATGAATAAAATCATGTAAACATTTCTCATATCCTAGGTTTTGTAAAAGCTTGTTTTTGCAATATCTAAATATGAAGCCATGTTTGAATTAAGTATGCCTCTGACTAAACCATACTGGGTTCAATCAATATGACAGTTTCCATTTTCTTCAACAGTACAGGGGTTAAACTGGGATGCCTTCAGATCTCTTTGCTGTGAAATGTATAACTGTTTAATAACATGCAAAATGGAAATCAGGAGAATTGAACCATCTATCCAACCAGTCTGCAAAGGGAAGCTTGAAAATAAACTCTAATTATTCACATTTGAGTTGGAGCAATATATGAATATTATTCCACCCACCCCACAAAATACAACCCCAAACAACAGGGCCTTTAAGGACAACAAATAATTAGGACCCATTGTAGGTCTTATCCAAAATGTGGAAATGCTATCAAAAAGCTCCACTATGTTGCTGTGATAAAAGCTCCAAACGGCTCAGGGAGAGATGCCATTTGTTGACTAGCCACGGGCATCAGACAGCACCAGGTGTGCCTGGCAACCCCCCTAAACTAAAATCGGGGAAATTCAATTAGGAGGGCATAACAATTACGCTAATTGGCTTCCGAGTATTCCAGAGAAACTGCCTCAGCGATTGACATCCCCTCCAGGTGACGACCCCCGTGTTGCAGTTGCAGTTGCAGTGCTGGGAAGGAGCTCAGCGCCAGCCTGCTTACCCGCCCCGCTCCCGCGCGCCTTCGGGTGGGACCATCGCCCATGCCACTTGGTGCATTGCACCTGTTCGCGCAGCAGGAAGCCCGCGAGCGTCTCCCCTGCCCTGCCTCTTCCTTCAGTAAACTCGGCCCAACATAAAGGCGCCTGCGGGGGGCTGATATTCTTTGCCTGGGCACACAAGCCAGTGGCGCTTCCGGCCTTCCTAAGGCAACGGGGGGCTCGCTAGAGACGAGCAGTCCCCCCGGGGCCGAGGCGCAGGCGCTCCCTTCCCGCTGTTGCTTCCGCGGAGCAAGACGCGGCAGGGACGCTCCCAGCCAAACTTCCAGCCCATCTAGCTCAGGCCCCCTGCGGTGCCCAGCGACCCCCTCACTCCCTGCCCGCCCTGCTGAGCGAGCGCGTCGGCCCAGGCACTGACTCCAGCCCCGGGGGTGCCGCGCTCTCCGCCCGCCCAGGAGATTTTAACTTTCATCTGGCCAAGCAGCAGCAGGTGGGGAGGGGCGGGGGGGGGAGCGGGGAGCACAACCCCGCCCAGCTCTCGCCCGCTCCCCTCCCTCCTGAGGCAGCCTCTCGCCGTCTCCTCCCGCTCCCCCTCGCCCCAGGGTCAGCGCCGCGCCGCTTTCCCCCCACAGCGCCCGCCCCGGGGATGGGGGACCTCGGCCGGGCGCGGGCGGCGGGAGGAGAAGGCAGAGCTCGACTGAATGGCAGAGGGGACGCGGAGGCTTTGCAGCGCTGCAGAAGCGGGAGCAGCTGCAGCAGCAGCAGAGCCGGGGAGCCCCCCCCCGCCCCCCGCCTCCTTCCCTCCCTCCCTCCCTCCCTCCCTCCCTCCGAGCGCCAGCCCACAGGGGTCTCTCTCCATTGTGTGAGGCGGCGGCCGCGGCGCGCACTGCAGACCCAAGCCGAGCACTCGGCGACCCGCAGCCGCCTAAGAGAGAGGGGGGGACGCTTGCCCCGGCAGCGGCGCAGAGCCCTTCATCAATAATTCAGGCACGCTGCCAGGCTCCCCTCCTTGCAATATGCTTCCCAGCTAAACGTTACCAAGCGCTTTACTCCCAGCCAACACAGGCGGAATGGGGAGGGAGCGTCTCTCCTTTTATACCCCTGGGGTTACGTTATTTTGCTCTGGACCGTCACAAAGCGGCGGCCCGCACAAGGATTGCAAGGGAGAAGAACGGCCGAGTTTATAACCACTGCATGGGTCGATCCAAAAGAGGAAAGAAATAATTGGAAGCACACTAGATACAAGCTTACACACACAAGCCAAACTGTCCGAATAGGGGAAGTACAAGGCAAAGCCCCTGAAGGATGCTCAAAAGTTGGAGAGCTCTATTGCACTAGTGCCAGCCTTGCTTTGCTAATCCCGTCTGTGCACTCAGCTCTCCTACAAACCATTAAACAGGCGCAGACCTCTGCAAAGTTACCCCGCCGACCCCAGAGCCTGTAACTCAATCAGCAAGCAAAGAATCGGCTCCCCCTTTTGCAGCAATAGCGAGAGGAAAGCGAGAGGCAAAGCTGAAACACACCGTGAAATCGCTTTAAAAAGATGCTTTAACCCATGCGCTCGCGCTCAGACACACTAAGGGAGGAAGAAGGCACAGCTTTACAACTTCTTTGTTCATAATAAAAAAAAAACCCAGTGACAATAACGCAGAATCTCAGAGCACAGCAAGCTGACAACTTTAGAGACAATAAATAAATCTTCAGTACCTGCAAAGAAACTTCTTGGATTGCTCCTTGCACTAATTCTGCATTTTGCATTAGGGTTTCTCTCTTTGATCATTCCCCATTTCTTTTAGAAACTGTTGAGTTATTTTAAACCCACTCCTGAATTCAGCATAACTACAAAACAATTGCATCCCTCTTGTACTTCTAGGAGGGTCTTTAATATCATCGGTTGCTTTGTTATTTGGGGGACTTACCCTGTGAGATAAGGTTTTCAGAAAACTAGGAGTTCCATGATTCAGTCCTTGCAACTTTCCTCGCATAGAGAGACCTTTTTTTTTTTTTTTGAGTTTAAGAAGACAAGCTGCTCAAGAGACTTTTAAATATAAAAGGGGATGAAACCGGATTTCTTCCCAATATCAGGACCCTGGAAAATCAAATCCTTCTTCAGAAGAGAATTCTTTCAGACCCGTTATCTGTATTACTATTAATGCGCAGAGCAGAAGGCATTGCATACAAATAGACCCAAGTATGAGCTTCTATTGGTGGCTGTGGAAGGCCCCTGGGTCCTACTGCTCTGGCTCTGAGAAACTACAAAGCAGCAATATGCAATCAGCTTTGGAGAAGGAATGATTTGGAAGGGAATGGAAAGGAGGAGGCAGGGGAAATCTTATTTAATTGATTTGTTACCTCTGGTATTGGTATTGTAATACGCGTTGCAATGGTTAATCAAGATAAAAAAACACATTAAATGAATGTCATCCAATCTCCCTTTTCATATCTCCTTTTTCAATGACAATGTGCAGGCTGGGTCTGGGATGTCTGCTGGATTTCAAAAGAAAATTTGCAGAGAGATATTCACATAAGTAGGCTTTATGTTGAAAAATCTTTCCTTCCCCTGTTTAAATGATCCATCATTCATGTTTCCTAATAGCTAAAATTATTTACTGGAACTAATTATCTGTTGAATTACACTTACATATGCCTTCCTTTTGCTATGCTTTTAAAAGGCACATCTGTTTCACTGTGTAAGAAGAAAAAAAATTCTCCAAAGGAAAATAATTTAATATAACTTTGAAAATTCTAATTATAAATAGATTTAGTATAGCTAAAGACTATTCAGAATTAAGGAATAATTTTAAATTGCTCTTATTTTATAATGCAAATACATTATTGATTCATTTTCATTAAGAACACATTATTTCTTTTATTTAATCTAAGTAATGAACACACTGAAGTAATAAATCCTGGCTAAAAATCAAACCCATCAACACACTTAGATAGAACTTATTGTATTTGATTTGTAAAAGATAAAAAGAGTTTAAGTATTAATACAATTGTAATAGGCCAACATAACCCATAAATGAAAGCATAATTTTAACAGATAAAGGATTGTAAAGTGGTCCTGATAAATTAAACTTTTGTTATTAATTATTATGCTAAGGTCCCTGCAACTTCAGTATAGATTGGCATATTGGTCACGCAAATTACAAATCAAGGAGATTTAAAATTATATGTGTTTGTGTGTGCAGTGACCAACTTTTCCCAATAATGGATGTTTTAATTTTTAAATAAAAGTTCTCCAGAAAATATTTTTAATAAAGTGATGCTTTCTTTAAGATTAAAGAAAGATTAAAGATTTAAGGGCCTAAATTCTTTATAAATTGAACAAGTGATGGAACTCTTAGGCCAAGAGGACACTCTTCAAAAGGTCTTATTTAGGATACTTATTGATATGACAAAGTGTGCAACAACATATATTTCCTGTACTTCAGTTGTGAACAATCATTGTAAATGTGAGTTTAATTACAAATTATGTCTGCAGTTTACAGTTGAATGCTGCTGGAAAGTGATGCATAGAAGGTCAACAGCAATCAGCCCATAATTTCAAGAGACGTGTAAACAAAACAAAGGAAATCAGAATAAAGGAAAACAAAACAAAGGAAATAATGAGAAATTGATCTTTATACAGATTGTACTTTATGCATCAATAGTATTTGAAACATATTATTTGAATTATTTTTTAAATCTAATTTGGGAGACAGGGTTCAGTACTTTTTTCATCAGTAATCCTTGACAACAGAAGTGTTACTTCAAAGCCCGGTCTCATTGTTGAATCTCAAACCCAAGTTTGTTTGGAACCAGAATTTAACTGTTTATATTCTGAGTTGTGTGTTTGTGAATTTATTTTCTTATTTATTTTTAATGGTCAATGTATAATACAGCTCACTTTATTTTTTCTCTGGTTATTGATTAAGAGTGAAAGAGGTTAATACATTTCTCATCTCAGTATATATAGGTATCGCACCCATTGTAGCTGTATTTTCATTGTTGTTGTAAAATCTGAGATGGGTAGCTGTGTTAGTCTGTAAGTTTAAAAATGAGTGGTCCTGTGGCATCTTCGGGTATGTCTATACCACAGGATAAGGTTGAATTAAGATACGCAACTTCAGCTATGTTAATTACATAGTTGGAGTCAAAGGAAGAGCCAAATCGACTTTTGGTGCTGTTCACACTGCAGGAAGTCAAAGGAAGAACACTCTCCCTGTGATTTCCCTTACTCCTCGTGGAAGCAGGACTACCAGCATCAACCATCGTGTCCCTCTCAGTTCGAATTATTGTATCTTCACTAGACCTGCTAATTTGAATGCTGGAAGATTCAGCAGCTTCAATCTCCTCTGTAGTGTAGACATACTCTTAGAGACTAACAAAATATATATAGTATCATGAGCTTTTGTGGGCAAAACCCCCTTCTTCAGATGAGCCTCCCAGTTCTAATCTGCCGGTAATAAAATACAGTCAGTTGTATGTTGTGTCAATTCTATTTTTGATCATTCTCTAATCATTGACTTCTTTATAATAACACATTTCATATCAGCCAAAAGATTTACTTTATAGATGCATTATTCTATTGGTATAAGAAATCATATAATCTGTATATATCATAAGAAAGCAATCTATGGAGAAGAGAAAAAAGATGTCTGTATTTAATTTACGTTGACTCAATTATATTTCTAAAAAATACTGAACACAAGTGGCTACTATGGGCCAAATTCTGCCCACCTCTGCATTCAGTCAGACTGAAACACTGGAGTTGCACAAGAAGGCAGAAATGGAATAGCCTAGGTACTATTATGGTCTTACTTACATTGGTTTTCCATTAGTGAAATTCCAATAACTACAGTGAAGTTACATCCCAGCATTTGGTGGCTAAAGGATTAAACTCAGGTAGCTGGGGGGTGTTGGCAGGGATCCAGGAGAATCAATGGGATAAGGTGTTGAGATTTTAATTGGAAGATATACCTGTCTGCTTGCTGTTCTTTGTGTGAGTTTTAAGCCAGGAGTTGGGGAGGGGAGGGGAGAAAAGAAATGAACAAAGCAGAACTACCATGCCTCCAAAGAATACTGGGCATGAAAATGTACTGGACCTTGAAACACAGATTGTCAGTAGATAGGGAAATGTCTATATAGATGCGATCAGGTTATTTTCTTTCTTGTTGTTGTTTGGTTAAACTTTTCTGTGCTAAGTCCATGTGCTTTCTTCCCCTCATACACTGTACTTTAAGCTGTATGCAAAGGATGGAATTTTCTCTGTGTTTTTAAATGTTTCTTTTCTCAGTTGCTTTAAAATACCTAGCAACCAAGTATCCTTCATCAAGTATATCTTTTTGTGTTGTTTGATAAAATAATATTTTTTAAGGTGATGAATTGAGTCTTGTGTCCTGGAAGGTAATAGGAGGTCTATATATGCATGCCTAAAACTGAGAGGTCAGCTATCAGAGATTACAGTTTGTTTTCTCTATTTTTCCAAGCTCTCTTGTGGTAAAAGAGCTTGAGGATACCCCTCTGAAAGAAGTCCAAATGCTTTCTTCCTGGGTTCAAGATGAAAGGGGGTTTTCACTTGGTGGTGGCAGCCTATTTCCCAAGGCCAGGGAATCTGTGACCTTGGAAATTTTAAAGCAAAAGCCTATAGAGGCAAGGTATTTTTAAGGTCTCTTGTGAGCCCCCACCTTCTTCACTCAGAGTCCCAGAGTAGGGAACAGCCTTAACAACATATATATATACACATATAAATTCAGCTTGGTGTAACTAACAATAGTTAAGAATGTCTGTGTGAAGGCAAGATGTTGTCATAACCACTTTACATTCTGTAAGAATTAATTATATCTCTGACAGAGGTTTAAATTGGGTGGATGGATAAACATCTGAGGTATGATTATTGCTCCGTAGTGAAACAAAACAAAGAGGAGTAAATCACAAAGCCACTCATTACCACTGTTAAAGTGAAACTACTTTTTCAGTTATCACTATGTGGATAAATCCGGGATTCAAGCAGAATAACTAGATAAATTATTAAATAAAAGTGAAGCACTGAACTAATGAAACACTCCTAAATATAATAATGTCTTCATTACATATATACATACCTATATGGATATGTAGACATAATGTTTACAATAAATTAAGTTGTACAATTACTTATGTTATACCCATCACCAGGAAGAGTATAAATAATATATCATCATGATAATTTTCAAGGCCAAAATATGCATTTTACATTTAAATCTCTATGATAATAGTTTCTGTTTTCTAGATGTGTAAGTATCTCCTTGTTTCATTATTTTTCCACATAGAAATTATCTTTGGATTTTTCATTTTAGAGTAGTTTTCAAGATCTGTATATGTTATGACAAATGCCTATTTCCACCTTGTCCTTGAAACATGATGACAACTCCTTATTGTAGTTCATGGTGACATGTAACATCTGCGGAAGTTGTAAAGCAAACTATGACTGTCATCTATCAGCATTTCATTTTTCTGTCTTGTCATAATCAGTAAAGCTAGGTAAACAGTTACATACACATTTGTTTGAAATGAAATGTAGTCTGTGATGATACAGTGCAATGCTATCCTAATATATGTACACCTTGAGAGCACCTGCTCCACAGTTGGTAGAACATTTCCCATTGACTTTATTGAGGTCAGGTCAGAGACTAATATTACATGTATATGGAAATGTCCAAAATATAAACTTTTGTGCATGATCCAAATGGAAATGATATTATTTTATTTTCAAATAAGAATATGTTTAAGATGCAATATTTTAATAATTAGTGTGATTACTTATTATCAGCAAATTATGTTAAATATGTTCTTGTGTAACTTATATTGTTTGCCAAAAACATGACTGAACATAGATTTAATAGAATAAAGATTGATATTAAGGACCTGAGAAGAGATGGGGTGAGCTTGGGTGATCTTTAGGATCTTTCTGAGGTAAAGTGCAAGTGAAAGAAATACCTTTTGATGGCCATAGTGATGCTGTAGTCTACTGGTGTATAACCTGTAGCCCAAGTCCCAGATGTAGTCCATAGGGTTTCTATGTGTGGCCCATGAGACATTTTGTTTACTATTGCCAATGTGCAAAGTTGCCAGATTGTACTGGTTTCTGTCCGTATAGTTTTTTCCTACCAGTATTATTAAAATGACACATGTAAAGCAAGGGCACGAGAAGTGAGGTGCATACTGAGTGTACGCAACATTGACTGTGAGAGTCATGAGTGCCCTCTGCAGCCAGTCAAAGCACTGCTATGGTTCGATCGGCACACCCCAGAAATTCTAGGTAAGCACAGTTAGCAAAACTACCCTATCCCTGGAATGTATTGGCTATCACAATCTAGTGGTCCAATGAGATGAAGAAGAGCCATTCATGCAGCCCACTCACTAGCTTAGGTTCCTCATCACTGCTATAGACAGAAATGTTTGTGTGTTTGTTTGTTTGGTTGGTTGGTTGATTGGCTGGTTGTTTGGTTGGTTTTTCTGAGCATCGGAATGCTTTCTGTGATAAGAGGAAACTTGATGGATCTGATAGTGTTACAGCCCATACTTCCTGAGTCCCAGAGCACTTATGTACATGCATACTTCTATAAGTAGCATTACTTTGTATAATTTCCCTTTACAGTTACTTCTTAATTTTTCTTTTCCTTTCCCCTTTCTTTTCCCTTGCAATTTATGTCTAATCATCACTAGTCTTGTGGTGTATCTAGAAATACAAACAAAGGAACAGGTCCAACAAATCATATTGAGTCATGGCTGAGCTGAGAGACTCAGAACTTTATCTCCTAATGGAATTTAATTTTGTAATTTCACAGGTACTACTTGTCAACTGATGAATTATGCCTGAACTAGAGCTTGATTAAGCCACACGTGGCTTATAAGCCATTCTTGCGCTATGCTTAAGCCAGTCCACAAGCCAGAAACTAGTCGGGTGACTTTCAGGGCAGGCATATAAGCCTCATAGGTGCTCAGTCTTCCCAACATCACTTCATGCCTGGGAACTGTAACAGCCTGGTAAGGGAGATAGAATCCAAAGTCCTTAGTCTGTTCTAAACTTGTTCCCAAGTTCCAGCCTGTCTTTTGCTCTGCTCTGAACTGATTCCTGACTGGCTCCAACCTATGGCTGCAGTTCCTGGCTTGGTTTACATCTCACCAACCACTAGACTTGACCTTCCATGTCTCAGTTTTTGACTGTATTCATACATTTCATTGTATGTATGTGCTTTGCTGTACTGTGGTCTGCATTTCCTCCTAATTCTTTTATGGGGGAAGTGGAGAATTTGTTCACCTGGAGCAAAGTGATACAAAAAGTTGAGCCTACATACTTCAAAGAACCCCTGAGCTCTACCAGAGGCAAGCAGCATCCACACTGAGGTCCCTTGAATACATACTGACATCAATTTTCATGCTTCATTGGCTATGTTCCTTTAGGTTATTTGAAAGTAGTATTTAGCAGAATATTGTTGGCCCTTCCAGAACTTCGTACTTCCACACAAACCAAGCCAGGGATTCCACAAGTGAAGACTCTCCTTTGTTCCTGGAAGTGAGGGCCCCATTAAGAGGTTTGTTTAAACTGAATATCATTAAAACCTACTGACAGAGAGATATATTAGACTATTGAATTCTGTAAAGAAAGTGACAAAAGAACATTTTTACAATTGTATTTTGATGATTAAAACAACCAGAGGACTGCTACTAAGTATGAAACCGAATACTTGTGCTTTGCCAATATGATTTGTTGGACCAGTACCTTGGTTTGTGCTTCTAGATTTTACCACAAGACTGTTCAAATAGTGATTATATGAAATAAACTGCAAGGGAAGAGAAAGGTAAAGAAAAATTAAAAAGAAACTGTAAAGCAATGCTACATATAGATAAAATCTACAACCTGACAACACCACATCAAACACAACTATGTGCCTTAGAGTCATGGGTTACAGAACAGAAAAAACAGAAAAAAAATTATGCTCTTAGGGTATGTCTAAACTACATGGCTCCGTCAACGGAGCCACGTAGATGAGTTTACTAGACATAGGGAAATGAAGCGGCCATTTAAATAATCGTCACTTCATTTACATCAACATGGCCGCCGCACTGTGCCGATCAGCTGTTTGGTGGCACAACGCGGTAGTCTGGACGCTCCACGGTCGACAAGGGAAGCCTTTGTCGACCACCCCAGTAAACCTCAACTTAATCTCAGTTGGCCAAGAGAATATAGTCCAATGAATTTTCTAGTGTCTGAGTACAACTGATGTAAAGATGAGAGTGAGTTGGCTGAGAAGACTGAAATATTAGCACTAGATTAATTCCTCCCTTTGATATCTCTGCATGGGACTAGTGCCCTGTGCTATACTATACAGAATAACATATTAAATCCATTTGAGAGCTTCCGTTGGTGCAGAATGCAGCAGCTCTCTTGATAAGCTGTTTTCCTGCTTTAGAACTATATGCCAGGGTCTGTACTGATTATCTGTTGGCTACCGATGAGGATCAAGATCTAAAGGGTCTTGAGACATTCTGGTCTGAAACACTTTCTCCTGATGCTGTAGTCATATCACTAAGGTGAGTGCTGGCTTCCAATCTGGAATTTTCTTAGTACCTAAGAGAGTCTGAGTGTTCTTTACCCTGAAGATAAGGAAAAGTCATGGACCTGTTTTCATAGTTCCAAAGTCCATCTGGACAGAGATCAGGACAAAAGAAGAGGACATGGCTAGGAAAACTCAAACATATGGTGACTCTAGGAGCAACCCTCCTGCACTTGCCTTGCCACCTTCTTTTGTAACGGGACCTCCAGTGTGAAAAATGCTGCGCTAGAGGCTAGGGACTCCTCTACAGCTCTGAGGTCCAACATGGCCAGAAGTTCTTGGCAGACCCTTTCCCACATCTTCCATGGAAGTGGTTTTAGGTTCTCAGGGAAGTTTTCCATATTTCAAATATCTGTCTGGATGGACATTGGAGGATCAATCAAACAGGGGTTCGGTTAGACCATGAGTATTTCAGCAAGACCCACCAGCCAAACACCTGGGAAGGAATTCTCTGTAGTAACTCAGAGCCATTCCTACAAAGAGTCCCATCACCTGACACTGGAGATATTTGCTACTAGTGGTTGCAGATCAGCCTAAGGCCATGCAGTCTCATCAAATCAGCCCATCCATAAACTTAGCAAGCTGTGCAATGAATTGAACTAAGTTATAATGGATGAGTAGGGCTGTGGAGAACATTTTGTGATGTTTTCTCCCCTTCTTGGATCAAAATCTTCTTCGGTGTTGATGTATCTTGTTCAAAGCCTGCTAGGATTTACCTCAGCGTGGCTGGAGCACCATTTCAGATTTTGGTAGGGGGTGACCTGTGCATGCTGCCATGGTGGAGGGCAAAGTGAGGGCATGGGGGCAGACTGAGGACAGCAGCTTTAGCAGTGATACTGAACATGCTCAGTACAAGCTAAGCAGCAAATGGGGGTGGGGAGAAATTCACCCTCCCAACACCCATCATCGCTTTTTAGGGGCTCCAAAAGTACTTGAAAACTCTAGGTTTTTTGGCAAATAACTTAGCAATGAGGTGACAGGAGTACTGCATCTAATTCTTATATAAAAGAAAGAAAATTAAATACATATTAGATCCACTCAACTCTAATACTAACACTAATACTCTAAGGGTACGTCTCGACTGCAGGCTTCTTTCGGAAGAAGCTTTTCTGGAAGAGGTCTTCCGAAAAAACTTCTTCCAAAAGAGAGCATCCACACTGTCAAAGTGCATCAAGAAAGCAATCTGCTTTTTGGAAAGATAGCGTCCACACTGAATGGACGCTATCTCGCATTTAAACTGTGATTACTATGAACAGAGTGGCCACTGGGGCACCTGTGCTTTTTTCTCTTTCCTCTTCTTTCAGAAAAACTCCCTCTTCCATGTCCACACATGCCTTTTTCTGAAAGAGATCTTTCCTCATAGAATGAGGTTTACCAATGTCAAAAAAAACCCTACGTTCTTTCGCTTTTCTTTTGAAAGAATGCTATAGCAGTGTGGATCTAAGTGAAAAACCCTGCAGTCTAGATGCACCCTAATGCTGACTATTTCAGCTATGGGAGGGATGTTTGATCTAGTGGATTACAGCAGGGAGCAGATACATCTTGGATTCTATATATTAACATCAGAATGGCCATACTGAGTCAGACCAATGGCCCATCTACTCTAGTATACTGTTTTCCGACAGTGGCCAATGTCAGGTGCTTCAGAAGGAATGAACAGAAGAGGCAGTCCTGAAAAGATCCACTACCTGTTGCCATTTCCAGCTTCTGGCAAACAGAGGCTAGGGACACTATCCCTACCTATCCTAGCTAGTAGCCATTGATGGATCTTCCCTGAACTTATTTTATTCTTATTAGATTCTTGTTATAGTTTGGACTTTTCCACTATCCCCTGGCAAAGAATTCCACAGGTTGACTGTGAAAAAATATTTTTTGGTTTGTTTTAAATCTGCTATACATTTCATTGGGACTCTCTGGCTTTATGTTAGTGAAGGAGTAAATAACATTTCATTATTCAATTTTTCCACATCATTCATGATTTTCTAGACCTCCAACATATCCCCCAGCCATTAATCAGTTCTTTTTCAAGCTGAAAAGTCCCAGTCTTCTTAATTTCTTCTCATATGGAAGCTGTTCCTTGTCCCCTAATCATTTCTGTTGCCCTTTTCTATACCTTTGTAGAATATATCTTTTTTAGATGGGGTGATTAGATATATAGTAGTCAAGATATGGGCATGCCATAACTTTATACAGAGGCAATATGATATTTGCTGTCTTATCAATTCATTTCTTAATGATTGCAATATTCTGTTGGTGTTTTAGATTGCTGCTGCACAGTCTGCTTTGGACTTAACTATGTTGAGTAATTTTGTATCATCTGCAAATTTTGCCACCTCACTATTTATGTCTTTTTCAAAATCATTTATGGGTACATCTACACAGCAGGGCAGAACTCTAATTAAGCTACGCAACTTGAGCTATGTCTTGTGTAGCTGAAGTCAAAATAGCTTAATTCGGCTTTTGGTGCTGTCTACACAGCAGGACGTTGAAGGAAGAACACTCTTCCTTCAACTTCCCTTACTCCTTGTGAAATGAGGGTTATGGAAATTGGAATAAGAAGTCCTCTAGCTTGACACTATTTCAAAATAATGGCTTGCAGTGGAGAAACGTCCTTTGTTATTTTGGAATAACACCAGTTATTACAAAATAATGCTGCTGTGAAGACATAGCCCATGAGTAAGTTGAACAGCACTGATCCCAATACAGATTACTTTCCCCCTATCTTTTAAGTGGAGTACCTTGCAATGTTTTCATGATCATCTAATAATCCTTCAGTTACTTCAATCACTTCTGTTTGTTTTCTTAATTACCCTGCCTCCTTCTTTTTATAAATAAACTCACTGGCCCAAAGATGAAGCTGGGAGCAGTGAAAGCTCTGTTGTAGTTAAAAGCCATTCCCTGGGTTTGGGCATGTACTTTAAGCAGCAGATTTCAAATATGAAATATAGGGGTGTCAAGATTGTTCCCCACTTTGGCACTTTGAGTGCAGAAGGTGGGTCCCACAAAAGACTTAAAAATACCTGGGCTCTATAGGCTTCTGCTTAAAATCTCCCCCAGGTCATAGATTTCCTGACCTTGGTTGGTATGCTGCCACCACCAAAGTGCAAAACCCTTTTTCTGAACCTAGGAAAACTCACCTGGGAATTTCTTCCTGTGGGATACCCCAAGCTCTTTTACTCTCCCTCAGGAAAGAGCATGAAAACAAACTGTAATTTCTAATAGCTGACCTTTCATATCTCAGTCTCAGACATGGGCACACAGACCCTCCTGCTTTGTAGAACATAGGAATCAGATAGTAGTCTTAAAAAAGGGTGATTTTATAAACAAAACAATAAAGACATACTTGTTTGCCAGGTGTTATAGAGCAACAGAGGAAAACAGATTAAAACACAGAGAATTGCTTCCCTGTGATTCAGCTTCAGTTAAAGTGTATGGGGGGAAAGGGGCACAGTTCACAAACCAGAAATAATTTAAAAAAACTGATTGCATCTAACTATATATTCCCTGTCCACTCACATTTGTTGTTCCAAAGTTCTGTCCTTCCTAGACATGAATATTGTTGAACATTCCAGGTCTGGCTCCCAAGGTTTACTTTATCTCTCACCCAGCTTTTGCTTAAAAAAAACCACACTCCCAAAGAACTGCCAGAGGCACACCACTGCTTTCAGTTCAAATCTTACACTTTCTTCCCATTGGCTCTCCTGCCTCCCTGCCAACATTTCCTGCATATCTTCTGTTCTAGGATTAGCCTTTTACAGGCAATTTAGTTATTAAATGCTGGGATATTTAGAAAAGGGTACTACCCTTGTCATCTATCACACTTCCAACTTTAGGGGGGGCCTACCAACTCCCATCCCACCTTAAATGGTACCTATGGGAAGAGACGTCAATTGAATGTAGGACCTTATCAACAGAGAGGCTGTTGAAAAGCTCATACAAAATACACAAGAAATTGAATCTATATTAGTCATGAATTCTAGATGATATTCATCTTGGGATCATAAGGGAATTAGTTAATTAACTTAACTTTAACAACTGACAATTATTTCTGAAAAGTCATGAAGCATCCTGGCAGTACCAGTATAAAAAGGAAATTTGATATCAGTATTTATGGAGCAATATTGGCAATTATCCAGTAATAAACATATTTCAAACTACAGTTACTGGTTATTATTATAATCCATACTAAAAGGAAAATCTGTCTGTATTATGGTGACATAATAATGCCACCATAGTTAAGGTTGCACAAACATTTTTATTTTTAATCGGGATAAAATATTGTGAATCTCTAATTTCTGAACTGTATGGTTGATTTGAAATATATATTGTAGTTTATGAACACTTTAAATGTTAGTGTATTTTGAAGGGGAAGCTACTTAGTGTGAGATTAGAACTAACTATTTAAAAAAAGCAAGTGATCAAAAATTTTGCAGAAGACACTGTTTTCTTCAGACCTCTTTCTAAAGTTTACATGTGTAGTTTCAGTTGAAATTTATGTGTGCAATTCTTTGCTTTCACAAATTGAGATTAATATAGTCATTAAAAATATCAACACACCTTCTATACATAATTAAGGTTTAAATAATTAATATTTTTGAGTGTTGATTAATGGATACATTGACACAATGCTACTGATGGTAAAAACTATGGTGACAGTGCAGGAATTTAGTGACAGAACTGATCTGAAACCACAATGTGATTAATTAATTACGTTATATAATGTATATTTTAAAACTCTGAACCTTCTGCCAATTGGAATTGACATCTACATGGGCCAGGTGCAAAATCTAAGGTTTCCTTTTTCAACATTAAAACAGAAAACTCATTTGAGCCCCTAATCAGTAACCTTATGGTTACTTATGCTGGGCACTTCTGAGGAAATATTTCCCTTGTCACAAGCACAGAGTCTGAGTGTAGAAAATAAACTTTTAATAAAAGGAGGATAGTAGCTCAGCATTAATTTGGGAAAACACTCACAAGAAGGATTCATAAATAAAATCATGAGCAAAAGACCCACTCCAGAGTATGTTGGAAAGTATCCTTTTGTTGCAGGTTCTTAAGTCCAGCAACCAAAAATGTCTTTAACATATTCCTCTCTTCTTCTCACTGCACTCACAGTGGTTTTCCTTTGTTAGTGCAGACCCAGAGTTCAGAGATACATTTACAAAGTTCACCTCCCACAATGACTAGTTGGAGGAAGAAGGTACCTTGCTTGTTCCACTGTCTGAGCACTCATTTTCCACTCCACCAACCACCCTGCTCCAAGATGTCTTGAAGTCCTACCTCTTAGCAGAATTCTCAGTGATTTCAGCTCTGTGATGTCAGCACTTAGTGATTTCAACTATTAGTGGGGGGACTCTCACTGATAATGCTCACTGTGCAGCCTCTTGTATCAGAGACATGCTCCCAAAGCAGGTTTAATGCTCAGACCTGGTTGTGTCTATAACAAAACTGTCAACTGAGTCTTAATGAGCTCTGTTGTTACACAGTGGAGACAGGAAGGGTCAAATGATGTCTAGAACCCTTAGCCAGGACCCCCACCACCAGGTACAAGCATTTGTCATCAACCTTTCTTAACTGGGCTTTGGCACCCATGTTCCCTGCCTAACAAGTGCAGTTTAGTTGAGGGTGAGTCCCTCAGTCATGGTATACCAAACAGAGTTCTGCCTCGCTTGGTTCATAGAATACGGATAACAACCCTTTGGTATCCTTACCCCAATAACAAAGTTGTCCAATACCAGCTTGTTGTCCAATACCAGCTAAAACAGTCCCATCATGCTGAGCACCTAGGCAGGGAGGATGTGACATGCAAACAAGGTTGGGTCCTGAAGTCCAGCTCATCACTAGATGTCAGGGGAGAGCTCATTCAGTCCTTACTTATCTAACTATGCAGATACTATTTGTGGATGGATTCCAGTAATATTTGTCTGAATGCTGATGTCTTGACATCTTTATAACTCTTTTGACACAGTAAACAAAGTTGACAACCAGTACCATTGAGCACTAAGGGTATGTCTAGACTACATGCCTCTTCCAACAGAGGCATGTAAATTAGAGTACCCGACATAGTCAATGAAGCGGGGATTTAAATATCCCCCGCTTCATTAAAATAAAAGTGGCCACCACATTGTGTCGGCTCAGCTGATCGTCGGCACAGTATGGCAGTCAAGACACGGATCGGTTGACAGGGAATGCCTTTGTCGACCACTCCTGTAAACCTCATTTCACGAGACATAAGGGAGCGGTCGACAAAGGCGTTCCCTATTGATTGATCCATGTCTTGGCTGCCGTGCTGTGCCAACGATCAGCTGAGCTGGCACAAAGCGGTGGCCATTTTTATTTGAATGAAGTGGGGGATATTTAAATCCCCGCTTCATTGACTATGTCAGGTAATCTAATTTACATGCCTCTGTCGGCAGAGGCATGTAGTCTAGACATACCCTAACTGATAACACAGTACTATCAGTTGAAAGCCAGAATTTAACTTTGTGAGGGATGCATGTTTGACTGGTCTATGTTGAAGTGTATTTAAAAAAAATGCAGGTGTAGTATCATGGCGCTCATGGAAGAATGGTACCTATTTTGACTCATTTCTGATGGCATTATTGTACCAAAATTTTCTACAAACTGGAAGACCTGGAGCTGGGGACTAGAGGTGGAGAGCAGTGATCTCTTCCAACTTGCAGAGCATAACACTGAAATTGTGATTCTGTAGGTTTTTTTAGACTGAATAGAGGTTTTAGAGCAACACAATGTGTCAGACATACTGCTTACTAGAACACTAGAGGATTTCAGAAGCTGTGCATGGGAATTTGAACTACTGAAAACCCCTGAAACTTGGGATATGGTTCCCCTAATTGGGAGGAATGTGTAACCCAGGCTAATAAGTGTCTGTTGGTTACCCACTATTGGCTAAATCAAGTATAGAGATTTATGAGTCTCTTACTTCCTATGAGATAAATGACATTGTGATAAAGAGTTTTGGCAATTTTTCACTTAATTTGTTAATGCCACTTTCAGGGCTAACTTAGCTGACTTGAGCAGGCCCAAGTTAAGACAATATAAGCCTGAACAAGTAACTGCTGAACAAGCTCAAACTAGTAATTTTTGAAACAATCAATTGAAATGAACTAAACTAACTATTTTGGGCATGTTTATAGTAAAATAGGCAGTAAAACCATGAACTGATAAGTTTTCCTTACATAATTTGAAGAGTAATGGTCCCTTAGATATTAGTAGTTAGGAAAGATGTGTATAAACTGTGTCATGAATTGGAATGGTGGCATCACCTTGTACCTAAATCCTCTCTATCTGTGCTTAGCCTGCAGGGTCAAAGAGCTGTTATATGGCTAATAAGGTAACCACAGTGACAGATGTGAGTCTGGTGGACCAGGTGCCAGCTCTTGCCAAGCCTGCAGGCATCACATGAGTATGACAACTTCATAGCTGGAAAACAAACCAGCTCACATACATGTTACTATTGTAGAAGATAGCTATTTGACTAGATGTGGTTAGTGTTTAGACTATATAAAATGCTTGTAAATTGCATTCATTAATCTAAGTGTAATGTCTTATCACATGCTATAAAATAATATATAAGTTTTGCTTTATAACTGTAAAGTGTCTGCTCTGATCCAGAACTTGTGAATCCACACAGGAAGACTCAAAATTAAGTAGGCTATTGCAAACATTGAAATATAAAGACTGGCCTTGTGTCTACACTGCCACTTTACCTCCTGCAACATTTTCACTCAGGTGTGTGAAAAAGCACTCCCCTGAACATAGCAATTTACAGCATAAACAGATTCCCAGATCTGTTAGCTACTCCCCTCACTTAGATGTTTTATATAGAACACTAGGAAAGCTCTCTCCCACTGCTGGTGCCATGACCATACTTTCAGTTTAAAGTGCTGCCGTAGCAGCATTTTTCTGTTTAAAGTGTAGCATCTGCCTGTGTTAATGGCCCTCTTACACCCTGCACAAAACTAAATTTGTCAACCACACAAGTAAATCATAGTCTCAATTACTTCTTGAGATTTTTGTGACATGTCAAGTACAGAGTTGGTATATTAAAAAAAATTCTTTCCAGTGATAAGATATTGCAGGATTCATAGGTATAGTTTTATTTAAAATGAATATCATCACTGATAATACTTTTAGAAACATTAACTTTTTAAATGTGCCAGTGCTGCTCATTAGAGCTGGATGAGAAACATTCTTCCCATTCCATGACAGTTTTGAGACTTCAAAATAAAATTAAAAAAAAAAGTTCCAGTCCTGAATGGGACAAAAACCTGAAATCTTAGAACTCTTAGGGGATAGGGGAAGATCACATCAACTGAAGCCTTCATTTCAATAGTTTTGGTACTTTCCGATTCAATTTCAATTTAAAATTTTAGAACCTTTTAATATAAATTAGATGTTGAAACAAAAATGTCATTTTGATTACAAAAACTTAATGTTTTGTTTTTAAAATGTTGAAATTGTATTTGATAATTTTAAAGTCTTTTTTTTAATGGCAAGTTCATGAAAACTAACCCCTCCATGAACAGTTTTGATTTTGATAAATCAGCTTTTTTTGACCAGCTCTATTCCCCATAAAAAATATTCTTCAAATATGAAAACAAAGAAGAAAACTATCAGGTGAGTTAAATAGCAACAGAAAATTACACCAGCTCTTTGTTCACCATTGTGTTAAAGAGAAATCACAATATAGGTTAATGTATTCAATTCTTACAGTCATATATTAAAAGAACCTTTCATATCCAAAAAGATCCCAAAGGGCTCTCATTCTCATCCTCACACAAAAATACACATACTTACATTTGTGTTAAACATAAGAATCACTTCAGCTACCTCAGAAGTGTAGACACACACAGGGATAATATATCAGAAGTATTAGATGTTCCACTGCTCAAGAAACTCAGGTAGGATTAGAACAAATATATCTGCATTTAAAAAAAAAGGGAATTTAGAGTGGCAGAATCCGATTACCTTCACTTGTGTCTGAATTTTCCCATCTGTAAACTGAGAACAGTGATACATTCTACTATTACAGTATGAATGGGCAGGGATAGGGAACAAGCATGCAAAAAGCATTCACTTTGCTAGCATGTGTGAAGGCCTGTGGTAACTGCAGTCTGAGATCTAGGGAGCAAATAAACTGGTCTTGGGTATGCCCCAAAGATAGTATAAAAGAGCAGGGAGGAGGCAGAGACATTGCCCCAGTTCTCCTCCATGTTGGTCTAAGTTTTAAAAAACTGTCCATTAATTTTGGGGGCCTCCTTTTCTAAGTCACTAGGTTAAGATACATAAGACTTAATTTCCAAGGGTTCTGCACAGGAGGTGTCTCTGGAAGTCAGGCCTGTCAGTGTCTGAAGGTGGACATTTTTGTCCAAAATGGTCCAGTCACAAAGTGACTCAGATAGTGGTGTATGACAGCAGGGCTTGAACATCTGTGGTAAATTCTAAGGAAACTGTTATCTTGCAAATCAAATTTTTAATTGGAATTTTTTGATCCACTGAAGCAGTGGTGGGAAACCTGTGGCCTATCAAGATAATCTGATTGTGGTCCGCAAGACATTTTGCTGATGTTGACCATCCATGGGCACCACCCTCTGCAGCTCCCAGTGGCCATGATTCCCGGCTAAAGGCTTCTTCACCTGCAGGCACTAGCCCGGCTTCTTCACCTGCAGGCACTAGCCCTATAGCTCCCGTTGGACAGAAACAGAGAACTGTGGCCACTGGGAGCTCCAGGAGGTACAGTCAATGTAAAAAAAATGTCTCATGGCCCACAATCAGATTACCTTAAAGGGCTGCGTGTAGCCATGGGCCATAGATTGACCACCCCAAAATCAGGCTGATTCACAGAATTTCTCATAGTCAACAGGTACCAGGAAACTTTTTGTGCACGTCCGCAAACTATAGAGAACAGAAGGCACATTGAAGGGTAATATGTGTGGTAACTTGTGCTTTGAGGATGGAAAGTAAGGCCCATTGGCCTCAGAGTGGCCAAAATAGCTGACAATCCAAACTCTGAGATGGGAGAGTTTCAGACTTTTCTTGAACCTAACTAAAACTAACTCAAAGTGATATTGTGGGGCACAAATTGAGGGTGTCTAAAACAGAGAATACTTACTCTCTCTATGTTGGAATAAAAAGGACATCAAAGCTAATGAGGGGGAATTATGGCATGCAAACCATTGAACTGCCTGCTTTGAGAGGGCAAGTACAGCAGAGAAAAGTTCAAAGAAAACTGGATGGAAATCTAACATTGGTGAGCCAGGAGATGGAGAATATTTCGTAATTGAGAGACTGAATATGAGTTCATGTGTAGCTAACAAAGCCAGAGAGCTTCCTGATCTTTAGGAGAAAATTGGAGGGAAACCTGGAACTGAGAAGCAGGGTTAGAGCTGAAGCCCAGATACTTATTGAAACAATAGAGGTTTTGTGCTACTAAGCCAAAGCAGAAAAATGGAGGGAAAATGGCACACTGTGGAGTGAGGGAGGAGAGGTTAACTACACCTAGGCTGCGTCTAGACTGGCATGATTTTCCGCAAATGCTTTTAACGGAAAAGTTTTTCCATTAAAAGCATTTGGGGAAAAAAGCGTCTAGATTGGCACGGATGCTTTTGTGCAAAAGCACTTTTTGCGGAAAAGCATCCGTGCCACTCTAGACGCAGTTTTATGCAAGAAAGTCCCGATCACCATTTTCGCCATCGGGGCTTTTTTGCACAAAACAGTCCTCCCCTGTCTACACTGGCCTTCTTGAGCAAATACATTTGCACAAAAGGGCTTTTTCCCGAACGGGAGCATCATAATATTTGCGCAAGAACACTGACGATCATACATTAGATCGTCAGTGTTCTTGCGCAAATTCAAGTGGCCAGTCTAGACAGCTGGCAAGTTTTTCCGCAAAAGCGGCTGCTTTTGCGGAAAAACTTGCCAGTCTAGACATAGCCCTAATGTGTGAAATGCAAACATAAGTTCCTTCTGAATGAAAAGCCCTGGGAGTCTGGCTTGTGCATTCAGTGCTGGATGGGAGAATTTGGTAGAATCCTGAGTCTCAAGTCATGGTAGCTGAAGTTTGTTAAGGGAAAGGAAAGCCAGAATATGAGCACAGCACTTCAGCCCTTGAGAAGTTAGGAGCAAACTGCTGAGCTGAATCACATCACAAAGAGGAGTTAGAATTAGTCAGACAGACCTCCCCCACCCTTGGAGAAAATCAGTAGGGAAAAGCTCACATTCACATCAATTTAAAGTTGGAAAGTCATTCTTTTTGGTGAACTTTCTCATATTTCAGTAGTATACCCAATTGTGGGAAATATTATTTATTTGTTTTTAAGCACAATAGAAAAAGAACCTATGCATATCTCCTGGCTTCTTTTCCCCCTGCTTCAATCACAAACTAAAATTAGATAGGTTCACAGTATGGAGTAAATATGTGAAAAAAAGTAATAACTATCAGTGCAAATCTTTACAATTAGCATTGCTGCTAAGGGGCTACTCATGTTCTTAAAATTATGTATATACTTAAATATCTATTGAACTGGGACATGAATTATGTAATACTCTGAAAAAATATACATTTTGGGTTGAAGGATTAACACATTCTTTACTCTACAGCCAGGGCCAGAGTACCTCTTCTAAGTGCTTGGGGCTATTAGATTTTGTGGGGCCCCCTAAGCTCTAGGGTGGAGCTAAAATGAGGGGTTCAGTGTGCAGCAGGGGACTGTGGTTTGATGGAGAAGGTTGGGTGTCGGAGGGGGTGAGGGCTCTGCCAGAGAGTGCATACTAGAGGGTGGGGCTGGGGATGAGGTATTTGGAGGGCAGGAGAAGGCTCAGAGCAGGAGGCTGGGTGAGGATGCGGGGTGTAGATGAAAGTTAGGGTGCAGGAGAGGGCTCAGGACTGGGGCACAGGGTTGGCATGCAAGGTGTTTATGTAGGACAGCTCCTCTTTGGTGGAGCGGGCCCTGGGAAGTAGAGGAGGCAGATGGCTCTACATGCTGTTCTGCATTTACCTGCAGGCACTGTCTCCCGCAGAATCCAGTGGCTGCAAGTTCTGGCAATAGGAGCTGCAGGGTGGACCCTGCAGGTGAGGGACAGGCACAGATGGAGTTTCCTAGTCCTTGTAGCTCCAGCCTGGGTAGGGTGAGGGGAATGGCAATGGTCAGAGATGTGTCTCATCCCCTCCTTCCTGTCAGGCAGGGCTTGAATGCAGTGCAGGAGCTTTAATGGCTACTGCTCAGGACCCCTAGGTAATGGGATCCCACAAAAAGATCTACACCTTTATTTCTGGGCCTTGGGCTGTAACCCCTAAAGCACCTGCATTAATTTGGCTCTCTGTATGAGCAGAGTGGATTCTGCTATCTTTTAATTTGCAGTTATTTTCTTTGTAATATTTTTGCGTCAGTTTAAAATTGCAGCAACATTCATATACTGAGATAAATGAATGTTTTAATGGAAATTAGATTGACTTATATATCACAAGCTTAAGGTTGATGCAATGTAATCAACCTGTGGCACTAAAGTTTATGAAATGACTGATGAATGGAACAACTGATAAACCCTTGGACAAAATTTTAAACAAAACTGAGGACAAAAATAAAACTTAGCTAGCTTGAACATTTCTAACCAAAATATCCATTTACATAAAAACGGTTGCTATATTGTCATGGATTGTCATCTGTGCTGAGTTAAAGTGAATTTTAAAAAGAGATGTCCAAATGTAAAATGATTTAAAACCTACCATCACAATCAGTGCTGGACACTTCAATTGCCTTCAGTGGAAATAAGATTGAAACCTGTATGATTATCTTGACAGCAGTAATCAAACATTTTAGAAGGAAAATTTTCTCATGCTAAATATAATCTGACAGTTGAATGTATTTCAATTGTTCTTTCAAAACTAACCGGTACTTTTGTCCTGTGACATAAAAAAGAGGTATTTAACTAATCTAAGAAAGTAAAACATGAAAATTATTTCAGCTTTTATAATAATTGAGGCATGAGTTAATATTGTTCCTTTATTATATGGGAGGATACTTTTTTTAAGAGGAAGGTAAAAGATTTAGATAAAATAGACACTCCATAACCTATAGAAATATAGTCAGGAATGGATAATCCTCAGTATACTCCCCATACCCTGAGACCTGCACACATATTTTCTTTGAGAACAAGTATCATCTGGTTATGCTGAAAGAAGGACAGAAGACATTGACATGGGTTTAATCAGGACAAAACCTTATTATTCGATGTCTGGGACTACCCAGAATATAACAGGGCAGTTGACCCCTATGCTTATTTCATAATTACCCAGGGGACCTTTACCAGCTTCCCTAATCCCTGTTCCTTCAGCAAATCCTTTGCTGGGACCTTACCATACCTGGGGTGAGAGGCTTTCACCCCCTCCTCCTCTTTCCTTTGTCACAGTCCCTCCAGCGACTGCATTGCTGGGACATTATTATCCATCCCTGCCTCATAGGAGGGGTTAAGGTGGGCTACAAGAATGGAGGGATGGCTCTCTGCTATACCAGTCCCCAGCCACCCCCTATTTGTTCCTTTAATTAACACCTTTTTTAAAGTCCTTTCCCAAACCATTTATCTGGTCACTGAATAGCTTTCCTATGAAGTACCTTACACTGGACATCTGCCCTACACTTAAATAATGAGTTGCAATACATGGCCTATTGGCCTTCATGCCATGCCCTTCCTGAGACTCACTGTGGAGAAGGAGAAAAAAAATCCCACAACTGCACTCAAACCAATATGGCGCTAAGGGGAAAATACCCCCCCCCCCAAAAAAAAGGGTCTCATAGCATGTTGGCCACAGCAGTTGTTGACCAAACCCAGTATTTTACCACCTAATAGGAAAGAAGGATGGGTTCTGGCTCAGCCTTGGTCTGTATAAAGAGGAAGGCTCCCAGCTATGATGTTCTGTTGCAAACCTTCCATTCCCATGGGATGAGTCAGCAACCCACTGTACCATTTGCAGCAGTTTTCATCTTTCCCAGCCCTCCACTCCCAAGCCACGCAGAGGCTGGATATAGATAAATGTATATATTGTATAGATGTGCATTTTGAAAAGCTAGCAGTGTATGAACACGACACAAAGGAATAGTCAATACAATGGCTTTGGACTGTGTCCTTCTGGGCTCAGGTTAATATTTGTTACTCTAAAATCTCAGTTGTTCAGTGTATGAACAGCAGAAGTAAACTTGCTAAAAATGTCTTCAGACATTTTCCTTCTATTGTGGAAGCTTCACTACGCAATAGACAATGAAGGTAAAGGTCAGAATAATAAATAACAGAACTTTTAGTAGCAATTATTTTAATCTTTGTGAATCTAGGGCTATGTCTACACTGCAGTCTTTGCACAAAAACTCGCAGAGCATCCATACTACAAGTGCATTTTTGTGCAAGAAAAAGTACAGTAGATTGTCAGAAGAGAGGGCTTTCTGCACAATAGGTATTCCTCTTTCTACCTTTTTGGAATAAGCCTTTTTGCTCAAGAGCTCTTGCGCAAAAAGGTGTGTGTGGATGGACAACAGGGGTTTCTTGCGCAAGAAACCCCTATCGGAAAAAGCACAGATGCTCTGATGGCCATTCTGTGAATGGCCATCAGAGCTTTCTTGCACAAGAGCATCCATGGCAGTGTGGATGCTCTCTTGCGCAAAAGCACATCTCTTGCGCAAAAGTACATGGCAGTGTGGACGCGCTCTTGCACAAGAACTTTTTGTGGAAGATCTCTTCCGCAAAAAGTTCTTGCGCAAGAAGCCTGCAGTGTAGATGTAGCTTAAGACAGCTAACTCAGTTCAGATTCAGTTTCAGTCAAGACAGATTTTTTTTGTCATTGACTTCAGTACTGTCAGGATTTCAACCGAGATCTCTTAACAAATGCACATTCATTATGCTAACACAAACTCATATTATTCTGACATTTTCCAATTAACAGTACTACTTAGGAAATTTATCTGAAATGTAACTATTCTCAGGGCTCCTGGTTGCAAATGCTGAACACCAGTCACGATCCAGCAAAGAGCTTAAGTACGTCTTAATTATGTGCTTAACTTTAAGCACATTGAATAATGTATTATAAGTCAAAAGAACTACTCACATGCTTTAGGTTAAGCACATATTGAAATCATGAAAATGCTTAGTACCTTGCAAAATCTACCTCTCTATTAGTTTTTAAAATGTAAAGGGAGAATGAGAAGCAGTGCTGCAAATTGTGTTTTTTAATTCATTGTTCCAACCATTCCTATAGTGTTATTTGCTCTGTGTTGCTTCACTCCCAATCTTATTCCTTTTCCTATTAAATTAATATATAATAATTCACATAATTCTACACTTTTCTTTTGCTTCATAATGCAGCACTATAGTAAAATCAGAGACCATAAAGCAAAATTTTTGCTGCTAAGGTTATGCTAATTTACTTTGAATGTTGTTTTACTTTCTGGTTATTCACCAGCAGTCTCTAAAGTTTAATAAAGCTCAAAACATTTAATTTTATTGCCCAGAGGTATTGATTATCTGTTTAACTAATATCAATGTGATCTACTACCTTTGCTACACTGATTCAGTGAATTATCTTAGGAATTAAGAGATGTGCTTTAGAAGTGTGTCTTAAAGCAGTGAAAATTTTATTGCATGAATTACTCAGGGCTGTTTTACAAAAGCATACAAACCTTTAAACTTAGTCTTATAAAAGAAAGACATTTTATTATTTCACAACTGAACAAGATATTCCCTTTGGCAATACACTATCATTTATGTTTCTACTTCTTGATTTTATTGCCAACATAAGCTCAGTTAAAAGAATGAATAAAAGGTTGTTTACTTAAAAGGAAGAAAAGAAACATGAAGAATAATACTTTAAAATAGATTTTATTTAATTTGTTTAAAATTATCTATATGGTTTAGAAATGTGCATCTGTCTGTTTGTCTATCCATCTGTGAGTCTGTTCAAAAACTCTTCTTAAATGGTAAGAGCTAGGACCACCACATTTGGTAGGCAGCTTCCTCCTATCCTAACTTAAAGCAAGGACAGGCTTTTGTTGTGCCAAGAAAATGGGAAGTGTTGGGAATGGGACTGCTTTCCATAATATGGAAAGAGAGGGGGCAGAGAGAGGAAGGATGTGAAAGGGAGGAGCCCAGAGAGGAGGGACACAATACCGAGAGTGGGTACTGGGGGAAGCCACACCACCAAGACAGTGGCCAGGAGGGCTGGGGCTCTGCCAGTTTGCCTGCCACCAGACCAGGTATATAGCCGCCCTATCCCAAAAATTCTTTTCCCACCAGCCCTTGGCTGCAGCACCGCAGGAGGGGAGACAGAGGACCCCCGTGGTCAGACGGCCTGAGGGAGGGGAGACAGAAGGCCCCTGGTGGTCAAAGGACCTTGGTGGGGGGGGCGAGACAGAAGGCCCCTGATGGTCAGGAGGTTGGAGAGGAAAAAAGGCCTCACCAGCCAGGGGGGGAGAGAAATTCCCACCGGATGGGATCTCCTACCCAGAGCCTCTCCTCACCTCCAACCTTCACTCTCATACCTCCCATACCCCCAGTCTCCTGCCCTGCCCCCCACACATCCCCAAGCCCCTGCCCTGACTCCTGCACCCTCCACACCATCAGCCCCCCCTGCCTTGAAGGACCCAGACAATGCCTTGTAAGTCTTCTAGTATTTTATGTAAGGAAAATAAAAAGAACCTGAACAATCACAATGAGATAAGAAAAAAATACACAGGAAGTTAATTAAAAAGCTATATTCATTGTGTCCTAGAATAATATTTTACATTTATTTACTACCTAATATTGTTAAGAAAAATCAGAAAGAAAAAATAAAACCTAATCAAAGGGAAAAGTGAATGAGCCATTGGAAAGGAGAAAAAATTGCAATTAGAAAGTGTTTTGTCAGACCAAAGAAATACAATGCAGAAAATTGTCATCGCACAGTGCCCTGATTCTCAAATACCTTTTTATCAGTCCATTAACACAGTTCATATGTACTGCTCTATTCTATAATTATCTATTAAAAGACTAAATGTGATCAAATCTATAGACTTGTATTCTTTCATAAGTTACTCTTTCAAAAGATGCTCCATATTACTTAATGCAATGTACCAGTTCTCCATCTTGCAAGGTAATGCCCAGTATTGTAATGGCAGATATTTTGGTACCAGTAAGCTCATAGGAGTATGATTCCCATGAATCGATAAACACAATCTCAGGCTTAGTAAGCAGCTGAATCTGTGATAAAAGAGAAATCTTTGATATTAAGTCAATTCTTAAATGTATAATTTCCCAAAATCTCTATAAAGTTTTGGAGCATCCCATAACTTATATAGCAGGAAGTAGGGGCATTTTCCATCACAGACATATATCTGTATATTTAATATTTACTTTGGATGTACAGATCAAGTTCAATGCATGTGTTAAAAAGTCTTCTGGTAAATTAGCTGGAGATGGAAACCCCTGAAAAGCATTTTTTGTTAAATTGTTGTCAAGGCACTCCCTCCATCTTGGTTCCATTTGGTTTAGAATACCTTTGTACAGTCTTTCCTTGGGTATACTAAATAAACATATACTAATGCAGCAATTTTGGTATGTTGCCGATATTTTTCTCAGAGATTTTAACAAATTTGAAGATTCTGGTGTCAATAGCCTGTAGGTGCTGCCAAACTGATATTTATTTGTTTGTTTCTTTGTTTTGTTTATTTATTTAGTGGAGGAACTACTTTTGCTATTACTCTTTAAATATCTTTAACGTTCCATTGAGAATTACACAAGCTAAGTAATAATCCACTCCTTCAGTATCATCAGTTTGACTGTTTAGTAATACTGAATTACCTCAGAGCGTATAAATCTTCATGTAGCTGCAGACAAATTTCCTCATAATGCTGTTAAATTGGAACCAGACTCTTTTTATAGTATCAATAATTGGTGATTTTCCAGTGTATTACATAGGTGTTATATATGATATATATTTCCCAGCAGCACAATGCTTTCCTCTCAAGATAGGCCTTCTAACACTAATTAAACACACTACATAATGCCGCATCATGGATTTTTATAAAATAGCAATTCCAACAATCATCCTTTTGGCTACATAGGGAAATTGCAGCTAAAATGAAGGTTGTTGGAATTGCTATTTTATAAAAATCCATGGTGAGGCATTATGTGGTGTGTTTAATTACTATTATCAGGCCTATCTTGAGAGGAAAGCATTGTGCTGCTGGGAAATTGAAATCTACCCATAGGAAGGTATTCTTTCTCCACTGATATTCAAACTTTCTATCTCTCTACCATAAGATATGTTTCAGCATATGCTTCAGCATAATTTCTTTTAAGTAGTAAGCATGAACAAACAGGGAAATGAACATCAGTACACAAACCAAATGTGCTAAGATGTTTATTTAGTTATCGTTTATCTATATTTAAATACAATACAATAAAAGAACAAATATGATCTCTAAACAAATGTTTGTTTATGCATGCTTTCATTCTACATGGCATAGTATGCATTTGAATTAGGTTCAAATGCATACTTCTGTTCTTACACAGTTTGCTGGCATAGTTTTTACTAGCTCTGCAAAAATGCAATGTCAAGTCCAAATGTGTATATAGGCATGGAAGTGAGGTCCTGAAGCTCTCTTCATCCATACAGTTTGTCTCTTCTTCTCTTGTTATCCCCCATAAATGGTCCAGCACCCACACCCATGTTGGAACACATTACCCTTTAATAATAATAAAATAGGAATAGAAGCCCAGGAGCACTGCTGGGTCAGAGAATGAAATTGCCTCTAAATTCAGACTTCCCCAATATGCTGCTCCAGAAGCTAAATTGTATTGGGCTTGGCTGACTAACTCAGGAGTCCAGCTTCAGTCCTCCATAGCCGCAAAAGTAACTCCCACTGCAGTGGTGTCATTGTCAACATTGTCAAATGTAGAAAGTGTTTGTTTTGTGTAGAAATTGTTAACTTTTTATCAAATAACAAAACATCAAAAAAGTAAAAAGCTTTTGGGTTTTGGTTAAAATTTTTGCAGGTTTCTTTTTTATGTTAGCAGTTTATATTTTAAATAGAAAATTTTGATAAAATGATTTTTCTTTTTCACTGTTATTTTCTGTGGAAAAAACACTTTCCAACCGGTGTTAATAAGGGTTTTTTGATTCTGAGCAACAAGGGGTTTAAAATTAACTTTATATTGGGGTCTAACCTTAGCTCTGCTATGTATAAACTATTGCATCTTCGCAATGTCTATCTAATGTCTATCAGTGCTCTGAAAAGTCGATTGAAATTACACAGGAAACATTAGCTTTCTCAAAATACAATAAAACCTGAAAAGCTGTGGTAGCTGATGCTTAGTATATGTGTGCTTGGTTTTTTTTCTCTTGAGAGCATGCAAATCAGTCAATTGCTGACTGTAATTATTCATTGCTGGTGGTTTCATCATTGTTTGATTGCTTATCATGTTTTTCAATATCTGGACTTTATAAGCACAGAAAAGTAATGACCGTGTTCCATCAGATACAATTTCTTATGGTAATAGAAACAGTGAGTAACATGTCTTACCTGTTTACCACTGAATAGTAGAAGAAAGAAGTAGTTGGGCTCATTGATTCAGGATGTGATCAGACCCCAGTATTGATATACCCTAGTGCCTAACCCTGGCCACTCTTAGGGCACTGTTATGCTGCAATGTGTGCATGGAGAAGTGAAAGCTTACCCCCATACTGAAGTGATCTTAAGGGTGGGGATCCAGGTGGTCAGCCTGATCCTGACCCTGGCCTACCCTGTGATCCAAGGTAGGGACTGGGGCTATTTTGGAGAAGTGCTGATTGAACTGATGGGGTGCCCTTCCGAAAAATGCCGACCATTATCCCTAGATGCAGGTGAATCAGAATCAGCAGCTCTGCCCTGTGTGGGGGAGGTTGCAAATCCTGAGAAGGGGAATCTCCCAAATGCCCGATACCAGCCCAGATGAGCCAGACCCTCTACAGGCTGGAAGAGAAGCCAGCTCCTGTTACCTGAATACACAGTCCTGACTTGCCTCTCAGATATTGTGGGAAAGCAACGAGCAGATGACACCCTGAGCCAAGCATATACCCAGGTCGTGGCAGTGAATGGGGAAGCCACTGACCCCATCAAGCACAATGGTTCCCTCATTTTGAGATCCAGGGCCACTCTCTATACCATGTAGAGAAGTACCTGCAAATTGAAGAGGGTCGCCACCAGCTCTTGGTACCTCGGCCTTACCAGAGGGAGGTAAGGCCCACCTCATAGTCTCTGCCGGGCACCTGGGGAAGGAAAAGGCACTGGTACAGATCTTGGCCCACTTCTGCTGTCTGGAGATTTACAGGGAGATGGTGAACTTCTGTGCCTCCTGTCTGGAATGTCAGCTCACTGCACCCCGACCAATAGAGAAAGACCGACTGAGTCACCTCCCACTTGTGAATGTACCCTTTGAGTGAATTAGAGTCAAATAGTTAGTCCCCTATAGAAGAGCACTGCTAGATACCAGTTCATCCTCGTTGTACTAGACTATGCCACCTGTATCTGTGACATTATGCTCCATAAGTGCCAAGAGAGTGGAAATGGTAACAGACAAGGGAAGAAATCCTATGTCCCAGATGGTCCAGCAACTCTGCTGGTTACTGAAAATCAAAACCCTATGAATATTCGAATACCACCTCCTAGCGGATGGCATAGAGGAGCACTTCAATAGGACCCTAAAAGCTATGTTCCATAAGCATGTCCTGACCAATGTTCATTATTGGGACTTGTTCTTCTTATCCCTCATGTTTTCAGTCCAGGATGTCCCACAGGCCTCCAAAGGCTTCTCACCATTTGAACTTTTGTATGGGAGTCAACCCCGACAGGTTTTGGACTTAGTTCAAAAGATGTGGGAGGAATAGCCTTCCCGAGCCAACAACATAGTACACTAATGAGAGTCCTTCACTGGAGAGAACTTTCTACATGCCTAAGGGACCCAAGAAACAACCTATGTAACAAATGGGAAAGTGTAGGAATAGGGTTTTTTTTAACCCACTGCAGAAATAGCCAGTAGCCCTTTGATATATAGGTAAAACCCCAAGCTATGGTCTCTTGTTAAGCCTTTGCAGAAGCCTTGCTGTGTAGTCAAAGCAAAAGATACAAGGCCTCATTGAGCCAATATAGATAACAGGAAGCTCTGGGAAACAGGATGAACACAGAAACAACCCTGCCTGTTTATCCTAAAGTAAGGAGCCAAAGAAGCATAACATTAGGCAGGGAGCCATAACTGAACCCTCATATCATGAATTTCACACACACACACATGCAAGTCCGAAACCCTGAGAGGGGCCTCACAGTCTGCCCATAGTCTGCCATCCAGAGAAACAACAGCTGCCTCCCAAGACCAACCATGAATCGTTGCTAAGGAATTAGAGATAGTGCCCCCCCTTCACGAGCCCAACCTGCAAATCTATCAGAGATATACTTTAAAATAGTGTTTCTCAATTTTATTTGGCCACTGAACCCTTTTAACTCAGAACAACTTCGAGGAACCCCTAGGGAAAATTTGTGGAGCATAAAAAAAAAAGAAAGCCAGACCTGAGCATCACGACACCCCCTACCCCTCCAGATAAGTAAGGATAATAATAATGAACGAATGCTAAATAAGGTCATGAGATCAACATTTAGTTTAACTGCACATATTTAAAAACAAAAATCACATTTAATGTGTACAAAAAAAAAGCTCAAAAACTAATATGAATTATATTGGCAATTTTCAATGTGAAGAGTGGTTTTTCTTCTTTTCTTGGTAAATTCTTTTTATATTTTATTTAATACTAAAAAATTGGATTTGCATATCTGGTGCTGCATTCAGTCGATTTCTGTATTTTGTTTTTGTTGCTGCATAATTCGAGAACCCAGTTTCACACAAGTATGTGCTGGTGAAGGTTAACAACTGACGAATTGCATGTCTTGATAAAGCTGAATATTCCTGACATAAGCCACCCCAAAACGGAGTCAGAGAAACTTCTTTAAATTTTTGTATTAATTGGCCATCTGAAGTGATTTCGATTAGGTTTTCATAATCTTGCATAGGAAAACTGACTGGCTTTCCTATTATACTTAATAGATTTCAAATCCGGTTATTGTTGTAATTTATGGTTGGAAAATACTTCAAGATGTTTGTGTATAAATCACAAAGATGATCTGCAATATCCTGGCCAGGAAGAAGAGTATAAGAGAAAGCTTGGGGCAGAGTTGTCTGGCCAGGAGGGAGGGTACAGGAGGGGGTCTTGGGGCAGGGTGTCTGGCCAGAAGGGAGGGTACAGGAGAGGTTTTGGGGCAGGGTGCCTGGCCAGAAGGGAGGGTACAAGAGGGGTTTTGGGGCAGGATGTCAGAGCAAGCTGGGAATGCGGACTCTTGGCAGGGAGGAGGGGAGTGAGGGGAATATGGGTGCAGGGTCTGGTCATGGGATGGGGGGGGACGCTTACCTGGCTTGGCATCCTGTTTTAGCAGGGAAAGCCTCCAGGCAGCATGATCTTGTTCCTGGAGGGGGAGGGAGGAGGGAGGGAGCTCAGTCTCCCCCCCCTCTCTGCCCATGCAGTGGGGAATCCAGTGCAACTGCAGCACCAGGCCATGCTTCCTGCTGGCAGGGTGGGGGGGGGGAGGGTGTAGAAACCCTGACCTTCCCTGCCAGATCAAACTCTGCCACTTCCCCAGCAGGCTGGGGAGGGGCACAGGGGAGAAAGAGCAGCAGCACATGGGGGGCAGCGAGCCTGAGTGCGCCCCTGGGGGGGGGGGCAGCAGAGCCCGAATGTACCCTGAGGGGAGGGCAGAAGATCCTGAGTGCACCCCAGGTTGGGGGGAGGGTGCAGCAGAGCCTAAGCGCACCCCAGGTGGGCAGGGGACAGCAGAGCCCAAGCTGGGTTCCACGCAGGCAGCAGGTAAAAAACATGCGGAGGTCCAAGAGTGGCTCCTCAGCTCTGGCCACTCCTCGCCCGCCCTCTCCCAGCAGCAGCAGCAGCCGCCACTGTAAATGCTGCTGCCTGCACACAAGGAGGAGGCGGCTGCCAGGCACTGGGATAGGGCAGTCCTGCAGGGTGAGGAGGAGCCGTGCCGTGCGCAGGGGTGGGACAGCCACAGTGGGTGGTGGAATGGCCAAAGCCGTGGGCCCCCAGAAGCCCATCCTCGCCAGCAAAGCCCCAATGGGAGCTGCCTATGGGTTCTTCAGGGGGTGGGGGAGCAGAATTTTTTCTCAGAACCCCAAGTTCCACTTTGCAGAACCCCAGGGTTCCACAGAGCACCATTTGGGAAACACTGCTTTAAATAATTGCTTGCTGCGTATCTCATTTTGTTTTGTTTTTTGCTCTATATGCCTAGACAAGCACCGGAGGGGTGGGCACATATACTTGTGTTTAGCAATTGTGTTAACCTGAGCCATGGGTGGAGTTACTATGTAATCTTTTAGATTTTTGGCTTATTGGCTTATAATGCCTTGCTGCTAGAACCTATCCAGGGGCTTGGGTATACCTCTCCCTGTCGTTTCTCTCCAACCATCAGCTCCCTTTATAGTGTCTCATAACCATTTACTTAGCAGTGTTCACTGAGTCCAAGTGGCAAGGTGGCACTCCATCAGTGCCGTGTGTAATAAACCCTCCTTCTTGAATCTACACGGTGTCTACATTTTTGCTTGCCAACAGAAAGGTTCTGCAAGTTCTAGTATGGGGATCAGATGCTGCTGCTGTTGCCCAGCTCAGACTCAAAACTCCTCCCCTGCTGGCAAGGGCCTTATGAGGTGATCCAGCATGTGGGACCCATAAACAATGTGATAAACCAACCCGACAAATGCAGAGAACAACAGATCTGTTATGTGAATCTCTTGAAACCCTGGAGGGTCAAGGAAGGCTTACTATCCCTATCCACCAGAGCTAGAATTGGCACCAGAGGTGGCTGACGTGTCAAACCCCAAGGAAGTCCATATTGGATCCAATCTCATTCCTGAACAGAGATGGCAGACACAATGACTGCTATCTTCTGATCCATCTTTTCAAACAAACCAGGACAAACTCATCTGACAGCCCTCCACATCTAGCTGGAACCAGGAGTTAGGGTCTGGAAGAATCCCCGGCCCCTTCTCCAGAAGCTAAGGGAGACCATGAGATGGGAACTGCAGTTGATGCCGGCATTGGGAGTTATCAAGGAGTACTTCAGTGACTGGAAAAGCCCAGTGGCCCTTGTCCCATACCCAATGCCCTGAATTGATGAGCTACTTGATTGATTTGGCTGTAGATTTTACAACCAAAGGGCAGATCTCTCTCACCCCTGAATCCAAGGAGAAGACAGAGCCCCACTCTTTCAAACTCTTCCACTCCCAAACCATGCCCTTTGGTTTCCATAGGGCTTCTGCAACGTTCCAGCAACAAATGGACAACCTTCTTTACCCCCATAGCTGGTACATGGCTGATAATATGGATGATGTGGTGATTTATAGCTGCAGCTGGCAGACCCACCTACAACACGTGGCTTCTCTGCTGCAGTTGCTCAAAAAGGCTGGCCTGATAGCAATGCCCGCTAAATGACCTCTTGGCAGAAATGAGACCAGCTTCCTCAGGTACACTTTGAAAAAAGGTACCATCCAACCCCTGAATGGAAAGCCATGTGTCCCTCCAACTTAAAAAAAACCAACAAAAACCAACCAAACAAGTTCACCAGTTTTGGATGCTAGCAAAAGGTTTGGATGCTAGCTTACCATCACTGTTTCATCCCAGGGTCTTGTGAGGAGGCTTTCCAACCCGAAAGGTCCAACTCTGTCAGAAACCTGCCTGGCATAGCCCCAACATTACAAAGGAGTTCTTGTTACAAACTGATGCCCCTGACATGGGGCTAGGAGCTCTGTATTCCCAGATAGTGGGAGGCAACAAACATCCCATCCTGTACACCAGGAAGAAGTTGTTCCTGAAGGGAAGGCCTACCCTGTGATCAAAAAGGAAGCATTGGTGGTGAAATGGGCAGTGAACTCACTCTACTATTACCTCCTGGGCAGACATTTTACACTAGTCTTGGGCTGTGACCCCCTCTGCTGGCTGCATGTGATGAAGGACATGAACCCTAGAATTATAAGTCCTTCAGTCCTTCTTTCCAAGTCCAACACTGGTCTAGGGAGGCCCATACAAATATGGATTTCTTCTCCCAGGATGGGGAGAATGCATCTAAGGGCAGCTGAACCTAAAAGGAATCATGAGATTGTGCTTGTGTGAAGGACTAGAGAAAAGAGTACCTGACACCCCAGGGGGTAAAGAAAGCTGTGGACCCAGGTAGCCCCACCCTGTTTTATCTACAACCAATGCCAGGTACAGAGGGGAAGAAAAGGAAGGAAGGGACCTGGCTCAGTTTGGGGGTGACTAGGAAGGAGGCAGGAGCTTGGTCTGGTGGTCCACCCAGCAACCATAGGAACAAGTAAATCCTCACCACTAATCCTTTGGGCAAGAAATGGGGGAACCTATTGAGAAACCCCAACTAAAGGGAATCTGGATTCTTGGGGCCAAGTCCAAAAATTAAAGGTTTGGACGGGGGGTGTCTCAGAGTTCCTGGGCCAGGAACACAGGGGAAAACTTGGGGCCAGCTTTTCTGTCTTTTCCATCTGGCTACTCAGCAACAAGCCACTAGGCTACCTCAGCCTCGAGGGACCTGGCCACAGCATAATGCTATTGTGGACTGCTGAACTAGCTGCTTGTGAAAGAACATGCACACAAACACACACATACACAAGCCAACTGAGAACAAGTGATAGAGAAAATAAATGAAGAGAGTTGTGCTGAGTTATACAACCTCTGGTTAGGGTTGACAGAGAGATTAACACTAACTTTTCCTGCACAAAAATGACCACAGTTTTCCTGCTTCCAGGCTTTTGGAGAATTTCTCAGAACTGTCTCCAAATTATCAGGCATTGATGGTGCAGAGTCTATGGCACAGCACTCTTTTGGGTGTTCATAAACAAACTAGCAAACAAATAAACAAACAAACAAAATGGCTGATTATGCTAGTAAGAGAAAAAAAGAGGAAAAGTCTAGGTAGGTTATGAAAATAAGAGATTCCATTTCTCCAGATTCACTTAAGATCAAGTAAATATAATTTCCTATATAATAAAGCAATAATTTTCATCTGTAGAACTCAAACTGTTTTACAAAGGAGGTATCACTATCCCCATTTTATGGAGGGAGAAACAGAAGCATCCTATCCTTATGCTCTATCCATAAGCAATACTGCCTTCCTGTATTCCATGTCTACATAAAAAATGGGAAAATATATTCTTGGTTTTAAAGGAAGATGAGGAAGATTTTAAAGGGATCCCATACAAAATAGGTTTCTGACTCTTTATATACTATTTCCAACTGTTAAATATAGGACTTATGCATTTTGAACTGAAAATTATAACTATGAAGGCAATTTTTTAAATTGTTTTCCCACCTATTTTCCTTTTTCCAGTAACAGAAATATAATCTCAGCGTAACAAACTAAATGAATGCAAAATTATTGGAAGGTTTAAACCCACAAATGTCAGAAAATTTAGAGAGGCAATGCCTGTCGTAACATTAACTCTTTCCCTTTTCACATACTTATTATGAAGGGTCTTTGGTAAAGGTAATGACCTATAGTCATGTGTTCAGTATATATTTATATTACAAATGCATCCTTCTGTTTTTCAGTTTAATAGATCCAACACCACTGAAAGCAGTTCTCAGATAGGAATGTTTAACTCAGTAAGCCCTAACCATATGCTTGTGGCATCTCTCATTAAGAGCTAATTTTGTAGTGGAATTAAATTATAACCCATGTCTAAACAGATCAACATCAAACTACAACTAAGTGAGACTTGCTATATCTTAGCACATTCACAGTTTAAAGTCAGGTTGTTCCTACACACACACACACACCCATTTAATTCCAAAGAAACAAGCAGGATTGCTTTCCAGAATCATTTTGAAAAATCATTTGGCTTGTGAAATAAACAGACATAAAAGCATAGTGCTTTTACTTGAAAGGGTGACATTTAAATTGTTATTTCTCCGTGGAAAGTTCAATTTGTATAAAACTAAAACACATTTGATTAGAATGTGCTCTCAACTTTAGATACATGCTTATTAGAAAAATCTGTTTTGCATCTGCTGGAAACTTTAAAATTTTCTCAATTACTTGTGTTGCAAAAGTACATGTTGAAGTATTGCTTAACTAGAAATTATACTTAGGGAGAAAAAAAGACTGGGCCACAAGAGAATGAAGCATTTGTTAAGAAACATATCTTTAGGAAGTCTGGAATATTTGTGGCCTTGTTGGCAGCTTATTGGCTCAACCGACAATTCTCTGCACTATTATAAAAAATAGATAAGTTTGAATTTGTTTTGAGTGTCATAATTCTGGTAAGTGATTGGAGAATTCAAAGGAGCATTCTACCTATCCCGTAGCAAGCATTGCTGTTCTGGAGGCTTTCCACTGTGGTGATGGTGATTAGGGGTATGTCTACACTGTAACACTATTTTGAAATAACTTAGTCCGTGTCTACAGAGCAGGCAGTTATTTCGAAATAATGTCAAAATACTGTCAAGCTGGAGGACTTCTTACTCTGACTCCTGTAGCCCTCATTGTACAAGGAATAAGGACAATTGGAGGAAGAATGCTCTATTTCTAAATAAGTGCTGTGTGGATTCTCCCTATTTAGAAATAAGCTATTTCAAAATAAGTTATTCAATTGACTTAGCTCAATTTGCATAGCTTATTTTGAGTTAAGCCCTGCAGTGTAGATGCACCCTGGGCATGCTATTTCACAATAGATTTTATCCTTTTTATTTTATTTTTTTTTGTGTTCTCCCCTTATGTGAAGTGACAACATAGATTTAGTCTATTTTTATTTGGAACCCTCTTCAATTAAATAAAACTTACAAATATCTTGTGCTTTTGAATGCTAGAATGTTTTAAGTGTGCTGGTTAATTTTTCCCCTCTTTTTTAATCTGTTCAGTTATTCATATAACCCTAATTACAGTTGTATCTGATTATCTCCCAAGAAATTTAAAATATCAATATCAATAACAATCTTTCTTCATTCCCAACTTCTAGGAGAAATGGCTTTATTACTAATTTTTTAAAAATATGTGTGAGAGAGTGGATGTGTTTTGTGTTTGAGGAAATTAGAGGAAAAGAAATGAGTTTTCCATTTAGTTCCCACAGTGGTGAGGTCTGAGGACACTTGTTTTATCTGTACTTTGGTTTGTGCTGTTTCCTTCACCCTTTTTATTTTCATATTTTACTCTCTTGTTTTTATGTAATTTGTCAAACTCATTTTTATTTACCTGCTTTACTTTTAACTACTTTTCACTTTTCGCACTCTCTTTTACATGTTTCACAGTGTTGTGCTACTTCAGATGTGATGTGTAGATGCATCATGACTACCTTTCATTTAAATAAATGGTCAGGTTTCCTAATATGGTTTGCTTGGATGAGGCTATCTAAAAATGTGTCCAAATTGTTGTATAAAATTAGTTTGATGTAAATAATTAAAATTTCATGGAGATGTAAAAAAATAAAATTTCAAACTAAAATGACCTTCTTTTAGTTGAAATTATCAAATATGTACAGTTAAAATATGACATATCAATCAGAGAGGCTGAAGCTGCTATACTATTGCAAGGATACATTGGCATATTGTGCAAATGAATTTTTATGATGGTTTTATGACCTACTCATTTTTTTAATCTTATCTAGGATGAAGCAATTGACTGACTAATGAGATCTTAATGGGAGTAATGGCCTAAGACAGGGAAGTATAACTGTGTCTTCAGTTAATCAAAAAATACAAAACCATCATGCACTTCCCTTTCAAGACTGGAACTGGCATTGCCATCACTACAAACACATGTCAGTTTGAAATGTGCAGCATGAAGTAATATGGGAATTAGTCTCAAATGTAAATGTTGGCAAATATGAAACAATATTAGAGGGGTAGCTATGTTAGTCTGAATCTGCATAAACAATGAGAAGTCCTATGGCACCTTATAGACTAACAGATTTATTGGAGCATAAGCTTTCGTGGGCAAAGACTCACTTCGTCAGATGCATATCATAAAAGCTTATGCTCCAATAAATCTGTTAGTCTATAAGGTGCCACAGGACTTCTCGTTGTTTATGATACAATAGGTTCTCAGGAAAGCTAATGGCATATTAGGTTGCATTAAGAGGAGCATTGCCAGCAGATCCAGAGATGAGATTATTCCCCTTTATTCGGCTCTGGTGAGGCCACATTTCGAGTATTATTTCCAGTTCTGGGCCCCCCACTACAAAAAGGATGTGGACGCATTGGAGAGGGTCCAGCAGAGGGCAACCAAAATGATTAGGGGGCTGGAGCATATGACCTACGAGGAGAAGCTCAGGGAGTTGGGTCTGTTTAGTCTGCAGAAGCGAAGAGTGAGAGGGGATTTGATAGCAGCCTTCAACTTCCTGAAGGGAGGTTCCAAAGAGGATGGAGAAAGACTGTTCTCACTAGTGACAGATGGCAGAACAAGGAGCAATGGTCTCAAGTTGTGGTGGGAGAGGTCCAGGTTGGATATTAGGAAAAACTATTTCACTAGGAGAGTGGTGAAGCACTGGAATGGGTTACCTAGGGAAGTAGTGGAGTCTCCATCCCTAGCGGTGTTTAAGTCTCGGCTTGACAAAGCCCTGGCTGGGTTGATTTAGTTGGGATTGGTCCTGGCTAGAGCAGGGGGCTGGACTTGATGACCTTCTGAGGTGTCTTCCAGATCTATGGTTCTATGATTCTATGATTCTGTAAGGAAACATATCCATGAGCTATGGTTGTATGCAGAGACCTAACTTATGCAATTTGTATTAGATTTTTTTTTTACCACTCCCAAACAGAGCTACCCAACCTTTGTGGCAATGAAGACAATATTGGCAACTTTCCAGCAGCCAGGTTACAGTAGCCAATTTGCATATTGATTTATGTATGCAGTTTTCATTTCAGTTTTCCTTTTTGACTAGAGAAATAAAATTAAATGTAGAAACATGAATGCATGTACTCTGAAGTGGTGTATGTTTCAATGCTTTTCCATATATACCCTTATTCATTTATTTTACCTTCTACTTTAATTCCCTCTTAACTCCGTATCATTTATTTCCCCCTTCCATTCCATCAATTATCTCTTCTCATTTGTGTGTTTTATTTTTCCTGTTTATCCTAATGGCACTAAGGACATCTCTACACTGTTGCTTAAGTTGATCTAAATTATGTTGCTCAGGGATGTGAAAAAGACCCTTCTCCCCCCCCCCCCCCGTCCCGAGACTCAAGTTTTGTGCAATCCATAACTGTGCTATGTTGGTAGGAAATGCTCTCCTGTTGACATAACTACTGCTTCCTGCCAAGGAGAAGTAATTATGATGATGGGAAAGTGCTCTCCTATTGGCACAGCACAACGTCATTAGATACTCTACAGTAGCACAGCTTGCACCAGTGTAGCTGCGCTGATCTAGTGCTGTAGTGCAGACTCTGAGCTCTCTTTATTTTGTTTTCCCACCCCTTTCCCTTTAGATTCTTTCTCTGGACCATCAGTGTGGTAGCTGTGAATCTTTCTCTCTTGTCCACTGGCCCTCCCCAGCAACCATTGTCTGTATTTGCTTATTCCTCCAACTTTACTACTGTGGTGTGTCCTTCTTCAGACTAGCCAATATCTTGGATTTCTAGAGTACATTGTCCTCAGTCTGGCCTCTTACTTCAGACAGAAAAATGGAGCAGTGGTTAACTTCTTGTCTTTGTCAGCTCCTCTTTTAATACTTATGTAATAAAGTGACTACTATTGTCAACAATTACGTATATTTTATAAAAAGTTAGTAACCAAAAGTCTTGAATTAGATCTTAATTAAGGAGCTGCTTTTGATGAAACCATAATTACAGAGCACTCGTCTTCTTTTCATCAAGTCTGTTCACTAGCCATTTAATCAATTAACTTACCCTTCAACTGAAATGGCTGATGTTTTAATTTGGATTGCTAGCAGGATGTCTGTCACAAATTGCCTGGCACATGACAATGTCTTTATAGTGTGACTAACAGTGGTCCACATTCTTCTTTTGCACAGAAATGTCTCCATCTATGAGACATGCTTGTCACTCTTTCCAGCAGTGGGTGTTTTCCCCTCCTGTACAAGAGACAGGTGTGGGTAGGGAAAACAACCTTCTAAAACCATAGAACAAAGTAAAGGACCATGGTTTTATGGAAAAATCTTGTTCTATCTTCCTTTCTTTTCTTATTTCTGTCTCATTCAGTAGTTTATTTTTTGTTCTTAATTAAATAGAAACTTTCTAGGAAAAAAGATTAACTTATCCAATAATGTCTGCCTAAAGTGATTAAATAAAAAGTCAGCATTATTTTAATACAAAAATTGTTATGCTGAGATTTTAATTAAATTAAATGGAGAACTATATTAACCAATTGAAGTTAGAGGAAGGCAGAGGATGGCCTGCTTATATTTTAAAATAATTTTTAATATTGTATCTCTCTTGGGACTTTCTAAAGATGCCCCACTATTTTTCAGTTATGTTGGCATTGTTTTTCATAACATTCAGTTCCATTTTCTCTTAGTCATGTGCTATAGTGATACAGGATAACTAACTTCCAATATTGCTTGTTAAGAACATAAACTGGATACTTTGGATTTAAAGTTACTTTGTATCTTTTTTCTCTAATCATCTAGAACATTTTTAGAAACAAAGTTGTGGTCTGAGTATAATTCAATGAATTCTGAGTTTTAATCTGAATATGATATGATTTCTTTTTGTACTCTGGGGCAAATTGTTTTACCTGCTTGTCTTCTTTTTTCCTGAACTAAAAGTGGAATAATATGTTCCTAGGTCTAGTTTCTTTAAATTGGGAAGTTTAGTTTTTTATTATTATTGCTATTAGTAATAGTACTACTAGTAGTAGCAGTAGTACTACTGCAAGGTCTAGGAAAATGCTGCAATGGATTTTATGTGTATGTTTCTTTATTAAATTAATTCATTTTGCATTCATTTTCTGCAAATGACATCCTTAGCAAGAAAATTCACTGAAACAGCAAGTACTGCCAGGGGTGTTGAAAGCCTCCACAGGCCACTGGGCAAGGTGTGTGTGTTGGGGGTGGGTGGGAAGGAAGGCTGGCACCATGCTCCCAGAAGGGCCAGGACATCATGCAGAAGGGGCGGGACCAGTGGCAGTTAGCGCTCCATGCCATCAGGAAGCTGGTACTCCCACGCCTTCAGAGCTGCATAGAGCATGTGGGGCAGTGCTCTGACCATAATTTAAAGGGCCCAAGATCTGGTCACCACTGCTGTCACAGTTTTGTCCCCATGTTAGTAGGCCCGAGTAATGCAAAATAGTTGCAGAAAGCAAACTTCACATTAATTGACAGTTGTGACACACCCAGACCAGTGGGCTGCAGTAGTATGGCAGACAGTAAGTATACAGGTCTCTTGATGAATTGTCTTCTGTTCCCTTAGTACTCCAGGGCAATCAGGAACATACTAGAACCAATTATGTCAGGCAGACACCATAAGACACCTGGAGCCTATTAAGAACATGTTAGAGGCAATTAAGAAGAGCATGGAAGACCTGGGAGGATGAGAGTGATCAGGAGCAATGTTCTGGGAGGGGCTGTGTGGGGAAGTGGCCCAGGGCAGGGCTATAGCTCCTGTAGTGGAGGGAAAACTACCTGTTACTTCTGCCATTAGGATCCCTGGGCTGGATTCCAGAATAGAGGATGGGTGCTGGTTCCCCCTAACCCTCCTCACACCACCACAGAGACATTCCCTCAGAAAGAAGACTGAGACAAAGGTGGGTTCTCACCCTAAACCCTTTGACTGGAGCTTTGCAACACAATATGCACATGAGAAACTGGATTCAGTATGATCATAGCTCACTATCGAAAAAGTTGTGATATGTCCAGTCCAAACCTTTTGAAGGTTGAGTATTGAATGTAACTGTCACAAATGAGCTAAATAAAAGATTTATTAACACAAAGCATTTATTCATAAAATCCATCTGTTCATGAACCATTTGCAAACAGAGAGGACACTTCTGTTTAATGGTGCTTTTTAAATCCAGGCAGTGGGTAGATAGTTTTTATTTATTAGCATCTTATTCACTCGTTTCCTGGCCAGGGCTGGCAGAGGGGAGCACTGCCCCACCTAGGGCTGGAGGCAGCGGGGTCGGTAGCTGGGCATGCAACCTGAATGATACCGTGCGGGCGCAGCCCCAGACTGGGCTGGGGGCAGTGTGGCTGGTGAAAACTGTGGTCTTAATTCTTCTGTCACTTACATCAGTGCAAATCAGGAATAGTTTAATGAGGTCTGCAGAGAGTGAAGCCTACCATTTTATAATTCTACCTGAAGACGACAGGTTAGAGAAGGGACAGAATGGACATTTGGCATATGAATTCAGGATGTGTGTCTCAGGAATAGGAGACTGCATGTAATAAAGAATTCAGATGTACACAGGAGAAGGACATGCCAGGATTAAGCAGATAAGTAGCTTGGACTGAGTACAGAGGGAGTGCAGGAAGAGAATAAAAGAAGATAAACTCCCCATAGTGCTCAAGTCTCCAAAATGGAACAATCAGCTTTTAAAATGACTAAAGGACAAAGTAGCACTATTACTTTCATACTCTTCAAACATAAGAAGATGAACCCCAGGATGTAATAGTGAGCAATACCCTTTCAGATCAAGGGAAGGGGATTAGGTTGTAAATCCATTCTTGATTTGAACACATTGGTTTTTTAACTTCACTTCCAGGAGCCAATGGAAATATAAAGTTAACAGTAAGCAACAATGATTTCAGGAAAAAAAAAAGTCATCTTTTAGGGTAAAGAAATTACAGCAACTGATTTTTATGTGGCTCCACAGCTCATTGGGATGACTTACAGTTAACATTCTCAGCATAAGTGCTGCTAAGATCTAAAGGCTTACTCAGCAGAAGTAAGGTGAATATACATTGCTTGTTTATCTGGGTCAGTGTGAGCTGAAAATGCTTTATACTATACTATTATTAATATTGCTAGTTAGGGAATACAACCAAATGAAAACAGACCGAGCAATGATCTTGGGGTATGGGACAGACACCTTATATCACAGTAGTTCCACAAGTGACAACAAGTCATGCAGCTGACAGAAGTAGCCGTCAAATGTAAGTAATTAACTAAAGTGATGCAGAGATGATGCATGAGCTTGGGACCCAGGCCAAGAAAGAAGCAAAAAAAAAAACCCAGAGTGTGCAAGAAAAAGACCTTGTCTGCTTATACTGAAGACGCATAGGAGACATTTTACATGGTTTTAATTAGACTGCAACTTTATTGTTAGATGTCTCGGACTACCTGGCAGATAAAAGTGCATAGTGCAGGTAACTCCATGTTCGTTTAATAACTACCATGGGACTTCCATCAGCCCCATATTTTTTCCATCCAGGCTCCCTAGCTAATGCATTGCTAGGACCTTACCCTCCATCTTCCCTCACAGGCAAGATGGAGTTATTCTGTAAAAAGGGGGGTTGGCTCCCTGCCATACCAATCATAGCAGCCCCTCCACCCATTCCATTCTTTAATGAGCACCTCATTTAAAAGTCCTTTTCTAAGCCATTTATCTTTCAGTGTATACACCCTGCACTGGGCATCTGCCCCCCCTCCCGACTTACATAATGAACTGTAACACACAGCCTACACATACCACATGTCAAGAAATCCTTCCCTGAACCCACTGTGGAGAAGGAGAAAACCCAGCTTGATCTTGGTCAATCTCATGATAAGAGGAAAGTTCCTTCCTAGGCTCCCTGAAAAAGGACAGCTAGTGCAATGTCTATAGTACCTGGTATTTCACTCCCTAAGAGGGAAGGAGAATGGATGCTGTATCATCCTGCTCTGTGTAAAAGGGGTTTCATGCATGTAGCTGCCCCTCTTGAACCCTTCTGCCCATCCACTTCCCAGGAAGTGAGTCATTGTTGCCATGCTGTCCCCTTTTGCAGCCTTGCCCCCACCATAAAACATTGTTCCCTTCATTTGGCCAGCCATACAAGTCCCCTTGGAGCTCCCACCCCACCGCACCATTTACAGGTCTAGTGTGGTAATTTTTGTTTAGGACAGGAGACTTGTGAATGCTCTTAATAGTGACATGGACCAACTGAGAAGTGGAGATAAAGTGCTACCTTGTATGGTGCAAGGTGTATTTGTGGATTCAAGACTACACACACTGCCTGGATACTATAATACATTGAATAGTGGCAGAGGTGACAACCAGATTAAGGCACAGACCTCAGGTTAAGGCTCAGTTCCTGTAGTCATTTCCTAAAATCAGACTTTCTATTTTCATTTTTTAAAATGTTTCTGGTCTTTGGGATTGTGGAATAAAAGCTTGAAAATGTGACCAGAGTGTACCTGGGAAAGGGGTGTCTGTCTGAGTCAGAAGACAGCCTGAAACAATAGCTCTGGGAGCTCAGAACTATCTTACATATGTAAATTGGGAGTTAACCTCAGATCACTACTTAGGGGGCCCTTACTAACACCATTCCAAGAGAGGTCTTTATGGCAAGAGAAGAACAGTGAAAAGGGCCCAACCCAACTACCCATTTTATTTGCTCCAGCTGCTGGGTAAATGTCGGGGGCAGGGGCACTTCTTATTGGGTGGGAAATTGGGATGGCCAGTATTTATACCTTCATCTCCATAGCCAGTGAAGCAGGGCTGTGCTGAGTGTGGGGTGGAGAACAGGCAGTCTGTTTTCAGCTGTGGTCTTTAGGGGACTACTGCAAAATAGCACAAGTTAGAACCTCCTCCAAGGTCCACCCTGCCTAAGGCTCCAAATGCTATGATTCCTAACTTCTGCTTTCTCCTCTGTCCTCAACTTTCCTGTGGGAGTTATCTGAGAAGATAGTAACAAATGTTTCACTTTAAAAACTATAGAACATGTCTCAAGAAACACATTTTCAGTTCAGAACCAAATAAATATTGTTGCACTAAACTGTAGCCATGTTAGAGCCTCAAGGACCACAGGATGGACACTGCTAATCTATCTAGGAAATCACTGAGAGCCGGAGCGTGTGTTTAGATGCATATTTTCATGTGTTGAGTACCCACAATTAGGACCAGATTTCCATAACTGCTCAGCACCAAGAAGCCCTATGGAGACAATTGATGTCATTTTTTTAAAGTGCTCAGCACTCAAATAACCACTTACTTTGATGCCTAAATGGGAATTTTTGGAAATGAAGCCAAAGGCAATCACCTGTCTTGCATTAATAAGAGATAAATAAATTGCATTTTGGTTCATTTGTTCTTGCGACACAACTAATTTGTGATCTCCATACTAATTGAGGTATGACCCATCAGCAGTTATCCAATTTATCCTCATTTCTTCAGCAATATGCACCAACTTCAGCCATTCTCATCTTCGTATATAGTTGGAGATTCACTTTGGATAATGATTGGCCTTTCGGTAATGCCAGAGTTCAGCACTGAGGGGAATATTTTCAAAGGATCTAAGGATTTAGGAGCACATTTCCTACTGATTTCAGAAAAATCTTAGCCAGTTTTGACTAAGAAGAAAATCTTCCCCTAAATGCTTGATGGAGCCTCTTTGTTAAGCTCTGTGTGCGAAGAACAGGACACAAAAAGCAATCTGCAGTGCACAATAAGTTTTTCATTGGTTCCACAGAACCCAGGAACAATGCTATATATCCATGAGTGTCCTCTATTAGCACCTTTCCTATTAGCTTATGCCTACTAACATATATATTGACATATCTCTTTTCTTTTAGACTCTTGTAACACTCATCATCCTTTCAGTTCCCTCATTTCCCTGAGCAATGTGTTATATTTGAAACTGAAAACCCCAAAATGACTTCAGCTTTTCTTACACACAGCCCCAAATAGGAACCATAGTGAAAAAAGTAAGTGTGGTTTTCCAAGTTCATACAATATGTGAGGCTGCTCCTACCTAATGCATAGACACAATTTGCTGTGTAGTCTTGTCACAATGAGTAGTAAGATGCCTCATATTCTTCTAACTTCTGAAACTGACAATACGTTAAATTAGAGTGTCACCAGTGATTTTCTGTGAGCAAGTACCTATAGTATTTCACTTGATCATCTACTGTCTATTCTTTTTATAGAAGATAGGATAAGAATCAATGAACCAGCTCAGCCTATTCAGTTTCAAAGTACCGGCTCTTCTCCTACTTGAAAACTTCCTCTTGTAATTTGTGATATTTTCATCATTTTGTGGAATTAGTGGTGTTTCCCTAAAATTAACAGATTTATGCATATTCATATTTATACTTCTTCCTAAGATGGAAATCTGTTGTAAAAGATAGCAGAGACAGGAATGAGAGAAGGTCTCTCTCCACATAAAACTATTCATAACACTTGTTAGAATGTATTTTCCCCATATAGGATAAGTTCAATTGGGACTGTCTATAACACAATTTCAGTTCTTTGCCACCCTACCCTTTAAATACTAAATGGGGTTCTGTGTTCATAATATTCCACTTATGTTCTTCATATTTTCATATGCTTTTGTTTTTAATATTTCAGTCTGTCTGTCTTACATACTTATTATTGATTTATTTTCTATTTTGTTTTATCTCTAGTGTCTTAAAGAATTTGGGCTTGCACTGGTCCCTAAAATTATAAGAATTAATAGTCCAAAAAAGTTCTTCTGCATCTTCACCTGATTCAATCCTTCAAATCCATTTAGCTTCATTGACTGACCCTTTGAAAAGCAGCCTGTAAAAACTACAAGGACAATTCCCTGTCTCTTTTGCTAGGCACATTTCCAAGGCTCCTGTACAGACAAAGCCATATACATATTCTTCAGTATGGTCATAGGGATCTAAAAAGAGCAAATTTTGTTCCCTCTGGTGCATGTTCTATAATCCCAGTGCGTTATGTGCATAACTCTCATTGAAGTGAGGGCCTGCTTTTTACCGTATATGACAATATGGTTTTTATATTAATAGAAATATAAGTGCCCAGGAACATGTTATGTACAAAAATAATACATAAGAATTGATCCAACAAGGTGCCGAATACCCTCAATTCCCTTTAACCAGAAAAATGAACATGAAATATTTGTGGTAATATGGGTTTCAGAGAACAGAATTTTGCTCATTATATATCTGAAGGGCTGAGCTGTGATTCATGTGGAAACTATAAATAATTTTGAATTTCATGACTTTTGTGTGGGTTAAAGTTCAACTTATCTGTTGCAATAATGAAATGATGTTTTGGGTTTTTAAAATGTATTTAATATACAGTGATATTTTCTTTTGTAATATGCAATGCAAATTGATGATTCTGTATTTCACAAATGTTAAGAATTAGAAATGCAGTCATTTGAAAAATATGTTATTTATATTTGATTTTGTTGTTGACGAACCAGAGGCTCGAAAGATTGTCTAGGGGTGGCGTTTGTGGCAAGGGACTGGGGGCCGCAAAGGAGGAAGCCCAAGCTGAGATGTACTTAACCAATTACTAACTTTATTGACTACGATCTGAATACATCAAATCACTGTCTCTGATTTGTTTAAGACAACATAGCATGCAAATAAAACATACATTAAAGAAAGTCAATACAATAATAATAAAAACTCCTCCTACAGCCAATCCCTCTATGGTTATCTTGGAATAGCCGGTAGAGTTAGTTATTAGTCTGCCTATTCACTCAACAACCACTCAGTTCTACTCCTAGTTCTTATTTAGACCTAGGTGTGGTACCATTATACAATATGATTAATACAATACAACTAACTATTGCTAAGCCGATAAATAATTTATTAAGCAATACTTACAAACCCAGTGACAATTACGATACACAGACAAAAAACAACGCGTAGCATGCTCCGGATTCGTACACCCCTTTTGTGATTCAGTGGGTGGAAGGCGGCCTTGGGTGATCAACCCCTTAGCCAGGCTGGATGATACGTGCCTTCTATCTTGATACAGAACCTCCCCGAGCTTAGGGCTCAGGGTGCTTTATACTATGATTTTGACATCCGGTGCCATATTAGGGTTCAGCTTTAGTTGATACTATGATTTGATATCTGGTACCATATTAGGGTTCCTTCCTTTTTGATATGACGTTTGCCTCAGGGCCTTGTGGTTAGTGTCTGATGCAGACATGACTGGCACACATGAAAGCTAGCTATGTTTTTTCTTTCCCTGTTCCAGGTGCTTGTTAACTGGTGTATTATGACAGCTCATTTCCCTTATTCCTATCTTGTCCTGTTTTTAGTGCTTGTTAACTTAGCTTTTTTCCTACTCTTATCTTCCTGGCCCAGGTGCTTGCTAAGTTCAAGTTCCATTCACTGGGACTATGCTGGGGCTTGAAGGCCTCTGGCCCAGGTGCTTGCCAAGTTCAGTTCCGTTTACTGAGGACTGTGCTTAGCACCCGAGAGACTTAAAGTTCTGTCTCTGCCTCAGCGGCCTGTGTTTTTCTTGTGAGGGGCCTTAGTGTGGCAGTATGGGCAATACGCACGAGGCCGTGGCCAAGATGACCTGCTGTACGACAGTTGTGACATGCTGAGGCAAAAAAAGTTAAAGAAAAACTATTATACTTGGCAGATATTAATTTACCTTTGGACATTATTGTCAATTTAATTTAGCATGATTTCTTTTTTGTAACTCCAGCCTGTTTGTCATAACTTTTTTAACACATTGTCATTTGCTAAATATTTATAGGTGACAGGGTAAGTCTGGAGAACTGGAACTATCAGTTTGCTCAAACAGAGTCCTTTTCTGTAATTGATACACCCTAGCTAGAAGTTTAACTTGTCAACTCTAAATCCTTCCAGCGCACCATAATAGATTCACCTCCATAGATATCTGCAAGAACTTCCACTTCCAAGATGGAGTGCAGAATGGTGTTTTAGTTCCACATGCTCTACTAATGTAGTCACTTGAAGTAGTATATTTTTACTTCATTTTATATCCAGGCTTCAGCAGATAATTGTGTCACCATCTTCCTCCTATCTTCCAGAGGATTCTTTAAAAAAAAGGGGTTGGGGATGTATTTAATTCCCCACCCCTTTCTCCAGCTACTATCAGGATAAAAAAAAATTAGGAGCCATCGTTATATACCTGTAACATAAAAAAGTTCGCATATATTTAAAAATATTTTCCATTTCATTTTTTAAAGCAGACTAATTAATTATATACCAATTATAGTAACCAGTGGTAGAATATTACCTGGAATTTTCCATTAACTTTCAGTGAACTAATCTTAAAATAAAAATCTTCTTTTAAAAGTCATACAAGAAATAGAGACAGCAGACATGTAATTTTTTTTGTTTGTTTTTTCCAGTGGAATGAAGACCACAGCAGCCTTATATGACTTTATCTCTCAAGACCATACAAAAGATTGCTTCCTTCTTTCCTTTTTCTGGATCCAATTCTTTGAAATAATCAGAAAATCAAGACTTAAAAAAATTCTCCATAGTATTATAGCACCTTGCCGGCTCACTAATTATTGGCTTTTAGACATCATTTTAAACAACATTCCCCTCTAACACTATGGCACAGCCAGATTTCCTCTCACAAGTCCTAATCCTTTATCTAGATCAAAAGTTACCCCTGTTGACTTGTATATATAGCTAGGGAGATATTCCTAATGAGAGGTTATTCTTAGCAATTCACATCATGTTTGATGTCTTCAAGAAACCTAGAAATTGCAAAGAAAAAAGAAACTTATCTGTATATGATTATGACAAATACTGCCCCACTCATAAAAATCAGAAGTTGTCTGTCACAATTCAAACATTCTAGAGTTTCTCCATTTTTTGGAGTTCTAAGTTGTTAATTTGAAGTTGTAGGTTTTGTGGGCAAGATGTTTCCTTGGACCTGATCTTTTTTATTCTCTCTCTTGTCATCCTCATATATCTCAAGCAGGGTTAATAAATTAGCTCACATGAAGATTACTCAAATTATACAAATATCAAATCTAAAAATACAAAACCATCTCTCCCTTGGAAAATGAGCCTTTGAAGCATATGCTTTTTGTTTATATTTTTCCTCACACACAAGGAATCCTCTTGCTTGCAGACTGAGGGATGGGTTAACCATGCCCAAAAAGGCACAAGCAGATTAAATTTTAAACATTTTGAAATCCAAATGTGTCTAGAATAAACAAAACAAGAGAGATCTGACACTCTGCTCTGTACTGATGAGACCTCAGCTGTAGTATTGTGTCTCATTCTGGACACCATATTTCAGAAAAGATGTGAAAAAATTGGAAATATCCAGAGAACTGCAACAAAAATAATAAAAAGCCTGTAAAACATGACCGAAGAGAGTGGACTAAAAAAAAAATTGGGTTTGTTTAGTTGGGAGCAGAGAAGATTTAGAAGGACCATGATAAAATGTTATTACAAAGAGAAGGGAGAAAAATTCTTAACCTCTGAGGACAGGACAAGAAGCATTGGGCTTACATTCAAGCAAGGTTTAGATTGGACATTAATAAAAACTTCCTGACAGGGTGATTAAGCACTGGAATAAATTGCCTAGAGAGGATGTGAAATCTCCATCACTGGAGAATTTTAAGAATGGGTTAGACAAACACCTGCCAGGGATGGTCTGGATAATACTTAGTCCTGCCATGAATGCAGGGTACTGGACAGGATGACCTCTTGAGGCCCCTTCCAGTCCTATGATTCTACAATTCCCCCTATCTTCGCACTGGAACTTAACCACAGACCCAACTGAGATACCTCTACAATGATATACCCTAGGAAATTGTACATTTATACAAATTAAGTACATGGGTTGGAAAGATTCCAGACTAGGTGATTCCTCTGCTGTGAGAGGACATATTTGTTATAAATTCAAATTATGTATTCTTCTGTTTCAAAAAGACAAAGGTGGAGGTAAGTAGCAAGGTCCAGTGTTCCAGAAAAATGATGGTAAGGGGAGAACAGACTGAAATGAGAAGACAGCTCAAGGAGGAAAAGAAGACTGTAAGACCAGATAGCCAAAGGCATCATCTTGTGAAGATAACCAAATGGTGGGCAATGACTTTAGAAGGGGAGGACACTTTACAAATTTTTGAAGTGGTCCTGGGCCTCCCCAGAAGGAGTGGGGCCTCAAGCAGAAAAGGTGGGGCCAGGACACATCTATGTTCCCCCCACTCACAGACCCTATTGGCCTCGGGGCAGAGGGAGTGCGTGAAGTCTTTGCCCTCTGCCTCCTGGGACCTAGAGAGAATTGCCAGCTGTTCTAAGCTGCTGGTGGTTCCCTCTAGGTGCTGTGCGCCCCTGGCAGTGGGAGGAGATTTTGCATTCTCCCCCTGCTCTCAGGCCAATCAAGGCCTGGTTATGGGAGAGTGCACAAAGTCTTTTGCTCCCTGACCCTGCTTTGCAAGGGGTGGGCAGTGTTCAGAGTGAACTGCCAGCTGTTCTGAACAGTTGGTGGTTCACTCTAAGCACTGTGCACCTCTTTCAGAGCTGGAGGAGACTTCACATGTTCTCCTCACCCCCAGTCCAGTCAGGACCTGGGGACATGGGAGCACATGAGGTCTCTCATCCCCTGTTCCCACCCTGTTCAAAACCGCTGGTGGTTCACTCCCCTGGCAGAGGAGGAGACTTTGCACACTCCCCCATCCCCAGGTCTCAATTGGCCTGAGGGCGGGGGAGTGGCAGGGTTGCCATAGGCTGGATCTGTCCCATGGAGGCTCTCTTGTTCATCCCTGAGATTACCTATTTGAAGAGACTGAATGTCTAGATGTCCACTTTGCAAACCCCCTCAAAGGTAGAAATATCTGAGTATCAGGAAAATGTCATTCATGAATATATTAATGAATGAGAAATTGGATTTCTATGTTGGCTCTAAATTGGTTTCCACAAACATTAGTGGAAGCAAAAATGTATCCATGAAAAATGAACTTTGAATCTGAATCCAAAATTTGCTTAATAATTAAACAAAATTTCTGGAGAGAATCAGTATGTTAGCCATCTTAGAAGTCTGTCTCTGTGGTTTCTTAATAAAGAAGGAGGCAGGATAGGCAAAAAAAAAAAGAGGCACTGGAGGAGGAAATGTAAAAAGGTCAGGAAGGGGCAGTGAAAAATGGGGAGAGATAAAGGAAATGACACAATAAATATGATAATAAAGACAGGACAAAAAGAGAGACAATGCTAGGAGGACCCATTCTTCACTAATATGAATCCACATCACAGAGATTACATTGAACAAGACCTATGTCTCTGCTACCACTGTGAGAGTTAGATGAAGAAAGACAACATAGCCATCTCAATACTACTTGGTCACTTTTTGTATAGTACCAGAGGGGTAGCTCTGTTAGTCTGGATCTGCAAAAGCGAAAAGGAGTCCTGTAACACCTTATAGACTAACAGATTTATTGGAGCATAAGCTTTCGTGGGCAAAGACCCGCTTCGTCAGATGCATGTAGTGGAAATTTCCAGAGGCAGGTATAAATATGCAGGCAAGAATCAGGCTAGAGATAATGAGGTAAATTCAATCAGGGAGGATGAGGCCCACTTCTAGCAGCTGATCTGGAGGTGTGAACACCAAGAGAAGAGAAACTGCTTTTGTAATTGGCTAGCCATTCACAGCCTTTGTTTAATCCTGAGCTGATGGTGTCAAATTTGCAGATGAACTGCAGCTCAGCAGTTTCTCTCTGAAGTCTGGTCCTGAAGTTTTTTTTGCTGCAGGATGGCTACCTTTAAATCTGCTATTATGTGTCCAGGGAGATTAAAGTGTTCTCCTACAGGTTTTTGTATATTGCCATTCTTAATACCCAGAGTTGGCACCGAGGTTTGTTGCAGGGATTGGTTCCCACACGAGGAAGTAAGGAAACAGATCAACAGAGTCAGACGTGTACCCAGAAGCCTCCTGCTGTGGGACAACCCCAAAAAAGAAACCAACAGAACACCACTGGCCATCACCTACAGTCCTCAGCTAAAACCTCTCCAACGCATCATCAGTGATCTACAACCCATCCTGGACAACGATCCCTCACTTTTACAGGCCTTAGGAGGCAGGCCAGTCCTCGCCCACAGACAACCCGCCAACCTGAAGCATTTTCTCACCAGCAATATACACCGCACAACAGTAACTCTAACTCAGGAACCAATCCATGCAACAAACCTCGGTGCCAACTCTGCCCACATATCTACACCAGCGACACCATCACAGGACCTAACCAGATCAGCCACACCATCACTGGCTCATTCACCTGCACATCTACGAATGTAATGTACGCCATCATGTGCCAGCAATGCCTCTCTGCTATATACATTCCACGAGGTGTAACAGTTAATTCGAACTAAGGACTTAGTTCGTATTAACTTTTAACTGCCGCGTGTAGCCGCGGGCAGTTAGTTCGGACTAAAGGGATTTAAAAATGGCTCCTGGACGGGAACATGCAAATAAAGCCAGGGATATTTAAATCCCGGGCTTCATTTGCAAGTTCTAATGCCTACATTAGTCTCCCTAGTTCGAACTAGGGGGCTAGTGTAGACATACCCTTAGGTAGCTGAAGTCCAAGTACTTAATTTGGCTTTTGGTGAACATACGTCCTTCGACTTCCCTCGTGAAATGAGGGTTAGCATGAGTCAGAGTAAGAAGTCCTCCAGCTCAATATTATTTCAAAATATAGGCTTGTAGTGTAGACGTGCACTATGTTACTTCAGAATAACGTCAGTGGGGTGGCAGCAGGGCCAGGCAACAGTCGGGAAGTCCTGTCCTCAACAGGGGAATCCCCCAGGAGCAGTGGGACCATCTTGACTAGCCTGATTAAGGCACCCTGCAGAACCCCTGGAGGAAGTGGGGCAAGCAGTAGCTGAATAGGGCTGGCAGCAGCAGGGCAGCTGTCAAGGGAACACCATGGAACTCCTGGTGCAGTGGCAGTCAGCAGGACAGGGAGCCTCGGCTGAGCCAGCATTAGTGCGTCAGCAGCAGGGCAGGAAGCCCTGTAACAGATTTTCCTGTGGCTATGGACATTTCCTGTTGGCTATGGAGATTTCTACACATGCGCAATACACTTGCTGCCTGGGAGGCAAAAAGGACTTCACTGTAGCTAAGGGGATTGGAACTTTTTTGCATGGAAAATGGCTTGCTTTATAGTCCTGATTGCCAAATGCATCTTTGTATAGTACAAGGGGCTATGTACAGATTGACTAGTAGTTGAAAAGATCTTTTGTATTAAACTTCTACACCCTAGCATGATGAAGATTGTTCCCAAAGACAAGTAACTTGAATTTCAAGCTGTCTGAAACAAGTATTTGCTGAAAAAAAAATATTTTGCAAAATACTAGGGGGCCATGCCCCCTGCTTGCTATGCTCACCAACTCCCCTTTCTCTGAGGGTAGGCAGCCCCGGCTCTCCGCTCCCCCACTGCTGGGAAGAGCTGAGGCACTGCCAGCCCCAGCTCCCCCCCCCTCACCAGGGGGGAGCCAGGGCCTCGCCAGCCCCAGCTGTCTCCCCGCTGCTCCCTGGGTGGGGGGGAGACACTTTGAGGCCTTGCCAGGCCCTGCATTCTCTTCCCAGGGGCTGCTCCGAGACCTTCCCAGGCCCTGTGCTCTTGGCATGGCAGCCGAGCACTGGGATGAGGGGAGGAAGGGAGGAGGCAGGTGGGAAGGCAAAGTAATGTGATGATGTCTCTCTCGTTCCACAGGACAAGTTTTTTATATAGACAGAGAGATTTCTTTTTTCAAAACTTTTTGATGTCTAAGGGTATGTCAATACAGCACCATGTAGCTCGAAATAAGCTACACAATTTGAGGTATGCAAATTGCATAGCTTATTTAGAGAGAATCTATTTTGAAATTTGGTGTTGTCTACACAGCTGTCTACACAGCGTCAAATTTTAAAAAACCCGCTATTCCAACAATCCCTTAATCCTCAGGGTTTACCGGAATGTCAGAATAGCAAGCCTGTTATTTCGACTATATTTCAAAATAATAGGCTTTTTACTAAGACAATAAAAAAGTATTATTTTTGTTGCTTTTTAAAGATAATATCTCTTCAATCCTGCGCATCTCATAGTTAGTCCGTTTGGTATTCTATGATAAATTTAGCTATTCCTAGCTATATATTTAATATACACAGAGTCTCTTATCCACTAAACCCACTTTCCAAAGCTCAAGAAGCACAAAATAGATTTAAAGTGTCCAGCAGAAATTTTCCTGTGAAATTGAGTTTTCCACTGGTAGAAAGATGGGGGAGCTGGTGGAACTGTTGCTGTATCAACTGTCCCTTACCTCATATAAGGCAGCAAAGAAAAAGTGTCAAGGAGAGGCAGGGGGTAGGGCAAGGTGTGGTAATACTCCCACTCCTTCACTAATGTTAGGTTATTGACAGACCTTCATGCAGGCGCTATAACTTACAACTACAGTATAGCATCTGTATCTCCGTTTGAACCCAAGACCTGCACATTCAGGGAACCTCAGCCAGCTCCTGTCATTGGTTTCTCCACACACACATCTCGGGCATGTGGAGAACTCAGCATGAGGTATGTATTGTATAATGTGTATCTAGAAACTGCTTCTTAAAATGTTTTAAAGAATTAAAATAATAGCAAGTATTAAGAACTTAAGAGGCATAAAGAAGAGGGCAAAAAGTTAATGGAATACTGAGTAACTGTCCTTCCAATAAAGTAGCAATAGTTAGCACATGACACAAAGTGAAAACAAGACAGAAGCAAATATATAACAGTACAACACAAAGTACACCTGATTAGCTAAATGCAAAGTATGACATTAAGACTTTTTGGATTGAAGATTAGGAACTTGTTTCTGCAATTAAAAAAAAAATAAACTAGCAACACTAGTCTATCATCAGATTACTAAAAATGGAAAGGAAATGTTCTATTCAACCCTCAGTGGGAGCATCAAAGATTGCCTCACTTGTAGAAGTAGAAAAAATTAAAGCTAGGTCTCAGCTGAATGAGATATTTGTAAGAAGAGACGTTTTTCCCCTCTCCAAGAAAAAAAAATGTGGAGGGTCTGAACTGCAGACACCCTGTTTCCATTCCATCTGCTATTTTGCCATGCTAAAAATATTCTCTATTGAAGGGTATTTTTCAGAGGAGTCTGTCTTTCCTGTATATTTCTATTGGCCTTAATCTGCAACATATTTTAATAATTATCTCAGCATACTATTAACCTGTCATATGAATGCCTTGCAATTTCTGCAGTAACTAAAGTATTAAAATATAACCTTAAAAAACCCCTGCTGCAGCTCTGCTAATATATTTAATAACTAAAGCCTCTACTAGGAAAAGTTTTACCAAATTCACATGGGATCTCAAGCTATTAGGTTGGAATAAGAAAACAATGGCTCAAGTCATTACCACTGCCTCATGTCGTGAGAGATTTTTTTGGTAGAAATCACGCAAATCATAACAACAGGTAGACAGACCAGCTCACAACATATTGCCATCATATTGCCATCGCCTGATTTAATTTTGGCCCTCATTCAGTAAGATGCTTAAGGGTGTGTCTAGACTACAGTGTTGTCGACAAAAGTGACTTTTGTCGACAAAACTATACCTGCGTCTACACTACCGCCTAGTTCTGTCGATAGTAAGTTGACAGAACGCGGCAGTTTTGTCGATGGCAGTAAACCTCATTCTACGAGGAATAACGCCTTTTGTCGACAGAGTTCTGTCAACAAAAGGCGCTATTGCATCCACACTGTGCTTTTTCAAAAGAGAGCGTCTAGACTCTCTGTCGAAAAAGCAGCTTGCTTTGTTGACAGAACTGGCTGTAGTCTAGACGCTCTTTGTCGATAGAGGCTTTGTCGACGGTATCTGTCAACAAAAGTCTGTGTCTAGACGTACCCTAAGTGTATGCCTGCATTTCAGCACACCTACTGAAGTCAAGGGGAGACTAATCACCAGTTGGGGATTGGCGCTTGTTTTACTGCCCCTTTTTCTAGCTACACCCAGTTTGTTCTTCCTGAGCCACCACCCTCCCGGGGGAAATTCTGTCTGGAATGGTACTACCGAATCTGGGGTTATGGTACAGAATCATAAAATACTAGGACTGGAAGGGACCTCGAGAGGTCATTGAATGCAGTCCCCTATCTTCCAGTAATGTCAGTATCATGGTTTCTTTTTCTTTTATTTCAAGTCTGCTCATCAAAGCAAGATCAAAAGTTCCTGTCTCATTCCTTAGAACCTTTGTGATAATGAAACTTCCCACAGTCTCCCATCTGTCTGTTTTGTTCCTGGGAGTATTTCTTCCCAGCAGTAGCTCCAGCCTCTGGTAGGTATTGCAGCTCTCCCTCTCCATTTCCTACTTATCCTTTTATGAAGGTCAGCCTGTTAAACTGGGAGGGGAGATCTTTTCTGAGGTGCAGCAGGCAGGGCTAATTAGCCTACCAGACAGCTGCTGACCTCTGACTTCAGTGGAGTGGTCTCTTATACTTTCACATTAGCGCATCTGTTTCAGCACCTTACTGAATTGGGGCCACATTCTATTACCTTAACTCATACTAAAGAGTACCTTACTCCATGAGTGATTTCATTGATTTCAGTTGGTCTTGTGGAATAAGGTGACTTTATATTTGACTTTGATACATGATTGTCTTCCTCAGCTTGCATGTCTTATCTATAAACAACATTAAAAAACTAACAAGATCCTGTGTGGGCCAGCATTAAAATTGTCTGGAATTCTTGTGAAATAAACTAGATTTTAGATTTACTGACCTACAATACATTCCTTGTATAGTCCAAGCAGCCAGGCCACCCAGGGAATCAACAAGAGAGAAGAAAGACTGGATAAACATAGAAGGTACAGCAAACTAAAGATAACTGCCCTGCAATTCTGAAGCCAGTGTCCAGGGGATGATGGAAAAACTTTTTGCTCTGTAAGTCTTACAGTGAGGATATTGGTGTGTATGTGTGCCTCTGCCCTTCATTTCCTATCAAGAGGGCTAGAGTTTGTTTGAAAATCATGACAGGAAAACAGGAGTATGTCTTGGCAGATCTCTTTGTAAAACAAGAGGTAATGGCAAGGTGAAGAAGCCTGAGGCAAAGTAAAGAAAAAGAGGATAGTCTCTTGTAGATGTGTCTGTCAATGAAATAATGAAGAAAAAAAGAAACAGAAGCTGTCTGCAGTATTCATGGTAGGACAAATGACAATCTGTGAGATAATAACAATAACTGTAACAATAATAATAATAATGATTAATATAAAATTATAGGGATGGAGCAAGACAACTACTTTTTTCCCTTTTTTAAAGTATCTAATTTTTAATGTATTTAGTGCTAGTGAAAGATGTTGAATGAATAGCCTAAAAAGTAAAGCATTTTATTTATTTACATATCCAGAATTGCATGGGTATAATGTGTTTGTTAGAGCTAGTAAAAAATTGTCTATTGAACAATTTCATTCAAATCCAAACATTTCACAGGAAATGTTGATTTTTATTGGAAAATGTCAAAATAAATTGTTTGATAACAGAATAAACATGTTTGATATCTTAATATATATTACAGCTCTAAATGAAATGAATCAACATTATTGAAACCAAATAGTTTACCTTATCAAAACCGCTCATCATTCAAGAAAGAAAACTATTTTATATTTTTTAAATTAAATCTTTTGATGATTCTGAATTAAATTTATGAATTTTTATTCCATGGGAAGTTGTGAAATTTTAGCTCTGTGTTTCCATTCGGAACAACAAAAAGTCACAGTTTTGGAAGTTCTGACTAGCTCAGGTGATTGTTATGAGTGTAAGTATAATTGGACGAAGGATGTTAAATTTAGATTAATCAGCCAATTGAATAGTCGATGCAATTTGCATCAACTATTTGATTAGTCAATAAGGGCACCTCCACCTTTGAAATGTATCAAGAGCCCTGCTGGCTTTTGCTACATTTCAAAGGTGAAAGCACCGTGAGAGCATGGGGTCAAGCAGTCCCCCACTAGCCCTGTGCTCCCCACTTTTGAAATGTAAAACAGCCCCTGCGGGGCTTGAGTCCCCTGCTGGCCCCTCATAGTCTGCTTGCTCCCTGTGCTCACTTTGCTTTTGAGTGCCTCGCCCTGCCCTGCTCTTGCTACATTTCAAAGATGGAAGCACTGCCAGTTCCCCGTGGAGCTCCTGCCCACCCCCAATGGAGATGTTGCTGGGGGGAACTGGCTTTTAAGCTAACTAACCCCAACATTGGCTCCTGCTCCCCCCTTGCTGCCTCTCTTCGAGAAAGGCAGTGGTGGGGGGGAGGGGAGGAGGGAAGGGACAAGTCACGTCGACTAGCCAATAAGCATATGCTAATCAGATAGTCAACTATTCGACTGGTTGCTTACATCCCTAAATTGGACCCCAGTTTTACTTTGTTTTAATTTAGCTTCTACTAATAATAACCCTACCATTTAGGATTCACCCAAAAGAATACAAATATAAATAACTTGAGGAGGTTGGTTTATTTGGTTTGTTTGTTAACAATGAAGATACTTGCTAAAAGCTAAGAAACCGTAGGTGGTAAGAAGGGAAATTAACTTAAAAATAAAAATTTCTAATTTGTTTCCATTTCACGGCATTGAGATTGAAACAATTTATCACATTGTCAGTTTTCCTTTTGGCACTCTATTTTTTCTAAAGTTGAGGAGGTTTAGAATTTGTTTAACTTTTCAAAAATTGATCTGAAATGAAAATATCTAGTTGTTTCATTGCACTAAGGAATTTTTAATGGAAAATATATAATGAATAAATTACATTTTTCCCATGAAGAAATTTGGTTTTCAACAAAATCCCATTTTATTGGGAGAAAAATGTCTTGGTTCAAAAATTTCAGCCATTTCTATCGTAAATCTTCATTTTATCAAAACTGATGAAAATGGCTATTCAGGATTAAATAATCACACTTTAAATCTTCGGTGCATATAAGTGACATGCATGGAAATGCATCTCAAAGAAGATCATAGAATTATAGGCTACATCTAGACTACATCCCTCTGTCGGCAGAGGGATGTAAACGAAGCACTTTGAAAGTGCAAATGAAGTGGGGATTTAAGTATCCTGTGCTTCATTTGTATAATCACATAATGGTGCTCTTTTGAAAAAAGCACCATTTCAGAAGTAAAACAGTGGTCTAGATGCAGTTCTTTCGAAAAATGAGGTTTACAGGATCTTTCGAAAAAGCGCCCCATTTTCGAAAGAACCGCATCTAGACCACGGTTTTACTTTCAGAATGGCACTTTCAAAAGAGCGACATTACGTGATTATGCAAATGAAGCGTGGGATATTTAAATCCCTGCTTCATTTGAACTTTTGAAGTGCTTTATTTACATCCCTCTGCCGACAGAAGGATGTAGTCTAGACATGGCCATAGAGTTGGAAAGGGCCACAAAGGTCTAACTACCTGCCAAGATGCCGGATTTCTTGTGTCTAAACCATCCAAGATAGAAGGCTATCCAGCCTCCTTTTTATTGTTCTACTGTTCTTACAATTAGAAAAGCTTTCCTGAGACTTAATCTAAATCTTCAGTGGTGTGTAGTTTGAATCCATTGCTTCCCATCCTGCCCTCTGTGGCAAAGAAGAATAACTTTTCTCTATCTTTTTATGGAAACCTTTCAAGTATCTGAAGACTACTATTATAACTCCCCTCTCCTTAATTTCATCTTTTACAAAATAAACATACCCAATTCCTTCAGGCTTTGCTTATATGGCTTGCATTCCCTCCTTGTCATTTCCCTCTGTATCCTTTACAGTTTTTTTACTCTAATCTTTCTATGCATTGGTGACCAAAACTAGACACGTTACTCTGCTGGAGGCCTAATCAGCACTTAGTAGAGCAGTATTTTGGATGCTATGCCTTTGTTAATGCAACCTAAACTTGCACTCTTTCTCTCTCTTTTTTTTTTTTTGCAAGAGCATCACATTGCTGGCTTATGCTGAGGTTGTCATTTATCACAACTCCCAGATCTTTCTTTGCAGTGCTGTTGCTAAGCCAGTGACTCCTCATTCTGCATTTGGCTATTCTTCCCTAAGGCTACATCTACACTGTAGCCTTCTTCCGCAAAAGCTTATGCAAATGAAGCATGGACTGGAATATCTCTGCACTTCATTTGCATAATTAATTAGCAGCCACTTTTACCCAAGAGGTTTTTGCGCAAAAAGGAGCTGTGTAGATGGCTCCTTTTTGCGCAAAAACCTCCTCTTGAGCAAAAGCCGTTCTTCCTGAAAAAATGAGGAAGAACGGCTCTTGCGCAAGAGGCAGTTTTTGCAGAAAAATGAGCCGTCTACACAGCTCCTTTTTGTGCAAAAGCCTCTTGTGCAAAAGCGGCTGCTAAGTAATTATGCAAATGAAGTGTGGTGATATTCCACTCTGTGCTTCATTTGCATAAGCTTTTGAGGAAGAAGGCTACAATGTAGCCGTAGCCTAAGAGTAGCACTTCCCTAAGTGTCGTTTCTTTGTTGAATTTCATTTTGTTGTCTACAGACCAGTTTTCTAATTTATCAAATTCCCTCTGAATTTTAGCCTCCAAACAGTTGTTAACCCTCCTGCCAGCTTTGTGTCATTGTCACATTATTGGATCATAAAGTGAGCAGACAGATCACTATCGCACCCACAGGTGGTGTTTGCCCCAAATTCTGTACAAAGTGGGCCGTGTGAGGTGTCAAATGGAAGCGCATGCTCTACTGATTCTATGTATACTACTCATGTATGATTTTTGTATATTAAGTTATGAATATGGACTCTGTTCTTGTATTTTAAATGTTCTCTGTCTGGGAGGGAGCAATGTGCCTGGACTGCCTATTGTGAGGAAGGATTAGTCAGTGAATGGCTGTGCTAATTAGCACTGCTCCATGGACAATGGCTCTCAGAGTGTCCAATATACATCTGAGGAATGCGTCTGGAAGCCTGCAGACTAGCCAGTGCAATAATGGCTACTTGCATGTGAAAGAGAGATATGATCATGTGACCAGCTCCGGTTTGGGAGCCCGTGAGGCTGTCTCCATCTTGTCTTCCATCTTGCTCCTGATTCTAGATGCATCCTTGTTAGGGACAGAGAGCCGAGAAGTATTGTTGACCAATCCTGATACAGGATATGCACCAGAGACTTTTAAGCAAGTAGTTTGTAACATCTCTGCTAAGAGCCTGCATCAAGAACTTGGTGATTGATGTATGTAATGTATTCTCCTTAAGAATCTTACTCTCAAACTTTTCTTTCTTTTATTAATAAACCTTTAGATTTTAGATTCTAAAGGATTGCCCCAGTGTGCTCTTGTGGGTAGGATCTAAAATGTGAATTGACCTGGGACTCTGGCTGGTTCTTTGGGACGGGGAGGATCTGTTTGGACTTGGTAAGATCGGGTTTTATAACCTCTCACCTGTGTGTAAGGTTTGGGGCTGATTGTGGCACAGGGAAAGCTGGGGGTATCTGAGGGGTTTTGCTTGTGAGGCTTTCTGCTGGCCAGGTTGGCAGCTGAAATGCTCTTTGTGACTGGTTTGTGGCCTATTTGGGAAAGGTCTCCAGTCAAGGGCTGTAAGTAGCCCTGGTTTTGAGCAATTCACCCTGAGCTGACACCCTCATTGGTGACCAGACCCGACCTGGTCCGTCACAGTCATCTATGGAGTTAAGAACTGCTGGACCCAGGCTAGGAAGACACCTCTGGCCTGTGAGGGACTCTACCTACAACAGTATCTCGGGTGAGGAATTATTATTGTAATTAATTTATTTTGTGTATCTAGCTTAGTTTGTATGCTTTGTATGTTTTCTTAGTAAAGTGTGTTGTTCCATTTGATACCTCTTTATCCACTTAAAATATATCTTTTGGCAGTTAACCTATTTACCTCTTGTTTATAATAAAACCTAGTGTATGTAATTTCAGATTAGATGGCAGGAAGTTGTTCATACTTTCCTCCACATTGAGAGAGGAGGTGAATTTCATATAATTTTGGGTTTGTACTCCAAGGGAGGTGGGCACCTGGGGCTCTGGTAAGTCTGTTAGGCAGTCTTCAAAAAGATGATCTCAGCATCTGTTTCATTCTGAAGCTGGCTGTAGTCCTGCTTGTGTGCTTGGCTGGAAGAGGTTTATGAGGCTGGCTCAGCAAGACCAGAGAAAGGGAATCCATGCTGTCAGAATAGGCTGACTCAGTGGTATCTCAGCTAATCAGTTCCTAAAGCATCCCTAAGGGGTCCAATCTGTTACAATTACCCCTTCATCCTTTGGGTATTCACAGATTGAATTTTTATGCTGTGTTCTAGTAGCTTCCTATATATTGAAGTCTGGCTGAGGATTATGGTCTATAATTTCCCCTTTCCCCCCCTTTTCAAAATGGGCACTATGTAAGCCCTTCTCCAGCTTTCCAATACCTCTCCTGTCATCCATGAGTTTGTAAATATTATTGCCAGTGGTGCCAAGATTTTTTTCAGTTAATTCCTTCAGTACCCTAGGGTGAACTGCATCCAGCCTTCTTATCTGAAGTCATTCGAATTGGTCAAAAGATCTCTGGTGTGTCCTTATCCTGATCTACATCCATTCCCCGTTATTGTCTATGGTAATTTTGTTGGTCATCTAACCACAGGTTACTTTTTGTGAGAAGAAGGAAAATCAGCCCCAGAGCCCTGCAAGCAGACTCACATGGACAGATCCACTAATGCCACATGGATTTCATTGAAACACATTAACTAAAGTGGGATTAGAATTTCCCAGTTAATTTTTATCTATAATTTATCTTGACTTCCCAGTGTATAAATCATAGAAATTTCTTTGTGAGTTCACTGTATGTGGGTTCAATTCTGCTATGACCAAAACTAAAAGAAGCAGAATTGGTCCTTGTTATTTTCATATCTTGCTTTTTTCAGTACCATGCAGAATGAAAAGTTTGAACTTCCCCAAGGATTGTAAATGTCAGTTTCTCATCAGAGTTATTATGCATGTCTGGCTTCCAATATTCTCACATCATCCAGATGTAATTGATTTTTTTCAGTACTTATTCAAGCCTTAACTAAATAGTACCATATTAATTAGAAACGCTTAAATGTGTGTTGAAATTATGCAAAGCTTTACGTTGAATTTGATACCCCTAAGTAAAAATCGGTCATTAGAATATTTATAGTGTTGCTTTGACATTTGTAGTATAATGTAGTATAATGTGTTGCTATCTATGCAAATTCAATATTGCATTAGGTCCCAATACTGCACTGTGCTTCATTTATGCTAAACCCAATACCTGGGCACTGTTCATTAGAAGATCAAGTTCTTAAACTTTCTCCATTTCCATTCAATTCAATATGGATTTTGCATAGGGTAAAATGCTAGTGCAAAACTTGGTAAATTAAGTCCATTTGCAGAGATGTAAACATGAACAAAATATAAATATTTACCGTAAATCTGAGCAGTATTACATTCATCCATGATATTTTACTCATTCTTTTTCTAAAAATGGAATGTATTACGAAGGAGAAATGAGTAACAAACACATTTTACGTGTCATGTGTCTTACACACTTAAAATATTGTTAGTGTTAGTTATTTATTGGTATCCTGGTAGCACTACTCAATAATACACTCACTTCACCTCCAGCACTTATTTTTTCCTCAATGCAATGCGCCCACTGTAATGACTTCAATGCAAATTAAACAGAGTGGGCCAATGTCTGGCTTGTAGAAAAAAATAATAATGTGAACCATTTAAGGGCTAGAGAGTCAGAGTGACATGCTGTGGCAACTTCAGACTGGGTCAGAGTGGGGATGCTGACCCATTCCACTCATACCAGGTGGCCAGAAGAGACGGGGCAGTATTTAGGTCTCTGACCAGTACCAGGAGAGCAGCACCCAATCTCTCAAATGTGGGAGTACTTAAATACTGGGGTTTTGTCATGATCTACTGTGGGCACTGCGCTCATTTCTCTTTTTGGGGGGCTGGAAAGGATGTTTTCCATCACCCTGAGTCCGACCAAGGTGGCCTTCCTTATGATGGATTAGGGCTTAGTTGGGGCAAACATTAAATGAGGGTTAGGCAATAATGTTGCAGTTCATTTTGTATGTATGGAGTGAATGTCCAGTACAAGGACTCCACAGAGAAGGGATATAGCAATCAGATGTAATGGATTGGGAAAAGATTTAATGGCAGTATTCTCTGAAGGAGCAGAAACAGGGCACGGTTCATGGGTCCTGTGATTGGTGTGGCAGGGCAACTCCCCTTCCCTAAAGCCCTTCTCTCCAACTATTGAGGGGATGACAGGACTGCACCAGTGGGTTGGCTGGGGACCCAGCTGGATAAAGGGAGAGGGCTGGTATTTAAATATTTATGGAATTGCCTGCACAGTTCACTTTTGTCTGCTGGGTACTCCCAGACATTTAGGAATAAAGTTACAGCCTAATGAAATGATATACATGGTCTCCTTTCCTTTTGCTACAACCAGATAATTAGGGCCAGGAATTGAGGGCATTAGAGGCCACAGTAACTGATCAAAAGCCACCCTTAATAAAGTGATTCACAATAAATTGTTACAAGACTAATATAACAGTGGAATGAATATTGTGGAATGAATGGTGTATGATAATTTAAAGACTATGTCATAATTCACATGTTCAAGGGGATTGAATTAAGGTTCCATAGGCATTCATTCTCAGATTTACTAACTTAAGAGTGCTTGACATTGCAACCTTAATGCTCTTTTAAAGTTGTGTGTATGCTTCTGTGTGTGTATAATTTCATAGCTTTTGTAACAAAGCAAACTGAAGAAAATAGAAATGTAATCATGAGGAATAATATTGCTAGCTACGTAGACCAAGAGCAGCATTAGAACATATAAAGCCATTGAACAGACTTACAATTTTAGGTATTTAGATATTTTCCCTTTTTACAGCAAAAGACACATTTCTGACAATAGGACAATGGCATCTGCCAAATTTCAAGTCCTTGCTCCAAATCATACAGGCTCTAGAGTATCTAAAACAATAGTTTCATAGATTTATTTAACATGAAAAAATCAACATATTCCCTCTTAATCTTCTCCAAAACCACGGAACTAATTTTACTGAATGTACATAAAAAAGTCACATTGCTTTACATGCCGTGGATATTGCACACAGATATTATATCCACTATTCTAACCTCTACTCTTCCAAAACACTGTAAGGAAACCCTCAACCTTCATTTAAATTTCTCTTCTTCTTGTATCCTATTTGCCACAATCCATTTATGTGCTAAAATATTGTTTTGAGAAGTAACCTTTAAAACTCCACTCTTCACGGAGCAACTAGTAGAATATACTGCTCATTTTATTAATAATTCTTTTCTACTGACTGACATGAGACTATCTGAAATGTATCCATTTTTTTCAGTCTGACAAGGGTGTATAAAAGTATCAGCTATAGCAGTACCAGATCTGAGAGCATTAGAATGACAGCATCTGCACTGTTAGTTGACTGAGGCAGCTTTCCTGTGCATTTCCAATTAATCCCAGCAGGTTGTCTCTTTGTCTCTGGATACCATAAAAACTGAACAATAAGTGTTGTGGAATTTTCTTTGCTACAGATTGAAAATAAATTATTTGTGTCTAAATTTCAAATACAGCTATATCTTTGACTCACTTATATATTTAGAACATTCTGAAGGGTACAAGCACCATCTAGCTCTTTTCCAGCTGAAATTCACAAGGCTTACCCTGAAAATCAAAGAGAAAACTCATGCATATATTAGCGAAATAGTGAGAGTATAGTCCTTTGAATCAGTTTAATTAATCTATAAATAGGAAGAAAATCACAATAATGTATTTTTTATGTTTGGCACACCAGTTACACAATGTATCCCTATGCCAGTTTTGTATAACATTGTTCCCACAGTGTATCAAATGGAACACATTATCCTAAGAAAAGACATTACCACATGTAATGCCATATTGTGTTACTATGATTAAATGAAAATACAAGTTTCTATTACCTCAGCTGGAGGTAGAACATGCACACACGCATGTGCTAAAACCAGCCCTTGGAATTTTGTAAATCATTAATTATTTAACAGTATTGGATTTTTTTTCACAGAAGCATTCATTAATCAACCTTCCCTACCCCCAACTATCAAAGCACATATGCATGAGTGGATGGATAGTTTATTATAATAAATAGTATTCCATAAAGAGTGATACTATTATCATTTCAAATGAATAGCAGAACATCTTTTGTATTTGTTAATGCCTGACAGATCAGAGCCAAATAGCCACTAGCACTACACAAATTATCTTGTTTTCTATTAGGGTGATATTTACAAAAGCAGAAATGGTTAAGCCATTAAGCATTATTTTATTAATGAGTTCATGAGCTATATTTAAAACCTAATTGTATGAATAAGCAGATATTGTTTTTAGAAATTAAATTAATTTAATCTTTGTATATTGTTCTGGTTGAGTTTCACATTTTCTTCCATTTTCAATCCAATATGTTTATCAGGGGTTACAGATTTAGATGTATAAACTTTGAGATGAAATTAATTATTTATTTAGATAAATATATTAATTTGTATTTAACATGTCATTATCTGATCAGAGGAAGAAAAATCTCATTCTGAATAAAAAAAATGCTGTCTTTTTTTAGTGCATTTTACACACAACCCAAACATCTCTGTACTATTCCCTCATTTTAGTTACAATTTAAAACATTTCCACAAAGTAACTAAATATTTTCTGTAAATTACTGGATACCAATTTGCAAAAGATTATGTGGACTCTTGTTTTGTAGTACCAGTCTATAGTAGGGAAGGTGATTAGATTTTAAAATTGAAAACATAATATTTCTTTTACTTGGTAAACTCCAAGCTCTAATAGTGTGGTAAAACAGATATTCTCATTGGTAACAGCAGGAAGTAGTCTTTGATGTGTTATTTGGCAGTTCTGTACAAATGATACATTTCTGTGAGCATTGACAGAATTGAAAACTAACTACAGGAGTTAGCCATCACACATATTTTAGAAAATGCAATTTTGATTATTGTGATACAAAATTTTATAAATGAAGCGAGTATGCTAAAGTAGCAGACTTTCTATTGATAGTGCAGTTATTAAAAAAGATAGTTATTTCACAAAGATCTGCACTATTTTGTCTAAAAATTAATATTGCAGCAAATATTGTTAAAAGTCAATAAATAACAGCTAATTGCAAATTAGAGTTTCCATTTCTCTGGAGATTCTGATGTTATGAAGTTTGTTTTTAACTGCATTGGAGTAAAACACTGAAATTCTGCAGTTGTTCCCTGCTATCTGTAATAGTATACTGAGAAGAACAGAAACTAAATCTTATATAATCATCCAATGAGTTTCTGTAGGTTACCACTTTTCTGGTAATTTGATATTTTCTTTTCCTAGTAACACTATGATTTAAGATACCATAGTTCTTTACTATGCAAAATTTGTATTATTCATGTAATGGCTCCCAAATGATTATTTAAGCCAAATGAGATTTGACTATGACTGGGGAGTGTCAAGAAGGAAGTTAGTGGGATTTGCATAATAATTGGTTTGAAACAAGTGATATACATTTCAGTACTATGTACACAGAGTATAATGAATAGAGTAGCCACAGTCTGTTAGATCAGTATCAGAAATATAATGAAAGCTGAATATTTTTCAGTCTTTGGAGGTTTTGAAACATCCATACTTGCTAATGAGCTAATTTAGATAAGCATTAAACAGGAATTTAATTATATTACTAGTAATTATCAGCAGGCAGTACAATATAAAGGCCTTTTAGTTTCCTTCAAAAGTTGTAATTAACCATGAAAAAATTATTTGACCTCATGTACTGAATATAAGTAACTCAAGTGAAAAAAAAAGATTTAATGAGGATGTTTATGCAGAAAATTCTTTTCTTATCTGCTATTTAATGGAAAGTATGAGAATACGTTCCATGTGCAAAGTTAACAACCAAAATTAGATTATGGTTCTGGAAATACTTGGTGAAATTAAAAGAACTGAAAATCAAACTGTGGGCATGTTATAGGTGTGTTTTAGTGCAGTGGTGGACAATTTGTGGCCCATTAAGGTAATCAGGTAATCTGACGGTAGGCTGCTGACATTAACCATTTGCAAGCACCACCCCCAAAAGCTCCGAGTGGCTTCAGTTCTCTGTTTCTGGCCAGTGGGAGCTATGAGGGTGGCACCTACAAAAGGTGCTGGCTGTTTTACTCAGATTGGACCTGATCCAGCAAAGCACTTTAGTGCTTAGGATCATAGGACTGTAAGGCTGAAAGGAATCTAGAAAGGTCATCTAGTCCAGCTCCTTGTGGTGAGGCAGTACCAAGTATACCTACTATTCCTGACATGTTAGTCTAACCTGTTCTTTAAAAACTCCAATGACAGGAATTCTGCAACCTTCCTTGGAACAAGTTCTAATGCTGAATTATCCTTATAGTTAAAACATTCATTAGCTAACCTGAATTTCCCTTGCTGAAGATTAAGCCTCTTACCACTTGTCCTACTTTCAGTAGATGTAGAGAACGATTGATCATTATCCTCTTTACACATTTGAAAAGACTATTATCAGGTCCCCCATCTCAGACTTCTTCAAAATTAAACATGGTCAGGTTTCCTGAAACTTTAATTTCTGTTTATCCAATACTATCTTAAAATATAGTGGACAGAGTACTTCACCTGAGGCCTCACCAATGCTGAGTAGAGGAGGACAGTTACTTCCCACATCCTGATAATACATCCAAAAATATACCCTTTTTGCAATTGCACCACATTGTTAACTCATACTTACTTTCTCAGAAGGTAGGCATATTAGTCTTAACTTTAAAAGTCTGTAACTTTTAAAAACAACATGTAGTCGTGTGGGAACTCAGGGTACGTCGACACTTACACCCTAGTTCGAGCTAGGAATACAAATGTAGGTGACCGAAATTGCTAATGAAGCGGGGATTTAAATATCCCATGCTTTATTAGCATAATCTTGCCCACGTGCTATTCTGATCACAGCTGATTCAAACCAGGATTCGCTCCGGGCTGATTCGCTCCGGGCTGTGTTAGTTCGAATCAAACCCCTTGATTCGAACTAACGTTACTCCTCAAAAAATGAGGAAGAACTAACACACTTCCTGGTTTGAATCAGCTGGCGATCAGAATAGCACGCAGGCGAGATTATGCTAATGAAGTGCAGGATATTTAAATCCCTGCTTCATTAGCAATTTCGGTTGCCTACATTTGCATCCCTAGTTTGAACTAGGGTGTAAGTGTAGACATACCCTCAGAGACTAAACTCACTTCTTCAGACAAAATCCATTTTTGCTCATGAAAGCTCATGATACTCTATATATGTTTGTTAGTCTCAGAGGACACATTTACACAGCAGGGTTAAAGCCGAAATAAGATACGCAACTTGAGCTACATCAATTGCATAGCTTAAGTTGAAATAACTTAATTCGGCTTTGGTGCTGTCTACACAGCAGGAAGTCGAAGAAAGAACATTCTTCCTTCAACTTCCCTTACTTCTCATAAAATGAGGATTACAGAAGTCAGAGTAAAAAGTCCTCCAGCTTGACATTATGTTGAAATAACTGCTTGTAGTGTAGATGTGGACTATGTTATTCCAAAACAACAATGCTGTGTAGACGTATCCTAAAGTGCCGCAGGACTACTCACTATTCATATTCAATTTGTGATCTGCTATAACCTCCTTGATCCTTTTCTGCAGTACTACTGACCAACCAGTCATTCCCATTTTTTATAGTTGTACATTGGATTTTTGTCTTCCAATGTGTAATACTTTGCACTAGTCTTTATTGGATTTCATCTTGTTGATTTCAGAATTCTACATCTTCTCAAGATTACTTTGAATCTAATCCAGTCCTCCAAAGTTCTAGCAATCCCTCTCTGCTTGGTTTCATTCACAGATTTTATAAGCATACTCTCCTCTAGTCATTAAAATGAAAATATTGACTAATATTTCATCTATAACAGATCCATATAGGACTACACTATGTGTCCCTCCAGTTTGTCAGAAAACCATTGCTATCTACTCCTTGAGTAAGATCTTTCAACAAGTTTTTTTCTGTCTTTATAGTAATTTAATCCAGACCACATTTTCCTAGTTTCCTTATAAGACTCACATACTTTAAGTATATACAGAGTGCCACTTAGAGCACTCCTGCCATGCTCAAAATTAAAAATGTGTTCAAGTGTTTTGCTTTATTGGAACAAAAATGTGGCTCTAAAATATGTCATGATAATTTGTTTACTACTGATGCAAAAGTTGGTACATGCTCAAAAATTTCAAAAATATAAAATTTGTATATTTTATTAAAGTGCCTATGTTTGAAAATTATGTTTATTAATTTTAAGATAACTGGTGTAGGTATCCTTTCTGTCTTTAAGATGTTTTCTTGCATATCAGAGGGTGTGTCTAGACTACAGGGTTTTTTCAAAAAAAGTGGCCTTTTTAAAAAAACCTTCACATTCTTTTGAAATTAAATCGAAAGAACACAGCAGTTTTTTTGACCACAGAAAACCTCATTTTACGAGGAATAACATGTTTTTCGAAAGTGCTCTTTTGAAAAAAGGCATTATTAAACTCTAACAGTGCTTTTTCGAAAGAGAGCATCCAGACTGCCTGGGTGATCTCTTTCGAAAAAGCGGCTCTCTTTTTAAAAAAAAAGAGGCTGCTGTCTAGACGCTCTCTTTCAAAAGAGGCTTGTAGTCTAGACGTACCCATAGTCTAAACTATATTTTCTAGAAAAAATATTCTAATATTGAGTTGGTTTGTGGTGCAATGGTTTTCTGACATTCTGTTACTGGAGAGGAAACCTTTTTCATTTTTAAATATAAACATTGTTACAATGAATTATGGCTTGCGGAATGCTAAATATATTAGTTGATATTTGTTGCTCCCATCTCTCAAGTAACTTTAGTGATGATAGATGCATGAACATTAACAGCCACTTCTTACTTTTTTTTCCTTATTGTACATTTGGCACTAGAGTGGTGAATCAACAAAATTAGTTCAAAATTATATTAATTAATTCAGGTAATAGCTAAACACTTTAAACTCCCAGGCTGGCATCTGTATTGTGCCCACAATTTCTGAGTAACTTGCCAGCTGGTAAGACAAATACACGACAGGGATCTGAAATATATACGAGAATGGATCTTGCACTCTTTTACCATTTTGAATACTTTTACCATTGAGAATACCATTCTCAATCAGTTGAAAAGTAAAAGATGAAAATAAAAATAGCTAAAATATCATTTTTTCAAAGGTGAAGCCTAATACCATTTAAAAATAGTAATTATTTTTCAGGGTATATTATGAAATTCTTTTTTTTTAATTTTCATTTAATTTTTTTGTTACTTACATTAATTCAAATGTTGATTTTCCGCATTTGTTATTCATGAAAAAATGTGTTGATTAAAAATCTGCTTTTGAATAAAAAAAGATATTCTTTTTCAGAAAAAGTTTATTTTACTTAAAACTTTTCATTTTTAGTGAAAATTTTTCAGTTTATCTTTTTCAAGAAAGCTTCCTAAGTGAAGTCACACTCATCTAAGCCAAAAGTGTGAATTTTACACACACACACACACACACACTTACAAACAACACTTTCCTTGCAAGCAATATTGTAGTTGGTTTTTTTAAACTATTCCAGTTGAAAGTTAAAGGGAATATTCTGTAATAGCATGCACTAAAATTTCTGCACCTTTCTGTGACATTTTTTTCTGCCTCAAAATAAAAACTCAGATTTATGTATGAAAAGTACCTAACTATTGCAGGCCGAGTTTTGGTTACAATTATGGTTTATTCAGAAATTATGGGCACAGTCCTGAGAGCAGGAATGAGAGCCTAAAATATTTTACACTGTTTTCTGAACTAATTAATAGAATTTTGTTGGTTCTAGTGGAAAAGATATAAAGAGGAAACAAAAGTAAAATGTGATAAGTCATAGAGGTAACTAAAAAAAGCACATGTAAAAGAAATGCTTATGCAATAAGGTATCATTAAGCCTTCTCAGTCATGGCTATAGCCATCTTGGATGGTAGTCAATTGATCCACAGTATCTAACTTAAATATGTTGCTTAGATGCAGATACATGGAACAATTTATATACAATATTGTAAACAGGGTAATATTAAAGTGACAAAGTCCAAAACTACAAAAATGCTGTACCTGAAACTACAGTAAGCTAAATCTGGAAAAAAAAAATCTACCATAGGGTACGTCTACCCAGCAGGGTTAAAGTCGAATTAAGCTACAGAATTTCAGCTACATCACTTGCATAGCTTAAGTCAAAATAGCTTAATTTGGCTTTAGGCGCTGTCTACAGAGTAGGAAGTCAAAGGAAGAACACTCTTCCTTCAACTTCCCTTTCTCTTCGTAAAATGAGGGTTACCATGAGTTGGAGTAAGAAGTCCTCCATTTCGACTTTATTTCGAAATAAAGCCTTGTACTATAGACACTATGTTATTTTGGAATAACTGATGTTATTCCAAAATAACGCTGCTGTGTAAATGTACCCATAGTGTATAATATAGAAAAATCCTGCTGTGTGTCTATGCATGGTTTGACTTTTTTTTTTTTTTGCATGACTTCATGGCTATTTCAGTCCTATTATGCCAAATTCTTAAGGGGAAAGGCTTTCATCTCTCTAAAGCAAATTCTGCAGCCACTGTATATGGTCTGTGTAAAAGGCCTGTATGAACTAAAAAAGGATCTTTTCACGTACTGTATTTGGAATATATAGACCACTTTCAAACAGTGTATAATGTAATACTTATAGATCATCAGTCATGTTCCTTTCATTGCACACCAAAATATTTTTTTAAAATGTGCATGACAATTAGAGATCATGATGCATTTAATGGCAAAACAAACAATATGTCTTCAACCATATTTGAAACTTGTATAGGTTGAACCTCTCTAATCTGGCACCCTCAGGACCTGAGCAGTGCTGAATTAGTGAATTTGCCAGACCATGGGTCTTCAATATTGTCTAGTACAATGGCTCTCAAACTTTTTGGCTTGTGGCCTACTCCTCTCAGTGTAGGTCTTTCTGTGGACCACCAGCCAAACACCCAGGATGACAAAATGGGTGCAGGAGGGGGTGAGGCTGCAGGATCTGGCCAGGAAGTAGGGTGCAGGAGCACACTGAGGGTAGAGGGCTGGCCGGGAGGTAGAGTGCAGGAGCAGGCTGAAGGGGTGTGTGTGTGGAATCTGGAAGAGAGGTTGAGTGCATGAGTGGGCTGAGCATGGGTGGGGGTCTGGGAGCGACGAGTACATGAGGAGGATAGGGTTCAGGGTATGGGCATGAGGGCAATGGAGGGTGCTTACCTGGCTCAATGCTTCCTGCCACTCCCAGGCACCACCCCCACCACCCTGCTTCTCCCATTGGCCAATGGAAGTAGCAGGGGAAGCCTCCAAGAAAGCTGTTTCCTCTGTTGCCATTCCTCCAGCTGGGGGGAGCAGCAGTGCACAGAGCCATTTCCACCCCTTGGAAGCCAGATTCAGCTTGCAAGGCTCATCCTCTTCACCCAGCAGCGGGAAGCCGATGCTGGCATTCCAACCTGCCAGGGGATGGAGGGCTGGAGTGTCAGTGCAGGCTTCCCACTGAAAGAGGGAGTGAGCCCTGAGCCTGCGGCCTACTTGCAAGATGGTCGTGGACCACTAGTGGTCTATGAACCTCACTTTGAGAGCCACTGGTCTAGCAGCATTACCACCACTTCCACTGCCTACCGGGCTCTTAGAAGACACGTAGGGGTAAATTAGAGCTAAATAACAGCATTATAACACTGAGAGCCAGGACTGGTGGCTATAAACAAACTGTATGGGACCGCAAGTGGACATCTGGCTAACTAAAACCATGCTGGACCACGGATGTTGCCAGACCAGAGAGTGCCAGATTAGAGAGGTTCAACCTGTAGCAGCAGTTACTTAACTGTATTGCTTATAACTAACTTTTTAAGATTTGTTTTTTATAAACATATTTGGGGAGATAAGGCTAATATAGACCACATGGATTTCTACAAGCTGAGGAGCTGGCATTTTTATTCTATAATAGCATAAAATGTTTCAAACTGTTTAAATGGAAAGGCACTAGGCAAACTTTTTCTTCCGTTGGTGAATCTGCTAATGCCATAAAAAACAGAAGAAATAGTTGCCTTCTATGCAGGCCATTTTTGGTGCTCTTGTCTGATCTGTGCATAATCAAATTAAAAATATCCTCAAGGGGGTTTGTGACCTGTGTAACTACTTCAATGGTTAGTCAAGTTTACAAAAATGGTTACTGACCAAATAGGAAAACAATTTAACTTAATATCTATAGAAGCAGAGCATGCCAGTGGAAACTCAGAGTTTTAGTGACCTCTTGATGAGCAGAAAGTTGTGTGTGGATGGCAAGACAGATGTTACACTCACTGACCTTCACTCACTGAAACTGATAATCAGTTTGGCTGTCATTCATTGCTCTTTGAGGCTTTCACATAGCAAATCAATACCAAGGAGACATACTTGATCCTACAGGCCCTGCCAGAAATTAGGTTTGGATTTGGATTTTCTGGAACGAATCCGAGCCTAGTTTGACAACAAAGGGGAAGCTGCTGCAGGAACATATGCAGAAGATACATTTCTCAATCTCCAGAGGAAGGAGAAAATGGAATCCTTTTTCTGTCTTTCATACAATACATAAACATGAAGGCAAAATATACAATAAATGAAATATCAATATTTATACACAAAGCTTGCTACTGAATATATTTTAATATAATGGTATCAATAGAGATGTTATCAAAGAATATTTCATTTTATCTTATGACCTTCTCAAGCATGTGAGTCTTTAATGGTAACAGGGGTACTATAGGAAGAACATTTCTCTTCAATTTGTTTTTTTCAGAATTACACCAGAATGAAGGAGAATTCACAAATCATCAAGATAAATCATTTCTCATATGATTAATGATACTTCGGGTACACATGAGTAAACATCCATGAGCTCAAACAAGGTTGATGAAAGGAAATACTTCTGAGCTTATTTTCTTTATCATTTTTTCTCTCAACTCTTTATTTTATTATTTTTCACAATATCAAGTAATGTAATAAAACACAAGGGTGAACAACATTGCAGTGGCTTGCACCATTATAATCTTGGGAGCTGCTGCTTTCAGATAGTTAACATTCCTATAATTTTTATACAAAATAGGGAATAAATATAATATAGGAATTCAAAGGCAAAACAGACTTTAATAATGATCATTATACTGCAGAGAAGACATGGAGACATCAGGGTATGTCCTTCTTACATTATAAATAGGCTAAGAAAGTCCCCAGTGGGGTTATACCACATCGCCCTGTATATGGTTCTACTTTTTTGTCAAATTTAACATTGATTTCAAATTAAACACTGAGCTAATACAATAATAATTTAAGCTTTACTAATATTATCTATTGGTAACTGAATTTCTGGGTGACTGCCAAAAATAATTATTTTGCTGTGATTATGGACTGTAACCTATAATTGATTGCAATAATTTTAATTTCAATTTGAACCTTGAGATCCAAATGCTGAAAATGTATGCCACCTGAACTAAAGGAATCTTACATCAGGTATTGTAATTCTTCTACTCAGGTTACAGTATATGAATGTTTACTTTGGCCTCCACCCTCTAGGTGGACTGTTATATTTGTCCCTTTTTACAAAAGATTGAACTCTGAATTTGTTCCAGCAGTTCTATTAGATGACTCCATGAGGGACAAATTAGGGCAAACTCATCATAGGTTTCAGCACTATGCCAACACTGTTTTTCAAACCTATGCTGTAAGTAGTATCTTCAGAGGCTGAAAAAATGTGGTCTGTCATGGTATTTTTGAAAAAAAACAACAAATGGTCTGGTAGCACTTTATAGACTAACAAAACATGTAGGTGGTGGTATGAGCTTTCATGGTCATAGCCCACTTCTTCAGATGACCGGAGTCTCTTGAGATCAGATTACAGTGACTGAAAACTGTTAACATCTCATGATTGCAATTTACATAAAATGAGTTAATAGTTTTAGTAAAGTTCTTAATGGACTGGTATTGTGGATACCTGACCAGTAAGAACTCTTCTAAGACTACTAATTTGTTTCATATAAGTTGTGGTCATGAGATAATAATGATTTTGTTACTGTGTTCTGATCTCAGATTGACAGTGAACTGTTCCTAGGGGTAAAAAAATCCATTTCTTGTGAGCTGGTGAGCTATTTAAGCAGCCCATGAAATACACAATGTCTGGCCCAAGCTGGTTTCAGACTCATGCCTCAAGGCACAATTTATTATTTAATCACACAATTTATGAAGTAGCACAAAACGAAGTGATCCCTCTGGCCAAAGCAGGCTGCAGAAACAAGAAGCATTAGCAACCTTCATGGATGCAAATTTCAGGAGAGAAGAGTTTGAAGAAGATACAAGGGACATAGTCCAGGTGCACATGTCTGGAAAGGTAAGTGCAATTAGTTTCCTTAATAAAGAGCCAGTTCAGTTTTATAAACAGGGAGTGCTATCATATGCTATCAGCAGGCAGTAAATGAAACTGAGGTCTCTCTCATGGCCTCTCTAATCCCTAAAAAGAGGAAATACCCTACCTTTAATATTCTACTGAGTCATTTGACAGGCAGGCAGCCCTTATCCCTTTCTTGTTTCTTTCACTCTGTCACAATCCTATTTCCAGCACTGTGCGTCATTTAGTTATCCCTGTGAGACAGAATAAAAACATTTACAAACACAAAAAGAATAAAAAATTCAAACAACTAAACATTGACTCTTGTATATGTAATTCAAGAAATGTTTTGTATATGTAGACTGAAACCTGATCCTTCCGAAGTCATTGGGAATTTTGCCACTGATCCCAGGGCCAAGATTTTGCTCTGTTTATATATTTCAAACCACTGCTTACACTATGGCTCAACAGAATTTTTTTCAGAACTTTTTATTCAGAATTTTTTCTCTCTAAATGAAAATTATCTTTCACTCCCTTTTCATGGACATAATTTGTTCTGTTGCTGTCCTCTTAAGGTAATGCTATGGAAATACCTTGAAATGGAAAGATAAACTTGCCATATAACTCTCCATATATACTTTCTGAAAAATCTATTTATATCAATCATCTTTTATAGCAGAGATCCCAACAAGAGAGACCTTTTTAATTGTTTTGGTTCCTGCTGTGTAGCAACTTGGATTTAGTTAGAGCTACCGTCAATACCCTGTTTTGGAACAGAACAGAACAGAAAAAGAAGCTTGTACTACTGCAGTAAGTGGAATTTTCTAAGTTCAGCAATGAGTGAATAGTGGCCTTGAGGCCCATGTGAGTAAAGTCTGTATTCTAGCACTGTTCATTGATTTGAGTCCTCAGATGTCTGCTCTGAACTTCACCAGTGCTTGACATTAGACATGCATGTGCCTTGCAGACATTCAGAAGCTCAGTGAGAAAAACATGCTGTGATTTTAAATCAGAGAGGAGAACGAAGCCAAATGTAAACCAAGAAACAAAGAACGAAAAAGGAAAGATAGAAAAACAAAGATTGTTGGCATAAAGTAAATAAAACACTGATAAAGATCGGAGATCAGACTAAATAGCCCTAGTCCCACCAGATAGCCATGGAACATACAGCCCAACTCAGGAGGCAGCTCACCTTTGTATTAACCCATTCTTGATTTGGCTATGTGCTTGTCCTGGTCCTTCAGTTTAAATTAGAGTAGCCAGAACCCTGATGTGGGTTACACCTGCTCTAATGATCCCAAAGGACTGTTATTGCAGCCAGATCATGTGAGGAGTTTGGTAGGGAACACATAAACATGCCTTCTGTCCTCCCCTGGCCTTGCCTCCTATACTCTGCTGCACCAAGAAGAGTAGCATAGGAGTCGTTACAGCAATGAGGTGATCCTTACGTGGACAGATATATGCTGGTTCCAGGGCTCTATGCAGTACAGGTACTAATGGGCTCATCATAATGAGAGATTGATGACAAAATATCCAATCTTACCTCCAGAATACTAGTATGTGTTGCTTAGTTCATTTCCCAAGGCTGAAATATAATTTGAGAAATTCTGCTTTCAAAGAGAATTAAATTACTTAAGTGCAAACCTCTAACACATGATGAACTCCAGTGGTGTTCAGAAGGTAAAGAATAGCAAAATCTTTATCGGCAGAGGGACAAATTATGACCTCACTCATATCCATACATTCATATTGTCTACAAGATTAGGCACAGGATGTTCCTTAGAAGTTAACATTTTGCCAATGGCTTTTCAAGACTTATAAATGGAAAGTGTAATATCTTATTTACTTATTTCAATGTTTAATTTTACTATGAGCATGAACTTGAAAATATCCACATTAACTTGTAAAAACAAATGTTAGCAGAAAACTCTTTGTTTTTGTTCGTTTTGTTTTGTTTTGTGCTTTTACTATGGATTATGATTAAGTCAAATGTACTACTTTATAAAATGTTATAAATGTTATTAAGTCAAATGTACTACTTTATAAAATGTTATCTATATCACCAAAATAGCTCAGAGAGTGTCAGTGCAAAACAATTGAATTCTTTGTGTTCTGCCCTATCTAAGATCTTAATCTTGCACTTTGGAGAAACACTAATTTGTAAAGATAGAAGACAATTCAATCTCTGAGAAAGCTTTAATATAGGTTCACATTTCTATAGGAAAAGGAATTATGCTTGCATCTATTTGTCACATTTAAGAGGATCAGTCTTAAGAATTAATGAAGAAAAGACTTAAATCTGAAGAATAGGCCAAAATCTGTTATTTCCCAGCCTCTTTGGTACACAAAATGCAAGTAAAATGTTTCCTCTGCATCGTGTATTAAAATATGTGTGCTGTTTATTATTAGCCATTTCTGTGTATTTCATCAGTGAAGTTATGTTATGCACTGTAAATTATGGGCCAAATACATTCAGCTGTATAAATCAGTCTAGTTCTTAAAGTCAATTATATTATAATGTGTTTCCCTTCACCCACTAGCTGTTACACTTGCAGTTGTATATGGTTTAAGAGTGAGCTGGGGGAACAGAAATTGAAGCAAAGTGTTCTGTTGATGGGCCAGGCAGCCTGTCATCCTTTATTCAGTAGTGGTAAAAAAAGAAGTGGGTTAAACTCATGTAAACTAACTTAAACTCCATATTCCCCAAGTGGGAAGTGGGTACATTCCATATACCCACATTTATTGACAGCTAAGCTAGTGCTCTAGGGGAAGCATCTGCTGATTTGCAAGTGGTCTGGCTACATTAATATTTGTGAGATTTTTATACAAAATGGTCCTGCAAATACCCTATACTGGACTCAGCAGAGAGTCTGTTGGGTAGGGTTTTGGATAAATGTGAAATGTTGGCACTGGGGGTGTGAAGCAGGTGCCACAGAAAGGTCCCTGGGATAGGTCCAGGGTCCTGCTGGACCAATAGAATATAGGGACACCAATGGAATAAGTAGCCATTGACTCAGAGGAGAAATCGCTTTTTCCTAATTTCAGTGGATTGATATTCCAAAGGTCCAGAAGTGACTACAGTTTCTGGAAGTGACTACAGTTTCTGATGCAATGGTGGATGGCTTCTTCTGCAGAACTCACTGTGACCTAGGGTAAACTTTGAGGCTACAGTGTTCTTACCATATACTGTGAATCCAGAAGGCATGTACAACTGCATTGCACCTCCAAAGTGATGGCATATTAGAGAGACATTACTGCACCCTGGAGGTTCAGCACTCTTTGGATACAGCTAGACTGTGGGGTTTTTTTGGGATACCAGAGGTATTCGGAAAAAACTCCACCGCATGCAGGGAACACATTTGTTCTTCTGCTTTTTTTGTGTGTGGAAGAGCAAACACACTCTTTTGGAAGCCCCTGTATTTCTCATTCCATGAGGAAGAAGGGGGCTTTTGAAAGAGGGTTTTTTCCCAAAATTTGGCCCAGTCTAGAAGGGCCAAATTTCAGAAAAGCCTCTTCTGACAAAAGTGTCAGAAAAAGATATACAAAATGCGGAGTGTATCTTTTTCCAATAGATCCTTGCAATCTAGACGAACCCTTTCTTTGTAGAGCAAGAACAATGAGACTGAGCTATACATCTGCTTTTGTTACTGACATTGTAGTGGACTGCTGTGCACCAGACCACTGGGAGTTCCCCTGACACCATGATGTTTGGGAGGGAGATAAAAACCCCAACAGATCTTCTGCTAAGAGACCACCTAGGAAGAATAAGAAGGTGCACAGAACTGAACTATGATATTTGGAACCGGAGTCAGGGGACTAATGTTCCCAGAAGGAACTGCTATTGATGGGACACTACGGAAACAGGGAATGTGAAGGGTTAGGCTACAACCAAATAAGCCACATGGATCAGCAATCCAAAGGGTTTAATAAAAGCATTACTTATTCAGCTTAAACTGCTTTCAGCTTCCCTTTTGATGAATGAAACAAAAGTCACCTAGTGCCTGGGAATGTCCCTGCGCTACCCTAGATAATCTGTCAAGATGTGGTATATAGGAAGGAGCTAAATTGTCAGAGAAAAGAAATGTATTTTACATCAGGACAGGCTAGCACCACAATGACCCAATAGGAGGACAGGCATAAGAACTGCTGAGAAGTCTGCTGAAGAATACAACAGCCAGGAAGAAGTGAGTAGAAACAGCTGAAACATCCAACCTCTGAGAAATCGTTATTCTCCTTGATGTTATTCCTCCATTTCCCTCAGCCAATGGACACCTGAGCCCTCAGCTGACCTCAGGGAATTCAAAGGCCCCTGCCTGCGGCACTGCTCCAGCCCAGCCATGGTGGGAGGTGGAGGGGGGGGGGGACTCCAGCCCATCAAGGTTCACATTTAACCTGTTAACCAATTAAATTGCATTTTATATTCCTACCCCTCATTCTACAATACTGAAGTCAATTTTGCTGTTGTTATACCAGCTGTGATCTAGCCAAAAGTTTGATATTTTATATATATCTACAGCTACATTTGCTGTGAATTTTCACAATTACTCCCCTTTTCACCATAGAGGAAGTGACATTATTGTACAGTACTGCAACATTAGTCTTGAAAAGTCTAATATGGCAATTATGTGCCTGATCCTGCTTCTCAATGGGAGTTTTAAGCCTAGATTAATGACAGAATCAAGTTCTGTGTAATTACTGCATGCCACTGGTAGATCTACCTGCCTATAAAAGTATGAGAAGGAACATGATTAAAATTGGAGCAAAGCATGTACACTAGCAGTTGTTTAAAAGATTTATTTCTTTAATATAATTATCATGAAAGGTTCAATAGTATTTTTAAGGTGTTAAAATATTTTGTATGAGAAGAGCTTTTGTACAAGAATATTTTGTACAATAAGATGGGTTTTTTGCCATCTGTTGCTTCTTCTGAGGAAATGTAACATCTGGTTGATGAAGTCTCCTGGGATAAATTTGCTGTATTAGAAACATGGATTTCTATGAAGGAATTACTATTGATCATTTGATGTGTTATCACATTTTCTTTCTGGCAAGCTGGTCAGTAATACAGCAAACTAGACCCACCAATCCTGGGCCTGATGTTTTACCAATTGTGTGAGGAAATGAATCTGACATATAGCTGGCTGACTGGCCTGAAGAAAGGGCATAATAGGACAAGTTTCTTATCGTTAGTATTTTTATGAGGTGCCTAAAGCTATCCTGTTTCCCCAATCGTTCCATGTTAATTCTAAATAACAGAATTATCAAGAAAATAGATGTTGTGTTTGAGATGGGATGCAGTCATAGAAGTCTCCTTGGGATTGTTTTCCAGTGTGATGATCATGCCACTGATCCTCACCTTCTTACTCTTTGGGGTTCCCTACCACCCTGTCTTGCTGGGCCAAATCCTCTGGTCTCTCCCCAGACAGGGCACAGAGTTGGGGTTATCACTCCCCCTGCAGAGCAGTGCAGATACTGAGCCACTTCAGCTCTGGGAAGACTTAGTTCGAGGTCGCCAGGGAAACCAACCCCCCCAAAGGGATCAAAACCCCAGAAAAATCAGTTTTCCTCTGTATAAACTGTTTACATAGAGAAAGCTCATATGGTATGCTCTCTTTATGAATGAAAGAGAGATATGCACAGTGGTTGCTTCCCCCAGGTAACAATTATTTACATTAAACCTGATAATAAACAGGAGTTTTTATTAGGTATAAAAAGTAGGATTTTACTTTTTTCTATTTTCACAGGTTGCAAGTGAAAAAAGTCAGGTCAAAGTAAGTTGCTAAATTAAAATGAATAGAAAATGCATAACTAATTCTAATCCACTAAGAAACTTGATACATGCAAATTCTTTCACCAAACAATTATTATTTCAAGTTTCAAATGCCAGCTGAAGACAAAAGACTGATCACTTCCCATTGTTTAAATAGACTTTACCTGAGGATGGGGATCCTTTGTTTGGCACCCCCCTTCCCATGGAAAAACACCAGTTTTAAAATGGATTCCAGTGCCAGGTAGCATGGTCACATGTTTTTCTAGACGAACCACCTTTTGGGCTTAGAGGGAGAAACAAGGCTATTTACAGGTCATTGAGTTGATCAGCAAGCCATTAGGCTTCTGGGGCACCAAAAATAGCTCTCATTAGCACATTTAAGACTAAATAAACAGATTCACACTTCATATTTTTCACATGAGCAAAACCAGAATATACAGATCCAGCAGATTGTAACTGTAAAATTAATATGTTACTTGACATGTTTTGCATAAAGCATCTTCAAGTTATGCATATTCATATTCCTAAGCCAATTTGCATAAGGCATGGGGGCACCACAGTGCTATTGATGTCCATTACTGGCAGGTACAAGATAGAACACTTAATATTATAAATGCTTAATATTATAAATATTACAATATTTCATATAAAGGAACCTAAATAAAAACATAGGGCCCTATGGGCATGTTTACAAAGCAGGGCTAAAGCCAAAATAAACTACACAACTTTAGCTACATTAATTGTGTAGCTTAAATTGAAATAGCTTAATTCAGCTTTTGGCACTGTCTACACAGCAGAAAGTCCAAGTTTCAGCACTCTTCCTCCAGCTTCCTTTACTCCTTGTAAAATGAGGGTGACAGGAGTCAGAGTAAGAAGTCCTCCAGCTCAACAATATTTCAACATTATGTCAAAATAACTGCTTGCTGTGTAGATGCAGACTATGTTATTTCAGAATAGCACCAATTATTCCAAAATAATGCTGCTGTGTAGACATAGCCTAAATTTTGCTAACCAGATTTGAAAATCTTGGCCCTATCTGGTAGCACACTTGGATTACATACATTGGTTGAGTCTATCTCTAAAGACTGATTACATTACAAATTTTAGAACTGGTAAAAAAATAGGAGTAATATTTCAGGAACATTTTAATGAAAAATATATTCCTCTTTCTCATTAAAAATCTTAGACATTTGATTTTTTATACCAGTTTTAATTACACTGATTATTATATATGAGTATTCTGGATCTGTGGTTCTCAACCTGTGGCTTGTGGGCCTCTTGGAGCCCAATCATCACATAATTGCTGCACAAATGACATTCTCAGACCATACAGGTAACATGTATATCACGTGGATGCAGCCCACATTACACATAGAGCGCTGTGTATGTGGCCCACAATGTTAAATAGGGTGCGAATCACAGGTTTTATGCATTTCATGTTCTTGTGAATATTTTCCATTCACTTTGCTGGTCTTTGTCACTCATGTATTTGCAAACATTTGGCAGGTGAGGAATTATTGACATGAATGTGAAAAGCAAGAACATCCCAAGTACTTGTGGCCTTTTTGAAAGCTCTTTCTTAGGTAACATATGGAAAGGGAAGGGAGGAGTTTGGGATTAAAAAGTTAGTATAATTGTTATTGCCAGTGAATGTTATTGGCTAATGTATACGAAATAATATATGTAATTAGAATTATATATATTGGCTAGATGGATTGATTATTCATTAGTCTTTTAAAATAGGAATCACTGCTCAAATCCCTGTTAATCTGAAATATTGAAAATGCTTTTGTATAAATATCTGGGTAGCTATCAAATGTCTGAAATTAAGGGTGTGGCTGGATCAGTGCAATCTGCATTAGAAATGTTTCTTTTTACAAAAAAAAAATCTCATGTACATTTGTAATTCTAACAAAACATGTAGATAAAGTGCTACCAAACCATTTGTTGTTTTTTAAGTTTATCCTGTACAGACTAACTCGGCTAGCCCCTGAAGCTTCCAATTTGTAATTCTGTGACTCTTTCAACAAAACTCTATTGTCCCAAAATCTGGAAAAAAAAACCCCTGATCTACACATTTCTTTATTCTGTGTGCTGGGAAATAAACTGGGAAAATTCTTCTGAAGAATATGAGATATGGTTTAATATGTAACTATGTTATTAATTCCATATCCCACCAGAGAGTATCATTAAGTTTCTAATTATACCACTTTTCTGGACTCAGAAGGCATGAGATTAAGACAAAGCACACCAGCAAACAGATTACTTTACAGAACACAGTCCCAATGTACACAAACCTAATGATAAATCAGAATGGAAAATATGTATGTCTTTGTATTGAATATCATTATACAATTATAAACAGTGTGCCTGAGGCTTTCTGTGTGTGTGTGGGGGGGTATGTCTGAGGGATAGGGAGGCAGAAAGAGGAATATAGTTGTTCCCATAGGCTTTGGTTTTGTTGATTTGTGGTACTGTAATTGTAGTTTTGTTCGCATTAGCATAGCTGTGGTTCTCTTTTTCTTTTGTAAGATCTTTATGCAGAGCTCTCTGTTAACATAATCCTGTAAGCCCTCTGCATGTGCTAGTGAGAGTTATTTAGAGATCACAGATTCATGTCCATAGGAATGCTGATAGGATCAGCCTTTGTAGCTGCTACTTATGGAGGATTTTTAGATATGTGCAATAATCATAACTGATGCTCTTCATTCTCCAGAACTGACTGACCTCATGAAGCTGAAGATGTCTGTATTATTGCATACACATAACACCACAGTACAGCTATGACTAAAACTTGAAAAAGTTAAACAATTCAGATTTATGATTGAAACTGAGCCCTTGTATGGTTCTCATCTAACTAGACATGGCAGGGATCTCAAAATAGTTTGTTAATTCAGATAAGTGGCAACATCTTGATATGAAGGATTAAAAGTAGACCTTTAACCTGACCTCTGGATTTCCTAATTACTGCTTTACATGTTCATTATTCCTCTTAATTGAATGCACCTTTATTTTCACACGTTTGTCAGTCCAGGACAATGCAAGCACAGGCATTTTGCTCTGACTTTAGAATACCAAGTTCCCACTTTTAATGGAAGGAGAAATTAGGTGAGCTGAAAATGAGGGAAATCCTTCAAGGCATGTCTATACTTACTGGAAGATTGACATTTCGGAGGTCAATATTCTGGTGTTCGATTTATCGGTCTAGCAAAGACACATAATTCAAATTCTGAGGACAGCTCCTACTGGTATCCAGTACTCCTCCTTTTGTGAGAAATAAGGGAAGTTGTCAGCTTCTCACTATGTGGATGCTGCCATGGCTTGGCTTAAGATAGGCTGACTACAGCTACATATTTTACGTAGCTAGAGTTGCATACCTTAAGCCAAACTTCCTGCTTTCGTGTAGACCACACCTCAGTGCGGTGAGCTAGTCTCCTTATAGTAAATCAGGCCTAAAATAATATATCTTTCTTACGAGCCTTTCAAATACACATGTCTCCAGGATGTTAGATAGGGTGTATCATGGAACTAAAACACAGGATCCACTTAATAAATCATCTTTTTGTAAAAAAGTGACACAATTACATTCTCTAGCAATGTCCATGTCATTAGCAAATAGTTATTGAATTATATATAAACAAACAAAAAGAAACATCAAGTTACATCGATTAATTAATAAAGCTGGGGTATTCAGATTTAAGTTTGTACTCCCAGGGATATATGAATTCCAACGGTCTTCTATTACATGTGCTACTTACATTATAAACTCTTTGGGGTAAAGAGCAATAACAATCTGTCTACACTACCACTTATATTGGCAAAATGTATGTCACTCAGGAGTCTGAATATTCTACTCCCCTGAGCAACATAAGTTTTGCTGGCATAAGCAGTGGTGTGCACAGTGCTAATTCAGTGGGAGAGTTTCTTTTGCTGACATAGGTACTACTGACCATTGTGAAGGGGTTAATTATATTGACAGCAAATCTATCTCCTATCGGCATAGAGTGGCTACATGAGAGATTTTAGAGCAGTGCAGCTGCATGGGTACAGCTGTACCCGTGTAATCTCTGCAATGTCGACATAGCCTAAGACACAAAAGCAATTATGCCTGGGAGGGGCTTAAAAAGCAACAAGAAGAGTTTCTTCAAATACATTAAGAGGAAGAGAAAGAAGAAGGAAAGTGTATGTGCTCTACTTAGTGGGGAAGAAGAACTAACTGATGACATCAAGAAGGCTAAGGTATTTATTCATATTTTGGTTCAGTCTTCAGTAAAACAGTTAATGTTTTACTGAACATGGTAAACTAATGGTAACTAGATACTCAGCACTATTATATTAACACAGGTAGAAGGAATGCAAGGCAAAATAGGAAAATTACAGGTGCAACAATATTTTGATAAGTCAGATATATTCAAGTGGGCAGGGCCGGAACAAATTCATCCCAGTGTATTTAAGTGAAGAGCCGAAGTAATTTTGGAACTATTGGCAATGATCTTTAATAGCTCAGGTAGGTGAGTGAGGTTTCAGAGGACTGGAGAAGGGCAAACATAATACCCACCATAAAAAAGAGGAACCAAAATGTTGCAGGGAATCATGATCAGTTGGCCTAACTTTGATATCTGGAAAAATACTGGAGCAACATATTAAGCAAACAATTTATAAGAACCCAGAAGATGATAGGGTTATAAGAAACAGACTGCATGGATTAGTCAAGAACATATCACACCAAACCAAATTATTTTCCTTCTTTGCCAGGGCTATTGGCCTAGTAGACAGGGATAAGAAGAAGATGTGATATACTGTATCTTGATTTTAATAAGACTGGAGACTTCCATATGAGCTTCCCCATGCTACTGGGGAAATGTGGTATAGATAAAATTACTGTAAGGTAGTTGAAAAGTCCATACTCAAGAATAATGTTCTCTCTATTTTTTCCATCCATATGTGAAATAAATTTTGTTATGTGCACTGAGGCATCTGTAGATGTACACCACCAGTAGAAACACATGCGACTGCCTGCAGGTGCTGTGGGTGCTTTGCTAATCAGCTGGGAAGCATTTGAATCTCTCTTGGGCGGTCACCCAAGTGCTCAGCTTACAGGGAACACACTGCCCAAGGAGTATTTATTAATAAGAACATAAGAACGGCCGTAGTGGGTCAGACCAAAGGTCCATCTAGCCCAGTAGCCTGTCTGCCGACAGTGGCCAGCACCAGGTGCCCCAGAGAGGGTGGACCGAAGACAATGATCAAACGATTTGTCTCCTGCTATCCTTCTCCAGCCTCTGACAAAACAGAGGCCAGGGACACCATTTCTAACCCCTGGCTAATGGTCTTTTATGGACCTAACCTCCATGAAATTATCTAGCTTCTCTTTAAACTCTGTTATAGTCCTAGCCTTCACAGCCTCCTCTGGCAAGGAGTTCCACAGGCTGACTGTGCGCTGTGTGAACTTTCTTTTATTAGTTTTAAACCTGCTACCCATTAACTTTATTTGGTGTCCTCTAGTTCTTCTATTATGGGAACTAATAAATAACTTTTCTTTATTCGCCCACTCCACACCACTCATGATTTTATATACCTCTATCATATCCCCGCTCAGTCTCCCCTTTTCTAAACTGAAAAGTCCCAGTTGCTTTAACTTCTCTTCATATGGGACCCGTTCCAAACCCCTAATCATTTTAGTTGCCCTTTTCTGAACCCTTTCTAAGGCCAAAATATCTTTTTTGAGGTGAGGAGACCACATCTGTACACAGTATTCAAGATGTGGGAGTATCATAGTTTTATACAGGGGCAGTAAGATATTCTGTGTCTTATTTTCTATCCCTTTCTTAATAATTCCTTGCATCCTATTTGCCTTTTTGACCGCCACTGCACACTGTGTGGAAGTTTTCAGAGAACTATCCACGATAACTCCAAGATCTCTTTCCTGATTTGTCGTAGCCAAATTAGCCCCCATCATACTGTACGTATAGTTGGGGTTATTTTTCCCGATGTGCATTACTTTACACTTATCCACATTAAATTTCATTTACCATTTTGTTGCCCAATCACTCAGTTTGGTGAGATCTTTTTGGAGTCCCTCACAGTCTGCTTCTGTCTTGACTATCCTGAACAGTTTGGTATCATCTGCAAACTTTACCACCTCACTGCTTACCCCTTTCTCCAGATCATTTATGAATAAGTTGAACAGGATTGGTACCAGGACTGACCCTTGGGGGACACCACTAGTTACGCCTCTCCATTCTGAAAATTTACCATTTATTCCTACCCTTTGTTTCCTGTCTTTGAACCAGGTCTTAATCCATGAAAGGACCTTCCCTCTTATCCCATGGCAATGTAATTTACACAAGAGCCTTTGGTGAGGGACCTTGTCAAAGGCTTTCTGAAAATCTAAGTATACTATATCTACTGGAACCCCTTATCTACATGTTTGTTAACCCCTTCAGAGAACTCTAATAGATTAGTAAGACAGGATTTCCCTTTACAGAAATCATGTTGACTTTTGTCCAACAAATTATGTTCTTCTACATGCCTCACAATTTTATTCTTTACTATTGTTTCGACTAATTTGCCCAGTACTGAAGTTAGACTTAGCAGTCTGTAATTGCCAGGATTGCCTCTAGAGCCCTTTTTAAATATTGGTGTCACGTTAGCTACCTTCCAGTCATTAGGTACGGAAGCCGATTTAAAGGATAGGTTAAAAACCACAGATAATAGTTCAGCAATTTCCCATTTGAGTTCTTTTAGAACCTTTGGATGAATGCCATCCGGTCCCGGAGATTTGTTGACATTAAGTTTTTCTATTTGTTCCAAAACCTCCTCTAATGACACTTCAATCTGGGACAGTTCCTCAGATTCATCACCCACGAAGGATGGTGCAGATTTGGGAATCTCCCTAACATCCTCAGCCGTGAAGATTGAAGCAAAGAAATCATTTAGTTTCTCCGCAATGGCTTTATCGTCCTTGATTGCTCCTTTTATATCTCGATTGTCTAGGGGACCCACAGGTTTTTTAGCAGTCAATGCTTCATTGTCAAGCAACTGAGGTGTTCCACCTGGCTCAGTCCTAGGTCAAGTATTATTCAGTGTTTTCATTAATGTCTTGGATGATGAAATGGAACATTTGTGGATGCTAGCAACCTGAGATGGATTGCTCACACTTTAGAAGACAGATTTAAAATAGAAAATGACCCTGTGACAAGCAGAGAACCAGAAAAGTGCAAAGTACCACACTTAGGAAGGAAAAATGAAATGCACAACTACAAAATGGAGAATAACTGGCTAATCAGTAGTACTGCACAAAAAGATCTGGAGGTTATAGTGGATCACACACTGAATATGAGTTAGCAATAAAAAGTGATTCAGAAAAAGGCTATTGTCATTTTGAGATGTACAAATAGCAGTGTTGCATTTAAGAAACAGGAGGTAATTATCCCAATTTTGTGGTCATTGAGGAGGTCTCACCTGTTCTGCAGTGTCCAGTTTTGGGCACCACATTTTAAGAAGGATGTGAGCAAACTGGAGGGAGCCCTGAGTAGTATTCCTTCTAAGTTGCGCAGTAGCACAGCTTCACAAGTGATTAATCAGCCCAGCCCAGTCAGCCAGCTGTATGCACTGAGCCCTGAGCCCTTGACTGGGTGGGGCTGATTAATCACCTGTGAAGCTGTGCTGCAGCTCAGCTTAGAGTGCACACTGGTCCTGAGGAGTGCTATACAAATTATAAAAGGTTTAGAAAACTTGATCTATGAAGAAAGGTTAAAAAAAGAAAACTTGTGCAGCTCTAGTTTTCAGAACACAAGACTGAGAGGGGACCTGATAACAATCTTCTGATATGTTAAAGGCTGTTATAAAGAGGATGATAACCAATTGTTCTCCATTTCCACTAATGGTAAGAGAAAAGATAACCATGTCAGTATGTGGCAAGGGAGATTTAGGTTAGATATTAGGGGGGGAAAAACTTTCTAGCTATAAGAGTAGTTGAGGTATGGAATCCCATCACTGGAGGTTTTTTGAGACCAGTCTGGACAACCACCTGTCAAGGTCTGCTAGGTCCTTTTGAGGCAGGACCTGATGACTTCTTGAGGTCTCTTCTAGCACGACATTTCTATGATTTTGTGACTACTGACTACCCTTTAGTTTGATGTTTTACTGCTTGTGGCATAAAGGCATCCTGATCCATAACTAGGACTTCCAGGCATTACCACAACACAAATAAAGAATAATGAATACACAGTAATTTTCAATAATACATCCTCATTGTTATTTATATTTTTCCAAATATTCTAGTCATGATCAGGGTCCCCCTAGGCTAGGAGCTGTGAAGCCACACATAGTGCTAGTCGATCTAATTATATAGAAAAAGTTACACTTAAACACTAATCAGCACTGCACAATTACATTTCTTACATAATTTTTCAGATGAAAAGTATCATAATTCATTGTAGGTAAAACTGTATGGTTCAGGCACAGACATATAGTGGGGGGCTGTATGGAGCCACCCTGATTCAGAGATAGGGTTGCAAGGCACAGTGCTTCCCAGAGATCACAGATACATAATCAAAGCTACCTTATGAAGAGGTGCAACTTACTTCCTTTGTGTCTGTTCTGTTGACCTGCAAATAAGGACAGGAGAGCTTTTCTTAAGCCTGTTTTCCAAAGTTACCTGGAGAATTGTTACAGAACAATTTATCAAGTTTCCTGACAGCAACGGCTGCACATCTACCCCATCTATATGTGGGCCACACAAGAACAATATAGCATCCTTTCTTAACGTTACCTCTACCCTTCTGATCTTTTGTGAATAAGGCTCACAGTGCACTGCCAAAAACATAGGAACTTTTGAGTGTTGGCCTAAGGTGGATTGGTTGGTTAAGCAGTGGTAGTGATTTTCTCGAGCAATGTTTCCTATAATTTTTCCATTTGTGAACAGAATAAATTTTATATCCACAAAAATATTTGCAGATGTGCACCACCAATAGAAACATGTGCTGTCAGCTATGGGAAGCTATGGGCACTCTGCTAATCAGCTGGGTGGCTTTTGAATCTCTCCTGGGAGGCTGTCCAAGTGTTCATTTTATAGGGAACACTAATCTCTAGTGTTATTCCCTGATTGGAAGGTATGGAGAAACATGTCATCTCTACCTGACTCTAGGATATTTTGATGTAAGACATAAGAACATAAGAATGGCCGTACTGGGTCAGACCAAAGGTCCATCTAGCCCAGTATCCTGTCTGCCAACAGTGGCCAGCACCAGGTGCCCCAGAGAGGGTGGACCGAAGACAATGATCAAGCGATTTGTCTCCTGCCATCCCTCTCCAGCCTCTGACAAACAGAGGCCAAGGACACCATTTTATCCCCTGGCTAATAGCCTTTTATGGACCTAACCTCCATGAAATTATCTAGCTTCTCTTTAAACTCTATTATAGTCCTAGCCTTCACAGCCTCCTCTGGCAAGGAGTTCCACAGGCTGACAACACGCTGTGTGAAGAACTTTCTTTTATTAGTTTTAAACCTGCTACCCATTAATTTCATTTGGTGTCCTCTAGTTCTTCTATTTAAGGAACTAATAAATAACTTTTCTTTATCGGCCCTCTCCACACCACTCATGATTTTATATACCTCTATCATATCCCCCCTCAGTCTCCTCTTTTCTAAACTGAAAAGTCCCAGTTGCTTTAACTTCTCCTCATATGGGACCCGTTCCAAACCCTGAATCATTTTAGTTGCCCTTTTCTGAACCCTTTCCAAGGCCAAAATATCTTTTTTGAGGTGAGGAGACCACATCTGTACACAGTATTCAAGATGTGGGCGTACCATAGTTTTATACAGGGGCAGTAAGATATTCTGGGTCTTATTTTCTATCCCTTTCTTAATAATTCCTAGCATCCTATTGGCCTTTTTGACCGCCGCTGCACACTGTGTGGAAGTTTTCAGAGAACTGTCCACGATAACTCCACGATCTTTTTCCTGATTTGTCGTAGCCAACTTAGCCCCCATCATAATGTACGTATAGTTGGGGTTATTTTTCCCAATGTGCATTACTTTACACTTATCCACATTAAATTTCATTTGCCATTTTGTTGCCCAATCACTCAGTTTGGTGAGATCTTCTTGGAGTCCCTCACAGTCTGCTTCCGTCTTGACTATTCTAAACAGTTTGGTATCATCTGCAAACTTTACCACCTCACTGCTTACCCCTTTCTCCAGATCGTTTATGAATAAGTTGAACAGGGTTGGTCCTAGGACCGACCCTTGGGGGATACCACTAGTTACCCCTCTCCATTCTGAAAATTTACCATTTTCAGTAGTGCATAGTGCTGCTACGGTATAATGCATATGCACGAGATTGTGGCACCTGAAAATTAGCTTTTTTTTCAGGTTTAAAATTAATATAACTTTTTTAAATGCTCAGGAATCTCAATCTGCAAAGCACAAATGAATGTAGGTGATTAAAGAAGCAGAAATCAATGGGAAGTAGGCCTCTAACTCACTTATAAGGGCATGTGTACACAGCAGGGCTAAAGTCAAATTAAGCTATGCAACTTAGCTACATCAATTGCATAGCTGAAGTCAAAATAGCTTAAATTGGCTTTTGGTGCTGTCTACATAGCAGGAAGTCAAAGTAAGAACACTCTCTTACTTCCCTTACTCCTCGTCAAATGAGGGTTGCAGGAGTAGGAGAAAGAAGTCTTCCCACTTGACATTATTTTGAAATAATGGTTTGCTGTGTATATGCGTTCTTTGCTATTTCGAAATGTCAGTTATTCCAAAATAACACTGCTGTGTAGATATACCCTCAGGTGCTAAATGTAAACCTCACCAGAAGCCTTTGTCAATCTTTGGACTTTTAATTAACTTGGTAAATTTGACCCTTTCAGAAAATGATTCTTGAACATTTTAAAAAGAGATATTTGTTTCAATCCTGACACATGCACCCAACTGATTGGTTTGACTGTATTGACCTTTGCCAGCTGAGGAACCCTGTTTTGTTGCTGTCTGGATCCATCCTGACCAGACTCTAGCAGGTTGACACAGTCTATATTAGCAAATTCAGACCACATCAATGTCCATGCTTCTTCTGTTATATTTTCTTGTCACTTGAGTGTAGACAATGTTCTCAGCATGGTACATGTTCTTTTGCTGTCAGATCAGATGATGGCTCTTGCATAAATGTGCATATAAGGAGGAGATCATGTGTGTCATGTATGACAATAATCATTTGTTTCTACCTTGAGTACCCCATAGAAATCAAGTAAAAGTGTTTCCATGTGAGAGACTGGGGAATAGTGCCGCAGAGGTGGAAATTCCACCCTCTCTTGACATATGAACAGGAATTAACCCCTCAGTTTTAAATCAAAGTGAAACAATCTGATATCCTGGTGTTCAATAATACTGACCTTTCTAAACTGATGTGTGACATAAAGCTTGGGCCACAAAGCAAGGGCAGGTGAAAAGTATCAGTGAAAAAATAGAAAACAAGAAAGATTTGCTTTAGTCCTGAAAGAAAGTTATCACAAAATCAAGATAAAAGAGAAGGATAGGGTTATGTACTGTTTGGGAACAGGTGCTGCTAGCATCGGGTCTGCCGCCACCCAGTTCTCAACCTCCAGTGGGTCTCAGAATGATGCAGGTGTCTAGGAAATTTAACAACTGTTCTTTCCTGAAAGTTAAAGAAAAGATAAAATGAGTAGAGAAGATTTCAACAAAAGTAGTCTGTTTAAAAAAGAATCCTGTTCCAACTAATTGTGACTCTTTTTTTAACCCCAATTGCAAGTCAGAATGTGTACACTATGTTTGCAGAAATAAAGAAATCTCACAGGATAATCATTTTAAATAAAGAAAAAAAGGTCAGAATTGTAATATCTACTAAGGGTACATCTACACTTGCTCCCTAGTTCGAGCTAGGGATGCAAATGTAGCCGACCGATATTTAAATATCCCACGCTTCATTAGCATAATCTCGCCCGCACGTTATTCCACTTAACAGCTGATTTGAACCAAGAAGTGCACTCCAGGACACATTAGTTCGAATCAAACCCCTTGGTTCGAACTAACGTTACTCCTAATGCATCCCGGAGCGCACTTCCTGGTTCGAATCAGCTGTTGAGTGGAATAACACACGGGCGAGATTATGCTAATGAAGAACGGGATATTTAAATCCCCGCTTCATTAGCAATTTCAGTCAGCTACATTTACATCCCTAGCTCGAACTAGGGAGCAAGTGTAGATGTACCCTAACTTATTCCAAGGGCATTTGTTGGTAGCTACCAAAACTTGCACTCTTAGAGGTATTTTGAATTCATACGTGCCTTTCCTGGATAGGATGTGACATGAGTTCGTTTTTAGAAGAGCTATTTCCACGACAAATTTCATGCTGCTATAAAATAAGCCTTTCTGTCAATGCAAAACTATTTACACAAATATCCAACGTTTTTCACAAAACTTTCTTAGTTCAAATATGAAAGCAAAGTGGACTTGAACAAACCCCCTGAATTTTGAGCATGTGTAAAACTGTCATATCTCTTGAATGGAACAATATGTAATAGACTTGAATCTGAATGCTGCTGAATTTGGGAGGAGCAGGATTGAAGGTCAGGATCTAGGTTTTAGCTTTTGCAGTTTCTGTCTGTCTCTACTGGGTGCACCATGCAGAAGAGGTGAATTGCACCATAGAGCAAATACTGTGTTATTTGATCATAAGTTATGTAACCATTAGTACCCGTGGGTAATACATGAGTTGGGATTTTGTCCCTAGTTTTGGTAATGTCAGAGTTGGCAGTAGGCCTGCACAGAGGTATTGCACTGTGTCCTAATTTCACCAGCTGAAGTCTCTTTTCTTTTGTCATAGTGATAAATTATGTGTCAAGCACTATGAGTCTCCTCTTCTCCCAGCTTGCCGTGCAGTAATTAGGATCATACTGTGTCATATTCAGAGCTGGTGACTGTTAAATGTGTTACGCTTGCATCACACTAACTGCTCTATCAGTCATTTTAGATGACCCCCTTGAAAATTGCTGCCAATTGCTGTATATGTCAGGACTCACTTTCAAAATGCTTATGAAGTGAAGAATTTTCACAGTTCTTTACCTATTCATATACTAAGAACTGTCTGTCAAGGAAATCAGCCACTGCACTTTATACTCTAAGGCTATGTCTACACTTCAAAAGCTAAAGTGTGCCACTGCAGTACTTGAGTGCAAACACTTAGTACAACAGTGAAAGAGGTTCAAAAGGAAACAACCCTTGCTTGAACCATTACTACCTAGCCTCTGTCAGCTTTTGAGATCGCTGTATAGTCAGTTAACCCTAACACTATAAAACCCATGGAGATTCACTGCAAGAGATCTGCCATGCATCGCAGCTCTATTTTTAATATGGATGACTTAGAGACATTTAAGAGATTGTGTCTGAACTCAAATGTTATCTGCAAATTCAGTCTGTAGCACAGGAAATCCCCTGAACCTTTGATACAACTTCAACATTCTTGGACTATGGTTGGGGGAACATTTTCTGTCAAAGCTGCAGATGGAAATATTAAATAAATATTCAGCCACAGACTGTAGTAGTTTGAATCTAAGCACATTACAGATGTTAGCAGGAAACATGTCTCTGGCTGGTATTTGAGTACTCCCATTTTTAATAACACTTTAATCCACGCTGAGGTATCTTCCAACATCACTAACAAGGGGAATAATTAGATAGACATGGAATCACCATATGTGTTTTGTAACCTAAGGGTTCCTTTTGTAGTCAACGGAAAAAACTCCAAGTGACTTTAAGGAGGCTATCAGCAGACCCTGAGTTGCTAGCTTGCTCAAAAGGCAGAAATTGGAGGCAGGACCATGCTCATGTACCTCTAAACTGTGCTACAGTTCGCAGTACTTCAGGCACTGGGGCTGGTCCTGGCTCTGGCTGCTGCATCCCCACATAAGGTATGTCTACACTACAGGGTTTTGTCGGAAAAACGGCTGTTTTTCCCACAAAACCTGCATTACATCCGCACTGTAATTGCGTTCTTCTGAAAGTAAATCAAAAGAACAGAGGGATTTTTCCGGCATTGGTAATCCTCTTTCTACAAGGAAGAAAGGCATGTGTGGACGGGGAAGAGGGTTTTTTTTTTCAGAAGAAGAGACTTTCAGGAAATAACACAGGAGCCTTTGTGGACACTCCATTCAAATTAATCAGGACTCTATAGTTCCTGTCTGCGGGCTCCTCTTAAAGCTGCAGGCACCCTGGACAAGTCTTGTGGCAGGAAGCAGGCCTGGGAGCAGCACCTCACTGCACAGCTCTCCCTGCCACAGGCCTTCCCACTCATGGTCCAGCCTCCTGGTCCAAAGCAGAGATTTTGTCCCTCCTCAAGCTGTGGGGCGAGGAGGACACCTTCAGGATCTCCGCTCCAAGCGGCGCAATGCTGAGATATTTAAGCGTGTGGCCGAGTTCCTGGAGGAGCGTGAATACCCACATCGGAGCTTGGAACAGGTCTGGAGTAAGGTTAAGGAGTTCTGCCAGGGATATAGCCGGGCCAGAGAGCACAGCTCATGCTCAGGGGGAGGACCCCACACCTGCCCCTATTACCAGGAGCTGCACCAAAACCAGAGGTGGGGTGGGGAAATGTCTTCCCCACCCGTTGTGGTGGACTCCTGCCTCCAGACCCCACAGAGGTCATGGCAGAGGAGGAGCAGGAGGACCAGGGCCAGCTGGAGGAGGAGGAAGAGATGGAGACTGTGACCCTGTCCCTGGAGCTGGTGCATGTCAACCAGGATATCTCCCAGGCCTCGTCAGATGCCGGGGAGGGATCTTCAGGTGAGTGGTCTTAGTTTGTCAAAAACACAGGGTAGGGGAGGCTGGCTCACAGGGGGCGGGGTGCAAGCATTGCTTGGGCTGCTCGGGCTGGACATCGTGCTGTGGTCTGTGCACGTGGAACCACATACAGCATTAGTGTGTGGCACACAGACTCAGCAGGCAGCCCCTGAGCATGGGTGGGATCCAGCTGCCAAGCTTAGGGGAGGCCACACATGTCCTGCCATAGGCGGAGGGAAAGGGAGAGCCTCCCAGCACCTGCCACAGCTGGAAGCAGGCTAGTTACAAGGGTGCAGGCACAACCCCAGGCACACTGAGAAGTGCCGCACACAGCACACGGGCATGCCTGCACGTGCGAGGCACCACCCACTCCCGCGGGCAGTGCTGCAAGCCGCCGGTGTGTGTGCGGACACCAGGGAGGGCCAGGCTGCTCCCGGCTCCTCTGCCACCCATGAGGGGATCCCACTGTGGCTGGACACTTTCCTTGCCTGCTTGTCCATAAGCAAGGATGGGGGGATTGGGAAGCGGGCAGCATGGTCCCCTGGGCACCTCAGGGCCTCTGTGAGCCATAAGTGGCCTTGCTCCCAGGACATCCCCTTCCTCTCAGTTGGTCACTGCTCACAGAGGAGGGCACGGCCTCAGGGACAGTATCTGCATGGATGAGTGACTGCCTTTTGCTCTTTGTGTTCTCCCTAGCCGGGACTGAAGGCCGAGCCACAACACCAGAGCCAGCCACCAGAGCCCGAAGGACCCGAAGTCATGCCAGGGTCCAGGAAAACCTAATGCGCCAGCATGTCACCATCCTGCGCGACATGCAGAAGACCCTGGTGCAGAAGGTCTGGGAGGACTCCAAGTGGTGGAACTGCGCATGGGACCAGCTCATGCAGAAGTGTGATAACATGTGTGCCATCATGTGACACATGATGGCACAACCGCCTGCTGTCACTGCTCCTGGCTTCCACTCTCCTGCCCCCCCTGCTATGCCCATTCCCTCTCCACCTGCCCCCCATGCGATGCCTCTGCTCCCTCCCCAGGTGATGCCTATGCCCCCTCCTCCTGCCCCCCTACCATCCCTGACCCCATTTCTGCCCCCCCTCCTGTCCATCCCTCTGTGGTCCCCAGACCCACCCGACTCCAACTCCAACGAGGCCCCCACACCCGAGGTGGCACATCTAGCTTTCCCCTTCCCCTCCAAGTTCTGAGTCCCCCTCCTCCTGCCCACCTTTTTTGATTGTAAGATAAATACAGACTTTGTTTTGTTCACAAGCAAACAGGTGTCTTTATCCTGAGGTCAGGGAAGGGGTGAAGGGAGGGATTGTGGGGGGAAGGGATAGGGCTGCAAGACAGAGGCCCCTAGTGGGGAGGGCCTGGAGAAGTCACTGGGGTCCTTGAGACAACCTCTCCTTCCAGGCTTCCCGGATGCGCACCCCAGCCTGATGGGCTGGTAAGATGACAGCTATCCTTGGCTGCTCAAAAGCTCGCCCATTGTGGTTGGCATCTGCCCCCCACCCTGGGAGGAAGGCCTCCCCCTTCCTCTCCACAATATTGCGGAGGACACAAGATGCTATGATCACCTTGGAGATGTTGTGCTCCCCCACGTTGAGGCAGGTCAGCAGACACCTGAACCGTGCATTGAGGTGGCTGAAGGTGCACTCCATCTGGATCCGGGCCCAGTTCAGTAGACATTAAATTGGTCCCTGCTGGGGTCCAGGTGTCTGGTATATGGCTTCATTAGCCATGGCATTACGGGGTAGGTCGTGTCCCCCATGATGCACAATGGCATCTGCATGTCCCCAACCGCAAAGTCATGGCGAGAGAAGAATGTGCCCACCTCCAGCTTTCCATACAGGCTAGAGTTTCAAAACACACGGGCATCGTATGCCCTACCTGACCACCCGACAAAAATGTCCGTGAACTGTCCACAGTGGTCCACCAGGGTCTGCAGCACTGTAGAGAAGTAGCCCTTCCTATTAATATACTGGGCTGCTCTATGTTCTGGTGCTCAGATTGAGATGTGGGTCCCATCTTTGGCTCCAGCGCAGTTTGGGAACCCCAGGGCGGCAAATCTGGCTACAGTTGGGTCCAGGTTTCCCAGGCGGATGACCCTCTGCAGCAGGATCAAGTTGATGGTCCTCACCACCTGCAGAAGGAGACAAACAAACACACAAAACAGAGAATGAGAAAGGGAGTGCCTGAACCCTTGGGAGGTACCTGCCCCCCTCTCCTTCTCTCCCCTCCTTTTCCCCAAACACCCCAGGAACCACTCCCTAAGAAACAGCCCCCCCAGCAGCAGAGTTGTGTGAGGGCAGGAAGGCACAACCCCCTGAGGACAGGGCTTCCCCCCACCCCCCACAGCCTCCAAACCCCCATTCCCTAGGGTCCCTCCTTCCAGGATTCCCCTCTTTCCAGGATTCCCCTCCTCCCTCCTCCCCTGCTGCAGGGACTGAAGCCTGAGAGTGCCTTACCTCCATGAGCAGGGCCCCAACGGTGGACTTCCCCATGCCAAACTGGTTGCTCACCAACCGGTAGCTGCCAAGGGTGGAGAGCTTCCGGAGGGTGATGGTGACCCACTTCTCCAGGGGGATGGTAGGCTGCAGGTGGGTCTCCAGAGGGTGGGAGTGAGCCAGGCATATAGCTCCAAAAAGGTGGCCTTCCACATGTGGAAGTTTTGGAGCCACGGCTGGTCGTCCCATCACTCCATGACCAGCCGGTCTCACCAGTCCGAACTGGTTTTGAGCCTCCAGAAATGCCTCTCCACAGTGGGTTACGGTTGCCAGAGTGTAAGTCCCGCACCCAGGGACAGAGTCCCCAGAATGAGCTCGGGCTCGAGCTCAGTCAGAACCAGGAAGGCAGTTGGCACAAAGTGCTGCAAAAACTGCAGCATGGCTATGTGGGGCCATTGCAGGCCCAGGGGCAGCTCCAGCTCCATGGCACCAAGAGAAAAGCTGAGGCATCTAAAAAAGCAGGGCAACAACAGCAGGCACAGGGAGAGCTTTGCTGTCCCTCGAAGAGGTAGGCAAGCATGCATCAGAAGCAGAGAAACGGCTGTCCAGGGGGGTCCCTTTAAGTGTGTGTCTCTGCAAGGCTCCAGCACCAGCACTTGGAAGCAACTGGTGACCTAAAGCCCTGCCTGAAGTGGTTCCTAGTGGCCTTTTATGCGAGAGAGCGTCCAATCAGTCTGGACTCTCTCTTTCAAAAAAGTGCATCGCTTTTTCAATGCACTTTTGTGCGTGGATGCTGTCTTTCGGAAGAAGTTTTTTTGGAAGAGCTACTGTGCCTCTTTGAATGTGACAACCTAACTGTTCTGCTCCCCTGGTTGCAGAGGTGAGGGCAAACCAGGATTCTATCTGAGTTAAAACCTTCTTTGCCCACTTTGATTGTTCTGTGTCCTGCACTCCAGTGGGAGTAATTAAACTTCAATTGCTGCACTCTGAGTGCAAGGACTGTAGTTTTGAATAGCCATTTTGCAGAGCATATGAAGGGGAGGAGACTTCTTACTCTCCCCTCCCCCTGTATATTTGCAGCTAGAATCTTGCCTTGCATAAGGTCTTGTCAACAGACAATTTTCAGACCCTTTTTATTTTATTGTTTCCTTTTTATAGATAAATAGTGCAACCCGTAGTGTGGATAAAATTTTATCAGAAAGAAAGATTAGGGTGAAAATGTAACATGCACTAAGAGATCCTGTTTTTACTCCAATTTGTTGCTTTGTTCCTTCTCTTAATTTGGTTTTCCTTATTTTTTTGAGAAAGAGACAGAATGGCTACGTCTAGACTGCATCCCTCTGTCGACAGAGGGATGCAAATCAGGCACGTCAAAACTGCTAATGAAGCAGGGATTTAAATATCCTGCGCTTCATTGGCATAAACATGGCTGCTGCTTTTTTTTTTGGAAACAGAGCTTTTTCGAAAAAAAACCAGCAGTCTAGACGTGGATCTGTTGAAAATAAACCCTTTTTCGACAGATCCTGTATTCCTCAAAAAACGAGGTTTACAGGATCTGTCGAAAAAGGGTTTATTTTCAAAAGATCCGCATCTAGACTGCTGGGTTTTTTTTAAATCTGTTTTAAAAAAAAGCGGTGGCCATGTTTATGCTAATGAAGCACAGGATATTTAAATCCCTGCTTCATTAGCAATTTCAACATGCCTAATCTACATCTCTCTGTCAACAGAGAGGTGTAGTCTAGACACAGCCAATGTTACTGACACCCATGTTAGGTACAGAACACAAGGTTTGCACTCGATGCTAATACCTAAAAAATAGGGCTGTCAAGCGATTAAAAAATTTAATCATGAATAATTGCATGATTAAAAAATGTAATTGCGATTAATCACGTGATTAATTGCGTACGCCACCCAACAGTGAAGCCAGGGATCAGCTGGGGACTCCAGCTGATCCCCAGCTCTGCTTGTGCTGCCCCTTTAAAGCGCTGGAGTGGCACTTCAAATGGGCAGCGCAGCATTAATGCCTGTGATTAACGCGTTAAAAAAATTAACGTGTTAATCCTGTCCTGTGTTAATCTCAGGCATTAACGCAGGTCAATTGACAGCTCTATCAAACATGCAGTATTCATTAGTTATTACAGAGTATCTCTGGGTCCATCTTATATATTTACTATTGGATTCAAAACAAATCATTAAAACATTGTTTATCCATCTTGAAGCTCCCAATGCTTAGTGATGATTGTTTTCCTCTGTCTTGTGAAGAAAGGCTAAAATTTTGAAAAAGGAGTGTCTGACGCTTGTATGCCTAAATATGGATTTAGGAGGCTCTTTTGAAACATTGGGTCTGATTATTTAACTCTTACATCAGGTGACACTACGGCGCTTTGCCTAACATAAAGATATAAGATAGGCACTCTTGTATAAAGATGTTTATGCTTCTGTTACAATACAATTGTTTTGAATAGTCCCTTTTAATAATAAAACATGTACTGTGTAAAAACAGTGAATATTTTCCTTTAGATAAAGAACTGAAGAAAATTTTGACACAAATTTGTTCTACTATGAGTTACTCAAAATGTAAATTAATGGTAAGGAGTCAGCAACATGCCGAAAGAAAGGTTGAAGTTATTAACAGTAATATATTCAAAGGTACTTTTTCTTGAGCTCACTGGTATAATTTACATCTCGCATCCCTGGACAAAACATTTCTTGATATGTTTTCTTATATGGTAATACTTTCTTCAACAACAGAAATAGGAGGAAACTAATTACTAAGGGCAGATTGTCATCTGTCACTGAAAAATCTAAAAGAGGAAAAGGGAGACAGAAAATAGAAAAAGGTTCTCTATAAACTATTTTTTCCCAAAAAGAATCAGGATTGGAAGGGAGATCATCCAGGCCAGTCCCCTGCACTCAGGTCAGGACTTAGTATTATCTGGACTTTCTCTGACAAGTTACTGTCTACCCTGCTTTTCCTATGATGAGGATTCCACACAGTGGTGCCATTTTGAGCATGTGGGGGGTGGGGGGAGCAGCAGCCGTGAGCTTCCGGATGAGGCTGGCTTTTCATCCTGTTCCCCGGACACTAAGAGTGAGGGGAAAGTGCTTGCATTCCATACATGCCTCTCACACCTGGCTGGTGAAGGGAGCTCTCTAGCCAGGTGTGAGAGGAATGCACAGAATGCAAGCACTTTCCTCTCACTCCCTTAGCGTCCGGGGAACAGGATGAAAAGCTAGCCTCGTCCCAAGTGTACGGCTGCTGCCCCACCTACACGCTCGAAATGGCGCCCTTGGTTCCACAACCTGTCTTCACAATTTATTTCAGTGTTTAACCACCCTGATGTGAAGTTTTTCCTAATGTCCAACCTGCATTTCCTAATGTCCAGCCTGCAGAGGGACTTCCAGAGAATTACAGAGTATGCAATAAAGCCGATTTCCCCACCATCCTTTTCAGTACTTTTGCCTGGTAGCTGCTGGGTATTTGCTTCCTATACAATGCAGGAAGTGAAGCTTTGGGGCTAAACGGAACAGGCTATTTTGCTGCTAATGTAATAGTGAATAGAATTAAGGTTGTGATGTGACTGAAAACTAATCTCTCAGGGTATGTCTACACTAGCCCCCTTGTTCGAACTAGGGAGGCTAATGAGGGTGACCGAAATTGCAAATGAAGCATGGGATTTAAATATCCCGTGCTTCATTAGCATGTTCCCAGGCAGTCGCCATTTTGGAAATTGACTAGCCCGGAATAACTGCCCACGTCTACATGTGGCAGTGAAACGGGAGTTTGAAGTAAAGCCCTTAATTCGAATTAGCTGTTAAACCTCATTGCAAGAGGAATAACAGCTACTTCGAGTTAGGGCTTTACTTCAAACTCCCATTTCAGTGCTGCATGTAGACGCGGGCAGTTATTCCGGGCTAGTCAATTTCCAAAATGGCGACCGCCCGGGAACATGCTAATGAAGCATGGGATATTTAAATCCCATGCTTCATTTGCAATTTCGGTCACCCTCATTAGCCTCCCTAGTTCGAACTAGGGTGCTAGTGTAGACATACCCTTAATAAAGAACTCTTTAGGTAGGTTTATGCACAGTGCACATGCCATTCTAGTTTATAGTGTAATTTGTTTAAGGCCTTCAATAAACAGAAAACTAAAGAAATTAAGATGAAATAATCCATGTTGCTTAGAAAGCAGGAGTTTTGGGGTTATTTTGCTATTTAATTCTTGTTTGTAATGCTATATTTCAAATTCCTTTAAAAGCTTCTACTCCTTCAACTTGAGGAAGTCTTAAGCCCTTAAAAAAAATAAATAAAAGGAAATCAAGCATGCCTGAATTGCTTTTGGTCTATTACAGCATACATTGTACAAATGAAACTGACTTCCAAACTATGATTTGCACAGTACTATGTAACATACATACATCTGAAATTTATAGCTCACTGCAGAATGTTTAATACGCAGCACTTAAACTGTTGTGTTTCCATAGTCAGGTATAATAACAGGAGATTTAAGGCAGAACATGATATTTGGAAAGTTATTAGCATTGTTTTGAGTTTTTATTGCTTGCTTGCAAGCAGCAATTTATTGAAATGTACTAATATATTCATCATCACAGAAAATGTATGAAAGAACAGGTTGTTCCTGTTCCTCACCATAGGTTCTGCAGATTAAAAACTATTTGGGCCTTGAACTTAAGCATCCAATTCTTTCTACAGGAAAAATAAAGCTCTCAATACCAATTCTGACCTTGTGCATGTGTTTAGGCTTTTAATTAAGAGCCATGGAAGGTCAATGTTTAGTGCCTTCTAAACAATGTTTTTTTTTTTCTGCATTTTGAAATATTTATTTCTTTTAAAATAAAACTGTAAAAAAGAAATGTTTTTCTTCCTAATTTCATCTGCTATTTTCTTCTTTGCACCATTGGTTCTTGTGTCAGTTGTGACAGGGCAGCCCCGCCCCGCACTCTAGCCCCAGGAAACCACCTGGCTCTGGGGGCGGGGAGGGCCCCACCCACGCCGCCCTACTGGGCATGCTCCAAGGAGGCCCCAGGTATAAAGGACTGCAATCCTATTCAGTCAGGGCGGGCAGCCGACGGGGCAGGAGCTAGGGCCCAACCTCCAGGGCCGCCGACTTGTCAGCGAGAGAGGGAGTCACCAGGCCTGCCACCACAGGGCCAAAGCAGGGCTCAGCCCCAACGTTGGAGCCACCGGCCAGCCATACGGGACCCAGGCATCAGACCCGCCACAGCGACCCCAGACGCCAAGTTGGAAGGTGCGGCTACAGACATCTGGCTAACGCCAACAGGTGGGACCACTGCCGACCAGGGGAAGGGGGTAGGAAGTGACCCAGGGCAGGGAGCCGGAGGGCGTCCGGAGGGCTCGGTGCGTTACGGAAAGGAACCCCCGCCGAGCCAGTGGTGGGAGCTGCCCGTCACTGATAGGGCCCTGGGTCGGGGCCCGGTGGAGAGGGAGGGCCCAGGCCCCCCCTACACGGACCCCCAGCGAGAAGGGGTTTGCATAGAGGACTAGGCCTCAGGGCTGGTGTACTTTTGGGGCTTGGCCAGGGGCCCGTAATTCCCCTAAGAAAGGGGCAGTTTACTTTTGGGTCTTGGCCGGAGGGATCCGAACTATGTCCCGGAGGTGGGTGGCCCGCCCCGTGGGAGGGGCGGCCCCGCGACACAGTGCATAAAGCAGGTGAGGGCGTATTTCTAATATACTTTTCATGCTACAAATATGTGAAAATTTCAGTTGCTGATTATGACTTCATCTTTGTGTGAGCAGGAAAGAAGCAGCATCTGTGATTGCATTTGAGTTCCCTATATTTTAGAATCTCTGCTTGCATACTGTCTTGTATCTTTGGTGAATGTTTCAGGGACAAGAGGGTAGACCCTAAGAATCATGGTAAAAAAAAAAAGTCAGAATCTTGGATATGCAATTTATACATACCTTGATGTCAGAACTAACCCCAAATTGAGCACCCATTGAAGTCAATGGGGATATGAGATTGACTTAAATGGGGAATGAGTGGGTGCTCAAAATTTTGAAATTTGGACCACTTAATTAGGTGCCTAAATGAAAATTTAGAGGCCTTCATGTAACCACCTAGCTCTGAAAACTGCAGCCTACGTGCCTGAACCACACTCTCTTATAAACAAATGTCTTATACTTCTAGGCTCTGTCTACTCAGGGTTTTTTCGCAAGAAGCTTTTTGCGGAAGAGATCTTCTGCAAAAACTTCTTGCTCAAAAGGGCATCCACACTGCAAAAGCACATCACAAAAACTATGTGCTTTTGTGCAAGAGAGCATCCACATTGTATGGACGTTCCTGCGCAAGAAAGTTCTGATTGACATTCACAGAATGGCCATCAGAGTACCTGTGCTTTTTTCTGATAGGCTCTTTTTGCGCAAGAAACATGTTGAGCGTCCACACATGCCTTTTTGCGCAAGAACTCTTGCGCAAAAAGGAGTTATGCCTCATAGAAGGAGGTATACTTGCACCGCAAAAAGCCCTCTGTTCTGTCGGTTGACTGTAGATTTTCTTGCGCAAAAACACGCTTGAGGTGCGGACTCCCCGCGGGTGTTGTGTAAAAACAGCTACTTTTGCACAAAAACCTTGTAGTGTAGACATAGCCCTAGAGTAAGATTCTGTGCTGAGCTTCTCAGGTGTGCCTATACAGCCTGAGGCAGCCCAGGGCAAAGAGCCTCCAAGTACAGGTCAACAGGCTTGTGGTCTCATGCTATCATGTTTACAAACAACTGTATGGACAGTGTTTTTGAACTGTGCCATGGGCTGGAACTCATGCTCTGAAGCTCATCCCCTTCACCCTAGACCCATGTTTCACGAGGCATAAGGGATCGGTCGACAAAGGCTTTCCTTGTCGACCGATCCCCGTCTTGACTGCCCGTTTGTGCCGACAATCAGCTGAGCCAGCACAACGCAGTGGCCATTTTTATTCTAATGAAGTGGGGGATATTTAAATCCCTGCTTCATTGACTATGTCGGTATGTCTAATTTACATGCCTCTCTTGGCAGAGGCATGTAGTCTAGACATACCCATGGTGTCCAACCAGTTCTGAAGTAGTAGCCACTTCAGTGGCTTCTGCTATAGCGAACTAGCCACGCTCAACTGGCCAAATAGTCACATGTGGCTAGTGTGTTGGACACCATGGTCCTAGAGTCAGACTTTGGTTCCCAAATTCTAGCCTGAGTTGCAATATGTACACACAAAATTTTGGCATGGTAGTATTAGTTTCCAAGCCCAAGTTGGTCAACCAGAGCTTTAGAGACACACAGTCAGAGCCATCCTGTGCATAGAATGGATCGGGGTGGCCTCCCCAGGCCCTATGATTTTGGAGGATTTGGATCAGGTGCCTCAGTCATCCTATGGATGGGAGTGACCTGGGGAATTACAGGGGCCTGGAGCGGAGAGGCAGAGTGGTTGCCCCCACTCCTGCACTCACCACTGCAGCAGGAGTTGGAGAGGACGGGTAGCCTGCTTCTCTCTGCCATGCTGCCTTCTCTTTGCCTGCTGTACTCTGCTTCAAAGCAGCAGGAGAAAGCAGAGCGTCCCGGCCCTGAAATACTCCGTTCCCTGTCAATGCAGAGAAGCAGGGCACAGTGAACTGGGAGAGGGTGGTGGGGTGAAGAAGAGCAGGCTGCAGGGCTGCTGTTATAGTGAGTGTGGGGAAGGGAAGGGGCGACCCCCTATTGTTTCCCTGCACCAGTCCTGAAATCCCCTGGCTTGCCTCATTTGGGAGAGGGGACAAGGGGGCAAAGCAGGGGAGGGATTTGGGGGAAGTGTTAGAGTAGGGGTGGGGCGGAGCAGAGGTAGGGCAGAGCCTGATGCAGAGGGAAATTGCCCCAGGCCCTGTGTCTGGGGCATGGTGGGGGGTTGCCCCCTGCCCCCCGTGGCCCGGATGGCTCTGCTCACAGTCACAGGCTGTGAGGGTGTAGCCAAAGAGAGACAACTCACACAACAGACCAGAGATGTTCAGGGCTAAGGCAGCTTTAAGCCACAATTCTGGGCCATTTTGGAGGCTAAAGTGCTGTAACCATAGACATCCGTGCTGCCCAGAATCTCTGTGGTGTGGCCCTGCCTTTACATGCCCTCAAGCACTCCATTTATATGGGGTATTTCTAAGGCAATCATTGAAGACACTCCATTCCTACCATGGAGATATTCTCCCCTAGTTGGATCAAGGCCTTTTATATCTTCTTTATGCCACTCCAAAAATTCTAGCCAGAAATAAAAGGGGCCAGAGTGGGACCTTCAAGAGCGGCAGAATCAGCCCTGTTCCAAAGCTGCTGAGAGAATTTTGCCTGGGGCAGCAAAGTATCTTATCCCCAAGACCACAGGTTCTCAATTATGCAGATGCATTTGACTTTCTGGGTGGGTGTGGTTAGCCTTCTCATGATTCTGTGGTTATAGTAGAAACAGCAGTGAAAGTAACTTAAAATTCCTTACAGGTACTGTCCTTTGCAACCTGTCTCTGCCAGCTCTTTAAATAGCTCCCTGCTGGCTTTTGTTGCAACGCAGCCAGCTCTTAACAGAGCTGTGCACCAGGGCACACCCGCTTACTTTCTCCTCTGGTAGAAGTGGATGGGAAAAACACCAGATCATATTGCCACTTACTCAGGTTTTGTCTACCTGCCCCTACTGACTTGGACTGCTGTTTGGTTTGACTATAGCGAGTGTGGCTATAGACCTATGGGATTAATTATCTTTACCAATTACCTAGTCATATCAAATTCATTTTAATGCTAAAAACCTCTGATTAGATTTGATGGGCATGTAACATCAAACACTTGAATAGTAGCTTTTCTTATGTAATTAGAGAGAGAGTTGGAATTTCAGATACCTGACTTGATTTCATTAGATAGGGATTCGGACTTAATCAATAGCAGATTGTAAGTAAATTGTATAAATAAATCTTTGATTTGGTGCAGAGGTCAGTGTTTACAGTAATAATGAATCTGAATAAAGTCAGTGACACTAAAAGTGATGGCTCCTTTCCTCCTGGTGTTGCATCTTGAAACATTGAGGTTTGGCACATCCACTCCTTTTAGGTGCCAAACCTGAGTGGTGTCATATACGTAGGGAGTCTGGCCTAGACCCTGGGACAGGAGCCACCGCTGTTGGGTGAGGGTGGAGTGGACTTATTCTGCAACCCCACCACCACATAAGGCCCCCCCATACACCCATTTTCTATGACACATTCTTATTTTCTGGCATCACTGCAGTGCCATTATTAATAACTTGCTGTGAAATAATCATAGCCTTATCCATCATAGAAGTATAGTAGATTAGGGTTGGAAGAGACCTCAGGAGATCACATGGTCCTGCTCAAACCAGGACCAACCACAGGTAAATAGTTCCAGCCAGGGCTTTGTCAAGCCTCTTCCTAAAAACCTCTAAGGATGGAGATTCCACTACTTCCCTAGGTAACCAACTAATTTGTTGTGAGATCAACTGTGTGTGGCTGCATCTAGACTGGCATGATTTTGCGCAAATACTTTTAACGGAAGAGTTTTTCCATTAAAAGTATTTGCGCAAGAGAGCGTCTATACTGGCATGTGCCTTTGTGCAAAAGATTTGCTTTTGTGCAAAAGCATCCGTGCCCAGTATAGACGCTCTCTTGCTCAAGAAAGCTCCGATGGCCATTTTAGCCAGAAATTAACGTTCCTGTCTACACTGGCCCTCTTGGCGCAAGTATTCTTGCACAAGAAGGCTTATGCCTGAGCGGGAGCATCAAAGTATTTGCACAAGAAGCACTGATTTTGTACATTACAAAGTCAGTGTTCTTGCGCAAATTCTCACAGCCAGTGTAGACAGGTGGCAAGTTTTGCGCAAAAGCAGCCGCTTTTGCGCAAAATCTTGCCGGTCTAGACGCACCCAGTTTGTATAGAGAGGAAAGGAAGATTGGAGGATAAGGAGGGAAATCAAAGCAGTTTGAATTCTTGCTCTATCCCTTTCAGCCACCCTGTTTTTCTATTTCCTTTTTCTTTCAGATTCCCTAAAGCTGTAAGTAACTGTATCGGGGTGGAATTTACCTCCCATGAATGTTCACATCTTTTCAAGTACCCGTGCCTGCACTGTCTCTTTAAAAGGCTTTTTGGCTACTTAGTCCTCCAGCTGAGTCTCACTCTGGGAATCTCAAACTCCTTCCAGGGTACATCCTTTAGTGGGGCCCATCTCAGTTCAGTCCATTCTCTTAGTCAGTTTCCCCACTCTGTATGAGGGTGGTGACTGCAGGGCTTTTCTTCCTGGAGACAATGTTCTAAACAGCTCCCCATGCTGAGCTGTCCTTGGATCTGCCAGCCAACCACCCTGACCTTCTCCCTTCAAAGTCTGGGCTACCACTGAGCTGCAGCTAGTCCCGTAGCTTTTTATAGTCCCTCCTAGCCCCTGATTGGCTGGTTTCCTCCTCGTCACTCTAGCCATCTGGAGGACTTCTCCATGGCCCTTTTGGCCTTAGAGTCTAGCTCTGTTACAGTAACCAACACTATATTATTTTCATGAAGAATCTTTTTGTTCCAGGGATGCTGAGAATATTGGCAGCAGCAGATCCAGCTGATAGCCATAATATGTCTCATTAATTTGCTTTTGATAGGTCTTAGAGCTCATGTGGGAACAAGTGGACTGTAGTTCTGTCAACCCCAGGGTTCAGATATCACCAGTCAGCCTCATTCCAATCATGCAGTTGATTTAGAAATCATGAGGTGTTTTTAAAAATAAAGTTTTAAATTTATTTTTACCAACCTTCTGGTTTTCACATCTTTGGGGTATACTTGGTCCTGTTTTTAAGCTTTTTTAAAATCTAACCATAAGGGCTAGAAACTATTTTTTTTTAATTTAAATGAAAATTGATATAGTAATGGATTCTTATGACTCTTGGAGCTGGGGATTAAAGAATAAACTAAATATTGAAAGACATGTGACATAGTCACAGAGTTAGAAACACAAGAACCCATAAAGTGGCTATTGTAGGGTTGTGTTTACCTGTGTTCCAAATAAGACAAGGGCAAGGGCAATAGCAAATGAAAGGGTTCTAGCCAAAGCCCAGCAAAGCCATGTCAGGTGTACACTGGCCTAGAGAATCAGGAAGCCATAATAAACCCCCTCAACATTCCCCCTTTCCTTATCTCAGTGTCTAATATTGAGTTGATCTTGGCAGCATAGGAAAGAATCATGGCCTTTGTGGTCAGGTGCTGTTGGCACTGACTGCAAACACATGAACAGATTTCTGAGTGCAAAATTGAATTCTGAGTTATGTTTACCTAAGTCACAAATAGCACACCTCACTTTACCCAAGCTTCCCCACAAAATTCATCACTTAGCTGAAAACAAGATATGTATTTTAACATAAAATGTATTATCCTTTTCACCCTTAATCAGAGTGATACTTCCAGTCATGCTAATCCTGATATTATTATAATTAATATAATCCTTGTGCAGATCCAACAAACATATCTGATACATCCAACCAATAAACCAAAGTGATTTAGACTAAATAAAATAAAACAAAACAGAAGAGTACAAAGCATCCTGACATCACCAATGATCATCTTGTATATTTTTCAAAATACTTTCATTGTCTTCCTACCTCACATTCTTTCTCAGAAAGGCTGAAAGTTGTAAAGAAAACTTGCTATAAATCAAATGACTTTCGCACGATAGATTTTGAAAAACATTTGATCTTTTGATCTTGAAACTACATAACCTAAATGCTTTTACTTCCTGGCTTCACTCCCAGACTCCAAATGTCATTCAAAGGATACATTTTCATGATATATGGTTTGATACTCTACATCCTTGTATAAATCTGCATTTTTTCCAGTATTGGTTCTGACTATAAGCTTTCATATATGTGACTACAAACCATTGTATCATTTATCAAATAGTGAAACTAATTAAAATAGCATTTCTAGAGGAAGTCTCTCTACAGCAGAAATGTCAATTGTGTTTGGAAAAGCTTGTAGGAACAGAAATTAAATATGGAGCAAAAGTCATCTGCCTGTGTTGTTAGCTGCACACAAAGACTTTTACCCAGTCCCTGAACACAATGTCAGTACACTGCATCAGAGGACATCATGAATACTTGATGAACTCAGAGAACAACACTAGCATAAAAACCTTGCTAATATTTACAAGAGCAGAATTGTCCAAGGATTTAACCAATTTCAGTGCTCTGACCAATGAACACAGTATTGTTTTTCATTTTTGCCTGTGCAGGGTTTGTCATTATTTGCTTCTGCTACCCTAAGTTCTAACTTATGGATTTTATTCAGGACAAATACCCTTTCAGTCACACAACACTTAATGTAGAACAATAGGAAAGTCTGTAGCATGTAAAAAAAGAATCTAAAGGTTTGACATTTCAGAAAATGAATATCAGGAAAATATTTAGTTCCACCTGCTGTAATCCAATGAGAATAGCAGAAAATTGATTTACTGCAAATCATTTCAATATTACCATATAATACAGCCCTTCAAAATTGTCATGGAAATTTATCAACCCTGGCAAAAATATCTACTTGCTTCTTCTTTACAATGAAGATTGGTAATAATGGGGAAAATCCCTAAAAAAGTGTATTCTAGCAAATGGGCAAGGTGAATTTTTCAGTGCAGGCATAGGATAAATACATATGTCTTTCTGTGTGTGTTTATACAGCATCTATGTATGAATATGCAATGTGCATACTATATAAATAGTATGTAGATACACCCAGGAGCTGTATATGTTGAAAGTGTTGCAGAAGGTTGCTATTCATATTTCGATGGAGGCAAGATCAGTATAATAATGTTTCATGTAAAAAGAAAAAATACCCCTTGAGCATAGTGTTTTATTACTAAAGAAATATCTTTTCTTTTTAATCTTCTTAGCAATAATTTTTACATAAGCCATAACTGCTCATTTTGATTTATCAGTGATAGTTGCATGACTCCTGTTCATTTTAATGGGTGTTGGATCAACACAATGAAGATGACAATGCAGAGTTTCAGCAATTTGTGAGAATATGGTTGAGTGAGGAGATGGGGTTTGTGTGCTGCATGGATAGATAGTCACATGTAGTGAAAGGAGTTCTGACCCTGTTTTGTGGGGTGTCTTAAGTATGACCACTCTAAAAGGTTCTTCTAAGCAAATTGTATGAAAGCCTCTCTAGGAATAGGGAATAGGAGCTGGAAGCTAGAGGTTTCCTGGGGAATCGAGGTGAAAGTGGGGCCATTTGGGATTCTCAAATTCAATTGATGCCTTAGTAATAAGTTGATACACACATACATACACAGAAAAAAGTCATGTAGCACTTGAAAGACTAACAAGATGGTTTATTAGTTGATGAGCTTTCGTGGAGCAGACGCACTTCTTCAGATTATATTCTGAAAATGAATAGCACGACCATTATGGAACAGAGGGATACAATGAAAAAGTAAACAAAATATACAGTAATGAATCAGATACTCGCCCCCATCTTCTATGCTACGTATCTGATTTGTTACTGTATATTTTGTTTATTTTTTCATTGTATCCTTCTGTTACATGATGGTCATGCCATTCACTTTCAGAATATGATCTGAAGAAGTGGGTCTGCCCCATGAAAGCTCATCACCTAATAAACCATCTTGTTAGTCTTTCAAGTGCTACATGATTTTTTTTGTTTTGTTTTACCAAGATCAGACTAACACGGCTATTTCTCTGTTAGCTCATACATAAAAAGAGGGAGACATCAAATGAGTAGTTAGAGCTGGAATGAAAATGGTATTTCTCTTTTGCAGAGGATTTTAAGACTTTGTGAAACTTGCTTTCATTGTATTTTGAAACAAAACCCACAAAATTCAAATATCAGAGGGGTAGCCATGTTAGTCTGGATCTGCAAAAGCAACAAGGAGTCCAGTGACACCTTATAGACTAACAGATGTATTGGAGCATAGGCTTTCGTGGGCAAGGACCCACTTCATCAGATGCATGCATGCATCTGACGAAGTGGGTCTTTGCCCACGAAAGCCTATGCTCCAATACATCTGTTAGTCTATAAGGTGCCACAGGACTCCTTGGATACGTCTAGACTACAGGCTTTTGTCGACAGAGGCTTTGTCGACAAAGCTTCTGTCAACAAAGAGCATCTAGACGACATTCAGTTCTGTCAACAAAGCAAGCTGCTTTGTCAACATGAGAGTGTAGACACAAAGGACAATGTAGATGCAATAACGCCTTCTGTTGACAGAACTCTGTCGACAAAAGGCGTTATTCCTCGTAGAATGAGGTTTACTGCCATCAACAAAACTTCCAAGTTCTGTCGACGTTATGTCGACAGAACTCGGCGGTAGTGTAGACGCAAGTATAGTTTTGTCAACAAAAGGACACTTTTGTCGACAAAACCCTGTAATCTAGACACGCCCCTTGTCACAAAATTCAAAGTTCTCCACAAAAAGGAATTACTATTCTCTGCCCAGCTGTACTGGGATTCCTGCCTTCAGGGCCTCACAAGGGAACCTGGGCTACTGTGGAGCAATGAGCTTGGGAAATATAACGCCCAGATCTTCCAGGCTCCTGACTTCCTGTGCTCACCCAGAGAACTGGAAAGCTGACAGATATTCAGTGACCCAGCAGTACTCTTCTGAAACACTCTCTGGTTTCTGGCAGAATTTTCTAGAGACTGAAGGGTCTAAATGAAACACTTTGACAAATAAGCAAATCCAGATGAAAAATAAGTGTTATCAATTTTTTTTCCCTGACCAGTTCTACTAATGCTTGTAAATTTGGCAATGGAGCACTGCTTTAGGATTTGGTTTATTAAAGAAACTGTCCTTCAGTCCACCCCCAGGTTAGTGAGAGGCATTTCAGGCAACCCTAATAAACAATATTGGACACACAAGCTGGGACTTGAAGATGGTGTTTTTGCTGCCCAACAAAAATGTCTTCTGTGCAAGTATCTTTTGATGATGTAAACTAACAGGGTATTCAGGAAATATAGTTAATTACAAGAGGTTTGTTGTCAATGAGGCAAGAAATATTAGTGAGAAGCAAGTTTCTAAGGAAGCCTGATGTGGAATTAGAATGGTAGAGACAGAGAGCATGTATGCATGAAGGAACACAACTGAGGAGCCTTAGCACTGTAGGTCAACATGAGGCTATCTGAGGACAACAAAGATCTCCACATTGCAAATGGGAGCAGGCTTCCCAGACAGACTGTGCAGACATGCACACACTAGCTCTGCTTGAGCTAGCATACTAAAAATAGCGGTGTAGCAGAGGTGTCATGGGCAGTAAATTGGACTAACCATCTGAGTACAGCATTTGCTGTTGTGTGACCCATACTACCTCTGGCTACACTAATATTTTTAGCATTCCAGCTCAAGCAGAAATCACACATATCTATACCTGCTTGCTGAGATGCAAGCTCTCAGCTGTAGAGTAGATGGACCTTTTGTATTAAGGACAGAAATGCAGAATAAGAAAAAATTGTCTCATGCCTATGAACAAGTGATAAAACTTTTTTTATAGGTAAAGGTATGGGAATTGTTTCAGATTATTTTAGGAAACCAGGATAAAGAGTAATATAGAAACACTAAAGTGGTATGTAGCACAATAAAGGACTAAAAACCCCCTTGAATTGCTAATAAATGTCACATGAATATAAGTAATATGCTGTGTGAGATCACAAGCTAGTCTTGCTAATAGAGAGGGAAAATAGCCATTACTTACTGAAAAGAGAAGAGTTTTTGTTGCAGAAAGATAAAATGAGTCATTGAGGAGATAGCTATGGAGTCTTCATGAAAATTTATAATGGAAACTGCTTTTGCCAAAGAAACGACATTAGCATATAAGAATATGATTCTCTCTTCACTGAGTTAATGACAGGAGTGAAGATCACATTAGAGTGTAATGTATTGTATGGATTTTTTTCTTAACAGTCCTCTGTAAACAGGTTAATAATAAGAAGCAAATACTAATTTTTGAAACATTTTAGCTCCACCAGCTATTCTGACATGCATCACAAATTTATGGTTAACAGGGGAAATTAAAACTGTAATATATAATTTGATATTTACATATCTAAAACATGCCCATTGGCTATAGTACCTTAGAGTGCCTGCATCAATTGGTTATCTTAACTAAATTGTAATTAAGTCACAAAATTAAGTCTCTTCTGGGCAGGAAGGAATAGATCCAAAATGCCAACCCCTCCCCTCCAAAACAACAACAAAAAATTGTGGAATCCTGCCTAAACATAACAAGAAAGCTTTGTTACATTTTGTAAATACTACAGGGCAGCTTCTCACCTTCAGACTGAATCTTTGTGAAAACTTCTGATCTGTCTAAACTATGGCTTTCAGACAAGATGTAGACACCAAGTCTTGCACCATTTGTGTCATTTAAGGATTTTCTGCCACTTGTATAAGAGATGAAGTGCTCAATCCAGTCCTAGCCAAATACCAGGTTAAATCATTGCTTTCTGTGTCAGCTTAATAGCTTCTATGATCTAAAAGGATGTAATATCTTCATATCTTTTCCTAGGGCCAGATTCCTGATTGCATTGTTTCTTGTGTCATTATTAACCCCAGTACTAAGTTTGTACTAAATCAGAATAGTGGTCATCTATCCCCAGTTAGCACGAGGGTAAATGATAGTCCAAGTCTCACGGTAAAGGACGAACTGACCCCTATACTTTTCTGTTGTCTTGCAGTGTGATATTAAACAGTTGCTATCTTTCACCCATGTGAGCTACTATTCTGTTTAATATCAACCTAATGATTGCTTATCAGAACAAAGAAAATCATGAATATTTTCAAGAATTGCAGCTCACCTAAAGGATTTTGGATTATGCCTTCCAAACCTCTTACTTAATATTTATTTCTTATCTCTAATATCAGCTGTTGGAGGATGGTCATAAGAAGGCTTGGAAGGATTAGATTTTTTTGTTAAATGTCTGTAAGCATTGGTTTTTCACAGTGTACACACAAACTAATGGAAAAATCTTTCTATTGATGATAATCAAAATGTACTGATAGGCAGAGTAAGAAAATACTGCTTGAGAACATATTAAAGTTTGATTCAACAATATTTACTTTGTATATTTTGACATGTGATTTGGCAATTTGTAGCTTCATGGTTTAAAGTTTTACCTTTTTTGAATCATCTGTCTTGAAATAATTCTGACATCACCTCTCATTTTTTCAGAAATTCTCAAAAAATTTTGGAAAAGCAGATGTGTTTTTTCGGCATCCCTGTAAACCTCGTTTTACAAGGAAGAAGGGATGTTCCAAAAATGGGTTCACCATTTATGTATCTTTTTCTGGAAAAAAAAAAAAGGGTAGTGTAGACATAGCCCTAGTCTGCTGAAAAAGAATTCTAGCCTATGCTATAAAATACTTAACTTTCTATGAATAACATTGTTTTCTTGTCTCCAGATCTTTGTAGGCAGTATACATTCCCCCTGTCCTCCTGAATTTCTAACCATAGTTCTCTTTTGTGACATTTTAATTGAGCTGGTAGTGTAACTTGAGCCCCAGTATCACAGCAGTCATACTGCTTTTTGTTTTGCATATTGAAACTGTGTACTGATTTCTGTTCGGTTAGTCATCACTTGTGGCAGAATCTTTAAAAATCACTGGCATATCTGCGAGAACCTGTCAACTTAATGAGTGTGTGTCAGTAATGCTATTTCAATTTTTAGGAAATGGGATTCACAATAACCTCTCTACCTTTAATGCTGAGCTTTTGGGGAATCTCCACGATAGTCGCATCCACCAGAGAAATAGATCACAGCATGGAAAGGGCAACCCAAATACCCCCAAGAGAACTTGTTGCAATACAGGAGAAAGAAACCCAGTGACCACACACCCCTATTTGTCACCACACACTGCAAGCCATATCATATATCATCAGATAGTTACAACTCATGTTTGACAAGGACCACAGTCTGAAAAATCTTCAAAAAAAAATCCTTTGGGTGTGTCTAGACTACAGGGTTTGGCCACAAAAGTGGACTTTTGTCGACAAAACTATAGCTGCGTCCACACTACCGCCGAGTTCTGTCGACATAACGTCAGTCAGCAGTTTTGTCGACGGCGGTAAACCTCATTCTATGAGGAATAACGCCTTTTGTCGACAGAGTTCTGTCAACAGAAGGCGTCCTTTGCATCTACACGCTCATGTTGACAAAGCGGCTTGCTTTGTTGACAGAACTGGATGCAGTCTAGACACTCTTTGTCGACAGAAGCCTCAGTCGACAAAAGCCTGTAGTCTAGACGTACCCTTTCTGACCTTCAAACACTCCTCTCCCAACTTTGTCAAACTTTTCATCATCAGGAGCTAGATTTTCTTCAGACCAGGATTTGCCACCTCAAAACAGCACCAGACTCTGTGAGAGTAACAGATGAACAACTTGCAGACATATCTCTGTTGCTGTAATGATCAAGTTCCATTATGAGTTTTAATGGCACAATGCATCAAGTGCCCCTCCAATATGGGGGTGAAACTAGACAATTGCTACACTCTTGAATGAATTCACACCAAAATTATAAAAGACAAAAACACCATCTCACCGGGAGATGAACACTTTTCACAAAATGATCACTCCATGTCAGATTTTTCAATACTTGTCCTCAAGGGAAATCTCCACAACACCTTCAAAAGATGAGTCTGAGAACTCAAATTCATAACTCGGCTGGACACTAAAAGCCATGCACTCAACAGCAACTCTGGGTTTATGGCTCATGATGGCAATTTGTAACACCATACTGCCTGCTACCTTTAATTGCCCATTTCAAACCCTTAATGCATTTTTTAGTTGCTTCAGACAAATCTGAAGCGCAACCTCCTCTTGAATTCAGTGCTTCAGATTTGTCCGAAGCAACTGACAATGCTACTCTCATTCAGATCTCACATAAATGTAAATCAAATCTGTTCTAATGATTGCCTGCTCCAAGAAGTAATTGAGCTGGTTTTTTTTTTTTCAAAGAAAGCAGACCATTGGTTGTGGTAACATATAGAGTGCTAACCTGATGATAACTAGAACTGCTGAAGAGTTACACTTATGTGGCTGAGCAAGTTTTTAAATAGAATGCAAAGACAGGGTGAGTGTGAATAATTATGTCATTTCACTTACAATTACAAAATCAATTTAGGGTAATATGGAGTGAATTTTATAAATATTTATCTTAATAAAGGAAAAATGGAGACCATTGTCACAATTACTTATTAACACTCCTGAGCTGTGAACATTGCTGTCATATGTTAATTGATATGAGGTATTCATGTTTGATTTATCACACGGTTACTTGTATTTTTTGTTTTAGAATTACAAAGGCATTTCTAAGATTTTCATTTCTCTAAAGTTTGATGGAGAAGGGCAGAGTGAAATGCCATTATTTCTGAAATTTTTGGGGGGCAAATGAAATTCCAGAAGGGCAAGTCCCCACTTGCCAGAACTGCAATGGCATATCTTAGGGCATGTCTACACAACAGCATTATTTCGGAATAACAAAGTGAGCATCTACACAGCAAGCGCATTATTTCAAAATAATATTGAAATAATGGGCTTCTTACTCCAACTTCTGTAATCCTCATTTTACAAGGCATAATGCCTATTTTGAAATAGTTATTTCAAAATAGAGTGTGTATAGACAGCACAGCTGGAGTTATTTTGAAATAAGTGGCCTCCAGGGCTTCCCACAGGTGCCCTGGTGGCCACTCTGTCCACATTCATCAGAACTTCTTAGTTCCCCTTCCCCTGCAGGCCTTAAAGCTGCAGCCACAGTGGAGTGGGCTTGTGGGGCACAGCAGGCCCTGCTATTCCTGTGTCACACAGCAACATCCTGCTCTGCACTAACTCTGCCATGACAGATCCCAGCATGCCATCTGAGGTCTTCACGGCTGCCAGCCCAGCTGCAGCCAGCTCTCAAGCCCCTGCCCGGGGCCGAAAGAGGAGGGTGCCTTTCTGGATTCACGCGGAGATCCTGGATCTTATTGAGACCTGGGGGGAGCAGTCCAACATCCTGGATCTCTGAGTCAGATGGCAAAATGCTGATGTGTACTTCCACATGGCCAACAGCCTGGTCCAGAGGGGGCACACCCATGTTAAAATGACGGTGAAGGAGCTCCAGCAGGCCTATGCCAAGGCCAGGGAAAGGAATTCCTGGTCAGGCACGGCACCCCAGACCTGCCTCTTCTTCACCCAGCTGGATGGCATCCTGGGAGGGGGGCAGGTTGCCTCACCTTTTTCCCCTCATCTTTGACTCTTACCTGGAGATGCCTGTTGTTAGCCTTTCGGAGGGCGTGGCTGTGGAGGAGGAGGATGAGGATGATAAGGAGGAGGAAGTGGCCATTACAGACACCATGCCCATTAGCCAGGATTTTACCCTGTCCCCAAAGCCGGAATCCTCCTCCCAGGATATCACTGCGGGTATGTCTAGACTACATGGCTTCGTCGACGGAGCCATGTAAACTAGTTTACCCGGCATAGGCAAAGAAGCGGGGATTTAAATAATCTCTGCTTCATTAAAATAAGCATGGCCTCCACGCTGTGCCGACAATCAGCTGATCCGGCACAGAGCGGCAGTCTAGACGCAGATCTGTCCGCTGGGGAAGCCTTTGCCGACTGATCCTGTAAACCTCGTTTCACGAGGCATAAGGGACCGGTTGGCAAAGGCTTCCCCAGCCGACAGATCCGCGTCTAGACTGCCGCGCTGTGCCGGATCAGCTGATCGTCGGCACAGCGTGGCGGCCATGTTTATTTTAATGAAGCGGGGATTATTTAAATCCCTGCTTCTTTGCCTATGTCGGGTAAACTAGTTTACAGGGCTCCATTGACGGAGCCATGTAGTCTAGACATACCCCGAGAGCTTGGATAAGGCCGGGGAAGGACCATTAGGTGAGTTGCATTAGTTTCCCTGGACACGTGTGTTTCCGGGGGGGGGGGAAGGGAGCTGGGAATGGTGTGAGGCTGCATACTCCTTTCTCAGCCTTCACAGCCTAGGGATCGCACAGCAGCCTGTACATGTGGGTGCACATGGAGCAGCAGTCCAGAGCAGAGAGCTGCATGGAGGCAGCTGCTCAGGAATCTTGCTCTCCTGTTCACAGGGGTTCTGGACACCTTCCCACCACAAGCCACCACTAGGGAGAATGGGGTCACAGACGCACGCACAGCAGTGCCGCACACAGCACATGGGCATGCCTGTGCTCCCAGGGCAGTATGGTGAGGAAGAGTGACACCAGTCCCCTGCCAGGGGGGCCTGCTGGGAGGGCAAGAGGGAGGAAGTGGAGGAGACCCCAGCAGCACCCTCCCTGGCAAGTGGTGTCTGCCACTCACACACCTCTTCCCCAAACACCCTCCCCCCCCTCTCCTCCAGTGGGCAGGGGTACAAGTCCTTTCCCTGTGGGACACTGCCACTGCCTGACCAGGTGTGTGCACAGCATGGAGGGAAGCTGAACAACTCCATTGTCCCTCTCCTGCCCTCAGGCTCCCGGCTTGGTCCGCACCTTCCCATGCCTGCTTGTCCCCAGGACATGGGGATAGTGAAGCTCCCCCCTGGGATGTTCGTGCCCTTGCAGGAAAGGGCCCACTGTCTAGGCCACAGATGGCTTTGCTCGAAGCACATAGCCATTGTCTGACCTGAGACCTTTCAGAGTTGGCTCAGAGATGAGGGCTGGGCTTCAGGCACCCTGTCTCCTGGGATGACTGCCCTTCTCACTTTTCTTCAGAGCTGGACCAGCTGTGAGTAAGGCATGACACACACCTCCTGCGCTAGCTTCCAGACCCTGCATGACCTGCAGGTGAAGGTGACCCCAAGAAGACCTGCAGCAGGAGCACATCACCTGCCTGCATGTCCTGCAGCAGTTGCTGGAGGCAGACATGGAGCTGCATTGCATCATCTGGCGTGAGCTCTTGCAGCAGTCCTGGATCATGTGTGCAGATTATGCCACTGCCATGGACTGCCTGGTGGCTGTTCCTGCCCCTGCTCCTCCAGCTTCTCCCCCTAGTCCTCCCCATGGCCGCTGAAGGCCCCGTGCATAAGGCGGCAGGACCACCTGAAGCAGGTGCCACTCCCAGCCCCATCCCTGAACCTCTTCTTCCCCCTCCTTTTCCTAACTGTCAGGGTGCTTAAACACTGGAATAAATTACCTAGGGAGGTTGTGGAATCTCCATCTCTGGAGATATTTAAGAGTAGATTAGATAAATGTCTATCAGGGATGGTCTAGACAGTACTGGGTCCTGCCATGAGGGCAGGGGACTGGACTCGATGACCTCTCGAGGTCCCTTCCAGTCCTAGTATTCTATGACTCTGATTCTATGATTCCTTTCCTCTCCCCCTCAGGTTCTTTCCCTAGTTACAATGACCCCAATTAAACACAAAGTAGAGATTCTTGTTTCAAAACAAAAGGTCTGCTTTATTGTATCAACAGGAGAAGAGGAGGGGGAGGGAGAAAGTGAGGGGGGAATGGAGGGCAGGGCAAGGGAGGGGTGTGGGAGGAAAGGAACAGAAGGGCAATGCAGAGGCTCCTTGTGGGGAGCTCCAGCGGAGAGTGTCACCGGGGTCCTTGTGTGAAACTCTCCTTCAGGGCCTCTTGGATGCATTCAGTCCCCTGATGCACTTGCCAGATGGCAGACGTGCACGGCTGTTCAAAGGCCCTGGCCAACTGCTTGGCCTCTGCTCCCCAGCCTGGCAGGAACATTTCCCTCTTGTTCTCACATATATTGCAGAGGACACAGCAGACTACCACCACTTTGGGGAGGTTCCGCTCACCAAGGTCCAGGCAGGTGAGGAGTCAGTGGAACCTCCCTTTCAGACGGCCAAAGGCACCACTGCCATGTGGGCCCTGCTGAGCCTGCCATTGAAATATTCCTTGCTTTGATCCAGGTGTCCCATGTAGAAGATGGGGATAAGGTCTAGAATGCCTTATAAAAATTGGAGGATTGGGACAAAAAAAGTCTGATGAAGTCCAACAAGGACAAGTGCTGAGTCCTGCTCTTATGATGGAAGAATCCCATGTATTGCTACAGGCTGGGGACCAACCAGTGGCAGTTCTACAGAACTGGACCTGGGGATTCAATGGATGAGAAGCTGAATATGAGTCAACAGTGTTACTTTGTTTCCAAGAAGGTTAATGACATATTGGGTTACATTAGTAGGAGCACTGCCAGCAGACGGAGGGAAGTTTTATTCCCTTTTATGAAACCATATCTACAGTACTGCATCCAGTTTTGGGCCCCCCTCTAGAGGATGTGAACAAACTGGAGAGAGTCCAGCAGAGGCCAACAAAAATGATTAGGAGGCAGGGGCATATGATTTATGAGGAGAGGCTGAGGGAACTGGGCTTATTTAGTCTGCAGAAGAAAAGAGTGAGGGAGAATTTGACAGCAGCCTTCAACCACCTGAAGGGTGTTCTAAAGAGGATGGAAAGAGGCTGTTTTCAGTGCTGGTACATGACAGAACAAGGAGCAATGGTTTAAAAAAAATCTATTTCCCTGGGAGGGTGGTGAAAAACTGGAGTGGGTTACCTAGGGAGGTGGTGGAATCTTCATCCTTAGAGGTTTTTAAGGCCTAGCTGTGCTAGCCTGGGCTTCAGCGTGAGTCTGCACTGAAGCCCATGCTGTTGTGTCTTCCCTGTTGCTATTGCTTCGGCTAGGTGGGTGAAGAATAGCTTGGGTTTGATGGCTAGAGTCAAACAGTTCTTACTGTGAGGAATTTTTTCCTCTGCAGATCAGTTGTGTTTGGACATGGATCTATATCAGGAATGCACAAAGTGTCCACTCTGGTTGTGCTTCTGCACTATCTCGCTGTGCTTCTGCTGTTTTTATTCATTGGCGTTCTGAAGATAACAAGGAAACATTGACCAGATGCAGTTCAAGGTGTTTATTAATATATGGATCTTATGTCATGAAAGTCTTGGCTACCAGACATCTTTTCTTTCATGTGCCATGGCATCTGTTGAGAATAACCGAGTCCTTGCTTCTGCTAACATTCTCGGTAGATGAATACCCAAGAGACTGGATGCAGAGTATTTTCAGTGGAGAATTTTCAGTTCTAGGAGTTACTTCCTCGTTGGATTAACAAATTCTCAGGGGTTTCCTTCTTTTTTTTTTTTCTTTTTCTTTTTCTTTCTACATTCAATTTATGGTATAAGGCTCATCAATGTATTTGAGCCATGGGGAATACTGAGTTTTATGTTGAAGTGGGAGTCAGTTTGGGTGAACTGTCAGTAGATGATTGGCATTATTAACTTTTTGTAACTGTACCCAGAGATTGCCCGAGAAGTTCATTTTTATAGAATTGCACACACTAAAAATAAATAAATAAATAGAAGCAGATTGCCAGAGGATACTGAATCTATTGTATCATGAAGCTTTTATTGTAGAAAAACAGATGATGAATTTACCAGGTGCTTATAAACCAGTTACAAAAGCCACCCAATTTATATAAAATCTTAGACTCTTTAAATTCAAACCTTTTTAAATTAACTTAATATTGATGCTGTAGATTAAGAATTCCCTATGAATTCCCTATAAATCAGGACAATATTACAACATAGAGGTTTTTCCATACAAAAGTAACAACATGTATTATTTCTGGAATCTATTTTTATTTTGGCAGGTAACTACAATCATCGTTATACTTTTGTAGAAATACATGGATACTGTACAAAATTAAAATAATGCTTTAATTGTTTTGTTAGTCGCAGGTCAAAATACTTTGAGAGCAATAATCTAAGGAAATAGGCAATCCAATTTTGGCATCGTTTTGGCAATGCATTATTGCAATCAAATGCTAAACATGTGTACCAGATAGCAGCAGTAGCCTCGTCAAGAGTTCCTAGTAGGAAGCAGTAAAAACCTCTAAAATTTGTTCACTACATGTGGTTTACCCCTTTTGCCTCTTTGACGAAGGTTCACAATAAATCATGTAAAACGTGGATACATTTTGAGTCCAAATGCATTGAAAATAAATTAAAATCATGTTATATTACAACGTTATCTGAATATTTTTATCCAAACCCAGGAATAGGTCATTACTATGGTTAAATTGTTTCTTAAAATATGTGCCATTTTTGTTGGCTTTTTCAAACAAAAAATGCTATTCAAGTCAAGACTGACAAAACATCTGCTATGTTAATTAGCCATATTTTGCTGAGACCTCTATTTTCTTATTGAAATCATATTTCATTAAAAAGTTATGACAAACAATGGGTTCAGGAATATGTCACATGGGGATTAGATATACTGTTCAACTCAGAATCCTTTACTTGGGCCAGATGGAGTTCATAAAATGCTGTGGAGGAGGGAAGGAGGAGGTGGAGAAGAAAGGCTATAAAGTATTGCCAAAAAATCTTAGATACATATGCAAGATTTTGCAAAAATGGAAATATCAGATTTTTTTTTTCCAAAAATGGCCTATCAGGGTCAGGAGAAGAAGCAGAGTTATATAAATCTCTTGTTAACTATTGTGTCATGAGTGTAAATTTTAATCATAACCAAGATAATTCTATTACAGATATAAGAAATGATGCCTCACATGAATAAGCACTGCAGATCCTATTTCAATTGGACTGTTTGCTCAACCTGTTTCAATATTTAATACTATAATGGGGATAGGTTTTCAAATGTTCTGGAAGAAGATGTGAGAATGTCACGATTCAAATGCATCCTCTCCGTCATGTAAGAAGCCAGAATTTGGAGTACAGTAAAACCTGTGTTATCAGGCACGCTCAGAGATTAGGGTGTTTCAGTTATCTAAAAATTCTGGTTATTTGAGGGTCCCTTTTTGGACCTTTGACCCCCACAGCGCAGGGGCTTCCAGCTGCCTGGCCCAGCTCCTGGCCGGCTGGATCATAGCAGTGTGCCACGAGGCTGCGCCCAGCCTCGCACTGGCTGGATCAAAGCGGGGTACTGCCCGGCTGCACCCAGCCCCCGGCTGGCCAGATCAAAGCGCCGCACTGCGCGGCTGTGCCAACCCCTAGAAAATTTGCCGGTTTCTAAAGTTTTCCAGATAGTTAAGTGATGGATAGTGCAGGTTTTACTACACTAGGAAAGGAAAATTAGAGAAACTAACCAGAGAGACACAGCTTCTTATAAGAAAGGAATTCATTTTCATTAACATAAACAATCTTTTTAAGCTATTGTGAGGTCAGGGAGATCTGAGTCTTTACTTTAAGCAGGCTGAACATGAAATACTCAGTCAATGTGCTATAGCAGAGATGTGACAAAAATACATTTTAGATTAGGTGTTTAAAGGAAATATACATAGCCTCCTCCAAGATCTTCTCTTTGGTGGATGGGACACTATTTTATTTGGACTTTCCTTTGGTTTCCAAAAATTAGAATACAGGTCTTTGTCTCACAACGTATTAGTGTTGGTCAAGTTTTTTGAAGTTCCCAAGTTCAAACCCATACAAGCCCTTTCAAGCCCATACAAAGCCTTCACCACCTACTCCCATTCCAAGAAACAAGCTATATATTTGCTAAAAACCCCTAAACATTTCCCAAAAAGTATATATTCCTGTGAGTAAATGGCCATGGTTTCCTGCTTTGGTGGTCACAGTTATGGGAATTTTTTAAGTTTAAACCAGAACCTCTCCAGTCTGGCACACTCAAGACTCATGCCAAAGAACTTTCTGGAACAGGGGAGGTCCATGCAGAATGCCAGTGTATCTTCATAGGTATAGGAACTGAGAGTGCTGCAACAACCCTAGACTTTGTGCCCAGCATGGTTCTGCGCCCAGGGGTCCTGCTTTTACTAAGCCTCCTTGCTGCCAGCTCCCTGCTCAGGGTCCCAGCCTGTCTCTAGCTCTTACCTGCCAGGCTTTCTGTTGTCAACTGGGGTCCTAACTTCCCAATGGCAGGTCCCAGACATTGGTTCTTTTACAGCTAGAGATCCAGCCTCCACCCCTGCTACCCCCCCACCCTTCATCTTCCCCACCTCCTCCCCCAAGTGAATCCTATTCCCACTCATCCCCCTTCTTCCCTGAGCTTGAACACTGCAAATTAGCTGATATGCAGCATTCTGGAAGCTGTGGTATGGTGGGAGAAGAATCCCTAAGCAAGGGGTCATCTCCACAGAGGGGAAGGGGGAAAAGGAGGGAGCTTGATGCTGTTTTTTTCCTGTGAATGCTCCAGTCCCAGAGCACCCATGGAGTTGCTGCCAGTGACAGACCACGGATGTTGCTGGACAATGGAAACCCAAATTACAAAGGTTCAACTTGCTTCAACTTGTACTTAATTTCCTACTCTCTCATCTAATAAAGTGGCCTGATTTTTTTCTTCCAATGGAAGCAGATGTAGACAGAATAGACATTTAGCCACCTAATCCTGCTATTGTTGCATAATCCAGTGTTTACTCTGAATTCAGTTACAAAATGCAATACAAATGGGCCTTGAGATAACTGATCTAGAAATATGTGCTATATTTTATAGAATTCTGGACCAGACATTCAGCTGGTATGACCTGGTATGGCTCTCCTGACTTCACTAGAAATACTCCAATTTACACCAGCTAAGTATCTGGTTCAGTTTAAACAATACAGTATGTGAATTTTAATAATAGGACAGGATGTTCAGAGAGAGTAATCTTTGGCTCTAGAATTTACTTCTACCCTCTGTTCACCAGAGCTTGGATCTTCAGTTCACAATGTGCAATGCACCTGCTTTCACAATTGATTTTTGAGTACTTTTCCCTTTGATTGGGTGTCGTAGGGACTTCATGGGAATGAGTTTGCTTTGGGCTGGAACGTCTCTTTTCTCAGGAAGTATGTTTTCCTACCATCCGTTTGTTATTTTGTAACTACTATAATGTTTCAAAGTTTGAAACACTGGAGAAAGGAAAGAGGAGAAAACAGAAATAAGCATGTTAGGAAAATATAAAGTGTTATCAAACCATGTCTGTTTTTTTATTTTTATTTTTTTAGTAGCTATTGAGCTTTCCATTTTTAGTTGTTCTTCTCAGGAGATATTCTTTGACCTTAGGGCTGAAACTCAACTGAAGTGAAGGAGATTTAAGCCAGCAGTTGATCTGGCCTATTTTGTCAAATTAATTCTGGATATAACTTCAGCTGATGTTAGTGTAAATGCATCAAGAATATAATTTGGCCCTTAAACACACATTCACAAACGACTAATGATAGCTTCTTATTTGCAGTGCTATTGGTTTGCAGAAGTGGCTTTCTGGCTAAGATATTGTTTCCTGAGAATAATTAGAAATATCTCATTACTGTATAATGGTGTATCTCCATAATACATGTGATGTTAATACCTTACACTTCTTTTAACATTGAGAAGCCCTTTACCACTAAATGAATATTCTGCCCTCTCTGTTAACTAAACTAGTTGCTGCTTCATGGTCTTTATTACCTGTTATTAGACTTTATGCCCATTCCATGCTATTTGAAATGCAATCTGTTCAATAAAGCTATATCCTTTGTTTTAAATTATCATTGTCTCTGTGTCCTAACCTACTATCTACAAGGAGATTCAAGACAAGTAGCTTCTGAAATAGTATAATACATAACTTAAGCTAGTAAAATACTCATTTGTTGGCCAGAAATTAAATTTTGCCTTGCTTTTCCCTTTGTGAAGAGGGTGGAATATGCTGTAAATGTTCTTGTGTTATTTATAGCACTTTAAAGTGCTGATATTGTTTACAAGCACAATTAATACTCTGTCTTGTACATTATATTTTGCTTTTGAAACAGTACAACAGTAGTACTATTATTTTCTTGGAAATTAACATCTCAGTTATAAAAGTGACCCAGTTCATTTATAATGTGCTTCATGAATATAGTTAGTATGGTCTTAGTGACTTGCTGCACAAAATAAAATTTAATAATGAGAGATGGGCACTGCAGGTACATAGTCAGTAAATAATAATTGCAATCACAGAAGATTAATGCTGCTTTTTTGCTAATCTTCTCTACAAAGTTGTTCCATTAATCAGGTTCTGATGAGCCTTAAAAATGAAGTGTCTTTCTTTAACCATAGAAAAATTATTATTTTTATTATTCAATTACAAGCACATTTGAACTTTCAACTAATTTTTTATTGTTCTTGAGTGAAAACCTTTAAGTAGAGGCCAGGCACAGTACTCTGGTGATATAAATCACATATAGTTCTATCTCATAACTATCTAAAAGGAGCCTGAATTAATGAAATGTGAATCAACATAAAAATGGTGATACACAATTAAATATACAAAAACATGTTTAACCAAATGGAGGTTCTGACACAAGTGGACAAAACCCTTAATTGAAAATTAAGACAATAATTCTGTCTTAAACTGATGTCAAGGCGAAAAAGGTTAAACTGTGAGTTCTATAAATAGGGTTAGCTTTCAAGTCCCTGGCTTTTCTCAGTTTGTGTCACAATGTTAGTTTTGTTTAAACATAACTTTAGGATTTAATTTCCTTGGCTCTTGCTTTGTATCCCTTTCTTAAAGAGACACAAACTTCAAGGGAGTTAAAATGTTCATTATTCACTACATCATATACCCCTGAGCAAAGACTATAATACTACATTAGAAATTTATCTTTAAAAAGGTTATTGTTTGACTCAAGAATTGCTCCATGTGGTAATTCTGATCTGCTTATTGAAAAATATGCTCTATTTAGATGGTAAAAATTTAGATTATAAAAAATGCTTCCTTGACAAGACCTTGTATGACAAATCTTAGCCTGCCACGATTTTATGACCAAGATATATATCCCTGCAAATGCAGAGCTACAATTTGTTATGTGTTAGGACATTTGGTAATCAGTGAATCTTATTATACAAATTAGAGTTTAGTGCTTCCAATCAGTACATAAACTCTATTGGCTAGAACCTCAACTAAGACATTACAAAGCCTGACCTTGCTTTTCAAGCATTCCCAGATGTCCCTTTGAAGTCAGTGGGAATTTCGAGTGTGCAAGGAATGCAAGATCATATGTAGGCTTCACTTAAAGATTGCATGACTTAATTTGCACATTGTAATCTACTGAAATGTAAAATCTACATATTGCAATTCCTCCAGCATTGCTGTTTTACTATTGCTACAGTGTGAGATACCACTGGAACTCATCATAATTTTAATCTACTATATATTTAAGAGAGTGTGTCTGTTTTGTTTGTTTGTTGAAGAACTCCTCCTAAATAGTTAGTGCTAGGACCACTGAATTTGGTATGCAGCTTCCTCTTATCATAACTTAAAGCAAGATAAGGTTCCAGCTATGCCAGGGAAATGGGATGTGACTAAAATAGGATTGCTTCTCATAAAAACATAAAAAAAAGACAGAATCACCAGGCAGGTAAAAGGGGCTGTCTGAAGACACACCCTTTTTCCTCCTCAGGAATTGCCCTAGCCCTGAGCCTTCCATCCACAGGCACCCTTTAGTGAAGCACTCCCTCCAATTCGTATAGTGAATTGCTGGCTGTTTCCCCCATTTCCTGATCAAGAGTAAATGCATAGTTTGCTGTATTCCTCACTATGGCTGGGGAATACAGAGGGTAGATGAACCTAGACCTGCACCTCCCTTAGCTGTGCATGCTGGAGCTGCAGTGGCCGTGGAAAGGTGCTTCTCACCTGGCTCCAATCTGCTGCGGTGGGAGAGGGCTGCGGTAGTCATCTCTCCCTGGGGAAACCTGCATACTGAACCCACCCCAGAGCATGTATATTTTCATTTTATTTTTCAGAAAAAATATTAATTGAGTTAGTGACCTGAGCAATGTCAGGTAATTTTTCTAGTAAGATTAAAAACAAAGTTCTCTATAATTATCTCCATCCCTGCACACGTGGCCTTTGTGTTGGGACCAAGGTGTGAAGTCTCCTTTCTGCTACACTTTTTTACCCTGGCCAGCTAGCCAGCCATCTAAGAGAATGCTGCACTGATTATCGCTCCTTTGTTTGACAGACCTTTTCAGTCTCCATGGCCTGCAGTCACTAGTTGTTGCTCCCACCAATGTGTGGTGGGAGGTGTGTTCTGAAATTATCTGACCCCAGTACACACTAGGGATGTAATAGTGTAGTTGATAAACCTATTAACCCATAAGCAAAAGCTTATAGGTTAATGTTATAGACTACACACATTATCCCCGCCCCCCTTTGCCAATAATTTTTTTTAGCAGGTTGGCCAGCAGCCTAGCTCAGTCCTGGCTCACGCTGGGTCTGGGACTGACCCCTACTGCAGCTCTGTCTTTAAAGTGTACTAGGAGGCAGGCGGGCAAGCAGCCTGGCTCAGTTCTGACTCACACTGAGTCCAGGAACTCAGCCTCCCACCCACCCAGACAGGGGCTGCTGCCACCCTAGGCTGCTGCTTCTGTATCAGAGGCAGCAATGTGGGGTGACAGGCAGCTGGTCCACATGGGGAGATGGTTTTTAAACTGGCTCCCTTCGTGGACCGGTTCCTGCCTGGCACTCCATGCTACTGCCTCTGATAAAGAGGCAGCAGCACGGAGTAGCAGGGGGCTCCTTGGGAGTGGGACCAAAGTGCACTTACTTATCAGACTAGTAACTGATAAGAATTCAAGAGGTTAATCGACTATTCAATTAACCAATACTTAACATCCCTAGTACACGCACCATCTCAGAACTCCATAAACAATATTGTGGGGTACAAATCAACAGCCACCACAGAGCACTCTAGCCTTGTCACCAGTTTTATTATTATTTTGGGTGGTCCATAATTGGGTTTAATGTAGCTTCACTACTAAAGTCATGTGTGCTTTTTTAAAATGTATGATTTATGAAACTAGAAAAAAATGTGTCCACGTCACTTTTGTTGTTAATACTATGAAAGAAAGTCAGTTAGATGGGTGAAAAACTTTTTACTGCAAAACTGGCAAGACTGCATTGTGAAAAGGAAAACATTGATTTGTTTCTATTGGAATTTTCCCTCTTTTTATCAAGAAACTTGTTCTGAGAGACACAAAGGCAGAATGTCCAGTTGACCAGATTTGCAAATATTGATCTTGATGTTGCACATGGAATCTAACAATTTTGTACCATTCTGTTCATTACTAATGCTTGGTCAACACAATGTATTTATAATAGAAACAAAGTCATTTTTGGACAAATTCTGTAGCCCTTAATCAGAAAAATCTTCCACTTAATAAAAAAATAACCTTTTTCTGAATAAGGACTGCCTGTGATTGGGGCCTTTATGAATTTAGTGAAATAATCCTACTTATGCAGGAACAATCAGGCTTGGCAGAATTCTTTTTTTTATCATTTCAACAGATAAACAGTTTGTTTTTAGACATTTTTATTTTCATCAATTTAAATTTGCAAAGTTGTGCAAAGTTAGGGGCATTAAGCATTTTTTCTCTTGTATCAGTTTAAATTTTCACAACTATGGGAAATGATGAGGAGGGAGGGGAAGGTCAGACAATAATTATTTAAAGAGAGCTGTTGAGTTTTAAAAATGTAAAGCTTAATAAATACTGAAACACAAATTGTTAACATTAATGGTCAAAATATACCAATTATATATCCTTAAATCAACTGTGTGCAGTTCTGATCACCCTTCTAAAAAGATATATTATAATTGGGAAAAGTACAGAGAATGGCAGCACAAATGATTAGCTGTAACAAATAACTTCTACATGGAGAAAGATTAAAACAGGGACTGATCAGTTTAAAAAAGAGATGACTAACAGAAGATATGATAGAGATCTATGAAATCATAAATGATATAGAGAATGTGAATAGAGAAGTGTTTGTTCACTGCTTCACAAAATGGGAGAACCAGGGAAATTTATAGGAAGCAGATGAAATTAATGAAATTAATAGGAAGGAAATTTAAAACAAACACACAGTAGAACTTCACATAATGCAGTTAAACTGTGGAACTCATTACCAAGCAATATTGTAGAAGGCCAATGGTATAACTGGGTTCAAAAATGAATTAGAGATATTCAGGGGGGGATATGTTCTTCAAAAGGTATTAGCCAAGATGATCAGGGATGAAACCCAGTGCTCTGGGTGTCCCTAAATCTCTGACTACTAGAAGCTGGGTACTGATGACAGGATATGGATCACTCTGACCTTGTACAGCAAACCGCTATGTTCTTATTAGTGGTCATTGCTAGTGAGCTGAACAAATGTTTACTAAAGTCAGAAGGAGCTTGACTTTAATGGGCTTTGGATCAGGTTCTAAATGTCTTTCTATTCAGTACATAGGAGTTCTTTATTGACTCCCACTTCACCTAATTTTCATATAAGTGTAGCAATTACGTTTATGTGCTCCTGCCATCATAGTTATTTATAAGAAAGTAGGTGAGTAGTTTATGGGGAGCAAAATTTTACCCGTCCTGTCATATGAATCTCCTGTCTACATAAATGACGACAGTTTTTAAAGCTCATAATGATGACCTCTTGCTAGATGTAAAATATACAATCGTTTATAAAGCTATTATGAAAATCTCTTTATCGTTCATCACAACACACTGTTTCCCCAAAAGTCATTGGCTGAAATGGCCATATTTATTTCATATCTGTGATTTTTGCCTTCTGTATGGAGCGACAATTCTCTTAAGATCCCCCACATTTGCAGGTAGTGCATCCAATGAAGCAGCAAGAGTGTACTTATTACTTTTTGTTACTTTCACTACTGTGGTCATAGGCAAGGTAGCAACATGCACAATGAGAAAGCACCAAGCACGGTCATATCAGTCTCCAGAGACACAGAGGGCACATCTATACAGCAAGACTAAAATCGAAATAAGCTACGCAACTTGACCTACACTAATTGCGTAGCTTAAGTCGAAATAACTTATTTCAACTTTTGGCACTGTCTACACAGTAGTTATATCAAGATAGAGAACTCTTCCCTCAACTTCCCTTACTCCTCATGCAATGAAGGTTATGGGAGTCAGAGTAAGAAGACCGTTATTTCACATTTATTTCAAAATAACGGGCTTGCTGTGCAGACACACACTGTTATTTCGGAATAACTGATGTTATTCCAAAAGAGCAGCATTATTTCAGAATAATGTCAGCCAACCATCTGAAAAATCAGGGGCCAGATCTTTCTCTCACTGAATTAATTTACTTCAGAAGAATGGCCTATGATGTACCGCAGTGGCAAGCAATATAGCAATTTTGAACTACTATGATGTACAGTAAACAGAAACAAATATAGATTTCTACTGCCAGCGATAATAGTGCAATAATGTGAGGCAGTTCTGCCATAAAATGTAAAATGAATAAAGCTCTTTTCTTGCTCATTTCATCATGCATTTTGTGATTACAAGTATAATGTGAAATTTATTTTTGTTTTGTAGAGATAAAGAAATTGCTGTGAGTAGGGATGTAAGTGACTGTCTGAGGGGGGCAGGGAAGGCAGAGGTGCAGGGAAGGGGAACCCGGCACAAGCCAGGACTGAAGAGCGACCCCCCTTTATCGAATAATCAAGTAGTCAATGGAAATTGCATCAACTACTCAATTAGCTATTTTAATGCTACTTAACATTCCTGGCTGTGAGTGCATTCTTTTTAAACTATTTTACATTATTTTTTTTCTTACAAGGACCTAATGTTTACAAGTATTATGATACTTTTGGGGATAGGTGTGAGTATACATTCCTTGAGTTATTCAAAGCATTAGGATTTGTGGGGCTATACCCCAGAGACATTTGTTATCTCACTGTAACACAACCCTTAACTCGCTAATGCTTCATTGTAGCATGGTCCTCGACTATAGGTTGTGTAATTGTGAGCCATTTTAAAGTATTATCTGTGGGATTTTCTAGGTTTCTGATGGAAAGAGTTACAAGGCCCATATTTTCTGTGAGGTTGTGCCTCCATTTAGTATTAAAATTCCAGTTTAAAAAAATCAGATTTGTAGTTATATATGGAATTTAATCACACATCTATTGTTTAAATGCCATTATTACAGCATCATATTTACTATTTGGTAGCTTCTGTCCACTGAACTTCAGGAGTAAAAGCATCCATCCAGAAAGAATGTAATTTTTCAGCTGCAAATGCTGACAATTAAACTGACAATTCTCTAGATGAATGCTAAGAGTGCTCTCAGACATAGAACTATGTATATTTAATATATAGAATATAATAGTCTGAATTCATCACTGGTGTGACTACATAGAAGCTAATTAAAGAGAAGAATGTGGCCCAGAATTAGTTATGTACAATGATAAAAGGTTAATTTTGCTTTGCCATGTAATGTGGTAATTTTATACAACATTATATAAATTAATGAAAATCCATAATATTTGCAAAGTAAAAATAATCCCTCCTAAATATTACTTAATCTTGCAGCTTCAGGCTGCTCTTATTTAGTGCAGGGAAACAGTCACAGGAAATAGGCAGCACAAATATAAATCACTTTGTGCACGCGTGCACCCACCTATACCCACACCTCAGACATGTGCTTTGTAAAGGTTAGCAATGCCTGATAGTCTGACTTGCTGATTTTTACCACTCATGAGATGTAATACAATGAGTAGGTAAAATTCCAGAATTTGATTGCTTACCTTTGATGAGTTGCATGCTAGGCACTACCATGGACAGACATTACATGAAAGCTGAAAATCAGTTTCCCCTTGTTGTTAGTGCTGAGGAGTGTTGCTGATGCTGCAGCTTTGTTAATACTGCTAGTGTCACTCTTCTTGGAGCACTGATGTCAGCTGTTAGTGCAGCATGTTAATTCCCTAGATCTTGATTTTACTCATAAAGAAGGACACATCCTCAGTTCAGTGGTCAAGAAGCTCGGCTAGTTTAATTGACAGCAAAGCATGGTCTTAATGTCCCATAGGAGCCACCGGTACACTGACATGCATGGTCATGTACCAGTTCAGTCAGCACACCAGAATGCTGTTCTGTACACCAGCACAAAGATGCCGCTCCTATGACTTCTCTTTTTGTACATTGCTACAAACAAGTTACATGTATACGCCCTTATCTTGCACTTGCTGGGTTCAACAAAAATCTTCGTGTATATCTTCCCATCCCCTCCTTCTCTTTAAGAGGGGTTGGTTGTTTTCTTAGGAATGCATTTACTTGAGAAATCTATGTGGTTTTGTACCATCCTCTCCAATCAAGAATGCGCTTACTTGGTGTTAGCTAATACCTGAATCATGATTGTCCAGGGGTGTCCCTTTAAGCAAGAGCCTCAGGAAGCAGTTACAGGTAGTGACTGCTGGCCTGATGCCCTGCCCGAAGTGCTTCTGGGGGACTTTAAATGCGATTGAGGCTCCAATCAGTGTGGATGCTCTATTTCAAAATAGCTCAGTGCTATTTTGAAGGGGATTTGTAATGTGGATGCGCTATTTCAAAATAAGCTATTTTGGAGGATTTTTTTAAACTTATTTTGAAATAAGCATGCGGTATAGGCATAGCCTTAGATAGCAAAGGTTATTATGCCCTCCCATACCAAATGTGATGTGCAATGTGACTAGCCCACACAAGACATCAACTGGGTCCCTTTCACTCCTCCTCTCCCCTGAGCTTTATTCTGCCTCATATTTGAAAAATAATGGCCTGGAAATAGTGATATACTGATTTTAATATGCACTACTAAGAGGGAATCTGTATGGTATTGTTTCACTATGAAGCATTGCTTTTCTTACTCTTCCAACTAGAGCATGAGAGAGAACTGACACCTCAGAGAGGAAACTCAGAAACAAAGAATTTAAAAAAATGAAGGGAGAAAATTACTGAATACTGTGGGGAAAATGATAGTGAGCACCCCTGCCATGTCAAATGGAGTGGTAGAGCAGAAGCCTACAAAATTCTATGCTGAGGCTTCATATATAAATGTTTAAGTATTGACAGTTGGAATGGAGGTCAAATGGCAGGGGCCCTTGTTGCACCATGAGAAGAAGAGTTTCAATTTTGAGAGAAAAAGCATCATAAAGATTTTTTGTTTGCAGATCCCTGGCTGTTATGTCCCTCCCTTCTTTTGAAAGCTGTCTTTGCATTCTTGTGTTGGGCACAAAAATCAATCAAGTATAAGATGCAGCAAGACTTCATAATCAGCCATTGCAGTACAGGAATATTGAAAACTGATGGCAGGGAAACAGACATTTCACTGTCACCTTCTACTTTATGGGAGACTTGGGAATGTTTTCTAGATAATATTGGTCCAGGCCAGTGTGTCTAGATTTTACTTTCAGCCATTTTCTGTTGCATTCTTGAATCCAATGTGGAGAATATAATCCAATGTACGGAAAATAGTGTTGTGTTAGACCGGTTTTGCTTCTTTCTACATTTTGAATTCTCTTAAGAATGATGTGTTGGAGAAGCAACACCATGCTAGTTCAGTAAGGGGAAGCTAAAAATTAGGTAGTGAAACTTACCAATTTTGGTTCATAGTGAAAAGGGTATGAAAACTTCCCCTAGCACCTACTGAATTTTGGACAGTTATAGGTTTCAAGGCCTGATCAAAAGCCAGTTGAAGTCAATTGAAAGATTTCTATTGAATGCAATGGACTTTGCAGTAAGCCTGAAGGGTGTGATATGGACACTCATTGTAGTATGTAGGGTACTGGACTGAGTCGGGAGACTTGGGTTCTACTCACAGCTCTATCACTGGATGACTTTGGGACAGGTCATTTCCTTTCTCTGTGCCTCCATCTCCCCATCTGTAAAAGGGGGATAATGATGCTTGCCTGAAAGCAGATATTGATACTTTAATCACTTGGAATAAAACTTAGAATGGTAACACAACTGGCCACTACTTTTTAAAATACTTTGGTTTGAAAAGAACATGCTAGTTTGATTGAAATTGGAGCCTTCTCATGGAGTAAGACACTCTTCATTCCGCAATGGTGGCAGAATCTGACCCTAAGAACCTGATCTAATAACTACTGAGGTCAATGGAAAGATAACCATTGAGTTAAAAAACTTTGGAACATATCCTAAGTGAGCACTTGAAATTCAAAATGAAACTGAGGTAAACTCTCCAGTTTTTTTCTGACTTTTGATTGGAAAAGTTCTATATTGTAGCAGAGATGCAAAGTTTTACCAAGTCTGCTTTTTTCCCTATAAGGGAGCAGACCACCCATTTACATGGAGAATTCTTATTTAATATGTGCTGAGTGGGAGCTGCGTTGTGACATTGTTCAGAGCACAGGAAATGTGGTACCTACACCTTGAGTCTTATAATGCACAGGGATGTTCACCAGTGGTAATGAGCAGGGCTTGACAAATGGCAGCGAAACCTACTCGCCAGCCCCACACTGCGCATGCGCAAGACCCGCACTGCGTAGGCACGCGCCGCCGGTGAACGGGGCTACCGGGCGAGCAGATTCAGCGATTTGTCAAGCCCTGGTAATGAACATCTGCAACACCTTTGGAACTATGAATAGTCAGCGGTTCTTAGGGTCATGCTATAAGATGGATACTGAGGACCAGATTTTGAATGCATGCTGAAGTTATACTGAAGACATAAGATTGTCTTCAGTATAGCTTTTAGAAAAGTAGACTCGTAATATATTCTTTCACGTATACACAGGGTCAGGTCCTGAGCTAGTGAATGACATCAGATGATGATATGAGCAATCAGATACATATTAGGTGAGGGTCTAGTGTACAAATATTAATGCAATCAGCTTTTAGATTTTGATTCCTTTGTATTATTAATCAGCAAAAGTGAAGTGTGGCAGATGATGTGTGATCCCAAAAGATGTTTGCTACTGAAGCATGTTTTGAGGAGGGGTCTGAATGTAGCAATAGTAATTTTGCCACCCACAGCACATGCCTGATTACATGACTGTTAAGGGAGACTGTCTTTAGGTATGTCTACACTGATGGGGAAGATGTAAATTCCAGTTTGAGAGGTCATAGTCATGCTAGTTGTGATCGTGGCAGCATACTAAAAATAGTAGTGTTGTTGCAGCAGGATGAGTAGTGGGAGGGACTAGCTGCCAAGCATACATATCTGTCTATGACTTTGGTCAGACTAATGCTTTGGTGGGTGGCTACTCTCTCCCACTTCAATTTTTTGCATCCTAGTTTGATCAGAACTATCACAGGTATGCTTCCTTGAGCTGGAATTTACACCTTCCAGCTCTAGTGTAGACATACTTGGAATACTTGGAAGATCTATGATTTCATTGATGTGAATAGGCTCGCCACTGATGCAGATCACAACAGTTCTACACTATCCTGTTTTGTGTAGTTCCCGTCCATGTCCTTCCATGAATCTTCCAGAAAAGATCCACCCAACGTGCTGGCAGCCTTCCTCTTGTTCTTTTCACGTCTCATGGATACCAATGAAGTATACATGTCCATCTGTTATCTCTCAGTCTTACTACATGGACAGCCCATCTCCTTTTCCAATTGTATAACTTGTATGATACCGTTGATACCACTTCTTGCATGCAGATCATCGATAGTAACATGATGATAGTCTGATCTACCAGCTCGACAGTCTGTCCATCCAACTGCATGATGTACTCTGAACATTTGTGTTTTTCATCCACTTCGTTTTTCCAGTGTGGATGGTCAGGCCAATCTCCTTCGCATTCTTACCAATGTCATTGAAAAGGATTTGCAATGTTGCGGGTTTCAAAGCAATTAGGAAAATGTCACCTGCAAAAAGGAGCATGTGAAGAACCTCGCCATCAAGCAGAAATTCATCTTTCGCTTCTGTCTTCCAGGACGTTGGCAAACAACTTTGATGAACAAATGTCCCCCTGCTTTATGCCTTACTTAACTTTGATAATCAAGGGATCATCAAAAAACGTGATTTCCATAGTTATATCCATCATGGAATCTTGTATAATTCTAACATACACAGGGGAAACACCCTGCGAAAGGAGAGCATTTAAAATTGCATTTTGTTCCACTGAGTCAAAGGAGTGTAGACATATCCTGACTTAAACTAATCTTATCCAGTGTCGTAGTGAATGACTTCAATGGCAACTGTCCAGTCAACTACATGTTCTGCTTAAGTTTGGTTTTAGCCCATTTTAAAGTCTCAGAGGGGTAGTTATGTTAGTCTGTAACTTTAAAAACAATGAGTGTTCCTGTGGCATCCTAGAGACTAACAAAAAGGCATAGTATCAACTATGGAATAAAGAAGACACAGAGGTGAATACCTTGATCTCTGTTTATGTCCTCTATCTATTCTGCCTCTCCAATCTTCCTGCATAGTCCCACCCCTGTCATATTTGAATGCCCTGATAGCCACCCCTTTTCTGTTATGTCTTCCTATGTGGTTGGTTTCCACTTGAGGTTACCATTGTTCACTCCTGTTTCCTAGCATTCAAAACAGACCTTGAGCTGGATGACTGACAGAACTCCAATTTATTTCAATAGGAGTATGACTAGATCAGTGTAAGATTTACCACATGTCTACTCAGTGTTAAATCTCTACAGTAAGTATAGCAGAGTCTCATGCTTTCAAAATACATATAAAAAAGGTTAATAATACCACATTAATTTTTGTAATGAAAAAGGGTCCTTCAGGTTTTAGTCATTTTTTAAAATTTGATAAATTATTTCTTTTCTTCCAGTGAGTGTTTTGGCATAATGACTGTTTCTTTTTGCCTCCTAGGAAAGCTTTTACCTTTGATATCAGAGTATCCTGCTGTGGCCATGCTATTATTTAGCTGTGACGAGTTTTAAAATTACCAACATGAGGGACTAGGGTTGCCATGTTTTGCTTTAGCCTTTAAAAGTGGTTTGTTCATGCTAATGTACAACACCCCTGCTGTGACTTTTTTCATTACAACTTTTTTGTTACATTTCATATGTGAAACCATAGTGATTAATATGGATGATATGGCAATGTGTCTCATTCAGTTCCTCTGGAGTGCTGATGGCACTGAGTAGTGACTAATAGCTGGAGCTGGACCTCTGATGGCTTCTTGAGCTCTCTTGTGAAAAAGAAACAAACAGTGGCTTGCCACATCATTAATCTATAAGGAGTTAATTAAATACTTCCTCTTGCATTTCAAATGCATTATCTGCTGCATTGTTTGTCTCAGAGCAGAAATAACAATTTGAACAAAAGTATCAATGACTCTTCTAAACTTGACATTTAAATATGTAAGTGTAATCTAAGGTCATAGTTTCCTCATTATAACTTACAATGTTTTGTTCTGCAAATGGAGCGTTGTTATGAATGAAACCACTTTTCCTTTGTATTTTAAAGAAAGATATAATGCAGTGCATTTCAACCCCCCCTCTATTGTATTATAAATACCAGCAATATTGTCATTGCATATATGCATGTTGTAACCATGGATAATGAGCATTTGTTTTATGAACTAAATTGAACCCTATTTTTCATATTTAAACTATGCATGCAATGCAAAACTAAGCTACACCAGGAAAAATTGATTGTAGAACCTTGTATATGTAATCAGGCCAACTGCATTTCCCATTTTTTCTTAATTTATAAGTATTTTATGAATATGTTCCTGTACAATCATTAAAATGTTATTTTTAAAAGCCCTCACGCAATTTTGGAACAGTACATTTACCATTCTACTACGGAACTCGTGTTAATGGTGAATTATTTGTTGGGCTGAGACAGATACCAGAATTCTAGGAATGGCTGAGGAAAACTGAGGCTAATAATAATAATAATAACAATAATAATAATAAGTACTAGTACAACTGCTACTACTAATCATCATCATCATCAGTTTACATAAATTTGCAAGTGAGACACCCTGAAGGGGTACTTTAATTATAATGTATGCTAGGTTACTTATTTGAGCAAGTGTTTAATGGATAATCCATTTAAAGTGTTCTTATCAGAAGCCCTGTAGCTATTTTTAGTGATCTCAGTAGGTTACAGTTCTATGAAAGCTCAATGACCAAATTTTATAATAGGAAAACCACAAGGCTTTGTGGATTAATTAAGTGATATGTATGAATATTTAATTTTCTGTAGACAATGTGCTACTACTGTATCTGCTCATATTTATTTTTGTGGATCTGGTTTTTTTAAGCATTGGAGAGTGTTTAACAGTAAATTTATACCAGAACGTTATTATGAAGCACAGATGTAAAGAAACAGTATGATGTCCCATAAAAAGTAAACCACAGATATTTGAAAGTGATGTAATTGCATATTCACCTTTTTTGAAGGAAAGAACAGTTAAAAGAGACTAAAATACACAATCTGGGGGCGAAATATGATCCATGACTCGGAGCCATACAGCAGGATATTCAGGACAACTGCCTGATAAACTGTTACTGCCGTATGAAGTTTATCACCATGGTCATTCCATAAGTGTTTGATCAATCTTCCAAAGGCAGCACTGGCTTTGGCTAGTTGAGCAGATACATTGTTGTCAGCAAGTATGCTGGAGGACAGTACGCTTCCAAGATAGAGATTTTTATCAACACCATTAAGGTGTTGAAACTCTAAAATCTGGGACTCTCTGGTCCGGCAATATCCTTGGTCCATAAAGGCCATGGATATTGCTAGACCAGAGAGCCCTGGCTGGCCAGGTTCAGAAGCACAGCTCAGTCTGGCCTAGTGATTGGGAACAGAGCCCCAGTGGGACAGCATGGTGGGAAGCACAGCCCTGACCAGGGCTGATGGCTAGGAGTGCAGCCCCAGCCAGGGCTAGAGGCAGTGGGCCCAGTGGCCAGGAGCACAGCCCTGGCTGGGGAGGGTGGCGTGTTGGAAGTGCAGCACTGATTAGGGCTGGCGAGGTATGGAGTGTGCAGCCCTGGTTGGGGTTGGAAGCAGCAAAGCTAGGATCTAGGAGCGCAGGCCTGGCCAGGGCTGGAGTTAATGGAGCCAGCTCCTGGACGTACAACCCAGGCTGATACTGTGGGGAGCACAGACCTAGCCAAGGCTGGAGGCAGCAGGGTGGCCCCTATCATGGTTGGTGCAGTGTGTGTGTCGGGGGGGGAGAGGGCTGAAGGCAGCAGGGCAGGCAGTACGGGAGCAGAACCCTACATCTGGGTAGGGAGTTTTGACCTTCTCTTGTCCAGCAAATTCTGTAGTTTGGGACCACTCAGGTCCCGAAGGTGCTGGACAAGGGAGGTTCGACTTACATCAGCAAAAGTGAAGTGTGACAGATGATATGCAATCCTGCAAAGGTGTTTGTCACTGAAGCATGTTTTGAGGACGAATCTGAATGTGGTAATGGCCATTTTGCCACCCACGGTAATGAAAACTTCCTCTTACTACTTCCCTTGAGTTCTCTCACTCTGTATTTGATCCATTGTAAGTGTTGCAATGTACTCTGACTTGCATTCCCATTCTAGCTTTAATCTCTTCTGACCACCAGTTAAGAATGAATGGGGGTATTTTTTTCATCAACAACCTAAACATAAGTATAGTTAGCTCCCCACTTAGTAGAGCAATACACATTTTAATCCGATAGTACTCACCCAGCCAATACTTCCGTTGACTTCAGTGGAAGATTTCTTGAGTGAGGCTGGAGGACTGAGTTTCAGATGTGTAAGAACATTGGGTCACTGTTGATCTGGGCTTGCTTTGATGGTCAACCTGGATGTGTGTGTAAGGCCCCATAGCTCATTAGTAATCTCCTGTGTCTCTCCTAAATGGCTGAAGTAGACTAAAAGACAAATCCATGAGGTTAAAGTACTGAATTACTTAAAAATTCTTAAGAGTCAGATGTCATGACTTGATGAGCATTGCATAGAAAGACAGTAAAAAAAATGCCTATAGCAATTATATCAATATAATTAAAATATTACATAGCTATAAAATGTAAATAAGGATAAAATATAGGTGTAGATACACATTCAATATTTTATAACTCAAATGAAATAATTAAATAAGCTTGTTTTGATAGATCCATATCTCTTAGCCTTAATAATGTATTTATATCACTTTAACATTAATATTCTATGACAAGATCTATCATAATCACATTTCTTGCTGCCATGTTTATTGCCTTTTCTATATATTGAAGCTCCTTTCCTTTTTGTACAACATGGGTGATTTCTTTTAATGTTTTACTTTTAATTAAAAAGATGTATCTCTTTGTAGACTCCTAATGCTCCTGTACAAAGTGTCATGAAAAATGTCTTTTAAATAAAATAATATTCACCTAAAAAGAATAGAATGACATGACCTAAACAACACATCTCAGGCAAAACTCTGAGAAAAGAATACAATTCTATTTTCAAGGAAGATTGCATAATTATTTTAACTAATATAAGCCTTCCTTTATTTGTGTTTCTCAATAAACTATACCTTTTATTTTGCTATTTATTATGAACATAAATAAGCGATTAATCTGAGTGCATGAGAAGTCCATAACTGGCTTGCAAATGAAAACTGCCTGTGGTCAGCATGCACATACGATAACATTTTAAAATCTACGTTTAGGGGAGATATCATCATACACGTGGAACTTTTCAACTTCCAGTACACCATTTAGGCTTTCCCCCTCCAAGGGAAGGAAAAGGTGCATGTAAATTGTCAAGGTCCTTGTCCTTGTCCACTCTACCAATGAGACTTTGAAGAGAAGCCTCAGAACTGTCATTCATGCTTAAATTTGACACTTTACGTATGGGCCTTAACAAAGATGCTAATTATCTCACCCATACAAAGATAGCTTCCCCAATTATCACCCCAAATATCACCTCACAGACACTAATCTTCTCCCTTCAGCCCCCCTCTGTTCTAAAATCTGATTTGTCAATTTTATATGTGTTCAATTTTTTTTGATTGTATCACTTTGGTATATATGGTCATGCCAATTTTCTTCCACAAATTGATCTGAGGAAGTGGGTCTGGCCCACGAAAGCTCATCACCTAATAAACCATCTTGTTAGTCTTTAAAGTGCTGCATAGTCCTGTCTTTTGTTTTATCTATCTATCTATCTAATCTATCTATCTATAAATTTTTCCTGTGGGATGACAGAACGACGCCATCATGTCATCTGCATCCACAGGCTGGGGGAGGTAGGCATAGCTCAGGAAGACAATCCACAACCCCGTCCTTATAGCCAAGCCCCACACACTCCCATCCTGGCCCTACATGGCGGCCAATTTTGCCATGCCACAGCCTGGGCATTCCCCAGCAGACGAGGCAGAGCTGGGGTTGCTACGCTGTGGCCTTGGTCTGGACTTCCCCAGCAGCTGGGGAGGGGAGAGCTGGTGCTGCCACACCGTGGCCTTGGCCTGGATTCTGGGAGGAGAGCTGGGGTTGCCGTGTTGCAGCCTCAGCTCTGCACACTGGGGCTGCCGTGTCACAATCTCTGCCCATCCCTCCCTGGTGGCTGGGGCAGGGGAGAGTGCCTCGGCCCGGCAACCTCAGCCTGATCTGCCGAGACCCATCACCCCAGTCCCCTCACACACACCCTCTGCCATAACCCAGAACTCCCAGCCTGCTCACTCATACCTCCCAAAGCTGAGACCCCACACTTTCAGCCCCCTCACTCACCACCCCGCTGAGACATCGCATCCGCAACCCCCTCACTCACCACAGCCCCCTAGTACTATTAAAAGGAGGAGTGGGAATCACCAGCCCTGGTTGCTCCTAAAGCTCTGTTCACTGTTCGCCTGACCTTCAGGCTGCTTTTCAAGTGTCTCAACACTTATCTGTCCCAGACTCTGGTTTAAGGGAGTTATGACAGCTTCCCTAGTGTATGTCCCTAGGGTATTTCAAACCCCTATATACATATCCTGTTAGCCCTGATGGAGCTACTATACTAAAAAATAGTGCAGCTGAGAAAGCGTGATAAAATAGGCGGGCTGCTGCAAGCACAGTTCCATTCAAGACCTTAATCGTTTTCTTGGATTGGCTAGCCTCTTCTGTCTCTTACAGTGCTACACTTCTATTTTTGGCATGCTAGCTCGATCAGAGTTTCTGAGGGTATGTTTACCCAAGCTGGAAGTTAAACCTACAGCTCCATTGTAGCCATGCTCTCATATTCATCCATGATGGACTCATATAGGGTATGTCTACACTACAGCACTAATTTGAACTAACTTAATTCGAATTAGTTAATTCGAACTAAGCTAATTCGAACTAGTGCATCTAGACATAAAAACTAATTCGAATTAGTGTTTTGCTAATTTGAACTAGCATGTCCACATTGAGTGGACCCTGAACCGAAGTTAAGGCTGGCCGGAACCAGGACTTAGAGTGTGGAGCTGCTGCCTCAGGCTAGCCGAGGGCTGTGCCTAAAGGGACCCGAGCCCCCATCCCGGACAGACAGGTCTCAGGGTTCCCCACGTGCTTGTCTACCTTGATGAGGGACAGCAAAGCAGTCCTGTCTTGGAGTGCCATGAGTGCCCACACTCGGCACATCACAGCACTCGGCCATCAGTCCGGCTGCACTTGCTGCAGGCTGCCATCTGGGGGGGGGTCAACCGGGGGGCTGTCAGGATCCAGGAGGCCTTGCAGGAGAGCTTCCACCCTGAGGAGCCCACAGAGCCACCCCAGTCCTCCCCATCCGGGGCTCGTGCCCCATTCCTCCCTCACCTCCTTCCACTTACCCCTCCCTAGCCCCCCTTCCTGATGTAAAAAATAAAGGACACGTGTTCAAAAATAGAAACTCTCTTTATTTAACAAAACTGGGGGTGTGGGGATTAACCTCTGGGGAGACTGGGAAAAGGAGGTGGGAGAGAGGAGGTGGAAACCTGGGGGGAAGGGAGCTGGAAGGGGGAAGCCAGGGGAAGAAGGAGGAGGGGAAGTCTAAAACTATGGTACACCATATCTTCAGTATTGTGTAGAGATGTGGACTCCTAACCTCAAAAAAGATATTTTGGCCTTGGAAAGGGTTCAGAAAAGGGCAACTACAATGATTAGGGGTTTGGAACAGGTCCCATATGAAGCGAGGCTAAAGAGACTGGGACTTTTCAGCTTAGAAAAGAGGAGACTGAGGGGTGCTATGATAGAGGTCTATAAAATCATGAGTGGTGTGGAGAGGGTGAATAAAGAAAAGTTCTTCATTAGTTCCCATAATATAAGGACTAGAGGACACCAAATGAAATGAATGGGTAGCAGGCTTCAAACTAATAAAGAAAGTTCTTCTTCACAAAGCAAATAGTCAACCTGTGGAACTCCTTGCCACAGGAGACTGTGAAGGCTAGATCTATAACAGAGTTTAAAGAGAAGTTAGATAAAGTCATGGAAGTTGGGTCCATGGAGTGCTATTAGCCAGGGGGTAGAAATGGTGTCCCTGGCCTCTGTTTGTGGAAGGCTGGAGATGGATGGCACGAGACAAATGGCTTGGTCATTGTCTTTGGTCCATCCCCTCCGGGGTACCTGGTGTTGGCTGCTGTCGACAGACAGGCTACTGGGCTAGATGGACCTTTGGCGAACAGGAATTGCTAAGGCGAACAGGAATTGCTAACAGGGAGTTTGGAGAGGGAGTTCTCCAGGTGAAAGAGGAGTAAAAACGGGACCCTTGTGATAAGTGGCTGTCTGGAGTGTGTGTTTGTGTGTGGGGGAGTTATTTGCTGTGTGCAGAGCTTGTGTTTATCTGTTTGGTTGGTTGGTTTGATTGTTTGATTGCTTGAAGGAGCTTCTAAAAGGTTTGAAATCTAGAAGCCTCTGTTAATTGGCTAAGCCTCAGTCAGGGGGAGGGGCTACCAGAGCTATATAAGCCTGTGACTCAGAGACCAGGGAGCTTGCGAACAGGAATTGCTAACAGGGAGTTTGGAGAGGGAGTTTAGAGGGGGAGGTTAGAGGGCACTAGTGACTTCTGGCCTTCTTTAAAACATAACTCTTATCGTAATCTATATTCCAGAGGTTTAAAAAGAATCCCAGTTTATACTTAAACTTGTTCATTAGAAAAATGGAGACAGAAGCCCAGCAGCAGAGTGGGGGCTATCCTGTTTATTGCGTCGAGTGTAACATGTATGATTACCTGCCCTGTGGGTGGGTGGCGTATGTGTGCACCCGTTGCAAGGAGCTCCTGACCCTCAGAGACCGAGTTCGGGCTTTGGAGGCCAGGGTGGCTGAACTGGAGGAGCTAAGGGAGGTAGAGAGATTTGTGGATGAGACTTTCTGGGACACTGTAGTACTGTCCCACCTCCAGTCTGAGAGCCCCAGTGCTCTTAAGGAGGATGAAAGTCTCAAGGGAACAGAGCATTCAATGGGAGCAGAGGGAAACCATCCCGTAGTTGGGACCCTCCTCCCAGAGGATGTTGCGGTATCCTCTCGCACTGAGGATACCTCTGAGGGGGAGGGAATGCCAGTTAGGAAGAGGCAGGTGTTAGTAGTGGGTGATTCGATCGTTAGAAACATAGATAGTTGGGTTTGTGATGACCGGGAGAACCGTATGGTCACTTGCCTGCCTGGTGCGAAGGTTGCGGATCTCTCGAGGCATCTAGATAGACTTATGTGTAGTGCTGGGGAGGAGCCGGTGGTCGTGGTACATGTAGGTACCAATGACGTAGGGAAGGGTAGGAGAGATGTCCTGGAGGCCAAATTTAGGCTGCTAGGAAAGAGACTGAAATCCAGGACCTCTATGGTGGCGTTCTCGGAAATGCTTCCGGTTCCACGCGCAGGGCCGGGTAGGCAGGCAGAGATTCAGAATCTCAATGCGTGGATGAGACGATGGTGTAGGGAAGAGGGGTTTGGATTTATTAGGAACTGGGGACACTTTTGGGAGAGGGGGAGCCTATACAGGAAGGATGGGCTCCACCTAAACCAGGGTGGAACCAGACTGCTGGCACTAAACATTAAAAAGGCCGTAGAGCAGTTTTTAAACTGAGAGATGGGGGAAAGCCGATTGGTGTGGAGATGCACGTAAATCGGAGGGAGACTACTCTTAGAGGAGAATCCATTGATAGAGATTCTCTAAGCTGTAGTCAGAAAGAGAGGAGGGGAGAGGGCAAACCATGGGCCAGAGCAGACAAACAACAAAGGAATCCAATGCATCAGGGAAGGGCAGACAAATAAGCAGTGGCAAATTTTTAAAGTGCTTCTACACAAATGCTAGGAGTCTGACTAATAAGATGGGTGAACTAGAGTACCTAGTATTAAATGAGGAGGTTGACATAATAGGCATCACTGAAACCTGGTGGAATGAGGAAAATCTGTGGGACACAATCATACCGGGATATAAAATATATCGAAAGGATAGAGCAGGCCGGGTGGGTGGCGGAGTGGCACTGTATGTGAAAGATAATGTAGAATCAAATGAAATAAAAATATTAAATGAATCAACATGTTCAATAGAATCGCTATGGATAGTAATTCCATGCTCCAAAAATAAGAAATTAGCAGTAGGGATATATTACCGACCACCTGACCAGGACAGGGATACTGACATTGAAATGCTGAGGGAGATTAGAGAGGCTACCAAAACAAAGAACTCTATAATAATGGGGGATTTTAATTACCCCCATATTGACTGGATACATGTCACCTCAGGAAGAGAAGCGGAGATAAAATTTCTCAATGGCTTAAATGACTGCTTCTTGGAGCAGCTAGTGCAGGAACCCACAAGGGGAGAGGCAATTCTCGATTTAGTCCTGAGTGGAGCGCAGGAACAGGTCCAGGAAATAACCGTTACAGGACCGCTTGGGAATAGTGACCATAATATAATAACATTCAACATTCCTGTGGTGGGAAGAACACCTCAGCAGACCAGCACCCTGGCATTTAATTTCAAAAAGGGGAATTACACAAAAATGAGGAGGTTAGTTAAACAGAAATTAAAAGGCACAGTGACTAGAGCCAAATCCCTGCAAGCTGCATGGAAACTTCTTAAAGACACCATAATAGAGGCCCAACTTAAATGTATACCCCAAATTCAAAAACATAGCAAGAGACCTAAAAAAGAGTCACCGTGGCTTAACCACCATGTAAAAGAAGCAGTGAGGGACAAAAAGGCATCTTTTAAGAAGTGGAAGTCCAATCCTAGTGAGATAAATAGAAAGGAACATAAACACTGTCAAATCAAGTGTAAAAATGTAATAAGAAAAGCAGAAAAAGATTTTGAGGAACAGCTAGCCAAAAACTCAAAAAGAAATAACAAAATGTTTTTTAAGTACATTAGAAGCAGGAAGCCTGCTAAAAAACCTGTGGGTCCCCTAGACGATCGAACTATAAAAGGCGCAATCAAGGACGATAAAGCCATTGCGGAGAAACTAAATGATTTCTTTGCTTCAGTCTTCACGGCTGAGGACGTTGGGGAGATTCCCAAATCTGCACCGTCCTTTGTGGGTAATGAATCTGAGGAACTGTCCCGGATTGAAGTGTCATTAGAGGAGGTTTTGGAACAAATAGAAAAACTTAATGTTAACAAATCTCCGGGACCGGATGGCATTCATCCAAGGGTTCTAAAAGAACTCAAATGGGAAATTGCTGAACTATTATCTGTGGTTTGTAACCTATCCCTTAAATCGGCTTCCGTACCTAATGACTGGAAGGTAGCCAACGTGACACCAATATTTAAAAAGGGCTCTAGAGGCGATCCGGGCAATTACAGACCGGTAAGTCTAACTTCAGTACCGGGCAAATTAGTCGAAAAAATAGTAAAGAATAAAATTGTGAAGCATGTAGAAGAACATAATTTGTTGGACAAAAGTCAACATGGGTTTTGTAAAGGGAAATCCTGTCTTACTAATCTATTAGAGTTCTTTGAAGGGGTTAACAAACATGCGGACAAGGGGGATCCAGTAGATATAGTATACTTAGATTTCCAGAAAGCCTTTGACAAGGTCCCTCACCAAAGGCTCTTGTGTAAATTACATGGCCATGGGATAAGAGGGAAGGTCCTTTCTTGGATTGAGAACTGGTTAAAAGACAGGAAACAAAGGGTAGGAATAAATGGTAAATTTTCAGAGTGGAGAGGGGTAACTAGTGGTGTCCCCCAAGGGTCAGTCCTAGGACCAATCCTGTTCAACTTATTCATAAATGATCTGGAGAAAGGGGTAAGCAGTGAGGTGGTAAAGTTTGCGGATGATACCAAACTGTTTAGGATAGTCAAGACAGAAGCAGACTGTAAGGGACTCCAAGAAGATCTCACCAAACTGAGTGATTGGGCAACAAAATGGCAAATGAAATTTAATGTGGATAAGTGTAAAGTAATGCACATTGGGAAAAATAACCCCAACTATACGTACAGTATGATGGGGGCTAATTTGGCTACGACAAATCAGGAAAGAGATCTTGGAGTTATCGTGGACAGTTCTCTGAAAACTTCCACACAGTGTGCAGCGGCGGTCAAAAAGGCAAATAGGATGCTAGGTATTATTAAGAAAGGGATAGAAAATAAGACCCGGAATATCTTACTGCCCCTGTATAAAACTATGGTACGCCCACATCTTGAATACTGTGTACAGATGTGGTCTCCTCACCTCAAAAAAGATATTTTGGCCTTGGAAAGGGTTCAGAAAAGGGCAATTAAATTGATTAGGGGTTTGGAACGGGTCCCATATGAGGAGAGGTTAAAGCGACTGGGACTTTTCAGTTTAGAAAAGAGGAGACTGAGGGGGGATATGATAGAGGTGTATAAAATCATGAGTGGTATGGAGAGGGCCGATAAAGAAAAGTTATTTATTAGTTCCCTAAATAGAAGAACTAGAGGACACCAAATGAAATTAATGGGTAGCAGGTTTAAAACTAATAAAAGAAAGTTCTTCTTCACACAGCGTGTAGTCAGCATGTGGAACTCCTTGCCAGAGGAGGCTGTGAAGGCTAGGACTATAACAGAGTTTAAAGAGAAGCTAGATAATTTCATGGAGGTTAGGTCCATAAAAGGCTATTAGCCAGGGGATAAAATGGTGTCCTTGGCCTCTGTTTGACAGAGGCTGGAGAGGGATGGCAGGAGACAAAGCGCTTGATCATTGTCTTCGGTCCACCGCCTCTGGGGCACCTGGTGCTGGCCACTGTCGGCAGACAGGATACTGGGCTAGATGGACCTTTGGTCTGACCCGGTACGGCCGTTCTTATGTTCTTATGTTCTTATGACCCAGTACGGCCATTCTTATGTTCTTATGTTCGAAGCTCAGGGCTCAGCGTCGGGGGTCTCACTGGACCAACTTGATTTTCATGCAAACCTGCTCCTGGGTTCTCATGTGGCCTTTGGTGGCCAGGCTGGCAGCTATCCTGCCCTAGACGGCCTCATTCCTGTGCCTAGTGCGGAGGTCGTGGACGTTGGAGGTCTCCCCCCAAACCTCGATGAGGTCCACGATCTCCACACTAGACCAGGCGGGCGCCCGCCTCTTGCAGCCCCGGGCAGGCTTCTGGGAGCCGCCAGCCTGGTCCTGGGAAGAGGCAGAGGGCTGGGTGGTAGCGGGTGGCTGGCTCATGCCGTGCCAGGTGCAGGGTCTGCTGGCTGGGTGCTGGCAGGCTTGCACCTGGCATGGGCACTGTAGCCAGACCGTGTCCCTTTAAGGGCTCTGAGGCCAGGAGGGGGGCAGAAGAGTTTCCCTGGCTTGGCCCAGAGTGGCCACCAGGGCAAGCTGGGAAGGGCTAGCCTCCAACTAGTTCGAATTAAGTGGCTACACAGCCCTTAATTCGAACTACTTAATTTGAACTAGGCGTTAGTCCTTGTAGAATGAGATTTACCTAGTTCGAATTAAGCACTCCGCTAGTTCGAATTAAGTTCCAACTAGCGGTTTGCATGTGTAGCGCCTATGAAAGTTAATTCAAACTAACAGCTGTTAGTTCGAATTAACTTTGTAGTGTAGACATACCCATACGGTTGTAAGCTTCACTTCCCCATATCCCTTAGCTATGTTATTTGTGATTTGGGGAGATTTAGGGGGGAGAATGGGAATTGTTCTCTTGGTGTGTAGTGCCAACTCAAAGAAAGCCAGATTGTGTATTAAAATTTATGGTACTTTTAGACAACAGGGTTTTCCGCTTTCCTCCCTGTGACAGAATATTCACAATAGACTCCGTTCCAAAGAGTCAGCAGTAATTAACCACAACTGCCTATAGAGTTTCAAGTCTTGTGAAGAGAGGCAAAAGAAGTATCCTGCTACGTGCTTCAGTCTTAAATTCATCTCTGTTAAATAATACATCAATTGTTTTTGCATGATATGTCATTGACATCAGAATGATTTGCTAAATAACTAGGCCATTATCTTTGAAAAGTCACGGAGATCGGGAGAGATCCTGGATGACTGGAAAAAGGCAAATGTAGTGCCCATCTTCAAAAAAGGGAAGAAGGACAATCCAGGGAACTATAGGCCGGTCAGTCTTACCTCAGACCCTGGAAAAATCATGTAAGGGATCCTTAAGGAATCCATTCTGAGGCACTTGGAAGAGAGGAAAGTGATCAGGAATAGTCAGCATGGATTCACAAAGGGCAAGTCATGCCTGACCAATCAGATTAGCTTCTATGATGAGGTAACTGGCTTTGTGGACATGAGAAAGTCAGTGGATGTGATCTACCTTGACTTTAGCAAGGCTTTTGATAAGGTCTCCCACAATATTCTTGCCAGCAAGTTAAGGGAATGTGGATTGGATAAATGGACGGTAAGATGGATAGAAAGCTGGCTAGAAGGCCAGGCCCAGTGGGTAGGCTCAATGTCAGGATGGCGGTCGGTTTCTAGCGGAGTGTCCCAAGGTTCAGTTCAATTTCTATCTACAAAGGTATTGAACAGAACCTGTTTTGTTCAATATCTTTATTAATGACCTGGATGAGGGGATGGATTGCACCCTCAGCAAGTTTGCAGATGACACTAAGCTAGGGGGAGAGGTAGATACGCTTGAGGGCAGAGATAGGGTCCAGAGTGACTTAGACAAATTGAAATCTGATGAGGGTCAACAAGGACAAGTGCAGAGTCCTGCACTTGGGACGGAAGAATCCCAAGTATTGTTCCAGGCTGGGGACCAACCAGCTAAGTAGTAGTTCTGCAGAAAAGGACCTGGGGGTTACAGTGGATGAGAAGCTGGATATGAGTCAACAGTGTGCCCTTGTAGCCAAGAAGGCTAATGACATATTAGGTTGCATTAAGAGGACCATTGCCAGCAGATCCAGAGATATGATTATTCCCCTTTATTTGGCTCTGGTGAGGCCACATCTGGAGTATTGTGTCCAGTTCTGGGCCCCCCACTACAAAAAGAATGTGGACGCATTGGAGAGGGTCCAGCAGAGGACAACCAAAATGATTAGGGGGCTGGAGCATATGACCTATGAGGAGAGGCTGAGGGAGTTGGGTCTGTTTAGTCTGCAGAAGCGAAGAGTGAGGGGGGATTTGATAGTGGCCTTCAACTTCCTGAAGGGAGGTTCCAAAGAGGATGGAGAAAGGCTGTTCTCAGTAGTGACAGATGGCAGAACAAGGAGCAATGGTCTCAAGTTGTGGTGGGAGAGGTCCAGGTTGGATATTAGGAAAAACTATTTCACTAGGAGAGTGGTGAAGCACTGGAATGGGTTACCTAGGGAAGTAGTGGAGTCTCCATCCCTAGAGGTGTTTAAGTCTCGGCTTGACAAAGCCCTGGCTGGGTTGATTTAGTTGGGATTGGTCTAGAGCAGGGGGCTGGACTTGATGACCTTCTGAGGTCTTTTCCAGCTCTATGGTTCTATGATTCTATGATTGATAGGGCCAAATCCTGCTCTAAATTATAAACTAGTAACTGCACTGGAGGGAATGGGAGCTGAATACAAGTATCCAAGACCAACATTGAAAAGAGAGGACCTACTCTGGTATCCTTCCTACATGAGTAATCCCATTGAAATGGCTCGGACTTTTCATTTGGATAAGGTCATTTAATTTGTTAGGCAATGTTATAGTGCCTTTGCATTGGGATACATTCAAAGAAAAGCTTGATCTTGATATTATGGGTGAGTCCTGTGTTAGAGCTCAATGTCAATGTATTCCTATTCCTGAGAACAAACACTATTAATAGAATTAAATCAAAGGTGATTTTAACTGGTATCAGGGAAAACAAATTAAAGTTTGGTCAAATTGTTTCTTATTATCTACTTCCTGATGTGTACCTCTTCCTGATAAATGCTTAAAATTGACATCTTCAAGAATACAGTGAGTTTGTGGACTGAAAAAAATGAAATATTTGAAAACATTTTGAATATTTGGAGTAATGTCTCATGCCATCTCTTTTTGATTAAACATGCTTAACAGAGAATAGATCAACTGCAGACATATTGCAGGAAAAGATTTAACAGGACAATTGTGCTTTGTGATATTTGCACTGAATAGCACATGCTAAATACTGTCAATTTTAAGAATCTATTTAAAACTTATTCATAAACATTAGTATTTGTCCCCTCATCTGTGTCAGACAAAATGGTACCTTCCCCATATCTGTTTTCTATATTGTAATATTTTATCACCAACATTTTGATCACTTCTTGCTTTCTCTAATCTTCAATTTCAGTTCTCAAATGGTATACATTTGTGTTCTGCCTTGCATGGACTATTGTAATTCATGAATCTTCTATCATTCATGTAGTTCAGATATACTGCTGAACATGTGTTAACCTTTGGGGTGCTGAAAATGCTTATAACTACAATCTCCAGCAGTTATGGCAAAGAAGGAACGGAGGGGCAAAATTAAAAAAAAAAGGACAAGTAATCAGATGGTTAACTGGCTCCAAAATTCATGCTCCTGTTGCTCTAATTTTGACAAAAGTACATTGGCTTCCTGTGAAGCAGAGGATTGAATTTTAAACCTGGTATTTGCAGACCAAGCATTATGTGGCTGTGGTCAAGCTCTCAAAAAAGGCTTATTAAAGGTTCCTCACATCCCTTTTGTTATCTCAAAAAATCATCAGCTGTCTCAGCCACCTACTGTAGCTTCCTGTGGTTTGTGGACTACTGTCCCTTTCATGTTCATATTACCTGTCTGTAGAACATTCTGTCTTTCAGTTTTAAACCACGTTCTTCATTAGTTTCAGAAATCAGCCATTTTTCATCAAACAAGCATATGAATTAAATTTCTGAGGCTATGCTCATTTACTAAATCAGCACTATTCTTTATAGTTACACTCAGGTCTGGATTTTTATTTAAACATACATAAGACTTTTATCTTGTTACAATTATTGCCCTGTCAGGTTTTAAGGGCTTATGAATAGAACCCTGCACAGATACAAAATTTGTATTCACATCTGCAAAAATGATCCAGGGATATCCACATCCACATCTGCAGATGCGGATACCTGTGAATATAAAGCTGATATCTGCAGATTTTCAGGGTTCTAGGCATGAATAGCATTCCTTTTCTTATAATTATTGTTTACTAATGTATGCCTTCTGTTAATGAATTACCCATTAACTGATCAAAATTGTCAGCCCAGGGAATGATTGTGAGTTGTTGGCTTCAATTATTTTACTCATCATTATCCATGTGGTAAGGTTGGTCACTAATAGGAGGTCAGATACTAGCACCCAGCCATTCTGCTGAATTTTCCTTACAGCCAGACCAGGTGTATAGCTCAGACCTAGAGTTATGTAAGTTTGTGCCTCTGAGAAAGGAGAGCTAGAGTTGGACAAAGAGGTCCTAGAGGGAGAAACCCTAGGAAAATCTGAGCTCCGGAGGAAGATGAGCCTGCGATTTATTGATTGTAATTGAAGTTAACAATAAAGGAAAAATACAAGAATAGAGAAGTGGGGGGGGGGGTGGCTGATGCAACGGACGTATTATTGGGTTATACTGAAGAACAGGAAACACTTCAAAAGGATTTAATTGGCAACTTTATTATTAGATGTCTGGGACTACCTAGAAGGTATATGTGTATAGTGCAAGCAACTTCATGTTCATTCAAATAACAACCTGAGGTTTCCACCAACCTCCCTTCATTTTCCATCTGTGTCCCCCATCTAACTGCTGGTTAGGATGTTACCACCCCCTCTTATAGGAAAGTTGAAGTGGGCCACAGAAAGTGGAGTTGTTTCCCTGCCATACCAGTGATAGGAGTCCCAAACCCCACCATGCTCCTGTTCTGTTCCTTTAATCAACACCTCCTTTATTTAGCAGGACACTGGATACCTTCCCTATAGAGAACCTGTACTATACATCTGCCCCATATTTACAAAATGAGTTGTAATATATAGTCAACTCCCACCCTTTCGTCCTCACCATAATAAGCTCACTCTGCAACTCATTGTGGGGAAGGTGAAAAGAACCCAATCCATGTAAGCCAAAAAATTCCTCCCACACCCTTCTAACAAGGAGTACCTATTGCAATGCCCACAGCAGTCCTGACTAATCTGATATTTGCCAGAGTGAGAAAGTGGGTGCTGCCTTGCCTGCTTCATGACAAAAGGACTTTTAATGCCTGAACTTGTCCTTTTTAACACTTCCACACCAGGGGATGAGTCAGCATTGCCCACACTGACTTCTCCACACTCTTAGCAGCAACATCTGACCCGCCAATAAAGCTCTGGTAAATCCAGACAGCTTCTTTTTCTGCCCTTCCCCCCTTTTCAAGTATTATGCTGCCAATTTATGGCTATGCCAGCCGGTTCCAGGAGCTGAATTGACTCCTAGCTGCCCCTGGATACTCTCTTGGTTTCAGAACCAGCCATTTTGCAATTTACTTCAATGCGAGTAAATCCAGGCTTGTTAGGAAATTATTCTAATGAGAATGCATAAAGTCTCATTGCTTTTAGTGGGACCTAGTACATTATTAGCACAATACCCTGTAATGTGAACTTTTTGTTTATCTGTTAACCATGCTATCACTGAAAGAAGCAATTGGAACCTCCCATTAAATAGTGCTAAAGATGACATGAAAAATGTGTTAGATTTCTAAAGACATCATGCATATTACTGCTAATTTGTATTCTACTTATTGCTTGCCTCATCGTGCGGGGGGCTGAGGCATCTTAATTTTCAGCCACATTCTGTGATCACTTACACCATGGTAAATCCAGAGGAACTCCGTTAGTACATTTGTCCTTCCATTAAATATAAATGGGGATTTTACACTGATATCTATGTGCAGAAAATCCCAGCCTTTGGTCCCAACAGAGTTAATGTTAAAGCTACAATTATTGAAAGAATGGATTGACATTTTTGAAGGAGTCTTGTCTCTAAAGCAAATTCTAGTTCTGCTCAACAGCTGAAACAAAGCTTCATTTAGAACTATGCAGCTTAGAATGTGAATTTTCTAACCTCTATCCTTTCTCACAAACATTTCAGAGGCAAATAAACACTCTTCCACCTGCATGCACTCTTGTGTGACACCATATCATTCTCTGCAAATCCTATGTTGCTGCCTAGTGCCTTAAAAACATATCTTCTAAAGCTGCAATAACGCATTACATGAAAGGAGATAGATACCCAAGCCATCATAAAATACTGTGATAAAAAATATAGGGATATATATTTTAAAGATGTAAAAAAAAAAAAACCCATGAAACAAGACAGAGAAAACACAATGAAATGTGGGCCAAATTCTCAGCAAGTGTAAAGGCAGGCTATATCCAATAGAGTTAATGCTGCTAAACTCTGGATCTGACCCATGGTTTCAATAGCTCATCTCAAGCTGAAACACTGCAAATGCTAAAAAATTACTCCTCTTTTTTCATTCCTTTCTTTTCCTATCAATTTCAGAACCTTTAAAATAATTTAATTTGCCTTAATTTTCTAGATAGTTTGGTGAGCAATTTATGATTTTATTGTGCATCTTTTCTTATTTTTTAAAAATAATCTCCTGCATTGTTGAGAAGATTTATAATCAAATCTCTGCACAGTATAGAACAAAAGTGTTTATAAAACTGGAAAGTGCCAAGGACTGTCCTTTAGACTCAGCTTCCAGGCCTTATCCAAGCCTCCAATGATGGCTTCTAAGATCAGGAAAAAATATCCCATAATTCCCAGAAGGTTCTTTGTATTGTTTCAGAAGGCAGCTTTTTTTTAGAATCAGTGAAACTGATCCTATTTATAGTATGATTTAGGATTTGAAATTCCCTGAAGTATGCTATGTTCAGCATACATGAGTGGAGGCTTAAATTCAAATTTTAGTCCGTGATTAAGAAGGCAGAAAAAACTGCCGTCATAAATTAGATGAACCTTACTGTCCATATTAAAAACAAAGCCACTCTTTTAAAACTCAAGAATATCAGTTCATTGACTAATACCAAGTTAGGTTATCATAGTATTAGAAAGATGAAAATTATTTCAACAGTTCATAGCTATCTAATCAGATTTATTACTCTTTATCTCTTGCTGAGCTGTAAAATATTTTGTGTCACTCGGGTTATTTATTCAGGGTACTGCAGTTGTGGTCTTCCACACAGGCTTTTACTTCACTTAATTCTATTATGTTACATTAGCAGGAAAAGAGCTAGGACATAAACAGTAGGACAAGCATAAGCAAATGTCACAGCTCCCTATTACAAATGGAAACGTTATGCTTACATTTTTGTTGGCATGGGGAGGAGGGAGACAATTCCCATTCAGTTCACAACCATTTCTAATGATACCTAATCATTGAAATAAAATATATATGCATAATTTTAATTGCAGTACCATTAAACATCCTTTGTCTGGGAAAATAACAAGTGAACTGTATGCCTTCACAATAATATGAAACATAGAGCATTAGTTTCTTTACAGACAAATGATAAGATAGTCAAATCTCCTCGCCTAGGGAATTTTGGTGTTTTGGACACATTTCTATTTCTATGAAGGGAGGGATTAGGGGGATGGCAAAACAGATTTCCAATCATACGGATAAAAATCTCTGGCTATAGATGTGGAGTTAATATTGCAGAAATGGAGTAGCTACAGCAGGGCCAAAACATCTCCTATGAAAAAAATCAATTTTGTAAATTCGCATGGAAGAAGAACATATATTTTTAATTTCTTCTCATTTTTCATGAGGTAGTAATGATCATTTTTGTACGTGAATATCCAGTAAGGGTGGAATATGTCCCAGACACACACAGCTTCAGTAACTGGCCTGATGTGGATGCAACGCATTGTGCTAGAAAAGCCATTCCACTCTCTTCCATTTGAACCACCAGTCACGCCTTCCTTTCCTTCCCTGTTCCCCCTTCCCTTACCACAATAGACTATTCAGAGCCTGTCCCTTTGGGACACAGGCAATGCATCAGCATTCCTCAATGCTTCTTGGTCACCTTCCCTCCTCCGAAGTAGAAGTCAATTGTTTGGAGCAATGAGCCTTATGCTGAGCCTTTTGCATCCGTGGGGATTTTTTCACTCACTCTCATTCTGTCAACTGCTATTTTCATACATGTTACTTCGGTGGCTAATAAAATACATGGAATTTTTTTTCTTACCAGTCATTAAAAGTCAAGTTTTCTCAGTGGGAAACAAGTGTCAAAGGTTGGGTTATCAGGAAAATAAAGTAAGAGAATATGTCCTCACTGTAAATGTCTACCAGTGAATAAGCTTCTAAAGAAAATGCTGATGCAGTATAACAGATTTTAAGTTTTTTATAGGATGGATTTGCATTTGAGTGACCATTTATCTTTTAAATTGATGCTCTATTAATAATTCCATTGGTAGTCAGTGTGATTAAATGAATTCCAGTAAGCTCCTCCAATACAAATGTAGATCCCATTGGAACTTCTATATGATTTTATTGTAATTTAGTATGATATCAATAGGCCATTATTCTAAGGTTTCCCATATTATGATATTTAAAACATCCCATTTTTTTCTTGTAGCAGTGAGAAACAACTAACAAACAATTTAAGTTCTGAACTTCCAGTCTCTAAGAATTTTTTTAAACAGCTAAAATAATTCAAAAACATACTGATGTTTTAAAAAATACACTAACTTTTTAAAAATATAGCATGGGGAAATGTGAATTTTGTAGACCCAGAAGTTTCAAAAAATGCTGACTTTTATTTTTACTTTTCCTAGTTACATATTGATACATCAAGACAGGAAGTATCAGTCATAATGTTTCATGTTATCTACTGTGACATTAATGCAGCACGATTTGGAAGTCTCAAGTCACAATTTCCACGTCAGTGAAGAAATTTGAAAAATATACATATTGTTTTCAGAAAAAATAAAGCTTAGCGTATGAATAAATGTTCCAAAAATATGAAAGCATAAAATACACTCAAGTGTCCCATCAAATATAGCATGTTTTGTGACATGAATAAGAACACTTGGTGTGGCAACTGAGTGCACAGACTCCAAATAAAGAAAAAAAAATCCAATGTTTGGCTAACTTTTAGGAAAAAAAATCTGCATTTACATCTCTTGAAGTCCAGCAATCATATGTAATCCTGGGAATTAACTATCAAACCTGTTTTTTGCTATTCAGAGGTAGGCAGCACATAATACCTGCCTGTGAATTCATAAGGGCAATATAGGAGCAGAAGCCTATTAGATAGAGGGAAGGAAGTCTTGTATCTCACCAAGAACATGATCTTAAAAATTGAGGTCAGATGGTACCAAGAAATTAATAGAAATTCAGAGAGGAAGAATGGGCATATAGTTAAGGAATAGGATTCAGGAGTCTGGTCCAAATGCTACTGAAGTCATTGGGCTGGATCGGGACTCAGCAGATTTGGATTCTGTCTCCAGGTCATATGGACATTGACTGTAACCACAGCAACTCACTTAACCTCTGTTAGTCCTTCTTTTCTCCATCTATGAACTGGGACTAGTACTGCTTAAATACATCATATCGCTTGCATTAATGTTTATAAAGAAATTCAGGGATATTATTTATAATTAATTAAATATTCTAATTACATTGCATAGAATGTTAATGAAAAGTCAAGCATTCAAAAGTTCAAGTGACTATGCACCCTTAAATCCCTCCTCTCTACCATGTAAATGCATTATAATACAATCAAATCATATATATAGTAGCCCAATGTCTGTGACTCTGTAACACTGAAATGCTGGCTGTTCCCTCTGGGCGGCGCTGTTGCCTGAGTCATGTCCTTCGCCTCCCGCCGTGGCATTTGGCTGACTTCTGTGCCGCTCAGCCGGGCCGCCATGGGGGAGCAAGCGGCGCAAGCGGCCGTTTGGGCGCCGCGGTTCCCATGCAGCACCGCAGAGCCCAAATGGCCATTTGCACCACTTGCTCCCCCGCGGTGGCCCGGCTGAGCGGCACAGAAGTCAGCCAAATGCCACGGCGGGAGGTGAAGGGGGGCGGGGCAGTAACATACCCAGCCAGGGGGCGGGACTGGACGAGTGTTCATCCCCAACGGAGACAGAGAAGAGGCTGGAGGAGAGTAGAGGAGACAGAGAGGAGAACGGAGGAGACCGGAGAGAGAGTGAGAGGCAGGAGGGGGAGAAGAGAAAGAGAGATGGAGAGAGAGGAGGAGATGGGGGAGAGCTGAGAGAGAGGGGTGGGGGAGGCTGTAGGAGGAGGAGAAAGAAAGAGAGATGGAGCGAGAGACCCGAGTCTCAGGAGAGAAGATCGAGATAGAAAGGGAATAGGATGTGGAGGAGAGACCTGAAAATCCCGTCTTATGATGGGCTAATTGGCTAGTTATACAATAACATATTGGTTTTTTTCCACAGAACATCTGACTCTTTTAGTGCAGAGTGGATGATGCCCAGGGAATGGGTAATTATTCAATATTTCTTCTTATCCTTATTAATGAAGGTGTGAGCCTTGTCCTTTATATTTTTGTACACCTCTCATATCTTGTCCTCAGTACAGAATTATTTATTTCCTCATGGGCTTCTTTATGACTCTCATCATTACAGCAGCTGGGTGCTTCACAAACATTAATTAATCTGTCTTTATATCATGTACCTTTTACAGATGGGGAGCTGTGGCACAGAGAGTAAGGAAAAATTGTTAAATATTATCCACTATTGTGAACAATTTGAAACTCAGGGGGCCTGATTTTCAAGAGTACTTAGTGCCATTCAGTCTGGAGTGGCTCACAACCATGAATGCCATGGTAAGGGCAGAGCGTTAAGAAGCCGGGCAGCCCTCCACCCCCAAAACTGGTTGCATGTTCTATTATTAGATTTTACTAGCCCAGTATCCAGTGAAAACTCCTAAGGCACTGTAAAAGTTTTACTATGGAATCACGGAGAGTCCTCTCAGGCATTCCAGTGTATAGGCAAGCTGGGCTATGTGATAAATGGTTACTTTGGTCACACCAAAATTCAAGTGACTACTAATCCCAAAGGACCAGTCATTTTTCCCAGGTCATTTGTACTCTGACCTCAAACCAGAGACAGTATTCATATCCAGGCTTGTAATAAACAAACTAAAGATTTGTTAACCTGGTAAATAACTCCACTTTTTTTTAGTTAAAAGAGGAAACATACATGGAAAAAAGTTACAGTCATAGATTTAAAAAGCAGCTCCGTTTGTCCTAATGGTTGACTTATACCAAGCAGCAAGGGATCTCTTGCTTATATTCAGAAATCTTTGCCCCTCTAAGCCTAGACTGCATAAAGATTCAGTTCCTCCATGTCAGGGTTTTTTTTTTTTATCCCAGAATCCCAGAATCCAAGCTGATGGGATGAGTACATGCATAGATCTCCCCTCCCTAGAGGGAGTGAGGAATGCAATCAGCAAGTTCTCTGCCCTCTGATGCTATGAAATGCTTCATTTGCTATTGGTGTGCCATCTTGTGTGCAAGATGAACTCTTTAGCATGATTAATGCATCATTTCGTGTTTGGTGAGTTACACAGTTAGAGGTTTATAATGCAAACACCCAATATAACTTTATACAATATAATTTAACTCCTTATACTATAATATCATCCTACTGATATTATAGGTAGGATTAGTACATGCATAAAGTCTAAACACATTCATCTAGCACTAATGTCTGTTTTAACTATACTAACCCACCGATGAGCCAGACTGGTTTCCAGCTGTGCATTTGTCAGTGTTCAGTAAGGCCTTGCACCTGGCACTAGCTGGCACTTGTGTCACATTTAACACTCTATATATTCAAAGCTTCCATTTTTTCAATTGCAGTTGTGAATGTCACATCCTCAAATCAGACCTGAGGTCTCTCAAGCTGAGTGCTTAGAAAATAAGAAGCTTCAGGGGGTAGCCATTTAGAAGGTGCAAACAGCTCTCTGTGTTGTATCCTTCCTGACATGGGAGTCTATCTATTGACTTTGATTTGTATCTGCTTCGGTTTAACTATCCAATCTTCAGATACTTACTGATGCTCTGTCTCCCACCCCCCTCCTGTTTCCTTCCCTCCCCTGTCCTCTTCCCCTCTCCTATTTATTTTGGGTGTACACATCCCAAACTCATAACTCTGGTCATCTGAAGAAGTGGCCTATGCCCACGAAAGCTCATGATACCATCTACATGTTTTATTAGTCTATAAAGTGCTACTAGAAAATAAGAGTGATGCAGGGACCATGTATAAGCAGTATGGTTAGAATGACTAGCCCACATTACATAGAAATTCTGTGGTAAAGGCAGGGATAGATTCAATTTACTCAGGATGATATTTAACTGCTTTAACCATGTGACTACTATCCTCCTTCTTGCAGTTTCCTGCCTTATTTACTACAAATCTTCCAGATTTTTCAACAAATGAGGCAGGGGTCTTACATGGCCTGGTTCATCCCCAGAATACCATCCCTTTAATGCACTGAATGAGGGGGGGACCTGTTGAAAAATGTGATTATGCAATTAGACTGTATCATAATGCATATGTACAAGAGGGCTGCATGAAGGTTGCACAGGCATTTCCAAATTTGAATTCTGATACTACCATGAGTCATCATGAAGCTTGGGACCTGTAGCCCCACAGCACAGATCTCTACTACTTTTCCTATTGGAAAAAACTGGCAGAATTAGAAGCTGTTATCCTCTTTCTGGGACAGATACTATAGGGAAATGAGGTACATATTTGCCAAGGGGTTTCATAACTATTTTGCTAGAAAACAGAGGAATATTGATACTCAAAAATCCTCTATTTCTGGCTCTGGAGGGAAGCAGTCTGTAATAGATACTGATCTTTCTGTTTTGCTTCTCTGCAGCCTGAACTATTCTCCTTGATCTTCATCCCTTTGCTTTCAAGTTAGGCTGTTTTCTCCTTCTCCATGTCCCTTGGTAGCACTGAGAACTCATGAGAGATGATTTCTCCCTGCTCTCAGTTCTGGTGCCCAGTACCAGAATGGGTCCGAGTAGCCAGAAGAAGAAAATGCAGGAAAAGCACTTCTCAGAGGCAAGCTGGAACATGCTCAATGAGCTGTGAGGAGATGGATCAGAAGCTTGTGGAGATGGAGTGTTCAGAGAATTTTACTACCAGCCTCTAATGAGGTTCTACTGAACATGGTTTTCAGAAATTCCATACTGAGCCACATTTGGGTGGATTTTCATACTGGCAGCAAAATTCAATTCTCCAGTAATTAGGCAACCTTCATTATAAGCATTAATATCAGTCTTACTTACACTACTGTAACTAGTACTATTATCATTCTTAATTTTTGTCATTTGTTGAGTTTGTTGAAATGGTTATCAGTGACTCTAAATATATAGCATTTATATTCAGTCAAAATGATCAAGTTGAAAAAGGAAAATTAATCTATCCATAAAAGGCATATTCCCATTATAGTCTCAATGCAGTAGATCATCCCCAATCAGCAAATAAACTTAAGAGCATGCTTAACCTGAAGCATGTGCATAAGTCTTTTTTATGTAAATGATTTACTGAATAGGGATAGTCTTAAAGTACGTGTTTAAATGCTTTGTTGAGCAGTTATTTATGGGAGCAGTCCATCACATCTGAATATAAGAAGTTCAGACAGATTGTTTCGGAATTGGTTAACCTGACATACACATAGTTATCTATATGGTTAACATCCCCTTTAATTATTGTACACTCATGAACACTTTATTGCTGCCCTCAGCTACATGGGGCTTCTGTTTTCATATATTTCCTAGAGAGAAACATATACTAGAAAGATTTGGCTTCACCATATCTTGTTTTCATAAAGTCATGCTAAATACCTCATAATCAGGCAAAACACTTTTTTTGATTACTTTTCTGCATTCATGACAGCAATGCAGAAGAGCACGTGGGGGATACCCTTCATTCATCCTCTTTTTTTTCAATCGGAGTCTCTTAGATCCTGGTTCAGAAAAACATCCTTATTCAAATGTTTATCTACACAGCAACATTATTTCGAAATAATGTTGAAATACTGTGAAGCTGGAGGACTTCTTACTCTGACTCCAGTAACCCTCATTGTACAAGGAGTAAGGAAAGTAGGAGGAAGAGTGCTCTATTTCAAAATAAGTGCTGTATAGATGCTCCCAGTTTCTAAATAAGCTATTCTGAAATAAGCTACGCAATTGACGTAGCTCAATTTGTGTAGCTTATTTCGAGTTAAGCCCGGCTGTGTAGGTGCACCCCAAGAAAAAACTTCAGCATATGTTTAAGCACTTTATTGAATTGGGGCTTTAATATCCTATTTATTTTTTGTAGGATTTATGTCTGTTGAAAATATAAACTAAACAACTGAACTCTGTATTGTGCAACTTGTAAGGAAATTAATCACATGATCTTATAAGCAAGAAACTGCTGTAATGGGTATATCATTTAAAAATAAGGTGTTACATTTCTCCTTAAATTATCCTTATGAAGTCATATTAGTCTCACATCAAATTGAAATCAGTCTAACTCTTGACTTCAGGGGATTAGAATCAATCTTATTTAATCCCCTTTACCACGTCTAATGAATATATGGCTATTCACTGTGTTCATGGAAAGAATATATGAAGAAAGGGCTAGATCCTCACCTGGTATTAAATTGAGCTCCACTAAGTGAGACAATATATATAGCAGGATATATGCAGTATTCCTTGTCACAAGAGCCAAGTTATAAATAAAAACACTAACATATTTTTTTCTGATCACCTCCTCATGGCTAAATTTAAGATCACTAGTATTTTGTTTAATTTGATGCATACAGTAAATATTAGCATAATTTATTTTTAACATTTTTAACAAGGCTGTGAACATAATTACATGATGTTCTGAAGTTGTTAATTTCACCAAGTTCATTTGTGATTTCATAGGAATGTTGTTGATTATGATGGTTACCAATTACCTTGTGCATTGTAATGAATTTTATTCACAGGGAACTGCAGTGATCTCCACATTACTACTGCAGAGTTTTTTCAATAAATCCTTATTCAACATTGATTAATGTAACCACAGCCTCTAAAATGTTGTCTAGGCAAACATATGTTTTTGAATACAAACATTCAAAAATAATAGGAATGAAAGAAAAAAACCATTGTTTTTGCTCATCTAGTTATGCAAAAAGAAGGTTAAACCTTTAAAGATGACCTTCATTATCACTACATTCTCCTGGGAAATTTGAGGAGGGCTTGTGGTAGTTGTTAAAGTTAAGTAATTAATATTAGCAACAGATATCTCTATATTACATGCTTCCTTTTTTCAAAGGGTTTTGTTTTCATAACACATACCATCTTGCAGATGAGTTAGCACAGATGTCTTTAGCTTCATTTCATATACCCTTTTATTTTCTTAACAAGATTAGAAAAAAATAAATAAATAAACAGGTCAAAATAAGTTCATGCTTTTGAGTATTAAGACTGTATTGCAAATGAATTCAATTTCCTGTAAATTGTACTAAGGTTTGAAAAAGTCAAACTTGTACCTCTGTTTTTTTAATCTTAAAATACCAGCATCAGAAAATTAATTTCTCCCTGCAGCAGCTTTAATAGTATAGACTTATGGTCTCCCCACACCAGGTGCTGGTTTTTTTTTTCATAATCTTTATGCCTCTGTGTATTCTGTGTTTTTATTTTACATTTCCATGGCGTCTATTGTTTAACTTCTCAAGTCACAGATACTTGACCATGGCATGGTAGGGACTATAACCCCCTTCTGAGCCTGGAACATAGTATTGAGTGCACATCCATCAAAATGGCACTGGAAGAACACTCTGAAGGATGCTGTGTCTTAATGAAACTGTAACGGCAGTGGACATTTCTTCAAACGTTTGTCTGTAGGTGTAACACAGGAGAAGTTAGCAAATTGGTTCCCTTTTTCATTTATCATTTGTCAGGCTTTCAAATGTATTGTATTGTTTTTGTCTCAAATTTCTCAGCATCTTATATTCAGGGCCTGATTGTTGTGTTATGTCAGTATAAAACTAAAGTAAGTCCATGGCTTTCAGTGAAGATTCACATTTGTAAAATAAAATATATATATATAAAAAAACTTTTAAAAAAGACAATCTTTCTAAAAGGGCACCAAAAGACTAAAAATAATTTTAAAAGTGCACCAAAAAGTCAAAAATAAAGTTTTAAGCTAGCAATTTAGGAGACAGATTGGATGGCTAAGTACAATTCAATCTAGTTGCTAACTGTTAGCCATCCAATCTTTCTCCTAAATTGCTGGCTTAAAACTTTATTTTTGACTTTTTGGTGCACTTTTTAAAATTATTTTTAGTCTTTTTATGCGCTTTTAGAAAGATTGTCTTTAAAAAAAATTTTTATATATATATATTTATTTTTGTCTTTTTGGTCTTAAATCTAGTCTGTTTCAAGTAATAAAAACTCTTAGGTTCATTTTAATATGCTTATATATTCTGAGCCAGACTTTTTTCAAACTTTTTTTGTATTTACATTTGTAATTAAAAACAGTTGTGTTTAAGGCAAGAATCAAATAATTGAGATGATTGATCAATGGCTTTGTTGGTTAAAAGGAGGAAGGCTTTGAAGATGCTGTAATTCTTCTAAGGCATCTTTATGACAAACATTGTCACCCATTAATTTGTTTGGCTCGATTTCATCGATCTGTACGTTTTCTAAAGCACGTACTCGACTGAGCACCACAAATAGTTGAGCTGGTGCAAAGTATTGAGAGGCAAGGTTCACAACTGCTCTATCCACTGTGGTCCCTTGTAGTTTGTGGACGGTGACTGAATAAGTGTGGATAATTGGAAGCATTTGCCGTACCACCAAGCCATATCCAAAATTCACTTGAAATTGATATGTGATTGGCTCTATGATGTGCTTTCCAACATCACCTTCAAATTCAATTTCAACGTTAGGGATATCGGTTTCATGAATTTGTTTGCGGCGGAAGTAGGGCCATATTACATCGGTGATAGTGCCAATTTTGCCATTAACCAAGCCTTTTGCTTGGTCAGCATTGTATGGAAGCATAACTGTAGCACCTAGATTTATCACAATTCTCTTTGGAATGCCTGCCATTCGATCGTTCTTTGTTGGGATAACTTGATAAAGGTTAGGTACTTGTCTTTTCTGTTCAATGTGGGTATCTTGATGTGATTGTGAACATTTGGAGGTTCACATTGTCTAAACTGGACAAAACTTGATTATTGTGGTCATCTACCATTTTACAAGTTGGCATAGTTCTCAAAGCTTTTCTGGGTGAAATGTCCACTTGTTGTTTTCTTTCCTCACATTTATGCAGTAAAATATGTAGTTGTTCTCGTGCGAGTTTTTCCTCTCAAAGATTATTTAAAATTTCAAAAAATGTTGTATCCCCTGGCTGTTACATGTTTTCAGTCAATTCACAAAAGCTAAAGAGGTGCCAGAGATGCACAGCGGGTCTCATTGAAACAGGTTGCTTATAAATGGGACTGACCGATACTGGTGGAAGTTGAAGGAGATCACCAAAGAGCAAGATGTTCAAGCCTGCAAAAAGATCATCAATATTTTTAAGTTCTCTTAACTGATGATCAGTGTAGACTAACCACTCATATGGTATCATAGAAACTTTGTTAATGATAACAAATCTCACATTACGTCATTGGCGTCGCTTACGTTGAAGGTAATCTGCAGATAAGGGTGGCAAAGAGGGCATGTGGTGGTATTTTTGAATGGGTAGCTTGAGCATTGAGTACAACGTTTGGCCATTGACCAATAGTGCAGCTACTCCAGTGCGGGATGCCACTTTGATAAAGGTCCCAGCAGGGTGTATTGGTCAGTAAAGATGACAGATCAGCTCAATCAGCAGTGTGAGTAGAAATGTCTTGCCAGTGCCGGCGCCTCCAGTGACGAACAACCAGAGAGATGGTGGTGCTGGATTTTGATCTGTGGATAATAGCTTGCAGTGAATGTGGGATATAATGTAGTTGATCAGTTGTCTCTGTTTGAAATTCATTCGAGATCTTCCGCTTTCGAAATCTTCATCAGGCATATTAAAGTTTGATTCTTCCACCTCAATCAACTGGATTTTGTCTGGATTTCAATTCTGTTGAGCTTCGCCGTTCTCTATCTGCCTTTGATCAATGGCAGCTTCAATTTTTTGTTCAAATTGCCGGAATTATTCAATGTTACTGTTCCTCGATCGCAAAAAGTCTTGATTGGCAATAAAGGCTTGCTCGGCAGTTCTGTGTTCTTCCAAAAGCTCAGATTCCTTTCAAAAACATTTGTGAAGAAGCAGCAAGCTATAGAAGTAGCTTTCTTTGTCTCTTGTGTATGAAAAGTTGAGGGGGGTGTATGATGGTTGGTCTTGTCCGAATATTCGTTTTTGATCCATCTTTCAAGGTAAGCAAATGTGTGGGTGCAATCCCAGTCAGATCAAACTTTCCAGAAGCCTCTGGAACCCATCCCAGTCAAATCGAACTTTCCAGAAGCCCTTCCAACCCTTGCAATACAAATACAATGCACACCCATATGTTTGTATACATATATGCATGTATGTGAGTGAAAGCTGAAAATCCCATGACAGACAGACAGACAAGAACGGTGGCCGTTTAATAGAAAGATTGTCTACAAAATTATACTGTAGTGTAAATATAATATTGTCATTCTTCATACATATTAAAAAATTAAATATATTTATTATTTATCCATTTGAAGAATGAAGTAAAGAGCTTCTATAATAGCTCGATCTCTTATATAGCTCTTTTTAACTCTCACCACTTTGTCCTCAGTGTTTCCTCTTCTCTCAAAGTCTTATTTTCTATTATTTGTGTCCTTTCTAGAGTTTTTTTGTTCTTCTCCACTCTTTGTTCCTTCCCTTTGTTCAGTTTTGTGTGTTATTTCAAATTTCCTCTGCTTCCCAGTCTATTCTGTTTTCTCCTCTTTTTGTCTTTTAGTTCCTCTTTTCCCAGGCCCCTTTTAGATCTTGCTTTGATTGTTCTGTCTTAAATCTTTTCAATTCCTCATTCTCCTAATTTGTGATCTCTTGTTCCTTCACTCTTGTTGTTTTTCTTATTTGCCTACTCTTTTTTGTCTCTTTGGTCCTCTTACATTTTATCTTGACTCTCTGTGAAGTTTTTTTTTTAATTTTAATTTTTGTTTTTGTTGTTGTTTCCTCTTGTATTCTGCCTTAGAGCCTGTCACTGTAAACACTGCCAGTCATCACTCATGGCAATTTTAAAATCAATCCCAGCATGCGAGTTTTTCATGCATAGTTATGTGTGGCTCCAATTTAGCTACACACATGATTATATGACTCTCTCTATGTTGCTTTCCCATTTCTATGGTAATACTGCATATGTACTATTTTAGCTTGATGAAGCACAACACACCCTTTTGACGAGCAAGCCCTCTCACTGGATCAAAGTAAACATAATACTTTCAAGAAACTAAATAACCACCTATAAGTATACACATTCCCAGTCAAGTTCAAATCTTGGAGGAAGAGGATTGACTCTTGTGTTTCTATACTCATTAATAAGGCAAATCCTACAGATTGAAAAATTATAAAGGTTTATACTTTCATGAACACTAAATTTATTACTGAAAAATACCCAAATGATAGCATTAGAAATTGAAGTCCTCAATTGTGTGCACCAATAAAGTCTTTACTTAAGATGAAAGTTATTGCATTTTCTAAAATCTGATTTGTCTATTTTATATGTGTTCACTTTTTTTTATTGTATCCCTTTGGTATATATGGTCATGCCAGTTTTCTTCCACAATTTGCTCTGAGGATGTGGGTCTGGCCCATGAAAGCTCATCTCCTAATAAACCATCTTGTTAGTCTTTAAAGTGCTGCATAGTCCTATCTTTTGTTACAATAATTATGACACAGCAAACTGTCCATTTTTATGGGAAAAGATGGTACAGGTTGGACCTCCCTGGTCCAGCAACCTTGGGACCTGACGGGTCCCAGATGAGGGATTTTTAAGAACCAGAGGAGGTCATTTTTTGGCCCCCTGCTGTGGCCAACCTCCACCCCCACTCCCACCGCACCGGGCTTCCTGGCTCCCCCTGCAGCCCATCTGAGTTCTATGCCAGCTCCCAGTCCCTTCCCAGCCCAGCTGAAGCATACCCTGGCTCCCTGACACCCCCCTTGCAACTCAGCTGAGCCACACGCTGACTTCCTGCCCCCGCCCCCACAGCCCAGATGAGCTACGTGCTGGGTCCTGGCTCCCCTGTCACAGACCAATTGAGCCATGCACAGCTTCTGGGCCCCACCCCACTACAGTGGACCAGGACTCTCTGATCTTGGAATATCTGTGGTCATGCCGGACCATGGATGTTGCCAGACTAGAGAATCCTGGATTTCAGAGGTGTAATCTGTATCGTGAATAAGGCTGGGCTCAAGAAGACGTGTTTTCTGTTCCTAGCTTTTCTCATACCTAGTGCAGGTATGATTACTTGGGGGTGGAGTTTGCTCAGTTGGTCTGTTTCCCAAAATGTGACCTTTATGCAGGATTTCTGAGTATCATGGAGGCCAGACAGTTTAAACACTTTTTTTCCACTGGTCTATTCACAAGACCTTTGATTCCAAGCCATTGAGGCTGAATTGGTCTAAATGTCAAGTAATGGAATAATCATCTCAGGCACACTATACTCGGTGGTATGGCTAGCTGACTGGGAAAAGAAACAGCCAGGGGAAGGGGAGAAGGAAGAATGTTTCAGGGTCAGTGTATGAAAAGGCTACTGGGCAATATTGTAATTGGGTCCAGACACTTGGCAGAAGGATTGGAAAGGGACCAAATTGAAAGGAAGCAGGACACTGAGAAAACTAAGTTTCTTTGAGAAAGTGCAGAACAGGCTACATCCAGGACTTTTGCCAACAAACTTATTGTTCAGGGGGGTTTGATGAGGTGAGATTTATGACTGACATAACTGTGCCAGGAAAAGTTCCTAATGTAGATGCAATTATAGTGGCAAAGCCATGCTTTAACTAACATAGGTCATTTTGCTTGGAAGAACTGGAATGAGCTATGCTGACAATAATACAGTTTTGATTGTAAGTATGTTCCTGTACAACCAGAAGCACAATGGGGCCCTGAACATTTTTGTGGCTTTTTTCCATAATTATAATCCTAACTTGATTTTTTTTCCAACCTCAACCCTGACCTAGATGCAAAACCATTTGGGGTAAGAGTGTAGCTCCACCTCCTTATCATTTGAGGCTGCTAAGAAGGGTTATAAAGTCTTTTCAATGATATGGATGTTGGAACCTGGACTTACTAAATATCTGTCTGTCAATAATAGGTTTGACCATTATTTGCTTGGGGCAGATTTGAGAAGTGAAAACGCTCTGTTTTACGTTACCAGTTTCCTAAGACTTTGACACCCCCTTTTTTTCCCCTAATACTAACATCCTGAGAGCTCAACCTTTTTCTTCTCTCAGAAGATAAGGTGAAATGGACTGGTATGCTTTTACCAGCATATGGATCTTTCTACTATTAAGCCAATTTCGATTGTTATTTCATTAGCTCTCATAAGATGTTTGGGTCTGGTTGCTACTTTGATGGAAGACTTCCAGCGAGAAAAGATCTGCTGTAGGAAATGGTGCTGGTAAATCAATAGCTGTCACTCTTCTTTCTGAGCTGCTAAAAAAGCAATCCCTCTGTGTGGTGTTTGGGGCACAAAGCATTGGCAGTGCCATCTGTCACAAAACCAGACCTTGACCACTCCTTGTCATTAATGAGCTCGAAGGAGATATTAATCTAGCCAAATTCTAACTCTAATAGTGTTATTTTTTCTAAAATGTATCTCTTCCTCTCCTATTGGAAATGGCTGTTAGTGTAGAATGGCTGCCATATTTCACCCCAAAGCTGGCTGTATTTCAAGTTAGAGTGTGTGAAACCTATGAATAAAAATCCAGATGATCATTCCACTGCCCACCCTGAGTTTCAGGATTTCTGTATGGAAGTGGGGGGATGGGAGAAAGCCTTTACTTCCATGTACAGAATGTCTCTACAATTAGTCCATGGATCTGCCTAGCAGTGGCTCTCCTGATTTCTCCTCAGCCAACTCCAAGTAGTCCCTGATTCCTGACATGCAAAGATACCCCACAAAAAGTGTTCCCTTCATAAGTTAGAGAAGTTGTGCTCACCCTGTGTGGGCCTAACAAATCCTAATCCCCTCTGAGCAGCTAAGGTGTACTGTCTCCATGGATGCAGGATGAGGAGGAGGTAGAGAGGCCCCAGAAAGGCCCCAGAACAATATAACGTCTTTGGTTATCTTTCAGAATTAAAAATGAGATGGAAAATAGCACTATACGATAAAGAATAGGGATTTGTTGGGATGATAAAGATTATTAAACAACTGAACAGTTTTAGGGTGCACTGAAAATAAAGATATTTTGGAACTTTTACCTACTATGACAAAGACTCATGACTACAGTCCCTTGGGCCCTTTTTTGTAGCTATGACTGGTAATCAGTGTGTATGCTTGAATGTGGAAGTGATAACCTAGGCAAGACAAGATGATTTGCCAACCCACTGGACAAAGGGAAGGAGTTAGTCATAACCAACCCTAACTGGAACTATGAGTGTAAGCGAAGCAAGTTCCTATTAGACATGTGTCATGCAACTGAAGTTTGTACAATTGTAGGTCCCTTATCTCATACATAAGGCTTGCTGGGGAGGTTTTCATAAATCTCCCCTTGCTGCTTGTTCATTGATGTGATAAATTGGTATTTCTGAAAGCAGTATTGTGATATGTGTGTATATGAGTTGGGCCAAATCCATCACTGGTGTAAACTGCTGAAATCAGTCGAGCCTGAGAAGGGATGATTTTAGTCCAATCTTTTTGACGCTGAGATTTTAATGTGTTAGTTCTTAAAGAACCTTAGAAATGACAGGACAATACAATAGGCAAGTCCTTCTAGGAGTAGTAAAAATAATATGTCTATGAGCACTGGAGTAATTTTGTTCCCTTTTAAAAAATACAGAACATTGAGTGGCAAAGCTCTACTTACAGACTCTCGTTAAGAGATTACATCATTGTAATTGATATTATTTACTGTATAATTAGAGCCAGGATTGATTAATTATTTTGTATCTATAGAACACTGCTCTTCAATGCATGGGGATCTTAGTCATCTCAGTGTTTGAAATTCTGGATTAGTTTTTGTAATGTTGCATCGTGTCAGTCTTAACTTCAGAATGGGAGTTAGTGAAGGTTGCCACAATCTGAAGTCTTATTGGCAAGTAATGCACATTAGAAAATATAATCCCAACTATATATATAAAATGATGGGATCTAAATTAGTTGCTATCAATACAGAAAGAGATGTTGGAATAATTGTGGATGTTCTCTGAAAACATCCATTCAATATGCAGCAGGAGAAAAAAAAAGTGAACAGAATGTTGGGAATCATTAAAAACTTAAAAAACAACTAATAGTCTGGTAGCACTTTAAAGGCTAACAAAACATGTAGGCACTCCAGTCATCTGAAGAAGTGGCGTATGCCCATGAAAGCTCACCATACCATCTACATGTTTTGTTAGACTTTAAAGTGCTACCAGACTATTTGTTGTTTTTTAAGTTTTTCCTGACTAATTCAGCTATCTTTCTGGAGGGAATATTTAAGAAAGGGATAGATAATAAGACTGAAAATATCTTATTACCTCTATATAAATCCATGATCTGCCCAGATCTTGAATGCTGCATGCAGATGTGGTTGCCCTATCTCAAAAACAGAACATTGGAATAGGAAGAATTAAAAAAAAGGGGAACAAAAATGATTAGGAGATGGAATGGCTTTTGTATGAGGCAAGATTAAAAAGACTGGGACTTTTTAGCTTGAAAAAGAGATAGCTAAGGGGTTTGAGATCTCTAAATTCATGACCAGTGTAGTAAAAGTAGATAAGGAAGTGCTATTTACTCATTAGTAAAGAACTAAGGTCACCAAATTAAATTAATAGGCACCAGATTTAAAACAAATATAAGGAAGTATTTCTTTACACAACAAATGGTCAACCTATGGAACTCTTTGCCAGAAGATATTGTGAAGACCATGACTATAACAGGGTTCAGAAATAATTAGATAAATTCACAGAGGACATGTCCATCAATGGATGTTAGTCAGAATGGGCAAGGTGGTGTCCCTTGCCAGAAGTCTGGGAATTAACAACAGGGAATGGCTCACTTGATGATCACTTGTTCTGTTCATTCCTTCTGGGGCACCCTGGCTCTGGACACTGTCAGAAGACAGGATACTGAGCAAGATACTGGGCCTTTTAGTCTGACCCAGTATGGCCATTCTTATGTTCATATTTTCTGCCTTGAGGAGCAGAGGACCCAAGCAATATAGTGTGAGTTCCCAAGTCACAATTTTCCCTTCTGGGCTGTACCTGGGAAAGTGTAACAACACACTGGCATGTGGCAAAAACTAAGAGTAAAACTATTTTAAAATGTCTACGAATGTTTCATCTTAATTTCAGATCTATGTTTTCAGAATGTGTTGAAACTTGTCTTTCTAAAGTAATTTAGTATGTTTTCTAACAAAAAATATTTTTCAGTTTTATAATACTTTGAATAGCAAAATCTACCAACCTCTGGCTGTATAGGGCTGGATTCTAATGCCTTTATGTTGAATAGTGTAGAATCAAAGAAACATAGGATTGGAAGGGACTTTGACATGTCTTCTAGTCCAGTCCCCTCTACTCGTGGCAAGACTAAGTATTATCTTGACCATCCCTGACAGTTGTTTGTCTAACCTGCTCTTAAAGATCTCCCCTGATGGAGATTTCACAACCTTCCTGGGCAATTTATTCTAGTGCTTAAGCACCCTGACAGAAAGTTTTTCCTAATGTCCAACCTAAACTTTCCTTGATACAGTTTAAGACCATTGCTTTCCTATCCTCAGAGGTTAAGAAAACAATTTTTCTCATGCCTGCTTTAACAACATTTTATGTGCTTGCAAACAGTTAGTTATGTCCACACTCAGTCTTCTCATCTCCAGACTAAACTTTTTTTTCAATCTTGTTTCAAATGTTGTTTTCTAGACCTTTAATATTTTTGTTGGTCTTTTCTGTACTTTCTCCAGTTTGTTCACAGGGTGACCAGGGTAATGGTGGCTGCTTGCTCAATTTAGGCCTCAAATTTAGGCCTCAAATTTAGGATTTGAAAGAGTTCTTAGCAAGATACTATGGACTGCCTGTAATGTGGCATCCATAACTGGACTCAATATTCCAGTGGAGGCCTAATCAATGTGGAATAGAGTGGAACAATTACTTCTCCTGTCTTGTTTATGACAGTCCTGCTAATACATCCCATAATGCTGTTTAGCATTTTTTGCAACGGTGTTACTCAATTTTTGCTTGTGATCCACTCCAGATCCTTTTCTGCAGTACTTCTGCAAAACTGAGGCAGTCCATAGTATCTTGCTAAGAACTCTTTCAAATCCTAAATTTGAGGCCTGGGAACACACGGAGCAAGCAGCCACCATTACCCTGATCGCCCTGGCAACCACATTCCAAGAGGGCCTCACTCCGATAAGACCCTGGCTGGAACCAAAACAAACTTCATGGAAGCTGTTCTAACTGTCTTCTTTAACCCTAGATAATGAGCCTGGATCCCAAGGACCTCGCCAATGCAAGGCAGTTTCACCCCTGCAGTAGACGCATCATAATTTCAGCAGACAAAGTTGCCATCAACATGTCTTTTGTTTATGTTGGCTTATTTAGCTTGTTAGGAATAACTACCTGTATTACTGATAAGATGTTTAATTGGCAGTGGACGGAGATGCTGTGTAACCTTTGTAGTTTATTGGCTTATGTGCTCATTATGTCTTGCCGCCAGAACTTATGAAATTGCTTCCACTCTGCCCACCTGCTGCCTATATAATTCGATGTAATGTTTTGATTAACTAGTGCTCTCCAGGTTAACCCCTGGTTGGTACTCCACCAGCACTGGTGTACAATAAATCCTCAGCTTGTTTTCACCTGCATCCAGAGTGTCCAGAATTATTCCCTACAGTTAGTCATTTCCCATTGTGTATGTGTGCAACTGATTGTTCTTTCCTGAATGGAATACTTTGCATTTTTTACTTTCTTCAATTCCATCTTATTTACTTGAGACGATTGCTCCCATTTGTCCAGATCATTTTGAATTTCAATCCTGTTCTCCAAAGCACTTGAAACCCTTTCCAGGTTGGTATCATCCATAAACTTTTTGAGAGCAATTCCAATGCTATTATCTAAATCATTGATGAAGATATTGAACAGAATTGATCCTTGCAGGGACTTGATATTCCCTTCCATCTTGACTGCGACACATTTAAAACTACTTTCTGGGAGTGCTTTTCCAATAATTATGCAATCACCTTATAGTACGTTTATCTAGGTCAGTGGTCTCCAACCTTTTTACACCCAAGATCACTTTTTAAATGACAGAACAAGCCAAGATCTGCCACCCCGCCCCTTCCTTGAAGCCCTGCCCTCTCTATTCTCCTCCTCTCCATCACTTGCTATCCCCAACGCTTATACTGCTGCTTTTTTCCCAATTCCTCTGTAGGAAGAGGTTTTTCCAACATTTGGCCTGTCTAGACTGGACCAAATGTCAGAAAAAACCCTTCTTTTGGAAGCCCCCTTATTCCGCATGGAAAGAGGAATATAGGGGTGACCGAAATATCATGTTTGCTCTTCCACTAAAAGAAGCGGAAGAACAAACGCATCCCTGGATGCAGAAGAGTTTTTCGGGGCTGTCTCTGGAATCCTGAAAAACTCCTGCAGTTTAGCCGTTCCCTCGCTGGGTTGAGACAGGATGTGTAGGCTCTGGGGTGGGAATGAGGGATTTGGGTGTGGGAAGGGGTGAGAGGTGCAAGCTCTGGGAGGAAATCTGGATGCAGGAGGAGGTGGATAAGGGGACGCTGGCTTGGGGAGGGGGCTCCAGGCCGGGCACTGTTGGGGTCAGATGTAGGGGTAGGGTACTAAGCAAGCCACAGACTTCTGGATGTGAGGGTTCAGGAATTTGGGTTGGGGTATGTGAGGGGCTCAGGGCAGGGGGTTCCAGTGTATGATAGGCTCAGATGTAGGGTCTGAGGGAAAGGGGAGTGCAGGAGTGTTATGATGCTGTGGCCAGATCGGGGCTTGGTCCCAATTGGGGGTTTGTTGGCCAGGCTTCATTTTTAAATAAAATACTATGTCAAACACAAAAAGTTTCTGCATTGTCTTTATTTATGAGAAGGGCAGGGAACCTGTTTTGAGTCAGCGGTCACTGACCCACAGAAAAATCAGTTGGGGCCACACAAGTGAGATGCAAAAAAAAACCCTCCTCCAACCCCTCCCCCCCCCAAGATTCACTAATGTGGCCCCAAATGTGTTGGTGGGAGCAGGGGACATAGTACTGGGGAAGGGTGCTAGTGGGTGCTTCAGCAGGGGATAGGGTGCCAGTGGGGACAGAGTTCTGTGGCTGGGGTCAGGGGAGAGGGAACAGGGTGCCAGGAGGGCAGGGGACAGGGTGCCAGCGGGAACAGGGTTCTGCAGCAGGGGACAGGGTGCCAGTGGGGACAGAGTTCTGCGGCTGGGGGCAGGGGAGAGGGAACAGGGTGCTGGGAGGGGAGAGGACAGGGTTCTGCAGCAGGGGACAGAGTGCCAGTGTGGACAGGTTTCTGCAGCTGGGGACAGGGTGCCGCTGGGGACAGAGTTCTGTGGGTGGGGACAGGGGAGTGCGGACAGAGTTCTGTGGCTAGGGACAGAGTTCTGTGGCTGGGGAGTGGGAAGAGGGGGCAGGAGGCAGGGAACAGGGGGCAGGGAAGAGGGAACAGGGAGCACGGGGGCACAGGGAGGGCAGGGGGCAGGGAGTACAGGGAACAGGGGGTCGAGGGGGCGGGGTGCCAGTGGGGGCAGGGAGTCTCCTGCACCCGCCTCCTCCCAGGATTCCCTCCCCCCCCGAGGGAAGCTGGCGCGTGCCTGCCCCGGGGCCGACCCCCCCTCCTGCGGTGCAGGGAAGCCACTGTGCTCCTTCTCCAGGGCCAAAGTCCCCTCCTGCAGCACGCCTGGAATGCCACAGACCTGTGGGAGGGGAGCAGCCAGCGCACTTCTGGAACCCCCGGAAGTGGCGTGAAGCTGCAGTACTTCCCCGTGGGAAGCCGGCACTACCTCCATTGTCACTGGAGGTAGGTAGTGGGGCTTCTCAGAGGTGGGAGGAAAATTGGGGGGAGTGAGCCGAATGCCTCACGATTGACTGGTTGAGGCCTCGCGATCAACCAGTTGATCGCGATCTACCAGTTGGTAACCATGGATCTAGGTTGTATTTCCCTAGTTTGGTTACAAGAAGATCATGCAAGACAATATGAAAAGCCTTACTAAAGTCAAGCTATACCAAATCTATTGATTTTCCACCTATCCACCAGGCTTGTTACCCAGTCAAAGAAAGCTGTTAGGTTGGTTTAACATGACTGGTTCTTGACAAATCCATGCTGTTACTTATCACCTTGTTATCTTCTATGGATTTGCAAATCAGTTGCTTAATTATTTTCTCCATTACCTTTCTGGGTATTGAAGTTAAGATGAGTGGTCTGTAATTCCCAAGGTCATCCTTATTTCCCTTTTTTATAGATTGGCATTATGTGTGCCCTTTTCTAGTCCTCTAGAATCTCTTCTACAGTCCTTTATTTTTTTAACATAATCACTAATGGGACAGATAGGCCCTGAATCAGTTCTTAGAGTACTTTAGGATATATTTCATCAGTTTCTGGTGAATTGAAGACTTCTAGAAGTCAAAGTAATTTTTACCTTGATCTTTTCCTATTTTAGTCTCTGATCCTACCTCATTTTCATGTCATTATACACATATCTAAGATACTGATTTGATTTCCCCTCTATGTTCTCTCTTGTTTCTCCTTTATTTCTGCTCAAACAGCCCATGCTCCTCCCAGACTCCAACCTTTCTCTGAGGTCTCTGTGTTTTGTAATTACCTTGGGCATTTGTCTCCTGCCCATATAAAATTTAAAGCCCTCCCCTCCAGGTTAGTCTGTATCTAAATATTCTCTTCTCCTTCTTTAATAGGTAGACCCCATCTCTAATTCTCAATCCTTCCTGGAACAACATCCTATGGTCAAGGAAGCCAAAGCTCTCATGGTGACATCCTATGTTACTGTATCCATAATCTCATTGAGAACGTTGGCTTCAGTGGGCTAACTGGTAGCTCAGCATGCTGCACAGTTGGCTCTCTTGCAGTCAATGGCAGTTTTGCAATTGACTTCAGAGGGGTGAGGATGTCACAGAATTTAAATATGGGTATCAGAATGTGTTCAAGGTGTTGATATCTGATCTTAGCCTCTTATATCATCAGAAAAGTCCTTCCTCCTCTTCTGCTTCCCTCCCCCCGAAAAATGATGTGTAGTGGACTGAATTCTGTTCTGACTTATATCTGAACAAGATCACTGGGGTCAATTAAAAACTCCCTTTTAGGGAGTATATAAAGACATGAAATACAGAAATGCACTATGGAAGGAAAATAATTGTCAGAACAATCTAATTTCCTAATGAGATCTGTCCTATGAATGTCATCTGGCTAGTTTTCCAAATATGACTTTCTCATCCTGCTCCAAATGCCAAGATAGCCGATCTGTTTGAGCATTTGCTGTTTTCTCAAGATAAACATTTCATTTATTTATTTTCAGTAATAAAAATAAATGATTAATCAACATATTTCTTCCTAAATACATGGTGTGTGTGTGTGTGTGATACTCTTGTCACAGGCTTTATATGGGGTGCAAGGGATGTAGGAGGGATCTAGGTGCAGTACAAAATAACACAAGTTTATCTATGTTCAGTCAATGCACCCCATGTATAAGGTGAGCATCTATGCCACCCACTGGAAGCTGAACAGTTAATTGTTTTTGTTACAATCCTAATACTAATTATATGTATGGCTAATAGAAATAATCACAGTGAAGGTATTAGGTCAGTCCTTAGCTCACGTAAATCTGCATAGTTTTATTGAAGCAAATGGAGCTATGCTGAAATGCATCGGAAGAAGATCTGGCCCATTCTTTTCAAGTTCATGTTCCAGGATACAGAGCATGGGGTATATGCTGACTTCCATTATTGCTATTGAGAACTATATATGTGAACCACAAAGAATATACCTTTCAATGTATATTGCTATATGTTAATGCAACAAAGCTTACTACATTTTGTTAGGTGAGGCTGAAAAACTTGTTGCTGAAATCAGCTATAAATAAGAAGGGATTTCTTTAATGAGAAAAAACATGCATTAAAACCTCTGGGGATGTACAGCAGAATCTACAATAGCAGTCTCAGATAAGAAAAGCCTATTAGGCAGATGGTATCATGCATGAAAAAAGTGATCAAGCTGCGAGAAAGAAAGCCAGTTTTGCTTAGTGTAATAATTAGAAAAGAAAGAGCCCCAGAGGAATAGAAAGATAGTGAAATACAACATCACAGCTGGAAAACTAGTGGATACTATAATTTGAATCCAAGAGAAGGTCCGATTAACACAGGAAGAATGAAAGCCTATGGATTTTATTCATGAGAATTTGGAAAGAACTTGGGTGTCGTCAGATAATGGAATTGGATCTCGTTTTTTTCTGAACATCTGATCAATTTTTGAATTGATTGGTTGCTTGTCTCATTCTTATAGCAGACTGAAAACTTAGAAGACATGATTGGTAACTGATTACTAACTTTAAAAAGCTGTAATAAAATAATATCACATATTGTGTTTCAACTTCTTGATACAACAGTTAACAAATGAGTTTGAGGAACCACACCTGTCATACAAATAGAAATAAAAACTAAATGCAGAACCCACTGATTTATAATACAGTGACTATGTTCTTATTCTGTTAAACTGCACAAACCTTATCTCTAGACTTTCAGAGTGGGTCTATTTTTTTTCAAATGCTTTGCTGTTTGCAGTGAGTCAGATTCTGTGCTTTGTGCTTGTGTACATTCAGTTGCAGAATGTTGGCTTTAGAGCTCCCTCCAATGAAAATTGAAATCAAAGAGAAGACTGACACTTTACTTCAAAGGACTTGGGAACAAGCCCTAATTTTAGTTCTAAGGTATCCTACAGATACCATGTTACGTATTGTCACTCAAAGTATTAGAGTTACATAGTAAATGAGATCAATGCCACTGTGTAACGGGAAAAAATTAGCCCCAGGGTATTAAATATTAAGAACTTACATTGCTCATATTTACAAAGTGTTGTACTTATAAAGTACTTTTAAAATATTTAATAGGGCTGGGATATTTTGTTGAAAAAAGAGAAGCAGATTTTTCTCATGTCTTTCAGTGCCTTTTCCCAATATTACAGAATAAAGAAAAATCTCCTTTTTTGCTATGTTAAAATATTCCTTCCCTTCCATCCTCCCCCCACGCGGCCCCCAAAAAACCAGGCAAGATCTTTAAATCCTGTGAATATTCAAAACCACACCTCAGTACTTAAGACTTATCAAAAGCAAGTGCTAGCCGGCATTGACACAAGCAACTTTAGCAAAATGAAAACTTAGTTCAGTTAACTTGGAGCCTGGGGCATAATGACCCATGCAAGCAGTTTATTCTTTTAAAATTTTCTGTTCAGATCTGATTGACAGAACAAGTGGACTGCTTTTGGCATATATTAAGAAGGAGGTATGATATTTATTTTAATTCAAAATACTATTTTGAGTCTATAAACATTGAGGTTTGCAGAGTTTAATTTTTAAAAAGTGTATCTATTTATTAGGCTGACCTTTAATTTCATTGAGGTTCATATTAATATTGATCTTATTTCAAAGTAGCACTTCAAAACATCCTGACTTGAGTTATTAAAGACAATTGAGCTTCCCTGCTGTTTGTATTTCACAGTAAGGTTCATGTAAAATATTGTAGTTCAGGGAATGAAAATTCACGAACGTTCAGATAATCTCCTATCTCTGGCCAGTCTAATTCCCATTTAAGTCAACGGAGAGATTTTGATTGCCTTTAGTTGGATTATGGTATTTTGATTTCTAATTTGTTTTTATATTGGCCTTTCCCCCCTTTTTATCTCCACCAAATGTATGTCGTGTGTGTGTGTGTGTTTTGTTCAGGTTCATTTTTCCAGAACTAGTAACTGAGAAATAGAGACTCCAAGGCCTAGTCTATACTTATGCTGACCATCCATCCTGGATTTTCCAGGACCATCCCGATTTTTAATCTTCTATCCAGGTGTCCCGTGAAGCACTGAAATGTCCCCAAAAGCCCCAAAGGCAGCTAGAAGCAGTTGCGTACTGCTGTTTGCCCTCCCCCTCCCTCATCCGGGAGAAAATGAGTCAGGGACACTTCCTTCAGGCTTTCCCTGCTGCTTGGGAATCTGTCAATAGGAGCAGCAGGAGGCTGTGCCTGTTGGGAGTGTGTGAAAGCAAGTAATTTACGAGGGGATGTTGGATCAGCTGGGCTGGGTGCGGGGAGACACCAGCACTTGGCTCAACTGGGCTGCAGGGAGAGGTTGGGGCTCTGGGAAGCCCAGTGGGGGGGGGGGGCAGCAGCAGGGGGCCTGAAATAACCTCCCCTGGTCTGGAAAAACCCCTCATCCAGTACCAGTCAGGTCCTGAGGGTGATGGACGAGGGAAGTTCAACCTACCCACAGTCTGCTTCTGCATCCTCCCTTCTGGCCACAGACTGCACCCTCCCTTTTTCCTGCTCCCTCCCCATGACCAGACACCTTACTCTCAGCCTGCTTCTGCACCCTAACTCCGACCCAGACCTCACAACTTCTCCCCCTTCTGCTGCCCTCCTAGATCCTGCACCCCATCACTATCCCACTCACTGGCAGCCCTGTCCCACACACTGAACCCCTCATTTTTGTCCCCACCACAGAACCTAAGGGGGGGCATAAAATCCACCAGAAAAGTAAATCTGACCTATGGGAAGACCTGAACTTCAGTCCTCCATGTTGATTCCCCTCGCTTCTTGGGGGTGGAGCACCAGAGGAGTGAGGTGTCTCAGTTGGGGGCCACCACAGTGAGTTTTGGGGGTTTTGGGAGGAGATTTTTGCTTCTCACTTGTGTGGTCCCCAACTGACTTTTCAGTGGGTGAGTGGCCTCCGACCCAAAAAAGGTTGTCCACCCCTGCCATAAATTTAAAAAAATAAAAACCTTTTGTGTTGGACATAAATTAATATTTTACTTTATTTAAAATGAAATGTGATAAACTAACATGAGAAAGTTAAAATGCTTCATCTGTTTAATAATTTATATTACATCATTCTCCCCAGCTGTAGCACTAGCAAAATGGCTCAGGCATAATTATATAATTAATGGTGAGTTTCCATTTGCAACTGGTGGTCCGCGGAAAGGTGGTCCACAGGCCAAAACATTTGCAATCCAGTGAAATAGAGGCACTCTAGGCCTCTCCCTCTAAGAGACCTACCTGGACTCCCTGCTGCTCCACAAGAGCTCCCAGAGAGATTGGGTCTGTTACTATGCCAGTGAAATCACTGTGTCACTCCTGTGTGGATAATGGGCAGACTCTTCGTGGGTCTTCCTCATTCAAGCAGTTGATGATTTAAACAGCATACGAAGATGTCACATGAAAACACTTGGTGCATCCACAGAGAGGCAGGATGTATTGTCTTTTTCCAAAGAGGATTGTCATGACTTGTGTGTCTGGGTAAACAAATTCTTTGTGAGCTCTGTGAAGAGGTTAGATGTTTTGACTTCCAGTTTCAAGGTATTCGTTCTTCTGTCTTTGGGCTGCACATTGCTTAGATCTGAATGGAGTTAGCTGTGACAACACATTTTTGAGTTATTCTGACACACAAAGTCAAACCTGTGCTAAAGACCGCACGTCCAGTGAGAGAAAGCGCTGCTCTCAGAAGAAGTAAATTCAAAGTCTCTCCAATTTTCTTCAAGATGGCCTTTACCAGGCAGTGGGGCTTTTACTGATTGGTCCCTTATATTTTTGAAGGGTGACTAAATGTTAACTGGATCCTCTCGGGTAATGTCAGCAGATTTCTTTGGGTCCAGTCTTAGCTTAAAGTTTAAACTGGATCAGGCCCTTTGTAAGCAGGTTGGGAAGTGGTCTCATTTGTCAATTATTATTAGGTATTATTTACATAATATAGGCATTGCCATCATGGTATTGACAGTAGCTTTACATATAAAATAGCCCAACCCCATTGACCTCCATGGGAAATGTACCTTTCAAGCAGTGGTGGTGAGGATTAGTGACATGGTCTTCACAACCCTCTGATTATCATGGTTAGTTCAGAATTGTCATTCTGGCTTGTGGAAACTGAGGACACTTGATAGTTTTGCAGTAACTTCAAAAAAATGCAGTTGCAGTACCTCTCATTAGGGATGTAAATTCCCATTAATCAGTAAAGTGGTTAATGTTAGGTCACACTAGGGCTGCCGCCGGCTCTCAGTCCCCTCTGGAGAAGCCTCTGTCCACAAAGAATTTGTCAAAAGCCATATTAAACTAAAGATATATCATGTCTACTGCTTTTCCACTATTCACTTGGCTAATAACCCTGTTAAAGGAGAAAATAAGGTTGGTTTGGCATGATTTGTGCTTGATAAATCCATGCAGGCTATTCCTTATGAACTCGTTACGCTTCAGGGTACATCTACACAGCAGGGCTTAACTTGAAATAAGCTACGCAAATTAAGCTACGTCAATTGAGTAGCTTATTTTGAAATAGCTTATTTTGAGGTTGGAAGGGTCTACACAGCACTTGTTTCGAATTAGAGCACTCTTCCTCTGACTTCCCTTATTCCTCATACAATGAGGGTTACAGGAATCGGAGTAAGAAGTCCTCCAACTTGACAGTATTTGAACATCATTTTGAAATAAACTCCTGCTGTGCAGACATGGACTAAGATACTGGACTAGATGGACCTTTGGTCAGACCCAGTATGTCTGTTCTTATGTTCTTATAGCTATTATGTTTGTCACTCTCCAAACCTCTGGAACCTCACCCATCCTTACCCTCTGAGGCCATAGTTTCTCAAAAGATAACGGTTGCAAGATTGCTTCAAATAGTTTTTTAAGTAACTTGTAATGAATTTCATCAGGCCTGCCAACTTGAATACATTTAAATTATCCTTTAGCCTGGTTCTCTCCCTCTTGTTGATCATATTAATCATATTGAGTATCTGGTCACCATTAGCACTTTTATTAAAGACTGAAGCAAAAATGTATTAAATGTCTGCCTTCCTCATGTCATCAATTCTTAGTTCATCATCCCTTATGTGAGAGGATGTGTGAGCACTATTATAGGATCAGGAGACATTACTACCATAGATGAATTAGATCACTAAATAAATAAGTTCTTTCATATACAGCTAAAATTCAGCTCTGCTCATTTTGGCTCTAAGTCCTACAACAGTGACCAGATTCAATACCAGCTAATTTCTGTGGCTGATTAGGATTTCTCCACTGACTGTGATAAAGGTGAACCTAGATATGAGCAAAGTTATGAAATAAAATAGTTATTGAGGGTGCAAAACTTGTAAATGTGTGAAGAACAATTGTGTTCTATGTTATATTTATTCATATTACATAATTAAAATCCTTACATTACAAACACACGTTCAAATCATGGTATGCAATTAGTATAAATAGGTGCAATTATATGGCTAGATGTGGGTATCGCATAGCAATAAAGATATACAATATGGAGAAATAATGAGAAACCAGAGCGTTCAATTCCTGCACCACAGCAGAATCTCAGCAGTTCTGTAACTTTGCCCCATTCTTGCAAACACAGACATGAGTAACTTAACATGAGTCATCCCAGTGAACACAATGGGGCAACACGAAGACCAGACCAAGGATTGCCATGCACATAAGAAGGATTCCAAGATGGCTGGTTCTGTCTGCATTAGTGTACAGAGAAGATTCACAATTCATAACTAGGTTGTATAGTTGGTTTGAGCATCAAGTCTGATCTAAAGCTCAGGACTGCTCATGGGAAGAAGAGGAAGGGCCCAGAGATTTAAAGTGGCCCAGACCCTTCAAAGTGCTGCTAGAGTACTGTTCCACATGGCTCTGAGGGATGGGGATGGGGATGGGGACGCATGCTGCGGCGGTCTAGGTGGTGCTAAGGCCTGACTGGTTGAGTCCTCATCTCTTCTGGCCGAGGCCCTTGCCTGCTGCTAAAGCCTATTTGAGTCAATGGAGATATTCCCATTGACGTCAGTGTGATATAAGATATAGACAGCTGATTTGATGAGATGAGTATATTTCTTACCCATACCCAAATTCTCATTTAATTTAGGTAGGCTTTATACTGACTTTACAAATTCCACCTGTATGTTGTTTTTTAAAAAAGCAAACTGTTCATACTGTGTGAATAAATGTAAACTGTACATCTAGCAATGTATTTAAAAATGGTGAATATCTAAAGGTGTCATCCTATATTAAGAACTGACTGTGAAAGTGTGTTTAGAAAAATTAAATAGTGAAATGAAATACAGTTCACTATGCAGTAAAAGTACTTAAAAGCTGTTTTCAGTTTTTGGTCTATTGAGGTATCGTGTCATGTATAAAATCCATCTCAAGTTAAAATTCATGAAGGAAAAAGTTGTCACATTATTGCTACTTATAAAATATGTAAAATGATTATTTTAATTGTTGTCCCACAACATTCAAATTGATACATGAATGAATGGCACAGTTCGCCACTGCATTATTTCATTTTACACCAATGAAGTCACCAAAAAAACATTGTTTCCTTTACAGCCAGTTTTGTACTGGACACCCTTTGAAGCTGCACATCTTGCACCAAATCCTCATTTGGTACCAAGTGGAAGAGCTTCACTGAAATCTCATTTACACAAGGTGAGGTGTTGATCCTTCTATGTTTATTCCTCCTCCTTATAGTTAATGCTGGGGTTGTGTTTCAAACACTTTAATTCATGGGTAGTTCCTTGAAGCCCAAAGGCAGATATAAGCCATATGTTTGGAATTTCATATCACAAAGTTATTATTGTAGAATAATGGAGAAGGGATTAATAAAACGCTCCTCCTTAACAGTTTTCTATGGGTACATCTAGACTGCAAGCTTCTTACGAAAGAAGTTTTGTCGAAAGAGCTCTTTAGAGAAAGCTTCTTTCGAAAGAGAGCACCCACACCTCAAAACTGGATCGAAAAAGCGATCTGCTTTTTCAAGAGAGAGCGTCCAGACTGCATGGATACTTTCTCAAAAGAAAGCCTGATTGCTATGCACAGAATGGCCACCAGGGCACCTGTGCTTTTTTCGATTGCCTCTTCTTTAGAAAAATGTCCCTGTTCTGTGTCCACACATGCCTTTTTTCGAAAGAGCTCTTTTGTAAAAGGTGTTTGACATTGAGGTTTACCAATGTCAAAAAACCCCTTGAGTTCTTTCGATTTAATTTCGAAAGAACGCGATTGCAGTGTGGAGGCAGGTGAAGTTTTTTTGAAAAAAGGGCAGTTTTTTTAAAAAAACAATGTAGTCGAGATTTACCCTCAATGTGGTGGAGTGAACAATTTAGGTGCAAAGGGTGTTGTCTCCTGTTTGATTGCGGTCTCTGGTTAAGTTCTTGAAACAAATTAAACCAGTTGCTTTTAGCTCAAGCGGTAGAGGCTCATGCACTAAGCTCTAGAGTTCCCAGGTTCGGTTCTCCCTTTTGACATTAAAAGTGGGGGCTTGTCCAGGATTTCAACTGGGATGCCTCTGAAGTTCAGGACATGCTTCCTCAGCTAGGAGAATTATGTAACCCCTAGTGGGTGTAGTGTACTGTTCCATGCAGTGAGATTAAACCACATACAGAGACAACTCCACTGTCACTATTCAGTTAAATTAGGATTATATTGGATCCCTTTAGTTGAAGAAAGAGAGCAGGCTTTCATGGATAGAGCCAACTCTTATTGAAAACAAATATAAAGATTCCCATTCACTGCAAGTTGGACTGAACCCCTGTTGCCTTATTCATGTTTTCTAAGACCTGGAAGCTCAGCTTAAGGTACGGAACTCTGGCTACATAGAATACATAGCAAATGCTCCCATCGGCTTCCTTTACTCTTTGCAAGAGCACTAGACTCACTAAATCTAACTCCGGAAGATCGATCATGGCAGCATGCATCTTTTGTAGAGTGAAGACAAGGCCTAAAGGACCCTGAGGATGAGAGGCATTGTGAACCTGAGCAAGCATGAAAAGTGCTCACTGCCTCCTGGGAGATACTGACAAGGTGACAGGGATACTCAGAACTTCATGATGCTTTGTAGAGTCTGTTTATAAGTGCTAAGGTTTTTTATATCATGGGTGACCTTTCTTATTCCAAAGTATAATAAACAAATATTGAGCCTTGTGTTATTTTAGGCCTCTTCTTCTAAAAGGGAGAAGTTTAAGTACTAGTTTAAAGCTGTCAGGCTTGATCTTCAGCTCATGTAAATTAGTAGTTTCCCCATCAAAATCAATGAAGTTATGTTGAAACTGGGCCATCAGCTTTTGCCAATTTTTTTTTTTTACAGACTGCTAATAGAATTGATGTGGCTAGTCAAATAGTTTTCTCTTGGTTGGTTTCTTCTAGTATAATTGATAGAATTTTCTTTCTATCAATATATTTACACTGTTTGCATTCCTTATACTTCATCTGGCAGACTTTGATTCCTACATTTCATTCTGGAAGCACTAATCTTCTCAATTTATGATGTCTTTACTATTGTTTTTATTCCTTTTTAGTCACAATATATTTTTTCAGGCCTAGACTAGTCTATGAATGGCCTGTCAAAATTGTCATGCTAAGTAAAGATATTTGCCTTTTGTTGTTCTTTTAATAATCATACACAGATGATATTTGAAGACTCATCCCCTCCCCTCTCTGGCCCCATGCAAACTCACTAGTGTCAGATTTCTTCTTTTTTCTTTTCATGTCTCATGCGGCATGGGGTGTGAAGTCTTGTAATAAAGTCTCATCAAAGTCACCATTATTCTTCATTTATCTGAATTAAATTACCTATGTCATCTATTAGTCCTAGAAAGGTATTTTTCAAAGTTTTGCACAGAAAATACGTTTCCAAACACTATTATTTATTAATGTAATTTATGCAGGTTTTTATGCACTTCTTTGAAAATATTAATTTGCATGAGCTATGTATTTCTATAGGTGGACTAGGGCCAGATCCTCAGTTGATATAGCTCCATTGAAGTCTTTACCATGTTTGACTGATCCTTATTCTGGCACCTACTGTATTTCTGAAAACTATTACTTTTTACCATTATGATCATCTAGAATATTCAGAATCAATAGCTTATGGATTTTTCCTGTAATAAAATACAAAAAAATCTTTAATTAAAACAAAGAAAAATCTGTAATAGGCTATAACAATTTTCTTTCCATACAAAGGCAAGCTGGCCTCCGGCATTTCTATATCAATATAAAACATAACCACTTTTGTTTCTGATACTCATGAATCAGATGTGATGTCACTCTCCTGAATCTTTTGTGCTTTAATGAATTCCTTACTTTTAAAGACATACCCAGCTCCACAAAATAAAAGGATATTTTACTTTTCTAGTCAGTTTTGAGCCTCTGCTTCTATCCAACTTCCTTTGTCATGTTTCAGTCTGCTTTCTATATCTTTATTTAAATGATCTGGATGCATTATGCTCTGTCATTGAAACTGAGAGATGCAGAGCACCTTCACATCAGTAGTCCCGGAAGCTTAGAGGACTCAGAAGTTGAGAAATGTTCAGCATCTTGCAGGAATAGGGTTTAAACAGATCAAAAACTGTTACTATTCTTCTGCCATGCATTTCTGAGTAGGTTTACTTCCTTTTTTGTTACTGTATCTGTACTTGGACTTTTTTCTGGACACAATTTCTAGTTATTCCATTGTTGCCAAACCTTACACAATATCATTAACTCTGGATATAGAAGCTTTAGGGTTTAGCTGAGTTAGTCCATACAGGATAAACTTAAAAACCAACAAATGGTCTGGTAGCACTTTATAGAATAACAAAACATGTAGATGGTATCATGAGCTTTCGTGGGCACAGCCCACTTCTTCAGATGACCGGAGTTTTGAGTTTAGAATGTGCAGACCCAAAATAAATAGGGGAGAAGGGAAAGGGGGGAAGGAAAAAAAGAAAGGGGTGGGAAACAAGGAGCAGAGGGTCTGAAAATATCAAAGGGAAAAACAAGTAGGCAGAGCTGATAGTCTATAAACACCTAAAGATTGGATAGGTAAAAGAAGCAGATAAAGATCATAGGATAGCAATTAGATAGGAAGTGTACTAAGTCAAGAATCTACACAGACAAAAAGCTGTTGGCACCTTCATTGAATCCCATCAAGCGATAATGGGCAGGTTGATAATATCCCAGCCATCCTTTATCTCAACTGAGGCCATCGGTGTGAAAATTGAATTTGTGGATGAATTGTAATTCCAATGTCTCTCTGTATATTTGGCTTGTAGAATTAGTTTGTGACAAGACAGCCACCTGGAGACCTTTCAAAGAGTGATTAGGTAGATTGAAGTGTTCTCCAACAGGTTTCTGTATGTTCCCTTTACATATATCTGATTTGTGTCCATTGATTCTTTCCCATAGGGACTGTCCAGTTTGTTCAATATATATAGCATTGGGGCATTGATGGCATAGATCAAATTACTGGATGTGCAATTAAATGAGTCTTTGATTTGGTAGCTTATGTTGTTGGCTTCAGTGATGAATTCGCTTGTATAGATATGTGGGCAGAATTGGCACCATGGCTGATTGCAGGGCTGGGTTTCTGGATGCTTATGATGTGTTTGTGTAGCATGGTTACCAGAAATAATTGGTTTCAGGTTGTGGGGTTGTCTGTAAGTGAGAACAGGCTTTTCCTCAAAGGCCTCTGAGAGTGAGGGATCATTTTCCAAGACGGGTTGCACATCCTAAACTCAAAACTCCGGTCATCTGAAGAAATGGTCTGTGCCCACAAAAGCTCATGATACCATCTACAAGTTTTGTTAGTCTATAAAGTGCTACCAGACCATTTGTTGGTTTTTAAGTTTATTCTGGATACAGAGTAATGCCATAAATACTTTCAAAGGACATGCTGTAGAGGTAGTTAGCAACCAGAAACTCCACTGATTTAATTTCTGACTTTTGTGTCCTGCCTTTCTATAATATACGGATACTACTACTTACCTACTCCATATGGGAATTGAGGATTATGGTCTTGCCAACATTAATTACAAAGTGTAGTATTTACTATGATGAGAAATCCTAATGATCTATTAGTTATACTGAGTAGTTAATGTATGTATAATATTAATCTCCGCCCAATAGCTGAAGAGCAAAAATGTATACTACAATAAGGAATTCTGCCTACACAGGTTTTGTTCCTGCACTGACCAGAAAAGATATTAATGACTGATTTGAAATCCATTCTTTAGTTCTTACTGTAAATCTATTAACTACCTTCCATTGATATTTTCTTGTTAAAACATTTGAGTCACGAAGTCTAAAATTTCAGTGAATGTCAGTCTTATCTGAGCTAATGATGTGGGGATATAAAAACATTCTCCATCTGTTTCCACTCACTTTCATTATGAAAAATGACTCACTCCAGTAGGTAACTTAACCCAAAGACTGGCTCAAAAATATTTCATTTAGATGTTTGATGATCAAATTAACTCCATGCAATGCTGTTCATCAAAAAGAAGAAAGAATGCACATCACATCTGCAAATGTTATGTTGTAACAAACACTATTCATGGAATACACACTGGGTTTGATTCACCACTTCCTCAGTCCAAGTTTATGTTAGTATAACTACTTGAAATGTATCTAGTTTTTCAACTAGGGTAACTTCATGGAGTTATACCAATATCAACTTGGTAATGCACTGGTGAATTAGGCCCTTTATTTGTAGTAAAACAATTCACATTTATTATACTCTTTTCACTCTTAAAAATTATTTGGTCTGCTGCTGAAAATACTACTGAGCACGGTATTTACTGCCCCAACAGGCTTCAAACTGACTGAGACTACTCATGGTATTAAACACTGCGTATGCTCATTGAAGTTAATGGACATATTCTCATCTGAGCCATTGGGTAGCAAAATTTACCTGTTTCACATGTGTGTTTCATTAATTGTGTTCCCAACCCTGTCCATGAGTTGAAGAAATGACTAATACTATGACTAGGCCCACTGAAGTCATTTTGTTGTTTTGTTCCCCAGGAGAATAAAATCTAGTTAGAACTACTGTCTTCATTGAGTAATGCCATGGAACATTTACAACTTGCCTTTTCACTACTGTGAGGAAATAAATATGATACTTTTATCAACTAGTTAATATGAACTGATTTTAAACTTAAAGCACTCCAATGTCGTATAATCAGTCCATAATTCAATATTATAAAATTGCCTCCTCAGTAGGTGAATCTTGCCATATTGCAAGGAGAAATATTTTCTCCACCTCTCTTCACTCCAAATAAAGTGTATGGCAAAAGACTGAGTGAAAAGAATGTAGGCCCTTTCAATTCTCCACAGCATTGTCCTTGAGAGTCTGCATTACGCAGCTTAAAAGAAATAGGATATTATGGTGAGTAACAGAATCTAATAGAGCTAGATTCACATACAATCCACCTGAGGCAGTTGGTATTTCAACATATAATGTTATGAGGATATGAGAATAAAGTACTCGGTTATTTAATTTATAGGAATATACCAGATTTTATTTACTTTGTGTTTTAGATTTTTCTTCCTAATTCTATTAGGGAAGACAACTTTGGATCAATTTACTGGGAAACCATTAACTCAAGCAAGGTGAAATGCAAAGCACTCAGTTTTGCAGATTTGTTTGGCTTCTCTCCATCTGTTTGTACATTTTTACCCTTCAGGCTATTTTTGTTTAGTTCTTTGTACACATTTTTTAAGTGTCCCCTTTCTCTACAAACAATACACTTCCTAATAAGTGAGTTAAAACAAGCATTTTAAAGTTCCACAGATGGCAGTGGAATAGAATCCTGCAATTTTTCTCCTTCCAATACTTCTCCAACATTTATAAACAGACACAGACTGGTTGCTGCATCCTTGACTTTATCCAATTCTAAATAAAAATGTAAGGTAATGGCAAAATGTTAAAAATAGAGCTTCATTATTTTTTTCCCTAATCTAGTTTACCTTCTGAGAGGGGACATGAGATCAGTTTTTAAGTATCTAAAAGGGTGTTATAAGGACGAGGGAGAAAAAAAATTGTTCTCCTTGGCCTCTGAGGATAGGACAAGAAGCAATGGTCTTAAATTACAGCAAGGGAGGTTTAGGTTGGACATCAGGAAAAACTTCCCGCCTGTCAGCGTGGTTAAACACTGGCATAAATTGCCTAGGGGGGTTGTGGAATCTCCATCACTGGAGATATTTAAGAGCAGGTTAGACAGACACCTGTCAGGGATGATCTAGACAGTGCTTGATCCTGCTGTGAGGGCATGGGACTGGACTTTATGACCTCTCAAGGTCCCTTCCAGTTCTAGTGTTCTGTGATTCTATGATCCTTGTCAGAGTGAAGATCCCATAATCCAGACAGGCTTGTGACACATAGGAGGCATTAACTGCTGCTGGCATAGAAATTAATAAAACCTTAAAAGATCATTCTATTTCTTTATCCAAAGAATTCAACAGAAAACAGTTGTAGAATGAAGGAATAGTTATATTTGCCCTTTATGGATGCAACTTGTCCAGCAAAACATGCATATTAATTTCTAAGGTGAATTCAGGAGATGCGGCTTCTAGTTACAAAGCTAATTTATCTCAAAGCGTAGGTGATCTTTTCACTATTGCAGTAGATCCTACAATAGAATTTTAAAAATAGATTACAAAACTTACAACCAACGGGCACAGGCCACTAAAACTGGTAAGGAGTCTTAGGTCTGGGCACACCTTACTCCATCGGCCCCTGACCCTGGACTCTAAGGCTATGTCCATTGGTACTATTTCGGAATACTAGACGTATCCTGAAATAACTATTCTGCATCTTTAAATGCACCTGTTATTTCTAAATAGACTTCAAAATAACAGGCATCCTATTCCAGCACCCCGATAGCCCTCATTTCATAAGGGCTAGGGGACTTGTCGGAATGGTGCTTTATTTCAAAATTTGGTGCTGCACAGACAGCGCCAAATTTCAAAATAAGCTCTTTCAAAATTAGATCAAAATAAGATATGCAATATGTGTAGCTCAAATTGCGTATCTTATTTTGACCTACGGGTGTAGTGTAGATGCACCCTAAGGCTAAGTCTAGACTACAGGGTTTTTTTTTTTTAAAGTGGCCTTTTTTCAAAAAAAAAAATTCACTTGTGTCTAGACTGCCACCGCTAGTGATGTGAGGTGAGACTATTCTCTGGAGAATATTCTCCGAGAATGAGAAAATTCTGAAAATATTCTCCAAAGGATTATTTCCCTGGAATTTTTGAGAATTTTCTAATTTTTCATTTCCTCTTGAAATAATATATTGTATTCAACTTTTAGAACACCCTGAATGTTAAAGAGCTTTCTTGATCATTCAGGATAGTTTGAGAATGTTATAGAATGTTCCAGAATGTCATGGAACTTTCTAGAACATTCATGAGTCAGGAATTCTGACTGTTATGGAACTTTCTGGAAGCATCACAAAAAGTATATAAAGAGGCAATAACACATTTATTCTCTTTTGTGAAAGGTGTAATTGTGTTTTCATCAGTATGAAAAGAAGAACTAAGCCTAAAAGTGACATGTGGGATTATTTCCTTCATAAAACAGTTAAAGACAAAGTGTTATATGAATGTAAGTACTGCAAGGCTGAATACATCAGAAATGTGACAAGGATGAGAAAGCATATTTCCAATTGTTTGAAGACTCCTGCTTACATCAAGGAAAAGGCAACAAAATTCTCAGAGTCCAGAAGCAGATCACCTCAACCATCAACTGCATCAACATCTATAGAACACTGTGATAGTGCTAGTGAATTTACATCACCACCTTCCACACCTAGTTCAGCCAAGGTGTGTCACTCTATAAGTCGCTACTTTGATTCTATGATTGAAACTGAAAACAAAGTTTTGGATGAATTTTTTGCACAAGCTATATTCTCATTGGGATCACCTCTTTCACTGGTTGAAAACGAAGATTGGATTACTGTCATACAAAAATTAAGACCATCTTACAAGATGCCATCCAGGTACACAGTTTCTAACAAACTTTTGGAAGCTGAATATCAACATGTTGATGCTCTTATAAAAACAAAAATTGCTGAAGCCTCTTCTCTTGCACTGCAGTGTGATGCTTGGAGCAACCGAAGAAATGAATCTGTTATAAATTTTATTATATTAACACCCCAACCAGTGTTTTATAAGATGTATGATGTTGAACGCCATACTGCTGAGTATATGGCATTTCGTATGGAAGAAATAATGACAGAAATAGGCACTGAAAAATTTGGTGCCATTGTCACTGATAATGCTGCAGCAATGGTGAAATCCTTATCAATGCTTAACGAAAAATACAATCACATTGCTATGTACACTTGTGCTGCTCATACACTAAATTTGTTAATTGGTGACATCAGTAACTTAAAATCTGTTCAAGAAACTGAAGCTACCTGTAAAACTATTGTGAAGAAAATTAACAAATTTCAAGTTTTACTAGCTCATTTTACTGCATTTCAAAAAGAGGAAAATCAAACTTGTGCACTTAAATTGCCAGTTAAAACTAGGTAGGGTTCCATTTTATATTGTTTGAAAGGCTTATTGAAATAAAAAAATATCTTAAAATGCCTTGCTGTCCAGGAAGATTTATAGACTAAACTGAGCAAACGTAGCAGGAATTCAATCCTGGATGAAGATTTATTTTGGGTATGGGTCCAAAAACTGCATGCACTGATAAGTCGTGTTGTTAAATGGATTACGCTGCTTGAATCTGACCAGCCAAAAATGAGCAAAGTTCCTGAATGTTTCAGGGAATTAAGCAATCATTTTGATAGGCTACTTCCCAAAAGTCCATTTACCAAACAAGACAAACAGGATGTGATGAAAAGTTTTGAAAAAAGAAAAGATATGGCTCTAAAAGACATTCACTATGCTGCAAATATTCTAGATACAAAATTCAGTGGTGAGTGTCTTACTAGAAATGAACAAATACAAGGAACTGAATTCATCGATAAATTAGTCACAAGAATGTATGGCACTGATCACTCAGCAAAAGTCATTGCACAGCTTGCAGAGTATCGTGCTAAAGAAGGTATTTTTTGGAAAATCATATATAACAAAACCAGCTGGCTCAGTAGATGCAGTAACATGGTGGAAAGGTATTTGCTATGGATCAAAATTAGGGAAAGCAGCGATCAATATATTTAATATGCCACCAACAATGGCAGCAACTGAAAGAAGTTTCAGTACTTACAGACTCAGTATCATTCATAATGCAAAAAGAAACAAGTTAACACAAGAAAGGGCAGGCAAGCTGACATTCATAGCCCATAATATAAAGCTTCTTAAAAATCCAAATGATGCTCCATTAAAATCCCCAAGAGAAAAAAGGAAACAGAACCAGAGAAATGAGGAAGAAGAAATTAATGATGCTGAAGAGAAAGAAGAAGAAGTTGAAGAAAAGGATGTGTACGAGGAAGAAGAAGAGATAGAAATATATGGGTCAGATTCGGAAAGTGCAGATTCTGATTAGACTTGTATTCAATCCAGAAAGTTAAAAATAGTTGTATGCTGAAACAGAAGATTTGTAATAAAAGTTATAGTAATTTAAACCTCTGTCTTTTTTTCTTTACTTTCCCAAATTTTCATTTTAACAATTGGAAACTTTCATGATTCTTGAAGTTTTATTAAAGAAAGACATTATTATAAATAGTAAAATTCTGTGAAAACTATTTAACAAGTATTTAAGAGAAAATTCTCAAAAATTCTCACATTGGAGAATATTCTCAAGAACATTCTCGAGAATATTCTCCGAAAGTTTATTTCCCAGAGTTTAACATCACTAGCCGCTGCGTTTTTTCAAAATTAAATTGAAATAACATGGAGGTTTTTTTGACACTGGTAAGCCTTATTTTATGAGGAAGAACGCCTTTTTTCGAAAGATTTCTTTCAAAAAAAGGCATTCTTGAATGCAAACAGGGCTTTTTCAAAAGAGAGCATCCAGATTTCCTAGGTGCTCTCTTTCGAAAAAGACGATCGCTTTTTTGAAAAAAGTGGTGGCTGTCTAGATGATCTCTTTTGAAAGAAGCTTTCTCTAAAGATTATTTTGAAAAAGCTTCTTTCGAAAGAAGCATGTAGTCTAGACGTACCCTAACAGTAGTGAAGTGGTCTGTCATTGAGGATCCCAACCACAACGTGCTGGCTGTGGGCAAAGTTGCAGCCAGATAAAAGTCATCTGCCCCTGGACTTTCCCTGCAATATTGTGTTCAGAATCAGGCCATTATACACAAACATATACAAAATGCACAAAAGTCACACTTTTCAAAGGGTCATAACTCACATGGAACTCAGGTTTTTTTCTGGAACAGTAAAAAGCCTTCTTAATGAGGCCTTTTCAGATTCATTTTGTTTTCACCGCTCAGAACTGAGACAAGAATGATCAAAGGCAATCATCATATAACTCTGGGTGAGGAATAACAATGACTCTCTAGAAAGCTGCACTGTCTATAAATTACTGAGGCTGCCTTCATTATGATGCAAATTTGCATTGGGTGGAATGTGATCTATGTCATTTAGTTCATGACAGTCATAAACTTTTTAATTAGTGACTCGGTAGAGTTTGTAACTATTTGAAATAGGCTGAAACTACAGCAAGATTGCTGAAGGGCAACAATGGTAAAGGGAATATTGTTTTCCTGTATCCATCAATCATGGTTTTAGTTTCTTTGTGAACAAATAAAAGTTAAAAGTTTGTACATAACATAAAAATATATTTGTTACAGGCTTCCTTTTATATAGATAGACAGTTTTGTGCAATTCTACAGAACAAGCTGGTTTTTTTGTCCTATTTTATTTATGCAACAACACACTGAGATTTTCACATAACCTGAACCAATGTACTAAAGCTTTCATTCTGAGCATACATGCAAATGTAGTCAAGATGTCATCAAGACAAATATCCCACAGCTCACAGCCGTTACAGAAATTAATAATGTTTTAAAATGTGGGTTTAAGGCTTAGCCTTTAGACTCAATGGGGACTGTTGTTTAAGGGCTAGATTCTACCACCTGGATGCTATGTATTGACTCTAGCCCTGGGACCATGGTCCTCTGCAGCCTAGGAGATCTCTGTTGACTCCAGCCCCTAAGCCATGCTTCCCGGCAACTAAAGGAAGCCCTACTAACTCTGGCTGCTAGGCCATGTGATGGGGTTGCTGGACTGGCCAGAATGATGTAGCCACAAGGCAACTATGTCATCACAGAGCAAACCAGCCCTGCGACATCTCCCTTACTCATTTCTTTTTTCAAGGTTAAAAGTCTCAGTCTTATTAATCTCTCCTAATATGGAAGCTATTCCATGCTCCTAATCATTTTTGTTATCCTTTTCTAATGTTGGAGATGTGGTGACCAGATCTGCACACAGTATTCAAGATGTGGGCATACCATGGATTTACATAGAAGCAGCATGATATTTTCTGTCTTGTTATTTATCCCTTTTTTAGTGGTTCCCAGCATTGTGTTTGCTTTTTTGTCTGCTGCTGTACTTTGAGTGAATGTTTTCAGAAAACTAACCACCATGATCTCTTTCTTGTGTGGTAACAACTGATTTAGATCTCATCATTTTACATGTATAGTATAGTTGTGATTGCTTTCCAATGAGCATTACTTTGCATGTATCAACATTGAATTTAATCTGCCAATATGTTGCCCAGTCACACCATTGAGATCCCTTTGTAAACTCAGTGAGATACCTTTATTATTCTTCACAGTCTGCTTTGGTCTTAAATTCTTGAGTAGTTTTATGTCATCTGCAAATTTTTCCACCTCACTGTTTATCCCTTTTCACAAATCATATATGAAAATGTTGAATAGGACTGGTCCCAGTACAGGCCACTGCATGGACACCACTGTGTACCTCTTTCCATTCTGAAAACTGATAATTTATTCCTACCCTTTGTTTCCTATCTTTTAAACAGTTACTGATCCAAGAGAGGACCTTCCCTGTGTAACCCTTCTGCCGGGTAGGCCTGGCAGTAACCAGGGCTGGGTTCAATATCTTGGGGTCCATCTCACACAGAACCGGCTCGAGCCCCCACCCAGTAATCTGGGAAATTCACACACCCCTGGGTGCCTCTGAGAGGCAATGCTTCCCCACTCACAAGCACTGAGTCTGAATGTAGGAAAGAAACATTTAATGAAACAGAGAGAGAAGTCATACGGCATTAACTTGGGGAAAACACCACAAACAGAGTTCATAACCCAAACATGAGCTAAGCCCCCCCCAGCCAAGAATCACCTGAAGTCCAAAGAGTCTCTGTCCCTGGTCTGTGCCACCCAGAGTCCCAAAGTTCACCCGCAGGGTTTCATCTCCCAACCTGGGTAGAAATGGGGGTGAGGGAATAGATAGGGGGCACCTTACGACACTCCACCACGCTCCACCAGCTGTCTCATCCCATGTCACCGGATGCTCCACTGGTTGCCTGCCGCCACTCCTCACTTGCTGCCGCCGCTGGTCGCCCTCCTTGCCTACCACCGCTCCACGCCACGCCTCTGGTCGCCGCGCCATGCCGCTGGTCGCCACTCCTCACCTGCCACCGCTCCACGCCACGCCAATGGTCACCGCGCCGCGCCACTGGTCGCTGCTCCTCGCCTGCTGCTTCTCAATGCCACGCCAATGGTCGCCGCTCCTTGCCTGCCACCGCTCCTACCGGCCACGTTACACCACCAGCCAGTGATTCCCACCAGCCACTCTGCTGGTTGCCGCCACTTCACTGGCTGCAATGAGTCTGGCTCTCAGCCAAACCAGTGATTTCAGCTCTCAGTGATTTCAACTTTTTAGCCACCAGCTGGACTGGCAAAGGTATCCAGCTTCCACTGGACTAGCAAAAGAAAAAACTCCTCAGGGAGTCTGCTTTAGGTCTGTCCTTAAAACAAAAGGGGAAAGGGGGCAGGTTGGGCCAGTCTTACAGCTCACCCCGGCAGGTGTGAAGCAAGCTGACTCCAGCCCTTTAACCCTTCCCCCCAGCTCAGTTCACTCAACTCTAGAAGGGGGGAAGCTTGTTCCTCCGAGACCTCTTACCATGATGGTGGTGTCTCTCCTGCAAGCACTGGTGGCATGTTTTACAGTTCCCACATTTAGCGGTAGCATGCTTAGTGACCCCCACAACAGTCCCAAATTATTTACAATTCTCCACATTTCATTCCAACACTGACCCTCCATCAGCCCTGGCTGAATGGGATTTACATAGCCACACCTCGTATTCTCTCCTGAGCTGTATTTACATATCAACAGTCAATAGTTAATTACCTTTCAGAGCTAAGCAATTGTAGTGGGCACACCCACCTCTCCTTTTAGCTGGCTGATAGCAAGCAGCAGTTCAGCCCCTGCTTACACCTGTTATCCCAAGAGCTTTTGTTGAGGAACTTGTCAAAGGCTTTCTGTAAATTTAAGTACATTATATCCACTGGATCCCCCTTGTCCAGATGCTTGTGCCTCCTCCCCCTGCAAGAATTTTAGTAGATTAATGAGGCATGATTTACCTCTACAGAAACCATGTTGACTTTCCCAACAAATGAAGTATCATGGGAGGTCTTCATAGATGGGGTGATGTTCGTTTTCTCACTCTCCGGATCATCACCTTGTTGTGGTGAGTAGGCTTGCACATTCCAATGAACCCGAGAGCGAAGTCATAGGGAGTCTAGTACTCACAGCAGGGTCACCTATGGCAGCAAGGTCAAGGGAGAGGGACAAGATGAAGAATGATCCTAAAAGTCCTTAATGGCAGACCAGGCAGAGGATAGCAAGGGTAATGCTGCAATGGCTGTAAAGACGGATGAAGGCTACAGCAGACAGGAGACTCCTAATTGTCGTGGATTCCATGGCATTGGACCCGGGCCTTCTATCCCTCAAGGATCGTGTGGTGGCTGCAGTGCAACAGAACCCCCATGTTAAAAGAAGTCACACACAGGCGTCTTCCTATGCTCACTACTTTCCTAAGTCCTATGGCAAAATACCAAAATCAACCCTCTGGAGCACAGAATAGAGCAGTCAGCACCATCAAAATTTAAAAGTATGGGCCATTCAAATGTCCTAGAAGGAAGTCCAGTGAGTTTAAAGTTACAGCTTTATGAGCCAAAGTCAGAAGCACCATAAAAATGTTTAACAAGCAGTCAGTGTTGAAGAAAAAGAAAGCATGGTTAGAGGTATAAGTATTAGCAAGCCAAAGCAAGATATATAGTAATCAACAGGAATGTATACACCCAGTTGTATGAAATGCATGAAGGTGAAGTATTAGTTTAAGGAAACCATGGCCAGCATATTAGAAAATGGTCTCTGTCCTATGGAGGGAACTAAAACAGTTCTCTTCACATGGTTTCACATAAATCCTGTTAATGTCAAGACAAGTTACATACTTGCATAAGGCAGGATTCTGACAGGCCCCTTATGGATTTTCAAGCAAGGGAGAGACTCTGTTCTGTCTCCCCAAATCAACTCCGAACTAGCTGGGAATAAACTGTGGAATTATGCTCTACCTTCCCAAGGAGTGGTGCAAAGGGCTGCACAGGAACAGTTGCTTTTGAGGAGTCTAGGGCTATGTCTAAACTAAACCCCACTGTCGGCAGAGGGATGTAAATTAGATGTATCAAAAGTACAAACGAAGCCGGGATTTAAATATCCCGCACTTCATTTGCATAATGGCGGACATAGCTTTTTTTCGAAACGGGGCTTTTCAGAAAAAAAAACGGCAGTTTAGATGGGGCATTTTTGACAGAAATGCCCCGTTTCGAAAGATCCAACAGGATCCTACAGGATCTTTCAAAATGGGGCATTTTTGTCTAAAATGCCCTGTCTAAACTGCTGTTTTTTTTCCAAAAAGCCCCATTTCAGAAAAAAGCGGCGGCTGCCATTATGCAAATGAAGCATGGGATATTTAAATCCCTGCTTCATTTGCACTTTTGGTACGTCTAATTTACATCCCTCTGCCGACAGAGAGGTGTAGTTTAGACGTAGCCTTGGGGTAGCAAATCAATTCTGCAAACCCTGCAGTACAGATGGAACCTCTAACCCACACAGGGGTGCATAAACTCCTTGCATTCTGCTTCTAGTTTAGGTCATAGAAATTTCTGCCAGATTTACAGAAGACAAACCAACCTGGCATTTTCCCCCTGCTTTGATTAGGTTTTTAAAAATATCGCTATCTTTGACTAATGTATGGAGGAGAGTAGTATTTTTCTTACTGTCCATGATAGAAACACCAGGCTGATGTTTTAGATTGAGTACATCTGAGGTCATGTTTCTGTGTACTGTAATGAAGTGATATATGGAAACACTTGAAGGAGTTTGGTTACATTAGAAGAAAATTGCAGTGAATTATACTATTCCCTTGGGCTCAATGCTGCAAACACTTGTCTCTTTGGATTAATTTGTGTCTTAAAGGAAAAGTTCCCCATAGTGGGAAGAGGGTGGGTAATGCTGAGCTGAGTTGCCCAAGGAACAATATTGCCTCAAGTAGGCAGAAATCTCCAGAACTCCCCAGAGTGTGCTACTGGCCTTGAGGAAACAGGGCATCCCCCTGCTTGGTCAGCTCCTATGGCTAGTTTGTAAGAGATCAGAGCCCTGCAAACAATTTGAAGGTTTTTTTATGGTCCAGGAGCAACATGGTGGGAATGATTTCTGAACCCCAGAGATGAAGAGAAACTAAAACTACATTTCTGCACAGTGCACAGGAATATCCCTTGGCATACTTGTATGGCATCCCAAAAGAAGGCTGGGCCTAGTCATGGCAATAAGTGGACAGAATAGAGACCTTGTAGTGTGGACAGAATGGGCCTTTTGGATAGCTGTGGAGGAGATCACTGAATATGAGCATCCAGTTTAAACAGTGACATCTCAAAGCTGTATTTCAAAATACCTGCAACTATTACAGATCCTGCAGTGCTTCTGTGTAATCCCATTGGAGATTCCATTTGAATAGTGATTCCACAAGGAGATGCAGCTTGATAGATGTGTACAAAGACAGGAAGATCACAATGGCAGCCAGAAGCAAGGAACAGTAGGATTTTCTACCCTGGTTTGTGCTGTTTAACAACCATGTAGTGCATACACATGCTCTCCAAAAAAGTAAAGATCTTACTTAAAAAAGAGGTAGATCTGTCCAATTGTTCCCTGTGTCTCTGATTTGCAGCTCTGATCTTTCTGTTTTAATACATTGTCGGGAGGACAAAACAACTATCTTCTGCTTAATTTAATCGTATTGACATTTTCCCAAAAAAGGTATTTAAAATACAGGACTAAATTCTGCTTGGGTAAAATGGTCAATGGAGCTAGAGAACTAGTGTCATTGGGATTCAACTCCTTTGTCTTTGCTTTGTGCAGATGGTTTGGCAAAGTGGACAATATTAATATCTCAGTGTTGTTTAGATCAATTCAAATGAATAGGTACTCCTTAATTTCAGACTAGTTTGCCACCTATATAACACTATCAAAATAATAGGAAAAAGCCCTGGTTGAAAAAATACACAGGGCACAAACCAACATCAATGGTGATTAGAGAAAATCAGACACAAACTTAACCTGACTGTTAATCTCTGAAGTATATTAGTTGACTTGGGTGGGAAAAAGGTTGTCCATGTTTACAGGGAAAATAGCAAGCAATTTAGAAAGACTTAGTTCAGCAGAACAAGCAAAAATGAAAATCCAACCCAGTAACTGTAGGACTTATTAAAGAGACAGATGGATAGACAAAGCTGTTCTCCCCATGCCTCCTTTGAGTTAGGATTGTGTGGTTAGGGGAAAAATCACTATGCAGGAATTGCCGGGGGGGGGAGGGGGGGTTAGGTTTTCCAAATTTTAGGTTAATATTTAAAGTGGAAGGTAGGCAGTTCAGGAGTTCTGAAAATTCAGCTCCTGCTTTGGATACTTGCACCACTTGAATATTTTGAGTCTAATTGCATGCTCCGGCAACCAAGAGTGCTGTTGCAGTAGACAATGGCATGCAGCTCTACCCACTTGTTGTTCTGTGGCCCAGACACAAGGGGCTGCGTCTAGACTGGCCGCTTGAATTTGAGCAAGAGCACTGACGTTTTAATGTAAGAAATCAGTGCTTCTTGCGCAAATACTTTGACGCTCCCGTTAGGGCAAAAGCCCTCTTGAGCAAACGCTTTTGCGCAAAAGGGCCAGTGTAGACAGGCAGCTAAGACATTTTGCGCAAAAGCAGGCTAAACAGAAAAAAGCTCTATGGACGCTTGGAGACTCCGTAGCCACAGTCAGCTCCCTGGCACTTCCTGGTAACCCGATCCCCCTTAAAGCAGACGCAGGCTGCTGAGCTCACACGGCAGGAGCCTTCCTCGCACCTCTGGCCAGAGGTCTGCCACGTGGCCCCTGCCATCCAGGAGACACCCTCAAGCACCATGGCAGCTCCGGGGGGGGATCAGCTACCCACACCCCCAGTGCAGGAGGCCCCCAGGAGCCACAAACGAAGGGCCCCATCCTGGTCCTCAGGGGAGCTGGACAGCCTGCTGGACCTCTGGCAGGAGGAGGAAGCCCTCCAAGACACCCGCTCCCGGCGCGGAATGTGGACATCTTCGCCTGCATGGCCCAGGCGCTCGCCCAGCAGGGCCATCCAGCCCGGACCCTAGAGCAAGTCCGGGCAAAAGTCAAGGAGCTGCGCCTGGGCTACGTGCGGGCCAGCGAGGGACAGGGGGCAGGAGCAGACACCTGCCCCTACTACGACTGGCTCCACGCCATCCTGGGCCAGCCAGCCCCACAAGCCCCGGAGGTCCCCGTCGACAGCAGCATGCACCCCCCCGTCACCAGGACCACTGAGGCGGGGGAAGGAGACAGCAGTGCGTCGGAGGATGAGGCCACCCAGCAGGCCCCCTCCGGCAGCCCCGATGTCTCCCGCGCATCCTTGGAGGCCGGGGAAGGATCCACCAGTGAGTGTTGCACTTTGCACTCACAAGGGCGGGGCTGGGGGAGCCAGGCACCCGGAGGGGGGAGGGGAGAGTATGTCACTCAGGCCACATGAGCTGCACGCTGTGTAGCATTAGGTATTAAGCAGCACGTGCAACCACGTGCAGCCTGGTGACCGAGCGGCATGTGGCCGCGGCAAGCAGCTCCAGGGCATGCCTGGGACCGTGCTGCTCACGCACATCCGGCGGGACCAGGGGGGAAGGGTGGATGCCGGCTGGAACCAGCCAGGGCCCCAGGGACTCAGGCCAGAGACCGCACCTCTGCAAGGGTGCAGCACGCAGAACGGCACACTGTCCCATGCCTGGCTGTGAGGCACAGCCAGCTGCTCCTGGGAAAACCACAGCGTCACAGCCCTGTGAACGTGGCCCCCACTGAGCCCCTCGCCTGCTCCCGGTGCCTTGGCTGGCTCCCCGAGAGAAGTCCCCACTGCGGCCACACATGTCCCTGGGCTATGTGTGTGAGGGATAGTGGGAGGGAGAAGGGGGGAAGTGCTTGGGCTGCCCCTAGGGCCGCCTGAGTTTTGCTGCAAGGATGGGACACTCCCCAGTCACTCTCCTGGTTCCGTCCAGGAGATATCCCATGCGATGGGGATCTGAGAGCCCAGACCACGTCTGTCAGATGTGCTCCCAGGCATTGTGTGGGGATTCATCTCGCTCCCTGTCAAACACCACTGATTAGCCCAAAGCCTCACAGCCTCCACCGGCAGGGAGTTCCACAGGTTAACGCAACACAAGGGCCCTCCCACCCTCCCCGGGGCCAGGACACAGACCGGTGGTTACAATACATGGAGGAGGACCCTACTCCGGGGCGGTCCTCTTTGCAAACATACAACACGGGAGGCAGGGGGGGAACCGAGTGGGCCCAAGCCACACTACTGTGGTGTCACCTGGGCTCAGGGGTGGAGGGCATGAGGTGTGGGGACAGTGGCCGGCCTGCCTGACTGACCCATCCTTTCTTCTCTTCCCTGCAGCGGGATCAAGCACAAGCCGGGGACCGTCCAGTCTGGCAGCAGCAGCAGCAGCAACAGCAACCCCAGCCGCCCAATCACCAAGGCAGAGGCTCCGCCACCGGGACCAGCTCCTTCGGCGCCACGTGCAGGCCGTTGAGCGCGTCGAGGCTGCCATCACTTGGTGCGTGGAAGCGGACCTGCAGTAGCGCCAGGAGGCCTGGGCCGCCTTCCAGGCCCAGTGTGTGCGGATGGCCGACTCCATCGCCACCCTCACCGCCCACATTGGCCATGCCATACATTATGGCATGGCCTTGCCCCACGCCTCCGCCATCCCTCCCCTAGCACTGCCCCTGCCCCCTCCTGCAATGGCCCCTCCTGCTCCTGTCCCTTCCCCTCCTGCAATGGTCCCTCCTGCCCCTCCTGCAATCGCCCCTCCTGCCTCTGCTCCTGCCCCTCCTGCTCCTGCTCCTGCTCCTCCTGCTCTTGCACCTCCTGCCCACCTCCCTGTGCAGCCTGCCCCGATGCGGCCTGCTCCCCATGTACAGGTCCGCCCCCACAGGAGCGGTCGCAGGGGCCACCCCTCCGAGGAGTAGCTCCTCCCCCTCCCAGTTCAAGGTCTCCTCCCTCTCCCCCTCCCAGTTCAAGGTCTCCTCCCCGCTCCCCCTCCCAGTTCAAGGTCTCCTCCCCCTCTCCCCCTTGTAAATAAACACATACCAGTTTTTCTGATGAAAACAAAACTGTGTTGTTTATTGTGTTACTCGAGGTAACTTAAATAATTGATTTGAGATGCCAATTAGCCAACTAAATTTCAGAAGATTACAAAGTGCGGACACCAAATACCGTATCTATCACCGGTCGTTCCTTTAATTGGTCATTGGTTTGTGGCGCATAAATAAATACTGACACTTTAAGTAAAATTTAAACCACAAGACAAAATTAACATAGATAACAAACAAGCAAGAAAGGTTAAAACACAAACACAGAGAATATTTACATAGTCTAGACGCAGGGACGATTGTAGTGTTGCTGGTGACCTCAATCCTTTGGTCTTTCCGGGCCTTGGGAGAGGAACTGCCAGGAGTCCCTCGATGGAAGACAATGCCAAAGCTGGCGACCTCAATTCTTTGGTCCTTCCGGGCCTCGGGAGAAGAACTGCCAGGAGTCCCTCGATGGAAGATGCCGCTGAAGATGGCGACCTCAATCCTTTGGTCCTTCCGGGCCTCGGGAGAGGAACTGCCAGGAGTCCCTCAATGGAAGACGCCGCCAAAGCTGGCGACCTCAGTCCTTTGGTCTTTCCGGGCCTCAGACAAGGAACTGCCAGGAGATCCCTCGAAGACGACTGGAATCGGGTACGCTAACTCGAGCCTTCTGCACGAACCACGAATCCTCTTCCTGTTCTTTGGGACAGTTTGAACAGGCAATGGTGGCCTAAAACCTAACCTCAACTGAAAGAAAAACCCTAGCTTCGTCCGACGCACCCGACGAACATGCACGATGACGGCCGATATGCTTCGAACCGACGCTGCCTGACAGAAAAGTCACAACGACGATAGCTAATTTAACTAAACCTAACTCTGGATCCAATTTATATCGGTAGGTGCAAGCCTTCCGCTTGACCTGACCTGATAGACAAGGCTACCAGGAGTCTTCGTACCCAACAAAACAAGTATAACCAAGTAAATTTACAATTGGGAGTTAAGGGGAGGGGAGGGGGAAGGTTAGGGGATGGGAGGGAGTTGTATGGGGAGACCGAAGCGACCCTACTATGGGGCCTATGCGAACATGCCCGTCAGGGCCTCTCGGATGCGCACCCCATCGTGGTGCGCCTGGTGGATGGCAGCTTTGTGGGGCTGTTCATAAGTCTGTGCCTCAGCTGCCATCCATGCGGGGAGGAAGGCCTCCCCACTCCGCTCTACAACGTTGTGGAGCATGCAGCCACTACCTCCGTTGCATTCTGCTCACCCATCTCGAGACGGGTGAGCAAACAACGGAAGCAGGCTTTTAAGCGGCCGAAGGTGCACTCCACTTGATTCCGGGCCCGGCTGAGGTGGTCGTTGAACCGGGCCCGGTTCTGGTCCAGCCGCACCATGTAGGGGTGCGCATCCGCATTAGCCAGGGCAGCAGGGGGTAGGCCTCATCCCCGATGACACAGATGGGCATAGGCACTTCCCCGACAGTCAACTCCCGCCGGGGGAAGTAGGTGCCTGCCTCCAGCCTGCGAAACACTCTGGAGTTGCGGAGGATGTGGGCGTCGTGTGTCCTACCGGACCAGCCCACATAGATGTCCAGGAAGTGGCCCCGGTGTCCACGAGGGCCTGGAGAACAATCGAGCAGTACCCCTTCCTGTTTGTGAAATGGGCTGCTCGATGCTCCGGGGCCCGGACGGGGATGTGGGCTGCATCCAGGGCTCCCCCGCAGTTGGGGAACCCGAGGGCAGCGAAGCCGGCCAGCGTAGCGTCCACGTCGCGCAGGCGGATCACTCTTGGGAGCAGGACATCGTTGATGGCGTGGACGACCTGCAGAAGGGTGCAGAGAAACACAGGGGAACGCATCACATAAGGCAGGGGTGAGTGTGCACTCCCTAGGCCCCCCCCCCCGTGATTCCCTCTGTCCTCACGTACACACACACATCACGGCCCCCTCGCCCCATACCCCCCCCCCCCACCAGCAGGCCTGTGCAAGGGAGGGACAGCCCAAACCCCTGGGTGACCCAGACTGGAGACTTGGCTGCCCCTGGGCATGGAGTGCAGCACCCTACCCCCACCCCACTCCCCACTCCCCCTGGGACTTACCTCCATAACGATGACACCGACGGTGGATCTGCCCACCCCGAACTGGTGTGCCACCGATCGGTAGCTGTCCGGGGTGGCCAGCTTCCAAAGTGCGATGGTAACCCTCTTCTTGATGGGGATGGTTGCCTGCAGCCGGCTGGTGGCTCTCTGGAGCGCAGGGGTGAGCCAGGCACACAGCTCCAGGAACGTCCGCTTTCGCATGCGAAAGTTCTGGATCCATTGCTGGTCGCCCCATTGCCCCAGGACCAGCCAGTCCCACCAGTCGGTGCTGGTGTCCAGTCTCCACAGTGGTCTCTCCACCCTGGGGTGGAGATGCCACAGGGACTCCCTGGTGAGGGAGTCCAAAGCGGTCTGCACCTCCTGGTCCTGGAACAGGAAGGCACCAGCCTGGAGCAGCAGCTGCAGGCACTCCAAAATGGCCAGCAGTGCCCAGAGCAGGCACATGGCCACCCCTGGCTCCATGGCAGACAAAACAAGACAAAAAAAAAAAAACAGGCAAAAGCACTAGGTGGCAAAAGGCAGTGGTGTCCAAAAGGCAGAGAGCAACCACCAAAACTGCTACGGCTGTCAGTCCCTAGAAGAAGTCCTAAAGCATGGAGCAGGAGAGAAACGGCTGTCCAGGGAGATCCTTTTAAGCACGTGTCAAAAAGGAGCTCCAGCCCCCACCCCCGGAAAGGGCTGGTCCCTTTTGCCCTCTGCAAAATGGTTCCAGGCTTCTGCTTTTGCGCAAAAGCGTGCCACCAAAGTAGATGCGCTTTTGCACAAAAGCGCATCGTTATAATGATAACTCTGTGCCAGTCTAGACACGCTTTTGCGCAAATACTTTTAATGGAAAAACTTTTCCGTTAAAAGTATTTGCACAAAATCATGCCAGTCTAGACGTAGCCAAGCAGTATAAGGTTTGTTTGATGAAGAATAGGTCACTGGAATAACCCATACAGTCTTGTGTAATATACCAGGGCCAGGTGTCAGAAAGGCAAAGACTGCTTGGTCATCATCACATCTCTTATGTTATGCCTAAACCCAAGCAGCAGGAAAAATGCTACAGAAAAGGAACCCACATCAGGTTCTTGGACTAGTGATGCCCCTGTGGACTTCTTGTGTCCCTATGAAGTCAGTTGGAAGGTTTCTGTTGGTTCAGAACATCTCATTTGGAGGGACAGGTTGTGTCCACCCTCTGAGTTTGGATCAACTTTGCCTTTTCTGTCCTCCTTCTCCTGTTTGCCCTTAAGATATATCTCCTTGGCACAGTGAGCTGTTGGACTACAGCGAGTGATAGAACCGTTTGTTTAGTGGTTCAATTCCAATTCAGAAATGGAAAACCTCACCTTCCTTCACATTCCCTTCACCCTACACCCCATCCTGTGTACTGCATGTATCCTAGTCTCTTGCCCTTCAGAAATATGTATGTAGGTCTTATTCTCAGGAATCTCTGTGTTTTGGATGTGTGACAAGGTGTATCAGCTCTGGACTGGGCCCAACGGTGTTAAACTGGCTCACCTGGCTCACCTGGCTGAGGAGGCCCCAGCTGGAGGCTGGCTATAAAGGTCTGTGGAGCTGTTCAGTCAGGGATGACTTCCACAAAGGAAGGAGGTGCTGCAGAAGCTCTAGGGGAGTAAGCTCTAGGGGAGCACCAATGAAGCCACGGCAGTCAGGTCAAGAGGGACTGCAGAGGAAGAGAACTACCCACAAGAGACGGGTAGGAAGTAGCCCAGGGCAAGGAATTGTTCCCTGGGAGCTCGGTGTGTTGCAGTGGGATTCCCCATCTAACTAGAAGTGGGCCACTCCTTTGCTGACGGGGCCCTGGGCTGGGACCCAGTGAAGAGGGAGGGCTTGGGTTACCCTACCCACTCCTCACCTACCCCACTGTAGGGGTCAATTGCGGAAGAACTCCGTACGTGTGACCAGTGTCGGACCTGAGACTTACTCTTGCCAGCAATACACACACAGGGAGCTATGCCTGTTGTTCTACTGCTGGCTACTAGGCTGAACTACCCTGATCACAGGGGAAGATGTATTGACTCTGTGGCCACTCGGTTGTACTACCCTGAACATAGAGGGAAATATACTAACTTTGTGGCCGTTAGGCTGTACTACCCTCACCACAGGCAGAATTGAATTAGCTTTGTGATCAATAGGCCTCATTGCCCTGAGAAAGGAGAGGCATTACTGTAGAAACTGGCTGTCAGGCCATGCTACTCCTAGAGAAAGGGACAGGGAAATGGACTCTGACTGTCAGGCCACGAAACCCCAAGAGAACAGGGCATATAATTGGACTCTCTTAGGCCACACTAGCCTGAGGGAGAGGGGCATAGAATGGACTGTGGCTGCTAGGCCACACTACCCTGAGATCAAGGGGTTGCATTCAGTTTGAAGGTCCGCAGAGGGCCCATCGCTACCTTCAGAAGAGGACAGGTGCTATTCCTCTGTTTGGTGCTTTGTGGTGTGTGATGTGCTGAGTGGCTCATGAATAATTAGTATTTGAGTAGCTTAACTTGTGCCTCCTTGATTAGTCCTACCCCAAGATGATTAACATTTAGCTGAAGGGGGAAGGAAGGGGGCTCTGAGCACTTTGAAATATGTGAGGAGTACCCTAGTCCATTACATGTGCCTTGCAACACCTTTTATGTACAGAGCTACATTGTTCTGACAATCCCATTACCTCCAGACATGCACAGAGACCCAACTAGAGTATGCATCAATTTTACATGTACACATTTATGAAAGTGTGGATGTTAGTTAGGCCTCCTCATGTAGCATGTCTGGCAAAGAGAGGGAAGGAAAAGTTAGCTCATTCTTGTGAGTCTCCAAACTATGTTTTAACTCTAGAGCATGCTGCCTCCTTCTCCTAAATTGCCTCTTTGGAAGCTTGAGGAAGTTGATTTCTCCATTGTTTGGGGGGGTGTTGGAGACAAGCCTTTTTTATTTGAAATTAAATTAGTCCCAAAAGAGCAAATATGTTGTCATCCTGATTTGTGAATACACAAAATACTTAGTTTTGATATAACTAATTAACTATATAATTTTATGTACTGCTCAGTGTATTCCTAAATTCTTTTAAATTTTGCATTAAATGTTAATAGGTAGATGGGGAGAGTTCATTAACTATAAATTAAAATTGTCATTCATTATTTAGTGGGTAAGCTCAGACTGACAGTTATAGCTCTTTTTGTTGTTTTAATTAATATTCTCTCTTCTTACAACACTACAACATAGGTTTAAAAAGCCAGCTATGTAATAAGAAGGAAATGTAAAGATCTTAATTTAGAACTCAGCCTGCTTTCAATGGTTACGTAACTCCAGGAAAAAGAAAACAAATTAAATCCTACATATCTTCAAGTCTAAATTTTAACTTGCCGACAGGCTCTTTGTGAAAAGAATCGCTAATACAAAATGATGTTCCTAGCCTATAAGATTGAACAATGTAAACAAATCATTTCCTTACATAAGGCCTGATTCTGACACTATTACATTGTATAACTTTATATTCCTTGAGCAGCACCTTTAAGTTAGTAGGACTACTCTTGGATTAAGATGCTACTCATGAGACCAGACCTTCAGCTTATGAAAATCACCTTTTACTCCAAGTGGAGTCAGGATACACCCGATAAATGTGTTGACCTAATTTGATATGTAAGTATTATTGGGGGAAAATATTTGAACTACAGTTAAGAGTAAAATCTATTTTAAGATATTGTAGCTGTCATAAATAAAACAAAGCTAGAATGGACATTCCAAGTCTTCAGGTCTCAGTTTAGAAAAAAAAGCATTCAGAAACATGTGGCTGCATTCTATAAGGTAATCAAATTTTCAGCCCCACAGCACAGTCAACAAACACTGATCTCAGAGTTGGTCCATCACAAATGTGTATTTGCTTTGGGGCTCATTCAAATGGTTAAAAGGCTTGTGATACCATCTGCAACTTGTCCTGAGGGCAATCTTCTATGGATCTGTATGGGAGAAGCACACAATCTGATAGGTGCCAGCCTTCTAAGTATGAAAATCACTATTGCTCATATTTGAAAAGAGATTTGTGAGCTAGTTTCTGATTTGTAGTTATAAAACATATGAGATCTTCATCTGATGTAATTTGGCATAGGTCCCCTGACGTCAATAGAGCTACAGCAATTTACTCCAGCTGGACACCTGACTCAGAATTTTCATATGGGATATAGCATGTAAGCAAGGCTGGCTGTTTCACTCTTAATTCTCTTACCTTGACAATTCTTCCTTATTTAAGAGACTCCCTTCCCAACACATAGAATTTTTCCCCCTCAACCATGATGAGCTGATATTCTGTGACACAAAAGGCTAGGTTTATTATTTGTGCTACATTCTTTCAGCATATTCAGTAACACAGTATACCTGGCATGCTCCAGCAAAAACAAGTGATAAACACAATAATTACATTAAAGGGGGAAAAAAACAACCATGAAGAGGTTTACGAAATCTTTTCTTTCAGAAAATGAAAAGGGTGCTTAGATGGCAAAAGTGTATGCTGTGGAATGTTCTCGGGAAGCATTACACCGTTTTAGAGCAGCAAATTGTCTCCTTTATGTGATGTTAATATCCCCACACTGTGGACAACAGTATATTAAAAAGCTCATCAATAAAAGCAGAATTAATCATGCATGACTGACTAATTTTTTGAGTGTCATCAGATATATTGTGAAATACCATATGGCACAAAAGGTTAGGTTAGTTGTCATATCATTAGGCGGAAGAAGTGCTTACCATCTTTCTTAGGTCGCAGTAATCCTTCATATAATTACCCATATAAATCACACACAATAATGCAACTGCAGTTTAAGAAATAAACAATATGAAGATCTGTAAGATTTCAACAGGCTATTAAATGGATTCTTTACAAATAATAAACAGAAATATTAAACTTACCTCCGACATGCTAATGCAATCAGTACCTTACCCTTTGATTCCTAAACTTTTTATTAGTGGATTTGTTGCTATTATACATAATTTAACATGCAACATAATATTCAGATTCTCAGTTATCAATAACTATGAATGATACTGAATCATAGCAAGGTAAAATAGTATTTCAGCTAAAATGTTTATCTTTTCTATCTGAATAAGAAAACTAACTATACATTTATAACCATTTTATGATCATTTGAAAGAAGATTATGATAGCAATATGTCTTTCAACTATGCCTTTATGACCACATCAAGTGGGCTGCGTGATTCACATCTACAACTATTCAGGTGCCTTTGTTATAACCTCAGGCCTTTATCTCACCCTAGATGGACTTCATAAAATGCTGATGCTCACCTTTGGGATTTATTAAGGAGGAATGTTGTCCTTCACAGTGCTGATAAAGGTCAACTTCAAAATGTTCCATTTCCCTACAAGCAATTACCAGAAAAATATGACCCTGGAACAGCTGATATTCTTGAACCTCAAAATCACTGAGTGTGGGGGAGTTTTCATCTCCAAGGCAGGCTGAATCTAAATTTCATACATCCGACTCTAGAAATGTGTTGAGCAGCTGCCATCTATTTTAATTCTGCCAAAGTGTTCTATTTTTGGTGGATTTAATTTAATCACTGTAGTTGAATCTTTGGTTATAGTAATAACAAGGGGGTAAAGGACTATCATTATCTAATTTATTTAAGTTGTCCCTGTTTTCCCAATGTGATTAAAGTTTCTGAGCAAAAAAATCCTTACAAAGATTTGTCAAATCTTGTTAAGGTTTTGGCTCTACTCAGAAGTCTGATACACAGCACCACATTTGGAATATATATATATATATATATATATATATATATATATATATATATAAAAGAAAGGGCAACATGCTCTAGCTGAATAACTGTAGCAACTTCACAATAATTAAATTGCAACCTACTATACACCACACTGTGCCCTTGGGATCCATAAGCAGCTTCAAAAAGTGAAAAGGAATAATGGCACTGATTCTAGAAATGAACAAAAAATGAATAAATATAATGCTGTGAGACATTGATGTCAGAGCAATCTAGCTCTTATGTTTTCATAATTTTTATGGTGGCTTGAAATCCAATCTTGAAAATGTACGAAGGAACAAAAGTTTGGCACAGCACTCTGTCTGAGATAATGGAACAGGCACTGAGGATATGTGAAAAGGACAAAGGAAGAATTCTCCTCTTTCAGGTTATGGCACGCTACAGAGACTCTGTGTGGAGGCCTACCATAAGGGCTGGAGTAGCTACAATTATTAAAGGTACAATAGCACTGGTTTAATTAAAAATCCACCCACTTGTTTAACATAAGATTAAAAGTGCCTAAATATTTTACAAATTGCATTGTTAATGAAATGAAACATTCTTGACTTTCTAATCCCATTTTCCAGCCATTTCTACGTATAACTGAATGTCTTGTTCCAAGGTAGTGGTAGTAGTAACCCGCACACAATCACTTCAAGGAAGTGGGTAATGAGTAGATCTTCCAGTCCAGTTACCCCCCACCCAGAGTGCCTGTCTCCTACTCTCTTTCATCTCTAGCACAATAGGATGTAGCAAGCTCCAGGGAATGAAGTAAAAATAAAAGTCGCATAAGCTTCATTCTCCGGGATCTCCTTTTTATATAAATTTGAACTCTATAAAATCTGACTCTCACAATGTGCATAACACAACCATTGTCCAAACTGCAGTGATTTCTACATTTCATTGTTTTTGTAAAGATTAAGTAGTATAAAGATCCCAAATGAAAATACAAATCTAACCATAGGTTCACCACTGACCTCTCCAAGTGAAACAACTCAATTTGAAGTCACTATAGCTACATTGATGCTGAACTGATGTAAGACAGTCAGGATGGTTGCAACCAATGTTTGAAAAAAAATCACTGAATAAGGCCATGTTGTAAGAATGAAATAATATTTCATTGTAGGCTGCAGCATATGCCTTTTTATCTTTGTTTAATGCAAATTTTTCAATGCACAGTTATCGCATACGTTTTTTCATCAATAATATTGTGAAACTGTTGTGAATTAGAAAGCCAATGAGTATCAATTCTTAATTGCTTCCAGGGTGTGCTATGAGTCAATTAATGTCTCCAATTCTGACAAGAATTCAAAGGTTACAGTTGTTAGTCATTTGTTGGCATAGTTGCATAATATGCAGTATTTATTGATCAGTATTCTGGGAGGATTATAGAGAAAATTATACTTAGTTGTACTTATAACTAAACTATACAAAGGCATAAAAATAGCTTCTTGTAACTGCATAATTGGATTTATAAACATAATTACTGACTGCAAAATAAAAAGTATAACTCTTCACAGTGGTAAAAATGGCTAAAAACATTAAACCAAACTGACATTGATGCATAGTCTGAACAACAACAAACTATATTAGCCCATAGAAAATCACAAACAAAGCAACTACAAAATGTAATCTGAATTCTCAGAAGCAGATTGTTCAATCAGTTGCAATATTTTTCATAGGACTAAAAATATATACATTGTGGAGGCAAGTGTCCTATTTCATTTAGAATATGCTGCAAAATTTAAGAAAACTATTAAAGCATGTCACTTGTTCTTTTTTTAGTATAAATACAATAAATATATAAATATAATAAATGTCCATCTCATTCTGTGGTCCTTTTAAATAAAAATTAAATTGCATGAAATCAAACCACAATTGAAATACTATATTATAGAATTACAAGTGGACATTTTTAAAAATATCATAATGACTGAAATTTGTGTTAACATTTTAAAATTCAATAAACACCAAAAACCATTTTGTTTTAAATTTGAAGATTCCCTTCCCTTTTTTGACTAGGTCTCCTCTTCCACTATATAAGTATCAACCACCTATAGACCACTCATAAAGCCTCACAATTTGTATATGGAAAAAGATGATCTTGTCAGATTATAGTACCTCATTGTCCATTAATACTGCAAATTTAATGTAAGTGCTTTTGAAGTGTTACTGCTTATTATTTGCTGAAATATAAAGGTAAAATATTTTAGAGAACATCAACTGAACCAACATCCTGTCCTGTTTTGTACAGAACTTAACAGGAGACATGCAGGGATCAGTCTGGGAATATGTAGGGAGAATTGGGAACTGAGGGGCTATGAGGAGTGCATCCATCAGCTTCACTCTTCCTGCTTTGGCTCCAGCTAGTAATCTATCTGTGAATCACTTGTTGATGCATTCACATATCAGTGAGTGAAATACAGCCAGCCACTAGTGATTCGTTACATGGAGAACTAGCATAGCCAGAGTGGAGGCATGAAGATAAAGGGAGGTGGATGCTGTGTGTGCACAGAGGATGGAATTATTACTGAGTTGAGTGGTGTATTGTAGGACTATAGTACGGAAGGGCCAGAAAGTGCAGTCTAAACCAGTGATCCATGCCTAAATTGGTAACTGAGGGCCTGCAGACCTAGAGAAGGGGCTTTTGAGAGATGGTTTCTTGGGGGCGTAGAGAATAATAACATGGCCAAGAGAGAGAGAGGGGGAATGCTCTGAGGACATTGATGAAGGGAAAATGATGTAGGGATGAGAAAGAGGATTCTCAGCCAACTAATTAGGGTGATCTGCCAGCTAAGGGAGAGGTCAATTCTTCACTAGGGCTGAAATTGGATCGAATACTTAAAAATCTGTAACTGGTTGGCTAAAAAATATGAATAAGATAGATTTCCTGGAAAGAACAGCAATGTGGATAAGATGCAATAGTAATTTAATGTACATAAATGTTAAAATTTATTCATAATAAATCCCCTATGTCAACCAGACATAATTTAACATATAAAAATGTTAAATTTTATTCATAATAAATCCCCTTTGTCAGAACAGCCAACTAGAACAAGGAACTTCATTATAAATACTGATCTGGTATGCTGGAAATAATTTCACAAGTATTGGAGACCATTTTTGAAACATGTGTGACTGCGATTTGTTGAAAAAAAGCTACAAATTATCAAGACTCTTTGGAAACTATTGCATCTTCTATTGGCAACTCCTAAAGTGTTCTGTAGAAAGTGGAGAGTATCTGGTAGAATGCTAAAGAGGAAAGTCACAGCTGCGTGAAGGTGGAGAAGATGGCTTATCTTGAGTTGCCAGCTTCAACACAGTTATCACCACTCACTTTTCCACAGGGAGGGCAGCTCTCATTCTTGTATCTTTGCACCTCAATGCCGAGGCAAGCTCCACACACTGTTCCAGGATGGTGGATTTGTGGATCCAAAAGTTCTGCTGATGCCTCATCATCACATACATTCATCACAATATGAGCCCACTAGTCAGTGCTTATTTCTTGTGTCCAATACTGCAGGTCTGCCATGTGCAGCTGCTCCATGAATCCCAGCAGCAATCTTGACTTATTTCTTTCCATGGCACATAGCAGGGTAGGCACCAGTGATTCACTTTCTGTTTTCATCTCATGAAATACTGCAGTACAGCTGCACTGTGTTCATAACGTGCACTATTGGTCAGCCATTCAGGATCTAACCTTTCAGGCAGAGATGCAGAGAACACAGTTTATGAGGGGTGTTGAAAAATGGTGTGAAAGTAATTTGGAAGCCCACGGAATGACTGGATGGAAAGAACTGCTTCACAGGACAGCGATCAGTCCTTTTGATGCATTGTGATCCATTCCCAGAGCTCTTGATACCAGAGGATAGTGAGTTGCACAGTGGGTTAGGTACCCATGAGGCAACATGCTCTCTGTTGATGCAAGAGTGCCTACTGTGGACATACTCTGCTAACACAATGAGCATTGTGTGGATGTGGGCAATCGATGCAATTCAAACAGTTTATGATCACTGACAACTTAATTTGAAAACTCTGTAGTGTAGCATAGTCTTCGTCCCAGAAATTGAGAGGTTCCCTTCTGACTTTACAAATGGAAATTTTGAACTCAACACTGCAACTAAACAACTACATTTTAGCAATTTAAAATAGCTATTTTATTAAAACTACCTTATTAGTGATTCTGTCTAATTTCTAACATCTCATTCAGCTTCAATTTCTGTGTGTCTTTTATAAAGTATGCAATTTCCCAGAAAATGGAAATTAAAAATAAAAATAAGACTTCTAATGCTCTGTTGGCACACAGCCACTTGCTATGCCTTAGTCTAATGATATATGTAATCACAGATGGTAAAAATAGTCTTCCCCTCTCTAAGAAAAGAGTAATATAACTAAAGTCAGTCCTTATTATTGATGTCCAAATATAAGAGATAATATAAACCACATTGAAGACAATTGTGGACTGTCCCTGGGGGGAATAAAATCTGTGCTTTACTGAAGTCAGTTGAAAAAGAACAAATTATCCTTAAACTGGTGTGTCAGTGCTATCTTCTATTTTTAAAACTGATCTCCCATCAAATTTTTTTTACTGGGTTTGGATACTTAATTTAGGCCATGAGCAGGACAGACCCCTGTACATGCACAGAGCTGCATTGTTCTACTTTCATTGGGAAGCCATGCATGTGCAGAGGATTCTGCCCACAAGGTTCAACAGCAGGACAATAAATCTGCTCTATCCCTCCATGGTGATGTGTGTGTGTATGCGTGTTGTATGAGCAAAGTTGGTGCTCAAGAAAGCCATTGAATCATTCTGCCTACTGTGGAAGGAGTCTTCATGATGGCTTCCAACAGGATCTAATGGTTAGCACTCGGTGGTTTCCCATGTATGCATAACTTATACTAAAGAGTTAAGGTACACTAGTTTGTGTCCTGTGTTTAAGGTGGGTGTGGACTTCATTCTCTTCAACTGTTGTAGAGTTTCCTTCAAAAGGCTTGGATTTCACCCTAAACATTTAGGGTGCATCTACATTGCAGGGCTTAACTTGAAATAAGCTACGCAAATTGAGCTACATCAATTGCATATCTTATTTTGAAATAGCTTATTTCAAAACAAAAAAAAAACATCCACACAGCACTTATTTTGAAATAGAGCACTCTTCCTCTGACTTCCCTTATTCCTCGTACAATGAGGGTTACAGGAGTCGGAGTAAGAAGTCCTTCAGCTTGACAGTATATTGACACTATTTCAAAATAACCTGCTGTGTAGATGCAGACTAAGTTATTTTGGAATAGTGCTAGTTATTTCGAAAGAGTGTTGCTGTGTAGACGTACCCTTAAAGTCAAATTCCGCCAGATAATAACGTGTATCACCCATTGATTTCAACAGATGTTATGCCTGGTTATCTGAGGACAGTGTTTAGTCTTTGAATACTACAGCTAGCCACAATGTGGTTTGATGATAAACCATTATTAATCTTTTCAGTGATCTTGATGGGGTGAAGATATACTATTCCTAAATTATGTATAATTACACCAAATGATCTGGTTGTCTAGTGCAGTGTTTCTCTACCTTTTTTTGCTCATGGCCCCCTTCTGAGCCTTGTTTACCTCTGTGGCCCTCCTCATAGCCACTGTTAGTTGGAAAAAAAGGTACATAATTTACCTAATGTTCCATTTTTTCCATGTGGCCCCCTAGAGGTAGGGCGTGGCCCCTGGGGAGCCATATGGCCCACAGTTGAGAACCACTGGTCTAGTGGATATCTCCATCTGCTCAGCTTTACTGGTCCTTGTGACATAAGTGGGAGTTATATCTGAAAAAGAAGTTCAAAATCAGGACTGACAAATCTTGACCTATGAAACTGCTCTAGCTATAATGAGGTTTTGTGGGGAGAAAAGCCTGAAATATATAATGAGTAGCCATCTATTGATGATTCCACATTGAAATATCATTGTCTTTATTTTGCAAGGGTAAACACAGATAACCTGATGTCTGGTTTGTAGGCACCCAAACAGACGTGATGGCTATTGTTGTGGAGATTTGAAATCTGAAGTTAGTACCTAAAGCCTTGAGACTGTGCTAGGTCTAAGCCTTTTCTAGTGCTAGAGACTGTGTCTCTAGTGCTAGGTTGTCCATTTGCAATTACACTTTTCATAATATGTGGGGTTAAATCATGGTGTCATGGCTAACTTCCACTTACTCTCTATTTAAGTGCCCCTTGCATTTTTCACTTGCTAAGATAATTTTCTAAAACACTTCTGGAGCCTTGCTGTTAAATAGCTGGCACATTACATTGCAGGGATGGTTGCCTTTCACTTGTAACTGAAGTGAAGTGACTCCTGTAGTTCGTAATTATGTAAAGTACTTTGAGGCTTGCGGGATGACACTATATAAATCAATATTCAGTTAATGACTGAAGTGATAACATGGAACCAAAGTCCTCTATGTATCCAAAGAGAATGAGTAATTGCTGTTGAAACTTCCTGAAATGGTTCCTCCAGTGATTTTCCAGGACTCAAAATATAGGTCTTCTTCATGTTCATTCAATTAATTGATCTGCTAATCAAATGGTAAATAGAAAGGCTGAAGTGGTTGTTCACAACTCTTCACTTTTCTAAGTATGAATTGCCCTCAATTTTATTTGCTTTATCAGTGGTATCAGTGTTGAATGCCCATTTGTAAGCCTTTCCACAAATATCTGTGTTTTGTCTCTCTGCTGTATGTGGAATGCTGTCCAATCCAAATGGCCACTACCTGCACCTCCTTCAAATCTGTTTTCAGGGTCCACTTTTGTTTTGATGCCTACAAGAAAACAACCAGGTAAGGACAGCTAGGCTGTGCAGCCTTTGGGGAGAATGGATTTTCTTGATCTGTGTACTGAAAGAACAAAACAGCCCTTCCAATCCCTTGAGTTGTGCAATGACTAACTAGGTGATTGCATGGCATTTCTTTCCTTTTCCCAATGCTTCCTCCTTTCCCTACTTTTTTGTCGCACTTGTGGCTTGCTTCAAATTAGATTGTAAACAATTTGTGAGACATCAATATCTGTACAGTGATTAGCACAATGAGGCTTCTGTTCTGACAAGGTCTAGGACTATGCTTGAAAGCTTATAACTGTGCCATTGTAAGTTCTCTAATGTCACTGCTCTAAGCCCATGGGGGAGAGCTCTCCTATTGACTTAATTAATCCACTCTCAATCCACCCTGTATGTTGGTGAAAGAAGCTCTCCCAGAGACATTGTGGTATCCACACTGGCACAGAGGTTGGTGTAACTTAAGTTACTCGGGGGATGGCTTATTGACACCACTGATCAACATAATTTATACTGACTTAAGTGGTAATGTAGACCTAACCTAGGACTTTTTAGATACTACTCACATACAAATAATATTTTTTTCTGACTTGTGATAGTGGTTTTGTGGTGTGCTCATATCTCTAGTCAGGCCACTAATGTGCTCCACAAAGACTACCAAAGACTATCATTGCTGTCATATAGTAGTGGATTGGGAGCTCCCATCTCTGGCAATTATTTCCAAACTTTCATCCCCAGCCTTCAGGCAGAGAACCCTCCTGTAGCCTTTGTGGAAGCAAAGATTTACCAAGATATAACCCAACTCCTTATCAGTAACAAGCAATCCAAATGCCCCCTTGGCATCCATCATTCAGTACCGGTCAGGTGCCTCTTTCCTTTTGGATTCTGGATGATTCTGGCCTGCAGTGCATGCTTAGAATGACAATGCAGGCAGGCTGCTCCCTGAGCTCAAACTCTTGCCCTGCTGTGTTCCTGCAATAACAGCAACAAGTGCAACCCCTGCAGTTCTTTCTCAAATGGTATCCTTCCAGGGGTGATTGGTTCCTCCAGAGGAAAGGGGTGCAGGCAGGTCACTTAGAGAGGCAGGGAAGGGGTATATGGGAGTACCCCATTTAGCAATTAAGATTTGGGCAGGGACATAGGGAAAAGCGCACCTCCCGAGTGCTACCATGAGTCACCTGTGACCCCTTCCTACAGATTGGAGACTTCTGACAGCAGGAATCAGAGGTGGAATTTTGGGCCAGGTCTTGTGCCCATCATGGCCTTATCAGGGATAAACTGTTTATGGTTATTACCAGCAGAAGAAGAAAGATGATTCTTTCACACTGTCCATAAGTGGACTGTGGGCTCCAGAGTATACATTGCTATTAACAACACACACGCACTGGGGATACTTTACTTTTAGAAATTACCTGAGCCGTATAATTACCTAAAGAAACAATTTTTGTTTTGAATTTCTACATTTGTTCTTAAGAAAGCAAACATTGTTGGTCGGATCCTCCACAGGTATAAATCAGCATAGCTCCATTGGAGTCAATATAACAGTGCTAACTTACACCAGCTGAGAATCTGTAGATTTAAAATTAAAATAAAAAACTGCCTTTGTAGATTCTTTAGGTGCGTATTTATTATGTTGTTTTAAACTTGCGTTTTCATATTAACTTGTAATTTGATTTTACTTCAGGATCTGAGAGGCTTGCCTTGCTATGTGAATTGTGTAAGAGGAGGATTATTACTCACATTAAAAATATGTCTTGTGAATATCATCATCCAAGCTGCCTCTGAAATGATTACATGTATTTATTTGTTTTGATTTTTGTGGCTGCTTAGCACTGATATTTTAGCACAAAATTACTTGTGCTGGCAGGTTTGAAAATTATACTCCACCTCTGACAATACATAGAGGAATAGACAGCAGGGGAACAAAGTATATTACTACAGCCTGTTAGGCTGTAGGGTACAGAATAAAATAGGGGATAGAAAATCAGAAAAACAAAGAAAGCACAGACAGTTGGTGGAAAAAATGCTAGAGGGAACAAAAACTGCTGCAAGCAAAATTTACCATAATCATTCAAGGATGGTTTTACAAAGGATATTACAGCTACCTGGGAGATCAGGGCCCAGGGCTATTTTGGCAGGCAAAAGAGTAGAAAGCAACTATAATGCAATAGTCCACTGCTTCAGGATCCAATCATAGAAGTGTTTGGAAGGTAGGAGATGGCAAAAAAACAAAATGGTTGGAAATTGAAGAGTCAACTAAGATTTTTTTTCTTAGGTAAATAAAGTTTATGTAGGGACACAGTTCAAAGTTTTTGCCTTTCACAGAGAGTGGAGATTGTTTTACGTTCCAATAAAAGCAAATAACCTGCAGGCAGAGAGTGAGAAGTCCTTATGTCAGTCTCATCCTGGAGATTCACTATGACTAAACACAAACACTGTAGTCAGAATAGTTCCTTATTGCAGTAACAATGTCCGACTTAGTGGCGTGATAACAAGACACCTATCAGCAGCTGAGCTCTGTACTGATGAATCTTCTGGATTTTATTGGACTCTTCACAGCCCTATGATGGTAATGGGAAAAACTGTTTATAATTATTACTAGCAAAGGATTTTATTTTTCTGTGTCAGTGACCACCACGGTATTACTCTTCAAGACTCTCCTGAAATTTAATGTAACCTCTGTGATAGATGCTGCAACCATATACAGTATCTTCGAGGACGCATACAGCATTAAGTTTATGGATCACTATAGGCCAGGGATTTTGTGCCTGACTGTGTTCCATACCAAGGGAAAGGCTTACCACACAGCTCCTTCAAGAACTACAATAGCGGAGATGGTGATGGGGATTAGGGTGAATCACTCACATTGTGAACAACTCCTGAGAAAGATACCAATTCCAGGGTAGTTTCTCATGTACTGCTTCAAAATGGATTTCCAAAGACAACAAAAACAAAGGAGAAGTGCGTGTCTTACAAAGACTGTATTTATACGTTCTCAGGTTTTGTCTGGCTGATTCCTCAAGCAGACAGGACCTTCATCCCTGGGGTCCCAATCCTTGTGGAAGATTTGGAAAGACTTTGACCTACCAGGTTCCTATAAGATGGATTGCTGACTCTGGTAAATGTATAACATGCATAGAAAATTATTATTAGTTTTTCTCATATAGTTTTTCTCTATAATGCTTTTGCCTTAAGAATACATTTTCTTTCTTAGTAAGAGCTGAGCCATATGATAACGTGCAATTGATGGTAATGCACGGGTCATAGCTCTTGGAAAGACAGCAATGAATAGGTGCTGGCTATTAGACAGAAGGGCTTTCTGGAGATACCATACTGTAAGACAGGAAGCTGTGCAGGCTTACAACCCCTGGCCAGAAGTGAGGGGGACAATGATTTGCCCATATACGAGTGAGAGCTGAAGACCTGAGACCTCACTGGGAAGTCCTGAAGTAGTCCAAGGAGGGGGAATACAAATGTGTATTTACCCTGAAACTGTGACAACTTCCTATATGAAATTAAAAGTATAATTCTTCCCCTTCCTCTAACTCATAATGCTTTGGGACTATTGGAAAGCATGCTTTATTTGTCTTATAGGTCTTACAGCAGTCCTAGCAGTTATAAAGCAACAGTGAGAATTAGTAGGAGTGAAGAAGTGGATACTGTAAATCCATCTGGGTTTCTATTTGAACAAAAGGTAATGAAAATATAGACTCTCCCACTCCTTTAAAAGGAATGTGTACATAAAATATGAGTTAGAATGAGAGCAACCCATTATTTGTGCATGCCTCGTTACGTGGTGTAAAATAAGCCACCAGCCCAGCCTATGGTACAACTTTAAATGCAAAGAATGAAATACAGCTCCCATTGAAGTCTGTGGGAGTACTGATTTCAGGGTGGCCACGACATCAAGGGAGGCTCTGTTAGTGTTGAGGTTTAATTTTCAGTTTGACCCAGACAACTATATTGAAATAACTGAGAACATTCAATCTGTGTCAGTTCGTCTCCAGTCAGGAAGCATAAAAAATTTCAGACCTAACCATTCAAATTGAGGATTTATCTCATAGTTGGAATTGCAGTGAAAAACACTGAGCACTAGAGGCACGAATACATGATCCAGAATATCTCTATCAATACGAGGGAGAATCTCTAGATGGTTTTCACTACCACTGATATCAATGCATTTCCTCCAGTGCTAGCAGCATTGGCAGGAGATGGGGAGGCTACTTTCTGAAATTGCAGAGCATCCCAAACTCCATTAGGGTATGTCTACACTGCAAAGGTAATGCAAAATAATGGCCGTTATTTCGAATTAACTTTAATAGCGTCTATACATGCAAACCGCTATTTCGAAATTAATTCGAAATAGCAGAGCGCTTAATTCGAATTTGGTAAACCTCATTCTACGAGGAGTAACGCCAAATTTGAAATAGCTATTTCGAATTAAGTGTTGTGTAGACACTTAATTCGAAATAGGAGGCCTCCAACCCTTCCCAGGGAGCCCTGGTGGCCACTCTGGGTACAACGAGGAAAACTTACTCTCCTCTCCCCCAGCCCTGGAGCCATTAAAGGGGTAGACCCTGGCCACAGTGCCTGTGCCAGCTCCAAGCCTGCCAGCCCAGAGACAGCAGTGGCCACCGGGGCCCCTGACCCCGTGGCCTCAAAACATGAGCCAGCAAACCACTGGCAGCCAGCCCTCCACCACTCCCCAGGAGCAGTCTGCCAGCTCCCAGGAGCCTGCCAGGGGCTGGAGAAGGTGGGCGCCTTCCTGGTCCAGGGTGGAGATCATGGACCTTATTCAGTTTTCGGGGGGATGCCCCCAACGTCCATGATCTCCGCACTAGATGGAGGAATGCGGCTGTCTATGGCAGGATAGCTGCCACCCTGGGCACCAAAGGCCACATGCAAACCCAGGAGCATGAAAATCAAGTTGGTCCGGCGAGACCCCCAACCCTGGGCCCTGAGCTTCCCCTCCCCCTTCTTCCCCTTGCTTCCCCCTTCCAGCTCCCTCCTCCCAGGTTCCCTACTCCCCTCTCCCACCCTCTTTCTTCCCCTCTCCCACCTCCTTTTCCCAGTCTCCCCAGAGGTTCATCTCCCCCCAAGTTTTGTTCAATAAACCCAGTTTCTATTTTTGAACATACATGTCTTTTGTTTGACATCAGGAAGAGGGTCTAGGGATGGGTAAGTGGAAGGACATTAGGGAGGAATGGGGCACGAGCCCCCGGTGGGGAGGACTGGGGAGGCTCTGAGGGTTCCTGGGGGTGGACACTCTCCCACAGGGCCTCCTGGATCCTGACAGCCCCCCGATGGACCCCCCGGATGGCAGCCTGCAGCAAGTGCAGCCGGGCTGATGGCAACAATCCCATGAGATGCCCAGGGGCAGCTCTGGCATGCCCAGGGGCAGCTCTGGCTCCATGTGGCCGAGTGCTGTGGTGTCCCGAGTGGGGGCACTCAGGGCACTCCAAGACAGGACTGCTTTGCTGTCCCTCATCAAGGTAGACAAGTAAGCGGGGAACCCTGAGAACTGTCTGTCCAGGGTGGGGGTAGGGTCCCTTTAAGCACGGAGCTCAGTTAGCCTCAGGCAGCAGCCCCACACACTAAGTCCTAACCTGATGCTCTGCCGGCACTGGTTCTGGCCAGCCTTAACTTTGGTTCTGGGTCCACTCAGTGTGGATGTGCTATTTCGAAATAGCAAAATGCTATTTCGAAATAGGTTTTGTGCGTAGATGTGTTAATTCAAATTATCTTAATTTGAATTAACTATTTCGAATTAAGTTAACTCGAATTAACCCTGTAGTGTAGACGTACCCTTAGAACTTAAGGAGAGATGTAGATGTTCTTAGTCTTTGTCTATACAGAATTTGTTCATTTTGCAGCATTAATTTGCTGAGGAAATCCTCATAGGGTGCAGAGGGTTCCCAATCTGTAAAGCGGGGGTGGCTATACTTCCTTTTCCCAAACCTTCCCCAGTCTTGTCTGTTTAAATATTAAGCTTGATAGGTCACACACAGTCTCTTGTATATATTGCAGATGCAGATCTTGTTGGGGCTACTGGGCACCACAGTGATACCAATAATAAATAACTACATGTGTTTGTTGAAATAGAAATTTGTGACACTGGTACTATTGTAATTATCTTTTATTTTGATGACTTCCAAGTGGTTGCCTGTAAAGCAAACGTGTCTGTTGGCTGCTATGGTTAATTAGCCCTTTCCTTTTATTGAGAAGCCCTGTAAATAACTTTATAAAAACTGTGAATCATCACAGAATGTGGTATAATTGCTGTGATGGTTATTACATATCTCAATAGGAAATGGGGGAGGGGAAGACTCATTTTAAGAGCATATCTGGTTGCTAAGAAACTGTTATTTCAAACATGGACATTGCCTTTCACACCAGATGTATTTTTTCTGGCACATTGGACTTATAGCTAGTGCAGCAAGGAAAGAATGACATCCAGAAATAGAGATAACTCCTATTGAAGATCTGAATGCAGCTGACTATTTGTACACAAAGTGGGGTTTTTTTTCATTTAGGCTTGTATTTAAATTTTTAAGAGATTTTTTAATTTTTATTTTTAATTCAGAGCCATTCAGAGGGCCAAAATAAAACAAGAACTGGTCTCTTCATGGCATAGCAGTGTGAAGATGATGACCCCTTGCCTACCCAAGAAGATAATATTTCATATTACATTGGCTCCAAGATGAAGCTTTCAACCACAGACAGTGCAATATGCGTCAGGAGCCTCTCAAGCCATGGCACTTGAATTAGATAGAGCAGCGCCTTCACTACCCTCCAAATCCCTCACCTGCAAATCCTGTTTTGTTAGGTGCCCTGATCTCTATCCCCCTTCACAAGCACTGAGGGATACTGTAGCCTCGGTGGTGGTGTAGCCTCTGCTGTTCATACACAATGGACAAGGGTTCATGGAGAGCCTGTATAAGGGACGGGTGATTCTTTATATTAGTCCCCTACTACCTTGTGAGGTACCACAGTTATGGACTGCTGATTGGCTCAGGAGCCAGATCACTAGCTTCTGTGACCACTATCCTGATCCTTCCTTACGATCAGTGTGACTGACATGGAGCTTTCGTGTGTAAGAGCGAGACACCTGTGTTTTAGGTGGCTGAGATTTGGTCTCAGTTTTTCATAAAACTTATGAATATTAAGAAACAATCAGTACTAATAGCATGAATGGAAGTGTACGAGATTCTCTGAAGAGGCCTTGTAAACAATAGCTCATTGAACTCATTTGTTGCCTTTTTTTTCTTTTGTAGTATTACAGTAACATTTCTTTTTTTAACATTAATTATAAATTGGCCTGGATCTTTTCCTGCTTAATCTGTGTTTCATTCTGCTTTGATACAATGGCACATTTTATTTAATTTCATGGTGAGGTTATGTTAACACAGCAATTGTGCCGTGCTCTAAGTGAATAAAAACCTGGCTAGCTTTTTGTCAAAAGCAACTGAAAACAAAGGACCAATATTTTGCTGAACGCCGCCTTTGAAGTTCAAGTCTATTACAAATTCCAAACTGCACTAGTGTATTCAATGTTTTAAATGTCTGAATTAATTAAGTTTCTAGCTGAGTTTCTTCCTGTGCTTGCTCAAAGATTTATAGCACTAAAGATCAGAAGGTTGAATCAAGGATTTAATAAAATGTGTTGGACAAAGAGAGAAGTTGTGTAGCCGCACAGAATAATAAGTGTTCATTTTAGCACTGCTGATGTGGACATAATGATAATTACTACACATCTGTTGAAATTGAATTAGGTTATGCCCTTACTTAAACATTTAAATATGTCATTAAATAATTACTTTAGTTAAACAGATTTGAAGTATTGCTGAGAAACCTTTTAGAAACTTATTGATACTATCTTAAAGTAGTTTTTCCCAAAACAGACCTCTATACTTAATGAGAAAGCAGACCCCAGTGTGTTTTACATGTAATTCCATAAGCAGATACAAAAAGATGCTTTATGCTTCATTAATAGTTTTTACTGGAATAACACTTTATACTATTATACTGAATTAACTCATCACATATTATCATTAATTGATTTCATTTTTCATATATGAGAAAATAAAAATAGAAGGAAGTAGATCCTGAAATTTGTCAATGACTGATGCAGTGAGACTTCTACACATTTCAGTCTTGTCCAAGAATGCAATGTAAAAATAAGACAGCACAGAAAACAGACAAGATCAAAATGTTTCCAAATGACCAAATAAAGTTCAATATCTCTAAACATGAGATAGTATGACAACGGTCAAAGGTGTTTCCTTCCCGGAGTCATCCGTGGGCTCATAAATCTTGCCTTTGTGAAGATAAATTTAACATATTGTGCCTCTTAAAATGCTTCAGAAGCTAGTATCACACAATCACCTACTCTCTTTGTAATATAGAGAAGATGGGCTTTTTTTTTTTCTGTTGCATGATTCAAAAGGTCTACAATGGGATTGCATCTGAGAAACAGGATTTAAAACTGAACAAAATTATTTTAGAGTTACGAATTACAAAGAGTATTTGGCTGTCTGCTAACTAACTTCCTTTGTGAAGCACTACAGCTGAAATATTGCCAGATGATCATGATTAGAGACAACTGATTTAATACTATTTAGCAGAGGGGAAATCAGCAAGAATATGTATCTGCAAACAAGTTTTAGGGTCTCATATTGTATAAAAATAACTTTCAGTATTGCTTTTGTGAAAATAAAAGCTATCATTATTGTTATCCCAGGACTTTTCCCGTGAACCTTATTTTCACATGTTCCTAACTTTCTGACAAATTTTCCATTATCTCTCCCAGAAATTAACCTTTCTGAAAGGTTTAAACGGGTTGTCCCAGACATTTTTGAACTATTGAAAGGTAAAAATATATACTTTTTCCCATTTAAAGAAAAAAATTGTAGTAGGTTTTGTGGTGCTGGTGAACTATCCAATTTGAAAGTCCATGGGGGCTTGAATCTTAGTAGGCATTAGATTTGTGTTTTTTTCCTTTTTCAAATAAATACTTAGCAGAATACAAATGAGCTACTAAGTTTGCATATCTTTAGTAATGGAGATCCAGAAGAAGAAGATGAAGCTTCTATAAATTGAGTTTTGCACAAATGCAACTTTAATGTTTGCTAATGACAGGAGTGAGGGATTAATTTAAAACTCACTGAAGTCCATGGAATATATTTTGGCTTTTGAGTAAGCTCTCATGTATTTTGTTACTAGCAGAACAATTGTTCTGCTTATTCAAGTGAAGTCAATTGGGAAGATATTCCAATGTGGTATGACCATTTTGTACCCCAGTGCTGGCAGAATTAGGCCCTGGAGTTGGCATATCCAGGCCCAGGAAGATACATAGAGCTCAGGTGATGTAGAGTCAGTCTTTAGCCTCCTCTGCAAAATGCTTTGCTGCTGCCAACATTAACATGGGATGCCCCTAAATTGCTCTGATTCTGGTGGTGTTTTTGGTTCCTTGGGTTGATGTGTGTTGGCCTTTTAGAACAGCTCTGTGCACAGTGGCCTCCAGGATCAAAGAGTTCACAGATGACCTTGAAGCCCTCCTACAACCTCTTCCTTATGAAGTTCAGCCATATCTCAAGACCTTATCTTCTGGGACTACTCAGCATAGAAATGTAATCCCAAGCAGTGTTATAGGCTGGAGACCTACTGGCTAAGCAGCAGTTCAGCAAAAAAAAGACCTTAGGATTACAATGGATAAGAAGCTGGATAGGAGTCAACAGCGTTCCCTTGTAGCCAAGAAGTCTACCTGTATATTGGGGTCCATTAGTAGGAGCACTGCCAACAGATCTAGAGAAGTGATTATTCCGCTTTAATCAGCACTGGTGCGGTCACATCTGGAGTATTGCATCTAATACTGGGGTCCCTATTATAGAAAGAATGTGGATGTGTTAAAGAAAGTCCAGCAGAAGGCAACAAAATTATTAGGGGTCTGGAGCACATGAGGAGAGGCTGAGGGATTTGGGCTTATTTAGTCGACAGAAGAGAAGAGTGTGTGTGGGGGGGAGGAGTTAATATCAGCCTTCAGCTACCTCTAGAGGGGTGCCAAAGAAGATGGAGAGAGGCTGTTCCCAGTGATGACAGATGACAGAATAAGGACCAGTGCAGTGGGAGACATCAAAGTTGAATATTAGAAAAAACGATTTCACGAGGAGGGTGGTGAAGCACTGGAATGGGTTACCTTTGGAGGTGATGGAATCACCATCCCTAGAGGTTTTTTAAGTCCTGGCTTGACAAAGCCTTGACTGGGATGGTTCAGTTGGGATTAGTCCTGCTTTTAGCAGGGGACTGGACTTGATGATCTCCTGAGGTCTCTTCCAACTCTATAATTCTATGACATGAAGTTAGTAATATTGTAGGAGAGACTTTTTCAGCATGGAATACTTTCTCCCTCGAGTCCAATGTAGAAAAAGGCATTTTGTGTCCCTCCTGATCGTATAAAATATCAGATACAATGTATAATTCCAGATGCCATTGCTACCCACAGAACTGTACATATTGATTGAATATCCTTAACTAGAATGGAGACAAATAAGAGGATGACATTCGGAAAATTATCTTTTTTCAAAAGAGTAACCATGGCTTAAAGCATCTGTAGTGTGGTGGAGTGGCTGCCCATTGACCTGGAGAGGGAAGAGCCCCTCTGGAGCCTTCTTGGGCTGAATCTGGCCCCATATGCTCACCTGACCGGAAGTCAGGAGGTATGGCTAGGATTATAAAAAGACAGCCCAGGAGCTCAGTCAGGCCCCAGACACCAGGAGAACCAGGTGCCTGCCCTGTGCTCCTGAGCGAGGAGACTAAGGACTGGCCTGGACCACTGTTCCTGCAGGAGCCTGAGGACTGACTGAGACCACCATACCATGGGAGCCTGATGATTGGCCAGGACTGCTGGGCCTGCAGCAATCTGAGGACTGGCCTGGACCACCCGACCCTGCCAGAGCTGTTGAACCCCAATACCCCAGTGGAACTTCCAAAAGACCAGGTATGTGTGGAGGGGGAGACTGGAAGTAACCCAGGGATAGCTGATCGTAGTTTGGCTGAACCAGAGCCAGGATCCCCACTGACCCAGCATTAGACTGCTTTGCTGCAGTCAGGGCTGGGACACAGTAGAGAGGGTGGGCCTGCATTCCCTCTGCCACCCAAACCCTGGGCAGCAGCCTCCCACCTCTGCCATTTCAGGCAAACCACCTGTGTTTGCTGGGTCTCCGCCCCAAACAAAGAGAACCTGCTGTTGGGCTATTATGAACTCCTAACTGTATCGATTAACTATGGTTGGTTTACTGCCTTGCCCTGCACCAGGGCCTGGGCTCTGCTGAGTGTTATTTTTCCCCCCACCCTGAACCAGGGACCGGGCTACTGAGTGTTTGGTTTTGCTACCCAACCCTGCATCAGTGCCTGGGCTTCTGTGCCTGTTTAGTCACTGCCCTGTCTTGCACCAGGGCCTGGGCTTTTGTGACTGTGTATTTGCTGCCCTGCCCTGAACCAGGGTCCGGGCCTTGCTAATTGACTGCTTGTTTGCCAACCATTCTGACCCCAAGCCGGAGCCTTATAGAGTTGGGCTGTTGGCTCAGCCTGCACATCAGCCTGAAACCAGGATTAGAGACTGCCAGGCCTGAAGAGAGCAACTGCTTTATCAATCCTCAGTTCTGTTCTGAGTATAGGCCTAAGACCCAGGACTTTGGGGACTTGCATGGGCCTAGGTGGAGTGGCCACCCCGCTGACCCAGAGGGTGAAGAGCCCCTCTGTGAGCCCTAGTAGGCTCCACTATCTCACAAGAAGGAACCGACAAGAAGAATTGACCTAGGAGAGAAAGGAATATCTCATAATTTATTTGTGTACACGAGTGCACATTGCTACAGATATTTTATGTTGATATTAAAAATACATTTTGAAATAAATTGAACAAAACTTTTGAAAAAATAATTCTCATTGGATCTGAGGGTATAAAAACCCACAAAGCTGCAATTTCTAAAGAAAACAATTTGTTTTTATGGATTGCTCTTGAAAAATAAAACATCTTTGCTTTCTGTACATTTTTTTTATTCTCTAATGGCTTTTACATAGATTCAATAACTGTGTGAAAAGTTAAAATGATAAAAGGTAGAAACATAAGTAAATAAAATGTACATTTTTTCAGCTGACAGCAGCATTATAGTTGAAATAATTACTTGAAATATTGTCGTGTATGCTCCTAAATGTAATATTGATTTTTTTGCTCTTTTTTACCTTTTTAATGCTACCATTTTTGTCACATTGTGAAGACTGAGAAAATGTAACAAAAATTGCAGTAGCTTGATAAATTATCTCTCTATTATCAGGAGCAGTAAACCTTTTCTTATTCAGAGAAAGCTAACAGAGCAGTAGGGAATGTGCCCTATTTCAGACTATAGCACAGGTCAATATAGTCATGCTAACATGAAGTCGGTTGAATCAAATAGTGCTCTTGTTCCATTTAGATTCTATTTAGATAGCAGGTAACCTAAAAAGTCATTGAAGATAATATAGACCATTGCTATAGTTTATATAGGACCAGATTTTGCCACCTATAATTTTGCTGAAACCAGTGGAACTGCACATGGAGTAAGGAAAAACTCAGTGTGAGGAAGGGTGACAGAACGTGGCTCCTGATGGATTATATTCAGAAATATAGTAGAACATCAGGGTTACGAACACTGGAGTTATGAACGTACCAGTCAACTACAGACCTCATTTGGAATCGGGAGGATGCAATCATGTCGCAGCAGGCAGACGCACACATGTATGTGTGCACACGCACACACACACACACACATAGAGCAAATACAGTATGATATGGTATTAAAGTATCAAACTTAAGCTACTAACAAAAAAAAAAGGAAAGTGGCATTTTTCTTCTGTATATTAAAGTTTGAAAGCTGTAGGAAGTCATTGTAAATTTTGTATATTTTTGAAAGAACAACCATAATGTTTTGTTCAGAGTTATAAACATTTAAGAGATAAGAACAACCTCCTTTCCAAGATGTTCAGAACTCTAAGGTTCTACTGTAAACCTTACCTATATATATAGTGTAAGTATCATGCTGTGGTACATAAGTATTCTGTATATTGGAATAGATAGCAGAGTTAGTGCATTGGTATGTGACATTTATTTACATCTTAATAGCACCTTGTGGATTTCCACAATTACAGTAGTTTTTAAAAATGCTGAAGTTATGAAAAAAAGAAAAGATAAGTGCAATGAACATGTGGGGATATTGAACAAATTAATTCAATTGTGCTGTCATGATGCAATAGCTTTGCTGTTGAAACCAATTCCAAAATAATCACAGCAAACTGACAGCTTAACAGCCTGCAACTCCCATCCTCCTTCCCACAGGACTGGAAAAAAACAGCACAAACCACAAATAAATGGAGAAACTCAACTATTGTATGCAACTGTAATTTAGATTTTGATGAAGGAGAGTAAGCCAAGCCAAACAGGGATATAACAACTTATGAGTTGGGACAGAAGCAAAACTCCAGCATGCCTCCACATTTTTAGATAGTGTAATTCAAACTTGTACCCAGATTTTGTGCCAGGCCTTTATCTGTATAAAAGGTCAAACCAAAACTGCAGATCAGAACTTCCCCATACGTACTTTGAAATTTAGGAGTTGCAACCTGAAGACAGAATTTTGCAGTGACAGGCAATCTAATGCATATGGACACTTACAACATTAGTAACCAAATGCAAATGATACTAAAAGCACTACCTTCAGTCAAAAAAGAATAGTGAAGCTTCCTCCTATGACTGCTTTGAATTTACTTTATCAGTTAGAATTTCTCTATTTAATTCTAATCACACATCTGATTTACTGAGTTTAGTACAATTTCTCTGCAGGTATAACAGTGCAAGAGGAGACTCATGACCCAAGCCTATTCATCAAGTAATAGTTTCTTGATCCTTGTGGAGGTAACTTTCATATTCCTCTTCTGATAAACTAGCATTAAAATGTTTTGTATCAGTAGAGAACTTCCCATGTTGTGTGACTTAACTTTATGGTGGCATAATTATAGTAGGTATGTTTTCTTTAAATTGTTTGGCAATATTTATCATTCCAGTCCAGCTAATAAGTGAGGGAAGGTGTCAGAAGGAACTGGCTTAGTCCAACCAAAAATAAAGCCCTCCATCAGGAGGCTTTTCCCCAAAGGCTTTATTCTGAGGAGAAAGCTTCACTGGTTGTAACAAACAAAGACAAAAACAAACAAAAAGTCTTTATACAAAAGAAAAAGTGTTGACAGTAACTAGGATTGAAAAGAAATCAGAACAAAGTTTCAATGGTACAGCCACATATGCATACGTTCCCTGTTTAACTGGCCTTGTGTCTCTTTTATAATCAGTTTTCACAGACATATGAGCAGTCAAGTTATACTTGCCCACCTACTTGTGGGAAAAACATTTCAACTGGAATGCTCATTAATAAATTCACACAAGAAATAGTATATTATATATGGGAAGAAACATTGCTTGCTATCGTAGATGGACACTGGTTTCAATGACAGGTAAGAGTATCAGAATCTAGCCAGTACCGACCTGAACACATACTGAGTAAAATGTTCAGAAACACATATATGATTTAGGATCCTCAGTCCAAACAGTATTTATGGCCTCATTGAAAATAAATGGTTTAGGCAGCCATATATCTAAATCCCTTCTGAAAAAGATGCTTTCAAAATGTTAGCTGCTTTTCATATGTTTCATTGTTTCTCAACAGATTCCAGGAAAAGAATTTGCTAGTCTGAAAAGCCCATTTACCATCATCATTACAGTCAAGCAAGGACCAAATTCCCTTTTGAAAATTTGCCCCAAATGTAAACACACTATCTACTACTACACCTTCAGTGAGATGTCATTTTCTATCTGGAGCACCACGAACATACTGTTGAACAAATACTGGATTATATGATGCCTATAAACCTCAGGCATGGGACTATTTTCTGTATTATTCAAACATAATCACTCCAGGGGATTGCACTTTAGGGTGATGGGAAAATGCCTTAAAGCATGCAGACATGAAGTACCTTTATCCTTAAGTGCGTTCTCAGAATACATTAGTCTTGATACTAATATGGCTCTTATCCTAAAATGTTCAGATGATGATTTTACTATTTGGAGATGATGGTGATGATGATTTCAGATGGTTCCAGATAACAAGTTAATTACTGTATTTCACTTAGTTATTACTAGAGAAATATGTTGGGGGGAGGGGGTTTAAAGAGACTCTTCATGACAGTACTTTTGTGTGTCACATACTTAGTCATTTTCAGTAGTTAGGAGTGCTACTCAAAAGCTTAGCTGTCAGAAATAACAAGTGCAGTAAATTGGATCTTTGGTAATGGAAGATTACTGTTATAGATAACACTGTATTTGCTTTGTGAAAATGTAGTACATCTAAGGAATCCTAAAAGTATAAAGCTAACAAAGATGGGTGATATTTACTTTTCCCACTGCAATTGGAATTTTTCCTGTTGTGTGCAGAATATTAAAATCAGATGTCGAGGAAGATTTTTGGAAAGACGTGGCATCCAGTGAAAATGTCCTGCATATGGGCCATCTGTCTGGAAGGACTAGTCCATTAAATTAACAGCTGTGAATAATGCATAGAATAGAGATAAAGGTGAATTTATTTTACACTGATATTTTCATTCTTTTGAGTGCTCCTGCTACCCTAATGGAAAAAGCCTTTATCATAGTGAACCTCTGGCCAATAGAAGGGGAGAACATTTCTATAGCCATTTAAGAGAGTGAAATGGATTATATTTTGACATCACCGGACTTAAAGATAGGAGGAGAGATACTACAGCATCATCATCCTCACTTTTAAATTGAAGCAGACCACTGTACAGGGTCACAGGTTCCTCCAGAAATAAGAAAGTGCAGTTCTGCATTTAAAATGGCAAGGATTTCATGTGTGCCTGGTAATGCTTTAAAGGGACACTGGCAGTTTAAATATTGCTCCACTTTCTTATTTTATTTACCTCCCATTCTAACATGTAACAAGTAAGATTATAACTGCTGATAGAAATTGAAGGATTAATTAATTACTTAAAATTAATTTTCTTTGTTTTTCAGTTTGTTTACTATGTTAAGGTAATGGTGAAGAATGGTCTGCAGCCCTGGGAATTATCTCAGCAATGCAATTATTTAAAGGGATATTGCAGACAGCTGCTTTCCATAGGGGTCTCTGTGCTGGGACCTGGAGTAGAAGTGGGACCGGATCTGTCCCCAAACCCTATAAGTCACTGGGAGAAGTGGACCGGGCAGGAAGGCACTCTAGAGGGAACTGAACTATAGTGACTCAGCTGAAGAGCTGAGGCCAGAAAGGCCCTGAGAGAGGGAAGAAGTTGCCTCTAGCAATAGAGTCTATTCCAGAGCAGGGACAAACAGAGAGAGAGACATTACGGAGGGCACTGAGAGAGGACTAGGAAGGGGTTTGATTTATTTTATTTCACATACAAACTGTGTGTGAATTGACTGGAGGGCTGAGTCTCTGAAGAGCCACCACAAATGGAGAGTGCAGGCACACACATGCATCCATGGGGTGCTTGCAAGAGGCGAGTGCACTCTGTTACACACTGGCATTCACTATGTTAGAGTCCAGTCACCACCAACCTTCTTAGTGAAAATCAAATTTAAAAAGTCATTGAGCACTCCACCATTTTCATAGCATTTTCTGTTATTTCCCCTTCCCCATTGAGTAATGTGCTTACCTATCCTTGGTCTTCCTCTTGTTTGTAATGTACTTGTAGAATATTTTCTTGTTACCCTTTATATCTTTGGCTTGTTTTATCTTCTTTTGTGCCTTGGCCTTTTAAATTTTGTCCCTACATATTTGTGTTTGTATTCACCTGAATAATTTGATCTACTTTCCACTTTTTGTGGGACTTTTTTTTAATTTTTAGCTCATTCAAGCTCTCCTGGTTAAGCCAGGATGGTCTCTTCCTATACTTTCTGTCTTTCCTACAGAGTGGAATAATATGCTCTAGTGCCCTTCATAATGTCTCTTTGAAAAACTGCCAATTCTCTTGAACAGTTTTTCTCCTTAGACATGCTTCCCATGGAATCTTACATATCAACTCCCTGATTTTGCCTTCTTGAAATCCATTACCTTTATGTCACTGTTTTTCCTCCCACTATTCTTTACAATCATGAACTCTTTCATTTCAAGATCACTTTCACCCAAGCTGTCTTCCACTTTAAAGTCTTAACCAGTTCATCTCTATTTGTGAAAATCAGATATAAACAGCCTCCCCTCAGTAGCTTTCTGAAAATTAAAAAAATTACCTTCTGAATTTTTAAAAAAAATATTTGTAATACATTCCAAGAACTTGTTGGATAATCTGTATCTGCTGTATTATTTTCCTAACAGATGTCTGAGTGGTTGAAGTCCCCCATCACCACCAAGTCCCTTGTTAGTTGTTTTTAAAAAAAGCCTCATCCATCTCTTCCTCCTGGTTAAGTAGTCTGTAGTAGACCTCTCCCATGACATCACCCTTGTTTTTACCCCTTTTAGTCTCACCCAGAGACTCTCAACAAGTCTCTTTCTTATTTCCATCACAACTGGAGTCCAAATGTACACATTTTTAATATATAAGGAAAAACTACCCCGTCTGTCTTTTCTGAGCAAGCTGTGCCCTTCCATACCAATATTTCAGCAATGCGTATGATCTTACCAAGTTGTAAAGTTCCAAGTTTTCTAAAGCCTGTGGACACAGGGTGCATCTCTCACTTCTGGTATTGGTTCTGATTTTCATACTGTCACTCCAACTCTCCCTGTGGTCTGTAGGTCCTCTCACCCTAGTACTCACAGTGTCTCCTTCGTGACTCAGGACTCCAGCTAGGACACTCAGGCCAGGTCTACACTAGACATGGAAGGTTGGCTTAAGGTACACAACTCCAGCTGCATAGAATATGTAGCTGGCATTAGTTTATCTTCAGCTGCGCTTGGTGCCATCGCCACTGTGGGGGGCAAGTGGGAGCAAATGCTCCTGTCGGCTTACCTTACTCCTCACAACTGCAAGGAGTACAAATGGCGGCCAGAGCTGTCCTCAGCATTTGTTTTAGAAGATCTTTGCTAGACCCGCTAAATCAAATGCCAGAATGTCGATCTCTGCCATGACAAATAAAGATGTGCCCTTCATGTTCTGCCTTCCGTGATACAGTCTGTCATCAATCTGAGGCAGTCTTCCCATTCAAAACCTTAGTTTTATCCAGGCCCACCATATTCTCTGTGTTCCAGTTTAGGGACCCTCTGCTCCACATTTCTGAGCTGTCCTCTGCCTTCACTGTTCCTTCCTTGGACTGCTTCCTGCCACTTTAGTTCTCCTTCTCTCTCTGTGTGTACCAGCTCCATGAACCCTTCTCCCTCTTTCCTGGGAATGACTATTGTCTGCCTTCCTACAGCCTTGTTTTTCAATGACCATCTATCTCCGGCCACCTCACTTTATAAGTTTCTGCTCAGATAGGCCTGCTCACAATGAATTAGTTCCCTACTCCCTGGCTTCTGCAGGTGTTCCCCATGGAGTTAATTAGCTTGCTAGGTCCCTTAACTCTTTCCATTCATGTGTGGGGTTGACATCCCATCATGCATGAGAACCACAGTTTGGAACCATCATACTATACCTTAGTACACCTTCTGTATGTGCCTGCAATACTTACTGCACATGTTTTACAATCACATATTTGCATACACATGAGCTGGGGAATCACAAACATTTGCCTTAATGTTGGAAAAATTGAGGAAAAAATGACTTTCGTTTTGTGGTCCTTATGTACTGAATTTGCTTGTGGAAATTGGAGTACTAGCTATTTAGTTAGATCACCTAGGACTTTTCTCATTTGATAACAAATCCAAAGATAAAATCTCCACTGGGAAGGAGATTTAGGAATAAATGGAATTGTTAATTAGACCAAGCAGTTTCAGCATGATATGGCTCATGGGTGTAATCAATCTAAGTCTAGGGCTGGATGTGAACATAGGTCTGTGACTGGATAAACCTAGTAAATTGCTTAGGAAGCCACTGAATAAGGCTAATTTATAGTTTCTCTGACAAACACATGAATTGAAAGCCTGGTTTAAAATCTGGAATAATAGAAATCTGGAAATAAAAAGGTCCAGGAGGACATTTATGCCATCTCCCAGATGCTATGGTATTGTTCCCCATGGAACACTTGTACTTTGATCAGCTGACTTTGAATGTTGAATTTCTATCATTTCCCTTTGGAGATTCCACTGTCTAAGAGATCTCAAGAGGAAAAAAATTCAGGTTAATTTGTTGGAAATTATTATTTGGAAAAGCATGGTACAAATATATCAGGAAAAAATACTGGTGGTGTGAAAAGAGGAACGAACTACTGTTAGATATCTATAGCTTTCATCTACAGTGCATGCAAGTGAAGACCATTACACCTTGTGCCCAATATATATCATAAATATCTGGAGTAAAATCCTGCTTCTGTTAAAGTCAATTGGAATTTTGCCACTGACTTCTGTAGAGAAGACTTCACACCTGTAGTAAAAAATAACTAGGACTTCATTTTTTTTGCTTTCACTGAGTTACCCCTCCTCCCAACTCCAATGACCAAATATTGACCCAGTTACATCTCTTCATTAGGCTTTTGAATTAGATGTCACAACTGGTTAGAGATGATTCATTGGCTGTAAAGAAAGCAGATCTTACTGTACATGTAGTATGAAAAAACAAACAAACAATGTATGTGTGTGATCACATACATTCTTATATTAGAAAAGTATTCATTAGCCTATACAAATAAAAATGGCCATTTATTCCCTAGAAACTTGCTGTGGGCTACATAATCAGACCTATTCCTAAATACTTTTTTTTTTATAATTTGCATGAAATCTGGGAAGATCTACACTATCTTTAATAATAATTATGTATACACATACATACTGTACACGTGAGCAATCAGACCCATCAATCATTCCAAGAGATTAGATTCATAAGCATTTAAAAATAATGGGTAAAATCCTCAGCTGAAATAAATCAGCATAATCTGCCCAATGTCTATAAAATGAATATACCCTTATTTCAAAAGTTGGGGTCTACATAAATTTGTCAAAGGGGTATCTGTGGAATTTTAGGAAGACTCTAACAAGTAAAAGCTTACAGTCTGAATAACATAAAAGCAATGTTCAACACCTCCAAACTTCTTTTCTTTAAAGTGTGAATGGATCGTGGAGAATGAAAGTAATGCATATAAACATACTGGGAGTTATAAGACAGGAAAAATTATGGTCCTAGCCTTCCTTATTGGTATCTGATAGCAGAGTGGGTTCCACAAATTAGGTATCACCCTGAGCTATTAGTTAAATACAATGTTAGGTATAAAGAAAGAATAATGACAATAGGTTATGCTTTAAGGTAAATTATGTAAAAGTGCTCGAATATAACTTATCAGTAGAGAGGATACCTGGGAATGAAGTCACCTCATAGGGGTCTGTGATCATCTAAAGTTTGCAGCTAAGGGTGAACGCAATTCAACTTTTGGATCTCTTCCCTTGAGATTGGTGAAGGTCCATTGGGGAAGCTGGATCAGTTCTGTGACAACCTTATAAGAAAATTCGGCGAATTAGACTGTATTGTTGCAGCTCTGTGTCCTTTGATTAAAAAAGAAATACATCATGACATTCTCTTCCCATCTCATCCCTAGTATTCTGTACACTGATCCTCTTTGGTACAGTCATGGTGGAATCAGCTCTACTCATGACTCCTTTCATGAATCAGGTCAAGACTATGGATATGGCTACATTACAGCATCACACCTAGGATTCTGCAGCTGTGCCTCTGGTGCACCAGATCACAGATGCTTCCTATAATGACATACAGGGATTTTCCATTGATGCAGAGAAGCCACTTTTCCAGGAGGCAGTAGTTAGGTCAACAGAAAAATCTTATCTTTTGCATCAAACTAACTGCATCTACAGTGTTAGGTCAACCTAACTATGTCACTCTGCCTGTGAAATTTTTCACAGCTGTGAGTGATGTAATTAGTCTATGTAATTTTTAGGTGTAAAACAGGCTATTGCAATCCAGTGGGTTTTTGGAACCTTTTCCTCTTAGACCCCTTTTGAAAAATTTCACTCCAGTTCTATAAGCAGTGAACATCACTGTGGTAATATACTGCTTCTCTAGCTTGTGGAGCCCACATGAGGTAGGTTGTCCTGTTTTTTTCTCAATAGACAAGGATTACTATAGCCAACTAGAGTGTAGAATTAGCAAATTGATTGTTAAATCAACTGAGATAAATTGAGAGATAAACTGAGAGATAAAGAATTGCAGACTGCTTGGTCTCCCCCAGAAGACAACAGGAGATAGGTATGTCAGACATTGTTAATATAAAACAACAAATAATATGGTAGCACTTTTGGTCCAACACTCCGGTCATCTGAAGAAGTGGGCTGTGACCACGAAAGCTCATGATACCATCTACATGTTTTGTTAGTCTTTAAAGTGCTACTAGACTATTTGTTGTTTTTTAAGTTTAATCTGTACAGACTAACTCAGCTACCCCTCTGAAGCTATTGTTAATATAGTCATTTTATTTCTTTTCCATAGTTATGTAAATCCAATTTATAACCTAACTTGAGTTCTTGGGTGGGATATGGAGTTTTCACCTTTGCCACCCCCACGCTATTTTAGAGCTTTTTTTTCAGTAGTTGGGGGAAAGTATCTTTCATAAACCTGTATATATAGACTGACAACAATTTTATATGTTAAAGTACCTTTATGCAATGCAGTTTTAGGTTTGTCTGTCCACAGCCCCAATTTAAAGCAAAACAGATAGGGATTTTATGCATTAATGGCATGGAAACTGTAGTCCAAGGACCCCTAATCATCTGCATAGTCCTTGCTGGTAGTCTGGTTGATGAAGCAATTTCAGAACCAAGCAATGGAGTTGAGAAAAAGGGATTCGTTGCTTTATGGAGTGGTCCTCCAAAGAAATGTTGGACAACCATTGGCTTGAATTAATCAATGCATTTTTTCTGCCTGTATGTTTGGAGAAAATTCTGCTGAGGCCTGATTATATGCCTGGAGCCTCACTATGGCTAGACGAAGAATGATCACACTATGAATTGTCTTCATGCGTTACTTGTTCTGTTGTAGGCCAAATATGTGTTTTGTATCTCTTTAGATGATTTGGTACACATACTATGAAGTAAGGTATAAAAATGTAGATAAGATAATAATACGAAAAGTTTTAAAATACATTAAAAAGAGAGAGAGTCAGAAAATCTTAGATTGGGATGAATAAATCCTGGTGACGTTGTATGAGTCATACTTCAGAGATAAAGTACTTAAAGCAAATACAGTCCTATCACTTGAGTAATATTCATATAAGTGAAGTGCTGCCAGCCATTTCTTCTGCCCCTCTACGTTTTATTTTCTTCTGCAGGCAAGTCAAGTCAAGTCCATGTCATAAATAAGACTTTACAACAAATTCCCTGGCAAATATTTTTCAGTGTAAAAGAGCTAAGAAAATAGCAAGACACTTGCTGCACTGGCAATATTTAAAATGATGTCAAAGAGAGGCCATTTGTCATGAACTCAGATTGAAGAGGGAAGGTCAAGGCAAACTTAATCTACACAACTTTTATATTAGCAGAATAGCTCTTCAATAAAAATAATAGTTCAACAAGGGGTAAACTTACAGGCTGTGTCTAGATTGGCATGATTTTCCGGAAATGCTTTTAACGGAAAAGTTTTCCGTTAAAAGCATTTTCGGAACAGAGCATCTAGATTGGCACGGACGCTTTTCTGCAAAAGCACTTTTTGCGGAAAAGCGTCCCTGGCCAATCTAGACGCGCTTTTGTGCAAGAAAGCCCTGATCGCCATTTTAGCCATCGGGGCTTTTTTGCGCAAAACAATACCACGTTGTCTACACTGGTCCTCTTGAGCAAAAGCATTTGCACAAGAAGGCTTTTGCCCGAACGGGAGCAGCATAGTATTTGCGCAAGAACACTGACGATCATACATGAGATTCAAGTGGCCAGTGTAGACAGCTGGCAAGTTTTTCCGGAAAAGCGGCTGATTTTCTGGAAAAACTGGCCAGTCTAGACACAGCCACAGAGTATTGTGAAGTGAACCAGACAGCTGTTATCAGAATTAATGTTATCTGAGTTACCTATATTTTTTGTTTTTCATTTACAGTGTATCTAGTACTTACTCAAACTGATTACTAATGTGATATGTGAAATACCTGACAATGTCTCAGATTCACCAAAACTTCTTAGGTTATAAGTTTCCTTTTTTAAATGAGGCAGAAGGAGCAGAAGAGGAATGCAATAAATATAACCGAAAATAAATATGGACACCAATTGTCATTCAGCTGTATTGGACAGTGAGTTGGGATTCCTGGAGTAAAGATTCAGAAGATCCTCAGATATGGTAAATAGTTTAAAAAAATCAATTATATACAATCTTCAGAAAAACTATCTAGATATTGTTTGTGCTAGCTTATTCCCCACTATCTAATGAATTGAATTCCAGACACCCTATATCTAGTTTCATCTTTAGCTATGCCAGTACTCTTGTTATTTGATACAGAGTATGTTGAGAGGAACAAAGTTCACATCAGAAAGAGAACAATTTTTTTCATGTAGGTTCTCTTGTAACTGTTCTGTATCTGAACATTTTTTTAAGGCCACATAAAAATGTGATTTCTGAATGATGTGATCACTACACATTATTTGTTGGTTTGGCGAGATGTAGATAATTCAAGTATTGATCTTTTCTTGGTCTAGTTATTTTAATTTTAGACCCTTAAACTGAATTATGATACATGTGAGCAAACCGCTGCATTCAACTGGAGCAAAACTGACTTGAATAATATCCCAAGAGAGCTTTGCAGCATGAGCACATGGATGACAAACCCTAGGTCTGTATAGGTAGATATATTGCCTCACAGTGATTTTTGCAGGATTGGGGCCATAATAATTCAGGTATAGATTGACTAAATGGACAGTGCCAAATATGGCTATCTATGAATGTGAGTTGTAGGGAGTTTCTTTGTTTCATTGACCTACTTTTGAACCTCAATTTCACAGCTGTTCTGTGGAATACTGCTTTTTCCTGAGGAGATGCTGCAGCATGACTCATGATGCACCTAATGGACCAGTGCACCACCCAATGGGGCAGTAGCTATATGCTTCAGTTTTTTGTTCACCTAGCAGTATAGTTGGAACAAAGACATTGCATATCACTCCCAAATACTCTATCAGTTATTTTACACATAAACGAATGCAGCACTAGTAATTGTAAGTAAGACTGTATTAACATTACTCTCAAAGAATCTTAGGTGTTTAATTGCTATGAACAAAGAACAAATAATGGGAATAAGTTGCCTTTATGATTTCACTGCAAAAGAATTAATGTGATGGGCAATTAAAATATGCATTTAAATTTAGCTATTACATTGTTTGTCATTCAGAACTATCTCAAATAAACTTAAATGGTTTATTAAAACATTAATTCAATTCCTTATATAAAAGTCAGATAATTATAATAAAATGTTTCATATGATAATGAGAAGCACTTTAATGAAGTTTTGGTTTAATTGCAGAGGTTATCATTATAATTTGCCTGTGGGAAAATGGCAGAATGGTAATTATTTCTTTTCATTATGATTGGAGCTTTAAATGGTTATTTAGCAAATTGTTATAGAAATATTTGTTTACATGTATGTATTTATGGATAATTGGAGTATTTAGTGTGTATACATTTATAAAATTAGATAGAACCATAAACTAAATTTCTCAGGACCACGTTCAAACATTGCTTAGCCTGCTTATATGTCACAGATGCATCTAGCATCCCCAAATGAGAATATCAAGTCTTACAGAATGTAATAGAAATTGAGAACGTGTTATTTTTTTATTTTCATGATATAAAATTATACTCTTATGGTATTAGGCTGTGCCTTCCACTTAAAAAGAAAAAGGTTTTATATCTGGTAACTTGAGATAATTATCTTGATGAAAAATTCTAGTGGAGACAAATCATTGTAGTATATTTAGATGAAGTAATCTCCTAGCAAGGGGACTAGAGTGGGAGACGACTATCAACACTTAGATGTGATTCACATGACAGACTTCTAAAATGAGATGGGATACTTTCAAGACCGCGAGCTAGGAAACTTAGAGGAGGTCCTTTCTGATAGTTGCCTAAGAGCTTACAATTAAAAAGTAAATAAGAGATAATGCCAAAGAAAGTAACATGACACTCAGGGCACATCTACACAGCAGGGCAAAAGTAGAATTAAGCTATGCAACTTCAGCTACGCCAATTGCTGAATTCAAAATAGCTTAATTTGGCTTTTGGTACTGTCCACACAGCAGGAAGCTGAAGGAAGAACACTCTTCCTTTGATTTCCCTTACTCCTTGTGAAATGCGGGTTACAGGCCATGGAGTATGAAGTCCTTTGGCTCGCCATTATTTCGAAATAATGGCTTGCTATACAGACATGCTCTTTGTTGTTTTGGAATAATGCCAGTTATTCTGAAATAAGGCTGTTGTGCAGACATAACCTCAGACTCTCTTTGTGGGAGAGGGGAGGCATTTTGGAAAGGGTGTGTCAGAGAGAAATAGATAGAAGGTGTGTCGACATTGCACTAAAAGACCCACAGCTGTCCTGGGTCAGCTGACTTGCGCTAGCAGGACTCAGGATGTGAGTCTATAAAACTGCAATATAAATATCTGGGTTCTTGCTGGAGCCTGGGATCTGCGACCCTCCTTGCTGTCTGCTTACTCTGGTAAAATCTTGTCAGGCAGCTTTGAAGGTGCACAGTTCCTATAAAAGCGACCAGGAGTCCTGTAGCACCTTAGGGTATGTCTACACTACAGCGCTATTTCGAATTAACTTAATTTGAAATAGTTAATTCGAATTAATCTAATTCAAAATAATGCATCTATACACAAAAACTATTTTGAAATAGCGTTTTGCTATTTCAAAATAGCACATTGACACTGAGTGGACCCTGAACTGAAGTTAAGGCTGGCCGGAACCAGTGCCGGCAGGGCATCAGGTTAGGACTTAGTGTGTGGGGCTGCTGCCTGAGGCTAACTGAGCTCTATGCTTAGAGGGACCCTACCTCCACCCCGGACAGACAGTTCTTAGGGTTCCCCACTTGCTTGTCTACCTCGATGAGGGACAGCAAAGCAGTCCTGTCTTGGAGTGCCCTGAGTGCCCACACTGAGGACACCACAGCACTTGGCCACATGGAGCCAGAGCTGCCCCTGGGCACACCGGTGCGTCTCATGGGGTTGTTGCCATCAGCCCGGCTGCACTTGCTGCAGGCTGCCATCTGGCGGGTCCATCGGGGGGCTGTCAGGATCCAGGAGGCCCTGTGGGAGAGCATCCACCCCCAGGAGCCCTCACAGCCACCCCAGTCCTCCCCACCAGGGGCTCATGCCCCATTCCTCCCTCACGTCCTTCCACTTACCCTCCTTAGCCCCCCTTCCTGATGTCAAACAAAAGACACGTATGTTCAAAAATTGAAACTGGGTTTATTGAACAAAACTGCGGGGGGGAGGGGCATGAACCTCTGGGGAGACTGAGAAAAGGAGGTGGGAGAGGGGAAGAGAGAGGGTGGGAGAGGGTGGGAAACCTGGGAGAAGGGAGCTGGAAGGGAGAAACAAGGGGAATCAGGGGGAGGGGAAGCTCAGGGCTCAGGGTTGGGGGTCTCACAGGACCAACTTGATTTTCATGCAAACCTGCTCCTGGGTTCACATGTGGCCTTTGGTGGCCAGGCTGGCAGCTATCCTGCCATAGACGGCCACGTTCCTCCGTCTAGTGCGGAGATCATGGACATTAGGGGCATCCCCCCAAACCTGAATAAGGTCCATGATCTCCACCCTGGACCAGGAAGGCGCCCACCTTCTCCAGCCCCTGGCAGGCTCCTGGGAGCTGGCAGACTGCTCCTGGGGAGTGGTGGAGGGCTGGCTGCCAGTGACTTGCTGGCTCATGTTTTGGGGCCGCTGGGTCAGGGGCCCCGGTGGCCACTGCTGTCTCTGGGCTGGCAGGCTTGGAGCTGGCACAGGCACTTTGGCTAGGGTCTATCCCTTTAATGGCTCCGGGGCTGGGGGAGAGGAGAGTAAGTTTTCCTCATTGTGCCCAGAGTGGCCACCAGGGTTCCCTGGGAAGGGCTGGAGGCCCCCTATTTCGAATTAAGTGTCTACACAGCACTTAATTCAAAATGGCTATTTCAAATTTGGCGTTACTCCTCGTAGAATGAGGTTTACCAAATTCGAATTAAGGGCTCCGCTATTTCGAATTAAATTCGAAATAGTGGTTTGCATGTATAGACGCTATTAAAGTTAATTGGAAATAACAGCTGTTATTTCGAATTAACTTTGCAGTGTAGACATACCCTTATAGACTAACAGATGTATTGGAGCATAAGCTTTCGTGGGCAAAGACCCACTTCGTCAGATGCATGTCACTTTTGCAGATCCAGACTAACACGGCTACCCCTCTGATACTTGACACCATGCAAGTTCCTATAAAGTGTCAAATGCACTGGCTTTCGCAAGCAAATGAATCCTATTCCTTAATGGAAAAGCAAAAGAAATGAGAATTACTTTCTTATGATGGATGGACCTTTCCAGATGTTTCTGCTGCCTGTTTTCTGTTCAGCTACACATATATTGAAACTGCTTCTTCCCAAAAAACAAAACCTTTACAACATTTGACTTAGGTAATTCAAAGAGGAGGATTAATTGTGGACTGTTTTGAAATGAGTCTTTTTTAGGTTTCTAGATAGAAAATGTCATCATTTTCTCCTCCCATCCATAATAAATGGCAACTTTTAAGCAAAAAACAAACCAAAACTAAAACTCTAAAACTGAAATATTTAGACTAAAAGCTAACATAGTTATATGAAATAGCATCATGGTCCCATTTTCCTCTGTGGCAGGCTCCCTGGTTAGATTACATTTCCTGTGCTGCAACATAGTTATCCATTTGTCCCTAAAATATGGAGTCATAAGAACATAAGAACATAAGAATGGCCATACTGGGTCAGACCAAAGGTCCATCGAGCCCAGCATCCCATCTGCCGACGGTGGCCAATGCCAGGTGCCCCAGAGAAGGAGAACAGAAGACAATGATCAAGTGATTTATCTCCTGCCATCCATCTCCTGCCCTTGTTATGAAGGCTAGGGCACCATACTTTATCCCTGGCTAATAGCCATTTATGGACCTAACCTGCAAAAATTTATCAAGCTCTTTTTTAAACCCTAATAGAGTCCTGGCCTTCACAGCCTCCTCGGGCAAGGAGTTCCACAGGTTGACTGTGCGCTGTGTGAAGAAAAATTTCCTTTTATTAGTTTTGAACCTACTACCCATCAATTTCATTTGGTGTCCCCTAGTTCTTGTATTATGGGAAAAGGTAAATAATTTTTCTATAATCACTTTCTCCACACCATTCATGATTTTATATACCTCTATCATATCACCCCTCAATCGCCTTTTTTCCAAACTGAAAAGTCCCAGTCTCTCTAGCCTCTCCCCATATGGGACCCTTTCCAAGCCCCTAATCATCTTAGTCGCCCTTTTCTGAACCTTTTCTAATGCCAATATATCTTTTTTGAGGTGAGGAGACCACATCTGCACGCAGTACTCGAGATGTGGGCGTACCATAGTTTTATATAGGGGAAGTATGATATCTTTTGTCTTATTATCTATCCCTTTTTTAATAATTCCTAACATCCTATTTGCCTTACTAACTGCCGCTGCACACTGCGTGGATGTCTTCATAGAACTATCCACTATAACTCCAAGATCCCTTTCCTGATCTGTCGTAGCTAAATTTGACCCCATCATGTAGTACGTGTAATTTGGGTTATTTTTTCCAACATGCATTACCTTACACTTACCCACATTAAATTTCATTTGCCATTTTGCTGCCCAATCACTCAGTTTGCTGAGATCTTTTTGTAGTTCTTCACAATCCCTTTTGCATTTGACTGTCCTGAACAACTTTGTGTCATCTGCAAACTTGGCCACCTCACTGCTTACCTCATTTTCTAGATCATTGATGAACAAGTTGAACAGGATTGGTCCCAGTACTGACCCCTGGGGAACACCACTAGTTACCCTCCTCCATTGTGAAAATTTACCATTTATTCCCACCCTTTGTTTTCTGTCTTTTAACCAATTCTTGATCCATGAAAGGACCTTTCCTCCTATCCCATGACCACCTAATTTAGGTAAAAGCCTTTGGTGTGGGACCGTGTCAAAGGCTTTCTGGAAATCTAGGTATATTATATCCACTGGGTGCCCCTTGTCCGCATGTTTATTAACCCCTTCAAAGAATTCTAACAGATTAGTTAGACACGACTTCCCTCTGCAGAAACCATGCTGACTTTTGCCCAACAAACTGTCCCATCATGGCGACAGGGCATAATGTGAGATGAAGTACAACTGGGAAGACAGGTGAATAAAGAAAAATGGGGACATAAGAAAGTGGAACTACAACTCCCACCAGGCAGTATTGCAGCATTTCTGAATCAGAATATTTCAGTTTTTGGCCATAAATATTTTTTTTCACAGAGAATTGAACCTCTTTTTTTACCCATTCAATGACTCAAAGAAAATATCAACATTTTCTGATGAAAACAGACATTTTTCACAAAATTTTTTATTTGAAATCCCGATTATCTGAAAAAAAAATCTGAAGGTAGATGTCTAAAAAAAGTTATTCAAGCAAGCACATTAGCAGCAAGCATTTTCTAAAAAAGAAAACTAAATTATATAAATTCCATCCACTATTTAGTCTAATGGTAGAAGATAGAAAAATAAGCAAACATAACACTTCAGCAACTCAATCTAATATAACACAGTCATTTTGATCTGTGATTAATTTTTGTCTTTGTCTTTCCATGCTATTGGGTGAAAAATAGCCACAAGAAGAAAATGTAATAAATATAACAGCTCCTTGCTTTTTCTTCGAGCTGCTCTATGCTATCCAAAGCCTAGAGTAAGCAATGTAAACTGCAACACAGGGGCCAAATTGTCCACTCTTGTAAATTGGCCATTTTAGCCATTAATTTACCTCTGACACACATACATGCACAGACACACTGCACATACACACAAACTACACACAGACACCTCACTTCACATATATGCAAGCACACACACACAAAGATTCACATTAAAGAATACCTTCATCTTATTCATGAACTCAATCATATTTACTGTTAATATTAAATTAATTTAAACGAAAAACTCTCTTTACTTCATTAGAGTTGCACAAATTTATAGTTGAAGAGAATTTGGCCACACATTTTTTACACATTAATTAAAATATTTTTGAAAGGTAAAGAAAATAATTACCTGCAGTCACTGTAATTTGGAATGACATTCATCTGAGAACTTAAATAATGAAAAGACACATTTAGTATTTGCCAAGATCGACTGTGTAAATACCATAAATACACCAATATTTTTATTTACTATTAAATCAAAGACTTCTATGATGCTTTTTTAAACAGCTCACCCATTTTCTGTGGAAGGCAAGTAGCATATTCTGTATTCCTGAATATGTATCTTCATAGGGTATGTCTACACTACAGGACAAAGTCAAATTAAGATACGCAACTTCAGCTACATTACATTTGGCTACATTGTGCAGCCAAAGTCGAAGAAGCTTAACTCGGCTTTTGGCACCGTCTACACCAGTAGTAACCAACCAGTAGATTGGGATATACCGGTAGATCTTGGAGCCCCTGACAAGTGATCTTGACTGGTTTGGCCAAGAGACTATCAAATACGGGCACTTCAGCTGCCCCTCCCCCCCACTGCTGTGCATCTCCTGCCCTTTGCCTTAGAGATTGCCCCCACTCCCAGGAGCCTCCTGCTTGCTGCGCAGAGTAGGGAAGGGAGAGGAGGGGCCACTGATGTCAGGGCCCCACCCTGTATTCTGTCTCCACAGAACGAATGCAGGGGGGAGGCACAAGGCTTGGGATGGAGGGAGTTTGCTGACTGCTTTGGAGAGTGGTGCAGGGCCAGGACAGGAGTAAGCCTTCCTTAGCCCCACTGTACCAACACCCAGGAGCCCCCTCTTACACTCCAAGTTCCTGCTCTAGCCCTGAGCCCCCTGCACCCAAACTCCCTTACAGAGCCTGTACTCTGAGCCCCCTCCTTCCCCGCAACTCCCTGCCCCAGGCTCAGCTCAGCACCCCTCTCACATTCCAAATCCCCTAGCCCAAGACCAGAGCCTGTGCTCCAATCCTCTGCCTGGTGAAAGGGAGGGAGGATGGAGGAAGGGAGGACGGAGTGAGCAGGGGCAGGGCCTCAGAGAAGGGGCAGGAAGGAGGCGGGGCAAGGGTATTTGGGTTGAGGTAGATCCTGGATTGCACTTAAATTCAAAAAGTGATCTTGTGCTTAAAAAGGTTGGAGACCACTGGTCTATACCTTTGACTTCCCTTACACCTCGTGAAAGCAGGGTTACCAGCATCAACCAGAGTGCCCCTTTCACTTCAAATTAGCTGTCTTAACTAATTCAAACCCAGAAGATCGACAGCAGCAGCTTCAATCTTTCTCTGTAGTGTAGACATGTCAACATTGTGCAACGCTTTGTTTCACTGAAGATAATGTGAAGTATCTGTTAAACTGAAAAAACAAAAACTGGCCTGGTAGCACTTTATAGACTAACAAAACATGTGGATGGTATCATGAGCTTTTGTGGGCACAGCCCATTTCTTCAGGTGTCCGGAGTTTTTCATCTGAAGAAGTGGGCTGTGCCTACAAAAGCTCATGATACCATCTACATGTTTTGTTAGTCTATTAAGTGCTACCAGACCAGTTTTTGTTTTTTCAGTTTATCCTGTACAGACTAACTCGGCTACCCCCTGAAGCTTCTGAAGTATCTGTGTCATCATACAGGGAATCCTGTGAATGTCTCCCAATTCTTAGTTGTTTGATTAGCTTCCGTCAGGTTGAAAAAAGACAAAATCTTTGTTTATCTTGAATTATCTCTAGAGTTTACTGTTGTACCTAATGTGGCTGTTAGAAAATGATACACTTTCCAATTCCAGCACATATATAGCTTCTAACTGAGCTTTAAAAAAGTCATATTTATCATTTTAGCCATTCATCTTTGACAGGGTGGTCTGTAACACCCACTTAAGTGTATCTTTGAAGATTTTCAGCTTTATTGTATCACACTCTGTAGTCTGTTCTGACTGGAGCATGGCTCTGCCAATTGGGAATCCTTGTTCGTTACAAACCATTCTTAGCCTACTAATTTTCCTCTTTCTACACACACACACACACATACACACACACTTGCAAACACATTCACACAAAGATTCACATTAAGGAGTACCTTCAGCTCATTTGTGAACTCAGTCAAATGTATAATTAATACAATTAATATTCTCAACATATCAGTCCCAAAGAGCATCAAGCTGAACTCATCAGTGGGTAAATGTTTGGCCATGTCACATGGAGTTTGGTGTCAGAAGCACAATAAAATGCAAGCAGGCACTGGGCATATAAAATACAAAACTATAGAGATTATTCATGCAAATGTATAAATTAAAAAGTAAGAAATAACAGTTTGCTTTTGTAACCCTTACTCGTATTCCAGGGTACTTACTCATATTTGCAGTGCCATGAATCATGCCCTGTGGCTGTTAGTTTCTGTCATAAGAAAATTTGTCCTGGTAATTTTGGTACACAGCTAATGAGAAAGATAAATCCTAAAATATTCATGCCAGAAAAATAAGGCTGTACATATTTTATCCTGGATTCAAATATAAGTCTAATGTCTATGTTAAGAATTATTTCTAATTAGAAATTAGAAGTAGATAAACTCAGTGACCTGAGATATAATTAATTTAGCAGCTTGGCCATATCTGAAGCAATAGAAAGCAATTTTCCTCAGAAAGGTTGAAAAAAATCCATATTGATCAGTACTAAGTAGTAAAAATTTATTGCATTGTTGTCAGTTGCCTTATTCCAAATCAATACAAATCTCACCAAAAGCTTCTTAAATGCAATAAGAATCTGACAAGACCTTTTTGTCACAGATTAGTGTTAAAGCAATGAAAGAGCCCCTGAGGAAAATTGTCTCTGACCAAAATGCCAGTTGTATTCTGTTTCAGAAGTGTTCTTTTGGGTATAGGACATCTTTATTGACATTTTGGAACCACGAAGAAAAGCTTAGTGCTTTATCAGTTAACTGATGCAAATGTTAAGAAATGCCTAAGGACTTTGAGCTCCAGATAAGTTGTTTTTCATCAAGTTGCAAGATTTGTTGCATACCAGATGCTAACAAAGAATTGATTTTTTAGAGAAAATATTTCTATTTCCAGAGTAAAAATATACCGTTGGACACATTTTAACAGTCCTGTTTGAAATTTAATAAAAAAAATAATGTCATGATGTGATGAGAGTTTGAGGACTAAAATCCTTTAGCAGGAATACTGCAGCTGATTCATAGTGACATGAAAAAAAACATTCTTTTGGAGGCATAGGGAAGAGGTTTTTGCAGGCAAGCTGTGAGATATGCTGCATTCAGAATGTATTCAACTCAGCTTCAACTTAACTTTAGATCTTACTACAAGAAGCAACCACATCAAGAAGCAGAATCTGATTGGGAGCTACAAAAGCAGAAACAGCAGCCTCTAGACCTTTTAAGAGAAGTGATGTTTCATGAATCTGATCTTACTAGAATTTAGTCATCTTGGCTGCACTGATATGTGCATTGCATTAATGTATCCAGAGATACTTCTATTTAATGTCTATTACTTATTGCTTAATAATTATTTGGACATTACAAATACACATGGCATCTATTAAAAATTATGTCAATTTAGATTTGGTGAAAGGTGCCAGATTAACAGGCAAGGGGTTTTGATTTCCAGTATTGTTTCAATATGAAAGCAATTTTTTTATAGGATCAATCTGGCATTAGAGGTATATTTATATTGGTGAATTATGTTAGGAGTTTAGGGTGTCTAAACTAAGTCACGTTGCTGCATCCCTTCTCTAGTAGGATGTAAGTATTATGTCCATTTCTGGTAAATCCCATTGATTTTGGCCATTTTAATTATATCATAAGGAGATCCCAGCTTTGTTTATATTCATAATTAATGGAAGCGATTTGCTCACATGTTACTGTGTGAAGTTTATCACCAGATCATGGAAGTTCAATTTAAAAGCAAAAGTGCACTTTCCCAATCATTATAACAACTTTGGATAATTTCAACTGGGGACAGAGTGGAGTGCATTTCTGATGCTGTCTGTCTGACACTATGTTGGTGTGTGTTTGAAATTTGTTTGACAAAACATCAAAAAAGCAACAACAATAAAAACCTCACTGATCCCTTTTTTCTGCATTAATTGGTTAGTTTATCTTTTCAATTATTATTATTGAAGGCCATGTCTACACTAGGAAACTATTTCAAAATTAGTAATTTCAATTTAATAATTTGTGATTTTACAAAATTGAACTAGTGTATCCACACCACAGGGAAGCTTCAAAAATAGTCCAAGGCAGGCTCCGCTAAGGTGGACATGTTACCTTGGACTTAGAGCCCTAGGAAGCACTAGGACATAATTAGTCTGAATTAATCTGGGGAATAGTTATTTCGAAATAGCGGGACTGGCAGGTCCATGCTACTGTTATTTCAAAAATAACTATTTCAGACTTAGCAGTACTTCTGGTGAAAAGCAGGAATACAGAGTTTGATTTCTGTGGCCCGTTATTTCAAAATAATGGGCTTGGCAGAGTGGATGCTCCACTTACAAATTCAACTGGGGGGGGGCGGTTATTTCAAATTAAAGTCCTAGGCTACGTCTAGACTGGCATGATTTTCCGCAAATGCTTTTAACGGAAAAGTTTTTCCGTTAAAAGCATTTGCGGAAAAGAGCATCTAGATTGGCACGGACGCTTTTGTGCAAAAGCACTTTTTGCGGAAAAGCGTCCGTGCCAATCTAGACGCGGTTTTGCACAAGAAAGCCCCGATCGCCATTTTCGCCATTGGGGCTTTTTTGCGCAAAACGGTTCTCAGTTGTCTACACTGGCCCTCTTGCACAAAAGCATTTGCGCAAGAGGTCTTTTTCCCGAATGGGAGAGTCATTGTATTTGCGCAAGGACACTGACGATCATACATTAGATCGTCAGTGTTCTTGCGCAAATTCAAGTGGCCAGTGTAGACAGCTGGCAAGTTTTTCCACAAAAGCAACTGCTTTTGCGGAAAAACTTGCCAGTCTAGATGCAGCCCTAGTGTAGACCAGGACTAAGAGAGAGGAAATTACAGAATCTTTCCCTAAAAACATTTGTGGATATCTGTTTAGATCTCCGCAGATCTACCGCTGTTTTTCCATTCCCCAGAATATTATTGTTTTATGCTAAACAAAAAAACCACAGAAGTCTCTACAAGGGATGATTGTTACTCTGTCAAACCACATATGTCATAAATATACATGAAACGTGCATTTTTAGCTTGAATTTTGCAACATGTGTATAACTATTCACCAATACCTTGAATTTTCAATTATTTATTTTTACACTTTAGCATGGAAATCAAAATTCACATTGTCGGTGGTGAAGTCATCCAGTCAAAGAACAGAAATAACAACTAGAATACTAATTTGTCATAAAAAATCTGAGGACAAATACACATTCCCTGAAAAACAATCCATGAATTATTTTGAACATAGTGTAGAATGCTATGATAGTAAGAAACAGTAAAGAATGGAAGTCCATGAAAATATTATTTGCTAATAATTGTTCATAAAGGGTATGTCTACATAGCAAAATTATTTCGAAATAACAGCCCTTATTTGGAAATAAGTTTACTAGCATCTACACAGCCAAACCACTATTTCAAAATTAATTCAAAATTGCGGAGCGCTTATTTCGAATTTGGGAAACCTCATTCCACGAGGAATAATGCCAAATTCAAAATAGCTAAATTGAAATAAGCTCTGTGTAGACGCTTATTTCAAAATAGGGGGCCTCCAGCCCTTCCCAGGATGCCCTGCTGGCCACTCTGGGCCAAACCAGGAAAACTCCTCTCCTCCCACCAGTCCCGGAGCCCTTAAAGGGGTAGACTCTGGCCACATTGCCTGTGCCAGCTGCAAGCCTGACAGCACAGAGCCAGCAGTCACTGCTCCTGACCCAACGTGAGCCAGCAACCCACTGGCACCCAGCCCTCCACCGCTCCCCAGGAGCAGTCTGCCAGCTCCCAAGAGCCTGCCAGGGGCCAGAAAAGGCGGGCGCCTGCCTGGTCCAGTGCGGAGATCATGGACCTCATTCAGGTTTGGGGGGAGGACTCCAATGTCCATGATCTCTGCACTAGACAGAGGAATGGGGCCGTCCACAGGCGGATAGCTGACAGCCTGGCCACCAAAGGCCACATACGCACCCAGGAGCAGGTGCACATGAAAATAAAGAAGCTGCGGCAGGCCTATGCCAGGGTCACAGGTGACAGCTCCCAAACAGGGGCTGACCCAAACCCCTACCCCTATTATGATGCTCTGGACCGCATCCTGGGGGGGGGGGTCAGATGGTCCATGCCCCCCAGGTGGTCATTGACCCTGGGGCAGAGGGCCCTGACCAGGGCATGGAGGAGGAGAAGGACGACGACTGCCAGGAGTCACAGGAGCCTGGAGGGAGGGTGGCCCTCACCCAGGATCACAGAGGCATCATAGCAGCCATGTCACCGGTGTGATCTGAGGCTGGGGAGGCCTTGACATGTGAGTGCCATCACTGTCCCCTTATGCAGGGTGGGGGAGGGGGAGATGGAGACCAGGGACCGTGCTTGTGGGCCTTGCTGACCATGGATCACGCAGCAACCTGTGCATGTGCCGTGCCACCCTGGCTACCACACAGGGCCCCTGACCTGTTACCCACACGCGTGTATGTATGAAGGCACATGACATGCTCCTGACTCCGGGGAGGGACACTGCACGATGCCCTCCCTCCACAAGCCCCCTCTACACAGAGGCAGGGCACATCTCTTCTCTTCTCCCCGCCCCACACCCACACTATATACAGCACAGGGGCATGTGTGCAGTCCCGGGCCAGCTCCCACTCCCAAAGATAGCAGAACATGCCAAACATGGCCTGTGTGCAAGCACATTGGCTCCGATGGTGCAGAGACCTGCCATCCTCGCCTTTCAGAGGGGGGCTGGGCTTCACCCACTGTGTCCCCAGGTATAACTGACCACTTCTCTTGTTTCTCCATAGCCACAGCATCTGCGAGTGCAGGGCGCACCACCCCGCCCAAGACATCCTCCCGCACCCGGGCCAGCAGGGTGACCCGGAACCAGGAGGAGTACCATCAGCAGCACCTGGGGCTCCTGCAAAGGCAGGTCTGCATCCTGGAGCACTGGGTGTAGGCAGGCCTGCAGCTGTGGTGGGAAAGCTGGTAGGAGCTGCTAGCCCAGGGCCATGCCATCTGCAGACATCTGCAGACCCTGGTGCAGAGATTAGTCCCTCCTGCTGCTCCAGCCCCTGCTGCCGCCCCAGCTATCACTCCTCCTCCCACTCCTGCTCCCCTGCCTGCCTCTTCCTCCCCCTCTCCCTATCCACCCCACCCTCCATACCTGTACCTCGCAGGGATGCCAAGGCCCCCGCACCTGCAGTTCTGGGAGACAGGTGGACCAGCAAGACCCCCAACCCTGAGCTTCTCCTCCCCCTTCCTCCCCTTGCTTCCCCCTTCCAGCTCCCTCCTCCCAGGTTTACTCCTCCCCTCTCCCGCCCTCATTCCACCCCCGCCCCAGTTATGTTCAATAAAAAGAGAGTTTGTTTTTGGTAACCCAGGTGTTTTTATTTTACATCAGGAAGGGGGGTTAAGGAGGGAAAAGTGGAAGGATGTGAGGGTGGAATAAGGCACAAGGCCCCAGTGGGGCACACCAGGGAGACTTCACTCTTCCTCCATCTGGAGCTCTCCCGCAGGGCCTCCCGGATACCGACAGCCCCCTGATGACCCCCCCCAGCTGGAAGCTGTGCGGGGCTGTGCATACAGGCCAGCCAAGTGGTCAGCCTCTGTCATCCAGCCTGGCAGGAAAGCTTCCCCCTTCCTTTCGCACAAATTGTGCAGCACACAGCACTCTGCCACCACGTGCAGAATATTCCTCTTGGAGAGGTCCAGGAGGGTGAGGAGGCATCTAAATTGGGCCTTCAGCCGGTCGAAGGCACCCTCCACCACGATGCGGGCCCTGCTGAGCCTGGCATTAAAGGCCTGCCGGGAGGGGATGAGGTGTCCCGTGTAGGGCTTCAGGAGCCAGGGTTGTAGTGGGTAGCCGCATCCCCCACCAGGCACACAGGCATGTCCACGTCCCCGACCCTGATGTGGCGGTTGGAGAAGAAAGTCCCGGCATGCAGCCTCTGGCACATGAAGGAGTTGCGATACACCCGTGCGTCATGTGCTTTGCTGGACCAGCCCATGTTAATGTCCAGGAAGCAGCCCCGGCGGTCAGACACAGCCTGCAGAATAACCAAGAGGTATCCCTTCTGGTTTATGTACAGGGAGTCCTGGTGGTCTGGGGCACGGATGGGGATGTGCGTCTCATCGATTGCCCCCCCCCCACAGTTGGGGAAGCCCAGGGCGCCAAACCCCTCGATGACCGCGTCCACATCAGTGAGGCAGATGACTCTGCAGAGCAGCACTCTATTGATGGCGATGACCGCCTACAGAGGGACACACAAAACCGAGAGTCACTGGGGTGCCAGGGTGGCTGACAGTGCTCCTTCCCCACCACTGCCCTGCACCCCCTCCCCAGGAGCAACCCCCCTGCAATCCTGGCCACCACGGGCAGTCTGTAGTGCAGCTGGGACAGAACAAACCCTCCCGGGGAGGGGACTTGCACCATCTCCCCCCCCCTTTTCCCTGGGCAGCCCATCCCCTCTTTGCCCCCCCCCCCCCCGCCACCAGGCACAGTGGCTGGAGATTGCCATACCTGCATGAGCACTGCTCCGATGGTGGATCTCCCCACGCCGAACTGGTTCCCCACAGATCGGTAGCTATCCGGCATGGAAAGCTTCCAAAGGGCAATGGCCACCCACTTCTGGAGGGGAATGGCGGGCCTCATGCGTGTATCCCGTCGCCGCAGAGAAGGGGTGAGCCACTCACAGAGCTTGAGGAAGGTGTCCTTCTTCATCCTGAAGTTCTGGGTCCATTGTTGGTTTCCCCAGTGCTCCAGGATGATGTGGTCCCACCAGTCACTGCTGGCGGGGCATGCTGGCATCCAGGTGCTGCTGCTGCTCCTCCTCGTCCCCCAGGAGGGTCTGGAAGAGGGCCTGAGGGTCGGGCTGCAGCAGATGCTGTGAGGCAGCCTCCAGCAATTGCTGCCAGGCTTGCAGCAAGACATCCAAAATGAGCACCAGAGTGCCCAGAGGCAACTCTGGCTCCATGGTGCCGAGTGCTGTTGTGTCCCGAGTCAGGGCAACCAAAGCAGGCAGAGAAAAAAATGCTTTGCTGTCCCTCAGCGAGGTAGGCAAGCAAGCAGGGAAAGCTGAGAACTGGCTGTCCAGGGGGGTCCCTTTAAGCACAGGCCTCAGATAGCCTCAGGCCTATATGCACCTCCTCTTGCTGCCTCTGTGTCAGAGGCAGCAAGTGGGGGTGAGGCAGGAGACAATGCCTGTGGGCAGCCAGCCTTTATGTCCCGCCCCCCCCCCCGCTGCCTTCTACAGAGGCAGCAGTGCAAGGAGGCAGGCAGGAGGGTGGGAAATTCCAACGGTTACATGTTTGCACAATTACATGTGAGCTAACATCCTTACTTAGCTCCCAATGAGATTGCTTAGAAAAGTGCAGTACAGAGCAAATGAATGGTAGTTACCATTTCATACTTTCACATAACACATTGTATACTTTCAATCCACTGTGGTTTAAAACTAATAAAAGAAAGTTCTTCTTCACACAGCGTGTCGTCAACCTGTGGAACTCCTTGCCAGAGGAGGCTGTGAAGGCTAGAACTATAACAGAGTTTAAAGAGAAGCTAGATAATTTCATGGAGGTTAGGTCCATAAAAGGCTATTAGCCAGGGGATAGAAATGGTGTCCCTGGCCTTTGTTTGTCAGAGGCTGGAGATGGATGGCATGAGACAAATTGCTTGATCATTGTCTTCGGTCCACCCCCTCTGGGGCACCCGGCGCTGGCCACTGTCGGCAGACAGGCTACAGGGCTAGATGGACCTTTGGTCTGGCCCAGTACGGCAATTCTTATGTTCTTATGTTCTAAATCCTGCCCTCAGTGAAGTCAATGGCAAAAATCTCACAGACTTCAATGACAGGATGTTACCTCATGTTTCATGGTACCTTCTTCATGAAACCAACGGGGAGAAAAGTGAAGACAGAGATGTTGCTCAAGCTCCTCAAGGGTGAAGAGAGAGAGAACGGAGACACTGACTAGTGATCTCAGATCTGTGCACAACTGAGGCTGCTTTCCAGTGTGCTCTGACGTACTTTATTATGTTGTGGATGTTTTCAAACAAGCTCTTTGACTACAGGCAATGATGCCTCAGAAGTCTGAAATTTTTACATGGTTGCCTTTGCAATTCTAGAAGCAGGACAAGAATTTATTTCAAGAAACATGAGAAGAGGTGGAAAACGTACTAATTTTATTTTGACTTTATCACAATAGAGAGTGAGAAACTGAAGTGTGAAGTGGTGTATCCTGTAAATCAGAAATCCAAAACTAGATTATGCTTTAGTTTTATCTTTGCCAAGCCAAAACGTGATGATAGGATCTTTATTAGAAACAAACCATGCCTCACCAACTTCTGAACTTGTAAATCACCAGTATAACACTGTACAGTATAGCTATTACATAGGAGTAGTGGCCAAAACATATTCAGAGAATTAATCCAGCTTTAAAATTGGAGGATTTTGGATATACAGAATAGGCTCATGAGAGTTACTTAGGAGGAGGATCACAGCAACTGTCTCTTTCATTGACTGCTGATATCAGTGAACAAAAGCAGAAAAGAGGATTTTTGCAGGGTATTTGTAAGCTATGGATGTCTCTTTACATAGTTTAGCTGAGTTAAAGACTGGATTATTAAAGCATCCTTATGTTCTGTGATGAATTAAAAGAAGATTTGCAGCCTTGGACAATAGAAAGTCATGCAGTGCAATATTAAGTAACATCTGCTGTGTACTTTTATGCCTCTTGCACATTGTAAAACACGTAGTAGGGATTTTTTTGCAAGGAGGGAGGATTCAAGGTCCACAAATGAACAACAGGTAACAGATGTTCTGGTCAGATGGTTGAACCAAAATATATGTTTTAGTAACTGAGATCGTAGGCAACAAATTAAAACAGGATTTATGACATAACAAGCTTTTGGTACTGTAATTCTCTTTTGAAAGCTCCTCTGGATATATGGAACTTTCATGCGTAAATTTCATTTCCCTAACACCAAGGAACATTATCTTATTATTCTGTGAATTGATCTTTAATTGTAGTTGGAGTAATACCAAGTGCTTCTGCCAGATTTTCAGACTTCACTTCTCAAGATAATCAAACAAGTTAATTAAAAAACAAACTCTTGTTGCTAAACTGTGGAGTGATGATATGCATGATGGTGCGTAGTCATAAGAAATATCTTATTATGAACAAATTGCATGGGGATAATGCAAATACACTCCTCTCTTTAATTTCTGTTGCTGTTCATAATCATAGAATGATTTTATTATTGTTTTTAGTATTATAAATATTATTTTATTAAGACCTGACATTATCAGTCCAATATAGACTGTAGGACACTTGATTGCTCTAACATAACACTTGTCTTTAACAAATAAAGAGCTGATCTGGAAGGCCATGTCCTGTTATGAATATATTTTTCAGGGTGATAAGAAGCTCCAGGGTGGCAGGAATCTGTGTACTTCATGGCTAAGATACTGTATAGAACAGATGAATTGTATTGGTCTCAAAGGAGCCATTGTTGCTACTGCGGGCTAGTTGCTTCTCAAAGTTGTATCCCTGCACCTTGGACATTGCTATGAGAGCATAAGAAGCTAATAAACAGCCCAAGAAGTGGCTGCTGAATTCAAATGGGACAAAACAAGCCATTTGAAAGGTCACTGTTCTGTTATTTTCTTCTTTGGCTTGATAGATGGTTGTAAAAACAGTTGCTGCCAACGCAGGTGTTTCCAAATGTCTATACTAGTGATGCTTAGCTTTGAAAGACAAGAACTGCTAGTTAGCCACAGCGAATGCTAGCATTCAGGCAGTGATGCACTGTGTTTATAACGTAAAGTATCCTATATTCCTGAAATGCAATCTACTGGCTACAGAGAAATAAAATCATTAAAATGTGGTTTTCTCGCTACATACTAGATGCATTGCATAGCTATTACTACAGCATTACTAGAGTTTATTGTTTTAATACAAGGGCTTAGGAGAAACAAGGACTGTTCACTATGTTACCTCTCTCTTCCTATGATCTACAGCTGTTGATTTCAACTGAGGTACTCAACCTAGAAGTGCCACTCAGAGGAATGTGTCAGGGAATTGTTGGGGAAGGGCCCTTTACAATACAGCCAGGGTGGGGAACCTTTTTTAGATTGGGGGCTGCTCACCCACAGAAAAATCAGTCGGGGGCTGCACACAAGTGAGAAGCAAAATAAAATAAAATAAAATAAAATAAATAGCCCTCAGTGAGGCAGCCCCCGACTGAGAAGGAGAAAGACATTCCTCACATTCCGCTCACACACCAGAGCCTTGGGGGGCCTAGACTGGTAGATTTTGTGTGCTCCAGCCCTGTGGGGGAATGGCAGGGAGTCTGGAGCACCAGCACAGACTCTGCAATGCTGGGGGGGAGCCCTGAGTCCCGGGGGCTGGATCCAGGCAAGCTGGGGGTTGCATCCAGCCCTTGGGCCTTAGGTTCCCCACTCTTGCAATACAGCTTCTGGAAATCCCCACTTGGCATAACAGAGCCAATGACTGCTCACCTTAAAGACATTCTCCAAGCCTACTCCTTCCTTGGCTTTGAAGAGGATTTGGCAGCGAGCATCTGGGCTAACGAGGGTAGGAGGTTGTATTTGGTAATTGTGACTGTTTGGAAAAAGTTCAGAGCTTTTATTGGGTGGTTTTTTCATGTGTTCTAATGTGTCATCATCCGAGGGTGCAAAGGTCAGCAGAAGTTCCAGAAATCCAACAGAAGCCCTGTTAGACACCCTTCATCTTCCTTATGGTACATTTTCTCATTACTTTAGCAGCTGGCAGGGAGGACAATGAGGTGCTTCTGAATCTGAAAGTTAGAGGCTGCCTATTGTGACACAAACAAAAATCTGAAGGCAGAAGCAAGTGAGTGAGGGGAGGGTTACAAGGTTTGCTTTGGTTGCTTCTGATGAAAAGGAAGCAGAGGGAAAGTATTTGGCAGTCAGCTAGAAAAACAGAAAGGTGTACAGGCTGTTTGGGAGATAAATGAATGAGCCAACCTATCTGGCTGGCTAAACAGAGTCATGTGGCTTTCTTCAATTATTTGGTAGCCATGGAATATATCAGTAACTTGACTGACTAAGAGGGCAAAACTGCTTCTTCCTTTCATGGAACTGTCTCTCAGTCAATCATTTAAGGATGTACCACACAGAATATATAATATAGTCTTCAATTTGCAATACTGGCACTACTTACAAATAACGAAGTGAAGTGGGTTTTCCAACAGAGGCAGCAATGAAGATTTTATAGAACCTCACATTATGTATTGTATTAATCAAAGTATATTTTTAGCTTTTGTTTTAGTCTATTTCCTGTTTTCCCTTTAAGATATGATATTATCAGTAACTATGGAAACAATGGTTTCATTGGTATAAAGGGAGTTTAGTAAAATCCACCAATGTATATAAAATCAATCTGTGCAGTGGTTTAAATTAGATATGGTGGGCTGTGAAATTAAGTAGCTTTTGAAAATGTTTTACTTAGAGAGATGTAAGTGTTATGTATACTTTCACTTACCTATCTACCACACACACACTTGTACATATATCGATACTGACTGAAAAATTTTGTAAATAATAAATTAATAAAAGTGTGTGTCTACATTGCTTGAACAAACAGACCTTTGACTTTATTTTCAACTCAGGAATTATTTTTATGGTTAGAAATTACAAAGAAAAAATAATTTTGTTGGAATATGTATATATCATTCATTAATAATGATTCATTCCTCTCTGACCCTAGTCAACAACACAGTTCACCTGCTGAGAGCACCAGCACACTAACTCTGTGTCCCCTATAACACAAACATTAGACAGAATCCCTCACAAATAGATATAGCCTTCCTTCCTTTATTAGCTTTCTTACTCCATGGACAAAGCACAATCAGTACAGAAGTCATTCCTATTCTTTAGAAAGAAGTAGATTAGTCCATTTCCTCTTGGGGGTTTGCAAAGTTCTTCAATAGACGTGACTGGAAGAGGAAGAGGCTGAAGATGGTTGCCTAAGGGAATAAACTGCTGACTTGATAAATCTTTAGGTCTTAAGAGGTCATCTCTTGATGTCTAGAAGAAAGATTGACTTACTAGCAAATATGAGCATGAGCTGTTGCTGCTTTGTGGTATAGAAAACACCTTTGTATAGGCAATACTCAGTTTTTAAATAATTTCTGGGGCAATGTTTTCATATGTGGCATCTCAGAATTCTTATGGATGCATTTATTTATTTTTAGCAGTCTCACTAAGTGCACTCTTTCAGCAAGGAGAGCTGGACTTTACATGATATTTTACCCTAATAAATGTAGCTATGTAATGTAACAAGAAGAGACTTGAAATCTTACGAACTTCAGTAAGAGTTGATAGAAATTAAATGGTACAGTAGCAGTGCACTGTGATCCAGTGGTTATTAATGAAATTAGAAAAACTTATAGCTAAATCTGTTGGGCACTTGTTTTACATCATTTGGAGTAGAAGAATCAATGGCAATTAGACTAGTAACAGCTAAGAATCTGATCTATTCAGTTTAGTATTTTGCAAATTATTGTGTTTTCACACTATGAAGCACATAACAAAACATCATAAGGTAGTTATAGTAGGGATTGTTTGACCATAACTGGCACAACAGATTGCAAATTATTTACCTCTGTTCCTGCAGGGGAAAACCGTGAATGGGAAAGGATTCATTCTCAGGGGACAAGGTAAAGAAATGTGTGTACAAGGTTATAATTTAGCGATGCTCCCTCATAAGGGACAGTATTATGATCATAGGAATTTGAGATGTGCCCTGGAGGCAAGAGTTGGGAATGTGCAGCACTGTGTGCTGCAGTTCACCAGAGATGCTTTTCAGCTTGTTTTATTAAAGTTTTATTCCTTTCTCTTTCACTGGTTTGTTCCTTAATGAACCCCAAGATCATTACTGTCAACAGACCATGTTTGTGCTGTTCTTGGATGGAAAGAGACAGCAGTGTTGTGATCCCATGGAAAGTGTTTTGAAGGAGTTCCACCCTCAGGCTGAATGAGTCAGGCCATACCCTAACTCTGCCTGTATTTGCTGGATACAAGTCCCTTGATGGAGTGGACACTTCCTGCCACTGGCAGCCTTACACACTGGGTACTATCATTGGAAGATGGGGGGGGGGGAAGAAGGAGTGAATCCAATAGTGTATAAATAACTAGGAAGTCTTATTACACCTGTATGTAGTTGACAAATGCCATTATTCCCATTTTAAAAATGAGGCACAGAAAGACTAAGTGACTTGCTCAATGTCACACAGGAAGCTAGTAGCAGAGCTGCAAATTGAATCCAGATAGTATCAATCTCAAGCTAGCTCCTTAACAACCAGACCTGGCCTTCAATTCAATATGACATTCCAGAACAACTGCAAACCTCTCAGTTATAGAATGTAGTGTTATGGAAACACAGGCTAGCCATGAAGTGTTTCTTCTACTGTATTATTCTTAACTTGTGTATTCTTAGGGCCATAAATTAATGCCGAAAGATGGACAACTCTTCCCTATGTTTTTGACAACAAAATAGATGAAGCAGATTTGTATTATTTTAAAATACTTGGCTGTTTCAATATTGGTGTCCTCAGTATTTTTTTAAAAAGTTATTTAATAAGTTGCTTCCCCCTGCAGAATGTGCATTTGAAATCCAGATTGCATCTGTCATCCCCTGACTTCACTTACCTCCAACTCTCACTGCGCTTCATGTTGAAGGTGTGTATTAATCACATTGGCAGGGACATGCTGATCACACACCCTGCAGAAGTGGACCTGAGTAAAGTGAGGTTTTCTCTGCTGTTGTGGGTAGAAAACCAGAAGACCATTGTATTTTGAGGAGTTAGTGAATCATCCCAGTTCTCATGTCTGCAAACTAGAAAACAGGCTTTGGCATGCTGTTAGCAAGGAAAATTCCCAGCTAGCTAGCTCGTTACAGAGATAGGCTGTGCCCAGTGTGGGGGAAGCTCACCGCATAGTTTAGATAACCTTCGGGGTAAACGAGCCTATCCGTGGGAATCTTCTCACAGAGGCAGGTGTTTGTTTTTTGGGGGGTTTCCTCTGCACATAGTTAGTTGCTGCTTCTGGAATTTTGTGTACAGGATATATATTGTTTAATGTTGCCAATGCCCTTTGGACTTCCCGAAGGACCTGGAACTGTACAGAGGTGCCTTTTGGACCTGGCCCAGGAGTCCATCCTTTGCTGAATCGGAGTCCCCAGCAAGCCAAAGGGATGTTTTAAGCATTCTCTTGCCTTTTATTTTTATATCACCTGTAATATCTAATAAACCTTGCATTTATTTGCATTAGGCAATTTGTGTCTTCTTGGTTACCCTCTGAGAGCAGAGTCTGGCTGGCCCAGCCTCGGAAGTAAGACATCTGCTTATCTCCAGAAAAAAAGCTAAAAAACAAACAGTGTGAACCAATATAATTACTTTCCACTTGGGGCCTGGAGGATCAGTAAAGAAAAAAATTAAAATATGCAGCTGACTGATAATTCTATTGTAACCCAGAGAGAGTTTTTAATACTGACAGTAAAGCTGTGAATGGACTTGGAAGTAGAAGAGACATTTGAGGACGAAAACTGTAGTTCATTTTAGTCCCGTAACGCCTTGGAAAGTCAATCCTGCTTTCTGGAAGCAGAAGAGAATTCTGGACTGAGGCAAACAAACAAAATTAAAGGGAATTTTTGTGTGTATTGTAGAAAAAAGCATCAATAAAAAAGAGACATCTACAAAAAGTTTACTGGAAAGAAGAGGTTAATGCCATGTTCAAAAAATAGAGTAAAAGGGGCAATGGAAATTTATGTGATTTGCAATTGCAATCTGTATTTCTAGCTCAGTAGTTCATTATGTGCTGTATGCTCTGTCAAATATGTCAAAATATAATACTCTCAAAAATGGCTCAGTTAGATTCTGAAGAACATTGACACATAGAAAAAGAAAAAAAGTATTCATATTAAGTATTGCTAAATCAATTTGAGCCTACATGGATTAAAATGAGTTGTTTTGGAGCCTAAAGGTTGAGTTTGACAGATTCTTTTATTATCGTTTTTTTTTCTCCTGGGCCCTAATCCTGTAATTTGTTGTGTGCAGCAGACTGCGGAGCCCATGCAGAGCCTGACTGAAACCAACCAGTGCACCTAGGGCTATGTCTACACTGGTGTCTAACGGTGGTATCCCGGAAAAGCTCTGCCATGTCCAATGAACACATCTGCTTTTCTGAAAAAAAAATCGGAAAATCAGATGCGTTTTTTCAGCATCCCTGTAAACCTCGTTTTACGAGGAAGAAGGGATGTTCTTAAAGAGGGTTTTTTCCCAACATTTGGCCCTGTGTAGACAGGCCAAATGTTGGAAAAGCCTTTTTTGGAAGAAAAGCGGAAAAAGATACGCAAATTGTGGTTCGCAATTTGCATTTTTTCCTATTTTTCTTTGTAGTGTAGACATAGCCTAAGTGAAGAACAGTATATAAAATAGGGCTATCCAGAAATTAATGCCAAGAAGGGAGAAGAGTACCCGATAGCTCTATGTGATCCTGAGCAGGAACTTGGGTCTTCTACAACCCCGTCAAATGCTCTGACCGCTAGGCTATAGACTCCCCCCGCCCCGGCCTGAGAAATAGTCTCATTGAAATGCATATGTTTTGATGAAACTGCATATTTGAATAGAAAAAGTATTGTTGACATTCTTTTGACCAGCTATGTTTATTATTAGAATGTTTACAAAACTGTAAGTCCACAAAATTGTTGCTGACCTAGGCTGGATCAGTACTACAACATGAAACATCCTGGTAGTGGGGGCGACATAAACATATGTCAATATATGAGAGAAGTGCAGGTAAATATAGTGGCAGCGACCCACTAGGGGCTAACCCTGGTGAACCGCTGCCTTTTATTGCCCACCCGGGTCAAGAGTCTTTCGGCCTAGTCACTGCTGTGTGCACAACTCTGAGTCAATGCAAGAAGTTTGACACAGAATGAGCATTATGATTTTGTACACTGAGATACCTCATACAGGCCTTAGCCAAGTCCAGAACTCATTGTACCAAGCACTGTATAAACGTACAGAAATAGACAATCCCTAGCAAGAAGTAACATACTATGCAAACTCACTCACTCTCTCATGAGTACATACATGTGCAGGTTCTGCTCTTTCATACCATAGGGCAGTGTTGTGCATATATCTTACTATTACTAGCATCAGTTCTGTTCCATTACTGTTAGCAAAATTGCAATCATAGACTAGTTGCTGAGAGCAGGTTTATGTCTTCTAGTACTTAAAACATCAGCTAATGCTTCAAGGGAAGACTCCCAATATTTCTAACACACATTTAGCTGACCTGCTGTTGCAAAAGGACCTGGAATAAATGCCTCTGTAAAGGTGAGAGAAAGAATAGATTAGTCTCCATGCCCATTCAGTTCTGACCTTCTCAGAAACTGCCAAGATGCTTGTGGTGAATTTCCCTGGGTGCTCTCTTTCAAAAAAGCAGATCGCTTCTTCAAAAATTGCTGTGCCTGTCTAGACGCTCTGTTTTGAAAGAAGCTTTTTCGAAAGAAGTGTGTAGTCTAGACGTACCCATAGTGCCAACCTTGTTAACTCCCAGCGGGATATAAAAGAGTTCCATGATAGGAAGAAGGTGATGGAACAGAAGAGGTTCTGAAGAAAGACCCTTAGGAAGAGCTAACTTAGGGAGAGAATTTTCATTGAAGTTTATCAAACAACTAATACAGCCAAAAATAAGGAGCAGGCTAATTTTGAACTATTAAGTAAAGCATAGAACAATCTCAGCAGGTCAGACTTGTGTACTTAAATAGCAACCGAAGGAATTATACACCTTCAGGCATGGACTCAATACTATGGCTAGGTAAAAAAAATATCCTCAGTTTAATGTCTAATACCAAAAATGTTTCTCCCAGTTTGAGGCAGACCACTAATTTCAGTGGGGTTCACCTTCTTGTGTCTTGAATTGATAGAATCTTTCAGAATGGCAGGTTTTTTTATCTGTCACTATTGTACAACCTCTATTTGGAAAGAAGTGGTCCTAACTTCTGCTCCAACAATGGGATGCAGCTGATGATATGATTAGTCTTTTTCATTTTCTTAAATTCTATCATTCCAATTTGTATTACATGTTTAACAATATTTTGTTGCTTATAAAATGTTGAGCTTGTAATGTATGAAACACTGTAGGAATAGTTATCATGAAGTTTGATTTCGGAAACTATAATATTTTCTAAGAAAGCTATTCTCAAAGGAAGGAGAAATTGATTCTGTAATGATGCCCTTTTACTCTTACTTTGTTTCTGTTATACTAAATGGCTGATGTAGGTGTAGTCCTCCTGTCTGAGGTTGCTGCAGCATGATGAAAGTTGATCAATATGTCATTATTGATCAGTTTCCTTCAGATTGGGTTAGCAAACTTATATGCAATATTTGGCTCTATCCAGCCCGGATAGACTATTTTATCCACAAGTAAATTTGAATAAGTGTGTCTCTTTGCTGCTATATTGAAACACATAACAAATATACTATATAAACCAACTGAACAATAATAATGATAACATAGTTACTGCTGGACCAGAGCACATAAATTTGTGCTTAAAGTTAGGTATGAAAATAAATATGAATAGTTAGGCATGATGTTAATTGAGGTCATGGTAAACAAATGTCAGTCTCTGTGCCAGTTTCTGACTAGCCAGATTTTCAGTGGTATAAAGAGACATTGTCCGTACAGGGCCGGATTAAGGGGGGGGCTAGCCGGGCAGCTGCCCGGGGCGCCAACCTATGGGGGGCACCTGATTGAAGTGGTAAGGGGTGCCATGCGCCCGGGGGCATGGCCTTGTATGTGCCGCTCCCCCGGGGGCGTGGCGCCCCTTACCATGTCAATCAGGCGCGGTGCGCCCAGGGGCGGTGCTGCGCATGCGCCATGCACCCGGGGTGGGGCCACGCATGAGCCGCACGCCTGCTGCCCAGGGTGCAAGTATGGCTCAGTCCGGCACTGTGTCCATAAACATGTTTTTAAAATCATGTTCTGTGTCCATGTGTGAGTTGACCTTTAAATGACCTTTTTAAGCTTCTTGAATTAAAATGAAATAGTTTACATCTTTAGTAAGCACTCACCGGTAAATTTAAACATGCAGCCATGCTGCAACCTGAGTAGCTTCACATGGAGCATTAGTGCTCCATTAATGGTTTCACTCCAAGCTGCTTTTGATGTATTCCTCAAGTCTCATCTAATCACATTAGATATGTCTACACTACAGGACAAAGTAAAGTTAAGATACACAACTTCAGCTACATTAATTGCGTAGCTGAAGTCAAAGTAGCTTAACTTGGCTTTTGGCGCTGCCTACACTGCAGGAAGTCGAAGGGAGAACACTCTTCCTTCAACTTCCCTTACTCCTCATGGGAGCAGGACCACTGGCATTGACTGGAGCACCCCCTCACTTTGAATTAGCTGTCTTAACTAGGCCGCTAATTCAAACCTTGGAAGATCGACAGTGGCAGCTTCAATCTTCTCTGTAATGTAGATGTGCCCATTCAGGCAAAAGTTATAATGCAGCAATCTTGTTCTTTGGCTCTCTCCTTTTGGTTCCCATGCTTGAAGCTGTCTGATTTTTATTTTGCTGATGACATGCCAGCTGAGTAATATGATTTTCTACTTGTTCTTTATCGTGATGCTAACCAGTAAACCATAGTACCTTCATGAGCTCGGAGTGTCTTGTTTGCCTGAGTTCAAATCTCTGGTGGGCACTGGCAACCTGCTGAAAATCTGTTATCAATTACACATCCTTCCTTACCCAGTTTCTGTGTGTAATGACATCTGATTGGATTGTAGTAGTTCTCCCTTTATTTCTTTTTTTATTATTATCACATGTCCAGTAGGTCAGAAATGCATCAGGAGGAGAGATCAGTGAGTGGATGTGCAGCTCAGATTAAGAAGTAAGATTATGTTTGTACAACTCAGCTATCCCTGGCTTAAATGAATTTAATTACATTTTATCCAGTTGGATAAATGAAAAGAGATCTCTTTAATTGATTGCCTCACTGTGCCATTATTGTCCTGCCTAAACCACTTCTTCTCAGTATAGCTTTCTATTGGAATATATGTTATTAAGCCATGCTTTACTCTCATAGAGCCTAGTTTTTAGCAACTGTGCACTGATTCTATGTTTAAAATCATATTTTAGGGAGAAATGGAGAAATGGCAAATATTAAAGACTGTATCATATTTAATAAATAGTTGAGAAGTATTCTCCATAAAGAAGGTTACAAGACATTTTGTAGATCTCAGATTCTGTGGTACCAAGCCATTCTCAAGAAGCAAGTTAGAGCAGCTTCAGAGCTGCTATAAGCTGCAGTGGTCCCTGAGAGTATGTCCACACAGAAAAGTTATTTCGAAATAACAGCCGTTATTTTGATATAACTTTACCAGCGTCTACACAGCCAAACCGCTATTTCTAAATTAAATCAAAATAGCGGAGGGCTTATTTCAAAATTGGTAAACCTCATTCCACAAGGAATAGCACCAATTTTGAAATTGCTATTTAGAAATAACCTCTGTGTAGATGCTTATTTCGAAATAGGGGGCCTCCAGCCCTTCCCAGGGTGCCCTGGTGGCCACTCTGGGCACAACCAAGAAAACTCCTCTCCCTCCCCTCCTCCCCAGAGCCCTTAAAGGGGTAGACTCTGGCCACAGTGCCTGTGCCAGCTCCGAGCCTGCCAGCCCAGAGCCAGCAGTTGCTGCACCTGACCCAGGGCCCCAGCATGAGCTAGGAAGCCAGTGTCAGCCAGTCCTCCGCCTCTCCCCAGGACCAGTCTGCCAGCTCCCAGGAGCCTGCCAGGGGCTGGAAAAGATGGGCGCCTGCCTGGTCCAGTGCGGCGATCATGGACCTAATTCAGGTTTGGGGGGATGCCTCCAACATCCATGATCTCTGCACTAAATGGAGGAACACAACTGTCTACAGGCGGATGTCTGCCAGCCTGGCCACCAAAGGCCACATGCGAACCCAGGAGCAGGTTCGCATGAAAATAAAGGAGCTGCGGCAGGCCTATGCCAGGGCCACAGGGGGCAGCTCCCAACCAGGGGCAGACCCAGACCCCTGACCCTATTCTGATGCCCTGGACTGCATCCTGGGGGGCGGGATGGTCTGTGCCCCTCAGGTGGTCATCAACCCTGGGGCAGATGGCCCTGACCAGGAAACGGAGGAGGAGGAGGGCCAGGAGCCGCAGGAGCCTGGAGGGAGCATGCTGCGTACCCAGGACCCCCCGAGCCATTCCAGCGGGCCTGTTGCTGGTGTCATCCGAGGCCAGGGAGGCAATGACATGTGAGTGCCATCACTGTCCCCTTGTGCAGTGGGAGGTGTAGGGGGAAAGGGAGACCAGGGACCGCGCACATGGCCCTTGCTGACCACGGATCACACAGCAACCTGTGCATGTGCCATGCCACCCCTGGGCACGTGGCCCCAGCTGGCTGCCACACAGGGGCCTTGGCCTGTTACCCACATGAGTATATGTATGAAGGCACATGACATGCTCCTGACCACGGAGTGGGACACCTCACAATGCCCTCCCTCCAGAAGCCCCCTCTACACAGAGGCAGGGCACATCTCACCTCCCCCTCACACACTATATACAGCACAGGGGCTGGGTGCAGTCCTGGGCCAGCTCCCACTCCCAGGGATAGCAGGACATGCTGAACATGGCCTGTGTGCAAGCACATCAGCTCTGATGGTGAGGAGACCAGCCATCCTCACCTTGCAGGGGGGGGCTGGGCTTCACCCACCGTGTCCCCAGGGATAACTGACCACTTCTCTTGTTTCTCCACAGCCGCAGCAGCTGCGAGTGCAGGGTGCACCACCCCACCCAGGACATCCTCCCGCACCCGGGCCAGCAGGGTGACCCGGAACCAGCGGCAGCACCTGGGGCTCCTGCAAAGGCAGGTCCACATCCTGGAGCACTGGGTGTAGCAGGAGTGGCCTGAGGCGGCTGCGGCAGCTGGCACCTTAGGCGGAAGGCGCGATCGGCGCCCCCGCAATCTATACCACTGACGTCATCATCGGGCGCCCGGGCCAGCGGTGCCCTAGGCAACTGCCTAGTTTGCCTAGGTTCACGGGCTGCCCCTGGGGTGTAGGAAGACCTGTGGTGGGAGAGCTGGTGGGAGCTGCTTGCCCAGAGCCGTGCCATCTGCGACCACCTGCAGACCCTGGTGCAGAGATTGGTGCCTCCTGCTGGTCCAGCCCCTGCTGCCTCCCCAGCTACCACTCCTCCTCCCACTCCTGCTCCCCCTCCAGCTTCTTCCTCTCCCCTTCCTCCCCCATACCCTCCCCCCCGCCCGGGGATGCTGAGGCCCCCACACCCACAGTGCTGGGAGACAGGTGGGCCAGCAAGACCCCCAACCCTGAGCTTCTTCTCCCCCTTCCTCTCCTTGTCTCCTCCTTCCAGCTCCCTCCTCCCAGGTTTACCCCTCCCCTGTCCCACCCTCTCACCTCCCCTCTCCCGCCCTCATTCCAACCCCCCCCCCAGTTTTGTTCAATAAAGAGAGTTTGTTTTCTTCAACACATGTGTCTTTATTGTACATCAGGAAGGGGGGTTAGGGAGGGGTAAGTGGAAGGACGTGAGGGAGGAATGAGGCACAAGCCCCCAGTGGAGACTGTTACTGCCTGCAGAATGTGTTGCCAGGCTCACAGCAATACATCCAGGAGAAGCACCAGAGTGCTCAGGGGCAGCTCTGCCTCCATGCTGCAGAGTGCTGTGGTGTCCTGAGTGAGGGCAACCGGAGCATGCAGAGAAAAAAATGCTTTGCTGTCCCTCAGCGAGGTAGGGGACCTGAGAACCGGCTGTCGAGGGGGGTCCCTTTATGCACAAGCCTCAGATAGCCTCAGGCATCAGCCACACAAGGTAACTCCTGACCTGATGCCCTGCCGGAACCAGTTCCGGCCAGCCTTAAATACGATTTAGCGTGCGATCAGGGTGGCCGCGCTATTTCGAAATAGCAAAACGCTATTTCAAAATGCATTTTGTGTGTCGATGTGTTATTTCAAAATAAGATATTTCAAAATAACTATTTCAAAATTAGATATTTCAAAATAACGCTATAGTGTAGACATACCCTGACAGACCATTATTTTAGCTGGAGCATAAGTGCATTCTGGCTATGCTTCTTTGAGTAGCTTGTGCAAATGTCTGGGAGACATGGAGCAGGTTACACTATACCACTTGAGAATTCCCTTTTACAATGGATCTCCTAGACTAGCCACATAAACCCTTCTATAAATCTGGTTTCCACCACTGAAAATCTGGATTATATATTTTCAAATAGTATGCATTTCCAGTGAAGTGCACATTATTTCAACACAAAAATATGCAAATCAAACACTAATTTTGTAAAAGAGCAGAAAAATTGCTAATGTGAAACTCCTTCTAGATTCTGAGGAAAGATAAATTCACATGACTCATCAAAGTTTTCTCCCGATCCGTTTTTTTCACGAAGGATTTTGTGCAAAAACAAGCAGTGTGGACGTTTTCTTTTTGTGCAAGAACCCCTTTTCCTGAAAGATGGGTAAACCTCCTTTTTTGGAGGCAAAAGGATCTTGCGGGAAAAGGGGGTCTGCGCAAAAAGAAACTGTCCACACTGCTTGTTTTTGCATAAAAACCTTTGCAAAAAAACGGATCAGCAGAAAATATGCAAATGAGATCACGACTCATGCAAATGAGTCCCTCATTAGCATATTTTTTTGCCGAGAAAACTCCTAGTGTAGATGTAGCCTGAGAGACCTACATATGAAATAATGAATTGCTGCCTCTTACCATTATCTTATGTTAGAATTTTCTTTTAGAGTTGAGTTCTCTGGTTCTGTGTAACTAAGGCATAGTGAATTCTTTCTGGAGAAAGGTGTATACTGCAACCTAAAGGATCACCTTTTGGAATTTCCTAATTCTCTGAGAACTGTTTAATATTGGCTACCATCTTTTCTGCCATACAGCTGTTAATCATCAGATATTCCCTGACACATACAAAGGGTTTGACCCAGTAGCAGAAGTGGAACTCTTGAATGTGGAAAAGACAATTCAATTTTATCGAGGAGCCATAACAGGAGGCAGATGGCCAACATCAGTCACTTCCAGACACAAGTGGTATCCTCAGTACTGGCCACTTTCAAACATGGCACAACTCCATGAGCTGTTGCCTACAATTTAAACGTTACTTTATTATATTGTGATTATCCAGAAACCAAGTAGCAATTTAAAAGGCACATGTCAAAGGAGCTAGGAACTAGATCCAGATTTTAGACAGGATGACTCTGCTTGGCACTTGAAATTGATGCAAGTGCTGGAACATTAGCCCTGAATGAGGATGGTAATATTTGAGAGCAGCAAGAGAGTGTGTAGTCAGTACAGAGGGATTATACATCTAGGTACTCTGGAGAGGGAATGATGAATGAGGGCAGAGCGCTAGCCTCAATGTGGTCAGCTTTCAAATTCTATTTCTTAGCGATGGAAAGACAAAGCACTTTCCAGCAGAAGAAAAAAATAGCTACCAGCAGAAGACAAAATTGTCCTCCTCAAGCAAATGACATCACTGCTGCTACACCTCTCAACAGAAATATATAACCTTCTTCTGACAATAAGAAGCACCCAGCAGACCTAGAGCAGTGTCCCCTTCTGGTGTCAGATACCAGAACCACCTCTGTATATATGCTAGACCTTCTGGTGCCCATCTGCAGCTAAGGAAGCACAAATGCCTACATCTTTGAAACGCATTCCTGCTATGCTGGGATAGAGTTTTGCCCCACCCCACTATGACTTTTGGAGATCACCCAGACCAGTAAAGAGTTCTATCACTGCCTGCTCTGTAAACTTGGTTGCCTTAGTGTTGAGCTGCTATGGCCCAGAGCCTTGACACTTGTACCCAAACCATAAGTATAAAGGTTTCACCCTTGCTTCTACTGGCCTGATTACTCCTTTCAGGATGACACCACTAGCCCTTCTAGTCTCAAGTGTCAGATCTATCTGTTCCAAGTTCTTAACTACCAGACACTTGGACACTCAGGCCACATCTATACTTACCCACAGATCAACACTCCAGAGATTGATCTGGCATTTGATTTAATGAGTCTAGTAAGGACCTTCTAAATCAAATGCTAGGGGCATCCCCGTCTAGGCTAGTACTTCTACTTCTTGTGAGGAGTAAAGGAAGTCAATGGGAGCTGTGAGGATGGCATCAAAGTTTGAATCAGGGTATGTGGACTCCAACTACGCAATTAACATAGCTGGAGTTACGTATTTTGATTTGACCTTATCCCCTAGTATAGACCTGGCCTCAGATAAACAATATGGTTTATTACCTCTTAAGGCATGAAATCAGACCCCTCCTTCCCCAATAGGTATCAGTTCACTTTGGTGCACGCACACGCCACATGGTTTACACAACAGTGACCTGCTTGGGGTAAAAATACTCAAAAGGTTTATTTAATAGAAAAAGCACAGATTCAAAGATAAAATAATAAGTGCACACTCAGGTTACACAGAAAACAAACACTAAGATGCAGCTTCAGACTTTATACTTCTACTTTTCTACTGCAAGTTATCTGTTGCCTTTTAAACAGCTTCACTTAATAACCCCTGTCTTAGAGGAGATCCCACATTTCACCTGCTTATGTATAACTGCAAGTACTCAGACAATTTAAAACCCATTGGCAATATGAAGGGGATGGTGGCTTCCCACTCAGGTGGGAAGGAGTGGGACTGGGGCAGCCAGCCTTCAGTGCCGCCCAGACCGCACCATGCCCTTCCCCTGACAGCCACTCACGTTGCCTAGAGCACACTACCCAGCACTCTGGTGGTGATTTAAAGTGCCCAAAACTCTGCCACTGCCATAGTAGTGGTTTCTGGGAGCCCTGTGCCCGTTTAAATCACCAGACCCTGGGACAATTGTCCCTTCACCCCTGTGTCGGACCTGCGTCAGCTCAGGGTGCTTCTTCCCCAAGCCCTCTATACTGAATTTCATAAATGAGCCATCAAGCTATACAAACCCATGCATACCTCATACATAATACTAAACAGTTGAAATGGCAGCTAAAGTCAAACATACAATCTGACTTCTTTCATTTATTCTGGAAATGAATTTGTAAATCAATGTTTAGCTAATAACCCATCATTAAATCAACAAAAGACATCACTTCATCTCACAAATGGTGCTGCATGAGAAATAAGCGTATTTCTTCCCAAATTATAACAGTGATCTATGCCATAAAATGGCCATTTGCATGATCATGCTCTGCAGAGATGGAATTGTGTGTATATATTATATATATTTTGCTGTACAGTTCCCTTGTATACCTTAGCCTGGTTTACATCAGAAACTCACCAGCTACAAGATTATTGTCAATAAACTTGAAGATGTAATTTGAACAATAATGAAAGAACATTTCATTGAGAACCTCCAGAGAGTCTGTTTCACATGATATAATTGGAAGGGGGCTAAGAGCCTGCTGCACCAATTTCTAAACAAAGTATCTCAACCTCCAAGATGGTTTAGCGCTATCTAGGGGGGAAAGAATAACATACTCAATAAGATTAGAATACAGTCAGGCATCTGATTTTAAGTTGCTATAGTGACGGAAAGAAAGTAGAGAGGAAATCTAAAATTGTTTTATACAACAGGCTTTAGGGTTTTTGTAATTGGTGTCCTGAAAGGTTACACAGCAATTTATCCCTAACATTCCTTATTTTCCAGCTCTTTAAAGACTTTGGGCCAGATCCTGAGCTGAGTTGACCTTGTGTAACTCCCTTGACTATCACTTTATATGACTGAGCCCTTCATTTTCATTAAAAATGGACCAAAGCCAGAACCATTTATTGGCTTAGCTATGAGCCAGACTCAAACCACTTCTAGTTTTAGTTTTGCAAGATCAAATTGTGACTAATGTAGTTTTGGAAAATCAAATCAAATCAAACCCACTTCCCGTTTCACCAGTCACTGAAACCCTGAAACCCTTTCTTGAGCCTGTGCAGAATGGAAGAGTGTGCATTTCTAGCAGTACCTTTTGCCATGAGTACAAGACAGCAGTGCTCTGCTTGTTGCATTGGCTACCTAATTTTGTTCCAGGTATAGCTGAAAATGTTAATTTTAACTTCTAACATCTAAATGGTTCAAGACCAACCTATTTCAGTATGAACAAAAGGAAAAACTATGTAGCACTTTAAAGACTAACAGGATGGTTTAATAGTTGATGAGCTTTCATGGGCCATCACCTATTAAACCATCCTGTTAGTCTTTAAAGTGCTACATAGCTTTTCCTTTTGTTTTTGCAAGATCAGAGTAACACGGCTACCTCTCTATTACTATTTCAGTATGGTCTCTCTCCCCATGTGATATTGCTAGTGTAGTGGCCAGAAGTGATACCTGAGCTGGAGGCATGTCAGCCTGAGTGAGTGACTTGCTGGCTGTTTTCTCCCAGGGGTTCTTGGTGTGTTCCAAGACCTATCTATCTATGCAGTCTCTTGGGAAGGTCTGATACTTGGGGCTGAGCTTTCATTTGGAGTTGTTTTATGTCTGTGTGGTTATTTTCTGGTTGTGGGGGCAAGACAAAGCTCTTGACTTAGATTTTGTTCATGTAATTATCTGTTTAAATTGTGTCACAAGTGCCTTGAACCCAGGGGAGATGATTTCTCTCATATTTAATACAAATATAAATATGTAAAATAAAGTTCTCCATAGTTAACTTTCCTGTTTGCAAAGGTGATGTGTTATAAAAAGCAACCAATAACTTTTGATCAGTATTTAGCACACTTCATAATATGTGAACATTCTTCCTTTGGCTTCCCTTACTCCTTGTGAAATGAAGTTACAGGAGTCAGAGTAAGAAGTCCTCCAGCTTGCCATTATTTCAAAATAGTGGCTTGCTGTGTAGACACGCTCTTTGTTATTTCAGAATAACTGGCGTTATTCTGAAATAATGCTGCTGTGTAGACGTACCCTCAGAGAATGACAGAGGCCTGAGCCACTTTTAGTTTAGAGACCCCAGCCCAGTCTCAGTTCTAGGCCCCCAATGTATCTAACTTCTTATCTGCAGGGTCATATTAAAATCAAAAGAATATATGAAAATGAACACTTGAGACATTTATTTCTTAACAATTAAGTCATTATGCCAATAGCATGTATATTAAAACTGTAACTAATTGTTGCGTTTCCACTGCAAGCAAAACTCTTCATTTTAGGAATGCTTTTCTGTCTTTGTTTTGTGCAATCTCATTTATAATTGACAAAAAATCTAATTTACATGCAACATCACTGTTAATGATGGGCATTGCGAGCCCATTCAAACACTCTTGTAGAACAATGATAGTTCTTTACTTGTTTTAACACATTGTTCTAACACACTGAATGTGGATTCATCTGAAGCCACTAATGCAGGGAGACTGACAAAAATACGTAATGCAACTGTGATATTAGGAAATACAGTCGACAGGCTGAAATCAAATATTTCTTGAAGCAGTTCTTCTGGCTTGCAATCCAGTTTAAAGTTGGTGGAATGTATATGTTTCAGGAAGATGATCTTGTCACAGAGATCTCTTGAAATGTCATTGTTGTACCTTTGTTGAAGCTGTTCAGCCACTGAATATAGATCTTCATCACTTAGTTCTCTGAACTCCCAAAGGAATCCAAAAAGGGTACAAATTTATCACAGTGACCCAAATCAACATGTAAGACCAGATCTGATGGAGTCAATAATAACAAAAAAATCCATTGACTTGATAGTGTCCTTCTGGAGCAGATTGAGATGTTAGGATGCAACTGGTGGAAAACTCAGATGAAATGTTAATACCTGTGCTACTGATTTGAACTCAGAAAGGATTATGTCCCATTGATCACAAATCTTTTGATTATCTTTAAGAAGTCATTCAATGTTATCCCTCTCAACATCTAATCTAGCATTGCATGTTTCAAACAAGATTTGTTTTGTGGATCATTTTTAGCAGCTTCATCCACATGGATAACATTAAAATGCATTCAAATTTGGATGTATACTTCTCAATTGACTTAAGCTCAATGTGAGCCTACGCTGTGAGAGAATGAGATTCAAACTTACTTAAAGCCTTTCTGATAGAGTCCAAATGCTACGCAACTGAGTTAATGCCATCAACTTATGCTGACCATCTCGTTGTGAACATGCCATGAAGGGAAAGAGGCAGATCCTGCTTTAGAATTTCTCACTTTGGAGGACTGCTACTGAAGAGGTTGTACAATTGCTCGATTGTTCCAAAGTATATGATTGCTTCCTTGCCATGATTCAGTGCAATCAGTGCCAACAAGATTTAGTGTGTGGTTGTTACAGTTGGAGAAAATACAGTTTGGATTTTGCTCAAGACAGATTGCTTGTACTTCATTGTACTTCCCAGTTGTATTGGATCCGTTGTCATAGGTTTGACTGATGCAGACTTGAAAATTTAATTTGAAGCCTTCCAGAATTTCTAATTCATGAGCAGTGATTTCTTTTCCAGGTTTTTTGTGTGACTTTATTGAACAAAACGAATCATTCTTCAACTGAAAACTTTGAACTTCCTGCAATTTTAATATATCGAACAACCAAAGGCGTTTGTTCTTTGTGAAAACAGTCTGGAGTTGCATCGATAATAATTGAAAAGTATTTTACACGTTGTATCTCTTCAAGAATTGTTGTTTGCACAAATGTCACACATAGCTCAATAAACTCATTTTGTATTCTGGCAGACAGATAATGGACTTGTACGTGTTTCCTGCTCTCTTGTGATTCACGAACGTGCTTAACATGGCCTGATAAAAGTGGATCATACTTGCTAAAATGCTCAAGTATACCAAGAAAGTTTCCATTTGTAGGGTCACTGATCCATTGACTAGAACCAAACAAAGCCAATCCCCATTCAGAAAGAAAAAAGAATGGCATTCAATATGTACTCAAGGAGGGTTTTTTTCCCCCAGTTATCAGTTTCTATGTTTATTTCACTCAGGAGTAAGTTTCAGTTGAACTGTCAGCTACTGCTGATTTCCATATAACATTGTTATTTTTATGTGATACTGAAGTTTCATGTGCAGGTATTCAGTCTTTCAACTACCTCCAACCTCTACTGACACTCCAACTGGATGGAGCAGACAATACTGATGCATTTGAAGTATTAGTATTAAAAATGAGACAAGGCACACAGTACATAGCCTGTTTTTCCATCCTCCTGCAGAGCTAGTATCTTGTGTAAATCTCTCAATTTGGAAGAGTTTTTGTCAGCAGATGAGTGAGAAAAACATGATTTTCAGCATCTTTTGGTATATTACTTGGAATCTGGAAACAACCAGCTTTGAGAAAATGACTGCATTTGAGCAACATTGTTCTTATTGAGAAGTCTAATATTAGGTTCCGATGCCACTGTTGTTACACTGTATCCTGTGCTAGTCATAAGTTCTTGCTCTTGCTGTGCAACATCTCCGAGGTCCTCGTTTTCTGCCCGCACAGTCCCTAAATCTAGTGTATATTCTGCATCAATCACTATTGTTGGCATTTCTGTGTCTTGATTAATTACCTTCTCACTTTGAGGCAGTGGTATTGAAATGTCATTTGTGGGTACAAAATTTTCATCATCAGAACTACAAGTGTCACTGTCAGTATGGTCACTGTTTAATGGCTGAGGCATCTTTTCTACAAGAAATGATGTTATTGGCTTTAAACTCTTAACTGCTGCTTCACTCTGTTGCTTTTGCCATCTTTTACTTGCACCACTTTCAAATCTTCACTTCATTTTTATAAAGGAGTTCTTTTAAAATGCAGTAGCACACAATAAATTAATTCTCTGAAGGCTATTGGTTATACAAAATTTTAATTGTATATATTTTGCAATGAATATTATATAATAACAGTTTGGGGATGTTATTTAGTACAGCTCTTATAGCCTTACTTAAAATTTCATCTGCTAACATGTTCCCGTTATCAAATTCCTCTAATAACTGGTGCGTTATTATGAATATGAACACAAGGCAATTGACAGATTAGATATAAAGTTTATTGAAGAACTAGAAGTTTGTCATCACGAAAAAGGACTTTAAAGGTGAATCTAAAACTGGATGAAGAGGTAGCTTATAGCTGAGCCTGATTTGGTTATTGTATATGAAGACACATAAGAAAAAACAGGAATATGAAAATCTCCTATGCAGAGATAAACATCTAATTTAAAGGTTAAACTCACCCACAGACCAAGCAAAATTAATTTATAGTAAAAGAATTAATTATAACTTTCAAAACCTCTAAACTATGCAAAGACTGTAAACAGCATTTCATAACATAGAATCAATCACTCGTCACAGAAGCTCCTCCAGTCTCCAGTCATGCAGATGAAAACTTGGATCTGACCAAAAAATTGGCAAAGACCCATGATCCCAGAATGATTTAAATCATTTTTTGGAGGTACATATAGTTTCTTTTGTTGCCTCTATTATAATTGCAAGCTGTATAGTAAATGGAAATGACTTGGTAGAAAAATGTCAACATTTGAGGCCCCTTTGTCTCCTGAGGCCCGGGCCAAAAGGCCTTCCAGCCCCACCCCCTCTGATAGGGCCTGTTTGTTATCATTCTACTAGGGGGTGCATTCCCCCCCCCCCCGCTTGCTATGCTCACCAACCCCCACACCTGTCCACCACAGCCGGATTGTGGCCTCCTCTCCTACCTATGTCAAAGCAGGAGGGGAGCTGCCACAAGCCCTTCCTGAAGCCAGATGGGGTCTGGACCATGGGGCCAGGGACAGGATGCTGTGGCTAGATGGAGGCTGGGCCCCAACTGGGCAGGGTGTCTGGCCAGGGGCAGGTGCAGGAGCAGGGGAGGAACAGGCTGGGGGCAGGGTGTCTGGTCAGAAGGACGGGGCAGGAGTGGGCTGGGGGTGCATGAGATGCTGGTGGTGTAGGGTCTGGGCATAAAGGGTGGGAGGGGGCACTTATTTTTTTCATGCTGAGGCTTTCCCCGATGCTCCAATGGGGAAGCCACCTCTGGCCCTGCTTCTACTTCCAGGTGCAGGGGCCCGACATTCCGTGACCCATTGGGGAAGCACTGCCTGCCTTCGTCCGCCACCTGTCTAGTGCTCCAGCCTCATGGCTTTCCCTTGCAAGATTATAGCATCCATGCCGGCTTCCTGTGGGGATGGGGAGGAGAGAGCCCTGAGGCTCCATGCCAGATCCAGAGTGTGGGGAAGCGCACGCGCAGTGTGTGCTGGATCTGGTGTGGAGCCTTGGGGCTTTCTCCTGCCCCTCCCCTGCAGGGAGCTGGCACTAGTGCTGTAGTCTTGCAGGGAGTGGGGAGTACAGGGCAGGTGGTGGCCTGGGGCAGGCATCAGTTCCCCTCTGGGTCACTGAACATCAGGGCCCAGCCCCTCGAAGTAGAAGCAGGGCCAGAGGATGCTGCCACCGCTGCCCCTTGGCCCTCCTGCAGGGAAGCTGGGGGCCAACAGGGAGCCCAGAGTGCCCCCCAAGAAAGGGTCCAGGAGGGGATTACATCACTCTGTTGTTCCACAGGAATTTAAAAAAAATATATAGAGAGAGAGATATCAACCATTTGGGGCTAATGACTGAGAAGAGAAGCTTTAATGATCCTGAAATAAAATTTTAGGCTCTCAGGTACTCAGTTTGTATAAATCACTGAAATAATAAAGCTATTCCAGTTTACACTAGCTACAGATTTGGCCTTTAAAGTTTCAAGTCTATTCAGCTTTTCTTCCAGAAATGCATTTGTGTATTTTCTGGGTGTTTGAAAAAGGAAATTGAAATACTACAACAAATATGTGTTCTGAAATGTTCTAAAATATTTCTCCCCATTAAGATTTTCCATGATAAAGGTGTTTCGCTTCTAGGTGCAAAACCACTCAGCAATAATAATATTATAAATAACAGATTGAGTTTATAATTTAAAATGAATATTATGCATTTAAAAATGTATGTTTGTAGTTAATGGTTACTAAAATAGGGTATGTCTACACTACCACCCTAGTTCGAACTAGGGTGGTTAATGTAGGCATTCGAAGTTGCAAATGAAGCCCGAGATTTAAATATCGCGGGCTTCATTTGCATCTTGCCAGGCGGGCACCATTTTTAAATGCCCTTAGTTTGAATTCTGTGCCCGTGGCTACACGCGGCACAGAGTAGGTAGTTCGAATTAGGATCTCTAATTCGAACTACCGTTACTCCTCGTGGAATTAGAGATCCTAATTCGAACTACCTACTCCGTGCCGCGTGTAGCCATGGGCACGGAGTTCGACCTAAGGGGATTTAAAAATGGCGCCCGCCCGGCCAGATGCAAATGAAGCCCGGGATATTTAAATCCCGGGCTTCATTTGCAACTTCGAATGCCTACATTAACCACCCTAGTTCGAACTAGGGTGGTAGTGTAGACATACCCTTAGATCTCACTGCCACCATCTCTGCAGAAAGCATTTGAAGAAGGAAACATTGTTTACTATCACCAGTTGGTAAAGAAATCTTTTGTTTAAGACATTGAAAATCCTAAACACTATATTTCTTTCCATATTATAAGCAATAAATTTTTATCTCCACGATGCTGACTTCACTGTTCCCCATTCTGACTTTTCTGTAGAAGGAAGTGGATGATACAGAATGGTCACAGATATAGTTGACATTTTAATTCAGATGATAAGAACTCAACTACTGTAATTGGCTGCAGTTTTGGTATATTTCTGAATTTGCATTTGAACACCAAGAAATAACCATACAGCGATGAACTCAGCCTTTCCCAGCTGGAGAGCCTCTATGCCTTTGAACAATGTCACAGAAAGCTGCAAATCATTCATAGCATAATACCCTAATATTGTCTGGCCATCTTTGTGTCATGTCTTCCTGACAATCTATGTCATGTTACAACACTGTGAGTCAGCATCACCCATCGAACTGTTAGATCAAGTTCTTTGTAGAATTATAATTCCACTGTTCTTTGTGGAATTATTTAGTCACAAGACATATGGAAGTTTTCATGGATCTTTTTATTGGTTCCAGGACAGAGTTCTGGTTCAGAGCATGGCTGCTTTACTCTGAAACTCAGCAGTGTTGTGTTGAGGATTCTGTACTGTGAGTGGTAACCATTCAGCCACACACATTGCATCAAAGCAAGTTAACTTTTATTTTGTCTACTATACAAAGCTACACTATTATTTTTATGTAATTTATAACTGAACATATGTGTATGGTACTGTAATTGTGTGTGGCGTTTTGCATTGAGACTAGAAATATGATCCCTGCCTGGAGGAGTATATAATTCATTCACACTTTCATAGAATTTAAGGCCAGAAGGGACCAATTAGATCATCTAGTCTGGCTTCCCATATATCACAGGCCATTAACTTTCACACAGGTACCCCTCTATTGAGCTGCATAACTTGTGCTTGGCTCATGCGTATCTTCCAGAAAGGCATGCAGTCTTGATCTGAGAGATGGAGAATCCACCACTTCCCGAGATAGTATGTTCCAAAGGTTAATCATCCTTCTTGCTAAAATGTGTGCCTAATTTCTAATTTAAATTTAGCTGTCTTCAGTTTCCAGCCATTGGTTCTTGTTATGTCTTTCTCTGCTAGATTAAAAAGCCTTTTAGTGCTCAGCATGTTCTCCCCAGGAAGGTACTTACACACTGTAATAGACTCACCTCTCAATCTTCTTTTTGATAAATTGTACTCTTGATAGGCTCTCGCTGAAAGGATTTTCTACAGCCCTTGAATAATTTTTGTGCACTGTCTCCAATTTTGCAACATCCCTTTTAAAATGTAGTTACCAGATTGGCTGCAATATTCCGGTATTGGTCTCATTGATGCCTCGTACAGAGGTCAAATCTCCTCACTCTTCCTAGTCACTATTTCCCTCTCTAGACCACCAAGGATTGCATTCATTCTTTTAGCCACCGTATCACACCGGGAATTCACACACAGTTGTTTGTTCAGTTTAACCCCTAAAGTACTTTTCAGAGTCATTGTTTTCCAGATTGCACTCCCTCATTCTGCAGGTATGGCATGCATTTCTTGTTCCTAGATGCATAACTGTGCACTTGGCACAGTTATACATCTAGGAAAACATTTTATTTGAATGGGCTTAACTTCCTGAACAATCTAGATCATACTGTGTGATTGCCATGTCCTCATCATTTATTGCTGTGCCAGTCTTTGTGTCATTTGGAAATTCTATTGGCAGTGATTTTATATGTCCATTTCACTGATGAAAACATTGAATAGCCTCAGGCTATGGCCAGTCCGTGAAAAACCCCACCTGAAATACCCACACTCAATGATGATTTCCCATTGACAACTACTTTGTGAGGTCTCAGTTGTGCAGTCTTTGAAAGTGATTTGAGCTAACCAGGAACAAAGCACTCTATTTCAGTGGGAGAACATCCACACATGGAGTTATTCAGGAACAGCTCTTGTGCTATCAATTTACACCTTATCTCTAATCTGAATTAATTTTCAAGGCCTGAGAATTTTCTGTTTGTGATTTTGCATAACTGATAGTGGGGTGAGACTGGTGTTTGGGAGCTAAGGGCTCTGCCTGGCTTTTTTAGCTTGCTGATCACAATGGTATGTGAAAACCTGCTCATATTAGTTTATTCTTTATAGGATTTATGAATATTATTTATTATTTGAATTCTTGGAGTGCCAGGCAGTCCCAGTCATGGACCCTGACCTCAGTCTGCTAGGTGCTGTACAAATACAGAACAAAAAAGTCTTAGACTGTCTCTTTGTTTTGTGTTTCCCTAAAGGAGCACTGGTCCTATTTCATTCATTGGAGACTTGTTTGTTAACACTTTGTTTTGTATTCAGGTTTTGCATATAATATACTTATTACATATAGGAGAGGCAATAGTTTGATTACTGAGTTCATTTTTTTCACTTTATAAATAGCTGACTTCCTTTTGCAACTCAAGTATTCATTATTCTTGGGATTTTATTTTCTTCCTAGTACCACTCAGCAATCTGTGGCCTGTAGGAGCACTTAAAGATGTATTTATTGTTCCCCATCAGTATCTATTAAAATGGACTTTCCATTGCAAAGACAGGGAATTTGAACATTGTAACAGAGGCTTAAGACTAGGCAGCTGTTACAGAAGAAAAAAAATCCAAGACTCATGAGAAAGAAAATAAAGATGGCCCAGGAAAAAGATAAGGAGATAACTTGTAAAACAAAACAAAAACACAAACAAAGCACCTGAGTGTGGGAGAAAGAGGAATGGAGGAAAAATATCACTATAGCTAAGAGTTCTTCATGAGACTGTATTTCAATGGGCAGATGGAAGTATAGTGTTATTCAGAATACACTATTAATCATTCTCGTTTTCCCAGCAGAAAAGATTGATAAGTAAGATGAAACCATGTTTTTAGAATGGAATGTATTCATGGTCAATGTCACTCTCCTTTATTTACTAGATATGCTTCTCCACACTGGCAGCATTGTGTGATAAAATGTCTCTAGAGTGGATTGTAGATATTTTCTTTTTTAAGGATCTCTTCAGAGACATGGGAAGTAGGATCAGACTCCCCTTAACAAAAATAAAAATGAAGCAGCACTAACTCATTGATTGCCTTCCCACTTCCAAAAATGAGATATTTTTTCTACCTCAGCATGATGATTCTAGCTTACAAGTACCTCCATAATAAGAGTCTAGTGTGCAGGAATAGAATGCTTCATGTCAATGACATCCTGGAGCAAGTTCATCATGCATTCAATTCAGTGCTGTGAGTCTGTGGCTACAGTTACAAAGAAGAGCCTTCACTGAAAGAATTCAACTATGCAAGGAAATTCATGGACCAAATTCATCCGTGTTGTAACTCAATTGCCATCATTAAACTTACATCAGGAAAAGATCTGGCTCAATGCATTTAGCTATTACTCGGTAGGGGGATGCCTTTCATAAAAAGTGTTTTCCACTTTGGCGCTCTGCTACATACATATTTCATTCTCTGAGTAGTGAATGTGGATGATGATGATGGATATTTGGGAATTTATTCCTGTTACAATGAGGTTCTTATGCAAAATTATTTAATATCCTTGCATCATGGAACAAGATACTATGCCTAAGCAACTCATGCTCAGCTGAAGTAACATCAGGCTTTATTGCAAGAACACAGCATCTAGAAGTTAGTAGAACAGGCAGCCATTGCACTGAGTGACTGGCACTCACTGAGTTCTTATATAGCCATCATGGATGGCATCTGGTGGGCAACAACTAATAGTTGCTAAGCTATACTGATTTAGCCACAAGCCCTGCACAAGTTGTCTGAGTTCCTTACTAACAGGATAAATTATAAGACCAGCACAGGCTGCATGGGTTCTTTATATGCAAAAGATTTTGGTATGAATCACAGGAAGTGCAAAGAGCAAATTAGAAGTTCTCCTGTAAAGAAAATGTAAGATTCTGAAGGTAAAGCAAAATCAAACAACCATGTTATTGTATACAAAATATCTCCCTCAATTTAATGCAAAACAATATTACCTAGCATTTATACAGCACTTCCAATATCCAAATCACTGAATACATATTAACTAATTCATCCCCACAAAACCACTGTTAGGTAGTTGTGTACTATAATCCCCAATTTGCTGATGGGCAAACCGATTTGTTGGAAGTCCCAAATCAGGATGTGTATTTGACCAAATGTTGACAGAGTGGTTGTCATATAAAAGACAAATATACTCCTTGTAAAAAAAAATCTAACATCAGATAGATTTGCTGATTATGTTTCCTGGCCATCTTGGAAAGGTAAATTCATAGTGAATTTTTCACACATGTTTTTGACCTTGATATGTTGAATATTTTGTTTGCAATGGAGTGGAAGTTTTTGCTCTTAATGTACAGAAAAGCAGACTTAAAAAAAAGAACAACAACAATAACAACAAAATAACCAAAAAAGGCATTGAAAGAAAAGAAGAGATGGGAGAATGATCATCAAGCCTTTTCATATATTGTTGCTATTTGCTAATAGGAAGAACACAATTTACTTCTTCATAAACTTTAGAGTAAATCTATGGAACAAGTACTATTAACTATGAAATTTCATCTACTTTTTATCTAGCTTATATGTGTAAATGTCTTATAGATGTAAGCTTAGCATGTGCAAATTTTGAATATTAAAAACAAAAATGCAGCTAAAGTTTTTTTATTGAATTACTCTTTTCAACAGAAGTTGAACTTTTTATTCACTATTCACCATGAATCCTTTTTTGGCTTATTTTTCCCCTTAGCCATATCATGTAAATCTTGTAGAAAGATGTCATCCCTACAACATTTTTAAACTGTGATACCCACAGAAAAAGATACAAAGTGCTAATTAAAATACAGTTCATTATTCAAATGTTAAATATGAGAAAAGAGTAAGCAATAATGTATAGTTGTGAATAGAGATGGGGTTTTGGTTGATTGTGGTTTTTTTTAAGTTTGAGCTCAGCCAAACCAGAACTGAAAACTTGGAAACTTTTTGGCAAATAGAAAAAGACAATAAAATTGCATTTGATTTGAAGAAAATGTTTTGTTCAGCTCAGTCTATATTCACAAAATGGGTAGTGAAGGAGGATCTGGTGGTAGACTCTTTAGTTCAGTGATTGAGAGGCTCATGTTGACAAGGGATTTGATCCTGACTCCCCTACATCCTAGCTGACTGCCCCAAACATTCTAGTTCTCACTATAGTCCACTATAGATATTTAATTAGGTAGTTAGGAGGACTCTCCTTCAATGAGTAAGACTGACAAATCCATTCTCAGCTGTAGGTAGAGTAGAGAACTATGCATTTGGAGCCATAGTAAAATTGCAGAATTCCCCCAGGACTGATAATTGAATCTAGTTTTTCCACCTCTTCATTAAATACCCTGCCTCTGGGCTAAAGGCTACAAGGATCATAATAGCAGTACATACTCCCCCAAAATCGTTGGCCAAAACTGTTTGACACATGCATGTCAAATTCACTCTTTTCTTCAGTTTTACCAAAACTTCAATGTTTTATATATAAACTAGCCTTCCAAAACATTCTACCAGCTCTAGTTGGAAGCAGTGTTTATAATCTCAATAAACTGTTTTCATATCTATTGATCATGTAGGTTTATCTCAGAATTTACCTAACCTGGCTGCCATTTATTGCATGATATATTATTTGCATTCACTCATAAACAATATTTCAGCATGACACTGTTTTCTGTTGTAATAGCTTTGACATATTATGTTGTTTAACAAATACATCATCATAAAATTAACTCTCCCAAGTCAGAGATTAGATTTTAACTGCAAATTGATACCAATAATCTTGCTGAATTTGATGTTATATTGTATTTCTTTTTTTTCACATGCCTGAAATAGGCTCCCAGATAATCAGATAAGGGTTTCCTTTTCTTCCAACATATTTTATTACTTTTATTGAAGATGGTGCAGCACACAAATTTAATGTGATTCATTCAAAGAAAAAAATTTACATCTGAAAAAAATCGGAATAATGATATGTTATATAAGCAAATGTGATTGATGGAGAAACCACCTTTTTGTATAAAACTGTCATTCTAGAGTACTACATTTATAATAAGTTTGTTCTTTCTGTAGAATGTGAATTGAATTTAAAATCGAAGCATCTGCTGGGAAGGTTTCCTGACAATACCATTTGTTGGTATCCAGGCAATGAATGCTAAGGAACAATGGTTGTGATTAAGCAAAACAATTAAAGAGCAAATGCTATTTTTAAACAGGTGAATAATTCTATTGGCTTTATGATATTAGTTGCATGCTTCAAGTAAAGCATGCAATTAACTGCTTTGCTGAATCAAGGCACTGGAGATGTCAAAGTTTGGATTTCTCAGTTCTCTTGTGACTTGTACCTTTTACAGTAAATTACAGTAGTATAAAGCTGGCATAAATCACTGCTATTCTGACTAGTGGCAATTTATGTTGCATTCACTTTGGATTGGTGTGAATGATTGCCAAAGTTCAGAGAAAGACAGAATCAAATGCTGAGTGTATGAGGCAGAGATGCAAGCCTTTCTGATTCTATGTAACTCAGTAAGGGGCAACCTAAGCTAGTGAGCAGGCCACATGAGTGGCCCTCCTTCATCTCAGTGGGTCGCAAGACTGTCCTAAGCATTGAGCTAACGGCACTTGCATGCCTAGAATTTGCGGGGTGTGCCCATTTAACCATATCAGCACTTTGAATGGATGCAGAGGGAACACACAGCTCCTGCACTGTTGTGTGCAATCAGCACGCAGCCTCACTTCATGTGCCCTTGCTTTACATGTGTGTCATCTTTGTAATACCAGTAGAGGAAAAAAACAATATGGAGAAAAAACAGCAGAATTTGGCATCCCTGGGCATGGGCAACAGTGAATAAAATATCTTCTGGGACACACAGAGAACCCCAAAGAGCTGCATGTGGCCCGCGGGCTGCAAGTTACCCACTACTGCTGTAACTCCTGTTTCCTTAGTTCCCTCAAGTACTAAAATTGTAAAATATTACATGCATAGACATTGAAAGGGCTTAGGGCATGGCAGACATCTATCTTGAATAAAGGGGTGGACAGGGTATATCCATGTTCAGAAACATCTGAATGTGTTTTATCCTGCCATTTTGATAGGTAAAGCACATTTGGCACAGATGTTACCTCAACTCCAGGTGAGGTAGTGAATTAAGGGAGAAAATGACCTGGGATCATGGGGTCTAATTTAGAGTCAATGGTTTTTAGGAAGGACATGAATATTAGGAAAAAAATCTGATTTTAAACCCACTGGAGTCATTAGAATGAATCAGTTGATTTCAGTGGACTTTGGACTACAGTCCAAAGGATTTACTATAATGTGGTGATGAATGTTGTAAATAGTTTTCTTCAACATATTGTAATTGGTAATTAAGCATATTAGAAGGACCAAGTGCACAAAAAGAGATTAAAATGAAATAGAGTGATATAATGTCTGCTGTCACATGAACTAGTATTTATATGCTGTATCTCACATGAAACATGTACAGTGCCAACCACACACATATAAATAGATGCCTGGGATGGAATGTTTTGGAAAGTTGATAATGTACCACACTAGGAAGCTGTATATTGACTTGGAGTTTCCACCCACATGGTATTGATTGTGATTTCCTCTGAAGCTTTTCCAACGAGTTGTGACTAATCTATATTTAATTTGAAGTATTCTGTAAAATGTCCCACATCTCTATTTCATGAAGTTCCACTCCTTTTTCTTCAGCAGTTTTTCTATACTTCATAACCACACAGATTATAGTCAAACATGCTGTACATAAGCCCTGAGAAAGAGCTTTCTAATGACTCATAATGAATTTGATAACCAGTGTAGGATTGTTAGAGCAACCACAAGATTGTCTTCCTTCTGGTTAGTTTCATGATCTGTGACACTTTCATGGGAATTACATAGACAGAGATGCATTTAGATTAAATTGAATGTTTTCTACCTGTGACTATAATTGTTTCAATACCCGTATCACATGGCCAGCATGAATGTGGCTGTTTGGAACTTGATCTATTCAATACAATTATTGCCTCTGTGAAATAGAAGGACAGCATCAGTTTTAAGTTCCCTATATTTTCCTAATGATTTAATTAGAAACTGTTTGATAAACCCAAGCCCTATAAATAGAACTGTTTGGAAAAGAGGTTCTTTTGTTTACTTGACTTTCCACCTTTGAAAATGTTGACTTTCTTTGAAAAGCCAGAAATGTTTAGCTGAAAGCTGAAAAGCTGTTCGGTTTTTCAATGAAAAATAATTTTTTTCCTCCATGCCCCTCCAAATTAGTCACAAAACCAATTTTCACTTTAGAAAAGTTTCATCAGAATCATTTTATTAGCCCTATACTTAAGCCTTCACTACTCAGCTTGTCATGACCATTTAATGCTTTATAAAATAAATAGCCTTTATGTCTCTTGCCCATAGGGGTGTTACAACACATTTCCACATTTGACAATGCATGGTATTAAATTCACTTCTGAAAGGATTTTTGTTTAGGGTTTATTGATTTTCAAGGTTTTTATATAAAAAATAGTAGGACCTGAAGGTTTCTGCCAACTTTTTAACACCTACCCCAATCCTAATCCTGGTGCTTGATGAGGATCAAATGTTGTAACTTGAATGCGTGGATAGCAGGGCTTAGGTGGCTGTTCCACTGACCACCATCACCAGAACATAGTATGTGTCAGCCCCTCCCCTTCTCTCTCCCTGCCTACCTTAAAATGCTGACCATACTAAGAGCAGGGTATCTAGAAGGGTCTGGATCTACACTAGCTAATTATTCCTCTGTGCCAGGAAAATATTTCATTGTTGCTTTAAAGCAGCTTTATATTTCTTTTGCACTTCTGCAGTAGCACAAACAGAGCTTAAGAGGGCCTGTGTACCTGATCTGTAATGGTTGACCCACCTTCTAGGTGTCAGACTGTCTGGAGTGGGTTACGACTCAGGTTACGTCTAGAATGCATCCCTCTGTTGGCAGAGGGATGCAAATCAAGCACTTCAAAAGTGCAAATGAGCCCGGGATTTAAATATCCCAGGCTTCATTTGCATACTCACGTTTGGGCGCTGTGCTGATCATGCACCCTTTCGCAAGTGAAAGTAAAGTCTAGCCATGGCTCTGCCGACAGCAGGGAGCATTTTAGGCAGCTCCTGTACTCCTCAAAAAGGGTGTGTCTAGACTACAGGGTTTTTTCGAAAAAAGTAGCCGTTTTTCAAAAAAACTTCACCTGTGTCTAGACTGCTGCTGTGTTCTTTCGAAAATAAATCGAAAGAACACAGCAGTTTTTTCGATCACGGTATACCTCATTTTATGAGGAATAATGCCTTTTTTCAAAAGTACTCTTTCGAAAAAGGTGCTATTGAATGCAAACTGTGCTTTTTCGAAGGAGAATGTCTAGACTCTCTTTCGAAAAAGCGTCTTGCTTTTTCAAAAAATCTGCTTGTAGTCTAGATGCTCTCTTTCGAAAGAGGCTTTTTAGAAAGATTCTTTTGAAAAAGACTCTTTTGAAAGAGGCTTGTAGTCTAGCCGTAGCCAAAATGAGGAGTACAGGATCTGCCAAAAAAGCTCCCCGCTGTCGGCAGAGCTGCGGCTAGACTTCATTTTCACTTTCGAAAGAGAGCGTGATCGGCACAGCGCCTGAACGTGAGTATGCAAATGAAGCCCGGGATATTTAAATCCCGGGCTCATTTGCACTTTTGAAGTTCCTAATCTACATCCCTCTGCCTCCAGAGGGATGCAGTCTAGATGTAGCCGCTGGGAAGACTGTCAAGAAGCTGGGCAAAATCCCCAGCCTTCTACTATGTATTATGTATAGTATGTATATTATGATTAGATTCCATCAACCCAGGAACAATTGTGAACTCCTAAAGCACTATTACAATCTCATCATGGAGTCACAGACAATCCATTCAGTTTGCCTGGGTGGCATTCCAGTCTTTCTTGCCACCCAGGCAAACTGAATTTTGTCCTAGATGGTTTCTTACATGAAAAATCACATCACTATTCAGGTTGCTTTCAATCCTAAAGGACCAGTCACTTACCTTAGGTCAACTTACTTCAGATCTCAAACCATGCTTATAATTGATCTTGCAATAAATAAACAATGGTTTACTAGCCAACAAAAAGAAATATTAGAGTTATGTAGAAGGTTAAAAGTTGGTAATGCTTTTGTCACAAATGAGATAGAGTCCTAGGTTACAGAAGATAAGAGGAGCTGCCATAATATTCATATGTTTGTAAGACTGTTGGGACTAATCCAAGCTAAAGAGCTGAGGGCTCTTTACTTTACTTATACTCTGAAATCCCTCCCCCTCAACTCCAAGCAGAATAAGAATAACGATTTCACCTTTTTATTCTCTTCTTCCAGCACTCAACCTGTGATGGGAAAAAGGCTGGTCCATGTGCTCTTTTTAGGGACGTGAGGGGATGCACTCAACACATTTTTTTTTGTCCACTATGATGTTTGATGTCTGCAGATCTTCTCTTGTTAGGAAGGAGATAGCACTTCTTGTGGTAAAGTAGCATTTCACATATGGTAATGCTTTTCCCCGACTGTGGGGAATGTACAGTCTTAGCAGATATTCAAACATTACTTTATAATATGGGATGCATATATTGTAAGTAGGATTAATACATGCAAATTCCTACAAGCATTCCATAACATCTTCATACATTCTTATAACATCAATATCTGTCTTAACAATGCTAGCACACAGGTGAGCCAGACTGCCTTCCAGCTCTGCATTTGCTAGTGTTCAGTAAGGCCTGGGCCTTGTTATGAACTGCCACTTGGTCTGCCAGCACCACATTAGGCCCGAGTCTGCCCATTGAGTTTTATGGCCTGGGTGAAAATTGGTTCATGTTTCCATGTGTAAATGTGATTGTGATGTTCTGCCCATAGTAATGTCTGAGAGATGCTTTCTCCATTGAAAGTGGATCCTCCCTTCTCATCTCTAGAGAGTCCCCTGACTCTCTGTCCTAATCCAGGGTCCCCTCAGCTTTTATGCTCTTCCCATAATTCCTTCCTTGGGTTACAGAAGCAATATACCTTTTTTTTTTACTGCAGGTTCCTATATTAACAGCTTAAGACATAGTTAATATATCAATAGCAATTGGAATTTCTGCTAGAAAGTAAACCAATGCACCTACTTTTAAAATTTTGTCTGGACCTTTCTACTCCAGGTGCACTTCAGCCAAAGAGCAAAGTGCTGTTAAATTTTCCCAGTTCCAAGAGCTCTGTGCTTTCCCCATGCGCCATGGTCCTGACCACATCCTTTCTATCAGTGCCCCTGTCTCCACTCTTGGCATTTCTTAAGAAATTTTACAAACATGATTAGTAGGAGGAAATTGATTTTAGGGATGTGAGTGCCTGGGCTGCCAACCGCCTTCCCTTTTCATGAGAATGCAACAGAGCACCCCCTATACACAGGGCTTCTTCCCCTCTTTTTGTCCCTTGCACTCACCAAATGTTCTGGTTTACACATAGAAGGCAGCCAGTATAGAACCTAAAGCTTATTCCATATTTTTCTAATCTCTAATCATCTGCTCAGGAGACACATCTGCACAAAAAGTGAATATATCTGGTCATAATTCTCAGCTCCTATCCCCTCTGCCCACTTCCTCATCGAATCACACATTTTATGCATTCTTTATGACTCATCTTATCACCTTTTTGCAATTTCTATATCTCATGCTGTGTACCTCAGGGGTAATTTGAAACCTTTGCAATACAGCCTTTTAAAATTCATCGTATTGCAAAGCCTGATCAATTTCTATTTCACTAAATAGACCTTTGCAATCAGTGTGGCAATGCCCTGGGCTTCGGGAATTCTATGCAATTCACAGAGTTTTCAAAAACAGAGATATTCATTGTCAGAGGTGCCATTTCATATTTTGGTTGGGGCAACTTTAGCTATGATTCCAAGGGATACTTAGGCACTTACAAACTCTAGTTTTTTGGCAGATATTTTAGCAATTATCTGACAGGAGCTGCGTATCTAATTCCTATATTAAAGAAAGACAAACAAATATTAGTCCCACTCAGCTCTGATAACATGGTCTGACATCTTGTGGCAAGTCACTTAAGTGACACTGTTAGGTTTAGAATTGTAACACTGTATATATTCTTACTTTTTTTACTAATGCTGTGGAGAGAGAGAGAGAACCCATCAGAACTCTTGGGTTCTGTATCAGCTCTGGGAGGGGATTAGGGTCTAGTGGGTTACAATAGGGGCAGATACATTTGGGTTCTATATAAGAACACCAGAATGGACATACACAGTCAGGTCAAAGGTCCATCTAGCCCTATATCCCATTTTCTGACAGTGGCCAATGTGAGGTGCTTCAGAGGGAATAAACACAACAGTCAATCATTGAATGATTCATCCTCTCACCCATTCCCATCTTCTGACAAAGACAAGGGACATGCAGAACATGTCCACACTGTCACCCAGTTTTGTGAAATCCCTTTGTAACTCTTTGCAGTCTGCTTTGTACTTCACTATCTTGAATATATTTTGCCAACTCACTGTTTACCCATTTTTCCAGATCATTTATGAGTTAAGTTGAAGAGTACCGGTCCCAGTACTGACCCCTGAGGGACAGCACTATTTACTTCTCTCCTTTCTTACCAGGTAATCTCACTCCTTTTTTCCTGTCTTTTATCTGGAGTATTTGACAATGCTTTCAGGATGATTCCTTCATTTACTTTAATGACAAGCTTTTTGTTAACTGATCATCCGGCCTCTTTTTATAAACAAACTCCCCGCTGCAAACTCCCAGCTTCCAAATTCATATCAAACTCAGGATGTGTTGCAGTTAAGAGCTCTGTCTAAGGGTAGGGTGAGTAGACCCCTTATAAAAAATTTTGGGGAGGTCTACCACCTTCTGCCCTCCCCAAATGGTCCCCCTGTTCCTTGTATGCAGGACACAGCTTAGCCATCTGGGTGATCCTTGTGGAGAGGGAATACTCAGGAACTGTGAGATCAATCTCTGTTTTTTCCATATACTAAGGTTATGTTGCCTTTTCTCCTCTTTTTGCTGGGCTTCCTTCTCTTTCAGTTCCAAAGTTTGGAGGTATTCTTCTCCACTGCTTTTGTCTGCCACCTATTTGGTTCTCTTGCTGGCCTCCCATTTTTGTCGTTCTCTCTTTTTGCTTTTGATGCTCGTGCACTGTTTTCTTTACCTTTTTGATCATCATTTTATCTGGCTGGTTCTAATTTGTTGGTTGCTTCACTATTTCTCATTTTATACATTCTTTTCTTCTGTTTACTCAAACAAAATAAATAAACAGAAGACAGCAAACTAACATTTTCTGACTCTCCCCAGCCTTTTCACTCGGAATCACAAATTAGTTTCCCAGTGCTCGAAGTATGAAGCTCAGTCAGCTGGCAAGCTCTGTGCATATCCTACAACAGCACAGCAACTGTGACGTTCTTTTCATGATACCTGGAACTGTAAGCCATTATGCTGCCAGCGCGTGAGAGCTGTGCTGGCAATTAGACCAAGTTAGTGCTGGCACATATTTTGGTCCACAGCCTCAAGGAATATACTTCTCTGAGACAGCATGCATGGCATTGACAAACTGATAGTGATTTCTTGATATTGGATTGATCCTTCTTATAACAGCATTGAGTTTGCTGGTGAAGCCTTTTCATTCTGCCTTCTTAAAATTAAAAGCTGTGCGAGAATGGTGCTGAGTTTGAGATTATGACGCATTGATCATATTGATCATATTAGGAAGTGCTGCAAATATGGAATCAGACCCAAATTAAGTTAATTACATGAGCCAGTGATGCTCTTTCTCCTAAATGCCAGCTCAAGGTTCTTACGCCATTTCCATCTCAAGCTGTTGAAAAAAACTAGAGAGCTAAGGGACATGATTTAAGTTTTAGTGGTATATGTCTGTGCATGGTTCTGCAAGTTCACCATTGTCATCAGTTACACTATAGCAGACGTGACCAACCCGTGGCTCGTGAGCCACATATGGCTCTTCCCCCCCATCTATGCGGCTTGTGAAGCCACCCACGAGGCTCACAAAGGCATCCCCACCTCCCGGCTCCCTTGTGCTCACCGGGGTAGGGGAGCTGTTCAGATCCAAAATGGCGGCCTCAGATGGAGGCCTGCAGAGGCCAAAAAGCTGTAGGATCCAAAGTGGCTGACGGAAGCCTGCTGAGGCCAAAAAGCCTTCTTAAAGGGCCAGGTTTTTTTTCTCTACCATTTTTTGGGGACTCCTTTTTTTTTCTGTACCATTTTTTTGCCCCAGCTCTTCATGCTGGATCCAGCTGGATCTTGGCTCTTTGTCCAGAATGGATTGGCCATCCCTGCCCTATAGGACCACTTGATACTATTTAACTATTAAAGTCACCAATAATCACTCCTGTTTTTTCCTGTTTGAGAGTATGTGGGCTAGTGAACTTAAATTGCTTGACCAGCAGAAGGTAGACAAACTGGATGGAAATGCCACCAGTTGGGAGCTACAGTCAGGATTTCAGTGTTGTTATTGTTGGTCATAGATCTTTCATGACTAGACCAGGTTTGATGAAAATGGCATTGCCTTATGCTCAAGTGTTTTTCCAATGGCTAAGTTCTTCCTGCGTATCTCGGAGTGGTTGCTGTTGATCTCTCTGGGTATGTCTAGACAACATGCCTCTGCTGACAGAGGCATGTAAATTAGACTATCCGACATAGTCAATGAAGCGGGGATTTAAATATCTCCCGCTTCATTAAAATAAAAAGAGCCGCCACACTGTGCCGGCTCAGCTGATTGTCAGCACAACATGGCAGGCAAGATGCAGATCGGTCGACAGGGAATGCCTTTGTCGACTGCTGCTGTAAACCTCGTTTCACGAGGCATAAGGGAGCGGTCGACAAAGGTGTTTCCTGTCAACCGATCCGCGTCTTAACTGCCACGCTGTGTTGACAATCAGCTGAGCCGGCACCGAGTGGTGGCCATTTTTATTTTAATGAAGTGGGGGATATTTTAATCCCCGCTTCATTGACTATGTCGGTATGTCTAATTTACATGCCTCTGTCAGCAGAGGCATGTAGTCTAGACATACCCTCTGTGTGTCTTCTGGAGGAATAGCTCCTCACAGTTGTAGCCAGCACACTTTTTAGCTAAGAGTTTTATTTGGTACCTAAGAGCCCTTTGACTCTTGTTGAAGGCCTTTTAAATGACCCAACAACAGTGTCGACCTTCAGGTACAGTGAATTCATTACACTGATATCTGTGTTGACCTGTGGGCATTGATATATTTTTTGTACCATTTTAGTGTTAGGTGTTCAGCAGTTACTCACAGATTCTGAGAATCTGATAGGGGCTGCAGTGTGAATGCTCTAGCTATGGCCCTCTGCTGGGCCTATAACCCCAGGTCATAAATTCTGCACTCCCATTCTGGGAAGATAAGTGACCATGAAGGGGACAATATATCACAAGACTGCTAAAAAAGGGGCTTTAGGAATTTAGTTTCTATCCAATAATTAGGCAGTTAGAATACATTTACATATGGGAATTATTAATAAATAATTATGAACACCAAATGGCCTAATGTGGACAATGGACAGGTATCAATCTTGTTATGGCGATGGCTGGTTGTCATAGAGAGCTATGTATCCAGCAAGTTACATAAAGATGAATATAAAAGTTCCCTTTTCAGAGTTCTCTCTGGCTTTTAAACTGGTGTCAGTTTTCTTCATCCTGCTATATTCCTATCTTTTAAAATTTAGAGTGTTAAGTACACATGTGATAATGATCTTTACCACTGTAGGTGCATGAGTTGTTTATTTGAATGGATGTATGCTGTTTAGTATTTTGTAAGTAGTGATGTGAGAATATTTAATTTTTCTACAAAGACATAATTGACTAGCCAACTCTATCAACCCCTTAAAGAAAGAGCCCACTTTGGGAAGAACCTGTGTTGACTAATGAAACAGAAGTGTGATTGTCAATACATGATGTATAAGGATAGCATACAGTGTCCTTATTTGCTAGTGCTACACATGACACCTTTTAGATTCAGATTATGACAAGAGTGTCATGATGAAAGTTATATTATGGTGGGACTTCTCCTGATTGGTGTTGTCTGTTGAGGGACTCTTGAGGTCACAGTGACAATAGATTTTTATTATTAGTGTGCTCCTGAAAGTACATAGGAATTGTGTCAGTTATGTCGGGAAGTGAGTGGGTCATCTAGGTTATGTGGGTAGACAACTTGGTTTGATAATGAAATGTAAGGTCAGTAGAGAGAAGAGGGGACAGGCTTTGTACTAGAGACCAGGAGTTCCAAGTAAGAGTGACTCACCAAGAGTTCCATTTTCTGTTTTCCACCTGGGGATTCCATGAGGAGTGAATCTGTGAGACTGGACCAAACCAGTTGTGATAGTAATAATGCAAAGCCAATATTGCAGCCAGGCCTAACTAGATCAGGGGCAGAGTTGACTTTGCAGTGATCTCATGTATGGTGGCAGTACAGGGCTATATCCCAGCCTACCAGACCAGAGGATGCAGAGCTCATGTCAGAGAACTGGACTCAGAGCAGGACAGGGTAGAGTTATTCTCTTCAGACTGGAGCAGACTGTTCCTTGACTAAAATGAATGTAACAGGGCAGACTAGGAGTATGGTTTTAGGTGGGTGGGGTTCGTGATGGGAGTAAGAGAGATGGACCTTGAAAAGCTAGATAATTACTGTTGGGAACAGAAGGGTTGCCCCAAATGTTGATGTACAGCTTTCGGTTGCTTAGTTTCTTATATGCAAATATATATATGGAGGGGTTTTGTGTTTCTTTTGATTGTTTCTCTTCACCAAATAAAAATGGTGTTATTCTGTGTTTCCAAGGGACTCTTGAGTGTTTGTAAGTAGGGAAGAGCCACCTTTAGAGGTGACCAGGGAGGTTTTATTTTACTTATCCCAAAGCCAGTTGTAGGAGTGTGCCTGGGGCCTAGGGCTTGAGACTGCTTTCTATTATTTAGAAAATGAACCCCCTTAACCCAGTCCTTGTTGCTGCCTTTGGCACCTGGCTAAAGGATTCCACTCAGATATCTAAATGTGCTTGTCAGAATGACAAATATCTGATGTGCAACACTTTGAAATTGTTCTGAAGCATTACCCTTGCCTTTTGTGAGAAATGGGAATTGTAAGAATTATCCAGCCTGATTCTCTTTTCAGTTTTACTAGCAGAAATTCTAGTTATTGGAGTTACTCCATGCGTAAACTGTGTAAATCTAAAGACAATCTGGCCCACAATTTTTCCCAGAGGAAGAGAAAGGGAACATTTCCACTGAAATGAATAGGAAATAAAGACACTTGAGGACTGATCCTGTGAAATATAATTGTGTGGAGAAGCATTCAGGCTTTTTTATTTGTTTGTTTTTGTTTTTCTTTACAGATCATTTCCCAAATGACCTTACTGAATATTTAAGTCAGCACTATTTTTTGCAATAGTTATGGAATAATTATCTTTAGGTTTTATATTTAGAGTTTTACATTATTATTACACATTTATGGAGTGCTGTAGAAAATAGTGGTGGAAGATCAGTGACAAAAAGAATGGGCATTTATAAGTGTGAGGGTATGTCTACACTAGCCCCCTAGTTCGAACTAGGGAGGCTAATGAGAGTGACTGAAGTTGATAATGAAACATGGGATTTAAATATCCCCCGCTTGATTAGCATAATCCCGGTCAGTTGCCATTTTGGAAACTGACTAGCCCAAAGTAACTGCACTCATCTATATGCGGCAGAGAAGTGGGATTCCGAGATAAACCCCTTAGTTCGAATTAACTGTTACTCCTTGTGGAATGAGGTTTAACAGTTAATTCGAACTAAGGGGTTTATCTCAGAATCCCGCTTCTCTGCCGCGTATAGACACAGGCAGTTACTTCGGGCTAGTCAGTTTCCAAAATGGCAACCGGCCGGGATTATGCTAATCAAGTGCAGGATATTTAAATCCCACACTTCATTAGCAACTTTGGTCACCCTCATTAGCTTCCCTAGTTCGAACTAGGGGGCTAGTGTAGACGTACCCTGAGCGTGAAGACAAGTATTTTAGATTATTTTAAGTAATAATTAAGTTACAGTGGGCCATGGGGATAATTTCCTCTTGAAATCTAATGTTTCAACCTACCCTGCTTTTTGACATAAATTGTGGTTATGCTTTGTATTATATTTTTCATAACATTTTTTACTTTGATTCTAATGTTTTCTTATATGTTTTTAGTGTTTTTTTTAAAAATACTGAGCATTGATCCATCTCGCTTAAGATTAACTAGTGCACAGGCTGGTGATCCCTTAAATGTGATATTTCTGAATGTCTAACTGCTTAAAACTTTGCCTGTCAAGCATGCACAAGTCCTGAGCCTCTATCCCATGTGAGGTCAATTCTTCAGACCCCTGGCATCTCAGTAAAAGAAATGAGGTCCTGTTCAGGCAAAAGGATTGGTCTCCAGCTGCAAGATTGGAAGCCAAGTTTAGCATAAGCAATTTAGCATCAGATACTTAACCACCCAATTGAATCCATAAGCAGTTTAGCATCAGATACTTAGCCACCCAATTGAATCCAGAAACCCTGAGATAGGCACCTAGTCTCCACATATAATGCATACAGAAAGATGGGAGCTTAAGAATGGGATTCACAAAACAAACAAACAAACAAAAAAACCACACCACCAGCATGCCACACAGAAAGCAGCCTAAACAAGCTAAAAGAGGAATGTTCCAAGCCCTCCCCTTCTCAGTGAATTAGGCAGCTACCTTCAACCTGGAGTTAGGACACCTTTCTCAGCTTGGGATTCACAGCCAGGAACCCTCTCCTCTGCCTAAGTTGTTGTGTGCAAGAGCAGCAACATACACGCTACAATACACAAAGTGGCCTAGGGAAGGGGGGTCACTCTTGTAACCATGAGCCTCCTGGTGAAGGAAGTCACCAAGGATGTTGGAATGCAGTTCAATTCCTTTCCTCTACCTGATCAGTAGAGATTTGAACAGCAATCTGCCTTTCCAGCGAGAGTCTTGACCACTGGACTATAGAGTCATTCTCACTCTTTCAGGCCTCCAAAGTAAATCTAATTATATATTCAGGGTGGAAAGGGGAGCGATTGAAGAGATGCCCCACCACCCATCAGAATATTCCATAATGCAATACTGCACCTGAGAGCTGGAAAACCCATGCTGAAATCCCTTGTAACCAGGCAGAGAAATGAATGGAACCTGGTCTTGCACATCCTGGTTGTGTCCCCTGACTACTGGGATAAAGGTTATAAAGGAGAGCCTCCCTTCTGGTTTGTGGGATTTAGACATGCTCAGAATACACCTACAGAATCAGGCCCTGCAGGTGAGATAGTCAGGGGAATGCCCTTCTTCAAGCAAGGGTTGCTGTAGTAGAAAATAAGAAATTCAAAGTTCCCTCCTACTTGTCTAAAAGAGGACCTCAAGGGGCTTAGGCAAAGTATAGGTATCCAGATTCTTGGCTGAAGCAGCAGTGTGAATGCCAGTGGCAAAAACGTAGATGCCCAGGAACTTTTACACAGAAAAATATAGGCTTTTAATAAGTTTAGGCACGTACAGGGAAAGTGACAGTTAATCAGGGATTTTGTGGATTACAATGGCAACTACATCTGGGCATTTGGTAGCCAAGTCCTTTTGCAGCTCTCGGCCCCAGTTTTCTCTTTATCCTTAGAATTGTTTTTGATTGACAGTCAGTGAATCTTAACCCTTTACTTCCTCCAAAGACAGCTACAGCTGAGATAGTGGCACATACCTCCCTAACACTGTGTAACAGCCCATTATGTAATAGCTTTAGTATTTAGTATCAGAGTAGTAGTATGTAGGTACAGATGGTAGGGATAGGTGTGGGTTTTTTTTCCTTTTGAGATGCGTTTGCAGTATTGACCTTCGTTATTTGAACTGTGACAATGGGATATCCATAGAGGAAGATATTTTAGTGTGTTTCATTGGGATATTTTTGTAACTTTATTACATTTTGTCAGTTGTATATTAAATGTATTTGGCTAGCTTTCAGGGAAAATGAAGTCCTTTAGGGTATGTCTACACTAGCTCGTTAATTCGAGCTAGATAAGCAAATCAGGCAACCAGAGTTGCAAATGAAGCCCGGGATTTAAATATCCCGGGCTTTATTTGCGTGTTCCTGTCCAGCCACCATTTTAAAATCCCCCTTAGTTCGAACGAACTGCCCACTGCTACACGCAGCAGTTTAAAGTTAATCCGAACTAAGTCCTTAGTTCAGATTAACTGTTACACCTCATTCCACGAGGAGTAACAGTTAATCTGAACTAAGGATTTAGTTTGGATTAACTTTAAACTGCCGCGTGTAGCCGTGGGCAGTTCGTTCGAACTAAGGGGGATTTAAAAATGGCGGCCGGATGGGAACATGCAAATAAAGCCCGGGATATTTAAATCCCAGGCTTCATTTGCAACTCCGGTTGCCTGATTTGCCTACCTAGCTCAAATTAACGAGCTAGTGTAGACATACCCTTAGTTACTCAGAAGCCAGTTCAGCTAAGACTGTGGGGCTCCAAGTGTATCCAGCCCTCTCCTAGTAACGTTAACATGAGAGACCCATCTGCTAGGGTCAGAAGATGGGTTTAAGCCCTTGTCTTGTCCACACCAGAAAGGTGCAGTGGTTTAACTTACATTGTTTTTTAAATCACAATTAATTAAACCAATGCATACCTTTGGTGTTGACTCCTATTTTAGGTTTGAATGGCTTATTTTGAGTGAGTTCAAGTTGATTTTTAACTGACTTAAGCTAAACTGAAACAAATCTGTTTTAAACCAAAATAAGAATTTTTCACCCATTTAAATCAGTTTAAAATAACATCATAATTAAACCAGTGTAACTTTCCCAGGTGGGCAAGACCTGAAACTCATTGCTTATTCAGTCCATACACACACTAACTGGAGAGACTGTCAACAAACATGCAGTTAGTGCCAGACACAGAGCTTCTATCTGCCACTAATTGTAGTAATTGGCAGCTTCAGTGCGAAGACTGTGGACTAAAAGGGCAAGAAGATTGAACAGCTTGTCTCTCTTAGAGCATGGAGAAGCACAAAACCATCCTAGTGTCATAGTGTCTATTACACATGTTTTTTCGATCCTATAAAGTAATGGATCATTTCATTCTCCAGTGCTTTTGATCCAGGACCTTCAACATTCTGAAATAAATTTACTTTTTTAAAAACTGCTTCTTTAAACAATTCTTTAATGTTGACTACTGTAAAGCAAATATTCCTTAAAATTAGCTATGTTTCATGAAAAAGACAGTCACTGGCTATATTTTTTAATGGACAGAAAACCCTGCATGAACTAGGGGGAATGCTTCAGCAGCCAAGACATGCTGGCTCCCCTGGCTTTCTTAAGCCCTCGAACTCCTTGGATGCCATGATTACTCAAGACCTCATGTTACTGATTTGCTCAGCTATAGAGTAGGAGCACCCCCTCAAGAAATTTGAGGGACAACACCCAGGTTGATTTTCATTTTACTTGTATATTCTGCCAGGACCCCCTCAGTTAAAGATCCTAAATGCTCTATCATTTGTTTTGACCCCTTGTGACTTCCAGATTGTCCCAGTTGAGATGGGAGGTTGCTGGTACTAGGGGCTCTTCCTTGAGATGATGGTTACAAGGGACAGTGGGCTGGGGGATATTTGGGTCTGAATGTCAGTTCCACACAATGAGCTCTCCAGCAGGAGCAGAGCCACACTAAGCTCTGTGTTCTTCTCTTTCCAGGCCCTCTGTAATTGATCAAATGATGGGCCACAAAGAAACTAGGATTGGATGGGAAAGACAAAGAGGACAGAACCAAGCTCACCAACAGTGGGTTGAGGGGGAGCAGAAGGGACAGTTGACTTGGGGCCTGGTAAGCAGTGGCAGTGAATGGAGCGTCTGGCTTTTTAAATCATTGCTGGGATACCATGCCACATGATCCAGATGGCTCTGATGGCTGCCTGAGGTGGGGAGGCAGGGTGTAGCACAGAACACTCTGCGCAGCATGAGGGCTGAATGCCTTAGCCCTGTCCCTTCAGCCTGACTCCCTGCCCCTTCTGAGAGCAAAGAGCCAGGCCTCACCTATTTTACCCAGGGGCCCAGAAAGTCTGTTGGCTCCTCTGGACAGAACACCGGGGGCACCACGAGTCCATGGTGTGTGTGTATATGTATATTCTGATGCGAGAAAGTTAGGGCACATTAAGATGTTTTATTCTTATGGAGATTCAGACTGAATGAAGTTAGCAGTGCTTTGACATTCAGGGTGTGGCTAGACTGCAGGATTTTTTTCTGGATATTGGAGGTATCCCCCAAAAAATCTGCTGCGTCCAGGGAACGCGTTTGCTCTTCCGCTTTTTTTTTAGAAAGAGCAAATGTGCTCTTTCAGAAGTCCCTGTATTCCTTGTTCTACGAGGAAGAAGGGGGCTTTCAAAAAAGGGGCTTTTTTCCGACATTTTGCCCAGTCTAGATGGGCCAAATGTCAGATAAGCCTCTTCTGACAAAAGAATCGGAAAAAGCTACGCAAAATGCCAAACACATTTTGCATAGCTTTCTCAGACAAACAGATGTAGTCTAGCCGTACTCTCAGACATATTGTGCCCATACAGCTGGGACAAGCAATGATCATCAGCCTAGTGCCTTAGTGTGTATGGGAATGCTTAGATAGTGTTTAGCTATATTGCAGAAATGGGAAATTTACAAACATATTGTTCAAAATAATCAATTGCTAATTCTGGAATTTTTACAGTGCTTTAGGAGACAGAATAGACACAATATTTGGGAGATGGCATATCGCAAGTGCTAATGGGTTTGGATTATGTGAGATTCAGGTTAAACTGTCTCACATCTTTTGTTTTCTCCAAAAATGCTTGTTAGAATGGTGATGCAGATAAAGCATTTGAGTGGTAGATTTTAGTGAAAGACACGTATATTGTGCTGCATTCTGGAGCAGTGCCAAAACAGTAGACAACACAATGCCAAATTTCAACACAAGGCTACTTTGAATGGCAGCCTAAAGCATGTATGAGGATGTGAAAACAGGTGGTCTGGGATATCTGGTACTAACAGAGCATCTGGTCACTGAAGCGTGACTGTATTATATTTTGTTCTCCTAATCCAGAATGGTATTAGTAATGAGTGAAGTAGCTGGCATGTTTCTGAAACCTCTCATTTTGTAATGTATCCTGGTATCAAAATATATTAAAACTGTATTTTATGGCTAAAAAATGTCCATCCATAATTTCTCTACATAATGGGTATTTTTTACATCACAGGAAGCCATATTAACTTCACATATGCCAGAGTATCTGTACAATATGTCTTTACTTTCATTTGTGAGGACACACATCTGTTACATGGTTTGTGAATATTTTGACCTCTTTGTTCAGATACAACCAATGAGCAAAAGTAAACAGATATTTATTTCAGCTTAAGTTACCAACTATATTAATATTAGATATGTTTGGTTAGTAAAATGACTATTATAGTTTTATTACTGGACACCCTTCTTCTCCTTTAAAATATGCACTTTTTAACAATCTAGTATTTATCCCTAATGTTTCAGATATAATATTTACAAAACAAACAGCCCATCAGAGGCTGGCAATGTTTGTCTGAGATACACTAGCCTGCTAGCAGGGGTTGATCCTGCAGGGAAAGTGATAAGTAGGTTTTTTTCTAACTTGCTGGTACAGATGGTTTATTCCCCAGTATAAGGGTGATAGGATTAGCCCTTAGGCAGAGAACTAGCTAGTGTGTTAGCTGGTATTTGGGGGCAGACAGGTTTTGAGGGAAGAAATCATAGTAGCAGCCTTTTCTAGGGAGAGAGCTAATGCTGTGTTTTGTAGTAGCAGCATTTTAGAATTATCATTATGTTAATAATTATATTATTATTATACATCTTGTATTATAAATACAAGGTATTTATTTATACATCTTGGAGTGTGTAGTATTATTTGGAGTGAGCTGATGACTCACACAGCCTAACAAAGAGCTCAGGAATTTTTCATGGAAGCAATGAATGGTGTTACAAGTCAAGAGGAATGGATTATGCCCCTGAAATCAAATGGGACATTTATTGATTTTAAGTTGGACACAGGTGCACAAGCAAATGTAGTGCCAGAAACAGTGATATTAACTTTGAAATAAAAGCCACAGGCAGAAAGAGCTAAATGGGTAAAACTCAGGGCTCACAATAGAGAGCTTATTTCCATGAAGAGAGTTTGTGAATTTAAATATACAGGTAAATAACAAATCTGAAAAGATAAAAGATAGCTCCCGGGGAGAAGAATACAAATTATTGGGTTAAAAACATGTCAAGCTCATCATCTTATCAATAATGTCAATACTTAGAAGAATCAAGGCATCAAATTAATTAAGGAAGAGTTTAAACATTTAAAGAGAGAACATTTTTTTTCTGTGTAATTGGGGATAAATATTTATGGAGATGGCAGATGCTAAATATTTTTTCTATGCTTGATAAATAAGTAGGTTTGTAATGGTGCCTTTAGAAAAAAAGTGCACATTTGTGCACAATTGATATCCCTTTTAGGAGATAGTGTTTCCACAGACTTCACTGTGTTGTGTTCAGCATGTGTGGTGTTCCACTGGAAAACATAACAATTTTTGGATAGTGCAGATGGTGCTAAGGTTCCCAGATAACACTTTGATCTGGGAAAAGCATGAGCATGACTAGATGATCAGAGAATTTTTGGAAAAAACCATAAGTAATGAGCAAAAGCTAACTGAACAAAAATGGAAATTCTGTGTAAAGGAACTAACGATATCTGGGGGGCATCTACACAGCAAAGTTATTTCAAAATAACTGACGGTATTTCGAAATAATAATGCAAGCATCTATACAGCAATTCTGTTATTTTGAAATAATTTTGAAATAACAGACAGCTTATTTCAAAATCTGAAAACCTCATTCCATGAGGAATATCACTTATTCCAAAATAGCTATTGCAGAATAGCAGTAGTGTGGATGCTCCACTGCTGCCATTGCGAAATAGTTCCTCCTCAGGGCCATTCAAGTAATTACTCCCCAGTGCCCCCCATGGCTCTAAATCGAGGTAGCGCGTCCATGCTAGGGAATCCTGCCTCGGACTAATTTTGAGGCTTCCCTGGAGTGTAGATGTGTTATTTCGAAATAAGCTATTTTGGAAAAAAATTCAAAAATAGCTTATTTTGAAATAAGGTGCTGTGTAGACATACCCAGGGAGAGAATATAGCACAGCAACATGTGCAATAAGGTAGATGCAGCCATAAACACGCCTACACTGTTAAAAAAATTCATGTCAGAGTCACTAGGGACTTAGACTTATAAAGAGACAAATAAGGCAAAACAGAAAACTCAATATGATTTTGGGTCCCAGGAGATGCCACCACTACAGGAAAATGACATAGTGCATTTGTATATGATGGGAAACAATAGTCACAAACAGTAATGGTGTTACAAATAGTAGCCTCAGTGTTGCATGAAGTTCTCACCCCAGATAAGATGCATACTGCCCAAACCCCCAAAGGGAGAGAGTTGAGAAGCACTTAGTTGTCTATCTTGCTTGAGAGAGTCTCAGGCCTTCTCTATACTGGCATGTTTTATCCCTGCCTTTTGGTGACAAAACAGTGAGCGTGTTTACACTACAATGCACTTTCATGGGGAAAAACACCCAGTTTTGGTGACAAAAAACTTCCACCCTTGCAAGAGACTTGTCTTTTCCCCTCCCTTTAGTGTCGACAAAGAACTAGCGTGGATTCTGCTGTTATTTTGGATGCATCTACACAGCAGGGCTTAACTAGAGAAAAGCTACACAATTTGAGCTACGTCAATTGCACAGCTTATTTTGAAATAGCTTATTTCGAAATTGGGAGCATCTACACAGCACTTATTTTGAAATAGAGCACTCTTCCTCTGACTTCCCTTACTCCTCGTACAATGAGGGTTACAGGAGTCAGAGTAAGAAGACTTCCAGCTTGACAGTATTTTGATATTATTTTGAAATAACTGCCTGCTGTGTAGACGTGTACTAAGTTATTTCGAAATACCACTCGTTATTTCAAAATAATGTTGCAGTGTAGATGTACCCTTTGTCGAGAGAACTGGCTTCTGCCACTATCCCACAATGCCTGCCATGATGGCTGTGTTCATTGTTTTGGGATCTCTGCTACCCTGCAGGCATGTGGGATACTCCAGGCAGCATCTGACAGCTGAGTGAGCTGCTCCCTTTGGGGAACAAACAAAAACAAATAATTGGAATGCTCCTGTTCTGATCCTGCAAAGGGAGGGCTGGAAAGACTGCTGTGCTGCTCTGACATTCCTTAGCACAGAGAGCTCACAAAGCGAAGAAAGAATTCCAAGCAGTGCAGGAATCAGCTCTGCCTTCTCACAACACTGCACCATGAGAGGCTTACCCACATTGCTTTGCTCTATCTGTCAACAGGAAAGCTAGCAATGTGGCCATGAAATTTTGACCATGGGAAATTTTGACCAGAAAAACTGGTTTGTCCGGTTTTCACTTTTGGGGACTTTTGCATGTCCACAGCACTTTTATTGACAAACCTTCCCATTGTAGACATAGCCTCAAAGAGGCAATAGCCACAGGAGACTGACACAACAGAGCCCCGGGATATATAATAATCAGTAGACTTGCCACATCCTGACAGCATACTGATGTCTCATTCAGACCCAGAGGTCCCCATGACATTGCAGGGCACTTAAGTTTAGTAATTAGGCTAGATAAAAGTATCTGTAGTTGTGTCATAACACTGTTAGAATTTTTTAGCACTGTTATTATTAAGTTTTGATTCGGAAGAAAGATATGATATTAGGAGCTGTACCTTTAAGGACTGAGCTTCCCAGACAGAGTGTTCGGGTGGGTTGCTGTGAAACTCTTGTGATTATGCACAGCCAAGTGGAACTGGACGCAGAGTAAAGCAGAGCTCTTGCAAGCGCCTTAAACACAGGGGGCACATCTACACTGCAGGACAGAAGTCAAATTAAGACATGCAACTTCAGCTACCTCAATTGCTTAGCTGAAGTTGAAATAGCTTAATTCGGCTTTTGGAGTGGTCTACAGAGCAGGAAGTAGAAGTGTTAACAAGAGTTGGAGTAAGAACTCCTCCATCTCGAAATTATTTTGAAATAATGGACTGCTGCGCAGACACGCACTTTGTTATTTTGAAATAACATCAGTTATTCTGAAATAATGCTGCTGTGTAGATGTACTATAAGGGCTTGTCTAGACTACGTGGAAGATTCGAAAGAAGATATGCAAATTCCACGGGAATTTGCATATCTTCTTCGGATCTCACTTTCGAAAGCAGAGCTTTCGAAATTGAAAGTAGTCTCGATGCATTTTTTCGCAACCCCCCTTTTTCAAAAATCCACTTTTCCTCAAAAAGGAAGAAGAAAGTGAGATTGGAAGAAGATATGCAAATTCCCGCTGAATTTGCATATCCTCCTTTGAATCTTCCGTGTAGTCTAGACATAGCCTAAGAAACCACAGAACATGAGAGAAAACTTCTGTTTCATTACCATGGAAATTTGAGAAGGACTTCACAAAAAATTTAAAATAAAGTTTCTAATCAGTTTATGCAGTGTTCCTTCAATGCTTCCCATTTCTGTTCAAGAGCACAGAGCCACAGGGATTCCAGAAAATCCTCTGATATTCCCCTGGCCACATCTAAGCTCATATTTTAAATTTTTCTCAGGTATTAATCAGGCATGTCTCTTTAAAATTTATATTCATAGCATTCTATCTTCTCCCAGAAGCTAGCTTTGTATCTTGGAAGCCAGCAGCTTCTGGCCCCAGTGATAAAAAGACCCAGAAGGACTTGTGGTGCCATCACCACTGTTAGGCCAGAGCAGAATAATTTGCTCCGATAATATCGTGACGAGCTTCATATAAGAATCTAGATAGAATAGTGAGAGGAACTTAGAAGGAAGTCAGCAACAGCAGTTGCTGCTGTCACTCTCCTCTCACCTTGAGAAACAAGGTGTTCAGTAGAAAATGGCCAGCAAGCTGATAATCCTTCATTTGCATATAGGAATGGCTTACATTTAGCAAGGCTTGCTGTGCATTAGTTTTTTTTACATAGCTACAGTCTCAGCTAGTAAATGTTTGATACTACATTGTCTTCAATAGAGCTATGCCAATTTAAACCACCAAAGATTCTGATCCAATATGTTATATATAAACTTCGTTAAGTATGTTAAGCGCAGTATATACTACGCTATGAATTTAGTGTTATGAGCGCCTACATGGTGGGGCTCCAGGTATATAAAAGGCAGCATATGAGTGGGGGTCCTAGCCCAACTCTAATCAACTTTTGTGATGTTCTTATTAAGAAAACATTACTTCACTTCTTTTTAAAGGTAACACAAGGTGTGTTGAACACCAGAGCAAAACAATAGGGTTGGGACTGGAGCTTAAAGTGAAGTAAAGAAAGGATACAACTTCCTTTACAATGGGATCATTACAAAAGCTGCATTATAATTACTGCGCCTTGTTCTGTAGGAACTTCACTGTGACGTAATATGAACATTAAAAGGTCAATAATTACAGTTGTTGTCATCTGTGCATGTGCACACTCACGCAAATATATTTGAAAAATAGTCTTAACAGGTTGTAACTTCAGGACTCTACCACACTGATATACGTTGGTTACAACTGTTCTTTCATGGTTTCTGCTTTTGGTCAAAGACTGACAATGAAAGATTTTGCATATCATTCCCTGTTGATGGATCCCAGGCTATTGTGTCAAAAACTGGGTATAAAATGTTTTGTCCAAGTATTAAATGTGCTAAAAAAGAGTTTGGGGGGTAACCAAAACTAATTTCAAATTTGAATAAAATTCAACAGTTTCAAATGAATAAAAATAAATATTTATTTAAAAAAAGTCAAAAGCGTCATTTTTGAGACTCAATGCATACATATTAAATTAAACAGTTTATTTTGAAGAGACACTTTGGAGAGGAAAGCAAAAAAAATTCAGTTCTTAGTTCAAAATGAACCAAATTTTGGATTTTTTAATAATAATTGTAAAATATTTTTTAAATAATTATTTACTCGCCTCAGATTGTGTCCCATCCTATGTGAAATGCAACTAAAAAACTGTGAGCAAACTAACACAACTCACAGAACGAGGAATATTATCGTTGTAAAGAATGTATGAGCAACTTCACAGCAAATGCACCATTCAGATTGATAGTGATGAGAACAATAAAGAAGTTTGAACCAATTCATGGGACAAATCCCTAGGATTATGAACAAGTTGGAATCAAGCGCCACTGTATGGTGGTCTCCTGAAATACACTTTTTTATCCCACAAAGCACAATGGGTAATTTGCTGAAAAATAGGCACACCGAGTAAGATTTTACCATATATTCTTGTCCCTTTCCACTGTCAGAGGAGCACAAAAGTTACCTTTTGTGATGGTCATCTAGGAATTCTCCTTGTATGCCAGTTCTATGTCATTGCCTACAACACAGGATCTATGTTTGGGGTAGAGGAGGTAAAATTGAGTCATACTGTTCTCCAATGATCAGTAGAATGGCCCTTTGAGATCTATTACTGCACAAACTAGAACAGTCCTGAAGCTCTTCTAATTTATGTGTATGGACCAAACTAGTCCTTAACAGCCCAAGAGTTGAGAGAGGTGAAAAGAGAGGTTTAAAAATATGAACATGTCCACTTCTGCCTCAGTATACTGAGCAGAATGTTGGTCTACCCAAGAACACAAAAACCACTGTTTTATAGTTGATGTGTTTTTTTTAGGGGGCCAAAATGCAAGTCACTATTATTGCCATGTATATCAGATCAGCAGGGCTTTTCTCGTAAGTATTTTTAAAGAATTATTTCAGGATTATAGGAACATGGCTTTAGCAAACTACAAACTGATACCATGCAAAACATTCCATAAAAGAGCATATTAGGGCCTCCTTAATTTCATACTCCCCCACCTCTAGCTCGTTAGCATAAAATGTAATTTGTGCTAATCAGCTTACACAGGACCCGATCCTTCTCTTGTTGAAGTCAATGGCCTATTGACTTAACAGAATAGATCTTCATTGTGACGGTAATTTAAAAATCCTATGCCTTTTGATGTTTTCTGTACAAATATTTTCTCACTGTTTATGCAGATAGTATGTCAGCTGAAAGGTTGTGCACCCCCTAAACCCAATTATATTAAACTTGTAAATAAACAGATGACAAATGAGAGGGAAATACATTTGTAAGTCTGTAACATAACCAAAACAGATGGAGATCAATTTTTTCTCTAAAAGTAAATCCAAATTTAACTTCTCTACCTTATGTACCAAATCTGGCTGAAACTGAAAAGGCCTGAAAAATGGGTTTTATAAAAGAAACGATGGGCCCCTGCTGTTAGCTGTGTTGCCAGCCTCCACTATAATACTTCACTGAAACAGTTTAATATTTTGGAAGGCCTATACAGACAATAATAGCAGATTTGTTTAACCATTAAAACTGCAGTATATGCTTTATGCATAATGTAATACCTTATCATTTTATTCAAGAGGATCATTTGTAACATAGTTCAGTACTGGGACCGAGATTTTAAATTACTATAAAATATTTTTCATTACTTTTGCTGGAATTGCAGTTAGAATTAAAGCTTCCATAGCAATAAAAGTGTGGAACCAGAAACCATTTTCACTCTTAAATGGGACTTCTATAATAAATGGTAAATTGTAATGCCATTATAGAAAGGTTACCATCTTTTATTATACAAAGTTAAGAACTTAAATTTTACTAATGGTGCAATTTTCTCCTTAATTCATCTTTTACTTAATAGCATATAATTGTTTAAAGAACGTTTTAGTCCTTGTAAAAAGAAGGCATTGTTATCAAGGCAAATTGAAGTCTTAGATACTTTAAGAAAACCACGACGCCTCTTTTTAGATGCTCAGAAAAGTTACATGTGAGTTTGGCTCAGTATATATGTTTTTTTCTGTTCTAAAAGTTCATATTATCTCCAGTGGATAATATCTATTTTTTCTTATTTTTCTTCAAACTTCACTTTTTTCTAATTTTTCTGCAAAAATTGATACAGGTTGAACCTCTCTAGTACAGCATTCTCTGGTCTGGCAGCATCTGTGGTCCAGCAAGATTTTACAGGTTGAAACTCTGTAATCTGGGATTCCCTCATCTCGCAGAACCATGAATGTTTCAGGATCAGAGAGTTCTGGTGGAGGACTGGGGGCTGGACTCCCCGCAGCTGGGCTGCCCAGATCCCTGCTCTTGGACTGCCTGGCATGCCACATTTGGACGTTCAGGCACAACCCAGCAGTGCTGCCCAGTGGGTCAAGGGGCATAGTGGGGCTGCCTGGCAGGGCCAGGAGCTTGACATGCTATAATAGGAGCCCACTGCGCAGGGAGTTAGGCTGCAGCTGGGCTGCCTGGCATAGCAGGGAAGAAGGTGGGGGGACTGACAGGGCAGTGAGGCTGGTGGCAAGGGGGAATCAGCTAGGAGGCCAGAGGCTGGACCAGGGCTGTGGGGAGCTGGTAGCCAGGTAGCCAGATATGACCTCCCCTGGTCTGGCAAAATCCCTCATCCAGGACTGGTGGGGTCTCAAGGGTGCCAGACCAGGGAGGTCCAACCTGTAGTTAGACAGATGTCCCCTTATCATGGGTGTGGTCAAGTTTCCCACAAACGCATAAAGTTTGTTAACAGCCACTGGTCCTGGCTCTCAGCATTCTGTGCAGTTATTTAGTTCTAATTTGCCGTTACATGTCTCTAAGGGTATGTCTAGACTACATGCCTCTGGAGGCATGTAGATTAGGCTACCCGGCATAGGAAAATGAAGCAGCAATTTAAATAATCGCCGCTTCATTTAAATTAAAATGGCTGCCGCGCTGAGCCGATCAGCTGTTTGTTGGCTCCGTGCTCTAGTCTGGACACTCCGCGGTTGATATCAAAGGCATTTGTCGACCGCCCCGGTAAACCTCATCCCATGAGGCATACCGGGGCGGTCGAGAAATGCCTTTGATGTCGACCGCGGAGCATCCAGACTAGCGTGCTGAGCCGACAAACAGCTGATCGGCTCAGCGCGGCAGCCATTTTAATTTAAATGAAGCGGCGATTATTTAAATTGCCGCTTCATTTTTCTATGCCAGGTAGCCTAATCTACATGTCTCTGTTGCCAGAGGCATGTAGTCTAGACATATCCTAAGAGCCCAGTAAGCAGTGGAAGAAGTGGTAATGTGCTAGACAATAGTGACCTCCTGTGGTCCAGCAAATTCTCCGATTCATTACCACCCATGTCCCGAGAGTGCCTGAGTAGAGAGGTTCAACCTGTAAGATGTTCTAAGTATAATGTCTAAAATGACTACAGTTTAAATTTAAGTTAGAGAAGAACAATCTCTGAAATCTATAACTGTGCATGGTAAACATATTTGCTCATTGTTGTGTATTGTGTATTTCTTAAACTTCCATTTTTGAAATCTTCAGCTCTAAAGTCATCTCTGCTCATGGTGGCCTCAATTCTGACATCCTGCAAGTTCTATTTTCCAAAATGTCTGAAGGCCAGATTTGGTATTCAGGTACCCTAAAGATGCAGATAGGTCCTTAGGTGCTTTTGTAAATCCCACTAAATTTCATTAACCTAAATACTTCAAAAATCTTCCCTCAAGTCACTTTGGAATTTAGTCTCCTATGTCACTTATATGCTATGTTGAGGCATACAAACTCCATTCTGAGCCCAAAAGAATTAAAATTTTGATACTGGGCCCAGGAAGGGCCTTGCCCTGCCCCTTCAGATCTACAGAGCATGTCCCAACTAGAAGAGCAGGCTAAAAGGAGGTCAGAAGACTGGCCAAAAGGTTCTTACTCATGGAAAGTCTAATGTCACCCTGCCACTACCCACTGAGGGATCAATGTGTGACTTGGTTAATTTAGGGCACCCTATCTGTACCTACTGAGGGCTCAAGGCATGATCCAATTAGCTTAGGCATCCCCCCTCTTTCCCTTCTCAGGGCGCAGGTATAAGGAAGCTGTCTTTACCCATTCAGGATAAAACCTGATCAACTTAAATATCCATCCTTTCCCTCAGGACTCAGGGTACTATGACAATGAAGAAACTTTTCCCCAGCGTAAGGGCTTTAAACAGATGTGCTCTATTTATTAGCAACACACAGAATACATATACCATACAAATCTCTTATGTTCACCACTCCTGATATACAGACAAATTTTACCGATGGCCACTCAGGATCCTCTTATATGGGGGTTCTGAGAGATGCCTCTGTACATCATGAATAGTAATAGAGATGAAGCCGTGTTAGTCTAGTTTAGCTGAAACAAAAAACAGGACTATGTCGCACTTTAAAGACTAACAAGATGGTTTATTAGGTGATGAGTTTTCGTGGGCCAGACCCACTTCCTCAGATCAAATTGTGGAAGACCCTTAGTTGTGACCCTCTCTGTTTATATAGATGATCAGCATCAAAATGCTGGTAAGAGCTTATATCATTTGTCGGGTCTCTTTCTGTATCTTCCCTAAATTTTCAGTGTCTGCTTGTTTCTACTGTACAGCCTGGCTGCATATAACTCTCATTAGGGACATTCTTGAGGTGAGAGTGCTTTATCAGCAACAGAATATTATTTTTTACCCAATTTATTGGTGAAAACCCTGGGTTTTAGCAAGGCTGGTTTAATATGGGGAAGAGGGTTGATCAAGGTGGCAGCAAGCTGAAGTAGTTTCGAAAGGAATTTAACTAGTGAGGGCTGGAGGATGTGAGATGTTCTTCACATGCAACATGCTTTTGAGATTAATGTAATGCATGTGTAGATTGAGGGGTGAAAAGGCATTTCAGAAGAGACTCAATTCAGACTATCATTATGGATAGATACCTGTAAACCTCACAAGCTTTGATTCAAATAAGTATCCAAATGTCTGACTGTTTACCTGGATGACTGGGTTATAACTGGTCTAGAAGGGTCTTAAACAGGTTTCTTGAGAGATTTCTTCTGGTTCTTCCCAGGACACAAGAAGTGCAAGAATAGCTTTTCAAACAGCATTTTGTTAATTTTGGATAATGGAGATTTATGCAATTAAATAACTAACTTATTTAGATCTTCTAGGAGGGTCCAGTTTGATGTAAAAGGAAGCGTGACACTCCTTTTAACTTGTATATTATTTTATCTGCTTCAGGTCACTCCTCCCAAATGTTCATGTAGGCATGTCTATCTAGCAGTGTACAGAAAATATCCTTTGCATGGTGTTCAAGCCTTTGTTTTGTTCCCAGTTGGAGTGAGGCCTTGAATCTTCACATTTACTTCAAAACGGAGTAGTCCAATCTGAGAAAATATTGGTTCTATCATTTAGTATTCTAGGACTCCCTATCTGCTTGTGCTGCTTCTGTTGTGGGAAGAATCCCACTGCTAATAATGACAGAGTATTATTATAATGACAGAGTATGGTTGTGAGGGATACCTCTTGGCTAACAATAAGAGGATAGACCAAAGAGCTGGGGATCCCTGGAAGGCAGGAACATTCGAAGCTTAGGCTAACCAGCTACTGGTCATGTGAGTTGCCATGGATCTGGGAATCTGTAAGCTCCAACTCTCTGCTAGGTCAGATGCTGAGGAGTCAGAAACCTAATTGTGTCAAAATCAGTATGTTTCCACATAACATTTGATTGTGATGAATCAACATTTATTGATGGCAAAAACTTCCTCACAACATTTCTGACCGGCTCCTTCTATCTCACTGAACTTTCTAGCATTTCTGTTGCTGTGACATTTGTTTGATTTGGTCAGTGGCCTTTGACTCTGACACTCTCCATTTCATTTCTAGTCCCTGTTTCCTCTGTTTGATAAAAACTATCTTGCTTGCGATGCTAATGCAAAATCTTTGCCTACTCATGAGCTAGCATTAATATGATACTAACCCTACAGAAAGGCTGCAGTAAATCATTTGTCAGAGCTGTAGACTTTAGTGAACTAGCCCCTCCTTCACAAGCTTGTTGCCACTCACATCCTAAATAGAGACTGTTTCGAATGACACATGCATCACTGAGCGCTGTAGTCTGGTGACATCCTGTTATTCACGCATTGTTGTGTCAGCTGAATTTATTGCAGTGGAATGCAAATTAGTTCTGGAAAAGATGCATGTTGGTTTTTTTGTATCTTTATAGTCCTTTGAAGCACAAAGGTGGAAGGAAGGGGGGATGGCCAATTAATATCACTTTTATTTTACACCTCCTTGTTAATCTAGACTTGAATTAGATTCTTTTGCAGTGAATGGACAAGAATAAAAAAAAACCTATTTCAGGCTAAATACAAATAGTTTTTAGGGTTATAAAATTGTTTTGCGGCCAATCTGCAGCAAAAAATGGTGGGGGAGTCTTAATTCATGTTTAGATCTGTTGTAGCTCAGGCTATGTCTACACTGCAGAGTTTTTCTGGAAAAATGGCCATTTTCCCTTAAAAAGTACACTTACATCCACACTGTAATTGCGTTCTTTCGACAGAAAATCGAAATCACAGAGGGTTTTTTTCCGACAGTGGTAAACCTCTTCCTACAGGGAAGAAGCTTTTTTCCAAAAGAGTTCTTTTAGAAAAAGGTGTGTGTGGATGGGGAGGAAGGTTTTTTTCGAAAGAAGAGGCCTCCAGGAAAAAGCACAAGTGCCTTGCTGGCCACTCCATCCACAGCAATCAGAACTTAAATGCGAGATAGCATCCAATGAATGTGGATGCTATCTTTCGAAAAAACACATTGCTCTCCAAAAAAGCTTCTTCCAAAAGAAGCCTGCAGTCTAGATGTAGCCTCTGGGTAAGAGTCTGGTGATTGGAAAAGTTATGAAGGAAGATTCAATCCATGGGATGAGATGATGGTGTTCAGAAGAGAAGGGGATTGAGAATGGTGTAAATCAGAAGAAATTCTAATATAGTGTAGTTATGTTGGTGTGAGATTAGAACAGGGTCCATTGACTTTAGTTTGTTTTATAATACTTTGCTCACCTAGCAGGCTTATTCCTTCTCCCGTATTTGTGCAAATATTACACCTAATTTTCAAAAGCATTCTAACCCACTTCATATTTAATGGCAAATATATTCACGTCTCAAAATTATTACTTTTCAAAACTGAATAAACATCGCTGACTTGACAGACACTTATTAAAATGCATTTTGGCAGAAGTTCTTAATTTAATGAGAAACGGCATCATTAAATTGCTCTCCTTTACCACCATTCTCATTGCCATCTGATATGATCTTCTGCCCCTACCTTGCCCTACCCCAGTGATTGGCTTACTAGTTAAAATGAACAGATGAGAATTATCTTCACTGAACGATATACAATAAACCATTTGCTTAGAGCTCTTTTCTAAGCTTCTCTCTGATGTATGGCTGTATTGCTTTGCATCAGATCTCCACTGAATAATCCTGCCAATAAACGAACATTGCTTAGCTCCCAGTGTCAACAGCATAGAGACTGAAGCACTGAAGTAATTGAGATAAAACAGAACTGCACAGTTTAATTTTTCATAATAGATGTTAAATGAACAATGGATGGCTGTTTTAATGAATGTGTAGTTCTTTGATGTAGCTGTTGAGAGCTTTTTTGTTGAAACTAACTCACTAATTATGTCCCTTTGTAGATGTATTTATGCATCCTCATTGGCTTTCTCCCTTCTATTGTTTGAGATCTAATTACAGTACTTGTCACTATAGGCAATGTTTTGAAGAGCGGAGCCTATGTGAAAGAGTGTATTTTGATCTGGTGCTACTGTCTCCTTTTCGTTGCCACCCTTAAAGAATGGTTGACCAACAGTAACATACATTTTGGAATTGCTGTGTCCTGAATAACGAGGAGTCCTGACGCACCTTAAAGATCAACAGACTTATTTGAGCATAAGTTTTCATGGGCAAAATCCCCTTCATTAGATGCATCCAATGAAGTGGGTTTTGCCCATGAAAGCTTATGCCCAAATACATCTGCTAATTTTTAACAGGAGCCGCAGGACTCCTCATTATATTTGCAGACACAGACTAACACGGCTGTCCCTCTGCTATTTGTATCCTGAATATGATGGTCTATTGAATGATAAAACAGAAACTAATGTAACATGCTCATACTATATTTGTGTAATGATATATACATAATTTCCATGTGTCTGTTGAGGCTTGTGCAGTGTTACAGGAGTTTTGGTTGGTAATGGTGGTAGAATGAGACTGATACAATGGTTGGAGACATTATACCTACACAGTAGACAGGTAGGAGGAATGCATACCTGAGTAGTGACATACCTGTACATCCTTTCACATGGTGCGAGGTACACTCCCCCTTCTCCTCCTTTCTCTGCAACATTTCTCCCCTCCCCTCTTCCTGACCCGTACGGTATGGTGCTCACCTCCCACATCAGGGAATAGATTCTCCCAGTATTGCTTTACAACTTATGTAGTCTATTACACCTGCACAAAGAGAGAATTAATGTTTCCTCTCTTATTTGATGGCATCTTATATACATTGATCCTTGGTGTAAATGACTGCACAGGAGAATTGAGCTTTAGAGGATCCTTGCAGAATTTTAATATGTAATTAATCCATAATATCTAAAAGTCAGATATGTCTCTATAAATATGGGTTTTATCAAGAGCAGTTATGAACCAACCGATTACAAGAAATTCTATGTCATAATGGTCATTGAGCTCTTTGTGCTGCAAACTAATTCTCAAGTTCAGATCTAATCTGGATGAGTGATGGGTCATTTGAATTGTATATGTTGTTGCTATCATGAAACGTTTATTTTTAATATATAAAAAGATCTAATCCATGTGAAATATAAAGGAGGAGGAGAAAAGAAGAGAAATTAAACATGGATAGAAGACAATATGGTTATATTTGGAAGGAGGAATGCTTATATGGACCACAGAACTTTGGAGTTCATAAGATATACTGAAGGAAAATAGAATGTACAACATGATAAACTGTGCTCTGAAAAAACAACCCAAAGATCCTTCAAACTGATTGGATTTAAAGAATTAACCATATAATTCACTCTCAGAAAATACAATGAAAAAAAGCAGAATCCAAGAAAATGTGTGTGATGAGGATAACAGGAAACTGTAAAGCAAACAAACCTTGAAACAGAAATATACAGAACTTTAAAAATCCTGGCTTCAAATCAGTTTCACTAATAAAGTAAAAAAGACTCAGACTGAAGGTCAAATCAACAGGTTCTAGGTTTATATTGTCTTGCATGCACCGTGCGCTGCTGCAGCATATGCTTGATTGGAATCTCTTGTGTCCCAATTAAATAGGCTTTCTGATTTACAGAAAGTGACTGAAACCTAGCAAAATATTTCAGTCCTGGGTCCCAGCTAAAGTGCATAAGAAATTAAGAAGTTAAGAAAAATACTATGGGGAGTGTTTGAAACACAGCAACCACTATAATATTTCCATTGAGGAGATGCAAAATCCCACTGTCCCTCACCTGCCTTCTTCCTGTTCTGTTGCCCTTAGAGTACTATCCCCACTAAGCCCCAGTGGATACTGTGGATGCAAACTAAAAGGTACCTCATTCTCAGTAATGTAGTCCTGTTTGAAGAGCACTGCTGCCCATCATAGCTTGATGTTCCAAGCTGCAAGAGTGGCTACTGTCACAGGAAAAGCAACCACAACCAAACAAAATTATAATCACTCTGCCCAGCTTCAGTTGTATGGTTTGCCCCTTCTTGGATTCAGTTGTTGTGGTGAACCAGGCACTACATGGACTTGGGAAAAACATCCACAAAAGTGCAGCAGTGCTAGTTGAGCTACTCTGGCAGTTGCATTTAGTGATGATATAGATAGCATTACAAATGTATCGAGCCGAGATGGGAATGAGGATGCATCTGTCATTCTCCTCCAGTGCATCTAGCAGCTACAACTTGCTCTGGGCAATGGGAATGGAATTAATAATTGTGGCTAGTTGTGCTGCTATAACCCCAGTTCATTTATGTGCTTTGCTTACCTTAGCTAGCCTTCATTTTTCAGAAAAGAAACAATAAAACAGAAATTGCTTTTAGCGACTATATCTATCACTTCACAACAGTGTAATGTGCAAGCAACCAATTTATTTTATTTGCATTGGGTGACCAACTTGGGTTTTTTAATTTAGAAACTTACTTTTGATTTTGAAAACACTAAGATTGGCATTGGATAACTCTTTAGGAACAACATACTGTGTCTAATTGTAACTTTCAGCTTTATGACTTAGAAAGTTACTTCTGAAAGAAACAATTTTGTTTACAAATAACCTCCCAAAAATTGGAGGATGGAAACTTTTTCATGCTAAGAATATAGGGCTTGCTCTCATAAAAGTTTGCTGTAGGTGCTGCTATTGCTACTGTTTCTTAAACATTTATTTGCTGTTCCTGTAGCTGTTCTGACAGAATAGTACAGTAACTTCATTTATCAGAAGTCTATCTCCTTTTGTCTCTACTACGAGGACTTTTGTTCTATTCCCTATTCAGTCATATTGTTGGATGGATGGTAAGATCAAATAGATGGACTCTAGAGATGGGCAAAACAGATTTGATAAAAGAACAAACTCAACTGAAACTGAACCAGCCTGTTACTAAAGTTCAAGAGAAGTTTGAATTTAAACATTCTTTTGAATTCAGCCACCCTCAGCCAAAACAATCATGGTTTAACCCCTTTTTTAGCACTTACATGTTGCTATAACACATCCATGTGACCTCTGAAATGACTTCTGCTCTGCTCTCACACCCAGAACAGGCTCCCTAGTGATTTCATTACCTGCAATAGCATTGACATGTAGAGCCTAGGGATCCAGGTCATTGACAGGAGGGATTAAACCTGCAACCTTTGGAGCTAAAGCCACGTGCTTTTAACACATGAGCTAAAAGCCAACTGCCTCTGAGATAAGACTATAGAGTACATTTCACTCTCCATTGTCAGTGATCTCTATGCCTTTGGGTTACAGGCAGATGATTATTAATTACAAATAGCATTAGATCAAGGCAGCAGATACTGAGAAATGAAAGGTATAGAATATCCTAATTTTTCATATCCTAATCTGCCTCTATGGATTCCTAGATAAGATAAATTACTCTACCCTACAGTATACTGACATATATTTATTGTAATAGTCGCTATCAGCAATTTCCATACTGATGTGAGGTGACTTCTGACACGCTGCCTCATAGAAAAATGAACAGAGTATTAGTGAGAAAGCATGGTCAAGCTGTTAAGCCACAGGACTGAGAGAAAGATTTGGACTGTATTCCTAAGCTGCCACAGACTCATTATGCGTCCTTGAGCAAGTTACTTATTCCTCCGTGCATCATCTTCCCCATATGCACGATGTGAGCAGTATTAATTTATTGCCAGAGGCATTATGAGGCTTAGTTCATTATTGGTGGTCAAGCACATGGAAATCTTTGAAGTAAATGTATAATTTAAATTATATATTGCATATGAACATTATATACTATAGTGTTTTTATACACGTATATTCTGGCATATGGAAAAGAGTAAAAGGAAAAAGAATAAAGGCAAAAATTCTATCAATAAACTATCAGCCGCTCAAGAAAGAAATCTGACCAGTTTAGCAATGTTTGGAAAAGGCTGAAGAGAATTACCCCAGATATATTGTTTCTCCTTCCTAATAAATTAAGGAATTACAAGGCATTACAGTAGAGGCAAGGCTGATAACTTTTCACTTCTTGTTTGCTGCTGCTGTTTTTTTGTGTTGTCCCCACGTCTAAATTAGGCCTGAGAAAGGGGATTAACCTTTCCAATCACATTTAAGGTGAAATTGCTTAACTACAGCACACAATGTCATGCTGCAGATAATCCATGTCCTTGATTAATGTGTTTATAATCAATTGCAGTCTGGAAGTGACTTCTTCCCATCACAGTCTTCACAAAAAGAGCAGATGGTATTTAAAAGGTTATGGCAAGAGGGCATTTCAGAGGTCAAATAGAACATCGATCAAGAGGGCAGAAAAATTGCTTTTTTTCTTCCCCTTCCCCTTATCCTCAAAATCCATAAGGGAATGAGCCCTATGAATTATAGTTTGATCTATAGTTCTAGCACTAAAATGTTTTCTTGTTTCAAATTTCTATGTTGTTTTGGGTAATGAACCTAGAAATTGGATTCCTCTTGTACCAATAAAAAATTGTGCCAATACAAACATCTCAGCAGTGTAACTCTTAGACCTTAAGAGATTTTCTTTCCTCTGCCCTTAATGCATCCAGAACACAGTAACTTAATAAAGATTGTATTAATATGTGTCATTCCTAGATCAAGCCTAGCAAAGGTAATGATTTTGTTCATGAAAAAGTTACACGCCATTTCTATGATTTTTATATACACTAATAAAAAAGGGAGTATATTCTGTGATTTATTTGTCTATTTTTGCCCTCTTCACAGTTGGTTACTATTCTATAATACAAACTTAAGTGGTCTCTTCTGTCCTTGATTTGTGCATCCCATTAGTTGTGACCAAAGCAAGACTTTAATTCCTTTAAACCACATCCAAGAAAAAGAAGTCAGATAAAAAAGTATTGTCATGTTCCAACATATAAAATGTGTTGCCTTTTTTCCTACTTTTTTGCTTTCACATTCTGAGAATAGCTTCTAAATGTAGGCCAAGGAAGACACCGCTTTGAATACAAACCATAGTGACTTGAAATTCCACTGCCTAAAAACAAACATCTACACAGCATTTTGGAAAATACTGTAGCTATGTTTCACCATGCATCTGACAAAGTGTTTTTTACCCATAAAAATTATACACAAATAAATCAGTTAGGGTATGTCTACACTAGTCCCCTAGTTTGAACTAGGGAGGCTAATGAGGGCAACCAAAATTAACTGTTAATTTAAAGTAAGGGGTTTATTTCGGAATCGCCCTTCTCTGCTGCGTGTAGATGTGGGCAGTTCTTCTGGGCTAGTCAATTTCCAAAATGGCGACCGCCCGGGAACATGCTAATGAAGCGCGGGATATTTAAATCCCGTGCTTCATTTGCAATTTCGGTCGCTCTCATTAGCCTCCCTAGTTCGAACTAGGGGGCTAGTGTAGACATACCCTTAGTCTTTAAGGTGCCACAGAACTCCTCACTATTTTTGTAGTTATTTTTCTTTGAAAAGTAAAATACCTTATAGAGAGCTACCACATTCTAATACATAGTCCAATAAATAAAATATATGCTTTTTACATGCATTACTACATACGAACAACTTGCACTTGGGGCTCTACGAAGGGGTGTGTTTCATGAGTGGAAAAATATATTACTCCTTTGTGTAATGAAATGGGAGAATGGCTAAGAATCATTCAGTGCTACCATTTATATCTAGGAACATTAGCCTACAAATCCTCTCATATGAATCCCTCCACCCATCATGTGAGTATCCCCAATGAAACATTATGAAACTAAGATTTGCCTTTATTCAAGAACAATTAGCAACAAATGTGTATGGAACTGCTAAAGCAATTAACTAAGCAGATACATAAGAATAATGAGACGTACACTAATTCTGTTAAATTGACATTTGAAGTGCCTTGCCAACTAAGAATAGTAGGAAAACTAACACTGAGGCTAAAATTCTATTAACTCATTCTAATGTGCCCAGGTATTTGCAAACCATAAAAGAGATAATATTTCATGTATTTCCTTGCAACAGCCTGTTAGCTGTTTCAGAATCAGTTTTATATCTTACTCTCCTGTAATTCTTTTAATGAAAAGAAAATAATTTTAAAAAGTTGAAGTGTTGTGGTATTTCAACCAAGTCCTCTTTGTTAGTCTTAAATGTGAACAATACAGGAAGATATGCATTGTGAGAGTTTCAGAGGCATATTGCTCCAATAGATTATAATACATTTATTAGATCTGAGACATTGCCTACTTAGAGGGCTCCAATTAGTATATTGTACATTAAATAGATATTGAAGTGGATATTTTCAGAATAAAGCATAAGATAGTAGCTACTGAATTTCCTGCTAATATTCACAGGATTCAACAAGCCTCTTGAAACTTTAGCATGCATGGACTAGTTGAATTTATCTTAAAACTTGATGTCATGGGTTCCACTCAACGCTAAGGGCACCGTCTCCTGGCCATCCTGAAAACAATCTCCTTTCAATTCAGGCACCACTTTTTGCTGCTCACTTATGCCCTGTTGTGGCCCCCCTCTCTCAGTTTCTGCAACTACAAGTGCTCCTTTGTTATTTAGCCTTCTGGCAAGGTCACTATGTAAATTTTCCCCTTCTGGGATATCATAGTCTTTGAGGGCAAAATGTCCCAGACAGTCTGTTCTCCATTTCTGGTCTGTTCCACTTCCTAAATGGCTTGTAGGAGAATCCCCAGTCCCTCCCTCTATTCTAGGCTCTAGCTCAGGGACCCTCTTGTCAGCAGCCAAGTCTGTCCTCTCCTGGACCTTGCTGGGGAATTAATTGGTCAAGCGAGCCACCTTAATCCCTTCCAGGTTTGTGTGTAGTGGACATTAGGGATGTTAAAATTAGATTAATCAACTAAACAAATAGTTGATGGAATTTCCATTGACTGTTTGATTAGTCTACAAGGGTGCTTCTGCTTTGAAATGTAGCAAGAGCCTGCCCGCATTTCAAAGGTGGAAGTGCCGTGTGGTGTTGCAACTTCGAAATATACAAGAGCCCTCACTGGCCCCAGATTCCATGTGGCGCTTCTGCTCTGAAATGTACAAGAGCCCCAGTAGGGACTCTTGTACATTTCAAAGCTGAAACACCGCCACTACACCCCTATCCCCTCCCACAGAGCTAGAGCTGGAGCTGGGGGGAACCAGCTTTTAAGCCAGCTCTCTCCAGCACCCCCTCCTCATCCCACCTCTTGTGGCCTCTTTCTGATAGAGGCAGCAAACGGTAGGGGGAGTGATTCCTTGTCTAGTGTATCAAGCTTTTGCTTATCGGATAGTGAACTAGTTGATTAATCACTTGCATCCCTAGTGGACATCTCATCACACTTGAATGGGTGTCCCAATTAACTATTCTGGTTCCTCAGAAGACAGTTTAATTGTCTCTTTGTGTACTAAAATTGCCATATTAAACACCCCGGTGAGGGTGTATAGTGAAAAATAAAAGCATTACTACATGTGTTCAAGATAAAAAGGGAGATGGGAATGATAGGACATACTGACACAAGATTTAAAGGGTACAGCTAAGATATATACATAGCTTTTATAATATTTTTAATTCTTCAGAAATGTGAAAGTACTCTCTTTGGGTATGTCTACACTACAGTGTTATATTGAAATATCTTATTTCGAAATAGCTTATTTTGAAATAATGCGTCTACACACAAAATGCATTTTGAAATAGCATTTTGCTATTTTGAAATAGTGCGTCCACACTGAGTGAACTCTGAATCACATTTAAGGCTGGCCAGAACCAGTTCCAGCAGGGCTCCAGGTCAGGACTTACTGTGGGGGGCTGTGCTTAAAGGGACCTCCCCCCACGCAGCCAGTTCTCAGGTTTCCCTGCTTGCTTGTCTACCTTGATGAGGGACAGCAAAGCATTTTGTCTCTGCGTGCTCTGGTTGCCCTCACTTGGAACACCACAACACTCTGCAGCATGGAGTCAGAGCTGCCCCTGGGCACTCTGGTGCTTTTCTTGGACGTGTTGCTGTGAGCCTGGTTGCACTTTCTGCAGGCTGCCATCCGGGAGGTCCATCGGGGGGCTATCAGTATCCAGGAGGCCCTGTGGGAGAGCTTCCACCCTGAGGAGCACTAAGAGTCTCCCTGGTCTGCCCCACTGGGGGCTTGTGCCTCATTGCTCCCTCAAGTTCTTCCACTTACCCCTCCCTAACCCCCCTTCCTGATGTCAAATAAAATACACGTATTTTCATGAATACAAACTCTCTTTATTTAACAAAACTGGGGGGGGAGGGGGATGAAACACTGGTGAGACTGGGGAAAGAAGGAAGGAGAGGGAAAAAGAGAGGGTGGGAGAGGAGAGGGGGAAACCTGGGAGGAGGGAGCTGGAAGGGGGAAGCAAGGGGAAGAAGGGGGAGGGGAAGCTCAGGGCTCAGGGTTGGGGGTCTCGCCAGACCAACTTGATTGTCATGCTCCTGGGTTCACATGTGGCCTTTGGTGGCCAGGCTGGCAGCTGTCCTGCCATAGACAGCTACTTTTCTCCCTCTAGTGTGGAGATCATGGACATTGGGGGCATCCCCCCCAAACCTGAATAAGGTCCATGATCTCCCCCCTGGACCAGGAAGGCACCCACCTTCTCCGGGCCCTGTCAGGCTCCTGGGAGCTGGCAGACTACTCCTGGGGAGCGGTGGAGGGCTGGCTGCCAGTGGCTTACTGGCTTATGTTTTGGGGCCACAGGGTCAGGGGCAGTGGCTGCTGGATCTGGACTGGCAGGCTTGGAGCTGGCACAGGTGCTGTGGCCAGAGTCTACCCCTTTAAGGGCTCCGGGGAGGAGGGGAGGGAGAGGAGTATTCTTGGTTGAGGCTGGAGTGGCCACCAGGGCACCCTGGGAAGGCTGGAGGCCCCCTATTTCGAAATAAGTGTCTACACAGCACTTATTTCGAAATAGCTATTTCGAATTTGGTGTTATTCCTCATAGAATGAGGTTTACCAAATTCGAAATAAGCTCTCTGCTATTTCGAGTTTATTTTGAAATAGTGGTTTGGCTGTGTAGACGCTAGGAAAGTTATTTTGAAATAAGGGCTGTTATTTCAAAATAACTTTGCTGTGTAGACATACCCCTATTGTTCTCTATCATGAGGCCACACTAATTTGTGGGGGTGATTATCAAAGCTGAACTGCTATTGATTATTTCTGGAGGGGGCTTGGTTAGGATAGAAAACCTTGACATATTTTTGAAGATCGCTATGGATACTAGAATGCACTTATATAGGAATATCTTCAAATATGGGGACTCTTTCCCTTGAGTTTCCCATTACCTTTTTCCAATTTTTACTAATTGTATTAAAAAGAATATGCTTCCAAGTCTTTGGATGAGTTGACATAACCAGATCCATTGATGAACTTTTAATACTCATAGCAGCAAAAGTCTCAATCACAAATATATGTCAGTGAATATTGTTGTCTTTTTCCAAAATTAATTTAAGCAATTCCTATTTTAATGATTTTTAAATGCCATTTTGGATAAAATGTTATCACCTTTATTTTAAAATGCTAAAAATACTTTTAAAAATGTGATGGGATTGTGACTAGCCTTTCAGAGTGTGGGTGATGGTTATTCTCAATCATAAAAAGAAAACAGTATGAAACCCATTGAGTATTTCCTATCCACCTTTCCCCTACCTTATGCTATTACACACACATGCACATACACACACTCCCCCCATCACTCTATCCCTACCCTATCATTTTCCAATCCATAGTTCACTGTTTCTTTCATTACCTTTCCTAACCAGTCACATTGAAATTGAAACATTTTTTCCCACATCATACAAGAGAAGGAAGCTTTTGTGACTCCTAACATCTTCTGTTGCTATTCCTAGACATCATATCAGTCATAGGATCCATTGTATATATCTTCTAGGCAAACTCTCTGTTACACCCAGAATATTTTCTTGGCCCAATTATTCTCCTGCCTTGGATGTCTCTTTATGTCTATACTAAAAGGGAAGGTCAAAATAAGATATGCAACTCCAGCTACATTATTTATGTAGCTAGAGTGAATGTACCTTGAGTCAAGTTTCCCCACTGTCCCCGCAGCAGAAGGCCAATGGGAGCAAACACTCCCATTGGCTTCCCTTACTCTTGCAGGAGCAGGAGTATTGACTACTTACGGGGGTACCCTTTCAGTTCAATTCATCGGGTTTTTACTCAGGAAGATCAATAGTGACAGCGTCAATCTTCCCCGATGTGAAGACATGGTCTCAGAAATCTATGACATACAGTATCCATCCAGAGGGTGGAGTGGTTGATCAGCAGCTCCACACTTTTGTTGTTGTCATTGTGTTATAAATTTCCATTGCTACTAACCTCTTAAATGTGCCGTTAAATGCGACCTCAGTATTTGCATAACTATTAAGCTGCACAGATTGTGCAATGTGCTTGTACCGTCAACTGAAGTGTAAGATATATGATACTACAATAGAGCAATAAAGAAATAGTTTGATAATAAGATATTCACAAAGTGGTAAGGCCATTATTAGTCTGTGCATGCTACTGGCGGAGAGTGCACTCAAGTACAGTAACTGAGCTTTTATCTCTAAAGTCCAAAGAATCTACTTTGATAAACTATAATAGAGGATGGAACTGATTTTTTTCACATTAAAGAGAAAGAGGTACACTTATCTTCTCTATGTTCCCCATTTTATATCAGGTATTCAGTTGACAGGAGAAGCTGTGTTTTTATGCTCACATCATTCATGTTTGTTTTGATTGATTTTTCATCTATATAAAAATGGTAGGACCAAGATTTTCAAACCTGATTAGTGGTTTCCCGTGTCTCAATTATTTAGGCTTACAGCATTTTAGATTTTGAAGGTGCCTGATTTTACCAGGGAGTGTGCTCAATATTGTCTTTAAAAATAAACCAATAAACAAATGGTTGAGTGCCTTTCCTCTAAAACTCAGGTCCCTATAAAGTGTGTGATTTGGGGCACCTAAAATGCAGGTACTCAAAATAACAAGTTACCTTAAAAAAATCTTGGAATTTTCAACTCTGAAATGCTAATGACATTACAAAAGAAGTGCAACTGTACAACACTGGTCTGTTTTCTCTATATATTTAAATAGATATGCTCACTGAAGTGACAAAGGTTTTCCTACTTATCATTTTGTTAGGAAAGGAGAGAACATGTGTTATGGGTAGTGAGCACCGGTTAGTAAAACAAAACAATATTTCTGCTGTTAGCATTTGAGGGTCAAAATAGGTAACAGATAAAACAGAGGATTGTGTTCTTGTATATTATTATCAATTATGATGATGATGATTATTGTTGTTGTTGTTTTTTGTTGTTACAGTATTATTTCTATTGTGATAGGAGAGTGTTGATTTCAATGGGATTTAGTTACCAGTGGGATTTTCAAAAGTGTCTAGGTATCTATTTTCCTTTTTAGTTCCTATATACCTTTACACATCTGGCATGTAGTGATGAGGAACTCCAGGGAAAGAGCAAGCTTCCCTGGTACAAAGACATAATGGAAAGATGGTCAATTCTCCAAAGAGTTTATAATCAAAGTGTTGGAGCAGAATGGTTTACTAAATTCCAGTGAAATGACCATTGGCTCCCCCTGTGCAGCTACACTGTCAGCAGAGCAGGTGTGCCGGTGATCAAAGGATATTTCTTCTGTAGAACCTTTATTGCTGATGATAGTGTAAAAAGAACTCAGTTTGACTCGCAGATTGATTTTGCATTATCAGCAGTTAGAAAAAAAATCCCAAAACATCTTTTCTCGGGCGAACTGAGCATCTGTGAAACAGAAATCAATAGGTGAGAATAAAGATGGAAGTCCATGGTCACTTGTAAAAAGTTCCTTTAGAACAGAACTGCACTTTCATTACTAAATTCATATAACCACATTAAATTCACTTAAATAAAATTAAACTTTGTCTTCAAGAGACCTGGCATCTTTGAACTACTGCCTTTGAGTCCTGAAATACTGGCTGTCTAACTAAGGGACAGTTTTTGGTTTTCAAGTCCTCTATGATTCCCGTCACAAAGAATCCTTAAAATAAAACCAGTTTCCCAAGGACAGGGCAAAAAGTACATGCAGAATATTAATATAGCTCACAATTTTAGAGGCTTATAAAAAGATTAGATTTGATTCTCATTTCCACAAATACAAATATGAAATAATGCCACTGAAATCAGTATGTTGGCCGTTTCCCTTCTGACCTTGCAGGCATATGGGTCTCCAAAGAAATTTCATGTAAAAATTGCATTGATGCAAAAGTCAAAACACACTGTTAAATAGTACGAATTAAAAAAAAAGTCAAATGTTAATCTTATAAAGGAAGTATTAAGTCTTCTCTATTGCTTATAAATAAAGCCACACATCTGTTTTGCGCTTATTAAACCATGCTTCCTGGAGTTGCACAAAGAAGCCAATATTTTGGTTCACAATATTTGGTCCATAATATTTTGGTGCATAGTCATTTCTATTTCTGTTCTTTTCCTAGTTAAATATGTAATTTAATATTTTCAACCAGAATCTCCAGTATGGTTGCCTGGTGCCACTCTGAAGCAAATCAGCTGTATGGGCACGTCTACACTACACTGAAGGTCAACACTGCTGTGGTCGATCTTCCAGGGTTCGATTTAGTGAGTGTAAGTTTATATCTGCTAGATCAAACTCAAAGTGTGTGCCTGTTGGCACTGGTACTCCTACTCCTCGTGAGGATTAAGGGAAGTCAACCTGAGTGTTAGCTCCTGTCAACCTTTCACTGTATGAATGGGGATTTAAGATACATCAACTCCAGGTACGTAATTTATATAGCTGTAAGTTACATATCTTACTTCAACCTTCCCATGTAGTGTAGACCAAGCCGAGGTGATTAAGCAGGACACATTTGTGAGGGAATGGCTACCATATTACATTTATGTTGTATTTGTAAAAATATATACCAGTAAGACATGAGCAGTGTGGCTCAGTTAATGTTGAACACTTAATCCTTTTCATTTCCTGACCATTGAGTTGAAGCAAAACTGGCACTCTAACTCATTAGGTTAACTCAAGGTTCTAAGTAGAACCTGATTTATCAACACCAGAGAAAAACACTGTACAGTACAACAGTGTGGTAAATGTCAACTATTAAAGAATATAGGGAAAGTTTTAAAAAAGGTTTGAAAAGAGAAGGAAACAGTTTCTTCACTTGTTTTATTTAACTTAAGATGGTTACAAGCAGGATTTTTCTTCTGCATGATAAAGTTTCAAAGCTGTATTAAATCAGTGTTCAACTGTGCATTTTTGAAAGAACAGTCATAACATTTTCTTCAAAGTTAGGAGCATTTCAGAGTTACAATCAATCTGCATTCTTGAGGTGTTTGTCACGAGGTTTTATTATATTTCAGATTGCTGGTGACTTCTGAACATGAGAAGGTAAAATAGACAAGGTCCAGGTTTGGAATCCATTTGCAGAAACTGATAAAGACTTGGGTCATGTAAATTACAGAGATTTGACAGATTGCCTTGCCAAAGGATTCTTCACAGTTGGAAATAAAGGGTCTGATCTATCACTTGTTAAATCAATAAATACTCATTGACTCAATGGGAGTTTAATCAGGTACCATATGCAAAACTCCAACAAATTGTAATGAAAGTTCCACATGAGCATAATTTCAGAATGGTGTCTGATGTGTACTGAACTATCTACCTGCTGTGAAATTATGAGAATATTTATATCTTTAAAAACGTAGGGGTTCTTTTTAAGTGTGAGTTTAATGAACAAGAAAGGTTCCTGATAACTGTTAAAAAATGAAATTTTCTTTCCTGCTTTAGAACAAATAGTGCATAGGCTATGATAATTCAACTTCTCCATACTGCCTTCCCCATGAAACTCAGGGCTTATGAGGAGAGAATGCCTATAGAATTAAGATGACTGTTCAGACTCCATGCACATTTAGACCATGAACCGTCTGCCGAGAATGACAACATGTCAATTAGTTTTAATTGTGGTGGCAGTTCTGCAATGGCAAAACTTGTCTAGTGGGAATTGTTCTTAGACCACAAAATTATTTTCACATATGCTTCAATTAAAAGTAAAATGGAGCAAAAGAGAAAGCTCTAGGGACTACTGGGAGTTTGTGAGGGAAATGGTATCTAAAATAAGAGAGTGGGAAAGGACATGAAGGAAAGACAGAAATGAGACTTAAGATGCAAGCTTCATTCCAGGGACCAGAAAGAACTCATTATTTAACAATTAAGGTACGGTAATGTTCAGAGGCCTAGGATCTGTATAAGCAGAGAAAATGCCCCAAAATACTCTTTGTTCAGTCCCAAAGACTGGATATAAGCATGCTCACTATAACTTAAGTTTACATTATCTCAATGGTACACTTTCCATTTCTATTCTTTAATATCAGGACTGTCTTTGTGTAAATAATGGGAGTACAGTGCTACTTATATGCCAATAGTATCAATGTTTATTCAAACAACAAATGTAGATACAGAAGCCAGGATATGCCATTCTTCCTTGGGAGTATCAATTGCAAGCACCAAAACACTACAGCAGCGAGCACTTTAGACATACATATAATGTTAAGTTGATGAATTATTATTAATACCATCATGCATCAGGATCACAAAATGCATTCTTTCAGAAAAGCTTCTGCTGATGGAACTGGGAGGCTAAACAACAAAAATGTCTCAGACTCACAAGTCTTCCTGAAATTAATACTTAGACTTTTATAAACAGCATTTAAGAAACTCATGGCATCTGTCATCTCACACTGCTGCTATTATTGTAGAATTTGGCTACAAATGTTTTGATGCTACTTAGTTTCATGAGCTAGTGAGCAAAGAGAGTGTCAGACTCCTGCTGCTGCATCTGAGCAGGAAGCATTAAGTGTCTAACATGAACTGTTACTTATATAGTCCATTTACAACAACTTTTATTGTATGAAATGAAAGACCAAATTTCTCTCATTCTGTAAGGAATTATTAAGAGCCTGATCCCAACCCCAATCAAGTCAATAAGGCTGTGTCTACATGGGCAAGATTTTGCGCAAAAGCAGTTGCTTTTGCGCAAAATCTTGCTGCCTGTCTACACTGGCCGCGAGTATTTGCACAAGAACACTGACATTGTAATGTACAAAATCAGTGCTTCTTGCGCAAATACTCTGACGCTCCCGCTCAGGGATAAGCCCTCTTGCGCAAGTATTCTTGTGCAAGAGGCCAGTGTAGACAGCAACGTTAATTTCTTGCGCAAGAAAGCCATCGGAGCTTTCTTGCGCAAGAGAGCGTCTACACTGGCACGGATGCTTTTGCGCAAAAGCACGTGCCAGTGTAGACACTCTCTTGCGCAAATACTTTTAACGGAAAAACTTTTCCGTTAAAAGTATTTGTGCAAAATCATGCCAGTATAGACGCAGCCTTTCTATTAACTTCCATGGTCATGTAAATGCCAGTGCTTTGTTAATACTTTTTTCTTTTATTGCTTTATAATTTGGAAACTATGTGAACTGAACAATTTCCTGTATAGTAATTATTATATATATGATTACTTCTGTAGACAAGATTGTTGCAAAGCTTGTTTGATGCCTCTGGTTGTTTAGGCTACATTGTGTACTTTCATGGTCTTACACATTTTCTATTAAATGAGAACTAATAAAAAATATGAAACTCTTGCAATGTGCATCTTAGGAACACAGACACATGGGGCCACTGAATTTATTGTTGAGAAGAAAGGAAACTAGTGAGGTTCAGCTTACGGGAACACAGTGGAACATTATGCTACAGAAACTTGGATTCAAATCTGAGTTAATTGAAATAATCGGATTTATTTGATGCCTCTTTTGAATATGATCCTGTAAATCTTTCTGGTCTATTTTATTCATAAAGGGGAATGAGAATCATATTGCCTGCCTTATCCAAGTAGCTTTAGCAATTCTAATTGAAAGCAAGTTCCTTGCTCCAATAAAGCCAATGACAGAATTCTGATTAACTTCACTGGGACAAAGGTCAGGTTCCAGTTGCCATCCAATATTTCTGCACTATCTGCCTCCCTGAAGAAAATTAGTTAGGGTACTATCACTTTCTTAGCTATGAAAATTGCAAAAGTTACTTAATGAACACATGTGATGTGATATTTTAAACAAGCTAATTTGTAGGACCCATAATAGACCATGATATTAATTGGAGCCTCTGTATTCTATCAGAGTAAAATAATAATAATAATCTATTGCACATATTTGTAAACTAAATAACTGTTTGTACAATTTGAATTTGCTATAATTTTTCATTTATTTTTGTCTTCTTTTGATTAATAGTGATTAATTCTGCATGAAATACAGAATTTTTCTTTGCACAAACATTCTGTTTGGGAAAATCTGAACTCTGTTTTTTTCATCACTTCTCACATTTACAGACAAGGTGTATGAGTTATTTTTCATCTTTTCATCACATTACTGAAAAGTCAAAATGCACCCCCTGAAATGTGGTGTAAAGGTAGTCATTTTGTACAGTTCTGTAGACCTCTGTTTCTTCTTTACTTGCATCTGGTGAAGTCTCTTTATTTTCAAATATTTAAACTAAATTTGAAAAAAGATAATTTAATTACAGATTTATTGCACTACAGAGTCCCAAAATAAAATCCTGAGTTGGTATAAAGAATACCTTTTGTTGTATAATGCTTTATCTCAGTAGATATCACCGAATATTTAAGTCTTATGACAACCCAATGAGGTAATCAATTAGTTTCCTTGTATCTTGTATTACCATCTGTAAAAATGGGGATTAATATTATCCTTAGCTCATGCCCTAACCACTGGAACAATCTTCCTTATGGGGATAGAAGTCAATAGAGCTCTTCCTGTCTAAACCAGAAGAGGATGTAGCTATCATAGCTAAAGGCAAACTATGATCTTGTTAGTTCTTTTTTTCTCCCTAGTTTTTGTTTTTAATAAACTTATTTTAGTACCTTCTTAATCATTTAGGCCCCAATCAAAATGTTTAGTTTAGACTCATTCAGCAGATCACTTAACACATCACAAAGCACATGCTTAGTTTGGGTATTTTGACACATAATGTAACAGTCTGCTGCTGTGGCAAATGTGATGGTGCTAGTGAATGTGTTGGGAATAATTCTTGGACACACTGGGTGCAGGTGAAAACAAGCAGAGGATTTATTGAACACACAGCGCTGGTGGAGTGTGGACCAGGGGGTTGGCCCCGAGAGCATTAACTTAACCAAAACATACATTAGATTATATAGGTAGCAGATGGACGGAGGAGAAGTGATTTGATAGGTCTAGCAGCGGAAATGAGATATGCACATAAGCCAATGAGCTACAAAGTTACACAGTATCTTCGCCCATTGCCAATTAAACATATTATTACTAATACAAGTAGTTATTTCTAACAAGCTAAATGAGCCAACATAAAAAAAGGCATATTGATGGTCATTTTGTCGGCTGGAAATATAATGCGTCTCCTTGGCGCGATGTTTGGGATCCAAGCTTATTTTCTAGGAACAAAGCAGACAATGAAAAACAATCCCGCGCAGTTGTTTGGTTGTTTAGTACTGGCCTTATCAAAGTGAGGCCTTTTGGAATGTAGTTGCCAGGGGAACCAGGGTTACGGTAACTGTTGAATTGTATACTTCCCAGGCTTGGCCTGATACTTTCAGATTTGAGTTTGTCAGTTTTTAGCAAGATACCATGAGCTGCCTCCATTTACCCTACAAATGAAAGTGAGGATATTTGCTACAGGAATCCAGAACAATAGCAAAACAACATAGAGCATAAAATCTTGGTCCAGTGGACATAGTATCATCCTAAGAATCTTGCTCAGCCAACTAATTTTCTTTATGGAAAATGGAGTATTTTTAAAGTGTGTGCATATGGATATAAGATCATGCTGGTCCCAAATACATTTGATTATATAGTAGTAAAATGTATACTTTCCCCTTTGGTTTTATTTTCACACCATTGGGTCCAGATAGGACACAAATAAGCCTGAAGAGGAGGAAGGGGAAGAAGAAGATGATGACATAAAACTTTCATTTTAGATTTTTCTTTGTTCTAGACTGGGGCTACTCAACACACGGCCCCTGGGCCATATGCGGCCCGCAGACTGTTTGTTTGTGGCCCGTGTTGCAGTTTGGGTTTACACAGGGCTCAACACATGGCCCATGGGTGGGATCCTTTGAACATGGCCTCCACTGGGAATACACTCCACAACTGTGAAGTGTCTCCAAGGTGGGGTGAGCACTGAAAGATGCAAGCAGATGGGTTGGCTGCAACAGATGGGTACAGGGTGTTGGTGTTTCTAGCCCCCAAGGAGGAGGTGCTGGGAGCGCCAGGACACTGTGGGAAGTGCTTTGTATTCATGCCAGTCAATGTGAAAGAAGCTATTTGCATATATTTGCATATATATGTCCATGTATATGCAACCACACTTAAGTTGAGGCCCTCGGCATGTGCTGTGAGTATCATTGTGGACCCCGGGGCTTCCAAAGTTGACTAGCCCTGTTCTAGACAGTAGTGGAAACCAAGCGACAACAAACTCTAGGCCATTCAGTATTCTTATTAATTGTCTGTTACACTATAGATGTTTGATATTTATCATCTATTTTCCTATTTTTGCCATAGCTAAATTCTTCATTCCCCTTGTCCCTTTTACCATCCTTCTGGTTGCAATAGAATAGATTTTTATATTATTGTAAAAAAACTGTAAATGTCATGCCAACTGATAGAATATTGGCTCTTGTCACTAGCAGGATCACACTGTGTACTAGAATGTGGCACCATTTTTTCTGGCTTTTTGAATGCCACTGATCATCTACAAAATGCATGCCTTTTCCACAATTTGGTTTTGAAATTGAGTATCAGAAGGCACAGGTCGAAGTAGATGATGACATGTGAAGAAAGTGTTCATCATAGTCCCATCCTTTGAGTATTTTCCTGAAATTGTCTACAAAGTGTATTATGGAGATTCATGATACACATATCAGGTCTTCACATTTACAAACAAAGGCCCCAGTTCTGCAAACCACGGTGTGCAGGGGAACCAACCTGAGGTATTGAGTCCCTACAGAATATAACCACAGGAACAGTCTACTATATACCATTGTATCTAGCCAAGGAGTTCTTCACTAACAGCATGATGTGAAACTTCTGAAAGTTGGACAATTGGGATTTTTCCATTGCTTTATGATATAGAAAACTGCACAAACCTAAACAGCAAGGAGATATTTGTTGCTTGCATCCCTTTAACTCCACTTTCCCCCACTCCCTCAAAAAACCCTTTCCTGTATGCTATGTAACATATCCTAAAATGAGCTAATAATTCCTGTATGCTATCCTTCTATACAAGGATAAGTCTGTTTAGCTCCACAGCAGTCAAGCTGATTTGTAGCATCTGAGTATATGTGTGTTTCTATTGTCCAACAATAAATGGCTTGTGGTTTTGCACATAAATTAATTCATATTTCATTAGCTAATTGTAAATGTATTTTGACACTAGACAAAAAAGAGCAATTTCAGCTAGTAACAAATGGGAGGTTTTTTATACAAGCATTTTTCCTCTTTGTTTTTGATGTGGTAGTAAAAACATTAATTGCCTTTTAAATGATGTTACTGATCATTCATTATATAAGCATGTTTAACTAATTGTGGTCCCGTGGACTGGGGGAGATGGGGAAGTTTATGATGTATGTAATTGAGGCTGGTCATGGACACTGAATTGTAACAGATTAAATTGCTAAACTGGATTTTTAAGTCTTCATGATAATTCTGTCAGACAATGGCAGAAGCGCTACAGTTAGAAAGCTTAGCAATACCTGACTAAACACTGTCACTATACTTTTCTGTTTTAATTAAATGGAGACAAGATGTAGATTTAAATATTTTATTTACTGCTAAGAACCCCTTCATTGTTCTCATCTAGCTTAGAATCAATGCATGAACAAGAAGACTGTGACTTTTCTTCTAACATGATGCTGATCCCTCCACCCCAGATTAGTGATATTTGTAATGACTTGCTCTCCAGCTGTGATACCACTCACCACCACTTTCCTTTCTTCTATGCTGTCTCAAATATTTAATATTTTCTCCTGTTTCATCTTGACGGCTCTCTTTGATTTCTCGCAAGGGCTTACTACTTATCTATCTGATCCTATTCCCTCTTCTTTCCTTGTTGAAGTGGTACCATGGCTAGCTGGTATTAACAATACTACTACAGCATTGTTAACTGTAGAATGTGAGCATTCCTATGGCTTTCAAATATTCTTTCCTTGCATTAGCCTTAAACAAATTCAACTCTGATTATTTTCATACATTCATGGAAAAAAGAGGTTAAAGACTATAAATATGCTGCAATAATACATAATTTCTATGTTTTCTTGGTTTCTTTTTTAAATACGACTGTCTTATTTTTTTCATCTTCTAGAAATGGTAGTTACTACTGTATGCAGTTCACTGTCCCCATCTCATGACACCCATAAACTCTTCCAATAGGTTAATATCCCACTCTCCCCTCCGTTACAGAAGATAATATCAGTGGTCTCTTCCAAAATTCTACCATACAAGACCTTGATGCTATCAAAAAGATGTGTCAAAGCAATTTTCTGTGATGCAACATATAACACATAGGCTTTCTTAGCTGAGAGTCCCAAAGTGCTACCAGGGATACAATGGTATTTTCACTTGTGTCGTATTCCTTAAGCCCCTACAAAATGGATAAATGCACCTTTCAGTCATTGTTTGTCAACAATCATTCAACACACCTTCCTCAAAAATATCTAAATAAGAGGCATGTCAAGTACCACAGGAAAATTAGCTTCCTTTTCTTGTTTTCATGGAAGAGAAAATCCTTGTGCCACAAAGAAGACCAGTGCTCTAAGGCAGTGTTTCTCAACCTTTTTTTATCATAGAATCATAGAGCTGGAAAAGACCTCAGAAGGTCATCTAGTCCAGCCCCCTGCTCTAGGCAGGACCAATCCCAACTAATCAACCCAGCCAGGGCTTTGTCAAGCTGAGACTTAAACACCTCTAGGGATGGAGACTCCACTACTTCCCTAGGTAACCCATTCCAGTGTTTCACCACTCTCCTAGTGAAATAGTTTTTCCTAATATCCAACCTGGACCTCTCTCACCACAACTTGAGACCATTGCTCCTTGTTCTGCCATCTGTCACCACTGAGAACAGCCTTTCTCCATCCTCTTTGGAACCTCCCTTCAGGAAGTTGAAGGCCGCTATCAAATCCCCCCTCACTGTTCGCTTCTGCAGACTAAACAGACCCAACTCCCTCAGCCTTTCCTCATAGGTCATATGCTCCAGCCCCCTAATCATTCTGGTTGCCCTCTGCTGGACCATCTCCAGTGCGTCCACATCCTTTTTGCAGTGGGGGGCCCAGAACTGGACACAATACTCCAGATGTGGCCTCACCAGAGCCGAATAAAGAGGAATAATCACATCTCTGGATCTGCTGGCAATGCTCCTCTTAATGCAACCTAATATGCCATTAGCCTTCTTGGCTACAAGGGCACACTGTTGACTCATATCCAGCTTCTCATCCACTGTAACCCCGAGGTCCATTTCTGCAGAACTACTACGTAGCTGGTTGGTCCCCAGCATGTAACAATGCTTGGGATTTTTCCGTCCCAAGTGCAGGACTCTGCACTTGTCCTTGTTGAACCTCATCAGATTTCTTGTGGCCCAATCCTCCAATTTGTCTAAGTCACTCTGGACCCTATCACTGCCCTCAACCGTATCTACCTCTCCCCCCCTAGCTTAGTGTCATCTGCAAACTTGCTGAGGGTGCAATCCATCCCCTCATCCAGGTCATTAATAAAGATATTGAACAAAACCGGTCCTAGAACCGAACTTTGGGGCACTCCGCTAGAAACTGACCGCCATCCTGACATCGAGCCATTGATCACTACCCGCTGGGCCCGGCCTTCTAGCCAGCTTTCTATCCATCTTACCGTCCATTTATCCAATCCATATTCCCTTAACTTGCTGGCAAGAATATTGTGGGAGACTGTATCAAAAGTCTTGCTAAAGTCAAGGTATGTCACATCCACTGACTTTCCCATGTCCACAAAGCCAATTACCTCATCATAGAAGCTAATCAGATTGGTCAGGCATGACTTGCCCTTCGTGAATCCATGCTGACTATTCCTAATCACTTTCCTTTCTTCCAAGTGCCTCAAAATGGATTCCTTAAGGATCCCTTCCATGATTTTTCCAGGAACCGAGGTAAGACTGACCGGCCTATAGTTCCCTGGATCGTCCTTCTTCCCTTTTTTGAAGATGGGCACTACATTTGCCTTTTTCCAATCATCCAGGATCTCTCCCGATCTCCACGACTTTTCAAATATAATGGCCAAAGGCTCCTCAATGACATTGCCAACTCCCTCAGTACCCTCGGATGCATTAAGTCCGGACCCATGGATTTGTGTACGTTTAGCTTTTCTAAATAGTTCCTAACCTGTTCTTTACCCACCAAGGGCTGTCCTTCTTCATCCCATCTTGCATCACTTAATGCATTAGTCCGGGAACCGACCTTGTCCGTGAATACAGAGGCAAAGAAAGCATTGAGTACTTCAGCTTTCCCCACATCATCTGTCACTAGGTTACCTCCTTCATCCAGTAGGGGTCCCACACCCTCTCTGCTCACCTTCTTCTTGTTAACATGCCTGTAGAAATCTTTCTTGTTATCCTTCACATCCTTTGCCAGTCGCAATTCCACTTGCGCTTTTGCCTTCCTGATAACCCCCTGGCATTCTCAAGCTATACATTTAAACCCCTCCCTGGTCATTTGTCCAAGTTTCCACTTTTTGTCAGCTTCCTTTTTGTGCTTAAGTTCACCAAGGATTTCCCCTGTAAGCCAATCCGGTCTCCTACCACGTTTCCTCTCTTGCTATGCATCGGGATGGTTTCTTTCTGTGCCTTCAATAAGGCTTCTTTAAAATACTGCCAGCTGTCCTGGACTCCTTTCCCCTTCATGTTAGCATCCCAGGGGATTCTACCCATCAGGTCTCTGAGGGAGTCAAAATCTGCTTTTCTGAAGTCCAAGGTGTGTATTTTACTACTCTCTTTTCTTCCTTTGGTCAGGATCCTGAAATCTACCATCTCATGATCACTGCTTCCCAGGTTGTCACCCACCTCTACTTCCCCTATTAGTTCCTCCCTGTTTGTGAGCAGAAGGTCAAGCTGCGCACAGCCCCTGGTTGGATCCTTCAGCACTTGTACCAAGAACTTATCCCCAACATTCTCCAAAAACTTCCTGGATTGCCTGTGTACTGCCATATTGGTTTCCCAACAGATGTCAGGGTGATTAAAGTCCACCACGAGAACCAGGGCCTCCAATCTGGAAGCTTCTCTCAGTTGTCCAAAGAAAGCCTCATCTACCTCATCCACCTGATTTGGTGGCCTGTAGTAGACACCAACCACAACATCACTGCTGTTGTTTGCACCTCTAAACTTAACCCATAGACTCTCAACAGGTTTTTCTCCCTCTATATACTGGAGTTCAGAGCAATCATAGTGGTCTCTTACGTATAGTGCAACTCCTCCTCCTTTTCTCCCCTGCCTGTTCTTCCTGAACAGTTTGTACTCTTCCATGACAGCGCTCCAGTTATGCAAGTCATCCCACCAAGTCTCTGTTATCCCAATTAAATCATATTTCTTGGACTGGGCCAGGGCCTCCAGTTCTTCCTGTTTGTTGCCCAGGTTTCTCTCATTAGCGTACAAACACCTCAGATAACCAGTTGATCGCCCTATCTTCTCCATTAGAATCAGGGGTCCTCCTTTCTTGCTCGTTCCTCTTTGCATTTCTTCCCAGTATCCGACTTTCCCACTCCCCTCAGGGTTTTAGTCACCGTCCCCCAACGAACCTAGTTTAAAGCCCTCCTCACTAGGTTTGCAAGCCTGCCCTCAAAGAGGCTCCTTCCTCTCTTGGTTTGGTGGATCCCATCTCTTCCTAACAATCCTTGTGCCCGGAACAGAGTCCCATGGTCGAAGAAACCAAAGCCCTCTCTGTGACACCACCTGCGCAACCACGCATTTACTTCCTCAATTCGAGGATCCCTGCCCAGTCCTTTCCCTTCAACAGGGAGGATGGACGAGAACACCACTTGCGCTCTGAATTCTTGTATCCTTCTTCCCAGCGCTACATAATCCGCAGTAACCTGCTCAAGGTCATTCTTGGCCGTATCATTAGTTCCCACGTGGAGAAGCAGGAAGGGGTAGCGATCCGAAGGTTTGATCAGTTTGGTAAGCCTCTCAGTCACATCCTGAATTCGAGCTCCTGGTAAGCAGCACACCTCTCGAGATTCCAGGTCTGGACGGCAGATGGATGGCTCAGTCCATCTTAGGAGGGAGTCCCTGACCACCACCACCCTTCATCTTCTTTTGGGTGTGGTGGTTGTGGAACACCCATCCCTAGGACTACGCATCCCATGCCTTCCAGTAGATGGTGTTCCCTTGCGGCTTCTTCCTTGTGAGGTCCCTTCCAAAGCATTCACCACTGCAGAGCCTGTGGAGAGAGCCTGAAAGCAATTACTTACCTCTATAGCACTGAAAGATTCCCGTGCTGGCCTTTTTCCCCTTCTAGAAGTTACATGTTGCCAGTTCTTTTCCTGGTCCCATACTGCCCTCTCCGGCTCTTCCGTGTGCCGTGCTTGCAAGATTAAACGCTGCCTTCTATCGAGGAAGTCTTCATCCTCTCTAATCGAGAGTAGGGTCGACACGTGGGCCTCCAGTCCTCTAATTTTTTCTTCCAAAATGGTGACCAGCTTGCACTTCGTGCAGATGAAATCCGTTCTTTCTTCCGGGAGGAAGACAAACATGGCACATGCTGTGCAGGTGACAACAGCAGACCTATCACCATCCATCCCTGCTGTCCTGGAAAAAGGATTTAAAAGAAAGGCAAGAGACTCTCGCTCCCTTCCCTCTCCCCTTCCAAACTCCCTCTCTAAACTCCCTGTTAGCACTCACCTGTTCGCAAGCCCCTTGGTCGCTTGCTCACTGCTTTATAAACCCCTGGACAGCCTGAACGTCCCTCCCCCTACCAAGGCTCAGCCAATCAGCAGAGGCTTCTGGAATTCAAACTTTAATTTGAAGCTAACAGTTTCCACCTGCACTCACAGCACACACTCCATGAAGGAGAGGGGGAGGGGAAAGGGGAAGTGAAAAAAATATATAAATTACCCCTTTAAAAATTATAAGTACCCCCAGTACCTACAGTTTTCAGACATACAAATTTTTTTCTACTATTGCAACACATTTGTTTAAACAACTTAATTGTAGCCGGGCAGGAGATGAAATTTTTGGGTGTAAAAAGTACAAAAATAATAAAGCACTGTAAAACTTAAAACAAAAATTCAGTTTCCTTCAAATTTCAGACTTCTCTTGAGAACCCCTTACGGTACTTGTACCACTGGTTGAGAAACATTGCTTTAAGGGAATTGTATTGTTGATGTAAATACAGTTGCCTTCATGTTGTTAAATAAGTTCATTGTCTAATTCTGAAATGTTGCCTCTAGAAAGTTCATTCTGACCTTTTCGATTTCTTCCAGTGCTCTTAAAGCTTGTTGTACATCAGGGGGTGGCAATACTGGGCCAGATGCTCAGCTGGTTTAAAACAGGACAGATATGCTGGAGTCAGTGGAGCCAGATGAGAATTTCATAATTTGACTTATTTTTCCTAATATAGGACCAGTGTCTCCTGGGGAGAAGTTTGGACTGTGCCTATTTGTTAAGAAATGCAGATCTGGCCCTAATTCTTATTTTGGCCACAGTTTTTAAATAGGGAAAACTGCTGAGGTCTGAAGCCTTTCTAAGATGGTCTCAGCTGTTGTGGTAAGAAAATTATTGACCCTCAGAAGGTAACTAAATCTTCCTGCTCTGTCTTTATTGATACCTCCATTGTACCGTTCTATCAAACCTTGTATTTGCTCTGTCCAGTTATGTCCCTGAAGGTTTGGAACCATTAGCCCACTCTCCAGTAGAAACCTTTATAATGGTTTCTTAATTAACCCTATAGATTTTGTTGCTCCAAATAAAAATTTAAATGGAGGCTTGTAACTCTAATACCTTGATATGGATTTCCAGTGAAGGAGCTTGAAAAGAGAAAATAATTTTAGGGAGAAGGGTCATATTCTACCTAACAATCCATCACAGTAGTGATGTGTCCCATTTTTATTAATTTTTTTTTCAAGCTATATAATTCTCATGGTAAGTTTTTCAAATGAAAACTATTGTCAGCATTTTATAGGATTTTTTTTTTTAGAGGAATGGGGAAGGGTTTGGGCCAACGGAATCTGGGCTTTCCTTGCAATAATTTTTGGATATTTTGTTTTAATCCATTAATACAAATGACTAAAGTCAGGGACATCTCTGAATTCTATCACTTCTATGTAACTCAAGGCTTACTGGGAAAAAAAGCGTTATAATCAGAACATTGTAGGTACATTTCATGCCTTTGTTCTCCAAGCTTCCTGCCTGGATTCCCAAGATATTGTCATTTTCCAATGTTCCCCTTTACTATGCCATTCTTACTGCCTCGCAAGGGAGTCACTTCAAGTTTCTTTAGGCAACACATATAATCTGAAGAAAGTAATACTAAATAGCTATCAGCAAGATACTTAAATAAGTCTTAGGATTCAAAGCTGGGAATAGCTCTCACCTCCCCAAGCACAGACTTCCCCAATTGCTATTCTTAATTGGTGGTAATATTTGATCCTTTTCTAGTTATAAATTCTCTTCCTATAATGTCTTTTATTGCAATCATTTTTGGACTATATATCCCTAAATGAGGACTCTTGCTTAGCCAATCTTAAGCTAGACAGTTGACACCTTCAGCCACAGCATTAAGCAGGGTATGCAGCTCTGTCTGATTTATTAAACTTTTATAAAGATCTTTCTGTAGATTTCATTTAATTAAATATGGCAGTGGCACTTCATGCTTTGGATCATATGCTGCTTTTGTCAGTTTTCAGTGTCCTGTGATTATCCAGACTGTCTTGATATGAACCAGGTTCCTGTTTGTTCACTGTTTTGTTTTCTCCTTATCATACACTGATTTACTGGTGGGTTTAGTTATTCAGAGTTTGCAGCTTTTCACTCTAAGGCCCAGGTTCTTGGGTCTAGCTGAGCTGACAAATCTTGGTTGGGGAGGAAGGTCATGTGGGGCTGATGCAATGATCCAGGTTTCAAACCCTGGTGATTATACATAGAAAGACCTTATGAAAACTTTTTTTCTCCTCCATTTTCTTAATCTGTCTTCTTCAACTCTCACAGTAAGGAAATATCCTTAAAATGGTTGTATCATTAATAAACTGTGCCTTTCAATTTCATTTGATGTGCAGCAAAAGCTAGGTATTGCACATTTGGTAATTTTTTGTTCCTTTCGATTGCTTGTGTCCCATAATAGTCGTTTGTTTGACACCCATATCTCTTCTCGTGCATAAAAAAAGTTGATTATTCCCCCAGAAGAAGAAATGTCACAACAGAAAAGACTGTACTCCAGCAAACTATTCCTTTCAAGGCTACAGGCCATGAGGAATAGTGTGAGGAAAAAAATAGGCAAAGGAACTAGAGGGATGGGGAGTACTGCAGCACCCCCAGACTCCCGGCCTAGTGCCTGGGGTCCTAGCTGCCGGCCCCATCAGCCAGGAACTGCATGTTGGGTTCCTAGTTCAAGCTCCATATTCTGGGGCCTCTGATGCTAGCCCATATCTGGGGTCCTGGCTGTTGGCCCCTGCGTGGGAGCTTTACTGCCAGCCCCATGCACTGGGTGCCTGGCTGCTGCCCCATGTTTCCAGAGGCTCTGGTGCAGACTCTACATGCTGGGGTCCCAGTTTGAGCCCCATACACCAGGGGCCTCTGCTGCCAGTCCCATGCTCAGGTTCCTGCCTGCTGGCCCTGTGTACCAGGGCTTTGCTCCCAGCCTAATATGAGGGTGGTCAGAGGTGAGGGGCTCAGCATCCCTGCTTATAAAAACATGCCCATGCCACTGAAAAGAAAATTGAAGCTCTGTAAGACAACACAAGTTGCTAGGGCAGGGAATCTCTCAGAAAACCTATTGATTATTGGTGGGATTCACTCATTCAGTAAACCCGAGGGCCACAGTTTCTTTTTGAATGCCCTACATTTCTGTTGGGCAGTGACTCACTGGCAGAGTTTTCATGCACTTCAATCACTTCACTCTAATCATTCTTCATCACCTTGCACATTTTTGCTCTTAAGGGCATCAGTAACTAAAATTCATGTTATCAGTGTTTGTTTTAAATCCAGTAGGCATCAAATGGTTCCAGTGTCAAAATAGGTGAGTCCTTTTTCTGTAACCTTGACTGATGTATCCCACACTGATACATTTTTTTCTGAACACTGCAGGGGAGTTGTGGATACTCTGCACTGCAGCTGTTTGGAACCATAACTGTTGCTGGTATCTTCGCACATGTGCCTTTAGGTCATGAACAGGGGCTCTCTGGGCATTTTGGTCATAATTTTTAACTAGCTGATCCCCAAAAGATATGATGAATGGTAGTATAGGGCCATAAGTGATTTTGTGAGGGGGAAGCAAAGAGGAGTTTTTGATTCAAGTACCATGCTAATTCAATAAATATATATTTCTCTGTAACATAAGATTGCTTTTAAAAAGTCAGCCCAAACTGAAAAAAATGGGAGCATAGGCTAGTGTCTAACACAAAGTAAGAGTTGGGATTTCTGTGTGATATTCCTGGTTCTACCATTGTCTCACTGTATATGGCCATTCACTTAACCTTGGTGTATCTTCCCCATTCTGCAAAACAAGGATAATTCAGCATTCATCCCTTTAAAATGCAATGTAATTATTAATTCACTAGAAGATTTACCCAGCGTTGCTTGGGTCCTTAACTCAAATAAGTTTTGTTTTTCTTCATTTAAATCATTGTTCTGTGGTGTGGCTGGGGTTGAGGGGTTCTATATGCAGGGCTGCCCTGGAGAGAAAGGACAACCCCAGCTCTCTGTCACCACAACTTCTTAAGGCCAGTTGAAATGTGCCAGTCCATGGTCACTGCAGCTACAGTGGACACAGATCGGGGAGTGGTGCATATGCCTCAGCTGGGGGATAGACAGACACACAAACAGAAAAACTCTCTAAACTATATCTTAGAAAGCTGTCCCTTTCTCCACTCCTGCCCCCTGCTGGCCCAATGGAATTATAGCTGTCCTGGTCCTAATCTCTGCCCCCTTGCTGCTCCTTTGTGGTCATTCTGCAGTACAAACTCCCTCGGACCAGACTTCTTCATTTCCATTTTATGGGAAATAATCAAATTCCAGATACATCCCATTGTCTTGGCACAATCAAACCATTACCTTACTTTCAGTAATGAGAAGAGGAAGCTGTATGCCAAATTTGGTGGTCCTAGCGCATACTGTTTAGGAGGAGTTCTTGAACAAATGGACTCACAGATGGACAGACAGACAGAATGACAGACAAATGCACATTTCTAAAATATATGCAAAGACAATTAATATCTATAGAACATATGAGACCCTCCACTGGAAAATAATACATAGTAGTAGTAGCATTTATTTAATGTTGCCCAGAAGTACAGGTTGAACCTCTGTAATCTGGGACTCCCTGCACCCAGCAACATCCATCGTTTGGCAGGACCAAGGATGTTCCAGGACCAGAAAGTCCTGGTGGAGGGCTGGTGGGTCCCTGGTGCTGGGCTGTCTGGCACGCCACAACTAGGCAGCCAGAGGGGCTGCCTTGAGGGGCCAGGAGTCCAGTGTGCCACAGTAGGGCTGCCTGATGGGACCGCAAGCTCAAGCACTCCACAGTGGGACCGGGAACTCAGTGCCTGTAGTAGGACTGCCCCATGGGGCCAAGAGTCCAGCGCGCAAGGAGCTGGGCTGCCCAGCATAGCAGGGAAGGAGGTGGAGGGACTGGCAGGGCAGCAAGTCTGGCAGCTGATCCAGGGCTGGGGGCAGCTGGCAGAAGGGAGTCAAATATGACCTCCCCTGGCCCGGCAAAATCCCTTATCTGGGACCAGTCAGGTTGCGAGGGTGCCAGACCAGGGAGATCCAACCTGTAGACCATATCAAGTTTTAAAAAAACCCACTCCCTACTGCAATTAAAGGGGGATTTCTGTTTAATAATTAACAGACCACTCGGCCTCATTTTTATTTAAGTAAATCTGCAGATAAATATGGTTATTGCGTCATCTGAAATAAAATAAGATAACTGGGCAAAATTCTTGCCTGGTGAAAAACGGAATTTATCCCCCGAATTTAATGAACTTGTGTATATTTACACCAATAAAAATCTCTCTTTTTTTCTTTTTTTATTATTTTTACTTTAGAGTTGACCAAAGTGTGGACTGTGTAATGAAACTGTCAATTATTTTATGTAGAGAGGAACAGAGAGATGGATACCATGGAGAGATACATATTACCATGGAGAGAGGATAGGGTCATAATTCAAAATGATCTGGACAAATTGGAGAAATGGTCTGAGGTAAACAGGATGAAGTTTAATAAAGACAAATGCAAAGTGCTCCACTTACGAAGGAACAATCAGTTTCATGCATACAGAATGGGAAGTGACTGTCTAGGAAGGAGTACGGCAGAAAGGGATCAAGGGGTTATAGTGGACCACAAGCTGAATATGAGTCAGCAGTGTGATGCTGTTGCAAAAAAAGCAAACATGATTCTGGGATGCATTAACAGGTGTGTTGTGAGCAAGACACGAGAAGTCATTCTTCCGCTCTACTCCGCGCTAGTTAGGCCTCAGTTGGAGTATTGTGTCCAGTTCTGGGCACCACATTTCAAGAAAGATGTGGAGAAATTGGAGAGGGTCCAGAGAAGAGCAACAAGAATGATTAAAGGTCTAGAGAACATGACCTATGAAGGAAGGCTGAAAGAATTGGTTTTGTTTAGTTTAGAAAAGAGAAGATTGAGGGGGGGACATGATAGCAGTTTTCAGGTATCTAAAAGGGTGTCATAAAGAGGAGGGAGAAAACTTGTTCATCTTGGCCTCTGAAGATAGAACAAGAAGCAATGGGCTTAAACTGCAGCAAGGGAGGTTTAGGTTGGACATTAGGAAAAAGTTCCTAACTGTCAGAGTGGTCAAACACTGGAATAAATTGTCCAGGGAGGTTGTGGAGTCTCCATCTCTGGAGATATTTAAGAGTAGGTTAGATAAATGTCTATCAGGGATGGTCTAGACAGTATTTGGTCCTGCCATGAGGGCAGGGGACTGGATTTGATGACCTCTCGAGGTCCCTTCCAGGACTAGTATTCTATGATTCTATGATTACAGAGCAACAAAATGGTGCCCATAGAACTAGAAAGTGGGAAAGACAATACCATTCAATCTCCTTTCACTATTTTTTAGCAGAATTCTTAAAAACCTGTAATGGAGTTTCCTAGTTGCTCTACTTGGCTAATAACCAGTGTGTACCTCTTGTGTCCTTTTAATATCCTTTTTTTGCAGCTTTCCACAAAAAATGATGAGGGAGAGAATAAGTACACAGTCTTACTTGTTATCTGGCTATCAAAGTGGGTGGGGAGGATCAAGACAACAGTGTGATGTTCTTCCCTGCATGCTCCTTCTACACTTGCCTCAGCTATAAGGAATTTACTCGCTGAACACAGGTGCCAAGTAAGAGATTGATGGTCCCACGGATGTTCCAGGCTTCAAACAGCCAAAGGTGTTTTTTTTCTTATTCGTCCAAGGGAGTAATACCAAATCAGGCCCTTGCTGTAGTACATTTCTCACTGTCCCTGAAAAGATGGATGGATAACCATAATTACGCCCACTCACTGATCTAATGAAGAGAATTAGAGAATGGGTACACAATAGTTGTGCAGGAGTGAGGAGCCATAATTGGAAACTATTAATCTAATAGTGAGAGACAGGAATGGCTGAGGATGATTAACACATGCCACACAAAGCAATCATTTGTGATAAGGATGACTGGGAAGACACTGACATTGCGTAGCCCTCCCTACTGGCAACAAATGCATGAGCAAAATAAAAAATTAAACCTTGAACGTAGCAGCAGATGTAATGTAGCTGCTTCACAGTGCCCACTCTTCTTCTACAAAGAGATTTGGTATTTCTCTCCCCACCCTAGTAGTTGTTTTGCAACAGAGAAGCTTCCTTACATTGAGGGCTTGTCTCTACTATGCAGTGGATCAAGACTGCAGTAATCGATCCACCGGCCATTGATTTATCACATCTGCTTTCACTTCCTTTGCTCTCACCTCCTTCTTTAGTCATCACTTAGCCAAGCTACATGTGTAGTTTCTTTAATCTTTAACCCCCCCGCCCCCACTCCTGAAAAAGTTACCCATACTGTTCCTGAAGAAGAGGCTCCAGAAGCAATTACAGGATGGTAAGCCTAACTTCAGTACCAGTCAAACTGGTTGAAACTATAGTAAATAACAGAAAAATTAAACATGATTTGTTGGAGAAGTATAAAGGGAAACCATATCACTCCAAACTATTAGAATCCTTTAAAGGTGTCAATAAAAATGGACAAGGTGATCCAGTATATATAGTGGAATGTTCAGAAAGCTTTTGACAAAGCTTTAGGACACAAACATCTCCACCTTCTTGTTTATAGGCAAGGTCCCATTCCGTCTTCTGTTTTCTCTACACAGACACTTCGGAGACTTTTGACTGGTTAAGAAACTCAGTCATTCTTAATGAGGACTTGGCCACAATGCAAACACATTTAAGCAAAGCAAACAATCATTTGAATGAGAGGGAAGGTTCAATCATAGATCAGCAAATGGTTTAAAAACAAGAAGTAAAGTGTAGGGATACATGATCAGTTTTTAAATGGAGAGTGGTAAACAGTGTTGTCCCGCAAATATATGTACTGGTGTAAGTATTGTTTAACATATTAATAAATTATCTGGAAAAAGGAATAAACAAACAGTTGGCAAAATTCACAGATGATACAAAATTAGAACTCAAGATAAAATGAAAGTAAGTAGTTCTTTAAACAATGAACAACCTGTAGATTATTTTGCCAGAAGGATATTGTGACAGCTAAAACAATCTTCTAGAGAAGACCAGGAGAATCCAAAGTCTGACCATCTTTAGGAAATACTTTGAATCCTTCCTCGTCTTCAAGAAGTATTTTCCATCATAAGTAAGACTCTAACAACATTGATATTCCCTTTAAGCCAAACAACCATCCCCTCAGTAAATTAATAAGACGTTAAAAATAATCAAAACCAAAATCTATATCCCTGTAGAGTTTTTACCCTATAGAGAGAGAGATGCCAGAATCTCCATGAAGTTCACTACGGACTTTTCTGTTGCAACTGATTTTTGTAAGGAAGGTGCTCATATACAACAGTGAAGGGTAGTTGGATATATGTTGGCTACTTGTTTCCAGGACTGGGCCTTGCACTTGAATCATTAGGTACTGTAGGAATAGTTTGTTGGCATATTTTCCATTGCTTTTCTAATCCTGATCACACATAATAAATATTGCCCTTCAGGTTGCCATGTTTGAAGGGAGAGATACTTTTGGTCTCTTGGGATGCATACAGATGTGGCTTTTAATTTAGTGAAATGTAATCCATTTTCTACTATGAGGGCCCAGAAATTGCAAACAATATAGGTTGAATCTCTCTAGTCTGGCACCCTCAGGATCAGAGAATTTGCTGAACCACAGGAAGTCAATATTGTCTAGCAGCTTTACCAATATTTCCACTGCTTACTGGGCTCTTAGAAGACATTTGGGATAAATTAGGGCTAAATAACAGCACAGAACACTGAGAGCTGGGCCTGGAGGCTGTAAACAAAACTTATGAGATTGTGGAAAAGTTGGCCACACCCATGAGAAGTGGACATCTGGCTAGCTAAAATCATGCTGGACCTCTGATATTGCCAGACCAGAAAGTGCTGGACTAGAGAGGTTCAACTTGTGCTTCAGGGTCGTGTTCTTACTGTCAGCAGAGAAAGAAAGGGACATAGCAAGGAAAATCACACATCTCTTTCATCTCAACTTTCCTATCTAATAACATTTTCACAGAAAAAAATGACTTTAATAAAATTTCACAATAATACTTAAGCAAGCATTGGAGAAGGATGTGTCACTGAGGCTGTGAATAACATGCTATTGATAAATTAAAAATCACTACCTACTAGAATCAAATGCATAAGACCTATGATAGATTACAGTGTGAATATGATGTATGCTCCAGGCACACTATAGATGAGTCCACATTACAATAATAGTGGTAATAACAGTAACAACTATATGGTAATAACTTTAGTATAATGGCCTAACCATCAAGCTACCTTTCAGTATTTATTGTAACATGAATTATGATGTTAGCATTTGTTAGCTGAATAAAACTTTCCATGTGACTTAATATCATTTGTGGTGTGTGTATGATGCTGAAATATAAAATCAAATCCATGCATGGACAAGAATGTTCAACTGCCGATGTTTTGCTCAAGAATGTGGCTACCCTTAAGATTTATGAAGTCTCTTTTCCCTCCCCCCACACTTCTAGAGCCACCGATATAGAATTTGCCATTATAGATCACACTTCTAGTCCATAAAATCCAAAATTCTGAGTCACCTGCAGACTCGTGGGTGATTCCATGATTCTTCAGAGGAGACTGAGCTTCCTTTTCACCAGTCAGACCCCTCAAATATATCTAGCTGGTTATGTAGTGCTATGCTGTATGTGGGTGGGCACATGGATGAAAGTTCTTTCTTCCTGGCAGCAATCTCCTGGTGACTTGATCTCTATGTGTTAGTGTACATAATCACAAAAAGCTGCTCATATATACTGCTCAGAGAATTTCTAAATGATGGATTTGATTATCAGTTAGTGCTGTATTTGAGGTAGGCCACCACTTCCTGCAGGTCCTATTGCCCAGAAATGGTGACCTGTGGCTAATGGGAGGGGTAAGTGGCCTTACCTGCTGACCTATAGGTAAATAAAGCGTCTGGAGGCCTACCAAGGGCTAACCCTGATGTACCATATCCAGCCCATAGGCTGTTTATTGGCTGACACTGCTAAGGGCAAGGGTTAATGTTCCATAACTGGAGTATGTATCTCCTCTGGATTGCAAGAAAAGTCATCCAAGTGCTTATGTGGAGAATACAGGGCTGTTTGTGGAAGGCTGGAGATGGATGGCATGAGACAAATGGCTTGGTCATTGTCTTCGGTCCATCCCCTCCGGGGTACCTGGTGCTGGCCGCTGTCGGCAGACAGCCTACTGGGCTAGATGGACCTTTGGTCTGACCCAGTACAGCCATTCTTATGTTCTTATGTTCTAAACTCAGGGCTCAGGGTTGGGGGTCTCACTAGACCAACTTGATTTTCATGCAAACCTGCTCCTGGGTTCACGTGGCCTCTGGTGGCCAGGCTGGCAGCCATGCGGCTGTAGACGGCCAAGTGCGGAGATCGTAGATGTTGGAGGCCTCCCCCCAAATCTCGATGAGGTCCACGATCTCTGCACTAGACTAGGCAGGCGCCCGCCTCTTGCGGCCCCAGGCAGGCTCCTGGGAGCTGCCAACCTGGTCCTGGGAAGAGGCAGAGGGCCGAGTGGCAGCGGGTGGCTGGCTCATCCCGTGCCAGGTGCAGGGTCTGCTGGCTGTGTGCTGGCAGACTTGCAACTGTCACAAGCACTGTAGCCAGACCGTGCCCCTTTAAGGGCTCTGGGGCCGGGAGGGGGGCAGAAGAGTTTCCCTGGTTTGGCCCAGAGTGGCCACCAGGGCAACCTGGGAAGGGCTAGCCTCCAGCTAGTTCGAAGTAAGTAGCTACACAACCCTTAATTCAAACTACTTAATTCGAACTCGGTGTTAGTCCTCATAGAATGAGGTTTACCTAGTTCGAATTAAGCGCTCCGCTAGTTCAATTTAAATTCGAACTCGCGGTTTGCATGTGTAGCCCCTATTAAAGTTAATTTGAACTAACAGCTGTTTGAATTAACTTTGTAGTGTAGACATACCCTAATATAGTTGAAATTCTAAGGCAAATAATATTATCAAAAGGAGAAAAAAACTGGTTGATCTTAATCAAACCGACTAAGCAAACCTTGATTATACCAGTCCAAGATACCAATTTTTGGAGTGAAAAATCATGATCATGAAATGTTTGTTTCAACAAACATATTTTGCTTTAGCTAAGCTAAATAAAAGGAAAAGGAAAAGATTATAGGAGGGGGCATAATATTTATCAAACGTACTTTTTTAGATTAAAAATCAGTTTAAAGATGAAGAGGGATTATTTATATTGTTGAAGAGCACAATTGCTATGCTAATTACAATGGGCTTAGTGTATGCTCCCAAAGTAAAAAAGAAAAAAAAAACTGGTAAAAGACTTCTTTAAAACACTTCAGTGCTTTTGAGCAAGGGGAAATTATACTTGGAATAGACTTCCCTAACTCCTTACTGGGACAGATATGATTTAAGAAAAGCCATGCAGATAGGGAAGCAGGCAGAGCATTGACTTTTCTGTGCCAACAATTCAATCTCTCAGATTGCTGGAGAGAATTGCACCCAAGGAAAAGGGATTACAAATTTTATTCACACCCTCATCAGTTATACACTAGAATAGATTTAATGTTAGTCTAAATAGGCAACATTACATGGTCAGATCATCCACCAGTGGAAGTAATAGCTTGCTTGGTCCCAAAGATCATTTTAGTGGAAAATGAACTGCTTGCTTCTCCAAAACAAAGCTTGGATTGCAGCAATTAAAATAGACATTGTTCGATACTCCCAGATAAATGGTATGCAAAACAAAAAAAGGCTCTCTATGAGATACAAGTAAAACAATATTTAGGCATCAATTCAAACTATAAACAGATAAAAATAGAACTAGAATAAGATACAAATTATAAGGCATTCATCAAAAAAGGTTTCGAAAAAATATCAGCAATTAACTAATATCAGAGGAAAGTTGAACATAATACTGACAGATGCCACTGAAAAGCTCTTAGGTTTGCAAAGTAAAAAAGAAACAAGAGGGATAGCCTATTGTCTCAAAAGCTTAAAGGGATTCAAGAGCAACATGTTATTCAACCAATTAAAAACAATCAACAGAAAGTTGTTACACATCCAAATAAAATATGCTATATTTGCTGTTTATTATAAAAATCTTGATAGTTCAAATGTTCCAAGTTCTGAAACAATAAGGAGTCCTGTGGCACCTCAAAGACTAACAGATTTATTTGGGTATAAGCTTTTGTGTGCAAAGACCCACTTTGTCAGATGCATGGAGTGTATTTCCACTCCTTGCATCTGATGAAGTGGGTCTTTGCCCATGAAAACTTATGCCCACATACATGTTAGTCTTTAAGGTATAAAAACTCCAGAACCTGAATGCTTTCCAGCTGAATTTTACAATGTGTTTAAGAAGACATTAATGGGACCCTTGATAAGTAACTTCAGTCTATCCTGTAGGGCAGTGGTCTCCAACCTTTTTAACCACAAGATCACTTTTTCAATTTCAGTGCAATGTAAGATCTACCTCAAACCCAAATACCCTTGCCCCAGTTCCTTCCTGCCCCTTCTCCGAGGCCCTGCCCCTGCTCCACCCCTTCTCCGAGATCTCACCCTGCTTACTCCATCCCCCTTTCTCCCCATCATCACTTACTTGCACCAGGCTGGAGTAGGGGGTTGGGGTGCAGGTTCTGGTCTTGGGCCAAGGGGTTTGGAGTGTGGGAGGGGCTCCAGGCTTATCCTAGGATGGGAGATTGGTGTCCAGGAGGATTTCAGGGTGAAAACTCTGGGAAGGAGTTTGGGTGCAGGGGAGACTCACGTTTGGGCAGGAGGTTGGGTGCATGAGGGGATTCAGGGCTGGGACTGGTGTTCAGGAAGCAGGCTCTGGCTGGGCACCATTTAACTGAGACAGCTTCCGGGTGGCAGAGCAGTGGGGTTAAGGCAGCTTACCCCTGCCCTGGCTCTGCACCACTCCTGAAAGCAGCTGTCATGTACCGCAATGGCTCCATGGCCCCATGTGCGGTCCCTCATCTACAGGCACTGAGCCCACAGCTTCTACTGGCCACGGTTCTCCTTATTGATCAATGGGAGCTGCAAGAGAGGTGTCTGCAGGCAAGGACAGCATGTGGAGACCCCCTGCTCTGCCTCTCTCAGGGACATGCCAGCCACTTCCAGGAGCAGCAGTTACCACAGGGATAATGACTCCAGCCACAAATTAGGCATTTGAAAACTCACTGCTCAAAGAATTATATTTAAGCATAAGAGAGAAATGAAAATGATGAAATGCACAGACCAGTCAAAAACAAAAATAACCTACTTTGTAAGCAGTAACAGAAGTAACAGCAACCCCTCACCTGTGTGTTGGGTCGGGAGAGGAAAGTGAGGGACAGTGTGTGTTTGTGAGGATGACAGACACACACAGTGTGTGAGAGGGACAGAGATTTGCATTGCCAAGCTCCCTCCATCCCCTTCTCTCTGTGGAGATAGGGTACAGAAGTGGGAGGAGGAGGAGGGACACCCTGACATCAGCCCCCCCCCCACACACACACCCTGCACAGCAAGCAGGAGGCTCCCAGGGGGGCAGCTCCAAGGCAGAGGGCAGGAGCAGCATGACAGTGGATGGAGGGGCAACTGAAGTGCCAGCACTTGATAGCTTCCTGGCCAAACCTGTCAGGATCACCTGTCAGAGGCTCCAAGATCTACTGGTAGATCCCGATCTACTGGTTGGTGACCACTGCTGTAGGGGTTGAGCATCCGCAACCAGTGAAAGAAGCAACTGTGTTTGTTTTCCCTCAAGATGGAAAAGACCTTTCTTTATGGAGTTCCTATAGGCCCATATCTCTATTGAATCATAACATAATCATTTTAGCAAAAACAGATGATATTCAATTCCAGTCTCTGCTTTCAAGTTATATATATCAAGATGAAACCAGATTCACTGAGACTAGACAAACATCAGGCAATATTCAGAGACTAACTGGAGTCCTCCATAATGTCAAATCTAAGAAAAATCCATTTCTCTTCATATCACTGGATTCAGAGAAAGCTGTTCATAGGAACAGAAAGCTGGAACTTTCTGTATTAAGTCCTGTCCCATGTGGACTCTGGTTTATAATTCCTTAAATGAATAACTGCTCTTTACACCAGCTCAAAAGCAAATGGATGGAGTTAATTCCTCCCTTTTTGAATTATACAGAGTGAGGAGGCAGTGATATCTATTGTTTCCTTTACTTTTTGTGTTGGCTTTGAAGCCTTTTGCACAGATGAAAAGGAACAATTGATCCACCACGGTAATAAAACTCACAGGAGCACATCAGAAAATAGCATTATCTTCAGATGACATAGTATTATTTTTACCGAAACCAAATATTCTTTCTGATATTTACATGCCATGGGTTTGTAAACTTTTAAACTTCCTAATTAGATAGTTTCACTTAATCTGTTAGCTAAGGATCAGGGCTTTATGTGCTAAGGTTTTGCAAAGATTCCCGCTCTTCGCTTTTTGGATTTTCCCCACAAAATGTTCTTATGCATTTCAATTTTCAAAAAATCCATATTCATATTTTTAAATTTTATTTAGTTTACATTAAATCAGCAGGAGAAAATTGTACCCACCTTTCAGCTACTATATTAAATGTTTCAAGAACAACTGGGCAAGAACCAGATTTTCTCTTTGTCAGGAAATTCTGCCATTTAAAAAAAAGCTGTTTGGAAATAGAACAAAACCAATTGCAAAATATTGTTTGTCATTCAGTTCTGAAAGAAAAACACCCTCCCCACCTTCATTTGTGTCAACTGAAGTGTTTAGTTCTAATTTTGATTTTTATATCATACATTATTTTAAACTTAACCATCAAAACAAACTTGTTTCTTTCTAAACAAATTTGTGTTAAAATCAATACAGTTCTGCAAAATATTTTGCTTTTGACTAATCTATATATTATGAAGGAAAAACATTCTGCTAACCAGGTCTAGTTTAGGTTACAAAGATGCAGCAGCTGTGAATAAATTAATAAGCTAATTATATGGGGAGCTGGGGAACTGAACCTTCTAGTGGACTCTACTCTCCCCAGCCACCAAGCTTTTCTAGGTTTGTACAGCTCTACTAGACTTAAGAGGTTTCCCTGCATCATTCGTAAGTGCTGCTACAGGACAATTTAATGTGTTACCTCCAGAAAAGGTCTGAATTCAGCTCCAAAATGAAGGTCAATGATTAATTTATACAGGTATGCAGAGATAAGTATTGTTTTTGGAATTTCATTACTTTCATTATTTACTTTTTCTGTTGTAAGTATCTAGGTGTTACAAATGTGTTATATTCAAGATATCATGATCTCAAGCTGTGCTCTGTGCTCAGATTACACAAAACAGAGTTATGCTTGAGCATGATTAGGGCTGTATATTTTGTAATCTCTTACATTCTCCTTTCCCTAAAAAAGTTATTGCAAAATTGGCATGCTGGCTAACAATTTAAAGATGACAGCATCTTCATTTAAGCTAATGTCTCATTTGCACATCTTAACATACAGTATACCTTCCTGATTGGCATTATCATTAACTTGACATGATAAAAGACTGCTCGTTAAACAATGTAAGCAGTACTTAATGCAACAGCTATTAATTCCTCTGCTGTAAAGGAAGGAACATTTAATGGTTACTTTTTCAAAGAGTGCCCTGAAGATGAATGCTTAAAACTGTGCAGCCTGTTCTAAGGAAGGCATGTATGCAGGCCTGCCATACTGGTGCATAAGAGGGTAAAAGAGAGAGCAAAAAAAGATACCTCACACATTATTAGAATTTATGAGACCACAGATCCTCAGCTGTTGTAAATCAGTCAATTGATAGCGTTATTCCAACTTACACCATCTGAGGATCTGTCCCTTAGTATGAGGTGTTGCCTCAAGAGCTGTCATGAGATATTACTTGGATAATAGCCCTGTCTTCCCTATTACATATTATCTCTTTCTGGGCTTATAGACTCATAGATTATTTACTGTTTTAAGGCCCAATCTTGCAGTCTTTCTTCATGTGAGTAGCTCTACATTACATCAGTGAGATCCAGACTTGCTCTATTTTTTTCCTATGGAGTCACCATTATCCTTTCTATCTTGTGTATAAACACTTTATGCAGATTTTAGGACAAGCCAAACATGCTTTTACACAATACTGCAACAAAATTTACTGTGGCATATTGGTGTGTTTCCTGGTTGGCTCTTCAGTTAATGCACCATTTATTAATGTGTGCAGAACCTAATAGAAGATCAGATTTTCTGGCTTGGTTCGGTTAAAGTTGCTACTAGCTCATCAAAGGACTGGATTCTATTTAACTTTCAGGAGCTTTCTGTATATCTGCTTGGAAATCTCCAGCAAGGTGTGTGTACACCTCAACCAGCTCTAAATGAAAGTGAAAATGTCTTAGAACTGCTTTTTGTTCAGTCTTAAAGGTTTTATTTCACACACAAGTGAACTTCAAGTGCTTTGACTTGCAGCCTCTTTAGCACAGTATAATACTCATATGCATGGCCATAGTCTTTAGTTTTCTGAGTTACGCTGATAGAAGTATCCAACCAAAGTATATTTCTCTGCACAGTATTTTCACAACAAAAACTGTCTTCAGTTTTCCCATATCCATTATCTCTGTCAGAATGTTGATTGGTGGCTTTTTTCCCCTGAAAAGAACAAATTGTTTTCTTAGATTAGGTCAAAAGGAAACAAACAAACCCAACCCCCCCCCAAACAAACAAACAAACACCCTTAAAGCCCAAAAAACACAAATAAAAGCTGATAATCTCCAGAGCAGCCATCTTGACTGGAAGAATCTCAGTCAAGATTAACTTTCCTTTGTCACTGAATCTTAGAAACATAGGATGCAACTGCCATGGAAAAAGGAGAAATGGAATGCCTGGGTATGGACAACCTAATCTACAAGTTAATATAGGAGCAGCTTATTTTTTGTCTGTCTGGTGTGATATATAGAAAAATAGTGCCAAGCAGCAGCTATTATATCACAAGGCTTGCAACATTTAAGTTCAGGGTCAGTTGTTTCTATTATAAACCACATTTCTGAGTTTATAACCCGGCTTCCTTAAATCATATATAGCCAAAACTGGTATATGACTTGTCAGGTCAGATGTAAGAGATTTTTTTTATTTCATCTACAAATAGATTAAATCATTTCAACCATTTTCTTTAGTTGAAATACAAAGAGCATTTTTAGAGTTTCAGGTGCTTCAAAAGAAGTGTGTGTAGCTCTAGGAAAAAGTGAAGGAAAGAAAAACTTTTCTTCTAAACAATCCCAGATTACAGGAAACCCAGGAACCAAATGAGAAAATTGCAGCGTAATCAATCTTTGTTGGCTAGGATGGTGGCCACATCTGACATAAACAGCTGTGATGCTTTTTCCAATCGCTTTTCCAGAAGAGGCTTTTCCACCATTTGGCCCTGTCTAGATGGGGCCAAATGGTGGAAAAACTTCCTTTTTCAGCAGAGCCCTTATCCCTCTTAGAACAAGGTATTCCGCAAAAAAAAGCAGAAGAGTAAATGCGTTCCTTGGACGCGGCGGAGTTTTTCTGGGATACCTCCAGTATCCCAGAACCCTCCAGCAGTGTAGACGTACCCACAGAGAACACTAGAACTGGAAGGGACCTTGAGAGGTCACCGAGTCCAGTTCCCTGCCCTCAAAGCAGGACCAAGCACCATCTAGACCATCCCTGATAGATGTCTATTCAACCTGCTCTTAAATATCTCCAGAGATGGAGATTCCATAACCTTCCTAGGCAATTTATTCCAATTTTTAACGACCCTGACAGTTAGGAAGTATTTCCTAATGTCCAACCTAAACCTTCCTTGCTGCAGTTTAAGCCCATTGCTTCTTTTCCTATCCTCAGAGGCCAAGGAGAATTATTTGTCTCTCTCCTCCTTGTGATACCTTTTTAGATTCTTGAAAACTGCTATCAAGTCTTCTCCTTTCCAAACTAAACAAGCCCAATTCTTTCAGTCTTTCCTCATAGCTCATGTTCTCTAGACCTTTAATCATTCATGTTGCTCTTTTCGGGACCTTCTCCAATTTCTCCACTTCCTTCTTGAAATGTGGTGCCCAGAACTGGACACAGTACTATACTCCAATTAAGGACTAATCAGTGCAGAGTAGAGCAGAAGAATGACTTCTCATGTCACCATCGTGTGGAATGTTGGTGGAATCTTAGGATAAGTAAGCTCAGTCCTTGCTTGTTGGTGATCCATGAAATAAATATAAATATTACCAGAAAATAATGCAGAGATTTTGGGGGGTTTCTGGGTATTTGAGTGATAGCCACTGAGCATGCATATGAGTTATTCTTCATAATGTTACCAGCACTGTTAATGTTTAAACATTGCCATGCTTGCAAAAGGATTATACAACATTCAAATGTTTCAACTGGCCGAGAATTGATGTGCATTTTTCCAGTATTGCACTGAAGCTTTTGCACTTTATTTTTTTGTTCCAGGTTTAACTAACTCCTACGTGAAAGCAAAACTCAGCCAGGTGCTACTGCATCCATGGTACTGTTAATATTTTGAAGATTTTCTTTTCAACTAAAAATGCTAGAGACAATATAGAGTGAAAGCTCAGACTTGAGAGCTCAAGATGGCAGCTCAGAGAGATGAGTTTACATCATATCACAAACTCACTCACCAAAATTCTAATTTTACATGGCCCAAGGTTACTCCAGTGTTTGAGAATGTACGCAAGTTATTTCTCTCCACTTTTGTCATGATAGTCATTTGTGAGCGAGATATCTATTCTGTAATCAGGAGAAAGATTTTTTTTTTTCAAATCTGGATCAAGTTTTAATGGTGAAAACCATGTAAAAGATTTTGGCTGGACATACATAAGGGTTAGATGTTCCGAACAATAATAAATGACAAATACCAGAATTTAGTGATGCTTTAATCTTGTATAGAGGGAGAGAAAAAGTCCACTGCATAACTTGGCCTTGGGAAGGAGCTGTGGGCAGAGAGAATGAATACTGGGACCTCATCACACCCAATGTCCCACATAAGAGCTTTTCCTGTTTTTTTCTGCTAACTCTACATGTGGCAGTACACAGGAAGATGTAGGGTTGATCTGAAGAGTGGGGTGCATATGAAATCTATTACTGCTTGATTGCAGAAAATTAAAACTTCTGAAAAGTGAATAAGGGGTTGTACATGCTATTTAGACTTTTTATGCAATCGACCAGAATAATGTCTAGGAACTGTGTTACAGCCTCACTGCCTTCAAATTAGGAGGTAATTTCTCTCATCTATACAACTGTGTGCACACACAAACACATAATGCTATGTATTTACTTAAACGGTAGTGATGCCATGGGGGTAGAATATTACAGACCACCACATCAGGAAGAAAAAGGGGATAAGTCATTCTACAAACAGATAATCAGATTAGCAACAGACTTGAGATAGTATTAATGGGGGATATTAACTTCCTTGATATCTGTTCAAAGACTATTACAGCAAAATATAATATGTCCTGCACATTCTTAGCATGTGTAGGGAACAACTTTTGATTCGGAAAATTGACAAAACAACTAGAAGGTCATTTATTTTTAATCTGCTTTTGACCAACATGGATGAATGCATTGCAAATTTGAAGGTGGTCAGGAATTTGGGAGGAAATGACCAGGATCTTATAGAATTCAAGAGCATATGGAAAAGGGCCTGAAAATGACAAAACAAGGACAGTGGCCTTCAGAAAGGCTGATTTCATACAACTTAGAGAAATAATAGGTAAACTCTCATGGAAAGACCAGTGAGATAGAAAAGGAATCAAAAGGGACTGGCAATTCCTAAAAGGTGTAAAAGATGTACTAATGCTCAACATCGAGGTATTCTGATACAGAGGAAAGATAAGAAGAAGTCAGGAGGCAACGTGGCTACACAAAGAGCTTTTTAATTATCTAAAGAGATGTATATGGGAAATGGAAGCAGACACATGTCACCAAGGAAGCATGTACATGGTGTCTTTATTTAAAATGAGGGAAAGGGGCAGCCAGGGAACTATAGACAAATCAGCCTGACTTTGATACCTGGAAAGTTACTAGAGCAATGTATAACACATTCAATTTGTGAATAACTAGGGAACAAAGGGTAGTCACTAGGAGTCAACATGGGTTTACTAAGAACAAATCATATAAAAGTCAGCTTGTTTTCCTTCTTTGACAGGGTAATTGGTTTGGTAGGCAGGGGGAATGCAGTGAACATAATACACTTAGACATCAGAAAGATTTTTGACACTATCCCACATGACATTCTTATTAGTAATCTGGATTAATGTAGGTTCAGCAGAACTACCATTAACTAGACACATAATTGGTTAAATAACCGCAAAGAGAGTGTAACTATTAATCAAATTATATTGGATGGGAGCGTGGTCTCAAGTGGGGTTCTGTGAGGATTTGTTGTTGTTTAACCTCTTTATTAATGATTTGGGTGTAGGAATAGAAAGCATGCTGTTCAAATCTGCAAATGACATAAAGCTGGGGAAGTTGCCAACACTTTGGAGGATGGAAGGATCTTGATAAACTGGAGAATTGGGCTATCAGCAAGAAAATGAAATTCCACAAACACAAATGCAAAGTGCTGCATTTAGGGAAGAAAAACCAAACGCACAAAACCAGAATGGGGATAACTGGCTTGGTAGCAGAACTCATGAGAAGGCTGTGGGAGTTGATATGAACCCATAACTTCAACATAAGTCAGAAATGTGATGCTCTTGTGTTTTAAAAAAAAAAAAAGCAAGTCATGGGAGGTGATAGAATTGCTCCATTCTGCCCTGGTTATAACTCAGCTGGAGTTGTGTGTCCAATTTTGGTCACCAGGATGTAGAGCAGGATTACTCAACACGTGGCCCTCGGGCTGCATACAGTCGGCAGCCCCATTTGTTTGTGGCCTGTGGTGTGGTTTAGATTTACATGGGGCCTGCAGGTGGGATTCTTTGAACATGGCCTCCACTGGGAACACACTCCACGACAACAAGTCAATATAACGGTCTTCTGTTGATATGCATTTTAGTAGTTAAATTCCTGTACTGTCCTTGCTCATTAAAGTGCTGTCATATGGGTAGAAATCAGGTAAATATTGCATTTTATTAGTGGCAGCAGTACTGACTTAAATGGGGCCTGCATGTTGTGTAGTCTTGCTTTAATCTTCGTATTTATGCCCGTCAGTGTGAAAGAAGCTATTTGCATATATATATTTCATGTATATGCAACCATACTTAAGTTGTGGCACTCCACATGTGCTGTAATGCTGTAAGGATCATTGCGGCCCCTTGAGCTTCCAAAGTTGAGAAGCCCTGATGTAGAAAAACTGGATAGGATACAGAGGGAAGTGACAAAGATGATCAAAGGGATAGATATGAGCCATACATGCAAAAGCTGAGGAACTGAGTATGTTTAATCTGGAAAAGAGGAGATTAAAGGGTGATGTGATAATGATCTTCAAATAAGTGAAAGGCTGCTATAAGATAGATGGAAAAAATATTCTCTCTTACCAAAGAGGGCAGGATGAGGCACTGGGTACAAACTTCAGCACACCAGATTTAGATTAAATCTCAGAAGAACTTCCCAGTTGTAAGAAGAGCAGGACAATGGAAACAACTGCCTAGGATAGGGATTGGCAATAAGCAGCCCACAGTTAGGACACAGAAGCTTCAGGGGGTAGCTGAGTTAGTCTGTACAGGATAAATTTCAAAAAAACAACAAATGGTCTGGTAGCATTTTATAGACTAACTTTATAGACTTCCTGGACACTACAATACAGTTAAATAATGGACAAATTTCTACCATCCTATATCGGAAACCCACCGACCGCTACACTTACCTTCATGCCTCCAGTTTCCATCCCAGACACATTTCTCAATCTATTGTATACAGCCAAGCCCTAAGATAAAATCGTATTTGTTCTGACCCCACAGACAGAGACAATCACCTACAGGATCTTTACAGAAAATTTCTAAAACTGAAATACCCACCTGGAGAAATGAAAAAACAAATTGAGAGAGCCAAAAAAGTACCCAGACACAAACTACTTCAAGACAGACCCAAAAGAGAAAATAACAGAACTCCATTTGTTATTTCCTATAGTCCACAACTCAGACCCCTCCAGCGCATTATACACAATCTACAACCCATCTTGGAACATGATCCCTCACTCTCAGAGGCCTTGGAAGAAAAGCCTATTCTCGCTTATAGACAACCCCCCAACCTGAAACAAATTCTTTCTGGTAACCATGCCACACAACCACATCATAAGAATCCAGGAATCCAGCCCTGAAACCAAAAACAATGCCAACTCTGCCCACATATCTATACTAGTGAATTCATCACTGGAGCCAACAACATAAGCTACCAAATCAAAAGGTCATTTGACTGTACATCCAGTAATTTGATCTATGCCATCAAATGCCAGCAATGCCCCACTGCTATATATATTGGATAAACTGGACAGTCTCTGCGGGAAAGAATCAATGGACACAAATCACACATACGTAAAGAAAACATACAGAAACCTATTGGGGAACACTTCAATCTTCCTAATCACTGTTTAAAAGATCTTCAAGTAGCTGTCTTGTCACAAGCCAGTTCTACTAGCCAGATACACAGAGAAACATTGGAATTAGAGTTCATCCACAAATTCAATCCACATGCTAATGGACTCGATCGTGATGAAGGTTGGTTGGGGCACTACCAACTTAACAGCCGTTGAAGGTGCAAACAGCTCTTTGTGTAGCCTCCTATGTCAGGAAGGATACTATCAGTTGACTTTGATTCTTATCTGCTTCGTTTTAACTACCCAGTCTTCAGATACTTACTGATTCCCTCTAGCTCCCTGTCTGCCACCCCCCTCCATTTTTTCCCTCACCCCTTCACTTCCACTCTCCTATTTATTTTGGGTCTGCACATCCTAAACTCATAACTCCGGTCATCTGCCCACCCCATCTAGAGAGACTGTGGAAGCTCCTTCACAGAAGTTTATAAAAGGAGGCCAGTCAGTCATCTCTCTAGGATGGTTTAGACACAAGAAATTCTGCATCTTTAGCAGGGGTTAGACTAGATGACTCTTGAAGTCCCTTCTAACTATATGGTTCTATGATTCTAAAGCCTGATTACTCAGTTTTGTGTTGGAAATGCTGGATTTCTCCCTTAGTACCTTCCCACTTTATTCCTGGATCCTTTGTCTTGGTTTGGGATTCATTAAAATATACTACACATCTCTCTAGAGTGCAAATTGCAGCATCTCATGTAACTTTTCTGCCAGGCTCTAAGTGATTTAATTGGGGGATTACTACAGTATCTCAGCCATGCTGATCACACAACAATGAAACAAAACAATCCCTGTCAGGAAAGAGAGATTGCATTTTTGTAAAAAGACACAAGCTGCCAAAGCTTTAAAAAATGTAGGAAATTAAAAGAATATGGTATTTGCCAACTATTGTTCTCAGTGTAGAAAACTGTATATTGTAATTAATTCATCCTAGAAGGAAGTATTGCAATACAGAGTAGATTTCTCGGTCTCTACATCCTGGAAGATGTTCTGTGAGAATATATCCTTGAGTTCCTTAAGGAAGTGGGAGAACCTAGATGCAATAATGGGTAAACATGAAAAGCATCCCCAGGGAACAGCTTAATACTAAAAAAAGTATTTTATAATAAACTAAAACTATATTAAAGAAATGATTGAGCTTCATATTATACAGCACAGAACCCCGGGCAAAACAAAACAAAGCAAAACAAAACAAAACAAAACAAAACAAAGAAAAATAAAAACAAAAAGCCCAGAGCCTATCCACCAGACAATATATCTAGGGGTTAAGGAAGGATATTTCAGAAGAATGACTTGCAGAGCAAAGTAAATATCGTCTCATCAAAGCAATCATGTGTTTGGTCAGCAAGAATGCTTGCAACCACACACACACACACACACACACACTTATATGTATCCCAGAGCCAGCAGTGGTCTTTACCAGTTCTCAGCCTGCATGGAAAACATTGTCTCCTCATTAATATGGTATATGTGAATCTTGATGAAGTACTTATGAAAGGGAAGGGAAGGAATCAGAGTTACAAAATGAGAACCAGTTTCTGCTGTCATTTTCATGAAAATCAGTTATGTTACTCAAGGTTCATACCAATTTCACTCAGAACAGAATTTAGTCCATAATCTCTTCCCTATGACAGATTAGCTAATAGAAGGAGATATCTATGTGAACAGATTTAGGATTTCACAGCTTAATCCTTTCCCTTTAGAGGTGTGTATGTTTCTCAAGTCCGTCTATAGGCAGAATATCCATTGAGATGAACAGATTTGCTTGCACTAGGACTGCAGGAACCATCAGTGAATTTCATATATATTAGTCCATAGATTTTATACACTTTGTAGCTGCAGGGGATACAGGTCCAGTAGATACCATGCTAAACTGCACAACCATCACACTGAAATTTTGGGATTCTAGAATTTTAATCATAATAAAAAGTGTGCCCAATGGCCATGTTCATTTTTCATTCACTGATAGAAATATACAGGGGAAACAACATTTAGTTGTAATTTGCTTATGGAGGCAGTCCATAAGCAAATTACATCTACACTGCAGAGTTTTTCCAGAAAAATGGCCATTTTTACATCCACACTGCTATTGAGTTCTTTCAACAAAGTCAAAAGAATGGAGGGGTTTTTCCAACAGCGGTAAACCTCTTTCTACGAGGAAGAAACCTTTTTTCTGAAAAAGCTTTTTCAGAAAAAGGCGTGTGTGGATGCAGAAGAAGGAGTTCTTTTGAAAGAAGAGGCCTCCAGGAAATAACACAGGTGCTCTGGGGGCCACTCCATCCATACTAATCACAACTTAAATGCAAGATAGCGTCCGATTGATGTGGATGCTATTTTTTGAAAAAGCACACCTCTTTTTCGTTGCACTTTTGCTGTGTGGACACTCTTTTGAAATAAGCTTTTTCAGAAGATTTCTTCTGGAAAAGCTTCTTCTGAAAGAAGCTTACAGTCTAGACATAGCCAGACAATTAAATTGGACTAGGAATTAAGTGGCTGATTAAGATTTAATAATGGAGCCCTAATTTAATCTCTGAGGGTATGTCTACACTACCAAAAAGATCGAAGAAGCTGCAGTTGATCTTCCAGGGTTCAAATCAGCAGGTTTAGTGAAGACACGCTAATTCAAACTGAGAGGGCACTCCTATCGATGCTGGTAGTCCTGCTTTTACGAGGAGTAAGGGAAATCAAAGGGAGAGAGTGCTCCCTTTGACTTTCCGCAGTGTGGATGGCACCAAAATTCAAGTTAAGGTACTTTGGCTTAAACTATGCAATTTATCTTAATTTGAACTTATCCCTAAGTGTAGACATACCTCCAATTTGTAAAAACCAATTATCTGAAATCTATATTCCTGAAAACATGCTACAGATACCAGTGGCATTAGTGTATGGGGGGGGGGGGACTCGTGATTCTATACATGTGATTAGTTATGTGGTGAATAATCCCATTTCAGTGAAACTACTTGCCTAATAAATGGTCTTGTGACTAAATACTGCAGGACCGTGCCTTAAACTGGATAAGCAGAATTATTGTAATTTTCAATTTTTTACTCCACCCAGCTGGTTTTCAGTGCAATTTGTGAACAGAAGTCAGCCTGATAGCTGTAAAATGGTCATGCAGTCCCCTTTCTCCAACACAGATAGCTGGTTTTACATTCCATGTCCATGAAGTGTACAGCATGTGTAGCATGCACATATTGTAATTAAAAAGAGATACTTTTATTGATTAAAAACTCAGTTGCTCTTTCAAAATAAACTGTAAAGACTGTCTTCTCTACCAATTAAGAATCAGCAGAATAAGAGTTTTAATGGGCCTCTTGGGGAACTTGTCTTTTGTATCTATGATAAATACATGATTATAAGGACAAATTATATGAGCAGCAATAATTTCCCAGTAATGCGATCATTAAAAGCTCTCACAACTGCAATACATCAATATTAATTGGGGACAGATGATCATTTTAGTGACATCTTCAAGTCATTATCCATATTTCAGTACTTCATGAATACCTGAATAGTCTTAATTAAGCGATTTTTAAAAAAAGGATTCTCTCTCCAATGATCCTTATATGACTGTTTATTTTAAGTTTAGGAAATGGAGAGGAACAGAGAATAAGTTAATGGTAGAGGAAGTAGCTGTGGTTTAAAAAAATGATCCAAAGAGCAAATTCTCTGTTGTTTTAGATTTGGGAACTCTTTAGCTAGTACTCTACTTTAGAAAGATAGGTGGTACCCACTAAGGCATTGTGCAAAGTCAGTGTGGAGCATCTCTTCACCTGGGGGGAGCACACCTCGTACCAAACCTCTACAGGGCTGTAGCTTGCTCCCCTTCAGGCCTGATCCACAGAGCAGGCTGGAAGAGGTTGTGACCCTATCTCTTCCCTTCCTCCCTTGGGAGCAACATTTGCCATTTAAGAAATGGATATAGAGAATTCCCTGTTTGTGTAGCTCTGCATTTCTCTTTAGCTTTTACTTGATTTTTGGAAAGGTTGGTAACAGCTTCTTGCTATCTTTGGCTATGTCTACACTACAGAGTTTTTTCGGAAAAATCGCCATTTTTCTGAAAAAAATTTCACCTATGTCCATACTGCAATCGTGTTCTTTTGAAAAAAAAAATCGAAAGAACAGAGGGGTTTTTCCAACATTGGCAAACCTCTTTCTACAAGGAAGAAGCCTTTTTCTGAAAGAGCTCTTTCATAAGAACATAAGAACGACCATACTGGGTCAGCCCAAAGGTCCATCGAGCCCAGTATCCTGTCTGCTGACAGTGGCCAATACCAGATCCCCAGAGAGAGGAATCATAACAGGTAATCCTTACGTGATCCCTCCCACTTACAGAGAAACAGAGGCCAGAAACACCATTACTACTCATCCTGGCTAATAGCCATTGATGGACCTACCCTCAATGAATCTATATAGCTCTTTTTTCAACCCTGTTAAAGTTCTAGCCTTCACCACATCCTCTGGCAAGGAGTTCCACAGATTGACTGTGTGCTTAGAGAAGAAAAACTTCCTTTTGTTTGTTTTAAACCTACTGCCTATTAATTTCATTTGGAGACCCCTAGTTCTTATATTGTGAAAGTAAGTAAATAACATTTCCTTATTCACTTTTTCCATACCAGTCATGATTTTATAGACCTCTATCATATTCCCCCTTATCATCCTCTTTTCTAGTGAAAAGTCTAAGTCTTATTAATCTCTCTTCACATGGGACCTGTCCCAAACCCCTAATCATTTTTGTTGCCCTTTTCTGAACCTTTTCCAATGCGAATATATCTTTTTTGAGATGAGGCAACCATATCGGTATGCAGTATTCAAGATGTGGGTGCACCATGGTTTTATATAGAGGCAATAAGGGTATGTCTACACTACCACCCTAGTTCGAACTAGGGTGGCTAATGTAGGCATTCGAAGTTGCAAATGAAGCCCGGGATTTAAATATCCCGGGCTTCATTTGCATCTTCCCGGGTGCCGCCATTTTTAAAAGTCCCCTAGTCCGAACTCCATGCCCACGGCTACACGCGGCACGGAGTAGGTAGTTCGAATTAGGTTCTCTAATTCGAACTACCGTTACTCCTCGTGAATAGGATGGGTCCCAGGACAGACCCTTGGGGGACTCCACTAGTTACCTCCATTCCGAAAACTTAACATTTATTCCTACCCTTTGTTTCTTGTCTTTTAACCACGAAAGGACCTTCCCTCTTATCCCATGATAACTTTACTTAAGAGCCTTTGGTGAGGGACCTTGTCAAAGGCTTTCTGGAAATCTAAGCATACTGCATCCACTGGATCCCCCTTGTCCACATATTTGTTGACCCCCTCAAAGAACTCTAGCAGATTAGTAAGGCATGGTTTCCCTTTTCAGAAGCCATGTTGACTTTCCCCCAACAAATTATATTCATCCATGTGTCTGACAATTTTATTCTTTACTATAGTTTCAACTAATTTGCCCGGTAATGATGTTAGACTTACCGGTCTGTAATTGCCACGATCACCTCTAGACCCCTTTTTAAATATTGGTGTCACATTAGCTATCTTCCACGTTAGCTATCTTTCAGAAAAAGGTGTACGTGGATGGGGAAGAGGGAGTTCTTTCGAAAGAAGAGGAAGGAGGAAAAAGCACAGGTGCCCTGGTGGCTACTTTGTCTATAGTAATCACAGCTTAAAGCAAGATAGCATCCATTCAGGGTCGACACTATCTTTAGAAAAAACAGATTGGTTTTTCGATGTGCTTTTGCTGTGTAGATCTCTTCCAGAACAGCTTCTTCTGAAAGAAGCCTGCAGTCTAAACGTAGCCTCAAGAATATAAGAATGACCATACTGGGTCAGACCAATGGTACATCTAACCCGATATCTACATCTAACCAACAGTGGCCAGTGCCATGTGTTTCAGAGATTATGAACAGATGAGGCAATCATTGAAATACCTATCCCTTATCATCCACTCCTAGCTTCTAGAAGTCAGAGGGAAGGAACTTGCAGAGTGTGTGGTTGCAACTCTGATCCTCTTGGCTAATAGCCATTGATGACCTGATCTCCATTAACTTATCTAATTCTTTTTTTTTGAACTGTGTTGTAGTTTTGGCTTTCAGCACATTCCCTGGCAATGAACTACAAAAATTGATGGTATGTTGTGTGATGAAGTACTGCCTTTTGTTTGTTTTAAACCTGCTGCCTATTCACTGCATTTTTGCATTGTGTGACCTCTGGTTCTTGTAGAACTGTGAATTCATGTAAGGATGTCCATTCTGATGCAGTCTTAGCAAGAGAAATCTCTATCCTGTGCATGCCTTATGGGAATAGTGAAAACCAATTCGTGGCAATACAAGAAACTCTCACTATATCAACCCTCGCTGAAATAAATGGGAATGGCATATACTTAGCACTTCAAACTAACAACAACTACAGAAAATCATAAGAAAACAATGCAATGATATTACACACATCATTATACAGTTTCTTTTGTACTATAGAAATGATTCACATATTGCCATCAGCCAGATATGGTTCTGGCTCTGTGAAGTTATTCATATTTCAGGAACTGGGGCCCACAAGTTTCCTTGATATGATCTTTTGGGTAATTATGAAAATTCATTACATTGTCCTGTGGTACAATAGACCAGAAAGAGATTGAGAATACACTTTCACTGCAATTGCTTAGCCAGACACCAGATGTCATCATTCAGGCTGATACATCATCCAGTGCCACTCTGTCTTCCTAAGTTATTACCAACAGTAACAGAGAAAGAAAAGCTTTTAAGACACAGACCATTGTGAAGGTTTTTTAGTGGCCCACTCTCAGCAAACTGACTGCCAAGCTATCTATATATTTGAGAAAGTTTGTCTGTCTGTTTGTTTGTTTAAGAACTGCTCCTAGAGTAAACAGTAAGAGCTAGAACCACCAGATTTGGTATGCAGCTTCCTCTTATCATAATTTAAAGCCACAAAAGGGTTTTGTTGTGCCAGGAAAATGGGATGTGCCTGGAATGGGATTATTTCTCATAAAACCATGCAGAAAAGAGGTGAAACGAGCTGGCTCGGGATCCCCCACCTACAGTTAGGGTTGCCTAGGCCCCAAGCCTTCTAACACCTAGGTGCCATTTGGGGGGGGGAGGCAAAAGAGGCTGACACTCCCCTTTCCCCCAGTTCATATGGGGACATTGCTGGCTGTTCCCCTTCATTAGGGAGTAAGGGGAAAGTGCATAGTTTGCTGCACTGCTCTCTCTGGCTGGGGAGTGCAGAGGGCAGTCGAGCTGCGCAATTTGCTCTCGCTTTGCATCCCACCACACACACCCTCAGCTCTCTGCCCTGGGCTCTTACTTAAGGACCTGAGCAATGCCAGATAAATGTGCTAACTTGCTATAAAATCAGCAACAATAATGTTACCAATAATACACATGCACACAAAGATACATTATTATAGAATATAAAAAATTCTACATTAGTATAATGTTAAGGTGATGAATTTAAACACTCAGAAGTTAGAAAATGAGACTGCTAGGGGAGATATAAGCAATTAAGAGCTGTATAATAATGTATGTGCTAAAGAGAACAGAGCTCAGATAGAAATTCACTTTGCATTTCATGAATCAAGCACTCATGGTGATGACAGGAATGGGGTTAACCTAAATGTTTGAATTTTAATTTCATTAGGTGTTCTTTCCTGACCAAATAAATAAATAAATACACAGAGCTCTTAGGGTTGAGGAATTTATATGGTTCTTTCCTGTGCTTCACAGCAGAGACTAAACGTCTCATCTGAGTTCAAAATTGCTACAAAAGAGGCTTCCTCATCTTGCATAGCTCACTCCACAGAAGCATTCAATGCACAATCTCTCCCTCCACTGAAACGTCTATAGAGAAAGTTTTCTAGAGTGCAAATGTTCTGTGTAGACATTAGCTAGTGTTAGGTAAGGCACAAAGTCGATTATTGCTCATTTGTATTACAGTCCTTCCTACAGATTCCAGCTCACATCACGGTACCAATATGCTGTGTAAGTAAGGGACAATTCCTGCTCCAAGCAATTTACAATGAAAATGGAAAAAAAACTTGCAGAGGAAGTACTATCCCCATGAATCTTCATTTTCTTTAGAGAGACACATTAAATCATCATAACACAAACGGTGCAGCTATTGCAAAATGAGAAATAAATTAATAGATCCAAGCACATACTTACCAGGCTTCCTCCAGGAACACCAACCAGGTGGTTCTACAGTCACCTAATTAGAAGGCGAGCCACCTAACCCTATAACTCTCCTATGTCCATTAATGTAGCTATATCATCACATTCACTAGGATGTTCTGGTAACTCTCTAATTAAAATACTGGCCACAAGTGTTTTGGGCATTCTATGACATAATTTATAAAGAAATGAAGTTTAATCTAGTATTGTCTGCATGCATAACCCCAGAGGGAAGATTGTTTCAATAGTGCTGCACAATGATTCTTGCTGTATAACAAGATTGCAAGATGTTCTTTTAATTGCAGGAGTTGCTATTATCAACTAGTAACACAAAGACTGGAAGTCTTTCAAAAGCAGTAAAATACATAATCTAGCTTCCTAATCCGTAAAACCAAAACCATAAATCTTGTTTTAGATTTTACATGTATGGCAAATATGGATTAGAACAGGGAGAATTGATCATTTCCAAGTAATTAGGTCCTTACATGTTTATTTAGCTTATTGCCAAAATGCAGAAATGTGGCATGAAATCCCTTATGTTCTTAATTCTCTCGTTACTGTGAAATTACTGCTGTAAGCAATTTTTGAATGCATATCTGGAAACTACTAAGCTTTCACAACTTGGTCTTTTATAACCATTAGAAACATACAATCTTATTTCTGCAAATATAAACAGTGGAACAAATCCTACTCTCATATGCATGCAACCTCAATAAAGTCAATTTTGGGTTCCACTAGGTGTTCCACCAAACCACTAGGAAACGTGGCATTTCCAACAACATGCATTGCTGTACTTTTTCTCTTCCCAGAGACTTTCCAATACTGGGGGCTCCCAGTGTCAGTTCTGCCAGCTGAGAATAAGTATGACCCATTATTTAATTATTCCTTACAGTGGCTTTATTTGGCTATTAAGTATTATTGCTACTTTGCTAAAAAGGATATTGAAGGAAAGAGGTCCTGGACTTTCCCCAAATAAAAGAGAGTCATCAAATCTTCCAGTACTCATTCTTCCAAATTCCCCATGAAGTCCATTTCAACTGAGTGAGGCTTTTCAGATTGATCCTGTCGCCTGAATCAAAGCATTAAGAAAGTTAATGCTCAGGAAAGTTAGTTTAATTAGTTACTTGCAAAATAAAAATGTCATACTTAGAACATTCTGGACAGAATTATTTCCTAGTCAAATAATGTCATCCAACATAGCAAACGTAATCCCTTTGATATTATATTCATTGGACTGATTCTTAGTCAGTAGGCGCCCAAGCACTTAATGAATAAAACACTTCCATGGAACTGAAGAACTTGTGCTCTTGCAGAAACCCTTTTAAGAAGCACATGTTCCGCATGTTGTTGGGATGATTTTGAAAACTGCTTGTGTCTGTCTCCAAATTTAAAAGAGTGAACTGCTGCCAGAAAAAGAGCCAATTGATGTATCTATGGGATGTGAGCAGAGATAACTAGCTCCTGAAGAGAAAGGACCAGGAGCCTGATATGTTACTCAAAAAGTGGCAGTATTCTATAATATTTAAATTTGTTTCTCCAAGCATGGGATTAGGGTTGCCAGGTAACAGACCCACGGCCTTTTTAATAAAATCAAAAGTCCACATGGAATGCTGTACCTTCCATTACAACTTTAATAATGTGGAATTGAAAGTAATGCAAAGCAATTAAAGTTCCAGGGGTGTATTTTTGCCTTTTTCAGTATCCTTTGAACTGCATGACTGGAGCCCACTGTAATTCCCCATATAGGAATTCTCCCAGCACAGAATCTTGCACAAAGCCCCAGGCTGCTCTAACCCAGGTTACAGCAGAAAATCAATGAGTCATAGTCAGTGGAAAATGCACACAGATTTGTCTCACAGAGATAACATCAAGGTATTTTTTCCTGAGAGACACACCAAATGGTATGCATGTATCCCTAACTCGCTGCTCATACATATGTTGTTCCAGCTATTCCAGGGGAAGCTGCAGGAGAGGGTCAAGTTAACTCACACCAAATCAGAACACAATACAGAGTATATTCCTAATTTAATCAGTTTCTTTACACACTTGATTTGTTTTAGAATATCACAGGTAGGTAATTCCTCTGCTTGTTCTCCATGCCTTTCTAGAGTCTCCCAGTTCCCTTAGTCTAAAGATTAAAAAAATGAAATGTTGGTTAAATAATTTATTCAGAAGAGTATTACTGTATTTATGCATAAATTACTCTGACAGTATTATTCCTTCAGCTTCACACTGAACATATGCTACAGCTATTCTGTGAGATGGCATCATGACACTGGCTACAAATGGAGCTCCCATATTGGCTAATGTCATATCCATGCCAATAATGTCTAGAAAATGCACAGGTGTTTGTAAGGATCATGAGAAATTCCAGATAGATTTCTCTATATTGGAGCCAGGGGATCAATAAGTTAGTTGAAATTTCTCTGAGACAATTGTGTTTTAGGACACAGAGGCAAGTGCACTCTAAACACTTGCATGCTGAAGGTCTCGAAATCACGTGTAGTCTCTGAGAAACCAGAGTTACGAATCACTCTGGGATGCTCACTGAAGAGGCCTGAAGAGAGTTGAAAAGGATAACTTCAAGTTATCACAGAATAACTTCAAGGAGACACAAACTAATGAGTTCTTCCCGGGATAAAACACTGAGAATATATGTCAATCTCCATTTTTGTTTCTCAATTTGGAAAACGTGGATATTTTTTTCCTGCCTCACAGGATTGGAGGAATTTTTAATAGCACTTTAATTTGATTTTAACTCCTATATATTAAACCAGTTTGATAGATTCTCCCTTCCAATCACTGATTGAAGATATAGTAGCATTATTAAGATGATATTATTGAAAATATAATAAAACAAAAAAAAGCAATCATGTAGCACTTCAAAGACTAACAAGATGATTTATTAGGTGACGAGCTTTCGTGGGGCAGACCCACTTCTTCAGAACTGAAGAAGTGGGTCTGCCCACGAAAGCTCGTCACCTAATAAACCATCTTGTTAGTCTTTGAAGTGCTACATGACTGCTTTTTTTGTTTTACCAAGATCAGACTAACACGGCTACCTCTCTGTTACTTTTGAAAGTATATAGTAGCATTATTACGCTGAGATTTGTTCTTTTTAGTAAAGTTTCATAATGGTTAAACTAGAAACCAGTGAAATGGTGTTTCATAATAGGCATATGATGAACTTCTTAACTAATGAGATAGGCAGTAGATACTCTCCACTCCACACACATTCCTCACTTTACTTCATCACCTCTGTAGATTATTCACAATGTCACAGAAACAGGCAGATGTCCAAATATTATCAGTTTAACAGACAGGTTTCACAGTATCTCTTTCTAAATGTGAACTTCCCATTGGCTGGAAAAAGATAGTTATCTTATCATTGTTATTAATTTAATATGCACTATTTGAATATGACACCTAATTATGAAAGCTTTTTAAAAACCTATTAAGAAAGTAAGGCTTGCTTATGTAGTGATTTTATCAGCACTATTCTTTGTTATTTGTATTGTTTAAAACATGCATTAGCCTCTCCTGGGTTCAAACTATGGTGTTGAGTTTAGCATATGTTCAGTGTAAAGTTGGAGGAATAATACTGTCAGAATAATTTATTGATAAATTCTGTAATAGTCTTCTGACTAAATTATTTAACCAACATTTCCTTTCTTTAATCTTTAGGCTAAGGGGACTGGGAGACTCTAGGGCAGCCGAGGCCAACCCACAGCTCACGAGCCGCATGCGGCTCCCCCCCTCCCCCAGAGTGCGGTTTGCAAAGCCCCCCAGTGACTTGTAAAGCCACCCCCACACTCCCAAAAACTGCCCTCTCCTCCCAGCTCCCTATGCTGATCTTGGCAGGGGAGCCATCCGGTGCGGTCATTAAAAATGGAGAATTAAAGATGGTGTCGGCTGGCAGGAGCCTGATGTGGCCAAAAAGCCTCTAAACGTGTTTTCTTAATGGATCAGAGAAATTTTTGTCTAGACCAAATGCGACCGGGGGAGGGGGGGGGCTCCTTTTAAAGGGGCAAAAGAGGCAGTCCTTTTTTTTTCTTGATCAACAACTTTGCCCCTGCTCTTCACACTGATATCTTGGCTCTTTGCCCAGAATGGGTTGGCCACCCCTGCTCTAGTGGGTGTGAGTCTCTCGCAAAACCAGCTAAGGAACTTTAGCTCAAGTTGCAGCAGCTCATGATTTTAGATCTGGTTCAGTCTCTGCTGTGTTGTCAAATAGTGTAATTAATATTTTTCTTCTTGCTGCTGTACTTCCCTTGCTAGTTTCTTTGAAAGCAGATGTTATAGTAACTGGAATCACTAAAGGTCTCTTATGCATTCCCCTTCTTAGTTTCTGATCTCTGAATTGTAATTTCTTTTGACATTGAGAAACTGAGTGATACCGGGGCCAGGTCCTTAGTTGGTATAATCAGTGTGGATGGGCATGGATTGATTAACACTGGCTGAGGATATGGCTGTGTGTGTCTTCAATTGAATTTGCTCGGTGATATAACATTGAAAAGTCACTGGGTTTCCTAATGATCTTCATCATACACTTTTGTACCACTATTTTTTGAACAAGATGGCAGCAATGTAGAGCTATTCAGTGCCAGTGATTTGCATTTATCATCTTTTTGGTAAGTGCATACCTTGTAAAAATGCATCTCTGTTCCCAGAGATTCCCTCAATTCAGCAGGATGATATTTTTTTGCAAATTGTGCCGATTTTCTTATCATTAGAAAAGTAGTTGTACTGATTGTCTGGCTGAGAGTCTCTATTTGCAGCATGAAACCCTGGTACTTAAATCTATATCCTTTTTTATTAGACATAATGGGTCAATCACACTTTTTAATGCAGCTATATATGTGTTCAATTTAGCCCACTGTGAGAGATTTAATATATTTTTTCAGCATAAAATCTGTTGATTCAAAGTGGCTAAGAAACCAGTACTACATGTTTGTCTTCAAGGATTATTTTTGGTCCTTTCATTTAAAAAAAAATCTTCAGTCTCTCCTTTTGTTTGTTTGTTTATGAACAAGTAATATAACAGCACCTCATGTTTGGGCTGTCCTTGCCACAAGGCATGTTTGAAGTTGTGATGTTTGTGCATGTTGTCTATGTACATCAATCCCAGGTGCACATTCCCTGTGTAAATGATTAAGTGGTGTCCAAATATTGCATCAGCAAATGAGATCCAGACACACAAAGCTATCAAACCTTTAAAGGATAAATGAAAGACAGGGGAATAGTCACAATTTTTTAAAAAGGCTTATGTAAAAAGGGGGGGGGGGGAAAGCTTGTGTAATTTACTCCAGCACAGAATGAACTGACAAGGTAATGTGAAATGAGCAACATGAAAAAGACACAGGAAGAGATATCACTAAAGAGCAAAAAATAAAAAAGCTTCAGAAAGCTCATTCAAAATGTGTGTAATTAAAGGGACTGAGAGCAAAGTGTGAGCTCAAACCTGACTGAAAGAAAATTGCTCTGGGGAATTCCAGGGTATATAACTTGAACATGAGGAGAGCTCATTCCACAACTTTTATGACATGCATAGATAAATTTCAGGGTTGGCCTAGATTTTACTGAAAAATCATTAGGGGGCCCCAGGTGTAGAATCTGCTCTAACCCAGGTTATAGTAGAGAATCAATGAGTCATAGCCAGTGGAAACACACAGATTTGTCTCACAGTATGTTCTCCTGAGACACACCAAATGGTATGCATGTATCCCTGACTTGCTATTCACACATATGTTGTTCCATCTATTCCAGATGAAGCTTCAGAAGAGGGTCAAGTGTTAACTCACTGACACCAAATCAGAATATAACACAGACTATGTACATTTAATTCATATCCCATTTTATTAATTGTCTCAGTTACTTTACAAACTCAATCTGTTTTAGAATATCAGAGCTAGACAATTCCTTTGCTTGTTCTCCATGTTATTCTACCAGGAATGGGAAACCTAAGGTCCGGGGGCCAAATGTGGCCCCTGGCTTGCCTGGATCTAGCCTCTGATGCTTGGAGCTCCCCCTCAGCATTGGAGAAATGTGGCATGATTAATTTGGGCCACTGTGGGCTATATAAAGCTGGGACATGTTTTTGTTGACTGATCCCAGATGCATACAAATAAACATCTTTCTCATTGTTGCATATTTGAATTATTTAATGTAGATTTTTCAAATAACACTGTTGTAAAAACAATTTATTAAAAAAATGTTTATTTAAAAGCTGTTTCAGGGGGTTTAAAGTAGCTGATAATGAGTCCTGGCAGTGAAGGCGGGATTTTTGTGCTGCGAGGTGCAAAAATAACATGTGTGTAAGGATAACGTGTTACTCACACACTTCGAAGGGAAAGAAATTACCTGTATTTGTTATGTGTATATATATGCACATACACATGGAGGCTGCGTCTAGATTGGCAAGATTTTGCGCAAAAGCAGTCGCTTTTGCGCAAAAACTTGCCAGCTGTCTACACTGGCTGCTTGAATTTGTGCAAGAGCACTGACGTTCTAATGTAAGAAATCAGTGCTTCTTGCGCAAATATTTTGATGCTCCCGTTCGGGCAAAAGTCCTTTTGCGCAAAAGGGCCAGTATAGACAGCTTAGATTTGTTTTGCGCAAAAAAGCCCCGATGGCTAAAATGGCGATCGGGGCTTTCTTGCGCAAAAGCGCGTCTAGATTGGCCAGGGATGCTTTTGCGCTAAAGCGCTTTTGCGCAAAAGCATCCATGCCAATCTAGATACACTTTTGCGCAAATACTTTTAACAGAAAAACTTTTCTGTTAAAAGTATTTGCACAAAATCTTGCCAGTCTAGACGCAGCCTAGATAATGCTACTATAAAAGACAGAAATAGTGGGAAGAAACAAGAAAAGAGTAAAGCCGTTAGGTTGAAAGATACAATTTGTGTACTCACTTTTAGGCATACTAAGTAAACCATGAGAGTAGTGCTCTGTTAGCATATCACCAAAATGCCCTAGAAAATATAGTGCAATTTATCCTAAGGGTCCTTATACACATAGGCTACGTCTAGACTGGCATGATTTTCCGCAAATGCTTTTAACGGAAAAGTTATTCGGTTAAAAGCATTTGCGGAAAAGAGAGTCTAGATTGGTACGGACGCTTTTCTGCAAAAGCACTTTTTGCGGAAAAGCGTCTGTGCCAATCTAGACGCGGTTTTGCGCAAGAAAGCCCCGCTCGCCATTTTAGCCATCGGGACTTTTTTGCGCAAAACAATACCGCGTTGTCTACACTGGCCCTCTTGCGCAAAAGCATTTGCACAGGAGGGCTTTTGCCCGAACGGGAGCAGCATAGTATTTCCGCAAGAACACTGACAATCTTACATGAGATCGTCAGTGTTGTTGCGGAAATTCAAGTGGCCAGTGTAGACAGCTGGCAAGTTTTTCCGCAAAAGCAGCTGCCAGTCTAGACACAGCCATATAGTTTACATATTTTCACCCACATTAAATGAAAGAAGTGAGCTATAGGATGAATAAAAGAGATTAAAAGTATTTCTGCTTCCCCAAAATGGAATCATAATGCTTAATGGGTATATTATGGATGAAAGTGGCATAAAGCCAATATTAGGAACGGTAGAAAAAAACCACTCAAAAAATGCATAATGATCCAAAAGGAGGAACTTAATTATCTGCCTCTTTCACAAATAGACATCTGACCAAAAAGGGGGGGCAGCAGTAAATCATAATTCTTGGTATTTTGTGCATATACATAATGCTTTGAAGTACATGCAACTCCCCTTGTCTGGAAACAGCAAACTGCAGCCAATGGGAGCTGTGAGGCTCTGTGTTTATAGATGTTTAGTTAAACAAAGTTTTTCATGGCCCACCAGTGACTTACCTGGGCACACTCATGATCCAACTTTGAAAACTCCTGATCCAAAGAACTTTTATCTATATTACAAAATTCCTGAGAACCTGGGGCCTCCAAAGTACAGGGCAAAGGAGCCTCTTATTATCTTCCTCGTGTCACTATCTGGCGCCTTGCTTTGGAACTTTCTTGCTGAGTGTAGGTGGGTAAAAGGGGATACTTAAAATGAATTGTCTTTCCCCAGACCTGACCAGTTGAGGATCTCAATCCACAAATAAACACGGTTTATTACAATTAAATAGCCTGTCATTTCCCACCTAGTGAAAACCATACCATCCGGATAGATTTTAATTCCCTCTACTAACAAATCCACTCCCCCAGTAACGTCCATTGTGTATATATGAGGATGGTTGCTTGCCACCAAAGTGGTAGGAATTCCACATTTTCCAGCACAGGTGATTTGCAAACCAAACCACGATACATTGCTAGCTCTCACTCAGTCCCATGCTAATATTTACTTTGTCCAAATCTAAGATTTTCTGAAGTGGTTCATATCCTATGTGGAGGCAGGGAAAAGGGAATAAGGGAATTTGTGTGCAGCCATCTTGGTCTTGTTAGCAAGAGAGCAAGAGTCAGGCTAAGTTTGTGGCCTGACAATGCGAGAGCTGTAATAAGTCACTGTCTTCGCCTCTCGCCTCCATACGGAGAATGCTAACTCTGGCAGGGACCTTGAGATAAGGAGCATCTGGGTGGAACTAAAATAACTGTTAGCCATTGGTGTTTGTAATGAGAAGGAGACTAATTGTTTAATGTTATTATATCTAATGGACAGTATATAAACTGCTTCATAATTGTTTGTATTCGATCTGCCTAGCAGCAGCTTCTTCCCTTGCAATATTGCTCAAATAAACTGTCTCTGACTACTTGTTGCTCACAAACACAGAGTGAAGGCTTGTTTTCTTCCACACCTACATGCCTAAAAAAGTGATTTGTTCTTCCAGGATGTTGGGATCAGATGTGGTGTCCAGGGTACTGTTCACTTTATATTTCACTGTCATTCATAGAGAGTCTTCCCATGCTGCAGACACAACAGGTTCCTGATTCACATCACCAGAGGAACCGGTCTGCAACCCAAATGACAGCAAGATGGTAGCATCATACCTGAAGCAGATAGGAGTGGAACATTGCCCAGACTTGCTGGGGGAAGGTAGCAATGCTTTATGGGTGAGAGTAGAGGTGGAAGGAGGTCAGAGACTGCTGCAAAAAGTGGGTGGGGTCAGATTGGTAATGCTGGCTCATCATCTGGGAGCATAAGGGAGAAAGGTTTTAAAAGATGCAATCTCTGGCATGAGAAGCCCTTTCTCCAGACAGCAAATAAGGCAGCAGCATCACAAGATGGTGAGATCAGACAGGAATCTCCCCTCTTGTCTTGCGAGGGATAGGCAGAGTGTGGGTAGAAGCAGTAGATGGGGAAGATGAGCCAGCAAGTAAGATTGCTTGGTGACAGATATCATTGATGGGCAATGGGAGGAGGTGAGAAATGGGAAGGAGCTTAGCTCCCTCAAGTCACAATGGTGTGGTGAGTAGAGGGATGGGGGCTTTGGTTTCCCTTTTTTCCTGCTATGGGCAGGTTAGAGCTAGAGGTGGAGGATCAGTGTTTTTTTCTTCCCTCTTCACTAGGAAGGGTAGAAACAAACACTGCACAGAGCAATCCAAGTGAGGTCATGGGGCAGATGGTGACCCAGGGATAGAATCATCACACCACAACACCCTTCATCAAGGACAACCTCATGGATTGAAGACTGAGGAGGCTCCAGGGTGAGCAAACTCATGTTCTGGCTGTGTTTTCTAGTGGGCAGTAAGCAGTGATTTACTGCAAGTGGCACCTTAGGACAAGTCTATAGAGCAGGACAAAACTCGAATTAAGATTTGTAACTTCAGCTATGTCAATTGCTGTATAGATGCACCCTATGTTGCCACTGTAAGGATGCAGCTACACAGCACCCTGAACTTGAAATACGATACACAATTCGCACTACGCAAATTGCATACCTTATTTCGATTGAATTTCAAATAGTCTATTTTGAAATTTGGAGCATCTACACAGTGCCAAATTTTTTAAAAAGTGCTATTTTGAGATATCCCTTACCCCTTGTGGAATGAAGGTTACTGGGATGCCAAAATAGCACTCCTGTTATTTTGGAAAATATTCTGAAATAATGGGCGTCTTGTGAAGATGCTGCGTAGCTATTTCAGGATGCCTCTAGTATCCTGCCATGCAGTGTAGACATACCATAAGTGCGGAGCATCTATCCAGTGCAGGTACTTCATGGGGAAGGCATCCAGTGTCCAGATAAATGGCCTAAAAAAAGATGTAAAAGGGAGGTGCTGGTAAAAGAAAGAGAAATGTGGGGGAAAGTACAGGGCTTCTATGATTGGTACATCAGGGAACCAACTACCCCTTTCTTATAGGGTGCCTGAATCCTCCCGTAGGGGTCTGTGACTGGGATTTCAACCTCAATTTTACCACATTCTCTTTTATTCTTGATATACACCACCCAGTTACTGTATAATTGCTAAGATTTATAGGCTACATCGAGACAGTGGGGCTATTTCAGGATACCGGAAGTATCTCAAAATAGCAATTCTGTGTCTTTAAATGCGCCCTTTTTTTTTAAATATATTTTGAAATTATGCGTGCAGTATTCTGGCATCCCTGTAACCCTTGTTCCACAAGGGTTAAGGAATTTGTCGAAATAGTGCTTTATTTCAAAATTTGGCCCTGCGTAGACAATGCCAAATTTCAAAATAAGCTATCATATATATATATATATATATTAGCCCAATGTCTGAGAGTCTGTAACACTGAAATGCTGGCTGTTCCCTCTGGGCGACGCTGTTGCCTGCAATGCTAGCTGTTCCCTTTGGGTGGCCAGTGCTGCATGGGGAGAGCGGGGCCCAAATGGCTGCTTGCGCCACTTGCTCCCCCGTGGCGACCCGGCTGAGCAGTGCAGAAGTCAGCCAAGCGCCACGGCGGGAGGGGAAGCGGGGTGGGGCGGTGACGTACATGCCCAGGGAGTGGGGCCTGGCCATGTACGTCACTGCCCTGCCACCCTTTGCCTCCCGCCGTGGCACTCGGCCAACTTCTGCTCCCCCACAGCAGTCCAGATGAGTGGCGCAGAAGTCAGCCGAGCGCCATGGGGGGAGGCGAAGGGGGGTGGGGCGATGACGTGCGGCGTGACGGCGGCTCCAGGCCCCGCCCCAGCCATGAACGTCACTGCCCCTCCCTCCTTTGCCTCCCACTGTGGCACTCGGCTGACTTCTGCACCGCTCAGCCAGGCTGCCGCATAGGAGCAAGTGATGAAAGCGACCATTTGGGCTCTGCGCTCCCCATGTAGCACGGGGAGTACGGAGCCCAAATGGCCATTTGGACTCTGCGGTCCCAAGTGAGAGCAGGAAGGGGAGGAGAAGAGAAAGAGAGAGACAGAGAGAGAGGCAGAAGGCGGAGGAGAGCTGAGAGAGAGAGGGGAGGCAGTAGGAGGAGGAGAGAGAGAGATGGAGCGAAAGACCGGAGGCTCAGGAGAGAAAACCGACGTGGAGGAGAGACCTGAAAATTCCGTCTTATGACGGGCTAATTGGCTAGTTTTGAAATAGCCTTGAAATAAGCTATGCAATTTGCGTAGCTCAAATTGCATAGATTATTTTGAGCTAAGGGTGCAGTGTAGATGCACCCTTAGTCTTGCACTATTTCACAGATCCCCCCAAATTGTGTATTCAATACATTTATCATGTGTCTCTTCATAAAAGCTTCTTATTTTTACAAAGATAAAATCTGATGCACATGCTCATCTATTGTGAACCTTACATTCCTTACTAGAGATTTGATTCTTTTCCCTCTGAGTTTATTTTCTTTGATGGCAGACATGCTGGTTGGTAAAATAGTTTGTGTAGTGACCTAAACCATGCATCAGGAGTTGTGCTTGCATCTTTTATTACTTATAGTATATATTATTTTATATATAATGAGTTGGAAGAGTTATACACTTACTCTTTTTATTCCTGTTTTCAAAATTTAGCAAGAACACGTTGCAGGGGAATGTATTAGAAGAACAGACAAAAGTAAGTATTGTACATTGTATGAAACAATATAAGACAAATAATATGTCATTAGATATAAGTACATTCTTATATTTATGTAGTACTGTAATAAAAGAACAGATGACACTCACATACATAGATGCAATATCTAGTGAATGTTAACTAATGGGCAGCTGACCAGTAATTAACATCGTTAGACAGCACAGTGTAATATAATCTCCCATCATTAACTATTTCAAAAAAAGTGTTGAAATTATTTGTAGCATTCCTGAAATGACCCTGTAATGGCAATATTTCTACACAATCCTTTATAGAAATGCTAATGGCACAGTAAAAACTACAGAATGATCTGCTTAGTCTTTTGTAAAAAGCAATAGTTCCTGCCCTCACATTCTTTACCTGAGGTTGGGGAACACAATCCCCCTCTCATACCTCTATTGTGTCCCTCTCCTCTGGACTCCCCTCCAAGTCCCTTTTCCTGACCTATGTCGCTCTCCATCAGAACTCCCGCCTCTGTTCCTGCTTGCCTACCTCTGCACTCTTCTGGGGCCTGGCAGCCACTCTTTCCTGGGCAACAGGAAGCAGAGACTTCCTGGGTCAGCAAAGAGCAGGGAGGAGGTGTTAGAGGAGTACTGTCTAGGGGGCTCTGAGGCTACTCCCATTCTTCTTCTACTACATTTGGAGCAGCCTTGAAAATCCAAGGAACAACAGATGCTTTTTGCAGTATTGCAACATCTTCTACTAGAAGCTCCAAAATCCCATATTTCATAATTAAATGGTGAAACCTGGTAATTAAGATGATGCATGTCAGGTAGAAGGCAAAAAGGGGAGTGGAGTTGTATTTTTTTTTAGTGCAGAATGTGTTGGCAAACGGAATGTCAACCAAATGGGAAATTTTAGGAATAATACTATCTTCCTAAAGCAAAAAACAAATACAAAAAACACCAAACCCTGAAATCCCTGTGGCCCCGTAAGTCTTTGGACCTTCATATGCATATTGCTAACATGGCTATTGATAACCACTGAACAGTAGCCTCTTTCTGGCCTACATAGCAGGAAGGATTGCCAATAGAAGTAAAAGCCCTCTCTCTGTGCAGCACCAGATTGTGCCTTCTGAACACATTTTCTCTGACATTTCCACTATTGGTGGCATTCAGCAAATGTTCAGGTAGAGGATTTTGCTGTGAGGCCAGGTAATCGTTTTGTTTTTAAGGCTGTGGTAAAGAGAAGGCTGTCTTTTTATTAATTTGGTTTTGTTTGTTTTTGAAAAGGAGCTGGCTTTTCATGCTTTGTGTTATAACAGCACCTCATATGTGTCAAAGCAAAAGAAGGCTTTTCCTTCTTTGAAAGAAGCAGGCCAGAAAAGTTCTGACGATTTTAAACAGAATGCTAAAATGGAGACTGAATGTAACACACTGGAAGAAGTAAATACTGAAAATGAGGGTTTTATCGCTTTGCTTTTATTCATCCTGCTTTTAATCTTCTCTTGAAGTAACTGTCTCAGGTGAGTTAGTAATTTCTCCTTAAAGGAAATCTTTAAGGTGGTAATTTTAACCATTCCCTGGAGTTACAGTCCTCATTCGATATGCACACATCAAGGGACCTTTTAGCACACTAACACAAAGGTCAATTAAGCAGGACATATACCACACAAGGAATAGTCAAGGATGTTTTATGATGAAAGAAAAAGATGGGGCTCTCCCAATGAACATTTTTTTTCTGTTGTTGAGGCTCTGAAGTTGATATTTTTTCCAACATGCATATTACCCTCATAGCCACCTGTCTCCTAAGAACAGCTGCAGATGTTTCTTGTATCTCATCTTCCATCTCCTGCATCTGATGTCAATCTCAGATAACGGGCACATAATCACGTTTTGCTTTCTGGTAATATGCACAAAAGGACAGGGCTGGAGTGGTAATGATATCGAAGTCACCAGGTTCCTTTATAAAGACAAACAAATGCAAGTAAAATACTTATAAGAAAAGACTAATAACTTGGCCTTCTATCATGAGAGTCTCAGAATGCCTTGAAATGTTATCGACCAGAGTTTTCGACCTGTGGTCCGTGGATTCCTGGGAGTCTGCAGACCATAGCTAAGATCTCCAAAGGAATCTTCACCTCTATTTGAAAATATTTAAGAGTCCACAAGTGAAAAAAAGGTTGAAAACCTCTGTTAGATTATTTTGTGTCTTTCAGCACTGCAGCACAATAAGGCTGGGTGAAGAATAAAGTGGCACCTTTCATCTATAGTTTCCTTGCTTGTGTCTCTTTGCTTCTGATCCCCGATGTTCTCTGTATGTCACATCTCATACTTAATGTATGATTTTAACATTAATAAGAAGGTTTTCAAAACATTCTGGCTATGATGACCTATTTGCGCTGTTGGCAGGCACTGTCAAGATAGCTTGATCATAATTAGTAAGCAGTTAAACATGATTCACTTATGTTAAATATCAGCAGAGGTGTAGTCACAGAAAATGGCAATCTTGTAGTAAAATCTCAGGCATTTCACCTCAATCTCACAAAACTGAGAGGTTTATTTAAGGAAAAGGGGAAGAAATAGGGCTTATCTTTATTTTTGGATCCGTTTGTGTCTCTTTTCTTATTTTTCAAAACTATTTATAATTTTACGGTGTAAGAATAGTTCAAAAATACATACTTTGGTATATGATTCTGAGTAGCCTGCCTTGTGATCATCTAGGATGACCTCCTTTACAATACCATCTGTAGAAGTTTGTCAAAATAATGCCTAGAGCATATTTTTTAGAAAAAACATTCAATCTGGATTTAAAACGAAATACTGATGGAGACTCCACCACAACTCTTCCAAAATTCTTCCAAACATTAACTACTCCGACTGTTAAAAAATTGTATCTTATTTCCAGTCTGCTGACATCTAGTTTAAATTTCCAGCCATTGGATTGTGTTTTACTTTCTATGCTATGTTGAAGATCCCACTATTTAATGTTTGTTCCCTATCTTAGTACTTAAAGGCTCGAATCAAGTAACCCCTTAAACAGCTGAATCATCAAAGCATATACAGCAAAATTTTAAATACACATGGATAATATACTTAGCTGACTATGGGTATGTCTATACTTGGTCACTAGTCTGAACTAGGGATGCAAATGTAGCATACCGAGGTTGCTAATGAAGCACGGGATTTAATATCCCGCGCTTGATTAGCATATTCGCATCCGGTTGCCATTTTAAAAATCCACTAGTCCGAATTAACTCGCCCCATGTAGATATGGTATTCCAAAAGAAACAGTTAATCCAAGGGAAGGGGTTTCTTTCGGAATACCATGTCTACTCACGGCGAGTTAATTCGGACTAGTGGATTTTTAAAATGGCGACTGGACGTGACTATGCTAATCAAGCGCGTGATATTTAAATCCCGCGCTTCATTAGCAACTTCAGTATGCTACATTTGCATCCCTAGTTCGGAGTAGGGAGCAAGTGTAGACATACCCTATGAGAGTGTGTCTACACAACATCCTAAATGCGAAATAAGATACGCAAGTTGCGCTACTCAAATTACGTATCTTATGTCAAATCTATTTTGAAATAGCTTATTTTGAAATTTGGCGCATCCCGGGGGATGAAGGTTACCGGGATGCTGAAATAGTGCTGCCATTATTTTGAAAAATATTTCAAAATACCGGGAGGCTTGTGTAGATGAGGGGTAGCTATTTCAGGAAAGCTCTGGTATCCTGAAATAGCCGTGCAGTGTAGATGTACCCTAAGTTAGCATTGCTCTTCTGCCTCCCATGAAGCATCACTGATTTGCACCAATTAAGGGTCTGGCATTCAGAATTACTGGTTTAGTCTATTTATACAGTCTGTCCCCAGAGCATGTCCACATTCATGTTGACACTTCCTATTTTATATTTGTTTGTCCTTCAACAGCTGTGTAACTCTGAATCTTACTGAAAGCACATACAGAGGATATTATACATACACTGAGTAAATACAACCTGCTTTAGTTAAACAATAATAAAGTAGCATGGATGATTTACTGAGGATAATAATTCTTTATTAGAAAGAAAGAATCATGATATGTGGTGTTCTTTTCATGCATCTTCAACTTATTTCTAAGTAACTACTTTAAAGTCAGTGTTGAGATTTGCTTATGGTTTGCTGAAAGGCTGAAACAATCAGTGATTAAAACAGTGTCCCCTATGTTTCTGAAGGAACTAATGGCCCCCTTTGGAGTTGCTAATTGGCAAATTCTGCAACTCCAGGCTTTTGAGGTGTGGTTGCCATGGAAAATGTCTTTGAAGTTGTCAGTTGTGAATATTTGACTGCGATTTTTCCTAGTTTGGAGTGTGGATGAAAAGCACTGTCATCTCTCCCACAGGGCAAGAAAAATTCAGACAAGCACCAGAAAATGATTACCCATCATAGTGGGCAGAACAGGGGCAGACAGTGACAAACAAGACTTTCCCAAAGGATTCTTTGTGTGTGTTGTACTGTTGTTGTTGTTGTTGTTTTGGCTTTCTTTCCCCCTTCAAACTTTGATCTGACTAGACAATCTGTAGGTGAATAATGGTTAATATCCTCTTTTTATCCTAAGCATTTCTGAAACTGCATTGTCCACCATTGAAGGATGTGTTGATATTTCGTAAGAAAAACTTAAGCAAGAAACATTGTAAGAATACCCCTCATTTGTGTGGGAAAACAAATTCAGACTACCAAACCAACAAAGGAATATTTTGGCAAAATGTTCATGTCACATCACAATGAGTAGAATGATACCTGGACTCACCCCGTCATGCAATGAAATGTCACCGTGTGTGATGTTGTCCAATGATGCATTAGGTTGCCTATTGTCTGCCTGTCAAAATTAAAAATCTGTTTTTAATCATTATGCCAGTTTACACAGACTTTCAATTGACAGTCTTTGACCTTGGCTGTTTTAGGAAAGCAGCAAGAACAGAGATGGATTGACACTGCTTATGAAAGCAACTTTCTTTTGCTTTTCTGACTTCTCATTATTCTTCTTCCTACCCTCAGAAAACTGAGAAATGTGTATTGATAGTCCCGTACACACAGTGGATATGGCTGCTATTTAAGTATCACTGCACAAATGTGCCAATATGCTTCAGCTTCGGTATCAACTTCAATTTCTTCTAAACAAAGACTGCCCATCATGTTGCATTGTATACCGCTTTTATGATATGGATCATCATACACAAGGGAGCAAGCCGAGAGAAGCAAACCCATTTCATTTGTGACTAAATCTAGAGCTGAAGAAACTGTTTTTCCAGTGAGGGTGGAGGTTGAAATCCAATTTGTTAACCTAGACCATCGTTTATCTCATAGCTTCTTAATTTCTTATACCAAAATTTGAAAGTCCTTGTACACATGATTTGATTATAATGAATTTTGCAATAGTTCAGTGGGGTCAGTTTTTAAAGTATGTTTTGATTATGATACCTAATGAAACTCAGAATCGTCAGTGAAGATCAGCTAGTGAAAATATTGATATATTACCACATTAATATATTAGCTCATTAACTGGAATGCCCTATAATCAACTATATTCTTTTTAATGTCTCTTTCCCATTCCAACCAGGATCTGATCCAAAGCCCATGGAAGTCAATGGGATCCTTCTACTTACTTTAGTGAGCTTGGAACATTATTATTTATTTGAAGAATAGCGGGGCCTAGAGGCCTGAATTAGGTGCTGTACAAACATGAAGGAAGACCTGTTTCTTATCCTCAGTAATTTGTTCCTGTTGTCACTAAAATCCATTACAAAATTTGACATGATAGCAGGAGGAGTGGGACTGGAATTTCTGTGCAATTGTACATAAAAGTGATTATTAAATGTGCCTAGTCTCATTCCAGATCCACTCCCAGCTCCATCCCACTATTTGTTTGTTGGTGTTTGTTGGTGTAGTTGTTTTGTTGTATTTGTACAAAGGACAGCTAGATATGTGGTTACTTCAGTGTTTATTTGTCTACTTTATAGTCATCAGCACCTCTTTATTCCACCATTGCACATGTAAGAGACTCATGCACTTCAGGGTACTTTAAGTAGTTATAAAACAACAGAAATAAACCTCATGGTAATGGGAAAGAGAATATGAGCGGCAGAATTAGAGAATGCTGGAACATAACAAGCAGAGTAGCATGATTCATAAGAGCAGAGAAACAGGATATTTGAATGTGTTTCAGACAATATTACCTGAAAGAAATGAATATTAAAAACTATATATAGCATGATTTATTTACAAAATTATGTGATTTGGAGCTCGATCCAAAGCCAACTGAAGTCACTATTAAACTTTCCTTTGACTTGAATGGGCTTTGGATCAGGTCTCTACGGAAGTGAATTGAGGGGAGCAGGTGGAATCATGTGTTTTTGTTTGTTTGTTTTGCAAGGAGTAGGTTAAAATTATGCTCCCGCTCCAATGGTTACGTCGCCTCTTAGAAGATCTAGTCCTGTCTTTACAAACCCAAGCCATAGAGTATAGTGAAAATCTACTGTACAACCCAGAGTTGTAACTAGCTAATTTGGCATCTGAGGCAAGACTGTCCTCAGTGCAGGCAGGGGTGCTGACATGGCACCCCCTCAGCTATGTGTCCAAGACAAGTGCCTCACTCTCTTTGCTCTTGTTACGGCCCTGGCACAACCCACACTTTAACCACCACCCAAAATACAAATAATATAACTTCCTTTGTATCTCATTTCCCTGAATTATACTGATTCTGATGTAACAGTGTATTGTACTTACTTTAATAATCTACAATGGCAGTTTCTAACCACATGTTTATCCAAATAAATTAGTGTGAATCTCATAGCTGAACTTTCACAGTTCCTGACATTCCTTTTCAAATTCTTTTTTGGTTTTCACCCTTTTGGGCCAAATCAAACTTATATTGTTCATCCAATATTCTACTGATCCACTACAATAGTAAAATGGACCTTTGGCTATTCTTTCGGAACTAGCCAATTAGCCCGTCATAAGACGGGATTTACAGGTCTCTCCTCCACGTCAGTTTTCTCTCCTGAGCCTCCGGTCTCTCGCTCCAGCTCCAGCTCCATCTCTCTCTCTCTCTCTCTCTCTCCTCCTCCTACTGCCTCCCTCCCCCCCAGCTCTCCTCCTCCTCCTGCCTCTCACTCGGGGGACCGCAGAGCCCAGATAGCCATTTGGGCTCCGCACTCCCCGTGCTGCATGGAGAGTGCAGAGCCCAAACGGTCATTTTCGCCACTTGCTCCCATGTGGCGGCCTGGCTGAGCAGAGCAGAAGTCAGCTGAGCGCCACAGCGGGAGGCAAAGGGGGGCAGTGACGTTCACGGCCAGGGGGTGGGTCCTGGAGCTGCTGTCACACCGCACGTCACCGCCTCACCCCCCTTTGCCTCCCGCCGTGGTGCTCGGCTGACTTCTGCACCAGTCAGCTGGGCCGCTGCAGGGGAGCAAGTGGCTTTTTGGGCTTCCCCGTGGTGGCCCGGCTGAGCGGCGCAGAAGTCAGCCAAGCACCACGGCGGGAGGCGAAGGGGGCGGGGTGGTGACATACAGCATGACAGCGGCTCCAGGCCCCGCCCCCTTGCCGTGAACGTCACTGCCCCCCTTCGCCTCCCGCTGTTGGGCTCGGCTGACTTCTGCACCGCTCAGCCAGGCTGCCACGAGGGAGCAAGCGGCACAAGTGGCCGTTTGGGCCCCTCACTCCCCATGCAGCACGGGCCGCCCCGAGGGAACAGCCAGCATTTCGGCAACAGCGCCGCTCAGAGGGAACAGCCAGCATTTCAAGCAACAGCGCCACCCAGAGGGAACAGCCAGCATTTCAGCAACAGCACCGCCCAGAGGGAACAGCCAGCATTTCAAGCAACAGCACCGCCCAGAGGGAACAGCCAGCATTTCAGCAACAGCACCGCCCAGAGGGAACAGCCAGCATTTCAGCGTTACAGACTCTCAGACATTGGGCTACTATATATATGATTACTGTATAAAAGAAAAAAATGGCTAACTTTTTACCACTCATAACCCTATTCTTAGTACATTTTGATTTTTCTCCATTGTTCCTTTTCACTCTCACCATTTTCTTTCTCCCAACAGAGTGTAAAGAACAATAAACTCTTGCAAACATTTAAAAGAAAGATAATTAAAACCTAGAGAAGTTATCACTACATTTATTTATATTCTAAAAGTATGGTGTAAATATCTATATTATTTTGGGCCAGACTCCTGCCTTGCATCACGTATTTGACTTCAGTGTTAATAGAATTGCACATACCAAGGATAAATTTGGCCTCCATGTACAATAGCTTTTTCACTGCTCCTCTAAGTGTAATAATACCACCATTTTCCTGAGCAACTTAAGGAAGAGTGAACATTGTTTCTGAAGAGCACTGCCGTATTAGAGCTTTCAAGGTACACATCTGATGCTTACTTTCTCTGCTTCTCCAGCAGGCTAATAATGGGTCGACTGGAATTTAGTGTTCAAGGAGTGGAGGACTGCAAAACATCATAAGCACTATTGATTTTTCTTAAGCACTAAAGCTTTTAAGGGGATCTTGCTAAGAAGCATACTATATAGGATATGAGTGTGTGCTCTGTCAATTTAGCTGGACACTGAAATATAGATACAGACTGAGCAAGCTAAACAAATGGAGAGACCTCTGGGGTTAATAAAAGAGAAGCTAGATTTCTATACAATTGCTTCATAGGCAATTGGAAAAGCAACACAACCATTCAGCCTCACTCCAGCGGAGCACCTTATAGTGGAGATGTTATCAACCCTACTCATCGTGGATAGCAGAGGGAGGCTGAGATAGCTTGCAGGTTATCTTACGCTCCAGTACTCTACTAACACAGGAGATAGGGCCAGCTCACTAATCATGTTCATAACCTCCAAGATCAACATCAAATATATGCATGACAAAAATATCAAATACAGCACTGCATTCACAAATACTGTCACAATGCTAAATGAGCTACTTCAACTGTCCATTACATTTGCTGTTTCCATTCAGACAGATTACTATATGTGGCATTCAGCATACCATAAAGAGTGTACTTTTCCCAAGGCCAACCACTGAGCAAAAGATCCATCAAGGCATGTGAAATGTGTTTTCAGGAGGTTAAAGTGATCGAGTGATGTACTGAATGTAAAACATTTTATGCATAGGGAAACAGATGTCAAGAAGACTTGCTTTTAAAATGGAGACAGGGGGTTATTTGCAAAATGTTTACTCTCCCATTAAAATGGGAGGCCTCATGCTCAATTTAAACAATTAGGGAAAAAAATAGTCAATTAAGCAGAAGCAGCACAAAATATTATTTGACCTTGCAACTGTTCTATATCTCGTCACCTACAGGGAATATGCTGATCAATGATCAAAGCTGGGAACCTGAGTATTTAGTTTTCATGTAATGTACATGAAGATTAAAGAGAAACAGCATTACCCCAGAAATGATGCATTTGAGAAGCCTGTAAACAGATCTATCACCTGTTCAGAACAAGCTGAGGTTTTGCCTGAAGCGTGCTTTAATCTATATTAGAAAAATAGTTTCTGGTTTGTCTTTGCATAGGATCATAGCAAACAATAAGATGTGGGATGTGCAGTAATATAATTTTCCCAAGGCCTTCTTCAGAGCTTTGTGAGAAGATTGGCTTGCAACGTGAAAGAAGTGAATGTAGGCATTTTCAATAAATGACAAGAAATCACACATTACGTGGTTTCATTTTGTGTGGTTTAACAGGAGCAAAAAGCAGTTTTAAGAAGGGAAACAAATTTGCAAGTAAATATAAATCCTGAAACCAATGCACAACCTAGGTATCTGGGCAAGAGGGTGGAAAACCTCCTGCCTTGCCTACAGAGTAGCACCAGAGTTGCAGTCAGCTGAAGTGGATGCAGCACGCCAATTCCAAAGGGAGAATGGCCAGTGCATCTAGGACACAGACTGCTTTGCTCCAGCCATCACTCTTCTTTTGCCCAGCAACCTGCACTGTACAAAAGGGAATAGGAAATCCTAGTACATCAGGGAATCACAGTTAGGAATAAGTAATGCACACAGGGCTCAGATTTTACAGAACTGCATAAGTTCCCCTCAGTGGAACTCTTGACAGTTATACATGAAGGGAGCAGGATATGGCCAACTGTGAAAATAAATGGGGTGAATCACTGGGGAAATGCCACTCTGTGTGCCCAATTCAGTGCCCTTTTTTGAGATTTTTTTTTTTGATTCACTGAATGCTAGTACAAAAAAGTCACAAGGGAAAAACAAAAGGGTGTCCTCCCTCTCTTAGGCCCCGTGTAGATGGGGCCAAATGTCAGAAAATACCCTCTTTCTCAAGACTCTGTAAACCTCGATTTACGAGGAATAAGGGGTCTACATGGGGCCAAATAGTGGTAAAACCTCTTCCGCAAAAAGAATCGGAAGAAGATACGCAAATGCAAGTGCGATTTGCATTTCTGCTTCTGGAAAAAAACAGCAGTGTAGCCGTAGCCTTACAGACACATGCCAAAGACCTCTGAGTAAGGCAGACTGTCTGATCATTAGAGAACATTGTGATTTGTGCACACTATACCCTACTCCCCCACCATAACAGGTTGAACATCCTTACCCCTATTATTGAAAGGTGGAGGAAAAACAGGGAGGACCACAGCCACACCTTCACAGACCTGGGAAACTACAGGAACAGTCAATGGCCACATACTTCCATGTTGAACTTTGTGGTTTAAAGTATGGTTTGTGTTTGTATACTGTTTTTACCTTGTAAATTTGTTTGCACTTTACTTTTGGTGCCTTTTTCTTTGCACACAATCAATACATACTCTATTTTTAGAAACTCAGGGTAACCTTATTAATACTGCACCAAATGCTATAGAATTCATAGCCAGGGCAAATGCCCCATGCAGATTTCAGCTTTCACCAGACTAATAAAATGTGTAGCAGGAGATAAAAGTCTCTCCATATTTTGTAGTTTGCATCATAACATTATAGAATTTACAGCAGGAGGCAATTAATACCATTTCTTTAAGTACTCATTGGACAATATTAATGGATCTGGCTTTAAAATTGTCTTTTACGGAGTCCTCCTTACCCATAGAGCTCCACAGCGGACAATTGTGATAGGGCTTATGTCCAGCTGTTCATATTCAGCATGCAGCCAGCCCATCTCATTTCTCTAGGCTGACAGTAGCTTTTCCCCTTTCATTTCACAATTATTAAACAGTACACAGTGTGCCGCAGAAATGATGGGAGTGTTGCCATGGTGAGATCCAATCTAGTGAGCAGACAGAGCCAGTGATCCTTCAATCTATGATTCCATGCACAAGGGTACAGTAGGCTAAATTTCCAGAACCACTAATGGCATTTCAACATTGCCAATAGTCATGTGTCAGTCATAGAAGAATATTCCTCTTTGCAGCTTTTTTAGATGTCATATGTTCTTGATGGTAATAGCATCATGCTCCTACCCTGATCACTGATATCAGTGAAGCATCCCTGGTGATCCATGCTTGCATAACCATGGCAAAGTTCTGGTGAGGTGCTAAGTGCCAAAGCAGATGGGTTCTAGAACAGGGATATGCATGCTCTATATCAAACCCACTGCCATTTAGGAACCCTATTGCTTCACTTCTTGAATGTTATGGAGAGTCATAATCCCATGTAGCAGGAGATGATTAATGAATAATAATGGACCCTATTCTGGATTTCCCAACTCCAAACAGATTGTCCGCTCCCCAGTTGCAAGATTCCAGAGAGAGATCACCACTTGTTTCTCCACTATCCATGAGGCTCTCATTTTGTTGTGCTAAGGGGAGCATGACAAGTTTGGCACACAGAGCCTGAAATGGGGTCTTTCACATCCGAAAGTTTTGCAGCCACTGACCATCAATCCATGCTACCTTCTTATGCAGTCCGACCAATGCGTGCTTGTTTCTCAGGTCCAGACACACAATCCACTGTGGAGTGCAGCCCTCTGAATGCCAGCAGCAGCCTGTCCATTTTTCACTGTGTCCCTCAGCATCCATTTAGTATGATTGAACATCTCTGTCTCTTCCTCCTCACAAACCCAGTTTTAGGGTTTTCATAATTATGCAAGGTCACTGTAATTATGCAAGTTCTCAGACACAGAAGAATTTCACGGCTTGTATCTGCAATGCTCCTATGTATCCCAGTGAGCTATGTAGGGCCCATGTTTCCACCAGAGAGATGGCTGAAACCAAAAGCAATGAGACAGTGGGAGTTTTTTAAAAGCATGAAAAATATTTGGTGGAATAAGCATTTTGGGGTGGAGAAAATTGGGTGCTGAGAGCTTTCCCCTGGCTCCCAGAAATCCTGCAGTGAATTGATGAGATTCCCACAAAGCACTTTGAAAAATGTGCCACGACACAGTACTTTGGGGCACACTCAGATACCTACCTGTGGGCCACCACATTTTACAACCCCCTAATAGTGAGCATGCAAAAGCAAGAACCCAAACATTCAGATACCCAAACAATATACAACACGTAGCAACTGTATTCTGGCATGCAACAACCAAACTTTGTAGTGTAGAGTAGCCCTAGTTGCTGTCCTTTGGGAAAGTGGGGTTTCAAAAAAGTGGGGGTTCTACAAAGTTGGAAAAAGCCTTCATCTACATGATGGGGTTATGCTGATGTATCGATGGTGCCACTAGAGTTGCCAAAGTGTAAACATAACTTATATTGGTTCTGTTCCTGACCACAGATTCCTGAAGGAAAATAATGCAACTGCCTAAAACCCAGTTGGTCTTGCAGTACGATAAGCATCTGGTATACACGGGGAACAGATGCTTCAGTTCTAATCTGAGAGTGAAAGAATCATGAGATTCCACCGCTAGAGATACCAGAAAGGGTGCATAAGTGCAGCTAGCACTTCTCACAATACTGTTACTGAACCTATGTATATTAGTGGAAACCAGCCAGTGATAGCCGCATTTCCTTGGATATTGCCTACACTCTGAAACAGGGAATTATGTCAGAGTTTGGGTCACGCTGGTCATATTACCAGGGTTATTTGTGTACAGAATTTCATCTTGTGTTACTGCTGTCAGAACCTTTGGGGAAAAGGGCATATAGCTTGATGGAAGCAAATTAGAGGCTTTGTTTATCCACCATCTAAATAATGATAGGGCAGGGTCTGAATATTCATATATCATCCTCTCTTTCAATTACATCCTTACTTTTTCCTGAACATCACACACTAAATTAATAAACAAATAAAGTTGCAGGGTGTTTTTGACATGACAGATATTTAAATGTGACAGTGTTGCTTTGTATATTTGTCTTTGGCACTGTCATTTTATATCTGAGTCACCATATGTATGCCAATGTATGTTTAAACAGGGTTTCTCAAGATTGGAGTGCATTTGATAGTTGCTTTTTTTTAAAAAATGTAAGAAGCCAGGAATACTTAATATAATTCCTCCATGAGTAGTCATTAAAATATGTTAACTAAGGTAAATGTATGAGAGCTAAGGCATAGACATTTTTAAAGGTTATGATCAATGACAATGCATCTTAGCTTAAAGTTAACTTAATTACATTAATTGTAGCACTGAAGAAACAACAAAGAACATGGCAACTTAGAATGTTTTCATGGAAAATATTTGACCTTTTCAGTATGTTACATTTTGATTGTGTCACCGTTCCATTGGTCCCCATTTATTGGTCATGTTTCTCCCATAGACAAGAGGTTGCTTTGTCAGAAAACTGATATACAGCTGAGAAGATCCAAAATGTAAGAAAGACATGACAAATATATGAACATATATTTCCATACTGCAGAGTGTTACATGTGGGAGCTTTATTCTTTTGACTCAGCTTTTAAAGAAGATAAAATTACACCACATTTATCCTTTTCTCTTTTTTTTAAATAAAGGCCATAGGTAGTTCAAATAATTGATAACATGCTGCAGAGCTGTCCATTCCTAAACAATTCATTTGAACCCAGCCTACGTGTTAGTGACAGAAAGTTATCACTCTATGGGTATGTCTACACTAGCTCATTAATTTGAGCTAGGTAGGCAAATCAGGCAACCGGAGTTGCAAATGAAACCCGGGATTTAAACATCCTGGGCTTTATTTGCATGTTCCCATCCGGCTGCCATTTTTAAATCCCCCTTAGTTCAAATGAACTGCCCGCGGCTACACGTGGCAGTTTAAAGTTAATCCTAACGAAATCCTTAGTTTGGAGTAATTGTTACACCTCATTCCATGAGGAGTAACAGTTAATCTGAACGAAGGATTTAGTTTGGATTAACTTTAAACTGTCACGTGTAGCCGCGGGCAGTTCGTTCGAACTAAGTGGGATTTAAAAATAGTGGCCGGATGGGAACATGCAAATAAAGCCCAGGATATTTAAATCCCGGGTTTCATTTGCAACTCCGGTTGCCTGATTTGCCTACCTAGCTCAAATTAACTAGCTAGTGTAGACATACCCTATGAGAGCTGTAGAGTGGCTTGCATGAACAGACATCCCTCGACAACATGCCCTGGAGAGTAGACCCGGTGGGCAATGAGTGCATTTGACAGCATTATGGCCACCTCCGGCTTCTTTTTAGCTTGGATTTTGGAAAAGGGAAGCTTAGGTAGCAGTTTGGTGGAATTTGCACGTGACATCTCCCTCAAGCATGTATGGCTCCAGGAGGTAAAATTGTGCTTGGCAGAAGTCTGTAATTGGGACTTCCCATAATGCCCAAAACAGCATTTGTGATTCTCACACTGAGGCTTCTCTGGCACTGACTGCACCCCTGGAGCTGAGGCACAAGAAGTGCTAGATGGAGCACTTACTCCTAGTGAAGGGCATTTCACCAGCAAATCTGATGGTTCCAGATCAGACTTGGCATGTGGCTGGAGAGCTTCCTCCATAAGGAACTTGCAGAGGCAGAGTAGGTGGGCCTTGTGGAAAGGAGCAGCAGATGTCTCCTTGGGCAGCCCCAAAGCAATAAAGGCAGTAGCAATGTTCCTCACTCACAGATATGAGAATGGGATGCCTGCTTCCTCTGAAGCTTTCGCTGAGTGAAAGTAGCCACATGGTTCCCATAACAGCACATCACCTAATGGAAAGACAAGACTAGTATGCTCGGCCACGTCCACACTATGATATAAAGTCAAATTTATTAAGGTCAATTTTTAGCACCTGATTTTGTAATGTGCAACAACTCGATGCAGTTCAAATTACTGCATCCCGAGTAGGGTGGCTACTGTTGACTTTGAGAGTGATGTACTGTGAGTAGCTATCCCACGGTTTCTGCACCCCTTTGCATTCTGGGTTATGCTCCCAATGCACGCTGGGACCAAAGCTGTGCAGTAGGTGGTTCTGGGTACATGTCATCAGCATCCCATAATGAACTCATCTCCTCCCTCACTCCCACTTGAAAGCAACAGGAGTCTCTTCGTGCCCTTTCCCCTCTCCCCCCATTTATCTGAGCAGACACCATAGCAGCAAAAGCATAAAACCTATTGTGGATCCTGTTGAGCATCAATGCATTATGGCAATCATATTAAACATGGAACCATTTAAAAAACAACACATGGTCTGGTAGCACCTTAAAGACCAACAAAACATGTAGATGGTATCATGAGCTTTCGCGGGCACAGCCCACTTCTTCAGATGACAGGAGTATTAGAACATGGTGAGCTTTATGCTGGAGTATATCCAAAGCATATCTAGGGTCCACCAGCATGAGGAAGAATCTTAGGAAGTCATGAACATACTGTTTTGTGAAGCACCTGAGTTGAGCAACTGGTAAATGCTGCCAGCCTTCTATCCTCTGGACACAGTCGAACACCAGTTCAGGTGCAGTGAGACAAGCACAGACTGGCAGGACTGTGTTGTTATGCAGGCATGGAACAATCAGCAGTGGCTGCAAAAGTTTAGCAACTTAGCAAATTGCTTCCCCCCTACCCTGAAACATAAGAATTATGGAATGAGACCCGTTCTGACAATGGAGAAGAAAATGCCAATTGCCCTGTAGAATCTTGCAGTGTCAGATCATTACAAGTCAGATGGGAATCAATTTGGAGTGGGAAATCAACAGTAGAGGCTGTAGTGATCCAAGAAGTCAAGGCAATCAATACCTTCCTGCTATGGAGGATAGTGACTCTGAGAAATGTGGATGACATAGTGGAGGACTTTGCCACGATGGGGGTTCCCTAACTGTGGTGAGGCGATATATAAAATGCATATCCTCATCTAAGCACCCAATCACCTTGCCAAAGAGAATATAAACTGCAAAGGGTACTTCTTGATGGTACCATAGGCACCGGTGGCTTACAAGGGCCGTTTCACCAATATCAGTCTGGGATGGATGGGAAAAGTGTACGGCACACACATCTTTAGGAACTCCTGCCTCTTCAGAAAGCTGCAAGCTGGAACTTTCTTCCCAGAATGGAAAATTTCAGTTGGAGGCATTGGAATACTAATAGTGATCCTTGGTGACCCAGCCTAATCCTTGCCCCCATGGATCATTAAGCTGTGCATCAACAGCCTGGACCTCAATGAGAAACAGTTCAATTACAGGCTGAACAAGTGCAGAATGGTGGTAGAATGTGCCTAAAGAGAAGGTTCCATAATCTACAGACTAGATTAGACCTCAGTGAATGTAATGTTCCCATTGTAGTGACAGACTGCTATGTGCTCCATAATATTTGTGAGAGTAAGGGGGAATGTTATATGGCAGGGTAGGGGGTCAAAGCACAGAGCCTAATCAGTGATTATGTGTAGCCAGACACCAGGGTGTTAAGGAGAGAACAGCGAGAGGCACTGCAAATCAGAGGCTTTGAAAGACAGTTTAATGAATGGCCAGATTTGAGAGTCGTGCATATTGCTGTTAACAAAGTGCCCCTGCATTCAGTGTGCTTGCCTATAAACCCCTGCCTCCTGCCCACTCCCTTCAACACAACCAATAAAGAGACTGTTGTTCACAAATCATGCATTTTTATTTAGGGAACACGGCAGGGACAGAAAAGGAGTCCAGGGCAGGAGCTTTGGGAGTGTATATGTGTGTGTGCATTTGTGTGTGATCACAGTAGCAAGAAGGATAGTCTTTTGCTTCATGACACATCCCTGGGAGTTGAGTGTGAGGCTGCTGTTGACTCCCTCCTTCCCATTCTAGGACCCTGGGAGAGGAAACTGTGGAACTCAGTGAGAAGGGAATGTGGTTCCTGAAGAGCTGGAAGAGGTACCTGTTCATGTAGCTGTCCTGGAAGGCCACCATGCAGTTAATCACATCTGCTATGGTCTTCAAGACTCTCACCCAATTCTTCACTTCCAGCTCTCATCTCCAGCATCAGCATATTCCTCCGCTCACTTAAGTGCCCCCTGTCCATGTGTGTGGATTGCATTTCCTCCTTGAACATAGCATCCCTAGCCTGGTTTTGCCTGGGGATTTGTGCCAGATGGTCATCTGGTGGCATCAGGTGAATGTGCAGTATGCTCATTCCTGTTCCTGCTATAACAAAAAGTGAAGGAGCAGACTTTACAGGAGATGCACTGTAGGGCTGAAGCCTAATCTGTTAGCATAAGAGGAAGGTCTGTCTAGAGACAATAGGATGTGTTATGTACAAAGCCACATTTATGCTTTTAAGTGTCTACTATGCAGAAGGAACACCACAGAGTTCTTAAGGGAGCAGCTGGCATGAAAGGTAAGGGACTAATTGGGGTTCGAGCCTGAAGGAGGATGGGGCCCTGGCATGGTGGCAGGGTAGGGCAGGGCAGGGCAGAGGTTCAGCAGCGCCCATGTATTTGGCAACCGTTTGCCAGGACAGTGCAAATTTCCCTTCCCACAGGACTATGTGAGTGGGAGGAGTGAAAGGGTCTAGGTATGTCAGCAGAGCAGGGGCTCATGATTCTTTTGTGTGTTTGATACTCCACATCTCCCTTTGCCAGGAGAGTGCAAGTTTCCCTTTGCATAGGAGCATGCAGACAGGAGGGGTTCCAAGTGTGGCAGCAGGCTAGGGCCGGGACTCAAGCCAGGCTTCATGGGGTTGGTCAAATGGATGTTTACTGCTAAGGCTATTAAGCTTCCCCTGCTTTATCTAGGTTGCCATGCGAGATATCTGTCTTCTCACAGAGTGACAGGGAGTAGATGCTGACTGATTGTGGCCAGAAACCTGGACTTTATGCTAAAATGCTTTGTGCTGCAATGATGCTAGACCACTTACTGTTGGCTTGGTGTGGAAAGGTGTCTTACCATAGAGGATGCAATAAGGCAGGCCTCGCCAGAAGCCTTGTGAGGATTAAAGAGTTCCTTATGAGAGCTTTATGGAGATGTGAAGATTGGATTCCTGCTCTGTCTCCAGACATGTTAAGAATCTGGACCACGGATGTTGCTGGATTTAGGAGGTTCAACCTGTAACATGATGAAAAATGTGAACTCACTAGAAGTGTCTCCCTAGAGGTGGGGATTGTTTCCAAAGTTATAAAAAGGTTCTGGATGTCGGTGACAATAGTTACCCAGATCACCTGCTGACAACTCTCCTCCTCTTCCTTTTCATCATCCATGCTGTCCACCATGCTACTGCCCAAAGCTACCAGAGAAATATATTGCGAGGAATCAATAGAGTGGCTAGATGGTTGGGTACCCCCCCCCAATGATTGCACGAAGTGGCATGTTTGCAGCAATGATCCAGACCATCCAGATGCCTCCTTTGTCTTTTGGTATGACTGCCTCAGCTCCTTTATTTTCACACAGCACTGCTGGGTATCCCTGGTGTAGCCTTTCTCCTCCAGGCCCTTTGTAATCTTGGCATAGATATCTGTGTTCCTTTTGCTGATTCGTAGTTCTGTAAGAACAGATTCCTCTCCCCACACAGCAATGAGCTACAGGATCTCCTGTATGCTCTATGTTCATTTGTGACCCTGGGAACTCATGGTCAGGTGTGCTACTCAGGTGTGCTGCCTGGTCTGAGGTCTGATCGCCATGCTGATCATACGGGAAATGAAATTCTAATTTTCCCGGGGCTTTTCCTGTTCACCTGGAGAGCAGTAGAGTTGAAAGTCCTGACCAGAGCAGTCACCATGGGGCACTGTGGAACAACTCCCAGAGGCCAAGAACTTCAATTTTCACAGTGCTGCATCTTCACTACCATAAAGTTGACCATGCAAGATTGAATTTAGCTTTACTCCTCATGAAAAATAGGAGTACTGAAATCGACTTTAACAGCCCTTAAAGTCAATAGAACAGGTGTAGTGGTGTGGCCTCTCTGTTTACAAATTTGAGCTAATGCAGCTAAGTTCAACCTACACTCTCAGTGTAGACCGGGAACTAATGGGCTATGGTGCTCTTTTCTCTTCTTCATAATCTTGGGTTCATGTTGTGAACACAGGGTACGAAAGATGCTCCTGAAAATTCTAAAGTAATATCTAGGAGATACACCTCCAGATTATTAAAGGATGGAATTTGGGATGGCAAATTCAAGCAACCCCTGGACCATCTGGAATCTTTTCTAAACAAAACTTCTTGAATTTCCAATCCCTGCGGGTACATCTACACTTGCTCCCTATCTCGAGATAGGGATGCAAATGTAGTGTACCAAAATTGCTAACGAAGTGTGGGATTTAAATATTCTGTGCTTAATTAGCATAATTGCGTCCGGCCACCAGTTTGAAATTGCATTATTGTGAAATAAAACGCACCGTGTAGCAGCGTTATTTTGAGAGAAAACCCTTCTCTCGAAATAACTGTTAAACCTCAGTTTAAACCTATGTATGAGGAATAACTGTTATTTCAAGAGAAGGGTTTTCTCTTGAAATAACGCTGCTACACAATAAAATATTGTGTTTTATTTCGCAATAACGCGATTTCACAAGAGCGGCCGGACATGATTATGCTAATTAAGCGCAGGATATTTAAATCCCGCGTTTCATTATCAATTTCGGAACACTACATTTGCATCCCTATCTCGAGATATGGAGCAAGTGTAGACATACCCTACCTGAGTTTGGGTCCAGGAGTTTTATTCCTTATGCTACATTTTAACAAAAGGCATTCCTTTTCCATTAAAACATCACTCTTCACTGGAGGCAACAGTTACCTTCTTATGACCCAGAAATGGAGCCTTCCAAAAATAAAATATGAATATTATTCTTCACCTACAGCTCTGATTAGGTTTTTCTTGCCCACTATTATAGCATTATTACTAACTAAAATCTTTAATTTACACAAATACAGCACTGTTGTTCTGACATTTCTGGTAGGCATTAGCCCAAAGATACTATATTAGTTTAAATGAAAACGAATAAGCTTTTGGGAAAAGGCATTAACTTTAGTGAAAAGATATGGCAGTGAATATAAATGGGAAGAAAAAAAAGTGCACATTTTTTCACTACACTCTTTTGGCCTGAGTTCACATGAATTGGTTTTTTTGTGAAAATAAATTGAATCCACAGCAGCACTATTTTATGACATTGTGTATGTATGAATTTCAGTGGGGGGGAGGTGAAAAAAAACGAACTAGATGTGAAATATAAATCAGATAGCATTAAGTTCCTCTTCTTCCCTGATGATTTTACCTATTTACTTTTATTTAACTGATTTTAAAAAACATTTCAATAATTTTATTTTATTATTTGAGGGGAGAGTGGCTAAATCAATTTACACACTGTGATTTCTGATTTAAACAGGAACCTCTGAAATAACTGATTAATGCCTTTCTTTCTTTGCACATTCTACTAACACAATACTGTCCTACAATATTATTTTATTTTTTGTCCATATTGCTTCTCCGACGTATCTTTGTGAGCATCCTATTTCAGCAAATACAGCTCATAATGCCAGACTTTTTTTTTATTAAAATGCATAAAGGTAAGCTAAAGGTATGGCTTGTGGTCCCACAGCTTGTGTTATAACAAGTATGGAACAACATCAACAATGAAATGTCACTTAAAAGTAACTGTGATCCATTCACAGAGCGAAAATCATTAGGATGTGTTGATCAATCTAGATAATTAATCATTGATAAGGGTGATTAAAGTATCCTGGTCATCTCTTAGGGACTCATTCAAATCCCACTGAAGTCCATGGGGTTCTTTCCAATGATTTCAAAGGTCTTTACATCATGCTCTAAATGTTCTTAGAATTTTTTCTATCAGTGAACACAAATTGAAACAAAACCAATGAAATACTCCCCCTCTGCTTCTCCAGTGCCCTTTATCTACTACTTTAATGAGTTTAAATTCTGCAATGCCTCTTTGATCCACATAATTTCTGCTTTTTACTGGCCCTGTCTAGTTTAATGTTGCAACTTTATTCCCCAGCTACTCTGCTTGAAGGCTGTCAAATCAGCAATGCTCAGATAAGCCTTGAAGCAGGAAGCCCTGACATAACCTTGAAGACAAGTGGTAAGTGATCAAAGTTACACAACCAGTGTGAGGCAGTGAGGAAAGGCAGTCGACAGGAAGATCTGAGTGATGAGGGAAGAGAGGGAGACTCCATGATCATTAGGATAGTGGGTAAAAACAAGGGGGTGAAAAGAACTCACTCAGTGGAACCTGCTATAGTATGTAGCTTGGTAATCATGAACACACTGTTATCCATAAAACGCTCATAAAACTAGGAAACCAATTATGTGTCTCGCTCTAATTTTGGCAGTGCAGTATTTTAAAGGGCTAGCATATAGCACTTAATGCTGTTATAATCCCACAGAAATGTAGCTTCTAATGCACTACCAGGGTGCAAATAAATGGCTGAAATATAAAGGTAGATTTTTATTTGAAATTCACATCTTCTATCACTATGCCTACATTCTATATAGACTAGCTAGACTATTATGTTTGTTCCTTTTGAGGAAAGGCAAAGAATATATATAGTCCCTCTTTTCTGGCCTGTTGGTATTTCTGCTTATTTTAAATCAGACAAAGTGTCTAAGAGGCGTGAACTTAGCTTTACTAGCAACAGAGAAAGCATCTATGAAAGTAGTGACTATGTCCAAAAAAGGTTGCTGATTGAATCATGAAACTGTGGTGGGAATCAGCTCTATTACTTGTCAAAATCACCCTTCACTATTTTGTTTAAGATGTTGAAATTGGCCTGAACTTATTCAACATTTTTATCTTTATCTGAACCTTCCCAAAGTTTGTCTATGTGTTCCTCAGGATGAGATTTTGGGCTCAGGGATTTGGGTCAACTAATCATAAAGATTGTTATAAAGCATATTATACGTGGCAGCGAAAACTGGACCCAGATTTACATTTTCTCCAGGTTTCAAGATGGTCAAACATAATGCTCTATCTAAATAATTCCTCTGGTTTTTTTTAAACTGCTTTATTAAGAAGAGGCATTTGTAATTTTTTAAATTAAATAGTAGCATTATTAGGTATGAAAATTACTTCTAAAAATAAGCAACTAAACAATCAAAGGGAATAAGGATATAAATTTATCCCACAAAAGGCTCGCTATATAATTCTATAGGAATACTTCCATAGAGCTACACTGATAAACATCAGATGAAGCTCAGCTCCACTATGTGTAATGACTTATAATTAGAGGAAGATGCTTTCTTCCAGCCATTGAAGGCTAGATTCACAAAGAGGACTTTGATTCAACGTTGAAATGCCCAACTATTGGCACTGCATCCAGTAGAATCCATGGCATCTAGCTAGCTCCCTGTACTATTCATGGGGCAGTGAGTTGCAGAAGAATGCCCAGAAGCCAGTAATCTGAGTGGAGTGCTACCTAAGCTGGCCAATAGGAAAGATGAGTGCTGTGGCCTAAGCACTGCTTCTCAAAGGGATTTAGGCACCTATTCTGCTTGGGATACACAGCTGTTAATCATCTCATGGAGTTAGGCACATATCTCTTTCATACAAAAAAAACCTGAGGAAAATTCTGCACTAATATCTCTTTAAAGGTGGGTGAGCAATAATTGGCCCTTGGGCCAGACACAGTTTGTCAGGGTTAGTTGCTGGCAGGCTGCTGGCACTTCATTTACCTGCACATCTGCAGATATGAACACTTGCAGCTCCCATCAGCCATAGATTGCAGCTCCCAGCAAACTGGAGCTGCAAGCATCTGTACTTTCAGACACACAGGTAAATAAAACAACAGCAGCCCACCAGAGGCTATCCCTAGCAAACCACATCTGGCCTGCAGACTGCTTATTGCTCTCCACTGCTTTAAGAATTAATATTGGATCAGGCTGCCCAGGAAACACAGCCAGAGGAAGTCCCTGTGTACCTCCTAGTCCTTGGTAAGAGTGCTCTCCTGAATTGTGGAGGACCATGTTTTAAATTCACATTGTGCCTTTTTTGAGCAGGACTTGGGCAGATCTCCCCATTCCTAGATGAATGCCCTAAGCACTGGGCTACACAGTAGTCTGTGTGGGTGCGTGTCAATCTCTCCCATTGAAGCTGTTTCACACTGTGTAATATAACTAAGTCTATGTCTAGACTATGAAAAAGGGTTTTTTGAAAGTGAAAGTGAAGTCAAGACGGGGTTCTTTTGGAAAAAAAAACCTTTCTCAAAAGAACCTGTACTCCTCATTTTTTCAGGAGTATGGGTTATTTCGAAAAAGAGGTTTTTTTTCAAAAGAACCCAGTCTAGTCTGCCCTTTCACTTTGAGAAACCCTTTTTTGAAAAAGTGCTTGGACGCAAATATGCAAATGAAGCATGGGATATTTAAATCCACGCTTCATTTGCACTTTCGATTTGCTTCATTTACATTCCTCTTTCGAAAGAGGAATGTAGTTTAGACATGCCCTTTATGTTAACAGAGCTACCAAAAAAGCGGATGGCTCTATAGCTTAGGGGTTAGGGCACACACTTCAGATATGGAAGAATCAGGTGCAAGTCCCTGCTTCAAGAAACATTTAATTCCCGCTTTAATAGGACAGATTGAGAGAGCCCCATCTCTACCCATGGGTCTATTTAATGTGGTCCCTGATCAGATATCTGATTAGATATGAGCTCAGGTGCAGAGGAGGGACATCTAGCTTGAGCATCCTACAGGATACAGGAAGCTGTGTGCATGCCCACCAGAAGAAATTTAGGGTACTTTATTGGTAAGAGTTGAGGCACCTACAGGGATAGGCAGCATTTGAGTAGGGATATTGAGGATCTACCTTTTTTATTTAGGTACCTAAAGTGCCAGCTGGGTCCCTATATCCCTTTGTTTATCTAGCTCTCTGATTCTATGGACTGATTTTTAGTCCTCTATATATCATGTGCAATAAATTCACTAGTAATCCTATCAGCTTTAAAAACCTCATTCCAGTTGCTCAGTCAGCTGCTGGAAGACTAAGCTACTTTTGACTTAGTTGCCTGGAAGTCTTATCATTCTAAGGCAAGTAAGCAGACCAAAAGGCAGTCAAACTGATCAAAATTTAGTAAACAGCTCTGCAGTCTCAAAGTCAATAAAACATTGCAACCTTTTACTTGATGTACTAGCTTCCAGTAGGATCCAATTACAGCTCCTTCACATTTGATAAAAGTTTAAATAAAAGCGTGGATACACACTAATGAAAACATGACAAGACAAGAGCAAGCTGAATACAACTGGGTTTACAATGGCAACATCTATAAGGGATCAAAAACTAAATAATATCATTGCCTTTCTAGCCTTGTCTCTTGTTCTTGTCTCTACAGTGGCTTGCAGACTCTGCCAGCAATTTTCACATAGATAAGCATGGAATATGAAAAAAATTAAAAAAGTAACACTGAAGGTATTATAGGCAAATCCTCTCCCTCCCTGCACCATGCTCCATAAGATAGTGCGACGCATATTAATGCTTCAGTGATCTTGTGGCCAAGAAATCAGTTCACCCTTCCAGTGCTTAGCCATCTTGGGGCCAATTCAGGAGGATGAAACAAAACAACCCAAAACAAAGGCACAAATAATTGTCAGTTGCATTTAAACTAAGAGCTGGTCTCTCCAGAAAAAATACTGTAGTAAATGTTTCATGTGGCGCAATTAATTTTCACTGGATACAATATTTTTAATATTGTTTTGTTCTTACAGTTTTGTAGTAGAGTTTGATTTGCCCCCAATTCCATTTAAGTTATGACTACATTAACTATACTGCTTTAATACTTGATTGTCGTATTCAGTAGCAATAGCCTGTGATTAAAAGGAGGGGAAACAATACCACCACATTTATTTTCAAAGTACAGCTACGATATATTTTAGAACTTGCTTTTAATAGCCACTATATTTTAATGGGCTGTCAACATTTTCATTATTGAGAGGTTTATAGCTCATTTTAATAAGCACTAGGCTGAAACATAGTCTGCTGATAGATGGATTTTTTGCTGTAGAAATGAGCAGAAATTATTTATTTTTTGGGGTGGGGGTTGTTTTTATTTGTTTATTTTTTTTCCAATTCCAAAGTTCAAATGGCTACACATAGAACAATTCATGTATACAGTGAACAAGTGCCTTTAGCTCTTTAAACTAATAAAATAACTAAATAAATAGCAAAAACCTTCTGAAGTATGTCATTCATATTTTGAAATAACAATTGCTCAGCAATAGACATAATGTGATAGTTTGAGCTACATAAATTTGCAACAGTTAAGGATCTGGCCCTATGTTTATAAATAACTCTTTGGGTATGTCTGTACTTCAGTGGAACCCTGGGTTTGTGGGACTTAAAGTCGTGGACTCTGGGTGTGCGCCCCACACTGTACATTGCCCCTAGGCAGTTACCCAGGGTCCAGCAACTTAAAAGGGCCCAGAGCCCAGGGTAACCACCATGGTGGCAGTGGAGGCCAGGGCCTTGGGGCCTTTAAATCACCAATGGAGCTTTGGGCACTGCTGAGGGCTGGCTGGGGGAACCTAGCCCCTACCTCCACCCCTTCTAATGGGGGTCTAGAGCTGAGGCCCTTCTACACTGCCTGGGATCTGTTGAAGTTTGTCACCAGCCCTGCTCTTAGGTATAAAATTTCTAGAAACTGGCCACATATCCAGGCCTCCATAAGCCACCCTGCCATATGCAGACCTAAGCCAAACTGCTGTTTCCCAGACCTCTTAGTGTCCTGCTCAGCTGTGCCCTTTCCAGCTACAGCTCCTGGTGCCGGAGTGATGCTCGAGGAGGATTCAAGGGGGTACGTGGCACCCCAAGTGCCATGGGTGGGAGAAGCAAGGGCCAGAGCAATTGCTGGCCACATCATTGGGGGAGGGGTGCTGCAGTTACTGGTGGGAAATGGAGCAACAGAGCTGGCAGTTGGTGGAGCAGAGTGGGCTGGGGCCGTGTCACTCAATGACCTCAGTTGCTGGCAACGATATCAGTTGCTGGCCCCAGGCCCCAGCAAGTCCCCCATGTGGCGTTGCTGGGGGAAGGTATCAAGGAAGTGGCAGGGGCAGAGCAGGAGCAAGGAGAGGTGGGGCAGGTGCAGAACAGAGGTTGTCCCAACCCTCTACTCAAGCGACACCACATGTGGGAAGGAGTCAAATCAGGGAGCCAGTTCTGTGTCCAGTGCTCTCCTGTGTCCTTCCTCACCAGTTTCCAGTGTGAGAAAACTTGACTGACCACCCCAACTTACAGGAAATTGTTGCAGCCCATCAACACTTGCTGCTAAGCTGTGTTTTGGGGTGCATGCTCCTAGCAACAGGAGTCTGAATTATGTAGAGTCACCATTTGGACTGCTTCTCTTACTTGTGCTTTCACCCATTTTAGCAAATGGGCAAAGCATCCACAAGACTTTCTGACTTACCAAAGGAATCTGACTGAAGAGGAGGAGCTTATTGAGCAGCTTGCACCAACTCTCCAGCATTGGGAAACACAAATGAGTGTGACCATACAAGTCCAGAAGCTATAAACTGCCTCTCCAGACTATGACATGTTTACTATTAACCACTGGAAAGTCAACAGTGGATTAAGTGGTGGTGGAGATTTCAAAAGCAATCAGGTGTATGATTTGCTCAAAGGTACTGGACATAAACAGTCTCCCTGAAGTAACTGCTGCTTTTGTGACAATAGAGTGGAACACAGAACCCACTTGATGGGTACCCACTTGAAAAAAATCATGATGCCAACCTTTTGTGAGGATCAGGATGGGCTCGGGACATTATTCTATCAAATGGTTTTGTCATAAATGAAACAACTGTCCCCACCATTAATTTAGAGAACCTCAGGTATCTCCCTTTTGCCTTGGTTCATGAAAATGTCTCCAAATCTCAAAGAACTCGGCAAAAGCAGATTTACTTACATTCTTGGCAGATGCAAGAATGTTGGTTCAACATTTGGCAGACTGAAATCCCATTGGAACTGATTACAGACACTTTTGTATTCCAGGGTCATCTATGCTGTCTGTCCACGTTATTGTGACTGGCTGTGAGTCTTATAACTTTTTTGAGGGCAAACTTGAGCCATTTGCTTCTGGATTTCAGATAGTTGTTCCTAAACTGCTTAATCCACTCTGTGTACTGCTCACTCTCCAATGAATCCAAAACTCTGCCAACTTCATTGCTATTTCCTATTTCCTGTAGTCATTATGAGAACTCTTGTTAAATTGAACTGTTTGCTCACCTTGTACCAGACATTATGACCAGCTAACAATGTTTGGCAAAGAAATTTGTGTCAGTTGCAATTATAAACCTGGGCAAAGGGGCATTCTGTTTTCAGCTTGGCAATCAGAAAAAAAAATGGAAGGGTTAAACTCTGCCCAACTGTAATTTAACTCCGGTGGGATGTGGGAGCAAATTGGTTCCGTCTTGGCATAGAAAAGATACTGTTCCATGGGATTGTAGGTTATTAGAGGACTCTCAGGAAATGAATCTGGGGGGGCCCAGTCATGAATTGTATTCACAATGCTAAATGATGGCATTTAGGGGCAAGCCACATCAGGACTCAGTCTTGAACCCACCACCCCTTCAGGACCTTGGGATTTGGTCTGAAAAATTGTGTGTTGACAGGACTGGTATTTGGGCTTGAGCCTGAGTCTGAGCCTAGATTTATAGCCTGTGTTACATGTCAGTGTACCATCCTGTGCATAGTTCATTTAAGCAATAAAAACAGAAGCATAAGGCTTTTCCTGGGGATTAACAGCCTTCTTGGAGCTGATGATCCTATACCGGCGAATGTCATTAACTCCAAAAGAAATGTCTTGTCAGATACAGTTGTTATTAAAAAGGCAGGAGCAGGGGGAAGAGAATATTGAATTTATTTTTCCTATATGATGACAGTTTCCTTACCGTACAATACTACTACAAAATTTGCATCTTTTCCACTTATTTATCAGAAATTCCACCAAGCATGTATAGTAAAATACAATATTTTTTGTTCATATCCAGTGTCTTGAAGACAATTAGCAAATGCTCTATAATGTTAATCATAAGTTAAGGAGGAAGAGACTATAATAAGATAAAATCTAAACAGAATTCTGTTGCTTTAGGGGATGTGAAGGGAGAAGACAGAAAAACAGTACTGGATAGATAAGGAAGCCACATGAAAAGAGTGAGAAGGGAATTGTAGACAAAGACCAGAGAAACTCAATAAGAAAAGGGAAAGGGAAATTAAAATCAGGCCTAAGACATGTTTAAAAGCTATTTTATCATTATGGCATTCTTTGATGCCCTCAGAACCTTTGTTCTCCTCTGCAGAAGAGAACTGCCTAATGGAATGATTTCAAATGAGCTTTCCTTTACTTCTAGTTATTGGGATGACTGACTCCACATTACCAAGTTGGAGAAATTCGATATTTCCTACCATCACAGCATCAGGTCGTCAGGAACCAGAGAAGTTGGGACATTTCTTCAAGAAATTGGACTCTACCTCAGATTTCACAGAACCAAGTAGTAAACAGACTAATCTGTTGAGAAGCTTCAGAGGGGTAGCCGAGTTAGTCTGTAACCGGAAAAATTAAAAAAAAAAGTCTAGTAGCACCTTAAAGACTAACAAAACATGTATCATGAGCTTTCATGGGCACAACCCACTTCTTCAGATAACAGGAGTGTTGGAAATCCAGATCCAGGAATAAATAAGGGAAGGAGGGAGGAGGGGAGAAGGAAATAAAATGGAGGGGAGGAAGAAAAAAAGAGAGAGTGAGTAGATAAGCTTCAGAGAGATAGCAGAGTTAGTCTGTAACAGGAAAAACTTTAAACTCTGAAGCTTATCTACTCTCTCTCTTTTTTTCTTCCTCCCCTCCATTTTTTTTCCTCCGCCCCCTTCCTTTACTTATTCTTGGATCTGGACTTCCAACACTCCTGTCATCTGAGGAAGTTGAAAGCTCATGATACCATCTACATGTTTTGTTAGTCTTTAAGGTGCTACTAGACAATTTGTTGTTTTTTGAATGTAATCTGTTGAGACATGCCTTAGGAAAGGCTGCTGTTCTAAAGTGTATGGTTCCCTTTCTTTTCCTGTTTGATTCTTAGCACCTGTTCTTTTTTGTCATGAATTACTTTTGCACACTATTTTGGAAAACCATTTTTAATACATGGTGAAATACACCAAGAGTCCAGGTTCTTTAATCAGGAAAACACATACTTAAAGGTTAGCATAAGCTTAAGTGCTTTCTTCAAGAGAAATACTTTCCTGAATCAGGGCCTTAATTTGTATATTCTTTGTATATTGTTTTTGCTATATTTGCTGACAGGAATCATGGAAAGATATTGGGATTTGAAGACATCTGAGCACATTCCCTTTTATAAGTGAACTTCTCTCTGGTATTAGTAAGATAATGTTTTCCCTGTCGAGGGAAGGTTTCATTTTTTAAACTAAAGGCATGAAGTTTATCCCTTGGAATTCTTTAAAATTTTATGGAACTTTAAATCCTAGAGTTTGGTTCTCTTCTCACTTACACTAGAATGAATCAGAAATGGAAGGCAGTATAAAACTGGTATAAGTGAGAGCACAGGCAGACCTTAGATATTTTATTTAGTCTAGGGCAATGGTGCAAGTGAGCTAGAAAGCTGGAAGAGTAGGTGGAACTCCTATAAAGGACAGCATCTACTCAAACGTGGCAGCTACTCAAATCATTTGGCTTGTGTTCTCAAATCCAAATTCCTGTCACAAAGGCTTTTAAAGGAGAAATAATAAAAAGTTACATATGTGAATAACTTTTTCCTGGATATGTTGGAAATACTGTAAGCATTAAAGTTGATTCTTTCAAATGAGTTCTCTGAAGTACTATAGCTAACTATGTGATGTCAGGTGCAACATATTTTATAGTCAAATCACTTCCATTCAGCCTCATGTAGGGTTATGGTTCGCAGTACACATAAACATGGCTATAAAAATGTCCTGTGAATAAATTGTAGTTTTAATTTCTATTCACAGTAAGAATAGCATATATTTTGACTAATATATAAAATATCAATCCCTGGAGGCACAATAAAGAACATTAGAAAAAGATAAGCAGTTCCAAAACCCAGCATTTTTATGGATAATCATAAACTACGAACAAGTGCATTCATATATATTTCATATTGCTTATTGCCTCCTTACTAGTGTTATGAGTAAAAATTACATATCAATAAAACCTGAACATAACTCAAAAGAAAACTGCATCTATTATTGTCACTAAAAAGCCCAATGGAAAATATAATTTTATATTTTATCTCGGAGGACTTGTAATTATTACTGAAAAGAAAAATGAAATTAAATTATACAGTATACATGATAAAAGGCTTTTTTGGCAACCCATAAATGTGAAGGCATATTTATCATTGCACGTGGATGGTGTGTCCAGATGAATTCTAACTTAGAGAGGTTTATACAGTTGTAACAGACCCAAAACAAGCCATGTATCCCTTTATGTCCAGAATGGTATGATGACTCGTCTGACTTCATATAATCTAGAGCACTGGGAATTCGGCTCTCTGAAGGTCTAATCCAAAGTCTGTTGAAGCCCTTGGAAAGCCTCATATTGATTTCAATGGGCTTTTGGTAATGAATACCCTGGGATCCTTTCCCGGATGGTGCCAATAGAATTTTCGGTATTTGAGTCTGTGTAGGTTACTCTGCCCATTCTGCTAGTCTCATTCTAGTTTATATTAAATAACTTGGGGGCAGATTCTGATATCACTTGCCCTAATTCTACACTGATGTAGCCAGCTCCACTGAGTTATGGAATTGCTCCTAATTTACACTGATTTGGAAGGACAGTCAGCCCCTGTGTTACCAAAGTATCTAATCTGACCTCAGCTACGTCTAGACTACAAGCCTCTTTCAAAAGAGGCTTTTTTGGAAGAATCTTTCGAAAAAGCCTCTTTTGAAAGAGAGGGTCTAGATTAAAGCAGATTTTTCGAAAAAGCGAGCCGCTTTTCCAAAGAGAGTCTAGACACTCTCTTTCAAAAAAGCACAGTTTGCATTCAATAGCACCTTTTTTGGAAAGAGTACTTTCAAAAAAAGGCGTTATTCCTCATAAATTGCGGTTTACCGTGATCGAAAATACTGCTGCATTCTTTCAATTTACGCAGGTGAAATTTTTTCGAGAAAAGGCTACTTTTGTCGAAAAAACCCCTGTAGTCTAGACACACCCCTTCTGTATAACATAGGCCACTTCCACACACTAAACCCAGCAATGAACATGAAACCAAAATATTACAGCCTGCAGAAGATTAGACTAATATGTGGCAGAGAATAGGAGAGACTGAGTACTTGAGAACCCCACAAAAGCATGGAAATACTTTTGTAAAGTATACCCAGATAATCCTGACTCACATCCACACATTGCAGAGATAGGTGAGAAAAACCTTAAGGTCTCTGCCAGCCTGACCTCAGGGAAATTCCTTCCTGGCCCCACATATGGCAATCAGTTAGACCCTGGGCATGTAAGCAACAACCAGTCAGCCAAACAGCTGACAGCATGAATGCTCATGCCACCTCATATCTGCACCTGCATTGCCCTTTGTAACATCTCTAGTCAAGGCCTTCCCTGAAATTTCAGAGGAAAGATATTACAAAAAAAAACCCTCACATGATACATGGGTAATGGGGGTGAGGGACAGAAGGAATCTCTTCGTGACCCCTGCTGGTGACTGACTGAAACTATGAAGCAATGTTTTTGTTTCCTGACATGCTTTCAGTTCCTCTATCTTCTAACTACTTTGCCAAGCTGATTTAACATACTACTTAAACTGAATGTGTATGTGTATGTATGTGTGTGTGTGTGTGTGTGTGTGATAGCGTGTGACATAAGCACATGATTAAGTATGTGTTTAAATTATTTCTTGAATAGGGATAAACTAAAGCTTGTGCTTAAGTGCTTTTAATATACAGGTCATGATAGATAATACAACTTGTATGTTTATATTCAAAGCACTTAAGCACAGACTTTAATTTACCTCTATCCAGGAAAGGATGTATACATATGCTTAAGCATGTACTAATGTCATATTGGCTTCAGTGGGATGTGAACATGCTCTTAATGTTTAAACACATTGAATCACAGAAACATAGAAGGACTGGTAGGGACGAAATGCTCTTCCAAAATAAATATGTTTTCCTGAATTGAGTTTTAAATATGTACTTAAATGTTCAGGTGGTCAGCAGAATTAAAGTATATGCTCATATTTAAGTACCTAGATAAGCACTTTGCTGAAATGGACCCAAGCCCTGCAAATTCTAACTCAAGCTCTATTTATCTCACTAGAGCTCTTCACGATTACAATTGCTTATTTAGGGCCTACATTCAGTACCAGATAGTGTATTTATTGTATGCAAGTTCTAACAATCTCAGTTTTTCTAAGTTTAGGTTACAGTTAATAGTACTATCTAATATACCCTTAACTCAATGTCTTCCTTTGTGCTTTTCTGTTATTTAATAAGTCCAAAATCTACTTCCACAGCTGCAGGCTGTCTGGTATCAGTATCAGTATCTTATTTTTGCTGAGTTAGAAATAAATAACATATACATATATATATAGTAACAAATGATTGGGGGGGTGCAAATTTTGCCTTTCCCCCCGGCGCATAACACCCTCGCTATGCTACTGGTTCAAATTACTCTGGGGAGTAATTATTTTGAAATAGTAACACTGGAGCATCCACCCAACTATTATTTCAAAATAACTATTTTGGAATTAGCATTATTCTGGATGAAAAGCAGGAGTACAGATTTCAAATTCTGTGTCCCGTTATTTCAAAATAACAGGCTTGGTAGTGTGGACGCTCGTCAGTGCATCTCATCAAGTCAAGAAAGGTGGAATCTAAAGCCACGACTGAGTTCAGCAATAACTGTGTCCCTGTAGTATATGATCTTGTATCTTTTGTTCATCTCACTCCACCTTTCTCCTAAATGTTCTCCCTTGCTATATGTTTTCACACTTGATTTGGTTCTCTTCATATCTCTCAGGTATTTCCATTTCATGTCACCTGTGAAATGTGTGAGGTACCATTTTTGCCATTAAGTAGCCTTCCAATTAGGAATTTTAGCTTGTGTTTAGAACCTGGAAACAAGCATTTTGGTAAATAACTACTCACACTATGGCAGTATGAGGTGTTCATATATTTTCTAGGGCTATCAAGCAATAAAAATTAATCATGACTAATTGTGTAATTAAATAATTAATCACAATTAATTATGCTGTTAAACAATAATAGAATATGATTTATCTTAAATGTTTTGGATGTTTTCTACGTTTTCGGATATGTTGATTTAAATTAAAACACAGATTAGAATGTGGGTATTGCTCACTTTATATTTATTTTTTAATAAATATTTGCACTGTAAAAAACAAAACAAAAGTTTTTCAGTTCTCTTCATTCAGGTACTGTAGTGCAGTCTCTTTATCAAGAAAGTTGAACTTACAAATGTAGATTCATGTACAAAAGTAACTGCATTCAAAAATAAAACATAAAAATTTAAAGCTTACAAGGCCACTCAGTCCTACTTCTTGTTCAGCCAATCACGGAGACAAACAAGTTTGGTTACAATTTACAGGAGATTATACAATTTGCTTCATGATTATGATGTCACCTGAAAGTGAGAACAGGTGTTTGCATGGCACTGTCGTAGCTAGTGTTGAATGATATTTATGTGCCATATATGCTAAAAATTAATTTGTCCCTTCATGTTTCAGTCACCATCCCAGAGGACATATCTATGATAGTGACGGGTTCCACTTGATTAGAATCCAAGGCACTATGTACTGACTCATGTTTATTTTCATAATCTGAGTCAGATACCATCATCAGAAGGTTGATTTTCTTTTTTGGTGGTTTGAGTTCTGTGTTTTCCTCATTATAGTATTGCTTTTTTTAAAAATCTGAAAGAATGCTTCAGACTTCACCCCCTCCCACATTTTGTATGGTACTTCAGATGTTTAAATCTTGGGCTGAGTGGTTTTTAGAACTCTCACATTGGTACCTTCTTTGTGTTGTGTCAAATCTGCAGTGAAAGCATTCTTAAAAGGAACATGTACAGGGTCACCATCCGAGACTTCTACAGCATGAAATATACAGCAGAATGCAGGTAAAACAGAGCAGGAGACATAAATTTCCTCCCAAGGAGTTCAGTCAGGAATTTAATTAACACATTTTTTTTAATGAGCATCTTCAGCGTGGAAGCATATCCTCTGGAATGGTGTATGAAGCATTATGGAACATACAAATATTTAGCATATCTGGCATTAAACAGCTGCTGGACTGATAGACTTGTCAAGGCCCTTGACAAGGTGGGGGGGGGGGCCGGAGGTTGGCTCCATGCTCCCAGAAAGGGTGGGACCTCAAGAAAAAGGGGTGGCCTGGAGCACACTGTGCCAATCCCTCCACCCCCAAGCAGCTTTCAGAGCCACGCAGCACTTTGGTGGTGATATAAAGCAATGGTTCCCAACCACCTGTACACAGAATGGTGCAGGGCTGTGAACCCTTGGCTGCTGGGCTGTGGCAGCTGCCAGAGCTTAAGCCTACTGTTTGTGGCAGTTCTAGGTGCCAAGGCGGGGGGACACCCAGCCCCCTGAGCTGCCACACAGAAGCTGGTTTCAGCTCCTGCAGCCGCCACATGGCAGCTGGCTGCCACAGCTGAAGACAGCTGTTCACAGCGGCTCTGGGTGGCTAGGCTGGGGTACACCTCATCCACTGAGCTGCCACACAGCAGACGGCTTCAGCTCGACATGGCAGGGGGCTGCGGGAGCTGAAGTTGGCTGTTTGCAGTGGCTCTGGAGGCTGAGGCTTTTGGTGTATGAGTAACATTGTATTTGCGTATTTACATATTCATTATTTGCATAATAAATATGTAAATAAAATGTTACCAGTATGCCAAAAGTCTGTGAATCGGTTTGCCAGTCTACAGTATAAAAAACGTTGGGAACCAATGATTTAAAAGACCCAGGACTCTGGTCACTGCCACACCTGCTGCAGTGGCTGCTGAGAGACCTGGACCCTTTTGAATAGCCAGGCCCTGGGGCAACTGCCTCCTTTGCCCCCTTGTGTTGGTGGGGCTGGTCAATACTTTGCAAGGCCTGCTACAAAAGTACCATGCCTGTTCTCTCTTTCAGGTGACATTATAAATAAGAAGAGGGCAGCCATACCTCCCATCAATGAAATAAACTTGTTTGACTTAGTGTTTGACAGACTATGAAGTAGAGCTGACTGGACCTATAGGCTTTAAAGTTTTATATTGTTTTGTTTTTGAGTGCAGTTATCTAACCAAGTTACATAAGCATTATTTTTAACAGCAATTATTTTTTGAGTTAATCATGTGCGTTAACTGCAATTAATTGACAGCCCTAATATTTATGGAAATTTTGATATCACTCACTGTGATGGGGAAATGTATTGCTCAGAACCTCAGATGGTGTTAATTGGCTTAGTTTCAATGATGCTACTATGATTTACATCAGCTGAAGATCTGGCAGTATCAATTTTTTTCTAATTTACCTCCTTTATGAAGAGCTTATCACTATAGAATATATATGCTAGAAATCAGGATAGCTGAAGTTCTTATCTCTCTTGATATGCAAGAGATAACTGACTCATACTTTGTTAATATTTCAAAGAGCTACAAATATATAATTTTGCCTGGTTTTGAACCTTACAAAAATGATTTGGGAGGTTATAGGAAAAATACTTTTATAGTCCATCCCTTAAAAACAGAGCTGAAAGCACCACAACTAATCACAGTTTTGTTTTTCATAAAATATAAAATGTAAATGTTTACCAATAGCTTATGACTCCTTACTCTAAATTTTGTGGGCCAAACTTTTTAATGTCACTTTTCTCCGTGAATTGGTCATGCAGCAAGGTGCTATTAAATGTGAGCAAGAGAATCAGAATTTAGCCCTACCCATAGTGGTGCCAATTTTCACATGACAGTTTGACATGCTCATAATTTCCAAAATGTATGTGCAAGTCAGGTTGCATATGAATATATCTGGTGTATGTACACATATAAATAGGAAGTATGCAAAGCTGTGCAGGCAATTTTGAAGATTTAGACCAGTAACTAGTCTTTTACCAAGCTGAAAGCATAGTTTATCTTCTTGAATTTGGAAAGACGATGGCCACAAGAAAAGTTAAGAGCTTTCACTATTAAATCCCACATCTTTTTGTCAATCAGTATGCTTCAGCTTCCTTCTATTTCGCAGAAATCAGGTTTTTTTCCTTGCTCTAAATGACAACACTCACCTGCATTTAACTGAACTTGATATCTACTTCATTAACTCACCAAAAAGGAGGCTCTCTCTAGTTCTCTTATCTGCTTGAACTGTTCTGTAGCATTGCCATTATTTCCAGGCTAGTTTCATCTGTGAATTTTCAGGGATTTGTTGAGGTTGTATGCTCAATTCATAAATAATAAAAAATATCTGATTTAAACATGAACTCTTCCAGTGGCTCTTTATTTCCACCCAGAAAATGTTTTATTGATTACTATGCTCTTTATCTCTTACCCTGTAGCTACTTCTCTCCTATCTTATCATTACTCCTATCCCGATAACACTGCACCCTTGACAATAATACTTTTGAAAAATGTTAGCATTCTCTGTTAGCTCACTGGCACTATTCTTCTTTAGGATGTTGCCTATCAAACAAAACCATTCTCTACCTGTGGTAAAATGTGTGTATGTCCCATTCTGGGTCATTTACAGAAGTGTATTATGTCCTTTGTTGAATTGATAGTGTAATTTGTGGAATGTTTTATGAGATTTTAAATATGCTAAATTGTATCATCCTTCTCTTCCACAGCAATCAGATTCTCTCTATAAAATATTCCTGAGGAAATGAATGAGGCATAATAATTCATTGTGATTTCTTTTTGAACTTCCTACCTATTCATTCCATTCACTGAACAGAAAGATCTACTTGCCCTGCAAACCCAGCAAAGCAATATCAGTAGTGTGGTGATGCCTGCTGAAAAGGAACCAAGTCATTCATTTTCAATACAAATTTCTATAAACTTTCCTACAGAGATGCAAGTCCCAAGTTACTCTTCTATGAATGATACTATATGGCTAAAAGACAGATATACTTTTTTCTTGTCAGTTCAGAAATGTTAATGTTACCTTGGTGGCACATGTATAGTTTGATTCTGGAAGATGCTGAGCAAACTCAACAAACCAATTAACTTCAGTAGGAGATGTGGCGAATCAGATTCATGCGTGGCATGTGAATTACCCACTAGTCCCCACCCCCAGCCCTGCTGCCTGAGGCTCCACCTCAGCTGCCAGATCCTGCCCCAGAGGCTAGTCCCCCTTAGCCCTGGGGCATTGCACTATGATGGTGGGCTGCCCTGGAGCATAGCAGGGTAGGCTGCATAGCCCCAGCCTTCTCAGCCCTGGAGTGCTAGGAGGGTGGGCTGCATGGCCCCAGCCCCAGAGCACTAGGAGTCTGGGTGGCGTGGACCTGCCCACCCCTAGCCCTGGATTGCCGGGAGGGTAGGCTATGTAGTGCCAGCCTGAGCTGTGGATAATGCACAGAAGGAGCTGCAGAGAGAGATCTGGAGGTGGAACATAGATAAGACCATGCCTGGCTGTTTGGGGAGGCATAGACAAAATCCATGACAAAATTCATACCCGGTTTACCTCTATTGAATATAATAAGACTACACCAGGGAAATTTTGTCTCAGTATTTCTCACCTATTGAAAGTCACCCCGTTCATAGGACTCATAATTGTAAGCTACTAGGTGAACAGGATTTGGCCCCCAAAACATAACCTTCAAAATACTTAGTCCAACTACAACTGGTCACCTCGTTGGTGAACCCAGCAATGTAGGAGCCTGATATGAAAGGTTGTAACTAGTTTTTCTTTGGGGCTAAATGGTCTGAAAAGCCTGTGGCCCAGCATTGCTTCATACAAACTCTAACTGAGGCCTAGAACTGCAGCTCCACAGGGATTGTGTCCTAGGCAAGCACAATTCTGCCTATTGAGTCCCAACTCACGGGATATTGAAAACGTGTATGGCAATATACGTGAGAAATAGTCTGGGATGGGTAAAGAAAAACTGAGCCACAGGCTACCCTGCTCCAGCCCACACCATTAACACAAATGGCCCCTGAGGCAGTTTAAAGAGGCAGTTAAGGAGTCCCTCAGGGCATGTAGGAATCCTCAGATGGAGCGTACCCAGAGTAGCCTGCTCTATCGCCCTACACTTAGCCCTCTTTGTTGATGGTGAGTCTAGGGGAAGGGGCCATGACGGTGTGGTCCACTTTACAGGGTGCTTTAAGATGATCAGTGATCAAACTGGAAGCCAGCTAGCTCCAGGATCAGGGATCCACAAAGTTAATTTGCCTGTCTTCTCCCTAGCAGTGCTGAATGGAACTCAGCTGCAGCTGAGGACTGAGTCCAGTACTGTAATGCATCAGTAGGTTAGAAGCCTGAGTCCAGTTGTTGTGGGCATAATTCAAGAAGGATGTTGATAAATTAGGGAGGTTTCGGAGAGGAGCCATGAGACTGTTTAAAGGCTTGGAAAACATGCCTTATTATTGATAGAGTCAAGGAGCTCAATCTATTTAGCTTAAAAGAGAGAAGGGCATGGGGGTGACTTGATTATAGTGTATAGTAATGCATAGAGGGGTTAGTAATGGGCTCTTTAGTATAGGAGAGAAAAGGTATAACAGGATCCAATAGCTGCAAGCTGGAGCTAGACAAATTTGACTGGAAATAAAACAAACATTTTTAACAGGGAAGGTAATTATCCACTGCAATAATTTACTCAGGGTAATTGTGGATTGTCCATCACTGGCAAGATTTAAATCAAGACTGGATGTTTTGATTAAAAAGGGTATGTGTTTCTATGGTCTATGATATAGAAGAGGCCTTAGTAGGTGATCACAATGATCCCTTCTGGCTTCAGAACCAATGAATGTATGAAAAGATGACATATATTAATAGGTCATTTTCTGGCATGCTTTAGAGTGCTCACCATGGAACCTTAATGTTCTGTTTGTCATGAATTTGTAATATTTCTCATCAGAAACACTGAATCCTTTTTGATGAAACTGTAGAGAATGGATGAGATCCTGATTGACTTGCTCACATGAATGTTATTTGTTAGTACAGTACCTGCATAATATATCTGCACTATGTATGGGGTTCTTAGGCACTCCTAGAATAAAAAAACTTAATAATAATAATAATAATAATGCATTCACTTACCTGAGTTTACTTCCCCCATATTTGCAAGATAACTAATTTTTTTCTTGTGTTTCTCAGGTTTCCCACGATAAGTCTTTGGCGGTGTGCTTATGATATATCATATCAAAAAGCTATACAATAATATTTTATTAGAGATTAGAACATTTTATTGAGTACCCTTGTTCCTATGATCTTGAACAGCAACATACCATGTTCTCGAATACTGACAATAAAATCTGGAAACTACGTATCCATCTTTGTGTTTAAATCAAAGGATAATAGAAAGCATACCTGGTTTGCTCATTCAGTTTATCTCTGCAAGTACAGCATTGTTCCCTGTAGTTCGTTTTGTTATTTTTTATAGTCTAATATTACTAATCCCAAGTGAAGTGATTTTGTTTTCTTATTTTGTATAGAGGCACTGCCTGAGTTACAAGCATCCGACTTACAAACATCTGCACAAACAAAGGTTCACCTGAAAACTTAGGTGGAGATGTCCTTAGGATTTATGGGGCCCTTCACAGTACTACAGGTTGGATGTCCCTGGTCCAGCACCCTCATAACATGAACTGGTCCCGAAGGGGGGAGTTTGTGGACCTTGGAAGGTCAGTTTCACCCTTTTGCTGATGGACTCCATGCTCTTATGGGGTCCAACAACAGACCTGCCCAGACTCCTCTCCTGGCTGCCAGACTCCCTTTCCCCTGCCAGCTGATGCTTCCAGCTCCACTGCTAGCCCCAGGGCTGCCAGGGCTCCATTGTGGCTCTGTTGTCTTTCTGCTGGGGCTCTCCTGCCTCCAGGCTCTGCTGTGGCTGCCAGGGCTCCACTGTGGCTCCACTGCTCTATGGCCCTAGAGCCAAGAGGGCTCTGTGGCCTGCCCTAGAGCTGACAGGCCTCCCGACTCCTGGATCCGCTCTCTGCCACTGGGCTCCAAGGGCTTTTTAGTCCCGGGGCTCCCTGATCAGGCAACATCCATGGTCCTGCTGGAACAGGGATGTTGCCAGAACAGAGAGTCCTGGATCAGAGAACATTAAAATACTGCCCCTGTGCTCAATAGCAGCCCAGGAGGGATAATGATTTTATAATATTCAGCAACACACTAATGAAATATTTTTAAAACAAATTTTAAATGAAGGTCCTATGGATAAATATAGAAAATTTAGAAACTGACAGTATATACCTGGGGTTGGCAAATACCTGTTAAATGGCTTCATTACCACGTCTATGTCTCTTTCTCAGGCTCAGTGTGCTGCTAATAAGTCTGGCAGGCTTTTTCACTTTTAAGTAGGAAGTAGAGCTACTTTTTCACTACTCAGAGGAAGTAGAGCTGCAGGACAAGTCTAGGAAGAGCCATTAAGATCCAGTGGTGTCCCAAATTTTTTGATGCCCTGTGCAGCTGCATATTCTCCATATGAGTAAGGATGGCTCTGGCAGCTCTTTGAAGGGGAAACCACAGCTTCTCTTAAGTCACCAGCTGCACAGCCACCTTCTGCTCCTCCACAGTCCTTTGGCTTGTGTTTACACTGCTTACTTCCTCCAAGTGAGTATGGACTGGGTACAGTCTGTAGTGGGGGATGGCTGGATAGTGGGGCTAGTGGAAGGAGCTGGAACAGAGTCAAATGTGTGTGTGTGTGTGTGTGTGTGTGTGTGTGTGTGTATGCATGCGCGTACACACCAGATGGGGGAATGCCCAGGAATCCTCTTCAGAATTTCCACCTACTTCTTCATTCTTTACTAATTAAACCTGCCTTTCTGAAAACACCAGCATTCAAAGTTAAATATAAAACTATTTCTACTATTTTTCATGGCAAATATATAGTATTTTAGCTACATTCTGGGTTAAACAGGCTTTTATGGGCTAGCCTTGGAACCCAACTCCCATTTATAATGTTATTTCTGTGGGAAAATGCATCCCAAGTTCCAAACAACTGACTCCACTTTTAGAACTTTTGGAACACAATCCATTCATAACTTGGGGACTTCCTGTAGTCTAGTTTAAAAAATCTCAAGTGAAGATAATTTTGTGTGTGACTATTCCACAGCCTATTGCATCTCCTTCTGAATTTTATTAATCTCCAAAACATCTTTCCCTTCACTTAGTTATTCCTCCGGATAACACATTAGGGGCTTGTCTACACTATGCAGAAGATTGATGCTGCTGCAGTTGATCTTCTGAGGTTCGAATTAGTGGAAGAAGAAGTAAGGGAAGGCGACGGGAGCATTTGCTCCTGTCGAGCTCCTGTTGTGTGAACGGCACGAAAACACCATTTAAGATACTTTGACTCCAGCTACATAATTAACATAGCTGGAGTTGTATCTCTTAAGTCGATTTTCCCCTTTAGTGTAGACCAAGCCTCGATAGTTTCTCTTTCCTTGGTGGAAAAACCTTGAAATATGTATGTTGTTTTCCCCCTCACATTGCTCTCCTCCTTTTGTTGTCATTTAACCAGATTATAGTTTTCATTTGAGATTCTCAGCTTGGACTGAACTCTGCCCATTACGATGTATAAGTTATTGTCCTATGAGTTTTGTACCTCCCAAAATAAAGAAAACTAGAATGTGATCAATTTTTTCAGAGATTCATTTCAGTGACTCAGGCCTGCATCCTTCAGAGACTTATGTACATGTTTAATTTTACATTCTGTGAGTAGTCCCATTGACTTCTATGGAAATACATTGTGTAAAGTTCAGGGGAGCTGACAGGCTCTCAGAGTCCTTGGGCAATGTGTGTGTGTATGTGGGGGGGGTTTTGGATACCTGCTCCTGAAAAGAGTGGGAACTATTCTGGAAGAGGGGGGGATAGGACAGCCAATCCCCATCGCCCCCTGGATGCCCCCCAATGCCAGCCTTCAGAGCGGTGATTCTAAAGGGCCCAGGGCTTCCAACCACTACTGTAGCAGCAGTGGCAGCCAGGAGCCTCAGGCTCTATAGAATAGCTGGTCCCCAGGGTACTTGCCCCTCTTCTCCCTTCTCCTTCCCATTGGCAGGCCTAGTAAAGATAAGCATATTCATAAATATCTGCAGAATCTGGGCCTTAGCCACAGATTCTCAAAGGAATTTAGGCATCTAATTCGCTCTGAAATTCATACCTTTGAGAACCTAAGGTCTTAGGCTACATCTACACTGGCGGCTTCTTGTGCAAGAACAGCTACTCTTGCGCAAAAACTTGCTGGGTGTCTACACCGCACACACGTTCTTGCGCAAATAAATTTACAGTACAGCATCGGAAAACAGGGCTTCTTCTGGTAGAGTTATTCCTTTCCCCACGAGGAATAAGCCCTCTTGCACAAGAGCTCTTGCACAAGAGGGCAGTGTGGACAGGCAACATGAATTTTTTGTGCAAGAAACCCCTATGGCTAAAATGGCCATCAGAGCTTTCTTGTGCAAGAGAGCATCCACACCGCCATAGACGTTCTTGCGCAAAAGCACATCTCTTGTGCAAAAGCACATGCCAGTGTAGACACGCTCTTGTGGAAGACTTTTTGCACAAGCACTCTTCCACAAAACAGTTCTTGCACAAGAAGCTGCCAGTGTAGCCGTAGCCTTAGTGTATAAGCCTTAGAACAGGCTCTACAGATCTTTGAGGAATCAAAATATGTGATGAATGGCACAAAATTAAGTGTGACCAAAACAGAATGCACTACATAGCCAAGGATTGATGAAATCAAGAGCAAAAGGTTATAAGTCAGGACATTACTGTGAAGCTATAATGAGCCAGAGTTCATTAATTTAGCAATTAATTAATTTACCTGAAATCCACAAAAACAAAACCTGTTTGACATAGCTGTGAAATATTTTATCTCAAAGTTGTTGTAGTGACAGGGTTAAAGACGCCAATGCAGGGTGAGTCCTAAAAAAGAAAAATGACCTGACAAGATATAGGACCAGGTTCTCAGTTGGTGTAAATCAATGTAGCTCCATCAAAGTCAATAAAGCCAGGTGAATTTATACCAGCTAAGGATATCACCTACAGTGTGTAAAGCATCATTTTCTAATATAAAAATGTAAATAGTTGTCTCTATCTTCTATTATTTGGCTTTTACTAAGAATTTACTTCATGGTTACAAAACAGTTTTCATTTGGCATGTATTCACTATCATTTTCTCTCTCTAAATCAATTCACCATCGGTATATGCTTTTTTAACACTGGTCAGAAAATCTGTCATATGCAATTGAATACTAAATCCAATCAAGTGCTGAAAAGCCAAAATGCTGAAGCAACTGAAGTAAGTAAGTTGAAATGTTGTGAATTATTTCTGCTATTGAAATAAGTGCACTGCATCTGTGAACAAAAAACAGCACCCATTTTTCTCAGTCAGTCTTGTATATGATTTTTGTGTGTGTACAAATTTCAGATCTGACAAAAATAAATTTCCTACCTGGGTAGTCCCTAATAATTCAATCTCCTTCTAATATTTAGGAGTTTTATTCATGGTCATGTTATTACAAACTTGAAAATTCAGATTTAAATGTATTTTAGTACATGTTTTATGGTTCATAACAGACCAAGGATCCTGTTTTATATACATATGCACACTGTGTGTGTATGTGTGTATCTTTCTGTGTGTGCCAAACAGGGAACTTAGTGGTTTAAGGGGAAGAATTTAATCTGCATTTAAGATTTCACAGACATTTAAGACAGGAAACCACAGACATTCTCTCTAACTTAAATTAAAAATCCTGGGTCAGATCATTCAATCTTCATTTAAGCAAAAATCCCCATTGCTTTCAATTAGATGTTTATGTGCATATGAGTCTACAGGGATGGGAAGAGGAATTGCAGGGAAATAGAAGGTACTTGGAAAAGGAGCTCATTCTTTCATTGGCACTTGAAAATAAGCTAATTTTAAAAACCAAAATGATGAGCACAGGTTATGTTTTGCTGTAATTCTGACCTAAAATTATAGCTCTAACCCTCAACTAATTTTGTTCTTCCTTAAACCATAAAGCCACATTATACTTTAACTAGCCAATTAGCCTGTCATAAGACGGGATTTTCAGGTCTCTCCTCCATGTCGGTCTCTTCTCCTGAGCCTCCGGTCTCTCGTTCCGTCCCTCTCTCTCTCTCTCTCCTCCTCCTCCTACTGCCTCCCTCTCTCTCTCTCTCTCAGCTCTCCTCCGCCTCCTGCCTCTCTCTCTCTCTGTCTCTCTCTTTCTCTTCTCCTCCCCCTCCTGCCTCTCACTCGGGGGACCGCGGAGCCCAAACGGCTGTTTGGGCTCCGCACTCCCTATGCTGCATGAGGAGTGCGGAGCCCAAACGGTTGCTTGCGCCACTTGCGCCCATGCGGCAGCCTGGCTGAGTGGTGCAGAAGTCAGCCGAGTGCCACAGCAGGAGGCGAAGAGGGGCAGTCACGTTCACGGCCAGGGGGCGGGGCCTGGAGCCACTGTCACGCCGCATGTCATCACCCCACCCACCTTCGCCTCCCGCCGTGGCACTCAGCTGACTTCTGTGCCACTCAGCTGGGCTGCCACAGGGGAGCAAGTGGCCATTTGGGCTTCCCCGTGGTGGCCCAGCTGAGTGGCGCAGAAGTCAGCCTAGCACCACGGCAGGAGGCGAAGGGGGGAGGTGCAGTGACGTACATGGCCAGGCTCCACCCCCTGGGCATGTACGTCACCACCCCGCCCCCTCCCTTCCGCTCCCTCCGTGGTGCTTGGCTGACTTCTGCGCCACTCAGCCGGGCCGCCACGGGGGAGCAAGCAGCGCAAGCGGTCGTTTGGGCCCCACACTCCCCATGCAGCACGGGCCGCCCAGAGGGAACAGCCAGCATTTCAGCCTTACAGACTCTCAGATATTGGGCTACTATATATATGATTATTTAAATTACAGCCCTTTTATTAAGACCTAAATTAGGTCCCAATTCATTGCAGAACTTGAAAACATTAACTCTGACTATATGAATAGATCCATTAAAGTCAATGAGCACTTGTTTAAAGTGAAAAAAAAGGTGCTTATGTATTTTGCTTAATCAGGGTCATAAATGGAAACACACTCAACTAACATGAATTAAAGTCTAAAATTTTGACCCTTACTTTCTCCTCCCAAGAACTTGGACATCCCAGAACTATCTACTCCCAACAAATTGCTAGACTTGGAGTTTCACAGCTCCAGCTGAAAGAGAAGAAAAGAGCATGAAGAGGTCCCTATGCTGTATTTGAGGGGCAAGGATTGTTGCTAGGCATAGGTATTTGATCTAAGGGAGCTGCCACAGCCGTGGTTTTCATCATAAAAAGGGTTTACAGTTTGGATACGGGAAAGTCAGTGGATGTGATGTACCTTGACTTTAGCAAGGCTTTTGATACGGTCTCCCACAATATTCTTGCCAGCAAGTTAAGGGAATATGGATTGGATAAATGGACGGTAAGATGGATAGAAAGCTGGCTAGAAGGCCGGGCCCAGCGGGTAGTGATCAATGGCTCGATGTCAGGATGGTGGTCAGTGTCTAGTGGAGTGCCCCAAGGTTCGGTTCTGGGACTGGTTTTGTTCAATATCTTTATTAATGACCTGGATGAGGGGATGGATTGCACGCTCAGCAAGTTTGCAGATGACACTAAGCTAGAGGGAGAGGTAGATACGCTGGAGGGCAGGGATAGAGTCCAGAGTGACTTAGACAAATTGGAGGATTGGGCCACAAGAAATCTGATGAGGTTCAACAAGGACAAGTGCAGAGTCCTGCACTTGGGACGGAAGAATCCCAAGCATTGTTACAGGTTGGGGACCAACCAGCTAAGTAGTAGTTCTGCAGAAAAGGACCTGGGGGTTACAGTGGATGAGAAGCTGGATATGAGTCAACAGTGTGCCCTTGTAGCCAAGAAGGCTAATGGCATATTAGGTTGCATTAAGAGGAGCATTGCCAGTAGATCCAGAGATGTGATTATTCCTCTTTATTTGGCTCTGGTGAGGCCACATCTGGAGTATTGTGTCCAGTTCTGGGCCCCCCACTACAAAAAGGATGTGGACGCATTGGAGATGGTCCAGCAGAGGGCAACCAAAATGATTAGGGGGCTGGAGCATACGACCTATGAGGAGAGGCTGAGGGAGTTGGTTCTGTTTAGTCTGCAGAAGAGAAGAGTGAGGGGGGATTTGATAGCAGCCTTCAACTTCCTGAAGGGAGGTTCCAAAGAGGATGGAAAAAGGCTGTTCTCAGTAGTGACGGATGGCAGAACAAGGAGCAATGGTCTTAAGTTGTGGTGGGATATTAGGAAAAACTATTTCACTAGGAGAGTGGTGAAACACTGGAATGGGTTACCTAGGGAAGTAGTGGAGTCTCCATCTCTAAGTCTCAGCTTGACAAAGCCCTGACTGGGTTGATCTAATTGGGATTGGTCCTGCCTAGAGCAGGGGGCTGGACTCGATGACCTCCTGAGGTCTCTTTCAGCTCTATGGTTCTATGAGTAATTTAACTTTTATTTATGGCCACTTTCAAATTCTCATGTTACCAGGATTTTTCAGTGTTAATGTTGGAAAGACTAGAGGAAATGTTATTACTCTAAATTACATTGTTTCTCATTGATATTTTGTTAAAAATATTAAGAAACGTTTTATTGATCTTAAGGTTTGTTTCTTTATTTTTTTAAATCCTTTTTTGCCCAAGATAAATTGGTAGTGTCACAATAGATATTTGCAATTTAAAACAGCATGAGAATGATAGAAAATAGAAAAGAAACAGACTTAGACACAAAGAAAGAAAAATTGTATATAGTGTTCTGGTGAATGAAATGTCTATTACAAAGTTTGGTACCTGCAAAATGTCAAGGACTCATTTATTAGATACATAAGAGCATAGCAAATTTTGCTATTTCTTTATGTCTTATAACCATCAATCAGAATTTTACTGTTTAGAATGGATTGATTGGATTCTGTCACGCTAGTATTATTAAAAGAGAGTGTGGAAATATAAGACCAAAGTGACTCTTCTCAAGAGCCTGAACTACTGGATCACTTATCTTTAAGAATCAAAGTCAGGTCTGTAGATAATAACTAGCAGAGGACTGAAAATTGATTAAATACATTTTCTAGACTTAGATTATTTTCAATTTCCCTGGATGGAAGTTAAAAAAAATGGTGTTACATTTTCACAAAGAGCAGTGTTTCATTTTTTAAACATAAGCCAATTACCCAGCCAGTGATAAAACTTAGCATAATAATAGTAGTAATAATATTAAGGTTGATAGCCAAGACAGAATATAGAAACATCTTTTACAGCTCAATTATTCTATAAACGTCTTCTACTTGCACAGTGTTACGCACTGAAACAATCTTGGACTTTATTCCACAGCACCATAAGGATATATTTTTATATCCAAGTTCACAGCAACGTGATGTTCATCCAAATGGGTCCTGCTTCACCAGCATCAAGACTGGAGAATATTTCTTTAGTCCTGCAACAGCCTCTGCTAATGGCCCTTTATTGTAGTTTCAGTGATCTGAGCTTTAGCATAACATCTTATTACCATCATCCACTCTCAGCATTTTAGGCCCCCAGTCTCACAACATATAATGTGCAGATGGACTTGTGTACCTGTCTGGAACACAGATTACTTCCCTGGTGCACTGCATGGAGGCATCGGTCTCCCCATTCATTTTATACTGGAGGATGAGAGTAGTCTAAGGCCTCAGGCTGACATAAAAGCTGTTACAGGTTCAACCCTCTCAAACAGGGCAGGATTAAGGGGGGGGAGGGCTAGCCGGGCAGGTGCCCGGGGCACCAACCTATGCGGGGCGCCTGATGGCAGCTGTAAGGGGCGCCGCGCACCCGGCCTCATGGTACCCCTTAGAGCTGCAATCAGGCTCCGTGTGCCTGGGGCCGGGGCCCACGTGGGGCCCCTGAGAGCTGCCATCCGCTGCCATCAGATGCCGCATGCCCGATTGCAGCTGTAAGGTGCGCAGCGCGCCAGGGGGCGGGGCTGCACATGCGTCGTGCGCCCGCTGTGCAGGAATGGCTCGAGCTGGACCTGCTCTCAAATCCAGGACTCTGTTCTGGGAACATCTGTGGTCTGGCAGGACCAAAGAGCCCTGGCCCTTGGCCAACTTCTCAATAGAAATGCTGCACTGGGGTGGTTTAAATGTAAAACATAACAAAGAGAGAGAGGCTTAAAGTAAATTCATGTGAAAGGGATAGAGACAAAATGGATACCAGAAAATAAAAATAAAATAAACTTTCTAACGACTAACATTTATTTCAACAAACTGCAGCCTGAGTTAAAGATAGATTTTTTACCAATCTTTCTACTTCCAAGCTGTGGCTGACTTTCTCTCAATAAAGACCATCTATAGAAATACAAAGTGCTGTTTTCCCCTCTCTTATCAGATGAAAGATATGTTCCTAAGATTTTCACTTATATTCAATTCCCAAAGTCTCCTTAGGTTGAGACACCATCTTTGCAGCTTGCAAGGGCTTTGCCCCCTTATATCTGCCCATAATGAATTTTTTTTCACAAAATTCACTGTTTTGCCCCCTGACTCAGGATGACCTCATTCTGTTCTTCCCTTCCTGTGGTCTTTCCATTCCCATGATGATTTTCATGTAAATAGAGTTTCTCTTAAAAAAAAAATCTACCTTGCTTAATTTACATAGGAAACAAGTGATACTACTTCCTCCTACTTGGGAGGAAACCAGTTTCTCTCCCTTTGATCACAGACTTTAGAGTATAATATTAATTGCTTGTATAGCGTTAATACATACATTTCACAGTTATAACAATCACCCGCATGTCACCATTTCGCATGTGATATCTTACATGTTCCATTTTAGCTACAGATTATAAAATGAGTTGGGGTACACAGGGCTGGTCAGGTCTTCTACATACCTGGGACTCCCTTGCCATCTAGCACTGGGGTGCTTTTTGGGTCACATCTCCCACTCCCTTACAAAGTGACCTGCAGACAGCAGGTCAGAACCCTTTTTCCTGGACAGAGCATCTGCCACTATATTTTCTTACTCCTTTATATGGGGGAAAAAAACCCTCTTGGAGCCTTTGCCTGGTCACAAGACATAATAACAGCGTTTCCATAATCTCACCTACATGTGTTGCTATAAAAATTAGACAGTGGTACTACTGACTGTGAGCATGTTATTAGATTGATTCATTTGTTCCCTCAACCACTCCATGACTCTTGCAACATCAATGGTACAAAAGGGAGATAGTGGACCACATACAAATCTGAGGAGCTTGGTTGTCCACAAGATCAGTCAGTCAATCTCTTTGAAAACCTGACACTACTGCGTTCTCATTCCTCCCTCCAAAAATCTTTATGTTGCTGTGTAAATCACTAGTACACTCAAAGGGTACAGTGGAGGGGTAGATACACTCTGTCCCAGGTGTTGCATCATTTATAGTAAGAAGAAGGGGAAAAAAACTGTATAGCAGCCAAGTATCAGAGGGGTAGCCGTGTTAGTCTGAATCTGCAAAATCAGCCAGTTAGTGTTTGTGACCCAACTATAAAATGTGGTAGCTCAACCTAGAGACTGGAGTCAATAAAATGGCCATTCCACTCAGAGCAGTGTGGCCTAATGGCCAGAGTCAATAGTGTTGTCCACCTCTATTGGCCAGCTGGGTAAGTGGAGCACCACATAGAGGTGTATGGCACTGAGGGTAAGAGGATTCACCCTCCCTGTTTCTTCTGAGTCCCAGACAGAGCCCTTGTGTCAGTGGGGGGGTGCTCACCATTGACTCAGCGGGGATCCTCCCGAAACATGCTTGCTGGTTTCCCAGTTCATGCACTGGAGAAGCATCTAATTCTTCTTGGCTGGTTCTGACCCTTCCTTTCTAAGCCATGCTCCACATTTCCCTGGGTCTCTTAGGTCCTCAAGTGGTATAGCTCCTGCTGGCAAGGTATCTTCCCCAGGCTCATCAGGCAGCCTGGAGTCCATGTGTGTGCCATGGCTCTACAGTCAGAAGAAAGCATGTAGTCTGTGTCCTTCAGCAGCCTGCCCAGACTGACTTGGGCTGCTTTCTTTTATACTCTACTGTGTATGGCCAGCCTGGAGGCAGAGGCAGAGGCAGAGGCAGAGGAGCAGACTTCCTTAGTCTGCAAAGAACAGTTTATAGGCCTGAGTCAGCTAATTTGGGTTCACAGGGCTCAGGCTATGGAGTAAAAAATTGCTGTGTGGAGGATCAGGCTTGGGCAATTTTTTCAGCCCAGAACCCAAGTCCAGTGAGCCTGAGTCAATTGACCTAGGCTAGTCATGGGACTTTTTATCCCTGTATAGATATACCGTACATGTGGTTTGGAAATATTGCATATCTAGCATGCATTTGTAGATTGGAGAATTTTGCAACATCACTGAAATGTATTGCATGCATATTTGGACTTTATACTGCATCAGGTACTGAGCTCAGAAGCATTTATTTATATGTAAATGTGCATATTACAATGGAGGACTTTGAACTAAATGTTTAATGTTTGCCAACTGACTTGAGGCGGTATCTGTACATTATGTAACAATCAGTCAAACATTTTGGCTACGTCTACACTGTGCATTGTTGTGCAAGAAGGTATGCAAATGAGGCATGGTGATGAATATCACCACGCCTCAATTGCATACCTAATGAGCCACCATTTTGCAGAAGGGGCTTCTGTGCAAGAAGGAGCTGTCTACACTGCTCCCTCTTGAGCAAAAAACCCCTCTTGTGCAGGAGCCGTTCTGCTGCTTATTTTCAGGAAGAACAGCTCCTGCACAAGAGGGGCTTTGTGCACAAGAAGGAGCAGTGTAGACAGTTCCTTCTTGCGCAAAAGCCTCTTCTGCAAAAATGGTGGCTCATTAGATATGCAAATGAGGCATGTTTGCATATCTTCTTGTACAACAATGCACAGTGTAGACATAGCCTTTGTATACCTAAAGAAGGAAAGGGGAAGTAAGCAACTTAACATCTGTAACTTTGGAAAATTTCTGCTAATGACTGAGATCCAGATTTTTCAAGCAATAAACTAGTTAGATCAGTGTTTCTCAAACTGTGCTCCGCGGAGCCCCAGGGCTCCACGAGACATCTCCAGGGGCTCCGCGAGGGTGACAAACTGGAAACATCGATACATACACATACAATCAGTGGACCGCTGGGGCTCCGCATAAATTTTTACACATGTAAAGGGCTCCGGAGCCCAAAAAGTTTGAGAACCACTGGGTTAGATTATCCATGAAAAAAATAGGATCCTCTTTGTTTTAACTGTAGAATAGATTCAGGGGTTTGGGTCTCTTCCTGTATTTTGTCATGAAATAATGAGATATACTGCTTCATAAATTATAAAACAAGCACTGGTTTTTAAGTGACATGAATTTTGAAATATTTCTGTTGCATGTAAACTGTCAGAGAAAACCCAGTATATTCACTTACCTGCAAAGAATGGACTGGGGATTTTGTACTCAGTGCAGCCTCAGTTATGAATGTAGCTTGCTGTGTTTGTACTTCTTTTCCCCTTTGCTTTCTCTCTGAACCTATTGCAATGAGGGTATAATCCTGCATGGTGTCAAGCATCTTGCAGGTTTAAGTACTGAAAATGAATTCCACAGACCTTGACAGTCTAAGAAAGGGTTTATTTCTTCCTTTTACCTGAAGTGCTTTATATAATTAAGTTGATTTGGGGACCATATTGATCTAAAAAAACCCTTGATCAAACTAACATTAAGATGGAAGTGGAAAGGGATTGGTTCTTATTTCCTTCTTCAGGTTGGTTGGTATCTAAAGATGAAAGGTTAGGTAAATCCTTCCAATACGTGGTGCTTTTTGATAGTAGATGAAGCGAGCTAGTTTTGAGGTGTTTATGCTGCAACTAAAAGTTACCAGGATTGAAGCTGAACATAGTGACAACTGGATGGAAATGAGCAAAAGACTTTGACACCAGAGAAGAGACTGAATGCAGTTTGGTTAAAGAAGGTTCTGGATATTTCTGTTAAAATGCTCAGCTGTGAAATAATTGTGGCATTAAAATGGTGGTCTGTAAATTTCAAAGTTTACCTATTGAAATGAATGACAGGTCTCGTGTCTCAGAACCATTGTTTTAGTTGGTCTGCTTATCCAGAAAGGCAACACTGAATCAATTTATGCTTTTTTCATATGTTGGGTTTGTCAGTAATGTTGATAGAGCTAGCTCCATACCTTTTTTCAATTTACACTTGAGATTCTGGAGCACAGATCTGTGACAAAGGGAGAATTCCACAGTATGTTTGGTGGCTGAGAAATACGGCCTCGGCTATGTCTACACTACAAGGTTTTTGTGCAAAAAACGGCAGAGCCTCCTCACCTTGAGCATGTTTTTGTGCAAGAACATCAACAGAACAGAGGGCTTTTGCCGGTAGAATTATTCCTCTCCCCATGAGGAATAACTCCTTTTTGCGCTATAGCTCTTGCGCAAAAAGGCAGGTGTGGATGCTCCGGAGAGGTTTTTGTGCAAGAAACCCCTATAGGAAAAAGCACAGGTGCTCTGATGGCCATTTGTGATGCGCTTTGAGGTATGGATGCGCTTTTGCACAAGAAGTTTTTGCGCAAGAATTCTTCTGCAAAAGGCTTCTTGACCAAAAACCCTGCAGGGTAGACTAAGCCCTAGTGGATGTTAAAAGAACATAAAATGAGTGTCTCTGTGCACATGAGCAGTTGTATCTGTGAGTGAATAACAGAGAAGGAGATTAATATGTATCTGACTTTAAATAAAAAAGGGTATTTGGCCTAACTGCTGCACACACCTCAGCACAAAGAAAAGGCAGAACTGGTAACTAGAGAGGAGGGCAGGATATGAAGGAACATTTTTATGTGAAGAACTGGCTTATGTCAGTGGTGTTTTGTGCTACAGCATCACACCTACTAGGAATAAATTAGTTGCTTTTCACTTACCTTGTACAGAGTTGTGATTTATTTGATTTGCATGAAATTGAGAAGCGGTTTTCATTGACTCCTAACCAGGCACTGTAATTCAAGAATGTTGAAAAAGGGCCATCTCATGCTGTTATGTCTCTATTCTGTGGAGGGTGAGAATAACTCACTTAATAGTCTAATTCCATGGTCACATAACGCCTCATTCCTTCTTACTTCATTACTGCAGAATACATTTATTTTCATGGAAAACTACTTACGCTGCTAGCTCTAATGTGATATGAACATTTAGTCAAAGTATGCTTCCTTCCATTTCCTTTTAAAATAAATCCCCATACAGAGTAGCATTTCCTTTTCTGGGGGCTTTCAATTTATTGGTTAACAGAACATTCAGAATAGTTTAGCTTACTCTGCCACATAGTATAAAAGCTCTTTACCAATTACAACTACAATACAGTCTCAATGAGAGCTTATAGTCAGTTATCCTCTTTAACAGAGTCCTCTTCTTTCATATTAAGAAACATCAGACTGTATGCCAGTCTTAGACTAGGGGGAACAGTGTATGCTTTAATTTAACCAGAAAATAAATTTGTGGTATAACAATTATCTGAGAAATAAAATTATGCTATGCATTCACGTAATTAAAGACTGTGGGCTAGAGATCTTTTGGCAGTTTAAATCAGCATAACTCCACTGAAGCTGATGAAGCTATATTGTTTCACAACTTCCTAAAAATTTGTCTCCCTGTCCTTCATTAATACCATGATGTTAAGTGCTTTTCTTGACACACTCCCACCCTCTATGTAAATTTCACCCCCCCCCCCCCGCTTCCATGCCCATAGGATGCCACATTCGGGAGAGATTTAACTACTCTACCACAACCCTGATATTTATATACCACAACCCTGATTCTCTTCTTAGTTAGACTGGTTTTAATTTAGTGGAGTTTTCCATGATTTTTGTATGTGTGTGAGAAAGAAGAATCAAGGCCATTGTGTCTAATTTACAGTACTGTTAAATCACTTAACGTGTGGCACGATTTCTGTGTACTTCAGATTACTTTATTCTATTATGTTGTTGCCATAGCACAAGGGGGAAAATATGTTAGTACCAAAAAGATTAAAAAGAAGAGACATAACAGAAAGGAGCTTGTCTGTATGTCAAGTTTTGTACGGAGCCTCCATTTAGACTTTGAAGTAATTTAACAAAAAAAGAAACAAAACATAATCACTTTCTCTCCTCCTCTCTTTTCAAAGGACTTCAAACAATATTTACATTGAGGTTTGCTTACAATGAGTTCCTGCATACTTTCTATTGTCTATCTGAAAATAACTAGTTGTATGCATCCCTTTGGAGTGCTGTTGTTACTGATGTACACTGTTACAGAGGAAGAAATACACAGAGGCAGAGAAAGAGAATACACAAATGACAAAATGCTTTTGAAAGCACAGATTCAATATGTGTAACCACAAATGGAAAATATTCTCCTAGACATCCATTGGAATTGGATGCCAATGACCTCCTAACACCTACAGTCTCAGAATAATACAGTACCAGTAAAAGAATATAATTTCACACATATGTTTTTGTGTTTGTATAGTGTACACATCTTACCTTAGCAGTGTAATATCCCTTTTTTTTTAAGTGTGAGAAAAATGTAATACAACAGAAATAACATTCCACCTATTAGGACTGTGGCTTACAAAAGTAATCAAATGCAGTGCAGGAAGATTGGAAGTACTATCAGTACCGTTAGCTGAAAGTATTCAAAATTCATGAGGCAGGCTCCATAAAATCATAAGATAAAATATGGGTGTTCTTTGATCTTCTGGGTTCTTTGTGCCTTTCGGGAACACTCGGGTCACATTTTCAGATTTTTCTCTGCCACATTGAGAGCAAGAGACTCACTTAAAAAAAAAAACCCTGAAAAGATGAGATAGTCAGCTTGGTCTAGGCTTTAATATCATGAGAGCTGGCAACACTGGTTTCCATCCACCTACCATGACTTGTTGATAGTTGTCTGAAAATAGAATTGTAAGTTGAAATGATGTAATATTTTCGTTGTGTTTTTCTTGATTAACCAACAAACATATTGCTAAAACAAAAATCACAGTGTAGCGGGGCAAAAATGCATTTTGCATATTATGCTAGTTAAACAATTTTCTACAAAATGCTTATCTTTTCATATGGTGTTATACTTATTAAATGCCTAAAATGTAACTCAGGACCCCTGGCTATTAAATACATACATCTCAGACACCTGAGGACCTTGACAGTTGGCAAAGCTTTATATTGATAGTTACCATAAAGTCTTCTGAACTGTGTTTACAGCTCATGCCTCTGAAGCTGCCAAAGCCCTTCTGTGGGATGAAATGTGTGACAAACACCTGAGATGAGGCACTCTAACAAACTGATATGTGCAGGAAAGTTAAAAGGAAGTGCTATGGAATTCAATATCTCACTGCAAATATCTTACTATGATCTCAGTTTCATGAGTCTCTTTTTCTGATGTAAGTTATTTCCAATAACAGAAGTGAGGGGCCACCAAATTTGTGCAGAAGGCGGGTAATGTGGACTGATGAGTATAATGAATTAACCCCCTTAAAATGGCGGTGATGGAATGGTGTTGGAAAATATCCATGGGTGGCTGGAAATGCTACCAATGTCCCTTCTTCAGGGATGGAACTTGGCCTCTAATTATTTCCAGATAAATAGATAGTTGGTTCACATCCCAATTCCCATGGATCTTGAGGGATCCACAAAAGTCTGTGTGCCTTTGAGGTTCCTTTTATTGACCCACTAATGTAGCTGGCAGTGCAGCACTAAACCCAGGATGTCCAATCCCAGTGAAAGTGAGACCGATGCAGAATCAGTTTCTTCTACTTCCTTGAGCTAGAAATAACCCAAATTAAAATCTGCCATTTGATTCTATATCTGATACCAACTGTGCAATTCTCATCTTTACCTTAGAAAATGACACTTGATTACTACATGCTTTAGAGCAGCATTTTTCAAACATGTGTCACGGGGCCACCATGATAAGCCATTGGTGGGCCCACGCCACGTTATTTACTTAATGTGTCTATAGTCACAGAGTCTTGCAGCTCCCATTGTCCGCAGTTCGCTATTTCCAGCTATTCCCTTGGCTTGAAATGGTGAATTGCAGCTAATGGGAGCTGCAAGGCAGTATGGCTATGGACATGTTAAGTAAACAAAGCAGCACAGGCCCACTAGCTGCTTACCCTAGTGGCCCCCCAACCCCAGTTTGAAAAATGCTGCTCCAAATAAAATACTGACCATGCAAACTCCATTCCAATAAGTGGCTATAAGAACATAGTAGTTAATCAATGTGCATTGGCAGGAGGAGGGTGCAGGGAGGGACTGGGCCAGGCCTGCCATGGACAGGGACTGCTCCGGCCAGCTGCAGCAATGGTTGGGAGGCCTGACCCTATTAAACTGCCGGGTCTTGGGGCAGCTGTTCCTTATATCCCCTGCCCCAGTTGGCAGGTCTGTCTGAGACTACCTAGCAGATAAATGTGCACAGACCAAGCAACTCCACATTCACTCAATAACTATTCAGGACTTCCACCAGTTCCCCGTCTTTTTCTATCCAGGTCCCCCAGCCAACCCATTGCTAGGTCTTTACCATGTACCCCCTCTCACAGAAGAGTTAACATAAGCTATAAGAAGGGGGGTTGACTCCCTGTCATACCAGTCATAAGAGCCTCAACCATCCCATTCTATTATTTTAACCAGCACCTTCTTTTTTTAATTCCTTTATCAGGCCATTTATCTGGTGACAGTGTCCCTAGACTCTCTTTGTCAGAAGCTGGGAATGAGCAACAGGGAATGGCTCACTTGATGATTGCCTGTTTTGTTCATTTCCTCTGGGGTACCTGGCATTGGCCACTGTTGGAAGACAGGATCCTGACTCAGTATGGCCTTTCTTATGAATTATGGTCACTGGATGCCTTCTCTCTGGGAGTACCTACTCTGGACATCTACCCCACACTTACAAACTAGGTTATGACATATAGTTTACTCCCTTTCCTCCTCCCTTTCCTCCTCAACACAATGTGGCTTTCGTAAGGGCCGCGGGACTATTGACATGATCTTTGCTGCGCGCCAACTTCAGGAGAAGTGTCAGGAGCAGAATCGTGAACTTTACACAACTTTTATTGATCTCACGAAAACCTTTGACACTGTCAGCCGACAAGGTCTGCGGAGGATCATGTCAAAATTTGGCTGCCCCCCTAAATTTATTCAAATGGTACGCCAGTTTCATGATGGCATGATGGCCAGAGTGCCAGATGGTGGAGAATCTTCTAAGGCATTCCCAGTAGCCAATGGCGTCAAACTGGGCTGTGTACTCGCACCTACACTGTTCAGCATCATGTTTACTGCTATGTTGAATGATGCCTTCCAGGACAGTGTTGCCGGAATCAGCCTTAAGTACAGAATGGATGGGAATCTTTTCAACCTGAGGAGACTTCAGGCTATCACCAAAGTAAAAGAGACTGTTCTGAGAGACTTCTTGTTTGCCGATGATTGCGCCTTGTATGCTGGCTCTGAAACAGAGATGCAAGTCAGTGTGGACAAGTTCTGCACAGCTTGTGACAACTTTGGACTCACCATCAACAGCAGAAAGACTGAAGTCATGTATCAGCCTGTCCCTTATGCACCGTACACAAAACCCACAATCACAGTCACAGGGCAGATGCTACAGGCAGTGGACCATTTCACTTACCTCGGCAGTACTCTTTCCCATACAGCTAACATTGACATAGAAGTCACATGCAGAATAGTGAAGGCAAGTTCTGCTTTTGGTAGACTGCGCCCCACTGTATGGGAACGTCGAGGAATCAGCCAAGCAACAAAACTGAAGGTATACAGAGCCGTGGTACTTACCACCCTCCTGTATGCCTGTGAAACATGGACTGTGTATCGAAGGCACGCAAGACAGCGTAATCACTTCCACATGACTTGTCTTCGCATAATATTACGCATCGGATGGCAAGACAAAATACCAGACACTGAGGTTCTCTCTAGAGCAAGTTTACCATCAGTCCACACCCTGCTGATGAGTGCACAGATTAGATGGGCGGGTCATGTCATTCGTATGCCGGACCAACGTATACCTAAGCAGCTCCTTTTTGGGGAACTCTCTATTGGTAAAGGCTCGCGTGGTGGACAGAGGAAACGTTACAAAGACACACTCAAGGCCTCCCTGAAGTCGCTCGGAATTGATACAACCACCTGGGAATCGCTGGCACACAACCGCCCTGCCTGGCGCAGTCTCATTCACAAGGGATGCCAAGTTCTCGAAACAAGGCACATCTCTGAAGCACAACACAAGCGCGTGCAAGTCCAAAGCTACCAGCGCAACAATTGCAATGCCTACACATGTCTGCCCGACATGTTCCAGGACATTTGGTGCCCGAATTGGCCTGATAAGTCATCTTCGGACACACTGTATCCAGTCTCAAAGCACTTAGTGGTGTTGAGGTCTTCATCGACCACGATGGACGAACGAACCGAACTCCCTTTCCTCTTCCCTTTCCTCCTCAACACAATAGGCCCTCTCTGACACCATGGTGTAGAATGCAAAATGAACAAACAAACAAACAAACAACTCCCAAAAAGCAAAAACAAAACCACTCCAGCTAAGCCAATATGAGGGAAAAAAATTCATTCCCAGCCCCCCCTAAAAAGGAGCAACTAGCATATTTCCCATAACAGTCCTAATCAAACCTGATATTCATACCTCAAGTGGAGGGAGGGTGGGTTCTGCCTTGCTTTCTGCCTAAAGAAAGGGCTTCTAATGTTAGGGCTTGCACCGGTTTGAAACCTTCTGCTGTTATGTTCCCAGGGTATGAATCAGATTTACCAAGTTGACCTTCATCCAAGTTTTGGAAGCAGCTTCTGACTTCCTTCCTTATCCTTCCAACTCAAACTGCTACTGCTACTTTCCTTGGTCAAGACTAGAAAATACCCCTGCTCCAGGTGCAGTGAAGTCAAATCCTATTGTTCAAACAGCATCCAAGGAAATGCAGAAAGCAAATCATTATTGTAGATAACAAGCAAGAAGAACAAATCTATCTTGGAGGGGCATGGTACCAGAGTAGATATATTTTGATACCAGAGAGAGAGAGAGAGAGAGAGAGAAAATATATGTATATGTGTGTGTGTGTGTGTGCATACACACACACACGCACATAATTTTATATATATATATATATATATATAAAATTTTGGATTTCCATTCAATTTCACTGAAAAATTGCAACAATTTAACCAAGTTAATCATTTAGCTCAAAGTAGATATAAATTCTAATTCAGGTACACACATGCAAAACCTGAATCTATTTGAAGTCAATGGAGTTATTTAGGTTTTACACCAGCATTACTGAGGTCAGAATCTCTCTGAATTAAGACACAACGAGTTTGTACTCTATAATTATGCACATCATAAATGCCTTCCTTGACTGACTGTAACAGGTTCGGTCCTGTGTACGAGCGCCCTTTGGTGGCTGAAGAGGGTCTTGCAATATTTACTCATCTATCTGTGGGTGAGTCAATGTCCAGTCCGTGGCTGGGGTTCTGGCCTCTTCTTTTATCCCCCCCTTGCTCGGGTGTGGTTTGCAGGAAGCTGGGGGGGGGGGACCCAGGCCCACCCACTCCTCCGGGTCCCAGTCCAGGGACCGTATACTCAGCAGTTACCTGCCAAGTTTCAAAGTCTGTAATTACGGTCACGTCACTGGGCCACTTCCCCGGGATGCCATTTCATCCAGCCCTTCTCTAGTGCCTTGTTGCTGAATTCCCCTTGTCTGGAGTTCTGCAGAGTTGTTGTTGGCTAGCCATTAGCCGCAGGATCTAGCTGCGCTCAGTTACGAGGCCCAGCTCCCATTTGGAGCTGTTCAAGGTTCTGGTGTTCCCCAGTCAGCCCAGAGGTCTGCCTGGGTTGAGCTCCAGGAAGGAACTGACAGGCCTTACCTAGCAGCTCCTTATATATCAACCTACCACATCCTGATTGGCTGTTGTGAAGGCTGCCCCCCTGCTCAGAGGACCTCTCCACTGCTCCTGATCCACTGCTCCTGGTCAGGGTGCTGAAAGGCCTCCAGCAGGGAGGTAGGGTTTTGTCTGCCCCATCACACTGACATTATCCTCATTTTCTGCACAAGAGAATTTTAGGTCTAGAATAGTGGTGGGTGAGTCGTGTGGTAGGTGACAGTGTTCTTGTCATATACGTACAAAGTCCGTTTCACTTACAATGAGTGACTTTTCTGAAAAGTGTCCCATAACAACAAGATTTTTATTTTATTGCAAATAACTTCATAAGTATTTGGTAGCCTGGTGTAGGTATCAAAATATTTTGTAAACAGAGATTAAAATCATTACTATTGCTGCTTTCTGTGCTGCCTTCAGTGGTACACAAACTCCTTATTACTATGGATTTCATAAAATTGGACATTATGTTTTTCCTATGAATGTGCAAAGCTAATTTTCCATGATCTATCTCTACAGACCATTTGTCTGGGTCAGCTTTTATCACAACATATTGTACATGCTGTTCCATATGTCTCAAAGGGAAGGTTTATTCCATCCCCAATATAGTAACAAAGCTCTTTTCTTCTGGTATTATGAAAGGAGTACCAAACTTTCAAAAGCCAATGTTCATAGAAAGGAAACATGCTCACTGAGCCCTTGGAGACTATGCTTCATTTGATCAGAGACATTTAGGTATGCTGTCATTTTGTTCCGGCATGTTTTGCAAGCCAGAAAACCCAAGAGTCACCAATCATCCTGATAAATCTCTTTCCTGGACACTTCATTGTGAACACAAATAAAGAATGAACTGATCTGATATACAACAGCACAAGAAGTTGCATAGCTGCACTGTTGTGCCTTACAAGGGGATTCTGTCCATATCTAATCTAATTCTCATTAGATACAGCTACTTCACAGCCTGTAGACAAGCTCTGGAGAAAGATACTAAAATCATTGGACAGGTTTGCTGAAAAAGGATTATAATTGTTGGCTTAAGAAGACAAAAAATAAAAAATGGACAGTTTTTCTTTAGACATTTATTTAGAAATCTGTTTTCCTTCCTTGATGTACAAGCATGTAAATCTTGTGAAGGATGTGTCTACATGGGAGAGAATATGGACACACAGGGTATTTTCTCAGGAGCATCTGTATGCTTCATGTGGTACAGGAGAACACACCTGAAATCAGAATAATGCTGTCAAATAGAATATTTTGATTTTAATACCACATGCCCAAATAAGGTGGAAAAATATTACAGTGAGTGATTCTCAATAGTATTTCTTCTGGTTTAAATTTCCATGAAAGGAAAAATCATGTATAAAGATGCCATTATTTAAACCCTCGCCCACACACTTTTCATTAGATGTTTGTGGGAGCCAAAAATTATAGTTAAACCAAAGAAATGGGCATGTATACTACAGTCAAATTGTGTAAATACATGTGTGGAAACTATGAGATTGAAATGTACAATCTTGAAACAAACAGTAATGTGCCTGTAATCCCCAGGGATTGACCAGGCTTACAGAACTTTGAATCAGCAACATAATGCTCTGAAGGCATTACAAATCTGTAATTTTTATATTCAAAACTTATAAATCAAATTCAATATCATTAATAAAAGAAGCTACTTTTTAAAAAGGATAAAAAACCTTTCAAGTAGAAGTTAAAAGCAAAGGTGGCTTTATTGAAGGAGATGCACAGCAGTGGAAATGGAGGGCTAGACCCAGAGTACAAATTGCCTTAGCTCCACTGACTTTTTCTTTGCCCCTGATTTTGTTACATGTATGATCTTTTATTTGTTCTTTTCTAGGCATTTCAACTCTGCTACAAATGAGCCTGTGGGATTTAGAACCCAAACACATGGAATTAGGCACTTAGCTCCCTTAGACTTTTTTTAATATACCAGCTTAATTTTAATATTTCCATCAAACTAACTACACCTCTACATCACTTGACATTTTTGGCTTATTTCTTTCAGAGAATCTACAGCATAGTCTATCTCCCCTACATTTTGGCTGTATCAGGCAGTACCACAGAAATCAATTCCATTGTCTTCAAAGTGAGGCTCTTGTAATGCAGTGCTAGAACCAACAGATCAAATACTGCTGTCAGTGAAAATCTGAAATAAGTGTATGAAAGTGGCTATACAGCAAGGAAGAAACAGTTGGGGAAGAAATAATCCAAAAAGAGAAAATGCTTGGATGTGGAAAGAGGAGAAATAGCATAATATGCTATAGAAACAAGTCAGCAATAGAATTTATTTGTTTAAACGTGGTTAACTGTAATAGCAAAGTTAGAGCTATTATTATGCTCAGAGTCAGCCAAAAGTAATTCATTTGGGGGGATTTCAATTTCTTGAAAAAAAAAAACCCCAAATATATTAAAGAAAAATGTTGACTTTTGTTTTAAAGTTGACATTTTTCACTGATATAAAATAATTTCCTGACCTTTTATGCAGAAATATATATTTTTCCATTTAAACAAATGATACTACATTGATTTATGCAAGATGAAGATCTGTCCTAGTATTTTTCAGTCCGCCTTCACCTTGGGGAAGCTCCCTGGTCCTTTACGAGAATAGCTGAAGAGTGTGAAGGTTATGGGGAGAGACAAACACAGAGCACAGAAAAATATATTTAGAGCTGACTGAAAAATTTCAGTTGGAACTAAAAATATTGATTTGATAGAATCAATGCATTCAACAGTTGTTGATGGTGAGACTTTCAAAACTTTTGATGGAAACCAAGTGAATCTAGTTACCTGCCTGCTACATCAGAGCTCTTACCAGATGAGCCTAGTTACCTATTACATCAAAGCTCTAAAATAGGGCTTTAGATTGTGTAAGCCCTTGAGATATTATAGCAAATCTGCATCCCTTATGGAGAGAAATATAATGTGCTGTATTTATTTGGGCATGAAGTCAGGTTAAGGATAGTTTGGCCATATTTGTGAACACAGTGAGGGTATGTCTAGATTGCAGAGTTTTTCCGGGATACCAGAGGTATCCCGGAAAAGCTCTGCCGTGTCTAAGGAACGTGTCTGATTTTCCAAAAAAAATTCAGAAAAGCAGACGTGTTTTTTTGTCATCCCTGTAAATCTAGTTCAATGAGGAAAAAGGGATGTTCTGTAAGAGGCTTTTTTTCCAACAATTTTTTTTCCCAGTGTAGATGGGCCAATTGTCAGAAAAGTCTCTTTCAGAAGAATAGCAGGAAAAGATATGCAAATTGCAGTTTGCAATTTGAGTATCTTTTTCCGATAGAACTTTGTAGTCTAGACTCAGACTGAGAGAAGAGCATCCTCCCAAATATTTGCTTATGCCCCTCAATCCTGACCTGACACAACTCTGCCCTTTCAGTATTAGTGTTCCTTGATTTAGCTGTCAATCATGCAAATGAAGGTCCAAAAAGAGGTTATTACATATTTTTACATTGAGACTTAATTAGGATTTGAACTTGAATGTCCAGTGGTGAAATACTAGTATATTAACCCATCTTGGCCCCTCATAAAAAAAAAAAACCTCTGCCAGTTTCTCCTTAAACTATATAAAATTTGATCTGGGTTATTCATCTGATCCCTAATATCTATTAACCTATTCTATGAGAAAGTAGATTCTTCACACATACAGACCAAGTTGATATCTATTGATTCTGATAATGTGCAAAAAGAGCCCATATTAGAAAATATGTGTAAAGGACTTAGCTGCTGTTTATTAGTAATACACCACGCATTGTCAACGCACAAATCTAATAGCATACATGTGTAACAGATGACAAAGCCAATACTGCTACAGTATCCCAAAATGTGTTCAACTGTTTTTCCCACGAATGCCTAATTTAGAGTGCTCCCAATAAACATATCAATAGATGTGGAACTGAAAATTAGGGGCTAGGCATATTGCAAAAGAGTTAAGATTCATGTTAGTGTGATATTTCTTTAACAATATATAAATATACAGGAGCGGCAATGTGGTTAATTTGGTATCTTACCTTCCAGATCAGCCATGATTTCATAAACCCTGACAAGAGAGCTCTAATCAATGGCCCAGCTTTCAGAATGAAGTGCCTAAACTAAAGTTATTGGCTGAAAGCTATATTTAGCAGAAGGGGGAAAATCCTATTGACCAGAAGATTGGGTTCAAGTACAAGTGCTATCTGGGTAAGTAAACAGGTAGATTTTCCTGCCTGGCAGACAAAGAGAACTGGGATGGCTGGGGCAGATTGAGTGTTATCAGGCAACACAACCACACTGAGATGTCAGTCAGAGAAGAAGGAGTAGACAAGGGGGAATGAATCAAAGAGAACAGAGCAGCCTAGGGGATTAGGCAAAAAAAAAAAAAAAGGCATTGAACAGGGAAACAGAATTGAGCTGTCAATCAAGCAGTTAGAAACAGGCCTAGCTGATATATGCCACATTAATAATGCTTTTGGAGAAGAACAATTTAGGGTGCCTGAGACAGAGTCTCAGTTTGAATTAGCTGACTTTTAGTTCTGTGACTACAGGCATATGGAAGAGAGAGATGGGCTCTCATCTATCTTGCTGTGGTGAGGTACAGTGCTTTCATAGTTGATTTTCCACAGATGTAAGTAGGTTGTGTAGCAACTTTATGAACATTGTAAATTTAGCATCTGTTACTATTGCAGGACACAACTAGATTTGATTTTTAAATAGATAATAAGGTTTGCACTGCCAAAGTCAGAGGAAGGTGAGACAATGACTGGTCTTGAAGATTCAAGATGCAGTACTCACACTTGAGTAGCTACATAAATAGAGCAAGAATGTCTTAGTGAGGAAAGAAAAGCACCGAAAATAAAACTCCTGAATGCTAACACCAATGACATATTGGAATAACCAAAGGAGGAAAACAAGAGAGCAGAGGAAGCAGACAAAAGCAATGCAATGAAAGACCTTAAGAAGAGTTCTGTGCAGCTTAAAAGATTGTCTCTCTTAGCAACAAAAGTTGCTCCAACAAAAGATAGTCTCTCACCTATCTTGTCTCTCTGATATATCCTGGGCTCAGCATGGCTACAACCATGCTGCATACAACAAGGAAAGATTAACAGAAGAAAGTTGAAGACCTAGCTACTGAAGCTGAAACAGCTGCAATAATAGGACACTACGGAGACATTTATCAATTGAATAAAATTCGGTGTGGAAACTTCAAAAGACAAAATGGCCAATCAAAAGTAAAATATGGAAAAAATGCTTACAACTGAGGTAAAACAGAATAACAGATGGATAAAGAATTTCACAGAAGTTCTCAAAAACCTGAGCCCTACCTCAACACACACATTTGATGAAACAATGTGAATTTGATCATTGTGTTATCAATGCTGGTCCAATAGAGACATTGGAATTAGAGGCTAGACTCAAGAAGCTGAAAAACAACTAAGCAGAGGAAGATGATCAAAGTACATTGGGAATGCTTAAGACACTTGATACCACCACCTAATGAAAATGACAGAGCTATTCAATGAAATCTGGAAAGAAGACACCCTCCTATCAAACCCATGGAAACATGGCAGAACTATCAGAATACCAAAAAATGGTATTTTGTAGTATTCTGTTGTGTGTTCTAAACAAGTTAAAAGAGGCACCAGCTGCAAACTTAGGGAAGAACAGGTTGGATTCAGGCCCAGGAGATCTTGTATTTTAGATAGTTAAACTACGTACTATCATAGAAGAATATTCAGAATAGCTGGCTCCCCTTATAATCAAGTTCATTGAATTCCTAAATATATTTGATAGCCTACATAGGCATTCATTGTCTTATAGAATTTCAGCTACATTAGCATCTTCAGGGTTATATACAGCAATGCAAAATGTTCTGGCAGGGTGAACAACCAGACACCAGAGTGGTTCAACTGGCATGAAACAGAGCCACATTATATGTCTGCTATGGTTTGGCATTGCTATAGATGGGATAATAAAGAAGAATCTTAAAACCTAAACACTAGTATAACATGGATAGATCACAAATGCCTTAGAAGACCTAGATTTTGTAGAAGTTGTAGACCTAGACAGTGAAGTTGGCAAAAACAGCAGGCCAAGCAGGGCTCAAAATCAGTTACATCAGAACAAATACCCTAGAAACCCAGACAATAAACTATAATATTCCTCTAGAACACAGTGGTGCCAGCTGCCTCCTTTCCCTTGAAATGCTGAACCTCAGCTCCACTGCAGGTCCAACCCCCACTTGACCTCTTTCCCCTAAGTCACATTCCCACCCTGCCTCTTCTTTCCCTATCCCACCCCATCTTTTCCTATCCTTTTCCAACCTTTCCCTACCCTCACTCACTCACTTCTCTTCAGCGCCTCCTGCATGCCACTGAACAGCTCAATGGGTGGGACGCATGGAAGGGATGGGGCACAGCTGATCTGGGTGGCCACTGGTGGGCAGAAGGTGCTGGCACTTTAAATCCAGACAGCATAAGTGGAATTGGGCTTGTTTTGTTCTTTAGCCACTTGGAATGGTTTAGAGTTTCAGGCTGCTTCCATTTACCTCCCCACCCCCCATCCCCTTTTTAAAAAAAATTTCCTGGGTTCTCACTTGCACTGCTGATTGGTCATCTTGTCTCACTCTATGCAAGTATAGTGAGGAGGATGCTATAGCTGCAGCCAGGTTCATGCGCGTGCACACATGCATGCACACGGTGGGGAGATGATGAGCGTGCACATGCCACCTGTAGCACGGAGCCACCAAATGGTGGGCTGGAGAGGAAAAAGATCAACAAAATCACAAAGTCAGAAGTGGGGGGAAGAGGAGCTGACTGCTGTTTGATGCTGAGCACCCACTATTTTTTTTTCAGCCTCGGAGCACCCGTGATGTTGACACCTATGCATTAGAAGACAAAAACATGAATAACACAGAACTATTTATGTATCTGGGTAGCACCATACTATCCAATATAGACCTCAAGAAAGAAGCTACATCATGAATTGGAGAGGCACACCCACCTAAACTCAACAACAATGGGTGCCGGAACTAGTGGTGCAGAGAATGCTACAGCAACCCTTGGCTTGAAGTGGTTTCCATTACAAACAGAGTTTATAGTTTGGTTCATTGTCTCTTTCAACCCTTTTCAACACCATATGTAAATCAAGACAGAGTACCAAAATTAAACAGAATTTTTTACTCAAATGTAATCACAGCACTAATACGTGAAAGCTGAAGATGTATTAAAATGTTGGTGGAAAACCAAACATCTTGGGGGAAAAAAGAGTAGGAACTTGACAGAGACACTGTCACCAATTGAGAGATCCAAGAAATTACTGACAGTGTGTCTCCACTAGAATCAGAAGGAAATGCTGGATATATCTGGGACACGTCCTCAGTTGCCAACAAACAGATTCCCGCATGAAGCTGTCAAGTGAAAACCAGTTGTGAAGAAATGAGAAAATCCAAAGAGAACACTAAGAAGAACTGTTAGCAGGGCAGACATGACAGCCTCTCTCAGCACCAAGGAGCAGATGGAAGCAGCAGTTAATAACAGAGAGAGAAGGACAAAATTAGTTTCCACCCTGTGCAACAACATTGATGAAAGAAGGCTGTAACTATAATAATAGTAACAAGGACTTCAGGCTATAAGCCATGTGAGGCACATAACTAAAAAGCAAACAACAGTTGTTTATTTTTCCAGCCAAGGTAGAGTAGAAGGCTAGTTTCTATTTGCTTGAAGGGGATCAGGAATAAAATCAATTTTGAGGCAAAATCACACGGAACACTCAATGAATCACAGGAGAAGAATATGAGATTAGTGGTGTTCAATATGACCAGTTCTAGATTTCAAACCAGAAAGGATTAGACGTAATATTATTAGAACCTTAGCCTGAGACCTGGATTTGAGTCCCTGCTTTGCCACACATTTCCTATGTGATCTTGTTTCCATCTGAATATGGGGATAACTGCACTTCTCTACTGCACATAGGTGTTAGGAGGAGATTATGAGGCATTCAGGTACTACTGTAATAGAAGCATAAGTACTGAAGATAAATGGATATTCAGTTGTGTGGTGGGATTTTTTTTCTTACTTTGAAATAAATTATTACAATCTCAGTTCTGGCTCAGTATCTCAGGCTGGTGATGACAGTGACAATTAATTACCCAAAGACAAATCTTAATGTTATAAAGCCCCCTGAAGACAAAAGTCCTGAACTCAAGAGAATAAAAATAAGGATCCTCTGACAAGGATCCAAACCAGAACAGCCAAGGTGTAGAGAAATCCCTTTGAATAGCCAAAACATCAATAACATTTAATTTTAATTCATTTGAGAGATTGTGACTCTAGCCCCAAAATTAAGACAATTAAGTTTTCTTGAGTAACAGTCAAACAGAAGTCTTAGTCACTCACAGAACCTAGACCAAGATGTGTTGGAGCTGGAGACAAAGCATTGTTAAGGAATCCGATCCAGCCATGGCACAAACTTTCAAAGGAAAGAGATAATTCAGTGTCCCACTCTTCAGTAAAACCTCTCTGATAAAGCTTTTCTACCATCATCAGGACACTACTCAAAGTATAGATTTAAGTGCCTATTAAAAATGCTTACATAACATTATGTAAGCAAATTTGAAAAGTTGTCCTCAATTTAGCATTAATTGTTCAACTTGAACATTCAAGTCTACTCTTTCTAGCTTCACTGTTTTTCTGTCATATATTTGCACAGAAGAACTCTCCACAGCTTTTGTTTTATATGAGAAATTGTTGTGGATCTAATACAAAATTCATTTTTGTGAGCTATTGCTCTTCTGGACATTTAATAGAGCTCTATTTCTCAATGTTGACATATATATTTTCCTTGTATAAGTTAGTGATAACTGTTTGTCATGTAGTTTAACATTATATATAGCAACACTATTAATAACAGAGTAAATAGTTTCTCACATTATATTGATTATACAGGTTGAACCTCTGTTAATCTGGACTCCCCTGTGCGGCAACATAAGTGGTCCGGCAGGAGCATGGATGTTCTAGGACCAGAAAGTCCCTGTGGAAGGCTAGAGGCTGGGCTCCTCACAGCTGGGCTGCTACTTACAACCCAGCAGGGCCGCCCGGCACATCCAGAAGCCCGGTGCACTGTGGCAGGGCTGTCCGGCACATCCAGGGCAGGGAAGGCGGGGAGGGGGAACTGGCAAGGGGAACAGCCAGGAGGTTGGCAGCTGGTCCAAAGCTAGGGGACCGGTAGCAAAGGTGCAGATATGACCTCTTCTGCTCTGGCAAAACCCCTCCTGTAGGATTGGTCAGGTCCCAAGAGTTCCAAACCAGGGAGGTCCAACCTGTATTAAGATATAAAAGTATAATTGAAGACATGTTTGGAAAGAGGTTTTCCTGGTACATAATACATAATATATCATTAGTTATTAATTCAAAAGATTCAATTTAGATATCCATCCACTAATTAAATGACAGAGTATTTATTTATTATATCCATTAATGGTTTAAATGGTCCTTACTTAATTTTGGCTACTTGATAATTTTTCAAAGCGAATGAGAATAAAGTAGGAGTAAAAGACTAAGCTAAATAAAAAGAAAAAAAATTAGAAGTAAAGGGCAAAAAAATCATTCTTCAACCAATGCTGTTTTGTGATTTATGTTTACATCAAAAAGCAATTTTCTTCAGTAAATCAAAGGGAAAGGAGAAAAGACAGTTTAAATCCAGCCTTCTGTGCCGCTCAGTCTTAATCTGAGTTTTATCCGCCTAGTTCCCTGTGCTCAGAGCCAGAAGAAGCTATGACCATGGAAAGTGAAGAAGGCAGCATGAGTCCTAGAGAAAAATCAGAAGAATATTTTTTATTATTACCTTTGTTCAAAAAAGGTCAAATATTCTTAACGTCTATGGGTCTGTGCTATATTTTTATACTGTTATTTAGCAATTTTGAGGGACTGTCCTGTATTTGTATAGTGACTAATGAAATGGAGTCTCCACCTCAGCTATTATAATAAAGAAGAATTGTGATGTTTATAGTTATTTGGAGTCTCCACCTCTTGCATCAAACACACACACACACACACACACACAGCTTATTTGGTAGAGAAGAACATTTGAAAGACATGTGGACCATAGAGTTTTAAATGAAATAGGCAAATAAAGGAGCTGAAATTCTTAGTTTGAGTAAATAATCTACACTACGAGATTATTTTGAAACAATGTATTTCTAAATAATAACTCCTGAAATAACAGTTTTGAAATGGGTGTGATTTCTCATCAGAAGCAGGGGTTGTGGACGCTCACCTTTTAAAAAACGTAAGTGGAGTTATTTTGAAATAACGTCCCAGCATAGACATGCCCTTAGTGTAGAAACATTGACTTGATAAAAGAAGGTTTTTAAAACTGATTTTCATTAGACATACTACCCTTCACTTTCCAGAAACTTTGTCTTATGTCTCTGACTAATCTGGGTAAAGTAAATAAAATAGTCAAATAATCTGGGTAAAACTCAGATTAAAATTGAGTGAAACCAGTGAGTCTTTGACAAAAAAATTTAGGCTGAAGTCAATGGAGCTATGTTGATTTACACCAGTGCAAGCTGTGCACAGGTTGAAAAGGAGAAGATCAATGGCATGAATACTGCTGAAAATACCCAGCACATAAATCAAAACACACATTATTTGCTACCTTTTGTACTAGCTTTACGTGTTGTTATTCTGTAATGCCACAATGAAAGCCGTTAAACTGACAAAAATAGAGGACATGAAGGAACAGAGAAAATGGAGGAAAACATATTTGCCCCTACCAGTACACATGCTGACAAAATTTTAACCAAATGATATAGTGACAATTGTCGAAATGTTGCTATGACATAATCTGTTATGTATTATGAATAAGAAACTTGGGGTGCTTCCTGTGACTCCTTTCAAAAGGATTATACTGAGTCATGTAGCCTCATTCATTCAAACAAATTATTTTAGGTTTGGATGCAATTCCTCTCTCCTTTGCATGAAGTTAGGAGGATATTGATGAGACTGCTATTTATTTAATACATAGAAATTATAATGGTAATAAAGAGACTTCTCTTGCTTGCTATTAACATATAATCCATCATTTTAATATGTATTTGTTCCAAAAGTAATGTGCATGTTGTCAGCCTTTGACAATTTTTAACACCAGAGGTCTCCTCCATTGGGCACCTGTCTGTTTCTTAAGGTGCTTAAGTACCTTTAATAGCTTGACCATTAATCCCTCCGTGCCTCAGTTTCTTCATCTAGTATATATTTTTGAAACTTTGTGTGTCTGTCTGCCTACCCATCTGTGAGTCTAAGAACTCCTCCCAAACAGTAAGAGTTAGGACCACCAAATTTGGCATGAAGCTTCCTCTTATCATAACTTAAAGCAAGGTAAAGGCTTTGTTGTTCCAGGACAATGGGATTTGCCTGGAATTTGAGTGTTTCTCATAAATGGAAAGGGAGGGACAGTTATACTGAAAAATGACCACATGGGGACAGCAAGTGGCCTAGACCAGCAGGGGCAGGGATGGAGAAAGGGACAGCTATTTACTACGTATTTCAGAGAGTTTGTCTGTGTATTTGTCTGTTCCCACCAGCCAGGAAACATGCATCCCTCCCCTGACTGTGCCTGCTGCAGTGGCCATGGACAGACACTTCTCACCTGGTCCTAAACTGCTGCAGCGAGAGAGTTCTGGGGTTATCCTTTCTCCGTGGGGCAGCCTGCATGATGATCCTCTCATCCCCAGCCCCACCCCAGAGCAATGATTGAAATGAAGAAAAAAATGTATTTGAGTTAGGGACTCAAGCAACGCCGGGTGAATCTTCTAATCTATATAATGAAGACAGTAATATACAAGAATAGCGGTGGACATCTTTTTGAAAAATTGCAGAAGGAGAAACTAAAGGTCAGAGAGGTTAAGGCTGAAATTTTCCAAATTGGCTATTGATTCTTCAATTTCATAGTCACTTAAAATAAAGCAGGAAGATTCTGAACTACTCTCAGAAGATTTGTGGTCTACATACTGTAACTCTTCAGTTATTCTGTGCCCTAATATTATACATATAATATGACCATAGCTGAGCCTAATATTATTTGAATCATGTATATGTCTATCCTGAAAGACCAGGTTCAGCACAGATAATCTGAAAGTTCTCTCCATGGAATAATATCTTACAATGTTACATCAAAAAGACATATAAAAGGCCAAAGAGCATGCAACTCCTGTATTCAGTGTTGTGTCAAATCTATCACCAAGTAGTTACACTCCAAAGGAAAGCAGAATGGATTGCAAAATTGTGTGCACTGGTATCCATGGCAGTAAAGAAAAAGCATGTCACACACCTGCTTTTCAGATATGACATGCTTTTGTATAGCCTGAAACTGTGTCATGTTGCTTCTTACTTGTGAAACATGCAGCCTGCAATAACCAAACTGACAGATTTTATGGACAGAAGAGACTGTTACAATCACCTAATCGCACTCCTGTATAACACAAGCCATAGAATTATACCCACTGGTTTCTGAATCTTGCTCAAACTTAAGCTCAGAAGTTCTCTTTTGTAAAGGCATTAAATTTAAAGATTTAAAGATTTTGGAGGAAATCCTGACTTCACTGAAGTCAATGGGAGAGTTGATATTCACATTCGTGGACCTATGATTTAACCCTAGACTTGTTACTTTACTGCACTATAATATGCTACAAAATGACGCAAGTGATTTTCACATTTTGACAAAAATATTTTCTATACTAGTGTGAGTGCTTTGTGTTCAGAATGAGTGTGATAAAGAAAAAGAACCATTTTGTTCAGCTCAGATGCTTCAAAGGATGATTTTAAATTAATTTTCTTATACTTTAAGTTGCTATTAAAGGCCAAGTTGTACAAATTTTTACACAAGATTGATGAGCACCTACATGTTAGAACAGATGCACTGAACTTCATACAGTTTCGCTTTAGATAGCATGGACAATCTAGAAATAGGAATGCATCAGTCGGAATGGCTGGATTATCTGTTTCATTACAGAAAAACACTTTCAATTAATTCACTGTCAAGACATAAGAATTTAGTTTGATTGTTTTTTAAGGGAAAAAAATATATATATTTTCTGTTTTGGAAAATCTTTATCCTCAATGTAAAAGTGGTGCAAAGCTGAACTACCATTCTATCCTGGCATATAGAAGGAGTTTTAGGATTTCACTTATGTGCTGAAGCTGTGATTAATCTGCTTATCTGAAGTCTGCAATGCAGAACTGATTTATGTGTAAGGTTGAATTTATAGGTTTGTGAGTTTTCTTAAGAACAGCATCTTTGCAGAAAAAAAATATTCCATGACCCCTTTTCCTTATTCCTATTAGACGAAGAGTGTAGTCTAATATGTTCATTACTCATAGATAAAAGTACTATATCATAGTAGGAGAAATTCTACATAAGGTATGATCTGATTTATAAAAAAGCTCATCCAAGTAATAGGCATGCTTCTACACATGAAATATTCCTGCTATCTGACATACATCTGTGGTTTATGTATGACTTACATGGATTCTGCTGGGTCGTCAGAACTTTTGAAAACCAGGTGACTTTTTTACATATCTTAGTATGAATTTAACAATATTAACTTTGGTTTCCTATTTGGCGAATCTTAACCAACTTGCATCCATCTATAACAAATTAATATTAAACCTGCACCATACATTTCTTGTTACTTATCTAAAATGATTTATTTTGTGTTACTTTTATCCAGGCATATATGAAAGTATCCTGCACTAATGGATTATCCTGGAAAGTTTTGCCAAAGTAAGTGTTAAAGAGGCATATTAATAAGTAGAGTATAATCAAGAGACTGGAGGTCATGAGCTGGGAACACTTAGATGGTAGGCTTCCAAAAATCAAAATAGAGAGTAGGAAGAAATACGGGAAGGGAAGGCTGTGACAACCAAGCCATTTGGAAATTTTTCAACAATTTTTTCTTGGAAAATACTCATCTGTCAAAACTGAAACTGTTTGCAGGAGAAACTGGTATTAATGGATTTCCTGGTTTGGAAGAAAAGGTCTTTTTAAAAATTTCAAAATTGTTGTAACCTGATATTTTGATCATTTCTGAAATGAAAAAAGTTCTGGGTTTTGGATGGATATTACCTTTTATTTCATAATTTAGGTTAATTTATAATTTAAAAAGAATCAAATCTTCTGAAATGCTGAAAAATGTGTTTGATCCAATCTGAATTTTGCCTACATTTTCCTTTCACAAAAATTAGAAATTTTGACTTATTGCCCTGATTTAGGACAAAGTCTTTTTTAATCGCAAAAAAATTTCATGGATGGGGAAAAAGAAAACCTGTTTCCCACCTAACTCTGGTTAAGAAACTTAGCAAAGAATAGAAGTTGCCTCTATCTGAATATATGAGTAATGTGGAATGAACAATGAGATAAGGTGGGATTTTAAAAAGCAGTCACTCAACACAAGACTAAAGCTTCTGCCAGAGAAATCAATGTTAAAATTTGCATTGGAGGCTTCACTGCCAGCATGGTTTGAATAAAGTCCAGTGCTTTATAAAATCTGTTTCTTAAAACTTCTAATTTTTGAAATTTTATGAAAAACTCAAAGAGACTTTTTGGTTATTTCCAGTATTTTCATTAGGTTACCATGTCTGCATATGGGTTACTCTGGTTCCTGACCCTACTGAAAGTCAAAACAAGATTTTCTATTGACATAAAAAAGGCTAGGATTTTACATTTAAGTTTTAAGGGTGGTAAAATTTGTAAAAATGCTAGAATTCAGCAGTTGTATGTCAGTATAAATCCATTGATTATTCTGGTGTAAGTGAAAAAGAGACCTACACAGTTTTCCGTGTTTACTGAAACCAAATCTCTGAATGCTCTGAGCCTATTGAGTATCTTCAGGAGATTGGCAATTAATTTATGAATGAATTGTTGTAGTTACTTTTTGTATAGGGCTTAAAAGAGCAAACTGTAGTATAAATGCAGTAGAGTGTTATCATTCTGAAACAGTGACTTTTAGATTCCATATGCTTTATTCAGCAGCTGAGGGAATCTCCAGATTTAGCAAAATATATGTTTGACATCAAAACAGAATCTCATAATTTTCAGTTTCTCTATTTAAAATCAGATGAACATGAAAATAATTTACTAATTAAAAATGTTTACTTACCAAAATTTGCAAACCAATTATTTTGTATCTGGTTACTAAACTTGGTTAGAATATGAAGTATTTTTTATATTGTTTCCTGAGCCATTTTGATCTTGTATCCCTTCCAGTTATTAGGTGTGACATATGTGCATATCTTATTTCATACACTAGCAGAACCAGAAGGGCATGGAAAGGTTTTAGTTTTTCTACTTCCATGAAAAAAGCTCAAAGGATGATAGATTTTCATTTCCTTATTAACAAGCAACTTTCACATTCCACTGGAGTCACAAAATGTGTGGCGTTTTAATGTTGGCTATGTATTGTAACAGTCATGAATTTTCATGACTAGTTCTTAAGCCAATATCCCAAGAGAATAACAGAGCAAAGCAGTAGAATAAGGAAATATTCATAGAGCTACATCTCCCCACAGCAAAGATTAGCTTCATTCTTTTGGCTGCACGCTGAAGAACTAGAGCTGGTCAAAAAATAAAAACTTATTTTTAGTAAATATGCAATTTAGAAATTGCCATATTGATATGTACAAAATGGATTCTTTTTTCTTTTTTCCGCTCTTCCTTTAAAAAGAATGTCAAGCATTACACACAAATGTTAACTACTTTGATAACATTTTCAATAATGTTTTCAATAAACACCTGAAAAACATCCAAAAAGAGGTATAGCATTTGTCACAATTTTTTGACAACACAGACAATTTTTCCTGAATTTTCTGAAAGGGTCATTTTTTTCTATTAAAATACTTGTTACTTGAATTTTTAAAATGGTTTTTAAAATTATCCTTAATATAAGACGCTAACGTTTCATTTCTGGAAAGCTATTGTTCCCATTCTGTTTAAGTAAAAAGCACAGTAAAATAATGGTGTAAAATAATGCTGTAGAATAATTACATTTTTTGTTAGTTTGTTTTTAGGAGATAAGTAAAGTGAAAATGTGTTTGGACTTTTCTATTTCCGAGCAAATATATATTCACATCATAAAACCCACAGCATAATTCAACACTTCTTAAAGATTCTGTTCAATAGGGGTATGTCTAGACTACATGCCTCTGGCGACAGAGGCATGTAGATTAGGCTACCTGGCATAGGAAAATGAAGCGGTGATTTAAATAATCGCCACTTCATTTAAATTTAAATGGCTGCCGTGCTGAGCCGATCAGCTGTTTGTCGGCTCAGTGCTGTAGTCTGGATGCTCTGCGGTCGACATCAAAGGCATTTGTCGACCTCCCCGGTATGCCTCGTGGGATGAGCTTTACCGGGGAGGTCAACAAATGCCTTTGATGTCGACCATGGAGCGTCCAGACTACAAGCACTGAGCCAACAAACAGCTGATCGGCTCAGTGCGGCAGCCATTTAAATTTAAATGAAGCGGCGATTATTTAAATCGCCACTTAATTTTCCTATGCCGGGTAGCCTAATCTATATGCCTCTGTCGCCAGAGGCATGTAGTCTAGACATACCCAAGGGCTGCGTCTAGACTGGCATGATTTTGCGCAAAAGCACCTGCTTTTGCGCAAAAACTTGCCAGCTGTCTACACTGGCCGCTTGAATTTGTGCAAGAACACTGACGTTCTAATGTAAGAAATCAGTGCTTCTTGTGCAAATACTTTGACGCTCCCGTTCGGGCAAAAGCCCTCTTGCACAAATGCTTTTGCGCAAAAGGGCCAGTGTAGACAGGCAGCTAAGACGTTTTGCGCAAAAGCAGGCTAAATGGAAAAAAGCCCTATGGACGCTTGGAGACTCCGTAGCCAGTCAGCTCCCTGGGACTTCCTGGTAACCCGATCCCCCTTAAAGCAGACGCAGGCTGCTGAGCTCACATGGCAGGAGCCTTCCTCGCACCTCTGGCCAGAGGTCTGCCACATGGCCCCTGACATCCAGCAGACACCCCCAAGCACCATGGCAGCTCCGGGGGGATCAGCCACCCACACCCCCAGCGCAGGAGGCCCCCAGGGGCCACAAACGAAGGGCCCCATCCTGGTCCTCGGGGGAGCTGGACAGCCTGCTGGACCTCTGGCAGGAGGAGGAGGCCCTCTAAGACACCCACTCCCAGCGCCGGAATGCGGACATCTTCACCCGCATGGCCCAGGCGCTCGCCCAGCAGGGCCACCCAGCCCGGACCCTCGAGCAAGTCCAGGCGAAAGTCAAGGAGCTGCGCCTGGGCTACGTGCGGGCCAGCGAGGGACAGGGGGCAGGAGCCGACACCTGCCCCCACTACGACCGGCTCCATGCCATCCTGGGCCAGACAGCCCCACAAGCCCCGGAGGTCCCCGTCGACAGCAGCATGCGCCCCCCCCGTCACCAGGACCACCGAGGCGGGGGAAGGAGACAGCAGTGCATCAGAGGATGAGGCCAGCACTGCCACCCAGCAGGCCCCCTCCAGCAGCCCCGATGTTTCCCGCGCATCCTCGGAGGCCGGGGAAGGATCCACCAGTGAGTGTTGCACTTTGCACTCACGAGGGCGGGGGAGAGGGAAGCCAGGCACCCGGAGGGGGGAGGGGGAGAGCATGTCACTCAGGCCACATGAGCTGCACGCTGTGTAGCATTAGGCAGTAAGCAGCACGTGCAACCACGTGCAGCCTGGTGACCGAGCGGCATGTGGCCGCGGCAAGCAGCTCCAGGGCATGCCTGGGACCGTGCTGCTCACACACATCTGGCTGGACCAGGGCGAAGGGTGGATGCCGGCTGGAACCAGCCAGGGCCCCAGGGACTCAGGCCAGAGCCCGCACCTCCGCAAGGGTGCAGCACGGAGAATGGCACAGCCAGCTGCTCCTGGGAAAACCACAGCGTCACAGCCCTGTGAATGTGGCCCCCACTGAGCCCCTTGCCTGCTCCCGGTGCCTTGGCTGGCTCCCCGAGGGAAGTCCCCACTGTGGCCACACATGTCTCTGGGCTACGTGTGTGAGGGATAGTGGGAGGGAGAAGGGGGGAAGTGCTCGGGCCACCCGAGTTTTGCTGCAAGGATGGGACACTCCCCAGTCACTCTCCTGGTTCCGTCCAGGAGATATACCACGCGATGGGGATCTGAGAGCCCAGACCACGTCTGCCAGATGTGCTCCCAGGCACTGTGTGGGGATTCATCTCGCTCCCTGTCAAACACTACTGATTAGCCCAAAGCCTCACAGCCTCCACTGGCAGGGAGTTCCACAGGTTAACGCAACACAAGGGCCCTCCCACCCTCCACGGGGCCAGGACACAGACCGGTGGTTACAATACATGGAGGAGGACCCTACTCCAGGGCGGTCCTCTTTGCAAACATACAACACGGGGGGCAGGGGGGGAACCGAATGGGCCCAAGCCACACTACTGTGGTGTCACCTGGGCTCAGGGGTGGAGGGCATAAGGTGTGGGGACAGTGGCCGGCCTGCCTGACTGACCCATCCTTTCTTCTCTTCCCTGCAGCAGGACCAAGCACAAGTCGGGGACCCTCCAGTCCGGCAGCAGCAGCGGCAGCAGCAGCACCCCCAGCCGCCCAACCACCAAGGCAGAGGCTCCACCACCGGGACCAGCTCCTTCGGCACCACATGCAGGCCGTTGAGCGCATCGAGGCTACCATCACTTGGCACGTGGAGGAGGACCTGCAGTGGTGCCAGGAGGCCTGGGCCGCCTTCCAGGCCGAGTGTGTGCAGATGGCCAACTCCATCGCCACCCTCACCGCCTACATTGGCCATGCCATACATTATGGCATGGTCTTGCCCCACATCCCCACCATCCCTCCCCTAGCACTGCCCCTGCCCCCTCCTGCAATGGCCCCTCCTGCAATGGCCCCTCCTGCCCCTCCTGCAATCGTCCCTCCTACCCCTGCTCCTGCCCCTCCTGCTCCTGCTCCTGCCCCTCCTGCTCTTGCACCTCCTGCCCACCTCCCTGTGCAGCCTGCCCCGATGCGGCCTGCCCCCCATGTCCAGGTCCGCCCCTGCAGGAGTGGTCGCATTAGCCAGGGCAGCAGGGGGTAGGCCGCATCCCCGATGATGCAGATGGGCATAGGCACATCCCCGACAGTCAACTCCCGCCGGGGGAAGTAGGTGCCCGCCTCCAGCCTGTGAAACAGTCCAGAGTTGCGGAGGATGCAGGCATCATGTGCCCTGCCGGACCAGCCCGCATAGACGTCCAGGAAGCGGCCCCAGTGGTCCACAAGGGCCTGGAGAACAATCAAGCAGTACCCCTTCCTGTTTGTGAAATGGTCTGCTCAATGCTCCGGGGCCTGAACGGGGATGTGGGTTGCATCCAGGGCTCCCCCACAGTTGGGGAACCCGAGGGCAGTGAAGCTGGCCAGCGTAGCATCCACGTCGCGCAGGCGGATCACTCTCGGGAGCAAGACATCATTGATGGCGTGGACGACCTGCAGAAGGGTGCAGAGAAACACAAGGGAACACATCACATAAGGCAGGGGTGAGTGTGTGCTCCCTTGGCTCCCCACCCCCCCCGTGATTCCCTCTGTCCTCACGCACACACACACACACCACGGCCCCCTCGCCCCATGCTCCCCCCCCCCCCACCAGCAGGCCTGTGCAAGGGAGGGACGGCCCAAACCCCTGGGTGACCCAGACTGGAGACTTGGCTGCCCCTGGGCATGGAGTGCAGCACCCTCCCCCCACCCCACTCCCCCTGGGACTTACCTCCATAACGATGACACCGACAGTGGATCTGCCCACCCCGAACTGGTGTGCCACCAATCAGTAGCTGTCCAGGGTGGCCAGCTTCCAAAGTGTGATGGCGACCCTCTTCTCGATGGGGATGGGTGCCCGCAGCCGGGTGGTGGCTCTCTGGAGCGCAGGGGTGAGCCAGGCACACAGCTCCAGGAACGTCCGCTTTCGCATGCGAAAGTTCCGGAGCCATTGCTGGTCGCCCCATTGCCCCAGGACCAGCCCATCCCACCAGTGGGTACTGGTGTCCACTCTCCACAGTGGCCTCTCCACCCTGGGGTGGGGGTGCCACAGGGACTCCATGGCCTCCCTGGTGAGGGAGTCCAAAGCGGTCTGCACCTCCTGGTCCTGGAACAGGAGGGCACCAGCCTGGAGCAGCAGCTGCAGGCACTCCAAAATGGCCGGCAGTGGCCAGAGCAGGCACATGGCCGCCCCTGGCTCCATGGCAGACAAAACAAGGCAAAAGGAAAAAAAACCAGGCAAAAGCACTAGGTGGCAAAAGACAGTGGTGTCCAAAAGGCAGAGGGCAACCACCAAAACTGCTACGGCTGTCAGTCCCTACAAGAGGTCCTAAAGCATGGAGCAGGAGAGAAACGGCTGCCCAGGGAGATCCCTTTAAGCACGTGTCAAAAAGGAGCTCCAGCCGCCGCCCCCGGAAAGGGCTGGTGCCCTTTTCCCCTCTGCAAAATGATTCCGGGCTTCTGCTTTTGCGCAAAAGCGCGCCGCCAATGTAGACGCACTTTTGCGCAAAAGTGCATCGTTATAACGATAACTCCGTGCCAGTCTAGACGCGCTTTTGCGCAAATACTTTTAACGGAAAAACTTTTCCGTTAAAAGTATTTGCGCAAAATCATGCCAGTCTAGACGTAGCCTAGGTGTCCATCTTAAACAGCAGGACTTAGGTGAATTGCCAGGGATGTAAGGAAACTCACATACTGACTGCCTATACTATTCCAGAGTTTAACAAGCAATAATAGCCCCACTATGTAAATGAGCAGTAAGTTCACATGTATACAATTTTTAAAGAGCATAAGAAGTGGAGCATAATTGATTTTTCTCTCATTATTTACTATCACTTATAAGTTTCTCCCTGAGCTGCATGGTAAATACCACATCATTATCCTAATTTGATCATTTAAATAATCAAAAAATGAGAGGAAATTTGCAGGAAAACAAACTGGTTTATTGTTAATTATTGATTGTTGTTAATAAAAGCCATATTTTGACAGCAATATCACAAGCTAGACTAACAAATTTTAATGTTTTTTCAACATATATGGATTGACTTTCCCACACATGTATACAGTCGTTAAAATAGAAAGGAAGGGCTCAAATCCCTGCTATATTTTTGGTTCACTTTCTGCTTCCAAGAGAGTTTTGCATATTGGAGGTGTTGGACTCAATGCAACAAGGTCAGGTTTTTAATCAGTGGGACTCAGGTGCCTAAAATATTTAAAAAACTGTTACTTCGTGATCTCAACTCCCATGGAAGACAACAGAGATAGAGGAAACTTGACTCATTACACTGCTGGGCCTCTTAGCAATCAGTGATAAATGTATTTCCTGATAAAACCACAAAATTGAACTTACTCTTATTACTGGATTCTCATTTCTAAAGCCACCCTACAGGGAACACCATGTGAGCAACATAAACATGAAAATAATTGCAGCACAGAGAGAGACTTCCAGTCACCAGCTTCATGAATATTTAGCATTCACATCAGTGCTATAATCACACATGCAATTACAAACATTCCCAGTCATTCTAGAAGAATAAATGACAGGCATAGATTGCCCTTTATTCTTCAAAACAATGCTGTAAAGACTGCAAGGTATTTTGAGGGTCCCATAATTTCTGATCATCCCATGCTACAATTGTCAATCCTCACACTTTTTCTAGGAGTCTCCTGAAACTGGGCTTAATCTCCCAAATCTAAGCCAATCTAGGACATTTTGAACTGCTAAAAGTCCGCAGTGCAGATGGGCTAAGGCCTCATGCACTCGCTGCCTGCCCTGGCTTCACACACTCTGGGAAGTGTCTGGCATATCTGTGCAGTCCATAAGACTGCAATGTGCTAAGAGATGATGAATGCCCCACTCTTATCAAGGAAAATAAGAATTCAAGCACTCAGCACCTTGCAGGATCAGACCCACTCTATGTAAAAATAGCAACCAATTCAATACAAAATGAGAACCATACTATATAAGGTTTTTGAGACACTTCATATGATTTAATTGCATACAATTGGCATATTCCTAGGCCTTACTATACTCATATTCAATTCAGCTGAAAGTAGGGATGCAAAAACATTCTAAGCTACCTATCTGCCTCCCTCAGTTCTGCAGCAAGTGCAGTGCCAAACCTGTCCTCTGTGTGTGTTAGAGCAGCCACCATACTTGTATAAATTACACTGGCTAGAAAAGTCCCAAGAAACCACGCATCAACTAGGACCTGACATAGTTCAATGACCTTTATACTTCCAGCACCCAACCAGCCCCAATTCCTAACATGCCTCCTGCACCAGAGGGAGAGTTAGACAGGAGAGGGTTGGCATAAAACTGGCTATGACAGGTTTTCACCAGCCAGGCATTTCTTCACACTGAATCAATCTTTAAGGTCATTTTTAGCAGTTGCAACAGTGCAAAAAATGACGTGAATGGAGCTGAGCTTTCAGCCCTATATCATGGAATTTTATAGATTGCCTCAGAACTTACAGAAAGGGTGTCATTCCAACTCTCTATTAGGTTTTGATAATACTTTCCAGAGAATTCCATTTGATTCTATTGTCTTTATTTATATTAAATTGGACAGTAATTTCTCACAGGTGCAGATTAATTCCCCAGCCTGCATGTAAAATTCTCATTCCTATCAAGGCACAGGAGTGGAAAGAAGAAATGTGGCAGCAGCAGCAGCTCCTTTAGGTTTTGGGCAACCTGGCCTTGAAGCCCTGCCACCTAACATCCCAACAGCCAGGCTTGATGTTACCCAGGGGTTCTGCTGCCAATCTTGGGTCCTGCTCAGCCGCAGGCCCAAGGGTCCCACTCTCCGAGCCCACATGCAAGGTCACAGTCACCGGCTCCATTTCCAGAGTGTGGTGAGGGGCTCAGACTGGCATAAGGGGGGAAAAGCTCAGTATCCCCACTCTGTAAACTTTTCCAGCACCACTGTATTAATGGGGGTTTTATAGGTGGCATTTGTATTTCTTTTCACTTATCCTTGTTGTGTTGTACTGAGATTTTTATTCAAAGAAGAACTAAAATCTTTGTTTCACACAAAAAAAGATTGAATGTGGGGCAAATTTGTGGTAAATCAGAACTACTTCATTGGCATTAATAGCTTTGGGGGTTTGCAGTCCTGCTATAAAGGCAGCTGCTTCCTCTTTTGCACCTCATGTAGTATGCCAGTGGGAGCCCAAGGCTGGCAGAATTTAATGCCTAATTGTCTTGATTTGTGTAGTTTGCATTGGTGGGATATAATTAAAGTTGCTGAGCATGAGAAGTTAATGTAGTTTTTGTTGAGTATAGTACGTTGTAGGTTATGCAACAAATATTACTTCCTACAAGCAGGTGAAAATATATATGTTATACTTTACATTACATTATAATCACCTGATCTTATTACCGGTAGTCAAACCTCCACTCAGGGGCAAACATTATAATATATGCATTATAATATAAGCATTATACTTTACATTACTTTACATTTACATTATAATCACTTGTTCTTATTTCCAGTAGTCAAACCATACCTGTGATTTGTTTCTAGTCTCTCCCCTGAAAACTCAGCAGTTTGTTTCTCTTTATACAGGGTCCCCTGGTCACATTATCCCCTATTCACACCATATTGCCCTAACTACAAAGCAAAAGGTGTTTTACAGCCCTTTAAAGTACCTCATCAGTGCATCACCCAGGTAACAGGCTTCACTGCCTTCATGTTCCTCAGGTCAAAATCTTGCTGTTCTACCTCTCTGCCTGGATCATGGGTTGTCATCTCCCTTATTTTTAACCATGTTATTCTGGTAGGCCAAACTGCAACTAGTACCAGCAAGATACTTCTCTCCAGCTGTCTGTGACCACTAGTTGATTAAATCAGTGGCTCTCTACCTTTCCAGACTTCTACACCCCTTTCAGGAATCTGATTTGTTTTGTTTTCCCCATTTAAAAACTACTTGTTTACACAGTTGAACATAAAAATACAAAAGTGACAGAGCACTCTACTACTAAAAAATTGTTTACTTTCTCATTTTAACCATATAATTATAAAATAAATCAACTGGAATATAAATATTGTACTTTCATTCCAGTATATAGTATATAGAGCAGTGCAAACAAGCTCTTGTCTGTATTAAACTTTACCTTGTGTTGACTTTGCTGGTGCTTCATATGTAGCTTATTGTAAAACTAAGCAAATATCTATATGAGTTGATGTAACCCGTGAAAGACTTCTGGGTACCTCCATCGGTACGTGTACCCCAGGTTGAGAACTGCTGGGTTAAAATGACTCAAAACAGCTCCCTCCAGATTAATGTAATGTCCATTCTACCAAAGATAAACAAAAAGCAGTGTTCCAAACGCTCATGATTTTATCCTGAGTCTCATGATTATTGTTTTCCTTAAAGTCCCAGCTCCTTGTGATAGGATTTTAGATGGGAAGTGGATATGTGATTATTTCAGCCTTCATTCTTAAAGAAAAAGTATGTTTCTAGTTGTTGTGGCTGAGAAGGAAGCTTAAATGTGACCACAATATACCCTAAAGTCTCAACAAACTAAAAACAAATAAAAAATCTCTTATTTTTACATAATCACATAATTTTGTAGCCAGTCTCCTTATTTGTGGTTATTCTGGCTCATGGTTTTTGAACAGCTGGGGTTGGCAATACTAGAGCAGGGAGAAAGGGTTAAAACTCCATGATACTCCCTCCTTGTCTGAGTTCTGCCTATAGCTCATCACAGTTTGGGCCAGCTCAGTTACCTCACACATATGATGCAGAACGCTGGACTCAGGTTCACAGCCCTGCTGCCTTCTTTGCTCAGCATTGGGAAGGGAGATAAACTGCAGGTGGAGATTATCTCCCTGCGCGTTTACTACCCGCTTCCTGTTTCTCCCTTCTCCATTTCCTCTAGACTTAAGAAAATAGGTCTGTTCACCTTGCTGGATAAAGGCATGTAGTTATTTACCAATGACCAGCTTGCACATTGTTCCTTTAAGGTTAGCATTCACCCTGGGGAGACTCCTCATCTCTATCATTGTTTGGTTTCCTGCTTGTTTTCCACCTTACAGCCTCCTTGGAATTAACTCAATTCAGTCAGATAATAACATCAAGCAGATAAACTGAAGTACATACAATATTCCACAATAACTATGCATGAAAATAAGAACATACATAAGAACGGTCAATCTAGACCAGTATCCTGTCTGCCGACAGGGGCCAATACCAGAACCAAAGTCACCTCACTGCCTAGTTGCTGGGAGCCTTAGCCTATCTTCAGTGTCTTCATGGAGGCCTGATGTTTGCATTTCTCACATCATATCCTTCTGAGTCCCATGGTCCACTCTTCCCTGGGTCTGTAAGCAGGCTGGATCATCACTTCCCCCAGCTGGGTCTTTTGCACATTGGCTCGTATGGCACTGGCACATTGGCACTGACCCATAATCTAAACCTCCACCCCATAGAACAGCAAGAACGTTTTATATAATTAATGTATTTATTTGCAAGGGAGGATGATTTTCAAAGGTTGCAAGGGGTTCTGCTCCCACTGAATCTCTCCTAAGCCTACATGATGCGTCACCCTGCCCTGTTTTCATCCCCTCCTCCACTTGATGAGACACTGTTCCCCCATAATATCAGACCTGTGGGGCAGAAGGGAAGGTTAATATCAAATCACTACAGCCAGGTTGTGTTTTATTTTTCCTGTTCTTATTTAAATGCTTAGCAAGGGCAGCATAGTTTGCAAAGATTGCTTTGATGGGCTTTTGTTTAATTCTTTATTTATCTCATCGTGATCATGGAATTAGCCAGGATCTTAAACTGACCTTCAGGCTGCTTTCTGCTATCTGCCTAGAACTCTGATATTGATTGATATTTGACATTTGTGACCTGCTGTCTCTATTGACCACTCATTATATTGCTATGTTAAATCATGCTTAAGAAAAAAGATTGTTACAGTATCCCACTCTTATTAGGTCACTAATTTTTTAGGGTTTTTTTTCTAGGACTGTGTTTAAAGCTCCACTCTTGACTCCTGACATTTAAGGCTCTCTATAGGCCAGCCACATCCTATCTGCCAGATCATTTTTCAGATCCCCTAGTCCCACTGGACGCCATCTCAGCCTTTTGTTCTCACTCAGCAAGTCTCTTATGAGTTCCTAAAGCATGAGTAAGATATCATGGGGATAGAACTTTCTCCATGATAATTACCTCTACCACCTTCTTGCTCAGCTACCACCTTAATAAGTTGAGCTCAGCCTTTTAGCATGCACACAATTCTTTTCCTTTGTACCTGATGGAGTGTGCCATCTTGTATTTGACTCTTTTCTGGATGATTGACACTGACAACTTGTCCAAGGTTCAATATAAATCAAATAATTTGTAATTTCCAAAAAAAATATTGTGACATCACAGGATACATATAGATGACAACCTGATATAGGTAAATTCTAGGAATTTTAAGGGCTGAATTACAGCACCTCCAACTCTTAAACATACAAGAAATATGGAACAAGACATAATGGACCAGTTCACATACATGAACACAGTTCTTTTGACATCTCAAGAAAAGATCAGTGACACACAATTATGATAGCATTTTGTGCTGGCATTTCAGCATCATAAACATTGTATTCAAAATATTATTGACCTCATTTAGGACCCTTTCTTAGATGGAGCAATACCAGATTTTACAAGCCATCTGACTGAAATCAGAGGGACTACTGGTGGAATAAGGTACTATTCAGCATGGTTAAGATGGCATAATTGAGCTATATATAACTCAGGGGCAGATTCTGCCACTCATTTGGACACAAAGTCATACTTTCCCTGTGAGAATTCCATTGTAACTGAATATGACTGACTCAGACTGAATAGTCATGCTAGTTTGGGTCCTAAATTAATCATGCAATGCTACACAAGGTAGAAAAATATTTTACTGAGACATCTAGGAAACTCTTCAATTGTTTTTCCTGATCCTACACCACAGACAGAGCTGGTGTGTACCTATGCTGAGTCTCAACTGTTTATTGCAGCTCTACACTTGTTTTCTAAAATGCGCATGGCCGTTTTTTTGGGACACCTGCCAGATGAGCAATATTGTGAAACTTCAGTATCAGCCCAATGAAGTGTTGCTGGCACAAGTGTTGAAGGCACTTAATTTAATTAGATGAGCCTGCCATACTTGAAACTGCTGAATATAGTATTTTTGACTGAGCCAAGGAAAAACTAATTTATTAGACCTTTGAAATTGTGCTGCACTATTGTTATTGTGTTTTCTTACAGCAACTGCAACATTCTGAATATAACTTCTGAGTCCCATTGAAAGCAGTATTTCACTTTTCTGATCTTATACATGTTGCTAATGAGCCAAGAGTGTTGGGATATTTTTTGTTTCTCGTGTCATGAGACTGTATTATCTTCCTGGCTACCACAGCATGGCATATGATTTTACACCTGATGCCCTGTAAGCCAATAGCCAAAACCCAGTTATTATTTTATAACAGCTGTATCCCGTAGGGACAAATTACTCTCTGCTTTTGCAGGGCAGTGGCATTGTCTCCTGCTAAGATAAAGACTAATGTATTATCTCTAGGGATAGAAAGGAAAAAGAAAAAGAGAAGGGAAAAAAAGAAAAAAAAACCTATGACCATTGTTAATAATATGAAACAAGGAAAGGAAAATTAAATCAGAACTTTCAGAAAGTTCTCAATTCCACCGCATATGCGAGAAACTCACATTAATACAATATTATGACTGCGGAATAAAACTCTCAAAAGTCAGAATTCCTGAAGTTAAACCTTCAGGATCCTTAATATCCAATCGTGCATATGCCTTAAAATGTGGTACCTCTATAAAACCACAAAATATATTATGAGTCAAATAACCCAAATGATAATAACAACAAATGGTCTGGTAGCACTTTATAGACTAACAAAACATGTAGAGCTACCAGACCATTTGTTGAGATACATGTTTTGTTAGTCTATAAAGTGCTACCAGACCATTTGTTGGTTTTTTTCTGTAACAGACTAACTCAGCTACCCCCTGACGCTTCCAAATGATAATGTAATTGGATTCCATCACAATAAACACTGGAGTTTCTTAAAAAGCCAGTACTGATATAGTAGATTTCATTCTGATTTCAACTCCAGCAGCTTTGCAGCAGAATGACTCTACCGGGGCAGGGGGAGGGGAATTTTGATCTGAATTACTTCTGTCAGTTAGGTATTATCCACATTTTATCCATGAAGAAATTGAACCGGAGAGATTAAGTGATTTGCCTGAGGTCATACAGGAATTCTATTACCCAGACAGTAAATCTAGGGGTGAAATCCTAGCAACATTGAAGTCAATGGCAAAACTTCCATTGATTTCAAGAGGGGCAGTATTTTACCCAGATATCCATGTCCTTGTTTCTGTGAATCAACTACATGAATATCTTCTTCCTCTCAGAAGACATGGAAGGATGACAGGACACTGCCTTTTTTTTTTTCCTGGTTGTTCAGATAGCAGAAACAGAACTGACTGGGAAACAGTTTTCCCATCCTACTAACATTATGGAGATTTTGAATTTTCTTACCCATCTCAAATAAAACCAAAAAAAGTTAACATCTCAACAATATTTGTAAACTGGAAAACATTTTATTTCAGTTTTGATCTTTTTAAAGGACCCTTCAAACTCATTAGTTTAAATTACAAAATGAAAAGTTGTTTCAAACACAAACTGGAATTTTCTATTGCAGAAATGTTGAAACAAAGCATTTCAACAATTTTGATTTTATTTTTAGTTGGGAAATGTATAAAACCTATCTCTCTGTCACAAGAAGTTTTGGCTTCAATGAATCCACATTTTTTATTAAAAACAATCTAAAATTATGTATCTTGTAGTTCAAAGCACAAACATCTGAGAACTGTGCAATAGTAAGAATTTTGCCTTTTGCAATTTTTCACAAACCATTTCTGTTTTCTAAATATTTAGCAATTTCTTATCTATCATAAATTTCAACCTACAGATTTTTTTCAGACTATTAACTTCAGTTATGCCTTTGACTTTTCACAATTCATGGTATATATTTTATCACCTTAAATCATGACATGTTTTCTTTTCAATGACCAGACAATATTTTGTAAACAAACTTCTGCGATTTGTATGAGACATAGAATGTAAAAGCCAGAAGGAATAATTATAATAGTCTAGTCTGACCTCATGCATAATACAAGCCATAGACTGCTGACTTCAACTTTCAACCATTGGATCTTATAACACCTTTGCTGGCTAGATTGAAGAGCCCTCTAGAATCAGTAGATGTCTTCATGAATAAACCAGTGGTTATCCTAATTCTTGCAAATGAATAAATAATATGACCCTTGAAGAGCACTATAGTGAACACTCACATTTATCGATGAATCATTTATTATACTATTTAAACAAGTCTTGTTAATTAAGTGTAAAAGGATTTGGGGCACAACTACTGTGTACTTTTCTGCTATCTAGAGTTGTCATAATCAAAATCCTTACATTTGCATTACTTCCTTTTGTGGCTTTGTCAGGGTTAGTATTAATCCAGTTTTACACAGGAGAGAACTATGAACACAATAGTAACATTATTTACAAAGAGAAATTTTAATGATGAATGGTAAAGTGTACAAATTTGAAAAAAAAAACCCCATATTTTTTCTTATCTGCAGAAACTAGGAAAATGATTATTTTTTACTTTCTTGAAAGATTGCTTTCCAGGTTGACAGACCAAAAAATATATAATACTAACATAGGAACAAGCATTGTGGGTATGGTTAGTGTTTATAATTTGGGTAGTTGAAGACACCACTGAAGTATTATCATCATTCATTTTTTGTTCCCGAGCATAAAATTTCATAATTATATTGTTATTCATCCTCCTATACAATTTTAGCCACACTCTATCCTTCTTTATGTTTTGAATCTTGGGATCTAAGTTTTATTTTAATTTCTGAGAAAAGTGTATTTAAAATGGACTGTGGTAGATTATGGAGGCCAAAGTTGAACTGCCTTACAGACTTCTAATGAGATTTCAGCAGTAATTATTTTAATTCCCTTCCATCTCATTAGATTACCAGGATGGCAGTTATGCCATCTACATCATATGCTTATCTACAAACACTAACAAACAGGCAGCCCATGCAGTAAAACATGAAAGTGATCCACTAAGGGTGTGTCTACACTGCACTGTAACTTGAAATAAGATACACAATTTAAGCTACTCAAATTGCATATCTTATTTCAATGTTATTTCGAATTAGCTTATTTTGTCATTTGGTGCTGTCTACACAGCACCAAATTTCAAAATAAAGTGCTATTCCAAAAGGTCCCTTTCTCCTTGTAGAATGAGGTTTCCAGGGACGTTGGAATAGCCAGGCCAAAATAATGGGCTTGATGTGAAGTCATGGGGTAGCTATTGCGGGATACTCCGCTATCCTGAAAGAGCATTGCAGTGTAGGCGTGTGTTGTGTTAAGGGATTTGTATAGGTGGAGCATGATTCTGATCTCACAATGGAATACATCTAGGCCGTGGTGTCCAACCAATTCTATAGCAGCTACTGCTATAGTGAGCTAGCCCCACTCAACTGACCTAATAGTCACATGTGGCTAGTGGCTAGCGTGTTGGACACCATGGAGAGCAATTCCACTCAGATCGTTGGACCAGATTGTACTATCAGTTTATAGCCCACTTTGTTACACACTCTTTTTTGTAAGCCACCTTGAATATTTTAAATAGTGAGGCAGGGTAAAATATTTTAAATAAATAAAATAAATTATACATAAGAGCTTGCTTTAGAAATTGCAATTCTACTTCAATTTCTCTTCTATTTATACACAGGATTTTCAAGTTTCCTGAAGATCTCCCTGTATCCATTGTTTCTGCCACTATTTTTTCTCAATTGTCCCTCAAAACAATCTTACCCCTAAAAGAGGTTTGCTCCCCTACATGATTGGGATAGAGACAGCTTTAAAAAGCTAGACTTGGTCAATCACATTAGAGCGCCTCCATATATTTAACTACGTGCCTGCCAAATTCCAGGGGCTGAAATTGAGCAGTAATTCGGAATGGAAGCCAATCAGAAAAGAGAATACAAAATTGTATTTAAGAAAGGAATACACCATTCCAAAGATCACCTACTTAATGAAAAGGCAATCTCTTCTCATTTCACTGTGAAATAATTCTTTCCTGCATTATCATGCTTTTTTATTACATGCAAATCAGAGATTTGCTAATAAGAACAAAAATGAATCAATCTTTTAAAATCTATTGTAGAAACTGCTATCAGCTATGGAGAACAAAATGGAATACATTTGGTATGGTATCAGGCCCTTAGGGATTTTCATTTTGGGTGATCTAAAAATACAGAAGCATTAACTGAGGATGCTGCTTATGTGCTCAAAAGATACGCAGAAAATTTTAAAGTGCAACATGTGACAGACACAAATGTCCACTATTTACAGGTAGTTTATTTCATCACTATTTAATTTATTTGTGTGAGTGTCCAAGAGCTCCATGTGCTCTTTACTGTAATTTTGTCCCCTTCTTTCTGTCAGTTGATATAACAATGTCACAATATCCAAACCTTTTGGAAGAAGATTTTGTAGAATGCTGAACACAACATCATATTGCATCTTTTCATGTTTTTGCGTTAAGGTGGATCCCAAGTTTTATCATCAGGTAAATGTCTGTGCAAATGATCTGAAGTGCTGATGAAAAATGTCATTACATCATATATAGAGTAGCCCAATGTCTGTGACTCTGTAATGCTGAAATGCTGGCTGTTCCCTCTGGGCAGTGCTGTTGCCTGAGTCATGTCCTTCGCCTCCCGCATGGGGGTGCTGCATGGGGACCGCGGCGCCCAAGCGGCCGCATGCGCCACTTGCTCCCCTGTGGCGGTCCGGCTGAGCGGCGCAGAAGTCAGCCAAGCGCCACGGCGGGAGGAGAAGGGAGGCGGGGCGGTGATGTACACGGCCAGGGGGCGCGGCCTGGCCGTGTATGTCACCGCCCCGCCCCTCTTCACGCCCCCCCCCTTTGCGGGGTGGTGACATGCGGCGTGACAGCAGCTCCAGGCCCCGCCCCCTGGACGTGAACATCACCGCCCCGCCGCCCTTCGCCTCCCACCGTGGCACTCAGCTGACTTCTGCGCCGCTCAGCCGGGCCTCTGCGTGGGAGCAAGTGGCTCAAGAGACCGTTTGGGCTCCACACGCCCCATGCAGCATGGGGAGCATGGAGCCCAAATGGCTGTTTGGGCTACGCGGTCCCCGAGTGAGAGGCAGAAGGGGGAGGAGAAGAGAAAGAGAGAGAGACAGAGAGAGAGGCAGGAGGTGGAGGAGAGCTGAGAGAGAGAGAGATGGGGAGGCAGTAGGAGGAGGAGAGAGCGAGAGTGAGAGCGAGAGCGAGAGACCGGAGGCTCAGTGGAGAAGACTGATGTGGAGGAGAGACCTGAAAATCCCGTCTTATGATGGGCTAATTGGCTAGTTTTATTATACTCACTAATAGCTGTATTCTCAAAAGTTGGATACCAGCAGTTAGTCCAACCATAGAGCAATTGTTCCTGTTAATTAAAGAATTTCTACTACTGACACAGTTTCCTGGATGCTTTGCCTAAGGCAGCAATGTCATCAAAAATAAATGGCTGCCAGTTTAGCTATCATTTAGAAGAAATAAAACCCCTAGCAATGGTGTTATGAATTAGAGGATTCTTTGCTTTGTTCCAATTTCTCAAAATTGGACTGGGTTAGAAGAGTTTTAAAACTGATTTGCGATTCTGGGTGCCCCATTAAACACCCAGGTGTCTTCTGGGAGACACCTTAAACAGGCCAAAGTGTTTAGAAAGTTGAGCAGCTATCTGCTGGTAATCAAACCCTCAAGTTGAGCACCCAGAATCACGAGGCAGTCTTAAAAATCGTGACCTGAAAATCACTCTGGGTATTTGGCAGAGTCTGAACTTCCATACTTCCTTTTGGTACTCACGGAATTTTTTTCTGTGTATTTTGTTTTTGCATCAATACTTCTAAAGTATTTATTAAAACAAAATCATCTTCTAACATTCTGTATTAGCCATCATTAAGGCCTCACATGTATCCCAATTAAATGGATTTAAAGCCAGCTCAATGCAATACCCAAAATAGTTTTTTAACTGATGTTCTGATGGGATCTATCCCATATTATCTACAGGCTCAATTCGATGCTGCTGATTTGACTATATTTTTAAGGAAACAATTTTATTACCAGTGTCCACATAGCAGGGACCAGCAAAGGCAACAGAAAAGAATCAAGGTCTATGATGTTCCATGGGACCAAGAAGGCTTCAAAAACAAAAATCTAATTGAAAGAGATTTTACCTAATAAATAAACAATTAAATATAAACACTGTGTCTCCAAAATAGAACAGACCACATAAATACTTTACCTTGATATAAGGTTAGGGTGAATGATGGTACAAGTTAGCTATTTGCGCAAGCAAAGGACAGACTATGTCACCAGGCTAGTATTCTTAAAGCATAGAAATTGTGACAAATCTCATCCATAGATCAGTGATGAATCAAGTTAAAAGAAATGTTAAAAGACTCTTAAACAAAAGATTGTTAAAAGACAATCATATAAAGGAACTTACCTAAAAATGACAGGAAGTTTAAAAGAAATAGGGTTAACATGAGACATAAGTTAGGAGATCATAAAGACCTGGTTGGGTTATACATTGCGAAGAGTTCATAAAATGTTATAAAGCTACTATACAAAGAGGTGTAGGTGATGTTGCATTAATCACTGTAAGTTTCATAGTTCAAGCACAATCCTTTCCTTGCAAACATATATTTTTTTCGGTTATTACCTTTCAATTGTGTCAGGACTTTCTGTATCAGCACAGTGTGAACTCATCAGTGGATAAGCTTGTTATGGATAATCTTATTTACTTTACTACCTCTCTGCAGAATAACCACATTATGGTCCTCTCAAGGGCTTATCACCTTGAATCCATCCAGTACCTGAATTGTTTATATATACAGAATGAAGAGCCTATCTGATCTATAGTTCTTTCTTCATTCTGATGCTTGTACAGAGATGTCTAACAATTTCCTCAAAATGAAAACCTTCTCGATGCAGTACACGTTTAAATTAAGATAATATCAGATTAAATAAACTAAATTGGGATCAGCCAAAGGAAATTTAAAAATAAACAGATAAATAACTATATATTTGAGAGTGTTTGTGTGTGTCTGTGTGTTTTTTTGTTTTTATGGACCCCTCCTAAACAGTAACAGCTAGGACCACCAAATTTGGCATGCAGCTTCCTCTTATCATAGCTTAAAGCAAGGTAAGGGTTCGGTTATGCTAGGAAAAAAGCAAATACCCAGAATGGAATTGTTTCTCAGGAAACCATACAGAAAAGAGACAGAATCACTAGGTAGGTGAAAGGGGCTGTGTCTCCCACCCATTAGGTGCCCTTTAGTGAAGGGAAGGACTGAAGCTCACCCCATGCCTGATTCCTACAGGAACATTGCTGGCTGTTCCCCTTTGTCAGGGAGTGAGGGAAAAGTTTGCTGCATTTCTCAGTCTGGCCTGGGAAGCACAGGGGACAAGCAAACCTGGACCTGAGACATACATCCCTCCCCTGTCTGTGACCACTGGAGTTACAGCAGTCATGGAGAGGCACTTCTCAGATGGCCCCAAGCTGCTGGGGTAGTCCTCTCTCTCTGGGGCAGCTTACCTACGTCCCCAGCTCCACCCCAGAGCAATGATTTAAATGAGGCACGTACATCTTCATTTTAGTTTCCAAAAAACAAATGTTTAGTTCAAGACCTGTAAATCTTCTAGTAAGAAATAACTTTAAAATATATAGGTGATTTTTTTGCAAAGATACAGATAGAAATTATCTTCCAATTATATATTTCTAAAATCTACTGCAAGCTAAAAAAAAACCCCTACACTGTTTGTTTATTATTGGCACATACACTGATTTCTCTTGAAAAACAAAGATCAGTTTTTTTCAGATGCCTTTTAATAAGTAACAGTAAGAATTTTCCTCTTTACATTACACAAATGGGAGGAAATAATTTGGCTTGTTTGAATAATGTGCAACCTAGGCCATAAGAGGAACAGGCTACTGGGACCTTCTGAACCACTGATAATTATTTTTTGGGGAAAAAGGACAATGTGAGAGGAAACAGAAAAATGCCAGGGTGCGAATGTGATACCAATTTATAAACAGGGAAAGACGTGTGAACCTGTAAATTATTGTCCTGCAAATCTAACTTCTTTCCCTAGCCAAACCACAATATGAATATTAATATAAAAATCACTAAACATCTAGAAGATAGAGTCACCAGAAGTTATAGGCAGCATGGGTTTAAAAATAATTTATGAAATAGTGTCCCAAAAGGGAAACCTCCATCTGTTGGGAGTTTCAAAACCAGCTTGGACAAAACACTAGAAAATGCATCACATGGAATCCTTCTTTGGCAGGGAGGTGAAGTAGACTGACTGTAAGTCCCTTCCATCTCTGTGATTACACTTCAAACACATATGGTAAATTAAAAGACTTTTAAATTTGATTACTTCTCATTTTACAACCCTAACTTTTAACCAAAACTAAAGGCTAAATTATAACACAGACATCTTCTTTTCTATTCCTTACAAAGCAAACTTAATTAAAAGCTGAGAGCTCAAGAAGTTATTGATTCTGATGAACGGATCTCTAGTGTACCTGTTTTTAAGAAACTTTGCCATTCACATGTCTAGTCCTCAGAGTCTGCAAAGAACATAGCTTATTTTTATATTAACACAATATTAACAAATAAAATGATAATAATGTCCATTCAGCAGTGTATTTTTGTGATTTTGCTGAGACATGAAATGACACATTCTGTTTCCTGGACCACTGCCAAGTTGCTTTCCTGTAGGTGAATACCCTACTTCTTAATAATGATTAAATTTATTCAGCTAAAACAATTGACCATTGTAGCAAACAAACTGTGAAATATGAACAAAAGCAAGAATATTTTTATGTTGGAGTAAGGTATCAGAATGTACAAGTGAAGTTAAAAGTGAGTGGACTACCTTGTAATTTAAATATTTTTAGAGCAACTTCTGATCACAGCCACACCAATATAATTCATGAGTAAATTCTTTGACTTTTGTTGAAGTTCTCCAGATTAATAATGCTGCAAATGAAGTCAGAATCCAACTCTTAGCAATCTCTGGTAATACTTTAAATTACTGAGTCAAATTTGTTTATGCCCAAGAAATGCACTGAATTTAGTGGTATTGAAGAAGTCCAACTGAGGCCCGGATACAACATGACTGAAGTCAGTGGAATTATACAGTGGCTGAATTTGGTTCAGTATTCTTGAGGGTTTGATTTTCCTCTCTTTCTCATTTATTTAACTAAGTAATTTAACTGATATTTTTTTAGTTATTCTAGAATAACCTGGTTTTTGTCCAGGATGGACCTCCCTGGTCCAGCACCTCAGGATCTGATCAGTCCCAGAGGAGGGAATTTGCTAGACCAGGGTGGCCCACCCATCCACCAGCACCTCAGTCGTGGCTTGGCTGCTGGCCTCCTAGTTGACTTCCTGCGCTGGCAGCCCTGCTGCCTTCTGGCTCCACCAAGCTTCCTGGCCCTGCCAGAGAGCCCCACTGCCATGTGCCTAGCTCCTGTGCTGCTAGGCTGCTCTAGCCCAGCCCGCAGGGCTCCTAGCCATCAGCCATCCATTAAGTCTCTCTGGTCCTGGAACATCTGTGGTCCTGGTTTAGAGAGGTTCAACCTGTGATAAATAGGTGGAGCTAGGATACTAATTTCACAGAACATAGAGAAGATTTTCCTCCAGATATAAACTGCACATCAGTAGAAGTTCCATGTGCATATTGGAAGGCGGAATTTTGTCCCATTTTATTTTTTCCAGCAGTCTTTTATGACCGGTGGATATTAATTTATATTACCAAGAATCCATTAATTCTTCACTCCTATTTGTAAATATTCCATTTAAGCATGAAAGTTAGCAGACCCCGTGTGAGATGATTAACCATGGTTTTTATTTTGAATTTCCGTTGGATCCCCAGGCACAAAGTTCAACATACTGTGCAAACTAAAATATTCAAGTAGTTTGATTTGGTATTCATTTCTTTTTCTCCATAGATTAAAAAAAAAATCATTCTTGTTTAACTCTGGGCATAGACAGTACTCATTCTTCTTGGATCAGAAATGTACTCATGTTACAGAATAAAAAGAAACTTCTAATTCTCTGGATTCAATTTCTTTAAATGCTTATTACCACTGGCATTCTCTGGTGGCACATTTCAGCTGTAACAGTGCAGCAGAATACCTATACTATTAAGATGAGATTGGAGATACCTGACCCGACAGAACTCACCCTGTTCTAGGCAGTTTCTAAACAGCGAAGGAGGCAAGGTTCTGTATTAAGGATCTGAAGATACCAAAAAAAAAGGGGGGGGGGTATTTTTTATATATATATATATAAAGAGAGAGAGAGAGAGAGAAAGAGAGAGAGCTATTGAACACAGAATAACTACCTCAAAAGAACACTAAAGTTTAATCACTCAAAAATTAGGGCATGCTAGAATTAAGTTTGCCTGTGCAGCCTTAATTTGTCTGCTTTATGTGAATGCATTATGAAACAGTATTTCATTATATGAACATATGGTATTTTTAACAGAAAGCCTTTAGGGCTTCAGCTGAAAACTACAGCTGAAGGGACAATATGTATTTGGTCCTGGGTTGGAACATATTCAATTGCTCTGGGGTCATAGCATGTGTAGTCTGGTCAGCACTAGGAGCTGTGAAAGAATAGAATATACTCAGTAAACAGGTAATATCTGGAGATTTTAGATGCTAAATTCAAAAGAAGGCTGTACAGAGAGTTATTATTGTAATTTCATTTTCTCTCAAAGTAGTATCAAAACCCATATTCACTTGCATATTATTAAACTACAGTTCTTAGCCTTCATAACACACTTGCCAGCATTCAAAATTATTGAACTTTTTAATATGTTAGCAATATTTCTAAATGTCTTCTTTGGACCAATCTACAGAAGAAGGCGGTTTGGGGGGGGGGGAGAGGGGAAACAGCCTCAAGGCTTACATTGCAGAGATCTCCTCATTTTTCCCTTAAGGTAGAGGAATCACTGGCCTATGTTTACAATGCTTTCTGGAAAACCCCAGAGCCTAAGGCCACATGAGGAAATGAGGCTGCATCTTTGAGGATCAAAATGGTAGCAAAAGGTGCCACTGCATTCCCTATCCCCTGAAGTACCTTACTGATAAGCAGACTCCAGTTCCAAGGCAACTCTGTATTGCAAACAGAAACTATGTACAGCAATGAGGTAACACTATTTCCACAGCTTTGTTAGCTTCCGCGTACAACTAGGGTGACCAAATAGCAAGTGTGAAAAATCAGGTCAGGGAAGGGAGCTAGTACCTATATAAGACAAAGTCTGACACATTGGAACTGTCCCTATTAAATCAAGACATCTGGTCCCCTTAACTGCAACTGTCAGGTCCTGGTTTTTTACCCCAGCAGGGAAATGTCCCAGGAAACCAAAGATTACGTCTAGAGGGTACAAGAAGCATTGCATTTCCACCCTTCATGGAGGACTTATTCTAAAGCACATCTTTCCTTTCTGAGAACCCTATTTTATGTTTCCTGATTAAGATAAATACTATTAAATTAAACTCTGAAACTTGCAATTACAATAGCAAACTTACCTCTTCAGGCCAACCCTAATATGCTTTGGTAAATCTCTGACAGCATTTCACCAGTCTTCCTGATCTGTTGTATGGCAAACTCTTTGGTCAAATCCTTGTCTGTAGCTGACGGTTTACTCTCAGTGTCACCTTCTGAATTGTTTTCTGAACAGTTTGGTAGGTGACTGCAGCACTATAGCTGAGAAGAACTAAATATAGATTTTCTCTTGCATCTTTAAAATCTTCACATGCAGCCAATCCATTAGCTTGAGGTTATCTGGGGTTCCATGTCTCATGATGAAAGCTGTACAATATAGCAAAGTCCATGAATTCTCAATTCTTTAACTATATTACATTTTCAACCATTCTTGAAATTCCATGACATGCAAATGCAGATTTAATGTGCCTGACAGCTGAACTGCAGTGAAATCTTCAAGTGTAACTACTTCTGGGAAATTGGTTAATTTGCCCTTTATAATAACCCGGTGATCATGTCTTATGAAGCTGAACATGCCAATTTCAACTTTGTCCCTTAGAACTGTGCAAGGTCTTATTGTTTTTTATTTTTCCTGCTGGAAATCTCCATAATGTGTTCACCATTTCTATGATTCTGCTATTCATCTCTGACCACAATACAAGTTCTCTAGCTTTCCTTTTGTTAATTGTCCTTCTCATCACTGCAGGAACCATGCTATGTGTTCCCTCAAGAGCACTTAAAAACACTGCTAGCTACTTCTATAGTGGGAATATGCAGGTAGAAAATTTTGATTTTCCCCTCTTTTTCTTATTAATTGTATCAATGCTGTATGATGTTATAATATTTCCATGACCGTTTCTGCATGGTCTTTCAGCTTTGCTGTGATATACACTGTCTTAGTGAGACCAGGCCCCTCATATGTGTAGACCCAAGATTAGTTGCTTGTCTTTCTGTACTACCACAACTTCTTATTTTATCATTTCCCTTTTGTATTTCAGTGTTACTATGCATTTTTCCAACTCAGGAATTGTCCCTCAAGCATAGTCTTTTGAAGACATTTGACTCTTCCTCTTTTATGTACTTCTTCCAGTCTGTTATTACGTCTACTTGTGGCCCAGTATCTATTTTGGATGTCATGTAAGTGCCATTTATGCATATTTTTATGAGCTAATCTTTTCAGTTTTCAACCTTCTCCATTATTGATCTTATGAATAACCCTTCCTCTTCACCCAAAGAATCCATTTCTTCACTCAATATGTGCACTTTCCTGCCTTTTCTGTATATTTCATCATAATAGTTAGGTTTATTACATTTTACCACATATGTGCCTGAATACTGTACATTCCCTATACTGATTCAGGTTGCCACATTGCTGGCAGTTTCCTGCTTTTCATGTTTCTGTACTTGACCAGTATAATTTCCACTAACTTTTCCCTTGCTCGTTTAGCTGTAGTACTCACAGTTATGAGCTCTGTATTTTTTTCTAGATTTTTATTTATTTTCTATTTGTGCTGCTGATTGGCATAAGCATGTTGCCCTTTCAAGCATCCACTTCATCTCCCTGAGCAATCATTCAGAGCCTGGTTTATTGTTACTCCAGCACAATCTGATCTTTAATGAAAATCTTTTAATACTCCATATTTTCAGGACTGACTTTTTGTTTTTTAAATCTCTGGTAAATTCTTCTATTGTTCTCTTCATCCTGTGTTCTCACCCTTGACATATTATTCAAAAAATAACTCTTTTTCTAGGGATATAATGTTCCTCAGGGTACGTCTACACTAGCCCCCTAGATCGATCTAGGGAGGCTAATGAGGGCAACCGGAATTGCAAATCAAGCCAGGATTTAAATATCCCGCGCTTGATTTGCATGTTCCTGGCCGGTCGCCATTTTAGAAATTGACTAGCCCGAAGTAAATGCCCTCATCTACATGTGGCAGTGAAACGGGATTACGGAATAAAGCCCTAAATCGAATTAGGTGGTAAACCTCATTCCACGAGGAATACCACCTAATTCGATTTAGGGCTTTATTCCAGAATCCTGTTTCACTGCCGCGTGTAGACGTGGGCAGTTACTTCAGGCTAGTCAATTTCTAAAATGGCGACCGGCTGGGAACATGCAAATCAAGCACGGGATATTTAAATCCCAGGCTTGATTTGCAATTCCGGTCGCTCTCATTAGCCTCCCTAGATCGATCTAGGGGGCTAGTGTAGACGTACCCTCAGATATTTTCACTATATCTGCAAAGCCCCCCCCTCCCTTTTTTCTCCCCCTTTCCCTTCCCCTCTAGCCCGTGTAAATGTATTGTACCCATCTATTGCCATTGTGCCTACCACCATTAAGAACAGTCTTTCACTCACATCCAGTTTATTTGGCCCTTTGCATGGATATGTAGCTCAAATTGGTTTTGAACTGTTTCTAAGCACATGCAACTTTTCTCCTGATTCTCTGGGTTTAGGAGGAAGTTATGTGCAATTGCACTCCTGTAAAAGCCAATTCGATGTAATTTCTCACTGGGTCTTCTAGCACACTGTATCTTCCACTTTTGGTACCACATAGTATCTTATGGACAAGCAGACTGGATCAAGATAAATCCCTTTTTTAATAAACAGATAACTATGGGTAACCCTTCCACCACATGGAGCCAGCAGTAAGCAAGCAGGGGTCAATATCCATCTAATTTTCCATCAGGTCAAACCCCTACCCAGTAACCTGGGAAATTTAACCACCCTTGAGAGGTAGAACTTCCCCACTCACAAGCACAGAATCTGAAAGTAGAAAAGAAATTTTTAATAGCAGGAGGGAAGCCAACAGGATTCATAAACATAAACATGAGTAAAAGTCCAACCCCTTTTCCCCTCATGTTCTTAACACAAAAGTATCTTTCATAACCCCAACTCTTTTCTGAACCCACTCACAATTGCTGTCTTTGGTCAGTGCAGATTCCTTGTTCTGACTTGCATCTGCAGAATGCACTCCCATCCCCACAGTGGGATAAAGAGTCACCTTACTCGTTCCACTGCTCAGGCCCACACTTGCCACCCCTCTGAGCCAGCCACTCTGCAGGCTGCTTGTTGCACCTCTCTTCCTCATCAGCTACTTGTTCACCAGCTGGGTTTCAGTTGCCTTCTGCTGCCACCTGCCTCTCTGCTGTGACCTCTGCACATCTGTCTCAGTAATTTTCAGCTCTTTGCTGGCTGACCAGAAACACTGCCCCATCTCAAGTGATTTCTGCTCCAAGTGATATTGAGTTTTTAGCCGGCAGGGCAGAAACACAGTTCTACAAGATGGGTTTTCAGCTCTGACTGAGCATTTAACTTTACAAAGAGGCTTAATGAAGCCTATTAGCTCTATTCTTTGAACCGGGGGAAGAATAGATTGTCCCAGTCTAGGGAGGATCCATTGTGAGGCTGTGCAGCCTGTTGGTTGGGATAATTGTCCCCGCCTGTCTTACTTTCACAGGGCTCTGACTTTCAAGCCCTTGGCTTAAGAAACGTCTTTCAAATAAGTGTGGCCCCTTTGCTTTGGGACAGGTTAAGCACAGTTCCCCTTTTTTGAATTCCTACAATAATTACAATATTAGCAAACACATTTTATGACCCCTGCATTCAGTACAAAGGTGATTTGTACTCAACAAGAGCCAAAGTTGATCATTTTGTTGCTGCTGCATCTGCTGAATATGTAAGCAGAGCAGAAGTAAACTGAATTTACATAATCACACCCAAGTCTCTCTCCCCCTGAGCTAGCTGTGAGGGAAGCATACATTCAGACCCTGCTTAGACCCTGTATAGGAATGAAATAACAAAATGGCCGACTGTTCTGTGTAACTGTAGCCTACAACTCCTCAGTGCTGGGCTCGAATCATAGAAATATAGGACTGGAAGGGACCTCAAAAAGTCATCTGTCCAGCTCCCTGAACTGAGGCAGGACCAAGTAAACCTAAGCACCCTGGACAGTGTCTGTCCAACTTTTTTTTCAAAACTTTAATGATAGGTTAGGTAGGAAAACTCAAATGCACCACTACAAAAAGGAGAGCAACAGTCTAAATCAGTGGTGGGTAACTTGGGGATGGCATGCAGGTCATCAGGGTAATCTGACTGTGGGTTATGAGACATTTTAGTAACATTGACCATCCTCAGGCAGCACCTACCAGACACAATTCTCTGTTCCCAGCCATTGGGAGCTGTGGGAAGTGGCAGCCAGCATGTCCTTGAGGTACCTTCACCTGCAGGTGCCACTCCCACAGCTCCCATTGTCTGGGAGCAGAGAACCATGGCCACTGGAAGCTGCAGGGAGTGGTACCTGAGGACAGTCAATGTCAACAAAATGTCTCATGGCCCACAGTCAGACTGTCTTGATGATCCACAGGTCGCCCACCACTGGTCCAGGTGGTAGAACTGCTGAAAAAGAATCTGGGAATTATAATGGACCACAAATGGAATATGAGTTGGTTTGTTTCTGGCCCCATGAGTAAGTGGCCCAAAGACTGTTTCTAGAGCATAAAATAAGTGTGGCCTCTCTACCCTTCCTGGAGGTCTTATGCTACAGCACACACCCTAACTCTCATTTACAGTGCCTTTCTTATTGCTTCCCTTTTGGAAATGGAAATACCTCATCTAACTCTGAAGCTTTAATAGTACTAATTGAAAGACCTCTCTTCCCCCACTCCTTGCCAATACACCATAGTTCTACAGTTTAAGTTACCAACCCCTTTTTTAAAAATTGATGAGTCTTTGCCTAAATCCCAGATTTATACTTTAAAAGTAATATCCAGAAACAAGTTGGACAGACACCTGTCCAGGATGCTCTAGGTTTACTTGGTAATATTCAGAAATAATCCCTATAGATCAAGACTTATGATTTTCAAATAACACTGACAACTTCTGTAATGCTCTTCATCAGGCATCAAACAGCAGTATCCCCCCTGCTGCTGTGGTATCACTTGGTGCTATAAAGGCGTAGTTACTGGCACTGTCTCTTTTTTATATCAAAATGACTTAGCTCTAAATTAATAGAATCTTTTTGTCAACTTTGCTCCAGTCTGGTTACTAAATTATACATAAATAGTATTGCATGCCCCTGGTTCCTTCTCAGCAGACACACTGAAGAAAGTTGCTATACATTTGTTTTAACTGTTATGCCTACCTCCTCCACAGTTTATTATAACTACTGAACCTCTAGCTGTTACTGTGAGGAGAAGAAATCTGCTCCAGGGTATTAATGGTGATAATAGATGCTATAAGATTTAGTCTGTTACTGAGGGCACTTTCTTGTTTATCTTGAAAGCAATAGCCTTCTGATCTTTCACATAAAGATAATTGCTCAGTTTTTCCAAGTTGCAATATAATATGGCAAAAATATGAAATACTACACTCAGTACCATCTACTTCGTTAATAAAAGATGAGTGTCAAATAGAATAAAATATCTTCACTTACAATAGCCCCATCTAGTTCAGCTAAATAAATGAAAAATGTCCAGAATGGTTTCAGTGACAAGTTTTTTTCCTAAACTTGGGAGGAAGTTTTAAACTACAATATTAGTTCTAGTGTATATTTTCCAGCATTTAACATTTTAACCAGATTCCCCTTGGAATCAGCCATGAAATTCTTTACTTGCTGACTAATCATTTACAGTATAAAGGCTAGATTTTCAACTGATGTGACTCAGCTTAGGTTCTGCTCACTTAAGTGGAAGCAGGGCTGGCAACAGACTTTGCCAGGCCCTGGGCTTGACATCAGGACCCCTAGAAGGGATGGAGTCTCAGGCACAAGAGGTGTGGTTTGTGGCAGCTAGCCCTCATGTTGCCCAGACCATGCTGTGCCTCCCTCAGACATCTCTCAGTGCCATCCAGACAGGGATGATTTAAAGGACTCCATGCTCCACGGACCACTGCTGCTGCAGTAGCAATGGCAGTCCAGAATCCCAGGCCATTACCTATACAAAACTAATGAAATTCACAATGTTCTAAAACTGACCCTTCCTCTAGGACCTGCTAAAGTTTGTCATTTGCATTACACACAGCTTCTTTCCTGTTTGATGAGTTATTTAGTTACAGTGTAAATATTTGCCATTACATTCTACCAGGCTACAGATACGAGAATACACTGCTTGTAGTGTTTCATTAATTTCAAACACCAAATCCATTCTTTATCATTTAGCAATCACATTGTTCTACACAAATACACAAGTCTATTGGCCTGGCTTCCAGCTGTGAGTTTGTCAGTTCTCAGCTGACATCTAATTCCCCAGTGCTATACATGTGCTAGCAGGACACAAATGGGTTTTGTTATGAATTCACAGAATGAAATAAAATCCAGGCCACTGAAGTTGAAGCGATCATGTGTATACCACACTATGTCAAATCCTTAGCTGGTATAAATTTGAATAGCTCCATTGAGCGGAGTGGAGAAATAGCAGTTTCTATCAGATCCATTGAGTTTACAAGAGCAAGCATTCTGTTACTGTTGGGGTTATTTTAAAAGGTATGATGTAAGCAAGCTTATTTCTGCTGAATAGAAAACGGTATAATTCACTCAAAATCAATTTTTTTAATATATTTCTTTTGTCAATATGTAAATGTTATAATAATAAGCCTTTTGTACAAAGCCCTAATAGCAAAAATCCACACATCATTTAACATGTGAAGCCTCATTCATACAAATAGGGTACTTACTATATTAAAATGGTCTTTTAAGACATTACTCAATTTAAAAAAATTGAAGGTAGAAAGAAACATATATCCAGCACTTTAATTTAATTGTAACACAAAATGCTATATTAACACTGGGCCTCTGAGAAACACAGACCCAGAAGAAAAATATTACCACTCAATAAAAGTCTTGGCAGCTTCCCACTGAGTCCTGAAACACAATACACACACATCAAACACTCACTAATTTATGGGATCATTAAGTAAAAAGCCGGAGCTATTTGAAGAGAGTGGCTCTTATTCTCGTTAAAGTTGAAACATTGTGCTGTAATAAAGCAACAGCAAATAATTCCAGCTAATAAGAATCTGCTAAATTTTCCTGCTTTCCCCTGATATATAGTGAATGGAAGTTCCATTTCTCTTCTTGATGGTGAAACCACATTGATCCATAGAATTCTACTTTCCTCTCCTTTTTTCAAAATTTTATGGAAATGAGATCAAAGTCTCCCCTTCAGGGGAAATGGGAACGTTTTTCCAAAATAAATATAGCTTGAACCTCTCTTAACCAGGACTCTCTGGTCCAGAAACAGCTGTTTCAGAACCAGGGAGTCATGGTGGAGGGCTGGTTGCTGGGAGCCCTGCATGGGGGCTAGAGCCCAGTAGTTGCGGGGATGCCCTGTGGCAGTGAAACCAGGAGCCCAACACGTGGAACGAGGTGTACCGGTAGTTCGAATTAGAGAACCTAATTCGAACTACCTACTCCGTGCCGCGTGTAGCCGCGGGCACGGAGTTCGAACTAAGGGCATTTAAAAATGGCTCCCGCCCGGCAAGATGCAAATGAAGCCCGGGATATTTAAATCCCGGGTTTCATTTGCAACTTCGAATGCCTACATTAACCACCTTAGTTCGAACTAGGGTGGTAGTGTAGACATACCCTGGGGTTATCCATGCTGGTGGTGAGGCTGCTATGGTGGGGCCAGGAGCCCAGCGTGTGAAGGGGTCAGTGACAGGGGGGAAGGCGGCTGGGAGGTTGGCAGCAATGTCATGGCTGGGGGGCTGGTGACAGGGAGGGCCAGGAAATGACCTTCCCTGGTCTGGTAAAATTCCTCATTCAGGACCATTCAGGTCCCAAGGGTACTGGACGAAGGAGGTACAATCTTTAATAATAATAATAATCATCATCATCATCATCACCTTCATGCATGCATTCAATAAAGCCTTGTGTATTCAGTGGAATTTGCAGTCTCCTTTAAATTTGTATTTTGTGTACCTTTGTATGGATGATTTCTTTGGTTCAGAAAAAGGAACTAATCCTATGAGTATATAACCAACAGATTGAATTAAAAACCCATTTTCTCAAGCCAAGAGCTGTCACAGACTTGTATCGGGGGAGACACAACCATCACTAATTAATGTGTTATAAGTACTTCTGAGAATGTGATTGTGCCTAAGCAGTCTGTGTCATCACCCAGATATTTCTTTAATTTTCCTTTGCCTTAGAAGAGGATGAGGCTCTGTCTACATTAAGGAAATTCATTGTGGAGTAACTACACAGAAGGGGCTATGCCAGTGCAAACCCCTACTGTAAACATGCTTCAAAGAGTTTATATTGCGTTAGTTTACTTGTTGTTTCCCAACACATCGCACACATTTACTAAGCCGCCTTTCTTTACCAGTAATAGCAGTTGCATAGATTTAGAAGAAAGAATCCCAATCATCATCTAGTCTGACCTGTATACTGCAGCACTTAGAATTTCTGAGCCTGGTCACATGGTTTGATGCTTAATCTGCTTGTCATGATCTTAAGGACACATATGCAGATTTTACAGGAACACGGGACATCTGATAATCAGGGTTTTCCAATAAACCTTGGTATGGATCTAATCAAGTCCCTCAATACTGCATCATGCCATGGAAGGGGGTAGCTTCACATGGTGGGAAAAGTGGCAGCACTCCAACTTCCATCAGGAAGTGCTACAAACTCTCCCTATTGCTCATCAGTCACGCCACCAGTCACTGCTCCCAGCTAATGCCTTCCTCTCCCCTCCATTTAGGCATGGATTGCTTTTGTTCTATCCCATCACCTCCTGAATTCTTTATGTTGTCACATCTTTTCCTCGTGTTTCTAGATCCAGGCTCTTATCTTGGTTCCTCTCACCATAGTCCTTCCTAAATCCCTGTACTTCCTGAACAGAATTCTATTCCTTTCCAACTAATTTCTGCTCTTTCCCACCCCAAACCACTATTGCTTCCTTCCTCCTCATCTGATGGTCCTACTCAATCCATCCCTTCCCTAACTCCCTTCCAGACGTTTCAGGCCCCCATTAAGACCAATTAAGTGTCATGCATCTCATAAAATACTTACCCTTCCCACTTACCGATGCTTCTGCCTCCCATTTATCATCTGGACTCTGCTCTTGCTGATTTTGCTCCCATGCTAGCTAATCCCTCAGTTATGTTACATTTGCATATACTTCCCTCCTCCCTGGCATTGCTGACTTCTGCCCCAGTCCTCTACTGGTGAGAACCTCCCGCATGCCCCAGATGCTTCTTCCCTCCTCTTCTTGTGAGTATCCTTGAGATCGTTTCAGAGCAGGATTATCTCCACTCCCCTAGGAAGATGACCCTGAGGATCCTCTCCAAGACAGTCTGATAAACCCAAAAGGCATCTCACAGGGGAATAGAGGTATTATGTTATAGAGTTCTGTATTATGTTATAGAGTTTACTATGGTGGTTTTATGTTGTTTTTGCTGGAGTTTTACACGTACAACTCCCGCCCCAAACTCAAACACTACAATATATATAGAGAGAAAGAGATAGAGACATATTATGAGTTGTTTATGGGAAGGGTGAGGTGGCTTGAAATATAGAAGGGCCTTTACGAGTCATAGGATAGGCCAGATCCTCAACTGAGGCAAATTGGCATAGCTCTGTTGGGTCTCAGTGAAGCTATGTCAGTGTGCACCAGCTGAAGATCTCATCCTGTAATTAATATAACATAAGATATTAGAGCACACAAGGCCCATCAATATAAAGCCAAAGTCAGCTGAAGAACTCATTTTCAGCATCCCCAGTTTATTGCTATTATGGAGTGCAGCTAGGGTGACCAGATGTCCCAATTTGATGGAGGACAGTACTAGTATTGAGAGAAGTGTCTTATATTGGTGTATATTTTCTCACAGCCATTTTCCCAATTTTTTACATTTGCTATGTGGTCACTGTGAGTACAAAAGTCTCTGAGTTTATACTTTAAGTCATGGCCAGTGTCCCCTGTAAGTTGTGAGCTTGTGTGGCCATTCAGGAGAGACTCAAATGCTGCCCAACTGAGAAGCAAAGCACCCACTGCTGTATTTTTGTTTCTTCTGGTGATGCACATTCACACATGACTCATAAAATTTCTTCTGCACATGATGAAAAAAATAAAGGGAATGTTGATCATGGCCACAAAAGTTCTAGTCAGGAGTAAAAGTAATTTAAAAATTTAATAGGTAGTGGGGGTCCAGCTCAGGTGGAAGTGGGCAGTGTTGGAAACCAGCTTCCCCCAGCCAGCCATTTACCACTGTATGACGTGTGCCACCAGGGCATCAGACGTGATTTAAAGGGCTTGGTGCTCCAGTTGCTGCAGTTGGGAGCCCATTTGGCCCTTTTAAATTGCTGGGACCCAGGGCAGCTGTCCCTTTTGCTTCCCCTAGCCAGCAGTCCTCCTCTTCCCCTGACAGAGAGACCCTGGGTGGATGCAAAAGGGGCACTGACATTAAAGTACAAAGAAAGAAAGAAAGAAAGAAAGAAAGCTGTTATAAGGGCTGGACCCTGCAAAGTGCAGGTTGGCATCACCTCTCAGCAACTGCAACGGGTGTTCAGGATAAATGAGGGTGCTCAGCATATTGTGAGATCAAATGTGAAAATAGTTTCCAAGACATGCTGTAGTTACAGTGCCTACATCTCCATTATAATGCACTTACAGGAAACATCATCTAAGTAAAGTTATTGATACATTTATTTTGGATCCCACTTTATTTAGACTTAGGGCATAAGAGGAGTAGATCTTACGAATGGTAGTAATTTATATAGAGAGAATAACCAGGGTTTTGTTTGTTTTCTCCTACAAAGCTGTGGTTTCTATAACTAAAGGTTTTACCTCACTGCCTTGATTCTAGCTTTCAGAAAGTAGTTATTTTCAAACGGCTCAAATGAATGCAGTGTCTAAACAACCCATATCTAAACATCTCTGAACTTTGGGGATATAAAATTTGGATCTGAAATTTGTGGTAGTGGACTCTCTCTCATTCATAATATTCAGGCTAATCTCGCTACATCAGACATGCATTTCTATCATCTGTCATCTCTTTGAGAGTCAAGGCAGGTGAGGTAAAACCTTTTATTGGACCAGCTTCTGTTGGTAAGAGAGAGAAGCGTTTGAGCTTACACAGAGCTCTTTCTGAGGTCCCCTCTCAGTAGCCATGATGAAAAATTATTCTTGTTTGCAGGTTTATACACGCACAATTTTTCAGGTAACAAGACTTTTATATATGTATAAAAGTCTCACAAATGGCACTAAGAAGAGGGAAAGTGGTGCTGAATACAGATGTGCAGTCTTATGCAATGTCATATCAAGCTGCAGACATATTTCTTGAAGTGTTGTGTGTGAAGTATGTCTATTAATGTGGACCTGTGTTACAAAATCTTCTTGCTTTGAAAGGAAAACAGTCTGAGTGGGTGCATCCTCGAATGCCAAAATAGCTCTTTAAGTACTATTTTCCTTTCTCAGTCTGTCCTTCCTCGCATCCTTTTTACCTCTTTGTTTCCACTTGTTTTCTTCTGAATAATTCTCTTTACCTCTTGGTTGCATCCATTCTCTCTTTCCGCAGCTTTCTCTGCAATTGTCCCAACTTACACCTTGCTTGCCCTTCTCTCTCCAAACACATGTACACATATTCATCTTATTTTAATTTTCTGTGGGACATTTTGAATACTATTGTTATCTACTTATTGCCCTTAATATAAACCTAGAGATACAACAGTGGATAAAATTCTTTAAAACTCAAGTCATTCCAAAAAGTTTCCAGTGATCAGATACACCCTAGTTTCCTAGCTTCATATTTTCTAACTTTCCTTTGTATGTTTAGTTAAGATGGTGGTTACACCCAAAAATCAGACTGAAGTCTGCACTTCATATGTATTTATGAGCAAAATGTGGCATCAGTCCATAAAGATTTCCAGGCTGGTGTGCTGAATTCAGCACATACAACTCCTTTAGCCAAGTCTACAATTAAATGATTTCATGTCCACCTTTGGTAATTACATTCATGATTCTACTAATGACCAGTAGAATAACTGTATCAGTATGAATAGGCTCCCATAGGACTATCACAGGCCAAAAAAAGTCCTGTCCTCTCAAATCTTGACTAAAATCTGACAGACACTTTTCTTGAATAACTACATCACTCTTTTCAGCAGAAGCCACGCCTTTGATCCTTTATTCAGTTTGACACCCTGTCTTTGATCAATTATTCCCTTAGGCAACCTCCACACAACTGGGAAGAACAAACAGATCAGATTCTCATGATGCCTTTTGTAAAAATATTCCTCTGAAACTAGTAATATACTATGAGGAAGTGAGTTTCAGATATAGTAAATGGATATGTTTCACATCAGTGTTTACCTGACCTAACATTAATTAATTTGAATAAAACTCAGCAGCACCTCTTTACCTGACTACATTACATAAGAACATTTTATTCAGATTTGATTTACATGGGTTGTTACATGATTTGAAGTACATAAAAATGGAAAACAGATTCACACTATAATTTGATTTGAACTTTGAATTAATTATGAAACCTAAAATCAGATGACCTTCATGCTCTTCTAAATTCCCTTAAAAAATGTTCACATAAGTATGGTTTATTTCTGTATAGTCATATTAAAACTGTTTAAATAATTATTGATTCACTATATCTAAGACCCTAAGATTGGTTCTGCGCTCTGTTACACTAATATTTGTACACGATGATTCTACTGAGAATCAAGTCCTTAAAGTGAAAGCCACCTGAGTGTACCAGGCCTGGAGAAGGTCTATATATTACTTAAGACTGACTGAGAAAGTTTAGGTGGGGTTGATGTGTCGTGCAGTCTCAGGGTGTGTCTACACAGCAAAGTTATTTCTGAATAACAGCCGTTATTCTGAAATAACTATGCAAGCATCTACACAGCAATTCCGTTATTTCGAAATAATTTTGAAATAATGGACAGCTTATTCTGACTTCTGTAAGCCTCATTCTACAAAGAATAACACCTATTCCAAAATTGCTATTTCAAAAAAGGCATGTAGAGCTGGTCCACTTCTGCTGTTTCAAAATAGCCCCTCACCAGGTCCATTCTAAGTTATTCCTCCTGTGGCTCTAAATTGAAATAGCACGTCTACATTAAGGAAGCCTGCCCCAGACTAATTTTGAGGCTTCCCTGCAGTGTAGATGTTCTATTTTGAAATAAGGTATTTTGGAATAACTATTCCAGAATAGTTTATTTTGAAATAACTGTGCAGTGTAGACATAGCCTTATGGGGCTTCTGCACAAGGGGTGAATGCTATCCCTAATTTGTTTAATCTCCGCAAGTCTTTAAAGGAAAGAGTTATTGTAACTTTGGTAGTTCTACTCTGTAGTGCAAAAGATACAGCAAAATTGCCAGGACTCTTCTGCTCTGTAAAAATATGGGGGGTTACATAACAAAAAGTCAGTATGTAACTGTAAAAACAACAGGGAGGCTTGCGGCATCTTAAAGACTAACAGATTTATTTGGGATAAGCTTTTGTGGGCAAAAACATGCATCTGATACTTATGCCCACGTCTACACTGAAGGCTTCTTGCGCAAGAACTTTTTGCGCAAGAGTTCTTGAGCAAAAGTTCTTGTGCAGGAGCATGTCCTCATTGCCATGTGCTTTTGCACAAGAGATGTGCTTTTGCGCAAGAGCATCCATGGCAGTGTGGATGCTCTCTTGCGCAAGAAAGCTCTGATGGCCATTTTAGCCATAGGGATTTCTTGCGCAAGAAACCTCTATTCCTGTTCACACTACCTTCTTGCGCAAGAGGGATTATTTCTCGTGGGGAGAGGAATAACTCTTGCACAAGAAGCCCTGTGTTCTTACGCTTTATTGTAGTTTTTCTTGCGCAAGAACGAGCTTGTAGTGTGGACGCTCCGCAGGTTTTTGCACAAAAACGTCTGTTTTTGCACAAAAACTCTGCAGTGTAGATATAGCCCCTGTCTTTAAGGTGCCACAGGACTCCTCATTGCTTTTGCAGATTCACTACAGAGGAATAAGTACCAGAGGGGTAGCCATGTTAGTCTGTATCTGCATTAAGTCACTGCTATTCCCTTTGTCTAGCATTTTTTAAACTATTATAAGTTAAAACTTAACAAGTGAAATAATGCTGTATTTAATCTTAATCAAATAGATTACAAACTTGAGTAATAACCCATTTGCAGAAACCTATTCTATACCTACATCTGGTAATTTGTGAAGGAAAAATCCTCTAAATAGTCTCAGTTATGATTGATGAGTTAAATTATGTTGTATTAAAATACCATGTTACTAAATCATAATTTATGGGACATAATAGCTTACCCTGGCAATCTTACTTTCCTTCCAGTGGATGCTCCTTTGACCTTTCCCCAGATTTGCAAAACCTGTGCACAGTTTCAAACTTCCATTGTATCTCACCGTGCATATTTTATTTGGTTATAAATTGCTTTGCTTACATAAATCATTCTCCTTGGCTTGTATATTAGTCGTTTCATAAACGACAAGAGCAATTTGATGGGTAATCTAATCCTATTTTGCAAGGATAAGAAAGGCAGGTATCTCTGAAACCTGCCTGACCTAATTTAATCTTCCTCATCTCAAATTTGACCTGATCAAACATTCTTTATGCAACTAAGTATCCAATTGCAACACTTAATAGTTGTTCTGATCATGTAAACATTTGGAGCTGCTTTATGGGCTGATCTGCTAAATAGTGTACTTTTTATCCTTGAGATTACCATTCAACATATCCTACTCACAAACGCTGAATAAGAATGTGGTCATTTCTTGTGCAATCCCTGATGTTCTAACACAGAATATTTAGTTTTCTTTAAACACTTTTGTTTAGTATCAGGTTGCAACCTCCTTACTCACAGCAGGGAGCTTTTACACAAGTAATCCCACTGAAGCCAATGGGTGAGCAAGGCTCAAAGTCTGGCCTTTCATAATTCTCTATGAGTTGATCTATACAGTTGCATGTATAAAGCCACAGAGAAAACTCTTCCTACTTACAGATTATCTTCAACTATTCAGTAATAACTACCTTTAAAAAAATTCTGAGCTATTTAAATAGAAACTTTGTCTTTTTCTCCCATTAAAAATGGAAAATCACCCCTCATTTCTTTTAGAAGAAAAATGGCAGCTACAATGGGAAAAACCCAGAAAACTTCAAAGCTGCTTCTGTGAGAATATAATATTTATCAAGAACGAGACTGAAAAGCTAATTTAAGTCTTTTTTGTCTTTTGTTTTTGTTATTGTTGTTTAAATCACTGCTACTGGAGCTCTGGACCCTTTCAGGAGAGAGCCTGACAGCACAGTGATGGCAGCTGAAGGGGAAAAAACCCTCAAAAACAAAACACCTATCTGCAGTGAATGATTTTATTTAAGGTTGACAATGATGAAATAGTAGGGGCAGGCAATAATTTCTGCCCCTTCATTTGTCTTTCTTGATAAAATGAGGACTGTCACACAGGCTGGAAAGGTTGAACTCCCAGCAAATTTAATGTGACTCTGTTTATCTGAACACTGAACAAGTCTGCACACGATCAAATGATAAATGCAGAAAGCATGGTGACTTCTTGTCCTCCTCTTTAATAAAAAGAGCTTGGTACTTCCTAGCTTTTTTTTTTTTAAAGGCCTGTATGATGAACCTCCTAGGAAAATCTTCCCAAAATACCATCTATAATTTAGGGCTAGATTATGTCTTGTAGAAGCAGAGGCCTTAAGAACTTCTTTATATGCCCCTTCCTTCACCAGCTATCCAGAGCTACTAGTAGGTGAGAGGTGTGCAGAGCAGTGGCTCCATCGCCTCAATGTACCATCCAGTGCAGTTCTGCTAGCCACTCTGAGAAGACGGAAAACTAGGAGACAGAATATGCATACTATGATACTGAGACAGAGTGGCCAAACCACAGTGGAGCAGTAACTGCAGAAAGGGATCTAGGGGTCATAGTGGACCACAAGCTAAATATGAGTCAACCGTGTGATGCTGTTGCAAAAAAAGCAAACATGATTCTTGGATGCATTCAGAGGTGTGTTGTGAACAAGACACAAGAAGTCATTCTTCGGCTCTACTCTGCTGATTAGGCCTCTGTTGGAGTATTGTGTCCAGCTCTAGGTATCACATTTCAAGACAGATGTGGAGAAATTGAAAAAGGTGCAGAGAAGAGTAACAGAAGTGATTAAAGGTCTAGAAAACATGAGCTATGAGGGAAGACTGAAAGAATTTTGTTTGTTTAGTTTAGAAAAGAGAAGACTGAGAGGGGACATGATAGGTGTTTTCAAGTATCTAAAAGGGTGCTGCAAAGAGGAGGGAGAAAAATTGTTCTCCTTGGCCTCCGAGGATAGGACAAGAAGCAATGGGCTTAAATTGCAGCATGGGAGGTTTAAGTGGGACATTAGGAAAAGCTTCCTAACTGTCAGGGTGGTTAAACACTGGAATAAATTACCTAAGGAAGTTGTGGAACCTCCATCACTGGAGATATTTAAGAGCAGTTAGATACGCATCTATCAAAGATGATCTCAATGGTGCTTGGTCCTGCTGTGGGGGGAGGGGACTCGACTTGATGACCTCTCGAGGTCCCTTCCAGTTCTAGTATTCTATGAAAACAAAAACAAAACAAAAAAACAATCCTGAAGGTAATTTCCTCCATCCACTCCCATCATTTTCCATACTTACTTTGCACATGAGCAATATGTCAGCATACATCTATAATCTTATGCCTTTGAAGTAATTGCCATCCTAATGCTCTTAACTATGAAAAATTCTATATAATACCCAATGTATGAAGATGTATGGGGTGAGGCCTTCCCTCAACTGGGCTTTATCTCTAATGAGGCCTGGCCCACCCTCCCAGTGCAACCAGGTAGGTCAATTGGCTTTTCAGGCTCACACAAAGCCTTTCATGGCACACATGGGGTAAATACCTTATCACAGAACCCAGGCAGCAGGCTCTGAAGAATCTGTCTTCCTAATACCCAAGATGACAGCATGGTGAAGACACCTGGCAAGCTTTAGAAAGGCTGGCCTTTTTCAAGGAACTTGCAACCCAGATAGTAAAGAAAATTCCAGCCTAAAGTGCAAGGTGGCTGTCTTTAAAGGGGCTATAGAGGGAATATGGCTCCTGTAAAACCATTCAGTTGACAAGTCTGCTTACCATTGTAATCAATGTCATGGGGTATAATCAAAAGTGACTCTACGGGTGTTCCAGTTAACAAAAAAAAAGAAATCTGTCCCTAAGAGTTATCATATTATATGTCAATTGAACCTAACATTTAAATCAGAATCAAAGTATGTAGCTCCTAAAACTTCAGAGCACAGGGTTATTCCCCCTTCTTTTTGAAAACATGCAGTGGACTGTTACAGTATTTTTGTCTGCTTATTTTCCTATTAGGTAGTCAATGGTCTCATTCTGCAACTCTGCAAAATAACAGATTTTCAAAATTTAAAAAAAAAGTGTAAAATATATTGAATTCTTTATTTATGATGAGGGAAGTAAGGTATCAAGCATAAGAACAGTTTATTCAGTATTTCACTCCTCTGAAACATCCAAATGCTTGTGGTACATTTAAAAACATTGGGGCTGCATTGGCTAATAAAAATTGGTCAATACCATCAAACTTCTCACCAGCTGATCAGAAAAATGCCAATACTAAGTATGACTTAACTAGGAGATATATTCATCATTTGAGGGTATGTCTACACTACAGAGTTTTATTGGAAAAATGGCCGTTTTTCCGACAAAACTTGAAGAACGTCCACACTTCAATTGAGTTCTTCCACAAGAAAATTGAAAGAACAAAGGGATTTTTCCGACATTGGTAATCCTCATTCTACGAGGAAGAAGCCTTTTTGTAAAAGAGCTCTTTTGCAAAAAGGCATATGTGGACAGGGAAGAGGGAGTTCTTTCGGAAGAAGAGGAAAGAGGTAAAAAGCACAAGTGCCCTGGTGGCCGTTCTGTCCATAGCAATCACAGCTTACATGTGAGAGAGCGTCCATTCAGTCTGGACACTCTCTTTTGAAAAAGCAGATCATTTTTTTGATGTACTTTTGCAGTGTGGACGCTCTCTTTCAGAAGAAGTTTTTTCAGAAGATCTCTTCCAAAAAAAGCTTCTTCCGAAAGAAGCCTGTAGTCTAAACATAGCCTGAGAGAGTCTTGTGCATATGGTCGTTTTCTCAGTATAAACAAAGATGTGATTTGAAGCCATATAATTGTGCTAGTAGAACCTTGTGTGGATACTTGTACTGTGATATGGATGACAATGAAGTCAGTCTTGCACTGAAATCAGATTATCCACATAGAAGATTATATTAATATAATTATATCTCTATATATCTTCCTATTTCTAGTGAGTCTATAAACACACCATTAGTCCAGCCTTTTATGGTATTTCAGAGGTTTCAGTGCTAGCCACAGGCAGAATTAGGAATGCTAAGAAGAATTTAAGTAAAAAAATGAGGGGAAAAGTTAGCCAATCTTTTTGAATACTAAAAATTGATTAATTTTTCGTTGTAGGCTTATAGGTTTAGTCAGTTCTTATTTTATCCAAAAATGCTATCCACCCCCAAAAATAGGGCTCACAGCCAAAAAGGGAGATATAGAGATGATCTATCACTGGGTAAGATTCAAAAGGCTATATCCAGACATTCAGGCACAACACAGGTAAAAATAAAAATAAAAGCAGGGTATTTCTACACTACAGGACAAAGTCAAAATAAGGTATGCAACTTCAGCTAGATTCATTTTGTAGCTGAAGCTGAAGTAGCTTAACTCAGCTTTTGGCTCTGTCCACACTGCAGGAGGACAAAGGAAGAACACTCTTCCTTTGACTTCTCTTAATCCCCATGAAAGCAGGGATTGGCATTGACTGAAGTGTCCCTCTCATTTTTAATTAGCTGTCTTAACTAGATCGCTAATTTGAACCTGGAAACTTGACAGCAGCAGATACAATCTTCCTCTGTAGTGTAGACATACCCTAACAGAGAACTAAAAGAGATACCAATTAGAAGAGTACAGATGCAAAGCTGGAAGTATGATACTTATTTCCGATGTTTACATGGTTCCTTAAACTATATATAAAAATCCATCTAATATGAAAGAAAAAGGTTCTCCACTTAAGAAATATGAAATATCCTTAATTTACCTTTCAGTATCACCTTGGTCTTTCCCTGAAATGCTAGATGACCCTTCTAGATGCGACCTCTATTTCCTCACCAATTGTTGCTTGATACTCCCTCTTATCCAACTTTTGCATTCCTCATAGCATAATCCACAGAAATCCAAAATTATTAGTTTATTCATGGAATGTCATTTCTTTCAGAGAGAAAGGGTTGATGATACACTTTGTGTGTGTTATAGTTTGTCATTGCAGACTATAAAGCAAACACTCAAATTAGTAAAAATAACAAGTAGTCCTGTGGCACCTTAGGGTATGTCTAGACTATATCCCTCTGTCGGCAGAGGGATGCAGATTAGGCAGGTAGACATTGCAAATGAGGCAGGGATTTAAATATCCCGTGCCTAATTTGCATAAAAACGGCCACTGCGTTTTGCCGACTCAGCACTTTGTCGGCAAAAAGTGGCAGTCTAGAGGGGGATCTGTCGAGAAAGAAAGCCTTTTTCGACAGATCCCTTATGCCTCCTGCAAGGAGGTTTACAGGATCTGTCGAAAAAGGCTTTCTTTCTCGACAGATCCCCCTCTAGACCGCCATTTTTGCCAACAAAGTGCTGAGTCGGCAAAACGCAGTGGCCGTTTTTATGCAAATTAGGCACGGGATATTTAAATCCCTGCCTCATTTGCAATGTCAACCTGCCTAATCTGCATACCTCTGCCAACAGAGGGATGCAGTCTAGACATACCCTATGGGACTAAACCAAAAATTATAGAATCATGAGCTTTCATGGGCAAAACCAACTTCATCAGATGAATTGGAATGAAAATAACAGAAACCAAGAAATCTATATAACAGCAGAAGAAATACCCTGTCAATTGTAGGGACAATGCTAATGAGGCTAATTAAGTGGGGTTTGATGTGGAAATGCAAATATCAGAAGGCATGAGAAACTGTCTTTATAATGTGCCAACCAGTTAATGTCTTTGTTCAAGCAGAGTGTAATGGTGTCAAATCTGTAGATCAATTCCAGTTCAGCAGTCTCTCTCTGTAATTGATTAGTGAAATTCCTTTGTAGAAGAGTGTCTACTTTTAAATCTATGATTGAGTGACCAAGCAGGTTAAAATGTTCCTCTATAGATTTATGTGTGTTACCATTTCTGATGTCTGATTTGTGTACATTAATCCTTTGTCATAGAGACTGTCCAGTATGATCATTATACATGGCAGAGGGGCATTGCTGGCAGTTGATGGCATATATCACATTAGAGGATGTGCACTTGTATGAGCCCCTGATGTTGTGGCTTATGTGGTCCTGTGATGGTGTTGTTTTTGTATAGATATATGGATGGAGTTGACAATGGGGTTTGTTACAGGGGTGGGTTCTGGGTGAGTGTGATGTGTGGTTACTGGAAAGAAGTTGTTTCAGGTTAGGGTGTTGTCTGAAGGTGAGGACTGGCCTGTCTCCCAAGGTCTCTGAGAGTGAGGGAATGTTTTCCAGGATAGGTTGTAGATTGTCAATGATGCAGTGAAGGGGTTTAAGCTGGGGACTATAGGTATTGACCAGTGGTGAGCTGTTATTTTCCTTGTTGCACATGTCTTGAAGTACTTGACTTCTGGGTACTTCTCTGGCTCAAATTAGTGTGTCACAAAGTATTCCTGTCTGACTACTCACATGTTCAGTTTCATATTGTTGTTTCTAGTCTCAAGAACGTATCATATCTTTTTCCAGTGCGTTATATGTTCCACCTAGGAGATCTCTCCCACCCACGCTCCCCCAGGTAGTGGCATCCAGGAAGCAAAGCACAGATTGTTTGAGGCAAGCCGGGGTGAGCTGGAGCAATCACTGCATGGCTCATGGAAACTTCTGCAGCCACTAGCTAGGCTGAGGCACTGGGAACAACTATGGTGCCAATGCATTCTGTCTTAGAATCTGCCTCATGCTTAGGTCTAGCTGTTTGACACAGATGCCAGGACAGAGGAGCCACAGTGAAGGCATTTGCACTGAAAAACATCACTATAAGGGTCTCTGTCATCAGAACCGTGTATCATATATTGCAATCCTGGATATAAAACAGGTTCAGAATTTCATTCTATTTAAGTTTATCATAGGTGGATTCCATTAAGTACACATAAGGGCACAAGCAAAGGAGACAAAATAAAAAGGGTGAGATGTATTGCTTTTATTCCCCTTGTATGCTTATAGTTAGACTTCCCTTACTTTGCTATATTCAAAAGCTTCAGAGGGGAAGCCGAGTTAGTCTGCATAGGATCATGTACATGTACATTCCGGTCATCTGAAGAAGTAGGCTGTGCCCACAAAAGCACATGATACCATCTACATGTTTTGTTAGTCTCTAAAGAGCTACTTGACTATTTATTGTTTTTAAAGTTTTTGCTATATTTGTTTGCTACACTGCAAAGTCTTCATCTTCAGATCAGCACTGACATTTAGTAAAATACATGACAAATATATATGTCAGATGCAATCCACTGGTTATATCCCAGGATGGATAAGGGAAAATGTCCTCTTTCGGCTTACTGTTAAGGCTGTAGCCATGTAAATAAGAAATATGTCTATACTGGGCCATCATTGGAAGTGTGGCATCTTCTTAATCCTTATGTCAGAAAACTAATTCATAGAAATTACTTCAGTTAGTTTTGTTAAAAGGGTTAATGTTGCTATAGTGGGAAAAGGAACTACCTCCCTCTTTAGTATGAGTTCTCTAGACTACCATTTCTCAGGCTATATTTTCTAGTTTCACTACTGCTCTACCAATCTCCTTGATGTATAACCCCTCCGGATAAAAGTGTCTGTCACTGTCTTTAATTTTAATGGGTATTCTTGAGGATTCTTAGTAATCCTCTTGACCCTGAAAAGCCTGCTATATGGCAGACCATTAATTAGTAGGTTGGAGTGGAAATAAGTGGCACTTAGAGCATTGTTCCTGTCTGATTTAAGGAATATTCTCACACTTAGTTGTCCATTTACATTTCTTGGTATTAAATCCAGACAATTCACTTGAATGGGATTAAATGAGATAGCAAATGTGATTGATGGATATTATTTAAATTAACTATTCGGTTTGGAGAATTTTGACTTCTTTCTATGAAAAAAATAATAGTTTCTATCTTTGATCCAAACCAAATTAGAGTAGAAATGATTCCTTTTCTTGTTTCATGTATAAATTCACATAAATCTGGACTAAATCACAACCTAAAATTGGTACCAATTTTCTGTAAGTAAAAAGTATCTGCATAATAACAGTAAATAGAGTCCTCTAATACTGGATTAACGGTATCATTCAGCTAATGCATTTTATGAGGGAACCCACAAATTCTGGATCCAAGAAATAAGGTCAAATTCACTAGCAGCATAAGTGGGTGTAGCTACATTTACTTCAGCAGAATTTAACTTATTCATGCAAGGTGAAATTCTCCTGGTGCTAAGGACAGAACAAGGTGTGTAAGTTCTAGTTAAATCTTCAAAGCATGATATAAATGAAATAAAAGTGATGCATAGGTCTGGTGCTGTCCTATTGTACAGGAGTATATTCCATCCAGGATTAATTTACCCCAAATGTTGCTGTTTTCTCATCCACCTTAAAACTGGGGAGGGGGGGAAGAGGGGAGGAGAGAAGAACCCAGAGCACTATGCAAACTGAGAGACACAAGTAAAAGGATCCCTTAATCCACTAAATACAAGCACCACTCAGATGAAACATAAAAGCACTTCAGCAGTGCACAGCAACACTACACCAAAAATGTAAGGAAGAAAGTAAAGAGCAATCAATGAAATTAAATAGGCAATTTTAAGTAAGCAAAGTATAATTAAAGAAGTAGGAATTATCATTGTAAAAAATACCCTGGGGTCTTCAGTGATTACAAGTAGTTAAGTCCGTGGTTTATTGTGAAAAAAATTACACCGTACCAAGGCATTGACTCAAACAGAATAGTGTAATCTATTGAATCACAATCAATACATACTTAAGTAAAAAAAGGCTTTTCCTCAGAGGTCTCCCATTCAAATACTATCACAATTTGGCCCTGCTTGCCTGGAAGGTCTGACAGGATCATCGCCAAAGCTGGCATAGCTGCAAGCCACTGTTTTATAATCACACTCATTTAGATAATTTCCATTCCTTTAAAAAGATCGATCATCAAATTCCTTTATATTTTATATTTAGAGACCTCATAAATCTCTTTTCCAACCATCCAAGTGATAAACATCTCCACTGATGAATTAACCTAATGTACTTCTTCATTTTTTAAAATAAAGTGTTATCTGAATGCACAGATGGCTCATTATCTCATTCCACTGTGTCCTTCAGATGTATTGAATGAAATATCTTTAATGTGACAATCAAAGAGCTGAAAGAATTTGTTATTATTCATTAAAAACATACATCCAGCACTGTACACTGACTCTATGCTTTGCAAACTTATCCCATAGCAAGACATAATCTCTCTAAGACTTGGAAATGTAAAAGCCGTCTGAGTCCTACCTGGGGTGCATAAGGGAGTTGAGGAAGGAAGTCATTTTAGCAATGCTATTCAACCCATGCTCTCTGGATTGCACAGAAATCTTCTCAAGTTCAACAGGAAGGATATGGCAAGAAGCTCGAATCACTGCTTCCCGCCATCACTCCCTTCACTCCATTGCTTCTAAAACCCTGTGAAGATCTAATCATGCATAGCTCTATTAAAGGACTTTTTTAGAATACTTGGCAGAAGAAGACAGTGGACCAGGTGTTCCCTTTTGCGTATGTCCCTCAGATAGGATCCAGCCAATCACTGTTCCTTCTACACATAGAAGCAGAAGTGAATACTGTGATCATAAGCAATAAACACCAATAACCTAGGAACAGAGCAAACATCAGGGGAGCTGAGAGCCTGGATGGACCCTTGGGCAAGGTGCATGTAGAGTGGTGCATGCTCCCAGAAAAGGTGGGGCTCTAGCAGCAATTTAAAAGGCTATGGTGGCTAGGAACCCCAACCCTCTTTGAATCGCCTTCTTTCCCCCCCGCCCCCCATTGGCAAGCCTGGAAAACATCCACAATTACATGCAATGGGAGAATCTGGGCTGAGAGGTGTTAACTGTTACCATTTAGAACTTCCCCAAAGGAGCATAGTGCAAGGAGGTGAGAGTCTGTGGGCTTCTACACTTAAAAATGATATAGTAGTGTAACTGCTCCTGTGATAAATGGGAGGGCTATTACCCTTTTCTAACCATCCCAGACTTTTGGTTAACTAAATTGCCTGCAAAGGGTTAAGCTCAGAGACAGTGAGTCCTTAAAAATCTCCAGGAAGTATTGACAGGAGCCAGGAGAGTCAATGGGAAGAGAATGTGAGTAGCTGAACTGGGGGAAAAAAGCAGTTATCTGCCTGCTGTAATCAGTGTGTGGCTGAGAAGAGATACAGAGATGAAGTGAGCAAGAACCCAGGTATGGAATTTTCAGTGATATCCATGTCTAGAAAGGATTGAACATTGGAACAACAGCTATGTAAGTGAACAGGGAATGCTTAGTTAAACATGATCAGTTTTTATTAATTATTATTATTATTATTATTTTCTTGATTTCTGGGAATTCTGTGCTGATTTATGTACACCTCCCTATACATTGTAACTTTTAAACTGAATCCCAGGGAAGCAATTATCTGTGCTTTAAATCTGCCTTTTTTCAGTTGCTCTATAACACCTAGCAACCAAGTATGTTTTACCAAATGTGTCTTCTTTGTTTTGTTAATAAAATCACTTTTAAGACTATGATCTGATTCCTGTGTCCTAGAAGGCAGGAGGTTCTCTGTGCATGTGCCTGAGACTAAAGGACAGCTATTAGGAATTATAGTTTGTTTTCAAGCTCTCTCCTGAGGGAGAGTTAAAGAGTTTAGGGGTACCGCACAGGAGGAAATTCCCAAGTGCATCATCCTGAGTTCTCAAAGGTGTTTTTGCATTTGGGTGGTGGTAGTGTTACGGAATCTATGAGATTGGGGAGTTTTAAGCAGAGGCCTTTAGAGGTAGGTTTTTTTTAAAGTCTCTTGTGGGCCCCTACCTTCTGCTCTTGAAGTGTCAGAATGGGGAACAGCCTTGACAACTCCACTGTAGTGATTCAGTGTATACATTACCTATATCGATGGGAGCGCTTCTCCCATCAGCATAGGAAATCCAAATCTGAGGCATGGTAGACAGAAGAAGTATTCCATCAACCTAATTCTCTACACAGACTAAAGTCAGCTTAACAACACTCCTCAGAGGGGTGGATTTTTCACACACATTAGTGATATAGCTATGCTAACCTAATTTTTAAGTGCAGATCAGGCATGTGCAAAAAGGAAATAAAACCAGCCTTGCATTTCCCCCAACCAGTATGTCTCTCATCTCTATATGGCATCAGACTGGAACTGAATAAACATATAACCAATCATAGAAAACCACTGTGAAAAGAGAAAAGGGGGAAAAGGAAAACAGGCAAGCAAGCCTCCAACCCAATCAGAACAGCCAAAAAGCCACAAAGAGCTTAAAGAAAGCCAGAGAAAAAGGCCTGAAAACAGAAATCCCAGAGAGAAAGGCTATAGTGAAAAGCTATAGCTAAGCCCACAACAATGCCAGTTTGTTTCCATAGACAAGAACAACATCACCTAATCACACAGAAAAACAACAAAAAGGGGCAGGGGAGATCTGCAATCCAGTAAAACAGCAGAGATGGCTACATCTGAATCAGGCTTTTCCCTAATAACCCTATGTAGTATAACAGGTTCTTTGGACATCTCTGAGAGAGCCAAATAAGAACAAATTGCTTAGAAATAGGGCTATTTATAGCCCGAAATACCAAACCAGTCACAAAGAGCACTTCTGTTTGCCACACTGGATAGCAAGAAGTCACCCAACCAACCCCCTAAATATTCCAGCTTCTCCTGTGCCACAACCAGCACCACATCTTACACAGATGAGAGGTTATGAAAAATTGATCTTACCAAACCTGAACAGGATTTTCCAATCCCAAATGACCAGCCACATTCCTAGGTCAATTCATACCTCAGATCTTACCCAAAAGAGCATGCTGTGCCAGTCCTTTAGAATCTAACATCTAAAGGTTTATTAATAAAGAAAGAAAAGGATGGAAGTAAAATTGTTAAAAGAATCAAATTACATACACCAGTTACAAAGTTCTTGAGGTAGGCTTGTAGCAGAGATGGAATAATCTGCTGTTTTATGAATTTCTGGAATACATTCTACATACTTTTGAGCTCAGTTCATAGCAAAGAAGCTCCTGATGTGGTGAGCTAGAGTGAAGACCCAGATGGAGGAACTTCCAGGGCCCTCTTTATACCCTTGCCCATCTGGAGGGAGATTAATTGTTCTCCTTGTGTGAAAGGAAGCCCCAGATGGAATTTGTCACATGAGCAAGGCACCTGTCCATGCCTTATTCAGTTCTTAGCAGCTATAGCCTTCATGCTGCTCTGTGGAGTCATAGCAAAATTCCTCAGATTTGGATTGGTACCACATAAGGTCGATTGTCAGTCAAATACTTTGATTCACTTGACTATCCACCCTTTCACAATAAGTGGTCAAAACCTGTTGATATCTCCCAGAAGCAAATATTTGGAATACCAGTACACAGCCAATACTTATAACTTCAAATACAGAAAATACACATGCATTTTGATAGTATAAACAGAGTCAGCAAATCATAAGCTTTTAATAGACACCTTGACTCACTTTGTACAAAACTTTGGGCAAATATACAACAGTGGGTGTAACAATGTTCTGCATGTTCACATCAAAATCTAACAACATTACACCATGTTAGCAGAATTTGATTCCCAGAACTCTCAGGGTTGACCACTGTGGGAAAATAGATTCTATCGATTCCATTAGGCTTCTGGTTTAGATTAGCAATCAGAAGAGAAAAATTCAAAAATAATATCTTGCTTTTTGGAGCAGAGTCCATTATTTTTTCCAGAAGCTTGATAGCTGGTGGCAAGGTCAGTCCCACTGCTGGGCCCCAAACCCCTGTTCAATTCACTATCTTGTTGGTAATTTAGATACTGCAGCACGGACCCTGCTTGCCCTTGCCGAGGGCTGGGGTTCTGTCCCTCAGCCAGAAGGGCATTAGGGTAAGTGCCCCCTGGTCAACCTATGGCTGGGTAAACAGCCCTCCCCAGCCACTGGCTGAACTCTCTGGCTACCTGGGAAGGGAGCCCAAAAACTCCTTGTCAGAGCTCCTCACCTCTCCTGGTGTCCATGGCAATTCTGCCATTCCCCTTATCAGCTTTTCAGATTCTCTCCTTATCTGATATACTTTCCATCTCACTCCAACTTCCTCTCCCACTCTCCACACCTTCTGTCAGCAGGGAAGGCATTGTTGCACCATCAAGTGAGATCAGCTGTCCCTAGCTGATTTATAGGAGCCCCATCTCCGCTGCTCCCTCTACACCCATGATAATTGTGGGTCAGCTGCTCCTGGCTGCCCTGACGTAACTCTCTCCTAATTAGCAAGGGCCATTTATGTTTTCTAGAGCTGCCTCTCTCCTCTTTTTAGCTAGCCCTCTGGCCTGACCCTGTCACACTGGTCAGATGAAATAGTTCAATGCAGTTGAAGAAGAACTGGATAAGTGTATCATGCCACAATATGGTTTTTGAGCACACATGATTTCAGTTGAACAACCTGGAAAATGGCGAGTCATCAAATTATTTCATAACAACTCTGTACAACCTAAACCAACATCATAGCACTCTGGGGAGAGAAATGAAGACGTTCTCAGAGACAGGCTTGTTGTAGTGGCTATCCAAAAGTCTCCAAAATGATCCTATCCTCACACTAGATAGCCAAGAACATAAAGCTCCAAAGTCATTTTGTGATGATGCAAAAGATTCTTCTTGGGAATAACACTGAGAAGGAATCCTCTCTAGAAGTCATAGACATCAGGAGGAAAGTACCTCATGATGCTGAGAAACCAGACCAGTACAAACACAAAAGGATCCAGAGGGAGCTATGCTAAAATGGAGTAAAGAAAATGGGTGCGTCTAGACTGGCATGATTTTGCGGAAATACTTTTAATGGAAAAGTTTTTCTGTTAAAAGTATTTCCGCAAAAGAGCGTCTAGATTGGCACGGATGCTTTTGCGCAAAAGCATCCGTGGCCAGTATAGACGCTATTTTGCACAAGAAAGCTCCGGCGGCCATTTTCGCCATCGGGGCTTTCTTACACAAAAAATTCCTTCCCTGTCTACACTGGCCCTCTTGCACAAGAACACTTGCGCAAGAGGGCTTTTTCCCAAGTGGGAGCGTCAAAGTATTTGCGCAAGAACACTGACAATCTTACATTAGATCGTCAGTGTTCTTGCACAAATTCAAGTGGCCAGTGTAGACAGCTGGCAATGTTTTGTGCAAAAGCAGCTGCTTTTGCACAAAATCTTGCCAGTCTAGATGCACCCAATGAGTATAACAAGAGTATGAAAAAATTCCCATGATCTGGCAAACTACTCCTCACAGCAAATGGCTTTTTCAGCAATGGACATGAAGAAAATACCTAAAAAGTGGACAGTGCATCAGTCTCCCAGTCTAAGTGCCTCATAATACATGTCTTTCAAGAAAATGACCCAAAAGACACTAAGGTTGCACACCCTTGGAGACAAGGATATGACCGAAAGGATCACTATGATTCACCACAATGACCTTGGGAAAATATAGAATAGATTTCAAAACAGACATATGCACCGGTGTAACAGTAATTCCAGAGTCACTTTCATTCTGTTGTTCACTGTTTAAAGCCAAGGGGAGCTGCAGGAAGCAGTGCCCTGGTTCACGCTGCTTCCTGAGGTTCCCCTTGGCTGTAAACACTGAACTGTAGCCAATGGGAGCCGTGAGGCTCTGTGGCTGTGGAGCTGGTAAAGAAACAAACCAGAGTGGCCCAGTAGCAGCTTTCTCAGAATGGAGCCGTGGACAACTTTGAGAATCACTGCTTTGCAGACGATGAAAGCACCAACACTTCAAGACCCAAAAAAGGATATTAAGAGTAGTGGTGGGGAACCTTTTTTTGTGTTAGGGGTGACTGACCCACAGAAAAAAATCAGTGAGGGGAGGCACACAAGTGAGAAACAAAACAAAAAAAACCACGCTTCACCAGTATGGGCTCCCCAATGTTGGGGAGAGCTCCGAAGCTCAGGGGCCAGATCCAGGCAAGCCAGGGGCTGCATCTGGTCCTTGGGCCTTAGGTTCCCCACCCCTGACTTAGAGGCCCAGGACATTCTCTGTTCAGTGTCAGCAGAAAAGCATTGCCCATTCTGAACCTTGGAGAGAGGACTACACCTGATTAGGTCTTTGTTGTGCATGGCCTACACAGTGCTTTACTTACCCCACACCAATCAGAGCCTTAGGCTTGGTTATAGTAATAGAACGAGTCATCACAGACATAGAACCTGAGATCGGGAAGCTATTCTGAAAATTATTCCAGGGAATGGGGAAATTAGAGAGAGAATATAACATTCAATCTATATTAAATGCAAATCCATTTGTTCTATAAACACCTAGGGTGAAAGCAGAGTTCAGCCACATAGGACAAGAGTCTTCTTTCCACAACAGACACTGCAGCTGAATGGTGTGCAGGAATGATAGTTGTTCCAAAACTAAATGACAAGGATCAGATCGGCTTAGACTTTACCACACTCTAAGTGAATATTTGTAGATTATAATATGTATTCCATATGCCCCCCTTGGACAATTTCATAGAGCAGAAATCTTTTCAAAATTGGATGCCCTCTGTGTTTTGACAGATGCCACTTGCTGCAGAATCTCCTGTATTAATGAACTTCATCATGGAGTTGAGTATATTTAGTCTCACTATTCTGACATTTGGTATATCATTTGCTCCAGAATACTTCCAGTGGAAAATGCAATCATGGGCCTGAAAGGGTTCTCCTGATCTACAGATCAACTCAAACCCAACATCTCTTAGCAGTCCTGCAAAGGCTGGAGAAAGGAGCAATTAATGATTATGTGAAATTTCAGAAGACAGAATCAAATTGCTAGGCCAGATCAATGATGAGCAGTGGTTACAGCAGATCCAGAGAAAGTCTGAGTAATTATCTGGTGAATGAGCCTCACAGTGTCAGTGAAGTATATTGATTCATAGGTATGGTGACATACCTGGGAAAATCTCTGCCAAGTGATGTAGACAAGTCAAAGCCACTACAAAATCTCTTGAGCCCACAACATTCCTACTCTAGGGAAACTAAATAGTCAGACATTCAGAGGAATAAAATAAGACCTGAGTTCTCCACCAGTTTTGGTCCTTTATAAGTCAAATAAAACCATCACTGTTTCACCTGACTCCTCAGTCTATATAATAGGAACTGTTCTGCTTCAGGAACAATCAACATCACTGTTGCATGCAATAGCCTCATGAGCACTCGCCAATGCAGAGCAAGGTTGCTCACAGAAATAAAAAGTCCCACCCAAATATATAGGCTTATGAAGATTTCAGAGACTTTCTAGTGGGGATCAAATTTCATGTTGAAACTGACCACAAATCATTAGTTGCTCTTGTACGATCAAAATATCTAGTTAACAGATATGATATAACACTTTAAAATCAGACTCATAAGGTTTCAGTTCTTAACTGAATATGTGCCTTGGAAGACTCTTGCCACGGCTGATACACTCTCCAGGACCCCAATCCCAGACACACCACAGCAAAAGTTAGTATAGAACTGTTCAGAACTTTTCATAGATGTAATACTTAGTACTTTACCAATAACAGAAAAATGCCTGCAAAGAATTGGAAAAGAATCAAGACACAGATGAATTACTCAGATAAGATGCGATTCACTGCAAAAGAAGGACAAAACAGATCAAGTCAGAAACAATATTTGGGTAATTTCCAGGGAATTTAGCAAAGGTCTCCTTGTTGAAGGAATGCAGTCTAGTTATCACTACATCAGTGCAATGGGACATCCTTGACAGACTGCATGAAGGAATTATAAAATTCAGGGAGAAAGTCAAATTGTCTGCTTGGGCATGGACAAAGTTGAGAAATGTGATAATTTGTGCTCACATGTATGATTGTGTGTTTAATAATTGCCAAGGAGTACCTAAAGAAAGAGTTGAGCATTCCACTTTAATGAATGTTCATGTAAGTCTCAAGAAAATAAATAAAAAATATTTATATCCTACAACAGATAAAACATCTACTGTGAAAACAATATAAATAAAAAAAATCTGTTATGCATTTCACACAATGATTGTCATATCTTTACCGTGATATTTTAAAGACATTTTTAGATGCAATGTGTGTCTGGATAATTATAATTTATCTATTAGATTTCAACTCCACACCTACCACATTTCATTTTAATCAAGACTAAAGGAAATATTTTCTGATTGAGTTCTCTCCATTTTTAATACTGATGATGACTTTTAACTATGAGGATAATATGATGTTTGACTGCGAAAAGCAAACATGAGCAATACTCGGTGTTAAACAACATCCACTAAAGCAAATATGAGCCAACCAGAACAAATAGCTTCAGGGATCTAGTAAACAACAAAAAGCAAAGCAAACTAGCCTGGGATAGGCTGTGTTCGTTTTGTAGAAGAAGAGGGATTTGGAGAGTTTCAGTGAAACTGTTTACAGAAAACCATTTCTTGCTAATGGCACAGGCAACTTTAAAATTCTGCTTTGTGTTTGATACAGGGAGAGAAAAGGACAGCAGTGTAGCATAAATTCCCTATTTTTCCTTCCGACAAAGAACTCAGCATCAAAATATTTTGATATAATACACAATTGTCCATGTTTTATCTATTAGCACTTAAAGCCTGACTCTACAAACTGGTCCTACTATCTTCAGCAGAAGTCTGTGCAGATGTAAGTGTCTGTCCACATGAATCAGATTTCAAGATCAGGTGGGCAGCAAGGGGCTGCATGCTCCTCACCCAGCCCTCTCGGCCTGGGAATTGCACAGCAGCATTTGCACATGGGTGCACATGGAGCACTAGTCTGGAGCACACAGCAACAGTACAAGTGCACCAAATCTGCATGGGGATGGCCCTGATGGTCAATCTTCCCACACTGAACTCATTCCCCACAGAGTAATAGCGGTCCGGCATGGTGAACTTCCAAGGCGATGGCAATCCGCTTCTGGAGGGGGAAGGTGGGTCGCATGTGTGTGTCCCATCACCTGAGGGCAGGGGCAAACCACTCGCACAGGTCTAGGAAGGTGTCCTTCCACATGCAAAAGTTCTGGAGCCCCTGCTGGTCCTCTCACCGCTCCATGACAATCCCCCCAGTTGGAATTGGTGTCCTGGTGCCAGAAGCGGTGGTGCATGGTGTGCAGGGGAGGGCGGGAGGGATTGTGCTGCATGATCAGCATGTGGAGAGGCATGAGGAGGTGCCCCACAGTGAGCTGTTGGTCCTGTTCCTGCAGTGACACATGGGCAGCTTGCAGTAACTGCACGAAGAGGTGCAGTAGGAGGTCTGAGAGCCGGTGAGTGCTTTGCAGCAGGTCCGGCTCCATGGCAGAAGTGCCGTAGTGTCAGCAAAGGCAATGAGAATGCACAATGTGAAGAGTTTGCTGTCCCTTGAGGAGAAAGACAAAGGTGAAGAGAGAGTGACACAGCTGTAGAAGGTAACCCCTTTAAGCATGAGCCTCAGACATCCCCAGACTGCAGCTACAGGAAGTGACTGCTCTCCTGATGCCCTGCCCAAAGTTTCCCAGGGGGCTTTAAATGTGATTCAGCCTCCAATCAGTGTGGATGTGCTCCTTTGATTTTTCTCTGCACTAATTCAATGGGGATTTGTAGTGTGCGAATGGTATTTCGAAATAGCTGTTGTGGGAGTTTTTATTCTGAAATGGCTTATTTCAAAATAAGCACATAGTGTAGATTTACCCTTAGTGTTTAAGGTGCCACAGGGCTCCTAATTGTTTTTACTTATTTTCTGGAGTTTTTTCAATACATCAAAATATGATCTCTGTTCCTCTTCAGTTTTACAGTTGAACCTTCTAAATGTACCTACAATGGTCATGTTTACAAACGTAACAATTGTGGTTTTAACAATGTGATAATGTTGCCTCAGAATTTGTAGTATTTGCTGTAGATACTTCCCAAGCTCTGGCACTACAGCAAATACTCAAGTAATTTTTTTCTTTTGGTTATATAAGGCAATTACTACATTTTAAAGAAGGAGCCCATATATATCCAAGCCTTTTATCTAGAGCACTTCACTTTCAACCCTAACAATCTGCAAGAGTCTTAAACTGGAATAAAATGGAAATCATGCTGACTGTGGATAATGCATCGCATTTACTAGAATCTGTATCTATGTAAACCCCAGTATATATTCGGTGGCAAATGTTCTAATTTCAACTGTAAAACGTGATTGTTAGACATTTCAGAGGATTTAGCCATACCGAGGTCATCATCAATTTACCTGCTATAGTTTGGGGGAATAAGGGCAAAGAAAAATAACTTTATCCTTGACACTGCACCATCTCCCCTCATAAGCTTGAATTCACAAAAACATCTTTGAAAGGGTGACAGCAAGGTTTGGGGAGCAATGAAGTAGAGATGGCTCTCTCCACTTCTTCACTTCCTGGTTCAGTTATACTAAGATTTAGTCCTTTAAACCAAGAGAAAAATTGTTGGCCTCCTACTCAGTAAAGTCTTGATTCAAAAATATTTTTGGCAGGATGTGGTAAACATTGTGTAATTAGTTACTCACAGTATGCTTGATCATTTCAAAGTAGAGCTGGGAGAACTGGTTCCCATAAAGTTTCCCTGAAACGTCAGCCAGATCTTCCAACCAAAACTGAAAGAATCTTTTTCTGAAATTCAAAAATCACATTACTTTTAATTAACTAGTTAGTAATCAAACATTAAGTTTTCTCTCATTCGGTTTAATTTTGCAGCCCTCTCCATTCTTCAGAGTTCAGATCCGAGTGGAGCTAAAATGCTGAAAAACCCTGAAAGGATTTTCTGATGCAATTTCCAATACGGGTAGATTCCAGAAACACTGGAAAATTCACAGCAAAGCTTCTTGTAAAATGATCAGTCCCAAGAGGGCTAGAGAATTTGGATGTGCTTCACTTAAAAATTGAGATTTAGCCATGACAATTATTTATGGTTTCAAAATGAATTATTGTTAATGCGTTCTATGGTAATCATTTAAGTCTTCTGAGATATAATAGAATGAAAGATTTCAATAAATTGTTTACCTTGTTAGAAGTACTGCTGCGATTAACATGTGTATTTGTACACAGAGAGGTTATTGGTAAAATGTCAGCATTTGCTATCAGTTTTCAGAAAATGGTATCAAATATAGGAATACATTTAACTTAGAATAGGATCTATCTATGTTATGCATAGTAAGAGCTAACATTTTAATGGCAAGTGTCATGTGTGTGATTTAAAGATCTATCTATACACACACAATTTTCTATATATCAATATATTCAGTGTATATCTGGAAAAGCCAATGTGATTGTTTCTTTGAAATTGCGGTATTTTTTTCTGCTGTTTTTGTAACGGGAAATAGTACTTCTGTAGTAAGTTTGTTAATATATCCTATCATTTCTGATTTATGAACAAAATAAAATGACAAGCTTTTGACCAGGGGGACCATTAGAGGCACATGCACCTTAACATTTCCAGCTGCATTTTATCTATGTGCACTGATTGGTCACAGTACTAAAACACTGAGGAAATGAATCAATGGAAAGGAGGAATAACACCAGAGCAGAACTGTTATAGGAGGTAGCACTGGTCAGGGGCAAAGATAATTTTAGTCATAATTCCAGCACTGCAAGTACAGAGTGCTACGTAATAAGCTTCAACAAATATACTTTGATTTTCATTATCTATTTCATTATATTATATAGAATTAAACATTACTGTTCACATTTCCCACGTAAAAGCCTGGGTAATTGTATCAACAGTTCATTGAATTTCCAAGTTAAGCAGTTTCCTAAATAGATGATGAGTTAGATTTAGCCCTGGGTTACTCTGGCCTCTGCTGGCATAGCTGACTGTGAAGGGACCTGGCACCAGCATGTCAGACATTCGAGGGGGTTGCAGAGGTATAAAATGGCCGGAGTTCAGCACAGCTCCTAAAGTGGCTGCATTGACTTGAGTCAGCGTGTCACCTCAGGCAATCTCTGACAGTGCAACCTGACAACGAGTTAAAGCCACTGCATCCCATACTAAGTGCCAATCATGCAAATGACTCTTTGTATCTTTCAGTTAAACCCACTTAGGGTGCACTGCTTTCCTTGGTAAGGTGCACTCTCAGACGTGAATTTTGTCCATAGCTTTGACAGACAAAATCTCCTGACAAGACAACAATAGTTACCCCAGGACAATTAAATATGTTGTCTGCAATCATAGAATCACAGCACACTAGAACTGGAAGGGACCTCGAGAGGTCATTGAGTCCAGTCTTCTGCCCCGATGGGAGGACTGAGCACTTTCTAGCTCATCCCTGACAGATGTCTATCTAACTTGCTCTTAAATATCTCCAGTGATGGAGATTCCACAACCTCCCTAGGCAGTTTATTCCAGTGTTTAACCATTCTGACAGTTGGGAAGGTTTTTTTCCTAATGTCCAACCTAAACCTCCTATGCTGCAATTTAAGCCCATTGCTTCTTGTCCTATCCTCAGAGGTCAAGGAGAACATTTTTTCTTCCTTCTCTTTGTAACACCCTTTTAGATAGTTGAAAACTGCTATCATGTCCCCTCAGTTTTCTCTTTTCTAAACTAAACAAGCCCAACTGTTTCAGCCTACCCTCTTAGGTCATGTTTTCTAGACCTTTAATCATTTTTGTTGCTCTTCTATGGACCTTCTCCAATATCTCCACATCTTTGTTGAAATGTGGTGCCCAGAACTGGACACAATATCCTCCAAACCCCTCCCAGCTTGGTATCATCTGCAAACTTAATAAGCATCCAATGTTAAGTCTGGACAAAGAATTAAACCAAGGTGCTATTGAACTGTAAGAGATCTAGAGGGTAGCATTGTACAGTATGGTAGAAACAGTCATAACCAGGATGCTTCTCAACTGCTGTTTACATACCTGCTGAACTTCAGAAAGAAAACCATTATGAATCTTTGATTTCCATGACAACCTAATGAAAACAAACAAGAGACATGATAAAGAATTACATTGAAAGTATCTAACATGTAGTGTCAATTATAGAACCAAGGAATTCTTGGACTGAAGCATTAAGCTACATGAAAGCTACCATCCTGTTAGCATTCCTCAATATAAACTCTGTGCCAAGGAGAGGAAATACATCTACAGCTTTGACAGCAGAATTATCTCTGACAAGAGACTTGAACAAGGCTTGTTGTGAGTTGAAATGCTCAACTTCCAGGCTCCCAAATGTATTTAACTCCAGATGTACCATCCAGATGGTGTCTCTGGGGGGATGTAATTTGAGTAAAAAAGGGCTGATCTTAGCACAATTCATTTTATTTCTACCATCTGCTTTCCCTTCATCCCTGGAAGAGTAGTTTTCTCATGGAATGAAGGTGGACTTTCAATAGTCTACAGAGCATTTTAAGACAGAAACTCCATCTTGTTTATCTTTGTAAGCTGGCAAAGCACTGAAATGTTGCAGGGGCCTAGAGACTCCCAATCACCACAAAGCAGACTGACACATATTCTGACTGACCCCATACATTGATGACATCTGAGTAGACTAGGTGGGGAGAAGATTGGGACATGTCAATTTAATGTATAGTGTGATAAAGCACAATAACTTAACTGAAGAATTTAGTTTTAATGTCTGCCTATTTATAGGCAGTATAAAGCTTTATGGGAACCAGACTGAGAGCAGGTTCTGTTAAGGATGGATTTCATAGGGGAAAACTTATTCAGGACTACAGATATTACAAGCCAGAAAATTCAGTTAGAGATCCCTAGAATCCAATATCTTGGGAGTTTTCAGATACACAGTTCTGATTTATACCATTATGAATATAGGGTGCATAATATAGGAATTTGATTCTGAGGTTAGATATCTGAACTCAGACTTTCCCCACACCCCAAAGATGTTTAGATATAAAGTTTTGGGTTGAACCCATATCCAGTGTGGAAACTTGCCACTGATACCCTTAGTCTCAAAAGATAAAACTAAAATCTTCATAATTTACTCTTCTAATATACCATGGTTGAAAGCAGAAGTAAACAAACTGGTTAAAAATCACATCATCATATCAATAACCTGTGGTGGAACTAAGACATAGCTCAAAATATTGAACCATTACTAATGTAATCTCCCTTTTCCCCTTAGAAGTAAAGGTGTTTAAATCAAATATTAAACAACAAATGTCCACATTCAATGACCACATTCTCTCCCACCTTTTGCAACTGAATTGTCATTTTATCAGGTTTAGAAATGATATTTATTCCTGTAGCTAACATGCAGTATAAATCATGATAAAATCAGGGGAACCCAGATATTACAACATCGTATGTACTTGCCATATGCCCAGCTCTGATAGAAACAGTTAAAGTAATGAACTGCTCGCTGCTGTTCCAAAGTTCCTCTGTGAAGTATATACAGGAAATAAGTTCTGTGATTGAGGAAGCCAGACATACGTTAATTCCCATACAATGGCGAAATCAATATTAAAATTAGGATTGCACCGCTTCTGAAGCTCTGTTCTAGAGATAGCAAAATATTGACTTAACAATCTCAGCCTGGAGCACAAAACTCAAAGACCATTTGAACTTTAATTAATACACATATATGCAGCTGCAGCTTACACTGACTCTGAATTTATAAAAGCTTTGCCATATGGTGACCCTGATTTGAACTTTGGGAGAATATTCAATTAAGATGGAAGCTCCTTGGGGCCAGACCTTGTCTTATCTTCTGTCTATGAAGTGTCATGAGCATTTATGGCACTGTTTAACTAACAATATTATTATATGTAGAGATGAACTCTACTGCAGGGTATTAGTCCCACAAAAATGGTTCAGTAGATCAGATATTTGAATAACTTACCTGCTAACTCCAGTTGTGCTTCTATCATGTCCTTTGGAAACTACAGTCCTAATATCACAAATGCATACCTTCCTTTAACACTTCCTTTTCTCCACCTTTCCCCCCACAAACACACTCACTTCATCTAAAAGTGATATCACTACACTTAGTGTTTCTACTGTGCATATTTGTGGAAAGGGAGACATTTAGAATGTATGCTTACAGTTAGAGATTCAGCAACATGACAGCTCTTAAATGCATCCAAGAATGAATCAGTCTGTAAGGGTCACCTTAGGCACCTGTGAAGGTTGGATGGAGCTGGGGAGTAATGTGTAGCTAATAATGGAGTCAAAAATTTCACTCAGCCCTTTCCACTGGCAGAATAATTGCAAGCAAATAATGATTTCTGCAAGTTTTTTTGTTAGTTTTAGTTTAACAGGTTTAATACTCCATAGTTTGATCATAAACAGTTCACTTTAGCCACCATTTAAAATAGGAATTGAGTAGTTAGGGTTATTGTTTATATAAACCCTATTGTATCATTTTTCTTCTCTGATTGGATGAATGTGACTCAGGAAGAAGTTGCAGGTAAAGAAAAGATTTAAAAATACTTGGTTTATGAACCACATGACTGTACCTATCAAAATCAGACAACTCTAGATTACATTGGTAGGGTGCAGAGTTTAAAATTAATATTCTCTTGTTTCCTATTTACAGAAAAAAACTATATAGATATAAATATATATACAGTGCTATAACTACAAGTAAAGTTGGAGGATTGTACTACTTCAACTACTTCTGTTTCTATACCTATATATTTAAAGCAATAAAAAAAGTGTGTAGAGGCAGGTCAGATACAAATGACTAAATTCATTCCTGGTTTAACCCTAATTGCTGGGATTACTCCACAGGTGAAATCATTCCAAAGAATTTGCACATACGCAACCATGGTTAGGAAGGTCTCGTCTGACCCTATCTGACTCATGTCCTTTAAGCAGATATCTTGAGAACTTTTTCCCTGGTTCTCTGAGGCAGTCTTCTATCCCAACTAAGATATGCTATTTCCAGAATAAATACTCTGGAAATGGCCCACTCGTTATAGCACACTTGTTATAGCACACTCGTTTGCAAATTTACATTTATTATGTCCTTTTTTCTTTTGCTAAAATTGTGTCATAAATTGTGTACCTGTACAAATCTATTTCTGACTTTGGGGTTGTAAAACTTGATAACTCAAATATCAGTTGAAAACAAACACAAAAGGAGCATAAGCAAGGCTTAAATCAATTCAGATCTAAAGTTAAGGGAACACTCATGGTTTTTTTTAAGATTTACCCATTTTTTTTTTTTTAAGATTTACCTCTAGTTATTTGGCTCCTTTATAATCACTCATCTCTAACTGTAGATTCTGGACATGAATGCAAACAAAACATATTTCACCAATAGCAATAAAATTCTTCTGTAGGGGAGCCTTTTATGTCTCACTTCCAAAGTTGTCTTCCCCATAGACGCTGAGACTCTTCACCTTTTGTGCCTACACAGCATTAAACTTTTCACTTCCCTCCATGTAAATTTTCCTCAATCTCCCATGCATGATATCTGCCCTCTGACCTTCCCCTAGTCCCTCTCACTGCTGTCACATTAAAGTTGTCCTGGCTCCTCCTCCTCTTTGATCCAATTACCCAATTCCACTACTGAACTCTTCCCTCAACAACCCTCATCCTCCTGATTTCAGCTCCTCAACCTCCCCACGCAGTCCTGGTTGACACCCAGTTGAGAGCTCCATGTTTGGAATAGGTGGGCCATGCAATACAGTTTTTATCTTGATGTGTTTTTTTTTATTCCTTGCAGTTCTGTTTATACTGCACATTGGAACAGTTCTGAAAAGCAGATAGACATTCATTGTGTATACATCCTCACAAGAGCTGGAAGTGGATTGATACTGACCACAACACATCTGGTTGCCATAAAAAAGATGATGCAACAAACTATGTCAGCACCACCCCAAACTCATGCACCTCGGACATATCCATTAAATGATGACTAAGGGCGAAAACAACCAGGAGAAAGTGAATGATTTAGACTGATAAATCAGGGTATACTGGGACTAACTCAAGAGATGGCAAATTTAGGATAAATATCACGAAAAATCCTTGAAAGCTAGATGTATAAGTAGGGAAAAGGCAACTTCTCCCTAACTTGGGACTTCTAAACTAAATCAGATTCAAGCCACTAGAAAATATATTTCAGGGAACAATCCTTCATTGTCAGAGGAAAAGATCTGCATGGCACCTGTTTTTCATGAAAAGGCCCTTATTGCTGGTAGAGAGAAGGAAAAATCCTGACACCCCATTCCAGTCCTACTGGCTCACTTCAAGTCCTGATTGAAAGACCAGGGACCTGATTATCCGATGAACTACAACTTGTGTTATATGAACCCATATAATGTGAGTACAGAGCAGTTACACTATGCTACCAAATTTTACACTCACTTTGCTATAGTGTAAATGACTACGTAAGGTGCAGGACACCAGATTTCCAGACACTCATCTAAAATATATCTCATGGTTCTGGACAATATTTTCAAAAAAGTCAGATATTACAAATAGGTAAAGCACGTTAACTCAGTGTCCAGCAAAAGAGCTAAGGCTATGTTGAAACTTTTCACAAAACATAACATTAAAATTGAGCATTTGGAAGTAGAAGATGTAATGTTAACAAACAGTTGGAAGAAAGCTGCAACTGTGTTTCTTAGAGCCGAAATTTGAAATTTCAGAAGATAAAGCCAATTTTTTTTCATACATTTTGGAATGTATTCCTTGGACCCGACTTTCCTGTCACTTATACTAACATAAATCAGTCAAGTTATTTACTCCACAGTCAGACTGTGGTAAGCGAAAGAAGAATCAGATTCTTTGTTGGATGATATACAGTAAAAGATTTATAAAAGCTCATGCTGTTATTCATCTTCCATTTCAGAGAAGGCTGCAAAGTCAAGGTCAGAAATAGCTTTTTTTTTCCTGAAATGGATTTCAGAAATATAATTTCAGATGGTAGAAAATGAATGTAAGATGCATTATGGTAAGCGTACCACTTATGGCCAAACTAAACCCCCCATTTGGAGCTTGACCATCTGTAGTAAGATTGTAGATCTGGAGCAAAGCACATTTTGGATCATGGAAAAAAGCCCATAAAACATCAATTAGACATTTTGGCCCACAATATATTTCCTTTAAATTAATTTTCAGTGTGTGGCATGTGTGGTTTTGACAGTAGAATTTTGCCCATATGGTTTAACATTTGGGTACCTCAAACAGCTTAGAAAATTTAAACTATTTGTTAATTCTTCATCAGCCTTATCTCTCTTTCTGACTTGACCTTTATATCTGAGGATTAAGATAGTTAAACTTTTCCATTTCTAGTTTCTTGAAATAATTCAAGACATCCTTAGCAAACAACCCACATATCTTTACGGATACTGAGTATATATTAACACTATGTTTACATGATATCTGTGTGATATCATAAGGTCCTTTCACTGACACACTTTAAAAAAATAATCTCTCTCTCAATGTTTAGAAAAGAGAGGAAACCCAAACTGAAACATCTATTGTGACCTTAACTCCCACATAACACCTACACTCACTGAAAGTTTGGTGTTTCAGATGACTGACAATATTTTGCTAAACCAAATTCTAGCCCACTAGAATTCTAACCCATGTTTGCTTTGTAATGCTATCGAATATAGTATTATTACATGTGCACACAATTTTATCTGAAATTTTATTTTAAAAAAATGTGGCAGACTATAGTCTATGGCTCTAGTTTTTTAAAGAGTCATTTTTCATAAAGCAGTAAGTATAAGCATGTCTGTATTCCAAACTAGCAGCAAATTTACTCTTGAACCATATTTCTCAGAGCATTCATTTTGCTGCAACTACAAATTCAAAGAGATGCACGCTTTTTAAATAATCTTGAAACTGAATTAATATACAAGCAATAACATGAATTAGAGATCCTGTCCAACTGTTAGATTCAACATTTGACTTCTTTCTTTCACATTTGTTTGCGAAAGCCTGATAAATATACAGTAAAACTCCAATTGTCCGTCATCCAGTGGTCCGGCACTCCCGATAGTCCAGCACCAACTGGAACCCAGAAGTGCTCTAGCCAGCTGGACAATTGGAGCTGCTGTGAGCCCCATGGGTGCTCACGGCTAGGAAAGGGAAGAAGAGGGGAAGGGGATTATACTCCTGTGACGGGTCTGCCAGGACCCGCACTGCGACCGGCTGGGGTGCTGTCAGGCGCTGAGCAGGGGGGTGAGGTGCGCCACTGTGGGACCAACCGGGCAGCACCCCAGCTGCCTCCCCAAGTCCACCTTGTCAGTTTCAGCAGCAGCGGACTTGGGGAAGCGGCGTGGAGCAGAGCAGCTGGGGAGCCCGCTCCCCTCCCGGAAACTCTCGGCGGCGGTGCGGGGCTTCCCCCACATTCCTGCAAAACAGTGGAGGGTTTGCCCCTCGCCGCGCTGTTCCCCACCCACCCCCTGGACGCAGTGCGGGTTCCGGCAGACCTGTCACAGTCCCCAGCCAGAGTACCTCCCAATAGTCCGGCATATCTGATAATCCGGCACCACCTAGGTCCCAAAGGTGCCAGATTATCGGAAGTCTACTGTACTAGTGTGTATTTGATCTTTATTATTACTATTTATTGAGCAACAAAACACTGCATCAAAGAAAAAGTCATGAGAGCTATTTAAAGAAACTTACATTTTGTATCATACAGTTTACACATTTTAAGATATAGGGGGCCTGATTTTTTTAAAGATACACACATCTTACTTGTGCACTTACCTGAGTGATCAAATTAAGAATTTGTGCATCACATTTTCTACTACGAACATAATTTGCCGTTTTCATGGGGATACTCAGTTTGTGTATTCATTCATGGGTTTTGCACAAAATTTTGATGCACATAATTATACATAACTATTTCAAAGAATAGGCACCAGATGATGATCTAGTTTCTGCATCCATAAAGGGTGTAGAATTTGAACTATTTTCACAATGAGTATTCCTGTAGGGTTACTCATTGTTTTTAAAGTTGCAAACTAACATGGCTGCCCTTCTGAGACTTTTATTTGTACAATATTAACCCACACATTTTGTGGGTGTTCTAGAGAGGGTTTTGAATAGAGAGAGGGTAATTCTTCCCCACTAAATAAGGAACAAGCTTCCAAGAGGGATGAACAAAGTTGTATAATTTCTTGGACACATCTACATTGGAGCTGGAATGTATAATAACTTCCAGTCAGAGCAGATAGCTAGTATGCTATATATTTTATAGCATATAAAATATATGCTATATTTTATTATACTATGAGTGGTAGGGGCTCATACCCAGAGCAGCTAGACTCCAGAGTACATACCTAGGGTCTCAACGAGATTGTAACTCAGGCAGCTATCATGACTGTAGCTACGTGTCTATTTTAATGCAGTAATTTTAAGCAAAGCTAGTACAGGTTGATCCTCTGTGGCCTGGGACTCTCTGGTCCGGAAGAATCACGGATGTTGCTGGATTAGAGAGCAACAGCACAGAGGTAGCTGGAGGCTGCAAGCAGAGCTGGCTAGCAGGGTAGTGGAGCCCCCGGGGGACCAGAGCCCTCAGCTGGTGGGGCCAGGAAGCCAACAGGGCCACTGAAATTCACAGGGTAGGGGGGGCACCAAGCCCACAGCTGACAGGGCCAAGAAGTGGGAGGGAGCTGCAGAACCCACATCAGGTGGGTCTGCGAGCACCCACAGGGTCACTGCCAGAGCTCGCAGGACCACAGACCACACAGGGTTGCTGCAGCCAGGGTTCAAGGGTAGTGGTGCTAGGTAGCTGGGGAGAGGAGCCCAGTGGAGAGGCTATTGCCCTCCTGCCTTCCTACTTTCCTTGGTCTGGAAAACTCCCTTCTCTGGGGCAGGTCAGATCCCAAGGGAGCCAGATCAGGGAGGTCCAACCTGTACTAATATGTCTCCTCCAGCTGAAAATTAATCATTCACTGTAGACATATCTCCTTTATGGCATGGAGCTCTACTATGCATTAGTCCCTGGATGACAGCATGAAGGGGTGGTGAGACAAGGGCTGGATAGGACAACAAGTAATGGTGCTATGTAGATATTCTTGTACCCCCCTGTCCTTCTCAGGGATAATTTGGGAGCCATAGAAGCCTTGGAAGCAGTTATGAGGAATTCAATGATTCTAGAATGGGAGGATTCTACAAGGGCAATTGAAGAATAAGAAGGGGGAGCAAGTACTCTCTTTGTCATTATGTAAATCATTAATTAAGATATTGAACAGAACTGGTCCCAAAACTGATCCCTGTGGAACCCCACTCAATATGCCATTCCAGCATGTCTGTGAACCGTTGATTACTCTCTGGGAATTGTAATCCAACCAATTAGGCACCCACCTCATAGTAGCTTCATCTAGTTTGTATTTTCCTAATTTGTTAATGACAAGGTCATGCGAGACAGTATCAAAAGCTGTACTAAATGCTAGATATACCACATTTAATAATACTAATATATATATAAGTTCAGTTTGTGCCAATTAATGTTTAAATAAAACCTTATTCTTAAACTTCAGGATAAAATATAACATTTTCTGTGTGGACATTTGGCCTTTAAGCAATAGATAATTGTTTGCTCCTGGAAGTAAAATCTGATCCAGATTTGGCAAAAATAGGTAACAGTCCTAGTTTACTAATAAGCAATTCAAATTATAAACAAATATGCATCCATATGTTATAAAGATAAAAAAACTGGCAAAGACTGAGAATTCAGATCCAGTCTTCTATTACAATAAAAGGAAAACAACAGGCAGTCCTGTGGCACCTTAGGAACTAAAAAATGTATTTGCTTATGAGCTTTTGTGGGTAAAACCCACTTCATCAGATGAGTTGCAGTGGAATTTATAGAATCCACGGTATTGGGACATGATGTCATACATCCACTAATGTGATATATGCCATCAAGTGCCAGCAATGCCCCTCTGCCATGTGTATTGGCCAAACCGGATAGTCTCTATGTCAAAAAATAAATGAACACAAATCAGACATCAGGAATGAAAACACACATAAACCTGTTGGGGAACATTTTAACCTCCCTAAACATTCAATATGGATTTAAAAGTAGTCATTATTTCACAAAGAAATGTATCACCTGCTTACAGACAGAGACATCTGAACTGGAGTTTATTTACAAGTTCAATGCTATCAGCTTTGGCTTGAATAAAGATCTTAACTGATTAATGCACTACAAAGGCAACTTCTGCACTTTTGATATTCACATTTCCAAATCATATGCTATGAATGAAATACATCCAGCTTGACTTAATTAGCTTCGTTAACAGTGGTCCTGCTGTTATATATATCCTGGATTCTGTAATTACCAATCCAACTCATCTGATGAAGTGAGCTTTACCCTCAAAAGCTCATGACCCAATAAATTTGTTATTCTTCAGGGGTATGTCTATGCTACAGAGGAAGATCGAAGCTGCCACCGTCGATCTTCCAGGGTTCGAATTAGCAATCTAGTTAAAACAGCTAATTCAAAGTGAGAGGGGCTCTCTAGTTGATGCCAGTGTGATGGCGTGTTGGGGTTCCCCTAATCCTGCACCCCCATAGCATCAAGAATAAACTCCACCAGCCAGTAGAATAGAGGGGGTTTATTGCTTCTCCAGGATACAGCACAGCATAGACATGATGTCATTTCAGAAGTTAGGGCCAGGATGCCTCAGACCCCTTGGATTAGGGGATCCATTGTCACTCCTAGACCCTCAGGCCTCAGGTAAGGTTGTTCCCTTCATGATTCCCAGCAACTGCCCATTCCCCCAAAAATCTGGTGTTTGTCTCCACCTCCCTCCTATTGTCTATCCCTTCCCTTAACTGGTAGAACCGGTTCTGTCACTGTCATGGGGGCCCTCAAGACGCCCCCCCCACTGGGCAGTGCTTACAGACAGAGGCCAATAGGGATCATCCACAGCCCACAGCCCAAGTACAGCAACCAGCAAGCTACTGACACTACATCACAGCCAGTAACCCTGCTTTTATGAGGAGTAAGGGAAGTTGAAGGAAGAGTATTCTTCCTTCAATTTCCTGCAGTGCACACAGTAGTGCCAAAAGCTGAGTTAAGGTACTTCGACTTCAGTTACACAATTTACGTAGCTGAAGTTATGTATCTTATTTTGATTTTGTCCTGTAGTGTAGACATACCCTAAGGTGCCATAGACTGCTCATTGTTTTTAAAGTTATAGACTAACATAGTTAACCCTCTGACACTTTCAATAAATGGAAAAGTATACCTTAATAATGATCACCACTAGTGTGCCATGTAGCCTCCCTTAAATAGACCTGTGTTCAGAGGTACTCAAATTGCCAAGAATTAGTTCATTGCAACTCTACTAATGTGACAGAAAATACACTATTTCTTTTTTTCCCCTGGAGTTTGCTTTTCTTGTAAGAGAAAAATGTCAGCAGATAGAGCAAGAACTGTGAAAAAGATTTTATGTGTCTGGTGGCTTCACAGAAGGAATATTATAATATTGCTTTCTTGTTGCTATGCTGCAGTTAATAAGTGACACAAACTTGAGACGGGAGAACTAATTAAAGTTCTTAGTGATAAAATCCAAATTCAGGTTTACTGTGGGAATAGGCAAGGTGTAATTGACTGTGAAAAGTATGTTCAACTTATACATTTTTATTTTTTTAGAAGTGAGAATTCTAAAATTTAAACACATAACATTCAATATTCAATTAAGAAACAGTTCTCTTTGATGGGTGGCATACTCTATTAAGCCACCTGCTTCCATTTGTAACTCTAGATGGTTTATTTTCCACAAAGAGGTATCAGTCTCCAAGAAGTTCACACTGCTGAACACTTTTTACTTGTTAACATTTAAAGGCTGCCAAGAACAACAACAACAAAAACGGGAGGAGAGGGAAATAGTAAAATGTAACGTTTAAAACAATAAGGTAGCCAGAAGTAGTGTTAACTCAATTACATATAAGAGCAGGGGAAAGGAGTATTTCCTAACTAGGGAAATCTGAACCACACTTGACACACACTGTACTTCTGGAACACATTATGGAGACATTGCATTAAGATGTCTCCTGTCACAGCACATGATGATTGATAAAAATGATTCAGGGTCCAGACAGCCATGGTACAGTGCACAAAAGGGGGAGGGCAGGAACCCTTTTAGACTGACCTTTAAACTGATAAATTGATGATGCCCTCATTAGCAGCTACCCTGCTGCTTGCCCTCAATAAAAGATAATGTCCCGCTGTTAACACTATTCCCATTTCTGTGATTTAATGCTACTATTATAGTGCAGATACTATTTAAATGGATTAAGGTTTAAATTAAGATAACATATTGTTGTGGTCTGCAATGTTTTTACCTCCAAACCAAACATCATCCTTTCATTGCATGTGGTTGGTGAGAGGCGAACTACTGTGGCATCCATCTGGTGACATCAGCAATAACATTTCTACAGGGTTGTGCCTACAGAGTTCCTGAAATACTCACCATTTTTCAATAACATTTCGTAAGAGGTTAATTTTGGGTGACTTTTTTAAAATGTACCCATACTATTTTCTGTCTAAAGAAAAACAATATTTTCTGGTAGACAATGTGGCTATGTCTACACTGCGTTTTTTTTGCGGAAGAGGATATGCAAATGCACTCATTTGCATACCTTCTTCTGATTCTTTTTGCAGAAGAGGTTTGCTGCTAAAAAGCCCCATGTAGATGGGTCCATTTGTCGGAAAAAAAACCCTTTTTTGCAAGACTCCTTATTCCTCACAAATCGAGGTTTACAGGATCTTGTGAAAAGGGTTTTTTTTTCCGACAAATGGCCCCATCTACATGCGGCTTTTTAGCTTCAAAACTTCTTCTGCAAAAAGCATCAGAAGAAGATATGCAAATGAGTGTGCCATTTGCATATCCTCTTCCGCAAAAAAACCTGCAGTGTAGCCATAGCCACATAATGTTGTAATGTTACACTTGTATGGCTCATACTATATGAGGGAGACTAACCTAATGAATCAGATTAACTTGATCTCATATGCCATACCACTTACAGTATAATACCTGACATTAGCAGCAACAGTTCTTTCTTTCTGCAATTTCGGTCAATTAACTGCTTTCACTCATCATTTGTTTATTTATGAAGGATTTTTAACAAGGGAGTCTGAGAATTCAAGTTCAATCCTGAGGTGTGCTTAACATACAAAACTACTTCATATGAGTCCATTTGTACTTCCCAATAAAGACATTTTCTGCTGTAGAACAATGATATTTAGGGACATAGCCCATTAATCGTACTTATGTAGTTCTTTCCATTTACTTACTTAAGGGATAAACAATATCCCAGTTCCCAGACTCACATTTCTTTTGTTAAAAGATAAACATCTAAGAGAACTGTGGTGATTGACATGACCTTCACTTAATTCTCTGGTTACAGAGGCAGCATAGAGAATAATGCAAAATAATCACAGAAAGAAAAGAAAAAGCTTGCATGGGGAAAAAAGACATGATTGGAAAAACAAACAAACAAACAAACAAAAACCCTAGCCTTATATTCCTCAAAAGCTGTTTACTCTTACCACATGTAACAAAACAAAACAAAACAAAATAAAACACATGCACAAACTGCTATACTATGAAAATCACATGCAAACACACATATATGCACATTTCTGCAAACTACTCTACTTTGCTCAAATATCTGTCTGGAACTACTAATACAGCCACAAGAACCACAGCAAGTATGGTCTAGAAATCAGAATAATCTCCAGAATTAATTTCCAGTCTGGAGAAATATAACCAGGAGTAAATATGGTTCATTTCCTTTGAGGGATTATTTTCAGGTCAGTGAAATACTTCAGGAACATCAGTCTCAGAACATTTGTGTTTAGCAGTATGGAGAAGTTGGGTGCTTTCCTAAGTTAGTAAAACTTTATGTTTTGGAACCTCTTTTGCCCTCCCTCTTCTCAACTCCTCAGTGTTCTTCTCTTGCACTTTCTGTTTCACCACCATTCTCATCCTGAGTTTGCTAAACAGAATCTTATTCCAGTGATTCATTGTATCATCCTAGATTCTTTCCAGATAAATTATGTTTTTATTTATATGTTGTAATTAATACTTATTACTATTCTGTTAGAGAGATGGTCAAACAGTGCAAGAAATGACCTGAACAATCAACCGGACAATTAGTCTAAATCTAATTCAGACTGGGCCTCTTCAGTTTGAAAATTTGATGATTTCTCCCCATTGTAATTCAGTAGAACTAAAAACTTCTGGGTTTGCTGGTCAAACCAGGGGGAGATCAATTGGACATAACAATTTTTCTATTTTCTTGGCAAAACAAACAGAAAATAATGTTGTCAATATTTCAGGCATGTTCAACTGATTTTTAGAATTAAAAACATAGGACGTTTGGAAATCTCACAAGACAGAGTCTGGTAGAAACCCTTTTCCATGCTGGAACCTTATAGTTAGCACACTAGCCAAGAATAATGGCAAATAAGGTTTGAACCCCAGTTCTGCCTGATGAAGAAGAGGGATTTGAACTTAGATCATCCACATTGCTGGGAGGTACTCTCATGTATGGGCCAGAGAGCATTCTTAGGCAGGTTTTCCCTACTGAAGCAGTGCCCCCTCCTCCAGTGGGTGGGTTTTTTTAATGTCACCCAAACCCCCTTACATATCTAGCTTGAATTCACCAAAGAGTCTGGTCAAAAATTATCTTTCATCTCAAATTCGAAAATAGTTTTGGTCAACCTGAAACTGTGGTGTTTTCTCAAAGTAAATTGCCTGAAATGTTTTGCCCTTTTCAATAATTTATTCTTAGTAGTCTTCCTCTTCTGGTTCCAGAGGGGACAGGTGGCAGAAAATACCAAAATATCATTTTACCCCTTGAAAGACCAATATCTTGGATCACCTTCAACCTGGCCAGAGGTCAAATCACCTGAGATTTCATGACAAAGTTTCATCAGATTAGCAGCTCCAAATCAAAAGTGTAGTTTGCCTCTCCTTCTAGTGGCTAAGTCTAGACTGCAGGTTTTTTACACTAAAAGCATTTTTGGAAGAGATCTTCCAAAAAGACTTCTTGCGAAAGAGCGCATCCACATACAAAAATGCATCAAAAAAGCAATGCACTTTTTCAAAAGAGAGTGTCCAGACTGATTGGATGTTGTGGCGGATTTACAGGCGCGAGCTCCCACTCTCCATCTCGAGGGTGGGGCCCTGTGAGCTCACCGCCTCCAAACCCTGCAGTGTGGTAGATTTACAGGCGTGAGCTCCCACCCCACACCTGTGTGGGGGGGGAAGGGGGGCAGCGAGCCCATCATTCTAAGCATTTCGGGGTCCTACAGGGTCCTTCAGCCCCTGTAATGTGGCCCCTCTCCTGGGGTCCAGGCTAACTCAGTAGCTAACCACTAGGCAGGCTGACACTCAGTATGCCCGAGTACAATGGCAAGACTAGCGTGAGGGCAGAGGATGGGGGATTAGGAAGACCTGGGCCCGCCCTCTTCACCGGGTCCCAGCCCGGGGCCCTAAGGGATCAGGGAGTTCAACTCTTACCCTGCTGATGGGGTTCCACCCCGAAGTGCATCAGCCCTGGGCTGCTTCCTATCCCCCTCCCATATGGAGGCCCCTCTGGATGGGCCCTTAGAGCTTACCACTCCATCATCCCCTCCATTTCTGCCTCACTGCTCTGGCCTCCAGGGTGACTCTGTCGGCTACTCCATCTGGGCGGGGTGCCCAGTGACTCCTGCCCTGCGAGCCACCCCGCTGCTTCCTCCTCGGGGCCTTTTCAACTGGCCCGCCAAGGGCTGTCATGGCGTGTTGCCCTGCCCCCTTGGCATCCCTACGCCCTGGGACGCTGGGCCTAGGTTCGGAGCGCCACCCCTATGTGCTGCAGTAGGCCACCGGAGGCGTGGCGCTGGCAGCTGCCAGTCACCCTTCCCTGGCATTGCTTGACCCCGCCCCCTTTCCAGCTGGGTGGCTGGATCCCCACCAGGCTCTGTGCCGGCCTTGACAGGCCTGGCACACCGGTCGCTGCTCTCTGGCGTGGCGTTGCCCTGCCCCCGTGCTGGGAGAGCAGGCAGAGACCCGCCGGGCTCAGTGTGGGCCCCAGCTGGCCCATCACAGATGCTTTCTTGCATAAAAGGCCACCAGGAACCACTTCAGCCTCGTCTTTACAATCACCAGCTGCTTCCAAGTGCTGGTGCTGGAGCCTTGCAGAGACACGTGCTTAAAGGGACCCCCCTGGACAGCCGTGTCTCTGCTTCTGCTGCGTTCTTGCGTTCGAGGGGCAGCAAAGTTCTCGCAGTGCCTGCATTCTTTTTTGGATGCCACAGCTTTTTGCTTTCAGCCATGGAGCCAGAGCTGCCCCTGGGCATGCGATGGCCCCACACGGACATGCTACAGTTTTTGCAGCACTTTGTGCCAGCTGCCTTCCTGGTCCTGCACAAGCTGAATCCTGAGCTCATTCTGGGGACCCTCTCCCTGCGTGTGGGTGCTACACTCTTGCAACCACACCCCGCTGTGGAGAGGCATTTTTGGAGGTTCAACACCTGTTCAGACTGAAGGGACGACCAGCAGAGGTGCCAAAACTTCCACATGCAGAAGGCCACCTTTCTGGAGCTGAGCTGTGTGCCTGGCTCACCCCTGACCTCTGGAGATGTGGCACCCACCTGAGGCCTGTCATCCCCCTGGAGAAGCGGGTCGCTATCGTCCTCTGGAAGCTTGCCACCCCAGACAGCTACCAGTTGGTAGGCAACCAGTTCAGCGTCGGGAGGTCCATCATTGGGGCCCTCCTCATGGAGGTAAGGCACTCTGGGGCTGCAGTCCCTTCGGGGGAGGAGTCCTGGATAAGGGGGACCCTTGAGAAAGGGGGGTCAGAGGCTATGGGGGGGGGAAGTGGGGGTGGGAATTAAGCCCCATCCCCAGGGGGTTATGCCATGCCACCCTCACACAGACCTCCTGTGGGGGTGGGACAGCCTCATAGGGGGTGGCTCCTGGAATATTTGAGGGGGGGAGCAGGGGAAGGGAGCAGGGTGGGCACCTCACAAGGGCTCAGGCACCCCCTCTCTCATTCTCTGTGTTGCGTGTTTCTTTGTCTCCTTCTGCAGGTGGAGAGGGCCATCAACTCTGTCCTGCTGCAGAGGGTCATCCGTCTGGGAAATCTGGATGTAGTTGTGGTTGGATTTGCTGCCCTGGGGTTCCCGAACTGAGGCGGAGCCATAGATGGGACCCACATCCCAACCCAAGCACACATGACTCTGTGCTGTGTGTAGTACTCCTCGGTCTGTGTGGGGTCATGCCTCCGCCCTTGTGGCTAGACTGCTTCCAGATGGGACGCTCTCCCCCCCCATGGCAGGACATGTGTGGCCTCCCCTGAGTCTGGGAGCAGGATCCCACCCATGCTCAGGGGCTGCCTGCTGCGTCCACATGTCACACAGTAATGGAACACATGGTTGCACATGTATGGACTGCAGCATGATGTCCAGCCCAAGGAGCCCGAGGGACACTCACCCCCTGTCCCCTGTGTGTTCGTCTCCCCTGCCCTGTGTGTGTGAAAGTGAGACCACTCACCTGAAGATCCCTCCCAGGTGTCCAAGGAGGCCTGAGAGATGTCCTGGCTTACTTGCACCGGCTCCAGGGAGAGGGTCATGGTGCCTATCTCCTCCTCATCTGCCTCCACCTCCAGCTGTCTCTGGTCCTCCGGCTCCTCCTCCGTGGAGGCCTCTGGCCAGGCAATGATGGGGGTCTCGAGGCCAAAGGTTTTCCCACCCCCCCAGGATTTGGTGCAGCTCCTGGTAATAGGGGCACGTGTGGGGTCCTACCTCTGAGCATGAGCTGCACTCTCTGGCCCAGAGATATCCCTGACAGAGCTCTTTGATTTTACTCCGGACCTGCTCCAAGATCCAAGGTGGGTGTCTGCGCTCCACCAGGCCATAAATGTCCGTATTGAGGCGTTTGGCCTGGGGATCCAGTAATGTCTCCTCCTCGCCCCACAGTTCAAGGAGGGACTGGATCTCTGAGCTGGCCCAGGATGAGGCACACGTCTTCATCCCCCTGGGTAGGTCCTGGGACCCCTGGGGCTGCTCCTGGCGAGGGTCAGGAGGGTTGTGGGGGGCTTGAGGTTCAGCCATCAGAGCAGGCCTGTGGCAGGGAGCGCCACACAGTGAAGTGCTGCTCTCTGGCCAGCTTCCTGCCACAAGGCTTGTCCAGGGTGCCTGCAGCTTTAAGAGGGGCCAGGACACAGGAACTATAGAGTTGTGATTACTTTGTATGGAGTGGACACCAGGGTAGTTGTGCTTTTTCCTGAAGGCCTCTTCTTCCGAAAAAACCCCCTCCTCCTCCTCCTCTTCTGCAAAAAGGCTTCTTCCTCATAGAATGAGGATTACCACTGTCAGAAAAAGCCCTCTGTTCTTTTGATTTACTTGCGACAGAACATGATTGCAGTGTAGATGTTCCTCAAGTTTTGTCGGGAAAACAGCTGTTTTTCCAACAAAACTCTGTACTGTAGACATACCCAGAGATAACAGCCTACTCCTGCTTCCCACTGTGGTGTTTCTCATTTAGCAGAATTGGTAGCAGTTTGGGTTCGTCTACACTGCACCATTAGCTCAAAATAAGCTATGCAATTTGATCTACGCAAATTGCATAGCTTATTTCAAGTTAATTTTGAAATAGCTTATTTCAAAATTTGGCACTGTCTACAGAGCACCAAATTTTGAAATAGAGCGCTATTCCAAAATATCCCTTAATCCTTGTGGAACAAAGTTTACAGGGATACCAGAATTGCACACCCGCTATTTTAAAATAATGGGCATGCTATTCTGAAATCTATTCTGAGATAACTGCCACACTGAAAAGATGTGGAATGGCTATTTCAGGATATTTCCGGTATCCCGAAATAGTGCTACAATCTAGATGTAGTCTTTGTGTTTTGGTGCTCAAGAACCCAGGCTTAAACCCTGCTGTGAATCTTCAGTGGAAACTTTTAACAAGTGAATGGTTTACTTAGGCTTTGGAGACAATTAGTTGTATATCTAAACTTTACTCAGTGAAGTATTCTTTACTTGGGTGCAAAATTTTGTGACATCTTGATTTCCATTTTTAGAAACCAATCCCTACTGAGTCAAGACTGAATTTTTACACCTCTCCATTCTTTGTCAAGCCATAGGTTCATTCATATTTGCAAAAACAATTACTGGTACACTGCACTGTAGTTCCACTAAAAGAAATAATTCCCACTCTCTGTCATTTAAATCTATAATTATTTAGTAAAGACATAGATTATTAAAATAAAAATACTCATAGCTGGTTTTACGTGGGAAAATGTGTGTTTAATTATTCAGTGTGCTCTGATGATTTCTTTCATACCATATTTAACAGTAGGGGGTTATTTTTGTAATTTTATGAGCTTAGCAGGAATGAGAAAAACATTTTCTCTTTAGATTAATAATGTAATTACTACTGCTCTCATATTTTGCTGTAGTTACTCATGTTATTTTTTCTGTTCTCCATAAAAGCACAAGTGTTTTAAAGTTATGCACCTGTGAGAGTAACTGAAAGTTGTGAAAAGAAGAATTATTTTTCAATGTAAATGTCAAGCAATTTTGAATCATAGGAAATGAAGAGCTTGAGGAAAATCACAGTTTTGCATTTTTAAACTAGTGCTCTGGGGTACATTGTTAAAACTTCACTTGGGAATGTATTAATATTGTCATTAGCAATAAATTGTGCACATAAATCCCTATGCGCACCTCTGAAAAATAGCCACTCTGAATTAAACTTTTAGGGTATTATTGTTCCTATATATAATAAATATTAAACCTAAATATTGTGTTACTTTGTTTGAAGAATTAAAGGCGAGCAGCACTACCTTAACATAAACTATTTAAGATTTTAAAGTGTGACCAAACTATATGAAGGATGGAATCCTGACCCTAATGAAATTTATAACAAAAGTCCCATTGACTTCACTAGAAACAGGATATCACTCATAGAACAAAAAGCAACAGAGTCTGCGTGGTGTACTCTCAGGGTACATCTAGACTATATGCCTCTGTCGGCAGATGCATGTAAAATAGGCTATCCGACATAGTCAGTGAAGCGGGGATTTAAATATCCCTGGCTTCATTAAAATAAAAATGGCTGCCACTCTGTGCCGGCTCAGCTGATCGTCGGCACAGCACGCGAGTCAAGATGCGGATTGGTTTCACAGAGCATAAGGGAGCGGTCGACAAAGGCTTCCCCTGTCAACCGATCCGCGTCTTGACTCACGTGCTGTGCCAATGATCAGCTGAGCCAGCACAGCGTGGCAGCCATTTTTATTTTAATGAAGCCAGGGATATTTAAATCCCCGCTTTATTGACTATGTCGGGTAGCTTATTTTACATGCCTCTGCCGACAGAGGCATGTAGTCTAGACATACCCTCACAGTGTAGTACCTTATTCCTCCAACAAATGTAAGGCTGGAAGAATCTGCTCTCACCTAAAGGAGAAATCTGTAAGTCCTTTGAAAAAACAGATTAAGGTGTAATTATTTTATTTTCTCTTGATGTTTTAGTTTTATTGAGATGGCTCTTGATGGCCCCTGGACTGAGACCCAGACCAAAGTTAATGTGTCACATAAATCCTTAAGCTTTCAAATAGAGCTTAAGGGGAATTTCCCCATAGGTGTTGTGAGATTTTTGCTCCATTTGTTTCCAGTTACCACTTATTCATTAAAAACAAAGGCTTTACTCCCAATCTCTTCCTCCACAAATGAATTATTATTAGGTTACCCCTGCTGGCATTGGTCTGCTAGTTCAAATATAGAAAGTGAGTCTCTGTCCTGTTGAGTTGTCTACAGAAGATGCTGTGTGTGCTAGACAGTAGTCCGAAAAACATAACAGTACATTAGGAACAGCAATGATGAAAAACATGGGGTCACATGTTCATCTTGAAGTCTCAGAGCTCTTTATAACAGTCACTCAACCTGGAAATAGACCTATTTTCAGATATATGGAAGTAAATCAATTTGGATAGTAGGAGAATTGTCCCAAAGAATTGGCCACAACTATAACAAGATCTTAAACAAGGCCTAGATTTTCAGTTTGTGAGCACCAGTGTGCAACATGTGTACAAGTCTAGGATGCCCAGAAGTGTGTGTGCACTTTGGACCATGTGGTTCTGACTCTTTATGAAGGTTTTAAAAAGTTTGGTTTCTTTATTTTTTCATTAATTTTATTGCTATAGTTCTGACACAGAGTGAAGTGTCTCAAAGTTCACAGAAGAAAAGCTCTTTTTGAATGCAATGTCAGCCAAAATGTCACCCATGATTCACATATGCTTATGCAAAACCCTACATCTCACATGCAAACACTGCCTGGGGGAAATCAGTCATTTCACACAGCTGTTAAATAAATGGCACCATGGGGGGGAAGGTAACATTTTTTTCTGATTAACCAAACTGGCTTCAGGACTCTGTTACTGTTCTGCTCAAATTCATCAGCAAAACCATTTTCGTATAGTTTCTTGAGCTGGAAAACTTGATTCTCCAACTGCCAAGGGGAGAAATGTTAATTTCCAATGTTCTGCTAGTTTCTGTAATTCACTATGATTACAAAATTCATTGGTTGCCAAGCTTTAGCTGTCATATAAGATCCATGATATACCATAAATACTCAAAATACCTTTTTCACATCAACAAGTCATATATTTGCTCATCTTTTAAAAAACTAGTTATACATCTCCAATACCAGAGATGTTGAAGAATTAGGATCTTAGACTTCGAAGTGTGAAATAATATACACAGCTCAAGTCAATGCAGCTTTCAATGGAGAGTGATCTGGCCTTTTTAACAAAGAAAACATGTAGCGTACCTGTTGGCAGATTGCAATACTGTACTTCATGTCCGAGGATACCTAGTAAAACAAACAGAATATGTACACACAAAAATCACAGTTTGTGCTTCTGAAAATAATCTTCATGACACAGTACTGCACCATTTGTTGTGTGCACTCTCTTAAAAAGAATAGGAAAATATTTTTAGGGGTTTCTGTGCAATATGAAAATGTCATTCAACAAAAATGAAAGAGAAAGGAATATTCCGTAGCCAAAAAAAGGCCAAAGTTTTTAAAATACAATAAGAAAAATAGAGGGCACAGCAGTAATTCAAGTTGCCTCTCAAACATAGATTAATTTTTATTGTGCATGGATTTAATTATTACTATTAATATTTTAAATTATTTTATTAACAAAAATTGCTTCACATATGTCTGAAATGCAGTCACCTCCGCGATAAAATATGAATGTTACTGAGCAAAGCTATTTGAACGTTTGAGACAAAACGTTAAAATGAGTACTACATCAAGTGTCAAATCCTGTTCACAGCCCCCTTGAGCAATTCCTGAATTTTACTCAACTTTTTGGGGGAGATTACTCAAAGAAGATCTGAGCAAAAATGGAATCAAAATTTCAGGATTTGGACATTTGCTTCAATTATAATAATTGCTTTAATAAGGTGAGCAGTATTTGGTCCCAGATTGGAATTACTGAGGAAATATTTGTAGAGAAATCACACAGTAATTACACTGCTCTACAGCCAAAATGCTTCTGAAATAAATGTAGTCAAACTTTACTAATTCTGGGTCACTGAGAACGAAAATGATGCTTACAATTGTTGATCGGCTCTAGTTTTCAAGATATGCTATTGGGTCAGTATATACGACCCTTGACTTGGGAATGGCGGAGGATAAGTGAGTTATAAAGGGAAGGGATCTCAATTTAAACCAGAAATGACTAAAATACATCTTTGACTGGATCTATGAATAAATCTATGACTGGGTTTGGACAGTACTTGCTTTTTAGGCAAAACAATGAATGATGCAATCTGAAGCTGGTATTGCGTCATACATGATATGAATTGTATCATGTTATTCCTCCAAGTCATGGATGATGCAATCATAACGAAGCTTACATCACTGAACAAATTGCCCTATATCAGCTCTAGAAATCATACAGTGTCGTGCTCTCTTATTTGTCAGTGTTTGATTTTGCAAAGGGACACATTTCTGTTTAGCCAAAGTGAGCAGAGATGCCTCGTACTTGTGTGAACAGTGCAGATAACTTCTGCTATGTTTGTGGTGAAGTGACTTTTGCATCACAAAAATGCAGTATAACCACTATGGTTAAGAAAGCCTATCGTCTTTATTTTGGCTGCAAAATTGGAGATCGGGACAAGAGGTGGGCCCCACACATATGCTGCAACACTTGTGCAACAAATCTTCGCCAGTGGTTGAACAGGAAAAGGAAATCTATGCCTTTTGCAGTGCCAATGATTTGGAGAGAGCCAACAGATCATACCAGCAATTGTTACTTCTGCATGGTGCCTCCAGTTGGGAAAGGTGTGTCAAAGAAGAAAAAGTGGACTGTGCATTATCCAAACATTCCATCAACTATACGCCCAGTACCCCACGGAGAAGGACTGCCGGTTCCTGATGCACCAGAATCATTCTCACTTGAGTCAGACGAGGAAGAGGAAGAGGATGAAACTTCTGGTCCTGAACCATCAATGTCACAGGACCCACATTTTCTCCCATCCTCCTCCTCTGAACCACACCTCATAACACAAGGTGAACTGAATGACCTTGTCAGGGATTTGGAACTACCCAAGAGTAAGGCAGAGCTGTTGGGCTCCAGACTACAGCAGTGGAATCTCCTGGCAGGTGATGTTAGGGTTTCCATGTTCCGTGACCGTCAAAAGGCTCTTGTCCCATTCTTCTTCATGGAAGGTGATCTTGTAGCCTTCAACAACATCGATGGTGTGATGGCAGCCCTCAACATCGTTCCGATCCAGATGAGTGGAGACTGTTCATTGATTCGTTGAAGACGAGTCTTAAAGCTGTTTTGCTGCATAATGGCAATGTTTTGCCATCAATTCCAGTTGGTCATGCAGTCCATATGAAGGAAACCTATGACAACATGAAACAACTTTTGAGGGGCATAAACTATGACCAACATGAGTGGCAGCTTTGTGGCGATTTGAAGGTTGTTGCTCTCTTGCTTGGTCTGCAGACTGGATACACAAAGTACTGCTGTTTTCTCTGCGAATGGGATAGTCGTGCAAGAGATTCCCACTACATCATCAAGATAGATTGGCCACTCCGACAGTCATTGGAGCCTGGGAGGAAAAGTATTCAGCATCCACCACTTGTTGAATCAAGGAAGATTTTGTTACCACCCTTACACATCAAGCTAGGTCTGATGAAGAACTTTGTCAAGGCCATGGACAAAACACAAGCAGCTTTCAAGTACCTCCGTGGAAAATTTCCAAGGTTAAGTGAAGCTAAGATAAAGGAAGGTGTCTTTGTTGGTCCTCAGATTCGTGAACTTCTTCGAGATGATGCATTTGACCATGCACTGCGTGGCAAGGAAAAGATGGCATGGAAAGCCTTCCAGTTAGTGCCAATAAATTTTCTCGGAAACAACAAGGCAGACAACTACAGATGTTGGTGGAAAACCTCCTCAAAGCATTCAAAAGCCTTGGTTGCAACATGTCACTAAAGATACATTTTTTTGCACTCTCTTCTAGATTCTTTTCCACCGAACTGCGGAGCAGTGAGCGACGAGCACGGCGAGCGATTTCACCAGGACATTGCAACAATGGAGAAATGCTATAAATCAGGGCAAATGGAGCCCATCAATGCTTGCAGACTATTGCTGGACAGTGACAAGAGATGCTCCATTTAATGAATACAAGTGACAACCCAAGAAGCGCCGAGTAGACACTGAATAGGACTAAACTATGTACATAATAGTTTTTTGCCTTTTGTTTCATAATAAATTTTATTTATATAACCCTTTTGCTGATTTTTAAAGTGTTACATAAACAGGACAGGTGAAATATTATCATGTAAAGCAACCATAAACACATGAAAAGACCTAGGTTTACAATTTATGATTAAAACTCTACTATCTACACAATATACATAGACGTAAAATGTAAAAACTTAAATATCTTGGAAACAGTAGCCAATCAGTTGTTTTAATTGTCATATTTGAATTCAGCACATCAAAATGCATAATAAATAGCACATTTTTTCTCTGAAGCAGACGACTGCTAAAAAATTGTAGACCAGTGTTACCCCCCAGCTGGAACTGAACAAGGGCACTGGCACTAACTCACATTTAACTATCTCATATGGTAGTAGAAATTGGGGCAATCATAAATTACACTGAAGTCCTGTGTAAGACTGTTCTGATACAGAGCACTTGGAAGTTTTAAAAGCTTCATTGATCACTTGCCACAGAGTGTTTTTTTTCTTGAATCACTAATACCAGTCAGAGCATATCCCAGCATCTGAAGAGGGCAGTATTAAATGTTCACAGGGGTATTACATCTAATGGTTCAATTAACTGATAACTGGTCATGTTTCCATGGTTTCTAGGACATAACAGATCAAAAACTCTAAAAGCTAATCCCAATTCTTCAAAGGGATTTTTTTTAATTGCCTCCTTTTGGCAGATGTGGAAAGATAGATCAACCCGTTTGCACAACTGGCTCTTGACAGTAAAATCAGGGGAACCACTAACCATATTCAAGGAGAACTCTGATATACTGATATGGACCTTTTTCTGATGCCAACCTCTCTTCTCTAACATAGGAGAGGTAGAAAGAATGGCAGAGTACACTCAGTTGCTCCTGTTGAAATTTAGAATCAGGTGTCCACTCGCTCAAGGCAAAACAAAAGGGGACCACAGCCAAAAGACTAAACAACAAAATCTTGTCAACTGATGAGCATAAAATCTTCCAATAGATCCTCCAGTACAACTATTTTTATCTTCTATTTTCTGTGCATAAATAACACAGAATAAATAAAATGCAGTATTATTGAGGTCAGAAGGGTCCCAGGATATTAGAGAGACAAGGGGGTAAGGGAATCTATTTTGTTAGATCAACTCCTGATGGGGCAGGCTTTGGAGCTTACACATACCTGAAGAAGAGCTCTGTATAAGCTCAAAAGATGTCTCTCACACCAACAGAAGCTGGTCCAACACAAGATATTACCTCGCCCACCTTGTCTTTCAGATGATTAATTGCACTATCTAGAGCAAACATACTCTGCAAGCTGTTCCTCCCATGAATGACTCCAATGTGACTTCTCACATGCTTCATGTTAAGCATGTGTTTAAATGCACAAATTGCTCAGTCCAGGCTCATGTCCCCAGTACCTCCCAGAAGTGAGTGCACTGCGCCTAATAGAGTGATGTTGTTCTCTATTGCTCAGATCAGGATAGATATGCCTAGTTAAAAATTTGTGGGGTAGCTGGTATGACTGCTATCTGTGTGATGGACACAAGCAAGCAAACAGTTCTTATCCAGATTACACCCCAATTCATGAGAGCATCTCTATTCTGGACACCACCCAAGCACAAGTTTTAAATCCCATTGGCTCTGGTTATTTATGACATGTTTAAAAGAAGTAACTCCTCCAGCCCCGTAAGTTGGGCTTTGTGACATCAGTGGGACTACTCATGGGAGTAAGTCCTAAATCCAATAAAAGTGATTGCAGAATCACACCGATTGCACATGAGCTTCCTCACAACACACTGCCCAGACATGTGAACATCAGAGTGAAAAATGGAAGACTAGACTGAAACCACTTAGATGGAAGTTTGTCCAACTATTTGAATCCGAGAAGGCTTGTGTTCTAATTTTGATAGTGAACTTCATGCCCATCCAGTAAACTGGACACATATGTGTGCCAATGTATGAAATCTTCCCCTTATGTAGATTTCAAAATGCTTCTGCTTCTTTTAGGAATGAGGAAATGAAGGCAATTGTTTCTTCTTTTGTTGTTATTGTTGATATTTCTAGGAACTGCCCACAGGTTGCCTGAGGCATTTTCCACTATCCTCTTCTGTACCTTATGACAGAATGATGGAGCCATGTGTTTTCTGGCTATGTAATGTTTATAAGAGTAGTTTTGACTTTTCTCATACTTAACTACCTTGTATAACTTTTTTGTTATCATCTTTCCCCAACAATAATCAAGGTGAATACATAATTTTTTTGTTTCACTGGCCATTTCGGTGGTGAGGGGAGGGTTGGAAACCTGGTTCAAATCAAACCAAATTTGATCATTCTGGGGTGGGGGTTGTTTCTTTGGCAAATTGAGTAATTCAGTTTCAGGCTGAAAGAAACACTTTGTTTGACCTGAAACACTTTGCTTCCAGCTGTTTTTCAAAGGATAGAGTCACAAAACAAGAAAAGATAAGGTAGTGTTGACAGCTAGTGATGGCTCCTCAATAAGCTTTAACCCTATGATTAAGATAAATGTCTGGGTTCAAATCCCTTCTCCACCTTCCCTGGTGTAGAGAGAGAATTTTAACTTGGGTCTCCTACACAACAGCCTCCTTAGATATATGGTAGTCTGAGTTTGAGTTTTCTCAATCTCTCCTTTTAAAGTTATTCCACCCTAAATAAGCAATTAAATTGGGCCACAGAAAGAGATGATGTTTCCTCTCAGTCTTTACCCTCCTTTGAAATAGAGCCCAGTCAAGAGTTCCATAAAGTTTGTTTCCTGTTATAACTCATGTGTGTGCAGAGCATACCATTTTGTGTATAATGTGCACATGTCTAAGGTGAAGTAATTGAATTCTAGCAATTTCTTCCAATGACAATTTTTAAAGCCAAGAAGGGTGAAGAAAGACCTGAAATCTAATAAACTTCACATCCATCAATTACAAGTGTAGTTCTCTGCACAGCCAGGTTATTGCAATGTATGTATTTAATCATTCCATCTTGAGTGCACAGTTGCTCTGTTTCTATTAGATCTTTAACAGTTAACCATTTGCTGCTCTTGATGTTACTATACATCAGGGCAGGTCCCCAGCTACTACCACTGTCTCTCCTTTGTCATGATATTGTACCAAATGCATGGAAACATCAGGAACTCCTTTATCTCAGTAACCCGATGCCCTCTTTGTGTAACTCTCTGTTCAGACATATGTCCATAAAGGAGCTCTGTGAGCAGTTGTATGATGTGAGCCAAAATGAATTATGCAATTTTCATATATGTGAGCATTCCTGATTCTCTGTACTCCTGAAATCTCTCAACACACATATCTTGTCTACCCAGTTCATGGTGAAAATCTGTTTTTTGCTCTTATGATAGGATTCCTCATGGGAGGGGGTTCTCTTCAGGGGTCTGACATGTAGTCTCTTGGAAACTTGAAACTTTCTGCAAGTATTGAAATCTTCCATCCCAGCCAATGCAATTTTCCATGTTTGTACAGTTTAATTACCAGGGACACTTTTGCTATAGATGTTTTTCTCCTTTTTCCTCTAGGTCCTTTTCAATTTTGTTGTAGTAGAAGTAGTAGTATCATCACAGATCAGCTTCTGGAATGTTTCTTCTCTTTTCTACTACTTTTGATATGCTCCCAATAATCCCAGTCTGCATCTGCACTTTGTCTTCTGTTTTCCCTTTTTAATTTTTTTCTTTTTCATTTGCCACCTTCTGTTATTTCTTTGTGTAACCCATGCTTGCTTGGTGTGCTGCTCTCTACCTCTCTATTGGCACCTAGAGAAGCAGGAGACTGATGAGCCTGCTACAACCTTGGCTGAAAGACATATTTTAAGCTACAGAAATTGCAGGTTTGATCCCAAACGATGACAACAGCGTTTTGTGGGTGTTACATTTTCTCTTCCTTTTCATGTGGAACAGGCTAGTGTTTCTTGCACTCTACATTCCCATGCTTTTTACTTTGAACATTCTCAAGCAACTGGCTGTAGCACTCCTGGCCTTCAATCACACTTTTGGCTCCCTTTGCCTTCCTATCCTCTCTCCCTTGACTCACTTCCATAACTATCTGGCATTTTGTCAGTTGGCCTACCTAGAAAATGGGGCTCTCAGCCATGCAAGGTTACCTGTGACTCTGCTATTGTCCCGCACAATCTGCACCAGCTCACCCCTTCCCCCATTTCACATCTCCCTCTTCATCCCACACTTACTCCAGGCTCCCTCAATTAGACAACCACTATGCTTTGAGCACATAGCAAAGGGACCCAGAACCCTGGCTTGATACCTCCCTCTCTACTCCTGCATATACATCTTAGGGGAAGGAAATAAATCATCTGTCTCAATTTTGTTTCCCTACAACTTCTCCTCCTGCCCTTTGTTCTGAGGGAAGGGAATGAAGAATCTTTAGTTTTCACCTTGCTGACTGGAGTAGGAGAGAAATGAGCAGACTCTTCTCAGGTTCCCTACAGAAGATCCCTTACATACTACACAAAGGCAAGTTCCCTCATTCACCTCCAGCAGCCACTCATACTACCTGACAGAGGGGACCAATAATGCCTTCCCTGACACTCAGACCCCAAAAGGGGGGGAGGGGAGGTTGGAGCCGGGGAACCTGATGCATGGCTCAGCTGGGCTGGGGGGAGGGGGAGCTGGGAAGGCCAGAATGTGACCCAGCTGGGCTTCCTGGGAGAGATAAGAAGCCCAGTGGGGTGGCAGGACAAGCTGTAGGGCCAACAGCAAGGGGGCCAGAAATGACCTCCCCTGGTCTGGCATAATCCCTGATCTGGGACCAGTCAGGTCCGGAGGGTGCCAGACCAAGGAGGTCCAACCTGTATGTATATTATTTCATTACTGATGCCATTCAGGACAAAAAATATCTCCAAATCTACAATTCTTAGTTAATGTTATCTCAAATTAACTAATAAATGTATTTGGAGAGTCTCTGAAAATTCATTTCATGTGCATAGAGCATATACTGTAATTATGAAATGAATGCATGCTATTATTCCTAATTAATATTGAGAATTGAAAACCTGCATTGATGACAAAACTGAAATAGGTCTTAATAAAAAAGTTGTGACAAGAATGGCTCAAAGAGAGTGAGTGCAATGAAGAGTAACTGTTTGCAAAATAAATTATAGGCATTGTAGAATGACAGACTATGACAGGCTGGTCAAGACTAGAAGAGTATTTAGAAGCTTGAGGAGGGGAGACTAGAAGTATGTAGTCAAGGAGAATGGGATTGAGTAGGGCAGGGTAGACAAAATCTATCTCTGAAGTGTTCATCCATAAAGAGGAAGACAACCTACTACTACTGGCAATTACTCCATTAGCACAAGTTGCTGAGATCTGCACAGTGGATCTAAAGATTCCAGACCTAGGTACGTCTAAACTACGTTCTCTTTTCAAAATTTGCATATCTTCCTCTGATCTCACATTTGAAAGCGGATCTTTCAAAAGTGAAAGTAGTCTGGATGTGGGGGTTTTTCGGGAAAAATCCCCTTTTACGGAAAAAACCTGCGTATTCCTCATTTTTTAAGGAAGAGCAGGTTTTTTTTAAAAAGAGTTTTTTAAAAAAAAATGCATCCAGACTACTTCCACTTTCGAAAGATCCGCTTTCGAAAGTGATATCGGAAGAAGATATGCAAATTCCTGCAGAATTTGCATATCCTCTTTCGAAAATAGAACGTAGTCTAGACATAGCCCTACTGATGACAATATGATGTTGTATAGTAGAATTTGTATTTGTTTTCATTTTCAGTGTCTTGTTTAAAAGGCACAGGAAACCTAAGTTTATAGGATATTATTAAGTTTGCAAAGTTAAGAAATGTCAGAATTAAGATTCCCAGTTCAAGTTTAATTCAGTCCCCGCAAGTATAGTCAGTATGATACAATCTTCAATTACTACCTCTCAGCAGTGAATCCACCAGGCTACTTTTGCCCTTCTTCCCTCAGCGCTTGTGTCGCTCTCCCATAGGCCAGATTCTTTTCTGGTAACAGAGCAGAGGGATACTGCAGCAGATGAGAGGTGAGCTGGCTATAGCCTGAGTGGTAGGGGAACATGGTTCTCAGGCTCATTTTGCTATATTAAGCCAGCCTTGGGCAGTCTGGGAAAGCTCCTTATGTTCTATGTACATCGCGGACTTCTCTGAGTCATTGTCTTGTAGGTGTCACAGTTGCTCCTCTTTCTCCCAGGTACCTGCTGAAGTGGATTAATGATGCATCTTAGACCTGGGACAAGTGTTTTTAACCAATCACAATAGAAAAGTATGTGTGATATGATTTGTGTTTAGGAAGATGAACCAGGACTCAGGCAACATCCTTGATGTTATTTTCTTTTTCAGTAGCAACTGTCCTTAAATAGCCTTGGTTTTAGAGGTGTCTCTGTATTTGTCTTCAAGTTACAAATCTATCTGAAATATGGAGAACTTGCTGCATTGGGAAAGCATATTAGGAATGAGATGTACTGGGAAACTTGTTCTGTAAAGTTTTATGGTGCATTTCTCCATGGTACTGCAGCAAAGAAAATATTATGTTAGTTCATGTGTAAAGTTAGAATTTTGAGAATGAAGTATATCAATTAAGCATCATAAAGTACTGGCTAACTTGCCAGATTTCCTTCCAACTTCATCATAAGATCTATTTTTTTCTCCACATGTCTGTTTCAAAGAACTTGGGGATTTGGCTCATTAGGAAAATGCAATTGCTTTCTGCTAAACATATACAAAATGTTTGTGTGAAGGAACGTACTGCCCAAGTCAGGGACAATGAGGAGATCATAAGCAAAATAGCCTGTGTGTAATCAAGCAGTATAGGTGATCTGCTCTGGGCTTAGGCTATGCAGTGGGTGATTGTCTGTCTCAGGCCCCAGGACCTTAGCCAGATTGGATCCAGAGACTTTGTGGACTTTCAGTATTAGAAGCTCTGAACCAGGCCTTGAGGTGAAAGCCTTATGGATAGCCATTACAACTGCTCCTTCTCTGAGACATTATTAAGGGGGACATACTTAATTTGTCTTTTCATTTCTCCTTACTCAACTCTTTTACAGTTATTGTAAACTTGTAGTAGAACTCTGTTTGAAATCCATGTTTAGAGAAATATGAGCAGCAGGACATCACACAAGAAATATCAGGTAAATTAGTTGATTGTGGGGAACAAGTCATTGAATTAGACTCAAAATCATGCTTATAATATTCAGGTAGTCACAGCTTTGCATAATGAGGGACTTCCATCTCTTCATAAGAAGTTATCTTTAGATTCCCCAGTGATTAGGTGAAATAATACATATAGCACAGAAAAATGAAAACTTTAGGAGTTGGTCTAATGCCCACTGAAATCAATAGGAAGATTTCAGGTCCAAAAACCCAAATAGGATTAGTTGGCTGTGATGTGTTGTAACATATTTGGAGACTATGATCAGCCTGAGTGAGCTATGGGAATCTGCTATATAGTCTGATGGTTTCATTTTCTATTCTCACTCTCAGAAAGGTGTTTACAATTTCTTTATTTAAATCAGTCCTCCTTGGATGTACTGCTAAATTTATTGGAAGATCAATAGAATATATTGCTTCAGCTGCTGCTGAAGAGAACAGTACTCTTTAAACAGCACTGATAAGTGTTTTCTTCTTCAGTTGCAGAAAAAGAAACTTACAATATTAGCTCAGAGTCAGACAAAAAGATTGTCTACTATAAAGGTAAAAAGCACTAATATGTTTCTGGATATACCTCAAACAACAGAGAACAAAGACTGAATTGACAGAAGACTGAAAAGACTGAAAAAGAGAAAACAATAATTTAAAAGCCTGAGCATGTTTATGTAGTCCATTACTTCTCTTTGGGAGCTTTTATTCAGCAGGTGTTGTGTGTCCATTTAAAAAAAAAATCATGATATCTGATTCTTTTTGTGTGAAACTCTTTTAAAAAATGTATTGGCCTAAAACATCTGACTACAAAGAGCTTATGGAAAATGTAAATTCTTGTGAATATGGAGTTTATTGAATAGTTTGTCAGATTGGGAGACCTGGGTTTAATAACTACAGGTTAAACCTCTGAAAACTGGTACTCTCCAGTCTGGCAACATCCGTGGTCTGGCAGGACCACAAATGCTCCTGGACCAGAGAGCCTGAGAGCCTAAGGGTAGAAGGGCCAGCAGCCCAGCTCAGGAGGAGCAGGACCGGAGCCCCACAAAAGTGCTAGGAATGGAATGGAAAACCCCAGCAGCCTGCAACAGGATGGGGCCAGAGGAAGAAGCTTAGCAGCCTGCAGCAGCATGGAGTACCCTGACAGGATGTGGCATTATGGAGCCAGAGAAATGGGGCCGGGGAACTGCAGCAGCACAGGGCTGGGGGCTCGAGAACCCCAGACACCCATGGCAGACCAGGGGCAGGGGGACCGGTGGCAGCAGGGCTGATGGCCTGGCTGGGGGAAGGGGGAATAGAAGGGGCCAAAGGCAGAAGGCTGGCTGGTTTGGGGCCAATTTCAAAGTATACCTCCCCCAGTCCAGAAAATTCTCCCATTCAGGACTGCTCAGGTCTTGATGCTGCTGGACCAGGGAAGTCTAACCTATATTTGGGGGATAAATCATCAAGGAATATGCAATGTGCTATATAGCTCAGCATGAAGTTTCAGCTTAATGGCTATCCTCTGGTTGTTATATTATCTTAGTTCTAAGCAAATCATATCAAAATACAGTAAATTCCTATTTCTTTAACTCATCTTTCTATTAATATAGGAAACATAAGCATTACAAGAGATTTACATTAAATATGAACAATTAGGTTGAATCCATATCATGCTGGTTCCAGATTAATTAAATGTATTTGCCATATAAGAGTTTTATATCGGGTATGTGGGCAGCAAAAATCCACAGAATGTCACAAATCCCATTCCTGGGGAAAACTAAACTGTTTAGTATGGTAGCCTGAGACAGAAGTTTATTTGAAAGAGAGCAAAAATACCTTTTTTTGTCTAAAAGTTACAAATCTGTTTGAAAGGAGGGGAACTTGTGTAGATGAGTTTCTCTATAACCATAATCCACAATTCAGAATTGATTGAAAATTGCAAACCTCCCAACTTTGACTGTTTAGTTGGTGTTAACTATCTAAGAATCACTGTAGTATGAAGTTGGAATCAGTCATCTACGTCACTTCAAAAATGAGGACAATTTAGCTTACCAGGTTTGGATAATCCCTTATTTTTGCTTTAGAAGAGGGGGTGGGTGGGACAGGAGGATTATGGTATCTCATCACACATCTACAAACTTGGGTTTAGTATTTATTATTGTTTATTATTTATTTGCATTGTGATAGCTTTGAGACGCCCTAGTCATGGACGAGAACCCCATTGTGTTAAGGTGTGCTATAAAGACACAACAAAAATTGCCCCTGTTCCAAGGAGTTAACAATCTAAATCAAAATTTCGAGCTAATATAATATGAACATGACTCCTAAAGGGACAATAATGAGGTTAACTCCACTTCCAGAGGGAAAAACAAGCTTTTAAGAAGCAAGTATGAATGTGCGTTGACTCAAATGAAGACTATTCCAAAATCCATCACCCATTTACACCTATTGACTCATAATATCTTACAAAAGAGGTGAGGGCATAAAACAGAAATGTCTGAAAATCTGATTTCCCACTGGAAAAAATATAAACATGCATAAAGGTCTGATAAATGTTGTTGATGCAACAACACTGAGGAAGTAAAGTTCAAACTGAAAATTCAAAATGGAGTTTACAACATACCCAAGAAGGATGGATGAACTCCTCATCTTACCCTGAATAAAAAAAGTGAATTCTAAAAAAAGAGGAAATCAAATGAGGAAGATGTGGTCAGACTCAGTACTACTCATCGGCTTGAATTTGATAAGCACAAGAAAAGTAGAAACAAGTGGACTTTAAGCATATTTCTGAAAAAAAATCAGCTGCTCAGAGATAACTTTTCTTCTGATATGATAAAGTAGCAAGGCCAAAAATATACAGTGTCTGCTGTAATATGTCTTGGAATAGTCCATAATCAACTTTACCAAAAATACCAGTCAATTGTGCCACCCTATCCTGACACCAGTTTGAAGCAGGAGTGATATGTGCATCTTAGGGGGAAAAGCAAGCTCATATATTTAGCTTTACCAAATGGGTATGTAGCTCACTATGGAAGACAGTATAAGCCTGGGTTAGCCTACCTTCAAAGAAAATTTCTGTCTAGAATACAAAGATATCATCGTAGACAACTCCCCTTTATCTACATAAATTACTGTCTGTAATTATAAAGATGCTAACAGCAGTAAATGCCTTTCTGAGGAAGAACGCTATTTAAGAAGTGTGTCCCTGGATATGTTGGCTCTTTCACAGAGAATATCTTCAAATCCACCATCTGCTCAGAACAGGTTATGACAGTTGAGGAGAGAGATAACCTAATTTATGATGCACTAGCCTTGCGAAAAATGTCAGAAAAGTCTATGAATTTGATTCCTCCATATAAGCAATGTAGACATGAGAAAAGGTGTGCTTTAGATGCAAAACCACAGAGCAATATTATAGTCTGTTCTAGAAAAGTTGCTGCTGAACACTGACAAATACTAATCTGATCGAGGGACTCTTCCCATCTTGAAAATAAAGAGTTCAGAAAAAAATTCGGATTTGAGGAAAACATGAATACTAGGAATTACTTGAATCTGATCAGCCATTAAAAAAAACAGAGAAGAAATCTAGTTACAGTTTTTTCAGCAAGTAGGGATACTTCAGGAGTAATACCAGAATTCAGATGAACATACATCTGAAAAATTCATGCCCATGGTTATATAGGTTACACAGCCACTCAAAGATTAGTGTCTTCATCTGTTCTGACCTAAGGGAAGCCAAGGCGTATAAAATGATAGCTAAATGCCTAATCTTATGAAATCAGCTCAGCCCTTAAAAAAATCCTCAGGAAAAAACATGGTGGCATCCAAATGTAGCAGGTACAGATTGGGACAGTTGGGCTACATGAGCGTGGGGAGAAGCATTCATATTAATACCAACAAATAGGTATGGAGAGTTATTTCATAGGTATGAAGCTTACAACAAACAGAACATAAACCTTCTTTGTCCATTTATACATCTAAGTGGTTGGGTGAACTTGTTGAGAATCCAAAGATTTTATTTTTGGTACTGTCAACTGTTCTTCATGCAGTCTTTCTAGGGATCCCAGCTTTTTCCTAACTGGTCCCCTTCAAATTGTCTGCAATTAGATCTGCCGATAATCTCTAGTCTTAAATTGCATCCCTCGTCCATTAAATTTGCAGTATCCTTGGCAGTTTCTGAAAGGTCGCCTGTCATGGTGCCGTTATTCCTCTGTTGTTCCAGGGCTTTCTACCTCTCATTTGCTTTCTGCCCTTCCCCCCCTTCCTTTATAGTCTAACTTGTTTCCTCAACTGGTCACAGCTGTGGGTGAACGTCTCTGAGACTGGCAATTCTGGAAATTAGGAGGTATATGTGATCAACCTGATTGCCTATAAGCAGGAAGACTCTCCTTGCCCTCCACTTAGTACTGGGTTTTTAGACCCCATTACAGACACCTACAATTGTACCTACAAAACTACAAGTCCCAAGAAATGTGCTAATCAGAGTAACTGCTCTTTCAGAGGCAGAACAGGACTTTGAGAAGTGAGTCCAAGTGCACACAGATGCTGAAACTAAGGGTGCTGGGGGTGCTGCTGCATCACCTGGCTTGAAGTGATTTCCAGCCTATACAAGATTAGAGTTTGGCTTACTGATTCGCAGTGCACAGTCCATACAACTTGTTCCACTGGTAGGGTCTGACCAGGTAATTTTCCATAGAACTCCAAGTTCCTGCCCAAAGTGGAATCTATAAAATAATGGGAAGGAAGTTGTCACCTGGTCTTTGGCTGGCATGTCACTCCCAAGAGAATGAACCAGAGACCCCAGGGAAAAAAGATCTTCCCTGGCTTGGAGGTTTAGCCGAAATAAGAACAGTTTCAGGGTAAGTTTGTACTGAGCTTTTAGTGTTAGAACTAGCTATGTGTCTTCCGTTATTTTAAATTTATAATCCATTTTGCTCTGCCTCTTTTCACTTGCAACCATTTAAATCCTACTGTTTGTACTTAATACAATCACATTTATTTACTATCAAGCCTAGTGTAAATATTTTTTCCCTGGGGGAGCAATCAGTGTGTACCTTCCCCTTTCATTGTTAAAGGGGGCTTATCTGAATGATCTATTCAGGGTTCTGATCCCATTTGGGAGTGGTTTCCCTGGAGGCTGGGCCCAAAACTGCATTTTCCTTGGACTTGAAGAGTTTCACTGTCCATATTGCTCCTCAGGGGTGGGGAGAGCCTTGGCTGGGGGAGACCAGGAGATGTGGCCCAACAGGACAGGGTGGTGAGAAGCTCCAGAGAGTGAAGAAGAGCATGTCACTGGCTTTTTCAGCACACTGGGAACCACCCCCGGGGGTCTTCTGTGACTGTATCCCATCACTGTATCCCCAAAACACCACCCAACAATACTGCCGTCTTTTAGTGAATATACCCCGCACCCGAGTATACCCCACACCTGAATATACCCCATGGTTTCTGCAGTTTGAGTAAAAAAAATCTTGTTTACCCCGCGCACGAGTATAACCCGCAGGGTATACAAGACTTTTTTTCAAACTGTGTGGGGGAGGAGGGGGGAATTAGCACAACCTCCAGGTGGGGGAATGAGAGTGCTCCCCCGCCCCTTCCTGCAGCTGCGCAGCCTCTAGCCTCCAGGCAGGGGAGCGCTCATCTCCCGGTTCCTGCGCAGCCGCAGGAAGGGGCGGGGGAGCGCTCCTGTGCAGGAACCGGGAGATGAGCGCTCCCCCGCCCAGAGGCTGGAGGCTGTGCGGTGGGGGAAGGTGCGGGGGAGAGCTCACCACCAGGTGAGTAAAAAAAATCTTATATACCCTGCACCCGAGTATACCCCGGAGGGGGTGTGTGGGGTTTGTAAAAACGAATATATCCCGCGGGTTATATTCGTTAAAATACGGTACACAGTAGCAGTGCAGTACATACATCATCATGTCCCGCTACCCCTTGCAAAAGAGAGTCGGGGCATAGTACAGAACTATTTGTTGAGTTTATTTGTATTGGAAGGAATATAGAAATGGCAGGTAGGCTGCTGCTAATTCAACACCACATGAAATACCATAGGGTTTCCTTAAAAAGCTATTATTGGAAACTGACAAGGAATTACAACACATGAAGAAGTGTGGTATATGAGCTCTTCATCTCTCCACTTTTACAAAAGGAAAATAAAAACAGATTCAGTTAGGAGCAGGAATTTGATACAGACCAAAATGAAAAGAAACAAACCAAAATGTGGTCAAAGATTTTGTAAGAGAGGTATTTTAGAAGGAGGAAGACCATAAGCAAGTCTCTATAAAAATGTAAAGGCATCCTTAAATAATTATATATTCACTCAGAAAACTAATGACTCTACCTGCTCCTCCATGATACTCAAGGCTCAGAAGATGGCTGGGGCAGGTAGTGTTCCTTCAGTATCTGGCACTGCAGCACCAGCTGAGCTCCAGGACTCTCCTCTTAGCCTTTCTGTCCTTCCCCAGTTCTTCCAGAGAGGAAGGAGGAAGGTGCGTGTTTGGCTTTGCTCCATGGGAAGAGGAGTGATCCCCTTTCCATCCAGTCTGGAAGGAGGCCACTCTGCCTTGTTGTATGCTACGGCACTTTTTAATCAACTTCAACAAGAGAGAGGGAGAGAGTTTCCTTCCTTTCATAAAGCCTAACCAGAAGCCAAGCAGTAGTGGATGCACATTAGTGTTTAACCTGGGATGGGTATGGGGCTTTTAATTAGACCGTCTTTCATCAAAATGGCTAGATGATAATGTGCCTCGTAGCCAAAAATGACACCATTTATCAACAAAAACAATGTGTTCCCAGAGAGAAACTAGCAATAGAGTACCCATGTTTAGATCTCTTTATGTGGTCTTTGTCAATGGCGTAGCAGAGATTTGACAAGTGACTCAGTGCTTATTCACTTATGTTTCAGTGAATATTCCAACATCTAACAAATAATAGCACTGCCAAAACCTTCGTCAGCAGCAGTGTTGAAAATTAACTAAGGTCACCAGCGTATAAACAGCTGTCATACAACAGCCCTTCACTTAATGTGGTAGTTCAATGTACATATAAAAATAGTTGGAAAATGCAATATCCTGCAACCTTAACTGCCAAAAACATTGATGTCAGCATCTTCTACAGAGACTTTGCAGCCTGTCACATTTTCCAGAGCAAGAACACTTGTAACAACGTTTTTCTCCCCATAAAATGGAATGGCCAAATTGAAGGAAACAGTTCCCTTTAGAGTACATCATCTAAAGTCAAGCAACACTTCAGTTGTCTTCTGCATCTTTTGCTGATTTTCCAAAGGCTTTGATTTCAGTCATGACCAGCTTTTCTCATAGTCAGAGGAAAGAACAGTGAGAATTTTAAACAACTTTTTAAAAAGTGCCAAGAAAACCCAAAGAGCATAATTTTGATATATCATTTGCATCATTGGCTTTGGGAATTTGTGTAGCATAATCCCTAACTGTAGGTAAGTGACCTAAATTAACATCCTTCATACATGTGATTTATAAAAATGAAATATGGGCAGGCTTTGGTCTTCCCTCTGAATTTTTTATGTTCCTAGAGGAAGCCACCCACCTTCCAGTTTGTGTGCAATCATTTCAGGTTTGATATTTAACATTACATGTATGAACAAAAGAAAGGAAATATTGCTGGATGCTTGGTGAATCATTTTATTTACCATCTCCTAAGCCTTGAATAGGGAGCTGCCACCCTATCCCTCTCCATCCTCTTCCCATATCCTAGCCTGATATATTTCCTTCCTATCTCATCTCCTGCCCCACTAATTTTCCCTCTATACTTCCACAGTCTTTTCTACTTAATATGACCCCTACATTAATTTTCTCTGTTATTTCCCTTCCTTTCTCAGTATCTGACTCCTCGCATTCTCCCTGTATAGCATCCATTATTCCTCTACCTGCTTTCATCTCCCCATTACCCTAATCTTCCTTCAGTGATTGTACACACCAGTGCTTACTTTGGTAGAACATAAATTGCTCAGGGGTGTGTAAAAAACATCCCCAAACGATGTAAGTTATACCAACCTAAGCCTCGATGTGGACAGCACTATCGGTGACAGAAGCTCTCCCTCCAATATTGCTACTAACATTTGGGGAAATGGAGTAATTATGACATAAACCATCTACACTAGCAGCAGCATAGTTATACAGTTACAGTGAGAGCTAGTCTATACTAGAAATGCTACAGTGAGACAGCTATACTGATGTAACTGTATAGCTATGCTGCTGCTAGTGTAGATGGTTTTTGTTATAATTACTCCATTATCCCTTCTGATCCCCAACATTGCTTTCCTCCTGCTAAGTCTCTTCCTACATCCAACATTTCCCTGACCCCCATCTTTCCCTCCTGTACCTCATAATCCAAAGGACACCAGATTATTAAAATGAAAAGGACAATATTACTCTTCCACCTTTCCTGAGCTGGTAATCATGTTCCACACCTTTATCCTCTCTTATTCCCCTTCCCCCCACATTGGTGCCACCCCAAGCACTAACCCACACATACATGCCTACAGTGTTCATGCTGCTTCTGCTGGCCAAGACCCAAACCGGTCAGGCTGGTGCTGCTGCTCCTCCCTGTCCGCTCCTGCTGTGACATTGCTGGCTGGGACCTACTCCTGGAATCTAGGTGGTGCCTGCCAAGACATGGTGGTGTTGTTGAGCTGGTTGCCACCACCCTGATAACCCTGTCAACCTTTTCCTGAAAGCACCGTGGTGCCTGTAGATGGAAAGAACAGCTGACCAGGATGTACAGCAGTGACCTCTCCTAGACAGACAGAGAGAAGGAAGCTGTTGACCATAGAAAATGACATTTGGGCATCCAGTTTTAAGGTTCTGGGTTAGAGTGTTAAAAATAGATACAAGTCCTATTTCAGAAATGGTCACTATCAGCTATCAGTCCAATTTCTTAACTTTTAAGCCCTTTCCAGAGGGCAACCTGGCTTCAGTCCTACCAGAGACAATGGAAGAACATAGCCACCTTTATCAGGTACACTCTCAATTCCACAAATAAAAGGTAGTGAGGAAATGCTGGACATCTTGTCTGATAGCAGTGCTACAGTAAGTAATCAGAAATAGGAACCATTTTTGAATAAGGACAAAAGTCTGCAAGTTTCATACCAGAAATGGATTGCCAGAAACAAAGCCTAATATCGCTAGATATTGAACACACAATTAGAATTCCAATAAATTAAATTCAGGAATAGCCGAATACAAAACTGATTCATAGTATTTCAAACACTCAGGGAGTCTGTTTGGCTCTTGTTCTTGGAACCTCAAAGTGGGGGATGTCAACATTAATATGGAAAAAAGAAGAATGTGTTTTGGCATCATATTCCAGCTTTCATCATTAAGTTCAACCCTTTTTTAATTGGACTTAAAGCTCCAACAAAATCAAATAGGTTTTGAAAATCGAAATCTAATTCATAACATGAGCAAAGATATTTTAAACCTTGGGCAGCTCACATAAATATTGTAATATGTTGGTGACACAAGTTAATTGCACTGTTATATTATAATGTGATATGATTAATGAAACTTACCATACTATTACTTTTGCTTTCCACCAGACTTACTGAACCATTACTGCTTCTTAACAGTCTCAAGATGGTTACTCCTAAAACTGAGGCTCCCAATTATTGGCCTCTTTTTAACTTTTAGCCGTGTATAGCATACAGTTTCCATTATAAACACCTGGGAGGAGATGAATGATTACCTAAAAAAAAGCAGCCCCAATCTAGTCATCTCACAGGGAGTTCTGGACATATCTGATTTGGCTTAGCAGCAAGTTCAGATGCACTGGATGAGGTTCTCAGTCTCAGTGTGGCTCAGTGTAATAGGGCACTAACAGCCTCCTAGCCATCTAGAGCAGAATTTCCCTTGTGTACACACTGTGGCAGCCACAGTATAGGGGTCTGCCAAGAGGCTGGAGGGAGCATAACCATATAAGTCAGCTCAAAGGCAGCCTGGTATGGTTTGTTGCAACTTGGAGTAGCTTCCCCAGCTCAAGGGTGTTGTCTGCACTTTCCCAATTCCATCTTGCTGTGGGACCACAAAGGTAGCTTATACAAGCTTTGCCCCCTCTCTCCCAGGGCTGGAAGAGTTTCACCCATCATATTCTGACTCCTCTAGTCACAACACATAAATACTGTCCCTTCTGGCTCTTACATGCTGCATTTCTCCACAAGAACAGTAATCTTGTTTCTCCTTTATGTAGCCAAAGAACTGCTCCACAGGCAAGGGTGGGGGGAAGGAGGGCAGGGTGAGAGTATTTTAACTAGCTAGAGCTGTGTTTCAAACACTGATGATTTTTTACAAAAAAATTAAAGACATTCCCTTATTCCCCTTAGCAGAAATGCTAAGCTGATGGTGCTGGAAAATAATTTCCAAAATATCTCTTCCTTGGTCGGAGACTTCTAAAATATCAGACTTCATATCAGCAAGAAGCAAGATTTATTTGTTACTTATCTCTTATATTTGTAATAAGTATATTCCTCTCATATGACACAAATTCAGCAATTCTCAGAAGTCGAGCAAATAAATGTCTGGTATGTTGCAAAGTGGCATATAATTCTCAGGAATCCTATCAAACATAGCTAGATTAATTATTTTGTAACCTGCATTGCAAATGAAGCCCTTTTTGAATTGTTCACAAACCAGCCTTGATTTTTGTTTAATATTTGTTTTGTTTAATATTTGCTGACTATTTTTGACAAATAATTTTCAGACAATAGGTTGTTCAAATTATTTGCTCTAATGATTCATGGTCCTGGCTTGATCCCCTGAATTATGACTGGGATTCCTGTTTAATATTTTTACCAGGAAAATAACTAACGATAAACAGCAAATAATGTTTTTCCAGTACATTTTTAGACAAATAATTTAAAGTTGTGCTTTAAAATTGGAACATCCAAGATCTACAAACATTTGTAAGGCTATCTAGTGGTTGTAGTAATGCTTATTAATAATGAATCATGCAGCACTTAGCACGTGTATTAATAAACATATTTATGACAGAGGCTTTTTGTTTTTGTCATTTTTTTTAAAGCAGTGTTGTGACCAGAACTACTCATAGATATGCATTCACTCAGGCTGTGCCATGCAAAATTCACCCAGTGTGTTCAGAATACATTTCACTAATTGTAATTATTTCACTATTTCTAAAGTGGGACTTCTGAGCCAGTAAGTCATGACCCACAGATGAGTCAAGATGGGGGTGTGTGCTGAGGAAGGAAAAAAAAGCAGAGCTCAACCCCCTAGGCAGCAGTGTGAGTAAGAAGAAGGAGAAAAGCAATTAGTTCTCTTTCTTCTTCGTTCATTGCAGCCTTTTTTCCATCCATTTCATCCCAACCCGACCACACTGCAATGCCTCTCCACAGTACAACACATATTCCTCAACCCTTAGTGCCAGCAACCATAAGAGAGGACGACGATATTGTGGTTAAAACACTAAACTGGGATGCAGGCTATGTGGGTGCAGTTCCTGACTGTCTTACCAAAAATAAGTAATTTAATTTCTTGGTGTCTCAATTCCCCATCTGTAAAATGAGGGTAATTAATTATACTTCCTATCTCCAACTTTTGTGAATTCACCAGGGTAGGGACTGTAGGGCTATGTCTACACTACAAGGTTTTTTGCGCAAAAATGGCCGTTTTTGAACAAAAAATGGTGGAGCGTCCACACCTCAAATGCACTTTTGTGCAAGTAAATCGACAAAACAGAGGGCTTTTGCTGGTAGAGTTATTCCTCTCCCCACGAGGAATAACTCCTTTTTGCGCTACAGCTCTTGTGCAAAAGGCAGGTGTGGATGCTCCGGAGGGGTTTTTGCGCAAGAAACCCCTTTCTGAAAAAGCACAGGTGCTCTGATGGCCATTCTACGAATGGTCATCAGAGCTTTCTTGTGCAAGAGTGTCCATGAAGTGTGGGCGCTCTCTTCCGCAAAAGCACTCTTCCGCAAAAGGCTTCTTGCAAAACCCCCCTGCAATGTAGACAAAGCCTAAGTGTACAGAACCATTACAGACGTGAGAGAGCTATTGAAGGAAGGCTTTTGTGAAATCGCCTGAGTCTTAAATCTTTCTTCCAAAGAATGTATCCCCCATTTTAGAATGTTAAGTAATACAATGAGTATGCCTCATCTTTAACAATCTGTCTTATTTGTCATGTCCTCATATACAAGGTATTTTCGGTTTAAAATCAATATTTTAAAGTAAACAAAGAGAAAGAAAGAAAAAGAAAGACTCCATTAGAGAGCACGCATGGGTGTTGTTGCCACAGCTCCAAAAAAGAAAAGCCTGATGAACTATATGCACAGGGTATGTATTTAAAAAAATAAAAAGTGAAGTACACAGAATGCAGAAAAAAGGCAATGGTCACTTAGATACCTGTACCATAATTTCTTTGTGTGAGCTGTTGAGGTGGACCAAGACTTCTGCTTCCACATATAGTCTTAGTTTGGCTTCAACTCCTTTGAAATAGGAAACATATTTTATAGTTGCACAGTCCAGGAAACCCAATGAGGTTCTCTAGGCCAACATATATGATGATTAATTTAGGCTGGAGAATCTCCAAATTGTAACACTGATTCCATGATGCTGTAATAACTGTGGATTAAAAGTCATCAATCATTCACCTCTCCTTTTCAAGGCACCAGATCCACAGTATGAATAACAGATAAAAGTTATTTAGGAAAGCTATGTCTCTTTTGTGTCATATTGTGCTAAGAATTAAAATCTCATAATAATTATAAAAATTGAGAAAAATATTGGTTGAGCCCTACACCAATGAGCCATAACAAATGTCAAACCTTTACTCATTTCATAATAAACAAATAAATAATAATGGTAACACAGAGTGTTATACATTATTAAGAGAGATATTAAATAAATTAAAACTAATTATTACAAGGTGTAAACAAATTCCAGCCAGAGCATAATTTGTATTTAATCCGTTGATTTTAAAAATATATGTAATTATTATGTTTTTATAGCATCTGTAGCATACTTCAACAGTAATTCTAATTTTATTAGTAGCCTATAAAAATCAAATGAATCCAACTGCCTTCATTTGAAAACAAAAATCTATCTTCATTATTAGTTTTTTCTTTTCTCCATTTATGAATTAACGCTAGGCCGTATTATACTTTACAATGTCAAGCCACCCATTATTGAGCACTGTGCTTGTTTTATTCTGATTATTTTGTATTCCATTTGTTTATTTACAAGAAAGAGACAAATGGCTCTATTTTAAATATACATTCCCTCATCTATACGGAATATTTTGTTATCAGAGAAAAATGCACTGAATACATTAAGCCTAATAAAAAATTTGGCTTCATATACACCTATCTAAATTCCTTTCAAATGAAAAGAGTAATGAAAATAATCTAATGCTAAAGTACAAAGCCTTAAAGATTGGACAGCTGTTCTTGATAGAACAGTGATTATAAATTATTACTGTCAATCAAGTGTATGATTTCTATCAGAGGATTAAATCTATACAAAAGATCTTGAAATATAGTTAAGCTGCCACCAAATGATAAATCAATCAAAAGAGACAATACAAATGAGAGATCAAGCTGCAGGCAGAAGACAATAGAATGTGGGTGGCATTTTTGTCTTATTCAAAGACTGATAGTTGAATTATTAAAAAAAAAAACCTGACCATTTATTCTACCTACTTTTATTGTAATTAGAGAGGTTGAATGTTAGCAGCCTTTACCAAATAAAAGCCTTGAGATAAGAAGCAAGACTTCAGCACTTTCAATACATTTTCCAAAGAGAAAATGCTATAATATGAGCTGGGTTAGTATGTGGGCGGGGGGGAAGGTGGGACATGCTTAATCAAATCAATGTGCATTTCTGGCTGACCAGGTAAACAGTCTCACAAGCCAAGAGACTATATCTACATCCAGCTATTTAAAAGAATCATTCTATTTGCTTAAAAGATAGGGAAAGAGTGTGTGATGATACTCCCCTCACACTGGTATGAAGCAGAATTAATGTTACTGAGGGCAATGGAGTTGGAGGACTGGCTAAAGATCAGGGTGACTAAAAGTTGATAGTCTGGAATGGAGCTAGTTAAAAAAATAAAAAAGGAAACTTTGGGAATGCTGAAGATTTCAAAAGCAATTTAATTTTATTGTTAGTTTTTTAAACAGAATTTTAAACAAATTTCCAACAGAATTCCATCAAAAAAATTTTTTCTAAAGCATTAATTTTCAAAAATGAAAAAGAAATTCTGTATCTATGTTCCAATAAAAACCTGAACTAAAACAGGAAAACATTAAAACACAACCAAAAAGCTATATATCTCAATTATTTCTTAAACAAAAATTAAGAAAAAAAAATCCCACCACTAAGGATATTGGTTGTCACTTAAGCCAAAATTATCACAAAATAGTCACTAAACAAGGGCCCCGCACTGCTTGGTGGACCCAAAATGAGATTATTTAGGGCTGATATTATGAGTGCTGAATCTCATGATGCACATCTCACAAGAGGTAAATTACATTTGTTGGTGCTTAGAGTCTTTGAAAATCACATCCAAAGTGTCTGAAAGTTGGGAACCCAAAAATTGATGCAAGCTATATCAGTGGCCATTTTTTAAAAATTTTGCTGAACTATCTGTGCACTTCAGTTTACTAGTTTACAATGAATAGAATACCTACCTCAAGGGACATTATGAAGCATTATGAATATACATAAAATGCTTTAAAATCCACATTTGAAGGGTGATATTTAAATCCAAAGTATACTTATTGTGACCTATCACAATCAAATATTTATTATCTATTGCTAGAAGATATTCCAAAGCTTGAATATTTCTAAAAGTTAGTGGAAGGAATTCATATGGCTTACTTACAGATCTGGTTTGCCACTTATTAGGACAATTGTTATTGGCCAGTGCCCCAATTCTTCAAGCTGCTCCATGCAGGAAGAACATGGGAGTAATTTGCAGGTTGGAACTTTAATTTATGTGGATTGCTTGTGACAAAATGTAAAACTTATTATTGCTACACGCAAGTGTGAAACAATGCAAGAATTATATGACAATACTTACAAAATAAAAACAAGAAACATTGTTATAAAATAAAATTAAAGAAAAAAGTCAGTCAATAAAATTCTTATCCTTTATAAAATCTCTCTCTCTATTAGTAAAAGTTTTTTTCCCGTGGGCTGACAGTGTGACATCATCACGTCACTCTGTTTCCCACCGCCCCCTCTGCCCTCAGCCATGTGGCCTCCTCCCTCCCTCCCCCATGGGAGCTGTGTTGCCTCTTCCTACCCCACTACCCCAGGGAGGCCTGACCCACGTGGCCTCCTCCTGCCCTGGTGCTTGGGGGGGGAGGAGGAGGTGGGAACCATGCAGCCTCCCCCTCCCCAGTGCTCCGGGGTGGTGGGAGCCATGTGTCCTCTCCCCTCCCCGGTTCTCCAGTGGGTGAGGGAGGCCTCCCCTTTCTTCTCTCCCTGGTGCTCCTTTCTCTGTCCCTTCTTTCCTTTCCCAGGTCTCCTGCAGCCCCAGTTCATTTCCCTGAATCCCTGCTCTCCCCTTCAGTTCCTGCTTCTCAACAACCCCGTGCTCTTTCAGCTCAGGCTGTGCACCTCTCCTGGCAGTCCTCTGTGGAGTGGATGGGCTTGACACTAGCAGCGCCTACTGGCTTCCCCCTGCGGGATCCCACACTGCAGCTTTCGGGGTGGGTGCAAGAAGCACAGGGGCCCAGTCCCCAGCAGTGGCTGCAGCTCATCTTCTCCAGCGCATCCTGTGGTGGCACCACTGCCTGGTTCTCTCCCATCCAATATGGCAGAGAGCCTCGCTGAGCATGAGCAAGATCAAGAGCATGGACACTGCCTGTATGGTGTCCACACTGCAGTGAGGAGCTGGGGCTGAGGGTCTACAGACAGCGAGGGGCCTCCCTCTCGGCGACACCCAGGGCCTGGGCAGAGCCCAAGCACTGACAGCTCCCCCCGACACCTAGGCTCCGGTGAATGCTGTGGAGGTGCAACCCTTTGGGGGTTTGTCCCCACTGAGCCCCAAGGGAAGGCCCTGCCCTCTGGGGGTGCCTTTTTTGCCCCTCTGTCCACAAAGCACTGCCCCCTTTCTGCTGGGGCCCCGACACCCCTCTTTCCCCCTCCTACTCTTGGTGGGGCCTTGCAGGGCAGGGGTGCACTCACTGGAGCATCAGAGCCAGGCCCCTGGCTCAGGCGGCCTCTCATAGGCCTGGCGAAAGCAGCCAGTGAGATGGGGGTTGGTGAGAGTAGTGAGCAGGGGGCACAGCCTCTAGTAGTTCTACAACAATTATTTTGAAAAATGGCTGCTAAATCAATAGAGAAAATGTGAGGATCACTTTTTAGAAAAAATATCTTCATTTGTAAAGGACAGAAATCTCAGGCTTTTCCCAGTGCCATAAAAGATCTAATTAAGAGCTCTTTTTTAAAACTACAAAAAAGCAAGGACTTACACTGTATACACGTCTGTGAAGAATCACCTCTAAGAATCTGATAAACAACATTGATACAAAGGAAATAAATGATTGGTAGCTTTTATTAATGATACATGCTACTTATCACAAGAAATGGAAGTACAGGTTGTATGGATGTTCCTGAATGTGAGACTCCCAGCATAGGAGGACCAGCATGTAGGAGCCAAGTGTAGCCCAGCGAGGCTGGTGGCAGCGAGGCAGTAGTGGAGCCAGGGCCATGGCAACCCAGCAGCCCAGCCAGAGTCGCTTGCCACCTGGCAGTGGGGCCAGTATCATAGCAGCCCAGGAGGGGTAGCCCAGCCGGGGTGGTGGCAGCAAAGCAGGACTAGGTCTACAGAAGCTGAATGGAGCTGTGTGCCACTTGGCAGTGGAGTTGGGGCTGTGGCAGCTCGGTTGGCACTGGGGCAGGGCAGCCCAGCTGCTGGGCTGGAGCAGGGCTTTGGCTCAGTTTGACCAGCAGGTCACTCTGTCGGGCCAAAGGAGCCAGCGGTACAGAGGGGCAGCAGGCTGAGGGGCTGGTGGCAGTGGACCTTCCCGATCTAGCAAATTCCTTCATCTGAGATTGGTCGGGTCCCAAGGTTGCCGGACCAGCGAGGTGCAACCTGTATCATTATCTGATTTGTTTTCTAATTTTTGGTGCTCTCTCTCTCCATGTAAATTTTTCAGAGTTCCATTGTAAAAAATATTGCATAGGTTTGCAAAAAAATACCAGCAGCCAAAGAGATAAAGATTATGAAGGTTACAACAATTATCATTGTTCCCAAAAGTGCAGAAATTAAATGTAATGTTCACAGGTTACACACTTTGGGGGGTGCATCTAGACTGCAGAGTTTTTTTGGAAAAACAGCTGTTTTTCAGAAAAAACTTCATTTGCATCCACACTCCTATTGCAAAATAAAATCAAAAGAACCAAGGGGTTGTTCCAACATTGGTAAACCTCATTCTATGAGGAAGAACGCCTTTTCCGAAAGAGCCCTTTCAGAAAAAGGCATGTGTGGACGTGGAAGAGGGAGTTTTTTTGAAAGAAGAGGTTTCCAGGAAAAAGCATGGGTGCCCTGGTGGCCACTCCATCAATAGTAATCACATCTTAAATGCAAGATAGTGTCCATTCAGTGTGGACGCTATTTTTCAAAAAATCAGATCACTTTTTTTATGCGCTTTGGCAGTGTGGATGCTCTCTTTTGTAAGAAGTTTTTTCAGAAGATCTCTTCCGAAAAAACTTCTTTCAAAAGAAGCTTGCAATCTAGATGTACCTTGGCTTAGGGCTTTTAATCCCCTTCCTCTGTGTCTTAATCAGGAAAGCAAGAGATGGTATAATAATGTAGCTAGGGACTAACTTGTTGCTCTCTTTACACTTGAAAGTCAATTATTTAATTCATAGTGTCACAGATTGAGTCAATAGTAATTAGCAGCATTTTTATAGATCTCAATACAGAAGGTGAGGAAATGGTCCTTGAAGCAGCTCCCTTATGGGAAAATAAAGGGCATATCCCCTGGTTATGTTTTCATTGACATGTCATCTGTACTACAGGCAGCGGAGGATATTTTTTCTTTTAAGTGAAATAACTGTAAAGGGCAAGAGGGATTTTATTAACTACAGATTGGTCCTCTCCAGTCCCGCACCCTCAGGATCTGACTGGTCCCGAATGAGGGGATTTGCCGGACCAGAAGAGGCCCTCTGCTACCGGCTCCTCAGCCCACCTTCCCTTCCTGCAGCTGGGCTGCCGTGCTGCTGTGGTGTCAGCAGCCCGGACTGCTCTGGCTGTAGCTGATGCTGTGTCTCTGGCCTCAGTCCCACTATCAGGGCTGCCATGACTTGCAGTGAGTCATTCTGCTTGACAAGTGGCCTGTGTTTTACAGCAACTTCAATTTCTGATTTAAGATGCAGCTCCAAGTAGAGTTCATTACAGTACTCTAGGCATGAGGGAACAAAGGCATGAATTATACTAGTGACTTCCATGTGAAGGAGAAAAGATTGCAACCTTCGAGCCAGACACAAATGAAAAAAGGCTGTCCAGGCTAAATTGATTATCAAACAATAATTAGGATTCAACAAGATTCTAAGTTGTGACAACAGAAATAGATGACAAACACCTTTACATCCAAGGGACAGGTAATTTGGTGAATAATTTTGAACAGAAAACACAGTTAAGAAAATAATGAACTTCTCAGGAAAATTCACACAGAGAGAAAAATGTAAATGATTTGTAGTGAGTTATTTACTCATCTGTAGTACATCAAGATTCAGTATAACCTTCTTACCTAGTCCATGAATGACTGATGCCTCAGCAGTCAGATCAACAGGGAGTAATATCAGAAGCTCAACAAAAGCATTAGGAGTCTAAAGAAGAGAGGAGGAAAGACAACATACCATCTTGATAGAACCAACAGGGATGTCCCTTTAACCAGATCTTCACTAGTGGTTGATTTTGAAAAGGAACTTCACCAGATTGGCAGCCTTGAAAATTTTCAGATCAGTTTACTGCACGATGGGCGTCCATATTACAAAGATACTGGGATTAATGGGCAGATTGAAAGCAAAGTACCAAGCAAAGATGCCAAAGACTGAAGAGGCACTTGGATTAAACTACTTTCTCAAATTTGAAGACAATCCCTCTAGAACAGAGTCGAGGAATATTGTCAGGGTGGAATGGGGATGTTTGTATCACCATTTTCTGAGCTGTACAATTTTATGGAGAGAAGGCTTCATTCTCCAGAGCTTTCATTCTTTTCCTTTCACTTAGCAACATGCTCAGTCCTAAATTTCAGTTTGTTTGTTTTTAATCTACAGACAACTCTAGCTACAAAAAGAACACCAAAAAGATCATAAAGATCATATAAGCAAGGGAAGACTAAGTTTCATTTCATTTACACTGGCAAAAGAAAAAAAAATGCCTAAAGCCAAAAAGCATTTAAACTTCTCTTGATCTTATTGTCATGGATTAATGAAAAATGACTGCCTAAGAAAGCAAAACAGCTTACATTTGCAAAAATCACATTATGAAATGGACTTTCTTTTACCTTCAGCTACTTATAATGAATGTCATGGGCACTGAAGGTCATTCTAGTCTTATGTAAAAATGGTGAACTAACTTAAGCTTAAGATAGCAACATGTTCTCTGTAGTCTTTTTTAATAAATGGATTTTGATCTATTTATAGTTCTGGGAACAAGGCAAGGGAGTGGTCTTAGTGACTGGCAGTGACAAAAGAGAAACTGTTGATAGAAAGGGCCATTTATTATAGATAGACAGACAGACAGACAGACAGATAGATAGGTAGGAAGGATCTATCCTATTGATGGATAATAGCTTTGTTACTATGCTTCTACCACCTGGAGAGGGGAGGGAAACTATTTAATATAGTAAAGCTTTGTATTGCCTTAAACAGAAACAATATGATAAATGGAATTAGCCTAATAACCAATATACACTATATAACTTATACAGTATTGCTTAGAGACTGAATTCATGGTTCAAGCTGCATGTTTTACTATACTGCTAGCATTTTGCAAATAACGTTAGTGGAAGTGCTTTGCATAAAACAAAAAAATGAAAAATCTAAAAAAAAAATAGCATTTAGGTTTGAACTGTTACTATTTTTTTTCCTCCTCAATGAAATGAAGAAAAATAATTTCAAGTAAAACTACATGTTTTATTTGATACAAAATGAATGATTTTTCAGCTTTTTTTTTACGTTTTTATGGGATGGATTTTTTTCACTTCACCTCTTTTTTTTTTTTGCTAAATTTCGAAATGAAACATTTGTTTTTACTAAAACTGTTTGCTGAATTTGACCCAAATTTGTGAATTGTTTCAGAATACTGAAAAAATGCAGTGAATGTATTATTTGTAAAATTATGTGCAAGGCTCTAGTCAGGAATACTTTCTGATCTCACCCACAACTGCTCCTGCCTCCTACCTTCTGTGCCTCCAAATTGTTTAAGCCTCCACCTATTGTTATGATAAGAATTTGACACTAGCTCTTAGTGGTAGTTTCACAATTCATCACACTAAAATCCTTTGGTGTTACCATTCATCCTTACCATTACTGCCTCCCTGTGAACTACAGTAACAGAACAGACACTAAAAGCTTTCCTACAGAGCAGGTAGTGAGGTGTGACTCTTGTGCTGACTGCACACTTACTGGTGACAGCCAATTGTCCTGCAGCAGCTCCTGCCCATAGGGATGAAGACATTCTGCCACCTTCTGTTTTCAGTACATTGAGAAGTTTCTCTTAGGCCATATCCACACTAGGAAAGTATTTCAAAATTAGTAAATTTGACTTTTAACTCTCGATTTAACAAATTTGAACTAGTGTGTCCACACTACAAGAAGCGTAGAAATTAGTCCAAGGTAAGCTCTGTTAATGTGGACATGCTACTTCGGACTTAGAGCCCCAGAATGCACTAGGGAGTAATTAGTTTGAATTACTCTGAGGAGCAATTATTTTGAAATAGCGGCACCAGAATGTCCATACTACCATTATTTTGAAATAACTATTTCAGAATTAGTGTTATTCCTGATGAAAAGCAGGAGTACAGATTTCAAAATCCACAGCCAGTTATTTCACAAGAATGGGCTTGCTAGTATGGATTCTCTGCTTATAAATTTGATCTTGGTTGGTTATTTCAAAATAAAGTACTAATGTAGACTAGGGCTTAGTCACCAATACAAACTTCTTTTCAGAGGGAAGCCAGAAACTTTCCCCAGAAACCAATAACAAAGGATGAACTAAACTGCATTTCAGGCAGGGCTCAAAACTCCAAACTGATAGCACATGCACCATTCTCTCTCATTCTTTGTGCCTAGATCCCTTGTGCAAAGCTGGAATTTGAAGCCACCCTGTCAAGGCTGTTCCCCACTCTGGCATTTCGAGTGTAAAGACTTCAAGAGACTTGCCACTAAAAGCTTTTGCTTAAAAACTCCCCACCAAGGGCACAGATTCTCTGACCTTGGGTGTTTCGCTGCCACTACCCAAAGGCAAAAAACAAACAAACAAACAAACAAACAAAACAAAAAACAAAAAGCTTTTGAAAACTCAGGAAGATGCATTTATGAATTTCTTCCTGTAAAGTACCCCCAAGCTCTTTAACCCACCTTTTGGACAGAGTTTGAAAACAAACTAATTTCTTAATAGCTGAGCTTTCAGTTTCAGGCACATGCACACGTCACCTCCTACTTCCTAGGACACAGAATCAGATCAGAGTCTTAAAAAGGTGATGTTTTATTAATAAATTAAAGAAGACATACTTGGTAAATCATACTTGGTTGCTAGGTGTTACAGAGCAACTGAAAAAGGCAGATTAAAAGCACAAAATTGCTTCCCTGGGATTCAGTTTAAAAGTTACTGGGGAGGAGGGGATACTCAGGCTCAACAAACTCAAAAATAAGGAAAATAATTCGATTGCATCTAACTAAAACATTTCCTGTCCTATTTACATCTCTTTAGTTCTAAAGTTTAGTCTTTCCCTAGGCATGGATATCACTGGAAATCCCATGCTTTGTTCCTGGCTTAACTCTTCTCTCCCACCTTTTGCTGTGATCACATACACAAGGAGAGTCCTGCTTTAATTTAAAACTCACACTCTTTTCATTGGTTCTCCTGGCTCCCTGACAACACTTCCTGGAGACTTTCAAGGACCCACTGTCTCTGGGTTGAACCTTTGTGCAATTTAGTTAACTGAATAGCTGGGATGTCCAGAAAAGGGTGGTATCCCTCCCATCCACAACCCACCCATTTGATGCAAAGTTGCCTGAATTCACATGTGAATATATACACCCATTTATACGCAAAGGTCAATTACGCATGCAATTTTGGGAGTAGACTTTGGGGAATCTTTTTCAAAATCTGACTTTCAATGTCTGTTCCCCGAACTGAGTTTACAGGGAGGCAAAATGGAAGCGTATGTTTTTAATACTACAATTATCAATACTAATAGCATAGTAGTTTATGAGGATTTCTAGATAAAAAAAATATGAAGCTTGATATACAACTTTAGCTAAAAATATAGCAGGCTATAATGCAAGTGCCTCTTCACAAATATATTGTCAATCTCTTGGAACAAACAGGAAGAAATAAGTTAGCCACCAGAAGTAAGGAAATGAAAAACTTCAAAAATTTTCATTCTCGCTTTCCAAATTCGGATACTATTTTTAATTGAAATTGTCATGGACACTTGAACAAAGAGAACATGAAATGACATATATTCTCTCTTAGTATGAAATCTTGTTACTAGGGAACCATAATTGCATGACACTACATATCACAATAAAAATCAATTAAATGGTAATTAATTTGTTCCAAGAGTAACAAATGATAGAAATCAGAAATCAGTAAACAAATGTGTTTTTACTTTATTAGTGATCATATTAAATATTCAGAGTATATGCAACAATAAAATATGCTGATGAATCAGTAACACATTATATGCTGCAAAAGAGAAGTAAACCTAATCAAAATTAATTATAGCTATGCTGCTATTTATATAGATTTAATACATTCCAAGTTTAGAAGGGACCACTGAGATCATCTAAGTCTGGCCATCTGAATAATACAGACAATAAAAATTCCGCAAAGATAATTCCTAGAGCATATCTTTTAGAAAAAAAAAACTTTGAAAACTTGTAAGTGATGAAGAATTTGCTATGGCCTAGGGAAATTGTCCCAACAATTAATTACCTCACTATTAAAGACATATGCGGTTTTTTCCAGTCTGAATTTGTCTAGCTTCAATTTTTAGCCTTTGGATCATGTTATACCTTACTCTGCTAGATTGATTAGCTCATTATTAAATATTTGTTCCCCACATAGGTACTTATAGAGTAATCAAGTAATCCCTTAACCATATCTCTGTTAAGCTAAATAGATTGAGTTCCTGGAGTCTATCATTATAAAGCAAGTTTTCCAATCCTTTAATCAATCTCGTGGGTTTTCTCTGATCCCTCTCCAATTTATCAACATCCTTTCAAATTATTGACACTTAAATTGGACACAGTATTCCAGTGCTAAATAGAGAGTAAAATAACCTCACTACTTCTTGTTGACTTATTACTGTTTGTGTGTCCAAGGACTGCATTAGCCCTTTTGGCCACAATTTCACACTGAGAGATCTAGGTCAGATCTATTCACCCCTTCAACATTTTTCAGGGTAAATGTTTCTCAGGACAAAATCCTCCATCCTGTAAGTACGGCCTATATATTCTTTATTCGTGGATGAAAGGAATTATATTTAGTCATATTAAATTGCATATTGCTTTTTTGTGCCCTGCTTACAAAGTCATCTGGATCACTTGGAATTATTGACATGTCTTATTCATTATTTACCACTTACCCAATGTGTACTATTTGCAAACTTTATCAGTGATAATTTTATGTGTTCTTTCAGGTAAACATAAAAAGAAAATGATAAAAATATTAAATGGTGTAGGGCTAAGATCCAGCCTCTCTGAGATTCCAATGAAAACACATTTGATTCCTTTGCAATTACATTTTGAGACCAATCAGTTGGTAAATTTTTACTCCATTTGCACCATGGTAATTGACTATTTTCTACTTTTTAAATCAAAATATCATACGGTACCAAGTCAAATCACTTATGGAAGTCTAAGATATTACATAAACATTATTACCTTTATCAACCATAATTATAATCACATCAAAAATGTGTGTCTCATTCTGTTCCTAGGAGGAGGTTTTTAAAGGCACAAATGTCAGGCACCTTATTCCAAATTATATTTAATGGGACTTCAGTGACTAAGCCACGTAGATGCATTCATAAAACCCATATTTAGGAACTAAACAAGTGATCTGAGTTTCAGAAGTATTGAACTTCCAGCACATCCCCCCTAAAGTCAGGGGAAGTTGTTGGGTGCTCAACACTATTGAAAATTAGGACACTTATTTAGGTGCCTATTAACAATCCAATCTGGACTGATGGACAGTTATTAGGTTGGACATTAGAAAAAACGTCCTAACTGTCAGGGTGGTTAAACACTGGAATAAGTTGCTTAGGGAGGTTATGGAATCTCCATCTTTAGAGATATTTAAGAGCTGTTAGATAGACATCTATCAGGGATGGTCTAGATGGTACTGGGTCCTGCTGTGAGGGCTGGGGACTGGACTCGATGACCTCTCAAGGTCCCTTCCAATTCTAGTGTTCTAAGATTCTATGATCCCTCAGTTCTCTAATCTGGGATGCCTATTATGCTACTTTGCTGTGAGATCAACCACTTCTGGTGTGCTTACATAGAGCCTCCAGCAGAGAAATCACTCATAGATATACAGTTTGGATCTCCCTGGTCTGGCACCCTTGGGACCTGACCAGTCCCAGATGAGAGATTTTGCCAGACCAGGGGCATATTGGCCCCACCTGCTACTAGCCCCCTGAGGCCTGGACCTGCTGCAGGCTCCACTGCCCTTCTGGTCCCCATACTCCCCTTGCCTGTCATGTTCAGCAGCCCAGCTGAATTGTGCAGTGCAGACCTGCTGTGGCCAGCCATGCAGCCCTGCTGAGGCATTCCAGGCTCCGGGCCCTGCTGTAGCTCCCAGCTCTGCAGGCTGCCCCATTGAATAGCTGCAGGGATCCGGGCTCCTGGCCCTTCTAGCAACTCACTGCCAGCAGCTCTGCCAGCCCACAGAGCTCATAGGCACCAGTGCTCTAATGAGACTCTCTGGTCCTGCAAAATCCGCGGTCATGGACCATGTATGTTGCTGGACAAGGAAGTAACTTTTAGAGAGGTTCAACCTGTACTATATGAGTGCTAGAGCCAGCCACTCATGAATTACACTGCACAGTAAGACAAGCAAACCTCCAGTCCTAGACTTTTCCCAAGAAAGGTGAGTCTTATACAGCTCAGTACTCCCTGGACAATGCAAGCTCATATAAAGTCCATTATTTATTAATAGAAAATGATATGCACAAATGTTTCTCAAACACTTCAAACACACTAGTTTAGATTATTTTTTTAAAAAGTTTATTTACTAGACAAAGGTAGATTTTAAGTGACTGAAAGTAATGAGGCATGTAAATCAGAATTAATTACAAGGAAATGAAAAGTAAAATGTGACTAACACCTAACTTAACAAGAAAAGTGAATACAAAGCAAAGGTCTCTCTTACCACATGTTGCTGCAGTTTTACTGGTTGGACCTTTCAGTCAGGATCTTCCCCCATTCCAATGTTGGTTCCTTTGTTCTTCAGGTGTTGATGATGTCTTGGGTACCGAACAAGAGAGAAATGATTTGGAGAATCTGCCTTCTCCTCCTTTCTCTTGTGCAAGAATCATCTCAAACCAGGCCTACAATGTGGGGGTGGGGGGTGGAAGGGGTAGAGCTCAAGCTCCTGGCCATCACTTTTGCTACTGTGGTACCAGCGATGGTCAGAGTCCAGGGCCCTTTAAATCACTACTGGAGCCTGGGGTAGAGCTGCAGGACTGGTGAGGGGAGGCTAGCCCCCAGGCCTGCTGCTTTTGCTTGAGGCCCCACCCCATCTGGGAGCATGGAGCTTCCCCCTCCCCTGGCACACATACCTTGCCCAGGTGCCTGGCAACACTGTTGACCTCCCTGTCTCCAACTGATATTCAGGAGAGAAAGCTGCTGTGGATTGCAAGCTGCTTCTTTGTCAAAATGTAGATTCTTTCCCACATCCTCTCTCTTATGGAAGAGTAGCCACTTAATCAGTTGATGGTCTCTCTGATTCTGTTGACACTTAGCTGGGGTGTTAGTTGGTTATCCTGGTATTACATCTGTACAACCCTGTTTACTCCAGTGGAGATACTCTTGATTTAGAAAAACACCGTGGTGTAAGGGAGGGATGGGGAGTCGTCCCTCTCAATGAAGCCAGTTACCTGTGCTCCTCACTGCTGTGCTGGAGCATATACATTTATTTACGGATACATAACATTTTCAGAAGTTTCCAGAATTTAAAAACGTTGTGTGTAGAATTTTTTAATATTTTTGGCATAGAATTCCCTCATGAGTAATATATTCACTTTCATACAGGTGATGACTTGATTATATCTTTAGATAATCACTTCTCTAAAAAATTACACGTGAATGGCAAGAAAATAAAATGGACTGAAGCTTTGCAGTTATTTGTAGTTTACTTTAAATTTATCACTAAATACTTAATAAGTTGTCAGGATTATTGGGACCTTTAAACCCTCTATAACATGAAAATAGCTCACTACTTCCAAATATCATTATTCTACATATCGCTTAAAATAGAATTTAAGTTAGCACGTGTGTTTGTATGAGAATGTAAAGTCTTTACATGGTTATTAAATAATGCATACCTGAGATAGGATATGAAATGGTCAGCTTTTCATCTAGTGAATCAATAGCTGGTATTAATGAATTAAGTTTCTGTTTCTTACATTGGGTTAAAATAAAATAAAACAACAGAAGGCTATAGTAAACTAAAGGGATTAGGGTTATGTATCACATAGGATTTTGTAGATTACAAAGCTCACAACAAACCATGTGAGAGCTGTGGTTAAAGCATTCTCTGTTGAGAGGATCCAGCTATGGATTAAAAAAAAGGCAAATCCAGAGTCTGACTATCTTTAGGAAATATTGCAAAACCTTCCTCTTTCATAAAGTTTGCCATCATGTCATATTCATAACACAAACACCCTTTTCTATTCCCAAAACTTTACCAATCTCCTTATTTCCCACCACACAAAGGAAAAAAATTACCCAAAGCAGAGTTTTGACTGCAAGAATAGAAACATGCCAAAGACTCCAGGTTCTCTGCCAGGGACTTTGCTACTGTTATTGATTTTACTTGGAAGTGCTGAGATACAATAGTGATGAGCAGCACGATAAAACTCTAAGGGTACATCTACACTGTGGGCTTAAATTGAGTTAAAATACGCAGCTTCAGCTATGTTAATTGCATAGCTGAAGTTGAAATAGCTTAACTTGACTTCGGTGCTATCTATACTCTTCCTTCGACTTCACCTCCTCCTCATGAAATGAGGGTTACAGATTTCAGAGTAAGAAGCCTGTCATTTCAAAATTATTTTGAAATACCAAGCTTGCTACGTATTCTTGCACTCTGTTATTTCAAAATGACGTGACTTATTTCGAAATAAGTGTACAGTGTAGACATGGCCTAAGATAGCTAGATATTCCCCAAAGCTACTCTCAATTGAATATTTCAAGAAAAAATTAGAAAGAGGATTTAAATTAAGTATAAACACAGTAGTTGAAGTTGAATTATCATGATACACATTATACTCAGTGAAAGTCACTGAAGATTTGTGTTTGAAGGGAAAATCTTGCCTAAAATCTAAAGTAAGATTTATTTACGTGATTTTCTAGGTGCACAAAAGGGTGATTCTTAATTCTTTGTTTTCTTAATGGTATGGATTCAATGTAAATCAATAGCAGCTGATTCTCCCCTTAATTTACCAGGATAACTCAAATATACAACTATAATGAATTCACTGGAATTAAACTGGTGTGAAACCACTATGACAGGTGAGTCAGGCTGCTTTAGGTCATAAGTCAGTGTGCAACTAGTTAAAGGGTTACGAATAAACACTGATGAAGAAACATGTAGATACTCTAACACTCTGTAGATGAATTTTTTAAAACCCAGTAGTATAAGTTATAATAAAGGGAGCACCTGACACTATTGGCATAATAGATCCTTTTCTGCCTTTGGAGCAATTAAATCCTCAATTACTTAACCATTCTTTGGCAAGCAGTCTCCCCATCACATCAATTTTTATAGCTACCCTATTTATAAGATGGGAACTTGGCTGAAATTCCTCATGTTCATTTTGTAAAGGAGACAAAAGTACCATAATCCTTCCATGAGGTCATAGTCATACTGTAGGTTATCTGACATTCAGAAATGGAAGCATGGGCTATACAGAACAATATGGTTATATAGGCAACTATTTCTCAGCAAAAATTTAAATAGACAAGCATACCTATAATTTAAAAATCAACACAATTTGTTTTATAAAGATGGCTTTAATTGAAAATATTTTGAAGGAAATCAGACTTATTGTAATACCATTGGAATTACCAATCACTGATGTATCTGTACCAGGTGTCTCTAAATGAGATGTTCCCATTGAAAGCTCTTAGGGCACCTCAAATAAATGCTTTTAACAATGTTTAAATGTGCATCTATGGTAGAAGTGAGCAAAACCATACTGTTGATACTGTTTATAGTATTTATATTGATAGTATTATATTTAGCTTTTCATTTAAGTTTATACTATATATAGCTTCTCATGTGATGAGAAGTTATTTTCCATTAAGTTATTTTCCAATTGATTTCTCATTCAAATTCTTGTTTGGTTTTAAATTCATTTTGCATGATGGATGTTGCATAGTGAAAATGAACGGGTCATGTAGTCAATGATTGTGTTTTCTGGTGGGTACCCTATCTTTTTTGTTGCAAAAGCAATAGGTGAATGAGAATGAGCCAGGCAACTGCAGGAAGACAAAGATTTTGTATCTGGTTAACAGCAGTTGACTGTCATCCAAGGGTATTGGAGTTGGGCGACAGATACACAGTTTGTGTGGCCAGACCAGAAAGAGGATGGTTGTGATATGGCTTTCCTCAGGTATGACTAGGCCAGAGAATTTTACATACATTTCTTCAATAAACTATAGATTGTTAAATATAACTCTAATTTTGATTGTTCATCCCCAAGAAAGGAATCTTTTCTGTCCAACCTTCGTGGGGACAATAGAAAATGGCTGGCTTTGACAAGCAGACAGAGGTCAGAGAGATTCAGGAGCAATTGATCTCTCAACCCAATGAGGGGCTACAGAGACTAGATTGGTATCTATGCAAATGAAAAGGAGAACCTTTGTGTCATTAAGGTTCAAGATCACAATGAACCTCCATTTCACTACATAAGAACATAAGAACATAAGAATGGCCGTACTGGGTCAGACCAAAGGTCCATCTAGCCCAGTAGCCTGTCTGCCGACAGTGGCCAGCTCCAGGTGCCCCAGAGAGGGTGGACCGAAGACAATGATCAAGCGATTTGTCTCCTGCCATCCCTCTCCAGCCTCTGACAAACAGAGGCCAAGGACACCATTTTATCCCCTGGCTAATAGCCTTTTATGGACCTAACCTCCATGAAATTATCTAGCTTCTCTTTAAACTCTATTATAGTCCAAGCCTTCACAGCCTCCTCTGGCAAGGAGTTCCACAGGCTGACTACACGCTGTGTGAAGAAGAACTTTCTTTTATTAGTTTTAAACCTGCTACCCATTAATTTCATTTGGTGTCCTCTAGTTCTTCTATTTAGGGAACTAAGAAATAACTTCTCTTTATCGGCCCTCTCCACACCACTCATGATTTTATATACCTCTATCATATCTCCCCTCAGTCTCCTCTTTTCTAAACTGAAAAGTCCCAGTCTCTTTAACCTCTCCTCATATGGGACCTGTTCCAAACCCCTAATCATTTTAGTTGCCCTTTTCTGAACCCTTTCCAAGGCCAAAATATCTTTTTTGAGGTGAGGACACCACATCTGTACACAGTATTCAGGATGTGGGAGTACCATAGTTTTATACAGGGGCAGTAAGATATTCTGAGTCTTATTTTCTATCGCTTTCTTAATAATTCCTGGCATCCTATTTGCCTTTTTGACCGCCGCTGCACACTGCTTGGAAGTTTTCAGAGAACTATCCACGATAACTCCAAGATCTCTTTCCTGATTTGTCGTAGCCAAATTAGCCCCCATCATACTGTACGTATAGTTGGGGTTATTTTTCCCGATGTGCATTACTTTACACTTATCCACATTAAATTTCATTTGCCATTTTGTTGCCCAATCACTCAGTTTGGTGAGATCTTCTTGGAGTCCCTCACAGTCTGCTTCTGTCTTGACTATCCTAAACAGTTTGGTATCATCTGCAAACTTTACCACCTCACTGCTTACCCCTTTCTCCAGATCATTTATGAATAAGTTGAACAGGATTGGTACCAGGACTGACCCTTGGGGGACATCACTAGTTACCCCTCTCCATTCTGAAAATTTACCATTTATTCCTACCCTTTGTTTCCTGTCTTTTAACCAGTTCTCAATCCAAGAAAGGACCTTTCCTCTAATCCCATGGTCATGTAATTTACACAAGAGCCTTTGGTGAGGGACCTTGTCAAAGGCTTTCTGAAATCTAAGTATAATATATCTACTGGATCTCCCTTGTCCGCATGTTTGTTAACCCCTAATAGATTAGTAAGACAGGATTTCCCTTTACAGAAACCATGTTGACTTTTGTCCAACAAATTATGTTCTTATACATCCTTCACAATTTTATTCTTTACTATTGTTTCGACTAATTTGCCCGGTACTGAAGTTAGACTTACCGGTCTGTAATTGCCCAGATAGCCTCTAGAGCCCTTTTTAAATATTGGTGTCACGTTGGCTACCTTCCAGTCATTAGGTACGGAAGCCGATTTAAGGGATAGGTTACAAACCACAGATAATAGTTCAGCAATTTCCCATTTGAGTTCTTTTAGAACCCTTGGATGAATGCCATCCGGTCCCGGAAATTTGTTGACATTAAGTTTTTCTATTTGTTCCAAAACCTCCTCTAATGACACTTATGAATTCATTTTAATTTGCTATATATTAATAATTCTGAAGGTTTTTTTTTAAATTGCTTTCCTCTTAATTGTAAAGGGTATTAATGTAACTCACAAACTATCATCTATCTTGTTAAATTAAATGTACATGTATTTTTAAATCATTGTTCATGATAAAGAATTTTTGCTGTTGTTTTCTTTTGTTCTCTTTTTGTCATTCTTTGTGGAATGAGGCACTTCAACCAAATTTTTAAAATCTGAAACCTACCCAGCATGGCCATATTCAAGACAGAAATACATGAAGCTAGCAGCTGAAGAAAGTATGATGTCTTCTCGTTATTGCCTACTAACCTTGAACAAGGCCAGCCTTTCAAATGTCTGGCAATATGTATGGCATTGGGTACATTTCAGTCTCAAAAGAAGATAAATTACACATGCACAAGCAAATGTATTTGTGTTAATGCTGTCTTTGGCAAGGAAGTAATTATTTTCAAATCGATTTTTTACCCTTTCATACTGATAACTGTATCAAAGAGATGCAGGTAAGCTTTTTTCTCTGTTTGTACAGTGCTTAGATTTGGGCTCTCAGCTCAAATCTGTAGTGCCTAAACACTGCCAAAATGCAAGCAACACCAACAACAATTCCTAAAATATCCCAATCATACTGTTAATTCAAATATTGTTATAATCTAATCCTGTACAGTGAATTCAAGCTAAAGACACTCAACATAGAATCATAGAACACTGAAACTGGTAGGGACCTGAAGAGATCATCAAGTCTAGTCCCCTGCATTCACGGCAGGACCAAGCACTAGCTAGATCAGTGTTTCCCAATTTATTTGGCCACAGAATCCTTTGACTTGAAATTCAAGGAACTCATAGGTCCGAGCAAAAAAAAAAAAAAAAAGAAGCCCCACCGCGATTTGTCTTTGTCTCTTTAAGAGGGGGTGGAGGAGTGCTGGGTTCTCACGGAACCCTTACTTTCGCTTCACGGAACCCCGGGGTTAGGCAAAGCACCAATTGGGAAACACTGAGCTAGATCATCCCTGACATACGTTTATCTAACCTGCTCATATGTTGCCTGTAAGAGTGAGTCTCAGGTCCAACACTGGGTTCTCAAAGTACAAAAAATGCTACAGAGGTATCTGTCAAACACAAGCAGTTTATTTCCTGACAGCTATCAGCTGTGCCCCTTAACTAAAAGAACAACATGATAGGAAAAGCGACATTTCTTACATCCTTTCTGCTAGCTGGGGAACCCGTTTAGGCTGTGGATGAAGTGAGAGACTGTCACTCACTGTCCCAAAGCCCATCGGTGAGGTCCAAATTGCTGTGCTCTGGTACAGCTTTAAATACTGTGTCTCTACCTTGTTTGTGGCAGTTTGGAAATTTCCAGGGGTTACTCATTGCTTCCAGGGGTTACTCATGGCTCAGCTGTACTGCTTGTCCTTTGTTTACATGATCAGTACATTTAGGTAAACAAGACTGTTATGTTCCCACCCTTATCCACAATTCGTTCTTGCTACAATGGCGTATGTTCCTAGAGGCTTGCTTCTGGCTCATCAGTAGTAGGGAAAGGGGGGGGGGAAATGGGAAAGAGGGGAGAATGCAGACCTCACCACCCCTATATGTCACATGTACAGAGTTCTTCCGCAATTGACCCCTACATTCCACCCCTGGGTGGTGGGGCATGCACCTTACCTCGGTATGCCCCTTAATTAGGGTGTCAGCCATTCGAGGATGACCTGGTGTTTTATTTGTTGCATTTTGTTAATGGCGTGGATCTGATCCCACACTGTTTGCCATTTTGGCCCGAGGGAAAGAGTCCAATTTGGGGGAAACATTTTAGCCAAAACCTCAGATTGCTGATACACTGGCTTGGCATAAATATGGCTGCCAGCTTCTTAGGGCAGAGGCATTGCACCTGCATTCACGGACGGGGGGTAAACTGGGTGTCTGGTCACTCCAGGTAACAGGTGTGTAGATACCACACACAAGCACCCCACATGATTAGTGAGCATCACAGTGGTCTGATTGAATATACCATCCATAACACACTCCCCCACTATATCAATTTCTATTTTACAAGGATCCAGAATGTGGTGTTTAAAGGGACACATCCATTCATTCTGGGGCATTTACACAAGCGTGTCTTGCTTTGGATGGCAGTCTCCAGCTCCTGATTTAGCTCACAAGCTTGGATCCTGGGATGAGCCCCCATATTCTGATTGGGATGCATAGGCATGGTAATGGTGTCTTCCCGATAGGTGTGGTCCATAGGCAGGGGCGGCCCGTGACTATAGGTCAACTCAGCCATCACCTAGGGCACCACCTTCAATGGGGCGCCCGATGATGACATCACGGTGCACCTGGGGTGCCCGATGATGACGTCACTCCATTGATGGCCATGCAGGCGGGGGGGGGGGGGGGGGCTGATCGCGCATTCCACCTGGGGTGCCAGCTGCTGCAGCCCGCCTTGAGCCGCTCCTGTCCATAGGTGCTTGTCTAGGGGCATAAAGCAAAAACAAAACAAAGAAAGATACGCAGCAGCAATTATTTATAATATATCTTTGGTAAATTAGCAAGTTGGGCTTGTGAAAGGGGGGCACTATTTCTAGTTCCTTAGCAGCAATTCGTGGTTGGCCTTAAGAGGGCAGCTGGGTGTCTCTTTCCCATACAGACTGTGGGGCACCTCGCAGGGCCATAAACTTGAGTGTATATGTAAAATTCATGATAGTGGTATCCAATTGTGGCTTTCCATTTGGTGTTGTGCTGCCTAGCTTATAAACAGACAGGGCTGCTTTTCCGTGTCCGTTCTGTTTTCTCCAAGCATCCTGCTATCTGTTTTGGCTTCAGCTAGACTTGCTAGGCCTTGTCTCTTTGGTCCAACTGAACAGCAGGTTTCTGGGGGGGACAGCTTAGCCACAGACCATAGGTTAAATTTTTACCTATATATTAAAGGGCTACTGGCTACAGTGAGTTAAAAACCTGTTCCTACATTTCCTTCTCTTAATCTAGGGTTCTCTAACCCACCAAGTTAAATATAGCAATTTTAACATTTTTAGCTTACTTTGAAATCGTTGGTAGAGCACGAGTACCAGTAGGAATGTTATAATCGATACACCCCACATAATTTGGCAAAACAACACCCAAATTCATTCCCAGGGTATTCTGTCCCCTGAGATAGCACTGCCCATGACTATAGCTTTAACCTCCACTGCCTGGTTTGGGCCTTGGAATACTTGGTATTAGCCTGGTCCACGGTTTCCCCTAGCTGAGTGTACCTTAGTTGGCTTTCCCGAATGCGTCTCTGGGCCTCGGCCACCAACTCCTCGATCTTCGCCTGCAGGGCCAGTAGGATCTCCTCTAGGTACTTACTGCTGTAGTGCCATTCCGGATCCCATGTTAGGCTACCCATCATTGGTGGAGTACAGTAGAGCCGCACCCTGTCAATAGTCAGGATTGCCCTGTCATGCACACGGATAGATGTATTGAGGAGCAGGGCTTTCCATTTAACTCGATGGAGTGGTTCTGGGCAGCCACATACTAGTAGGTACCGTTCATTTGGACCAATTCTGCGTGCGTTAGTTTCTTGGTAACAGCCACCTCGAAACTAGACAGATTCATTAAAGCATTATATGGACATGTACATAGAATCTCTTTGTCAGATTGCATGCAACATTCACTGGGGTACAGTGCCTTTCCAGAGACTTCAGAGTATGCCACACCTTTTATTCTGGTAACATGACCTCACCTCAACAATGGCAAGGAGGTCACCATTCTCGTTAGTTGAGTGTGAGGGATGTCCATGGGTGCTCGCCCATGTTGTGCACCAGGTGCTAGAAGGGTAAAGATCATGCTATGGCCCATCCATATCGGCCTTTGTATTCTCATGGATTCTCTGTTTGCCCATTCCCGTGGAGGGGTATTGGGAAGATGAGGGTCTCACCACTTCCAGAAGGGCTGGGTGGACTCTGCCATCTAAAAGGTCTTCTACAATTCCTTGTGTGCTGATAGCTAGAGCTTGCCCCATTCTTACCTTGTTCCTGAGAACTCAGTTAATCGTTTTCAGCTGAGGGCACTTCAACATGGGCCATTGCTTCACAAAGATTTGCCATGCTTCTGGGGTGACCTCTGTCTGTGCTTTAAATGGGAGACCCCATCCGAAGTTGGCAGGCCTGACTTCCACAGGCACTATGCCGGTGTAATTAACGCATGACTTGATCTCAGTGTTTGAGATCTTACCTACGAGATGCCACTCAAGTTCTAATACAGAGGATTGTGTGGTTCTTCAAATGCCAGTGTTATTACAGTATGCAAAGTAGTTGTGTTTAAATGAGGGGTAGCCCAGCGCCTTGTATTTTCCTTGGCTGTCAGTATGCAGCTGTCCTCCTTTAAAGGTGATTTGGACGCTGGTTGCATTAATTGCAAATACCGTCCCCCGCAGAGGACCACAGAATGGTTTAAGAATGTCTTTCATTATTAACGGGGAACCCATGCAATTCCATGATTCACTCCAGGTAGTCTTGAGACCTTTTAAGGCATCAGGCACCTGGCACCAGAGTAACTGGGCAATTGGCTGTTATTACAATGGTGAGATTACTAGTTTCCCTATTGTTATGAGCAATGGTGTATGATTTTATCAAAATTTTCTGATGTTCCACTTGCAGATTTATTGTTACCTCTGGCTAAGCCCCTTTTACGGTTAGTGTGTAAGTTTTCAAAAGCTAAATATTTCATTAGTGTAGCAATTAAAGCAAAGCATACTCAGTGGAAGGGGGTTCGTACCCCACTCCCAGTCCTCCTTTTTCACATGGCACACTCCTAGCTCCCTCAGTCAGGCTCCAAAGGGGTAGCAAGAGCTGCAGCAGGAACAGTCTCATGGTTACCTTTTAGTTCCTTTTCTTGTTTACCTGTGGAGACATGGTTAGCATTCACCTAGCTTAAACAATTACCAAACTATTATCCTTCCACTAAGTTTTTCAGAACTGCCGTTTGTTTGGGACCGATCCTTTTTATTTCCTTTTCTCTTTCTAAACAGTTTTTTTCAGTTGCTCTTCAGCTGGTACCAGCGCTTTCTGATGTTCTGAAAGACAAAAGAAAAATTTTCCTACCTTCATAGGGGTGGCACATCATATTTTAAAATGTTTCTTTCTGTTACAAGTATTCTTGCTGATTTTCTTGATCAGCCTGTTGTTACCCAATAATTACTTATCCTTTTGTTTTGTAAACCAGCTTTTAAGGGTTTGGGTAAAGTACTTCACTGCTCAATTATTAAGTTAAAGATGGTATGCCTCGAATTTCCCTTTTATACCACAGACCAGGTTTTTAATAGTCTGTCTGTTGTGAAGCTCCAAATTTATTCATAGGTAGTAACTGAGAGGCTTTACTACTATAGTGATTTTCCTTAGCACAAGGTGTTTGCTAGTTACCTTTCCAGCAAGCCTAAAAGGCTTTCTCTTTGAAGTACATGAGATGTTCTAGGTTTTATGTAGCTTATTATCAGTTTGCAATTTTAAGTGAGAGGGCATTATCCAAAACAAAATAAAACCAATTCATTTGAAACCTACCAAACACACTCACAAATTTACAATGCATTATTTACAATGTTATGCATTTGACCAGTTAAATTCCAGTAGAATCCCTTATTTCCCATTTAGCAATTTAACAGAAGTGTCCATAGCCAACTATTTAAATTAGATTGTTTCTTTACCTGGATTATTTATGCATTGCTTAGGAGAGAGGCCACACAAAAACAGAGTCTCCATTATAGCAGATTTCCTTTCAACATATTACAACAATTGCTTAATTCCTTCCACACTCTCAAGGAGTCAACTTCTCACCTTCTCATACCCTTGCATTATCATTTGCATTATCCGTCAAATGAAAACTTTCCTTGTTCCCAGTAATTTAACTTTCCAATGCCTGCACTACTGCTTTTCTTATTCTTTCTACTATGCCCACACAGGGCCTCTTACCCCCTTAACACATGCTTACTGCCTTCTTATGGTCTGTACCTGAACCTGCTTTTCTTGCTAAATGGCTCCTTTCCAGGGACACGGGTTTTGTCCATTACTAATTTAGTAAGAAGGATGGGCTCCTTGAATAGCTATCATACCTTCTGATTCCTTTACTCAGGTAAATCCAAATGTTCATTTTTGCAGTCAGCTAAATTTTTTTTAACTCCTCAGTACAGAATTTTTCATAACAGCCAGACCACAGCAGTATCTTTTGAGTGAGATTAAGGGTTTGTAAATGTTTGCCAATTTGCTTTCAAGGTCTGCATAATATAAACAAGCTAAAGTATTGTCAGACCATGGGCCATGCCTAAACTTTTTCAATATTTGCTTTAAAAACACAGTTTACTCCTTCTCCTCTTCACATAGATTGTGAGGAGTGTGCTTAGGAATAGCCATACAGCCTGACACACCCCCTTATCCTTCTTATGCACTTCCAATGCCTCCAGCACCTTTTGGATACCAGCGGGACTGACCCCATCAGCTAGCTCCCCCTCAAACTGCATGGCAGGCATTACATCATACCAGATTTGAGCAACCAAACCCCAGGCTGATTTGTACGGCCAGCCTGGAATTTGGTTCTCTCCCCTACTCTCTCCCTCACCCATCTGCTTCCCCTTCTTCCACATGCTGAGCGATTTGTACCAAGAGAACCCTGCTCGCTGCGCCAAATGTTGCCGGCAAGAGTAAGTCTCAGGTCCGACACTAGGTTCTCAAAGTACAAAAAATGCTACACAGGTATCTGTCAAACACAAGCAGTTTATTTCCTGACAGCTATCAGCTGTGCCCCTTAACTAAAAGAACAACATGATAGGAAAAGCGGCATTTCTTACGTCCTTTCTGCTAGCTGGGGAACCCATTTTGGCTGTGGATGAAGTGGGAGACTGTCTCAGCTTCCGAGGCTCTGGTACCCAAAGCCCATTGGTGAAGTCCAAATTGCTGTGCGCTGGTACAGCTTTAAATACTATGTCTCTACCTTGTTTGTGGCAGTTTGGAAATTTCCAGGGGTTACTCATTACTTGTTACAGTATGGCTCAGCTGTACTGCTTGTCCTTTGGCTTTGTTTACATGATCAGTACATTTAGGTAAACAAGATTGTTATGTTCCCTCCCTTATCTACAATTCGTTCTTGCTACAATGGCGTATGTTCCTAGAGGCTTGCTTCTGGCTCAACAGTAGTAGGGAAAGCGGGAGGGGGGGGGGGGGGGTAGAATTGGAAAGGGGGGAGAATGCAGGCCTCACCACCTATACTTCACACGTACAGAGTTCTTCTGCAATTGACCCCTACATCTTAAATGATGGAGATTCCACAACCTCCCTAGGCAGTATATTTTAGTGCTTAACTTTCAGGCATGTAATGTTTAACTATTATTTATGCAATGGGTTCTGTGATCTCAGAAATCATATGAAAGATTATGAAAACAGGAGTAGGAGGCAGATGTACAGTTGCATAGATATCAGGCTATATTCCTTTTCCTCATAAGAGGAAAAGAGGAAGAGGAAGTGCTAATAGGAAAGGTTTGGGGAATTTTAAGATGGGAGAGTGAATTCTGTTTTACATGAAGAAGCCATTTTGTATGTGTGACTCTGTAAGGTCTGTCCATTGGCAAGTATGTTGATGTAACCAGTATCTCTTCTTTGTTCTCATAAAAATGGAAATGATCACAGAACTGGCTTGTCATAATTCTGACTTTGCTTATTTGCAAGAGTAAAGTTGCTAATATTGTTAGACTAAACAGTCCGAGAATTAATCCAACTCTTAATGACATCACAGTAAGATTCCTGGAAAAACTTCAATGGACATTGAATTAGACTCTAAGGACACCGTAAATACTCGCTTTTTCCCCAGATTTTCTCACAAATGTAGAGGTGAATTTCTTGAAGCATTGTGATTTAGCTGGAATTGAATTTTCCAGCATAAATTGGTTCTATCAAAAAATAAAAAAAGTCAGCTCTATCCTCAATCCAAGTATTCTCTTTTTTTAAAAATCAAACATCAAGCTGTGTTTCGGTGATCACAAAAAACATAACTGGTAGTTCGATTAATCCAGTTGCTCCTTTTTCTTCCACCAACTTTCCTAGGCTCTTTTCCTATTATTTCACTGGGAATCATTGTAATCTATCTCAAAAAAGATATATTGCCATTGGAAAAGGTTCAGAAAAGGGCAACAAAAATGATTAGGGGTTTGGAACAGGTCCCATATGAAGAGAGATTAAAAAGACTTGGACTTTTCAGTTTAGAAAAGAGGAGATTAAGGGCATGGGGGGTTATGATAGAGATCTATAAAATCATGACTGGTATGGAAAAAGTTAATAAGGAAAAGTTATTTACTTATTCCCACAATATAAGAACTAGGGCTCACCAAATGAAATTAATAGGCAGCAGGTTTAAAACAAACAAAAGGAAGTTTTTCTTCACTCAGTGCACAGTCAACCTGTGGAACTACTTGCCAGAGGAGACGGTAAAGGATAGACCTTTAACAGGGTTAAAAAAAGAGCTAGATAGATTCATGGAGGTTAGGTCCATCAATGGCTATTAGCCAGGATGAGTAGGAATGGTATCCCTAGCCTCTGTTTCTCTGGAGATGGAAACAGAGAGGGATCACGTGAGGATTACCTGTTGTGATCCTTCCCTCTGAGGCATCTGGTATTGGCCACTTTCGGCAGACAGGATACTGGGCTAGATGGACCTTTGGTCTGACCCATTATAGCTGTTCTTATGTTCTCATCTATTTTTCCCAGTTGCAGAACTGATTAGAAACATTTGACAAAAATGAAGTGACAAAAATAATATTTCACAAACATTTTCACACTATCCCTATCTATTTACAAACCTCTATACCCAGCCCCTTCCAATTCTTCCTTTTTTTTCTATTCATTGCATCAAATATTATTTTTACTCTATATAGTGTAGAGTACTTTCATATTGTACACATCACTATATAGTGATATCACTGCTGCTTCCAGAACTAGCTTCCAGAACTGTAGTTTATGCTAGCAAGTTAATATTGTGACAGGATTCCCACAGGAACCAGTTATGCAGAAGGCACTTTTGGAATAATATAAAATGCCTTCCTTACCTGTGAGTTAACTACACAACCTTACCTTGTTTCATTTCCAGCTATTTTGGCATCATACCCTGTGGTATTTCAAATTTGTTTTGGATCCTGAGTCACTTGGAATCTTTTCATTTTCTTCACTGAGCTTTGAATCAGAGGTAAGATCCCATAGCACATTGAGGCTCTGTAAGTATATTCATTCCTGAGCCAAGGGCTTTCCTAATTTCAAAGGAAACATAGCATCACTTCTTGCTAATGCCATTCCAGAAAGTATTGGCTTTGCAAGACATTTTAATGTACATTTCTTAAATATAATCAGAATCATAGTAAAATCGTTTTATAGCACAAAGTTCAGAAGCTTTACTGAGGGAATTCCAAATCCTAAAACAATTCAAATGTGGTGCATAATATTAAGCATTAATTAAGGAAATAATGTGGTCTTGTGTACACTAAACCTCTATAGGAAAAAGATCTTCAAAAACAGACAAGCAAAACAAAATCAAACTGTCCCTCCAAAAATGTACAACAGCATAATCCAAAATGAAATGAAGTGTATAAAGTCTATAAAGTGATATAACCTTATTCTCTATTGTCAGCATTGAAGTCAATTTGAGATAAGCAAAAAACCAGATTTTATATGCAATCATACTTGTGCTTTGGCTTCACACATGCATAACAAAACTTGCAGATCAGCAAAGCAAATAATTCTGGTAAATGGCATTATGTATAAGTATTGAATATTAACCATAACATATATTTGACATTTTATAGAGAGTTCGTTTTTAATGCTCTTTGCATTTTCTGGACAGTTTTTTGTTTAGTTTTTCACCATAAATTCCTAAAGCTTTGAAATTCAGAGTCTGGCTAAATTATTTTTCTACCCTTGTTTTCATTGATCCTTCTATTTATAAAGATAGTCTTATCTTTTTTGGCAGAGAAATGGATCCTGAAGAGAACTAGCAAAATGGGGATTTTATAAGTATTGAATTTTGGATATTTTAAGCTATTTTCCACATTAAATTGAACTCTTATGTTGTGTACTCAAATTTGGGGACTGGGAGCATGTAGGCTTTGTCGGTTTATAGGTGATGAGCACAGGTAAGTCTCACAGTAATGGGGAATTGGGAAGTTGGGGGGGTAGACAAATGGAGACCTGATATGTTCATGGAAAGGAGGAAGAGAAGTCTGAGCGGTTGATGGAGAGTATTTGTGTTTGAATAGGCAAACCTCGCTAGTTAAAGGAAACAGGGTGCTCACAACCTGACTCCTGGGAGCTGGACAGCTACAGGGACAAAAGCTCTTCTGTGAGGAAATATGCTTTTCCATCAGATTCTACCCTACAACAGATAGGGCTCATGCACAATTGCTGATGGATAAAATCTTATATCGTACACTTCCCTTTGAGGTCCATCTTGTCTCTCCCGGTAAAAATGCATGTGCACAAGGGTCAAAATGGGGCAGTTTTAAGATGATTGTGTATGCTCTGTGGTGTATGGTAGATCTACCTTGTCATGGGTATAGGTAGTTTGTCATCATGTCTTTCCTGTCTCTCCATATATAAACAGAAGCTCAGAACAAAGTATTCATTACCTTCAGAGATGCTCCCCACAGTTCCTCCGCATAAGAGCCAGACATGAGAGCAATTCTGGAGTTCCTGGTATTATTTTTTCTAAATAGAAGTGGCCATAATCCCTCCTCTCCTTCATACAAGGTGGTAGAGATGGCCCCTCTGCACAGGAACAGTGCTTGATGCATTTTCTTCTTAGGTAGCAATGCAAGGGGATTATGCTCTGTGAAGCTCCCAGTGGGATGATATTCAATTCTTTCTCCAAACACAGAGCTGTCCTTCCAAGCAAACAATAGTGGCCTAACCTAGTACTAGATGCTCTCTGAATGACATTAAAAGAAGAGATTAATGGAACTTCACTGAGTTAGCAGCCTTATGGGAAAATAGACAAGAAAGATTGGCTCAAAAATAACGATTTAAACAAAAACCCTCACATTTCATTTTTTGGTCTTCTACATTTTGTTCCCTCAGCTGAAAACAGCCACATTCCCCACTTAGCCCTTTTGGATACATGGATTTTCAGGTTTAAAATTCAACTTGAAATGTACACTATGAATACAAACAAATAAAAGGAACCTGTACTTCCTATTGATTGATGGGGAAGCTGATTCAATATGTAAGCAGGGGCTGAACTGCTGCTTGCTATCAGCCAGCTAAAAGGAGGGGTGGGTGTGCCTGCTGCAATTGTTTAGCTCTGCAAGATAATTAACTGTTAACTGTTGATATGTAAATACAGCTCATGCCAGGATGGGGAGAGAATACGAGGTGTGGCTATGTATATCCCATTCAGCCAAGGCTGATGGAGGATCAGTGTTGGAATGGAATGTGGAGAATTGTAAATAATTTGGGGCTGTTTTGGGGGTCACTAATCATGCTACCCCTAAATGTGGGAACTGTAAAACATGCCACCAGTGCTTGCAGGAGAGACACCACCATCATGGTAAGAGGTCTCTGACGAACAAGCCTCCCCCCTTCCAGAGCTGAGTGAACTGAGCTGGGAGGAAGAGCTAAAGGGCTTGAGTTAGCCTGCTTCACACCTGACTAGCCCAACCTGCCCCTTTCCCCCTTTGTTTTAAGGACAGACCTAAAGCAGACTCCATGAGGAGTCCTTTTGCTAGTCCAGTGGAAGCTGGATTCCTTTGCTAGTCCAGCTGGTAGCTAAAGAGTTGAAATCACTGAGAGCTGAAATTACTGGTTTGGCTGAGAGACAGACCCGTTGCAGCCGGCAACCAGCGGTGGCAGGCGTGGAGCAGCAACCAGCAGCAGCAGGTGTGGAGCGGCGACCAGCGGCGGGGCGCGGAGTGGTGGCAGGCGACCAGCGGTGTGGCGCAGCTGGTAGGAGCAGCGGCAGGTGACGAGTGGCGTGTCCGGTGGCATGGGACGAGACAGCTGGTGGAGCGTGGCGGAGTGTCGTAAGGTGCCCCCTATCTATCCCCCCACCCCCATTTCTACCCAGGTTGGGAGGTGAAACCTTGTGGGTGAACTTTTGGACTCTGGGTGGCACTGACCAGGGACACCTTTGGGGTGTCGGACTCTTCGGACTTCGGGTGATTCTTGGCTGGGGGCAGGGCTTAGCTCATGTTTGGGTTATGAACTCTGTTTGTGGTATTTTCCTCAAGTTAATGCCGTATGACTTCTCTCTCTGTTTCATTAAAAGTTTCTTTCCTACACTCAGACTCTGTGCTTGTGAGTGGGGAAGCATTGCCTCTCAGAGGCACCCAGGGGTGTGTGAATTTCCCAGATTACTGGGTGGGGGCTCGAGCCTGTTCTGTGTGAGATGAACCCCAAGATATTGAACCCAGCCCTGGTTGCTGCCAGGCCTACCCAGCAGAAGAGTTACAAATACATTCCTCAGAACTCTTCTGTGCTAATTCTGCATCCCCCCCCCCCCTTACATATGTTATGGCAAATCTTTGAGCACTCTCCTTCACTATTCTGCTCATGAAGTATTGTCCTCTGATTTCCTTAAGCATTCTCTTCTTCATTCCTCTTTTCAAGACCACGGTTCCCATATTCTTTCAATGAATTTATTATTATATTACATGAATAACACACAGATAGGGGGGAAGGGACTAAAACCCTAGTTCTTCAGCTTCTGAAGACACATGCTTCTACAATGGGGACTAAAGAAGAGCTTTATTGGTAGATAATAGAAATTGTTGCCTTAATCTCCCTGTGGTCCAGCCACTCAGGGATTATCTACACTAGATAGTAGATCAATGCTGCAGCAATAAATCCACCAGCAGTCGATTTATCATGTCGGCTTCAACCGCCGAATGCTCTCCCATCGACTCCAGTACTCTACCAGGATGAGAAGAGTAGCCAGAGTTGAAGGTAGATCAACTCCCCGCCCCCCCCGCCACACACACACCCCTTACCAAGTGGAAGACATCATGATAAGTACATTCACTTACATACGAACATAAGAATGGATATACTGGATCAGAAAAAAGATCCAGTATCCTGTTTTTTGTCCTGTGCTGGATGTCCCAGAGGGAATGAGCTATTGGTGTAGATGAAGTTGTGTAAGCAAGACCTACAGCGGGGAGAGGGTTGTAGTGTAGACTTGGTCTTTGTGTTTGCCTTATTGACACATTAACTAACCCTAAACTAAATTAAGCTTAAGTTCCTAAAGATTTTACGTGTTTAAAAGAAAAAAAATGTCCTTAACTGTTTAAGTGATTTGTTAAATTCACTATATTTTTTAATATAATATTTTAGGTAAACTTGGTTTAATCATTCTTCCTGTACTCCCCTCGTCTGAACTGGCATTTAGGTATCACATAGTACTAAGCCATAGCAATTTTGTAAACTGATTTGTTACAGAATTACTTCCCAATAAAGGTCAGTCAGGATCACCCAATATCTGATTAGCTGCACTGATTGATTCAGTGCCTGTCTATCAACTCTTTTAAATCCCAGCAGCATCCACAATGAGACAGCCTACCTAATTCCCTTTACAAAATTATGAACAACATTTGTGATGTAGCATCTTAAATGCATTATTATTCTGGTTATCCAAATTCCCTTTATTCAAAAATCCAAGATATTAAATCCCTTTCACATAGCTCTTCGTTAATCGCTTGTTAATAAAGTCTCAGATAGCCTGGCAGTATCTGCTAGCACTAATCAATGGCTTTGTACTTGTGTAGTAGTATGATGTGAGAATCCTGACTGATACAAAGGCTAATGACTGCCTGGAAAAAGGAAGTACCTGGTTGGAAATCCACAACTTGCAGACATTTTACAGTTTCTGCTATTGTGTCAGCTACTTCACAAAGCAGTGCAGAAAAGAAATGTCAGCAAACAGACTTATTAGCCAGGATGTTCTTTAAAGGAGGTAAATAGTTCAGAATTAAACTATGCCTTCAGTGTTTTAATTTAATTATATAAACACCAAAATTATAAGTTATTTTTGTCTTTGATTTTGTTTTTTACTCTTTATTGAAGTTCAAAGCATAAATATCAATGTTGTTCCCTTCATATTTCTAGATCCATTAAATTATACTTTAGATTATCATTTCTCATTAACCAAACACCAGATTATCTGAATTTTTTATAGTCCTAGGCCACATGAATAATTGGGTGCATACTGTTTTTCCTTTTGCAAAAATCCATAAATTTTGACATACCAATATATAGACATCCAAAACCCCACAGCCAAAGGCCACAACAGATCTAGCAACACCTTATCTGTGGGGTCAAAAACCATCAGTATAAACTTTACCTAGTCTGGGATTTAAAAGTGTGGGGTTGTTAGAATTTGTGGTCTGTGTAGGAACTTGTTAGTTAACACATTCTAACCAGTACTCAAAGTCTAATATGCGCAACTCCAGTTATGTTAAATACATAGCTGGAGTCACTATATCTTAATTCAAATTTTCCTGCTGTCCCCACAGCAGGAGGCCATCAGGAGGAGGATTCCCTTACTCCTCACAGTAACAGGAGTACCCGTGCTGACAGGGACGCCCTCTGAGTTCAATTTAGCGGGTCTTTACTAGACCCGCTAAATTGAACTCTGGAAGAGCAACCATGTATATTTTCATGAGTGCTAAACTGGTCAAGTTAAATTGTATTGAGTAGCACAATTAAACCCAACATCTTTAATTCTGAGTCTAGACAAAAACTATAGAGCACACAGGAGGAAGTCAGTGGTAAAACTAGAAAGAATACTTAGGAGTCAATAGATACTGATTCCTCTCATAGAATATGAATATTATAACTTGTGTAACCCTGCACCAAGTCAGATGACTCTCTTGGCCACATCTTTATTTGCGTGTTATGTCTTTATTATAAGGCAGCCACTGACAACTATGTCACAGTACACAGTGATTTTTATGCATTACAGTTTAGTGTAATTCCTTTTCCTTGTAAATATGATTTTCCCATCTGAAATGGGGTTTCATCAGAGTCAAAGTTCTCTGTAGGAAATGCCTGATTTTGTTTAAATTTTCCATCAGAAAAAATGTTTAGTCTGGGGCAAAAATTAATCTTTGTTTCTGCATAAGCTGCTGTAATGCCTAACAGAAGTTGTAGTAGTGGAACCCTCATATTCCCTTTTTCTATGACTAGACCACCTCCCAAACTACACCATGGCCTATTATAGAGGCAGAATCATCCTCATGCCTCGTGGAAATTCTATGATTCACAAAACTTTTCAACCCATGGTTGACTAAATTAGTGCCTTCACATGAAAACATTGACATGACAAAATTCAAGCTTTTTGAATCAGAAGTTTTCAGGACCTTTTGTCTGATGAAAAGCATTTGATATTTTGAATCAGAGCAAACAAACAAAAAAATTAGAATTTCACACAGAATCAATATTTTAGGTAAGCCACTATAAAATCAAAATTAAGGATGGATATATATTTGCGATCTCTAAACCTTGCCATAGGTAGGATATGATTGTAAGCATTAGAATATTTTTACAGGAGCTTTTCAAGGTCATCTGTTTCAAAAGAAAGGGATTATTAACAGAAAATCAATCTTCATTTCCTAATAAGCATTGTACAAAATGTTGAAGTGCATAGGATGGACCTGGAGATGGCAGTCACTAATCAAACAAGTAAAATAGTGGCACAGGCAGAGCAGGATTTCCCACACTGGCCTTCCTAAACCCTAAACTCTAAGGAACACTGTTCACACGTCAGAGGTCATTTAACTCTTTATATCCATTCAGAGGCTGATCTCTCTACAGAAAATTCCAGGAAAAATGCCAGTTGTGGCCATATGTGTGCTTTGAATAGTTGCCCACAGAGAAACGTAATGTCTTATTCTAATAATTTAACAGGTTTTTTCAGCTGCCAATAACATTTTAACCAGTATGTAGATTTATTGCAACTGCCCTGGAAGTTACGGACTTAAATACAGATTCTAATGCATATAGTTGTCATAGGAATTATTACTTTAGACAAGAGATATAAGAGTCCAGATCATATCCAACTCTGGTCTGTATAAAATTAGAGCTAACTGAAAATGAAAAAAAAATAATTTGCAAACAATGTGAAGGCTTTTTTGTGGAAACAATTCTGATGAAAAATTTTGATATGTTTTTATCAGACCAGTGAGATGGGGATAGAGTACTTGGTAAATTCCTCTTGTAAAAGGAGGCCATTTTCTTAAACACCATAAAAAAATCTATCTGCAGCAATTTCCCCCCGCCCCTTCTCTCCCATGGGTATCTCTATAGGAGAATACAATTTTGCCCTTGATTATTAAACTGACATTTTCAGCCAACACTGTAAATAATTGCTCATTTAAGGGCAGCAATGCCTTTCCCATATTAGTTTTTGGGTTTAAATGTGCATGATTTTTGCTTGGCCCTCTTTGAGGTGACACCTTCATATTCAATGTTATATGTGCAAATAGTATGCAAATGAGAAGGAAATGCTAATGTATGGAAGAAAAGGGACTTAATGAAATGTAAATCAAAATCAGAGTGATGAAGCACAGTTTGCACTGTTTGGTTTACTCTTTTGAACTTAAGAGAAAGGAAGCAAGTTGTTATCCTTTGACTTGTGTCTAAATATTGGAAACAGGGAACATGACAAGATACTGCAGAAAAGCAATAGCTGAAGATTGCATTTTCAGCATGTTATTAATGAGGAAAGGAAGCCAACAAACAGGTTCATAAACAAGATAAAGCAGCAACACATTTTTCCAGCTCTGCTGTAGGAGAAACAGATGGAAGATACCAAGTGACTTGTGAGAAAAAAATTCTAGATATGATAGATAAACATGCTTTTCTCCCTCTATCCTATTGTCTGGATGTTCCCTCTCTTTCTATTTTGCAGTCTGTCCCATTTCTCTCTTTTCCTCTAAGCTTGACATGCCCCTGCCATCCAAATCGCACTTCTAGTGCAGCAAAAACAGGGTTACATTATTAAAAAAAACCCCTGTGCATTAATACCAGAGATGTTCAACTTAGCAAAAAGGCTTAATAGGGCAGCCATTTTGGCTGCAAACTGTTTATTTTATCTGATGAACAGACAAACATATCATTGAAACAATTTCTTCTTCCCCGGTGTAGTGAGGCAGACTGCTCACCCACCAAGAGGGAGAGAAGCATCCCCCTGTGTCCAAGGGGGCAGGGTCACACAACTCTCACCCCAAGTCCTAGAAACCAAGGGATAGGATCGGAAGTATAAAGGGCAGAGTAGAAAGCTGATGGGGCCCTAGATGCAGGAAGGAAAAGATATTGCCTCTGAGCTTCTGTGATTGGAGGTTGCTGCAAAGCTGGAGGGAGCAGATTACTACACTGGTTCTGCTTTTAGCAAGAAGTTGGAGCTGATAATTTCCTGAGGTTTCTTCTAATCCTATGATTCCATGACTGGCTGTGGCAGGTTTACAGGCGCGAGCTCCCCCCTCTGGCCAGAGGATGGGGCTCTGCAAAGCCCACTGTCTCAGAAGGTCGGGGGGGGGGGGAGGGAAGGGGAATCCCTGGGGTCCCTCGGCCCCTAGATCCTGCTCCTACTTTGGGGCTCAACAGTGACAGTCTTCACTCCTGAGGCCGATTAGACGATCGTGCCGTATACAACTAAAGTACAGTGCGTGGGAGGAGGAGGTTTAGGGGGACCCGGGCCCTCCCTCTCCACTGGGTCCCAGCCCGGGGCCCTAAGGGTTCAGGGTGTTTAACCCTTACCCGGCTGACAGAGTTCCACCCCGAAGCGCGTCAGCCCACGGGCGCCAAAAACGCTCTGCCCCAGGCTGCTTCCTATCCCCCTCCTGTGTGTTGGTCCCTCCAGATGGGCCCTTAGAGCTTACCGCTCTGTCATCCTCTCGAGTTCCTGTCTCGCTGCTCCGGCCTCCAGGGAGGCTCTGTCGGCTCCTCCACCTAGGCGGAGTGAAGTGTTCCCCCCCAGGGTGCCTGGTGACTCCTGCCGTGTGAGCCACCCCTTGCTTCCTCCTTGGGGCCTTTTCAACTGGCCCGCCAAGGGCTGTCCCGACATGTTGCCCCACCTCCTCAGAGTCCCCACATCCTGGGACACTGGGCCCAGCGGTTGGGGCTCCACCCCTGTGTGCTGCGGTAGACTGCCGGATATGTGGTGCCGAAAGCTGACAGCTGCCCTTCCCCGGTCCTGCTCGGCCCCCGCCCTTTCTGGCTGGGCTGCTGGAGCCCCGCCGGGCTCTGCGCACCAGCCATTGCTCTATGGTGTTGTGCTGCCCTGCCCCCGTGCTGGGAGAGCGGGGGGAGTCCCGCCGGGCTCAGTGCAGGCCCCGGCAGGCCTGTCACACTGGCCCAGACTATCTTGACCCTTGGCTGATCCAACTTTGGAGGACATGGACTACCAGCTGATCCAACAGCAAACGAGCTGGTAGTGGTGACAGAGGCCCTTATCAACCTGGATACCCTTCTGAACCAACAGATACACCTAGAAGGGGCAATGTGCAAGTGCCTACGGACAGTGAATACCGGTGAGGTGGTAACACCGACAGGGAATGAGTCCGCATGTTGTGGTTCAGATCCCCAGTGACTTCTTGGGCTGGGACACAGTGGAGTGGGTGGGTTGGTGTCTCTCCTGCCCTACCCCAGTCCATTCTGGCTTTCTTTTAAGCTAGAAGCCTGTACTTGTTGGCCCCCAGTTAAACAGATAGGAAGTCTGACTGTTTGCTCAGCCTCAGCACAGGCCTGATCCCCTAGATTCTTTTGCTGCCCAACCCTGATGAGGGGCTGGGACTCCATGTTGTGTTTGTTGTTTAGCCCTGACCAAAGACCCAGGCTCATGGCTCTGGTCACCCTGCAAATTCCCCATGTCCTGTGATTTATAGTGATGTAATGAGAAGGACTGGTCACCAACAGATCCAGAGGAAAAGGAGCCATCCTCTATAGACTGGACTACATTTGACAACACCATTGTTTTTTAGAACTGTTTAGAAATTGCAAATTCTTATATTTTGACATTTGTTTTCATCCTGAAACCAAGCAACTCAAAATATTTACCTTTTGAATGGAATCTAAGTGGCCTTGGTGCCTCGTGGTAAGGTGCCTCTTGCCATTGTTCTCCTGAACCAGCCAAACTACATCTTCCATGATTCACCATATGCATCAGACACCCAATATATACTTCAGTGATTCCCACTGAAAATGTTGGCTTTCTGAAACTGCAGTTCATAGAATCATAGAACCATAGAGCTGGAAGAGACCTCAGAAGGTCATCAAGTCCAGCCCCCTGCCCTACGTAGGACCAATCCCAACTAAATCAACCCAGTCAGGGCTTTGTCAAGCCGAGACTTAAAAATCTCTAGGGATGGAGACTCCACTACTTCCCTAGGTAACCCATTCCAGTGCTTCACCACTCTCTTAGTGAAATAGTTTTTCCTAATATCCAACCTGGACCTCTCCCACCACAACTTGAGACCATTGTTCCTTGTTCTGCCATCCGTCACAACTGAGAACAGCCTTTCTCCAGCCTCTTTGGAACCTCCCTTCAGGAAGTTGAAGGCTGCTATCAAATCCCCTCTCACTCTTCGCTTCTACAGACTAAACAGACCCAACTCCCTCAGCCTCTCCTCGTAGGTCTTATGCTCCAGCCCCCTAATCATTTTTTTGCACTCCGCTGGACCCTCTCCAATGCATCCACATCCTTTTTGTAGTGGGGGGCCCCGAACTGGACACAATACTCCAGATGTGGCCTCACAAAAGCCGAATAAAGGGGAATAATCACATCTCTGGATCTGCTGGCAATGCTCCTCCTAATGCAACCTAATATGCCATTAGCCTTCTTGGCTACAAGGGCACACTGTTGACTCATATCCAGCTTCTCATCCACTGTAATCCCCAGGTCCTTTTCTGCAGAACTACTACTTAGCTGGTTGGTCCCCAGCTTGTAACAATGCTTGGGATTCTTCTGTCCCAAGTGCAGTTGACATTTAAAAAAAAAAAAGCACCTTGATGGAACATGCCTGACCAGCTCCAGTAACTAGTGACTAGAGCCAAATCCCTGCAAGCTGCATGGAAACTTCTTAAAGACACCATAATAGAGGCCCAACTTAAATGTATACCCCAAATTAAAAAACATAGCAAGAGACCTAAAAAAGAGTCACCGTGGCTTAACCACCATGTAAAAGAAGCAGTGAGGGACAAAAAGGCATCTTTTAAGAAGTGGAAGTCCAATCCTAGTGAGATAAATAGAAAGGAACATAAACACTGTCAAATCAAGTGTAAAAATGTAATAAGAAAAGCAAAAAAAGATTTTGAGGAACAGCTAGCCAAAAACTCAAAAAGAAATAACAAAATGTTTTTTAAGTACATTAGAAGCAGGAAGCCTGCTAAAAAACCTGTGGGTCCCCTAGACGATCGAACTATAAAAGGCGCAATCAAGGACGATAAAGCCATTGCGGAGAAACTAAATGATTTCTTTGCTTCAGTCTTCACGGCTGAGGACGTTGGGGAGATTCCCAAATCTGCACCGTCCTTTGTGGGTAATGAATCTGAGGAACTGTCCGGATTGAAGTGTCATTAGAGGAGGTTTTGGAACAAATAGAAAAACTTAATGTTAACAAATCTCCGGGACCGGATGGCATTCATCCAAGGGTTCTAAAAGAACTCAAATGGGAAATTGCTGAACTATTATCTGTGGTTTGTAACCTATCCCTTAAATCGGCTTCCGTACCTAATGACTGGAAGGTAGCCAACGTGACACCAGTATTTAAAAAGGGCTCTAGAGGCGATCCGGGCAATTACAGACCGGTAAGTCTAACTTCAGTACCGGGCAAATTAGTCGAAACAATAGTAAAGAATAAAATTGTGAAGCATGTAGAAGAACATAATTTGTTGGACAAAAGTCAACATGGGTTTTGTAAAGGGAAATCCTGTCTTACTAATCTATTAGAGTTCTTTGAAGGGGTTAACAAACATGCGGACAAAGGGGATCCAGTAGATATAGTATACTTAGATTTCCAGAAAGCCTTTGACAAGGTCCCTCACCAAAGGCTCTTGTGTAAATTACATGGCCATGGGATAAGAGGGAAGGTCCTTTCTTGGATTGAGAACTGGTTAAAAGACAGGAAACAAAGGGTAGGAATAAATGGTAAATTTTCAGAGTGGAGAGGGGTAACTAGTGGTGTCCCCCAAGGGTCAGTCCTAGGACCAATCCTGTTCAACTTATTCATAAATGATCTGGAGAAAGGGGTAAGCAGTGAGGTGGTAAAGTTTGCGGATGATACCAAACTGTTTAGGATAGTCAAGACAGAAGCAGACTGTAAGGGACTCCAAGAAGATCTCACCAAACTGAGTGATTGGGCAACAAAATGGCAAATGAAATTTAATGTGGATAAGTGTAAAGTAATGCACATTGGGAAAAATAACCCCAACTATACGTACAGTATGATGGGGGCTAATTTGGCTACGACAAATCAGGAAAGAGATCTTGGAGTTATCGTGGACAGTTCTCTGAAAACTTCCACACAGTGTGCAGCGGCGGTCAAAAAGGCAAATAGGATGCTAGGTATTATTAAGAAAGGGATAGAAAATAAGACCCGGAATATCTTACTGCCCCTGTATAAAACTATGGTACGCCCACATCTTGAATACTGTGTACAGATGTGGTCTCCTCACCTCAAAAAAGATATTTTGGCCTTGGAAAGGGTTCAGAAAAGGGCAACTAAATTGATTAGGGGTTTGGAACGGGTCCCATATGAGGAGAGGTTAAAGCGACTGGGACTTTTCAGTTTAGAAAAGAGGAGACTGAGGGGGGATATGATAGAGGTGTATAAAATCATGAGTGGTATGGAGAGGGCCGATAAAGAAAAGTTATTTATTAGTTCCCTAAATAGAAGAACTAGAGGACACCAAATGAAATTAATGGGTAGCAGGTTTAAAACTAATAAAAGAAAGTTCTTCTTCACACAGCGTGTAGTCAGCATGTGGAACTCCTTGCCAGAGGAGGCTGTGAAGGCTAGGACTATAACAGAGTTTAAAGAGAAGCTAGATAATTTCATGGAGGTTAGGTCCATAAAAGGCTATTAGCCAGGGGATAAAATGGTGTCCTTGGCCTCTGTTTGACAGAGGCTGGAGAGGGATGGCAGGAGACAAAGCGCTTGATCATTGTCTTCGGTCCACCCCCTCTGGGGCACCTGGTGCTGGCCACTGTCGGCAGACAGGATACTGGGCTAGATGGACCTTTGGTCTGACCCGGTACGGCCGTTCTTATGTTAACTAACTTTTTGTTCTAAGTAGCAAAGCTTGAAAGTTAGAGCTGAAAGAGCAATCTGCTAGTTTGCAAAGAAATGTTTGTGCTAGATAATACCACTGCGAACCTGCAGTAAATCAAAAAATGTTCATTTTGAGCACAGAATGGGGAACCTTTTTAACCATCATCATTTCCTGTTCGTGTCAGGGCCAGATTATGAAAGCGGCAACAAACTGGGGCTCTCTTAGCTCAGAGACCTGGGATGCAGCCACTAAAGCTCCTGCATGCTGCAGCTCTTCCTGGTGTAGGAGGGAGGGGTAAGTGGCTCTGTGCACTGTTCTTCCCCCCACAGCTGGAGCCATGTGCGTTGTTACTATTGGTGTTCACTTGCAGGCTCCACCCTATCACTCCCATTGGCAGGAAATCACAGCCAATGGGAATGGTGGGGGTAATGCCTGCAAGCACAGAGAGGCTCAGAGACACCTGTTCCTCCTTGAGGCTAGGTCTATACTATAGGCTTTTTCCAATTGCTTTTCCAGAAGAGTCTTTTCTGCGATTTGGCCCTGTCTAGCTGTGGCCAAATGGCAGAAAAGCCTCCACTTACGGCGGAGCCCTTATCCCTCATAAAATGAAGTGTACAGGGCTCTGCCAAAAACATGCGTTTGCTCTTCCACAAAAAAAAAACAAACAAAAAAAACCACAGAAGTGAAAACGCATTCCTTGGATGCAGCAGAGTTGTTCCAGGATACCTCTGGTAGGTAAATGCTAGGTAAGTATCCCAATCCTTTGCTCCCTACCTCCCAGTCAGACCCTGCCTCCCGACCCCCGGCTTATTGATGCACCCTTCCTCCCACTGAGAAACTGCAGCTGCACCCCGTTTCTTGGCAGCCCCTTCCTACTCACTGAAATCCTAATTTTTGGTTCCACCCCAGAGCCCAGCGGGCTCTACAAAATCTAATAGCCTTTGGCACCTAGAAGTGTTTATCTGGCCTTAGTTTGTGTGTTTATAAAGTGGCATCCTTCAAACTCAAAACTGTCCTTAAATTCATTCTTGATTTTGGATACTACAAGTAGATAAGGAAATCTGTCATTTTTATTGTACAGGCATGAGTGAAGATGAACCTTTTAATAACCTATTTCCATTTTTAATCAGTAATTTAATATTTTCAACTAAAAAGAATAAATGTAACCAAAAAAAGACATCCATTTTTGTCAATCATAGTGCATTTATAGCTGTCACTGAAAGTGAATTTAATTGCTTTAATTAAAGACAGAAATCAAACACAAGACAGAATATACGAGGAAAACAACTTCACTGTTGTTAAAGCTGACAAAGTGTGAAGGTCACAACTTACATATTCATGTACTCTTCCATATGACCTTCTGTTGTAAACAAGGAATATTAAATACTCTTATTCATCTACTACTAATGAACATATATTACTTTGGAGAATAGTGAATAGATAAAGTAATATTTTTTTCATCAAATATTTATTAAAGAAATATTTTCTGTGCTTACCACTTAAGGGAAGTTTAGACCATACCATGTTTAAATGTTAGGAGACTACACTGATGTCAGTTCCACAAAAGCTAAGAATGGGCTAAAGATCAATGTATTTGAATGACAGCTATTTGAAATGTACAAAAACAATTTATTTTTACCTTAAATTAACATAAAATCAGTAAATAACCAATGGATTTAATTACTATTTAGATAAGTTATTTTCGTAGTTTTCAGCAAGATGGTATTTCAGTTGATATTTTGATGCACCACTTCAACTAACGTTTTCTCCAGTATTGTTTGTTGTATTGTATTAAAATGATTATGATACAAATCAATAAGATTTTCATAATGATGCTTGAAAAATGCATAACGTTGCCAATAGCATAGAAATGCATTATTGAAATAAAAAACAATAAACCGTTAAGTTTCATAAAGAAAATCTGTTTGTAAGACTAACACATTTTGATGTACAGGTTTGGGTTTTTTTGGTAGAGGCGGAGGATATGATAGGCTTGAAATTGCATTAATATAACAATTATACATTAGGAACACCAACATTATTCAGCCTTAAAGATGGGCTAAGAATGGCTTGACTTAACTTCTTTGCATTAAGCAGGTAGGAGACAATAAGGATTTATTGTACAATTTCCATAGAAAAGCAACTGGGTTATTCTGCATTGCAGGATACGGGTGCCCTCTGCTGTCAGTTTGTAGATTGTTGGAGTTTGATATTTTTTGTTTTTCAGTGTCAGCTGGTGGCAGTTACGCTATGAAATACTGACTTGCTACTTTGGCAAAAAATATACTTGGAAGTTACTATACAGAAGTAAAGAAAGTAGGTCTCACTTTTATTCCAGCTTGCATAACCTTTTGCAAAAAAATAAATTGGGAGGAAATATATTTTTAAAAGATTATCTGCTTATTGCATATATTCATAAGAATAGCCATACTGGAATAGATTAAAGGTCCATGTAGCCCAGTAGCCTTCTTCTGACAGTAGTCAATGCCAGGTGCCATGGAGGGAATTAACAAAACAGGCATTTGAGTGCAGAGATGAGGGACACTATCTTTGCTCATCCTGGTTAATAGCCATCGATGGACCTATACTTCATAAATTTATCTAGTTCTCATTACATCACTGTTATGGCCTTGGCCTTAACCACAATGCCTGGCAGGGAGTTCTACAGGTTCACTGTGTTGTGTGAAAAATAGTACATATTGTATATTTTAATCCTGCTGCCTATTCTGCTACTTTTCCATACAACAAGAATGAGGCCTGTAACATACAGTAAAGTACTTGGGAGATTGAATAATCTGCTAATTACTACTGCTTTTATACAAAGGCACAAAATAAAATATCAGTTTCCATATGAAGAAGTATGGATCCTGAATTCAAAATGTATAATGTAAGAGGCAATCAAAATAAGGTAATTCTTGTATATCAACAGAAATTTTCTAATATAACAAGGCAGCTGGAATGTTTTGCCTGGAATTACACTATGGAATCTTTAATATGCTGGCAAATCGATATTCCCATTGGGGTCTGAGAAGATGGGAATGGTTTCTGTGCAACACTTCTCCATTCTTCATTCATAAGGAAATAATTGTAATCATGTAGAACGTTGCCCAAAGTTGCTGAAGTTTTCACATTAATTCAAAGTGGAAATTAACCAAGTATGAAGGACCTGCAAATCTAGGAGCATCATGTTAGCCTTCAATTAGAGAAAGGAATCTTTTGCTCTCGCTCTGTAGAACTTGCTTGTTGCCAAAGATGAAATAGCTTGAATTAACCTACAACAGTGGCTCCTGAAAGAAGGGAAGAACAAACTGACATTTAATTCAAGAGCCACCCCCCTTCTGTGACATTTGCTTCAACTTGGGGATTTCCAGTTTCTTGACAGCAACATCAGCGACAGCTTTATATATCTGTAGTGTTTGCTGGAAACATTAAAACAATCTCCAAAACAGTCTGTTCTCTTGTGTGTGTTTGTTCAGGCACAACAGTGGTAGGTAGGCCTGGTGCTTAGATGCTGAAAAATCTATGGGGTTAAGGTCAGTTGATGCCCTTTACAGAAGAAGAGCACTGTGATACTCCATTGCCCAATCATTGGTTAGGATGCAGATAGGGAGCGAATGCAATTGATCTGGTCAAAAATAAAGAGACAATAGGGAGTGAAGCACTTTTCCAATCCAGCAGTGTAGAGAGGATAGAATTCTGACAGAATCTAGCAGGGTGGGAAAAAAGGATGCTTCTTCCCACCAACAAACAGGAAGCGAAGTTTTACTAGACATATACTAGACAGTCCAATATGACAGACCGGAGCCATCCTCCCTTCTCCCAAAAATATTAATATAGATCCATGCCAAAACAAAATACTTCAATCCAGAAACATTTAAATGCTTTGTTTCAACTGAATGTGTGTTTCAAAGAACTCTGTTCCATTACATATTTTGATATTTCAACTTTTTGGTTCAAATCAGAATGAAAGCAAATTTCAAAATATGAGAATCTTATGTGAGATATGTTCAGGTGTGTGGCCAGACCTAATGTTTAGTTCTTGTGAATGGTCCTGGTATACAAAGGTATACATGAACTTAAACCAAAGTTTGTCAGTTCTTATGGCTTATCTGACCAACCACAAGCAGTATTGCTTAAATTTTGAAAATTTACCGTCTATCCAACAAAAAACAAGAAATGAAAAGTTACTCCAGAAAAATAATTAAACAATGATTAAAGGAAATCACAATCTGATTGTAGGTCTTCCATGTAAATACAAAGAAACACTACTGTCAAAAAACTTACACCCTGTGACATTTATTATTCTATTACACTTGGCACTGGTGCTCAACTTTATGCCTTTCAAGATTTCAGGGAGGATAAATTTTCTTAGTCTCAACTCCAGTATGCCTATCCACACATATCCATCACATCTGAGTCTCAGCTGCACCTCTTCTGAAAAATGATGTGAATGTTTACACTAGCTGTCATTGCTCATTCAAGTGCTTCATTTAGTGGCACAGAACATTTGAAAATATAGCCAGTCAATATAGAAATGTTTTCCTACAAGATGCTCTAGCAACTTTAAATTTAGTCAGATTTTCAGTTTTAAAATTTCAGCATGTGTATCCTGGAATGAGTTTCCTAATGGTCTCCATGTACAGAGCTCATTGCAGACTCAAAGGCTAAAACTCCATTTTAGACATTTACACTGTGCCTAACTCTGCCACATTTAGCTATGTGAAGAAGCACCTTACACTGAGAGAAGTCCTGTTGAAACCAATGGGTCTTCTCACACAGATACAAGCTACATCTAGACCTGGGTACCAGAACAGGTTAATAGTGGCTAGAGGGCCTATGCTATTGTTTTGCTTTAGCACAATGCTCACTGGCTACTATGGGAGTTTTGACTGAGAAATACGTGCAAGATCAGATTGTGGCTGATCCTGATTGTTTACTGTAGGATAGCAAAAATGGGAGCAAGCACAGAGTGGTAATTGCGGCCTTTATTCTAGATCTTTTTGGTTTCGGAAAGTTTAGACCAAAAAAAACGTTTTTAAATGGTTCTATTTTTATGAACAATACATTTTAAAATAGAAAATTAACGTAGAATTTAAACTAGCCGGGGATCTGTCCCATATGTTGTTCAAAAGCCTTACCGAAAGATTTTTGCTTAACATGTTCCTTAGATCCTTAGCTTGTGTAAATTGTATTAGCTGGAGCTATGAAAGTTTACATCAGCTGGGAATCTCACTCTGTTTTAAAAAAAGCTTAGGAAGAAATGAAAATCTTCTGTTTGCTCTCAGCCTGAGTTTGAACAATGACAGGTTTTAAAGCTTGCCAGTGACTCCTCAGGGATCTGCACTTCATTTCCTGAGTATCAAATAAATGTCAGCTACAAGTACAGTAAATCACAGTGAATGCCACATAAACAAATAGCACTGGCTTTGACATACTGGGTCAGATTCTCCTTGGACTAACAAGAATCCAGAGTAATGCCCATTGACTTCAGCAGTGTTACTCTGCTGCTATGCAAGCATAAATTGAGAGGAGATTTGTCCCTGTGTAATGGGACACCAAGCTCACAACACAGGGACATCATACTGTGCATCGCTGCTTAGTCTTTTGGTAAGTGAAAGGGAATATAAGCAATGAATCTAATTTGTATAGCAATGGGAAACATAAAAGCTAAAACAAGCATAGAACTGAATAGGTTATATCCTAATGCAAACACTAGAGAGGAATAAAGAAAAATGTTGTGAGCAAATTTCAACAACTGAATGTGTATGTTTGGGGAATTTAAATAGAAAAAATAATTATCAGAACACCCCTGGGTCATTAGATATGAGATACAAAGTTGAAAGAATATGAACTCATCCCAGATTTTCTCTAGAGGCCTAGCAGTATTTACAAATCCAGGCTTATGAACCTGCCATTAAATCTACGGCTCCAACCAGTTTTGAGGAATTTGATTTGCCTTTTGGTAGCACCTTGCAGCTGGGATGACACAATCTATCATTTCATAAACACAATTTGTCTTTTCTGCAGCAAAACTAGCCATTCTTAAAAGTAATGAACTCTACAGGGCCAGATCCACTGAGACTTCGAGAAGTGCTACTCCTGGCAGTATACCAATTCATATATGCTTCAAATTGAATTTCAGAACAAGGTAGCCCAACAGACCTTTTATTATCAGAAACCATTATTTAACAATGGGGAATTGACATTTCAGCATCTATTTTACAGTAAGGAAGTCAAGTCAACTCTTTTGTGCAACTAGAAATACAATTAGATAATTGCATAGTGCATGAAGTCTGCATGAAATGGCTCATTTTGCAAGATGTGTAGCTCAACTGTAATTTTATGAAATAATAATAATAATAATAATAAAAAGAGACCTCTGGCTAATATTCATTTTGCTCCTCCACACTCCAGTTCTGATACAAATGAAATTACAGTTTACCTACTTAATGAATGGAAAACCAAATAGACCTTCTAGCAAAATTATTTGTAAGGTTATGTAACAACTATTCCTGACATTATACAAAAGGAAATTGCCTACATGCAACACAGCTTACCATAGTTCATCAAATAATCATTTTTACGCAAGTGGTTGAACATTTAAAGTTAATAAATTGCTAGGGATGGCAGTGGTAAACTCTTCGGGCTTCATTGCTCACCAACCTCCTCCTGTCAATAAAGACATTTTTAGCCTTCATGGTGTGAAATTGTACTGCCAATAAATCTTTCCCACCCACTCCCACCAATTAGAGTTCTTTGGAGCTGTTAATAAAACTTTGAGTTAAAAGGAGAGAAAGACATAGCCCAATAGATTTTTTAATGTAAATTACCATTATACGTAATAAATGAGAGAGCAGAATATTAGGAGGTCAGTCCCGGAGCTGAGGTTTGTAAAGGAGAGCCTGAAAAGCCATGTTCTATTCTTGGCTTTGACATGTCTTCTTTATATAACCATAAGCAATCACTTAGGGTATGTCTAGACTACAGGGTTTTTTCGAAAAAAGTGGCCTTTTAAAAAAAATCTTCCCCTGCATCTAGACTGCTGCCATGTTCTTTCAAAAGTAAATTGAAAGAACGTGGCAGTTTTTTCAACCATGGAAAACCTCGTTTTACGAGGAATAATGCCTTTTTTCAAAAGTGCTCTTTCAAAAAAAGGCACTATGTAATGCAAACTGTGCTTTTTTGAAAGAGAGCATCCAGACTGCCTGGGTGCTCTCTTTCGAAAAAAGCAGCTTGCTTTTTCGAAAGTACTGATTGTAGTCTAGACGCTCTTTTTCAAAAGAGGCTTTTTCGAAAGTATCTTTTGATAAAGCCTCTTTCGAAAGAGGCTTGCAGTCTAGACATAGCCTCACGCTCTGCCATCAGTTTTTCATATTTGTGATTCTAATATTTACGCTCCCACACAGAACTATGGTTGAGCCTTACTTCATTAGTGTCTGCAAATGTGTCTTTATTTAGATTTAAAATAATGAAAGATACCTACCCAAAGCACTCAGTGCCTTAATGTTAATTAAATGTACAACCTAATAAAATTCTAGCAGCTCACAAACAATGCTAAGTTGAACTCAGGCAGACAGATGCCTACAGAAACTCATTCCCATTCCTTTATTGTTGTTGGATCAAACAGAGGCCATCTGCAGCGTGCCTGGAAGATCACCAAATGCAGGATATTTTGGACCTCTGTGGGAGCAAGTTTCAGAGGCTCTTTTGTGGGAGAGGTATCAAACTATCATCTGTTGATGCAGGATGACTTGACCGCCATAGAAAAAAATAAAGGAGAAAGAGAGAAGGAGATAGAAGAAAAAAAACCCAGAGAAGTAGAATATGTAATAATACATAAAAGGGTGAATCAGTATTTAGTTTATTATGTACACGCAAAATCTCTAGTCTCACATCCCATAATTTAGTAACAGGTTGGACTTCCCTGGCCTGGCAGCCTCGGGACCTGAGCTGTCCCAAATCAGGAAGTTTGCTGGATCAGAGGAGGTCAGTGCTGTTGGCTGCCTGCTTCCGGGCTCCTCTCCCTGGGGCTCCCTGCCCTGCCCTGGCCCCTTTAATGCTGGCTCAGCAAGGGCTCCGCAGGCTTTAAATTCCGGGCAGTTCTGAGGTCGGGGGGGCATGCCCACCTCTTCAAGGACTCTGCTCTCCCATATACCTCGCCCAGGCACTCAGAAAGGCTGTCAGCGCCCCTTCTCACTCCCTCTCTCCCACCCCACCCCTCATGTACTTCTAGCTTTTTAGAGTACTGTCTCGTCCTTCCCTTACTTTGGACTTATTTGGGTCTGACTTGTATATGCCCTGGCACCTCTTTCAGCAGACTCAGACAGAACATCTACACAAACACAAGCTTATACTTGAGCCTGGGCTCCAGACTAACCCAACTTGAATCTACACTGCAATTGTGACAACTCAGAGCTCGGATCTAGGGCCCCACAGACATCGATGGTCTAAGCAGTAGTTAAGCTAGGACCCAAGCTTGGAACCCTATTGCTTTGCAATGTAAATGTAGCCCTGTGAGTCAGTCAGAAATATTCCACAATTCTTTAGTTCTCTCTCTGAACAATTTGCAGTCCACTCTACTGAAAATAGAAGCCAGGAGGTCAGGTCAGCACTAATCCACTCTCTTCTGATTACCCATCTCCCCGCACACTATCTCCTGGGTTTGCAATGGAAAGTGAACTGATCAAGCCTTTTGTTAAGCAAGCTGCTTCCTCAAAGAATGCAGGGTGGGCAGTAAACTTTTCACACAGTGCACCATGGCCCTAGGACTAGAATGGCCCCATTTTAGGGTGGGTGTAAGGACTCTGATATTATTTCAGTTTGCATCCATGCACTGCATTGTGGGCATCTGATCTCAAGGCTCAAGCATGGACTGAAAGTCTTAGCTCTGGGTTAAAATGCAATTTAGGTACTCAAGCCCAGGGTATCTAATATGGTTCAGTAGACTCAAGTCCCACTAACCCTGTGCTTATCTTGCAATGTAGACATACCAGGAGATGACTGCCTATTTGGAATCCGCTGCTTGGGTTCTATTTCTTTCCTCTCCCCATGTGACAGTGCACTCTCTCATGAGAGACCTAGATCAAGCACCCATGCTTACAGCACCTGTGGTAGCTGGTCCCCAGGAGAGTGGCAACACTTCAGGTAAACCAGTTCTAGGACAGTGAAGTTTTTATAGGTTATTAAAAGATTTGCCCAGAGTTGTTCAGGTCTGTAATTCAGTTATGTTACTTTTTAATAAAAGGAAAATGTACGTTTTAATTATTGCATTTTTCAAAAATGCAGTGTTATTTATATGAAGTTAATTTTTATTTTGGATTTCTTAAAGGGATTGTTAAAATTTGTTTAATTTTTTTAAATGGGAATTCCACCAAGTATATGTTTTCTTCATCTCTATAAACTTTTATTCACTAAGTTTTAACAAAAAAGGACTATAGTCAATTTGGCTTGTAATAACACTGTCTTCTAGTTTTCAAACCTTAAACATTGATTTAGTGGTGCCAGAACAGACCGCCACTCCAAATTTCTCCATTTTATCTATTTTCTATAAGGTTTATTGTGAAGCAATCCTATTCTAGTTTCATTATATTTTTTCTGGTTTGTCTTGGTTCAGTCTTTCTACATTCATTCAATTATGTCAATTTTGAAAACTGCACTTAATTTGGAGATTCTCTTTGGTTTTATGAGAAGCAATCCCATTCCTGGCACATCCTGTTTTTATTTAGTAGCACTTTAAGTTCTTCCTGCTTATTTCTCATTCTTCTTGAATCTAAGATACTGATTTGATTTCTCCCCTACCCCGAGCAGTTCTGCCTTGTCCCTCCTTTATTTCTGCTATTATAGCCCATGCTCCCTCCCAATTCTGATTCATCTCCCAGGTCTCCATATTTTTCACTTACTGGTAAACTTTGGTCACCTGCTCCTATGGAGCCTAGTTTTAAAGCCCTCCTCACTAGGTCAGCCATTGCCACCCTCAGAAAAGGAAGCAGAAAGGTCCTCTCACCTCCTTGTTCCGATGAAGTCTGGTCATCGTAGCATGCTCCTGGAATTTGACCACACCACAAGCTACAGTTTGAACCTCTTGAGTCTGGAACCCTTGGGACCTGACCAGTGCCGAATGAGAGAATTTTCTGGACCATGGGAGGTCAATATTGTCTAGCAGCATTATAACACTTCCTCTGCTTACTGTGCTGTTAGAGGACATTTAGGGGTAAATTAGAGCTAAATAACAGCACAGAACACAGAGCTAGGACAGATGGCTGCAAACAGACTTTATGGGACTATGGGAAACTTTGGCCACCCCCATGAAAAGTGGACATCCAGCAAATTAAAATCATTGTAGATAATGGATGTTTCTGAACGAGAGAGTTCTGGATTGGAGAGGTTGAACCTGTAGCGCAATTATCTAGGAATGATTTCTTAATGTGTTATTTAGTCATTTATGAACTCAGAATTATACCACAAAATGAGTACATCACATTTTAAGCTGGAGACATGATGAGCAGGTCAGACTAGCCACACTGAATGTCTCAGGCAGGCATGCATTCAGAGCGGCTAGTTTCTTCTGCCACCACAAAGCTACACTCTGTTTTTACCATGCTCCCTTAATCACTGTAGCAGGGGTACATCTCCTTCAGTTAGGAATTACACCTCCAGCTCCAAGTGTAGACTTACCCTTCCAGCGTGGAAAATGAGAGAAGAATCTGATCTTGAATACAGTGTGATAAGCAAAGTGTGTATTTGTACTGATTGACTGTGTTGGCTTCTGAGGATGAAGATCAACTAGCAGCAATATTAACTTTGTGGTGGACATGAAGACTAATGTATATTAGCATAAAAATCCCTCACAATTTTACACTATTTCACAGAATCTGAGCATCAAGATACTGATTGTCTACTATTATACCAGTTATATCATTGCAATTTCATCAGAGAAATTATACTAGTATTAAAATAATGTAACAGAATAGATTCTAAAATGCATTTTTGAATAAACACTCATTTAACTGTGTTTTATCTACTACAAACCAAACAAAAATCTTAAAGTTATTTAAATGTCAGGATTTCGAGAACATCCGTCGCTCTGTGGGTGCATGTAGATTTGTGCAATTAAGAGCTTTTTAGTTGACAGTCTCCATAACTAATTACCCATATAATTGTTTATTACACATATTTAAAGATATTATAAAAATCTGCTGTCAACTAAGGGGGAAAAGCTGTGACATTTCACAGTTTAGAAAATACTTAAGTAGAGCTATTAAAATATCTAATCTCGGAACTGAAAAATGTAGCTGGTTCCCAGGGCTAAAGATCATTAGGAGTATTATTTCCTAACAATGGACACTCAGAGTTACTTCTTTTTAAATATACCTGGTAGTTTCTCAGGTCAAGTCACATCTAGTTTGTAAAGTCTGCCTTTGATTTCAGTCAAAAATACCTTCGAGATTAAAATTGCCCATGTGTAAACAAAGACTAAAGAAACAGAATGGACACTGGAAACACAGCAGTTATTCCAAAATAATATAATCCGCACCTCCACAACAAGCAGTTATTTTGACATAATGTCAAAATAATGTCCAGCTGGAGATCTTCTTACTCTGACTTCTTTAACCCTCATTTTATGAGAAGTAAGGAAACTAGGAGGAAGAGTGCTCTACCTCGGACTTCCTGTTGTGTAGACAGTGCCAAAAGCTGTGATAGCTCAAGCTGCATAGCTTATTTTGACTTTAGCCGTGCTGTGTAGACATGCCCTAAGTGATCAGTCACCCAGTCTGAATATTAACTAAATGAATGACAGCTGGATGAGGGGTGAGACCTACGGAAGTGCTGGTAAGAGTGAATTTTACTTCTTCACCCCAGTTCCTTGAGTTGGGTAACAGATTAATTTCCTTGCAATATGATAACGGTCTGTGTCCACAGAGTCCAATAGCTACTGTTAGAAGAGACAGATTGTGATTAATTAAGCTAGAGTTTATTCAAAACACCTATTGAACAATTAAAAAAAATGAATGCATTCATAAACTTAAAATCTGTTCATGATTAATTTATGAATAGAAAAAGGGGCTAGACGGGCCAGGCAAACCAATCATTCCAAATTGTTCACCCAATTTAAATTATGCATTAATTTCATTTTGTTGGAGTCTTACATAACTCAGAGGAAAAAAGTTAGTAAAAAGTTGCAACATCCACAGTTTTACATGAAAATATCCCCCCAAATATAACTACTTGTCCTAAGCTCACCAGTTATAAAGGTTGTATTTAACAAAAAAAGTTTACTTGCTAATTTTCTCCCTTCCAAGCTTTCACAATGCTACAAACATCTGTTAGGGGGTGGCCTAAATTGGTGAACACCAAAATCACCAGTTGTTAAGACAGCTGTTTATCCCTCTTTCTTGACATCAGAAAGAGAAATTAAAAGCAGATATCAAGACAAACAATCAAGTTAAAATAGATCTAAACTTAGAGGAAGTGCATATTTAAGAAAATGTTACTTTTTCTATAATATAAACCACTCTATTTAGCTGACAAGTAATAAAACTTTCAGTTTGTAGTCAGTCCATAATTCTGTTCTCCAGGAATGTATAGAAAAGGTAGATTTACTTCAGTCCAATTAGATGAATCATTTTTTCATTTGAAAGACACAGTGTTGGTCATAGTCCCAACACTGTTAAAAACATTTGTCTTTGTTCAGTTATTCCTTCCAAATTAGTTTATCAGGATTCAAATTCACATTTCTTAGTTAAATGAAGCCATTCCCTAAGTAGGAATAGGACTTTTTAGCAGATGCCCCACAATAAGTAAATGAATGTTGAGTATAGCTGTTTGGAAGTGTATTATTACTAGTAAACATCAGTTCAACAACTTAATTTGAGACCGTTTATTTCGTTTTAAAATTTAGAGCATAAGATAGGGAAAAATACTGAAGAAACTAAGCAGTTCTGGCTAAAAGAATATTGTGCCAACCTTTCCTCCATTTTGATCAATATGCATTCAAAGTCTCTGAGTTTCCATTCACGTAATCCTTATAGGTTACACTGCTCTACAGCCAAAATGCTTCTGAAATAAATGAAGTCAAACTTTACTAATTCTGGGTCACTGAGAATGAAAACTATGCTTAAAATTGTTGATCGGCTCTAGTTTTCAAGATATGCTATTGGATCAGTATATACGACCCTTGACTTGGGAATGGCGGACGATAAGTGAGTTATAAAGGGAAGGGATCTCAATTTAAACCAGAAATGACTAAAATATATCTTTGACTGGATCTATGAATAAATCTATGACTGGGTTTGGACAGTACTTGCTTTTTAGGCAAAACAATGAATGATGCAATCTGAAGCTGGTATTGCATCATACATGATATGAATTGCATCATGTTATTCCTAGAAGTCATGGATGATGCAATCATAATGAAGCTTACATCACTCTGCTGAACAAATTGCCCTATATCAGCTCTAGAAATCATACAGTGTCGTGCTCTCTTATTTGTCAGTGTTTGATTTTGCAAAGGGACACATTTCTGTTTAGCCAAAGTGAGCAGAGATGCCTCGTACTTGTGTGAACAGTGCAGATAACTTCTGCTATGTTTGTGGTGAAGTGACTTTTGCATCACAAAAGCGCAGTATAACCACAATGGTTAAGAAAGCCTATCGCCTTTATTTTGGCTGCAAAATTGGAGATCGGGACAAGAGGTGGGCCCCACACATATGCTACAACACTTGTGCAACAAATCTTCACCAGTGGTTGAACAGGAAAAGGAAATCTATGCCTTTTGCAGTGCCAATGATTTGGAGAGAGCCAACAGATCATACCAGCAATTGTTACTTCTGCATGGTGCCTCCAGTTGGGAAGGGTGTGTCAAAAAAGAAAAAGTGGACTGTGCATTATCCAAACATTCCATCAGCTATACGCCCAGTACCCCACGGAGAAGGACTGCCGGTTCCTGATGCACCAGAATCATTCTCACTTGAGTCAGACGAGGAAGAGGAAGAGGATGAAACTTCTGGTCCTCAACCATCAATGTCACAGGACCCACATTTTCTCCCATCCTCCTCTTCTGAACCACACCTCATAACACAAGGTGAACTGAATGACCTTGTCAGGGATTTGGAACTACCCAAGAGTAAGGCAGAGCTGTTGGGCTCCAGATTACAGCAGTGGAATCTCCTGGCAGGTGATGTTAGGGTTTCCATGTTCCGTGACCATCAAAAGGCTCTTGTCCCATTCTTCTTCATGAAAGGTGATCTTGTAGCCTGCAACAACATCAATGGTGTGATGGCAGCCCTCAACATCGTTCACGATCCAGATGAGTGGAGACTGTTCATTGATTCATTGAAGACGAGTCTTAAAGCTCTTTTGCTGCATAATGGCAATGTTTTGCCATCAATTCCAGGTGGTCATACTGTCCATATGAAGGAAACCTATGACAACATGAAACAACTTTTGAGGGCCATAAACTATGACCAACATCAGTGGCAGCTTTGTGGCGATTTGAAGGTTGTTGCTCTCTTGCTTGGTCTGCAGACTGGATACACAAAGTACTGCTGTTTTCTCTGCGAATGGGATAGTCATGCAAGAGATTCCCACTACATCATCAAGATAGATTGGCCACTCCGACAGACATTGGAGCCTGGGAGGAAAAGTGTTCAGCATCCACCACTTGTTGAATCAAGGAAGATTTTGTTACCACCCTTACACATCAAGCTGGGTCTGATGAAGAACTTTGTCAAGGCCATGGACAAAACACAAGCAGCTTTCAAGTACCTCCGTGGAACATTTCCAAGGTTAAGTGAAGCTAAGATAAAGGAAGGTATCTTTGTTGGTCCTCAGATTCGTGAACTTCTTCGAGATGATGCATTTGACCATGCACTGCGTGGCAAGGAAAAGACGGCATGGAAAGCCTTCCAGTTAGTGGCAATACATTTTCTCGGAAACAACAAGGCAGACAACTACAGGTTGTTGGTGGAAAACCTCCTCAAGGCATTCAAAAGCCTTGGTTGCAACATGTCACTAAAGATACATTTTTTGCACTCTCATCTAGATTTTTTTCCACCGAACTGCGGAGCAGTGAGCGACGAGCACGGCGAGCGATTTCACCAGGACATTGCAACAATGGAGAAACGCTATAAATCAGGGCAAATGGAGCCCATCAATGCTTGCAGACTATTGCTGGACAGTGACAAGAGATGCTCCATTTAATGAATAGAAGAGACAAGTCAAGAAGCGCTGAGTAGACACTGAATAGGACTAAACTATGTACATAATAGGTTTTTGCCTTTTGTTTCATAATAAATTTTATTTATATAACCCTTTTGCTGATTTTAAAGTGTTACTTAAACAGGACAGGTAAAATATTATCATTTAAAGCAACCATAAACACATGAAAAGACCTAGGTTTACAATTTATGATTAAAACTCTACTATCTACACAATATACATAGACGTAAAATGTAAAAACTTAAATATCTTGGAAACAGTAGCCAATCAGTTGTTTTAATTGTCATATTTGAATTCAGCACATCAAAATACATAATAAATAGCACATTTTATCTCTGAAGCAGACGACTTCTACAAAATTGTAGACCAGTGTTATCTTGGAAAACAAATGACACATGAGAGATTAAACTTGGCTACACACTGGTGATGATCATCCTTCTAAGAGTTTCATGCTGAGAAAAACTCTTCTGCAACACCTTTCCCATGGCCTGGTTTTGAGTCACCCATATCAGGTACTGAAAACTAAAGAGTAATTGTACCCTTGTACCCTCCCCCTCTGCACACAACAATATTTGCACATACTCGAGTAAGCATTAATTAGTTTAATCAAAGGGGGTATATCTACACTAGCCCCCCTAGTTCGAACTAGGGAGGCTAATGTAGGCATTTGAACTTGCAAATGAAGCCCAGGATTTAAATATCCCGGGCTTTATTTGCATGTTCCCGGGCGGGCGCCATTTTTAAATCCCCCTAGTCCAAACTAACTGCTCGTGGCTACACGCGGCAGTTAAAAGTTAATTTGAACTAAGTCCTTAGTTCGAATTAACTGTTATACCTCATTCGGACTTAGTTCGAATTAACTTTTAACTGCCGCGTGTAGCCGCGGGCAGTTATTTCGGACTAGGGGGATTTAAAAATGGCGGCCGCCCGGGAACATGCAAATGAAGCCCGGGATATTTAAATCCTGGGCTTCATTTGCAAGTTCGAATGCCTACATTAGCCTCCCTAGATCGAACTAGGGGGCTAGTGTAGACATACCCGGGAGGTTCAGTGATTAGGAATTAAAAAAAAACATCTCCCATATTAGACTGTGTAGTTATACTGAAGCTACACTATCCCACCTCTTGGTGGCAGGGCCGAGGGATGAAGTAGACCTACCTTATCCCATACTTGCTCTTTTCCAACCTATCCTCAAACTCTACTTTACAGGATTGCAGAGGCAGCACACCACTGAGGTTGTCTCTATAGAACATAGATGGAACATGGGTAAAAGGGCACAGACTTACAGGGTTTTCCAAATCCTACCCTATTATTGAGGGTGAACTGAACCAGTTCTGTTAGGTTTTGAGGAACCCTAATGAGTAAAAATTACTGATCCTGGAAACAATTATGCTGGTATGTAACTTTAGTCATAGAACAATTCCCAGAACTGAAGCCATTCTCTTGATTAAAAAGGCCAGTGCTGCTTGCAAAAGGTTTGGGGGGATCAAAACCACTAAGTGAATTGGGGGGAAATTGTAAGTTATATCTGTCAGTGTGATAAAACAGTTCCTTAAAAATAAGGGTGTTCTATTTCTTTCTTTTTAGTCCCACCAAATGGGTAGTGAGAAGGGAATCCTGCACTGCTGTGACTGGGGACAACAGGGTCTTAACAAAAATATATGATATGAATGTTTATAATATACATATGCTAGTGGTGTGGGAGTGCTCACTGGACTAAGCACTACACTAAGTAAGCAGTGACAATTTCTGGTAGGACTGGGTCTTTTCTGAGTAATTGCTGAAAATACATGTTCACGTCTTCATGTTCTGACAAGTGAAAATAAGCTTCATCCATCTGGAACTGACAGTTAAATTTAAATGAAGTCATAAGACTTAGTCTGTGATCCTGACCACATTGTAGCATATTTGAATATAAAGATGAACCAAGGTTAATATTCATTAGAATAGGAGGGTAACATTAAATGAAAGACTACAGCAAATTGTTATCTTATTTGGCTTCTATAGTAGAGGTTACAATATATGTTTTACCCTCTATTTATTTTCTACTTTAATGATGGGGAAGAGAGGAAAGATTGTAAGAACTAGATAATAAAATCCAAGTTAAAAAGAAAATTCATCTGAATATAAATGAAATACATCTGTAACATCAAAGTGATAGCATGCAAGTCTAATTTATTTTGGAAAACACTGCATGTTGGCATCAGAAACATAATCTATACAGTTTATTAGAGTATGTATCTCTTTTCTGCAGCTTGCTTTATCATACTACTTTATAAACAGTTTCCAGGAGCAATGTGTGGTTTGATTAGTTGGTACCCAGAATGGAAGGGAGAAATAAATAATTGATTGTCAAAGCATTCAAGAAATAATTTCCATTTTTATTTCATTAATATGAAGAGTTCAAGTTAAAAATAAAGACATAAAATGTAGTCAATTTTAAATTGATAAATTCCTTAAGTGAATCCATAATGGAATTTCTATCAGTCATACACTGCTTTAAATTTAAGATTTGACAAATGATGTTTTCATACCCATACACTGTAATAAATGAAATCTTTGTTTTGAAAAAGTGCAAACTATAGTCTCTTAAACACTCAATATATCAAAGCATACACTTTTGCCTATTTCTTCAGGCAACTTTGAATGAAAGCTCTGTCCCTGTTGCTATGTAACCATTCACACCCAATTTTAAAAACATCCCTTCATGTAAAATTTGTAGGTATGCCACAAATGTAGGTGTACTTGTTTTCCTCATTTTGGGGTGACATTCTTCTACTTTTACTCCAGCTGAGAAGATAATTCAGAGGAGAAAAGGTACTTCTCAACAAAAGTGAGTGGCAAACATGACTTGCTATTGAGTTATAATAAAAGGTGAAACAGGATTGGCGCTCTATTTCTCTATCACTTTTATAGCATAGCAGTTACTAGTATTTTTTAACAGATAGCTACAAAATATATTCTGATTGGGTATAATTACATGTTAAATATTTGTTTTAGTAATGGGGAAAAATAAACTCAGTGTTGGGCATGGGGCAAAATGTATGACTTGCAAGGTACAATTTCATTGCTCTGGTTAAAGTATATCGAGGAGCTGATTGCATTAATTTCCATGTTTTGCTGGAGAAACAGTATGCCCTTCCATGACCCAAAACAGAGAGATTTTTAGGCTGAAGTTTGCAGTTCTCTGCCACATTCAGTTTTGGTGAGATACCACCTATGGCCAAGGCACCACCATATGTGCTGGACTATAACTGAGAGGACTAAAGCCGTGGTCACCAACCCGTCGATCGCGATCGACTGGTCGATCGCGAGGCCTTGACCAGTTGATCGCGAGGTGTTCGGGCAACCCCGCCCCCCCATTTTCCTCCCACCCCCGAGAAGCCCCACTACCTACCTCTAGTGTAGTGCCAGCTTCCTGTGGGGTGGACGGAAGTCCTCTCTGAAGCCCGCGTCACTTCCAGGGGTTCCGGAAGTGCGCGGGCTGCTCCCCCTCCCACAGCTCTGTTGCGTGCTGGGGGAGAGGGCGTTGGCCCTAGAGGAGGAGTGCGGAGGCTTCCCTGCGCCGCCAGCGCCGGAGGGGTGAGTTGGGCGCAGGGGTTTCCCTGCGCCGTGGGAGCGGGAGTCGGCCCCTGAGTTTGGCCACACTGCAGGAGGGGAGGGAGTTGGCCGGGCCGGGCCAGGCCATGCCGTGGGAGGGGGGGTTTGACCCCGGGGCAGGCGCCCGCGGGGGTTGGCCATGCTGCAGGAGGGGGTTGGCTGTGCTGCGCCGCAGGAGCGGGGGTTTGGCCCCGGGGCAGGTGCCCACGGGGGTTGGCCGTGCTGCGGGAGGGGAGGCGCAGGGCCGCGCCACGCCGCGGAAGGGGGGTTTGGCCCCACCGCGGGAGGGGTGGGGGTTGCCCCTGGTGCAGGCTCCCACAGGGGTTTCACCCCGCTGCGGAATGGGGGGAGTTGCCCCCGAGGCAGGCTCCCGCGGGGGTTTGGCCCCGCCGCAGGAGGCGGGGGTTAGCCCCGGGGCAGGCACGCTCGGGGTTTCCCTGTGCCGCGGGGGGCCCGGAGGAGGCATGTGCTGGCTTCCCGCGGGGGGGGGGGGGGAAGGGAGAGAGAATCCTGGGAGGAGGCAGATGCAGGTGACTGCTGCCACTGGCACCCTGTCCCCGCTCCCCAGACTCCATTCCCCTGTCTCCAGCTACAGAACTCTGTCCCCACTCCTGTCCCCACTCCCCGAACTCTGTCCCCATTCCCCTGTCCCCAGCTACAGAACTCTGTCCCCATTCCCCTGTCCCCAGCTACAGAACTCTGTCCCCATTCCCGTCCCCACTCCCCAAACTCTGTCCCCACTGGCACCCTGTCCCCTGCTGCAGAACCCTGTCCTCTGCCCTCCCAGCACCCTGATCCCTCTCCCCTGCCCCCAGCTGCAGAACTCTGTCCCCACAAAATGTATAATTATAAATGCTTCATTTTAGATTTAAATAGCATGAATAAAAAACAGACCATTTATTTCATAACTATAAACACATGATTTTAATTTGATATATCGCATAATTTAAAAATAAAGTGTTTATCAGAGTGTGTAAGTAAGGGCTGGGGATAGCAAGTGATGGACAGGAAAATAATAGAGACGGCGGGGCTTCAAGAAAGGGGCAGGGCTTCAAGGAAGGGGCGGGGCGGTAGATCTTCGCCTGTTCTGAGATTTAAAAAGTGATCTTCGGTGTAAAAAGATTGGAGACCACTGGACTAAAGTATAGAAACATGTGAGACAGTCAGATGTACATGTGTAATATATATATATATATATATATATATATATATATGCATACACATATATATACACACACACACACACATATATCAGGGGTCTCAAACTCCAATCCTGCAGGCCAACCTCGGCCAGAGCAATTTCACAATCCAGCCAGGGACTCCCAGTGAGCTAGAGGGGTCTGTCCATTATTGGCTCCAAGCCCTGCCCTTTCCTGCCTTCGCCCCACCCTCTCCCCCAATGCACCCTGTCCCCTGAGTATGTAGCTGTACTTCCTGTGGTGGCAGGAGCCATGAATGAAGCAGAGCTCAGCTTCCTGGGAGTATCAACTGCTTCCTTCCCTTGTCCAACCACAACTGTATTCTTATATTACTTATATTGGAGCTGTGTGACTCCAAGGGAGATGAGTCCTTAGCAGAGCCCATGGCTGGCAGTGGGGAGAAAAGATAATTCACGGTTTTAGGAGATTAAAGATCCCTAGGAGAAACTGGAGAAAAGAGCACAAGACTGAGTGTCATGTCCCATAAGCAGCAGAGTCACTAGGAAGTAGTCTAGGGAGGCAATATTTTTTGGTGTTGCTGGGACATAAGGCACTGACTATATATTTCCCTGATGATTCAGTGGTGGGATCACCCACCATTGCTAGGGCCTGGCTGGAGCCTGGTGTAGCAAGGTGGGTCCAGGTCCCCCTAACCCTAGCCTGTATGCTTTTAGGCCAGAAGTTTGGTGACACACACAGTTTAATTGTTGCTGTTTGCCCCATCTAGGAAACTTAAGGCTATAAAATGCTTAATTGCTTTCGCCACACCACATAGGCTGGAGTCCTAGCCTACTGTTACCTGCCACAACCAGGAGGCTGAGCACCACAGACTGATGAAATGCTTTGCCCACATTCAGACCCTAGACTCTGCTGTGCACTCCAGTGCAGGGGTGAGGGCTATCAACCTTCTTGGGGATGGAGCGGGGTTGGTGGCACCCACCAAGGGGCACTAAGGTCCTCTCTACTTGGAGAGGCCACTTTGCCTCATCTCAATTAATTTTTCCCACATAAAACTTTGACCCATCCTACTTTTCAGGCATGTGCAGGGAAACCCAGTGGAGTTTCTCAACAAGAATCTCTTCTGCCTATACGAACCAACCAAAAGCCTAACAGCATTCCTAGAGTTAGGATAATCATTCACCAAGAAGTCCTAAACACACTGCAAGGAGTTTCAACTTGTGACTCTCTCCTATGCCCTTACTGGCTTGTGTAAAATAGTAATGAAGGACTGGTATTATTCTTAACTGGAAAGGCCAGCACCATTTGAAGAAGGAATTTTCCTTTCCTCCCATAAATGTTCAAGAATCTGACTGACACTCAAGAAATCCACCTGGATATTTAAGTTCTGACCCAGTGTCAAATCGCCCATCCTGAGACAACTTTTAGAGATGCTAATGAAAGGCCAGACACAAGCTCATCAGAGGTAAATATTCTGGATTCAAGCTAGAACATGGAACTGAAATCGATTTAGTGACACTGAAGGGTGATCTGTCAATGGATAGAGGGCACACATACAATCTCAGCCTCCTGGATGTCTCTGTAATACTCAGCGCTGCTGACCATGAGGCATTGTCTTGCTTGAGAGAGGTAGTAGTCGTCCAGGGTAATTTTTTTTTCTTTCTGAAGGGACACACTCAATAGTAGCAATGGAAAACTGCATCTCTACCACTAGAATCCTCACTTGGAGTTCCACAAAGGGGTTCCTTTTCAGCATCTGCAGGAAGACACTGATCAAGTGGACAGCCAATATCCCTCGAAGTGATTTGTGTGAGGGTGTCTTCCTCCCCGCCCAAGTCTAAAGATGGCCTATTAAGAGAAATACGTATTTGATAGAAATATTTTTTTCAAACTTAGCAGAAATGTTATGGGGGAAAAAACCCCAAATGTTTGTGATATCAGCTTTGACTTGTACTGCAGATTGTGTACAAATACTTCGGTAATGTAGAATAGTGTTAGAAATGTAGCCATGTTAGTCTGGTGTAGCTGAAACAAAAAACAGGACTATGTAGCATTTTAAAGACTAAAGTGCTTTCTCTTTCTCATGAAGCGGTGCTCAGAATGATATTGCTGGAGAGCCACAACTATACATCATGGAATATATTCTTGTGAGACTTCCATATGAGTGTTCCGGGAGGGTGGGGGAAGCGCTTTTCTTCCTTACACTGGCTTAAGTCTACAGTAATGCCAGTGAAGTCAGTAGTTGCATTAGTGTAAATCTGTGTGAGATTCAAATGTCTTGGGCTAGCTCAAAACTACAATTGTACAGCTATAGCTTTTACCATATAATTCTCTGACTGCATCCATCCCCATCCATTATTCTCTATCATTTTAAACAGGAGACACCTGGGAGCTGGCTCTGAGACTAATACAAGAGTGAAAAACTGTTTCAAATAGACTCAAGTTGTAACTCACTTCTGGTTTAGTTTCTTTGTATGCTGCTCTTATTTCTCACACTATATTAAGTCAGTTATGCCCCCGACCCTCAAATAAAAGCTTAGGGCCATATTCATCCCAGATGTAATTCTACTGTAGTCACATTATGTTTCAAATGTTGTTTAGCTGCTCAGAGTAATACTGTTTAGATGTTATGCACTGACAATTGTGAAAACTTGTATTCTCAAGAGAGCTTTCTATTCTTTTTCAAGGGCTGAATTGCTTGACATAGACTAATGGCAGTTTAGCAATTTCAGATACCTGCCCAACTTTGCACTTTCAGTTTATCCCTGTAAGATTCAAGATTTTTATTGCCTTTATCCCACATATGCAAGAACAAACCCTTCATTTTTCTGTTTCCTAATATACATAAAATATTAAAACCAGTCTATGAGTTTCCATTCATTTTTACCTTCAGAAACACTTCTCCTGTGTTTCTATGCTTTATGCAGAAAAATATTTTGATATTGATTCTCTCGATATGAAGATTTTTCTTTGACTTGAAAATTGGATCACACCTGAATATCACCAAGAACTCAGAAGTGGGTTTTTAATAGATCATTGACTAGGAATATAATACTTACTTCTAGGATTTATTTCCATAGCAATAGTTCAATTAAGCAACAATATGCTGTGCTCTTTTTGTCTCTCTGTGTGTTTGTAGACTACAATGTTCCTATGTGAATTCATATTGAATGTATTTCCTATCCATTCTTAAGGTTGCTAACGGAAAGGATAGCAGCTTAAAACAGCAAAATCATGGCAAATTTGGCTCATATGAAAAACACAGGAGTGTGCACCTCCCTCTGTAAGGTATACTTAATTCCAGGAGGAATTTTGCTAGGGCTGACTCCCTTACACAAGTCTGTCATCATTAACCCAGAACAAAGATGTCCATGCACTACCCTAATATGACCACCATTCAAGAGGAAGCCGGCCAGTTAGTCCTATTTTCTGATGGTGGCACTACAATTCCTCTACTGCTGTTTCCACAATGTGTTTCTCTCTAGCCTCCTTCTTACATTCTGCCTGCAAGAGGAAACATTGCTAAGTATGATCAAAGGGCTACTTAGGAAGATGCACAGTAATAAATAAGTACCTCTCACTTCTCCAGGCACTTTATAATTTAAACTTAAATCTGTGCAGTTCCCCTCATTCCTTCTTTATCCCCACCTGTACAATTTTATAAAATGAAGAGGAAGATTTTCCAAGGCACAAATGACAATTAGTTCTCTATCTTGCATCTATTTCTAGCGGGATTTGCAATTGCAGACAAATGCAATTGGTCTTCCAAAAACCTCCCCTGAAAAGCATTTTGTCACACACTTTGCATTTGTGCTTTCTTGGAATAAATCTATTTCTTCCCCCTGAGAAGTAGTTTTTGCAGTTATTCACCACCAGCCTTTGCAACATTGATGGAACCACAGGGAGAAACCCAGTGTAGCAGCCCGTTCATGGCCATGCCATGAGAGCCTGAATTAATCAATGCTTTATTTTTGTTATATTGGGACAGGAAGGAATCGTATGATTTTTTTCTGTAGGGTGTCTCACAGTCATGTCCACAATGCCAAAAACATGCGGTCTCTCCCAAGAATATTCAATCACCTGGCTCTCCAATGAAACATCTTTCTGATAATCCCACAAGTGCTTACATTCCATTTATGCTCCATTTTAGGCACTACCCATGCAACCTAAGGTTTAGGATTTCTGCCCCTGGTGTAAGAAAATGGTAGAAGAAAGTTATAATCCTCCTAAAGCCTTGATATTTCATGATTTCAGTGCAGGTTGGACCCTCGCTGGTTCAGCACCCTCAGGGCCTGACTGGTCCCGAAAGAGGGAATTTGCCAGATCAGGGGAGGTCCCTCCCCTCCTGGCCCATGCTGCCACCAGAATCGGCCGCCAGACTGCCCCTGCTACTGCCCCAGCCCCTGGGACTGTCTAGACGTTGCCAGCTCCGCAGCTGCCAGGGCCCGAGCATCACAATCAAAGCTCCGCAGCCAGGGCAGAGTTTAGCAGCCTCCTGGGTCTGCAGCCAGAGCTCTGCAGGTGGGGCACTGCTCTGCAGCCAGGGCTGGAACTGCACTGCCAGGGCCAGGGCCAGAGCTCCACGGCCATGGCCAAGGCTCAATGGCTTCCACTGGGGCTAGGGCCAGAACTCCCTGGCCACTGCTGGGGCTGGAGCTCCATGTCCACTGCTGCGGCCAGAACTCCCTGCTATGCCAACACCCCAACACACACAGGGCTCCCTGCTGAGTTGCCAGTGCCCCATATGACACTTCTGCCCTGCTCCCAGACCTCTGTGTTCCTGGGCTCTGTGGTCCAGGAGCAGCCATGGTCCTTCCTGGACCAGGGAGTCCTGGTTAAGGGAGGTACAACCAATACAATTTCAGCCCTGTTTTTATGCTGCTGTAGAATACCCCACACAGTGCAGGGAGGGTTGGAGCAATGTGATATTATCTAGTTTAAAATGATACACTACAAATTTTGATTCCATGAGCTCAAAACCCATGATAAGACTAGGCCTTGACACCATGGCTGTTAAAGGTTTCGTGGAACATTTTGCAAAAGCAGGGGAAGGAGCAGATTTTACGCCAATGTCCTGATCGAACTCCAATGTATAATTTGAGTATGTACAAAGCTGCAGTCACCTCTCCTGAGCACTGTCTTGGCTGAGTGCACAAACCTGCACACTCTCTGTTTGTCCCTGCCCTGGATAGAACATTGCCTCAACCCTGGGTATAGCTTCCAAAAGGGGAGCTCTCACAACTCCCACAAGGGGAGTGTACTTTTTCTAGCCTTCCAGTTCTTTTTATACTAGAGTGCTGTGCCCTGATTGGCTGTATTCTACACAGCCACTCTAAGCAGCTTGGAGGACCCTCTCCACTGCCCCTTTTTGGGGCAGGGTGTGCAGAGCCATGAGGCCCCCTGGCTTTTCAACTTCATAGGCTGTGATGCAGAACTTTTTGCAACATAGAGGCCATGCTAACAACTTGCCAAATGTCCCTGAAGGATCACAATTACAGATTTACAGAAATATGGATGAGGCTTATCCTTGATTCTCTCCCCTGTTCTCCTTCTTTTTGTTCCCTCCTCCTGCATCCATTTGCCAGTATATTTCTTCCATGTATGTTAAGTTTCCTTTTCATTAGGGTATTTCTTCCCTTTTTCATCTCTCCTATGTACCCAACCTCCCAAATTGTCTTTTCTTTCCATTCTTCAGTCTCCCATTGATGCATTTTGTCTTCTCTTTCCCAGCCCACTTTTTCCCCATTTCAGTGGTCCCTTCATCTTTTCCATTTTTCATTAGCAGAAACATGAATATGTTGAAACAATTAGCACAGAACCGTATGACTAGCCCTATTGTCCCATCCAGTAGTACCATGGAGTGCCACTCCATACCCAGAGAATGAAAGTAGGTTAATCTGTTATCTTGGGCTTGAATAAAAACATTAACTGGTTAACACACTATAAAGACAATTTCCCCTAGCTTTGACATCTGCATTTTCACATCAAAAGCTATAAATGGGACACATCCAGCCCACTTAATTAGCTTCATTAACATGGGTTTTACAATTGACAGGTATTTCTTTTGCTTATATATATCTTGCTTATATATATCTTGGTGTTATTTCCACCCCTACTCATCTGATGAAGTGGGTCTTACCCATGAAACCTCATGATCCTATATATTTTTGTTAGTCTCAGAGGGTATGTCTAGACTACATGGATCCGTCGACGGAGCCATGTAGATTAGTTTACTAGACATAGGAAAATGAAGCGGCGATTTAAATAATCGCCGCTACATTGACATCAAAATGGCTGCCGCGCTGTGCCAATCAGCTGTTTGGCGGCACAGCATGGTAGTCTGGACACTTCGCGGTCGACAAGGGAAGTCCTTGTCGACTGCCCCGGTAAACCTCAAACCAAGGGCTTCCCTTGTCAACCATGGAGCATCCAGACTACCACGGTGTGCCGCCAAATAGCTGATCGGCACAGTGCGAAAGCCATTTTGATGTAAATGAAGTGGTGATTATTTAAATCGCCGCTTCATTTTCCTATGTCTAGAAACCTAATCTACATGGCTCCGTGGACGGAGCCATGTAGTCTAGACCAATGGCCCCCAACCATTTGAAGCTGCCGGGCATCAGGGGGCGTGTCCGTTCGCCTGCCGGGCGCCAGAGGGCGGGGCTGCGCATATGCCACACCCCCATGAGCCATGTGCCTGGGACCAGCAACCCTATGAGCCGCGTGGCCACGGGCGGGGCCGCCCATTTGCAGCAAGCCTGGGGCCAGCGTCCTCCAGAGCCACACGCCCAGGGCTGGCACTCCCCCCATAGCCGCGCACCCAAAGCCGGCACCCTCCCCCCATAGCTGCGTGCCCGGGGGTGGGGAGGCCAATTTGCTGCACTCCCGGGGCTGGCGCCCCCCCATAGCCGCATGCCCAGGGCCAGCGCTCCCCACGCGCCGCGCACCCGGGGTGCGGGCGGCCACTTTGCCATGCGCCAGGGGCCGGCACCCCCCATAGCCGCGCGTCCGGGGCCAGCGCCCCCCCATAGCCGCGCACCCAGGGCACGGGCGGTCAATTCACTGCACTCCCGGGGCCGGCGCTCCCCGTGCACCATGCTCCCGGGGCTGGCTCTGGCACCGCGCATGCGCCACGTACCGGGGGCGGGGCCAGCCCCGAGCACTTGGCAGGAGCACACAAATGCCCCCATGGGCGCCATGGCGCGGGCACCGTGTTGGGGACCACTGGTCTAGACATACCCTAAAATGCCACAACACTACTCATTATTTTTAAAGTTACAGACTAACATGGCTACTTCTCTGAGATTTTTGAGGGTGAGACCGCATGCTGCATGCACTTTGTGCCCCTGAGATTCTGAACTGGCAGCAGGGCAGATACTAGACCCCAGCACAGGTCAGGCATCTTACAGAGCTTTTCTAAATTACAGAGCTGCCAAAAGCTGTCAGGCCACCAAACTAATGCACCTCCCTTTGTCAAGGCCTAGGACAGGGCAGGCTACAACTGTTCCGAACTATGCTTCTACCAGGGCAATTCTTCTAAAGCCAGTACATGGACTTGTAAGTTGCCTGTAAAATACCAGCTTAGAGTGCATCTACACAGCACCCTAAACTTCAGATAAGATACGCAATTTGCACTACACAAATTGCGTATGTTACTTCAAATCTATTTCAAAATAGTACGCATTTTAGGCCATCACTTATCCCTCCTGCAACGAGGGTTACCAGGATGGTGAATTAGCATGCCCGTTATTTCAAAAAATACTTTGACATAATAGGCAGCTTGTGGAGATGTGGGGTAGTTATTTTGTGACACCTCTGATATGCCGAAATAGCCATGTAGTGTAGACATTCCCCTACAGACACTGGGCTGGAGTAGGGAGAATCCCTCCCCATATCTAATTCCTAACCTTTAATCATTAGTCCCATAAATAATAATAGCACTTTGCAAAAATAAAAGACAAGTAGGAACTTCTTAGGAGTTGTTTTAACAATCAAACCAACATACATATATGACTCAAAGTGGAAAACAAGTGATACCAATATGTTAATAAATTGAACTAAAAGGCTGAGGGATATATACTTGTATTTATTTCTCTAATCTTAATGTGGACATTCTAATTATCCATAAAGATGGTTAGTATTTTTTAATCCTGCTGTTAGTTCCTAAGATTAACTACATAATATGAGTTCAAGTTTACAGCTGATCAACCACCACTTAAGTTAGCAGGAACAGGAAGTGTCTTAATACGCACTAGGGGTTTGACCCTGCCTTCTTCAGCCACCCACCCACCCACCCATCTGTCAATGCAAATCTTATCATTTATTTCAGCAGGAGGTGTGTGAAGATTTCTGGGTCTTTGTGAGGAGGGAATGTGCCTTATTTGCCTTCACCTGAGAAGAGTAAGGGTTTTGGATACAGAAAACCTCACAGTGTAAGAGGAGAAAAATACATAAGGGATATCAGTGGATTCCCCAGCACCAACAATAGGAGGGGGATAGACCAGAGTGTGCATAAAAATTGATTTGAAAGCCATTACAAAACTTCATTTATTTGTCCATAAATAAGCCTGTAGCCCCTTTTATTTATATATTTGGCCATAGCAGCAGTTTGCAGGGTGTTTGTTTTCTGTCCCTCATGACTGCCTAGCTGTCAGATGAACAATTATCATGTATGTCCATTATTATCCCAGTCTCTCTCTTTCTGCAGACCTTCAATTATCTACCAACTACAGCAGCAGTGAGGAACACCCAAAATGAGACTTGTGAAACTGGTCTGGTCCGTAGTGAAAAGATAGAAACAGATGTCCCATAGCAAAAAAAAAAAAACCCCAAAAAAACAACTGCTACCTATCTCACACCAGTAAAAATATACCCAAATGCCAGGAGCTGGTGCCACTAGTAACAAGAAGCTAATGTGCATAATAATGAATGCTTAATTCCTTCCTCATTGTCTTTCAAATAAGGTGAGAACAAAAGTAGCTTTATATCTGTCAAGCACATTATAGAAAGAAGTAATCACAGCCTGGCATTATTCTCTCTCGTCAAGAGATTTAACTAGTAAATTGCCCACCAGAAAGGCTAGATTTTTGGAAGACAGAATGATAGAAAATAGCAGATCTAAAGTTAAATCATTTGCAAAAAAAAAGTGGTATATTTAATGAAGACATCAATGATTGTCACTATTTAATAACTGGGGTTATTCAATATGGATAAGAACACTCACTACTTTGTATATTTTAAACAGGTAAAGCACAGATAGGTGCCTTATATTTATTAAAGTTGGGATTTGGATATAGTGACCTTATCAATTTCAGGAAAGTTGGAAATACTTTCTTGACAATGTTGTTATAGGTGTTTGTACTTTCTCCTGCTTTGCCCATTAAGAATTTTGATGGTGTCTTACACCTGATTCAGTGCTGTTTATTATGAGCTGAGAGGGGTAACCTTGTCACTCTGGTAAGTATGGGACACTTCCATCCCACTTAATTAGCTTCATTAGCACCAGTCCTAAAATTGACAGGTATCTTTTTTTTCCTGTTGTAAATAACTTGGTTTCTGTTGGTGGGGTTTTTTTCTACTCCAGTTAATCATTTGACGAAGAGGGTTTTCCCCATGAAAGATCATGATACTATATATTTATTAGTTTCTAAGGTGTCACAGGACTACTCATTATTATGAGCTGGGAATACCTTAATTCCCAGTGTAACAGATACCTAGCTCATCAGCATTAATTATATATTTATTTTAAGTAGGGTTTAACTATAACTGCTAATTTTAAAGAGATGATTTTCTAATATATTGTATACAGTGGCTGCACTTAAGTTTCTTCCATTTTTTAAAAAAAATTACCAACTGGAGAAATATTTCTTGTACTTAGAATGAGAAAAACTGACCAAAATGTTTCTCTTTCAAAATAGCAGAAAATTTGTATGCAATCACTGTATCTGTACAGAAAAAAAAGTTAAGTAGTATTCTTTTCTACAACTATGACAATTGATTAACAAACTAAACAAAATCCTTGCTTTTAAATTAAATTTCATTCACTCAACCTAGAATCGATTAACAAACCATCTTCACTTTAAGGCCTATTTTTTTATAAGCAGAGAGCATAATGATGCCTACGGTTCAGATTGTACCAGTGTTTCTCTTCTAATGAGCTGTATCATTGAGGCAATTACTGAATGGACATGGTACTTGTGTCCTGTCAGGACATTGCCAGTAAGCTGTAGTATATATCTTGAGTTATAATACATGGAATTATAATAAGAGTGGATCAAGTAAAAATAGAAACAAGCTCAACTGGAATTTCTCAGAGGTGGGTGGTGGGAGCAGATTTCTATCGTCTCTGTCTATGGTTCCGTTTACCCAAATTGAACTGCTTCCTCAAACTAAGAGCCCCATCTTTAGAGACCTGCATGAATACAAAATTTTCTATCTGCATCTGTATCAGCTAAAATAAACCACGGATATCTGCATCCACATCTTTGGATACCCATGATTTGCAGGTCACTACCCATCTTGAGTTTCATCTGTGCTAATGTGATGGACAAAAAAAAGAAGTCTGGAGAGTGTGCCAATTGGTTATATCTGCTTTTTGATCAGGCCACTATTTGGCAGCCTACAGACTAGTATTAATTTATGTAAGCAGCTATTTCCTCAGCCTTTAGTACAGTCTCTTTTGGAAGTTCTGACTAGTGGTGTTACATATACTGAGACCTTTTCATTCTTTATATCTAAACTAAAGAATTTTCCTTGGCTTTCAAATTCTAATTGCACTCAGTCGACTGTATTACTGAATAAGTACACTGCGTTGTTACAGTCCCTTGATGTCTTCTCTGCAAAGATATTATATACACTGAAATTTTTTTAGTAGTTGGTGGAGACACAAATCTCAGTTTTAACAGAAATAAGTATTTTAGAAATTGTTAGCAGCCTAACATTAAGTATTATCTCTGCAACACATCTATCCACTCATTACAAATGCTTCATATATCATATTAAACTAGGCACCATATACATACATTAGGAAACACCAATCTATTATTGTAGCACCTAAGGGCATGTCTACACTAGGAAATTTTTTAAATAACTTATTTTGAAATAACAACTCCTGAAATAATGATTTCAAAATAAGCTTATTCCCCAAGGAAAGCAGGAGTTATTATTTTGAAATAACCAGCCCTTATTTTGAAATAATGGGCTTGGTAGTGTGGATGCTCACCTTGTTATTTTGAAATAACTCCCTAGGGTAGACCAGGGCTTAGAGACTAACAAAATATATATGTATAGAACCATGAGCTTCCATGGGCACAACCCACTTCATCTGAGGAAGTGGGCTGTGCACACAAAAGCTCATGATACTATATATATTTGTTATTCTCCAAGGAGCTACAGGATCACTCATTTTTTTTAAAGTTACAGACTAAGATGACTACCCATCTGAGACTTTCAATCTTTTACTAACATTAAAACTTCTCCCCCTCTATCCTTTCAAATAACTTCTTCAACTCAAAAGCTTCAGAGGGATAGCCGAGTTAGTCTGTAACTGGAAAAACTTAAAAGACAACGATTAGTCCAGCAGCACCTTAAAGATGATATCATGAGCTTTCATGTGAAGAAGTGGGTAGTGGCCTCAAAAGCTCATGATACCATCTACATGTTTTGTTAAGCTTTAAGGTGCTGCTAGACTATTTGTTGTTTAAGTTCTTCAACTCAGTAAGCCTTCAAGACTGTATTCCAGGGGGAATTACACTGATTTGCACTCTAGCTTTATTATAGGGTTTGTTTAGGGCAAACATCAACGGTTAGGTTGCTCATGTGATTACATATGTGTCTGTAAAACGTAGGGAGCTACCCTACTTTTCTTTTCCTCAAGTTGCTGTGTGGTGCCTGTTGTACTTCCATGACTGTGAAATCCTTTCTGTGAACTCTATGCTAGGGCAAATGGGTAATAGGATTTGCAGAAGGAGATTATGAAAATAGTAATTTCATTTTCAACAGCATCTTCTCCCCCTCCCCAGTATCTCATTGGATTGCACCACAGAGCAAATAGAGAGAACCTTTCTGCAGCCTCCTTCCAAGACTACCCTGCGAATGGGTCTAGCTACAGGAGACAGACTATGATGCAGGGAGTAACAGGTTAATATGCATTGTCTCATAGAACAGCAGTTCTCAAATTAATCTGATCATTTTTCCCTCTTTTTTCCTTTGTATGGGGAGAGAGGAGCAGTCAGACTGCTCATTTGGGTTTGGTTTTGTTTTGTTTTTACTAAAATGAAACATAATTTATTTGTTTTTAATAAGTCATTTCCTAAGTAACTATATACTTAGTCTTTGCCACACTGTGACCAACATCCCATTTAGCAACATAGGAAGTACAGGGAGATCACACACATCCAACATTGGTTTTTAGAGTGTAATATTTTTTTAACAATGGAAAATAAGAATTTGACAGTGTCTCCTTTAAAAAAAATTGTCATTTTTATGAAGAGTTCTAAAACAGAAATCAAAACTTTTTTTGTCCTGTAGTATCTGCAAAATGACAGCCATGAATCAAAGTAATAGCAACCAATGTGAAAGGAAAGAGGAAATCAAGTGTTATTGATTTAGAAATAGTCCTATTATTCATAACTTTCCATTGTGGCAACTAAGCTTTCTACATGCTTTCACAGCAGAAGACCTATGCGGTTAAAAATTATTGGTGTTTTTAAACTTACATATGCAGTAATGCTCTCATTTTAAGAGTAAAGAAACAAAGAACTTTGTTAAATAGAAGCATTTTCATTCTGTTCACAGCAATTATTCTTGCTGTCAGTAGGTGTAAAATTTATTACCACACAGGAAAGTGCCAGGAGCCAAATGTATTCCAGCAAAAAACAATGTATAAAACATGTAAATTAAACATTACTTCTGAAGGCCTTGAACCAGATGAAAAACATTCCCTGTAGCTACTTGACTACAGAAACTTACCAGGCATACTAGGCTGTACAATTGTAGAGCCTGTTTCAGTAGTTACCTTAAACTAGATCCTGACAACTGAGAACCGCTTACAAACAATATCTTGCAGATTGTTGCTGTGATAGTGGTGAGGCGAAGAGAGGTGGCCTTTGAGACAGCATGACCCTTGGACCACTATGGGCTTTAAGGATAAGGCCCTTCTTTCCAGCGTTCTCAAGGCTTCAAGACTTCACTGCACACGTTATGTGCAATGGGGCACCAGGGACCCTGAGGTATGTACATAGCTCTTCCCTCATAGGCTCTCCCTCACTGAATCACCCTTCTAGTCATGTCCATTACCATTATTTCAATTATTTTCATATTAATTTCAACTGGATACTTTCCCCTGGGTTTCAGTTTTCATTTGTCTGAAGGGTTCTAAGTTGATTTAAGCGTTCTAAGCGTAATTTCACTGAAGACATTTTTAGGGGAAAGCTACAGGCTTTGGCAGCTGGGTACAGCTGGGAGGGCTGGCACACATGAAGGCATAGGAGTCAGCTCAGGGTTGAATTTGACAGCAAAGAGGCTGTTGAGGATTTTGGCTCTAAAGAGGGAATGCACGGCTGCTCTCTCTTCCTCCTTTTGGGCAATGTCAGAAACTGCTTTAAATTGTTAATTGTGGGAGCATGAGTTCTTCTTTGAGCAGAAGAGTGAACCCTCCCCCAGAGTAGTGAACCTGTCCCAATTCACCCAGCCATTATGCACATAGCATAGCCTGATCTTACTTCTAAAATGATCAGTAGTGAAATACTCAACAAAGTTGATATAATTATCAATATTAGACTTCAGAATGAATGCTTGGCTGGGGGGAGAAGTGTTCATACCACTCCTAATTATTATTGCTAACAGTATGCAGATCCAGGATAATTCTGCATATATTTACATTTATATAATAGTTGGCAAGTTGTTGTTGTAAGCACAGGGGCTACTAATTTAATTATGTTTAGATTCTTGAACACAGTTATGCAGCAAATTGAAATATATTTAATCAGCAGTTTATATAGCTACATGATCATGTTATATATGGAGTATTAGGAATTCTTGAACACTTTTTCAGAACATTGCCTTGCCTCATCCTCTTGTTGTTTAAGCCAATTCATTCTTAAGAACAAGATTAAGAACTCCACTGAGCATGCTCAGTTAGCTAAAATTTGGGGCAGGTTCTTCTGATAGAGCAAATGTTCAACAGCTTTATAAAGTACTGAAAGGCCCAATCTACACTAGGTTTTGAATAGGCTTTGCACCCATTTCAAACTTTTTTTTGCATTGGTCAGAGTGAACAGTAGCAGCTATGTTCTGATATGGTTTTGAGAACAATTTTTAATGTTTTATCCTGACCTCACTAAGACTGTCTTGCCAAATCAGATTTGAAACAAATTGGAGCCTTTTTAAATTGGAGTTTGCTGCTGATTTTTCACGTGTGCTCTAAAGACCACAACAGAAAGTGACTAGAACCTAAAGAGTTTATGCTCATCCTTGATAGATTAATTAATATCCCCAATCAAAATTAGGGCAATAACATCTTAAATATATATAAATGCCACATCCCAAAGGATTGGAAAGGAAATTCACATGTGCACTTAAAATAGTTAAGAGCAACCATATTTATTTTCTACCTAACAACAACAAAATATAACTGGGGTTTGTCACAAAATAGTGGTGATGAGTCTTATTAATTGATTCCCTGTTTGTTGATAAGATAGTCATACATTGGTTTTAGTTACATAAACAGTGCTCAACACAACAGTGATAGAAGCCTTCTAAATCTTTATACTAAATAAATAAATGTTCTCAAGTATGGTTTACTTAGGATCTTGCAACCGACAGCACGTGACAAAACAGCAGTCTGTCATGTAGGATTAATTGCAAGATTGAGCTCTCAAGTCAACCTCAAATGTCTTGGACTCAAGTGGCTGGCTAACTTGGAGTAAAAATAATATGTACTTAAAAATCAGTTTGATTTTAAAGCCCTCTCTTCTTCCATTTGAACTACTATGAAATAAAAGGATTTCTTTCATGATTTTTTTCAATTTATTTTCTCTCAAGAACAATTTCCATGTCTGATCTGTGCTAAGAAAAACTTACAAAATATATAGTATTCTTACACCAGTTGTACTTCCCTCAGCATTCTGAACTGGTGAAATTCACTGTGAAGGGGACACACTTAGAAGCATATTTGTTTCCCACTTCCTGACTGTACCCTTTACTGTGGGTGAAGTTAAGAATTTAGAATATTCTCTTTAATAAAAAGTATTTTGTAACCTGATTTTTGTCCTGCTTTTCCACACCAAAGAAACCTTTGAAGCACAGTAATGGGAGAAAATACATCCCTCCCACCCCCCACTGTGTTCTCATTTTTCCAGAAATGATTATAAATTAGGGGAGGAGAAAAAACCTGTAGAGGGCACTAACAGGCTGCTCTGTGTGCACAACAAAACACTTCTTATACAATCATAGAATACTAGGACTGGAAGGGACCTCAAGAGGTCATCGAGTCCAGTCCCCTGCCCTCATGGCAGGTCCAAATACTGTCTAGACCATCCTTGATAGACATTTATCTAACCTACTCTTAAATATCTCCAGAGATGGGGATTCCACAACCTCCCTGGGCAATTTATTCCAGTGTTTGACTACCCTGACAGTTAGGAACTTTTTCCTAATGTCCAACCTAAACCTTCCTTGTTGCAGTTTAAGCCCATTGCTTCTTGTTCTGTCCTCAGAGGCCAATATGAACAAGTTTTCTCCCTCCTCCTTATGACACCCTTTTAGATACCTGAAAACGGCTATCATGTCCCCCCTCAATCTTCTCTTTTCTAAACTAAACAAACCCAATTCTTTCAGACTTCCTTCATAGGTCTTGTTCTCTAGACCTTTAATCATTCTTGTTGCTCTTCTCTGGACCCTCTCCAATTTCTCCACATCTTTCTTGAAATGCAGTGCCCAGAACTGGACACAATACTACAACTGAAGCCTAACTAGCACAGAGTAGAGCAGAAGAATGACTTCTCGTGTCTTGCTCACAACACACCTGTTAATGCATCCCAGAATCATGTTTGCTTTTTTTGCAGCAGCATCACACTGCTGACTCATATTCAGCTTGTGGTCCATTATAACCCCTAGATCCCTTTCTGCCGTACTCCTTCCTAAACAGTTGCTTCCCATTCTGTATGTGTGAAACTGATTGTTCCTTCCTAAGTGGAGCACTTTGCATTTGTCCTTATTAAACTTCATCCTGTTTACCTCAGACCATTTCTCCAATTTGTCCAGATCATTTTGAATTATGACCCTATCCTCCAGATTAGTCGCAACCCCTCCCAGCTTGGTATCGTCTGCAAACTTAATAAGCATACTTTCTATGCCAATATCTAAATCGTTGATGAAGATATTGAAGAGAGCCAGTCCCAAAACAGACCCCTGTGGAACCCCACTTGTTATACCTTTCCAGCAGGATTGTGAACCATTAATAACTACTCTCTGAGTACGGTTATCCAGCCAGTTATGCACCCACCTTATAGTAGCCCCATCTAAGTTGTATTTGAGTAGTTTATTGATAAGAATATTATGCGAGACCATATCAAACTCCTTACTAAAGTCTAGGTATACCACATCGACCGCTTCTCCCTTATCCACAAGACTCGTTATCCTATCAAAGAAAGCTATCAGTTTGGTTTGACACGATTTGTTCTTTACAAATCCATGCTGGCTGTTCCCTATCACCTTGCCACCTTCCAGTGATAAACACATGAGGGGGTCTTGTTCCTTCCTCACCTCCCTCTTTGACTGTGGTAACTGGGAGAAAGATAAGGCATTGAAGATGGGTTATAATATTTCATAGGCATCACTGAGAAAAGTCAAGTTCAGTAGCAGAGAGCAAAGGTAAATCTCAACCTAAGTGAAGTCAGTTTTAGAAAAGACACAGCTCTCTGGTGCATCTCAAGCTATTCAATTACCAGAGGTCATATAGTTGGTAGTTTAAGTATGACTTAACCTATGACATAAAATTCTCTTAATAATTACAGCTTTCTTTTTTATGCTGTAAAAAAGTAGCAAAAATTGGTATGGCAGTCATCAGAGTATGTGGAGCACAAGGAAAAGGCTTTTGTGGGAGATCATACAATTTGATTAACACTCTTCTTAGTAGTCTCAGCAGAAGAATCAAGGAATGAATGTGCATGGAGATCAGACAGTGATGATGCTTTTAAATATTTTGTATTCTTTCTGGTCCCCAATTGGTCAACTAAGCTACTCTTTGCTGTTTAAGGTAAAAAACCAATTCCCTTCCACCAAAAAAACCCCACAACCCACTGGTGTGATATGATGAAAGAAAGCAATCATTCCTACTGACCATGCTACAGATTGGTTTCATTTTCCAGTGTAGCAAGTATATTAATTAAGAGCAGATATCAGATGGAGGAAGAGTTATTCCCTAACCTAACACTGTTTCTTGTTTTTCAGTCCATCTTGATTTTTGATAGCCATCATCTGCCATAATTTGCAGAAAGATGGACAAGACAGCAGCTCCCCGGGGGACTGCGATGTTATCTTTATTATTGCTTCAGCTGACCTAGCTCTTTTTTTGTGATAAAGTTATCCAGTCAAATTAGCCTTTTTAATAGTTTGTGATGTAGCCAAGAAGAGGTCATGGATATATACCTCTCTTTATTTGCATTATTTACTGAACAGTTTATGTGAACAATGCTAGGTCTATCTGTGAACTGTTCATTATAGTCATTGGCTATTTCTGTCACATAATTGGACAACTGAGTTGCACTATATTCTTTCTGGTCCCTGACTGGTCAACTGGGATTCCACAGAGGTCTGTTTTGGGACCGGCTCTGTTCATTATCTTCATCAACGATTTAGATATTGGCATAGAAAGTACGCTTACTAAGTTTGCAGGTGGTACCAAGCTGGGAGAGGTTGCGACTGCTCGGGAGGATAGGGTTATAATTCAAAATGATCTGGACAAATTGGAGAAATGGTCTGAGGTAAACAGGATGAAGTTTAATAAAGACAAATGCAAAGTGCTCCACTTAGGAAGGAACAATCAGTTTCACACAAACAGAATGGGAAGTGACTGTTTAGGAAGGAGTACGGCAGAAAGGGATCTAGGGGTTATAATGGACCACAAGCTGAATATGAGTCAGCAGTGTGATGCTGTTGCAAAAAAAAGCAAACATGATTCTAGGATGCATTAACAGGTGTGTTGTGAGCAAGACACGAGAAGTCATTCTTCCGCTCTACTCTGCACTGGTTAGGCCTCAGTTGGAGTATTGTGTCCAGTTCTGGGCACTGCATTTCAAGAAAGATGTGGAGAAATTGGAGAGGGTCCAGAGAAGAGCAACAAGAATGATTAAAGGTCTAGAGAACATGACCTATGAAGGAAGGCTGAAAGAATTGGGTTTGTTTAGTTTAGAAAAGAGAAGATTGAGGGGGGACATGATAGCCGTTTTCAGGTATCTAAAAGGGTGTCATAAGGAGGAGGGAGAAAACTTGTTCATCTTGGCCTCTGAGGATAGAACAAGAAGCAATGGGCTTAAACTGCAGCAAGGGAGGTTTAGGTTGGACATTAGGAAAAAGTTCCTAACTGTCAGGGTAGTCAAACACTGGAATAAATTGCCCAGGGAGGTTGTGGAATCCCCATCTCTGGAGATATTTAAGAGTAGGTTAGATAGATGTCTATGAAGGAGGTCTAGACAGTATTTGGTCTTGCTATGAGGGAGGGGACTGGACTTGATGACCTCTCGAGGTCCCTTCCAGTCCTAGTATTCTATGATTCTATGATTCTAACTAAGCTTCTCTGCTGTTTGTAAGTTAGCAGTGAACATATATAAGCATTAAACAAAATTATTGGACAAATTACTAGAGACCTTCTCAAAATGACAAAGAGAGGTTGTTGTAGTTGTTGTTTTTCCCAGTGCGATTTTTCTACATGTGGTCTCTATACTCATTTATTCCTGTGTTCCTCTTATGAATTTGTTGAGAAGGGTGTTAAGCAAATGGCATGATATCCCATGTAAGCTTTTTCCTTATGCGTCACATACTCTGATCACTACCATGCCCATTTTCTTTGAGTAACTTATTACTAAGGAGATCTGTTCTTTTAAAGCATGCCAAGAAAACATCAATTTTTAAGAGAATGTTTACTTGAACTGATATCTGAATATTCATGAACACAGGTTGGACCTCTGGAAACCAGGACTCTCTAGCAGGACCACAGATGTTCCTGGACCAGAGAGCCATGGTAGCAGTGAGTCCAGCAGCATAAGGGAGCCCAGGCCAGCAGCAGTGGGGGTGGTGCCCAGTAGCCCTATAGGGCAAGCAGTCCCGCCAGGAGTAGGACACCTGCTGGTTCAACAAAAGCAGGGATGGCAGCCTGGCCGGAATGCTGACAACCCTGCCAGGGTGGTAGCAGGGGGCTGATGACTGGGAATCCTGCCAGAGAGCTAGTAGGAGGGCCAGCAGCCCTGCCAGGGTAGCAGCAATGGGGACAGCAATCCAGCTAGGGCCAGGAGAAGGGGGGATGGAGTTGACATCTTCTGGTCCAGCAAACTCCCTCATTCAGGACCAGTAAGGTTTGGAGGGTGCCAGACCAGGGAAGTCCAAACTGTACCAGCAAAGTAACCTGGTTCTTTTTATTGGCAAGAATGTTCAAATACTTTATTTTACTCAGAGTTAGAAATGTTGTGAGGATTTTTACAGTATGTTGCACCACTTCCATGTTTTGCTGTGATACAGGGAGCTACAACAAACTCTTCACATGCCCACAACACAGACAATTTTTCTCTCTAATTTAGGGTTTTTCATAATTATTGTTGTATCCCAGTTTAACAAGTTTCTTTTAGCTGTCCTTATTGATTACAGAATGGGATTCATTCTGCAAACACACACACATGGAAGAAGTGGGTTGTGCCCACGAAATCTCATGATACCATCTACATGTTTTGTTAGTTTATAAAGTGCTACCAGACCATTTGTTGTTTTTTAAGTTTATCCTATACAGACTAACTTGGCTACTCCCTGAAGCTTCTACTCATGAGAGTTCATCCTATTGATTTCAAGTGGTACTACTCAGGCGATTATGCAGATGTGCATTGTTTGTAGATAAAGGTATTAAAATATACAGTTGAGAAGTTTGCAGAGCTATAAAATATAATGAATAAATCTCCAACTCCCTATTCCCATAGGTCAGCTCTATGCTCCAGTGATTTTTCCAAGGTGGATAGAATAACCATAGATAATGGGGCCTTCATGTTGAAAGGGAGGCTGTGACGGTTCCCCCACGTGCTTCATGAAAATTAGCATATAAATATAAATAAGCATTACTCAGAGATGCTTTGGACAAAATACCTCATGTGACTTATCAATTTTAATATTATAATCTGCTGGATCTTCATATCCTATTTTGGTGCATGTATCATTTTTTTATGTAAAGTTAGAGATATGAAGTATGAGACTGTTTATAGTTTTCATGTGTTAATGAGAGCTATTACCATGGGCAGTAGGTAATGTAGGCAAGGAAAGGTGTTGCCTTTCCAAAGCTACCTACGCTGCCCAGCCACCCAGAAGGGGCTAGGGTCATGCCACATGGCAGGCCAGCAGCCAGGGAAGGCTGGGACCATGCCACATGGCTCCCCAGCGGTTCAGAAGGCTAGGGCTGCACCACATGGCCGCCTCAGCCCATAGCTGGGGTTGGGCAGGGCTTGGCTGGGGGGAGTGAGAAGGCTGTGAAGGGAGATGGTCTTGGCGTAAGCGGTGTGGCTTTGGGCATAAGGGGCGGGGCAGGGCTTGGGCTGCCTTCTTCAACTGGGCCTTCACCCTTTGGCCATGGCTATTGCTGATGCTCCGGAAGTCTTAATAACTGGGTCATCAACTTAACAACTTGTAAACTGCCTTGATTGTCATATGAGTCCAAAGGTGATTGCCTTAGTAAGAGATGTGTCCATAGTACCTGGTACTGAAGTTTAAAGCTAATTAATTTTCCAGGCTGGGAGGGGAGGGGAAATGGAGATCAAAAGATTCCTGCCTTGTAGGGAAAGACTATTTAAGCAAGGGAAGTTATCGGGTCTTTGTGTTTGGCTGGCTTTGGGAACTGGCCTGACACATTAGGATAGAAAAAAATAAACACAAAGAGAACTAGAGTCAGAGTAAAAGATCATCTTTGACTTAAAGACTTACCTGAAATAAGAACAGCTCATTAGGGCAAGAAACTTCTTGCAATCAGTTTTTGAGTAAATTAGAACTAGCAATGAGTTTTCTTTTCTGTTTTAGTAATTTACTTCGGCTGTTTAATCTGTAATCAGTAATTTAATCTGTCTGTTTTCACTTGCAGGTACTTAATACTACTGTTTGTACTTAATACAAACATTTTTGTTTATTGTCAAGCCTAATGTAAATAATTGTTACCTGGGAAATGGGGGGGGGGGAGGCGGGGGAAGATCTAGAATGCATATTACTCCTTCATTAATAAAGGGAGCTTACATGAGTGAGATTTCACCGTGTAAAACTTTTACACAGAGAAAGGTGGATTTATTTTGGATTTTGATTCCTTTTGGGGGTTGGTTTTCTGAATGCTGTGCCCAGAGCTGAAGTGGTTCAGTGTCTGCATTGCTCTTTAGGGCGGTGGTAACCTCCAACTCTGTGCCTTGTCTGGGGTAGACCGGAAGATCTGGCCCAGCAGAACAGGGTGGTGGGGAGCCCCAGAGAGCAAGAAGACGGGTGTTAGGAGCATGATCAGCACACAGGGGAACAGTCGCAAGGGGTGTTCCATGACTGAATCCTGTCACAGAGGCACTCATCCATGCCTTTCTTATAACTAAACAAAAAATCAATGAAAGAACAAAAAAAGAAATTTAAAGTCTGAGTGTCGCTCTCTCCATTGACACAATATTTGGTGCATTCTATATATTATTCTGGAGTTCATGGAATTTTCTGAATCCTATTTCCACATCATCTTTATGAGAGAAAGAGTTCAGAAAGCAACATGCAATTGATTTTAATAGAAACAACTGAGCCCTTCATTTTTTTTAACAATTAATTTCAGACCTAAAATAAAATCATTTAGGGAATGTTTGAAACTACTATTGTTCACCAAACAGGACATTTTCTCCCTATTAACTGCTCTTGAGCTCTCATAAAACACATGGTGGCTTTTGATATGCCCACAGGAACAGCCAGGCCATTATATCTTAGTTATACATAGGATTAGAATGGTTGCATTCAGTGAGAGGAAAGTCAGCACATTTTCCCTGTATCTCAGGAAGAGTTTAAGCAGTACTATCAGGTGGCACGCCCTCCACAGGGACTCAACTGACCCATTAGTAAAACCGAAGCTAATGTTTTAATTCCTCATCTTTCCAGGTAGAAAATGGAATCCCAAATCAGCAACCTTCTTCAATCTTTTTTTTTCAATAATAAACTGATTAAACCTTATATCTCTTATTGTAAGGCATTTTCTCCTTTCTCCTCAAATCATTTTTGTTGCTCTTTTCTGATATTTTTGCAATTGTTCAACATCCTTTTTGAAACAAGAGCACCAGAAATGGACACAGTATCCCAGTATAGATCTCACTAATGCTGTATACAGAAGCAAGATTACCTCTCTATGCCCCTGTTTATACAGCCAAGGAGTGATTATCCCTTTTGCCACAGCATCACACTAGGAACTCATACTGAATTGTTCATCTACAATGACCCTTATATCCATTTCACAGTCACTGGTTTCCAAAATACTTTACCCAATTCTGTAGGTATAACCTGCATTCCATGTTCTTTGATGTATAGCTTTGTTTTTGGCTGTTCTAAAACACATTCTGTTTGAATGGACCCAGGTTACCAACTGACCCAGATCACTCTTTGTGACTGCTTTGTCCTCGTCATGATTTACCACTCCATTAGTCTTTGTGTCATGAACAGATGTTAACAGCAGTGATTTTCCAGATCATTGAAGAAAATTGTTAATAGTTGGGCGTACTTCTGGTCACTGTAGAATCCCACTAGAAATACCCTCATCATGATTACCCATGGATGACTACTTTTTGAGAACTGCCAGTTATTCAGTTCTTACTCCATGTAATTCGTGCTGTATTGATTTATTGTAGTGTTTTTATTTTTTAAATCAGAACATATTTTACTGAGGCTAACGTCTTACAGAAATGTAAATATATTGCACCTGCAAAATTAACTTTATCATCCAAGCTGGTAATTTCAAAGAATGAAACAATAAAACCATATTGACTAATGTCACCATACCTCAATGGGTCATAGCAGAGGATGGCAGATTCAGGACAACTTGAGAAATAGGGCAGACTCACTCCAAACTGGTGATTATTCTATTATGAGATAGACCAAGCCAGAAAAAAAAATTAACTTATGTCTCACTACACTGGTTAACAAGAAGTCCTAACTGCAGTCTCCTTAGGCATCCAGTCCTTGTTCATCAGTTAGGCACTAGACATCATGATGAATGGTTATTGAAAACCAGTTTCATCCCATATAGGGTCCTCTATCCCAAGAGATCAACCACAAAACCAAAATTCTTAGCTTCAGATAAACATGCATGCATATAAACAAGATAATCATACTTACCAAATCATAATTTTTCTATTGATCCTTTACATGATATACTTTGTACAAAATTTGTGGCAGTTGTTAAACAGTGACAATATTAAGGATATAAATGGTCATATTTCAATCATACATAATCACAATTAGCATTAAGTATATTCCTATCCTATAGTTCTTTTGAAGTTGAATCCTGTATCTGCTTTTCCATTATTTTGCTCCCTACCTTCTTCCTGATGCACGGATCTGACAGGGATTTCCCTATGGCACTCCTTGAATTTCTACCACATCCCCCGGTTGTCAAGTAGTTACATCACTCTGTTGCCCAAAGGATCAATTGTGGCTGGTGTTGGGTTACAAATCACTTGAATGCCAGGATAATAAAATATTGTTATCTTTCTTGTATGAGTAAAGAATAGCAGAACTGTACTTAGCCTGTCCTGATTGTGGGTGTCTCTTGCTTCTGAAATGCCATATCCCTGTCAAGAGAGAGGGTGGGGACAGGTGTTTGCTTGATGGTCTGCTTAGGAATCACAAATACTATTTGGCCTGCCCCTCTCCTATGTTTAAAGACAGCTGATTAGGCTCTATAGAGATCTTTTGAGGTTTTTTTCATGATTACTTTAGAGCTAAAATGCTTACACCTACTCTGGGACAGTGTTTTTGTGAAAGAGACAGCCCAGCCTGCATTAGCAGTGGGGTTCCCTCACTGAGAGCTGAAAAATCAGTGCTGGAACCTCAAGAGAATGTCCGTAACGGGCAGACAAATGGTCCATCTAGCCCAATATCCTGTCTTCCAGCAGTGGCCAATGCCAGATGCTTCAGAGGGAATGAACAGAACAGGTAACCAAGTGATCCATCTGCTGTGGCTTACTTCATTGCTTTTGACGAACAGAAGCTAGAGATACTTGGAGCATGGGATTGCATCCCTATCCATCTTGGATAATAGCCACTTATGGACCTTTTCTCTAGGAACTGATACAATTCTTTTTTAACCCTGTTATGGTTTGGGCCTTCCCAGCATTCCCAGCAAATAATGGGTTGATTCTGTGTTGTGTGAAGAAATATTTCCTGTGGGTTTTTTTTTAAACCTGCTTCTCAATTTTACTGGGTGACCCCTAGTTCTTGTATTATGTAAAGGATGAATAACACTACTTTATTCACTTTCTTCTCACCAGTTAAGATTTTATAGACCTCGCCATATCCCCCCTTAGTTGCCTCTTTTCCAAGCTGAAAAGTCCCAATCGTTTTAATCTGTCTTCTAATTTCATGGTCCTAATCATTTTAGTAGCCCTTCTCTGTACCTTTTCCAAGCTAGATAGGTAAATAGATATTGGAGATGGGGTGAAAAGACTGTACATAGTGTTCAAGATGTGAACATACCATGAACGTATATAGCAGCTTTATGATAATGTTCTACCTTATCTATCACTTTCCTAATGGTTCTTAAAGATCCAGTTAGCTTTTATGACTGCTGATGTACATTGAGTGGATGTTTTCAGAGTACTTTCCACATGACTCCAAAATCTCTCTTGAGTGGTACCAGCTAATTTAGACCCCATCATTTTATATGTATAGTTAGACTGGTAAATACAAAGTAGTGCACATTGGAAAACCAACATCCTACCTTCACACTCCCTGTTTCACTCTCATTGGCCCTGCCATACTCCCTCTCCCCCTATACATTTGAACACTGCCCCTAATTTCAGTTTTTGAGGAAATCAGTGGGGCCTGGCACCTCCAGGATCAATGCAGCTCCTAGCAGTTCTGTCTCTCCTTGGGCATCCTGTTAAGTCTCAGCATCTCTGGTTCCACTCTTTAGGGCTTCCATAGTTCTTGCAGCGCACTTCCTCTTTCTTCAGCAGTCCACCCTGAATGAGCCAAACTTCTCTCATTTTTACTTAGTCTCCAGCCACAGCATACCCAGCACAGCCAAGGGGGCATTGCCTCCTAAGCCCAGAGATTAGCTTAATCCTCTTGGGACAAGTACCCTCCCCAACAAGACAGACAGAGGATGAAAAGAAAGGAAGTCCTATCACCCTCATTTTACAAATGAGGAACTGAGGCAAAAGTTTACCATGAAATCTGTAGTGGAGCTGGCAACTAAACTCATTTCTTTTGAGTCCCAGCCTAGTGCCTTATCCAAAAGGACAAACTCCTATATTTCTCTGTGCTATGCAGGGATATGTAATGTACATATGAACATAAGAACAGCCATACTGGGTGAAGCCAAAAGTCCATCTAGCTAGTATCCTGCCCTCCGACAGTGGCCAATGTCAGGAGCTGCAGAGGGAATGAACTGAACAGGTAACCATCACATGATCCCTCCCCTGTCACTCATTCCCAGCTTCTGACAAACAGAGGCTAGGGACACCATTCCTACCCATCCTGGCTAAGTCATTGATGGACTTGTCCTTCATGAATTTATATAGTTCTTTTTTGAACCCTGCTTAAGTAAACTTGTAGTAAATTTGTATTAAACCCCTCTTCTTTTGAGAAGTGACAGGCTTTCAAATCCAACTAATATTAACAACTCTAGGTATATGTTGAAATATAGTATTTACAACCAATGGAGGGGTAGGGGGGAGGTGCCTGTAAACAGGGTAGTGTAGAACCACCTGTCCCCCCCTCCCCCACTGCTCCAGGAAAGTGCCCCAATTCCAATTAATGACAAGTATGTTAGCTTTCTTAATAGATCACATTCATCCAAAAACTATGGGAGCTTGGGTATTATATGTACTATAACAGCAGAATGTCACAGCAGTAATGATGGGCAACTGATTGTCACTATGTTATAAATCTTGGTTAATAGATTTCTCTTCATATGTATTGTCACTGGTCTAACTGACTAGTGCTTTGCCTAAATTTAGAGCTCCCTGTGTCCTGTATTGACTGAGAGAAAAAAAATGTAAGGATTCATTCATTAAGTCTTTTTTTCCTCCAAGGGATAGAAGTAATTTTTATTTTCTCCGAGAGGAGTTCAATGATGATATTTTGTCAATCTGTGATAAGGGAGAACTAAACTGCTTTCCTCATCACTGCTTTTCAGAGTCTATCTGTTTAAAGAGCACAGTAAAAGCTAATGGGTTATATATTTCAAACTTGAGGGAAATGGGGCCAAGAGCATATCCATCATTTCCATCCTGAAGGCCAAAAGCTAGCAGGAAGAGAGCTTATATCTTTAGTTTTCAGGAAAAAAGTAAAAGATCAAGTTCAAAATTTTGGTTTCTAATTGTCCAGTGAGATTAAGATAAAAGTGAAACAGCAAAAGGCACATGGGTTCCAAAGGAGAGAGATGGATCCTAAATATTTTTGTTCTGGTGACTCAGAGGGAGTCCATATGAAAATAAAATCAAGTCAACAAAACTTTAAAAGAAGCAACATCTTCATTCCCATATATAATAATTAGCACAGTCCCTTATGTTCTCTATTGCTAATCAACAGCTACTTTGGAAAAAGTTAAGAATATTACGTACCATATTTCTTGAGAAATTTCAAATCTTCATTGTTGCCTAATTTTATTACTTCCACAAATAAACTGAATTAATCTTATTTAGCCTCCAAATAGTTTTTTAGATAAGGAGAAGTCAATTCTGGTCCCCCTACCATCAAGCCCTGCAACGCAGCTCTGCTGCTGGCCTCCCAGCCAGATCCCACAGCATGCAACTGGCCCAGCTGAGCTTGCAGCCACAGCAGGGCTGACAGCCCTGCTACTGCACCAGTCCTGCTAAAGTCCACTGTCCCGCTGGCTCTTTTGGCTCCTGGCTGCTGGCCCCACTGCCCTGCAGAGCCCGTTGGAGCTTGCTGCTATGCCAGTTGGTTATAATAATACAGACAGAACACTGAACTCTGTGACATGTATATACTCCTTGTAATGAACAGGCACAGAAGGAATTATGGCCCCAATCCTGCCTCAGGAGCCACTAGAACAAACACCTGTATTTAATTCCATTGAAGTCAAGTGGAATGTTAGTAGCAGATCCTGAGTGCCAACAATTCATAAAATAATTGAGCTTTATATGGTAATGCCTGTCATGCTGTGACATGCTCCTCATAGGGGAGCCACCTGAAACTGGGCCCTTTAACCCACTGCTCTGGGCTCCCTTTCACACTGTATTGCAGTGGCAAGCTGCAAAGCCTTCCAGCTTTCACAATGGTAGAGACACACCCAACTGCAGTTACGTACTGGCTCTTAAATAACCAATTTCCCAGCCCAGGACCCCAGAGCAGTGCCATCATGCCCTGGTCAAATCTGGCCAGTATATGAGTTTAATAACGAGTCCCCACTGCTCCCTCAGTGTGAAGAGGACAATACATACCTGTGGTAACCAAACAGAGATTTTCATGAAACACTCTAGACAATGCTCATTGCTTTAAATGAAAACAAAATAAGTTTATTAACTACAAAATATAGCTTGTAAGTGATAATAAGTGACAGCAAAGAGACCAGATCAGATTACCCAGCACATAAACAAACCACTAACTAAATTTAATATACCAAATAGATTGGATACAAATTAGCAGATTATCACCCTGAGAAATGATACAAGCAGGCTGCTGTATGCTGCCTCGACCCTCAGCACCATCCCAGACCATGGAGCTGTGAGGGCAGCACTTGCAGGTGTGCACAGTACTTGGAGACCTGCTGTCACATTTCCCCCAGGGGCTGCAGAGATATGCCAGCAGCCCGCTGCTTCTGGGAATGATTTGGTACAAGGGTATCTCACTATGGACATTACTAGAAACATCCACTTTGAGGTGAAACACAATCACTACTGCGGGTGTGGTGCTGAAAAAGATACAGAGCACAGGACTATCATTACAGGTATGACAGTACTCACAGTGGCCCTATAGCAGGGGTGGCCAACCTGTGGCTCCAGAGACACATGTGGCTCTTCAGAAGTTAATGTGCTGCTCCTTGCGTAGGTACCAAATCCAGGGCTGGAGCTACAGGTGCTAACTTTATACTGGGCCGGAGGGTGCTCACTGTTCAACCCCCAGCTCTTCCCTACTCACTGTCCCCCTAGGATCCTGACACTTGGTACCTTCTCCACTGAGCCTGTCACACCCATGCTTCCCGCGTCCAGTGTCTCCCACTGAGAAAGAGCTGATCACAGAGGGCAGGAGGAAAAGGAGAAGGAGGCACTGACCAGTGCGGCTGCCAGTGGGCGGGATGGGCTGAGAGTGGTAGTGGGGAGATGATCAGGGCTGCTGACATATAACTGTTGCTCTTTGGCAATGTGCATTGGTAAATTCTGGCTACTTCTCAGCTTTAGGTTGTTTACCCCTGCCCTATAGCATGCTTGGAAATGTGTAGCAAGCTTTTTTGAGGCCCAACCAGAGCTAGCCAGACAATAGGGATTTTCCCCCAAATGAACATTTTGTCACAATTTTGATTTTTTAGGAAAAAAATGACCAAAACCTAAAAATTTCTATCCAGAAAATCAAAATAAAATATGATATTAAACTGATTTTTGAAGACAATTTTTCTGTGATCATCTAGCTTTCAAGCACTCCCAAGTTCCAAATGTATATCCTTTTGTGGCATGAGGAAAAATTAATGTAATGCATAAAAGTTTTCAGTTTTCAATGTGATACCAAACTCTGTGAAGAGAAAGTCTTCTAAAGAGATCATCAAAATGCAGGGTTTTGCAAGGGGTAGAACATCAATAAATTTTACAAGCATAAACATGCAGCATTCCATAGTTTTGGGAGGAATGTGAAATTTACATATTTTAACATCAAGTAATCATTCCAGGATTTTTTTTCTTTTTGTGGCAAATAGAATGTAAATCTTGCTGATGGTATTTGAGAGTTCCGATGATGGATCACAATACAGTAGCTCTGTTATGGTTGCATTATGCAAATACCTTTAAAATGTACGTGACAAACATGTATTTGAAGATTTACTGTATATAAAGACAGATTCTTGACTTAATGCAACCCTATATCTTCTCCAAAGCTTTTTGCATTTATGATGCACATATATGTAATTAAATACTCATTGCACTATGTGTGTGAAAGTAGTGTTTGTGAATGATACAAGATTGAAAGGGCTGAAGTGCACTACTTACCCATGCGCACGCACACACACACACACACACACACACACACACTTACACTTACACTTACTGGCAATGGTACTGAAAGCCTCAGCCATGTAACTAATGCCTGTTCTGGGTGATCTTGTTAAAGTGTAAGCTGTTGTACTTCAGGCCCACCTAATTTGGAATCATGGCCAGGAGAATATTCTGCACAGTGAACCAACTAATCAAACCAAGACTGCACAGCCCAGGCACCAGACCCAAGCATTGACTACTGTGAAAAGCTGTCAGTGTACTTCACTGATGAGATCAACTATTATGATGGAACCTACTGGGAAAGAATATTCCACCCCTGACCAGTTTGTATTATCCGCCCCACCACCTCTAACTGATTATGTGTCCATCGCCTGTGCTGAAGCAGAAGAAGCTGAAAAATATGTCAGACTGTCTTTCCTGACTGGTAAAAGCAAGTGGGAAACAATTATGCACACTGCTAATAGACTACTAATTACCCACTAGAACACATCAGAAAAATTCTGACTAAACTTTCTTTAGTTGAAATTTGTCTATTGATTGAAATCGAAAGATTTTGTGGAGATGGCTGGAGCTTGACCAAGTTTCAGTGGAGCTCTGCCTCCCTATCAGCTCATTGGCATGGCTTCTCAACAGCTTACCAGGTAAACTACCTCAGATTCTTGGGCTAGATCAGGGGTGGACTGGCAATCAAAATAGGCCCGGGAAATGGGTTGTGAACAGCCCACTTCTTCACATCAAAGAATTTTTTTTTAATTTACTCTTTGACCCCCATTAGCCACACCCCCTGACTCCCATTAGCCAGGCCTCTGGAGGTAAAACCCTCGGGGCAAGATGGACACATGACCAGAAGTAAAAGGTGTTATGTGACCCCTCTCTAAGGACTTTTCCCACCATCCTCCTACCAATAGGGATTAGTTTGGCCCCCACCAAATCTCCCTCATGCAACTATCCTGCAATTACATTAACTCAATGTGTGTGACATTAACTCAGAGGCGGAGAGGCTGGGGGAAGTGTTCCCTCTAAGGCTATACTGGCAGCTTCTTGCGCAAGAACTGTTTTGCGGAAGACTTCTTGCACAAAAAGTCTTCCACAAGAGCACGTCTACACTGGCATGTGCTTTTGCTCAAGAGATGTGCTTTTGCGCAAGAGCATCTATGGCAGTGTGGACGCTCTCTTGTGCAAGAAAGCTCTTATGGCCATTTTAGCCATAGGCCTTTCTTGTGCAAGAAATTCATGTTGCCTGTCTACACTGCCCTCTTGCGCAATACGACTTATTCCTCGTGGGGAGAGGAATAACTCTTCCGGAAGAAGCCCTGTTTTCTGACGCTAGATTGTAAATTTACTTGCTCAAGAACGCGCATGCAGTGTAGACACCTGGCAAGTTTTTGCGCAAGAACAGTTGTTCTTGAGCAAGAAGCTGCCACTGTAGACGTAGCCTAAGAGTTTCCTCCCATGAGCAGAATGAATTTTGTGTTGTGCACCAGTACTGAGTTCATGAGGCTTGTTTGGATGTGCCAGTGTGGCACCCCAGTTATTAATAAATATCTTATAAACCTCTACCTTTTCCCTCTGTTGCCACGTCTCCTCCCCTTGTTCCATCAGCTCCCCTGGTGCCTGCTGCCTCCCAAACCTTCACCCTCCTCTGCTGTCCTGACTCCTGCCCTTCTCACTGCCCTCATCCCTCCTGTCACCTGCCCCCCTTCACCAGCCCTTCTTTCCCCCCTGTTCCCACTCCTCCAGTCGCCCCACTCTGATCATGTGAGCTACCCCTCCTCATCCCCTCTCCTAACACCTCCCTCTACATACCTGCCCTGCCTCTCTCCTCTGGTGCTGGTCCCTCCCATGCAGGTGTCTGCCCTTCTGCTTCACCCCCAGAATCCCTTGGCACTTGCACCTTCCCTTACCCCTGCACCCTCCTGATGCTCCCCTTCCTTAACTTCCCCTGCCCCCTTTGCCCTCTTTTTCCCTGACGCCCACCCCCTCACCACCCTCTGCTCCTGTTCCCCTCATGCCCCTCTGTGCCCTCACACATGACTTGCTCCATCCCCACCTTCCTCATGCCCACCCCTTCTTCCAAGCCTTCTCCCAGCACCTCCCCCTCCCCCTCTAGCTCCCAATGCCCTTACCCTCTCCTCTCCCAGCATAACCCTGTCCCCACTCCCACTGACACTTCCCGTCCTGCCCTTTTCCTCATTGTCTCCACTTGGCCCCCTGGCATTTGTCTCTCCTTTACCCTGTCCCTTGGTGCCTTACCCTTTCTTCTCCTGACCTGCCCCGCTCCCCTCAGCACAAGCCCCTTCCTCTGCCAGCCTTTCCCCCCTTTCCCTCCCCTCCTCTCCCTCACTGTCTGCCTTCCAGTTTGTGGTGTTGGAGTCTGTGATCGGGCCCCAGAAATCCCCACAGCCCTGGGCCCAGCTGCTTCCAGGGCTCCAGACCACTTGCCAGGTCTGTTTTGCAAAGAATTTCATAATGCCTTGATTTTGGTGCAAATAGCTTCAAAAGTAATTTTAAAATTATCAGTGGCACTGAATTGCCATTCTTGCCCCAGCTTTGCCATCTACTACAAATGGAAATAGTCAATATTTCCTTCAGAGAAGTATAAGTACCAAACTTCTTGAAACATTCACCCAGTCCTCAAGGATCCATCACACAGCCCTTAAGTCCTCTCTAACTACCATCCAGTCTCCAATCTCCCATTCCTGGGCAAAATAAAATTCAGAAAATAAACACCAAACTGCAACACGGGACAACACTCAACATAACATATGTCTGACCATCAGGATTCATAAGGCAGTCATTAGATGCAGTAGGCTGGGGGTGTGGACCTGCTGCCTTCCCATGACCATGGAAAGGCTAATATCTTCATGCTCACACTGGCTGACCATGACAGCCTTTGACGAATTGGACTACTAACATTCCCCTCTCATATAGCAGAAGTAAATGGCACAGCATTAAAGAGTGTTGATAGGAAACTGCTCCTCCTCTCCAATAGCCTTTACCTGTAGAGTTCCACAGCATCCATCACATCACTACTATATCATGCAAAGCCAGAAGACTGAGAGATACCATTGGCTTAAAAAAGCAGCAATATGCCAATAACACTGAACTATACATTTAATTCTCAACTGATGCTGCTGTCCAACTTCTAAAATATCAGAATGCCTCCAGAAATTGAGCTCTCACTAAAAATTAGTTGGCTCAAGCTAAAGCCGGGGAAGACTGAAGTAGTGCTGGTCAGAAAGGGAAACATTTCTAAGAGCACACCAACATTTGTCTCCATTTTCACTGAAAATGTGCAACCCCCATTTGGCAAAGTGGTGCAAAGCCTTTATGTTATATTAAACTTCTCACTAAGCTCGGGGGACATAGTACTGGTTTCCATAAATGGCTTCTTTCACCTCCAGTTTGCTAGGAAACTTTGTTCTTTTTTCCTGAGCAAGGACCTGAACACAGTCATCTATGTGTTTGCCATGAACAGGCTGAATTACTGTAACTCATTGCACCTGAAACTAAATGTAAAGGTAAGGTACAGGTTCCAGGTGGTATGGAATGCATCTGCCTGCTTGACCATGATTTAAGCTACCATGAACATAATAGACCTGTGCTTCATTCCTTCTTCTGCCTTTCCATCAGCTTCTGAGGGCAGTTTAAAGGCCTTCATGTGAATTTTCAGGGCAATTAATGGATCAATCCAAAACACATCAATGACCAAATATCAACTGATGAGCCACTGAGGCAACTGATCTCCTGTGGTGCAGTACAGACCCACAAATCTAAGGATAAAGCATCAGAGTGGTGGGGCCAAAGCTTTCTTAGTTCAGGGGATACAGCTATGGAACAATCCTCTGGAAGAGATAAGTGACTCCAGAGTCTGGCAAACTTTAGGAAACATTGCAAGACCTTCCTCTTTGGAAAAGCTTTTCCATCACGAGGGGTACTCATAATATAAACATGCACTTCTATTACCAAACTCCTACCAAACTAGTCCTCACTCCTCCAAGCTACCCCAAGAAGAGTTTTACTCTGAGAGGGGAAAACTATCCAAGACTCCATGAAGTCCACTAGAGCTTTCACTATTACTATTGATTTTACATGGAAGATCCTGAGAAACTATAATGAAGAGCAGTAATACAAAGCCATAAGATACAAACATATTATTTGTGACTACATTTAACTGAAGATTTTGAGTGAAATGTTAGGAACATATTTTAATTAACTATTACTGTACCCTGGAATCAGTGCCCCAACCCTCCTGAAGCCCTAGTGGCTAGGGTACATTTCCTGCATAATCCATTAGGCTGTGGGGAGCTCTGGTACTCTGGTTACATACTTAAGGGATGATGTGACAGAGAAGAAAGTAAACGTGCTAATTGTTTAGCTAAGGAATTTCTCAAACCTACACATTTTACTCTTAAAAAGCACAGGAGTCACAGATCAAGGCAATCTCCTGAATCCCAGGTTTGATCTGAATCCTTTAGGCCGGGGAATCTTTCCATCCTTTTTGTCCTGACCATCCTGCTACTGACAGTGGAATGGTTCCCTTTGGTTGGAGAGCCTTTCTTTTAAAAAACAGCCTCTATCGTGTTTTTTGCTCATCTGCTCCTGCTGGGGAATTTCCATATTTCCACCACTCATCTGCTTCTGGGCTGAGAGCCAATGTCAATGACCCTGCTGGTAGCAGACCTTTTTTTTCCCACTGGGTAGAGCCATTCAATGTTTTGTCATGTGTTTCCAGGTGTACTCTCTCCATTGGCTGCCAAACTACTGCTACAGAATGAATGCCTAAAGCCATGCTAAAGATGACATTAAAAATGTAGAGTAAAGTACAACATAGCATTCATGAAACAAAATAGGAGTTTTAAGCTGAAAGAGATATAGCCCTCAAACTGTTATACCATTATGTATTAACACTGGTCTACAATTTTTTAGAAGTCGTCTGCTTCAGAGATAAAATGTGCTATTTATTATGTATTTTGATGTGCTGAATTCAAATATGACAATTAAAACAACTGATTGGCTACTGTTTCCAAGATATTTAAGTTTTTACATTTTACGTCTATGTATATCGTGTAGATAGTAGAGTTTTAATCATAAATTGTAAACCTAGGTATTTTCATGTGTTTATGGTTGCTTTACATGATAATATTTCACCTGTCCTCTTTACGTAACACTTTAAAATCAGCAAAAGGGTTATATAAATAAAATTTATTATGAAACAAAAGGCAAAAACCTATTATGTACATAGTTTAGTCCTATTCAGTGTCTACTCAGCGCTTCTTGACTTGTCTCTTCTATTCATTAAATGGAGCATCTCTTGTCACTGTCCAGCAATAGTCTGCAAGCATTGATGGGCTCCATTTGCCCTGATTTATAGCGTTTCTCCATTGTTGCAATGTCCTGGTGAAATCACTCGCCGTGCTCGTCGCTCACTGCTCCGCAGTTCGGTGGAAAAAAATCTAGATGAGAGTGCAAAAAATGTGTCTTTAGTGACATGTTGCAACCAAAGCTTTTGTATGCCTTGAGGATGTTTTCCACCAACAACCTGTAGTTGTCTGCCCTGTTGTTTCCGAGAAAATTTATTGCCACTAACTGGAAGGCTTTCCATGCCGTCTTTTCCCTGCCACGCAGTGCATGGTCAAATGCATCATCTCGAAGAAGTTCACGAATCTGAGGACCAACAAAGACACCTTCCTTTATCTTAGCTTCACTTAACCTTGGAAATGTTCCACGGAGGTACTTGAAAGCTGCTTGTGTTTTGTCCATGGCCTTGACAAAGTTCTTCATCAGACCCAGCTTGATGTGTAAGGGTGGTAACAAAATCTTCCTTGATTCAACAAGTGGTGGATGCTGAACACTTTTCCTCCCAGGCTCCAATGACTGTCGGAGTGGCCAATCTATCTTGATGATGTAGTGGAATCTCTTGCACGACTATCCCATTCGCAGAGAAAACAGCAGTACTTTGTGTATCCAGTCTGCAGACCAAGCAAGAGAGCAACAACCTTCAAATTGCCACAAAGCTGCCACTCATGTTGGTCATAGTTTATGCCCCTCAAAAGTTGTTTCATGTTGTCATAGGTTTCCTTCATATGGACAGTATGACCAACTGGAATTGATGGCAAAACGTTGCCATTATGCAGCAAAAGAGCTTTAAGACTCGTCTTCGATGAATCAATGAACAGTCTCCACTCATCTGGATCGTGAACAATGTTGAGGGCTGCCATCACACCATCGATGTTGTTGCAGGCTACAAGATCACCTTTCATGAAGAAGAATGGGACAAGAGCCTTTTGACGGTCACGGAACATGGAAACCCTAACATCACCTGCCAGGAGATTCCACTGCTGTAGTCTGGAGCCCAACAGCTCTGCCTTACTCTTGGGTAGTTCCAAATCCCTGACAAGGTCATTCAGTTCACCTTGTGTTATGAGGTGTGGTTCAGAGGAGGAGGAGAAAATGTGGGTCCTGTGACACTGAAGTTTCATCCTCTTCTTCTTCCTCGTCTGACTCAATTGAGAATGATTCTGGTGCATCAGGAACCAGCAGTCCTTCTCCGTGGGGTACTGGGCGTATAGCTGATGGAATGTTTGGATAATGCACAGTCCACTTTTTCTTCTTTGACACACCTTTCCCAACTGGAGGCACCATGCAGAAGTAACAATTGCTGGTATGATCTGTTGGCTCTCTCCAAATCATTGGCACTGCAAAAGGCATAGATTTCCTTTTCCTGTTCAACCACTGGCGAAGATTTGTTGCACAAGTGTTGCAGCATATATGTGGGGCCCACCTCTTGTCCTGATCTCCAATTTTGCAACCAAAATAAAGGTGATAGGCTTTCTTAACCATAGTGGTTATACTGCATTTTTGTGATGCAAAAGTCACTTCACCACAAACATAGCAGAAGTTATCTGCACTGTTCACACAAGTACGAGACATCTCTGCTCACTTTGGCTAAACAGAAATGTGTCCCTTTGCAAAATCAAACACTGACAAATAAGAGAGCATGACACTGTATGATTTCTAGAGCTGATATAGGGCAATTTGTTCAGCAGAGTGATGTAAGCTTCTTTATGATTGCATCATCCATGACTTGGAGGAATAACATGATGCAATTCATATCATGTATGATGCAATACCAGCTTCAGATTGCATCATTCATTGTTTTGCCTAAAAAGCAAGTACTGTCCAAACCCAGTCATAGATTTATTCATAGATCCAGTCAAAGATGTATTTTAGTCATTTCTGGTTCAAATTGAGATCCCTTCCCTTTATAACTCACTTATCGTCCGCCATTCCCAAGTCAAGGGTCGTATATACTGACCCAATAGCATATCTTGAAAACTAGAGCCGATCAACAATTGTAAGCATCATTTTCGTTCTCAGTGACCCAGAATTAGTAAAGTTTGACTACATTTATTTCAGAAGCATTTTGGCTGTAGAGCAGTGTAATTAGTCCCTTAGCTCATTCCAGTCACCCTCATCAACTGCTAATGAATGACGCAAGTATCCTGGATAGTGGCTTTACAGACTGCATAGATGAACTCTGATTATCATTCGAATCATTCTGACAGTGGGCATGTCTACACTTGGAAATTATTTCAAAATAATAACTCCCAAAATAACTATTTTGAAATAGTGTATCCACACGACAGGGAAGCCTCAAAATTAGTCTGAGGCAGGGTCCCTTAATGTGGACACGCTACCTCGACTTAGAGCCCCAGGGGAATAATTACTTTGAATGACTCTGGGGAGTAGTGATTTTGAAATAGCTGCAGTGGAGCATCAATACTACCACTGTTTTGAAATGACCACTTTGAAATAAGCGTTACTCTATGTGGAAAGGAGGAGTTATTCTTTCAAAATAACCAGCCTGTTATTTTGAAATAATAGGGTTGGTAGTGTGGATGCTCCGCTTGTTATTTTGAAATAAGCGAAGTTATTTTGAAATAACTCCCTAGTGTAGACCAGGCCCAGAGATCTCATGGAGAGGACAGAAAAACAGTCCTGCATGTAGGGCCATGAAGGACAACATCCAATTTGAGAGACATGAATGGCATATGCAGTATCACTGAGCCACACTTAGTTTGAGCTTGCAACTTTCAAAATACTGTTTAGAGAATGTGGATGCTTGGATTTGCTAGGTGTCCATGATTTCAAATGAAGACTGTGCTTTTCCCATGTAAAGCCAAATTCTTCCCTGACCTGAGTTCTCATCAATTTCAACAGGAATAGCATTATGCATGTGAAGTCAGTAATTGACTCAAAGCTAATCTTAGTCAATATTCTGGGTTCATGACTCACCACGGCAGAGCCTCCTGTGGGTCATTCCAGTAATTAGCTCAGTCCAGCCTCAGGGCACCCTCTCCAAGTGGTGTCTCAGCCAGTATTATCTTTTTGTCCATTCTCCACCACGTAGCCAGACCTTCCCAGACTATGGCACCCTTTACTTAGGGTACTACCCTAAGGCAGTGCCCTCCCAGGAAACCCCAATTACCTAAACCATCTTGCCTCAGTGACCCACTGTCAATCATCATCTAGTCCCTGGCTCAGGGGAAACTGTAGTCTAGAATGGGCATTCATCATTGGCAAGGGGGTGTGGACCTGCTACCTTCTCCTACTGTTCCTCGGCAGTCCTAGAACCTCCCTGGTCCCCTATAGCTGGGCCTCAGCCTGGAGTTTATTCAGACCTAAGTTCCCCTCTTTCATCCTGCCTTTTCCCAGAACTACTCTGTCCAAGGTATTCTGCTAGCAGGCAGCTAGGTCCCTCTCCCATTAGAGCTGAAGCAAGAGTGAGCTGAACCTGGCCAGCCATCTTTTTATCCAGCCCTGCCAGGCTCTGATTGGTTGTCACAAGCCCTCTCCCAGTTGGCTCCCAGGATTAGCCCTCTCCACTCCAGTGAAGGGAACAGCCCCATCACACCTGGTATAACAATACTATTGCTTGTCACTGTTTAGTAATTGCCTGGATCCAACAGGCAAAAAAAGTAATGGTATGTCAAAGTGCATGAAAACAGACTAGAACTGGTTGATACTACAGGAACAGTGTTTTTGGACATTTGGCCAAATTCTAAAAATGAATTCTTTGGCTCTTCACAAATGTGAACAGCCATGTGAAACAGTTAAATATCCAGTTCACATAGAAGCCACAATATTTGTGCATTAAGATGAATATTTATTATTTACTGCTATTTTAAAAGTTACAATCATCCAATCAAGGACAGGACAGAGGAGTTTAAGAGGGAGAGCAAGAGATCCCATCGCTGAACAGGCTACCAGACTTCCCCTGTGTGACTCACAAGGGGGCAGGCCTGACCTAGGTGAGCAGGCTTTAAAAGCCAGAGGCAGAGTGACCAGGGGAGTGAAACGGATAGGGGGCTGCAGACAGGGGACTTTAAGAGGGAGAGCAAGAGATCCTGTTGCTGAACTGGCTACCTGGTGAGAGTGAGAGTACTTGCTTTTGGTGTGAGTGAGTTTGCTCGACTGTTTGAATTTTGATTCTGATTTCAGGTGACTTCAGTTTCAGTTTCAGCTGCTGTAGCAGTTGGGACTGAGTGCCTGACCTTTGTTCCCTTGATTGTTCCCTTGATTGCCTCTGATCAGCCTTCCCCTGTGTGACTCACGAGGGGGTAGGCCTGACCTAGGAGAGCAGACTTTAAAAGCCAGAGGCAGAGCGTCCAGGGGAGTGAAGCAGACAGGGGGCTGCAGACAGGGGAATTTAAGAGGGAGTTTGACAGAGGGAGGCCAACGATGGTCAGAAAGACCTGCAACACCTGTGCCAGCACTACTTCTGTCTCCTCCACATGCTCCTGTAGCCAGACAGAGTGCCTGAACATGGATGCCTCTACCCAGATCCTGGTATGGTTTTGCAGGGACTGTGGCTTGCAATTCCCACTTATTGATATCCAGGCTGGAGGGACCATCCAATGTGAAAGGTGCCTGCTGGTGGAATCTCTCAGGCAGCAGGTGGGAGAGCTACAGGAGAAGGTGGCTAGGTTGAGGAGCATCTGAATCCATGAGCAGTTCCTGGACAGTGTTCATGTGGAGACAGCTGAGGTGGCTGTCCCAGGACACAGGACTGCTGACACATCACTGGTGGAGGAGGAGACAGGACTGCTGACACATCACTGGTGGAGGAGGAGACAGCTCAGGGTGGACACTGGCAGCTGGTTACTTCTGGCAGCAGGCAGTGCTCCACCCCTGCTCCGAACCCTCCCACTATGGCACTAGGAAACCGTTATGCTCTGCTTGATACAGGAGATAAGGAATCACCCCGTACAACAGAGGAGGAGAAGCCTCATTCCTCCAAAGCTGGGAGGTCTGCTGCCACCACTGCAAATAGGAAACGTAGGATAGTGGTAGTAGTGGTGGTCGGAGACTCTCTTCTGAGGGGGATGGAGGTGCCCATCTGTCACCCTGACATATCTTCTTGGGAGGAATGCTGCCTGCCGGGCAAGGAGTAACGGTAGTTTGAATTAGGATCTTTAATTCGAACTACCTAGTCCATGCCGCGTGTAGCTGCGGGCATGGAGTTCGGACTAAGGGGGATTTAAAAATGGTGGCTCCTGGGAACATGCAAATGAAGCCCGGGATATTTAAATCCCGGGCTTCATTTGCAACTCCGCTTGCCCTCATTACCCTACCTAGCTCGAACTAACGAGCTAGTGTAGCCGTACCCTTAGATGCCTATATACAAATGCAAGAAGTATGGGCAATAAGCAGGAAGAACTGGAAGTGCTAATAAATAAATACAACTATGACATCGTTGGCATCACAGAAACTTGGTGGGATAATACACACTATTGGAATATTGATATAGAAGGGTACAGCTTACTCAGGAAGGACAGGCGTGGAAAAAGGGAGGAGGTGTTGCTTTATATATTAAAAATGTACACACTTGGACTGAGGTGGAGATGGACATAGGAGATGTATTGAGAGTCTCTGGGGGTATGTCTACACTACAGTGTTATTTCGAAATATCTAATTTTGAAACAGTTATTTCAAAATATCTTATTTCAAAATAATGCGTCTACCCACAAAATGCATTGTGAAATAGTTTTTTGCTATTTCGAAATAGTGCGTCCACACTGATTGGACGCTGAATCGCATTTAAGGCCAGCCAGAACTGGTTCCAGCAGGGCATCAGGTCAGAAGTTACCTTGTGGCCAGGGCGGCCAGCAGGGCACCCTGGGAAGGGCTGGAGGCCCCCTATTTCGAAATAAGCATCTACACAGTGCTTATTTCAAAATAGCTATTTCAAAATTGGTGCTATTCCTCGTGGAATGAGGTTTACCAATTTTGAAATAAGCCCTCTGCTATTTCAAATTAATTTTGAAATAGCAGTTGGCTTGTGTAGATGCTAGGAAAGTTATTTTGAAATTACGCCTGTTATTTCGAAACTAGTCAATTAGCCCGTCATAACATGGGATTTTCAGTTCTCTCCTCCACGTCCTATTCTCTTTCTATCTCGGTCTTCTCTCCTGAGCCTCTGGTCTCTCGCTCCATCTCTCTCTCTCTCTCCCCTCCTCCTACTGCCTTCCCCTCTCAGCTCTCCTCCATCTCCTGCCTCTCTCTCTGTCTCTCTTTCTCTTCTCCCCCTCCTGCCTCTCACTCTCTTTCTCTTCTCCTCCCCCTCCTGCATGGGGAGTGTAGAGCCCAAATGGCTGTTTGCACTGCTTGGTCCCGTGCGGCAGCCCAGCTGAGCAGCTGCCTATGAGCTCCAGCTGCCCCCCTGCACTGTTTCCCTTCACCCCAGCACTGATCCTGCAGCCTCCCAGTTGTCCTCCCCCTCCCCCTCCCCCTCATTCACCCCTCTCCCCCCCCCCCATCCTGGCTCAGCGCCCAGCCCCCACTCACAGGTGCCAACTGGAGGACTGAGCAGGGGGCAGCCATGGAGCAGGAGGCTGGAGAGAAGTGGCACTTTCCCCTTAAAAGCGCAGCTTCTCTCCAGCTGGCTGTGCAGCTGCTTGTGCTCCTCCAGCCCGCACCTCCCTCTCGAGCTCGCTCCAGGTTGCGAACTCTCCCAGGCTGGTTGGACCAGACATCAGCACAGTAAGGACATGACAGAGGCTCCAGGACCCGCCCCCTGGCCATATATGTCAGCACCCTGCCCCCCTTCACCTTCCGCCATGGCGCTCAGCTGACTTCTGTGCTGCTCAACCAGGCCGCCGCGTGGGAGCAAGTGGGCAAGCGGCCGTTTGGGGTCCGCGCTCCCCATGCAGCACCACCGTGCTGCATGGGGAGCGCAGACCCCAAATGGTCGCTTGTGCTGCTAGCTCCCACGTGGCAGCCCGGCTGAGTGGCGCAGAAGTCAGCCGAGCACCATGGCGGGAGGCAACAGTGCCACCCAGAGGGAACAGCCAGCATTTCAGCATTACAGAGTCACAGACATTGGGCTACTATATATATGATAACTTTGCTGTGTAGACATACCCTGGGTTAGGCTAAAAGGGGTAAAAAAACAAGGATGATGTCATGCTAGGAGTCTACGACAGGCCACCTACCCAGGTGGAAGAGGTGGATGAGGTTTTTTTTAAACAACTAACAAAATCATCTGAAGTGCAGAATTTGGTGGTGATGGGGGACTTCAACTATCCAGATAGATGTTGGGAAACTAACACAGTAGGGCACAGACTATCCAATAAGTTCTTGGACTGCATTGAAGACAACTTTTTATTTCAGAAGGTTGAAAAAGCTAATGGGGGGAAGCTGTTCTCAACTTGATTTTAACAAATAGGGAGGAACTGGTTGAGAATTTGGAAGTGGAAGGCAGCTTGGGTGAAAGTGATCATGAAATCATAGAGTTCATGATTCTAAGGTATGGTAGAAGGGAGAACGGAAAATTAGAGACAATGGATTTTAGGAAGGCAGATTTTGGTAAGCTCAGAGCTGGTAGGTAAGGTCCCATGAGAAGCAAGACTAAGGGGAAAAACAACTGAAGAGAGTTGGCAGTTTTTCAAAGGGACATTGTTAAGGGCTCAAAAGCAAGCTATTCCGCTACGTAGGAAAGATAGAAAATATGGCAAAAGACCGCCTTGGATCAACCAAGAGATCTTGCAAGATCTAAAAATAAAAAAGGAGTCATATAAAAAATGAAAACTAGGAAAAATTACAAAGGATGAATGTAGGCAAACAATACAGGAATGCAGGGGCAAGATTAGAAAGGCAAAGGCACAAAACGAGCTCAGACTAGCTACAAGCATAAAGGGAAACAAGAAGACATTCTATAAATATATTAGAAGCAAGAGGAAGACCAAGGATAGCATAGGCCCATTGCTCAGTGAGGAGGGGGAAACAGTAACAGGAAACTTGGAAATGGCAGAGATGCTTAATGACTTCTTTGTTTTGGTCTTCACCGAGAAGTCTGAAGGAATGCCTAACATAGGGAATGCTAGTGGGAAGGGGGTAGGTTTAGAAGATAAAATAAAAAAAGAACAAGTTAAAAATCACTTAGAAAAGTTAGATATCTGCAAGTCACCAGGGCCTGATGAAATGCATCCTAGAATACTTAAGGAGCTGATAGAGGAGGTATCTGAGCCTTTAGCTATCACCTTTGAAAAATCATGGAAGACAGGAGAGATTCCAGAAGATTGGAAAAGGGCAAATATAGTGCCCATCTATAAAAAGGGAAATAAAAACAACCCAGGAAATTACAGACCAGTCAATTTAACTTCTGTGCCAGGAAAGATAATGGAGCAAGTAATTAAGGAAATCATCTGCAGACACTTGGAAGATAATAAGGTGATAGGGAATAGCCAGCATGGATCTGTAAAGAACAAATCATGTCTAACCAATCTGATAGCTTTCTTTGATAGGATAATGAGTCTTGTGGATAAGGGAGAGGCCGTGGACGTGGTATACCTAGACTTTAGTAAGGCATTTGATATGGTCTCGCATGATATTCTTATCAATAAACTAGGCAAATACAACTTAGATGGGACTACTATAAGGTGCGTGCATAACGGCTAGATAACCGTTCCCAGAGAGTAGTTATTAACAGTTCACAATCCTGCTGGAAAGGAGTAACAAGTGGGGTTCCACAGGGGTCTGTTTTGGGACCGGCTCTCTTCAATATCTTCATCAACGATTTAGATATCATCATACAGAGTATGCTTATTAAGTTTGCAGATGATACCAACCTTGGAGGGGTTGCAACTGCTTTGGAGGATAGGGTCATAATTCAAAATGATCTGGACAAATTGGAGAAATGGTCTGAGGTAAACAGGATGAAGTTTAATAAGGACAAATGCAAAGTGCTCCACTTAGGAAGGAACAATCAGTTTCACACATACAAAATGGGAAGCGACTGTCTAGGAAGTAGTACGGCAGACAGGGATCTAGGGGTTATAGTGGACCACAAGCTAAATATGAGTCAACAGTGTGACGCTGTCACAAAAAAAGCAAACATGATTCTCGGATGCATTAACAGGTGTGTTGTGAGCAAGACACAAGAAGTCATTCTTCCGCTCTACTCTGCACTGATTAGGCCTCAGTTGGAGTATTGTGGCACCACATTTCAAGAAAGATGTGGAGAAATTGGAGAAGGTTCAGAGAAGAGCAACAAGAATGATTAAAGGTCTAGAGAACATGACCTATGAAGGAAGACTGAAAGAATTGGGCTTGTTTAGTTTGGAAAAGAGAAGATTAAGAGGGGACATGATAGCGGTTTTCAGGTATCTAAAAGGGTGTCACAAGGAGGAGTGAGAAAACTTGTTCTTCCTGGCCTCTGAGGATAGAACAAGAAGCGATGGGCTTAAACTGCAGCAAGGGAGGTTTAGGTTGGAGATTAGGAAAAAGTTCCTAACTGTCAGGGTGGTTAAACACTGGACTAAATTGCCTAGGGTGGTTGTGGAATCTCCATCTCTGGAGCTATTTAAGAGTAGGTTAGATAAATATCTATCAGAGATGGTCAAGACAGTACTGGGTCCTGCCATGAGGGCAGGGGACTAGACTCGATGACCTCTCAAGGTCCCTTCCAGTCCTAGTATTATATGATTCTATCACGTGACTTAGGTGACCACAGACCATGAATCCTGAATAATGAAAGTGAACTGTTCACAACCAGTTTCCATAAATTGTTATCAAAGAATTACAGAAATGAATGTTTGACTTTTACAGAGTATTCACAAATTATTCAAGTAGACACAAGTGATAATTTGTTAGCAAAGAATAATTTGAACAGTTCTAATAGAAACCTAGAATACAGACTGATCACTGATCACCTTTGGGAAAAGAATATTTACAGAAACTAGGGGGCTGAGCCACCTGCTTGCTATACTCACCAACTCCCCTCTCAAATGAGGAGGACCTGGGGCCGAGGCCACTCGGACCTGGCTCCTTCCCCCATCACCCTACCACTGGGGAGGGTCCAAGAGCACCCCAGCCCCAGCTTTTTGTCCCTCCCACCTGCTAGGAGCAGCCGAGCCAAGGATGCAGCAGGCCCAGCTTTCTCTCCCCCCCGCCACGCACATCCTGGCCACTGGGAGAGGCTAGGCCCAAACCATGCCGGGGTGGGTTAGGTCAGGTCCAGCCAGAGACCATGCAGCTACCACTCCTCCCCCCTCACTCCCGAGCACAGGGGAGGGGCAAAGAGAGAGGTCATATGGCTCATAGTTCCCCAGAGCACCGGGAAGGTGGGAGGTCACATGGTTCATGGCTCCTGCGGCTCCCTGGAGCATGGGGGAGGGAGGGGCTGCAAGCGCTGGGAGGGGCTGTGGGATGCAGAGTGATGCATGATGTCACTCTGTTGCCCACAGGAAATTTTTATATATATATATAGAGAGAGAGAGAGTTCCTTAGCCTGTAAATGGGTGAACACTGATCCAGCAAGACCAAAAGAGAATTGATATTATCCTTATAGGAATGAATTTTGAACAGACTTACATCATGCACAGCACTACTGACTTCAACAAGAGGGCTGATAAAAACATTTTATTGAGAGTTTACCATATTTTTTACTCAATTTATAGAATGCAGCTTCATAGATGTCACTGAATTTGCCTCTTTAATTTGCCACTGTGCCATCTCCAATGTAATTACTGGGATTGTGTGAATGATCAAAGGGCTCAAGCAGGCCCATAATAGACCCTCCTCATCCCCCACCATCCCGCCTTAATGCACCAACCATCTTCACATTCACCCTATCCCCCTTCTTCCCTCCCTACACACATCCTGTCCCCTCCCACAGATTCATCAAGGTGTGCACCCCTTTCCTCATAGGAGCACCACTAGGCCAGGCAGCACAGCCCCAGTTACCACAGCAGGAGCCATAGCCCTCCTGCAGCCCAGATTTTCCACATGGGCCTGTTGGGGCAGCTTTGCTCCATGCTGCTCCGCAGAGCTGGGGAAGCGTCTTGGGTGAAGCGTAACCATGCTGTCCCCAAAGGGCTGGATGCGCAGTGTGGCCAAGACCTGCACAGCTCACAGAGGGCCCAGGAGAGTGCTTCTGAGCCAGGGGCATAGCTCCAGGTCATCGGCACACACCAAAGCCACTTGTTTGTGCGGGGGATCTGCAACGTGGCCCCCAAGCTCTGTGGCTAGGGCTTGGGCCCCACAGAGGAAAGCCGCACAGTAGGCATGTAGGCCAAGCAGGCTGGGGGCGGGGCCCAGAGGCAGATGGACAATGTTCCAGGGGGCATGCGGGGCCCCCCATTTCACTTAGGCTTGTCAGCGGGGAAGCCTGCCAGCAGTGCTGATAGCATGGTGAATTGCCAGTGGGTAGGGGTGCCAGCAGGGCAGTGTTTGAGCAGGCTGTATTGTGGGGTCTTGGCTGGGGGACTGTGAGGGGTCTGGGTGTAGCACGCAGAGGGGCTGTGCGTGAAGAGGCCGGTCAGTGGGGAAGCCTGCCAGCAGGACTGGTAGCATGGTGAGAAGCCATTTCCGGGGCAGGGGGGAATGTGTTCTGGGCTTGGAGATGCAGAGTGATGTGATGATGTCACTCTGTCATCCCACAGGAATTTTTTTTATAGAGAGAGAGAGAGAGACAGATATTTCATATTGGTGTAAAGTTCCAAGGTGACGGCCCTGGCAACTAAAATCCTCGATCCTTTGAAGAGATTAGCATAAGCAGCAACTGTGCAATATGTCTCAACTGTGATTTTGTAAGACCACTACTAAGGGTAAGATAATATCTTACATCTCTGGTCACCCCTCCTTTCTCTCCCTCACAACAAGAATGCCAATCAGTACCAACTATGATTCATATATTTGTCATCTGAGGCTACCATGCTGTGGCTAATAACTTTCAGTCAGTACCAACCTGAGCTGGATATAAACAGATGAAAGGCTCCATTTTCCATGACTGATCTCCTGAGTCACCTCCTCTGAAACGCAATGTGCCTGGTGCTAAACTGAATGTATCATTTGATTTGCTGACACATCAAATCTTCATTTCATAATACCAAAAAAATTCTTCAGTGACAGCTATAATGAGCTGTTTGCCACATTGTTACATTGCCTTAGAAAGGTGAAAGAAGAAAAAAGGAAAATGAGAAACAAGAAGAGGGTCAGTAAGCCAAGAGCTAAAGGATTATTCAGAGTAAGAAACTTTGGTTTTTAAACTTCAATTTACTGACCCGTCCATGAAAAGTAAATATTTAACATGACAGAACCAGGATGAAACTAGTCAATCCTACTAGTCTGCTCACGAGCTTGCTGACTTTAGCCAGCAAGCAGACTGTGAGGGACTCCAAGAAGATCTCACCAAAATGAGTGATTGGGCAACAAAATGGCAAATGAAATTTAATGTGGATAAGTGTAAAGTAATGCACATCGGGAAAAATAACCCCAACTATATGTACAGTATGATGGGGGCTAATTTGGCTACAACAAATCAGGAAAGAGATCTTGGAGTTATTGTGGACAGTTCTCTGAAAACTTCCACACAATGTGCAGCAGCGGTCAAAAAGGCAAATAGGATGCTAGGAATTATTAAGAAAGGGATAGAAAATAAGACCCAGAATATCTTACTGCCCCTGTATAAAACTATGGTACGCCCACATCTTGAATACTGTGTACAGATGTGGTCTCCTCACCTCAAAAAAGATATTTTGGCCTTGGAAAGGGTTCAGAAAAGGGCAATTAAAATGATTAGGGGTTTGGAACGGGTCCCATATGAGGAGAGGTTAAAGCGACTGGGACTTTTCAGTTTAGAAAAGAGGAGACTGAGGGGGGATATGATAGAGGTATATAAAATCATGAGTGGTGTGGAGAGGGCCGATAAAGAGAAGTTATTTATTAGTTCCCTATATAGAAGAACTAGAGGACACCAAATGAAGTTAATGGGTAGCAGGTTTAAAACTAATAAAAGAAAGTTCTTCTTCACACAGCGTGTAGTCAGCCTGTGGAACTCCTTGCCAGAGGAGGCTGTGAAGGCTAGGACTATAATAGAGTTTAAAGAGAAGCTAGATAATTTCATGGAGGTTAGGTCCATAAAAGGCTATTAGCCAGGGGATAAAATGGTGTCCTTGGCCTCTGTTTGTCAGAGGCTGGAGAGGGATGGCAGGAGACAAATCGCTTGATCATTGTCTTCGGTCCACCCTCTCTGGGGCACCTGGTGCTGGCCACTGTCGGCAGACAGGATACTGGGCTAGATGGACCTTTGGTCTGACCCAGTACAGCCATTCTTATGTTCTTATGTTCTTATCTGTTAAATGTGATTGTAGTTGAAAACTATTCTTCAGTCTCTGTTCCTAATGTTCCCTTTTGCTGCATGGAACAGAGGGGAACAAACAGGTGTAAATCCAGGTGGACTGGGAAGGCTCAATTTGTTGGACACTGGTCCTAAATTGTCATTATGCCTTCATCATCAATGCTCTGGCACATGTACATTTGAGAGACACTTTTTTAAAAACCTGACAAAGTAAATAAAATAGATATGCGAAATAAATAAACGGTTTAGAAAGCCAATCAAATGTATTACTATTACAAAAGTATTTAAAGACCCCCTGAACAATGTGCAAATACAGAGCAAGAGGCAGTCCCTGTCCTGAGGCACATCTAATATAAGATGATAGAACAGACAAATATTGAGCAAAATGAAGTATCATTATCTCCATTTTAGCATTTTTAGACTCAGGCACTGAGAGATTATGTGATTTTCTCAAGGTTCCATTGGGAGTCTGAGTCTCACCTAGAATCCTTGTCTAGTGCATTGATCTCAGGACTATTCCGCCTGTCTGCTTCCAATTCTGTAGATGTGTGCACATGTGTATAAATCTATAATTAGACCACCTTCAGTGAGTCCAAACAGGCTCCAAAATTCTTCCAAACCAATCCATGAACTTCCATATCTCCACTCACCAGCATAGCCTTGACCTCCACGATAAGTACAAGAAAACATTTAGGCCTTGCAATGTGACCTGAAGGTCAACAGGCTCAGATCCTGTGGAACAAAGCCACAGCCTGTGGAACAAATCAGATGACTTTCCCAGAGATATCTGGAATTTAAAGTAAGGAGATGCCAACTCTAGCATCTTAAATAAGGAACTGTCACAATAACACACAGGGAGAAAAGCAGCCCTGGAAAGACACTGAAAGCAGTGATGATGACTGCATGGATATGCTGTTCTACTCTGTGAAAAATGCACACTTGGGACTTTGTGACTATGTGGAAGACATGGCTAGCTGGAGTAGAGGTCGACATGGCAAGGAGCAGCCCTAGCTTCCACCCTTTGAAAAAGGTAGGAAGGTGTAAACATTACATCATGGTGAACAAAACAGGTGTGCTGCCTAGTGAGGGACAGAAGAGAGCGTGGGAAAGTGGGCACTCCTCAGAGCTACCACAGAATCCTCAGGTTTGGGAATCTTCATGGATCCTCGAGTTGTGCATTGTGTGTTATCTCTTAAGTGCCTTCTACTCAGCTATACTCAGACAAGCTAGAGAACATGAACCATTTACCTACCAGTTTGGCATCTTCAACATACCCTCACCCCCTATCCCTAGAGAGGGATGAAATATGAGGAAGGGGAACATTTGTCCCCATATTTGTTAAGAAATATGCCTTCTTGACAATGCAGGATTAGAGAGTAATTTTACAATCTACTTTGAGAAAGGTACTGCTGCAGCACCCCTAAAACAGAGCAAAGAACTATGACCCAAATTAAAATCTGCCATTTGATTCTATATCCGATATCAACTGTGCAATCCTCAACTTTACCTTAGAAAATGACACTCAATTACTACAGAGCAGCATTTTTCAAACTTGGGTCACAGGGCCACCATGGTAAGCTGCTGGTGGGCCCATGCCACTTTGTTTACTTAATGTGTCCATAGCCACAGGTATTGCAGAGTCCCATTTCCTTTTCTGCTCCCCTCAGAGAGAAAAATTACTTCACTCTTCTTGTAGCACAGCTGAGTCCCAGCTATACTCTCAGCCAACTGTCCTGGCTATTAGTAGTCCCACCTCCTCAAAACCCTCTCTATATACTTTCTCATCATTGGTAGAAGTAAGTGAGCTGCATATGCTTATCAAACTACAATCTCAGCAAATGATAAAAAGGGATTAAGGACTGTGACAATCTAGACCATAACATCTTTGTGACTGAGTATCTCTGTTCACTGAGTGCAGAGCACCTTATGATGTTTCAGAGCTGTGTATCCCAAACACCACATTTACTTTTTACTCTAGCCTGCTTTTTTAAATCAGCAACCTCAAAAAAGTTCTCAGAATTTTAATGCCACATTATTCTGACTAGATAATTACCTCTGACTGTTAGAGTAAAATAGACTCAGAGTAATTTCCCTGAATTGGTTCTGCTTCATAAAATTCACTAGCAAGAAATAGGAACACATTCTTCTACAAGTGCCTCTGGAGGGAGACACAGCCCAAAAAGTAGCTGGTATATGACAGAAAAAAAGAGAAATCCTTGGAATTCCCAGAACACATTAATACTGCTTTAAAACATGAACTAAAATATACAAACCAGACTTTAGTCTAGTAGGACATGCCTGCAGTTGAATTTCACAGTGTTTCTTTAACCCTTCATTTATCTTGCATCTGAGTCAAATATTTTATTTGTAAGTTAAACAAAATTATTTAAAAAAAATCCATGTACATCTATATATTAGAAATAACTGTGTTTTGCCCTTCAGCACTGATGATAACCAACATAATTCATAAAAGTCACTGCCTCTAATAAATACAATGAACATATTTTTCTTTTAGAGATTACTGGAGAATTTTTGAAGATTCATGTGAACATTAAATCACTCATTTTTAGTATTAATAAAACCAACCTTAAACGACAAGAGATTTTGATGCCGCGGTACATAATCCCACATTACAAGCAGGAGTACAGATTTTTTTTTTAAAGGCAGCTCATTTAGTGCATCCAGTGACCACAGGTTCTGAATGATAATAAACCAAAGCAAGGATAAAATTCAGGGAAGAAGGCTGCTGATATTCTCACACTATGGGTCTCATCCTGTTCTCACTGAAATTAATGGGAGTTTTGCCAATTATTTCACTGGAGAAAATGATAGGGCCACTGACAACTGTTCAGAAATTAAAACCATAAAGCTGCATTATTAACAGGGAGAGAGGGTGGATTTTTCCCATTTTCTCTTTGTCAAGTCTTTACTTTAAAAAAATGTTGATTTTACAATTGGTTGGAACAGAAGCTCCTGTTCATGGCCACTGTTTGCTCTTGAGGAGGACAATTTATTAATTTATTTGTTTTTATTTGCTGATCACTTGAAAATTGCTGAGGGTTTTAGAAGACCACTTAATTATCTTTCTAATTGTTGTTTGTAGCATTCGCTAATTATTGTAAAGCTCTTTGGAATTAAAAGAACACCTTAATAATCACTAATGCTTTTTTTGTTCTGCAAATAAAAGCACATAACTCGTTTTAATATCAGTTTTTCCTTCACCACGGCAGCCACAGAGCTGAGGGTAAAAAAGAGGGTCATCTCTCCTCAGCAATCTTAGCCCTGGAGCTGGGGAAAGTCACCTCTTTCTTTGGTCATCACAGCCCTGCGCATCTCAAATTCCCCATCCCCTCTTCTCACCCCACTATTCCTCCCACCTATCTCTTATTTCCCCAAGACCTTCCATGTGAAGATCCAGGGTCCAGGCACCTAATTAGTGTAGCCATACCTGTGAGCCACTAATTAGATGGGCAGCCATTCATTCTCTTGTGTGTGACCCCCTCCCCCAAGTATGAACTTTAGAGGGAACTATCTGCAGACCACCTGAATGGAGCTTCCAGACCATAGTATGAGACTCTGTTTTAAGCAATATAATTAGGCGTCATCAGTATTGCATCTAAACATTGCTTTGTTCCAGAATAATGTTCTGCAGCCATTCCTAATTATTTTATCATCAGACATTTAACTTACAATCTTCCCCGCCACTTTCTTAATACAAGCCACAGTACAGTGGTGACTCAATTGATCTAGCCCATAATGTCTCTTTGTGAGAACCTACAAGTCTCTTCACAACAGTCATACTTTCTAAAGAAGCTGCTATGTAATTAATCTATAGCAATCACTGTGAAATGTCATAGAGGGTTTCAAGGGAACTCATTAAGAAATTTTAACCACCACTGTCCAGGTGTAACAATTGAACGCCCTTTCTAGTTACCCTCAAATGCAAGGGGACAAATTTAACCATCATATAATTTCCCTGGAGCCAATGAAATTACACTAGATATGGACTTATCCAAATGATTTAAGATAGCTACTGCATACACATCTGAAACAGACTCTCACAAACACAAGTGCTATGCTCACCTGCTCATTCATAGATAGTAGTCGTCACTTATCATGACCACTTCTTGTCTCTGAGCTTCATCAAGAAGGGACAATCATTGGCAACCATCTGTACCATGATACTTAATACACTGCCAAAGATGCTCCAAAATATCTTTTTCTGCCTGGCATCTGACCCTCTGGCTAAGTTCCCTACTATTTTGTCTGGAGCTTGTGTTTCTCTAATACTCTGGGCATGTAGGAGGTCAGACCTCTTCTGGGTTGCTCTCATTTTCATATGCCATTTCCACCTGAGTCAGTAAATAGCTACACTACAGCAGTGCAGCTGTGTCACAGTAGCTTTTGTAGTGTAGATACACCCTGAGAGTCCAGCAAAAGAGAACTGAATAGTATAGGGAGCACTTGGAAGCCAGTGTGTGTAGATCATCAACTTGCCTGAAGAAACTGAGGCCTGTAGGTCTCTGAATGTCACCACCTATTTGTGGCCACAGGCTTTTGGTTTCAGGGAGCTGAGCTACAGCAGGTAACAAGAAGACTTCTCTGTGCTAAGTGCAGATGGTGGTGAGGTGCCTCACAACATGGGGTACCCCAAAGAGCTATACTTGCAACTTTCATGTGCAAAGTAATTTTGCTGATCTCAAGCCTGTGCCTCACTGGATAATTGTATTTAGAACGTCCCCTCCAAACTCATCGTTTCCCAGTACAGGTTAAACCTCCTTAATCCGGGACTCTCTTGTCCAGCAACATCTGTGGTCTGGAAGAACCAGAGAGTCCTGGCACTGGGGAGTGTAAGTAAGCCTGGAATGCAGTGATGGCAAGCCCCACCAGTGGAGCCAGAGTGGCTGGGGAACCTGTCCCAGAGAGCCCTGGGTGGGTGGGGCAGCAGGGATACCAGCAAGCCCTATCCTGGGTGACCTTGGGCCAGTTAAGGCAGCAGTGGGGCTGGCAATCCTCATCCCAGGGAGACCTGGTAGATTGCAGCAACACCAGAACTGCAGCAGCTGGGGAGCTCCATATCCAGAGAGATCCTGCCAGCCTGCTAGGCCCAAGGTTGGCAGCAGTGGGGCTGCAGCCCAGTGGCAGTGGGGCTGGAGTAGAGCCATTCACCGGGAGAGGAAGCAGGCTGGGAGGCAGGTGGCAAGAGACCTCCCATAATCTGGTAAATTGCCTCATTTGGGATGGGTCAGGTCCTGAGGGTGCTGGACCAGGGAGGTCCAACCTGTATAATTTTGCTTCATTGGTAATCTCTACTACCTTGACACTATGTATTAAAATAATAATAAGCACATTAAAATGGAGGTACATTAGCAAAGATGTGAAAAGAAGCTTTTATGGAATCTGTGTATAGCCTCTGCTGTCCGTTTTTCAGCTTCCTGGGTGAGTTAAAATCAACCCTAAAAATCTTATTCCCAAAATGTATTGGGAAGCTAGTAGTCTCCTAACTTATAGTATCATAATGATCACATAATGGAACAAGACAGAGTAAAGCTCAGAACACATCTTATTCAAAAAAGAAAGGTTTTCATGAAGGGTTAGTTCCGTGGGAAAGGAGCTGCAGAAGCAGTCAAGACGACTTACTGTTTTCAATAAAATGTCATTGTTTTGTGAGAAAGGAACCCTTTTCAATGGCTCCATGACTAGTCAAGTCACTGCACCACAGTGTAATAGAAATTAAAAGATAAATCTAACATCTTGCCTGTTAAAATCAAAACCAATATTAGCTTTCCTTGTTCTAAAGCAACATTAGAAAGCCACACACAGCTTATTATGTATGCTTCATTACACAAGACAACACTTTTCACAAAAAAAGATCTACAAAATACATATGGTCATCCTTTAGATTTGCAAACCTCCTTCTTTCATACAAGAAAAAAAAGCACTTCTCCTGAAAAATAATATTAAGGTGGCATATCTCAGACAAATCTCCTTGGAGTTAGTAAAGTTTTCAACAAATTGCTAAACCATCTACTAGACTTTATAAGTTGATAGATTCCAAGGGAGGAAGGACCACTGTGATAATCTTATCTGGCTTCCAGTATAACATAGGCCATAGAATTTTCCCAAAATAATACCTGCAGTATATCTTTTAGGGGGAAAAGTCCAGTTTTGATTTAAAAACTGCCAATGATTCGAACAACTTATCCAAGGGTTGTGTGATATATCCTTAATGGTTAATAACTCTCATTGCCAGAAATGTATTTGTCATTTCCATTCTGAATTTGTCTAACTTCAACTTCAGGCTACTGGACCACTTTCTCTGCTAGATTAAAGAGCCCATTTTTAACTATTGGTTTCTCATGTTGAGGCTTATAGACTGTAATCAAGTCACTGTTTAAATATTTCTGTTATGCCAAATAGATTGAGTTATTATTATTGTACTTTTCATTCTGTAATCATTCTAATACCTGTTCTCTGAACTCTCTCTGATTAATCAACATCTTTCTTGAATTTCAGGAACCAGCCCTAGACACTGTATTCCAGCAGCAATCCAACCAATGCCAAAAAGAGAGGTAAAAGTAATGTCTTTGCTCTTACTTGAGATTCCCCAGTTCCTGCATCCCAGGATCACATTAGTTCTTTCAGCCACAGTAATAGAGTCTATACATGCAAACTGCTATTTCGAATTTAATTCGAAATAGCGGAGCCCTTAATTTGAATTTGGTAAACCTCATTCTATGAGGAATAACGCCAAATTCGAAATAGCTATTTTGAATTAAGTGCTGTTTAGACATTTAATTCAAAATAGGGGGCCTCCAGCCCTCCCCAGAGAGCCCGGGTGGCCACTCTGGGTACAACTAGAAAACTTACTCTCCTCTCCCCCAGCACCAGAGCCATTAAAGGGGTAGACCCTGGCCACAGTGCCTGTGCCAGCTCCAAGCCTGCCAGCCCAGAGCCAGCAGCGGCCACTGGGGCCCACTGGCAGCCAGCCCTCCACCGCTCCCCAGGAGCAGTCTGCCAGCTCCCAGGAGCCTGACAGGGGCTGGAGAAGGTGAGCGCCTTCCTGGTCCAGGGTGGAGATCATGGACCTTATTCAGGTTTGGGGGGGATGCCCCCAATGTCCATGATCTCCGCACTAGATGGAGGAACGCGGCCATCTATGGCAGGATAGCTACCAGCCTGGCCACCAAAGTCCACATGCGAACCCAGGAGCAGATTACCATGAAAGTCAAGTTGGTCCGGCAAGACCCCCAACCCTGAGCTCTAAGCTTCCCCTCCCCCTTCTTCCCCTTGCTTCCCCCTTCCAGCTCCCTCCTCCAAGGTTTCCCCCTCCGCTCTCCCATCCTCTCTCTTCCCCTCTCCCACCTTCTTTTCCAAGTCTCCCCAGAGTTTCATCCCCCCTACCCCCCAGTTTTGTTCAATAAACCCATACATGTCTTTTATTTGACATCAGGAAGGGGGGCTAGGGAGGGGTAAGTGGAAGGACGTGATGGAGGAATGGGGCACGAGCCCCCAGTGGGGAGGACCGGAGAGGCTGTGAGGGCTCCTCGGAGTGGATGCTCTCCCTCAGGGCCTCCTGGATCCTGACAGCCCCCTGATGGACCTCCAGGATGGCAGCTTGCAGCAAGTGCAGCCGGGCTGATGGCAATGACCCCACGAGATGCACCAGCATGACCAGGGGCAGCTCTGACTCCATGTGGCTGAGTGCTGCGGTGTCCCGAGGTCGGGCACGCAGGGCACTCCAAGACAGGACTGCTTTGCTGTCCCTCATCGAGGTAGACAAGCAAGCAGGGAACCCTGAGAACTGTCTGTCCGGGATGGGGGGTCGGGTCCCTTTAAGCACGGAGCTCAGTTAGCCTCAGGCAGCAGCCTCACACACTAAGTCCTAACCTGATGCTCTGCCGGCACTGGTTCCGGCCAGCCTTAACTTCGGTTCAGGGTCCACTCAGTGTGGACGTGCTATTTCAAAATAGCAAAATGTTATTTCAAAATAATTTTTGTGTATAGATGCGTTATTTCAAATTAGCTTAATTCAAATTAACTATTTTGAATTAAGTTAATTCAAAATAGCGCTGTAGTGTAGACATACCCTATTGCAGTAGGTGCTCATGTTCAGCTGATTATCTACCCCAATACCTAAATCTTTTTCAGAGCCAATGCTTCCCAAGATAGAGTCTCCCATGCTGTGAGTACACCCTCTTCTTTGTTCCTAGATGTATACACAGTAAGTCATATTAAAATATATATTTGTTTGTTTGTGCCCAGTTTACTAAGTGATCCAGATCACTTTGAACAAGTTATCTAAACCTTCTGATTTAAGACTCTCTAATGTTAATAGGTTCAGTTACACGTCCTCCAGAGATACTGATAGAATGGAAAGAGTGCTATCATCATGAGATTATATCATCTTCCCTGCCCCCCAATGCAGAACAGAAATGTTTATTGAATGCTTCTGCCTTTTTTTGTATTTTTGCTAATTCTACCATTTCCATCTAGTAAAGGATCAGTATCATTGTCAGGATTTTATTTTATTCCTAATATATTTTTAAAAACTCTTACCAGTTTTCTACCATTCCTAATTCTGACTATTCATTCATATCAACTGCCTCTTTCTTCCATTTGTTATAACCAGCACAGTCTTCTTCCTTGATTGTGGCTTTTGTGTATCTTGTAAGATGTTCTTACAATTATTATTTACTTTTTTTAATTAAAGTTGAAATTAGGCATAGGAAACAATATTATTAATCACTGAAAAAGGTTACAATGAAACGTTGTGTTAAAGCAGTGAAGTAAAATGCCTAAGGAAGCTGTGAAATCTCCGTCATTAGAAATTCTTAATATAAGGTTAGATAAATACCTGTCAGTGATGTCCTTTTCAGCCCTACAATTCTATGATTTGAGCAATCCAGTAAAAAGTCCTTGTTTGAAATCCATACTTCATTGTAGGACTAGACCTTTTGGAATGATGAGGGCTATGAAGTTGAAAGATGTCATTTAGCAAATATTGTCACTTTTATATATCTAGCATACAGTCAAATTCCAGTGCACAAATAACTGAAATACCTGCCATCCACAAATACTGGTGTCTGCAAATACCTACCTGCAGTTGTTCTTGCAAAGATCTTAAAACAGCAAGTACTGTTCAAAGCAACCAAGCAAATGGGAAGGAGACACACTGGCAGAGACACTTGTCCATGGTATCACAGCAGGGAACAAAAACCCAGTCTTCTGACTCCCAAGTATGGTGCTCTAGCTGCTGCACGGCCATACTGTGTCCACTCTAGCAGTTCAATGAATTGTTAGGTACAATTGACAATTTTTATTCTGCCCTTGGTCTTTCCTGTAACCATCAAATGCTTCTTACTAGGATGTATTACAGTATTGTCTGTATGTGTGTGTGTGCCTGCACATGCACATATACATGCAGCACTAATATACCTGAAAGTACAATTCTCATGATATTTTACTGTTTCTAAATCTTTACTCAGATCTACTGTTCTGCACATGAAATCCTGCTTTTCTAAGGGTGCCAACTTTCTGACCAAACAAAACTGAACCCAGGGCTTGCCAAAGCGCTAATCTGTGGCCCCACTTTGCTCACTCCATCCCATTTCTTCCATTGCTTGCTCTCCCCCACCCTGACATGCTCATTCATTTTCACTGGGCTAGGGAGGGTTTCTTTTCAACTGGGTGTTCAGTTGAAAACCTGACACCTGGCAACTCTGCTTCTTACATTGATTTTATTCAATCCACAAACATGCTGACTGAAGAAATCCCCACACACTTCCTTAGCACATGAAAAGGAGTTAGTGTCAGTTACTGCGAGAGGACTTAAACATATGGGCTATGTCTACACTGCAGGTTTCTTGCACAAGAACTGTTTCGCGCAAGAGTTCTTGTGCAAAAGGTCTTGCACAAGAGCACATCCACACTGGCATGTGCTTTTGCACAAGAGATGTGTTTTTGCGCAAGAGCATCCATGGCAGTGTGGATGCTCTCTTGCGCAAGAAAGCTCTGATAGCCATTTCATCCATAGAGGTTTCTTGTGCAAGAAACTACTGTTGCCCATCCACACTGCCTTCTTGCACAAGAGCTCTTGCATAAGAGGGCTTATTCCTTGTGGGGAGAAGAACAACTCTTGCTCAAAAAGCCCTCTATTCAGATGTTTTATTGTAAATTTACTTGTGCAAGAATGTGCGTGCAGTGTAGACACTCCGCAAGTTTTTGTGCAAGAACAGCCATTCTTGAGCAAGAAGCCTACAGTGTAGACGTAGCCATGAAGAAAGAATTTTCCTTAGAAAATTCCTTAGAATTTTCCTTAGAAAATTTCAATCTAAGGCTGGCACAGACAATAGAAATGAGTCCAGGTTAGCTGGTCTGAAAAGCAATCAGGCTGGCAAAAAACAATAATTCTGGAGGGAAAAAAAATCAAAATTTTGGTTTTGTTTTGATGCAGAAGGAAAATGAGACGTTTGACCTCTTTCATAAGAAAAAACTACCCCTGAAAAAAGAGACTCACCCCAGATATGCCCAGTGATTAGGATGAAGTTCTCTGTGCTGCTTGATTTGGAGTAGGGAGCTGAAATTGGGTCACCCACATCCCACAAGTGTGCCTTAGCCACCTGGCTATTCTGGAGTCCCTCTTCATACTGGACCTAAGAAACCAAACACATTTCCTAAAACCACTATAGTTCCATGAAACATTTTGGTTTTGACAAAACAGCATTTTACAGCAGAAAATACATTTATTTGATTATTTCACTCTACTAACTCTAGGGAGGGCTCTCTCAAAACTGCTAGGGGGTGTGCAAAGTAACACAGGATACGTCTAGACTACAAGCCTCTTTCAAAAGATGCTTTTTTGAAAGAATCTTTTGAAAAAGCCTCTTTCGAAAGAGAGCATCTAGACTGCAACCACTTCTTTTGAAAAAGTGAGACGCTTTTTCAAAAGAAAGCACCCAGGCAGTCTGGATGCTCTTTTTTGAAAAAGCCCTGTTTGCATTCAAAAATGCCTTTTTTCAAAAGAGCACTTTTGAAAAAAGGCATTATTCCTCATAAAATGAGGTTTACCGTGGTAGAAAAAAACACTGTGTTTTTTTTATTTAATTTCGAAAGAATGTGGCAGCAGTCTAGATGCAGGGGAAGTTTTTTTGAAAAAAGGCCACTTCTTTTTTAAAAAACCTGTAGTCTAGACACACCCATACTTCATCTGAGTGTAAAAGTAACATATGCAGCACTGATTTATTGAGTGGTAATATTTAAAAAAGCGATTTAGATAGAAGTCCAAGTCTTTTAGAAAGTCAGTTTCCTGAAGTCACCTTTGAAAATGGAACTGGAGCACTTGTGAAAATTTTACCCTTAGACTTGTTAAAAATACATTTTTATCATGCGTGAATTGAAAATATTCTTACATCTCAGTCAAATGTATCTATCTCTATATCTCCAGAATTTCAACTGACATTATTTGTTGGCAAAGCTACATTATTCTCAATAGAATTGTGCCAAGGAACACAAACTGATGAGCTGGCCAGAGGTTACAGCAGTTACACAGACACCTTGGTTTTATGAAAATCACATTACTTTCTACAGGTCTGTCTCTATTGAGATTGATAATAATGAGAATGTTTAGGGTTATTGCTACCTCTGAATAATACATCTGTTACAGATAACAAATGGTTCCACTGTAGGTGATATCTATTTATTATCATACCTGAAACATAAATTAGAAGGCAACTTATTTGCTTTCTCCAAAACAAGAGCCCTTATGATGAATAAGATGAATGAGATTTCTGATTTACCAATTTGGTTGAGGGATAAACACATATATCATCACAACTAATGTGTCTGTTACTAATTAAAAGCATTGTTCACAATGATAATTTCTGATGTCATTTTATATTCAGGTGGCTCAATGGGCAGACTGAAGGAAGTAGAGAAGGGGATTTCATACCCAAGAGTTATTTCACTTTCCCTTTTCTTCTCTCTCTCTCTCTCTCTCTCTTTTTTAAAATTATTTCTATCAGCTTCATTACCACTAGCTGTTTTTCATATGCTGTTATTTAAGCAAGAATTACTTTCTTTGTGCAGCACTATTTCATAGAAACATTATCCTAAATTGCTTTACATAATATTTTAGTTCAATAACTGCAGAAACTATACAGTGTGAATGAAAGATAACAGTGGATTAAAGGCACTTCATGGCAAATGAATGGCAGGCCAATAACAAAAGAAAAAACCAATTAGATACAGGCTACAGTGAAAAGACATGTTATAAGATGTTTAATCCTATATCACCAAATGAAAGAGTACATTATAAGGGGGCAGAGCCTTAGCTCATGAAAATCGTGAATTACTTCAATGGAGCCATGACTATATATATCAAATCTGGAGCTGCTCTGAAATTAGACTATCCCAATGTAAAACAAAATCTTATGTGTGGGTGCACTCACAGCTTGATGTTAGGAACTCTGAAACCTACAGGACAGAACCTTATTTAGTATTTGCCCTGATTAGTCTTTGGGTTTTCTTAGAAGAGGATGCTAAGTGCAGAGAAATTGCAGTTGATCCACAGAGGGTGCTGAGATTCACCATGACTCAGGATGGGATGAAATGGGATGAAAGCTGCTGTGTCCATGCACTAATACTTATGTCCAGTGTTAGAGCCTGTGGAGACATAAGGGAGGGATGGGAAGAATAACGGGGTACGGGAAATGTTCCAGCATACTAATTTTTCTGTAGTGTGAAATCATTTAGATTTAATTTGAAACTGGTGTGACATGAGGTCATCTTGATGGCAACTGGCAAAGGGATACATAACAATTGCGTTGTAGAAGTCCCCTGGGTCTGGCATCTACTAACTGACTTTCTAAAAAAATAAACTAATAAACTTAAAAAAACAACAAATAGTCTGGTTGCATCTGACGAAGTGGGTCTTTGCCCACGAAAGCTTATGCTCCAATAAATCTGTTAGTCTATAAGGTGCCACAGGATTGCTCATCGCTTTTGCAGATTCAGACTAACACAGCTACCCCTCTGATACTTGACTTTCTAAAGAAAGTCATCTAATTTTGCTACTGAAAGCTTGAGTCACACTAGCCATTGTGGGGCATGTGCATGGAAAAAGTATATAATTCTTCACCTATACTAAAAAGTATGTCCTCTAGGTCTGTAAGGGTATGTCTACACTGCCCCCCTAGTTTGAACTAGGGTGGCTAATGTAGGCATTCGAATGTGCAGATGAAGCCTGGGATTTAAATATCCTGGGCTTTATTTGCATGTTCCCGGGCGCCGCCATTTTTAAATGCCCCGTAGTGCGAACTCCCAGCCCACGGCTACACGCAGCACGGACTAGATAGTTCGAATTAAAGCTCCTAATTCGAACTACCATTACTCCTCCTGCAGGCTTGTCACAGGATGAACAGGCCCTCTAAGGAGACTTGGACCCAGTCCCTCCTGTGCCTCATTATCTGCTTCCAGGGTAACAGGTTTGGGGCAGTGGTTGAATCAAGTGATGAGGCCTTCCATGATGATAGCTCAAAAATAGATATTCCTGGTTAAAAGAGAGAGTCCTGCAAAGTGGTTTACTGTAACAGATGCTGCTCTAAGAAAAAAAAATTGGGTGTCCCTCTAGAGAGAGATAGGGTCTGGAAGGAGGCAAGATCAGCTGTCCACATGCAAATGATGAAGCCAAGAAGGCACAGAGGTTTAGAGTTCTGAAACTAAAGGGACGAGGAGGCCCTAAGGAAGGTTATCTCCAGAGGGAAATAACTTGGACAGGATAGAGATCATAGTCACTGAAAGGAGATGATGTTCATTCTGGATTTTATGACCAGCTTGGGTCATCTGGTGGTGGTGGTGAATAATTGTATGTAAAGCCCTCATTAGGTTGGAAACTTAAAACTAATTATGTGAGAATCATTTCTCTAGTATAAATAACCTTTTTTAACCTCAGTTTCACAATTTCCCCACTAATTTTCAGCAAACGAAGGAGGAGAGAACATCAAATCTGTGCAGAACACTCATGAGAGAACACCAGATCTGTGCAGAACACTCAATAAATGATATTCTTTGGAATCAGAGTTGTTGGAAACACAAAAGTGTATCAGCCCTGGAGAAATAAGGCATCCCAAAAATTCCAGGATTTTGTCTTCTTTTCTGGCCTCCAGAGCTCTGATTTTCTTAACTTTCCTTTCCTCTTCTCTCATACATTCCTCTTCTCTCATACATAATAAAACTGGTTAATCTTTCCCAACTCCCCAAGTTTTCCACAAATTCTAAAAACTTTGGTTTATATCATAATGGCAGTGTTGCCAGACCACTCAACTCAGTGGCCCAAATTGTGTGTAGGAGAGACATAGAACTTAATGGAGGGTATCTAACTTTGATGCCATTTCATCTATCAGGCAGATATAAACTGCATTCTCCCTTTGCAGACATCCTCTCTAAGAAAAATATATCGATTCTTTCACCACATAGACATATTAACGAGTAAATCACTCAATGATTTCTTCTGTCTGCTTGGATACTTTATAACCATTAATACACAAATTGTCAAAATAAAAAAAATACCCTTAAATCAAACTCTAAGTTCTAAAGCAGCATTTTTCTAATTTTGCCTATCTATAAATTTTGCCTATCTATCAATGGAATATTTGTTGATTTGTGTGTATAGTGAAATCAAAGTTACCTACATTTACCAATAAAAATCAAATCCTTCTAAGCCTACATAGCAAAAGACAACAGGAAATATAACATTGGTTGCTGGCATAGGCCCTCTCCTTCTCCTAGTTTTTTCCACTGTTTTATTTCTTGGAAAATTTGGAACTATTAGATTTATGCACACTGATTCAGCAAAGCACATGCTTTACACCCACAGCCTTCATAGTTTGGAAATCCTTTATATACATTTAAATTCTTTCTCAAATAGGGATAACCAGTGCTCTTTTTCTAAATAAAAAAAGGTGCCGGTACTAGGGTTCCCAGATCGTTTTGTCTAGCAAAAAAAAAAAAAGTGCCTGGGAGGTCGGGGCCCCGAAATGTGGTCACACCCCCTTCAACAGCCATGTGTCCCGAGCGGGCTTCCATCCAGCACAGTGTGAGTGATTCCAGGGCTGGCTGGGAGCTGTGCAGGAGGAAAGCGGCAAGTGCTCCTGAAAAAAGGTGTGTACCATCACAAAAAAAGGACTGCAGATAGCCATGTTCTTAAATGTTTTGTTGAAAAAGTCAATAAGCACTGCATGGTTTTGCTACAACTATTATCTTTCTGCACAATGTATTTCGTGTATGAGTAATTGATAGGGAGTAGGTTGGTATAAAACAAGTTAAGGCCTACTTTTTCATACAGCTTAGGTGCATCCAATCACATATAAAATTCAAGCCTAATTTGTGTACAAGCTTGCATGGACTGAATATAAATCACCACAAATCCATATTTCAGTTATTATGACACGTCAGTCAATTACGTGAAATTAAAAAGGGTCCAAAATACATAGCTAATAATACAATCTATACATTTAGATATAGTTAAGAGTAATATCAAGGAGGATAAAAATTATGCTTCATGCCAAAAATATTAAAATGATGGTTTTCAGGATTTTTGCTTGCACTATAGGTTGAACCTCTCTAGTCCATCATCCTTGGGATCTGGCCAGTGTCAAACCAGAGTATTTGCCAAACCAAGAGAGGACAATATTGTCTAGCAGCTTTACCAACACTTCCACTGCTTACTGGGCTCTTAGAAGACATTTAGAGGCATATTAGAGCTAAATAACAGCACAGAACACTAAGTGCCAAGACAAGCGGCTATAAACAAACTTTAGGGGACCACAGGAAACTTAGCCACACTCATGATAAGTGGACATCCCCACCAACTAAAATCATGCTAGATCATGTTGCTGGACCAAAGAATGCCGGACTAGAGAGTACTGGATTAGAGAGGTTCAACCTGTGGATTATGACTTTTTATGTGTGAATATTGTCATTACATAAATGTATGTCTTGCAAGGGTAATGGAATATTTATATAAAATTACCTTCAATGCTAATATCTCTACATTTCAGTTATAATGTTCTTGTTTGCATAAATCTTATATGAATCAGAAGAACAGCTTTATGTATATGTTAATGAAATGCTGCATGTGAGGGGCAATGAATGAGGGTACAAAGGGTATGTCTACACTATGGGACAAAATCGAATTAAGATATGCAACTTCAGCTAAATTAATTGTGTAGCTTGAAGTCAAGTAGCTTAACTCGACTTCTGTCATTGTCTATACTGCAGGGAGTTGAAGGAAGAACACTCTTCCTTCAACTTCCCTTACTCCTGGTGAAAGCAGGACTACCAGCATTGACCGGAGTGCCCCTCTCACTTTGAATAAGCTGTTTTAACTAGACCTCTAATTCAACCCCTGGAAGATTGAAAATAGCAGCTTCGATCTTCCTTGACAGTGTAGACATATCCTAAGGCACCAAGGTTTTAAATAAGTTATCCAAAGTTTCCCAGCAATGTGATGGGAGAAATAGAAACAGAACTCAGGAGTTCCAACTCCCAGGTAAATTTTTCTATCCATTAGACAGCTTTCCTGTACTACCTATGATGACAACATACTTGATCCTTCAAAGTAATGATGAAAGAGATAAGAGAATCCTGGTTATCTGACCCTTATTGCTATGGCACAGAACCAGTTTTAGTTAAGTGATTGGAATTTCTCTGTTAATTTCTGGAGGAATCAGATGCTTTATTATAAAAAATTGTATTACAATAATAGATATTTTAAAATTTATGCATATGAATGTTTATTAGACACTTTCTAATGTTAGTCAAGACCATACTAAGAAGTAGCTGGTAACCTCCTGAGTATTTTCTCTGTTGTAACAGAAGAAATAATTTACTGGAGGCATTTCCCTGTTATGAAAAATAAATTTAGTTAGAACTCTTTATTTGACTTCTTCAGGCTAACTCTTCTTTTTGTTTTCCTTGAGCCAGATTTTCTAAAGCTTTTTCAACTCCCCTCCCTTAGGGAATTCTGCTCAGGATTTATTTTGTTATTTATAATGGCTGTAACAAGCTGCTGGAATTACATCTCAAGTAGCCAGTGCCAAACTCTGACAATGTTTCTCAAGTGTCCTGTTCTGCAAAAGCTACATTATGCTGTTACAAACTGGTTCTACATTTTTATTTCTCCACCCTTTCCGTTTACCAAGTTCCCACAAATATAAATACAGGACCAGATTGTATGCTATGATTTCAAAAAGCACAACACAGATGGTACAGCATATTGACACAGCAAATGTGTCACTTTTGGACCTTGCTAATTCTGAATTGCTACTGGGCTCAGTACAGCTGACACAAGTTAGAGCAGCTTGAAGGAGTGCTCTAATGTATTACTACGTATAGGCTACTCTGCATTAGCACTCTATCTATTACCACCACTACTGCCTCATTTAGACCACCATTCATTTGCACAGGTAGTAAAGAGCATGGCAACTCAGAGCTGACTATATCCATCCTATAACAACACAATACTGGTTGAATTCCTAGAGATGGCTTTATGTCGTCTTTAAGCCTTCAGAATATCATGAAGGAGCCAGAGCCTCTTTTCTAATCAGGCTACTTCTTCCAGAGTCATCTCATGATAGGTCTAGTGTTTGTAGCATCACAGTTGCTTCCATAATGAACAGAAATTTCATCAGCATTTACAAAAAGGTGAACTCTGGGGAGTTTATTTCATAGAAACATAAGTTTTAAGTACCCCAAGGTTTCAGTGGTTCAGTTTAATCCCATAGACCCTCTGTTCTAAAAATTATGTCATGAAAACAGTCTTTTTCCCTCTTTTTTCTTCTTCAATTTACACACATAATGTCAAGAAGCAAAGGAAAAAAATATATAAACAAAAGTTAACAATGTTTCTGATCAAAATAAGCTCAAATTTGTGTGATTCAAGCTTATTACTCCCTGGCAATTATTCATCCATAATTGGGGCATCATTTAATGAAGTAAGACACTGATTAGCAAAGAAAACACTTATATTAGCAAAATGAAGTTTTCACACTGAAGGTTGTTAGGAAATACAAATAAAATAAGGAACCTGAATGTTCTCTACTGATTGGGAAAATGTGTGCTTAAAGCTTGCTGAAGTGTGAGACTGGTTATTTTCATTCCTATATAGCATTTGCATGTAATACCAATTTTTACTTTATGAGAAACCAGCAGGAAAATGATATTTCTAGTTCTAAATGAAAAATCATAGATTAATGTGCAAATTAAACAATATTTATTGCCCATATCCTAAAAGCAACTACCTCTAATTCTTTCAATATTAAATCTAAACCAAACCAATCAAAATGTAATAAGCAAATTATTTTTATATTCTTAGGAGACCTACATCTCTATACAAAATGACTATCCATAAAAAGAACTTAAATCCAGCTGTTTATTCACAGTCTGCAGGATGTAGAGTTCCTGAATTAAATATCCAAAAGTTCTCCTCCTATTGTGAAATCTTTTGGTCAGGAGGGATATTAGCTGATTTTAGGTGATCTTATTACCCATTTTCTATAGTTTAACATTTTTAACTCATTGTCTTCAGCTCTGGGATTTTAATAAAGCAAGTACATTCTGAAACAGCTATAGCATAACCAAAATGAGATCAATGTCATTGTACAATGTTACACTGTATTTTCTCTGATCTCCCGAGTGAAACTCATTCAATTGTTCAGAGGTTTTTAAGTTAGAGTACTGTTGATTATTCCAGTGTATAACAATAATTAGCAGGGGGATTCTGCAGATGTTATACACCAGATTAGAAGCATGAGATGTCACATTTCACATTAATAGTAGACATTTCCTTTCCCTTATTGTTCATTACTAAGGCTATTTACAGGGAAATCAGGCTCTTTTATTCTTAAGAGTTCATCTGCCACAGCTGCTTATTCTTCACTTGAAATGACTATTTCCTGTTTTTCAGTCCTATAAAATGCAGAGTCTGACTGGATGCCTTAAGGAGTCTTTCCTAGGCTTCTATACTAAAGAGCATACTGAGACAATTGTTGCTCATTGATACCCACAAAAAAACTGAGAAAAGAGGGAAGGGCATGGGTGGTCCCTCCACTCTATCATCTTATGCAAACACTCTTTCCTGGCCTCTCCAACAGCTGCTGTGGGCTTATCTACACAAGCAGTGTGGCAGCAGTGCAGCTGTACTGCTATAGCACTTAGCGAATACCTATGCCATGGTGAACTACCTATGCCAACAGAGTATCTCCCATTGGTGTAGTAATTCCACCTCCCTGAGAGACTAGCTATGTCAACAGGAAAAGACCTCTCATCAACAAAGTGCTGTCTACACCATAGGTTAGGTCAGAATAACTATGTCGCTCAAGTGTTTGGATTTTCTGCGCACCCCTGAGTAATGTAGCTACTCCAACATAAGTTTGTAGTGTGGACCAGGGCTGAGTGGCTGTGCATTTTAAAACAGTGTGGATGTACCCAGAGGTACATCCCAAAAGGGATCAAACTTTCCACTGGTGCCTTCATTGGCATCACTACCTGATGCATCAGATAATGGTGAGAAAGGCTGTCTTTTAAAAATGACCTCTTTGCACATTAAATAGTGGGGATTTTGGTGGGTTTGGCTGAGGAGGTGTTGTCTTTTTAAGGGAAGCTACAGGGCTAGTAAATTACCTGCACCGTGGAGGCAGCACCATTCTGAGTAGGTATAGGTATGTGGACCATCCTCCCACAAGTGACTGGAAGGAGAGGAGACTATGCCCAGCTAGATATGCAGTGAAGACAGTTAAGCTAATTGTTCATGATGTGTGTTCATTGCTCCATAAGGAAGGGATACAGTGACCAGGTACAATGGATTGGAAATGGATTTAAAGGAAGTATTCTTTAAAGGGGAGAATCAGGAAAAATGGGGATTCAGGTTTCCTATGACTGGTACAACAAGGAGGTAACCCACATCTTTACAGCCCACCTTTACTCTCATTTGAAGATAGGCATGCTGAGAAACCAGTTTTGGGTTGGCCAAGGACCAAGATGGGTGGATGGGCAGTGAACAACATAACTGGACAAAGTGTGTTAATGTCAGGGGAGCCGACAGCCTTGCCAAGACAATGTGTATAAGGGTTGGCTTCCCGCAACGGGTGTAGCCTGGGGTGGAAGGAGTGTTGCTGGGGGAGCTCAGAGCTGCCCAAACTCTGGCGTGCCTCTCCCAGACCTCAGAGTTGCCAGGAGCATGCTGCATGGTGCTCCAGCATCAATTTAAAAGGCCCAAGGCTCCGGGCATCGCCACTGCAGTCATTTTGAATTACCTTGCCCCAGAGAAATTTGCCTCTTTGCCCCCCATCAGCAGGTCTGGTTAACATACACATTTTAATTAAGACTGTTAAATACCACTCAACACCTAGTATAGACAAAAACAGGTCAGATCTTCACTGAAGCTTTGTGCACTTTAGAAAGTTGTATCAACTTTGAAGTCCTCTTCTTTCATCTTAAGATAATATGTTTCTAAACCTGTTGTGTTAAATCTGTACAACTTACTTATGTAGAAAAAGCCTGTCTTATGACCTCTTTCCATCAGCAAGATGGCACAAAGAAGCTGTAATCAGATTGCAAATGGCCAATACAGTAATTCCTCATTTAACACTATAGATGTGTTTCCGAAAACGTTCATGCTCAGCGAAAACGTGCTATGCAGGGTCAATTTTCCCATTAAAAATAATGGAAAAGGTGGGGGTTGAATTTCAGGTGGTGGTGGCAAAGTCAATTTTTTGTTGGTGCTCAGTCATCAATGTCAACATTAGGTATCTAGCAACACAAGATATCTAGCAACACAAGTCGCCGCGAGTGAGCAGAGGAGCTCTGTACCACGTGGATTCATCTGCTCATGCGTATTACCACTGTTTTCACCAACTTATACCACTGCACAAAGTAGTCCGCCACTTGATTATTTTTGTGTTATTTTGGGGACGGTCGTGTTATTCGAAAAAAGTTCCCTATAAAAAAATCGTGCTATTGTGAAAACGTGTTAAGCGGGAACATGTTAAATGAGTAATTACTGTACAGAAGGATCCGGCTGCCTGGGAATTCCAGCCAGGCATAGCCATGCCACTGCAGTGTCCTATGCCTGCTGCCCCTTTCCTCCACCTGCTTGGGGTTAGGAACATACTGAGGAAAGGATGAGGGCAGTGTAAGAGCCTGCGTCCACTGGCACACTGTATTCATTAAGGAATACTTTGCTAGCTAATGGAATAATTTACAGCAACCTGTCAGCTGTTCTAAGTCTTGCTGGGGTTAGGACTGGCATAGAATATCCCTGTGGAACATGGAGCAGTAATCAACTTCCTGTTACTCCCCACTTTCCTGAGCCCAGAGAGATTCTAACACAAGAGAGAATCTGGCCCAGGCACTTTTAAAAACCTATTACCTAGTCACAGTTAAACATCAACAATTCACACATTTTCCCAACACAACACATTTTCCAAGTACAGATAAAGCCACGTACAAGAGGCTAATTCATCAGACTTTGTTCATGGCAGCTTTAATAAACTGTTAGCCATAATAAACAGCACTGTACACTCCTTAGGGACTTTCTTTTTGTTTTATGTTTGTACAGCACCTAACACAATGGATTCCTAGACCATGACTAAGGCTGCTATGCTTTATAGTAAATAAATAATAATGATCATGACTTCTGTATTTATATGTACAATATTCAGTATTGTATTTTCATTTAATACCACTGCTATCCTCTTAAATGCCCTGCAACAAAACAATAAATGGACACAAATCAGACATCAGAACTGGAAATACACATAAACCTGTAGAGGAGCATTTTAACCTTCCTGGTCACAGTCATGGTTTAAAAGTATCCATTTGCCCATGAAGAAATTTCACCATCCAATTACAGAGAGAGACTGCAGAACTGAATTCATCTACAAATTTGACACTATTACCCTGGGCTTAAATAAATCCATTAACTGGTTAACACATTACAAAGCCAGTTTCCCCTGCCTTTGACATCCACATTGTCACATCAAAGGCTATGAATGGGATACACCCCAGCCCTCTTAATTAGCTTTAATAACACAGGACCAACAATTGACAGGTTCCTCTCTCGGATTCTGTTATTTCCACTCCAACTCATCTGATGAAGTGGGTTTTACCCATGAAAGCACATGATCCTATATATTTTGGTTAGTCTCTAAAGTGCCATGGGACTACTCATTGTCTTTAAATAGCTAAGTATACCTACAAATGTAAGATGTTAACAGGAAAAGGAAAAAATACTCCAATACTTTACTGACAGAATCTAAATTAATTATGTGACAACTAGATTTACTGTCTTATATCAGTGATCAAACCTCAGGACTTTTTTTTCAAAAAAATCAAATAATAGACTATTTAATATTTCCCTGATTTTTTATTATCCTCTAAATTAAATTATTGTCACGAGATAAATTAATTTACAAAATGTATTAACTAAGAACTATCTCCTAGCTAGTTCAACACGCACTTCTTGGTAATAATATCCTCAGATACATTGCCTGATTTTCCTATTAGGTTGGTTGTTTAGTTTTTATCTAATTTTCCTTACAAGTTATCTGGGGAAAAGGTGACCATCAAGAATTATACATTTGGGAGTTGCTAAGCTTGAAATGAACTGCAGAATCTTTATTATTTTATTTTCTTTAGCTCTGTACACTAAGTTATGGGCCTTTTTTATGGTGTTCTGTTTGTTTGGATTCTGCAGTAGCCTGATAAGAAATATTAATTTGTGGAATTAAACAAGACAATTTATGGACACTACCATTCCCCTCACCCTGGAATGCTGCAATATGCTGCATATATGATTTGGGGACACTTTATATTTACATTGTTCACTAATTGGATTTTTCTTGGAATGAAATTCACCTTGATACATAAGACCAGCAAAAATGCACCATGTCAGTCCTCAAACTGCATTGTAAATGAGACTTAAATGGTGCACTGGCTTTGTGTTGGCTCTTTGCACACATACAAATTTCACCGGAGACATTTTAATCAGAGGCTGACAGAAAAAAAATTATATATACTGAAATGTAAGTACAATATTTATATTCCAATCAATTTATTAATAATGATATTGTAAAAATAAGAAAGTAAAAAAATAGTAAAAATGTCCAGTGGCACTTTTGCATTTTTAGGTCTGATTTTTTAAGTGAGTTTTAAGTTTGGGGGTATGCAAGATAAATCAGACTCCTAAAAAGGGTACAGTAGACCAATAATCTTGTAGAGCAAATGTAGCTGATTTTTACAAGTTTACATCTCTGAAACCCAATTCATCAGACTCAAATTCAAACACTTGGCAGAAGGGATGACTTTTACATACTTATATTTAGGAAACACCAAAGATATTGACTTAAAATATAGAATCTCTCTTTTTCTCTCATGTCCAGGAATATGCCAAGATTGGTGAAACTCACTAGCCTCAGTTATAGCAGGGAGTATATTGAAGGAATTCTCCCCCCACCCACCCTAGATAAATACATCTTGAGGATCCTCATTGCTATGTATGTCAAACATAGAACACTTTTCACACTTTCTTGAAGTAGTCCTCTTGTTGTTACTTACAGTCCACAACTCAGACCCCACCAATGCATCATACACAATCTACAACCCATCCCGGAAAATGATCCCTCACTCTCAGAGGCCTTGGGAGAAAAACCTATTCTTGCTTACAGACAACCCCCTAACCTGAAACGTATTCTTTCTGATAACCATGCCACCAGACCATTTGCTTGCTGTTTTTTTCTGTAACAGACTAACTCGGCTACCCCCTGAAGCTCCTGAACATGCATTACAAATACAGAAAGCCTTCTCTCAACCATTGCACAGTATTTATGTTATACAAGGGTTGATGTAAAGAACCCTAAATCCTTTGTGCAGAGTACAGGTTGAAGCCACCTGCTTTGCTGAGCAGCCTCCTTCTGGCAAAAGTTCAACCCAAACAAATTTTTTACCTATGTAAAGACTCAAATAAGTTTTGGAGCAGACTTTACAATCCCAAACCTAAAATTAATGGATATACACCCATTGATTTCAATGGATTTTGGATAAGACACACATCATTTTGGGATATTTCTCAAAGAAAAGTATAATATAAGTATCAGGTGGTTTTACATGTATTGAATCATCTCCAGTCCATCTAAAACAATTACCAGTTTAAACTATTGTCTATATCAGCAGTGGACAACCTGCAGCCCAGGGGTTCTATGTGTGACCCACAAGACATTTTGTTTACCATTGCCCACATGCAGGTTTGCCAGATTATGCTGGTTTCTGTCTGCATTAGGGATGTCAACGTATAGTCAAGTACACGATTAAATAATAGACCTAGGCTTATCAGTTAATCTTATCAAGTATATACACTCCCTGTCCTTGTTACCTCTGATGTAGAGGTAGCAAGAGGGAGGGAGGCAGAGAGGGAACTGGTGCCATGGGGAGTCAGGTTTTAATCTGGCTCCCCACGAGCATTGGATCTGTGGAGTCACCCCCCCCCCCATCTCCCAGTGCTGCTGCCTCTGATAGGGTAGAGGATGAGGGCGCAGGTAGGAGCTAGTACATGAGTGAAGCCAGCTTTTAAGCGAGCTCCCTGTGTGTATTGGCTCACATGAGCCGCCTGCCTTCCCCTCTGTCTCCCGCCCTTCCCGTGCTGTTGCCTCTCTATTAAAGGCAGTAGTGTGTGTGTGTGTGTGTGTGTGTGTGTGTGTGTGTGTGGAGGAGGCAGGTTGGAACTGATACATGTGGGGAACCGACTTTTAAAATGGCTCCCCTTGTGTGCTGGCTCTGCAGAACTGCCTCTCTCTCCCCTCACCACTGCTGCCTCTGATAGAGGGATGCTAGTGCTCTTAAAAATAAAGTAACAAAGCTTTTTTTTTTAATATAATGGAATAGGCTAGACAATCTGAAAATAGAGGATGCTGCCCTACTCTCTTCCCCCATAACTACTTTCACTTTAACTGGCCTTGTCTACAAATTTACAACAGAAAATCACTTTAAAAAAAAAATCTTGTTTGTGGGTCACAGAAAGTCCCGCTAACAGTATACGTAGTAGACCTTGGTGCTGGATTCCTCTCAATGGGAATTTTAGTACAGCAAAGTGGAATCAGTCACTGATGACATGTGCCTGCCAATAAGTGGAAGGGTCGGTAGAGTAAGGGCAGCCAGCTTCAGCGGCATTGCTCAGCATGCTCAGTACAAACCAAGCAATAAATCTGGGGAGGATCATAACCCTGCATACACTCCACACACACACATGTATTGCTGCTGGAATCAGTGAACTAGCCTGGAATATTGTCCTTCTGTCTTGGGGATGGAGATAGGGGTTGAAAATGTGCAAATATAAAAGGAAAATATGTGTTGGGTTTAGCAGAGATTCATGTAGAAGAAAATGAAGAAACTAAAAAAGGATTTTCCTTTGAGAAGGATGTAGACTAGGGCATTGCCCTCTTCTCAGTCCAGAAGAAAGATGACTGAGAGTCAGTGTTTAATTAATGTGAACAAAGCCAGTGAATAGAGGTTAAATCCCCATAAAAGCAATTTGGCAAAAGGGCCTCTGGTTACAGCTCAGAGAAGTAAAAGGAGAATTTTTTTATTTCCCTACTTCAGTTTTTGCAGTTAATATCTTGGCACAGTTCATGTTTAAATGTTTATAGTTGGCCACTGTGCATTCATAGATCATGTTAGGGCCTTACTACTACATAAGCATTACGAATTAGAGAACTGTGCTGTAATACAGTTATCCCCTGGATGCATTTAAGCTTTGCTTGCTCTTCCTGGCATAGACAGGACCAACTAAAAATATGTTTTGATCATGTTATGGAATCTTTTTGCAGATCTGGGAAGGTAAGGGCTATCACATAAATCAGTGACAAGGCAAGAACATAGCTTGTTCCTGGATACACAAACAGTAGACAAATTGTAACATAAGAAGCAAGGACAATGATGCTATAGTGTACATTTGTATATATTGTATAATCATCTGACATGGTTAAAATGTCTATACAGTTGGTCCCTTAAGCTATCGTATGAGTCAAAAACATTTCCAAATTTTTTTCCAAAACTAGAATTGTGCCTTCAATCAAATCAGATATCCATTAGAGAATTTGGAACAAAACCAGTTCCATGAGAGTCACATATTCATACAACAGAACAGAGCAGCCCCTGCTACATTCTCTTTGGAGCACTCCAGAACAGCAAATAGAAAGGGAATTAAGCTGCCCTCGGTGTCTGAAGTAACCCCCAGCTCTTAGCAGGATAAGGTTTGGGAACAGAAAGCCACCTTTGCATCCAAACCCAGGCATGGCGAGCACTACTCGTGCTCGTGCTGACTGACCCCAATCAACAGGGTCTGTTTACTGAAATTCTGACCTGATTGAAGCCAAATGAATTTTGCCATTGATTTCAATGGGGGTCAGGAAATTACACAGAATAACTGTAATCTAAATTTGTCTTCCTACTTTTTAAGGACCTGATCCAAAGTCCACTGAAGTCAAGTGAGAGTCTACTGAACTGAATTCAGTGACCTTTGGGCCACATTTCAGAGACTTTCCACGGGGCAGGGACTGAGTATTGTGCAGAGTTCAGAGCACATTGTCATTAGGAAGCACATACAAGATAAATAACTCTTTGCTGTGGGCGCATGTTTTGCTGAAGGAACTGGGTTTGGGTTTTTTTTAAACTTACTTCGGCTTTGCCAGCAAGAAAAAATGTATCAACATTTTAGCTCAGTTATTAAAATATTTGTTTACACTTGCAGCTCTGGAGATCGCTCCCCACCAATGCAATTTTTCCCACTATATCACTTTAAAGCCATATTTAATTTTCCTGTTATACCAGTTTAAATCAGATGCACTGTGTAAGCTTTTAAATAATCTTAATTCCAAAGCGCTATTAGGTTACTTGGTATAAAAAGCCTATTTGTATTGATTATTTCACATTTACATTTCCATGGTTTTGTTTTTTGTTTTGATGTTTTTTAAAAAAAATATGCAGCTATTGCACATAAAACCCTCCGACTGACAATGCTAGAAGGATGAATCCTTTCAAGATTCTCTGGGATGTTTCCTTTTTTTTTTCCAGCCATAAAAGTCATGTTGTAAACCAAATAAGAATAAATCCTTCTAATTTAACATTCACATTTAAAAACCAGCCTTGACTGTAAAAGAAATGAAAAGTCATTTGGAGTTATGTTCCACAGAAAATGAATATTATCATGACATGTAATTTATTTCATGTACATGACTGAGGTAAAGATTCTAGGCTGAATATTATGTTTATATGCTAAATAAGTCAGAAGTAAAATAAACCCAAACTTTTGGTTCAGAAATATAATTTACATAGTTTATATCATGTAGCTGTCCTCTAGCCATGATTGTGTAAATTAGCAGGTCTCTGTAAAAATACACAGCTCTGCCCATGGGATGTACTTAACATGATTGGGGCCTTAGCATGTGACTTCCTCTGCATTTGTAAATAGCCCAGTTCTGATCCTTATTGGGGCTTAGGGCAGTGCTGCTCTGTAAATGATAAATCATAACTATGTACATTTTAATATGCTACATATAATTAATTCAGAATGTGAATATAGCTATATATATTTTAAAAAGCTTTTATGAGCCATAAACCTTGCAAATATGGTAATTTCATTAGCATAGCAAAAGGCAGAATTTGAATCCCAAGGAGAATGAAATTAGTAAGATTTATACTCAGACAGAAGTTAAAATAGTTTGATTTTGATTTTCACTAGCTCATCTAGATGGATATTTTTCTTCATGAGCTCTGTGAAAATTAGACTCGAGACTGGAACGTGAGACTGAGATCTTTCAAATGGATTATGAAACTGCAATTACAGCATCTAGTCACTGTTTAGCAGCACCTGTGGCTGCTGACCCTTGGTAAATCAGTGGGTGTTCTTGGCTTTGAAATCATTAGCAGAGACTGTTCCTCAATCAAAAAACTGGTGCACACAATTTTCCTATCCTAGCTATGCCACTGCTATAAACACCTTGAATGATCCCTTCTCCTGCTTATCTGTGTTCCCCTGTTCCTCATCACTCTCACACTCCCAACTATCCCTCCCAGAGAACCTTTCCACTACCACAGGAAATTCCATTATGAGAGCTCACAAAAAATCCACTGGAGGTATTTATAAGCTGTGGTGATATTCCCTGAGCATGTTCTCTTGTGTACATTTCATAAATATGGCTTTTCCCCTCAGATACCATGTTTTCCAAATCTTTCATCATCTGCCTAATGTTTTTCATGATACTTGTAAAACGTAAAATGGTCTGAAAAAGGTGCACAGTACCCACAGATAAAGAAGTAACAAAGTTCCGCTAAAAGGATTACAAATCCTACAAAAGTTAGCAGGGAAAGAGAGATTAGAGAGCAGATTGCATTAGAAAAAAAGTTCCATGCAGTAAGTGGCCACAAATGGTATTGGAAAGCCATGGAGAATTGGTAAAAGTTGGGATGAAGAGTGTGAAGGTGAACAGCCTCCACTCTTAGCATTCCCAAAATAATGTATGTTTACTAAACCAACCCTGTGGTTTGATTCACCGTGAAAGAATTTTGTTGAGTTCAACACATGTAAATTATTTAAATAACAAATAGAGCAAATCCTGGATGGAAATGAAGTACTAATGAAAGATAAGACTTTATGAGCCAAATGGCTTTATACATTCTCCTTTAGCACACATTCATTCATATGACGGAGAAGGAGAAAAACACTTGGGGCCAATTTTGTCTTTTCTGTAATTCTATTAAGATAGCATATGCAAATTACAAAGTTACACTAGGGATGGATTTTGATTACTTTGTTTAACAACAGAGAAATGCTGTATTTTGACATTTTCTAATGGCATTTTTGAGCCATAATGACAAATTAAAAAAAAATTATACAAAATAGATTCTAACTTTTAACAAAATATTGACAATGTTAACACACAGTAAATACAAATAATGAGTATATATTCCTAGATTCACTTGCACAAAAACAACTACTATATGTAAATGTTTGTAAATTATTAATAAGTACTGCATAAAATATTCTGCAGTTTTTTTTACAGTAATGAAATCTAAAGACAGCATACCTGTCATGTATCCTTGGAGTCAGGTAAGTGTGATGATTTTATATACATCTTATAGTGTTTACTCACAGGAGACTTTGTTTAAATTTTATTTTTTTTACACTCTTTATGATGATGTTGGAAAAAAGTCAACGTCTGAGTCAACACTGTAGAATATTTCACATTTATTTCATCATAAAGACTTTATGTCTTTGTATTGATTTCCAGCTAAATTACTTATTATGACCCAGTTCAGAAAACACATCATTATCAGAACATAACTAAATCCCATTTAAACCAATGGAACTTAACTTTAAGTATGTGCTAAAGGGCTTTCCTGAATCAGGGCCTAAATATATTGTACATTAGCTTGAATACCTTCCACTTACATGTCACCTTAATCGTATTAATTTATTAACAAGCTCTAACTTGTATAGGAATCCTGTTCATTTGAAAGCCCTGTTCATCCGTTTCTCTTTAAAAAAATATAAAGAACAACACTAAGGGTATGTCTACACTACCACCTAGTTTGAACTAGGGTGGTTAATGTAGGCATTCGAAGTTGCAAATGAAGCCCGGGATTTAAATATCCCGGGCTTCATTTGCATCTTGCCGGAGCGGGCGCCATTTTTAAATCCCCTTAGGTCGAACTCCGTGCCCGCGGCTACACGCAGCACGGAGTAGGTAGTTCGAATTAGGATCTCTAATTCGAACTACCGTTACTCCTCGTGGAGTTACTCTTCGAATGCCTACATTAACCACCCTAGTTCGAACTAGGGTGGTAGTGTAGACATACCCTAACATATTATTCATTGAAATTCAGTATCAAGTATGGCCTTCCCATTTTACATAAATTATTCTCTTCCCCACAAGTATTTCTCCAAAGGTGATACTTACAGGAATAGTATCAGCACAACAGAAACACCTGAGAACCCACTCCTCTTCCTGCTATGGGAAGTCCTTCACAAAACACCCAGTTTAACACTTTCCTCAAGATTTTATCACAACATGGCTCCAGATCCATACAGATGCTGTATGAGTAGCTTTTCCCCAAAGCATCCCACAGAGTACAGAAGCAGGCAGTACCCTGAGGCACTCAGGAAGGTAGGAATGGTTCTGCTCTTAAGTCATGAAAAGTGCTCCCCCACGCTCTAGCTTCAGACCACTGGCCAATGTAAAATGAGGGTGTCTCCCACTCTTCCACAGTCCCCAGAAATAATTCAGAACACAAATTCCTGGCTCCCATATGGCATAAATGTGCTCATACAAATGACATTTGTTTCACTTTACAGGACTATATGTTCATATACCCCCTCCAGTAATCACAGGATGGGTTCGTCCTTGGTTTCGGCAAAGAAAGGGGTTATGGAAATTCCTCTTTCCCAGTCCTGAATCAGCTATGCATCAGATTGCTTGTCCAATGTAAGTAAGAGCAGCCTAGGGTTGAACTAATTACACTGGTGTCAATGTATCCAATGAGGTGATATGGCAGCCAGGGATCACAAGGATTCAGGGAACCCATAGACATACACACTATATCAACAGCCAAGAGCACTGCAGTTGGCAAAGGAGCTGCTGATCACAATCTCATATTGCTCAGATAATCCAGTAACCCCAATTTCACTGGTCTGGGCACATGCAGAAGATGAAGTGGAGAGGGGGTATCTGGTGAAAACTGAATGAGTGGGGAGGCTGGTCAGGAAAAAAACCTCAAGTAAGTGATGGATTGCATCAAAATAGATGGCAAGCAGGTCAACTTTAGGGCTGCCTTGGACATATGCTTGCACAATAACCAGTTGACAGCATACAGTGAAGAAAAACCCCTGCATTTTGAAGAAGTCCTTATCTAAATGAGAAAAACATTTAAGACTATCTTCCTTCTGCCTCTCTTTGTACCACCTCTGAGTTTTTCCTAAATAGCTCTGGAACCTTGTGTTCTAAGGGAAGTTGAAACTCAAGGCTTCTCTTCACTGAAGGCTAAATCAAGAGCTGCACTAATTAGTGCAGAGACATCAATTTAGTATGAAGATGTAATAATTTCATGGCAAAGCAGTCTCCCATCCACATCAACACCCCACTTCAATGCAAGACAGAAGTTGCATTGATGGGAGAGCATATTCCACAAACATAGCACTGCAGTAAGTTGATATAAACTTTTTTTTTTCGTTACTCTCTAAGGTGCTACAGGACTGCTCTTTTCTAAAGCTTTTTTTTTCAGTTACAGACTAACACGGCTACTCCTCTAAGACTTTTATCCTGATTTCAATTACATACATTACATAGCTTAAGTTGTATAATTATATCCACTTACTCTGAAGTGTAGACAATGACTCTGGAGCCAAAAAATTACCCACTCCTGATTTTTTTAAATTGATGCCTTAATGAGTTATTTGCCCAACAGTAACCGTGGAAGCAATAAGACTCAAATGCTCATAGTCAAAGTATTGTGCAGATCCATTTTCCCCAAATGGGCAGACCTGCACAACAGCCCTCCAAAAATAACTAACACACACATAAAAGTTAAGAATCTCCGTTCCTTCTATATTTATTTTAGAGATGATCCAGCTTGAAAAATATTGGATCCACTATACAAATTTATCCAAAATTTCTAGGGCTGTGGTTCACACCCAACACTAAAATTCTTTGTTGTCTTTTTTCTGTCTAGACATCCATCATCTTCCTTTACCTTCTATTATTCATTTTTCCACAGTATTTTTTCATTTCTTTCTATAAAAGCAAGATCCTTTCCTTTATTTGCAATGATTGAGGCTTTTCCCTTTGCCTTATTCTATCTTTTGTTACCATTTCACATTTTCTTTTGGTGGGCTTCATTCTTTGCCTTTTCCCTTCTATAGTTCTCTGATATCTCACCCGCCTTGCTTCCCTCTTTTCTTTATTTCTAACCCTCAATCCAACTATAGTTGCATTGTTTCTCTCTCAGCTATTCTATAGAGGGTCAACTCCCCTCATGGCTGAGTGTGGTATATTAGAGCATTATTCTTTAGAAACCCCTCTCAATTGTTGGTCTGGTCTTGGGTGATCCACCTCTCTTCTTGTGATTTGATCCTCAAGCCAGTTCACTTTTTATTTCTACACTTTCCAGGGTAACAAAATCCAACATCCTTACGAAAGGTCTTCAGCCTTCACTCTGGGCCTATCAGCCTTCACATCTTTCAGGTTTTTCATTTATCCTTAGCTTTCTCTTAGAATCCTCCTGCCATCTTCCCAAATGGCTGGTAGGGAAACTCAGGCCCTCCCATTATCCTGGGTCCAGTCCAATGTCCCTACAATCAGCAGCTCTATGACTCTGCTTTATGAACTCCTTGCTACTGCCTCCTGGAATTTATCCTACCTTCTATTTCAGGCCCTTGTCCCACCACTTCTCAAGTCACCCTTCTTTTAGCACCAGGTCTTGTGGGGTTCTCTTTTGGGATCCCTCAATAAATCCCAAATTAAAGTACAAAGATAACACCTCCATGTTTTAGAGCTCACCTATGGAGCTTGCTTTCATGGTGGCTGTTTCTCTCTTGGTCTCTTGCCACATTTTTTCTGTTCAGGAGATAATCTTCTGGATCAACTATGGCTCTGGGCTTTCTCTTCCACCGTGCTGGTCTCATGTTGCTAACACCAAGGAAGGGTCTGCAATGTTCCTTCCCATCCTTCCTTTCACTCTTTTCTACTCTGTACCTCCTTCAAGCACTTTGAAGAACAGGATTAGAATTCAAAATGATTTTGAGAAACTGGAGAAATGGTCTGAAATAAATGGGATGATATTCAATAAGGACAAATACAAAGTATTCCCCTTAGAAAGGAATGGTCAATTGCATAAACGCAAAATGAGAAATAACTGCTGCAAAAGTAGCACTGAAGAAAAAAAGAAATGGGGGCTATTGTGAATCATATACTAAATATGAGTCCAAAAAGCATACATCATTCTGGAATGTATTAGCAGGAGTGTTGTAAGACAAAAGAAGTAATTCTTTTAATCTGCTCAACCCTGATAAAGCGTAAGGAGGAATAGTGTGTCTAGTCCTGGGTACCACACTTCAGGAAAGATGTGGACAAATTGCAGAAAATTCACAGGAGAGTAATAAAAATGATCAAAGTTTACAAAACATAACTTAGGAAGAAAGATTGAAACATTGATTTTGGTTAGTCTACAGAAGAGATGACAGAGGAAATATGAAAACAGTCTTCAAGATACATAAAAGGTTATTATAAAGAGGAAGGTGATAAATTGTTCTTAAATGCTGAGGACAGGAGAGGTAGTAATGGGTTTAAACTGCAGCGACGGAGATTTCGGTCAGACATCAGGAAAAGCTTACTAACTCTAAGGGTATTTAAGCACTGGAACAGATTACCTAAGGTGATTGTGGAATTTCCATCATTGTAGGTTTTTAAAGAACAGGTTAGACAAACAATGATGGGTTAGGTAGCCCTGTCTCAGTGCAGGGGATTGGAATAGGTGACCTATCCAGGTTCTTTCCAGTCCTATATTTCTTTGATTCTATCAGCTGCACTGATTTGAATGTTACTATTTGCTTGGTCTTCAGAAAGTTACTCTCCTTTACGACAGGGGAACATAAATTATTTTAATTTTTCAGCAGGCATTTTGCTCATGACCTTTTAATGTGACAGAACTAATTCTCCATAAACCAATGGCACTATGTGTATTTTTGTGTGTGTTTATACACTACTCAAGTCTTGCATTTGGTCTAAAGGATCATAAATGGTTGGGCCCAAATTGGAAGACCACAGAGAAAGGAGAGAAATTTAGATTTGTTTTTATGCTGTGCCCCAGTCAATGATGTTGTAGCTACTCTGTTCCACTACAGCAGGTCCTTCCTGTAGCTGCAAGCCTGAGAGACAGAGTACAGCCAGACTAGATTAAATCTAATTCATACTTTCTTTTGTTCTAAATCTAATTAATAAATTATATTAGTCACTGAATGCCAGACATCTTTTCTATTCATAGTACTAGAAGTAAGGGTTAAATATCCCATGGACACACATGCCAACTTCTGGTACCATGGAGACTTTTTAATGGTAACTAAACATAGCTTTTAGAATAAAAAGTGAGTAATAAATTATGAAAATAAACACAGCTGCTGTAATCTATCCTGGCTACATTTCCCATTTTGGTCTCTGCAGCTGCTCCCTGTCTCTGTGTGTGTCACGTAATCAGAGAGTGGCACTGTACAATGTCCTGGAGGATGCATGGCAAATTTAAATTTCCTATGAAAGCTTAACCCATATATTGCAGCCCATCTAAAAATGCAACATACCAGTGTGAAGCCATCTGAACAAAGGACAGGTCCTACAGGCCACTCATTCCTTTTTTTATATTTTTCTGAGTTAAGTCATTTTCACTTGTATTCATTTATCTTGCTTAAAAGTGAGCAGGAACTCAGAAAACTTGATTATCATGTTAGTACTCCTGTGATTTAGCTGATTGCTGAATGAAAAAAGTTTTTTCCTGCTTTGTTTGAACAGAGGCAATAATGAGTGACAGATGAAAACAATAAAACATAGACGTAAGGAAATCATCACAGAAGAAAGACAAGAAAGATTTAATGAGACAAAACTGACAAGTAAGTTAATTATTTATTTAAGTGTCCACTTGGACATGACCTATTTCATTATCTCTAATTAAGCCTTGACCCTTGTTAAGGTCTGTCCTGTTGCACTAGATCCCCCCATAACTCCATCTTCATCTCGAAGTTATGCAGTAAACTAATTACAAGGAGTTGCCTCTTGCCCTCCTCCCCCATTTCTCATTTTGGCACATAAATAATTTACTGCCATTTTAATAATTTACTGCTATTTTAAGTGTTAAAACTAAAAATAGCCGAATCAACCTTTTTCCAACAGAAGATCACCTCATGGAAAAAGCCCCCATGTTCCATCAAAACAGAAATAGGCAGCTAAGATTTAAACTATGATTAACCCAAACTAATTACATGAACCGAAGCAACAAAATCTATCTAAATGCAATGAATGGGCCAAATTCAGTCAGGCTATTTGGGTACTTGAGAACAGACACAGGTAACAAGGGAGAACATTCTGCATTCAAGCTTTTGGGTCTCTTAAAAATGGAAGTTCACATTCTCAGTGACCAAACTCCCTCAGAAGCTTTCACATGCCTCTGTGATGCACGATGGTGAGTGCAGTAGGGTAACTCCTGGACCAGGCACAATGTAAGTAACAGACAGATTAGACTAATACTTCAATACTATTTTTCATGTGTTTTGGTGCAAAACTGAAGAGGACCTGAATCTGGCCCTGCCATTGTAAATCCACATTGTAGATAGTGTGGATAGTGTGGAGCAGTGTTTCTGAAAGTGTTCCACAGATTCACTCTCAGAAACACATTAACTGGCTGCCCTGGTTTGTTTATTTGCCGGTGCTGCGGCCACAGAACCTCGCGGCTCCCATTGGCTCAATTTCATCCTTTGCAGCCTAAGGGGAGCCACGGGAAGTGGCGGCCAGTTAATGTGTTTCTGAGCGTGATTCTGCAGAACACTTTCAGAAGCACTGGTGTAGAGGATCCTGTACGCAACAGAATCAATAACAATATTTGGGACAACATACAAGAGCCTGCCTAAGGTGATAACTCTCCCTGCACACCCATATCACAACTCTGTGGAGGCACCCTGCACCCTCAATGGGTAGAAAGACTATGGAAATAGGCCACTGTAATGGCTAGTAAAGCCATAGCTATGGAAATCCACCAGACATTTTCTTCAGGGATTTTGTTGTTGTTGCCTTAATGGCTAAAACCTATAATTAAACATAAGATGGGGGCACTAAGCAACAATTTTGAAGAGAAAAAAGATGTACCGATATATAATATACTCATTCAAGCCATACACCATAGGAATTTGTAATGTACGGTAGCAAGAACATAATGTGTTATAGTACAGAAATGTGCTAAATAGATTAAAATATATTTATTAAAATTACTGGGAGTTATGCTAGAGGGAGATATTAACCTACAGTCTCCAGATTATCAGATTCAGAGTTCAAATCCCAAATTGAAGAGTTCAAATCTGCCGCTGACTGGCCATGTGATCTTGTGAAAGTCACAGTCTTTTTTGGCTTAATGAATCCCTTCTGGCACCAGGCAAAGAAAAATTGTTTATAGGCTATTCCTCTGTAAAAGGAGACTAGCCTTGAGCCTCTCTTTTATGGAAAGAGTGCAGCAAACTTGTCATATAAATCCAGTGAAGGAACTACTAGTGGGAAGTGGCAATAAGCATTAATCAGACAGTGCATTACTTACAAGAGTCCAGTTGCATGGTAGTCTGCAGCATCCATGGGCCCTATCATAGTTCATACTCAGACCCTGCTATCTTCCTTTTGAGCCTGCTCTACATAAATCCTTGATATCATTTAACACCTATGGCCTATAGTATGCAGTGAGGGCTTCTCCCTCATGCTGTGCTGGGGGCAGTCTTTTTATATCCTTTGTGGAAGCAGCAATTCACCCAGAAATCAGTCCTACACACTTATCAGAAAACAAATATTTTTTCATTTGTGATATGCTTACCTCGACAATGTTAATTAAGACAACACTGACCATTAAAATGATCTGAATATCCCCCCAACTTTTTTGCAGGTCTAATTTTTAAAACAATGCTATTGCCATGGTTATAGGAATGGAATGGCTTAATATGAGAATTTGCTCCCATTCTTTGGATATTGGATATAGTCAATCTTATGATTCAGTATTATTTTTTCCTCTCCAGAAAAGAAACATTTAGGTTTACTGGTCATCCATCATACCCACAATGCTCTAACAGGGTCTAATCACCTTTTCCTTCACAGCCGCTATTTCAGTTGTGAAAGATGTTTTTGCATGGAACTGTCTTTAATTATATACTCAGTATAAACTGTAGAGAAGACACTCCCTACTTATAAGGATCTTCTGGTGCCTGAGCTCACGTAGGAACTGGTTCCTTCCCCTCCCCCATGAACTCTTTTCAACAGACATTTTGTTGACAATTTTAAAGTATTCACTCCATTATGTTGTGAGTCATGTATATTGATCCTACACTGGGGGAGAGGAGTCACAAACAACTGCTTGCTAACAAATCTTTTGTTTACAGACCTTTAGCAAATATGCACTGATTCTCATGGTGATTATAATATGCCATTTTGTTTCACACCAGGGATTCTTTCTCTACAAATAGACTGCACATAAAATAAGTGTCCTCCAGCACTGAACAGAGACAGAAGGAAAAGAGCAGCAGGAAAAATAAGAAAGCACCAAAAAGATTAAATAGGAAATGACTATTCCTTAAGATAGAAGAATATTATTGACACTATGCTGATCTGTTGCGATTGGTTACATAGCTTATTTTCTATTCCTTGATTGAACAAGAAGAATTCATCTGGATCCACTGAAGCATTTAAAGATGTGAGTTATGCCACTGATTTTTGTGGACAACTCTCTTATTTAAGTACTTCGATGCATTGGGGGTCTAGCGAGGGGGGGCTTGAAGAAGTCACTGAAGCACTAATGCTCTCAGTGGCAGTTTTGGAAGTGGTCAGGAATAAGGCTGGACAGCTGGCAGTGACACTTCATTTCTTTGGTGATCCCATTAGCTTCTGCAAGGTACAGGCTGAAACTCCCAAATATGGGACTCTCTGGTCCGGCAACATCTGTGGTCTGGCAAGGCCATGGATATTGACGGATCAGAGAGCCCTGGCGGCAGGAGTGAGAGCTATCCAGGCATACATGCTGGTTGGGAACACTCCCACACACACACCCTCGCCAGGAAACCATCAGGGCCAGCTGAGCCAGGTGATGGCCTTTAAGTCCCGGCCCCAGCTAGTGAACCCCTGGCTGCAGCAGGGCTGGTGGCAGTGGGCAGCCCTGGCCAGGGAACACTGGGGAATCCCCAGAGGCAGCAGGGCTGGGGTAGCCAGGTGGCTCCAGTAGAGGAACCCTGGGTAACCCCCTACAGCAGTGGGACCAGCAGTGGCCAGGTAGTCCTAGATGGGAACCCTGCCTACAGTGAGTTGGCAGCAGGGCAGGGAGCTCCTGGCAGTTGGGTGAGTTGGGGTGGAGAGACAGGGATGCAAGGCAGGGAGTCCCAAGGAGAGGAGCCTAGGAGCTGGGCAGCCAGAAGGGGCATACTGACCTCTCTGGTCTGGAAATTCCCTGGTTCGGGACAGCTCAGGTCCCGAGGCTGCCGGACCAGTGATGTACAACCTGTACAAGCTATTTTAAATAATTCACTTTTACATTTTTCAGTCTTCCATGCCCACAATTAGATAAAATTTTTTTTGGATACCGTGAAAGAGGGTCACTCCCCTGGTCACGTAAGTAGAGGCATAAAGGTTACAGCTTAAATGGAGGCAATTAACCAGTTATGATGACACGGGGGGGGGGAATGATTGGACTAAAGATATATAAAAGGCAAAAACAGGATGGAAGGAAGGAGTTTGGAGAGTGAGCTGGGTGCGGTAGAGAAAGCTGGGTGGAAGCCTCCTCCTTATACATGACTATACTATGTTCTGCAATGCTGGGAATCTAAAGCTACACAGGAGGAAAATAAATTGACGATGAGTAACAAACAATTCAAATAGGCCAGACAGAGTGGCAAGTGAGTAGCCAAGAGAATACCTTGTGACAGACATCCGAACACTAACCTTGATATGGGGGACAACTAGAATAGAAATAACATCTAACTAGCTTTTTTTTAACGGTTCCCCCCCTTTTGTAGCTGCCTGGCATTTCCTGTTTCACTGAAAATATGCACTATTTTGTGACTTTACCATGAGAGGACTCTTTAGAACCTATGAAACCCATTGGATCTATGATGGGACAGACAGATGCATTCTAAAATATTTGCAGCAAACCCACGTCTTGCAAATGTCCCTCACTTTGAGGCACTACTCATTTGAGACCCAAAGTTACATTTATTCCATATACATATGATGTCCTCTCATATTCACTCCTGGAAATGATTTTGATCACAAATAAAGAATATTGAAGAGCTAGTTACACTAAAGGAATAATCTCACAGCATCGTTAGTTTTCAGCACGATTTTTTTTTCATGTCACTTACTTGGGTATGGTGATGGAGGAATGATACAAGTGGCACAGAATTTACAGAAAGGAATCATTTTTAAATAGGTTAGTTAAAACTTTTTCTCCTATAGCCTGGCTTGTGGGGGAACATTGTAATGAAATGTGTTGCTTACTCAGTTTTGAATTGAGCATAATATTTTTATTTTAACCTCAGTAACCACATCTGTGACACATTTTTCAAATAGTTTAAAAGAATTCAGAGATTTAGATCCCAATATAAAACTCCAAATGGAGTCTCCAGCTGTAGTATTTGTGAGGTAAACTAACAACTACTTCACATTCAGCCTTTGTTGTCAGAATCACTCTATCCGTGCCATATTTCTGGATGAGTATAGGCAGCTGTCGGCAATTACTTTGGCTTAGAGACATGGTAAACTGCCAATACTAAATACCTATCAAGTTTTACAAACTGTATTCCTTAATCTTTAACACATTAAGTATAAAATCAATGACCTCTGCTGTCAATGAACTCTCTTGCATTCTAAATAATTTAAAGTATGAACTGTAGGTACACAATTCTTTCTATCAGCAGCAAGATATATTTTACCTCCACAGAAATGGCTTCTGTGGTTAATTTTTTAAAGTTATCACAATAAAGCATGGAAGCCTGTAATGTGTAATACAGACAACATTTATAATCCTCAAATCTTATACACAGTCATTATTCAAAGTAAAAATGTGTTTATTTTTTTCATAATAGGCTTTGAGGAAAAAAATATTGTAAACAAACCATTGCTTTTCTTCTCTAGACTTGAAACTGAAATGGTGCTAACCTTTACCAGACTGATTGCAACAGTTGCACAAACCTCTGTTAGCCACAATTAAAGTGATTCCTTGTCAGAGTAAATCCCCTCCCTCCCCATACTGTACTCTCAGTACTCTACATGGGGTCTATGCACCACTTGATGAAGCTCTTGGGACAATGGTGAATTCACTGTACCTGAATTATGGGGGCAAGTGAGCTCAGAAATGTTTCCTGTTCCAGTTTTGCTGTTCATCACCAAGTTTTGAGAATTTCTCCACTGACACATACTCCCGGTACAAGCTCCAAGAATAAAGGATCATTAAAGCCAGCTAACCCTTCTTTTGAAAGTTTGGACAACTGCATAAATCTCTAGAAACAGGACAGGTTTTTTTTTTTTCTGCCCATTTGCTCTAGGTTAGGGTTCCCAGCATGCATGGTTCTTCCTGTATAGCTGCTTCTTGATGCACAAAGACTGTTTTCTCCTCTTTTCTCTGACAGTTGGTGTGATAGAATACATGATGTTTGTACTCTCTCAGTCAACAACTTGATCTGATGAATTGATTCACTATTATAAGTTCACAACCCAATCACAAGGCATAATGACACACATAGTTACTGAAATCTTTTTCCAGTCTGGAACATGCCATGTTCTGATTAGCTTGAATTACTTTTTTTCAAGGCTATTGAGAGTCATTCTTAATCTGAATCAAAAGTACCTAGTGGGAAAAAAAATAATTTTGGATATTATTTTGCAATGTTTTGCTCCTCAATTAATCAATCATCAAATATTAAAGTGATGAGGTCCACAATAGCATGAAAGAAGATGGATAAAAGCAAAATAAAAAATGTATGCTAAAAAAATAAATATTCAAGCCATCACCAACCAAATGTTCTAACCCCCCGCAAACAAATGTAAATGCACCAAAAGTGCTATATACCCCCTATTAACATGCAAATAAAAAGGAAATTAACAACTCTAAAAAATAAAGCAAGCACCTATCAATTAAAACAAAATAGATATAATATAAAAACAACTTCAAAAAACAAGCATTCATCAAAAGGCAATTAATTACACCATAGCAGTACAAAACTTACTAATCCCAATTTTAAAAACTGCTATAAAAAGGCTCCTTTGCCACAGTTTTTAAATATGTCTTGCCAAAATTCTAAAGCATCAATCCAAATCAATAAAGCCCAGTTCCTTCCTGCCTGTAATCAATCTAACTAGTCACCAAAAAATCCAAACATTAAACTAACAAATATAGCATCAATACATAAATTATATATATGGTGCCTATCCTAGCTGCTTTAATATTATATTCTTAATAAATGCAGTGATTTTTCCCCTAAAAAAATCCCATGTACTTCTTATAAGCATACCACTCTACAACAGAGTAGTGACAAGATACTAATGATGAGAAATTAAGTGGGAATTTTTTTGTGGATAAATAGTTTCTTTGCCAAAAAACACAGACGCGAGTCAAACAAAAATGTTCAAACAAAAAGATTTAAGACTATTCATAAAACAAGAGTAGCAGCAGATTGTAGGGTGGCCTTCTGCTAATTGTTGACTGGTGAGGGACACAAATAAAATACTTGAACAGTCATTAGAAGAGAGACAGAGAATATGTCTGCAGAACAAAAAATGATCTGTGCAGCCTGGTTCAACTGATTTAGGTTTGCAGGACTCATGTTGTAGGGCTAAAGATAGCAGTGTTGAGGTCGTGCTCATCTAAGGCCTGGGGTCCAAGACCCTCCCCTTAGCCAGATTTTAGAGCCCACAATCCAACCCAAATATCAACACTTCTCTTTTAAGCTACTTGGTGCATGATTAGCTAAATTGACCTATCACTGAGATTCTCTTTTGTAAGTTTTTTTACTCTCTGTAGATGGGCCTAGATAATGAGAATGATTATTTCCTGGTAGGTAGGGAATTTATCTGAAAGTGGGAAACATGGGCTCATGCCTGGGCTTCAACAAATATTTAATTATTTATAGGAAGTAAACTAGTTTCAACAGGAGAGACAGGGAGACCCACCCCACATGAGATGACAGCCCAGGGGTTGGGAAACTCACCTATGATGAGTCAGATCTGGATTAAAGGCCCTGGTTTCAGAGTAGGTAAGTGCCCTAACCAGTGGGCTACTGGCTATAAAGGGACACAAAGAAGGGATGGAAGCAGCACTACTTGCACATCCTCCTGTTTTATGAATCTAACCCTTTGTCTTCTTTACTTGTACTAAAGGTTTTAAATGATCTGAAATTAATTTTTTCTCAAATTTTTCAATTCGCCAAAACTTTTAAAAAGTCCATTTCAGCTTCAATTACCATTTTTTCATTTTCTTTTTTAGCTGCCAGAAAAATCAAATAAACCAGTTATTTACAGAGTTCTAATAAACTATTTACATTAGTACATATAAAAAAGGTAAGCATATTAATATCAATATTTTATTTGGATACTTGTAGTCTGATCCAAATTTTGGGCAGAATTTTACAAACTGTGGACAATAATGCTGCAAGCAGTTGTACTGAGATGGGGAGGGAAACAGATATTGGTCCTGTGCATCTCTTTCCATGAGAACCTATTGGTAATTTAGTACTTCCAAAACATAAAGGTACTCATTGCAGAGGTAAGGTGGGTGACCAAATGAACCAATTTCTGCAGGTGAAAGAGACAAGATTTTGAAGTTACATAGAGCTCTTCTTCAGTTCTGGAATTGGGGGTATGTACATCAATTTCATGTACAATACAATGCTATGTAAAAACTGTTGTTACACAGCCAATAGATTTGCTCTAGCAGAAAATGTATTCCTTATGAATCAGCCAAACACATCTGAGGACACATCACTTTCACCCTTGACATCTATGCTACAGCTACACTACAAGCTTGTTCCTCAAAAAATGAGGAAAAAAGGACTCTTGTGCAAAAGGGCATTTTGGCGCAAAAAGGTGCCGTCTACACAGCGCTTTTTGCGCAAAAACCTCTTCCGCAAAAAGGATCAAAAGAAAACACGCAAATGAGAGTGTGGCATATGCAAATGAGCTCTTCATTTGCATTTCCTGTTCTGGAAAAAGCTTGTCGTGTAGCCATAGCCGTAGTGAACAATGCTGCCTTTTATGAAAGACATAGAAATCCAGCTAACATTTCAGTTATGGAGTATGCACACATTTCTGCAAACAAGCAGGTTAAGTTTAGATAACTTTAGTTTACCCATTTGGCTTTTGGGTTACAGTCAAGGGCACTCCACTAGAAAACATATTTTTCTATTTATGAAAAATACGTATATCTGAATGGTGACTGTATTTTACAAATGTGTTGAGAGTTCTGGAAGTAAGAGATTTCATTAAAATTTAAGTTATATGTCCCATCTATTCCATTATTAGATCAGAGAGGCTGATACTGTGTATGCATACCTATTTTCTAAGGGTATCTTTCTACAGCTTTTCAAATGTAAAAATATGTCCTTGGACAAAGTCAGAAATATTTGCAGATCACATCATTTGTACAATATATTGCAGATTTTATTCCTAGATTAGTTTGCCTGCATGCAAAAATATTACAATTAGAATCTGATTCAAAGTCCACTGACGTTCATGATAATCTTTCAGCTGATTTTGGTGAGCTTTGAATCAGGCCTATATTTGGTAACAAAGGTAACTCGTCTAAACTGTAAACCTCAAACATAAACTTTCTCTGAATACTTCTGAATAGCCAGACTTAAAGGATCGTTATTTATATTTTTATTTATTCAATTTATTTCTCCTGCTTCAGGTCCCATGCTACATCATCTTCTTTTCACCCTCTCAGAATAAAATAAAGGTGTTTAATATATATACCAGGATTTACCTATTCTTACCATGAATGCTATCACAGAAGGAAGTATTATATCCTGATCGAAGGACCAAATCCTGATCCCATACACACACAAAGCCCAGTGAAGCTAATTTGTGTATGGCAATTGGGACTATATTACTGGACATTACAAATGTTTGGGCCTTCAAGCTGTGGCCAATGTTCCCATATAATCAGGTAACACGGTTAAAAGGAATAGTAGAGTAAGTTCTCCCTGCTCCATGTTTTAGTTCAGATGAACTATGCCCATGAGAATTTATAATTCCTGTCATTCTCCAGGCCTGTGCACAATGTTCCCCTTCACTATCCAATGTAAAAATCCAACAAAATGGACACCTCTGTGCTTGCCTTCCATTCTGACACTCATGCACATATAAGATGCTGCAAAACTGATTCTCACTTTCAGCTAGAGTGTTTTACACTGGCAGAGAGAAGTAAAAGAAGCATGGGTAAATGAGAATCAAAATTAATGTTTTTTTTACTGTTTTTGGCTGTGTGTCCTTGGAGTTGTAGGAGAAAGGATTTTCAGATTTGGTGTTAAGGTAGGACTTCTATAAATTGTTACACTGGGAGAATGAAGAGAATAAGAGCTTAAAACCGAGCACTCAGCTATCCAGTTTTGTCTCATAATACTCTGGTTTAAATAAAATCATGGTAGGAATCTTTATTAGCGTGGAAGAGGACTTTAATGGTGACTGAATATATTCTGCACATATAGAGTGTATATCTGAAAAGCCTTTTAGATTCACCAGGCTTTCATTAAAATTGGGACTATATTACTGAACATTTCAATTTTAAATAAGAGGGGCTGATATTTGCATGAGTGTTTCCTGAAACTAGATTTTCAAAAAGTTCTTACCACAAAGAATGCAACTATAGGAAAGGTCATAATGAATCATCCCAATTTTAAGTGTGTTTGAATTAAAATGAGCTCAACTCCTGCTAGCTGGACAGACTACATATCCTAGAGTCTATCTACCTAGTTGAAAGTTAGCACTTAGCTATTCAATAGGGTACTATAATTCAGGTAGTTTAGGAACTAAATAATCTTTACCTCCAGTTCGTGGTCAAATCACAGTGTAGGTGTAGTCTAACCTTTGTGCGGGGAAAGTTTATGAGAGAACAATTGTCTCTATTTTTTGGCCTACTAGTCTATTTTATTGGCCATCACCAGCCAAACATTTAAAAAATATTTTAACAGAAACATAATACTGTATCTCACAGCTTTCCCTCTTTCTACTACAATCTCAGATTGCAAAGGCTAAGTAGGGTTTGGGCTAGTAAGTAGTTGGATAGAAGCCCAGCAAACATGTACAGAAATGCTGTAAGACATTTTGTTGGTGATCAATTAGATAATATTCATCTGGGGGGAGGGGGCAGGGGACACAGAGGATGCATCTACACTACACCTATAGCTCGAAATAAGACACGCAATTTGAGCTAAGCAAATTACATAGCTTATTTCTATTGTATTTTGAAATAGAGCCCTATTCCAAAATGTCCCTTAATCCTTGTGGAACAAGGTTTACAGGGATGTCAGAATAGCGAGCCCATTATTTTGAAGCTTTTTGAAATAATGGACTTGTTTAAAAGACACAGAATAGCTATTTTGGGATACCAGAAGTATCCCGAAATAGCACCACAGTGTAGGCGTACCCTAACTGTGTTGCTGAAGTACTGTCTTTTGCATGATATGTAAAATTGATAGCCTGACCTCTTGGAGCAATTAAAGTTCCCATAGCACCTTTTTTTTCAGGCACAGCTGGCTGTATTCTTCACTGACTTCATTAGAAATAGTCTTCATTTACACTGATGCAAAAGAAGACTCAAGTCATAAAGGGCTTCCTGGCAAAATTTTAATTGGGTTAATTACAACCTGCTAACCTGAATTTCAAATGAGTTGCAGTCTACTTCATCTCATCTTAACTGCTGAGTTCACTATGCACTGTTAAACATTTGCCTTCATCCTGCTACATTGCACCAGGGCATGAAATAATACGATCAGTATATGTCATTTGAAATGTATAAGGCACTTCAAGTTCCTTCTGGACAAAGGACCATGGTAACTTGCACTTGCATCTAAAAAATCTTATAAAATGCCTTTCAGTTAATAATCAAGATTGCCACATAATTGGAACAGGTAAAGATTACGGGTCTGATTATCTATTCACACTCACCACTGTCAGGTGAGCAATAAGTCCACTGAACTCAATGATATGAAGCTGGTAAGAGGAAAATCAGGGCTTAAACATCCATTTTTCCAGGATGTTATGTCATACTAACAAAAGCATTTATTGACAACCAGATAGATGTAAGAACTATATGAAACAGAGATTAATTTAGATAATTTTGGTGCAGATCATGCCATCATTATATCACCATTTTGGTGCAGATCATACAGAAGGCCCCTTAGCAGTGAGGAGGCAGGTCCGTTTAAGGTACACCATCCAGCTATGCAAAATGCATGGCTGGATTCATCTTACTTTAAGCCAAGCCTCTGCCAGGTCTACACTGCAGGAGGCTGGCGGGAGCACATGCTCCCATCTGGCTTCCCTTACTCCTCACAGAACGAGGAGTACAGGATGCTGGTGAGGACTGTCCTTAGTATTTGATCTGGGGGTCTACACTAGACCCGCTAAATCGAATGCTAAAAGATCAACCTCTGGAGGCTCGATCTTCTCCATAGTGTAGACATGCCCTCTGTATGGGCTGAAAAGTGTTAAGCCCAGCTCAGTAGGACCTTCCAGCAAAGTAGCATGATGACAGTATTTTGTTTCATGATAGGTTAGGGTAGGGCAATTGTATAGATAATGTAATTCTCCTACAGTGGAAGAGACACTGAGAGCATGAGGAAGCAACACATGCTGGAAATGAGGTTTTGGCCTCAATGCTTAAGTAAGATTGATTGTGGACCAAATTTTTCCTTTGGTTTCCCCCATTACTCTAGTCAAGTTGCACAAGAGTACCTATGGTCAAAATATGATCCTCTGTGCCCTGGGTCAAAACCAAAGTGCATTTTCAGTCTCACCACCACTCAAACAGCCACAATGACATACTACTCTTCCTGCTATATTTTGAACACAGGAATTGCCATACTGGATCAAACCAATGATTCATCTGTACCTTGTTGCTGGCAAATACAACCTAACAATTTTTCTAATGGAAAAAAAATCCTCTTATGTACAAGATGTAATTAATCTGTGGAACTCAATGCTTCTAGGTATCATTCAAGCCAAGAAAACAGTACTCATCAACAGAAGACATCTTTAAGCAGGGCTCAACAAACCACTGATTCTACTCACCCATGGCAAGTAGATTTCAGCCAGTTGCTCCGTGCGCCCCATTCACCGGCGCTGCGCGCATGCGCAGTGCCGGTATGGCACATGCGCGGAGCGGGACTGGCGAGTAGCTCTTGCCGCGGTTTGTCAAGCCCTGCCTATAAGGATAATAATGAAGTTATCCAAAGGAAGGTAGAAAGCACCCTGCAGTGGACAGTTGTTCAATAACTTGCTTATGGGGGAAGTTGCTTATGGGGGGCAATTTTAGTGATTGCCTTATGTCTTGAAAGCCTGAAGATTTGAAAACTATTTTTTCCAGCCTCTCTAATGTTACTTTGGATGCTTGCATTTCCTGTTGTCCATACACATGTCTACTCTTTCTGATTGCTGCAAAGCTCTTGGCTTTAACATTCTTCCACAATGAGATAAAAAACATTTTGTGTAAATGTTGTAACTGGGACATAGGCCATCTGAGATGGTGGTTGGAGCACCAGTCACAACTCACGCCACATACAATACCAGGAGGTCATAGTTCAATATAGGCAAGAGGATAAATGAAGTGTCATCCAAGGTCAGATTACCAGAAGATCAGCAGCAGGCAGTAGGAGCAGGTATCATAGGTGAAGCAGTCCAAAGCAGGGAGAATGCAGTTGCCTGCACAAAATCCTGTTCTAGTGGTTGGTTTAAATAGAGGCAGGGGATCAATCAGGACCCCCGCCTCCACCCGCACATGCTCCATACCTTGACTCACTAATGACAGCCTGGATCATCCTCCCCATCAGCCTCTCTACTTTCTCCATCACCAGGATATGGATCATCTATGCCATGGCGCTCCACCCCCAGGATTTCCATCAATCATATACCAGGACAGGAGTCTTCTGAAAAAGATAAGATACTATTCTAGTAGCTGTTAGCAGATCACAGGGTGGCAGCCTTGTGAACCAGGTTTTGAGATCTATGGTTCCTGATAGTAAAGTGGATTTCTCTTTTAGTTTGAAACTTGTGCCTTTCAGTTTAAAACTGATTACTATTAGCAACTGGATTTACTTCTAGATGAGTGATACTCAGACTGAGACTCACAAGCCGCAAGAAGCTCTTTAATGTATCTCCTGCAGCTCTTAGTAGTACACTATATTAAAAAACTGTGTGCTTTACATATTAACCAATCATGAAGTTTGAATTCACATTGTACTGCATCTCTTCTCGATAATGCCGATTGCTAATTTGGCTCCTGAACCACTGAAGGTCTGAGTATCACTTCTCTGGACCATTGTTTAGACCAGCTTTTAAAATGTACATTCATAGAAAATCTGATCTCACAGCAAATTGCCTCAATTAGCGAATTGCCTCAATTAGCGAGAATCATATTTGTAAGACAATATATATATTAGAAAATCTGAAAAATAAGAAGCAGCAGGGCCAACAGCTACTTCAAGTCTGGGACAAGGTGTGGCAGGGGCTTGGCTCCACATCCCTGAAAGGGGCAGGACCGAGGGCAGAAGGGATGAGGTGAATGGTAGTCAGCTGTTAGTGTGGCCCAGACTGCAGCACACGCCCCTTCCCCAGCCTCAGAGCCATGTGGCACTCCAAAGGGCCCGGGGGCCCAGCTGCTGCCATGGCTGCAGCAGTGGCAGTGATGGCCAGAAGCTATGAGCCCCTTTGAATATCCAGGCTCCACAGAAATTGCTCACTGTTAGTGCGCCTGGTTAGAAGTATACTGTGAATTCTATAAGATTAGAAAGTCTTGTTTGCAAACACTACTTTTCCCTCTTCATTGAGATAGTTTCTGGAAGCTTCAGATTCTGATGTGCTATTGTGATGCATGAGGTTCAAACATAAACATTGTAACTCGTTATTATATTGGCACATTTTATCTTCAACTTTAAAAACAACAGTTTGTTTAAATTGTTCTTACAAATAGGAGAGGATTTTTCTACAGAACTCCATTCAGTTTTTAAAAGCACTGTAAATAATGTCTGTTTTAATTCCCCTAGCTTTAATACTAACTAGATAGATTTTTTTATTCCTAAATGGTTACGCAAATAAACAGCAACATTATTTTTCTGATCCTCTATGGATGCTGTTGACACACCAATAGAACCTCAATTTAACAATGCAAGACCAAAATTAACTGGAGCAATTAATAAAGGAAATAAAATATTTGAAAGGAACAAATAAAATGCTGGGTAAGTTATTAAAATGATTTGAGCATTTTCATTTTGTATATAACACTTTCTGCAGCCCATAGCTTCCTCACATAGAAACTTATCTGGAGCTGTCAAGAGAAACCTATAAATGCAAACTTACCAAATACTTGTGATCTGACCTCAGATGTATTAGTAAAATTAGGTTTCATGGGGATAAGTTCAGTTTTAAATGGGAGCTGTCTGTATCTTTTATGTCAATAAACTCCTCAGGCTAATACTGCCTCTGCTATTGAACCCTCAGTTCTTCACTTGAACTTCAGAGACAAGGCCTGTGAATTATTACACAGATGAATAATGATTATTCACCAAAACTATCTTCCCTAAAAAACTAGTTGTCTCACTGGACAGTCCATAAATATTAATAAAACTCTATGCTGCAGGAATCAGTGGAAGATCAGAGAAGTGAGAAGTATCCAGAACCTCTGTAGTAGAGCTTGCCTAAGGGGTTATGATACTACCTTGGCCACGATGGATTAGTGTAACCATGATGAAGGAGGCTAGCAAATCTCTTAAATCAGAAAGGGAACAATTTATGAACAGTGATATTGGTGGGTATAATGAAAAAAACATTGATAATTACCTCTGTTCCACAATGGCAGTGAAATAGAGTTTTAATGGGACAAGAAAAAACAGAGCCTTTGTTTTAGAAGGAGGTGGCTTTTAAACTTAAAATATATAATGTATTAAAATAATATTTGTAACAAGAAGATTTATCCTTAACGCAATTAATTTTTGTTTTTTGGAAAATGAAATTAAAATGTACATGCTTCCAGCCCTCTCACTGCAGCAGCTTGGAGCCATGTGAGAAGTGCTGCTGCAGCTCCAGCAAGCACATTCCAGCCTCACAGCCCCGCCTCTCCCCGCTGCAAGGTTGGAGCTTCCTGTGGGGCGGGGGGGGGGGGAGCCCTGATACTCCCCACTGTATCTGCCTCATGGGAAAGAAGCAGAGCTAGAAGTGGCTCCGCATGCTGCTGCTCCCTCGCCTCGGGCTGGGGCAAGAGCAGAGCATGGATGTGCGGCCTGGATACTTTCCCCACTGCTCCCACTGGACAGAATACCATTGTCTGCATGTTTTATATCAACAGACACAAGAATTATACAACTCATATTCATCCTGTGAGGATTCCTGAATATAGATCTGTTTGTCACACCTGAGAACATCAAATGCCCACAGTTCTGTTCAAAAGTGAGTCTGGTTCACTGGCCTCTGGAAGACATCTTCCTCATTAGCTGCACCCTTCCACTATGCCTTTCCATCCTTTCCTCTGGTATTCATAATGCTTCACAAGATAGAATTGCAACAAGCCAGAGTCATTCTCATAGGCCTAGCATGGCCACAACAGATATGGTAACCCTAATTCTTCTGCATGACAGTTTTTCCATCAATCACCCTGCAGTTGACTCCACACCTCTCAGAGGAAACAGGTCACATTCTCCATCTGAATCTAAAAGTTCTTCATTTGAAGCCATGTCTTCTCTGTGAGTCTAGGATTTGGAATTGACCTGTCCAGAAGAGGTAAAGGAGATTCAGCAACTCACAATACTTATTTTCTCATATCTATTATGTCTTCTTGACAGGTGGGAGAAATAGTTGCCCTTATGGTATATTCTCTGTACACACTCATCTACAAGGATATATGTCATTTTATAACCTCACCCTTCTTACCCAAGGTGGCATACTCTTTCCATCTAAAAGCAGCCTATCCACTTCCCCTTTTTCTTCCCCAAGCCAAATGGCAGCCAGCATGAGGTGAAGCTTCACTACATACTTTAAATGTCATATGAGCTCTAGCCTCGTACTTTGAGAAAATCATTCAGATAGTCCCTGCATTTATTCCTGTCTGTCACAAAAAAAATCTAATGTGTGAGCCCTCTACAAACATTGTCTTTAGAACTAGATCTTGAAGTGCATCCACCTTTGCTACCAATGCCACAAACTTTGGCCCCCACCTGGCACTTGCATGCACTTTATTCAACCACTATCCACCTTTGGAGCTTTTCTGGTTACGGAGAAATGTTAACATGGGCATTCACAGATAACTTCAGTAAACAGTAAGTGGTCACCCATGATGCAGCATCAGACACCTTACTAGGATGTACTGTCTTGTCCTTCTCAGCAGAGAACACTCCAGACTTCTAACTAGGGACACTGCTCTAATGTTGACTACACTACTCACAGAACAAGAGAGGGTTACTTACCCTATGAGTAACTGATATTCTTTGAGATATGGGTCTCTGTGGGTGCTTCACTACTTGTCTTCCTAATCCTCTGCTACAGAGCTCAAAAAAAGTCGATGGAGCCATGTAGATTTGTTTACTCGGCAAAGGGAAATGAAGCGGCGATTTAAATAATCGCCGCTTCATTTAAATTAAAATGGCTGCCGTGCTGTGCTGATCAGCTGTTTGTCAGCACAGCACTGTAGTCTGGACGCTCCGTGGTCAACATGAAAGGCATTTGTCGACCTCCCTGGTAAACCTCATCCCACGAGGCATACCAGGGAGGTCGACAAATGCCTTTGATGTCGACCGCAGAGCGTCCAGACTACAGCGCTGTGACGACAAACAGCTGATCGGCACAGTGTGGCAGCCATTTTAATTTAAATGAAGCGGCAATTATTTAAATAGCCGCTTCATTTCCCTTTGCCTACAACCCTAATCTACATGGCTCTGTCGACGGAGCCATGTAGTCTAGACGTGCCCTTCAAGTATTCATTTTGATAGGTGTATATGCATCTTTTATTTACTAGATAGATAGACAGATAGATAGACAGTAATCAGGCCTTTCTGTGCATGAACAGAAATTACAGAATACAAGCAATATTGTAACTAACTCATAGTCATAACCCCAGTATTGGATAGTTATTTACTGACTACACTTTAAGAAAACCCTTCCTTGCGCTGTTTTCTTAGGATGATTGCTTTGAGCTGGAATTCACAATTCAATAAAATGTGTATTACAGTTCATATCAAACTCAGATATTAAGCAAAAAGAAAAGTATAATGAAAATACTAGAAAATATTGGCTAAAGAAAAATAACCATTCCTATAAACTTAATAGAAAAGAAATATATGAAGTTCAGGAAGATACTGAAGCAGGTGCTAACCTTAAGCATGCAAATAATCCCACTGAATGCAGACAACTGATATCTCCTGAATCAGAAGACTCTAAGTCAGGGTCTGTTTGTGGTAATATAATGCACCAAATTTATCTTGTAATGACAATGGTTTCAATAGTTACATGAGGAACGTGTCTCCTACACCATGTTACAGGTTTGTTTGTTTTTAATCCAGAGATAATGAATTTAGGTAAACCTGGAAAATAATTTAAAGAGGGAGAGGGTAGAAGTTATGTCTTTAAGGCATAGATATTCACTGAGGTAAGAAGGAAGATGGACCCCTCTATCACCATCATGTGGACCTCTAAAATTAACCCTGATCTACCCAGGAGCATGCCTACTGTCACACCACTTCAGAAAGTGCAGTGCAATATGCTTCTGGGTGACTCTGTTGGTTGGTGTTATTGGGCAGGCGGGGAGGGGAAGGGTATGTTACTGCAGAGACAATATCAAAGAGAGAAAGAGGGTTGTCATTCATCCATAAGCTTCCAGAAGGCATACTGAAGAGTCAGAGTAGCTGGATGGGTGTACACCAGTAAAGATCAGGAAATTAACAGGCATGGTTGAAAGAGCACCTAACCTAAGGGAAGTATATTAGGAGAACTAGAAGATCACCCAGATTTGCCAATAAATTATCGGAAGGCTTGAGAACATGAATTACAGGGATTTGTGTGTCAGTAAAAATACCACAGAATTATCAAGAATCAGTATGCCTTCCTATAAATTGGCAGGTATTTTATTCACTCTACACCTCATTTTTTCCCTAATTGTACACCACATTTGGTAGTTTGCATACATTTCATGTCCATTACTAAATCAAACTTAAGCTTCAATGTGTTGTGCATTCAACTGTGTAATTGTAGGAAACATCTGGTATCAATCAGAACTCCTCAATGTTACATTCCAGTAATGACACTGTATCAGCTGTGTGAAGTTATTAGGAAACATATGATGCTTGCAGTTTTGCTGATGATCCCTCTAAATGGAATAATCTCCCTGTCCTAAATTAAATTCTGCAAATCCCATAAATTCTTTCAGCCTCTTTTAGGTACTAGACAATTTTTTTTATTGATTAGCAATAGCATTACATTACTCTTTTATTAGAATTGTAATGCTGCCTTCTAAAACAGTATGAAACATATAGGGAATAGAAAATTACAATGTACTTTAAAGGGCAAAAATATATGCATCGTAATACTTTAAACCATTGGAAACAAAGAAACCACTGTAGGAGGCATTGCAGACTTGACATAACTAACAAGTTATTTCTTTCACCAGCTTAATAGTACTTTTTTAAAAGAAAATAATCTTTTGCAATACTAACAGATTTATTACCAATAATAAAGGGCATCTCTGATAAAGCTGGCAATATGAAATTATGCTGATAATACCATAATGTAACATGATATTATTAGAGTCATGATTATTTCCTATTTGGTTTTCAAATAGACAAAATACTTTAATTTTCCACTTACATACACTCAGGTCCAGTTATATGCAGGGACGACATGCCATGAAAAGCTATAATACAAAAAGAAATCCAACAAATGTTCCCTTGTGTTCAAATGTTTACAGAGCCACAGTCAAACACAAACAGTAGTTACAATCGGCTAATAGCTAACAGAAGAAGAGTGAATGTGTGAACTCAAAATATCACTCATAAAAGATATTGTAGGAATTTTAAAAATAATAATTTTACTCTGTAGCATACCATGCTTGAACAGTCAAGGATTACTGGTTAATATTCTGGGTTTGTTTTTTTGTTTGAGAATAGTTAAGGAACAAAGAAACAAGCAAAGGCCCCAGTCCAGCAAAGAATTTAAGTACTCACTTAACATTAAGCTTAAGTAGACTCCTTGTCTGGATCATGGCTAACTGGTGAATTTCACCCCCAGTGAATAAGGATCATACAATGCTTTCCATACCATTTAAACCCAACTCTTTGGGACTGGGGCTGTGCCTACAACTATGGTCCTCATACCATGAACATGTAAATGGCCCTACTGAACTCAGTTCTATAGTGGTAGAAGCCTTATACATCGGTCAGCATCATGAAGTTGAACACAACTCTTTCTCCAACTTTGCTTCAGCAGCTTCTCTCTGTTACCCCAGTACACCATGTGCAACTCCTGCTGTGGCAACGGGCAACATGAGCCCAACATGGAAATATTCAGTGATTTTGGTGGGCTGCCAAAATGTTCTTAACAAATCCATATAAGAAGGGAAATGGTAATTTTCAGTACTACCTTCAGCCAAACCTGAATGGAATTTCACTGGACAAAGAGCAGGCATTTCTACAGCCCTAAGGCTTTCTGCAAATGATAGAAATGTGAGAGCTTTACAAAGAAAATGTTAGAGGGGAAGAACCCTTTATAAATGAAGGTGTTCAGCAATCTAAGCATGAGAGTTGATGCCAGGTCCCTCCTGGGTGCAGGAATTGAGCTCAGAACAACTGCATGTAGTGATTTTGAGGGAGGATGGTGTTAGGAAATATAACTGTGCACAATGAATCCAGAGTAGCAGGCACAGAATAGTTTTCCTGGCATGGATGGGAAGCGGCATCCCCCATTTTTCCCTGTGACAATTCTATTTTGCCTACTAGAAATACTCAAGGTTACAGTAAAAGGACTGAAAGAGTGAATGCACATCTTGACAAAAATGAAAGCAGAAGGAAAAACAATAAAACACTGTTGAAAAAAGTATTAGCTATCCCTTCAGAAAATCCTGAGCCCTTTTTATAGTGTTGCTAATTTCTATTTTTCAGCTTGCTATGCAAAGAGCTACAAAAACCCTCATGTGCAAACAAAAAGATCTCAAAATCCTGTATCACCATCTCTGTAACAGTTGCCTACCTCCACCCCATCTCCACAAACTCAAACACACTATAATTCCTTTAATCAAAGTGGCCCTACAAATCAAATCCACCATAAAAACAGAAAAATATGGTTGGGAATTTTTTTCTGGGAAAAAAATTGATTTTGCTGATTTTTTTTCAATTTTACATTAGGAAAAATAAAAATTGAATATTTAATTTAGGTTCATTCAAACTGAAAAACAAAATTCCAATTAACTGACCTGACATGTTTAATATATAATCAGTTTAAAAAATAAAACAGCTTTTCCCTAAAAATATTATGTATTGCCTTATGGGAATTTTGGTACCAGCTCCCAATCTCACCTGTCATCTGGGATCCTTTGTCAATGACATCTCCCAAAATGCAATATAGATTTTCCTTCTATGGACCATCATTCATAGAAACCACATGATTCAGTGTCACGTCAAAAATCTACAATGAAGCATTTCAATTTTAACAGTGTTGAAAAGTTCTATTTCTACTTGCAACACCAAAACAAACTATTGCAACAAATTCAAATCCTACATTTCTGGAGTTTCCATTCTGCAGAAAAAAATGAAATTTCAACTTTTTTTTTCTATTTTCAGATGAGAACAGGTTGCTGTAATGGCAGAATTTTCCACTGGATAAAATTCCAAATTTCACTCAGCTCTAAAAACTGGCAAATTATTTTGTTCATAATATATTGATTATTGTCAAAACTTGACATCAGCAAAGCTGAAGACCTCTAAGAAATGGGTCACTTCTCTCCTTTCTCAAGTGCTTCATAGAAATCACAGCACAGAACTTTTTCAAAAGAGGGATATAAAAGAACAATATAGTGGAAATAGTATGACAGGAAAAAGTATGACAGTGTCTGAATGAAAGTTGGACAAATAGGTAATGAAACCTGACATGACTCAGAGTGAAGATAGAGATCAACAGCTCAATATTATATAACAAATATCACAGCCATGATGAGGTTAAGTTGAAAAGTACACACCTTAAAACTGAGGACAAGTAGATGGTGCTTGATGGATTGGGAAAGATGGAGTCAGTGAAAGATTGTAAACAGAAGGGTGATCCTTTGCTGCACCATTTTGGTAAAAAAAGGCACAAAGTCATGACTTAATGAAGTTCTGGGAAGATATTATATATTTGCTATTCCTTTTTTTCCCCTCCAGTCACCTTTTTGGTAAAATGGCTCTTTGTATTTGTTTGTTATTAATTGTTTTGTATACAATAAAACAAAGGATGTTTGTAACAGCTCAGTTAACATTACTGCTGAAGCCTTATTCTTTATATGGAGGCTTGCGGTATTTCAACAGTACATCTGTAATATTGCATTAATATTCTGTACTCTTTTTATGTAAAGACTATAGAAAAGGAATTAGAAAGTTGTATTATCAGGTTGTTCTTTGTTAATGCAAGAAAGCCTTGGAGCCTCTTGCAGGAGATAACACTCTAATGATACTCTGCAATAAGTAATATAAAGCTAAAGATGGATTTATGTTACTTTTCTAATGAATTTTTGATGATCTACCCTCCCTTTCACAGACTTGTCACCAAGATGAATAAAATCAATTTGACTCAATTTTTAAAAATTTGCTTTTTTCCCAGATATTAATTAAAACTCATAGTCTTTGATGTACCTGTTTATTACCTGTTTTAATCAACAGTTATTTAATGTTTCTTAATCCATTGTCTATATAAAATGAGCAGCCCTAACTGTAATACCTTAGCTCTTATGGCCTCCTAGCAACAGAATTTCCTCTTAAGCTGACCTTGCCATCTCCCTCAGTTCTTATGACGCTCCTATAGCCTCGACACAGAATTATATCAAAATGTGAATCAACTTCTTTCTGTGTATAAGTTGCATTCCCACTCAAAAGGGTCTATTTTTTCTCTTGAATTGACCAAGTGTCTACAGTACCAAATATAATTTTAGATCCTCATGTTAATATTTCAATTATCTATTTAAACTATATCACAAAAAAGGAAAGACACTCTTTTGCAAACGTATCAGAAGGCTGTAGCGTGATAGGCTATTTAAGCATTCATAAGCACAACCACCTTGAGGGAAATTAGTGGAAATTGTCTTACCATAATTTTATTTCATCAAGGTCTGTAAAACACTTCTGATGGTACCTTACAACAAATAAATAATAATAAATATTAAAATTAATATATTATTTGTATCACATACAGCAGCGGAATGTGTTTGAACTCTATAAATGAGAGGGAAGGAGATGTTGCTCTCGAAGTATCTATGGACATATTGTAACCCATCATTATCGTCTACATTTAACAATTTCCTAAATTTCTGAATGCTTAGAAGTGGGTCTGCCCCACGAAAGCTCATCACTTAATAAACTATCTTGTTAGTCTTTAAAATGCTACGTATTTTTTTCTTTTGTTTTACCAAGATCAGACTAACACGGCTACCTCTCCATGCAGCATTACTAAGAAATACTTTGTCCCACTTGAATTGTTGCAGAGCTGCACTCAGAGCGTCTCTCAGTGACAGCTTTAAAATGACAATGTCAAATACATGAAAATGAAAGCACGACATTAGCTGCTGCACTCAGATAAAAGAAATAAGACATTGTATTTTCATTGCTTTGAAAAATCTGAGATTTAAAAGCTGGGTTGCTCATTGAGTTAACTGCCAGTTTGCCATACTGTAGCATCATAATGTTTTTTGTGGATAGTTCCACAGGGTTCAATACCCTTTAGCATAAAGAGATTATGAGCTAATATAACATATATGAAATAACCAGTATTTCTCCAGTTAGAGCTACAATTGGAAAATAGATTTCAAGTAGTTAAGGTTGAAATAGCTATCACAGACAATGTAATTTTCTAGTGACACCAGGATGGAGTATTAAAGTTTCATATAAAAAAAGACATCTTAGCTGTTATGCTGCCATACTAAGACTAGTTCTGCATCATCCCAGTGCCCAGTACTCATCATAACTGCCTGATGCACTCTGTGCCAACTTCCAAAGGTCCAAGGGGCTTTTATAGGCAGATATTGCTGGGGTTTGGAGACATGACTACTTTTCCTATGTGGTGTATTGAAAATTGTAAACATTTCCAGCACCTTGTGACAGGGCTTCTATCCTGCACTGGGCCTATAAGGGTTAAAAAATCAACCGAGGGTGGCTCAGTGGTAGGCAGCTACAGTTGCAGCTGTGAGTAATTATGGCACAGCAGACCCTAATAGAAGGGAAGACACAGACCAAGGAAGGTGGCCAGAAGGGAAAGTCTAGCTTCCTAGAGGCTGAGAGCTAGTACTGGGAACAACCTTGTAAAGTTGGAAGGCTTGAGTCCCTCAGAGGAGAGAGCTTGGAATGGGCGCTACAGGTACTGGAGCTGTGGGGATTTGGCCCAGGGAAGCAGGTGGAGAGAGAGAGGGCAATGAGATGCTGTTGATAAGCAGTCCCAGGGCAACAGCCCAGAAGAGCGAAGAGGCCTGTCCCTTGCTTTCCTCCTTATGGTTGCCAGTGATGAAGATGGCCATGAGAGATGGAATTTGCCTCCAGAATAAGATGCTACATTGAAGAGGGCAGTGGGATCCTGAGCCAAGTGACAAAATAGTGGGTAGCTGCTCTCCTGATAGAGGAGAAAGGCATGAGCCCTGGGGCTAAGTTGGAGGGCTGTACCCAAAGTCTGATTTCACAGATCGAGACCAATGTGGGTCTGGGTGGGAAGTGACGGCAGTGATAGAGACCAATATGGGTCTACTACCAGAGGGTGGCCTGGGGGGGCGGGGAGGAGTGTCGATAAAGCTGATTCTCAACATGACTGGCAGGAGGCACCATGGCAGTGTGTTGAATCCTGTGGCATAGCCCTTGAAAAACTAAGGTCCTATTTGCAGGGTAGAAAACTCCAATGATCAAAGCCAGATACTCAGGAAATCGGCCTAAGGTAAGGTGAGTTGAATTATGCCTGTACATTTTAGGGAGCAGCGTGCTTCTTTGTTTTCTGTGATAGAATAACAAGTCTTGTGAGTAAGGGGGAAGTGGTGGACGTGGTATATCTAGACTTTGGTAATGCATTTGATACAGGCTAGCATAACTTTATCAATAAACTAGGGAAATGCAACCTAGCTGGGGCTACTATAAGGTGGGTGCATAACTGGCTGGATATTCATTCTCAGTGAATAGTTATTAATGGTTCATAGTCATGCTGGAAGGGCATAACAAGTGGGGTTCCTCATAGGGTCAGTTTTGGGACTAATTCTGTTCAATATCTTCATCAACAATTTAGATGATGGCATAGAGAGTATGCTTATTAAATTTGCAGATGATACCAAGCTGGGAAGTGTTGCAAATGCTTTGGAGGATAGGGCCATAATTCAAAATGATCTGGACAAACTAGATAAATGGTATGAGGTAAATAGGATGAAGTTTAATAAGGACAAATGCAAAGTACTCCACTTAGGAAGGAACAATCAGTTTCACACATACAGAATGGGAAGTGATTGTCTAGGAAGGAGTACTGCAGAAAGGGATCTAGGGGTCATAGTGAACCACAAGCTAAATATGAGTCAACAGTGTGACGCTGTTGCAAAAAAAAAAAAAAAAAGAAAACATGGTTCTGGGATGCATTAAGAGGAGTGTTGTGAGGAAGACACAAGAAGTCATTCTTCCTTTCTACTCTGCACTGATTAGGCCTGAGTTGGAGTATTGTGTCCAGTTCTGGGTACCACATTTCAAGAAATGGAGAAGGTCCAGAGAAGAGCATCAAAAATGATTCAAGGCTAGAAAACATGATCTGTGAGGGAAGACTTAAAAAATTGGGCTTGTTTAGTTTAGAAAAAAAGAAGACTGAGAGGGGACATGATAGCAGTTTTCAAGTATCTAAAAGGTTGTCACAAGGAGGAGAGAGAAAAATTGTTCTCCTTGGCCTCTGAGGATAGGACAAGAAGCAATGGGCCTAAATTGCAGCAAGAGAGGTATAGGTTGGACATTAGGAAAAGCTTCCTAATTGTCAGGGTGGTTAAACACTGGAGTAAATTTCCTAAGGAGGTTGTGGAATCTCCATCACTGGAGATATTTAAGAGCAGGTTAGACAGGTCAGGGATGATCTAGATAATACTTTGTCCTGCCATGAGGGCAGGGGACTGGACTAGATGACCTCTCGAGGTCTCTTCCAGTTCTAGTGTTCTATGATTCATGTTAATCTTTTCTTCCCTGGACTGTAAAATAATCATATATAGTATATTTGAAAACACCAAACATCTAGTGGTTAAAAAACTGAAAACTCACAAATTTTGAAGTCAGTCATATGACAACATTGCATTGCACACCTGTGTGAATACACTGTGATATGTCATTGTGCGCACTGACAGAATGGGTGTCAGGTTTAAACTCCCAATATAGGGCCATTTAAATCGCTGACTCGGCTATTTGTTTCTAGAAAGCCACTTGGTGACAGGAAATAACCCCAGACAAAATGCAGATAATTGGACAGAGCACTGCCATTATTTGTATTTTGGGAAGAAGTGTCACTGTGTAATAGAGGCAAATAACCGAAGTGCTGCTCGTGCCTTTTACCTCAAGCGGTACACTCTCACTTCTGCAAGCTCCTGCCTGCATTAACTTAGCTTCTGCATAGAACTTGGAAAGTGTTGTGTTATTTATTTAGAAGGCCAACCAGTTCACATAGATGTTCATTTAAGCTGGCTATGTTCGATTACTGGAGGTTGCACCTACTGCTCTCATCACTATTCAGCAGCTTATTGTTAAAGGAAATGAAGGCAATTGCTGGAAGGAAGAAGGAGCAAGAAACGTGAGCTGCAAAAAACCTTTCACCTTATTCCCTTCCACTGGATTCTCATCTCAGTCTTCAGTGAGCAACTTCCAGTTAAATATACTATATATTTAAAATCCAAGATCTAGTGGATGACTACAAAGTACCTGATGAACCAATATAAGCACCACTTGGCAAGCATTGCAGGTATCTTAATATTTTGATCTCTGCAACCTGATTCCAGGAATAGATCTGGGAAAGACTTCTAATTTTATCAGTCTGTGTTTTTCAAATTGATATCAAATTATGTACGTTGAAGAAGGAAATTAATGAGATTTTTTTCAGGGTTCTTATTACTTGGGGAAACACCTCCTTGGTCCACATTTTCACCATATCTGTCTTACTCTGTGCATGTCTCCTTAAGAGGCAAGCTTAAGGAACTTAGCAGGAAAAATAAAAAGGATTGAGGGACAAGTGACAACAGAGACACTTCTTATGATTCAGGTATTGCAAAAGTTCTTTGTTCTCATTTTTCATAGAGCTTTAGTACTGTATATATACTAAGTTCCAGCTGGATGGTTTTGCATCAGTGTAACACCTCAGCTAGTGCTAAAAGTGAGGAGACAGCATCCATTTGAATTTATTTCAGTTCATGGGATTTATTGCCATAATACAAAAATGTGTATACAAACTGTTTTCTTAAAATATAGCAGAAGGACTGCATTGCATCAAACATATGCATTACATAGCATGTGTCACAGTTATGGTTGATTTTTATCTTTAATTATATTAATAGGCTACAAAAATGTATTCCCCCTTAGGGCCAAAATTACCCATGTTTGACATATGGAGTTATAGGAAAGGAGGAAAAATCAGACTTCAGAAGTGCATTCATGTTGACTTGGGCTACGTCTACACTGCAGTTCTTTTTCAGAAAAAGGTACACAAATTGCAAACCGCAAATTGCGTGCCTTTTTCCGATTCTTTTTTCAGAAGAGGCTTTTCCAACATTTGGCTCATCTATACAGGACCAAATGTGGGAAATACCTCCTCTTCCAGAAGAGCACTTATTCCTCATAAAATGAGGAACACAGGGCTTCCGAAAGAACGCGTCCACGTTTTTGGAAACTGATGGATGCATTCCCTGGACGTGTCAGAGTTTTTCCAGGATACAGTATTCTGGAAAAACTCTATAGTGTAGACATAGCCTCGGTTACTAAGGGGGCCTGAAATTGATAATAAAGCTGATCTTTGATGTGGGGTAACAGTGAAAACTTCAGTGTGACTCCATGGCCATCACTATTTATACTATATCCATTTTAAAAATGTCTTCACATCTTTCAGAGGGATGGATCAATGCATATTATTTTTTGTTCAAGGATGGTCTTCTTTCTCCCCTAAAACTTAAATAAGCAAGTGGAGGCCCATTACTACATTTCCATATTTCCTCCCAATAAATAAATAGATGTGTATTTTGTTCATAAGTATGTTTATGAACAAAACCTACTTTTTATTCATTAATTTGCCAACATTCCAATTAACATTTCCACAGTTTATATATAAAACAGGCTGATGGTTCTGTTCCACTGTGTTTTGTGCCATAATAGAATAAAAAATATCATGATCACTTCCAATATAAATGTGGATGTGTCCTCATTATCAAAATGGAACAAATGACAAAAGCATGTTTTGAATCTAACTAAGCTCTAGGACTCAATGGTATAATTTGGCAATGAATTACATAAGTTAATTATGCTCTCAGGAAAAAAATAGTTTTACCTTCAATTAGTTAAAAATGTGTAAAACAAAATAAAGAAAAACTCTGGTTATAACCTTCTTGATTTTAAAGAAAGATAACTGGTGCCAGGATGTTTCCATAAAGTGGGTTCAGCTTTGAAATTTATTACCACTAACTTCTCAGGCATACTCTAAAGCCAGATGTTATTTTAAGCTTATACTGTGGAGCCTATTTACTGTTGCTGAGAGGAGCAGTCTATTTTGTTGTATTTCCTGGTAGAAATCTGTTCTTTGTAATATGAGTAATTCATTAGATAAATACATTGACAATGTAAATGTTTATAGTTGGTGTCCAAAGGGAGGATTGGATGAATGAACATTTTATAAATTTAAATACATTTAAATCTCTCCTGAAACCCCAGGTCCTCCAACTACAAATGCCCAATATGACTAAATGCAGTCAAAAATTTTTGATGAAAAATGCAGTTCTCTCTCAACTGAAATATTTCACAGAATCTTTTTCAAATATTTCTAAGATTGAGGATAGAATTTCTGCTCATAACATACAGGAGAAAAAGATCCCAGAATAACCCAGTAGTATGAAGACATCTACTCAACGTGTAATGGAAATCAGAAATGCTAACAATTTTAGGGACCATTGAGAATTGGATGGTAACCAAGACAGAAAATATTATAGTGTCACTACATATATCCCTGGTATGCCCACACCTTGAATACTCTGTGCAATTTTAGTTGCCCAATCTCAATAAGGCCTGGTGTACACTAGGACTTTACATTGAATTTAGCCACATATGGTCAATTTTCTAAGTGATGCGTCCACACTACCAACCCTGTCATGTTGACCTTAATGGCCCCTGATTTCAGTACTCCAGCTTTTCACCAGGAGTAATGCTATTCCTTACCCTGCATGGTCAAATTTATGTTAGTGTAGGTGCAGCACTTCTCACAAGGTTTTTAGGGAGGCCAGCCTTATTCTGTCCTCCAAGGTAGGACATATTCCCATGCCAAGCAATCACGAAGTGGTCTGCCATCATTTAACCACAAAGCATTGCAGTATAAGGCCCAGGTTTATGGCCACATTAATCACCATCAGTTCCTGATCACTCTGTGTAATTCAAAGAAGATGGATATCTTGCATGGCAATCTGGACGAATGAGGAAAGGAACCTATTAGCACTCTCCTCAGGAAGCCATGTGTCCCAGACACCTCGGTCTCCCCTCCCCCCTTCATGGGCTGGAAAAGAAGAAGTGTCCCCAGGATGCCATGTGTGCCAGAGACAGCAGGAAGCCACCCTCCTCCTGCCTCCAAGATCCTGCACTGGCTGGCCCCTTACCATGCATTCCTGCCTCTGGACCGAGTACATCCCAATGCTCCCCTGAGAAGTCTGTACACCTGCTATAAAGTGCCTGCTTTAAAGCAAACATTTGGCCTTGCTTTAAGGAACACATCTCCTTTGTCTTTACAAAGACCTTTGATGTAGGCTAACAGATTAAGGTTAGACTTCACACAAAGTATCTGCTGTAAAGTCTGCCCTTGTAACTCTTCTTTGCAGCTGGGACAGCAGCCAGCTCTGTCCGCCCCTCCCCCCGCCCCCTTCCAGCATCTGCCTGCCTGGCTGAGATACACAGGCGAAAACACATGATGGATGACATGTTCTGTGAGCAGGTGAGCTGCATCCACTCCCTCAAGGAAGAGATGCAGGCAGAGCACCTGGACCACATTTTGGATCAACAGGGGAGAAGAGCCAACAGGAAGCAACAGGTAAGGCAGCAGGAGACCATATTTGCCTCCCTGACTGCTGTAATGGAGTGTGTGGTGTCCTGTCTGGATAGGGCCTCCTCCCAGAACCCCATCCTTCCTGATGACAACCCTAGTCCCTCCTCCCTCAGCCCCATGGCTTCCACCCCCAAGGTCTCCAAGGTCTCCGGGACAATGGGTGGGAAACTCAAGGGGAGCCATATCCTCCAAACCCTCAGGAGGAGGCAGAAGGAAATCCCACTTGCATTCCTGAGGCTCCCCCTCCCCTTTCTGGTCCTCACTTCTTTCCTTTCCCTACAGTTTTCCCCAAATAAAAAATTCCTGTTTTTTGAACAACAATCACTTTATTGCTTGAACTGCAAGGGTGGGGTAGGGGAATTAAAGGCAAACACAGGGAATGCAGGGCCAACTTGTGGAGAGACACATGGAAGAATCTCAAAAATGGCTATGCATAAAACTGTCCAATTCTGATTTGTGCTGCCTCTTTCTATGATTTCCTGATTGTGCTAGTGTCTAGCTGCTCAGACTCTCTGACTAGGCTCTCTACTTCAGCACTTCACCCTTCCAGAAAAGCTTCCCCCTTGCTCTCACACAGATTATGGAGCACACAACAGGCTGACACCCCAAAGGGACTGTTGCATTCATTGAAGTCCAACTGCATCAAGAGACTCCTGAACCTCCCCTTTATATGTCCAAATGTATATTCAACCAACATTCTGCACATATTCAGCCTGTTGTTGAACTCCTCCTTGCTGGGGTCCAGGCTCCTTGTATATTACTTCATGAGTCATGGGAGCAAGGGGTAGGCTGGGTCACCAAGGATCACTACTGGCATTTCCACCTCTCCAACTCTGATTTTCTGATCTGAGAAAAAAGTTCCAGTGTGCATCTTTCCAAAGAGGCAGGAGTTCCAAAATATGCAGGTGTGATGAACCTTTCCCAACCATTCCATGCTGACGTCAGTGAAATAGCCCTTGTGATCCACCAGTGCCTGCAGCCCCATGGAGAAGTACCCCTTGCAGTTGATGTACTCTGCAAAGTGGTCGGGGCCAAGATAGGGATGTGCATTCCATCTATGGCCCCACCACAGTTAGGGAAGTCCATTGTGGCAAAGCCATTCACTATGGCATCTGCATTTCCCAGTCACAATCCTCTGTAGCAGAGCGTTTTTGATGGCTTTGGCTTCTTGCATAACAGCAGCCCTCACTGTAGATTTCTTTACTCTACTTTTACTCTAAACTGATTCCTGACTGACCAGTAGCTATCTGGCATGGCAAGTTTCCATAGGGCTATTGCCATGTACTTCTCCATTGTCAGAGAAGGTCTCAGTCGAGTATTCTGGTGCCTCGGGACAGGGGATAGACATTTGCAAAGTTCCAATAACGTACCTTTTCACGTTTGGAAGTTCTGCAGCCATTGTTGATCATCCCCTATCTGCATCACAATGCAGTCCCACCAGTCTGAGCTTGTCTCATGGCACCAGAACTGGCATTGCCCTTTGTCCAGGGGATTGACTGGTGGGTGAGGTAGCATGAGTACCAGGCCTTGTATGAGCAATGCCTCCATGCCATGCCAAGCTTTGTTCTCGTCCTCTTCCTGTAGGAGTGACATGTAAATGCTGTCGAAATACTGAGCCATTAGGCACACCACAATACACATAAGCATGACAATGCTTTTTGCAAACTAGGCTCCATGCTCACACTGCTATGGCATCTGCACAGGCAACCCAGGGCCCCAAAAGGCATGAGTATACTTACTCCCCTTTATCTCACGCAAGGGAAAGGGACTAGATGAGTGCCTTATGGGACGCTGCCAACATGAGCCCATAACCACTTGCTGTAAAGTTTTAGACCCAGCAGGCACCATGAGCATAGCCCAGAATGCAAAGCCAATGGTAGGTTTCCTAATGGGGATGCCCTACTTCAGACTACATTTGATTCTTCCCCACAATGAGGATACAGACCTTCAACTTCACAAAACTGGGTGGTAAGAAATCAACCATATTAGATTCAACCTTACCTCATAGTGTAGATGGGCCCTAAGATATATTAGAGTTGGTAAAAGTACAGAGGAGGGCACCAAACATGATTAAGAGTATGGAACAGTTTCCGTATGAGGAATTAAAATCACTGGGACTTCCCAGTTTCATAAAGAGATGACTAAGAGGCTATAAGCTGTCTAAAATATCATGACTGTGTGAAGAAAGTAAGTGTTATATATTACTCATTGGGTCACCCAATGAAATTAATAGGCAGCAGATTTAAAACAAACAAAAGGAAAAACTTTACAAAGCTTATAGACAACCTGTGGAACTCATTGCTGGGGAAGTTGTGAAGGCCAAATGCATGATGGGGTTAAAAACATTAGATAAGGAGGATAGGTCCATCAATAGCAATTAGCCAAAATGGTCAGGAACGGAACCTCATGCTCTGCCCATCGGTAGCTTGTGACTGCCAGAAGCTGGGAGTGGCCACCAGGGGATTGATCACTAGCTAATTGTTTGCTTTGTTCATTCCCTCAGAAGCAACAGCCAGCATTAAAAAACAGGTTACTGGACTAGAGGGACCATTGGTCTGACCCAATATGGTCTTTTGTATGTTCCTACATTAGATAACGCATCAGGAAGACCAGGTACAGGGACATTTCTCTGGCTCTCCATTAGAGCTGTTCCGCTTCGTGTCATTAAATATTTTTCATTACAAAAAAGTGAAGCCCTAACATTAGGGCACTCACCTAGAAGGCAGAAAACCTGTGATCATTCCCTCCTTTATTTGGAGGGTGAGTATCCTACCCACTAAAGCTACTTCTAGACTGCAGGATTCTTTTAGAAGCAGCTTTTCCGGAAGAGATCTTCCGGAAAAACTTCTTCTGAACGAGAGCATCCACACAGAAAAAGCACATCGAAAAAGCAATCTGCTTTTTTGAAAGATAGCGTCCACATTGATTGGACGCTATCTCGCATTTAAATTGTGATTGCTATGGATGGACTGGCCACCAGGGCACTGTGCTTTTTCCTGGAGGCTTGAAAAAAAAAATTAAAAAAACCCCTCTCTTCCCCGTCCATACATGCCTTTTTCCAAAAGAGCTCTTTTGGAAAAAAGCTTCTTCCTCATAGAAAGAGGTTTACCGCTGTCAGAAAACCCCCTGCATTCTTTCAACTTTCTGTCAAAAGAATGCAATTGTAGTGTGTTCATAAGTGTCGTTAAGGACATAAGTAGTCATAAGTGTAGACATACCCTCAGTTAGTGGTAATTCTCTGGTCTTTTTATTTTCTTCATTACACATTTTTAAAGTTCTAATTTTCATTACGCATTACACATGAAATCAAATGTTGAAATCTTGATTTTTTTCAGGAAATAGAATTGTTGTTTTCTGGCCAGTCCTAACCATTATACTAATGTCCCCAGTCTCTTCCACGTTCATTCCCCTAAGATCTTGTCCTTGAGGCCCTTGCTTCACTAGATATGTGTATCCATATTCCAGCAATAACACAATTGAAGCATTACTGTAATAGACTTCTAATTTTTCTATTGTAGACACAATATTAAGACCTGATGCAAAGCATATTGAAATCAATGGACAAACTCCCACTGACTTCATTGGGCTATGGATCAGGTCCTTATTCCCCAATATTGCAAAGACATAAGTACATGCTGAACTTTAGAACTGTGAATAGCTCCCTGGAGTGCAAACATATTCACAGTGCATAAAGTTAAGCTAATGCATAAGTCTTTGCACAACTGGGTCCTTGTATTGCAAGTTCCTTAAACTATGTGCCATAACCATTGATTCTGTTGCATGTGTGGTTCAACCCTATTGATTCTTAAAGCATAAAGAATAAAACTGTGGAACTCCAACTCCTGACTTCCCAAGGTAAATATATATTTATCTTGGGAGAAGAGTCTAAAATATAATACAAATGTAACCACCACCAGGTGGATTTGAACCCGAGCGCTCTTGAGCTTAGTGCAGGAGCCACTACAGCTTGAACTATAAAGCCAGCAGGCTCTCAGCTTAGGCTGTAGAGCTTCCTTGTTCTTATCTCTCACTGTAAGTAGTCCAAGTTGCTGAACCACACCCACTAGACGTGTGGGTTACACGAACACTCTCATTTTTTATCCTCAATAGCAATACATGTCTCCACTGGAAAAAATGATTACTGCATGAAGTAGAACAACTTTTCTGTTATGCCATGAATAATACTGGATTATGGGAGTAACAAGTTTGTATTAGTGACAAAGCTCATTTTTTTTCTTTATTTAATTTTAAAATGTGTCAGCTAAAAGGTGCAGTTGCAAATTTCCAGGAGGCATTTCTCCCATCCGTAACCCAAACAAAAGGCAAGGGACTAATTATTGCATTGACAGAGGGTCTTAGTTTGCACTGAATTACAGTACATAGTATTTGCTTCCAAGAGCTAGATTCCTGACTAAATGGGTTGAGAAAGAGGAGTGAGAGGAAATACAAGTTAAAGCAGTAAAGTAATAGGGACCTTGCTGAATGACTAGCATTGTAGACATTCCCCTCCAATATACATATACTGTAGTTAGACAGTTCATTCAGATAACTTTCTACAGGCACTGCAGAGTTCATGTTCAAGCCATTTACATTATTTTTTTCAGGATGCTGAAAGACAGGCTTTAATGAAACAAACATTTATCACATTCTGTTCTTCCGCTACTTTAGTAATTTTATTTTAAAAAGCCAAGTTTGCCAGCCAGAATTTATTCTCTACAAAAACATGTATAATGCTTATTTTTCATAATTGTGTTATCTGCTAGAAGTTTGGCAAGATTTAATTTTATTAATGTGTGGCGTTCTTTAAGTGGGGATACAATCGACGGGAGTCCTGCTCTTTCTGTTTTTTAAAACTGGTGTTACATTCGATGGCCTTCATACTTTCAGTCTCTCTGAAATTCTCAGAGACATAACACTCACAATTGTTAACGCTACAGTGAGTTTATCTTTCTCTTCCAAGGGCAGTTTCTGCTATCCTTACTCTTACTGGTGAGATTTATTTGCGTGAGCAAATAATGTGACTAATTGTGATAACTGTGAATGTCTTTGTCCCAATGGTAAGAAATATGGCTGTCTCTCTCTCTCTCTCTTTTTTTTACCGTTCCTTAGTAATTGAATTACATTTTCCTTGAGTTTACAAGCACATCAGAACAGTCATCTTATATACTGTAGATACAGAAATTCCATTTTATAGCTGCAGAGATATAAATTTAATAGTTACTTCATATTTTGCCTTCCCCATTAGATGGGAGATGCTGATAAGCCTTACAAAATAGAAATCTATTTGAGAGATGTTTGTATCAGTTGCCTTGCCTCTTTTTTTATTAGCCCACTGCCTTTTAATTTAGATTTAGACATAGAAAGCACACTTCCTGTAAATATAGATCATAGTTATCTATAATACATCATTACGGATGTGTTTACACATAAAAAATCCACCTTTCAAAGTTATATAAATGAACAAAACAGTTGTCATTTTGTCACACAAGACTCCTCAAAAATACAAACAAGGTGTATTAAAACAGATCGTTATCATGTACTGAATTTTTTGGCTTTGTGGAATCAGGACAGATCTTTTCAGTTTTTTGTATTTCACTTGTTATATTATTGCTTTTGATGTTGATTTAAGTATTTCAAATGAAAAAAAAAAACCTTACAGTATTAATGAAATATTAAAAGGGATGCAATTAAAACCATAAAAATTTGAATCAGCCAGCAGTGTCTCCTCCATCACCCTGCATTTGCATTAATGAGCTTTAGTCAAACCTCCTGAAATGAATCCCAAATATGAAATCCAACTTTATCTTTAATTGGACAAAACAAAATGATCAGTATTGAACATTCAGGGACTTTGGTGCTCAAACTCTGGGTATCATTGTTTTTTTCAAGTCTGAGGAATCTGAATTAAGATGGTTACAGAGATAGGTTTGGGCCACAAAAAACAGAAATGTATCCAAGTTAGGGATTTAGATCAATTTTCATTGATATTTGGAGTTGCCTCTGATATTCATGCACCATATTCAATTGCATGCCCATTTGTCTGAACATTGCATTGCCTCTTTCACACAAAGACACTGGATTGTGGATGTGGGATTTTTTGCACATGTACATTGAGATTACAAGCTTTTAAAAATTGCTTCCTATGTAGATTTTAATATCCATTTATAGTACTTGTAGTACAACTTGGTCAAACCTATATTCAAGCAGTAAAGGAATCCTCTCAAAGAAATCTCTGTATGCAGAGTTTGTAAAATATGCAGTATTTAGACAATAGACTAATTGTTTTTGATCGCATTCAGCCACAAATGTAAAACCCATGTTTCCACAGGAAGGGTTGATTCTCTTAACAGCATAATATTCTGCTATGGAAATATTTACTTTGTCTAATTACCTAAATATGTGAAGAATTATCAGTGCTTTGCCTGTTGATTTAATTTCTTTCAGTAGTAAAATTAATAAAGTTCATGTTTGTGTTCATAGTGGTCATCAAAAAACTGAAATGTTTATTTTTACAAATGGCAAACTATAATTGGAGAATAAATTCAGATATTTTTAACTGATATCATATGTGCAAAAAATTAGAAATTAATGGAAAATACTACTAACTGGCTTAAATCTTTATGTAAGAATCTCAATTGCAATTTTCCAGGAAGCTTTTCCTTCAGTCCATCCTACAAACACTTATGCAAGTGCTTAACTGTACTTACTTAAGTAGTCCCATGAAGACTAAACTGCAGTTAGACACATACAACTGGCCCTTGCCAGCTCACATGGGCTCATGGGGCCCAGGCTATGGTTAACTATGGCATAGACATTCGGGCTCACAATATGGCATGAGTTCTGGGACCCTCCCACTTCACAGAGTCCTAGAACCTGCGCTCCAGCCCCAGCCTGAACATTCACCCTGCAATTAATACAACCCCTTAAATCCAAACCCTGAGATCTTTAGTGAGTCGGCACATGGGTTTTTAATTGTAGTTTAGACATGTGCAAAATGTTATTGTCGATGTAATTACAGCTAACACATTTAGTTGTAAGCTAAGGCATTTGCAGGGCCAAGGTCTTATGGTAAAAGAGTGCCCCATCTTCCAAGCAAAAGTGAGTCTGAATTATTATGTGAATGGAAGAAAAGCTTATTGGTAGAGAAATTGATATTGGTGATTCAGTATCACTCATTGCTTAATTAGTACTGACCCAATATCAGTAGGGCCAAAAGCCACTGCAATCCTGGGGGATAGTGTAAGAGGGTCTGGCTCTGCATCCACCAGAAGTAGCAGGGCCTTGGGCAAAGGGGCAACTATCATCGGCGCCACCCAGAGTGTGGTTCTGGGCTACCCCTCTCCAGCACTCAAGGCTTTGTAGAGAACCCAGCACGGTGCTTTGGTGCTAATTCAGGGTTCTGGCCACTGCCACAGTATTAGTAGCAGTGGCCAGGAGCACTGGGCCCCAATGCAATTATCCCCTTTATCCTCTCCTGTGAGTTGGTCTGCCCAATATCACAACCTGGTTTCAGGATTTGCTATTATGCTAATGGAAGTACCATATCCTGAAGGAGGGGTTAAAACAAAGTTGTTCGTTCTCATTTTAGTAATGTTTTTGTAAACTTGCTCTGCCATTCACTTACTTCCTCTTACATTCAGAATTGTGTTAAGGATCTTGCAGTAAATTATGCCTCTGCACAACTTATTGCAATTTTTGCCTCTCTCTCTGCTCACAGAGCCTGAGCCAACACCTAGAAAGACTGCTAGGGTATGTCTAGACTGCATGCCTCTGTTGTCAGAGGGATGCAGATTAGGCAGGTCGACATTGCAAATGAGGCAGGGATTTAAATATCCCGTGCCTAATTTGCATAAAAATGGCCGCCGCATTTTGCTGACTCAGCACTTTGTCGGCAAAAAGCAGCAGTCTAGAGGGGGATCTGTCGAGAAAGAAAGCCTTTTTCGACAGATCCCTTATGCCTCCTGCAAGGAGGTTAACAGGATCTGTTGAATAAGGCTTTCTTTCTTATAGTGCGGGGCAGGGCTGCCCCGTCACATACGTGTTTGGGGATTCTCAAATGAAAGGTGGCACCAAAGAATAAACATTCACAGATGTCAGTCTAAGATACTGAGCAATTTTAAGGGTATGTCTACACTGCACGCTTATTTTGAAATAAGCTATTCCAAAAGAAATACTCTGAAATAGCTTATTTCGAAATAGCATGTCTACACTACAGGGAAGCCTCACAATTAGTCTGGGGCTTCCCTACTGTGGACATGCTAACTCAATTTAGAGCCCCAGGAGGCACTGGGGAGTACTTACTGTCGTACGGCAGGTCATTTTGGCCACGGCCTCGTGCGTATTGCCCATACTGCCACACTAAGGCCCCTCACCAGAAAACACAGGCCGCTTAAGTCTCTCGAGTGCTAAGCACAGTCCTCAGTAAATGGAACTGAACCTGGCATGCACCCGGGCCAGGGGCCTTCAAGCCCCAGTACAGTCCCGTGAACGGAATTTGAACTTATCAAGCACCTGGGCCAGGAAGATAAGAGTAGGAAAAAAAAGCTAAGTTAACGAGCACTAAAAACAGGCCAAGATAGGAAAAAAGGAAATGAGCTGTCATAATACACCAGTTAACAAGCACCTGGAACAGGGGGGGAAAAAAAAACATAACTAGCTTTCATCTGTGCCAGTCATGTCTGCATCAGGCACTAACCACTAAGCCCTGAGGCAGATGTCATATCACAAAGGAAGGAACCCTAATATGGTACCGGATATCAAATCATAGTATCAACTAAAGCTGAACCCTAATATGGCACCGGATGTCAAAATTATGGTATAAAGCACCCTGAGACCTAAGCTCAGGGAGGTTCCGTATCAAGATAGAAGGCATGTATCGTCCAGCCTGGCTGAGGAGCTGATCACCCGAGGCCGCCTCCCACCCACCAAATCACGAAAGGGGTGCACGAATCTTGAGCATGCTATACGTTGTTTTTTGTCTATACATCGTAATCGTTACTGGGCTTATAAGTATTGCTTATTATGTTGTATTAACCACTCCATATTTAGAGGTTGTCAGATATAATTAACCATTTCATATTTAGAAGTTGCTAAGTATAAGTAGACTAATGATTAACTCCACCAGCTGTTCTAAGATAACCATAGAAGGACTGGCTGTAGGAGGAGTTTTTATTATTACTGTATTGTTTTTATTTGTTGTGTTTTTTGTTTGCATGCTGCACTGTCTAAGACGAATCAGAGACAGTGACTTAATATAATCAAAACTGTAGTCAATAAAGTTAGCAATTGGTTAAGTACATCTCAGCTCGGGCTTCTTCCTTTGCAGCCCCCAGTCCCTCGCCACAAACGCCACCCCTAGACAATCTTTCGAGCCTCTGGTTCGTCACTTACTTTGAATGGTCCTGGGGAGGAGCTATTTCAAAATAGAAACAGTGGAGCATCCACACTACTGCTATTCCAAAATAGCTATTTCGGAATAGGCATTATTCCTTGTAGAATGAGATTTACAGAAGTCAGAATAAGCATTCCATAATTTCAAAATAATGGAATTGCTGTGTAGACAATCACATTGTTATTTTGGAATAATGGCCATTATTCTGAAATAACACTACGGTGTAAACACACCCTAAAGGAGAACTTAAAGCGCAAAGCATCTTGGCCAGTGGTTGTACTTTCTCCAAGCAACTACCCTGTCATTATGTGGAAAAAATCTGTAGGGCATTTTTAATTCCAGAGGCACTGAGATGGGAAAATGTAATCTGCTCAATAGCCTAAACTCATGTAATAGAGACTCATAGCTTTTTCCCTTAAGGTCTGAGGTTCAATCCAACCTTCTGATGACCCAGGTCTATAGATGTTACAGATAGATGGAACTCCTCAGTTATCTTTGGTCTCACAGCAGCCTGACAGACAGACTAGGGCCAGAGTTTCAGGTTCCCAGCTCTGCAACACAGAACATGCTTGGAAGTCCTCAGAAAGACATGAGTTTCCAGATGGCCTGCTAAACTGGAAGCAAACCATGCAGGAAGCTCATGGAACACCTCAATTAAAAAAAAAAAACATTTTCTGAGCCAGCTTACGTGCTTGTAAGTAAAAAGCTTTGTGGTATTTCTCAGTGAACTTTCTGGAAACCAGTGAAAATTGTTATGGACCTAATTAAAAGCAATCCGTTTTGCAATGTGCACAAAATTATTATTACAAATTTGACATAGTTTGAGTTGGGCATGGCAGGCTTGAGGTACATTGTCAAAACAATATAGGGAAGTTTGTATGTTACTTTGCCAAACTCTGTCTGACTCCAGGATGTACCTCTTAATATTCCCCTTCCATGAGCATTAAAAGCCTGATCTAAAACTCACTGAAGTCTACTGAAGTTCCCTAAACTCCCTCTGATTTTAAAATGAGAACAATAATGTACTAGTCAATTGCCTAGCTCATTCTCCCATCTTTGGAAAAAATTGGCCACAAAATCCATCATCCATATGGACCAAACCCTTTATCTGATGACTTTAGTGATTTAATAACTCTCTCTGTAAAGCTCTTCCAGCCTAATGGAAGGCTCTAATTTCTCTATCAGATGGATGAGAATATTAGGGAAGGAAAGCTTAGACATTATGTTGCCCACAGAATGAACATCCCCTAAAGCATAGATGAGTAATTGCTGATAAAACCTTCCAATAGCAAGGTTAAAATTCTATTTATCTGTATGGTGCCATCTGTATCCCTTGCAGCTTGCACAGAAAAGATTCTTTCCCTAAGCATTATTAACTTTGCTAAAAACTGGCCTTGCCTTGTTGCTCGCCTCAAAAAATAAATTGCATTGCAGAGATTAAACTACCCTTGTTATATTCTAAAGTACTTCATCTGTGGAGAAGCACTTCAATCATTTGATGACTCACCTCCTCACAATAAGGGTTTTATTTTTTAAAAAATATAAAACTACTTTCTTTCAATTTCTGAAAACCTTTTTCTCGCTAAGGACTCCATAAAACATTGCCATCATTTTACATTCCCCTAATGGAGACATTCTGCATTATTTAATAGAATGGTCCAACAGGGCTCTCCAAAAAATTCAGGGGGTTTTATAAAAATTAATTCTAAAACCCTATTAAAATTAGAGAAACATGCATTTTTATACAATTTATAAACTGATCTATGGAATTATCTATATCCTTGCTACAGAATTATACAGATTAAGTTAAAATCATACAGAAAAGGCATTTTCTCACTCAATTAAGTTCCACAGAATTTTACGAAAATTGTTGCTCAAATTTTGTCAAATAACTTCCAACACATTTTGACTTGAGTGGAATAAAGGAAAAAATAACCCCTTGAATTAGGATGAAAAATATAGGAAGAAACATTAATTAATTTGTAGAATTTATTATACCTTAATGAATTATTTTGATATTTTTAAAAAGATGCAATAAAGGGCAATTGTTCAGTGATATCAAATATTGTTCCCTAAGGGCAGGGATGGGCAAATACCAACCCATGGGCCAGATCCAGTCCACCAGGGTTAGCTCCTGGCAGGCTCCCCGACACTGGCCACAGGAACCGGCGATAGTAGCTCCCATTGGCCAGAGATGGTTGTTCCCAGCCAATAGGAGCTGTGGGAAGCAGAGTCCTGGTCTGCCCTGCTTCCTGTCACACCCGTTGGCCAGGAATGGTGATCCACAGCTAATAGGAGCTGTAATTACTGGTGCCTGTGGTCATACAGGTAAATACAGCAGTGGGGTCCCATCACGGGCTAACCCTGGTGAACCTCTGACATGTTGTTGCCCACTCCTGCTTAAGGGTCTAAGTCAAATCCATTAAAATTAATGGTCATCTTTTAATTGACTTCAGTGGCCTTTGGACCAGGATCTTCAGGGCTAAGCTCTGTGTAAGCTCAAAAGTGTGCCTCTCACCAACAGAATTTGGTCCACTCAAAGATATCACCTCATTCCCCTTGTATCTAATTTTATCCATTGATTTTTTATTTTTTATTTTTTTTTTGGTACTAAGAGGACTCTGAAAACACTTTACGGGGATGAGTGTACTAAGTGAAGAAGGGGAGCAGGACTTGGCTCAATATAGTTGCAGTATATAGAATTATGCAACTGAAAAGCACAGGGTTTTTTTTCCTTTGCTTTGCACTTGAAATATGAGGCATCTGACATTTTGTTTTTTAGTTTAGCTCCACAACATGTGTTCTCTCTCTCAGGAAGAGTGGATTAGATCCTTGTCTGCTTCATAGGTCAACTGTCATAGCTCAATATAGTTACAGGACCATTGTTGTTTTTAAAAAGTTTTATAGCTACCCAATTTACTTATACTGTGGAGGCGGCACTACATATTTTTTATGTTCGTGTTTTTACATGTCTTTAATCTGAACTATCATTTAGACAGAAATAGAAATACATACATTGGTCTATGTGTGTGGAGAACAAAACAATGCTTAGCTACATTATCACCTTTACACTGGCAGCTGGTCTGTTGCATAGAAGGGAATGGTAATATTTGTCTGTGTTTGTGAGCATGTTGGGGGGTGGTTTTTAGTCTTAGTTCCTGGATTAATGGCATCATAGAATACTGGAACTGGAAGGGACCTCGAGAGGTCATCGAGTCCAGTCCCCTGCCCTCATCCCTGATAGCTGTTTAACCTCTTAAATGTCTACAATGGTGAAGATTCCACAATCTCCCTAGGCAATTTATTCCAGTGTTTAACCACCCTGACCATTAGGAAGTTTTTCCTAATGTCCAACCTAAACATCCCTTGCTGCAGTTTAAGCCCATTGCTTTTTGTCCTAGGATTCTAGTGATTATGTGAGGATATCATCTTTCATTTACAGGTTTGAGGAGAAAACTTGTAAACCTGATCTGAGGGCACACCTTAATGACTCAAATCAGACAAGACAAATAAAAAGAACCCATCTTCTATTATTGTAAAACACTCTAATTTCTAAGTCAGTTTCACGATTTTGTGGGCACAACTCAAGATCATTAAATGCTTGGGTTTGCCAATAACACTGCAGTGTTCTGTGAGGGCTCCCAATGCGCAAAAATAGGCTAATAACAGATTTTATAAGATAAGCAGAAAGCAGACCAGGACATTCTTAAAAAATCTATGTGTATATATCTGTGATAGGTCAGTTGACCCTTTTCAAGAATGGCATCATTGTGTCTGTTACTGTTTCAGCCAAACCCCAAAGCATTCTGGGGTTGTAGCTTCCAAAGTTTTTTTGTTTTTCAGAACTATCCAGAAGAAACTTTGGAAAAAGTTTGAACAGACAAGGAAACAAGCATAAGAAGTAATATTACAGGAGGGGAGAAGTGAGACTGTTTCAGATTAGAAAGGAAGCCTGCTTCATTGTTTAGGGACTTGGGACTGATGCCTATGGTAGAGGGAAGGCATGCCTTCTGACGCCTCGGTAGTGCCATCTTGAGATAATGGTGTTACCAGAGCTGTTTGGAAAATATATTTGCTTTCCCAGAAGGAATTTTTGACTTTTCATTTGAAAACTGAAAAGTTTTCATAGACTTTTGCCTCCAAAGCAACTAAACGTGAATATTTTTAGTTTTCCTATGTAACAATAAGAAGGAAAGCAAATACTTTCCATTCAAATTTTCATTTTGTCAGCAATTCCATTTTCCATCAAAAACATTTGTAACTGAATTTTTTCAACCAGTCTTATTTGACACCCATCTAATTGATGCAATTTTGAGAGGCAAACGGACCAGGCAGCAAGAGTAATATCATTGACACTGAGTAGGAATCTAAAGCAGAGGCAGCACGAGATACTTGACGATTTCTAGATCGTCCTGATGGAAACACAAGTTGAACCTCTCTGGTCTGGCAACATCCATGGTCCAGCATGATTTTAGTTAGCCAGATGGCCACTTATTATGGGTGTGGCCAAGTTTCCTGCAGTCCCTTACAGTTTGTTTAAGCCACCCGTCCTGGCTTTCAGTGTTGTGTGCTTTTATTTAGCTCTAATTTTCCCCTAAATGTTTTCTAAGAGCCCAGTAAACAGTGGAAGTGTTGGCAATGCTGCTAGACAATATTGACCTCCCATGGTCCAGCAATTTCTCTGGTTTGGCACCAGTCAGGTCCCAAGAGTGCTGACGAGAGAGGTTCAACCATTTTTTGAACATGTCCTGATTCCATCCTTTTCCCGCTAAATGTGTTGTCAAAGATTAAATCATATTTTCAAAATTTATAGTGCTTAACATTTGTCATATATTCTTAACACTAGCTTGGAACAAGCTGAAAATTCTATTTAGGTTGAATTTGTCTCTTTCCATTTGTTCTACTTGTTGCTTGACTGCAAATATTTGTGAATGGACAGCATGTGTGTACATTTCTTTCTGCAGCCTGGTTCATGTTTACATTCACTGTGTGTTGGCATCTTTTTTATGCACTGGTATGGGAGCTTATATGAACTCTTCTCCTTTCAGTGCAGGTCCAATAAAATTACTTCGTACACCTTGCCTCTCTATCCCAGGACTAACATGTCTTCAACAACACTGTACATGTGGATAATTGTAATTTATTAATGATTATAAATCTGTGAGTCAATGATCCATACTGTCTGTGTAATTAATATTCATATAAAATTTTAGTGGAGATATATGTTGAAGTAAATCTTTCTACTCTGAGATAGCTTTATAGTCTCACAGATTACTTCATACTAATTCTCCTGATATCGTGTATATAAATAGATGTTTCAGTTATTTAATAATGTCTGTTTCAATTTGGAAGAAGTTATTTGGTTTAATGTGAGTTATCTAGTGTTTTGTTTAATGGCCAGAGGATTGAAAATTTAGCATGGCATGTTTGTTAGGATAAAGCTCAGTTTCTTAATGTTCACTGTCAAAAAACATATTGTGTACCAAAAATAAATAGTAGGCAGCTGTGAATTATGGGAGCAACAACTAGAACAGGATAAAATGTATACGTGTCAATTAACAAAGGTGCCTACAAATCTGTTGGTTCATTCAATTTGTTTTAGTTTTGATCAATATGGGTTCTCACTCCCTGAGTTTTATTTTGAATCTCAGGTGTGACTGAACCTTGAATTCAAAATGAGACTGTCAAGACTTCTTAGTTTTACCTGTAATTATGCTGAAACCAGGCAAAACTCTGAGTTTTGCTTTGACATTAAACTATACATTAGCTTGCATTTGTTTGAAAGGGTCGGGAACCTTTTGATCAACACAGGCTTTTAATCTTTAGAGGAGGCCTTGATCAATCTACCACAAATTACTAAGCTCAATGCAAGAATTACTGGGTAAAATAGTTTTGTTTTACACAGGTCAGATTCACAGGTAACAATCTATTCTCACATTAAAAATCTACGTGAACACAAAACGTCACATTAAAATAATAATCATTTTCAATTTCTGGATCTGCCTTGCTTAAAAACGGCAATGCACAAAAGGCATTCCTTGAACAAATCTAGCTTCCTAGAGAGAGAAACAGAACACACCACCAACTTTAGATATGACCATTCCTGAAGGCTGAGTTCAGGAATGCAAGAAAATTCCTATAGTTAATAACAGCTTGACCCAAGTCCCACTGAAATCAGCAGAAAGATTCTAACTGAATTCAACTTTGAATCAGGTCCTAAGTCAAGGTGCTTTAAGTGCCCATCCCAAACTATTGGGTAACATCTCATACATATACCAAGGGGAAAACCTTTACAAAGCCATCTCTAATAGCTTAGATGCGATTAAAAGAGTGCTGAAATTCATACATTAGTTGATGCTGAAAAAGTAGATACCTCATGTGAAGCTCAAGAAAAAATCTCCAGTTTACTGTGAAGATGCACAATATGTGAGAGAATACATGCTGTATTCAACTGAGGAAATTCACAGTTAAAAATCTCTGCATGGCTTTAATGATTGCTGAGTTTGGGCCCCACATCATATGACAAGTGATCAGTTAATGAACTTATATTATTTATTATATTTCTTTAGGTCTTTGAATATATTACAGGATCTTCTGTACAGGCACAGAAGATTTTTTAACTGGTGATTAATGGCACACACAAGAGATACAAATGAATGGTCTAAGCAACAGTCATGGGGAGCTGGGGGAAGCGGCAGCCTGGCCCACGCAACTTCCCACAGTTCCCCTTGACTTGCAACCAATAGGCAAACTGCAGCCAATAGGAGCTGTGAGGCTCCATGCCCATGGATGCTTTGATAAAGTGTGTCAATTCCCTCCAGCAGCTTCCCAGGCAGGCCTGTGGTCCAACTTTGAAAAACCCTGTTCTCGAGGACCATGATTATATCTCTGATCACTGACTAAAGCAATTTGTTTCAGTCAATTCCTTAAAAATATTTATATAGATAGAACAGCCTAATTAGTACATTATAAAATGTTGCAAGACACACCCTTCCCCCCCCAAAAAAAAATATTTCCAAACTACCTTTGAAAACTAAATCTGTTCCTCTTTTCCCCATTGATTTGTTTTCCATTGCTTGAGAAAGCACTATTTGTGAGTTGGCTTTAAGTCCTCAGCCCATGTAGGATAACTATAGATCAAGCCTGTCACATGAGGACTCACACTCAATAAATGCTTATTTTTTGCCATCATAAAACCAATGCCCCTCTTATTTGTGTTTCTTACTTGCCCCCAGAATGTTTGAAGCTAATAGCCCTTCAAACCGATATCCGCATTAATATGCTCCTATGATCTTATTAAAAAGGCATAACAGGATCATCGGTCAACAGCTACATGTTGTGTAGGGACTGATACATCTCAGCCCTCTTGACAGGAATTGGTCCTTAAAAAAAGAATCTACGTATCCTTTGCTGGGAAGCTGCCAGGGTTTGAGCTGATCAGAAATGCTCAAGTGGCGGTAGGGTGGATGAGTCAGGTTGAGGGGAAGCTTCATGGCACAAAGCCTACAAAATCATTAGCAGTCACTGGTCTTCAGAGATTTAACTGTGAATCTCCTTGGTTGAATCCATGGTGTTCTGACTCAGATATCATGTGGTATACAGATAAACATATGACACTTTCCTCCGCCCTCTCCTATGTCAACTACTGAGGTAGTAGCTGCCCTTGAGGAGTGGCCAGGCAAGAACTCTTTTCTTTAAAGTGACTATACATAAAAAGCTCCCTGAGCAGCCTAAATTGAATTGCTACTGGAGGAACAGCCCCTGAGCAGTGAACAGTTTTTATCAATTAGTTAAAATCACACATGTGAATTATAAGACTCCTTCATGAGCTGCCAGGTTAGTTAAACATGCCTTGAAATAAAACTCATTATCCCAGTTACAGCCATTGATTTGTTTATTATCCATAAAAATTTAATCAAACACAATACAGAAAATAAATGTGCTTTGGTCTGATATTTATGAATGCACCTATCTCCTGCTGAATTCCATAGGAGTTGTATGTGCTTTGGCGCTAAAGAATTTAGGCATCCTTTGTAACAATAAGCAGAAGAGAGACTAAAAGAATACAAGGCAAATGGCAGCGATGGCAAATCTAATACACAAAATCTACTGTCAAAATTAAGCCAAAATAGTTTTGGGAGTCTAAGTTAAATCAAAGGTAGTCAAGGAAATTAATGAGGGTCTATTTTAGTGCCTTTGCTGATGCCAAAAATACATATATTTGCTGTTCTTCAATTATAAATAGTAATATTTTTGAATTCCAGGGGAACAGTCTATCATTAAAGCATGGAGGAGATGTATGAATTCTGCCTCTTCATGCTTAAATTTCTAACCTACTAGCAGATATCTAATCTTCTTCATCTTTAACAATATTTATGAAACAGCAGCATAATCATGATGACAATAATAAGAGAAAAATGCAAACATGTTTAATTTCTCCAAAATAGGAGCAATACTGTTTTTCAGCTGACAGAGATTCTTAAGCAAAAATAGCTTTTAATTCCTAAAGATGCTGCAGTATTGTAGAAGGATAAACAGCTGCTTGCAGTACTACTCTTCCTTAGCAGTATAGGCTAGAAAATTCCCAAGAAACCACTGGCTGGCTAGCATTCAGCTGTTTTACCTTCAAGAGTGTACAACTTTCTAGGCTGCTTAGGACAAAAGAGTAAAGTATATTCTATGTCACTGTGACTGCAAGGTGAAAAAGTTAACTCTCAGTACTCGTGGCAAGAGTCAATCTCAGCTGAAGAAGCATGGGGTTGGTAGGGCAGTGGGGGAGGAATATTATAGAGCGTAGGCTTTATTTTACCTGTCTTCCAAAAAATTTGGGAATACAGTATTAATAGAATAAAATCCTCCAAAAATTAAATTAAGAATATTTTGACTAGTTCTAAACATGACTTTTGCGTCTCCAACAGGCCAAATACTCCTTTCTTCTAGCAACCCATCATCGGGTCAAAGTAATGGTTTCATGAAAAGTTCTTCTGACATTAAAAGAGATTCTGTTATCCCAAGTTTTGCATCAGCTGCTGCAGAACACAGAATGTTAATAATTGCTCTGTGAAAGCTGTGAAGGTACATTTACACTGCATGGCTATTTTGGGATACTGGAGGTATCCTGAAATAGCAACCCCAAGTCTTAACAAGCCACCCGTTATTTTAAAATATTTTTCGAAATAACAGGCACGTTATTTCGGCATCCCTGTAACTCTAGTTCCATGAGGGTTAAAGGATGTCTCAAAATAGTGAGTTATTTCAAAATTTAGCACTGTGTAGATGCGCCAAATTTCAAAATAAGCTATTTCAAAATGGAATCAAAATAAGATACGTAATTTACATAACACATAATACAAATCTTATTTCGAGTTTAGGGTGCTATGTAGATTCACCCTAAGAGAGATACCTTAAATATGAACAGTGATATTACAAAACCAAATTCTAATTCAGTAACTTCTTGGCATTGGAAGAGACATGGAGGGCCATGCTATAATATTGCTGTTTAGTTAAATATCACTTAAAGTGTAATTACTGTCATTTATAGTAAGGTTTTAATACTATTCAGACTTATCAGGTAATGTGTGAAAACTACAGCTTTCCAGGTTTATGTGACTTAATGCATTAAAGGAAAATATCTAAAGTAGCTAATTTAAGGGCTCAGTTGCCATTAGCCCATTTCTTCTATCTGTACCCATAATCTGCACCAGACTTTAAAATAAATTAAATGGAGGGAGGTGACAGAGGGAAAGATGTGTTATGCGTATGGAAACCATATAGAGTAACTCCACACAAAGTCAGTTGAAAGATGCCCTCAAATCTAATTTCCTGTGTTTCCATATATCAACAGTAGATTACAATTTTAAGTTGCATGTTACAATTACTCACAGTGCTTATCTGTAAACGAAATTCAAGAACATGACGTGAACATAATGCGCTGCCAGGAGAAGCTGAGACATAGCTAATCTGCTTCATATCACACTATGTCACTGTTTCCCTTCATAAGAGAAAGACTTCACTTGCTTGAAGATACTATATAGGCCCAATTCTGCTCTCATTGGCAAAATCTCCACTGACTTCCATGGAAGCAGGCTCTCTGTACTTTTAACATGCTGCTAACTAGTAAGTCTTCTGTGTTAAAAATTTCCACTCCATTTAACAGAAATAGGTCATCTGATATACCTGCTTATAAACAGTATGTAACAGAAGGCCTAATTTGGGTTCCAGGATCCCTTGCTATCCCATATATACACAGAATAATTAAGCAGCAAAAAAGAACAACATGTTCTTTTTCTATTAAATAGATACAACTACTGCATAGCAAACCACAAAAAAACAAATGCCCTTTTTCCCCAATTCCCAAGGATGCACAACACCAACTCATCAATCCTCCTCAAGTGGCTTCCCAGAAAAAAAAAAGTTTTTGCAGCACACCCCCTAACTCAGCATCTAGGAGGTATTCTGAACTCAGAAGGACAATGCATTTCAAAGAGAAGAGGCCTTCATGGAGAAATACCTGATAACCTCTCCCCCTTTAATTTTGAGGGGTCCCCAGCTTGAGTACTCAACTGATCTCAGTTGCAGCAGTAGAGCCCAGGTCAAGATGTGTACTTTCAGGATATGTCTACACATCAGCATTATCTTGAAATAACTGACGTTATTCCGAAATAACAAAGAGCGTGTCTACACTGCAAGGCATTATTTCAAAATAATGGCAAGCTGGAGGACTTCTTTCTTTGACTCCTGTAACCCTCATTCACAGGAGTAAGGGAAGAGGAAGGAAGAGGACAGCACCAAAAACTGAGGTTAGCTATTTCGACTTAAGCTACGTAATTGACGTAGCTCAAGTTGCGTATCTTAATTTGACTTTAGCCCTGCTGTGTAGACATTCCCTCAGGGGTACATCTACAATGAACACCCCTTACAGCAGCATGGAGGACACATAGTCTGCATGCTCCCAAGCCTAAATATAAATATCAGTACAGATGGTGAGGCACAGCTTAGGCGAGTCATATCAGAAACTTTCAGGTTATGTGCACTGTATGGCTCTCTATACATCCAAGCACACCCCAAGCTCTCTACACATCCTCTACACTGCTATTACTATCAATATAGCATCCTGCCATCTCCCCATCTCTGGAGCCTCCCCTTCCCACAGGGAAAGGTTCCACTAGGGGAAAATGGTGGAGAAAGTCGTGGGCAGCTCCTTGCTGCTGAAGACATTCCTTGTCACAGGGAAAGAGTCTGGCAGCAGGGAAAGGATATATATGGAGAAATTACTAAAAAACAGATTCACCATATATGAGATTCACCAATCCCAAAAGACTGAACACTGATTCCCAGATCAACATGGATCTCAGATCTTACCCAATAATTATGCCAATGCCAGTCCTTTAGTAATTAAAATATTATTATTAAATCATTATAAAAGGGAAAATAAAAAAGAGAGTTACAATAGTTAAAAGATCAAACTACAGACGAACATATGTAATGACCTCAGTTTCATAGCCCAGATGGAGAGGCTGCTGATTTGTAAGTCTTTCTGGAATCCATTTAAAAGGTTATAGTTCAACAGGCAATCCAAGCATAAAGTCTGTTTAAGTTCTTCCAAGAGAATTCCAGGGTAATCCAGGATAAATGGAGACCCAGGTTTTATGGTTTAGGCCTTCCCTGTTAAACTTTGGCAGACCAGAGATAAAAAAGGGCCAGATTGGAAGCTTCCTTTATAGTCTTCTAGAAAGCATTAAGTCTCCTCACAGAAATTGTTACAGCAGTACCTTCTCCTGATTAAGAATAGGCAGTGCAGATTTTTGCTTTGAAGCTAAATCTTCTGTTTCCTATGCATACACAGGTAAACTAGTTGCATTCATTCACATAAGGCAATTAGCCAGTACTTCATTGTAGCAAAGATAACTAAGCTGAAGACAATGTAAATAATATTATTAGTTTCCTGCTGTATCTTACATCTTTGATCCTTTGAACCATCCACATGCATAATATAGGCAAGTTCAAACATGAAATGGAATTAGCACCTATAAGGTATTCTGGTTATATTGTTAAACTTTTAACAAGAAACAGGTAAACAGGGATAAACACCCTTAGTATCAACACTTGATTTCTATTACTACAAAGAAATAGGTTGAATGATTGCTAATCTAATACATCTCTTTGAAATTCACGTGCAGGTAGATTGTTTTGATTACATTTCAATGTCTCTAATTAAATTGTCACAGGTCATGCCCAGGTTGACTAGTTTGTCAGTATCACAATGATTTTTGTATTTACTCCTTCTTGAATCATATGTAACCAGTATTGCTAGTCCTGAATTTCCTCATGAGTAATATGATTTTGGTTGAGGCTGCAGCTTCTCACAAGCACTCTCTCCAAGGTTCCTGTACTTGCTAAGTGACACAGGACCTACCACACATCTCACATGTGTGAAAGTACAGCCAGCACCCAAGACCTCAACTTTCTGGAGCCCACAGCAGCTCTTCAGTGCCAAGGACCAGCAGGAAGCTTGAAACCAGCAGCAGGAAGGGTACAATAAGAAATTGGGTGGAGGAGGCAGGGGCTCATGGGATGGCATGTGTAAGGTAACTGGGACCCACTCTATCTGGTAGGCACTCCTGCTGGCACCCAGAGCAGCTAGCTACTCTCAGGGTATGTCTAGACTATATGGCTCCATCGACGGAGCCATGTAGATGAGTTAACTAGACATAGGAAAATGAAGCGGCGATTTAAATAATCGCTGCTTCATTTACATCAAAATGGCCACCACGCTGTGCCGATCAGCTGTTTGGCGGCACAGCGGGGCAGTCTGGACACGCCGTGGTCGACAAGGGAAGCCTTTGCTGACTGCTCCGGTAAACCTCATTTCACGAGGCATACCGGAGCGGTCCACAAAGGCTTCCCTTGTCGACCGCAGTGCGTCCAGACTGCCCCACTGTGCCACCAAACAGCTGATCAGCACAGCGCAGTGGCCATTTTGATGTAAATGAAGCGGTGATTATTTAAATCACTGCTTCATTTTCCTGTGTCTAGTAAACTCATCTACATGGCTCCGTTGACAGAGCCATGTAGTCTAGACATACCCTCAGTTACCAAAGGAAGCCTGAAGACAGCAGTGTTACGGAGGAGGGTGGAAGAGACAGGGAACTGTGGCACAGGGAAGGGGGAACCTTTGCTGGTGGGACAAAGATGCCTAGTTAATGTGTTCTTGCAATTCTGTTCTGGGGAGTGGGGAAGAGAACTGGCTGTGGGGCATAGAGGAGAAGACCCTAAATCCTATTCCCACAAGGAAGCCTTGAGGCAACAGGGAGGGATAAGAACTGGGGATCCTGAGTGCACAATAGGTCACTTCTTTGAGGTCTGAGACTCTTGGGAGGTGGTGGATAGGGGTCTGTTGGAGGAAATTCAGGGGAACGTTTACTTTGCTGGGTTTTTAGCTTTGTGTGATTTTTAACTCAAACCCTTGAAAGTTAAAAGGTACTTCAGCTTCTGCTTTGTGCACCCATGTGTGTGTGTATTACTGAAATATCTTTTTAAAACATATTACAGCACATTGAAAAGTGTGAGAACAAGGAGGAGTCCTGTGGCAAAAAACATAAGCTTGCCCAAGGACAAAAATGTAGCATTCAATAGCATTTGTAATTGGCACTATTTTACTGAACTATGTATTGTATGTATTTTATTTGGTTTGAAGTACCATGTAGAAATCTATCAAAAATTCTCCATCAAATTTTTATTGTGTAATTTCAATTCTGATCTTAAACATTTGCCCACTCCCACTGAAAGTATCTGAATTGGCACTACACTGCTAGCTGTCCTGTTTTTGTGGTAGTTTTCCTGAGCTCTGAAAGGATGCTTAGTACCCATGGCCAGCTGTCCAGTTTATGGGTTTAGGATTACTGCATCTCACAGGAAGCAATCCTATCCTCTGCTGAGCTTTTGTGTAGGAAACTGGGGAGTGGAAGCAGTCAACATCACTCTTACAGGAGGAAGGTAAGGAGAGAGAGGGGAAAGCAACTCAGAGAAGCTCTGGTCCTTCCTTCCCAGAACAGTGGCTCAGTCTGTTCTGTTCCCCCTCCATCTCTCCCTCCAACATCAGGTCTCAGAGGAGGGGTCGGGGAATTCCACTCAGAGCTGCAAGAGAAGCAGAAATGGGGTTGACTAGCACATAATTTACTGCTAGGTTGGGGAACAGGCAGAGTGGAACAGAATGATTTCAGATTTTGGAGTCTGGGAAGAAGCTAGAATCATCTGGAAGCTAAAGAAAGTTACTGCAGTAATAGGTGCTAACTCTGGATTCTCTAGTCCTGGAGCACCCACAGGAAAAAAAAGCCAGTTTTCCCTCCCCACTGCCTCCTGTTTGCCGATGGCCCTGCTGATCAATTCCTCTGCCTTCCTCCCAGTGAGTCCCATGATCAAATTCTATGGAGTATGGGGCAGAAGCAGGAATGGGTAGTATTTAGAGGAGGGAGTGGGACTGAGCAGGAAGAAGAAGCGCCAGACAGAGCAGGGGTGGGAAAAGGCAGGGTAACATCTTGGGAGAAGGAGTCAGGGGAGCAGGGCCAGGGGCAGAGCAAGAGGTTGAACAGCCCTGAGACCTTTAGGAAACTGGTGCCTGTGCGTGCAACATGGGCCAAAATCACCTGACTTAAAGATGCCCATACTAATTGTGACACACACACACACACACACTGGAAGTGGGTGGAGAGCTCAAAAAAAATATCAAAAGATAATCCAAAAAATTTTGATCAAGGAAATCCCCATCATTTTCAGACAGACTTGTGGGTGCAGCAATATCTTTTATTTGACCAATTTCTGTTGGTGAAAGAGACAAGCTTTCAAGCTTATACAGAGCTCTTCTTTAGACCCCTTACACATACCCGAAGAGCTCCATGTAAGATTGTCTCTCTCACAACAGAAGTTGGTCCAAGTCACCCACCTTGTATATATAATGTGCTCAGACCAGTATTGCTGCAAAAAGGGGGGAGGGGTTGCACAAAAAGATGCCATCTACACAGCGCTTTTTTGAACAAAAACCCTTGGACAAAAGGGAAAGGAAAAAGAAATGCAAATGAGAACATGACATATGCAAATTAGCACTGCATTTGCATTTGCTCTTCCGCAAGAGACCTGTAGATGTAGCTTTGGTGTTTGAACCTCTGGGGTTGGGAATACTGTTTATGTCTCCAAGGAATATAAGAAACTAGAATTCAACTGGAGGGTGCATAATCCACACTTGGCTTCCCCTTAAACAATGAAACTTGGTATTCTTACCTGGAGTCAATGTTTAGATGCATTTTTTCCTGGATCAATGAAAGCTACAGTGTTCACAGGTGAGGAGGAATTGCATGTACCACTATTTATCTCTTTATATTGCACAATCTAGTGTTAATGCTGCAATTGGGGAAGCACTACAGCTTCCCAGTGAAACTGTATGGAGGGAATGGATTGGCTAATGATAATAAGCAATACAGCTAATGGAGTTTAAAACTCACCTTCCAGCAAGATGCTCATCCATGCTGGAAATTAGATGAGCTCAGGAGTTTGCTCTAGGGTTTGAGGCTTATCCTATTCTTAGGAACACAGTCAAGATTGGAAAGCTTAGTCTAGATTCGGTACTCAGCACACGTGTGATGAAACTTTAGTTAAGGAGTTTCAGAGTTCTTGCCTTCAAAGATAGATTTTATTCAAGGTGTTTTTCATATGACTGATGCTGTTGGAACTTTTATAAGTTAATTAATAGGTTTTATGGGATATTAAATGACTTGATATTTACTAAGCACTTCTGGTTGTTTTCTGCTTTTCACTACACTTATTAGTCTATGATCCACATTTCCTATGCTATAACTGACACAGGTGTATTGTGAAAGCATTGTGTCTCTGACATATTGCTTGACCACCCCCTCCCCAATGATCAGCTTACACTTTGACATAGGACATCTGATTACTTTATGTCATTAATTTTGCATAGTTTTAAAAAACTAATTGCCAAACACTATCCACTACCTTTCAAAATTCCAGCAGCAGTGTTGGGCTTACTTGTTGGGCTGGATTAGCTAGAGGCGCTTACTTGTTCTATGTTTACTGCCTTTAGTTTCACTTCCTTGTTTTCTTGTATTATTTGGCAGGGAATAAAAGGACAACAATAGTTTTCACTATAGTCTTCACAACTCCCAAGGCTACTGTCAAAGCCTCAGTTGAGATTGTTCAAATTAAAATGAAGATTCTATTCTAGTAATTTGGTTCATTGGTTCCTTTTGGTTCCCACTTCCCCTCCTGCTTAACTATAAGCAAATGTGTAGTCACAGTCTTTGGTACAATTACTCAATTTAAGCAAGTGCTGGATTGGAGCCAGAGGGGTCAAATGTGCACTTAAAGCTGCACTGCCTCATTGGGAGCTCTGGGAGGCATGCTGATTCCCTTCAGATGTCTGGGGAATTGTAGTTGCTGCTATATCCCTCTAAGACAGGGGTCTCAAATTCCCACCCCACAGGCCATCCCCAGCCAGAAAAGTTGTGCAATCTGGTCCGGGAGTCCCAGCAGGCCAGGAGTATACCTTTTAGTTCCCATTCCTCAAACCCCATCCCTTCTCACCCCTAACCCACCCTCTCCCCTCATGGGACCCCATCCCCTGAGGACACAGCTTCAGGGATCACCGGCGGTACCTAAAGCAGGGGGGAAGCAGAGGTTGGGACCCCCTCTCCCACTCTCTAGGGAAGTGGCATGCACTCAATGGGTGCACTTGCTCGACTACGCTCCCCTTTCCTGTGGCTTCTGCTGCTGCAGGCAGTGAGAGGGGCTGACTGCTGCTGCTGCCCCACACCAGGACCCTCAGGTAATCCCTGAAGCCATATCCTCAGGGATGGGGTGCCACGGGTGGAAAGGGCAGTACTGTGGTGGGAAGAGGTACGGTTTGGGGAATGGGGACGGACAACCCTTCTCCCAGGACTCCATGGCTAGACTGTGCGACAACTCCAGCCGGATATGGCCCATGGGCCAGGAGTTTGAGACCTGTGCTATTAGGGATGTAGTGTTTATAGAATGTAGTGAGACTCCAACAACATGGTGTTTCTGTTTACAGTTAAATAGGGTGTAAGCTAGGGTCAGACAGCTGCTATTTTGCTTTATATCTGAATCCTCATACAGCAGGACTTTCTTAAATTAACAGTTAGAATAATAGAATCATAGGGTTGGAAGATACCTCAGGAGGTCATCGAGTCCAACCCCCTGCCCAAAGAAGGACCAAGCCAAACGAAATCATCCCAGCCAGGGCTTTGTTAAGCCAAGACTTAAAAACTTCTAGAGAGGAGATTCCATCACCTCCCTAGGTAACCCATCCCAGTGCTTCACGGCCCTCCGAGTGAAGTAGTTTTTCCTAATATCCAAATTAGACCTCCCCCATTGAGGCCATTGCTCCTCATTCTGCCATCTGTCACTACTGAGAACAGCCTCTCTCCATCCTCTTTGGAACCTCCCTTCACTTAGTTGAAGGCTGCTATCAAATCCCCCCTCACTCTTCTCTTCTATAGACTAAATGAGCCCAAATCTCTCAGCCTCTCCTCATAAGTCATGTGCTCTAGACCCCTAATCATTTTTTGCCCTCCTGGACTTTCTCCAATGTGTACACATCCTTTCTGTAATGGGGGCCCAGAATTGGATGCAATACTCCGGATGTGGCCTCACCAGTGCTGAATAAAGGGGAATAGTCATTTATCTAGATCTGCTGGCAATGCTCCTCCTAATTAACCTTAATATGCCACTCAACAGTAACCAAGATGTCTTTTCCATTCACTGCTGAGAGCCTGAACCTGGTCTTACTTACAGAAGGCAGTGCTAGAAACTCATTGTAATGTCATACCCAGTTTGTATTCAGGTAGCATCTCACTATATTGAGTACAGTGTATCTCATCTGTGCTGCAGTAGCATTGTGTCTCATTATAGGCCTTGTCTACACTTAAAGGTTAGGTTCACCCAGCTGTGTTGATCACAAGTGTGAAAAATTCACCTCCCAAGAGATGTAGCTATGCCAAACTGATCCCAGGGGTAGACAGTACTACATCAATGGAAGACTTCTTCAGCCAACCTAACTACCACCTCTTGAGCAGGTGGAATAGTTATGCAAATAGGAGAATCCCTCACTCAGATATCGGGGGTTGTAAAGGGTTCACTCTACTCTGAGCACCCCTCTGTGGCTAAGGGCACATCTGCAACTTTCGGCCCGGCTGTTCTCTGGGGGGTGAAGATGTTCGTGAAAGATTTCCGACCCATTGCCTGGGACCAGACATCTTCTTACCTCCTTGCTGTGGCTGGGGGGGACCCAGGCCCACCCACTCCTCTGGGTCCTGGCTCAGGGACCCTGTGAGTAGCAGTTGACTGCTCAGAGTCTCTAGTGCATGCTGCTACCTTACTCTTTGGGCCATTTCCCCAAGACGCTGCTCTGTCCCGCTTTCTCTCAGGGCTTTGAGGCCCGGTTCTGAACACCCTATAGAGTTTTGTAGCCAGTTGTGGCTAGTCTTCAGTCCCTAGACATGGGCCTTAACCAGGTCTAAAGTTCAGCTCATACTTGGAGCTGTCTGGGGTGCTTCTGTCCTCCCAGTCAGAGCCTAGATCTGGCTGGGTTGAGCTCCAGTGAGGAACTGGCAGGCCCTGGCCCAGCAGCTTCTTTCATATCGGCCTACTGGGCCCTAATTGGCTGTCTCTGCTGAGGCCATTTTATCCTGTTTGGAGGACCACTCTCTCTTGCTCTTTTCCCTGGGGCAGGGTTCAGCAAGGCCTCCAGCAGGGGGCATCAGGGCGTAGTCCACCCCGTCATAGGAGTTCTCAAACTAAAGGTCATGACCTCTCAAGAGATCACAAGGTTATTATGTGGGGGTTGCAAGGTGTCAGTCCCCAGCATTTATAAAATAGTGTTAAATATTTTAAAAAGTGTTTTATTTTATGAGGGGGCTTGCTGTATGAAAAGCGTTACCAGCACAAAACTTTGTGAACCACTGATAAAGATAGAGTCTACACTGGAATATTACAGCAGCTTACCCCTGAAAGCGTTTCAAGTGTAAACAAGCTCTAAGCATTCCGACACTTTGTTTCCTTCCTCAGGCCTCAAGAAAAGCTTAAAACTGTCCATCTGCCACTTATATAAGTTGGTCCAAAAAAATTACCTTGTCACATATTTTACTTTGAAATTTTAGGCAATGGAGAAGAAAACTTTGGAACAAAATGCATTTTTCATTTGATTTTTATTTGAACTGAAATTTCCATTTTTAGTTATTTCACTGAACTTTTCCTCCTTTTTCCATGTTGCTTCATTTTTTGCCATTGAAAGTAATAGATTGAATATCTAGAGATTTTTCCTCTCCTTCCCTTTTCTCTTTTTAATGTTTTTATATTGTAATTTTTAAAAAATTGTCCACCTTTAGAAAAAATACACAAAATTGCAGTGTTTCAATTTTTCTTTGTCAGTTTGCATCATTTTCCAATATGGAAAAGTTTGACATTATATAAATCGGAAAACGTAAATATAAAAATAAAAGAAAATAACCTGCCTCTAATTGACATTCACACACTTGAACATTTTTCACCCAATATCATTCAGAGACAAAAAAAAAAAAGAAGAAATTAACAAAAATTGAAAATTTGGGGGTGGGAGGAAATCATTTTGAAAAAAACAACCCACATCAAAACAAAAATGCTCATTTCATTTGCCCTAACATTTCCTAAAAAACATTTTTTAAACCTATCAACTTCCCATTAATATTTTAGCTTTAATTAAAACTTAAATTAAAAAAAAAATCCTTCATTTTTAAAGGAAAGATTTTGGTCAAATTTCTTTGTCTAATTCTAGTTTTAACCTTACACTTTGCCCTCCACTTTTTGAACACACAGTGCAATTATTTATTTAATCCCTGGGGCTATGTCTACACTGCTATCCCCTGTCTCAACAGCAAGCCCATTATTTTGGGCTCCCTATAAACCTCATTCCACAAAGAGTAACGGACATTTTGCAATAACAGGTTTTTTTAAATTTGGTGTGGTATAGACCAGTGTTTCTCAACCTTTTTTTTATAAAGTACCCCCAATACTTACAGTTTTCAGACACACACAAACATTTTCTACCATTGCAACACATTTATTTAAACAACTTAATCATAGCCAGGAGGGCGATGAAATTTTTGGGTGTAAAAAATACCAAAATAATAAAGTGCTGTAAAACTTAAAACAAAAATTCCGTTTCTCCAAATTTCAGCTGTGTTGATGTACTCCCTAGACTTCTATCGAAGTCTGGGGAGTACACATAGGGTACTCGTACCACTGATTGAGAAACACTGGTGTAGACAACGCCAAATTACAAAATAAGTTGTTTCAAAATAAGAGTGAAATAAGATAAACAATTTGCATAGCTCAGACTGTGTATCTTATTTTGAACTACGGTGCAGTGTAGACATAGCCTGTCTGATAAATCATATCATTTTTAAAAACTGCGAAGTCCCACAATTTAGAAACCTAGTGAATGTGAACATGGAACTTGTCTCATTTAGGGCAGCCATGTTAGATATCTAATCATTCTATCTCAGTGTATTTAATGAAGAATTGGGTGTTCGGAAATCATAAGATGTAATCAGTCTTAAAAATACATATTAAGTAGAGATGGTCTAAAAATGAAACCCATTATCTATCCCTTTCAGCTTTAGTGGTTCAGAACCATTTTATGTAATCAGCCCTTATATAATGGAGCCCTTATAACAATCACCATCAGCAGGAATTACTCAAATACCAACAACAACATTACACGTCATCCTCAGCCAATGAGCATGCTGCAATTTATACCTACAACTGCATCCATAATGTTGTATTTATAGAATCACAGAATCATCAAATACTAGAACTGGAAGGGACCAAGTCTAGTCCCCAGCCTTCATGGCAGGATTAAGCATCATCTAGATTGTCCCTGGATTTAATATGGAATATTTTTGGCTTCATCAGGTTAATTACTTAAGAATGTAATTACAAATGTATTGTTGTCAGAAGCTGTATTTTTGCCACAAGATTTAGATCAAACATAGGCCTAAGGACTTACTTAAGAGTGCCATGCTGAAAGGAGCTATACCCTCAACTCCTGTTCACATCAATGCCGTTGAAAGCAACACACCTCACATGAGTGCTCAATGCTTTTGTTATATTGGACTCTAAAAATATTAGCAGAATTCCCACTAGGAAAAAATGAATTAACTACCCTTACATGTTTTACAATGGTCCTTGAACCATACAAGGAACTTGCATTACATAACAATACTATTCAAAGTGTAGAACTAGAATCACATGGAAATCACAGGGAGTAATACCTGTGTGTATACATGTGTATATTTATATAAAAACCTAGCAGTGAGTAGACTGTTAACTGACATTTTCTCTTTAACAGCTGGGTTGCTGATCTCACAAATCATATTTCTGTTGGAAATGAAAGGTACACTGCTGCCAGCATTTTGTTAGAAATAATGACACACTTTACTACCTGTAAGTGCTGACTGAGTGCTTTTGCCTTTTTTTCCCAAGGTGACTGTAACACAGATTGATGAAAGATTCTGCAGGACTACAGAGGTTAAAGATGCAGACCCGAAGCTAGAAGGCAACCCTGACACTGATGGAATACAGTACAATGAGAATGCCCACATTATTGTCCTATCCTCTGATAAGCAGTGTAAAATGAAAACTGACTACAGAAGAAGAGAACAAATTAAATCCATTAATCAAGCATATCTGTGCTAAACAGTTGTTCTGAAGAGATGAACAAATGAAAAATTTACTGTTTGTTTTCATGCTTGCTAAGATTGGAGAAGAAAATTAATTATAAGGCTGTAGCTACACTATTAGTTAAGTTTTTCCTTGAAGAAACTATTTATTGCTTTGTCAAAGAACAAATGAACCTCATTAGTGAGATTAGTTTCAGTTGCTAGCTTTGCATTAGAACAGACTAATAATATACACTTCAAAGATACATTGAGGGAAATAACTTCAAAGAACTAAAGTCCATTTTTTATTTCTTAATTTATTAGGCTGTTCAAAACCCACCACTGTATGGTTTATCATCCAGCTAAAAAACTGTCCACACTTCTCATATCTCTTTGTGTAAGTTACATATATGGCTGCTGGAGCCAAGCTATCGCCAAAGTTCTGTCAGGAGTTCCATTTTGAAGCCCTGCACTTAGAGAGTTACATAGTACACATGAAAAATTTCATTTTTCAGTTTAAACATGTCAAACTGAAATGATCCCCAAAACAATTTAAATCTTCCTTAAAAAAAAAAACAAATCAAGCTGAGTATCTTAGGCCACACTGAGCTATGGCGTAAAATGTCATTGACAGAAAAAGCAGAGAAAAAGTGTAGGCACAGGAGAAAGGCAGTGCATTGATTCTACACCTGTTTTATGAAGCATTCATAAGTAGAGACTGATACAGATCTGTGAAGAATTAAAGTTGACCTCCATGGAAACTGTACATAAGGTAATAGCTTGGTCCCCTTATTTTATTCAGGCATCCTTCAGAAAATGGAATATTAGTGGACAAAAGGAGAACTCTCTGACATAGCTTATTGACATTTTGAATAAGTTTTTGACAAAGATGCTCAAAAGAGGCTACAAAGGTAACTAAATGGTTGCAGGACGAGGGCTAAAGTTCTATCACAGTATCAAAAATGGAGCTGAGAACAGAAAGAATAGGAATAAAGGACAAATGATGGTCTAAGGACAAATGATGGTCTAAGGCTCCACAGTAAGAATGATCTCCCTTAATATTGTTGTGGGTTGAATTAAATCTTGTTTTCATGAGAAGGGTGTAACCACCACCTTTCCTTCAGGATAAATATAAAGAAAATATTATAACCAGGTGGCCGAAGCAATAGAAGTAGCACCCAACTCAGGGTAGCAGAGTCCTGGTAGCCTGGGGCAGACTCAGGGCTGTGGAGACCCGGCAGCCCCGGGGCAGCTGTCTGTCAGTCTTCGGACAGTGGAGCCCCAGCAGCCCTGGGGCTAGCCGAGGAGCTGGGAGCCCATTGGCCCAGGGGCATGTGTGCCTGGCAAGTCACTGACATATCCTGGGAGAGCCCAGAGTCTGTCAGCAGAGGGGCTGACCTCTCTTGGTCTGGTAAACTCTCTCCTTTCAGGACCAGTAAGGTCCCAAGGGTGCCGGACCAGGGAGGTCCAACCTGTACAAGGAGATGAATAATAACTAGACACACCAGGAACCAGTAACTAAGTATGTCCGAGGAGCAGTACATAACTTGTTTTTATCAGGATATAAAGAGATGTCTTACATGGGTCTTTGTCCAGATGAGGTGGGCAATGGAAAGACTTGCCATTCACAGAGCTGCGTTGTCACGGGCATACATGTTTTAGAAGCCTTGTAGTGTCCACCAGGTGCTATTACTGTGCTTTTTCAATGATATCCTGGACTGGTGCCTTTGTACTTTAATGGATCTTGTGGTCATTGTGTGGTTCACTCAAGTTGTGCTGTGCCAGTTGTCTGCTCAGAGTTGAGACAGTACATAGGGAGAACACACATACGCACACCGCCAAACATCTAACAACAATACCCACACTTTCTATTGCATAGCAGAATCCACAGCCTAGAAATGATTTGCAGGTGAATATTCAGGAGTTGGCCCTAACGTGTTGTTCTAGACTTTTCCTTTCTAGATATGATCTTTCTAAAGGAGAGATAGGGAGGCAGATTCTCCGTCTTGCTCCCACAAGAAACATAACTGCAACATGGTGGGACAGTGCAAGCAGGTTCATAGCCTGCAGAGATGGCCTCTTCCTGCTGCCCAATTACACAGTGTATGCTGGGGTGGGTAGCATATTCCATATTCCCATCTAGAGAATGGTAAGCAGGTGGAATGCAATACATTCTTAATAGTCCTCCTTGGCACAATGCTTAACACAATCCAGGATGTTCTTACATGTTCCTAGGATCTTGGAACAGGAACAGATCTGTTGACAACTCAAGAAGGTATAACTGGCTCCCTAGCATCTCACCTTTCTCTGCTCTATTCACACAAAAAAAACCGGATGCAGCTAGTGCTGGTCAAAAGATTTCAAATTTGAAATCATTTGAAAACTTGACTACTTCTGGGAACTTGAACTTTTCATGACAAACTCTTAGCATCTTTGAAAATACGTATTTCTATGAAAGTTTTCACAGCTTTAGGGCTCCAAAACCTCAAGTTTTCACTGATTTCATATTTGAAATTGTTACTGAACATTTTCATACACGTAAACTGTTTAAGCAGAATTTGATTTTTTTAAAATGAAAAAATGTGATAGAAACTATTTTCAAAAAATAGGAAATGGGTCAATTTTGACCACCACAAAATGAAAGATTTGAAGTGTACTATGAAATTGTTTTTCTAGTTTTCAACCTGTTCTGGACACAATGGAGTATCTGTTTAAAATTGCGGGCATAATGCTTTCAGTTACAAAAATATATACAAGTCTGAATGGTAAAAACAGGATATGCATTTTTAATGAATTCTGCTTTCCTCATTCCATATAAAACATAAAATAACAGAAGTTCTTTTAATGAAGCAAATGGAATCTTACCTTATCTTTCTTAGTATCATATAAATATAATGAACATCTTATAGATTCCAAGACCAGAAAACACCACTCTGATATCTAGGTTAACCTAGTCTATGATGTAGAATTTCCCGGAAATAATTTGTAAAGCATGTATTTTAGAAAAATGTCCAAGCTTGATTTAAAAAATGCTAGTGATGGAGAATCCACCAGGATCCTTGGTAAATTGTTCCTGTTGTCAAATACTCTCACAAAAAAGTATACCTTGATTTATCTAGTTTCAGCTTCCAGGCACTGGACTGTGTGACAACTTTATCTATTAGAGGGAAGAGTCTATTATCAAATATTTGTTTCCTATGTAGGTACTTAATCTACATAGGAACTTAACCTACTCTTTGTTGAACAAAATTCAATCTATCACTCAACTAAAAAGCATGTTTTCCTATCTTTAATCATTGTAATGGCTCTTCTCTGATCCCTCTCAAATTTATCAGCATCATTCCTGAATGAGACAGTATTGCAGCAATATTATACCACTGTCAAACACAGGGGTAAAATAACCTCTCTATCCCTACTTCAGATTCCCTTGTATATGCATCCCAGGATCACGTTAGCCCTTTTGGCCACTACGGCACTGGGAACTCATGTTCAGCTAATAATCCACCTTGATTTCTGATCTTTTACAGAGTCACTGCTTCTCACAATAAAGAGTCTCCCTTTCTGTGAGAATAGCCTGTATATTTTGTTCCTATATTGACACACTTACATTAAGCCGTATTGAAATGGACATTGTTTAATTGTACCTCCTCCTAGTAAGTGATTTGCATATCTGTGTATCAGTCTTCTTCATTATTTGCCACTCCCCTGCCCCATCTGTGTGTCATCTGCATGCTTTTCTTCAGGATCACTGATAAAAATGTTAATGCATATAGCTAAGGAGCAATCCCTGCAGGCCCACTAGAAATCCATACAATCAGTGATGATCACCCATTTACAATTATATTTTGAGATTTATCAGTTATCCAGCTTTTTATCCATGTATTATATATGTTAAATTTATAAAATTCTAGAGCTTTTCCATAGAAATCTTGTGTAGTACCAATTTAAAAGGACTTACCAAAATCTAGTACATTACCAAAATCTATTACCTTTACCAACCAAATTTGCAATCTCTCTCTCTGTTTTTTTTCTCACTCACACACACACACACACAAATATCAAGTTACTTTTTAATAGGACCTATTTTCCATAAAGGAATGTTGACTGTCATTAATTATATTACTTTCTTATTTCCTTATTAATCAAATCCTACATCTGCCTCTCCATTATATTGTCGATGATTGATACCAAACTGATAGACCTATAATAACCTGGCCTCTCCATTAACCTTTTAAAAATATTGACACAATATTACCCTCCTCCCAGCCTTCTGGAAATTTCTCAGTGCTTCAAAACTTATTGAAAAGCAATATTACATTTTGTCCCATGTTGTCTCATTTCATAAATATTTCCAAAACAATTATACAATTTTCCATCTTAGATTATTTTAAAGCAAACATAATATCCATAAACACAACACAGAAATATAAATTACCATTTCCGCGATAAACCTTTTTTATTGTTTGATTATTTAATTTTGTCAGAGTAATCATTTTTACCCTTGCATTCCCATTTGTCTTTTTTTTTAAAGACATATTGTTAACACAACACATTAGTCCTACACTTATATCTAGGTTGTATCTGATTCTCCAGTTCTGCTACCTACATTCAAATACAACTGACAAACGTGTTGAATATTAGTGGTACCTACTGTATAAATGTGATAATCTTTTAAGATTATCCTGATAAAGGATTTCACCTATTCACTCTCAAAAGAGCTTTATAAATCATCCTTTCGTAATAGTAGGTGGAAATCCATGACCAGCAAAGAGAAGAGAAATGGTAGACAAGACAATCTACATTATATTAGGATACATGAAACTATTAATGTGTATTTAGTATTTTATAAATTATTTAAGTTTAACCTAGAGGTGATTAAATAGAGCTTAGGAGCACCCACAGGGATTCCAGACCACAGATGTTGTGGACTATTGAGGTCAAACCTGTACTCTAGAAAAAAAGAATTATGTCCTTCACATCTCAAATTGGGCATCCAAAAATTGGATAATCTCTGTACCTCAGCCACTCATCTCTAAAATATGGATCATTACTATCCTCTCACCTCACAGGGTTGTTGTGAAAATAAATTAAACAATATTTGTAAAGAACTCAGATACTACAACATAAATTCCATAGGAAAGCAGAAGTGACAATTAATAATTCTGTCTTCAGAGCAAGGTTTGACTTATGCACAGTAATAAGGCAGGGGGCACACATGAAACAGTGAGAATAAAAGAAAACATTTGATCAGTACCATCCATTATGTACACAGAATGACAGAGGGTTTCTGTCAAAAAATGGGGTGTGATCATATAATTATAGACTATCTTACTGAATATGCATAGGAAGATTGCACAGGCACCTAACCTCTGAGTGCTTATCTTTGCAGCCTTAATGTTCTTCCAACTTTGTTCCCTGGATGTAATACATTATTTACACAAATACATACCCTACAGAAAGCATAGCCATGTTTTACCATTAGACAAACTCACCTGCTGGCATTCAATTCTAAGCCTCTTTCCCATCCTAAAATTTGACTGAAAAACACCACTTATTGTACCCCAATTATACTAAAAACTTATTACTCATTTTCCTGGATTCATCAGGAACTAAAATATTTCCTCTGGAAGCAGACACATTGGGTGTGATCCCAAAAAGTGATGAGTTGCTTAGCTCTGATACATTTTAATGGGATCTGAGGGTTAAGTACACCTTAGCAATCATCCCTTGTTTGGTGATTTTACCTACCATGTCAATAGTTTGTTTACTTAATATATAAGCCTCTGATCCTTACCAATAAATGTGCATTCCCTTGTGGGCCTAGTCCTACACAGGAAGTGCAGAAATGTGTGAAAACATGGAGAAGAAAAAATTAGCTGAACTTTTACAACTCTCAAAACTGTTTCAGCTGAAGCTTCAAATGACAGAGACTTTTTAGAAATTCTTTCTATACTGATTTGCTTATCCTTAATCTCAGGAGAAGATAGGATGCCTCTGGTGAACTGTGAGTTTATTAGTAAGGAATTAATTTTAACAGATGCAGTACTTTGCAGCATTCCATAACCTTTGTAGTCACTATTTTGAAAATCAAGTATGCTTATCTCAAAAGATCACTGTACTGTACAGAGACTCAATGAATATTCCCACTATAGAGTTAATACCACAAAACAAAAATTTCTTTAAAACATTTTATTGTATCAAAGAAAATTTTATATCATTTCGATAACAGAAAAAGCCTTTGGTGGAGCTTTTTTGTTGAGCCGTAATCCTGAGAGTGATGCGGGTCGAATGGAGTTTATTCATTTTCAGTGAGAAATATTTTGCAGGAATCACCCTTCACGTCTAACAATCAGTATTTGAACCACCTGGAAGATTTCTTTTTAGAAACAAACTACAGAACAGGGAACTACCAGCTTGGTTTTAGTTAACCTGATGTAGACTTGGTATAGACCTCCATTGCTTATACTGAGATACCAGAAATAGAAAGTGGCTGTAGGTAATTCCATTGATTTATCTGAAGTGGGAGTTAATCTGGATTTCCATGGAGAAAACTGAAATCAAACTATGATCCCTGGTTATCAGGCTTAGTCACACAATAAAAAAATGCTTATTGTAGAATGTCTTAAATGGAGCAGATATTGGCTGTTGAAAACTAAACTGATTCTTGCAGAATTCATCACCTTTAATTTAATTCCTTCAACTAAATTCAATTCTGCATTAGTCTTGAGGAGTATTTCTTATGGCAAAAAAGCTTGCACAGGAAAAGTTACCATTTATTATATTGCTTAATATTAAATGCCACGGCACTGGATTTACACAGGTATAACAGATTCTAACTGGCCAGCACTCATTTCACAGCAAAAAAAGCTTCCCCATTGAAGTGCTTGAAAAAACAGATAAATTAGTTCCCCACAGGATATCATGTCACCAGATAGGTTTAAGATGTACATTTTTTTCCATATCCACTGAATGCCAAATCAATGTAAACAATATTCTTCTGTAATATGTCCCTGTTGAGTCTTATGTCATCATTTATCTCACAGGCTGAATTTGTAAATAAGTTTAGGGCTAGTTCAAAATGATCACTAGCTGTCCATCATTTTTGGAAAAAAAACATCAAATAGATCCTTATATTTGAATATTGGATCCTCTTTTAGAAGCTCTTGGTCCATATTTGCAGAAATATGTAAGGGAATAATGATATTTTAAAAGCCATAAACTATTCAGTTTTCATTTGGAGCACATTTATCTATATCAAGAAATTCAAACAAATCAGGCTGGTGATTTTGACATTATTAGAAATAACTTAAAATTTATAAGCCCTCAGATCTCAGGGAAATTTTGTTTTTGCACAGGACTGCTACATAATGAGAGGAAACTGATGACTAGTATTGTTATTGAATGTGCTAAGTATCATTGTATTTGAAAGAATTTATTTTTAATAGGGAGGAGTCTCCTACTGGAGCTTATTTTTTTTTTCAGATCCCTCCCCAAAAATACAGTCCAATGCTCCATTAGTATGTCTGATGTTTCATGTGTTCAACTATATTGCCAGTCTTTTGTGGACCACCTTTACGTTTTGCTTCTCTGAGTATTTTTATGGTTAGGTGCTGGCACACACAATTCTTGGACATACAACAATTTAAATCCTCCTTTTTGGTCACTGCACTTACTATATGCTTACCTTTGTGAGCCATTATCTTTAATTTAGCTATAATTGAAAAGACAGACAGCCCAGTGACATCTAACGCTTTGTCAAAATTGAATCTATGATTCATCACAGAGTGCAAAAGGCAATTTACTTAATAACCAGTATTGCAACCAGTATTGCAACAATCAAGTTTTCTTTTGGGGTTTGCCACACAACTAACTCAGCCTGACCCTACATAGCTTATGGGAACTAACAGGAGAGTTCCTGGCTGCATAGTCATTAATAGGTTATTTTCTTGGTTAACCAAATTTTCCTTTAATTACTTCTCTGGGCTGGTTGGAAACATGGCTCTCTACAAAAGAGTCCCAGACTGCAATATGTTTATATGGCCCTCTTTTTATTCACTGAAATCTATATCTTCATTACAAGAATTGCATTCAGCAATGGAAGCCACTGAAATATGATTATTCCTGAAAGGAGGAGAGAGTTTGAGAGGGTCTTTTTAAAAGAAATCAAGGAAGTCAAATTGCAAATTATGTTGTTCCTTAAAAAGCTGACTATGAATATTGCAAGATTCTGCAGGAACCACTAGTAAAATAGAGCAGCAGCTGATAAAAAAATATATTTTAAGCTTCCATCCTTCAAACTGATTTTTGTTTAATTGTATAATAACCCTCCCCCAAAAAACAACCCAATCAGCCAACCAATAAAACCTTTGAAAAGATGGAAGTTTGGGGGTAGAACATTAAAAGCAAGAAGGAACAGAATCACAAGCTGTTTCCAATCTAGTTGTGAAAAGTATGTTATCTTGAAACAAATCTTTGCACAGATGAATTCTTTTGCATTTTCAATGGCATAAGATCAATTGTACCACGGTCTTTGCTAATATTGCCAACATTTTCTGAGTCCCTATAGAGTAAAAATGAGGAAGCTACAGATAAAACATGCCAGCCTGTGTGGGTGATCAGAATTTGAAACCATGGGGAGCAGCTTGCTGCATTCTTCAAATTATCTATTTTGGGCTAGACAATAATGAGAAAAAAAATATTCATTTTCTGTAGAAAAATCACATTTGTTCCATGTTTTTCACCAAAATTGCACAGGCTCCTAACAGAGATGGAAAACACATAGTCCAGTTCCCTGCCAGTGCAGGATTGTTCCCCATTGTATTGCTTCCAATATTTTGTCTCCTCTTGTTTTTAAAATGTCCCAAGTGATGGAGATTTCACAACTTCCCCTGCAGAAACTATTCCACAACCAAATAAAACTATCAGTAGATATTTTCTTGATAATCAGTCTAAGTATTCCTCTTCATTTCATCCCATCTCTCCTATTTATAAACTGCTGTGCCTCCCTCAATGATCATCTCTATCCTTGTTGTTTCATCAACAAACATTCACATCCCACCACTACTTCATTCATTGCCTCTTAGCCAAACCAAAGTTAGCTTTTTATTCATATATCAATCTATCCAGCTTTCTGGTTTTTGCTGTTGTTGTTTTCTAATTATATTTAGATATTAATAGATTAAAGTAGAAACAACTGGAAAGGCTGGCTGTGAAGAAACTAAACTTGTTCTCACACAATTACTGTTTGTTAAAAATTATAAGTTGGGTCATTTCCCCTTTGAACTCCTTGCTGTGTGATAGTTCCCCATGCTGGGAAAATACAATTTCTAACCTCCTCCAACCAAAAACTGAATCTGGTGTGTCATGATGGAGAATTCTCAACTGATTGCATAACAGTGACACAATCTTCCTGATTTTATCATGCACTGTGTAGTACTATACGTTAAGGGCTTAGATATGGCTTAGATATATTTTGAAGAAGGGACCTGATTTTAAAGGTGGTTGACAACTTAAATGATGTAGATAACTAAAGATTCCTTTCCTACCAATCCAGCAAATCACTGCAGCCTTGTCTTGCTCCAGGGATAAGACACTATTATGACAATCATGTACATGCAAAATGTACATGCAAAAAGATGACAAAAATAGATATACACAGGTCTTGTTTCTTCTCTCTCTTTATCATTTGACAAATATTAATTATAGAGGAAAAGCTTCCTTCCCTCATTTTTGGTTTGGGTTTCATTTTAAAATTGGCTGAAGTACTAAATCTACTTGCACATTTGCTTCCTGGTTAGAAGTTGAGTCTCTTTACATACCTCCCTAAAAGTTCCATAAATCAAATGACAAGCTATCTTCTACAGCAGAAACTCCTTTTTGGGGGGTCCTGAGAAACAAATTTGGCTCTGACATAATACATCAGTACCTCCTCTGCATTTGATCCTGAAAATGGGTATTTCTCATCTAGTAATACTAAGGTACAAAACAGGCTTCTTTTTCCAACCACAGTAAGGGTGAATAGATGCAGAAGACATCAATGGTGCAACTACTTTCTGAGCGCCAGAAATAGTATGCTCTGAAACTTGAGCAGGTGTGGGCTGGGTAAACATATTTCTCTTTTCCTAAGTTATAAAAAACATAGGGCCTGAGCTCTATTTCCCTGAGCTTTCTGCAGTCACTTAGAACAGTGCAAAGTGGGTATATGGTGCTATTTAATCAGAAGAGTAGTAGTATTTGGCATCAACTTTTCACTATCGCACATGACTACACAAGGTGTGGGCAACAAAGGCTACGTCTACATTGCACTCTCTTGCGCAAGAAGATATGCATATGAGTCTTATTTTCAGGCAGAACGGCCCTTGCACAAGAGGGTGTTTTTGCTCAAGGAGCAGTATAGACTGCTCCTTCTTGCGCAAAAGACCCTTGCGCAAAAATGGCAGCTCATTAGGTATGCAAATGAGGAGCGGCGATATTTATTGCCGCACCTCATTTGCATATCTTCTTGCATAAGAATGCACAATGTAGACGTCGCCAAAGAGTCAGGCCCTTGATGGTTCTGAACATTCTGAATGGTTTAAATAATGTTCAGAAAGACAGGGTAAAGCCTAATTTAAAGCTTCTGCAGGTCTCATGTAAGCAAGACATTTGGGAAACCAGCCAGAGAATGTATGGGATCTCATTATGGCTCACGTGAACAGGGAAATCAAATTCCCAGACATCAAATTTAGAGCTCTGACCACAAATGTATAAAGTTATCAAACCATACTCCTTTAAACAGAGAAGCAGCAGAAATTCCCTCCACCTCCATGTTTTGCTCCCCTCAAAGATAACTTTTCTGGGTTAGAATTTAGGAAGAATTTAGGATACTATTGTTCTTAGAAGGCCAAAACTTAGTACCTCCTTCCTTTCTGACATGGCAGTTCTCCTCACCACAGAACATCAGCCTAGAGACCTCACGTGTTCTTTATAGAGATGGCACAAACCCTATGGAGAGAGAGAGTATTTTTTTATAGCCCAAACCTAGATTATCATTTAAAAAATCCATGTATATTTAAAATGGTTTATTCTTCTAGGTTGTTAATGTCATCTGTTCATTAAGACCAGCGTATTTTCATGATTACCATCTGAACACCCTTTTAGCGTAACAGGGTGTGGGATATCAATAGAATATAATCTATAATTGCTTTACTCCCCTTTCTCTTACACCTCAGCTTACCTGTTTGCTGGGGTTTTGGCCAGAGTTCTGTCTTCTCAAGCCTTTCTGTAAAGGATTAAATCTCAGAGCTATTTTTTGTAAACTATTGCATATATGTGCAAACTCCCACAACTTCCCTATGGGTTTTTGTCTGGAGTAGTGGGGAAAAAAAGAATAAGGTCTTTTTTTCTATGGGTTGACCCCCTTCAAGGATCGGGCGATGGGTATAGTCAGGAGAAGGGAAAAGGCATCTCCTGAGCAGGATGCAGGGCCGTGACCATCTGGAGAAGGATGCATAAACCCAGTCCCTTCAAACAAAACACCTTTCACGCTCAGATTAGCAATGTCAGCTATCCTGTGTAGATATTCATTACATAGCTGGCCCAGTTCCCTGACAATCTGGATTTGGAAGTCAATTTAGAAGAAGAAAATCCCTAAAGATCAAGAATCGGAGCTGGGCTATCAATATCTGGCAGAGTGAGACAACAGCCCTTTCTTCCAAGGCCCTTATACGAGGTAAGTGTGATGGGTCCCAATAACAGACAGGGGACTGGAGCCAGACATGAACCCCATCTTGTTTCCCCCCCCCAGAGAGCAAGAGAAAGGCAGTCAGCCTTTGATGCCCTGGGAACACAGGTGTGCTGCCTGTCCCTGACTCTAATAAACAGAAACCAGACAGTAAATGGGCTAGCTGACGACCCGAGGGCCTCCCGTCACCCTGATGGCTAGTACCAGTAATTGACACGCCTGCACTGTCCCAGGAGAGGAATCTTCGCCCATCACATACCAGAGGTGCCCATTGTCTGCATTTTCCCAGGTGTGTATTATGCTTTGCACCCTTCGTGGGAAACTTGGCATTCAAAGCCATTTTTCCTAATTGGCCACTTGAGACCAGGAAGAAGCCTACGTGACCCAAGGGGTATAAAGAGGGGTTTAGTAGCCCACCCCATTTGAGCTCCAATCATCTACACCTGCTGGCAGGTATTGGTTGTCTCCCGAGGTCTGTGGGACGCCCAACCTTGCCCTACTTCTTCCCGAGGGATTGAGAGAAAGACGCTGGCCACGCCAAGTCTGGAACGCAGGGGTGAGAATATATACCTGCTAGGTGTCTATTTTGCATGCATTTAATAAGAGCTCAGAGAACCAAAAGGGTTTCATGGTACCCGTAAGTGACTTCTTAGTGTAATTTCTGTCCTGTCCTTTGTAGTGGCTGTTTTATCTGTAACACAGTAGTTGCATTTAACAGCTAAGTTTACCCTGTAACAATAAAATAGTAACTGTTTAAGCTGTGACCTGACTCCTTCAGTTGCTGTAACAGAACCAAGCACAATTTTAAAAAGAACTCCAGCCGGTCATAAGGGACAGATATAGGGAGAGCTTGAGCGTTGGATCATGTCGCTTCCAGGGGACAGATCCGTTGGGGCATCTCTCAGCCTCCCCAGGCTACCCGCTGCGAAGGGATCGTGTATCCTAGCAGTCAAAATCTGAGGTGTAATAAGCTCTCCCTGTAAACTTCTTGGGGTGCCCGTCAACCTCCTCCAGGTTGCCCGCTGCTAAGGGACCCCAGTCCTAGCAGTTGAAGTCTCGGGTGTATAATACACGCACACCACTCACTGCCCTGACCACCGGCTGACAGGGACCAACTGTCACCAGGGAGATACAAGTATGGAAGGAATTATGACCTTCTCTGTATGAGTTATTGCCAGAAGTTCTCAGAGGGTATGTCTACACTACCACCCTAGTTTGAACTAGGGTGGTTAATGTAGGCATTCGAAGTTGCAAATGAAGCCCGGGATCTAAATATCCCAGGCTTCATTTGCATCTTGCCGGGCGGGCGCCATTTTTAAATGCCCTTAGTTCGAACTCCGTGCCCACGGCTACACGCGGCACGGAGTAGGTAGTTCGAATTAGGATCTCTAATTCGAACTACCGTTACTCCTCGTGAAGTGGAACGAGGTGTACCGGTAGTTCGAATTAGTATCTCTAATTCGAACTACCTACTCCGTGCCGCATGTAGCCGCGGGCACGGAGTTCGAACTAAGGGCATTTAAAAATGGCGCCCGCCCGGCAAGATGCAAATGAAGCCCGGGATATTTAAATCCCGGGCTTCATTTGCAACTTCGAATGCCTACATTAACCACCCTAGTTCGAACTAGGGTGGTAGTGTAGACATACCCAGATTAACTCTATTAATAAAGTTCTAGCCTAATTAAATCACATTCCTTCTGGTCCTTCTTCTCAGGTGTCGAGGACAATTACACCTCTATCCAAAGTGCTGTTGGAACTGAGAGACAACCCCCACAGCAGACCTCTCTTGGCCCTAGGTTGATCAATTGTTTAAAGCACACAGGGCTATGTTTATAACCTACCGCCAATTGCTCCGCATGGTGGCTGTTTTCAAGCAGTGAATTTGTGATACTTACAAGAAGATTTGCCCTAAATGAAAACTTCTTATGTAGCTTCAGAAATAGCCACTGAGCATGTTTAGTGACTGCCCCACCCAGGTACTGGTTGATAAAGCTTCTATGCTAAGCAAAGTGAATGAGGCACTCCCTGCAACATCCTCTCAATTCATTTGCACTTGTATAATCTTTCATTCTGAAGCCTAAAAAAGCTAACAGGCCTCCACTCTCTCTCAGAGGTTTCTTCCTTTGTTATTTCTGCTGCTGCCATTTCTCTACTTCCTTTTTCAAACTGATTTTTCCAAGGACCTATTTATATTATTTCACAGATTCTCTTTTTCAATACATTAAAGTATCTTAAAGACTACACTTAATCACACAAATAAAATAATTTGAGTGAAGATGATCTGCTCTTTTGATGTCAACTGATCCATTTTATTAACCATTTTGTGTTGAAATTAAGCAAAACCTATTTGTAAAAATATCAACAAAATTCAGTGCAGGATTAGACACCCACTCTTTCTAACCAGAAACCCATTTGGTAACACAGTATGTGTTTGCAGTCCTTTCCATCTCTATTCACGCTAAGGGGTCCTATTTCGCCTTGATACGCTCACATAGCTCCCATTAGCATTAATGAAAGTCCCAGGCACACACTGAGATGGGAATATAACCCATTAGTTAAAACATTGTGCTGCTGCAGGCATCATGCCAAAGGGAACAAGGCCTTGTTGATGGTCTCGTAAGACCAAATTTCCAAAGTGGAAAAAGACAAATATTAATCAAAGGAAGGAGAAAAAAATCAATAGCATAAGAAGTCAAGATACAAGAATGAGCTCTGAGAAATCACTTCTAAGCACTTGAATAGGGGTAAGGGCACTCTGTTATACAACCAAGACTCAACTGTTATTTCAACAGAGAGGTCTCCAAATACACAACCCTGGAATGATTCAATAAACAAACGAGTATGTCATTTCTGGGTCAAAGAAGGAAAAATAAATCTTACCATCATTATGGCATGTGTATGTATTATACATTTAAATATTGGTATCAATATAATCATTAAGAAATGTCTGAATAGGTTTTAATTATATGATTTACATTTTTAATTAGGATAAATTGCTAGGATAGTTTAGCTCCTAACTCTCCTTAGAATGTGGAATTATGTGATTTCCAAATACATTGAAATCTACCTATGTATTTTTTCTCTTCTTCTTCTTGCCTTCTCACTCCTTTCTAATTCACTCTCATCTGCTTGCACATACAGCTATAGCAAGATTCTGTGTATGCTTTAACACAGTGACCCCCTGGCATTGTATCTTCTCCTTTCTATGTGTAAACAAAATTACTGCTAAGTCATTTTCAGTTCAGCGCTAGCCAGATTTCAGATGATAAATGTGATTAGGCTTTACTGACACTTGTACTAGTTCACCATAAAGGAACATCAGACACTACAGAAGAAGAAGAATCGGATGCTTAAAACAGTAGACTAGGATCCAGGAGATAAGGGTTTAATTCCTGGTCTGTCACAGACTTCTGGTGTTGTTTGGGGCAAGTCGGAATCTCTTTGTACCTCAAGTACCCATCTATAAAATGGGGAAACGCTTTCCTTTTCCTTTGTCTGATTTGTCTATTTAGAATGTATCCTTAGGAGCACTGGATGCTATGTGTAATCTAGAATTCCCAGGACAATATGGACTCCTGGAATTACTTTGATAATACTAATCATGAGAGTATCTAAGTATTGTAGAAAATCAACCACCACAAAACCTATAAGAAGAAACATTTCTTGAGCCAGTTCTGCAATAATATAGAAATGGAGTTCTGGTATACTGGTGTTGCTGTCTTTTAGACCCAAAATCTTGAAAACAAAAAAAAGCGTGTGTAAAAAATTCTCTCCTCTTGTGGAGAACAGGTATATTCAATAATTCATAAAAAGCACAACCCTACATTTCATCCACTAGACATTGCATGCAGATTACAGTTAATGCACAGGCTGGATTTCCTTCTCAGCCTGGGACCAGTTGCCTCAGTTCAAAGTCTTTGTCTTCCCAGCCTTCAGCATGAATGGCGGAGAAGAGAAGTTGTCTCTTTATGCCTATGACTTTTATTTTATACTCTTAGTTCATGCCCCAGAGGAGATATTTATCAACTTCAGTTATCCTCATTGTGTGGTGTTTTATCCAAATCTTTTGCAGAATTGTAAATCTTTTGTTTGCAGTTCCCCTTCCAATCAATAGTCATTAATAGTCATTAAATGCTTCAGTGGACATCTCCCAACCTTACAACGTATTTCAACAACCACAATATAGCAAAATCTCATAACTTCATACACAACAGTGATATACATATTTTGATGAAACAATGAGTTTCAGCAGATACCTTTCATGTGGTATCTTGCATGGCATGCTTTCTATGAAATATAACAGTCATAGACAAATGATGGGAATTACAGGGTGCTACTTTGTGGTCCAGAGCATCATATAGTGGTTAGAATTCTTCATCTAATTTCAAGAATAAACTTTATTTTGGCCAGTTCATATCCATCTTTTCTTATCTTTGAAGTGATGTTTATTAGAAGTATTTCTTTTGGTTGGAACTATTCAATGGTTCTGAACTGGGTTAGACAAGATGTGAACCAGCCTACTTAACTTTCATGAAAGACTCCATCTGAACTCTAGGTTTCCAAAAAAACTAATATCCAAACCACAGAAGTTTTGATAAACCCAGGATAAGCAGCTAAAATGCTGGATGATTATCAAACTAGAATCCAACTAGACCTCCGTGTTATTTTAGGTTGTCCATACCTTATGCATAGCAAAAAAATCAGTCTGTTATAAACAAAATCATGAAAGTTGTTGCAGGTCTACTAATCTTTACACAGATGTCTCTGTCAGCTAAATGGCCCATCACACTTCATTCTACTAAAGAACTGCTGTTCAGAAATTCATTTCTTGCACTAAACATTTACTGATAAATGTTGGAGGATGCCTTATCCACACCCAGCAATCCAGTCTTCATTCACATGCAAGACCGAGTAGGAGAACCAATTCTAGCCATCGGAAACTTTGCATAATTTGTAAAAGATTCTTCATCTTCTATGCACATAAGTTCCTCAGAAAAAAGTGAAAGAGAAAGGCAACAGCAGCATATCTTCTACAACCTGTATAAAGATTCCATAGGAGAAAAAACACTCCAACACTAATTATTAAAATCAAATGAAGATGAAATAGGATTCAAACTAGTCAAAACACACATGAACTATTTTTAACGTATTTTTATTGTTGTCCTGTTACCTATTGTCCATTTAAGAAAGATGACACAAATTCATGCCGGTGTTCTGACCACTTAAAATTGTTTCCCATACAGCAGAAGGAGCTAACTTAAATCATTTGCCTTTACTCACATCCAGCTTTTCAAGTGGTTAGAACAGATAAGCTCCCAATACATATGTATGTATAAGAGATCTTTTGCCATGCCTCATGAATGAAGCATCTGGAACCCTTTACAAGAAAAATTAAATCCAGAAGCTATATGGAGAGGCAATGGTCTAGTGGACATTGGATCAGCAAATCAGGAGATAAAGGTGATGTTCCAAGTACTCCCCCTACACTCCAATTTGACTGGGGACAAGTCATTTAATCTTTTTAGGTAAAATTTCCTTATATGTAAAATGGAAAAAAATGGAATTTCCCTTCCTTTGCATTGAGATGCTATGCATGGAAAGTAGAGAAAGAAATTATTCAGGATTCCCTTATTTAGCAGAGCAGAATTCAGTGCACTCCTCTAAAAGATTCCATCAATCAGCTCTAGTTCTTTCCTGAGAGTTAGAAGATGAACACAGAAATTCCCCTTAGGCAGGCTCAAAGTCCTGATTTTCCCAATAGTAGAGATGCTTCCTTTTTCAGCAGATTTCAACTAAATAGTTCAAGTATTCCTTTGTGGCAGGAGACACAGTATACTCCAGCTTTCTTCCAATAATTTCCCACCATTATGACCACTGCTTCTTCCTAAAATTACCCCAATGGTGACCACTAGTTCTGCTCCCACTGTGGATTGGTCCACAGGTAGTTACCAATTTTTTCAGTGCTGTGTCATATAAACTTGCTCTATGTACAGTTAGCTAATATAGGGACAGATTTTTAAAAGGTATTTTGGCCCTAAATATGCAGCTAGTCATCTAAAAAGATTTTCAAAAGTACATATGCATGTTAGGCACATGAGAGCTTTTGAAATGTCCCACTAGATACCTATCTGTACCTTTACGTGACTAAACACCATTAAAAAACTAGTGCACATCAAACTAGTGCAAATGCAGCTGTCTGCAGTTCTAACTACACTAGTGTAGTCCTATCATTGGTGGAAATAAACAATTAGCAACTATGGGAGAATTAGTCTCAGAAGGGTAGTTGTGTTAGTCTGTATATGCAAAAACAATGTGGAGTCCTGTGGCACCTTAAAGACAAAGGGTATGTCTACATTACAGCATTATTTCGAAATATCTTATTTCAAAATAGTTATTTCAAAATAGCTTATTTCAAAATAATGCGTCTACACACAAAATGCATTTCGAAATAGCTTTTTGCTATTTCAAAATAGCGCGTCCACACTGACTGGATGCTGAATTGCATTTAAGGCCAGCCGGAACCAGGTCCAGCAGGGCATCAGGCCAGGGAGTTACTTTGTGTGGCTGAGGCCTGTGCTTAAAGGGACACCCCCCCAGACAGCCAGTTCTCAGGTTTCCCTGCTTCCTTGCCTTCCTCGATGAAGGACAGCAAAGCATTTTGTCTCCGCGTGCTCTGATTGCCCTCACTCAGGACACCACGGCACTCTGCGACATGGAGCCAGAGCTGCCCCTGAGCACTCTGGTGCTTCTTGTGGACGCGTTGCTGCGAGCCTGGCTGAACTTTCTGCAGGCTGCCATCTGGGAGGTCCATCGGGGGGGCTGTCGTATCCAGGAGGCCCTGCGGGAGAGCTTCCACCCTGAGGAGCACTAAGAGCCTCCTTGGTCTGCCCCACTGGGGGCTTGTGCCTTATTCCTCCCTCACGTCCTTCCACTTACCCCTCCCTAACCCCCCTTCCTGATGTCAAATAAAATACATGTATTTTCATGAACACAAACTCTCTTTATTTAACAAAACTGGGGGGGGGGGCGAATGAAACTCTGGTGAAACTGGGGAAAGGAGGTGGGAGAGGGGAAGAGAGAGGGTTGGAGAGGGGAAGGGGAAACCTGGGAGGAGGGAGCTGGAAGGGGGAAGCAAGGGGAAGCTCAGGGCTCAGGGTTGGGGGTCTTACCGGACTAACTTGAATGTCATGCAAACCTGCTCCTGGGTTCACATGTGGCCGTTGGTGGCCAGGCTGGCAGCTATCCTGCCATAGATGGCCGCGTTCCTCCATCTAGTGCGGAGAACATGGATGTCGGGAGCATCCCCCCCAAACCTGAATAAGGTCCATGATCTCCACCCTGGACCAGGAAGGCGCCCACCTTCTCCAGGCCCTGGCAGGATCCTGGGAGCTGGCAGACTGCTCCTGGGGAGCGGTGGAGGGCTGGCTGCCAGTGACTTGCTGGCTCATGTTTTGGGGCCACTGGGTCAGGAGCAGTGACTGCTGGCTCTGGGCTGGCAGGCTTGGAGCTGGCACAGGCACTGTGGCCAGAGTCAACCCCTTTAAGGGCTCCAGGGAGGGAGAGGAGTGTTCTTGGTTGAGGCTGGAGTGGCCACCAGGGTACCCTGGGAAGGCTGGAGGCCCCCTATTTTGATATAAGTGTCTACACAGCACTTATTTCAAAATAGCCATTTCAAATTTGGCATTATTCCTTGTGGAATGAGGTTTACCAAATTAGCGCTCCGCTATTTCAAATTTATTTCGAAATAGCGGTTTGGCTGTGTAGATGCTAGTAAAGTTATTTTGAAATAATGGCTGTTATTTCGAAATAACTTTGCTGTGTAGACAGACCCGAACAGATTTATTTGGGCATAAGCTTTTGTGGGTAAAAATCACTTTTTGGAGCTAATAAAAGTCTAGTGTGGATACTACTTTATTAAGTTGCAGGTCCCAGCTTCAGGCCACATTTAGTATACAACTGCCTGAGGACAGAAAGAACTGGTCATGGACAGGGTAGAAAATGTGGATCTCTCTGTAACACAATGGACAGAACTTCCACAAAGTTTCTTTGAAGTTAAAGTTTCTATAGCAGAAAAGGATATTGAGATAGAGAGGAAGGAAAATGGAAAAAAGTTCCTGGGTCCTGAAAGGGCAACAATCTTCTCAACCAATCACCTCTTTTTCTCTTCTCCCAGAAGTACTCAGGTCAGGTACCATAATTTAATCTTCCTACTCTTCTGTCTTGCATTTAACATAACTTCTTCCACAGAAAGCTACTGTGTTTCATATAGTAGACATAGTGGAGGTGTTCCAGTTCTCCAAAATCTATCATGGAAAAAGCTTAAAAAAACCACCACACCTTTTTAAAGAGTAAAAACATTGCCCCGGTATACTTTGGTTTCATTTTTAAATGAGACACATGGGGCAAGGACACGAGTACTGGAGAGAAGCAAAATAAACAAACACATGAAAATCTGAATGGTCTATTAAATACAGGAGGAAAGTATTAGATTTAACCTAAAAGGAAATGGTCAGTGGTATAGCAAATATTATGAACAGACTGTACGACAAAATGATAGCAACATCAATGTGTATTCAACCATTCACTGGTATGAAACAAAAATGTATACCCTACAAATGCCTGGCCACTGTCAAAAATATATTTTTTTCTCTCATTGCTTCTAAGATGACCCAGACTTTGCTATTTTCAGGAAAGAACTCATCTGCAAATCTTACAGACATAGTTTGCTGTTTCCAGGAGTATTATTAACCACATCATAAAACTCAGTGGCAGTTGCATTTATTACCACATCTGATATTTTGTAGACCTGGCCTGGAAAAAAATAAGCATGTTTTTTGGAACAGAAAATTGCATTTACAAATGGTAGCACACATATTTTAAAAGGATTAAGCAAACTTACTGCAATAATGATCAAGTTCAATACACAGTGGAGGATAATTTTAAACATTTTATTTATATACTGCATGAAAATTCACATTTTTACACATTTGGAACCCAAAATCTTCAGATAAGATTGTGGAGTTACTTTTTCACATGTCAAGTTACTAGGGTCACATTTTAACCTGATGTATCATAAGTTTATTAATCTTATTCAGGGATTCAAACTATTTTGTCTTTCTTTGGGTACATCTAAACTACATCCTTCTTTCAAAAGAGGGTTGTAAATTAGACATATCGAAATTGCAAATGAAGCCAGGATTTGAATTTCCCATGCTTCATGTGCATAATCATGTCATGGTGTTTTTTCAAAAAACGCTATTTCGAAAGTGAAAACACGGTCTAGACATGGTTCTTTCAAAAAGAAAAGCCTTTTTCAAAAGATCCTGTACTCCTAAAAAATGATGTTTATAGGATCTTTTGAAAAAGGCTTTTCTTTTCCAAAGAACTGTGTCTAGACCGTGGTTTCACTTTTGAAATAGCGTTTTTCGAAAAAACGCCATGATGCTATTATGCAAATGACGTGTGGGAAATTAAAATCCCAGCTTCATTTGAAATTTTGATATGTCTAATTTACAACCCTCTTTCGAAAGAGGGATGTAGTTTAGACATAGCCTTACCGTCCATGAGGATAGAGGTGCAGTTATGCAGATTTCTGAAGTTTTGATTCGCGATGGTCTATGAAACCATTTTTGCTTTGAGTTTCAGGTTCAAAGACAATTTCCAAGTCAAACTCTGTCAAAATTGATGGATTCCATCTAGTTTATTTCACTCAGTTTTGATGTAAATCCACAAATTGACCCACACTTGCTCAGAAATGGTATCTATTCACTTAATATATGAGCCTAGGATAAACCTAGTCTGAGGGTTGAATTTGTAACAAAACTTTAAAACACACAAAGCTCACCTTGGATACAATTTAACAGACATTTTTCACAGACGTTGTCCATACACTGGTTAGCTCAATATACATGATATATTCCAAAGAAGGACAAAGTATGTTCCAAGAAGAGAATAGCTTTGATCCCAGAGTCTCAAACCCATAACACTGCCTCAGATTCCAGTAGCTCCTAAACACATACATTCTGGCTAGTCTGTCTTTCTAGAGCAACAGGAGGCAAAACTAAGTTGCTTTCACAAAATATTTTAGTTCAGACTTTGAAAAAACCATATGGTCCTCATATCGTGCACACAAACTTAGTACCTCAGCTATGACTTATTGTTGCAATAGGCTACTGAGATGATAATTTGACTACATAAAATTAACTATTCATACAGTTATACATGAATAGCATCTTGACCTCCTCCGCAATGCTACAATCCACTTAATGCAGTCCAAAAGTTAGTACAGGTATTGTTCGTCTGAAGTATTTAAGACTGAGCTATTCAAAAAAGCAGCACAACAGGCACAGCACAACAAATTGAAGGAATCAGTGATGTCATTGTAATCAATAATGGAACCATTATAAAGACCAATAAGTTCCTTTCTAAGAATACATTTGTTGAATCATTATCAATGTCAGACATGCTTTTAAATAAATCATGTTTTGACAGTAGTAAGAAACAATGAATCGTACAAATACGTGCTACTGCAGCAACTTCATAAGCTGATCAATTTTATGAACATTTGACTCTGATTGAGACAACTGAAATACATGAACTGCAGATATAAATAAATTATACCTATTCATACTGGCATTTTGAACTCTCTTGAGAATTATTTAAAATTAAATCCCCTACATAACATCCGAATATAGATTTTAGCCACTTAAGGACAAGTTAGTCATTACAAAACAGAACTTTGCAAAAGCTGGCAGATAAAGGAATGTCATTCCTATAGCTATAAGTTATATGTACACAATGTGGTGGCGATATCCATTTAAAACTACAAACAATTACTGCATCCATTTTCTGACATTGCTATGCCTTGAATCTGCAGTTATCTTTCATAGTACAGAAAGTGAGTAGGGTTCATTTACTTAAACAGGGGTCCATGAAGGCATAGTGGTCCATTCACCCAGAGCTCATTGTAAGGTAAAGGACATAATACATATTGTGCCTTTGTGATAGAGTTAATATTCTAGATATGTCACTACTGAATTTTCATCTCCCTGTTGTTGTAACAGTTTCAATAACTGGAATATTGGCTCCTCTATAAGCCGTAGGAGTGATAAGCCAGATTCTTAGCCTAGTGGCAGTTTTCTCCACAAACAGATTGAACAAGCCAAAATAATAATTTAAAGCTTGAGCTAAATAGGTGCCCAAATGCAACCCCATAGTATTGATAGGCTGTAAGTCTCGTGTGTTATCATTTATATTTTGATAGACAGATCTATCTCCTCTAGTGATATCTCCATAGGGTTCTGAATAGTTAGCTCCTAACACCTTTTTTATATCAGCAGTCAATTTTTCAAGATACTCCTCATACATGTAAAACTCAGATAAACAGACAGACAAAATTTTTGCTTGCAATACATGATTATATTGAGTCTTCTCATTCCTATAGTTTTGACAAACTGCTTAAGTAAAAGGAATGAGCTCCTCCATAGGAAGGAAGAAATCTTGGGGCAAATTCTGAACATTTTTAAGGGCGATGCAACTACAAGATACATAGAGAATTAAACAAATAATACAATTCATTGTTATATCATTACTGAATTTTAAAGGATCACTTCACAAGATAAAATGAAATATGTAGCATATAAAGTTCAACAGTGTGAATGTTACTCAATTTCCAGGAGATTGCTTTCATGAGACAAGGGTATTTTTACTTAATATTTTATATACACACACATATATATCTATCAATTAAAGTTCTGTTGTTTTCTAGTGAGCCTCTTCACCATCGTTGTTCTGTGGAGGAGAAATACGAGTGTATGTTTCCCAGTGACTGAAGTTAAGCTGACAATTATTTTAAATATCATTTTATCCTTAAACAACTTCTAGGATGCAGTTAGCAAAGTGTAATATAGTATTTATGGAATTTTTTCTACAGTTGCTGCCTTTTAATAATAGTAGGCACAAAACTGTGCTACAATATTTTATTGGCATTTGTCAGACAGTGTAACATCAGGGCCAAAACTACAGTCCTCAGACAAAACTTCCACTAATGTCTGAGTTTAATTGTGGTAACAGCATGAAAACGACCATCCATTGAAATCAATAGTTTTACCTGCTTGAGAACTGCAGGATATGGCTCTGTATAAGAATCTTTAAACCAAAATATTTTCTTCATGTTTGTAAAGGAAATCAAAATTCTATATTTAAATACCAAATAGTTCCCAAATTCAACATCTGATGCTGAGACTTTCAGATTTAAAAAAAATGGAAGGCTCTGAAAGATTTTTTTGAGAGAACAAGAGTATTTTGTGCTCCAGACTTCAATCATTCTGAGATCTGATAGAATGGAAAAGCTAAAGAAGAGATTAGAGACCTAAAAAATGGCCATTTCAAAGCAGCTCATTGATTTCCAAAGGAAAAATTCACTAAAACAAACAAACAAACAAAAAAACCCAATGTCAATGGCCAAGTTTCTACCTATACTATAGTGACCAAACTGAATGTGCAGTGCTATATTGGTAGGGGAGAAACAATGATTATTTCATAGGTCAGTGAGCATGTGCTGGTACTGTAGGTGACAACACTGTCGAAGCAAAAACGCTCCTCTCTGTTTAGGCAGCTAACAAACAGCTTTATTAATTAATAAAGCACAGCATGAGCCAAACGTGGTCCCAGCAAAGCCAGGCCCAGTAAGGCTGCTAATACAATCTTTATACCCTTAACCAAACAGTCTGACGTCAGGGCATCCAATTACAGAAATCATCAATTAAACTTGGAAAAACAAAGCCTTATCAACAAGATGGCGGACAGGTACGAGGGAGTACACCTCCTGTCCCAACCAGCCCAATTAACACATACCAATAGCCCATCCTGTAGGCCTCTTCTCACGGGGTGACAGAAAGTTCACTCTGGTCTAAGTGCTTGAGAGAAAAGCTGAAATGGTTTCTGTTATACAAGATGGCTTCTAGCTAAATATAAAATGGTTACTACAATTTTTCTACAACACAGAGAGAGAAAATAGGGTGCTACTAAAAGCAGCTATTCCCAAAGTTAGTACATATAGTTAACTCTAAAATACTATTATTTTAAAGGAATTCAGTGCTTGTGAAAAGTGCCAGATGGATGATACTGGAAACTGAAGTTCTTTATTTATTGATAGTGAAGGAAACATTTAATGTCATAGAATCATAGTCATAGTCATATGATCATAGCTGTGATCTTGTTTTCTGTAGTGTGGACCAATAGACAGGGAAGTGGAATGAGTTTACCACCATATTTCTCACAGGCTACTGAGCAGCCACATCAAGTTGTAATTTTGTGACTAGTCATTGCTCTATAGGACTGTACTTGGAACAGTGACTTCATCTATGGGTACACTTTTTCTGAGCTATCCAGTCACTTTCTAACTAATATTTTAGACTACATTCTGGAAGTGCCAATCATCACATTATAGTGAAATCGGAGTTTATTTTGCACTTAAAACAGAGAGATGGCATATTCTTCCCAAACTTATAGTACATACTCTATAAATTTGGGGAGAATAAGACCTGAGAATAAGAATAAGACATTTCCTGATATTTTACAAGTAAATCAGCTAGAGTTAAAATTGAAAACTCAGTCCTTGAAAAAAATGTAGATTTTGCATCAATAGGTGTGCATTGAATGATTTTTTACAGAATGTTGCCCACTCGCCAGACTTTTAATGCATTTAATATTAAAATTGTGTGGATAGGCTAAATTTGAAGAAATGTACTATACTTACGTCATTAATTAATATAGCATCTAATGGTTAGGATTAGACACACTCAGGGCAAGAGCTCAGGCTACTTTCAAGAGGGGGGTTATTGTGATATCAAAGGTAAATCAGCCAATCAGTATATCTAATTCACCTATAATTTTATTGGTTGTAATAAGGCAGTGGTATGAGAGAGATCAGATAGAATTCAGTCCTGGTTTACATGCAAAATGTGTCAAGATTTCTTCTTGGTGACACTGCTTTGCCCAAATGTCACTGCTCTTTAAATGTTTCATGGCCAGAGACTAACTTGGTCATCAGTAGCTGAAAGACTCTCCATGATACTATTGCCTCAGTTCCATTCCTAGATTGATTAATTATTGCCAAGATAACTGAGGCAACAATAGAATGAAGATTATTAAAACCAAGACACATTGGAACTCAGAAATTGAGCTCTCCCAGCACCTTTTCACAAAGCATGGGTCTCTAACAATATTGCAACAGCTTTACTCACCTGTTCTGGCTGCTTTGTTCTGCTCTAAAGATTGCAAGAGTCCCCACTGCCAAAAGCGGAATACACAATTTACACTTGGAGTGGGAGCCTACAAACCAAAGCCAAGAATAATGCCAGTAAGTGAAGGCACATGGGATTCAGCATTTCAATAGAAACTAAGGGTTCCTGAGAAAATGAGGTTTACAGGGTTTACAGGGTTCTCTCAAAAAAGGGTTGTTGTTTTTTTCCGAAAGAACCACATCTAGACTGCTTTTTTTTTCCGAAAAAAACTTTTTTGAAAAAGCGATCGGATGAGATTATGGAAATGAAGCATGAGATTTGTAAATCTGTGCTTCATTTACATTCCTCTTTTGAAAGCGGTCTTTTGAAATGTGGTCTAGACGCACCCTCAGGAGTGTCCAACAGGAAGAACTAACTAGATCCATGACAATACCCTTTCTTATTTAATCTCCATAACCACTGTCATCTCATTTCTTACTTATCCCATTAGTTCACTTATACCATTTCAGCTCATTTAGGAGAAAAGTACGAGTTAAATTCGCAATCTTAGTAGGAAGAGATTTTAAAATTAACTAGACATGTAACTAGAGAGTTTTGTTTGAATATGCTATTACAAGATCATTCACAAGATATGTGGGATGCTAGCCTAGCATGATTTCAAACAATCAATTTAAAGGGTAACATTTTCAAAATGACCTCACATAAGAGCACCTATGTGACCCTGGTAAACAAGAGAACTGTGCTTGGGATGTCTCTACTCTGAAAAATTTTCATGGTCATCATCAAAATAATGAATTTTGTAGTAAATTAATAGAAAACACTCAGACGGTATATGAAACTGTACATTTATTTCATAGACGTCAGCTGATGATTCTACATGAGCAGTTTTAAGCAGAAACCTCACAACATGATAAAAGATGATCTCTTTTTTTGGTTAGAAAATGGAGGACTATGGCACACTAAAGTTACTGAAGAATGACTGGCGCACAGATGTGGTAGAGATTGCCACCAATGAACACAAAGGTTCTGCCTGTCTGACCCCTTTTGGACCTTATGCTTCCATGGAACCCCAATGAAATCCCCTGCTCTGATCACCAGAACAGATTGTGCCAGAAAAACAGGAGGAAGCATGTCATTCAAGGTTATAAAGTTTTTTATGCTCAGAATGAAGTCTGAATACTTAGCCTGCTTTTGGAGGGCTTAAAACTAATTTCCAATTTTTGGATGAAACACACTACTCAAATTATAAGGGCTATTAATAAATAGTCTTACTTGTTAACCTAAATATTTGCAGTTAATTGAAGGAATCCAAACCAAATATCAAGGCTACAGGAGCACATACATATGATTCACACTTAGAAATATTTTTTACCTGAGACAAGCTTTGTTAATTGCTAATCAATGGGATGTATTCTGGGAGAAAGAATATTTTGAAACAGGGTATGGATAATAATAACCCTTGGATGCAGTCTTGGAAAAGAGAGGTTAAAGTGCACAGCCTATAAAGATTAGGGAGACACAAAAGCTAGGGAAAGACAGAATTAGACCTTTCTGTTTAGTAGTGGTTAATAACCTCCTGCAAATATCTCACCAGAGTTTTCACCTTTACCCTTTTTTTCTGGTTCAATAAAACAGATAAATCTAGAAAAAAATTGCTTGTCCCATATATTTGCTGGAGTCAAAAGTGAGACTTAGAAGATGGGTTTGGACATAGTAAAGAGAAGGAGAATTTGAATTTCAATTTGAAAATTTAGTTAGTAATGAAGGAGAATTTAATCAGCCACTTTATATTAGTCTTATTGATTACCTGAAGGGTTTTAAGTGTCAGACAAATGTCAGGTACTCTAGTTAATTTATACACAAGATGTGTAGTAATCAAACCCATACTGGATCACATATAAAATAAAGTGAATTTGTGTCTGACTATTTTTTTCATGAGGTTGCTTTCTCTCACTATATCCTGTACCTATTTCTGATGACATGAAGCAACACCATTCCTGAATGTAGATGTGTGGTGGGATGCTTGATAATATTAAGCATGCAAAAAGTGTGATTCTTATCTCCAGCATACTAAGGGGTCTGTATAGCCTCACAAAGATTAATTACAGCTCACATCAATTTTGGCCTCTACGTGTCATGTAAAGACTATAATACCACAGAGGAAGCTGCAGAATTTTGATTATGTCCATCAGAGAGAGAGAGAGAGGTAGTTGAATTTTTAAGAGTGTGGATTTTGTCCTCCTTTCTCCTCCCGCTGTGCACTTAAAAAGCAAAAGGCAAGTAGGAAAAAATAAGTATAATGGAAGAAATGTTACTGAATGGATAGTAATTTCAACAAGTCTGCTCATAAGATTAAAGGAAAACAGATGAGGTTAGAGAACTCATGTACTTCACTGATCACCAGGACTGGAAATGATGCAGATAAGAGTTGTCAAGGGGATAGCACAAATATATCTGTATGTCTGACCCTTTGTGGGAAACTCCACCTTGCATTTTCAGGCTTTTTTCAAAATCCATTTGGAGAGAATAAGTGACATATTTCTCCAAACATTTTTATCTACATTTTCAAATTATGTGGCACGATATGCAGTACAAATACTCTATTCCTTCATGCTTTTTATCCAAGAACTGCTTTACAATCAATAACAATATAAGTAAGCCATGTAAACGTTCCCTAGCAAAAGCGAATAAAGGTGAGTTTTTGTGACCAAGCTATGTAAAGACTAGCTGTTGTGGATAATCACAATGTAGTAGGATTCTCTTTTTTAATGCACACTTTCTGTGGTGTTTGTAAAAGGTGCTGGGTTGACATGCCCTGGGGACTGAGACGTCCATAATTTAAATAAAAGAGAGCAGTAGCTCACTAGAAAGTTTGGGCCAACAGGCAAAATCTAAACTTCTCTTTTGGTCTGGCTGCCAGATCTTTCTGTTGAGTCAAATAAAGCAAGAGACTTGCAGAAGTCCTAGCTGCTCTGGGACTGCTCTTGCTTCATATGAATGGGCAAGAGAGGCCTGTCAATGAGCCACGGATGGCAAGGAACTTTGGCTTTTCAATGGTATCCCAGCACTGAAGTTCTACGGCTTGTGATGCAGACAGGCAGGAGAGCCCATGACTGCAGAGTAAGGCATCTCCTTTGCTTCATCACTTCTAAAGTGAGTGGTTCCTTTTATGCAGCTACTTCTCTCCCCGAGACCTTTTCTACCCTTCATGCCCAAGTGGTCCCTGTAAAGAAGGCAAACTCCCAAGAAAAGAAGCAAATGAGTAGCTATGTGACTTTCATTTTGTAGAGTTGCAGCAAGGAACCTGATACTGAAGTCATAAGTCATGTACTCTTGTGGTACAGCAGGAGAGAAACCAATCTGGTCCCTCTAACATCCATCCTATTGTTTGCCCAAAATGTAACAATCCTATTGACCTGTCTCCAGAAGGAATAAAATAAAAAAAATATGCAGACCTCAAATCCAGAAACAAATCTAAATGCATCTTAATATAGTGATTAGCTGTCTAATCTCCTGAGGATGCAGATTTGAAAAGGATAGGGAGCCTCCATTTTACATAGACCAAGACTGAGGCAGGATGGGACCCACCTCTCCCTATCTCCTTTTTTAGGTGTAAAATATTAGATTTGGTCAAGAACACTTGCTGTGGGTCTTATGTTAACCCATGTTTCCCTTCACGCCATATTGGTTTGGGTGTAGTTGAAGGGGGGAGGAGTTACCTTCCACACAGCAGATTTCAGGAAGGGCTTTGTTCATGCATGGCATGATAAACAGTAGGCCATATGTCACAAGTCATTTTTAAGCATATGGTGGCTGTTCAGTGCAATAACTCCATAGGAAAGGTACTATATATACTGACTGGGTAAATTGCTTGGGAAAGGACTTAAAAAGAGATGTTCATTAAGGCTACGTCTAGACCTACAAGCCTCTTTCGAAAGAGGCTTTTTCAAAAGTATCTTTTGAAAAAGCCTCTTTCGAAAGAGAGCGTCTAGACTGCAACCACTTCTTTCGAAAAAGTGATCCACTTTTTCAAAAGAGAGCACCCAGGCAGTCTGGATGCTCTCTTTCAAAGAAGCCCTGTTTGCATTCAAGAACACCTTTTTTCAAAAGAGCACTTTCAAAAAAAGACATTCTTCCTCGTAAAATGAGTTTTACCGCAGTCGAAAAAACCACCACGTTCTTTCGATTTAATTTAGAAAGAACATGGTGGCAGTCTAGACGCAGGGGAAGTTTTTTCAAAAAAAGGCCACTTTTTTCGAAAAAACCCTGTAGTCTAGACACACCCTAAAGGAACGAACTGGGAGGAGATAAGGAGTTGCAGACTCCTATGATTGGTATGGCAGGGATCCAACCCTCTATTATTACAGCCAACCTGAGCCCCTTCTGTGAGGCAGAGGTAGATGGGAATGTCCTGGCAATGGATTTGCTGAAGTCACCAAGATGGAAAAAAGAGAGCGGGTGGAAACCCCTCATCCTAGGTAAGGTCCCAGCAATTTGCGGGGGAAGGGGGGAGATGACAGGGATGGAAGAGGGGAGCTGGTAAAAGCCCCCCAGATAATTATGGAATATACAAGGGGTTACCTGCACTGTTATCTGCTGGGTAGTCCCAGACATTGGATAATAAAGTTGTGGCCCGATGATACCCTGTCAATGTCTCCTGACCTCCTTTTGGTACGGTCAGATATAATAAAAGCATGTTATAGAGAGTCCACATCACCTTTTTGACATACTTTTTGAACTTAACTATGGAGTCAGGTTCCTATGATTTGCCCATGACTGGGCTATCACCACCCATAGTCCCTTGCTGCAAACAGATTATATGAACCTGACTGCCAATTTATCCCTTTTTGTTTCATTTTTAAAAGATATAATAAAAGCATTTAACATATAATTGTTCTCATGCTGATCATTGTTGCAGCTGAATACAACTGACATTTCTAAGATTCTGTTTAGATACTGATGTATCATATCAGTTTGCCTCAGTCAAAACAGCTAATGGTATATGACATTAGTTTGTAATGAAATGGGAGTGCAGCAGCTATGTAGGACTAAGCAATAACATTTGTACAAATATATGGGTTAAATATTATCAACTCAAAGTAATTGGCAGAGATTTCCATACAGGATGGCAGACTCTATTTTGAAGAGTCCCAGATTTCTGCTAAGCTATTTGGCATCTGGCATATCAATAATTTGTAGGTTGAGTTCAGAAATGTTTTAAATCAGAACTTATAAGCACCCAGTTTTTTCTCTACAGTAGTGTGAAAAGAAACCAAAAATTTGAAGGACAAAGTAATGAAATACTTTTATTTTTGTTTTTGTTATGTTCTTGATTTGTTTTAATTAAGATTTCTAAACCTGAGAAAGAAGAAACATTTCTCCTGTTGGAAGTTATTCAGAATGAAATGCAAATGTGTTTCTAAACGCTGATTTTTTGGTCATGAAATTAATTGAAAATATATTTTAGACATACAGAGTGCCCTTTACTCAGTTCAATCATTGAGTAATTTGATCCTCCATTTCATTTGATCAAAACCTCAGGAATCATATCTGTTGTATTAAAAATAGCAAAACTTTCACTCTTTATTTTGATTAATTTTGATCACCTTCGGCAAGCAATATAGGATAATTCAATCACCAGCTATAAAACATTGTCATTTTAATTACTTATGGAGATTAAAATTTTGAATGAGATCAGAGATAAGAGCCCTAGGAAGAAACCTTATTTAGCAATTAAAAAAAAACATGACTGAAAGATGTGTTAAGACATTGTGACTAAAAATCTTAGTTCTTTTATATTATTGAATCCCTGCTACTTTATCATCCTGTGCAATTTGTGATGTTCACCTGGACATCTGGATAAGGATGATCAAGATTTCAATGAATATGAATGATATCAACATATTTTATCAAAATAAGGGGAAATTTGTATTTTTTTCAGATGCTGGTATGACTTCATGAGCATCTCTGGCTTTCTAATGGCGGTTTTTTTTTCAAAAGAGTTCAGTGTTGTGGGCTGAAAGCTTTTGAAAATATGGTGAAAAAAATCAGCATCTCTTTTGTCATAGACCATGATCCCAGATTTTAGCTAATCGATATGGTGGTAAGAAAGCTGGAAGGCAATAGAGTCTTATGTCCATAAAGGATCCCACTAATGGCAACGCCAGTTTAATTTCAAAATTTTTCAACAAAAATTCAAATTACCCTACCAGTACGAGGTCTTCTGGGAGTTGTAGTTTCTGCCTTCCGTCCCATCATTCTCTTCGATGGGCCAAGCTTATTTCACTTAGTGTAGATTTCTGACATGATGCATGATGGGAGGTATGATCTGGGAGATATAGTCCAGCCAGGGAGACTATCTAACCTATAGAAGGGAATGGAGGTCTCAGGCTCCTAAGCTACAGAAGTTTTATCATCTGTTTTTATATTCACTCTGCAATTATAAACAAGATAACAGTTTACCCTTATTTCTTTAAATTATCCTTTATAAGGAAGAGTATAGCTTTTTGATTATTAATCAATCTATGGTTATGCAAAGACTTTCTGTAACTGATTGTGGCACAGGGGCAAGTTTGTTTTTCATAAGCTTGCAAAGTTTAGGTCCCAACAGAAAAATATACTTTTTTTAGCTCAAAATTATATTCAGATTTCTTTTCCCAGCCTAACTACAAGTTTTGTCATGAACAGAGAGCACTGTGGTGGAGATGACTCTTGGAGTAACAGTTACTCAAACAATACTTCCTCTTCCTCTCCTTCCTACAACGTTTATTCAAATTATCCCATTTTCCAAGTATTCTTAGTCATTTTAGTACTTTAAACTAAAACACTGTTTTGAAATTGTTTAGAAAGAGTACCAGATTTTGTTATGTTATTATGTTAATGTTAAGTCTTTCTTAAGTTTGAAAATGCAACAAAAACCTAATTTTAAAATATACTTATTACTTTTAAAATTTAATTATTATAAGGACAGTATCAGTGTATTAAAACCTAATTATCTTATACTCTTTCTGGCTTCATGACAACATTCATAAAGTGCTAAATATTCATGTAACATGCTACCTCACCCTGTAATATCACCATATTTACAGAAAGAAATTGTAATCCTCTTTACTGGCTCAGGTTAATTCCAATAAAATATTAAATCCATTTTCTAATCTAAATGAGTTCATTAGCAGAGGCATGGTACTGAGAATACCATACTCTCTACAGAGTTCAGCTTCATTACATTTCAGCACTGTGCATTTCCAGAGCTGTTGTACTACATTTATGAGGATTTATCTGTACTGTTGCAAAAACATTCATCCTAATTCCACTCCTTCTGTGCATGCTAATCATGAATATGTTAAGTGGAAATACTAAACTCACAGCCAGTCTCATACCAGATGGGTTCAAGTTATGATTACAGAAGCAAATTTGCCATAAGCACTCTTAAAGCAGTGCCAGTGAGGAGGAAATGAAGATTTGGAGCTACACGGGAAAAAAAACAATTTGATACAGGATAAATGTCATAAGATGCTGGGGGATTGGTATTTCCCATTTGCAGTAAACCATTTAGCTTGTACTGAGCTTTGAAATATTATAAATAGAACTGTGTTAAAAATATAAAACACAGCTACATATTAAGCGCCATACTGGAGTTATGTAGGACCTTGTTACATAAGTAAGTTCTGTTGATTCTGAATAGAACTACTAATGGAGTAAGGTACTATTCAATATAAGGGGTTCGGAATTTGGTTCTAAATCAACATTCACTTAATGTAATCCTAAAGCTGAGCATGATTTTTTTAACTCCCAGATTTATAAAAATAATTGTGGGTAGCAGCGTTTGATGCTATTTCCCTATTAATATTTTGAAACTTTTAAAAAGCCTAGAAAGAAGCAATGGCCTGAATTTTAGGTAACAAAGGGTATTCTCAAATCAGATATGTTCAAATAGCAAATACCATGTATCCAGACTGTTTGCTAATAAAGTAAAATGAGACATTTCTTCCAGATACATTGCAGCTTTTTTCTTTTTGTTCAGGAGGAAAAGAAATCCTTCCCTTTATATTATTGATGAAATTTGATTTGCGTGTCATGATTAATCAGTGAAACAAACTTTTTAAAACACAGACACACACACCCAGGTGACAGAATTGTGGATGTTACCATGGGTTGGCAGTTGCCTCTTACAGTTCTCCCATATGATAGTCATGCATCACACACTGATAAAAACAAAGAGATTCTCAAGGAGACAAAACAGTGACGTTTTATTTATAACCAAAGTTCAGATAAACATGGGCAATAAATTGTCTCTGCTTGTTACTTTTAAAGAGTGGAAGTGAATTTCTAATAACTCAAGGACATCCATAGTGAAAATTCATTGCATTATTAGACAAACTGGCCACTGGTTGTCACTGTTGCTCCATAAAACCATAGCTGCAGATGCATGCTTTCAAAAAGTGGCCCTTAAACACCAAAATGTAGAATACAAAATTCATTAGCTCTGCATAGAAAATTTAGAAGAAGGTGTTTAGGAGGTTTTAGATTGTCTCATCACATAAGCTGACATAACAGTCACTGAACGCCAGTAGTTCTCCAAACTGTATTAAGGTGTTAAATAGAGTAGGTTGTCAAAGGCAGATGGTTTTATTCAAACAAAAATATTCTTTTTAAGATTAGCAGGATGAGAGATCAGTGGGATTATGAACACTACATTTTACCATATTCTGCTATAATTATTATTCTGCTATTAGAGTTGCAAGAGACACATGATATAGAAGGAACTAATTCCATAACCATCAAGGATGATCAGAGAAAAGGGTGGAGAAAGAGAGCTTGGCAGGAGCCAAGAAATCAACTTGACATTTTCAGTCATGGACACCCACTTTGCCAGACAAATAAAGGGTTTTTTAATGAAGGATGTTAAAAAGCCATAAACAACAAATCGTCCTGCAGCACCTAAGAGACTAACAAAAAATGTAGATAGTATCAAGGGCTCACGAAAGCTCTAAGGTGCTGCAGGACCATTCTTTGTTTTTCAAGTTTTTTCAGTTACAGACAAACACGGCTGCCCCTCTGAGACTGTTAAAAAGCCAGATTTACATGAGAGGAGACACTAAATTTTGAAGATCAAAATGGAATTTCATTATGCAAGAAAATATTATTGCAATACTCCAACAAAAGGGGAAAAGACATACATAATCATCCAGTCAAGTATCCCCCAATAAGAGTCTCACTCGCTTAATTGGAATGACTGTTACTCTGGCCCTGATACACGGATGAGTTAATGTTGCCAGTTGTTCTAAGCTGTGTGCAGTGGTTTATCGTTCAGATGGACATCCAATGAGTTCTACCATGAATACCTACTTTTCTTGTAGCATAAGCCACAATTTCAGTCTTCATTCTCAAACCAGTATGATACCTATTCCTTGAAGTCTACTTCTTGGGTTTTTCATATGTATATTTTAGTTGTAAGTACAGTAATAGGGTAAACAATTAGTTGCACTGTGAAGATATGTTTTAAAGTTCTGTGTACATGTGAATTTCTGACAGGACATAATTTTACATTTAATCATATTCACTTACTTTTCCTTTCCAAAATAGTTGCTGTGGGTTTCTAAAATATGATCTGGTCTCACACAAAACATTTCAAGTCAGAAAAGAGGAACTTCTATGCCTATAATTATATTTTAATACAGATTGAACCTGTCTAGTCTGGCACGCTCTAGTCCAGCAACATCCATGGTCCAGCATGATTTTAGTTAGCTGGATGTCCACTTATCATGAGTATGACCAAGTTTCCTGGGGTCCAGTAAAGTTTATTTACAGTTGCCAGTCCTAGCTTTCAGTGTTCTGTGCTGTTATTTAGCTCTAATTTACCCCTCAATGTCTTTTAAAAGCCCAGTGAGTGTGTTGGTAATACAACTAAGCATAAGAATGTTTTGTTATGCTTTATATACTAATTTCTTTGTGCCAATACAGTAAAATTATGTAACAACACTAACACTTTGTTATGAAAAGAGCTGATAAGTTTGGGCTAGGCATAGGCTTATATAGGGTGTATCAGTACAGTCACACATAATTAAGCAGCACTGCAAACATTGTTTTATTTATCTAATCTACCTCAGCAAAATAAAAATGAAGATAGACCCACTCTCTACAATATTGACCTCCTGTGATTCAACAAATTCTCTAGTTCGGAACCCATCAGGTCCCGAGGGTGCCAGACTACAGAGGTTCAACCTGTACTTTTAGGCTATGTCTAGACTTCGAAAGTGCAAATGAAGCCGGGATTTAAATATCCCGTGCTTCGTTTGCATAATCACGTAATGGCATGCTTTCAAAAAAGCACTATTTTGAAATTGAAACCACAGTCTAGACACGGTTCTTCCAAAAATGGGGCGCTTTTTCAAAAGATCCTGTAAACCTCAAAAAATGAGGTTTTCGAAAGAACCGCGTCTAGACTGCGGTTTCAATTTTGAAATAGCGCTTTTTTGAAAGAGCGCCATTACGTGATTATGCAAATGAAGCACGGGATATTTAAATCCTGGCTGCATTTGCACTTTCGAAGTGCTTCATTTACATCCCTCTGCCGACAGAGGGATGTAGTCTAGACATAGCCCTAGAGAGAAGCGACATCAGTATAAGATAAATCACCTCTCATCTGCATAGCAAACTTCCCTCTGAGGCATATGCACAATTCTCCATAAAACTAATGGATTCCATGTGTGCATATATGTATGTCTGAGGGCAGCATTTAGCCCTTAATATCTCTCCATTTCCAAAAGCATAGCGCTCAGTATATGAATGAGGTGGCACTCACATAAAAGCCTAAGTACGAGAATTCTCATTTATAGATCAAAATTACTCAGCTTAGTCACCACAGCCACTACAGGAACTGTTAATATAAAAGTTCTTCCAAATACCTCATGCAATAAAATAATACAGACTTTACATTTGAATTTCTCTTCTCACCTACTAATATGTAAACTTCTCAGCAGACAATTTCAAAAGGATGTTACAGGCTTCATCATTAGAGCCTCCTAATCATGTTGGTAACTAGAGCTCACTCAAAAAAATTCCTTCTTCCCTGCTACAAATTTCAACTTTTGGGAGAAAATTGAAAGCCAACATTCTTTGGTGGAAAATGAACATTTTAATTCAGAAATGTTTTGCTTTGATTCACAGGAGTTGTAATATGGATGCCTCATTGTCTTCTGTGGGCCAGACTCCCTGGTTAGACTACACTTCCTTTAATGAACTGTGGTCTGATAAACTACTGTGGTGCATTATTTGAGTCTCTTAACATAACAGAGGGGATCAAGGTTTTTTTTCAGATGGCCCCACAGCAGTGACAAACTCAGGCCCAATAGCTCCCCCAAACTCTGGTGCAACAAAATCAAATGAGCCAGATTTTCAAGTTAAATCCAAGCAGGTTTTTTTTCTGAATTACCCCCCTTTCCACTGGGAAACAATTGAGTGTTGCAGAATGTAGTTAGGCTCAAAGACTTAAATAGAGGCTGGGCTATTTTTTTTATACAGATTCTTCTGTTTTGCTGGTGCTTAAGTGATGGGAAGAGAATGTTGCCAGGCTGTAATGGGAGTTGGGTTCTTGTGTCCAACTGCCTACATATCAGTTGCAAAAGAGAAGTGAAGTGTCATCTTTACTTGGCCTCCTTTCCATTTTTGTACAGATGCACAGCTCCTTGCCCTGGTCCTCATTGCTAATGGTTTTCAGAAGCTCATTAACTCCTAATTTCATTTGTGTAGTCTTATTCTCAAATTGAAAAATATAGAATAAAAATGTATGCCTCGATTCAGCAATGCAGTTACACATGTCTTTAAATGACATTAAAATCAATGTGAGACACTCTTGCTGAAACATGGTCACAATAAGGAAATTGATGTAACAGGTCTGTCATGCTTCAGGTTTGGGCTAAATCCAAATTTATGGGAAAAGTGCCAAAGCAAGTACTGGGCTAAAACAAACTTGAAATTCTCTAAAGGGGCAGCAGTTCAAAACAGCATCAGTTTTCTTTAAAATGTACCCTGCTCATTTGTTACTATTTATTGTAACTATTATATTTTAAGAGTATTTAAAACATCCTGGATTTTACCATACTCAACTATAATCCAGAAAAGGGAGATAAAGACTTAGAAGAAGAATTAATTGCCAGATGTTTAGGTGAGTATCAATACACTTTTGATGCTGATTTCTTCAGATGAGGATCTGGCCTTGCATTTCTCCTTGGCTCTTCAGACAGAATATGCTCACCAAGTCAGAATCCCACAGCTCTGAGCAGCTGTCTTCTCTGCACTTATTTCTTCATCTCACATGATGGTATGCCCATAGGGTCCCTCCACAGCTCCACGGTGAATCTCCTCCCTTCAGCTACTGGCCAGCTGTCAGCCCTGTACCATGAACCAAGCTGCTCCCTTACATATGGATATATTAGGGCTTCCACCAAAGGGCTTATTCTCTGAGGACGTAACTTCAGTCTTGCCCAGAATCCAATAGGTAAGAATTATGCTGCATGAAAAGTGGGTAGGAAGAAGAGACATTCATTCTTCAGCAGTCAGAATAATGCACTTCTTTCTCTTTGTGATTCTATCCTCAGTGCAAATGCTGTAAAAAAAAAATCTGGTCACTCTTGAATGTGTGAGCAATTCTTTTGCCTCTGTGCTATAATACTTCCTTTTTCTAGTTATGAAGTGTAAGGTAATAGGCTTAGCAGCAGCAAAAGCAAAGTCTCTTATTGTGCTCATCCAGGTCCTACCAACTAGGCAAATCCAAAACAATATCTTTTACCTATTCCGGTAACTGTTTACTGCTTAGAGGCATTTGACCTGATGCGAGGTTATGTTTCAGTCTGTTTATTGAGTGGTATCTAGAGAGCCCAGTCAGCAGAAGCTGAGCAGCCAAATGTGAATGAAGAATCCAGTGCACGTTAATGGAGAATAAGGCGCAAGCAAGTCCAGGGCAAAGCAAAGCACACACAGCACAGCAGAATATTTTTCCTGAGAAGGGCTAGTCAGTCAAGCCAGCAATTAAAGGAGAAACAAATTTCCAGTTATTACAGAGGAAAAGCAAAGTGATATTATTATGATCTGGGTTCATTATTTTTGCAAAGATTTTGCTCAAAGTGGTAGCATATATTATTGTTTAACTATCCATATTAAAAATTTTCCCCTAAATCTACAGATAGTGCAGCAGAAAAAGTGTCACATTGTCAGCCGGTGGTCAGGGCAGTGAGTGGTGTGTGTGAGCTATACACCCGAGACTTTAACTGCTAGGAGTGGGGTCCCTTAGCAGTGGGCAACCTGGAGGAGGTTGACGGATGCCCCAAAGAGTTTAACGTCCGTGTCTTTACTGCTAGGATCGGGATCCTTTGCAGTGGGCAGCCAACAGGCTGACAGACGCCCCAGAGTTTAACAGGGAGAGCTTTACACCTCAGACTTTGACTGCTAGGACACAAAGTCCCGTCGCAGTGGGCAGCCTGGGGAGGCTGAGAGGTGCCCCAACGGATCTGTCCCCTGGAAGCGACACGATCCAACGCTCAAGCTCTCCCTATATCTGTCCCTTATGACCAGCTGGAGTTCTTTTGTTTGTGTTCGGTTCGGGTACAGCAGCACGGGTTCAAGTCAGAAACTCAAACCACACTTGCTTATTTGTAGGAGAAAGAAAAGAAAGAAGAAAGAAAACTTGGTTCAATATATATATTTAAACTTATAAAGTGAATGAGGGCACAATCTTATTTTCTTGTTTACAATAGAAGTGAAACAGGTTGATTAGAGAAACTTATAATAGAGTAACTAAATTAAAGTGTACACATAAGAAACACATTGCAGGTATAATTCTCACCCCTGCGTTCCAGACTTGGCGTGGCCAGTGTCTTTCTCTCAATCCCTCGGGAAGAAGTAGGGCGAGGCTGGGCGTCCCACAGACCTCGGGAGACAACATATACCTGCCAGCAGGTATAGATTGGAGCTCAAATGGGGTGGGCTACTAAACCCCTCTTTATACCCCTTGGGTCACGTAGGCTTCTTCCTGGTCTCAAGTGGCCAATTAGGAAAAATGGCTTTGAATGCCAAGTTTCCCACGGAAGGGTGCAAAGCATAATTCACACCTGGGAAACTGCAGACAATGGGCACTCTAGTATGTGATGGGCGAAGATTCCTCTCCTGGGACAGTGTAGGCGTGTCAATAACTGGTGCTAGCCATCAGGGCAGCAGGAGGCCCTGGGTCGTCAGCTAGCCCATTTACTGTCTGGTTTCTGTTTATTAGAGTCAGGGACAAGCAGCACACCTGCATTCCCAGGGCATCAAAGGCTGACTGCCTTTCTCTTGCTCTCTGGGGGGGGGAAAACAAGATGGGGTTCATGTCTGGCTACACACATCTACAGAGGTAGACCACAGATTAGACACAGTTTAACTCTTTCACAGCTTTTGGAATAGGAAATTAAGGATAAATTTTACAAAAATGTCTTGGTGATTTAGCAGCTAAAGTCACATTTACAAATTGATGTTGGGAGGGAGGATGGGGTCTGGTCATGCCAGCAGCACAGGGTGGTGGCTTATGTGGCTACTCTTCTCTGTGTCCACCACACCCCGCTTCCTGGGAGAGTGCTACTTTCCCATCCTTCAGAAGCCTGTGAGCAGGAGAGAGTATAATGTCCAGTCATGCTGGTGGGGCGGGGAGACAGGTCACGCAGCTTCCCTCAGCCTGCTTCCTGTGAAAGGTAGGAGAGAGGAAGGGGATGCCAGAGGCTGAAGCCATGCTAGCAGCAGAGCCAGCAGATAATAGCTTCCCCTCCTCCTTCATCCAGGTTGCCATGCAAGGTATCAGTCTTCTCTGAATCACACAGAATGATAGGGAGCTGATACTGATTGGCTGTGTCTAGACTGGCACGATCTTGCGCCAGAGCTATGCAAATGAGGCTCAGCGTGGAATATCGCCGAGCCTCATTTGCATAACTAATGAGCTGCCATTTTGCGGAAGAGACTCTTGCGCAAGATGGAGCTGTCTACACTGCCCCGTCTTGCGCAAGAAAAACCCTTTTGCGCAAAGCCGTTATGCTGATTATTTTCAGGCATAACGGCTTTGCACAAGAGGGTTTTTCTTGCGCAAGACGGGGCAGTGTAGACAGCTCCGTCTTGCGCAAGAGCCTCTTCCACAAAAATGGTGGCTCATTAGTTATGCAAATGAGGCTCGGCGATATTCCACGCTGAGCCCCATTTGCATAGTTCTGGCGCAAGATCGCGCCAGTCTAGACACAGCCATTGAATTTGACCAGAAACTTGGGCTTTACGCTGCAATGTTTTGTTCTGCAATGATGCCAGACCACTTACTGGTGGCTAGGCATGGGAAGGTGTCCTACTACAGAGGATGGAATTGTTATATTGTTTGGAGTTCGAAATTACTGGAAACACAGAGAGCTTGAGCAGTTGCAAGTGTCCATTTGTTTCATAACACAGAACTAACTAGAACCAGCCCCAGACTGTCTGGGCTGACCCCTACTGACCTAACTCAGTCACTGTAATAACAAGATCTATATCTACAATAACTCAATACACAATAGGAATAAAGCATGCCTCCCCAGAAACCTTGTGAGGAGGATCAAAGAGTTCCTATATGAGAGCTTCACTGAGATATGCAAGGAGGATTCCTGCTCAATCTCCAGATATGTTAACAAGCTGTTGTGGGACCCCCTGTTGCGTAGGCACAGAGTGTATCACACATCATACTCACTTGCCTTAAACCTCTTGTAGAAAGGAAAAAAGTCAATTCACCAGATGTTCCCTTCCCAGAATCAGTGCCCAACTGGGAGGAGGAGATTGTCTCCAAGGTTTAAAAAAGTTCTTGGCTCTTGCCGCCCACCAGCTGGCCATTCTCCTCCTCCTCCTCCCCTTCTACCATCCCTCTACCAACATGCTGCTGCCTTGAGTGTCTTGAGAGAATTCCTGGTCTGGTTTGGAAAGCTGGTTGGGTCCCTCTCTAGGAACATATGCAGCTGGTTGTAGAAGATGCATTTTTGTGGCAATATACCAGACCATCCATTTGCCTCCTTTATCTTGTTTTAGGACTGCCTCAGCTCCTTTATTTTAACAGGCACTGCTGGGCATCCCTAAGATATCCTTTGTCTACCATGCATTTTGCAATCTTTGCATAGATATCAGTGTTTCTTTTGCTGGTTCAGAGCTCCAAAAGAGTGGATTCCTCTCCCCATGTCTTGATGAGGTCCAAGATCTCCATCACACTCCATGCTGGTGCTCTTTTGCACCCTTGGGAACTGGAACTCAAGGAGCTCACAGAATTTGAACTCATGGCCACATGTACTGCACTTAGATGTATTGCCTGCTCAGAGGTGTGCTCACAACATTGGCCACATAGGAAATGAAATTCAAACTCTCCCAGGGCTTTTCCTGTTCACCTGTAGAGCAGAAGAGTAGCAAGTTCTGGTCAGAGTTGTCACCTCTGAGATACCTCACAGAGGCCAGGAACGTCAACTTTCTCAGTGCTGGGTCTGCAGTACCGTGAAACGAACCATGAAAGGTCAAATTTTGTGTTGCTCCTCGTGAAAAGTGGGAGTACTGAAATAGACTTCAGAGGCCCTTAAAGTCAGAGGAATGGGCTTGGTAGCATGGACTCATTGTTTAGAAAATTGAACTTATGTGGCTAAATTCAATTTAAACTCCTAGTATAGACCAGGCCTAAGTGTCTAAATCATTTTGGAAAAATGAGGTATTTACGGAAAATTTACCCCATGTAACAAGAAAAGGTTTATGTTTTTCTAAATCACGTTTTCTTTAAAATATTTGATAAAAATGTTCTTTTATATAGTATGTGGCTTTCATTACTAACATGTGTGATGTATTTGTTCAATATGTGCCAAGCAAATAAATAGTTAAAAATGTACTTAATATTGGTGAGTTAATTGATCTCATCTTAAAAAGTAGTACCAAAAAGCAAATGAAAGAATGCCAAAGCAATAAACTAGGACAGTGTTTCTCAAACTGTGCTTCGCGGAGCCCCACGGCTCCACGAGACATCTCCAGGGACTCTGTGTCATTGACAAACTGGAAACATCGATAGGTACAACACATACAATCAGTGGACCACTGGGGCTCCACATAAATTTTTACGCATGTAAAGGGCTCTGGAGCCCAAAAAGTTTGAGAACCACTGGAATAGGATAAAGGCTGTCCATCACGAATTCAGCCCCTATCCTTCCCTATGTTTTTGCTGCATTTTTTCCGAGCAACATATAGATAAGCCATCAATTTTCTGCAATGGTGCTTTTGACATTCAAAAAAACCCAACAACAACAAAAAGCCATCAAAGCCCTAAAAAACAATTCCAGCAAATTTCCTCTCCCAAAACATCCAGAGAGGTGGGATTTTCCCCACCTTAACATTCACCCTTTTACAACCTCAGTTAAGACAGCCACTAATAATATTGACTATTCTCCAGACTAAATTATGCATAAATGGAGATGGCCCATGGGAAAGACTTTTCCAAGAAAGCATTTGTAGTGCTATTCAACACGCTTTTTGAGAAAAATTCAGCACATAACACACATTTCTCTTAATGGTATTTGGGATATTTTCCGCACACTTAGACTAGTATCCCAGAGATGGCTTTGTGATAGCTCTGCATAAATGTTGATCAGTATTTGTGCATTCTGAGCATGCACTTATGCATTGTGTGCATTCAGTGTTTGTACAGTATTTCAGAATCTGCAAATTCTATCTGGTCCGAAACAGTTTTTTGGGAAGTAGGCAAGAGAAGGTGAAAGAAGAATGCAGAAGAGAGAATTAATGCAGTTTACCATATAGCTTAATGAAAGGCCACCTTTCTTCCCTCTCTCCATCTATCCTCCACCACGATTTATGATGTTTCACAAAGCTCAGAACCAGTTTTCCAGTACGCATTTCACATTTTTTCATTAGAAAAGCCTTAATAATCATAGAACCCTGCAATAAGCATTCAGAACCAGACATGCTTCACTGCACTAATCCCAGAGCAGCCTTTAGCAGTCAGGGTTGATATAGCAGTAGTTAAGGTTCTTCCCTGCTCTGCAGAATTGCAAGCAACTGTAGGGAAGTAACTTATATTTAAAGAAAAGTCTCCAAAGTTCATTAAATATTTGCTGCAATTTAAAAGATTTTTAGACTCATAATGTTGCCTGCTAGACACAAACTACAATGGCTATCTTCATTCATTCCAAAACCAGAGGAATTCTGTAATAGCCAAGAAATCTTTTTAATCATATTTCCTGTTTGTCAAGAACGGCTATTATTATAAGTGGAATTGTATATTCCTATTCCTATTCCTCTTCTGGGATACACTCAAAGACATTAGCATACTGATCATGACAGAATTTTTTCAAAAGTAATTAAGTCACTTTCAGTGGGACATGAGTGCTTTTGAAATTGGAATTTAGAGGGGTAAATCATTTAGTTTATTGAAAACGTACTCTGCATGATTTCTACACCTTTATTAACCTATTTATAGAGCCAGTGACCATATTTTCTGAACCAAAAATAGGGTCACATTAGCCACGCCCCCTGACTCCACTGGCCATACCCCTGACCCCTTAGGCCCTGCCCACCTGCCACAGGAATTTCCATCCCCGGGGGTAGTACTTCCGGGGTCAAGATGGACACATGACTGGAAGTAAAGGGTATCAAGTGACCCCTCTAAGAACTCCTCCCACCATCCTCTACCAAGAGAGATTGGTATGGGCCCCTTAGCACCCTCCTCCAGGCAACTATACTGCAATTGCATTAACCCAGGCCCCAGACCTAGGGTCCCATAACACTGCAGCGCTATGGTTCCAACTTTGATTCAAGATGTGATCCAGGATCCAAGACCTATTACTTTGCAGTATAGATGCAGCCCCATTTAACTCAGGGCCTGGAAGTCAACCAGAACTCTCTCACACTTACATGGGACAACTTTCTTAATTCTTTTAATGGATGATTCTTACCAGTTCCAATTAACTGGTAATCAGAGGGGAGCTGGAGCAGCTCCCCACCTCCTGTGGGTATGGGGCCACTCGAGCCCCACAGAGGACCTGCTGCAGACAGGGGTTGCTCTCATCTGGGGCAGCCCCTGTCTGTGGAGAACCCACGGGCCCAGCAGACAGGGATTGTGCCAGTTTCCAGAGCAGTCTCTCTCCATGGGGAGTCTAGCTTGCTGTGGACAGGGGCTGCTCCAGAGGGGGCTGAGAGCTGGTGGTATCCCACTGTGACCTAACATTAACCAGTTAACTGATAATTGGGAATTTACATCCCTAATGAGATGTACTGCAACTGCATTTTTGAAGTTACTGAAAAACTTTCAAGTGCCCTCCATTTCCATAAGCCAGAATGACCATACTGAACTAACTGTGACAATTACAGGGTGGAGAAGACCATGTCACTAACCCTCACCACCACTGCTTAAAAGGTACATATCCCATGGTGATCAATGGGTCTGGGCTATTTTATATGTAAAGCTACTGAGAAATGTATGTGTCAATACCAGGATGGCAATGCCTATATTACGTAATAATACCTAATAATTGCCAAATGAGACCACTTCCCAAGCTGCTTACAAAAGGCCTGATCCAATTTAAACTTTAAGCTAGGATTGGGCCCAAAGCATTCTGCTGACATTATCCAAGAAGATCCAGTTAAAATTTAGTCACCCTTCAAAAATGTAAGGGACCAATCAGTAAAAGCCCCACTGACTGGCAGAGGTGATTTTTTGAAGTAAATTGGAGAGACTTTGAATTGACTTCTGCTGACAGCAGCGCTTTCTCTCACTGGACATGGGGTCATTAGCACAGTTTTGACTTTGTGTGTCAGAGTAACTCAGAAATGTGTTGTCACAGCTAACTCCATTCAGGTCTAGGCAACATGCAGCCCAAAGACAGAAGAACAAATGCCTTGAAACTTGAAGTCAAAACATCTCACCTCTTCACAGAGCTCACAAAGGACTTGTTTACTCAGACACACAAAAGTCATGACAATCCTCTCTGGAGAGAAATGAAACATCCTGTCTCTCTATGGACACACCAAGGCTACGTCTACACTATAGGGTTTTTGCACAAAAATTGTGCAAAAACCCATGGAGTGTCCACACCTCAAGCGCTTTTTTGCGCAAGAAAACTTACACTAGAATGGCAGAACAGAGGGATTTTTCCCGTGTAGGTATACCTCTTTCTATGAGGAATAACTCTTTTTTGCACAAGAGTTGTTCTGCAAAAAGGTGTGTGTGGATGCTCAACAGGGGTTTCTTGCACAAACAGAGCAAAAAAAGCACTGGTGTTCTGATAGCCATTCTGTTAATGGCAATCAGAGCTTTCTTGCACAAGAGCGTCCATGTAGTGTGGATAATCTCATTGCTTTTGTGATGCACTTTTGTGGTGTGGACACGCTTTTGCTCAAGAAGTTTTTGCGGAAGATCTCTTCCGCAAAAGCTTCTTGCACAAAAAGCCTGAAGTGTAGACGTAGCCCAAGTGTTTTCACATGGCATCTTAACATGCTGTTTAAATCATCAACTGCTTAGATGAGGAAGACTCACAAAGGGTTGATCTATCATCTGCACCCGAGCGATATGGTGATTTCACTGCTGTGGTAACAGACCTGATCTGTCTGTGGGCTCTTGCGGAGCCCGGGGAGGTGTTTTGGGGGGAGAAGGCAGGTGTGCCTCTATTTCATTGGTCTCAAACTTTTTGACCTGTGGACCACCTGGCTCAATGTAAACCTTTCTGCGAACCACCAGTTGCAAATGAAAACTCACCATTAATTACATAATTACTCTTGAGCCATTTTGCTAGTGCCGCAGCTGGGGAAAGCAGTTTAATTTAAAATTATCAAAAATGTAGCCCAAGGTCCAGTGTGCTTCAGCAGCAGCCCTGATAACTACAAGTTGTGGACTATAAACTGTGGCATGTTAGGAGAACTTCCTGGTTCCTGCCAGGATGTAGCCTCTGCCCCCAGCAAGGTTTCAGCAGGGACTGAACTGAAAGCTGTACACAGACTGAATGCAGAGAGGAGGGGCTGCTGAACTTTGATCCTGTTCTATGGTTTTTTTACAGAATTAAGCCTGTTCCTGGTGATTTGTCTAGTCTGAGGCACACACACATAATACACAATGCAGAGCACACCAAGGAGCCTCTGGCCTAGCCTCCCACAGTTGTGTAAGAAGTCACAAGGCTTCCCCTATCCTGAATAACTTTACACTGGGTTAGTGAACAGGAGGGGTTACAAACAGATTAAACATTTTAACTTTCTCATGTTAGTTTATCAAATTTCATTTTAAATAAAGTAAAATATTAATTCATGTCCAACACAAAAGATTTACTTTTTTTTTATTAATGGCAGGGTTGGGGAAACTTTTTTGGGTCAGGGGCCACTGACCCACAGAAAAATCAGTTGGGGACTACACAAGTGAGAAGTAAAATGTCCTTCCCAAAGATCTCTGAGGTGGCCCCCAATTGAGACACCTTACTTCTTGGGAAGCAACATGGAGGACTGAGGTTCAGGTCTTCCCATAGGTCAGATTTATTTTTCTGGTGGATTTTATGGATCCCCTTGGATTCCGGGGTGGGGACAAAAATGAGGGGTTTAGTGTGTGGGACAGGGCTGCTAGTGAGTGGGATAGGGATGGAGCACAGGATAAGGGAGGGAGGTGGGGGGCAGAAGAGGGAATAGATTGTAAGGTCTGGGTGGGAAGTAGGGTGCAGAAGCAGGCTGGGAGTAGGGTGTCTGGCTAGTGGGAGGAAGCGGGAGCAAGGGAGGGTGCAGTGTATGGCCAGGATGGAAGGTGCAAGAGCAGACTGTGAGTAGGGGTTGGACTTCCCTGGTCCATCACCCTCAGGACTTGACTTGTCCTGGATAAGGGTTTTTTCCTGACCAGGAGATTTCATTTCATTCGCCCCCCCCCCCCGCCCCCTGCAGCCCAGCTGAGACAAGTGCTGGTTCCTAGCACACCCTTCCCCCCCCCCCAATTACTTGCTTTCATGCTCTCCCAACAGGCATGGCCTCCTGCTGCTCCTATTGGTGGATTCCCAAGCAGCAGGGAAAGCCTGCAGGAAGTGTCTCTGACTCCTATTCTCCCAGCTGAGGAAGGAGGAAGGGAAACAGCAATGTGCAGCTGCTTCTAGCTGCCTTTGGAGTCTCGGGGCTTTTGGGGACATTTCAGTGCTTAGGGTGACTAAATGTTAACTGGATAGTCTGAGGTTTAGCTCTTATAAGATTTGGGCTGCTGGAATGAATCATGTTATTCAAGAAAAAGCAGGCAACCTTCTAGTTATTGCTGTGAGATTACTATATCTGCGTATCAATCATCAAAGCAATTAACTACACAAATCTTTCCACTTACTATGGAGACCTACTGCTAACAGAGCAAACTATTTTTATTGTGAAAATATTTTAAGAGTGACAAACATTGAAATCACATGATTAATTTTGAGTATTACTGATCTTAAGCAGCCAATTAAAAAAAAAGATTTCAAAGCAGATATTGTAAATGCTATAGTGCTTAATATGCATTGAAGAAACATAACAAATGTAGTGGTGCAATCAGGGGGCATGCAGGATATACCGAGCATGTGGACCCATGGCCAGAGGGGGCCCTAAATCCAGAAGTATAAAGTAAGACGGTCCCTCCCAGTGCAGCATTCACAAAAGAAGCCAGCTGACAGAGGCGCTTGGCTACAGCTAGTCTCCCAGGGCTCTCCTGCTTGGTGTCTTGCTAAGAAGCAGGCTGTCAAGCATGTGAAAGACTGGCTTGGAGTGTGTACCCCCCCTTGGTCTGGGGCTGCCCCAGAGCCTAGACACGCACTCCCAATACCTGTTAGGGAGCCAGGAGGGGCTGCAGCTGTGTGTACCTGGAATTTTTCTGCTCTTCCTCTTCCCCAGACTATCAGGGAGTAAGGGAAAGGTGCACAGCCTGTGTGCTTTCCGCTGGCACCCAGCTGCCCAGGGGAGGGGCAGAGGAGATTTCACACAAACTGTGCACTTCCTTTTCCCCGAATGATCAGGGAGCAAGGGGAAGAACAGAAGTGACCCGGTATAGGTGACTGTAGCCCCGCCCCTTCTGAAATGGCACTCTTGCTCCCCTGCTCTCAGCCCGTGCTCCCAGGCCCTTGCCCTGATTCCTGTACCCCCTACACTTCCCCTGTCCTGAGCCCCCCCATTCCCAATCCCTTGCTTTTATTCTTGAACCCCCAAGCCCTCCTACTCTGAGCCCTCTACACCCTCAGCTCCCTGCCCTGACAACCAAACTCCCAAGTTACCTGCAGTCTACAATGGACCAAGAGCATTTAACAAACCTGACAGTCATTTCAACTGAGCACAAGCTTGCACAATCCATCCCCTTCACACAGGTCTTGGACACATATGGTACGTCTGTCTATACAGCAGGGCTTAACTCGAAATAAGCTACTCAAGTTGAGCTATGTCAATTGCATAGATTATTTCAAAATAGATTATTTTGAAATTAGGAGTGTCTACACAGCACTTATTTTGAAATAGAGCACTCTTCCTTGGACTTCCCTTACTTCTCATCCAGTGAGGGTTACAGGACTGGAGTAAGAAGTCCTCCAGCTTCACAGTATTTCAAGATTATTTTGAAATAACTGCCTGCTATGTAGACGTGGACTAAGTTATTTTGAAATAACGCTAGCTGTTGCAAAAGAATGTTGCTGTGTAGACATACCCATAGTCTGGCATGAAAGCAGACGTGAGACTATCTGTATCTATTCTAATGCTGCTGTTTATGGTACAATGTATGTCTCAACAAATCTCCATGTTGAATAATTAGCTGATTATTTTTTGTGATATTAAGCAATGCAGGTGATTGTTCTCAAATTTAAATTATGGGACATAATTAACTTGGGAAGTGCTGATTTTTGACTTGCATAATGCCACTGGTTTTGTTCTTTAAATGAAATAGTAGGCACAACTAAAACTATGCAAACTTATTTAATCCCTTGAGTACAGTGAAAAGATGAGGTAAAATAATTAACATTAGCTAAGTAGTAATGCTCAAGAGGTGAGCCGTGACAGGAGAGGGGAAGCCAAAGTTATATCTTGCATGCCTCCCTCAGAACAGCTATTTGCGCCCCTGACTAGAAGCCAAAATGCTCTTGACACAAAATGTAGCCTGACTATTTTATACATTTTTACTCCTGTGCTTTTTTGCAAAAAACCAGAAGCCAGTCTTAGTGGCAAGCTTCAGAAAACTTGGACAGCTCTGATAAGAAAGGACATTTCTCATAAATATTCATTAAAAATTACCTTTTCTGGATCATGAATTTTTCAAGCAGACACTGATTTGACCTCTACAAGGAACAAAAAGCAACCTATAGAATAGTGTCTCCATTTTCTGTCTCAAAGTTTTTCCAGCTAAGCATCTACTTTGTACACTGCATAATGTCTCAGGCCAGTTACCTTTGTGATCCAAGTACTTGTGCATTAATATTAATTCAAATTATCATCTTTAAATTCTAAAATGCACCTCCTATTTCTTGGAAAAACTGATTGTAAGGCAGGATCAGGACTTACATTTTAAATAATTTTCTAAACTAACAGGTCTGTCCCTCTATAATCTATGGTTTTGAACCCAGAAATTTTAATAGATTTACTAGCATTTGTAATGATTGCAGCATTTACCTAATAACACATGAATAGGTCTGATCCTCAAAAGCTGCTGAACCCCATTTCCCTCAGTGAAGTAAGTCAGTGGGAGTGAATTGTGCTCAGCAACCCTGTAGAAGTGCATAGCACCTCACGAGATCAGGGCCCATTGTCTTATCTCTCTCTCTCCATCATGATACCCTTTCTTCTTGATGCCCCCAACAGTAGCACAAATGTCTCTGCTTTCACTGTGGCACTCAACAGAAGCAATTACATTTACATGAGTGATTTACATGGGTTACACATACACACATTTTCTCAGACATTTTTTTCCATTTGTAAACGGTCCATGTACAACATATAAGGTTTCCTTTGTACGCATTCATTGCATGTATACCATACGCAAAATTTGTTCCCCACTCTGGTACTTCGAGTGCAGGCGGTGGGGGCCCACAACAGACCTTAAAAATACCTTGTGTGTATAGGCTTCTGTTTAAAAGCTCCCCAAAGTGACAGATTCCCTGATTTTGGAAAGTAGCTACTACCACCTAAGTGAGAGGGGGGAAAAACCCAGGAAGAAAGAACTTGGGAACGTCTTTCAGAGGGGATACCCGAACTCTTCTACCATAAAAGAACTTGAAAAAAAACAAACTGTAATCTCTGATAGCTGACCTCTCAGCCTTAGGCATGCATACATGGACCTCCTATTACCTTCCAGGACACAAGAATCAAATCATAGCCTTAAAAGAGGTGAATTTATTAGCAAAACAAAAAGATAAACTTGGTAAAGCATTCTTTGTTGCTTGGTATTTTAAAGCAACTGAGAAAAAAACAAATTAAGACAAAATTTTCATATCTGGAGTTCATGTTAAGGTTACAGTGTATGGGGCGGTACATGGACTTAGCACAGAGAAGTGTAACCAAACAACAAAACAAAGAAAATAAACTATGTCTAAATAGATATTCCCTATCTACTCACATTTCCATGCCCAGTATTCTTTGTAGGCATGGCAGTCCTGCTAGTTCAAGTCACCTTGTTCCCCCAGCTCCTGGCTTAAACTCACAAAGAAAAAAAAGCAAGCAGGGTTCCTTTCAATTAAAATATCAACACCTTCTCCCACTGGCTCTCCTGCCTTCCTGCCAACACCTCCTGGCTACCTGAGTTTAACCCTTTAGTCAGCAAATGTTGAGATGCCCAGAAAAGGACAACATTCCTCCTATTCATCACACAACCTCCACATCACAAATGGTTCTGGATAGGCTGGTCCACACTGGCTGTAATTTCTTCCTGGAAGTTTAGGAGAAAACAGTTAATATATCTGCACACACTAAATTCACTACTGACTATACAAAGAACTAAATATTATCCCCTACATTCATGAACTGCAATGACTTAGATAAAAGAAATGTTTTTAACTGGCTTAGTCTGGGAAACCTCCATGGGAGAATGCATCAGCCACTTGTTAGAAGTTCCTGAAATGTGTTGTATGTCAAAGTCAAAGTCCTGGAAAGCCAAACTGCAACAAAGGAGTTTCTTGCTAGTCTCCTTGACTGTGTGAAGCCACTTCAGAGCAGAATGCTCTACAGATGAACGTGTTGTCCCCAGATATATGGTTGTAGCTTCTCTAGAGCATATACAATGGCATAGCATTCTTTCTCTGAGATGAACCAGTAGTTTTCCTTCTCAGAGAGTTTTTTACTAAGAAACACAACAGGGTGGAATTGTTCAACTGGCCCTGTCTGCATTGAAACTGCTCCCACACCATGCTCTGTCACATCCATAGTGATGAAGAAAGGTTTGTCATTGTCTGGGACCCTTAGCACAAGGTCAGACATAAGAGTAGCCTTAAGCTGCTTAAAAGCTTCCTGACACTTTCCAGTCCACTTAACTGTGGGGTTTTTTTTTGGGGGGGGGTGTCAGGCCTGTCAGTGGTGCGGCCATCTGACTTTAGTTAGGTACAAATTGCCTGTAATATTCTGCTAAGCATAAGAATGATTGGTCCTGTTTTTTTGACTTAGGGACAGGCCAGTTTTGAATAGCCTCTACTGTAGCCTGTCCCTTGGCCCACCTGATGTCCCAGGTAAGTTACCCTGTTTAGGCTTATTTGTCACATCCTAGCCTTAACAGTCAGCCCTGCCTCCTTTGTGCACTGGAAGATAGCTTGGAGGTGTTCTACATATTTTGCCCAGGAATCAGAGAGTACAGCCACATTATCTAGATAGGCTACTGAAAATTTACCAAATCCAGCTAAAGGATTATATATACAAGTCTTTGGAAGGTTGTGGGTGTACTGCGCAGCCCAAAAGGGAGAATATTAAATTCATGCAGCCCCACATGTGTAATGAAGGCTGACCTTTCCTTGGTTGACTCATCCACAGGTACTTGCCAGTATTGCTTGGTTAAGTGGAGGGTGGAGATGAACTGGACACGTCCCATTTCACACCATATATAAACAAATAATCGCACCTTCATACAATTTTTTAATCATATTCAAATATGGAAACTTAACTGACATCTTTTTTCCTCCCTTTTCTCCACTTTTTTCCCCTTTTCTTAGGCTTAGTAGGTCAGATCCTCAGCCTCAAAAAAGTTGTTGTGTGCCTGTGTAGTGAGGCTGCCTTAAGTAATATAAATAAATTCCCAAATGGCAGAAACCTTTCATAACTGGATGTATACCTCACAATGATCCCCGCATGTTGGCTGGAGGTATACGACTAAGTGGACCACTGCTAAACTCCTCCAAACCAGAGCTGCAGAATGACCTTTTAAGGTGGGAAGGGATGCTAATTTAGCACAGCCTTGCGACTGACATAAGTTACACTAGGTGTTGACTTAGCCCCGGGGAATGGAGAAGTACAAAGAAAACCATGACCTGCCTTTGCTTCCACCTAGCCACCTCATCTGCACTGATTATAGATCTGATTCAGCAAAGGATCTAGTCCTATGTGTTTATTCATGCCTGCAAATCTTTCTGTATCTCTTTTTCTCTAAGTCAATTTTTTTCTGTTTTATTTTTCATAGTTTTTACTGGTACTTTTTCTCTCCAAACATTTGTCTCATTTTACATTCTGCTTCCTGCTTCACATTTTAACCCTTTACTGTCTTTTGTTCCCCCTCTATCTGTTGTTCCCATAATCCTATCAATAAACCCTTTCATTTACCTTTCTTCCTGTGCCCAAAATCCCAATTCTCGCTACCTCGTCCCCTTTCCATTCTTCTCAGAGTACCCCCTTTCATACTCTGCACTTTTAATGCTCCAGTTACTTTCCCTCTCCACTCCCACAGATGCTCTCTTCCCCCATTATTTTCTTCTCTGGCTCTGTCAGCCTTGTTAGCTCCTGCCCAGTGCCTTGTCTTCCCACCCTTTGGGTACTTTGCCTCCCCTATTCCCTCTGTATGCCCTGCTCCTTTTTTGTGACAAGTTTGGAAAATTGATTAGCCCTCTACAATACTGGACAATATTTTAATGCATGGTTAAGAAATATAGTGGGAACAATGGTGGAGACCCATATAATTTGCTAGTATAACCAGAACTACACATTTTGATATCAACCTTTTATAACTGGATCACGACAGAACAGCTCTTCTTTCACTGCTTACATTTTTTCAGAACTCTTGCCCTTAGTTTACACAAGGGATAACATAGTTAAAACCCACCCTCAAAAACAGTTTCTTCTGATCACCCTAATATAAGGGGTGTAACAGAGCTGGAACTGAGGTTTGATAGAGATGGGACCAGAGTATGACTCACTTCCGAGATCATCAGTGGCAGAGTGGCTCCTTAGGGGATTGATACTAGACGATGCTAACTTGCGCTAGTTGTGAGGATGACCTAAAGCAATGTTTGCCTTCCTGCCCTTTTAGCTTTGCCACATTTAGCTCCAGAGAACATCTGTCTGAACTGAAATGCTTTTAAAAACAATAAAAGTGTAAATGGGACCTATAGGCCACACTTCAGCATCTTATACAAGATAGTGACAGCATAAGGTATAAACAAGTCCCTAAAGTTCTGTTTCAAGTTTGCAGTACACAGGCACAAAGGCACTGTACTTTGTAACACAGCAGAGTATTATATCAGCACCGCAGGATGCTCATGCTTCTAATTTCTCCATAGAACCTTGTAAATAGGTTTTTACAAATCACTGTACCTCTTCAGCATGAAACCTCTCAATCCCCAGTCACTCTATTCGATTATGAAAAATCCATGCAGTGGATGTATGAATCAAAACAGAGATCAAACACCCAGATCAATGCCTCCTCTAGCTTCCATGCTAGTATCCTTTAAACACTGAGTTTTAAATGTGACAACTCTAACAGAAAAAAGGGAATGGGGCAGTGGACACTTTAGATTTTGGCACACAAAATTCAGTCTTTCATCCTGCCTTCCAAACCAGATTATTTTAATTTAAGTAAAATTACATAATGTATTGGTTATGATGAACATAAAATCCTTCCAGTATGGAAACATAATGGTACGTGTAATCAGGATTTAAGCTTATATATTTAGACACCTTTAGCACACAAAAAAAAGATTGCAAATGAAAATGGTTACTCAGACTATGAATTGCACCTCTTCTAGCTTGGTGGAGAAATTTGGCTGCATTGTTCTATAGAGGCCTAAGCTAAATAATAGCAACAGTTAATCAAATATTTAAAAAGATGTTAAATATTGAACATACCCTTTAAAAATGTTAATCTTGTTTTAACTCTTTCTTTTTAGTTGGAATTTTAAATTAGTCTGAGACATAAAATTTATATGCCCTGAACATTGAAGAAAACCAATTTATTTGGTAAGGGAGGCAGAAACCTGACAGTGACTTTTATTGTGTTTTACATTTTAATGCTTACATACAGCACAGAGAGAAGAGATGAAGCAAGCTGGTTGCCAAACATCACAGTTGTGGTAAATAATACATCCTCCAAACCTCCATCAGAAGCAAGGTATATACATACATACTAGCTATTCTTTAGGAACAAAATTGCTATTTGCCTATTTCAAGTAATACCCAAATGTGCCAACCACAGCAAGAATACAGAGAGCAAAGAATGCTTAATATTCCAGCCCAGCTCTCTGAAAAAAAAGCGTTGAAGTGACAGAGCAGTGTTCTGTAGAGCAACATGATGTGTCTGCTTTAAATGGAGAATAATGGATTTAAGTTTAGTGCAGAACTAAAGGGCTCAATTACTATTCATGAATTCTGAAATGTTCTACTACAGAAATTTCTTTTGCATGAAATGTTCATCAGAATCACTGTGTGAAACCACAAAAAAAAAAAAAAAAACCTTACCCCTTTGCATGATACAGTATCTACCTAGATTTGTGCGCTTACCAAGAGTATTTCTGTAGAGTTTATCAAACACTACACATGTCTATAATATATCCATTTAAAAACAACTAAGTTTTAGATGGATGCTATAGGAAAAGAAATACTACTGGTACCACTTTGAACCAGTCATTTTCCTATTACTAAATGGCCTACCATTTGTCTATAGGAGGACATCCCTGACACTTTAAAAAAGCAGTTGCCATGGGGACTGATGGTAACCTTTGGTTAGCAAAGCAGGGATGTTAATTTGTCACTCCATAAAGGGATCATTATAAGAGAACTGCATCTTTATCAGTAATTACTTGAACACTGAAAGAGCTCCAGAGATATGTTTTTCCCCATATAAAAAAATAAAAAGGATTCAAAGTGCCAACTAGCCATTCACCATGAAAACAACATTGTCACTCATGCTCTGTGCACTTGAGTATTTCGTTTGAAATACATGACTTCATCCTATTGTTAAATCCCATTTAACTCTGTGAGAATATTATGTAACTAATGTGTAAAAAATCAGGGCCAAAGTATTTTGGTAAAATAGAACTTATGACCAATTGTCAAAATGCAAGCCATACTTATTTTATGTCATATAATAATTCTTGACAATATAAAGGTTCAGCTTCTGTTGCACTTACAATCACTGATATCTGATTTCAGCAGGATTATTTACAGGTGGAAGGTACTACTTAGGTTGAGTAAGGGTGGCCAAATGCGGTCCTAAAATAAACAGTTATTTGTATATCCTTTCCAATTGTTTGCAAATAGGAGTTTCTCTCTCCCTCTAGTGCATGTGCAGCATAATGCCTAAGTAATTTAGAGCCAAATGAATCCTCTCTCTTCTTAAAAAACATCTGTATTAGTATTTATATTTGCGTGCAAAAGATACTAATTATTCCAACATTTTTCTTTGTTGTGTTGTCTACTTATAATGACATTTCATGTGATATTTCAAAAAATGTCCTATCTAAAAACCAAGTCAAAAGTTGGTGCATTTTTTTAAAGTGTACAGGAGATTGGGAAAGTCCTGAAGGCAATTTATAAAGCCTTAGTTAACAAGCTCCTTCTGTTTGCATAGTCAATTCCTCAAACTAACATATGCATAATTTTATCATCATTGTGTGCCATCTGGAGTATATTGATTGAACTGCAGTTCTAAAATGAGACCTAACAGATAATTTGGTTGCATACATTTGGAAATAAAGTGATTATTCTTGAACTGAATAGAGCTATTGAAGAGCAGCACTATAACTAAAAGATTAAACTTGAAAATGCATCAACTTTACCTGAGCAGACCAAGGGAGAAAGTCACATCTTTACAGTTTTATACTTTACTATATTACATTAAATAAGAAAGTTCGTTTACGGGAAGACTTCACCTGCATTTTACAGTGCATTATTGAAAAGGAGCCACTGTGCTACTCTACTCAAACTCTAAAGAAAGAAAGAGACAAACAAACAGGCATGCATACACACAGAATAGGTTAGAACAATTTATTTTATACAATATCTTGTCAATTGGGCTTCACTTGAGATTACACTACATGGAAAATTTATCAGGACTTCATCCATCTTAAACATTATAGTGAATTCTGTTGCTATAGGAACCCGGGAATTGTCATAGCACAACAAAAGAAAAAGTACAGCTAGTCTGGTCATAGTCAGCAACAAAATATCAATGTCAGATTCTTCCGGAATGTTTCCTCAAGCAAATGCCTCACAATTGCCCTCCCCTCCATAAATAGTAGTGGATTATCAACAAAGTGGTAATGAGGTGATCCCGTAAATCAGGGGTGGGGAACATAAGGCCCGGGGACCAGATGCAGCCCCCGGCTTATCCGGATCCAGCCCCCGAGGCTTGGAGCTCCCCAACCAGCAATGGGGAACCCATGCTGGTGCTCCATCCCCTACTCCCACTCCACCACAGGGCTGGAACATGCAAAATCTACTAGCCTGTTTCGCCCCCCAGGATCTGGGGTGTGAGGGAAATGTGAAGAGTGTCTTTCTGCTTCTCAGACGGGGCCATATCAGTGAGTATATGGGGGGGTTCCTTCTCACTTGTGTGCAGCCCTGACTGATTTTAATGTGGATCAGCAGCTCCTGACCCAAAAAAGTTTCCTCACCCCTGTTATAAATGGATTCACAGAATTAAGTCAACTCAGCCACACACATGAACACACAAAAATCCAGTCCAGAAAGTGCACAAGCCATCAATTAACTTACAAAAGGTAACATTGTTGAACTTTTTTCCTGTCACAAAAGGCTAATTGATCTGTAATTCCTCAGAATACCCATCAAATACCTTTAGATGTTGTAAAAGTGGATACAGTGTTGGTCACCTGCCAGACAACCCTAAATTAAAGTTACATATTTCCATAGTGGCTCAGCTATTTTGCGCTCAGTGATTTTGTTCCATCAGAACTCTTGGATGAGTGCTATTTGACACTGGTGATTTCCTTTGATTTAATATCTTGAGTTGTTAACATCACTCTGAAACCTGTCTCAGACAGTGCCCCACCACCTCTGCCTATAAAGAGCAGCCACAGGCAGATATTTCTCCTTTTCAACTCTGGTAAGGATGGATGCAAAAAATTTCAGATTTCAAGACCAAAGGCAACAATTACAATCATGTAGTCTGACCTCCTGTGTATTCCATGATTCCTGCAGCCAGCCTAACAATTTGTTGTTGAACTCGATCATGTCTCTTAGATATCTAGCACTGATTTAAAGGTTCCAAATAATGAGGAATTTAGCAAATCTGTTGGTATTGTGTTCCAATGGTTAATTATCCTAATTGCTAAAAGTAGGTCTTATTTTTAGTTTGAAACTAACTAACTTTCAGTCACTGGCAACTGTACTGCCTTTGTCAGTGAGACTGACATACCCTTGTATGTCCTATTTTCTGCCTCAGTTGGCACATACGGGCTGTGATCAAGTTGCCTCATAACCTTTCCTTCAATAAACTAAATACAGAACTCCGTTAGTTTCCTTCTCTGCATTGTATTCTCTGAGGGTATGTCTACACTACAGTGTTATTTCGAAATAGCTTATTTCAAAATAATGTGTCTACACACAAAATGCATTTCGATAGCATTTTGCTATTTCAAAATAGCACATTCACACTGAGTGGACTCTGAATCGGATTCAAGGCCGGCCGGAACCAGTTCCAGCAGGGCACCAGGTCAGGATTTACTGTGTGTGGCTGCTGCCTGAGGCAATCTGAGGTCTGTGCTTAAAGGGACCCCCCCTGGACAGCCAGGACTCAGGTTTCCCTGATGGCTTGCCTACCTCGCTGAGGGACAGCAAAGCATTTTGTCTCTGCATGCTCTGGTTGCCCTCACTTGGGACACCACAGAACTCTGCAACATGGAGCCAGAGCTGCCCCTGGGCATTCTGGTACTTCTCTTGGATGCGTTGCTGTGAGCCTGGCTGCACTTTCTACAGGCTGCCATTCGGGCGGTCTATCGGCGGGCTGTCGGTATCCAGGAGGCCCTGTGGGAGAGCTTCCACCCTGAGGAGCACTAAGAGACTCCCTGGTCTGCCCCACTGGGGGCTTGTGCCTCATTCCTCCCTCACATCCTTCCACTTACCCCTCCCTAACTCCCCTTCCTGATGTCCAATAAAATACATGTATTTTCATGAACACAAACTCTCTTTATTTAACAAAACTGGAGGGGGGGATGAAACTCTGGTGAGACTGGGGAAAGGAGGTGGGAGAGGGGAGAAGAGAGGGTGGGAGAGCGGAGGGAGAGCGGAGGGGAAAACCTGGGAGGAGGGAGCTGGAATGGGGAAGCAAGGGGAAGAAGGAGGAGGGGAAGCTCAGGGTGGGTCTCGCCGGACCAACTTGATTTTCATGCAAACCTGCTCCTGGGTTCACATGCGGCCTTTGGTGGCCAGGCTGGCAGCTATCCTGCCATAGACCACCGCGTTCCTCCTTCTAGTGCAGAGATCATGGACATTGGGGGCATCCCCCCCCAAACCTGAATAAGGTCCATGATCTCCACCCTGGACCAGGAAGGCACCCACCTTCTCCAGGGCCTGGCAGACTGCTCCTGGGGAGCGGTGGTGGGCTGGCTGCCAATGGCTTGCTGGCTCATGTTTTGGGACCACTGTGTCAGGGGTAGTGACTTCTGGCTCTGGGCCGGCAGGCTTGGAGCTGGCACAGGCACTGTGGCCAGAGTCTACCCCTTTAAGGGCTCTGGGGGTGGGGGGAGGGAGAGAAGTGTTCTTGGTTGAGGATGGAGTGGCCACCAGGGTACCCTGGGAAGACTGAAATCAGGGGCCTCCAAAATAAGTGTCTACACAGCACTTATTTCGAAATAGCTATTTCGAATTTGGCATTATTCCTCGTGGAATGAGGTTTACCAAATTCGAAATAAGCACTCCGCTATTTCGAATTTATTTTGAAATAGCAGTTTGGCTGTGTAGACACTAGGAAAGTTATTTCGAAATACGGGCTGTTATTTCGAAATAACTTTGCTGTGTAGACATACCCTCAGATACCTGAACAAGTTTTTAATATATATTAAGGAAACAGCAGAACTAACTTAATAGAGTGAAGCTTTGGGGGTAGCTGAGGTAGCCTGTACAGGAAAAAACAACAAATGGTCTGGTAGCACTTTATAGACTAACAAAACATGTACATCTACGTGTTTTGTTAGTCTATAAAGTGCTACCAGACCATTTGTTGTTTTTTAATAGAGTGAGGTTGTACTTTACCCTTTGAATAGCTTCACAATATTTTTATTCTAACCAAAACTGGAACATGTCAATTGCAATATTGACACTGTCTTGATCAAACTTACTCTCACATTCCACCATGTAGTAACTGTTTCTTTCTTCTTCTTTGTGTGAAAACCTGACCCCACTGAATCATAGATATGCAGGGGGTAGGGACCTTAGAGGTATTTAGTCCAGCCCCCTGCAATGAGACTGGATAAATTATACCTTTCATGGATGGTCTAATTTCCAATGAGAGGAATTCCAAAATTTCCTCTTGCAGTCTTTTCCAGTACTTACAAATAGAAAGCTTATCCTAATATGTAACCTAAATCTCCCTTATTGCAGTTTAAGTCCATCACTTTTTATCCCAACTGATCACTATCCTCTTTATAAAGTCCTTCATCTGTCTGACGACTCACAAGGCCCCCCTACCCCAATCATCTTTTCTGAAGACTACCGGTAATCATATCCAGACTTTTTAACCTTTCCTCATTGGTCAGATTTTCTAAACCTTTTCACATTTTTGTTGCTCTCCTTTGTGATCTCTCCAATTTGGGAGATTTAGCGCTCAAGACCTCGTCAGTGTTCACTCAAGCAGGACAATTATCTCCCAGGTTAATACATATGACACTCCTGTTAATACATCAGAGAATGATAATGAACCACAGAATATTAACCTTTTCTGCAATTGTATCACATTGATGATTTATTTAATTTGTGAACCACTATAAACCTAGATCCTTTTCATTATCTCCACTTATCTAGTTATTCCCCCATTTTGTAGTTAGGAAGGAAAAATTCAATGCCTAATACTTTACACTTGTCTTTGCTGACTTTCATCTTGTTGATTTCAGGCCCATTTTATCATTTGCCAAGGTTATTTTGAATTCTAATCTTGTCATCCAAAGTGCTAGCAACCCCTCCCAAGGTGGTGCTATCTGCATGGATTAATCTGATGAAACAAAATGGTTCTACTCAAAAACACTTATCACCACCCTAACTAAATAGATTCTAGTTCAGATCTGCTGTTATTTGTGGTGCAGAGCTAAAGATCATCATTTGGGGGTGAAAAATATAATTAAAGACCCTTTAAGCAAGTCTTCCACTTCTATAGGAAAGAGGAAAATTTCAGTTTCCCTCTGTTAAAGTCTCTGGCAGGTTGAAATTTAGCCTTATGTTCTGATAGGCTCTGATGGTGAATCAGGGCCAATGGGAGCTGTGGGCAGCCGTACATGTGGATGCAAGGTTAACAACCTTCCTGGTGGCCCACCAGTGGCTTACCCTGATGAGCTGCAAGTGGCCCGAGGCCAAAGGTTGCCCACCACTAATTTAATCCCTCATCCACTCACCATTTACAGACTTACCAAGTCAGCTGTCCCCAAAGGAAGAGTACACACACCAGCTTGCATTGTTCAATTTATGGTCAGCTACTTTTATAATACTACAGCATAGACATGTTTATAATGAAACTATTCACAGGTTTAGTATTAAAGATAAATATCTAAGAGATAGTGAGGATAATAGAAACAGAAAGGTTGCATATAAAATAAAATACTATGTTTTCTAGAGCTTGAATAAAAATGTCTAAACTTATCTCGCTACAAATGTTCCAAACTGACATTTCAGCCAGGCTTAATTGAGACCCCATTTTCTGATAGGAAATAGAATGATAACATTCTCAGGTGAAGGATTAAAAGGGTGTCCCCTTGCCTGTTAATCCCCAAATTTGCTGCCAGCCCTCAAAGACAAGACAATCCCCCATTCCCCTATTGTTCAGTTTCCAATCTCTTACTTCTTGGTTTACTTACCATCTTCCCCCATTGAATATACAGTGGATAATTTACATGTGAAGACACAAATGAACATCCTTTGTCTGGAATAAATTTTGTCAACTGTCTGTAAGAACACATTCCCATTACATACACCCCTCATATCATCAGTGTGATACAAATGTTTTACAGTGAAACTCATAATCAATGGGAAACTGGCTTCCAGTTAAGACATCACGTTATATTCTTTATGGATGCTATGAAAGGAGAGAGCTAGGTGTAGTCAGTTTGTCAGCCCTACTAGGCGTTGCTGTTACAGAATATTGAACTCTAATGGGCCTTTGTCATACTTCAATCTTCCTCTCTCAGACTGGTTAGGACCTAAGAAGCAGCACGTACACAATATCTGCAACAGCGCTTTAGGTAGCAGAAAAAAAATCTGGCAGTTAATCTATAAAAGTGCATTAAATTCCCCCTGTTGAAATACCTCTGGGAATTCCTACATCTACCCAAACAGGAGGCGGAAACTGGGTGGGTGCTTATGCCAGAGTTGCCATTGTCCTCCAATGGCTCCACTTAATACCCCTTATAGTATTTTGTTTTTAAAAGGACACACTAGTGAAACTTTTGAAGACCCTGCTCCCCACCTTCAGTGCTGCCAAAAGAGATTATTTTGATTACGTCTCACAATATTTGGTGTTTCTCTTGAAAGCACTAGTTCCAAGAATCATTCATCTACGTGTAGAACTGGACATTTTTCTGACAGTTTTTTTGCACAACCCCTCCCCATCCCCCCCACACACACATTACTGACACCAAAATAAGGTGAATTAATTAAGAATTCATCAAATTGCTCATTTATAAGAAAAATATGTTTATTCAAAATTTGTTTAGAAAATTACCTTAATTTTTAAAAACATTGTAAAATGTTCAAAATTGAAATAAAAACCTTCATTTGACTTGAAAGATTTTTTTTCATTTGCCAAAATTTTTAAAATCCCTGTCTCAGATCCAAAACCAAAACTTCGGGGAAAGGCTCCATGGCTGCAACGCTGGTAAGTAAACTGCAAACTTCTCTGGTCTGGTCAGGGTCTTTCCTGCTTTAGCAACCTACTCCCAGCCCTTCCTAGTTGGAGCCACTCCTCTTGTCCTTGGATTTTCCTTGCAGGAGATGTTTGCTCTTGGCAGTCTTTCTACAGCTCCTGAGCTTCAGAGGGGTAGCCGATTTAGTCTGTAACAGGGAAAACTTAAAAAACAACTAATAGTCTAGTAGCACCTTAAAGACTAACAAAACATGTAGATGGTATCATGAGCTTTCGTGGTCAATTGCTTTGCCACACTTTAGTTCAGTTTGTAATAAGTTCAAAAGATCAAATAACCAATGTCAGTCAGATGTATTGCTAATAGCCAAAAAACAAATAATGAAGTACAGGAAGAAAAGCTTAATAGCTTTCTTCCATGTTTTTCTGGTATTATGGTTTCTCTTATCCTTTTCTTATGCTTTCAGGAACTGAGGAGTATGAAGACAGCTTCTAGGTTTGTATCCAGATGGAACATTGATGTAGTTTGTCATTTTCCTATTGGACATTCTAGTATTACCCTGTGAGTGAAACTTCCTGCCTGTTCCTATAGTTAGAGTCATATACCCTGATCCTGACAACATTCCTATCTCCTTAATCCAAGGTTTACTAATTCAGATAATGCAAAGTGTTATAGGATGCCTGACATAGATTAATGGAATTAACATAACTTCCCACCACTTAGTATTAATAAATGTACTATGCCCAACATAGGTTCTGGATAGCTTTCATCTTAGTCCTAGGCTACGTCTACATTGTGCATTCTTGCGCAAGAAGATATGCAAATGATATGCAAGTGATATTCATCCCCATGCCTCACTTGCATACCTAAAGAGCCGCCATTTTTGCTCAAGGGGCTTTTGTTCAAGAAGGAGCAGTCTACACTGCTTCTTGCACAAAAAAACCCTCTTGCGCAAGAGTCGTTCTGCGGCTTATTTTTGGGCAGAACGGCTCTTGCGCAAAAGGGGGGGTTTGCACAAGAAGGAGCAGTCTACACTGCTCCTTCTTGCGCAAAAGCCTCTTGCGCAAAAATGGCAGCTCATTAGGTACGCAAATGAGGTGCGGCAATATTCATCACCGCACTTCATTTGCATAGCTTCTTGCACAAGAATGCGCAATGTAGACGTAGCCCTAGTGATTTCCAAGGTCTTCAGTGGAGCTATGACCATTTATACCAGATTAAGGTATAATCTGGATCAGGATCCACTCCATGATGCTTCCGGATACTGTTTGTACATGAGTGTTAGTATATTTTCTTCTTGCAACAAGTTTAAAAGATTTTTTTTAATACTTACCTTTCAATTTTAAACTTCTTGTTTAAAAAGTTTAGATATTTTGCAATGCATATACTCTGTTATATTACAACATACAAAGAGTCTTCGTTCCCACAGGCTAATTACTTAAATTATACAAAGCAAGACAAGGAAATATTCTAGTTATAACTGAATCATACTATACTGTATCTCAATATAATAACTCCTAAACAGAGGTGAAATGCCTCTATTCTGTTTTGTATGCAAGAAATGCCATGTACTTCATAGCAGGAGGAACTACATATGAAGTCCAATATAATGTTAAAATTGCTCTAAGAATTCTCCAGTGACTGTAAAAAGGAATATAATTGACATTTTACTGCTTCTGTCCTCTAACTCTACATTGATCCTGGATAATCTTTAGATGCTATCATCCTTTGGCAGTCAGAATTAAAAAATAGTATCTATTGTGTCCATATGGCAGAAAACTAATAGAATCCATGCAACTGCATTTACTTATTTAACTATATCACACCTCACCATCGTAAAAGCCAATCATCATAGTGAATAGATTATTTTGGAAATGTTTAAGATAATTTTTCAGTTTGAGTTGGAGCCAACATATTGCCAGTATATGACAAGAATGTATACATACACACACACACACACACACACACTTATTCCAGATGAAAATGTCACTTTTCAAAGCAAGCTTCTGGATGAAATAATTTTTAAGAGGGAATTGTCTTCATCATTACATTTTTAAAAAAGGAATTGACAATTTCTCTCTATGTGAACTAATACACCTAGAATTTTTAATTAGGTGAGGAGAAAATATTGCTTTATTCTCAAACAAGCTTCCATGATTAGTGTGGTTTGCAGAATGATTGATAAAAGCCGGGAAAAACAATATATAATGGTAGCAGACACTCATTTCATTTAAAAACAAAAATATCCACATATGACTGCATCTCTGCCCTTTAAACATCCCAGTGTTAATGTAACTGTTTGTAAATGCTCTACATTTTAGTAAAAAATGCACTTGTGATGTATGTGAAATACGTATGTCTTTATATTTCTTCCTGCACCCTATATTTATTGTTATTCTTTGCCATACTGGGTTGACTTATCTGCTGAGCCTAGTTTCACAGAGAATATCTTAAGCAGAAGGCCACTGAGAAGTGAACACACCCTCATTTATGCCAGTTAATAGGTTGCTAAAGTTTATTAACTTCCATCTATACCCAATCTATCATCTAAGCCTATGACATAATCAAAAGGTTGCAGGGGACAAAGTGGGCATCAAAGTCAGATATTCCTGTAGAAAATTCCCTCACACTGAGATATTACTCCCCACACACATACTCGAAAAATACCAGCATGCAGCTTAGACAACTATTCAAATAAGAGAAGCAATAATCATAAAATGGAAGATTTTACAATTGTGACATGCTCTATTCTCAGACTGCAGGCATATATTTCAAGCACCATGTCCTGCATTAAATAGAAGTAATTGGTCCCAAAAGAAGCAATGGCATCTTAATGCATTCATTTATATTATGTCACAGGAAGAGGATGCAGGAGAAGAAATCACGCTACAAACCAGAGAAGTGATTTCTAGAAAAGTGTGTGCACTTAACAGGCGTTACAATGGCCTCCAGTATTAACCATCACAGCTACAGTTCTAAGGAGTTTCCGTTCTAACCCCATTTTCATGTGTTCATAACTTTTCAAAACATTCACTAATAAGGATGTTTGCATATTTTTTCTGCCCCCAAAAGTGACACTGTAGGCAATTTGCTTTTAGCCTTTTTTTGAGATATAAGGGGGTTAAAGGGCAGGATTCATGAAGTAATTCTACTCATACTTTAGAGGCAGATAATTCAAAACTGGCTGACCCTTTAAACTGAAATGTCCAGCTGCTGTAAAATTATTACAGCTCATATGAAGTCACTGGACCTCTAAATATTTACATCTATGCAATTTATATCTGCCCCAGAATATACATGGACATAGCCTGTAATGGCAAATGTGGATATAAAATATGAATGTTATGTGCATACTGAAATTATGAAAATACACTGTTGCAAACCTATAGCAATAATCTAAAGAATCATGAAACTAAACCAGCCTATGAACTATTTTGTTGCTTTCAATGTTTATGATAGAGCACAGCTCAAAAGACAGTCCCTCAGACTGGTTTATATTATACATTTTATAAACATAAAGCTTATACTATGTGTCTATGTCTGCAAAAGGAGCCTTATCAGTCATTAAGTGGGTTTTCCGTGAGTAGCAAACAAGCAAACCAGTCAAGTAGATGTGACAACAGATCACCTGAATCTGCAGTCAATACATGACCATCATTGTCTGCTCACAGAATATGCATGACTTCTGCTTTACATGCAGCTAGCTTATAGCTAATCTGTCTTGTACATGTCTCATTTGTGTGCATAGTTTAACATTTACAATCCGCACAGGATAATTCTACAGAACACAGACACTCAGAAGTTGTCAGGCCAAATGTACAAGAGCATTTTACATTATATAGTCACATCAAATGGAAATAGGTCTGCAGGACTGATATCACTACCTCTTGATCACCTATAGATCTCAGTCTTCTAAAAGATACAAACCTTTAATGAGCAAGGTTTATGCAGTTCCCCTCTTAATTTGATTGGGCTGACTGTCCAGGCCATTCTCAGAACCTCTAACATACATATATAGTTTTATCATTTGATTATATAATTCAGCATACAGCTAAATGGCAGTAATGCCACTGTAATGGAAAGCCACAATAAAGTGAATTAAAACTGTTGCACAACAAAATACGCAACAAAATTAGAAGCTAAAACCTTGGCAAGAACGTGAATCAAATGGAACAAAAACAAAACAATGAAGCTCTGAAGCAATACATTGTAGTTTCCTCAATCTACATAAACTATTCATCTGATTTTATGAGTAGGGAAGGGAAAATGACCAAAGAGTTTACATGGATTAGCCCTAAGGCCATGCAAGAAGTCAAAAGCAGACAGGAAGTTAGCTCATATCACCCAACTCTCCTGGCTGTGCTTTAGATACATCCTTCCTTTAACAGGAAGCCAAACATGAATATTTTCCTTCTATATTTAAATAGGATATAGTTGCAACCTCTGGTTCCTTCACCCTATCCTCAGGGGAAAATACTGCTTCTCCTCCTAGTTTTCTCAGGAACCAGCCCACTGAAGGCTTCCTGACTTGGTCACAGGGATTGCACCATGATGCAAAATTATTTTGCAATAGAATTAATGCACTAAGGGTACATCTAGACTACAAGTCTCTTTCAAAAGATGCTTTTTCGAAAGAGCTCTTTCAAAAAAGCCTCTTTCAAAAGAGATTGTCTAGACAGCCACCACTTTTTTCGAAAAAGCAATCCGCTCTTTCAAAAGAGAGCACTCAAGCAATCTGGATGGCTCTTTCAAAAAAGCCCTGTTTGTGTTCAAGAATGACTTTTTTCGAAAGAGCTCTTTCAAAAAAAGGCATTCTTCCTCGTAAAAGCACGTTTACCGCTGTTGAAAAAACCACCGTGTTCTTTCAATTTAATTTTGAAAGAATGCGACGGCAGTCTAGACCCAGGTGAAGTTTTTTCAAAAAAAGGCCCCTTTTTCGAAAAAACTCTGTAATCTAGACATAGCCTAAAGGTATAGTGTTTCTACAGGGTAACTGGATGAAATTCTGTGGCCAGTGTGCTATAGGAGGTGAAATCAAAATGATCTATTCTGGCTTTAGAACAAATTTAAAATCTCAACCTAGAAAGGGTGAATCAGAACTAAGGGACTATGGGATATATGTTCTCAGATACGTTCTCAGATGCACCCACAATTGACCTAGGTTTTCCAAAGAGCTTAACTCCTATTTACACAAGGCTCAGATTATTGGAAGGGCTGAGCACTCAGGAGCTCACATTGTGATACAAATGGTCAGATTTTCAATAGAATCCAAACCCCAATGAACCTGACCCTTTTTCAAACGTCAGCCACTTCTTTTAGGCCTAAATGGCAGCTGAGCAGTTCTGAAATTCTGTCTCCAAGCTCCATCCCAGCAAAGCAATTGGGCACATATGGAAAATAAGCATGGGAGTAATTTTCTTATTTTTCCCCAAGTGGAACTATATATGTGTGTAGGGTTATGCTCAGGTTTTGCTCATCAGAGCCCATATCTAGGTTATTAAGCAGCACTATCCCGTATTCCCAAATGCAAACTGTTGTATCATTCATGTTCCCAAGACAAACTGTTGTATCACATCATATTAAAAAACAGGCATTATAAGAATTACTTCAGGACATTACAGTACTTAAGCTTTAATGAGGATCTCTTCTGTAAGTAAAAAAAAATCTTCTTGTTACTTGAATTAGGTTGACTTGTTCTCTTAGCTTCTTTTAGGCTTTTGTAATCTCAAGTCTCTGGCCCCTGTTCTTTAATTACAAGAACATAATGAAGCATCATCTGTTTTGGGTAAATGCATAATAAACACAGCTGTGCATGAGAAAACAAGGAAAGTAAGACATTGTGTGCCATTCCCACACAGAGGACAAAAGAAATGGCATCTATAAACTTGCAATCTCACTTTAAATTAGCCTGGTATTTATTGCAACATTTAAAATATTTTCTTTACTGTTTTTTGAAGACAAAAAATACAAAGTTCTCAAAAGACTCCTAAGTAATGCCTGGAGAAAGACATTTCAATGAGTACAACAATCATTATTACTGACAAGAAAGTCAGGCAAATATACAAGTCTCTTGCTTTATATTAATCTGCTTGTTTTTTTTCTTGCTTTAGACATGCACAGGAAAGTGTACAAAATGACAGAACAAAGGTCTGCGTAGTCCAGTAACCGGTTTTCCAACCATGGCCAATGGCAGGTGCTTCAGAAGGAATAAACAGAAAAGGTACTTAAGTGATCTATTCCCAGTCTCCCATTCTCATCTTCATATAGTGTTACAAAAAGGTCTAGGCTCCTACAGGTTAAAGCTAAAATTTTCACTTAGCCCATAAATTGAATTGGAACTCAATATAGTTCATAGAATACAGACATAGTGCACTCACTGAGAAGAGCACCACTTACAAGCAGAGAGCTACCCCAGTGTTTAGTCGGTCTCTAGGTACTGCCAAATGCTTTACTATTTCAGAAATCCAACCTCAGTGTGACAGAGGATAATGAATAAGGCCTGCATCTAGGAATAAAAAGTAGATTAGACTAGAATGGGAAGGAACATGTGGAAAGGTGAGGGATAGCACCTAAGAAAAGAAGAGCATACTTGAAGTTGTGTACTATGATTGCAGCCACTGATCCCCAAGGGTGAGATTTTTCCAAAGCACTCAGCATTGGCCTAACTCTCCTGTCAAAATCTCTCATTGGAGTCTTTAACTGATAAAATTTCCTGCCCCTCTCAAAGCAAGACTACTAAATCAGAAGAACATTTTAATACTACAAACGGAATAGACAGACACCATCTGCAGTTAGAGATGCCAAAGAGAAACATCTCACTTTAGTGCCCACTGGGAACAGAAGGAGCCAGAGATTGTGTACCTAAGCCAAACAGTTATGCTATGCAGGATACTCTACTTCCATAGCAAAGGCAGAATTGACCATTATATATGGATATTTATATATAGTGAAATAGATGTCCTATGTTATCGACACCATAGCTGGATGAGAGTGCTACAGCCTCTCACACCGGAACGGATTTTCTATTAGTGATTTTTATCCTCCATTTGAAATTTTCATAGAATCATAGAACACTAGAACTGAAAGGGACCTCCAGAGATCATCACGTCCAGTACCCTGCCCTCATAGCAGGACCAAGCACCATCTAGCTCATCCCTAATAGATGTCTATTCAACCTGCTCTTAAATATCTCCAGTGATGGAGATTCTACAACCTCCCTAGGCAACTTATTCCAGTGTTTAACTTTCACTCTTCTCTCATAGATCATGTTTTCTAGACCTTGAATCATTTTTGTTGCTCTTCTCTGGACCTTTTTCCCCATTTTTCCACCTCTTTCTTGAAATGTGGTGCCCAGAACTGGATACAATACTCCAACTGAGGCCTAATCACTGCAGAGTAGAGCGGAAGAATAACTTCTCGTGTCATTTGCGAGCGGAACAGAACGGCTCCCAAAATAGACCCCTGTGGAGCCCCACTTGTTATGCCCTTCCAGAATGACTGTCAACTATTAATAACTACTCTCTGAGAATGGTTATCCAGATAGTTATGCATCCACCTTATAGCAGCCCCATGTATTTTGCATTTCCCTAGTTTATTGTTAAGATGGTTATGTGAGCCCATATCAAATGCTTTACTAAAATCTAGGTATACCACATCCACTGCTTCTCCCTTATCCACAAGACTTAATATCCTATCAAAAAAGCTATCAGATTGGTTTGACATAATTTGTTCTTTACAAATCCATGCTGGCTGTTACCTATCACTTTATTATCTTCCAGTCGTATGCAGATGAATTCCTTAATTAGTTGTTCCATTATCTTCTCTGGAGCAGAAGTTAAACCGACTGGTCTGTAGTTTCCTGGGTTGTTTCTATTTCCCTTTTTATAGATGGGCACTATATTTGCCCTTTTTCAGTCTTCTGGAATCTCTCCTGACTTCCATGACTTTTCAAAGATGATAGCTAAAGGCTCAAATACCTCCTCTGTCAGCTCCTTAAGTATTCTAGGATGAATTTCATCAGGCCCTGGTGACTTGAAGACATCTAACTTTTCTAAGTAATTTTTAACTTGTTCTTTTTTTTTATTTTAACTTCTAAACTTATTCCATTTCCACTAGCACTCACTATCCCATCACCATCAATCTTCTTGACAAACACTGAAACAAAGAAGTCGTTAAGCACCTTTGCCATTTCCAAGTTTCCTGTTATTGTTTCTCCCTCTTCACGGAGCAATGGACCTACCCTGTCCTTCGTCTTCCTCTTGCTTCTAATAAATTTGTAGAGTGTCTTCTTGTTGCCTTTTATGTCTAGCTACACGGAGCTCATTTTGTGCCTTCGCCTTTCTAATCTTGCCCCTGAATACTTGCGTTGATCAACCTTTTGAAATAAAAAATTGTCTCCAGTGCAGTCCAAGAACTCATTGGATAATCTGTGCCCTGGTGTATTAGTTTCCCCACATATACTGGGATAGGTGAAGTTCCCCATCACCACCAAATCCTGTGTTTTGGATGATTTTGTTAGTTGTTTAAAAAAAGCTTCATCCACCTCTTTTGCCCCGGTAAGTGGTCTGTAGTAGACCCCTAGCATGACACCACCCTTGGTTTTTACCCCTTTTAACCTAACTCGGAGACTCTCAACAAGTCTGTCTCCTAGGCAATACAATACAATACAAAGCCAAACCATATAAAATATATTTCTTACTAGTGATTACATACAGAGTAGAATTATAACTCTGTACGGTCAAAACCTTTCTGAGCAAACCCTTTTGTGAAAGTCAGAATGTTTTGTGGAAATGTATTGGTTTCCATTAGAATTCAGTTGGGAAAAGTCCTCCAGTCTGAGGGAGTGAGAGATGCCAGGTAGGGCATTGATATGGGAGTTTCAGATTCAAGCCCCTGCTCTGACTCAGGCATATCAGGAATTTGAAATTGAGACTCCTATATCTCATGCCAGTGACGTAACTAACAGATGCAAGGGGAGGGGGGAGCAATAGAATTGCCAGGCCCCTGGGCCAGGTGGGGAGCATGGCTCCATGCTTCCAGAAGGGGTGGGGCTGAGGCTAGCCTCCCCCTGCCAGCTCTTCAGCACCACCCAGAGTATGCTGCCCAGGGCTCAGAAGCATGGCGACTGGGGCTCCAAGGACAATTTAGACATCCCATGGTTCCAGCTGCCATTGCCACTCCACCTCTACACTCCTCCTCCCCTCCCTTGCCCCACCATTGGCAGGCCTGCCACCAGTCTAGAATCCTGTTTACATGAAAAAAAATAAGTTCCCATTCTTGCGAATGCAGAATGAAAACATTTCAACATTTCAAAATGTTTAGCGAAACCAAAATACTTGTTTTCAAATCAGCTTTATTTACAATAGAATCTCTGCTAAAAACTGTCAAACTTTCTTTCACCAGAAAACTGCCTTATTAGATGCAAGGCCTCCCACTGAACTCACTGTACAGTATTTGGAAGGCTATAGCCCTCCCCAGATGGCTTCTGAGTCAGGCAGCAGAAGAAATAAGCTGGACACCCTGTTACACATCGACTTGCAGTGGCTTCCCCATGTTTGTTTATTTGAAGAATCTATTGTTGATAGAATGGTGATGAACTCTTTAGAGGACCAAAAGAGCCTTAGGAAGGTTAGAAATTAAAAAATGATGGACTGGTGAATCAATCAGATGGGACATGAAGTCTTAAATGATTGACAGTTTGATTTTTTTCCCCAAGATGGTCAAGTCCCTCTTCTGTACTATTTCTGTTTAGCTACTGCTTGCACCCACATAGCAAACAGAATTAGTAGGTCTTATGAAAGTCTGATTGAGGATGTCCAAGGCAATAGTATTATACTGTCACTTTTTCTTCCAGCTGAGAACTGAAGTCCTGAAGCCCAGAAGATACTGCCCACTCTTTCCCCCTGTCTGTAAGACTATAATCAATTCTATTTAAACAAAATAGTGTATACTAGACATTTTTAAGACTCTACAGCAAAAAGGGCAATGGGACCTAAACACAAACTTCTTGTGTCTGAATTCATTTCTAGACTTTATCAGAAAAAACAATATTTTGTTACTAGTCATTTTTCTTGATAACTATAGATGACTGATTATTTTCCTCCTACTGGCGATAATATTTGGATGCATTCTATTCCTAGTAAAATGCCCTACTTTATTTGAATGACATTCTATTTTATCATGCAAGAGCGTCTAACTCCAGCCCTAAATACAAAAGAACTGAGCAGAAAATAATTCCTCTGCTCTTCTTCTTAAGCTGCTACAGTCATAGAAAGCTACATCCTTCAGGCTGGATTTTTTTTTCTTTTTTGGCATGGCTAAAGCCTTTACGATCAATTCTTGGGTTTTTCCTGGAGCCCCATGACTCTCGTAAAAGACCAAATGTCAAGCAAGAGAGTTCTTTATTATTAGATGGGTGAAAGTTCAAAAATATATTAAATAATCCTGTGCTCATAGGGAAAAGGGTTTGACACTGAATGAATGATTTTCTCTGTCCTGGCTATCAGGTTCTTTCCATTTCTATCTCGAAGGAATCAACGATTAACCTCCTCAAAGAAGTTACTAAAAATATTGTCAGTCTCAATGAAAGCATCGGGACTTTCATATATTTTTTGGACACTGTTGTTCCACAGAAGCCCCTTCACCCCCAATGTCTCTCTGTAGTTGCAATCAGTCAATCTATTCATTTAGAGGCTGGCACTACAGAAAGTCTCCTCAAGATGGCAGCAACATTCTGTCACCAGCTACAAGATGTGCCGAGCATGCTATACTTGCCTCCCTTTTACACAGAGTGTCACTTTCTTGGCACACCTTGTTAAAGCTAGATAACCTACACGGTCATGAAGAAGTTGTGGGTATTACATTTGTTCCACAGGTCATCAGGCTTGTCCCCTCTGAACACCATTTTTAGCATCTCTTACCTACAAAGGAATCAACAAAAGAAATATGTACTTGAGATCACCTTGCTTGAACCCAAACACCTTCATTTTATTTTTGTATATCCACAGGATCAGCCTTTCAGGCTTTTTCTGCATTAAGTTCCTACTCCTTGTAGGATGCCTCATCTCTCTAGACCAATTTTCTTCTAACATGGAGCTGTAACTACTGGGCAAATGGGATGCCACAATTAAACTATTTTTAAGTTCTGGAGTGGCCTTATGTAACCCAATCTGAATTTCAGAACAGTAGTCCATAGACTCTCAAGATGAGCAAAGTAGAAGTGACTGCCAAAGCCACTTGGAGTTCCAAAATTAATCTGGGTTGGAAAAGTATTTCTGCATTGCAGTGTCCTGATGACGGGTGATTAATTTCCCACAGGTCAATAATAGAAGTAAACATCCTTAATATTGTTTTGGGCAAGAATTTATCAGCTTCAGATTCTCTTTTAAGTCTAAATCCAACCACACTCACTCAACTATTTACACTAGCCTTGCACCAGGAATATTGTTGCTCTATTTCAATGCTGTGATTTTTCATCAGAGTGAGACAAGAAAAGGGCACCAGACCCAAAACTTCCGATCTGTCTCCCATCAACCTATGTATGCGGCGAAGCTGTGTTGGTCCTGGTATGTTAGAGACACAAGGTGGGAGAGGTAATGTCTTTTATCAGTCCAATTTCTATTGGTGAGAGACAAATTTTGAAGCCACATGGTGTTTGTCTTTAGGTCTAGGAGAGGTGCACTGTTCATCACAGCTAAATGCTAAACAGTCTGTTCTACCTTGCATAAGTAGTTAACATACATATTCCAAAGGACCATCCATTTAACCTATCAGTCCTTAGCCTCAAAGGAAACTGGAAAAACACTGTCAAAAGGCAAGTCTGGGAACTTAAATTTGCAACATATCTGGACACAGGAAATCACATACTGAACAGAGACACTGGATGCACAGCTTATTACAACAATATATAACCCACTACACTTCTCTTTTTACCCTTTGATTGCAAAAGTGTTTACAGGTGCCTCTATTTTAAATGGTCCCTTAAAACATGTGCTAGCTATGTGTGTTAAATAAGCTGTTCTGCTTTGCATTCAGCTGTGATGCTCCTTGTATCTTTCCCAGGCCTGAAGAGATCTCTATGGCCAACAGAAGCCAGTCTAATAAAAAGATATTGCCTCACATGCCTGGTCTCCCCTCAACATCACATACATTTTGGAGTGGCAAGGGAATTTTAAAAATACATTTAAAAAATTATGAATGGTCAAAAAGCATCATCTTATGCAATTGTCATGGTGCAACTTATAGGGAGCAATCATGTCTGTAAGTTACTAACAGACAGGAAGTCAAAATATGATTACTTACAAGCATAGGTGTGTGCACCACATTTCATTAGGGTGTGCACCCAGGGAATTTTTTTTTAAAGGCAAACATTTATTGAATACTCAATCATAAAGGACATTATTTGTATTCATCAAACAAACTAAAGAAACTAAAACTTAACTAAACTTAATTTTTTTAAATTAACAACTAAACTTAACTTAAAAAATACAAACTTAAGTATGGTACATTGTACTTCTTAGTTTGTTTTTTACATGTGCAATTCGGCATATCATGCGATTAAATTAAAACGCAAAGCCACTTTTTTTTTTAGACATTATAGGGTTACCAGATAGTCTTAAAAAAAATACTGGACACACTTCATGGGGGGGAGGGACCAGCCGGGAGGGGAGCGGGGCTGGCCGGGAGGAAGTGGGGGGCCGGGAAGCAGAGTGGGGGGGGGGCGTCGGGGGATGGCCAGGAGAGATTGGGGGGGCCAGCCGATGGGAAGCAGAGCTGGTCGGTGGGCGGAGGGGGTTGGGCGGAGCGGGGCTGGCCGCGGGAGCTCAGGAGGAGGAGGGAAGAACTGGCCGCCGGAAGCAGCGTTGGCAGGGGGTGCGGCGGGGCTGGTCGGGGAAGATCGGGAGGAGGAACCCACCGGCGGGAGGTAGAGCTGGTGGTGGGGGTAGGGGTACAGCGGGGCTCGTCGGGGGAGATCGGGAGAGGAGGGGAGAACTGGCCGCTGGAAGCAGGGCTGGCAGCAGGTGCAGCGGGGCTGTCTGGGGAAGATCGGGAGGAGAAGTGGGGGAGAACCAACAGGCCGGCCAGGAGGGGGTGGGGGGAAGAGCGTATCAGCCAGTGGGGAGCGGGACTGACCCAGGCAGTGCAGATCCCAGGGCGCTCCCGCCCCCCGCACGGTCCAGGTGAAGCACGAGTCAGTCTGGCTGCAGCCCCACCACGCGCTTGACCAGAGCGCAGGAGCATGGACTGGGTTGTCTCTCCTCCTCACACACAACCAGGGCTCCCAGCGCCGATCACACACCGCCTCCCAGCCACTCCTCCTGCCAGGCTTCTGGGTGCCCAGTCGGAAAACCAGAAAATACCGGACATTGCAGATGTCCGGTATTTTCTGGATTTTTTTTACCGGACAGAGCCCCAAAAACCCAGACTGTCCGGTAAAAAACCGGACACCTGGCAACCCTAAGACATTAGGGTGTGCCTGGGCACATCCGGCACACCCTGTACGCATGCCAGTGCTTATAAGAAACCTAATTAAAATTAAGTACACATGATTTTCACAAGTTGTGGAACATAGTAAGCACATAACTGATGAGGAGTTTAGTTTTTTGGTTTAGCATTACTGATAGAGCTCTCAAGATAGTTGAGTAATCATCCAGTGCTGCTCCCTCAGGCCTTTCTAAAAGGAAAGAATGAAACCTTATCCACTTCTGCTGGGATCTAAAATTGGAGTCCATGAAACATTATGCTGAAGAGCATCAAAGGCTACAGACAGATCTAAAAGCATCAGTATGAATACCTGAATTTTGTTCATCATTAGAAAGCGATTAACATGGAGTAAAATGAACATAGGTTCTAGTTCAGGGCAATAATTTTCAGAAGTGTCCGGGGGCCTCAGGTGGAAGGGGCAGGGCCTTGGTTGGAAGGGGCAGTCCATGTGCTGTAATAAGACGCCAATATGTTTTTTTACACAACAAAGTAATTAAATTTTAATAATAATTAACTGAATACAACATTATCCAAAGTTTATTGTAGAAGACAACACTTGTAAAATTTGTAATAACAACACTAACATTTTGAGAACACTTGTAATATTTGTAATAAACAACAACACTAACACAATACTTTTAGCTACATCAGTGGTGGGCAGTATTCGACCCACAGAGTTCCCCTGCAGGCCACCAATGCTTTATTTACATGCACCTCCACTGGTACAGCTGCTTGAACCTCCCATTCATTGTGGAGCACTATCTCCAGCCAATGGGCACTGCGTGAATTGGGACACCACCTCCTACAGCTCAAATGGGCTGGGAATGGTGATCCACAGCCAATAGGAGCTTTAAAGGGTCATATCTGCAGAGCCACAGGTTAATAAGCACTGTCAGAAGCCACATCTGACTTATTGCCCACCTGAGTTTAATGCAACTTACGTGCATTAAATTTAAGTGTAAAAGAAAAAATACAACTCAGTGTGAAAGAGAAAGTCTATGTTGGGCATTAACAAGGGACATGAAGTCAGCTGTCATTTCTGATGTTGCAATGCAGAGCACTACTGCAAGGTGGTCATCAGTGATAGAAGATCTGTTCTTTGATTTATTGAATGTCATCACAGAAAATGTCTGCTCCTAAAAGAAAATGTCTGCTCCTGTTTGGCTTAGGTACACAATGTCTGCTCCTAAAAGAAGGGAGCCTAAAACATAACATAAGAATGGCCATACTGCATCAGACCAAAGGTCCATCTAGCCCAGTATCCTGTTTTCCGACAGTGACCAATGCCAGGTGCCCCAGAAGGAATGAACAGAGTGGGGAATCATTTAGTGATCCCTCCCCTGTCACTCATTTCAAACTTCTGACAAACAGAGACTAGAGGCACATCCCTGCCTAGCCTGGCTAATACCATTGATGGACCTAACCTCCATGAATGTATCTAGTTCTTTTTAAAACCCTGTAAAAGTCCTGATCTTCACAAGTTTTGAAGTTTAGTTTTAAAGTTTATAGACTAGTCATTCACAAATGCAGCTTTCTCTTGGGCAGAGCACATCAGCCACTTTGTGCAAGCAACGCTACACAACAGATTTTAGAAATGGAGATGAGGAATATCTTTTCCAACTGAAATTATAAAGGGAATTTTTTATAGTCAGCCTTGTAATTACTCAGGGTAGAATTTGCTCAGGAAACCAAAAATCAACACACCTCTCCAAAAAATGTCTTTAATGATCAATGAGTCAGGCCTCTGTTTTGTGACTCCTATGAAAGATGTTTCCTCTAGAAGTACAGGACCCGTCTGCACATTATTTTCATGTAGCAGCTTGCTTCAGTATGAAGTCTTGGGGGCAGGGTGTATGATCTTTCCCACAGCCTACCCAGATATTGCATGGGCTCCACTACATTTAACTTCTATTTCATAAGACCCTCCCTTCTGCTTATGATATAAGACAAGGTAGTTTGGATTTCTGTTTATATAAATTGTAGGCTATGAGGCATTTCAAAACCCATGAAAGATGACAGTAAAGAAAAGGAGGGGGGTTATGGGCTGAAAAAGAAGAATTGGAAAACATTATTGGTGATGGTTAAATGACAGCACAATATTCTGAAATCAAATCCCCAAATTCAACCTTCCCCATCCCAAATGCTTTTTTTTATTATCTCATATTTTTCATATTCCGAGTTCCCCCTTCTGGTGGCAGTTGTATAGATCTGATAAATACCTGAAAACTTTAAACTCTGTATTCTTTTTTGCTTTCTCAGTTCAATTACTGTTAACTTCTTAAAAGCTTCTTCTCAACAGCAGTCACTTTAGGTGACATGTTTACAGATTTTTCATGTGTTGCACTGGTAATATTGCTACTATTTACGTAACTCACCCTGTTTTAATGCATATCGTCATTGCTTCTAGATAACACTAATAGTCAGACACTTTATAGAATAACATTCACAAATGATCCCATTGTTCAGTATGCTGCATCCCATCCATTTACTCATGGCAATAAATTCAATCACATTACTCCAGCTACGGCAGATTTACACCTGCTTCCTATCAGTCAATTCACTGACTTTAAAATTTTACTTAGAGTTTTTCATTACCTATCTGAAGCATCCCTTTTAAACCTATCACAAGTGGTTTCCATTTACACATGCCCTCAATCCTTGCTTTCTAATAATAAATCTCAAATTCATCAGCCCCCTTGTCAGGTCTCTCATCCATGGGTAACAGAGCATTCACCTGTTATGCCCCTGAGCTGTGAAATTCCCTGAACTGAACTCTCATCTCTAAATCCCTTGAGCTTTTAAAATACCTCTTTGATTCCTACTTATTAAAATTTGCTTTTAATATTTGATCCACTGCTGACACATGCTGTAGGCTTGACCAGTAAACATTTTTTTATCTTCCTTAGTGCATGTCAGAGCTATTATAATTTTCTATAATTAAAAGGGGTTTTTTTTAAATGTATTTTACTGGTGTTCTATACATACTCAATTCTCTTCCATCTTTCATTTCTGAGTTAAGCTTTCCTTCACCTGCTTCAGAATGATCTCTAGACCAAAGTCTACAAGAACAATTTGGTATTATTACAAGTTAATAGACCAAAAAGATCCAACATTGACTGGCTCCGTCTCTTTAGATTGCTTTAGCTCTGGAGGAGTAATATAATAAAGAAAAATAAAATTAGCACATCAGGGCATTTTACAACATTAACAAGTTAAGCTCTCACCATAAGGCACTTAAGTATTGTCCCCCAGGAAATTGAACAGGGTGAGTGACTTGTTAAAGAACACATGCCAGGGTATGTGATGAAATTCTGATATCCCAGTTCTACGATTAGACCATGTCTGTTTATTTGCACTTCATATGACTGTCTCTTTCTAAGCTATATTAAATTGAACCAGTCTCCATTTTATCACTTTTTGGAAAGTCACTTTTTAGTAAAAGAAAGGCCATGATTTACTTGACTATTCTAAATTAAAGCACACACTGCTTGGAGCATAGTGGAATTATTATTCCTAAAGGCAGGTACATTCTTCATTCAGAATCTTCACACAAGTAACCTGCATTTCATCTCACTGATTCAGGGACAAGGCAATGGTTATTTTGAAAACTAATGACTATCAGCAGTTAAAAAAAAAGGCACATTTTAAAATATATTTTAGAATATATGCTTCATCCTTGAAAATGTCCTTTTAATCCTGTATATAAATTCTTTGTTATAAACTGCTGCATAGATGCCACACCATACAAAGCTAAAAGCCCAGGTTTTTTTAGGAATTGCCTGGAGGAGGAAGTTAATAGGATGTTGTCTGCCTCTTTTGGTAAACTCACTGGGGTTTTGGGTGGAAGGTTAATATCAGAGTGTTACACTGTATGAAATTTAACAGCAGGTGGAGCTCCGAAGAGTATAGTTGTAGAAAGTGAGTAGGAGAGTGGGATTTATTATCTGGTCAAGTGAAGTGGCTGCTCTTCAAAAATCTCTGTTCCCAGGATGTCTTTAAAAGATGGACTCAGAATATGGTAAGTAAGACGACTGTTTGATGAAAGCCTTCTGTTGATGCCTTGCAATTATCAGGCTACACAAAAGTTCTATTGAGTTTTTCAGCGTCTCCTTCAATACCTGGATTCCTTTTCAGGCCCTTTGATAATGGAGGGGAAAGCCTGATCCTTCTAGCTCTGACCAAGAAAGAGGAAGAGCAAAAGAGCATGCATAATACTTTGCTGTCACCTGGATGCCTAAGTAGGGGACTATAGAAGTAGGAAGGTGGCACTTCTATATTAGTGAGACCCTTATGTTAATACTGGGTATAGTTTTGACATCCACATTTAAAAACAAGTTTGACAAATTGGAGAGGGTTCAGAAAGTAGTTATGGGGTTTGTTTATAAGACTGGTTTCCCAGGCTTCAAAACAGAGACATTTAGTTTATTACAGAAAAAGTTAAGCAGTAACTTGAGTATGGTTTACAAATAGCTACTTGGGGAACAGGTTTCTGACAGTCGACAGAAATCTTCCTAATATAGCAGCCATAGCAAAAAAAAAAAAAAAAGGCATAGCAAGCTTGATGAATGCAAGCTGAAGCCAGACAAATTCAGATTAGAAAGAAGGTCAATTTATTTTTGACAGTGAAAGTAACTAACTATAGGAGCAACTTATACATAGACATCTGTCTGTCACTTGCAAACAAGATGAGTATCTTTCCAATAGATATACTCTTGCTCAAACAGAAGGGTGAGGTTCTATGTATTATTCAGATAGTAAATTGCATCATTGCAATGGGACTTTCTAGCTTCATCTGTGAACCAGGGACTACGTCTAGACTGCGTCCAATGAACACATCTGCTTTTCTGAAAAAAAAATTGGAAAAGCGGACGCGTTCTTTCACCAGCCCTGTAAACCCCTCATTGTATGAGGAAGAAGGGATGTGTCAAAAGACAAGGTTCTTCCAAAATTTGGTGCTGTGTAGACACACCAAATTTTGGAAAAGCCTCTTTCAAAAGAAAAGCAGTTTGCAATTTGCGTATCTTTTTCCGACTTTTCTTTGTAGTGTAGATATAGCGTGGGAGACCAGGATTTGGCAAAACTCTCAAGAGTCATGTGATTCCATTAGAGTTTCAGCTCTCCTTCAAAAAGCTGAAAATAAGTTTTCAGGCATCACAGTTGCAAAGAAAAGATTGAAAATCTGACCTGAGCATAACAGATGCAGCAATATTGCTGCAAACAACATGAAACAATAGGTTTGAGAGGGATGCAATGCTGCAGGCATGTCAATACAGTGTTAACAACCAAGACCTACAGCTTTGAGGGCCCTGGTCACTTTTTTAATGTTTGACTTCACACTGTTATATTTCTCATGGTCTCTCCTGGTAATGTTATAGAGCAAGTTGCTGGTTTTGAATCTTCAAATTAGACTGGATTAAAAGTTAGGCATTAAAAAGCCATTTGGCTATTTCTGTATAGATAGATTTTTTATGGTTAGCATTTCTACATGCTGTTAAGCTACAGGATATTTGCACTGATTCCTGTAAACAGCACATACAGTTCATAGAGGACAATGTGGTACCTGAGGGCATAAGTCATTCTATAGTTGTCAAAGGTCATTATTAAATACTGAAAGCAACTATGCTATAGATGTTACAGCTGCACCGTTGCTGTACTGTAGATGCACTGTTGTAAGGTCTCTCCTGTAACTGCTATATGATGGTGAGAGAGGTCTCCTGCTGGTGTAATTAAACCATCCCCAGTGAGCAGCAGTAGCTACGGCAACAGGAAAGTGTCTATCCACACTGGCACTTGTCAGTGAAACTTCTGGTCAGTCAGCATACATTCACACCCCGATTGACAAAAGTGTTGCAGACAAAGTGATAGTGTAGACAAGTCTAAAAGTAAGACAAGAATACTACAGACCTTCATGCTAGATTTCTGCTGTATTTCTCCTGCATTTTGAAGAGTTCAGGAGTTGGCTCCACCTCTGGCAGATTTGCTGTTGTTTCAGGGCATGCAGTCTCATTGCCAGGAGAAAGGTGAATGGGTCAGTGATGGTGGGCTTTTTGTTGTTGTTAGCCTGACAGCAAAGTCATAACCTGTGTCTTCGTAAGAGCTCTTTTGCTGTGACTACAGGCAACTAACATCTCCCATTCCCTGCCAATACGTTACCAAGTAACCTAAAGAGAACATTTTCACCATGGGAACTTGAAAGGGTGCCAACCTGGGCCTACCTATCCCTTGAGTGGTCAAAAAGTGGAAGGATATTGAATGGGGTCTGTCACTTGTGGTCATGCAAAAAAACACTTTCCTCCTCCCCTCCATGCCTATCCAAATCAGGACATTCACCAACTGAACCACTTCCAAGGACTCATAGAAAAAAAAATTAAGCCAGACAAGAAAGCATTTGCTTCCCCGTTCATGAGCTGTTGGTTGACACTGGAGAAGTGTCCTATTTCCTGGCTTGATAGCACTGTTTCGGTCCTCTAGTTCTGAGGGAAGGGATGGTTTGGAAAAGATTATTACTTACTGGTTTCAGGTTAGCGGACTTTCTTTAGCTCAAGAGTTTCCATAGCCACAGTGCTTGATCCAAATATGTGACCCTCCAGTGTTGGTATTTTATCTGCTACTGCACAGCTGCTTAGTATAACAATGACTTTTTTTCAGGTGATGAGCCACAAGCCAAAACTTTCAAATTCTATTTACCTTGATCTGGTAATCTATTTACATTTGAGAGAATATATTTGCAGTCCCTCACTGAAAATTAGAGTCTCTCTTATGGAACCTTTTATTTTCCATTCCATTTGCTGCTTTAGAAGCACTTTGTTTTTCTTGTGCCACGTTCACAATTTATAGTTACAATGAAGCAGTAACACCACAATTGTGTCCTCCCATCTCGCATTTGCAACTTACTCCCTAGATCTATATACTCTTAATTCTCATCTATTGACCATGTTTCTCTCACAGATTGTCTGGCAAAATGTATTAATCTGAATTCAGCTCACAGCCTGATTTAAGAGAAGCAAGACTTATTTTCCTATATTACAGCTCCCTGGTAAAGTTGTTCTGTGCTATATAAAAAATGAATTCACAGTTTAATGTCTGTCACACACCGTGCTTGCCATCATGGTATCTGAGCAATGAAAGCCATCGAAGTGAACATAAGGAGATCTCTTATCTCTTTTCACCGGTTGTGTAGCAAGGTGGTCACTCTTTGTGTGTGGTTGAATGAGATTGTTGAGGGGTGGCTAGGGAAGAGAAGTTGGTTTTACATTTTGTCCTGAAAATGGAAGATGATGTAAAGCACAGAAAGATACTAGACTCCAAATGTATATGGAAATCTAATATGAAAAAAAGCATTGCTGAAGCGGGAAACTCTCTCTCAAATGATGCATGAGAACCTGCAAGGTCAGAAAATAGATGTGAAGTGAGTGTCTGAAACTAATGGCTAGTGTGCTAGTAACTATTACAGAAATACAGGTGAAAGAATTGGCTAAAGATAGTCAGATCAGAAACAAAACAGCAAAATAATAGACAAACATTTCAGGGTGTACTAAGGTTTCTGGGGATTTGCAATGAAGTCTAGGTAAAAATATTAAAACATAACCTACATTTAGCAAGAGACCCAATATGACATTTTCCCACATTTTATTAAATATGTCAAGCCGTGTGCTGTGTGTGAAAAAGACTGAAAGACAGATTATTTACCTAGAGAATGTCTCTGGGATTGATGCATATTTGAAAGAGTGATTGAGTTACTGTTGCTTTATTTTTCAAGCATTTCTCCACCTCTCCTCCCCAGAAAACCTGAAGGCAGAAAATAACTTTACCTTATGTAACTGCTCCAACTGAGGGCAGACAAAGTCAGAATCTTCTCAGGAGCAAAGTGGGCCTATCCATGTGAGCAAAATGAAATTTCTTAGTAAAATAAAACCTTAAGGGAAAATCTGTTTATTTGCTGCTTCTCAGACTTTACTTTCCAGCCCACATAGGTGCTGGAACCAGGGCATGCCCATGGTGCTGCAGTACCTCCTGTCTTGAAGTGGTTTCCATTATATCAAGGGTTTATGGTTTGGTTCAATGAATCTCAGCACTCCAACTACACAAATTGTGCCAGCACCCCACCACACAGCAGTATCAGTATTGCAGTTTGCTTACATAAACTGATTCTCTTTTTACTGAAATGACTAAGCTTCCAGAGTTTTCTGAATACAACAGTGGCTAGTCAGATTCTTCTTATGTCATTTTCACTATTCCCTTTCCTCAATATTGGTTCTCTAAGGTACAAATTTTTCCTCTGGTTTTAAACCTTTGCTTTCAAGTTTGATCTTTACTTCTTCCTCTTTATTCTAATTGCCATAATTTTTGTCTTCTCTGTGCTGCTCTCCAGTCCACGTTTTCTGCTTTCCTGGTCCACAATGCTGGTTATCCTCTGCAAAGTCTCTGTGATCAATGCTAGGAGATCAATAGCATCTGTGAACCCAAAGTTATCCACTGTCCTTCCACATAATGTGATTACTTGCTTCATCTCTCAGAGCCAGGGCCAACCCTAAACCAAATGGCACCTTCCCCTTCATTTGTTTAACTTCTGAGTGCCTTCCAGCATCCGGAGCCCATCACCCCACAGTCATCTAAAAACTTTCTGCCAGCTTGTCTCTTAGAAAATATCTACAAGATAATTAATGTATTAATGTAAGGTTGAGCAGTCTTTTGAGGCTGTACAAACATCCTCAAGGTTTACCAGAATCCTTTCTACCAAATGCTATCAAATGGCCTGTATAAGGTCTAAAAAGTTGTTGAACAGGTTCTGTTGTGTCTGATGTACTTCTTGGATATGTCTTATCACAGATTTATTGGGCTTTGTCCTGGTGTGAATCTGGCCTGTTCCTTTGGAAGTGCTACTTCCATATACCTCTTCATTCTCCTCAGCAGTGTCTTGGTGAATGCTTTTCCAATCATGTTCAATAATTTTTTGTTCTTGTGCTCACTATTATCTCCTTTTGTACAGGATAGCACTATTATTGCTTCTATACCCTCCCTCCCCCCGCCCCCCCCACACACACATTTGGTTGGTACTTGCATAAGCTGTTCAACAAGATTTATGAGCAAAAGCATCACCTATGCTGTGTCTGCCTAACCTGCTTCAAGCAAGTCAGTGGTTGTCAGTTCCCCTGTCTCTCTTCAAATTTTGAGGGGTTTTTTTTGTTTTTGGTTTTGGTTTTTTTACAATTTCCAGAATCTGCTCTTCCTCGTTTATACTAGAAGCTTCTCCATCACGGTTTTATCTTCTGCGTTCAGACTGTACAGCTCTTCAAAATATTCTTTTCATCACCTATACTTTACTTGCATGTCTTCAGTTATTTGCCCCCACTTGTCTTTCACTACTGACAAACTCTTACATCCCACTTAGTTCTCTTATCGTGTGATGTAACCTGTCTCATGTCTCTTCACCTATTCTTTTGCTTCGTTACATAATTCACTTATCCAGTGGTTTCTCTCTCTTTATTTTTGGTCTCTAATCAACCTATTGTGCTCCATTCTTAGTCTTCCTTTTTTGTTCTCCTGCAGCTTCCTATGTTTGTCAGTCAATTGCAGAACTTCATCCGTTATTCATCTGGGTTCCTTTGTTCTGGCCTTGTAGCTCCACACTGGTTCAGCCGCTCTTGTAATCTCATTTTTTTACACAGTTCCATGTCTCTGCAACATTAATTTCTTCTTTCATCTGAGAAGGTTCTGCTCCCACCCCTCTGACATGACTTCTTTGTTCAACTTGTCCATGTTATATTTTGGTTCTTGATATGTTTTGCTTGCTCTCAGCCTCATCCTCTGATGCCAGCACTAATTTATGATCCGTCCCATATTGGCTGCAAATGATTTGCATGACAACACACTGTGATTCCCAAGTATGCGATTGTTACAAGTTCCCTCCGTGGGGTTCGAGTCTTCCGCACTCCCCTCCGTTTGTCAAGTACCTATCTAAGCCATTGCACACGGTAACAGTTTTACAATTTGTTTTATTCCTGTATCCAGCAGGTCACACCCTATGACGGCTTACCCGCAAAGCACGGGAATCACACCCCAGATACCGGGGAAGGGGGTTCGGGCCCTCCCTTTCTCCGAACCCCGGCCCAGGGCCCTAAGGTGGGGACCTAGGTCCCTGCTCAGTGGAGGGGGCTGCGACCCCTAAACTCCCCCACTCACAGGGTCCACGACCCTGCCCTGGGCCACTTCTTCCCCAGTACCGTGTCTATGTCTGACCCGCGAAGGTCGGGTTAAAGCTCACCCTGGTCGTTCACTCCCCGGTGTCGTCCCCTCACACGCTCTGGCGTCCGCCTCCTCAATTTCCTTGTCGCTGTCTCTCCTCGCACCTCCGTCTCCCCCCTCTCCTAGGGTTTCCCTACTCCCTTTTAAATCTCCCGCCGTGGCGTCCGGCGCTCCTCCTTCCTCGGTGTCCCCGCCCTCACCTTCCTGTCTCACTTGGGTGACGTCCCGAGTGACGTCATCCGCCTGCGTCCATGGCAGCAGGCGGGCCGGCCACCTCTCTCGCTCCGCCGCCCGCGCTCCCTCCAGCCGCTCCCCGGCCGGGGCTTTCCCGCAGGTCCCTGTCCCCGCTTCGTGCCTCTCCGGACTCCCTGCTTCGGAGTTCGGGGTGGGTTCCAGTGCGGGGCGGAGGCGCCCCATCACAGTGATGTAATTTGTTTGCTCATTGAGTGATATTCCAGTCTACTTCTGTGATGCTTCTTGCCACACAGTGCTGGAAGTCACCTTTTTGCCATGTACCATCAGCAGGAGAGTATTTTTTCTGTACCAGCTGGGTGTCAATCACTCAAGCATTCTCTTCTAGGATATATCAACCCTGCCTTTGCTCTGAAGGTTGACAACAGATGCACCCTGTCCAAATCACTTCACAGTGTCCCTCTGTGATGTCCAGCCCTTGATCACTGGATACTCACAGAAATTGCAGATTGTCGGCTCCCAAAATAACAGTGTAACTTGATTTTCTAGTTCTTACTTTAGCCATTTACTATTTTCTTTGTGTCTCACTTTTACTCCAAGACAACTGGGACATAATTTTCAATGTATTTATGTTATTTCTTAATTACCCCCGCATACACTCATCTCACAATGATTATGAATATTGCTATATTACAAGTTTTCAGTAGAGACTTCACATGCTACCCTTAATGGATAAGAGTATATTAGGTATAGTGACTGTGTAAGGCCTGACTTATAAGAACAGTGAACTCTTTGACAGTAGACCCTATTGGAAATCTGGGTCAGCTTCCTCTGTAGTTTGCTCTATTGAAATAGCTTGTTCATTACTATTGGCATGTTCTCTCCTCTTCTCTTTAGGTTTCCTCACTGAGTCTGAATTTACCAATTGCTCCCACCCAAGAATTTCAGTCTAATGCTACAGTCTCCATAACATCTCCCACCATCACCACATCTTGTCTTGAACTTTGTTATACTGCATATTTCAGATCTATATACAATTTATTGCTCTATTTCCTGTTCATTGCTGAAGTTGGCACACTCTCGGACTGTCTTAACTGCACCAGATTTGATTCTGTGTCCATCTTCAATGCATGATACAATGTGTTAAATTCCACAATAGCCTGACTCACATCTATCATTAGCTGCCATAAAATTGCATTATGATGTCCACCATCTTTTTCTTCCTGATGAATTTAGGAGGTTTACATCATGATAGAATTCTCCTTTGCCTTCCCATCCTGTTTCAGAGAGACTAATGATTTCCCATTCAGAGCCCTAATTATTCAGTTTAGGTGGACATCACCACTAACACCACAATTTCTCCAGCCTAACAAATTGAAACATTTTGTATTACAAATGTCGACATAGTTCATTTCAATACTTACCAGTTCAGTCCTCCACAATCAAGAAAAATTCACAAAATGTTTTGGAAAACACAAACAAAAACAAAAACCCCACTCTACATGTAAGGGATTTCACCAAATTTAACCCTGATGGAAAGCATCCATTGGCATGAATTAGCTTCTAAGATTACAGCCTATGGTCCTCTCACTGAAGATCCAAGGTGAGTGATAGTGTCTTTTATGAGATTAGAAATGGGCAAATTCCAGCCCTTGGGCTGGATCTAATCCACAGAGTTAGTCCCTGGTGGGCCCACACCTCTATATTTATCTGTGCCTCTGCAGGTATCGGGAGATTGCGGCTCTTGTTGGCTGCAAACAGTGATCCATGTCTAACAGGAGCAGCAGGAAACGGTGTCCTGGTCCATGCTGCTTCCTGCTGCTCCCATTGGCCATAAACTGCAATCCACTGCCAACAAGAGCTGCAATCGTCTGATACCTGGGGAGGCGCAGGTAAATATAGCAACAGTGGCCCACCAGGAACTAACCATAGTGGGCCACCATTTTTTTAATTGTCTACCCCATATTAGAGTCAGTTCTGTCTAGCAAAATGTGTGTGTGTTTATGTGAGAAAGAGAAACAAATATCTGATTTGCACAGGAGCTCTTGGTAGGATCAGTCTCTAAAGATGGCACTTAAATTTGATTAGCTGCCAGCTCAAATAGTCAGAGCTAGAAAGTCAGGTCAAAGCAATAATGACTCACAAAGGATCTAAACAAACAATCCAATAAGCAAACAGGTATTTCTTTAAGAGCTTTAACCAGAAGAGAGTTGGAAGCATACAGATATTTCAAGGAGGAGTGCACATATTTCATACTCAGCCAGAAAAATGCAGTCTATTGTTTTCAATCTAGACTTCAACAGCACAAGAAATAGCTCACTAAATTGCTGTGATTCTTATTTTCATTTGTTTGGGTAAGATGACCACCTCCTGTGGAAGGTGAGAATGATTGCACCTTTCCTTTATACTAGCGATGTTTGTTTTAAACAAATCACAGAATTGGAGAATTTTTAGAGAAAAAGATGAGAGGAGAGGTTTGCCCTATTTTTGCCAGCAAATTTTTATGAGGACATCAGTACTGTTCAAAGGGAAAAAAAGATTGCACAGGAAATACATAGTCTTGTCTAAAAGCAATCCTATTCCTTTACATCATGTATCTGGCTCCAAGAGACAGACTGGTTTCCCATGAGCAAAAAGTTTCACTGTATCTGTCATAAATGGTGCAAGAACACAGCAGATTCTTTTAAATGATCCTTTCCCCTTACTCCCCTAATCCAAACAACTAGTTGAGAAGCAGTTATCTAATTAACTAGATGTTATTACTGAAAAGCCTAATCACTTCCCAAAAACATTAACATATTATGCCACTTAGACAGGTAAAAAATTATTCCCATTTCAGGTGGGGAACTGAGATACTAAGAGATTTTGTTATATGTTAAGTTTGTGCAAGAAATCTGGTGGAACACTTAGAGTCTATTCCTGGCTCTGACAACTAGGTCAGTGCCTTGAAAAAACAAGATCCACCTTCCCCTCTATCACACATTTCTTAACTGGTATGCTGCCTTGTAGCAAATCCAGATTTGTGAACAAAAATCATCATCAATTTCAAATTCCCCCCCACCCCATCTAATTAATGGTAGTTCATACATAGGTGCTTAACTCCTGAAAACATTTCTTAAAGTTCCTACACAGAGAAAAATATGTCCTATGCCTTTCTTTATGTCAGGAACTTAAATAGAGAGATTTCCACCAGCTGCAGACATCTGATCTGATTTTCAAGCATGCCCACATAAAATGTGTTTCAATAGTACAAACATTTTGAACAAATTTAATCTCTAAGATTCCCTGAAAAAAAAGAGTAGAAAAGTGAAATTCAAGTAATAGTATATGATTGAGACTACCCCAATTGTATATGTAGCCTGCATCACCCAGAACCACTCATTGTCAAGGAGAGGAAGCAGCCATTTTCCCCAAACCAGTAACCGGAACCTATCCATAGTCCCTGCATGAGATAAGAATCACAATGAGCATTCAGGAAAGACATGGCACAATAAGGCTACGACTAGACTGCAGGCTTCTTTTGGAAGAAGCTATGAAAAACTGATCTGCTTTTTCGAAAGATAGCATCCACAATGATTGGATGCTGTCTCACATATAAGGCCACCCAGAACCAGTTCAGGGAGGGTATTAGGTCAGTAGTTGCTTCCGAGTGCTGTTGCCTAAGCCGAGCTGAGACACATGCTTAAAGGGACCCCCCCGGACAGCCATTTCTCTGCTTCTGCTGCATGCTTGCCTACCTGTCCGAGGGACATCAAAGATTCAACAGTGCGTGCTCTGGCTGCCCAGATTTTGGATGTCACAGCATTATTATTCTTGCCATGGAGCCGGAGCTGCCCCTGGGCGTGTGGTAGCCCCACGCTGTGATGCTGCAGTTTCTGCAGCGGTTTGTGCAGGCTGTCTTCATGGCTCTGCACGAGCTCAACACTGAGCTTATCCTTGAGACCCTCTCCCTGTGCGCAGGAGCAAGGCCCTCGCAACCGCACCCCACAGTGGAGAAACGGTTTTGGAGGCTGGACACCAGTTCCAACTGGTAGGACTGGTTGGTCATGGAGCAGTGGGATAACCAACAGTGGTTCCAAAACTTCCGCATGTGGAAGGCCACCTTTTTGGAGCGGTGTGCCTGGCTCGCCCTTGCCCTCCAATGATGCGATACCCACCTGCGGCCTGCCATTCCCCTGGAGAAGTGGGTCACCATCACCATCTGGAAGCTTGCCACCCCAGACCGCTACTGGTCGGTGGGCAACCAGTTCGGCATGGGGAAGTCCACCATAGGGCTCTCCTCATGGAGGTAAGACACTCTTGGACTGTAGTCCCTGGGGTGGGGGGGGGAGTCCTGGAAAGGGGACCCTAAGGAAATGGGGGTGGGGTGCTGGGGTGGGCTGGGAGTGGGGGGGGAGCCCCATCCCTGGGGAAATGTGCCATTCCACCCTTACACAGCCCTACTGGGGACCAGTCTCATAGGGGGTGGCTCCTGGGGTGTTTGAGGGGGGGAAGAGGAGGGAAGCAGGCACCACCCAAGGGCTCAGGCACCCCCTCTCATTCTCTGTTTTGTGTGTTTGTTTGTCTCCTTCTGCAGGTGGTGAGGGCCATCAACTCCGTTCTGCTGCACAGGGTCATCTGCCTGGGAGACTGGGACCGAATCGTCGCAGGATTTGCCGCCCTGGGGTTCCCTATCTGCGGGAGAGTGATTGATGGAACCCACATCCCAATCCACACACCAACTCATTGAGCAGCCCAGTACATAAACTGCAAGGGCTACTACTCCATGGTCCTGCAGGCCCTGGTCAACCACCATGACATTTTCGGGCAGGGCACACAACACCCGCATTTTCAGAAACTCAAGCCTCTATGGGAAGCTGGAGGCTGACCCAGGCTTTCTCCATTATGAATTTTGCATTGGGGACGTGCACATGCCATTCTGCATCGTGGGGGATGTGGCCTACCCCTTCATGCCATGAAGCCATACACTGGCCACCTGGACCCCAGCAGGGACCAATTCATTGCCCACCTCAGCTGGGCCCAAATCCAGGTCAAATGCACCTTCAGGCGTGTCACATTACTGGATTTTAAGGGGCTCAGACAGGTGACTACTGCACCCATGGGGAGGTGTTTGCCCCAAAAGTTGGTACAAAGGGGGGGCCATGTGAGGTGTCGAATGAGAACTTATGTTCTACTGATTCTGTATATGCTATTCATGTACTTGCATGATACATGTGTGTGAAGTTATAAATATGTGCTCTGTGTTGATGCTGGAAAATTCTCTGTCTGAGGCAGAGCAATGGGTAGGGTTGCCAGGCATCCAGTATTCAACCGGACAGTCCAGTTTTTGGGCCCTCTGTCCGGTAAAAAAAATCAGAAAATAACAGACATATGCAATGTCCGGTATTTTCTGATTTTCCACCTGGGCACCCGACAGAAGCCTGGTGGGGGTAGGGGGAGTGGCTGGGAGGCAGGGATCAATTGGCGCTGGGAGCCTCTGGTTGCGTCCGATGTAGGAGTGATGCCTTGGGGAGGAGGAGAACCCCTGTTTGTGCTCCTGAGCGCTGTTCAAGCGCATTGTGAAGCCGTAGCTGGACTCACTTGTGCTTCGCCGGGACTGTGCATGGAACAGGCAGAGCCCTGGGATCTGCATGTGCCCGGGTCAGTCCCACTCCCCACAACCTCGGCCCAGCCAGTGCTGCTTCCTGCTAGCCGGTTCTCCTCCTCCCGATGTCCCACGGCCTCACTGCCCCCAATTCCCCCCTTCCCGACCAGCCCCACTTCCCACCAGCTGCCCTCTCCCCCCTCCCCCAGTCTCCCCCAACCAGCCCCGCTCCCCTCCTGGCCAGTTCTTCTCCCTCCCCCCCCCCCGGATCAAGTGGGTCTGGTATTTTTTCTGAAGCTACCTGGTAACCCTAGCAATGGGCAAAGAATGTTCAGCCAATAACTGTGCTAATTAGCACAGCGCCAGGGACCGTGAATCTCTAGGTGCCAATACACACATCAGGAATGCGCCTGGAAATCTGAGACCTGCAAACCAGCCAGGGCATAATGGCTGGAAGCATGTGAAACAAGGATAGATCCCTGAACTGTGTGACCTGCTACAGTTTGGAAGATGCCAGGAGAAGTATATAAGTGCCATGTGGCACCCTCCATCTGGTCTTCAGTTTAGCTCCTGATCCAAGATGCAGCCTTGGAGGGAACAACAAGCCGGAAAGAATTGTGGACCCATCCTGACATAGGATGTACACTAGAGACTTTTAAGATAGCAGTTTATAACATCTCTGCTAAGAGCCTGTATTGAGCACTGGGTGATTCAATGCATGTAAAGCATTTTCTTTAACAACCTTACTCTCATGCTTTTCTTTCCTTTAGTAATAAACCTTTAGATTGTAAATTCTAAAGGATTGGCTCAGCGTGATCTTGTGGGTAAGATCCAGAGTGTAAATTGGCTGGGGCCTGTGGCTGCTTTCTTGGGACTGGAAGAACCCGTTCGGGGTAAGTGAGATTGGGTTCTATAACGCCTCACCTGTGTGTTAGACCCAGGCTGATTGAGGCACAGGAAGAGCTGGGGTGTCAGAGGGGTTTTGCTCGTGAGACTTCTGGCTGGCAGCATTCAGTGTGACTGGTTTGTGGCCTATTTGGGAAGGTCTTCAATCTGGGGCTGTAAGGAGCCCTGAGTTTTGAGCAATTTGTCCTGAGCAGACACCCTCAGCCATGCCCAGACCTGGCCCAGTCTGTCACAGGGCGCCTCAAGGCATGGTTCAGGTGCCTCCTGACCTGCCTCAACATTGGGGAGCACAACAGCCCCGAGGTCATCTTGGTGTGTTGTGTCCTCCACAATATTGTGGGGGAAAGAGGCCAGCCATGAAGGAAGGGCCTTCGATCAGCCGCACACAGCTGCCATCCCCTAGGCCCATCAGGTGGGGGTGCACATCCGGGAAGCCCTGAGAGAGAATTTCTCTCAAGGACCCCAGTAACTCTCCCCAGAGCCTTTCCACTAAGGACCTGTTCCTTGTTTCACGATCCCTTTTCCACCATAACCCCTCCTTCCCCCCCCCCCCACTCTCAATAAACCTGTTTTGATTTGAACAAAATGAACATTGTATTTCTTTGAATAAAATAAACTGGAGAGGAGGGGGGCTGAGAACCTGGAGGGGGGAGGAAGGTGGGGAACTCTGGGCTGAAAGTGGCATGTGGGGTGGCTGGAAGTGCCACCTTGGGTCCGGTGACCTCAGCAAACTTGGGGTTGGATGGGGCCTGGGACAACAGGGGGGTGGGAAGGAGTGGGGGCATGGAGGGAGGTAAGGGATGGCAGGAATCTGGGAGAGGAGGCATAGGCATAGCATGGGAGGGGGGCAGAGACATCACTTGGGGAGGGAGCAGAGGCATCACTTGAGGAACAGGGGGAGGGGGAATGGGTATAGCCAGGGGTCAAGAGGAAGGAGCAGGGACAGCAACCAGGTGTGCCATCATTTCCCGCATGATGGCACACATTTTGTCACTCTGCAGCACAAGCTGGTCCCACATGCAGCTCCACCAGTCAGCATCCTTCTGGATCGTCTGCGCAGGGTCTGTTGCATGTCATGCAGGATGCCCAAATGCTGCCTCAGGACGTCCTCATTCACCCTCATGCATTTGTGGCTCCCCTGGAATTGGGCGGCTGCCTTGGCTAGCATGGATCACCCCTCAGCAGCAGCTGGTCCGGCTGTGGAGAATAAAGAGGGAGAGGCAGTCAGTCATCCATGCAGACACTGTCCCTGAGGCCGTGCCCTCCTCTGTGACCAGTGACCAACAGTCCTTGGGTCAGAGGACAGGGATATCCGAGGTGCCCAGGGGACCATGCTTCCTGCTTCTCCCCCACCCCCATGGACAAGCAGGCAAAGGGCCTGGAGAAGCCTGACTCTCCATGGGGCCTGCACACACACCTGTGTCTGGCAGCGCTGTCTGTGGGAGCGGGTGACACCACCCATGTGAGGCACTCCTTGTGAAGACTGCGCCCTTGTGCCCAGTCTTCTTCCAGCGGTGGCTGGTGGTGGGAGGTCGTCCTCCACAGGGGTCAGACATGTGTGTGGCTTCCCCTGAACCTGTGAGTAGGATCCCAGGGGAGCTCCAGGGCTGCCTGCTGAGGCCACGTGGCACAGACTGGTGCTGCACATGCTTCCATGTGCACCGACCTCAGCACAATGTCCAGGCCAAGAAGGCTGAGCAATGATCGCACCCCGTCCCTTCTGAGCCCACCTCCTTCACCCTGTGTGTATGGAAAACTGAGAGCACTCACCTGATGATCCCTCCCTGCCATCAGAGGATGCCTGCAACATGTCCAGAACCTAGGGTAACAGCTCAAGGGTGAGAGTCACCATACTGGCTGTGTCCCCCTCCTGCAGTCCCTTGTCCTCCTCCTCTTCAGCAGCAAGCTCCAGGTGGCTGACAACGGGAATCTCAAGCCCCAGGTCCACCACCATGGGGGGGGGGTGGAGGGGGGAGGGCTTCCCCGCCCCCCAGCATCTGGGGGAGCTCTTGGAGTGGGGTCCTGCCCTGGAGTTAGAGCTGCACTCCCTGGCCTTGGCAGAGCTCCTTCACCTTACTCCAGACTTGTTCTAAGGTCTGGGAGGGGGGAGGGGGGAGTCCTCTCTCTGCCAGGGCCTCGGCCATCTGCCCATAGATATTAGCGTTTCCACACTGGGAGTAGAGATCCTGCAGGGTCTCCTTCTTCCCCCACAGCTTGAGGAGGGACAGGACCTCTGCTCCGGACCAAGAAGGTGCACAGTTTGCTGCCCCTGGCTGGATCCTGGAAGCCCTGGTGTTGCTCTCTGTGAGGGCCAGAGGGGTTTTGGGAGGCTTGTGGCTGGGCCATGGATCCAGTTTGGTATGGCAGGGAGAGCCGCATGGTCAGGTGCTGGTCCCAGGGTCGGCTTCCTGCTACGAGGCTTGTCCAGGGTGCCTGCAGCTTTAAGAACTGGCAGGAGACAGGAACTATAGAATTCTGATTAGTTTGGATGTAGTGGCCATGAGGGCACCTGTGTTATTTCCTGGAGACCTCTTCTTTTGGAAAAAAAACAAAACCCTCTTCTGCATCCACACACATTTTTTTCTGAAAGAGCTCTTTCAGAAAAAGGCTTCTTCCTCATAGAAAGAGGTTTATCGCTGTTGGAAAAACCCCTCCATTCTTTCATCTTTCTGTCAAAGAAGGCATTAGCAGTGTGGACATAAGCATAATTTTTCCAGAAAAATGGCCATTTATTCCGGAAAAACCCTGCAATGTAGACATACCCTAAGGGATAGCACACAATCTAAAAAACAAAATGGAGATTTTACAAAGTTCAAATATCAGATAAGAATGTATAAGATCAATTTACAGCAGGGTCCCAAGAAGTGAATTTCTTGAGGCTGCGTAGCTCTTCCAAAATGTTTGCAGTTTGAATTGAAGATTGATGATTATGTTGACCCAGATGAGAGAGCAAGAAGAGTTTTTACTTTAATAGCACAAGTGAATTATGAAATTAAACACAGCAGGTAGCAAGTAACTGCCATAAAAATATCAAAAAAGTATAATTCATCTGTACAATTTAACTGCTCCCTACACACAAAGCAAAAACATACATTTCATAACCACTATTGGTCACTGGAAGGTCAGGGAGAAGAAAACAAGAGATAAAATTAATAATGTCTGTACAGTGAAGGAATTTAGAAACCACTTACAAAGACTTGGAAGATTTTTTTAAATATAATTGGTTTTCTTTACTAAAAATAATAATTTCACATTTTTTAACGATCACACTTTATCACACAACCAGCAGCACAATAAGGAACATGTAGTTAGTTTGTGTGAAAGCAAAAAAAATGCTTCCAGAGCTCATATTAATGCCTGGCAGAAGAGGTAATGCTTGGGTCATGCACAACATAGCCAGGATTTTAAGTTGACACTTCATCAAATCATTTGAATAATGGTTCTTTTGACATGTAGATTGCTTTTCCAAAAAGAGCTGCCTTATCCTTCTCCACACCCACTTTCATACTGGGTAAGTGGAAGAGCAATTTCATATCTGATTTCCTATTGAGTTCTTTTCTTAGCTTAGTTATAGCAAGTAAAGTGATAAAGCACTGTACTATCCAACTCCTCATTACTTATCCCTGTTTCACAGGAAAAAAATTCGTGGTGTTCCCTACACATACACTTTTCTGAAGGTACTTGGTTTTTAGTTTTACCTGTCTCCTTGCTTTTAGGAATGTACAAGTGACAATCTATAAAAAATATACATAAACAAGACTTCCATGTTTAAAAGACTCAAGAGAAATGATGTCAAATAATATTTTTTTTAAATGGCTATTTTCCATTTATTATTAAAAAAATTAATGATTTGAAACAGAGCCTATGACTTTTAAAAAATTCTGTGCCTTTGTGCTTGCGGTATTTATTTTGTTTTATATTCAGCATTCTACCACCTGAACATCTAACCTTTGAAACGTGAACTAAGGTGTCTCAAATTAGGCACCCAAAAATTAAGGAACATATCATCACGTCATTTTTTAAAATATTGGCCAAATCTTTTTGAAAAAACTGAATTACTTTGACTGGGAAATGACTGCTAGAGGGGAGATGTCATACGTCTGACTATATGAATATAACTGTCTAGAGAAGCAAAAACCTATTTGCTTTAAATTATACTCATTTTAGGTGAACTTTTCTAAAGGAAGATCCTTCAACAGGCACAAAATGAAATTACATGCAAGTAACTATGACAGTTATGGCAATATCCTGCAATATGTTTGGGAAATCTTTCTGCATTAAGTTTGCATATTGTTGGGGGCCACTGATTGCACAATAATTCCCCCCAGGAACTAAGTAGTACAAGGGTAGAGTGGTTATGCAAATTAATTCAGTGTGTTAGACCTCCAGACAGGTATCACCGCTCAGAACAAGATTATTATTTTGTAGATCCCAGTTCCTGGAATGTCTGCGCCATCCATGCTCTGCCCTAAAGCCCAGACCCAAGTTGGCCTCTTCCCCCAAAACTCTGCTCACACAGGAGGTGGAGAAGAGGGAAGAGAGGAATGAGCAGTGGCCAGGACCTTGCGGGAGGGAAGAGGCCCACTAGGGGGCAATGGTCAAGGTAGCAGGCCCATTCTGAGCATGGCCCCAGCACCATGGTGCTGTTAGCCTCATTGTAAGCTTGGTACTACCACTTCCTGGAAAGGCTCACTGATACCAATACAAACCGGAAGAGGCCAACAGGCAAAAGATGATTTTTGGATTAACAGCCTGAGCTGAAACAGACTCAGGGCTTTCTTGTTGATCCAACAGAAGGACAGGACCTGCTGGCCAAAGGTCAAAGGACCCCCAATCCCTAATGAAAGGTTGGATGGACTGACACCAAACACAGCCCTCATGGAGATGGGGTAAGGGGATGACCTCTGGTAAGCCAATAGCATGGGTGTACATTCTTTCATTTTTTTCATATATTCTCTGTACAGCTTTTATCTTAAAAATCAATGTGCTTGGTCAAAAGAAGTGGTATGGTAACTTAACATGGACCATGACCCTGTTTATAGCCTTTGAAAAGAAAACAAAGCAGAGATACAGATCCGTGTAGGCGTGCTTTGCTGAGTTACATGGTTTAGGTAGGAGACTGGGTAGCCTAGAAAACCTTTGGGCATAAAAAAAGTAAGAGATGCAGGACCCCTTCACCAAGAATGGTGTTGGCTAAGAACTGGAAGCCAAAAAGGAGGAGTGGCCTTGCTGGACCATAGAGGGGGAATACAAAAAGAGTGGCCCTGGACTGTGACACTAACCATGTTATTTTTTTTTAAATAGAAAAGCCTGTGTACACAGTATAACAAGTTTCCCCTGGATGCTAGATACAAGATGAAACAATGCCGACAGAAAATAGGGGTGGGGGAAGAGTCAAGACTCTATAGTGAAAAAAATGAAGGTTCATGGCCAAACTTTTACAGGTTAGTCCGTATGAGAGTTGTTTTCCATTTTAGAATCAATCCACATTGTATGATTTAGAATCAATCATACAATTGTTTCTGCTATCATTGTAAGTGACAAATATAGGGCTTTAGTCTGGGAGTGTCAAAAAAAACATTGAAAAGGAGGGATGTAAAATTACACAAGCACTTAACTCCATGAGACTTCTTTGGAAATTCCACAATTCATACATTGTCTCTGAGTTAGTTCAGTCAATTACCTATACAAAAAGTCGTGTCTCTGTGTGTGTGTCTCTCTCAGATCACTTCTGAAGCACATGCTATTGAATTTAGGCCAATTTCTCTGGAGGGATAAAGCAAAACCAATAAAACCAAAACCTTCAAGTATGAAACTCAATGTCATACTGTGACACTGTATTTTTTTAAAAGGTGAAAACAATTAGGAGGTTCCATTTGAGCTGCTTGGCAGAAATTAGGGAGGGGAGAAATAGCAAGAGTAAATAGAGGAAAATCATTGTTAAACTCCATTAGGGACAGATTAAAATGATTTTCAATTACTTGTCTGCCTGCCTCTGTAGTATGTAACCATCAAGCCGCCTAGTGTATCAACCACCTTCTCTGGCAATCAGCATATCACAGAAAGGGCCTCTTACCACCAATATGTGGGGTTGGGAGAGAGATGCATCTCATTCACTTCTGCTGACAAGTAGAAAGCATCATATTGCAGCAGCATCAGGCTGCTTGCAACTCTGTTCTCTCTATTGTGTTTCTTATAGGTGACCTGGTCAGTGTGCCGAGTCCCACTTTTACAGCAGGTTTCTGCTTTTAAAAAGAAAGGAAGGTTAATCTTGAGTTAAGGTCCTGTTCTAAGATCTAGGCTCAGCTGAGCTCCCAATTCTGCCATATATTCCCTGTGTGACCATCAATAAATTATTTAACCTCTCTAGGTTTCACTTCCACATCTGTACAAATAGGAAGTAGATGTAGTAGCCATGTAGTACCATAAGAACCAACTACGGGGAAAGGGAAAGAGAAAGAGAGAGAGACACACGCACACTTGGGAACTGGCCTTCATAAGCAATTTTGACACACTTTCTCAGGGTATGGCTACACTAGCCACCCTAGTTCTAACTAGGGTGGCTAATGTAGTCATTCGAACTTGCAAATGAAACCCGGGATTTAAATATCCCGGGCTTCATTTGCATGTTCCCGGGCGCCACCATTTTTAAATGCCCGGTAGCTCGAACTACCTGCCCGCGGCTACACGCGGCACGGGCTAGGTAGTTCGAATTAACACTCTTAATTCGAACTACCGTTACTCCTCATTGCAGGAGGAGTAACGGTAGTTTGAATTAAAAGTGTTAATTCGAACTACTTAGCCCGTGCCGCGAGTAGCCGCGGGCAGGTAGTTCGAGCTACCGGGCATTTAAAAATGGCGGCGCCCGGGAACATGCAAATGAAGCCCGGGATATTTAAATCCCAGGCTTCATTTGCAAGTTCGAATGACTACATTAGCCACCCTAGTTCGAACTAGGGGGCTAGTGTAGCCATACTCTCAGGGACTGAACAAAGACATGAACTGGATGGGCTGTTATATTCCACACCCAAATGACATCAAAAGCTAAGTATGGATCACTTACAGCCCACTCAATTAGCCTCATTTAGCACCAGCACTATAACTGACAGGTTTTTTTTTTTTCCTTTCTTCCCTTCTCCATTTTTCTGTTTTAAATTGGGAAAATTTTCCTTTTTTCTCCACTCATCTAAAGTGGGTTTTGCCAGCAGTGTTATTTTGGAATAACTGACACTATTTCAAAATAACATCATGCACATCTACACAGCAAGCCTTTACTTCAAAATAATGTCAAACTGGAGGACTTCTTCCTCAGACTCATGGTAACCCTCGTTTCACAAGGAGTAACGGAAGCCGAAGGAAGAGTGTTCTTCCATCGACGTCCTGCTGTGTGGAAAGCGCCAAAAGCCGAATAAAGCTATTTCGACTTAAGCTACGCAATTGACATAGCTGAAGTTGGGTAGCTTAATTCAACTTCATCCCTACGGTATAGATGTACCCTAAGGTGCTACAAGACTACTCTTTTTTTTTAAGTTACAGACTAACACAGCTACTCCTCTGAGACATAGTTCTTGCCTATTCTACAAAATACTGCTTTTCTCCTGCCCTTGGTCGAGGGCATCTATTGAGATTGTAAGCTCACTGGGGCAGGAGTTATTGGCAGCAAGCTACAGCACTGCAATATCTCTCAACAAAGATACCAGAGTTCCTGTGTAAAGTAAGTAGTTCCAAATTTTTATTTCTATAATGAGGTTCAGCACTACTAGAGAGAGTCAAAAGGTTTTTAAAATGTAGGTACATTGTTCCAAATCAACTACAGAATATTGCTGATCATAAACAGACCAATAGTGGAGTATGAGCAGTATGTGATTAGATTCTTGATTGCCAACAGCTGAGTGTCTTATAGCTAGTGAGGAAATTCAAAACTCTGACTACCTTGTCTCAGAATTTCCTTGATTTTCTTGTTTGGCTCATCACTAGGTGTTTAATGTGATTTCCTGTTTCATTTTTTGCTTACTGCAAAGGTGGAGATATGCATATCGGTCTTTAGAATCATATGCAGTATTTCTGCTGAAAGCCCAGGATGTGAGATAGATTTAGGGCTTGGAGTCCTACACCATTCCTGTGTCCATCAGACAGACTGTACCCTTGTTCACACTACTGTAATAATTTTTGTACGGGGCATGTCTTATAAGGTATCATTTAGCTCATGATTTGATTGTCAAAGCTGACCCAAGAAGTTTGGTCAATAATGCTGAAAGCATGTGATGAGAAAACTTTGTTCTGAATTTAAGAGTTTGTTAAATGCAACTGGATACCTAAATTCTTTATTTTTCCTCTAATAGTATTTGCTTTTTATGCCACATTATTTGTATTCCCTTAAAATCTCTTTGTAGTTAATTGTTTTATCTAATCCAGTGTGCTTACATTGAAGTGTTTGAGAAACTCCATTTAGGGTGACAAGCTGTGTGCATATTTTATCTATTACAAAAATCAGACTTATGTAAAGGTGTATTGTCCATGGGAGAGCTTGGTAGTATAGAACAGGGATTTCCCCCTGAAATGTAAGATGGAGGATGTTGTGATCACCCTGCAATATAACCAGGGTTGATTAGAGCCAAGCATGGATAGCAAGCTGCAGTTACCCAAATACTCAGGGAGAAGCTTGTATGCTGGAAGTAGGGTTGCCAGTGCCTAATCACTCAAACCCAAACACCTATTCCCCAAGGACACAACCCCTCCCTGAGGTCCTACCTCCTCTCACTCCATCCCCCACCCTCATTTAATGAAACTAGAACATAAGAACATAAGAATGGCCGTACTGGGTGAGACCAAAGGTCCATCTAGCCCAGAATCCTGTCTGCCGACAGTGGCCAGCACCAGGTGCCCCAGAGAGGGTGGACCGAAGACAATGATCAAGTGATTTGTCTCCTGCCATCCCTCTCCAGCCTCTGACAAACAGAGGCCAAGGACACCATTTTATCCCTGGGCTAATAGTCTTTTATGGACCTAACCTCCATGAAATTATCTAGCTTCTCTTTAAACTCTATTATAGTCCTAGCCTTCACAGCCTCCTCTGGCAAGGAGTTCCACAGGCTGACTACATGCTGTGTGAAGAAGAACTTTCTTTTATGAGTTTTAAACCTGCTACCCATTAATTTCATTTGGTGTCCTCTAGTTCTTCTATTTAGGGAACTAATAAATAACTTCTCTTTATCAGCCCTCTCCACACCACTCATGATTTTATATACCTCTATCATATCCCCCCTCAGTCTCCTCTTTTCTAAACTGAAAAGTCCCAGTCGCTTTAACCTCTCCTCATATGGGACCCGTTCCAAACCCCTAATCATTTTAGTTGCCCTTTTCTGAACCCTTTTCAAGGCCAAAATACCTTTTTTGAGGTGAGGAGACCACATCTGTACACAGTATTCAAGATGTGGGCGTACCATAGTTTTATACAGGGGCAGTAAGATATTCTGGGTCTTATTTTCTATCCCTTTCTTAATAATTCCTAGCATCCTATTTGCCTTTTTGACCGCCGCTGCACACTGCGTGGAAGTTTTCAGAGAACTGTCCACGATAACTCCAAGATCTCTTTCCTGATTTGTTGTAGCCAAATTAGCCCCCATCATACTGTACATATAGTTGGGGTTATTTTTCCCGATGTGCATTACTTTACACTTATCCACATTAAATTTCATTTGCCATTTTGTTGCCCAATCACTCATTTTGGTGAGATCTTCTTGGAGTCCTTCTCAGTCTGCTTCTGTCTTGACTATCCTAAACAGTTTGGTATCATCTGCAAACTTTACCACCTCACTGCTTACCCCTTTCTCCAGATCATTTATGAATAAGTTGAACAGGATTGGTCCTAGGACCGACCCTTGGGGGACACCACTAGTTATCCCTCTCCAATTAGGATGGGAAAAAGGGTTAGGTGGGCTCTGGGCTGTGACTAGAGATTTGGAGTGTAGGATAGGTCTCTGGGCTGAGCCTGGGGCAGGGTTGCAGGACCTGGGAGGGAGTTTGCATGAGGAGGGTTAAGAGTTCAGGTTCCAGCTGAGCAGCACTTAGCCTAACTGACTGGGAGCCACCCAAGGTAAGGCAGGCTCCCTGCCTCCTCTGGTTCTGTGCCAATCCTTGTTGTCCCTGCAGATTCCCTGGCCCTCCATGACTTGCCTCTGTCTGCAGTCACTGCCTCCACATTTCCCAATTAATGAGAGCCGCCAAATCAGGACTGAGGGTGGGAGCAGCACAGAGACACTCCACATCCCTCCCAATGGCTGTAGAGTATGCCACAGGTGGCACGGGCCAGGGCAGACAGGAAGCCTGCCTTACCCTTGCTACACATATATCAGTTTAAAATCACTTGGACTAGCTACAGGAGCCTCCTGGGGATTAAGCCCAATCCCGGCAGAGTCCTGACAAAACAGAGGATTGGCACTTCTAGCTCAAAGGCTATTTGTGAGCAACCTAACTGGGGCTCCTTCAGCAAAGCATCCAAGTTTGCTGGACAGGGGTGACAGGTATACATTGATCAGATGTGTACTCTGGCCCGGCTGGTGACAGAATTCACCAGGCCCTAGGCAGTGTGGGGTGGGAGGAGGAACACTTGGCTCTGGGTAGGGGTAGGGCTTCGGACAGAAGGAGCAGGGCTGAGGATAGTTAGCCATCAGCTCTGCCTGGATCATGCTGCATCATCTCAGCCAGACTTTTGTGCCACCTGGAGTGTGCTGCTTAGGATTCTGGGTGGTGATTTTAAAGGCCTAGAGTCCTGGGCCATTTTAAACTGCCAGGCCTTGAGGCAATTGTCCCCCTTTCTCCCTTGCCCCTATCAGTGGCCCTCTGCTCTGATATGTCACACCGTCATGTTATCTGGGAATAAATTACAAAGATGAAAAAATGACCCTCACCCTTGCCTGTTCAGAATCCTCACTCACTAAATCATGTTTAGAGCCAGAATTGTGTATTTTTACTTTCACATAAGACGGTTAGCAAGTCACTGGTGCTTGGTCTAAGTTGCTGTATAGCGCTGGGTTAAAATGTGGCCTTCAGCGAGACATGGGACTAAAAATACTGATAAAAGTGGACACACATATGTATGTGCTTGATTATGGCTTTGTATGGGTAATTGAGATCTAGGACTCTGAAACAAGAATGTTTTGTGCAGAAATTGTCCCTCATGACAGAAAGTATATTTGCAAGAAGAACATGAAAATTCACATTTCTATGCAAAAAGGGTTATATTGGGATATAACCTGCACTAGGTACAACACTTAACGAAAGCAAAACTGCAAGTATTTTCACATTAATCCTATGAAAAATTTCTGAATTTCAGACAACTCTAAAAAGAAAGCCAGTAGCTCCGTTTAAAAAAATTGGGATGAGGGTTTAGCTGAACCAGCCTTGTAGGCTTCACTTAGCAGTAGCTGGCTTCACTGCAGGAGTAAACTGTGTTTTGATAGGTGGATATTACTTGATCCCAGTTCCTCTCTGAAGACTGATAAAAATGTCCAGTTAGGGTCTCTATGGGCTAGGTTTAATGCTCCAGATCCAGTATCTCCTTCACACACAGGTAGTCAGGTGTTATTTGATTCAGACTAAGTATAGGAACAGCAGGAGGGGCTTAATTTAAAACCCACTGTCTCTTCCACACCATCATCAATTCCTTCAATATGAATATAGACTTGGAAGGGACCTCAAGGGATTATCTAGTCCAGGTATAACCCACACATCTTCTGGGGGTGGTTCATTGTCCATATAGTGGCACTTGGACCACTTATAGAGATAAAGAATGAGTGAGCTCTGCCACCTTAGCTGAGAATCAGCTGGCTTCTACCTCAAGATATAGAGGCTAATTCACTAATCTCCAGAGGTCCCTGGTTCATTTCCACCTTTTGGCATTACATATGCATTCCCAGTGAGGCAGGATGGATTCCCAAAGATCTGCCTCTTCAACAGATTTTAAAAGTTAGATGCTTTCTACATAAAATATAGACTTTCTACAAAACAATTAAAATGAGCCTGCCTCTTCCCCCCTGCTTCAAATGTTGCCAATCTTACTGGAGGCATAACTGCTAAAAATGACCCTTCAAGCTCATATTCAGAAATTTGAGAGGACCCCCCCCCTTGCTTATCAAAATACAAACCATCCAAAATAAGAGACAAGATGTATTTCTAAATGTTTCCATTCCATCACAGTTACCATGGGGAAACTTGGTCAAGGTTAAAAGCAGTGCCAAAAATCTATTCATTTAGTAAACAGTAGATGTAAAATGTAATTATCCCAAAAGCAAACTTTACTAAGAGGATAACTGTCAGAGCTGTTACAGTAAAAGGTCTCTTTACAATTTTAATCCGACAGGCTGAGAGTTCCCTGGTGAAAACAATTCTTATTAAAACCACAAATGCAAGAGTACTTTTCAGCCTCTACTCCCCACTGTGCCTCTTGTAACAAGCTTACAACGCAAATTAAACTGATTTGTTTGCCACACTGACCATGAAGAGAACATGAACAATGGCCTCACTCAGTATTATTTTACAAAATAAGTAATTCAGATTTCAGAAAATAAAATCATTCTTAGTTTACAGGATGCAATACCAATCCAAATTCCAATGGCTCTTGTTCCAGCTCTTGAAGAGGGGAATAGTTTTCTATATTCACTTTTAGCAGTCAAGCAAAAAAGGGCTGATCAGAATAATAAAAAACACATTCATTCTGATATCAGTCCTCCAAACCTCAAAATGGGCTTAGGATACAGAGTAGGGCCCAATTTCACTTTTACAGAAATCTGTGGCAAAATTCTTATTGACTGCTATGATACAGCATCTGGCTGATGAACAAGAGTATGGACTCCAGATCAGCGCAAGACAGCCAGCTGCAGATAGTGAAAGGAGCCCCACAAGAGGCAAAAAAGGTGATGAGTGCTGCCTATACTCCCCTTTTGTGGAGATTTTCACAAGATTCTCTTTATTAAAGATGAACCATCTTCCTGTTGCAAACCACAAAACAAAATTACACTGCTTCTGTATTTGCCCCAAAAGGCATGAGTGTCTCTGACTTTGCCATAAAGCTTGCAGAACAGTTATCAAACCCAATTAATTAGCCACAAAGTATGCAATTGGCACTTGCCATCAGGGGGCTGACAGATTTGCCCAGCCCCTGGGCAAGCTGGAATGGCGAGCCCGTGCTCCTGGAAGGGATAGGGCCTCAGGTGGAAGGGCAAGGTTGGAAAGCCATGCCTTCCCCCACAGCCAGCCCTCAGGGGTGCTTGGAGCATGCCATCAACCAGCCCTCAGAAGTGCCTAGAACACAACACCCAGTACTCAGATGTATATATAAACTATACATATATAGTACAGTACTGGCAGGTGGGAGTCTGGGGCCTTTTGATTAGCCAGGCCCTTGTCCAATTGCCTCCTCCCCGCCCTAACCCTCCCCCCACTTGACAGGCTTGCTTGTCATTTACTGCCGTTTTAGGATGGCGTAAAGGGCATTGTACTATGATGAACAATGAATTCCCAATGGTCCTTTCAGGGGCCTTGCTCCTGCTAAGAGCTCCATGCAGCCCCCTTTCTGACTGAAATCCCACCAAAGCAATTGGTGACTTATTACACAGAGCTCATTTCAGGATTGAAGCCATAGACTATAATGGGACAAACAAATCAACTAACAAGAGCCTTCCAAGAGGTATATGCTCAGCAGCCTTTTCCATTTCTATTTAAAAAACAAAAAACAAAAAAAACCCAGAAGCCAAAAGTAGAATATTTTAGAGAGTCAAAAGGGTTGGAACAACCAAGAGCAATGAGAAGCTCCAGTTGCTTTACATCTCAAGGGATCCCTTTTACAAATCCTTGCAACACATGTCAAACTCCATCCTGCCTCTTCAGGGGCCAAAATGTCTTTTGACAGGGACTCAATCGTTTCATCTACTGAAGCTGTCCTGTCTGAAGCAAGCCGTTTTGATGCTCTGAAAACCAGGCTTTGTATCTAGCACTCCCAGTCTCCATGGATTAGAATTTCTTTCAATTGAACGATCGGCAGTGTTACCTGGGTGGTTGATTTAAAACAATTTTAGTTGTGATATGTAAGCGTAGTCCTGTGACAGCTACTGTTTGATGGGTAATTCCTCTGATGGTGCTGCTGCCTATTATTTTGTGCCCAATTCTGCTGCTTTCAGTCAGGAAAAGGAACCAAAGGAAGTTACGGCTCTCGTAAGTATCCCCATAACGGATGTGTCTACCCTTGATGACCTATATCAACATCCCTTGATGACCTATATCGGCTAACAGATTTAGTGTTCCAGATGCTGAGCTGTAAAACTGAAGTGCAGCTGCAGGGTCCCAGAGCTGGACCTGAGATTTGAGACCCCATGAGGGTGGAGGGTGACACGCACCATTGGGGGTGCCTCCTAGAGTACTGACACAACCACTGCCACTCACCTTCCAGGTCTCTGGGGCTTCTCTCCGCTCAGTCCTGTGGGGCCAGCTCCACTGGTCTCCCCCCGCCAAGCTGAGATCACTGCTTCCTCCCACCCAAGTAGCAGTATGGACAATGAATCTCTTCAGGTCCAAGGAAAATGCAGTTTTAGGCCCAGCTTCCTGGGATACCACTCCCCAAATGGGATCAGAACCCCAAATGAATTAGTTAGGTAAGCCCCCTTTAACAATGAAAGGGGTTTGATAGAAAATAAGTGATCTTATTAAGTAAAGCAGTAGGATTTAAGTGGTAATAAGTGAGAACAGGCAGAGCAAAGAAGATTACAAACACAAAATAACAGAAAACGCTTAGCTAACTAACACTGAAACCTCAGTACCCAAACTCACTACAAACTCATTACAAACTCACCCTAAAATGGTTTCTTTTTCTGGCCAAGCCTTCCAACCAGGGTAGTCTCCTTTTCCCTGGGGTCTCCAGTTCCCTCCCTTGAGTATGCCACACCAGCCACCAAAAGACCCAGACCCCTACTTTCCTATTGTTTTTAAAGATTCCTTCCTTGCATGGGAAGTCACCAGGCCAGTTGGGATAGACATGTGACTTTCCCAGACCACCCACTGCTAACACTTGAAGGACAAAAGTGATTGTTTAACAGTTAGTCATCAAGACATTAAGGGTAACACCCAGGACAGCTTTCATTCACACATTTAAAAACCATAAAGCATTCCACACTCCATATGTCTAATTTTATACATAAGAATGATATACTTACACAGATCTGGCAGATTATGAAATGAAGATTGATTGGTTACATGAAGCAATTTGTTCCAAGCATCTTTGAGTTATGTAGATTTGTGTTCTTAAGTCCATTTAATAAACCATGGTGGAGGGCAGCACAGAGGGTCCCAGAAGCAGGGGTCCCACATCCCTATGAACCCAAGCTAGCTGATTTGCCAGCCATGGATGTTAATTGTAGGGTAAACATGCCTTATGTTTCTCTGGTATTTAGTTTAGTAACCTTTCCTTTGCCTTCAGATCAGCAGTTTGAGTGAATATCCTAAACACATCACCTGAAGTGCTTCCCAACTGTCATTGTCTTGAATTTTAGAGGCCTTCCGCACCATTGATTTTTAAGCAGAGCTTCCTGTTGGTTTCAATAGGGAACTCTACTTTTTTTTTCAAAAAGCATAATCAATAGCATAATACAACCCTTACACAGTAAGCAGAACAAGAGATATTATTTGAGGATGATTCTAGCACTACAAAGTGAGTTTGGTTCAAAATATAAGGAAAACAGACACAGCTACATAGTTTGAAGGGTTTTATTGATTTTCAAGCACAAACAATGCATACAATGACTGAACAAATACCAGCACAGCTCTGTCTGTGGGAAAAGGATACTCAAAACCTAAGTAAGAACTGTGGTGCCAATGACAGTAACTCTTAAGTAACCTCTTAGTAACCTCTTTAAGGGACTCAATCTTGAGCAGCTGATGCTCTTGTCCAATGAGTAAAGTTATTAGGGACTTGAGCAGGGAACTATTTTTAAAACATTAAAAGCAAAATGTAGGGGTAAGAGTAGTGTAGTTGGAAGCTATGTCTTTAAAAATATAATTGTACTATACCTAAAAGTATTCAGACTTAGCCCTGGTCTACCATAGGGCATTATTTCGAAATAACCCCCTTAGATCGAATTTATAAAATGGAGCGTCCACACTATGAAGCCCATTATTTCAAAATAATGGGCCACTTATTTCAAAATCTGTACTCCTGCTTTCCTTGGGAATAAATCTAGTTTCAAAATAGTTATTTCAAAATAGCTTGTGTGGATGCTCCAGTGCCACTATTTCAAAATAATTGCTCCCCAGAGCAATTCAAAGTAATTATTCCCCAATGTTTTTGCGGGCTTTAAATAGAGATAGCATGTCCACATTAACGGAACCTGCCTCTGACTAATTTTGAGGCTTTCCCTTAGTAAAGTCAGGAGTTATGTCAAATCTAGTTATTTCAGAATAATTTCCTAGTGTAGACATGCCCTTAGCCAGGCATAGAGCATAGTGTGTAGGGGTTCCATTAGAACACAACACAAACAGATTTTTAAAAAGGTAAATCTCTTGAGCTCTGACATCTGGTTTTCTATGAGAATTATAATTCTACAATGTGATTCCTACATTTTCAGGCCAGAGGGGAGGGACCATGATGATAATCTAGTTTGAACTGCTGCATAACAAGTCAGAGTTTTACTCTGCAACAAACTTGTAACTGTTGAGCTAGAGAATACTGATATAAACATATCCAGTCTTGATTTGAAGGCTTCAAGTGACAAGGAACACTCCACATCCTGAGGGCTAAATTTTTCCATTGGTTAACTATCCACAATGAAAAAAAAATGCACTATTTCAAGTCTAAACTGAGCTTTTTGGATGCACAGTCTCCACATTTTTCAAGTTCTCTGAAAACAGAAGGGCAAGAAATGTACTTTTAAATAAATGAAAGCTAAGATTCTCATCTACTCACCCTTTTCTCCAGGAACTGAGCCTTTAAAGTAAAAAACTTGGTATCCCATGGCTCACATTAAAATAATGAGAATTCGAAACTCTGCATCTCCAATCATTCTTAGTCTAGAACAAAATAATTCTGTTGGAAGCAACTATTCTCTACTTTGGGAAGGACATGTACAATTTGTTGTCTTCTGTACTCTCTCTCAAGTTTGTGATGTTTACAAGCTCTACCATGGGTCTAGTGTTCAGGGAATCAACTGTTACCAGTGTACATTGGATGCAAGAAGGTAGTGGTGTATTCAAAGAACTTTGGTATGTCAAACTTTCACAATGCTGGGGGAAACTGAGGCAAATGATACTGAGACAGTGTTTATTTTGAAAGTTACACTGTTGTTCCAGATTAATGTTGCATTAACACTTCTGTTTATAACAGAAAATATTAGACTCAGTACTTCTGTAAAGGGACTTAATGACTCTTGAAACACCTTTCCTAGGTGCCTCTATTTTCCCAGACTTCTGGTGGAGACTTCAGCCAATTCTGTTTTGCAATATTAAGAGCAATCCTACATATCGAACCCAGCTATTGCTGCTGACACCGCCTGGCATGAGAGTGACAGGATAGACCATTACAGTTCCAAAGAAGATACTCAATCCGATACTATGTATTTGCACAATACATTTTCTAATACAGACCCTAAACATCAGAATGCTATTTATCTGACAGGTTTTAATGGCTCCTACTGAGCAATTATGGTGCTTCAAGTATGTAACATTTTATGAAGTTTCTATTCTCATACAATTTAATTTAAAAAGATAATTATTTTCTCAGGATGTGCAAACCACAAAAGGCAATTTCAGAACAGAAACTCATATTCTGTCCCCAAATTCCATGTATGATGCAGCAACTGAGGTCTCCTGCTGTTCTGAGGCTAGCTGAAAGGAAATCCAGGTAATATGCAATCAAACATTTTAAGTTGAATTTTAAAAAAGTAATAAGTAAAAGGAATCCTGAATGGTATTCCTTAGCATTTGCAGATGCTGAGTGAATTTTACCTCTAACTCAGATAACATCTGGTCCCTGAAATTTGAGCCATGGGAGTTTTCCTAATTTTCCTTTGCTGTTAAGAAAAATGCTTCTACCATAGATCTGAAATAGTCAAAATATTCTGCATGGGTTCTGTTCTTACAGTTGTCTCAGAGTGTAAGTATCACTAAATAACTCTGCTGTTGCTTCCTTCTCCTTTCCCCAGTTATATCCTGAGTTAAAAAGATATGGCTGCCATACATTTCAATGCTGTGTATTCCATTGCAATTCTTCTGCTTTCCAACTTACATAATTTATATTGCTCTGTCTGCTGTTTTCATACCATCTTCTTCGTAAATTTTTAACTAATATACTCTATTTTCAGGCATTCTTTATGCTCAAAATCATACCATAACAGGAGTGCAGTCCTTGTGTTGTCAATGCATCACAAATCACAATGCTCCCCACCTTTATTTCAGTTGTTCGGCTTTCAGATTAACTTTTTTCACAGGCATTCTTTTGAAAACAAAATATTATCAAATGACTCCACTTACAGATGATTAAGCTCAGAAGGATCAAATAAGTCATTGAGTTGGAGGCAAAAAAAAAAAAAAAAGGTTAGTACAACATGTTTTTTAAAAACACAAACATAAAATGGGCACCAAATAAATCAGACGAATTACCCAAGAAGCAGTATCTGTCATGGAACTAAGGTTACATAGCAACAACAAAAGTTTCTTTAAATAAACCACCTAGGTAACATTGATTCTTCACTTCAAATAAATCCTTATCCTTGGGGACTTGATATAAATGCTGCTGTTCAGAGCATCAAAACTGTTTGCTTCTTAGAGGACAGCTCAAACAGATGAAATAATTCTGAGTCCTTGTCAAAAGACCTTTCAGCCCTCTAAGAAGCAGGGTAGAATTTGACATGCAGGGATTTGCAGAGTAGCTCCCTGGGGACGTATACAACTGGAGCTTTTGGGTATGTCTACACAGCAAAGTTATTTCGGAATAACTATGCAAGCATCTACACAGCAATAGCATTATTTTGAAATAACACGGAAGCTTATTTCAGCGCTCGTAAACCTCATTCTATGAGGAGTAACGTCTCTTCTGAAATAGCTATTTCTATATAGGGGCTGTGTAGACAGTGCAGCTGCAGTTATTTTGAAATAAGGGGCCTCCAGTCCTTCCCAAGATGCCCTGCTTGTCGCTCTGTCCTGCCCCCACTTAGAGGACCTGGACTGCATCCTGGGCAGCAGGGCAGTTCCTTCACCCCTAGTACTGGACTCAGGGCTTGAGACACCCGTCATTATCCTCCCAGGGGACAGAGATGAAGAGGAGCCAGACAATGCCAATACAATGACCATCCTGGCCCTGGAGCCAGTAACCCCATACTGTGGATGTGTCCCAGGCATCATCAGAGGCCGGGGAAGGAACATCAGGTGAGTGCTCTCAACCTTCCTTCACACAGGAGGTGGAGGAGGTGGGCAGCGAGGGGTAGCTGGGCATTCCTCACTTGGCCCTTGTGGCCTGGGGGTTCATACAGCAGCCTGTACACATGGGAGCAAATGCCGTGCCGCTCCTGGCAACTCACCTCTTCCCGCAGTACCATGCCCCCCCTCTCCTGAGGCAAGTAGTGAAAGAAGTCCTCTCCCTGTGAAATGCTACCACTGCCAGGCCTGGCACATGCGTGGCTTGGAGGAAAGCCCAGCCAGCCCAAGGCCCCCCTCTCACCCGTAGTATCCCACTCTGGCCAGCACCTTCATATGCCTGCTTGTCCCCAGGATACAGGAGTAGTGAGGCTTCCTCTAGGGAACATCTGGGCCCCTGTAGGAATGGGCCCACTGGCCAGAGCACGCATTGCCTTGCTCCAAGCACGTCATCTTCAACTTAGCTGAGAACTGTCACTCTCAGCTCACAGATGAGGGCAAGGCTTCAGGCACAGTGTCACCTGGGATGACTGACCATCTCTCTGTTCTCCACAGCCAGACCAGCTGCGAGCAGGGGGTGGTCAACATCACCCAGGACAGCCTCCTGAACCCGAGGGACCTGTAGGCACCGGAGACCCATGGACGAGTTCCAGAGGGGGCACCTCATGGCACTCCAATCCCACAGTCAAGTGCCACTCCCAGCCTCAGCCCCAGCCCTGAGCCTCTCTTCACTCCTCCTGCCCCTTCCAGCGCCCTCCCCCGCCCCCAAGGTTCTCATCACCTCTCCTCCCCGCTCTATCCTCTCCCAAGTTTTTTCTCTAATCCCTCCCTAGTGACTTTAACCCCAAATAAAAAGAAACAGATTTTATTTTTTCCATACACAAGTTGTCTGTTTTATTGTCTCTGCAGGGAAGTGGAGGAAGGGGAAAGGGAAGAAAGACAGAGAAGGACAATGCACAAGCCCCTAGTGGGGAGTCCCAGGGGAGAGTGTAACTGGGGCCCTTGCAAGAAACTCTTCCTCAGGGCCTCCCCAATGTGCACAGCCCCCCGATGGGCCTGCCTGAGCAGCCATGCATAGCTGCCATGCAAGGCCCTGCCGATGCAGTCAGCCTCCACCCCCCACCATGGCAGGAATGTCTCCCCCTTCTGCTCACAAATATTGTGGAGCACACAACACGCAGCCACCATGTGAGAGAGGTTGCACTCCCCAGGGTCCAGCCGGGTGAGGAAGCATCTGAACTACACCTTCAAATGCCCAAACACACCCTCAGTGACCATGCAGGCCCTGCAGAGCCTGGAGTTGAACTGTTCCCAAGAGTGGTCGAGGTGGACGATGTATGCCAAGGTGGATGACCTTTACAGCAAGATGGTGTTGATGGACTGCACCACCTGTAGAAGACAAACAGAATCAGAGCGATGCCAGGGCCCTTGGGAGGTCCCCCAGCCTACCCCTACAACCAGAAGGAACCTCCCACTTACCCCATCCCCAGCAGGGATTTCTGAGGGTAGTTTGAAAAAGCCTCCTGGAAAGGGGGCTTGCACCCCTACCACCCCTTTCCCTAGGGAACCCCATTCCAGCAGTCCACCCGGTAGCCTGTGACAGTACCTTGACAGCAGCATACCCTGCATGAGCACAGCCCTGACTGTTGATGTCCCCACGCTGAATTGATTCTCAACGGTTCAGTAGCTATCCAGTGTGATGAGCTTCCAGAGGACAATGGTGACACACTTCTGGCGGATGATGGCAGGTCTCATATGAGTGTCCGGTCACCTGTGGGCAGGAGCGAGCCACTCACAGAGCTCCAGGAATGTGTCCTTCCTTCTGAAGTTCTGGAACCACTGCTGGTCTCCCCACCACTCCTTGATGATCCGGTCCCACCAGTCTGCACGGGTGTCCGGGTGCCAAAAGCAGTGGAGCATGGGGTCCAGGGAGGGTGATCCAGTTGCATGAGCCACACCCACACAGATCTGAGAAGGGTCTCTCAGAGCAGCTGGGGGTGGGGGTTCCTGCAGGGCCTGGGTGGCAGCCTGCAGAAACTGCTATATTACTTGCAGCACAAGCTGCAAAACCTGTAGACTGTCCAGAGGCAACTTCGGCTTCCTAGCTAGCAAACTGAGGCATCCTCAAGGGCAACCACAGCAGGCCAAAGAAAAGGCTTTGCTGTCCCTCAAGGAGGTAGGCAAAGGAAAAAAAGCCTGAGACACTGCTGTATAGGGAGTCCCTTTAAGTAAAAGCCCCAGATAGCCTGAAGCAGCAGCCACACGAAGGGAGTGCTGACTGGATGCCCTGCCTGAAATGGTACCGGGTGACCTTAAATGGAATTCAACTTCCAGTGACTGTGGGCACTCTATTTCAAAATAGCCAAGTGCTATTTAAATGCACATTTGGTGTGTAGACACACTATTTTGAAATAATCTATTTTGGAAGATATCTTGCAATGTAGACATAGCCTTTGACTCCTTCTAGCTGAATGGATGTGGGCTTCGAAGCTGTGGACTGGGTGGAAGAAAGAGGCTTTATAGCAAAGGAGATGATCTGGCACCAGAGAGGGAATGAAGATGCACTTGCAACACAGGAAAGGCTCTCTGCATAGAACTAGGGTCAGATTTTCAAGACAGCAGCACAATTTCACTATGTTGCTCTTCTCCAAGCTCCCTCCATTTTAATTATATTTTTAGTAAATGTAGTGCATAGAACTGAGTGAAAATTTGTACATGTGGCTCCATTGTTGCCTCCCTTACATATGCAGCTTGGTTTTTCTTGTAGCTTAATCAAAATTTTGCTTACGTCCCCATTGTGCCAGAACTAAGGGATATGAACATGGATTGTTGTTTACCCCCAAAAGTAAGAGGAGAATAAATAAGGTTCTATTGGGTTGTAGAGTGTACAAGCTCACTGGTAACTAGAGTCTTTGGAGAGGGGTTAAGCCTCTGCAGTATGTGAGTGTAGGAATCCACTTCAATTAACAGGCAAAGCCTGTCAGCTCGCAGGACTAGCACAACAGTCCTTTCAATTCCCTGAAAAGGGCTGGAAGTTCCACTTTAAATGGTTTGTTCATTACTAGTCAGCACGTCTAGCGTTAAGACGACCTGAAGAGGAGGTAAGGTGCAGCTGCTGACTAATACTGCTGGACCCCACTCATTCCATTTGTAAAAAATTTTAACAAGAACTTAAAACTTCTGACTCATTAAATACTGGGCCTTGACCTAACCAAATAATGTTGGGTAAAGGCTAACATCAAGGTTACAGACGTAATCATTCCTATATTATTTTAACCGAAGAGAAAGGCTGAATCTCAGCGGAGAGATTATTTTTACAGCAATAATCAGCAGAATTTTAAACAGTTTCATTCCCACTCCTCATCAGTGAAAGTGTGATCTCTCATCACGGGTGCACATGTCCATGGTGATGGCAAGAAAGCCAGGTGTGGTAAACATGATGTTCCTTTGGATATGAAAAACATATTAAATTGTGCAATGATGTTTAGATATGTTTAAGAACTTTATTCTCTTGAATAAAGAGTCAGACAAGATCCATTAATAGGCAAGATCTTCCTCATTTTTTGTGCATACCTCAACGTTACTTGCTTACAGAAGTGCTGGCGTGCTGGCGCTCTATCTTTAAGAGAACAAACATTTCACTTGGGACAATAATGTTCCCTGACACACACGAGTACTGAATGCTAATTACCATGCAGCCTTCATTAGCATATGGCAACATTTTGTTACACAGTAGTGTAAGCTTTCAAAGTCTACAGCAGGGGTCAGCAACCTTTCCGAAGTGGTGTGCCATGATTTAACCCTCCTGCCCTGGGCTGCGCTGCTCCTAGGAGCTCTCTCTCCACCATGCATTGCACTTGGTCTCCTGCGCTGGACTCTGCTCCGGCTTTTCCTATGGGAAGGGGAGGAGCAGCACGCACACTTCCCTTCAAGCTGGATCCAGCACAGAGCCTCGGGACTTCCCAGGCCAGCCTGAGTTGCCAGACTTTGGCCTTCAGTGCAGTGCACGCCTCATTCTCCCTTCTCCCTCCCTCCCCCTGCACCCCCGCTGAGTTTGGCTCCCATCCCAGGGGCTGTGACAGAGCCAGGAACATGCCATGAAGCTGCTGCCCCAGGTAGAGAAAGGGACAGGGCCAAACTTCAGTGAGGGGGTGGCTCAGCTGACATACACCATTTCCACTTCCGCAAGCAGAGACGACGCACATGTAAGGCTGCATTATGCGCCCTGCAGCAGCAGCGCGAGAATGTGCCTAGAGTCTTCCCCCTACCCCGTCTTACGTCTCTGGGGTGCACACACAGAGAACGGGCTCCCCCTCACTCTTCCCCTCTCAGGAGGCTGGTGCTGGCTCCAATCTTTTGGAGATCGAGCAATGCTAGATCTCCAGCACGGTCTCCTCATTGTGGGTGGAGGGAGAGCAATAGGGAGCCTGTTCATTGCACATGCCATTTATGGCATGCATGCCAGATGTTACCAACCCCTGGATCTACAGCCTCAAATAGCTACTTAGTCTACTTTTTTTTAAAAATAAAAGAGTCAAGAAAATGTCTCATTTATATTTTAGAAGAAAAAAGCTACACATTTATAAGTCTGCCTTTGGCTAGAGTTGCAGTGACAAAACCAAGTCCCTGTAATTATACAGTATCATGCAAACTCCCTCTGGATATAGATTCTATTATTCCTGAAACTCTTCATAAAGAGCATTTCATCGATCAAGCTAACAACAATTTGAAAACCTTAGAGTGATCTGTATTGTTTATTAAGCATGTATAAACAAGTGTCTTGTTTATTACCACAGCATAACAATGCTGATGCTATATTCAACTGAATGTCTATTGCTTTATTGCTGCAGCAGGAAAAGAGAGTTCTGGGAAAGAACAAGCTCTAAACTGCAAAACCAAGCTGCAGTTTCATAGCAGCCACCTGATCACACCATAAAGTGGTTACGTTCTGCTGTTTATTAACGAGGCTGAACATTTAAGTCTATTAAAATGCATTTCATTACCTCTGCCAAATGCAAATAGCTTTCAACCTTTTCAGAGCTGCAAGATTTATTGTGCAGTTTAAAGAATGATTGCAACTTCTTTCATACAAACAAGATGTGTTTTCAGGAGCACATTCCCAGTAATTTAAAAGGGTATGATTCAATGAGCTTGATATTCTCCTGTAAATATTTGCTTAGGAATTTCAGTAACAGTGCTGGCACACCTACTTTGATTTACCAGAAGATAATTGCAGGAATGTTACCAGGAGTGACAGCATAGTGAACATTTTTGAAAGTGAAGTAGATACAGTTATTGTGTGTACCACACAGGACATGTAAATTACCTCCATCACAATGAGGAGGTTATTTTCTGGCAGTTCATTGAGATGGAGTTATGGCCAAAAGGCACTTTCCTAGCCCCATTCTTCCTCCTGCACAATGTGATTGTATTAAAAATTGCATCAAGCAATTAACCAAACTGTTAAACTATCAGAATATCATTTATTTAATTTTAGTTGTTTTCTACATTTTCAAATATACTGATTTAATCACTTTGCAAGAATTTAGAATAAAAAATATAATGTAAAAATGTTTTCCTTTGAGTTTAACCACTATTCCAGAGGACACGCACCAATGGTGATGATTGGTTCTGCTTGAAAGTTATCACCCCCCCCCCAAAAAAAGAGTGGACCAATCAATGCATGTTCCTTTTCATCATATGAGGGTATATGTACACTGTGAACACAAATTCCTTGGTTGCCATGTTACAATAAAACCACCTCTGTTTCTGACAACCTACATGCTGTGCTCTGCTCCAAGACAGAGCAAAACTATTCAGATGAAATGCATGTGCGTCAGAGAGAGAGAAAGACAGAGAGATTACTGTACAAAGAGCTGGAGGTGGTGGAGGGAGATGATGCTGGGGTTCTCCCTCTGCCTCAAGACTGATTATCACCATGCTGTCCTGTAAGTTCAAACAATGGCAGGAACTGAACTATTCCCTCTTTTCCCTACACACACATGCTCCCCATCTTCTACCCCCCTGCCTCTTCAATGTAATAGGATGCCCATGGAACTCTGGGAATAGGGAATCTGCATAATGTGATTCTGCCTGCCCCATGTGGCATTGCAAACCCTTACCAATGTCTGCAGGGTGCAGTTACACAGTATGGTAGCTACCCACAATGCACTGCTCTCTGCCATTGCAAGAGCTGCTAATGTAGATGCATGCCACTGTTACAAGAAGCACAATGTGGACATGCAACAGTGGTTTATTTCCAGTACTTTAATAGAAATGGTATCACTTGTTGCATTACAAAATTTTCAGTGTAGACATACTCTAAGTCAAATGCCACCAGCAGAAGGATGATTTTCTTTTTGGGTGGTTTGAGTTCAGTAGCTTCCACATCAGATTAATTCTGAACTAATCACACAAGTTAATTGTGAATGATAGACCTAATGTAAATATATGAATATCTTCTAACACCTTTCATTTTAATGGAATGGAGGAAAATACCCATAGAGAAGCAGTAAGTAGGAAATCAGCAGTTTAGGCACCAATCCAAGTTCAGAGTGCACGTAGTTGTTGGCATGATAGGGGCCTTAAGACAAAACAAGGAAGCCAGTATTTAGTTGAACAGGCAAAAGTCCATGATAAAGTATCAGAAGCAGCCAAAGCAGATAGTGTTGTACTGCAAGGAATGGAGTAAAATGAGGCCCAGCACAACAATTACCAAGCCCAAGGGGTGTATGGAAGTCACACACACACACACCTCCACACACACACACACACACCCAGGGAAATTAGAATCAATGTGGTGCAACTTCTCTGTCTCCCTCCCTCCCACACACCAATGTGGTCACTGAGGGAAAAACTGAGGCCTGGGGGGCAACCAGCCAGAACAACTGAAGAAGAAGCTAAAGCAGGAACCCCTGGACTTTGAGAACTTACTACAGTTTCTGGATTTCTCTGCTCTATGCCAATTAGCTGTCTACCCCTTCCTTCCCCATCTAGTCACCTCAACAGTACTGCACAGCTGCCCCCCCTAACCCTCTTCTCCCCCTGCCCTTTCCCTCTCATTTCCTTCCCTTCTATCTCCCTTAGGCTTGGGCAAGCTGATCACACACACAAATCATGGCATTTACACCATGGTTACCACCATCATATTGTATACTCCCTCCCCCCGCCCCCCAACTCCCCCCATTTGCCTACATAGATTGTAAGTTCTTTGGAGCACAGACCATTTATTACTCTGTTCAGTTACCTAGCACAATGAGGGGGAGCAGTCTTGGTTGACCCTTATCACTCCTATCACCCCATAACAAACATTAATAAAGACATCAAAGCACCTCACCTGTCACAAAAGATAGCCAGCTGCCCACAGTAATATTTCTCAGGTAAGCTGCTGGTGGAAGATGCATATGGAAAACCCCCAAACTGCAAGCCTGCAGGTGCTCTCAGACAGCCAAGCGCTCATAAATAGCTCCTTATACAGCAACAAAAGCCATGGCAAGAGCAGAGGATCTAGCAGCGTATTTAGAGGGCCATTATTGAGCCATGATTGAGACCAGGACTGCCTACCCAGTGAGGAGGAGGACTGAGGACTACAATAAAGGGGTAATGCAAAAAGTTCTCAGGGCTCACTCCTCCAGATGTGGAGAAGTGGTATGGTTTTGCTTTCACTTCTGGCAAAGCCCCTGCAATAAATGATAGTCTTGTAGCCAAAGACCCCAGTCTGTGTGTGTTTGCTTGGCAAGACCAGCAATAGTGGAATCCCAGCTGAACCACCACTAATTATAATCTTCTCCCCCCTCCCTGTGATAAATGTTCATTGAGAAATAGGATTATTCTAAGGAGCGGCCTATAGAAAGCATTTGACATATCCCAGTGCCTCAGCAACTGCAGAAGAAAGGGAGTACAATTATTTTTTCTTGTGTACCAACAAGAGTAAAATTACTTCCAAAGTGCACATTTGTTTCAATGTTTTACTACATTTCTATCACAAAGGCTCCCTTGTGTATTTCCCCATGGAATTAGGAAGTGTCTTTGCTTGAAATTAATTCTAAGAACTGCCCTTTTGCAATGTATGCCACTTGGCGTAAGTCAAATGAGAGCACTTGGAATTTCAGTGAAAGACAAGCAGAGGGGAAACAGAAGAAAGAAAGAACAATCGGCCTGCACTGGCCTACTCAGCCAGGAATCATCTCAGTTCCACTTCCCATCCCTGCTAAGGATCTCCTGCACTCAGATATTCTCAAACTCCCTACCACATTTAGATCTAGATTATACTTTTTAAAACCTGCTGCTGACCCTGGAATCCACTGAAGAGGCAGATTACTTCACAAAGTATTACTAGGCTTCTCACATATTCCAGCAAACCCAGCATATTGATATTGCTTGGTCATCAGCTTTAATATCAGATTTTAATCAATTTAATAGTAGCCTTGCTGCAAATATATTCTCTCCCCCACCCACAAGAGGTCCAGTTTTCAACTGGAAAGTCTGGTCAAGAGGGGATGTGTCTAATCAGTACAGGTAATACAGTTACCTCAGGCAGGGGGCTAGAGGGGAGAGGGAGGGAGGAAGGCAGTGAGTGACAGGAAATGGGGAAAAAAGAAGTGGGGTGTCAGGATGAAGAGCTGGAGTAGGGAAAGGTTCTGGCAGTCCTGCTGCAGTGTCATGGTTTTAGTCATTAGAAAGAAGGTCACATATCGCTAAGAGACACAGCAAAAGGCAGGCTATGTCCACACTCACCAAGCTGCAGAGCTATATGCTACAATGAATGTTCCAGCAGGGAAATTCTTCAGTAGCACCGCCATGCCAGAATCTTTCCCTATTGCCTGGGACTTTCATCACTACAGAAGTCTTCTGTGAAGTGGGAGAAGGCCTTGGCAATGGCACACAACTAAAAATTGCCCGTAGACCTAGACACCCAAGCAGTGTCTCCTAGCTATGGTGGTCACCCTATTGTCCTCACCTAAGCTGGGGCTCACTGTCTACACTACTCTTTATACTCCTGCTAGCTAGCTGTGCAGCATCTATAAACCCCTGTGTCTACAGACCTAGCCTTAAACTACTTCAAACATTTTCAGCATTAAAGGGCAGATTTTCAAAACTGTCAGGTCTTTTTTTAGGCAGGGCCAGATTTCTAGTGAGTTCAGGCTATTAGGTGCTGAACACTTTCATAACTCCAGCAGCCAGCACCAATGGATGGCACTTAACACTTGAAGAAGGCCCTATTAACAGGGCTCTCAGGCTACGTCTACACTGCAGTGCTATTTTGGGTCATTTTGACCATGAAGGAATCCCGAAATAGCTATTCCGTGTCTTTTGAGTGCACCCATTATTTCAAAATATATGGGCTCGTTATTCAGACGTCCCTGTAAACCTCATTCCACAAGGAGTAAGGGACATTTTGGAACAGCGATTTACTTTGAAATAAGTGCTGTGTAGACAGCACCAAATTTCAAATTTCAAAATTAACTCTAAATAAGCTATGCAAGTTGCGTAGCTCAAATTGCATAGCTTATTTTGAGCTACAGGTGCAGTGTAGACACACTCTCATTGACTTTACACCTTATTTCTCTGGGGCTTCCCCCCCCACACACACAGGCACACACCCATGTCAGAGGTTGATGTGTCTTCAGATTTATATCCCAACAAGAACCCACTCTAGTTATATAAATACAGAAGAGGCAGCCTGGAACATAAAGGATAGGTGGATATATTCATGTAACTTAAGTCCATTCAGATCAGTAACTTTGTGTTTAACAACTCCAGCGCTCATCCCTTTGAGGAGGTACTATGAATCTGGATTTGTCCAAAAGCAAGCTGGATCTACAAGATTAACCTTTAAAACAAGTCTCTTTCTGGCTACATTTGAATCAGTATTTGTATGTAGTGACCCAAAGCACTGTTACCATTAACTAGCTTATACAAGATGACTTACGCTTCCCCATTTTCTTTTGTCAGCATCATACAACATACATTTTGCAAGCATGGAGTTCAGGAAAGGTGGTACCATCCTTTACATTTCTTAGCGAGACTAGGGCTATAGCTACACTACTACTTATGCCGACAAACTTATGAAGTTTGTGGGCGTTTATATTCCACTGTCTGCGCAACACAAGTAATGCCTGAGTAAGCGGCAGTGTGCATAGAGCTGTGTCAGTGGTAGAGTTGCTCTTGCTGATATAGCATACATCGTGCCCAATGAGGGGTAGTAGTGGACAGGAGAGTTCTCCACTGTCACCATACAGCGACTACATGAAGCTGCATCAGTACAGGCGTGCCACCGAAAGATTGCTATTGCAGACATGGATGTGGTTATATCTTCCATTGGACCAACTTTTGAGGGTGAGACAAGATTTTGAGTCTCAGAGCCCTTTTATCAGGTCTGGGAAAGGAACTCATTATCTCTGCCAAATATAAGGTGGAACAGATCATAAGCACTTAACATATGCTCAAAGAAACCATTCATGATGAAGTCTCCCAGTAAAAACACTTTTATATTACTTGTCACACCTAGAAACTCTGCTATGCCACCAGAGAATAGAAATGAATACTTGAAAACTTACATGCTACAAGGGATAGTGCATGTGTATTCATGTCTTTATGGGTATGTCTACACTACAAAGTTAATTCGAACTAACAGCCGTTAGTTCGAATTAACTTTCATAGGCGCTACACATGCAAACCACTAGTTCGAACTTAATTCGAACTAGCGGAGCGCTTAATTCGAACAAGGTAACCCTCATTCTACGAGGACTAACGCCTAGTTCGAATTAAGTAGTTCGAATTAAGGGCTGTGTAGCCACTTAATTCGAACTAGTGGGAGGCTAGCCCTTCCCAGCTTGCCCTGGTGGTCACTCTGGGCCAAGCCAGGGAAACTCGTCTGCCCCCCTGCCGGCCCCGGAGCCCTTAAAGGGGCACAGTCTGGCAACGGTGCCCGTGCCAGGTGCAAGCCTGCCAGCACCCAGCCAGCAGACCCTGCACCTGGCACGGGATGAGCCAGCCACCCGCTGCCACCCAGCCCTCCCCCTCTTCCCAGGACCAGGCTGGAGGCTCCCAGGAGCCTGCCCGGGGCTGCAAGAGGCGGACGCCCACCTGGTCTAGTGCGGAGATCGTGGACCTCATCGAGGTTTGGGGGGAGACCTCCAACGTCCACAATCTCCGCACTAGGCACAGGAAAGCAGCCGTCTAGGGCAGGATAGCTGCCAGCCTGGCCACCAAAGGCCACATGCGAACCCAGGAGCAGGTTTGCATGAAAATCAAGTTGGTCCAGTGAGACCCCCGATCCTGAGCTTAGAACATAAGAACGGCCGTACTGGATCAGACCAAAGGTCCATCTCGCCCAGTAGCCTGTCTGCCAACAGCGGCCAACACCAGGTACCCCAGAGGGGATGGACTGAAGACAATGACCAAGCCATTTGTCTCGTGCCATCCATCTCCAGCCTTCCACAAACAGAGGCCAGGGACACCATTCCTACCCCATGGCTAATAGCACTCCATGGACCCAACCTCCATGACTTTATCTAACTTCTCTTTAAACTCTGTTCTAGTTCTCATCTTCACAGCCTCCTGTGGCAAGGAGTTCCACAGGTTGACTATTTGCTTTGTGAAGAAGAACTTTCTTTTATTAGTTTGAAGCCTGCTACCCATTCATTTCATTTGGTGTCCTCTAGTCCTTCTATTATGGGAACTAATGAAGAACTTTTCTTTATGCACCCTCTTCACACCACTCATGATTTTATAGACCTCTATCATATCCCCCCTCAGTCTCCTTTTTTCTAAGCTGAAGAGTCCCAGTCTCTTTAGCCTCTCTTCATATGGGACCCGTTCCAAACCCCTAATCATTTTAGTTGCCCTTTTCTGAACCCTTTCCAAGGCCAAAATATCTTTTTTGAGGTGAGGAGACCCCATCTCTACACAATACTGAAGATATGGCGTACCATAGTTTTAGACTTCCCCTCCTCCTTCTTCCCCTGGCTTCCCCCTTCCAGCTCCCTCCTCCCAGGTTTCCACCTCCCCTCTCCCACCCTCTCTCTTCCCCTCTCCCACCTCCTTTTCCCAGTCTCCCCAGAGGTTAATTCCCGCCCCCCTCAGTTTTGTTAAATAAAGAGAGTTTCTATTTTTGAACATACATGTCCTTTATTTTTTACATCAGGAAGGGGGGCTAGGGAAGGGTAAGTGGAAGGAGGTGAGGGAGGAATGGGGCACGAGCCCCCCGATGGGGAGAACTGGGGTGGCTCTGCGGGCTCCTCGGGGTGGAAGCTCTCCTGCAGGGCCTCCTGGATCCTGACAGCCCCCCGAATTACCCCCCCAGATGGCAGCCTGCGGCAAGTGCAGCCGGGCTGATGGCCGAGTGCTGTGATGTGCCGAGTGTGGGCACTCATGGCACTGCAAGACAGGACTGCTTTGCTGTCCCTCATCGAGGTAGACAAGCAAGCGGGGAATCCTGAGAACTGTCTGTCCGGGGTGGGGGTCGGGTCCCTTTAAGCACAGCCCTCGGCTAGCCTGAGGCAGCAGCTCCACGCTCTAAGTCCTAAGCTGATGCCCTGCCGGCACTGGTTCCGGCCAGCCTTAACTTCAGTTCAGGGTCCACTCAATGTGGACATGCTAGTTCGAATTAGCAAAACGCTAATTCGAACTAGTTTTTAGGTCTAGATGCGCTAATTCGAATTAGCTTAGTTCAAATTAACTAATTTGAACTAAGTTAGTTCGAATTAGTGCTGTAGTGTAGACATACCCTATTATATAATAAGCAGCCTGATGATTCTGAGCCAAACACATGGGTCCTAGGCAGCCCCCTGATTTAGGAAAGATTTTGCTTTCATTTTACAGTATCAAAATATTAATGCTATTCCATACAATGTTAGACTGAAAATAAAAGTCAGCATGAGCCATTCACAACCACTGTAAGGAACAAACATCGAGGATCCACTTTTGTAGCTAGAACGTAAAGCCTGAAGATGGATATACAAGTTTAGTGTAAAATAAAGTAACTATAATTAAGATATACCTGGGGGGAAAAAACAGATCAAATGTCCTTCAAAAATCGGAGGCCAATCCTGTGTATAGAGGTGTGATGTTCGTAGTCTATTAGAATCTACTATTTCACATGTTTTCCAGAATAATTCAAATGTGACAAGGTCATTTCTTGTCACTTCTTCCTGATATAGCCCAGTTTCTCCAGGGTGTATGGAGAAGTGTTTAGCAGAACGTACTCCCTAGCAGCTATGGTCAAACACTTAGTTTCAGAACACTTAATAACCACCTTCTTTTTCCTGTTCCCAAAAAGGACCAGCCAGTCCCGCATTACCTGCTCTTTCTCCTAAGTTTGACTGGACTCCCCTTGCAGAGCTCTCCCTATCACCATTAGCAGCTCTGGAACATATTCACTTCCTCAAAGCAGATTTTTAAGCCTTTCTTTCCTAGTGAGATCCCTGCTTACCGTTTCATAGTTCTTTTACTTGCATGGGCTCTGAACATTACCAAATTGAGCAGTAGGGAAAGATGCAGGTAAAGCTCACAGAAGTATGTACAACTATCTTGAGAGATTTAATGATCACATGTCCATTCAGTGATTGAAGCTGAACTGACCAGACTGCACCTGGTTGAGACAAATTGCCTCAAATACATGAGAGATCATTGGTAGAACCAAATCTTACTTTGATTATGGGACCAAATGTTACCTCAATTAGAACAGGCTCCATAAAAAACATGTAATGGCCTAGTTCCAGAGATGCTGAGTCCTCACAGACCTAATTAACTCAATGGGAATTGTGGGCACTCTGTACCTCAGATAATCAAGCCCTACAGTCTTCTAATGCTTATGCCCACAAGTTGAACGGTACCATTTAGCCTAGGGTCCTCCAAACACTCATGCTAAATTCCAACTAGAACACCCTTAAAACTTAGGAGTTTTGTTTGTACTTGAGTCGATTGCATCACCACCTATGGTTACTTACACTTTAGTCCTGCAAATACTGAGGTAACATTTGTTTCTCTGATGCAATGTTTGGTTTTTAAAAACAGTTGTTGCCATTCAAGAATGAGCAATTGGCAAATAGCTATATACTCTCCTATGCATAGGGCAGTTTTTCTTGAAATGAAATACTTTTACTTTCAAATGACATTTAAAGTATGTGGCTAATGGGGGAAGGAGAGACATTCAACCTATTTTAAATCTAATAGAGTTTTGTACTGCTACTTACATATCTGTAAATTTTTATCATATAAATAGAACTTTACACATTATCTATGGCCATTCATAAAAGGAATACAATTTCAACTTGAGGGCTATACACACTAGGCTTCATGAAATGAGAATGAAACAATGAAAATTGGAAGTTCAACATCACTTCACCAAGTTTCCTAAGTCATGTAATTATAACAAGGCACACTGAACTGGAGCTACAGTAGCTCATATTAATTCTATCATGGAAGCACTTAACTCAAGTGGATCTACTACCCTACAATCCTTCTTAGGAACATATTACTCAAGTTCAGTAACTAATTTTGTTAGAGAAGCATAGAAGCACTGCTTGAGAAAGATATTGCATTTTCATAGAAACAATCTTTGGATCTGAGCATTGAGTGTCAAAACACTATCAGAAGACTCAATTAAGAAGGCACTACACCCCCTCAGTACTCTCCAATCCTGACTTGGAGATGGATTCCAGACTGACTTGTATTTCACCACCTGTAAAGTTTACTTATGTTTTGGTGATTATGAGATAGGGACCATTAAGACGAGTTAGACAATGACAAGAATTTGCTCTGTACAAATTACCAGGAAGTGAGAAGAAGCATTCAGTGCATTCACAGGAAGTATTTTGTCTCTACCAGAGCCTATAAGAAATGGCAACCAAGAAAAAAGAAATGTCTTCACAGAAGGGATAGTCACTCTTCACTATAGTTTTATGATAAGGAATGATGAATACAAATTCCCAGAGAGCATTTAATGAACTGAAACCTAAGGGTACGTCTAGACTACAGGTTTTTGTCGACAGAGGCTTTGTCGACAGATACTGTTGACAAAGCTTCTGTCGACAAAGAGCGTCTAGACTACATCCAGTTCTGTCGACAAAGCAAGCCTCTTTGTTGACGTGAGAGTGTAGACGCAAAGGACAGTGTAGATGCAATAATGCCTTCTGTCGGCGTTATTCCTCATAGAATGTGGTTTACCGCCGTCGACAAAACTGTTGAGTTCTGTCGATGTTATGTTGACAGAACTCGGCAGTAGTGTAGATGCAGGTATAGTTTTGTGGACAAAAGTCCACTTTTGTCGACAAAACCCTGTGGTCTAGACACACCCTAACAGTAATGGAAAGAAACTAGCCTCTCCATACTTAAATCTGAAGCTAGCGTCACCATTCAAAATCCCAGAACACAATCATTTTGAGGGGATGTTTGAGACAAACTAGATATTTTACTATTTTGAAAAGGAGTTGGTTTTAGTAGTTTGTTAAATAGTTCCTGATTTTAGCTTGGGAGTTGGGATCAGATTAAGGTTGATTCTTCAAAAGAGCTTGACATAAAACCTCTTCCAGTGGCATCTATGAGGATTTGTGCTTTGGCTAGTTTAGGAGTGTGGGGCAAGTTAATAACTAAATTGTTGCACATGATTTTAATGAACACTCACTGCATGGTCCAGTGTTTGGATGGTCAAAACACGCATCACTGAGCAAACCCTATCAACATGTATTTGTAAATAAAAATCTTTGCTATTCGTTAAGAATACATATTTTTAAGTGGTGGCCATTCAATGGAACTGACAAAATATGTATGTTCAAGGTGTGAAACCTTACTTCGAATTCTTTGGCTGCTTAATTTTTTAAATTTTCCTTTGATGACCCAGATTCTAACACTTGAGGCCAAATTCTGATGTGTGGCCTTTAATAGAGTCAGACAGATGAGGAAAGAATTTGGTTCAGTGCAGAGATGTGCTTAAAAAATATTAAAAGGTTGGATCCCTCATTGGATGACATGTGATAATCCTGGGTGATATACTCCTCCCCCCTGCCTCCCAAAAATCCATAAATTCCATGCTCTTCTCCCTCACTACCCATCCTTGAGACATTTCAGTCCACCATACTTTTTTCTCCCCAGTGCAAACATCACAGAGTGTCTTCTAGATGGCTTCTTACCTGGTAGCTGCATGTCCTTGGTCTATACTGGCAGTGGCATGTAACTATCTTGTGGTGCCTGGCTGGATGGGATGCAGGTCCCTTTAAGTGGTGGACTGGAAGATAGATTTTTTTTCTTTGTCAGAGTGGGTGGTCCATGGCTATCATGGAAAGGCCAGGTGAGAGGCTTGGAGAATAGATGGGGGAGGAGGTCTCATCTTGTATGCAAGGAGATTTTTTTTCTTTGTCAGAGTGGGTGGTCCATGGCTATCATGGAAAGGCCAGGTGAGAGGCTTGGAGAATAGAGGGGAAGGAGGTCTCACCTTGTATGCAAGGAGTAAAGTAAGGGAGCAGGGCACCCCGGATATCAAGAGAGTCAGACTTCATTGACACATACACAAAAAGGATCAGCAGTTGGGTTCCCGCCCATGACAGGATTTTCAAATTTCAGGTCACATGGGTCAGGCAGACACTAATGGCAGGAGAGGGAGATGTGAGCTGCAAGACTCCCACTTAATACCACAACAGATTGTCCTTGCCTCCCGATGTACAGTTTCCATGGCACAGAGGAAGTGAAGACTGCTCACAGGAAATCTACTATGAAATCCGAGGTGCTGGTGGAGGATTCAGAAGTGGCAGTCTCCTAGCAGGAGTTGTGGCAGCAGCAGCTGAGACACAAACAGGATAGCAACCGCCAAAGTAAGCAACACCCTTAGCACATGGCAGCGGCTTACTTCAGTCTCAGTACCCCCTCCCCTTCCATGGTTATTGGCTATGCAGCCATCCCACCTGTATTTCCCACTTCAAGAACTTGGTCTCCAGTGGCCTTCTGGGTTCAGTCCTTTAGTTCACTCTTCAGCAGTTGTCCTGTGCCTAGCAAAAGAGCTCACCAAAAAACAGAAATCCAAACAAAGTTTTTCAGCTCTCCTTCCCTTAACTTCCACTCACAGGCTTTACCTGGCCAGGGTTCTCCAGGAAGCAAACTTCCTTTTTACAGTTGTTTCTTCCTCCAACCCCAGATCCACAGTCTCCCATTTCTTGAGCTTTTCCAATCTACTGCAGGTTCTCCTGCTCTAGTTAGTCTCAGCTAGTGACCCAAACTCAACTACACCCACTCCATACAGCTTCCTTCTGCCTTTTATATTGGAACCACCTGGCTTCATTCCTCTCAGGCAATGCTCATCTTGTAATCAGCTCTGACTTAGCTCCAGCTTTTTCAGCCTACAAGCAAGACACTCTCAGGCTATGTCTACACTGGCGGCTTCTTGCACAAGAACATCTTGCACAAGGGTTCTTGTGCAAGAACTCTTGCGCAAGAAAACGTCCACACTGCCATGTGCGAGCTGTGCTTTTGTGCAAGAGCATCCATGGCAGTGTGGATGCTCTCTTGCGCAAGAAAGCTCTGATGGCCATTTTAGCCATAAGGCTTTCTTGCGCAAGAAATCCCTGCTGAGCGTCCACACTGCCCTCTTGTGCAAGAGTCCCTGAGCTAGAGGGCTTACACCTGTTAAAAAAGAGCATAGCTCTTGCGCAAGGAGCCCTCTCTTACCACGCCGTACTGTAAATTTCCTTGCGCAAGAGCAGGTGGGCAGTGTGGACGCTCTGCGGATTCTTGCGCAAGAACGGCCGTACTTGTGCAAGAAGCTGCGAGTGTAGACATAGCCTAAAAGAGAGAGGTGAAGGTGGAGGGAGGGAATTCTTGGGCATCCCTACATAATATTTCTGCAGTAGAAGCAGAGACAAGTTACCCTGTTTTCTTTTGTCTCAGTTGCCAGTTTACACCATGCCTGTGATGAAACAGGCTAGAAACTTATTTTCATTTTAAATGAAAGTGCAGATTGTGCCAAAAGGTTAGTATTGTTAAAAAGGTTGTGCAAACCCATTCCAGCTCATACTTATCTGGAACAAGAATATTGTCCGTTAAAATTCAGCTGGTGCAAAGATGTTTGCCTTTCTGTAGAAAACTAGTTAAATTCCAGAAACTAAAGTGATCAATGCATTTTGTCATGGAAGACTTAGTTCAATATTATGGCTGTCTAATAAGTGGCAAGGAGAACTTAATGTATAGTAATTTCTAGACCCAAGAACATTTCTACCCCACTGTTTGGGGATTTTTTTAAAATGTTGATAGCTTTCTGTCCAATTTCTAACTGAGTTGCGCACACTTGCCTAACACCATACATTATGTGACCTAGATATGTAGTTTACTGCTTTGCAAAGCACATTCTTCTGCACTGACAGATAAATCAGTTTCTTGTAGCTGCTTAAAAATAGAAGTTAGATGTTGGAGAAGTTCTCTGCAAGCACAGAGCACTTGAAACAGAAAATTGTTAGAGCAATCTACTGCAATCTTGACATGCCAAAGGAAAAGCATACTGGCAGAGCCCCCCCTCATAAAACTCCATTGGCACAGCAACAAAGCTGAAAAACCCTGGTAGTTTCAGTGAAGGCTGTCAACAGTTTAATATCATTAATTAAGGGGATCTGCTTGTTCTCCTTATTCTGAAATGCTAATATAGTTATGTTGGCCATTCCTGTTAACTAGGCCATTCCCACTTAGGCCTAAAATAGATAGAAAACCTTCCTGATACATTTTCTATCCATTCTAAAGCTGTCAAAACTAGTTTAATAATCTTGTCCTTATTTTCATAGGTGTCAGTATAATTGGGCTTGACCAAAAGGTAACTGGGTTACTTAGGCATTCAATATAGCTGTAGCTTTTTGCCTAAGGGGCTTGTTCCATTTCACTACTATAGCATGTTCTATTAAATACAGTGTAGAGCTGAATAGATCAAAAGACTTGTCCCACGCATTCCCCCCCAACCAACCTGCCTGCATTTAGTATTCAGAAGGCAGAATGGAACACTGAATAAATGGGAAGAAAAGAGCCTCTTTCCATTTAATCAGATCACAGACTTGGCCCAGAGTTTCTTCTGAGATATTTGCAAATGTTTCTAGAACAGGAAGTAAGATATTGTAAACTATAATGATTTTAGCAGATTACAATAGTATTATTAATAGAATGAAAAGGAGGCTTAATTAAATACATAACTCCCTTTGGTCCCTTTGGAAAATCCCTTTTGTCACAGGGAAAGTTTAGTATTTTAAATTCTATGGTCTGTTTTATAAAGGAGATCAGACTAGTTGATCATAATGGTTTCTTCTGCCATTAAAATGGTATCTGCAAAAAAATAAAGGAAATTACCACAATGTTTGCTGTGAGCAATCTATAATTTGGACCCTGAAACACTTTCCGGAATTTCTTTTAAACCTGTCATTGTTCCTCTCATGTTTAAAATTTGAATACAATTCACAAACATTAAAATCAATATAGCTATTTTTTACAATGAACAGCAAGGAGATTAAGGATATTTCCTTAATTAAGTTACAGTATTTTAATACCTATGCCAAATGCCAAGAAAAATGAAGAGGGTTGGTTATATTACTCTCCACTAAAAATGCCTATATTTCAGAGTCCACTCTGCCATGTAGTAGGGCTTTTTTTTTCATTTGTTTTACAAAAATAGTAGTCAGAACTTTGATAGCCATCTCTGAGTACAGATCTCAAATTTTCTGTGTGTTCCACTTTGACTGGCTGTTTTTTGGGGATTTTCATGACCCCATTGCATATTTCCTACAAATGGCTTCAATACAACTGTAAGGCAAATTGACCTTCCTTTCACCTCCTTAGGAAACTTCACTTTTTTTCATTTCCTGGATCTTTTAAAACTAACCTCTTTAGTCAAACACTTCTTCATTACCCATTAGGAAGCAATATCGAAATTTTAGCTAATATTTCTTTTCTTGGTAGATTTCAATATTAAATTTACTTAAAAATCAAAGGCAACCCCATGCTCTAGGTGTCTGTTATTCTCTGACTGCTAAAAGCTGAGACTGAACAACAAGGGAGGGATCTCTCAATAAATTGCCCGGTTCAGGTCCTTCCCCCTAAATTTTCTGGCACTAGCCACTGTTGGAATAGAGGATACTGGATTAGCTACACCATTGGTCTAACCTAGTAAGACAATCCTTATGCTTTTATGTAATATTTATATAATTAATCATCACAAGATCCTTGTGGAATAGGTACGTATTACGAACACAGTTTTACAGCTGGAGAACAAGATGCACAGAGAAGTTCCCTTGCAAGACTAATGAAGAGCTCCAGGTAGTAGCAGGGTAGCTAATGCGAAAGAGATATGGAGATAGAAATTATCACATCCAAATGCAAGTCAAACTCAAATATTATAACAGAACTAACTTGGAGGGGTGGGAACAGATCATCCCCATCAAAGAATATTAAAGAAACTGGTACATGAAATTGCAAACCCAACAGCAAGGATTTTTAGTGAATCTGTAAACTCAGGGGTCTTATCCCATGACTGGAGAATTGCTAATATTGTTCCTATTTTTAAGAAAGGGGGAAAAAGTGATCCAGGAAACTACAGCTTTTCAGTTTGATGTCAATAGTATGCAAGGTTTTAAAACAATTTTTGAAAGAAAAAATAGTTAAGGACATAGAGAGATGAAATCGGGATAAAATACAACATGGTTTTATAAAAGATAAATCATGCCAGACCAACCTGATCTTCTTTGAGAAGATAACTGATTTTTATACAAAAGAATTGCAGTAGATCTAATTAATCTGCCTGGATTTTAGCAAGGAGTCTGATTCAATTCTGTGTGGTAAATTATTAAAATTTAGAAGGTGGGGACTAATATGAGAATTGAAAGGTGGATAAGGAACTGATTCAAGAGGAGACTACAACAGATCGCACTGAAAGGTGAACAGGAAGGATAGAAGGGGTTAATAGTGGAGTTCCTCAGTGGTAAGTCTTGTGATTTACCTTATTTAATATTTTTAAATATTACACAAACATGAGAATGTGCTAATAAAATTGGCAGAGGACACAAAGTTGGGAGGTATTGCCAACACAGGATGACGAGATTCTCATACAAGATGATCCAGATGACCTAGCAAATTGAAATATTAAAATGGACTAAAATGTAACAGTACAAAGTACAAGGTCATTCATTTAGGGACTAATACAAAGATTTTTGTTATAAGCTCGGGACACATCAGTAGGAAGTGACAGAGGAGGAGAGAGACCTGGACATATTGGTTGATCATAGGATGCCTATGAGCCACCTGTGTGATGCAGATGTGAAAAAAGGTTAATGTAATCCAGGATGAATCAGGTAAGGTATTTCCAGTAAAGAGAGGGCAATGTTAGTACCATTGTACATGTCACTGGTGAGCTCTCATCTGGAATGCTATGTGCAGTTCTGTTGTCCCATGTTGAATGAATTCAGACTGGAACAGATGCAGAGAAGAGCTACTAAGATGATCCAAGAACTGGAACACCTACCTTATGAGAGGCTGAGGAGAGATACGATTGCTCTCTATAAATACATCAGAGGGATAAATACCAGGGAGGGAGAGGTGTTAAAGCTCCAACGCCAATATGGACACAACAAGAACAAATGGATAGAAACTGGCCATCAACAATTCTAGGCTTGAAATTAGACAAAGGTTTCTAATTAGCTGAGGTGTGAAGTTCTGGAACAGCCTTTCAAGGGAAGTAAAAACACAACTGGCTTTGAGACTGGGCTTGATAAATATATGTCGGGGATGATATGATTGTGCTGCCTGCAACGGCATGTAGCTGATGTGTGACTGATAACAGCAAATATCTCCAATGGCCTGTGGTGGGACACTAGACTGGGGGGAGGGGGCTTTGACTTACTATAGAGAATGTTTTTTCTTACTGTCTGGCTAGTGGAAAGTGCCCATATGCTCAGGGACTAATTGATCACCTATTTAGAGTCATGAAAGAATTTCCCCCGAGTGAGATTGGCAGAGACCCTCAGCAGCATGGGGCCTGCGTCACTTGCAGGTTAAAATGAGTTTAAATGGTGGATTATCTGTAATTCTAAAGTCTTTAAATCATTATCTGAGAAATTCAGAAACTCATCCACAAATGGGAGTCAATTATAGGATGCAGGCCTGCTGACAGGAGGGGCAAAAGGGGCAACAGCCCCAGGGCCCAGTGATTTGAAGTGGCGTGGGGCTCTCAGCTGCCCCTGCTGCTCCTGTGGTAGTGGCTGGAGCCCTGGGTCCCTTTGAATTGCCACTGGAGCACCAAAGCGCCATAATCCAGGATTTGCTTAGAGCTGGCTGCCCCCACCCCTGTCCTTTCCATCCGAGGTTCCGTCCCTTCCAGGAGTAAGGAGCTGGGCCCCCCCAGACCCACTGAGTATATGGATGAATTACTGTGGCCTCCAAATGTGCAAGGGTGTCAGTCTAGCTTATCACAATGGTCCCTCCTAACATTATTATTATTAACATTATTATTATAACATTATTAACTGTTTACTAGCAATTCTAGAATGCATCAAGTAAGAAAGGTGAAAACCAAGACAATATTTAAATAACCTTAAACAATATAAAACTGAAGTGACAGACATTTTCATAGTCTAAAATTGTTTGTCTAAAGAGTTTTCTTCTAAATTACATAGCAGAAGAAATTAAGTTTGCTTTCAAAAGTCAACTGCTTTTGCAATTATTTGGTAAATGTTGTCAAGAAAGAGGATTTCGAATTCCAACTCCCAGTGAAAATTAGTGGGATGCCTGTTCCGAAATGTTTAGGCACCTTTAAAAATCTCAATAATAGTCAGTCTTTGCTGACACTGAAGAATTTTTTGCAAATTTAAAAAATAAAAAGTGTATAAGAGAGATTCTTGGCTGCTCCATTAAGAGACACAGCACAGAACTCGCAGGCTATGTCTAGACTGGCATGATTTTCCGCAAATGCTTTTAACGGAAAAGTTTTTCTGTTAAAAGCATTTGTGGAGAAGAGCATCTAGATTGGCATGGATGCTTTTGCGCAAAAGCGTCCCTGGCCAATCTAGACGCGGTTTGGCGCAAGAAAGCCCCGATCGCCATTTTAGCCATTAGGGCTTTTTTGCGCAAAACAAATCTGAGCTGTCTACACTGGCCCTTTTGCGCAAAAGCTTTTGCGCAAAAGGACTTTTGCCCGAACGGGAGCGTCACAGTATTTGCACAAGAAGCACTGATTTCTTACATTAGAACATCAGTGCTCTTGCGCAAATTCAAGCGGCCAGTGTAGACAGTTGGCAAGTTTTTGCGCAAAAGCGGCTGCTTTTGCGCAAAATCTTGCCAGTCTAGACGCAGCCGCAGTGTGTGTGGTGTGGAAGGACTAAGGTACCTCTGAGGCACCTGGAGTTCTGATTGTAAAGGGATTTCCAGGACAGCCCTAATGCAACATGAACACCCCCAAAGAGCTGTCCAAATCATGTTGGCTTGCCCCTGCCTGCCTGTGGAGGGATGCTCCCCAGAGAACCCACAATACTGCATGTTGTGGCTTTGCCGTCCCACAGCCCCCCAAGGCCATAACCTTTGAGAGAGAGTTCCTGGGAGGCAGCCTGTGACTATCTTCCTCAATTCCTGCTAAATTCTTTTCCAGCTGGAACTGGGACTTTTAGAGCCCTTTTCTGCCTCTCCAGAAATGTTACCCAGCATCTTCAGATATGGGGTGAGAATTTCACTCAACTTCCAAAGTGACATTCCCAACATAACATGTATGGTATAAAAAACTTACTCAGAATTGTAGTATTTGCTATAGATGAATTCCATGGTAAGCAATTATGAACCGGAAGCAAAGCCTCGAATCTGAAAACCCATCACAAATTTTGGAAATTTCAGCTTTGAACTTTAATGTGTTGGGCTCATCTAACATTTGAGATTTAGCAAATGCATCAAGGAGCTTGAACAAAAATGTTCATTAGAAGTGATCATGCAGCACTTTCCTGCCTGAATAATTAATTTATTGTCTACTGCTCTAGAAACATACATTAGCCACTCCAGGCATTATTGTATGCATTCTTTATCTTATACTTTGGCTGTTCTCCAATACTGAGCATGCTCCCAGAAAAGCAAATTTCTGATTTTCCCGGCAGAGAGTTTAATCACACCTCAGCTCTCCTTTGTTTTTATTTTTTAAGGTTCAATTCAGAATGCATCCATTTTCAGTTAGATATTAAATTTAAGTTGATGCAGCACATAAAATATCATTATATCAATCCGCAATAAATACATTTTTCATACAGATTTATTCGTTTACTAGGCATAGGTTCTTCTCTAGTCACACTCCAAGGCTTATTGTAATACGTCTAGCTAAACAATCTTGTTTTTTTTTCCCTCACTAAAAATATGGATTCCAGCTGAGAGCAAAATTTTATTGCACAAGGGTAATATTTGTTCAGTATAACACCTCCTAAATTCATCCTATCAACCAGAAATTTGTTATGGGCTATTCATTATGTCTTTTTATTCCCTTGAAGAAAATGCAATTAGAGCAAGAGCAGAAAAACAGCCTTGAAAGATCTATCTGAAGATATGCAAATAGCCTGCTCTGAAAAGAGCTGAGCTATGCACATTGGCTGTTAAGATGCCAGTGGTCACTGTGCCTCTTTTTCCTTTAAGTGTGAAGAGATTGCCTGTCTTACATTTCTACTGCATTTTGGCAGCCTGAGTTCATTTTCAGTTCCCAGAAATGGCATATTTACCACTAATGCACCTGTTCTTATTATCAAAGAAAACACATGAGTAAGGGCTGTTGTTTATTGAGACAAATCTTCAGTGCAATGATGGTATTCTGTGTTCAAGACAGTAAGGTCTACATTTCAAAAAAGGAGGCTATGAAAGACTTGAAAAGTGCTGTCTCCCCCTCTAGGTTACATATACAAGAACTAGTCTCAATTTTTGAGCCCGGAAACACAGTGTACATTCCGGCATTCGCTAACTATGTTCTTCATCTGAGCATTCCAAATGGAGGGCCGAGGCACCTAATTGATCTACATTTCAAGTAATTGTGGGTGTTAATTAGCACATGCAAACACAGAGTCTGATTAAATGATAGGTTGAAAACATTAAAACCCCAAGCAAGTTTGTGTATGCATGTGCTGTATGCACAATTGATGGGCCAGACTTTCAGTTTTGATTGTGCCTCTCTTCACTATTCGGGCATCAAAAATGTTCCAGATTCTAGCTGCAAATAATGCTCTTGGAACTGCCTCCTGACATGAACCTCTCAGATGATCCTGTGCCAGTTGCTCATACACATCACAGGGGTCAAGGCATAGACTAGGAAGGGACATGATGGAACTCTTCCTCTTCATGGCTATTCTCCAGTGACGCTGGACTGATTAAAGACCTGAGTTTAGTGGCATAGAATAGAGAAGCCCCTCATTTTGTCTCACTCTCATCGTTGCTGGTTGTAGTTATAAGTCTATAGGAAAAAATTAGAGTGTTCCCTGTTACCAAGTGGCAGATGTGCTCATCAGTGATTGTAGTACAGGGACATACATAGCAGATCAAAAACATCAACAAAGAGGTTTATGTGAGAGCTGACTGGAAAACAACAATTCTGTTTAATGAAAAATGTTATGGTTTTGAAATTTATTTCCATTGCAATGCAGAATGAAAACAACAACTTATGAAGTGTCCATGAAAAAGTGTAAGACCCACAAAAAGCTAATAGCCTCACATTCACTCAGGATATCGAAGATTCAGGTGCAGGTCCCTGATCTGGATCTCCCTAACCACTAGGTTATAAAGTCAGTCTCTCGTCGTCTTTCTCTGGCCCAATGAGTATTTAATTATTTTGGCACAGTGGAAAAGCTTCATCATGAAAGTTTGAAAAACAAAGCATAAATCTATAGCTTGGTGGTCAGAGGACTTGACTGGGATCTAGAGTGGGGAATTGAACCTGAATCTTCTACATCCCATGCAAGTGCCGTAGCCATAAGGTTATTAGCTATTCTGGGGTCTCCTGCCAAATTGAAAAACCTTCCTGATGAAATTTTCATCATAATTAATACCATCCTGTTGAGACATTTTTTCTACAAATTGATATTTTTCAATGGAAAACAGTTACCAAAACGTTTTTCAACCAGCTCTAATATATACTATTCTCCCATTCCTTGGAAACATTTTTCAGCATTGAGTAAGTTAAATACTTAGCTTCTACTTACAATTAAAAGAAGTTAAATTTCTATAGAGCAGTGGTTTTCAATCCTTTTCCATTTGCAGATCCTTACAAAATTTTGAACAGAGGTGCAGACCCCTTTGAAAATCTTAGATATAGTTTGCAGACCCGCATGGGTACACGGACCAGAGGTTGAAATCCACTCCCTTAGAATATTTTGAAAAGACATGCCTTAAATTTATCAGTATCTTGTTTCCTGCAGCAATGAGTGCTGTAGATGAGAAGATAAGCTTCAAAGAAAAAAGCTTCCATAAAAATAACCAAGCTGATTTTCTCATTTGTACTAGTTTTACATTGGCATAATTACACTGGCTATATCGAAAGGGTTTATGATATAGGAAGGAGTTTATGCATATTATGTACACACACAGTACTTTAACATAGTTTTATAGACTCTTCCCTGATCCCAAATGTTAAGCTTCAGCAACCAATTTTGGTTAAGCATTTTTCAACGGTACTATGTGTGGGTTAAATCTAAATTATGTCCCAGTCAGACAGATGTTTAAGAACACACTAAAAGTAAAAGAGACAGGAGGATAAATTGTTGATCCAAGGAATAAAAAGTATGCCAAGAAAAATGGTTCAGTTGATAGCTGAAACTGAAAGGAAATTTGCCAACTGATAAAATTATTATATTGGAAAGTCAAAGTCTTTTATCATAAGATAAGATATGATAGGGGAAAATGAATTCAGAGTGTGCCTTGGCTTAAATATATTGTTATTATTCTTTGTACCTGAGAATACAGATTATTTCAATTAGAAAGCCAGAGGGAAGAAGTGTAGAATATATCACCATCCTTATATTCAATAATTCACCTTGTATAAATATCAGCTTCTGAAATCTGTATTTAATTTACCCCAACCTTTAAAACAATACTTACAATTTATCTTCTCCAAAAAGTTAGAGAAAGGGAGCATATCTGGTCTTGGTTACACAGATGCAATTCCCACATAAGTCAATTTTTAACCATGCATCAGAAAACAGAATTGGACCCAAACTGCATGCTATGTAATGAGAAACAAAAAGGGTGATAGAAGATACTGGGACCTATCGGTATGCCAGCCAATATTATTTTACAGTATTGCCTAATCTGAAGAAAAGAAAAAAAAAACAGTTGCTTACCTTAAGCATGATCTCACACACCTTCCTCAGTCAAGATTCTGATTCATTTCTAGAGTCACAACCCACAACCCTATAAGCATTGCTGGCCTTACGCATTTTCTGAGGTGCAAGAATCAACAGGGATCCATTGCATTTTCTTGAAGCCACTCCCATCCTTCCCATGAGCACGCTTCCCTCTGCTCTACTCTGCCACCTTCATTCCATACAAAAGGGAAGAACTCCAAAATCTGATCACTAAAAAAGTGCCATAGGCTGGAAATTGCTTGAAAACCACCTTTGCTTATAAATACAATAGCCATTTTCCAAGTTCCATAGCCAGTTTAACTGCTGAGCTGAACCCTTAAAGTAATTTTGGGCCTGATTTGCCAATGTCTGGCATTACGCATAGTAACTTCTTGTGCAGAATGCCTGCAGGATGCATCTGTTACCTATCAGCTCTGTATTCTTGGAAAACCTAGGTCCTGCAGTATAGCTCCATTTGGAGGGAGCTGGCAGGAGGGAGAAAAGAGATCTGTTAAAGAAAACACTCTCCCAATGTAACTGGAATATCAGATTAATATTTACGCTCTTTATGAATGCTAGGTAACATAAACAAGACCAGTAGAGTAGAACTCCATTAAACTTAATGCTAAAAGTTGTCGAAATATGGGATTCTAAAGAGGACTATAAGAGCATGACAGTTTATCTCTAAGTCATTTAACAGATGTTGAGCTAAACACATACAACAATCTGCCTGAGTGAAGGCTTCCTGCTGATGCTGTACATATCTCAAATCATGATGACAATAGCTCCACCCTTATCTGCAGGATTTATGAAATCAAACATGGATCTGTGCTCAGAGATTTATGGGACTGTCAGTCATCTCTGGTAAGCCTAGAAAATGTTTGAATCTCTGCATCTCATTACGAAAGCAAGAGATGACCCTTCCACTGATCTGTTGAAAAAAACCCTATGAATTAATTCAAGAATATTTCTTAAGAAGGAACTGTTTTTACAGTAAGTAGCATCTTACATCTCAGCAGAAGCAGCCACTGAGGTAAAAGTGTAGGCAAAGGGGGCACATTTGATTCCTGCAACCTCACACAAGGCAAATGTTAAATGTGTCTTATTTTAATTCCAAATGCCGCCACAGGCAGTTCAGTAAAATATTTATTTTGATGAGACCCTGATACTGTTGTAACACACCCAGCCCCTTCTCTATATAGTGAAATGCCTCAAAACTTTAGGAAATAGTAAATATGAAGCTGATTGTTCAGGTGTATTTTGAAATGCCAGAAAACTTTTTCAATGCTAGAGCTTAAAAGGTATGCTCAGGTATTAACTCATTTGGTGCCAGCACTTTTTCCAGTTTCCCAGTCAAATAATGAGACTTGATAAGAGGATTGAAAAGAAAGAATACCTGATGCTCAAACAGGAAAAAAATCTCATAAATATGACTGCAATATGATTCAGTATTCAATGTCAATACTCGTAATACAGTATTTATTATAGTAATGAGGCATGTTAAAAATCTTGGGTGATTAACTATATGTTCCTAAATCCATCTTGTAAAGTATATGACATGGTTAACTTCAAGTTCTAAGTAATCCATTGATTTCATTGGGACAAGTCACTTGCTTAAAGTTAGGCACATTCTTAAATGTTTAGCTGGGCTGGGTCCTTGGGCATGTAAACAATGGTGACCTGTCAGACTTCCAGACTGGCTTGTCTACACTGGATAATTACATCATGATAAAATACAACATTGAGGAACATAGTAATTAACACTATGTTACATGCAGAGTGTCAAGAATGATTGTTATGTTTAAGTGTGTCTACAAGCCATGGTTAACTCTAGGGGTCTGATTCCCTAGGATTAACCACAACCAGCTGACACTCTTCAGTATGGCAAACCTTTCTTGATACTGGGGCTATGCCTAGACTGCAGGCTTCTTTTGGAAGAAGCTTTTCCGGAAGAGATCTTCTGAAAAAACTTCTTCTGAAAGAGAGCGTCTAAACAGCAAAAGTGCATGGAAAAAGCAATCTGCTTTTTCAAAAAATAGTGTCCATTCTGAATGGACACTATCTCGCATGTAATCTGTGATTACTATGAATGGAATGGCTACCCAGGGCACCTGTGCTTTTTCCTCTTCTTTCGAAAGAAAACCCTCTTCCCCACCCACACACACCTTTTTCCAAAAGAGCTTTTTCAGAAAAAGGCTTCTTCCTTGTAGAAAGAAGTCTAACAATGTCGGAAAACCGCCTCTGTTCTTTCGATTTTTTTTTTGAAAGAACGCGATTACAGTATGAAGTGAAGATTGTAAGTGAAGTTTTTCTGAAAAAAAACTCTGCAGTGTAGACATACCTTGAGGTACAATATGAGTAAAGAAAAAGGAATTGTATTAACAATTATTAGGAAGTTGAGGTATTTGTGCCTCAATGGGTCAGAACCTCATTGTGCTGATCTGTGTATGGACTGCCTTCCACAAAAGGACACTGCACCAAAGGGCTTACAATGTAGATAAATTCTGGGATCTCATTCTGAGTGCTAAATCATAAACACACCATTTTGGTCAGACCAGTGATCCATCTAGTCCACAATTCTCTCTTCCAACAGTAGCCTAAGTCAGATACTTCAGAGGGAATGAAGAGACCAGCACATTTTAATGAATGATCCATACCCAGTGGGCTTCTGTCCCAGACCATCTTGACCAATAGCTTTTGATGGACCTTGTGATGCTCAGGTGGCGGTTCATGCTAAGGCTGTAGGACTCACTAACCATTAAGGGTGAGTATACACTGCAGCGTTGTTTCAGAATAATGGCCATTATTCCAAAATAACAATGCGAGTCTCTACACAGCAATTGCGTTATTTTGAAATAAATTCGAAATAACAGATGGCTTATTCTGACTTCTGTAAACCTCATTCCACAAGGAATAATACCTAATCCGAAATAGCTATTTCGGAATAGCAATAGTGTGGACACTCCACTGCTGCTATTTCGAAATAGCTCCTCCCAGGGCCACTCAAAGTAATGACTCCCCAGTGCTTCCTGGGGCTCTAAATTGAGGTAACCCATCCACATTAGGGAAGCCTGCCTCAGACTAATTTTGAGGCTCCTCTATTGTGTAGTCATGCTATTTTGAAATAAGCTATTTTGGAATATTTCTTCCAGAATAGCTTATTTTGAAATAAGCACACAGTGTAGATGTACCCTAACAAATGCATAGCTGGAAACCATTGTGGTTCATTCTATGTGTTAGAATTATTGAAATAGATGTTAAACTGATAAGAACGTGTTTAGCATAGGCTTGTAGGATGCATCTATTGGTCTCACTTATCAGTACCCCATGTTAGAGAAGGATAGCAAATATTTTCATTATAAATATTTGTAACTAAGTCGCTCACCAAAAGGAAAGAACATTCATTAAATAAAATGCTCTCCTGCACAAAAAAGACCCACTGAAAGCATATTAGCCATTGTGAAGCATCAAAGAACAGGGACCTGGCTGATTGCATTCCTCACCGCAACACGAAGGGAAGGGGGTAAGAATCCCTGGTAAGGAGCAACTTGGCTCTTTTTGCTGCTTGGTGTCCAATGGAGCATCTGATTTTTCTGGGTTAGCTCCAAAGGATATTGCAGGGGGAGGGGAAAAGAAAGAGCGCGAGAGTACCCTTCTTTAACCTCGTAAATAACTCTGATATCTGAGTTAATAAATCTTTAGTTTATTGCAGGATTAGCTACAGATGTTCTTTTGGTTTGAGATCTGACATAATGAATATAGAGTGACTGGTAATTTGGGACTGGGAGTAGCCATAATATTGTAGTGATTTTTGGTGTAAGTAACCATTTATCACCTAAAACAAACTTTAAAAATGACAAATAGTCTAGCAGCACCTAAAGACTAACAAAACATGTTAGAAACATTCTTCAGATGAAGAAGTGGGTTGTCCCCCTGAAAGCTCATGACACCATCTCATCTTTGTTAGTCTTTAAGGTGCTGCTAGACTATTTGTTGTTTTTTTAAGTTTTTCCAGTTACAGACTTAGGGTATGTCTACACTACAGAGTTTTTTCGGAAAAACAGCCATTTTTCAAAAAAAAACTTCAATTACGTCCATTCTGAAATCACATTCTTTCAAAAGAAAATCAAAAGAACAGAGGGTTTTTTCTGGCATTGGTAATCCTCTTTCTACGAGGAAGAAGCCTTTTTCCGAAAGAGCTCTTTCGGAAAAAGGCTTGTATGGATGGGGAAGGAGTTTTTTCAGAAGAAGGGGAAAGAGGAAAAAGTACAGGTGCCCTGGTAGCTATTCCATCCATAGTAATCACAGTTTAAATGTGAGACAGAGTCCATTCTGTGTGGATGCTATCTTTTGAAAAAGCAGAACACTTTTTCGATGCACTTTGGCAGCGTGGACGCTCTCTTTCGGAAGAAGTTTTTCCAGAAGATCTCTTCTGGAAAAGCTTCTTCCGAAAGAAGCCTGCAGTCTAGACATAGCTTTAGTGGGTAGGACACTCACCCTCCAAATAAAGGAGGGACTGAGCACAGGTTTTCTACCTCCTCGGTGAGTGCCCTAATGTTAGGGCTTCACTTTTTTGTAATGAAAAATACTTAATTACACAAAGTGGAACAGCACTAAAGGAGAGCCAAAGAAATGTCCCTGTACCTGGTCTTCCTGATGAGTTACCTAATGTAGGAACATACAAAAGACAATATTGGGTCAGACCAATGGTCCCTCTCGTCCAGTAACCTGTTTTTTAACACTGGCTGTTGCCAGGTGCTTCTGAGGGAATGAACAAAACAAACAATTATCTAGTGATCAATCCCCTGGTGGCCACTCCCAGCTTCTGGCAGTCACAGGCTACTGATGGGCAGAGCATGAAGTTCTGTTCCTAACCAGTTTACCCTGAATCTTGACAATTTGCCCTGAAGTTGTCACTCATGGTCATGAGCTACTCCAGGCAGCATGACATTCCTATCCACCATGAACTTATCTAATTCTTTTTTTAAAAAACAGGTATAGTTTTGGTCTTCACAACACCCATTGGCAGTAAGTTTCACAGTGTGAAGAAGTATTTCCTTATGTTTGTTTTAACATCAGGTTTAAATTAATGCCCATTAATTTCATTGGGTAATCCCTGTTCTCTCTTATGAGAAGGGGAAAAGGACATGTGCTTAATCACTTTCTCCATACCAATTATGATTTGGTAGGTCTCTAATATTTCCCCCCTTAGTCATTTCATTTTTTTTGCTGAACAGTTCATTTCTCCTAATCTGGAAAATATTCTATTTTTTGTTATCCTATACTGTACTTTTTCCAATTCTAACATATCTTTATTGAGATGTGGGAAAGCAGAACTGCACATAATATGCAAGCTATACCATATATTTTATGTAGTGCCATGATATTTACTATAATATTATCTATCCCTTTTCTAATGCCCATTAAAGATATTACCTCACCCATCTTATCATTCTAATGATGTTGTCCAGCATACAATTTGGTAAGATCCCTTTGTACCTTTTCACACTTTGCTTTGGAGTTGGAGTTAACTAGCCTGAGTAATTTTGTACCATTTACAAACGTTGCCACCTCTCTGCTTACTCCTTTTTCCAGATCATATATGAATGCATTGAAGCGCATGGTCCAAGTACAGGTCCGTGGAGGATCTCACTATTTACCTCACTCTACAGTGAAAAGTGACCATCTATTCCTAACTTGTGTTTTAACCAATTACTCATCCATGAGAGGACCTTTCCCCTCATCCCATGATTGCTTACTTTGCTTAACAGCCTTTGGTGAGGTACCTTGTCAAAGGCTTTCTGAAAGTCCAAGTGCACTACATTAAGTTGATCGCTCTTGTCCATGTTCGTTGACCGCGCCTCAAAAAATTGATAGATTGCTGAAGCACGTTTTCCCTTTACAAACGCCATGTTGACTCTTCCACAACCTATCGTTTAATTTATATGTCTGATAATTCTCTTTTTTACTACAGTTTCAACCAGTCTGCTTGGTATTGAAGTTGGGCTTACTGGTTTGGCACTGCCAAAATTAGTTTCACTGATTAGCTAACTACCACTCAGCTAGACAGAGACTCTTTTGAGCAATGGGTTACATATCAAAGTTAGTAGTTCTGGAATTTCATATGAAAACCTCCTCTATTGACCCCTCAAACTGAAATAGTTCCTTCAATTTGTTACCTAAAAGCAGTTATTCAGGTGTGGAAATTTCCCTCACATCCTCTGCAGTGAAGACTGATGCAAAAAAATTCATTTAATTCCTTTGCAATGGCCTTGTCTTCCTTGAGTTCTCCAGTTACTTCTTAATCCTCACTGATTGACAGGTTTATGGCTTCTGATGCACTTGAAATGATTGTTAGTTTTTGGGTCTTTTGCTCTAATTGATCTTCTCTTTTTCTTTGCCCTGTCTAATTACACATATACTTCATTCGCCAGAGTTTATGCTCCTTTTTATTTTCCTCAGTGGGATTTGACTTCCCATTAGTAAAATACATGTTTTTGTTTCTTACTGCCTCTTTTACTCTGTTCCTTAGCCATGGGGACATATTTTTGGTCTTCTTATTCTTTGGTTTTATTTGGGAGTGTGTATGTATAGTGAGCCTCTATTATAGTGTCTTTTTAAAAGTTTCCTTACATTTTTCAGGTATTTCAATCCTATGATTGTCCCTTTTAATTTTCATTTAACTAGCTTTCTCATTTTTGTGTAATTCCCCTTTCTGAAGTTAAATGCTACTGTGGTAGGTTTCTTTATATTCTCTCTTTTAGGGTTGTAAAATTTAATTACATTATGGACACAATTACTGATCAGTTCAGCTATATTCATTTCTTGGACTCGGTCTTATTTGCCACTTAAGGCAAAGCCCAGAATTTCCTCCCTTTCTGGTTTCCAGAACTAGCTTCTCCGAGAAGCAGTCATGAATAGTTTCCAGACATATTATTTCTCTATCCCTGTCCTGGGGTGCCAGTTCCCATCAACACAGAGATAGATTAAATTATCTGGGTTGTCTGGATTTGGTTTTTTAGCCTCTCTAATCTGCCTAAGCATTCACAGTCACCATCACAATCCTGGTCAGATGGTTGGTAATATAGTTTTAGGGCTGCAGTGTTATTATTCAAGCAATGAATTTTATCCATAGACATTCTATGATACTGTTTGATTCATTTAAGATTTTGTCTATTTATCATTGTGTGCTTTCTTTCATATGTAGTGCCACTCCCCGACCAGTGCTACATACTCTGTCATTTGACTTGTTCTTTTGAGCTGCTAACTATACTTTACCAGCCTCTAGCCTTTGCTCTTTTCTAGGATGTATAGAATCCTCTTTAATAAATCCATCCAAAGGGATGTCTCTGTCTAAACCATATACTGTACTACTCCACATTTGTTGGCTTTCCCTAAACCTTTAATGTAAAAACTCTTGTACAACCTTTTAAATTATTCTTGCTGCCAATCTGGCTCCATTTTTGTTTTGGTTCATCCCATCCTTCCTGTATACACTGCTCCTTTCCAGAAGGTTCCCCGGTTCACAATAAACCTAAATCTGATCAAACACCAATTGTCTCATACACTCATTAAACCCCTGAATTTCTGACTGTCTGACACTGTGACTGGAACTGAAAATATTTTAGAAATTGCTACCATGGAGGTCCTTGACTTTGATCACTTAAGTCCTATTTAACATTATGTTACTTATCAGGATTGATCAAGGTTATAGTCGAACATGATGTAATTTTCTCAAGCCCAAAATGGGTAGGGCAAGGGCATGAGAATGGTCCTGCACATCCCTTATACATCAGGAAATGAAGCTGGTGAAGGAAAAGAGGAAATGGAGACAGAAACTCTGCAATGAAAAGTAGCCACAAAGCTTCACAGCTCACAGTGGGATGGCTCTTCACCAAGCACTGAAAGCACTGCTTTTACCTGAAAATCACAATTCAGTTGAAAATAATATCTTTGGGGGATAAAAGTGCATATAAAAGGATATTGACAGAATAAATGATTTTGAACAAAACAGAGTAGAATAGGTGGGTAGGGGGATTAATCCTGGGAAGTTTTTAGGTCAAGTTAATAAATTATTTGTCCAAATTAGTCATTCCCTGTTCCTTTTTAGACTATATAATATCTTTGGGAACACATTTCACCATACCCAATTTGACTGTACACAGTAATTTATATGTAGATTCCATAGTACTGAAAACCAGGACAAGAAGCTAAGCATCAGGCGTAGAAAGGCAGAATGCAATTATAAAACCAATTAGAAAATATCCACTATTCCTACCAGCCTATTCTGAGATGTTATTACTGGGAAAATATTAAGGAAGACCACAAGTTTCAAGAGTCACTCTGGAGGAATATGCTCAAATCTCCATTTTTCCCCCCTGTCTACTGGTAAAAACAGATTTCCCCTCCCCCTCCACCCACACACACACACACACACACACACACTTTCTTTTTACAACAGCAGCAGCCAGGCATATTCAGGAGGTGGGGGATGACAATGTCAAAGCATGTAGTATGAGGAATGAAATGCTAACTAAAAAAAGGAGGTGAAAATCAGGGAGCTCGGTGTTTCTCTCTCTCTCTCTCTTTCATTGTAACTCAGTTCACATGATCCAGACTGAACACAAATGGAAGGCCTCTGTTTTTCAAACACCACACTCAGAGTGAGTTTCCAGCAGGGTTATGAGAGATTGGAAAAATCACCTCTGGGTCAGTTCACTTTATTTTTAAAAGCTCACCATGGTCACAAGCCTGAAAAAAATTAATTAAAGTAAATGGAAGATGTGGAAGTGAGGCAGAATGAATAAGACAACAAGGAAAATATCATTTTTTGAGAATGTATTAGATCACGATAAGCCAGAAAGGCCTGACCCCACTGATTTCAGAAATTTGTTAAAAATAAGGAATTAAGTATTGCAGGAATTACAATGAGGCGAGATGGACTAAGAACACCTACTGCACATATATCCACCTTCAAATTCCACTAACGAACAATGAGGCCTGAAATTTCAAAGAAGTTAGAAGCTGAGTCCCATTAGTTTTCTCTGGGGAGTTAGACAACTAATCTTTTTAGGGTTTCAAAAAAAAACCCACCTTCATATTACAGAGCAGATATATAATATCTAGATACTGCTGACAGAAATGGTAAATCTCTCATACATTAGACTTCATAAAGGTATGTTCCTCTGGAAAAGTCTGATTAGAATTATTTGCTACCTCAGAAAATGAGCCTACATTTTCTTCCAGGCTAAGAGATTGCTTGAGGAAAGGCAGTGGTGGCAATGGAGAGTGAATAGGAGGTACTGGAGAGTGAAACCAACAAATTTAACAAAAAATCATATGTTTATATGGAGATGACAGTAAATGATGTATTTTTGTTAGGCCTCTTCCTCAACCAGTTTCTATTGAGGAAAGTGAGGCTACAGTGCCATGATATTCATACCTCGAGGATCCTCTCTCACTGGTATATCTTGAACTGACAAGATACACCACTTGTCCTCAGTATCAACGTCAGCAGCGATAGTCTCAGCAGTTGCAGCAGTAGCATCTTCTGGGTGAAGGGTTTCTATGTTAACCTCTAAGAACGTCAAACTTCTCGGCTGTCATCCTTCAGTATCATGCTCTGATATGGTTAGCAACATCCCTCATGACAGGACAATAGAAAGTGGGCTCTAAATAGATGATGCAAAGACCACAGATGCTCACTGACAGCTGCTGTTTGAATGGCCCAGTTTTGAACTTCATATACCAGCATGGAAGTGTATCATGCTAGAAAGTTTTTGCATGAACCTTGAAAATCTTCAAGCATGAATTCCCAGTATAATCAAGGAGAGTTTCTTGGGCAAAGGCTTTTCAGGATCAGTTCCTTAGTATTTTCAGTAGGATTACAGCACCTTGTAAAAAAAAAGCCATGAGTCTTTGTAAAAAGCGACGTTCTGTGTTTTCCAGCTCAGAGATATAATTTGGAATCCACAGCTGCTAGTTATTTTGGAGGAAGGAGAAAGATAGAAGATTTTCTTCGTTCCCTTTCTAGATTCAGACTGTGCATGCTGGAGCAGTAGGCTACCAATTAATTTTGCTATAAAGTGTGTTGAATATTGTTCTTCATATTAAAATTTGGTCCAACTAAAGTACAAATAAATAAGAATTAAATTTAAATTTAATTAGCATTTTTCATGCTAAGGAATCTATTGTGCCTCACATTTGCCAAAATTACCTCAATATACCCACCATTGCTGTATAATTTCCTTTGAGGAGAACTGTTGCTTTATATCACACCGCCAAACCACACAACGAAAGGAAAACTACAGCCATCTGAATCTACAAGAGGAATTTTAAGCAAAGAGAATGTTCTGGTAGGTACTTCAGTAATTATTAGTCAAAGACTATAAAGAAAGAATTTAGTGAGAGAGTAGATCCAGTACTCTTAATAGTTATTTTGGGCATAGTATCGTCTAATGATCCAGGAAGTCAAGGCTTTCTCTCTCATTGAAAGAAGCCACATCTGGAAGTGGAGTGCTTGCAGTGAACATTCTGTACTACTGCCACTTGATCTCAGTGAACTACCTTCAACAAACTATTTATTTAATGCATTATTCACCAACATACTTTGATTTTTCTGAATTTGGTTGTTATCTATAATTACTAGAGACCGTATGTTAACAAAGATCAGCAGCGTATGGGTTCTTTGCAAATTTTATTCCAGAAGTGTATTTGTTGCTATCTTGTGGTAACCTTGATGACATGGTATTGACCCCTGTTTCTCTAGAAGATGGTTAACTATAATAAAGTGAAACAATATTCAAGTCACTGGGCATTTGATTCTCTCGGGGAGAGGGTGTGAGCAGTTTGTGGAATTGAAGGCAGCTAGGGAATCCAAAGTAAGGATTATTTTAGGGTATTATAAAACTTTGTTATTCTAGACCACTATAGTATTGTAACAGAAGAGGCTAGGAACCTTTAAAAATTAATCAACTTTCTCATCACAGTCATATAAAATAATTACATGTGTCTGTATGCCCTGAATGGAAAAGAGTGTGGTCAGATTTTAGTTTGATTTAAATAAATGATTCCAAACCAGTGCTCTGATCAGAGTTTTTGCAATCTTTGTCAGAGCATGTGTGACTGCATTCCCTTGTCCCTATTGGTTAAATATGTTTAGTGTAGTTTTGCCACAGCTGTGCACTGGGATTTGAGGAACAGAATTTCCCTGTGATATCATAGGTACTGACTTCCAGGTTCCCGTCCCCCACTCTACCGCTTCTCCCAAGTCTTTCACCCTCCCCACTTCTTCCCTGAATCTTTCCACCTGTCTCCTGAACATACCTCAGCCCTGACTCTCCTCATCCCTCCTAGCACCTCTTGTAAGCCACAGAACCTCTGATTCCAGAGGGCGCTGGGAGAGTTGGAGTATGTCTACACTGTTTTTCCAAAAAAACTTCAATTACATCCACACTGCAATCGCGTTCTTTTGAAAGAAAATCAGAAGAACAGAGGCATTTTTCCGACATTGGTAAACCTCTTTCTATGAGGAAGAAGTTTTTTTCCAAAAGAGCTCTTTTGGAAAAAGGTGTGTGTGGATGGGGAAGAGGGTTTTCTTTCAAAAGAAGAGGCCTCCAGGAAATAACACAGCCCTGGTGGCCACTCTGTCCAAAGTAATCACAACTCTGTAGTTCTTGTCTCCTGGCCCCTCTTAAAGCTGCAGGCACCCTGGACAAGCCTTGTCGGCAGGAAGCCAGCCTGGCAGCAGCACCTTGACTGCACAGCTCTCCCTGCCACAGGCATTGCCAACAAGTCTCAGCCTCAAGCCCCCTGAGACCTCCCTGGCCCTCACAGGGAGCAGCCCCAGGGCTCCCAGGACCCACCCAGGGGGACTGTGACAGGGCACTTGCCCTGCACTGGCCCTTTAAGGGCAAAACCCCGAGCAGGGGCTGGGAGCAAAGCCCCAGCTGAGGCAGTTCTAGTGATGAGGGCCCAGCTGGGAGCTATATAAGAGAGGAGGGTCTGCATCTGCAGAGGGAGAGCAGTGAGGGCCTGGCTGCTAGGGAAGTAGGAGGCTCCCTGGAGCTAGAGCAGTGTTAGGGAGACAAGTCAGGGCTAGGGGAGCCCTGGCCAAGCAAGTTCCCAGGTTGCAGTGCCTAAGGAGGAGAATAGGGTGCTCTGGGAAAGAGAGGACCCTGGGGGTGTGAGCAACCTCCCCTGGAAGGGGGGGCTCAGACACTGGTGTGGGCACTGCCAGAGGGCAGTGTCTGGAAGAGGACGCCGTGACCTGAGGAGAAACATGGGGCGACACCACCTAGAGAAAGGCATCCAGCAAGGCAAGAAGAGCTAATTCCTAGGACAGCCGGCTGGTGGCGCCATGGCAGTGAGTCGGCCCTGTGACAGGGACCAAGAGGTAGGCACCCTCCTGGTCTGGAGCAGAGATCCTGTCCTTCCTCGATCTGTGGGGAAAGAGGAGACACTCCAGGATCTCTGCTCCAAGCGGCAGAATGGCGATATTTATGGCCGGATGGCCAAGTTCCTGGCAGAGCATCGACACCCACCCTGAACCTTGGAACAGGTCCAGAGTAAAGTCAAAGAGCTCCGCCAGGGATACATGAGGGCCAGAGAGCACAGCTCATGCTTCGGGGCAGGACCCCAAACCTGCCCCTACTACGAGGAGTTGCACTAAATCCTGGCAGGTGGGGAAGCCATTTCCCCACCCATCATGGTGAACTCTGGCCTCAACATACCCGTCATCGCCCAGCCAGAGGTCATGGCGGAGGAGGAGGACCAGGGATAGCACGAGGAGGAGGAGGTGGACAACACGGCCACCATCACGCTCTCCTTAGAGTTGGTTCCCATGAGCCTGGATGTCTCCCAAGCCTCCTCTGATGCCGGGGAGGGATCCTTGGGTGGGTGCTCTCAGTTTGTCACACACACGGCAGGGGAAGTGGGCGCAGAGGAGGAGGGGTTCGAGCATCACTTGGCCTGCTTGGGCTGGACATCGTGCTGCAGCCCATGCATGTGGAACCACATGCAGCATTATTGTGTGCCACATGGACTCAGCAGGCAGCCCCTGAGCATGCCTGGGATCCTGCTCCCAGGCTCAGGGGAGGCCACACACACATCTGGCCCAAGGGGCAGGGAGGAGATGCCTTCCCACCACCTGCCACAGCTGGAAGCAGGCTAGCCACAAGGGTGCAGGCACTACCCCAGACACACTGAGGAGTGCCACACAGTGCCACACACAGCACACAGGCATGCCTGTACGTGCGAGGCACCATCTCCTCCTGCAGGCAGCTCTGTGAGGTGTAGGTGTGTGTGTGGGCCCCACAAAGGGCCAGGCTGCTTCTGGCTCCTCTGTGGCTGGACACTTCCCTTGCCTGCTTGTCCGTGGGCTGGGGGGAAGGGAGGGAGAAGCAGGCAGCATGGTCCCCTGGGCACCTGGGGGCTCCTGTGAAACAGAGCCTGCTGTGCAGACCACACATGGCCTTGCTCCTGGGACATCCCCCTCCTCTGGCCCAAGGACTGTTGGTTGCTGCTCACAGAGGAGGGCACGGCCTCAGGGACAGTGTCTGCATGGATGACTGACCACCGCTCCCTCTTTGTGTTCTCCACAGCCTGACAAGACAGGACTGAGGGGCAAGCCACACCAACTGAGCCAGCCAGCAGAGCCCGTGGTACCCAAAAGCACGCCAGGGTCCATGAAGACCTGATGTGGCATGAGGACACAGAGTGGCGGAACTGCGTGTGGGACCAGCTCATGCAGTGGTGTGACACGTGTGCCATCATACACGACATGATGGCACACCCAGCTGCTGTCACTGCTCCTGCCTACCATCCCTCCTGCCCTCCATGCTATGCCCATTTCCCCTCCCCATGACCTCCAAGCGATGCCTCCACTCCCTCCTGAAGTGATGCCTCTGCTCCCTCCCCAAATGATGCCCTTGCCCCCTCCCCGACCCTCCGTGCCATTCCTGACCCCACTCCAGCCCCCTCCTGCCTACCCCTCTGTGGACCCATCCAACCCCAAATCTGATGAGGTCCCCACACCCACGGTGGCACATCCAGTCCCCCTCCCCCTCCAGGTTATGAGCCCCCTCCCCCTTTTTTTTTAAAACACAAATACAAAACATTTTGTTAAAAACCAAACAGGTGTCTTTATTGAGAGGTCAGGGAAGGGGTGAAGGGAGGGGTTGTGGTGGGAAAGGGATAGGGCAGCAAGCCAGAGGCCCCTAAGGGGGAAGCCCTGGGGAGAGTTATTGGGGTCCTTGAGAGAAACTCTCCCTTGGGGCCTTCTGGATGCATACCCCAGCCTGATGGGCCTGGCGGATGGTAGCTGTCCACAGCTGCTCAAAGGCTCACCCCTCGTGGCTGGCTTCTGCCTCCCACCCCTGGAGGAAGGCCTCCCCCTTCCTCTCCACAATGTTTTGGAGGACACAACATGCCGACACCACCTCGGGGATGTTGTGCTCCCCCATGTCTAGGCGGGTCAGGAGGCACCTGAAACACACCTTGAGGCAGCGGAAGGCACACTCCACCTGAATACTGGCCCACTTCAGGTGGGCATTAAATTGGTCCCTGCTAGAGTCCAGGTGGCTGGTATAAGGCTTCATTACCCACAGCATCAGGGGGTAAGCCATGTCTCCCATGACGCACAATGGCATCTGCACGTCCCTAACTGCAAAGTCATGGTGGGGCAAGAATGTGCCCACCTCCAGCTTCTCATAGAGGCTGGAGTTCAAAAAAATCCGGCATCATGTGCCTGGCCTGATCACCTGACAAAAATGTCCATGAACTGTCCATGGTGGTCAACCAGGGCCTGCAGTACCATTGAGAAATAGCCCTTTCTGTTCATGTACTGGGCCATTCTATGTTGAGATGCGTGGATCGGGATGTAGTTCCCATCAATAGCTCCCCCACAGTTTGGGAACCCCAGGACAGCAAATCCAGTCATGATCAGATCCAAGTCTCCCAGGCAAATGACCCCGTGCAGCAGGATGGAGTTGATGGTCCTTACAACCTGCAGAAGGAGACAAACACACACCCCAGGAGCCATCCCCTATGAGACCAACCTCCCAGCAGCAGGACTGTGTGAGGGCAGGATGGCACAACCCCCCGGGGACGAAGCTTTCCCTCCACCCCCACTCCACCCTTCACCCCTCCAAACCCCCTTTCCCTAGGGTTCCTCTTTCCAGGTCTCTCCCCGCCCTCCCCCGCCATGCAGGGACTGCAGCTCCAGGGCGCCTTACCTTCATGAGCAGAGCCCCAACAGTGGACTTCCTATGCCAAACTGGTTGCCCATCAAATGGTAACTGTTGGGGGGTGGTGAGCTTCCAGATGGTGATTGCAAGCTGCTTCTCCAGGGGGAACGTCGGGCTGCAGGTCAGTGTTGCATCATTGGAAGGCAGGAGCGAGCCAGGCACACAGCTCCAAAAAGGTGGCCTTCCGCATGTGGAAGTTTTGGAGCCACTGCTGGTCATCCCACCACTCCATGACCAGCTGGTCCCACCAGTAGGAACTAGTGTCCAGCCTCCAGAAACACCTCTCCACTGAGGGTTGCGATTACAAGGGTGTTGCTCCCGCACCCAGGGAGAGAGTCACCAGAATGAGCTCGGGGTCGGGCTTGGTCAGGACCAGGAAGGCAGCCGGCACAAAGTGCTGCAGAAACTGCAGCATGGCTGTGTGGGGCCATCGCATGCCCAGGGGTGGCTCCGGTTCCATGGCACAAAGAACAAAGCTGTGGCATCCAAAAAAACTGGGCAACCACATCAGGCACTGAAAGAGCTTTGCTGTCCCTCAAAGAGGTAGCAAGCATGCAGCAGAAGCAGAGAAACGGCTGTCCAGAGGGGTCCCTTTAAGAGCATGTCTCTGAAAGTCTCCGGCACCAGCACTCAGAAGCAACCGGTGACCTCAAGCCCTGCCTGAAGTGTTTCTGGGTGGCCTTTTATGCAAAAGAGCATCCAATCAATCTAGACACTCTCTTTCGAAAAAGCTGATCACTTTTTCAATGCACTTTGGCAGTGTGGACACACTCTTTTGGAAGAAGATTTTTTGGACGATCTCTTCTGGAAAAGCTTCTTCCAAAAGAAGCCTGCAGTCTAGATGTAGCCTTGGGGAGGAGTTGCTCATCAGGGGAAAGAGCATGATGACCAGTGGGTACTAAGCACTGGCAATTTTTTTTTTCCGTGAAGCACCCACGGAGTCAGCACCTAGGCACGATATTGTGGCAGGAAAGCCCCATGCAGCAAAGAGAAAGTTGTTAAAAGGGCAAACATGATGACCTGCAGCTCATCTTCCAATTCCTCAAAACTGTTCTCAATCAATTTTTCCTATTATTTGCCCAGCTCTAACTGCTATGTTACAACCCACCCAGTGATGAAAGCCTGTAGGTGCAGACCTAAGGAGTTCTGTTAAGTGGCTGTGAAAATTGCTTCCTCTAGGTAATGGCAACAGAGTTCGTGCTGTTAAATTTGTTCATCACTTTTCCTAGTAATTCCTTCCAGTGATCTAATGACTGCATCTGGGTAATAGGAAGTAACCACCAGAGTTTTAGGGTTCACTGCACCTTTGACTTCTCCCCAGTTTTCTTCATGGACACCACTTAATGTTTCTGGCTCCTAGTCATCATCTCTCTCAGAAGGTGATACACTTTTCACTCTCTCCAGACCAGACATTTGGGTTCTCAGTCCCGCTACATCTTTCTGTGGTTTTCCCAGGAGGTCTGAGTATAGTCTAGTATCTGTGGTTAACCTCTCTCCAGGAACTTTAATGGTGTACACCAGTTACCAATCAGGCTTCACAAAGTAAACTACATTTATTTTTAAGGGAATAAGTTTTACAAAGGAAAAAACATAACAAAAATTAAAAATTCCTATATACATGCTGGGAGATTACCAGAAGACACCCACAACTCCAGTCTTTCAAACCACACAGCTGGGTTTGTTTGCTTGGTTACAAATCCATAACAATTTTTACATTAGCAACAAAAACCTCAGTGGGACAGTTCAGCTATTTCTTTACACAGCTCAGCCCTTTGATCCCAAGTCTCCAATCTCCAATCATTGATCCTCTCATCAGAGCACAGCCTCACAATTCTGAGATTTTGGTAAGTGAAGTTGTGGAATTTGCCTTACCAGGGATTCTCTCTCTCTCTCTCATTATCCCAAAAGTCTGTGCCTATTTGGCACATCTCAATAAGTATTTTTAATTTCTTACATCACCCGGGACTCACACCTGTCACAGTAACTGCTAAAGGTGACTTTTATTTTGCATTTAGCTGCCTAGCTGGCCTTGTCAATATGTTTAAGTTCTATTTTGTTTTGTCATAGGACATACTGTTATTTTACCCAGATGTCTCCTTTAGTTCTCTAGAACTTTCAGAGTCCATTACTAAAAGAGGGCAGAAACTGGAATGCTTCTGCCAAGAGAGATGTAATATTGCCATTCTTAATATCTTGCATTTTGTCAGATTCAGGCAGCTTTCATCAGAGCTTAATGTGAACATTTGCCACTAGGCACTGCCCTTCTAGCCATGCTTCCATTATCGGTGATGATAAAATAAGAAAGAGAAGAGCCACATTTACTTAGTGTTAAACTTTGATGGGGAAGCAGCTCCCATGAAATCCAGAGTTTCAAAGCACAATTTGATTCTAAAAGTCATTTCAGTGGCAGAGATGGATGCTTTTTAGAATAATGCCCAGGGAACTGCAGCTTTCATGCAGTCAAAGAGTTTGTACTATTAAATCTAAAAGAATGGTTTGGTTGGTGCACAGTAGATGTTAAACTTACACTGGAAAACCCACTTTGACTTATTGAGATATTTATCTACAGAAACGCTAGTCCACTTTCTGCTCTGTTCTACTGTACTACTATGCTTCTATTCAGGTTCTTATTCCTCCTTCAGTACATAAATGCTCGGTAAGCTAAGTGTCAGACCCAAAAATTGCGTATAAGCTTTCTGGCTGCATAGCCCATTCTTAATCCACTAGGCCACAATACCTCACGTAGGTATGTTGCAGAAGATGTCCTGTTGACATATGGCATGCAACAGTAAATGTTACTGTAACCCCTGGGCTTCTGCTTTTTCTGTTGCTCACTGCTTGGAGCAGCTTCTCCCTTCTCAAATTCTAGGCCCTTGATTCTCTATCTTGGAGCCTGGTGTCCCCACCTCTTTTAGGTGTCTGGAATATAAGTGATGCTGCCTCTTGAAAAAAATGTTTATTATAAAATAATACAGAAGCAATGTAGTCCAATAGGCTAGGAATAAAATAATTATCACCATCTCCAAAATAACAATACAGTAACAGCAGGAACTTATGTAGTTCAGCACACAAAGAATATCAGATAAGGAAGAAAAGGAGTAACTAGAATGCTAAAATATCAGTACCTGTACCTCAAAACACTAACAATGGATCCAAACCACTTTGCTCCTTTACAACCCTGCTCAGACAGGTAATACGTTGACAATTTGTTCTTTTGTGGGTGATGCAGCACTATAATCATTGACTGGTTATCGCTTACAAAAAAAATAACTGGACGTGGGATTTCTTACAAGTGTATCTCCTTTCTAAAAGGCCAGTATTGTCCTGAGGCTTCATGGTCTGGCATAAGGGACACCAAAATTGGAGGGAGAAGCAGAGGGACCATGTCCACACACTTTTTCACATGATTGTAGTTTGTGGAGGCCAAAAAGGGGAGCCCCAGAGTCCTGGATCATTCACGTTCCCTATGTGGCATGCCCTAGGGACAGGTGACATGGGGTAGGGGCTGTTCTCAGGCACTCCAACCCCATCTCTCACCCAGGGCAAGTGGAGGCTCCAGGTCCCTCCACTGTGGCCCAGGCTCTCTGGGTGGCTTTTATGATAACCAGGCTCCAGTTTCTGGTCTGACCGGGAGAGGGACTTGGGGAGGAGAGAAAGAGTCAGGTGGGGTCACTGAGAGGGGGAGAGCCTTATGACTTCCCCACTTCTACTGAGGTTCTGCCTGGAATCCAATAGGAAATTAGCCTGGATCCTGTTAGCCTGAACTTGAATCACCCATCAGCCCCCTGGGTTGCTGATCTCTGCTGTACTGATACCTTTCAATGACCCAGAAAATACCAACAGAGTTCAAACTTTATCTTCAGGTGGGGGTTACATTACCAGTATAAATACTAACAAAACATGTAGATGGTATCATGAGCTTTCGTGGGTGCAACCCACTTCTTCAGATGACTGGGTCCAGATGACTGAAGTCATCTAAAGAAGTGAGTTGTGCCCACGAAAGCTCATGATACCATCTACATGTTTGGTTAGTTTTTAAGGTGCTACTAGACTATTTGTTGTTTTTAAAATTTTTCCTGTTACAGACTAACTCAGCTACCCCTCTGAAGCATTATTACCAGCGATCTCTCACCCAGCTTGTTGACTGTTTGCTTTTTACTACCAGATAATGTTTTTCTTTCCATGGGCACAGCAAAACTGTTTTCACCTTCTTCCCCAGATGTCATATTAAGATGATGAAAAATAAATATTTTCAGCTTTAAAAAGGGGATATTCTTCCCTCCTTATTAATTGTCACTTATTCCTCTTCCTGCATACTTTCTTGCTCAGTCAACTCCTTATGGATTCTTAAGTTACAATGAAGAAGAAAGGGGCACGGTATAGAATCTCTCCTGCACTTAGATATACACAGTGCAGGAGGAACAGACAGCTTGGGAGCTACTTACACTTCCCTGATTCTCATGATGCATTATTGAGTCATAGAATACTAGAACTGGAAGGGACCTTGAAAGGCCATCAAGTCCAGTCCCTTCACAGCAGGACCAAACACCATCTAGATCATCCCTGACAGGTGTCTGTCTAACCTGCTCTTAAATATCTTTAGAGATGGAGATTCCACAATCTCCTTGAGCAATTCATTCCAATTCTGGACCACCCTGACTGTTAGGAAGCTTTTTCTTCCAGTGCTTGCTCCAGCTTCTCAATATAAATTAGAGAATCTTACCATCTGCTCTAAATTATGCCATCTCAATATGCTTCTCATGGGACTGTCCACCATCTGTGAACTGATTTTATGCTATTATTCTCATCTCACCTCAATGAGGTCCAAATGTAAGATCTAAGGCATTCTTCTGCAGTAAAAACAGCATCCATGAGCTAAGTTGCAGAGAATCATATCCTCATAGTCAATCTAAATTGTTTCAAAATAATGTAATATAGGGCGGTTAAGAAGACACGCCTATCCTAGAAGTACCCACCATCATTAGATAAAGAAAAAGATCTTAAGATGTTTATGGAAAACTTTGATAACATTCTATCAGTCAAGGAACCATTTAACAATCATGATTGGAACCAAACTCCAGGATACAACCCAAAAACCAGAGCTATCAGACCCTAACACTCTGCCAGCCAGAGCAGGAAGAACCTGGAGTCACAGATATTCCTGAGAAAAAGTTCATCTGTCTAGGAGTGGTGAGTACAATGTTTAGCATGTGTATTCTCTTTTGGTAACTGTTAGTACATAAAACTTAAGGATATTAGTGTGCAAGGCTGTTTTCATTAATAAACAGCCCTGTAGACCTGTAGAGCCCTGAGTCTGCCAGGAATGTGTTTTAGTTTAGAGCCCACAGAGGGGTAGACCCCAGATCCCACAGGGCGATAAGGATAGGTCCCTTATTTCCTGAGAATCCAAGAGAGAGGGTGGGAGAAGGAATAAAAGCCCTAAATTGTGTGGATAATACAGACACCATCCTTACTACTTCCACCAGGGTGTCAGGGGAGCAGTTGATCTAGGGGTCAGCTACCCCCCACTCCGCCTTTACATAAAACACAGCAGACAGCTTCTATACACAGCTAGCAACAGATTTCTACCATTTTACAGTGCCACTTGAGCATATTCACCTTCAGGTTTTCAGTCTGAGACTTCAAATGAAGATTAAACTGTTAGGTCACAAGCTTGAAGAGGGAGGGGGGCTATCACCAATTTAAACAATTTGTTCCTGTTCTTTTTTAAAGTCAGTCAAGAAAAATAGACCTTGATTCTCAAACCAAGTTCTTGGTTTTAACAAGTAGGGTAGAATTAAAATGAAGGGACCTGTATGTTTCAAGTCATAATATATCAAGCTGTCAGAAACAATGGAATGCTACATACTTAATCTCTTCCACTCATCATAATGACGACAGTGCTATTATATTACTGCAGCAAATTGGCAGGAATTAGGGAGGAAATTAAGGCAGAAAATCTATAAAATTTGTGTTCCAGTAAATTATCCCATTTACTTTTAAAAATTAAATAAAAAGATATTAAGAAACTGTGAATGATTTTCTTTAAATAAATCAATTTCCTCTTTTTTCAGCTCTGGAGTGTGTGTGTGTGTGTGTGTGTGTGTGTGTGTGTGCGTGCGCGTGTGCGCGCACGCATGCATGCATGTTTGCACAGTTGTGAAATAATCTGTAATGCCACCAGGGACAGAAAGGAAAAATGTTCATATTACAGTTAGATCAGACCTGTAATTTTAGATCCAATACAAACCAGCAAACAAATTGTATATGCCATGCTATAAATAGATTGTTTGCAACCAATCTGAATGTCAATAAAAGCAATATTAAAAATTGAGAAATGGAAAATATACTAAGAAGATACACTAGCTTCTACTCAGCTGAACAGCCTCTTTTTAAGCAGCATCTTTAGCCATTTTTGCACCTTTTTCAGTATTAAATACACTGCTGGTTAACAACTGGCAATGGTAAATAATAAATTAATAGTTTGAAATATCTAGCTTGCCTTCAAGGTCAGTAAAGTTATGGTTATTTCATTCAGCAAAGTTAAGTTAGGAGGGAGTAAAGTACACATGTCTCATGACCATTCAGAAAATGCAGGTGTGATCATAGCAGAGGTGAACATACAAATGCTAGCTTTAATGAAGCAGGTGTGAGTAACAATGGTAAAGAATAAACTTAAAAAACAACAAATGGTCTGGTAGCACTTTATAGACTTACAAAACATCTACATAAGTGCTACCAGACCATTTGTTGTTTTTTAAGTTTACCCTGTAAAGACTAACTTGGCTACCCCATAAAGCTTCTGAACATGCAATGGTAAAGAAGTCACTGCGGCATGAACTATATTGTGAGCCAACTGACCCAATACAAGCTTTTTTAAAGTTAATGTGGGTATGCTTACCTGCGCTATAATCATACCTTTATTGGCTCTGTAGATGTGCTATTAGGGGAAGGGAGAACTTTGGAAAGGATACCTACCAGAATGGGGTCCATTCTTGATTATGGCTCCTAGGAATAATCACAAAATAAATTAATAATCAATCATTATGATCACCCAAAGAACAATGGCTCATAAATAACATAGCTTCCACTTGTTCAAATCTAGGTAACAGAAGGAATTATCCCACGGAGTTTGAATCCAATATAAAAATTGTCTGCTGTTTTGTATGTTGTTCAAAACTAACAACTAAAAAAAAAAGATTTAGGAGTAAGCAAAGAACTGTGATTCATCAGGCCATCGGACATACCTCACATCCATCACTCTGGTGAAAGCTAAGATGCTTCTTTTGTAATTTGATTAATAATTTCTCCCAAACAACTGAGACCTGAAGGGCATATTTAGATGAGAGTGTATAGTCCTGTTTTAATTTGAGTTAACAGAAAGCCAGTTAATTCACACACCTGTACATAATAGTCTAAACACTCCAAAAATAGTATATATGACCCAGTTATGAAACAGTTTGGGATTAGTTAACCTCTTTTCCTTATGGGGACAAACACAAGCCACAGCCTAGGTTAAATTATACACATTTGTGCCCTGGAGTATGTGGTCTAGTATTTACAATTTTTTAATTAATAAACATATTGTTATAGTAGTGTGCAGGGGCCAACAAAGAATGGGGCTACATTGTGCTAGGCATTGCATAAACACAGAGTAATAGATGGCCCCTGCTTGGAAACAAGCCCCTACATAAACAAGGCAGGACATAGGGTGGGGAAAGGAGTAGAACACACAAAGTGAAAGCTGTGATGGCAGCAAACAGCTCATTAATTTCACATTTTTTGAGTGGGTTTATTTATGAAGAGATCAACTAAATGGAAATGTAAGAGGGAAAGTCAAGGGAGAAGAGGGAATCAAAGCTGAGGTTGTGAGGAAGTGGGATGGTTGCAGCAAACAGCCAACCTGCACAGGGCAGAGAAAGTCCAGTCAAAAGAGAAAAAGGTCTTTGAATATCCGAAGGTCCCTCAATGTCCGAAGGTCCTTGCTTTGGTAGCTTCTGCTTCTGCCACCTGGCGTTCTTATTGGAACACTCTCATTTTCCCCCAAGGCATTGGGGCGGGGCGGGGCGGGAGTGGAAGGGGAGAAACAAGTGGCACTGCCTGTTTCTGAGTGCCCCTCTGTGGCTGACAGTGTCGGGTATGCTCTTTGCCTGGCTGTCTGGTACTTGCTTGCTCCCCTCAGAGGCTGCCCTGTTTGGTTGTAACAGGGTCCTGAGGCTAGGATCTCACTAGCTTTATCCCTGGTGCTATCAGTTCTTGTATTTAGCTTGTGGCCAGTCATCGGCCACTGGACCTGGGCCTGCCCCAGGTTTAAAGTTCAGCTTACGGAGTTGTCCATAGTGCTGCTGTTCTCCCCATCAGTATGTAGAACTGCATGGGTCAAGCTTATGTGAGGAACTGCCAGGCCCTAGCCCAGCAGCTTCTTTTATACTGGTCTGCTGGGCCCTGATTGGCTGCTGTGGAGACAGCCACTCTCTCCTGCCTGGGGGACCTCTCTTCTGCTCCTCTCGCTGGGATGGGGAGTGGTAAGGCCTCCAGCCTCCTGTAGGGGGCATCAGGGCTTACTCCACCCCATCACAGACTCCGATATGGGAAGGGGGCTCCCTTGTGCAGTTTTGGTTCCATGGGTCTGTAAGGTAGAGAGAGGTGGCCCTGAATGGACCCCTTTTTATGTCCCCTCCTACAGTACAAAAATCCCTATTTTGGCTGCTTCTGGACTTGCCAACTGGAATCTCTTATCTTGAGTGAATTGACTGTCAGCTAACTCAGGTTAAAACAGGATCACAAACACTAATCAAAATTTATCTCATCTTCACACAAACATGCACCAAAATAATGAATTCAATTTTAATTCATACCTTTTGGTTTATCCCCCCATTCAATTCTGTGTGAGTCCACCTATTTTAGACTAAGAATGTTTTATTCTATTTATCCTAAAACAGTGGCAGCTGGACAGCTTTTGACATGACAGATCTCAGAAAATAGTAAACTGTCCCCTCCTCACTACCTATAAAAAAGATTTAAAAAAAAAATTTCTACTCTTGCATGTGATTGTGTTTTGTTTTGTAAAAGCATTTTTTGGAACTTGAAAAGTACTTTGTATTATTTTCAGATTTTTTTATTAGTTTGTTAACAAACTCAATATAGTTATCACTTTCGTTAACACTCTTTTCTTTATTATTAATTCATCTTCCCAACTCGTCCTGGCTTGTTAGCATCTATCCCAATTTGTGTGATGTATAGACTGTAAATTGTCTGAGGAGGAACTATTGTCTTTGTTGTTTGGCATAATGGGGCTCTGATCCCTGATAAGGATTCCTAGACACTAGAACAAATAAATAAGAAACAAGAATAATCATAAACAATGTTTTGATGCCTACATTTTCCATTTTCATACTTCCTTGGTTCAAAATGGCCAAAAAATCATTGGTGCACCTAGAGTGAGGGCTGGGGGCAAGGGAAGAGGAGGTGGGAGACTCAATAGATGAAGATTAGTGGAGAACACCTAGATAGGCTGTTTTATGGGTTGTGAAAGATTAATCAGTGAATAACAACTGTCTATCAATCTGATTGGTTGGCACCCCAATTCCCTTTGGTATACAAATAGGCAAGTACTGGCCTTTTGTCATTGCTCTTTTAGGAGGTTTCAAATTGTGTTTGTTAGGTAATTATCATCCCTTGGGCTCCTCAAAAACATTTTTACAGAAGTTCTCTGAGGGTTTTTTTTTTCCTGAAATCAAATCATTGTTCAGAATAAGGAGAGTACTTTTATTACATTGGGGAACACCTCACAGGATGGTGTTTTGTGCATTAATTTATTTTTTAATTTTGCAGAAACAAAACAAGCAAATTCATTTTGAAGTGGTTAAACCATTTTTGTAGATCTCTCTAATCCCAACATTCAATTTAATCTTAAAATGATTATATTCTTTGTCAAGTATTTTTCTTCTCCCATTTTGGTGACTAGCTATGGAATGAAATAAAGTGATTGATATACCACATTAAGATGGATACTAAGTGGTTTATAAGTCTCTGTAATTAATTACTATTTTTATGCCAAAGAATATACACTACCTTCTGACAGGTGTCTGAAATTCAGTATAAGCCTTTAATAGCCTCCTAATTGGTGCAATAGACCTGCAATGAGATGGAGGATATCATACTGATCAAGTAATCTTGCCTTTAGCTGAAATGGAAGAGTGAAGCATCCAGAAATGTTGTTGTCACTAAGATTTAAAGCCAGCAAGCTGTCAGTTGCTGCAGTGAAAATCACATTATTCGCTTTCTTTAGGATATTTTAATTATTTCACGTAACAACTGTATTTATGGAAATGCTTTATGGTGATAAACAGTTTCTGTATTTTGCCTTACTTGTCAAATTTACAGTGTTTCTTGTTAGGGAGCAATTGAGTGCTAGAGTCTTCATATGAATTTCAGTTGAGCCATGCTGGAAATTATCCCCATTTTAAAGTTCCTGGGACTGAAGAAATTGGTTTTACCTTCTCTGTATGGTGGTTGCTAGAAATCAAATTCCTTTTAAATCATAATGGGGTTATAGAAGGTTCAGAGGAAGAAGGGAAAATGGAAACATGTTATACAAAGGTGACATTTTAAGATTGAAAGATAAAAAGAGTGTTCATTATAAAGTGATCTGATGTAATTTGGCAGATTGGGATTTACTCTTGTGCCTATTTACCACAGTAGTAAAAAAAATAATTTCAGTGCAACCATCTGTCCTTACCTGCTTTCTATTTTATGCTTTTGGCACCACACATATCAGGTTGGAGTTTAGTGATGATTAAATTGTTATTCTGTGCTTCCTTATCATTCACAATAATTGCACATCCTCTCTGTATTGAGTAAGCAAGATAATTCTCTGAAAAAAATATTCCTAACTGAAATTCAGGCATTTAAATTAATACAATTTGGAGGAGGGCAGGGTCAAAATGTATCTAAAATTTCTCATCATTTTTAAAGTTACAAGAGTGAAAGCAATGAAGATTTTAAAATTCTGTCTGGGATAGGGGCAGGCAGCATGGGTTTCTACTGGTGGTGCACATCTGCATATGCTTTGGTGCACATAAGCAAATTTATTTTGCATGCAAGAAAAAAATAGAGGAAACATTGACACACACACACACCCCATACACCCTCTCCTTATTTCCATATTTCTGTCAAATATGCCTGCTTTCTGCTCAATTTAACACTATTTTACTGTATTTTTCTCTTTTCTGCTGCCTCTCCATCTTTTCTCTCTTTCTTTCCTTTTTAAAAACAGACTCTCCTACCCAGAATCTGAACCCTACTGTGCACAAATTAGCATCAAACACCCACTGTATAAAAGTGGATTGGAATTTCAAAAGAAAAAGTATTTCATCCATCTTGTCTTAATAGCAAACAAAATTACAGCATTTCTGTAAGATATTATATGTATGGTGTTATTTTATTTTAACATGTTATGTTGACTGTTTATGTAGGATTCTAGGCTCTGATTAGCATTTGGTAGCATGCAGGCAGACTGACTTTAGTTGCGGTATTGGTGTCTTAGGGGCACATTTTCAAAAAAGAGGAAAACAATTTGGTTTGTATAGGTTTTCCACAACTCATTTCTTGTCCTCTGTTTTCAAAACTGGTCTAAATAAAGCTATCTTTTCAAAAAATCCAAATTTGAATCAATCAAAAGCTTCAAAACAAGCGGTGAGCAAAATAGGGCCAATAAGCCAGATCTGGTCCACCACAATCTTCTGGGCTGCCAAAGTGCTGCAGCCCAGCAGGACTCTCAAGAAGGCTCCTTGCTTGCTACAGCTCCACACATAGCTCAAAGTGGTCGGCTGCTGGGACCACCATGTATGTCTTCTGTGTGGTGTGTGATCCTTGGAGAGGGTCTCCAAGTGCTGTCCCTGCCCCCAGCACAATCCTTGCAGCTCCCATTGTTTGGAAACTGGCCAGTGGGAGCTGTCTTGGCCATGCCTGTGGATGCACGAAGCACATGGACACCTGCTGCTCCCCTCTTCCAAAAGAACGTTCTGCTCAGAGATACACACGCTGGCCCCAGCAGCTGGCCACTGTGTGGGAGTGTGGCAGGCAGGGAGTTTGCCCACAGGTCTTGCTGGGCTACTCACTGGGAGCTGCCTAAGGTAAGTGCCTCCTGGCCAGAGCCTACACCTGGCAGCCCACCTCCTTCCATACCCCAACTCCCTGCCCACACTGTCTGCATCCCCTCCTGTATAGCTGCCTCAGGTCAGAATCCTCTCCTGTACCCAAAATTCTTCTGAAGAGGTATTGGGCGTACTGGAGAGTGGATGGGGAAAGCCCAACGCATAAGTGTTCAGGAAAGATTGTTAATGCAAATAACTTTGAAACTAAGACCGGTTGTGTGTATGAGTAAATACCATTAAACACAGATGGCATAACAAATTATGTAAAGGTGGGAGTTAGGACAGTGGGTGACTAACCTCAAATTGGTGTGGGAAGGTGATATCCTGGATAACTAATTCTGTGATACAAGGAATGGGAGACTTATGGGGGAATAAAAGAAAGCTTGCTTTTCCTGAAAATCATCAAGAACCAACTGGGATGATCAAGAGTGCTTTCAACTACACATCTCCCTGAGACCTTCCTAAATATGAGGCAGCAGGCAAAGTGGATAGGGCACAAGACCTGGATTCAAGAAACCTAATTTCTACTTCCTGTCACTGTTTCATCAGCTGTACCATGGGGTTATGAAAGCTATCCCACTTTATAACACTTAGCACAATGAGCAGTTCTTTCTCCCTGGAGATATCAAAGTGTTATCATGGATGTTGCCCTGCACAGACAAGCTGAGTGACAATTTGCCAAAGAACTCCCAGACTGCAGAAAGTGCTAGCTTAGGAGAGGTGAGTCAAGCAGAGGAATGCTTCTGCCATTACTACGATTTAAAGATTTTGCCTGCCTAGCAGTATTTTCAACACCATTAATCTAAGGCATGTCTGTATTTACATTCAGTACCTCATATTTTAATATGCTTTCTCTATTTTTGCTAATAAGCAATACTTTATGTCATCTTGAATTAGACATGGTAACTTTTACAGATGACAATCATTAATAGGTGCTCCTGACAGAAGAGAATAGCAAGAAAATTTCATCACAAAGAAGATGGAGTGAAGCAGGTAGTGTAGAGCACTCAGTGAAAGAAAAAGGACACTTTTTCACAGGTTCTCAAACCTGGATTTGGGGCAAACCAAAGATCTGATCAGTAAGAGTCCTACTTATAATCTGCACATTCCAAAAAATACATCGTGAGCCAGAAGAGTAAACCAGTGTTTGTGGGTCCTTAAAAGAGACTAAAATTCAATAGAAAATATCTAATCTCTACAAAAAGTCCCATGGCCATTTTCCAACATGATTAAACTCACATTGTTGCAAAATGAAACAATCTAATAAACACTGTGTTCTAATTATGTCTACCTGATCTTCAAATATTTCAGAGTGTGTTTATAGCCACAGGCCTTTTTATCTAGACATGCTGTAAAATCATCTAAAATTAGTCAGGTAATATGTTTTTGCTGGCATGGAAGGTACAGCATGATGAGAAGAGGATAGTGTGTGTGGTGGGGGGGGAGAAGCAATGGAGAGAGAAATGAAAGTGCTTAAGGGGAAGGAACATACTTCATGCTGGGTAGAGAAGGAAAAAAACACTGTATACAAACAAGGGGCTAGCACACCAGTAGGGCAAAAAGAAATAATAGAATGCATAAAAAGAAGGCAGAAGTGAAAAATGTATCTAAATGAAACCATTTTAGAAGAAGAACAAAGGTAACGGAGAGTTAAACTCCAGAATTAAAATACTTGTAATTTATTACTAATTCTCCACTTTGCTCCTTTTGGTATCTCCTTAAACCTGATCTGTACTGTGAGGCCCCTAAGGATTTAGATAATAATGCTTGGGTCGGGGGTGGGTGACATTAAATATCACAATAAATAAACTGCATATGTATATTTCATTGTATATATTTGACTGTCTAAGCTTTCCCTCACCCTTTTTATATTGTTTGTCTTATCATAGTGGAAGGTCTTGGGGGCGAGGATTGTGTATTTTATTTCACAGCGTAGCAGCTTATGTCATGGGGGCTCTGGTGTTGATTGAGGCATCTGGGCACTACTGCGACTTAAACAGTTTGTGCACTTGTATGATTTTCTTAGTCATCTGCTTTGTCCTGTTTACTATTTCTTTAACCACTTAGAATGTAATTTCTTCCTAGGGCAGGAAGATATTCCTTCACACTGAGAGAGGAGGTGAATTTCAGATAACTTTTGGTTTGTACTCCAAGGGAGACAGTCACCTCGGTGCTGTGGCAGGTCCCTCAAGTTGAGTCCTCCCAGAGCTGATCTCAGTGTCTGTATTGTTCTGAAGCTGGTTAGGGCCTTACCTGTGTGCATGCTGGAGGAGACTTAAGAGTCTGTCTCATTAAGACAGAGTTAAAGGGTGCCCAGGCGAGCAGAAAAGTCAACACATCAGGAAGTATCCCAGGGGATCCAACCTTTCACACTCCCAATATTACTGTAAGTTGAGCATGTGGGTGGCCACCTAGGAGAGATTCAAATGCTGATTAGCAGAGCACCTACAGCACACACAGCCAACAGTATGTGTTTCTACTGGCGGTGCACATCTGCACATGCTTTGGTGCACATACAATTTATTCTGCACATGGATGGGGAAAAAATAGATAGAACACTGGTTATGTCATATTGATATCATACACATTTTCATACACATATGGAATGCTCCATCACAGTGGGATTTGTGCTAAGTAGAATGCCACCTATCAATTCTGTACTTCTATTGGGAGATTTCAACATTCACACAGAGAATGATAGAAATACTTGGAGAGGAGCAATTTGGAGGGATTGTTTTTGGACTTTTGTGTTAGGAATGGATTGCCCATAATGAATACCATGTTCAAACACAAGGCTGTACATAAATGTACTTGAGAACACCTTGAGATGAAGATCAATGCTTGATGTTACAGTCCTCTTGTCAAAGCTAAGATCATATGTTCTGGACACTTGGGTGAAGAGGAGGGCATAGATGGCAACTAATCACCACTTGGTTGAATCTGATTGTATGGGATGCATTGGATACACATGGGAAGCCCAAGTGATCAGTGAGAGTCATCTAGGAACATTTGGTGGAGGATCCTGTACAGAAAGACTTTAGTTCCCACCTCTGAAAGAACTTCTGCCTCCTAGGTGAGGTCTTGGACATTGAGTCCAAGTGGACCACGTTTAGGGCCTCAAACACTGAGGCAGACACAAAAAGCTGTGGCATGAAGGTGGCTGAAGTCTGTCATGATGGCAACACTAAGACCTGCTGGTAGACTTCAGTGGTGAGGGAAGCTGTAAAATCAAAGGGGGAGGCTTTCTGAGCAATACTCACAATACAGCTGAAAGGTATAGGCTGGCTAAGAGGGCTGCAGATGAGGTCACTGAAGCAAAAGGTCAGGCTTAGGGAGGAATTTGGAGAGACTATCAAGAATGACAACCCCAAATGTGTTCTGGCAAACCATTTGTTGTCTTAGGAGTGGTCAGTGGGATATTGCCCGGATGCATTTAGCAAGGGTGATGAAACACTGACCTCAACTGTGATCGTAAAGAGGTAGAAAGAGCACTTTGAAGAACTCTTCAACCCAGTGGACACACCGCTCATTCAAGGAGGCAGTGCTGGAAACTGCTAATGAGATCAGATCTATTTCCAGTGCTGAGGGTTATATGGTGGCAAAGTGCCTTTCTAATGGCTAGGCAGCAGGGGTGGACAACACTGGGGAGTTGTCATTAACATACTTCTTCAGTGTTGAGTTGAAGGAGGGTGCAGTACCTCAGGATTAGCAAATCAGCATGACAGTTCCAATCTATAAGAAAGACCAGAGGGTGAGTTCCAACTATAGGGATTTCACACTCCTCATCCTCTCCAGAAAAGCCGATGTCAGGGTGCTTAAAAGGAGATTGCAGGTGTTACTTGAACCTCAGATTCAGAAGGAAAAATGCAATGATGCATGCACTGTGCTGATCCATGGTGATAAAGTGGAAGCTGAGTTCTTGGACAAAGCTCTCGGTTTACAGGTTGCTCTGTGTCCTCATCCTCACTTATGGTCAGACTCTGAAAAGATGAGATTAAGGATACAAGCAGCGGAAATTAGTCTTTTCTGTAGCACAGCAGGTTAACTCTTCAAGATAGGGTGAGGAGCTCAGTTCTATGGGAGGGCTTCAGAGTAGACACACTATTCTTCCAGCCTGAGAGGTGGTTTGGGCACCTGATAAGGTGGTTTGGGCATCTGATAAGAATGTCTCCTGGCAGGGTTCCATTGGAACTATCCCAGGCATGCCCCACTGGGTGAAGGCCCAGAGGCCAACCCAGGTCATACTGGAAGGATTATATTTCCTGGATGGCCTGTGAATGCTGGGGAATCCCCCAGTAGAATCTGAAATCTGTTGCAGAGGAAAAGGAGGCCTAGTCCGTCCTAGTCTCTAGCCTGCCACTGTGACACTCATGAGGAAAAGGAGAAGGACAAGAAGGAGGAAAATTTTTCAAGTTGTTCCATGTTCTGATCATGCAAGCAACATTCTAAATCCCAGTATCCCAGGTTTTACAGCTGACAATGACAGCCCTGCCAAATGAATGAAACATCCATTTCAATCTTGACAAGAGTCTTTGATGTTTAATCAAAGGAGGAGCAACCTAAGGATTACAGCCCTTTTGGGGAGGAAAAGGAAAAAAATAGGCATCACAACTCTCCTTGTTCTTCTTTTAGAATGAGTGCTGTCAAGAGGCTTATTGCACAATAAATGCTATGAAATATTATTTTCCACTACTGGCTTGTTCTTTAGAAGTGTTCATTTTCAAACAGAGATTTATTTTGTTTAACATGCAAAACTTTGTCTTTCCATCTGCAGAAATACAAATAATCTCTAGGAATACAAATCACTACTGGGCTTTAAGTCTTGATAGTCTGGATAGTTTTAGCCACCTATATTGACACAAGAACTTTTACCTATTATTTAAGATTCATTTATTGTTCTTTACTATAAAGATAGTGCAAAAATTTATTATAGGCTGTAGTTGAAATGCTTTTTTGTGTTCCATGTCAAAAAGATTAAGTGAATAGAAACTGAAAGTCATGCCTTCTATTTAAGATTAAAACTCTCATTTAAAAACAACAATGTAATGTGAAATGGCTTTACTAGATTTAGAAATAAAGAAAATAACCTTTCCACTTCCTTCCCGGCCCCCCAGCAAACAAACATTCATTCTTTCACTTTTAAAGTGAAGCTGAGAACTAGGTTCATATACAGTGAGAATAAAATGCTTACAAGGGCTATATTGTGGTGTGTTTCTGAAGACCTTGAAGCATTTCTGCTCTGTCAAAGACCTCTAGATGGCATACTTTAGTAAACTTTTATAATTGCAGGCATTTTGGCCTCAGTGCATAGTTGGCAGTGTTTTTGCCAATGTTATTTAATTCATCTACTATCATGATTGTCAGTTTAATGAGTTATTAAAAGATATTCATGCTTTTGTAGTGCAAAGTGTAAATAAAATAAAATAAATAATGTTCTGTTTATTACAAATCTTCCTGGAATAAAATCTCTCTCACATTCCTAACTGCACTGCAGACTCTAGGGAGAATAAAAACGGCAGCAACAACAGCAGCATTCTAAAGCAATAAGATCTTTTCCAGAACAAGGCACATGCCTGCAAAAAAAAAAAAAAAAAAAATTACAGTAACCTACCTTTCTCCCGCAGTCAACAAGATCTTTATAAATAAAGAGTGCAGTATGTGTTAGATTGCTTATAATCATACATCTTTCTTATCCATACAGCTCAGAGTAGTTTTTCTGGAAGAATGTCTGATAAATAAAATTGTGACTTACCTCTCAAAATCCATCTTAGCAATTTCACAAAAGAGTAGCATTAAGTTATGATGGGTCCTGTTAAGCCAGTATTATAATTATTCTGAAATGCAGGGAATAAAAGAAGAATTAAGTTTTGCACATTCCTTCCCTCACTCCATTTTACAGCTGATTATTACCATGGATCAATTTAAAGCAGCATGCTCAAGGAAAGAAAGCTGAAGCACACCCAAGAAGGCTGCTCAGCACAAGAACATTCTCCCTTCACCTGCATCACACCAAATATATACAAATACAATGAAGGGCTCTAAGCAATGGAACATCACTGGCGTTTGGCAATACAGACTCCTTATTGAAAGTGGGATGAGCTCTTGCAAGTCCAGCTGAAGACAATGGGATATGCAGGAAGAACAATTAGGTAATACATTCTAACCTCCTGCACAACATAGGCTGCTATATTTGACTTGTGTTTGACTAAAGGCTATCTTCCCAAGTTTAGCACATCTCAGAATCAGACCCTAGGGAAAACCAACCTGGTTTCAATGGGAGTGAAAAGGTTACATCTCTGGGTCAATTGTGCATCTTGATACCATTCCTGCAGCCATCAAACAACGAAGCTGATGCCATGTGGTGATCTCCATTAATCCCTCAAATGATTATTCCCGGAAGCAATACTTCAATGGGGGAAAAGAAACAACCTCACAAAACAGCTCAAGTCCCATTTAGGCGACATCCATGCTTTGAGCTCCCACACTGAAAACAGTAACCCCACTGCAGTAGCCTGGTCATCAGCAGCAGTGGCATGGTGTAGCGTCCCAGGTACATACCAATGAAGTTCATATACAGTGAGAACAGAACATACATACCCATGAGGTTCAGGAGAGTTTGTAGCTGGGACAGCAACTGTACTACAGTTGCCACTGCCTGTGCTCCTGCAGCTATGCTACTATGTTTAGATGATACCTACCACCAGGGCCACCCACAGAGAAGGCTGAGGGGCCAGTTGCTATGGGGCTGTCAATTTAATAGGGCCTGGGACTCCAGGCCCTTTAAACCACCACTGGAGCTCTGTGCAGCACTGTCCAGGTGGCACTGAGGGCTGGGTGAGGGAGGTGTAGCATGGTCCAGGCGGAGCTGAGTGCTGACTTATGCCAGACCTGCCCCTTTTGCCTGAAGCCTCATCAAATGGAGGCTCAGAGCTGAGCCCCCTCCCCCTCATTGTCTAGGGCTCAACAGTGTCTGTCACCAGCCCTAGCTAGCATGCATATGTGTATGAGAGCTGGGAATAACGCCTCTAGCTTGTAGCATAGATGCAGCTGTGGCCTCATAGCAGCCTGTTTGCAGCAAGGTCAGCCTCTACAGGATCCATTAAGAACAATGGTTGGTGGTGGGGACTTCTGAAATCCAGCAACTACCATTAGGAATTTAACTGGTAGCTGAGATCTTTTGAAAATGTAACCTGGGAGGCTTAACCTTCGCTTGACAGATGATAGATTCCATAAACACACAAGAAATACTGTAAAAAAAGCCCTTAACACTGAGACTCTGTTCTTCCTGATTATATTCTAACAGGTCAAAGATACAATGCACTTTAGTTAGAATGCCACGGAAAAAGGGAAAAGAACCAGTGCTACATAAAACAACCACAGAAAGCCCTAGGGTTATTCTGAATGCCAGTGACTTTTCACAAGTGTTCTGGACTTCATCAGTACAGTGGTAAGTTACCATTTATGTTGCTCCAGATCTCTGGGAAATGTCTCTGATGTGACTGTCCAGGCTAACAAAACAATGGCTATATAAAAAAGTGAATACATTCCAGATATTCAACTCTGGGATTCTTACATAGCTGTATTCAAAGCTATGCCTGAGCATTTCAGAAATACTGTGCTATTATTCTAGGAAAAACTAATGAGAAATTATTACATTTTCTTTGTGTCATTCTAGGAGGTTATATCATACCTGGACCAAAGTAAGCCCTGGGTGCCACATTATATTATTAATTGAAAAGTGAAAAAGGAAAAAGGAGAGTACTTGTGAACCTATAAGCAATACGGATAGCAGCAATTGTCATATGAAAACTATATTTCTCTATAACACCATATCAGTTCAAGTTGTTCATCATTTTATTTGGGTTTATACTGTTTCTTATGCTGCTGTAATTGTTTTTGTACTTCAAATGTGGTACATTGATGGGGGACAGCAGGGGAGCTTTACACATAAAATTTCAGCGCAGATCTCAATGCAACCTTAATTATGGAGCTGATATAGCATCTCCATAATTACTAATTATTACCCACTAGCCTTCCTAAAATGTTTCATAAAACAAAAGCAAGTTAAGTATCAGTGAAATTAGGATATAGACATTCTCACTGAAAGGCTAGGGTAGGGCTGGACATAAGGCACCATCCCTAGTAATTAATACCACTACATTTGTATTGTTAAGAAGAACTGACATTTGGTAATACTACTATAGTTTTCTCACATGCCAGAGATAGGGAGCTCATGTCCTAGTATCACACATAAAAGGCACAAGATAGCAGCAGAATATCCTTGCTACAGCTCACACTGCTGCACCTGGCCCTTTCTTCCTTTGTGAAAGTACAGACATTAGGTTATGGTTTTAAATCATGTACAGGTTGAAACTCTGTGACCCGGGAATCTCTGATCCAGCAACAAATGTGGTCCAGCAGGACCACAGATGTTGCTGGACTAGAGAACCCTAGTGCAGAGGTTGCCAGTGGCTGGGAGAAGAGCTGGCCAGGGGGCAAGCCAGGAAGCTGTCAGGGCCACAGAGCCTGCAGCTGGTGGGTCCACAAGTTCTTGGGAGGCCACAAGCACTGGTAATACTGCCAGGACCGTGAGCACCAGCAGGGCTACCAGGGCCACTCGAGCTCGTGGGGCCACCAGAGCCCACAGGACTGCCACAGCCAGGGGGCTGGAGGCAGCAGTGCTATATGGTTAGGGAGAGGAGCCCAGTGGGGAAGCTTGCCAGGGTCTGGCAAACTCCCAGACCTTGCCAGGTCTGGCAAACTCCCTTGTCTGGGACCAATCATGTCATCAGGGTGCTGGACCAAGGAGGTCCAGCCCATAGCGTGAGAGAGGAATTTTGGTATTCATGGGGTTTTATTAGGTACATGTGTGATGGAACTTTGTAGTCGTAAACGCAGGTCATTGGTACTGTTGTCAATGTCTTTAACTGAAAAAATAATCACGAGATAAGCTTGAAATCATGAGATTTAACAAAGAAATTGTTCAAGTTCTTCTGTCTGTGTGCCTTTACAGTTCATGTTTCTCCACAAAGAGAAATATACTTTGTTTTTTAAGAAATAGAAGCAGAGATTCTCACAAAACAACATGACTTGATGCTGCGGCCAGATACCCTAACACTTTGCAAGACAATCTTAAGGCTGTGCAACCCTGCCATTGCTCAGTTTATAATCAGTCTTATGAAGGCAGAAAGAAATTAAGTGGGATGACACATACTGACAGCAAAGGTTAGATTAACTTTACCAAAAACATGGCCAATGGAAAATGTCAATAATGCTGTTTTCCTGCACTAGTGAAGGTCCATTCAGGACCCTTAACATGAGCTGTAATTTAAAGGTGCATTACTTAACTTTCACTTGTAGCAGGACATGTGATGGCTCCAGAAATCATGGAAACAGATCCCCGAGGCTGCAGTGTATGGAACCCCTATGCAGGAGAGAACTGGCCTCACAGGGTAGTGCAAAAAAAGACCTATGTCAGTTGGCCCTGGGTCAACTGACTTGAGCTCATGGGGTTTGGAGTGAAGGGTTAAAAATTGCAGTGTAGACATATAGGCACAGGCTCAGTCCCAGGCTCTGAGACCTTCTCCATCAGAGAGCCCAGGCTCCAGTCTAAAACCAAACATCAAGGCTATGTCTACACTGCCCCCTCTTGTGCATGAAAATATGCAAATGAGGTGAAGCATGGAATATCGCCATGCCTCATTTGCATAATTAATTAGGCTCCATTTTTGCACAAAGAACGGCTCTTGTGCAAGAGGGGGGTTTTGCAAAAGCCTCTTGCGCAAAAACAGAGCCTAATTAATTATGCAAATGAGGCACAACGATATTCCACACTTCGCCTCATTTGCATATTTCAATGCGCAAGAGGGGGCAGTGTAGCAACATTGCACTATTTAGCCTTCCAGCCTGAGCCTTGCAAGCCCAATTTAATTGACCTGGGTTCTGAAACTCAGACCTGCTGGGGGTGGGGAGGAAGGGGGTTTAATCACACTGCACATGGGCCCACTGTCTTTACACAAAGTTTATTTTTTAAAATCTTGGTGTGATGAGTCCAATTTGGAATATATCCTTTCAACAGTTGTAACATTTAGGGCTGGCCCATTTACTCTCTCAGGTAATTTTGACATTGAGGCTAGGTCTACACTACAGAGTTTGTGGGCAAAAACAGCTGTTTTTGTGCAAAAACTCATGTAGCGTCCACACCTCAAGTGCATTTTTGTGCAAGTAAAATGAAAGAACAGAGGGGATTTTCTGGTGTAGGTATTCCTTCTTCTATGAGGAATAATTCCTGTTTGCACAAAATTTCTTGCGCAAAAAGGTGTGTGTGGATGGGCAACAGTTTTTGCACAAGAATTGGCCTCCAGGAAAAAAAAACAGGTGGCCTGGTGGTCATTCTGTGCATAGCAATCAGGGAATACTTTCGAGAGAGCGTCCATACCGTCTGGACATGCTCTTTCATAAAAGCGCACCGCTTTTTCAATGTGCTTTTGCAGTTGGACGTGCTCTTGCGCAAGATGTTTTTGCAGAAGATCTCTTCCGCAAAAAGCTTCTTGTGCAAGAAGCCTGCAATGTAGATATAGCCTGAAATGTTCTCAGGTGAAGGGCCATAATGTGTTAAAGATGGCACAACTTGCTAAACTTGACAAGTTTACCATATTTCCTTTAAAAAGTAAATGAAAAGTTTTCAGCTTGCCAGCTTGAAAATTTCATCACTTTAAGCCTACTCAGACAATTTTTTATTTATTTATTCATTGCAGAGCCATGCCTGGAATCCCTACATCCTTGTGTGCAGTTGTGGACTTTATGCAATCTCTCCTTTTAACTCAGGCATTCTGAACTCTGTAATGTCTGATACTTAAAAGGGAGATGAGCATCAAACTTGAATACATCACAGCTGCCTCTCCCCTTTCCCTTTACCCCAAATGTGAAGTTCTAAATGGTTGCAAATTTGGGCTAATGAAAACAAAATGGAAAGAAAAAAATTCATATTGATTAAGTTACATGTTCATAACTTTAAATCTATGGAGTGTATATTAATCAGATTTGGATTGTTTTCTTAGGGTTGGACTCCACTACGCCAGGGATCGATGCTACAGTGATTGATTCACTGGCCATCAATTTATTGCATCTGTTTATACACAATAAATTGATCTCCAAACGCTCTCTGGTTGATGCCGGTACTCCACCAGAAAGAGATGAGTAGAGTCCTTGATGGGTGAGCAGCCACACCAACTTTATTGCACACAAGCTGCCATGGTACGTACGTCGGCTTCAGCTATGCTATTTGCATAGCTGAAGTCATGTAGATTAGATTGAGATGGGGGTTAGTATAGACAAGGCCTTAAACTCAATCAGATCCAAGTCCTTGCCTATACCACACTCCCCCCAAGTCAATCTAATCTACTTGGCTTCAGCTATGCACATGTAGCTGAAGTTGCATACTTACTGCAGCATCTTGTGTGCAATAAGGTCAGCAGGGGCTCTCTCCTGTCGACTCCAGCTATTCTTCTTACCTAGTGGAGTACTGGCATCGACAGGAGAGTGCTTGAAGATCAATTTATTTCATCTAAGCAGACGAGATAAATCGTCAGCTAGTGGATCGATCGCTGCAGCATTGATCCCCACTGTAGTGAGGACATAAAAATCAAGCCTTGGTGTGATATTTTTACACTCAACCATTATGTTTACATGAGCAAAAATCCTAATGTAAAATAGTATTTTTCCCTACATAATTCAAAAGTTGATTCACTGTTTTGCTTAAACCTTCAAAAATATTACCTCTGGACTGAGACCAGCTGTAAAAAAAATTCAGGCCTAACGGAATTAATTTAAGAAAATTATGAACAATTGAATAAGGGACTAAAGAATTTAGAATGGATTTAGAAACTATATTTAAAACTGAATGTGCTAGAGAAGCTTGCATAAAGTATTTTTCATGTCCAACTGATATTTCTATAAGACAAATGTTACAAGAGGCATGTTTAGGAACAAATTTTGCATAATTGTTTTTCTTACTTTCTCCTAAAATCCAGATAAGCCATCACTTCTTTGATGCCTTTTTGTCAAGGCTCAGTGTAATACCTGTGTGCCAGCACTTACTTCCTGAAAATATAGGGGAATGGATTGGATGATTGAACATATCTGTAGCAAACAACCTAATAAAAAACAGATCATGGATTTATGTATCTCTCTTTAAATAGTGAGTAAAGAAATATAGCACAAAGGTCAGAATAATTGTTCCTAAATAGTTCATTTTCCCAATGATCTTTTTTCATATGGCAGCAGCAGAGCTTTAAAGGAAAACCCTGAAAACAGGGAGTCTCTTTGTTTGCGTATGAGAAGGCAATTATAACACAGAAGTGCCGAATTCATTTCTTAAAATGGTTTGAGGCACTACAGAACAGTAATGAATGTCTAATTCTCCATGTGCCACAAGCATAAGTGGATAAAGACTTCCTTCTCACTGAACATGTACGGGGGGGAGGGGACAATTAACTTGATGACCTTTACAATAATGCTACTTTTCACCTGAGAAAAGGAATGAAAATTAGATGCACAGTAAATATAGATAAAATAGATTTTGCCTGTTCTGTGTAGACAAATTCTTCTTCTTACCCTGTACCAATCTACAGTGATTCCTGTCGCTTTCAGATTGTGCCACCTACTGTGGGGATTGTGCTAATTAACTGTAAGTGGTTCACTGCAGAATTCAGCTATCAGCTTGTTTCTGCTTTTAAGAACAATATGAATGTTCTTGTCGGCCTTATCTCATCTTTCACCCCCTAGTAAATGCAAGATATTCACAACCCAGAATACACATTGATGTCACTAAGTAGAAATTAATGGATGAGGAAGCCTCATGGTGCCAGAAGTGAGCGCTGAAATGGATCCAACAGACTAAGCTATTTGTTTCTCTGGCCAGTGTACTGACAGCAAGGCAAACTCGGATGTACTAATTTAGCTGCACACTGCTTTCAACTGCAGCTATTCCTGGGTAATGGGGACTTCAGCAATTTGATGTGCAATGGGCACATTAAAAAAATTAACACACCTTTCCCTTAGTGGCTCTTAGTCATCTTTGTCCCCTTCTCAGGGGTCTCACACCACCTTCCTTAGCAGCTAGTAGAGGAACCTTGGCCCTCCCATTGCAGTGGACTTGTTTCTAGTGACTCTATAACTAGCATTCAAGGTCTACTGTCAGACTCATTGCGACTTCCTCCCTGGCCTTCTCTCTTACCATAGCTTCTTTTCAGATCTTCTCCCCACAAACCCTCTAGGTTCACCCTTCCCACACAGTCTGGAATCCCCCCTCAAAAATCCCAAAGCAAAAGTACTAATGTAAATCCTCTTCTGCCCTCCTCAGGCTTGACTCTCTTCCTTCTCTGCTACCCAAGACATGACTACACTACAGAAATTATACCGGCATAGCGAGGTCACCATAGCTATGCTAACATAATCTAGTAGTGCAGATGTGGCCTGCAATGACGAGAGGGCATTTTTTTCAATCAGAGTAGGAACATCAGTTCCCACAGTGCTCAAGGGTGTGTTTTCACACACACACACACACACACACACACACACACACACAGACCCTGACCAACAGGGACGGTCTGTGAGCCTAGGCAAACTGGGCAGTTGCCTAGGGCGCCGAGGGCCCGGGCACCCAATGATGACATCACGGGGCACCGGGGCGCCCCTTGATTACGTCACGGCCATTGACAGCTGTGCAGGCGGGGGTGCCGATCGCGCCTTCCGCCCAGTTGCCGCAGCCAGCCTCGAGCTGCTCCTGCGACCAATGTCACTATGTTGATATAACTTTTAAATGTAGATGAGGTATCAGTTGAACACTTCTCAGGGCTCACCATTACCTGCTCTACTGCAGTGGCTGCTATGTTGCTCAGCTGGCCTCCTGTCTGACTTTGCTACTCAGGAAGGTTTCCTGGGGACAGCTCTGCCCCATGGATCCTGCTGGTTTCTCTATAGTCATCATGGCTGCAAAATTTATCCCAACAGCACCCTTCCATTCATAAACTCAGACTTTAAGGCCTGAAAGGACCATCATGATCATATTGTCTGACCTCCTGAACATTGCAGACCACAGGACCTCATCCACCTATGTTAGGATCGAAAGTTTTATTCTTTTTTATATTTGTATTTTAGGTTTAGTAATGTAGTAATGTAAGGTAATATATAATCATATTTAAGATTGTAGTAAGTCAAATCCTTTAGTAAAGTATATATCTCCTATATTTCCTTGTTCTAAAGTTTTAGTAAGTAAAGAGACAGGATCTCATATTGTATCTTTGTTAATGAGATTAGAAATATCGAAGGCCCGGGCCTTCCATGTGAATTGTTTTGATTTTGATTTTGCTTAATATAAAACAGTATTGTTTACCTTTAAAGGATTCTGTGTGAGAGACTGTATGAATGAGATACGATGTGAAGGTCATCGTTAGAGCCAGATGGTCAAGAGACAAGGGGGAGAATGTCGGGTGAAGACAAACTGTAAAAGACAGACTGCGAAGAGCAGAGAAACCGTCAGTGCGTACCCACGGTCAAGAATGGATCAGATTGGCAGAATTGACGGCTCTAAAGGTGAAGGGTGGGCACCCCTAAAAACAACTGATTAACAATCCAGGACAGGATGAGCCTTCAAGAGATGTTTGGGAACAATTGACATCAACAAGATAACACTCCCGTCACAGAATGACACAGCGGAATACATTGATTTCAACAGAGAAAAGGATTATAAAAGCAGGGTGCTTTGCTATGGAACTTTGGTTTGTCTTGCCAACACCAAATCCAGAGGAGCATCGGACTGATCGACCGACAAAGGCCCTGCTCCCCTCTGTGTTCAATCTAGCTGGCCACTAGATTGATACAGACTCTGGACTGGTAACTATAACATCGTCTGGCAAGACTGTGTGTGTGTGTGTATGTTTGTGTGTGAGTGATTGAAAAGCATATGCAACTGTTGTATTCTCAATAAATGTGGCATACTGCCTTTTCCCTTATAAAAGATCTCGTGTGCTTCATTTAAGCATAACATTTTTGGTGGAGAATGCGAAGGGGGAGAAGTATACTGTAATTATTGACAATATTGCTAAAAAGGTGTGCAGACCCCAGTCAGGAGATATCGGCTAATAAGAAGAAACTAATTGTGATCACTATTGTATGCATTATTTTGCATTATTGGTATACTTGTCCTCGGTCGTAGAAGAGGTGAGAAATAGGGGAGAGGTTTAGTATCCCTCTCTCCACCACAGATTGCTGGGGGAGAATTGGATTACAGGGGGCTGTTTGCCTAGGGAAATACCCTGAATCAGGTGTGTATACCCCCGGTCATAGTAGGGTCGGGCAACAGAGGGAGGACTTAGCGATCCTTGCTCCAAACTGGAGTAACTTTAGGTATATACACCCTCGGTCATAGTAAGGCTGAGCACAAGAGAAGAACTTAGTGTTTCTTGCTCTGACCCTGGAAGGGATTTACATTTGATTACGGGGGGCAGTCTGCCTAGGAAATACCCCGAGTCACATACTGGTGTATGTACCCTCGGTAGTAGCAGTGCCGAGTTATACAGAGGGAAGCTTAGCATCTCTCCCTCTGTCCCAGAGAGGGTTAAGTTCAGCAGCAGGAGTGAGAAAAGGAATCTGTAAGCCCCGGCACTGGCATGGGCAAATACGAGATCTTAAGAAGTAAAGGAAAGATACCTTTAACAAGTATGAACAAATGCAGAAGGATAGTTTGGCAGTGGCAGTCTCACTTGTGTACGCTGCAGCAGGTTAATTTGGGAGCATATAAACAAGAGTTTGAGATAAAAAATAGTCATTTAAGGATAGCTGCAGGACAAGAGAGTGAGGGGAAAACTAAAAAGAAGGAGAATCAAGTTTTACAGGGCATGATAAAAAGATTAACCCTGAAGTAAGGTAGAGCCCCTCTGGATCATAGCGGTTGTGATTTAATTATTAAGAACCCACGGCAAAAGTTAGAGTTCACCAATAAGCAAGTGGCTGCAGTTGCTTCTGGGGAGTGGGACAACATCCCTGGGTGGGAAGGAGATCCAGAGGAGATTTAAAAAGGAATAAAAGTAAAAGAGCTAGAATTTTGCAATTAATGTAAGGTGGCTTAAACAGCATTCCATCATCCTAGCTTCCTAGATAGAAAAATAGAGGAAACAACACAGACTGTCAAGCACTGAAAAGTTGCTCTGCAGGCAGAGTAACAGACTGTCCAGGCATATGATTTGCTTGAACAAATAAAGCAGGAAAATGGGAAATTAAATAAGGAAACTGTTAAAAACCTGGAAAAGGAATGAAGCACCATCCCCTGTTGTAAACAACAGACTGCAAGCACTTTCAGTGTGCCTGAAAAGTGGGGACAGAAATAGAAAGATGGCCCTGGCAAATTTAAAAGATTAAATGGGGTCCACTGCAATGCAACCACAATCATATGAGAGGCAAGCCCAAAAGAATTAAGGTTAGTGTTTCTGTTCTTCCCTCGTATAGAATCTTAAGGGTACATGACAAATAAGATTAAAATTGCTAGTGAAACAAACTGGGCACATTGGTGCAAAAATTCAGAAAAAAACCCTTATGAAAAGGAGAAAAGGTACACTATATCTTCGGAACAAATATTGCAAAAGTTTAAGCACAGCCCGTGGTCTGACAATATCTTAGCTTATCATGCAGGCCTATTAAGCAAATTGGTGAAATATTTATTGGTTTACAAACCCTTAATCTTAGTCAAAAGAAATACTGCTGTTGTTTGGCTGTTATGAAAAACCTGTACTGAGGAGTTTAAAATTTATTATTAGCTGATTGTAGAAATGAACATTTGAACTTACCCAATGAAAGGAACCAGAAGATGTGGGGGATAATTAAAAAGCCCACCCTTCTTATTAAATTAGTAATGGACAAAACCTGTGTCCCTGGGAAGGCGCCATTTAGCAGGAAAAGCAGAATCAGGTACAGACAGATCAGAAAAAAAAAGCATGTGAAAGGGGGTAAGAGGTTTTGGAGCCCTGTGTGGGCATAGTAAAAGGAATAAGGAAAAGTAGCAGTGCAGGCATTGGAAGGTTAAATTACTGGGAATGCGGAAAGTTTTCATTTGAGGAACAAAGCAAGTAATTAATGGTATGAAGAGTGAGAAGTTAGGGGAAAAGGCCTACTCCAACAGACCGCTTACCTTCTGGCTGAGTTACTGAAGTCCTCAAATAATATTTAAAGACTTCAAGTCACAGAAAATCCACCATTTTCCTGCAAGTGACCCATGCTTCATGCTGCAAATGAAGTCAGCTCTTCTCTCCTCCTGCCCCCTGAGTCTCGGCCAATCTGAGCCCAGGCAAAATTCCTTCCTGACCCCAAATATGTCAGTTAGACCCAAAATCCACCTGCTAGATACCCAGGAAAGAATTCTCTCTAGTAACTCAGAACCTTTCCTGACTGGTGTCCCATAGCCAGGCATTGGAGCTATTTGCTGCTGGGAGTCATCCCAGATTGATGTCATGACATTGTAGGCAGTCTCATGATACCATCCTTGCACAGATTTATAAAGCTCAGTCTTGAAGTCAGTTAGATTTTTTTTTGCTTCTACTGCTCCCTTCAATCTCCTCTTATAAAATAGGTTTTCCTTTCTGAGGATCATCCCAGTAGCCCTACTTTGTACCTGTTTCAGCTTCAATTCATCTTTCTTAAATATGGGTGATCAGAATTACACACAGTATGCCAGATGAAGCCTCACCACTGCCTTGAATAATAACATTTCCCTGTCTGTACTGGAAATACCTTGTCTGAGAAGCCCTAGGACTGCATTAGCCTTTTTTCATAGATGAATCATATCAGAATTTCATGGGCATCCTGAGATCAGCCAATACACTTAAGTCCTTCTCCTCCTCTGTTAATCTGTTAAATTCTGGGCTTAAGGCAAAAATTCTTGTTTTTAGTTCTTAAGCTGACATGCCAACAGGAGGAGGGGTGGTGGCATAAGGGGCAGTTGTCCTGGGCCCTGGTGATGGAAAAGGGCTCAAGGCTCCCATCTGCCACCACAACTACCACAGGAGTGACAGTGGCTGGAGCACCACTCAGAAAGCACCGCACCACCTCCCAGCTAGCCCTCAGAACTGCCCGGAATAGCCTCTGCTGTCTGATCTCAGCACTGCTTGGGAAATTGATAAACATGGCTGCTGCCTGCCAATACTTTAAAAAAAAAATTAGGTCAGCCCTCAGCTCCACTTGATCCTAAAAAGTCTTCTTGCATGACGTTGGGCAAGTCACTTCTCTGCTCTGTGCTTCAGTTTCCCCATCTGTAAAACAGGAGAAAAAATATTGAAGAAGAAAAGGGGTAAGATGGTATAGAATGAGGAACCACTGTGAAGGCAGTTTCTCCATCATCCCCTCACCTTCCACAAGAAGGGAGACCTTGAATCATAGAACACTAGAACTGGAAGGCATCTTGAGAGGTTATCAAGTCCAATCCCCTGCCTTCACAGCAGGACCAAACACCATCTAGATCATTACTGAGAGATGTCTGTCTAACCTGTTCTTAAATATTTCCAATGACAATCCACAATCCTTAGGCAATTTATTCCAGTGCTTAACCACTTTGACAGTTAGGAAGTTTCTCCTAATCTCCAACCTAAACCTCCCCTGCTGCAATTTAAACCCATTGCTTCTCCTATCAGAGGTTAAAGAGAATAATTTTTCTCCCTCTTTGTGATACCCATTTAGGTACTTAAAAACTGCTATCATGTCCCCTCTCAGTCTTGTCTTTTCCAAACTAAAACACAATTCTTTCACTCTTCCCTTGTAGGTCAGCCTTCTGTCTCCTCCTCTCAGGTAACCAACAGCTATGTTCAAAGGTTCTTGAGGCTGCACTGAGCTCAGCCTTGGAAGCACTGTAGCACTAAGCTAGGTGTACTTCTGTTGAAAGCTGGGGCAAGAGAGGAAATAGTTATGGTAGGCTTTGCAGCACAAACTGCATTCAGAAGATCTGGGCTCTAGTCTGACACATCTGAGCAGGATATGACTTCTCTTGTAGACAGCTTTTTCTGAAAGTGCCTTGCCTCTTCTCTAAGGACTTCTCTATATTTATGGTGCTGCGATCAATGCAGTGGTGTTGATTTAGTGGATCTGGTGAAAAACTACTAAGGGAATGGCAGAGTACTCTCCTGTCAACTTCTGTACTCCAGCTCCCTGAGAATCATAAGGAAGTCAGTGGGAAAGCTACTCCCATTGTCATACTGCAGTGTCGATTCTGCTGTAAGACAACCTACGCTGTCTACATATAACTTATGTAACGGAAGTAGCATAATTCAGACTGACTTATAAATATAGCACAGACCAACCCTAAAGCATGAGGCAGTCTGCTTGAGTGCTACAACTGATTACAACTAACATAGAATCCCTGGGGGGAAAAACACTGCTTTCTAAGGTTGCAACAATCAAAATCATGTAAGGCTCGGAAAGCAAAACATTTCTATGAATCTGTGAAAGCCACAAGTTACAAAATGAATTCAAATCCAGTATGGGTCACAAAACACTGGTGCAATTGGCTCACCAGTGGTCAAATGCTGCCATGCTATCAAAACATAGCATTTTGTACCAGCTGAAGTTTTCAAATTATTTTCCAATGGTATGCATTACAATAATCCAGCCTTAAGTGGGCAAAGTCATAGCTCATTCTAGAGAGATTTGCAGAGAGATGCTCTCATTTAAGAGACCCCAGGTTTAACTGAAGATAAAGACTGTGCTCTTTACTGTTGTTGTTATCTACACATCAGACGCAAGTAGGGATCTAATAAGAATAAGAATCTATTAAGTCATTTCTGTCTAATAAGCACTCTTGCTTCAATTTCCCCATCTGTAAAATGGGAATAATGATACTGACCTTGTGATGGATAGGAGGAGTGCTGGCCAGTGTTCAGTGACTAAAGGGTTAAACTCAGGTAGCTAGGGGGTGTTGGCAAGGAGCCAGGAAAGCCAACAGCAGAAGGTGTTGAAATTTAAAATGAAAGGTATGCCTGTCTGCTTTTTTCCTTTGGGTGAGTTTAAGTTAGGAGCTGGGGGAAGCAACCTGTGGGACCAAGGTTCTGGAGGCTGCCCCCAGACTGCAGAAGTAAAGGCAAGACTGAGGGGTGCCCTGCAGTGGCCTGCAGGCTGTCTGGGGAGGGGACCAGGGTCTGGGGACTATGCCCCCCTCTAGTCACCTCCCTTTGGCCTTCAGGCTGTCAGAGGGTGAGAATCTGAGGGCTGCCCTTGGCCTCCAGTGGGCCCCCACAGCCTGCAGGCTGTCTGTGGAGTGCCAGGCTCTCACGGCTGCCCCACCTCCAGCTTCCCTCTTCCAGTGGCCCCTCTGCAGTCTGTCAGGGTGGTGAGGCTCTGGGGCTGCCTGCTTCTTCAGTGCCCCACACCTGCAGCCTCTGCATACCGAGGGGAGGGGGCCAGACTCCAGGCTTTGGGCAGGGTGGCTACTCATCTGATCTGGAGGCAGGCAAGATGGCAGAGCCCCAGCCATTCTCTTAGTGCTACAACTGCCTTCAGTGGCCACTCTCAGTATCGCACCCCTCCTCTCTCTGCCACCTCCCTGTCCATGTTATGGAAAACAGTCCCATTCCCAGTACTTCCTATTCTCCAGGCACAACGAAACCCTGACCTTGGTTTAAGTTAGGGTAAGAGGAAGCTACATACCAAATTTGGTGGCCCTAGCTCTTACAGTTTAGGAGGAATTCTTGAACAGACTCACAGACAGGAGGACTCTCAGAAAGACTGACAACTCTAAACTATAAATAGATTATTATAATCACAGACAGTCTTGTAGGTTTAGGGAATCTAAGGTAAAGTTTCATATTTAAGTCTTTCATATGGAAAAAATAGGTCTTCTTTACAGAAACATTTGTCTTTTCTGTTAATCACACAAGACATATTTGCTGTAGACTAATATTTCTTCAAGGTGGATCTTAATTTACTTTTCACCATTCTAATTTTAATTGCCAGATTCACAAGGAAGAAGCTAAAGCAACATAGTGATGAGGCAATCATTTAAAATGACGAGACAGAAAAAATATTTTTCACAATGTAGAAGGCCATAAGAAAGGTTGTTTGCTATAAATACTGGCTGACTTCAAACCTGAGAAAGATTTGCATTGTACAACAGTCAATTAATTAGATATAGTCCGTACATACCTTTGTTAAGAAACCTGACTATAAATATTGGAACTCGTCAGCTGGCAGTACTTTGACTATAAGCTGCTGGCTCAAGTACCAACAGACAGATCTTTCCAGCAATGTTATTAAATATACATACTATAAGTCCTTGGGCAAGTCGTATCAGCTGTCTTCAGTTCCTTCCATTGCAAAATGATATTTTCCATTGCAAAGTGTTTTGAGATCTGCAGAAGAAAAGCACCACTGAAGAGCAAATGATTATTTATTACTTACCAGTCTAGCCACCAGCCCTCGTTTATATGCAAAATTAAAACTGCATTTGTTAATTTGCTATTTTTAAATAGATTGATGTTAGTGACATCAATCAACATTCCAAGCAGAGAAACATGTATTTGGACAGAGCAATGTGACATACCATGTAGTTGAAAACATGGTAGGAAAATATACAAGTATTTATTATATGTATTATTGTAGGATCTAGAAACACCAACTAAGAGCAGTAAGAATCAGGCAAGCTAGAAAGAAAACAGTGGTTCCGACAAGATTTAGTCAAATAATTTCATAGACTATCTTTGTATACAAGACATATCACAAATCAGAAAGATTTTCTTTAGGACTATCCATATGAACAGGACACATTACAAAGGGATTACTTAATATATTGCAGGACTGGCTATTGTTCCAAGTTATAGTATTTTCATATTCTAGAAATGAAACACCACACTACAAGATTTTTACCAACTTATTCCCATAGGGTATGTCTACACAGAAAAGTTATTTCAAAATAACAGCCGTTATTTTGAAATAACTTTACCAGCGTCTACACAGCCAAACAGCTATTTCGAAAATAAATCGAAATAGTGGAGGGCTTATTTCAAAATTGGTAAACCTCATTCCACAAGGAATAGCACCAATTTTGAAATTGCTATTTCGAAATAAGTGCTGCGTAGACACTTATTTTGAAATAGGGGGCCTCCAGCCCTTCCCAGGGTGCCCTGGTGGCCACTCTGGGCACAACCAAGAAAAATCCTCTTCCTCCCCCCCTCCCCAGAGCCCTTAAAGGGGTAGACTCTGGCCACAGTGCCTGTGCCAGCTCCAAGCCTGCCAGCCCAGAGCCAGCAGTCGCTGCACCTGACCCAGTGGCCCCAGCATGAGCCAGGCAGCCAGTGCCAGCCAGCCCGCCACTGCTCCCCAGGACCAGTCTGCCAGCTCCCAGGAGCCTTCCAGGGGCCAGAAAAGGCGGGCACCTGCCTGGTCCAGTGCGGAGATCATGGACCTAATTCAGGTTTGGGAGGATGCCTCCAACGTCCATGATCTCTGCACTAAATGGAGGAACGCAACCGTCTACAGGTGGATGGCTGCCAGCCTGGCCACCAAAGGCTACATGTGAACCCAGGAGCAGGTTCGCATGAAAATCAAGGAGCTGCAGCAGGCGTATGCCAGGGCCACAGGGGGCAGCTCCCAACCAGGGGCAAACCCAGACTCCTGCCCCTATTTTGATGCCATGGACCACATCCTAGGGGGCAGAATGGTCTGTGCCCCCCAGTTGGTCATCGACCCTGGGGCAGAGCTTGCTGCCTCCTGCTGCTCCAGCCCCTGCTGCCTCCCCCGCTACTGCTCCTCCTCCCAATCCTTCTCCCCCTCCCGCTTCTTCCTCCCCACCCTCCCCACACCCCCAGGGACGCAGAGGCCCCCGCACCCACGGTGCTGAGAGACAGTTGGGTCAGTGAGACCCCCAACCCTGAGCCCTGAGCTTCTCCTCCCACTTCCTCCCCTTGCCTCCCCCTGCCAGCTCCCTCCTCCCAGGTTTCTCCCTCCCCTCTCCCACCCTCCCTCCTCCCCTCTCCCACCTTCTTTCCCCAGTCTCACCGCAGTTTCATCACCCCCCCCCAACCCAGTTTTGTTCAAGAAAGAGGCTTTGTTGTAATGAACACATGCGTCTTTTATTGTACAGCAGGAAGGGGGCTTAGGAAGGGGTAAGTGAAGGGACGTGAGGTAGGAATGAGGCACAAGCCCCCAGTGGGGCACACCAGGGAGACTGTTACTGCCTGCAGAATGTGCTTCCAGGCTCGCAGCAACATGTCCAGGAGAAGCACCAGAGTACCCAGGGGCTGCTCCAGCTCCATGCTGCAGAGTGCTGTGGTGTCCTGAGTGAGGGCAACCAGAGCACTCAGAGAAAAAAAATGCTGTCCCTCAGTGAGTTAGGCAAGCAAGCAGGGAAACCTTAGAACCAGCTGTCAGGGGGAGGTCCCTTTAAGCACAGGTCTCAGATAGCCTCAGGCAGCAGCCACACAAGGTAACTCCTGACCTGATGCCCTGCCAGAACTGGTTTCAGCTGGCCTTAAATGAGATTCAGCGTTCTATCAGTGTGGACACACTATTTTGAAATAGCAAAACGCTATTTCGAAATGCATTTTGTGTTGAGACGCGTTATTTCGAAATAACTATTTCGAAATAAGCTATTTCAAAATAACGCTGTAGTGTAGACATAGCCATAGTTAATGAGTAGTCCTATGGCACATTAGAGACTCACAAAAATTACATAGGACCATGAGCTTTCATGGGGAAGGTTTATAGTGATAAATATCACAAATACATGCAAAACCAAGGGCGAAATGAATTGGCAGCACCTGTTACCAGAAGGAACAGAGAAACTATTCCCTATTCCCTTCACAGTTAGACCTCTTCCTTGTCCTTGCCTAGCTACATGTAAATGTCAATACTTAAAAAGGCAAGAAATATACAAAACGTCTGGTGGAAAGAATCAAAGTTTTCACAGGTGTATGGCACTGACTGAGAACAGCAGCACCAGAGTCCTGAAGCATAGGCTTTAAAGACCCACTAATGCTTCTGTGAATACTTTGAAGCATTTCCCACTAAAGTATTTTCCTATTGAAGAAGAATCCTATTCAGCTTTGTTTTTGATTCTCCTCCCCCATCCCCATTAGAAGGGGTATTTGCATTGCAACAATCTCTTTTTCTCCTTCATTCATTTGATCAGCTGCTTATCCCTCACCTAGAGCCATAATCCCTTGTTTGTAGCTTCATAATCTTCTCCACCGCTAAAAGGATTAGATATCCAGGTGAAGCATAAGCAGCAGGAGCAGATGAGCTCATGGGAAACAAATGCTCTCTCTGCTGCTTTCATACAATGTCTCCAGTCATTGAAAAAAAAATCAGTTTAAAAAAATTATCCAATGTATACGAGGAAAAATATCTCAGTATAGAACTTTTAAAACAAATAACTTTGTTGGCTCAAAACTGCAATAGGCAGCAACATGAGAGTTATTTCTCCTTTAAAAAAACATTGGTGCAGGTGAGGAGTAGGACTTTTAATGTTTTAATAGATTACTTGCAGCCTCTAAAAGCAAATATTTTTTTCCTGAAAATTTATGAGTTCCTAAAGGGTGAGAAAATTGAGCATCAGGTTCACAAAGTTGCTTACAATCCTTGCTTCAGGAACCATGGGTCTTCAGATGGTAAAATAAAAGCTGCCTTTTAGTAGTTCATCACAGTGTTCTTTGCGGAGTCAATGGAAGCACTGCTGCATATATCTTGCTTTCAAAAATGATGCACCAAAGGAAGCATAACCTTCTCTTGTGAAGTAGCCATAAAGTACATTCTGTTTACAAATGCTGATAGAGAAAAAAAGAATGAATCAGATTTCCAGCATAAGGGGCACCTTTCTATAATCTATCTTTCTAAACTGTGAAATCTCATTGAGAGGGTAACATGCTCTTTCAGCAGATTCTGTTTTAACTGATGGTCAGATCAACAGTTTTTACTCACTGTTTCATTCCCCAGTCCACCCCCAGAGCAGACATTAACTATAAGACACAGCTGGTGCCAGTGTATCGCATTGCTTACGAATTTTCAGTAGGATATTGTTTATTTTCACAAAACATAAGCAGACCAAAACAGAAGCTTTGTAAAAGAAATGTGATCTTTCACAAAGAGCAGAGATGTTCTGAATGCTACTGAAGTACAGCCATGCCATATGGAAGTGTTTTGTTAATTATTCAGTAGTGCAATGAAGGAATGGGCTTGACCTGCTTCAAATAATCTGATAGAAACCTCTAAAAGGTGATACCATTAGCAAAGCAAAGAACAAAATAAAGTTGCATTTAAATTTATAAATCATTGCAACTTGCCCTCCAAATCAACAGCCAGATTAAGTTACTAGTAACCACCATTATGTTAGGCCAACAAAGCAATTAATATATCTCTTACAAAGCTAATACAAAAGTTTGTTTATACCCAATGGATCTTTTTTAATCAGCAGTGTATGAGGATTTATAAAAAAAATAAGGTAGGAAAGCAAACAAAAAAAATCCACCCTCAAGAAGTTTATCTTTTCTTCCATAAATTTCTTGTGCATTAAGAATGGATTTCAGTAAGACCTATGTAAGGGATACTAATTAATCCAATAGCATAATGTCCTTGTTTAAAAGGTTTGGAAAGTTTAGATCAAGTGCAGAATTAGCCAAATAGTTTAAAAGTCTAAATCCCACATTTCTCTGAATTCTTGTTATTATAAAGCCATCACACAGCAGGCCACCAAGAGAATTCAGTGAAGGGACAATATATTTAGCAGCAGTGACAGCAAAGGTGCATAGCTGAGCTGGGAGAATGAATTTCCCCATCTCATGCCTTTTCATGACATAGCTTTCAAATCTCACTTTAAACAACACCTAAAGAAAGTTAAAATAAAACAACAACAACAACAACAACCAAAAGCCCCAAACACCTGAGTTAGACTAAAACCTGGCTGTCTTATTTATGGCACCTTCAAAGTTCCAGGCACCTCAGTATCAAATGCACTGGGGCAGGGATGAGTATCCCACTGAAGCTCACTACTGATAAGCCATAAATGCTGGTAGGATGGGGAAAAGCACCTAAAAGATGACGCAAGGATTGAGGGCACTTGTTTAAGTGAGGGTATGTGTCACTTCAAAATTAGTCAACTGTGCTGCACACTGCGCACTGCTATGTTTTAAATCAACAGAGAGTGAAGCTAGTGCCAGAGGTCCCACTCACTAATTGGCATACCTTCCCATGAGCATGATCCCAGCACTTCATGATATGCACCAGCTGTCTATAGGTTTCCAGGTGTAATGTAATATGGGTTCGTGAAACTTGAAATCACTTCTGTCCCTGTGAGACACTGCCATAGCTGTGATGGCCATAGGCACTTGAGAAATAAGTGGTTGCTGGCACAGGAGCAAGGGAAAGAAAGAAAGAAAGAAAAGAAGAAAGAGCAATTTAATTGAAGACAATTCAAAGGGACACCCTAACCCTAAGCCCATGATATAAAAATCTTCTAGATTACTTTAGAAAAAAATTACAAGACTTTATATAAGGTTTTTTAAACAGGATAACTGCCTAAGTAATGTTTTATAGGATTAAGCATGCACTTCAATGCATGGAAAATTGAGACCTTCAATATTTTTAAGTTCTATTTGTAACAGCAACTGGGGATATGTAGTGGTATTGCACAGGACCCTCATAGTTACAGACATCAGAAAAAGATTTTTTAAAAGATGAAAATGTAGGCTAAATATGAAAAAGCCTATCAGCAAGGTATATTTTTCTGTGGAATAATGTCTCAAGGGAAATAGTTGAAGCCCCACCACTTGACCCATTTAAACATAGACTGGGCAAAGCACTGGAAAAATTTGCTCTCAGGAACAATACAGAATAGAAGAACTAATAAATCAATTTCCAACTTCTGGGATAGGGTCAAGCTACTGGAAAGTTGGATTTCCATTGTGTCATGTGGAGGATGTATTGTATGTTAGCTCAAGTATTTAAGCTCTTTTTCTCCTAGTTCAGAAGTGTTCAATTTTGTAGTCCATCAATCTAGCCATCTCAAAGATATTACTGAAACTAGAAAACCTTAGAATGCAGAGGGTGAAGGGATTAAAAACAAATTAACGTGGGAAGATGAGATAAATCAAATAGTGAAGATTGAATGATCAAAAGATCTTTTATCAAGAGTGAATATATTTTTCTTCTTCAAGAGGAACCCATTCACATCATTTTTCATGTTTGCACTATTGCAGTTCAAGTAGAAAACTATATAAATAGATTCACTTGGATTTGAAATGTGTTTGATTCTAATAGTAAGCATCACAGCCCTTCAAAATTTAATTTAAAAAAATGCATGCAGTGTGAGAGCATAAGGGCCACTTAACGAAAATGAAGGAAAGCATGTGCAATTGATAAACTGGACAGGAGAAGATGACATCAGGAAAATAAAGACTGTGTGCTGGATCCAGTGCTCATTGATGTCAATGGGAGTTTTTCTGTAGATTTTTAAATGGGCTTTGCTTTTAGCCCTCTGGTCTCCGGCTAGAATTTTCAAAGGGTCCCAAGGGAGTCAGGTATTGAAATGCCATAGAAATGCAATAGGAACTGGCTCTGTAAGCCTTTTGAAAGTCCCACCTCCATTCTGCATGGTGCTGAGTACTCTGGCCAGGACATGGAAAACAGCTTGAATATTTATTTTAAACCATTTTATTTCAATGGGAGAACTTACTTGCTTAACCTTATAGTATTTGCTAGACCAAGGCTGGGGTCCTGGACATCTAGTAGGACTGAGACCTATCTCTTTATACGTTGAACTTCACTATGTTCAGATACTTGCTACCTTGTAATTAATTTCCCATACCAATCCCATGCAGCTCTTTTTCTTCCTAAAGCAATTAGTGGACTGTAAAAGAAGGAACCAATTCTCTTGATCATAGCATTATATTAAAATGGACTGTAAGGGGATATGTGCACTGAAGAAATTAACAGCCTGTGGCAGAGTCCCTCAGGCTATGTCTACACTACGGGGTTTTTCCGGGATAGCAGAGGTATCCTGGAAAAAGTCCTCTGCATCCAGGGAATGGATCTGCTCTTCTGCTTTTTTTTTGCGGAAGAGCAGACACACTCTTTTGGAAGCCCCATCTTCCTCCTCCCACGAGGAAGAAGGGCTCTTCCAAAAGAGAAGGCTTTTCTGAAGTGTAGACAGGCCAAACTTTGGAAAAGCCTCTTCCAAAAAAACTATCAGAAAAAGGTACACAAATTGCAGAGCTCAATTTGCGTACCTTTTTCTGATAGATCCTTGTAGTGTAGATTTAGCCTCAGAGTGTGGGTCAACTGACTGGAGCTTGCAGGGCTCAAATAGCAGTGTAGATGTTCCTACTTAAGCTGGAGCCCAGTTTCTGAGAAGCTGGTATGAGCCCTGTGTGCCTGAGGCTATGTCTACACTACTGATAGGTGCAGAGCTGCCAATGGGATATGTGTGAGAGTGAGTGAGTGAGTGAGTGAGTGAAAGGGGGCAATTGCCTAGGGCCCCAATGATTTAAAAGGGCCCAGGGCTCCTGGTGTTGCAATTGAGAAATAGAACTAGCAGAACCTTGTCCAGGGGATAAGGCAATGTGCCATGTTTATTGTGAATGCAAAATTCATTTGCCATCCCTAGCTACTAAAAATATTCACCACACACACACACACACACACACACACACACACACAGTTCAATGCATGGGATATAATGCTCATGTTAGTCCACTGGCCAGGTGATCTACACATGAAGTGGGGAGCTGGGTCATGTCAGTGCACACAGATGCTTCTGGAGGATGATCGTAGAACCAAAAGGCCCAACTCTATTGCCTTGCACCCATATTTTTGTATGTTTTAGTCCATAGATCCTGGCCTGTTCCACTGCCTCAGGACACTGTATGACCATGAGTCATCAGTTAACAGCAGATGCAACATTGATCTTTTTATTGTTGGGGCTTTGTTTCTCTTTCTTGAGTGGGTTCTTTTGCAGAGCTTCCTTGCATTGTTCTTCTGCCATCAAGGTGGCGCTGGCAACTGGTCACCAAGATGGGCTGGCATTGGGGACTGATCCCATTACACACACCCACACATTCACACTTCAAAATGAGTTTACACACGCTCACACACCTAACTTTTAAACAGAGTCAAGGCAGAACAGAGTTTCAAAAGTTACAATATGAAAAAAAGTTACAATGGATTCTTCAGAGGCAATTCTTAATGAGCTTCTAACACGTTTATCCAAAAATGGTTAACACGGTTTCATTTATAAAATCCGCAATTCATGGGGGTACATAATGTCATAGTGGTAGATATAATTCATTAAAGTGGCAATTTTATTCTTTAGCCCTACACTAGCTGCTGCCAGTCCCACAGCAGTGGCCAGAGCCTCAGGCTCTGTGAATCACTACCGGAGCCCCATGTGGTACATTCCAATTGCCCCTGAAAAGCTGGCTGGGGAGGCTAGTCCCAGCCCCGCCCTTGTGGGGCATGGAGACAGGCCCCCCTTCCATCTTGCCCAGGACACCAGAAAGTCTCTGGATATAACTTTTCAAGGTAGAGAAGCCTTAAGAGTCAGCAGGATTGGGATATCAATGAACTTTGATCTCACTGTGTAGCCACAGGGTGAAAGAAGCTGCTGATTGTTGATGAGGAGGCTGTGGGCTGTATATACTCACAGGACCACACTTTGCCCATCTCTGGCTCAGACAAACTGCAGACAACAATGGATACTCAAGGCAAAGCCAACATTACCGCTTTTGTATGGGCATTTAAATAAAGATTTGCATGTGAAATTCCTTGCAATATGCATGAATTCTGTTCTTCAACTGACGTGCATCTGTGAACACCAGACTCACAGAGCAGCTGTAAGCACTGAAGTATTCACCTCTACATGGGGCTTTTCAATGGAAATGATGTTGGAGACAGAAAAAATGTGCAGTATGTAACCCTTCTGCCAGGTAGGGCCAGCAGCAGCCAGGGCCGGGTTCAATATCTAGGAGTCCCTTTTCATCCATCTCACACAGAACCGGCTCGAGCCACCACCCAGGAGCCTGGGAAATTCACACCCCCCCGGGCGCCTCTGAGAGGCAATGCTTCCCCTCTTGCAAACACAGAGTCTGAGTGTAGAAAAGAAACTTTTAATGAAAGTGGGAGGGGAGTTACATGGCATTAGCTCAGAAAAATACCACAAACATAGTTCCTGATTCCCCACGAGTAACTGTCCCAGCTCAAATGGATTGAGAAATGTCCTTTGCCCCTCAGGCTCACTAGTCCAACAATGTAAGGGTTCCATGCATTCACCTAAACTTTCTCCATACTCCACTTCAAATGCCCCACTTACAGCTCTGTCCAGTCAGTGCGGACCCTGACACATCACCCTGATGACTCCACTCATTGAGCCTGAGGCCATGCCACCTTTGTGCTGCTCCTGTGGTCTGTTTGCGCCACCCACCGGTCATTCCCGCCAGCTGCTGTGCTGACTGCCTGCCTCTGGCTGTCCTCCGCCGCTCCTACTGCCCGCCCACCGGTTGTTCCCGCCAGCCGCTGCGCTGGCCGCCTACCACCGCACTGGCCGCCTACCGCCGCTCCTAACAGCCACCCGCCACTGCTCCTACTGGCTGCCCACCGGTCGCTCCCGCCAGCAATCTTGCTGGCTGCGATGGATCTGGCTACAGGCCAAACCAGTGACTTCAGCGTTTAGTGATTTCAACTCTTTAACCACCTAGGTTGGCAAAAGATTTCAGCTTCCACTGGACTAGCAAAAAGACTCCTGATGGAGTCTGCTTTAGGTCAATCCTTAAAACAAGGGGGAAAGAGGCAGGTTGAACCAGTCCTACAGCTCACACCTGGCAGGCATGATGCAGGCTGGCTCAAGTCCTTCCCCCCAACTCAGTTCACTCAACTCTGGAAGGGGGAGACCTCTTACAATGATATTGTCTCTCCTGCAAGCACTGGTGTCATTTTACAGTTCCCACATTTAGGGATAGCATGATTTGTGACCCCACAACAGCCCAAATTAGTTACAGTACATCACATTCCATTCTAACAATCAATCCTCCATCAGCCCTGGCTGAATTGGATTTATATAACCACACCCCGGATTCCTTCCCCATCCCAGCATGAGCTGTATTTACATATCAACAGTTAATTATCTTGCCAGGCTAAACCACTTCAGCTGGCTGCATTTCAAGCAGTCCTTCAGACCCCTGGCTTACATCTACAATGATTAAATTTCTGTGTTCTCCTTAATTCAGATCACCCTGGGTTTTGTTTAACATTAAAAACCTAAAGTTAAATATAGATTTTTGTATTTAATTTCCTACAACCAGAAGAGTAGTGGCGATTATGATGTAGTGACCAACAATGTGCTAGCTCAAAGCAGCAGAAGGTAATTATTTTTTGACTTCCAGAAATGATAGAGGGCATGGGCCTACTTACCCTTACCGGAAACCATGGAAAAGGTGTTCATGCCACTACAAGTGGTCTCTAGATTTGAATTAGAGATGTATTACACACACAATATAAATTGTAGATGCATTAGTTATGGTTCCACACTTAAGATTGAGTTGAATTTAAATCAGGGACTTAACACACTGAATCTTTTCACGCAATTTCATTGCACTCCTCGTGCAAATTCTATGTATATACTCACATGTACAAAAAAGTTTCTGTCTACCCAGACCCCAGCATACCCATACATCCACATCCTATTTATCTATATGTTTTAGAAATGTCCGTCTGTGTCTGTCCATGTGTGAGTCTGTCTCTTCAAGAACTCCTCCTAAACAGTAAGAGCTAGGACTACCAAATATGGCATACAGCTTCCTCTTATCCTAACTTAACTTAAAACAAGGTCATGGTTTGGTAGTGGCAAGGAAACAGGAAGTGCTGGAAATGGGACTGTTTTCCATAACATGGAAGAGGATGGGCAGAGAGAAGAGGGATGCAAAAGGAAGGGGCACATAAAGGAGGGACGTGATACTGAGAGTCGTCACTGGGAGCGGCAACTAAATGCAGAGGGACCAGTGGGGCAGGTCACCACCAAAAGAGTGGCCAAGAGGGCTGAGGCTCTGCCATCTTGTCTGCCACCAGACTGGGTAAGTGACCTCCCCATCCCAAGTCTTCCCCCCAACACAGCCCTTGGCAGAGGGGGGATACAGAAGACTCCTGGAGGCCGGAGGGTCTACGGTGAAGACAGAAAATCCCTGGTGGCAGCAGGGGCTGTTTTATGAGACTAAAAAAGGGGGTAGAAGGGAAGAGTACAGAGATGTGTACAGGTGTACAGGTCTAACATAGTTTCAAGCTTGGATACCATGATGATGAGCACAGCCCAAGAACCCATATTGATACCTAAAACTCTAATTCCACAAACAAAAGCACACCCAACTAAATGTACACATCTCCTTTTCTCAATTCCCTGATACAACCATCTTTGCAAGGACATCCTAGTGACAAGACTTAGCCCATTTTTAAATTATTCTTTAAGATTATCAGTAGGCATTTATATTTGCTTCATAGTAATCTGTAAGGATAGAAAAATTATAGATGCCCCAAAACTTGCATTGAAGCAGCTCCAGAATTCTGGGGGAGTTCCCATTTGGTCTGAATTTTATGACTCAAGCCCAGTCTTCTAAGTGACAACATTACCTCATTTAACCAATGCAAAATGAACAGATAGTAACCCTTCCCCCAATTTTGCCCTTCATGAGTGGGAATGGGGGGGGGGGGGAGAAAGGTTCTACTGCTCATATAGAGGTAGTAGGAGGGAAATAGAAGACTAACTGAAGAAATTCCCATTGAGACAGTTCTCACCATTTGCAGAATGTGAGGCATGGAGATATGGGAAAGCCAAGGTACCTGACTTCTTTTTAGGAGGAATATGGAACTATTACGCTTGCATCTCATCAGTGCCCAGTATTGCCTGTAACATGCATCCTACTCCCAGTCTTACTGACAAGGATTACCTTTCCAAGAAAAGCAATATACTGTAGTAACTCTGACCTGCAACGGGAAGAAGAGAAGAAAGAGTCATTGATAATTTCTCTGGGTGGTGGTGGTATTGTTGAGACCAAGAAACTAGTGCATAGCAAGTGACAATATTGCTGCTACCTGCCTGCCAAGGTGTTTGTGTGTTGTAGTGATTTTAGCCCTGACCCCAGGCTTCTTCTAAATCTATGTCTCCAGGAAGGAAATGGTTAAAGTAACTCATGGCCAGGCCACTTAATCCCCCTGTGCCATAGATCACCTGTACACAAAACTACTTCCTTTCTCCCACACTTTATCTGTCTTGTCTATGCAGATTGAAAGTTCTTTGGACTCTGACTCTGTTTGTATGGCACTTAACAGAATGGATCCCAAGAGTGTACTACTATTACAGATTTTAAAACGGTGCTTGATAGCAAGAATGCTAGAACAGCGTATCAGTGTAACAATATCTGCATTTAAACAATATCTGTAGCTGTTTGGGAATGGGAGGTCATCAGGGAAGATTAATGCATTTGGCAAAATTTAAAAAACAAACAAACAAACAAACAAAGGCCTGACTAAAGTGGAAGAAAATGAAATATTTTTACAGCTTCCATACACTAAAATCAGCTCTGGATTTATATTTCATGTTCTTCAGATTCTCTTATCTCCACTGCTGTGAGCGAATGCACCCTTATATTCACACACAACACGTTATTGTAACAATCTCTGTGTGCTATATGCCTTGTGCTGTGTCATTTGAAAGCTTATAACTCACTGATCAACAGTGTCATGATTACCTATATGTAGCAACATTATATATAAAGTTTACACAAACTAAAATCGTGACTTAACTGTGTTTACCAGACAAATCTAAGGAGTGGGTAACTGTGTTTCTGAAAGATAAAGAACAACTAGAACCCTTTAGTCAGGTGTCAAAGCTGATAATGGCCATTTGATAGGTTCTGGCCTCTTTGGCAAAGAAGGGCATCAGGAACAAACAAATCTGCATCTTAGAAAGTCACAGTAGGAAACGTCCTCCCTATCATACACGATGTCTCCTTGCTCTCATCTGGAAAGAACTTTATTTTAGAGGTTGCTCTAAAAAAAAATGCATTTTGAAAGGGTGCTTGAACTGTAAAATTGAGGGACAAAACCACCCCAAGTTCTCTCCCCCCATCCATCTCTAGCCTTTTCACCTAATACAACAAAAGCCATTGGACTCTGAGTGCAGATGCAGTCCTGCATTGTGGTCAGCTATGTTGCTTGGAGCCAAGTTTAGTTTGTTTAGAAAGTATCAGAGGGGTAGCCGTGTTAGTCTGAATCTGCAAAAGCGGTGATATTATGCATCATAATAACTCTAACTCAGGAACCAATCCATGCAACAAACCTCAGTGCCAGCTCTGCCCACATATATACACCAGCAACACTATCACAGGACCTAACCAGATCAGCCATACCGTCACTGGTTCATTCTCCTGCACATCTACTAATGTAATATATGCCATCATGTGCCAACAATGCCCCTCTGCTATATACATCGGCCAAACTGGACAGTCCCTACGTAAAAGAATAAATGGACACAAATCTGATATTAGGAATGGCAATATACAAAAATCTGTAGGGGAACACTTCAATCTCCCTGGACACACTGTTGCAGACCTAAAGGTAGCCATCCTGCAGCAAAAAAACTTCAGGACCAGACTTCAAAGAGAAACTGCTGAGCTACAGTTCATCTTCAAGTTTGACTCAATCAACTCAGGATTAAACAAAGACTGTGAATGGCTAGCTAACTACAAAAGCAGCTTCTCCTCTCTTGGTATTCACACCTCCAGATCAGCTACTAGAAGTGGGCCTCATCCTCCCTGATTGGATCCACCTCGTCATCTCTAGCCTGATTCTGGCCTGCATATTTATACCTGCCTCTAGAAATTTCCACTACATGCATCTGACGAAGTGGGTCTTTGCCCACGAAAGCTTATGCTCCAACACTTCAGTTAGTCTATAAGGTGCCACAGGACTCCTCACCGCTTTTGTTCAGAAAGTGTTTTATCTTTATTTCTCTTGTAACCATTTCTGACTTAAATGCCTCATATTTGCAACTCACTTAAATCCTATCTCCTTATCACTAAATAAACTTGTTTGACTCTTTATTGAAACTAATTCTGTATTTTAAATTGTTTGGGTAACTCTATTTAAGGCTACGTCTAGACTGCCGAGAAATTTTCCGCTTTTTTCCCCGAAAGAGGCTTTTCCGAAATTTGGCCCATCTGTATGGGGCAAAATTTTGGGGAAAAACTCCTCTTGCAGAACATCCCTTATTCCTCTCACCGAGAGAGATACAAGAATGCCAAAAGAACACGTGCGCGTTTTCGGAAACTGTTCCCGGAAAAGCTCTGCAGTCTAGACACAGCCTCAGACAGCAGATTTTGTACATCAGGGTGATGGACCTAATACAATTGGCTGTCCATCAGAGGGCTTTTAAAAATGAGAGTGGGAGAATCATGTGATTCAACCCCAGAAACAAGAAACTTCTAGAGGAGGCCAAAGACCCACTGGGAGTATACTTGGACAGCCCAGGATGGGTCAGAAGTGCAGTTAACATCACGAGTCTTGAATAATGGAAGCAAACTCATACAGAGCTCAAATCTGTTGGAGAGCTGAGAATACCAATTATGTAAAATGCAATACAAAATGCCAAATGCAAAGGTGAAAATTCAATGACATTCAAGGGTCAGATTTATTTTCATTGAACTCCACAGAGCAAAGCTGAACAAAGCATTTTAAAGAAAAAGAAAAACTCATGCTATAAGTATTTAGGCTAACAGCAATGCTAACAAAACATGGAAATTACTCGATTTACTACTTAACTTTTAAAAAACGTATAGAACCTCAGTATGATTTGCTTCTTACATACTACCTCAGAAAAAGGAGCGAGGGTGGAAGGAAAGCAGCAGTCAGAACCCCCTATTGGTAATGATTTTGTGCACTGAAATGGTACATCTACTACTTCAATTTATAAATCTGCATTTCAGATGAAAAAGTGCAAAATAAGGGTTAGGAAATTAGACATTAAAGATTTTGCTTCTCTCTGCAGTTTCTATATATGAGACAAGCACATTATTTGCCTTAGCAGGCAGAAGAACAATGACTAAAGGCTGCTATTATAACAAAATGGGTACATTAAAATAACAATAAAAATAATTGTAGATTCACAAAATCAATTCTGTGTAAACATTTTAAGCCTCATTTCTGTGTATTTAGCTTGTGTTTCTGTGGCATATTAAAAACAAGTGCAGGCGATGAGGCAAGGACCGCAGATTAATGTGGTAAACCAAGTAAATATGGGAGTAACGTCATCTGAATACCTCCACGATCTGGAGTATAGAACTGGTTGGGAATAGGAATGACGTTCTGACAGAAAAAGCACTTGGTGGAAAACTCAATATTTTCCACACGCCAAGGCTACGTCTAGACTGGCATGATTTTGCGCAAATGCTTTTAACGGAAAAGTTTTCCGTTAAAACTATTTGCGCAAGAGAGCGTCTAGATTGGCACGGATGCTTTTGCGCAAAAGCACTTTTTGCGCAAAAGCGTCCGTGGCCAATCTAGACGCGGTTTTGCGCAAGAAAGCCCTGATCGCCATTTTAGCCATCGGGGCTTTTTTTGCGCAAAACAAAACTGAGCTGTCTACACTGGCCCTTTTGTGCAAAAGCTTTTGCGCAAAAGGACTTTTGCCCGAACGGGAGCGTCAAAGTATTTGCGCAAGAAGCACTGATTTCTTACATTAGAACGTCAGTGCTCTTGCGCAAATTCAAGCGGCCAGTGTAGACAGCTGGCTAGTTTTTGCGCAAAAGCGGCTAGTTTTTGCAGAAAAACTTGCCAGTCTAGACACAGCCCAATTTTGGTTTTGCTGAATAATTCAGATTCCCCCTCCCCCAGATACATTAAAAGGTCCTTGGCAGACCAGCAAGAAAGCTGTTGATAGTTGCACATTCAGAAACTGAAACAGAAAGAGCCTTCCAAGAGGTGGTGGATGAGGTACCCAGTCTCTCTCCTCCCTGATGCTCTGTCTGCCACCCACTTCCAGTGAGTTTCACTGCCAGGTGAACTAAGCAATGTCCACCAAAGGGAGATAGCACATGCTGACCTAATTAAGTTACCAGGTAGTAAACTGTTTGTGTTTTAACTCTGAGCCAAGTCCATTGTGTTACTCCTGGCTTTGCCAGCATGCGATTATAGCTATAGACAAATGTGAATAACTCCTCTACTCGTAAACATAAGTAACTTTCACACTTAATCCCTCTTCACAGAAGTTTATCCAGCATTTTACAAAATAAAATTGCAATTTCCTTCAAGTAACTGCACTGTATTACAGAAAAGACGTGGAAAATTAAATTAACGGCAACAAAGGCATGTCTTGTGTAGCTTTTGAAATTTTGTCCATTGCTTTCTTGCAGAGTTTCTTTCATGCATTGACCTTTGCTTCTGTATATTTTTTACAATGGAATTGGGCCAACAATTTTTTTAGCCTTTCTAAATTGTATAACCTATATGTATGATTCCTGTCTGTCAGCTTCAGGCAAGAGGAATTGCAGTCTTCAAATGCTATTTATAAATTGACAACACCCTTCTCCAATAATAATTTGAATAAAAGTCCATTTGCCTTTTCAATTCTTGTAACAACTTTGTTCTCTGTTACTGTGGCATGTTACTGTCAGAAGACAGAAAGCCCCTTTTTGACTGATGAAATAAGCCCAAGCTTGTAGATTAGCTTTGGAGAGCTAATTAAGAAAATACACCATGTCCAAGTATAAAATGTATTTTTCCATGCAGGGTTGTTTGTGTGAAGTGGAGGAATGTTTACTTATTCACTGTACTGAAGGAGCTGACGAACTCTGTGTGGTGAGTCATTTTAGTCCCAAAACAGGCTTGTAAAAATATCACACTAAGAGGAAAGTAAACAAATTTGCATTTTATATGCAAAGTGCAGGAATTAGCTTGGCTCTTGTGTATTTTGTATGTAAGGAACAAATTGATAGACTGTACACCACTAGCATGTTCAGGCTTCAGACTTTCACTCTAGGAAAGGTCATGGAGCATGATAATTGATCCAGTGTATTCTTGGCTGTGGCACCGTCTCTCAATACCTGGAATTCATCCCTGCATAGAGCCAGTGCAAGGCCTTACTGCCTCTAAGTGCTATTCTACTGATTTGGTCGTAGGTGTGTGCTGGCCTCTAAACAGGTGAATTTCACCTTGCATGATTGGGGCAATTGTGGTTAAACTTTCCCAAATCTAGTGATTAACAGCTTACCTCAGTCACATGACAGTTGGGTTTTAGTGGTTGTAAAGCCCATTGTATTGCAATTATCAAATCTCCCAGAACCTGGCTCTCCCAAGCATCAAAAGTAGTGTATGGCATCTCATATGCAGGGACTCTTGACCATTTCAATTAAATTGGAACTGTGAACTTTTTTGGTCTCCAAGTGCACCACAACCCTCCTAAGTGACAAGCCTCCTGCATGTTTTTCTCGAGGTAGAATCCGTCTATTCTCTGGTTCTCAGTCCAGGTTCCTGGGCTACAGCCCCAGGACTGCTCAACAGGCCTGACTGTGATTGTGCCTTGCAGATCTAAGCCTGGGGCCTGTGATAGAAGTTAATACTCTGTGGCCAGACAGCCTTTTCCCAAACAAAGTGTTGATTATTCCACGCAATTGAGAGAACTTGACCCCACAGTACAGTCCCTATGCATGTCTTTTTATTCTGTTTGTAGGGCTCTTAACAAATGGGGTCTGGGTAGATGACTAAGGCTCCTAGACTCTTACATGAGGTTACTACTAAAATAATGTCTAGTCTATCATCGACCCAACAGTACTCAAGTAGCCCAGTTTAGTCCAGTCTTTCTGCAGGGGGCCTCGCTGTGGAGGGATTGCGTCTGTCTGCATCATGTGAGCAGTTTAACCACAAATTCTCCTCTTTTTATAGGGAGCCATGTTTGAGTACAGACAACACAATGCTGTAATTCTGGCAGGAGGCCATAAGCGGTGTCTACACTTGATAGCTTAGCCTGAACTGCTGTGTTTGTCAAGAAATGGTACCCAACCTTTGGATTTTCTGGTGGTTTTTGTAACAGCCTGATATTGTATTCAGCTATTTTCTGCATCCACCTCCCAGTCACACAATACAGCTACCCAATACCAATCTCTTTGGGATCAGCGAATACTCAGGCACAGAGGAGTTTTTCCTTTCTCCTATAGATCCAAGCACCCCTTCAGGACTAAGACATATAAAAAGATTTCTGCATAGGGAAAAAGGACAGTGTAATGCTGGTGTACTTTTTTGGTGTCTGAGTGCACCACCACCCTCCTAGGTGACAAGCCTCCTGCATGCTTTTCTAGGGGTAGAATCTGTCTATTCTCTGGCTCAGTGTCCAGGTTCCTTTTATGGTTCGCTTTTAATACTGTAAATAATCATCACCATCTTCTGCCTGCACTGTGTTAGTACGATTTAATATTTCTAAACATAAGGCAGAGCAAGGGTATATGCTTTGTCGCCAGCCAGCTTGCAAATTCTGCCAACACCTAATGAAAAGTTGACAAATTTAAACTGTGATTGGTTGACAATGCCCATTAGGGTTGTCTAATCTCACAAACACCCTGGCCCTGCCCTCTGCCCCATCCCTTCCTGGAGCCCTGCCCCTGCTCATTCCATCCCACCTGCCTCTGTCACTCAATCTCTCACACCCTCACTCACTTTCATTGGGATTGGGCAAGGGGTTTTGGTGTGAGAGGGGGCTCTGGGAGGGAGTCTGGGTGTGGAAGAGAGCTCAGGGTTAAGTGCAGGTGACTGGGGTGCAGGAGGAGCAGGATGCGGACACAAGGCTGGGACAGGTGGTTGGGGTGTGGGCTCTAGCTAGGCGGCACTTACCTCAGGCAGCATGCAGCAGGGCTAAGGCAGGCTCCTGGCCAGCCCTAACCCCATGCTACTCTGGGAAGAGACTAGCACATCGTTACAGAGCTTAGAGGTGGGGCCCAGGTGATTCTACACACTGCCCAGCCAATGGGAGCTGTGGAGTCATTGTGAGGGCAGCATGTGGAGACCCCTGCCTCCTCCCCTGATCTAGGGGCCATAGGGAGTGACCTGCCAGCTGCTTACAGGAGCTATGTGGGGCCAGTGCAGGCAAGGACCCTACCTTAGCCTCACTGCGCCACTGAACTTTTAGCAGCCAATCTCCAGGTTTGGCTTCAGGAGTTTCCAGGATCTCAAGGCTGATTCTAGGAGACTCCTGTTGAAACCAGAAGGGTTGGCAACCCTACTGTTCATAGTAAAATGAAAACAAGCTTTGACCTACTTTGCAAAGGCAGCTCATCTAGGAGAGTTCTAGTTACCATTGTAACTTGCTCAGTCTCCAGAATAGCATTGTAGTTGGGACTCAGCTTGGCTGACACTTTCCCAACATGGCACTAACACTAGAAGTTGTTTATTTTGGCCCTTACTTTATCTAACAATAGGAGATGAGACTGACTTCTGTTTACAAACTACATATTCCTGTTGCTGAAAAAAAGGTTACTCACCTTTTGTAATTGTTGTTGTTGAGATGTGGTGTTCATGTCCATTCCAAACATGAGGGTACAAACTATCCAAACCCTCATTCCTCTCTCACTTACTGGCAGCCCCATCCTGCACACTTAACCTCCCATTTTTGGCCCCACCCCAGAGCCTAGGGGTGCCATAAAATCCACTAACCCTGGAACCCCAGAAGAGTTAGGCTGGCCTGAAGCCTTGAACCTCAGAGCTCCCTGCCCTTCCCCCCCACACACACCATAGGGGTGGAGCACCATGAGGAGTGAGGTTTTTCTCACTTGTGTGTTCCCCAACTAATTTTTCTGTGGGTTACTGGCCCCTGACCAAAGAAGGTTCCCCACCCCTGCTGTAAATAAAGACAATGTTGAAGCCCTTTGTGTTGAACATAATATTTCACTTTATTTAAAATAAAGTCTGGCCAAAAAAGCCCCAGCTGTGGTCCAGCATCCATCTGGCCATAGGGTCCTGTCCTCAGCCCCGATCCTGGGGCAGGCCTCATGGTCTGGCCCCTACCTGGCCACAGGAAGGGCAGGTGGCAGCTTCCCTCCTCCTGCAGAATGGGTAGGAGGAGAGGCCACGATCCGGCAGTGGCAATCTTGGCCTGGTCCCTTTTCCAACCACTGCTGCCCAGATAGAGATGTAAGTGACTAATCGACTACCTGATAAGTCTAGGCTTATCAGGTAGTCAAGTCACTATTTGACTAGTCGCTTCCCCACCCTCCTTGCTGCCTCTATCAGAGGCACCAAGGGGGGCAGCAGGAATTGGTACTGGGGGAAGGGAGGCAGAGGCGCAGTGGGGGAAACAGTGCGAGCAGGAACTGAAGCAGTCCCCGCTCACCTGGCGTCCTGACATTGTGCCTCACCCTTTGAAAGGTACAAGAGCAGCAGGCAGCTCTTGTACATTTCAACGGCAGAGGTGCAGCGGGATGGCAAGAGCTCCCCTTATCGACTAATTGAGTAGTCGATGGAAATTCCATCGATTACTCAATTAGCTGATTAATCAAAATTTAACATCCCTATGCTCAGGTGCAGCAGCCCAGGTAAGGTAACCCAGATCCAAGCCCTCCCCCCACCCTGCCACATACTCTATTTCTCATCCCTAGTGCCTGCCCTGCCTCCTGCTGCTCCCACACACCGCAAGCTCCTGCCCAGAACCTCATATACCCACAACCCTGACTCCTGCATCCTCAAATTTGCAAACTGCACCCCTAGCAACAGCAGAAGTCCCACTAAAAGTCTGTGAGCACAATATTTCATTTGCTATTATTAATCATGTCAATTATCAATAATATTAAGTTGTATATTTTCAGTCATGCAATGGTCATTCTTATATGGATCTTTGTTGACCATTTGTTCTGAATTTTGATGTAGTTTGGCTCCTTGGTTTGAAAAGGTTGCTGACCCCTTGTCAGCCGGTGGTCAGGGCAGTGAGTGGTGTGTGTGAGCTATACACCCGAGACTTTAACTGCTAGGAGTGGGGTCCCTTAGCAGTGGGCAACCTGGAGGAGGTTGACGGGTGCCCCAAAGAGTTTAACGTCCGTGTCTTTACTGCTAGGATCGGGATCCTTTGCAGTGGGCAGCCAACAGGCTGACAGACGCCCCAGAGTTTAACAGGGAGAGCTTTACACCTCAGACTTTGACTGCTAGGACACAAAGTCCCGTCGCAGTGGGCAGCCTGGGGAGGCTGAGAGGTGCCCCAACGGATCTGTCCCCTGGAAGCGACACGATCCAACGCTCAAGCTCTCCCTATATCTGTCCCTTATGACCAGCTGGAGTTCTTTTGTTTGTGTTCGGTTCGGGTACAGCAGCACGGGTTCAAGTCAGAAACTCAAACCACACTTGCTTATTTGTAGGAGAAAGAAAAGAAAGAAGAAAGAAAACTTGGTTCAATATATATATTTAAACTTATAAAGTGAATGAGGGCACAATCTTATTTTCTTGTTTACAATAGAAGTGAAACAGGTTGATTAGAGAAACTTATAATAGAGTAACTAAATTAAAGTGTACACATAAGAAACACATTGCAGGTATAATTCTCACCCCTGCGTTCCAGACTTGGCGTGGCCAGCGTCTTTCTCTCAATCCCTCGGGAAGAAGTAGGGCGAGGCTGGGCGTCCCACAGACCTCGGGAGACAACATATACCTGCCAGCAGGTATAGATTGGAGCTCAAATGGGGTGGGCTACTGAACCCCTCTTTATACCCCTTGAGTCATGTAGGCTTCTTCCTGGTCTCAAGTGGCCAATTAGGAAAATGGCTTTGAATGCCAAGTTTCCCACGAAAGGTGCAACGCATAATTCACACCTGGGACAGTGCAGACAATGGGCACTTTTAATATGGGATGGGCGAAGATTCCTCTCCTGGGACAGTGCAGGCGTGTCAATTACTGGTGCTAGCCATCAGGGCAGCAGGAGGTCCCCTGGTTGTCAGCTAGCCCATTTACTGTCTGGTTTCTGTTTATTAGAGTCAGGGACAAGCAGCACACCTGCATTCCCAGGGCATCAAAGGCTGACTGCCTTTCTCTTGCTCTCTGGGGGGGGGGGGGGGAACAAGATGGGGTTCATGTCTGGCTACACCCCTCCTATATATAGATGAATGAGAGAAGCACTACTCAGCTTGTGAAGCAAGGTGTGTAAGGGGAAGCTCTAGCCACCATCACTGGCAATAAGAAAGAACTGAGAAAAGGAGGGCACCAAGGATGACACTACAGCTAGCTGTTAGGGAGAAAATTTCCCAGCTACTATGCACATGAGATGCGTACACACCTGATTAGAATTAATATGATCAAGCAATCAAAGAAAATATGTAGTTTATAATTAGAAACTACATTCTAGCAGTTTCTAGAAAAGGTTTCAGTTTCATTTCAGATATTTTTACAAAGTCATTTCTCTTAGCATGCTTTAAATAGAAAATATAATGGCATAGATAGTGAGGTCTATCGTTAAGGTCGCTCACTACATGTCATTATAAGCCCTGTTTCTAGTTGCTTATTAGATAAGCAGAGGCAGCATGTGGCATGGAAAACTTAAGCCTGAATACTCAAAGGTTAAGATTTTTGGAGAGAATGTCAGCCATTTTTGAGAGTGAAATTAAGGAAATTTTGCCCACATTAACACATTTCTGAAAGTGTTTTGTTGTCAAACTCTAGCACTCTTGGTTTTAAGCAAAATCTTGAATTTGATATGGGAGGTTGCTTTTGTATCAAGGAAGTGTCTTTTGCTATTCTGAGAAAAATCACCCAGATGTGACCAAGATATAAGCCTTTGAAAAATTCATTTCCACATGCTCAAGAAATACCTATTAGTTCAGGTGCTAAATACCATGTGTACTGATCATTCTCCATCCTCTGAGATCTTGTGTGTGCTGACAAGTTCACCATTCTCACAAAACCTGAGCACACTCCATCTCAGGACTGCAGGAAGCCACTGTTGTGCAGGTTACAGGAACTGAGAGCATGAAGTCTGTTTCTGCTGTGCTTTCAGCGGTCCCCCTGCAGGGACTCAGGCAGCATAGACGACGATGGAACAGTCCATCTTGAAGGCAGGAGTGAGAAATAGATGAAATGACAGGAAAGAGATGCAGGACAGAGGGAAAAGGAATAGGAGTAAAAAGGGGAACAGAAGACAAGGGGGGGGGGTGAAACAAGAACAAGGATGGGGAATAAGTACAGAAACAGAGAAAGGGGGAAGATAGGAGTAAAAGAGAAAAACGGCAGGGCTAGGGCCAGAAAAGTCTAACCACTAGAGAGCACTGCCCTACAAGACCTGGAATCCAACCCTATAATCACGTGCCAGCATTCCTTTGCTGAGTAGTGAGTTGCTTTGGAACTCACTAGCAAGGGTGTGTCTCCATCTCCTTGAACTACCAGTCCACGCAGAAGATAACAGACAAGACAGTAGCAATAGAAATCAGTTATTTCAAATGGCAGTGGACAATGCCATGGATCTAAGCTTTCAAGACCAAGTGAGATGACAAATTGGGGGGGAGGGGTGGGATAAATGATTCCACATAATTATATATTTTTTACCATTTAATGTTTTAAAACTCAGAAAAGTACATTAAAAAAACCTAAGGATGCAAAATCAAGCACTTGAAATTTTTAAGTGTCAGAATAAGTGCTTGTGCAGCCTTAATTTGACCCCTCTGTGCATATACTCTATAATACTGTCCAACTATAGGAACACATACTATTTTCTCCTCACAACTGCTATACCAATGTACACGATGGAATGCACTCAATGAGTAGTTGTTCTTTCAATATTTCTTATTCTCAACATGTAATGTATAACCCCCAAACTCATGGAATATATAATTATTAATTTCCTTTTAGACTTTCTTGTTATGGTCCCACTACAGTATCTTAACACTTCATAGACATTAATAGATATATCTTCATTGCACCCCTGTGAGAGGAGATATATTATTCCAATTTGTCACATGGGAAATTGAAGCACTGAGATTAAAGACAAAATTGTCAAGTGTATCCACTAACATTGCATGCCCAATCTGAGAAGCCTAGGGCCTGACTGTCATGAATACTTAGCATTAGATGGGAATTCATTTATTCAGAGCACAGCTACCATTGTCCTCAGCTGCAAGCGCACAGAACTTCTGCAAAATCGCAACCCAGGTGTCATAAGGAGGAACAGTGGCCACATGTAAAATTTTTGGTTTAAATTACTTGCCCAGCATCACAGAGGAATCCTGTGGCCCAGGCAGGGTCAGAATCTAGTTCTATAGGGGGACATTCCATTGGATCTATCTAAAACACTAGCATTACCTATTGTTGCTCAGGTCCTTAAGGAGGGATCTGGGGAAGGAGCTAGAGGTGTGGGGGATGCAGAAGTCAGGGGTGGCGGGTGAAGAGGGTCTCTGAGCAGAAGTCTGTATGTGTGTGGGTCTCAGGGGGTGGGCAGGGATGGTAGGAACCCCCACCCCCTGAGAGTCATACCAGGGCTGCTTGCTCTTCCCCCTCCTGCCTCTGTCAGGGTGTGAGAGCACAGTGCACAGCTCATCTGTCCTCTGTGCTCCCCAGCCAGAGTGAAGAATGAAGGAAACTGTGCACTTTCCCCTTGCTCCCTGATAAGGGAAAAGCCAGCAATGTTCCCATACGAATTGGAGAGGAGGAGACACTTCAGTGCCCCCTCTCCCTACCCTCCTTAAAGGACACTGGGGGTGGGTGGCTCATGGCTGGGGCAGTTCTGGAGTGGGGGATCTGCTCCAGCCAGCCCTTTCACCTGGTTGGTGATTTTCTCTCTTCTCTGTAGGGTTTTATGAGAGGCAATCCCACTCCAGGCACATCCCATTTTCCTGGCACAACCAAACCCGTACATTGCTTTGTGTTATGATAAGAGTAAGCTGTATACCGAATTTGGTGATCCTAGCTCTTGCCATTTAGGAGTTCTTGAATGAACAGACAAACCGTCTCAAATATATAGCAGATTACTCTACCGACCTTCTCTCTTTAACCATCTTTTTACCTCCCATTCACTTTACATCTCCCAACTTATTAACCAATGAGGCAGGGATCATATAGATAGCAGCGCACTTCATAACACAGCCCTGTTTTATCCCCAGAACAGGTCCATCCTGTGTAACGAGACATGCATCCTGTTGAAAAAAATATGTGGTCATGTCATTCAAGACTGTTTTATAATGCAATACATACAAGGAGGGTCAAACTAAGATTGCACAGGCAACCTTCATTCTGGCATTTCTTAACTTTGAAGTGCCTGGCTTAATATTCTTTTAATTGTTTTTTAAATATTATCTTTTGTCAATATTCAATATGTAAAAGGGACAACAGATCATACTTGAGCAGCAAACCTTTTTCACTAGATTGTTTCTGACTGCTTGAGGCAAATATCTGAACCCCACCAATAATATCTAGGGTTAGCCTCCAGTTTTAGACTATTATACATTTTTATGAGTGATGAAAACCACATATGCATTTATGTTTTACCCTTCTCACAGTTTATTTGCATGTAATTTTACAGTTTCTACTTCACATCACACATTTATTGCTTCTCTTGCACAAAAGTTTGACAAGGGCAATTGCTTTGCATTACATTTTGGAACGCTGGAACTTGCGCCAGTAAAATCTACAGAATATATTCGTAGATCAATTTAATGTAAATATAGCAGATAATTACATTGCTATTTACTTCACTACAAAGTTTACAACTTTGGAAACAATAATTGGTTCCAGTTATTACAACACTTCAGTGTACTTTTTTAAGCAGACAGGATGCTTTTATAGCTCATTAATACACAATGAATTAAATGGTGGGGGGGAAAAAGATGTGACATTACATTGCATTGTGGCATACGGTATTTGTCTTTTGTATATCTGTGGCACAGAAAAGAGTTGGGATGTTCATGAACTCCTTTGAATGCATGAAATCTATCAAGATACTTTTGTTTCCCATCAGTTATATTATGCTGTCCCACTTATTGTTCTTGAAATGCTTCCAACTTAAAAGTTCTAATAAGTATAATGAAAAGTGTGCAACATTTTTGTCAGTGTGGGCATAAACGTTCGGCCATTTAGAAGACAAAGCTTACACAGAGGATGACTGACGCATAGAACTATGAATAAATATAGCCTGTTGTGGACATTTTCTCTGTTGAATATTTCAAAAGAATTCATTTCAACTATTTTAGGCAGCAATCCAAACTATTAAATAGCTTGATCAAAAAGGCTTAGTTTGAATAAAATAACTATATTTCTATTACCGTTTCTTCCAGGGCAAGCAAAATATTTTTTTTTTTATTACAAAAATGCAAGATTGACATTACAAGTGCTCCAAGTTAAATGGCAGCTTTAGGAAGCAGTGAAACCAATGAGTATAGGGTCCTCAGATTTCTGAACAGATATGTAAAGGAGTAAAGGTTCTTTTAAAAATAGTTTCAGTTACTGTACCATTTCAATAAACATAATAGTATTTAGCTCTGACTTCTCACCACAAAATGGTTTGCACAGGTAAGTATGTATCATGAACTCCATTTTTCAGATGTAGAACCTGAGGAACACGGATGAAATGACTTGTCCAAGGTCATACAATAGGTAATGATGGAGAGCCATGACTGGAACCCAACTGATTCATGTCCCAGCTCATCCACTAGCTTTTAAGACTTTACTATGCAATTTTCATTAAACAAAAGAGGCAGAGGACAATATTCTTATAGGACTTTTTCCTCAGTGATTTGACTGGAAAAGCTGCACACCCTAACTGTACCTTGGAAATTGCTGCAAAGTGGGATCCCACAGACACAAGGGTTCCTTTTGTCAGATTATTTATGTTTTATTTCAACATGATCCTTCTCTTTCTCCTAACAGGAGACAATGATCTGTAATGAATATTTGAATTCAATACCAAAATGATAAAAGGGATTCAAAGAAATTGCTGATATCAGAGCAAGAACACTTTTGGTACATTGTTCCTGATAATACACTGGAAATGACAACTTAATTGAGAATGCCAGCTGCTTTGAAATGTTTTAAAATGTAATGTTGTAACATCAGAAATGCAAAGATGCATTTTTCTTTCTACCTCTTTCATATATTGTCTCCTTGAATTACATTTTAACAACTTGAGAGCACTGTAATTATATGTAAATATTAATCCTACATTTCAATGACCTAATATTACTATGTTTAGTTTCAGAAGCATCCATGTGAATTCTGTGATGCTGAGTGCCTGGTATGGTATTTCTTCTCCACATTTTGCTTCTGCAGTGATGGTTATGAAGATCTTCAGTTTGGCATATCCATATTTTGAAGCACAATAGCCACTCTGCTTGGAATGTACACCTAATAAAACAAGGAAAAGAACAGAACATGAATCACACTTGACAATTTTTTTTTATTGGCGCTGTATAAATCTCTACAGAAACACACATTTGAGAGTGAAACATTTTAGGCAATTAAAGCAAACATTTTAAAATTATGCAATCAATATGAATCACATGTAATGTGTAATTATTGATTGCACACTCTCCTGTGTCACAATCATACAATGCAATCTTAATGAGACCCTCATTGTAGGGTTTTCCCCCTTACTTAAGATCAGTCATATTTTTATGCAATTACCACAAGAGGGCTCCATTTGATTTACAATGCCCAATTTAAGAAACATAAGGACATCTAGGTCGATAGACTGCACAGTGATAAATTACAAACTCCTACCACAGCATTTGAACAGTATTGTGTTGTGAATTAAAGCTGCTCCAAGGTCTATGATATCATTTCACCCAGGTAAATACAAGAAATATAACACAGCAATGCATTTTTACCGTTCTGACACTCATGCAATGTCAGTATCTGATAGAACAAAATGTTGAACACTGAAATTGATTTCAACTGATCAGTGATAAATTCTGATTTTCTAGTCAAATGATGCTTTTACTTAACCTTTAGAGATGATGATAAACAAATTCACTTATTTGAAAAGATTTCTCAAAGCTGAGAAATAAATATAATATTGTCACAAATTCTATGACATTCCTTCTAAGCACAGATTAGATTCACAAGGGGGAAAAAAAATCCATGTCTTGACATATACTGTTTACAAATATTTTGCTATGTGGCACTCTACCCATTGACAAATACAGCTGATCATACATGCTGAACTAATTAAAAATGAAATTATAAAAAGTAACACACGATTGAAGGTTATTGATTTCAGTTTGACAATGTCCTTGTTTAGGCCATCTTTCCTTCTCTTGACATTCTTAAAATTTCGCTATTTTCAGTTATGTTATCTCTAAGTTAGAGCCTGATCAGTAGTACTGAAAGGCTTTCATAGTTTGCAACTGGAATGAAAGGTGTAAATAAAACAGATTTAGGAAAAAAAAAAGAGAGCCAGAGAAAAAAGAAAAGAACAGCTGATCTTCAAGAAACCAAACCATAACACGTCCAATGTATCTTGGCTGTCATCAACAAACACAGTGATATCCCCTAAGGTTTCAGTGATAAATAACTCCCCACAAATCTGTTCAGGGCTAGCGGAAATACCAAATAAAGTTGGTTAAAGACAACTAACTCACAGAATAAGGTTTGGAAGTTGTGGATTTACAGAGAAATTCATGATGCAAAATTTAAATTAGAGATTATTTCCAATTTCTTTTCTGGTAAAAAAAAAAAAAAAATTATTCCAAAAATGTGGAAAGTTACCACAGTTACAGAAAAGACAAAAAATTAAGTTTGACAAAGGGTATAAATAATGATTATTCAGATTGGTATCAAAGTTAAGATCAAGTCTTTACAAATATGGACCACATATTTGGTAAACTGGCATAGCTCAATTGACGCCAATGGAATTGTCAATTATTTCTAGTTGAGGAACTGTGACACCACTGCATTTTCTTGCAAACCAGAATTTTAAACGTGTTTTCAAAGGCAGTTTTTGTGTTTGGGAAATGTGTCATATTTAGAGAGCTTAAAACCAACTTTTCCATTTATCGGTGCAGCTCAATGAGCCCTACTATACTGTACCTCACTCTGCTCTGCCTATAAGCCTCACTCCTAAATTAGAGGAATGATTTCCAGTTTCCATCTCCATGCTTTTTCAAAATTCAGCTTCTTTGCTTAAACACAGCAGTGACACATATGTGGGCATCTATTCACTGAAAACTACAATCACACCAATGGATTTCACACAGGTTTTGCAGCACTCCTCAAGTGTTTAATAAAATGTTAAACCGTAGTAAATCAGCTCAGAGCAACTACAACAAACATGAATATAGATCAAAATTCACTCTAGAGCTACAGTAGAAGTTATTCAGAAGACATTTTTCGAAGCTGGAATACATAGGTAATAAAAGCGAACTCATTTTATAAGAATTATAAGGGAAATTATGTTATTGTAGAGACTATTGTGTAGGAACTGCTGGAACATGCTGACTTTTTAATGGCCATCACATTATACACACTATAACCAAACACAAAGACATGACTGACCTCCTGAAGCTGTCTGCTTAACATTCAGTGGGATTGCTCTTATAGCAATCAATTTCCAAGTGAAATATTCATCAGCCTGAAAAAAGCTCAATGTGTCCAGCCAGGTGGAAGTCATAATGTTTCACTAATATAGATGCACAGAAATCCAACAATACCATTACAGCTATTTGAGGGCTACAAAACCCTCATAGTATCAAATGGCTTCCAATAAAATGCCTTACAATAAAAGCCAACAAGAGAAGAGCCAATTAGCAGAAGAAAATAAAAGAAATAGTTTCTAATGTGGGTTTACAACCAATGAACCTGAGTTATCTAATGTCAATGGGCTTTTGGCACAGAGATAGATCACTGCCCAAGTTACCCTTTCACATCACTAACTGGCTCTTGGGGCAAGTTTGGGCTATCACTAGAATGTTCTAACTAATCTTTGCTAGAATGACTCTCTAGTAATCATTTTGACTACTGAGGATTTAATATATTTCAACTCACCCTTTCTAGCCTTTACTACATAATTCTATGCAACAGCAGAGAACTGGACAGTGTAAGGCTAGCGTATGCCAACAGAGGGTTCCCCAATGCCAGAAAAATCCTCATCTATCCATTTAGGGCATCTTAATAGGGACATAGCACAACTCTGGTGGTGTAAAATATCTGCTATAGCCAAGGTTCCCTATAAGCTACGTGCGGGCATGAAACCCTTTTCTGAGTCCTGCATAGAGGTTCAGAGCTCCCCGCGCAGGCAGGGAGCTCAGCTGATTGGCTGGGGAAAGGAGGGCAGGGCACTCGCCCTCTTGGAAGAGAATAAGCAGCATCAGCATCTGTTGCTACCTGCTATAAATGAAGAAGCTGGCTCCAGCCTTTATTCCAGGGCTGGGCAAAAGATGAGCTGCGGGCTGGATCCAGCCGTGAGAGCCCCAGACAACTCCCTGCCTGTCCCGCCCCCACTCGACACTGAGGAAAGCCGGGTACAGGACCATGTGTGTATTTGTGAATGCTGAGAGCCTCAGGGGAGGGGAGACAGGCTTCTCACGCTGCCTTGCCCTCCAGTAGCGCCCGTTGGCCCATTTTCACCAATAGCATGGAAAGTGTCCTTCCTCCCTCATCCCCCAGGCACTTAGCATTCAATTTAGAGCAATACACATGGCTCCTGGCAAATGCCCCTGAACACGTACCGGGGCTGGAAGGCAGGGACCCTAACTTAAGAACCTGCTGGGATGCTGGCTTGGAGCTAGATATGGTCTACCAGCCAGAGCCTCTCACTGGCACTCCAGCCTCTCTCCCCCACCCCCAACCCTCTGCACCCCATGTAAACCAAACCTTCTGCACTCCTGCTCCAGCCCCCATACACCTTCCTAGACACTGCATACCCTCCTGCACCCCTCCTCAGGTCACAGCCCTCTTCAGACCTTGCACCCTTAATCCGCCATCCCTGGTCAAAGCCCAGATCCCTGTACCCCTTCTTGCACTCCTGCCCCAGGTCACAACCCTCTCTTAGACCTTGAACCACAGTTCACTATTCCTGGTCACAGCCCCAAATCCCTGCACCCCTGCCCCAGGTCACAATGCCCTTGCAGGGCCTGCACTCCCTTTTCACCCCAATCTGTTGCCCCAGGTCACAATCCCCTACTTCACCCAAATTCCCTCCCAGATCCCACATCTTAGTCCCCTATCCCAAGCTCCCTTCTGCACCCAACCTCCATCCCAGACCCCTACAGCCCCTCCATTAATATAACAGAGGATTGAGGCCCTTAACCACTTACCAAATTCTTGGAATGGCCCCTTATCAAAAATTATTCCCCACCCCTATGTCAATGGCTTAAGGTAAGAAAGAAAAATATTCTTTTAAACAGAATTTTTTTGAGGGTTGCAGATATCTAAAACTTTGATCTTAATGATTTTTTAAAATCCCATGTTACTAATTAATACATGGTAAACTGTATTGCATTAACGACAGATCTTTGCTACCTGGTCAGAAGCAGTAAGTACTAGGTGTGATGCTAACTGTTTTGTAGGATGAAAACTTATTTGCAAGATCTTTGAAACATGAATCTGTCTGCTAGAAAGAATGAGGATACACGTACTCCAAGATCTCAGAGAAGTAGCTGTGTCAGTAACTAAAAAAACAATGATGGTCTGGTAGCACCTTAGACTAACAAAATATATAAATAGTAAATAGTATCATGAGCTTTCATGGGCACAACCCACTGCTTCTACCAAGGGTAGTATTAATTTTCTTTTTATTTGATTTCACATTAAATAATCATAAGCATTGGTCCTTGTTAATTATCCCTTGTTTCAATATATTCTCTTCCACACCTATGGACTATTTAAAATATATATTTATATCTAAGATTTTTGTTTGTACTGGTGGGCACACATCCACACACTACCTCAATCTTAGTGGGGCACATAAGAAATTTCAACCCGCCCACAGATGGAAAATCTTAGAGGCAACTGACCTGTATCATACTTCTCCTCTTCATAGAAAACTGGCTGCTATGATCATCTACTTTGCCTATTGTAATCATTCACCCACCTCTGATTCCCTCCCAATGATTCATAAGATACATTTCCATCTTCTTGGTCCTCCCTTTAAGGCCCTTCATAACTCTGCTCTTATCCATCTGTCAGCTCTTGTCTCATCACATTGGCCCTCCTCCCTCCTCTGCATGTTTGTCAGCTTCTCACATTACCTCCCCTGAACTAGTCTATAAATTGTCTACCCTCTTAAAATTCACCTCTGCCAGAAAGCCTTCAAGTAATCAAGGATATGCTACAGAGGGTTTAGACCTCTATCCAACTATGCGAGGGCGGAGCAGTATTAAAAATATTCTTATTTCAAAGGACAGTAATGAAACAGGCTGGGACAAAGACATGCAGACTGGTCTTTGAACTATAGTCTTTGAAAGGTAGCCATTAATCATTGTTGAGAGTCTTTGTAGCTGTGAGAGAAAGCAGAAAGAGGTGTTAGGGCTTGCCCGTGTAGGGACACTCAGAAAAATTAATCCAAATTAATATTTAAAATTGATTACTTAAATCCCATTAAACTCCTCTGTGGAAGCTCTTATTTAAAACTGATGTGGCCTTAATTCAGGTTCGTGTATTTCCATGATTTTAGGTACTTTTCATTGAATTGAACTAAACCAAATTACAGTCCCTTTAATTCTGACTAAAAGCATCCACACAGGGATTTAAGTTAGGTATAATTAATCTATTTGAAAAGTAAATTTGGATTAATTTCCCCAAGTATCCCCATGTAGGCAAGTCTTAAGTCACAGATTAGCATACAAGACATATGGGATGCTAGGCTTTTTATAACAACATATTTTTATAATAATTTGTCATTTTAAAATATTTGATTAGCCTTCTCAAACCATTCTGTTTCTTGTCTTTTTAGACTCTAACCTCTTTGGGACTTTTTTTTCTGTACATATTTGTACAGTGTTTAGCACAATGCTACGCCAATAAAAACTGAGCACTAACGGAAGACAGACATTGAACATTTAGTATAATTATTAAGCAGATTTCCAGCTAGTCTCACAAAGTTCCGTAAGCATGTTGCATTGATGCAAATGGTCTCATAACACCACAGAAGTGAAACACACAAATGTACAGATATTGTTGGTATTGGCAAGGGACAGGTATTCTGTTCTTGTTGGTCATATACTATTCCTTAGGTTTGTTGCTTTCATAATCTGGATGACATCAAGAAACAAAAGCCAACCTACAGGAAAACTTCTTAAATGCCCCCTCACATTTGGATCATATTATTGTCCTTCTACTAAAAGGGCGCGATAGCGCAGCTGACATTTGGCACCAAGCAAAGCAATTTGCATGGAAATCCTTTCAGGTACTCAGTTGCTTAGGGTCAAACTTGAATAAATGTCAATAGTTACAAAGCTTTGTGCAAACTGAGCAACTAAATTGAATCGTATCTGGGAGCACACCCTGAAACACAATATTCCTGTTAAAGAAAGCCAGAAACTCTTCTACTTGCAAGCACCCACTCCACACTATCTGATCACTAACGCTAGCCTTACCATTAGGAAACTGTTAACAGGAGCATTAACATCTGCCAGCACCCCCAACACCAAACAAAATTGGCTGGAGTTACAACAAAACCAGCCTACAACCCATTCCCATGGCTCAAAATCCAATCCGAGAAGTTATTTCATGCTCATTTTTGCATTGGATGTAGTAATGACTAGAATTCAGAGGTAGATATTATCGTGCTAGGCACTATATAAAAGCACTTGATAGTTACATGTACTGCTGCTGGTGGATACAGAAGACTGACAGCAAGCTTTACTTTAATTAAAATAGAGAATATACTTGGAAATCATCTCATGTCTCTTTATTGGTTTTTAAAACAGGCATTGATTATAGTGAAACTATAATAAGCCAATGACTAAAATACTGGAAGTTTTGCTTTCATGATTTATTATGTGTTAACTCACATATTTAAAATTAAATTTTGTTACCTGTTTGGCTCCAACATTAGCTACTTTGTAAGCATAAGAAGCTACATTTTAATTAAAATGAAGTTTTGAATGCCATTTAAAAAAAACCTTACAGGTATATGGCACGGACATGCAGAAAATAATTTTTTCAGAATTATCTTGACTGAATTATGTAAAGAAACTTCAGCTATTGCATAAACAATCATAAGATTTCTCTTCCTTTTTTTTTCTCCTGTGTTATTTCGCTATAATTTTGTTTACAGAGGAAAGAGGAAGCAAGGAATGAGGTGGAACTAAAGAGAGCATCATACACTAATGTAGCCTACTGGAAAACTACCACGTGTTTTAGAAGCCATTCCACTATATGTTTTCTTTCCTTTAGAAATCAAATAATCTAAGAACATGTGTGAATAGAAACTAGAAAGCTTTAATCATCAGGTACACAATAGGAGGTAAAATATCAAAAGAGCTGGCTGGTATTAAAGATCTAACCTTTATTTTATCCCCCTTCTCTTTTAGAAACAGTTAATTTTCCAACTACAAAGCTTATTCTACATAATCTTTATTGTATAAAAAAATCCAGTCAGCTAAAGACTACATCAGGCCCTTAAAAATCAATGCACAAATCCTTGTCATGAAAGTTATGCAAATGACTATTTTCAAAGCTAAGGGTCACAAAGTGCTTTAGATCATTTCAGTCTACAAGAATGCTTTAGTCTATCAACTGTCTCAAGGAATGCAGGAAATTGAATTCTAGTGCTGAATATTATATGTTAGAGCCAAGATGAAAAGTGACAATAAGGATTTTCTTAATACAACAATTCACAGTGAGTTCTATTTAATTTAGGACACTCTCAAAGTAACACGAAATAATAAAATATATTGGAAACATCAGACCATATGAATAAGTGCATAAGGAAAATGGAATAATTTCTTATATTAAAAAGGTGAGTTTTCCAATCTAATTCAACACAACTAAAGCAAAAGCTAAGTTTTAATTTTACTGATAGGTATATAATTATATTTTTAACAAACTCCAACCTACTTTGCCAGTAGCTTATTAATAAGAGCATCTTAGCTGCAGGCCAGCTATATCAGAGAAAATTATAATATAGTACATACGCATAGACAAAAATGTCAGTAAAATATATATTGCATCATCTACCAATATTCCTATGATTATAATAGAGAGTACCTATTTTTTTGTGTGAACACTGCTGATACTCTGAAGCTGGGAAGAACAAAATTACTATAAAGACAATGGCTATATATTTTCAGTAAAAACTCACAATTGTCAATGCTATTACTGTACAAAAAAAACCCCTTAAATAGCTGCAAGATTAACTTTTCCTTTATTAATTTTATCCATAAATATCATTTTAAAAAGTAATATGCCCTGAAGGCAATGACGTCAAATAGAATAAATGATTAAATATTTGGTAGGCATGATTTGGAATACTTTTTGATTATATGTTATACTTTTTTCATTCAGAACTCCAAGTCACAAACATACGCATCGCCATCAAGTAACTTAAAGCCCTGCAAATTTGTGGCTATTTGCTTTAAATTTGCAGGTTGCTGCATCCACGGATGTCAATGCGGATATCTACAGATCAGTTTTGCAGATGAAGAGGTGGATATGGAGGTCAATTTAGTATCTGCTCAGGGCTCTATCCATCTCTCCTCTACAGGCAAGGTACACTAGCTGTAGAGCTTAGTTTTGATTTTTCAGTTCAATGGCTTAACTGAAAAAAATCAGATTTTCGTTTGATTTGGATTAAACAATTTAAAAAAAAATTTTGTTCATCCTTAAATACATTTCTTTCTCTTCGGTTTAATTTTTTGATGTTTCCTTTACTTTTACAGTTTTTTAAAACAAATATCACAAAACTTCAAAATGAAATGTTTCAAAATAGAAAGTAAAAATATTTCCGATGGAAAAATTGAAAAAAAATCCAAACCCCAGAACCAATTAAAAAAAAATCTTTTAATTGGACTGAAAATATTTGCCAAATTTGACTTGACGTGATAAATAACTTTGACAGGAAAATGCATTTTACACTAAAACTGTTCACCACCCCTCCCAACAAAATTTTGAGCTGTATATCTCATAAAAGTAAAAACCATATGTAGGATATCATCAGTTACAGTGAGCAAATGCTATAGTTGGCTCCCCACTCCTCATAAAACCAACAGAATTCACCTAGACATTCAACAGGCTTTAACCAAGTGTCTCACAACAGGGTATTCGATAAAGTTGTCATGGGACAAGTATTGCCCCATATAGGAACTGGCTAGTAGAAGACAGTAGTAATTAGGGTTGCCAGGTGTCCGGTTTTCGCCCTGACAGTCCGTTATTTCTGGCCCCTGTCCGGTTTAAAAAAAAACAAGCAGAAAATACCAGACATATTTTCTGTTTTACTTGGATGAAAGGCTGGTGGGGACATTGTTCCCCTGCCGCATTTGGCGGGGGGAAGTGACGAGCATGGGGAGTCAAAGTCTCCCGGGTGTTTTTTTCCTGCCATGGTTTGGGATTTTGGGTGAAAGCATCTGGCAAGCCTAGTAGTAATAAACAAACAGTAGTAATAGAAGGTTAATTTTATCATGGCAAAAGATTAACCGTGTGATGCCGTAAAGATTCCAATTTAGGATCAGTAATGTTTAATGTGTATTTTTAATGAATGGGAAATGGGTGAGCAATGAGATGGCAAAATCAGCAGATGACAGTTTTATTCAGATTAGTTGACAATGGAAAACTCTGGGGATTTTTTTTGTTTTGAAGCCCTCCAACCTGCTCCTTAAGACCTTTATAAACAGGTGTCTAAGTTCACATGCCATCATCCCATTTGTACTCAGAGCTTACTGGAATTATCAAAAACTGCAGAACGTTATCTTCATCCCTTCTAGCCCCTTCACCTGGATCTCACTTTCTCCCTGCTCATTTTCCAACATCTTTTTGAAGATTTCCTTTGTTCAAGCATATTTTTATATTGACTTATAATCTATATATCATCTTTCCTTTAAAATTAACCCTCCACATTTATTTGGATTTAAATTTTAAGGACAGTATTACTATAGAGTTATATATTTATTCTGTTGTGCAGCATTTTTATTGATATCTGTTATTTAAACAAAGCCTTAGAGACACAATCTTAACCACAGTACAGATTGTGCACCACCATAATATTTTATTACTGTCAATTATTATTATAGTGAAGAGGAACTCAAATGTTTGAGATGAGGAACCTATAACCCTCACACATCTTCTCAAGTGGCCAAGAGAGTTCTATGGTAAAATCACCTAGTTAACTTTGAAAATATTAACTAATTTGTAATACTATCCCCCACAAAGGAATGTTTATCCAAGGATTGGTATATTGCTATTTACAAAGGCTTTATTTTAAAATAGCAATTGAAAGCTCCAACTGGTAAACAGGTTGAACTATTTTTAGTGCTAACATTTTCCTTGTTTTCTTTTCGTCCCTTTCCTAAAGTTGGCTTCCTTTTACTGGCAACTTTACCTGCAACTGGTGGCTTCTTACCAGGCTGCCATCAAAGTTGCTCTGTAAATTGGATCACTGGGGGATACAAAAAAGCAAGGTGACTGGCCACTCTTGGGATTCTTACTGACACAGAAGTGCCATTGCCATGCCACAGATTGTTCTCAACGAAAACATGGATTGCTTCCCGGCATACATCTTACATGCTTTTTCTTCCACATGCTCTCATTAAGTCCCACCTTTTCATTTACATCTGGACTTTTGCTGCCTTTCCATTTGCCATATTTCTCATAGAAGAATTAAAAATGGTATTTACATTCCAAGTTAAGGCTAACACATGTAAGTATGATAGACAAGTTAGTAGCAGAGTTAATGTTTGCCAGTGGTTAAGGTAGTGGGTCGGGACTAAAGGGCTGGCAGCTAGCATTCTTGGTGTCCTCTATTGTTAAGGAACCGTGAGAAATATCATGACTTCCTTGTGCCTCAGTTTCCCTATAAGTAAAATCAACAGAAATACTTAGGTGTGCCTTAAGGGTAGTGTGAGCCTTAAATATTTCAACAAATGTTCACAAAAGTCTTCATGATCCCCTGATGAAAGACATGATGTAGTCAAAACAATTTTTTCATGATGAAAACTGCTGAAAAAATGTACCTATCCCACAAAAACAAAATTACAAAAATTAATTTAGTGCTCAAAAACAATGGTGATGAGGGGAAGCCCTGGGAACTGAAGTCTTCCATTTAACCTCAGAAGAGGTATGGCACAGCAGAAATAGTACTGGAATTCATATAATACAGTGCAATCTATTGCTCTATGATATGATATAAATCAACTATGGAGAGATATAGTACAAACTTCCTCATGCTGACAAACCAGCGTGGCTCAGGCTTGTACCACATGGCTCACTTCCCAGGGTGAGTGTAATAATATTCATGGCCTTTTCAAATCTTACTTTCTACTGACACTGCAAACAAGAGTGCCAGCTGTGTTTGAATTTTTTGTGATGTAGATACTTATCCAGTAGAAACCTAGCTAAGACATATGGCATCCAAGAGCAGAGAATGGTCATACAATCTATCATACACACAATCATGCATCATTAGTAGATGGAACAAAAATCTCAAAATGGAAAAAACCCTCCACATTTCTAAATGGCTAATGACTGTGCTTTCAAAATAAAAGTCTGCTGTGGCGAAAGGCAGTTTCTGAAAGTAGTAGTATACAAGATTTCGGTCCAAAGAAATTACAATATATAACTCACCCTATCTGTGGCAATGTGTGGAACGCTATTTGTCTACCGCAGGGATAGGCAATAATTTTTGCAGGGGGGCCACTTAATGAATTTTGGTATTGGGCCATGGGCCAGGTCCTGCCCCAGAAGAGGCGGGGACTGAAGCATAAGGGGTGGAGCTGGGACAAGCCTCCTCCCAGAATTGTCTGGGGCTGGAGGCTTTGAATTAAAAACACAACAAAAGGCTTATGGCTCCGCTGCTATCCTGTTGCCTGGCACCCACCCGAGGTTTCTGTGTCTATTTAAAGGGCTCACAGCTGTAGCCTCTGCCACAATTGTGAGCCATTGAAATAGGATCCTACAACCTGGAAATGGGGTGGCATGAGCAGCAGGAGATAAAAAGAAACCAGCCAGATCCAGTCTGCAGGCCAGATCTAAGTGTTAGATGAGCCAGCTCCGGTCCCCGCACCACATCTTGCCCAGACCTGGTCTACTGCATATTGCAGACTAGAGCTGGAACCTCCTCAAATCATTATACAGGAATGTATGATGTCCATTCTACTTTGCATAGTTTTTTCTGCCAGATATGGAGGTAGAAGTCACTTACAAACACATGATTTGCTCAGGTCCAAATTGGTGGGATGTGGTGGTGGTGGTGGGACAGCAACAAAGAAAAGGAATTTTTACATAGCTCTAATTGCAAGGTACGCATGCAAGGTTAGTCATACATGAAAATGAAGCAAATGAATGATTATTGCCAGGGCTCGACAAATACACTCACCCGCGGCGATTAGATTTTACCAGCTGGTGAGTGTAGAGGCGGACTGGCCCGGTGGGCCGTTGTGACGGGCTGGCCGAAGCCCGCACTACAGGTGGTGCGGCCCAATCTGATCTGCCGGCCGGTGGAGGAGCAGAGTGCCGCCAGGGAGGGGGAAGTGCGGTGATTCTCAGCGCCGGGCTGCCTGCGTGCAGCTCCTGTGCGAGGAGGCGGGGCACAAGCCAGAGGGCGGATGCCGGCAGACGCCAGGATGCTGGCGTGACGTGGCATCCTGACGTCACAGCCGGAGGCCGCGGGATTCAAAAAGGCTCCGGCAACTCCGCAAAGTGGAAGGCAGAAGCCAGGTAGCGGCTCGGGCTGGGGCTGGGGCTGGGGCTGGGAGGAGAGGGGGAAAATATGGGGAAAGGGCTTGTGCTGAGGGGAGGGGAGGAGGTCAGGAGAAAAAGAAGAAAGGGGAAGGCACCAAGGGACAGGGGTGCAGGAGAGACAAATGCCGGGGGCTAAGTGCAGACAATGAGGAAAAGGGCAGGAGGGGAGCTGTCAGTGGGAGTGGGGACAGGGTGATTCTGGGAGAGGAGAGGGTAAGGGCATTGGGGGCTAGAGGGGGAAGGGGGAGGTGCTGGGAGAAGGCTTGAAAGAAGGGGTGGGCATGAGAAAGATGGGGATGGAGCAAGTCATGTGTGAGGGCACAGAGGGGCATGAGGGGAATGGGGGCAGAAAATGGTGAGGGGGTGGGCATCAGGGAAAAAGAGGGCAAAGGGGGCAGGGGCAGTGAGGGAAGGGGGAGGCACCAGGAGGGTGCAGGGATAAGGGAAAAGGTGCAGGTGCCAAGGGATTCTGGGGGTGAAGCAGAAGGGCAGACACCTGCAGGGGAGGGACCAGCACCAGAGAAGAGAGTCAGGGCAGGTGTGCAGAGGGAGGTATTAGGAGAGGGGATGAGGAGGAGTAGCTCACATGATCAGAGTGGGGCAACTGGAGGAGTGGGCACAGGGGGCAGAGAAGGGCTGGTGGAAGGGGGCAGGTCTCAGGAAGTCTGAGGGCAGTGAGAAGGGCAGGAGTCAGGACAGCAGAGGAGGGTGAGGGGCTGGGGGGGCAGCAGGCACCAGGGGAGCTGATGGAGCAAGGAGAGGAGACATGGCAGCACAGGGAAAAGGTAGAGGTTTATAAGATATTTATTAATAACTTATTAGTAATTACTGTTCTTATTAGGAATTATGCCATAAAAAAAAACACTTTTGGGGGTGGCGAGTCCCTTTTTTGCCTGGCGAGTAGGGTTTTCCATAATTTATCGAGCCCTGATTATTGCAGTGATAACTCAAATGCGTATTAAAAAGGTTCCATGCATCTTTTTCTACAAAGAATATTTAAATATAAGAATTTTGTCCTAGGAAGATGTAAGCAAATTGAAGTGAATCATCAAGGAGAAAATCACTTGTGTTAAAGTCAAAACAAATCATACTCCTCACCAATGTCTTTAACGTATTGCTTTCATGCAAATACTGATTTTGGAAGCCATTAATATCCTTCCTCAAAAAAAAAAAAAAAAAAAAAAAAAAATCAAACAAAACCAAAAACAATTCCAATTTGTCTATGTTTGTTTGCTGTTGGACTCCAAATGCATCAAACTTTCATCAGAATTAAGTTTATATAATTGAAATAGAAAGAAAACATTTACTTACCAAAATAGAATTAGGTCGATAATTATGTGAATATTGTTCAGTGAAGAATTCTGTATTATGGTCCAGTCTCTGATGTCCTCCATAATCTGGTGCATCAGAATCCAGCACAATTTTATACTTAAAAACAACTTATTAAGGAACTATTACTGTTGTTAAATGTAGACATAATTTATGAGATTGCACATCAAGATATTCCAACTTTCTTTTAAGATGTGAAACCAGGCAGGAAGGAGGAGGACAGAAAAATGGGGAAGAGATAGTCAATTACAGAAATTCCACACTTGTATCTTAGTATTTTCTTTTACACTATTTTCTAGCACTAATTTGCCCTATTTATTGGAACTTTCATCTTATGGTAGATTCCTAGAAAAACACAAATGTGATCTACTATCCTTGCAGAATTTCCTGTAAGTGATATATTTTTTAAAGATATTTTTAAATACAGGAATTTTAGCTTCGGCAGATATCTATGATTAACTACCCCAATCGTGCAATTGAACAAACCAAGAAAAAGCGAATTGGACTAAAGCCAGTAGTTCTTAAAGTATCTTGAGAGCAACAAATAGACTATTGTGATTTAGTGGCATATCATCATCTTAAAACTGGGCCCAATGAGTCCTGGATCAAGTGGGTTAATTTGCTAGTGATGAAAATATATAGTTTTAGTCCAAATGAATTGTTACAAAATTAATTAATTCAACTCTGTTCAGAGATACAGCACAGAAACCTATTTTTATTTGGGGACAAATGAGTTTGTTAATTACAAATATTTTTAAAAAACATAGCAATGTGTCCAGACACAATTATATAAATCAAAGAATATAATTTATTCCCTGGGTATAACATGCTGTTTGGAGTGGTTCATACCTGCCGCATGGCAGTCGATCAAAAAGCAGGGCATAGACCTCAAACTGGTTGTATCTTCTATAATTAGATTTCACCAATCTAATAAAAAAATGTGAAACTCCTGAAACACTAACAATCCTACCATGGAGGCACACAGTGCCCTGGGGCTCTCCAGTCTATATTGCCATTCAGACAAGCTGGACTCAATGATAGCTGATTGCCATACTTTAAAAATCAGAAAAGATAAAAATTGCTTCTAGTACCAAGAGATTTACTCCCAGGATATCACATGAAAGACAATGCTTGTAGCCAATCTTATAGCAAAACCCAACTCAGAATTTATTAACTAGGAAAATGAAATGAGAGTAATTTACAGGTTAAAGCTGACAAGATACATACACAAATGAGTTACAGTCTATGGTTCCAAAAGGTAGCCATTGCAATCAGTCAGCACTAAATGTCTTTTAGGGCTAACCTAAGTTGATCCTGGGAATTTCTGTTTTGTTTCCTAGCTCCAGCCCTGTGACAGCCAAAACATCAGAAAAGGAATGACAAATGTTCTTATTCCTCTGTTTTATTTCCTTCTTACAGCATTCAAGCTGATGGGATGGTACCTTCATGACTGTGAGATTGCCATCAACAAAGTCTTAGTATTGTGATGTTCCACAATGGCTTGTTTAGTTTTTCTTGAAAAGTGGTGGAACCACTCCTTCTGCTTAGGTTCACAAGTTCAGCACAGGCATTTTTATATTTATACAGTAAAATTTACATATTACCTTAGCTTATGGTATATAGGCATTCCATATAAGATTAATGCAGCAATTTACAAGTATTTTAGACTCTAACCACATCCTTACAAGTCTAACATCTTAAATAATACTAACACAAGGTAAGATGGCGTGATTCCCAGTATAAATTTGTCAGTGCTTAGCTAATAGCTACAGCATTGGCAAGACCTGGCACCTAGTCTGCTGGTGTGACAATAACAATTACTAAGAGAGAGACAAAGAAATGGACTAGAATATAAAATAAATTAGTAGTATATGGAATTGCATATGGGGTTTTTTTGCATAAAATAAAATAACTGAATCTAGATGAAAAAAGAGAAAACTTTATTTGCATCTCTTGCAAACAGCCACAAGGGTGAAATATATATAACAACTTTAGCTCTGCGCTGTAGTGTCTACTATAGCCATACAATTACAATTAAGGCATTTACTGGATGTGGCCCCAGATTAATATAATCAGGGATTATATTTAGTAAGATGCCTTAATTGTAATAATATAGTTGTTGCACACACTACTGCACCAAGTTTAGGTTCCTAGGGGGGCTTTAATTGTGTATTTCCATACATTACCATGTTTGGATTTCTTTTAGCTGTAAGCTTAACTTTTCACTTACAGAATTTGCAAAGTTTTGTTTTGTATGGCTTTAATATTTTTGTCCTTTAAGTTACAGAAACATATTTTCAATCTTAGCTCATCTGTGACATTTTTGGTCGGGAGTATATACAGCAGACAGAAATATGTCTGAGTGTTTTGTAATCCACCCCCTTAATTTTAAACCATAGAAGAAACTTCTATGTTCAATGGAGACCTACACTAATAGGATTAGAATAAAGCCAAGCCATGCTTTTTCATTCAATGACTCTTAAACTGCTCTAAGGCATCTCTATTTACTCATCCTTTCAATGAAAAGCCTATTCAACGTCTAAGGATTTTGATGTTAGCAGAATTACTATCATTTATATCTTTTTTCACTACTCTCTTTATATCAGCTGATGAACCTTGGACATTTTCTTCAAAGTTACAATCCTGTCAATTCAAGTGTCTTGTAACAAGACAGTCAATGACAACACAAAAGCAGACCAAACTAAAAGTAAATTAAATGTTATTTTGAGATATTTCAGATCATTCCATTCATGCATTCTTTGAAAGGAAGAAAGATCATTATCAGAAAGGCTATAATATGTCAAAAGCAATTAAGTTTTTAATTAGGGACACCAATGACCTCCATGAACAATATTTCCTGTAGGAAAAAAGGATGCACTGGAGTGGGAAGAGAAGAGAAAGAGCCTGAGATTGCTAAACTACTGGGTGCTTTCTAGAAGATTTAACCAGCTAAGATGAACACAGAACACTGGCTATTCGAGCATACCCTAACAAAAATCTCTCTCTTTTTTGGAATGTTAGCTAAATGGTACTTTATTGCCAGCTTTGATCCACAAAGCCTTAAGTTACAACGGTACGCTTGCACAAATATATCTGCTCCTTTATTTTAGAAATATGTCCAAATTATCCCTCATTTGTTGTCACAAACCACATAAATAACCATAAACTACAACTTGCAGTGGCTCTCTCTGGTACCTTTTCAAGCCTAACCTTGGCAAAGAGACTGCTGCCATGCCACTGTATATTTTATGAAGATGGCAGGAGAATGTCTCCCTCAAGCATTTCAATCTTTGCTTCTGTGACCTACAATATACATTACATTCAATAATTTATCAACATTGCTGAAAGCTTTCACATCTTTAATGATTCCTTTAAAACTATTTCCAGCAAATGTAATCTTCATAGCTGTTATTATTAAAACAAATTATTCCATTTACTTAATTGAGGATATGAAAATATCTCCAGCAATGCTTTATATAGGAAGTAAACACCACTCTCTCCCCTCAACCCATAAACATCCATACTATTATTTAGGTTCTTGTTAATGTGAAGCAAATGTGTTTTAAAATCCTAGCAAATTACACATTTCTTTAGAATATGTATGGTTTGGTAAACACCATGATTCTCATTCCAATTTAAACTTCACAGGGAGCTGGATGAGCATCCAAATATGTGAATGCTGCCTTCATTAAAACTTTCAGTGACAGCTATACCTTGTAATTAAGTGCGCAACAAAAGTATTGTACACATCGTAGACTCTTTTGTTTCAACTACAAAGTGTTGGGAATACTCACTTGTATCCAGATTATGAAATAAAGCCTGGTTTCTGTTCAGTTGGATGCCTTGACTGTAAATGTCCCTAAAACAAAACTGAGAGAAGCAGCAAAACCCAGTGAACAGTTGTATACAGAGAGCTTGAATTGAAAGTCTGCCATTATCAACCATGTTAATTACTGAATTACTATGCTTTTATGATGTTTTGAAATACATATTTTAATGCAAATAATTAAAATTTAATTTTATGGATGCTCACTACCACATGAAACACCACAGAGTAAATGCAAATCATGTAAAATAATTTGCATTTTATTTCTCAACTTCTAAACACAAACAGATTTCTACTATTATGAAACATACAAGGTAAGAGAGGCAATTTCTTTTATTGGACCAACTTCTGTTGGTGGAAGATACATTCTTCTGAGCTACATAGAATTCTTCCTTCAGATCTGGGGAAGGAAGCAGAGAGTGACTGAGCTAAGAGCGCTTCTTTAGGCAGAGTTGATCAAAACTTGCACTGACCTGCTATAAAATGATGTAACTCACAGATTATCAACTCTTCAAAAAGTAACTATTCCTTTCCATGCCATCTGATTTGGTTCATGTACACACACAATCACAAATTAAATATAGTCAAAATAATTTGTTCTTCTATATCAAATATAAAAGAGGCCAACTAGGCAGACTTTTTAATGGGAGGTTCCTTACCAAGACTTTTTCCCCTCATCTGGGCAATATCACATTTCTCAGATGTATTGCTTTAGAGAATAATTGTCTCATCCCTACTAGCCAGTCCAATTGTTTAAAGTTTACTAGATGCGGAAGGAAGGCTGATGTGCATAGCCTATACTATCATGCAGGAGGGGACTGAAAACTAATGTGCTCTAGAAGAAGAGGATGTGTGAGAACTCAGATCTTGCATTACTGGTTACAGAGAACCTCGAGATCCAGTCCCAGGAATGAAGAGGAAGATGAAGATGGAGATAATTCATCACCCACCCACAAATAACCCCAGTATACAGTCTGACCACTTGGACTGAACACCTTGAGGTCTCCGCCACATGTTCTCTCATCTCTATTTTAACCAAGAGATGGAATGAATGCAGTGTTGCCATTAGAATGGTCCTCAAGACAAAGCAGTGAAGAATAAAAAAAAAAAATACAGTAAGTGGGGAAATCTATGAAAAAGGTGTGTTGGTAGAACAATACGCAGGAAATGAATTCAGGACTTTTATGAGTAAACAGGCAAAATCACTATGTTCCCCAAGTTATCTTCAGTAAGACTGAGCAGTACCGGAACTGTACAGGAGCTGTAGTTAAAGGTTCTATGAAATTCAGGAAACTAGGTTAATGCAACATTTCAGCTCAGATTTTTATCATACAGAAAATAGAATTTGCTGTTCAATTTATAAAATAACTATATATTGGGCATGCCTGCACAAATGTAGCATTTTCTAACCATATATCTGAAGTCAAAGATTAAAAAAAGCGCATTTTTCTCTTCATACTTAAAAACATTTGACAGTTAACAGCTGATAAACCCCAATCCCTGTATGCATTTTTAAATAATAATGTATAGCATAGTAATACTTTATTCAGCTACCACTTCTTGACTGAAAGCAGGGAGAAGAGATACTATTCCGAGGTCAAAAGCAGGACAAAGAAATCAGCAAAGTGTTAGATAAAAAATTCTGCTGAAAAATTGCCACCAGTCAGACAAAAGAAAAAAGCCCTTTTAAAGATTGAACTTGGGCTACGGTTTCTGCAAGAAGTGACGAGGGAGCAAGAGTCATGACAAATGAGTGCAACAAGGGAGCAGCCACAGTGAGAGTCACAGGGGCAGAAAGGTAAAAACCTTTGATATTTTAAGCAACCCTGGGGTCAAGCAGGCTCCTGATGTATCTGATGAAGGTGGCAGTACTGGTGTAAAAAGTAACAGAAGAACTCTCTTCACCCATTCATCTCTTACTGGCCACATATCAAGCATAGCAGGGGTACAGCCAGGATAGAGAGCTGTGTGCTTGATTTTCTCAATATCTTGAATGTGAAACAGTCTAAGGATATATCTTCATGAATCCCAACAAAGACTCTAATTATGGAACAGAAATATTGATTGTTGTAGTTTTGTTTGTCTAGTTATCATTAAATTTTTATCTGGGCTTTAAAAAATAAATAAAGGACTTCCTCTTTATAAATATGAGTGCTCTATCTGTATATTAATTTCAGCAGTCAGCCTTCTTTTTTCATTTGTGTTTTGCTGTGGACAGATATTCTAGTGAATTGTTTTGAGCATTTTTCACATCCCATTGTATGCTCTGCAATGTGTTCTTGGTTATATCAAATGTCACTTTGTCATTATATAGCATTCAGCAAGTGGAAATTTCTCTGAAATACTTCCTGATGTTCATAAGACTTCCCAATATCCCCTTTCCCTTCTTCTCTTGACTTGTCTTATTTTATCACATAGGAGACAGTGATCTCTTCATAGAAGAGAGAGTAGTATTAGTATTATACATTCTTTACGATTTAGTAATCAATTAAGATACTATACCTATTTTTGCCCTCTAACTCACCCTGATTTTACAGCTGGTCAAGTTCTGAGTCCTCATCTGTAACTTAGTCTATCGTCATCCATCTATTCAAGAGCGTAATATCTCTAATACCTAGATAGAATTGATCCAGAAATGGTTTCCTTCCTTATTGCATTCTTCAGGTTGCTTTGCTTTTCATCACATCCATTCCAGTTCTTCTCTGTCTCTCAGAGGCAACCACTCTGTGATTCCCTCCAGCAAATTACCCAACATTTGCATTTCCCTGTCATCCTCGAGAGGGGACACTTGTGCAGGTGTCTTCAGAAATGAGGATTTCATCTTCTGCATTTGATTATTTTAGCTCGTTTGTTAGGAACTAAATTGCTCTTTTTAATGACAATGTAAAATTTAAAAAGATTAGAAATGAACAAGAAATTTTCAACCCTCCTTAACTTGGGATTGTGCTGTGGAACAGTCTACTTAAGTCTCTTTGATAATAATAAATTATGTGCACCGTCACATGAACTGAAGTCACTACATTGCATTCCTATCTGCAAAAAAAATGGGATGTACTATGTATTCTAATGTAAAAAGTTATTTAACATTCCTGTGTTATAAGATTCTGCAATATTTCCATTAATTTTTTCTCAGACTTTAGTAGTACTTAAGTTCTTTTTTTATTTGGACAACATTGATTATCTCTTTGGACAAAGTATCTGAAGTATTCTTTCACCTACCCCAGACTTGAAAAATCTAGAAAAAATTGTCAAACTTCAGAAAAGCTCAATTTACTTATAAGACTTGATCTTAAATCTTTTTTTCGTGCAAAAAAAATTAAGAAATATGATGAAATCATCTTTGGTACAAACAATACAGGTGAATTATTAGAAGCTGTCTCTACTGGAGGGAGATGTGCAAGTAAAACTTAAGAATAGGAAACACATTTAATAGAAAAGCCTTAAAAACGTAAGTCCAGGAATAGATTCCTGAAACAACTGCATAGATAGCTAGAAAACTTGTCTATAAGCAAATCAAAATTTGCTTCAGGAAAATTTTATATATAGCAGAAGTCCATGCTTAATTATGAACATTACATCTACTACTTAAGAATTCCGGAAGAACTACTACTATGTGTTAAAATACGAGATGCAAGAATTACTGTAATTAGTTTTGAAGATCTAGAAGGCTTCAATGTGTGACTACACCCTTAAATCAGCAATTAAACTGGATCAAACTTGCTTTGTCCCCATGGGATCTTATAAAGTAATCTATAGTAAGCATCTCTTAATTGGCAAAATACATGCAGGCAACTAATGAGACTTGAAAATGGAATAGTTTATTGCACCTCCCAAAGCATATTTAGGAAAAGTAAAAAATTCTGCAGTTTTTACTCAGCACAATGTTATACAAGTAGACAATATAAGAAGGCCTTCTTGTTTCATACACAGTTATATTTAAAAAGAAATCACATATTTAAATAGAATTAGCCTTACTGTACTGCCACATTCCTGTGGTGGTGATTCAGAATTTAGCACACCTGTGATAAAGAAGCAAAACTTTAAATCCCATTCATAAGGAGAAGTAAAGATGGGATCTGGGAAAGAGGTGGTGCTAGATATTTTCAGAACTGTAAGTGCCATGAAACTGGTCTCTCTCCTTAGCTCTTTTAAACATCTGCTCTTTCCATCTCTCACCAACTCCCATCCACCTGATTTTCCCACAGCCCAGGGATCATCACGGTCAGTGCCAGCTGACAAAGCCACAGACAGGCACAATGACTGCACACGTCTACTTAACGCTTTACATGGTTTCATGGGATTCCACTAAAAACACATATAGCCCTGTGTTGTACTGGGACTATGCAGAGTGCCAGGCTGTGGTGTGGATACCAGAGGAGAAAAAGGGAATATTGTTGGGGAGAATGGGAGTCCATTGTACAAAGAACCTCCCTCCCCCCCCCCCCCAGCATAAAAGTCTAATTCCTACAGCAGCTCTAGCAGCTTCATAAGTCTGGGTCTACTCAGTAAAGATGCTCCCCCCCCACATGTCTCCTGGAATTTCCTTTTGGAATTTGAAAGTCCCTGATACCTCCTTGTCCAGCCCCCTGCCAATGTCCTGATATATGATGAGGCTAGTGGAGAGTCACAAGTCACTTCAGCCTCTGTGCTTGCAGCCCTGGACAGCACTCAGTCCCAGCTCACCACAGCACGGGCATGTGCTAAATCCTCTCCTGGGGAGACTGTTAGGAGTCCTTCACTCTCTGGTAAATCAGCCTAAGGTGCTCCATGTGCTTATGGCACTAGGATGGTTCTGTCCTTCAAGACCACTAGTGGTGTGTATGGGGGAAGGCATCAGGGACATATTACCTTTGGCTAAAGGTCAGGCACTAAAAGGTATTGTGGGAAACAATCAGGAGGGCCGTAGATAAGTAAAGTAACCTGGTATACAAATCTCTCTCTTGTGCATTTATTGTGCCGTAAATAGGCACATGGCCATGCTACAGCTGATATGTGTATGAACAGAGATCCATATGTGTGCTAGCTTGTGTGCACTAAACTGACCATGCTTCTGGTTTCAGGTGTGAACAATAGAGGGATTGTGGCACTACAGTGCACATGTATCTGCATGTTTCAGGAGGAATAAAGGATCTGACAACAAAAGGATCTGGGGTCGGCTGATCCCCGTCTAGACTACTGCACTGTGCCGACAATCAGCTGATCAGCACAGCGCGGCGGCCATTTTGATGTAAATGAAGCGGAGATTATTTAAATCCCTTTGCTGAGTACACTCATCTACATGGCTCCGTAAATGGAGCCATATAGTCTAGACACACCCTTAGAGTCTACCTCTGTCCTTGTATTATAACCAGGAATTCAAGTTTATATTGGACATCAAGCTAATTGGCTTGATTGGAATTTATGCAAGAAATGAAAGAGAAACATTTCCACTGGGGAGTTTTGGAACTTAATTCTTCTGCTTGTTTTGACAGAGTTTTCATCTGCTCACTCTGAGGACAAGACCCAGGCTTGATCTGAGGAGACTCTCTAGTCCAGCACCCTTTGGTCCGGTAACATCCATGGTCCAGAATTATTTTAGTTAGCCAGATCGCCACTTTTCATGGATGTGGCCAGGCTTCCCGTGGCCCCCCCAAAATTGCCACCAGTCCTAGTTCTCCGTGTTCTGTTCTGATATTTGTTCTATAAGAGCCCAGTTAGCAGTGGCTCTTGCCAACGCTGCTAAACCAGGGTGGGCAATAATTTTTGATGGGGGTCTATTTCAAGAAATTGGCAAGTGGTCAATGGCTGCACTTTTCCATATTAATGCAGGAGGTGCAGGGTCTGGGTTGGAGGTTGGGTGCAGAAGGGAACTTAAAGAAGGGACTGGGGTGTAGGAGATGGTGTGGGGCCTGGGAGGGAGTTTGGGTGAAGGGGGCAGCTGTGACCTGGGTTAGGGGACTAGGGTGGAAGAATCTATTCTATGACCTAGGGCAGGAGGCGGCTGTAACTTAGGGGATGGTACTGGGGTGTAGAAGGGAGGCAGAGGGTTTGGATTGTGATCTGGAGAAGGGGATTGGGATGCAGGAAGGAGGCAGAGGGTTTGGGCTGTGTGAAGCAGGGGATTGGGGTGCACGATCTGAGAGAGGATCTGGGGACAGAAGATTTGGGTTATGTACAGCAGGGGTACAAAGGGTTGGGGTATCTGAGGCAGACTCTGGCTGAGAGACTTCCCTGCTTGATTCCCAACCAGTAGACTTCTCAAACAGACTCCCTGACTGCCCCACCCTCACACTGGCTGCAGGGGTCATGTGGATTTTGAACAGCTACAAACGTGAAGGGTGCTTTGCGAGCTGTGTGTTGAGAACAGACAACATACATCACAAGATGGCTCACAGCTATTCAAACCAAGCCCTAGCTGCTTTTTCTCCGCAGCATGCGGGACGGGGAGAACAGGAAGGGAGTCTGCCTAAGGTTCCCTGCTGTGTCTGCAGGATGGATCCAGCAGCTTGGCAGGTTGGAACTGTCCTGTAGAGGAGATTTTGCCCAGGCCTGTGCTAAACAACATTGACCTCTCATGATCCAGCAAATTTTCAGGTTCAGTACCAATCAGGTCCCAAAGGTGCCGGACTAGAGAGGTTCAACGTGTACAAATAGAAGAAGGAATGGCATTCGTTTTGACTGGTTCAGAGGATCTTTTGGACATTGAGTGAATTTATATTTTGTTTCTCATAAATGGATTTCTGTGCACCTAGAACTGTTGGGCTAGATAAATTAAAACAACATATATGTACGTTTTAAATGTTTATATCTACAGAATATCAGATCAGGCCTATGTTGCTCTCATATTTTGTACACAAATAAATGCACACACAAACTGGATGCACATTGGATGGATATCTATACAAAACATGTGGCTAAATGAACATTTAAACATTTCTCTACATCTCCTGGAATTTCTGTTCAACCTGTAAGTAGAACATCAACGAAATTATATACATGTTAAAGTTAGAGGAAGTATGTGAAATAAGATGTGGAATACATATCCAAAACATATCTAAGGTACCTACTAGTTTCAGAGAAAGTTTCAGTCCTTTTGTTTATCCTATGCTTGACATCATAACTTATTTAAAAGTTTGGAATAATGAGATAGAGCACTTTTTCATAAGTTGAGTATCCAGGAAAAATGCAGCTTGGATTCAACAAAGTCGATTTGTTATAATATATTCCACTTGTTAAGCAGCAGCCAAAAAAAAAAAAAGTCTGAAGGAAAATGTCAATTTTAAGTGATTTATTTTTACCTTGCAATTTTATAGTCTATTGAAGAAAAAAAAGTTAAGACATTTCCTTCACCACTTTTTAAAAGGTAAAACTCTAGTCTACCTGTCTTTTAATTATAAAGGGAACCTAATCTAATTACGCCTTGACTTTGCTGATTGTGAGCTGTTTGCTTCTGCATTTTAATAGGATACTTTCAGATTTCTTGCATTTAAAGAAGATGAGCTTGTCCTGTTCCTGACCTCTGCTAAAGCATTGCTCAAAAAAGAATGACTAATCAGTGAAGTCCTTGCAATGGGCTATTACTATAGTCTGTGGACATTTCTGAGGATACTAGTAAATGTCTAGAACAGAGGCCAAAATAATTTGAGAAAAGGGGCTTAGTATTTATTTATACGACAGATATAAGTCAAATTGAAATCACATTATAACCTCCGTACTAGGTGCCCCTAATTTGGGAACACCCGTAGGGTAAAGCCTGGCAGGCAGAGGCAGAAGTGCTCTGCACACTGCAGCTCACCCTACCCTCCAGCTGGATAAAGGATAACCGAGTAACAGGCCTTTCCCTGCTTCTCCCATAGCGGTGGGGGATGTAGGGCACTGATAAGCACCCTCTCCCATCCTTCTCACTCCCCTTCCCTTGCCTGGCCAGGCAAAATCTTTAATCTGGCAAACCTTGTTTCCGCAGGATTGCCAGATCAAAGAGGTTCAAGTCTATTAAAGTCTATGCAATAAGTTAAAACACAGGAAACCCTTTTCCTTGCTGATTTTTCCCCTTGCGCTTTTTGCCAAATTCTTCTTGTGTAAAGAGAACAAGGTTAACTACAAGGCTCTTTATTGCAAATGGAACTTGGGGCACTAATCTGTCACAACCATTAAACTGCAAGAAGAATCTGACAATATTTCAACAAAGGAAAATTATTAAAGCATTTCCATGTTAAAGTCTCATGGCATTCACATAGCTAGGGGAGGCTAGATGTTGATTATCCATCTATCTACAACCTGAAGCAAATTAGACAGAAAAAATGTGTTAGCCCAAACTGGCCAGCCCTCATAAGTGCTGCTTCCGAAATGGCACAATGTATCAAGTATAATTCAAATAGAAATGTTTCTTCCATTCACTTAGAGTATTCAACAGAAAGTGGAGAATAGCATGCACCTGTCCAATAACAAATAGATTCATATTATTAGAATCTGATGCCTTTTTCCTTCCAAATAAAAGTTTTACACGATACATTCCAATATTAGTATTCTATATTTTGTATTCACAATATTAACTTTAACATATAAACTACCTGGATAGAATTTGGCATTTGGCTGATCCTAAATTAAGTTCTTTGTCTTCATTTGTTGTATAAAGCATGAATTCTAATAGGCAGGGACAGTTACATAACTGCACTTCAAAGCAGTCTGCAAACCAAGCAGCTACAAAGCAACATCTTTGCCTTCAGCAATCACACTTCAGTGACTCACTCAAGTGACCTTATTTGCTCATTAGAAGCTTTAGGTGCAGGTTGCAAATGTCAGAGCCTGGGTTTGCATTTGAAAAAAAGGCACTTCTTGCAGATTTTAATGGTAATATTCCTGAGATTTCAGGTCACATCTAATTTTATTTACTTATCTTTATATTTAACTGAAACCATAGTTATTTCTCCTAAACCCATGCCCAAAATGAACATGCTACACTTTAGTACTCATTCACTCTAGAACGTAAATGCTTGATACTTTCATGCCATATGGAAAAGGTAGGCCTGTAATTAAATAACCATTTCCCCTGTAACATTACAATTATGTTTTCTCTATATAGGCTTCAGCAGTACATCAGAACTTTGAAAGACAGGAACTTGAACAAAGAAAAACCCATTCATTTATTTAGGGATAGATGAGCTAATAGAGATTGACACTACACATAGCATTTCATGTCTGGCACTGATCTCACAGTTAAAATTGCAGCTAACCCTTCAATGAGCTGTTAGTAGGTAGACCTCTGGATGTGTGCAGAACAGATGGCAGGACTTCCAATATTTCACACACAAAGAAACAATGTACTCTGTAACAATAATGTAAGCCAGAATCACACATTTAATAAACGTGAACTTGGTGCACATAAATGCTGATGGACTGACAGCAGTAGCACAATCTGATACATAGTTTATGAAGCCAGAAGGGACCACTGCGTTCATCTAATTCTCTAACCAAACACTATCATACACATGGGCATTATTAGCTTCTTTACAATTCCTGCCCATATACCTTTGTTGTGGAAGAACTGAATCAGTGTGAGAACATGTTACTCAACAAGCATATTCAATTCTAGACCTCTCTATTGAGACTGCTAACAGAAAAACCCACTAGCTTCCAAAATCCATCATAAGGTTCTTAAGCACTTGCATTTCACATTGAAGTTCCAAATGAAGAATAAAAGATGGCTAGTGGACAAAATGTTCAGATGACTGAAAAATACTTAAAAGACATTTTAAGTGAAAAATGCATGGACACAACAGCCTTTTTAGATAAAAACTGAATCTTGTTGCAAATGCTTTGATGGCTAGCCTGTTTCAGGAAATACAATGAGGAGTTCTGTGGCACCTTAGTCCTGGTCTATATTAGGGAGTTATATAAAAATAATAAGCAGAGAGCTCACACTAACAAGGCCGTTATTTAAAAATAATGGGCTAGTTATTTCAAAATCTATACTCCTGCTTTCCTTGGGGAATAATGCTTATTTCAAAACAGCTATTTTGAAATACCATTAACATGGACGTGCCACTGCTGCTATTTCAAAATAACTACTCCCCAGAATAATTCAGAATAATTACTCTTCAGTGCTTCCGGGGGCTCTAAGTTGAGGTTACGCATCCACATTAACTGAGCCTGCCTCAGACTAATTTTGAGGCTCCCCCGTAGCGGGGACATGCTATTTCGATTTTGTTATTTCAAAATAATTTCCTAGTGTAAATATGCCCTTAAACATGAACATATTTATTTGGGTAGAAGCTTTTGTGGGTGGGAAGAGTGACGTTCTTTGAGATGAGTGTCCCCCATGGGTGATCCACATTAGGTCAGTGCACTGCCGCCGAGCCTCAGGGCAGAGATTTCATAGCAGTGTCCCTGGGGCCATGCAGGTGCACACCAGCAGTGGTGCACTGTTAGGCTGCAGGCATCGCTCATGCACGAGGCTCCCCTCCCCTCCCACTCCTCAGTTATTTCTCTACCCCAAAACCATGGCTTCGGACAGCCAGGATCCTGAAGTAAAAGGAAGGAAGGAAGGGTTGTGGAGCACCCATGGGGACACTCATTTTGAAGAATGTCAGTTACAGAGGACTATGTGGCAGCTGTGGAGGAATACTATCGAGGTAGCCATGGCTCTGGGTTGAGTGTGCCCTTATGCTATCTGGAGGTGGCATGTCTGACTGTGTGTAGCAGTCTGAGATCCAGGGAGAGAGTCTCTGATGAGATGGCCTGGCCCTTATTGTGGTTTGCTAGTGAAACAAAGAGTCTGCAGGATGTCCCAAATGGTTTTGTTCACTGCAGGTAAAAGGAAAGAGCTCTGTGTGGGTCAAAGGTGTATATTTTCATCTTGAAAGAATCGGCGTGCATATTGGGGAAGAAGGTGGGGAGGTGTATTTTCTGACTGATGTGGAAGAATAAGTGTACTTTGGGAAGGAACTTGGGATGGGTACATCTTACCTTGTCTTTAAAAAAGGTGGTGTATGGGGGATCCATCATTAGAGCGGTGATCTCTCTTACTCGTCTGGCTGAGGTAACAGCTACGAGGAAAACAGTTTTCATGGACAAGTGTAATAATGAGGTGGTCACCATTGGTTCAATAGGTGGTTCAGTTAGAGCATCCCATACTAAATGCAGGTCCCATGGTTGCATTGGTGGATTGATATCTGGATAAAGTGCCTGCAGGCCCTTTAAAAACCTCTTGGTGAATGGATGAGCAAATATGGACGAATCGTCTATCTTAGAGTGGAACGTAGTAATAGCCGCAAGGTGAATTTTAATGGAGCTTATTGCAGAGACCACTTGTTTAAGGTGCAGAAGATAGTCGGGGATGGCAGGTAGGGAGGATGTTGAAGGAACCAGCTGGTGATGAACACACCACGTTGAAAATCTTTTCAATTTCTGTAGGTAAATCTTGCTGGTGTTCTGCACCCTACTGAGTAGAAGGGCCATTTGTACTTGCTGTGAGCAGGTCAACTCTAAGTCAGAGAACCATCCAGGAGCCACGCCTTTAGGTATGGTGAGGGGAGGTTTGGATGGCCGTAGTAGGAGCCTGGGTGAAGAAGAAATCATTGTGTGAGCACGACACGAGGAGCAGTCATTTAGGAAAGGAAATATGATAATTCTTTGTTTCCTCAGGTACTCTGGTACAACCACCAGCACATTTGAGAAGATCCTCGGAGCTGCAAAGAGTCTGAATGGAAGCACTTTGTATTGGTAGTGTTGAGAATCTACAACGAAACGAAGAAAACACCTGTGAATAGGGTGGATGGCAATGTGAAAGTATGCATCTTGCAAGTCAAGGGATGAGAACCAATCATCCTCTTCCAATGCCAGTAACATGGTAGCTAGCATTACCATCCTGAATTTTTGTTTCTGAACAAATTTATTTAAGGCTCAAAGGTCTAGAATGGGCCTCCAGCCCCCCAACCTTTTTTCAGTCAAGAAGTAATGGAAGTAGAACACCCTGCCGCTAAATTTTGTGGGGACTGGTTCAATCACCCCTATGTGTAAGAGGTGCTCTACTTCTTCCTGAAGAAGGATCTCATGAGAGTGGTTCCTGAAAGGGACAAGGATGGGGGTGGAAAGAGGATATGGACACAAAGGGAACAAGGTAGCCTTTTTCAATTATCTGCAGGGCCCATTTGTCAGAGGTTATATGTTGCCAGTTGTTGAAAAAGGGCAACAATCGATGATGGAAGAGATTTTCTTGTGACGATGGTGTTAGAATAGGTGAGAGGCTCTCCAGATCCTTGACCTGATGATCAGATTTGCTTGTTGGACTGCTGCGACTGTTTGGTGTTGGTAGAGGAAAGAGGGTGTTGTTGGTTTCTGCCTCTGTTCTGTTGCTGCTGGTCTTGTCTATTGTAGTGTTGTGCATATGGAGAGTATCGAGGTCTCGGGTAGGGCTGATAACTATATTGCCTTCTTCTAGGTACTTGGTTGTGGATCCCCAAAGACCGAAGCGTCACTCTGGAATCTTTCATGGAGAGGAGAATTTCGTTGGTGTTAGCTGCCAACAACTTCTGGTCGTCGAAAGGCAGATCTTCTATGGTAGATTGAATCTCCCTGGGGAATGGAGTGGAGCTAAATTATGATGCCCTCCTCATTATTACCGCTGCTGCTGTAGAACGTATAGCCGTGTCAGCAGCATCTAAGGTGGCCTGTTATGCTGTTATAGCAATCATGTGACCCTTGGATAACAGTGCTTTGTAGTGTTGCCTCTTAGCCTCAGGAACGTTTGCAAAGTCAGTCAGTTTGGTGTAATTTCTGTAATCATATTTGCTCAATAAAGCTGCGTAATTCGAAATGCAAAATTGTAAAGTAAAAGACTTATATATTTTGCGTCCGAATGCATCAAGCCTTTTGCTATTGTGGTCCGATGGGGTAGACTGGTATTGTTGCTGTCTGGATTTTTGTTGTGTAGCTTCCACCACGAGAGAGTTAGGTGCTGGGTGAGAAAAAAAATTCCAAACCTTTGGGTGGGACATATTTCTTACCAGTTCTCTTAGCCATAGAAGAGATTGACGCCGGAGTTTGCCACACCGTCTTTGCTGATTCCATTATTGCTGGATTAATTGGCAATGCTATCTTTGATGGTGTTACTGAGTGCAGTATGTCTGTTAGCTCCTGCTGATTTTCCACAGCCTCTTGAAAAGTAATGCTTAATTCAGCAACTACACATTTAAAAACGTCTTGGAAATGTGCATCATTGTCTGAAGTCATTGAAGTTGGTGCCAGAGACCCTCCCCCCACTGGAGAGGGGTTGTTTGGGTTAGGAGGGTTTGCTGCCTCCTGTGCGAGTGGGTCCCCTTCTTGTATTTGTTTGGAAGGGAAATACTGCGCTCTGTGTCGTTTCTGGCCATGCTGGTGTTTCTGATAATATCGTCATTTGTCCCAGTATTGCCAGTAGAGCTAAGGCTCAGGTGGAAGTACCCAGGGATTGCCATAATATAAAGGCATATTCCCAAATCTGGAAGAGTAAATACTCTGAGCTGCGTAAGGAGAATTCTCTGGTGAAAAGGCCCTAGAGAAGTCATCATCAGATTCGGATGAAAATCTTTCCTGGGAGAGTGATCTTTGTGATGTTAACATAGCGGGAGAGTGCTCAGGTTGTAAAAATGGTGAGTTAAAAGTGGATGAGAGTAATAAGTCTCTGTGCTGAGGTGTTGTTGGTGTCATAGTGGGAGGCACAGAGGCTAAGGCACTGAATCATGCTTCGGTGCCGAGAGCAGTTGTTCCGCATCAGGCGCCTCTGTGGTGGATGCTGAGGTGCCTGTGAACATGATCAGCACCACGCTTTCATGCTGTGTTGGCAAGACTGTATCAGTGCTAGATGGTGCTGCAGCTAATGAGGCAGGCAACGTGAAGCCTATCACCTCAGAGCGCGATTTAGGTGCGGTTTGTCTCCGCTGAGGGCTCCAGAGATACCAGCAACATCATACGTGCAGAGGCACGGTGCCGCCGCTGCTCTTGGCACCAGCTGTGGGGGAGATGACTACTTCGGTGCCATAGCCCCTTGAGGTTCTTAGGAGACTCGCTTTTTGGCAGGGTTTTTGGATCCCCGATGCTTGAGATCCTCGGGCTGCTGGCCCAGATCAGAGGCTGGTCTACGCGAGTTTTCCAGTAAAAATAATGAGGTGGAGGTCTCTGTCTTTCCACACCCGCGATTTTAGCTTTGTGCAATGAGGGCACTTCTGACGGATGTGCTGCTCTCCGAGGCACCTGATGCATTGTGAGTGACCATCCAATATACATGAGGTACAGCGCTTAACCCCTGGTGATCTAGGCGTACCTATGGAAGCAGTCAGAGACTGCAGGAAGGGATTAACTGGGAGAAAAAGAAAAAAAAACCCCTTATACTAATCTAGATTTTTTTTAAACTAACAAAGTAATTAACTATTTAAAACTCACTAACTAACTAACTACTATAATGAATTTAACTGGTTTTAAGAAATATAATCATGTAGACGTGAAGAAGCTAGGGAGCACTGCTGAATCTGTCTGTAGCCAGAAAAGGAACTGAGGAGTGAGGTGGGGGTGGCTCACACATGCGGAATGCCTGCAGCCTAACAGCGCACGACTGCTGATGCTCACCTCCGTGGCCCCAGGGACAATGCTATGAAATCTCTACTCTGAGGCTTGCTGGCGGCACACCAACCTAACATGGAGCACCCACGGGGACATCTCTCAGAGAAGAACCCACTTTCTCAGCCTATAAGGTGCCAAAGGACTCCGCATTGTTTCCCCATTTACAGAATCCCAAATACATTTTCTAACACACCTATCTATTCATAAAGGGTTTAATTAGAAAACTGAACACAAAAATCCATGGAGCAAAATTTCTGAACAAAGTCCTTACCCATAAAAAAAGTAATTTTAAAAACTGAAGCTTAAAAATAAAATAAAATAAAATAAAAATAAAAATCAGGATTTTGAGCGTATGTAGGCGAGGAAAGGATGTAAAGAGGGTTAGGATATGTGAGTAATGGTTTATATAATGTGTTAACCTGAAGAACAATTTCATTTCAAATTGGCATTAAAACATTTCTAAATAATACATATAATATAAACGTTAGACTACTATAAAAGATTCAGTTAAAGTAGAAAAGGAGAAAATAAACTTCTGATTTTTTTTCCCCATAAATTGTTCATGTCAGCTATTTTTGTTGGTTAAAAAAGGTAACAATACTTCTAATGCTCCTAAAAGAAATCAAAGCACATAATTTATATCTCCTCTGGCTATATGGAATACAAGTCAGGGCTTCCCACTGACTTGCTTAGCTGATAAAACAGTTATTAATCTTGACTTAAAGATCCAAAAATAAGCTTAACTCCTCTAAAATTGAAATGCCAATTTCACAGCCATATTTACACTAAGTAAATTCTGGAAAAAACCCTTCTACTTCTACTAACTCTGGGTCTACCAGCACAAGGAATATTTGTAGCTCCAGTAAAGATTAACAACTGGCTACCCAGGAAATGGTAAGGCCTGGGAATTCTTACCCCTTTTGAAGCATGTCTAATTTGACATAGTACTGAAAACATTGCTGGGAGTCAGTGACCCTTTTCCAATAGTATGCCCACTTTTGCCTTTCTTGTCATCTTGCAACTTAAAGTCTGAATAGTTATGAGGGACCTTTCAGTTCTGGTAGCATTCCAAAAATATCTGTGCTTTGTTAATTCTAACTCCCACCTTTCCAAAGTTTATTGAGGCCTGGTTTCACTAAAATGGGAGATTCTGCCACACTGATGAATGCCTGGCTGGTGGAACATCCCACAGGTTGTACCAAGACTTTGGTTCGGTAACATCCCTGGTCTGTCAGGACCACAGATGTTCCTGGACCACGGAGCCTAGGTGTAGGAAAGTCTGGCTGCAGGACAGGAGCATGGCAGCAGCAGTCAGGGAACTCTGGGCCAGGCAGCAGTAAAATGAGCTGGAGCCCTTGCTGCGGGTGGCGGGGAGAGAGTAGTCGTTCAGGATGGGCCATGAAGGGACAGACCTCCCCTGGTCTGGAACCCCCTCGTTCGGGACCAGTCAGGTTCTGAGGGTGCCAAACCAGGGAGGTCCAACCTGTACAAAAGTTATTCTTCTGTGGTACCTTTTAGGAGATTTTTAGACTTAATTCTACCTCTCGTCTTTGGCATCTTTGATTTGAGAAGGGGAGAAAAGAGAACCTTTGTCTTCCTTATTCTTTTCTGAAGGAAAACAGATACTCTTGGTGTCCCATTGTTTTCTGACACAGTGTCACCCAACTTTTACCAAGGCAGAATGGGACCAAAATTTAATAATGGGACCAGCTTGTTTAATAATACATCTGTAACAAAGTCTCTGACTAGGAATATTTTTCTTAGGAAAAACACCAGAACATAGTGGAGCAAGTGAAGCTCTAAGAACTGTAACTGATGCCTCAAAGTCCCTTCCCATGATACTCTAACTTCTTCAGCATGGTCCTTGTGAAAAAAGTCTTCTACCGAGGAGATCACCATACTCTTGCATAGGTATGCCACTACCATGTTAACTTTTGTAATGACAAACTAGGAAGGGATCAATTTATTGAAACCCACATTGACTTGCACAACAAAACCAATGAACAGAAGCTGTGGAATTACCTGCGTAACTGTTGTCATATGCTGCAGCAGTATAAAAGAAGAAATACACCCTGGATTTTATGAGTACAAATCAATGTACTATTTATAATGAGAGGAAAAATTTCAATACAACTTCTAGAACCATATTCTTAAAACAGTGACTAGTAATTCATATCAATGCAAAACCAGGTTTGAGTACTGAAGTTCTGCAATCTAAGAAAGAGGCTTGGAAGCAAGGAGTGAATAAGGTAATATTCAGTTTGGATCTAATTATGGCTTACAACTGTGGAAGGCATCTGTAAAATTGCTCTACAAATCTGCAGGTCTTTTGGCTTGCAGGATAAAGTCATACTAACTTTTCTGCTTCAGATTTGCCATCTTTAAAATGGACTTACTCAGAATGTATTGTTTTCCATCTGCAGACCTCAAAGGATATTATGGAAAATCGGGTAGCATAGACTAGCATTGTTTTTCACTGATGAGTACCTGACACACATGTAAATGGAGTAATTTGCCCAAGTAAATTGTCAGATACAGAAATTGTTTTCTGAAACTGTCAGGCCAAAGTCTAACCTTGACTGTAGTGTGAGAAGGCTCATCTCAACCTTCTAGTAGAGCAGTTTCCATACTGTAATAATAACAACAACACCACTTAGTGTTTACTAAAAATAAGGCATTAGAATAAGAACTGCATATGCTACTTCCCGCTACTACATGCAATTCCTGCTAGATCAACATAGTTAGCAATCAACATGTACTTTACAGCAAATGAGGGTTTTTTTACTGTACACTACACAATATCGAAGAATGTAAGCTTATATTACTGATATAAAAACATTATTTCTTACTTTTTCATTACAGTTTGTATTCAAGTTAAACATAAAATTAAATTATAAACTTTTAACTTCTATGAACAAGCATAATAGATAAAGAAAGGATATTTTCCTGGAGTTTCAGTACCCACTCTGTATTCAGTGTAGCTTTGAGATGGATGGAAATTGAATATAAAAATTAAATTTGCCCTCTCAAATATGATGACCTTATTTGATTCATGTTTTTCACTCACAAAAGCCTGGGAAGAAAATAGATAGTTACATTTCAGTTGTTAAAAAATAATACATTAATTATTTGTAATTAAAATGTTCAACAATAGGAAGTTAAATTCAAGCAAAGTTGCAAAGTAAATAAAAGCAAAACTGACAAAAAGATTAACTCTGCTACTATGCAGGTTTAAACTGTTGACATTCTCACAAGGTATGTAACTTCGTATCAAATTTCAGAGCAGAAAATTATCTTTAATTTTTAAACAGCTAAGATAGATATAAAAGAAAGAAAGAATAAAAGCCAAATACACATTTTACTGCCACAACTGAAAAAAAGACACCTGAAGAGAATTCTTTTAAAGCAAAGATAAATTATGCATTACTGTCCACATGCTTCTTCCCCAAAATGATGGTGGTAAGTTTGTTTGTTGAACTAAAAGAAATTTACAAACTCTTTCTAGTCTAGATTAGCATCACTGCCACCGTGGGTCATTCAGAAGCTGAACAGAAGATATAGATAAGCAGGATGCTTTTTTATACTGCAGAATGTGCCTATATAGAAGGATCATTATTTTCCCTTCATGATGAAAATGGCATTGATGATCAACCATATTATGCATGGCCTGCAACAAAAAACTATTCCATATAAAATATCTTTGCACTATCCATTGTTAAAGCCACACACCAAAGAAAATAACTATATGACCATTCCAAACACTCCTTTCAAGAGAATGGATTATGAACAGAATATTCTATCACACTTAGTGAGTATGTGAGCAAAAACTATCATGCAGTCTAAAACTTGTTTAACATTGAGAAGCTACAGAAGGTCTACTGGTGTTTCAGTTTTATAACAAAAGCTACACAGCACAGTATTCAGGTATAACTGCAAACAGCACTGGCAGCATGAAGTTCAAGAGACTATAGCATAAGATACACTAAAATACATTGAAAATGTTTTCCTTATGACAGAATAATCATTGACATGAAAAGAAATTGTCAAAATAATTAGACACTCCCAAAGCAATCTTTCAACTGGATTCCAGACAGAGTTTTATTATGTGCTTTAACCAGTCTGAATTAAAGTTTCTAAATGAAGAAGCAAAAATAATAAGAGCGAGCTCTGTGTGAAAGTAAACAGGACACAGTTTCAGATTTTCATTATCTGCAGGAGAGACTTCAGTGACACGTTTTGACAACCTGAAATATGTAACAAGGCATCACAGTGCATAATAAAGTGCTGTTTAAAAATTTGCATGTATATTTTATGTTATTGTAATTCTGAACATGTACACTATTGGTGACTAAAACATAGCAGTTAGCATATATAGCTTACCGGGGGAGATGCAAGCCAGCCAAATCTTTCTTCCAATTTATTCATATCTCTGTCAAATGCATTTAGAAATCTATAGCGAAGGTGGTGATCATCAGTTAAATGAAACTGTCTCCTGGCATAATGGTAACTCTCATTGTTTCCTTTTCTGGGGAAGTCCAACCATTCTGGATGCCCAAATTCATTACCTGTATTTAAAAATATGCATTATGGAATGGTAAGAGATATACATAGACATGATTAAGAGATCCGAGAACCTGAATGCACACTTTAATATGATTAAACAATTTCCCTATTCTAAAACATAGAATCTAAACATCTTTTTCCATACATAAAGATTCCTAGCAGTGTTAAAAAGCTCCTCAGAACTCTCGGTGGTATTAGGATTGCAGTAGACAAGTGCTATGTGTTCCTATGCACCTTTCTCCCCTCTCCACCTCCCGGTGTTGATGTACTGCTTAAAGATCACCCACCCAGAATCCAGTCAGGACAGCTAACTGTCAGGCTCATGTTCCTTAACACAATGTCAGTAGAGATGTAAATAATTTTGAAGGAACCATGGAACCCGAACAAGTCTCCTAGTTCCCACTAATAACTGTCCATCCCCGAGAACGTCCCATCATTATCACCTTCCCCCCAATCCCTCAACAAATAAAACGGAAGGGAGAGACTCTCCCATTCCAGTTAGCAGAACACACCTGATTGGGAAATGCTGAGGTGTACCTGCAAATAGTAATATTGCATATCCAGTGCCATCAGCAATTCCAGGTGATGTAGAAATCCCGCAAAGCATACTTTAGTTTAAATTAAAAAATGACTGTGAAATCTGTCTGTCCCTCACTTGCTAATTACATTCAGAACATCAATCCATGGTCTTTGCGGCCCTATCCTGAGTCCATGAAGAAGCATATAAAAATGACATAAAAGGAATTGCTGAGATTTACCCAAATGTCTCCTGAAGCTCTAGAATATGTTGTGTTTTGGCGCAGAGGGTATTGGAAAGAGGGGAAAGGGAGGAGTGACGAGGAGGAAAAAGGTACTGGGGAAACCAAACTATCTCCTGAATACACAGTCTATATGTGTAGTAACACCTGTTGCTTCCCACAGTATGTGACACCAGGAAGATTGAGAGGACATGGCCAATTTATTAGTGGCAGATGTGAATTTGGGTTATCAAACAGACTTGTGTGAATTTCCATGTTTCAAGCTATAGGAACATTAGTTAGGCTAAAGAAATGATTAAAAGAAAGAAAAGAAAAACAGTTTCAGAAAATATATAGGACAATCGCAATACTATGATCTGCATTGGAATTTCATGTTGACAAATAAAATCATTACATTTCACATTCAGGTCAATATTATACACAAAAGTATGAAATAAATGGATCAGAATCACGTCAGGGTTTTGACAATGACCTTGGAATACTAGTGCACTGCACACAAGGTGGGTTGACAATATGGTGAGGAAATTAAAAAAAAGAGGTACCGCTATCTAACTGAATATGCATCTAATTAAATTTAATATTTTCTTTTAAGAGCTACATTAAGATATTCTCTTCAGTTGTGTTCTCCCTGTTACTTAAAAGATATTGGAGCACATGGATTAGCATTGTGAAAGATGGAAAACTCTTTCCCCCCCCCTCAAAAAAACAAAAAACAAAACAAAAAAAAACCCAGACAGACACACCCAAACCTTTGAAGGTCAGATACTTTGTGTGCTGTGAAGGCAGATGGACAAGGAAATCAAAATCTGTTCATTTTAGGATAAAGTAAACAACACTGAAATATTTATATTATATAATAGCTATAGATAATATTGAATGGGTTAGACACTGATACTTCATGTTAGTATTTCCACCTTTCCAGAACAGAAGAAAGTGCATACAAATCTATATATACAATATTTCTAAATGACATGAATAGCAGCTGGTTCTTTTTGAAACAGGCAAAACAGGACATGAACCAAACAGGACTAACAGGAAAAAGGGAATTTCATATAATGTATAAATTTAATAAAAGGGTAGGTAATTTTTTGAAAGCAGGAGTTTTTCTAAAGTTGGTTTTATATCCTTTTGATGCAAACCTCAGTGGGCTATTTATCATTTTTGATACCTGCTATTTGTTTTTATGGCTTTTTTTTTATTTAACAAGAGAGCCTAGATTGACTCTACAAAGCAAGACTGTCTTAACTTCAAGCAGTGCAGCCAGGATCTCTAAAAGCTAAGAGTGATCTTTAAGAAAATGTTTGCTCTTCCATGACAAAAGAGTTTCCAATTATTAAGACAGAAAAAATCCAAAGCAGTTTTTGGACGGTGGTATGGATAAAGGTAGCTCGTATTTGAGACAGGAATACTCTTTTCATTACCCAATCACAATTACTCTGTCACTTGAGAGACATTAAGTCTCTCCATCTCAAATGAGAATTCACATTTCACAGAATGTCATGCTTGACTGTCATCTTAGTAGGACTGACTGAGCTGACAATTTTTTTTTTTTTTTTTTTTTTTTAAAGCGGAAGGCTTTTAAATCTAACTTTGAACCAAAAGCAGAGAAATATATGACTAACAGTATTGGAAACAATGAATGGTTCCAGAAAAACACTGTATCTACTAGGTCACCTTCTCCAGTTTTTATTCTTTTCACATACAGCAATATTCATGTTTGAGTAATTGTGAAAACCTCTATGCACAGAAGTACTATTGGGATTTCTTTTCCTGTAATTAATTTTTTACTGTTTGATGCAAAAGTCCAAACTATAAAACTGACAAGAAGCCAGCTGGTACAAGTTATGAAATGGAAGACAATGAAATTAATGGAAAAAACCCACTCTGCTAACTGAACATTTTGATTAGTGAATGTTTTTCTTTTGTTTCTCTACAGTGCAACAGATAATTATTTTACCTAGGAATTTAATTAAAGTGCACCATTGCTAACACACTGCAGATATTATGCATTTCTTAACTGACACCAAGGAGTATGCTGATGGGTACAAATTATCAAATGCACAATTCTAATGGGACCTCTGCAGTGCCCTATTCACTGTGCTGACAATTTCTCCACCAATGTATATGTACATTAAACTATAAATACATTTCAACCTTTAATATACATTATTTTGGAATCTTTAGCTTGTGCTAGTTAGTGTTTGGCTGAAACCCAAGGGGCTGCTGGAATTGTGTTGGTCTCTTTCCTTCTTGGACAGTTTTGATAGCAGTTCTATATGCCAATGGTCTCGCAAAGAGCAAAGCTAAACTGCTAATACAAAAGGGCAGTTTGGCGAGATCACACAACATAACTGCAAAAAAAGGCAGCAATCATTTGAAGCAAAGAATAAATGGTTAAGAGCACTTAGAATTACATAAACATAAGAAAGGTTTTTAAACAGAATTTTGAAGCATGTGAAGTGAGATCCTGTAGACCAGTGGAGCTCAACCTTTTTTAATTTGCGACCCCCAGGGCCGTGAACATTTTTGTTGAGCAAAACAAAAACCAAACAAACAAACCCGCACCGGGAACATTTTGTTGCGGCCCCTTTAAAACGCCAATCCGCTCCCCTGCCACTCCTCCTGCCTCAGCTGTGCATACGTCGGGTGCCGAGCTGAGAAAACAAAATGGCAGCTGGCCCAATGCTGCGACCCCCCAGGAACACAGCCGCGACCGACCCATGGGTTTGCTCACCGCTGCTGTAGATCATGACATCCTTTTCAGAAAAAAAATTCAAAATATTGCTAGCCTAATCCTTGTTTTTTCAACAAATTTTGATGTTCGTGGTAAGATAAAATATTCTACAAGTTTCATACAACAAATTATTACAAAGCATGTTTTAGTTTGTTAACTACTAGTTTTAAAACCCCCAACACATACACATATTGCCTTAAAAATACAGTAACATCAGCAGGCCCCAATCATAGAATCCAAGAACTGGAAAAGACCTCGAGAGATCATCAAGTCCAGTCGCCTGCCCTCATGGCAGGACCAAGCACCATCTAGATCATCTCTGATAGTCATCTATCTAACCTGCTCTTAAATATTGCCAGTGATGGAGATTCCACAACCTCCCTAGGCAATTTAGTCCAGTGTTTAACCACCCTAATAGTAAGGAAGTTTTTCCTAATGTCTAACCTAAACCTCCCTTGCTGCAATTTATGCCCATTGCTTCTTGTCCTAGCCTCAGAGGCCAAGGAGAACAATTTTTCTCCTTCCTCCTTGTGACACCCTTTTAGATACCTGAAAACTATCATGTCCCCTCTCAGTCTTTTCTTTTCCATACTGAACAAGCCTAATTCTTTCAGTCTTCCCTCATAAGTCATGTTTTCTAGATCTTTAATCATTTGTGTTCCTTTCTGGACCTTCTCCAATTCTCCACAACTTTTTTGAAATGTGGTGTCCAGAACTGGACACAATACTCCAATCAGTGCAGAGTGGAACAGAAGAATGACTTCTTGTGTCTTGCTCAGAACACTCCTGTTAATAAATCATGTTTGCCATTTTTGCAGCAGTGTCACACAGTTGACTCATATTTAGTTTATGGTTCACTATGACCCCTAGATCTCTTTCTGCAGTACTCCTTCCTAGACAGTCGCTTCCCATTCTGTATGTGTGAAACTGATTGTTCCTTCCTAAGTGGAGTACTTTGCATTTGTCCTTATTAAACTTCATCCCATTCATTTCAACCATTTCTCCAGTTTGCCTACATCATTTTGAATGATGACCCTGTCCTACAAAGTACTTGCAATCCCTTTTGCAAACTTTATAAGCATACTCTCTATGCCAATATCTAAATAATTGATGAAGATATTGAACAGAACTAGTCCCAAAACTGACCCCCTGCAGAACACCACTTGTTATGCCCTTCCAGCCTGATTATGAACCATTAATAACTACTCTCTGAGAATAGTTATCCAGTTAGTTATGCACTCACCTTATAGTAGCTCCATCTAGGTTGTACTTTTCTAGTTTATTGATTAGCAGGTCACACAAGACCATGTTAAATGCTTTATTCAAGCCTAGGTATACCACATCCACTGATTCCCCCTTATCCACTAGACTTTTTATCCTATCAAAGGAAGCTATCAGATCAGTTTGACTAGGGAGTGAGGAAAGAAAAACTTTGGAGGCATATAATACCTTTTCTCTGCTCAGTTAGGGTGGGCATGCAAGTGACTGAAGTGTGCCAGAGAGTCCAGGTCAGGTAAAGAATGGCATCATTGATCAGTAGGGCCATTCTGGCTCATACCCAAGCATGTAAAATATCAAGCAGTTGCTGCTGCTTGTCTTAACGCTTCCTCCACTGGGCTGAGGAGGGCATCAGCCATTCTACAGAGCAGTTCTTGGAATTGATGGGAGTCATCCAGAGGTGAGAAGGAAGTCAAAGACATTATAGCACCTGTGGACAATGAGGGGAAATGCTCCAGTTCCAGCAGTACCATCAGAGCTGGACTAAGGGGTGCATCTTCAAATGGGTTCAGCATGCCTAGTCAATGACTATTGAAGAGGCAAGAGTGGAGACTCCACATGAGAAGAAAGGTGGTGGATGCTGATGGTGGATACTGTAATCACAACTTCCCAGTATGGCCAACCTGATGGGTGTGGCAGGTACTGAGGAAGGCCCCAGCAAGCAGTATACCAATGCTCTCAGTTTTGGGCAAAGGCTGAGTATTTCCAGTGCCCACTGGAACCTTGGGTTATCCACAAGGGCTGTATATGAGGAGGAACCTTAGGCCCAAAATCCTCTGACACTGATAAATCAGAGCTTGATTTGAATGGTGGTACTGTTGGAACTGTCAGAACATCAGGAGAATAGACAGAAACATAGCCCAAAGGAGGCAAGTCTAACGTAGAGGAGCCCAACCTCCAAGGAGGGATGGCTTTGAATAAATGGAGACCTCACCTAAGCTAGGGCAAATAGCTCAGGAAACTCATGGGCTCATTGGAGTCTCTCTGGAGTCAGTGGTATGTGCTTCTCAGTCAGATGGGGGAGCTGGAATGGACTGTCTTGAAACTGAAAGTTCAGTTGACTTCATCACAGCCAAATAAGGAGGAGTGTGCAGCTCAGTGGATAGAAGTGATAATCTGTGTGGCTTCTTATTAAGTTTGTGCACCTTGGACTCATGGACAAAGCAGGAAGACTTACTGTCATGCTTATATGCATGCTTACCTGCCTCATGGCTCAATTCCAATCCATAGTCCATAGCTCTGGTACCAGCAGAATAAAACTAGGGCTCAGCTGGAGGAGGCATGCTCCTAGATTACTCAGTGCCATGAATGGTGCCATGAATGGACAAACATGAATGTTCCAAACCCTGCATTCAACTGCAGCCTCATGGTGACCACCATGAGGTGTTTAAGTCAGAAAGCTCAAATTTCCTGGGTGTGGACTGGCAAGGATAAACATACTCCAGTACCCAGGCTGGTTACTGGTGTTGGTTGTGACCCAAAGTCCTTCAAAATCCTATAAACTATTACTGACATAACAAAATACTAAGTACAAGTATAAACCAGTCTTTTTTTCCTCAGTTTGTAGAAAGATGTTGTTGGGGGTGGTGGGGGTGGTGTAAAATTAATAGGCGTCTGGAGTGGCCTTGTTGCATTAGTGGTTCAGGGTTCAGCCATAGCATTACATTTAAACATGGTTTTTCCCTTTGTTTTGCAGCCTAGGAAAATAGATAAGCATGTAGCTGCTCTAGTTTGTTGTGTCTTTTGTTTATCCTCATTGGCACTGTCTGAATCTCTTCGGGGTTAAAATCCCTGTAAACTCTGTAACCTTTTAGTTTGTAGCATAGGAATGTGTTGATTTAGTTAGAATTTCTGTAAATAGTAATTAGGGGTAGGTATAATTGCATTCATTATTTGCTCATTAATATTCATTTTATGGGAGTTAACATTACTAAATAAGGCTTTAGGAAAAGTAGCAATAGATATGTGAATTAACATACTAAAAGAGATAAAAGGGTCTGACTAACGCCAGGTTGTGGACACTTGGACATTGTGTTGAACGCCCGAGGTAAACATGCGTAGGCAATAAAGCTGTCCCTTTTACCCCATCCGTTCCTGGTCGCCTGTTTCTTCTCTAACAGATGTCACATAAGACAAGAGAATAGAGAAGGCTCCAACACATCATAGTGAGGAAGAACCAAAGGCACAGTTGGTCTGGCCCACCCTTTATTGCCACGAGGCAGAGCAAGAGTACATGCATTCACCAATGAACACTATTACTTTAAAAATCTCTGGGTGCATGGCACATGGATATAACCCTCCGTGGAATACAATAGGGACCATCATTCAAGGAAAAAGTATTTGATACTAAAGAACCAATTATCAGAAATAAAATCATAATAAAAAATGTTGGTCATTTGCATTGTTCCTTTGTGTAACTGCTGAGACTTAACTCTAGTTTTTTTACAATTGTTTACAAATTGTATCTCTACACTTTACTGGTTTACTGTTGATTGGATACATATGTGACTCTGGAGGAATTGGTCAACTGTTAATTGGACAGAATGAACAAAATATCCTGATTTGAGAAATTTTGTTTAAGTGAGAAATTGACCTGAAAAGACAGAGTGTTAAAATTAGCCAACTCAGGTTATCCTATTATTTTCCATTCCATATGGACCATAAGCACATCCATTTGTTAAGAAATTATACACAAATTTCAGCTTTAAAACCCATAAAAAATTGACCCTCTTTCACCCTAACAATTTCCAAGGATAGCCTCAACACAGAAATTTCTTTATTTTCTCTTTTCCGAGCATTTTGAGATACTTCTGGTTTGATTTCATTACCCGTGTTTACAAAGTGTCCAATATTCAATGCAATTTGAATGAACAGAAGGCTTGCAGGATTAGTGTATTATATATTGGACTACTGTGTTACTGTGACAGTTCAATTAACAAGTGATAAATATACAATGTGATCCCTCTCAATGAAAATACTGTGATCTTTAGATCATTATGATGTACATAGTTTCTCCAAAAGAGTTATGTATCACAGGAACTGTTGCTTAACTCCCAAGCAGCTTTGTCTCTCATGGAGATCATCTCAAATGAGTGGCAGTAATGTCTTTAGACCACACCCCATACTCATATAGGGTGAAATTTTCAAAAATATGGAAGAATGTAGGTGTGTGAATCACATAGGCTTTCCACGTGAGTTAGGCACCCAACGCTCCTTAGGTTTTGGTTTTTTTTTTTTTAATCCCACCTTTAATCTGAATGTGCCACATTCTATATAAAATTACAGGTTGACATCTGTGGTCTGGCAGGACCATGAATGCTCCTGGACCAGGGAGCCTAATGGAAGAGGCCTGGCAGTCCAGCTGGGGGCAGCGGGACTGGAGCCCCATAAAAGTGCTGAGGCTGGGTCATAGTACCCCAGCAGCCCGCGGCAGCATGGGGCCGGAGGAAGAAGCTTGGCCACCCCCAGCACGGGGACAGAGAATCCTGACAGTCTGCAGCAGCGCAGAGCCAGTGAAATCTGCCCGCTCACGGCAGCATTGGGCTAGGGAAATGGCAGCATACAGCTAAGGGCTGGAGAATCCCAGCTGCCTGCAGAGGCATGGGACCGGGGACCGGAGAACCCCAGCAGCACTGGGCTGGGGAAACCTGGCCACCCCCAGCAACCCGGGGCAAGGGAACCGCAGCTGTGCGAGTCCGGGCACTTGAGAACCCTAGACAGGCTGAGGCAGGGGGATCGGTGGCAGCAGGGCGGACAGCCTGGCTTGGGGAGAGGGTGAATAGAGGCGGCCAGAGGCAGGGGGCCAACTGTCTCTGGGCTGGTGGCAGGGAACACCTCTCTGGTCTGGAAAAGTCTCTTGTTTGGGACTGCTCAGGTCCCGACCTTGCTGGACCAAAGAGGTCCAACCTGTACAAAAGAAGTGTTGTAAAATTTCTAAAACTATACATTTCTGCTTTTGTTGGAATGCTAGAAACCCTTTATAATATCAGATCAACTGCCCACTTTTCTGAAGGAAAAGAACAAAAAATTCAGACTGATTTAAAGTAATTTTAGTATGTATTACTGTTGCGATTTTTAAGGTGAAATCTCTTGTGATTTATAAGTGTTACATTTCTTGAAATGAAAACTCTTGGTTTCCAAAATGCAGATAGCTTTCAGTTCTGATTCAAAAGAATCACAAGCGGTCAATCTTCTATGTGAGACTAGACCATGACTGCATTTTGTCTAGCCTACACTGGATGAAAGAGGGCACATTTTCATAACAGGACAGTTTTTTTTTGGAAAGGAAAGTGGGGGCAGAGGCTCAAGGAGAATAATCAATGTTTTCAGCAACTCTTAATGGTAATCTGATAGAATGAATTAATGGGCAGAATGCAGGAAAGGAGACAGAAAAAGACATGAAACACACACCCTATCAAGTGATTATCATCACATACTGTATATATTGCACATATGGGCACAGATCCATCTTTTTCTAGACAGAAAAAATGTGAAACAAATTGTTTTGACAAAATGAATTTGTCAAAAAAAATAGACTCATCAAAACCAAATCTTTGTTGAGAGAGTTTTGTTGAGAATGATACTTTCTGCAGGCCCAGAATGGAACTGCTGGTCAAAAAGAGAAAGTCAGAGAAAAAAGAGATCTCAGTATAACTAATAGTCCAACAGACAGGGTACTCATCTGTCATGTGAGCAATGTAGGAACTTGGACCTCAGTGTCTCACATCATAAATAAATACCCTAATCATTGGGCTATTGCCTAATCTAAGTGGGTGAGTTGATCAGTCAGTTGCAGTCAGTGTATGTCTTATTTCCTCTTCTCACAAAAAAAAAAAAAATAAAAAAAAAATAAATAAATAAATAAATATATATATATATATATATCCAGGGGTTGCTCAGTTCTGTTATTATGTATTAGGGAAATATTCTGAAGCCTTAAACATTTTCATGGGACAGAAAATCTGCTTCCTTCCCAGCTCTAGAAAAATTATACACAACTACATGTGCACATACAACCATTTTGTCAACACAAAACCATTTATGGTACATTGCCTAGAAAAAAAATACTGAGTTGTAAGTGGTGTCTTTTGATTTTTTTTTAAAATGACATTTACTTGTTACTGACCTTTTCTCCTCCAAAGGAGACCCTTTTGAAATACATGTCACTTATAATAAATGTTTGCTTGTCAAAGCAGACAGATCTGTTGCGTTTTTTACGCAGTATAGTAAAGGCAAGCAAGCACAGGTTAATGCAAAGAAATCATTATCAGACTATTTGCTGTACCTGATATCAAAGACTATATTTAAATTCTAGAGGCTTCATATGTTACTGTCTCTATCTTCTGCAGAATAATTCTTAGAACTCTGTACTCTTGCAAGATGTATTAATCTAATATGTATTCTACTGTTAAAAGGTTCATCAGTCTGATTTTCCAGTTTAATGTACTGGCTATTTCAAAATACATCAGACTGTCTTGGTACACAGGTTGTCAGCTTAGATAAATTCAGCTAATGTTTAATTCTGCTTAGATGTTATAAATACTTTCCCTCCTCTACCCAGAAGCTTTCATTTCTTTGACATATACGTCTGTAATTCTTAAGACTTTTTAAAAAATTTAAACATTTTGCTGATCACTACACTTTCCAAGTTCACAGAGATAAGTACTTCTAAAATACTTTCTGCAAATCATATTCATTGTAATCTACTTCTGACACAAACATTTAACAAATAAGAGACAGATGGAAATCGTACTTAAAGCTATTTCTCTCAGCGTGCAATGATACCCCCCCATATATGTATAGTGGATTTAGAAGGTAAAAGGATCTGCAGTCTCAAATTCTGCTAAATTAAAAAAACAAACCGCAACCCTATAATGTAATAAGAAAGCCGTTCTATGTTATTCTTCTATTCTATTGCATTGTTAAATGCAAATTCTACTTAATGGTATGAGGGAGATGATTGTTCCTATTCCAAACAACTGTTTGGATATCTGAGATGCTATTTTGTTTTATTCTTTAGCATTATTAGTCTCGTGTTGAAGGTTGAAAATATTTAAAATACATTGTGCATTGATAGCAAAAAGTTTTCATAAAAATACATACTCCCCCACTCTAACATCTTGTGCTTTTGCAGATCTTAATTTCAGTTCCCTTAAATTTTTCTATCTAGAGGTATAACTGGTTATTCTGAATCCTACAGCTCTGAGTCCTTTCTACAGAGCGGTTTTCTCCTCCTATCTGGATATACATCTTTGTACTACTTTCCATTTTATTTCAATTTTTACATGTTTGCAAATTTCTTTTGCTCTATTAAATAACATCAGATTTAGGTATTGAATTAAACTTGTTTATCAGATTAAGTCAAATCAGAACTGGTAACTCACAACATGCCATTTTGCATTTTTCTATTTTTCACTTTTGTCAAAATTGTTAACTTACCTATCCTGGGTATGGGCACTGAAAAGTATGTGTAGCTTCCTTGGGGTTCGTATGCACCATAGGAAAAATAGATTTATTTAAAAGTTATAGTTAATAGTTTATTGGATGAATGTGTTAGGTTGTTCAGGACACTGATTGGAGATACCGATGGGAGAAAAAGTTACTGGATTATCTGAATACCAAATCAGTTTTTTTTTTTCCCCAAAAAAGATCTTCTTCTATCCAACCCCCATTAATTTGTCATATTCTATTTCTGATTAATTGTTCTCTTGTCACTAACCCACTTGAAAGCTGACTTGGCACAGAAATTAACACAGAAAACAAAAAACTGCACACCACACACCCCAATAGGAGTATTTTGTCCTTACATTCCAGATAATTGTAAATGAACTGTTTGTTCTACACAGGTACAAAAAGAACAATTCGGTTGAGAAATCTTTGTACAATGTCTGTATGTGGGAGCTCCAGGTGACTCAGAGCTTGTCTACATGGCAAAATAGTCTAGTACGAAAAAGACCTTATAGCCACAGAGAAAGTCCACTTAAGTCAATGAGTCTCAGAGGGGTAGCCGTATTAGTCTGTAATTGAAAAAACTTAAACAAATGGTCCTGAAGCACCTTAGAGACTCACAAAAAATATAGATGGTGATATGAACTTTTGTGGGCACAACTCACTTCTTCAGATGAATAGCCTAGAGGCACAAATAAATAGCAGTAAGAGAAAAAACAAATCTTCTCAATTAGCGTCTGTGCTAAATTAGGGTAATAGAGTAGGTTGTAAGTGCCCAATACTTAGTTTTTGATGTCATTTGAGTGTTGAATATAATGGCCCCTCTAGTTCAAGTCTTTGTCCACACCTTGGTCAAATGTGTCAAATTTGCACATGAAGGCAAGATAGGAACACTATCCCTGATGATGCCATTGCATACCTGAAGATTGAAGTCTGTGATTTCGTCCTCACCCACAACTATTTCCTAACTGGGGACAATTTACATCTTCAAGTCAGTTATGGGCACCTGCATGGCTCCACAATATGACAACACCTTTATGGCTGACCTCAAACAACATTTCCTCAGCTCTTGTCCCCTAGTACCCTTACTCTACTCTACACTGATGACATCTTCAATATACAGATTCACGGGTAGGAGACCCCCTGAAAATTCCATAGATTTCAACAACTTCCACCCCATCATCAACCTTAGCCTGGACCAGTCCACACAAGAGATCCACTTCCTTGACACTGCAGTAAAACTGAATGACAGCTACATTTCTACTACCTTATACCAGAAACCTACCAACTGTTATACTTACCCACTAACTTCCAATTTCCATCCAAGACACATTTTCCAATCAATTGTTTACAGCCAGGCACGAAGATAAAACCGGATTTGCTCCAATCAAACAAAGACAAACACCTACAGAATCTCTATCAGGAATTCTTAAAACTTAAATACCCACCTAGGGAAGTGAAAAAAAACAGACTGTCAGAGTACCCAAGTACCAAGGAATCAGCTTCTTCAAGATGGCCCAACAAACAAATTAACAGAACATCACTAGTCATCACCTACAGCCCCCAACTTAAACCTCATCCAGCACATCATTAACAATCCCTCACTCTCACAGGCCTTGGGGGAAAGGCCAAACCTCGCCTACAGACAGCCCCGTAATCTGAACAATTCTTTCTAAAATATACACAGCAGACCGCAATCATACTCACTCAGGAACCCACCCCTGCAATAAGTTCCAGTGCCAACTCTGTCCATATCTATACAAGTGACATCATCAGAGGACCTAACCACATCGGCCACCACATCTGCTCATACAACTGCACATTGACTAATGTGATATATGCCATCAAGTGCCAGCAATGCCCCTTTGCCGTGCATATTGGCCAAACTGAACAGTCTCTACAACAAAGGTTTAATGGACACAAATCAGATATTCAAAACACCACACAGAAACCCGATGGGGAACATTTTAACTTGCCTGGGCACTTAACGGATCTAAAAGTGACTATACTCTTACAAAGCTATTTCAAAAACAAGCTGGAGAGAGAAACTATGGTACTTGCCTTCATATGCAAATTTGACACATTTGACCAAGATTTGAACAGGATGGGTCATTATGTACAACACCCAAATTACATCAAAAGCTAAGTATTGGGAACTTACAGCCCATTCTATTAGCCTCATTTAGCATGGACATTCTGACAAGACTTTTCTCCATTTTCCTCCCCATCTTCAATCTTTTTCTGCTATTTATTTGTACCTCTGAACCCCTTGCTCCATTCATCTGAAGTGGGTTGTGCCTACAAAAGCTCATGATACCATCTACATTTCTTGTTAGTCTCTAAGGTCCTGAAGGACCATTCATTTTTTTCAAGTTTTTTTTCCACTGAAGTCAATGGCAGTTTCTCCACTAGGCATGATTAAAAAAATCTCAGAGGGGTAGCCGTGTTAGTCTGTAACTAAAAAGAATTAAAAAAAAAAAAAAGAGTGGTCCTGTAGCGCCTTCAGGTATGTCTACACTAGGAAAACTATTTCAAAATAACTCTTTTGAAATAGCGTGTCCACTCTACAGGGAAGCCTTGGAATTAAATCAGAGGCAGACTCCCTTACTGTGGATGTGCTACCTCGACTTAGAGCACCAGGAAGCTCTGGGGAGCAATTATTTTGAATGACTCTGCGGAGAAGTTATTTTGAAATAGCAGCAGTGGAGTATCCACAGTAGTAGGGTTGTTAGCTAATGGTTAACTGAATAGTTGACTAACCCCATGAATTCTTAGCAGTCAGACAACTATTATTTATCTGTGGGGGTGGGGGAGACAGCCATTGCAATCTGGCCCCACTCTCAGGGAGACCCCTGCCATCCCAAGCTGCTGCCCCTCTATTAGGAGGCAGCAGCGTGGGGTGCCAGACAGGAGTCAGTCCATGAAGAGAGACAATTTAAAAGCCTCACGGACCGACTGCCTGCTGCCCCACGCTGCTGCCTCTGATACAGCGTGGGGTGGCTGCAGTTCCTGTCTGCGGGGGGTCCGAGGTCCCCACAAACAGAGGCTGCTGGTGGTGGAGGGAAGATACCTCAAAGATACCCCGAAGAGGAGTCTGTCGGCGGCCAGCATGGCAGGACCAGGCTTGCCACGGATAGAGGCTGCTCTGCAGGATACAGCAGGGGGCACCACAGAGACGGTGTTGATGGGAACCAACTTTTAAGCCTGCTTTTAAGCCTAGGCATATTGGTTAATTGACTAGTCATTCACATCCCTACATACTAGTGGTATTTTGAAATAATGGGCTTCATAATATGGACACTCTACATGATATTTTGAAATCAGGGGGAATTATTTTGAAATAGTCTATAGCAGGCATGTCAAAATGGCGTTGGTGGGCCACATGCAGCCCAATCGAAATTTTTTGCGGCCTGCCAGAACATTTTTATAAAAGAATGAAGTGCAGCCCACTGGTGGCTTGGAGCATGTGGCCGAGAGTGTGCTCACGGCCGGCCAGGCCGCTCTGTGCCACAGCAACTGCTCATGGCTGGCCGGGCTGCTCTGCGCAGGCGCTCACAGCTGGCTGGCACTCTGCGCTGGGCTCTCCAACAGGCGCTCACAGCTGGTCGTGCTGCTCTGTGCACACGCTCACGGCTGGCTGGGTGCGCCAGCAGGCACTCACAGCTGGCTGCTGTGCTCATGCCGCCCCAGCGCCTAAGGCAGCAACGTCGAGACTCCGGGACCCAAGTATTAGGTTGGGGGGCCTGGCTCTGTGGGAGGGGAGAGGCATTAGGTTGGGGGGGGGGGGAGGGAAGCATGGCTCTGGGGGAAGAGGGAGGCATTAGGTTGGGGGGGCCTGGCTCTGGGGGAGTGGAGAGGGATTGACTGAGAATGCGGGTACGGGAGTGCCTGGCTCTGGGGGAGAGGAAAGGGTTATTTTGTTAATATTTTGTTTTTTATTTATTTATTCCCAAATAAAATCACAAAATGTATATTATTTTATATCAATAAATATGTCAATTTTTTGCAATTGCATGAATAATTATATCTTTATGCAAAATCTCAAACTTACAAAGTACCTGAAATTTTCACAGAAGCCTGTTCTATCTGATTAACCATGGCCTATACTTGTTTTTATTTCAACAAAACAAGTTATGTATCATATACAAAATTTAAAAGTACCTTAAATGTATATTTAAATTTAAAATTATGTAAAATTAATTTAAAATTTATTTAATATGAGCAAATAATTTTACACATCAAATTATTGTAATATTATAAAATATACCTAAAACATAATCTATAATAATAAATAACTATGACTTTCTGACAAAGTACATTTTCTTTGATGGCCCTAGTGTGTCTGGTATTGGTGCCTTCTACCTGGTACCTAAAATGTTTTTTTTTTTTTCTTCTCCCCTCGACAACACATTTTTTCTTTTTTAGTCAAACCATCTGGGAACCCGAGGTGGCCCTGAAAGCTATCAGTTTTTGTTTGTGTGGCCCTCAGTAGGCTTCGAGTTTGACATGCCCACTCTATAGTGTAGACCAGGGCTTAGAGACTAACAAAAACTTTATATAGTAGCATTAGCTTTTGTGAGCACAACCCATTTATTCACTCATTTGAAGCAGTGGGTTGTGCCTACCAAAGCTCATGGTACTATATAAATTATTTGTTAGTCTCTAAGGTATTACTAGACCACTCTTTAAAAAAAAAAAAATTAGGCATGATTCAGAGTGCCTTCTCCTACTCCAATAAAACCTAAATGAAAGGAACATATAGCTGCCTCTTTTAAACTATAATAGAGTTATATGCTAAAATAGCATTTTTAAATATATTTTTCAATTCTAACACCCTTATTTGGAGGTTTCTATTACCAAATATTTCATTTTACTAATATTCAGCAGGGCATTACAAGTCCGATTGGGACACAGTTGATCATATTCGCTGTTCATAATGAAGGGCAAAGAGTAATATTTGAAAATTTTAGTGAGTCCAAAAATAAATCTGTCTGTAGATACTACAGAAACCATTTTACTCATACCTTTAAATATGGCACGAATGAATTAGAGTAGCAATGTGAATTACTTGTGCTACTTTGACATTTATACACTACAGCAACGTCCTGACCATTGTTTTCAAACAAATAATAGATTTTGGAAATGCATCTTACTAACAACAATCGCTTTCATATTAACACATCTTCATTGCTTTTAATGCCTAGAAATGAAGCATATATTATTTAAAACTTATTTTCTGGAGAGTCCTGAAATATCTAGGAACATATTATGGAAGCATGCCACACCACATCATTTATGTTATTAAATAGCAAATGTCTTAGAGGCGTGATGTTGAGAAAAAAATATTATGAAATAAAAGTTTCAGAATATTATGAAATAAAATTCTGAGAGATTATAAATGTTTCCTTATATGTACAATATGTTGAACTAGTATTGCATAATCTCAAGGATAATGGATTATAAAAGTTAGAGAGATAAACTAGGAGAAGGAGAAGATGAAGGCCAAGGGGAGAAACTCAAATGCACAGAAGTTATATAAATATTTTGGCTCTGAAGCAATGCAAATTAAAAATTGCAGAGTATATATTGTCTCTTGTTGTCACTATAGCACTAAAACTACTTAAGGCAGTGTATTTAACTGGAACTTCCGAAAAACTGGAAAGTTGAAAATTGAAGTTTGGACTGATTCAAAAAAGCAGTTCAAATGTGAATATTACCATCTTGCATGCAGGGTTTATGGATCCACCAGATACTTAATTATACTACAAAGAGGACTGAAATAGGTGTCAAAATTGACAAGCAGAAAAGCTATCTGGAAGCTTCAAAATTTGGTACAAAAATGTGTAAAACAACCCCATCAGATACTTTTGCAAACTCCTCTAGATTGACTAAAAAGAGCCATTATATTTGTTATGCATTTGATGCAGAAAATTTCTGAACATCCTTAAGTGACAGATATCAGGACTCACAAACATATAAATATTCATGAACAGACATTCAAAATTACCAATAGGGAAAATTATACTCAGTTTAATTTTAAAATGGCACCAAAAACCTCAAACATGAAGCTCCTACTTCATTGCTATTATTAACAAACACTGATGTGGTACTTCACAGATATTAACAAATAAACAAATGCAACACATGGTTCCTGTCCAAGATAGTTCACAAATGTAAAATCAGACCAAGGTGAAGTCAGACCAAAAGGCAGCATTAAGGAAAGAAAGGATAAGACTGAGAGGGAGCATGGAAGGAGTCAAGTAACACAGAACAAGAAAAAATAACAATGGACAGTGTAGAATAAGGGCATTTTGAGGAGTCATTTGAAGGAGGAATACAAGCAGTTCCAATCCCATGGAAAAAAATTACAAAGGAAAATGATCAAGTGAGAAGTGGCCCCAGACTAGTGTGAAAAATTGTGCAAAAATGGGAGCTACAATGCAGGACAGGGAAGAGTTGTAGTGTAATTAGGTTCAAATTTATCATCTCCGTCTTCATGTTGAAAAATACTAGGAGACAGCGAGGTACGTTTGGATATGGGCAAGAGGATTATGAGCAAAATAGAGGAAGATTATTACAACTTATTACAATGAATAGATTCTCTTGCACATTAAACATTCCCTGATCTATGCCTCTGATCACATGGCTCTCACAGAAACACAAACAGGCCATATGCACAACTTGTTAAGTCCTGTATCTCCAACCATAAGTTCTGTAGTTACTCCTCAAACAACTCTTGTTAGTCTGCTCAGGTGTTCTCTCTGGAACTGGCTTCCCTTTCCTGGAATCAAAGCCCATTAGCATAACTTCTGTACCATGTACTACAGTGATGACGTAAACTCCCCCCGACCTGGAACCGTTTTTTCACACACACACACACACACACACACACACACACACACACACACACACACACACTGAAGACAACAGCCCTCAGATCAAGCCAGTCATATTTGAACACCACAAAGAGAAAAGGAGGGGAAAAAAAACTTGCACTCCATGACTTGTCCACACAAATGTTATCCAGCAACAATTATTCCAATATAGATGAAATGCTACAAGGCCCCTAGCATGTAAGCAGTTGTACTGACACAAAGAGGAATACACAAGCCCAGTTTCCCCCCCAGAAGGAACAGAAATGAAGAATACTAATAGAAAATACCTTAACACTGGTATGATTGTATTCATACTAGGAGTTATACTCCTAATTTCCCTTCTTTCTCTACTATTTATTTGGAACCTGGATCCCATTCATCTGAAGAAGTGGTTTGTGCCCATGAAAGTTCATGACACCTACATTTTTTGTTAGCTTCTAGGTGCTGCAGACTATTCGTCGTTTTTTAAGTTTTAGGAGTTATACTGTTACAGTTTAATCAATAAAAGCAAACAAATAAAACACAAACAAAACAAAAACAAAAATTGAAATAGTTCCACTAGTACAAAAATTGTGTAAACTCAAGTACATGAACCCAAGCAATTCAGCCAAATAAAACAAATGCTATAAATAAATCCACATGACCTTCTCCTCATGCAACAGTTAAATGTACCAGAATGTATTTTAAAGACCTTTGAAGTTACTGTATAACATTTTTGAAAAACAAAAACTGCAGTTATACCTTTCAGTTCTAATTTCTACCCAACTGTCAGTATTCTTTTGGATTGTGATCTTCCTGTCTGACTGCTAATACTTTGTTATATGCAAGTCAAAATACCACTTTCCATGCACCACTTATATTCAAATTAGGGATGTTAAAATACATGTAATTAAGTAACTGTGTAACTGCTGAAAATTTCAGGGGTTACACGTGGGGTGGTAGTTGGCCCCTGCCTGCCATCCTGTGTTGCTGCCTCTGATGCAGAGGCAGTAGAGCAGGGCAGCAGGCGGCTCCCTAGGAGCTAGCATGCGCCTGGAGCCAGTTCCTTGTGCATATCGGGAGCTTGCATGTAGCCGTCAATGTTAACCGATGACTCCAGGCTCACCAGTTAGCCATTTACATGGTTACACTTTCACATCTCTAATTCAAATGTAACTAGATCTAACGATTAATATCTCTTGTAATCGTCTCCATTTTATAGTTATGTTTTTCTCTCTTACAGATATGGAAGAGTACTTGCTTTGAAGTTCACAGGATCGTCTTTTTATGCACTTTTAAGAAAAGCAATACTATATCAAATGTTAACTTTTAAAATAATTTTATTAATAAAACTGTTATCTAAAGATTTAAAATATTTAGACTAATAGGGATGTGTATAAGGGATAAGGAGATTTACTTTATAGTGTAGGAGACAATTTTGCTTTCCCTTAACTAGGCTCACATTTCTTTTTAATGGTAGCCACTGTTAGAGTGTCACAGAAAACAGCAGCCAAAACAATAATATGTATAATATGTAGAGCGCAAGACATGCTACGGAACAAATTTAAACTTTATCTAGTGAAATGGAGAAATCCTCTCTAAGGAGGAAGAATACTGACTGTGCATTTTTCATAATCCAAGAGTAGAATCTGTCAGGTAGATACCAGGTTGGGAATAGTTTAGCAATAAGAGCCTTGGGGTTGAAATACTTTAGTATCCAGAAGTGCCCCTGCTTCAAAAACTCCTAATCAAACACTTAGCTTTTGCCTTTTTCCAAACCAAAGCAGGATTCATCTGAAGAAATGGGTTGTGCCCACAAAACCTCATGATACTATCTACATTTTTTGTTAGTCTCTAAGGTGCTGCAGAACTATTTGTTGTTTAAGTTTTTTTTTCCAAAGCATGACATACTATCTTTTACCATAGTGTTCTAAAAAGATTTTTAAAAGTCAAATTAAGTAAATACCTTTTCATTTAAAAATCCCTCTCAACCATCACTACCATGAGAAAGCAGACCAAAGCAACAAACTCAAAACATTATTCTAGGCTGAAACCTAAACAAATACATGAGTTACTCAGAAGACTTGTTAAAAACAACACAAACAAACTGTTACCAAGGCATGCCAGATTTTACAATCTGCCAAGGCCCCTCTGGACTGACAGTCAGTTGTGAGTTGTTCCAGCTACTGTGTCTGGTCACAGTTTTTTTAAGTTTTAGGAGTTGGGTCACATGCCCAGAGTAGGGGACATGGGACCATGCAATTTAGCAGCCTCAGACCCTGGATCCAGAGACTTAGAGCACACAAACTCTTGATTTTCTGATATATGCTCCCCCATAGATCCATCTACCTATGAAAACTCTGTCCCTGACACATTAGGTTTCTGTTAAAGAGCTTACCTAAAATGCTTCATTTCAAGAAATACTTAGTTCTGTGAGCCAATGAATAAACTGCCAGAATTCAGCACTCATTTTTTGAGGAATATGGGTTCTTTCGAAAAAGGGTTTTTTTGGTTTTTTTTCCCCCCGAGAAAAAGACATGTCTAGACTGCATTTTTTGGTGAGAAACCTCTTCCGCAAAAAGAGTCAGAAGAGGATATGCAAATGAAGTGTGACAATATGCTAATCGGCACTTCATTTGCATTTCCTCTTTCGGAAGAGGAAAGCAGTCTAGATGTATCCTTATTACTGTTTAACATTGTGCAGTCTCTTTCTACAAGTCTTTGATTTGGCCACTTAGCAGCAAGGCATTTAAATTTTTAGTGTATTTCTTCCTTTCAGCAAAAGAGTTTACAAGTTTGACACTAAATAATCATGCATGGAGGATTTAAAGCTAGATCACACATTTTTACAGTACATTGCAGATGAAAATAAATGCAGAGTACTGACACTAAAAAAAGATTGGCCCAAACATCCCTTTTGCTTCAGGGAGAATGTTGAGCTATGAATGGGATATTAACAATCTGTAAAAAAGATGCTGTTGGAAGTATACACAATGCCCAAATCCATATTTTGAAAATAGTTTAATTGTATATAACAAAGTACAAAACCATTGCTGAGACTGTTTTAATTTTAATATAACAAGTTATAGTTTAATTTTATATTACAAAAGTACAGAACCCCTCCCCCCTCCAGTTTGCAATTACACTTCCCTCCATAGGTATCACTCAATGCAAGAGCAAAGACGACAATAGATTTTGAAACATGAGTGCAATAAAACCATATGTATAAAACAACAAATGACCTATTCTATAAGGGTAACAAAGGAAATAGCACATCTATGTTGTCACCTTCAAAATTCACTTGTCAATTATTTTATTTCAGATATGAGTAATATGAACTGGAGGTAAACATATTTGATGCTTCAATATTCTGGAGTTTAAAAGGGCCCGGGATAGATTAGTTTGTACCCACAAAAGGAGTTACTTCTAGACTCAACAATGATACAGAAAACATGGGAAAGAAATTGCCAAAAGGAAATAATTAAATAATCATTTCAATGTTCTTATTTAGTTTTGATAAGCTACAGGTGTTTCACTTCAGTTTTATTGCGTTGATGCATTTTATTTTGATTTGCATCAAAATAAATTTTTTCTTCAAATTTTCATTCGAAATTGCAAAGAGTACCAGAATTTCTCAAAGAATGAAAGTTTTATTGTTGGCTAGCTTTTTTCAAAACTTATTACTAAAGCAACCAAGTTTAATGCCCTCTTGGCATACGACTGCAGTTTACATGTGCTGTTTATGGGCAGTAATTAAGAACACAAGAATTCAATGAATATAAATAAAAAAGGAAATACATTCAGATTGAATCTCCCTAGTCTGGCTCTGCCTGGTCTGACAACATCCATGATCCAGCATGGTTTTAGTTAGCAAGATGTCCATTTATGCTGGCTGTGGCCCTGTTTCCTGCAGTCCCATAAAGTTTGTTTACAACCACCAGTCCTGGCTCTCAGTGTTCTGTGAAGTTATTTAGCACTAATTTACCCCAAATGTCTTCTAAGAATCCAGTAAGCAGTCGAAGTGCTGGTAATGCTGCTAGAAAATACTGACCTCCCGCAGTTTGACAAATTCTCTGGTTCAACACTGGACAGGCCCTAAGGGTGCTGGACTAGAGAGGTTCAACCTGTATATTTTGGAGAGAAAATGGCAAGAGTACCAAGTTCACTATTTGGTTCTGGTTCCCACACTCTTCTTTAAGAATTTTTAAAGATACCAAAGACACCAAGGTGGCATGTTACACTTTTGCTATCACTAATAGAATATTTTGTGCTGATGGAACAATGTGTCCCAGCAGAAGTTTGCTTTGCAAAGAAATGGGTAGAAGTGGTGTAACAGACAAGACGTCTGAAACTTTCAAACTTGCATATGAATAGTAGCAGCTGAAGGATATGGTGTTTCCATCTGCACAGATGATGAATACTGCTGTGAGATGGCCCAACGAGAACAGTTTAAAACCTAGATTATGCACCTCAATCTGTGTTTCACATATAGTACGGGAGTAGTGTCTCTGTAGGATTTCTTACCTATGTGGCTATGTTTCAGCTCTCAATGGATACAGAGGGCTTGGAATAGATTAGTGTGGATCCTGTGCAAATAGATTCTAAGACTTCACAAAGTATTCATTTGAATTTAATTGCTTTTGTTACCTTAGGTTTAAATCCCAACAAAAACGGATTCTAAATTAAAAAGAAAAATCAGAGCAGCGTAAAGAGGTTACCTAATTATCATAAACTTTTTATAAGTAAAAGCAGAGACAAATATATATATTAAGAAGTAAAATCCTGAAGCCAGATTCTTATTTATTAAAATGTAGAATTAGAGGCAGACTAGATGGTTTTATATTATATGAAGTTACTTCTTGAGACATTTCCAATATTGGAAAACTGCAACAACAATGTTGCCATCTCTTTCAGCGTTACATCTTGTATAAGAAAGATTTGGTATGCAATTAATAAGAATGCTACTATATCGGGGGCTATTATAAGAATGTAGATAAACAGATAATAGATGTACATATGTAAATTAAAAGTAGCCTGGATTCATGTGTAAATGTAATCAGTGTCTACTCATCTGAGAAAGAGCGATGGGATAGAAAAAAAAAATGACAAAAAGGCAATTTAACAGGTTCAGAGATAGCCCATCAATAGGCAGGTAATAGCTTTGGAAACTACAGTGAAACATATCTGCTAATAAGAAGGCAGCTTCACAGAGCACAGAATTGATACTGTCGACATCTTTACTGCAAATCAAAAAGTGATTTACAAAATTCTCATTAAGGACAGTCAGATTAGAGAACAACTCTGCTGTGAGGCCTTCCTCATATTGAATTGTGTTAGGGGAGTAGGGGGATACAGTGTTTTAGTGAAAGGGAATTTAAAACCAGGAACTCAATTAGAAAAGATAAAAAAGTGATTTTAAAGAAAGTTTTCAGATGGGGGAAATTAAAGGTAAATTTTTCCACTGAATGAAGATGTTGAAATACTATATCTTAACTTTTTTACATATGAACTAACTAATGTTATCACATTTTTCCTGTGAAAAGCAACAGCACTACCAGATATGCTTTTTGCATTACGCCAAACCTTTTATCTTTCTCTCCTTAATATCTTCGACAAGAAAATACTCAGAAGAAATAGCTTTAAAGATTTCTGAAGATTCACAAGATATACGACAGTTAAGTGACATTAGTCCATTCTTCATCTTTCAAGTAATCAGTTTCACTACAGGCGGAAAGACTAGAGAAAAAATTGTGGTCATTTGTCTCCCAATAACATGCTTTTTGATGAAGAGACTCTAAGAGCTACTTACAGTGTCATCAGCCAAAGCCTATGCCAATTTTATATTTCACCCACTGATTTTTCAGGTCTTTGTAGAATAGCTACACAAATAGAAAAACCAAGCACCATTTGGGTCTGCTGACATTTTCCAGTGTTTGGGGCAGACTAAAAACTGTATTCCATATGTATGCCAGTATGTGGAAGTATAAGGTGCTTAGATATCATGATATAAAACCTTACGAGGCATAGAATCTAGACTTATGATTCATGCATAGAAAACTGGGATTTTGCTATGACATAGGAAATGAGTTGTCTTTGGGGGCTTCTTTTATTTATTTACTATAATTATTTAAGAGGGGCTCCATATTTGTTTGTGTATACTACATTTTGGAGAGTTTCAAAACAGACTGAGCTAAACTTTCCTCTTCAGTATCGACTGAATTCTCAGTGATCTTAAGTGGTGCACTCAAGAAGAGACCAATAGTCATCAGACCTAACATTCTGAGACAATACTTCAGAAAAAAAAAAGGTGACCTGGTTTAAAAAAAAAAAAAAAAAACCCTCTGTAAATATTTTGAGAGGAAAACTAACTTCTGGTTAGAATAATTCCTACAAAATATAAGCCAGGTCAAGATAAGAGTCATCTATATATCCCTTTTAATATAGAGTGTGTGTATGTGTGCGCGCGCACACATCTATATCTATATCTATAATGTATCTTCCCATATCTATTATGATATATATTATTTTCCTTTAATCTATATTTTCCTATAGTCTATATTTTTTCAAGTTTCCGTTCACTGGGTGTTCCTGGTTATATTTTATCCTCCTACACCCATACAAAAATTGCACAAATGGTGCATTTAAATATTGGTATGCAAATTTTTTATTTTAAATAAGGTATCAACATTGTAGCTGGTAAACTACATCACGTTATGTTAGTTAGCAGGTACATTTTTAGCTTTAGTAAAACCTTTTTCTTAGAGTTGGTGTTAACCTGCTCGCAGTTCAGGATTCCATTTATTTTCTAATGGAAACTGAACTTTGTAGATTACGTAAACTGTATTTAGGATGTTATATGATGTTTTTTCCAGTTCAACAACAACAAAATTATAAATTCTTTAGCACTCAAGTGAAAATATATATTGCAGCCTTTGGTAGAAGGAAGCTTTTCATATTTTGACAAATTCTGACTTTAAAACAAAAGGGGTCCTTGGTTTAAGGACAAAAATAACTTAAATGAACTTAAATGAACATCCATTTTCATAAAGAAGCCTGCTTTAGCTTAAGAAAAATTTTGCTATACTATTGTCCAATGAAAGAATAGCAGCAAATCTCAGATGTAATTCCTTTTAAAATCACCTCTATATTGAAAACCAAAATAACCATGCAAACAAAAAAATTAAATAATTCCTACAAGTAGTTCAGAAAGTCTGATATGTCAATTATTTTAAAATCAAGACACTTTCATGGCCCTTATGTGCAATTCTTTGCTCTTCATAAGATATAAACTTTGGATTTCATGTTCATGTTAACCAAAATTTAAAAAAAAATACTGTTTTGGCTGGAGCAGCAGAAGCTAAATTTTTGTTGGCAGAATATTGATTTACCCAAATCAAACTTGGTACCTGTCAAAGCTTTCCCACACTCTGACACATCAAGTGCAGAAGGTAAGTCCCACAAGAAACTTTAAGAAAACTTTCTCACTATAGGCTTCTACTTAAAATCTCCATGAGGTCACAAATTCTCTAACCTGGGGTGGTATGTTGCCTCTACCCAAGTGCAAACCCCCTTTTCTGAATCCAGAAAGACTTGCTTAGGATTTTCTTCCTGTGGGGTACTCCAAACTCCTGTACTGTCCCTTGGGAGAGAGCTTGAAAACAAACTGTAATTTCTAACAGCTGACCTCTCAGTCTAGGGCACGTGCACATAGACCCTTCTGCCTTTTAGGACACAAGAATCAGATCATACCGGCAATTTTATGAACAAAACAAAACAAAAAAGACATACTTGGTAAAGCATACCTGGTTGCCAGGTATTACAAAGCAACTGAGAAAATAGATTAAGAACATAACATAAGGGCGGCCTGGATCAGATCAAAGGTCCATCCAGCCCAGTATCCTGCCTTCCCAAAAGTGGCCAATGTCAGATGCCCCAGAGGGAGTGAACAGAACAGGTAAACATCAAGTGATCCCTTCCCTGTCATCCATTTCCATCCTCTGACAAACAGAGGCAAGGGACACCATTTCTACCCATCCTGGCTAACGGCTTTAGCCATTGAAGGACCTAATCTCCATGAAATGTAGTTCTTTTTTGAACTCTGTTAAAGTTCTGGTCTTCATAACATCCTCTGGCAAGGAGTTCCACAGGTTGATTAAAATACAGAGAAGTGCTTTCCTACGATTCAACCTCATTTACAGTGTAGGGGTGAAGAAGACACATGGACTTAGCACAGAGTTCACAAACCAGAATAATAATAATACTAATAATAATAATTCACATCTAACTACACATCCCCTGTCTACTCACATTTGTTATTCCAAGGTTCTGTCCTTTCTAGACATGAATATTGCTGGAAATTCCATGTCTGGCTCCCAAGATTTATTTGATCTCTTTCCCAGCTTTTGCTCTAAAAAAAGCCATACAAAGCATTGCCACAGGCATATCACTGCTATCAATTCAAATCTCACACTTTCTTCCCATTGGCTCTCCTGGCTCCCTATTAACACTTCCTGAATATCCACCATTCTGTGTTTAACCCTTTCTAGGCAATTTAGTTACTGAATGCTGAAATGTTGAGAAATGGGGAGTACCCATCCCATCCATCACAGTACCCATCTACATTGCTGACTCTTCTGCTGTTTGGGCCCTAAATTCTGCCAATTCCATTTTCCTTGAAACATCTCTATTTCTTTCTGATGAAAACAACTCTATACCTTTACAGCATAATTCTCAATGCCTGGAATATGAGCTCTACACCATAAAGCATTCTACTTTGCTTTCCTTTAAGACACCATCCCCTCTCCCTTGCCACATAGTTCATTCAAATGTTTCGCATAATACCAATGTATCATTAGCAAATAAAAAGGAAATAGACAAAATATAAAGAATGTCGGTTTAGCAATCCCAAACTCTGTCTATGCATGGACTACTTCTTTTCTGTATTGTAAGCTCCTTGGGACAAAGCCAATACAGGATATCCCCACTATAAGTCACCCCGGTATAGAATCATAGAATACTAGAACTGGAAGGGACCTCGAGAGGTCATCAAGTCCAGTCTCCTGTCCTCATGGCAGGGCATCTAGACCATCCCAGATAGATGTCTATCTAACCTGCTCTTAAACATTTCCATAGATGGAGATTCCACAACCTCCCTAGGCAATTTATTCCAGTGTTTAACCACCCTGACAGTTGAAGTTTTTCCTAATGTCCAACCTAAACCTCCCTTGCTGCAGTTTAAGCCCATAGCTTCTTGTCCTAGTCTCAGAGGCCAAGGAGAACAATTTGTCTCCCTCCTCCTTGTGACACCCTTTTAGGATATGTCTAGACTGCATCCATCTGTCGGCAGAGGGACGCAGATTAGGCAGGTCAACGTTGCAAATGAGGCAGGGATTTAAATATCCCATGACTAATTTGCATAAAAATGGCCACTGCATTTTGCCGACTCAGCACTCTGTCGGCAAAAAGTGGCAGTCTAGAGCGTGATCTGTCAAGAAAGAAAGCCTTTTTCGACAGATGCCTTTTGCCTCCTGCAAGGTGGTTTACAGGATCTGTTGAAAAAGGCTTTCTTTCTCAACAGATCCCCCTCTAGACTGCCACTTTTTGCTGACAAAGTGCTGAGTCAGCAAAACGTGGCGGCCATTTTTATGCAAATTAGGCACGGGATATTTAAATCCCTGCCTCATTTGCAATGTCTACCTGCCTAATCTGCATCCCTCTGCCGACAGAGGGATGCAGTCTAGACATATCCTCTGATACCTGAAAACTGCTATGTTGTCGCCTCTCAGTCTTCTTTTACAAACTAAACAAGTCCAATTCTGTCAGTCTTCCTTCATAGGTCATGTTCTATAGACCTTTAATCATTTTTGATGCTCTTCTCTGGACCTTCTCCAGCTTTTCCACATCTTTCTTGAAATGTGGTGCCCAGAACTGGATACAATACTCTAATTGAGGCCTAATCAGCACAGAGCAGAGCGGAAGAATGGCTCCTCGTGTCTTGCTCACAACACTCCTGTTAATGCATCCCAGAATCATGTTTGCTTTTTTTGCAACAGCATCACACTACTGACTCATATTCAGCTTGTGGTCCACTATGACCCGTAGATCTCTTTCTGCAGTACTCCTTCCTAGACAGTTGCTTCCCATTCTGTATGTTCATTCCTAAGTGAAACACTTTGCATTTGTCCTTATTAAACTTCTCCTATTTACCTCAGACCAGCTCTCCAGTTTGTCCAGATCATTTTGAATTTTGACCCTATCCTCCAAAACAGTTGCAACCCCCTCCCAGCTTGGTATCATCTGCAAACTTAATAAGCACACTCTCTATGCCAATATTTAAATCATTGATCAAGATATTGAACAGAACCAGTCCCAAAACAGACCCCTTCAGAACCCCACTTGTTATGCCCTTCTAGCAGGATTGTGAACTGTTAATAACTGCTCTCTGAGATTGGTTATCCAGCCAGTTATGCACCAAGCTTATAGTAGCCCCATCTAAGTTGTGTTTGCCTAGTTTATTGATAAGAATATCATGAGAGACAGTATCAAATGCCTTAATAAATCTAGGTATACCACATCCACTGTTTCTCCCTTATCCACAAGACCCGTTATCCTATCAAAGAAAGCTATCAGATTGGTTTGACATGATTTGTTCTTTACAAATTCATGCTGACTGTTACCTATCACCTTATTATCTTTCAGGTGTTTGCAGATGAATTCCTTAATTACTTGCTCCATTATCTTTCCTGGCACAGAAGTTAAACTGACTGGTCTGTAGTTTCCTGGATTGTTCTTATTTCCCTTTTTTATAGATGGGCACTATATTTGCCCTTTTCCAGTCTTCTGGAATCTCTCCCGTCTTCCATGATTTTTCAAAGATGAAAGCTAAAGGCTCAGATACCTCCTCTATCAGTTCTTTGCGTATTCTAGGATGCATTTTATAAGGCCCCGGTGACTTGTAGACATCTAACTTTTCTAAGTGATTTTTAACTTGTTTTGTATTGTTTTATCTTCTAAACCTACTGCTTTCCCACTAGCATTCACTATGTTAGGCATTCTTTCATCATTAGACTTGTTGGTGAAGAATGAAACAAAGAAGTCATTAAGCACCACTGCCATTTCCAAGTTTCCTGTTACTGTTTCTCCCTACTCACTGAGCAGTGGGCTTACCCTGTCCTTGGTCTTCCTCTTGTTTCTAATATATTTATAGAACGTCTTCTTGTTTCCCTTTATGTCTCTAGCTAGTCTGAGCTCGGTTTGTGCCTTGGCCTTTCAATCTTGCCCCTGCATACCTGTATTGTTTGCTCATATTCATCCTTTGTAATTTGTCTTAGTTTCCACTTTTTATATGACTCCTTTTTTATTTTTAAATCATGCAAGATCTCATGGTCTTTTCTTTGCCATATTTTCTATTTTTCCTATGCAGAGAAATAGCTTGCTTTTGGGCCCTTAATAATGTCCCTTTGAAAAACTGCCCACTCTCTTCAGTTGTTTTTCTCCTTAGTCTTGCTTCCCATGGGACCTTACCTACCAGCTATCTGAGCTTACCAAAATCTGACTTCCTGAAATCCTTTGTCTCTAATTTGCCGGTCTCCCTTCTACCATTCCATAGAATTGTGAACTCTATGACTACATGATCACTTTCACCCAAGCTGCCTTCCACTTTCAAATGATCAAGCAGCTCCTTCCTATTTGTTAACATAAAATCTAGAACAGCTCCCCACTTTCCAGCCCCAATAGCTTTTTCAACTTTCTGAAATGGTCTTCAATGCAGTCCAGGAACTTATTGGATAGTCTGTGCCCTGCTTTGTTTCCCAACATATGTCTGGATAGTTGAAGTCCCCCGTCACCATCAAATCCTGCATTGTGGATGATTTTGTTAGTTGTGTTAAAAAAAGCCTCATCCACCTCTTCCACCTGGGTAGGTGGCCTATAGTAGATCCCTAGCATGACATCACCCTTGCTTTTTATCCCTTTTAGACTAATCCAGAGACTCTCAACATATCTGTCTCCTACATCCATCTCCAACTTAGTCCAAGTATATACATTTTTAGTAAATAAGGCAACACCTTCTCCCTTTTGGCCCCATCTATCCGTCCTGAGTAAGCTGTACGCTTCTATACCAATAGTCCAAGCATATGTAATATCCCACCACGTCTCTGTGATACCAACAATGTCAAAGCTGTGTTTATTTTTTAGCACTTAAATTTCTTCATGCTTATTACCCATACTCCTTGAAAGGTGAACCCTACCCCTGCTTAGCAGTCCTTCTTGGAATATCAACCCATGGTCGAGCCAAAGCCCTCTTGGCGACACCATCTTCGCAGCCAGGCATTCACCTCCAGAATGCTCCTGTCTCTGCCAGGGCCCCTACCTTTGACAGGAAGGACTGAAGAGAATACCACCTATGCTCCAAACCCCTTCACCCATACTCCCAGAGCCCTGTAGTCACTATTGATCTGCTCAGTGTCACGCCTTGCAGGATCATTAGTGCCCACATGGATGAGTAACATGGGGTTGTAGTTAGAGGGCTCGATAATCCTCGACAATGCCTCCATAAATTCTCAGATACGGGCCCCCGGCAGGCAGCATACCTCCCGAGATGACATGTCAGGGTGACAGATGGGTGGCTCTGTCCCCCTCAGGAGAGAGTCTCCTACCACCACTACCCTACGTTTCCTCCTTGCAGTGGAGGTATCAGACCTCCCAGCCTTGGGGGTACGAGGTTTCTCCTCCTCAGCTGGAGAGGGTGATTCCTTATCTCTGTATCAAGAAGAGCATAACAGTTTCCCAGTACCATGGCAGGAGGGTTGGGAGCAGGGGTGGAACACTGCCTTCTGCCTGAAGTGACCAGCTGCCAGTGTCCCCCCGAGCCATCTCCTCTTCCACCAGTGGTGTGTCAACAGTTTTGTGTAGTGGGACAGATACCTCAGCTGTCTCCACATCAATACTGTCCAGGAATTGTTCATGGATTTGGATGATCCTCAGCCTAGCCACTTCCTCCTGTAGCTCTGCTACCTACTTCCTGAGAGATTCCACCAGCAGGCACCTTTCACATTGATGGTGCCCCCAGCCTGAATTTCAGTAAGTGGGAATTGCAAGCCACAGTCCCTGCAAAACCACACGAGCATCTGGGTAGAGACATCCGTGGTCAGGTGGTCTGGCTACAGGCACAGGTAGAGGAGACAAAAACAGTGCTGGCACACATGTTGTGGGTCTTCATGACCATAGTAAACCTCCCTCTTGCAACTCCTTCTTAAACTCCCCTGTGAGCTTTGCTCCCCTGGTCTCTCTGCATCTGGCTTTTAAAGCCTGCTCCCCTAGGTCGAGCCGACCCCCTTGTTAGTCACACAGGGGAATGGTGATCAAAGGCAATCATGGTAACAAAGGATCAAAGGTATACACCCGTTCCACACTGAAGTCGTTGATGCTTGTAGGAACTGACCCGATTCCCCGCTCTTAAGTCACGCAAAGATAAATCAATCAAAACAATCTGCGCAAATGGAAATCAGCCACCGGAAAAAAATTCCCCCCTTGAAGTTGTTTCACTATAAGGCCACGTTTTTTGGATCACATTTGGACTTATAGCAAGGATGGCCTTTAACAGAAATATTAAAAGTAAGTAAAAAGGGATCTCAGAACAAAACAGAAATAAAAAATATACTATATACACATTTAAACACAATTAAAAACTTGATCCAGAAGAATGCATTTTTTTCTAGATATCAGATAAATGGTGGCTTAAGTTAAACAAATTATTATGATATTATTATTATTATTTTAAGATAATTTAAAGTGCAAATATTTTCCTCTGAAGCATGAGAATGGTTTGCTAGTTAATGAAGCCTGTTTTGGGAAAATTAAGTCATAAAAAGTTACAGTCAGAAGCATGGCAAGGAGTCCATCATGAGTTTGGCAGAAAAGTAGCAGATGTTCCAAATATAAATGTCCACAAATTAAATACTGAATCAATGTAAATTAACTTGGTCATTATAGTTGTGTAGTTTATCTATCTAAAAACTTTGAATGACAAGACAAATATTTTATTTAAAAGACTTGAGAATATTTCATATTGTAGAATTAGAAGTGTTTTTGTTCATAGAGTTTTAAAAGTTGTCTTTCAATTGGGGTGAGAAACAGAATTTTCTCTGAGCAAACACAGCACCGCTGCCAAAATTAGGGATTCATGTGACTAATAGAAAACAGTCTTTTCTGAGGCATTTCCAGCTGATAGTAAACACTTCTTACAATCAGTCAATAGAGAGCAATTATGAGCCAGGAAACTCAGGCCTGGTCTCTATTTCAAACTTAGGTCAACATAGCTAAGGTGCTAGGGAGTGTAAACAAAATAATCAGTCCCAAACTAAGCCAACATAACTTGTCCTGTCTCAGTCCCCTGATGCAGCTAGGTCAATGAAAGAATACTTCAGTTGATCTACTACTTGTCATTCAGAGAGCAAGATTATCTACAGGAAAAAGCCACACACATATACACAACTTCTGTCCCTCTAAGAAGAGTCTACACTAGAACCCTGTAGTAGAAGCATAGCTGCAGTAATAAAAGTACTGTATACATGGCCCAACCAAAAAACATCCTGCTGTCTTCTGGATAAAGCACGATGGAATAAAACAATACTTAAACTATCCAACAGGAAGCAAATATCGCTGTAAGTCCAAGTTTTTTGGAACATACCTTGGACTTACAGTGAGAACGTCCTGTAAAACTGTCCACACCAGTATCTTTTGTTATTTTAATCCTTTCACTCCCATTGACTACTTTTGCCTTAATTCTTTTTAGAACCACTGCTATATTATAGAGCTACTTGTAAGCATAACATACAGGTTTGCATTTACTTGGAAAGAGGTATCGGTGTACATGTGAGGCCTCATTAGGACCAAGCACCCAAAGATTGAATGAACTAGGATTTGCCAACATTAATTGAGTATCAAGTACAGCCAGTTTAATTATCATTATCCAGGATTATCAACTCTTACACACTTAGACCGCAATAGCTAATTCACCTGAACATTCTTCAAAACACTCAGCATCCCTCAGGGGGTGGGGGAGGGAGAGGCGGCATAACACTGCATTCTGGTCCCAATGTCAAGATCACCATACCAAGTCAAGCAGAAATGAAAGGCACAGGGGGAAAAGAAGAGAAGGAACAGATGATAAAGCAGACACACAAAGAATGGCCAAATCAAACAAAAAATCTTGAAGAAACAAAGCATTATGTAAAAAAAAACAGTTAGAAGGTAGTAAAATTATAGAGGAAGCAGCCCGAGGCAAACAAAATACTGTGAATTGGACTGGGTGATTTTTTTTTTCAGTTTGCTGGCAATTCTGAAAAATTAACCATTTTGCATCAAACAGGACAATTTGACTAAACACTAAACATTATGTTCATACTTATGTTTATATTCATGTTTAAAATTTGAGAAGGCTTATTTAGTAACTTTAATTTCTAATGAAGGCATTTCTAATTCAAGAATTTGTTTCAAAAACATCAAAGTAAAACATTTAGATTCCACTGTGCCTTGGAGGATCAGTTTGGCAAAACGGACATACGTTTCTTGACTGTTTTGCTGTCACTTTTAATCTGAATGTTTGTGAAAAAAAATCTGTTTGAAATATTTCATCCAGATCTAAATCAAGATGAATGTAAAAGAGTAAGTAGAATATATAGAGGGAAAAAAAAGAAATGAAAGCTTATTTGCATAGATAGAGTGCTTTATGCCACAGAGAGAGAGAGAGAGATCTGGCTACTCTTGCCACCTTAAAAATTATATCAGTTCCACCTCTCTAGGTAACCCATTCCAGTGCTTCACCACCCCTACAACCCTCCTACTTAAATAGTGTCTCCAAATATCCAATCTACACATTCTCCACTGCAAATTGAGACCACTTCTCCTTGTTCTGTCATTTGCCATCATCGAGACCAGCCTAACTAAATACTCTTTGTAATGTAAACTGTTTTGCTAGGTATTCTGTATGCATCTACAAAACAGAAGCATAATCTCCAAAACACACTAATCAAAACCTAAATCTTGAATTTCGGCACTTTTAGCTGAAGTTATTTTTATAGACTCTTCCTAAGAGTCACATCTTAAAATCCCCCCTTGATTTTCTTGTTTCTCCAGAGTTTTGTTAAAAATACAAACACAAGCAGTGTCAGACAAAACTAGCACAACCATTTTAAATAATTTGTGTTATTACAAAGGGGATATGAAGATTGAGAACTCTTACACAGGTAATATGATTTTTTTTGCAATAGCTACAGATATAAAATTAACAGATATAAAGTGTCAAAAGTTTAGTACTTATAATGGAGAACGCAGACCAATTATGCTTACAAAAAATAAAATACTATAGTGAACAGTGTTTTACTGAATAAGTCAATATAGGGTAAAAAATTTCACACTCTGGAGAGAGAGCCAGAAGTAAGTGGCTGTTAGAAGAAATACTCCAGTTTTAGTTCATTAAAATCTTCTATTTGGTTTAACTATAATATCTATATTAAAGTTTAATCAATGTAATTTTTATTTCATATTTCAACTCATTGTTCCTGAAGTGAACTTACTTAGAGAAGACAATTCCATGGATATAATAGTACTTTGTTTTAATTCTAGGGATACATTTGCTTTTGCAGCTTAAGTCACAGAACAAATAAGAAAAAAAAAAACCACTTTATTAATGTTAACACTGTCACTGTAGCTCAAAATTATAAAGAGCTTAAAAATGCAAGTTTTGCCATACTACTTCTTACAATATTAAGCAAGCATTCACAGAAGTTAAAGATCTTATTTGATTACACTTTAGATTACCTCATTCAACATATTGTTGCACCCCATGAGTTTATGTATTTTTTTTTTTTAAAGTTCTGGCATTCATTTTGCATAGTACAATATTTAGACTTCCTGAAATTAATAGCTATGTGCACATCTCAACAGCACGATACAGTAAAACTCCAATTGTCCGGCATCCAGTGGTCCGGCACTCCCGATAGTCCGGCATCAGCTGGAACCTGGAAGTGCTCCGGCCAGCCGGACAATTGGAGCTGCTCCGCGCCGCTTCCCCAAGTCCCTTGCTGCCGCTGCTGAAACTGACCAGCTGCGGACCTGGGGAAGCGGTGCGGAGCAGAGCAGCTGGGGTGCTGCCGGGTTGGTCCCGCAGCACCACCCCTCACCCCCTGCTCAGCGCCCAGCAGCACCCCAGCTGCTCTGCCCCAGAGCTTCCCCAAGTCCGCCACTGGTCAGTTTCAGCAGTGGCAGACTTGGGGAAGCCCTGCGGCAGAGCAGCTGGGGTGCTGCCAGGTTGGTCTCGCAGTGCCGCCCCTCACTTGAGCGGCGCTGCGGGACCAACCCAGCAGCACCCCAGCCGTTCTGCCCCACAGCTTCCTCAAGTCTGCCACTGCTGAAACTGACCAGTGGCGGACTTGGGGAAGGGCAGGCAGAGCAGCTGGGGTGCTGCCCGGTTGGTCCCGCAGAGCCACCCCTCACCAGCACCCGGTTCGCCCCACGCCACGCCGTTCCCCGCCCAACCCCGCCGCCCCCAGACCAGTCACAGCCCCCTGCTGGAGTACCTCCTGATACTCCGGCATATCCGATAATCCGGCACCTCCTGGGTCCCAAAGGTGTCAGATTATCGGAAGTCTGCTGTAGTTTCCTTTGGTCAATTCTTAATTATCTCTTCAAACTTTTAATCAAAGACATCATGGATACAAAGTTTTAACTGTTTGTCTTCTTTCCTTTCCCTAATCAGTCTCCCCCTGCAATTACAGGGAAAAAACCCCCTACTACATAGGTAAGAAAGCTGTGTTTGTTCACCGTATTTGTTTGTATGCTATTTCCCCATTCCCTCACCACTTGTCAATTTACATCTTTAGATTGTGATGCTTTTAGATGAGTCATCTCTTTTCTAGACTTGTACACAGACATACATAACAGACCCCAGTCCCACCTGGAGTGTTTCGATACTACCATAAATATTTAGTACTACAATGCCATTATCTCTTTCGCCTTTTGTAACAAACTGGGAGCTATCTGCATTATTCTTGTGAATAATATATTCCATTTTCTATTGCATTACTTATTTGAAGTAAAATCCCAGCTAATCAGTTAACTGCTTAAAACTTAGGTTTAACCAGTTAACTGATTAAGCGAGCTGCCACTGCTGGCCCCTCTTTATGGGGGGGATTGGCAGCAGGAGTCAGCAGCTGTGCGCATGGGGGGGGCAAGGGGGGAAGCTCCTGCTCCTACCTCCCCCCCCCCCCGCTGGCAGGGGTGCAGCTCCTGATACCCCACAGGACTGGTAATGGGTGATGCTAATTATGTAACCGGTTAACCAGGTACCCATTCACATCTAAATCCCAAGGCTGTGACTTCTGAGGCAGGAATGGACTGTTACTTATTTGCCTAGTGTTCATTATAACAGGGTGCAAATCTATTTTGAACTCCTAAGTGCTATCACAGTAGAAAATATAAAATAACATGGACCAGATGTTTATTCCTAGAGCATCCTAAAGAAGTAAACTACATTTTTAAGCTAGGAAATTCAGTAATATAAATCTTGAAAACACAGAAACATCCCAAACATAGAGGAATCAAACATCTACAAGGGAAATCTGAAAAAAAAAATAGCCTTAAGTGAGAATATAGAGTTATTAATCTGACATTTATAAACAACTGTGCATAAAGCCAGATTTATTTATTTTTCCAATTGCCCATTTATGCGGTTATATGCATAATGTATTTCAATTATATTGCAATTATGCGCAAAAGTGCACACCCATGGACCTATAAAATTAAAAAAAACCTCTAACAGTAAAAATGCTTACTCTACTGAATGAAATCACTAGCCACGAAGAGCTGAAGGACACAGTCTTTCAATGCATTTTTTAAAAAACAATTTCTGTCAGCATCTTCATGGTACTGAAGAGTTGTGTGAAAAGGAAGGAAGCAGATTAAAAGAGTGTGATTTGACAACTTCCTAATCCACTAGGTCAGATTCATTTGTCCTATCAGTAGCTAAGCAGCACCAATGTATAACAGAAGCTTGTTAAAACCTCAGTTTGGTATGAAAGTGGTGATGAACAAGCTACACTAAGTAGGGATGTAAGAGGTTAACCAGTTACCCGGTAAGCAGTAGGCTTATCGGCCTGCTTACAAGGTTAGCTGCCTTACAAAGTTAACTGCCCTGCTGGCTAAACCCTGCCCACAGCCATGGAAGTTAACCAGTTAAACAAAAAGCTTAACCTGTCAACTATTTTAGTGCATTTTTACATCCCTACTGTAATTACAGTGGGAGTATGGCTCACCGACCTCTGCATCAGGGCAGAAATACTAAACAAACAGGCATCATAGAATCCCTCCCTCCTTACAGTAAATTGGCCTTTCAGAGACAGTACACTTCCCGCTACAGATTATTTTTTGATTGTTTTGCTCACATTCAGCCAGAATAAGCATATGCAACTATTTTTGCTTTCTGAACTAAGCCTTTAGAAGAGCCAGATGCATGCTTAAAGCCCCAATGATTACTTGAAAAGCTGTAGACAGAGTTGAAAAAGAGTAAACAAAAGGGATGAATGTTCCTCAGGGTTTGTATTATGAAGAGACCAATTTACACACCTCACAAAATTATAGTAGTCTCATTCAAGGGAGCTGGCTTAAAATCTGGTTTCCCCCCCAATACCAACTCTCTGGTGTTGCCTCCCCTCCCCACCCTTGTGTTGCTGGGTAAGGGTGGCTGCCGCAATGTAGCCTCCGCCTGTGGCCAGCCCAGCCCACCATGAACAGGGGCTGTTGGTTCAGCGCAACCCACGACCGAGCAGTTCCAGCTCGCATCATTCCGGGACTGCTGCGCCTCTGCATTTAAAATGTAGAGCCACCACTACACATAAGTCTGTCTAAATGTCCTAATTCCTTCATGAGAGAAGAAATATATTGCACCCACCATAGATTATTTCTGCAATATCCATCATAAGATGACATATGAATGTAAACAGGAATTTGAGGTTCATACCATTTCCATAATTAATATACTATATTATATATATATACACACACACACACACACACACACACACACACACAGAGTGTTGCCCAGGTCATTCAGGGTAGGGGGATAGAGATGTAGGGGTGCAGGACTCAGGGCAGGGCTTTGGGGATGTGTGGGGCTCAGGACAGGAGGCTGGGGTATGTAAGTGTGGAGGAATCACGACAGGGGGTGGCCACTGGCTTTTCACCAGGGGCAGCCACCCAGGGTAGTGGAGACTGCGCACCATACCCACCAGCTTGTCCCAAGGGGCCAGCGCAGGGGTCTCTCATGGACTACTACTGGCCCGGGGCAAGGGTCAGTGGGGGCTCCTCCTCCCACAGTTGGCCTGGCCAGGGGCAGGGCTCCCTCAACTCCTAGGCCCTCCCTATGCAGGAGGGGCTGGTGGGAGCGGTCTACAGGCAGGGCAGCTGCACTTTCCTGGTCTGGTGGCAGGAAAAATAGCAGGGCCCTGGCCCTGCTGGCCACTCCCTTGGTGGTACTGCTGCCCCAAGTGGACACTCTGCAGGATAACTCTCCTCTGTGACTTGCTGCCCCTAGTGACCACTCTCATATCACATCTCTCAGAATAGCAGCCTCTCCCTTTGCATGTTATGGCAAACTGTCCTTTTCCCAGGACTTCTGGTTCTCCTGGCACAACTGGACCCTGACCTTGCTTTAAGTTAGGAGAAGAGGAAGCTGCCTACCAAACTTGATGGCTCTAGCTCTTACTGTTTCGGAGGAATTCTTGAACAAACAGACTCACACACAGACAAAGAGATGCTCTAAAATACATATATAGATGAAAGAAATAAAATCACATGCTTTAAGACTATATTGTCTTCACAATTATGAGTGTTTATCAGTAACCATTATAGTTATGCTCACCTAAAAAGCTGGTGGAGAGCATACAAAGCTTCAAGAGTCAAAGGGAAAGAGAAGATAGTAAGTCTCATTTGAAGAGATAGTTCTGGGTTTGTAAAACTGAGGGCATCCATACAAATAGTATTAAGTAAATGTAACTTCAATTAGTTTAACACTTTTTGAGATTAAAATATTTTTGTAGACCCTAGAATGACTCAAATATATTTTTGTTTTGTAGTGAAGTCTACATCTTAAAGAGATACTGAGACTATTACATTTTGAAACCAGATAAAGAAAGTCAACTATGTAAAAATATTTAAGCTGAAATCTCCAACACTGTGATAAATATTGCAATTGCAGGATGTTGCCAGGTCATTTTACTTCATCACAAAGCCTACACTACAAAAGAAAGGGAGAGACTTTTAGCCAGGATTACTTACCCATGAAGTTGAGATAGCCCTCTCCTCCAAGTGCATGAGTAATGAGGCGAATCATTTTATGAAGCTGTATTCCACGATCAATAACCGGAGTGAGAGGTGAAAGCACACTCATATTTGTATACATCTCTGCATCCATCAGCCGAAATGCCAGCGTCTTATCACCAACAAGGGCCTGGAGTAATAAAGGAATTGGAGGGGAGAAGCCTTGATGTGCCAGAAGAGCTTCTTAATGTAAATTGATAAAAAGCAATGTGTGTTCTCGATTAAGTGACAAGTATATTGGATTAACTCTAGTGCAGTGTAAGAGTTATATTTTAGGAGGATCATAGAGAAAACAAGACAGAAAATAAAGATTATAAAAAAGTTTCTGGAACAACATTCAAAAGGCATATTAACAAGACTTCCAATTCAAAGATTCTTCAGTGAACAATGAAAATGCTTTATGTACACACACAGCTAAAGATATACAATTGTGTTTTTAGGATTTTAGTCAAGACAGAAATTGTAGCCCATTTTTTATATCCATCTGAAATCATCAATTGAATGAAGATATTAATTTTGTTCAATGAAGCCTAGTTCAGTTACCCCTTAGTCTATGGTAGTAAACACTGCAAACGTTTTGCTGAAGTTTTCCATTTGACTTTTTCTGGAAATCATTTCAAGTAGATTTTTTCAAGCTGGCTCACACATTTGCGTGATTTATTGGTCAAATAATAATTACAAACTCAGATTTTATACAACAAAATAAAATATAGTAAAAACTAAGAAGGAAACCAAAATGAGTAGTCAAAGTATTTACAATGTATTTGCTAAGACCAGGTCTACACTGGCAAAGAAAATCAATGTAAGACATGCAACTGAAGCTATGTGAATTGGGTAGCTGGAGTTGATGTACTTTGCATCGAGGGGTGAGTGGCCCCCCCCCCCAGTCGGAGGCTGAGGGAGAAACTCTCCTGTCAACTTCAGTCCTGAGGAATTCTGTGGCTGACAAAGGTACCCTCAGCGTTTGATTTAGTGGGTCCTTACCAGACACACTAAATCAAATGCTAGAAGATCAACCTCTGGAGCATCAATTTTCCTGGAAGTGTAGATGTGACCTAAACAAGTGTTTCAGAGAACTAGGTTTCAGTTATTTTTTGCATGTATTGTGTTTTATGTGCTACAATTTTCTTTTTTTATTTCCCCTTATGCAAGCATTGCATTTGACAGAATAGCTGTAAGAGGGACATGGTACTCAGCAAAATAACGAACATGATCCCTTATCTTATAAGTACAATACTGCAGAAGTGGAAAAAGAGCAGCCATAATAATATTTTGATTAAAAAAAATTCAAAAAACCATTGACATTTTATGCTGTATAATACTACTCAAGAGTTACAGTATACTTGCAAGATATGTATTACTTAAGTACAGCATTATTCAGTTATGGAAATGGATACATGCATAGATTAAAGGATTTGAAAAAAAAGTCACGAAGGGGGAAATTCTGGCCCCACTGAAGTCAGTGCCGTTTTGCTGTTGATTTCAGTGGGACTCAGGATTTCAACCAAAGTGATTTAATGATAGAGAATAAGCATAGGAAGATCCCTTGCTGTTTCCACTAGATCAAGTAGTTGTTTCACAATACATAAAAAATAGCTAATTTTGTAGAAAGCATGTGTGAACATTTCAGCTTTTTATTCGAATACTACTAACCCTGCTGGTTTCATATGCCCTCAAAGCTTTTGCCTCTACAGCTTGTTATTGGTACACTATTTCTTTATGCATAGATGGCAGAAAATAAGGTTTTGCTTTCATCAAGCACTGATTCGTATTCGAGTAAATAGCTTAGCTGGAAAAAGAATTATCTGCAAATCTGCTGAAGAAAAGATTCTTTTACAAAAAATTAAGTAACCTTGCTAATGTCTATTGCTGTATAAAAATAAGTCCCTTAATGCTGTGTAATCAAGTTCATTTTAGCACAGCTTTAAACTGCACATTCAAAGACAGATGCAAATATTCTATTTAGTGTGTTCACAAATAGGTATAATTTAGGTTGAATCAGTCCAATTCCCATTTTAAACTCTATTTTGAGCTTTTATTTTCTCTTTATACAACATGTTGAGTAGTTTTTAAAAAGTGCCATATTGGAAAGCAAGCCATTTTTCCTTCAAATAAGTTCAGACTAAGATCATAAAATCAAAAGCTATCTTGGTTTCAGTATAAATGGATTTTCTTTTAATGGCTGCATACCAATTATGATTTTTAAGACTGAAAACAAAAATACTAAAGCCTGAAGTCTAACATACCAGGGTGAGTGTGTCATCACAAAAAAGCCTGGTTATTACATGTGCATCATGTCCACAGTTAGCTCAAATAACTTCGTAGAATATTTTTTCTGTTCAAATTATGTATTATTAACTATAAAGTTCAAAACAAAACTACTTTGCTAGATGAAACAATAAAATTATCAGAGAGAGTGTGGTCCCAAATAAAGAAAAGAATTAGGATACATCTACACTTGCTCCCTAGTTCGAACTAGGGATGTAAATGTAGCCGACCGAAATTGCTAATGAAGCGGGGATTTAAATATCCCATGCTTCATTAGCATAATCTCGCCTGCACGCTATTCTGCTCGCAAGCTGATTCAAACCAGGAAGTGCGCTCCGGGACGTGTTAGTTCAAATCAAACCCCTTGGTTCGAACTAACGCATTCTGGAGCGCACTTCCTAGTTCAAATCAGCTGGCGAGCGGAATAGCGCATGGGCGAGATTATGCTAATGAAGCATGGGATATTTAAATCCCCACTTAATTAGTAATTTCAGTCAGCTTCATTTGCATCCCTAGTTCGAACTAGGGAGCAAGTGTAGATGTACCCTAAAAGAACAAAGATATTTTGTGTTCTAGGTTAAGCAGCGATTTTTTTCCACATCAAAATCTAGATGGAAATCCAACTTCGAAAGGAACAAATACCTACAAAATCCACAAGAGTGCCTTTTGCAGTGGAATCCATGGTCCCAATTAAGATTATTACCCCAATTTTTACAGCACAGTGAGATCCAGTTGATGTGCTTTGCATAAAGATGTATGAGAGAGGGATAGGCACATAAGATGGGCGCTTCTAGATGCAAAAACATATAGTGGAACTGGAAAATGTTCACAGAAGAGGAAAGAGGTATGAACAGTGGGTAAGAGTATGGAATTGTTTCCCTATGAGGAAAGTCTAAAAAGATCAGGGCTTGTTAACCTACAAAATAATTATTCAAGGGCTTTATTACAGAGGACCCGCAAATCACAAAATATGTGGCTAAAATAAACAGGACAATGATATTTACTCTTTCACACAAAAACAGACAAAAACCCAGGGTCATCTGATGAAATTAACAATTGGAAGCTTTAATACAAACAAGAGTTCATCAAGGATAGATCCATACGTGGCTACTAGCCAAGATGGTGATGGATGTAACCCCACATTTAGAGTGCCCTTACCAGGGATGTTAAATTGCGGGTAATTGACGAATTGAATAGTCAATGCATTTTGCATCGACTAGTTGATAGGGCATCTCCGCCTCTGAAGTGTAGAAACAGTCTTAGGGAGAAAGCGCTACGTGGAGCCCGGGATCAACTGGAGACTCCCCACTAATCCCAGGCTCTGTGCAGCACTGCTGCTTTGAAACGCCACAAGGAGCCTGATTCCAGGCTCCCGTTGCGCTTCAAAGTGATAACACTGCACAGAGACCGGGGTCAGCGGGGACTCTCCAGCTGATCCTAGGCTCCATGCGGTGCTGCCGCTTTGAAGCACTTCCTCCTTTCCCCCCTTGCTGTCTCTTTCTGATAGAGGCAGCAAAAGGTAGCATTTGCTTATTGGATAGTCAACTAGTCCTTCACATTCCTAGCCCTTACACCTCTGACTATAGGAGCCAAAAGGAGAGGGGTGAATCACTCCAACATTTCCCCTCAATTCTGATACAGGCCACTGTTGGAGACTGGATATTGACTTAGATAGAACATTGGTGTGTTCCTCTAATGACAATTCTTAAGTTTTTCAAAAGAGGTAACTAACCAGATACTTAAAAGAAGGTTTTCAAAATATATATGGACTAGATAAAGCCTCTGTCAAATTCTAAGAATTTGTTTCCATTAACAACTTTTTTAAAATGAACACTTGTTGGATGAAAGACTCCTATAATGTGTCCTACAAACAGATGAAGTTTCATTTATGGTGGCTGCAGAAGGTATTAATAATTAAACAGTATTAATATGGCTGACCATTTTAGTATGTTCTTACTGGATACAAATATAAAAATAAATTGCTATACCCTGAGAGCCATATAATTTAGAGTGATCCAATCACATGTAAATAGATTTAACTGGAATGGTCCGTGTGACTACATGGAAGTTAAAAATGGAAAAGGCGGAAGACCACTATTATAAAAAAGAAAATTAGCATACAAAAATCACAAAATTTAAAAAAAAAGACTCCCAAAGCCATCTTAACTTACATTGTAGTCAGCATTATAGTCAGCATATCTAAAACATACATTTAACCAGTATAAATAATATAGGAGACTACATATATATACACATGCAAGTAAATTGATATACAAATAAGTTTCTGTGAGACAGGTATTTCCGTGACTTCAGTGCTCTGAAGTTTCCAGCTTTAATGTTGCCTCCACACCCAACCCCAAATAAAATGATTAAAGAATCATTAATCAGATACTGAATTAGCTCTTACACTGGTAACTGTTCCACTTTAAGGCAATGTAATACTAGAAAGTCTCCAGATGGTAAACCACATTAAAAGATATAAGCCAAGATTGTCAACTTTTTGGTTCCAGATGACTTGTCTTAATGAGCCCAGGATTTTCAGAGAGTGCTGAGTGTTCACTCTGTGAAAAAGTCAGACCCCTTTATAGGATGGTCCCAGATTGGGAACAGAAAAAAAAAAATCTTGACTACAGTAGTCAGCATTTAGCACTGATCTATGGAAAGTGCACTAATTTGTTCCTTCATATATAGTCTCTACCGAAATATTTATTAAGGTACCTGATCATGGCTCTCCGCATATGCAATGTATTTCTCCTCATACCGCCTATTTGTCAGCGTATGCACTATATTGCCCATATTCCAGTCTTCATCTTTCAACTCTTTAATTATCTGTTAAAAGGTAATTCAAACCTTACTTTTGTTTCAACTAAATTGCATTATATATTTTTCCGTGGCATTTTAGGGATTTGAAATTTTCCCTAAATTATAAAAATAGCATTATTCTTAGTCTCTCCTCATTTCAAAAAACCTTTGAAGTGATGAACTTCCCCTATTTGATCTCCCAAATGGGAATTCCTTCTGAACTCACTATAATACTCATTAGAATTTCTAAACCCATACTTCATGTTTTCTGCTATGTCAGCTGCCAACTTTTGATTAATAACCATGGCATGTCAACATTATTTAAACTATTCTCTTTTCTGCTTTATAAAACATTAAGCGATACACTTGGCATCATTTTAATGGTCGACTTCACAGAGCAATTTCAGTGTTGAAGCCCTATCTTTCCTTTGTTATGCAATACTTCATAAGCTTCCACCAACTGTTTTTGTTATAGTTCAACCTTAAATAGACTATCAATTAAAGTATTATATAAAAGTGTCAGTAATAGAACCAGGGAGTTTAACATTACACTATGTAATTAAAAAAATCAAAAGCAAAAACCCCCCAACTCTCCAAACATTTCAGCAGCCACTTGGCATACAGTCATGGAAGCAAAAATTAACACATATATGTGAACAGACCAACCATTCCATTCCATTTTATCCAGAATGAAAGTACTAAACACTTTTAAGCACTCAACAATGAGAATGTAGATACTATTACATCAAAATCAATTGTAAGAAAATACGCAATATACTGTGTTTGGCGTAATAGAAGCATACATGCCATGTATACTTGAGTATTCTTCCCATTAGCCTATTTTTTTGGAATGAGTATTTCTGATTTTTAAGAAAACTGTTAGCCTTCCAGTGGAGTTAGGAATGGCAACAAGCAGAAATCTGAAAAATCTTTTTTAAACACACAATCATGCGTGTTCACTTGGTTCAATTGTCAGAAGCGTTTGCTCAATTCATATATCAGTGTTTTCAGACAGCATATCAAGGCACCAAAAGGTACCTTACTGAAAAGTCAAACCACTCGTCTAAGAGGCTGGTTTGCATCTTTCTGCTCTCAGGACCATCCATCACTTCCTACTCCAAACTGACTCAAGGAAACTGATGGAAAGAAAACTCTAACCAGCCCTTATTAGCACTGGCTGTTAGTTGTCCTTGGAGTAGCAAGTCTTATAGAACTTCATGAGTATCAGCTGGGGCCTGTTGGTGATATGACTTTAAAGGGGGAAAAGTATCCCACACATCTAATGGGGTTTACATCTCTGATTTAAGAACACACACTTTTGTGAGTCACATATTTTATTTTTCTTTAAGCTGCCCATGCTTTTATTGAGGCCATTAATGCTCAAATGAAATATTTATTGCCTTTATTGCTTTTCAGATGATCATGCTGTCATTGGGGATTTGCTTCAAATCTTATGTCTAATTGAAAGACTTATTCTCTGAAGGGTCTGGCAGCCTTTTGAGATTGTTTATTGTTTTATTCCCTTTTTTGCCATTCCTTTTATTAAGGAGAGGGCAATTTAAATCCCTTTCTTACAAGAGCTATTGGAGTTTAATGCATCATTACTTTTTAAGCACATTTACAGGTTTTTTTATTCCTCTTTTCTTATACACACCCTACTGGTTGGTGCTGTGTGGCACAGCATGTTCTTGTGCATGTATTTTTTTGTTTTTCCTTTGCTTTATAAGTTGTGTTAGATAAAAATGTTACATTTAACTTGCAGAGGGCTTTCATTGTGTCTTGTACATAAATATAGGATTATTAAATGCAAATGTTTATTTCAGTGTTCAGAGATAAAAAAGAGCTGTTGCAAAAAAGAGACTATTTGGACAGAACTAAAATCCAACAAAGTAGTCTAGGCTCATCACAAAGTATAAAGAAAAAAAAGTCAACCAGAATACAAAGATCACATATCGATCTCATACCAAGAGCCCCTGCTCACCAGAGGGAGGCCCTGAGCCATAGTGGTGACAAGGCTCTTCGTCTGACCTATAGAGTCATGGCTAAAGACTAATAAGATTTATATAGGGGCATGTGAGGGACTACTAAAATTGCAAGTTCTTGGCTGCGACAGAACAAAGTTACATGGATTACTTAGAAGGTTTACTTTATATAAAACACACCTCTATCATGGAAAACAGAAAAGTTCATTTTGTTTTCTCACCTGTATCCATTTATCTGGAATTGCCATGGCCAGTCGATAATCAAATCCACCTCCTCCCTGCGCAATAGGGCAACAAAGAGCTGGCATTCCAGAAACATCCTTGAATAAAAAAATACATTGTAACATTATTTTGATAGAACTTCAAGTTACTCCTTACATTTTCAACCCTAAGAAAGCTTTCCTATATTTAAAAAGTCATCAGATATCAAACCCCACACATTACTGCTTTCAAAATCTACAGTGCAGAGTGTACAATTATACTTCAATGTAACAATGGCAGTTTCTACAATGAGGGTTGCCTTCCATCTTCAGGAGACTTACCCTGTGCTAATTCTGCATGAGCTAGCATGCAAAAAAGAGCACGTATCCATGGGAGCAAAAGAAGTTAGCCACCTCAGAAACCTGTTCCTCAGAGACTATAGGAATATACTCATGGCAGCCAGCCCTTTCCGCACTTTCATTATCATGGCTATGTATTTTTGGTGTGATGAGAGCCGTCACTCTTTAGCTTTGAACTTTTTTTTTTTTACACCAGTTGGATGTATGTAAACTAGATAATCCAGACAACCAGCTCTACCAAGTGAGTTATGTGCATAAAACTCAATCCCACATTCCTTGCTTTGACTCCAACTGGGTCAAAAAAAGGGACCAAAGAATGCAGAATCAGAAACATGGATTGAAATTCCAAAAAATTTTGTTCTCTCCCCCTTAAAATATATTTCACTCTTGTAAGTGCATCATTTATTGAATGTACTAGATGACTAGACACTTACATCACATGTTCCTGAATAGATGACCCTCCCCACCACTTTATATAATACAGATTGGACCTCCCTGGTCGGGCACCCTCAGGACCTGAGTGTCTGGACTAGGGAGTTTGCCAGACCAGGGGAGGTCAGTGTTCCTCCACTGGCTGTACCGATCCCAGGTTCCTCTCCCTGGGGCTCCCTGCCCTGCTGCTGGCCCCACTAACGTTGCCCAGCACAGCTCCCCATCTTGCTGTCCGTCCGCTGCCCCAGTGTCTCTCGGGGTTCCCAACAGGGACCGCTTGGCCACAGCCAGTCCCACTGTCGCAGGGTGTTCCCCAGGATTCCCAACTGGGGGCCACCCAGCTGCCGCTGGTCCTGCTGCTGATGGGGATTCCCCAGCCGGGGGCTGCTCCAGCCACCCCCGCCCCACTGCTGGGGCTGTGCTGCTGTTGGAAATTTTGTGGGTTCCCCAGCAAGGGCCATCTGCCTCAGAGTCATACTTCAGCCTGGGGTTTGCCAGCGGAGGCTACCCGCTCACCATGACCCCACTGCCAATGGGGTTTCCTGGGGTTCCTGGCCAGGCCACCCAGCCACAGGCATCTTGGCTGCATCCCAGAGTTCCCCGGGTGGGGCCAAGACTCCCCAGTCACCTGGCCCCACTAACACCAGGGGCTCAACAACCAGGGGCGCAGCTCCCTGGCCACTGCCTGTCCTCACTGATGCTGGGGGCTCCTGGCCAGGCTGGGCCCTCCCTAGACGATGCCTGGCCCAGACAGGGCTCCCCAGCCCCTGCATTGCTCCGGGACAATTTGGTCCAGCAACATCTGTGGCCCTGCTGAATGATGGATATTACCAGACCAGAGTCTCCCAAGATTTGGGAGATTCAATCTCTAGAAGACATTTCCAACCCTTCAATTACAAGCTATCCACAAATATTTGTAGTTTACCTATTATGTGAATAAAAGATTTTCAAACAAGATCTAGGAGCATTTCCAGTACAACTTCTGCAGTATAAGCACACATTTTGCCACTTCAAAAAAGTAATCAAAATAAGCCACATTTTATTTACAAAAATGATTGTAAATGTCTTTTTGCTGCATATATTGTGCTCTAGAAGAAATTTGCCCCAGTTCAGAAGATCCGGGTGCATGGTATAAGGTTAAATGGGATAAAATGATAGAGGACTATGCAGAGGAGATCCTCACTTTGTTTTTAAATGACTCTTCTCTTCTGTATTTCATTCCTATAGAAGACCTGAGAGAAAGTCCGTGTGTGAGTATTTCTATTTAAACACTAGCGTAAGGAACCCTGAAAACATTAAAGAGGTTAGCAAAATTTCTAGGCTAGTCACAAGGTTTTCTACACTTCTGCTCTCCCCGTGTGGATACTTTCAATAAAGTGAATAGGCCCAATGAGGTCCATGGAAGTGATTCTCCCTTCCCAAAAAGTTAAAGACAATGTTCAGGAGAAGAGCCCAACAGGTCTCCTAAATTTTTCAGGCACATGCCTTTCACTGCTGTGGCATGCAGTGCAGGAGGTCTCTGATAAATTCCTGACATCATGACATTCTGAAGTCTATTAGATCAAGTACAATGTTTCTAGCAGGCCTTGAGCTTTGATAGCCAAATTACTACTGTTCTCTCAAGCTAATTTCTACAATTATTAATAACAAAATTATAAAACAAACATTTGATATAACTACACCGGTGGCATAAACAGAAACATTAGTGATGAATGCTAACTTCAGTCACATTTTAAAAATTAACAGCTTATTCACACCACTTTACAGGCAAGTTTGAAGTGTAAAAACTCACTTGTTAGTTGGAGTGGAGTTATATATTAGATATCAGTCCTAAAATTTCACTGAGAAGTCTGATGTTTTCTGATGCCTGAAACTACTAATTGATTCATCTGTAGTCTTCCAAAAACTCCATTTTTATCTGAAGTGTGTGGTTTAATTCTGGTTATTAGCATTTGTTTTCATTATTGCCCAAAACATTTAATTCTCACTTTAAATTAAAAGGTGAAAGAAACCTTAATACTTCAACCACTAGCTACTTGCACACCGTATTCCTGTCTGGCGCCAGTGTTTGTGCCATCCTGCACAGTGTGAAACAGGACACTGGTACACAAACAGGCCACCACATTAGAACTATTTAGAGCACCACAACTTCTATTAGCATCAAAAAAGCAGAGCTACTGGACTGGATTCCCGCTAAGGTATGCGCCTGCATGGCCATGCACAAAAAAATTCTTCCCCTGCCCACCTCCTCTGAGGAGCCAAGCAGCAGCGCTCCCCCAGCAGGCATTGCTCTGGTGAGGGAGCCACTAGGGTAGGGGCTGGGATCTGCTGTGACCATGCGGTGGAGGGAAGCCTTCTCTGGTGGCCGGTGCTGCCCTGTGGAGGGAGGGCTGGGGCCTGTTCTGGTGGCTGGATCCGGGAACGGGACCTGCTGCATGGCAGGGAATGTGTGTCTGTTCTGGTGGCCGGGAACAAGACATTCTGCATGGCTGGGGAGGGGAGCGGGGGGAGAGGAGGGGCAGACTGGGTCCACTTCAACAGATGGGAACGGGACATGCCACATGGGGAGGGAGGGAGGGAGTGGGGTCTGCTCCTGTGGCCAGGTATGTGTGTGTTAATAAATTGGGTGTGTCAGTGGCACACATCCAAACCAGCACACATGACCTCAATATTGGTGCACGAGCCAAAACTTGCTCTGCTCATGGTTGGAAAATCTTAGAGGGAACATTGCTGCTGGATAACCAGCCATCCAGAGGTAAGACATCTTTTTAGACTTAATTTTTTTTTTTTTTTTTTTTTTTTGTCAAAGGGAATTGAAGGGTTTGGTCAAAAAAGGAATCTCAAGATTCTCAAAGCTACCTTGGGCCTAGAAATTACTAAGGCGAAGCTAAATGAGGAATATAGAAAATTACAAAAATCATCTGCTTAAAGTGATCAGACAACTCTTCAAGGAGTATATGACAATCTGTCATTTTCTAGGCAAAGCCTCTCGTCTCTCATGAGGAACTTACTCAATTGTCATTATATGCAAGCACAAATTCATGCTTGCCATTTTAATTTAAAAATCATATCAATAGTTCTTATACCCCAATCTCTTTCCATCATTAGCATGTGGCTCAATTGCACATTTTGTCTATAGACTCCCCCTAGACAAAAAAAATGTATTGAACTAAAGTAGTTTTCAATTTAAAGAGAACAAATTGAAGACCTATCTTGTTTAAAAAAAAACTCCAACCAAATAATGCAAACAGGCTGAACTCAAAGTTTCATTGGCAGGAATGTTGATAATCTGACTATCACTCCCTAGATGATGAACCAATTTTACTTCAAGTGAACTGAAAGATCAATATAGCCACCTTAAGTTTTGTGTGTCAAATAATTGCTTCTATTAATCAATTGCTATTTTTGATACCTCATGTCATTAAGTTCTTAAAAGCACTTTGGTTGATATTTGTCAGTTACATATTAGGATGCCACATTCAACTGAAATTAACCTTATTTTGGTTTTGGAAGGCTACATTGGAATTCTTAATAAAACAGTGTGGATTTAAAAGAATAGGCCTTCACATGCTTCATGACACACCAGATGCATCCTGCATATTGCATTCGTCTTTTCTGGGTGGCTGGAAGTAGTAAACAAAACCCCCAGATGCATTACAATACGGCATACTAATAAAGACATTCTAAAAAAAGAATTTAGAGTTTATTTTTCTTAACATAAAAACACGTCAGTGAAAAACACCCAACAATCAATTAACAGAAATTTACAGCTTTAGAGTTTGATATTACCATTAGCAATTCCGCATGCCAACTATACTCCTTTGAAGCCAAAACCAGTTTTCAATGCTTTCCACCAATTTTAACAAATACTACTTATGCAGAAACCCTGAACATTTTAATGTTAAATCTAAATTAGCATAAACATGTAAGAATCTTCTAAATTTATCACATTTATCACAGAGGGGAATTGTCAATTATACATATATTGAAATATATCAGCGCATAGCTTCTTTGTGATTGCTAATTTGATACCACAAATAAGTAGTCAACATTTGGCAATCAAAGCAATAACTAACAAGCAACACAATGGTATCTGAATTAAGAACCCTCATACAAGCTAACCTACATCATTCGGAATGTACCTCCAATATAATGAAAAATAACACATTAATACTCAATTCTCCCCCTGTACACGCACACAAAGATGATTGCATGGAGAAGGAACCCATCCACCCTTAGTATGTATCTTCTGGTACTTTTCTTTGTCAAAATTGTCACTAATAATTAGAAAACAATGCACACTACAATAGAAACTGATTAATGTTAAATGATGTGTAACATACTAATTCTAAAGAAGTTGCAATATAGACACAATGACATTTCACCAGTACTCTTATTTACTATATTATAAACCTTTACTCAGATATGGCTAAACTTAATATTACCTCGGCTACTGTTATACATTCTGGATGCAATAAATTAACCATATGGTTGGCCATTATTAGATAAACGAGGGCATCTTCATCCACATGTAGACCAAAATATTCATGGTAATCTCCACTGAAGCCAGTACCTAGTTAACAAAAAAAGTTAAGGCCCCAAATACAGTGAGTCAGATTTTCAAGTGTCAAGCATTTTTTTATTTGCAATAATCCATTTAATCACAACATGCAAAAGAATAAAAAAAACTTAACTATTTAAAAAATGACTTAAATGAAGACCTACTCAATGTATCTTCTTCTTGTTAAAATGTACTCAGAAGTATAGCAGCAAGACAAACAGGTAGGGCAATGGTCTCCAAACTTTATACATCTAAGATCACTTTTTAAATCTCAGAACAAGCGAAGATCTACTGCCCCATCCTTCTGCCAAGACTCCATACCTTCCTTGAAGCCCCGTCCTCTCTATTCTCCTCGTCTCCATCACTTGCTATCCCCAGCCCTTATACACTCTACATTGCCACTCTCCCCCCCCGCCCCCAATTCTTCTGTAGGAAGAGGTTTTTCCAACATTTGGCCTGTCTAGACTGGACCAATTGTCAGAAAAACCCCTTCTTTTGGAAGCCCCCTTATTCCTCGTGGAACGAAAGAGCATGTTACCGAAAGAGCATGTTTGCTCTTCCACTGAAAAAAAACCAGAAGAACAAATGCATCCCCGGATGCGGAAGAGTTTTTCCGGGATCTCTCTGGAATCCTGGAAAAACTCCTGCAGTCTAGCCGTACCTTCACTGGGTTGAGACAGGATGTGTGGGCTCTGGGGTAGGAATGAGGGATTTGGGTGTAGGAAGGGGTGAGAGGTGCAACCTCTGGGAGGAAATCTGGATGCAGGAGGAGGTGGAGAAGGGGACCTTGGCTTGGGGAGGGGGCTCCAGGCTGGGGAGTGTTGGGGTACTAAGCAAGCCACAGGCTTGTGGATGTGAAGGTGCAGGAATTTGGGTTGGGGGTAAGTGATGGGCTCAGGGAAGAGGGGGGTCCAATGTATGATAGGCTCAGATCTAGGGTCTGAGGGGTGCAGGAGTGTTATAATGCTGTAGCCAGATGGGGGCTTGGACCCAATTGGGGGTTTGTTGTCCAGGCTTCATTTTTAAATAGACTATGTCAAACACAAAAAGTTTCTGCATTGTCTTTATTTATGAGAAGGGCAGGGAACCTGTTTTGAGTCAGGGGTCACTGACCCACAGAAAAGTCAGCTGGGGCCACACAAGGGAGATTAAAAAAAAAAAAAAAAAAACACCCTCCTCCAAAAACCACCCAAGCCTCACTAATGTGGCCCCGCTATGCTGGTGCAGGCAAGGGACATGGTACTAGGGAACGGTGCTAGTGGGTGCTGGGGCAAGGGACAGGGTGGCAGTGGGGGCAGGGGACAGTGGGGTTCTGGGGTGAGGGCAGGGTGCCAGTAGGAGCAGGGAGTCCCCTATACCCGCCTCCTCCCAGGACTCCTCCTCTCCCTGCCCCTTCCCCCCCCCCCCCCCCGGGAGAGCAGGGAAGCCCCAGCACGCGCCTCCTCTGGGGCCAACTCCCCCCTCCCACAGAATGGTGCACTTGGGCTGAACACCATGGCGAGCTGGCCGGGAAGCCGCTCCTCCTTGCCTCAGCCCAGCTGCACTGCGCTCAGCCCAGGGAGGCTGCACATCACTCCAGCTCGGCTGGAGCAAAGAGGAAGGGCTTCCCGATCAGCAGGAGCGCGGTGCAGCCTCCCCGGGCTGAGCGCGGTGTAGCTGGGCTGAGGCAAAGAGGAGTGGCTGGCGCAGAGGGGAAGCTGCCTGGCTAGCTGGCCGTGGTGTTCAGCAGAAGCAGAGGCTGCGCCACGCTCCAGCTGATCAGGCGGCTTCTCCTCTGCTCCAGCCCACGTGGAGCGTAATGCACCCTGGCTGAGCGCCATGGTCAGCTGGCCAGGCAGCCACTCCTCTGCTCCAGCCCAGCTGCCCTGCGTTCAGCCTGGGGAGGCTGCGCCGCGATCCTGCTGATCGGGAAGCCCTTCCTCTTTGCTCCAATCCAGCTGGAGCGAGGCGCAGCCTCCCCAGGATGAACGCAGGGCAGCTGGGCTGGAGCAAAGAGGAGTGGCTGCCTGGCCAGCTGGCCATGGCACTCAGCCAGGGTGCACCGCGCTCCATGTGGGCAGGAGCAGAGGGAAAGCCACCCCATCAGCTGGAGTGCGGCGCAGCCTCCTCCGGCCGAACGCCACAGCCAGCTGGCCAGGGTGTTTCAGCCCTCCCAACCCAGAAGATCCCACCACACCACCACAGCTACTCACCTGTGTTGCTGCTCCGTGAGTAGCTACTCCGCAAATCAAGAGTGCCAAATTAAAATTAGTGCACAGGCACACGGTTCAGAGGGAGCTGAAGATTGACTCAGAGCCCCTGTGATCAACAGGTAGATCACGATCTACTGGTTAGTGTTCATGGAGGTAGGGTATTCTTTCAATTAAAACAAGCTTGATTACTTACCAATTCCATGATGGTGATATAGCATAGATGTAACACCATCAAACCGGAAGCCATCAAAGCCATATTCTTTTATCCACCATCTCAAATTAGAGAGAAGGAATCTCAAAACTTCCCAACTAGAATGTTAATAAGAACAATTTCTCAAGTTTACAACATGTCAACATACATTTCCTAACACAATGTATTCTCTAATATTATTACTAGCTATATTCTCCTTGCTGTTGTATTATCATAATGAACATAACATTCATCATCATTTTCCAAATACAATTGCATTCCAACAAAAAAATTCTTTCTTTAATAATATGCCATTTTAAGATGGAGCAAGATAGCCATGTGGACAAAGCTGGCAATGGGGTTTGTTGCAAGGGAAAGTTCCAGGGTTGGTATTAGTGTGGTATATCCTGTGGTTGTTGGTAAGAATCATCTTGAGGTTAAGGTGGTTGTCTATAGGAGCTTTGTCCACATATTCACTCTGCTGATACCATTATTGGACCTAACCAATTGAGTTATAAGATCAAGAACACATATTCCTGCTCATCCAGAAATATACTTTATGCTATCATGTGCCGACAGTGTCCGTCTGCTATGTACATTGGACAAACGTCTCAGATACTTCGCCAAAGAATCAATGCACAGAAAACAGATATTAGACAGGATCACAAAGAAAAAACAGTTTCTTGCTACTTCAACCAGAAAGGGCATTGTCTCAAGGACTTAACTACCTGCATCCTGCTTCAAAGACATTTTAACACCAGACTTGAAAGAGAATCCTCTGAACTGTCATTCATACTTAAATTTGACACTTTACACCTAGGTCTTAACAAGGACGCTAATTATCTTACCCATTACAAAGATAGCTTCCCCAATTATCACCTCGAATATCATTAGCTCACAGACATTTACCTCCCCCCTCGTCCCCCTTCTGTTCTGAAATTTGATTTGTCCTTTTCATATGTGTTCATTTTTTTGATTGTATCCTCCGGTATATATGGTCATGCCAATTTTCTTCCACTATTTGATCTGAGGAAGTGGGTCTGGCCCACGAAAGCTCATCACCTAATAAACCATCTTGTTAGTCTTTAAAGTGCTACATAGTCCTGTTTTTTGTTTCAGCTAGACCAGACTAACACGGCTACATTTCTATTACTAGGCCACATCCTGTATGTTGAGCTATGGCAAAGTTAGTATTTTTGTCTAGGACCTTTCATCCAGATAGCTCACATATTTTTGGGACCTTTCTCCTTGGTAGATGGTGATAAGATAGAGTGACTTTCCAAGATACAGGGTTAGGGTTAGGGTTAGGCACTTCCAAGAATACCCTTGAACTTAGCAGGTACATCATTACTTATAATACCCCCAAAATAACCAGTTGAGACCAGACTGTATAACCAGGAAGGACAGAAATAATAAATGTAATAGACAACCACAAAAGGCCCATGGTAACAAATTGATGAATATGATAATAAGTTCAGATCAATTATATCCTGACCTATTGGAAAAAAGACATTTCACCATGAGTAAGGTGAGGAAATAAAAATAAGGAGAAAAGGAAACATCCCTTACTGAATACGCATCAAACAGAACAACTTCAGCATAGCATATGATGAAAGTGGCATCCCAGCATACAGGTGGTAGGAGGAGGAGATGTAGTCCTGAGGAGGTGCCAGAATAATGGCCACTGGTGATGATGGGGAAGGTGCAAGTGATGAGGAAGAGAATGGTTAATACCTCGGGTTGTTCTAGAAGGAATGGTGTGAGTATATGGCATGGAAATAGAGAGGTACATTTCCTATTTATCTTCTGAAATTGGAGCGTTTGTGACTGTCTTACATATATTAATAAACTATGTTCGCAAATATACAAGAGTTCCTATAATGTGAGTGTTGCATCTGTGCACATCAGGGTTCCCAACCATAGAATAATTGAATACATAGCCTGATACTGGGACAAAGGACCTATCAACCCTACAGGTGGTAACTGGAAATTTATAAGCAATCTTAGATCAGACAACATACATTGCTGTGATTTTTAGATCAAACGGAAGCAAAACTTCTGATAGTAAAATAATTTTAAAAATTCATGTTTAGCATTTAGAACAGGGGTGGGGAACATAAGTTCTGGGGGCCGGATTCAGTCCCCCGCTTGCCTAGCTCCAGCCCCTGAAGCTCAGGGAATGGCAATACATAAAAACCTGTAGGAGAACACTTCAATCTCCCTGGACACACTATTGCAGATCTAAAGGTAGCCATCCTGCAGCAAAAAAACTTCAGGACCAGACTTCAGAGATAAACTGCTGAGCTGTAGTTCATCTGCAAATTTGACACCATCAGTTCAGCATTAAACAAAGACTGTGAATGGCTAGCCAATTACAAAAGCAGTTTCTCCTCTCTTGGTGTTCACACCTCCAGATCAGCTGCTTGAAGTGGGCTTCATCCTCCCTGATTGAATTTACCTCGTTATCTCTAGCCTGATTCTTGCCTGCATATTTATACCTGCCTTCTGGAAATTTCCACTACATGCATCTGATGAAGTGGGTCTTTGCCCACAAAAGCTTATGCTCCAACACATCTGTTAGTTTTTAAGGTGCTACAGGACTCCTTGTCGCTTTTGCAGATCCAGACTCTCACAGCTACCCCTCTGATACTTGTTGGATCACAGGAGTTCCTTAAATAATTTAATATGACACACTAATATCGTTAAATGTTGTATTTGTTCGGCAAAAAAACCAAAACAAAACAAGACGTCAACAATTAAATTTTGTTTGCATGCAACCAGTGATGGACTGCTTTTTTAGTACTGAATATTTTACATCAGGATTTTAATTTAAAAGATATTTTCTGAATTGTACTGTTAGATTACTACTGAAAGCACCAAGTTCAGTAGAGTATAAATTGGTGTTTTACCTGTAGAGATTGCTACAGGTTCACAAAAAACCTTTATTTGGCAGTTTCTATGATCACTTCTGCTCTAATCCTATCTATCTGCCTAATATACTTTAAGACATTTTCAAAAGAGTAAACAAAATTTTCAAACATAAAATAAACAAATATACAAAAACAAGAGCTGACCCATCCCTGAAAGAACAAGGGAAAACACTAAGAGAAAGAATAGTTAAACTTATACAGGCACATTAAAACAACAACAAAAAAGTTAGCTAAATTCATTAAATAGTTTCCCTTTAGTCTCCAATTATACCTCATGTATTAGAGAGACTCTTCTCCCTTTCTCCTTGTTACCGTCATCAGACAAAATTACAGCTTAGCTCCATTATTCACCTTCTCAGATGGAAGCCTGTGCCTTTAAATCACATTCTCTTCTCCACAGTCCATTCACCAGACTGCGTGGAACATCATTCTTCCTCTCCAAGCAAAATATCCAGCCAGCCTGCTTGTCTGATTTATTATTCCATAAACATCTTTGGCAATTTTCCTGTATAAAATCTAACTTTTCCTATCTTATGCCTATTTAATCCATTTCCCCACATCACAAAACTACTAGACAGGTTTATATATTTTAAGACCTAGACTGAAAATGGCAAACTGTAATGGAAATATGCAGGACATACCTATGTGGGGGGGGAACAACATCACTGGGATAGGACAAGTCAGTGACTGAAGAATCCTGACCTTATTGAAATCAATGGCAAAACTCCCTTTGCCTTGAATGGGACATGAATGCCACTATAACATTTTTCATACAAAAGCAACTACATGAAAATAACAAAATTATTGTTGCAAATTCAAGCACTGATTAGTTAGAAAAATGTCAAGGACCCCCTATAATTGTGCAAATACATTATGATACCTTCTTGAATAAAAGGAACAAATGCCTTTAACAATATACACAGACCCCCTCTGCCTCTGAGTCATTCCATTTTAATAAAGACCTTTTCTAGGGATCAATCAGGGTTGTGTAGTACATAAGGTTGTCTACAGACTACTGTCTCATTTCTTGCATGGACTGATGAGGATTCAGAGAAGATCTGGAGGAGCAATTAAAGATTAGAAAGCATGCTTTCTAATGAGATGAACACAATCTATTTAGCTTAAAAAAAAGTTACGCTTGACTTGATCACACTCTAGAGAAGTACTCACACAGGAATCCAAAATTTTACATAGTAGAAGGTTCTTCCATTTAAAAGATAAAGGCATGAAACAATCCAGTGGCTGGAGGTTGAAGCTACACAAGAGTCAGACTGGCAATAAGGCGCTTATTTATAACACTGAAGGTAAGTAACTATTGGAACAATTTACTCAGTATAATGGTGGATTCACCAGCACAAGTAACTGTTAAATCAAGAGTGGATATTTATTCATTTGTTTACAGATAAGTTTAGCTCAAGAGAAATTATTTTGGGAAGTTTGGTGTTCTGTGTTATGCAGAACACAATGGTCCCTTCTGGCCTTGACTCTAAAAAGATATACAGGGAATGATGCAGGAGATTGCTGGAAGAGCCACTGGTCTAATGATTAATGCTGCCTTGAGGAACTGGATGTTAGAAGTCTTAAATAAATGTAGGCACTTCACTTAAACCAAACTATCCATGGAGATCATTAATTACATGATCCAAACTTAAGACCTTGAAGTGAAATTTGCAGAAATATTGAGTATTTATCGTATCATACAGATGTGTATATTATTAGGAACAGAAGACATGAAAAGAGAAACAAAATTAAGTGATACATTTTAAATATAAGATAGACGTTGCCTGAAAAAAACCCCCACGAGTTTAAGAGGACTTTTGTGAAGATTATCAGTGAGGAAAATATCAGAAGCCATACTATCCTTTAGAGCAAGGGTGGCCAACCGTGGCTCATGAGCCGCATGTGGCTCTTCACCCCCCACGCACCCCTACAAACAGCCCCTGGCTCCCTGGGTGCAGGGGAGCCATCCGGTGCCACAAAATGGTGTTGGCAAGATGGTGGCGGCCAGTGGGAGCCTGATGTGGCCAAAAAGCCTAACCCGCAATTTTTAAAGGGGCAGCGTTTTGTTTTTGTTTTGCTCAACAATTTGGGTGCAGCTCTTCGCATTTTTTCCACCGCTGTTTCAGCTGTCTTCATTTAATGGGTTGGCCACCGCTGCTTTAGAAACATCGTTGAATAAGGAAAGAAATAAGCTCTGAAGTCTCCAAACAATGAGACATCTCCAAAATAGTAGCAAATAATGCAAAGCATTTATTTAAATGCAACAAGATAGCTCAACTTGTGGCTCTCTACTTCATTTAAACTCATTTGCAGATGGGTTTGTGAACAGTGATAAAAGAAAGAAAAATGGTCCTGGAGGAAAGAATACAGAACTTAAACAGACAAAAACAAGATGCCACATTAGCAACACAGTTTTACAGCCCTAAGAATGCTAGTTTTTTAGCTTCAAAGATAAGTTGGGAAACAGGACAAAATTCATTTAGATTGTGAGCTTCTTGGGACAGAGACAGTGTCTTTACCATTTGATAAAGGCCTAGCACACTTTCGCATGGTATGAAATAAATATAATTAACAAGACAGTGATTGGCTGAGTCCTCATCCTATAAATGATCTTTACACAAACACTGTCATGATCAAAGAACAGGTTTATTAAGATTATGAGGAAGGAAAGTGGGATTTTGAAGGACTCTATGGCATGACTGGAACACCATTCAAAACAGCACTTGCAGGACAGATTTTAGCACCAAAAAAATGTTTCCTCCACATTTTCAACTGAAAAGCTGATTTCAGATTTCATAAGAGAACCTCACCTAAGATGATCTGGTTTCACAATATTATTGAGACTTTACAGCATCTTCTCTACATGAAAAGATAACCAGAAAACCTGTGAAACAGTCCTTGAACCAGGTTAAACAGTTTCACATCTATGTGAGATAATAAAAGAAAACAATCTAATAAGTTCACTGAAAAGACTCACTGACTCCAGTCAGTGGTGCAACTACAAAAATTGAGGATCTGTTGTACTAAAAGTAACAGGGATTTCTTTGCAACTAAACTTATTGTTTCATATTATATAAATTGTGAAAAATAGGTGACAGTAAAAGCAGGTAGGCAGTTAAATTGAGTTAGCTCTCAAACACTCAACATGTAATCAACCACTCAAGTTCATAAAGCAAATTAAATTTATTAAATGACAGACAGTTCCAATATTAAGTTACATATTGGAGCACTTTCAAAAGAAACAGTTGATTATCTCACATTCTGCCAATGAAACACAGCAAAACAAAACAGCCAAAACTATGTGATTAGCGAGCATTATTAGATAAAACTTATTTTATCTGATTAAGTTACATCTTGCGAACTAGACTTTTGCAGTGTGTTAACTCAAATATCCAGGTATCTTATGGTATTTTTAAGTATTTCTTCTGTTTATTGGTTTACTCAACGCTTCACATTTCATTTATAGTTTAAGAACTTTATTGAGTTTCAGATAATACCAGACACCAATATAATCAGATGAAGCTCTAATCTGCGTTTACTGGACATACCAACTTGAAAAAAGTTTAAAAATCAAAACAGATTAAAAAAAAACAGAGAAACAGGGTGGCAACTAAACTAATAGAATGTTCTTGTAATATAACATCTATTTGTTGCAGGTGCATAAGCCAAGAATAGCTTCCATAAAAAGTGCAACATACACTCTTCAAAGCTTCATGACATTTTGGACAGCATCATTAAACCCACTGGCTTGAATTAAGGATATTAAAAGGTGATTATCTGGCTAATCGTATAGTCAATACAATTTATATTCACTATACAATTAGTCGCTAAGTGCTGCTCTGCAGAACCACAGCAAGGGTAGCTCCAGGAACTGACTGAAGCCAGGACTGAGCAGTCCTGGCTCGAGCCGGCTCTGGAGCCACCCATGCTGCAACTCTGCATTTGAAATGCAGTCAGAGCTGCTGGGCTCTTATTACATTTAAAATGCAGAGGCACAGCAATCAGTGCAAGTTGAGACTGCTCGGTCCCAGCTTGCACGGAGTCCAGCAGCCCCTGTTTGCTGCAGACATCTTTGTCCGCCATGAATAAGGGCTGGTGCCAGAGCAGCTTTTGTTTACGGTGGCCAGGGCTGGCCAACAGCAGGGGCTGCTGCGAACAAGGGTTACCCTGACAAGATAAAGAAACTTTTTCTGTTCTTGTTTCATTGAAATGAAGATGGCTAAAAGTGGCATTTTTCTTCTGCACAATGAAGTTTCAATGCTCTATTAATTTTCGGTTGTGAACTTTTGAAAGAACCAACATAGTGTTTTATTCAGAGTTACGAACATTTCAGAGCTACAAACAACTTCTATTCCTGAAGTGTTTGTAACTCTACTGTTCATTATCAGGCACCTGGTATAATAGAATGGTGACATGAAATTAATTAATGATCTACCATATACCGAAGACTATTATGGAATAACATATTATGCATTTCATCTTTTCTCTTTGCAGCAGAATCCAAATACAAGGGAGACTCAACATAAGATCTTGATTAAGTAGTATTCTATCTTTCAAAAAAGACATTAAACAATTTCCAGTAAACACATCAGCTAATTTAATGCATGTTTTATATCAGTGAGTATAGTAGTTACAGCATTTTTTCCAAGGGATAGCTGCCTGATAGCTACATAACTTTTAAAAAGAACCATGACAAATGTTATAATATGAGATGTACATAAGATCTTTAAAGAAAAGCTAATGGAATACATTACACTTCATTCACTAAAATGAATTAAAAAGGAAGAATAAGCTATTTTTCCATCTATCAAAATAAAACCAAAATCAATTAGGTAGATAGTCTACCAATTTTAAGATGTTAGAGGTTATCAGAATGCAGAACAGTTGCTGCAAAGGAAATCCTCCAAAACAGTCACCTGACTGGTACCTTTGTACGGTATGGTACTGTTCTCTCCCTCTTTAACTGGGAGTTGAGTCAAGATAGATTACTTCTTCCCAAAATTGGGAAGTGTAGATACTAATCTAGATGCAGCCTCTGGGGTGTTAAATTCAGTCGTATAAATGAACAACTCCGTTTTCCAGGAGAGTTATTCTTTCTTGAATATTAAAAATACATTAGTAAAAATTAATATGTAAATGCTTCAACTTGGAAGACTAAGAATAATCCAGGAGACAATGTTTTTAGTTAATTGATTCAGAGGTACATAAGAAGATAAACAGAACAAATTAGCCCTCTTAACAGATTAAACTTCTATAAATGATTGTGTTCTGACATTTGCAATTTTTAAAGGAAACTAACCTTAACCCAAAACTGTTGATATCTCTCTGTTAATCTTCACAAATACAAAAAATGCAGCCCTTTGCTGCACAAGTGCCCTTTGCAACTGTAAGTCTAACAACTGCAAGTCTAACAACTGCCTCTACTACTGAGAAACATTTAAATACAATATTTAAGTACTCATGCTGTGAAGATAGAAAGGTTTTTTCAAATATTCAGCTATTAGGCTTAAATCAGATACTAATATAAAAAAGAATAGACAGATGCTATATTTTTATTCAGAGAATAATGTGTTCCAATATTACCAAGACAGCAAGTGACTTCTGCTTTAGCTAGCACATAACTCAAATCAATGCTGGTTTTCCCTTTCCTGTCCTCCCCCCTTCAATCACAGATTAATGGTCTTTGAGAAGATGCTTCAATAAGAGTCTCTTTATCACTTCCTGAAGTATAGTGCACTAAGAATAGTAAACATTAATTAGTAAGAGAAAGAATGTTCAATAAGGGAAAACAATAGACACACAGCTGTTACCTTTTTGCACTATATTAGAGGCGTGCTTTGTCTTCCTTGAAAACTTAAGAGTTTTTATATCAGAAACTCCTCTTCCCTCGAGTGATTTCATAATAGGAATTTACATAAACAAGTTATGAATGTTTAATACTTAAATATTTTAAATTAACTCATCCACAAACACACAAACTGAAGTGAATTCAGGGCTAAATATGCTTATATTGTCTTTCATTTTTTATAATGCAAAAAATATTTGTACTCCAGACAAAGCTGAAGTGGGAGCTAACAAGCCTGATTAATCCAAGGAAAGACACACAGCTGAAGTGAAATTAAACTGACACTATTTGACATCTAGTATTCCTCATTGCTTTAAGGAGTCTTTAGCGGATTTTAAAAAATTGGTTTTCCACTCCAATGCTAGATCTGAAAAATTATACCAGAGTACCTTCATCATTATCATCCATATATGGATGAAAAAAACAGGCCTTCTAACTTCAGCAATTCCTTGCAGAGGCTGCGGGAATGTTCTATGAACTCTCTGCTCTTGGGTATGTGGCCTGCTCAGAACTAAGCAGTGATAGGACATATTTCAATATTTCTGTTCTCTCACAATGTTAACTGACACATTACAAAAGCCTAACAGCAAATAATAATAATAAATAATAATAATAATGAAAGGAAACTTTTTCAAAACAGCCTTAAGAAAAAGGATTCATGGACACCTCCTATAGAATCCATGAAGCTAAATCAAACAAAATCACCCACTGCCAATCCGCAATTACATGAATTCCTTATTAAACCTTTGGGAAACCATTTGTTTCTATTTTTATTGAGTTCATTTACTACTCCATTACCCAAAATGAGTCACACTCCGTGTACATCACTAAAATTTTACAATGTGATTTTGGAAAAAAAAAATTCTTAACAGATGTTACTTCCAGAGCTTTTGCTAGATCAAACATGAAATGTTCTACTATGCAAGCAAATGATAAGAAAGGTAACCATTTATTCAGTACTCTCACATTTCATGATACTATACAACATGGTATCAATTTACTTCAATAGCATCTGACCTTAGCATTTTTTTATTATAAATGTTTTGTCTTTTTTGCTTTCCTAACAGCCATGACAGTGAATTCAGCTCCCTCTCCCAACCTCTGAAGTCCAAGCTTCTACTGATATCTTAGAAGTGTAATGGTTTTTTTACACGGTGATTTAGTCCATAGTGAAGACATGCAAATTCTAGTCTGCACTAGCATGTCATCTTCTACCTGGACCCTACTGGAGCACACTAAGTTTTTTAGAGCACATTAACCTAGTCTTGTTACAAACAATGTTATGTCATCTTGTACTATAGAACATGTAGTGCACATCAGCAGATTCTATGGGGGCCAGTTTGAGAGCCACACACTAGTACAGACTAAACTTTTCATTCCTCTGCTGCAAGATACAATATTGTCTAGACAAGCTCTCCGTCCAGAGAAAGAGGGGCTATCTTGATCAGAGACTTCTGTGTGACATGGAAGAGGCCTTGCAGGTCATAATCACCACAGGCTAGAGGTCATGATGACATTCTACATGGGTGTGCACGGATGACTATAGGGAGACTGTGGGCACCAGAGAAAAGAGAAGGAATTCCACACAACCAGAAGCTTCAAATCAATACCAGGTCTTGTGTGTGAAAATTATGGGAAGATACTTTATGAAAAGGATGACCACCATTTATATCATTTTTGCTACCATTCTTATACAGCTGCAACAAGTCTTACACAAAGTATGTCATGTAAGGTATCATTTGAAAAATTATACTCTGCTTTGTAGGATTATCATGTGTATATGCATGTATCCTCTTTGTATATGAAGTAATTAAAATTTGCTGTGTGTCACGTTCTATTCCTGAGTAACTCCCACCAGACAAATTTACATTGAAACTAGCCATCACTGTTTGATGGGCCATCCATGTTGATGAGCCATTGAAGGGAAACCGTTCTTCATTGAGTCTTTCCTGAAGATGCCTTAGACAGTGTGGAGCCAATCCCTATCCCTACAACTCAGCAAAGAACATAAGGGCACACATCTAAGATTTCATCTTTTACCAGTAACTTCCCATGTGACCTTGGACCCAGTATCATCCACAGCACATGGGCTGAGCTATGAATTGCAAGCTGTGACATCACTACTTTATCTTCATTCCTGCTTCTTCAGCCTGTGATATTTTTAAGGAAGCTTTAAACACAGGACTGGACAACCCCCAATCTGCTTGGATGAACTGGAGAAACTAGTACCCACTGCAATTCCAAGGGGACAGAGATAAGTTTGCGTGGGGATGTGGGACTCAATTAAATGTTCTACTCTTTTCAGAGGAGTACATGCAAGCTATCCTTCATACTCCGGAAAGGTACAAGGCACTGCTGGACAACTTCAATTCTGCATTAAAAAAATGCATTAGCAGTAAAATGGACATAGAGTCATGTATAAATGACATACATTGTAAGAAAGTCACTGTCTTGGGGAGCTAACTCAGTTACAAAATAAGTTATCAAAATTCAGACATGAGAAGCAGCAGCACACTAGATGAGATTCCCTGCTGCCCCCCCTTCCAAAAATATAATGCTATGAAAAATTTTTATAAAGATTATTCGCAGATAAAGTAGACATTATTAAATGTAGGCTAAAGATATAAATTGGTGTGTCCTGTAACTGTCATACTGCCTACAATGCCTCAATCCTCCATTTCCATGCTAGAAATGTATGTGTGATGCAAGGAATAAATTAAAAGCCACACAAAAAAAAGACACTAGAAGCTTTTTTATGTAGAGAAGAACAAATGTGTGAAGTAACTAACTGTCAAGATTGTTGAAGCTGCAGCTTAAGCATTACTCAAGAAAGATTACATCCTGGGGAAATGTGAACAAAAAAAGAAAAAAAATGCCTAGAGGCCAAATAATATTTACTTGTTCCAATCAAATTCTAATATTCTAAATACTATTTTATCAAAGTGCTCTCACTTGTGCAAACAGTAAAAAGAAAATGAATGTGTTGAAACTATTATCTGTGGTTAACAAAGTCTGCAAAACATACATATTTTAATGAAAGCAATCTACTTTTTAAAAATAGGTTTTTCTAATGTTGATAAAAAGTGTGAGAACCTCAGCTGTGCTTGGGACACCAGTAGCACTTGAAAACAGTTTTTTTTTTTTTTTTACAAGAATACTTTACACATTTTAATATAATGGTTTAACCCGCTACAAAATAATTAATTTTATATTGAAAATATTTCCAGTTTTACATACAAAAACTATGAAATTTTAAAAAAGAATTTCTAACACAAATGTAAACATTTACTCACAGATTCAGTTTAGCTTTGTTCACCTTTACATGTCTCAATTTTTTTAAAATTGGTTTGCAATATGGAGTTCCATTTAGTCCAAAAACAAGATTTTAAAACTGAATTAGTTAACTATACTTAGATTCTACCTAGGCACTCCATAACTAATTTGAGATCTCTCACAGCTAAATTGCCTTAAGTTCACTATTAAATTAAGCCTGAATAAAATGGAGATATGGCAAGCATGAGAAATTCTTTACCTAGCAAATTAAACTGACTCTTAAGTGGCTGACAAATAAGTTGTCTATAACTGATTAGATTTAATGAGACCTTATTCCTAACCACCTCCTCTCCACCTCCCACCCCCCAAAATGCGCAAAGTTGAATTAAAAAGCATAGCCTAAAGATCAGAACTGCAAATACAGTTCGTGAAAATCACCACACTTCAGACCCATCTTTATATTCTAGTTGTAATAATTAGGGTGTTAAAAAGCAGTTCGTTAGGTAACCATGTAACTGCTGAAAACCTTAGTGGTTACACACCATGGGCTCTGCAGTATAAAGGTTATACTGCAGAGCCCACAGCACATGGCTCCCTGGGAGCAGGGCTGCCAGCCAGGGGAGCCCCACCTGCCAGTCCCACTCCTGGAGAGCCAGCTATGCTTTGGGATCTGCAATATAAACTTTATACTGCAGAGCTCACAATGTGGGATAGCAACTGGCTCCCTGGGAGCCAGTACATGCCAAAAGCTAGCTTTTAAGCCAGCTCCCAGTGCATACCGGCTCCCACCTGCTAGCCCTGCTCCCAGGGAGCTGGCTGCCGCCCCACACTGCTACTGTTTGTGCACTAAGGAAATTTAAGAGTTCCAAATGAGAATATGAAGGAGTATGAATTTTGAATTACATAACTAAACAAGCCATGTGATGTGACAGCACAGCAGGTTAGTTTCCCATTCCTTCATCATCAGCACCTCCAAACAAACAAAACAATCTCTTCTGCTATGGTGGCTTTTTTTTTTTTAATTTAGATATTCAGGGATAATTAAAACAAGAAGTTTTCATCTTGAACTGCAGTCCTTAGGGTGGAAACTTGCACGTTTTATTGCTGTTTGTTTTGAGGTTTCATAAAGCCATTCTGCAAAAGGGAATTTAAAAAAACCCCATGCTTATGATGAAAAACATTGTTAACTGTGTTATAATTTCATTCTTCTTACTATATACTCCTGTTCAAACTCATGCCACTTTATCTTAGGAAAGTTAGTGAATGAACTGCAAACACTTTTAGAACTGTTTTTTGTTAGAGATCTAGTGTTTTATATACGATACACAGTGTGTCATTTAGTGTTCATCCAGGCACCTAAGGCAGATAGTGACCAACCCCCTTGTCACACTGGGTGGCTGAGAAGCTTTGGTCCAGGGCTCTGACCCCAAAATCCTGCCAAAAGGCCACCAGCTACACCTTGGTTTTGCCTAAGTAGGTTACTCCTTGCAAGATGACCTTAGTATCCTTCTAATTCCTAATTTAATCCCAAAATTATCCTACTGCAGGAACCTTCACATAGAAAGTGTTAGGTGTGCTGCTTTCACAGAGAAAGTAAAACATTTCAACCTGTTAGTTTTTCTTAAACTTACACAATACTGATAAACATATTACTTTAATTATCAATCATTATTTTACAAGAACATGGTTGAAGAGATACTAAATAAAATTGTTAAACATTTCTACCTTTATAAGCAAATAAAAAAGTGAAAACATTCCGTTAAAAGTCTAACACTTAATCTAGCAAGATAATGTCATCATTCAAGTTGGTTTCTCTAATGATCTGTTTTCCAACCTTTACTGGCCAGGACTCTCAGATATCAAAGCACCTGGGTTTCTTTGTCTCCTCAGTATGTAGGATAAAGACCAAGTCTCTCTTTCTTCTATTCCCAGGATGTCTTCATATTCCAAGTCAGGGAGGACTCCTGAGGATTCAGTTCCTCTGAGATGTTAGAGCCATATTAATTCAATCTCTTGAATTTCTTATAAGGAAAACACCCACCAGTTTAGCTCCATGGCTTTACTTACTGTCAATATTTCAGGTAAACTTATATAGGACGAATCCATTATCCTTACCTAGGCTGAGCTCTCTGGTCATGAACATGTTACATCCTACAGAGGGAATTCATGACTTTAAATGTAATGGTAACACACACATTTTACCATACTAATAACTAGCATGTTATTAGTTTTAATATATCATCTCACAAAGCATATTTTGTACAAGTATTATGGCACTGGCAGGTAGGGTATTAATACAGGGGAGTATAGGATTACAACTAGAAACATTAAAGTGTTTCTGCCATTCTAACTGTGATGCAATTTTCTTGTTTAAGAAAGTCTTTGCTTTGTCTATTATTCGAGTTAGAATAAGTAAACAAACATCAGTACAGAAATTGTATGCATTTCAAAGCAATGTTGAACAAACATGTAATGCCCATATTATAAAAGCACCAACTTCTCAAGAATTCATTGAGTCTTTTTTGTATGTGAAGGTGTAATTCGGCAGCAGCAAAGATGCCCTTCTCCAAAATATAAGAGATCTGTTAACTTAGGTAGCATTCTGAAGTATGTAGTAAAATTAACATTTCCACTCAATCAGGAGGTCATTTGCAGGGCAGACAGCAAGATATACTGCTCTACAGAGCAGGCTCTTTAAGAAACCCTCTCTTGGCCTTCCACGTGGAATTCCACTTGACACCTTTACCCAATTAGCCCTTGTCCATAAGTATATATCACTTTGTCTCCTCCAATCACAGCAAACAACTTGAGATTAAGGAGCATAACACTTCATGTTCTCTTCCCCATGTTAACATCAATGGAAGCTCCTGGACAGAAAATCAGGCCACTTATTTAGTTGCCTAAATCTGGATTTAATAAATAAATAAAATCAAACCCTTGAGACACCTGTTTTTAAAAATCTGAGCCTAACAGTTATTGAAATATTTTACATGTAATTATTTAGCTAAGTAAAAGAACACAAATAAATAGTATTGCAATTCAGGGAAGTGAATAGGTGTAGGTGTTCCTTGCGTGTGGTACAAAAAGACCTACTGGAAAGCTTTGGATGTGATCTCCCATACAGCTTCATGTCTCATGTTTGGATCTGTGAGCAGCCATCTGTATGATTCAAATAGTCATTGCTTTTTAGATAACTTTGGGACTTGTGGCAGTAAACCACTCATTTTTAAGAGACAATCGTCTCTGGAGAACACTCCTACGAGAAATCTGGCTTGTTTCTTTCGGTAATAAACTTAATTTTCCCTGCAGTGCCTACACCTGCATATGTTAGCAGATTCTGTAACAATACAAAACTAATACTTCAAGTGATTTTTTCTCATAGGGATAATTATCTCATAATTCTACCTCCTGTTGTGGTTTAATACTTAATGGATTCACAACTCAGAGGCATTCATTTCTCTCTTACATGTTTACTTTCTTAGTAAAGCAGTTTAATATACTGTGCCATGATGATGATGTGCTTTTTAAAAAAACTGATATCCTAATTGAAGAATTGTTGTGGTGCTAATAAAGAAAGTGCAAGACATTACATGAGAAGAGTGGAGACAGCTGCATATTGAAAGCTTTGAAAGGAACTGAGGTTGTTAGCTAGTCTAGGAGTGCTCAGGTACTGTAGGTATGCATGTTGTCTATGAAGCTAGTGTTTTGAGGTTGGATAAGGAAAGTGATTTGCTCAGGGAACACATTTTGCCATTGGATAAGAAGGAAGTTGTTACTCCACTCTGCATGTTGCAATAGTTTAGAGACTTATGGCGGGTTCAAATACACCTTTTCTGCTCTGCCTGCTGAAAATTAATTATTCAATTGTATTTAATAACTTGGGCAAAGAACTGTTAAAAATGACCTAGAATAATGGATAAGAGAAACTATTTCTTGTATCAGCATAAGCGAGTGAAATAGACACTAGCATATTAATACCTTAGTGGAGAAGTCCTTAGACCCAGATATTAAGACAGAGGTTCTCTGACACAAGAGTGAGATACAGAATTTTACTTTGGAGGGAGTAACTCAAAAGTTGTACAACTCTAAACTGATTAGGCTTACTGCAAGTGGGATTTTCTTTAAGAAATTGCAGTGGGTTTCTGTTCACTTATGCAAGATTATTATTCAATTGAAGAGTTGAATCTAGAGTTGCTATTACAAGGGCAAAAGGCAGGGTAACTAAATGCCTTTATTTGTATAATACCAACAACTGTGTGGCTCCTAAAAAAAGACTACAATGCAGGTGAGATCCCTGCCCTTAAGCTTATAAACTAAAGATATAGCAAAGAAGAAAACAGGGACTATTATAGATATGAGAACGATTCAAATTAAGAATCTGGCTATGTTCATATTTTTCCATCCTTCAAAAGGTTAAATTCCACTTTTCAGAGCATGACCATATCTTCTTCAAATGGAAAGTCATAAAATACCCATGCAAAGTACTTCCATTTAGGAGCTGTAGAAAAGGAGATTTTTTTTTCCCTCAAAGTCAGAACAAAATAGTAGGAGACCCAATGGTAAGACAGAACATGATTTCTAAAAACTTGGGCATTACTGAAGGGAAAACATTCCCTCCCTGGGAGATTTTTGATTGACCATTTGTACCTGTAATTGCCCAGTTTATTAACACTTTTGTAATATTCAAGCATGCAAGTGCAGTATTTTCACAGTGTTCTTTTCACATGGACCTAATGCTTCTCTTTTTAGAACTGCTGACAATGTTTTTCCTTCTCCACTCCAAGAACTGTTATTTGCTGTAGAAGAGTCCCCTGACTCATCAAGGCACTTTTCAATGAAAACATTGTTTCATCCCTTTAATTTCATCCTGCAACAACACTGGCCAGAACAGAATCCAGAGGAATTTTAAACAGAAAGCAGATATAATTATTTCTACAGCAACAACAATCCAGAGTCTTGTTAACGCCTCTTGTGCCATTTCAACCCCCTCTTCACTAAAATTGTATCATTGACCTTGATTTGACATTTAAGATAGTCTCACTGAAAATGAAATACACCAAAAATAAATGTAATCAAATCAGACATATGCACATAATCAACAATATTAATAATTTCATCTGACAAGTACACATATAGTGACAAACTAGACTCTTCTAAATTTTAACTCACTTCAAATGTTGGGACTACTACGATTTAAATAGTCAATTTCAATAGAACAGGGTGTTCTCAACCTGGGGGGGAGGAGAGGGAGTGACAGAGAGAATCCAAGCAATAGGATGATCATCAGGTATGAAATTAACTGACATTTACCATTTATATCAGTGGTGTTAGTGTTGAAGTCTTAATAAGAATGTATTAAATTTTGGAATTAAATAATATCCACAAACATTGTTCATTGCCCTTTTCTACAGGGTTGTTAGCCACTCACTGACAGAAGTGTTCTTTGGCAAACGGCCACTGAACACCATAACTGGTGAGGTCAGAAGCTGCTACTTGCTGAAGGAGTAATTAGACAAGACATACCCACAGCAATCTAGTTTATGAGGAGACAAGGGCACAGGTAGTGTCCCCCCTTCTGCCTTTCCTGCAAAGTTAAGGTCTTTTAACAAAGATTCCATTCACATGAGACATGGATGCCTGGTTGCAGGTCTATTTCTGCTCAGTATCAAGTAAACTACTACACTTTACCCGCTGGACTTTCTGTTACTATATGCACTGCTTTGACACTTGTCACCAGTTTCATTTTGTTAAATGTAATGGGGCTTTAGTACTTTTCCTTTTCTCTCTATTATAACTGCAAATTTCCTTCCTTGCAAAGGGGAAATGCATAAAAAGGGGTTTCAAAGATCTTCTAACTATCAATGTCACAAATACGCATATACTTAACCACTCCTAAGCGGGGAGAAAAAAAAAATACCACCTGGTGATTATGGTTATACCATTTTACAGCAATGAACAAAAGAGCAACAGAAGGGCAACAAAATGATTAGGGTTTGGAACAAACCCCATATGAAGAGAGATTAAAAAGATTGACTTTTCATTTTAGAAAAGAGGAAACTAAGGGGGGATATGACAGAGGTCTATAAATTCATGCCTGATATGGAAAAAGTGAATACAGAAAAGTTATTTATTATTCTCACAATATAAGAACTAGGGTTCACGAAATGAAATTAATAGGCAGCAGGTTTAAAACAAAGAAAAGAAAGTTTTTCTTCACTTAGTGCACAGTCAACCTGTGGAACTCCTTGCCAAAGGATGTGGTGAAGACTACTAATTTTTTAACAAAAATTAAAAAAAAGAGCTAGATAGATTCATGGAGGTTAGGTCCATCAAGATAGGTAGGAATGGTGTCCCTAGTCTCTGTTAGTCTGTAAATGGGTGAAAGGAGACAGATCATGTGAGGATTACCTGTTGTGTTCCCTCCCTCTGAAACATCTGGTATTGGCCACTGTCAGCAAACAGAATTACTGGGCTAGATGGACCTTTGGTCTGACCCAGTATGACTGTTCTTATGAACTTGTCCCCTGTGGCTCAGAAGTCAATAAGTGCTCAACACTGCTGAAATTCATCTGTATGTCCCTTTTCCCATATCTCCCCAAGGGTGCCATTTTGGGAGGGTGGGGGAGTGGCAGCATCTGTGCACTCTGGGACACAGCTAGCTTTTAATCCTGTTCCCCAGATGGTAAGGGAGTAAGGGGAAAGTGCTTGAAATCTGTGCATGACTCCACAACTCGCTGGTAAAGGGAGCTCACCAGCCAGGTGTGAGGCATGCATAGAATGCACATACTTCACCCTCACTCCCTTAGCATCCAGGGAACGGGATGAAACAAAGCCATGTTCTGGAGCGCATGGCTGTTGCCTCCCCCCCCCTCCTGAAATGGTGCCCTCTGTCTCCCCAAAAGAAGCTCATTGCTTAATTATTCTCTGAAACCGGATTTTTCAGTAATACTGAAGATATTAAACAGAAATTGAAAAAAAAATCTATTTTTCCTGATTGATATTTTTCTTATTTTTATTGTCTCAACCACCTTCCTATATTTATTTTAATTGTTCTTTCATTAATTACTATTCAGAATTAGTACATCACCTGATAATTGGTTATATAGTCTGCTGCACTCATTACATGGGAATTCTTTGGAAGTTACAGGCTTACCTCTACAGTAGTACATAATAAGGTTGATGAGGAATACATGTTTGCAATGGACATTGGCTGTTAATTGATGCACTTCACCACACAAAGTCTTCGTGAAAGTGTCCCTATTTAAGACGCTAAAGCATCTTCATTTAATTAAATTAATCGTTCAAAAGTGCTAACCATCACATGTATTTCTAAAATTTAGAAAAAAAAGGGGGGGAATTTTTCAATGCCACTTCTCAATATATCAGTACAACACTTAATTATCACACAATCATTGCTTTTGCAGCTATATTTGAGAGATTTCACACACAGCTGTGTTTGCCAAGTTGGGAGTTAATAAAAGAAAAATGGATACTTCAAAGGAAATTATATGTCCTCACAAGATCTTCTAAGTTAAGGAGCATCTGTGATTTTATATGTTGCCATATCAATCTAAAATTTAACCAGGAAAAAAGAGCTTCTAACATTAGGAATGTTTATTAAAAATTTAAAGCAATTCTTTCGTGTTATGCAGTTTGCATATATTAAAAACTGTATATATTATTATTATTATTAGTGTACTATAAAAATTTAAAGCCTCAGTATACCATTCCTTCCCTTGGTAGCTCCAAAAATACTCTTATTCCACATTAAAAGACCTTTAGTTCTAGCTGCTATTTCCATTACTAAATTCACAATATATATATCTGCCAATAAACTGCTCTTCCATTATGTAAGACAAAACATGGAAAAAACGTGCACAGATACTATTCACTTCACTATTTTGGTCTTGTTTTTAAGTTCGGATTTAGAGTGGCATGGGGCAAATACCAGCCTGCAGGGAGGATCCAGTCTGCCAGGGTTAGCTCCTGATGGGCTGCTTCAACTATATTTACCTGCATAGCCACAGGTACCGGCAATTTCAGCTCCTGTTGGCCACGAATTGCCATTCCCGACCAATAGGATCTGCAGGAAGTGATGTTCTAGTCTGCACTGCTTTCCCTCCTCTCCCATTGGCCAGAAAAAAAGCAATCTGAAGCCAATGGGAGCTGAGAGATTGGAGGTACCTGCGGCTGTGCAGGTAAATATAACGGAGGCAGCCTGCCAGGGGCTAACCCTCATGAGCCACTGTGTGTTATTGCCCACCCCTGATTTAGAGGCTAATGTATTTTAGGAAATCCTCACTCCTGGAATCTAAATGATAAAAAGTAGCATACCTTCGCTTTAAATCATACATATTCCTTTGTAATCGAGGTAAATTAGGTAATACATTAACAGGGGAAAAGATACAGCACAGATGCTTACTTTAAGACTTAAGATGAAAGTGGCAACCTTTACTAATCCAAAGCGTCATGTGAAATATTTACTTTCCAAACTGATGAGCTGGAAAAATAAAATAATGCATTTATATGATTTTGTACTATGATTATCTTGAAGCAAGTTTAGTTCCTTTGAGTAATGCAGTAATGACTGTAGGTCTACATGGTTCCAAAAACCTATAAACTCAGCATACTTATTAATTCAGTGATAGGTTGATAGTTATTCTGAATATCACCTTTAATCCAGTAACTGATACAATACCTAAGATATCCCCACGGAATACACAACTGTGATAAACCTGACCTGCCACTGGATGTCATTGCTACTGCATAAAAGCAGTGGAAAGACCCTTAACTCAGTTTCTGTCTGCAACCCACACTCCAAAGTTCAGACAAGAGTATGCTTTAAAAGGAGAGCTAAGTAGATGGTTTTGAGAAGTCAAAGGTACATGAGAGAATAATCTTGATAATCTGTCTTCCCTTAGATGTGTTGAGCAAAGCCCCACAATCACCAGCATAGTACCAGAAAAGGTTTATTAAAAAAAAAAGAAAGACACCATGTTTTTAAAAAGGTGCCAAAGGACTCCTCGTCACTTTTGCAAATTCAGACTAACATGGCTACCCCTCTGATACATGTTTTTAAAGGTAATCTAACATTTTAGCATATGCATTAAAAGAGTGTTCCTTTAAAAGGAAAGTGCACTTTCCTTACCAGGTGCCTACTTTTACAGACACCAGAAGTACTTTAACATAATACATAAGGGTTTCACCAAAGTGAATGTTAGATCAGTTCAATATGGCATTTTTAGGGTACGTCTAGACTACAGGCTTTTGTCGACAGATACTGTCAACAGATACTGTCGACAAAACTTCTGTCGACAAAGAGCGTCTAGAATACATCCAGTTCTGTCGACAAAGCAAGCCACTTTGTCGACATGAGAGTATAGACGCAAAGGACAGTATAGATGCAATAACTCCTTTTGTCGACAGAGTTCTGTCGACAAAAGGCGTTATTCCTCATAGAACGAGGTTTACTGCCGTTGACGAAACTGCTGAGTTCTGTCAACGTTATGTTGACAGAACTCGGTGGTAGCGTAGACACAGGTATAGTTTTGTCGACAAAAGTCCACTTTTGTCGACAAAACCCTGTAGTCTAGACACACCCTTAGTGTAACAACCTTCTAATTCATCTGAGTACCTGATACGTAAGAGTTATGAATCCTGAATCAAGGAGTATTTATAAAAGCCACAAGATTTAATGCAAAGAGATTCATCTGAGAAGCTTTGGATATCTTTCCATAACACCAAGACCAGTGCCTGAAACTTCCCACCAATTCAGCAGTTTCTAGATGAACATTTCCCAGTTCTATTTACAGGAATACAATATTAGCTTAATTGCTTTATGGCAGAAAGGTAAAAAAGGAGCCTGGGTAAATAGTGAGGTAAAAAAGATGCTGAGTGGAGCACAAATAAGACAATAGGAAAGAGTCTTTTGTTATCATTTGGGTTTGTTTTTAAAATTAATGCCTACATTTTTAATTAGTATAAAATATTTGAAAGAGGAGGTACTTTAGTCTAGATGTACGACACTACCAAATGCAGAGTCCATTTTAATCAGTTTCACAGCCAGAGGATTTTAAAATTGGTCAGTTTCATGTTTGCAGCTGTTTATACCTGAATTTTTTGTGTTGTAACCATAGAAGTTGTAACCCAAAAGGCACCAGAAGTGTGTCTGATCTCCCCTACCTGTCATCGTCCCATCTCACCCAGTACTTCCATGCAAGAGTAGGTCAAGTACCGTCTCTCTCTACCCCAGCAGGGACTCAACCTGGAAATCCCAGCCTTGGGTGCTTCCAGGAGCAGGAGAAGATTGGATCCACCTGCACAAGTCTCCTCCACCTGCAGAAACCTCTGATGTTGGGCAGTGAGAGGCACCTGGAGGTGGGTCTAATCTCCCACTGAGAGCAAGAGCAGCCATGCAGGGAAAGGACAAGTCCTCTCCCTCCCCAGTCAGCCAGGACTTACAGCTAGGAGCCCCCTGTCTGGGACCTTCTAAGCAGGCAAGAGGAGATCGCACTTCATGAGAAGGGCTTATTTCACAGTCTATGACACATTTTTCATGGCTTTGAAATTGGTAGGGCCCTATCTATTTTGCAGAGTGACTTAAATATTCATCATACAGTGTCAGCCCCTGAACTCATGTAAATCAGCATATCTGCAGCAAAGTCAGCAGAGCCACATTGACCCACCCCAGCTGAGGACGTGACCCAGTGTTTTGAAGTAAGCCAACATTTTAACATGGGCAATCAAACACCACAGAAACTCAAAAGGTCACATGACTAGAGCCAAAGATTTAACAAACAATCAGCAACTTCTTTTACATTCAGGAAGAATGATGAGGAGAGAACAAATATGGAAAAAAATAAAATTCAAACCACACTCGCAGGCCTGGACTAGATTAGAAAAAAAAGCTGTGAGCTAGCACATTTTAATTAGGTATTTTAAATGTTTGCACCTAATATACTGAATTTTTAACACCTCTAAAATACAGATCAGCTAATATGTTAGAACAAGTATTAAAATTTGTCTATGCAAGGCGATGCTATTTTTTTTTTTTTTTTTCACATCTGGTTAGCTCATTTGCATTAGCAGCACCAAGATAAAAGTTCACACATTTGTTTTAGTGAAAACAAGGCCAGTTTGTGTTTAAAAAAAAAAAAAAACCACACACCACCCACTAAGTAGCAGATTAAGGTAAATCCTATGCTCCCCCAAAATCTTTACCTCTCTCTGCTAACCCATGGGAAAGCTACAAACTGTTCTACTTTTACTGGGATTTTATTTTGTGTTAGCTCTCACAAGTTAGCTAATGAGTTAAATGCACATCTTTTCCGTCCCCATTAATAATGTCCCCGACACAGGAGAATAAGCCTTCCTTTCATTCCCCCATGCTCTCTGCCCCTCCTTAACTCTAAACTTTAAAACATTAATTCCAAGGTGCATTGCACTTTTTCTGGACACTGAGAACACAGATCACTGTGTAACTATTGATTTAAAGTTACTCCCCATTTAAACCCACTAAGTGACAGGACAACCAGAGCAAGAGACTTCAGAATGATAACCAAGGTACAAGCCCCTTGTTTTTGCTTTATATGCCAAGTGTCTACAGATCCTTGTCAAGGGCAGAGTCGAGAGCTGCAGGATTTGCAGGCCAGCTTTGGCGTGTCCCAAAACAAGATGCACCCTATTGGTGTGCCATGTCAATGAACAGACCCTGTTCTCAACCTTCTTATGCAGCACTGGAGATTGTGATGGGTGCAGAACACTAGGCACTAGGAGTTGGGACCAGGGAGCACTCAGTGCCAAGGTGTCATGCACCAGTGCTAGCATGCTTCACGCCAAGACTGCCAGTGCTTGCTCCAACAAAGTGCTGATTCCATTAGGAGGAGCTTCAGGTGAGAGACTCTCTCCTTCATTGTTCTGGGCTTGAATTCCCTGCAAAACTTGCATCTGTCTGTCTGCTGTTCTTGAGGTACTTGAGGCAGAAGTCATACAGATCACCATGTGGCATACCTTCAGGCACTTCTCACAGAGCATAAAACTCTGGGACCGAGATATGCCCCAGTTCAGGGAAAGGGAAATGGGGAAGATTCCACCAGCTAATAACAAATTAACACTAATGAGCAACTATTCACAACCATTCAAATAAAGATGAGTAGGCGTGCACTTGCAGTAAGACAGACAGAGCTGTTCCAACAACTGTCACTGGCAAAGACAGGGAACTTAGCAGGTGGTGAGTTATCAGGGACTATATACACTTCCATAGAGATGCCACTCCAAGGGACTTCACAGCTGACCCAAAGGGTACCGCTAGAAGAAAAATCTGACAATCATGCATGTGTCATGTACAAGTCTAATTGGAATGCACATGAGCAAGCACTTGAAGAACCACCTTTGCTATAAAATTCCCAGTATAAAAAGCAGTAAGATTACATTAGAAGTTTTGGACCTAAATGTAGGGGTAAACTGAGGCAGCTCATGGTATCTTGCTGAGAATTAAGAACTCATCCTAAATTTGAGGTCTGGGAAACACAGACAAGCAGATACCATGACCCTGGTTTCCCTGACAACCACATTCCAAGAGGGCCTCACTCTGATAAGGCCCTGGCTGGTACCAAACAGGTTGCACAGTTTGTTCTCACTGTCTCCTGTGATTTCAGATAAATTAGCCTGGATTTCAAGGACCCCGCCACCGTGAGGAAGTAGTCATCTTGCAGTAGACACACCATAATTTCAGCAAACAAAGTTGCCATCAACATGCCTGTTTTGTTTATGCTGGCTATATAGCTTGTAAAGAATAATAACCTGTATTATTGATAAAGATGTTTAATTGGCAATGGGCCAATGCTGTGTAACCTTTGTAGTTTATTGGCTTATGTGCTCATTACGTCTTGCCGCCAGAACCTATGAAATTGCTTCCACTCCGCCCATCTGTTGCCTATATAACCTAATGTATGTTTTGATTAAGTTAGTGCTCTCCAGGTTAACCCCTGGTTGGTAGTCCACCAGCATTGGTGTACAATAAATCCTCAGCTTGTTTTCACCTGCATCCAGAGTGTCCAGAATTATTCCCTACAATAAACCTAAGTCATCACCTGGTTTTAATTCCTTTAGGAAAACACATTGGGGGTGGGGGAGAGATCTCCATTTATAGAGATACATTTTTTATGAGGAAAGTATTAATTTGACCCATTAGCTAACAAACCCTAGCCACAGAGATCCTCCTCTGTCAGAGACTAGACAATGACTCAAACTTTGCTTAAACTTTGAATCTCTAAGCTGTATGAAGCAACGTATGTTGAAATCCAAGCTAAAGGTAGAGTAAGCTATTTGACTTCAGGTAGACATTAAGGCTACGTCTACACTGGCAGCTTCTTCCGGAAGAACAGCCGTTCTTCCGCAAAAACTTGCTGGCTGTCTACACTGCACGAGCGTTCTTCCAGAAGTAAATTTACAGTATAGCGTTGTAAAACAGGGCTTCTTCCGGAAGAGTTATTCCTCTCCCCACGAGGAATAAGCCCTCTTGCACAAGAGCTCTTCCAGAAGCGGCCAGTGTAGACAGGCAACATGAATTTCTTGAGCAAGAAGCCCCTATGGTTAAAATGGCCATCAGAGCTTTCTTGTGGAAGAGAGCATCTACACTGGCATGGATGATCTTGCGCAAAAGCACATGCCAGTGTAGACACTCTTGTGGAAGAGTTTTTGCATAAGAACTCTTCCGCAAAAGAGGTCTTCCGGAAGAAGCTGCCATTGTAGACGTAGCCTTAGTTCCTTTCTGGAAGGAGCTGTTGAATTCATCGCTAGCCTCAAGCCTTAACCACGAAACCTTTTTTCTTCTTCTTTTCCTAGCCCAACAGAAAAGACTCATCACAATCCACCTGTGAGTCTGCTGAATTCTGCTTTGGAAACATTTCTCTCATCATCTTGTGAGGAAATGTGAAAAATAACGAGATTTGTAGTGCAAAGGACACCTCTAGTCTGAAGGTACTCAAATTGAAATAAGTACGCTAAATAATTAAATCCTTTTCCAGTGGAATTAAGAGATAATGATGAAATGCTGAACCGGAAGGGAAAAAAGGGAGTAAAATGTGATGCCTTCAAACTGGGCTTGAATGTTCATCCTCAATAGAAGGGTCAGCTTTACTATTCCATACAAGTCTCATTATCTATACTTTTCTTCTAGACATACCAATTAGTTGTCACTTTTTGAAGAAATATATTTAGTGCATTTATTTGGATATATTCAACACACATAATATGTAATATATTAGAATTAAAACTTTGGGATGGGTCATATCAAACTGTGACTTGGATAATCTCAACATGGGTTTAGAGAGCAACTGCAAATCTTGTAATACCTTTCTGAAACCAAGCAGTTACGATTAGCAGCAATGACAGTGGATCCCTCTGACAATGAATTTTAAGTTAATTTGTTAATTAAAATCTAATTACCAAGAAGTTATCCCAATCAGCTGGTAAGATAGAAACAGTGCATCCTATTCAATGGCACAGTACTTATGTTATATATCATATTACACTGATCATTCACTCAATACCAAGTGGAAATCCACAGTACTTTGGGCTCTCCTATGGAAGCAATAGGAGGAGTTGTGATGGCAGCTAACTTAAGCCTATGGAATCCTTCTCTGGAAGTGCTGGCATCTGTAATCATCACTTGTGTAACTGAGTTCTCTCAGCCTCAGAGGGAGGAGGAAAAAACCCCAAATGTAAACCTTTATGCTGTGGTACTGATTTGTTAGAAACATAGCTACTATGGTAAGAAGAATGATGTAAATACATAAACACACAAGTTGAGGTGTAAAATATTATATAAGTCTTGTCTATGCAAGGAAAAGCTAGCACGAAGTAGCTACTGATCAATAACTATAGAGTACCACTAGCCTGTAGGTGGAATTCCACAGCAAGAACACCTTTGTGTAGTTTAGGTTAATACACTTTCAAAAAGTTAGGAGATAGTGAGTGTGATGGGGCGCCCTCGCCCTGCACCGTGGCTGGAGCCAGGAAGGCGCTGTTCGCCCAGAGGAGCGGGGAGGCCCGACCGTGCGCGGGTTGCTCCCAAGCCGCTCGGCCGTTGCCCCACCCTGACATCATGCTAGGCAACGTCAGGGGCGGGCTGGAGGCGGAGTGGCATCCTGAGCGACGGGCGCCAGGGCAACCGCGGCGGTGGGGGCGGAGCGTGCCGGCGCAGGTTGAACAGCCCCCCTCCCTCCCCGCCTGTGATAGGTGGAGCGCAGAGGGCGCGGCATTCAAAACGCTGTCGCCCGGGTGAGCCAGGGGAGGATGGGGGAAAAAGGGGCGGAGCGGAAGGGAACGGGGAGCGGAAGCGGGCTGAGAAGCGGTAGTGGAGCCACAGAAGGGGGGGGAGACATCAGGTACAAACCCCGCCCCCCCCGGAGAGAGGAACGCCGGAGAAACTGACGGTCGCTGCGAATAAGCGCCCACCCGCCACCCTGTCCACCAAGGAGAAGGTGAGCCCCGGAGTAGGGGTGGTCCCGGAGGGGAAAGGAAATAGCCCAGGGCGGAACCCGGAGTGGTTGGCGGGCTGGCGAGTTTTGGCGGAACGCTCCGCCAGCCGGACCGGATTTCCCAGGATCCGAGTCCTTAGGGCCCTGGGCTGGGGCCCGTGAGAGAGGGTGGGCCCGGGCCCCCCTTCCCCCTCCCCCGGTGTAACGGAGAGTGGGACGCCGACTCGGCAAAGCGGCATAATTAACAGGCGACGCAGAGCGTGGTGATGTAGGACGGTGGTAACACTAGCGACTCTGCCCTCCCACAACTGAGGAAACGGACGTAGTGACCCCCCCGGACATGGTCACAGTGAGAAATAACAATTGCACTATAAATTCACAACACAGCTGTTATGCACTAACTTCTGTGTCAATTCCCATGTAAACAAGTCCTCAGACTGTAGACACATTAAATTTTGTATATGCAAACTGTTGCATCTGATATATTTATAATATTGAACTATTCTAATATGGCAAAAGTTCAATAATTAGTAACCAAGAAAAAAATTACCATTGAAAACTGTTAAAATAATTTTGTACATACTTTGAATAGTCAAAGAGTCTGCTGTCCCAAAGACTGTGAGTTCCTCTAGAACCAGAATGGAAAAAGCAGGAATCTGTACCATCAAATTTGTTCAGACCATCTTCAGAGTTATTTGACGCATGGCTGTGTACGACATCCAGCAGAACAGTAATTCCCATTGAGTGGGCAACATCAATCAATTCCTTCAGATCATCTGGGGTTCCATAACGGCTGCAAGCATTACAATGGAATTCATTAGGCAGAGGTATTCCCATTGTTTCTTTTAAAGAATGAACATTACTTATGCAGAAAAGTATACATCCATAGAATTAGCAGATACAAAAAATAGCTTTTAAGTAATTTGCTAAGGAACTCCCTTGTAGTGGGATATGAAGGTTACTCCTCTGTGCAGTAATTGAGGTTCTTTGAGATAAGCTTCTCTGAGTGATCCACTCCAGGCACTGGTGTGTCCTTGTACCTTCGCACGAGATTTTTGCAGCAGTGTCCCTCTGGGCCACGTGCATGGGTACACACAGGGCTCCTCTTGCACCCCCTCTGTCTATTTAAAGAGCTGCTGAACACCAACGTGGGAGGGGTAGTGGACTACTCACGGGAACACTCATCTCAAAGAACCTCAGTTACTGCACAGGTGAGTAACCTTCACTTCTTCCTCCATGCCATGGGTGCTCCACTCCAAGTGACTTAGTAGCAGTGTCCCTTAGGGTGGGAGGGATTTCAGAGTTGGCAGAACAGGTGTTGAGAGTACCACTGTGCTCAAGAAGGTTTGGGTAATGAACTGGTTTGGGTAAGTGGTTTGTATAGCACTGGTATGTGTCAAGAATAATGGCACATGACCAGGTTGATTACTGTGAAAAAAGAAGTGTAACCCTTAGGGAGAACCTTGGGGTGAGGACTAGATTCAGGGTCCAGGGAGGTGGAGGGGGCGAGACATTGAGATAGAGCGTGGTAATGCCCTTTAAAAAGTGTTTGGTAATAGTGTGCAGAAACACAGGGATAGCTCAGTGGTTTGAGCATTGGCCTGCTAAACTCAGGGCTGCGAGTTCAATCCCTTGATGGGGCCATTTAGGGATCTGGGGAAAATATGTCAGGGATGATACTTGGTCCTGCCATGAGAGCAGGGGACTAGACTTGACCTCTCAAGGTCCCTTCCAGCTCTATGAGACAGGTACCTGTTTTGACATAGAATGCCATGCTAGTCACTATATATACCCTGATGGAGGGGAAGGAAAGGCCAGCTTGTTTTAACTCGAAAGGATAGTCCAGGATGAGGGGAAATGGTGCTGTTCTGGGATCTATTTGTTTTGCAGTGCACCAGGCATTAAACATGTTCCATTTGTGTGTGCAAGTCATACAGGTAGATGATTTTCTGCTAGGAAATAGGACATACGGCCCTTGGGATGAACATGCTAATTCAGTGTCCAAGAGTCAACCAGGAACCATATCTTGAGCTGAAGCATCTGGATGTTTGGCGGATGTATTTGACCCTGCCATTGTGTGAGCAGGTTTTTCACAGCAGGTAGTGTGATGAGGTAACAAATGGACATATGAAGGAGGTAAGGGTAACAGCTTTGTCTGGGTCATTTGGGGGCTATTAAGATTTCTGTTACTCCGTTGAGCCAGATTTGGTGTACCACCTTGCATAACAGCAGAGTGGGCAGAAATGTGTCGGCCCAGTATGGGCGCCAATGGAGGAAAAGGGCATTACCCTTTGAGTGCTCACCTAGACCAGATCTGGAACGAAGTGTCATGCATTTCTTGTTCCTGGTCATGGCAAAGAGGTCAGGTAACCCCATTGGCTGAATATGGCCTGCAGCATGTTGTTGCTCAGTTCCCACTCATGGTCTGTGGGGAATCATCTACTGAGTTGGTCTGATTTTGTGTTCAGGGAGCCAGATAGGTAGGAGTCTAAGAAGTGACTATTCTGCCAGACACACCAATTGCACAGCTTCATGGCCTCAATGCAGGGGGCGGGAGTGATCTCCACCTTGTCTGCTTATATTAAACAGTAGTCATCAACCAATAGATTGGGATCTACTGGTAGATCTTGGAGCCTCTGATGGGTGATCCTGACTGGGTTGCCAAGTGGCTATTGAGTGCCAGCACTTCAGCTGCCCCTCCCTGCACATCTCCTGCCCTTTGACTTGGAGCTGCCTATCCCCTGGAACCTCCTGTTTGCGGTACAGAGCCGGGAAGGGTGTCAGGTTGTTAGTATAGTTCATTTCTTCATTTTTTTCCATCATAAAAGACTGTCTCGATATATAACATGCAGTTTGTTCAGCTAATTAAGCTAACAAAAGCTTCCAAAATTTTGCAGTTTGCAACTTTTATTCTTGATGAAGCTTAAACATAACATTCAAATTTACCTTCATTTTCCTGACCTATTTATCTTTAGCCATCACACATTTCTACAAACTGATGGGCCTCAAAACCATCTAAATACATGGTAGGAGTATGAAAACTAATTCTTATAGAATATGCCACTAGTCATTTCACTACATGACTACCCTTTTTTGTAAATCCAAGTAATTAGACAATACTCATTGTGAACAAGTACTTCAAAGATTCTTTTATTTACCACAACATAACATGTTGGACATAATTTGTGCTAATTTTCAATTTTGTGCAATCGAGTCTATGAATAAAAACATGCAGTTGAAGTCCTAATGTAAAGAAACTGGGATCAAAGAGCTTTGCCATTTAATATTTATCATGATCTTTCTAATACATTGTACTCTATATTGAATTTCCCTACAGAACAGCTAATAATTAAAGGCAGCTTGTCTGATTCATCAGGAGGAAGAAAAGCTCAATACAAAGCAAAGTCTGGATATGATGCTAGAATTCTGAAGGTCAATTGGATTGCACTATTTGCCTAAATTTATATATTGCTTCACTAGCCACAGAAAAAAGTAAAATGAGTGCGCAAATGCTTAGAAAACCTACCTTGATGCTGCAAAAAAACTTGTGATTTGATAACCAAAACTGGCATAGTAGGCATGTTCCATAATAGCCATCAGCTGAACGCAATTGTATCCTGTCAAAACAAAGACCCCCCCCCCAAAGTTATAGGCCTAAATAATAATTTGATACGCATAATTAACTTTTCTAATATATCTAATATCTACATTGCTTCTCTTTTCTTATTTTAGCTGATTCTAAATCTCCAGTGTCCAATTAATAATGAACCACAGACTCAGTCTTTCTTAAAAGTAATGCCACTTAAACATTTTTTACTTGTATGACCTATCCATCATAACTAGGAAGGTCAATTTCTCAAGTGATCTACATATAAATAGATATATTGAGTCTCTCAGTTTCAACAAGCAATAAATGATATGCAAATATAATCTTAATTTGACTTCAGAATATTAACGACACAATCTGCATGACCTGAACTTCAGCTGCACTTTTGATATTTACAATGTTGTCATGAAAGCAAAGTAAGAGTTACTGATTCATAGTGCTATTACTTGTGCTTTACCAGGATTTTTCTTAATATTTCAAACACATTTTATTTCTATCTTTAATCATTACATATTTTCTTTCCAAACTCATTTCCCTCAAGAAATCTTTCAAAAAGAACAAGCATGAAAGCAGCATAATGCTGCTTTGAGTTCACTGAAGAAAGTGAGAACCAATTTTTTTTTGGTCCCTTATTCAAAAAAGTGTTTCATTGGGATATTAATGAAGAAAATCTAAAAGTGAAAAATAATATTTAATGCTAAAACTGCAGTACTTAAAGTTTTTTACCAACTCTAATGTCAGCAAGTAAATGTCCTATCAATCATCAAGTGATAACCTTCAGGGCTATTTGAAAAGTCTGTTGAGACCAGTTTCTTTTGTTGTTGTTGTTTTAACTCAAATCCTAAGCATATCATCTGGCCTATACTTCAGCATAACTTTATCCTGTTTATTTAATTTATCGGGGATGTCACTGCTATTTTTGCCCTCAAATGCAAATAGTTACTATTTTAAAAAATGGAATTGCATTAGCTTACCAATTTGTCTAATGTTTATGGCTTTTTTTTTTAAACAATTGATGACTGTTGAATTGTTACTCTCACAATTCAACAATTGTTATTTATTGTTGTAAATAAACAGTATAAACTGTGTCAAATGGTTGTCACTATTTGCTTATTATTTACTTTGTTGCTTGCCATGTATATATTTCTGCACACTTTTAATATGTCAGCATTCTGACAAAAATGTGTTCCTTAAGAGATTTATTAACAACAACAAATTCCTAAGTAGAGCTGGTTACAAACACAGGTAGATAAAATGTAAAGCAGGCATACCAGTAAGTGACTGATATTGTGCATACATTTATGGCACTGCTATTCTGAAGTCTTACACCATTTTACATATTATCCATGACAATCCTTCTCCTTAAGAAAATCTCCTGGGTTGCATGCTTTCAGACTGCCAATGAAAGCATTAGCCTCCTGGAAAGCAGATTAGCTCACAAGAGAAAACACCACCACACGATCAAGTGTTAAATCTGTATTTTTGGCTGATTTTGGTTAGGGGTCTCCATATACAGAAATTCACTAATTCTGTCAGCTCATTTTAATGAATGACAAGAGGCATTTTTGTCAAAACACTGACTTGCATATAAACCATTATAATTTATGACAGGTTTGGTTAATATATGGATGAAGGTTGTGTGTATCTAATGTTTGACTTCATATCTTATTAGCTGCTATTAATATGTCAATATTCACCATCAATACTAAATAAGATTGCCATAGTTATTCCAGTTCCATATATAGGGAGGCATATCACTGCTGTATGATAATGGCTAGCAAGTGTTCATGTAATCTTTTATGTGCCAAAGTGCAATGCTTATGACAATTTTTTTTTTAAATCTAGATGAATCATCTAAAAAAAAACCCAATTATTTAAATAATTTCATCTATACTCTATACAGTTATAATAATATACCACAATTATTTCCTAAAACAGAACTGTTCATGTTAATTGCTGCATAATACCAGAAAATTCAAATTACCACTTGAAAATTACTGCACTTCACATTGTCTATATGTATACAGAAAACTTAATTCTATGAAATAGACTGTGCCGGCCTGAGCCATTCTTGCACCCCGGGCAGCAGGTGGGAAAGCGCAAGTGCAGCCCTGCCCCCACCCCCGTATGCGCAGGCGTGGCCCGCCCCCGCCCAGCCCAGCGTGGCACCCCTTACAAGCACAATCAGGCACCACCCCATAAGTTGGCGCCCCGGGCAGCTGCCCAGCTAGCCCGCCCCTTAATCTGGCACTGCATATAGAAACACAAAACCAAAAACCAATTATTTGCAAATTAGTGTCTGGTATCAACACACGTTTGTATTCAGACAAAATAAGTTACACTAAATTATGTATCTAGTTGTGTGGAATGGAATTTTACTTAAAACTGTAAGACAGAATATCTTAAATCAATGCATTTCTACAGTACATTTAAACTTCACACACATCTCCCCCCCCCACCTACAGACATTCAATCATCTCATCTAATAAAAGCACAGATCATTAAAAAATTATCTCCACAAGCATCTCACCAAGAAGCATGTTACTTACCAAGATCCTTTATTTTAGGTAGTATATTGTGGGTAAAGTTTTTATAGGAAGCAATTTTCCCTTCTGGTGAAGCAATTCCCACATGAGATTCGTAAATTCTTAAGCTTTTAGGTTTCTTGGGGTGAGGATGTCTTTGCTATTGAACAGAAAATGGTTGTCATTAAGGCACAGCATGCAAGAGAAAAAAGAATCCACATATTAATTTGAAAATCAGATACTATAATTGTTATGCAACATATTAACTCTAGATTAATGCAATTAAAGTTGTAAATACAAAAAACACCAACACCCCAAAACCTCCAATATTGAGAATGAAAAAAAAAATTCAAACAATTGATTACTCTTCACTTGACACCCTTATGCCCAGTACTTTAATGACTTCATTATGCCAATGCTGATTTTCATAAAAAGGAACTTTTAAGATAGGAAGACTTTTTTCTTGGCTTGTACTCTAAGTCATATCTACTCGATTTAATTAAAACTATTTATTTTATGAAAGCACACTCTTCTAGTTAGTGCAGGACATAAAAATTCCTTTGTCAACATCAGGTAGAAAGGTTCCTCAGCTGAGTGAAATTAAGTTTTACAGAAGATAAGCATCCATTCAGAACAGTTTTAAAGACAACCCTCAAAATATGACAACTAATGGTTAAAAAGTCTCTGGGAAAAAAGCAAGGCTTTTCTATTCCAATTTAACTACATTTAAAATGCAGAACTGCAGCAGAGGTGGCTCCTGGAGCCTGCACGAGCTGGGACTGCTCAGTGAGGGCTCAAGCCAGCTTCTGAAGCTACCCTGCTACAGCTCTGCAGAGTGGTCCTTATCAACTAATTATGTAGTAGAATACAAATGGTATTGACTATGCAGTTATCTGGCTAATTGTAATTTAACATCCTTAACCCACACAAATACAAACTTTTCCCTGCACTATTTTTATGGGTTTTCTCCATATTAAAAAAAAAAAAAATAGAAAAGTTTTGAAATAATATGGAGAAAAAAAAACTGTTGGGAAGACCATTATTTTACTGCACTCAGTGGCCAAAAAAGGGAGGTTGGGCAAAATAAAAAGGAGGAAAAGGAATCTTTATTTATATATTTTTTGAAGATGAGATGTCCATATGTGTTCCAGTTCTTACCCACATATATACCACAAGAAGAAGAATAGATTTTTTTTTGGCTAGCAGTGGCCTTTAGGCTGTGACTGCACTCTAGATGTCATAGAATCACAGAACACTAGAACTGGAAGGGACCACGGGAGGTCAACAAGTCCAGTCTCCTGCCCTTACAACAGGACCAAGCACCCTCTAGACCAGTGTTTCTTAAACTTTTTGAGACCACGGAACACCAAATAATATATATTTTTTTTTATGCGGAGCACCTATGAAAGCTTTCTTCAACAACAACAGAAAATTGTCATCAGACAAAAACAAAGAAGTAACAAAAATAAAGAAGAGGTCACGGCACACCTGCGTGTTGTTCACGGAACATCAGTGTTCTGTGGAACATAGTTTAAGAAACACTGGTCCAGACCATCCCTGATAGATGTCTACCTAACCTGCTCTTAAATATCTCCAGTGATGGAGATTCCACAGCCTCTGGACCACGGATGCTGCTGGACCGGAGAGTTGCAGACCAGAGAGGTTCAACGTATATATAGACATATGCCTAGAGGAGAACAGAAGATCTAGTACTTTGTGGGATTTTTCTTGCATTTCCTCCACAGAAAATTTCCAAGGAGTCTGCCATGCAGTCTAAGGTGACTTAGAAGGGCTAGGAATACAAGGGATAACTGCCTCATTACTTGAAAACAAAGATATTGCTGCTGGAAATAACTGATGCTCCATTTTCTGCATGTGTTCTTCCTACTAAGTTTACATTTTCTACCATAGCAAAATGAAAACTGACCAGCATTTTAGTTCTCACCACAGCTATTCAGGACCCTTGTCATGACCATAAGAGCTGGGCAGCAGCCTGGGGACTAAGTGATTAACTGTACCTAGGCAGGTATCTGTTCAGCCAATAGAAATGCAGATAGGAATTTCAAACTGGGACAAAGGAATTTTTGGTTTTTCCTCTCCATTGTCTCTGGGCAGTTTCTCTCCAGATACTGAGGGAGACAGACATGTGTCTCTTTCTCCAGGAAAAGACTCTTCACTATCTGTAAGTAGGGTAAAGTTTAGATAAATCAGTTAGCTTTTATTGTTTTATGGTTTGGAAATGGAAATCTGATGTCTGTGCATTTAAAAATGGGTTTTCCTCTCCTTTGTAACTAAGCTTTTGGCCCATGGGGGTCCCCCCATGAGTGTATTAATTGGTGACTTTTCCATCTAGTCATTATGCTTGTAACAGGAGTATTGTGGTAACGATAAAAGTTCTTTCTTTTTTTTATTAACCTGGTATTGGTTAATTTTTGTGTGTCCTGGTTTTACTTTAGGGCTGAGATTTCCCAAGTCATCTCTTCCCTGGTTTTCTTATCATTACTTGGGTGGTGACAGTGGATTTTTATCCCCAAAATCTAGGGTTTTTTTAAAGATTTTTGGGGGAAGTTTTATACCAAAGCCTGGAAAGATAACATTTTGGGGTACATTTGTGGGCCCCCACTTCTGCATTCATCATGCCAGAGTGGGGATTTGGCCTTGACAACGCTGCAGACAGCAGAGATACTAAAAGAACTAAGATTAATTCCACTCTGCTGCTGAAGAGAGGCTAAGAACAGAAGATAGGGGGAGAAATATAATATCCACCACTCTTCAGCACTTCAGTGGCTCAGGGAAGAAACAAACTGAAGACAATTCTAGAAAAAAAGACACTGATCAATTAGGAGAAGAACGGAATGGAATCAAGGTATCAAAAAAACGAAAGCAAAACACTCAAATAGGACATTATACTTAAATACTAACAGAGAAAGTTATCAGCCAAACAGTATTCAATGAGCAGTATGCAACATACATTCCTTTAAACTGTACGGGACAAGTCCATGTGGGCATGGCAGCACAGTTTTTACTATGGCTTAGTTTAGGGCTTAGTCTGTAGACCAGTAGCTTTCAAGAACAGGTCATACCTCCCATGTCTGGAATGCTCGGAACCCGAGTTGTCCCGAACAATGGACTTTGACGTATGAGGGGAGGTCAAGGCTCACTACTCAGCTATTGGCTCTGCTTCCATCTGGGAGCTGTGCTCCCTGTTGCCTGCCACTGCTTCCAGTCCCACACCATGCCAGGTCTGGCCAGGGCTGTCCCCCACATCGCACCAGCCCTGGACAGAGGTTGGACCTACTGACTCCAGTCCCAGCAAGAGCTGCGTCTTCGTGTCCCTGCCATGACGCCAGTCTGGGCTGTACACCCAGATGACTCCAACTCTGACCAGGGCTGCATTCCTGGCTGCTGGCCCCACAACCTCCAGTCCTGACTCAGGCTGTGCTCCTTTCTGCAAGCCCTGGCCAGGGCTGTGCTCTCGCCCACACTGGTCCCACTGAGGCTGGACTTCCTGCTACCAGCCCAGCCCGGGTTGTGCTTCTGAACTTGGCCAGCTGGGGTTCTCTGGTCCTGCTGGACCACAGATGTTGCCGGACCAGAGTGTCCTGGATTTTAGAGATTCAACGTAGAAATTTTTTTCAGAAAATGTTAAGTGCACAAAAATAGGTAATAATGTAAGTGCCTTCTCAGTCTTAACCATTGCACTGACACATCATATGAAAAGTAATGAACATGTTATAATTAAAACACACCCCAAAACAGACTGTGAGGTGACAAAAATCACAGAACATGCCTTGTATGCACTTCTTAAAAAGCTTTTGAAATATAACATAAAACCTTACCACATATGGCAGTGGTGGCTCCCAGTGTATCCAATCATAATTCACGTTGTTGCCTTCACGCCCTACATATTTTGCCCAAGGTGAAATACGATAGAGAATCTCTCCATTTTTACTACGGATCACCACCTAGAAAATAAAATGAGGACACTATAACTTCATATATACACAAGCACTCAAAGTCCATTCTCAATAACAAGAGATTCAGAGAAGATTCTCATAACTCATACATCATAACAAAAATGAGCAAGTATTTCTCATAAATTAGAAGGCAACAGTGGCAATCCATATTTGATTCTGTGAACATAGCATAAAAATGCAACTTTTTACCACGACTGGGCTTCCCGGTCATCACTTGCAAAGATGGGTTAAGCACAACAAATTGAACGGAAATAGGAACACATCTAGTGAGAACCCATGCATTTGAAGATTAATAATACAAGTAATGTAAATGGGGGTTGTACCGTGTGTCGCTCCTGTAGGTAGAACACACATCAGGGCCTCCTTGCATTCCTGCATTGTCTCCAAAACTTTGTGTCACCTCCCATCTCCCTCTATTTCTGGGGCTCCCTAGAACCTTTTCCTTTTTTTCATGCCAGGAACAACGTGTCCTGTATATGCTATCATAACAGAGACACACACATCCCCTAAAAATGGGCTATATGTTGGCCTCTGTTTCCAGACAAACAAATGCCAATGCCATTACAAATGCTGATGGCCAATAAAACTCCGTCACCTATTCCTCTGGATATTACCACTATAAACTGATTTTTAGTAATGATTCCTAGCTCTTTTATAGTTTAGAACAAAGGTGGGGTGACATTAGATCAATCAGTTGCTTATGAACAGCACATTCACAGGCAACAGTGTCCCTCTCATGGGCAGGTTTAAAAAAAAGAGACCCTGTTTGAGGATCAAATCTGTCATAGAAAAAGGGCAGAAGAACATTCTTGACGTACACCAGTGTTTCTCTACAAGTGCTACGAATACCCTTAGAGGTACTTGAGAGAAGCCTGGGGGGTACGTCAACAACTGAAATTTGGAGAAAACTGAATTTTTGGTTTAAGTTTTACAACACTTGATTATTTTTGTACCTTTTACATCCAAAAATGTCATCGCCCGCCCAGCTATGATTAAGTTGTTTAAACAAATGTGTTATAATGGTAGAAAAAATCCTGTGTGTGTCTGAAAACTAAGTACTGGGGGTACTTTTTTTTTTTTTTTTAAAGGGGTACTTTATAAAAAAGGTTGAGAAACACTGCCTTACACTCCACATCTTCCACAAACAGTGGGAACTCCATGGCTTCTCTATACATTTGGTGATAAGAAGAGATGGAGACGAAGCAAGGACAATGTCCATCCTTAAAAGACTCAGAGAGATGTGTTTCTTTTTGCAGCTAAAGACTATGAAAAGTCCTGTGGCACTTTAGAGACTAACAGATTTATTAGGGCGTAAGATTTTGTGGATATTTGTGGGAATTCTTTTGTTGTCCTTAGATATACCCATGTGTCTGTAAACCCCACTCCAATTCGTGAAGTGGCTTTTACCAATGAAAGTTTGTGCCCTACTAAATCTGTTAGTCTTCAAGGTGCCACTGGGTGCCTCATTGGTTGTGTATCCTTAAAAGAGTATTTCTGCAATGGGGTGGACTACAGAAACAGTACTGAAGAGGTTCTAAACCTCTAGTCAGATTCCTTGAAACAGGTGATTTCCAATCAAGAGATGGATATCTATGAAATAGGAAAACTAGACCCTTGCCTCTTCTACTTAAAACTTCAGGAGCTCAGTAGCCTGAAGGCCAACGTTTTCCACCTGATTTTGTATCTTACACATACATTTATTGGCACATGTATTTTGCTTGCAATTAAATAATTTGCCACACATCTTTGTAGGAGGACTCTGGCTGGGACCCATCTTGACAATGGTTATGGGAGGGAGATTAAGAACTAGGGATGTAAACGAGTAGTCAACTGGAGTATCGACTACTTGCTCCCCCCACTGCTGTGTCTCAGAGGCAGCAAAGAGGGGAGGGAGAGAAACAGGAGCTGGTGCTGGGAGGAGCCATCTTAAAAGCCGGTTCCCCCAGCACCGTCTCCGCAGTGCTGCCGGCTCTCCTCCTCCCCCTTACCACTTTCCCCGCTGGCTCTATCAGCAATCCCTGCTCGCGCTGGTCCGGGATGGTGGCTTTTATTACATTTAAAATGCAAAGCTACAGTGCAGGTGGCTCCCAGAGTCAGCATGAGCCAGGACTGCTCAGTCCCAGCTCAAGTCAGCACCTGGAGCTACTCCCGCTGCAGCTCTGCAGAGCAGTATTAACTACACGATTAGTTAGATAAGTGCAATTTAAGATCCTTATATTAAGAACTTTCAATGAAGTGAGAGAACGAGAACTCATGTGTCGAACGTTTTCAAAGCTGGCCAGGCTGGCATCCAGTCCAAGACTCTATTGTGGTTATGTCTTGATATATCTGGTGTGCTCCTTGGGCCCTCAGGAGCAATGTGCTTAGCAACCACAGTTCTGTTGCTGCAGAGTTTGTTGAGTAGTTTCCATTTCATAACCATATTATAAAGCAGGGGATGGTGCTGGAGGGAAGATAGAGTCACCAACTGTGCTCTTACTCGGACACCAGAGGAAAATTATTGAACAACAGGGATTAGGTTGAGTCTCACAAGATTAAATGGAATTGGCACTCCAAGATTCTTCCCACCCCTGTCTATGCTGTTGTAGCGGTTATGGGTATGCCATAGAGCTTCAAGACCATTAGGGTCTGAAAGAGTAGAAAAGTGAGTAGGCGGAAATAGTTTAATGTTAGTTGAGGCTAGCAAAGGATAGGTGATCAGGCATAGGAGGATCATCATAAGAGGGTCCCATTTATTCAGACAGAAACTGCAATTCTGTGGAACAGGTCAGAGAATCTGAAAATAGACATTGAGCTGAGCATGGAACAGACTATGGTGACATAGGAAGTTGGATTAGTATCCAACAGCTGAGCCACTACCAGATGCTTCAGAGAAAGGAGCAAGAAGTTCTAAAACAGAAAGTGATGGAGTAGCCTGGACAATTTCCTCATTGCCCCTGCAGTGAGTGGTTGGTCGACTTACATACTCTGAAGTAGGCCTCTCTGGTCCAGAACCCTGACCCGTCCCATATGAGGCAGTTTGCCAGACCAGGAGGTCCCCTGCTATTGATTCCTCAGACTACCTTCCCTCCCCGCTGCAAGCCCCAGTCACCACCCATCCTACTATAGGATGTGGGACTGCTGCAGCCCCGACTGCACTCTCCCCAGCCCCACTATAAGGGCTGCGGTGGCTGCCATGTTCATGGTCCTGATACTGGGGCTGCCATGGCCCCTGCTGTGCTACTGGGGCTCCAGCACCGCCGGGCTCTGAGCTACCAACTCTCTTGGCCACCAGGGCTCCTAGCGAGGATGCCCTGGTCCAGGAACACCCATGGTCCTGCCAGTTTTGGGCAGTCCAACCTGTAATGAGTTTCTTCTCTAATAGAATATACTTGGACTTCCAAAGATTTTTGCACAATTTTCCTTTACCACAGCCATACCGGTTTGTCCTTAACCTTTCATATTAAACATTCTCTTCAAATGTCTGGAGGAAAAGACAATAGTCAACTAATTGTTACATATTGCATGTATTTTGAGAACCCAACTTATTTTCCAGTACCAAACAGCTATTTAACAACTGTACTGATTTTTTGTAAAAGAGAAAATTCAAATTATCACAAAAATCAACTTTGAAGTGATAAAATGAGTTGAACATAATATTCAAATGAATTTTAAATCAGGTAAAATGGCTTCCTTAAATTATGTAATGAAAAATGCTCAAAGAAACTTAAAATAGATTCATACTTAAAATTCACATTAACCCAGCTTCTTTGGCACTTATAGTTCTATAGTTCTACAGTATAAAACATTTACATAAACAACACAGCTAACCCATCAAACCATATTCCCAGCATTTGGAATCATTATAGCTTTTTGTATTTCAATACCATAGAGATTCCAAAAATCATTTTGCAAATTTCATAGACTAATTGAATGCACTTTGTTAATAGGTTTGTAGAAATTTCTTCTGAAGAGCTCATCTCATTTCAGTCCCCAATTCTGCTGCTTTCATCTGAAAGACCTATTGGAGTAATATTCATTTAAGGGAATGGATAAGCTTCTAAGTTAATAATTACATACCTTTATATCTAGAAACCCCAAATGCTAAATAAATCACTTTTCAAAATTGTATTTATAAAATAAATTTGTTTCTCACATACTACTCTTTAAACATGCAATTGTACACAGCCTGTGCTACTGCAAAACAACTTAAATTTTTAATCTTTACACAGCATTATAAAAGTTAAAATGAATTATTTGATATTTGAAGGAGGTAAGAGCAGATTATTGATCTAATTTATTTTTGGTCTAAAGTTAAGTTGTCCTACAATAAAAGCTAACATTATTATGCAAAGATATAAAATACCTCTTAGCTCTAGCAAAAAATGGTACAGTTAACTTTGCAGATGCTAGAAGAGTTTCCTAAAAAGGGCAATTACCTTCACAAGTAATCAGAAAGTGAGTCTGGCCTCTTGCCTGAAACAATTTTACTCAGTAGTGCTTTCTCTCAACTAGATGCTTTTTTAAAAATGTTCCCTAATATTACTATATCTGATTTAGCCACACCATTGTTAACAGCACTAAAAAGCCCTACTGTTGCCTGAACCAGCTGCAGCTGTCATTTTAAACATCATGGAACTGTGCACTGAGCTAGAGCTTAATATCTGGAGAAGCAAGTACACACAGTAGCGTTAAAAATAACAAGCAGCCAGAATCCAGTTTACAGTACACATCAACTCATGAAGCTCCTAATGCTGGTGAAGCTGAACCCATGTCAACAATTGTGAAGTCTTTACAAAAAAACAAAACAAAACTCACAACCCCTAAAAAAAAAAATCCTTCTCTCTCGGCATACATGACTCAATCCAGCTTTCACTGACATCAATGGAGACTAATTTGAAGGCATTAGTGTTTGGCGCAACTCTAAGAAAATTCATAAGATTCAACTAGCTTTAAAATAGATATCCAGACAGATCTATGAATCTATGTATATCCAAGTAGCAATCTTTTTTTTTTTTTTAAATCCATGACATTTTTCACAAACTCAGAAGCATGAAGACATTAATCCCTGTATCTGGGTTAAATTCCTATTTCTTCTAGTTCTGGCTGCCTAAACTCCTTTCTTTACTTCAATAGGATACTATTTTCTGAACCCCTTCTTGAAGGATTTTCTTATAATACAACAGTATAGCATCTCTATGCTAATCTACAGTATTCTAGTCTCTTGATGCCGTCATTTCACTGGAGACTAGATCAATTCCCAGTAGAATTAGTGTAACCTACTATACTGTTGGGATAATAACTTCAGAATTAGTCATTACATAATAAAAAGGCAGCAACACATTTTATTTATAGAACTCCCCATCCTAGAAGATGGCTCAAAGTAACAAACATTTCTTATAAAACACCTAAAGCATCACTGCCTAATAACTGTCATTTCTGAATAGTGGATTTTTTTTTTTAAACAAAACCTATCATCCACATTGCAAAAGTAAAGCTAAAAACAAACAAAAAAATACAGCTCTCAGGTGAAGGTGTAACTAAAACACTCTGGTCTTCACAAAACTGGGAGCCCCTTTTGACAGTGAAGAATGGGTGTTTTTGCTGAAGTTTAAAAATGTAGCTGATGTGAATAACCTCTATTTGCTGTCACACATGTGTTTAACAAATCACAATCAGACTCATGCAATGGATGTGTTTGCTATCATTTGAATAGAACCATGACAATCTATTTATAAAACGTAAGGCTTTTTAAAATTTTACATTTGTTTCAATTTATTTCACATCTGAAAGTTACACAAGACACAAACTAACTATAGAGAAGTCCATCAGTGTTTTATTTAGTGGGGTTCACAAATTCTAATCAAATAATCTTTTCCAAACAGAACCTAGACCAAAAAAAAAAAAAAAAAAAGTCACATTATTCTCATTAAATGAGATGGACTTAAGTAGGATTCCCCTCCCCCCCCCCATTTTGGTTTAGGAGGTTTCAGGCTCTCCTCGCAGTAACAGGAGAAAAGTATTTAAAGCATTGTAAACCATATTAAATAAGTCTGAACAAAAAGTAGTTGCAAAAATTGCTACCTGGTGGTTTGTTTGCTTGCTTAGGGTGCCCAGAAAAAGCAGCCAAAGAAGTTACGTCTCAAATCACACATAATCTGTGCATATCTCTAGATTACAATTCTAATTCAGGAGATGGTTTAAGTCGAATTCCACTTCTATTTTGACAGTTTCTAGAAAAGTGGTTTCAACTTTTTTGGACTCAGAACCCATTTGTGAACCTTGAGGGCCTATCAAAAAACTGTAATTACCATTGGGAGAAAAAAAGCCTAAAAATTTAGGGTTGCCAGGTGTCCAGTTTTGAACTTCACAGTCCAGTATTTGAGCTTTCTGTTTGGGAAAGAAATTGAAAAAATATAAATGAGAAAATATAAGTGTCCAATATTTTCTAAATAAGATGTAATGTAGATTGTGATGCAATGTCAAGTGTGTCTGGTATTTTCACTGAGAGCATCTGGCAACCCTAAAACAATTCTTAGCCATTGTATATTAATATATGCATTAACATATATTAATATAGTTATACTATACTTTTGCAATAAAGTATACATTGCAAACCATGGCAATGACACTTGGCCCACAGGGCTAACTGCGATCTTCTACACTGGAGATACCAACATCTCACAGATTGCAGTCCCAACCACCCAAATTTGGCCTGACTCTCTCATATCATGACAGAGGGCAGCTGTGTTAAAGCCAAATGACACTATAACTGCACACATCAATCTGACACCCAGAGTGGGTTTCAGAGCCCAGACCAAAGAGCCACAGGACCAAAGCAACTGCACTGGGTCCTGCAATAGCCACAGAAACTCCCACCCAACTTCTCAGGGATAGAACCCAATAGCTCCCTCAGGCTTCCCATACAATTCTTGGATAGCTTCTGGCAACTGAATTTTTCAATTGTGACCTACAATTAAGAGGCTCTGTTCTAGAAGAGATCTATGTTCACTAACTTCATATCTAATATGCTGTGCTTCTGAAAGCATAACATAAAACTAGAAGCCATTTATAGTTCTCCATACTTTATGAATGAATTTGCCAGTGGTTTTGAAGAAGAATTAATTTAAAGATAAGAATGACAGGTTTCTTTTTTCTGAAGGTGGTAGCTACTAAAGCCTGCAAGAACTCCCTATCTTACCACAATTTCAGGACTATTCAGATGATGTTTATCTGTGTGCTCCAATGGTGGGTGGGTGAGACAGAGACAGAGTGAGTGTGGATATCCTCACCTCATATCATTTTGATTTTAAGCTCAAAAAAAAAAAAAAAAAAATGTTGCATCTCATACTGAAAGAAAAAAAATTAAATGCAGTGACACAAATAACCCAATGTAGAATATAATGAAACAAAATGTAGACTGAATGAGAGTTGGCTGGTTGATGCTCAATCCTGACAAGATCATAGTATTATTGGTCTGTTGGGGGAAGTAACTAGAATAAATTGATAAGGATTATGTTAGCACACCAAATGAGGAAGTATTTTGTAATTTGTCACACAATTTGAAGTGAGAGCATTCCCTGGGCCTCACTCTCACACTTACCCATCATTAATATGGCCCAGTGGGGCTTTTCAATGCTAGATTGCGGTTTTATAGAAACTACAGAACAATGTGTTTTAAGAGAGTAACACACCAAAACCAAAAAATATTGTTTCTGATATGAGATTTTTTTAAATCAACAATGTAAGCAATAAAAACAGAGACTGCATTTTCTATGTACACAATGATCAGACCTAGAATTACTGTTCTATATTTATGTAAGAACAAGTTTATAACATACAGCTTCAAGTATTGAATTGCATATTGAAATAAATGGTGGAAGCATAGGCATTAGTCTATTTACAGAGAGACCTGAAAGAACCATGCACTTTATAATTATAATAATAATTTACTTCCATGTATTTGTTTGCTCAAGAAACACTGCGCATTTCTTATTTTTTCAATCACTGAACTCTACAAACTTCAACCATTTATTCCCCCAACACAATTTCCTGCATCCCTTCTACCAAGCCACATATTCCCCACAGAGGAAAGCATACCTACCACATTTTCAAGTGAAAATATAAGTGGCTGGTTAATTTTGAGCACGAGAGGCATTTTGCCCAAGTTAAACTTTTCTGGAAAATAAAGGATAAAGCAAAATATGACTCCTAATGCATAACTAGAGTATTCATTGTCAAACAGAATACTGCAGTCATTCCATTAGTCTTTCAGTTAATGTTGGATGTAATTACATTAATACCTTTCCATGGCATTTCTACTGTAGCCACAGCAGTTTGATGTGGAATGAAAATTATTGTGTTAAGTGCACTACTATGTAGAATGAGATTGGGAAAAGGCAGTTACTTTAATTACTTGTAACATACACACAGAGTAGAAAAATACAAACACAGGAAGATGTGTGTGTGTGTGGGGGGGGCAATTTAGGGATGAAATTATTTACTGATGAACTTAGTTTGTCCCGCGCGCGCACACGCACACACACACGGCATGCTTTATTGTAAAAGACATACAATGTTTACCAATAATTTTAATTAAAATTCCTTTGCAACTACTCAGCATACGTATTACTGTATTTAATACCCTCAGAATTCCTTCTATCGCCAGTGTTTTTAAAAAAATTGATCAAGCATTAGACATGGTAGCCTATCACTCCATTTAAACTGTTTCACAGGGGTAACCATGTTAGTCTGTAATTTAAAAAACAACAAATAGTCTCTAAGGTGCTGCAAAATTAACAAAAAATGTAGATGGTATCATGAGCTTTCGTGGGCACAACCCACTTCTTCAGATGAATGAAGTCATCTGAAGTGGGTTGTGCCCATGAAAGTTCATACTACCACCTACAGTTTTGTTAGTCTTTAAGGTGCTGCAAGATTATCTGTTTAAGTTTTTCCATTTAAATTGTCAATCTTTACTTTATTCAAACAGTTACAAAACATCACAAGAACAATAAGGCTTATGTACTAGCCACAGTAAAAAGAAAATAAGGGAGCAGCAATATTAGAATGAATGCCTATTTAAATAACATTGAACCTCTCAAACTTAAAGTCTGAAAACTAAATGCATAAATTCTTTAACAGTAGAGGAAGCATTTACAAACTATTTTGTACTACCAGATACTCAATGTCACAGAAGAAATATGCATTCAACTTGCACTTTTGGTCTGAAAGCTTGTATATGAATCTCAACTCACCTCTGGATCAAGTGATAGAATTGATCAAAGGAACTGCAAAAAAGTTGCTGCCAATATAGCACACAGAAAATCCCTACAGAATCATTTTAAAATCTCTAGTGATACGTTGATGATAAAAATAGTTCCAAGGAGGTTTACTGTATAAAAGTTGGAAACTCTGAAAGACCCAAAAAAGTAATTCTAGTCTCTAGAGTAAATTAAAGATTGGTTTCTAACCGTACAGATCTCAAAGTATCTTTCTAGGGACCGTTAAGATTGAAATTACAAAACTGCAATTCTTTCTTCCTTATTAAACAGCAATAAAAACACCACAATGTGTTATATTGGAGCTATAGTATATACCCTCTAAGAATCAGTGCTGTAAAAGAAACCAAAGTAAATTTGGACAATTCACCAACCCAACATTTTCTTCTGTTCTTATTAGCATTCAAATGCTTGCCATTCTGTTCCATCTTTGGGAGCAGAATTAAACATATGGATGATGTTTCTGTTCTGTTCAAATGCTTTGGAATTATTAAGTACTTAGGTTTCAAACCATTAGGTTAACTTTTTAAATGTCCTAAACTATTTTATCCTAAAATTAGTATTTAGATCAGAAATATGTTCAATGCAATATTGCACATTTCCAAGACAGGGTTCTAAGTGATAGTTCACTACAATTCAAGCTTTCTAAACCTTTGGTACTCTTTATGTGAATTAACAGAGGGAACAGATCTTTACTTACTAAGAATATGGAGGAGTTGTCAGGGCTTGGATATTACTAACAGGGTGACCTTTTCTGAGAGCTCTCAAAAGCTAGCAGAAACTATTTAGGAAAGATGCAAGAGTATAACTAGAAAAGAACAATGCCAAAAGCATATGAAGGGCTGAGAAATTAAAAACCAGGCATTTGAAGTAAAGTACATCAGGGCAGCTAAACAATGAGATAAAAATACATCAGCTATCTGGGACCTGGTCTACACTCCCCTTATAACAAGCAGAGCATCCACACTATCAAGCTCCTTATTTTGAAATAAGGACTGGTTATTTCAAAATCTGTACTCCTGCTTTCCTCAGGGAATAACGCTTATTTCAAGAGAGTTATTTTGAAATTGCACTAGCGTGGATGCTCTGCTGCTGGTATTTCGAAATAACTACTCCCCAGGGTCATTCAAAATAATTACTCCCCAATGCTTCCTGGGGCTCTAAGTCAAGGTAGCATGTCCACGGACCAATTTTGAGGCTTCCCTGTAGTGTGGACATGCTATTTCAAAATAGTTAATTTTGAGAGTTATTTATTTCAAAATAATTTCCTAGTGCAGACATGCCCTGGGACTCCAAGAGGCTTTGATTTTAAGATGCACCAATGAGAAAGCATAAAAATCAATGCAAACCAAGACACAAGGCAAAGGTAGTATTACATTTGTATTTTCAAATTTTAGATTGGTTTCTGTCTAGCACAACACTGCAAAAATATAAATTAGAACAATCCCAGGTGGTTTCCTACAGTCACTTAGGGGCTCTGAAACCCAACGTAACTGGAGATCAGAGCATCCTGGCCACACCCCTCCCATTCTATCTTCCTATGTTAGGGGCTATAAACATTGTTAGGGGCTATAAACATTGTTACCAACTCATGCACATTTATTCCAAGTAACATTACTATCCATGAAACAGGCAGTCTTGTCCTGGCATGAAAAATTTAAACCCCTCGTGATGCTTGCAAATCACACCTAGATAGATAAGAGACTGCCTCACCACAGACCAGTAAGAAAGGTGCATTAATCTGTAATCCAAGGTACCATGAATTCTAGTCTAAGTGCTTCGATTTACTGCTGTTAATATGTGCCTTTCATAACTTTTATGATCAAAGGTCATTTTTATTTCACAGCTAAAATAACCAAGTAACAAGGTCACTTCAGGCAAAGATGGGAATACAACCCAGATCTAAAATAAACAGGGTCAGACCAATAAATCTTTCATAAAATATAAAATTGTGTGTTCAGGCAACCCACAATAACAGTTCTTCCTCCTATGTAGAAGAGGCCTCTGTAGCAGTGCTGCAGGTTGTGGGTTTAAACCCTGCAGATAACTCAGGTGGGCAGTGAAAAATACATACATATGAAATCACAGAAATGCAAGGCAGGAGGGGACTTCCAACAAGTGATCAAAACAAGCACTCTTTATTGAAGGAGGACTGAGCATACCTCCTAGACTATTTCTGAAATATGTTTTTCTAACTTGCTCTTAAAAATCTCAAATGACAGGGTTCCACAGCCTCATTTGGAAGCCTACTCCAGTGGTTAACTACACTTATAGTATCAAGTTGTTCTTAATATCTAAGTCTAAGTTAATTGCTTGTTAACCTACCTTTGGAGAATATGAACAAAAAGCTCTTAATATGAATTATCATATTCTCCCTAAGTTTTATTTTCTCAAGACTACGCACACATTTTTTAAACCCTTTTCAGATTTTCCTTTTCTCCCCCTCACTCTCCCATTTTTCCCTGCTCTCTTCTGGACTCTCTCCAAATTATCCAGATTTTTCCTAAAGTCTGGTGTCCAGAACAGGATACACTATTCCAGCTGAGGCCCTACCCATGCTGAGAAAAGCAGTATGATTACCAACCATCTATATTATACATTATGTGCCGGTTAATACAATTAAGAATTATATTAGGCTTTTTCAAAACTGCACCACATTGTTGACTCATTCAATTTGTGCCCCCCAACAACGACACAAAAATAATTGCTGGAATATTTTATATTGCAAAATACATTTAGAAATTAATTTGGCTGATCATATTTAATTATTGCATGTTTATTTGTATTTTTCATGGAAGCTATTCCTTTAAAAATAAGATGTAGCAGGAGGCCTATTTGAGACAAATCACAGGGGAGAGATTTTAGCTGTAAGTTCTCACATAATATCTGTGAGAAGGGTTCTTTTGTCTCAGTTCTAGTTTCCAAATAACAAACCCTCTACTATGTTTTGTACTAGATTGTAAATTTTAGAGCAACGTTCATCTCCCCCTACATATTTGCACAATGAGACCCCAATCTCAATTGCCTCCTCTCCATCAAGAGCTCCGAGAATAGGGGCCAAAATCAGGTAACAAATCTGCATTTGCAATGCTAGCATCAAACAACATCAAAACACTAATTTTTAACAAGTTGTGGGTTTTTATTAGCCAATGGCATGATTTTTGAATTTTGGGGGTTTGCAATACCGTACAAGGGAGATGATACAAGATCATTAGGCAAGTGAAGAAATTCATCAATACTAAGTAACTTTTCAGCTGAGGGAATCTGGCAGCCTATAAGTGTGGAATATGGCTTCAAGTTGGTTTAGAAACTTAGAAAGCTTTTTTTTGGATAATGTGAAAATGGACACTGTAAATCCAATGAAAGCCACTGATGAAGTAGGTCAGAAGACAAAACATCAACAGGTGCAAGTACAATACAAAATTATAAGTTAAATCAGGCTATGAATATCTTTGACATACTGGTAAAGAGATGGGCTATATTAAAATGCCAATCCAGCTTAACCTGGGAATAAAAGGACCCTGGGTTAAATGGTACAATTTGAAAGGTGTATAGTGGTGCCTGTGTGTATGCACGCACATGTGTCTGGTCTGTCCTCTGGTTACATTTTATACATATACATTTATCTGCCTTCTATTTTTAAGCCATTGGAATGCACTTGTGTCATATTTTCAGTGCTGACTAGAAACTTAAGACAAAAGCTGAGGTTCTCATGTAGTCATAGGAATCCAGGAGTTGACACTTTAAGGGGGGAAAACACCTAATATTGTATGACTTGCAAGCTGGCAACATTGGGACTCTAAAAATATGATCTATACAATCACCACCTACCAGACTGGAAATCCGCAGCTAAGTATAATTGGAACATCGTGACTTCTACTATCCATGGCTCCTAAACATAGAACAGCTGGTAGCTACCTGCAAAAACGAGTCCTTTACACTAGAAGGCTTTTCTGGGGTCAGAAACCAGGCATCAGAACCTGGAGGTAAAGCTATCATCAGAAACTATAGGGTTGCCAGTGTCCGGTATTCACCCAGACAGTCCGGTATTTTTGCCTCCTGTCTGGTAAAAAAATTCAGAAAATACCAGACACCTAAGATGTCCGGTATTTTCTGATTTTTTCCCTGGCCAGGAGGCGAAAATGCTGGGCACCTGGCAACCCTACAAACACTCAGCACCTGACCTTCCCTTCCCCCCCCCCCCCCAGACCTCATGCTTACGTGGTTTAGCAAGGCTGCCGGCACAAAATGTCTGCTGGCAAGAGACCAAGGAGAAGCAATGACTCCCCTAGGTCTTAGTGCTCAACTGGTCCCCTGTTCCTATCCCTGCACTCACTCTTAAAGGGTTCTCACTTTTAATGCTGTTTTATTTATTTTTTGCTCAACAACTTTGGTCTCCCCCCTTTTTTTCTTCAACAGAATTTTTTCCCGGTGTTTTTTTTTGGGGGGGGGCGGTGTTCGGTATTTTTGTTTCAACCATCTGGCAACCCTAACTATGGATCAGGAGCAGCAGAAGAAAACAGCTAGAAAGGTTTGCTTAGTGGCACAGACAAGCCTCCTGTATACTCCCCACATTTAAACAGGATGCTTGGACCAATCAAGAGCATTCTGCCAATTGAGCCCTCCTGGGTGGCACATCTGTGATATAGATGTGGGCCCTTCAGGATTATGATTTGTTAAGTGTCTCTGCTACTTGTACCAAGGCTGTTAAATGGTGGCGTGAATGTGGTTGCCATCCAGAAAATCTGCAAATTCTGAGTCTAGAAATGCTGTTCCTTACTGCCTTGCTGAAACTTGGGTCCAACCCATATCATTTTTCAGGGTGAATGCAGATTACACCACAGACCTCAAATCACAGCACAATATGGACATGCTAACAACTGTGAAATCGGGTCCAACAATTGTAAGGTGGACATACAAGCACTGTTTTGGAAACATCAAGTTTCCCACAAGCCCAGGTCCCTTGGTGTTAGTGTTCTGTGTATACATACCCTTTTCTAATGAAAGTATCACTGCAGAAAGTGTGTATCCTGAAAAGCATAGGGTAGCCTTCACTGACACAATACATGCACCAGGACAGTTAATGCTAACAAGCATGCAGCAGTATCAACTTCAATAGCTAAGGAAACACAATGGCTAATATTTGTTAGCAGTTTCAGTGTAGAAACCATGCCAGCTTTTATTGACCTCTAGGCAATGTGCCACAATACCCATGATGACCATTGTGGTCACAGTTTGAACTCCACTGTCCTGCAACCAGATAAACAACAATCTACTCCTCCCCCTTGCAAGCCCCAGGGATTTTAAATTCCATTTCCTGCTTGCTTGCTCAGCATGGATTGGTCTCACCACATTTTCCTAGGTGATAATGTCTAGCAATTGCACCAAATGCTTCCCCGCTTGGACCATTGCAAGGCAGGGTATGGTATATGGGGAGAGGAGTCTGTGCAGTCCCAGCTGTGCTCGACCCATACGAATTGGGATACATATGGGAACATTTCCCAAGGCTTGTGCAAAAAGGATTATGAATTGGACTGCTCACAGTGCAGCGCAAAGATAAAGGGGCTGAGACAGAAGTACCATAAGGCAAGGGAGGCAAACCTGTGGTGCAGCACTGGTGTGACTATAAAGAGCAGGATGCCATCTCGATGGCAATCCCACCTCCATTGCCAAGAGCCCTGTAGAGGAAGTAGAAAGGGAACCTAATCCAGAGGATGAAATTATTGATGAAGAGGTAGAGGTAGATAAGGATGTAGAGTTCCCAGTGGGCTGCTCATTGGGGCAAGTAGCCAGGAACTCTTTTCCACTCCATGGCCAGTCTCAGGAGCTGCTCTCTGGAGAGCAGGAAATAGGATGAGATGAGATGCAGGGTAAGTGGCTGTGGCTTGTGCAGTGCGAAGCTGGATCTAGGGTATAGAAAAGTGGGAGGCTGGATATATTTCTGTAAGCTGGACATTGCCTTGTGTATGGTATGGCCAAACAAGGCATTGGTGGACACCAAAAACTCATGGGAATCCTCCAGAGACATCTCCAGGAAAGTTTCCTGACAGTATTCCTTAATCCTCTGCCACAGGTTCCATGGCAGTGCAGCTCTGCTCCTTCTCCCATTGCGTAGCACTATCCGTGCCATTCTGTAATCACTTGTGCAGGGACCAAATCGGCACATAGGCAAGGTACATAGAGAGCAGGGCAAAAACTGCAAAGCATTCAGTGGTTGTACCCTGGTTTCACTGCTTACTCTCAGAAGTTAGATGCCTGCTAGAATGATCTCCCATGGAAAAGTGTGGGATAATGAGTTATCTGCAAAACTTCAATGAAAAGGCCAGCAAACACTATTTTCTTTTCTCCATATGCACCCAACCATCCCTGTTTCTGGAACTCTCAACATGCTTTGGATGTTTGCAAAGATGTGTGCCAGGAAGGGTCAGAGAGAAAGTGATTGGTAGGTTACAAAAAGGTGCACACAAGTGAAATATTTCAATTCTGTGCTTTGTCCACTTGTGTTTCAGCAATGGTGCCCCTGAGGTACACCCCACACAACCCTGCCAATTCTCCCTGGCAGATAAGGAAGAGGATAAGACTAAGCAACAACAACAAAAAATCAGGGAGGTGCTGCAGCACCCTTGTACAGGGAAGAGGGGAAACAAAAGGAGCTCTGGAAAGCCAAAAGGCAGGATACAAATGAGAATCAAGCTAGGAATACAATTGAGTGATGATAAAAAGTAATGGAGGAGCAAACAGAGATGCTCAGGATCTTCAATAATGCCGCAGAGAGAGAAGATCTGGGCTCAACGTTCACTGCAGCACATGCAAAATTCTTTGTCAAGCAATCCTGTCCCCTTTTACATCCACATATTCCATTTGGTTTTCTGGGGATTCCTCAGTTTCCCCTGCAGTCCACCCTCTGACAACTTTAGCAATAATAGCTAGACAGTTGTGAAGTTGTTTTCTTTCCAAGCTCCTCCTTGAGCATCAATCACATGTTTTGATGAATGTCAATGTGCTTTCTCTTGATCAATAAAGGCAAAGTTTTATTACAGTAAAATTTTTGTTTGTTCGTTTCACAATTTCACCTAGCAATCATTTCAACTCCAGGTATAGGCTTTTAAAATATTTTCTTACTTGGATATGTGGCACCAAAAATTTACATGGGAGCACCAGCGAAGCAACTCCAAAACATATATGTTACTGCTCCTCATTGTCAAATTGCTTTTTAGAACCTGCTTGATGTTAATAGCAGCCCTCTTAGTTCCTAGAATCTGGCTGCTAAAACTCCACAACCAAGCATTCTACTTCACCACTCTACCTCTGAGCTAACATTTTGCCCTTAGGATCACACAAATTATGCAAAATGCAGCATGCAGATATGACCACAGGAATATTATCCTCAATAAGGTCTAACCTACCATGGAGGCACCCGCAACGTACCTTTAATCTGCCAAAAGTACATCTGACTGCCACAGGGCACCTACTCAGCTGATTATTAAAATGCTCCTTTTAGCTGAGCAGGTGCCACATGTAAGGTTTCATGAGCCAGGGCTGTAGGGATAAGCCAGGACTCCCAGGATCACTCTGGGCACTTTCCTATTCTCCACTGTGATACTGTGATCTGCAAAGAAAGTCCCTGTTTGCAGCTTTCTGTACAGGCCAGTGTTCCTAAAGATGTGTGCATCATGCATCTTATCAGACCACTCTGATGTCTGTGAATTGCCCATGGTGACTGCAACAATATGGAAAAGTATCCATTATTGTTTATGTGCTCTGTTGCAAGGCAGTCTGTGACTAAAATAGGAATGTGTGTTACATCTATCAGACTGTCCTAGTTTTCTGTTTGCAAAGGGAAAACTGTCTCTGCAAAGCTGTCCACTATTTCAAGTACATTTCCCAGTCAGACCTCCATAGTAGATGTGATTCAGTGTCCTACACACTTGTATTAATGCAGCCCCAAAGGTAGACTTCCTCACTCCAAGTTGATTTGCAACCAACAGGTTCCAGACAGCAATGGCCCCATGCTTCTCCACCAAGAGGGCAACTCATTCTGGTCTGGTCTCATACTCATTTGAAGAAGTGGGTTGTACCCACAAAAAGCTCATGATACCATCTACATGTTTTGTTAATCTTTAAAGTGCTGCTAGACTATTTGTTGTTTTTTAAGTTTTTCCAGTTACAGACTAACTTAGCTACCCCTTTGAAGCTTCTCATTCTGGTGTCCTTGTGCTGCAAGTCTGGGGCCAGCTCAGAACACAGCTCTAGGAAAGTTGGCTTTACGTATCCTAGAGTTCTGTAGCCACTGCTCTTCATCCCACACCTGAATGATGATACAATCAGACCAATCAGTGATTATTTCCCTAACCCAATAGCAGAGGTCTAGCCTATGCAGCTGGTCTGTGAATGCCAAATGCAATGCTAAGTTGCTAATGTTCATGTCACACAGAATGTTGGGTGCATGTGAGTCTTCCTCTATCAGTAACTTCAGAATTAACTGCTCTGCAATGCATGACGACCTCATGACACTTAACATAGGAGAAAAGTGCAGGATCCACCAACGGCAGTTGAAAAAATGGCATGGAAGGAAGCGGGAAACCAGTGGAGGGCAGGAACAGAAAGCAATGCATGACAGGACACATGGTCCAAAGATGTGCCATGCTCCGTTCCACTTTCCCACAATACCTAACAAGATAAGGTGTCACCAAGCACTGTGGGATATACCCACAGTACATTGCTCATGCTGTTGACGATGATGCGCCCAATGTGGACATGATCTGTCAACAATGGGAATGAGTGTGATTATCCTTTGGCAATTATGGTTATGTTGCTTTTTCCATGCTGATATGACTTTTGTTGACAAAACTTTGTAGGGTAGTCAAGCCCTCAGTCACTAAAAATATTTTGCACTTCTATTAACAGTTTTTACCAAAAACAAACAAAAAACCTTACTAACCTACCTTATTAAAAAAACTCTCAGAAAATGCTCCTTCACGCCATATAGACAGAACTAATAAAGAAATGGCACTGTTATTTAGGCTTTGTTAGATAATTGAACTATACATGTTAATTTAATTTTGTATAAACATTGAAATATTGAAGCTTTTGTTTTAAATGCTTAGTGTTTGTGATTGAACTCTTACAAACAAAAATAACTTTTTGAATATATCTTCCAGTATCAGATAGCATTTACGTTGTTACTATTATGAGAGATTCAATTTTCAGCAATAAGAAAATAAAAAGATTACAAGTTAAAGAAGCTTCAGTGGCTAAAAATTAAAGACATGGTCTACATTTTTTTTAAATGTATAGAGAACCCTTTTAAAAATAGTATGCCTCCATTCTCTGCCTCCTGCCCCCAAGATTTCCTCTGTTCTTCTGTGCTTTATAGTTTCCTTTCTCTTGACCAACCCAATTTATGCTCAGGCTCACCTCATCTCCATGGGTTTGCATCTGCCTACTGCCTATTCAGTTTTGCGTCTACTGCACTGCCTAGGGAAGAACATGTATGTGATGGATTTCTCCCAGAGCAGTGCAAGTGCAATGGAAGTGAAACAGATTATGCAGAAGATATCGCTCTCCTCTTCTAATCTTTCTATTCCGGTAACTTTAGGCTACTTTCAAATTCATATTCCAAGTTTTCGGTAGGGAATGTAATTTTCAGGTGAACCATATCCCTTTAAATTCTAGGATGGAATAAATTAATTAGCTTCTGTCAAAGACTTAACTGTAGAGTATATGGGTTTGAATGTAAGGAGGACAAGAAAATAAATGAGGACTTGTACACTATTTTGAATTCGAGAGCTTGGGTGTGCAAGTTATCCTCCACAAAATTTAATGTACATCAAAGATTGGCATGTCTGCAATTTAGCAAATATGATACAAACTATATTGTGGTTTGTTACACAGAGACTGGAAAAAAAAAACAATTTAGAAAAAATAGTGGAGACAATTGACTTGGATATTTCCAAAAACAAGCTAATAAATTAGCTGCTCTGAAACACTGTGTATTATTTCATTACTTTTATAGCTTGAGACCACTTGAAATGATTGTTGGTAAATGTGGCTTTTTAGCCAGTGACTAAAATAAATTGGCCATCACAGACTAACAATATTTTGCATAATGATAGAGTGGACCCATTTTTAATATAAATATGCAAATGTCAATGAGTTATTTACAAGAGCAGTAAATAAGAAGCTATTATCTCTATAGTCTAGAATTTATAGCATTCTATTAGCTTCACATTTGTGTATTTATGAGACAAGATTATCTGAATACAGAAACCACGACAACTTGGGGTTTGCATTTAGAAAGCACACACCTCAAACAGATAACAAACCTGATCTAAAAGCAAGCATGATCAGACTTCTAAAGACAATATTGCCTTCAAACAGAAGGAGTGTGCCCATAAAACCCTCTTTGTAAAGATTAAGTTAGCCTTAACCATTTTTTTAAAATACAAAACACCACTTTTTTTTCTGAACTAAGTGTTCCATCTCTCAATTCCTGCAGTTAATGATTGGACTAAGAGAGGGAAGGAGAGAGCTGACAAAGATTTTTTTTTTCCATGAGATATTGTTGTATTATAGGGTATAGCCAGGCTGACCATTTTGATATTCATGAGAATTATTTACTTAGGAAAAAAATTCAACTTGTCAAGAGCTGGTGACTAAGTTTATTAGAATTTGGTTTCTTCAAACCTAGGTAATTAAAACATATAAATACCAAGTCAGAAGGAGATCAAGAGCAGTAAAAACTAAACCTTTGGCTGGTATTTAACAAATACAACTCCAGTTCAAAAATATTCTTTTAATAATATAATATAGCTATGGCTCTACCTTAGTCAGCACTGCAGTCTTAAGAGCCCCCATTTTTGTCTCCCTACACTGTTTATTGTTCTCCATCTGGCCACTTCACGTCACTAACAAAATAAAAGTAGGATGTTATGTAGCAACTATGGAGACTCCTCTCCTTCATGGTTTAATTCCTCCATCACTCAACAGATTGTGTATGAAGCTTGGTTTTGCTTCTTAAACGATACTGACCTTCTCCTATTTCTAGTAGATATAGGAATAGTAAGCAAGCTTTTAAAAGTACAGGGAATTGATATTTGATTATCTCCAATGACAAACATAACACGGAATAGAAATATGCTGGTGATGCTATCTCCCTAAATATGCGGGCTATAAAATCTGTTGGTTTTGACTTTTGAGCAACAGACTTCAGGCACCAGAAAATAAGACAAAAATGTGCTTACAGTTGATTTAAGTTAATAAAATTGAAATACTCACTTCCAGTAGGTAGCTATGGAGTTTAGTGTAGTTTTCCTACTCAGGCTCAAAAACAGAGTAAGAGGAACCATCTTACACTTGATGCTGTTTGAATAAAGGCATGTATCCAAGTGCCATGTGGCTTCCTAATGGTCTGAAATTTAGACAGAACTAGTAAAAACAGTTTACCAAGTCACAATTGTACAAATCTCAATCTAATTAACTGATATTCTGCCACTTCCAATGCTTTCCTCACACGATTTTAACTGAAATATAAAAGTTAACGAGATGCAGTCAAGGCTAAAAGTTTGTGCAAAGAAATATCCTGTGAACAAACCCTGCCCAATAAATTATGTGCTGAAGTGGAAGAGGTAAAACAGACAAGTCGGAAACTGTTTTTTTAAACTAACTATTGGGTACAAATGGTCAACTTCTTACTTGTTTCTAAAATTATGTACAAATTCCACACAAATTTAATTTGCTTAAAAGTCAAAATTATCTTCTTATGCCTTTTAACCTAGTCTCTAGAATACATTATGTTTTAATAAATGTTCCTAACCATTAGCATTTTGCTAATTATGAATACTTAATATCTGCTCATGAGGACTTTGTATTTATTTAGTTTTATACAACAAATGTATGAAAGGAGCTAAAGATAATCTAAAACAGGTCATGCCTTGATTTTCCAAAAGAGGGAGATATATCTCTATTTGTAAATTACATAGATGCATTTCTTGCAATGAGTCACTGAAAAACATATTTCAGTAATTTAGATGAATAAAGTAACTTCTCTTTTTATGTATTTATTTTACTTGTGTACTATTAGTTTAACTTGTAGGAATTCATTTTCCTAGTCTAAAAAAATATACCAATCAAGTCCACGTGAAAAAAAAAGTTATATCCAAACTATGCTATATTAACTGGAAAGATGGAAAAACTGATTTACTATAGTAAAAATCATTTAGCAAGTACAGTACATAAACACAAGGAACTCAGAGATAGTGTCTGAATCTTGAGAGCTACATTAGAAATTATTGTTTTAAAAATGGCAACAATCTCTTTCAATAGCATTTCTGCCCCATTGTCTTCAACCAGGGCCTACACGATAAAAATCAGAAGATTACATAAGTGGTTTAGAAGATGCCTCCTATAGGACGCAATCTGCTACATAAACAGTGGCTTCACAAGATACTCCTTGTTTACATTCAGTGAAGGTAAAGGGATCTTTACAAACAGATCTATATTGCAGAACTAACATCTTCTACAAAGTCTTTAAAATTCCGACTCCTTAACTATTTATTATAATGCTGTCGTCAATATTAAACGAGTGGAAACCAGGGGTAATTTCTAGTCCCTTGAATATTTGTGAAAGAAAATAAATCAATTCATTTTAGTAAACAAAGTCACCATGATAATAGCAGATTTATGGTCAGAACTTTGCTTTTGGCATGTTACAGTTAAATTCTTGTGTATAATGGATTGAAAGTATTTTTTAAAGACAATCTTTGGAATAACATATAGAATGATATGAGTTAGATGCACAATAACTGTTTTAAGCCATTTCAGGAGGGACAGGAACTTGTAAATACAATTATGACAGATCTCATATATTACCACCTATCTCCTGTGTGCCTTGCATAAATATTCCACAAACACTTAATCTTAACTTCAATGCCATTATCATCAAGTAACCATGCTGATCTAATACCCCCCTATTTCCTGACTCTCACATTCCTGCAAATGCACAGGATGACATAGGTTTGAGAGAGTTAACATTAATCAAGACCCCAGCATATCACAGGTGTGCAAGTAATATTGAAGGTATTTTCTTTCCCTACAAAATAGTTCAATATTTTCTTTGGCCTATCATTTTCCATCTTGCCAGAATCTAACAACTTTAATCAATAAACAGACTCTCCTAAAAATGGGATCTGCTGGCACGTGTGGATTCCCTAGCTCTTCATATTTTAAGACCCTCCTACCAAACTCTCTTCACTAATGAAACCTAAATTAAAAACAAAAACAAAAAAAAGCAATACTCACAGGACAGCCCCCTCTGGTTTCTCAATATAATTTGCTCCAAAACCCACTCATCCCCACTGAAGACATAGTACTGTACAATGAAAGAGTAGTAAAGTAAGTCATTTAAGTTTTTAATTTTGTAGATCAAAGCTGAAGCTACACAATCAAAAGTGAGGCTGATAATCCTCAGGAAATCTAGATCTGTTCATTGTTAAAATTGTCCTTAACTGAGAGACCTATAATAATTTTAATGCAGGATGAGTTGATAATGCCTTCTATATTTAGGTTGCCTAAATTATCAGAAATTCCATTATCAAGATGCACTTTGAGGGGACACTCCCAACACCTTGTTTGCAGAAGATCTTTGAAATTCAGTAAGGACAGAGTCCTGGGGCATAATTTGATTAATCTATTACTGTCTATTCAAGTTTGACAGTTAATTCCCTAAAACCACCATCTGCCTTATTGGAGTTGAGTTGCTCAAGAAAACTGGCAAATTGCCAAAATAATATCCCAAAAGCTATATTCTAAAATACTGGGCTCATGCTGTCACCACAGCAGCAGGGTCTCACACTGTACCGGCAACTGCCAGAGCATCCTGAGCAGTAGCAGCAGACAGGGTGAACACAAGCGTGACCCATACCCTATCCCCTACCAGACCTCATACATGACCCTGGGTAGCCTATTTTCCTTCCCATTTTCTGACCAATAAGGACAAGTTTGGTGGGTTTTTATTTCATGCAAAAGACGGCACTTTCAGAAGTCCACTTCCCTGTCGTGATGCCAGGGCATTAGCTGGTTACCAGCCAGCTACCATGATGTCTTGTAGCATCTACATGGGAAGTCTTCTAGGAGTATATAAGGTCTGACTTGGTAAAGTCTTACTACTTAATCACTATGCTGTGGAGATTACTAGTCACCAGTGGTCAGCCACAACAGCCTTTAGTACAGTATCAAAAATAAAACTTAGTCTCCTACAGCAAATAAATTAAACCATAACAACCTACCTGGGCCAATCCTGTGTGGTTTCAATGAAATGGAGTAGGCAGTTCTACTAGTAGAGAAGCACAATATGTTGCTAAAAATTATAAACAAGTATTGATAAGGTTCTTTGCAGTTAGCTTTCTTTTCCTGTACATACCTGCTTTCATTAAATAAATAGAGTATATCTAGATTTCTTAGACATTTCTAATCATCGCTACCTAGGGCATTCAGCACAAACTGTTTAACCAGGGGTGGGCAAAAGGGCCTCTGTGGGCCAAATTTGGCCCATCAAGTAAGATGATCCAACCTGCACAGGACTTGCTGCCCCCCCCCCAGGCTAATCAGGGCCTGGTGCAAAGGGAAGTGTGCAGTCTCCTCCCACCCTTCAAGGAGTGCACAGCACTTACAACAGGGGTGTGGTGCTTCTAAGGACAGGGACAGTGTAGGAGGAGACTTCACATGCTCCCCCCACCCCCAGGCCAATCAGGGATTGGGGGTGGCGAGAGCATGTGAAGTCTCCTACCACCCTGCAAGTGGCTCAGCAGTTCAAGTCAACCTCAAGCTGTTGCCCAGCTAGAAATCCAAATCCTTGCTTGATTGACCAAGCAAGGCACTCCCTTGCAGGGCATGGGAAGGGAGCAAGTGACTTCACATGCTCCCCCTCCCCAGGGCCTGATTGACTTGGGGGGCAGCACATGAAGTCTCCTCCCAATACCAGGGGCAAGGGTGCCTAGAGTGAACTGCCAGCTGTTCAGGACAGCTGGAGGTTCGGGGGGGGGGGGGGGGGGGGAAGGGGGGGAGGGGACGGCAAAAACTTTGCATGTTCCCCCACCCCCAGACCAATCAGGGTCTGTGTGTGGGAGAGCATCTGTATGTGGGGAAGCATGGAAGTGTCCTGGCCCCGCCCCTTCCAAGCATGGCGCAGGGCCACTTCAAAAATTTCCAATGTAGCCTCTGGTCTAAAATTATTGCCCACCCCGGGCAATAATGTAAATAATAATTAGTCAGATCATGACTCTTCCAAGATTAAGTATTAAAGCTGCATACTGGGAATAATCAATATTTCTTTGGGTGCAAGGTAAGAAAGGTAAAGAACCATGGCGGGGGAAGTGTTTTGCTAGCACTTCTCTCTGAAGGTGACCTTTTCAAAGTAAACCTATGTTATTTGTTCCCTGAGCTGTATATGTTTAGTTCCTTCATCATACACAGAGAAATTAGGAAGGCTGCTGTCGTTCCCAGAAACCTGTTAAAGTCAAAATTAATGATAAAATTGAGTTGCCTTTCTGTTTGATTTTAATCTATCTCTACTCAATTATAAACAAACTGTCAAAGAAAACTACCCATTAGTAGAGAGTTAATGAGGATTTCAAAAAACAATCCCTAAACCACCACTGATATTTTATAGACAGCTTCCTAATTTCTGCAGGCTTTTTTGGTACAAGCTAAATTATTCAGGCTTGTCATCAATCCGGACTGTTGCCATTATAACTCAAAAGAGAAACACTACCCAAAATTACTTACATTAAGTTAGATTTAAAGCTTATACAAGTAGGATTTAAAACACTGTATATAACTATTTCATTCACAGACCTAGCACCATCAGCTACAGTGCATCAGATGAGATAAATTTATTATGAACCCATAAAACTAACTCATTTCAGCAATCAAAAATCTACAGTCATTTACAGCAAGCTGAAGTGATTTTTTCACCCCCCTGCAACTACATCCTACCCAAACCAGGTGTAAACTCAGTGGTTCAGCTGTTCAGGTGTCTCGATAGATGCTGTATTTTCCATTCAGTATGCCAGGGCAGCAAACAGCTTAGAATCCCTGAGTCTCTAAACAGTAGGAGTGCTGACCCAGTATCTGCTCTGATAAAGTTCTGCAAACAGTTTTTAGAACTCCCCATCAGTGTTGAAGGCCATCTTATCAGATCTCATTTCTATTTTTGCGTATGCTCTTCATGTAATAAATTATTACATATATTTCTTTTCCCATGGCAGATAGCATAAAAAAGAGTAACAAATACCCCCTTTATATATCAGGACTTATTTTTTACTAGCATTGACCCCACTGCTGCAACAAGATCTCTACAGTTCAGTGTTATACCTACAGCAATACTCTGGCCAGATTGGAGTCTTAGGGAGTTCAATAAAAATACATTTAAACAAACACATTATACAGCTTTTCAACCACTGATTTTAATGATTTATTTAAAAGTTGTAAGATGCAAGGATCTGAACACTGATTAATAAACTAATGTATGTGCACAACAGAGCATGGGATGAGTCTTGATAAGAAAACATCCATCCATCCCCAATCTCACCATATGGCGAAACAAATTGCATATTAAGAGTTATTAAAACACCTATACATGCTTTAAAAGGATGTTCACACATTTTAAACTAAGGAAGAGCATAAACACAGATTAGCATTCTTCTGATATTTCCTGCTTATACAGTAGCATGCTACTAAATCCGTGATCAGAGATGCCTTTCAATACAATCTCTCACTACATGAAAGGGAGGGGATTTCCATTCAGTACTTGAAGATGCAGCTTATCATTGTTACCCCAAAAATATTCTCACTGGAGACCACCCAGGGTTACACTAGTATATTTCCACTAGGTAAAACTAAAGAGGAGAAAGCAGCCACCAAAGGTTTAAGCTAAAGAAGATAGAACTCTCTCTCACACACAGACAAGCAAGCAAGCACACACCCCTCCATTCATTCACACCCATTCATTCCTGCCCTCAGGCAATCACACACTTACACAGACATATAGGTTGCAGAAGGAGCCAAGGCATGTGGATCCTGGAGGGTCTGTCTGCTCATCATGGCTGGGGAAGCTGGTCAGGAGGAAAGACTCTGGAGGGGAGCTTCTCAGGATCAGTGGAAGGAAAAAGAGAGAGTCTCACATGTGCTCCTTCTCTTTATATAGTGTCTGAATGGCTCCTGTGACTCATTCACCTTGTCATCAGGGAGCATGCCCAGACTTCCTTTTATCCAGCAGAGAGCATGCCCAGACTTCCCTTTATCCAGCAGAGAGCATGCCCATACTGTGACGACTCATTGCCATGTGGTCCATTGTTCCAAGCCTTCTTCAAACACACTCACACTCTCTCTCCATTCACTCAGGGGAGAATGCAGCTTAGGGAAAGTTACAAGCAAGGTGGCTGCATGTTACAAAGATTACAAAGTTGCAGTTTACAGTAAGTTTGAGAGTTACACAGATTACAAAGATTGACAAGGATCACAATAAGTTGCAGTTTAAAACCTTAGACCTCACAGTTTGGTGTAGCTTTAGAAAATCCATGTATATATAAATCTAGTGAGCTCAGGCGGAGGCTTTTTTATGCAACAATCATGGCATGAAGAGATTTTTTCCCCTTATTAAACACCCCCACAGTTAAGTTCCTAAACTATAATTACATATTGGGCATTAAAGGTATGGAATGTGATCCCACTATTCTGAGATACCTGGCTAATCCCCTCCTGCCCTGGCTAATGAAGCCATACACCAGGGCTATTCAACTCTGGAAGCCCCAGGAGCCACAATGATACTCTCAGCACACACTGAGGACCGCAACTTAAGTGTGTTGCACATACAGTACATGCAAATATATATGCAAATATTTACAAACAGCTCCTTTTACACTGCAAGGCATGAATACAAAGATTAAGCCTTCAGCTGCGGCACCAGACCCAAATGTGGCCAGTGAGAGCCAGTCAGCACCTCTCAGGCTCTGCCCACAAGGCTAAGCAGCCAGTACTTCTCACAATGCCCTGGTGCTCCAAGCACCTCCTCCCTGAGAGCTAAAAGTGCCGATACCCTGTACCCGTCTGTTCCAGCCAGCCCATCTGCTTGCGTTTTTCAGTGCTCACCCCGCCTGGGAGACACCTCGCCATTGTGGAGCGTGTTCCCAGTGGAGGCCATGTTCAAAGGATCCCACCTGCGGGCCACCAGTTGAGCCCCGTGTAAACCCAAACTGCACCACGGGGTTGCAAACAAATGGACCACAGGCCACATTTGACCTGCGGGCCGCCTGTTAAATAGCCCTGCCATACACAATCCACTTGTACATAAGGAATGGAACATTTTAGTTATTGCTTTAGTAGTAGCTGCAGAAGGACAGTGTACACCTGGTCATCTGACTTCCAAATAGCACTATTTTTTGGAATGAGTAGGAAGCAGCAGAAAATGAGAATGTTCTAACAGCATGGGTTTTTTTCCTCCCCCCCCCCCCAATATGAGAGAGATCAAAAGAGAAAGTCTTATGAATGGGTAGTAGATTTTAACATGGAGATCTGCTCAGAGGTTCAAGCAGCCAGCAGGGTGCTCCACAGAGAACACAAACAGGGAATGCCTAAAAAAGGGACGCCTACTGTCTGGATTTCAAGTTTCATGGTTTAACAGGTCAGCCCTTAGCACCTGTGTTGAGATTGAAAAGAGCAGTGGGGTATTGTGGGTGGGTGGTTGAAGCTTAGCATTCCCTGTGTGCTTTTGCAAAATCCAATGTGTTATTTCATTTTTTTTTTAAATTGTGTTAATGGCAATGACGACTCACAATAATGTGAATTATTTTTATTATGAAACAATAAAAATAAAGTTTTAATGAAACCGGGGGAAAGTAATATGCTGGAAATACATGTAACTAATCCATCAACAAAATCAACTATACACAAAACTTTAATGAATGCAACAGTGTAAACAGACCTCAAAAGTACAACAGTAACAACAATTTGAGGGTGGGAATGTATAAAGTTACAGGCAAGTATATGCCTTACCTCTGGGCTGTTCTAGTCCTCAGTTGGAATGTCATGTCACAGCTCAGAATGGTCAGGAATCAAAAAAGTGCTCTCAATGCTCAGAGATTCAATTTGATAAGTGAATGGGAGTCGATGGAAGCACTGCTGAGCAGATGTAGCAGTTCAGGGTTGCTGTTTGTCCCAGTAGCCAGCATTGTCCAAGAGCTGAAGGACATGAGTGGACCCCAAGTTATGGGACTCTAGGGACTGCTGGGATAGCAGCAGCACATTTTGCAGGAAATTATTCTGGCTCAGGATAGCATCCATAAACTGCCTCTGCATCTGTCTTTTTCCCCATGCTCTCTTTCGCCATGGTGATATTGTCCTTAGCCATGCCCAGGGTCATCTTAGCAACTGTGATACTGCCCTGGGCCGCTGCCATGCTCTCCTGAAAGAGCTACATTTCTTTGTCTATCACCACTTCTCAGCCAGCCTATTTCACTCTTCCCCCCCCCACTCCTCCCCTTATTTATTCTTGGATCCAGACTTTTAATACTCCAGTCATCTAAAGAAGTGGGTTATGCCCACAAAAGCTCATGATACATCTACATGTGTTGTTAGTCTTTAAGGTGCTACTAGACTATTCATTGTTTTTTACTTTTGCACTAATTCAACCATAAGTTCTACAAGCATGAAGATGCAAGTCTTCCTTTTTTTTCTGGTTGGAAGTGGATAGAGTGCCTTCCCTTTACTGTCTTGCTTCAGATGCTACGGTAACAAGAGTTGGGGAAAGGGAGTGAAGGTTCCTTGTTCAGATCCAAGACAAACCATGATTACTTTTTTCCTAAGGAGTCATGTGCGACCTTATCTCCATGAGAGACACTTTCTATTCTTGGTGGGCAGAAGGAGAGGAGGGAGACTCTCAGATGTGGTTAACAGTCAGTGTATACATAGCATACTGGGTGGATTTGGATTTCAGTCTATTGTATTTGCTTCCACACTAGTAGGGATTGGGTGACTGGAACTATGTCACCAGTTATAAAGAAAGAGTGAGGAGTGGCACCAGGGAGGAGCTGGAAAATTATTCCCTCCACATTCCTGTTAGGCTGATTCTCAGTAATATTAGGATGAGGCAGGTGATGAGGAGGCAGAGAATGGTCTTATTCCGCTCAGCAGACAAAGAGCAGACCAGCAAAATACACTGTAAAGTTATTTGCCAGATGCACTGCAGTATTGAAAGGGGCGTGCAATCTATATCTGGGGTCATGGGAATCTGTCTGTTCCCTATGATATGTGAAACAATATTGATCAATTTCTCAATCTCCCCTAGATGTGGAGTAAGTGCAGCAAAAAACCAGACAGGGTCCTGCAGTGATTGCCAGCTGGAACGCATGGTACCTCAGTACTTTTTATTTTGTACCTCGGGGGGGGGGGGGGGGGGGGGGGGAGGGGAGAAGAGGGGAGGAGGGAGCAGTACTGTTTGTGCCTGGACTGGGGAAGCAATGTGCATTTCATGCAAACTATGAAAACTAACATTTTGTTTCCCGTTAGCAAGGCCTCACTAAACAGGCATTTTTTCTTCACAAATTACAGCTTTTTGTATTCAAATCTGCCTCAGGACAGAGTACAGGACAGAGTACAGATTGTGACTGTGTCATGCTTGAGGGCACCATTTTGTAACAGCCAAGATCCAGGGAAAGAAGAAAGAGGCAGTTGCTACTAGCTCATCTCCACCAAACAACAATAGCAGCATTTTGCAAAGAAATGTGAAGTTCCTTCCAGTGGATCTGACTCTCCAGTCCAGGCCTGGGTTTCCAGCTGGGAATCTAGCTCAGCCAGGATAGGACTGGGGCTCACTTTCCAGCTGGCTGTCATTAGTGCTCATTGTACAAAACAGTTCTGGCTCACAGGAGGCAGCTCCTCTCCAGAATTCTTGTTCTCATACCAAGATGGGTCAAGACAATCTTCTTCAGTGTCAGGATAACTGAGAGCAACAGGTGCTGAACAGGCCTGGGACAGAGCGTACCACAATTGCATAGAACCCTATCTCGTTCATCAAAAAAATGGTCACATATCCCCTGCCAGATTAGATCTTTTGAGCATCCTTTGCAATACACTTCCTCAATTGCTTACTGTTTATCAGGCACTGGTCAACGTCCCAGCAGCAAACCCCTCATACTTCTACTTTGCAATGTCCGCAAAAATGACTTGATTCTCAGGTGGAGCCACAAGAGTCTGTTGAAACAATATGTCTTCCCAGACAGCAATAAGATCCAGCGTCTTATCACAACATCAGATGCTTTGTGGGCCTCCAGGATCACAATTGCATATTGTGATTATATTACCAGAATAAGGATACATTGGGATGTAGCAGCAGAATAGGCAAAATCTGGTTCTGTGTCTATTTTTAAAAGGGGGAGAGCACCATCCTGAAAAACTGATACCAGGGCAGAGAGGGTGGATAAGTAAACAGATAGGTCAGCACTGTGGAACAGCCACTGGAAGCAAGAGAGACCTGGTGCACAGTAATTTTGCATACAGAAACAACAACAAAAAAAACCACAAATACAATTCAAAGCAAGCACGGTCCACTATGCAAAGGATGAGTTGCATCACCTTTATGCAAGTATTTTCAAAGTGAATTAACTTGATTTGATATGGTTTAAAAATAAAACTGTACACAAGCCCTAAATGCACTCTTCACTAGGAGATGACTTCAGTTTGTAAATAGAGATCATTTAATTTGTAAGGGAGCTCAGCCTGAACTGTATTATTAATAAGTCCCTTAGGGACAGAAGTATATGAACTTCTATCAGGGTATTTTTGTTATGGTTTGTGTTTTATTACCCACTTTCGTCAGTGTTTAATAACAAAAAGACTGCCAGAAAACTTAAAGCACTACTACTAAAACAAGCCATATTTATGATCTTGTATGAAAATTTTCTGTTCTAGATTAGTGTCATTATCCATCTCTCCATAAACTTCCTAGTCTGACTTAAAAGTTACTAAAAAAAGTACAAGCAGATTGACCTCGTCACTATTTCAAAGCTCAGCATTTTAAATCTTCATTTAAAATTAATACGGAGAAAATCTTCAGGTTGATTACAGTCGCTCATGATATTACAAAGCCACACCAGAAAATCCTAACAGGACAAAATTCCTTCAACACAATACCATTCTCCAAGCTCTGTTATCATGATACTCATCAACAATATTCATTCTAACACTATAAATCCTACAAAATCTCAGCTTCAGTGCATGCGAAGAACTGAAGTGTGATACTCCATCAGACATATTCCAACCTTCCCGCACCACATATAAATGTGTAAAAATAATCATAAAGTCTTCCTAAATTTGAATATATGTAGTTTTACAAAAACGTACAGAGGAGCCAGATAAGAGAGGAATAGAATCACCTAGAAAGTCATACATCTCTAAATGGAGCAAGAGACTTTCAGTTGTCCCACTTATTTGCCAAGTTTGATTATGATGGCTTGCCAAACAAATTAATCAGAGAGACAACTGTGGACATATTTATTGTTAGGGTGAACACCACTACCACCACACCACAATCAAGAACCAAAGAGCAAAGAAGGACATAGCTACATCCTATTATGCAAGAGTGAATTCCATGACTCTTTAATGAAGTTGGACACCTGCTTCTAATCCATTTCAGATGAATTGGGCTTCTCAGGCTAAAGGAAAGGGGCCATTTAATTTGGATGTAGACATTCAGGCTTAGGCTACAGCCTGAGTTCTAGGACCCCACAAGAGTAGGGATGCAAAATTTCTATTAATTGGCTAATCAAATAGTCGATGCAAATTACATCGACTATTTGATTACTCAGTAAGAGCATTTTCAAGAGTAACAACAGCCCCAGGAGAGCACAGGGCCAGCGGGCTACTCAAGCAGTCCCCCGCTGGCCCCATGCTCCCCGCGATGTTTCAAAGAAGCAATGTTGCATGGAGCCCTGGGTCAGCTGGGGACCCTGAGTCCCCAGCTGCCCCAGGGCTCCATGCAGTGCGGCTGCTTTGAAATGCCGTGTGCAGCCTGGGGCCAGCTGGGGAGTCCCAGATGGCCCCTGGCCTAATGCAGCATTTCAAAGTGGCAGACCCCAAGCTCCATGCGGTGCTGCTGCTTTGAAGCACTCCCTCTTCTTCCCCCCATCCTTGCTTCCTCTTTCTGATAGAGGCAGCAAGGGAGGAGGAAGAGCGACTAGTCATTCACATCCCTACACAAGGAGAGGCCAACCCAAGCCTGAATGACAGTACGTCAATTAAATAGCTCATTGGTCCTGGCACCATGAAGCAGAGTCAGCTGGCACAGGCCATCACTGGGTTATTTGTAATGTAACCATCCCAAAAGGGGCTAGAGCTGCCAAAACATCAAAGAACCTTGTTCTCATATCTTGTAATTATGCCAATATCTTACCACAAGAACTGTGGGCTTCTATGTAGCTTTTCCATATTCAAATCTCACACCGCCTTGCAAGAAACATTAGTATTACAGGTTGAGTCAGGCAGAACTATGGATGTTCCCAAACCAGAGAGCCCCAGTGGCTGGGAGTCAGGCAGCAGAAGGGCCAGCGGCAGCCACAGCTGAGCTGGCAACAGCCTCAACAGGACCAGAGGCAGCCCAGCCGGGGGCTGGTGTCTACAGCAGGGCCAGCATCTGTAGTAGGACCAGGAGCCAGATGCCCAGTCAGAGCCAGCAACCTGAATAGGGTGGGTGGCAGCGGTCAGTCTAGGAGGCCAACAACTGACCTCCCCTGGTTTTGCAAACTCCCTCATTCGTGACCGATCAGGTCCCAAGGGGGCAAGAACAGAGAGGTTCAATCTGTAAATGCTTAGCTCCCTTCAGGGTCAGAACCTCATCTTCCCAAATTATATCAATGGAGCACAACATTTTCTTTAACTCTGTCAAGCAAAAATTAAACAAATGTAGGGTTGCCAGGTGTCTGGTATTGAACTGGACAGTCCGGTATGTTCGCCTCCTGTCTGGTAAAATAATTCAGAAAATACCCGACACCAAAGATGTCCGGTATTTTCTGATTTTTTCCCGGCCAGGAGGCAAAAATCCCAGGTGCTTAGCGCGTTCCGCAGGGAAGCTGTCCAGCCCAGTGCAGGAAGGCAAGATGGCAAGCGGCCACTGGCAGCCTGTTAGGACCAAAAAGCCTCTCTCAAAAGCATTTCTTAAAGGGTCCACGCTGTTTTGTTTTTTTTAATTTAATTGTATTTATTTTTGCTTAACTCTTGGGGTGCTTTTTTTTGCTCAAAACTTTGGTCTCCCCCTTCCCCTCCCCCCCCCCCAACAGAATTTTTCCCCAGTGGTTTTTTTTTGGGGGGGGGGGGGAGAGGGCAGGGGGGTGTCTGGTATTTTTGGTTAAACCATCTGGCAACCCTAAACAAATGAGTGTTGCAGCCAAGCATGGATGAGGATACCACAAATAAGATCATACTGATTATAGACATGTGAGTATATATTAATAGTTCCAAATAAAGATTCATTTAATTTTACCATGAATATGTATCTGCATTCCTCACCAATTCTCCACTTGCCCTCAATCTACTTGCCATTTATTGAAGATATTAGCAGCTATATAATTAGGCCTCAACAGGAAAAGGTAAGTGTGCTCCATGGTGTTGAAGATAACGTAAAAAAAAGTTATGAAGCTCTTTCAACTTTAATTACAAGCAGAAAGTACATTTAAGATTTTTATACTTAATTATATTATTTAAACTCATATATCAAGACATAATAGCTGTATAGAAATCAAAAGATACAGCTATTACTTTCTCCCCTTCTCGTCCTCCCTTTAAAAAACTTTATTCATAACCCAATTCTTCTAAATTAACTTATAATTTATAACCCATTGCAGAAGTAATTTCAACTATTTTTGTTTTAAATGGGGATAAGTTTTATGATAGATATAGTCATGAAAGATATAATCCATGGAGTATACATATTCAGCATTTACATTCTAACAGCTGATATGTCTGGCTTTTTTTAAAAGCTCAGAACCTGCTGTGAAAATTGAACTTTTTTAAAACAAAGTTTTATTGGCAGCAGACATCAAAGCGGTTTAAGAGAGGAACATATTAAAAGTTCAATCCTTATTGATGTGTGAACTTTAAAAATATATCTAAATAAATTGAGCTATCAAAGCGTAAACAAAGCTATTTCTGACTGGATAATCTGCTACTTCTAAATTCATAGGGTGACATACTACATGTTTCTAAGTGAGAATAAGCAATGTTACATGGAAGAGAGGAAAACTCAAGGAAAAAGATTAAAAAGGAGATTTCCAAATAATAAATGGGCTCTCGGAAGTTAGTGTTTGTTGTTTTTCTAATTTGTACTGGTATTTTCCCCTCTAATCTTCTTCTTTGTTTTTTTTTTGCGGTCCTGACTGGATATAGTTAAAATCCCAAATTCCACCTACAATACATTCTCAAACATCTCAATGACTGAAATCTTAATTTTATCTGGGAAACCTGAACACATTTCTGTTTGCAGATTGTTGTCTCTATCTCTAGGTGCATTTTTAAAGAGAAAAACAGTATGGAACTCCCAGACACATCAGTTTCCTAATATTTTTTTTATAGGGAAAAAAAAGTTGTGTAAATACATTCTGATTAGATATTTTGAGTTAAAGACTTATGACTATAGCACGTTTTCCTTATTTCTGTATTTAAATTAATGCTTTGGGTGGCTTATAGATGGTGGTCACCAATAGTCTATGGCATGTTGAAGAAAAAGCCAAGCCTGACAGTACTAAACAGCTTCCCAAATTAGGGAACAATGGTTTACTTTTGTTGCCTCTGGAAAATATTCAACAAAACAGGATAATGCTGAAGTTAAATTGTTACATACAAAAGTAATAAACATTTACCATACACTTGGCATCAGTCCCAGACTGAATGTAGCCTACAGTGGTCCCACTGAAAAAAAAGCTTCATTTAGAGAGATGTTACTTGTTCCAATATTATTCTCTATTTGAAAAGTGTAGGCAATATCACTCAACTGGTTGAATCTTAATACACACACACTTACTTGTGACCATCATATATTATTCATGGAGATGCTGAGCATGTGCAACTTCAACTGACTTCAAGAAGAATTCTTATTTACAAAAATAAAAGATATATACATAAGTAGAGTATATTCTACAGTCCTGTATTCCTTATACAAATTCTAACAGCATTCTGTGTCATCTATGGGAATAACAACCATTCATAGTTACAGGAAGTCACACTGGATGATCACAGGTTCCACAGTGCTCCCTGTACATACATAAAAGCAAATTAGTTTTATCAACTATGTTAGGTTTCTCTTTCACTGTCTTGAGGGGACTGTGACAGAACACGGACACGAGTATGTCCTGGTTCACAAGGAAGGAGGAAACGATCATCAGCAGGAAGCCCATGTGGGGATACAGCTGGACCTTGCCTAGTGTACAGAGGCTCTGAAGTCAGAACCCTGATCTCCAAGACCCACCTCACCAAAGGCACAACCACCAGGAATACAACTTTCCAAGACAAGGAGAGGGAGCAGGAGCCAAACAGTTTGAAGGGCAGGCCAATGAGCTGAGAGAGGAGCAGGTTGAGGTCCCACAATGGAACAGGATATCATACTTGCAGATAGAGCCACTCGAGGCCCCACAGGAATCTCACTGTCATGTCATGAGAGAACAGTCCGTCCCTAGGTCAGCTCATGAAAAGCAGAGATAGCCACAAGATGCACTGTGCTTGAGGAATGCACCAGATCTTGGTTCCTTAGCTGTAGCAGGTTATCTAGAATAGAATGCACAGGGAAGCGTTTGGGAAAGATACCGAGCCACAACACACAGGAAGAGAAATTTTGCCCACTTCCATAGGTAAGACAGCCTGGTGGATGGCTTTCTGCTTCCTAGCAGGACCTAATGGACCTCTTCCAAGAAGGTGCGCTCTTCCATGCTCAACCACAGAGCATCCAATTAGAGAGGTACAGGGATGCAAGACTGGGATGCAGAAGTACCTGTGGGCCTATGATAATAGGTCCAGATGGTTGGGAAGGGGCCAGGGAGGGTGTACATGAGCATGCCAAATCAATGCTGCCACAGCCACTCTGAGGCAATAATGATAACCTGAGCTTTGTCCTTCTTGATCCGTACTAGGATGTGGCCGATGAGAGGGATAGGTGCGAATGAGCACAGCAGATAAAGGCATCAGAGAAAGAAGAAAAGCATCAGAGAAGGAAGCCCTGCCCAGTCACCACGAGTGGAAAACAGCTCCTATAGGGAAAACCCCATCTCTGGAAGATTATATAGGCTGTTATACCAATAAAAGCAAGCCGGGGGACAAGGCAAAAAGCCACATTTATTGCAAAGACAATAATAAAGAATAAAGAAAAGATAGAAGCAAACAATGTTTAACTACTTATTCCTATCACTACTTAACCCTTATACACTTATATATAACATTCATGCAATCATTCATCCATTCATTCAGGTTCTGGGTAGTTGTTATAGTTACCAGCCTGGAAGTTGCTTGTGACAGAGTACTGGCCAGGTAGTCTGTACACAAGTGATGGTAGTGGAGAGCGAAGTCCTGATCAGATGCGCATCTGAAGCTCCTGGTAGGGTAGCAGCAGAACCTTGGACTGACTCCATAGTCTTTTGGTCCAGTCTTTATAAGAATTTCTTCCTATGCCAGTCTATGGGAATTGCTGTATCATGCTGATGTCTACAGGGTGGCTGCCAGGTGCTCGTCAGTGATCTCATGAGACTGGAGGTCCAGTCTCCAGTTTTTCTCCACTTGACACCTTTTGGTTGCACTGGCACCTGACGCCTTCTTCAGCCCTTTGATACTGTATTCTCAGGCTGGCATCTCTCAAACCATTCATTCATTGTCCAAGCACTCTCTCTCTTACATACATTCCCTAATTAATGTTTCACATACAGTATTTTGTATAATAATAATTTTACATATACAAGAGTTGTAGTTACAAAAAGTTACAAAAGTTTCTGGGTGGCATTTCTTAAAACATTCTCTCTCTGAGTGAGGAGTTAGTTACTGTTATAGTTACAATGTTTCACTTTGTGATTAGGGTTAATTGGTTCACAATGCTTTGAAGAGAACGGGCATCAATTGTGTAACAATGCCCTTAATCAATTATAGGGCTTGGCTCCCAGAGCAGAGTTAGTGGCTTGACAAGCAGCCACTTGCAAAAGTTTGAGCGTGCCCTGGGACACAGAGAGGGGAGCTGTTTCTGGCTACATAGTATTATATTCTTAACAAATTATATTCTAGAGGGGCAATAATTATAAATCTAAACATTTAACAATCTTAAATAATAATAATAATAATAATAATAAATCTAAACACTTATCAAGCTTGATAACACTAAATCTAAACACTTTAATAAGAATAAATCTAAACACTTATATGCTTCTTCTACTTGGGGAATCGTTTTTAATACTTTAATATGTTATCCCTACAAGGCCACCTCCATGATGAGAAGAGAAGTCCCTACTAAGGTGATCTGTGAAGGAATTGCCAACTCCAGGAGGTGACCTACCTCCAGGTGGATGTTGTGACTGAGGCAGAAGTCTCAGAGGTGGAATCTTCCTGGCACAGGACCAACAAGCACACTCCTCCCTGCCTGTTAATGTGGAACACTGAGGTCATGTTATCTGTGAGGGCTCACATTAATTTTCCCAACGTGTGGTAGAAACGCCCCACAGGCCAGACAAACCACTCTGAGTTCCCTTACGTTTATATGCAACGTTGCCTGTGAGAGGATCCACAACCCTCGAATTCAGAGATGGCTGAGGTGTGCGCCCTAGCTGTGATTCAAGAAGTCTAACACCACCAACTTCAGGGAAGGAGTGAGGGGTGGGGGAAAGAGGACTCCTTCCAGGGCATTCTCTGAGATAAGTACTAGCAAGGGGATTATGACCACTCTGTCCAGGTGACCTTGGGACTGGGAGTAAGATGGTGCCAGCCATTGCTGGAGCAGCCACATGTGGAGTTTGGTGTGGTGGATCACATATGTATATGCTGCCATGTGTCTTGACAGAAGCAGGCAAACCTTATCTGTGGTCAGAGAACCCTTCTTGTTTTTGAACCTCTCGTATTTTCAGTCTGGGACAGACCTGAATTTTTAGAACTATAAAAAAAAAAAAAAAAAAAAAAAAAAAAAAAAAAACGTGAGGAAACCATACCAGAGATCAACAACCTGAGTGATATAGGCACTTCAAATTATGCTAATTTCTCAGTTCAATTTAATTAAAAAAAACTCTCATAGGACATAATAGGGCAGTAGTGTTAAATTTAAAATACGTGGTGGAAATGCTTTTTTTTTTTAAGTGAGAGAATATTACTGTATTTTTAAAGGTGTTTTTTTTTTTTTTTTTTTTTTTTTTTTATATTTGTTACTTGTCAAGTTCTCTGAAGATCTATGGACTGGCCATGAATTTTTTAAATGACTAGAGACTTTATTGGTTTTTGTTCGAAATGTCCCGTAATGTTATTTTTATCACTACATTTTGTGTACTATAGCTATCTATCTAGAGATATATAAAAATAAATATATAATACATGGCTCTACGCACTCTATCCACAGCTATTTTGGCTCTGTCTCTAACTGGTTGGCCACCCCTGTACTATAAAATGAAGAAAATTCCTGTGATCTGGTAACATTGTGACATGGCAGTATGCACCCTGTAGGTCGAGGCTGGCATACCAGTCTCCTGGATCCAGGGAGGAAACAATGGAGGCTAAGGAAACCATGTGGGAAATGTGAGCTTCCTAAGGAACCAGACTTTGGGCATAGGGTTTAGGAAATGTTGGGAAGAGAGCACCATGTTTCAATACCTGGGTGGAACTTCTTCCACTACCCCTAATTGCAATAGCTCGCAAATTTCCTGCACAAGGGAATTCTCATTAGAGGGGTCCCTGCAGAGTGACGAGAAGGGAGATGGGGAGGTGGAAATGAATTGGAGGATATAACCCTGACAAATGGTACTCAAGACACAATGGTCTGACCTTAGGGTGGCCCAGGTCAGAAGGAAGCTGGAAAGGCAGCTGTCAAGTGAAGGTGAAACAGGATCTGACAGTCCATTATTTCATGCTTGGGTGCAACATCAAAATGAGTTCTTAGCCCCTGGCTGGCAGCAGTTCAAACCTGACTGGTTCAGAGTGTGGGCTGACTCAGCCAGCAGTTGCACCTCCCTACTTTTCTTGGAGGATGACTCCTGTGGGAGCTGGTTCCCATGCCCCGGTCATCAGAGTCACTCCCCATGGGTACTGCTGAGGATAAAACTTCTGGTACCAGTGCATGTGGCAAGCACACATGTAATATGGAACAGACATGAGCAATCACTTGAAGAAAAATAAACATGCTTGCTTATAAACAGTGATGCTGTAACTTGTAACTACGGCAATCCCCAGTCATAGCTGTTGGTGAGAAAGCCAAGGCGGATGCTGACCTTTTAGGGAGTCTGGTTCACCTGGGGTAACACAAGGTAGACAGGGAATTCTTCAGCCTGGAAAAACCCCAGCCAGGAGGGGAGTGAAATGTAAATCTCTGCCCAAGAGTCATAACTAAGGAGCTGGAACCCTACAGCAGTTTCGCTTGCAGAACCAGGAAGAAGTACGGGCGCAGTTGCCCTGAACGGTGACCACTTTCATAACCACTTTCCCTGCCAACAATGTGATATCCCCAGCTCCCTTAAGGGAACCTCATTCTTTCCCTTGTCTCTTGGTGGGCCTCCAAGTTTTGTTCTTTGTTTGCACCCTCACATCACCATCTTTACACAGCTTGATACTATAACATCTCCCTCAGACTATGTCTACACTATAGTGATCTATTGGAAAAAGGTACGCAAATTGCACTCCGCAATTTGTGTACCTTTTTCCGATAGTTTTCTTGGAAGAGGCTTTTCTGAAATTTGGCAGTCTACACTGAGCCAAATTTCAGAAAAGCCTTCTCTTTCAGAAGAGTCCTTCTTCCTCAAGGGAAGAGGAAGAGGAAGATAGTGCTTCTGAAAGAGCACATCTGCTCATCCGCAAAAAAAACAAAACAAAAAAAAACCACACACACCCACACCCCCCCCCACCCCCAAAAACACTCAGAAGAGCAGACGCATTCCCTGGATGAAAAAATCCCATAGTGCAGACATAGCCTCAGATTCCCAGATCAACCTCTCTATATTTTAAAGTCTCACAACACTATCAGGCATCTCTTAGAATGCCTTGCTACTCTCTGAAACAGTGGTTCCCCAATCTCTCCCTGAACTCTTCTACACTTCGATAGAAAACTGCCATCTGATCATGTAGGCCTGAGATGCTATTGTAATATTTGGCTTTGTCTACCCTCCAAATTTCTATATTTTCTTCCTTGTTCTTTAAAATCTCTACTTTCCAGCTTGTAATCATGCTTATAATTGCTATACCCTTTGTTTTGTTATTGCTTGTCTCCTTTACTGTATACTTGGTCTCCTTTATTCGTCATAATCCTCATTCTACAATGCAATGCTATTTTGTGGTTTTCCCTTTTTATTCTTCCACCCTCCTCTTTTGCCTTGTTATTTTAGTTTACTTTATAGGTGTGGAGAATTTATTTATTTATTTACAAAAAGTCTAATGTACTCTGCTTATATTAAAATATTTACGATAATTTCCTAAAATATTTTCTATATACACCTATATTTTTCTGGATAAAAATCAATCTTTAGCCCAACTCGTGAAAAATTATGTTTCTTCCTCTAACATGACAGAACTCACGCATGTGGAACCATCAGGACAAAAAATGTCGGTACAATTCCATAGGATAGTCCAGAAGTTCTAATAATTGTCAAGTATTCCAAGTACTGGTGATTAACATAGTTGTACATTGTCTACCATAGTCTTAAGCCTCAGGGAGCCATGTATGACATTGAAAATAAAATATGATCTGAGACCTCATACTACTTTATGTTGCGAGAATCACAGGTCCGATGATGAATACCCAAGGGGGGGGGAAGGACAGAACCAGGTGGACAGTTTTATCAAATAAAAATTATTTATTTATGACAGTGGTGAATTTATAGTATTTATTTATTCTAAGATTTTTAATAGACCGTGTTAATAAACTTACAGTATTTATTATATTTATTCTATGGTTTCTAGTAAAACGTGTCAGAGATATAAGTATGGGAATGGCAAGGGGAATAGTCTCTAATCTTAAAATATCCAGCTACAGTAATAAAATAACACTGATAACTACAAACTCTTATGTACTACCCAAAAACAACTACAACACTAAGCTTATACAACAGGAAAAAAATCAAATTGTACGTACCAACTTACACAGCAAACGGAACATTACAAAGATATCGGTTCGGTTGCAAAGGCCTTGGGGAGGTGGCTGGTCGGTTCATCAGGCCGGCAGCACTTTGAAGTATACGAGAAGGCACATGCACGGTGGTACATGTGTTGTGAAGACCTCCTAGAGCGAACTGTGCCATGGGTATTTATCCCCAAATCTGCACATTGCTTTCCTGCGCTTGCATATTACCATATATGGCCCAATGGTCACCAAGTGGGGGGGTCTGTGTCCCAGGGGTTGGGCCGAAACTGTGCAGGTTTCATGCGACCAGGTAAGCCCTGCAGTTCTCACGCCAAGGTGAAGGGTGGGAGAGTCTGAGGCTATTTTCCCCTTTTCACACCTTCCCTTTTTCTAAAGGCAATGGTATGCAGGAAGGGTGTGGCCGGTTTCTCTCAAGGAGTACTGCAGCCCACTATAGCAAGAGCGGCCTGGCCAAACTTTTTTACTGGGGGAGCAGTTTCTTTTCTCTAACACTTTACTTACTGGATGATAGAAGTAAAGTGAAACAACCAGCTCTAACATTACTGCAGCCTCACAAATAGCTTCCTGAAGCAAAAGAGTATGAGCAAGAAATTCATGTTCCAGATGAGCCCTAACAGTTAAGGGAATTGTATCAAAAATAAGCCAGAACATTTTTTTAAAAAGGTAAGTTGTAGGTCATCCTTATTTTTCTATCGAATTGAATACACTCACAATTTATTATCTTCAGTTTCTGACATCTTCTCAACCACACATTTGTCTATCCCTACATCCCCTCCACAAATTTAGATCTTATTGGATTTCTAAAATCCAAACACAAAATTCACACATTACATTACTCATTCAGGACAGTTTGTACAGATAAACACATAATTGAATGTGCTTGTCTGAAGTTTTCTAAAACAAATTAAATAAAAATTAAATGACTTAGTTTAAAATAAATACAAAGCACAAGCTGGCCTAAAACTCTACATTCAAAGTGGATAAGAAAAATTCTAGAACCTTTAATTTTGATCCATGCTGCACAGGAGTGAATCCATCTTGTCCAGGTGGGATGAACAGCTCCCATTTCCCATAATCCATTTTCTTATATGGATGAGAAAATGGATTCCAGCCATCTGCAATAGAGGACGTGTACTACTGAGATTTATCCTATTAAAATATACAAAAAATATATAATATTTTATATTGTCTGGAAAAAACCTAGTTAAAAGTAGGTACTGAAAAACAAATTGTTTTCTTTCTACATTTGATATTATTGAACAACACTGGATTAGTTAACAGTATTATCTGTTCTCAAGAGATCAGATGCCAGTATTAATTCAACATTGTAGTTAACAAAAAAAAAAAAGTTATATTCTTGCTTTAACTTAATTCTTACAAGAGAACTTTACCATCTTAACTTTTTTTCTGGTGTTACTAGCTATTCTGCACTTGAAAATCCACAATTAAATCTGTTAAGGAGAATCACTGCTCAAGACAAGACTACTTTCCACTATAAAATATGATCTTGACCATAATGGAACCCACATTTTACCATTTCAAAACAAAGCTATCTGAAATTTAAGATGTGCTCTTTGTGACATGCTATGCCTCAAAATAACACCCTGTACCCCATATTCACCGCTTTCATATGGTTATATTTTTGTACAAAGTAAGCCTCGTGAGTATTATTGGGAAAAAGTAAACATTGAACATTATTGTTCTGTTGAAATACGTCTACATATTGAACCTCTCTACTATGGCACCCTTAGGCATGACCAGTACCGAACCAGAGAATCTGCCAGACCACGGGAAGTCAATATCGTCAGGCGTTACCAACACTGCCACTGCTTAATGGGCTCTTAGAAGATATTCAGGGGTAAATTAGAGCTAAATAACAGCATAGAATACTGAGAGCCTGGACTGGTAGCTGTAAACAAAAGGTTATGGGAACATAGGAAACTTAGCCACACCCACATAGGTAAGTGGACATGAGGCTAACTAAAACCATGCCACACCATAGATTTTGCTGGACCAGAGTGCTGAACTATAGAGGTTCACTCTGTATGATCACTGTATATGAAGTTAAACAATTTTGCTCTTTGTTTATTACAGAAATACGCTGTGAGCCTGTGAAATGACACAAACCAGTTCCCACAAAATAAATCTAAAAAAGGAGCTCTGAACAAAGAGTATTACATGTCAAACTTAAGGTACACAGAAGCTGCAAGCAAGACTATGCAGTTCATATGACTGAGTGGGAAGTACATAAGCAATGAGGGCTGCCTAAACTCATGACAAAGCATGGATTTTTTTCCCCAGCATCTGAAGGATATAAAATAAGAGGCAGAAATATCATCAGACTTACCTCTCCTCCTCCACCCAGACACAAGACAAAAAGACCATTTGGGAGACAAACATCACTGAACTGGGGAAATTGGCCCTTATTGGAAAACTTTCCAGTTACCACAGACTACTGTAGACTTAAGAGAAACCTTATTTCTTCACTGTTTGCCATGAATTCTGATTCTCTCCATCTCTAATTGCTTCAAATATTTCTGTCATTAATAAACGTAATCTTTTATCTACACTGAGGATATGATAGAGTACACATTTAAATGGTTAACCAAAGAACATGAGCTCATTGGTTAACCTTCATAATTATACACACAAGGCCTCCTCCCTATTAAGCAGGCTCTCTGCAAGCACCAGCTCCTGGAGAGCTGCCTGCCCCCATGCACTGCTGCCACTGATACAGAGGCAGCAGTAGGGAGTGAGAGGGCAGGCAGAGGCAGCCTGTGTGTACTGGTTCCTGCCAAACAGCACCACAACACCATTCCCCCCCGCATGTAAATATGTAACTGGTGAAAATTTCAGTGGTTACACATTTACCAAATACATACACATGCTCACTTTAACATCCCTAATCTACACCAGTGTGGTTTTGGTCAAAGTTTGGAGAATGTACTCAGATTACAAAGAACTAGTGAATATTCATAGGCTTTGATGGAATGATGAACTAATTAAAAGAGCTCCCTCTGAAAAAGTGAACCTTGAGCAGTGTAAGAGGTACATTTCTGTAAGATTGGAACTAGGGATAGATTCATAGAAATGGAAAGGATGTAGGGTTGCCAGATGGTTTAACCAAAAATACCGAAACCCCCCACCCCCCCCCAAAAAAAAAACACACTGTTGAGGAAAAAAAAAAGGGGGAGACCAAAGTTGTTGATAAAAAAAGGACCCTGACAGTTACTGAGAAAAAAAAATACAAAAAAAAGCATGGCCCCTTTAAGACCTTTGGGGATTTTTTTGCTGGTGGCCATCTTTTCTTCTTACTCTGTGCCAGAAGAGAGCTCCCTTGCAGAACCAGGTAAATGGGAGGGGGGGGGGGGAGAAGAGGGGGTTCGGGAGGGGCCCGGGGGCTGGGTCAGGGGAGGCTGGGGGCTGGGCCTGGTTGCTGAGTGTGTGTAGGATTGACAGGTGTCTGGTATTTCCGTCTCCTGGCGGGGGAGAAATCAGAAAATACTGGACATTTTAGGTGTCTGGTATTTTCTGTTTTTTTTAAACTGGACAGGAAGCGAAAATACCGGACTATCTGGGTCAATACCGGACACCTGCCAACCTTAAAAGTCATTAAGTCCAGTCCCTTGCACTCACGGCAGGACCAAGCAGCATCTAGACCACCCTGCCAGGTGTTCATCTAGCCTGCTCTTAAAAACCTCCAGTGATTCCACAACCTACACAGTTTATTCCAATGCTTAACCACACTGACAGTTAGGAAGCTTTTCCTAATGTCCAACCTAAACCACAGTTTAAACCCATTGTTTCTTGCCCTATCCTCAGAGGTTAAGGACAATATTTTTTTTTCCTCCTTGTAACAAACTTTTATATACATGAAAACCGTTATGTCCCCTCTCAGTCTTCTCTTTCCCAGAGTAAACAACCCCAGTTCTTTCAGTCTCCCCTCACAGGTCATGCTTTCTAGACCTTTAATCATTTCTGTTGCTTTTTTCTGGTCTTTTCACCAATTTATCCACTTCTTTCCTGAAGTGTGGTACCCATAACAGAACACAATACTTCAGCTGAGGACTAATCAGTGCACAGTACAGTGGAAGAATTACTTCTTGTGTCTTGCTTACAACACTAATGCTATTGCACCCCAGAATCATGTTTGCTTTTTTTATTTTATTTTTTTTACAGTAGTGCCACATTGAGCTTGTGGACCACTATTATCCCTAGATCTTTTTCCATAATACTCCATACTAGATGGTCACTTCCCCTTTTTGTATGTATGTAATATATTGTTTCTTTCAGCCTATTTAACTCAAATCATTTGTCTGTTTTTGTCCAGATCATTTTGAATTTTCATCCTATCATCCAAAGCACTTGCAACCCCTCCCAGCTTGCTATCATTCATAAAGTTCGTAAGTGTACTCTGTGTCATTATCCTGCTGAGCCAGAAGCTCTGGTGTCTCCCAATCAAAGCACAGATTGGGTAATTACCCCCCAGAACAGGAACACAAAGCAGCTCACACTAATGGTAAACCCCTCAACAATGCTCAACATACATGATTTTTGAAAAAGGTGTTTGTGCATGCTGGGGATAAGAGCAGAAAAGTCCCATAAGCATGCAACTTCCGTAAAAAGACTTCGAAGTGGGTAGAGCAGCAAAGGCATAACAAACCTACACTGTGTGGAAGGGGGAAATGGAGGCACACCATCTCATGGCATTGGTGGTTAAATGCCAAGAAACCTACACAATCAAAGACACTGTTATTTGTGTTCTGGGGGGCACTGTTACACCCCAACATGTTTGCAGGCACTTGGGGGGCAGAGCTTTAGGAAAACTACCATGAAGGACACCACAGGATTTAGTGAAACTTGGTGGTCATATAATCAAAACCCAACAGAATTTCTGAACACACTGCCTCCGCATTGAACGTTGTCCAAATCTCTAGCAGTGAACTCAGCGGAGAGGTGTCATGGGCTCCCCATGCTTTTTGAAAATTGAATTAATACAAATGTGCGTAACTCAAAGATACTTTATGCACAATACTTTATGTAACTTTTTAAAAGTTACATAATGCTGAATCTGCATATCCTATTTTTGTTTATTTACTATTGTAATATGTTCAGTTAGACATATAAAGTGTGAATCTGTTTTTAAATATGCCAATGAGAGCCATTAGTAATACATTAGGAACTTAATGGCACAGTACTCAAACCAACAACCCATGAATTATTTTATTTTTTCCTGTAAGCCCAAATTGTTGTTGGTCTTAAAAAGACATGTGATCATGTCACCTATTACTGGAATCCATATTAAATCTGGGACTTGTCCATGGCAATGGGGAGAATGAACAAGGTTTCTGGCTCTGGGAAAAGTATATTAGGGAATAGAAAGCAATCAGGTTTTGCCTTCACCTGGAAATTGCCTCCCCACCCTAAGAGACTAAATATGAAGAGACTTGGAAACAAAGAACTATAGTGGAAGTGTGAAAGAAAAGCCAGTAGGCCAAGGTCAGAAAAAGATCAACTTTGGCTGGAGATAAGAACAACTGTTTAGGGTAAGAATTTGCATGTAACAAGTTACTTCATGTTTTAGAATTAGCTGGCATCTTCTTTGTTTTAACTTAGTAACTTACTTTGTTTTCACTTGCCACCACATAAATTCTACTTTTTTTATATTTGTATCTCCTCAGTTAGCTCTTGGGTATTCTAGAACACATTTTACCCTGGAGACTTGAACAAGTTAAAAATTACTTATATAAGTTAGATATCTTCTTTTCCTATTTTACCTTCTGAATCTAGCCCACTTACATAGTGAATCCCAGTGATAAGCATCCAATAACCACCAACCTTATCAGTGAAAACTGAAACAAAGTCACCATTAAGCACCTTTGCTATTTCCACATTTTCTGTTATTGTTTCTCCCTCTTCATTGAGAAATGGGCCTATACTATCCTTGGTCTTTCTCTTGCTTCTAATATATTTGTAGAACATTTTTTTGTTATCTTCTATGTCTTTAGTTAGTTTGAGCTTGTTTTAAATCTTGACCTTTCTAATTTTGCCTATATATACTTGTGTTAATTGTTTGTATTCATCCTTTGTAATCTGATTTAGTTTCCACTTTTTGTAGGATTCCTTTTTGATTTTTAGATCATTCAAGATTCTCCTGCTTAAGCCAGGATTGTCTCTTGCCATAATGCCTATTTTTCCTATACAGTGGGACAGATTGCTCTTGTGCCTTAATAATCTCTATTTTGAAAAACTGCCAACTGTGTTCAATTGGTTTTCCTCAGACTTTCTTCCCATAGGATCTTACCTACCAACACCCTCAGTTTGCTAAAGTTAGACTTCTTGAAATCCACTACCTTTATTTTCCTGTTTTTAACTCCTACCATTCCTTAAAACAAGGGTGGGCAAGATACTGCTTGCGGGCCTGCCAAGCCACCAGATCTGGCCCACCGACCACTCTGCCAGAACCCTCAGGTAAGCAGCAGCCACTGTTTTAAGTGCAGGGCTGCTCTGTGTGATTCTTTACTCTGGGGGAGGGGAGGGGGGAGAGGATGCTTTGGGTGATCTCCCCACCCCCAGCCCAATCCTCAGCTCCTATTGGCCGGAAACAACTAGCCAATCAGAGCAGAGAGACTGGCCTGAGGGATGGGGGCAGCACAAGCCTCTTCCCCCTCCCAGAGCTGAGAGCCACATGGAGGGAGCAGCCTGCAGTTTTAAGTGGTCTGAGGCTGCAGCAGGTAGGGTACCTAGCCTGCCTCAGGGATGCTGCAGGGCCGCTGGCCAGGAGACGCTTAGGTAAGTGCCTCCCAGCCAAAGCCTGCCTCTGCCACCTCTGCCCCTCCCACAACCCAACTCCCACCCCCAGATCACCATCCAAATCCTCTACACACCCTTGACCCAGGTCACAACTCCCAGCCAGACCCTGTACTCTCCCTCCTACACCCCTCCCCCAGATGAGAATCTTCTCCTGTACCCACACTCTCTCCCTGACCCTACACTACAATCCCCTGAGGGAGTCCATCACCCTGACCCCCTCCTTCACTCAGACTCCCTCTTAGACCTCATACCCGCTCCTGCCTTCCAGTCCCTTACTCCATGCACCCTTCTAAGTCTAACCTCCATCCTAGATGCCACACCTCCTCCACAGAAAAGTGCGGCCCTTGACCTCTTTCCAAAATCTTAGAGTGGCCCCCCACCAAAAATTATTGTCCACGCCTGCCTTAGAATCATGAACTCTTGTGATCACTTTCACCCAAGCCGCCTTCCATTTTCAGACTCTCAACCAGTTCCTTCCTATTTGTTAGAAATCAAATCTGGAGCAGTCTCTCCCCTTGTTTTTGTGTTCCAGAAAATGCTACACCCCCATACATTCCAAGAACCTGTTGGATAATATATACCCTGCTATGGTGGGAAAATAACACAGGTCTCCTATTCCCATCTCAAACTCAGGCCAACTGTGTATAAAGGTAACACCTCCTCCCCATTTTTCCTGCCTGTTCTTCCTGAGCAGGTCTCACCCTATATGGGCTATAACATTTTGGTATTTTGTCTGGGTGTGACTTGCATGCTAGAGGCTGGGGGGAGTGGTGAGAGTGGCAGCTCACATAGCAAAGCAGGGCGCATTGCACATAAGACTGGAGGGCTAAGGAGGCGCAACAATGCAGACTGTACCCTGAGGCATATCACACACAAATAATTCTGGAAAGCTTGAAGGTGTGGGGGTAGAAATCAGACAAGGATTTCCAATTCAAGAACTGAGTTATTTCTCACTGAGGATTTTCCTACCTTTTTGGCTGATCATAACTGAGGAGAAAGCTCAAACACAAAATTATTAGTTTTGTGAACCCCAATGAGGGTAAGCAGATTTGGCTACGAGAGACATTTGGAAGATTTAGCATATTTACACACTGGAGATCTCTGAGGATTCTTAGAGTTACACTGCCAGAGGGAAAGACCTACAAAGAAAAGCTGGTTTGGTGGATTGAGCAGAATTCAGGAAAGCAACAACTTCTGAATTCTAATGCCGACATAGTAAAGCAGAGCCATCTTAACACTGAATTTATATAATACCTTTCATCTAAAGATTGCAGTTCTAACCCACTTGTGGTAGCACACAGAAGCTTCAAAATCAGGATAAGGACTCCACTGTGCTAGGTAGTGCATAAACATGCAGGTCAAGCCAAAAAGCTACTAATATGCGAGAGAGAGTTAATTACTCTCACACTGCACTTTAAACTCAATTTCTTCTACAACTTAGTACTAATTATTGCCATGTTTGTTTGCAAACATTCACTACACATTGTGTATAAATCTGTTCACACGTGTAAGCAAAAAGCTCCAAAATATTCCAACCTAAAAAAATTACTGCCAAAAATATTAGAAAAATACAGATGTGCAGGTACTATTCAAGAAATACAGGGTCCTAAAACTTCACACTTCAAATTAAGGTCCCTCACCTCTGCCCCTTCAAGTCTCCTCTATTATGCAAGTTCTTTCCAAAGGAGGAGTTCCTTTTAAAACCAGTTAATTCTCTTTCTTGGAAGATGCGAGGAAGTGGAAGAGAGAGAACAGTTTATATTGTTAGATTAAAAAAAAACAAAAAACAAAACAAAAAAAACCAAAAAGAACACACCACACCACTCCTTGCCCTTAGAATGCTCACATACTCATTGTTTCTGAAGAGTTAAGAAATAAGATCCACAGCTATTTCCTACATAACGGAGCACAAGAAAAAACTTTAGGGAAAAAAAATATTACATCAACTGTTCAAGCCTTATTGACAACTTTAGGAAGAGTCAATGAAGTTCACATTTTGTTGTTTTTTGTACTGCACTAGTATTTAAAGAAATCCAATCATGGGGTAGTTACGTTACATAGTTACCAGTCCCTGACTTTCTCTTAAGCAGGTGAAGCTCAAGGGAGGCGTGGAATAGTCTGGATCTGCCCACCAGCTGCTTAACCATTGTCAAGATTTTAGTAGCTGAGTTTTAAAGAGGGACTTAAAGGATTACAATGAGGTAGTTGTGCCAAGTTTTAGAGGGATCTGCTATGGGATATGGGAAAAGGCTCAAAAATTGGTATGAAAATTTAAACCAAGTGGGCAATAAAGGCTGGTTTCAATGCCAGAATGGAAGCAAAATCTGGTCACTCTACTTATCAAGATGTCCCTTATTTAAAGGGTCATCTGAACTCTTTAAATGGCCAGTTATCTGAAGAAGTGGGCTGTGCCCACGAAAGCTCATGATATGTTTTGTTAGTCTGGTAGCACTTTAAAGACTATTTGTTGTTTAAGTTTTTCCTGTTACAGACTAACTCAGCTACCTCTCAAACTTATTTAAAGAGACAGTCTTATATTTAAACCCTCCTGCAAATATCTCAACTTTTTAAAAACAGGCAAATGGTCCGTATTTCCTGACTCTCCTCACTCAGTAGTGGCAGATCCTGTTGCTGTCCAGATCCCTGACTGCCAGCCAGCAGCAGTAAGGGGGGGGGGAGGGGCGGGGGCGGTCCAGCGATTGACAATGTGGATGGATGTGCAAGTCTAGTGATGGGGCAAAGATGAAAAGTATGCACCAAAACCACCACACAGGGCTAGAACAAGAAAGCCTCTCTATCTGTTAGCTAAGCTTTGGAGTGATGGGGTGGACCTATTTCCTGTCTGTTCACACCCTGACCCTGCAGGCTCCACTAGGGTTGCCAGGTGTCCTGTTTTGAACCGGACAGTCCAGTATTTGAGCTTTCTGTTTGGGAAACAAATTGAGAAAATATAAATGTCTGGTATTTTCTAAATAAGATGCAATATAGATTGTGATGTAATGTCAAGTGTGTCCAGTATTTTTTCACACACACACACACACACACACACACACGGTTTGGTATCAGAAAGCATGGGAGGATACTCTTTCCCCAGGCACCCTCCCTGCTGAGCTGCCTCTGGCTCAGTTCACTGAAGCTCCTTCTTCTACAAGGAACTGGGCTCAATGATTAAGTTGTTAGGAATAACAACCAGGACAAGCCAATCTGTAGTGCCTTCCAACTCAAGATAAATAAAACCTTAAGCTGTAGGAACTAGTGAAGTTCCTCCCACTAGGATTTTGGAAGGCAGGTCAAATTCTTAAACTTGGATTAATTGCTGTATCTATCTTTAAAAATTTCACATTGGAACCTTCTTTATGCTTGGTCTCATCTGCAGTCAAAGTGTTCTTAAAACAAACATGTGCTAAGTCATCATTTGAGACTGCTAACACATGAAATATGGGGCAGAATACAGGTACAACAGTGCAGGAGATATATAATTCTCCCCACAAGGAATTCAGTCACAGATTTCATTAACACATGGCTTTTTGACAACATCACTGCAGAATTTCCTCTGGAATTTCTGGGAAGCATAAAGGGGCATATGAATGTTTACCTTACCTGGGACACAAGTATCATGCAATGCCGGCTATAAAAGTGACAAGCAAACACCTTTTTTCACTTTCAGGTGACATTGTAAGTAAGAGCAGACAGCATTATCTCGCATAAATGTAAACACAGTTGGTTCTCTAAGTGATTTCTTGAATAAGAAGTAGAACTGAGTGGATTTACAGGCTCTGAAGCGTTACATAACTTCACTCAAAACCCAAAACAAAAAAAAAAAATCTGTTAATTGCACTTTCAGGATAAAGAAATTGCATTTTTTCATTTCACCTCATGAGTATTATAATACAGTCTTTTTTTTATCATTTTACAGGGCAAATGTGTAATTAACATATCAAGTGATCACTGTGCTGTTTGTATTCTGTGCTGTAATTTAAATCAATATATCTGAAAATGTAGGAAAATTCCAAAATATTTACTAGACTATCAATTGAAATTTAAATGATTAAAGCTGCTATTAATGTTAATCACAATTGAGTTAACTTGTGATTGACAACCTTAATTCAGAATTATGCAATACAAAAGAATACCAGGCATGAAAATTAGATAAAGAATGTTACCCTGATTCAGCAGTTTAAGAAGCCTTAATTTTACCAGTTTTATTTTTCTCCAAAGAAACTATATGGAGCTCTCTTGGGCCAGAGATGATGACTGTAAGGAAGACACTTGAAACAGAAGTAGAAATCCTACACTGATTTATTCATTTAGTTCACTGATCAAAGGGAGACTAACCACAACATTCAGAGACTATCCCATTTTAAATTCAACTATTACTTAAAAATTCTTGAATGGAGCTTTTTTTAGTAAGTCCTATGGGGGTCTAATTCATACTAATGTTTTCAGTGTTCTTCATATCTTATACATTTTTCACTAGAGTCTGTCTAGGAAAAGTGAGTGTATGTAAATATAATTTTAGTAACACTTCTCTTGTACTAGCTTTGGCATACAGCTAACATAAAAATATAGTATTAATGTATAGTCATCTTGTTTCTGAATTCAGTTTTACTTTATTTGTATACTAGCACATTTACCTGGTATTTCTTGGGTCATTAAGGAGGGGCTCAGGGCAGAGAGCTGGGGTATACAGGAGTCAGGGCAAGGGATTGGGAGGTGTGGGAGGGCTGATCCTCAGAGCTAGGCGGGGCAGCAAGGGCCACATGACAAGTCATTTTATTTTATTTTTGTTGCTACATTTTAGTGACAATTAAAAGTCATTGCCCTAGCGATATATTGTGTGTGTTAAAGGGTGTGGTCAATCCTGCAGGAAATCAGCTCTTCCCTATCTGGATTGCAGGCAAGAGCTAACCAAACCACAGATCACTTGAGAGGGACCATGGTTCCAAATGCTTTACACCTTACTTCTCAGTGAGATCCCTAACGTAAACCAGGTTTCAATCTTTTAGTTTCAGCTGTTCAAGTTAACACAGAATAGGGAAAATCCTCCCTCCATTTTACTCCTTTCATGAACTCTAGCCTTATGGAACTGATTTTCATTGGATTAAACAAATGAAATGTTATTTTCAGACAAACCAACAAAATGGAAATCCTAAGAATCTGGAAATCTTAGCCATAGCCGTTTGCTAAATATATAGAGAACTAAATAAGGCATTAGGATTAAGTTGGGATGCAACATTGACTATTACAGTGGAAAAGCAAGCTGTTTGACAAGTAGATTAACATACAATTTTCTATCAAATTTAGAAACTATATTCAAAATTTTGGGGAAAAAAGACATTATACAGCCAACATAAAACAAAGTAAATTAGAAGTAAATTCAAAATCTTCTACTTCACCAATTTTCAGTTCTATGGATTATGCTCAAAATTTACATTTACACTACGCTGTAATGAACTGGGTCTTTAATTCTGAAATGGTGAATTCTAAAATAGTGATGTTTGCCAGTATTCACTTAGTTGCTTAGCAATAAAATATGCAAATAAAATGTTCAGTGTTCTTGCATACCTTTTAAAGGAAGCTATAATGTCAATACTGCCTCTATCAGAATTTCAGCTAATAGCCTCCTACTCTTGATTTACTGAGCTGCTAAAACCACTAATTGACAAATCTTAATGTTTTTGTATGGACATTTAATATCACAAGTGCCTTTTCAGATGAACAATGGAATGCCATTAGAACACCAACAGGTCTAATGTGGAGATCTCAAAAAGTTGAGGGAATAAACTAAAATTCATAATGTCAAGCTTACATTAAAGTGGTTTGTTTTATTTAGTTTATTTAATCAGAAAATATTTTGCATAGTACTACTACTTGACTTTACTATTTTCTGAAGGAAAAACATTTATTATGGATAACAAAAAAGATGCATAGCAGTATCTCCAATCATCTGTCTTGGGTCAAAAAGATAAAACATGGTATTAGAAAAGTTATTTATTGTTTAAAAAAACTACTTGGAGCACAAAACAATATATCCAGAAGATTTTAATGTAGCAGCTGGGGATGAGAGGTGCGGTGTCTAACTGTGTAGAACATAGGAAACCATTAAAGCATGTATATACATAGCATAGTGCATCAGTAAAGTCAGACTTTTTGTTCAGAAACTCATAGCTCACCCTTTCATTATGAACTTTCCAGGTAGTGTCTATGCTCTCCAAAATGAGTTTTTTGAAATAGTTGAATCAAAAAGCACTCAACCTTTTTGGAATAGAAGTAATTACAACGTGCATACTTTCTTATAATAAAAAAGTTCTTTAGGCAAAGACTCCTGAATAATAACCTCTACAGCCAAAATAGCAATGGCTGAAAGATTTGGCAAGGAAATGTTACTTTCTAGCTATCCATATTTCTGGAGAAACTAATTTTGCGTTGACTGCTATCCACATCTGGAAAAAAAAAATAAAGTACTTAATAGACCTGCACCCAGTTCCTGTGCAGGAATGCAGGCACCATCACCACACACTTCATAAAGATTGAAGGTGCTGTAGCCAGGCCCAAGGACAGCACTGTGAACTGGTAATGATGGTCCACTACTAGAAAACAGAGGAAATGATGGTGGGCCACAACGACGGAAACTGTGGAAGTATGTGTCTTTGAGATTAAAGATGGTATACCAGTACTCCAGATCCAGCAAGGGAATAACTGAGGCCAAAGGTACCAGGCTGTAGGCTTTCTGGACATGGAGTGTTGCTGCCCCCGATGCCTGCCCTCCTGGTGTTCTGGGGAGACCAGGCCTGGCTGTGGGGTATACCCTTCTCTCCCTCAGTGCTCCAGGGCTGGAGAGGCTGGGCCAGACAGTGCAGCCCTCCCTGCCTTCTCCCTCCCCAGTGCTCTGCACAGCCCAGCCCAACCTCTCCAGCCCTGGAGCACTGTGGGAGGGAGGAGGCAGGAGGCAGGGCCGGGCCTGTCCTGGCCTAGCCCAGCCCAGCCTCCTTCCTTCCCCCGGTTCTCAAGAGAGTGGGGTGGGTTGGGCTGGGCAGGGCTCAGCCAGGCAGTGCAATGCACCTTCCACCAGGGCTGGGGCAGCTGTGGCAAGTGTGTGCCCACTCCCCTACCCATGGTTAGAAGGGGGGAGCACATGCATTATGTACCATCCCGCCTCCCAGGGGCAGGGAAGGAGTGGGGCCTAGCAGAAGGGGTGGAGTTGGGGGCTTGCCTTCCCCAGCCCTGCTTTCACTGACCGCCCATGGTCAAGGGCCGACTGCAGGGCAGTCTTAGTAACTGTGTGGCCCACCTGTAGAACCGCCGCAAACTCCTGGATGGCGTTTGAGGGCAGAAGCTCCTGGAATTTGGAAAGTGCATTCCAGGAGTTGAAGGCATAATGACTGAGGAGTGCCTGTTGATTCAAGAACTGCAACTAAAGCTCCCCAGTCAAGTAAGCCTTGTGCCAAAATAGGTCCAACCTTTTTCAGGGTGGGTCCATGCTGACCACGACACTCACAGTGGGTGTTGGTGTAGAAGTGTTCTGATCCCCTCTGCAGCATGAAGTAGAACCTCTCAACCCCTTTGGCCAGGGATGCTATCAAGGCCGGGGTCTACCAGCACACCTGGGTGGTGGTCTAGATTTAGTGAGAGACAAAGACAATCATGCTGTACCTTGGAGTGAAAGGACATCCACTATTGGGTCAGACTCTTTGACCACCTCCTCAGGTAGGAGGTTGAGACTCTGGCCACATGTCTGAACAGGTCCTGGTGAGCCTTAGAGTCCACAGAAGGAGGGAATAAGGAGGTGCCTACTACTGCCTCATCCAGAGTTGATGAGGACAAGGCCACTGGGGGAATAAAATTGTCCTGGCCTGCAGGGTCCCTCTCAATATCCCCTTCAGGTTGAGAGCAGGAAAGAGTTGTTTGCAGTAGGGCCACTGAAGGTACATGCCCCCCTTCTCCCACAGGGTCCTCAGTGGGAAAAGGGGCTGGAGCCACTGAAGAAGCGGAGGGTGGCACACAGGCCGAGGCAGCCCTGGAGGGTGGTCCTTGACCCTGGCTTTGGTGGTCCAAAAGGGCCATTAAATGGATGCCTGCTGTTGAGAAGGCCAGGATTGTGCCAGTGCTGCAGATGCCTTCAGATACCAATGCCACGAGCAGGAACAGTACTGAGAGCTCCTGGGCACCAGGGACTCAGTCTCCAATTCTGAGGTGTACTCCTAATACTGACCAGGGAGGAGCGGAACTGGACAGTGCCAGCGATCAGTACCAAGGGGCACATCCCTGGATACTCATGGCAGCAGACTTCCTTCCCACAGTACCAGTGCTGTCCAAGTTGTCCTCAGTACTGGGACTAGCACCAGAGGCATAGAAGTGCCTAAAGCAACGCTGTGAACACAGGCCCCAATACTGGATGGGCCACCTCTAGCACTGCCACTGGTGCTGAAAACAAGGGGACAGAAGGCAGTGCCACTGCCATCACTGTGGCCAGTGCCACCGAAGTAGGGGACAAATGATGCCGGTGCAGCGAATTCAATTAGGTCTTGTGCAGCCTCGGATGTGTCCGATACAGAGGGAAAATCAAATGTCTTCTTTTACCTCCACCGGCATTGGAGATTTCACTGACACTGGACTCACTGGACCCACACTCGGGCTGGAATCAATGGTGCTGGGGCCGATGGTACTGCGGCACTCAGTATGGGTAGACTGGGCACAATGCAAGTGCACTCTGGGGCCTTAGTAGACCTTTTGGAGGGGGAACAGCCCTGGTCCATCCTCTTTTTTCCAGGGAGTGGGACTAGTGCTGTCTTCTGCACAAGAGATCAGTACCAGTGACATCTGTGCTCTTCTGGGCATGGTGCCCAGGTCTCCCACACCAAAGCCTGCACAATAAGCACAGATGGGGGGCGGGGTTTCTGGCTGTGGTCTAACTGCTGATTCCATGAGATCCCACTCTCTTTTAGTCTGCAGTTTAAACCCCCTGCAAATCACTACACAATCTTGCAGGTGGCCTTTCCCCAGACACTGTAGGCAAGCAGTATGAGCATCACTACTGGACATATGCTTGTCATACTTCCAACACTGTTTGAATCCCTTGGGACATTGCATGCCCCAGGAGCATGAACAATAAGAGGGGGAAACCACTCCAAATTAAACTACTATTAATGGAAACACAAACAGAGAATAATCTACACTACAAAAAACTACCTAATTCTACAATGCAAGGAACTATTTGCAAAGCAAGAAGTCAGAATCTGGCAGAAAGAAAAGACTGGGTGAGTTTCAGGCACGCGCACGCGCGCACACACACACACACACACACCCACCCACCCCACCCCACCCCCCACACACACACCCACCCACCCCCCCCAGTAAGGAAAAATCTTCTGACGGCCACGTACATAGCATGTGCACATACATATTGGAATGCACATGTGCAATCATTCAAAGAATATCAAGTCCCCATATCAAATATTACTGGTAACGTTTCAGTTTAATACTCTGCAAGACAAATTGAAAGACAGTTCATTGTATTTAATTAAATTGTTGAAAACATTAACCTGCAATGTACTTTTCAGTTTCAAAGTGAAAGACATATTACTTAAAAGTTCCATATTTCTTTGCAAGCTTTTTTTGTATAAAAATCTCTAATGGTTAATGTTCGTTATGAAACAAAAGTTTTATGAAGACTTCATATTAAAAATGACACCTGAATTCAAGTAAAATTCAGTATACTCATACATTTAGTTTGATACTTCAACCTATTTGAAACTTGAAGAAAGGTTAAAGCTATCCAATTTTAATTAAATATATCTACAACTTAATTCTTAATATTAGGGTTTTGCAACCCAATTTCTCATAAGAATATTACTAAAACTCGTCTACATTGAATGACACTCTTCCATTTCTCTAGGCTTCCTAACCACATTCTTTCTCTTGGGAATGAATATTTTACTATGTCTCATGATGAATGAGAAATATAGGACAAATGATGCACTTTTTCATTTAAAAGACTACAAGAAAATTCATTTTGGACTCCTTACTGCCGCATTTCATTAAACTCTAGCTACAGCTATTCTAAGATATTAGTTCTAAATCTCAGCTTCATTTGATAAAAGTGATACATGAAATACTTTAAAATAAATTAGAGTTTTTGAAAAAAAATTAGTTTTTAAGCTGTCGTGGTATTTCATTATGCATGAGAATTTTCAATCCTTTCAAATATTTCTATTCTTAAATTACCATTCCTCCCACACCAAAAAATTGACATTAACAGTAACTTTTCAAAAGTTCATTTAACTCAGTATTTGCAACACCCTTTGGTGTATGTTTAAAGTAATCATTTTCTTCCACTCTTGTTCTCTTAAAATAAAATAAAAAGACAACTTATCTAAGGCAATGTCTACGCTGGCATAAATACTAAACTACTGGATCATATCAATGGCAGGAGTCCACACAGGCATTTTTGAACATAGTAATATCTATTTGTGTATATGCCTATACCTGCATTCACACCTCTGCTACTGGCAGAAACCCAGGTTTCTGTGACTCACATGGAGATAGTTGGGGGACCACTTCATGTGTTGCTGGCACTGTAACCTGCCTTCACACTTTTGCCAAGGGCAGTTCTGGATCACGTCACCCTTTCCAGTCATTCATTGGAAAACAGGATGGAAGACACAAAGTGAGGGGATGATCTCACTCTACTGTTTCTCCCTACTGAAAGGGAAAGCTTACCCATTGGAGTAGCAAATCAGCTAGAACAGTGATTCTGTAAGTGCTGTCTGCTTTACTGGTGGTCTGCAGGAAGGACACCCCAAAATGGTGTGGCTCTAACCACCATGCTATAGGCTGGGGTCTGGCTGCCTCCTCTCCCTGCCGGCCCGGGACACACGTGGTGTCTCCCATTGGCAGCCAACTTCCACCAATGGCCCCTTATTACCGGCTACAGCTCACACTGCAGCATGGTTCAGAAAGTGATTGCTATTGCTTGGTAGCAGACTACAGCCTACTACAAGTCTGTTGCAAATCACGTTGGGGCTAGAGAATCCACTGTTGAGATTGCAAATGTGCAGGTTTGCGAGGCAAATAAATACTTATTTATTCACGGGTGGTTAACATAAGAGAAGCTCTAGAAATAATGCTGGATTTCAGAGAATGAGGTCTCCAAACTTTGTACAGATCATTGGTGGCATCCAAATCCCAAAATTTTCCCTAGTACAAGGGCTGAGTGTGCAAACAGAAAAGGTTTCTAATCATTCATTCTCCATGGCTTAGTGGACCACAGAGACAAATTTGTGAAAGTTCATGATACCAGAGCATTGAGATCAGGATTAGACTAGAAGGGAGCGATGAAGGTTGGAGAAGAGACCTATTCTCTAGAAATTACATTTTCCTGCTGTCACATTATTGGGTTGTAATAGGAAAATGCAGTGTGCTGTTGCAACCACTGTTGTGTGTTTGCTCCAAATACTGTGAAAAGTAGGCCAAGTGAGGTGTCAAATGAAAGCTTATGCTATGCTGATTCTGTGTATGCCACTCATACTTGGATGATTTTTTTTATGTGAAGTTATGAATATGGGCTTTGTATGTATATTTTAAATGTTCTCTGTCTGGGAGACAGCAATAGGTGTCGACCACCTATTGTGAGGAATGGTTATTTGGTGAATAGCTATGCTAAATAGTGATGCTGCATGGAAAATGGCTCTCAAATGTTGCCAATGAACTTCTGAGGTATGTGGCTCGGAACTTGCAGACCAGCAGACACGCCATGGCTGCTTGCCTAAAGGACATGGAGAGGTTAGTTGGTCATGTGATCAGCTCCAGTCTGGGAGGTACCGTCACTTCTTAGGAGAACAGCGGATTTCCCTCCGTATGGGCAAGATTATAAAAGGATCCTGAGGGTGTCTCCATCTTTGTCTTCAATCCTGCTCTTGACTTCAGAAGCATCCTTGCTATGGAAAGAGGGCCGAGAAGGATTTGCTGACCCATCCTAACATAGGATGTATTCCGGAGATTTAAGTTTGTTGCATCTTTGCTAAGGGCCTGCATCAAGAACTTAGTGATTGGTATATGTAAGGTGCTTTCTTTAACAATCTGACTTTCAATCTTTTCTTTTGTTTTATTAATAAACCTTTAGATTTTAGATTCTAAGGCACTGGCACAGCATGCTCTTGTGGGTAAGATCTGAGGTATAAATTTACCTGGGAGATGGCTGGTCCTTTGGGACTAGGAGAAACTGTTTGGAGTTGGTGAGACTGGTTTTATAACTTCTCAGTGTAAAGCATGGTGCTGGTTGTAACACAAGGAAAGCTAGAGTGTACTTTGTAACTGGTTTGATGCCTATAGAGTCTTGGGCTGTAAGTAGCCCTGGTTTTAAGCAGTTCATTCTGATCTGACCCTCTCAGCAGTGCCCCAGGCCTCCTGGTATATAACACCTAGGCAGCGCATTTATGTCAACTGCTATTCTTGGTGACCGCAAATATCTAATCCTGACTTGACTCAAGATCAGACCCGGATATCAATGACTCCGGAGAAAGGAAATTTAACTGCAAGCTCAGCAGCTGCAGAATGGCTATGCAGTGCACATTTGAAAGGATGGGAGTCTGTTGGTCTCCCCATGCACTAAGGATGATAAAATGCCTTTTTTTTTTTTTTTTAATGTTACCACTGAAATTTTCAGCAATTACACATTGACATAAAGGGAGGGACAGGCCACGCTGCTGCCTCTGTATCAGAGGTAGCAGTGTGGCAGAGAGCAGGCAGCTTGGCAGGAGACAGCTCCCCACACACACCAGCTCCCACCTTCCCCACCACTGTGTCTGATATAGAGGCAGTGGGGGGAGGGCTGAGTGTAACTGTGAGAGTTAATCAATAAGCCTAGGCCAGGTGTCAGCAAACTTTCCAAAGTGGCATGCCAAGATTTAACCTTCTGCCTCGAGTCATGCTGCTCTCCCGAAGGGGGGGATAGGGGGAGAGAGCTCTCTCCACCACATGCCCCGTGGACCATCTGGGTCAATGCAAACCTTTCTGCTTACTACCAGCTGCTAAAGGAAACTCACTGTAAATTACATAATTATGCCCAAGCCATTTTGCTAGTGCTGCATCTGGAGAGAACAGTTTCATTTAAATTATTATACAGATTAAGCGTTTTAACTCTCTCATGATAGTTCATCAAACTTCAGTTGAAATAAAGTAAAATATTATATCCAACATAAAAAGGTTTCAATGTTTTCGCTATTTATGGCAGAAGTAGTGAACTTTTTGGGGTTGGAGGTCACCAAGCCACACAAAAAAAATCAGTTGGGGGATCACACAAGTGAGAAGAAAAAAAAAAAAAAACAAAACAAAACCACTCTTCCAAAAAACCCCAACCCTCATTGATGTGGCCCCCAACTGAGACACCTCACTCTTCTGGTGTTCCAGCCCCCACAGGGCAAGGGATAGAGACAGGGAGCACTAAGGTTTAGAGCTTCCCATAGTCAGATTTACTTTTCTGGGATTCCAAAGTTAGTGAATTTTGTGGATCCCCTTCAGCTCTGGGGTGGGAACAAAAATGAGGGGTTCAGTGTGCGGGACAGGGCTGCCAGCGAGTCTGATAGGTATACAGGAGGGGGTGAGGAAGACAGAGTCTGGAAGGAAGTTTGGCAGAAAGAAAGAGTGTGGGTCTGGAATATGAGAAGGAGTTTTGGGGTGGGTGGAGGTTGGGAGTAACGCAGAAAAGAAGAGGGTTAGAATGCAGCCAAATAGTTGGGGAAGGAGGCAAAGAAGTCGGGAGTAAAGGAAAGTGCAGCTTCTGCTAAGTATAATTGTATCTCCCCCCCCCCCACACACACACACCCCTTCCTTCTGCTCTAGCCTTGCTCCCCTCAGCCCCATGATCACCCCATCCCCACTCAGTGCAACCCTTGCCCCCTCTATTCCTTCCCCTGCAGCCTGATCCCCTGCATCGCCCCATGTCCCTCAGTTTGACCCCACCCTCTCTCCTCCTGCCCCCACATTCCTGTGCCCCAAGCACACTCAGCAGCAGGGCAGCAGCGCTGGGCAGGGGAGAGGTGGTGGAGGAGCAGAGTCTCTTCTCTACCCTGACCAGCCCTTTGCCGGCAGGCTGCAGCTCCAGGACTTGGGTAGGCAGAGCCTGGGGCTGCCCAGGGCTGGCTCCAGCCTGGATGGGGTAGGGCTCCCCGATCCCGCACACAGTAGTGTTATGCTTAAATGAAGCACACGAGATCTTTTATGTTATTTTGTTGATATCAATCGTTCCCAAAATATCTCTCAAAGGTTCATCCTGTAATCAATTGTCCTTTCGGGGTGCTTGCTCCGCTTTAAGGCTGTCAATCTGCCAATTATCCAATCTTCTTGCGAGTAGAGGGTATACACCGGTGGTTATAGATGGCTCCTCTGCAGCCAGATTGTCTTGTGCTCTGGCCTTGCCCATACTCGCTCAACCCCCTTCTTTGGGCATCTGGTTCTAAAGCCGTATAACTTTGCATCTTATCTTTGACACATTCACACTCCTTACATACACAACTCTCTGACATTACAGATCTGCATAGCAAAGTAAAAGCGTTGTAAATTAAACAATTAAGGCTTGGCCTTCAATGTTAGTAAGATTAGAGGAATTCTGCTAACACAGCCACAATATCCAGAACTATTTTTCTACTTCAAAACATTTACTAAACTTCAGAACAAAGAAAATAGACCTTCAACTGAAAGGACTTAATTTGTAAAATATTAAATGTATGTTAATATATATTGTTAATATATTGCTATATTATTGTTACATTACTACTATATTATTATACCTAAAATAAATATAAAAAAATAAAACTTTCAATCCTAACTGTGTGCCACACGTGTGCCGGCGGCCCAGTCCCAGCTCTGTGGAGCAGGCCCAGCCCTGCCCCCCTCCCAAAGCAAGAAGCCCGTAGCCAGGATGGGAAGGGCTAACCCTTTAGCTCCCAGAAGCTGCATGCCCAGACTGGGCAGAGGCAGCCCCAGGGACACGCACGCTTCTCCTGCCCCTCTCTTTCTAGCAGCTTGGGTTGCCAGATGGTTTCAACAAAAATACCGGACATACTTGACATTACATCACAATCTACATTACACCTTATTTAGAAAATACCGGACATTTATTTTTTTCAATTATATTTTCTCAATTGGTTTCCGAACAGAAACCTCAAATACTGGACTGTCCGGTTCAAAACCAGACACCTGACAACCCTAAGGAAGCCGGAGCTAGTATTCCAGCCTGCAACTGCGCAGCTAAGGCTGGAGCCACAGCACAAGCTCACAGCTGCACAGGGGGAGAGGTGGGACTGAGCTCCCACGCAGGGCCGGCCCGAACCATTAGTGCGCCCCCGGGCGCCTGGCGCATGGATGGCCCCACCCCCGCCACCCAGCACAGGCGTGGCTCCATCCCCTGCCCGCCCCGGCAGCCCAATGGGGCGCCCCGGGCGGTAGCCTGGTCAGCCTATAGTTTGGGCCGGCTCTGCTCCCACCCAGTGTGCCACAGGAAATTGGCTCACGTACCATTTGTGGAATGCGTGCTGGGGGTTGCTGACCCCTGGCCTAGGCTCACCTATTAACTGTGTACACGTTCACATCCCTGCTATGCACCCACTTGGATGACAATGTGGAAACACCATTCACGTAATCATCAGCTGAGCCCTTAAACAGTTGTGAAGGAAAAGGCAAGTATTTCTGCCTCCTGAGTGAACAAATTCAGCTTATAAACTCTGTACTAGAAGCCAGATCCCACCTACATATAAACCCACACACGCTTTGACTTTCCAGGACTTTTTGAAAGGCTCTTGGTTGGGGTCTTCTCCACACAAAGACAGTCTGGGCAGAATGCCAACAATGAAGGCTGGGTAGACAGCGGGGGCAGACAGCTACAGAGGCAGACAGCAAGGCAGGGAGCTGCTCAGAATGCCAGCAAACATAGGCTGAGAAAGCAAGACAACAGCACACATGCAAAACCTCAACCCAATTACTGTTCAAGCTTTTTGAATGGCTCCCAGCCTTGGGCTCAGCCAGCAAGACGCTATCCTACTGCCCCAAAGCTAATCAGAAGCAACCCAATCCAGCTCCATTCTAGTACTGTGTAACACAACCACAAAGTGATTTCAAGAAAACATGACACAAATCTAGCATCATTAGGGCAAAAATATATTGTTGGGGCAAAATGGGCAGTCAGTTGAAAAGCTTGACAAATGGTGTTAGACCCAAGTCAAACAAGTCCTCGGACTCCCTGTACCACTGAAATGTGAATGGCTCTGCTCCCATCTCCTTGCCCTTCTCCCGACAAGAGAATGGGGGTATGCATTACCAAATTATTTTGTAATAGTACTTACTATAAAATCTTTAGACAAAATGATCAGATGCACCTGAGTTCATGTTTCTTCCTCAAAAGCCAATGAGATCTGAAACATGACTTTGCACGGTTAAGTCATCTATACATGTACAAAAACATTCAATGGATTTTCAACCGTCATTTAGGTAAATGTGGATTGCTTTTAGAGAAAGACTAACTAGGCAAACCAAAGTTTTGAAAAAGTAATACAACTCCTTTGACAAGCCCAATCAAGCGGAAAAAAGTTTAAAAAAAAAAGTGACAGATTTTAGTAAGGAGTAGGACTAAATGGACTTGTGGGCCCTCAGTTTTTACAAAGTTTTGCTTTTGCGTGCAGGGTTGGTTTTGTTTGTTTCTTTTACTTAATGCCATATTTATAAGTTACACCTGTGTAATACAGATTGAACTACTGTACTTGTATCCATTGACTTGAAATATACTATTTTGTTTTTAAGGTGAAAATATTGGATCACAAATATATAAAATGAGCCCTGTACATTTTGTATTCTGTTTTGTAATAGAAATCAGTGTATTGAAAATGTGGAAAACATCCAAAAAGGTGTCAACAAATGGTATTCTTTATTAATGGTATGATTAATATTTTTAACAAATAAAATGGACAGCCCTACTTTTCATTAAAAATAAAGTGCATTGCATAATTTGTATTATGGCACTAGTTCTGGTATGAAGAGAGGAACGAAATACCAAATTGAAAATTCTTTAAAAATACTTACTGAAGTCGCCAGTTAGAAAAACTGCTTCTGCCCCTGGAGCCCACTCTTTGCAATATAGTCCGCCATCCACGTGTCGATTGACTCCAAAGATTTTGTAACTTTTTGAAAATTTATCAAGGCCTCCTTCGTTTTCTTCAATGTTCTTCAATCGCTCATGAAACAGGGTATACCTTTTAAACAAACACACACACACACTAAATTCATTTTAGAAAATTTAGCAAAGATCTTATTTATAGTAGGTACTTAGACCAAAAAAGCCTACAGTTTCTTTGTACAGGAACAACCTGTAGTTTAAGCCTACACACTGATGTGATTGATAGCCTAGAAGTCATAGGGTTATTAAACAATGAAGGAGAACTTTATACACACTAAGCAGCCCAGCAATTTCCCTTATGTGGCCTATAACCAGTAATCGGATATAGGAAAATATCCGATGATTTGAAAATATCCATGGCGCATACTGTAAATACAATAGGATCTTAATTAAGTCTTGGCATTCCAGATGTCATGGCCAAAAGTAGTGCAAGATATAGGCAAGAGCCTTGTAAATACCCAAAATATTTGATAGTACTATTTCTTTGTCCAGTAGCTAAGTGACTGCAAGTTGTGTGAACTTTATTCAGTTACTCCAAGCAGTCCCGCTGAAGACTAGTAATACAGAAAATCATTAACACTCAAGCCTTGAAATGATCATTTTGATCTTGATGGTAGATTCTGCCACTCTTAAACTGAGTAGTCTCACTGTTTTCAGGAGGTAAGATGTCAAGTGTAAATAAGAGCAACAGAATCATGTGCTTAAAATTTGAAATATTTCTCACATGGGATGCAAACACTTAGCTTTCACCACAACACTCTAGTATTCCAACGGCTGGTAGTTTGCTAGCAAGTAAAAAAAAAAAAAAAAGTAAGATTACCCTATTGTATGTTGAAGCTTACATCCTTTAAGAGAAAAGATAAAAATTTCTTGCTTAGCTAACCACAAAATTGTCTACTAATCTACCAAGATACAAATTTACTTCGTTTCAAATAGGATCTATAAAACTAAAATGCCAGAAATATGCTGCCTCCAAAATGTACTTATTCTAGTACACTTAAAGCTACATTCCAACCCCCCCCCCCCCAATTAAATCACACACAAACTTTTAAGGTGTTTTTTTCTTTGATAGCAAGGAATAAATAGAGAATGACAGCACCGTGGTATAATACTCTATTTTAGTAAAGATATACATTTTAGAAGGGACATTCATTCAAGAGGGACCATCAGTTATAGTGACAACTAAGATATTACACCTTGAAGTGTCAACATCTGGACACCATTCTCAGATTTATTTAAAGTTTTGGTTTGGAATTGGTCTCAATGGCAGAGAATTGTGATGGAGTGGTTTGAGATATCCCATTTGTTGGTTATTTCAATTGAAGCAGGCTTATTTATATTAATATTCACAGAGTTTTATGATGTTCTTAAGACTAATCTTCACAACAGCTTCTGTTATGAAGACAGATATTCACCATGAAACTACTGACTCAAAATGGAAGCCCCAGGATATAGCAAATATACTCATAGCACCCTAATGCCCATCCCCTAATATCACTTCTCAAAATTTGCTCATGGCTGTCATGCCTCAAAATTGATCTTAGACATTGAAGGAGTCATGATCCAATTTCATTTATAGTGCTATAGTCAACACACAATGTGCCTTAAAGGCCTGTGAATGTAAAGTTGTGCATTTTTCGTGAAAATGACACTAGTTGATTTTTAACTAACAATTTTATTTGCATGCATTAAAAATGTCAAACACAAGCATGGAAAGATTTATTAAAAAAATAAGAGAAAGGTTAAACACACTAGTAAAGAGCAATTCTCAGAAACTGCCTCAAAAAGTTCAGCATCTGACATTTGGCAAGATTATTCCAAAATCAAAGGATCTCCTTGCAAGTGGAAGGAACATTCCAATGGTTACAGGTATTACTGACTGCATATATAAATGTCTAGTTTACTACAGCAGTGTTTCTCAACAAGTGGTACGAGTACCCTTAAGGGTATTTGAGAGAAGTCTGGGGGGTACGTCAACAACTGACATTTGGAGAAAACTGAATTTTTGTTTTAAGTTTTACAGCGCTTCATTATTTTTGTACTTTTTACACCCAAAAATTTCATTGCCCGCCCGGCTACGATTAAATTGTTTAAACAAATGTGTTGCAATGGTAGAAAAAATGTTTGTGTGTCTGAAAACTGTAGGTATTTTTTTTTTGTTTTGAAAAAGGGTTACTTTATAAAAAAAGGTTGAGAAACACTGTACTATACAACAGCATACAAAAGGTGCCACATTACAGTCTTATGCCCAAAAAACCCCACCCTATCACAGGAGAGCTGTATGCAATGTTCATTGTTTTTAATCGTGATTCTGCAGTAGTACCCAGCAGTGCTGTGATGCACCGTAATGCATTCAAACATAGCCAAGTAGTCCCCTGCCGCAAGGATGCCCCCCTCCCCCGATGTTAGCTGGAGTTTTATCATAGACTTTAAACAGAAGCAGGATATTTCAAAGGTCTATACATGCAGAAACAGAAATGTTGTTTTAAAGTTATTTCTGTTCAGCAACCTTTAAGACATTGGGCAGGCAGTTTAGCAGCTTTAAAATCACATTAGCTAGTTGCATTTGGCTCTTGTTGAATGGGACTAATATAAAATCGTTAGGGAGACCAGAGGGGACTATGTATAGTGAGAAGGGCCTGAGCAAGAGCTTTAACTGTCTGGACAGCAATGTTTTGTTTGGGGGCTTTAGTGCTATGGAAGAATTATATAGCTACACCTCAAGATAAAGCCATCGCTGGAGAAAAATAAAGTGGGACATGTAATTAAGCAGAAAAAACTTAAATTAGCACAGTATGAATTATACACAATTGAACACAAGTATGGGAGTGCTGAAGACAAGGCTGAAAATTCAGCCTTAAATCTGCCTGGTTGTGGACATGCACTACAATAGGCTAAATTACGTGATCACCTACCATTCCTCACATCTGAACTAAAAACGTGTCCTCCTGCATTGCAAAATGCACATGCAGAATTTTACAACATGTTTTATGCAACAAAAACTTGTTTTATATAACAAGTCATACAGCATGTAGCAATGTTTCACTAAAGTATCGAAGTCTCAATATATGAAACAAGACTTACTTTCCTCATTCCTGCACATGCATACCTCGGATTAGGAGAATTACTTACTGGAATACTCAACTTTCCTCAGAAAAAAATACTCCCGGGGTTGCACTAATAGTTGGTATTTTCTACTGCATAATTGTGCTGCAGAAACTTAAAAGCTGACGCAAACACACGAATCTGATCCAAACCCCACACTGAATTCACATTAGCTGTGTCCAACTGTAGGGTAAACTGATGCAGTCCATGGTATCTTCCCTACACCATCCTAATGTGCTTACTTTCTGCCAGTACTTTAGCAAGCAAATTTTAAAAGTTAAAAGCATGTTTACAGGAACATCCAGTTAATATATTATTAAAAGTTATTACAAAAAAAGAGAATTTTGACCTGGTAAACAAAAGTAGGCATCCAATATACAATACTATGGTTATAGAATGACCTGCATGATGGATAGAAGCACTGTGTGTTCTATGTGCAAAACATCAATTTTCAGAAGAAAATAATTAATCTACAGTATAAGAAAACTTGATGTGAACATCAGAGATTGGCATTTATCAATAATTAAAATATAGAAGAAAATTTAAAGTTGATAAGAAATCTGGCTTCTCTAGGGCAAGACATCCACATTCATATATCTTGGTTGAAGAGTCTTATTCTGTGTCTCAAACAGAAGGAATTTTTGTATGGACTCTTTTTACACCTCCACCTTTTCACGTTGGCAGATATGCTCAAGGTGACACAGCAGTTCTATAGCCTTCTGGAATTTTCCCGTTGTGTAATAGAGATGTACTTAGGATGGTATTTCTTGTTGTACGTAGGAGTAGACTTCAAAAAACTTATTAGCCTATAAGAACACCCAATAAAACTGGCTTAAAAAAAGTTCTTAAACTGTCATTGTAGAAATTCAAAGGACACAAATATCACAAAATGCATTTGTTTTATTTTTTAAATAAACATAGAATATTCTTATGTTCCTAAGGTTGTATAAGGTAGGTAAGAACTAAGACTTCAAGTATCACTAGCCTCAAAATAAAACACACAAAATAATGTATGCTCATAACATAGCATTTTTGTGGAAAACTTATCTGTTCCATAAGCTTTCCTTGCATCTACACACTTGGACTTGTACCTTTAATCCCTCAAGCCAAATGGCAAGCCCATGGAAGAATCGCCTGTCGGGAAGGCCCAGGCCTCTGGTGGGGTGAAAGAAGGTCAGCCAGTAATTATGAAGAAAAACAGTGAAGCACAAATGCCTTTAAAAGCATAAAGCATGCACTATATAAAGTGAGGCCTTCTTCTCTGGAAGAAAAAAAAAAAAAAAGATCAGATTCACACAACAGCCTCTACTGGCAAATAATGAAATTAAATACGAGGGAAGAAAGGAATGAGAAGGAAAAGCAAGAACAAAAAAAGAATTACATTTAAGGTTAGAAACAAAATTTGACCATTTCTTGGCCCTGAGATTTTTTGTTTGTTTGGGGGTTTTTTTGGTCTCATCTTAAAAAGTATTTTGTTTATTCCAAACTAATTTGAAGAGTTAACTCATGGGTGGGAAATAATTCTTTGCCAGGGACAACTTCAAAAATTTCTGAAGTGGCCCCGGGGCGCACCGGAAAGGACGGGGTTGGGATACTTCCAGGTTCCCCACACCCAGACCATATTTGGTCTGGGGAAGCACCTTTTCCCGTGCCCCACCCCTTGCCCCTAGGTGCCCATGCCCCTGGCTGGGAGGAGACTTCCCATGCTCCCCCGCCCCCAGGCCCTGATTGACATAAGGGTGGGGGAGCACATAAAGCCTCCAGCCCTGTCAGGAGCGTCTGGTGCTTCAAAGCGCCACATGCTCCTGACAGGGCGGAGGAAACTTCGCGTGCTCACCCCATCCCCAGGCCCTCATTGCCCTGGGGGCAGGGGAGTAGCAGGGCCTCCACGGGCCAGATCCACCCACTTAGCGGGCCAGATTTGGCCTGCGCAGGCCCTTTTGCCCATCCCGAGTTAACTAGATCAAATGACTACAGGCTCTAACCTCTGTGGGAGAAGTAAAGCACAGGTGAGGGTTAACAGTGACCTTTGGTACCTGTTAAAAAAGAAACCAAAGCTCAGGGAGAACTAAATTCCTGTCCCAAGGCACAAGCAAAACTCCATTTGGCCAAAAGCAGCACTCCTAGCACATGGACATCAAGTAAGTGTTGAGTATTACATAACTTGGCAGCCATTCTTAACTTTCTATTGTCAGCATGCTGCTTTGATACATCTGGGGCAGCTTATCAAAATAAACCACCTTTCCCTGCACAGTTGCCAAGTTTTCTGAACCTTCATATGGGAAGTTAATTCAAGTTGTGTGATAGTTTATTTTACCTATAGCCGTGAACCCTAAATTTAAAGTTTAGTTCATTACAGTCGTACATTACCCTGCCAGGATGCTTGAACAATAAAGTGGAGTTCCTCTAGGGATAGAAGACACTTATCTACCATCATGGCAATTCTTGCAGTCTGTGCTGAGCCTGCCCAGTGCAAGGTGTGGAGAATTTCACGCAGGAGCTGATTTCATGTTTCATATTAGATGGGAGACATTTTAAATCCCTACTGAACTAGGCTGTACTCAAAACAGGTGAAAGATGCTGTAGCTCATTAGCAGTGCCTTGAAGCACATTTATCCTAGTGAGATTGAGGCATGCTTTGTCAAATTCTGCTTTTTGCATTTCAAACACGAAGATCCATTCTCCTCACACACTAGAAAGACCTCTCTTGATGTGACGGTATGTACCCTATGTTCACCTCTTTACCAGACCATGCTAAATTTTATGCAAAGCATACTGACAGCTACTAGATGGCACTGTGTAAAATACCTTATTTAAATGAACTTCCGCTATACCTAGCACAGCATTAAGGGATCTTATGATGAACACATTTGGTATGCATAAGCAAGGTCTGTGGCAGTTCCTATTGACTGCAGATGATATAAAGAGAGACAAAAAGCTAGCCTATGCCTCAGCCATGTCAACAAGATCAAAAGGGACCATCACCTGATTAAGTGAGAAGAGGAAAGAGGCTTTGGGGTGGGGGGAGGGAGGGGAATTATATTTTGATAAAGAATTAGCTTAAGATTTCTGGTCTCACAGACTTTGTCTCCTGAACATCAGCTAGATGTTGCACCTTGCACAAAAGAAAGTGCTACAAGAGAGCAGATGCTCCAAATCATATCTCCCCTGCTCTCTACAAATGGTATTATCAACATTGGAGAGAAAAAAGAAGCAGTTTTGGACTATGGGGCAAGAGCCTGAGTGAAAGAAGTTCAGCCAGTAAGACTGCAGGAACACGTGAGAAAAAGACCTTTGCTTTGTATTCACTCAGTTTATTAAGCTAGGTATTAGTTGCATTTTACCGTTTATTCCCTTATACAAGTCAGAATTTGTTATGCCTCAGTACTTAATCATGGAAAGAGATGTAAAGTAATACATTTTGTTTTAGCTAAACGAGTGTATTTGGACTGAAATGTTTGGGAAAATCCATTTGGTATAATGATATTTGTACATATTTTCTACTAATATGAGCTTGCATCACCCAGGACAGTGCAGGCCAGTAAAAGATGCACATTTTTGTTGGCAAGTCTGAGACTTGAGTTTGATGTAATTAATGAGTGTCTTGCACTCATCCAGGATCTCTCTCAGCTATTTACAAGAAGGAGGTTGTGTGTGATCAGCCCAGGAGAGGTTGTTCTCACACCAAAGCAGAGTAAAAGGGACCCTCCCAGAGTGGAGCATAGAGGGAACACAACTGTTCATCAATCCAGATTGCACCCTGGGTAATGTCACATATTTGCACTAGCAAGACCTGTGTTTTCCTTTTTCAAATAAATTCAATAGTAACACTAACACACCCAATTAATCAAAAAACAACCAATTAAAAAAATAGTACAACATCCCAATTCACTTCTAAAAAAATTCTGTAATATAAACTTAATTTTAAAAAGTAACATTTCAGAATTCTCACTCCAACATGCTAGGGATGGAATAGTATAGATGATTAACCGGTAGGTAAAAACTTATAGATTAATGCTACAGACTACACACATCCCTTCCCTCCCTGCTCCTCCCCTGTCTCCGCAAGTTTTTTAGCAGTCGGGGTAGCAGCCTGTCTCAGTCCTGACTTGCAACGGGTCCGGGATCTCCCCGCTGCAGCTCTGCATTTTAAAGTGTATTAGGAGGTAGGCAGGCAGGCAGCCTGGCTCAATTCCAGCTCATGCCAGATCCAGGAGCTCAGACCCTTCTACCCCACCCCAAACAGGAGCTGCTGCCATCCCTGTATCCAAGACAGCAGTGTGGGCTGACAGGCAGCAGGTCCATGAGGGTAGCTCGTTTAGCTGGTTCCTCTCACAGGCCAGCTCCCACCTGGCAACCCCCCCTGCTGCTGCCTCTGATACAGGGGTGGCACTGCAGAGTGGTAGGGGGTGCCTCAGGAGTGGGGCCAGATTGTACTGGCTGCTGGCTCTGCCCCCGGGACTACAGAAGAGTCAAGTAACTAATAAGAATTCATGAGGTTAGTCGACTATTCAATTAACTGATATTTAACATCCCTACAACATATCCTTCCATTCCCAAGTCTTCATGGTTTTTCCAGTAGATCTGAATTCAACCCTTAGCTCCCCAGCACAGACATATTCTACTTCAGCTATAGCAGTAGCAATCTGAAGGAAAAAGGTAGGCTCCCTGCCTACAATCAGGCCAGAGAGGCAGAGATCACATTTGGCTAAGACTTTCACACTACACTAAAAGATAAAGCTAAATTTATTAAGGTTGATATTTTTTTCACCCAATTGTGTAAGTCAAAGGTGTCTGCCCCTAGCGTGCACATAGTTTAAAGTAGCATGTCCTCAATAAGGTGGCTATCAATCGACAGAAAGATAAACTGAGAGTAGTTCCTTTGCATTCTGAGTTATGCTCCCAGCCAAATAATGGGTTATGCTCCTATGCAAATAAAGCACAGATTAGCATTTTGTCATGCTTCATTTACATAATTTATTCAAGCTGTTTTTGCACAAAAACAAGCAGCATGGACGGGGTTTTTTGCGCAAAACCCCCGTTTTGTGCAAGATCCTTATGCCTCTCCGGGATCTTGCGCAAAACAGGGTTTTTGCACACACAAAAAAAAGCCTCAGTGGACCAAGCCGCAGTGGACAGTGCAGCAGGTGGTTTTGGGTACATGTGGTCAGCAGCCACAATGCACTCGTCTCCTCCCTCCCCCTTTGCTCAAGAGCAATGGCAAGCAGTCTTTTTGCACCCTTTTCCTCCCCTGTAGTTATCTGTGCAGATGCCATAGCAGGGTAAGCATAGAACCCATCATGGAACAGCAAAGTATTATGGCAATCATAATAATCATGGTGTGCCTTATGCTAGAGTATACCCAGAGAGTATCCAGGACACAGTGGAATGAGGGTGAATCTCAGAAGGCCATGAACATATTCTTCAGTGAAGCACTTGAGTTGAAAAACTTACAAATGCCACGAGCATTCAAGCTTCTTGACATACAGGAAAAGGTTTGGTACCATGAGACAGCACAGTGCTTTTCTGAGATGGGGTTTCCTAACTATGGTGGGGCAAGAGCCTCAATGCACCCCTCTATCTTGGCACCAGACCACCTTACCAAAGAGTACATAAAACACATGGGGTACCTCTTGATGGTGCTGCAGGTGCTGGTGGATCACAAGGGCCATTTCACAGGCATCAGCGTGGGATGGTCAGGAAAGGTGCATGACACATGCATCTTTATGAACTCCTTCCTCTTCGGCAAACTGTAAGCTGAAACTTTTTTCCCCAGGTTGGAAAAATTTATCATCAGATGCACTGAAATGCCAATAGTTATTTTGAGTCCCAGCCTACCCCTTGTTCTTGTGGCTTCTGAAGCCATACACAAGGAGCCTAGAGCACAATAAGGAGTAGTTCGACTACAGGTTGAGCAAGTGCAGAATGGTGGTACAATGTGCTTTTGGTTTTGGAGTCTAATGACTAGGTTAGACCTCAGTGAAAGCAACATTCCTATTGTAGTGGCAGCCTGCTGTGTGCTCCATAATATCTGTGAGAATAAGGGAGAAAGTTATATGGCAGGGGGAGAGGAGGGGTAAAGGCACAGTGTCTAGCCAGTAATTATGAGCAGCCAAACACCAGGCAATAAGGAGAACACAGCAAAGGGCACTGCAAATCAGAGAGGCGTTGAAAAACAGCTTTATGAATGGCCAGTGATACAGGAGTCATGCATGTTGTTCTGAATGAGGTGCCCCTGCCTTAAGTGTACTTGCTTGTAAACCTTCCCTGCCACCCTTCAACTCACACAATGAAGAGGCTATTGTTCAGAAATCGTGCCTTTTAATTTAGGGAACATAGCAGGGACAGAGAGTAGAGGGTGGGATTTTTTTTTGGGGGGGGGGGGGGGAGAAGGGGGTGATCACAGGTGTAAAGACAGCCTTTTGCTCCAGGGCATATCCCTGGGAGTTGAGCGTGAGGCTGTCCTTGACTTCACACCACCCTCCCCTGCATTCTAGGACCCTGGGAAAGAAGGCTATGGAACTCTGTGGGGAGGGAATGTGGCTCTGCAAGAGCTGGAAGGCCACCATGTGGGCCAACACATCTGCATGACTGTCAAGACTTTTGCCTGGTTCTTCACTTTCAGTTCCTTGCATGCGCCCTGTCCTCATACTCCACTTGCATCCTCTGCAGCAGTGTGTTCCTCCACTCACTTAACTGTTCCCTGCCCAGATGGGTGGACTGCATTTCCTCCTTGAACGTTTCATCCTTAATACATTTTTGCCTGTGGATTTGTACTCGCTGGCAAAGCCAGGGCAGCATTCAGTATGCTGACTGCTGCACCCGCACTAATGAAAAGTGAAGGGCAGACTTTACAGGCAATACGTTATCAAGCAAAAAACCTAATCTCTTAGCATTTAAAAAAGTCTGCCTAAAGACAAAAGGGATGCATAAAAGGGCCCAGGTATGCTTTTAAGCACCCACTATGCAGCAGGTAAACCATGGAGGTCTTATGGGAGCAACTAGACTCTGTTTGGTGGCAGGTATGATAATAAACAGGCCGGGGCTTGAGCCTGCATGGGGGAGTGGGAAGAAGGAAGGGGATCCAAGCATGACAGCAAGGCAGGGAGGGCATGGGCTCACACAATGACTGTGTTCAGCACCTTCTATTCACAAGGAGTGTGGAACTTTCCCTGCCCACATGAGCAGGAGTGGGAGGGGGTGTCTGGGTATGACAACAGAACAGGGGTTCAAGCCATACGCCATCGGGTGAGCAAACAGGGGTTTATTGTATAGGTAGCAGTTAATGGGAGGGGTACTACCCTTGACTGAACTTCCCCATCATTCAGTTAACTAAATTGCTTGCTTATAAGGGTTAAACCCGGAGACCGTTGGTCATTAAGGCCAATAGACCAGGCTAATTGGTTTAAGGTATGCAACAGTTGGCTTACCTTAAGCCAAGCCATGGCGGCATCCATACTATGGGAGGCTGACAAGTGTGTCAGGGCTGTTCCCTACTCTGGTATGCTGAGTGCAGAAGGTGAGGGCCTGCAAAAGCCTTAAATACCTTGCCCTTATAGGCTCTGCTTACAAAAAAACCTCCCTAGACTCACAAACTTACTGACTTGGGGAGGGGGGGTAGCTGCTACCACCAAAGTGAAACAAAAAGGGGAAGAAAAAAACAAAAAACAAAAAACAAAAAACCCACCACCTTTCCTTTTGAACCCAGGAAGAAGCACTTGGACTTCCTCCAGAGGGGTAATCCCAAGCTCCTTTACCACAAGAGAGCTTGAAAACCAAACGGAAAACTAACTGCAGTCTCAGGTAGCTCTGACCACTCATCTTAGGCAAGTAGACACACACAGAGCCCCTGTTACTTTACAGGACAGGAGAATCAAACCACCACCTTAAAAATAGAGATTTTTATGAACAAAACAAAAGAAAGATATACTTGATTGCTGGGTGTTGCAGAACAACTAAGTAAAACAAATTAAAAACACAGAAAATCTCTGGGAACAACTCTTGGATAGTGAATGGGGAAGGGGAGGCATGGATTCACACAGAGCAGTTCAAACGAAACCACAAAAATAAAGAAAAATACCTTATTCTCTTTATTTATTCAGAATCCTTTCCTGGTTCAGTCCACTTCCATGCCCCAAATTCCTTGGAGGCATGGTAATCCTTCCTGGGTTTAAATCATTCTATGTCTCTCAACTCCTGGCTTAACTTCCCCACACAAAGAAAGCAGTCAAGGTATCTTATACCAGCGGTTCTCAAACTTTTTGGGCTCTGGAGCCCTTTACATGCGTAAAAATTTATGCAGCGCCCCAGAGGTCCACTGATTGTATGTGTTGTTCCTATCGATGTTTCCAGTTTGTCAACCTCACGGAGCCCCTGGAGATGTCTCGAGGAGCCCTGGGGCTCCGCAGAGCACAGTTTGAGAAACCCTGTCTTATACAAGTCAGATTTCAGCACTGTATCCCCATTGGTTCTTCTGGCCGCCTGCCAATACCTTTGCTAGCAACCCGAGTTTAACCGCTTAGTCACCGCCAACACTCTTATCCATAATAAGGTGCACATGCTCCCATCAGTTTCCCTTGCTCCTTACAGAACGAGGGGTACCGGATGCTGGCAGAGCTGCCCTCAGTGCTCAATTTATGGGTCTACATTAAACCCGCTAAATCGAATGCTAGAAGATCGACCTCCGGGGCGAGGGGGTCGATCTCGCTAGTGTAGACATGCCCTGAGAATCTCCAGGAAGTGTTGGCAGGGAGCCAAGAGAGTCAATGAAAAGAAAGATTGAGCGTTTTTTTTAATTGAAGCAGTGCCCTCCTGCTGCAGTTCGTGTGTGATCAGAGCAACATCTATAAGAGAGGAGTTAAACCAGGAACAAGGTATGGGATTTTCAATAACATCCATCCTTTGAGAAAGGCTAAACCCTGAAACAGAGATGTAAATAGAACAGGAAGTGTTTAGTTAGAAGTCATCAGGTTATTTTATTTCTGGGTTTGCTGAACTCCTCTGTGTTGAGCCAATGTCACCCTCTCACTCCATACACAAACTATTTAAATGAATCACAGGGAAGCAGTTCTCTGGGTTTTTTTTAATCTGCCTGTTGTCCAGTTTCTGTTATTCCTAACAACCAACTATACTTTACCAAGTATATCATCTTTGTTTTTCTGGGCATTTATGTTCAGTGAGTTGGGCTGCCTACTCTGAGGTATGCTTGGCACGTTGGCCACACCAAAAATGAAATGCAGATTTTCCCAAGTGCACCTGGAGAGCAGCAGAGTTGAAAGCCCTGGCCAGAGCAATCACAGCAGGACACTGCGGGACCTCCCAGAGGCCAAGAACATCAACTTTCACAGTGCTGCACCTGCACTACCCTAAAGTCAATGCTAGATCAAATTTAGCATTACATCTTGTGAAAAGCAGGCGTACAAAAATTGACTTTATTAGTCCTTGAAGTCAATGGAATGGGCTTGATGCGGTGGACTCATTGTTTAGAAAAAAATTACCTAATGCACCTCAGTTTGACAAACTTCCAGTGTAGACCGGGCCTGAGCTAGATACCCATTTGTTACCTAATATATCAGGCATTAAGACTCCTGCATTCTGTTCCAGACACTACTTGTTACAGAAAGCACAGAAAAAGCATAGCGATATCTTTGCTTAAGTTACAGAAAGGAACTGAATCCAAAATCTCTACCCCCCTGCTTCACCCTAGCCCTCACTCCAACCCTGCCCACACCACTTCTTCCTGCCCCCATCTTGCCTCCATTCTAGAGTGTTCCTGCTCCTCCTCCCTCAACTTTCTAAACACTGTGAATCAGGTCTTTGTGCAGCTCAAGAAGCATTGGAAGGGCAGAGAAATAGATGGGTGGGAGTGGGGGAGTCACCAGTGCATGAGAAATGCAAGGGGATGGGGACAGAGGGTGGAGCTTGGCATTTCATAGGCACTAACCCTGGAGCACACTCTGAGTCAGTGCCTATGGATCCATCCAATCTCTGCTTGCAGTCACCAACTTTCTGGTTAGTCTGCCAAATGAATTCAAGGTAATTGCCCATCCTTGAGGGGCATGTGCTGAGGTTTGTAAGGGTCATGTAGTGCACAGAAATACTGAATGCAGTCAGTAGTATTCCTGGGATTAGAACCCACAAACCTCTTAGCCTGTAATATGTAGTGTCTGAGAAATTGTCACTCATGCACAGAGGATATCAGTTGTACAAGAAAGAAAGAAATGCATAAGAGCTGTGCACCGTTTCTCAGGTCTATCCTGCTGCAACACGTGCTATATCAGGTCAAAATTTGATTGATATTAAACATAGGGGAAAAAACAGGCACAATACCTATGTTGGAGCACAGCAACACAGGATGAGAGTGTATCCATCCACCATTACGTTTCAAAGGGATTTAAAACAGCTAAAGCTGTTGAAGCTATTGACTTGCCATGTACTGCTGATGCTACTTTACCATCATAGTATCAGTTCACCAATTTTGCTCATTTGTGTCTAGCTTTACCTTTACTTTGCTGTATCTACTGCATCTGTATCAAAATAGCAACTTTCTTCCTTTTTAATCTCTACTTGTTCTTTCCTGATTTTACTGACCCTCCAAGTTCTATTCAATTCCACTTATATATTTTAGAATAGCTGAACTAACATTTGTGCATGAGTATAACATGTAAAGTGTACAGAAAAGATTAATGTTCAAATAGCTTGCTTTAGAAGCATCAAAGGTCAATGGCTAACTTTAACGCAGATCAGCCTGTCACTTTGCTTTTCCAGTGGTTTAAAAATGGACATTTCACTCATTTTTGCAGTGATCCACAGATGACTATGGATGGATGAATATGTATTTTCCCTATAACTTCTACCTGCACTACTGAGTAACATTTTAATATGCAAATACTTCACTTTTCCCTGTTCTTTGAGCTATTCATTGGAATGCCATGGAATCTGTGATGGTTTAACATTACACTTATACCCCCATTGTCACCAGTAGACAGCGCCAATCTGGAATGAAGTTAAAAGTTCAACATTTGCGTAATTAGGAATGGGTAGGTTTTAATTTACATCAATAATTTAGATATCCCTTATAGTTTTCAATTTCCAGTTTACAATTTGTCATTTTCAATTGTTTAAATGAAGTACAAGGCCTTTTGCGCTTTTCTGGAAAATAACGGTTAGTGTTCAGTAAATCAGAATGGAAGCCATGCACCAAGCACAGGTAATTAGGTCAAATTTGCAAGTACAGGTTGGTCCTCCTCATCCAGCATCCTTGGAACCTGAGTGGTCCCAAACAAAAGGATTTGTTGGACCAGGGGCGGTCCCTCCCAACATGGCCCTGCTGTCCTCGGCTAAGGCTCCAGATCAGCCCCACTGGTGCCTGCCCAGTCGTGGCTCTCCAGGCTGCCTGCCACTGCCATCCACCCGAGCTCTGCAGCTGGGGCTCCAGCTGCTGACAGTCCCCCGCTACTGCCCAACTGCAGGGGCCAGAACTCCCTACAGCACTGCCTGCCTCTCCACGCCCACCTCCCTCCCCAACATGGCGCTCCCCACTGAGTCAGCGCCCCCCCCCACACACACACCATCTGCCCCGTGGCTCAGTCTCCCTATACCTGGGCTCTGTGGTCCAGGAACATCTGTGGTCCAGCAAAACCACGGATGTTGCCAGACCAGAGTCCCAGTTGAGGTACAACCTGTATGTAACAACTGTAAAATATTCTTCTCCAAATACCATACTGCCTTGTAGTATCCCTATTAACAAATTATTCTACACTTCCCTCACTAATGCAATTAGATTTTTTTTCAAATCCTGATCAGAAACACTCGTAAATGAAGCATTTGAACTTCTGGATGTTGATAGTTACATTTATTGAGGAATACAACATATGCTTAATTAAGATTTGTTTGTACTTTACAAGATACTCTGTCCCTAAAGCCAAACAACTGAAATTAGTCTTCTACAGAGTCAGGACTACTAGAAGGGAAAGATGGGACAGAAATACCTAAATCATGTATAAAGTCAGAGGCATCTTTATTCCTATTTCTACAGAAGAAAGATGCATGTTTTCTATCCTATTTGTAACACATTACTTGCATAGCAGTTAATCTGTGTACCTCTAAAATAAATGTAGTGTCTGTATTGTCCTCTATACACACACACACACACACACACACACACACAAAACACACAAAACTATTCCTACTGTCACTTCAGCCTTCAAGCTTTATTATGCCTTTCACCTTGAGTGGGTCTCAGACTTTCAATAGGTGCAGGTTCTCATTAGTAGAAATAGAGAAGGCCAACAAGAGACCATGGCACAGCTAAGTGGAAGTTGTATTTTAATTATCTTTCTTTTCTTATTTCCTTTAAAAATGAGGGAAATGTTAACTGCACTCTCCCCATCTCCAAACCAGTAATAAGTCTGCAGTAATAATGGAATATACAAACTGCTTAAATTCACTGCATAAAGTTAGACAAATCAATTCATTTATACTATGGATAACTAATGAGCAATTTTTGTTTTGCTGAAACTCCATAGAGAACATCTGGATTCTTTTTTAAAAAAGCATAAAAATGCAGTAACATGGAAGTCCCAGCATTTTTATTTCCACAAATATGAAAAGAATCTAGAATATCCAAAAAGATTAAATGATAATTAGAAAGTTTTTCTTGACATTTCCAGTCAGCAGCTGCTAATTTTGGCAGAGATGTAAATACTAATAAGCAATTAAATCTAATAAGTAAGCAGTCTATTTTAATAATATTTCAGCACAACACAAACCATTGCTAACTTAATAATTCTTGCACAATGTTTCCTTAAATATAGAGTAAATTATTTAAAACTATAACCCCCTATTTTATTTTCTCATTAACATTTTATTATATTAATGACTGCACTGACAGCAATTTGGCAGTCAGTGCATCTTGCAAGGTTTTTTAGGTTGTCTAACATTCAGGTTGCCTGATATTCAACATACACACTGTTATCAGAACTAATATCAGAACTAAAAGGTGAAAGTGATCAGAAAAATAAAATCAGTGAAATGACCACTGGGGGAGATGGAAGGGAAATCTGTATTTCCATCTTTTTCTAATCAGACTCCAGTATTTGAGAGAAGAGTTAAAAATATTATTTAAAAATTTATCCTCCCCTAATATCCATTTCTTTTAACCAGAAGCCTAGAGAACTACTTACTGAGGCTATGTCTACACAGCAGCATTATTTTGGAATAACTGGTGTTATTCTGAAACAACATTGTCCGCATCCACACAGCAAGCAGTTATTTTGACATAGAGTTAGAGGACTTCTTACTCTGACTCCTGTAGCCTTCATTGAATGAGGAATAAGGTAAGTCAGAGGAAGAGTGCTCTTTCTTGGACTTCCTGCAGACAGCGCCAAAAACCAAAATAATTTAATTTCAATTTAAGCTATGCAATTGACGAAGCTCTAAAGCACCGATCCTGCAAAAATACATGCATGCACATTTAACGTATAAACAACCTTGTTCATTTCAAGACAGCTACTTACCTTTGTAAACCTTTGCAGGATCAGGGCATAAGAAGCATCTCTAATGATCTGAAGTGAAGTTTTTCATTATTAAGTACTGCATTTGGAAAGGGCAACTGCACATGGTAAAATTGTGCTGGAATCCAATTCAACATAAAGCTATTCCGCATTTATTTTTCATGGTAAATCAGTAGTGAGATGGCATATTTCGTTTACACCAGTCAAAAATAGGAGTTTAAGCTTTTATTTTATATACTTCTCTTGAATAGACTGACTCAATTTAACTAAGTACCATTTTCTGTTTAGTCCATTGTTGTATACAGGTATTTTCTTACAAACATTTTAAGTTCAAGAGCAGCTATTTCACTAAACACTCATCTCAAGATACATCTGTTTAACAGTTACTAAATTGTACACAGATTGCATATTGAAACAGGGTGGGTTTTTTTTTTGTTTTGTTTTGCTATAAACATTCTCTTCTCTTTACCTCTTCAGTAATTATCATGGCAGGGGTTTGGATTTTGTTTGTTTTAAATAAACATAACTACAGAGAAACCACATCATATTTGGACAGAAAGCGGTTGAAAATGTAAAACGATTTTTCTAGAAATCGGTAGACTAAGACTGTGTTAGCTCACATTTGATATTACACAAGAGAAAATAAACTGAAAGGTCATCTCAACAGTTACAGCGTTGCCCTTTTCCAAGGTAATCAGCAGAGCATGTAGCAAAGACGTGAACAGAAGCGTGACTACAAAGACAGTAGCTGATAAAGAGGCATATTGCCAAAAGTACATGGGACAAAATACTACACTTCCAATGCCAATTGAGGAGTGTGGCATTGGTAATTCTGATTTATTACTTTAATTTGAAATTGTGTTCATGTTAAACATTCAAGTTTTCATATTGCCAAAGAGACACCATAATGTTAATATTAAACATTCATCATATACTTAGGTAAACTGAAAGACCAATATAGTTATTAATTTGTTTGCAATGTTGAGACAATACAGTTATTAAAATTAATTTATCTAGTTTACTATGCATGTTTACTGTAACTATACAAGCTTCTTTTGGAATTCAATAGGATTTAAATTAAGGACTAGATTGCAAACCTTTTTCATATTAAGGTAAGCAGCTTAGTCTCCTCCTTGCAAGAAACACTTACTGCTGGAATCATCCACACACAGACTTATATTAAAATAAGCTTTAAAAACAAAAGTAATTCAGAATCAACTCTTGAAAGTTTTATTTACTTGAAGTATTTTAATGGAGCTGTAAGTAATAACATATCAATTCCCATTTGAGTCCACTGTCAAGTGTTTCTAAAGGACTTAGTTTGTATTAATAGACATCCAGGTTGAGTCTATGAAAAAAATTTGCCTCAACAAGTCCCACAGCAACAATACTGACAGCTACAAAGTCCAAATCAAAACTCAGGCTAAAATAATGCTGCACTCAGACTTTGGAAAGAAACAGGGAAATGTTTATCACTTCTGAAAAGCTTCACTGGATGGCAAGTCCTACTATTCCATAAAGCCTGAGGATTTATTTTACACACTGACCAGGCTAAAGAACCCAAGTATCAAGGGAATGGGAATGGACATTATTTATAAAACTCTCTCAAAACATTTTGATATGATGCAGCATACCCTTACAGATTGTCAAGGATCAAAGTTCTACACATAGTAACCTTCGTACACAGCCGTTTATTTCTACTGCATTTAATTTTAGTAGCACCATTTAAAGAATGTGTTCTTTAAATTGCATTTATTTCACAGCAGTGAACATAAGAAGCCATCTGTTTCTTCTCAAATTTGGACTCCAAGTGTGCTGTATCAGTTTGGCTTCAGTTTTCTTGTTAATTCTGCAAATAATGTTATTAGCTTAAAGTGGCACAATAATATGCTGAATAAGATTCACGTTTCTACATCAATTCTAATCAAAGTAAGACTAACACAAAAATCTTAATCTCCTACCAAAAGAGGAAGGGAGGGGAAAGCTTCATCCTATAATGTCAGAAATTCTTTCCTTGCCAACTTCTCCCAAATCAACAGGATTTTGACTGGTTACATTAACCATGCATCCACCTTTTGAAGGACACATTACCCAAACTTATTCCACTGTTCAGCAAAAACACTATTGCTGAAGAGAGAACTGTGAAGAAGCAATAGCTGCTCCAGGTGCAAACCTCACTATGAATTTCCAATATAAGCCTACTTCAGTTCTTCTAGAATTCATCAGAACACTATCTAATCTTTGAAAATAGCTAGTGCCAGTTACAGAAAGATATCAATTCCCTTTTGAGTCCACCCTGTTGTTGTGATAAAATGTCTGTCCACTGAGAATGGGAACATTTCTTCCCAACGTCTCTCCATCAGTAGTTAGACTCCTCCCAGAAACATGAATGTTTATATCCCCAATGCTTTTTGGTTGACCAAGGTAACTATGGATGTTCATTATTCATACAAAACAAATCCTTTAAAGTTACAGATGTTAAATTGTGGTTAAGGACCGCTATACAGAACCGTAGTTCCAGGAGCCAGCTCGAGCCAGGACCGAGTAGTCCTGACTTGTGCTGGCTCCAGGAGTCATCCATGCTGTGACTGCACATTTAAAATGTAGTAAGAGCCACCTGGGCTCATGCTAAGTCCAGCAGCCTCCATTCATGATGGCCAGGGTTGGCCGTCGATAGGGGAGGCTGCTGGAACAGCCCCAGCACGTGGCCAGCTTGGGCTGCCGCCAACAAAGACTGTTTGGTGATAGCAGCCGGTCTGGGGGGGGGGGGGGCAAGCTCCCCGCTAGCATCCCCTCAGATAGGGGCTGCTTTACAGTACCTTCCCTATTCCCCCCTCCCCCCACTGCCTCCAATAGAGGCAGCGGGGGAGGGGGGGCATTTTAAGCCAGCTCCCCCCAGCACTGGATCCTGTTTGCCCTCCCGGGGGGGGGGGGGGGGGGAGGGAGAAGAGGAGGAGAAAAGCGAGTAGTCGATACTCCAGTTGACTACTTGCTAACATTCCTAATTTAAATCCTACTCAACTCAACATAATTTATATTGTGACAATGAGTTCCAAAGGTTTATTAACATGATAGACAAATATTTCATTTTATGGGCTTTAAATTTGTTCCCCTTCATTTTAATTGAATTCCTCCTAGTCCTTGTATTACAGGGAAGAATAAATAGCATCCAATTTACTTTCTTTATACCATTCATTCATGATACCTCTCACATTCTGTTAACCTGATTGCAAATAAACTTTCCACTGATCCTATGGATTTTTTTCTTCAAGCCTATAACCATTTGTCACATACTTCTATATCGGTGGTTCTCAATTTTTGTGGCCTGCAATTTGGCATACAGCAGGTGATTGGACCACAATATCTGGCATGCATCTTCTACGGAACTGCAACTGTGGCTCTGGAAGGATCAGAACAGTTTTTTGCTGGTTGCTATTTTTTGCGAACAAGTCCATATCAAGATGGCCCCAACTTTGGAAGATGGAGAAGGCAATATTTGCTGCAAGGGGTTACTCATGGGTGTTGAATGAGCAGCTGAGATGCTCCGGTAGGCTGTTTTACATCCCTGGCAAGTATGAGGCCTGCAGGTCAGTGTGGTGACTATACAAAAGTCCCTCAGGCAAAAGGCTTCTAGGCATAGGTGACAGGAGCAAGCATCACCCTTTTGTTTATATAAAAGATTGCTACAGTGTTATCTTTCAGTCCTGAAGAAGTGGGTAGTGCCCACTAAAGCTCATGATACCACCTACATATTTTGTTAGTCTTGAAGGTGCCGCAAGACTTTGTTGTTTAAGTTTTTCCAATTACAGACTAACTCAGCTACTCCTCTGAAGCTTTTGTAAGTAATGAGAGACACTTACCCTGTACAAAAGCTTCAGAGGGGTGGCTGAGTTAGTCTGTACAGGGTAAACTTATAAAACAACAAATAGTATGGTCAAGTGCTACCATACTATTAGTTGTTTAACCTTTCCCTGTAGTTCAGGATTAAAGATCTAGTAAGTGAAGCCAACTGTCAGTGGGCTCTCTGATATTGATGTGCAGTGAGTTATGATTATGACCTCAGGCCTGGAGTTCTGGTATTGCCCATATGAGCCCCCAGCCCATCTCTGATGCATCCATGACCAGAGAGAGAGGGGAGGACTTGGGGATTGGAAAAAGGCAGTGATGCACCAATACCTTGAGGTTGAAGCCACCAGTTGATGGATTTCAGAACTGAGGTGGATCCTGATGGGATTGTACACGCTAGTATTTGGTTTTCTGTAATTAATAAGTTGGCACCCCTACCCTACTTAGGTTGGCAACCTAAGTTTGTTGTAGAAGCTGTTAGGGGAGGAGGAACTCTGGGAAGAGAGATGCAAGAAGTTCGGCAGTTGCATGGAAGGTGGGATGTTTCTACTAGCAGTTAATATTGACATTTTAATCATCATCTTTGGTTTTGAGTGTAACAAAGGTATTGAAATAAAAAGAGAGTATTTCCCATCTGTCCAAGTTACTGTCTATAGCACACGTGGGCAACACTATAGCAGTGATTCACCAGGGATAGCCCCAGGCAGTCCATTGCTGCTATCTTTACCTGTACGACTGCAGGTACCAGCAGTCGCAGGTCCCATTGGTCACGGATCGCCGTTCCCGGCGAACAGGAGCTGCAGAAAGCATGTGGACTGGGATACCACTTCCCACAACTCCCACTGAGTGGGGACAGCTATCCATGACCAGCGGGAGCTGCAATCACTGGTAACTATGGCCGTGAAGGCAAATATAAAGGGAGGACCCCTCCAGGAGCTAAAACTGGCAGACTGGATCCAAACCATGGGCCACTATTTGCTCACCCTTAGGCTATAGGCTTGGGAAGATGTTGCTGCATTCATTTACAAGTATTTAATGTTCTTTATTATCTTATGAGGGCTAAAAACTTTCATTTGATAAAACAAATTCTGGACCAGATTCTCTGGTAACTTTGTACACCTTAGCTAATCAGGCCTGTAAGAGCAAAGACAGAGTCAGGCATGCTGTATGACAAACATACAGGCCCCAGATGCCTGAGAAGTTTCATGCAGTTCCTTGCTGTGGTGTAGGGAAGCTGCCAACGAAACCTGTGATAGTATGAAACTGGGACTCGGGAAAGTAGGCTCTTGTCTACGATTATGTCTACACTGCACGGCTATTTCAGGATACCTACCCCGTGTCTTAATGAAGGTTAAGGGATGTCTCGAAATAGCACATTATTTTGAAATTTGGCGCTGTGTAGACTTGCCAACTTTCAATATAAGCAATTTCAAAATAGATTTGAGATAAGATAAGTAATTTGTATAGTACAAATTGCATATCTTATTTCAAGTTTAGGGTGCTATGTACCCTTTGTTTTCCAGAGACATCATAGAAACAAAAGACACTTAATGGCAACTATTTTGATTTCAACTACAGTAAAACCTGTGTTATCTGGCATGCTCGGGGATTAGGGCATTACGGTTATCTGAAGGTCCCATCAACCTAGGAAAAACCAATGGACAATAGTAGTAAAACTCAAGTTTTTAATATTGGTAGTTTTGTATTGTGAGGCATTTAGTCGCACATTTCTATTTTTGAGTTAAAGATGATTAGTACTTAAATAAAAAATTGTTAAGCCAATCATAGTAAACCAAGCCAGGTCTGTGCGCCTGAAGATGTGACAATATTGTGGCTGGGGGCAATGCCAATTAACAAAGTTTTCTGGTTAACAGAGTGCTGGATAACAAAGGTTTCACTGTATCTGGTTTCCTGCCAGCTTTCTTGTTTGGCTCTTCAGCAGCCCAAGCTTCCAGTTTTTGGCCGTCTGCAAGGCAATCTGTTGAAGAGTGGAAAGCCTTGAAGTCCTGGATCCTGAGTTATTAACGTCTCAGGCTCTGATAAGCTGCTGGAGAAAAAGGGCTCCCAGCTCCCCATGAACTGTTGTCAGTCAGTCAACTGGGAAGACAGGCTCTCTGGAGCCTCAGTAGACAGGACTAGTGTCCAAAAACACAATTCGCAAAGTTTACATAACACTTCAATGGAGGCAGCCACAAAAAGTCTAGATCTAAAAAGCCATGAACACCAGCAGAACACATTTCATTAAACATGTGCTAAGGAGACATGGAGTTTTTTAGCTTTAAGTCATTGTTTGCATGTTAAGTAACCAGACACACACAGGCGAAAGTGTTTCACAGGTTGAGTATTTGGGCTAAAGCAGCTGCACATTAATATGAAACGACAATTAACTTGCTCTTTTTCATGCTGTCATTATACAGTAAGTTGGACCTCCCTGGTCCTGCACCCTCCAGACCAGAGTCATCCTGAACCATAGAGTTTGCTGAACCAGGCGAGATCAAGACTCCCTACCTAGCTGTAGGCTCTGCTCCCTGCCACTGCCTCCAGCCCCCAACTGTGCTAAGACCGGCCAAGGCTGTGCTCCCAATGGCACCCCCAACAGCACTGGCCCAAGCTCCATAGCCAGCTGCCAGCCACTGACTCCAGCCCTGGTCAGAGAGACTCTCCTGGCAGCCAGTCCCAGCCAGGACTGCATTCCCCACCGAATTAGACTTAGCTAGTGCGTTTTGTTGAATTTTGACCAGTAAACTTACTTTGATCCGTCTTACTTGTAACCACTTAAAGCCTACCTTTTATACTTAATAAAATAAAAATCACTATTTATTAATAATTGTTACCGAGGGGGGCAGCTGTGCATCTCTCCCTTTCATTGATGAAGAGCATGAATATTGTATGCACTTGTGCTGTATAATACTTGATATAGATTAAGACATGTATATGGGGTTCTGATTTCATTGGGGCTGCACACCTGCTGCAGCACATGCCTTTGACTGAGCCTTCCCAGAGCTGAGCCGATCTCAAGGTCTGTATTACTCTTCTGTGGGCTGTGATACCAACTCTGTGCCAATACTGAAGAATATCTAAGGGTCTGCTTCAGTAGGACGGGTTGGTGGGGTGCCCCAGAGGGCAGGTAGGCAGGCTCTGTGGTATTTTAGCACATCAGTCGGTCACGGTCTGAAGGGGAGCGATGTGACTGAACCTATCACAGGTTGCTTCACTGATTTAAATACAAAAGCGAGTATTTAATTCACAAAGTCTCTTAAATTTATGTGAAGTTGCTGCAGTGTTTCCAAAACAACCAGGAGGCTTACAGCAGACTTTCGTTCCAGCTTGCTACTGAGCACACGGGGCCTTCATCATGCTTCTTCCTCTCCATTACTTTGTTCCTAATTAAGACTCTGGAGGGAACTTTTTATCAACACATGGTGGGCTAATGAAGAGCCATGAAGTGCTACATTTCTATGCAGAAGTGCAAGATTTGTGATCAACTTTAGGATCCTAAGCTCCCCAGAGGATATGAAATGTAGATTTGCACACTTCAAATAGAATATATACTGTAGATTACAACGTATCTGAACAGTACACAACTAATGAATACTTATTGGGGAAATCATTAGCAGCTGAAAAATAGTTCTTGAGGCTGGAGAATGAATGTGACTGAAGCAACCAATTTAAGCAATTAAGTATCAAACTGGAACACCACCACCAAAAGACATCTGCAAAACCTCAAGCACAATAGTTACTTATCTAATAGATATCAAAGAAATGTAAGAATAAAAACCAGAATACAAAGTTACTACGTCGGCATACATCAATCAGCAATATTTCGGAAGACAATCAAGATTATGAGACAATTTAAGTATTACAAATTTATTTTTGAGTTGGAGGACTGGGGATAAAGCCATTTAGCTACCAGACTCTTAATATTGGGAAGAATATAGATCCCGTTCCAAAAAAACTCATTTTTAATACCACATCAAAAAATGTTTCCATTACATATACAAATATCACACAGATTGAAGAGAAAAGTGTTCTGTAATAAATAATCTAATGTTTGACAACTTAAGGACTTGATAAAACAAATTAAACTGTGCACGTCTTTCCACACAGAAAAGGGAAGTGACTCACCTTGTGCAGTAAGGACAGTTCAAGATGTGTGCCCCTGTGGGTACTCTCCTGTAGGTGTCATGTTGCCCCAGCACGGCAGATCAGAGTTTTCCGTAGCAGTAGCTGGTTGGACCATGCATGCATTCTAGGCGCCTCGTGCCATTCGTGCCCTTTGCTTCATGTGAGCAGTCTGATTCCTCGTGGATGCTCAAGCATCTGACAGAGGAAACAAGAGAAACCCTCTGAAGAAGAGGGGAGGAGGGTGGGTAGTGGAACACCCACGAGGACACACATCTAAGAACCATCATTACTGCACAAAGTGAACAACTTCCCTTTCTTCTCTGAGTGATGTCCCCATGGGTGCTCCTTTATAGGTGACTTCAGAGCAGTGGTTCATTGGAGCAAGGATGGCAGCTTTCAGAGTCACCTTTTAGTAAAAGTAGAGAATACTGCGGTGGCTACTGCAGCATCATTGGAAAGATTCTATAGTACGGAGTAATGTTTGATAAAAGTATGGTCCAAGGACCATGCGGCAGCACGGCAAATGTCTCAAAGCAGAATCCCTTAGAACAGGGGTGGCCAACCTGTTACAAGCAAAGAGCTAAAAGAGTGGTGGACATAGCACAAAGAGATGAGGGGGAAAAAGTTGTCGAGCCAAAAAAGCCCCAGCCACCATGTTTGGTTGGGGAAAGAAAAAGGGGGGGGGGAGGGAGGGAGAAGAGTCGCTGCCCCTTTAAATGAAAACTCCGGTTTGGCTTTTTGGCCACATCAGGCGCCCATCAGCCGGCACCATCTTGCTTCTCCGCACTGGATAGCTCCTTTGCACCCAGTGAGCACAGGGAACTGGGAGCCCTTTGCAGGAGCGGCTTCGCGAGCCGCACTTTCTGCGGTAAAGAGCCGCATGTGGCTCGCGAGCCACAGGTTGGTCACCCCTGCCTTAGAGGAAGGTTGTAGATGTAGCTACTGCCCTGGTGGAACGTGCCCGGGGCTGAATAAGAAGAGGTTTGTGACAGTGTGTACCACTGCTTGATACAGGAGACTATAATGGTAGATATGCGTTGTGACAAAAGTGTGCTGCCCTTACAATCTTCTGCTGTTGCAACAAAGAGATGCTATGAATTACTCAAGGGTTTTGTGTGGTCAATATAGAAAGAAAGAGCCCTCCTGACATCTAAAGCATGGAGGAGCCCTTCCTGTGCGAATGAGTGCAGTTTTGAGTAGAACGTAGGTAGTATAATTGGCTCACTTCTTCAGAGATGAAGGCTGAGCACCATTGTGAGAATCTTGTCCATTTATGTAGGTAAGCTGTCCGTGTGGTAGTGTGTCTACTATGCAAGAGAACATCTTTACAGAGCACTTGAGTCCTGAAACCATCTAGGATCCAGGCTGTTAGATGTAGTGTTTGGGGATGGAGGTGTAGTAGGATCCCCCCATTCTGGGTCAGTAGATCTGGTTGGCAGGGCAGCGGATGGAGGGGGTTAAGAGACATCAGAGAGAGGGAAACCAGGTCTGCCTGGACCAGGAGGGAGCTATGAGAAGTACTTGGGCCTGGTATGTTTTGATCTTGTTGATAACTCTTAGGAAAGGTGGAATTGGGGGTGGGAGGGAGGCATAAAACAGATGAACCTTCTAAGTCAGGCCTGGGCAAAATATGGCCCGCAGGCCGGATCCAGCCCGCCAAGCCACCGGATCCGGCCTGCAGAGGCAGCAGGAAGCCCCAGGCAGACTCCCCAGCTTGCCACGCAGCACCGAGCCATGCAGAAAAGCAGCTCCCTTCAAAAAGTTTCTGTTTTGAAACTGGAGGGGAGGGGAGGAAGCTTTAGGAGCTGCCCTGCCCCCAGCACTTTCCCATTAGCCAGTTTCTGACAGAAACCGGCCAATGGGAGCTGCTTGTTAGAATAACAGGCAGCTAAGAACAATCACGCCCCCTCTCCTGGACTCAGTTATTCATGAAGCACGTAGCCAGGCAGGCTGGCTGGCAGGGAAACATTTTAAGCTCTGCAGGCAGGCTGGCTAGTTTGGCAGCTGACAAGTAAGTCTCTTGGCCAAAGCCTGCTTCTGGCACCCCAGCCCTTTCCTGTCCCAACTCTCTGCCCCTCCCCATTCAACATACCCAAACCCTCTGTCCCCCTCTTACACCCATACCCCCTCCTATATGTGGCTCCCTAATCTCCTGCCCCAGATCATAATCCCCTCTTACCCGAGGTCACATTCCAAACCCCTGCACTCCAGTCCCCTGCCCTAGGTCACAACTGCCTGCTTCATCCCAACTCTCTCCCAGACTCTAGTCTCCCTCCTGCATCCCAGTCCCTTACCACAAGCTCCCTTCTGCACCCAGCCTCCATTCCAGACACTGCATCTCCATTAATATTATGCAAGAGTACAGCCCTCAACCACTTTCCAAAAATCTTGGAGTAGCCCCTATCAAAAATTATTGCCCACCCCTGTTCTAAGGTATCAGGAACACATTGCCTAGAGAACTGTGTCCTAGACCCAGTCTAGAACAATATTTTGGATATTTGGTATTGGTGCGAGAGGCAGAGAGATTGATCTGTGGATACAACCATATTTCGAAGCTGAGGGTAAGTAAGCACTTATCTATTTCCCACTCGTGATTTATGTTGAAAATTCTGCTTAGAGTGTCTGCTGCAGTACTGTTGACTCCTGGTAGATATGATGCCATCAGGGTTACGCTATTGGTGATGCACCAATTCCAGAGACTGATTGCTTCAATGCATAATGAACAAGATCAAGCTCTGCCTTGGTGGTTGATGTAGATGTTATGTTGTCTGTCAGAATCCTGACTGTAGAATTAGCTATGCGTGATCACAAATGTTCACAGGCATTGGCAATAGTGAAGAAGATGTATGTGCAGAGATGTTTCATGGTTGGATCATCGACCTTGCATAAAGAGCCCATCTATGTGGGTTCCCCACCCGATCATGGAAGTGTGGGTTGTGATCTGGACCAATGGTTGCTCGCACTGGAACAGGATGCCTGCCAACAGGTTGGTTGGGACAGTCCACCATTTGAGGGAATCTATAACATTTGGAGCAGACGGGAAAGCTTGTTTATAAACAGGATGCTTCGAAGGTGCATAGACTGGCGGATAGTATGGAGGTGGATATCGCCACACCATCCACGGAGGATGGTGACTATAAGGACAGCTGTGCCTGTACGTGTCACAGCATGATCTTGTTGGCAAGGAATGTCTGGAAGAAAAGACACTCCCATGGTCCTCCTCAAAGCCACTCCATGCCAATGGCATCTAGGACCTCCAAGATCTAAAGCATCCCCCGAGATGAAGAGGGATGTGAAGGCAAAGTAAGTCTAGTTTGTATGGTGCGTGGTGCAGCCCCGTGCAGGGAATCAGGTTGTGGGCATGTGTGAGATATATGTACTATAAAACTGTTTGTTAATATAGGTGTGCTAATGAAGGCCATTAGTAGTACTCAAAGAATTTAATGGCCCAGTACTCAAGATAATCATCTGTGAATAGTCTTATTTTTCTAGTAAGCCTGATCTATGGTGGGTCCTACAAAGACATGGGCCCATGCCACCTGATACTTGAATCCATCTTGAATTTTGTACTTCTCCACAAGGGGTGGGAGGAATTGAATACAGACTTCCCACCCTGACAAAATTCTATTTGAGAAATCAGAAGCAAACAATGGTCTTCAGCTGGCTCAAAAGGATACATGAAAATACCTGGGGGAGGAGGGGGGTGGAAGGGGAGGAGAAAACTCTATGGACAGGGGTGGGGAAGGTTGAGAGGAGCTACTGGACTCAGGTCAGAAACACCAACAGCATCATGAAACTACTTCACCTGAAATAAGTACCAGCATGAGAAATTATTATTTGTAACAACTTATCTTAGTGTATTATGCACGTTTTATTTTAGCTTAGTAACTTACTTTGATCTGTTTGTTATCACCTGCAACCACTTAAATCCTACTTTTAATACTTAACAAAAAAGTGATTTTATTAAACTAATTATAAATAATCATTACCACAGGTTGGGGACGGGGAGACAACAGCTATGCATCTGTCTCTTTCATTGATAAAAGGAGCTGATTTTATGAGCCTTCCTATGGAACTGACGTGAACAAGCACTCAAAGAAGTGATATTTCATGCCAAATCTCTCTAGGACTTTTGATGAACCGCAATTATTTTGTCACTACAATAACTCTTGTGAGCAGTAATATTACAGGTTGCAATCACTACCTGCTTGCTCCGACTATCTTATTATTGCCCTAATTGTTCTTTATAAAAAGATTTTCCCTTAACGCTCTGAAGACAGCTAGAACAAGGTAACAAAGAATATTTTGAAGCAGCTATCTTCCACATGCAGCTTGCAATTTATATGCCTTAATGATATTCCCATTAGTCTCTTTTCAGAAAAGAGAACTAGTTTTTAATCACTATTTCTAGAGAGGCATTAAGACTCCACACACTTCAGATTCTTTCCACAGACATAATTTAAATATTTGCTTTGGTTCCCAATGAACATATAGACATATAGCACAAAAATGTACAGGCTACTGAAAAATTCTCAACACTTTTTTCATACTGATGTGGGGAGAAGGTTCAATCACTATATTTATCTGAAAAGGTTCCCACTAAAATCATCACAGTCATTTGAGTAATAGTCATGCATGACCATGACTCAGATACCATGGTCTATTACAACACAAATTACTAGCAACATCGCTCTGTGTTTTATTCATTGAACAGGTCATCATTAAAGTTAGCTGAAGAGATTTTTTTTTTTTTTTTTTTAAACACATTCCAAGAAAATTTCAGTTCAGGCTGAACCAAATCCAAACATTCTGGGGGAGAAAAATACAGCAATTTAACAAGTTTGTTTGAGGGAAGTAGAATCTGTTTGGCTCAAATTGAAACCTAAAGGGTTGTGAGAAAAGCCTCTCTCATTTCCTCCTTGCTATTTCTTACTGTTTTGTATACCCCAGGCCTTAAGCTACATAAGCTATTATGTATCCTCCAACACGTAGCTCATGTCTTTGTAAGTATCATAAAAAGTATTACCTTTTAGGTGCTGTAGAAAATAGTCAACAGCAGCAGGAATGCCACTTTGATGAGCACTTTTGTACGCCAATACATCTGGCTCTTCATAACTGTATCGTACTTAATTTCCCTACTTGTTTGCTGGCTTTTACACTGTAGGTCAGTTGATTCTGTGCTCCTTGATGAAGCACTGACTGGATACCTATCTTGCAAAATCTTTAATAAAAGGAACAACATAAAGGAATTTTTACAGTGGAACAGAAAAAGGAATTCTCATCTTAAGGTAGCGAGAATTCAATAAAATGCTGTGAAAGAAAAGTTTAGAATTGGTACATTTTTACCCATCCCTCCTCTGTACATTTCTATTTAGTTCTGATGTTGAACAAACAACTGCAACTATGTCACCAAACCCCATTCAAATGGATTTGTTTTTATAAGGGAAATGCTGATTCTAGAAGCAGAATTGAATAAACTCAAATATTCCTAAAAAAAGGTGTCAATTCCCTACTACCAACTATGATGGACAGAAATCTCTTCTCAATGTAGCTACTGAAGTATGAGATTTGGCTACCAGTGACTGACAAATAAGTGCATACTAGTTGAATCATGATAGTCTGGCACTCTCTGGTCCAGCAACATCTGTGATCCAGCATGATTTTAGTGAGCTGGATGTCAACTTATCATAGGTGTGGCCAAGTTTCCCATGGTCCCATGAAGTTACTTTACAGTCACCAGTCCTGGCTCTCAGTGTTCTGTGCGGTTATTTAGCTCTAATTTACCCTTAAAGGTCTTCTAAAAGCCCAGTAGGCAGTGCAAGTGTTGGTAATTCTGCTAGACACTACTGACCACCCTTTTGGCAAATTCTCTGGTTTAGCTGAGGTTGCCAGACTAGAGAGGTTCAACCTGTATCAATAATCACTTCTACTGATGAGAGCAAACAACACACAGTTACCTGGAGGGGATGTGGGGGGGACACATGCATATAATCTGGTTCGGCCATAGCTGGGATACTTGCTACTATGTATTATATGCATCTTTCTGATGCAAAGCACCTAGAGAGTCACATTTACCAATCCACAAAAATATGCATCTTTCATATACTGAAGGACAATCAACAGCATTTAGAAATTTGAGCCCTGACTACTGCATTCTCCAGTTAGCAAGGAGAAGGCACTGGCAACAACCGCGCTAACTCCCACACCTGTCCTTGAGGAGGATCATTTTCTCGCCATGCTTATTCCATTCCTGGCCCATCTAAAAAGGTTGTTTGTGCCAATTTTGGGAGTGTTTTTTGTTTGTTTGGTACTTTTAAAGCATGTGGACATTTACTAGGAACTGGACTAAACCCACCAATTTGTTTTACACATTGGACAGCCAAGCAGTGGTAATAAATTAGTCAATTAACTAGAACCCAATTTGAATTCATGACCTAGAAGTGGTGGTTCATTATCCCTTAATGCAGGAAAGTCTAATATCAGCCCATCTGAAATATTTATGCTTCCTTGTAGAGATATATGGACCTTCAGAATCCTAGACTAAGAAAAGCTTTTAACCTTTATGGTTGCAAAGCCAGCTAAGTACTACAACATTGTAAGGGTAGACAAGTCCTAAGATAAGATGTCACTCTCCTAGCCAGTTTACAGAATATATGACTTACTGACACATGGAAACATTACTTACATAGTTACTTTTTAAAAAGTTACTGAATGTCCACATACGAAGGTGAAATATATTCCATAGTAAAAGGACTTACAATAAATTTCAAACACAAGAATGTTGATTGTGTAAAATAAGGCACAACTTATACTTGTAAAACAGTAACAGCAACATTTTTCTTTTGGAGGCAATGAGGGAGGGATACCTCTCCTAATACCCTTTCAAATAAAGGGTGCCCTTAAAGAAGCAAAAACTATTTACTTTTGATGACATTGTGAGATAACAGTTGGTAAGTTGTTGACTAATGATAACTGTATGTCATGAATTTCAGAAGCTTATCTCAGAAATACATAAAGCCCAGTCTGCTTTTCCATTACTCTTATGCAGTTTCAGGTGATGGTTCCAGCAACATCTTAGCTGCAGAAATGTGAAGGCAGAATTTGGTTTTCCAGCTAATAGGTTAATCCCCCAGCCTTAAACATTTGCCACTATGCATCTTATTAAATAAAAATAAGCCATTTAAATTGAAAATATGAATGTCTACATCTATTTCAAGCTCAGATAAAAAAGTCTCAATTTAGTACTCCTGTAACTGAGTAATAAAAACTTAAGTGGTCAATAAGATTGTGAAAGAAATAATTTATAATACAAACTATCTAGTGATCGTCTTTTGTGTATGGACAGAGAAAGCATTTTGTACATAAGAGATTCAACCAAAGAAATTAATAAAACTCTTCTGCACATGACTGTTCAAAATGAATGTGCAACTCCCAGAATATGCAGATCTTTTTGTAAAGCCAGGTCTACACTACAAACTGTGGCTGAGATGAGAGGAGACTTGCAACAAACTTAAGTGGGGAATCAAAAGAAGTCCCTGGTGTACATGCAGTTATACTGGCAAAGTTGCCACACTATAAGTTGACCCCCTAGTCTGGCACCCTTGGGACCTGACTGGTCCCAAACTAGAGAATTTGCCAGGATGTCAGTACTGTCTAGTAGCATTTACCAACATTTCTACTTCATACTGGGCTCTTAGACATTTAAAGATGTATTAGAACTAAATAACAGCACAGTGGAGAGCCAGGACTAGTGACTGAACAAACTTTATGGGACCGTGGGAAATTTGGCCATACTCATGATAAGTGGGTAACTAAAAGCATGCTGGACCATGGATGCTGCTGGACCACAGAGGTTCAATCTACTGACAAAATTCTACGAGAGAGAGAGAGAGAGAGAGAGAGAGAGAGATGTGTGTGTGTCTCTCTCTCTCTCTCTCTACACATTGAAGTTTTGTTGACCGAAGTTGCCTTTTGTTGCTGCAGGTTTTCATAGCATCCACTCCAACCTCTGATTGCATAAAGTGAAATACAGATGTTGTCACTAGAATAAAAACTCCCATGATAGACAAAAGTGCTGAGGAGATATTTGCAACAGCAAAATGCTAGTGCAAATATTAGACTGCCTTTACTATATAGGTAATGTTCCAACAATAGCCCACGATGCCCCTATCCCTGGAACTGGGACTGCTACAGGCATTAATTTTGACTATCATTACCCCCAGGAGCACAGTAACTGGAAGGGCTACCTCACCCCTTTTTAAAATACCTGATATGTTTTTAAACCATCTCTTTTCATATTGGCCCACAGTCTGAGAACAGGTATGTAAGGCTTTGCCCAAAAACATAGTTCCAGTTAAACCACATTTTCTTGCATAGACCAGGAAAGTAGTTTTGGGTCTCTCAGGCCTGTGACTAGAAAAGGCAAGTACGAGCTCAGCTGTGAGGCAGCTACAAGAATAAATGTTTAAAGATGTTGCAGAGGGAATGCATCTCTCTCACGACACCATCTGGCATAAGTAGAGAAGTTATGGCAGTCATACCAGAAGGCGAGGGATGCCAACAGAAAGTCTGAGACAGCCCAACCTCCCATTCCCTCCCAGGCATGCACCATATATGACATTTGGAAGGGCTGCCATTCACACACAGTTTGACAGTGAAAACTTTGAGAGACCCAGAGGAAAGAACTGCAGTAGCGCTTACCAAAGACAATTTTGTTGAGGAAGGGGGCAAAGAGCGATGCAAGACTCTATGGCAAGTACGGGGAAACTATGACCTGCAGCTTGCCTTTCATCTGGCCTGTGAGGCTCCAGACTGCCCCCAGAGCAGGGCAACCCAGCACTGGTGCTCCACATATTGGGTCAGGGGAGCCCCAAGCCTCACAGGACCAATTAAGGCAAGCCATGAGCTGGATGTAGCCAACAGGCTTTGTTCGGGAAGGGGGAGGAAGCATCTCTATATGCTGGAGGGAAGTGCTCCCTGCAGGCACTGCCCACCCCCCACCATTGGTTTGGAGCTATGCCAGGTAGGTACCCCCATCCCCTGCCCCCTCCTACAAACTCCATCCCTGCACCCCCATCCCACTCCAGCTCCCTTCCTCCTACCCAAACCCTGCATCACCTGCACATTAAATGCCTCATTTTGGCCCCACCCCAGAGTATTGGGGGGGGGTCAAAAATCTACAAGCCCCAAGCGAGTTAGATACAGCCCTGAGTTTTAGCACCTCCCCAGCCCCACCATGGGACTGGAGTTTGAGAGGAGTAGTTTTCCCCCCTCCCTGCACTTCTCAGCAGAGGACAACTTCTGTGAGGGTTTCCCCACCCTCCCACCCCCTCTCTCACATGGGATGCAGGTCAGTGAGTTGTTGGGTTCCCCCCCCCCTTCTCACTTGTGTGTGTGGCTCCCCAACTGCCTTCTCTGGGTGAGTGGCCCCCCATCTCAATAAATTTTCCCCACTCCCACCAACGGGGGGGTTCTTCAGTATCTAAACTAACCCAATACAGACTTAGACAAGCCCAAAAAGACAGCAGTCGGTGAGGAAGGGGAAGGGAACTCTGATAGTTCAGAGTTTGATAATGCCCATCACCCTGCCACTGTCAGATGGTGACCAATTTTCATATACTCAGTAAACAAAATAACTGACTTGTATAGTAATCACCTTACTTTAAAAACATGTATCAGCAATAAAAAGATTATAGCAATTTAGCGAGTATCTTGGCACCAAGATGTCTGATGATAGCTGAAATTCCAACATAAAAAAATTGCACCACATTCAGAAACAGTTAAAGCATAAAAATAAAGTTCAAGCTATTCTTCACACACACACAAAAATCAGGTACAGCTACTAGATTACTTGCAACTGTTAGCTTTTAAAGGTGATATGAACACTAGAAGACTGTGTTTATAACATTACATATCAGTTCTACTTTATTACAGTAGCTATTATAGAAAACGTTATAATCATCAATGTTTATTGTTAAGTTTGTTCACTTGTTTCAATAAAATGGTGTGTGTGTGTGCGCGTGCGTGCATGCGTGCGCTTTGCTAAGAGTTGATAAATATACACTGATTTTGAAAAGAAAAGTCACAGGCCAAATTGCCACTCCTCCCACCAAAGATATAGCAGGCATTTACAAATCATTTTAAATCTCTACTGAAGCAGTATACACAAAACTAGTACACAAAAGCCATCACTCTACCACTCTACAATAAAATAGCACACTATTAAAATGCCAAGTCCTCCCTCAGTCTTGACAGGCTCTCATAATTGCGCTTGTTCCTGCTGATTTTGAACAGCCAAGCAGACTTTCCATTTCATCTTCCCAGTAACTTTAGACCTTCTGTTCATGCTGCATGTTTTATATTATGTGATATTTGTGAAACAAGAGTATTTGCCTCTCAGAGATTCCCTCTAACAAGGAAGCATTATCATCACTGCTTTAAGTTTGTCAAATGCAGTCATACTATACTTGTTCAGACACTAATGGTGCATCTACACAGCACCCTAAATGCAAAATAAGATATGCAATTTGCCAAATTTCGAAATAATGCACTATTTCAAGCCATCCCTTATCCCTCGTGCAACAAGGTTCACTGGGATGGTGAAATAGCGCACCCGTTATTTCAAAATATTTTTCAAAATATTGGACGGCTCGTGTAGACGTGGGGTAGCAAAATAGCTGTGCAGTGTAGATGTACCCTAGATCTGCCTCCCAGTATGCGGTTTCAAAGCCATGGAAACAAAAGGTTCCTCACAATCACAACTAGCATTTCAACCCCAGCAATGCTAATATGCTGGTCCAAGAACAATGTTCCTCCTTGTACCAACAGGAAACATGCCATATTCCTAGAGATGAGAGCATACTGCACCTTCCCTCACCCGCCTACATCAGCGTTGAAGAAGTTTTGTTATTGCTCCACCAGAGCCTTCATAGTCATAGAACTGCCCCCAGTGTCACCCTGTTCCCTGCCCCAGCACCCACTAGTACCATGTCCCCTGCTCCCACCAGCACAGTTGGGGCCACATTGGTGAGGCTTGGGGGGGGGGGGGGGGGAGAGGGGTTGGTTGGGTTTTTTTGCGCAACTCACTTGTGTGGCCCCAACTGTCTTTTCTGTGAGTCAGTGACCCCTGATTCAAAACAGGTTCCCTGCCCTTCTCATAAATAAAGACAATGCAGAAGCTTTTTATACGTTTGACATAGTATTTTATTTAAAAATTAAGCCTGGCCAACAAACCTCCAATTGGGGCCAAGCTCCCATCTGGCCACAGCATGATAACAATCCTGCACCCCCCCCCCCCAAACCCTAGATCTGAGCCTATCATACACTAGAACCCCCTGCCCTGAGCCCCTGACATACTCCAACCCAAATTCCTGCACCCTCACATCCACAAGCCTGTGGCTTACTTAGTACCTCAACCCTCCATCTGACCCCAACACTCCCCAGCCTGGAGCCCCCTCCCTGAGCCAGCATCCCCTTCTCCACCTCCTCCTGCATCCAAATCTCCTCCCAGAGCTTGCACCTCTCACCCCTTCCCACACCCAAATCCCTCATTCCCACCCCAGAGCCCACATATCCAGTCTCAAGCCAGTGAGGGTATGGCTAGACTGCAGGAGTTTTCCAGGATTCCAGAGATATCCTGGAAAAACTCTTCTGCGTCCATGGATGCGTTTGTTCTTCCAATTTTTTTTTTTAGTGGAAGAGCAAACATTTTCTTTCGGCAAGCCCTGTATTCCTCATTCTATGAGGAATAAGTGGTCTTCTGAAAGAAGGGGTTTTTCTGACATTTGGTCCCATCCAGGCAGGCCAAACGTTGGAAAAACCTCTTCCTACATAAGAATTGAAAAAAAGCAGCAGTGTAGAGTGTATAAGGGCTGGGGATAGCAAGTGATGGAAAGGAGGAGAATAGAGAGGGCAGGGCTTCAAGGAAGGGGTGGGTCTTGGCTTGTTCTAACTTTTAAAAACTGATCTTGGGTGTAAAAAGGTTGGAGGCCACTGTTCTAATACCAAAAAAAAAAAAATTTATAATACCAAAATTCAAAATGTTTCCGAATAAATCTGAGGCAGCCGAGGCCGTGTGTGTATGTTTGGGCGTGGGCCGCTGCACTGGCTCAGCCTTGGTTTCTTTGGTGCCAAAGTGAATGATGTTGCATTACGGTTGAAATCAATGGAACAGATGTGCGATGCGCAATGCACGATGGTGCAGGACAGCAATGTGTAGGCCTGCTTTGTGCAACGGTAGAATCAGTGATGGAGTCGCTCAAGTCTTCACGGGCAAGTAGAGTACGCAGTGGTTGGATGAGTTCTGTTATCGTCTGTCGTTGTGGGTGTGTGGTTTTCTGTAACTGACAATACAGCCTCTCCCCGAGTTACAAACGAGTTACAGACCAAACACTTGGCCGTAACTCGATCTGTTCGTAACTCGGACCCCATTGAATTACATAGTGACCGTGCTGTTCATAAGCACGGGTCGCGTTCGTAACTCGGGGACCGCTTTTACGACCACTCCATGGGAGCTTTGGTCATAAATGTGAACGGTCATAAGTCAACCGTTCACAACTTGGGGACCAGCTGTAAATAATAGTGCAAGTATGGTATAACGAACAAAGATAGTGTGCATGAAAAAGTCGGCCGTTCTCAACCTATTTCCTGGGCCTATTTTGATTGCCAGTCTGCCCCTGCCCATATACCACTCCACAACTGTTCAAAAAGCCTATTACTTGATACCCCTCTATTTCCCAAGCATTTTCCAGTGATACAATCCTGTGCAGCAGAACACCTAACTACCTCCCACTGATGGATTTTTTCCAACCCAAAACGAATTATGCACTAACCAGTAACAGCCCAGGGCTACAAGCTCCCAAAGCATGATTGCCATCCACTTCTCTATAAAGTTGCTCTCATTTTGGTGACAATCTCTTCACTTCACAGCTGGGGTAGCTCATCAGCACACAAATCTTGGAGTGTTGACTTCTGGATAAGGATTAATCACTGCCAATTGTCCCAGATCTAAAAGTCACAATATAATCCCACCACTCAGTCGGCATTTCATGGGCTCAGAAGCACCACTCTACAAGGCTGTCAGCAAATGACAACAGTACCTTGCAATTTTTATTAATCTACATCAGCCATTTGTCCCTCAGCACATCCTCTCTCATTTTAATCACTCCACCACCACTGCAGTGGCACCAGCCTGACATTCCACAAATATAAAAAAAATTCTTCCAACAGTGTCTAAAAAAAAAGCAGCAGACACCAGGGTACTGCCCTCAGAACAGTTGAAAAATTGAAAAGCAGTACAAGGATCTTCAGGAACATTTGTAAAAGGTCATGGAAGTTATAGCATACAGGAAAAATAACTGAGGAAAGCTGACCTTAAGCACAGAGCTGGTATTCCACCATATACAATAAAAAAGTCCCACAAATCACTGTGCTGAGGCCCCCAACGTACGACCACACAAGTTCTGAGCCCCCCACACTTACAACCATTTTCGTGAGTGCAGAAGGGGCCGGAAACCCCTGACTTACGTCCTCAGCCCACATTTACGATAGGCGCACGCACCTATCGTAAATGAGGGCTCGAGTTACAATACCCCCGTTTTGCAACACTTCCCCAGGAATGGATTGCGTCGCAAGTCAGGGGCCTCCTGTATAAGCCAGCTAAAGTTTTAGCAATGGTCTCAGTCTCATGCCTCAGATCTATTAATAAGTGGAGCTGATATGTAAATGGTCTGAATACTGAGAAGTTACAATTTTATGAACACTGTATGTATGTGATCAGATCACATCAATGAGGGGAAGGTCTTGTATGTTGTGTAAAACATTTCCTTTACGACCATATTCTGCTGACACATTAGGGGCTGCACGAAGAAGAGACATGGAAGCAAAACCATAGCTTCTAAGAACATCCAAGCCCAAACTTGAAAGACAATGAGAAAAATCTATCAGCTTCAAGTCTTACCAACCTTTCACCAAAAGATAAAAAACTAGTTTGGCCAGGTTAGGAATTTTGAGTTCAAAATATTAATCAGCTTAGAGACCTGGAGGAGGGAAGGCGGGACGGAAATCACTTCTCAGAAGCTGCCTAGAGAGATAGCCAAATTTCTTTAGACTACTTTTCTCAGCCTTTTCCATATCCAATGTATGGTTAATCTTATGGAAAACGAGATGTGTACAGTGTTTTAAGGCATTTTCTGTCCTAAATAAGTGATACTTTGGTCACTGGATCACCACTGTCATTAATCCAGAGAAAAGAGAATTGCAGGGTCTAGATGTAAACCAAACCTGCAGCTTTAGCTACAGCCACAGTTGTATAGCAATCACTGCTGATACACAGGGAACCACAACCCAAAACCCATGAGTGGAAGAACTGTGTTATTGCATCCAGAAGACAAGTGATACCTAGAGACTTTGGAGGGAATGCACTAGATCAGGGTTTCCCAACCTATGGGTCGGGACCCAAATATGGGTCGCCATTACGTTTCAAAAGGGTCACCAAGTGTCTCCCCAGGTGGCTCTGCTCCCTCTCCCCCGCCCCCCATTTTTGAATTGCCTTGGGTCACCAAGTCTTCCTGAATTGTCAAAATGGGTCCCCATCTGGAAAAGGTTGGGAACTGCTGCACTAGATGAAACCAGAGGTACAGTTTGCCTAGTAAAAGTCTGTTACAAAATCTTTGTAATGTCACTAGGAAGCATAACACCACCAGCATTCCACTTCATACTAACTTTTATGGAAGAGCTGGCCATGATACCAATCCAACTGTGCCAGTTTGAGGGGAAGTGGGTCAGGAGACATTTCTGTCATAAATTATGACCAAAGTTTTATTCGGTGGTACTAAGTGGACATAATTTGGTGTGTACAGTTATTTCCATTTTAAATTAGAAACCACTCGGGCACATTAGTTACAGGCACAAAGCTCAACATCCACTTTCATACCTACGGGTTCTTATTTAGGCAATAAAAAAGTCATAGTAAGTCCGGGTCTAGGATTTGAAGCCATCAATGCAGCTCAACAGGTTTTCTGCTATGATCTGCCAAAATAGGCAGAGACAATAAATTGGGTGCATCAGCTCCTTAGCATAGTCTTCCTTGTCATTTGCTAGGAAAGCTAACAGCTTGACCACAAAGCATAATGGCTGACAGTCTTAGAATACTAGCAGATGCATTTGGAATTGCGCAAGTCCTTAACAGTAGTAATGTTTGGAGTTTTAATTTAAGAGTTTTAAAAAAGGGAAAATATACATCATTTAAATAAAGTATTATATAGGGCACAGTGTTGGGAGAAGTGCAAGAGTGAGGGCGGGATGGAGGACTCAGGGGGTGCAAGAGTCAGAGTGGAGTCCCCAAGGCACAGGATTTGGTATGTGGGAGGGACTCAGCGCAGAGGCAGGGGCCTCAGGGTTCAGTGAGTGGGAGGGGCAGGAGTCAGGGTAGGGGGATGTAGGAGGCTGTAACGGGCCGGGGGAGAGAAGCTTACTGTGGCTGCCCATGGTGAAAGTGCCACCGCTCCAGCAGCAGGTCTTCCCGGGAAGCCTCAGCGGTGCTCCCCAGCCAGCATCTTCTCCCAGGGAGCTAGGGCAGTGGGAGCCACCCCCAGCCTCCAGACTGTCTGGGTGGTGGAGGGAAGCTGTCTCACACCACCCTGGCCTCCAGCTCTGTAGCTGGTCCCCAGCCTGTAGATGTTTCTGCAGAGAGAGGATCCGGGGGCCAACCCTGCCTCAAGATGCACCCCCGCCCTGCAGCTGGTTCAGGAAAGAGGTAAGGCTCGGGGGCCAGCCCTGGCCCCCAGCAACCCGCCTTCCAGCCTGCAGTAGTTTCTAACCCTGAAATCTTCTCAGGGAAGCGGGGAGGCTCAGGCCACAATTTCCAGCCTCTCCTGCGTTGGGGGCCAGGCTGTGTTGCTTGGCCCTGGCAGTAATCCCGAGAGGGCAGTCTCCCATCTGGCACTGTTTGGGTAGGGAGCCACTTACCTAGTATGGTTGCCAGCAACAGGTATAGCCCTATTCCCAACTGGCTACTTTCCTGTTGGTGAGGCTACCCCCAATGGTCACTCTGCAATATCACTGTTCCTCTGATTAGCCCCCCTCCCTTTCCATATTATGGAAAACAATCCCATTCCAGGCATGTCCCGTTTTCCTGGTACAACAAAACCCTGAATTTGCTTTAAGTTAGGAGAAGAAAAAGCTGCATATGAAGTTTGGTGGTCCTAGCTCTTACCATTTAGGTGGTTGAAAGATGCACAAACTCTGAAATTGAGAGAGAATGAGAGAGCGAGAGAGACGTCAAAAAGATTGCAAGGTCTTAAGCCATTTTTCTAGTCCACAACAATTAAAAAAAAAAATCCATACAATCATTGTCCCCACTGTTTGAACCAGTCATTGTAAATTTTAGAGCTGTGACACAGGGCGCCTGCCCTGCACTGGCCCTTTAAGGCCAAGACTCAGGCCCTGAGCCAGGGCTGAGAACAGAGAGGCCAGCTGAAGCCGTTAGGGCTAGTGAGAGCCCAGCTGGCAGAGAAGCACAATTTGCTAAGGAGGAGGAGTGAAGGGTGGAAGGCAGAGGAAGCAGGGGCTCCCAGGAAGGACGGACAACCAGGGATAGCCAGCTAGGGCTGGGAGAGGGCCAGCCAAGACGCTCCCTGGCTTGGGGCCGGAGGTAAGGCCCAGGCTTCGGAGGCGGATTACAATGCAGCCTAGGTAAGCGGGGCAGTAGAGAACCCCAATGCCCATGATGAGCAACCCGTACGGACTGTAACTTGCCCTGAGAGGGGCTAGATGAGGACAGTCAGGGGGCACTGAGGCACGGGGGGCGGGGGGGGAGGGAAGCGCGCACCCTGACAGATGGTGGAGAACGTGGGCACGGTAACCTCACCCTGAGGCAAAAGGGGGGCTATTGTGTGTAAGGTAGCCTTGTGCCATTGTGGGGGAATTGGAAAAAAAATAAAATATATGAATAGGTATTGGAGGGCCTGGGAAGCCCTACGGGCTAGGCAGTGGAAAAGATGGAGCCGGCCACTACAAAGGCATGACCCTGGACTCCATAGTAAACCAGGCTCCAAGAACTGGGAGCAAGGGCCAAGACTGAAAACTTGTTTTGCCTGTGGACACAGGGGACACCTGAAGAGGGAGCGCCCCTACGGGATGGGAGCCAGAAGGCCCCACCCAGCTAATAGGGATAAAGGGAGAGCATCCCCTGTGAAGGCAACGGGGGGGGGCACGAACATGTTGGGCCTGTGCGGAGCCTGGACACATAAGGAGGGGGTGCCCTAGGAGGACCTGGGGAGCCCCGGCTAGCATGGGGGGAAGGGTGAAGCTACAAAGCGCCTGGAAGAAGACGGGCGAAACCAATGAGCAAGAGAGCTCAGATTGGAGTCCCTCCCAGAGGTCTTACAGGCCGGGACAAGTTGGATGCCGGCAAGCAGGCAACATCCATACAGATGGGGCGTATGGCCAGGTGATGGCTGCGGACCTACAGGCGAGACCACAGGACAGGACAAAGATTACCCTGCAGGTAAGGCTAGAGGGAAAGCCAGTGACCGCCCTGGTGGATTCTGGGTACAACCAGACAATGGTACAAGCAGAGCTGGTCCCAGAATGGGAGGCGGCAGGAGGAAGCATCTCGATGCAATGCATACATGGAGATGTCAGAGCCTACCCCACCAGGTAGGTTCGTCTGTCAAATGGGGTAGACGAGGTGATCTGCAGGGTAGCATTAGCCCCGAAACTGGTATACCCAGTACTACTGGGCCGGGACTGGCCAGGTTTCAGACACATCCTGCGTAGCTGGGATGAGCGGGGGCAACCGCCACCAGCAGGGATGGAGGACTCGGAAAAGGGAACCTTCCGAGGCCCAGAGGAGGAGCCCGACCCTGAGAAAAGCCTCGCAGCGGAGGAAGTAGGAGGGGATGAGGACTTCCAAAGAGACCAATGAGAAGAGCCCTCCTTAACCCATGCCTGGGAACAGGCGGCAGGAGAGACCGGGGACCCAGAGGTGGGAGCAGCTGCCCGACCAATCCTGCGTTTCGAGGTAAGAGCCGACCAATTATATCGGATCGCGCGGTCGGCCGATGGGCAGACGGCGGTTAGCCTGTTGTTGGTCCCCGCAAGATACCGGAGACAGGTATTAGACCTTGCACACGCTAATCCCTGGGCAGGACATTTGGGGAGAGAAAAGACCCTGCAGCACATAACGCAAAGATTCTTTTGGCCAGGGATTTATAAGGAGGTTAGACTTCTGTGAGTCCTGCCCTGAATGCCAGAGGACGGGTCAGGGCGGGGTGCCAAAAGCCCCCTTAGTCCCTCTCCCCGTGGTGGATGTTCCATTCAACCGGGTGGCTTTAGAACTAGTGGGACCCCTGGAGAGGTCCCGGAGAGGACACCAGTATATGCTGGTTATAATTGACTATGCCACCCGATACCCCAAGGCAGTCCCACTCGGGAATACGAAGGCGTCAACACTGGCACACAAGCTGGGGCAAGTATTCTCCCGGGTGGGAATCCCGAGGGAGATACTAACCGACCAAGGGACCAATGTGACTTCTAAACTGATGGCAGAACTTTGCTGCCTCTTAGACATTAAGATATTGCGTACCTCAGTTTACCATCCCCAAACAGATGGACTTGTCGAACGCTTCAATAAGACATTAAAAGGGATATTGCGGCGGTTTGTCGAGCTAGTCCCAAAGGACTGGGACCGATTGCTGCCAGCACTGTTATTTGCGGTGCGAGAGGTGCCCGAGGCCTCAAGGGGATTTTCCCCATTTGAATTACTTTATGGCCAACAACCCCGGCGGATACTGGACTTATTGAGGGAGACATGGGAGGAACAGGACTCAAGGGTGAAGGGCACAGTACCTTATATTTTGGACTTTCAACAGCGACTCCAGACAGTAGGGGAGCTGGCTAAAGAGAACCTCCTCCAGGCCCAAAATAAGCAGGCCCAATATTATAACCGAGGGGCCAAGTCCAGAACGTTCCAACCAGGTGATAGGGTACTCCTGCTTTTACCAGCACCAGATTCAAAATTATTGGCCAAATGGCAAGGACCCTTTGAGGTCATACGACAGGTAGGACCAGTTGATTATGAAATCAAATTATCAGGAAAACGGAAAGACAAGCAGATTTACCATGTCAATTTACTAAAGAAGTGGAACGCACGTGAGGGTATGCTTATCACCTTACAGCCATCAGAACCAGAGCTGGGACCCTGGGGAGGCGACTTGAAGGCAGAAGGGGCAACGCATATTGGGGCAGAGTTGACGGAGGAACAACAAAGGGAGATGAGCTCCCTCCTTCGGGAATTCGGACAGGTCCTAACTACGCAACCGGGTAAGACCCCTCTGAGTCACCATATTGTGACAACCCCAGGTAAAAGGATCCGGGACCACATACGACCCCTCCCATGGAAAATGTGGGGGCCAGTTCAGGAAGAGCTGCAACGTATGTTGCAAATGGGGGTGATCAGGGAATCAAGAAGCGAGTGGCACAGTCCCATCGTTTTGGTGCCTAAGTCCGACGGCACAATACGGTTTTGCATAGACTTCCGGAAAGTCAACGCGATTTCGCGGTTTGATGCGTACCCTATGCCCAGAGTAAATGAACTGCTGGAACAGTTGGGTAAGGCCCACTACATCTCCACGCTCGACCTCACTAAGGGATACTGGCAGATCCCTCTGACGCCCGCCTCTGAGGACAAGACCGCGTTTGCCACACCATTTGGCCTGTTCCAGTTCATCACAATGCCTTTTGGATTGAATGGGGCAGCAGCGACGTTCCAGAGGCTGATGGACAAGGTATTACATGAACATCGTGAGTATCCTGCTGCATATATTGATGACATTGTCATTTACAGTGAATCATGGCCGGAACACCTGCAACATCTGAAGGCGGTCCTCGGAGCCCTGGCCGATGCCAAGCTCACTGCAAACCTAAGTAAGTGCCACTTTGGACAAAAGGAAGTATCCTATTTAGGCTACGTGGTGGGACGGGGAAGAATAAAACCCCAGGTGGACAAGGTAGAAGCCTTTTTGTGGTGGGAGCCTTGTAATTTCTCAGGACAAGTCTGCCAATTCCTGGGCCTAACCGGGTACTATCGGCAACTCATACCTGATTTTGCCACGATTGCTGCACCCTTGACGGACTTGACCCAAAATACACAACCCCAAAGGGTCCAGTGGACTGTGCAGCGCGAGAAAGCGTTCCAAGCGTTAAAGCACCGACTGACGCAAACACCAGTCCTTCACCAACCTGACTTTACAAAACCATTTATAGTACAGACGGACGCATCAGACAGAGGTCTAGGAGCCGTCCTCTTATAGGAGCAGGAAGGGGAGGAACACCCAATCCTGTATTTAAGCAGGAAATTACTACTGCGGGAGCAACAGTATGCCACGATCGAGAAAGAGGCCCTGGCAGTTAAGTGGGCAATAGAGGCACTACGCTATTATATGCTAGGGGGAGCCTTCACGTCGATAACGGACCATGCGCCATTGGATTCAGACAATGAAGGAGACCAACCCTCGGATCATGAGGTGGTATTTGGCCTTACAGCCTTATAAATTTGAGGTCTGCCACAGGTCGGGGAGAGCCCACAACGCAGATTTTTTTTCTAGGTCCCTAGCCAAGAACGAGACGGTGGAAGGGGATGGAGTCCTGGAAGGGGGGCGGGGGGTGAGTGATGGGGCACTGTCGCCCCACACTGACAGCGGTGGGGTGACCCTCTGGGGAGCACGCCTGCCAACCCGCCGACGTTGCGGCGCATGCTCAGAGGCAGCTAGGGCAAACCTGAAGGTAGCTAAGGCCTTGAGGGGAAACCAGAGCCCGAAGGAAGGTATATGAGAGGCCCGGCCGGGGGGCCGACAGAGGAAGGGAAGCTCGATCCGAAGGGGAAGGTGTGTGACAGGGCGCCTGCCCTGCACTGGCCCTTTAAGGCCAAGACTCAGGCCCTGAGCCGGGGCTGAGAACAGAGAGGCCAGCTGAAGCCGTTAGGGCTAGTGAGAGCCCAGCCGGCAGCTATATAGAGAAGCACAATTTGCTAAGGAGGAGGAGTGAAGGGTGGAAGGCCGAGGAAGCAGGGGCTCCCAGGAGGAAGGACAGCCGGGGATAGCCAGCTAGGGCTGGGAGAGGGCCAGCCAAGACGCTCCCTGGCTAGGGGACGGAGGTAAGGCCCAGGCTGCGGAGGCGGATTACAATGCAGCCTAGGTAAGCGGGGCAGTAGAAATAACCCCAATGCCAATGATGAGCAACCCGTACAGACTGTAACTTGCCCTGAGAGGGGCTAGATGAGGACAGTCAGGGGGCACTGAGGCACGGGGGGGAAGGGGGAGCGCGCACCCTGACAAGCTGCCATAAGCCTGCTCTAGCAGTTGTTCTAAATTGGTTGATATCCACCCATTTTCAGGTCCGCATCTGCTTGGTTTTAAGTTAGACAAGGATCAATTTACAATTAAGGTAGATCCAATCCAAGATACTATTTCCTGTCTGCCCATTGCAACAAGATCCTCCCTATACTGTATACTCCGAAATGGAAAATATTAAAGCTTAAATGTTCTGAAACTAGACATTTAACTTTAATTAAATATTGTCAAAAGATATGGAAGAGCCAATGCAAGCCTTGTAGTAGAAACAATATTCAGTCAGCCTTTAAGGCGTTAGCAGAATATTTATCCTCTCCATTTATTGACAAGACAACTCCACCATAGATTAGCCTCTTTCACATCAACTAAATTCACACTTGTTATCTAGGGAATGTAAATGCAAGCCTAACGCTTTAATACCAAAGGTTTTCCCAGAAAATTCAAGGGAAGTAAAAAAAGTTGGACGTTGGAGGAATATAGTGTATTAGCAAGCAAAGCTGCCAGAGATGTCAGTTCACGTGGTATTCATAAAACAAATGCATGCAACTTGTGACCCCATTAGTTCAAAACTTGACATCAATTTCCTTCAGTTTACTGAAGACACTTTTTGGAGAGAGTCATTTACGTCAAGCCTGTCTTGTGCTAGAACTACTAATTTAGTTCACCCCTCTCTGTGTAAGATACAACAGATTCCTTCCTCATTTCAGTTCACGTTGGCTTTTAAGTAAGAATGAAAATGTGAGGTGAGAAGATGGTCATAAGTGCTTATGTCACAAATCTATTATGTTATTGTACCCCATTACAGGTTACAAAAATTGAAAACAAGAGTACTGAATATCACTCTTACACCCAATTTTAAAGACACCTCCTCCTACATAAAGGGCATGTGTCTTACAGGCAAAATCTGTAATTTTCCATAGCATTATCTTAATTTCATGCAAGAGCCCCAGTAAACTGGAGGCTAAGGATGTCTGAAGCTGTGTAAACTGGCCATATTGTAGTCTAGGCTCCTGCCATAGGATGTGTCTCCACTGCAGAGCCAGATCAGCACAGAGGTCAGCTGGGCTCCTGCTTTTGTCCTGGAGACTAGGCAGAGCCTCAGAAAAAGAGGAGAAGCATGGGATAAAGCCTCATGGTGAATGGGGGCTGATCCTGAAGCTCAAAGCAACGTAAGAGACAAATGCTGTCCCAGAGACATTTATCAAGAGACCAGGGCTTAAAACTATTTCAGTGGTGTCCTGCCCAATTCTGCAAAGCCCTACATGAATTAGAGGTGAGTGAAGCATCAGCAAGCTCAGAGTAGGCGTCATTAAAACTTGCTCTGAAACAGCTTATGGGTCTGTGCTGCAGAAATTCCTTCGGAGAACTGTCTTTCAGAGCACATAGGGGAATTATGGGAAACCACTGGGCAAGTGGGTAAAATGGGCAGCCATCAGCCTAAAAGAATTCTTCATCAAGAGCTAGCTCAGTCTGAAGGCATAGCCTCCACACCCTAATTGAGCGGAATAGAATATATCAGGGGTCAGCAACCTATGGCTCTTCAGGAGCTCCAACTCAGCCCCTCCCCCTCTCTCCCAGCTCTCCCCACAGCAGTAGGGTTGCCAGGTATCTGGTTTTCTACCAGACAGTCTGGTATTTGCACCGTCTGTCTGGTAGAAAAATTCAGAAAATACCAGACCTGTGTAAAGTCTGGTATTTTCTGAATTTCTGGCTGGGCGCTGGACAAGAACCTGGCGGGGGAGCGACTGGGAGCCAGGGGCCATGATTGGCACTAGAAGCCTGTGGTCGCGTGCAAAAGCTGGCGGGAGGCTGGGACTCCCAGCCACTCCCCCCACCTGGCTTCTGCACACAACCAGAGGCTCCCAGCACCAATCGCGGCCCCGCCTCTCAGGTGGGAGCCTCTGGCTGCATGCAGAAGCCAGGCAGGGGGGAGTGGCTCTCAGCCCCCCCACCCCCGCCCGGCTTCTACTAGCAACTCAAGAGAGTGCCTGCCAGGGGCGCGGCCCCTTGGACTCCAGCTGCAGTCAGTGGCTGCACCCCTCCCCTGCCACCAGCTCCGCTTCCCTCCCTCCTTCCTCTGCCCCCCTCCCCCTCCCGTCCAGCCCACAGCCCCCAACCCTCCCCCCAGCTCTGCTTCCCGGCCCCCTTTCCTCCCAGCCCTCCCCCCCATTCCTCCCGGCCAGCCCCGCGCCCCCCCCCCCAGCTCTGCTTCCTGTCCCCCCCCTTTCCTCCCAGCTATCCCTGCGGCCCCCAGACTCCCACCCGCCAGCTCTGCTTCCCACCCCACGGCCCATGATCAAGTGTGTCCGGTTTTTTGGCAGGGTCTACCTGGTAACCCTACAAAGCAGGGAACCAGTGTTGGTGCTACCGCCAAGATTGGAATGCCAGTGGCTGGCTGGCTGCAGTGGTGGGAAGAGGGGCAAGGGGAGAAAGCACTGAGCCTCCCCACTAGATCCAGCGTGCAGGGAACAAGCATGGCTCCATGTGCTGCCCTTTTCCTTCCCCCAGCATGCGGGGAACAAGCGGAACCAAAAATGGCTCTGCACACGCTGCCCTTTTCCTTCCCCCAGGACACACTTCCTGGGAACTTCCTGCAAATCCTTCCTGGAGGCTTTCTTCCAGCAAATGGGAGCATGCTACACGGTGCCTGAAATATGGCATGAAAACAAGTGCCCACCCACCCCCTCATGCTGAGACCCCACACTCCCGCACCCTACCCTAGCCTGCTCCTGCCTCTTGACTAGACAGTCTGCCCTCAGCACGCTCCTGCCCTGTCCCTCCTGGCCAGACACCCTACCCCCCCCAGCCTACTACTGCACCCTACCTCCCACCCAGACCTTGCACCCTCATCCCCTCTACATCCCGCCTCCTGCACCACCATCTCTATCCCATTCACTGGCAGCCCTGTCCTGCACACTTAACCCCTCTCTATTGTCCCTACCCCAGAGCCTAGGAGGTCCATAAAATCCACTAACCCTGGAACTCCAGAACAGTCAATCTGGCCTGAGGCCTTGAACCTCAGTCCTCCCTGCCCCACCCCCTATCATGGGGTTGGAGCACCGGGGAAGTGAGATGTTTCATTTGGGGGGTCATATCAGTGAGGGCTGGGAGTTTTGGGAATATTTTTTTTTCCTCCTCACTTTGCACTTGTGTGGTGCCCGGCTGTTTCTGTGGGTCAGTAGCCCCCAACCTAAGAAAGGTTCCCCACTCCTGCCACAAATAAATACAATGTTGAAACCTTGTGTTGGACGTACTATTTTACTTTATTTAAAAATGAAGCCTGGCCAACAAGCCCCCAATTGGGGCCCAGCCCCCATCTGGCCACAGTGTCAGAACACTCCTGTACCCCAACACACCAACCCTGAGCCCATCGTACACCTGAACCCTTTGCCCTGAGCCCCTTATACACCCCAACTCAGACTCCTGCACCCCCACATCCCCAGCCCTCACCATAAGATTGACAGAAGACAGGCTGAATGCATGCATGAAGCTGCATTTGACCAGTTATGATGTAAACTTCAAAGAAATGTGCAAAAAGATGCAGCAGCAGAAGTCCCATTAAATAAAGTCTGTGAGTACAATGTTTGATTTATGCTATTATTAATCATCATGTCAATTATCAATAATTCAGTTGTATATGTCCAGTCATGCAAATGGGCATTCTTATATGGCTCTTTGTTGACCACTAATTCTGAATTTTGATGTAGTTTGGCTTTGTCTTTGAAAAGATTGCCGACTCCCAGAATAGATCATCAGGAGAGGGATGGTGTAACACCTGGATAAGAGAGAGCTAACTGTATAGCAGAAACACATCCTTATTCTGCAAGATGGACAGCCAACATGGCTTCACACACAGAAGATTAACATAATTGAAAAGCTCCTTAATATGGAGGCTAACGAAAATTCACAGCCCCTTTTCATCCATAAAACACAGGACCTGAGCCTGAACATGAATGCTCCAAGCCGGGTATTATTTTGTCATGAATACTTGAGTGTAAGTCGTGGAAAGGTCATGGGCAATCAAAAAATTCAGGAAGCCTGTGACATGTCCTGACTTTCACTAAAAATATCTCTCATAAAAAGGAGAGGCAGGTTCAGCTCAGCATCCACTGTTGCTAGGGCTCCCTGCTGGGCATCATCCACTGTGAGGTCAGAGGACCCAAGGCTAGGCCTTCTAATGCGGGAGAGGAGGAGGTGGGAGCGAAGAAGGCAACTGCACCAGGACTGCAGCAACAGCGCCTGGAGCCCTGAGCCCTTAAAAATCCCTACCAGAGCAGCATGTTCCACAGAACACTAAGGTTCTAGGGTTGCCAGATGGTTTCAACAAAAATACCGGAAACACTTGACATTACATCACAATCTACATTACATCTTATTTAGAAAATACCGGACAGTTATATTTTCTCTGTTTGGGAAACAGATTGAAAGCTCAAATACTGACTGTCTGGTTCAAAACCAGACACCTGGCAACCCTAGTTGTCCCAGCCCAGTTCCTTCTGTCCAGGGCCCAGCCTCCCCTGCCCCTTCCAGAAGCATATATAGAGTCTCTCCTGTCCTCCCTCCCCCATTTTGCTCAGTGGTCTGGTGTGGCTCTCCTGTCCAAGGCACAAAATGTTCCAGAGGTCAATGGAAGTCATTGATTCTGTGATCTCCGTGACTTAAAGCCTGAATAATGACGTTACAAAAAAAAGTTTCCAAGATCAGATTCAGTACAACTATGTTCCTAATACAGATGTTAAAATGCAGCTAATTGGCTAACCGTGTAACCACTGAAAAAATTTAGCCGTTACAAGATTACATGTACCTAGAGTATATGGCAGCAGCCAGCTCCCCAGAAGTTGGTGTGTGCTGAGAGCCAGCTTTTAAGCTGGCTCCCAGAGTGCCCCAACAGACACAGCAGTGTGGGGTGGCAGTATCATGGGTGGTAGCCAGCTCCTTGAGAGCTGGTGTACACCACTCCCAGGAGTGGACTGACATCCCACGCTGCTGCATCTGATATGAATTCATATTCAGAGGCAGCAATATATAGGGCAGCAGGCTAGTTATTTACAGAACCAATTCACCTAACCAGACAGCTGTTTTTTTAGTAATCTGCAATTTGATACTAAGAAGAGTCTTGTGTACAACAGATGTACATATTTGGAAGAGCCTGGACTGGATGGAAAGATGCTTCAGACATCTCTCCACCTCTCTTTCAAAATTTGAAGTGGCTTTTTTTTTTTTTTTTTTTTTTGCCAATGCAAAAAACCAAGGTGAGGCTTTTTCTCTTAAGGGATGGCTCAGTGTCTTGGTGTTAGCACTTAAAAGTCAAGGTATTGGTCACTAACTTGATCATAAGATGCCCCGAGCATCTTGCTTCTGGGATGTGTCAATTGTTACACTACATACTTCAAAGCTCTTAAGTAATGACTTGACACTTCTGGTATCATACTGTTATATTACCCTGCAGCACTATGTCACAGGCTGTATCACAGCAGAGGACACAATCATGGCATCTTAGGAAGTAGAGCTGCCTTTACCATATATTTAATGAAATCATCCTCCTGGTTCCTTATTGGGACTGCATTCAGTCGCTTCATTGTTTCTCCCTTAAACTCCGCATCAGACACAAGCTCCTTGTTTTGGCCTTTTAAGCATCCCCCTCTCCATCTAGCCCCCCCTCCCCTCCACCGTGCTGATATAATCTATTGTGGCATCAATTCTCACCTTATCACTTCCTGAAATACCTTTTCTCCCACAGTCTGCATAGGAGAAACTGCTTGTATAATCTGTACATCCGCTGCCTTTATACTGAAAATCTTTAAAGTCTCCTCTCACAATGCTCACAAAAACCTGTATATAATCCTGTGACTCCCCATCTTCCATTTTCTTGTGTACCCTATCCATACCTCTCATTGCTCACTCTATTGTTACCATTTTTTTTTTTTTACAAATAGCAAAACATATACAAACTAGGTTCTGATTTTGTACATGTGTATTTGGTGGTTATATTCAAATTCCTAACCCTTACTCTGTTTTCCATTTTATAAACTCTGAGACCGACATTCACGTCTATTTGTAGACTGTCCAGCACAGTCAAACCCTAAGCCTTATGTTAATATAACATCAGTGTTTCCTGTGCATGATTTCTAGTGCTTCATTTAAACTAATGTTAATTTAAAAGTAATAGTGGTGTCTGTTTCTGCTTTTATGAACTCTTCCACAATCCTAGCAGGTCACATTGACTCTGTATCAATTGTATACAATTATCATTGGGTAGAAGTACTATAGTTGAATAGTTGAGAAACACTGCTTGACACGCCATGCTGCAGTTTAGCAAGTGCCCAGAGTTACCTAGAATACTGTGCAGTAGTTAAGAGGTTAATATAACCACATGCCTCAAAGAAGAGGAGACCTGGGTGTAAGTTACCTTTATAAACAATGTTGAATATTTTGCAAAGCTTCTTTGATCTCATGTGTGCAGGATTACAAAGTATATTGGGAAATAAAAGATTGATTAATAGCTCATCTATTAGGAATCAACTCTGTAAAGATTGATGAAATTGAGGAGTTAGGAAGCTAAATATGGGTTAATTGTGTTGTATTACTGTTTAAGACATCTCTAATTATGTAGTGAATGTATAATATTATTATATAAAAATATGCACTAATTAGTTTAGTACATTAGGATGGGTTCAAAGTCTTTTAAACCTGATATCAATACTAAGGATGTAAAATCCTGTTTAAATTGTCTAACTGTTAAATGTAGTGGTTAACAGATTAAAGGAGAGACTGCAGCAGGGACGCTCCAACCTGGGGAGAGGGGGTACGGGGCACTCTGCCTACCCCAATGGGCTGGGAGCGGGGTAACCCCAGACAGGGCCAGAAGCGGTGAACTGGTTACCCATTAAGGATGTTAGCATGTGGGCTTATCAGTTAATCCTAATAACTACATACACACCTCCCTTGCTGCCTCTGTATCAGACTCCCTGGAAGTCATGCTCTGGGACCTGGGAAGCTGGGGCCACGTGCCTGCCCTGTGCTTGGCTCCCATGAAGGTCCAGGCCTCGGCAGAAGGGGTGGGGCTGGGGACGTGCTTCCCGTAGTCATACCACCTTCACCTACCACCCACGTATAATAAGATCGAATGGCTAAAAAGTTAAAGCTAGACAGATTCAGAATGGAAATAAGGCATAATTTTTTAACAGTGAGGGTCATTGACCATGTTAACAGTCAAAGGTTCTGATGGATCTATCACTGGCAATTTCCTAAATCATAATTGTATGTCTTCTAAAAGAAACTAATTCCATGAAAAATTCACTCAGGGAAGTTCCCCGGTCTTTGTTTTATAGGCCATCAAGACACTTGAATACAGTGATCCCTTCTTTTTAACCTATGAATGAATCTCTTCCATCCACGTTCATTCTTCTGCTCGACTTCCATAACTGAGATTTTCAGGGTACAATTAAAATTTGCAAAACAGACATTCCACTCGGTTTACAAACATCACTTTTGCACAAGAATGAAAAGAAACTTATAAATCTCACAGTTAGAGTAGGTTCTTCCCATTACTCTTCAAATATTTTTAGACTAGTTCACATAGTTTTTTTAATTACAGCTGCTAGAAGGCCATTCTGCCATCCTACAACACAGTTATGCCCTACTCCACAAGTATTTGCACTGAATGCAGTGTCTTGCATTTGATGTGCAAGTGGTATGGAGACAAAGACAAACTCTATATATTTGAAGCAAGTAAAATATTAACATTGGTATTTTTTTTAAACGTATCATGCTTTTAGTTTTATTGTGTGTATCAAGGCATAGATTAAAAAAATCCACCCAACACTGCCTAAACCAGAGTATCTGGTTTGTGTCAGCCTTAGGGTCTGTGTAGGACAAGAGAAGGCACAAAGGTGGCTTTCCATAATTTATACATCTCTGATCCCAGGACCAGTTTTGGCACAGTTTATGCCTGTGGTCACACATGCCATTCTTGCACCCCAATTTGTTACACACAGTAATTTACTGTTAAACTGTAGACTTTAAAAGTCTATTGCAGCCTGTATTCAGCTGCTCTATTCAAGATACTATATTTGAGATACTTTAATCCCAATATCAGCAGCACAGAATTCACTATCTGAGAAGATCAATTTCCACTTTGACAAGGTGGGATTTTTTAAAATTCTGAATAAGCATAGTTAAGCTACATTCATCAAAATAGCCTCAGAGCTACACTGTCAAAGTTTGCAAACTTGAAGCTCTAATTTTAAAAATAAGTTTCTAGACCTTTTGTTTATGAAAATAACTCTGCCAATACAGGAAACTCTCGCTGTTTGCAGTGGATGCATTCTTGGCCCCACTGAAAAATTTGCGAATACTGGGAGCTCCCTATTACACAGACCAGGACAAGAGACCTCCCAAATATGCAGAACTGTGAATAGCGATTCTGCGAATCGTGAGGGTCTCCTTCATTAAACAATACTGCTTACCTTACTATATCAGAATACGGACAACTCAGTGCTTCTGTTGATGTTCATGAATCCAGCTACAGCTGAAATCAACAAGATTTATCAGTGTTGGAGCATATCTACACTGCAGCTGGGAGCTTGCTTCCTAATGCTGGTACACATGCCTAGACTAGCTCTGCTTAAGGTAGCATGCTAGAAATAATGTAGCTGGCAGTGAGCATTTGAGGCAGCACAAACTAGCCACCTGATATAAATCCACCTGGAAATGTACTCTGGCAGCTAGCCTGAGACTCCACCTGTGTTATTTTTAGCATGCTAGGCCAAGCAGAGAAAGCATGTGTGTCTCCTTGCACTGGAAAGCAGGCTCCCAACTGTAGTGTAGACATACATTTGGAGAGACTGGATTATAGCTAAAACAATGGCCCTTAAATTCTCTTTATTTGCAAAAAAATATACACATGCTTTAAACACCACATTACAATTTTTGCACTTGACATGATTATTTTTCCTCAAATGAATATATTCACAAAAACATGTGTTTAAGGCAAGATTTTAAAAGTGAAAGGGAGCTGTTGGGAATAGCATAAAATATGGCAGATTTAAAAGCCACTAAGAAAAGACAGAGGAAGCAGGTATGGCAGGTGAGAGAAGAGGATGAATATATGGGTATTAAGTTTCAGAAGTAGGAGGCAGCTTTGACGGCAGGCTGTCAATTTTAAGTGTGCTGTAGAATGCCAAACGCTGCAATTCCACTTTGTAGCTCAAGAGCAGCAAAGTGGGAAACATTCTTGACTCCTTGAATTAGAACAAGAATTTAGAAAGGCAGTTATCTGCAGTACTGAAAATATGCTATGATTAAGATCCTGATCCTACCTCTTCTGTACACTTTTAGACATATATAACTGCTGAGACTCCGCTGACTTCTATAAGGGTCACATCATGCAAAGTCAGCTGAAAGATCAGGGCCACTGTCAGTACTGGCATATTTGAGTAAAGATTAATTATTTGTATTAACTGCCTACCTTCTTCCTCCCTCCCCTGCATACTCTTATTTTTAGGATCAACAGACATTAAGCACATCTACTAAGGAATTAAATTGCGTGATCATCATCCTAGTAAACCCAATCCACATGTAAGCAGCCCCATTGAATTTACTGTGTCTTCATACTAAAGACTCCTCTGAGCACATCACTAGGATTTCTGGGGGCATATCATTTCTCTTTGATGCTAGTAGGACACTAAATTTATTTCTTAACTTCTTAGGTAATATGCTTATAATTCACATGAAGTCAAACATGGTTTTCAAAACTGTTGAGTACCCATGAAATAACGCTGTTTAATGAAATAGCACGCTGCCACCAGTTTGAAGGCTAAAAGCTATAGAACTGTTACCTGAGCATGCTGTGCATGTGCACAAACTCTCCCACCATTCTCAATGGACTTAATTGTTTAAGGCTATCAGCGCTTCATTATATTTCACGAGCATTCCAAAGATTGTGATCTATCATATCATACACTCCACAAACCAGTCACATCGTCACACACTATGCTGACTTTTCCATCAGTCTGTAGTTTTGCAAGGTTTGCTTGGTTTATATTCATTGTAAAAATATTCAGAATAAGTTAATATCATCCTGCCTGAGATAAAATAGCAAAATTTAGCACACATGCAAAAAAGATACCCTATTGTATTTTTCTCAGCCATTATTCCAACCCTCTTTTACCCCCCTCCAACACCTTTCCCACTCTAGTTTCCTGTTCACTGAGTTTCTAATTCCATACAATTTTATTCCCTCCAAGTCAGTCTTGTTTTTCACCCTGACTTTCCAAATTCTTTCTACTCAACAGCACCAGCATCTTCCCCCTTCATTTCCATGAACTCAATTCTCTACTTACCATCAGCATTTCAGTCTGCAGCATCCACTAAATTCCTTCCCCAGAATCTTGTCACCAAAATATCCAAAGGGGAACTACATTCCTAGCAGAAGCCTTCCTTACAGAGCAGCAATTGGAGTACGAAAAAAAAGATATGCCTTCAAAAGACAGTTGAATACCAGTTCTCACTTCTTGTTAGACACATATATGGAACTGAAAATTATGAACCACTTTATGTGTGCTATGCTAGTTCATCCAACTACAGAAACTGATTAATTAGTTTTCTGCAATCCTCCAACCAAGGAAAACAAAACCACACCTCAAGAATTCAGGAGAACTAGACCATCACTGTTCGCTTCATGTTGTGTTACACTTCCAGCTTGGAGTTCCACTCCTCTATTACCCTATCTTATATTTAGGGTCAAACCAGCAGTTAAAGTTACCTTGACTGATGCTGCAAACAAGAGTGTTTTTTGCCCAGCAGCACGAATTACAGATTTAAAGACTAGGAATGCATTCCTAAACAGTTTCATTCTATGGAACGAGCTACAGGAAAACATGAGCTCAGAAGCACATAGTTAATAGATTGTGGCAGCTGCAGAAGCTGGTGAAATATAGAAAGTGCATGTTGGTAATAGCAAAGTAAATGTTAACAGGCAACACTTTCCCATACTTGTTTGTAACATTGTAAAATGCTATTAGACTACAGGCATTAATGGCGCCACCTGAGCCACTTATATTGTAAGAGGTAAAAGACAGAAAATATATACTAAGCTACATAATTCTTTCGCTTATGTAACATTCCAAGTGTTCAAATATTTGCAATAAAGTACATTTCAGAGATACTTAGGTTGTCTGAAGCACATGCAACCCATTATACAACATTACCAAGGAGGCATCCCAAATCTTGACACTAGGAGCTCCCTAAATTGCATAGCTATAATGTGGGCTACTATATTATATTTTTGGGAGGGGATAGGGGAGAGAGTTATTTTGTTTTATCCAGTTCTTCCCAGTAGTTACCTGGGTTAACATGTGAGCCCAATAGCCACTCTTCATTAACATAGGTAAGTAACAGAAAGAACTGGCTTCTGATCAGTTTCCCATCTGGTTTTCCTCCCTGACTTACAGCTGCAGAGGAGATGGATAAATTCTCCTTTACACCAACTCTGAAATTGATCAGGAGTCTGTTCTTTCCAAGCAATTAGCCACTCTATCCCTGGGAATTTCATTTGACCAAGGTGTGAAATTTGGGAAGCCGCTTTGTTGTGACCGCGTTGAATAATGGACACAATGTTCCAGATAACCCCAATTCTCTCTGTTGAAATGTTCCGTCTCTCACAAACATACTGCTAACACATGAGTGTTTAAGTCTTCAGTTTTAAAAAGAAAGTGAAACCTCAAACATTGTGTGAATGAAGACAAAACCAATGAGATAAACAGGTCAATTGCCTCACTATTGAATCCTAAATAGAGACAAGGTACTTGCAGCATTTATTACAAGGCAGCTAACAGATCTCAGCACTAACACACATCACAGGCATTGCAATCCATGTGACCTCACCTACTTTACCTGACAGTAAAACTCAAATGACCTTGCCTCCACTATATTTTTACATCTGGGAAAGCTAAGTGTCAAACTGCCACCAGCTAAGACAGCTTGAAACTAGACCTGCTAATTCATGTGAAAACTGCCAACTGTCTTGTCTTCCCTAGAATTTCCTTTCAAGTTAGCTAATCAAAGCTAAGAGCACACCTTTTTCCTAGTGAAGACAGAGTCTGAAAAGTCAATTGTCTAAATAGTAAAGGAAGTAAACAGATAACAGAGGACTGCTACTTTTGGCCAAACTTGAAGAAGCTATTCTCTAAATAGCTGGATTTGCAGCACCATTCATATTGACTGCTTGGTAAAGATAATAGCACAAAAACATGGATTTATAGTATCCTTGTCAATACTACAGCTCTTCTTTTTAGAGAAAATAGTGAAATGCATGAAAAAAATTGGCTTAAATGATCTCCTCAACAAGTCTTATTAAAATTTTAGAACACAATTAAGTTGGAGAATTTAGACATGTTTAGCTTTAGTTTTAGGACTTCCACATCACATGGATGTTAAGGTGGAACGGAATAAGCACAGGGTAAGTGATTCAGGAAAGGAAATAGCTGGGTAACAAAAAAAGCCTGACAAAATATTAAGCATCCTATCATCTGCTCCCCTCTTCCCTGGCCAACAAAAAGTCCTCCTCACATTATATTCCATTCCTTTTCCTTTCAAGCAGAAGAGGAAAGGTAAATGTTTACCCTGTCAGAGACAGAGAAGCCACAGGGTCTTCGTACATCTGAAGTTAGTCTAGTACTCTTCAGTTACACAAAAAAATGAATACACTCCAACCTTGAGGGATGGAGACGAGAGGAAAGGAAAGAGTACTGCTGAATACCTTCACTTCATTCTTCACTCTCAAAGACTACGTGCATTAGACCTGACAGATATTCTGTCTATATACTTAGTTCATTTTTTTTCTCCCAAACACTATTGTAGCCTTCTTCACCTCCACAGTGAACTAAGCCAAGATTTTAGTTTTCCTGAACTTGCCTAGGCGGGCTCAAAAGACACGTGCACACACAGTGCTAAATAGTATTTTAAAATACCATTTAATAAAGATATCTATTTTCACAATTTTAAACTAATTTTCGTAAGTCACACAGTACTTTAACCTGACAATATTTCTCAAAGTAAATTAGAAAAGACCATTCTTTTTAAAGCAAGCTTAGCTTAGTAATTTTCCACATGCTCTGCAAGACCTTCTTTCATAATGACAGAACTAAGATCTGGTGCTACAGCAAAACCACTCAAAAGCCAGCACACGCTGTTCCATTGTATCAACCCTTACCATATTATCACAAGAGTCAAAATTTCACAGTATTACAATTGGCCTCTTTCAAGAAGTTCCCAGCAACTCAGGAATTCAGCCAGAGCTCTAATTCATGCTGCAATTCTGACTGCAGCCACCACAGACCATTGCTAGAAAGCTAGCTTTAGACTGCTGTTCCAGCTACCACTAGTAGAAGATTTTGTTTGCCCTGCCTTGCTACTCTCCTCCCTGTGCTGAATAGCCCCAGGACAAGGTGAGAAATCATAGGAGTGGTCTCCCAGTATTAAGCAGGGATGAAAAACAAAAAGTCTAAAAGCAAATAAATGTTCTAACCCACATGCCTGTCCTTTCCTAGAAGAGATGGATAGAGCAGACCGAAGCCAGGAGCTCCTGGGCAGATAAGAAACTAAGTTGGAGGCGAAGAAGATAAAGAGACTGAGGAGACAGTATCCACTTGTGGGAGGTGAGCAGAAATAGAAGAGAAAACACGTAGGGCGAGAACAGATGGAGGGAAAGGTACATCTCTTCATCCTACAGCTCCATGACATTACCATTGCCAAAACAAGCCAATTTAGCAACTGTAATTTATTACCAGCGTAGCTACTCATTCCAAATATTGCAACTGATTTAGATTAAAAACATTTTTTTAGATTTGCTCTCCAATATTTACATTATCAACCATTACAATTTTAAGCATGTGTTTCACAATATCCTTGCCCCCAAGTCTCAGCTCCTGGAATTCAGACACTGTATCAGTCTCCATTTTTTTTTTCAAAAAATACACTTCTGATTTAAGCCATATTCATGGTTTTTAACACGAGGTTGCCAACATTTATTTAATCTTTTATATTTCTTTCACTCCTAGTCACTCTATTCTGCTTTGCGAGTTTCTAGTCAGTTCCACTCCAAGGTTCTCTCTCTTGCACAATGCTACAAGGTTTCGGTTGCAAACATTTTTAAGAGTGTTAATATTTACAAGCCAAATTTTACTGAGTAACTTTAACACTTTATAGTTTTATAATTTTATAAAGTAACTTTAACACTTTATAGAATTTACCCCAAAGAAAGCTTACTTTTTTTTTTAAGCTAGTTGATTGTTTTGAGCAATTATTTGCATCTTCCATTAAATGGCTAGATGGATTCACAAATAAATCCAATAGGTATTTCTTATGTTGATGACCAAATCCAATAATTATTTCAATACTGAGTGAGTAAAGAAAGCCAAGGTGAGGAAACATTCCACTAGAAATAAAATCTCCACCAGAGTATTTTTTCCCCAGCATGGTCCATTGGTAGGACACCAGACTAAACTTCTGGAGACCTAGGTTTTATTCCTTCTAGACTTGGGGTTTTTTTTAAATGCAAACAGAATTTAGCTAGTAGATGAAGAATTCCTCTCAACCCCTGAATTATTTAGTAATGATGTAAGATTCTTCTGAAAAGCAAAGATTCAAGGAGAAAAAAAAATCAGATTTAAAAAGGAAATAAGGATTATTAATTTTTTAGTTCTCTTCAGCTTCATTCCTGTTACTATGGAAAGCCTCCCAGAGTGAAATTTACCAGTTACTTTTCTTTTGAAACTGACAGTAACAGGCAAGGTTCCCTCTAAGCTGCACAGCACACACAAATGCCTAGTGAGCCCAACACAGGGGCTCAGGGCTGCCATGCACAGAGCTGTCACAGTCAGAGGAAATGCCCCACGAGAAACTGTTTTCTCTTTCCTTTATTATAATCAACATACTTGAGAGGGCACAAAGACAGTGGAAAGACAACCTAATCTAGAGGGTGAAGTTACTGATGAAGATTTGGAGCTAGACAAGGATGTGGAGCTCCCAAAGGGGTCACCCATTGGGGCAGGCAGCCAGGAATGGCTCTCCACTCATGAAGGAGGCAGGGTAAGTGGCTGTGGATTGTTGAGAGTGGAGCTGGGTTTAGGGAATAGAAACTTGAGAGGCTGGCTGTGTTTCTCAGAGATGGACATTTCCCGCTGTAGCTAATTGGCACAGCAGAACAGCATGTTGATCACAACAATACTTAACAGGAATCCTCCAGAGACATCTCCATGAAAGTTTCCTGGAGGTATTTGTTAATCCTCTGCAGTAGATTCTGTAGCAGTGCAGCTTTGCTTCTTTCCCCGTTGTGGGACCTTGTCCCACAACATTCTGCAATCACTTGTGCAGGGATCAAAGCAGCACACAGGTGAACTGTATATAAAGGAGGGTGGAGGCCACAAACATTCAACAGTCCTACCCCGGTTTACCTTCTTACCCTCAGCAGTGAGCTGTCTGCTAGAAGAATCCCTGCCTGTGAAAAAGCATGGCATAATTTTGGAATGACTTCCTTGCAAAGCTGCACCACAATCCCTGCACACACTTACGTTCTTTTGTACATGTGCAATTCCAACATCCCAACACTCCACTCACCATGGTTTGGGTGCGTGCAGAGATGGGTGCCTGGCAACCATCAATGAGAAAGTGATTACTATGTTGCAAAAGGTGCATAAGTGAAATGTTGCAATGATGTGCTTGAATTTAACAATCCCACTTCTGTGCATTGTCCCCCAAAGGACACATCTGTTGAAGAACAGGAACACCTTATGCACACTTGTTGACCGTCTGACAGATAAGAAAGAGGCCAAGATGCAGCCAAGACAACAGGTTCTGGGAGGTCCTACAGTGCTCTACCATAAAGAAAAGGGAACAAAAAAAGAGTTCTGGGAAGCCAAAAGACAGAACAAAAAAGAAAATCTAATGCAGGAATGGGCAATAATTTTTGGTTGGGGTACACTCCAAGATTTTGGACAGTTGTCAAGGGCCGCACTTTTCTGTGGAGGTGGTGTGGAGTCTAGGATGGTGGAGAAAGGTGCACAGGGTAAGGGACTGGGGTGCAGTAGACAGTGTGAGATCTGAGAGGGAGAGTTTGGGTGAAGGAGGGGGTTCTGACCTGAGTCAAGGGATTTGGATGTAGGGTCAAGGAGGAGGTATGGGTGCGGAAAAGAATTCTGGCCTGATGGAAAAGGTGAAGGAGGGGGTTCAGGGTCTGGGAGGGAGTTGTGACCTGGAGCAAGGGGGTGCAGAGGGTTTGGATGGTGACCTGGGCGAGGGAGTTGATATGCAGGAGGGGCAGGGGTGCCAAAGGCAGGCTCTGGCTAGGAGGCACTTACCTGCACCACCCCCAAAACAGGCCGGACTCCCTGCCTGCTGCAGCCCCAGATCACTTAATATTGTGGGCTGTTCTCTCGATGTGGCTCTTGTTGCATAAAAAAAGCCTCCGCCTGAGCTTACTTGATTTATATACATGGATTTTCTGAAACTACACCAAACTGTAAGGTCTGAGGTTTTAAACTGCAACTTATTGTGATCCTTGTCAATCTTTGCAATCTGTGTAACTCTCAAATTTACTGTAAACTGCAACTTTGTAATCTTTGTAACATGCAGCCACCTTGCTTGTAACTTTCCCTAAGCTGCATTCTCCCCTGAATGAATGGAGAGAGTGTGTGAGTGTGTTTGAAGAAGGCTAGGAACAATGGAGCACATTTCAATGAGTCACAGTCTGGGCATGCTCCTTGATGGATAAAGGGAAGTCTGGGCATGCTCCCTGATGATGAGGTGAATGAGTCACAGGAGCCATTCAGACACTATATAAAGAGAGGGAGCACATGTGAGACTCTCTCTTTTTCCTTCCACTGATCCTGAGAAGCTCCCCTCCAGTGTCTTTCCTCCTGACCAGCTTCCCCAGCCATGATGAGCAAACAGACCCTCCAGGATCCACATACCTTGGCTCCTTCTGCAACCTATATGTCTGTGTAAGTGTGTGATTGCCTGAGGGCAGGAATGAATGGGTGTGAATGAATGGAGGGGTGTGTGCTTGCTTGCTTGCTTGCTTGTCTGTGTGAGAGAGAGAGTTCTATCTTCTTTAGCTTAAACCTTTGGTGGCTGCTTTCTCCTCTTTAGTTCTACTTAGTGGAAATAAACCCATACTAGTGTAACCCTGGGTGGTCTCCAGTGAGAATGTTTTTGGGGTAACAGCTCTCAGCTCCACGATGGGGAGAGGCTTGTGTTGCCCCCACCTCCCAGGCCAATCTCTTAGCTACTATTGGCTGGTTGTTTCTGGCCAATAAGAGCTAAAGATTGGGCTGGGGGGGGGGGGTGATCACACACAGCCTCCCCTTCCCTCTAGAGCACCGAGCCACTCAGAGCAGCTCTGCACTTAAATCAGTGGCTACTGTATGTCTGAGGGTCCCTGCAGGGTGTCCACAGGCCAGACCTGGTGGCTTGGCAGACTGGATAAAGCCCACGAGAGGTAACTCGCCCACCCCTGATCCAATGTTTGCTAGGGACGGAACTGAGTAGATGATAAAAGTAATGGAGGACCAAACACAAATGCTCAAGTCTTCAATAATATGGCAGAGTGAGCAGACCTGGGCTCTTCATGCATAAGTTTTTACCATTCTCGCCATACATGCATGCTCCACCTTTCCACTTTCAGGGACTCACCAGTTTTCCCTTCACTCCAACTTACTGCACAGGTTTTACAAGAATATCTGGACCTACACACAGTTGTGAGGTTCTGCCCTGTCCCAGTCCCTCCTTTCCTTCAAGCATCTCTGTTTTAGTGAGTGTCAATGCGCCATTTCTTGATTAATAAAAGCAGAGATTTGTAATAGTAAATCTTTATTTTTTCCCCTGCAAATTCACATACCAATCACTACTAATATAGGTTTCGGCATTTTAATCATTTTCTTACTGGAATATGTGACCCCCCCAAAGGTCAACAGTCTCCTAAGAAAAAAGGACATGGAATACACCAGGGAAGCAACTCTAACGCAGAAAATATATGACTGTTGTTCATTGTCAAAATGCTTCCCCAAAGCCTCCCTGATTTCAACTGATGACCTCTGAGCTCCTTTGATAGCCCTACTATCTGTCTGCTCAAACTTAGCAGTCAAGCCCTCCACTCCAGCACTCCACCCCTGGGCAAACCTATCACCTTCAGAGTCACACAGATTATGCAATAACCATGGGAATATTATCTTCACCAAGGTCAAACCTTCTATAAAGGTAATATCAGTGCAGCTTAAATCTGCCAAAGGCACATTCAACTGTTATCCGGCGACTGGCACCTACTCAGACTGTTATTAAAGTGTTCCTTACAGATATCCTGGTATCCCAAATAAGGTTTCACGAGCCAGGGTTTTTAGGGGTAAGGGGCAAGTTGGCTCTCCCAGGATCATTGTGGGCATTTCCATATTTCCCATTGTAATCTTAATGTCTGGAAAGAAAGTCCCCGCTTGCAGCTTTATGTAAGCATTCACATCCCTCGTGAGGACATTGCACATGACAGTGCAATTAATCATTAAGCTACTGACAGAAGATGACTTGCAAAAACCAGACCTTCTGGTGATCTGGATAGCAGCAAATTCACTTCACTTCTGGCATTCACGGAGCAGCTGCATAGGGTAAAACATCACTTTTGGACTAGGGAAGCCAACACTGAATGATGAGATTGCATAGTGATGCAGGTGTGGGATGAAGAGTGGCTCCCAAACCTTCAGATGCACAAAGCCATCTTTCTAGAACTATGTGAGGTACTCGCCTCAGCCCTGCAGTGCAAGGACATCAGAACGAGAATTGCCCTCTTTGTAGAAAAAAAAGCATATGGCAACAGCTGTCTGGAGACTGTTGGCTGCAGACTGCTATCAGTCGCTAAACAATTTGGAGCTGGGAAATCTACTGTTGTGGCTCCATTAATGCAAGTGTGTAGGATTAGATTCATTGCCCTACTACAGAGGACCAAGACTATGGGAAATGTATGTGAAATAATTGATGGCTTTGTAAAGATGGGTTTTCCTAACTACAGAGGGACAACAGATTGTGCATACATGCCAATTTTAGCAACAGACTGCCTTGCGACAGAGTAATCAATAGGAAGGGGATACTTCTCTATGCTGTTGCAAGTGCTTGTGGATCACTATATGCATTTCGCAGACATCAGTGCAGGGTGGTCTAAAAAGGTGCATGACATACACATCTTCAGGAATACCAACCCCCGCTCGCTGTGGGCAGGGACTGAAGCAGTCCTCCGGGGCCCACCATGGACAGGGGCACTCAAGTCAGGCCAGAGCTGCCCCTGCCCCACCTCCATTTAAATCATTTTACTGATTAAACAAAATGTTCAACTGGTTAACCAAAAGGTATTTTACAATCCTAGACCTCATGACACTTCAACTAGGAGAGAAACACAGCATCTGTAGTAAGAACGGATGGATGCTAAGTTGTACGCCTATTGAAAAAAATGGCACGAAAGACAGACAGAAGCCAATGGAGGGCTGGGACAGAAAGCAATGCAGGAAAGGACATTTAGCACAATTCCAAGATGCACCGTGACCCACTCTGCCTTCCCACACCTAGCGACTGAAAGTGACATCTGGCACTATGTGGGATACATACCCACAGTGCATTGCTCACATCGTAAATGGTGTCTCCAAGGTGGACATGATCTGTCTGAGGGAGCAAGTGCAAATATTCTTTTGGGATTCTTGTTATGACAACTTTTGGGTCTCAACATAAGTTTGTACATCAAAACTCAGCAGTGTAGACAAAGCCTTAGAAATAAAGCAGGTTGTGCTTTTTTCCTGAAGACCTTATTCTGTTCCACACATCTGTACCACTCCAACCCCACTACTCCTATGCATGCTGCCAGTGCTTGCAAAGACAAAAATTACAAGAGGGAGGGCACCGCCAAGAAAAATAAATGTAGATATTAACATATTATGGCCTTACAGCTCTGCTGCCACATTATAACGTATGTCTACCTCATCTTGCTATGATCCACTTTAACTCATACTCCATGTCAATAAAACATTTGTATGACGAAATTTTATACATGTACTTGGGTATTTGTAAGTGAATTTGCTTCCACTTATAGAAAATTCAATCTTATTTTGCTTCATTGTTAAATATTTATCTGTGTTGCACCCACCTTATTTTAAGCCTTCTGCCAGAGAATACATATTTCCACACTAATTCTGTATGACCTTTCATTTGACCACACCAAGGTGCCAGGCCACATTTGGAAGCCCGCATTTCATGGACAAAACAGGCACACTGACACTGAAGTTTATTTAACAATCTGGAATTGGAACACACTGGCAAAGTCATTGTTTTTTAATACTATGGCTATAGCACTGAGACAAACGTAGACATGTTATTTCCTACAATATAAACAGTCAAAGAACAAACAGTCAGGTTTCTTGCACTGTTACTAAAAGTAATAAAAAAAAAATCACACCTGCCATCAGTGCCCTCTAACTGGTGTTGCCACCTCACCCTCCATCTTGGAATTAGACATTTTACCCCATGGTATGCATAGTACAAGTTTACATAAAATTAGGTTTTGTTTTTTAAGCTCAATACTGGCTTAAAAAACGGTTTTCTTTGAGTGAGGTTTATTCTGTAACACACTAACAAGATCTCCAGACAAGAACAGTTAAACCAATGAAGAGATCACCAACACAGAGGCAGACTGATGAACAGCCTGAGTGATGCAATTGGCTATTTTGCAGGATGTACATACAAACATTGCCCCAAACTACTGCACACACCAGTACAGCCATTCAAGGTTGCACAGTGACCTTTTCATTCAATTAGAGAGGCAGATTAAACCAGAGGCAGCTTCGGGCAAATATGCAAGTCACTCCGAACAGCACAAGGTCTGTGTCAAAACGGGGGGGGGGGGGTGGTGCCAGAAAACGATTTAGCAATTAGCAGGAGCAATGCAAATGCAATTCAGTTTTAAAGGCAGCTAGCTAAAGGCAGGACCAGAGCTCCCACCTGCTACACTGTAACGAGTGACACTTCGGGCATCTCTGAGAGCAGTACTGACAATGCCTGAGGTTAGCCACGCCACTTGGTCTGGCCAGTCTTTGTGTGGTTGCCCTCTCACCCGGAACGTAAACCCGTCACACACACACACACACACACACACACACACACAAAAAGTTTCTTGACCCACGTCAAGACTACGAAAAGCGAAGGAAAGCTGGACACGCAGGATACTGGTCACCACTAGGATTCACCTGCTCTCTGGAGTTTCCAGGGGGAAAGGAGGGGAAAAAAGCTAGTGACACAGGGAGTCAGTTTCACTTTGCTGTGCCGGGCTCTGGGGCCCAGGAGTGCGGGGCAGCGCGGACTCTAAGCAGCTGTTCTCACGGGCACGTGGTTAATGCTCAGCGCTAGAAGCACCCAGCCACCTACCCGCTCCCCATGCCCTCTCCAGCCCCTTCCCAGGCCCTAAACGTGCCAATCGGGGTCACTAACGTTGCTAGGAATGGGCGGAAGCCGAGGAGTCCCGTCTCTCCCCCTCCCACACACACACACACACACACCCTCTCACACACTCTCTCTCTCTCTCTCTCTCTCTCGGGGACCCAGCACCCCCCGACACCGAGTCCTGCTGAGACGCGCCCCCGGGCCCGGCCTGGGCGGGGGAGGAAGGGGGCGGTCACGGACCCCGAGGAGGCGGCTCGGGGCTGGGGCTGGGGCTGCGGTACCTGCGCTGGAAGTCGGGCGCGAAGGGGGCCAGGGAGGGGTCCCGCGCCAGCAGCCGCGGCAGCTCCGGCAGCGACACGCCCCGCACCACAGCGGCGGCCATTTTACTAGCAACGGCGGCGGCAGCCGCTTGGCCCGGCCCGGCCTATATACAGCGGGGGGGGGGGAGGCACGGACACCGGCTCCCTCCCGCCCGCCGGGCTCCGCCTCCCCCCGGGACCTGGGGATGCCAGCGGCTCTCAGCGGGCGTTTCCCTCTCTCCCCCCCAGTAGCCACAGGGTGGCTCATCTGAGCACCCAGCCGCGAGCGCCCTTCGCAAGGCCGGGGAGTGAGCAGAGGCGAAGGTGAGAGCTTCCAGGGAGGCAGAAACAGGCACCACGGGGGGAAATATGTATTGGTCTGTGTTTCGGCAGCTGAGATGCGTGGAGGTAGACACCCCTCCCCCCCCCCCCCAGTAGCAGCACTTTCTGAGTCATAGAAACATTTCTGCACGCCAGTAAAATTACACAAGCGTGAGTTTGCAGGACTGGGGCCTGCCTCTCCTTCTGGTAGAATTGTACTTTGCTGTGACGCCGTCTTCATCCCACCGCCCTCAATGGAGCATCCCGTGCAGGTGCACAACACCGAGCACTGAAGGAGGAAACCGAAAAGGAGGTATCCCAGGGCTGTGAGAAGTGAACAAGTGCGGGATGGCAAACTGCATTTAGGTCAGTGAAGGACACCAGGGTGTGCCTCGACCCAGCACAGTAAGTCGAAATAAAATACACAATTTGAGTTACGCAAATTGTGCATCTTGTTTCGATGCTATTTCAAAATAGCTTATTTTGTCCTTTGGCACTGTCTACGCAGCACCAGGTTTTTAAATAAAGCGCTGTTCTGAAATGTCCTTTACTCCTTGTAGAATGAGGTTTACAGGGACATTGGAATAGCGAGCCCAAAATGACAGATACTCGGATATCCCTAAGTGAAGACATATAAGAGTGCAGTTCCTAGGGTAGACACACCACAAGTTATATGGGGAAAAAATACACATAAACAGTTTGCTCTTTTCCAGTTGGTTCCATTTCTCAGTTTTCATTGTTTTTAAACTGCTCCTATGCAAACAACACAGGAAAATCCAGCTTTTTATTTATTTACTCAATTACTATAAATGACTCAATTGCAGAGCATCACTGTCAGTATGGTGGTACACCTATCCCTTAAATTTTTGGGAGTATGAGGGCAGATGCAGAGAGGCAAGCACAGTAAGCACTTGGAGAGCAAGGCCTTTCAATCTCTAGCCTCTTTGCTGTATATCTCTAAACATCTCTACAGCATCTGATAAATAATAAAAGGTTGCTTTAACAGGATCACGAGAAATAAATGCTGCAGTTACCATGGGTACACAAACACAACTTGTCCTAATCCAGACACAAGGGCAACGTAGCACGGATTTATGGAAATAGAGTTTGTCAGGTCTAACACCAGGGATGTTCACTCCAGGCCATCCCTGTCCTAAAGACATTCATGTGTTAGTCATTCCTGCAGTCATTGCATGTATTAGAATGGGAAACAAGTTTCATTCTGTAGGATTTTTTCCCCTTTGTTTTTCCCCATTCTCAAATAGTTCATGCAGTTCACATAACCATTATCAACTGTCTGTAAACAAACAAGAGATATTTGTAAGTCAGTAATTTGTCAGTTAACATTGGAGATCTAGCTGTAAGTCTTTGCTCTTTGAACATAAGGAACAAGCTCCAAGCTCCAGACTTTTGCATGGTAGTCTTTAAATGGAGGAGACAGTAGTCCAAACCTTAAACTCTGAAGAAATTTGAATTCAGATCCACATTTTTCAACTATTCTGTCTGTACATTGAACCAAATCAAAATCCTGTGGTTAACATGCTGAAAATTGGAAAAATCAAAATTCTTGGCTCAGGCCCATGTTAATAAAAGCAAATTAATGTGCATTAGGTCTAAATTAGCTGTACCAGCTCAAGAAAGATCTCAGAGTCATTGAGAAACTAACCACTATGGCTACATCTATACTAGGATCCTTTCCACAAGAGGAAATGCAAATGGAGTGCTCATTTGCATATGTCTTGCTCCCATTTGCATTTCCTCCTCGGATCCCTTTTGCGCAAGAGGTTTTTGCGCAAAAAAGCACTGTGGAGACATCTCCTTTTTGTGCAAAAACCCCCTTTTGCACAAGAGCCGTTCTTAAAATGAGGAAGAACGGCTCTTGCGCAAAAGGGAGGTTTTGCTCAAAAAGGAGACGTCTACGCAGCACTTTTTGCACAAAAACCTCTTGCGCAAAAGGGATCCAAGGAGGAAATGCAAATGAGTGCAACATATGCAAATGAGCGCTCCATTTGCATTTCCTCCTGCGGAAGAGGATCGTAGTATAGGCATAGCCTAAGTGTGTAGCAGCAGTCAAAAAAGCTAACAGAATGCTGGGAATCATTAGGGAAGGGATAGATAAATCCATGGCGTGCCCACATCATTAAAACTATGTGCAGATGTAGTTGTCCCATATCAAAAAAGATATATTAAAGTACTTTCTTAAGAATATAAACCTTGTTGACGTACAGCCGGTCCCCGAGTTGCAAACAGTCGACTTACAACGGTTCACAGTTACGACCGAAGCTGTCGTAAATGGCGGACCCCGAGTTACGAACGTGATCCGCGCTTACGAGCATCACGGTCGTGTTTAACTCTGTGGGGTCCAACTTACAAACAAACCGAGTTACGACCAATTGCTTGGTCCGTAACCGGTTCATAAGTCGGGAAGAGGCTGTACTGTTCTTAGTTGGATTATTTATGTTATTTGTTTTGCAACAGTATCCTAACAATTATGAACTGAAGAGACCTTATTAAGTATACTGATGAGCACAGCACAGTGACGTGCACAACAAATACTATATCAGGTTGTTAATTAAGAATTAATGTTTAAGCTTTAGAAAAGCACCCACGCTTTGAACTAGTTCCATCAAAACTCAAAACAAATTTTACTCAGATCTGCTCCTATGATTCACATCTCAGTCAATATCCTTTCTCCTGTGCCTTTTCCAGTTAATTAATTGATTTGTGTGAACTTGAAAAACTTGTCTCTTGCTGACACTATTGGGCCGGTACCTTAACCAAAGGATTATTTTGTTGCTTTTTCACACTGTGTGTTCTTTCACCCTCAGTTACACTCAAACATTTTGAATTGTTCTTACCAATCATAAAATAGTCTGGTATTTCTTGACCAGTACACTTTGTTGTCTTAATATTATCCAGCTCCTTGTCACCTTGTCATGCGAGATTCCATCTTTCTAAACTGAGTCATTTTCTAAGGCAGACCCTTAATCTCTGACTATGAAATGATGTTCTAAAGAACTTGAGGACAAGTTTTACCCAACGTGATTTTAAACAGGATCTTTCCATTCCTCTCAGTATCATTACAAATTATTTGTCTAACTCACAGCTTAATGAGTTTCAGAGGGGTAGCCGAGTTAGTCTGTACAGGATAAATTTAAAAAACAACAAATAGTATTTAAAGTGCTACCATACTATTTGTTGTTTTTCAAGTTTAGCTTAATGAGTGTTAACTATGAAGTGACTATTATTTATATTGTGGTAGTACCTGGGAGCCCTAGTTTTCCTTCTCAATTCTTCATTCTTTTTGTAATAATCAGTTTTGTTGTGATCTGAGTGCTTTCAGACCCAGCACTTTACTGAAATCTTTAAGGACTTTTTCATGCATACCTCTAACTTTGGTGAACCATAATCCAAAAAGCACACAGTCATGGTAGTGAACACCTTTCTGCACATTGAAATCAGCTGTGGATTCACACTCTAAAAGTGCTCATGACATAGCTCCTGGATTGGGTCCTCTGCTATACAGGTTAAACCTCTCTAATATTTATTACTTTATTTTAAATAAAGTAAAATATTAATTTATGTCTAACACGAAAAGTTTTAGTATTGTCTTTATTTATGGCAAAGGTGGGGAATCTTTTCTGGGTCAGAGACCACTGACCCACAGAAATATCAGTCAGGGACTACACGAAAATGAGAAGCAAAAAACAAAAAAAACTCCAGTCCTCACTGAATTGGCCACCAACTGAGACACCTCACTCCCCTGGTGCTCTAGCATCATGCGGGACAAGAGGGGGCAAGGACTACTGAGGTTCAGGGCTTCCCAAAAACCAAATTAACTCATCTGCAGCCTGGGGTTAGTAGATTTTGTGCCTTCCCCCCCGCCCAGCTCTGGGGTGGGGCCAAAAATGAGAGGTTCAGTGTGCCAGAAGAGGCTCCCAGGGAGTGGGATAGGGATGGGGATCTAGGATCTGAGCAGGAAGTGGGGTGAGGGTATAAGGTCTGGGTGGCAGGTAATGAGCAGGAGCAGGCTGGGGTGGAGGGATCTGGGAGGGAGGGTGTATGAGTGGGGGTCTCAGCATGAGGGTAATGCATAAGGGAAATGGGGATGGGGGGGCTCTTACCTGGCTTTGCACCCCCCAGTGTTCCCCGACACCACGATTCTGGACAATGGAAGCAGCAGGAAAAGCCGCCAGGCAATGCTTCCCTGTACTGCCATTCCCCTATCCTGAGGGAAGGGGGAGAAGCAGCATGTGGAGCTGCTTGCTCCCCCCTGCAAGCCGGATCCAATCCAGGAGTTTCAGGACTCCCTCCTCCTCCTCGCCCCCGCCCTGCAGGTAGCTGGCGCTGGTACTCCAACCTTGCAATGGAGGGACTGCAGGGCTGGAGCGCTAATGTGGGCTCCCCACTGCAGGGGTGAGAGCTGAGCCTTGAGCTAGGGCCCCATCTGCACGATGGTGGAATACCACTAGTGTTCTGTGGACTACACTTTGAGAACTACTGATTTTGTGTGACCTCCTTCATAGCACAGACACAGAACTCCCCCAAAATAGCTCCTGGCACTCATATTTTAGAAAAACATATAGTCTTGATTTAAAAATTGTCAGTGATGGAGAATTTGTTCCAATGATTAATTATTCTCACCGTTAAAAATGTATGCCTTTTTTTCCAGTTTGAATCTGTCTAGCTTCACCACTGTATCATGTTATTTCTTTCTGTGCAAAACCAAAGAGCCCATTAGTAAATATTTGTTCCCCAGGCAGATTCTAATAGACTGTAAGTAAGTCACCCATTCACCTTTTCTTTGTTAAGCTAAATAGATTGAGCTCTTTGAGTCTGTCACTTACAAACAGGCTTTCTAATCCATTAATCATTCTTGTGGCTTTTCTCTGAACACTCTGAAGGTTTTCAACCTCCTTCTTGAATTGTGGGCACCAGGATAGGATACAGTATTCCAACAGCAGTCATAGCAGTGCCTGAGATGGAGGTAAAACAGCCTCTCTACTCCTAACTCAAGATCCTATATATGCACCCAGAAAGTGTGCCTTTTGGCCAGGGCATCACACTAGGATCTCATATTCACCATGACCCCAAATATTTTTTTCAAACTAAATGCCATCTAAAACACAGGTAGTGTAATAGGACAATCAGGTGGATGTTAAATTACAATTTAAGGCCGTTTGCTCAACCAGAACATTATTAAGGGGCCTTATGGTAAATAGAAATCAGAACCAGTTCCTCCTAATGAGTCCAGTTCCTCCACCACAATAGCTTTGAGGATCTGGGCGCATGTTGTAGATCCTATTACATTTTTATTTATTACACCCTCTATTAAGGGGTTTTGTAAATCTCTTCTCATCTCAGTTAATATGCCTAGAATTTTGCTCTCTCCTGCTCTTACCTTTTTTTTAATCTCTTAAAGTAAGGGTCTTTTGTTTTGGCAGGATGTTATTCCTTTTAGCTGTATTTCTGAAAAATATAAAGCTTCTGAGATAGGCTTCAAAGGATTCCCAATATGTTAGAGGGGATTCAACAATGCTTTTATTGTCTTTTGCCTCAGATTGTAAAGTCTGGCTAGTTAAGCAATAAAGTACCTCCTCCAAGGAATTAGTTACCTGTCTTATTGTAAATCTAATAATGCCATTGCACAGTTGGAGATATATACTGAGGTTATAGTTGTGTGAGGTTTTTAGAAATCAAAAGTAGTTCAGTTCTACCAGATACAGTTATGCATGGAGGAGTAATTCATAAATTCTCTCTCTTTTGAGAACATATACCTCAAAAGAGTGACCAAATATAATTCTTTCATATGATACTGTATAATTAGGATAACTTTGGAATTCCCTTAATTTTAACAGCTGTAATTATGTCATTACATTTGACAGGGCAAGGTTAAAATCTCCTCTTTCTATCATAGCTTAGGAAATTCTGTAGGTTCTAATAATAGTTCACTAAAGGGAAGTGAAGACTTTACCTTTGGGGTTTACACTTTAGTTAAAATAACAGTCTGTAAATTTATCTGTGCTGGCAGGATGACAAACCTTTCTACTTTATAGGGTTTTATTTTACATAAATTATTAAAATTGCTGTACCTTTAGAATAACTAGATCATGGTGAAAGAAAATGAAACCACAGTCATCACCTTTTTGTATCCAGTTTCTGAAAGACTTCTTCTTTTGGTTTTCCTTGTAAAAATATCATCTTGCTTTCTGTTTTATTAGCTAATTAATTCCTCACATTCCACATGGGTACATTTAATCCTCTCATTTATTATGTATTACAGATAAATGATTTGTGATCAAATGTTTATTCTCTTATTTTCCTGCCTAGTTTCTTTCCTAGAAGTATTTTTACGTTTGTTTCTGTATACAGTTCATTTTCATAGCTGAATAAATGAGCCTTGTAAAACTATAAGTATCAGCCCTGCAAATTTGTACACTTTTACAGCTAAGATCTACAAGGTGCTGAGCATTGACTTCAATTCATATTTTAGGCATTCAGCATCCCCATGCGAGTGCTCAGTATCTTGCAGGATTAAGCCTTTAGTGGTTACTAATGCTATTAGTCTCCTTGAAGTTAACAGAACTACTTGCATAAAGAAGGATTTGTGGTATTGGGTTCCTACTGTCCTATCATTAATTTTTTTTCATTATCATCATACTGAATTAAGGGCAAAGAACTGGATTATAAGTCTGTAAACCTGGAGTGAGTGTTATTCAGATCCTGTTCATTTCTAATTTAAAACATTCCTTTTACAGACTCAGTGTGCTTAGTTATATTTTTCTCTATAAATAATTCACCTTTAAGATTTATGATGAACAGAAGCGTCTCATCCAAGTGAAACTTTCTGGAAAGTCCTATTCTGCTCAACAACAGTCAGATATTTGAAACAAGCTTTGTAAAACTACATTAGTTTGTAAAATAGTACCAGATTCTCTCTTCTCCTCCTCCCTCCCCGGCACCTTGAAGGTTAAATTAAATGCAGGACTCAACTGAGATTAACACAACAGAAGACGACAGATTCAGAAGATGGTTCACTGTTGCCCTGCAACGTGTATAGACATTTATACTAGTGCAAAAAAGTAAGTGCAAAGTGGGTATAAAATATTACCATTCTGATGTGGCAGCATTTTACACCCATTTTGCAATGGGGTCATTGACTGCATGTGGTCAAAGTTATTGGTCCCCAGGTTCAAATATTAATGTACAACCTGAGCAACTGTACTGTGCACTCATGTTTTCAGAAGGAATGCATGGTGGAATCTCAGGAACTCCTGCTGATCCATGATCCAAGGAAAAATATTCATTTTTTATCATAACTCCCATATCCTAAAGCTAATTGAAGGAATAACATAAGACCATAAGAACGGCCATACTGGGTCAGACCAAAGGTCCATCCAGCCCAGTATTCTGTCTGCCGACAGTGGCTAATGCCAGGTGCCCCAGAGGGAGTGAACTGAACAGGTAATGATCAAGCGATCTCTCTCCTACCATCCATCTCCACGTTCTGACAAACAGAGGCTAGGGACACCATTCCTTATCGATCCTGGTTAATAGCCATTAATGGACTTAAATTTATGGAGGTTATCTAGTTCTCTTTAAACCCTGTTATAGTCCTCGCCTTCACAACCTCCTCAGACAAGGAGTTCCACAGGTTGACTGTGCGCTGTGTGAAGAAGAACTTCCTTTTATTTGTTTTAAACCTGCTGCCCATTAATTTCATTTGGTGGCCCCTAGTTCTTATATTATGGGAACAAGTAAATAACTTTTCCTTATTCACTTTCTCCACACCACTTATGATTTTACATACCTCTATCATATTCCCCCTTAGTTTCCTCTTTTTCAAGCTTTTAAAGTCCTAGTCTTTTTAATCTCTCCTCATATGGGACCTGTTCCAAATCTCTAATCATTTTAGTTGCCCTTCTCTGAACCATTTCTAATGCCAGTATATCTTCTTTGAGATGAGGAGGCCACATCTGTACTCAGTATTCAAGATGTGGGCCTGCCATGGATTTATATAACGGCAATAAGATATTCTCCATCTTATTTTCGATCCCTTTTTTAATTATTCCTAACATCCTGTTTGCTTTTTTGACTGCCGCTGAACACTGCGTGGATGTCTTTGGAGAACTATCCACGATGACTCCAAGATCTCTTTCCTGATTAGTTGTAGCTAAATTAGCCTCCATCATATTATATGTATAGTTGGGGTTATTTTTTCCAATGTGCATTATTTTACATTTATCCACATTAAATTTCATTTTCCATTTTGTTGCCCAATCACTTAGTTTTGTGAGATCTTTTTGAAGTTCTTCATAGTCTGCTTTGGTCTTAACTACCTTGAGCAGTTTAGTATCGTCTGCAAACTTTGCCACCTCACTGTTTACCCCTTTCTCCAGATCATTAATGAATACGTTGAATAGGATTGGTCCTAGGACTGACCCTTGGGGAACCCCACTAGTTACCCCTCTCCATTCTGAAAATTTATCATGTATTCCTACCCTTTCTTTCCTGTATTTTAACCAGTTCTCAATCCATTAAAGGATCTTCCCTCTTATCCCATGACAACTTAATTTACATAAGAGCCTTTGGTGAGGGACCTTGTCAAAGACTTTGTGGAAATCTAAGTACACTATATCTACTGGATCCCCCATGTCTGCATGTTTGTTGACCCCTTCAAAGAACTCTAATAGATTAGTAAGACATGATTTCCCTTTACAGAAACCATGTTGACTTTTGCCCAACAAATTATGTTCTTCTATGTGTCTGACAATTTTATTCTTTACTGTTGTTTCAACTAATTTGCCCGGTACTGACATTAAACTTACTGGTCTGTAATTGCCAGTATCGCCTCTAGAGCCCTTTTTAAATATTGGTGCTACATTAGCTATCTTCCAGTCATTGGGTAAAGAAGCTGATTTAAAGGATAGGTTACAATCCATAGTTCCTCAAATCGCTGAACTACTATCTGTGGTTTGTAACCTATCCCTTAAATCGGCTTCCGTACCTAATGACTGGAAGGTAGCCAACGTGACACCAGTATTTAAAAAGGGCTCTAGAGGCAATCCGGGCAATTACAGACCGGTAAGTCTAACTTCAGTACCGGCCAAATTAGTCGAAACAATAGTAAAGAATAAAATTGTGAAGCATGTAGAAGAACATAATTTGTTGGACAAAAGTCAACATGGTTTCTGTAAAGGGAAATCCTGTCTTACTAATCTATTAGAGTTCTTTGAAGGGGTTAACAAACATGCGGACAAGGGGGATCCAGTAGATATAGTATACTTAGATTTTCAGAAAGCCTTTGACAAGGTCCCTCACCAAAGGCTCTTGTGTAAATTACATAGCCATGGGATAAGAGGGAAGGTCCTTTCTTGGATTGAGAACTGGCTAAAAGACAGGAAACAAATGGTAGGAATAAATGGTAAATTTTCAGAATGGAGAGGGGTAACTAGTGGTGTCCCACAAGGGTCGGTCCTAGGACCAATCCTGTTCAACTTATTCATAAATGATCTGGAGACATGGGGAAAGCAGTGAGGTGGTAAAGTTTGCAGATGATACCAAACTGTTTAGGATAGTCAAGACAGAAGCAGACTGTGAGGGACTCCAAGAAGATCTCACCAAAATGAGTGATTGGGCAACAAAATGGCAAATGAAATTTAATGTGGATAAGTGTAAAGTAACCCGGGAAAAATAACCCCAACTATACGTACAGTATGATGGGGGCTAATTTGGCTATGACAAATCAGGAAAGAGATCTTAGAGTTATCATGGACAGTTCTCTGAAAACTTCCACACAATGTGCAGCGGCGGTCAAAAAGGCCAATAGGATGCTAGGAATTATTAAGAAAGGGATAGAAAATAAGACCCAGAATATCTTACTGCCCCTGTATAAAACTATGGTACGCCCACATCTTGAATACTGTGTACAGATGTAGTCTCCTCACCTCAAAAAAGATATTTTGGCCTTGGAAAGGGTTCAGAAAAGGGCGACTAAAATGATTAGGGGTTTGGAACAGGTCCCATATGAGGAGAGGCTAAAGAGACTGGGACTTTTCAGTTTAGAAAAGAGGAGACTGAGGGGGGATATGATAGAGGTATATAAAATCATGAGTGGTATGGAGAGGGCCGATAAAGAGAAGTTATTTATTAGTTCCCTAAATAGAAGAACTAGAGGACACCAAATGAAGTTAATGGGTAGCAGGTTTAAAACTAATAAAAGAAAGTTCTTCTTCACACAGCGTGTAGTCAGCCTGTGGAACTCCTTGCCAGAGGAGGCTGTGAAGGCTAGGACTATAACAGGGTTTAAAGAGAAGCTAGATAATTTCATGGAGGCTAGGTCCATAAAAGGCTATTAGCCAGGGGATAAAATGGTGTCCTTGGCCTCTGTTTGTCAGAGGCTGGAGAGGGATGGCAGGAGACAAATCGCTTGATCGTTGTCTTCGGTGCACCCTCTCTGGGGCACCTGGTGCTGGCCACTGTCGGCAGACAGGATACTAGGCTAGATGGACCTTTGGTCTGACCCAGTACGGCCATTCTTATGTTCTTATGTTCTTATGTAACTTCACATTTGAGTTCTTTCAGAACTCTTGGGTGAATGCCATCCAGTCCCGGTTACTTGTTACTATTAAGTTTATCAATTAATTCCAAAACCTCCTCTAATGGCTGGTAAATATGTGCAGTGGCCAATCTACATCTTCGCTATTCTTCAGGGGCACCCATACTTGATCCCCATATTCCCTTGCACCTGGAGTCCCTGCAGCACTGTGCTTTGTTACACAGATGGTGCAAGAACCTGTCCTGCTTGGTCTTAACAAATCCCCCTTTGTGTCCTCTCTCTCTCTTCCCAGTGCAGAAGCATTACAATTATTGCAATGCATCTGGGGGCAAAATTTGTCACTGAGAAATCCTGGGTGTATGCAACCTCAAAAGATTTTTCCTTTTGGTTACTAAAACAGACAATTTCTCTGAAGTGGCATTTGGTTTCTCATATTAGTAGACTTACTTTTTGTAAAGTTTATGTGCAGTGACAATTATAGCAGAGTGATGGTACCACTTCTTAATAGCCAAAAGAAAAATGAGAACTTTCACAACACTGGGTATGGATGTTGTTTACAGGAAATCATTGTGGCTCACTCTTCCTGTCAAACAAGGAAATATGTCTGTACAATTTTACCCAATAGAAAATGCATCTCCCCCATCAGCAGCACCAGAAAATGACAAAACAATCAAACTGTGGAAGAATGACTGCCCAGCACCTTCAACAGAGCTCACACATTGCACCAGGGGAAAGGAACATTCATGCAAGAAGAAAACCCAGTATAGTCAGGGAAGCTGAAGGCTTGCTAAAGAGGCTGACTGTCAGTCCAATCCCATAGCAAATATCCACTACTGCTTCTGAACAGTGAGTCTAACAGAAAAACAGTATTTTTTTTTAGTTTTATTTTCATGCTGTTAATAAACATCTACAGTAGATATGAACTGCATACTAACAACTTGTCCAGTTTTTTCACCAGCAGTAAATCAAAACATACTTTAAGGATTATACAGCACCGCATAGTTCGAAATAAGCTATGCGGTTTGAGCTACACAAATTGTGTAGCTTATTTTGAGATAGTCTGTTTTGAAATTTGGCACTTTCTACACAGCGCCAAATTTCAAAATAGACCACTATTCCAACAAATCCCTTAATCCTCATGGAACAAGGTTTACCAGGACATGGGAATAGTAAGCCCATTATTTCAAATATATTTGAATACAGCACGTTAAATAATTTTAGATTAATAGAGAATCATTCATTCATCATTTGTTGAGGCCTTACTTCATCTTTCATTTGCATTTTGAAAGGGAAATACATAATTTTTTCAGCAAATTTAACCTGTTTATATTTGAATTGTCTGTATATTTTTAAATATGTATTATTTGAAATCATTCCTATAAATAACCCTTGGGCTGTAGATTGTCCAGCAGCAAGTTGCAGACTGTATTCAATGTCTGAAATTTGATCTGCTTTCCTTTATTTTTAATGGACATGATGTTGTTAGTGGCCCCAGCTGAATGAGCATAAGTCTTAGCATTAAGTTTCTTTAACAACCTTTTTTTTTTTTAATTGCATATTCCCACCAGCAGACTCAGTCACTCTTTGTGGAAAGCAAACATAAAAATGACATGAACATAACTTAAGCAGATTCGCTATCTGACTTGATCAAAATGTTCACTCAAATAGTTTTGAGCTATTCCCTGAGACTTAGAATCTGATACCTTTATCTATATCAGGCCATACTCCATGTGATGGTACAGGGACAAGCTGCACCTGTCTCTCCCATGGGCATTCTTTCCACATGACTGGCCCCTACTCACTCTTTTCCCAGAGCTGAACTTCATGGTTTACCTCACTAAACCCGCTATTCACACTATCCTGCCAGAATTACAAGAAGTTTTTGACCACCTTGAAGATCCTCATGAGTGTGGATGAGAGGTTTCTCTACTTCCAACTCTCTCAGAGCAAAACCTCACAACTAACACTCAGATTGGATGTTGGTATAGCAGTCCCCTATTTCCAGGGATGTTAACCAGGAAGATCCAACTTACTGGTACCTGTAACACCCTTCTGTGAGGGAGCCTGTAACCAATGACTAACACTGGTGACTGACAAAGGCTCCTTCTAAGCAGATGCTTTGACTATGAGTCCAAAAGCACACAGCAAGAGAAAAGGATTAAGACCTCCCAGATGGGTTTGCTGCCCTAGATCTTGCCTAAAGGCCATCACCTCTCAAATGTCAGGCAAGCCCACATGCCACAGACAAATGCTGCAAATTCTGCCTCATCCCCTCAATCCTGCTGCCTTCTCTTCTAATAGAGGAGCTGAAGATTCTCCCAGTATAAGGAAATCCCTGACTTAATTTAGAACGGATACAGCCAGCTCTAAAACAGCTTTTCTTCCTCCTTCCATGTGCACTCTCTCAGGGTATTTCTATAATGCCAATACTGGGGCTACAACACCCCTCTCCACATCACAGGATACTGCCTCAATGAATCTCAGGGCTGGGGTCATCTGTCTCAGACTTATGCTGAAGTCTAAAACTAGAAGAATAAATGTTTAATCCCATAGTGCAAGCCCTATGTGCCCAAATAAACTGACACGGACTCAAAGATACACTTTTTTTCTTTTTGCATTTCCTTTGTGTCTCACGTAAATAGCTGCTACTCATTCACACTGTTCCTCTCCAGGCAAGTATTTTTAATGGTTTAATGTCCTTTGAGCTAAGGATGGAATGGTAAGCATTTCTCAATCAAGTTCCTACCATCGCAAAGACCTCAGGCATTTGTGCACCTTGTTCTCTCCTATTCTCTTTCTGTGGCATATAATAGTTTAGTCTCAGGGTTGTAGTACTTTGGTCTAAATGTCAGTTGCTGTGTTTAGTGTAGGGGTGCTAGGTGGTATTGGTCACCTGTGATTTATAGGAGGTCAAACTAGAGATGTTAGCTCTTCCATTGTTTGAAAAAACCCATCCTATTTTCTGACTATGTCTAATCTCCAAGTCTCTCTTTTCTGCTTGCTGATGTTAACAGGTCCTTTGATTTAATTCCATCCAGTCAGTCAAAATTAGGGATGTAAAATCCTGTTTAATTGGTTAACTGGTTAAATGTGAAGTTTAACCAATTAAACAATTCAGGGAAGAGGGGGCTGGAGTGGACCTCCCTCTGGTGTGGCCAGGCTGGAGGAGCCTCTCACCCCAGGCAGGCGCTGCTGCCAGGCCCTACCAGTTAACTGGAACCAGTAAGCATCATCCATTAACCAATTAACTTTTGGTCAGAATAACATCAAACAGGTAAAATGAGGTAAAAAGACTGTTTATAAAAATAAAATGAGTAACTCTCTTGTTTTCCACACTCTATGACTTTTTCACTGAAGTCAGTGAAGTGACCTGTGAAGTAAGGTACACACCAGCATAAATAAGATGATCAGAATCTGACCCTAAATTGCAGCTATTACAGAAAACATCCCAGACTGATTTGTATGTTAAATAACTTGTGTACATCAGCTGGATCCCTGATGCTATCACAGCTGACAAAAAGGAATTATTTGGAAAGGGTCTGGTCCTATTGCCACTTCAGATACAACTCCCATTCTATTATCTTCAAAGGAAATTCTATATAGGGAGTGGCTGCAACATTGGGCCTCAAAAAAGTCTTAAAATTCTGTTCTTGAAAAAGAATACTAAGCTCACTGATAGAGTCAGTCTATTATAGTTAATTTCCTAATCTCCTTCACTCTACAGCATTAGATTCATCCTTTTCACCCTCAGGGCAAACTTTTTTCTTCCTTCCATGCCTGACAGGCAAGTTGCAGACCTCGTTTAATCCTAAAGAGCAAGAATGTTAATTAGGTAGAGAACGGTAATGATGCATCTAATTCCCTCATATATGAAGTACTCTTTCACCTCTCAGAACACCTCACTATTTCTGTATCACAGGATGAGGGATTCAACAAAATGAATATTTTTCTGTCTTCTAATATCAATTATTTCTTGAATTTAGGATCCATTACCAATCCTAAATATACACAAGTGAACCAGCTTTAGTCCCCTCAGTATTTCCTCTCATCCTATTTCTGCATAGGAGCAGATGAGCAGAATTTTTTGCATTATAAAGGATTACCTTTGGTATTCAGTTCCTGCACTTTGAGGGAAGTCAGCTCCATAAAAACCAACAGGATAAAATATCTTCATTCATCATGGGACCTCAATTGCCCTCAAACTTCAGGACTTCATTTGGTTCCTCAGCAGTTTAAGAAGCCTGTCAAGGACAGTACTAATCCTACAGTCTATAATAGCATAATACTTGCCATTACTAATAAATAGCACTTTACAGCATTAGCTAATCTGTCCTCACAACATCCTTTTGAGGCAGGCAAATAAATATTATTATTTTCCTTTTACAGACAAAGGTCATATGTCAAGTCCCTGACTGTCACAGATAAGATTAGAGCTGAATTACTTCTGCCTTCCAGTCTTATGGGTTTCTAGTTTGGAGGTTTAAGCCTGTTCTTTTTGGCCCAATGGAGGTGAAATGCAAGATGGAAACAGAGTCTTCAAGTTTATGAGCATGAAGCTGCAAGGCTTTGCCCTTCAGTTTCCAAGATACAGCATTTAAATATTAGTTTTAACATCATGAAGAGCATATTTTGGCTACAAATCCTCCTGTCTCCTATCCTATAAGGTTGGGAGGGTGCATGGAAGGAGAAGAAAAGGTGTTTTAGAGCTGGCTATATCAGTTCTAAACCAATCATGGATTTCCTCATACTGTGAGACTCCACAGCTATCCATTAGAGCAACTTCCCAGGCTCTAGAACTGAAAAAAAGGACTGGGATCTGCCCCCTTGTTTATATATTAAACATGACTAATATAAAAGTGGTAGCCTGGAGATTAGTTCTATAGTATCTTACTCTGTGGGCTACATACTACTGGAAACCACAAATGATTCCCCAGTGTTAGCAGAAAAGACATCTACCATCTGCAGTGGTCTCAATGATGTAAAATTTAATCACAGAATATTTTTTCTGACATTTACCCCATAGTTTTGGTCTCTTACTTGGCAAACTTTCAAATTTCTGTACTGTATAGAATGGGTGCACTTTTCACTTCCTAATGTACCTGTAACTCCCACTTGGCAGCACTGGGAATTGAACTTTAATCTCTTAAATGCAGAGGCTCCGTATATTAGTTCCCTAGATTTATTAAATCACTAAGTCAGCAGCTCTGTTTCTTCAACTCTTAATTTTCCATGTTGGACAAATGGTGGATTCAGTATGCATTATATGATACAGCCTGATGATTGTATCTATCCATCACCTAACTGACTAATGTGCAACACAGATCTTATTTTGCAGACATAACCATTGACAAATGAGGGCATAAACAAAACAAATAGAATAACAAACACAAATCAATTAAAACACATTGAAACTGCAGTGTTATTGTTCTGTTTTGCAGACAGGTGTTCTTATTCAGAAAATACAGTGGCTCTTTTTGCTCCCCTTATTGCTATTGTTCCCCTTAAAAAAAATCAGTGAACCTCAATATGCAACTTCATTCCTTTTAATAGCAAATCATGACTTTTTTTAGATTTAAAGAGTGGTGATATTCTGGTTTAGTTTTCTGTTGCTATAAAACCTCTGATCTGATTTAACTGCAGAATGTGACTGAAAGGGAAAAAATCAAAATAATCAAATCTTCAGAGCTATAGTAGCATAGTTTGTCATCAGAACCACAAATCTGTCACTTAGATCTACTTTGTCATTGTAGAAAAATATTAATTTCACCTGGTCATTGAAGTCAATACCTGAAAAATGATGCATTGAAATGTTATTCAGTGTTATATTAAATGAGTATTTCAGTACCAAACTCCTAGACGATTAATTAGATTCTTAATAAGCGCATGTGACACCATTAAATATAGAAGCAGGATTTTAATAGGCTGTCAAGTTTTCATCTGAAGATGATATATAGATTTTTTTTTGGTCACTAGAGTGGAAGTATATGATAAATTTGTATAAACATACACTAGCACAATGGATTGTATATATTCCTTTGTGTATCTGTTTTTACAAGTTCATTCTATGGGTCCATTTCATATTGTTTAACTTAGTGCTTGAAAGTCATCTGTAGATATCAATATCAAAATTATTCAATAAGCTCCTATCTACCATCCCTTTTGGATTAACTCAATATTTCATTACCGGCAAAGATAAAAACATTGTTGCAAAATAGTGATCATTTCTTGGATATATTTTGTTGGCATACCCTGGGCTGATGCTTCCAAACTGTCTCTTCTCAAATGTATAGATTTATTGCTATAAAAAGCCCTTGTAAAGTGGTAGGTGGGTGTGGCTCACTCCCAATGTCAGTCTCAAGGGAGGCCACACCCCTTTGCTATGGTCACTTCTGAAATCAGGTAAGTAGTGAGAGGCGGGAATTGTCAGTCTAGGCGTGCTTAGGCATGGGAATTGAGTACTCACAGGCTGTCTCAGGTACTCGGGCACAGGGGGTTCAGTAGTTGTCAAGCAGGCCTACTAGCCCACAGAGGGGAAGTACAGCCATCCCAGGCTTGAGGTGGCCTTCACGGCTTCACTGCATCCCAGCCCAGAGTGCTAGCAGTAGCGGCATGGTATGTCACTGGGTCAACAGGAATCTCACTGCAACACTCTGACCATGTCTCCAGCGACATGCCTGCCAGCCAGTAGTCGGTTCCCCATGGCTACTTCCTAAACTTCCCTTTATCCATGCCTACGTCCACAGGCCATCTTCCGTCTTCTCCCGATACATGGTGAGTGGGAGTCCCAGCAACTCCTCTGCATCACATAAGTCTCTCAATCCAGGTACCAGGTCAGTCCCTTCAGGGTAGTTGAAATTCTCTGTGGCTTCCCAATCCCTTGATAGGCTGGAGGTTTGTGGCTGGTCTTCTGCTCCACAGAGGTAGCAGCAGTCTCCCAACTCAGGTGCAGACAGGAGGGCTACGTCTAGACTGGCATGATTTTGCACAAATGCTTTTAACGGAAAAGTTTTCCATTAAAAGTATTTGCGCAAGAGAGCGTCTAGATTGGCACAGACGCTTTTGCGCAAAAGCACTTTTTTGCGCAAAAGCGTCTGTGGCCAATCTAGACGCGCTTTTGCTCAAGAAAGCCCCGATCGCCATTTTAGCCATCGGGGCTTTTTTGCGCAAAACAAAACTGAGCTGTCTACACTGGCCCTTTTGCGCAAAAGGTTTTGCGCAAAAGGACTTTTGCCCGAACGGGAGCGTCAAAGTATTTGCGCAAGAAGCACTGATTTCTTACATTAGAACGTCAGTGCTCTTGCGCAAATTCAAGCGGCCAGTCTAGACACAGCCGAGGTGTCTGGCTATTCCAGCAGCTGTTGCCCAACAGGGCTGCAGGGTTCACCTCTTATGCTTCCTGATCCTGTTTTGGCCCTGCCCTTCCACTTGTGACAGGGTGGCTGAGTCCTTTCAAGTTCCTGCCACCATGGGACTTTTGGCTCTCCCCCTCTGTCAGTATCTGAGGGAGGCCATACCCCTTTGCTATAGTCCTATAAAACAAGAGGGCCCTAATAACATTAGAATGCAATATACAGTTCATCTGTGCTACTTGGAAAGACAAAACTTGTGTAACTGGCAAAAAATGTGATTAAATGTTCTGAAACTTGTTAAATATTATACTACAGGTTGGACCTCACTGGTCTGGCACCCTTGGAACTTGACTGGTCCTGAACAAGGGGATTTGCTGGACCAGGTAAGGTCCCTCCCCTCATGGCCCGGGCTGCCACTGGGCTAGGGCTCCAGCCTGCTCCCGCTGCTGCCCCAGTCCACCGGGGCTCTGCCCGGCCCTGCTACTGCCAAATCTCCACAGCTGCCTGGCTCCACAGCTGGGGCTGGAGCTTTGCAACCAAGGCAGAGGGGTGGGGTTGGAGCTCCATGGCTACATCAGAGCTCCCTGGCTGCCGCTGGGGCTGGAGTTCCCCAGCTGCTGGAACCAGAATGCAGCCAGAGCTCCCTGGCTGCCGCTAGGTTTGGGGCTCCCTGGCCAGAGATGGAGGTCTGTGGCCATGGCCAGGCTAGAGCTTCCCAGCTGCTGGGGCCTTGGAGCTCCACTGGGGCCAGCACTCCCCGCCATGCCATCCATCCTCTCCCCTCCACTCCCCCGCCACACACTCTAGGCTGCCGGCTGAGTTGCTGGTGCCCCTTACGGTGCTCCTGCCCAGCAGCCAGACCTCCCTTTTCCTGGGCTTCATGGTCCAAGAACATCCATTGTCCATGCCAGACCATGGATGTCGCCAGACCAGGGAGTCCCAGTTAATGGAGGTACAACCTGTACATCACAATTTAAATTGTTTAAGGATTTCAAAGTTTTAATGACATTTTAATGACAACAAGCAATTTCCATTACACACTCTGCATCTTTGAAAGAAAAATTTAACTCTGAAGCCCTCTGACTATGCTTCCATCTCAGCTGTGGTTGGGAATGCTGAGGGAATCTGGTGCATCCAAATTTTGGAATTCCAAAAAGAAATGCAGAATCCGGACCTTTTGAAAGGAGGATGGGGAAGTATAGTGGATCATAAATACATCTTATATCATGATGAATAAAATAAAGAGGAGGTTAGTGGAGAGACAAAAGAAGAACTGGGCAGCACAATTACATGGCAAAGAAAAAAGGCACTTGCCATTTGTTAACAGAACGTTACCCTACCTGTGTGTCTTTATTTTAATCTCCACGCAAAAGTATTAAAATATTGTCACAATCTCATGGATTACTCATTGGATACTTTTATGAAGTGTTCTCCCTGTAATCATGATAATATAAATGATTACAACAATAAAAGATGAAAAAAGTGAGTTTACTTGCCCACATCTTCAAAGAAAAGCCATCAGAACACCCTGGCACCTTTATAAATTTAACTATCCCATCTTGCAGCTAGGGCACTGTTATAGACTTCCTTGTTCTCATCATGCCTCACTAGAAGCTAGGCCTACTAATATGGCTGCCTTAGTGGTCTTATTTCCCAACCTGCCCTACTTTCCTAGTTCTGAGAAAGAGACTGGTAGGAAGGTATCCCATTTGATCTCTTGCCACTGAGTGGCAACCCTGCTCATGGAAGTCTCAACTAGCCCATAAAGCCAGTTAACAGTTTGGGCTTCTTTAAAAACTCCAGATTTCAACCACGACAGTGGCAATATCTCTACTCTTACAGAGATTCTTGCAGGAATGCTGGTAATATCCCACAGATGGTACTCGACAATATGGAACATAGTTCCTGGCGTTTGTAGGACCATAAAACTTGTGTACTGCAAATGGCTTCCCCGGCTGTGCTTCACATCAGCTCTTGACACTGGATAATGGGCTTTACTGGCCCGGAAGAATTCTTCTTGTAGGTTTATAAGGATGCGTCTACACAGCACCGTAACTCAAAATAAGATACGCAATTTGAGCTACACAAATTGTGTATCTTGTTTTGATGCTATTTCAAAATAGCTTATTTTGTCATTTGGCATTGTCTACACAGAAATAACGGGCTTGATGTGAAGATGCAGGATAGCTATTTCAGGATACTCTAGTATCCCAAAATAGCATAGCAGTGTAGATATATCCTAAAGGTCTGTGTGCCTTATTAGAGACACAGACCAATTTCATCCTCCCATGCAACTGAGTCTTAAAGAAGTCAGAAAGGAGTGTGCTGGGTGCGTCATGTTCTCATTCTCTCCAAATCATTCAGGAAAGCTGTCTGAGAATTAATGCAGTGTGTGAATTCCATAAAATTTAACTTTTTCCATAGAACTCAGATGTTGTCTCCCCTACATTTCTCCCTCCCCCCCCCCCCCGTCATGTGGTCTTGAGGGAAAAAATACAGAGAGGAACTAGACAGACAGAATAGCTATCTGTTTTTACAGTCCCTAGTGCAATTGGGCCCTATTCTTCCTTGATCTTTAGGTACTACCATTAAAGACACAATTAATAATAAAATCCCTTTCATGCATATGGGCCCTTTCTGCAGTTATTTTTCTGTTTTATTTATTGGTTCCTGATACACCCTCTATTTCTTTGCTATTACCAGTAAATTTTCTTGACAATTAAGTCTTGGAACCTGATCCAGCAAAGCATTTTAATACGTGCTTATAGCTTTGGATCATGCGAATAGTCTCATTGACTGCTATGGGGATACTCACATGGTAAAAATTAAGCATATGCTTGGCCTGGTCAGCACTTTAGTAATTTCAACACTCCCTCTCCCCTCCTCTCTCCTCTCCCTCCCCTCCGGTAATTTATTTTCAGGACCTCTCTCTAGTTTCTTAACACTGAATTGAAATCCACTAGTGCTTGTTGTATTTTGGGGGCTGGTTTTGTTCCCCAATTCTTCATTATTAACACATCAGTACATTCATTCACTTCCAAGTTCCTCTCTTGAGGTCAATGATTATCTCAGATCACCATGTACAGCCAAATAGAACATTCAGCATGCTTTCAAAAAAGTTAATTTCTATTCAGAGAGAACAAACTCAGCATCCATTCAGCAAAGCATATTCACACTGAAAAGTACCAATACAACTACTTATGCTCAGCCAGAAGTTATGGGCTTGATGCAGGATTTACTGGGTGAAATTCTATAGCCTGAGTTATGCAGGAGGTCAGGCTAGATAGCCATAATGGTCCCTTGTGTCCTTACAAATCCTAGGAATCTTTCTGGAAATCAGACCAATGATCAGATGCCAAGTTAATTACAAAAGTGCAGCCTTATGGAAACATTGATGCTAAACTAAATGATCACTTTATTTATATCATGTACTCAACATACCACACAATTTTAGATTTCTATGCCTATGTCTAATTGCAATTTTAAATGTGGAAAAATAAAGTCATGAAATAGGCATTAGTACGAAAAAGGTACCTTATAGTTCCCACCCAATCCTCTCATTATTTCATGGTGCTTTTCAAGTAAATCATTTCATGTAACTCACTATTTCTAAGGGGATTTGGTGGTTATTACTTTCCATACACTTCTGAGTCTATTGGATACTGAAAATAAAAAGTAATGACTCAGAGCTTATCTTTCATGACCCTGAGCTGAAATGGTAAATATTTAATAAGGGAAGCTCTCCTCTTCTAACTTTTGTTCATTTTTGTCTTTCAGCTGTAATGAATTTTTAAGCACAGAGTAGTATTGATATCAGCTGGGGGTAGTAATTCTTCCACATGGAATGTGTGCACCCAGTCCTCAAAACATATATGTGACTGGCTTTACTTTCAGGAGTAGTCTCCTTGAAATCAATGAGCTTTTGCTGAGGAGTGAAATTTTAAAAATGTGTTTGAAAAATCAGGTTCTGCTTACTTAGTGCATAGCTGTTTGCATTTTTAGCCTTTGAATAAAGGGACTATAATAGCTGAGCATCTACTACTGAATAAAGTTACAAGAAGAAATGTTGAGGTATCTAGGCATTATCCAATTGTAATAATAGGAATGCACTCAGAACAGAACATTGTGTGTTTTGCTAAGCACTTAAGGCATTTTGATGACACCGGACATTTGAAAGTGCGATACATGCATTATGTATGTACTAACCTGCTTCGTTAGCTCTTCCAGTTTTGAAGAGAGCCTAATTTTTCATATTGGTCTCTTGCTTTTTTGATGTCAACAGCACATCTTGAATTTGTTAGGAAAGTTTATTTGTGAGTGCTGCATCCCAGCAGATGAGAGATATTTCATTTAAACAAACAAACAACAAAAAAACCCAAACCAGTATTGTACATCAATAGGCATTTGTTATCCTCAGTTCTTTTTGTTGGTGCCTGGTGTAGTACTATGTTAATTGTTTCTGCACTGTAGAAAATGTCTCTTGTCGCCTCAACAATCCAAGGAAGTGCAGGAGTTATCATCATGGCTCTTGGGCCCTTTACATTGCAGGATCCATGCCTGGGAATTCACAGCAGGGTAACTGGACCATGGATGAACCCACTGCCTGAAACTAAAAATAATCCTAGTGGAAATAACATTCAGGGCTTCAGCTTTCCAAAATCTTGCCCCTTTACATAGTATAGGTCAGTTCTGCTGTATCTAGGTCCCTCTTCATTTCCATGGAAGATAGTTTGCCTTGCTATATGTATGAACAGACTTCCTCCGATTTCTGGGATGTTTGGATCCAATGATTGCTTGTTTTTCCCCTGAGCCTGTCTCTTATCCAGATCTTTTAGTCTCTCTCTTAAAGACTGTGCATTTTAGGGAGGTGAATTTCTCCATATGCTTAGCTATTTGGAGATGAGGAAAGGGTTTCCCATGTTTAGCCTCCAGGCCTTTGTTTTGTTTATTTTTCCTGCATATAGTAATCTCAACCAAAAGATTCTGCAACAATTTATCAACATTTTGGTAAAGCTCTTAATTTAATCAAAAAAATGAACACATATGAAAAGGACAAATGTGTTCATTTTTTTGCTTGTATCCTTTGGTATATATGGTCGTGCCAATTTTCTTCCACAATTTGATCTGAGGAAGTAGGTCTGGCCCACAAAAGCTCATCGCCTAATAAACCATCTTGTTAGTCTTTAAAGTGCTACATAGTCCTGTTTTTTGTTTCAGCTAGACCAGACTAACATGGCTACATATCTATTACTATTAACATAGTGGGGTCTTCCCTGGCCAGATATTTTAAGTTTTTTCATTTCACTAATCTCTTCCAACATGCAGTAATAATTTTAACAAAATCTGGTGATGCACTCAGAACAGGATTATTAGTGTTATTACCTTTAGTATTTCTCTGCAAAAATGGGTAGTTTGGGAGCTTAGATATGAAAAGCAAAATGACAATGATAATATTGGAAGCATTAACAACTGCACCTCGCTATGGGCTCAGGAATTGAGGAATTGAACAGAATACAGCTTCCTGTATTTCCTGATGGCAGACTTTCTATATAACTAATCAGCTACCTTCCCTGACCCCAATTAACAGTAAGTCACATAACTAATTTACACTCTACTACACTTACACTTCCTTTTTTTATGGGACTGAGGATATATCTAGACTGAAGGCTTCTTTCAGAAGAAGCTTTTTTCGGAAGAGATCCTCTGAAAAAACTTCTTCCAAAAGAGATTACCAGATTCCACCAGGATGGGTAGGGAAGATGTTTCTCTACCCCCCAGGATTTGGTGCAGGTCCTGGTAATAGGGGCAGGTGTGGGGTCTTGCCCTTGAGCGCAAGCTGCACTCTGTGGCCTGGACATATTCCTGGAGGAGCTCCTTTACTTTACTCCAGACCTGTTCCAAGGTCTGGTGTGGGTGTCCACCCTCCACCAGGGAGTCGGCCATCCGGCCATAAATGTCCCCGTTTCAGCGCTTGGATCAGAGATCCTGCAAGGTCTCTTCCTCGCCCCGCAGTTTGAAGAGGGACAGGATCTCCAGTCCAGACCAGGAAGGTGCACACCTCTTGGTCCCCCTGGGTGGGTCCTGGGCTGGGACTCCTGGGGCTGCTCCCTGCCAGGGTGGTCGCGGGGGGCTTGTGGCTCGGCCATGGCTGGCAAGGCCTGTGGCAGGGACAGGCAAGGCCTGTGGCAGGGAGAGCCACGGGGTGAGGTGCTGCTCCCAGGCCGGCTTCCTGCCACAAGGCTTGTCCGGGGTGCCTGCAGCTTTAAGAGGGGCCAGAAGACAGGAACTATAGAGTCCTGATTAATTTGTATGGAGTGGCCACCAGGGCACCTATGCTATTTCCTGGAGGCCTCTTTTTTCGGAAAAAACCCTCCTCCCCATCACACATGCCTTTTTCCGAAAGAGCTCTTTTGGAAGAAGACTTCTTGCTCACAGTATGAGGATTACCAACATCAGAAAAAGCCCTCTGTTCTTTCGATTTACTTTACAGGGTACTCGCATACCCTGAGTGCAGGGCTGTCCTTAGGATTTATGGTGCCCTAGGTGGGATTATTAAACTGGTGTCCCTATGACTTGCTCTTCCACCCCTACTCCCTCCCCTTCCCAGAGACCCCAGCAGCCAATCCCGTCCCTCAGACTGTGCTGCAGGCAGCGCACTCGGCTCTCTCTAGGACCCAGCCCTGCTGTTACATGCTCCACTGCTTCCCGTCATAGGCGTGCACAGCACATTTCATTAGGGTGTGCACCCAAAGATTTTTTTTAAAATGTACTCTTTGACCCCCATTAGCCACATCCCTGATCCCCGTTAGCCAGGCCTCTGGAGGCAACACTCTCGGGGCAAGATGGACACATGACCAAAAGTAAAAGGTGTCATGTGACACCCCCCTTAAGGACTTTTCCCACCATCCTCCTACCCATAGGGATTAGTTTGGCCCCCACCAAACCCCCCTCATGCAACTATCCTGCAGTTGCATTAACCCAATGTGTGTGACATTAACTTGGAGGCGGAGAGGCTGGGGGAAGTGTTCCCTCTAAGAGTTTCCTCCGATGAGCAGAATGAATTTTGTGTTGTGCACCAGTACTGAGTTAATGTGGCTTGTTTGGATGTGCCACTGTGGCACCCAAGTTATTAATAAATATCTTATAAACCTCTACCTTTTCCCTCTGTTGCCACGTCTCCTCCCCTTGCTCCATCAGCTCCCCTGGTGCCTGCTGCCACCCAACCCCTCACCCTCCTCTGCTGTCTTGACTCCTGCCCTTCTCACTGCCCTCAGCCTTCCTGAGACCTGCCCCCCTCCACCAGCCCTTCTCTCCCCCTGTGCCCACTCCTCCAGTAGCCCCACTCTGATCATGTGAGCTACCCCTCCTCATCCCCTCTCCTAACACTTCCCTTTACACACCTGCCCTGCCTCTCTCCTCTGGTGCTGGTCCCTCCCCTGCAGGTGTCTGCCCTTCTGCTTCACCCCCAGAATCCCCTGGCACCTGCACCTTTCCTTATCCCTGCACCCTCCTGGTGCCTCCCCCTTCCCTCACTGCCCCTGCCCCCTTTGCCCTCTTTTCCCCTGATGCCCACCCCCTCACCACTCTCTGCCCCCATTCCCCTCACACCCCTCTGTGCCCTCACACATGCCTTTCTCCATCCCCGCCTTCCTCATGCCCACCCCTTCTTTCAAGGCTTCTCCCAGCACCTCCCCTTCCCTCCTCTAGCCCCCAATGCCCTTACCCTCTCCTCTCCCAGCATCACCCTGTCCCCCCTCCCACTGACACCTCCCCTTTTCCTTATTGTCTCCACTTGCCCCCCCCCACATTTGTCTCTCCTCCACCCCTGTCCCTTGGTGCCTTCCCCTTTCTTCTCCTGACCTGCCCCCCTCCCCTCAGCACAAGCCCCTTCCTCTCCCGCCCCTTCCCCCTATTTTTCCTTTTCCCCTTCCCTCCCCTCGCCTACCTTCTGCCTTCCAGTTTGCAGGGCTGGAGTCTGCTGCGATTGGGCCCCAGAAGTCTCTGCAGCCCAGGCTCCAGATCATGTGCCAGACGTGGAGCTGGGTCGCTCAGTGTTTGCAGCCCCGGCCCATCACAAGATGACCATCCTGCCTCTAGCCAGGCTCTGCTCCCCCACGCCCCACTTGGCACGTCTCCTTCCCCGAGCCGCAGCTTGGCCGTTTTAAAAAATGGTGCCGCAACACCACGCCGACATGGCACTGCCACCTCCGGCGCGCCGCGCATGACCCCACCCCCGGTGCAGCCCCGGCTCCGCCCGTCTGCTGCTGCCCGGGTTGACAGCTTCCCTTCCCCCAGCCTGGTACCTTCTCCAGCCAGGGTCAGCTTGCTGGCCTCCTTGCCGGAGTCCCTCAGCATGGCAGAGTGGTGCCCCAGAAAGAGTGGTGCCCTGCGCAACTGCGTACTCTGCGTATGCCTAAGGACTGCCCTGCCTCAGTGTGTACAAAATGAGTGTGGTCATTGACAGAAGGCTTAGGGTCAGCACTCATATGAAGTACTGATACAACACTTTTAATTCATTCATCTCCAAGTGCTTTACAATAGAAGCTAAATAATCTTATGCCTCATTTTTCCCATGTGTATAACGAGACTACAGAGGTCAAGTATGTTATGTAAGGCCACACAGCAGAGTTGGAAACAGAAGCCAATTTCCTGTTTCACTGCCCAGTTGCCTTATCTATGGGACCAGTTTACCAACAAGTGTGACCATTTTGTGCACACTGAAATACCACTGTTTGTATTGTCTAGTCAGAAATTCAATTTTACATCACTTGCTACCAACACAACTATGTCATGGCAATTTGACATGCATTTTTGTTGATGTGCGCTATATCGCATTAAACTCATATCTCCATAGCCAATGCCATATGCTTCTCATCTGCAGCAAAGCTCTTAAACATAATGAAAAAGCTACAATCACAAATGACAAAGTGAATGTCAACAGGGAATACTATGGGTATTCAAGTTCTATGAGATTATCCAATGCTAAATTACACTCTTAAAACCTCTAGGATCACTCTCATAACAACACCTTGTATGAAAAATTATGCACAGGTGGGAGTTAGTTAAACATGCAGCTTGTAATAGAAAAGGGCCACCTCTTCAAAAACATTAATGCAAGTAGAAGATTATAATCTGTTACAAGACTCAAAAACATGTAGACGTTGCAGACTGGTTAGTTCAGGGGATCAGTACACAGTGTTCCCTTTCAGCTGCAGGACAACACAGCTTCACAGGTGATTAATCAGCACTGCCCAGTCCGAGGCTCAGAGCTCAGTGCAGAGCTGACTGACGGGTGGGGCTGATTAATCACCTGTGAAGCTGTGCTGCCACGCAGCTTAGAGGGAACACTGGCGGAAGATAAGAAGTTTTTCACATCTAGGTCACTGCTCCAATTCAGGTTAGATGCCAAGTTCTGCTCTCAGGTACATGAGTACAGTTCCTGCACAAAGCAATGGGAGTTGGAAACTTGAAGACAGGTTGAGACTGGGAATGGATCCATTAGAAAGAAAAAAAATCTAGAGCACATATGAGAATCACTCTCAAACCTTCTCCTGGATTTTTCCCTCTGATCTTTCATCCTAGGACAATAATGTTGGACATTAGTGACACATCATTTGGTCCATAATTAATTAGGTAACTAACAGAAGCCTTGATTCTACAAGGCATTCTGTGTGTGAGGACCCCATACAGAGACTTATTGAAATCACAGGGGCCCTGCAAAGTTATGGGGTTTTGTCCTCAAGCAGACAATTGCAAAATCCAGGTTTCAGCCAATAAAACACCGAAACCAGTCTTCCATTGGTTAGTGGCAGGCTGGGAAATCCAACAATATTCGTGTGACTTTATTAGTATTAACAAGTATCTGCAGGAGATGTATTCTTAGTCTGGTCCATCTCTAATTAGATCTAAATTAAATTTCACCAAGGAGAATTACCAGTGTCTAATTTTTAGGCTTTGAGATAAATCCTGATTCCTGATGCTGACTGGGTATGTACAAAAGACATACATTCACTGAAAAACAAAAATAATTTGAAGCGACACCTTTGGCTCTGGTCCAGTTCAGCTTTATTAGTTCACATCTCAGAAAGCATACAGTAATAGGTTTCTTGGAACAGCCACCCTGATGCTGTCTTAAACATTTATATATACATGTGAGCTAGTTATGGAGACATATTGTAAACTAGCTCTGAAGAATATCAAGGCTCTTGATATGAGAGAATGACCATCTCTCTCAGAATGTTGATTTACGTATTTACAGAGACACTAGAACAATTTGTATAGTAGGGGTGCAGAGAGCCATTGAATCAAATTGCAAACCCTGTATATAATGAAAACAACATCAAGACCAGGGGTGCTGCAGCATCCTTGCACCTTTGATTCCAGCACCTATGCATATTTATTATTTGATGGCAAATTTCTCAGACACATGTATATCATGGGTTAGGATTGTCTCATTTCAAAGTGTTTTAAAGGATCATATACTTCAACATGGGTGTATTACACAACTGTCACTAATATAATTTCCTTCTTTTTATCAGTATCATATTTCTCATACATTCCTTTTGTCTGGCAATCAATAGGTAGGCTTTTGCTGTTGCACGCTAGTAAATGCTTAAGTTTTGCTCAAGCACTCTTCTTTTTTATTAAACTATTTTTCTCTTGAGAGCCTCCAGATATGCATTTGTTCCTTCTTAAACATGCACAAATTACTTGTTTTAGCTGATTTAGTTTCTTTTTTACATTTATAATCACTTCTGAAGAACACAAATGAGCCTAAGAAAGCTACTGGGGATTTTTTTATGATGAAAAAAATCTCATGTACAGGTTGCCTTTCATTTGTTTAATATTCTCTTCCTTGCATATATACATATTATATGAATGCAGTCACTCATTTTGTGAATCAAGTCCTATAATTTTTAGTAGCAGAATAAATATTTTGAGTAACACATTGTTAATCACTGATAATAAACAAGTATTGGGGTAAACTAGCTAATTCTATCCTTTTGAAAAATGTGAAAATAGTACAGTTTGCACATGGACCAAAATTTCAAAGGTGGCCAGTGATTTCAGATATATTGGTTTTTGGGTGTCCAACTTGAGACCCCATAAAGAGGCCTGATTTTCAAAGGGCGAGTGCCATTGAGTGCACACCCCAAATTTAAGAGAGCCAAAATTACTAGTTATAATTGGAAATCTTGGCCATGGAAAATAACACCCCCAAAACTAGACTCTTAGCGTATGTCTACACTAGCCCCCTAGTTCGAACTAGGGAGGCTAATGAGGGCGACCGAAATTGCAAATGAAGCGCGGGATTTAAATATCCCACGCTTCATTAGCATGTTCCCGGGCAGTCGCCATTTTGGAATTGACTAGCCCGGAGTAACTGCCCACGTCTACACGCGGCAGTGAAATGGGAGTTCTAAGTAACCCCTTAACTTGAATTAGCTGTTAAACCTCATTCCAGGAGGAGTAACAGCTAATTCGAGTGAAGGGGTTACTTCGAACTCCCATTTCACTGCCGTGTGTAGACGTGGGCAGTTACTCCGGGCTAGTCAATTTCCAAAATGGCGACCGCCCGGGAACATGCTAATGAAGCATGGGATATTTAAATCCCGCGCTTCATTTGCAATTTCGGTCGCCCTTATTAGCCTCCCTAGTTTGAACTAGGGGGCTAGTGTAGACGTACCCTTACATAGGTGTGCAGAGCTGAAGATATGGGCTTGAAAGGGGCCCTGAACAGTGTTAGCGCATGAACAATCCAAGTGCTTGACCTTGTGGAAAGGAGAATGCACGAGGACTATTCCTCCTTAGAATGCTAAAAAAGGTGAGAAAGAGGCAGGACTATGCTTCTCTTCTCAGTATGGGGCCCACAAAGCTGGCCAAGTGCACAGCAGAAGTAGACTGGAAAGCCTTCACAATATGTTACCCCTACATGTTGACCTTCTCTCTCTGATTCATGATCACACGGTATAACTCTGGCAGCTACTATAAATATTTTCATGGAAAAGCAACTTGAGAAAATTATTCCATGTGATTTTAACATTTTCAATGTGATTGAAATTTTCTCCTCTTTGAAAAAAAAAAAAAAGTAAATCATGGTGCTGTCTCTCTTTGCCATTTACTTGCTCTGCCATGCTGATCTGTTCTGTTCACTCTCTCACCAGGCTGGTTTTCTTGCTGCTTAGTTCCCCACTTTCCTGGGCATGCTGCCCAGCCACCTGGTCCTGTGCCTCTCTTTTGCCCATAAGATCCAGATATTTAATAGCATATGGCTTCTTCACCTTTTTCCACCTCATATTACCCTTGTGCTGGTTGCTGGTAGTGTTTGTCTCATTGGTCGCTCAAAAACATGAGGGCAGCTCCTCTTATAATAGCTATGGCCTGATAGGCAGCCATGCTAGCTTCTTGTTTCCAACTGGTTTTGCCAGTGTCTCAGCATTTCTTTTAAAAAAGGAGCGTAAAACCTTTTTGAAATATCTGGGAGCAAGGAAGATAGCATGTCAAAAGCAAACTCTCTGTGACTTCCAGTGATCCCTAGATCTCACTTCAGAACAGCTGAACTGTAGAACTGAAGTCACATTCCATGTCATACATAACAGAAGTATAGACATGTCACAGGTTTATGAGATAACCATTCCTTTCCAGCTCATCTTCTTAGGGTCTCTCTACACTCAGAGTTAGAGATGTGATTCCCGGCATAGAGAGATATACTTGCACTAGTTCTGAGTTAACTACTGTGGCACAAGTGGTCAATGGGGCTAGCCATCCTGAGTATAATCCCATCTGAGATGCTGGCATGTTTTTTAGCATGCTAGCTTAATGAGAGCTAGTGTGAGTATGTGTCTTGGCCATCACACCCTGAGCTCCAAGTGTAAACATATTCCATAATGCACAGAGGACAACCTTCATAACATGGACTCCTAGTATCCACAGGAGAGTAGCTTCTGCCCTGCAAATCTCAGTAGTTCTGCCTCTAGGGAATGTCACTGCCATGCAGTGTTCTTGAGCTTCACTGAAGTAGGAATCATAATTCAAGTGGATCTTTGAGGTCTTCCCTCCAGAAATCTTTTCCCTTCTCTCAAATGATGTCCTATTGTGTTGACACCAAGAATATTAGGCATTGGCTTCCATGCTCTGTAGTTAAAACATTAATGAGTAATAATGCTAATATTTTTTCGTTTCTTTTTCAAACTGGTTTTGTTCATATTTGCATCTGCCTGGAGTCTCAAGAGTTAGCACAGATCACTCTCTAAGTGAAAGATCTAAAAAGCAGTTGTTTAATATTTTAAATATTAGTAATGTTTAACTCCTAACTTCTAAACTAATAAGGGGATTTATTTGTAACTCTTCAAAAAAATTAAATCTTTATCCTAAGAATAAAGTATGTAACATTGATCATGGTCATATTTTAGGTCAGATTTTCAAAAGTGCCTACAGGAGTTAGGCCACAGGTTTTCAAGAGGGGTTAGATGTTTCCTTTTGAGAATCTCATTCTTCATACTCAACACAGGAATTCAACTCCAATTTTAACTTAAAAAAAAAGTACACCACAACTATGGAGTTGCTGTGGCCCCAGTCATAGGGTGACCATATTTCCCAATGCCAAATACTGGACACCTGGTAAAATTGCTCTGATTTCAGTAAGTTCAGCAGCAATCAGAGCTATTAGCACAAATGTTCTAAATAGCATTAAGTTCACCGAGCCCTCATTAAAAGGCACACTGCATTATTATCTCTCAATATATTTTATAAATGTGCATGTCAGTCTGTCCACCCATCCATGAGTCCATTTGTTCACAAATTCCTCCTATACCAGGTGTGAGCAATAAAATAGTTAACCAGGATTAGCCTGTAGAGATCTGTGGCTACTATATTTACCTGCACCTCTGCAGGTACAGGGGATCGCAGCTCCCGTTGGCTGCGGATCACTGTTCCCAGCCAATGAGAGCTGCAATCATCTGTACCTGCAAAGGCAGAGGTAAATACAGCAGTGTGGGGGCCCACCAGGGGCTACTTTGTCAGACCAGATCTGACCCATGGGTCAGTATTTGCCCACCCGTGTTCTAAATAGTAACAGCCATTAGCCCTGCCAGCCACTGTCCCCAGAAATGTGACCCCCTTGGGACCATCCCCAGGGCTGAACAGTTCATCTCCATCTACCAAGGAAAGTAGAGGCCAGGGGGAGGAGGGCTATGCTCCCCAACAGTTTGCCAAGGGCAGGCAAGCTGGTCATCTGGGCAGCTGGATAGCCACCCCCTTGCTTCCAGGAGCTACCAACTGGGGGGAGGCTGGGCAAACTGGCGGAGACAGAGAGCTCCCCTCCACTAACTGCCGACTGTGAAGGATTAGGAAGTGCAGCACCAGCCCCGCTCCCATCACATTCAGGGAGGAGCTACAGCTGGAGCAGCTCCACCCTCGCCACAATGGGCAGCCCTGGTAACCCCCCCACCCACCACCCAACCCTCTGCTCTGAGCATCCTGCCCTGCTTCCAGCACACCCCTTGCCCTGAGCTCCCCTACCTTCCACTCCATGCCCTGAGAGCCTCTCCCCATGCCCCATGTTCGGAGAATGGGTATTCAGAGGCTGTGTGTGCCAAGAGGGCTTTGTGGTCTCCCTGTTCCCTGAGGGCTCTGCCAACCATGGATCTGGGTCTCTCATCCCTGTGGCTCTTACCATCTGTGTGAGCAAAGGGGGCTGGGAGCTGAGGGGCAGCTTCAAACCCCTGCACAAGAGCAGCATCAGGAAAGATGGGAACAGCGCTATGGCTTGTGCCATGGCACTAGCCAGAGAAGCAGCTGCCCCATCCTGCCCGGCTTGGCTTCCTGCCTCTAAACTGTGCCCTGCACTTTTACTGATGTTTGGAAGGGGGGGTAATATTTCCAGTGTCCCCCCAGCTCTGCACATGGGCTTGGGAGGCTTCTGCATTAATGAAGAATTATGGATTTCACTGTCACCCCCTAGGCTGGCCAAAGAATTAAGTTGAAGTACCCCAATATTTATAGACAGAAATAAACAATCTATGATATACACCCTATGTATCATTTTATGCATTAATGACACATTTGGTACCTCCCCTTGTACTTACATACTTCGTGTGCTTCTGTCCATGCTAGCAGTTCTAGTGCCGAGAGACATTGACTTGCAGACAAACATTTGCTTTTGACACGGCCTGTCTAGTACTCATAGTATAACTCATAGTATAACTCCTGATCCACTGGTTGGTGACCACTGGTTTAGAAGCTTCAGCCTATTTCAATACCCAGTCTAGAACACCTTTCTCTCCACCTGGAGGTCGAAAGCAGTATTATCTATTAATAGTAACTATTACTGAGCTTGTAGGTTAATCTCTGGATTTATAACATAAAAAAGGAAAAAAAATATTCTGCCTTCCTTTGTGTTGTTATAAAAACAATTATCCATGAAGATTGTTATCCATGACAAAGAAGATAACTGCTTAATTCCATGGGTCTTTTATTATTATTGGTAAACTGATTGTTAAGTAAGGATGCTTACATATGCCTCTTGCTCCAGATGGAGCAGTTTAACTGCTTATGTTACTCATCAGTGGTTTTCTGCTTTAAATAAATACTGATCCCAACAATAGTTTTATCAAGAAATCTCCACTTACAATTGAAATCCAAACTTCAGTGTTACTTTAATTCTCACAGCAGGGAACTTCCTATCTCAGAGGTCAAAAATAGGAAGTGGAGGAATGGAAATCTTAAGATTTCCAGTGCAATGATTGCTATTTTAAAGCTGCCTGGTGTTGTCACTGTGCCCACTGTAGGAGAAAGAAAGAGCCTGAAGCATGGGCCTGGTGCTTGAACCAAAGTAAGCAAGAGTTATACTATGAGTACTAGACAGGCCGTGTCAAAAGCAAATGTTTGTCTGCAAGTCAATGTCTCTCGGCACTAGAACTGCTAGCATGGCTAGAAGCACACGAAGTATGTAAATACATGGTACCAGGACAGTACAAGGACAACCAGCTGAGTACATGATAAAATAGTTTGAAACAACAAGAGTGTAAGCAACAACAATAGGTAGTGAATGCTTTGGATGAAAGTACAAGGGGAGGTACCAAATGTGTCATTAATGCATAAAATGATACATAGGGTGTATATCATAGATTGTTTATTTCTGTCTATAAATATTGGGGTACTTCAACTTAATTCTTTGGCCAGCTAGGGGATGACAGTGAAATCCATAATATCGATTGAGCTGTGTCCATTGTCTCGGGTACAAATATGTAGGGGCTTGGAGGCCATCTGGCTACCAACAACTATTAATGTACTTCATTCAACAATAAACCTGGACTTGGGTGCCTTCATATCTTATCTGAGTTCATAATCTTTGGGGGCTCTCATGAAGTCTATTATGCTAGCTTCCTACACAGAGCTGGCATGATATACTGAGGGAGCATATGAAAATGCACGCAGCCAAACGTTTACAATCATTGATGGAGCAGGAGATCTGTTAGGATGCCACACCAGTGAATCCCGAATTTAGTGTATCACTGTCCTGAACTATTACATCCACCTGCTACTTGCTAAGACTCAGACTCCTCACGCTCTCCTGGGGGATGGCATATGGTAGTAAAATCTAGAGTTAGGGAGAGGGCCAGACCAATATTTGAGCAAGGCTGTTTTGCTCCACACCTTAGCATAACCTGGATGTTTCTGCACTCGGCTCCATGAAGATCACCTTAGACCAAAGAAAATATTTCAGCACCGTAGAGCTTCTTATACAACTTTCTTTCTCCCTGCTGGCAGAGAAGAGTAGGTATTACTAGAATACCCACTTGCTGTACTCATCCCTAGCTTCAGTTTTGTTCCCTTGGATCATTATCACCTGGTGTAATTCCAAAGTGTATTAAAGCAAGATTTTCTTTTAAATTCATCAAATAAAAAAAATGAAAAAGCATTTCAGTATAACTCAGTTTCCTATAGAAGTTTGTTTTTATAAACCTAAAAGGTTGGTTTAAATTTGAATTGACACTGTTCCTTGGAACTTGGCTTGGAACTATGCCAGTGAAGAAATCTTGGAATCACTGTCAATAATATTTGCAAATTCATGGATGATAGGTGAAAGAACAGAGAAAGACTAATGTAGTGCCCATCTTTTAAAAGGAGGAACCGGGAAATTATAGACCAGTCAGCTTCACCTCCAAACCTGGGAAGCTACTAGAGCAAAGAATGAAAGAATTCAATTGGCAAATACCTGGGGAGTGATCACTCGCAGCCAACATGGATTTACTAAAAACAAATCATGGCAAACCAACTTGATTTCCTTCTTTGACAAGATAACTGGTTTGGTGGATGGGAAAATGTGATGGACATAATGTATCTGGTGTATACGGTCCCATATGACAGTCTCATAAGTAAGCTGAAGAAAGGCAGGCTCTTTAGAGCTACCTTTAAGTGGATCAGTGCATGGTTAAAAAAAACACAAAGAGAAACTATTAATGCAATGACGTCAGATTGGAGGGAGGTCTCAAGTGGAGTTGTGCAGGGATCTGTTCTGGGTCCAGTGTTGTTTAACATTTTTATCACTGACCTGGAAACAGATATAGAGAACATACTGATCAAGTCTGCAGATGACACAAAGCTATGGGATAGTGGGATCCAATGGTTTAGAGGATAGAGCTAAAATTCAATGGGATCTTAATAAATTGGAGAACTGGGCTATCAATAACAAAAAGAGACAAATGTTAGGTGCTACAGTTAGGAAAGAATTAAAAAAACAAATGCACAACTACAAAATGGGGTAACTGTATTGGTAGCTGAGAAAGATCTGGGAGTTGTGGTGAATTATAACCTTAGCATGAGTCAGCAATGCAAAACCATCCTATTTCAACATTTTTAAGTGAAAAATTCCATTTTCAGCTAGTCTCAGACACTGATAAATGAACATGATATCCTAAGCCTACATAGTCATCTAAGCGAAAAACCTACAGGATCAAAACATTTTCTTATACAGTTTTGGGTCCTATTATGGGGGTGAGCTCAAATGAATTTGTATCAATAGCAAAATCAATGCATTTCAGTAGAGAAATCAGTGTCCTTCACCGTAACAGCAAAGAAAACCTTTTAAAGAAGCATGGTATGTATAGAAATAACAAATAGCTGAAGCTGTAGTAGAAGATCAAAATCTTCCAAAATACAACTAACCAACTGTACAATGTAGCACATGGGTGAATAAATTCCTTCCTGACCCCTTAGGTGATAAATTTATGGACTGAGGCATGGGTTTCATTACCCATATCATTATCACAGCTTCCATGGCTCCACTTGTTAATGTTGGCAATTAATTTTTCTGGATTTTCACTGTGAAATTTGCTTCATGAAACTAGCAGACTATATCTTGATTATGGTGTCTCAGCTTTGTAAAATAGATACACAAACAATTTGGATGACCATATCTATTGATTATGAGCTTGGACAGACTTGACACCCACACAATAAAAGGACATGTCCAAATGAGCTTTAGAAACCAGAGACAGATCAAGCATGCAACAATTGTGCCTACCAGCCTCATTAGCTAACCTTGACCATCCTTCATGCTTCACAGAAATGCTGTCTGCATTTCAAAAAAATTAATAGAAAAAACTGTTTGGGATCTCAAATTATTATTTCCATGATTTTTTTCTAATGCATTCATTCTCATGAACCCTGTAATTTCAGTAATTCCTTCTTCTCAAACCACAAGCACCATTCTTCCATATTAAGACAATGGTACAAGATTCATATTATACCGTGATAAACGAAAGGACTGTTGGCACAAGAACAACTGGCTGCAAACCAACCATGAACAAGCTGAGGCTGGAAACTAGAAAGTGTCACACCATCACAGTGGTGAGTTTCTGGAACAGCCTCCAAATAGGAGTTGGGGGTGGGAGGTAAACAAAACTGAATTCATTTTGAGAGAGAGATGGACAAATTTATGAGTGTGATTGTATGACTGGGTTGCTTCAGATGTGGGGAAAAGGGCTCAGCAGCCTTTGGGGTCCCTTCTAGTTTGTGTTGGATGTTCCTACAAATCTCATACTTCAGGGATTCAGCTGGTCACCTGCAGGGCTCAGGGAGAGTTTCCCTCCTTATATGTAATACTAGAAGATTCACCTAGTGTAGCTCAGGTTCTTAACGCAAATAAATTTTTGTTTTCTTCATTTAAATCATTTTTCTGGGTTGAGGTTGAGGTTGGGGATGAGGGGTTCAGTATGCAGGTGGCCCCAGGGAGAGAAGACTATCCCAACCATCTCTCACTGCAGCAGCTTGGTCGCTCCAGGTGCAGCGGGCACAGCCGGGAGAGGAGTGCATGTCCCCTGGATGGGGGACAGACAGACACAGACACACAAACAGACAAACTCTCTGAAACATAGAGATGGCTGTCCCGTTCTCCACTCTTGCCCCCTGCTGGCCCAATGGGGTTATAGTTGTCCCATTCCCAATCTCTGGTCCCTTGCTCCACTCTCCTGTAGTCATTCTGTAGTATAACTCCCTCCTGCCAGAACCCTCCCTTTCCATTTTATGAGAAACAGTTGAATTCCATGCACAACCAATAACCTGGCATAACCAAACCCTGGCCTTGCTTTAAGTTATGATAAGAGGAAGCTGTATGCCAAATTTGGTAGTCCTAGCCCTTACCATTTAGGAGGAGCTCTTGAAAAAATGGACTCGGATGGACAGACAGACAGAGGCACATTTCTAAAATCATAGACTCAGAGAACACTAGAACTGGAAGGGACCTCGAGGTCATCGAGTCCAGTCCCCTGCCCTCATGGCAGGACAAAGCACTGTCTAGACCAGTGTTTCTGAAAGCGTTCCGCGAAATCACTTGGAGAAACACATTAACTGGCTGCCCCGGTTTGTTTATTTACTGGCGCCGCTGCCACAGAGCCTCGTGGCTCCCATTGGCTCCGTTTTGCTCTTTGCAGCCAAGCAGAGCAGTGGGAAGTGGTGGCCCGATCCACACCACTTCCCGCAGCTCCCCTTGGCTGCAAAAAGTGAAACGAGGCTCTGTGGCAGCGGCGCCAGTAAATAAACTAACCGGGGTGGCCAGTTAATGTGTTTCTCAAAGTGATTTCGCGGAACGCTTTCAGAAACACTGGTCTAGACCATCCCTGATAGATGCCTATCTAACTTGCTCTTAAATATCTCCAGAGATGGAGATTCCACAACCTCCTTAGGCAATTTAGTCCAGTGTTTAACCACCCTGACAGTTAGGAAGTTTTTCCTGATGTCCAGCCTAAACCTCCCTTCCTGCAATTTAAGCCCATTGCTTCTTGTCCTAGCCTCAGAGGCCAAGGAGAACAATTTATGTCCCTCCTCTTTGTGACACCCTTTTAGATACTTGAAAACCACTATCATGTCCCCTCTCATGAGATATGAGGGAAGACTAAAAGAATTGGGCTTGTTTGGTTAGGAAAGGAGAAGACTGAGGGTACGTCTACACTTGCTCCCTAGTTCGAGCTAGGGATGCAAATGTAGGCGACCGAAATTGCTAATGAAGCGGGGATTTAAATATCCTGTGCTTCATTAGCATGATCTCGCTGGCGTGTTACTCCGCTCAACAGCTGATTCGAACCAGGAAGTGCGCACCAGGACTCATTAGTTCGAATCAAACCCCTTGGTTCGAACTAATGTTACTCCTCATTTTTTTATATTTAAATCCCTGATTCATTAGCAGTTTCGGTCACCTATATTTGCATCCCTAGCTCAAACTAGGGAGCAAGTGTAGAAGTACCCTCAGTCTTCTCCTTTCCTAACCAAACAAGCCCAATTCTTTCAGTCTTTCCTCATATCTCATGTTTTCTAGCCTATTAATCATTCTTGTTGCTCTTCTCCAATTTCTCCACATCTTTCTTGAAATGTGGTGCCCAGGACTGGACACAATACTCCAACTGAGGCCTAATCAATGCAGAGTATAGTGGAAGAATGATTTCTCGTGTCTTGCTCAACACTTCTGTTAATGCATCCCAGAATCATGTGACGTTTTTGCAAAAAAATCAAACACTCTTGACTCATATTTAGCTTGTGGTCCATTATGACCCCTAGATCCCTTTCTGTGGTACTCCTTCCTAGATAGTTGCTTCCCATTCGGTATGTATGAAACTGATTGTTCCTTCCTAAGTGGAGAACTTTGCATTTGTCCATATTAAATTTCCATCCTATTTACCTCAGACCATTTCTCCAGTTTGTCCAGATCATTTTGAATTATGACCCTATCCTCCAAAGCAGTTGCAACCCCTCCCATCTTGGTATCACCTGCAACCTTAATAAGCATACTCTCTATGCCATCATCTAAATCACTGATGAAGATGTTGAACAGAACTGGTCCCAAAACAGACCCCTGTGGAATCCCACTTGTTATGCCCTTCCAGCATAGTCTGTAGTTTCCTAGGTTGTTCTTATTTCCCTTTTTATAGATGGGCACTTTATTTGCCCTTTTCCAGTCTTCTAGAATCTCTCCTGTCTTCCATGATTTTTCAAAGATGATAGCTAAAGGCTCAGATACCTCCTCTATCAGCTCCCTGAGTTTTTTAGGATGCATTTCATCAGGTCCTGGTGACTTGCAGGCATCTAACTTTTCTAAGTGATTTTTAACATGTCTTTTTAAATTTTATCTCTAAACGTACCCCCTTCCCACTAGCATTCACTGTGTTAGGCATTCCTTCGTCATCAGACTTCTTGGTGAAGACTGAAACAAAGAAGTCATTAAGCACTTCTGCCATTTCCAAATTTCCTGTTACTGTATCTCCCTCCTCACTGAGCAATAATGTAGTAAGATTTTTTTATTTATTTTTGTCTCTACTCTGAAGCCTCAGAGATAGCACATTGGATGGGGGGGAGGGGGAGGGTGTGAATGCTCTGAGGTGGCACCAAGCATTCTTTCTCTCTAGCTTACATGCTTATATGGCTGGCTCTTGCACACATGCTCAGGGGCTAACTGATCACTATATGTAGCACTGAGAAGGAATTTTTCTGTGGATCAGATTGGCAGTGACACTGGAGGTTTTTCACCTTCAGAGATGGACACAGGTCACTTGCCAGGATCATCAGGGTACACTCCATTTAATCAATTCCCTTACATTGCAGGAGCCACAGGGATCATTTGCATCTCGGTCCATCTTATCTCTGCCAGTAAGACAGAATAGTTTAGTCCCCCAGGGCTTTAATACCATAGTCTAATTTCAATTGTTGGGTTTAGCGTGTGGGTGCTTCATGTTAGTGATGGTCAGTAATATGCAAGAAATCAGATGGAGCAAACCTTTCTGGCCATGAATTCTATGACTCTACATGGAGTACAGAAAATTCAATAGATAATTGTTTTTTTAGAAGAAATGTGAGATGTGCTTAGAAAAAGTATAAAATTCTCCAATTGCCTCCTCATAACAGGAGGGTCCTGCTATTTATCCATCTCCTCATAGCTTCCCGCTATTTTCTGTTGAAAAAGAAAAGAAAGAGTTCAGTGTGGTACTGTGCAGTTTAATGCAGTACTTTGATTGTTGAGAGGCACCATGTGTTTGGGAATGCTGCACAGTTCACAGATCTCTAGAGATATGTCTACACTGCACAATTCTGACATCATGCATTGTACATACACACATAGCCCTTCTAGCATGGATAAAAAGAGCAGTGTAGACCAGGGCCACTCAACATGTGGCCTGTGGGCTGCAGGCAGCCCACAGCCCATCTGTTTGGCGACCCATAGTGCAGTTTGGGTTTACACAGGGCTCAGCAAAAAAGTAGTCAATATAATGGTCTTCTGTTGATATGTGTTTTAGTAGTTAAATTCCTGGACTGTCATTGCTCATTAAAAGTGCTGTCATATGGGTAGAAATCAGGTAAATGTTGCATTTTATTACTATCAGCAGAACTGACTTAAATGAGGCCTGTTTGTTGTGTAGTCTTGCCTTAATCTTTGTATTCATGCCATCAGTGTGAAATAAGCTATTTGCATATATATGCAATCGCACTTAAATTGCTGCCCTCAGCATGTGCTGTGAGTATAATTGTGGCCCCCAGGGCTTCCAGTATAGACCATGAGGCATGGCTTAGGTGAGTAATCTCAAGTAAAGATGCACTGGAAGGGTGTGGATATATAAAGGAGGAGGGTTGGACAGATGAGTGTTGATGCGCTGATCATGAAACAATACGAATGAAATCTGATGCCAGTATGATTAACTGATAAAAGATGCCGGCTCGGATGTTATCTGGATAAACAAGGTCAGTGATATCAATCGAGCGATCGTGGTTGGATCGATAAGTTGGCTACTGAAAGGAAACTACAACTAACACATATACTATCAATCGGAACATGGAATGTCTGAACGCTGTGGGCAGCTGAAAAGTTAGAGCTGCTTCGAAAGAAGATGGAGAGATACCGATGTGATATACTTGGACTGGCGGAGATGCGTTGGATGGCTTCAGGAGAGATGTGTGGTTGTGAAGTCATTTGGACAGGGAACGAAGCGAAACATGAGGCAGGAGTCGTATTCCTTCTTAGCAAAAGAGATAGAGGAGCATTGTTAGGCTACAAACCGGTGAGTGCGAGAATGATGGTAGTGAGATTCGAAGAGAAACGGTTCAACATCTCGGTCATTCAGGTGTATGCACTCACGTTGGACAGCACAGAGGAAGAGATTGAGCTATTCTATAAAGATTTGACACAGACACTGGAGGAGATACCGAAGAGAGATGTGTTGATCATCGGAGGAGACTGGAATGCAAAGGTCGGAACAGATAATGAAGGTTGGGAGAAAGTCATGGGAAGGTTTGGATATGGAGAAAGAAATGAACGAAGTGAGAAACTATTAGAGTTTGCTATGGAGCATGAGATGGTGATCTGTAATATGAGAGTCCAACAAAAGGACTGTAGGAAGTGGATGTGGCGATCAAACGATGGGAAGTCCAAGAATATGATAGATATGATCTTGATAAGAAGAAGATGGATAACAGTACAGCAGTGCCGAACTTTCCAAGGAGCAGATATAGACTTGGACCCCAGTCTAGTGATTGCAAACATCAAGATGAAACTTAAGAGAAAGTATAAGACACAGTTTAAGAAACGAAGAGACGTGGCGAGGCTAGGTGAGGAAGAAATAGGGAACGCGTATAGAGCAGTGCTCAAAGAGAAGATCAGGAAGGAGGACACAGAGAAAGACCTAGATAAAAGAGTCGAAAGGATAGCTATGGGGATAGAAGAGGCAATTTAGCAGGCGGTTCTGGAAGAAGGGAAGATCAATAAGAAATGGATTACGCAGGAGACACTGAAGTTGGTCCAAGAGAAGAGAGTATTGAAGATCAGAAGGGATGTCTGTGAGAGGGTGGAACAGCTATATAGAGTGAAATGCAACGAGGTAAGGAAAGCAGCCAGAATGGATAAGGTGAAATGATTAGAGGAGCAGTGTGAAGATATAGAGAGGTATTAAGGAGAGTGTAAGATCAGGGAGGTGTATAAAATGATTAGGCACATTAATAGGAAGTGGCAGCCAAAGCAGATGGTGATCAAAGATGAGAATGATAAGGTGCTCATGAACAAGGAGAAGATTGTGCAGCGATGGATGAGATATTGTACCGATCTGTACAAAGCACAGTTGGAACCGAGTGTCTCAGAGAGACTGATCGAAAAATTGAAAGAGATATCACTGCCAAGCATCGAAAGTGAGACTGATATTTTAAAGGAGGAAGTAGAAAGAGCAGTGAAAAGATTAAACAACAAAAAGAGCCCTGGAAATGATAAGATCATGGGAGAGATGATCAAATATGGCAGAGAAAGTATGATTCAGGAAATACAACTATGTAATATAGCGTGGAAAGAAGGGAAGGCACCTAAGGAATGGACAATACACAAGAAAGGAAGCGTGTTGGAGTACAAGAACTACAGAATGATTGCCTTAATGAGTCATCTAGGCAAGGTGCTGATGAAGTTCACATAGTTGGGGAGCAACATGATGTATGATCTAGACTATAAGAAGGAAATAGCGACTAGAATAGTGAAAGCAAGAGCGAGTTTGAAGGCAATGGATAAGATCTGAAAAAGTTAAGCAATTAGTTTAGGGAAGAAGCTGAGCATCTTGAAAACGTGTGTATTTAGCAGCATGTTATACGGATGTGAGACATGGGTGATAACGAAAGATTTGAAGAGAAGGCTATTGTCGTTAGAGAGGAGCTGTTATGGAAAGATCCTGAAACTAGGATGGATGCAGACGGTCACCAATGAGGAATTATATAGGAAGATACAGCCGAAAGAGAACCTACTGCAGCTATTACAATGGAAGTTACAGCTATTCGGGCATATCGGCAGAATGAACAATGAGCGAAAAGTTAAGACTGTGATATTCGGCATAATGGATGGTCCAAATAGGAGAGGCAGACCCCACAGAGAATGGGTAGATGATAGTCGATTGGTGCAGAGCTAGTCTACAGAAACTAAGCCACTCCACACTGGACAGGGAAAGATGGAAGGAAATAGCGAGGGAGGCATCGGACACGAACGGGCATTGAGCCCATGGTTGTTGATGATGATGACGACCCTATACACTCTCTCCTTGCCTAACCCATGTTTCCCTGTCTACACTGCTGTTTTTAGCCACGTAATATCAGATACATGCAGTTACTGGGGCTCAGGGTTCAGTCCGGTAGCTTGGTCGGGTGAGAGTATATGTCAGAAGGAAAGAGATCATATAACCCTGGGGAACAGGAGACACAAATTCAAGTTGCTTTTCTTCCTGATTCAGACCTATGTTTTTCATTGCAGTGCACTCTGAATCAGGCAGAGCAGGGACTTAAGCCTGGATCTTCCACATACCACTAGCAAACTATAGAGTATGAGAATCTTTCTTTCCTTTCATTGGAAAATTTTCAGCTTCAGCAAAACAGCATAGTGTAACAAAATTTCATGTAGATGAATGTGTCTTAGTTAGCTTTAGTTAGTACATACTTCCCAACATGTGCTCTGCTCAGCTACAACAATGATTAATGTGGTGTAGGAAACTGAGTGTAATAGAAATGTATTATAGACATTACGAGGTGGCATATAGGAGGCTCGGGGAGGAAGAAGGATGCCCTTTAACTATATTTTAAGTTAAACCTTTTCAGCCCAGGCTAATATTCTGTTGTTACACATGCAAGTAGCCCTTCTATCCTACTTACATTCATTTTTAACCTATAGGTCACCTGTAGCAGAGGCCCTGTCCCAGAAATCACCCCCTCTGGGCACTGCATGGCCTTGTAGGCACCCATAGCTTCTGTTCTCTTCTGGTTCTTTCAATGACATGTTCACAATTTAGAAGACATAAGGTACATTTTCCCTTTGTGGGGTTCAATTTATTAAGTCTTTTGGATGTACAGTCTACTTTGGCTTTGTCTGGTGCAACTCCTTTCCTTTAAGGTTTCTGATGTCATCCTGAATCCAGGGCTTAAGTTTCCTGCTTCCCCCCCCAAGTTACTCCAAACCAGAGAGTTCTTTTTTTCCCCCCACTGTGGCCACTGGTTTCTATAAAAAGAGTCTTTCCGCCACAAATCTTTTGTCTGAATTCCTGGACTCCCAACTGTGTTTCCTTGTGGTTAGGGATTCCATAAATAGATCTGAGGCTCTCTCATTATTCAAGTAGGTGAGGCAAGGTCAGGTGATGCTGGTCAGGCCAGGCCATGCAACTCATCACAGCTTTCTGCTTTTTTGCCACCATAAAAGGTTTGATTTCAACCACTAAACTTTCTGAATTTGCTTATTTTCTCTACTTGGACAGGTGAGCTAAATTTGCCACCAGTTAAGACAGGACCCTTCACCCCTTAAAACACCAATCACCCTGTAACAGCATCCCACTTCATGCCTAGAGCTTTCACCTTGTTTTCTTAATTAAATTCCACTTTCCTCTACACTGGTATAAATAATAAACTCCATAAATCTGAATTTATTCTGAACTTCTGTTTGGTACGATGGCATTCTAGGCAAACAAAATTCAAGAGAGCCTAATTTTACAAATCATTACACTGTGATCCTCATCAGTGATGCTTAAATATCAGTGCTTATGCTTTGGGGAAGACATGCAAATGATTAACTCCCACAAGTAAAAAAAGGGAAAGCATCACCGATGAGATTAAATTATGGCTAAATCAGTGCTTAACTACTTCTATGAGAGACTGCATAACAGTTAGGCTAATATAATGGGGGAAGGAGTCCAGGAGAGCTGGCTGTATTCCAAAGAAGCCTTATTAAAGGCTCAGGAATAAACCATCCCAATGTGCAGAAAGAATAGCAAATATGGCAGGTAACCAGCTTTTCTTAACAGAGAAATCTGTGGTGAGTTTAAACACAAAAAGGAAGCTTACAAGAAGTGGAAACTTTGACAGATGACTAGGGATGAGAATAAAAATATTGTTTTCTAACCTTCTTTTTCCTCCCCGGGTTACTCGGGAGTAGGTCACACTCACAGGTGTGCCTGGACACTTGATGATTTTAACATAAAAGGAGATCCTGAGTACCCCAGTGGTGATGTTGTTTAGTTGGGGATTCCCTATCCACCCCCTTGCTGCAGTCCCTTGCTCATAAAGAATATACAATGGTGCTGCCTCCACCTGGCTGGCCCTGTACACACTTAATGGAGTGCCTTGGGAGCCTCCAGGAATAAAATTATTCCAGAAATAATCTGGCTCTAACTCCAGGCCAACAATTATAAATAATATACATCTAACTGATTACATTAGAATTAACACGCCTTTACTTAACAACTTAAAGAAATAGGGTTTAACAAATTAAAAGTGAATAAAATCAATTAACAAAGTACACAGAAATAAGAGGAACTTATATATCTGGCATTTGCACTGTCACCATTTATCTCACCCCAGAGCGTGCACTCCTCTTGATTCAGAGTCCCAGATGCTTGCGTAGGCACGCTTGAAAGTATGCAGTTGGAATGGAGACAGCACTGTGCAGCTCTTGTGTGTCTTAGTTCAAGCTGAGCAGCCAGCTGAAAAATCCCTCTGCCACTGGAGTAGGCCCCACCAAATGCCAGCAGCTCTGGTTCCCTGAGCAGATCACTCTGGCTCTCACTGGACCTAGAGTCAGTTTGTCTTTTGTGCTCCTTCCTAGGCAGCACTTTTCCAAACAGCCTACTTTTCCAACTCAGTCACCTCCTGTGAAGGTTAATGTAAGCTCTTCCCACCCACAGGCACAGCCAGAGTCTCTCCCCTCCAGGGACAATCAACAGCAGCCTCCAAAGCAGCCTGCTAGATCCAAGCCCCAGCAGTAAAGGTAACAGGCTCTGGCTGCAACACAACAGCTCCTGGCCTAGAAAAGGCTCCACACCAGCAGCTTGGCTCCTCTCTCCAAAAAATGGAGCCTAGTCAAACTTTCTGTCTGCATAGCCTTGAAGAGGCACTGTTCCCCCTTTTTTCCTCAAGTGCTCATGGGAGTTGTAGTCTTTAGGACTAGATTACAATACAAAGGATCCTCTCAGAAAAAAGGCAGGTGCCCCTTTAGTAAGGGGACTACAGCTTGAGCATGCAGTGGTGTAATCAAGAAGGCCAAAGTGCAACTGGAGTTGCAGCTAACAAGAGATGTGAAGGATAACAAAAAGGATTTTGACTGGTATATTAGCAACAAGAAGGTGGTCAGGGAAAGTGTAGGATACTTAGGGCATGTCTACACAGCAGGGCAAAAGATGAATTAAGTGACACAACTTCAGCTATGTAAATTGTGTAGCTGAAGTCGAAATAGCTTAATTCGGCTTTTGACGCTGTCTGCGCAGCAGGAAGTCAAAGGAAGAACACTCTTCCTTCGACTTCCCTTTCTCTTTGTGAAATGAGAGTTACAGGAGTCAGAATAAGAAGTCTTCCAGTGCACCATTATTTCAAAATAATGGCTTGTAGTATAGACACACTCTTTGTTATTTCACAGTAACGTCAGTTATTTTGAAATATCACTGCTGTGTAGATATACCCTTACTGAATGGGAAAACCAACCAAACAACAGACGATGTGGAAAAAAGCTGAAGTATTCCATGCTTGTTTTGCCTCAGTCTTCACAGATAAGGTAAGTTTTCAGACTTCTGCACCAGGCAGCACAGTATGAGGAGGTTAGCAGCCCTCAGAGGTGAAAGAACAGGTTAAGGCAGTGGCACTAGATCACTTTTTGAATTTAAGTGCAATCCAAGATCTACCTCACACCCAAATACCCTTGCCCTGCCTCCTTTGTGCCCCTTCTCTGAGGCCCCACCTCTGCTCACTCCATCCTCCCTCATTTTCACCAGGCTGGAGCAAAAGCAGCTGCTAATTAATTATGCAAATGAAGCACAGTGATAGTTGATGCCATGCTTCATTTGCATAAGCTTTTCTGCAAGAAGGCTACAGTATAGCTGTAGCCCAAGGGTGCTGAAAGAGTTGGTTAATGTGATTCCAGAGCCATTGGCCATTTTAAAAAATTCTTGGCAATAGGTAGAGGTCCCAGACAATTGGAAAAAAAGGCAAATAAAGTGCCCGTATTTTAAAAAGAGGAATAATACTAATACTAATTATTATTAATAAATAATAATAATAATCCAGGAAACTGCAAACCAGTCAGCTTCTCCTCAGTCCCTGAAAAAAATCCTGGAGCAGGTCCTTAAGAAGTCCATTTTGAAGCACTTGGAGGAGAGGAAGATGGTCAGGAACAGACAACATGGATTCACCAAGGGCAAGTCACGTTTGACCAACCTATTTGCCTTCTGTGATGAGATAGCTGGCTCTGTGGACATGGCAAAAACAGTGGACATGATATACTTTGACTTTAGCAAAACTTTTAATACAGTCTCCCACAGTATTCTTGCCAGCAGGTTAAAAAACTATGACTGGAGAGAAAACTGACTAGATCATTGAGCTTAGCAGGTAGTGATCAAAGGTTTAATGTCCACCTGGCAGCCGGTATTAAGTGGGATGCCCAAGGGGTCAGTCCTGGGGCTGGTTTTGTTCAATATCTTCATTATTGATCTCGATGATGGGATAGATTGTACCTTCAGCAAATTTGAGGATAACACTAAGCTAGGGGGGAGATGTAGATACTCTGGAGGGATAGGTTCTGGAGTTACCTAGTCAAATGGAGGATTTGGCCAAAATAAATCTGATGAGGGTCAGCAAGGACAAGTGCAAAGGGACTTTGGAGAGGGAGGTCCAGTGAACATAAGAATATAAGAACAGCCCTACTGTGTCAGACCCAAAGTCCATTTAGCCCAGTATCCTGTCTGCTGCCAGTGGCCAATACTAGGTGCCCCACAGGGAGGGAACACAACGATCCCTCTCCTGTCACCCATTTCCAGAAAATGGAGAGGCTAGGGATACCATTACTACCCATTGTGGCTAATAGCCATTGATGGACCTAACCTCCATGAATCTATCTAGCTCTTTTTTGAACCCTGTTAAAGTCCTAGTCTTCACCACATCCTCTGGCAAGGAGTTCTGCAGGTTGATTGTGAGCTGAGTAAAGAAAACTTTCTTTTGTTTGTATTAAAACTGCTGCCTATTAATTTCATTTGGTGACCCCTAGTTCTTATATTGTGGGAATAAGTAAATAACTTTTCCTTATTGACTTTTTGCACACTAGTTGTGATTTTATAGACCTCTATCATAGCTCCCCTTAGTCTCCTCTTTTCTAAGACGAAAAGTCCAAGTCTTTTTAATCTCTCTTCATATGGAACCCCTTCCAGACTGTGCTCTGACAGATGCTTGTCTGGCAGGTTTAATCACTCACGTGCTCATGGTTTAACTCATCACCATATATACAGGGTTGGGAAGGAATATTCCCCATATCAGATTAGCAGTCACCTTGAGTGGGGAGTTGCCTTTGCCTGTAGCATATAGGGGCAGATCACTTGCCAGAATTATCTGTGTCTCTCTCACTTAATCATCTCCCTGTCATTGTGAGTGGCTTAAGCATAGGTGTACCTCGGTCCCTCCTATTCTTTGCCTGTGGCACATAATAGTTTAGTTTCCTATGGGCTGCAATATATTGATCTAGTTCTGGTTGTTGGTTTAATGTATGAATGTTTGGGGTGGTGGTGATGGTGATATACAGGTGGTTAGATTAGATGATCTAGTATTCCTTTATGGCCTTAAACTCTAAGGGTATGTCTACACTAGCTCGTTAGTTCGAGCTAGGTAGGCAAATGAGGGCAACCGGAGTTGCAAATGAAGCCCGGGATTTAAATATCCCGGGCTTCATTTGCATGTTGCCGGGCGCCGCCATTTTTAAATCCCCCTTAGTCCTAACTCCGTGCCCGCGGCTACACGTGGCACGGACTAGGTAGTTCGAATTAAAGATCCTAATTCGAACTACCATTACTCCTCTTTCCACGAGGAGTAATGGTAGTTCGAATTAGGATCTTTAATTCGAACTACCTAGTCCGTGCCACGTGTAGCCGCGGGCACGGAGTTAGGACTAAGGGGGATTTAAAAATGGCGGCGCCCGGCAACATGCAAATGAAGCCCGGGATATTTAAATCCCGGGCTTCATTTGCAACTCCGGTTGCCCTCATTTGCCTACCTAGCTCGAACTAACGAGCTAGTGTAGACATACCCTAAGACTCTGACCCAGGCCCATGGCTCCCATCAACTTTAATGAAAGCCTCAGCATCTCTAAAAATAAGGGCAATTGTATTCAGGTGCCTAACTTTAGGTGCCCAAGTTTGATAATGTCAGTAATTTATATAATATCTGTGCAATCACTTGGAATTATTTAAGCATGGAGAAAAGGACTTTGAAAGAGAAGGATTCTTTTTGATCAACAGGACTGTGGGATGCCCTGCAAACATTATACAGGTAAACTGCAACTTGTAGACAAGCAGATGCTGGGAATGTAAGATGAGGATGGATTTTTTTCCCACCAAAAATCAACTAAAATATTTTCTGAAGTTTTCATTTATACATCAGGAGTTTTCAAGCAAGTTAGAAAGGCTTGTTTGCAAGAGTTCATCTCTGATAAAAGGCCTACTGCTGCTCTAGAAGTGAAGGAAATCACTACTGATGAAATTCAAATCAAGGTCTGCCTCCTCAATTATTAATTGTAAATTTAATTTATAGTCCACTAAAAGATTCACCTGACATTGCTTCGGTCCTTAACTCAATTAATTTTGGCGGCTTTTTTGAAAATAAAATGAAAATGTACATGCTTCATTTAAATAATTGCTCTGGGGTGGGGCTGGGGATGAGGGTTCAGTATGCAGGCTGCCACAAGAAGAGAGAACTGCTGGCCCTCTCTCACTGCATCAGATTGGGGCCAGGTAAAAAGAGCCTCTCTATTGCCTCTGCAGTTCCAGCGGACACAGCCAGCAGAGGGGTCCATGTGCCCTGGCTGGGAAAAGTCCATATTCATCTGCCCCCTGTGTTCTCCAGCCAGAATGAGGAATGGAGCAAAGGCTATGTCTAGACTGCAGGCTTCTTTTGGAAGAACCTTTTTTTGGAAGAGATCTTCTGAAAAAACTTCCAAAAGAGAGCGTCCACACTGAATGAATACTATCTCATATGTAAGCTGTGATTACTATGGGCAGAATGGCCACCAGGGCACCTGTGCTTTTTCCTCTTCTTGTGAAAGAACTCCCTCTTCCCCGTCCACACATGCCTTTTTCCAGAAGAGCTCTTTCGGAAAAAGGCTTCTTCCTCATAGAAAGGGGATTACCAATGCTGGAAAACCCCCTCTGTTCTTTCAATTTACTTTCAGAAGAACGTGATTGCAGTGTGGATGTAACTCAGGTTGTGTCAGAAAAATGGTGGTTTTCTGACAAAACTCTGTAGTGTAGACATATGCAAAGTGAGCACTTTCCCCTTGCTTTCTGATGAAGGGGAACACCCAGCAATGTTCCAGTATTAATTGGGAGGAGGGAGGGAATTTCAGCCTCCTCACTCTCCCTCAAGGAGAATGGAGTGTGGGGTCTGGGTCTATCCCAGATCGGGAGGGAGCCCCAAGCCAGCTCCTTTCACCTGCCTGGAATCCCATTCCAAGCACATCCCATTTTCCTGGCACAACCAAACTCTTGCCTTGTTTTAAGTTATAAGAAAAAGCTGTATACTCAATTAGGAAGTCCTAGTTCCTATGGTTTATCAGGAGTTTTTGAACAGACAGATGGACAGATACAGACAGACAAACTCTCAGATATGTACAGTGGAGTCCAGATTATCCGTCATTCGGTAATCCGACACTCCGCTTTATCCGACCCTGCAGCTCCCGGGGACAAAGCGGTGCTGCGGCATCAGCAACTCCAGGGCTCGGGGCAGGAGAATGGTCCCGCTCGCTGCCCCGTCGCTCTCCTGGAGCCGCTGATGCCACTCCTGCCGGCGCCGCTTTGTCCCCCAGAGCTGCAGGGTCGGATAAAGTGCGGGCCGGGAGAACGGCCCCGCTTGCTGCCCCATCGCTCTCATAGAGCCGCTGATGCCTGCAGCTCCCGGGGACGAAGTGGCGCTGGCAGGAACGACATCAGCCGCTTCGTCCCCGGGAACTGCAAGCATCAGCAGCTCCAGGGTGCGGGGCGGGAGAATGGCCCCGCTTGCTGCCCCGTTGCTCTTTTGGAGCAGCTGATGCCGCTCCTGCTGGGGATGAAGTGGTGCCAGCAGGAGCGGCATCAGCTGCTCCAAGAGAGCAATGGGCAGCAAGCGGGGCCATTCTCCCGCCTGGTGCCCTGGAGCCACTGATGCCGCTCCTGCCGGCGGCGCTTCGTCCCCGGGAGCTGCAGGCATCAGCGGCTCCAGGAGAGCGACGGGGCAGCGAGCGGGGCAAGGCGCCAGGGAGCTGCAGGGAGGGAAGGGGCCAGGGCCAGGCAGGGATGGGGCCAGGCTACAGTAGAGTCCCTATCATCCGACATATTCGGTAATCCAACCACATGTCGGTCCTGTTTAGGTCGGATAATTGGGACTCTACTGTACTTGAATGTCCTTGGAAACAAAAGCGAGTATTCTACATTTTTGCATCATTATGTAGTCATGGTAACCTATTTCACTCCTCTCAGGTGAAATGCATCTTAAGACATGCAAAAATTAACTCCAATGTTTACATTTAACTTTAATTCAGAGTTACAAAGATTTCCCACTGTCAATATATGTTTACAAGAGAGAAGATGTATTATCTGCTCCACCTATGTGATCTTGGGCAAGTCACTTCATTTCTCTGTGCCTCTATTATCCATATATACAATAGGAGCAATAATAATTCCCTACCTGACAAGGGTATTGTGAGAATGAAAGTACGAAAGATTATGAGACACTCAACTACAGAAGTAACATTCGTGAACCTGGAAGGATGGAGCACAGGTTTCAGGAGAGAAGAGAAGACACCAGGAAGCCAGTCTGCATACACATGACTGGAATCCAAGTAGCATTGCAAATAGTGCTCTTAATAAAGAGCCAGTTTAGTTTTAGAAACATTGAATCCTTTTATGTTACTATCCAGCATACAGTACATGAAACAAGCATCACAGAAATTAAGACAATATAAATACTGTAGATAGAAAGACAGCAAAAAAATTTAAAGTGTCAGGGCCTTACTTCTCCAGAATCCCCCCCTTTATTAAATTTTCTAGATGACTTCTACCTCAGAAGAAAGTCAAATTAAAAAGGAACAGCTCAGATAAAATGTCTGAATGATAACAGCTCTAAAATAGTCAATCACATATAAGACATACAGTACATATTATAAAATGCAAACTAAACAAGTATATTTGCCCTAGAATAATTGTAGTATTCTAACCAGGAATCCATCTCTCAGGTCCACAGTTATTTTTCTGTTACATACAACCAGAAGATTTGACATACTCACAATATCTTGTAAATGTTCTGAACAAATCTTAAGAAATTAAGATAAGATTTAACTTAACTCAGTCAAGCTTATTAAATTAGGGTTAATACATCTAGGGTACATAGCATTAAAAAGGCAGTTGTGTATTTGTTGTTTTGGCATCATACGTACCTTCTTTAGTAGGCACTGGGAATGCTAATGGACTTTTTCCATTAGCCTCTAAAGTTACCTTTTCCCCAGGGGAGAAATGTACATACTAGTCCAAACTGGATTCCCCAGAGACCAGCAAATAAAATACAGTTGAATAAAAGCCTGAGATTTAACCTGACTCGGGCCTTTTTCCTGACCCAGCTAACAGACTTGACCCCTGATTCACGGGAAACCCAAACTTTAAGGGAGGATTGGAAAAACTGGGTCTACTGTGACCTTATAAGACTGTGCTTGTTTTTGGCTGAAGCTCTGAACTTGGAACCACAAGGAATTCGCTTGGTGGGGTTGAAGGATTTATCTCAGAGTCCAGATGAAATCTGGTAAGATGATTAGAAATAGTTTAGGTTCTTTTATTGTTTTTCATATGTTTTATCTGCAATGCTTTTTACGTTAAGAATAAAGTAGGCTTGCTTAGAAAATTCTGTTCAGTAACTTTACATCTAACAATCCCTCTATTCTAAGTCTCTGAAGAAAAAGCAAGCAGATCTGCTTAGGTAGACTCTTTGGTGATAGTGGCACAATGTAGGCAAGAAACCTTACAACCTGAAAATACTCTGGTCAGAAGAGAGTGGGACACGTCTCCACCTGAGAGAGGCAACAGCTGGGGAAGTGGAAGCCTGAGAATGGTTGCTTTTGCTGAACCACTGAGAAGAAATAAAGGTGCAGTTGCTCTGAACTGTGACAGAAGGGTCTAGTGTTCCTTAGGTAATCACTATGTGTCAATTGACTGGATTGTTTTAGTACAAACTAACCTGAAATTTTATTGCTGGGAGACTAGCCATCAGGGGAATATTAGGAAGACAACTGTCAGTCAAAGAACTGATAGCTGTCAGTCAGAGGGTGGGTATTATATACCTGCAAAACATTATTATTTTGTTATCTCTAACTCTGATTTTAAAAGCAATCTATCACAGGCCAAAATCTCTGCTTGCATAAATCCACTGACTTCAATGGAATTACTCCAGTAGAGAATTTGGCCCCATGTTACTACTGAGGTTTCCATCACAAGTGCACGCAGAGGCTACATGAAACAATAGATGGAAACAATTTCAAACACTAAATGCAGTCATATGCATGGAATGAAAAAAGTCTTAAAGCCCCTGCATGCTTGCACTTTCCCTCCTTCAGAAGGCGGCTGGGTAAAAGGTGTGGGGGGGGGGGGGGAAGGCAGAGAACCAACTTGATTTAGGGTACATGAGTTTAAGTGTAGTCTTCACTCACTCTTGCTAATGATGTGCTTAGCTATTCATTAGGACTAACTCTGGTCACTAGAGAGGGCAATTTGAGGTTGTGTAAGAACACTCATTAATATAGAACAGATTCCCCTGAATCAAATAGTTCTTATACCACCAAAAATCTCTTAGCACTCAGCAGAATTGTATTAATCCCTTCATTCAATGGCTTTGGTGGGCTTTTCCATGATGCCCTGAAGCATCAACTTAGCAAACACCTACTTAAGTCTAGGGGGGTAGCTGTGTTAGTCTGTAACTTTAAAAACAACAAGCAGTCCTGTGGCACCTTTGAGACTAACAAAAACATATGGTATCATGAGCTTTCATGGGCAAAACCCACCCACTTCATCTTGCTTAAGTGCCTTTTACTTCAGTGGGGAGTAAGCATGTGCTTAAGTGCTTTCTAGAATTGGGATCTTTATCTCTTCCTTCTAGACCTGGCTTCATGCTTCCTTTCACTCTCTTTCTTGCACTGGGAATAGCCTCTCCTCCTTTAGATCCTTACTTGCAATCCACTTCTATTGGGAATTCTTCCGACACTGATTGCATGCATTACTGCACCACCATCTGCTCTATGCAAAACCATGTATGCAGTTAAGTATTAAGTAAATAATAGGTGTACTTTTAATAGGAGTAAATAAACACTACCTTAATTCTCACTAAGTTTTATTCACACTGCGTGAAGTAGTTAAGTGCTATTAAATTAAGGGGCAAATTCTCTCTCTCACTCACACTGAGTAGCATGTTACTCAGCAACAAATTCTACTGAGGTCAGTTGGACAACCCATGGGAGCAAGTGACCACTCAGCATGAGTTAAGGAGTCAAGACATAATTCTGAATAATTAATGTATTATTGAAGAAATAGTTAGATAAGAATTAATTATAATTGAAATTTGCCTACTACCATATAGTTAACACCTAATAAGTATCTAATGGATTACTGCAGAGGAGTAACTAATTAAACATTACTTATTTTAAAATAGTTTTTTAACAGTACTAAAGTAAAGCTGATGCAGAGAGTTATGAAATATTAAGTGTAATTTAATTCTTGCCTGCCTGGTGCAGAAATTTTAGCTATCAAACAGAGATGAAATCAGCTAGTTCAGATAGAAAGATTAAAAAAACTCCTTTGGGCCACTTAAAAATGATGTAAGTGTATGAAATAGCAAAGCTGTTAAATGATTACTCTACCTGTCTCTTCAAGGGGGAGGGAGGAGAGAGTTGCCCAGCATGAAAATGTAAGATCAAATTGTGTAGGGATGACAGAGTAGTAACTAAGTAGAGGGCAGACAGAAGAATTGGTTGGGGAAAAGAAAAGATGCACATGAAGCAAAACACAGCACTGAGTTCAGATAGCATATACCCAGCAAAATCTTCACTCAAAAGTTTTAAATGATCCTTTGATTCCAAAGAAATTGGTGAGATTTTAGGTGGCAAATAGAGCTCTATTGATTTAGTTTAAAAGAATAAAATCACAAGATTAAATATGAAAATGTATAGTCATGGGGGATATCTTGAAATCTACCTTATAATTTGTTGTGGAGGAAGACACAGTTCCTGAAAAAACAATTTGTGTTAAGGAAAGCCAACTAGAGAGTCATCCATAAGAGGACATGATTAACTGATCTTTTGAAGATATTACTGCTATGATGGATAAGGGGAACACAGTAATGTGACCAGTATCAGTTGTGTTACTCTGTATCTGCAAAAACAGTGAGGAGTCTTGTGTCATCTTAAATATTAACAGATTTATTTGGGCCTAAACTTTCATGGGCAAAACCCGACATTATCACATGCCAGAAATAAATCTGGTAGTCTTTAAGATGCCACAGGACTCTCTGTTGTTTTTACAGTGATGTGATAGATTTCAATTTTCCAAAAGCATTTGACAATTTTACAGCTTAGCAATTAATGGCTAAAAAGTCGTGGTATGAGGTAGGATGGGAAACCTCATAGGGATGGGCCTAGAGCTGAACTTTTCAAATGAAGGGTTGTTAGTAGAGCTGTGAGAAGGATGGAAGTTTGGTTCATGAAGCATTTTGAGATTTCTTAAACTGGCTTGATTTTGAACAGGAGTGAAAATGAAGGAAATGAAGGAATGAAGGAAAATTCTGAAAAAAAAATTAGTTTTGGGTTGATCAAAATAATTTGTTCTAACAAATCATTTCATTTTATTTTTAAAATGTATTATAAAAATTATCTAGATGAGAGAAACACCTGACCCATATAATCAATTTATCTTCCTAACACAAAGAATCCAACAAATCTAATATTAACTAACCACTAATGCTAAAAAAGGTGTGACAATGTGTATTTTTCTACAATAGCCTATTCTTATAATTGGAGAACTACATACTGTCCATCCACACTTGTGTGAGATTGTAGGGGAAAAAGGGAAGCAAATAGTTTGCATTAATGACCCCGTCACCTTTGCCACCTTTATTTGATTTTTGAAACAGAAACATCCTTAAAATGATGAAATAAAGTGGAAACAGCAGATGAAGTTATTTTGAGAATAAATAAACCAAATCCTAATTTGAATTGTTCTCCTCTCACCTATGACCTGTCACAATGGACTAACAAGCTGGCCAGCTACCTATGCTGCAGAAGTCATTGCTAGTGTACAAACAGCTATCACTCAAATCTAACACACCATAATCATTTAGCTTATATAAAGCCTGAAGCTTTCGTGCACAAGCCAATTAAAATAACACAAAATCAGTATCTTGTAGAAACTAGTAAAGACAATTTCACTGTTGAATAGAATATCTAACCTGGAAAACAATTTAAGGATTTCGTGTGCGCATCTCAATTGTTCTTTTAATAAGCACAGAAAAAGTGAAAAGCAAGCAAACAATGTGCTAGGTAGCCTCTTCCAATTGATTTTTTTATCTGTCTCCACTGCACAAAAAATTAAAAAGATATTTGAAGTAACACAACTTTAGCCAATCTATGAAATTGAATGTCCCAAAGCAGCTTCCACGTGCCTGAACAAGAACACAATGAGGGAAATAGGTAATCTAATTATAAAACTTATGACCATTAAGTTATTTATGTTGCAGATATTTGCTGAAGCTCTTTGCAAAACTTTAAATATGTAATCTAAGAAAATAATTTTTCTGGAAAATGACTTAGATAAGTAGTGATGATAAATTAAAATGAATCATGTAGAAGCCACTGTATAGTAACATTAGATGCAATTCTGCTATCGAGATTGCCTTGGTATTGTCAGCAGTTAAAAAACAGTTCTCAAATGATCAACATCTATTTCCAGAACTGCATATTTCAATAATATTCAGTTACAAATTATTATGAACTTCCTTCCAAGAAGCAGAAAAGATATTCAGATGAATAAAGGTTCATTTAATGAAGTGTCAAGTATTTACCTTAAAGGTAATCATAGCAGGTGAACAAAATAGAAGACTATACATTGTAAAAAATATATTGTATGAGATTTGGGGAAAAAACCAGGCTCTAAATTTCCACTAAAAGTAAACAATAGAGAACCACATTCAGTAAGACTGCATGGAATCAAGACAGAAACTGGTAGTTTCACTCTGTGCTACAATTAATGTATAGCTTAATATTTACCTTCCTGTAATTCAGTACATGGCCTCTGCTGAGTCCATAATCTAATCCAAGGGCTTCCGTTTTGTGCAACCCCCCCCCTTTTGTGCAAGATCCTTATTAATCCATAAGGATCTTGTGCAAAAGGGGGTTTTTGCACAAAACAGAAGCGGCTGCACTGCTTCTTTTTGCGCAAAAACCCCTTGCACAAAAAGAATTGGCAGAAAATATGCTAATGACATCGCGACGCATGCTAATGAGTCCCTCATTAGCATATTTTCTGCCGCAAAAACATAGTGTAGACAAAGCCCCTGGGCTTAATTTCTATCCTCTAAATCAAAGGGGAGGCTGGAGAGATGCATTGGCAGAATTTACCCCCATTTTTTAACCCATCTCTCTCTCCCTGTGTTTTTCTCTCTCTCAAAAATAAAGTAAAATAAAATGAAATGAAACAAAATACAAATTTTAAAGATGAACCATCAAAAGTTTTAACTGGTTTGCTATTGGGTAATTTACCACATATTATTACCCAGTGAATCCTATGTATCGACAGTATTTATGAAGATAAATGGATATCATGAACTAATACTGAAGCTACTGTGTAACAGACTTGACTGGTATTTTTGATAACTAGTTATTAAGGACTATTTAATGTTGAAAAATATTTGAGCAGCCTCACATTTACCAATTTGGGTTTTATGTTTACATTAGATGTTTCCCCTTTAGTTGTCAAGAGCTTATCGGTAGTAATGTCCAGAAGCACCATCATCTGAAGGTGAATGGGTGTGGCAGTTGATGCAATATAGTATGAATGATTGGACTAAAGGCAAAATGAATGAAAAGGAGGTTATTTTGCAAGGAGGCATAATTTTGTTGTTCCATGCTTACCTGAAATGGGAATTTTGCTTTACTAATGAATCTGCAAGACAGGGTGCTTATGTAGGATCTAATTTTGTTTTCAATTACTTCTGTGCTAATGCGGTAACACTAGATTTACACTGATGTAAATGAAAGCAGAATTTGGCCCACAGCAGTTAATTTTTCATTGAATTAAAAGCAAAATGCTAAAGAATCAAATCTCCAGTTCTCACTTGCAAGAATCTTCTATTTAGCATTTGTTTCAGTGAAGTTTGGAAACAGGTTAAAGCAACACTGAGGAACAAACATTTTGCCTCCCAGCAAAGTCACAGCCAAACACATTTCTAGACTTTATTCACTAAATGAAAGTAACTTGGAAGTTTGCACAATCTAAAATATGGGCCAGCATCTCCACATCACACATCAGTTACCCATTTGTTCCTCTGTGGTAACAAATTTTAATTGAAGCCTGAAACTCAAAACTGAAAGATATAGAAATAGGGAAAACCAATCACCTACTGCAGAAAGCTAAGGGTATTTCTAAAGTTCAAGAAGCTTTTCAAAAAGGTAGAATGAATGTAATCTTTAGGGGAAATGTCAATTTTATTCTGGGCAACGGCAGTCAAAACATGAGGGATTTTAGATGGAATGGTTAAGAATATACACTCAGAAAACTAAAGGAGGTAAATAATAGGAAAAAGGTTAACATCTTGACATTAAATTAGGGGTTTAGAAAAACTCATGGTGTGTATATATACAGGTTGCACCTCTAAAATCCAGGATTCTCTGGTCCGGCAACATCAATGGTCTGGCGTGACTACGGATGTTCCAGGAGCAGAGTCCCAGCGCACTGCAGGGGGTGACAGCTCGGGAGCTGGCATGTGGCTCAGTTGGTCTGCAGGGGAGGAAGGAGAGGGAGAAGGGAACCATTGAGCAGCTCAGCTGGAGGGGGGCAGGAAGCTTATGCGGCTTAGCTGGTCTGCAAATGCAGAGGGACAGGGAGCCGGTGTGCGCAGCTGAGCTGCGGGGAGAGCCAGGAAGTGGGAAGGGAGTAGAGGGGGCCCCTGAAATGACCTCCCATGGTCTAGAAAAATCCTTCATACAGTAGATTCATCTGTCAATCTTTAGGTTTGGTATTGCTCTGCAGGAAATCTGAATGTGCAGCTCTTTGAACTGAGTTAAATAGCTGTATGAAATGAAACCCTTTTACATTCAAGTCACTATGATAGAAAATATATGCCGACTGACTTGTTTTGCTCCATAGTATTAGTATAGAAAACTGAAGACCAGATTTGTGCTCAGAGGTATAAATAAATATATGTACAAAATAGATTAAGTACTGCTTTGGGATCAATAATCAAGATTTATGAGCCTCTAAGAACTAGTCTACACACAGATTTTGTGCTGCTATATCAATTTCAGATAGGGGTGTGGTTTTTCCCCCCTTAATAATTATAACAGCACAATTCCTAATGCTGGTGACTTATACCATTATAAGTTATTGTCCTTCCTATACGTGAATATTCCTCACTGGAGGTTTTTAAGAACAGGTTTGACAAACACCTGTCAGGGATGGTTTAGGTCAGGCATGGACAATAATTTGGGCGGGGGGGCCATGTCATGAATTTTGATACATGGTCACAGGTCAGCTCTGCTCCCAGAATGGGTGGGACCTCAGGTGGAAGGTGTGGGTCTGGGGCTACAGAGAGAGAAAGTGTGTGTAAGGGTACATCTACACTGCAGTGCTATTTTGGGATACTTCTAGTATTCCAAAATAGCTATTCCACATCTTGATAAGTGCGCCCATTATTTTGAAATATCTTTTGAAATAATGGGCATGCTATTCCGACATCTCTGTAAACCTCATTCCATGAGGATTAAGGGACATGTTGGAATAGCTGTATATTTCAAAATTTGGCGCTGTGTAGAAAGTGCCAAATTATGAAATAAGCTATTTTGAAATTAACTAGAAATAAACTATGCAATTTGCATAGCTCAAATTGCATAGCTTATTTCGAGTTAAGGGTGCAGTGTAGATGCACTCTAAGGCTAGGTCTACACTACACAGTTTTTGCGCAAAAACTCAGAGCATCCACACCTCGAGCACATTTTTGCACAAGTAAACGAAAGAACAGAGGGGTTTTTCTGGTGTAGGTATTCCTCCTTCTGTGAAGAATAACTCCTTTTTGCGCAAAAGCTCTAATGCAAAAAGGTGTGTGTGGACAGGGAACAGGGTTTTTTTGCACAAAAAGAGGCAACCGAAAAAAGTACAAGTGCCCTGGTGGCCATTCTGTAAATAGCAGAGTTTCCTTTCAAGAGTGTCTCCAGGCAGTCTGGATGCTCTCTTGTGCAAAAGTGCATTGCTTTTTTGTTGCACTTTTGCAGTGTGGACACGCTCTTATGCAAGAAGTTTTTGCGGACGATCTCTTCTGCAAAAAACTTCTTGCGCAAGAAGCCTGTAGTGTAGACATAGCCTAAGTGTGAAAGAGAGACACTCTGTATCTGAGAGACAGATTTTGTGACACTGAGTATGTGTGGCCAGTGCGTGTATGACAGTGACTCTGTGTGTGTGTGAGTGAGTGAGTGAGAGAGAGAGAGTTCATGAGCACTGAAATCTTAGAAACAGTGCACTGCCTCTTAAGACAGGCACTCTTCTCAATAACTTATCATGCTTCAGCGGGAGCAGCTCTACTGTGCATCTCCCTCTCCCCAACCCTGCTCTGCAGCGATGGGGTACAAGCGCAGGGGAACACCCTGACTTCAGCATTCCTCTCTCTCCTGCATCCCCTACTCTGAACAGCATGACAGACCTAAGCCAGCAGCTTGCCACATTCTGGTGGAAGGCAGGTATTCAGGGCACTGGATAAGTGGTTTCTCTTTCCCAAGTAAACTACTAGAGTCTGCCGCAATAAAATGAAAGCAGGTAAACATCTGGAGCTAGTTAATTAGACTGCTCCCTCAGGCAAGTCACTCAGTACCTGCAGCCAATTACGGCCAGTAGAGTTGCTTTAAAAGGCTTACCCTAGGTAACTGGGGGCGGGGGCAGGCAAGTAGACAAAGAGCAATGCACCAGAAGGAGAAAGGGAGGAACAAGAAGAAGCTGTGTGTGAGCTGAGAGCTGGTTAACAGGAACCAGAGGGAGACATTTTGGATGGGTTGTTTGGGGAAGTGGCCCAGGGAAAAAGCTGCCAATTTGGAAGGAAAAATAACCTTGACTACTGCTGCCACTTTAGGGTCCCTGGGCCAGAACCCGGATTAGCAGGCAGGCCCAGGTTTCCCCCAAACCTTCCCCCAACACAGAGCCTGTCCCAAGAAAAGAGACCAGGACTATCAGGGAGTTTTCACCCCAAAAACATGGACTAGCCTGTGATGAGTATGGCTCACTAAGCTGTAAAGAAAAAAGGGTGTGTATAGGACCACAGCAAGTCTCTGAGGCTAATATTATCCACCAGTAGCGTGAGACCCAGGAGCATGGCCAGAACTTTGTCACAACAGCTAACAGGAGAATCCTGGGAACAGCTAGGCTGCACGATGGAGCAAGGTGGGGGAGAAGCAGGTGAACACACGCTGCAGGCTGTAAGAATGCACGCTCTGCTAATCAGCTGAGTGAGCTGAAGAGAAATGCTTGGTGGGCTGGATCTGGGCCTGGTTTTCCCCACCCCTGATTTAGGTTTATTTGGTCCTGCCTCAGTGCAGAGGGCTGAACTACATGGCCTTTCAAGGTTCCTCCCAGTCCTACTTCTCTGTGAGTCTATGATATATTAACATAAGCACCTTTATACTGGTAAAACTGTGTCCACATACAAGGTGTTATATCACTTGAGCTCTAATGAAATAGTTAAAAAAGTGCAACTTGTGTTGTAGATAAAACTAAAGGACAAGTTTTATAAAGGTATTTTAGCATCCAATGCTGCAGATAGGGCACCTTTGAAAATCCCACGAGGCACCTAACAGGACAGGCACCTAACTCTTATTGAAATCAATGGCACTTAAAAATCTCATTAACGGTTGATCTATGTTATTAGATACTCAAATAGTTTTGAAAGTCTAGCTCTAAGTCCTCTATCCTGCATATATTCACTTGAATGTTTTTTGTTTTTTTTTAAACATACGGGGTATGTTTAGACTACATGCCTCTGTCACCAAAGGCATGTAAATTAGACTACCCGACAGAGTCAATGAAGCCGGGATTTAAATATCCCTGGCTTCATTAAAATAAAAATGGCCACCGCGCTGTGCTGGCTCAGCTGATTGTCGGCACAGTGCGCGAGTCAAGACGTGGATCGGTCGACAAGGGAAGCCTTTGTCGACCACTCCTGTAAACCTTGTTTCATGAGGCATAAGGGAGCGGTTGACGAAGGCTTCTCTTTTCGACCGATCCATGTCTTGACTCGCGCGCTGTGCCGACGATCAGCTGAGCCGGCACAGCGCGGCGGCCATTTTTATTTTAATGAAGCCAGGGATATTTAAATCCTGGCTTCATTCACTATGTTGGGTAGTCTAATTTACATGCCTCTGGAGACAGAGGCATGTAGTCTAGACATACCCAGGGATAGTCCCAGAGAAGTCCATGTAAATTACTCACATGTGAGTCTAGTCTAAACATCAAATCTGTACTGTTTTAATTATACCGGCATAGTCAAAGGGTTATAGTCTCGATGCCCTGGTCTTTGGATTGCTACCCCTTCCTGCTTCTCCACATGGGAACTAACGATACGGCCAAGAATGACCTTGAGTGGGTTACTGCGGATTATGTAGCACTGGGAAGAAGGATCAAAGAATTTGGCATGCAAATGGTGTTCTCATCCCATCCTCCCTGTTGAAGGGAAAGGACTGGGCAGGGATTGTCAAATTGAGGAAGTAAACGTGTGGTTGCGCAGGTGGTGTCGGAGAGAGGGCTTTGGTTTCTTCGACCATGGGACTCTGTTCCGGGCACAAGGATTGTTAGGAAGAGATGGGATCCATCTAACAAAGAGAGGAAGGAGCATCTTCACGGGCAGGCTTGCAAACCTAGTGAGGAGGGCTTTAAACTAGGTTCGTTGGGGGACGGTGACCAAAACCCTGAGGGGAGTGGGAAAGTTGGATACCGGGAAGAAATGCAAAGAGGAATGAGCAAGAAAGGAGGACCCCTGGTTCGAATGGAGAAGATAGGGCGATCAACTGGTTCTGAGGTGTTTGTACACCAATGCGAGAAGCCTGGGCAACAAACAGGAAGAACTGGAGGCCTTGGCCCAGTCCAAGAAATATGATTTAATTGGGATAACAGAGATTTTGTGGGATGACTCTCATGACTGGAGCACTTTCTTGGAAGGGTATAGACTGTTCAGGAAGAACAGGCAGGGGAGAAAAGGAGGAGGAGTTGCATTGTATGTAAGAGAGAACTATGATTGCTCAGAACTCCAGTATATAAAGGGAGAAAAACCTGTTGAGAGTCTATGGGTTAAGTTTAGAGGTGCAAACAACAGCAGTGATGTTGTGGTTGGTGTCTACTACAGGCCGCCAAATCAGGTGGATGAGGTAGATGAGGCTTTCTTCGGACAACTGAGAGAAGCTTCCAGATTGCAGGCCTTGGTTCTCCTGGGGGACTTTAATCACCCTTCACTCTGTTGGGAGACCAATACGGCAGTACACAGGCAATCCAGGAAGTTTTTGGAGAATGTTGGGGATAACTTCTTGGTACAAGTGCTGAAGGATCCAACCAGGGGCTGTGCGCAGCTTGACCTTCTGCTCACAAACAGGGAGGGACTAATAGGGGAAGTAGAGGTGGGTGACAACCTCGGAAGCAGTGATCATGAGATGGTAGATTTCAGGATCCTGACCAAAGGAAGAAAAGAGAGTAGTAAAATACACACCTTGGACTTCAGAAAAGCAGATTTTGACTCCCTCAGAGACCTGATGGGTAGAATCCCCTGGGATGCTAATATGAAGGGGAAAGGAGTCCAGGACATCTGGCAGTATTTTAAAGAAGCCTTATTGAAGGCACAGAAAGAAACCATCCCGATGCGTAGCAAGAGAGGCAAACATGGTAGGAGAACGGATTGGCTTACAGGGGAAATCCTTGGTGAACTTAAGCACAAAAAGGAAGCTTACAAAAAGTGGAAACTTGGACAAATGACCAGGGAGGGATATAAATGTATAGCTCGAGAATGCCGGGGGGTTATCAAGAAGGCGAAAGCACAATTGGAATTGTGACTGGCAAAGGATGTGAAGGATAACAAGAAAGGTTTCTACGGGCTTGTTAACAAGAAGAAGGTGACCAGAGAGGGTGTGGGGCTCCTACTGGATGAAGGAGGTAACCTAGTGACAGATGATGTGGGGAAAGCTGAAGTACTCAATGCTTTCTTTGCCTCTGTATTCACGGATAAGGTCGGCTCCCGGACTAATGCGCTAAGTGACGCAAGATGGGATGAAGATGGACAGCCCTTGGTGGGGAAAGAACAGTTTAGGAAATATTTAGAAAAGCTAAACATACACAAATCCATGGGTCCAGACTTAATGCATCTGAGGGTACTGAGGGAGTTGGCAAATGTCATTGAGGAGCCTTTGGCCATTATCTTTGAAAAGTCGTGGAGATCGGGAGAGATCCCGGATAATTAGAAAGAGGTAAATTTAGTGCCCATCTTCAAAAAAGGGAAGAAGGACGATCCAAGGAACTATAGGCCGGTCAGTCTTACCTTGGTTCCTGGAAAAATCATGGAAGGGATCCTTAAGGAATCCATTTTGAGGCACTTGGAAGAGAGGAAAGTGATCAGGAATAGTCAGCATGGATTCACAAAGGGCAAGTCATGCCTGACCAATCTGATTAGCTTCTATGATGAGGTAACTGGCTTTGTGGACATGGGAAAGTCAGTGGATGTGATATACCTTGACTTTAGCAAGGCTTTTGATACGGTCTCCCACAATATTCTTGCCAGCAAGTTAAGGGAATGTGGATTGGATAAATGGACAGTAAGATGGATAGAAAGCTGGCTAGAAGGCCGGGCCCAGCGGGTAGCGATCAACGGCTCGATGTCAGGATGGCAGTCGGTTTCTAGCGGAGTGCCCCAAGGTTTGGTTCTAGGACCGGTTTTGTTCAATATCTTTATTAATGACCTGGATGAGGGGATGGATTGCACCCTCAGCAAGTTTGCAGATGACACTAAGCTAGTGGGAGAGGTAGATACGCTTGAGGGCAGTGATAGGGTCCAGAGTGACTTAGACAAATTGGAGGATTGGGCCACAAGAAATCTGATGAGGTTCAACAAGGACAAGTGCAGAGTCCTGCACTTGGGACGGAAGAATCCCAAGCATTTTTACAGGCTGGGGACCAACCAGCTACGTAGTAGTTCTGCAGAAAAGGACCTGGGGGTTACAGTGGATGAGAAGCTGGATATGAGTCAACAGTGTGCCCTTGTAGCCAAGAAGGCTAATGGTATATTAGGTTGCATTAAGAGGAGCATTGCCAGCAGATCCAGAGATGGGATTATTCCCCTTTATTCAGCTCTGGTGAGGCCACATCTGGAATATTGTGTCCAGTTCTGGGCCTCCGATTACGAAAAGGATGTGGACACATTGGAGAGGGTCCACCGGAGGGCAACCAAAATGATTAGGGGGCTGGAGCATATGACCTACGAGGGGAAGCTGAGGGAATTGGGTCTCTTTAGTCTGCAGAAGAGAAGAGTGAGAGGGGATTTGATAGCAGCCTTCAACTTCCTGAAGGGAGGTTCCAAAGAGGGTGGAGAAAGGCTGTTCTCAGTAGTGACGGATGGCAGAACAAGGAGCAATGGTCTCAAGTTGTGGTGGGAGAGGTCCAGGTTGGATATTAGGAAAACTATTTCACTAGGAGGGTGGTGAGGCACTGCAATGGGTTACCTAGGGAAGTAGTGGAGTCTCCATCCCTAGAGGTGTTTAAGTCTCAGTTTGACAAAGCCCTGGCTGGGTTGATTTAGTTGGGATTGGTCCTGCCTAGAGCAGGGGGCTGGACTTGATGACCTTCTGAGGTCTCTTCCAGCTCTATGGTTCTATGATTCTAGTTTATTCAAATGAATTCTACTTGTCCTTGCTCCATGAAATGAACTGTTAAAAGGCACAAGTGCCCATTATTTATTTGTTGTACATGCTACATTGATTTGAGTGGGAGTCTAATCAGTTCCTTTGTTTGTAATAGCCATTTAGAAAACTGAAATTTAAAATGTCTTCCCCTGACAACTTTTTCTTGTTCATTTGAGAAAAACAGGGGCCAAATACAGTTTTAAATTATGCTGTGACACTACATTGAAAACTTTGGATTTACATGTGACAGTGCATGATCGGACACATTTAATTAGTTGTCTTGTGCTTCAAATGCATTTGGACAGAGGATTTTTGAACTGGGTTTGCTGAGCTTGTTAATTGCATAACATTAGCAGATATTACGTTATCACATAAGAAATCTATATCTTAGGTAGTTCTGTTGATTCCATTGCAATATTAAGTAGGCTTCAGTAAGCTAAATATTTATCACACAACAGCTGCAACACATATTTTTGAAAGTGAAAGATTATACACCACAAGATATCTGCCAAAATGTTCAGACTTATGTATTCAATATTTTGCTTCAGCTAAAAAAAATATTAGTAATAGCCTTCACTTAGGAGTTGGCAATCGTTTCCTCATTTGTTTTGCAACTTTATCCAACATCACATTATACCTTTGGACTCTAGGAAGTTGAAAGGTATTTGGTCACACTCATGTTTTCTGCGTACCAAATCTCATTCTGAGGCAAAAAGAGTGATGCTGTGTGTCCAGGTAAACAGTAGTTCTTATGTAAGCACCTTCAATAAAACGGTTATCCACTGCCAAGTATGAACTTCTACACTCTGTTCTCAGTTACAGATCTCTGAAAATGTTGCCTGTTGAGCATTTGATGTACCGACAAGCAGCTCTTGTGAATACATTACATTCTGATGATATTCTGCCGCCTTACAATTTATCCCGATTGCTGGAGCTGCATGTCTTCAGCTTTTTAGCTTTGTTGATTGTGGCGCTCACAAAAGGAAACAGAATTAAATGTTACAGTCCATCTTCACCAGGTGTAGGACATTGCTAGCTTTACTATTTATAATTTAATTGTAATGATCATTATGATACTAAATTGGAACACATTATATTTAATTATATTTCCATTGTATTTGTATTTTGGAAAAAGATGTTATAATTTCAAGCAACATTTACATTTTTCCAATAAAATGGTAATTCTATTTACTGTGCTAGTCTGCATTACATCCAGTGTAGAAGTGCCTCATGCTTTTCTCCCTATATGCACTTTCACTGGAACAAACCTTCAGCCCATCATTGCTATTGCACACATCTCTGGATATTTTGACTGCTTTCAGTGACTTTGTTTTATACAGTAGGGCTTCATGCTGTGCATTGTGTATTGGTGTGCAGGTGTTAGTGCTATTGTTTTTGCTGTACTTCTCCACAATCCAGGCCATTCAAATCATGGGAATATATGGTCCCACAGAATTAAAGAGTTTACACAGTTGTATTTGTTAGCTAAACCACAAAAAGCAAAAATAGAAGAGAATGAAATAAGAGTGTGAAATCCTTGTGTTCTGGAATTAAGGGGAGTATTTCCACTGACTTCAATGGGGCCATGATATGAACCGAGGGAATCTTAGACATAATCTGAATAATTCATAATCTGTAGCTCCCACATGATCTTCTCATAAGTAGACTAGGGAAAGGAATCTAGATGGGGCTACTATAACGTGGCTGCATAACTGGTTGGATAACTGTTCCCAGAGAAGCTTCAGGGGGTAGCTGAGTTAGTCTGTACAGGAACAACTTTAAAAAACAACAAATAGTCTGGTAGCACTTTAAAGACTAACAAAACATGTAGATGGTATCATGAGCTTTCATGGGCCCGCGAAAGCTCATGATACCATCTACATGTTTTGTTAGTCTTTAAGGTGCTACCAGACTATTTGTTGTTTTTTAAAGTTGTTCCTAGAGAGCAGTTATCAATGGTTCATAGTCCTGCTGGAAGGTCATAATGAGTGGAGTTCCTCAGGGATCAATTCTGAGTCTGGCTCAATATCTTAATTGATGATTTACATGGTGGCATAGAGAGTATGGTTTGCAGATGATATCAAGCCGGGAGGGGTTGCAAATGTTTTGGAGGATAGGATTGTAATTCAAAATTACCTGGATAAAGTGGAGAAATGGTCTGAGGTAAATAGGATGAAATTCAATAAGAACAAATGCAAAGTACTCCACTTAGGAAGGAACAATCAATTACACACATACAAAATGGGGAATGACTGTCTAAGAAGGAGTACTGCTGAAAAGGATGTGGGGTCATAGTGAAGCACAAGCTAAATATAAGTCAGTGTGACATTGTTGGAAAAAAGTATCCATTATTCTGGGATATATTAGCAGGAATTGTGTAAGCAAGACATTAGAAGTAATTCTACAATTCTTCTCCATGCTGATTAGGCCTCAGCTGGAGTACTGTGTCCAGTTCTGTGTCTACATGTAAGGAAAGATGTGGAAAAATTGGAAAGGCCCAGAGAAGAGCAACAAAAATGATTAAAGGTCTAGAAAACATGACCTATTAGGGAAGATTAAAAGAATTGTGTTTGTTTAATGTGGAAAAAAGAAAATGGAGAGGAGACATTACAGTTTTCATTTATCTAAAAGTTTACAAGGAGGAGGGAGAAAAATTATTCTCCTTAAACTTTGATGACAGGACAAGAAGCAATGGAGTTAAATTGCAGCAAGTGAGGTTTAGGCTGGACCTTATGAAAAACATCCTAACTGTCAGTGTGGTTAAGCATTGGAATAAATTACATAGGGAGACTGTGGAATCTTCATTATTGGAGATTTTTAAGAGTAGGTTACACAAATAACTATCAGGGATGGTTTAGATGGTGCTTAGTCCTGCCATGAGTGTGGGGAACTGGACTTGATGACATCTTTAGGTTCCTTCTAATTTATGATTATTTTTGTAATTCTTTTCTTCATTATTGAGAGAGGGTTATAATGATATATAATCAAATATGTGAGAAAAGACTAAAATATCAAAATCAGTTAAGTCATGATGTAGATTTTTTCTTTGCATATTTTCATTCTTTGAAGAAAAGTGATTTGGTGTTTTGCAAGAAAAACAATGAACTGGATATTTTGAGTGTTTTTTAAATTTAGGTGAATTTTAAAATCACTGACAATCTATATTTGTAATTTAGTTTTTAAAAAGTTTCAATGCATGACTGAGACTGTGTCAAATTTCAGTCCTTATCAATTCTTGCTGATAACTGATAAATTCCCAAATCATGCCTGATAAGGAAAACTGCATAGTAACCTTAACTGCAGTGCCAGCTACAATATTTTAATAGATATTTATTAATATACAACTTTGATGAAGAGGCATAATAGGGAATTGTAGAATGTCACAGGGCAACCTTCCTTACCCTGGATTTCTCTTTGGAAACAGTCCTCGCACACTCTTTTGGAGCTTTGCCACAGTTGTATTTACAATGTCTTACATAGCTTCATGTCCAATCATCATGCTTTCCCCAAGCTTCAACATACCTCTTACGCACAGAGTGAGGGAGAAAGGTCTCTTTGGTCCTAAGTTTCTTTGCTTTCCTTCCAGCTTTCCTCTTCACTTTCCTGTCTCCCCTTCAAAGTCACAGCTGACAAGCCCCACCTATATGTCTTCAAAATATGGCTGCAAACTTCACTTCCTGGCTCATCCATTCTACCATAGCTCCTCTCTTTGATGCAGTGAGAAGAGTGAGCCCACAGAAAGAAGCAAACACAAACTATTTGTGTTTACTTTTAAGAGCCTTTATAGCCTATCCCCATTATACCTATCATAGGCTGTTGTGACACAAACCTCGCCTCTGTTCTGCCAACAATTCCAGCCTTCATCATCAACTCATTACATTTTCAAATAAGCATCTTTGTTCTTTCTTCCATGTCACCCCAAACATGGGAGTAGCTCCCCATAAACATGAACAAAACCATGGCAGTGTTGTCCTTTTCCCTACTTAAAATACTCCTTTGCCATAATGCCTAAAAAACCTTGTCAACAGTTAGTCATTTAGGGTGTGTCTAGACAGCACCCTTCTGTTGGAATAAGCTATGCAATTTGTGCTATGCAAATTGAGTAGCTTATTCAGGGTCAAAATCGAAAGAGCTTATTTTGAAATTTGGCACTGTCTACACAGCACCAAGTTTTAAAATAAGGCACTAGTCCAACAAATCCCTTAACCCTCGTGGAACGAGGGTTAAAGGAACACCAGAATAACATGCCCCCTACTTCTGGAAATAGCGGGTGCTTTTAAAGAAGCAGCGTTGTTATTTCGCGATTCTTTTGGTATCCCAAAAGAGCAATGCAGTCGAGACATACCCTTACTATGCTGAGACTACTGCCTATCAAGCTGACAGTATTGTCCCATTATTTTTTGTGTTCCCCTGACTGCATATTGTATCTAGTTTATTGTCTCTTGTTTTAGGTAATAAATTACTCAGGGCAGGCAAAGTCTTTGCATTACACTTCTGTGAAGGGCCTACCACAGTGGATCGCTGATGTAGGATTAGGGTAATTAGTTACTACAGTAATAAATAATAATATAGATTGAACCTCTCTAATTCAGCACTGTTTGGTCCTGCAACATCTGTGGACTGGAATGATTTTAGTTAGCTGGATGTCCACTTATCATGAGTGCGGCCAGTTTCCCACAGTTCCATAAAGTTGATTTATAGACACTAGTCCCAGCTCTCAGTGTTCTGTGCTGTTATTTAGCTCTAATTTACCCCTAAATGTCTTCTAAGAGCCCAGTACACAGTGGAAGCATTGGTAATGCTGCTAGACAATAGTGGTTCAGCACACGTCAGATCCCAAAGGTGCCAGACTAGAGAGGTTCAATCTGTAAATTACAATAGATATATACTGAAGATGAGAAATAAGAGGTACATTTTTAATAATGAGGATAATTAACCATTGGAACAATTTACCAAGGGCCATAGTGGATTCTCCATCACTGACAATTTTTAAATCAAGATTGGATTTTTTTTTTCAAAAAAAGTTATGCTCTAGAAGTTATTTTGGGAAACTACTATGGCCTGTGTTACACAGGAAGTCAGACTAAATTATCCTTTCTGGCCTTGGAATCTATGAAATAGAGTAGAACATATAATATGCACTTTTTAAAAGTATTCATGAAAAACAACTGGATGCTGAGTAATGAAGTCCTACAGCTGCTTGTTAAAGTCAACGGGAGATTTATCATTGCCATTTAAGAAAGCAGCCTCAGGCCCTGAAGTTGCTACCAAAACTGTAAAAAACTGGAAAAACAGAACTGTAAGCATAAGAAGTGATAGCAGGAATTAGCCAATACCCCCACACTATTCCTGAGTTGTGCAATCTAGTCAGTAGGAGGAGTTTGATTTCCTACCAGACTGTCGTAAATGCAAGCTACACCATATCATGTCTAGCACTGTAGTCCTTGGAACAATTCATTTACATTGTTCCAAGGACTACAACGCTAAGATTTTCAGAGGGGGTTAAAAGGGTTAGGTGCTTAGCTCTTTCAGGGTACGGCTACACTGTGGGGTTTTTTTGGAAGAGGTAGGCAAACACTCACATTTGCATACCTTTTTTTCCCCCAAAAAGAGGCTTTCCCGCCATTTGGCCCCATCTATATGGGGCCAAATGTCGGAAAAAAAACCCTCTTTCAAAAGCCCCTGTAAACCTTTATGAGGAAGGAGGCTTTTGAAAGGGGGGATTTCCAACATTTGGCCCCGTGTAGATGGGGCCAAATGACAGAAAAGCCTCTTCCAGGAAAATAAATAGAAGAAAGTATGCAAATGTGAGCACTATTTGCATACCTCTTCCGAAACCCTCCCCACAGTGTAGCCGTACCCTCAGTCAGCAGAAGTAGGGTGCCTAACTCCTAACCCACACTATTCCTGAGCGCCCCTTATAAAAATATAAGAAATTCAAATGAGATTTACATTCAGTATCCTGTCCTGTGACATAAGTAATATACTAACGAGTTAAACTGAAGCTAGTGCATTTAGCAAACGGTTATGTGATTTTCTTTGGCCACCAATGGTACCTAGTGTTGAATTTTTGTTTTCCTTATATGTTTATTCTACGCAGTTTATCTGCTTTGGTTGCATCTGATTAATGGCTCAAGAATAAAGCTTACAACACTAAACACATCCTGAGAAACAAAGAACATATCTTACCGAACATCAGTCTGATTCGCCATAGGCATGCTAGTACCATTGTTCTTCAGAACACAATAAGTGATTGGTGCATGTTATACATATGTTCTGTTCAGATATCAATATACAATTTATACTGTTAATGGAATAATCTGATTCAATACATTGTGTGATAGTGATTGGCATGGAGAACAACATTATTCTTTGTATTCCATTCTTAGAGATAAATTAATCATTTCCACTGTTCTAACAGCAGTTGTCTATTCATAGTTCAAAATCACAATGTTTGCATTTTAAAAGGTATTGTACTGTATTTGTTTTACAACAGCTGCTTGGCATTATCTAAAGAGGGGGAAAATCTGCAAACACATGTAAGACATAAGGAAAGAAACTTTCAGAAATATTTGCTTCAGGCTGAAACTTGACATAAGGGACCAGACAATTCCCTGATATAACATCAAACTAGACTTGATAGGAATTATAGAGGGTATTAATATGGTCCAAGATTTCAACAAACAGAAGTTTTTAAGATCAGTCTTTCCTGGATTAGAATATAGCAATGGGAGCAAAGGTGCTAGCTGGTTCATTCTGTGTAAGGCATCCTCCTTTGTCAAGGCACGCCAAAGGAGTGTTTGGAGAAAATGTCCCATAGCATGCACATTGATGATTCTCTGAGCAAAAGGAAAATATAACCCCTACTTTCTGACCACTAGTTCTGACTGATGAATTTGTACATATCTGCTAAATATGTGGACAGGCTTTTTATTCTGTAGACAACCAGAAATGGTGGGTGGGCAAATAAGTTATCCCCCAACCATTCTCAATGCTCTCTTGTTCTTAGGAGAAAGATTATAGCCTGCTAATTATGTATAAGTGCACTGTACATCTGGGGTCAAGTTTAGGTCATGAGAAATTACAAGTATTTTAAGATTCATAAAATACATCATGTACATAACATGCATTATCCCAGATGGAGGGTGAGAGTTTTTCAATGAATAAGTGTTCTTGGGAATGCCATCTATAGAGTGTATGGAGCCAGAATCAGTGGCAGTAAAGTGGATAGGTACATGGATGGAGTGTGTCCCTTTGACCTGTCAGTGTCCGATGGTTTATCTGTTGAAAGAGTTTGTCTGTCAGGGAGGGAACTGGATTATTTCCTTGACAGTGTCCCTGTCAGCAGTCTCATCAATTTAATCACGCTGCTTCTCTGAAAGATTAGGCAAAAATCTTTGTTTTATTATGGGCTACTACTCTATACAAACAAAGCACTGTGACATAGGCAGATATATTTGCCTAGGAAATAGCCACATACATTGGAATTTTGTATAGTTAGCATGTGGAATAAACACAATGCTTGCCTGCTGGAAAAGACAGAATGGACCTCTAGGTGAGGGAGTGAATTGGGTCTGGAAAGAACTGGGTTTGTGTTTCTCTTGTTACACTAGCGTTCCTTTTGAGAATATATGGAACATTAGGATCCACTTCTGCAGCACATTCATAATTTAGTAGTCACGTGCTTAAGTCTTACTGAAGTATATAGGACTTAAGCAGATGATTAAATGCTTTGTCAAATTGGGGCCTTTATGAGCATTTCCTGATTTCCTAATATTTGAGGTTTTGGAGCTTCAACTTCGAAGCTTTGCATTTCAGGATACCAGAGCACAGCAGCAACTTTCACTCCTCTGAGTTTTTCTAACAAATTAGTACATTTAGTGCTTTATTCTGGTTTCTGTTATTGTACAGTGAGTTGATTTCCAAGGAATTATTTTGGATTTATGCCAATGACATTGATATAATAATTCTGCTCTTAGAAAAATACTGGAGTACAAAATAAAACTGACTAAATAAATAATTACTATTAGCAAAATTCTAACTGATTATATTTACGGATTATTCAAAGATGGCAAGACTGACACCACTGGCAAATAAGGTAATTATATAGTCCAATCATGATAAAGCTGTCTAACCAGCTGTAAAACAATAAAATGAGATACAAGAAGGAATTATGTAAAGTGAGTTATACTGAAAGGGATAATCAAATAAAAATATAGAGTGGGGAAATACCGTCTCCTGTGAAGTAATATAAGAGCAGGGAAAGACAGTGGCTTTTGTGGATGATTAACTGACTATCAATCAATAAACTAATACTGTCATAAAAAGTGATTGCATTAATAGGAATATCACTTGTAAAACAAATGGAGTACTTGATGTTTTCTACTGGGCATCGCTTTGTCTGCTTGTTTTCAAATATGAAATAGTTTAGATTAAAGCAAAATTTTAATAAAAGGTTTAGAAAATAAAATCTTCTAGAAAAAATGTGATATATAAACTCTGGAAAAAAAGCCTGACAGGCTTGATAGACTTCTTTAAAGAGGGAATGGAAGGTTACAGAGGACAAATATCAGTTGCAACATGGAGAGAACAAGAAGAAATGGGCTTGAAATGCAGAAATGAAAATTTATATTAAGCATTAGGAAACAGTATATATCAATAAGAGAGGTTAGGCAACAGACCAAGCTGCCAAGAAAGACTGAAGAATTAGTAAAGTGCACATTAGCAAAATCCTGTGCTACTCTCCCACCATCCTTTTCTTTTGTCCCAGACAAACTCAAATGCACCCTTCTTGCTTCCTTATACCTCAAAGGCTTCTAACACCTTTACAAAGAGATAGCTGGAGAGTTTTCATTATTATTATTAATTATTATGATAATCAATTTTGCTATATATGAGAAGCTTCCATGGGGGGATTAGGTCCCTTTTGTACTGTACACTTTATATCACACAATAAAAATTAAGTATCTTCCCTAACAAGTTCACAATCACCACAGACCACTAGGTCAGCCATTAATATCTGTCCCCAGATCAGTTGCCATTTGGTGGTGTACAGTTATGTATTGTGTTATGCTTTGTAGTGTTCTACTGTGATGTAATAGTGTCTTGAAAATTTTTTGTTCAAATTGCCATCTTGAATTATCCATAGTTGTTGTTTGGGAGCTATGTTAGTCACCCATTCTTTGGGGGATTTGGTGCCCTATTCATGGATTTCAGCACCTTTAACATTCCTTTAAAAATCCCTCCTGATAGTGGATGTTTATTAGCATGTTTGAAATGGATTAGTAGTCTGAACCCAGGTCCTTTTTAACATGAGTCCACAGCACAACATCTATCAGTATTAGTGACTAGACTATTCACTCATCTCTTAGTGATGGTGTCATAATAAAGAAATCAATCCTCTATGATACAAGAGAACAGACTGAATGATTCATAACCATCTTTTCCTCTATAAAAGGGCACTACAGTGTTTTACAGCAATAGTCTAAAACACTGTCTTTTACAAGACTGATACTGAAGTGCAGACCTGCAGCTGAAAAAAATTTACAGTGGAATATTTTAGTTTAGCTGAAAGCAAAACTTTCCATGGGACATGTCATTTTCAATTACATTCCATTAAAAAAAAATGAAACAAAGCACTCTGATTAGGTCTACACATTCTATTTCAACCTTATCAGAGTAGAACATTTCTAAATGACTTTTCATTTTGAACTTTATTTCATATTATATGATACATTATCATTTGAAATCAGTGGAGCTGACAGCCTCTGTGGATTATACATTATATTAATCAACAATTTATCACAAAAATAAATAAGCAAAACAGTTAATGACACACAGGTATTTTAATTTTTTCTTATGCCAAAAAGTGCACTTGGACCCTGTCATGCCAAAACTTTTTAAATTATGAATGGCTACTAAATCACTGTAATCTCTTGGATATGATAGATTTTAACGACTCCTCAGGTTTGCTGCAATCTGTCATGTCAATATCTTTCAGATTAAATTATTTTAATCTGATTAGGAGCAGATTAAGGGTTCATTGACATGATAAAATTACAGGGTATCCTACAAGTAGGCTTGGATTATGGGATTTCTTTTTCAAATAGTGTTAGAAATGAAAATGAATATATCATTAAAAAAAAAAAAAGAGTTGCCATTCAAAATAAAGTTGGCTTGTGCTATATCAAAACACAAACACACACACCCCTCAGAAAACTCCAATATATTAAAGTAATATTAGTGTTATTTCATTGTGACAATATCTGAATAAAGAAGTTCATATAGAACTATACTGAAACTTTAGATCAGTGGTCTCCAACCTTTTGAAGTATGAGATCACTTTTTGAATTTAAGTGCAATCCAAATACCTTTGCAACCCAAATACCTTTGCCCCACCTTCTTCATGCCCCTTCTCCAAGGTCCTGTCCCTGCTCACTTCCTCCTTCTGCATCAGGCAGAAGCAGAGGGTTGGGGTGCAGGCTTTGGTCTTCGGATAAGGGATTTGGAGTGTGAGAAGGGCCCTGAGTTGAGCCTGGGGCAGGGGCTGGGGGTGCAGGAGGTGGCTCAGAGTAAGGCTCTGTAAGGGAGTTTGGGTCAGGGGAGGGGGCCTCAGGGCTAGGGCAGGAGCTTGGGGTGCAGGAGAGGGTACATGACTGGGACAGAGATTCAGGCTCCAACTAGACACTGTTTACCACAGGTGGCTCCTGTGTGGTGGTACAGTGGGGCTAAGGCAGACTCACCCCTGCCCTGGCCCTGGCCCACTCTCAAAAGCACACAGCAAACTCCTTCCATCCCAAGTCCCGTTGTGCCCCCCACCTCTGTTCTGTGGAGATGGAACTGTTCCCCTCTCCCATCCTGTATTCTAAGGCAAAGGGCAAGAGTTGCACAGCAGTGGGGGGAGGGGCAGCTGAAGTACCTGCACTTGATAGCTTCCTGGCCAAACCAGTCAAGATCAACTGTTAAAAGCTCAGGATCTGCTGGTAGATCTTGATCTACTGGTTGGTGACCACTGGTTTAGATATATCCCTGAGCATGGACTGGTACATAAAATGGAACTACGCTGTCCATGAGGAACTACACTGTCCATAAGGATGAAAGCCCCAGGTAGCATATTACTCCAAGTATTACAGTGAAAGATTTGTTATCCAGCACTCTATTAACCAGAAAACTTTGTTGTTAACTGGCATTGCCACAATACGGCAACGTCTTTAGGGGCAGAGCTTCTGACAACCAGCACTGCTGGCTGATGTCATCATCAGGTGCCTACTTTCACTTTAGCCTGCCTTGAGCTGCTGGGAGCCAGATCAGCTGGTAGGGGTTGGGGGCGGAGCAATAAGCGTTGTTATCCAGCATATTCAGTTAACCAGCAACCCCATTCCCTATGAATGCCAGATAACAAAGCTTTCACCGTATGTACAGTGGGGTCAATAGCAAAGAGAAGAAAGTGACCAAGGTTTCACTCTCATAGTGAGGTGCATTTACCAGGGGAGACAGCATGAGTGACTAAAGCAGAAGGTCCCTACATGAGGACAATGTTGCAAGGAATGCAACAAGTTGAATCAAGTTAGCTGGGTGGACAAGAGCAGAGTAAAATCCCAGAAAGATTCAGGCAGACTTATACAAGAGAGGGGGACAACACATTAGGCAGCAGTGACAACATCATGACTCTCTCCATGAGTCTGAGAACATATCAGGTTCAGGTTATTGGGACCAGAGAGCAACAAGGGACAACAACAACTTCCATTCATGCAACAGCGTTAATAGGGAAAAGTCTTGTGTGATTTTAGCAGGATGGTGGGTCCTCCTGCAATGTGATTCATCTGGTGAATTGGACTTGAACACACCCATTACAAAGGGCAAGCATGCACTAATAATGAACAATGAGAGCATAACGCAGCCTGTAGGAAAACGTGATCTCATAGTAACTAACCCGAAAAATAGCAGATGTTATCAACTGAACTGTGTGGTGATGGATGGTAAGCACCACAGACCCCTCCTGAGGAATACAGACATACAAGACATTGACTCCATTAACACGATGCACTGTTTTCAAATCTCAGCAGTTAAGCTGCTGGAAATCAAAGAGGCTATGGAAAAGGACATCCAACTATAGGCAGTCAAGAGAGTGATATTAGCAGGGTGTCCAGAAGACAAAAGCCAAGTACCCATAGGAGCAAAATCATATTTCCAAAAAAAAAGATGAGCTGAGTATTCAAGGAATCAGATTTTGAGGCCAGAGAACTGTCATCACCGCCTCATTATGTAAGGATTTCATGCAAAAAATACATGCATCACACTGGGCATTGACAGCTGCCTTAGATGGACTCAAGAATATATTTACTGGCTGGAAATTTACACAACTCTGCTCCTTTTTAGAAGGGTCTGACATCTGCCAGTTGAGTGATGCTAGCAGAAAGGAACTCTTGCCACATGAAATGCTCACCTGCCCATATGTCAAGGTAAAGCAGTATTTGATAACAGTGGACTACTACTCAAATGTTTTTGAGTGTCAGTACCCTGCCTGATAAAAGCAGCAAGTCAATGACTGTCAATGACTGGAAAACTGAGGGCCATTTTGCAAGCTATGGCATGCCAGACACCGTATTCACCGACGGAATTGCCCAGTTTCCCTGAGAAAAATTCAAGAAATTTGAGTACAAATGGGAAGTTTGACTGTCACAGATCTTCCCCAGCATATCTACATTAGCAGTAAAATGGAATCTGTTCTGAAAATAGCTAAGAGACTGTTACACAAAGTTGTTTCTTCTGGTTCAGACTCCTTGCTAACATTTTTTTAGTACACAGGAATAGCCATCACAGTGATGCCAAAAACAGTTCAGTGCAAACACTAAAGGGATGAAGGACCCAATCCCTGCTACCAATGAGGAAAGAATCTGTTGCAGCCATAAGGATGAGGATACTGTGAGAAGAGATGGTGTGATGGAGGGGGAAGCTTCTTAATTTTTGTCTGAATGCTATGTGTGCCTCAGTTTACCCTATGTGTTACTCAAATATCTAGGTGGTGGGACAGGAGTGTGTGATCATTGTAGAGATGCCTACAGGGCAGCTATCACAGCAGTTAACACCCAGAGTTTTCAGAGACACCAAACCTTCCAAGGCCAACCCCACAGACAGGGAGGAATCTCCACAGAAAGAGAATTTGCTAGACTTGGAGACAAGTGACAAAGACAGATCATGTCCTCTATGGTTACCTATTGGGAAACAAAACTATCTCCAAAATTATGTAATCAGCAGAGTCTGTGGGAAAGATGAGACTCCAACTTGCCTATGTGATAGCAACTTCTGGCAGTAGGGACATGGATTTCAATTATTTGTTTCGATGTTAACATTTCAAAACAAACCCAACCAACCAACCAACAAAACCCATTTCTGGCTCAGATTTGACAGGAAAATTTTGCCTATAAAAAGACTTAGAAAAGTGGGAATTATCTGAACTTTGGGCTGTGAATCATTTAGCCTTGCTGTTATATCTGGTTAAATTCTAAATGAGTCATTGGATATACAGTTCTCTATAGCCTTTGGGGCATTTTTGTCCAGAGTTAAAGTTAACTCAGTTTTCCACTCATTATATGCCCCCCACCCACCACAGTGATAAAACAAAGCCTGTCTCTTTCGTCAGACAATTGTGAACCAGCGTGAAGTTTTAAATATTATTTATGTATATTACTATGGTTCTTAGGAATGATAGTCATGGGCTCCCATTATGTTAGGTGACATTTACTTGGAATTCTTGGAAGATCTGTGATTTCATCAGTCTGGATAGTCTTGCCACTGATGCAGATCGCAACTTTTCCACGCTGTTCTGTTTTGTGCAGTTCTTGTCCATGTCATTCCATGATTCCTCCATAAAGGATCCACCCAAAGTACTTGAGGCCTTCCTTTTGTTCTTTTTACGTCTTGTGGATACCAGTGGAGTATACGCACTGTCCATCTGTTGTGTCTCAGTCTCACTACATGGCCAGACCATCTCCTTTTCCGATCATACATAACTTGGATGATAGTGTTGAAAGTGCTTCTTGCACGCATATTGTCGATAGTAACATGCTGTAGCGTACTTAAACCCACCATGCATCTTTCCATTGCTTTTTGGGTGGTTTGCAGCTTTAATTCTTTTGTAAGCATGGTGTTCCAGGTTTCACAACCATACAGAATTACCAGAAAGATACTGGTGTTAAAGTAGTGTTTTCTGGTGTTAAATTACCAGAAAGATACTGGTGGGCTTTCGCGGTGGTGGAAAGTTTGGGATCAACAAAAGCGCTCTGCAGACTCCCAAAGGCAATCCAACCTGAACTCCTTCTCAACTCCGGGCCCAATTCATTGTCCATCTGCAACGCTTGTCCAAGATATATATACATATTGATCCACTAACTCGATGGACTGTCCATCCAGCTGCGTGTCATACTCTGGACAACACGTGTTTTTCATCCACTTTATTTTTTCCAGTGTAGATGGTCGGGCCAATCTCCTTCACATTCTTACTAATGTCATTGAGGAGGGTTTGCAATGTTTCAGGTTTTGACGCAATTAGGACAATGTCATCTGCAAAAAGAAGCATCTGAAGAACCTCGCCATCAAGCAGAAATCCATCTTTAATTTCAATCTTTCGCAGGACGTTTTCCAGAATGCTGGCAAACAACTTAGGTGAACAAACATCCACCTGCTTTACTCCTCACTTAACTTAGATGATCAAGGGGTCATCAAAAAGCATGATTTTCATAGTTGCATCCATCATGGACTCTTGTATGATTCTAATATACATAGGGGAGATGCCCTGTGAAAGGAGAGCACTTAAGGCTGCATTTTGTTCCACCGAGTCAAAGGCTTTTTTCAAGTCAATGAACAACAAGCATAGTGGGATCTTGTACTGGCTACACCTTTCGGTCATCTGTATGACCACAAAAATGTGGTCCACTGTGAAGAATGCCCCACAAAAGCTTGCCTGTTTCCATCTCATGTTTTCTTCAAGGACACGCTCAATACAGTCATAGATCATTCTCATGAAAACCTTATAAAGATGAGAAAGCAGGCAGATGGGTTGATAGTTGGAAATGTCTTCTTGATGGCCTTTTTTTTTTTTGGCAAAAGAACAGTTAGTTTTCTCTTCCAGTCTTTCAGAATTGGTCCCTCTTTAACGTATCTTGAAAATCGAAGTGCTTTTAAAAGTATCTCCCGCACAAAGTGTGTACTTGGTCTAAACCTACTGCTCTTCCCAACTTCATCTTCTGAAGGGCCGCTGCCACTTCTTCGTGGAGCACATCAGATTCAGGAGTGACAGAGCCAACGTACAATGGCTGTACTGCTGTTGCTGACAAAAATAGTTCACTATAGAAGTGCCAGCAAATGTGTTCCATTTCACATCTGTTTGTCATTCTTCTACCTTCTTCATCAACACACACACCTGGAAGAGTTTGGTTTAGCAGGATTTCACGCCAAGCTCTTCGCAAACTTGTTTTCTCTTCAACTGTCTTTTCTGTTTTGCAAGGCAATACTGCTCAATCGTCTATCAACATTTTATAGATGAGCTTAAATTCCAGGCCGGTATCACCCATTGGCTGCCACATCTCTCTGTTTAGTAAGATCAAGTGTTTGCTGGGTAAGACAGTTTCTGGACTCCCTATGCTTCTTCACAGTGGCAGCAGTTTTACATTTGTTGAACTTCATTAAAAAGTGATAGTTGTTGGAATCAGTATCTTTGGTTTCATCAATTTCCCGTGACTCAAAGTTGATAGCATATTTAAAAAGACCTGAGCAGAACTGTTGTACCCGCATGCAATGCCTAACTTGCCTTTATCCTTTCTTCCCATATGATGTTTATTTTGACTCTTGCTCTAACCTGTCGATGATCCGACTGTATACAGACAGTCCATTCCTAACTGACTGTTACATCTGTAACCAGTTGCCTCTTTTCCATCAGGACGTAATCGATTTCATTTCTTATTACATCATTTGACGCTCACTAAGTCCATCACCTTCCAACCCTCTTCTTGAAGGTGTTCATGATATATAGACGTGAGGCTTCTGCGTACTCAGCCAGCCTTTGACTTCCTTCATTTCTCATACCCAAGCCATATTGTCCGATGTAGTTCTCAATCTTCTCCTATACCCACTTTAACACTGAAGTTGCCAAGCACCACCATGTATGTTGTTTTGGTCTGAAGAATCCTACTTGCTTCTTTCTTCCTCAGTGGATGTTGGTGTGTAGGCTACAATTATTTTCCTGGTGGCCTGTTTACCTACGTTCATGAGCACTCCAAAAGGAGATGATAAAATTATCCATAAAATGATGTTTCCTGCCACCTTTGGGTGCACAATGAATCCAACTTCCCTGAGTTTTCCTTCTGCTGCTCCCAGAAGAATTTCTGATCCATCCTTCAAATTTGCCGTGACTTCCTTTCTTCTGGTTTCAGTTATGGCAAGAATGTCAATGTGAATAAGATGGAATTCTTCCAGCAACATATTGACCTGCTCATTGCTTGAAAGGGATCACACATTAAGTGTGCCAACATATAAATTAATACAAATGGACAGTCTCAATACTGAGAGACTCTTGGCATCCTCTCCCCCCATATCCACCACTCCACTACCACCACCAACACTGTGGAAATGAGGAGGCACAGCACAGGACTGAAGGTCATGCTGTATTATCGCAGTGTTCATAGTTTCTGTGGCCAAATCGCCACCTAGTGGTCAACCTTCAGGTGATAAACCTCCCCATATGGCGGGTCCTTGGACAGTGGACACTGAGACCACCTCCAGAGCCATACTCAAAATCTTTCCAGCTTGGTAGAATCTGCCAGAGCTTACACTCCTCTGGCATAGCCTTCAAGAACCCAGAGTCACCTCCACGCCATGATAAGGCAACGGAATAGGATTTTATGGAGGTTAGGTGAAACAACGGAACAAAAAAAAATGGTCCCTTGCCCTAAGGCATTTAAAAATCTAAGCATAGGTACTGACTCCATGCGTACTATGGGGCTGGAGCAACCACAGAGGAAAAATTGGTGGGTGCTGAGCACTCACTGGCAGTCCCCATCAGCTCTCTTGCAGCCCCCAGTGCATCCCGCCCACTGGCAGGCCCCACAGATCAGCATCTCCCCATTCTTTCCCTATGCCTTCCACCCACTGTGATCAACCATTTTGCGGCATTCAGGAGGCTCTTGGGAGGGTGTAGTGCATCTTTCCCTGAGCATGCTGCATCCTCACAACTGGGCAGGAAGAGGTGGGGGCAGGGTGAAGTGGGGAGTGGGAAAAGGCAGGATGGAGTGGAACCTTGGGAATAGGGGTGGAGCCTGGGGCAGAGCCAGAGGGTGGCACTTTTGAAAACTGAAACCTATGAGTCTAAATAGAGCCTACAATCTAAGTAAATACTGTTCTCTCCCTGCTCCTGTTGTTTCTTGCTAGTCTGGCATTGCCACACAGTGGCAAACTGACTGTATCTTAATGAGCATTTTCCTGGCATGAGACAATGCCAGTTAACGTGGAGCTGCTCATCTGAATCCTTGTCTGTTTGGGCTGCAAAAAAGCAGTCCAGGGAGGGAGAAATGTAACCAAAACTATGTCCTTATTGGACATTATCATTTGATGCAGTTTATAGCAGCACCCACAAAGGAATGGGGACGGTATTTTTCTGTGCTGCTTGAATGTAATCATTGCTGACACTTAAAATCTGTGACACTTCTAGCTAGGCTTAAAAAATATATACTGATATAGCCACTTCATAGTAATACTTTAACATGATATCTCCTGGACCAAGGAGTTCCAACTCATTGGAATTCAACTAATTAAATGCTCGAGCAACTTCTGCAAACCACGGCAAGAGTGCATGGACACACAGGCAAGCACAAAGTGAGCAAGGCAGATATTGTTCCGACTTCTGCTCCTTTCTATCTGATAGCAAGTTTGGTCATTCTTTGCTCCCATTTGAGTAGTCACAGTTAGAAAAATGAACATTGATGAATCATCTTTAAATCAGGCGATACTGCTGGAATGGATTAGACAGATGGGCATCCTTTGCTTCAGTAACCCTAATCCTAAAGACCAGAAAGATACCATTGATATTATGCAGCCATAAGACAAGGCTTTGAGGTTCTGCACTCAGATGGAACTATACATGTTGACAGCACTGCTAGATCTGCATTTTAAAAGTAAAATTGAAACAATAATTTCCTTTGGTATAGAGATGTGTTCCCATGAGAAAAAAAGCCATGGTCATCCAATGGAGGACTGCCAGGAAAAAGAGATGTCTGCTTTAATTTTCTGCAGGTTCAAATGTAACTTTTCTGTTCACAAAAAGAGTTAAGGAGAGAATACTAATGTTGGAGTAGCACCACCCTCTTCATCTCTGTCACAGATTCAATTCCATATCTGGAACAAACGTCGGACACAGGATGTCAAATTCATACAATTAGCAAGCTGTCAATAAGAGGACCTGCTCAGAGGAACAAAAATAGAAACACCCTGACACATTACCACTGGAAAGAGTTCTACCTTTCAGCCAAGATTTTCAAAAATAAAGGACTATAGTTAGGCACTAGTCTGATTATCAAAACTGAGTGCTGAGCACCCAGAAGTTGCCGCTGAACTTTTATTCATTAACAGGGTTATTCTCTTCGGAAATACTGGCATGCCCACTCCATATACTTTGTCGATTTGTATTTGGCAGTGAGAGTGTGCTAAGGATCAGAGAAGCCATTCATTAGATTTATTTAAATCCAAAAGCCGGAATAGTAATGAAGACGAAAAGAGAGAACAGAAGGTCAGAGAGGGAATATTGTACTCAAGCATCAGAAAGATCATTTGAATATGCTCCAGCCCAACACCCATGGTTATATTTCTATAATGTGGACACTTCATTGCAATAGGGTTTTGTTCCCAGAACCCAGACCAAAACCTTGACTAACACAATACATTCAATTGGCCACACAAGGGTAGTCTGCCACATTGTTTCAAATGGGACTGAATAAACACATGAGATTGAGAATGGTTAGAGATATCATGACATACACTAGAGTGACTAGTGAATCCATTCCATGCACTTGATACATAGATGAAATAGTAATAGCAGTGCTTTAAAGTCCCATAGCTGGAGCCCTAGCAGACACAGAATTAAGTGAGCCTGAGAAGAAGGTGGCTCCCAGCCTCTGTAAGTAAGACCATGATCCATAGTAAAGAATGTGGGTCTCAGTTTCTCTGTAAAGCCCACTTTATTAATAAATCTATTATGGTTACCAGCTAAGGCACTTTATCCTTTGGCTCATGCAGCAGAGTCTCACATTTTTCCAAGAAAGTAGCTAGGTTCAAACCTCGCCAACAGCCTGAGCAGGGACAGTAACAGCCTCAAACTTTCATGATTGGACAATTAGTGGGTGTGAATGTGATGACAGAAAGACGAATGCAAAGTCTTCTTTATGTAGTTGCTAGTAATTCTCTCTCACTCAGTCAGAGAAGAATCTATTTATTTTGAAAATGGAGGTCTACTCATATAGCTAAATATCATGATCTTCCGTGTCTAAAAGAGGACAGGAGAGGATTTAAAATGTCATAAAATTCCCTACAACTGCTTTTCTGTGGATATGTCTCTTTCCATAAAGTGCTCCCTATACTCTGCCTGAAATATTCATTGCTTTAATGATTTCTTCAGGCCCTGCTCCTCTACATAAAGATTAATTCCTCCTATGAGGGGACAGAAACAATTCCAGAGGAGCAGATAGAGGAAAAAACAATAGGGTCAAAACTATTTGCTTTTCTTCATCTGTACCTGAGGAGATGAATTTTGCCTTGTCTTTCAGCTGTGGACTTCACTATTGTTATCCATGCCTTTACAACTAAAAAAACCCCAAATCTCTCTAATAAGTAACGATCATCAACATACATGTCCTACATTTCATTTTTATCCATAATTTTACTGCTCCCATGTAGACACAATAAATACCTGCACCAATGCTACGCCAGTGATGAGACTCACCTCATCACCTACATGCCTGGTGTTTTCTCTGCAGTTCCCATGACATTTAGAAACATTTCAATTCTGTCACTTAAAATGACCTTATTTCCTCCCCTCCCCAATTTTGCTAGTTCATGCCATGTAGAGGAAATAATTCTTCAATCTGTAGCTCAGTGTCACATCTGAAGCCCTGAAAGGTCTGATGAACACTTAGAAGTCTGGTTTGCCAGGAGAGAGAATACAGGAATTCTACTAACTGTACAGACAGCAGCCTTGGAGTAAGACGAAACAATTTGCTGGAACCCTTTAGCTTAGCGAGAAAGGCTGAAGTAGTGGGGAAAGCACTAGAGTAGGATTCATGAAAGCTAAATTCACTTCCTGACTCTGTAATAGGGTTTCAGTGTGAATTTGGGCAAATTACTTAATCATAGAATCATATAACCATAGAGCTGGAAGAGACCTTAGAAGGCCATCAAGTCCAGCCCCCAGCTCAAGGCAGGACCAATCCCAACTAAATCAGCCCAGCCTGGGCTTTGTCAAGCCGAGACTTAAAAACCTCTAGGGATGGAGACTCTACTACTTCCCTAGGTAACCCATTCCAGTGCTTCACCACCCTCCTAGTGAAATAATTTTTCCTAATATCCAACCTGGACCTCTCCCACCGCAACTTGAGACCATTGTTCCTTGCTCTGCCATCCGTCACTACTGTGAACAGCCTTTCTCCAACCTCTTTGGAACCTCCCTTCAGGAAGTTGAAGGCTGCTATCAAATCCCCTCTCACTCTTCTCTTCTTTAGACTAAATAGACCCAACTCCCTCAGCCTCTCCTCGTAGGTCATATGCTCCAGCCCCCTAATCATTTTGGTTGCCCTCCGCTGGACCCTCTCTAATGCAGCCACATCCTTCCTGTAATTGGGGGCCCAGAACAGGACACAATACTCCAGATGTAGCCTCACCAGAGCCGAGTAAAGAGGAATAATCACATCTCTGGATCGACTGGCAGTGCTCCTCTTAATGCAACCTAATATGCCATTAGCCTGCTTGGCTACAAGGGCACATTGTTGACTCATATCCAGCTTCTCATCCACTATAATCCCCAGGTCCTTTTCTACAGAACTGCTACTTAGCCAGTTGGTCCCCAGCCTGTAACAATGCTTGGGATTCTTCTGTCCCAAGTGCAGGACTCTACACACTCGTCCTTGTTGAACCTCATCAGATTTCTTGTGGCCCAATCCTCCAATTTGTCTAAGTTACTCTGGACTCTATCCCTGCCCTCCAGCGTATCTACCTCTCCCCCTAGCTTAGTGTCATCCGCAAACTTGCTGAGATGCAATCCATCCCCTCATCCAGGTCATTAATAAAGTTGTTGAACAAAACAGGTCCCAGAACTGAACCTTGAGGCACTCTGCTAGAAACCGACCGCCATCCTGACATCGAGCCGTTGATCACTACCCGCTGGGTCCGACCTTCCAGCCAGCTGTCTATCCATCTTACAGTCTACTTATCCAATCCACATTCCCTTAACTTGCAGGCAAGAATATTGTGGGAGACCATATCAAAAGCCTTGCTTAAGTCAAGGTATATCACATCCACTGACTTCCCCATATCCATATCCAGTTACCTCATCATAGAAGCTAATCAGATTGGTCAGGCACGACTTGCCCTTCATGAATCCATGCTGACTATTCTTGATCACCTTCCCCTCTTCCAAGTGCTTTAAAATGGATTCCTTAAGGATCTCCTCCATGATTTTTCCAGGGTTTGAGGTAAGACTGACTGGCCTATAGTTCCCTGGATCGTCCTTCTTCCCTTTCTTAAAGATGGGCACTACATTTGCCTTTTTTCAGTCACCCAGGATCTCTCCCGATCTCCATGACTTTTCAAAGATAATGGCCAAAGTCTCCTCAATGTCATTTGCCAACTCCCTCAGTACCCTCGGATGTATTAAGTCCGGACCCATGGATTTATGTACTTTTAGCTTTTCTAAATAGTTCCTAACCCGTTCTTTCCCCACCAAGGACTTTCCACCTTCATCCCATATTACGTTCCTGTGTCTCAGTTCGCCATCTGTTCAATGGGGATGCTACTGCTTTTTATGTCTATTTAGACTTAAGCTCTTTGGTACAGGAGCATGCGTTCTTGAATAGTGCCTAGACCCTTCTCTCACAAAGGGCTCAAAACATAGTATAGATTATTAAAAATAATTACTCACACTGAGCACAGTTACCATAAGCAATGAATGGCAGAGTCATTCCCATACTAGCATGACATCATCATTTCATTAGCCTACCCATCTTTGACAAGGTCAATTTTTTTCAAAATGCAGTGGTTTTTATGATAGGGACACATGCTTATATATAATAGAGTCAACTACACTAATTTCCTGTAGAGCCCCAAAGAGCCATTAGCTGCTACATCTGTTTGTCAAATACTGACTGGTGGACTAGAGGTGAAAAGCTTTATTCCACATACCTCCAGCTACAGCCAGGTGGAAAAAAAACTGTGGACTACAAGCGAGCCAAAACAGAGAAAATGTAAGAGTCTTGAAGTCATGTTCAGAAGCACATCAGTGGGATTGTAAAAAGGCAGAGAAGGTGACTCCAAACCATGCATTTGATAAATATATGAAATAGTATATGTTGCTAGGAAAACAAAGCAACTCTCTGAAGTTAAAGGGCCAAGGCATTGGCAGACATGGAATTAAGTGAGTCAGACAAGGAGGTGGCCTTTCATATATTTGTCAAGTTCATTAATGAATTTCCAACATTTCTCCGTGATTGTGCCTATATTACTATCACCAATCCCTGAGTTACTGCATCTTCCAAAGCAGCAGCAACAGTAGAAGAAACAACAAAAATCTCCACATAATTCTTAGGTTTTGTCGTGGGGTTATCGAGTCCCGTGGCCTGCCCTGTGTGCTCCGTAAACAATCTGTAGACTGGCCCCTATCCTTGGGGCTGAGGGGCTGGACTGCCAGAGGCAATAACCCAAAGTTGCTCACCAGCCCTTTAAAGCAGGGCTGAGTGGCTTGCCAGCCAGAGTCTCTATTAAAGTTAATCATGGGCCCTTTAAGGCTGGGTTGAGTGGCCCACTGAGCCAAGTCACATGGTGGGGCTATGTGGGGGACCCAGGCCTACCCTACTCCATTGGCTGAAAAAGCCCTGCTCCTGCAACCCTGCTGGGCATGAAAAGCCTGGGAGAGGCTCAGTCTGGGCTGACTGCCAGAGGAGAGGGACCTCAGAGGGCCCTGCGAGTGGCAGGACGGCCCACCGCTCCCTCGGCAGGGAATCCGTCCGAAACGTGCCAGGGATCTCTGGGTGGGAGAGGCTGCTCCTGGACCACTTCCTACCTGGTCTAGCAGGGTAGCTTCCAACATGCTCGCAGGGTCCTCTAGTACCTTGGGGACTGCTTCTCCCTCGGAGTCAGCGGTGGAGACTCCCCAAATCATGCTAGAGTCACCTCTGTCCTCCCTTTGGGCAGCTGGCTGGGGCTGGTCAGGAGCTCTCCTCTGGCAGTCAGCCCAGACTGAGCCTCTCTCCAGGCTTTTATACCTGGGCTGCAGTCCAAGCATGCCCAGCAGGGTTGCGGGAGCAGAGCTTTTTCAGCCAGGTGGGCCTGATTAGGCTCAGCCTTCACAGTGTGGGGCTGGTACACCCCATCACAGGTTTTTACTGTTTATTAAACAAACTCCTTTATTTCTGTTGAAGTTTTAAGTAGAAGTACAAACTGTAAGTAAAAGCCAAATAAGGTCTTCAGGGTTTGTCCTAAACAGTAAAAACACAAGCAATAGAAACTACAGAAGGTTTCTAATAATGAGAAATATTTCAAATAGAGATGGTCAGAAAACATTTTGTTTTTTAACAAAAGGTCAAGATTTTCCTTGGAAAGACACTTTCCATTAATATTTTTGCATTGCTGAAACTCTGATTTTGACAGAAAATTTTTGAACAGTTCAAAAATCGGACAAAATTGCATTGGTTGGAGGAGGAAAAAAAAGCTAGTTTTGTCAACGTATTTTACAGGCTCATATTTTACTGTCTTAGCTCTAAGTTAAAAGGTTCTTTTTTAAATTAACAGTCTTACAGTAAAATGTAGTTATATTAGCTCATAGATAAAAATGTATAATTTTAAAAGTTCTAGAGACTTAAAAAAAGAAGAAAAATCTAGTCCAAAGTTTTAAGTACTGCTATTTATTTTGCACTGTGCCCACTTATTACTATCATGGAACAATGGCAGGGTATTTCCAAGCTATTTAATTACCTGGTAATCATATTAGGCTTGATTCTGATCTCACACGCAAAAATTTCACTTCTGTAAAGACATTGACTTCAGAAGAGTTGCTCTTAATTTACTCTCATGTAAATGACAGGAAAATTTGATCTACAGTACTTGCACCTTCTAATTTATAGTTTAAGTAACTTGGTAGCTATTTTCTTAACTCATTAAATGTAAAACTATGGAATAATTTGTGTTACAAAGGACCTTATGTATATTATCTAGTTTAGCCACCATATAATGTGAACAAATATTTAATAATTATTTGGTTAGACAGGGACAAATTCAGAATTCGGTTACCCTAGTGTAAATATAAAAGGATACAAGTGAAACTGATGGAGTCACTCTGATTTTACACCAGTTAAGAATTCAGTCTGATATGCTAGTGCTTCCAAATCTGGGGGAAAACCATTTTTCTTGACTGTACTACACACGTTCCTCATAAAAATTTGGTTAAATGTTCAAAAAATTATTTAATACATTGTCAAAGTAAAGCATCTCTGCAAATCTGAGTTAGCCTACTGCATGGGTACATCACCGATGATAGAGTGTTGCTAAGGTAACTACTAATTTCTACCCAAGAGTAAACAGTTACATAAAGCTTGACAGCTTATTTCATTTTGTAAGATAGACTCTGGGGCAAGGCATACATTTTATTTCCTCTGCAGATTTTGACCCTACTTTGGGTTGTGCACCCACATGTCTGTTTAAATCAAAGGTCACCTCTACCATCTGCCAGTAAAACTCTGAAAGTAGCAGCCAATAACTCTGACCCTTGAGGTCTGTCAGCTTCACATATCCTTTGCTTTTTGTTCCATGTCAAGTTTATGAGTCAAATTTCTTGACTCACACAGTGAGGCGTCGAAACAGTTTCTTGGCAAAATCATGTGGCAGGCTTCTAAGTAAAGATACATAGCTGCCACTACCTTGTTTTCCTCTTTAATATGAATTCCTACAGGAAGTGAGCCTGTTATTAAACTGTTACCTTTTCACATTTTGGCATTAAATTAGTGGAATCCCTTGTTAGAAATAATGGGCAGCTGTTAGTAACTCATCGAAAATGCACAGCACTGCTTAACTATTTATTGGAACCCCATGTAAAAGCACATTTTCCTGTCATCATTTATGAGCAGCTAATGTTCTCAGTCCTTTTCTTCACCCCTTCCTATTCTTTTGTTGCCAATGTCTTGTGTTTGTAGAATTATGTGTTTAACTCTATTCTTTTTTCCTCTGAAAGAGATACTGTACTCTACCTGACACACATTACTCTTGTCATTGCTTTTGGGGATATGAATTCAATACCTGTCATGTTGGGCCAGCTTCTCCTTTGTTGCAAATCAGAGCAGATCCCCTTCAGTGGACCTATGTCAGTTTACACCATCAGAGAAATTGGACTGAGGTAAGTGCAAAGCTACCAGAGCTATCACCACTTGTATTAAAAGTAAATAAACTATGAATCAAAATATTCCCTCAGAATTATTGAATAAAGGCCAAATGACCACCAAATGACCATCAATATCTACAATGCCTTCTGCACATGATTAAGTTATGTTACTTCTAAAATAGTTAACTCTATCATAACATACATAGGCATGGGAACTAAGAGTGTGTGTTGGGGGGGGGGGTTAGCTGGGGCTCAGCTCTGTGCTTGGACTCTTGGCTTCTGTGTCCTCCCTAGAATTCCAGCTGCTGGTCCCGGAACTTCTGCATCTGCCCCCAACTATTGGATAGAGGTAACGGGGATGGCTTTCAGGATTCTCTCTCTGTCCCTCCCCCCATAAAAGTATTCCCAAGCTACTGATAGCACAAAGAGAAAAATAACCTAATATAAGAATCAGCGTTACCTACCTTTATAATTGCTGTTTGGAAGTTCTTAGGGTTACTGCGATATTCTATATGCCAAGTATAGGAAAATGCCACGACAATGTTAGCTGGCAAAAGATAAAGTTTTAAAGATTTTATTTGCAACTAATACAGATAAGATAAATCTCTAGATATAGAAGTGAAGATAAAGGCAAGGGAACTGACCAAGTTCTAATGAATGTCACATCAGCTTTCTATTGCTAAACCGTACGTGGGCATGTCTGTGTTATGAAAGATGCTAAGCAACAGAGAGCCATTTATTTTGTGTACTTGAGTATGGTCCATTTAAAAAAAGGCAAAAATACTTATTAAAATATCTCCTCCACATTCCCAGAAATGAACTAAAGGATATCACCAATTGTAAAGAAACTGAGGCTCATCTGCTTATAAAGAGAGCAGCTGAAATTGTTTTGGTTGGAGGAAAATGTTAAGTCAGTGTGGTCTTAACAAGTTAGTGCCCATGATGGTGACATTCTGTGGTAAAAGTGACTTATTTTGGATTTTCCATATATAAAGCTTTAATGAAACTTCAGTTGATTCAGTCCACTGTGCACTTAAATCCCTAAAAATATTTTATCCTCCCTCCACAAAATTCCTAAATGACTTAACTCAGATTTCTGTATATAATGCAAATCAGCACACAAAAAGAGTTAATAAACATAGAATGATTCACATAACACGCCAGTTCTGGGGTGCATAGGAGCAAGGTCTAATATATATTTTAAATTAACAAATGTATTGCACATGTACACATCTACACATCAGTATGCATGAAGCAGAGTCATTAATATACTGAAAAAGGAATCCCTGATTCTCACAAATGAATCTGTCTTTATTAAGAATGATCATAAGATGATCAGTTTTACCAGCATCCCAAATCTGGTTACACTAATGGCTCAAACTGAAAGGCTTTCCAATATCTGTTAGTCTGCTCTGCTGTATGTATGATATGATTAACTAAACTATAACAAAGATGGTGAGAGCTAGCAAACTATGCAGTTATATTCTACTGTTACTCACATAATGGGAAGAAATTGGGCACATTCATAATTCTGTACTGTACAATCACAATGACCTAAAGATGGGGCTCTGTAACCACACATGGATAAAGGTGCCATGTAATCAAATTCATACCAACACATCTTTACTAAATCTCTTTATTCCTTAAAAGATACTGGATTTAGGATATTCTAGGTCAGAGTCAATACATAAGATCTTTGTATTTTGTTATCAACAAAAACCTCTCTAGCACTCTCACAAGTTTTCCCCTTGCTGTTCAAGTCCAGCTGAAGATCTTGATTCCACTTTTACCATGATTCACATAGTGGGATGAGCCAGAGCTCAGTCCTCAATTATGTTACAACAGAGAGCTGAGTAACCTATGGAATACATTTTTATAACCATAAGTCTTTTTAAGGTCAAAAGCCTAACTGGGTTCACGTGTGGAGCATAAAGTCTGACTATTCCCAGCCCCTGTGAAGTGAGATAAGTGGCAGGAAGGCTCCTTGTAGTCTCTTCTTTATCTGTACATCCAGGAAGGGCCAGGCACCCAGCCAGAGCTATAGCCTGCCCTTGCTAGGTGATGGACCTGATCATCTAATAGACCTTTTCCATCTCTGACTACTTTAATCTTTTTCTTCTTCAGTGTTTTGAGGATTTATACAATTCCTAATAAAATATAGCAATTTCTCAACTAATTCCTTTTGGATCTTTGAGAGAAGCATTTTAGGTGTAGCTCCTATCTGCATAATTATCCTTTCTGAGGGAATGAAGAATAGGTGGATTGCTCTAACAAACAAATTTATTGTGTTGCCTCTGCTATCATAATATATTTGTCATATATTACTAAGCCTCTTGCCAATATCTGCTGTTCTTTGTAACATTTCCAGATGGCCTGTGGCCACTTGCAGTTTAGTAAATAAAGTCATCCCTGATCCACCAGAACATTTATATAACTGACTCAGATACTCAATTACCTTACATAAATCATTGTCCTCTATACGTCTGTTTTTACAGGTGTAGCAGTAAATAAAATACCTTATTATTTGCAGTTTTCTATTTATGTGAAGAGGTATATTCTGCCAGTGAAAGTATCAGAGGGAAATCTTTAATTTCTTGCCCAGTCAGTGAATTCTTGCCTCTTATGAGGTGGGAAATAATATCTCAATTGCCATTGAGTCACCCAAGATCTCTGACTCCTGAAAGCGAGCCAATACTTCTCGAGAATCAACATCACAATACAGCTCTGGTAGATACACTGTAAAATAAATCAACATAATACATTTAACACTTAAAACTACATTAAAAGAACATTAAGGTTGCAAAGTCAAGGACTCAGAAGTTAAAAGTGCCAGAATTAAAGTTGCCATATGGCTCCCCTTGTGCTTATGCTTTATTATACATTCTATAATTACATAATCACCGACTGTTTTCCCACAGGAACCCTGCCTTATTCAGTGCACCGGGACAGCAGCCTTGACACAAACTAGTCTCATATTCGCAGATGAGGGGTATCTGGAGTATCTCAAAAAAGAAGTTGCCAGAACTTTTTAATATGACCAAAACAACGTTTTCCCAAGCTTTTTGCTCAGAAATAACCAAATGTGAAATGTTTCAAAAAACATCAGCCCAAGGCAGATTGACCACCATGGAAAACTTCATCCTGAAGCTTAAAATTGGACCAAATTGAAAGCAATGTAAAACAATTTCTTATAATGGGAAATGTCAGGCTCTCTTAATAATAGAAACTTTAATCTCTCTTTCTCTCTCTATATATATATTTTTTCCCTGCGGAATGACAGAATGATGTCATCACATCACTCTGTGTCCCACTGCCTGCCTCTGCCCTCAGCTGTGCATCCTCCCTCCCCTGGTGCTCCAGGGAGCCATGAACCACATGGTTTTCCCCCTCCCTGCACCACCAGCCGCCTCAGACATCCCCTCAGCTGAGACCCCAAACCCTCAGCCTGTTCACTTAACCCCCCAAGCTTAGACTCTGCACTCCCAGCCCCCTCGCCCATGGAGCTCCCAGGAGGTGGAAGGTGGAAGCTGTGTGGACTCCCCCTCCCTGGAATTCCAGGAAGGCAGGAACCATGAGCTGCATGGCCTTTCCAACCCACACCCTCATCACCCTCACACACCCTTTCTACTGAGACCCTACACCCTTTGGCTGCTTTTGCTCCCTACCTCCAGCCAGGTCCCTACCCCCAGCAAGAGGGGGGCTGGTGAACATAGTGAACAGGGGGCCTAGGCCACTATATAAACTTATAATACACAGATATAGAGCAATGGACATTAAGAAACATATCTATAGAACTATATGCAAACAAGTTACAGGTTGAACCTCTCTAGTCCAGAACTCTCTGGTCCGGAAACATCTGGAATGATTTTAGTCCACTTTTCATGGGTGTGGCCAAGTTTCCCGGGTCCCATAAAATTGTTTACAGACACCAGTCCTAGATCTCAGTGTTCTATGCTATTATCTAGCTCTCATTTACCCCTACATGTCTTCTAAGAGTCCAGTTAGCAGTGGAAATGTTGGTAATACTGATAGACAATATTGACCTCCTTTGGTCTGGAAAATTCTCTGGTTTGGAACTGGTCAGGTACCGAGGGTCCTGGAATAGAGGGGTTCAACCTGTACTGTACAACAGAGATAAGCTCTTCAATTAAAGTGCAAATTATCTCACCAAAAAAGTCAAACCTACAGTTTGCATATAAGCAGGTCCACCAAATTTGCTCTGTGGCTCTCTCTTTTGCCATTTACATCTACATTTCCTTTTTATTCTGAGCAATAATTGATTCAAAATTCAGGTTGAAATCCGGGCCCCACTAAAGTCGAAGGGAGTTTTACCACTGATTTTACTGAAAACAAGATTTCCTCCCCTTCCTAGTCACAGAATTTGATTTAAGATGTAGTCCCTCTTTTTTATATTGTACCTCTTGAGGCTGGGATTTGACCCTCTTTCTTCTTTGAAAAGTGGGTAGCACATTTTGGATGCCGTCATGGTATCTAATATATAAAGGAGAATGTTTGTAAGTTTGTGCGCTAATAACTTGGACTCTATAAGAGCTACCGCAACCAAACTTTGCATGGGATAACCTTTCATCCAGGAGAAGGTTTTAAGGTACTTTTGGACCCTATTGGGCCCAAGCTCAAGCTGTAAAAATAAAAAAGTAACCCGCCGCACTACGCTACAGGGGCCGCCCCTCCCACCCAAGGTCCCATGCCCACTGCCCCGCCCACCCTAGGTCCCGTGCCCACTGCCTGTGGCCCCAGCACCATCCAGGACTCACCCCCTCCCTCCTGCAAGGTTACATAAGCGACCCTCTTTTCCTCCCCCCCCCCCCCCGCCACCGGCATGCAGTGCCCCAACCTCCACGTGCACAACGGCTCGGGCACCCGCCCTGCTCCCCGCGACACCTGCAACCCTGGGCGTGAGCTGGGGCACCCCTCCCGTGTGTAACCTCCCCTCCATCCGGGGTCGCATTTGTCCCCCGTCTGGGGATGACGCAGAACTATATTTTAATCCCTATAGAAATCAGTGCAACTTTTCTACCATTCAAAAAAAGATAATGGACTACTGTTTTTCTACATTTTGTTCCTCCAGTTTCCCGAGCAATGCTGGGTAACTCCAGCTAGTAGATAACAAATGTCAGTCCAATAATGAATGATACATCAATACCACAAGGAGTATACATATTAACAGTTAATAGCAAACAGGTACCAGGTTCCCCTTATTAAGCAATGTCTTTGGCTGTTCTGATCATAGTTCTCCCATTCTTTCCTGACCTCTTTTGGAATAGCTAACAAGCTCACTCTACCAGCTGAGCTCTGGTAGGTGACTAGCCTGAAGCAAATGCTTTGGAGGGCAGGGTCAAAATTCAAAATGATCTGGACAAACTGGAGAAATGGTCTGAGGTAAATAGGATGAAGTTTAATAAGGACAAATGCAAAGTACTCCACTTAGGAAGGAACAATCAGTTTCACACATTCAGAATGGGAAGTGACCGTCTAGGAAGGAGTACTGCAGAAGGGGATCTAGTGGACCACAAGCTAAATATGAGTCAACAGTGTGATGCCATTGCAAAAAAAGCAAACATGATTCTGGGATGCATTAACAGGAGTGTGGTGAGCAAGACACAAGGAGTCATTCTTCTGCTGTACTGTACCCTGATTAGGCCTCAGTTGAAGTATTATGTCCAGCTCTGAGCACCATATTTCAAGAAATATGTGGAGAAATTGGAGAGGGTATAGAGAAGAGCAACAAAAACGGTTAAAAGTCAAGAAAATGATCTATGCGGGAAGACTGACAGAATTGGGTTTGTTTAGTTTAGAAAAGAGAAAACTGAGAGGGGGACATGATAGCAGTTTTCAGGTACCTAAAGGGTATTACAAAGAAGAGGTAGAAAAATTGTTCTCCTTGACCTCTGATTATTGGACAAGGAGCAATACACTTAAATTGCAGCAAGGAAGATTTAGATTGGACGTTAGGAAAAACTTCCTAACTGTCAGGATGATTAAACACTGCCAATAAATGTCCTAGAGAGGTTGTGGAATCTCCATCATTGAAAATATTTAAGGGTAGGTCAGACAGATGTCTACATGATGCTTGGTCCTAACTATGAGGTCAGTGGACTAGACTTGATGACCTCTTGAAGTCCCTTTCAGTTCTAGTATTCTATGATTCTGCTCATTCTACCATAAAAGAAGATGGCAGAGATTAATAGATATGTAGGTTCACATCATGTGAAAGGTCACTGGATCATCAAAAGACATCTAACATGCATGAGATGATGGAGGGAGGTGACTAGTAGTGGTTTGGAGACATCTGGAAGAAGGACTTATAATATAGGCATCTTTAGCAATGACCCAGAGGTAGGAGACTGTTTCCCCTCATCACACACACTATCTTGAGGTCTGGGCTCTTTCCCTTTTGTGTTTTTTCTGAATTACTGGCTTCCAGGTGGAGAGGCAGTGGTGTTGGTGCAGTCTCCTCCTCCATCTTGATAACTTCTCCCTTTCACTTTTGGGGGAGGAGGACTGGCCTGAGAAAGCTGCCTTCTGGGCAGGCCACAGAGTACATCTAGGCAATCTAAAAGCACTCCTACTTTCTGTTTACACTCTCAGTAGTCTATGCAGCTGGAAGATGAGAATAATGGGAACCAAACAGTTCCAACACAGGAATATCAGCTAAAAATATGTATCCATATCTTGGCCTCCTCACATTCAGCAACTAGTATTCACTATAGTTGCAAAATAAATTATTTCAGTCACCCATCCCTGGAAATAGCAAAAATTTTATAATTTGTTTGTAACCTCCTGGGTTGTGTCCACAAAAGCTCATGATACCGTCTATATGTTTTGTTAGTCTATAAAGTGCTACCAGACTATTTGTTGTTTTTAAGGTTTATCCTTTTTAGTGTTCTGCCATGGAAATATAGCTGTGAATACTGTTACAGTTGCCTTGGTTTACCAGATATTAGGTATGCTACTTTTATGTATGTATCTTGAAATTCTGAAAGCTTGAGTTATGAAAAAAAAAAAAGTAAAAACATGGAAGCAGAGACAAATGAAATGAAATGCAAATGAAAACTAGAAGCATTTTAGGATTAAACAAATAAAAGAAAATATTATTTCTAACATTTTGGAACATTTATCTGCCAAGATTTATATACATAATGTTGTTGCTTGTAGCACTAAAATTATATAATGGAAATATTGCCTTGTTCACAGAAGTTATTTATTTATAAATTTGATGTGTGTCTGACATTTCCTTTCTGCTCGGAGTTTTATTATAAATCTCAGCATAATTCCTCCCTGTTCTGCCTCAGAAGTTCTAGACTGTGGAGTTTTCAGTAGATTTAACATTGCAGATTTCAAGAGATCCTAGGGATACAAAAACAGTCTGCTTTTCAAAAAAAACCCCACTCCTCCCTTTCTATTTTATTTTATGTAAGAAAAGCCTAACATAGGATCATTGACAATGTAACATCCTTGGACCACAGTTTCTTACAAGAGTATTTCTGTTTAGTGTTACATCTCATTGATGAAAAGCAAAGCCTCTTGCTCCTTGCCCAAAACATTCAGTACAAGACATAAAAACAGAATTATGTTTGTGTTACAGAATTATTACTTGTAACTAAATTAAATTGTTTCAGGATTGATCTCTCTTCTAAATTTTCATATGTACATTGTAACTTGTACCAAAGTTGCACAGATGAGTTGTAATGAGTGGCGAGATAAAATCAAAAGAGATCACATTTGTAACCCTTCTGCTGGGTAGGCCTGGCAGCAACCAGGGCTGGGTTCAATATCTTGGGGTCCATCTTACACAGAACTGGCTCGAGCCCCCACCCAGTAACCTGGGAAATTCACACACCCCTGGGTGCCTTTGAGAGGCAATGCTTCCCCACTCACAAGCACAGAGTCTGAGTGCAGGAAAGAAACATTTAATGAAACAGAGAGAGAAGTCATACGGAATTAACTTGGGAAAATACCACAAACAGAGTTCATAACCCAAACAAGAGCTAAGCCCCCCGCCCCCAACCAAAAATCACCTGAAGTCCCAAAGTCTGACACCCCAAAAGTCTCTGTCCCTGGTCAGTGCCACCCAGAGTCCAAAAGTTCACCTGCAGGGTTTCACCTCCCAACCTGGGTAGAAATGGGGGTGGGGGGATAGATAGGGGGCACCTTATGAGTCACTCTACCACGCTCCACCAGCTGTCTCGTTCCACACCACCGGACGCTCCGCTGGTCACCTGCCGCTGCTCCTACCAGCCACACCACGCCGCTTGTCACCGCCCTTCGCCTGCCGCCGCCCCGCGCCATGTCGCTGGTTGCCACACCTCACTGGCTGCAATGGGTCTGGCTCCCAGCCAAACTAGTGATTTCAGCTCTTAGTAATTTCAACTCTTTAGCCACCACCTGGACTGGCAAAGGATTCCAGATTCCAGTTTCCACTGGACCAGCAAGAAGACTCCTCATGGGCTGTGTCTAGACTGGCCAGTTTCTCCAGAAAATCAGCCGCTTTTCCGGAAAAACTTGCCAGCTGTCTAGACTGGCTGCTTGAATTTCCGCAAGAACACTGACGATCTCATGTAAGATCATCAGTGTTCTTGTGCAAATACTATGCTGCTCCTGTTTGGGCAAAAGCCCTCTTGCACAAGTGCTTTTGCACAAGAAGGCCCATGTAGACAACTTGGTATTGTTTTGCACAAAAAAACCCCAATGGCTAAAATGACAATCAGGGCTTTCTTGCACAAAAGCATATCTAGATTAGCCAGGGATGCTTTTCCACAAAAAGTGCTTTTCCATTAAAAGCATTTCTGGAAAATCACCCCAATCTAGACACAGCCATGGAGTCTGCTTTAGAGCCCTCCTTAAAACAAAGGGGAAAAGGGGCAAGTGGGGCTAGTCTTACTGCTCACACCTGGCAGATGTGAAGCAGGCTAACTCAAGCCCTTTAACCCTTCCCCCTAGCTCAGTTCACTCAACTCTGGAAGGGGGGAGGCTTGTTCCTCGGAGTCCTCTTACAGTGATGGTGGTGTCTCTCCTGCAAGCACTGGTGGCATGTTTTACAGTTCCCACATTTAGGGGTATCATGATTTGTGACCCCCACAACAGCCCCAAATTATTTACAATACACCACATTCCATTCCAACACTGATCCTCCATCAGCCCTGGCTGTATTGGATTTACATAGCCACACCTTGTATTCCCTCCCCATCCTGGCATGAGCTGTATTTACATATCAACAGTTAACAGTTAATTATCTTGCACAGCTAAACAACTGTAGTGGGCACACCCACCCCAGGGCAGATTTCTCCTTTTAGCTGGCTGATAGCAAGCAGCATTTCAGTTTTTACACCTTTAAAAACAGCAAGTGATTGTGCTTAAGAAATGTTCCTATAACACTTCACATAACATTTTGACAAATTTTGACTTTTAAGATGGTTTTGCAATTTTGGACATAAGCCCTTTTGTCTGAGTTCCTGCTCTTTACTTGGTGAAGAGAGAAAACTCTGAATAGCAAAAAAGAGGACTATGAATTATGGGGACGCAGAAAAGATGTATGTGAAGGGAAGATTAGTGAACTACATAACTGATTGGACTGACATATTTGTTATGAAATGTAAGAACCCATTTAAGAGTTCTACTCACAAAGTAACCTCATTGTGCCCAAACATAACCATATAAAAAGAGTAGCCAAATGATTGCACACTGCTTCTATAAGCCATCCTATCACATAAGGAAGCAAGATATCCTGTACATACTGGATTCACCTCTATAAACAATGATAGCATAAAAAGAATGTCCCATTTAGGCACTCTACCAAGCCATCCAGCCTGAAGTGTACAGAAGTGATCTAACCATGTATATGTATTTCTAAAATACATACTTCAGTATTGACATTTGGAATTAAGGTATTTCCATAGTCAGTATGCAAGTAACACAGGGCTCCAATTCTAGAGCAGGAAGGGTGGGGGACCTCTTCAAATACCCCCAAACAGTTCAGGCCTTGCCTTTGAGAAAAGGAAAGGCTTTTGCCAATCTGGAAAACTAATCTGTTGTTATCCATATACAGAATATTAGTTGTTCTTTTCCAGTTTATGGCAAAACCACAACATCATTTGAACATGGCACTTGGTATTTTTAAAGATTCACATACCACGAACCAATTTTTTGCAGATTTACTTTATGTTGGCCCAACTCTGAGCTTTGGGAACAGTTTTTTCAACTTCCCAGAAGTCACCAGTTTATGATATGGATTAATTCTACCATTGTATGGACAGTTACCTTGCCCCTTCCTTTATACATGGTACTTTACAAACCACTAAGATACAATTCAAATCTAAGGTCTTTGTAAACTATTTCAGCTCTGGGTCAGCTTCTGCTATCTCAGGGGGTTTGGTGAATTTCTTCTTTTCCATCTCCTCAAAGAAAAAAGCTTAGGGTCTTCTTTCTGTAAATCCTGGATATTCAATAATCTCTCTCTTTTATTTCCAGCATAACACATCTCTGTCTTAAGGATGCTGCTTGCATCTGATCACATGCTTCTGACTTATGGAGCTCTTCTTGACAATATATCAGCAATGTACTCTTGTGCTGCTGGCCTGTTCTGTTTGGTCCTCAAATTCAGCTAGCCATTCATTGATTTGACTATTTGCCCTCCTTATGATGAATGGTAGGCATCAAACATAGTAATCTATGATCAGATCTACACAGAAATTACTTTCCCAGGAAGAAGTGTTTCAGTATCTGGTGAACATTACAGTAGTTAATAGATCCTTCTAAAAAGCCAAGTACCTGCATTTAACTTTCAATAGAGATCATACTTCTGAAGTTAAAAAAAGCAAAACAAACAACTCCTTCCCCCACTCTTTTCTGGTGATATGTTTAGAATCACAGAATAGAAAAAACATGAGCTGGCGTTGCTACTGTCAGCTAATGACTAAATAGCGATAAGTGCATAATTCTCAGAGAGGAGAATTTCCTCCAGTAACTCAGCATCGGAATGAGTTTATAGAAAAACACTGAATACATGCCATTAACATTTGCTATGATGAAAATAACAAGGTTTGATTATGTCTACAATAGAGCTGGGCAAAAAATACATTCAGAGATACTGAAATATTTTGTGAATTTGAGTCAATTTTTCTGAGTTGGTTTCCAAAAATCAAAGTATGCCAACATTTTCAAAACAAAATGTTTCTAATTTTTGGTTTGCAGTCACTTTTTTATTTTGAAACTTCCTTAATTTCAATTTGTTCAAAATTTAAATCATATGTTTCAATTGACTGAAAGCTTTTTACTATTTATATTTATTTTCAGTCACAGTAATTTTTTCAACTTTTCATAATCGCCAAAGGATAGAAAATTTTGGGGGTTTTTTTTGTCCATCTTTTGCCTATATTCATTGAGCTTTCACTCCAAATGCTACACAATCATTCCAAATATGTTTATTCTTGGTACACACAGACCAAGTTCTAATCAGTGTAGAAATACCACTTGAACAAACATGGCATGCAAGAATCCTCTGCACCCTGTTCTCACTCAGTATATGCCTACATTTAAAACTCTACACTGATGCACTACAGTGGCTGCAGACAACTACCTAGGTTGATGGTTTCTCTTGTTAGTGTAGCCAACTCATGTCCCTGAGAGCTAGGTCAATGGAAGAATTCTTCCACCAAGAGATACAGATGTACTAAAGTAAATTCCTAGATAGACTAGGTCATAATTGTTGCTGACCCTGCTAGATCTGCTGGTTGCAATGCTTGCCAGGAGCTGCTCTCTTGGGCTTCTGCCAGTCTCACCATATTACCTTCCTGCTGGAATGCTCTCCTTTTTAATGCTAGTCACTCTTTCCTCCCATTGTGTCAGGGGCCATTCTTTGAAGCATCAGCTCTCCTGGGAACTATGTGTAGCTGTCTGTCAGTTCCTGACATCTGGCATTAACTTTCCAGCCATCTTCTAGGCTCTGCAGTTCAGACTCAGGCTTTCTGCCCCAAATTTCCACATCCTCTTGTGCCACCGTATCCTCTTCCAAATCAATCTAGATCACACAGAACTCTCTATCAACTAGATAAACTGGATTTCCACCCCTTCTCAGATGGCCTGAGGCCCAATCTTTTCCAGCCAAGTCATTTTAAAGTAGCAGTGGTATCCAGGAGTGAGTTAGGATGCTCGTTACAAGATTTGTTCTGTTAAGGTCCTGTTTGGTCCACTGTGGAAGAATTATTTCCCAGACAGTCAGCCTCTGCAAGAGTCTGACAACGGACATACATATGTGTGTGCTATTCTCTTCTATTCTCCCATTCAAGAGCAATAGACACCCCACTCTGCTATTCCATGGCTGTCCAGGAGTCAATTGCTAGTGGTGCATCTACATAGCAGCGTTATTTTGGAATAGCAGCTGTTATTCAAAAAAAACAATGCGAGCGTCTGCACAGCAATTCTGTTATTTCAAAATACATTCAAAATAATGGACAGCTTATTCCGACGTCTGTAAACCTCATTCTACAAGGAATAATGCCTATTCTGAAATAGCTATTTTGAAATAGCTGTAGTATGGACGCTCCACTGCTGCTATTTCGAAATAGCTCCTCCCCAGGGCCATTCAAACTAATTACTCCCCAGTGCCTCCTGGGGCTCTAAATCAAGGTAGCACGTCCACATTAGGGAAACCTGCCTTGGACTAATTTTGAGACTTCTCTGTAGTGTAGACTTGCTATTTCAAAATAAGCTATTTTGGAGTATTTCTTCTGGAATAGCTTATTTTGAAATAAGCGTGCAGTGTAGACGTACTGTAGGTGAAATAGCTAGTCTACAAGCGGTCCCCCAACTTCTTCAAAAGATATTGAAAACACCTTGCACCTTGCATATGACTGTTCCAATCAGCCATTAACACACTATTGCATGACCCAAAAGGACAAGCACATAAGTAACGTGCATGGAGTTGACTCAAGGGGCACTCCTCACGTTGGTCCTATTTCACTTTATACTGCCTTGGCTCCCCCAGAAACACACACACACACACACACACCCCACACATAATCCTGAAAATAGGTTTTGCAGAGCTGGGCCAAAGGTTATACGTATTGCCTCTTTCATTTTCCCTCTCCTGTGCTTGAGCATACAAGAGGTCTCACTGTGACAAGCTACCCTGAGAAGCCTGTACCCATAAACTCCCCTGCTCCCACTCACCTCTTCCTTCATATGCATAAGGGGATTTGTGCCTGCACACAATTTTGAAATCATGGGCATTTATAAATCTTCTCATTGTGGTTATTTTCTGTACACTTTGCAAAAGTTGACAAAAGGAGAAGGAAAGTAATTTTAATTCTGTCAAGACCTCTAAATCAAGCAAACTGCTGTCAATGTTAATAGATTTCCAATGCAATACTAGATAAGCTTCAACTGACAATTTATATATCAGGAGCATCACCTGCATTGACATATTTAATGTGCTTTTTGCAACCATGCCACCTCAAGCTGTGGTCTCATCAAATTTCATTAGGCAAATGAAGTTGAGCTCATCGATGTTTGGACGGGAGATATTTGGATACCAGAGAAAGCTGCAGCAGGAAAACAATGATCTTGTGCTTAAACTCCAGAAATATGGATTCAATTCCCAGCTCTGCCACAGATAAATGGAATGACCTTGGACAAGTCACTTGATCTGTCTTTGGCTTTGTTCCTCATCTGTAAAATAGGAAAAACTGTTTGTACAGTTCTTAGCTCAATGTGGTCCTGGTCCCTGACTAGAACTCTTAGGTGCCACAGGAATACAAATAATAAATGATAATAATTGTCCTTTTCTATTATATATATCCATGTTGTCGATTTAGACTACAGCACATGGTAAGGTGATATTTGTTCCACATATATTTGTATAGCACCTAGCACACTGGGACTTTGTTGTCATTGTTAACCTCTAGGCATAGCTTAGCACAATGTGGTCATGGTCACATAGCAAAAATAAGAAGTGGTAATAGTGATTCATGCCAGTAAGTGGCACTCTTCCCTATGAGTCAGTACTCAGAGTGCAGTGACCTGACACTGCACTAATAGAGCTTTCATCCCTGGATAAGACATGAAATGATATCTGACTTGTGGTCATTAAAAAAATCACTTGGCACTTTTTCACAACACCAGCGTTTAACACCAGTATCCTGATCATATTCCAACTTTGGTAATTGCATTCTACTTACTTTATTCCCCTGCTACATCAGGTGAATTTTCTTTTTCAGCTCTTGTTCTTTAAATGGTTCTGTAGTACTGCTGGAGCTGCCAAGGTTACAACTTCAGAACACCCCAGTGGTGGCAACATTTTGGCAAGTACACTTGTCCCTACATACATAGGCTGTGTCTACACTGGCCGCGAGTTCTTGCACAAGAACACTGACATTCTAATGTATGAAATCAGGGCTTCTTGCACAAGAACTATGATGCTCCCACTCAGGAATAAGCCCTCTTGCACAAGAGGCCAGTGTAGACAGGCAACATGAATTTCTTGCGCAAGAAAGCCCTATGGTTAAAATGGCCATCAGAGCTTTCTTGCGCAAGAGAGCATCTACACTGGCATGGATGCTCTTGCACAAAAGCACATGCCAGTGTAGACGCTCTCTTCTGGAAGAGTACAAGAACTTTTCCGCAAAAGAGTTCTTGGGCAAAATCATGCCAGTGTAGATGTAGCCTGTGTTTGCACTTCCATAAAGCACCTTGGGGCATGTGAAAGGTGCTATATCAAAGTCAATCAATAAAAATAGGAGGAAAAACCTGTTACAAGAAGAGTTTTTGAAATAAATTAGTCAACCATCCTCTCAGATCATCACCGTGAAAGTCAGGTAGTACCACATATACACATTAATATCTTGGTCAAGTGAAGGAAGAAAGGTTCCTCTAATAATTGAGAGCTATAGATTTCTTAAAGAGATGGGGCACAGGATCCTCGAGCTATCCTATGATTAAATCACAAGCTTCAGCTCTAGCATCAGTGTTTCCTTCAGTTAAATTAAAAGAAAAGTCAGGGGATGTCTGCAGATTCCTAGAGTTGTTTCTCTGAGTAAACTAATAACAAGTAAATATTTCCCTTAGGGGATTTGATCTAGTGCTTGATTATCTGTCCAAAGTTGATCATGTCAGTTCTTATTTGATGGGAAAGAACTTACTATTAACCTTTGTCTTATTAAATCTGTGGATGAAAATAAATTAAAACTGAGACTAGCCTTTGAGCAGGTCTGTCTACATTATTACACAAGAGAACAGATGTGCTGCCTTCACAGCTTCTGATCCAAACCCTACTAAAAATGAGTGGAGGCTTTTTCTATTGAAAACCATTGGTGGTTTTTGCACTGATTTTACTAGGCTTTGAATCAAGTCTCACACCTTGGGATGGTCTGGCCTGGGATTCAGTGTATCTGTGAGCAAAATATGTATTCAACTCTGTATTCGTACCCTGTACACTATGATAATCATCTTCTTACAAAATAGACCTGGGAGGCATCATTTAAAAACTAACAACAAACTGGTCATCAGTATTGTGTGGTGTGTATATGAAATGTGTATTAAGAGTTATGAACATATGATTAAATTATGACAACAATGTGTTTGCTGGACAAGCTCAGGGAATGGGTAAACTGGTTTCTCAAAGATAAAAGAAAATCTGATGCCTCTCGCCTGATGTCATCATAGCTGATGGACAATCACTGGTCAAATGGCTATTCTTCAGCACTTTTGGGGAGAGGTACAGAAGGATCTTCATTTCAGCAAACAACTACCTGCATAGACACTGACTTCCTCTCTAGCTTGGGGGTATTCAACCAAGCCGAGCCCTAGCCCTGCCTGATTCCACCCCTTCCCCACCTCTTCCTACTCCCTTCTGGAGCATCTTGAACATTATAAAACAGGTATTTGTGGCAGGCAGGAGGCACTGGGAGGGATGGGGAAGAATTGGTCAGTGGGGTTGCCAGTGGGTGAGAAATGCTAGGATGGTGAGAATTTGGGTGTTGGTGGGTGCTGAGCACCTGCTAATTTTTTCCTATTGGGTGCTCCAGCCCCTAGCTCACACAGAGTCAGCACTATGACTACCTGGAATCTCTTTCACTACAAGATTTCATGTTGCCATCCTCATGGCTGGAATGAACTTTACCCAGGGGTAATCCTCAGAAAAATGCATGTCAAAAGGTGACTAGACTATAGAAGTGAGGGGGTATTTTTTTTCTTTCTTTCTTTCTCTTTCTCTTTCTCTTTCTCTTTCTCTTTCTCATCTAAGATGGGAAAGGAACCAGCTCTTTGTCTTTGTGGAAATTCTTGACCTGAGAATTTGGTCAGCCATGTTGCTAGGAATCTAGGGTAAGGATTTTACCTTGAACCAAGGCAAGCTTGCTTAGTTTTAGCTATCATAACATTTTATTTTTTTAATTTCTCTTTTAATTATTTCTGATTTGAATATTTTGTACTTCTACTCACTTAAAATCTCTCTCATTTTAATTCAATAAACTTGTTTTATTTATTTTTCATCTAAACTTAATCCAGTGCTGTGTTTATACCGAACTCTTTGGTAATTCCAGTGAAAGTAGCCAAATGTTGTAAATTGACCCTTTACAGGGCCAACAGACCTCTGATATCTGAACTGCTAAGGAGAGGGCCGGACAGTGCTGAACATGTGTTTTGAGGAAAATTCCTGACTATGTGTGTGGTGTGGACACCCTGCAAGTAACCAAGGCTGCTGGAAGCCAGAGTGTGACTGGAGTGGTGCTGACAGGCTGTTGGGGGTCAGAGCTGCTGGATTAGTCATGAATTTTCCCCCAAATACGTGTTCTGCACTATCTAGCCCACTCCTTAGCATCACTGCTCCCCCACCTTTTTGACAAAAGTGGCCACTGGTCTCTTTTGGTCTTGCCAATTTATCCAGATGCCCACTTCTGCCAAAAAATGTGAGGACAGCCAAGGATAGGGCTTAAAAAAGGGATGGTTCCATCCAAAACAGAACACATGGCCACCCTTGAAATCAATATGGAGTCAGTACACTGGGGAATAAAACAGAAGAGTCATCTGGAGTCTTGAACAATCAACGACTTTGAGAAATAAAGGAGGAAGGCAAAATAAAATCACCTTTCCCCCCGCAATTGAGTAAGTAATCAGGCAATGTGATTACATTCATGAAAACAGGATCCCAACCAGTCTTGGATGAAAACACTGCAGGAAAGCTTTGGGTCAGATAAGACTGCTTTTTAGATGGATGGTTAGCCTGTTAAAGTTAAGTTTAGTCTCTGGAAAGCATATATTGATTTTGTTTTAAATGTAACCTTCCTGTTTCCATTATCCTGGCTCACTATCTCTTAAATCTTAACCTTTGATAATAAACATATGTTTGTTTTCACTATAAATGTATTTCAGTGCTGTGAATAGGAGCCTCAGTTGAATGAAACAAGCTGGTGAACCAGTCCCCTTGAGGATAGCAAACATGGTATTTCTGTGTGTAGTCAGTAACAGGGCCTGGATATCACAGGAGAATGCTTCAAAGGTACCCAGGGGCTGCCACACATCTATTAACTTGCAAACCAAAGCGAGGGCTAGCATTGTCCTAAAGAAATTGTTTGGGTAGCTATCAAATGTGTGAAGGCAGAGAACTGGCACCCAGATAGACAGAAGTGATTCTTCTTCTTGCTGGAGATGGAAGGGGATAACAAGGTGACTTACAGTCCTGAGCACCCCAAGATTTTTCTCTAGGGATTCCCTGGGAAAACCGCTTAACACTTATCACAATAATTCATACTGGTCTGGCACATTTTCAGTATAGCCTTTTGAACGTCCAGAACTTATATCTGTCACATCTCCTTCCATAAAAGGTAATTTGATCTATGCCATCAAATGCCAGCAGTGCCCCACTGCTATATATATTGGACAAACTGGACGGTCTCTGCAGGAAAGAATCAATGGACACAAATCAGAAATACGTAAAGGGAATATACAGAAGCCTGTTGGTGAGCATTTCAGCTTGCCTAACTGCAGTCTGACAGACCTGCAAGTAGCTATCTTGTCACAAACCAGCTCTACAAGCCAAATACACAGAGAAGCCCTGGAATCCCAGTTCATCCACAAATTCAATTCACATGCTAATGGACTCAGTTGTGATATGGGCTGGTGGGGACTTTATCTACTTAATAACCACTGAAGGTGCTAACAGCTCCCTGAGTGGTATCCTTCCTGTTTTAGGAATCTATCTATTGACTTTGATTTTTATCTGCTTAGGTTTAAGTATCCATTCTCCAGATACTAATGATGCTCTGTCTCTCACCCCCCTCCCTTTTTCTTTCTCTCCCCCTCCCCTTCCCCTCTCCTATTTATTTTGAGTTTTCATATCCCCAACTCATAACTCCAGTTATCTAAAGAAGTGGGCTGTGCCCACGAAAGCTCATGATACCATCTATATGTTTCGTTAGTCTATAAAGTGCTATCAGACCATTTGTTATTGTTTATCATGCTTTTCATAGTGATTTCGATGCTATCTTGTTTTCTTCCTGTTTCTTATAGCCACCTATAGATTGCAAGTTCTGCAGGGAGAGATTGCTTTTGAGATTTTATATATATATAAATGTGTGTGTGTGTCTATTGTCTGTAAAACAGGGCTGCAATTCTTAGCTGGGGCCTCTAGGTTTGCCCATCAAAAAAAAGAAGAATTGTTCACTAAGGGTATGTCTACACTGCAATGCTATTTCGGGATACTGGAGCACCCCAAAATAGCTATCCCGTGTCGTCACAGCAAGCCCATTATTTTGGGTTCGCTATTCCGATATCCCTGTAAACCTCATTCTTTGAAGAGTAAGGGACATGTTGGAATAGCGCTTTATTTCAAAATTTGGCGCTGTGTAGACAGCGCCAAATGATGAAATAAGCTATTTCAAAATAGCATCAAAATAAGATACGCAATTTGCATAGCTCAATTTGTGTATCTTATTTCGAGTTACAGTGCAGCATAGATGCACCCTAAAAGTGCATCCACTGACAACCAATATTTAAATAGGTGAAACAAGTAGAGGAATCTGACCAACAGCATTGATCCCAGATGGGGTCTTGTAAGACTGAATCGTATCATATACTTAATTTCCATTGTACCTCAGCACATCACTGACTCAAGGGGAAGAAGGTTAGTTTTAACAAAAATTCTTTGTCTTGATTCTTTGTGCTTCACTTAACATCCCACTAACTGTTTGAAATGACCGAGGACCAGAAAGTATGGCTGGGAAGGCCTGCTCTGATATTTTAACCAGTCACAACACAAAGGTAAAAAAATACTTAAAGTTAAAGGAGATTTATAATCCACTATCCTTGTAATCTTCTATCTTTAATAATGCATTAGAATCAAACTTTTATACGGCTACACTACAGTGCTGCTTGGGACTTTTGGTATTAAGTGATGTATTATGTGATTGCATCAGTTATCTATTTTTTAAAAGTTGAATACATTTGTGTTAGTGCACTGTCAGACAGCTAATAAGGTATAAAAAAGTCATTAGCCTATCTTCAGAAAGATATCTTAACTAGTGAACTATAAAATTCTGAGCATCATCTAGAGTACGGGGAGACATCTTCCATCTCTCTAGTTCAAAAAACTTAAATTGAATATCCTGATATACTTGAATAAGCAAGTAATGACTGCTGCTTATGCAGTTGGCTCATAGCTCATGTGGTCACTGAAAGAGAGGGCAAAAATGAAGATGCATCTATGACTGAAAATGAAAGGATATTAATGAGCTACTCAATTCAAAGTGAGACTCCACAGTTGCCCTATACTTAAAAAAAAAACTAGAATTGCAGTAACTCCACTTTTTTACCAAAGGTCATGAAGAACTGAATAGTCTTCCAATTATGTCCAGCTCTGCAATCTGATCTGCATGGCTCCACATGGATTGCAATATGAGGAATTGTGTGTTAAATTAATCTGATATTGTGCATATTCCATCCTGGTTTACAGTTGGCATCAAATGCTGATCTGTTAACTCTAAGTCTCTGTTAAACATTAAAAAGTCAGATGTACTACCAGCAAACATGCTTTCATGATATGGAATCTCAGTCCATTTTCACCAGGGAACATTTATTGAAGAAAATAACTGTATACTACAGTCAAAAAGTTTCCATGAGCCCTAACTATGTCTTCTTTATTTAAGAGGGATAATGCCCTGCCTGAAGCTGTATACCACACTGTGAGGAGGTATACCAGCCCTGCACTGGAAAATCTAGATTAATGATTGACCAGGCTCACCTGGTTGAAGAAGTCCCATCCCCATGACCCTGCTGGGAATGCTCAGAATGCAGGTATAAAGGCTTGGAGAGAGGCTCAGTCTGGGCTGGCTGCTGAGGAGGAAGGAGGCATGGTCAGAGCTCCTGAAGGCAAATAGCCAGAGAGACCAGACCTGGTGACCAGCCAGCAAGACACCAGCAGAGGAGCTGGAGGAAGGACCTTGGAAGGAGGCCAGCAGAGAATGGTAGAAAGTAGCCCAGGGTGGGAGATTGTATCCTGTGGAGCTCAGTGTGTTGTGGTGGGAAGTTCTGCTGAGCGAGCAGTGGACTGCACCACTGCTAATAGGACCCTGCGTTGGGACCTGGTAGAGTAGGGAGGGCCCCGGTCCGCCTACCACCTCCCCAACCCGTGGAGCCGGTGCCTGCTTATTGCTGACTTTGGCTTCTAAGCTGATATGCCCCTGTGAGGGGAGTGTTTATTATTGACTTTGTCTGTTAGGCCATATGGCCCCAACGAGAGGGCCATGTGTTTAGGACAGGAGAGGAAGAGTTGAACACGTGGAGCTAAGGTTTGATTTCAAGAGCCCTGGTGGTGGTGGGGGAGGTGAGTCTACCATCCCACAACACATGCATAGAGAACTCTAATGGCTGAATACTATGCTGACAGTAGCTTGCTTGATTGTTAAGATCACTAAGAGATACCACTGTCTGGATATTAAAATCTAGATTAACAATGTGCTTTATAATGATTAAATACCAGTCTGGTAAATCAGAATAATTCAAAATTTGTTGATGAAATAAGATTGAGATAGATTAGTATTATCTGTATCAATATTTTGATCTTGAATTTGATTTTAATGTTTTCAGAGCATCTTTACATACAGCTCTTACTTCAGTAACATATACATCGACATCCTTGTATGTCACTGAATTGTCTCAACCTCTGCTAAAATCTTCCTCCATTACACCATCTTCTGTCACCTTGACTAATCCAAACAGGTACTTTTACCATGTCTTTCTGATGTCTCATCTGTCCTTATTTCATAATGTGTATGAAGTAAGGATAAATGCCACCTGTCATCTAGCTTGTCCAGAAAGAATCACAGTCACATTACCTCCATATCTCAGACAATTCCATTATGTCATTTTCTTTTAGTAATCCAGTGGTTTAAATAAAGTTATATAAATATAAGACATCATGGAATTGCTTTGTAATTTGGGCCTGGGTCAACCCTGTCTTCTCATTTGTGTGTCATCATTTGCACATGTTCAAGGCAGGTGTAAAACACAGTTCAGAATGCTAGTATTTTACATCCAATCTGCAAAGATAGGAGTGAAGGACCTAGCTTCATTTGTTCTAAGGCTTACCAGGGCTGAGGCCTGGTACTTTTAGGCTTGGCAGTTCATAGAACTGCTGGGCTTGCTACATCAGAGGTAAAAAAAAACCAAAACAAAACCCAAACCATTTCTTGTGTCTCTAGCGCCTCTTTCATTGCAGATTTAAACATTGTCAGGAACTGTACCTATACTTTTCTTTCCACTTCTTTTGTTTATCTAGGGCAGTGGCTCTCACCTTTTCTAAATTACTTAACCACTTTCAGGAATCTGATTTGTCTGTTTACCCCTAAATTTCATCTCACTTAAACTACTTGTTTACAAAATCAGACATAAAGACACAAACGTGTCACAGCCACTGTTACTGAAAAACTGCTTACTTGCTCATTTTTACCATATAATTATAAAATAAATCAACTGGAAACTAAATATTGTACTTTTCAGTGTATACTGTATAAAGCAGTATAAACAAGTCATTGCTTGTATGCATTTTTTGTTTGTACTGACTTCACTAGTGCTTTTTTATGTAGCTGTTTTAAAACTAGGCAAATATCTGGATGACCCGTTCCCCCTCTCCCCTCCGGAAGACCTCTGGGTACCCCCAGAAGTACACATACCCCTGCTTGAGAGCCACTGATCTAGTGCTTATCTACTCCTTGCTTGTCTTAACAGCCTGGCCACTTTTGACATGAAGAAGCATTTCTGCTGCTCCTGTTACCCAGAATGGCATGTCTGTATCTCTCCATCTATCATCAAATCTCAGATGAAAACACAGCTTTTTTTCCAGCCACCCACACATTTTTTCTTTCCCTTGGCTATTATTTATCTCTATAAATGAATCATTTGAATCTGCAAAGCATTTGGGAAGTGAAATGTTATGAAAGATGATGTGCAAAAGAAAGCTGTATTGTATTATGTGGGCCAGATCATCTTTAATTCAATCAGTACAAGCCACTGATATGAGTGCAGCCAAGACAATTGTAACAGAAATTTTGATTTAGCATAAAGGCATGAGGAAAAAACAAAACTTTTTGGTGAGTTGTTTTCCTCCACAAGAACTGCCTTTTCTTAAACAGTTCAATCAACAACTCAACAATTTAAAACAACTGCAAATTTAGACTGCTATATCCTGAAATTATATTGGATCCCTCCTCACCATTTCTTTGTTCACTCAAATTATTCCTTTGTATTTTTCTTAAATAAAAACAATTTCTACCTCTGGGTTTTGGACAAATTCCTGCAAAGCACATATTCCCTACCATGGAGGAGGATAGCTGAGAAGTGTCTCGAAGACAAAGACAGGAAGTAATTTAACTCTACAACTTGGCTGCGTCTAGATTGGCATGATTTTCCGGAAATGCTTTTAGCAGAAAACTTTTCCGTTAAAAGCATTTTCGGAACAGAGCATCTAGATTGGCACGGACACTTTTCCACAAAAGCACTTTTTGTGGAAAAGCGTCCCTGGCCAATCTAGACACGCTTTTGCACAAGAAAGCCCCGATCACCATTTTAGCCATCAGGGCTTTTTTGCGCAAAACAATACCACGTTGTCTACACTGGCCCTCTTGCGCAAAAGCATTTGCACAAGAGGGCTTTTGCCTGAATGGGAGCAGCATAGTATTTCTGCAAGAACACTGACGATCATACATGAGATCGTCAGTGTTCTTGCGGAAATTCAAGCGACCAGTGTAGACAGCTGGCAAGTTTTTCCCGAAAAGCGGCTGATTTTCTGGAAAAACTGGCCAGTCTAGACACAGCCCTTGGGTATAGCTGAAGATGCACATGAGTTAAGCCTAAGCAGACAGCTCCAAAATGAAGGTGAATATTTCTTTCCATCAGACAGTAAGGAATGTAGCTGTGCCTCCTACACTTTAGCTCCTTGAATCCATGATAAGGGAAGTAAGACTGCATACCTTATTTCTGACCCCCCCACACACATTACCTTCAGTGTTTGAATATCTGAAGATCAATGTACTTTCTGAGGTTCCAGTATTTACTATACTTCACCAAGCAAAAATGATCAGCTCAGCTGAAAAAACTTTTTGCTACAAAATAAGCAAAGCAAGTGTGTGCCCTAATTTATAGCAGAAGTAAATATGCTTTCTTCACCCAGGGATAGCAGCTTGCAAGCAGACACTTCAGCAGAATCGCAGGCAAAATTTAAATGAAGAAAAAGCCCTACTGTCTTCTGAAAACAACAGAACGCGATCCTGCAGTGTTTTCTTTGGCAAATGCACTACTAATGTCAATAGAAAATTAGCCTGTATAATGAGTACTGAGAGTTGCCTTGCCATGGAGGGGATAAAAAGAGTAAAAGACCCATTCAAATGCTTAAAAAGCTGATGGAATGGTAACTGATCAATGATGTTACTCCCACTTCCTCCACCGTTACTCCCACTTCCTCCAGCACCAATGAGCTGGGTAGTAATGAGAAGCTTCTGGCCTTCTATACATGATATATTGTCTGCAGGGGGACTGACAGATTTGCCGGGTCTCTGGGCAAGGTGTGTGGAGGGAGAGAGCAGCTCTGTACTCCTGATAATGGCGGGGACTCAGGTAGAAGGGGTGGAACTGGTGGCAACCATCCCTTAGCACTGTATGGAGCATGTTATGCCATGCACTCCCCTGCCAGTCCCTAGCACTAGCAGGGGCTTCAGCGATGATTTAAAGTGTGCTGGGCAGTTGCTTCTTTTGCCCCTGTCCTTGTCAGTGGGCCTGATTATTGGTAGGATTTCCCTGCACATCTCAGGACATCCAGAATGCACCGTGTGGAGAACATCAAAGTCCATGCTTAGTTACAGGCTGTTGGCTAGAGTATAAATCCAGGGTTTCATGCTACCTGGAATCCAGAACAGAATTCCTACTGACAGGAGAAGGAGGTTTGCACAAAAATCTGAATCTGACCTTAATTTAAACATTAAATTTCTATTTATTTATTATTATTCAGAATCCCTTCAATCTCAGTGGGGATAAATTATCTCGCTTTTAGAATAGCTACTTCTGCCCTTGCTTGTTCTTCTGTGTCTATCTTCCCTTCTCCATTCCTCCCCAGATTCCCTGTTTGTCCCTATGAATTTCAGAGTCCAAAAATTGTATGACAAAACACAATGCAAACCAACAGAAGAATGACTGTGAGACCAGTGTGAGAGAGGAGAGAGTGACAGGGATACTCTCTGTTCCAAAACACTGGTGCTACGTCTACATTGGCATGATCTTGCGCAAATACTCTTTAACGCAAGAGTTCTTGCATTAAAGTATTTGAGCAAGAGAGCGTCTACACTGGCATGTGCCTTTGCGCAAGAGCATCTGTGCCAGTGTAGATGCTCTCTTGTGCAAGAAAGCTCTGATGGCCATTTTAGCCATCGGGCTTTCTTGCGCAAGAAATTCATGTTGCCTGTCTACACTGGCCTCTTGCGCAAGAACAGTTGCGCAAGAGGGCTTATTCCTGAGCGGGAGCATCATAGTTCTTGCGCAAGAAGCCCTGATTTCACACATTAGAACGTCAGTGTTCTTGTGCAAGAACTCTCCGCCAGTGTAGACAGGCAGCATGTTTTTGCGCAAAAGCGGCCGCTTTGGCGCAAGATCGCGCCAACGTAGACACAGCCTGGGAGTCTAAGAAGATATTTCCTTAAATTACCAGAATTGAGAGGATGTTCCATTAAGATCTAATGAAGTAAAATTATATTTTATAGGTGGTGTTGAGGGGTGCATACCCCCTCGGCGCTGTGACCGCCTCTGCAGCTAACGGCCACATGTATCTGCCCCTCTCATAGGGTATTCATGCCCCTGAGGCCTACTCAACAATCCAGGCCCCTCTATCAGGGTAATTATGGCCCACTGGCCACGTTCAAAAGTATCTGTCCCTCTACCAGGGTATTTAAGTCCCTGAGGCCTACTCCCAGGCAAGCCTCTCCCAGCTAGGGAGCAGTTTGGCCAGGGTGGGGAGAAGGGGGTAGGGAGACCCGGCCCTCCCACTCCAGTGGGTTCCAGCCCAGGGCCCTGTAGGCAGAGGCAATAGCTACTGCCTGCTCGGTGAGGATTCCTGCCAATACACACCGAGCCCCAGAGGCTAATTCTCCGCCCTGGGCTGCTTCCTACCACTCTCTGGCGTCTACGTAGTTCTTTGTCGAGGCTGTCGATGTGGCCATGGACACTGTTCCCTGAGCATCTGTGGCTGCTGGCGTTGCTCCCTGGACGGCTGCGACTGTGGGCGTGGCTCCTGGGGTGGCAGCAGCTGCAGGTGCTGGAGGAACTCCACAGGACTGCAGCCTGAGCTCCTTCTCCCCCGGCTATCCGCCCCAACTGCTGGGTTCCCTGGACTCTCATACCCTGGCTTTGCTGGGAGCATGCCCAGCAGGGCTGAATGGGCGGGGCCTTTTCAGCCAGCTGAGCCCGGGCTATTCTCAGCCCTTCAGTGTAGGGCAGATATGCCCCGACACAGGTGGCAAAAACCAAGAGCGAGGTTCATGCAGTGCAACAACATTCCACAAAAATAGGATTGGACAATGACAATGCACCTCTCTGCATTTCCCATCTCTACAGCGTCCCTCAAAGAAGGGTTAAACCGGGATGGTCTGTGGAGTCAGGAAGATCCATGTTCCTTCCCCACAAAGTGGCTGGCTGGCTGGGAACCCCATGGGAAGGACTTTTGCCTCCTTCTTGTGACCTGGACATCAAAGGACTGCTTCCCTGACACTTGCTCTGAGTGACTGTGTATGGTTATCTATTGGCCATGAGGAGCATTGCCCACTTCTTCCCATGACCTGATGATAGCCCTGGACAGTCATGAGGGTGAAATCTGCTGTCCTGATTCAATGCAGCAAGTAGTCTCAGTGAAAAGCCTTCACAAGTTACTCTCATGGAGATGTAATCTAAGCTAAGCCCTTCCCAACTAGTCTTATTTGCAGGCTCATGTCTTGGGAGAACACGACGTGTGTAGGAATTCAATGTGGTGCATAGGGACTGATTCCAATAAGAATGCTGTAGTTTTCAGCTTATAGGAAATCTGAATTGTCCTGCCAAATGTCTCGTGTGAGATTGGACTTTCCTAGGATCAATCCCTTGCACTCCCCTCCCCAAGTCTCTGTTTAGTATCTTTGTAGGGGTAGGAGATAGCTCTCTTCAGGCTTGGAAGTGTATAATTCCTGTACTACAGGGAAAGAAGAATTGCCTAGTTTGTCTGTGAGATGTAGAGGCTCAGCAAAATATTAGCAGACTCAGTCGATTTCCCAACACAGCCTGAAGCAACCCATGAATCCACTGCTCCCTCTGTACCAATCCCTCCCAGCCAAACTCCCCAGCTTCTCAGAGCCCCATGTCTCCCTCTGAACCACAACAGTAGAACACTTGTCTGTTTCTTTAGAATCCCTAATTATTATATCCCCTTTCTGGCTTCTTTATGCAACTGAAAAAAAAATCCTAGCACCAGTTTTCTCAGTACCAGAAAAAAATACCAGGATCCATAGAGCTTGCAGTAGCATCTCAGCAGTGGGCAAAACTTTAAATACTACTGATTTAGGGATTTCTCTGAATTTGTTCCTTCCATTAACTTCTGATTCTCATTCTCCTATATGCAACCACCCACCCACATTGCTCTCCACAGAAAAGAATATCTCTGTCTCCAGAGATTTCTCTGGGCTCCTCTTCCTTTTCTCTCACATTATCTGTTAAATGTCTTCTTAACAGGTTTTCAGTTTTCTAATTTCCCTGCCTCTCTGACTTCCTTATTTGTATTTCTATGGCCATGAGACTGTGCATGGAGCCACTGATCACATGCTGCATTGTACTGTTGAGTCTCTGTGGAAAGGCAGGCAGTGTCACACTGTCCACCCACTTAGTGTGCTAACCTTAGCACTGACTTCACAGAACGTCTAGATGCTATAATAACATCAATAATGAATAAGAATATAGAGTAAAATCTGCTTTAACTTTATTTTCATTGAAAGAAAGGGTTACACAGAAATCACCTGATCCAGTAATTTGCTTTATAACTGCAGTGCAATAAAACAGAGACAAAGTTATATTCATCTAAGCATGGAAGTACAGGTTGAACCACTCTAATTTGGCACCGTTGGGACCTGACCAGTGCTGACCCAGAGAATTTGCTGACCCATGGGAGGTCAATACTGTCTAGCAGAATTACCAATACTTCCACTGCTTACTGGGCTCTTAGCAGACATTTAAGGTAAATTAGAACTAAATAACAACACAGAACACTGAGAGCCAGGACTGGTGGCTGTAAAACTCTATGGGACCATGAGAAACTTGGCCATACCCATGATAAGTGGACATCCGGCTAACTAAAATCATGCCCACAAATGTTGCTGGACCAGAGTGCTGGACTAGAGAGGTCAAATTTGCAGCTATAGTTTGCTTCTAGTACAAAAGCTGAATTAAAAAACTCCAGAAACTAAAACCCAAAAACGGAAACAAAAAAACTCTAATTAAAAAAAGTTCCTGTGGGCACTTGAAAAGAGAGAGAAGTAGCAATTAGAGGTATCTGAGTATTAATGTATCATTATCACAACTACCTGTAGGTGGATTCAAATTACCAGCTTCTACCTACAGAATAAAATTCTTTAAAATCACTGATTTGCATGTCACATAATGCAACATGCTTTTTCAAAGGGATTTGAAATATAGGAACATATTTGAGGGGGTTGAAATGAAAAGGAAGAAATTGAGAATAACACCCATTAAGCAATAAGATACCCATATTCCTCCAGGAACTGCAGATATCATTTGTATTAAATGTATATGAAGTGGTTGGCTCAATGCAACTATAGAAATAATTATTTGTTTTTTCACTTTTGCCAACTACCCAAAATAAAAAGTCAGATTTTGATGCATTATGTATTATCCTATAGTAAAAAAAATCTCTCTCTCTCTGAATATAAACATTTTTTTCCTGCAGGATGACAGTGTGATGTGATCAAATCACTCTATGTTCTACAGCCCGGCCTCCACCTCCACCCTCAGCTGCTTGCTGAGACCAGCTGTTCCATGTGGGCTGCTCCAGCTGCACAGCCAGTGAGGAGCTGCTCGGGCTGAGTCCCCTTCACCATCTGAGCCCAACTAGAGGCCGGGAGGAGAGCAGGGACAGTGCACCCTGGTCCAACCCTGCTCGGTGGCAGAAGTGGGGGGAGAGCTGGGGACGGGGGAGAGCCATGCCCAAGGCAGCCCTGGCCCTGGGTCCTCCCCAGCCGAGAGGGGAGTTGGCAAGCATAGCAAGCAGGGGGCGCAGCCCCTAGTTTATTTAAAAAGCCTAAATATCGCTAAAAGTAAAGGACAGAATAATTATAACCAAAGAGCTAGTAAATTGGGTTTTGTCATTTACTCTGTTGTTCTTTGCATATAATTTAATTTGCTTTTTCTATTAATTGCCACACCTCTCCATCACAATGTATGATTCCAAATGTCAATGCCAAACATACTTTGCCTTGAGAAAGGACTATAACCTCAGCTCTCAGATGATGCAGTTTTATTCAGATTTTCTCAGGAATTCCTTGTCTCTGTTCAATGATGCAGTTCCTTGTGTGTGACGAGTGAGGTTTTCATTTTCTATCTATTTGTAGTCAAAGATTTCTAGGGCACCATAATCTTGAATTTTAATGCAACAACATAGGAACGGGGTGGGGAAAGCTCCCTTGCTAAAATTCCTTTCAAGATACTACAATGCAAGGGACTATATGTCATTCAAAATGAGACAAGATTCTAACTGTGAATTCCTTCCAGTATGAGAGAAGGAGACACTTTTCAATACTTATATAAGTCCCTAATACTCTCGTGCTATTGCTCCTATGCCTGCCCAGAACATTTGGATATCTAAAAGGAATATTGCAAGAAAGGTTCTGGAACAGTAGTTAGTTTGCCTTCAAAGACATCTTCTTTTATATATTGCTGCCCACTCTATGAGGAATGCCCCTTTTCTACAGAGATGGGTCATGCAATGGGGAAATATCTGAGCCACACTTGAGGCTGAATAGTGCCTACCACTGTGTGAATACAGCGGGGGCAGGAGTAAGGTGTCTACCACCTCTTGTGTAAAAAAAACCAAGGAGAGCCAGGATGACCCTGAGCCCATATGAGTGGACAGCTGGCAGTGTGTGCTGAGCACCCTTACAGATTTCCTATGTCAGCTACCTTCACATGGAGATGATTGTGGACAAGTAGCAGGACTAGGCAGGAGAACAAAGAGACTTTCTCCTCAGTTGTAGGAGAGAGAGACGGAAAACGGCTGATAGGTCTCCTTGAGTGCAAGGAGCATAGTGGTCTGCACTTCACAGTAAGCATGACCAATAAAGATGGGATAAGATTAGGGCTCATATTCCTGCCGCCCTTAGGGGGTTGCACCTTTCAAACTAAACTTTGCTGTTGAATGTGCTCTACCTTCTTTTTCTCTTATCCACATTGCAGGGGGGAGGCACGAGTCCTGTCATGGGTAGACAGACTTGCATTCACTCAGCTTGAGTTAATGTACTAGAAATAGCACTATAGATGTTGCGGCACTGCCAGTAGCTCAGGCTAGCTGACTAATCTAGGACCCTGGCAACTTGGCAGGCTTGGACTTGGGCAGTTAGCTTGAGCCACCACCCCCTGTGCCAACATATCTGCATTGCTATTTTTAGTGTGCCAGCACAAATCTGTTTGCACACACTGGGAGTCACCCTGCCCATGTGCAATGTAGATATACTACTGGAGGCTTTTTGCCTTTATCTAGTCTACTATTTTGTAGTTACATTTCAAGATTCTATTCATAAGAACATAACATAAGAACATAAGAATGGCCGTACTGGGTCAGACCAAAGGTCCATCTAGCCCAGTAGCCTGTCTGCCAACAGTAGCCAGCGCCAGGTGCCCCGGAGGGGGTGGACCGAAGACAATAGTCAAGCGATTTGTCTCGTGCCATCCATCTCCAGCCTCTGACAAACAGAGGCCAGGGACACCATTCCTACCCCCTGGCTAATAGCCTTTTATGGATCTAACCTCCATGAATTTATCTAGCTTCTCTTTAAACTCTGTTATAGTTCTAGCCTTCACAGCCTCCTCTGGCAAGGAGTTCCATAGGTTGACTATGTGCTGTGTGAAGAAGAACTTTTGCTTATTAGTTTTAAACCTGCTACCCATTAATTTCATTTGGTGTCCTCTAGTCCTTATATTATGGGAACTAATGAATAACTTTTCTTTATTCACCTTCTCCACACCACTCATGGTTTTATATACCTCTATCATATCCCCCCTCAGTCTCTGCTTTTCCAAACTGAAAAGTCCCAGTCACTTTAGCCTCTCCTCATATGGGACCTGTTCCAAACCCCTAATCATTTTAGTTGCCCTTTTCAACTGCATATTCCAGTATGGTAGATCTACTTAATGACACAATTTAGCTCCCATGTATATAGCAATTCCTGGTCAAGAAACATTCAATATGTGTGAGCAGAGAATGAGAACATTTTCTAGGTCTCACAAGAATGGCTTTGATTATTAATGGTTAGATTTTAACTTTGTACCATGAGTTCTGTGAGAGTCCAACATTTTCACCGCTGCTTCAGGCTACTGTATGGTATGTATGTGTATGAATGTGGCGTGTTTTGTAACCCCCTCTCTCATTCTGAGCATATGGCAACTGCTTATGGTAACCAACTACCCAAACCAAACCAGCCATGTAACAGAGAATTAAAAGATACATCAACAAAGGATTATTCTTTGGATTTCAGTTTAACACAATGTTTGCCATCAACGTTTCTTAGTTAGAAGAGACATACTATTCTCTGACAGGGATAAAAAGTGATGTAGTGTGAAATCTTGGCCCCAGTGAAGCTAATAAGAGTGTTGCTGTTGACTTAATGGGATCAGGATTTCACCTAGGGAGTATATGATGGGAAATTCTCTGCTTCTTCTATAAAACTGCCATAGTAAGCAAAAGAAACATAGTATTCCTATATTGCCGTTCTCAATCCCTTGCCCATCATAGTCCTTATACAGCCGGTCCCCGACTTACGAACGAGCTACGTACCAAACACTAGGTCGTAACTCAATCTGTTCGTAAGTTGGATTACATTCACTTACATACGGCCGCGCTGTTCGTAAGTGCAGATTTCATTTGTAACTCGAGTTCTGGCTGTATAGGAGGTTGGTTGTAAATACGAACGGTCGTAAGTCGATGCGTTTGTAACTCGGGGACTGGCTGTATTATCACTGTTATAGCCATTCATAGTTTTTGTGAAAATAAATAGTCCCTAATAACAGGACTTCTTTCAATACGAATGTCATCCCAATGGGAAGACATTTTTAGACTGTATACCTAAAATATCCCTAATGCTAACACAAGTAGCTTCTTGAGAACGGAAAAGGTTTCATTCTAAAAGCAAAGAAAAATAAAGACTGATAAAATGGTCAAACAGGGCTTGATCACAATTTATTTCTGACCTTTTAATGCCTTCAGTTCTCAATGATTTTCTGTCATTTCTGTCTATCCCGGACTTGAGACCGAGTCCCAACGGTGCTTAGCTTTTTGTTGCCACTTAACTTTCAACTTCCATTTTCGGAATTGAAAGATAAGTAACTAATTGCCACTGAGGTATCCAAGGGTTTATCATTCATCCAAATCTAAGAAGTTGGCCTAAGCCATGAACTTGAAAACTTTTCTGTACTCAGTCTGCATAAAATATAGCTTTATGTTATAACTGTGTTATGGCCTACTGATGTTATTGTCATTATCTACAGCCATCATGATTATGTGCCTGCTGTTCTGGTAGCCAGAAATGAGATTCAGTTCAAATTTACCCAGATATTTCTTCACATGAAACACCCTGCATTTTTCTCAAGTTCACTAAATCAAAATTTCTGCATTACTACCATTTTGTAAGTCTGATTAGGTATAATTAACCTATAAAGTCGCTTATTTTATTTCACTCTAAATGGATTCACCTGATATATAATAAAAGGTTAGTAGAATGGATGAAAAGTTGCTTCCCTCTTGTTGAAATGTGTTGTACTTTTTAAGGGATTCTGCTTTGCTTTTTATGTATTCATATTGTACTTGTATGTTGTGCAAGGTACCTGCATAATGCACTGGAAATAAATGCCATGATCTGTTTTAAAACTGATCTATGGAATTTTTTGCTGTGCTTGTAAACACGCATTTCAGAGGTACTATCAAAGAAATATCTTGACAAAAACTCCCCATTTCAAAAAGACACACAGATGCATATCCTCTCCCTGTAATACTGTAAGATTGTGAAAAATGTTTAAACCATATGGCTATGTTATGGAAGAAGGAAGAAATCCACTGAGTTCTATGATCTGTGTGGCTATCTGAAACAGTTATTGCCCTTGAGTCACATTTCTAGACCTTATTGAAGAACAAGTGATACATTGTTAACGTTTAGATCAATAAACAATTATTGTTCTTTGTGAGATGCTGAAAGGGGATTTGGAGAGTTTACAGGTAAGAGGCATAATTTACCAGTGGCTGTCAAACTAACAACTGCAATACATTCTCAATTTTTTATTTTTTGCAGACTTCAACAGGGAGCATATCAGATATTAGCCAGCTCTTTGCCTCATGGTGTGACACACACATAATGGGGCCAGCAGGGTTTGCTAGCTCTTTTCAACAGAAAGCAGGGCACCAACAGAGATTCTGAACATTTCCCATGCAAGATGCCCCAATAGCTATTATTCATCTGAAAAATTGCTTGAGCAGCTTTGCACCGATTTGAGTTTTAAAATAATTTAGCAATTGACAGGACCACATCTCTCCAAATACATAAGCAATATGATTACACAGGAGCCAGCCTTTTATAACAACTTTTAAAAACCAAGTAATTAATACTCCCATCTGAAAGTCTGAAAAGTATTAAATGCTCAGAGTTTCTTTTCTCCTCTCACTCCCCATACAATATATCCATTCCCCTCACACACACATGCCACACATTCCAGCCTTTTACACTTGGCCTCTGGTATTGATACCTGTAAGGAAATCTCCCAGAGTGGGAAGTTTCAGCCATCTCTAACAACAAGCTTCTTCACCAGCAGGGCTTGCTAATGCAAGTGTAAGGTCGTTCTGATTCATCTCCCCATTTTCTCATTCTCCTATTCTTCTGAAGGGTGTCCCTGACTCTTGCCTGTGATTGTGTTCACAATTCTTAGCTCAATCAACAGTAGCAAAAATGAAACAGACACTTGAGAGAGGTAGGAACTATAAAAGATATCATGTCTTCCTGAGCTCAGTGATAGTTTGCCAACACCTGCTAGTTACAGATACAGCACCGTCATTCTAATTTGTAAAACAAAACAAACAGAAAACCTCCAAAGAATGTTATTCTAGGAGCAGAAGTGGGGGTATCTGCCTAGATAGTGGGGTACATTGTCCAAATACAGTTATTCTGACAAGATTGGCAGGTGTTGCCTTTGGGTCAGGATTGGGACTAAGAAAAACTGAAATTATTGTGTGACTTGTAGTAAAATTGTGAGAGTTGGCAGCATGGATTCAAGGAATTTTGAAAGTAAAAGAGGGTCAGATGGTGACCTCATGTACACCACAGTAAGTCGAGAATAATTACACTAAAGCACATTTTATTCCATGATAAGACAACAGTGCTTATTGTCATACCTTCTGGGGACAAAAAGCACAGCATATTGTACTAACAGTTAAGCTTTGAACCTGTGGTACATTTCCCTTCTCTAGCTATCAACTAGGAATTAAAAGTTTCAGAGGGGCAGCCGAGTCAGTCTGTAACAGGAAAAACTTAAAAAACAACATATAGTCTGGTAGCATTTTAAAGACTAACAAAACATGTAACTGGTATCATGAGCTTTCGTGGGCACAGCCCACTTCTTCAGATGACCGGAGTATTGGAGTGTTCCAACACTCCGGTCATCTGAAGAAGTGGGCTATGCCCACGAAAGCTCATGATACCATCTACATGTTTTGTTAAACTAGGAATTAGTTACGCTCCTCTTCCTTCCCAGTCTTCAGTTTAGTATTAGTAAAGGAATAGAGCTTACCACCTTATAGCCAGGGCAGCTCTATTAACCTTCCACTGCTAATCTGGTGCAGGGAGAGGTCTTTTTAAGCACTACTACTGACTCCAGTCTTCACATCCTTTTGCAACAAGACACAAATCTAATGCCAGACTTGACCTCCTTCCCATCAAAGACTGATTTTCAGCATCTTCTCCCATGGTTACTAGTTAACAGGGAGCAGAGGCTGTTGACAGTCATTCTCTTGCTGCCTTCTCATCTCTTTCCACAGTGCTGACACTAAGAGGCCTCTTTACTACATTCCCTTTCCTTGTGTGTAGGTGTCTTTTCACCTCATAGGTGCTGGAGACACTCATTTACTACCGCTACTGCTACAACCCATGTTAGTTGATCTGTCACCTTCCCCAAATGCTGGGTCTTATCAGCCTTCTGGCTCCATCTGTCTGACGAGCCAGCTGGATGTATTGCAGCAATGGACTTTCATGGCATACTTCCACACTGAAGGCAAGGAAAAAACAAGATTGTCTGTGCAAACCCCAAAACTACACCAGGTATTCAAGGCCTGCAGCTCAGTTGCCACCTACTATCACTGAATCAATTGGGCTCCCTAATAAGGAACTGAGCAGGGCAAAATTTAAGCTTAATTTAGGCCATGGGGAGGCAGGTACTGAGAAAGCAGCTGACACCAGTTTAAACAAACTGCACTAATGAAAAGGAATTGTCTTTGGATTTGAGAATCTATATACAAAAGCTTTGATCTTCTAGATGCTGATGTTTTACATGTTTTTGTATTATTGATACACCTCAATGTCTCTTTTTATCTTGTTATAACGGGTGTAGGAATATTTACTTTTTAAACGGTCAACCACATATACATTGATCTACTTATGGCTGTAACACACTCATCATCTAGTGCCTAGGCACCAATACATTTGGTAGATTTCTGCCAAACAGTAATACAGCATGGACACTTCTGAGATGGTCCTGAAACTTGAAGAACAAAAAGCACCTTTGCAAAGAGCATGTGAGCACTTTGACCTAGGTTCTGCCATGCTTGGTCTCATTGTGAAGTACCTTACTGTGTTGGTAGTTCCATTTCAGTAGGACTACTAATGGAGCCCTACTCAAAATGAATAATCGGGTCATTTGTAATGGTCCAGGAGGCTTTCGATGTACGTTAGACTAACTTTTGAATGAAGGGGCTGTGTCTTTCTATGTGCTGTGTGTAGAAAGGAGCACACTTTTGGTGCATGAATTTTAAATTAGTAATACATCTTATAAATATTTCTGAAAGTTTGTTTGTCCCGAAATATCTCCAAAACAGTAAGAGCTAGAAACACCAATTTTTGAACGGATACTACTGATTTCCTAACTTAAATAACTGGATTGGTTATATCTCAAAATCACTTCCCCTGGTTCCCCCAGAGCCCCAACTAGGCCCATTGATAATTAGCTTTTAGTAGCACCTGATCATAGAAGCACAAAATTTTACACAGATACTACTGATTTCCTAACTTCAATAACTGGATTGGTTATATCTTGAAATTAGTTCCCCCAGAGCCCCAGTTGGGCCCCCAGAACCCCAATTAGGCCACTAATTAGCTTTTAGTAGCTCCTGAGCATACGCATTTGCTGGACTCTTCTGTTAAGAGTGTCACATAAATTGCAACTATGAGAGCCTTTCCCTATGATAACTGAAAAAGTACTAGCTATGTTAATTTCTTAAAGTAATATATAAGAGAAAAGTATTTCCAATAAAATATACTATGTTAATGTAATTGACGTAGTTCATTCATCACACCTTTTACTATATTTTTCCTGAGCAACGCTGGGTATTTCTGCTAGTATATAGTAAAACATTATTATTTAAAGCATGTACAAATGTGAAATTCAGCTTCAGTTGATTTCAAAAGTTGTTTTCAAGCTTATGATTTTGCATTACCTTTGAATTCTAGGGCTTGATTCTCTACTTCCTGGTACTTTGAGCCAGTTACATCTATGCAAAAGTGAGTGCAAAATGGGCATAATACTTTTGAATGGTAGCACTTATGCCTGGGTAGGGGTAAAACATGGATGTAAAAGACTACCACTCACATTTCATTGTGATTGTCACTCATGTGTCTCCAAATGGTTCACAACTGTATTTGTGATTCTGGGGGAATAAACTTTTAAGCAGTAGCAGCACTTTTTACTGCAGTTGTAAGTTATCTATTATTTGATTTTCATTCAACCAAACAAGGCATCAAGACTTGTTTTCTTGTTTCGCTTTTCTGCATATCATTTCCACTCTGGTTAATTTCTTTTCCGTTTGTTCATATGATAAATAGAAGTAGCAATGAATGCACGAGGATGCATGTCTGACATATTTTTCTGTGGATAATTCAGAGTTTCTTAAGCATTTTAGGGGTGTCAAATATTACTTGACATGCTATAATAGTTTGTTTAAAAAAAGAGGAATCAGCAACTTGAACACATTTTACTAAATTGTAAAAAATATCTAACAATTCAAAAAAGTTAACTTTGCATTTTTCTCTGAATGATTTTTGGAGATATATTCTAAAGCTTCTTTTTTTTAACAAGCTTAAAAAAGCATGTCTAGGATATTATCCTTCTTTCCTGGCACACCTGTCTGCAAGTAACATTTAGCTCCTGTTTAAATAGAGTTCCTTTGGTGCCAAGCCTTTTATTTCCAGTTTTAGAAAGATGTAACTATTTCTGAAACCAAAATCCTGAATTTTAGCTTTGTTGTTGCTATGTTACTTTGTTTAGTGTTTAAGCTCTGGAACTGTTTATAAATATATGTATAGATATATTACATGCTAAAAGCAGTGTGAACAAAATGATTTGCCTTTTTTTATAATGCAGCTCAATTCCTGACTTTGGAATTTAATTCTCTCTGCCTCCCATTGAATATCAAACATGTTTAAACAAATTGATCCATAGGAGGACATTGTCAGTGAAATCCCAATTCCATTGATTTCCCGTTTCCATAGAACCAGTATTTTAGCCTGTGACTTAAACTACACCAGTAAACATTTCCACTGATGATGTGTAATCAAGATGTATTTTATACCTCTCACATACACATGTTAATAGAATGTAAACATACAAGCACATTTATCCGAGTATGAATTGCTCCCTAATATGCACTATTCCAAACTGAAACAATGAGACTCATTTCTCATTGGATGTTATGGGAGATTCATTAGTCCTGGAGGAATTCTGCAGTTGTTGCATTTGGAGTCATAGTAAAACTGCAGAATCCTCCCAGGTAGTGAATATTTGACTAGGAAAGCTCTTTAATTTGTCATTTGCCCTTTCTCTCCTAGGATCCTAGTTTCTCCAATTTCTCTCAGAAGTGAATTTGCACTTCTGACACTACTGCAGCTACTAAGAGACATTCATACAGTAGTTTAGAACATGCTAATTCCTTCCCTGGAGGTGTGTAAACCTCTCTGTCTTGACATTCCTCTGTCCCTGTTGAGTTAAATCAGAAAAAGCTCAAGGTCGCTTTCAATACAAACCTGGGCATCTCCATCAGCTGCACTTCATTGCTTGCATAATTGGGCTGATGATATCTTATGATAATGGAATGTTGTGATCAGTCATTACAAGATGAATTGTTCACTGTAATATGTTGTTTAACAGTATGACATCACAAATAAATATCTACAGTGAAATGCATATAATTAAATTATGTGATATCTAATTCTCAGTTTGCTGTTCATAATGCGTAAGCACCATCCATTTGTTCAATGTTATATCTGAGAGGAAAAATCCTAAGTGTGATCCCTAAAATCCCCTTGGTGCTTGTGGAACCCCCAGTGTATTATTATTATTTACTATTATTATTATTATATGGATAAGGTAACTAACAGATGTTGCTGTTATACTTGTAAATATAGAATCATACAATTGCAAGTCTGGAGAGGACCTTGAGAGTTTATCCAGTCCAATCCCCCACACTCAAAGCAGGACTAAATATTATCTCAAGCATCCCTGACCAGTATTTATGTAACCCACTCTTAAAAATCCTCAAAGACAGAGATTCCACAACCTCCTGACACAATTTATTCCAGTGCTTAACTACCCTGACAAGAAGTTTTTCCTAAACCACTCTTGCTGCAATTTAACCCCATTGCATCTTGTCCTATCCTCTTATATATCTACTCAACTATTTATTGTAACCATTTCCATGGGCTACTCTGTGTTATTCACAAGAGAATTTCCTCTTTCTCCTTTAAAATGTATAGCTTCATTGTCACTGAATCCAAGCACCGGTGGCTACTATTGACTGCAATGGGAAAGGCAGGTGCTGAGCATCTCTGCAAGTCTGGCCATGAGTAACTTTCAGTTGAATGAACTGATCCATTTGCTCATGATATAAGACTAAGTAAATGTATTATAGTGAAGACTGACCAACATTTCTGAGCATAAGTGGACAATAGGATGAGATCATCAGTGCTCCCAAAGGTTCAGTGTTAATTCTGACCCTGCCCAATTTGACATGAGACCTCTCAATCTCTGCAATCTTTTCACCCAGCTACTTGAACTTAGTTACTGAAAAAAAAGTGAAAGACCTTTCCCAGAGAAAGCATTCATCCCCCAAACTGTGTGAGGCCGTGAGGGGAGAGGAGAGTGGTCAGATTGTGGGATGGTCACTGCCTCATAAAGCCATTCAGAACTCAGTGGATGCTAACCTAGGTGGATGGAGTGGAGGAGTGATACTCATCAGGTCACATATTTTCAGAGAAACTGGGTGGTTTGTAGGAGAAGGCTCCAAGAATATAATCTAACTAGAATTTAAAGTCATGCATCCCTCTTTTCTCTATTTGGGAGATATAGTCTGACCAGGGAGCACAGTCCGCACAGGAGAAAGGGAGTGTGAAGCACTATGGGTGGTTTCCAACCAAAATATTTCACTTTTGGCCCAAAATTCAATTTTTCCTCATTTTATTACAAACGGAAGTTGTGAGGCTTAATTGATATTCCAGAGGAGTTTGATGAGCACCATAAAAACTTTGTTCATTCATATTATATAGTGCCTGTTTTGTGCTGTAATTTCATCAGATACCTGGGATTATAATTGGTAACATGGAATGTATTTCAGTAATATAACAGGTTGGTCCCTTATAGTAATTATAATCTAAATTAGGAATTCAGGAGACAAATTTTCTCAAGGTGACATCAGCTAGGAATTTAGCACTAAGTATTTATCTCCAACAGCATGCGTAAAAGTGGGAGGAGATGTTTACTTGTGATGAGATTACTTAGTCCATACAGTAGGCTGAGGACCTGGTTCTGCAGCCTTTATGTTAGCTCAATTCCTGCTGATTTAAATATATTGTGAGCTAGGGATGGCATAGCCTTTTTTGTTAGAATCACAGAGCTGGAAGAGACTTCAGGAGGTCATCAAGTCCAGTCCCCTGCCCAAGGCAGGACCAATCCCAACTAAATCAATTCAGCCAGGGCTTTGTCAAGCTGAGACTTAAAAACCTCTAGGGATGGAGATTCCACCACCTCCCTAGGTAACCCATTCCAGTACTTCACCACCCTCCTAGTGAAATAGTTTTTCCTAATGTCCAACCTAGACCTGTCCCACTTGAGACCATTGCTCCTTGTTCTGCCATCCGTCACTACTGTGAACAGCCTCTCTCCATCCTCTTTGGAACCTCCCTTCAGGAAATTGAAGGCTGCTATCAAATCCCCCCTCACTCTTCTCTTCTGCAGACTAAACAAATTCAAATCCCTTAGTCTCTCCTCATAGGTCATGTGCTCCAGCCCCCTAATCATTTTGGTCACCCTCCGCTGGACCCTCTCTAATGCGTCCACATCCTTTCTATAGTGGGGGCCCCAGAACTGGACACAATACTCCAAGTGTGGCCTCACCAGAGCTGAATAAAGGGAAATAGTTGTTGTGTTTATATAGCATCTAGCACAATGGGGACTTGGTCCATAATTGGGAATCTTGGGGCTACTGTAATATAAAATAAATAATAAACAAATTTCAAAGGGAGTGTCCTGTGTGCTGTTTCAGTTGGGGGCTCTGTCCTTCATTTTGTTAGAGTATATCATCCTAACTTGTGAAGATGTTGTGAGGGCTTAGAATTATGTAATTTAATTGTTTGTTTAATAACAAGGCTGAGATTTGGAAAGACAAAGTTCCTCATGACAAAATGTCAACAGTGAGATGTTGCATGAAAATATGCTCACAACAGTGTCCAGGATGAAACATCAGCCATAAGATGTTGCATGATGAGACTTCACCATGACAAAATGATGGATGACAAGATGTCACTGCCATGAAATTTCAGCTCAGAGATGTTGCCTGAATGAAACATGTAGGACAAAGTGATAAGGTTACATGGAATGATGGCATAATAATGCATGCCCTCTTGCGCTTAATTGCTTTTAAACAGAAATAAGTTTGTGCAAAACCTCTTATTAGTGTCCAGCTTTGCTTTGGCCTTGTAAAATTAAAATGGTGTCATTTGGGAAGCAGCATGTGAAGCCTTCCAGATGTATATTTTCTATTCAACAGTGAGCTAGGAAGCAGGTCCTCCCAGCAACTTGCAGACAATAGATTTAGTTAGATTACCATTGTCTGTTTTATTCAGGTGAAATACTTTATATAAAATCTGCTGTGAATTACCATGTATATGTGAGTTACCTGAAAAAGCAGCCATGTTGTAGTTGGAATAAAACTGTTCAAAATCCAAAACATAGTTTAAAAGTCTCTCGGTGTGTATGCCTAAAACTCTGTAAAATATAATCTTTAATGATATTCTGAGCCAGGCTTTTTAATTACTATTATTTGATTTCTTTTTTATTTCTTTAGGTGTGAGTGAGATCGTTTCAAATCTGTTTGAGTCTGAAGACACTTTTTAGAGTGTGACAGTCTTCTCATTCATGGAAGAAATAAGGGCATCCCACTGAAGGTGATACACTATAATATGAAAATATCAACAGAAGTGGAAGCAATATTTACCCTCAGATAACAAGTGTAGCAGGTTTTTCAGACTGACCATTGTATTATAAAACACACAAACAAGCACAAGCAAACAAATGCCTGGAGAAAGCTGGCGTGGTGTCTGTTTGACTCACAAGAATAAAGCCTGATAGATGTGAGTCTCTTTTCAATGACTCTGGTTTTAGATCTGTCCCCACCATCACAGATACGGGTAACTCCATCCTTGATGATTGTCAACTGATAAGATTTAACAAACAAGCAATCAAGTATCTGATTGAATTTTTTTTGTTGTTGTTAACCACAGATTGATTGACTGATTTGCAAGCTAGGCCAGTGTCTGTCTTTGCTTTGAGTTATCTTCCTGACAACAGGGGCTCAACCATTGCAGGAGACATCCTGGATCTTCTGACCTGTATTAAGATTTGAGATTCTTATATTCCTGATTCCCATAGTAATGAGCTGTTTAGATACAAACAACATTAATTTTCTGGAGAGATAGATACACTCCACCCTCATTATAAAACTATTTTCAAAGCCCAAGATATTGAATGTTATAACAGTAATGTCAGTCTCATGATTTAATCATGAGGCACATGAATTTTTTGTTTAAATTTGATGTTCTCATGATCTCAATATTTTTCATGCAAATCTTGTTATTTCTGCATCCTTTCACACTCCAGCTTAAATTGCCTGTCAATTGCATTGCTCTTCTTGAGTGCAGTGCTTCTGAGAATCACCAATGTGATTTTATAAATCTATTTATAGCCATTAACATTTTATCTCTTAGAAGACATTGTACATTACCAAAAATCTCTTAACTGAACCAAAGTGACTTACAAACAATATTTTTGAGATAGGGGTGGGGGAAATTCAGAAACAGTTAAAAATGTTCAATATTTCAATTACCCTGCTAGTAAGGCTGCTCACGTTAGGACTCATGATGGCAAAAGGACAACAGACTAACAAAATATACAATGAATGGAAAGTTCAGAGCCATAATGTCTCTAAAATATGCCTATAAAAAGAAGAACCTTTTTAATCTTTAGTTTATCTGCAAGCATGAATGTCTCTGGGGCTTAAATTAGCTGTAGCTGTGCTGACTAGATCTCTTCTGTACTTCTTGAAACTTTTATTTTTGCCTTTTGGTGCATACCTTCTGTTTCCATAATGCTAAAATGCCACAATCTTAGAATTCTGTGTGGCTAAGACTAGGACCTATATACCTAAATCATATCAGTGTTCTTTTTATTTTCACTTTTAACAGGAATATTACTATGGAGCTCTTTAGTTAAATTAATAAGCCCCAGTCCTGCCATTGGATCCACATGTGTGAATCCTTAGGCTCACACAAAATCTCATTGAAGTCAATGAAGCTATGCATGGGTGCATGGATAGGTCTACACAGAACTGATTGCAGGACTGGGGTTTTAGATTCCAGTTAGCAAAGTATTTGCTTAAGTGCTTTGGCGAATTGGTATCTTTACCTCCTACCTCTCTTATGCTATATACCCACCTACAACTGATAGGGTCGCCCACCACACATCTTGTGAAGCATTGCACTTGCATAGACACTGAAAATAACTGATTTTACAAAATAGAAAGCATTGTGAATTAATGTAGTGGAGTGCAAGCCTAGCTTTTGGATTTGTAATTAATTGTACATAACTAAACTAGTTTGCAATAAAGTATAGGATTACTTTAAAGAAAATTACACAAGAAAGATTACTGGGAGAATTGAATACGTATATTTGACAAATTCCCTGCGTCATCCACAAAAGAAACTGTATATATTCCACACTGTTTTATTGCCCAAATGTTTTCCCAGGTATACAGGAAGCGCTTCTTCCTAAAGAGGGAGGGGAAGATGAATATGGATTAGGATTTACAAGTATGAGGTTTAGAGTATAAAGTAAATAACACAATGTCTCCAGCAGTTTACAGTTATTACAAATGACCACATATCTACTCTACTTTTAAGATTCTGTATTTCAAATATAAACTATGATGACCTGTATCCATCTAATATTTATCTATTATTATTCTGTGTATGAAAAACCCAACATATCCTTGTACTTCAGAATTATATGGGTCAGAAAGGAGGGGACTATTAAAAAATTCCTTACTTACATTCCTGGGAGTTTGGAGAGAGGGAGGCCCTTATTTCAGAATGCTAAAAACTGGAGTAAAATTATGAGTAAAAGGCATCCTGGTTTATAGATTAAGAAGCTCACACCCTGCACAAGCCAGCCAGTACCAAATTGAAAATAAAAGAACAGTTGTTTCTTGTATGGTCACACAATGGCAGGTAATTTTTTGGACATAACATTGTGTTTCATTGTCTGTTCACTAGGGGGCTAGTGAACAGACAATATGTCCAAATACATCTGGATGGTAGCTTAAAAAAAATGGAGAGAGGTGGCGACAGCATTTAAAATATTTTCACCCAGTGTTGGATGCTTCAGATATTATGGACAGGCCACAGAAAACAGTTTTCAAATAAAGTTCTAAAGAATTTTTAAAATCAAGGTGTTCAGAATTTTGAAGCCTATAATGAAGTCCAGGCAAGGCCTGTGGAAAAGTTTAACAGACTTTTAAAATCAAAGAAGTGGTATTATGTTTTTTGTCCGTAGTACCTTTCAGTGCAATGATGTGCTACAGGCCATCCTGCACAGTTACAACCAAAGTATCAGCAGATGTCAGAATCATGCTACCCCCTGTAACCTACTGAGCATGAGCAGGCAATCTAATGGGACAGTCTTAAAATAAAGTTCCTGCATTTTCTCTTAAGAAAGGAAATCACATATTCATATCAAAATCATAAGGAATATTTGAATAGCAAAACTTTACCAATTAAATAGTTATTATGTCCAGGGCCTTAATTTAAGAGCAGAGACCCATGAAAAGGGTAAAAGATGACAAAGAGGAGGAAGTTGTTTGGAATTATATATATATTTTATATATGTGTATATATGTTTGTGTATGTGACTGCACATATATACACACATATTTTTCGATAGGGCTGTGTCTACAAGATAGTAATGATTCTAGGAGAGAAAGAGTGGGAGATTAAAAGATTTTCTGGGGAAACAGAAAAGCTGACCTGAAAAATCTAACACTTGGATTGAAGCATTTCAGGTTCAAGATTTCTTATGTGTAAAACAAGCAAAAGGAGAAACCAGAAACAGGGCTTTATTTCACCTTACCTAGTAGCACATAGTGGTCTGTGCAATTCCTCAAAATATTAGTTCCAACCTTATGATGCAACTTATCAAGCCTTTAAACTGGCTGATAACTTGGATTTTTCTTCATCAGAGACTAATTATTGCTATTCATGGAATATGATCTCTCATAATTTTACCACTTGTGATAACATCAAACATGGGTGATAATACCATATAAAAGAGCATGCTATTATTCAAGCATTCAGGAATTAGAGACAAATATAAAAACCACTAAGACCTAAAGAGGGACCTAAACTAATGTGTTTCATTTTATTCTGATCAGATTTAATTTCACTAGTGCCCTCAGAAAAGTTGAAGAGCAGTGATTATAAAACATTATGGGGAACCTTCTTTCCATAGGAACTATTATAGGACCCAGACTGGTTGTGCCCTATCAGGATATTAGGGATTTCCATATATAAGAATTGGTGGAATATTTCATTATCTTTTTTTTTCTTTCAAAAAAGAGTGCTGGTTTTTGAAAAAGGGTCTAAAATGATTACACCGCATAAGAAAATGGCTACAAATATAACCTAAGATGTAGTAAGTCATGAACAAAGGAGGCAACACATGGAACAGAAAGGTTCCAGTGTAGTGACGATTAAAAAGAGCAGAAGTATGTGCCTCCATTCACCGGTCCTCCTGTTCTCTTTAAAAGAAAAGTTGTTGAATAGAGCTGGATCACTTGGTAATAGTGACCATTACATAATATAATTTTAATATCCCTGGGGGGGGAGTGGGGCACAAAAGCAGCCCACCACAGTATCATTTAATTTCAGAAAGGGGAACTACACAAAAATGAAGGAGTTAGATAAACAGATATCAAATGTTACAGTGCCAAAAATGAAATCCCTGAAAACTGTGTGGAAACTTTTAAAAGACACTCTAACAAAGCTCAATTTCAATGCATACCCCAAATAAAAAGCTTAGTAAGAGGACCAAAAAAGTGCCACCTTGGCTAAATAACAAAATAAAAATAGCCATTAGAGGCAAAAAGGCATTATTTAAAAAGTAGAAGTTAAATCTTACTGATGAAAATGGAAAGGAACATAAACCCTGGCAAGTGAAGTGTAAAAGTACAATTAAGAAGGCCAAAAAAGAATATGAAGAACAGTTATCCAAAGACTCAGAAAGTAACAGCAACACACATATTTAAGTACATCAGAAGCAGTAAACCTGCAAAACAACCAGTGGGATCACTGAATAATCAAGATACTAAAGGAGAACTCAAGGACGATAAGGCCATTGCAGAGAAACTATATTAATTCTTTGCAATGGTCTTCATGACTGAAGATGTGAGGGAGATTCCCAATCTTGAGCTATGCTTTCTAGGTGACAAATCTGAGGAACTGTCCCAGATTATGATGTCAGTAGAGGTTTTGGAAAAAAAGAAATAATATATTAAATACTTATATGTCACCAGAACCAGATGATATTTATCCAAGAGTTCTGAATGAACTAAAATGTGAAATCACTGAAATATTAATTGTGGTACGTAACCTAATATTTAAATCAGCTTCTGTACCAGATCACTGCAGGACAGCTCATGTGACACCAATATTTAAAAATAGGCTTCAGAGGTGATCCCAGCAATTACAGGCCTGTAAGCTTTCCTTCAGTACCAGGAAAATCAGTCAAAACTGCAGTAACAAACAGAATTAGACACACAGATGAACATAATACTCTGGGGAAAAGTCGACTTGATTTCTGTCAAGGGAAATCATAGCTCACTAATCTACTAGAATTCTTTGGGAGGGAAAGGGGTCAAAAAGCATGTGGACAAGGGGAATCCAGTAGATACAGCATACTAAGAATTTTAGAAAACCTTTGACAAGATTCTTTATCAAAGTCTCTTGTATCACGGTTCAGGTTAAAAGATAGGAAACAAAAGGCAGCAATGAATGGTCAGTTTTTGGAATGGAGAGAGGTACATATTGGTGTCCCCCAGAGATCTGTACTGAGACCAATACTGTTCAACATATTCATACGTTATCTGGAAAAAGAAAAAGAAAAAACAGTGAGGCGGCAAAAATCTGCAGATGATACAAAGCTACTCTCACTAGATAACTCCAAAGAAAACTGCAAAGAGTTACAAAGAAATCTCACAAAACTGAGTGACTGGGCAACCAAATGGCAGATGAAAGTCAATGTTGATAAATGCAAAATAATGTACATTGGAAAACAATCCCAACTATACATACAAAATGATGGGCTCTAAATTAGCTATTACCACTCAAAAGACAGATCTTGGAGTCACTGTGGATAGTGCTCTGAAAACATCCATGCAATGTACAGTAGCAGTCAAAAAAGTGAACAGAATGTTGGGAATTATTATGGAAGGGATAGATAATAAGACAGAAAATATATTGCCTCAGTATAAACTCATGCTATACCCACATCTTGAATACGCTGTGTAGATCTGATTGGCATATCTCAAAAAAAGATATTTTGGAATTGGAAAAGATTCAGAAAAGAGCAAGTAAAATGATTAGGGGTATGGTAAATTTGCGTATTAAGTGAGATTAATAAGACGGGTACTTCTCACCTTGGAAAAGGGACAACTAAGGGGGGATATGATAGAAGTCTATAAAGTTATGACTGGTGTGGAGAAAGCAAATAAGGAAGTGTTATTATTTACTTCTTCTCAAAACACAGGAACTAAGAATGAAAATGAAATTAACACACATCAGGTTAAAAAACCCCAAAGGACGTATTTTTTTTTTAACAACACATGTCAAGCCTGTGAAACTTTTTGCCAGAGGATATTGTAAAGGCCAAGATTATAGCAGGGATCAAACAAGAACTAGAGAATTAATGGAGGATATGTCCATCAATAGCTGTTAGCAAGGATGTGCAGGGATGCAAAACCATACTCTGAAACGGGGGGGGACCTTTTTTTGGTTGGGACTGCTGACCCATAGAAAAATCATTTGGGGGATGGACACAGGTGAGAAACAAACAAACAAAATCCCTGAAACAAACAACCCCCCCCCCCAAACCCCTCACTGATGCCCCTCCGCCCCCTGGATGAGGAGGAGGAAGACACTCCTCACATTCCTCTTCTGCATCACAGTCTAGGGGGGGCCCAGCCTACTAGATTTTCTGGGCACCAGCCCACTGGTGGGGCAGCGGGAGGGCTGGAGCACCAGTGCCAGCTCCCCAATGATGGGGGGGCTGTGTCCAGGCAAACCAGGGGCCACTCCCAGACCCCTGGGCCTTAGGTTCTCACCCCTTCCCTGAAGTATACCAAGCCTGTGTTTGCAGCAAGTTAGGAATGGGCAACAGGAGATAGATCATTTGATGATTACCTGTTCGGTTCATTCCCTCTGAAGTACCGATCAGTGGCCACAATTGGACAACAGGATACTTAGCTAGAGAGCATTGGGCTGGCCTATTACAGTGGGTATGTTATTGTTCTGCCAGTATGGTATGATTTTGCATAAAAATCAATAGCTGTTTGGCAAGGCTTTAAAATCTTCCCTGAGAGTTCTTTGGTTATAGACCACTTTTCTCGCTTTCTGAAAATGATTTTTTTTCTATCACTGTATGTTTTTTTTTTTAAATCATCATGGTCCTGGACTCCTTATTCATGATTCTTTTTGGGTCCCTCTTTGGGGATCAAGTCCTAGGTGAGATCTTTCAAATTCTCAAAACTGAGAAAACATATTATATATATATCTACTAGAAAATTTACCTGGCATTGCTGGGGTCCTTAACTCACTTAATGTTTGTTTTTCTTCATTTAAATCCTTGTTCTGGGGTAGGGCTGGGAATAAGGGTTTTGGTATGCAGGCTTCCCCAGGACTACCCCTGCCCTCTCTTACTGCAGCAGCTTGGGCCCAAGAGAGAAGCACCTCTCCCTGGCCATTGCAGCTCTAGTGGGCACAGTTGGAGGACGGGTGCATGCATGTCTCCTAGCTGGGGAGGTCTAGGTTCATCTGCTTCCTGAGTTCTCCAGCCAGATTGTGGAATAGAGCAAACTGTGCACTTTGCCTTCAGTCCCTGATGAAGGAGAACAGCCAGTGATATTCCTGTGTGAAGAGGGGCGGGAGCTGCAGCTCCGCTCCTCTATAAAGGGTGCCTGGGGGGTTGGAAGCTCAGAGCTGGGGGGCATGCCCCTAGCCAGCCCCTTTCACCTGCCTGGTGTTTCTGTGTCTTTTCAGTATGGTTTTATGGATCCCCATATGCAGTGGGAGGGAGCTTCAGCTACCCTCCCACACAACCAAACCCTGACCTTGCTTTAAGTGATGATAAAAGGAAGATGCGTACCAAATTTGGTGATCCTAGCTTTTACCATTTAGGAAGAGTTATTGAACAAACAGACGGACAGACAGACTGAGTCAGTTGCTCACTCACAGACAAACTCAAATATATTATATATATATATGTATATATATACACATACATAAAACGGCACTTGCATGATAAAGAGATTTCATGAAAGAACTTGTATGAGGTAAACTGAAAAATAGTATTTTTTTGTTTATCTTTTTTACAGTGCAAATTTGTAATGCAAATAATATAAAGTGAGCACTGTCCACTTTCTATTCTGTGTTACTGAAATCAACATATCTGAAAAATGTAGAAACACACACAATGGCTAAATTACATATATTCCATTATTGTTTAACAGTTAAATTAAAATTTTGATTAACAACTTTTTAAATCTTGAGTTTAATTATGGTTAATTTCTGCAATTGTTCTCAGCCCAAGGATAGATTTATAAATACTTGTATAGACCCCCATCATCATCTAGTGACAACGTTTTCAATCATAGTTTCTGGTAGGTGGAATCAATTGCTTCTTGATAGATTCTCTTTCCAAGTTTAAGACTGCATTTAAAAACTCATCTGGTTCCTGAATTCTAATTGGATCTGTTTTGAACTGTAGATTCTATGTGTGAATATTTGTTTTTACATTTTCTTATATTTCAAAATAGATTCATTTATATGCTTGCATGGAGTAAACTGTTCTGCATGCAGTATACAATTCAGTTTGGATCAGATTTCTTTAAAAAAAAGTTGGATATGCTATCACAGGCAAGACCAAAAGACAAAACTGAGAAAAATGAAGCTCATTAGTGTTTATGTATTTTTAAAATCACATTTGTGTCTTGGATGCTTGATTTAATATTTCAGTAGCTATAGAAACTTACGAGAATTATTATTATTGTAGCCTAGCAACTGAATAGGGAAAAAGGGCAATATATGATAAAATGGTCTTTCTTGTTTGTTGAACTTTGAACCCTAGCAGGGTTATAGATCACTGATATTATCTAAATGAGTGTAATAGTTCTTCCTGCAGAAACCCAAAATGCTTTACATAAACTGGGTCAAACCTTGAATGCCATGTTAACTGATTCCTAATTTAGGCAAATTCATATTTAAGTCAATGGGTAAGTCTGTGGCTCGAAGTGTGAAAAATCCACACCCCTGACAGATACATCTATGCCAGCAGTTCCCAACCTTTTCCAGATGGGGACCCATTTTGACAATTCAGGAAGACTTGGTGACCCAAGGCTATTCAAAAACGGGGGGAGGAGGGAGGTCAGAGCCACCTGGGGAGACACTTGGCGACCCTTTTGAAATGTAATGGTGTCCTATATTTGGGTCCCGACCCATAGGTTGGGAAACCCTGATCTATGCTGAGCTAACTCCTGATACAGACAGAGCTAGCAACCACCTCTTGGGGAGCTGGATTAACTACAGTAAATAAACAGAGAATGTGAACTATTCTCAGAACTTCACATTTTGGACTTATGTGCAGAGCTCCTGTACCCAGGTCTGCTGATGGGGGGTCAGGGCAATTGCCCAGGAACCAGACAATTTCAAAGGGTCTGGGAGCCTGGGTCACTACAGCTCTGCCAAAATGTGCTTCTGGATTTCAAAACAGTTTTGATGTGCCCCATGCAGTGTCAGGGGCAAGTTTACTCAGCCCTGGAACCTACATGGGGCATATCAAAAGCATCTTTCAATCAAGAGACCCTGCTGCAGTTTTCCCCAGAGCAGGCACATTGGGTCTGGAGAAGGAAAGGGAGCCATGGTACAACTCCCTTGAGGCTCATCCCAGTGGGTGGGGAACCTGTCACAGGCTCCCCTGTGGGACTTCTCTAGTAGAAAGGAGGCTTTTGTCACTGGCCAAGAGATATGATCGGGAGCCCATTGATTTCTTCCCTGTTGGTGGGCCTGGTTGTGCCCAGATAGTGCTACTATACTGCTTCTTCCTGCCTTTGGCCAGGAGTTTATCAATATAGGGGTATTTTTGAATTCCTAACTTTTCCTGGAGGCACAAGTGGCATCGGTGAACAAAAAAGCCTTTTCTCCATCTGCATCTAGCCAGATAATTGATCCCCGTTCCCTCAAAAATGGACTTTACTGTTATCATCAGTGCCTTTGTCATCTCCGGACTACATTTCTGAAAAGCACTTCATTCATAACTGCATTTAAAGTCTACTCAAAAACAATAGTAGGTTCAGATTAAGCTACTTGACTGTTTGCCAGCATTCTCAGCAGAGAGCATATTATTGGGTGGAATTAACCCATGCATAGATAAAGCTGCAAACAGCCTCCATTTATAATCCTACTTGACACATAAGGTGGAGAGAGGAGGCAAACACAAGGTGGGGCAGAATCATGCTTGCAGGTTACAATGGATGGTGGAGGACTTAGCTAGGAATTCCTGTGGTTTTATTCTTGTGTTGGTGAAATATTCAGCTGGCCAGCCTAAGCTGGGTTTTCTCAACATTTTTACTTGTGGAAAATTCCTAAGTTTTCAAAGAAATTCCTTCTCCACTATGATCATCAGCCTCATGAATACTTATTGGCACTGATATGAGTTCTCGTTTTTATGCTTCCAAGTAGAGTCATGAATATGCTCTGTGTGCTTGCCACACAAATGTGCAGGCCTGCTAATGGGGGTAGGGGGGAAGCAAACGGGCCAATTTCTCCAAGGCCCAGTGATTCAAAGGGGTGTACAGAGCCCCAAGACCTTTAAATTGCTGTGGGAGTGCCACATGGCATGCTCCAGGTGGCTCTTAGGGCTGCCTAGGAGGCAGAGGCACTGTGCAGCACGTTCCAGGCAGCACTGGGGGAATGTCATGGTCTGGACAGCACAAGGCTGGGGACCCTTGGCTCCACCTCTTCTTCCCCTGACCTCACCCCTTCTGGGAGTGAAGAGCTGTCCCCCACCTTGTGTAGGGGCCCGGCCATGCTTTTGTCTTCCCTGCTGATGTGCTCTCCCAGTAATCTCCCCTACTACTCATCCCCCTTATTGTTTGTATGTCTGACTGGAATGGTCCCCTTATTTGTATCCTCACAGACACACATAAACACTTAACTTGTAAGCTCTTTGGGATAACAACAATTGTATTTTTGTTCTGTATTTGTACAGAGACTGTCACAGGGTTTGCCCTGTTCTCTGAGTAGGTTTCCTGAAAGCTTGCTTGTTTCCTTTGCCTTGTCCCACAAGCTAGAGTTAGCAGTGCAGAGCCGTTGAGCTTTTGTGATTGACTCACCTTTTTTATAAAGGCTATGTCTAGACTGCAGGCTTCTTTCAGAAGAAGTTTTCCGGAAGAGATCTTATGAAAAAACTTCTTCCAAAAGACAGCGTCCACACTGCAAAAGCGAGAGTGCATCGAAAAAGCCATCTGAATGGATGCTCTCTCGCATGTAAGTTGTGATTACTATGGGCGGAATGGCCACCAGGGCATCTGTGCTTTTTTCCCTTTCCTCTTCTGACGAAAGAACACCCTCTTCCCCGTCCACACACGCCTTTTCCCGAAAGAGCTCTTTCAAAAAAAGGCTTCTTCCTTGTAGAAAGAGGTTTACCAATGTCGGAAAAATCCCTCTGTTCTTTCAATTTTTTTTCCAAAAAAATGTGATTGCAGTGTGGACATAAGTGAAGTTTTTTCGAAAAAATGTCTGTCTTTCTGAAAAAAAACCCTCTGCAGTGTAGACATACCCAAAGTGGCTGGCCAAGCCTGCTGTTCCTGGTTTGAAATGGGAATTTTCCTTCTTCTAGATGGTGTGCGAGGGGAATGTTGGGAGCATCTTTCTCAGTTGGGGTCTCTGTTGTCAGTGAGAGTTGTTTTTGCTTCTCATTTGTATGGAGCTCCTGACTGATTTTTTCAGTGGCTTCTACCCAAAAAAGATTCCCTACCCCCTGTGCTATGGGAATGAAATTAAAATAATGAAGAATACCCATGTTTACCACCATAACCTCAATGCAGAGACATTTATGATAAGCATATTTTAGTAAGTTTTAAAAATAATTTAAATATAACTTACTGGAGGGAAAGCAAATACAAACACTTAGGAATCATTTTCCCTTTTCACGTACATTTTTTCTTAATAAATATTTTGTGAGGGTTGCAGGTTATTTTCAAGAGTCAACACAAAAGGCCAATTAGCATATCCAAAGCAAATCAATATTCAACATATTTTGTTTTGTTTTAATCAGAATCGTTCTTTTCATGATACCTCCTCTTGCTTTTATGGTCTGCATATGTTGGTCTATGGCCCTCATGATCACATCTGAGTACCTCACAATCATGAACAGATTTTAGCACCACAGCCCTTCATGATGTAGGGAAGGGGTATCTCCATTTTTCTCATGCAGTTTTGCAACAAAGAATAAATTAAATGATTTGCCAACATCACACAGGAAGGCTGTGTCTGAGGCAAGAATTGAAACCAGGTGTCCTGAATTACAGGCTAATGCCACATGCACTCTCTCTGTGTCGCATTTCACCCAAAGATGGTGTTTTACACTTGGAAGTTTTTCAACAGTTGAACTCTGCTGATGCATATTGCTGGAAAATGAGAGTTTTTTTTTTAAAGAAGAACAAAAAAAGGAACCTTTTTGATTTAGTGAAAAAAAGATAACATGATTCTCCTTCTTTCTTTTTGCCATTCAGTCCGATGTGCGCAGATCTAGCCTAAGAAATGTCATCATATATTAGAAAGACAAGGTAGGTGAGTTAATATATTTTGCTGAGCCAAATTCTGTTGGTAAAGGAGAGAAGTTTTCAAGTTTAGGGCAAATCTACATTATAAAATTCAGTTCACCTAAGTTATGTCAACCTACAGCCACTGCAGTAATTCAATCACTTTTGCATATATATGTACTATGAACCTTGTGTCAGTGGTGTGTCCCCCCTAGGAGCACGTGCACTGATTATGAGGATTTGAGGGATGCCTTCTGGAAGGCAGTAACAGTCAATGTAAACAATTCAATATCTACACTGATACTCTATAATCTATAACGTAATATCTATAGTCACTGACACTGTGTTGCCCTAACTACAACAAACTAACCATTACGCTTCTCCTGAAGGGTGAGTTATTAAGTCACGTAGTGGGTGAGTTACATGTGTGGACGATAAGTTGCACTTTATGACTGATGTTTATAGACACAGATCCCTGCTTCATTTTAGGCCCCACCTCCACTCCACCCCATTTCCCAAACTCCCACTGTGCTCTACCTTTTACAGCCCTTCCCTGCCCCATTCCTCCTCTGTCCCTCCACCCCCCAGAACCTCCTGAACACTGATGAAAAACAAATCACAGCAGGCAGGAGGTGGACTGAGCACCTATTTTTTTGCGTGGATGCTCTGGGGCTGGAGCACCCACAAAGTTAGCACCTTTGTTTACAGAGTTAGGTACATGTTAACTGCCTTATATCAACCTAACTTTGTATTTAGCTCTGAGTTCCTTTCCCAGACTTGAAGAAGAGCTTCACATAAGGCCTGGTTTACCACTACAAAGTGGAATAGAGTATTTAGCATTAGTAGCTAACATATATCTCAAGGGACCATTCACGATGAAATGGTCTGTTAATACATCTTCTGTCAGAGGTGGGAAAGGAAAAAAAAGGGGGAAAAAACCTAGGGTTGGGTATGAGTTAGTGGGCATTACATTTTTGTAATAAGCCATGAATCCAGAGACTTTGTTCAGTCCATAATTTTTGGTATTTAGCAAAGTTATGAACGTAAGATCCCAGGCTCATCTGCTGAAGGGGTAGTGCAGGTTTCATTTGAAGATGAGAACTGAAAGGTCAGATTCAGAATGGCTGTTTTGTGAAACTCATAGGTAACAGGTATTTTTTCATTTATAGCTTTGTGTGTATGTGTGATAATCTGAGAGCATAGTGATTGTCTGTGTAGCATTTTTGTGCATTAGTCATTCTCAAGCAGATTTCTTTTGTTTAGAGGTGCTTGGAAACCTTCCCCTTTAATTTTTGGTGTTAATATTTTGCAGCACACTTCCTTCCTCTGGTGTACCGAGCACTGGACTTTCTAAAAAGAGAGTGATGTGCTATTTCTCACTCAAGTAGCAATGCTGAGACTAGACTTATGCTCCTTCTGCTGAAGTTCTCTGTGGTATGCCTCTGAGAACATTCAAATCATTTTATCTTCTTGTTAGAATGTCTTTATGGCAAGTGGACAGAGCTATCCACTGTTGGCTTTCAAGCTAACTCTTTACTTGCGTTATTAATAAAAATCTCTTTATTTCCTTCCTTTTCCTTTCTAACATACCTGTGGGGAATTTGCAGTCCTTCCCTTTGCAACCTGAACCACTAATTACTGGCTTATAATTTATTATCCAAAGATATTTTAAGGTCATATTCTTACAATAAGTGCTCCTTTAAACATGTTTGCTATAATAGATAGTTTTACATGCACTTCTGCTTTCAAATGGTGTTACATCAGAAATTCTAAAATGACAGCTCCTTTTCTCTTGAGCTGAATTCCCACAATCTTACAGAAAATATATGTTATTATTCATGTAGTCCCATATATATCATCCAAAGCATGGAGATATTCCATAGCACCAGCAGAGGGTTTACTCGTTGGTAAGGATCTAATGACATCAGAGGCTGGTCCCCTCAGACTTTCAGCTAGTCGTTGCCTTTTGATAGTATCTGAGCATTGCCATTCCTCCATCATCTGGACAGCTTGGTCCATCCAAGATTCAAAGTCATCCTCTCCAACAGGAGTAGGCTGAATCCCAGAGATTCAGAATCTCAGTTTCTGATATCTAACTCCATCAGTTTTCCTAAAGCAGCTATCAGACCTTCATTTGTGACAGCCGAGGATGTAGATGTTGAGGTAACAATGGCCCTCACATCTTCTATTGACTTTCCCTCTTCTTGCAGAAAAACATTCAATTTAGCTGCAAAGTCAGAGCTTACAGCTTGTGTGGTCTCCTCCTTTGGGACACTCCCAGGCAGAAACACAGGCCAGGGGCCAACTTCACCCATGATACCAACTTCCAGGGGTACACATCCTGGGTCAAGTTCAGCAGCCACTCACTCTCACCAGTACTGACACAGTCTGGGTACTAGAGTCACCTCACTGATAATAAATAGTGGTTTTCCCAAAGGTTTTTATAGTTCCTAATGCCTGGTAAATAATAGCATCTTCAGTGTCTATAGGCACTATACCCAGTATAAGCGCTTGGCTGGGTGGCACTCCTACATCTCTACAGCAGGACAGTAATGTAAGGAGTTCCATGATGAACCCAATAACAGGTTTAGAACACAAACAGAGGTTTTAAATATCAGCAGATCTCAAAAAGCAATCATAACTCCAACAACATTAAAAAAAAGGGACAATTTTTCTTGCAGCAAAATTAGAGGTAGTAAAGGGATCCCAGCGGTGCCTCCAAAATGTAACCCCCTTTTTCCTCCCCAGGTTACTTGGGAGCAGGTCACACTCACAGGTGCCTGGGCGCCTGATGGTTTTAACATAAAAGGAGATCCTGAGTACCTCAGTGGTGATGTTGTATAGTCGGGGAAACCCTATCCACCCTTTTGCTGCTGTCCCTTGCTCATAAAGAACATATAATGGCAGTGCCTCCACCTGGCTGGCCCTGTACACACTTAATGGTGTGCCTTGAGAGCCTCCAGGAATAAAATTATTCCAGCAATAATCTGGATCTATCTCCAGAACAACAATTACAAATTATAAATAGTATACATCTGATAGATTACAGTAGAAAGAACAACCTTTACTTAACAACGTAAAGAAACAGAGTTTAACAGATTAACAGTGAATAACATTAACAACATACACAGAAATAATAGGAACGTATTTGTCTGGCATTTGCACTGCCCCTGTTTATGACACCCCAGAGTACGCACTCCTCAGGACTCTCAGTACCATACTCTGGCTTGCGTGGCCGCGCTTGAAGATTTTGCAGCTGGAGTGGATGATTCTAGTCTCCTTCTGTGTGCTGGATGCAGAGTAGTACTTCTAGCCACAGGTACAGCCAAAGGGCAATCAGAAGCAGCTCCTGAACTGGATAAAAACTCCTCCACAGCAGCCTGGCTCCCTTTTGTTCCAAAAAAAACAAAGGGAAGAGTCCATAGGCTGCTGAGTTTTCCTCCACACACACGTGGAGAGACTCAGATCTCCCAAAACAAAAGTCACTTCCTTCCTCTTTTCCTCCAGGGCTCATGGGAATTGTAGTGTGTGGGGCTAGATTGCAGCACACAGGGTCTTCCCAGAAAATAAGCAGAGGCACCTTTAGTAAGGGGACTACATTATGATAGTGTCTTTATAACAGGGTTGCACTAATCTCTTGCGAGGGCCCTTGGCCTACTGTGTATGCCTGAACTCTATGTTTATGGAGGATTTTCTGTGACCCAGCCTTCTGGCCAAGTCACACACATAGTCTTTGTAGGTACACATCTAAGGGAACCCCTCTCAGTGCCCACTGTAGTGTTCCTCAGTCTGTTCCCACCCGGAAGTAGAGTTGTGCCCGCCCGCCCCGGGCTTCCTTCCTAGAGGGAGCATCTTTGCCTTTACCTCAGGGATTTTTCTCAAACTCCAAGCATAATCTGGTCTGCAGTGAGCTCTCCAAAGTGAACTGTCCGCGGAACTGCCTCTCTCTCAGCCAGCCAGTCACCCAGTCTGTATACGTTAAGCTCCAAAAAGGAACTAACTGTCCTGTAGGTCCTTCCTGATTGGTTGTTTCCCCTCCAGCTGCTCTAGCTTACTTGGAGGACCACTCTCTTGTTTTCTTCTGGGGCAGAATGGCAGGACCACAAGGCCTCCAGCAGGGAGCCTCATCCACCCCATCACAGCTTATCATTGCCCATCCAAGATCAGGATCCTGTTGCTCTAGGAAATGAACACTGTAAGGCAATAGTCCTTTCCTCGTGTATTAAATGGACAAATGGTGGAGGAAATGGAAATAGCATAGGACTTACCTACATGGTACCAGCACTAGATGGAAGATTTGTAAAGCACTTTAATTGCCCCATAGAGACCCAGCTAGTGTACTTGATTTAGGTCCCTGTGACGGGGCCCCAGGTGCGGTGGCAGATGAAGCTGTGGAAGTCCCCGAGCCCCGCACTCTCAGGAGCCCCAAGGAGGTGTTTGCTGGAGAAGATGCACCCTCTTGGAAGCCCTGTGTGGCATGTTCTAGCGCCACCCCCAGAGGCAGGGGAAAAGCACAACCCGACGCCAGAGGGATGCAGCAGGAAGGGGCGGAGCCAGCCTACGGCGGGGGCGGAGCAGTCCAGTGCGGGCAGCACAAAAGAGTGTCAGACCAACCTGGGGAGAAGGAAGGGAGAGGTTGGGCCAGAAGTGAGAGCCACGGCGGTGGCTAGGGAGGAGGAGGAAGGTGCTGGACGGAACAACAGGGAGCAGGAGAGGTGAGGAGGCAGCCGGGACACGGGGATACCTGGGAGTGTGACGGAGGGAAGGAAGCAACCCAGGATTGGGTGAAGGAGCCAACAGGCCACCCATGTGTTGGTGAGTTGCAGCGGGCTCTCCACCAACCGGACAAGAACCCACGTCCCTGTCCTTAGGGTCCTGGGTCGGGTCCTGGAGTGAGGGAGGGCCCAGGTCCCCCTCCCCTTGTCAGCCGGTGCGTCGGGGTCAGAAGACCCATAGGACCGGGGAGCACATCAATTTAAAAGGCTGTCCTCATGGGGACTTCTTTTTTTTAAATATAGTTAGGAATCACAGATTCACTTTGAGGGAGGGGGTTGGTAACACTTGGGAGGTCACGCCCTTCTTCTCTGATGATGATGTGGCTGTAAACCTGAGGGGAGGCGCAAGACATGACAATCTAGAGCATGCCAGTGTGGTCTACACAGGGATGGTAACAGTACAGCAAATTAATATGCTTTACAACTCACATCCTCTGGTGTACTTTGCTGCACCATATTGACAAGTCCGCACAATTATCCCTACACACAGAGTACAAATGAAATGTTAGTCATGGGCCAAAATTCCCCTTTGCTGCATTCAACCCACCATATATATATTAAAAGCCAGGTTCTTTTCTCATTTGCAAACATTTTGAGCCTGATGTTATTTTAATCTGTGACATACTCACAAAAACAATGCACACACTGCTGCTCCAAGCAGGAATTCCTCTTCACATAATAGCTAACTAGGGAATGGTGGCAGTGGGGAGGAAAGCTCATATATGCCCTGATTTTCAAAAGTGAAAAGCACCTGCCAATCCCATAAAAGCCAATGGAAGCAACTGGGTATATGGCAGCTACAACAACAAAAAAAAAAAATCACACCATTTCTGTAGCAAAACTCTAATGGTTGATTTGCAGATATGCTAAGCAATCACCAACTGAAGACAATGGGAAGCTAACGGTATTCAACACCTCTGGAAAGAAAAGGCTATGAAGGGACTAGACACCCAAACATTCACACATTTAAATAGTGTTGTACTCACAGCAATTAAGGGACTGCCCTCATGGAATACTTTTTCCATGCCCTCAAGACTCCCATGCTCTTATGTGTAGCAACTTCAGAACTGATTTATTGATCTACAGTGTTAAGCACCTGCTACACTGTGCCACACCTCATAATATGTTCAAGTGTTTGTTACAATTCTGTTACTGGGTATGTACTAGCATTTGGTAGAGTCCCTTGAAGAAAACAAACAGCACATTTTCCATGCCACATAGCACAATATATAAGAAAAGTCTTGAGTCACATGTATAAAAAGAGAAGGAGAGAAAGAGAGAGAGAGAGGGAGTGAGTGAGATACCTTCTCTAAAAGTCTCTTACCATTCCCAGTCACTCATCTGTCAAGGTAAATGATATCAGAACTCTCCAGCGCCCCCTAAGATTTAAAACCAAATCGCACCAGAAAGATCCTGACAGTACAACTGTTTGCCAATTTACTTGAATTATTTCTAGGCACTTTGGCACATCTCAAGATCAAATTTAAATCTTTCAGTCTGCACCACTAGGGGATTTATTATTTCACAGTGCTTCCACGTATAACATAATGGGAATAAAAGCTTCTCTGAGTCGCAGATCTTACCTAAGGTTTCATAAAGCATAGAAAATAATATCCATTTTTTCTTGAAGGAACCTACTGATTTTACAAAGGCAAGGAAAAAGAAGGTAACATTAGACAAAGAAAGCTATTTTCCTTGGTTTAAAAAAATAACATCTAAACTCGAGTACACTAGAGATTTTTTTATTAAAATATATACACATCTGTCCTGAGACGTGGAACCTCTAGGTGCTTCATTATTGACATTTAAAGCCAATTTCAAGAAACACCTGGTCTTGAGAAAGCAATGTGATCAGAGAGTGTCAGCAAGCTGGATAGATTTTAAACAGAGGAGCATTACATATTCAAAAGCCATTTTCAAGCTAAACAAAGCAATATTAGCAATACTGCAACAATAACTTAAAACAACCCAAAATGCATTATTATTAATGCTGGTACATCTTGGTACCATCCTTCCACATCCTACTTAACTCAGAATCTTTATCCCACTTTATGTTTATATTATTATGTATCAATAGCCTTATTTACCATTTATTTTTCCTAGTTTCTTCTCTATTTTATTTTTTTATTTGTATTATTGCCTCTCCACAAGTGCCTGCAGCAGTATTCTCTGAAATCACTAACCGTTGCTCAGAGTTCTCCCCTTCTGAGCATGACTCCAAGGACAAAAATCCTTGCCTGAAGCATTAAGTTCTGGGAGGGAGGGAAAGGGAGGAAATCACTGCTCATTGCTTTGCTTGCAATTCTCATTTGGACTAGCGCTTGCAGAAATTGAACTGAACTTTCTCCAGTGTTACTGCAGCTGCAAGGTAATTGTCCAAAGTTGTGGGAGCCAATAGAGATCGATTTTTCTTTTTGCTTTTTGCAAATGTTACAAAAGAACCTGATAAGTCAGTTATGGCTCATATACTTCTCACTAGGCACAGATGGAACTTGCACTGAGTTCATTAATAACACCTTACTTCTACATGATGACTTTCATCCGAAGATTAAAATGTGCTTGTCAATGGTAGGCATTAACCCCATTTCACGGGTGGGAAGAGTGAAGCACAGAAAGATGAATTGATTTGCCTAAGGTTGCACAGAGAACGAGGAGCAGAGCTGAGTCTAAATAAGCTTCAGTTTTGTACCTGAAATTTTGTAAGCATTACTTGTGTCATTTGGTGTTGAAATACCTGACAGACAGATTGAAATTACCATCATGCTGCAAGACTGGGGAGTAAGAACTTGAACACTCACATCGTGCATAATCACACTGTGGTCCTAAGCAAGGGGGGTGAAATAAGGACAACACACCCTTCCTGAGGAGCTGGATGGGGAATTGAGCTGCATTTTTTCCTCAGAGCTCAGTAAATTACTTCCCTCTAGAGAGAGGTGGGGTTGTAAGGAGAAGCGATGGAGTTGTGCCTGCATTGCTTTTGGTTTACATTTCCACAAACATTAATACAAGCTGGGTTTCACTCACATAAATGTATATTTGTGCAAACATACAATGGTGAACAAGCCAGTATTACCATTGGCAAATAATCAAACTGGTACCAACTGCAGTTACCTCACAATCTTTTATACGCTTGCTTTGTGTGTGTGGGGAGGAGGGAGGAACTTTGGTGCTAGAAGGCAAAGAAAGAACAGAAGCTCTTTAGAAACATTGGTATTCTGAAAGCAAACCAAAAATCAGCACGAGCAGCAGACAGGAGGGAAGGTAAATGCTTGATTACCAGAATGGGTCCTTGCATGAAGACAATTTGCACAGGTTCTGGCTCCCAGAACATGGAGCAAAGGATCTGATGTGTAATCAAAAACTGAAGGGGAAGAAGGATGTCAGAATTTATGGGCAATCACCTTTATATGCAGGATAGGGTAAATCTATTGTCCTGTAGCCATATGGGCATTCACCATGTAACATCAAATGGCTACTGCCAGGAAGGACCATCATAACCTTTTTGCCTTCACAATGAAAAAGCAAAAGGCCAATAAGCATGAAAAGCCAGCCGAGGAGGAAGCTTATAGAAGCACCCACAGGGTACCTAACATCAGCTACATGGTGGATCCCTTGCTGTTTGCTGCATTTGATTGGAAGTGGGCAAGTCAAGAGTGAGGCTCACCATTATTTCTTTTTTTTAAGATGGTAAAAAAGTCTATTGTATCTTCATTGCAGATCACCACTCCCTGACTGGGCAGCAGTGGGGTTGTGAGGATGAAGCTTCATTTGTGGTGCCCATAGGAGTGTCCAGTTTCCTCTCTCAAAAATCTCTTTGATGTTCATTTTTCTCCTTCCATTCAACAATACATTGATCACTGCCAGAAATAATTCAAACTATTCAAAAATTTTCTAAAATTAACCTTATCTATTAGAGCAGCATTTCTCAGCCCTTTCCATACTGTGATCCTGGATTAAAACAGAAAAAAAAAAAAAAATCCAGGACCTTCGTCCTACCTAGCTCTGAAGAACGAGAGGGTGATCATGATCCTCCCACATGTTTGTGATTCCCAGGACTCTCGGAATCTAGGTATTAGAGAAAACTCCAGTATCTGATAGAAAAAACTATAGAGCAAATTTTCTGTCAGTTTTTTGTGGAACTGACTGCAAGCTATTTTCCCCACTAACTCTTATTTTTCCATGATTTATTTATTACAGCATTTTGAATAGACTCAGACCTCAGCCCATTACCACACCTCTGTCATTAATCTAGTTTAGAAAATGTGATAAATGTTGCACTCATAGCTAAGTAAAATGAACACTAGCCCTCACATAACAGCTGGATTTCTATACTTGGCAAAATGGCGTGGCATTCTGAGATACAAACTGTCTTTCCTGTTGGCAATCATTCCACCAATCTATCCAATTTTCAGTCCCCTTTGGGCTTTAGCATTTTCTCCCTTGGAATATGTAGAATACTAAGTCCAGATGGACATTCTTTTTGTAGACTGTTTTTATGCTGTATTTGTAGTATTCTTAAACAGGAACTGCTCCTTGTTATGAATCACTTACAACATCCATTTGAGTCTATATTGAAGCTGGGAGGTTTGATTCACAGCATAGGTAAACAGAATTATGCTAACCCTGCTCAAGCAAGTTTACTAAAAACAGGAATGTGAATATTCTGGCATTGGGGGCATCTTGGGTAAACTTCCTGAACTTGAACCCAGGAAAGCAAGTGAATTTGGATTTGGGTGACTAGCTTAAGCTACTGCCATTGTTGCAGCCTCCAAATTGCTACTTTTCTCATGCTAATGATCTGAGCTACTGAGAGTCTGTCTACCCACACTGGGAACAACGCCTCCCAGTTGTAGGGAATACATGCTCATAGAAAACTTAGGAACATGTTTTCTAGTCTTGATGCTTAAACTGTCCTCAGATAATATGCATATAAATATTTCTGTGCACCTAATACATGCATTTATGTATGAAACAGATAATTCCACACACAGGTATCCATTTTGTATGCACAGGAGTTTGTGCTCCAAACACATGCGTGTGTATATTTTGCAGGGGCAAGTTTGGGCGTACATCTGAAAATCTGGTCCATTATGTCCAGGTTTCTAGGTGGTTATTCTTTTCTCCATAAATGTGCAATTTTCTCTGTCTAACAGTAATGAGTTGCACTCTTTTTATTCCTGTCATCAGTCTTTATAAGGGGTCAGTGCTGCCTTGAAAACCAATAAAACAATAGCTAGTGTAACCCATTTGTTAACGTAAGTTGTGTCTCTCTCTGTGTATTTGGCCCAGAGTACGTCAGTTTGTTAACAGCTCCTGAACTCGAGAGCTTTATTCCTTAGTTCAAGCTATACTAAACACATGCCTTTAGCTTTCTCGGTCCCTAGTTCATTCCTTAGGTTAGGGTATGTCTACACTTGCACCCTAGTTCGAACTAGGGATGCAAACGCTGGCATTCGAAATAATCAATGAAGCAGGGATTTAAATATCCCGCGCTTCGTTAGCATGATCTCGCCGGCGCACTAGTTCGAATCACAGCTGATTCGAACCAGGAAGTGTGCTCCGGGACGCGTTAGCCTATTTACTATATTTTGTTTAAAGTTTCCTCCTTTTTAAAAATTATATTCCTAATACCCATACCCTTTAGCTATGTTAAAAATTCTCCGTTATTTTAAAGTCTTCAGTAATTTTGGGTTCCCTTTTCTATCTTTCCTTCCACACTTTTCTTCTCTGCATTCCATGCACATTCACCATGTTTAACCATTTTGCCTATATTAAATAGAATAATTTGATGCAATAGTATTCTGGACCAGTAGAATCAAAATCTTCATGCTTGAAGGTAACACATTGTAATACATTGTACCTAGGAATGAAAACAAAAACTGAAAGAGCCCCACTTTTAGCTTACCTGCTAATTAAGAGAGGTCTTTCAGAACACATCGTCCCAGTGCTCAGATAACTACAACATACTATTTGAGGACCTGCTTTGGATATTCACAGCTTTAAATTAGTTGGACAACCTCTCCCTCCAGCACCAAGACCAGCCATGGCAGCAGACTCACAAGAAACAAAGTGTTAGAAGGATGGTGCCTGGCACACAGCTATGAAACTGGTTCCCTAGGAGCTAAAGATCACAAAATGTACTTGTCTTCAGAATGAAATGCAAGACCCTTTTCCTCAATGCAGCTTTCCCTTAGGAACAGTGATGATGGGAGAAATAACTTCACCTCTGTGCTGGGGAAGGAGGGATACCACCTTTGTTCATGTTACCTTTTGAAGAAATCTTTTGAAGGTGCTGAGATAGCACAGCAAGGAAAACGGTACATATACATGAACAGATTGCTGGATCCCCACAGAAGATTCCAGGATTTTTCATTTCCCCTGGAGACATCCAGAAATGAGAGATTGTGGCAGGGTGTTGGCTCACCTTCTGCCCTCAGAAGTCAGCACAAGGGAAGTGTCTATGTGGGGATGAAGAGTGTATTGCTTTGGTTGGGGAGATAGAGGAATATGAAGAGAGAAAAAGGATGTCAGGCCTTAACCTTCTAGTCTTGGCTCAATTTTTAATTTATGTGGACATTTAAAAATAATACTGTTTACTGGGAGTGGGTGCCTAATTGTCTGAGCTATTGATTTTCTTTTCTTCTATTTTTTTACTTAAGTTCTTTTTGTGTATGTGCACTTTTTGCCTGCATGCCCAAGAGTCCCATTCTGGATAAGACATGCCCCACCTCCAACCCATGTAGTGGTGTTAGTGTGCTCTTAATAACAGACCGCTAAATAATTCTGCTCTCTATATCTAGCTGATTTAAGGAAATAGATGAGGGTTGTTGTGTGTCCCTGTTGGTATGTCCTACCCCTTCACGCTCTGGTGACATGTCTCATGAACTGGAGCCCATGGCAACAGCTGCTTCAGAGCAAGGCTCCTCAGCAGCAGCTCCCAAATCCATCTGGGATTTGGAAAAAAGAATAAATGCTAGGCAGGACTTGCTAGAGATGGATGTTTTGACTCAAAAATATTACTAGAGTCAGAACTCCATTCAAGCTCACAATAGGAAATTGAATGCCAGTGGACATGCAGAAATCTGATTCTGGAAAGCAAGAGCAGTGATTTTAGCTTTAATTGAGTAAAGAGTGAAATTGAGATTGCCACATTTAATCCTTAGATTGGCCTGGATGGAGTGTTAAGCACAGGTTATAATGGCAGTTTGCCCACTGTTACAGCAGGTAATATTGATGCTAAAAGAGAACAACCTGTTTATTGTAGGGATATGTAAGGCAGCTGAGGTCACCAAATCCCAATATAATAAAGCCATTCCCAAGCAAAGGTTTAAGTAACTATCCCTTTCTTCAATCTCCTTCTCTGGTAGTAACCCTTTATGCACCCTCAGGGTATGTCTAGACTACATGGCTCTGTCACCAGAGCCATGTAGATTAGTTTACTAGACATACCCAAATGAAGCCGCGATTTAAATAATCACGGCTTCATTGACATGAAAATGGCTGCCGTGCTGTGCCGGGGATCAGCTGTCCCGGCACAGCGGGGCAGTCTAGATGCGCCGCGGTCGACAGGGAAACCTCTGTCGACTGCTCTGGTAAACCTTGTTTCACGAGGCATAACGGAGCGGTCGACAGAGGCTTTCCTGTCGACCGTGGTGCATCTAGACTGCCCCACTGTGCCGGGACAGCTGATCCCCGGCACAGCGTGGCAGCCATTTTCATGTAAATGAAGCTGCGATTATTTAAATCGCGGCTTCATTGGGGTATGTCTAGTAAACTAATCTACATGGCTCTGGCAACAGAGCCATGTAGTCTAGACATACCCTCACTCTCCTTGTTTTTCTACGCACTTAATTATCTCGGAACATAACACCCTTGAAAAGATTTAAATAGAAACAAACAAACAAACAAAAAAGACAAAAAAAAAAAAATCCCAGAACAAATATGTTGCCACCATCACATTGTTTATTCTGCCTGTCTCTTCCATTTTTTTTTTTTAAGATTGTAAGCTATTCAGTACAAATACTTTCTCTTTTGCTATGTCTGGCTAGCATCTAGCACAATGGAGACCTGGCCTTAGTGGATACTTAGCCTCTAGAATAAGAAACATGATAAATGAGAAAAGAAAGTTATCTACTTCCAGAAAGACTTGGGGAAGAATGTCTTAGTTACAAAACCTAAATTTGTAATTCAGTTAAAGGGATCAATGAATAACAATTCTCACGAACTTCAGAGATACATTGGGAATTAAAATGAATGCTTTCAGAATCAGATTAAGAGACTGACTGGTACAATCCAGATATTGTATGCAGCTCTGGTGATGTAAAATTGCCTTAGTGGTACCAGTAAATCTGTCTGAGAATTTTAACTTGGTTAAGAAAAGCCCTAAATATATCCTCTGTTTACCTTACTAATTCAAGAGATTTCCCATTCTATAACCGCGTTAATTTGGGAATTTTCTCAGTAGATAAAAAAGTTTAATTACAACAAATTTAAGGTTATTACACCAGAAGTGTCTAAATCAATGAGAGGTCTAGAACAGTTCATTAATTTTGGCACAGAAGGGGTTTTATACTGAGGCTGATGCATGTGTTGTAGCAATGAAAGGCTATATCTGCCAGAAGTGAATGAGAGAAGAATGGCTTGCATGCATGGGGAGATGGGGCAATGAGATTCAGGAAAAGTGGGCAGTAGCAGGTATGTGACATTAGGATCCAGGAAGTATGTTATCATGGGTGAGGGAAAAGAACAGTAAAGAGTACCAAAAACCTGGATATGCTCAAAGGAAGACAGTGTAAAAGTGGTTGGAAAACTTCCATTGAAACAGTGTACCACCAGAAAATGCCATTTTTACTAAATTAAATGTCTTGCAAAATTTTAGCAATTTTGAGGAAATTTCATTTTAAAAAGATTTGGAGAAAGTCTTTCTGAAAATGCCCTGTTTTTGACATTTTCAGAACAAAAAGTTTCATTTTTCATTTAAATGTGACCTTTCATGCCAAAATTTACTTTTTTATATATATTAAAAAAAACTTTTAAAATACAAATGGATCAGCACTAAAGCAATATATTTTGAATTTATTTAAGTGAAATATTTCAATTGATGCAAAAAAACCCACCACATTTGAAATTTTAATGCATTAAACATTTCAAAATTGTGGCTTTTTGTGGCAATTTGGGCCAAACCCATCTTTTTCAAATCTGGAACTTTTTCACAAGATGGAAAATCAGTTTTTCGATGAATTCCTTGAATACTGCCTAGGTCAAAGATATCTTACTGTATCTCTATGCTGTTAGACCCTGTGATGAGACAGTGTATCACATTCATGCCTCTTCCATAAACACAGACCAATCTGAGAGTTTCTGGCTTGTAACCAATTTGTTACATAGCAGTGTCTCCATATCTTAACACGTTGTATCTGAACTTTTTAAACCCTTTTCTGAAAAGGTGGGTGCAGGTGTGGGGTGAGGAGGGAGAAAAGATGTCTCTATTCAAACACCTGCTTGCCTATCTGCCTTCCTCTGCTTTTTTATACAACTTCCTTGTTAATAAGCTAATTAGTTCACTAACCCCAATTTGGCCTGGTAATAAGAAAGACCTCTTCCAGTTAGACCTTCTCCAAGGGGAACCTAATTAGCACTACTAGGGTGTGTCTACACTGCACTCAGAGTTTGAAATTGCATAGATTATTTCGAGTTAATTTTGAAATAGAGCACTATTCCGAAATGTCCTTTACTCCTCGTGGAATGAGGCTTACAGGGACGTTGGAATAACGAGCCCGTTATATTTCCACAAGATGCTGAATAGCTATTTTGGGATACTTCCACAGTGTAGACATAGCCCTAATGACCAGAGTGCTGACTCAAGTACTGTCCCTCCAAACTCTGTCACAGACCCATCTTTCTCATGCTCTTACATTCACACATGGCTTAGCAAGTTCATCTCAGGCTCACTGGCAATTAAATGCTTTATTGCATCTTTGAGAACTAGACATACACTTTTGGAAAAAGTCACAAATGTTTAAAGTGTTCCCTGATCTATATAACTGAAAACCAGCTTGGCCAAATATTGCTTGAACTTTCCCAAAGGGGAAAAAATATTCCTGTGCCTGAAACAAAGAAACAAAGCATGAGAATCTTTAAACACAAAGGAGTTTTACTGAGAAAGTTACAGGGTAGAAGGAAATGGGTTTTATAACAGAAATATGATAACCAGCTAAACTGTGGCAAGACACCAATGTCATATGTGTGTGTGTGTGTGTGTGTGTGTGTGTGTGTGTGTGTGTGTGTGTGATTACACATACATCTGCCTAAGACTGGGTGCCAAAGGTGGTAGTACTGTGCGTTATTTGTGACCTTTTTCTTTCCCTTGATCAGGATCATATTTTCTAACAAATATAGGAGCAGAAAAAAACCTGCAAAACTGTTGATCGTCAAAATACCAGGATTCATATATTCCAAATTTTAGAGAGCTAGTGTAATCTTGGGGAATTTAATACAGGACTCAAAACCAGAAATTCACTTACTCTCTCACTTATTTGATATGTAACTTTGGGCAAGTTACAGTTTAAGCTCTTTTTGTATTTCAGCTCCAAGAGTCTGTAAAATAAAATTTGTATTCTGGTTCACCTGTTTTCAAACTTGGATCACGGGCCCACCTGTGGAAGCCACTGGTGGGCCTGCAACACTATATTTATTCAAGTGTCTGTTGTCACAGAGCCTCACAGCTCCCATAGGCTGTGGTTTGCCATTTTCAGCCAAGGGGAGCTGCTGGAAGTAGTGTGGCTTGGTGCTCTAGTTTACTCAGGTCCAATAAGAAGTAAGGGCCAAACCTTCTATAGCAACCTCCTATTGCTTTAATAGGTGCAGGATAGGACTCTACATTATGGCAGCTCTTCAGCTGACATGCTCCAAGGGATGGGGCAGAGAGACATCCCTTGAATCCCTTTCCCTTCTAGTGTACCTATGCAGGAGACAGACATAATTTATAGGGAAAAGCAAGGTGTGATGTCCCCTGCTATTGCCTACATTGTAGCATTACATTGTAGTCTCAGGAGGAATATGTTTAGATAGGTGTGACCCAAGGGCCTCTGGATGTTAACAGGCAGAGGTCACAGAAGTACACAGGGGTAAAGGAAAAGCCTAGGTTCATGGAAAAAAGTGTCATATAAGGTCTCTAATGAGAACTTGAGACAAACTGATCAGCACTACAAAAATAGTCAGTATGGATGGATGTTCTGTAAGGAGTTATGTAAATATATAGAAAATGATATTCTTAAGGTCTTTGACTGGGGACATGTCACCAGAAAGCTGAAAAGTTGGTTTTCTTTCAGGCAAACATGTTTGTCTCTCTGCCTACATATCAGTTAAGTATTGCATGATTACAAATCACCATCAATTTATAGTCTGAGCTGGATGGTAATAAATAACCATGAAGTCATCAAAGAGGACATGTGCAGGAAGAAGTGAATGAGCAGGGGAAAGCTATGTTTAGAAGTAAGGATAGGGAACATTTAGGGGTATAAACACCCTGATCCTTCTAGTAGGAAGGCAAACTTACGATGGGATTGCTGTGTGAGCAAGTGATCTCAGCTGGAGAGATGCTAGAAAGAACTTTGAGTGGAAAGAAAACCTGCCACAGATAGGCAGGTCACTCGTTATTTAAGTTTAGGTTCTAAAATTCATGTTATGATGTTGTTTTATATGTAAACCATTTATTCTGATGTCTCTCATACCCATTTTGATATGTATTTCTGTAATTTCTTAAATTTTCTTTGATTTTATAATTGAATTCCAGTGCTGTACATAATACAGGAACAATGGTCTAGGTTAAAATGGGTAAAATGTGGTACACTGTTCCTATAAGAACAGAGCTCAGACTTCCGTGGGCTTCCAGTGATCAGGGCCTGGATACCATGGGGGAGGGGCCGGGGGACAGGACATTATGAAGGATCTCTGGTGCTGGGTGCATGTATTGTCAACCTGCCAGGCAAAGACATGTCCAGTACACATCAGAGGAGAATGTTCAAAGTGGTAACATTCACTGTGGAAGACTCACAGCCTTCGGTGCCCTGAAAAGTATCCCAATGGGGTCAAGGAAAATATATATCATTAAAAATTCAGAAGTGGAAAGAAAGGAGGTGGGTGGATGGTGAGAAGGGATTTGTTGATGACCAAGAAGAAAAGACAGACACTATTTCATAATGGCTGACATGGATGAACTGGTGGTGAACTTATGACATTGTGGAACTCTGGGAAAATATCAGAGAAAGTCCATTTGATAAAAATAGAATTAAACCAATACTCCCTAAGGTTGAAAAAGAAAGTTCCTTCCCATCCCTTAACCAGGAACTTTCCAACAGAGAACCCTGAATAAGTAATATATAAATAAAAATAAGAGGTTATACCCTGCAGAGAGCATGTCTGCAAAATCTTAGTTTAACTTTCCACTAAAAGCATTCTATTTTTCAATCCCCTATATACATACATGCAAGTCTCCAAAATTTAAGGCACATATGCAAAAAAATCTGCAATCACAGCATGAAAGAGACAGATGTCAGTTTCATCATCAAAGTTGAAAAGGATTGCCACTGCAAAGAGAAAAGAAAAGAACAGATTCTTCATTTTCCTGGCAGAGTTTTTTGGTCTAATAGTTTTCTTTCCTGTATTCATCCTGAATCTGTAAAGTTTCTAGAGTCGTTTGTAAGTTGTAGAGCAGTGAATTCACCAAAGTCAGCTCCCCATTGCTGAACTTCTTTCTGACCTCCCTAATTTAGCTGATGTGCACGACAGGGCAGGGATAACACATTTTTCTTATAAAATTGCATCAGCCTTGAATGGGAACTACTCAAGTTTTACTCTCCAATTTCCTCTTATGTTTTCAAAGGACATATTTTGCTGCATTAAACATGGCTCTCTTATCCCTTTTGAGAAGGCTGAGGAATCCAAGAAATCTTTTCATTTAGATAATCTGAACAAGTACACCTGTTCTCACACAGGGATTATTCCATATGAATGATGCTTTTGCTCTCATTAGCCGCACACACATATATCCCCATACAATTGTAGCTGTTCCTGAAAAATTTACAGACAAGTGGCCTGCTTCTCCACTCCCTTCCATTTGTGTAGCCTTTGACACCCAGGCAAATTGGAAGTAAAATGCTATCAAGCCAGAATGGTTTACAAATTGCCTAAGCCAATAACAGTGCGGAAGAGTGAAGAATCAGACCTACTATTAAAATGTAACAACATTCTGAGTTAACGCTATTTTTCTAGTGGTTTTCAGATGATCTATTAATGTTGTAGGGGGTGGAGTGGTTGACAACAGGGAGCAGATGGAGGGTGGGGAATGTGTTTGTGAAAGAAAGAAAGAAGGAAAGAAAGAGGAGGGCGAGAGAAGCAACAAGAGAAGGAATGTGTTATGTAGGATAGGCTGTGAGGAATGAGGTAGGGAACAGCAGGCTGATGCTGGCATAAAAAAAAGGAGGAGGATAGAAAACAATAATATAAGAACTAGGATGGAAGGGAGAAAGGATCTAACTATGAGAAGAGTCAAGATGTGAAAAGTTCAGAATTGTACAATTCAGTTGACTTCATGAGGTCATGAAATTCTTCCATCTGCCTTGAGTGTTTTTTGGAGACAGAGGGTTTTATAGGCCACCCTCAGAAGTGTTCTGGAAGTTGTAGAGGGCACACACACTGGGAACCACAACTTCTGAGAGCACATGACATATTAGTTACAATGTCTGGCGTGGGCAGAGGAGCATGGCTCCCTTTGAGTAGACTACTGCCCCTGAGAGAATACCGCTACTGCTGCTCCTCAAGGAAAATTCCATTGATTTTGGAATCTCTTTTCATGACATACTCTTCGTAGAATATTTAGGCAACCCATAATTAAACTGATAATTCAATTTTTTTATTCTGACAGGTTATCATTATTTTTAAATATTCTCCTTTATGCAACAGTGTAACCCTCACTGAGCATACTTCTAATTCCACACTGATTAGACTGTGTCCCATGATCTTCATTATGTGTTTTCAAAAGGCTTTTTACATACATGCTAATGTTTAAAGGCAATTTTTAGGCATCTCCTTGTCTCAAGTTTCCAAGTGACCTCTTCCTCACTGTTTTGTTTTGGTTTTTTGAGGAGGAGGGGAAGGAGGAGCAATAACAACATTATTTAAAGATTTACTTCATTGCAGCCAATAGTACTGATGGTATTCCACCCAATAATACTGATGATGCTACCTATTCTTAAAAATGTCTCATTTTCTCTGTCGTGTTCCTTGTCTCCGGTATTTTTAGTTCTTGTTCAACTAGTATACACTATGGACCATTATGGAGATTTGGGTTCTGTGCCTTTTCACAGTCCATAGAGAGTGTCCATCATTATGGCTGCCGCTTCCCAGAGACACATGTTTATTAAGAACTCATTCAAATCCTCTCCACATGGATTTGTTTTCCTTATGAACCAAGGAAGAAGCTTCAGTTTGTTAGTTTTATTTTTTTTCATGGACAGCTTCAGCTTTCTTTTATTAGCAATTGATACCTGTAATGGTACCTGAACAGCACATACACACAACGATCCTTGCCTCTACAAAATTACAATCTAACATTAGACGAGAGCTGGGTGAAATTTTGTGGGCAGGTTGTTTATTCAATCAAAAATGCAGTTGAATCAAATCTATTTGCACATTTGGCACCATTCAAAAAAATGGCCAGAGAAGGAGATGGTGATGGCGGTATTGCTGATCCCGCTCTCCTGCTAACATTTAGCTCAATGCGTAGGACACTCAGGTTCAAATCTCCACTCTGGTACAGGCCCCAATAGACTGTTTTGTTTAATTGTAAATAAAAAAATACCAGATTTGGTTCAACATAAACCACTTACTAATTTTTTAAGAATTGCTACTGAACTAAAAACTTAGTTATTTGCTTGGTTCTACATGATACATCACTAAAAGAAGGGAGTAACTATACTGTAAAATTCTAACCACAGTATCTAAACTGTGTTTCCCCTCTTCTCTATCTTCCTCTTAATTTTGAGCTCACTGACTTTCTCTTAATAAAAAAAAGGGGAAACATTGTTGCAAAGGGGCTGTTCACCTCTAGGTCAGTAATTCAGTTTGGATTGTTAGTCAACAGAAAATAGACACCATCTGGCAGCAGAAATGAGTTACTGCCCGTGTAAGTCCTAGTAGGCCAGATGTTCACTCTACCTAGTCACAACTAGAACTGCAGCACTCAGAAAAGAGAGCTAGAGTCTGTAAACTGAGCTATTTTCTTCATCTTTACAAAGGCCGCTCCCCAGTTCATCGCAGAGGCATCACTGAGGGTGGGGGAAACTTATGCTTTTACTGCAACTGTCTGAGAACCCAAGGACTTCTTATTCTCACGTGCTGCCAACCTGTCAGCTTGTATGAGCAGAATTCTAAATTCTGTAAAAACGTAAAGAACACTTTAAAATATCTCAGATAATAATAGATAGGGATGGATGGTCATATTTCCATGTATTCCCAACTCCTCTTGAGCTTCCTGGACTCAAGATTGTGTACTGTTCTCAAGAATTTCTAGGCCTATGTCCCAGGATATGAAAACTGCTTTCTTTTTGTAAACACTTTTTTTTTCATCTGTTTTTAAATGTGAGTTACCGAAAGCAAAGCCATTTCCTGATTTTGGGACATTTCATATGAACTCTCCCTCCAGTACCAGTACCACTCTGGAGAGAGATGGCAGAAAAGACCAATAGGAGGAGAAAACTATGGGCCAAGAAAACAATGAAATGTACAAAAAAACCTGTGACAAGTATTAGACGCTCTTTATGGAGATGGAATTATTTTGCAATACAGAAACAAAAACATATTACAGGCTGAATTTTAAGAGGCCCAAGGGGAGAAAAATCCTAAACCTAAACACTATAAAGCAAAGTATTTAGGAGAAGGCACCTGTAGCTAGCAGAATGGGAAAAATCCGTTCTTAGAATGATTCACTGTTCACATCTGTACAACATACAAATGCCCAGTGCACATTTCCAGCTACCACTGCTGCCAACTGACACATTTGCACTATTGATAAGGATCCTGTTATTTATGCTATCCATGCTTGGCGCTATTGGACAAGTTAGCATGATTATGTTTTACTGTCCTTCTCTTAGATAAATAGCCCATGCATTCATCCTGTCAGGTGTTGCGCAGCTGCCTCCAAGTAACATGTTAGTTTTATAGTACTTTGATTATGTTAATACATCTTAATGAACAGGGAAAAAAGAAGAAAACAAACTGTGCATGGGTACTGTTTAGAAAACAGCACATTCATTTCCACAGACAGCAGCTTCTTCCAAATGATGCATTTGCTCTGTTGACAAGGGTACGTACTGTTTGTTCCACTACCGTTGTTGAGTGGGTAGTCACAGACTCCATCCCTCTCTTAGATAAACGGTACACATGCTTTGCTACCTGCTGTTCTGTTCTGCCAGCTGTCAAGTCATGCACTTTATCTGTCTGCAAGGGCACTCTTTGCAATGATACTGCTTGTGGAGAGGGTCTTCCCACAAATGCATGCTCGCTGGTGTCACTCTCACACACGGTACATTTTGGTGGTAATTCTATTACCTACTATTGCCAACAGCAAGCAGGAGTAAGACAGTTAATAAAACTGTTGTTGATAGTGGGGGAGTAGGGCAGGGTGGTGAAAGAAAAGCCTAATAGTTATTGCTAATTTATTTATATAATCCAGGAGTGCTCAGATGCCATGACTGGGGGCAGAGGCTTCCTTATGTGTTACGATGTACAAATACACAGTTTGGTCATACTGTCACCTGATGGGCTGATCATACCACCACGCCACCTACCTGCCCTCTACCAGCTGAGCCAGAACCATTGGTCTCCCCCTAGCAAAGGGCACAGAGCTGCTCAACTCTGGGAAGGCTCAGTCACAGGAATTTGACACAGCACCCCGATGCTCCAGACCCAATAGGGCAAGAACCCCAAATAAATCTGGCTCATTATGCATATATTTTATACAGAGTGGCCTCATAAGTTGTATACCCCATTTATCAACGAAAGAGAGATGCACAGCTGTTGCCCCCAGGTAACAATTATTTACATGGGGTTTAATAAATCCTATTTTTCATTTGTTTATTAAGTGGTTGCACGTGATAACAGATAAGATGAAAGTAAGTTATTAAGCTAAATAAAACAAAACATGCCAGCTAAACTTAGTACTCTAAGGCTGCGTCTAGACTGGCATGATTTTGCGCAAGTACTTTTAACGGAAATGTTTTTCCATTAAAAGTATTTGAGCAAGAGAGCATCTATACTGGCATGTGCCTTTGTGCAAAAGATTTGCTTTTGCGCAAAAGCATCCGTGCCCAGTATAGACGCTTTCTTGCGCAAGAAAGCTCCGATGGCCATTTTAGCCATCGGGCTTTCTTGCGCAAGAAATTAACATTCCTGTCTGCACTGGCCCTCTTGCGCAAGTATTCTTGCGCAAGAGGGCTTATGCCTGAGCGGGAGCATCAAAGTATTTGTGCAAGAAGCACTGATTTTGTACATTACAAAGTCAGTGTTCTTGCGCAAATTCTCACGGCCAGTGTAGACAGACAGCAAGTTTTTGCGCAAAAGTGGCCGCTTTTGCGCAAAATCTTGCCAGTCTAGACGCACCCTAAGAAACTTGTTAAATTAAATTTCTTACCCTTACAGTAGTTCTAATCACCTTTTCTCACAAGCTAGGCATCCTCCTAGCTTGGGTCCGATCCTTCCCCCTGTTTAGGCTTAGATGTTTCCAGGCAGTCATTTGGGTGGAAAGCAGGGGACCTTGGTGTTTGGCCAATCCCCTATTGTTTGGTTTCCTGCCTATAAATAGGTTTTGGCCAAAGCAGGAATCCTTTGTGTTCAGTTTCAACTCTTTTACACTTCCATGAAAAAGTACCACATTCAAAGAGGGTTCCAGCAGAAGGTGAACCACCCACATGTCTTGGCAGGATTAACCATAGTCTAGGGTTACAGGAAAAGCAAGACTATTCACAGATCATTGTCATACATACTGGGCCACTAAGTTCCTTGAGTACTACTAATGGTCTTCAGTTAGCAGACCTTTTGTCAAAGTTTGTTAAACACTCAGGACTTGAAATGCTTCGTTTGAATAAGCTTTGTATCTATTTAATGAAATAAACGCAGACATGGCCCTCCCGGTCAAAACCCTGAAACCTTTTCTTCATATGCTTTGTTACTGACTTCAGTGGGAGTACCCAGTGTGAGAAATGGTTTGCAGGGGCCAGGTTAGGCCCCTAAACTGCAGCAAAAAGCCAAGCTACAGTTCATTGGTATTAGTAGTCTTCAATTTTCTGACAGTAAAGTTGTCCTTTTTAGAGGGAAAGTGGGTACATCTCATAATACAGGGGGAGGGGAAAGCCTTTGCCAAATTAAATCTGTAAAATAGACTCCTCATTTCTAATTGACTTGGCTGTGCATATAGCATGAGGGTGATTGTGTACTACTGTTGCTCTGTGAGGGCTGTTTATACACTGTGACATACAGAAGAACTGTGTAACTCCAGAGCCTGGGAACATAACTTACCTCTTGTCTTGCTTTACTAAGATCAGGAAAGCCTAAGAGCCATGGTCACCAACCCATCAATCGCAATCGACTGGTCGATCGGGAGGGCCCGACCAGTCGATCGCGAGGTGTTTGGGGCCCTCCCATATCCCCCACCTGCAAGAAGCCCCACTACCTACCTCCAGCAACAATGGAGGTAGCGCCAGCTTCCCGTAGGGTGGATGGAAGTCCTGCAACTGCGCACCACTTCCGAGTTTCAGGAAGTGCACTGGCTGCTCCCCCTCCCCCAAACAGTCGGCACGGTACCTGAAAGGCCAGGTCTGTGGCATGCTGGGGACGTCCTTCCCCTGGGGGGTGGGGTAGGAGTCCCCAGAGGAGGTGCGCGCGGACTTCCCTCCTCTGCAGGAGGGGGGAAGGGGTAGGAGTCCCTGGAGGAGGTTCATGCCGGGACGTCCTTCCCCTGCAGGGGGGAGAAGGGGGAAGGGGCTAAGAGTCCCGGGAGGAAGCGTGTGCCAGGGACTCCTTGTTCCCTGCCCCCACCCACACACTGTTCCCTGCCCCAGCACCCACCGGCAGTCTGCTATCTGCCCCCATCAGCCTGCCACCTACCCCATCCCCCTGTTCCCTACCCCCACCAACACCCTGTCCCCTGCTTCAGCACCCACTAGCACCCTGACCCTGCCCCAGCACCCACTAGGACTCTTCCCCAGTACCATGTCCCCTGCTCCCACCAGCACAGTTGGGACTACATTAGTGAGGCTCGGAGGGTTTTAGAGGAGTTATTTTTTTTGCATCTCACTTGTGTGGCCCCAACTGTCTTTTCTGTGGGTCAATGACCCCTGACTCAAAACAGGTTCCCTGCCCTTCTCATAAATAAAGGCAATGCTGAAACTTTTTGTGTTTGACAATATTTTATTTAAAAATGAAGCCTGGCCAACAAACCCCCAACTGGCGCCAAGCCCCGATCTGGCTGCAGCATCATAACACTCCTGTATCATAACCACCACCACCCCGACCCCAAATCTGAGCTTATCATATACTGGAACCCCCTGTCCTGAGCCTCTCACATCCCCAAACTCCTGCACCCCCACATCCTCAGTCTTCTGCCACAACACTTCTGCACCATCCATACACCACAAATCTGTCCTGGGCCCATCATACTCCCAACCTTTCTGCCCTGAGTCTCTCACACACCCCAACCCAAATTTCTGCACCCTCACATCCACAAGCCTCTGGCTTGCTCAGCACCCCAACCCTCCACCTGACCCCCAACACTCCCCAGCCTGGAACCCCCTCCCTGAGCCAGCATCCCCTTCTCTACCTCCTCCTGCATCCAAATTCCCTCCCAGAGCTTGCACCTCTCACCCCTTCTCACACCCAAATCCCTCATTCCCACCCCAGAACCCACACATCCTGTCTCAAGGGTACAGCTAGACTACAAGAGTTTTTCTGGGATACCAGAGGTATCCCAGAAAAACTCTTCCACGTCCAAGGGTGCATTTGTTCTTCTGCTTCTTTTAGCTGAAGAGCAAACATGCTCTTTTAGCAACCCCTGTATTCCTCGTTCCAAGGGTGGGGCTTCAAGGAAGTGGTGGGGTCTTGGGGGAAGATTGGGGTAGATCTTGGCTTGTTCTGACATTTAAAAAGTGATCTTGGGCATAAAAAAGTTGGAAACCACTGGCCTAAGAGGGACTGTGATGGGGTGGGCAAAGCCTGACATCCCTGCTGGAGGCCTTTCAGCACCCTGGCCAGCAACAGGAGCAGTAGAGCGGTCCTCTGGGCAGAGTGATTGGCTGCAGCGAAGGCTGCTACTCTAGGGTGCAGTAGGCTGTTATAAAAGAAGCTGCTAGATCTTGTCAATTCCTTTCTGGAGCTTGACCCAGGAAGACCTCAGGGTTGATTGGGGAACACCAGCATGCTGGACAGCTCCGAGTGGGAGCTGGGCATCATATCTGATCGGAGCCAGATCCTGCAGCTAAAGGCTAGCTAAAAAAGCCAAAGAGAACCCTGCAGAACCCCAGACAAGGGGAATGCAGTCACAAGGCCCTAGAGAAGGGCTGATGGAACGGCATCATGGGGAAGTGGCCCAGGAATATGACAGCAACTAAGTACGAGGAAACTCTGCAGGTAACTGCTACTTACAGGGTCTCTGGGCAAGGACCCAGAGGAGTAGGTGGGCCTGGATCCCCCCCAACTCCTTGCAAACCACACCTGGGGGGGAGGGGAAAGAAGAGGCCTGATATCCGGCCACTGACTGGACATTGATTCACCTGCAGACAGGCGAGTAAATATTGTCAGACCCCCCTCAGCCACCAAGGGGCACTCGCATGGATGGTGGAACCTTGTTACAGGGACCAACACCTTCATGTGAGGTAGCCAGTTAGGATCAAGGGTTTCCTTCCATGATTGGATATTGCTTTGCACTCTAAAGAGCACTGACCCTTCTACATTTGTTTATCATTTTGACCTTTTAAAAATTAAACCCTTACTCTTTTTGCCTCTGGACAGTAAAACCTGGAGGTAAAATTGAAAACTGGGTATAAGCCAATCAGGGAATGAGTGACAGCTGGTGGGTTACTTGATTACCTGTTCAGTGCATTCCCTCTGGGGCACCTGGGATTGGCCACTGTCAGCAGACAGGATACTGGGCTAGCTGGACCATTGGTCTGACCCAGTATGTCTGTTCTTATGCCCTTATTATCAAAGAGTCATTAAGAACAAAGCAAATAGCATATCAAGTTAAATGTATGACAACAGCAGCTGGCTTAAGCAGTTACTTCGGTACATTGAATTGTCCCCACTGCTCATATTGCAAAAGTAAAACTTTACAGATACAACAGTCACTCTGGTAAGCCATACAAGCAACTTAGTTCATTCTGTCTTAAATAATCTTTTCACTCTATTACAGTGGAATATATTAATGTGGTCCCATATTGCACATTTCAATACAGAAGATAAGATGTTTACTGGGCAAACATGATCCAATAAATACATGAACACAAACCAGCATCAGTTCAGAAGTACCAGTATCTTAGGCTACATCTACACTGCAATGCTATTTTGGGATTCTGGAGTATCCCGAAATAGCTCTCCCGTGTCTTCACAGCAAGCTCATTATTTCGAGATATAAAATGGGCTCACTATTCTGACTCCCTGTAAACCTCATTCCATGAGGAGTAAGGGATATTTCAGAATAGTGGGTTATTCTGAAATTTAGTGCTGTGTAGAAAGTGCCAAAGTACAAAATAAGCTATTTTGAAATAAGATCAAAATAAGATATGCAATTTGTATAGCTCAAATTGTGTATATTATTTCAAGCTACGGTGCAGTGTGGACACAATCTTAGGGTTTTATGCTGCTATCTAACGCCATACTGTATGAGCACCTTCCATGTAAAAAACTGACAGCAACAGCCAAATCCCTAAATTGACTTCATGGAGTTTCTGGAATTTCTGCCTTTTCATAAATAAAATAAAATCCTAAATTCAAATTGTGGTGGTGGTTTTTTGGTGGTGAGCTGGTTTGTTTCAGGTTTTTATTTTGGGGAGGAGGTGGGTGCAGGGTTTGGGCAAACAGGACTCTCATTGTGAGGGGTGTCACTCTTGAGATGGTGGAAAACCACCCCCATCCCAGCTACTAAGCCTGAGTCATACAACAAATAGTGTTACAAAGCATAAGTGTATTTGTGCCTTTTCACTGCATGTTGAATGGGGTAACCACCAGTGAAGCTATTTTGGGGTTCGATCCAAAGTAGAACAACTACAAAAATAAATAAAGTATCAGTTTCAAGAAACAACCTGACAACCATTTTCATTCTGAAATACAATGAAGTGTTAAGATTGTCCACAAAACAAAAGTAAAAAAAAATTCAAAAACTGTGAAGTGGACATTTTGTCATTTTCAATTTGAAGTAAACAAAAATTAAAGTTGGCTCAATTCACAATGTTAATATTGAAACCAAAAACAAGAAGTTCAAAAATGGCAATTTTGAACCTTAATTTCAGGCAGGGGAGGGGAGGAAGCTCCCTCTGCTGGACATACTTTAAAAACAGAGAAAGCCCATGCCACACCCAACCAGAAAAGTAAATGCACGATGCACAAGCTGAAAATAGCAATTCCTTATTCCCTATTTGAAATGTGGGCCATCTAAGAATTACAAGCAGACCCACCAATGGAAGGGGAGCAAAGGGGACAGTTGCTTTGGGGCCTGGCAACTCTAAATGTCTGGGGCTCCTGGCCATCACTGCTGCAGCAGCATTGACAACCCGAACCCCGCACGACCTTAAATCACTGCTGGAGCAGTGTGCTGCAATCTCTGTGCGGCTCTGAGGGCTGGGCATGCCATGCTCTGTGCGGCACAGAGGACTAGCTGCCTGGCACCACTCCTTTGTCCCAAAGCCTTTCCCCTTCTGGGAGCATGGAGTAGGCCCTCCACCCACCCAGGGGTCTGCAGATGCTGTCAGTTCCCCTGGTTACAAGCTCTCCCAGTATTTTCAGGCATACTCAGCCATGATTGAGTTCCATTAGGATTAATGATGGAACTCAGTCACAAGTTGCACAGGGCATAAATCAAAAGCTAAAGTGTGGCAAAACATTTATTTTTGGGAAAGTTAAAAAAAGACTTTAACCCCCCCCCCCCGAACACACACACACACACACACACACACACACACACACATAGCATTTTTTCCCAATGGATTTATGACCCCAAATTTCAGGACATTTCAAAGAAATTGGCATGTTTTTGTGAAATATTTTCTTTGACCAAACAGCATTTTTCAATGAAATTTCAACTAGTTCCAATCCCAAGTCCATTGAATTTAATGGCATTGGAATCTACCCTGATGCGTGGGCAAGGATAGCACATGCCCTTCTGCCAATTTCAGCAAATGATTACTGACATTGATAGTACTGCCATCAATGTTAGCTTCCTTCACTGTATCTCCCAGGCACCCGGCAGCCAAATTATATTTTTTTTTCCTGCAAAGATGGAAGGAACCATTCTGCTCCCTAGTGCACCCTTAAAGGAACATCAGTGATTTGGTCTTTGTGAATTTTAGCCTTCTTTGTCTAGGGAACATTTCTTTGGAGAGCTCTACTCCTCCACAATCTGTCAAGTATCTTAGTAAGATTGAAAATACTGAGTATCCCACAGATCACAGTGGTCAAAATGGAGGAGAGGGCAATACACTAAGAGTTACATTTTCCAGAGTGTATAAGTGATTTAGGAGCATAAGCTGCATTTTCAACAGTGACTTAGGCATGTTAAATCCCGCTGACTTCCAATAAGCCTTGGATTCCAAATGCCCAAATCATGTCTGAAAAAAAAAATGGACTCAAGCTCCTAAGTTACTTAGGCAGATTTGAAAATATTACTCTGACATTTAAATACAATTCATCTGTCTATTTTTATTTAATAATATTTGAAGTAAGAGTAATAAATAAAACATTTTGATAGACAATACTATAGCTGTGGACACTACTTGTCAAATAAATACAAATAAGATGCCTGTGGCCCAGGGACCTTACATTCAAACAGTTGGTTCAACAAGGTGTTCGACATCAGCGAATCTGATTGAAGTCAATAGTCTGGCAACCTTAACTTATCTTAGTAAACCTTCCTTAGACAAACTGAAGGCAATAATCAACTGACATTGATGGAATTACTCAGTCGAGTAAAGGTTGCAGAATGAAGGCTATTGGAAGATGAGGATCTCTTATGGTCCCTTTGCTCACAGTCAGGCCTTAAATCAGACATAACATGTCAAGGAATAGCAATTAAGAGGAGTATGTTGAAAATATGGAAAGGAGAATTATTAAGGAAATAAGGAAGAAACAGAAAGCTGAGTAAGGTAAAATGTTAGAAATGAAAGAGGAAATGCATTTGTTAGTTCAACAGATTTTTTCCCTTTCTTTGAATTGCACAACGTGTTTACCCAGTTATGCTCATTTACTGGGTGTATTAATTTGGGGTTTTTTTTAGTATAGCAACTCAATTCCATATCAATAGACATATAAATAAATGTCATCGGACCAACCTAATCACCTTAATCATGAGCAATTTTAACAGAAGAGGCACCAAGGCATATTGCCTTCTCTTAACAACTACACAATACATTGCCATTAGTTTTGTCTAGTATTGTTGAAACTTTTCCGTCAATAGTTTCACAACTCTGGGCCCAAGATATGTTTCAGTAGACTGAGTTTCAAAAGGCACCAAGCAAATCTGCAACTCTCAGTTAATGGGAACTGTGAGGGCTTTGGAAATCAGACCAGAAAAACTTTCATTTGTATATTGAAGTCACAGCACAATTCATTCTCAGCCACATAGGATTTTTCAATGCATTCTGACTGTGTAAAGCCCTGAAAGCTCTTCTAAGCCATCAGAAAGAAGGCAAAGATCCCTTTGTGACCACATAGGTGACACAAGATTGAGGCTGCTGTAGCCTATATCCACACACTTTCATTATTTTCAGCTAGTTTCAATTTAGGTTTCAACCAGCTTCAATTAATTGTTCATTTTGTACACAGTAGCTAATATGAAGTGTTAGAAGTGACGTACAAGTGCATGCATACATTCTGCCCTACTCAGTATGTGTGTGCTGTCAGGGTTTAAGGTCAGGAAACTTACACACACACACACAAACACTCACTCCCAGAGCAAATATTTTCAGGAAGGAATAGAATGGAAAAAATGATATTAGGACAACTACTCCTGTTAGTTCTATTAGTGTACATTTAGAGTAACTCCACTGATTTTTGGAAAGCTACTCCATATTTATATTTGCTTCAATGAAAACAGGATTCAGCCACTGACTTTCTGTAGATAATTGGAAGAGTATTGGAGCATCAGGCTTCCAAGAATCTGCCACCTCTGATGGCCAAAATACCTGTCCCTCTGGAGTATTCCTTGGACTCTATATTTTAGCTGCCTTCTGGTGACAGTACAAGAATGAGGTACTGTTATCCCTTGAGAATTGTAACATAGTTAGTGAGAACTGTAACATACATAATTGTGATTGTGAGATCAAGGTTGTATCTTGGCTCTTAAAGTCTCAGACAATCATCTCTTGCATGTAATCAGAGTCAAAAGGATTTTTTTTTGGTTAGGAGAATAATTTATAATTACAAGACGTAGGCTGATACTGGAAAGAATCAATTATCCTGGCTTATTTTACAGGCTAGGATGGATTTCCTCAAAAATCTAGCTAAGTGTTTCAACATCTCCAAAATCCTTCAAAGTTACACAATAATTAGATTCCAGAGACTCTTCAGGAAAGTTGGCAGGACTTTTGGCATTTTAAAGATATGCATTTAAGTAGCTTGATAAATGTTGATATGCTATTATCCATCACCCTGTGTAATATGTTCCTTGCAAGTTGCTAGCTGTACAATATTGCCATCACATGTGGCTCATCTTCAGTAGAAATGAGAGACAGATCTATGCATCTTATATTCTTCGATCCAAATAAACCATCGTCAGAAACTGAAGGCAGTTTATAAAAACCAAACAAATGCAAACATAGAAAAAGGGAGGATTCTAAGAGATAGAACAGAATGGATTGCATCTACAGTAGAGACTTATGCTACATCCATCACCAAAGTATCTGAATGCAATATTACAATGGAACACAGAAAAGTATTTAAGGTAAGTATACAAACAACTTGTTAATATCTAAAGGAATTTGCAAAAGTAAGAATGAAGCAGATTATCATTTTAAAGTGGCCTTCTATTCCAAAAGATAACTAAATTAAATGGCACTGGCTTACTCAACAGCCTGCCTCCGTGTTTGTATGCAATGGAGTTGTAGCCATATTTGTCCTAGGAGACAAGGGAGTGAAGTTGGTCCAATGAAAGATCACCTCGGTCACCTCATCTCCCTTTGTGTATACATTCATGGAACTTTTTTTGTTTTAGTAACTGTAACACACACATACACATGTATTACTGCATTTTGTACTGACTAGCACAGTACAACTAAAAGAACTGAGAAGGGGAGAGAGAAGGATTCTATTTCTTGATTTTTTCAAACAAACAAATGGGAAAGAAAACAACACCATAAACATACCATAGCACACATGACATGACACACAACACAACATAAAATAAAGGTTTTGGAAGGGAGAACCAGGAATGGAATGTGGGGAGAAAATTAGAGGAAAGGAAACAGCCATCTTGGTTCCATCTGCCAAGTTTCTAGAAATTACCTGTACCAGGCCTGGAACAAAGGTATATTCTTAAACTGTAGATGGTGGGAAAATGCCTTGCAAAAAATAATAAAAAACCTTCAATTATAGATCTATGATTAAGGGAGATTCGGTAGAACATATTCTTTCACACTGTCCCCACATGAGCCTTGCCAAAATAGACTTTGGCTACACATGTGGGGCTGTTGGAAGCATAGTGACTTCAGGACATTGGGACTTTTGGCTAGAAGTGCACAGGAAGATTAATTGGATAAGGAATATATCTTCAAAAATTACTTCCCAGAACTGTGAATTGGGATATAGCCTATCTTCAACTCATGGAAAGCTTGGTTCTTTGGAGTATTGCTTGCAGCCAAAAGACTCCTATTGTGTAGATGGAAAAACAGACTGCCTCCAGGGATAGATGCTTGGCAGTTAAAAAGTGGCTAACATTTAGGAAAAAAGATATATTTGAGAAGTTTTGGATTAAATTCTATTCTTGAACATCATCAATAGAATTCTTCAGTTAAGTCTCTTCGCTTTCACTGGTGTAATCACATCAAAGATAAGGAGTTACCTAAGCATCATCAAAGATGCAAGTTGAAGACAGTTTCCTTTCAATGAGACTTATTGGCATGGCAAGCTATACAAAAATGCTGTAAATATGTAAGAACATGCAGAGGTCTTAGTTGGTTTACCTAACCCATTCAGTTTGGTAATTAATCTCTTGTGTTCATTTGTCCGCAACTGTAGTACATAAGCAATGCATATCATCTTTTATATAGTTTGAGAGACCTCAGCTAGGATTCACTGGATACTATGTTTTACAACCCATCAGACCTGAACCAGAGAAGTTGTGTGAATATGTAAGTAGGTTTAACGTGTTGTGACTATTCATTAAAGATGGTTATGTGGACTGCAATGTTCACACATGGTTTTATAATATATGTTACTTGGGTAAGGATCAAGACACACAACAGTAGTGTCCATTTCCCATCTAATGACAAATTAATATGTCACAGTGCATTTCTGTCATCCCACTCCTTTCTCTCAGTGGTGACAAGTCTCAAAGGGGTAGCCATGTTTGTCTGTATCTGCAAAAAACAATGAGAAGTCCTATGGCACCATAAAGACTAACAGATTTATTTGGGCATAAGCTTTTGAGGGCTAAATCCACTTCATCTGACAAAGTGGATCTTTGCCCACAAAAACTTATGCCCAAATAAATTTGTTAGGGTATGTCTACCCTACGGATAAGATCAAAGCTGCCGCTGCCGATCTTCCAGTGTTCAAATTAGCAGGTCTAGTGAAGTCATGCTAATTCGAACTGAGAGGGGTGCTCTGGTCAATGCTGGTAGTCCTGCTTCCATGAGAAGTAAAGGAAGCTGAAGGATGAGTATTGGCCTTTCAACTTCCTGCAGTGTGGACAGCACCAAAAGTCGAGTTAAGGAACTTCGACTTCAGCTACGCAATTAATGTAGCTGAAGTTGCATATCTTCATTCGACTTTATTGCATAGTGTAGACATACCCTTTGTCTTTAAGGGGCCAAAGGACTCCTTGTCGCTTTCTCTCATTGTTATGCAGCTTTTTCTCTTTGGTTTGTGATGAGAAGACTTAGGATTCCTGACAATTTCCCTGAACTCCTTTGTATGTTGGAACAGATTGTCTCAACAACTGTACAGTTTGCTCTGAGGTTCCCCCCCTCTTCAGTCTGACACGCCTATAAGTTCAATGGCAATCCTATGGCTCTTGAAGAGAACACTATCATCTCAAGTGAGATGTCTATAGTGATTGCTCTAGAATTCTCTCCTGTTCACATAAATACATTTTTCTTCTCTCTCAGAATAGTAGATGCATGTGTATAAATTATCATGCTGCTTGTAGAATCATAGAAGTGTGGGGCTAGAAGGGACCAAGAGGAATCATCAAGTCCAGCTCCCTGTACTGAGGCCACAATGTCTTAGAGATCTCAAACATCAGTCAGGGTAGTTATAATTTTACCTGAATGTGAGCCTAGATCATCACTTCCCTATGCTGTTTTGAATGTTTCATTCCTCCCAGCCCTGTCATACTTTTAATAATTGAAAGCTGTTCTGTAAGATTTCTGTTCCTCACATGCTTCAGTCATAGATCTTACACCACACCACTATACTTTGCTAGCCTTGTCCATTGATTTAACAGGAACTTTAGGTATTCAGATACTCTGAAAATCTGAGTGTTTATGGGTGTACCCACACAAAACAGATCACTTATCCCCTTCCCTCATCAGTCTTAGATCTAACTGTCAGGCTTTCACCATCATTTAAATTGCCTCTCCCTCACATGTTGTCATTATTTGGCTCATTGAGAGCCTCTGGGAACAATGTAACTTCCTCATCCTCATCAGTTACTTGATGAGACTTAGCAGGGATAGCACCAGTGTCAGTGATAGTCTAGCTCTCACTTAAGATTGTGATACATTTCTCAGGGATGGTATAGTTTCTGCCTGCATTCTTGGACTTGGAATACTATGTCTTAATTTGTTTCTATATCATCTCCATTTGTGGAATCAGTCAATGTATACAGGACTGCATAATAAAAGTCACTTAAATTAGTACCCAAGGTACCCCAAATTCCACCCCTTTTGGGAGCAGCTTCGCATTTTCTCTTTGCTGCCTAACTGCTTTGGGTGCACCCAAGCTGTTGATAGCTTCTGCTCTTGTTAGCAACTGGCAAGACCACCCCTGCCCTGACTACCACAGGAACCCTTTCAGGTATCTTATATCAAATTTTCTTACACGGAGATGCCCCACAACTTCATTCCCGGTGGTTTCCCTCTGCTCCAGTTGCTCCAAGTACTCTTTTCCTCAGCTGCTGCTGTATGGGCCATGTATGGTTTTGGAACTAACATCTGCAGTTGTAGGACTTCTTTCCTTTTCCTAGCAGCTCCTTTGGGCTTCAACCAGTTTTGTTGGTATTCTTTTCTCAGAACTGATATAGCTCTCAACTGTTTCCTGTAACTTTTTAAGGACTTTTAAGGACTTTTCCTCCAGGCCTTTGCTCTCCTAGTTTTAATCTCTGGTTGATTTATCTTGTTCTGATGTTGTATACCAATGGTTTATGTGTGCACACAGTTTTTCAGGCACAATAACTGTTCTAATGTGGATAAATATGTTAAGAGTCATTGGTTTGTGGCTGGTGGAGAATGATGTCGTGGTCCAGTGTTTAGGGCACCTACCTGGGAGGTGGGAGACCCAGCGTCCAGTACCACTGCTCTAATCACTCTTTTATTATTTATCCACAGTAGAACAGCTTCAATAAGAGTAGTAGAGGAATTCCCATATCAGAATATCCCATAAGTCTGTGGTTAGAGCACTCCTCTGAGAAGTGGGAAACTCCCTGTTCAAATCCTTTCTTTCCCTGTAGCAGAGGGCAGAATTGAACCAAGGTCTCTCATATCCTTGGTGAATTTTATTTTGACCACTGATCTAAAAATTGTAAGATAAGCTTCACTTCCTCCTTTGGCTGGATTTTGAATGGGACCCATCTGGTTGGTGGCCTCTGAGCACAGCTACTGGATTGCGCCCTATTTGCAACTTAAGCAAAAGAATGCCTATCTTTCCCCACTGGGACTTCAGCAGGAGACAGGAATCTGAATGCCTGCAGTGAAGCAGCAGTGTGTTCACGCAGAGGCAGAAGTATAGTATCTAAGGAAATTTTACCCTGAAAATGACAGAGTTCAGTGGGAATTGTGTGGATCACAGTGGAACAATGTTAGGATTGGGTGCCTAAGTAATGTTGTGTACCTAGGCCATATCTAAGCGAGTTATCCTCAGGAGGCCCTTTTGAATTCACCCTATACAGATAGATTTAGCTTCTTTCGAATTTCCAGAAGGTTAATTACATTCAGTAGAACACATAGTCCATTCTTATATTTCCACAGTTGCTGACTGTTTTTTCATCAAAGCAGAAATGAGAATAGGCAGTTCCAAGTACAAAATTGCCAATGGAAACTGGAAGGGCAATGCACATGATGGTGATGATTAATATTCATTAATTGTTTTATTTGCCCCCAGAAGAAATAGAATACAAAATTAAAAAAACCCAAGCATTCACTCTAATGCCTCAGAAGAAAGGCACAAAGCAAGCACATTTGTAGTAGAAGCACACAAAAATGCAGTTTGCTATTGTTCCTGGGTTTCTCTGGATTTTGGTATTTAAGGGGGGCTGGAATCAATTGATTTTTGTTGCCATTTTTGCAACAATAAAAACTGACAAATTATCCCACAAAGAAAGAGCTGACAGTTCTCTAGCATCGCCCAATTAAAATAGATTTTATAAAATATTAATGTAAAACTTCTTTTTTCCTAACAGTCAATATCTGACCAAAAGTAAGCATCCTCAGATGTGCCAGTCAATTGTGAGAGCTAGCAGTATGAAAAATATATTAAAATGTTTATCCAAATGAATCTTTTGGAAAGAGGAAAGCAAGGATTATTGGCAACTGGCGCTGGGCTCAATGTACAAAAATGAGATTTGTATTTTGAAATCCCACATTTCAGAGTAATTCAGTTCCAATGAATTTTCTATCCTGATCCTGCAATGAGATACCTGCAAGAAGACACCTGTATTAGATCAGAGTTAATTGTAGGATAGATGCCTGAAGTCCTGATCCTGCAAAAACTTATTTCCAGTACACAAAATTAAGCATGACTATATCTGAATGAAAATACTCTCTTTGCATGTAATATCTGTCTTAATTTACTTTTTTTAATTTATTTAAATTAGGTTTAGAACAAAAAGTAAAGAAAAATATGTCTTTGTGAAATGTAGATTATATTTCAAATGCAAGAACAAATATTGAGATGTGGACAGTGGACTTTAACCCCTGGGTTTTTGGCCAAAGATATCTGACATTGAAAAGACATCTTCCTTTCAAATTTGTTCTTGCATTTAAAAATGTGAATGCATTTATATCAGATTTTATTAATATGATTTGCAATGGAACAGACTGCTTGGTTCCTCATGGATAGATGCCTGTATCCAAGCTGAGAGTCACTGAAGTCAGTCAGGCTCTGTTTGAACAGAGGGATCTGCTTGGTTGAAGCTCATTGCAGCTTTAGGGCCAAAGGGTATTAGAGGTGGATTAAGCTTTTGTGGGGCTCTGGGCCAGATCAATTGGGGACTCCTCCCCCCTTTCCATCTGCAGTTCCTGCCCCGCAGTGCTCCTACCAGCAAGTGGGGTCAGGGCATGGGGACTTTCCCTGTTTCACCTGCCTAGAACTTCTGTTGGGGAGGAACAGGATGGGATGTAGGCTGTCCATTTTTCTAGGCCTCCCTCAGTTAGCAGGAGCATTGGTCCAGTTGGCCAATCTGTCACTGTCTACATTGCATTTGAAAACCCACAAGAGCCAATCTCGAAGCCCAGATCTACAGACTCGGACTCACACTATAATGCTAAAAATTTTGTAGATGCTCAGGGTTGGGCTCTGAGGAGGGTGGGCTTCCTATCCTGATCTCCAGCCCAGCCCTCAACATTTGCACTCCTGTTTATAGTCAAGGGTGCCATTTATAGGGATATAAGGGGAACAGTAACCCCCCTCCCGTATTTGAACCCCTGGATTTCATACCTGAGGTCTGCTTAAAGCCCATGTCCTGACTCCAGAGGCAGGTCTTAAATACAACAGAATTTGAGCAGGTTGCAGCTTTGCCTTCGGGGCAAGGAGTTTGTTATAAAAAGAAGGAGGCAGGGTGATGGAGAACAACAAAAGGTTGGGCATTCAAGCCATTGAAGGATCATTATATCATCAGGAAAACATTGCCAATACTTAAAAGATAGGGGGAAGAAGAGTATGAATGAGTGTTGTGCTGCAGGGATCTGCATTTGGATCACTGCTGTTAAACTTCTCATAAATGTTCTAAAAAAGGGGATAAACAGGGACTAATCCAAAGCTGACTGCAAAGAGTTACAAAGGGATCTCAAGAAACTGGACAACACAAGGGCACATGAAATTCACTGTTGATAAGTGCAAAGTATTGCACATAAAAATACATAATTCTAACTATAGATACAAAAAGGATGGAATCTAAAATAGCTGTTACCACACAAGAAAGAGATCTTGGAATCCTGGTGGATAGTTCCCTGAAAACATATTTTCAACCTTCAGTGGCTGTCTAAAAACTAAAAAGCTAACAGAATATTGGGAATCATTAGGAAAGGAAAAGATAAGATGACAAAATACCATATTGCCTCTACATAAAATCATTGTATGCCCACATCTTGAATACTGTATGTAGATCTGGTCACCCCATCTAAGAAAAGGTGTATTGGATTTGGAAAAGGTACAGAAAGGGCAAAAGAAATGATTAGGAGTAAGGAACAGCTTCCATATGAGGAGAGATTAACAAGAAAAATCTTTTCAACTTGGAAAAGAAATGACCTAAGGGGGGGCGGGGGGATATGTTGGAGGTCTAGAAAATCATGAACAGTGTGGAAAGACAGAATAAGGAAATGTTATTCATTCCTTCACTAATAACACATGAAGCTGACCCAATTAAATTTATAGGCAGCAGATTTCGAACAAACAAAATAGGTGACAGGAGATGGATAATGATTCCTGTCTCCTGTTTATTCCTTCTGAATCACTTGGAAGTGGCTACTGTTGGAGACAGGATACAGGGCTAGAAGGACCATTGATCTGGCCCAGTATGGCCATTCTGATGTACTAATATAGAGACCAAATGTATTTGCCCTCTCCTGTAACCCCTCTCCCCTTCTAGAGCTGAGACAGAGCCTAAAAGTCCTGACGGGGTCTGTCTCTCTTCCCAGAGTTACTAACAAAGTACGAATATACATTAAAATTTTCAGGCGAACCAGTGTCCCTTAAGAGACTTGCCACAAGATGTTAGAATATGTTGGTGTTAGAGTTGAGGGGGGAGTCTAATATTTATTTATTTTTCTTTCTTTTATATAGGAATTAGATACCGTACTCCTGTCAGCTAACTGCTAAGGTGGCTGTCTTCCCCCCCACCCCCAAAAAAGTAGAGTTTTCCTTTGCCTTGGTAGCCCCTGAGTAGAGATGATGTGTGTGGCGGGGAAGGGTGGATGAGGTTGGTTCCTCTCCCCATTTAGTGCTTGGCTTGTACTGAACATGCCCAGTAAAACATGCTGAAGTATCTATCCTCAATACCCCCACCCCCATGTTCTCACTCTCTTCTCCCCATCATGACATGCACAGGTCACCCTCCCATACCAAATCTGAAATGGTGCCCCTGTTTATAGTGCTGAAGTGCAAACCCAGCAAACTTAAGTCTGTAGGCCCAGGTTGAGATATTCAGTGTTGTAGGTTTTAAGAATCAGGGTAGACATACCCTTAACGTACACCACTTTTCTAGCATAAAAAATGTTTTCCCTTAGAAAAGGCAGCCCTGATTTTGGGAGTTGAGGCCTGGACCTGAGTGCTTTTTGGAATTAACTCAAAATTACCCACAAAACTGGAACCCCAGATTTGCAGTCACCTTGATGTTGCTTTTCTGCCCTCACCTTGGGCTTCTTCTTGTCCATAACAACATAAGGGTAGACCGAAGTGATGGACAAGAAGGAGCCAAAGGTGAGGGCAGAAAAGCAACATCAAGGTGACTGCAAATCTGGGGTAATTTTGAGTTAATTCCAAAAAGCAAAGTATATCTGTCAGTTGGACAGTGAGAGCCTGGAGTATTGCTGCTCTGACTGTTTGCGTTATGCCTCTAATCAACTGTGACACTAGATGTTTCATATCATTAGGGAAATGTGGTCTAGATGCAGTTATGATAGGCAAATTCTCAACTGTTTAGAAAACCGTATTCAAAGAGGAGTTATCAAGGGTTTCTGTCAAAGTAAAAGATTTTATATATATGAAATCCCAGGAGGGATCTATCCTAGGTCCAGTACTATTTAATATTTTCAATTCTGACTTGCATGATAGAGTGGAGAAAATGCTGATAAAATTTACAGATGACACCAAGCTGGGCACAGTCACTTGCATTTTGCAGGATGAGAATTCAAAATGATTATGATAAATTGAACAATTGGTCTCAAATGAACAAGATGAAACTAACAACAAGGGCAAAGTAGTAGCCTTACAAAGGAAAAATCAAATGCACAAATACAGTGTGGGGAATAACAGGTGAGGTAGTAACACTGTTAAAAAGGACCTGCAGGTTACAGTGGATCATGGATTGAATATGAGCCAACAACGTGAAGCAGTTGGGGGAAAGTTAATGTCATTCTGGATGAACAGGAATGCTGTATGTAAGATGCTTGAGGTAACTTTCACTCTACTAGGCTCTGGTGAGATCTCACCTGAAGTATGATAGCCAGCTCCGGGTGCCACACTTTAAGAAAGCAGTGACAAACTGGAGTAAGTCCACAGGAGAGCAACAAAAATGATACAAAGTTTAGAAAACTTGACGTGCATGAAAAGGTTTAAAATAGTGGGCATGTTTAGTCTTCAGAAAAGAAGGCTGAGGGAGGATCTTATAATGGACTTCAAATATGTTAAGGGCTCATCTAAAAAAGATCTGTGTTCATTTGTTTTTATGGCCACTGAAGGCAGACAAGATGTAAAACAGATGGAACCTCTCTGGTCTGGGACTAGAGCGATCCAATGGCAGGGAACTATGGCTGGCCGGGAGTCTGGCCAGGACCAGGAGTCTGGGAGCGTGGCTGGGGCTGGTGTTACACCAGTGGCCAGGGTTGGGGGCATAGGCATAACTGGGGCTGGCAGCTGGTGCCAGGGGTACGGCTGATGCTGAGATCATGGCTGGGGCATGGACCAGGCCTGATCAGGGCCCGTGGTACAGCAGCAGACAGGGCTGGGAGCATGGCTGGGGCTGGCGGCGTGGTTGGGGGTAGGCAGTCTGGGCCGGGGCTGGGATCATGGATGGAGCTGGGGTGGGAGCACAGTTGGGACAGTGGCTGAGAGGCCAGGAGGCTGTTGGCCTCCCGGGAGAGCTTGGAGGTCAGCAGCAGAGGTGCTTGCATTGAGCTCCCTTGGTGTGACAAACTTCCTTGTTCAAGACTGGTTAGCTCCCAAGGGTGCTGGACCAGGGACTTTTAACCTGCAGATTTCAAGCTGCAACAAGGAAGATTTAGATTAGATATTAGGAAAAACTTGTTACTAAAAGAATAGTTAAACACTGGAATAGGCTTACAAGGTAGGGTGTGAAATCCTCATAATTGGAGGTTTTTATGCACAGAGTACATAAGGTATACCTTATCAGCCTAAATTTAATTGGTCCTGCTTTAACGGGGGGGGGGGGGGGGGGGGGGAGGGGATGGAAAGTGGGTAGTGTAGACTCAGTGATTCTCAAAGTACAGTTCTGTTCCTACATTTCTGTGATTCCATGATTATTTTGTAGCAATCATTTTATGGTTAAGACAGAAAGCAAAACGTGCCAAATAATGTGTAACTGACTCACCAGCCGCACAGACTACACAGTATGTTGTTCACACTGAAACACCAGGGTAGCATATGAATAACATCCATGTGAGAATAGTTAAGCTTATCTTCGTAATGAATGGTATCATTACAGTTAAGTGCCTGTCTAACTCTTCTTGGAACATGTACAATGCAAATTAGATATTGAAAAAAAACCCTAACAGAATTGGAGTACAGGACTTGAAATGATACAGATTTCCCAAATTATGGTTCAGTAAAGGAGAAACACTCAAAGCCTTTTTGATGGCTTAATGATGTGTTTCTGTTGCCAGGTTCCAGCCAGAGAAAATAACACAACCTCCTCCATTTTCAGTTTACTCATACTTAAGAGCTAGCTAAATGTAACTAGTCTCTTAGTTCCTTTTTCCTTAATTCCCTCAATGCAAGCCCATCACTAGAGGGAATTGGTAGGTGTCACCGCATCTATACACCCACCTCACCAACTCTCTGGCAGTCCCAAAGCCTTCTGAAGCAACCTTCTGTGTGAGGTGCCAGTTCGGCAAAGCACTTAAGTATATGTTTAAATTGATGACATTTAAACGTAAGCTTCAAACTGAGTATGTGCTTTAGCTTTTACACACTGTGCTGAATTTGGGCCCGAGCAAAGAAGAGTACTTAGCTGTAGCTGTTCAGAGTTTCACATGCTGAAGCTACTTACCAGCACCTCTTCAGGCCTCCTCATTATTAGCCCTGGTGTGTGGGACAAGAGGAGACAGCATTCTTTTTCCTGCTTTCTTACTGTGAAGAATGTACTCACAGCCCTTGGAGGATGAGCAGAATAGTCCAGAGGCCCAATATAATCTCACACGAAGATATCTGGAAAAAAAGCTGTGCCTAAATAAGGATCTATCTGCAGAACCTTGTCCTTTATCAAAAGATTTTAGATCCATGGCTAGAATTACCTGGTCTAAATAGAAAATATACAAGCTGAACACTAATAGAGTATTCATTTCCTATACCTTACTGACCAGATTTGCTCAAGCACTCAATTGCTATAATTCTTCAAGTAACTCCACTAGCTAGACTTCACTCACTGATATGGATAGATGCCTGCTGCCCTCTGACTTGGCTGAGGCCTGGAGATTAGCACTGCTCAGCCAGCTATCAGACTGATTCTGCTCTGCAGCTGTTTGGCCTGAGTGCCAAAAGTCTGCTCATGAACAAAGAGTGACTGGCCACCTGGCCTGAGCCATTGTGCCAGAAGCCATTTCTGGTCTTGGGCTATCACACAAAAACATTGCAAGGTTTCAACCTACTTGCATAAGCCAGTTGCATTCTTAACAGGTTCTCATTGCTCCAGATTCCTGTATCAATAAGCCAAGCCAGGCTTTACCCTTGCTTCAGTCTGTGCTTGGGTCCTCCCTCAAGGCTACTATGCCAGCAGCTGTTGGGGGTTCTATTATGAGGCAATGAATTGTGAATGGCAGCATAGCACCACCGGCTTTTTCCCAACACTTAGGCCACCCAAATGTTCAGAACTGAAGCCAGTTTCCTGTGGTACTTTCACAGCGGCTTCAGCATAACTGACCTCAGAATGAATTTTTACCTAGGTTCTGGATAGCTGTTGTGACTGCCCTCATTATACTCACTAGGCTCAGTTCTCATTTTGTTCCTTAGAGATATGGCTTTTTTCAAAGTGTTCGCTTTCACTTGTGATAGGAATAGGGATTTACCTTGGCCAAAGTTATGCTTAACTTGCTATTCATGTGATTCACACATACTTATAGCATTTGAAGTGCTTTGGAAGTACTGAAAGGATAAGGGGAAGAATTTGATAAGCCCTCAAAAATGGGAATTAAGAATTATGTCTCTATTAATTCTTTCTATAAGCATATCACTTTCTGATATGTCTATATTTTGTAGGGATTTCTAAACAATTTACTTAATAACAATGAAGTCATAATAAATAGCAGTGTAACCTGTTCTAAATGATCACTCACAAGACCAACACAATTTGCTTTAAGCAGGTGTCAACCAGACTTGCATTTGGGAATACTTTGGGGGAGGTCTCTTAAGACAGAAGCTGCTCATGTTCACTTCTAAGACCATTTGCAGTCAATTCCCACTACTTAACTTCCCTACTGAGCTGTTGATTCTCATCTCTGATTGGCCTCCCTTGCCCACTTGTTACATTTTTATACTTTCTCCCATGCTGCCTCATTAGTGTGTGAGGAGCCCCCACAAACATCTGCATAGCAGCCTCATTATCATCCACCAAAACCCTCCTTCAACTTGCCTTTGTCCAGATGCCTGCAAAAAAAAAAAAAAAAAAAAAAAAAAAATCTAGAGAACCATTAGGCTGTGGTGTGCTGAGCTGAGACCACTGCCTACCATGTTGATGAACACTGTCTCATTGTTTACTTGTACTCCCTCATCAGTCTATATCCATCTGTTGTCCTTCATCTTATACTAGGATTGAGAGACCATTTTATTTTGTGTTTGTACAGCGCTTATCATGATGGGGTCCTGATCTCTGATGAAGCCCGCTAGGTTGACAATTAAGTAAAGCCTTTTGCACACATTTTGACAGTAATAATACTAATCAGTACTTTAAAAAAAGGCACTCCACATTACTTGCAGAGCTGGAGAAGTTTGACCAGTTGAAACACAGATTCATCACCTTTGCCCTGCTCCACACAATCTGCAAAACAACATGGTGACTCCTTGTTTTCTGCTGCTTTTGTGTGACTAGCACTCCTGTGCAGATGTTTGCAATCTTAGCCCTCTGGGACTCTGTGCTGTTAAGAGGCAAGATTTCTCATTCAGAGTCAGCATTACTGCTAATGGTGCTTTTTTGCAGTCAGGTTCTTAATGCTCTATGAATGGGGGGGAGAGCAAAGGCTTGGGTTTAATACAGAGTTAATTTGTCTAAAGTGGATCCAAGATGTCAGGATCACCAATGAGCTGAAGAGTGAACTAGATAGTTTCAAAATAAAAAAGTTAAGACAGGATAAAGAGGTGTAGGGATGAAGCAGGAAAGCAGATAAAACAGACAAAAAGGGGCAGGGATACTGGCCTTGAATAGTCTTTTTTCTGTTCCTATGAATTCTCATGCTCTTGCATACAAAGCCAAGATCAATGGAGATTAATCAGTTTTACAGAAACCATTGTGAACTCATTGCAGGCTTTTAAACTTTAAATTTGTTTATTGAGCACAATTTGGTTAGCATCAGGTGCTGAAGTTATACACACCAACACTAGCATAGAAATTACTTTATTTAGCTCCCAGTAGTAAGTTTCTATAGCAACTGGGCTCTATAGCAGTAAGCTGAAGTTTCTGGCATATGAATACTGCTGCTGCTAGACATTGGTAATACAGTATTTTAGGGCACTCCACTGTTGTTTAATTCTTTTTAAGTTTTTTTTTTTTTCCTCAGGGTCTTTTTTCAGTGTGACTGTGCCTGCTTAGTCATACGTTTAATTACAGTTTTTGAACTGAACCTCTCTCATTTGGGCTGCAGAACAAAGTATCTATTTCAGTCAAGGTTCAATTTCCCTGGAATGGTTAGCATGATGACGTGCACTACACACTCAGAAGCATTAAAGAGCACGTAAACTGTGGGGAGGGAGCACTGATGTTAGGGAATGCCGGAAATAATGAGGCCTAAGATCTGATGCTATGATCAGTTCAGATTTTGAGAGAAAAAGCGAGTAAAGTCAGATCAGCACAGGGAAAGGAGCGCTCAAAAGGCATGTCTGCACAGCAGTGTTATTTTGGAATAATGTCAGTTATTCTGAAAGAATGTAGTGTGCGTCTACATAGCAAACCCGTTATTTTGAAATAAATTTGAAATAACAGGTTTCTTACTCCAACTTCTGTAAATCTCATTGTATGAGGAGTAAGGGAAGTTGGAGGAAGAGTGCTCTATTTTGAAATAAGTGCTGTGTAGACATGCCCAAATTCGAAATAAGCTATTTCACCATAAGCTATGGAGCGCATTGATATACCACAGCCCTGCTGTGTAGAAATAACCTAAGGAACCCTAGGCACCATACTGATGATTCACTGGGTGCTCCAGCTGCATAAGAGTCGGAATTTAGTCAGTGCTCGCAAATGGTATAAGGGGGCATTGCACTGCTGGCATTGATATCTTTGACCACTTGAACCTCATTAAAAAAAAAATGTCATGGCACTTCCTATTTGACAATGAAATATTAACTGGAGACTTTTGATCATAGTCCATCCCTCAGTAATTTACATTGCACCTAACTAGAGTCTGTCATACACTTACAACTCAATGTGTTTTTATTTTCCTCTAGTTTTAACCCTAAACTATTGAACTCTGTTAGTATTATTGCACCTTAGTAAGCAGAAGGTTTAACAATTTTATTTCACCGGTCAGCAAGAGTCTTCTTTATCATGATGTCTTTTAAATGCATGAATCCATGATCTTTTGCCACTGACTCCTCCTTTTCTACCCTTTGAAGTACATTAAAATGATTTGGCTGAGGCATTTCCTAGATGTGCAAAGCATAGTTATGACAATAGGAAGTGTAAACATGAATGTGGGTTTGGGTGTTTTCATAATAACTGTTTTGAGACTGGTTTCTTTTCGCTATTTAAAAGGAGAATCCTATGACTGTGCCCCAAAATAAAATGTATGTCCTTTGTTCATTTTCATTTGCAGGCAGGCTGGCTGACTGATTGAACTATATGATTTTATACACTCTAGGCAGCTAACATGAAGATGGTTCAGTGCAATCCTCTCTGTCCTGGTTTCATTCCTTTCAATCCAAAGGGAAAGGTTATTCAACACCTTTAAGTAGATCATCTCTTCTGCTGTCCTGGAGCAAACTGTCCTGGAAAAGTGTCTGTGTTTTCTTGAGCAAGCCACAGACAACAATTGTTTCAGTACAGGAGATCAAAGTGTGTTTTATCATGACTTGGTCCACAACACTAGACAACAGGTGTTCTGAATAACATTTTCTTTACATACCTTTAGGTGACCTGGCCCAGGGAAAAAAACATCTAACTGGAAAAGAGGATGCGAAAGGGGCACAATGGAGGTGCAGGGATGTCAAACAGGTCTTGTAAGGTCAGGGGAGCAATCTACCTTCAGGTTGAGAGTGTCACTTGTAAACTTTTTCTATCCTCTCAGGACTGATAAAGCTGTATAGTCCTAGAGAGCAGATCAGACTGGAAAACTCACTCATCTGTGGTGGTGTGCAGCTTGTCCTGTTCTTAGGATAGAATCCTCTCTCTCAGCTTTTGCTGACTGCCCAGAGGTCACTAGCTTTATCTTGCTTGGGACTGCTCCCCACTGAAACAGATTGTTCCTTGTCAGAATGAGAGTCACTGACATGGTCTATCTTTGAACAGGGCTCACAGCTCCAAAACATATCATGATGGCATACACTATATAGAAGAGACAGTGCCAGCAATGGGAGGATTCAGAAGTTGGAGGCTAGTACATGGAAATCATTTGTTGGCCCTGCTGTGAGTCTGTCAGCAGCACATGTGGTCTCAGCAGGGTCTGCTGTCACTCTCACTAAGCACAGGACAAGCTGCTAGCATCTTCTTGCAAAGCACTGCTGCCAGAAGCATGAAAACTTTGCAATTTCTTTTTGTTTTGCCTTCTCAGTCTTCTGGTTTCTCTATATGGAGGCTATGAAGGGGCTTTTCAAAATGGAAGCCAGAGGCAGCTGCAGAGGTCACATTGTTGTTCACATATTGCTAAGAGCCAGGAAACTACCTGGAGGAAAGGAGTCAGACCCTCTTTTTCAGAGCATGAAAATCCTGTAATTTGACTGGTCATCCCTCAGCCTGCACCAAACAGTGAGGAATGAAAATTCATAGGCTCTGTGCTAGCATACAGTAAGCACAGAATGAGTGTGTAAGACAGAAAGAGTGTGTGTATTTTCACTTTGAAATAATGAATGTATGAATTATATGATAGGTTTGCTGAATGATGCACTACTGTTGGAATTATACCTTAATATAATATACCAGCTAGTTGAGTATAAAAGATTGGCCAAAAAGAAAAGAGGTCATTGTATCATTTCTATTCTTTGCTTTCATGTAGAGCCATTTCATTTTCTTTCATGAATCTATGCTGAGTATCTTTTTCTTAATTCTGGCCATAACCCCATTTTCAACAGAAATAGAAGTGAGTTACCAGATAGAATATTAAGTTTAATTACTACATAATTTTAAATTGTTCAGCATGTCTACCACTAAATTACTTCACTAATGAATCACAAGCAAGTTGGATGCGTTATTCAGTTAACGGGCATTTCTTGTTTTGTTTTAGTTCACAGGAAAAATGATTAGTGAAACAGTGAATGGCAGGGATTTTTCATGTGCTTCTGAGAACAACTTCCACTTAGTATTTTCATTTATTATTAACTCAGTGCCTAGAAGATTCTAATGGAAGAGACAACCTTTGTAATAGGCAACTGCAGGAGAATGGTAAGGTATGATCCCATGATCCAAACAGAAAAATCTCATTTAGTTCTGGTGTTCTGTACTTCATTCCCTTGGATTATTTCCCCCCCCCCCCCCTTTACATGAACTTTCCCACTGCACCCAAAGCCTGTGTGTGAGAGAAAGCACAAAGCAGCCTGGCTTTCTGATTGCCTGCTAAGGTATATTATCATCACAATAGAACAACTTGGCTGATTAAACAGATTAAATTCTTATTTAGCGTAACAAGAATTAAAGTGCTATACTAGTTTAAACTCTAATAAAATTCATTTGAGTAGGCTTTATCTACCTCTAATGATGCTCAGTATCTGAAAGACCTTAATGCATGTGAAGGACCTTACTTTGAGCCTCTACCTGAATGCGGATGATAATGTGACTTTATCACAAGGCTCCCTCTCATGATGTCTGACAATACTCATTGTTACCAAAGTTTTTACACGGTTAATCCAAATGTTCTCCACAGAAATTTTTCAAGGCAAATAGCAGGTTATATGTAGAAAATATCTTCATAACTGATGAAAAGGAAAATAATCTAATGTTGGAGCAGATTTCATCTTGGAAATATTTTTCCAAGTGAGTAGCTGGAACTCAGTTTCAGCAAGTAAAGAAGCCAGAGGAAAGTTAGTAGAATACTAAATTTACACTTTTCATCCACAGATCTCAAAGCTATGCACATATTATAGAGGGGGAAACTAAGTCACGGGGAGATTATGTTTATATATATAAAGTTATAATTGATAAAATAAGCTTATCTTGATGTCTAGTTGCCTGGCTATTAAAAACATATTAATTAAAAATAAAATGTACACAGTGTGACCTCACCAAAACTAAGGTATTTCTACTATACTACCCTATCAGAAAGTTGTGATTATATAGATAATCTTTATAATATGCCGTGAAGGTTACTACAATTTGAGCATTTTGTAAGAGGCCAAGAGAAAAGATACTATCAAAGATACAGTCAGGTAGGCAATACTAACTAGCAGCAGTGTGGGCACTGTGGGGGGAGTCCTTCTCTGTGTCCCTGGAAGGGGTGGGGCCTTGGGCAGAAGAGGTGGGGGCTAGGCAGCCCTTAGCACCACCCAGAAAGTACTGCATCTCCCCCAGGCAGCCATAAGTGCTACTCAGAGCATGTCATGTGGCACTCCGGCAACAATTTATAGGGCTGGGAGCTCCAGGCCCTTTGGTTTCACCAGGCTGTGGGGCAGTTGCTCTCTTTGCCCCACTTCTGCTTGTTCCCCACATCAGTAAGCCTGACTGCATATCTATGGGCAGGCCCATACAGGGGGCAGGGTATAAAGAGTGCGAATGCACCCCCCATTGTCCTCCAAGTAAGCATGATGCTGCGGTGGTTCATTGCCCCAGCCTCCCTCCCCTCCATGCTCCAGCCGGCTGGGGGAAGGCAGAAGTGGCTCATTGCCCCAGCCTCTCTCCACCATGCTCCAGCTGATCGGGGGAAGGCTGGGGCTGATTTCTGCTTCCCCCCCCCCCACCTGCCCAGGAGTGAGGCTGGTTGTGGGGCAGCCACCAGTCCCTCCCATGACTCAACCTTCCCCCCCCCCCCAGAAATTTCTGCATATGGGCCTGATGGGAGAAGAATCTAGGCAAAGCCAAGCAGAAAATCTGAGATGCCCATATACCAATGCAAGGAGCCCGATAACAAAATGGAAGAACTAGAATTACTGGTGCAGGAAGTGAAACCAGATACAGGTTGTACCTCCCTGGTCCGGCACCCTTAGAACTTGACTGGTCCCAGACCAGAGAATTTGCTGGACCAGGGAAGATCAAAGTCGCAACCTGGGGCTCCGCTCTCCCTGCAGTAGTCTGGGACTCCACTGCTGTACAGAGCTCCACTCTCTCCCTAGTGAAGATGTCACTCTCTTTCTGGTGGCTTTGCTGCTTCCTGGGGCTTTGTGGAACTCTGCTTTCTTCCCAATGATTCTGCTGCCACTCGGAGCTCCGCTATAGGCCATCGCTGGGCACTCCTCCCAGCACCCTTCTGTCACTTGGGGCTTTGTGCTCCCCTCACCAACTTTGCTGACACCTGGGCAGCTCCACGCTACCCCTAGCAGTCCCACTGCCACCCGCGGCTCTACAGGCTCAACCCTGCACCAGATTTTCTGATCATAAATTTAAAAAAATCTAGTCAAATCAACATGGGGGGGGGGGAGATGCTCCGTGCTCCTCCCAACAGCCCTGTGCTCCACACACACACCCCCACCAGCACCCTCACTATGGCCCAGGGGGCTCCACAATCCCTTCTGGAAGCTGTGCTCCATTCCACCTGGAGGCTGTGCTGCCCCGGGACTCCGTCTTGGCCCCCTAGTTTGGCAATGCTCCTAGCCGCAGCCCCACGGCTTACCCCATGAGTGTTCTCATGGAATCACCTGAGGATGCCAGACAAGGGGAATAGCCGGACCAGTGAAGTGCAGATTATGTAGTTTCAACCTGTAGTACAGAGGTAGCAGAAATATGGTTTAACACTAGTTATCACTGAAATAGATTTTGTTTGGATCAACATCACTTTGTGAAAGGAAGGTAACAGAAGCATCTATGACAGTGCTTGGAATTTACTATGGACTCCCCAGAATCCTGTCTGGATATGGATAGAGATCTTGTCAATATTTTTAATGTAATAAGCACTACTAGAATTGTGTGATTATAGGAGAGTTAAGTTTCCCAGCTATAGCTTGGAGGACAAGTGCTACTAATAATGATAGGGCCCGGATATTCTTGGAGGTGACAGCTGACAGAATTCTTCACTAGATAGTCAGAAAACCAACAAAAGGCGATGGCAGTTTAGATTTAGTATTGGTAAGTTGCAAGTATCTCTTAAAAGAGCTGGTTATTGAACTAATTCAGTTTAAACAAAATAGAAGGACAAACAAAAATAGGTCTCCAGCTAGAAGCCTTAATTTCAAAAGGGCAGACTTCAAAAAAATAGTTAGGAAATGAACTGAAGAATTCAAGTATCTGAATGAGGATAGGGCTTGAAATAACCAAGTCAATAAAAATAAGTCTAAGTGGTAGAAGCTATCTATAGTCTATGTCCAAGCAAGGGGAAAACTATAGGGAAAGGTTGCTGACCAAAGTGGATGAGCATGCATCTCAAATAGGGTATTGAAAGAGAGCAGAACACCTCCAAGGAATGGAAGTTAGAAAAAAAAATCCCAGAAAGGAAAGCTTTATCATGTAGATCAGAAAGCCAAGGGGAAGAGTGAGAACTGCAAAAAGCCAGGGAGAGTTGAACTTGGCAAAGGAAATGAAAATTTAAAAGTTTACATAACCATACACATCAGAAGAATATAAGGAAAGAAGAACTGGGACACTAAGCACTAAAGATGGGGTCAAGAGTAAAGATGAGCATGGCCCAACACCTAAATGGATACTTTGCCTCAGTTTTTAGTAAGACTAATGAGGTTCTAAGGTAGGGGTGGGCAATAATTTTGGAAGTGGCTGCAGGCCAACCTGGAAGGGGCAGGGCCTCAGGCAGAAGGGCAGGGTTGAGAACTACCTTGCTGGATACAGTGACCTTATTTTCTGAACCAACTGCAGCTAGTAAGAACAGTTTAATTTAAACTATGAAACAGATTAAGCATTGTATCTCTCTCATGTTAATTTATCAAACTTCATTTTAAATAAATTATTTATGTCCAACACAAAAGGTTTCAATGTTTTATTTATTTATGGGAGGAGTGGGGAACCCTTTTTGGGCCTGGAGTCACTGACCCACAAAAAAAAAAAAATCAGTTGGGGACCACACAAGTGAGAGGCAAAATCTCCTCCAAAACCCTCCAACGCTCACTGATGTGGCCCCAACTGAGACACTTCACTCTTCTGGTGCCCCAGCCTCATGGGGTGAAGGGAAGGGAAGGGGGAAACTGAGGTTCAAAGCTTCCCATAGACCAGATTTACTTTTCTGGAATTCTAGAGTTAGTGGATTTTATGGACCTCCTTAGGCACTGGGACAAAAATGAGGGGTGCAGGAGACAGTGCTGCAGCAAGTAGCGTACGGATGGGGTGCAGGATCTGGGAGGGAGCTGGGGTGCAGAAGCAGTCTGGGAGTAGGGTATCTGGCCAGGTGGAGGGAGCAGGAACAAGGGAGGGTGTAGCATATGGCCAGGAGAGAGGGTGCAAGAACAAGGGAGGAGCAAGCTGAAGGTGCTGGGTTTTGGGGGGGGGGGGGGGAAGAAGGAAAGTGATGGGATGAGGGGGCAGGGTCTGGGTATGAGGAGCAACCTTACCTGGCTTTGTGCTCCCTTGTAGCAATGGCTGTAGCCACACTGTTCTGGCCGCCCTGGAGGGAAGTCCCACTGCCGTAGCTATGCAGTCTGGGGCCAGCCCCAAGGCACTGTGGCCATAGGCCACCCCAGAGGCGCCGCTGCCACGTGGTCCGGAGCCAGCACCACAGCTACAGGCCACCCCGGAGGCCCCACTGCGTGGCCATGAGGCCTGCCTCCAGGGGACAGCGGCCATAGGCTGCCCTGGAGACGCTGTGGCCCGGGGTCAGCTCTGGAGGTCCTACTGACACAGCTATGTGGCTTGGGGCAGGTCTGGAAGCACCGCGGACACAGGCTGGCCCAGGAGGCACTGCTACTGTGGCCAAGCGGGCCGGGGCCAGCCCCTGACAGTGTGGCTGTAGAAGTGGTGCCTCTGGGGCCAGCTCCAAGATGTGTGGCCATGATAATGGCACCTCCGGGGCCGGCCCTATTGAAGAGACTCAGCCCGAGTGTTGCCTCCTCTACAGCAGCTGTGTGGAGGGTGGAGGGGCGAGGCTGAGCTCCTTCCGTCCCCTCCGCCTGCACACCTGTTGTGGGTGCGGCCTGTAATTGCCTCACGGGCCCAAGGTGGGCTGGATGTGGCCCACTGAGAGGCTTTTGCCCACCCCTGTTCTAAGGTATAGTGTCAGGATGGCCCAGAGAAATGAGGGTATGGTAGTAAAAGTTACCATATCCAGAGTGGGAGCCAAACTCATATAGCTTTATAGGACTCAAATCAGGGAACCCCGATAATCTCCAGTAAGGAATATGAAAGAACTGACAAATTAAATTGCAAGTCCAATACCAAGCATTTTCAGTGAACACGTACATTCAAGGGTTGTACCTATGCCTCGAGAATTGCTAAGACAGTACTTCCTTTTAAGAAAGGAATAAAAAAGATATACAGGAAACTGAAGACTAGTTAATTTGACCTCAAGTGTATGCCTGGCCTGGGAACAAATTTTGAAAGAGAAGGTAGTTAAGGACATCACGGTAAATGATAAGTGGGATAAAAATGGTTTTACAAAAGGTAGGTCACAGCAGACCTACCGGGTTCCTTTCTTTGATAAAATAACTGATTTTCTAGACAAAGGAAATGCAGTGGATCTAACCTATCTGGATTCAGTAAGACGTTGATCCAGTTTACATGGGAAATTAGTTAAACTGGAAAAGATGGGCATTAATATGAGAAATGAAAGGTGGTTAAGGAACTAGTTAAAGGGGAGACAGTCAAAGGTAATACAGAAAAGTGACCTGTCAGCTGAAAGGAGGTTACTAGTGGAGTTTTTCAGTGAACTGTTTTGAGACCACTTTTATTTAACATTTTCATTTATGACAAAAATGGAAGTGTGCTAACACATTTTTCAGCTCACAAAAATTTGGAAAGTATTGTCAACATGGAGATGGACCAAAATATCACAGAAAAGGTCTGGAGGACCTTGAAAATGGAAGTAATAGAAATGAGATTAAATTTAATAGTGGAAAGTCATGCATTAGGGTCTTAAGAATTTTTGCTGTAAATTGGGGTTGTATCAGCTGGAAGTGAACAGATGAAGAGAAGAGAATGGTCAATCACAGGATTACTATGAGTCACCAGTGGGATGAAGTTGTGAAAAAGGTAAATGCAACTCTATGATGCACCAGGCAAGGTTTTTCCATTAGAAACAGGAAAGTGTTATTGCCATTAAGCAAGGCAGTGGTGAGGCCCCCTCTGGAATACTGTGTGCAAGTTTGCTCTCCCATGTATATGAAAGATGAATTCAGACTAGAACAGGTGCAGAGAAGGCTACTAAAATGATCTGAGGCATGGAACCCTACCTTCAGAGAAGAAACTTGAGGAGCTTGGCTTGTTTAGCCTAATCTAATTAAGCTTAAGGGAGATAACATTGTTCTCTTAGTCTAAATACATCAGAGGGATAAATACTAGGAAGGGAAAGCAATTACTTTTGCTTAGCACCACTATGAACACAACAAATGAATATAAACCGGCCATTAAGAAGTTTACGTTTGAAATTAGACAAAGATTTCTAAGTATCAGAGGAGTACTTATCAGAGGAGTGAAATTCTGGAACAGCCTTCCAAGGCAAGCAGCAGGGGCAAAAAACATAAGTGTGCTTCCAACCCTGACCTTGGTAAGTATATGGAGGGTATAGGTATGATGAGGTTGCCTACAATTTCCTTTGGTCTATCTGCCACTCTTAGTAGGAAATATCCCTAGTAGCCAGAGGTGGTCACTAGATGGGGATAGCTCTGAGGCCTGCTCTACACTACATAAGAAGATTGAAATAAGATGCACAACTCTAGTTATGTAAATGTATCTTACATTGCATTTACTCACTGTCCACACAGCAGAAGGCCATTGGGAGTAAACCCTCCCATCAGCTTCCTTCATAAGGAGCAGGAGTACTGGTGCTGACAGGGATGCCTGTTGAGTTTGATCTAGTGGGTTTATACTACACACATTAAATTGAACCCCAGAAGATCAACTGTAGCAGCATCGATCTTCCATGTGGTGTAGATGTGCCCTGAGTTACTAGAGAGAATTCTTTCCCAGGCATCTAGCTGGTAGGTCTTGTCCATGTGCTCAGAGTTTATCTGATTAGCATATTTGGGGACTGGAAGCAATTTTACCCCAGGTCAGACTGGTAGAAACTTGGGGTGGGTGAGGGGGGGAGGGTGGAATTGCCTCTCTCTGCAGCATGAGGAACAGGTCACTTGCTAGTTTAAACTAGTGTGTGTAAATGGTGGATTCTCTGTCAGTTGAAATCATGCTTCCAGGGACTTCAGTAACCCAGATTGCGTTTACGGTTCTCATGTAGACAGATGTGGGTGAGGTGCTGTGGTCTGTGATGTGCAGGAAGTCAGACTAGATGATTACTATGTTCCCTTTTGATCCTAAAATATTGTGAGTCTAAGAAAATTTGAGTGCCTTTCACTGGGAATGCTTTGATGCCAGCTTCCAGACATTTTAAATCGAAATGACAAGACAGCTTCAACTGATTGCAGACACCATGATAGGAGCCAAGAATTAGTTTCTGAAGAAAGCAGGACCTAAAGTAGAGGCAAGGATTAGATATAAGAACAACAGCATCTAAAAATAAATTGGAAGCCAGTGAAGACTATGGACCACTGTCTCAGGGAACCAGTAGAAATGAAAATAGGTGAGTGTTGCTACATTCTGCAGGAGCTAAAACTTCTGAATGGCCTTCAGCTATAAACTTAAGTAGAACAAGTTGCACAAATCATTCTGCGGTTGACAAAAGGATAGATGGCTACATCTCTAGTGGTGTAGTTTAAGTAAACTTGTCTCAGGTTACACAGCGAGTTAGTGACAGAGTCCAACAAGAACCTTGGTCTTCTGACATACATTCTCCTGCTCTAAGCATTATTCAGAACTGCTTGTTGTAGGACCAACCACACCAGCATGAGACACACAGGCACTTTCTTAGTCTTTTCAGTATTTTGGAATTATTAATTAGCTCAATATTACAGCATAGGCCATTTTAGACAAATTCAGTTCCAGACTCTTTTGACCTACTAAAAATGAATTGCTTCTAACTTTGCACCTGGGATTTACTTTCCCCTCTGCCTTGTTTCAACTTTAGCAATTATTCATTTTTTACGGCTTCCTTTTGCAAATCATTTTAGGTACAGGAACATTTACTGAGAATCAGAATGGAAGACTTTTTACATTTCTGGACCTAAAAAGAAAAAAAAAGTTTAATTTCCCCCCTGAAATGTGCAAAAAGACCATTGCATGAAATTCAAAGAAAGAGAGAGAAAAAGGAGTTGAATTCCCAAAATATTTAATGGCCAAAGTAATAATGGGAGTGAATGAGACTGCATAAATGATTCATGAATCTCATTTTTTCTCCTGTTGTTACTGAAAAAAAGGCTTATTTTATTATTAGAAATAATGCTGGGTTGGTGATGTAAAAAAAAAAATCAGTATTTGCTATCAATTAGTTTCATTAACATGAGACTTTGTATACAGTTTTATGAATATATTTTAAAACAATATAGTTTTGTAATTTGATACCTGCTGTACTCTGAGCCTTCAGAGGCCTACAGATCTCTTTAATACCTGCACTTCGGCTGCTAATAAGAAGTCTTGAGGGTGTAGTAACAGCTAAAAATACAATAGTAAATGATTCTTATATTAACATTTCAGAGGTCACAATGGGTAGCAAAGAGACTACAAGAATGTAAAATAAACATATTGCTCTAAAGCAAGCCAGACTGTGGCTTCAGGATGATCACTTTGAGGCGATGCGCTTGCCTTAAGAACATTTTCTTCTTAGATTTGAAGGCTGTTAGAAATGTCTGAACATATGTTCTGAGGCAAAGAAATTTCAGTGGGATATTTTTCCTTTTATAGCCCAATCCTTGAAAGACTGACTTGAAACATGAGACAGCAACAAGCGTCAGTCAAGCAAAGACTGCATATTTAGCTGAGAGATGTAGTGAATGAAGGGAGCTAAACCTGTTCTTTTTTATTTTTGTAAATTATGTGCCATTAGAAACCAATGAAGATGATAAAAAATGGGATAACCACCCATCCATCTGAGAGATTTCAATCCACATTTAAACAGTTCTGGAGGATATAGTGTAAAACAGGGAGCTTTTTCAAATAAACAATCAAAATAATCCATTAAAGCTGTAATCACCAGTATGTTTGCATATTGCTGTGTTTTAGAATAAACTGCGCAAATATTGTTGAAGTGTACCTTTCTACTTCACAAATGTGTGTATTTAAAAAAATTGCTGTACACCATTTGCCTTGATTCTCAAAGAAAAAGCAATCCTTCCTCACCTGTTAATGCATCTCAATGAATAACATGCAGCCAAGACCATATATATGTATAGATATTACAAGTGAGACCAATCTTGGAACACAAAACCAATACAGCTGTGTAAGGTATATCTAATTATTACTGTAGTTTAGAAATTTACCATATGTGTGCAATAATTTGCCATGTTATAGGCACTCTCAGAAATTGGAGAGGTGCCATATCCCCAATATCGCTTTCCATTTCCCCCTACAATTAGAGCAAGAAAAAACAAACACAGAGTATAACCAATTTTATAATCACACAAGGGTTATAAGCATTACAGATGAGGATGAATATTTCTATTTATGACAGCAATGCAGATGCCTTAGGGAGAAAAAGGCAAAGGAACATTGGAAATCTGCATGTCTCCCAGAAAAACTCCAGGATGTAACAGCCCGGGATTAATCAGATACTTGTATAGGAAAACACATGCAGGCAGACAGACATCAACAGGTAAAGCTTTACCCAAATATTTTGTCAAATGTTTGTGCATAGCTCTGTCATGACCAATTTCATGGCTCAACAACAAGTCAAGCACCAGTTGTGCAGATTTTCTGTGGCATTTAGTAAGGAGGAAAAATGCAGAATACATTGAAAATGAGTACGTTCTGCAGGTTTCACATGGGTTTTTTTTCCACTCGGTGAGAAATGGATTCCACTTGCTGATTTTGGGCAGTGAATTTATGGGGAAAGAGGTACAGTCATCAGAAAACGAGAAATCTGTATTGTGAAAAGAGCAAATATATCTGATCATGGGATAAGTAAGACTTAAGATGGAACCCATGGCCATAGCTTGAGCTGGACTCCCTCTTGTCAACTCACAGGGCCATGGCCAAACAGGATTATGGATTTGCTTCAAGACAGAGTCGATTAGGTATAGTTGCTTCTATAAGTCTCACTACATCACTACTATTACAGAGTTAATACTACCAGATGGTTACACAACTACTGCAAAGTGACTGATCAATAAGCACAAGCAGAGCAATGTATAAGAGAGAGCAACAGGCACTTATAAATGCTTACCCCCCTTTAGTCTGCAGGGAGTCCCATTCCTGTCATCTCGCACCAGGCCGTAGGGGACGTGGCTCTACCTGGGGGAATCCAGGGCACCCTCCGAGATCTAGGTCCCTGGTGAGACTCACTGGGCATGAGACTCCCTACACTAGTTATACCACAGTTGTTTATGGGTGTGCGCACAGGCTCAACGCTGTTCTCATCACTCTTATGAGCTGAGACCAAGGTCAAACTTGTTTACTGCTTAGTAGTTTCTCAGCTCAAGGCATGGGTTAAAGCTGATAAAGCCCAGCTGCTGTTTGCGTTTGCAGACTCCAATGCTATGTACTGCTAGGATAGAAACTTCCATCCTGGGCCTGCTGATCTACAGGCCCTGTACATGACTTTTTATGTGACACCTCTCTCTGGTGAAAGTCAGACAGCAAGTGCTTCCTTGGGGAAGGAGGAGTTTATATCGTCTCTTACAAAAGCAACTGCTCCAGGCTCCTATTCAATAAGTCACCTCTTCATTTGTCCCATTGCCCTGCTTTTCAGCTAAGGGCGGATGATAGGCCTTCTTGTACAGACTGTCTTCTACTTCACTCTACTCAAATAGAGGACATTTTAATCTCCTACAAGATTAAATTCATTCAGCATGGGAAGAGCCTAGTAAGTCTTCTATTGTGGCATAACCACTATGGTTATACTGTATGAGATGTGGCACATGGGGAAATCTGAACCTCATGAATGTGGCAGAACTGCGATAGCTTAGGTCACTGATCCTTCATATCAGAAGTGTCTCCATTCAGAAAGTTGCCACATTTTTCATGAGCTCAAAGAGGCAGATTATATATCATGACAGAGCATAGTTAATGGCTATGAGCTTCTCAGAGATGATGAGGATCCATCTGTAGATTCTCACATTTTCCACTTTAGTGTCTCAATTTGGATCAAAGCCTTCCTTGCACAAGAGAAGATCTTAGATGCAAACTCTTAGAAGTAGGGATCATTTTTTTGTCCTGTGTTTGTACAGTTGAGTACTGGTCCATGACTAGAGCTTCTAGGGATGATGGCAAAGATGGATAAATGGTGGCCTAGAGGCCACATTTGCCCCACCAGATCATTTTATTTGGCCTGCCACAGCCTGCCTAGATTTAGGCAGTCCAAGAGGGCCAGGAAGGGAGAGCCAGAGTATCACGTAGGGAGGTCTCTGCTTGCATGCAGATGCAAGTGTTGGGATGTTGTTGCAAGAGCCAATGGGCTGGGGGAGGGATTCAGGCCCATCTGTCAAAGACAGGGGCCACGTCCACATGGTGGACTTTCAATCCGCTCTGTGGAGGCAGGACCCAACCTATCCCTCAGAGGCAGGACCTGACCCCATTGCCTCATCATACTCCCTGGGATGGCAAAGGGCTTTAAGGGCTACCTTAAAGTTATCTGTTCTTGGGTTGAGCTAATAGAAATAACCATTACTTTCAGTGATTGGAACATAGCGTATGTATAGACTAAGATAAAAGTTGACTTTTTAAAACAAGTATAGTACAAAACAAAGGCACATACAACAAGTGACAGGTGTTGAACAACATGATGTTTTGGTAGTATTTATAGAGAAGTTCACACATTTTCTATTCAATTTGGGACACAGGTTCTGCAAGACTTACATTTATTTATTTATCTATTTATTTTTGTGGTTGCACTCACTATGTGCTACTTACGAGGGATGATCATTTATCCAACCTATACTTTCACCTGCTACTAATTTTCTTCCTGGATATGAAAGCTAGTCAAGGTGTAATTTTTTTCAACAAAAGAGGGAAAAGAATGGTGAGAAGCTTTTCACACATCTCAGAAGAGAGCACAGATTAGGGAGGATCATATGTATGAATGCACCCACCAGATAAATGGGTAATTTCAAACACAAAAATGTCTTGACAATAATCAGTAAAATGCTGATATCTTATTGGTAGTGTTTCACTGCTAGATAATAAAAGATACATCCAACTTACAACAATGAAACTCACTTTGGAAAATTGCATGAGAATTCACTTCAGTTTCGCACATTTTGGCAGTAGGCTTTGGCTTTATGGGGTAAGCTGGCCCTTCAGTTAGAGGAAGGAATGTTTTATGGACTAAATGAACTCAGAAGGAAATGAGATTCAAGGGTCAGTTTTTTACCATACTCTGGTTTAGATTGTGATGCCTTTTTTCACTTTGAGTGGTACCTTACCTCATCAGTACTATTAAAATCAGTAGGATGACTTCTGGAGTAAGAGACTATTCGTTCTGAGTAATAGTATCACAGTCAGTCCCACTGTGAAACGTCCCATTAATTTCAATGGAATTACTTGCAAAGTAAGTTTCTTATCGCGGGGAAGGTCAGCAGAACATGACTTTTCAAATAAAGAAAAAAGGACACTGAGCTGAATTCCTAAAGAGACAATGCTGTTATTCTGACTACAGCGTGAACTCAACCCAAGTAAAAACACAGTAACCCACTAGCATAGCAAAACTATCAACTTAACAATATATTTAGCATCTAGAAAAAACATCCTGTTGTAGGCTGATGGAGAGTATTGTTTCCGCTGCTATTTATGCTCTACAAGCAACAACAAAAGGATGAGATTTACTGTTTTGTCAGATACCATTGTAGGTTCAGCGACAGGAAGAGAGAACTTCATGGTGACCTGATGATGATGACATACAAACTTGTCTGAACCTTCACCCAAAACTCAAATGCATCCCAGCCCCAAATACTCAGAGATTCAGGAAAAGATTCTTTGGTATCCTTAATGTATACTTATGTTACATTACTCAGAAGAGAAATCCTAAGATACCCAGTTTCTGTAAGTATAGGAACTCTCCTGAGAAAGCCTATTCTTATGAGACTTCCAGACCAGAGAGAATCAGATGGTAGTCCAGATTTGTGAATGTTTTAACAAGATCAACCTCTCAGCTTTCAAGGCTCTCCCATCACTGTGGGTGACACCTGTCAACTTCTGCATTATCATGAAATAACATGGCACTATTGTTGGGATAATGTGGAAGTTATTACTTACAAGTACAATTGTTCCCATTTGAGAGATGACAGGGCACACTGTAGGAAATTGCATCCCATATTGCGCAGGCTGGAATCAATACTGTAATTAAAGGTTTGAGTTCTGAAGATGATTGATAAAACAGATCCGAACACATTTTTCACCATTGTGAAAAGACAGAGAGAAAATGAAAGATAAAATGATTTAAAAATTGAGGAACTGGAAGGCACAAAGAAACTATTTCCCAATGGGGAGTACGTACATCCAGTAAGTTACTTAAAAGGTGAGTTCAAGTCAGAAATAGATGGATCATTAATAGAGAAGATCTAAGGAAAGCAAAAAAGGAATAGATACAGTATGTACTGACTCTACCTTTTGTTATTTTTTAGATGTCTTATTTCACATTTGTACAGCATACTTAGTATTTCCGATTAGAATTAATTTTGCACTCAGCAATCTATTAATAGTCAAGGACAATAAAATGGCATGGGACTTGCTTAACTTAAGGACAATCTCCTTTCCCAAGTCTCACACCACTATAGCTGCCATCAGCATAAGGCCTTGAGATTCATCCTTCTCAATATGAAGGGGAGCTGCTGATAGGGGGTTGTTCATACAAACTCCCCATTGGGAATGTTCTTTCCCAAATAATTGAAAATAGGCCAGATCAGGTTACCTTCCAGACCTGCTGCAAAGGCATGAGAAGCTTCAGTGAGGACTAATAGAGGGCTGAGGCTTCTTGGGATGAGGTTTCTGGTTTGGTAAAAAACTATGGTGAGGGTTTTAAAATAATGTTAGCCATGTGACATCAGTAGCTGGGTTGTGCCAGAGCAGGAGAAAAGAGAATTGTCACTGTTACCCTTATACCTTTCTCCAAATCCTCATTATAGCAGCTCTTATTTTAATCTTTGGTCTTTTTTCCCAAATGTCATCACATTTGTAATCAGTCATACACTCAGATGTTCACTATTAAGCAAATGAAAGGAGAGTGAAATGGTGAGATTTATCAACAAGAACATTTACAACTCCTCTGCTGTATTCTCCTGGCTCTGTTTACAACACATCAAGACAGTATAATAAAACCACACAAGCAGAAACTGCATCAGGATAAAACCATCTTAGCTATAAACTCTAGTAAGTCAGATAACACTAGCTCTCCCCCCACCACAACACACATTGAGTGAGACCTTTACAGCACCCCTAACCCTGCACATTGGCTAAGAGAGCTAGACCAGCATAAAGAGGCTGTAAAAGAGCAATCACAGCTAGATAAGGATTTCCACTGTGGAAGAACTGTGAAAGAACAGTTGTATAACCACCTTCTAGGGACTGCCTTGCAAGCTCTGGCATAGTAGGTGCACCCGGCATGTGCATGGAAGGGATGTGTCAGGGTAGTAGCTGCGATACACGGCATTGAAAATATTCCAGACAGTCCTGCCATCCACTGAGCAGCCCATGGAGACCATTGTAATTTACCCAGATTTTCAGGGACTATCTCCATTATGCCAGGTGCCACCCTAGCTACCAGAGAAGCCCAGAATTGGGAGGATGCCACAGTCGCTTACAGAGAACTTAGCTTTCACTCACCCTGGGATACAAGTTCTGTTGTGCCTCTCATAGGTATAAATGGAGTGAGAAAGTCTAAGTCTGCTTTCACCCACAAGGAGGACAAGTGCAAGTTACAAAGTTGAAGTTAAAATTCCTAACTGAGACAGTTGTTTCTCTGTGCATGAAAATAACCAGTGAAATATACAGGTAACCCTTTTAACTCTGATACTGAACTCAAAGATTGCAATCATATCACGTGAGGATAGCAAATTCACAGAGATAAACAGTAAACAAACAATAAAACCACCTAAAAGACAAAGATGCAGCAAGGTATTTTCCCCATGTTTTTTTAACAGCTTAGCTCTCTAACTTGAGTTGAAGATGTGAGCTTCCGCCTAAATTATAAAGAAATATTTGTCAAGAAACTAGAAAGTTACTTCTACCATATAGCCATATTTTTCAACTCAAGTCTTTCCCCCATTCTGATATTCTAGTATAATTCCAGCCTTCATGCACTGGATAGTTAGTTTTCACCTAATGAAGCTATAAGAGCAGCACTTTGATTTCTTAGAGTTGCTGCTTGATTTCTGCTGAGAGTCCTAAGGAGATCTAACATGCATTTTGTAAAGATATTTCTGACTCAAAACCCTTGGGTATTCTGACTCTCCTCAGATTCCTGATTATGGCATCATCACTGGGAAATTTACTTTGTTGAGCAAGTGTTTAGTCTCTCTAATTACTATCCTGGGTAGCGCTGCCTGAAAGCATTTTCACTGCTGGGAAAAGAGGGAAAAGAAATGCAATTTGTGAGTTTGTGAGAGAAAAAAAATCTGATAGAGTTTAGTTTTGTTTGGAATATTTTTTAAATGAAAGCCCATTTTATGAAGGCAGAAACACAACAAAAATGACAAAATTTTGAGATAATAAATATTCAAAACTTTTCTAGAAGCTTGTCATTATAGTTAGAAAAGCCATGTTAACATGTGTGAATGAATTCCATCCCAAGACAGGTTCATTTTTTTTTTTTTTTTACACTCAGAACTTTTGGGTATCCTGATTTTTTTCTGCCTGTGAAATTACCAGTTTAACTTTAGTCCTGAACGATGGTAATATTTAACTTGCTCAAATGTAGGAAATAATTAAGGTAAAGCAGGGAGGAAGGTAGCTTCCTTTTCACTGCTGTTCAGTGCAGAGCTTTTTCATCTTTCCTGGCTGGTTCCAGGTGAGTTCTACCTCCAGTTTCAACCCACCTCAACCACATCTTGAACCTTATTCCTAATCAGGAATCAATTCTGTTGAAAGGTTTGAAAGATAATGTGGCTAAGAAAAGTGCCAACCCTTACCAAGCACTGTGCTTTGAATTTCAAACCTTCCAATACAACCTTTTCCCTTCCGCATACCATCCCATTTTTTCCCATGTATTAGTTGCAATCTAGCAAGTAGAACTGAGTAACCTTTTTTCCCCTCAACAGTCTTAATTCTCAAAAATTTCATTCACCCTATAAAAGCTGCTTGAAAAAAAAAAACCCGGCTCTTTGTTGTATGTATTTATGTATTTAAAAATTACCTAAAAGTCAACATTTTGGAAGTTTTCAAGCAGCTACATTCCCCTGTGAAGGTCTGGTTCTAAACACTACTGAAGATATGGAAAGACTTCCTCTGACTTTAATGGGCTTCAGAACCAAGCCTGAAATCCTCTGATGCTTCTTCAAAACATGTGTGTGTGTGTGGGAGGAAGGTCTATGTGGCAACAACCATCCTGCATTTCTTGGTTGTTAGGTCAGGCTTGCCAGTAATAGCAAAACAAAACAAAAAAAAACCCAGAGTAACTCCCCATTTACCCTACTATGCATGTGCCCTGTTTTCATTCTGATATCATTGGCAGAATTTGCTAAGTTATATCACCTACCCAATTCCATTATGTGGAATGGGATATTACTATTATGTAGGTATCAAGCAGTACTGTGTTTTTTATTGCTGGGAAATGAAATTACATTAGACAAAGAGGTTTACAAATTGGTTTCTGATGCTAAGTAAGGACACTCCTACTGTAGAAACTACAGTTCTCCTTAAATATTTATATTTGTTACACATTTATGAAGGCAAGAAATAGAAACAAGCACTAAGCATCCTAATCTCAATTAAGCTGGCAGTACTTGTCTTATTGTGAGAGTTTCAATAACAAAAATGGTGAAGGAAAGAAAAATGGTTTACATAATTTCTACAAGTTTCACTGCAGCATCACAGGCTGCCATCTGAAGCAGCTTGCATTCAGCAGCAGGAATGAAAGGCAGCTGATAGCCTCTTCCTTATTCAACACATGATGACATGGGGGAAAAATAGGAGATGGTATAAAGTAATAATTATTAAACTATTGTTTATTTAAAATAGAATGTATATGACCACCTCAGTTCATCTCTGGGATAAGAAAATAATCTAGATTGAAATAGATTCTTTTTAAAATAATAAAAAACCCAGAGCATATACATTTTCTTTTTTTTTATGTTCCAGTGAGTGAAAGCCAAGAGCTGTAATAACATAGCAGTAGAACTTTCACAAGAATTGTAGTGCAATCATTAATTATATTTCACACTTCCCGTTGGCTTTTAAAACTTGTAAATTCTCAGTGCTTTTCTGGGGCAGTCGCCAATTATTTGGCAACCTAAGCACACTGGACCAACAGGGAAAAGGGACTGCATTAAAAAAAAAAAGTCTGCAACGTGTACAGATTGCCAGTATGATCACAGATATGGGGTTCACACAGTGAGGGACTTGCCTTGGACATGTGGTTCACAATCAAACAAGCAGATTATCCTATCAGACATCCAGGCTCTTTCCTGACAATCACATGACATTATATTACCAATCACAAAGTGATATCCTATTTTGTGAGACTCAACACACATTTGCTTCAAGCAGCCAATCCAGTGTGATGCACTGGGGGTGAGTCACAGAGATGGCTCATCACATGCCCTGCTGGCCAGGGGAATAACACCACAATGATAAATGCAGTCAGAGGAGAATGGGTAATGACAGGTGACAGAGTGGTGGCTCCCAGAGTGGAAGCTGTGGAAATCGATAGGGTCCTATCCTATCCAAAACAGCCCGAGTTAAAATTTGATGCATTTATTTTGTGGCCATTTTAGCTTCCACAGCTATGTCTCAATAGTGCTAACATCTGTCACATTTTGCATATTGCTTTAATTGGACTGTGCATACCCCCCTTAGGCAAACAGAGACAGGTGGAAAACATGCTGGTCATTTCACACAACAGCTGTGGTCCGTTTAGCCAGTCCTTTATAACCTGGCACAGATGGGGGAGGACTGTGGATGCAAATCAGTCTTTCTTTGCAGCAGCTCAGTCAAAAGGTATCAGCCAGGTGGAATTCTACTCTCTACTTGCTTGATCAACTATTTGAGAAAAACAAAGCTAGTAATTGCATTTCAAATGCTAAAGAAAGGTGATGGAGGGTTTTAGAGCAATCCTTTGAAACATTTTGAGATGCTGAACAGAGTAGAAAGTAGTTATGATACTGGTCTCAACTAGGGCCTCATTATTTGTAAACCGTAAAGAAAAATAATAGGGATGTTGCCTAATTCTTCTTTCAATTATGTCAGTGTAAATCAGGAGTAACTTGCCTCTTATCTCACATAATACTCCATACTGAAACAGTCAACATTGTCATGTTGCATGACTGAGATGAGATTGAAAATTATTTAAGTAAATTAACACACATCTACAAACAAAACTAGGTGAAATTTTACTACCAATTTTTTTTTTTTCAGAAAAAAAGCAGATATAGCAACACTTTTGAGAATGTGTCTCAGTTCTCTGAAATCGTTTTGGTAGGGTAAATAAAATCTGGAAAAAAATGAAAGACCTTATTTCTATATTTTCTAAATGAAACATTTTAAATTTTTTGGTTCTAAATATTTTATTACAAAATGAAAAGCAAAAACATTTAAATGGTCAAAATCAAAAGATTTTGTTGTGGGTGGAACAGAATGTTTGTTTTATTTGGCATTTTCCAAGTTGTCAGTTTGATAGGAGGAAAAAAAAAAGATTTTGGTTTGACCTGAAACAATAATATTTTTTCTGGATTTTTCCAGTGACCTGCAAAATCCATTATTCCCTCAGACCTTATAATCACAGTATTGAGGCTGCTTTCTCTGAAGCTGGTTCCCATTTCTGTAAGAGAGTCAGTGAGATTATTGAATCTAGAGATTTGTTGTTGTTTTTTTTAAAATAATTTTAAATGATTGCCAATTAACTCCAGATAGTTAACACTGTGCCAAATCTATTTTGAATTTCTATATGGCCCAGGTGTGCACATATATATAGTCTTTACCCCAGCTTAATTTCTCAAGCCTTATCTAGCCTGGGGAAAAATATTTTTCAACTGAGCTAGAACAATTCATTTATCTTTACTTGAATGAACAGTCCATTCAATGTCAATGTCGACTCAGTGCTATGCCTTCACTATTAAAAACAAATTATTCTAACCATGTCAAACTATCCTGTATTAACTAAGGTCTTGTCTATACTAGGAAACCAGGTTGGTTTAATCACATTGGAAACGTGGTGAAATGTTTGTGAAAGACATAGTTAAGCTAACTTAACCCATGTGGACACTATTAAATCAATGGAAGAATTCTTCCAGTGATTTAGTTAGCATCTTTCAGGGTTACCTACACCAATTGAAGTATCCCTCCTACAGGCATAGATAGCATCTACACCATATTGGTGCAGCTGTGCTGCTGTGGCATTTTAAGTGTAGACAAGTTCTAACTTGTGATAAAATCCTAGTGAAAATAAGGCATTTTTTAAAAACTCATTTTAACTGGAAGATAATCTAAATTTTCCCTGAGCAGTAATATTCATTAAAATGACAACTGCCATGCCTTCACCAGGATTTCATGTGTGTTAAATAGGCTAGTTTAACATGTATTCAAGATACATCTTTTTTTCCCCCAGTGACACAACCAATTTAACACCTGTAGTTCATTTTAGCAGTTCAAGCAATGGAGTAGGCCCAGAGGTCGATCGAAGTAACAAGGCTTCCTCCATTTCAAACTCAGGTGCAGGGGCCAAAACTTCTGTGATAGCAATCAGCAAGAGAGACTGTGTGAATGTGCATCTTTCTAGAGAGAAATAAAGGAAAGAGAGTTGTTTGTTGGAATAGTGCCTGTCTCTAGACTCTGGGGAAAAAAACAGAAGAGAAATAGAATGTTGCTTTGTTCTTGCTACTGCCCTGGGAATAAAGGCATGAGTACATTTGTTAACTGTAACTATATTAAGGTGCAATCTACACTTAAAACTTAGTTTAATACAGCTCTAGAGCTCTGGCGTATGAAAAATCCACACCATGGAGCATAGCTATATCAACTAAACCTCTTGTGTAGACACAGCTAGGTTAAGGGAAGAATGCTTCTATTGACCTAGATCACCTCCCTGAGAAAAGTGGAGTTTCTATAGTAATAGGAAAAAAGGTGCTCCAGTGTTATCATAGCATAGCTACAGCACTATAGCTGTAGTGTTGTAACACCAGTAGTGCACGTCTTAAGAAAATAGCCTGACTTAGTGTCACCAATTTCTAGTCCAAACAGAAGTCACGCTGCAACAGAAATCACCCTGCAAGTTCCCAAACTGTGGATATTGCTTGGTCAAAAGGGAAAATCTGCACCAAAGTACAAGAGGCTGAAGCCTAACATTTTCACCCAGCTCCATCGGCCACATGGCATAAACAGTCTGCTCTATCACATACATTTCAGATGGCTGTAAAAATGGAAAAAATAAATAGTTTTAATATAAAGCTTTTTTATATTTCAGATTATGCTATTAAAATACTGATCTCAGGCAGTGTGTGACTTGGGGATTCCAGGTTATCAAAGCTTTCCATAATCTTTAGACATTTGACTGCATGCTTACTTTTTTGATAGCTTTTCTTTGCAGTCTGTGCCTAAACTAACAAATTTTCAATTTGGAAAGAAACCTCTGTATAAAACTGCTGCTTGTAAAAACAAAATATGTTATTTATGGAGGCCAGTTAATAAGGCATACTAGAGACAACATATTTGGATCTTTAAAGATGATTTGGCATGATTTATAAGACCTTTCCTCCAACTATCTAATTCAGTAAAACATATGCCAGCAAAAAAACCCCCAAAAAACTTTAAATATTTTTTTCCTCTTTAAATGAAAACACAGCCAGAAGGAAAAGTGATAAAGTAGATGAATTTGAACAAGGTAACATTTAAGGTTTGGGAGGGTTTTATGGTTACTCTCAGTGACCACATACTGGATTTATTAGGCCAATAGGTTATATTGTCTGGCCCCAGGCACACAGATAAATCCCATTACTTTTGCACTTGTAGGCTGAAAAACAGATCTGCAAACAGATCCAAACATCAAAATGTAGCTTCTGTCTGTCCTCTTCACCAAAATCATCTTGAGCTAAATCGATAAAGGAAACTTTGACTTGGTGCTCTGCTGCCTAGTGGAATTCATAACCTCGAGTTAAGCACTAAGGCTGCCTACAAATGCTTGGGAAGAGTTGGGTGTCTAAGAGTGTCGTATGGTTCGGTTTTTGGATACGAGAGGAGCCAGTAAAAACACCTTAGATAAACTCTTGTTAATTTTATTATGCACAGAATAGTAAAGGAAAGCAATGCAAAGTTACACAAATCTATTTCAATACACAGGATAGCTAGCACAGGCAATAATATAACACCCACACCTAGGCGAATACACAAGATACTTAATTTTAAGAATATGGATATACATATACTTATCTCTATAAATCACACATAGTTCCACCATTAAGACCCTTACGATTGTCAGATGGGACGTCATGGCCTCGTTGTTTCCCTACGTGCAGACACAATGCATCGCTTCTAGTTTCAGTGAGTAAGGTAGTGGGGACACCTTACCCAATCCCTCCCACTGATTATCTTTTTTACACCTATATTTATACTCGACTTGATTGTTTCTAGTAAAATCTACCAATTGATTACATATTGTATATGCCCATATTTGGGATACATCCTGCCATTCAAATTGTCCTATACTTGATTGATAGTTCTATGACTGCATCTGTGATTTTCACTTACTAGAAATGTTATGCACCAGTACCAGGTTACTCCCAATGTTCTTGGCATGGTTTCACTATACCATACTCGCTACGCAATATTGTTTAACGCACTCATGACTCTCAAAGCTCAGCCCCTCCCCGCTCCCCAGCCTGGCCTACGTGATTACGTGTACTTGACTTGAGTCAGGCCTGGGTTTGCTTGGTTAGAAATCTGCACTTTGGGCAAGACAGCCATTGTTAGTCCAGTGAAGGCTGGACATTATTATTCTGGTCAAGATGGGGTTTTCCAGGCTCCCTTACAAAGAGGCAGATTCATAAAAATTGCACACTGAGCCTATGTCTACTCCTCTGGTATCCCAAAATAGCTATTCCACATCTTTTGAGCACACCCATTATTTCAAAATATAAAGGGCTCTCTATTCCAATGTCCCTGTAAACCTCATTTCACAAGGAATAAGGAACATTTCAGAACAGCAATTTATTTTGAAAAAAGTGCATGTAGACAGTGCCAAATTTTGAAATCAGTTATTTCAAAATTAACTCATTGAAATTGTGTAGCTTATTTTGAGCTACAGGTGCAGAGTAGACATACTCAGAGTGAGGAACTGGCTAAGCTACTTAAAAGGAAATATTGAAAAGATGGTGTTATGCCTAGGGCTCCCTTCAAGCGTACAGCTGCATCATCACAGGGGGCACCGATTGGCTTACCACCCTCCTAACCCTCTAATTCTCCCTGAGTGCCACTGAGTCTCTCACTCCCAAAACCCATGTCTTTCAGTACGAGGTCCGTGTTAGCTGACCTAGGCAGGTCTGGCCCTTAGTGGAAGAAGCCAGCAGGAGGGGAAGGGGGAACCTGGGCCCGCCCCCGCTCCAGGTCCTGACCCAGGACCCTAAGGGCAGAGAATCAGCTTCACTGCCCGGTTGGTGGGGTCAATCCTCCTGGAGTTGGCCTCCTCCTCGCTCCTTCCCCTGTGGTGTGGCCCGACTCCTTTTTTAATTGGCGCGTCGGCTGCACCACACCCGACGTGCCTCGGCCCTGCCCCTCGCCATCCCATGGCAGCGCCTTGGGGCCCGCGCCCGCTAACACCGGGGCGGCCCGAGAGCACACCACTCATGACCGCCGTGGGGCTGTGTCTTCGATGGCAAATGCCTCCACCAGCACTCGTGGAGTGCGGGGCTCCCATGGCTCCTCCGCCGTGGAGTCCCGCGCCCCGTCACAGATGGGTAGGTCCTAAGCCCTGCTCTTCAAATGGATTTAGGTATCTATGTCCCGGTAAAAGGGAAGCATGGGTGGAGGGTAGCATAGGCTGGGGGAAGCTGTGCCTTCCTAAATAGCCATATGTGGCTCCATCCATGCTTCATCCCAGACCCCCTCCTACTTCCCGCTCTGTGTGTGCTGGCAGCAGTTCTAGTCCCCTATATAGTGGCCCAAGCTTAAGCTGGGTCTGTATGGCCCATTCTCCTGGCACTTTTAGGAAGGATGGGGGGCAGAAGGGAGGACAAGGGACTAGCCTCTCCCAGCCCTCACACATAACCTATTAAAGGAATTTTCTGTTTCTACTTAGGAGTCAGAGCCATGAACCCTCTCACGGAATTGTGCGTCTAAGTTCTTTCTTGTAAAAGATCAAAAAGAAATGTGCTATGCCTTCATGAGTCTCTCTCCCCCCGTCTTTAACCTGGTAGGTACAGCATTCACGCAGGATGTGGAGGACCTGGGTTCAGATTTTCCTTCCTCCTGATGTGGACTAGGGACTTGAAGTAGGGTCTCCACATTGCAAGTGAGTGTCCTGGCAGCCAGAACACATGTGTCAAAATCTCTTCTGTGGAAGCTTTCACACTTTGTCTGAATATTCATTTGGCTTGTGACTCAGTAGCTCAGGCACTCTTCCAGGGTGTGGAAGACAATTGAAGTCCCTGCTCTACATTAGGCAGAGAGAGTATTTGAACCAGAGAATCTCACATTCTGGGAGAGTGCTCTAGCCACTCAGCTAAAGGTTATAAGAAGGACACCACTAACTCTTCAGATAGTGCTGTTTTGTGCAATGCCTGATCCAGTAGGCAGCCTCAGAAATACCCACTGGATTGGAGTCCACTGGGGATATAGATGTGGAATAACCTAATTTGGGGATCCCATCAGGGCTTAGGTATGGGTTGGATAGCTGGAAAAATGGCCAGCAGTAGAAATGTAGGCACCTAATGAATTTAGGTGTCTGCATGTTTATGCAGGGGTTTCAAGGATCTAACTCCTGAATTTTAGATCCCTAAAGTGGCAGTTAGGCACATAAGCCCTCATTTGGGTCCAGCCCCTGGCTCTCCTGCTAGAGAATCGTGCCTCATATATTGGAAGACTTAGTGCCTTCTATGACATTCTTCTATCTTCTGAAAGCCCACCTGTTCAATGCTGCCTCTGACTGATCGGGAAAGATATAAATCCAAACAATTTGCCTCCAAATTGTTTGGTGAGATGGACACACCGTTAGTATATATATCTCTTTAGTTACCATATGAGAAAGGGATAACTTACAGAAGTATCTACCTTCATATTCAGAGATCCTTGGAGAGGGAACTCTGATGTCTCTGCCCATCCCCATCTAGGTCAGACAGACCAAGAAGGGCCAAATCAGGGAGCAGAACTTCATAATTTCTCATATGCAGCCCAAGTGCAGTCATTATACATAATTTGGGTATGCTAGTACACAAATGCCTCCATCAGAATTAGAGGCTCTTTGTTCTGGGCATTGTACAAACATCTTGATATAAAAAATGGACCTAAATGCCAGCTAGAGGAAGACAGACACAATGCATAATAAGTTGATCCTACAACCCCCAGAAAATAGGCTACATATTCTTGAGAGCTATTTATGAGCCCCTTAACTAATTAACAAATGTACAGACACAGAAAACTTTGTAACTAACAAGACAATACTTTACTTACAGAGGTTACACTCGAAAAGAAAACAATCTTCTCTCAAAACCATGGTTTTAAATGTGCAAGCTATGGGCTTGGTTTTGTTCCCGTTAAAATCAAATTAGCAGTTACTAGCACTGACTTTAATGCAAATGAAAGAACAAGGCCATAGTTGTGGTCTGGCCATTGGAGAATCTACTGTGTATATATCTGTCCATGTGAGCATATGGAATACCTCCACAGCCTGGGTCTTATTATGTATTTTAATTTTTTATTAAATATATAATTCACAAAGTACTTATTAATTATTCTACTGACAACAGATGGTCTACTCATGTGTTATGATAAAGTACACCAAGACGAGTCAAAATAATTAACAAAATGTAAATTATTAATCACTTAAATAAATTGTCAACATTCCCCAAACATACTTTAATCTTATGATGAAACACTTGACAGCAAAATAATATAACTGATATAACAAATTATTGCATAACAACTGTCCAAATTAGGCTGGATGTTCTTATTTTGTGACTGGAAAAATAAGGTCTTTTGAATGTTTTCCAGCATTACCTGAATTTACAGATGTGATTACTGAGACTGGCTTTTGGTGTTTATCAATGTATATACAATTACACACGGCAACCATCAGATTACGGTTACCGTGTGATTAGCACACCAGAAAAAGAAGCAGAAACCCTTGCTGTATTTCCTGTCTGATCAAATGAATCACACTGTCACCTCGGACAAATCATTTCACTTTTTTATGCCTGAGTTTACTCATCTGTAAAATGGACATCATAAATACTTCTAACAGGAGTGTGGGTAAATATTAGAACAAGTATTTTCATACATATTTATAGAGTAAGCTTTTACTAGACATATCTAACCTGTGCAATCCCTAATTCTCATCAGTACAATAGCACACAATAAAAGAGCCTGACAATTAATGAATTCAGCTGATCAGATACCAGCTTCTGCCAAAGCTTTAGGCCTCAGCCAAGGACGGATAAATTCATTGTTGGAAACCATTTTGTTTCTCCAAGTAGGGTTAAAATGGATATTTGTAGGCCATTAGACTAGCCTGCTTATGTCATTTTTTTTATGGTTTCATTGCTTTGTTATAATAGATGTGTAGCTTTATTTTGGCCTGTAAAATAAAGAAACTACAGGCTGTATCCTTTATACTGAGCTAAAGCAAATGAGCATACATATACTTCAGACCTTTAGCATAGATATGTCATGATGAGTTAAAGCAAGTCAGAACTCTGGCATAGACACATGGCTACCTAAGTTCATGCTCTCTTCAAACTTAACAGGTACACTACACAGAACATGGACATCACTGGTTATGTCAAAAATAATAGATGTGAGAATGAGAAAGGTCATTAATTAATATGTATGAATATTCAATCTATAGACTAAGCATATATTTTGTGAATGAAAAAAGTAAATTTGGATATGGAAAGTAGCTATCTAGGCTTGATAGGATGAACAAATCACCATGTTAGTTTTAGTCAGGCTTAAAGTTAGCTTTAATGGTGTTTATACAGCTTTTTAGCTCTCTCTCTAGCTTCTCTGAAATTCTTGTACCTCCCAGAATCAACAACCTGAATTTTAAGCTGTGGACTCTTTGCTGGGCTGACCAGGAGAAGAGAGCAATTCTTGATGACTGGAGGAGAAGAGGTAAAACTGTTGGAAAAGGGGCCTGTGTGGTGGCTGATTCATCACCCAGGAATCAGAGGTTTTAAAATGCCAGGCTGTGCCAGGACTCTCCCCTCTGATTCACAGAGCAGAGCCAGAAGCATCTACCCTGCCTTCACATTTTCTTGGCAAATGTGTCAGCTTATTGGCTGTATCTGCTGCGGGCATTATACTAGCTGCCCCTTTCCACCATATTGGCCCAGATGCAGTTTTGTTTGTTTGGGGTTTTTTTTCTTTCCTCGCAGCAGGTTCAGATGGGCTCTGTTCATGCAGAACATGATGGGTGATAAACCGTATGTCACAGCTCATTATTTAAGTGTATAGCAGATGTTCAGTGCAGGTACTCCAGAAAGGCATGCAGTAACGGATACATGTCTTGGGGAAAAAGACTTAATGGAGAGGTACTTGGTAATTGAGCAAGCTGGGTAGTTGGGGACTCCTATGACTGGTATGGCATGGAGCCAACCGCCCCCCCCCTTCATTATAGTAGTGGCACTGAAATTATTTTAGGGTCGGGGTGCTAAACTGTGCTCTCCCCTATACTGGTTCATGCCCCTCGCCACCTTAGGCTGGGGTCACACCTAGGGATGCCAACTCTCCCAGATCAGACAGACCAGATGCCATTTATAACAATGACATCCAGTCAGGAGGAGTTGGCAACCTAGCCACAGCTGGAGGCAGATGAAGAGTCCCAAGCCGAGGCCAGACGAGGACCCTTGGACTGATGGTCTGTAGAGCCTGGGGGCGGCGGAGTGGTGTGTGGAAAAGCCAGTGGGATCTCAGAGGGGCTACCTGGAGGCCAGGACCCCAGGGTTGGTGGAGCAGCTGGCAGGTCATCAGCAGGTCTGGTCCCAGGCACAAGGAATCTGGGTGCTAAACCTTGGGGCACCCCTACTTTCCATGCCTTAGAGGGGATGGCTGGTAATGTTCTGGCCATGGATTTGCCAGAGGGGCCTGTGTGGAAAAGGAGGGAGCTAGTAAAGGCACCCTCCCAGTTTTATGGAAGAAAAGAAGGGAGGTTACCTGCCTTGTTCATGTTATCTGCTGAGTAGTCCCAGACATCTAATGATAAACAGCATCTAATGATAAAGCTGTGGCCTGATTAAACCCATATCAAATGTCTTCTCTTGTCCTTTTGGCATAGCTCGACAACTGAGAAACCTGGACCATCAGATTATTTTGGCATGTCAGGGGCAATGCTGGTTCTTTGTCTCTTACCACCAGGTTATCTAGAAAGTTTTATAGTATACACTGGAAGACTTACCAGTATTGCTTGGGTCCTTCAGGGCAGGCGACTGGTGATGTGGGGGGGTGCAGAAGTCAGGCTTGGAGATTGAGGAGAGGCTCAGGGCAGGGGGTTATGAGGAGGGAGCTTACGGGAGCAGTTGGGGGGGAGGTGGTGGTGGGCTCAGTGGAAGGATTGGGAGGGGGGCTCAGGACAGGGGGTGGTTTGTCCCCAGTACTGACCCAGAGTGGAAGGGAAGGCCACACACCCACCCCATCCTCCAGCTTCTCCCTAGGGCTGGCCCAGGGTGTGTGTGTGTGTGGGGGGGGTCACATGCATCCCCGGGGTGGGAGGGGCTACCCAGCTGCCATCAGGAGGGTTGGCACCAGCAGCCAGAATCTACACAGTGTGGTGTGCTCTCCCCACTCCCCTGCAGTAGAAAAGGCAGGGCAGGGAGAGGTGAAACAGGGGTGGGATGGGGGCAGAGCAAGGGGCAGGGAGAGGTAGTGCCGACCAGACACAGCGCTATACATTTTAGAGTGTATGCAAATAACAGTACTAATTCCATACTGGCAACATACTGGACTTATAATGATGTGGTTAGTCTTCATGAAATCCTTGTAAGCTGCTGCATGCATTCACCTTTCTTATTTCTTTATTACATTCTATAAGGTAATGTTTAAGTTTTTGCCTTGCCACTATAAAAAATGTTTACTTTGAAACTGTGAGCCCAATCAGGAGGGATCCACTCCTGCCCATCAAGAAGGCATCTCAAACTAAATGGGCCATTGTGGGACATCACAATACAAAGTTTTTGTTAATTAGCCCTTAAACACATGATGAGGTAAAAGGGCTTGTCCCCATCAGCTTGTATTCTGAAAGAAGGAAATAAAAATAGCTCACAGGAAAAGTGGGCTTTTTTGGATTCTCACAGGGCTGGAGACATGAAACAGAAGCAGAGATCTTAGGGTCAATGTGGGTTAGCTTTAAAAGATATGCACAGCTTACAGACGACTACAATTCTGTCATCTTTTGAAACCAGTGTATTGTTACACTCTGTATTCTTTATGAGTATACACTTGTGATATGGATATGACATAACAGATATACTTTATGCAAGATGGCTCATGAAGGTTATGATTTACTGAATGTGATTATTCAATTTGTACACCTGTATAATTTCTGTATCTGAATTTAGGAATATTGAACATTTATCTGTATATCTAATGTGCGACTTTGCCTGTCACCAACATCTAGCTCTTCAGGTACAACACTGAAAAAAGCCAAATAGGACTGATGGTGCATTAGTCCAAACAGTGGACTGTGAGAGCACCTATCAGCAGGACAATAATGGCTGCTGTAGTCCAGCAGAGATAGCTGATAGTGGATACGGGTGTTCCCTCTAAGCTGCATGGCAGCACAGCTTCACAGGTGATTAATCAGCAAGGAGCCCCTGACTGGGTGAGGCTGATAAATCACCTGTGAAACTGTGCTGTCACACAGTTTAGAGGGAACACTGGTAGATACCCTTTTTCCCCTTTTGGAATACCAGTGTTTTTCCACTGGAAGACAATGGGTTCCCACCTTACACAAGAGCATACAAGGCAGGGAAGTGACGTCATCAATATTCCCCCAAGGGTCCATACTGGGACCAATCTATAAATGATCTGGAGAAAGGGGTAAACAGTGAGGTGGCAAGATTTGCAGATGATACTAAACTGCTCAAGTTAGTTAAGAACAAATCAGACTGTGAAGAGCTTCAGAAGGATCTCACAAATCTAGGAGATTGGGCAACAAGATGGCAAATAAATTTTAATGTTGATAAATGCTGCAGGGTAAACTGAGGCAGTTCATGGTATTTTGCTAAGAACCCCTATTCAAATTCTGAAGTCCGGTATAGGCCTCTGACCTGTAAACCTCACAAACAGACAGTTATAGCATAAGTTAGCATGACTCTGAGAAAGGTATAGTTGCCCTGGTAACCACATTCCAAGGGGCCACACCAGACAACACAGACTGATACTGAAAAAACCTTGCTAACATGTTTTGCTTTAATCCTAGATAATGGGCCCATAAACTCATGGATCACAACAGTGTGAGGTGCCATCACAGATGCATAATAATGTAACTGACAAAAGTTGCCATTTAATTGTCTGTTTGTTGATGTTAGTTTATTTAGCTTGTTAAGAAAAACTACTTGTATTAGAGATAAGGTGTTTGTTTGACAATGGGCGGAGATGCTATGTAATCTTTCTTAACTTATTGGCTTACGTGCTCATTTTGTCTTGCTGCTAGAACCTATTGAATTGTTTCCCCTCTGCCCATCAGCCCCCTATATAATCTATTGTAATGTTTTGCTTAAGCACTGTTAACCAGCTTAACCCCTGGTAGCACTCCATCAGCGCTATGTGTAATAAATCCTTTTGCCTGTTTTCACCGCATCCAGAGTGTCCAGTAATGCACTTTGGAAAAAATAATCTCACCTGTACATACAAAATATCAAATGTACATACTAATTTAGCTATAAACATTCAAGAGAGACATCTTGGAGTCATTGTGGATAGTTCTCTGAAAACATCCACTCAATGTGCAATGGCAGTCAAAAAAGCAAACAATGTTAGGAATCATTTTAAAAAGGGATAGAGAATAAAACAGAGAATATCTTATTGCCTCTATATTGTCTGCCACATCTTGAATACTGTGTACAGATGTGATCTCCTCATCTCAAAAAATATTGGTATTGGAAAAGGTTCAAAAAAGGGCAACGAAAATGGTTTGGGGTTTGGAATGAGTGCCATATAAAGACAGATTAAGTAGATTGGGAACTTAGAAAAGAGAAGACTAAGGGGCTATATGCTAGAGGTCTATAAAATCACGACAGGTATGGAGAAAGTGAATAAGGAAAAGTTATTTACTCATTCCTATAACCTAAGAACTAAGGGTCACCAAATGAAATTAATAGGTAGCAAGTTTAAAACAAACAAAAGGAGGATCCAGAAAAGGCTGGATCACTGGTATCTCAGCATGTCAGGTAGCATCTCAAGTGGGGTAACCTGTCACAGACTAACTCATTTGTGCACGTATGTATGTATACATACCCCCTCTTTAATCTTGTAGTAACTCTCATTTCCTTTCTTAGCTAATAAATCCGTAAGTGGTTTACCATATGATTGGCTGCACACATTTTTTTGGGGTCCTTTAGGACAGGAAATACCTTAATATTTCGTGATATTTGGAGTACAGCAACCATATATCACTAAATCTTATCTTGCCTGGGTGGGAGGATAGACTGAAAGCCCAAGCACACTGTCTGTGACTCCATGTCAAGACTTATCTTGCTTTAGGAGTTCATATTTGATATTTGGTTGGTAAAATTAATTACAGAAAATACAAAATGTGTGATGGGGTGAGGGGGGTTTCTCTTCTCTATTTTTTGACTGTTTGCCTTGAGGTTGGCGGTCATAGTTGTGAACCACTCCAGACAGCAACCCTCTAGATATGTTGTTGTATTGGGCTCTCTACAGCATACCTCCATGTACACTTTTAAAAGATCAGTATGCAGCCTTACTATGTGGAGAGGAAAAACATTTGCATTTCTTACATACACAGGCCTAGTAGCACTCCCTCTGCCTTGACACTCACTGTTTTGTTATGTTTGGAGCTTCTCTCATTTGACCCTGTATGCATTAAGCCTCTTGACTCATAAATGAGTCCAGGCACTGCCCCAGGCTGGGGTTTCCAGTGACACTCTGGGGAGGTACAGATCTTCTGTCTAGCACTCTTTTCCAGAGAACTGAGACCGCATGCAGGAAGAGGTCTAACTACCTAGCCCTTGGGACTAGATCTGACCCCCCAGATTCCCCGAAGCTTAGGCCCACTCCCTTTTCCTGGGAGTTCTATCTTGTGGACACCTAGGATTTACAATTCACCTCTTCACAGATGCATGACAGTGAAAGGGAACAAACAGACTTTGCACTTTTGTTCTTTGCTGCAGTAGCTTGAGAATTAATCAGATCTGTATAAAATAAACATGCTCATATGTCTTTCCCTGCTCTGGTTTTCTCACCATTTTAGAGACGTCATTGAATTTAGGGCATAGTTCTCCACGAAGCCCAGGTTTGTCCTCCTTAAAGTGGCTTCTCTTCAGAATCACAGAGACCGTCCTCTCATGCTCAAAACTAGATGGGGTCCCCTTGTAGTTAAACCACACCATAGTTGCTTCAGAAGCATACCTATTCCTACCCCTCTCCTGCCTAAAGCTTCCTCTGTCACCACATGTTTATATGTTCTGCTATTAACTGGGTTCTTTATTCTGCTGCTATTACTCCTCCTCCATGCAGAGAGGTGGGGAAACCAGCTTATTCCACTTCAGCCATCCCATTATTCCAGAGTGTTTCTACCTGGATAAGCAACTAGCAAGATCTAACCACTGACTACTGTTCCTGCTCTGGCAGAGATATGCTATAGCCCCTCTTAGCATACACTTAGGGTACATCTAAACTACATGGCTCCGTTGACGGAGATTAGTGTACTCGAAAAAGGGAAATGAAGTGGCGATTTAAATAATCGTCACTTCATTTACATCAAAATGGCTGCCGCGCTGTGCTGATCAGCTGTTTGGCGGCACAGCGCGGTAGTCTGGATGCTCCACGGTCGACAAGGGGAGCCCTCGTCAACTGCCCCAGTAAACCTCATTCCATGAGGCATAACGGGGCAGTCGACAAGGGCTTCCCTTGTCGACCGCGGAGCGTCCAGACTACCACGCTGTGCCACCAAACAGCTGATCCGCACAGCGCGGCAGCCATTTTGATGTAAATGAAGCGGCGATTATTTAAATCACTGCTTCATTTCCCTATGTCTAGAAACCTAATCTACATGGCTCTGTCGATGGAGCCATGTAGTCTAGACATACCCTTAGAGGGAATCCATGATACACCATTTCAGATAGCTCCATAATATCAACCACAAATTATAAACTGTAAATAGATTCCCCAAGTCATCACAGGGATCAGAAGATTAGTTCTTTTTCTATTGAAACATTTCGGCTAAAAATCAACTATCGATCACATGAAGGATAATTCATATTGGAAGGGCATAGTGACTTGTAGAACTTTAAACCAGTGATAGCAACTGTTCACACCCATGCCCAGACAGAAGGGAATTACCTCTCTCTGTGGTTTCACTACATACAATAGTAATGCTTTGCAAGATGACAAGCATGAAAATTATGCCACTGACACAGGTGGTGTGTTTTATTATCACTCTGGGCTGTGCTACTACTCTTATTCAAACAAAGAGAAAACTTTTGTTTGGCCTTCCAGCATCTTTGCCAAACACTGTGGCAGCTGCTGATACTTGTACAGATCAGTCAGGTTCTTTCAAAAGCAAAGAACAAATATGTGCCACTCAGAGAAACCCATAATGTGCAGAAGAACAAAAATATCAAAGGATTAAATTGATTTCTAGTTACAAGCTTCAGAGTGTAGAGCCTGCTACACTATCCATGCTTAGTAGTTCTGCTAAATCTCTTATGATCCACGGGCCCAAATGATTGCCAGATGACTGTAATATTCTCAGATGGCTATAATTTAGACTATATATAATGCCTATACATATGTATTTTACAGCTGCGCTGCAGCTTGGCTTGTTCATGCTGCTGTTTCCAATATCCAGCAGAGTGCTGAAAAAGCTTTGCACACAAAGACTAACTTTGGCTTATTAGATTATTCATTAGCAATGAAAATATATTTTCAGTGTAACTGTTACACATCCACAGATACATTCACAACTGCAGTTTCTTTAGGAAAGTGCAGCGTCTGCAGCTGCTGCTCTGGAACACGATCAGTAGCTATTGTTCAAATGTCGTCTTAAAGGCCTATTGGGATTGTTCAGCTTCATGTCACTCAGTTGGTTTCCACTGTCTTCCCCTTCCACAGAGTAGAGCTGCTGAGCTTTTAAACGTGCATGTGCAGTAGCCTTGGGGTGTTCAGGGCAGCAGCATATCTAGGGGGTTGCAGTCATTAATTACCAGACTCTTCTGTTGTGCACAGTTGCACTGCTGAGAATTAGGGATTACACAGGCTAGGTAGGTCTAGCAAAAGCAGCTTTATGCTTTGCATATTTAGCACATTCTGACAACATCCTGGTCAACAGATCTTAGGGACTATTCAGATTCAGAAGTAGAGAAAAGCTGCAGATGCTCAGAAGGTCTTGGAAATCAAATTCAGTCAGTATCTCCAGGGGATGGCTTTAGCTTCAGTAACTACTGTCAAATGTCTGAATTCTTGAAGCCTCTTTATTGCTCTAAGCTTTACATAAAGAGAGGGCATGCTTCATAGAATCATAGAAAGTGGAGCCAAGAAAAGACCTATTAAGTCATTCTGTCCTTCCCTCTGCTGCTGCAGGGGCTTCTATCTACTGAGTACTCTTGGGTGCTTTGTGAAGTCTCCTTTTAATGACTTCAGGGATAGGGCAGCCACCAATTCCTGGAAGAGACCATTCCACTGTCTAATAAATCTTGTTGTTTCAAGTTTTTCTTGATATTCAGCTTTAATGGTCCGTTACTCTATTTTACATCGTTCCAGTTACCCCCCTTTGGCTCTCCCCATATATTTCATATCCTTCAGTGTTTATAACCTTCAGATACTTGTACTCAGATACTATATATCCCAATTAGTCATTGGGTTGCTAAGCAATATATGGAGAACAAAAGCCCTCCATCTCTTAGAGATTCTGCAATTTCTTTCCAAGTTGTTGCCAACTTTTTGGTATACATATATAGTCTAGTCTGGTTTCACTAGCTCCTGAAACGAGAATGGCCATAATGTCCCTGAGCCGTGAGACATGATGCCTTGGTATATCAAAATTACACTGTTTTTTTGACAACCTACAAAACACACTCTACTTCCTGCCCACAACCCCAATGACAAACTCTTCTTCTACATTAGTTATGACCCTCAATGTTATAAATAATAACTGACCAGTACATTTGCCAAAAACTTGTCTACACAGTGAGTTAGTGTGTGGCATGCCAGGGTTTGAATCTAGATCATGCTCGCTTGCAATGCACTAACTCCTCCTGAGGATCCTGCTACAGTGTACTATGCCAAAGCACACTTTGCAACTTGTATTGTGCTCTAGCAGGAACCGTGCAGCCAATCAGCATGAGGAAAGCTATGGCACTGTAGATTCACATCCTGGCTTGCCATTTACTAACTCACTGTGTAGACAAGCCCCAAGATTGGACACTTCCCTTCCAGTCTAAATAAGTATGAACTCAAAACAATTACAAATTCATAGTTGCTAGATGCACCACTTTTAAAGTTGTATTACCAAAAATGCTCAATTATTTACTCATCGACCTCCCACTCAAATACTTCTTTGTTACACTGTTGTTTTAACTGTATTACTGCCTCACTTCAATGAACTCTCTGGATGCTGCTGGTTCAATTTATACCCACAAAAATAACTTTGGAAAAAAAAAAGAAAGAAAAAAAAAAAGGAAAAAAGGTATTGGAGTGGGGGGCTATAGGGCTGGGTGTACTGTTTGCACACATGAAGCTCTGTGCTCTGATTTACTTCTTAGGCTGTTCATTGACAGCCTCTGAAAATGGTATTTATTTCTGTTCAATATTTTGAATTTATCAGGATCTGCGCAGAAGAAAAATCTGAATCTTTCAGAGCATTTCCTATCTGTAATAAAATATGTTTACTCTGTTGCAAAGTTAGATCTTAAATTTTTATGTAGGACCTCCAATTTTTCAAAACAGAAACAACTCGAGCAGGACACAAGCTAAAGTGTCTGTCAGTTAAACAGATAACTTGCAAATCCAGTCAAACAACTAAAGGGTATTGCACTGTCAAATCACCAGACTGCAAATCCCTGGTCCGGCGGTTTGCTGTCTTTTAGAGGAGGATGCAAACTGTTTAGCTTTTCCATGCCCTCCCCCTCCATCTGCCTACTGACCCATGCATCTGCCTGAGCATCCGCTCCACTGGAAGTTTCATGCCTGCCTTGATACAAGAAAGTAAAGTGCTGCATGACAGCAGCTTCACTGGGATTGAGGATAGAAGGATGGGGAAGACTGAAAGCTCCATATCTGTTTGGAAAGCTGAGAATTAGGGAAGGAAATGTCTGTGAAAACATTGTCAGTGACAATGTCCTAAGAGGAAAGAGTAGAAAAAACCCAGTAAGGTCTGAGAAGAATGCTGCAGTTTGTTTCACCATTAGAAATGGGGGACAACTGATTTTAGGGATATACATCAGGTAATATCTATATAGTCTAGGTAAGAGTGCAATCTTACAGGGATTCACCTGCCCAAAAGTGTGGGGAATTCCACGACTCTGGTTTGTAATGCCATGTATCCTTAGTTCTCCAATACCAATACTTGGTTCATACTACTAGCCAGTGAAATTACATTGTGGTTGATAATGGAGAAGGCTTTTCTTGGTTCCTTCATGGGCATGAGAACAGATGGCAAGTGACCATTTTTACTAAATTTATTTACAGTAGTTTCAGTGGCCTGTAGCTCTATATTATAATTTTCCCCAAATGTCATGCAGGTAATTTCCTAAAGAGACATATACTGATTTAGTGAGCCTCAGCAAGGTTTCCTGAAACAGGAAAGCCAGCAGAAACATTAAGCACAATGAAGTGGAACTGAACTTACTTCACTAAACTAAAACAATTTTATAACTGAACTTACTTCACTAGACTAAAATCAACTCCATGTAAAAAAACCCAGCCAAACAAAACCACACCTTCCCTCCCAACCACACCTATCTCTGGTGATTCAGGCTGTGTCTAGAATACATCCCTTTTCTCAAAAAAGGGATGTAAATTAGACACTTCAAAATTGCAAATGAAGCCGGGATTTAAATTTTCCACTCTTCATTTGCATAATGGCGGCCGCGTTTTTTTTTTTTCAAAACGGGTCTTTTTGATAGGAAAATGGCAGTTTAGATGGGGCTCTTTCAAAAATAAAACCCTTTTTCGAAAGATCCTGTACTCCTCAAAAAATTAGGCTGCCATTTTGCAAATGAAGCGCGGGAAGTTTAAATCCTGGCTTCATTTGCAATTTCAAAGTATCTAATTTACATCCCTTTTTCGTGAAAAGGGATGTAGTTGAGACACAGCCTCAGTGTTTCAGAAATTTGAGGATATTCTCAGGTAAAATTTTCCTGGATTAACAAAGCTTCAGAGAAGATGAAGGTAGTTTCCCACAATAGCCTCAGTTGGATTATAACCCTCATACCTCTTTAAAGTATAATAGTTCTGCTTTGCTTTTCCATTGGCACCTCCAGCAATCTTTCATACATAAGATTTTGGGAGGTAAGGTGTTAGAATCCCTGACTGAGATCAGAGAATAGGTAGGGCCTTTACAGTGAGTACACCAAGTAGCTCTATCCAAACAAAAACATCCCACCCATCATAAACTCCGGATTTTTTTTATCTAGTAATGGAGGTTTGACCTCCCTGGTTCAGCACCCTGAGGAGCTGAGCAGGCCCAAATCAGGGAGTTTGCCAGACCAGGGAAGGTCAGTGCTCCCCTGCTGACTGCTCCACACCCTGGGACTCCAACCTTGCAGCCAGAGTTCCCCTGGGTTCGGCTGCCCCGGCGGCCCCAGCCCCACTCACATGTCAGTGGCCTTGCTGCCTCTGGGGATTCCTTGAGGCTCCAGTTAACACTCCCTTGCTGCCGCCTGGGTCCCACAGCCACTGGGGCTTTTCTAGCCCTGCCTTGCCCCACTGCCACTGGGGGTTCTTCGGCCCTGCCTGGCCCCACTGATGTGAGACAGAGGCTTCCTCAGCCAGGGTGCTTGGCCACTTTGGCCTGCTGCCGCTAGGAGGTTCCTGGGGTTCCTCAGCCCCACTGCTAGGGCCAGTCCTGTTCCCGCCAGGGTTCCCTGGGATTCTCTGGCCCAGGGTTCTACAGCTGGCGTCAGGCCCAGCTAACACCAGGGCTTTCTTGGCCAGGGCAGGGGCTCCCCATTTTCTTCCTGGTCCTGCTGATGCTGGGGTTCCCCAGCTGAAGCCAGGGCTCCCCATCTACTGCCTGGCCCAGCTGCTGCTGACCCAGCCAGTGCTTCCCAAGCCTGGTTCCCACTCCTGGTATCTGAGGCTCTTTGGTCCAAACATCCATGGCCCTGCCGAACCACTGATGTTGCCAATCAGAGAGCTCCTGATTTGGAGGTTCAACCTGTATATAAAGTCCCATAATGATGAGAGACACTTTGTCCCCCATTTTTGCCTTACAAAGATAGCTCCATTCACTTCAGTCCTCAGATTGTACTATGAAGCTGAACTGGACAAAAAGAGATCAAGGATTCTTCATTATATATTAGCAAACTCAAAAGTTTAAGGCAGCTGAATATTCTGTTTAATAATAATAATCTCTGTAATCACAGACAGCTCAACAGAACAATATTTACTGATGGTGTTTTAGAACAATTTGAAGCCAATTATAATTGTAGCAAATTCTGATTGGTCCCTACGTGCAGGTTCTTTGTAGCTTACAATGCAATAGTTAAGAATCTGTGACCAATAAAATTATAAAAGCTATTAAAATGAGGCTTAGAACTGCATCATAGAAATGTTTCTCTGAATAGAAACTTGCCACAGAAGGTCTCCGTGTAGGATGCTTGCCTGTGCGTGTGTGTCTCTAGCTCTGTACACCCACCCTCCTCATCTGTGTGAAAACATACAAATAATTTCCCCCTCATTGCACACAAAAAGGCCCCCCTCAATCAACTGAGAAAACAAAACAAAACAACCCCTCCCCTCAAACCAAAACAATTACAGTTGTGCAAGAGGTGGTGTCTAATGAGTAAGCTACTTGACTGGAGAGTTGGGTTTTATTTGTGTCTCTACTTATAATCCATTATTCAACTCGAGGATATGTTATTTCATCTGTTTCCCCTCCCTTCTGACTTGATTAAGTAGACTGCAAGTTCTTGTCCCTTTTTGTGTGTTGGTACACTGCCTGATGTTTAGCTAGGGCCTTGAGGCAAAATTACAGTGGAAATAATAATAGGAAAATATTGCAAGAAAGTCTTACAAAATCAGAGACCTTAACTCTCCAGTCATCTTATGAAGCCTCCAATAATAGATTTTGCCATTTGAATATTTTTTCATTCACATCCACCACTCTCTACATTCAGACCTGGCCTCTTCACCTCCATACAAAAACTGCAGCCTTTAGCTCTGCTATTTGACAAGAAAATCCTAAAAGCCAGATGATTCCTAGGGTAATATTTAAAAATACCAGGGCAGAGTAGGGTGAATTACTGATTTTTGTTTGGTTGGTTTTGTTTCAGACAACAAACTAAAATATCATACAATCAAAGGCCTGGAAGGGACCTTAACAGGTCATTTAGTTCAGTCCCCTGCCCTCACTAAGTATTATCTAGATGGGTACAGGTAAAATATGACTATGGGCAAGATCTAGCTGCCAAACCACCAGATCTGGCCTGACACCATCCTGTGGCTTAGCAGGAGTCTTGTGCAGACTCCCTGCACTCTGTGGCTCACTCAAAGCAGATAGTGCAGGGGCCATGTGTTCTCTGCATGCTGCATGCCTGGGGGAGCTCTGCACACTGTCCCCACCCCAGCACAATTTTGCAGTGGAGGAGTGGAAAGCAGAGAATCTGCCGAAGAGTCTGACTGATTGCTGGCTGGGAGCCTTCTAGGTAAGCATCTCCCATCAAAGGTTGCACCTGGAACTCCTGCCCCTCTGTCCCTCCAACCACACATCTTGTACCCTTCCCCAGCTTACAGCCCAAACTCTCTGCACTTCTGCTCCTGCACCCATATCCCCTCCCAGACCTGACACCCCAATCCCTGCCCTAAATCACAATCCAACTTCCTGTTCCCTTGTCCCTAATCACAACCCTCTCCCAGACACTGCACTCCCTTCTGCACCCCTTGTCCAGGTCAGAATTCTCTCCTGCATCCATACTACACCCCATACACTGCACCCAATCTCCTGCCCCAGGTCACAACCCCATCCTTCATCCGAAATTCTTCCCAGACTCCACATATCTCCTGAACCCCAGTCCTCTGCCCTGAGCTACCTTTTGCACTCAACCTCCATCCCAAATCCTGTACCTCCTCCATTAATATCATGGAAGAGTGGGACTCTTGACCACTTAAATTCTTGGAGTGTCTCCCCCATTAAAAATTATTGTCCATCCCTGACGTAGACCATCCTCGTGAGCTGTTAGCCAGACTAATTATTATCTAGGCCATCCCTGACAGGTGTTTGCATAAACTGCTCTTTGATCTCCAGCCATGGGGATTCCTCAACTTCCCTGGGCAATTTGTTTCAATCCTTAACCACTCCGATAGGAACCATTTCCTAATGTCCAACCTAAACTGCTCTTTCTGCAGTTTAAGTTCATAGCTTCAGGAAAACATTTTTCTCCCTCTTCCTTAAAACAACTTTTATGCACTTGAAAACTGTTATCATATTCACCATTAATCTTCTCTAGATTAAACAAATCCTGTTCTTTCAATCTCCTCTAAGTCATGTTTTCTATATTTTTAATCATTTTTGTTGCTCTTCTTGGGACATTTTCCTAATTTGTCTTCATCTTTCCTGAACTGGACACGGTACTGAAGTCGAGGCCTAATCAATACACAGTAGAGTGGAAGAACTACTTCTTGTGTCTTACTTAGGACACTCCTTTTAATACATCCCAGAATGATGTTTGCTGCTTCCCCCCTCCAACAGTATCACATTGTTGACTCATATTTATCTTGTTGCCCACTATGACCCCTAGATGCCTTTTGGGCAGTACTCCTTCCTCGGCAGTCATTTCCCATTTTGCATGTGTGCAACTGAGTGTTCCTTCCAAAGTACAGAATGTTGCATTTCTCCTTATTTAATTTTATCCTATTTACTTAAGACCATTTCTCCAGTTTGTCCAGATTATTTTGAATTTTAGTCCTACCTGCCAAAGCACATGCAACTCCTACAAACTTGGCATCAGACACAAACTTCCTAAGTGCCAGTATCTAAAAATCACCAGTGATGATACTGAAGAGAACTAGAGCAAGGACTGGGAACTTCTGGGATCCCACTCAATATGTCATTCCAGCTTGAACCACTGAAAACTACTCTCTGGGAATATTTTTCCAACCAGTTATGGTTAAATTAGCTTCATCTAGGTTGTGTTTCCCTTATTTATTTATGAAAAGTCATGCAAGACAATATCAGTAATGGAATCAAGATGTACCTCACCTACCAGTTCCCTCTAACCACAAGACTTGTTACCTTGTCAGATAAAACTATTAGGCTTGTTTGACATCATTTGTTCTTGACAAATCCATGCTGACTGACCTTAGCTTCTTTTATCAGAGTACTCATTTTGGTTCTGAGAATGTTTGGAATGTTGGTGTAGTCCAGTCAGCTTCAGAAAGCTACATGTGTAAATCTGTCCCCCTTATAACTTTTAGCTCAGATGTTGGGATGTGGGGGACCCACATCTGAATCCTCACTTTGGAGCAAGTCCTTGGACACCAGCCTTCTAGATGAGCAACCTAACCACCACGCTATAGGCTATTCAGGAAAGTTTGTTCTCAATTTCTCCTGTTGAATATGTTCCATCTTTTTATAACCATACACGTAATTGGGCCAAAGATAGAGATAATGACATTAGAGGTGCACAGATCGAGGTTCACATGGAATGCAGGAGATATTGATTCAGAACTTCACTCTCCCTGATTCAGAGGAGGGATTTGAATTTAAAGGAATGTAGTATTATTCAACATCAGAGAAATCCCCATAGGACAGGTGGGATTTTTAAGACCATTCTTAATAAGCTTTTGCCAGTGTGATGAGTGATATTATCTGAATAACTTCTATTACTGTTAACTTGCATAAATTCCTATGAATCCACATGGCATATACCCACTAATGTTATCTTTAAATAATTTTTGTTGGGAGGATGCTCTAATATGTCTAAAGAAACTGTTGGACCAATGTTGAAGTAAATTATTGATGAATGCCTGAGGAAAACAAGCTTCCAGCCAAACCAGAAATTCTGAGACTAGACTTGTCCACAGTTTACTTCACTTTCTTTTTCAAAGCTAGCTAGGATGGAATAAGATGAATACAATTTATTGAATGCTTTTGAAACTCAAAAATGAGTCAAAATGTTTGGGGAAGATGGCTGAGAAATTATTGATTTATGCTTTAGCTAAACTGATTCATCCATCCATCATTTTAAGTTATTGACTTTTAAGGCCCTAACTATACAATGGAAGAATTAAAGGTTGGGGTACATTATTTCATTTTAGTTTCTTTTGATTGTGCCTGTTTCATACCTGTGTATTCATGTGTGTGCACGCACACAGACAAAGCTGCTTTCTTTTCCTTCTGGGTGCAAAAGTCAAAGAGAAAGTTAGTAATCTCTATGTCAGAATTCCATCTCTTCTCCCATCCTGCTAAGATTCCAGATAAAAAGGCACCATCAGGAAACAAATAATTGTAAAATGTCAGTATAAGATCAGACTCCACGCCCTCAGCCTCCATTTAGACAGTCAGCTTCCAACCCAGATAAGATTCCCCATCACACAAATAAAATTTAGGATGAAGGATAAGAGAAGATGAAGGATTCTGATAGAACAAATTATTGGAGAGTGATTTTTCCCTTGTCATTTATCCCATCATGCAGAAGATGAAGTGAGCAAATGTAGAAATCATGTTTGGCTTACAAGCTTAGTCCAGAAAACTTTTTGAACTAAGTTTCCCTCCCAATTCTAATGACACTTACCACTGCACTGGTAAAGCTAGAAGCAAGGACAAGATTTTTTGTGTGGTGCATTCACTCCCTTCAGTCCAGGAAATCACTTTTTAACTGTGGAACCCAGCCATTCTGGTCACAAACCAGGTAAACATATTCCTCTACCCAGTGACTGCTTGCTTCCTGGTAGATGGTGCTCTAACACTGATTGTTTCTTCCGGCAGTGGAATTCAGTCAAGATGGAGGCAGATAACGAATAAATGTCTAGATAACACAGGGAAGGTGGTGGTTTGTTTCATTCTGGTTTTCCGATCAGTATTTGATTTGTTGTTTGGTTACATGAGAAAAATCAATCTGAGCCCCAACACAAGGAAAGATCCTGTTATTATGAGGGTATCTTTTTGTTTGAGAGTTCTTTTTGTATGTGTGTTTGTTTTACATTTAATGTATTAGGAGACACCAAAAGATATATTAAAGATAGAAGGGGTCAATCTATTGGAGTTATGAAAACCTGCACCTTAAAAAAGAAAGCTCTAATTTTTTTGAATGCAGCCAGGTGAAGATTCAGCTCATAGATTTCTAGAAACAGAAAGCATGAAGAAAACTGCAAACACACATAAGGCAATGAAGTGTGAGAGCTGAGCCAGGGAACAGTAGGTGAGGGCTATTCCATTTTCCTGTGCTAATTAAAGCTCACAGTGTACAGTCTTTTAAATCACATAGATGAGCATGTCTGGACAGAAATAGCCCAACTGAGGCCACCATGACTCAAGTGAGTAAGAGTTCCATAATTTATCTATAAAGCCTGTAAGGGATTTCAAATACAGAAAGAGGGAGAAAAGTAGCAATCTCTGGCTGCTGAGAATTCAAGAGGCAAGCAAACACTGACTTCTCAAGACACTGAGATAGGTTTCTGAAAGCGGTTTGTAGATTTGCTTCTCTGCTTATATGGCATGCGTGTTGTTCATTATTTCTGTGTGAAGGCTCCTAACTGAGAAGGTTCAATGCAACTAGCATTCAGTAATGATGGTGGTGGTTGTGTGCCCAATGTATTTTTCTTCACAGAGCAACAGTTCCCCCAAAGTTGGACTTGATTGAAGTTGCCACTAGGGTGACCAGACACTAAGGGCATGTCCACACTAGGAAATTATTTTGAAATTACTTATTTTAAAATAATATTTCCCAAAATAATAATTTCAAAATAGCACATACAGTCTGTGGGGAAGCCTTGAAATTAGTCTGAGTCAGGCTCCCTTAATATGGATGTGCTATCTTAGAGCCCCAGGAAGCACTGGGAAGTAATTAGTTTGAATTAGTCTGGGGAGAAGTTATTTCGAAATAGTGGCACTCGAGTGGCCATGCTACCACTAAACTACCCACTAGTGTTACACCTTGTAGAAAGCAGGATTTATTATTTTGAAATAACCAATTCATTATTTCAAAATAACGGGTTTGGTAGCATGGACAGTCTGCTTGTTATTTTGAAATAAGGGGAGTTATTTCAAAATAACTCCCTAGTGTAGACCAGGGCCAAGTGTGAAAAAATCGAGACGGGGGATATGAGGGAATAGGCGCCTATATAAAACAAAAGTCCTCAATATTGGGACTGTCCTTATAAAATTCTGTTCACCCTCTCAGAAACAGAGGGGGAGGGCTTTGAAGAAGTTGCATGGCAATTGCAGAGTCTGGGCTTGATGCCGAGAATCTTGTAACTGGTCAGATATAAATTGAATTTTAGCAACCAAATATACACATTCAGATCTCCAGAGGAAGCTGGTTCCTTTGTGTAGGTGAGGTAGACAGAGGCAGCTGTTGAAATGGAATCCATTGCACCAAACAACCTATGAGCTGATTTAATTCAAATTGGAATTTCTTATTCCTTGGTTTTTGCCTCAGAGAGGAGTGAGAGGGATGCAGGTGGCTGATAAAAATATATCACTCAGTCATAAGGTTAAAGAAAAATCCAAACCAAAAGGAATTTAGTCTTTCAAGGAGATAATTAACAATGAAACATAGTATCAGACACTCAGCAGGTGTAAATCAGAATAGTTCCATCGAGGTCAAAGTAGCTGTGCCAATTTATATCAGTTGAGGCCCACAATATTTTAGCAGGTTTAGGGCAAGAATTTGAATTTAGGTGAACTGGTGTAAATTCAGAGGAATGCTATCAGTTTCAAGTGTATTTAAATTAAAATATAGCCCATAGTGAATATCAGAACTACATACAGTCTTCAAATTATATATACAAACATCCCATAATAGATAAGATAAATGTTGTGATATTTTTAAAATTACATCCTAACAACTGCATAAAAAAGACATGAAGTTTGCAAAGTCAAAATCTTGGAAAAACAAGAATTAAAGGTTGCTTATGCCTACCTTAATTTGCCCCCTTGTGTCTGAGCAGTACATGATTTAAGTACATGATCATGGTCTATTCGCACACCCTCCTCCCCTCCCCCAATCCCTATCTCCATCCCAAGTTCCCTGACTTATTTGGTGTACAGAGCCTAAGCTGGCATAAAATTAGTGGGGCTTCTTTCAATGTCATTGGAGCTATGCCACTTTTCCCCAGTGGTGGATCTTTCCCAACATGTTTATTGAACCAAAGCCAAGCAATAAAACCATCATTGCTTGTTTCTCCAGCACCCATCTTGTCTCCACTAACTGCCTCAGTGCGAGCTTCTAGTTCCAGTTTCTGTTGCCCGTTTCTAGGTGCTGTGTCTGCACAAAAGGGAGCCTGTAACAACTTTGTGACGCCGCCTTAGCTTTGTGTTTAATGCATATATTAAAAAGTAAAATATCAAAAGAACAGTGCAGATATGGAAAACATTTTGTTTTAAATCTCCAGGAGAAACAAAATATTTGAGGTATTTTTCCAAGTTTAGTGACAGATGTTGCTATGCTGACAAGTCAACAATTGCTCAGCCCGTGCCTGTGTTGAAAGAGAAGCTGCAGTTTTAAAATGTGATTTTCTTCTGAGAAAGGTCTGTAAAAATAGCACCATAGAGGCTCCATGTTTGTATCACAGTGATTTCCAGATCAAATGTGTAAAGTTCACAGCTAAAAGGATAATCTTTTCTTACAGTCAGTCCTTCATGCTCAGACTGAGATTTAAGATGAATTCTTTCTTAATGTGAGAGTTATATCATTGTCATAAAGACAAACCAGCAATCCCCTTGTCTTCAAATTATTCCCCTGTTGTCACCTAAGCAAACCAATTGATCCTGGTGGTTTTGCAAAGGTATAGCTAAATTGGAATTCAATAATTCTTGCCCATAATGCACAAGAATAGAATAAATCCAGCTGACTGTGTGTCTGCCTTGGCTGAGCAAGGCTGATGAAAACAAAAACTCTCTCAGGTGTCTTTTTTGTTACTGAAGTAAGCAAGAAAGAATGCTAAACAGTGAGTAGAGCTGAGTAAGCATCAGCTTTCCATGCTCTTGTCACAGGAAAGCCAGACTTCAAACTAACAACATAACAAACTGGCACCTTCCCATGGAAGTGTGGATAGGAGATCCTATACTGACAAAGTTCACCTTAAAAGTGATTGGATCAAGCTGAAGTTTTTGGCAGAACTCTCTAGCCTCAACTCAATGCAGATCTGATGAAAGACTCATACAGCTATGAACTGGGTTTGTTGGTGAGCCAATACCTTCAGATCGGCTGAGTTCACTGTTAATTAATTATTAGGAGTAATATTAGTTGTATTCTAGTTATAGGTAAAGAGATTAACCAGGATCACATCCCTGTTGTTGTTAAGTGCTATTCACACAGGGTATGTCTACACTACAGCGTTATTTCGAAATATCTAATTTCAAAATAGTTATTTCGAAATATGTTATTTTGAAATAACGTGTCTAGACACAAAATGCATTTCGAAATAGCATTTTGCTATTTCAAAATAGCACATCCACACTGATTGGATGCTGAATCGCATTTAAGGCTGGCCGGAACCAGTTCTGGCAGGGCATTTGGTCAGGAGTTAGCCTCAGGCAGCAGCCACACAAAGTATCTGAGGCCTGTGCTTAAAGGGACACCCCCAGACAGCCAGTTCTCAGGTTTCCCTGCTTGCTTGCCTACCTCGCTGAGGGACAGCAAAGCATTTTTTCCTCTGTGTGCTCGGGTTGCCCTCACTCATGACACCACAGCACTCTGCACCATGTAGCCAGAGCCACCCCTGGGCACTCCGGTGCTTCTCTTGGACTTATTGTTGTGAGCCTGGCAGCACTTTCTTCAGGCTGCCTCACAGGATCTGCAGCAACCCAACCCCCAGGCCTTCTTCCAGACCCTCCTGGAGTATGTAGAAGAGCAGCTACAGCTCCTGGACGCCAGTATGCCCCGCCGAATCTGGCGTTTGGACACCAGCACCGACTGGTGGGATCACATAGTTCTGGAGCACTGGGGAGACCAACAATGGACCCAGAACTTCAGGATGAAGGAGGACATCTTCCTGGAGCTCTGTGAGTGGCTCACCCCTGCTTGTGGCGACGGGACATGCACATGAGGCCCGCCATTCCCCTCCAGAAGTGTGTGGCCATTGCCCTCTGGAAGCTCTCCACTCTGGATAGCTACCGATCCATGGCGAACCAGTTTGGCATGGGGAGATCCACCGTTGGAGCGGTGCTCATGAAAGTATGGCAATCTCTGGCCACTCTGCTGGCGGGGGGGAGGGTGGAAGGAGGGGATTGGCTGCCCTAGGGAAAAGGTGGGGGAGGTGGTGAAAGTCCGCTCCCCGGGGGGGTTGTTCTGGCCCGCCCGCACTAAGGACTGCCCGCAGTGGCCAGGATTGCAGGGGGTGGAGTGGGGGCAACCAGAGCATTCAGGATTCTGGGGAGTGGGGGCACAGGGCAGTGGCGGGGAGGGAGCACTCTCAGCCACCCTGGAACCCCAGTGACTCTCGGTTTTGTGTGTTCCTCTGCAGGTGGTCAAGACCATCAACAGAGTGCTGCTCCACAGAGCCATCCACCTCGCCAATGTCAATGCGGTCATCAAGGAGTTTGGCGCCTTGGGCTTCCCCAACTGTGGGGGGGCTAGTGACGGGACACACATCCCCATCCATGCCCCAAACCACCAGGCCTCCCTGTACATCAACCGGAAGGGATACTTTTCCGTCATCCTGCAGGCTGTGTCTGACCACTGCAGCCACTTTGTGGACATCAATGTGGGCTGGTCCGGCAGAGCACACGATGTGCGGGTCTACTGCAACTCCTTCGTGTAGCAGAGGCTGCATGCCGGGACTTTCTTCCCCGACTGTCACATCAGGGTTGGAGATGTGGACATGCCTGTCTGCCTGGTGGGGGATGCTGCGGCCTATCCCCTACAACCCTGGCTCATGAAGCCCTACACGGGACACCTCAACCCTTCCCGACAGGTATTTTAGCGCTAGGCTGAGCAGGGCCTGCATTGCAGTGGAGGATGCCTTTGGCCAGCTGAAGGCCTGTGTGACAGTCCCCTTTGGGCACAAGCCCCCGCCCAAGTCCAGGACGAGGGCCCTGCGAGCCCAACTGTCCACTGTTTTCCCCTTTCGGTAATCTGTGCCGGGGTCCGTTCCCGGCGACCCGAGGGCTTCGTGCTCCCTCCCGGGTTTCGCCTTGCCTCCTCCTCACCGGGGTGAGGAGTGAAGTGGGACCCAGGCCCTCCCTCTCCACTGGGTCCCAGCCCGGGGCCCTAAGTGCAGGGTCAACATTTCCCTGCACAGCTGACGGGGTGTGTTCCCGTAACGCGTCAGCCCACGGGCGCCACAAGGACCCTGCCCTGGGCTGCTTCCTTCCCCCCACGAGCCCCGGGGTGTTCGTCTCCAGCTCCCCTGCACCTACCATGGTTCCTGATGTCCGATCCTCCGTCGGTCCTCCAGAGCTTCTTCCAGGGCCTCACTCTCCTGTGGGGTTGCTCAGTCGGGGCTCTCCATCCCCCGTCCATGGGCACCCTGCCATTCCCCTACCCTGACACCGGCAAGCCCTTTTAAAATGTCCCGCCGGCTGTGATGCTGTACGGCGTCCCCGCCCCCTTCGTGACATGGGGCCTTCCCCCGTCACTTCTGGGCAGCCGCCCGCTGCTCCGCTCCAACCGGCCATATGCCTGGACCGGGGCTTGCATCCTTGCCACTGCCCCTGTGGGGAGGGGGACTCTGCTGCGCTCGGGTTTAGCGGCGGCGTCCCACCCCTCGGGCTGGCCGCTCCCGGTGCGGCTCCCCATGTCCCTCTCCCAGCCGGCCAGCGTGCGGGCTGCTGGTGGCCCGTCACAGCCCATTTTAGATGCCTCCTCACCTGCCTGGACCTCTTAGCGGAATATTCCGCACGTGGTGGCAGCATGGTATGTGCTGCACAATTTGTGTCAGCAGAAGGGGGAGGCTTTCCTGCCAGGCTATTTTGAAATAGGCACTATTCCTCATAGAATGAGGTTTACCAATTTTGAAATAAGCCGTCCGCTATTTCGAAATAATTTCGAAATAGCGGTTGGCTTGTATAGATGCTAGGAAAGTTATTTCGAAATAACGGCTGTTATTTCAAAATAACTTTGCTGTGTAGACATACCCACATATATTAATACAGAAAGGGCTCACAACTAGAGCTAGGTGAAAAAATTAATTAAAAAATGAATGACATTTTGAAGGAAATGGACACTTTTGCAAAACAAAATTCCCTTTCCTGACCCCTTTTCTTACTTTTGACTTTTTTTCAACATTTTTATCAGAAATTTGTTTTGCTGAAGCATAAAACAATTCAATGACCAATGATTAAAAGGTTTTGTTTTGTTTAAAAAAAGAATTTGGAAAAGAGTTGCTACTTTTGACTTGCCCTACTTACAGTCTAAAAAGACAAGAAAAAGAGGGCGACAACATGCAAGTGCTTCTTTCCAGTTTCATTAGAAAGTTGCACACTGCTCTAAACATGTCAGGACCTAGCAGGACACTATGGGGGGCTAAGGGGAGAAATAGACAAAAATCATGTGTTGAATGCTTTGCTCCCAACACAGTTTTAAAAATTTGGGATAACACACACACACACACACACACACACACAAAGAGGGCACTCGAGCTACTTCCATGAAGGGATAAAGGCCTAAATCCAGAATCTGGATCCTCAGAACCCCCATTTCAGCTCTCATATAACCTTGTAGGCACCTGAATTCCTTAGGAACTAGAGTTTCTGTTGGAGTCCCCTAGGCAACCTACCTTTCTGATGCCCATGTGCCCATCTAATGCCTTAGACCCAATGGGATTCTCAAGCTATACATACCCTATCTCATGTACAGGGCCTGTAATAGTAGGCATGCCAAGAGTACAAAAGTGGAAGAGTGGTGGTCCACCTTCACCTTTTTCATATCTTTAGCTCAGTGTTTAGGGCACTCACCTGCCATCAGAGACCACTACATTCAAATCACTGCTCCACATCAAATGAACCCAGGTGTAATGGCACAAGCACTCGCCTCTCATGGGTTTTCCCTTTCTTGTCAGGTGTGAGCCTTCTTTCATTTCTTACAATGGCATGGCACCTGCCTCTCACCAGCACCTCTCCCTCCCAGCTGATGGTTGTTTGCCATATCATCAGTAACTCAGACAGGCACCCTGTTCTCCTTCTTGAAACTCCAGGCAGCAAGTGGCACCTCTGCCTCTGCTGCTTCCTTTTATATGGCTGTTCTGGTCCCTGATTGTCTGCTCCAGAAGCCCCTCTGATTAGTAGCTCCTCTGTAGCCAGTCTAGGCTGCCTGGAGGGCTTCCTCTCTGTTCTGTTCTCAGGTGGGATGAGGCAGGGTGAGGGGCCTCCATACCTAGTCCTATTCATTACACCAGGTCTCCTGTCATGGATGTGTTAACTACTGGGCTAAATGTTTTTAGGGAGGGGGGGTAAAGGCACTGGCATCTATTTTTGGTGCACCTAACTCCAGGAGAAGGTTCATGGCTGTGAATCCCAAACAGAGAAGGTGCCTTCCTCCTCCTCAGATTTAGGTACTTAAGTCTTTGAAGGCAGGGCTTTAGGAACATTCTGTTCCTCAGCATTTGCTGTTGGGTAACTTCGGAATGTCCCTACTCCACTGGCTGGTTTCCATAGATTGCATTCATATGTGCCTAACTTGGGGCATTCTGCTGGGTGGCAGGGCACCTGAATGTTAGGTGTTGTAATGTGTTGTTTATGTCCTCTTTGTAGATCTAACCCTTCATTCCTTTACCATTGTGGGGGGGGGGGGGGGAGGTTAGCATTTCTGTTACCAGAAAATACGAAGCAAAGCTGGTGGTAGAGCAGGTCATCAAGCTTAACTGTTATAATTATCTATCAGATAATGAAGTTCTGCCAAAGTGAAAATACTTTCTAAAACACTAAGATATCATTTAGGAGAAAAAATTGGAGGACTGGGCAGTGAAATATTCAATCATTATCATAGCATTCCATTTCAACTTTTTTTGTTTTGAATTGGCTTTTCGTTTTAAAAGGATATGTTATAATATTAAATAAAAAGCTAAAAACCAAAACAAAACATTTTGATCAACCTATAATGATTTCTTTTCTTTTTTTTCCTTCTGCAGAGAATTTTGGAATTTATGAGTTTTGTTACTAATCCTTCCCACAAGCTCTATTAATAATGCATTCTTTTTGAAAACTAAAAAACAACAACAGTAATCAAAAATTCCTCCCTGAGCTACACCGTGGGAAGGAAATGAAGATAAAGTGAGAGCTCTTGCCCATCTTGCTTCACCAGCACCATCGTTTTGTGAAGTGTCATAGATTGCTTGGCTTCACATCAGCAAACAAAGAAAAACAGCAGACGGAAATGTCTTTGTTTTAATTATGTCTCTTTGGTCTGCTGCTGTCAGACCAGAAAACTAACAGTTTCACAAACATAAGACCAAAAAAAAAACCAACAACAAAAAAAACACATAAAAGCTATGCTTCTCCTGGGCTAGATAACAAAACTCCCTCGGTCCCAGCTCAGCACTTGCCAGGGGCAATTTTTTGTGATAGATCTTATAGAAAACATGCTTCCACCATCTCATGCCCCTTACACCTGTTTGCTCAGAACATTATTTTGCTTCTTTCATGGAATAGCCACATTTATCAGTTAGAATTCAGTATCCCAGTTAACCACACTTAGCAGATTTCTCCCGAGATAAGTGAAAACATCTGCAACTCCCAATGGGAGCTGAATTCAGTGTAACAAGGAGCTTCAATTCAGAGTAGGATCAGACATTGGAAAGACCACAAAACAACATGTGAATTGGCTGTTTAATGTTGATAAAATAACATTTAGTTAGGCTATGTCTACACTGCTATGCTATTTCAGGATATCGGAGTACCCTGAAATAGCTATCCCCAAATAGCTATCCCGTGTCTTCATACCAAGCCCGTTATTTCAAAATACAATGGGTTCGCTATTCTGACATCCCTGTGAACCTCATTCCATGAGGGAGTAAGGGATGTATCAGAATTGTGTGTTATTTCAAAATCTGGCACTGTGTAGACAACACCAAATTATGAAATAAGCGATTTCAAAATAAGATTGAAATAAGATACACAATTTGTGTAGCTCAAATTGAGTATCTTATTTCGAGCTATGGTGCAGTGTAGAACAACAAAGCCATGAACATATCAGATACAGAACATAGCTGTGTCACTGTACACTTAACTAACTTTAGTGTAAAATAGATCAAAAACTAGAACACTAATAAAATAAATAAAGCAAGTCACCATGAAAATCTTTAAGCCCTGTTTGACTTTCAGGTGGAATAAAAAGAGAAAAATACAACAGAGTGAATGCTCTCTTTCTTTTAAAATTAAGCTTATATTTAGCCTCAGTAGACCTGTGGTATACTATTCTCTGAGGAATAGAAACAAGTCCCATGAATGACTTAACAGGAAATTTGACTTTGAATTTATTTCCTAGTTAAACCTGAATTTTTTTTCCATGAAGAATGGGAATGTTTTGGACTATTTTTAAAGAACAAATCCCTGTTCATATTGTCTACAAGCTAAAAAGCACTGTTTGACAGCCAAATAAAATCCCTTTTGAGGTGGTAAAATAGAGCCGTAAGTATAATATTTCCCCAGTATAATAGCTCGGATGTTTCCCAAGTCCTTTGGTCTTTCTAAGCTTACTCAGAAAAGGGAAAAAGCAAAGATGTGTGTAAGACATAATGGGTTTCTTTTAGCTGAAGTATCTTTGTTTCCCCATGCCAGTTGGTTTATAAGAGTGCAAAGGAAAAGTTGTGGTCCTATTGGGGTCCAGGAGGTGGGTGGGCAGAAGACTGTCCACAACTAAAAGGATCCTCCTGTAGCTTATGGGGAGGATCCATAGAGCCCTGAATTCCAAACAATTATGAGGGACCAATCAAAGAAAACACGAGGCAGCTGTGAAGGTCAAAGGCCTAAAACAAGGGAACCGGATGAGGACACCGAACAGAGGATCCCAGACAGTGCCCGCTGCCCCTAGGAAAGGTTGTGGTGGAAGAAAAGCATGAAACCCCACTACAGTAACTATCTGTTCTTCTCAGTTAGCAGTTGTACCCTCCCACATGTACCCCTTCTCCAAGAGTCTAAAAATAAGCTTTCAAGTGCCTGTGTAAGGTTCTGTTCCTTCAAATGCCTATATGGTAGTTTAAATGTTTCAGTCTAGGAAGATGCAAAGTCCTGAGTTACCAATGTGCAAGGTGACCTGATTTATAACAAAAAGGTAATCTGATAGGAAAAAAATCACTGTTCTTAAAATAGATGTGTATAATTTTCACATCTTAACAATACAATTAGATAACCTTTGGAAGAAAAAAAAACCATGTGTTCTCCAGTATTCTAAACATATAATTTTCAAATACAGTATATATTGAATTATAGGCTCACAGCAATTTGCAATCTTATCTTTTATAACAAAGTGGATGTTTTAACAGAAGATCCATAAATGACAGAGTGTGGCCTTACTTCACCCCTCTGAGGATGAAAGTTTAATTAAAAGTATTAGTTTCTGCATGTTGATAGTGATTCATTTGTTTTTCAGACCAGGCCTAACTATAATCATTTGTAAGAAACATCCATATCACTGCATTTCTGAAGTTATCTAGTTTTATTATCTTACTACATTAGTTTGATGGGGTTTTTTCACATTCTACATAGGTGATTTTCTACGTTGTAATGTCACCATTGGTAATTTTATGTACCATGATACAGAGCAAGAGTGCGTATATTGGAGGTTTTTGCTTAAACTGGGGCTTTGCAAGAGAGCTACTTCTCAAGATGTAGTATTGTGAATGAAAATGGCTAAATTGCTCTATTACAACAATAAGTTACTGAAGAACAATTTTCACTTTATGCTGATGTGTTTTTATTAGCTCTTTAATAGAAGGCAATTATCCAAAGAGAGCATTACAAACAGGATTTACACTCTTGTCTATATTTTGTGCTATTCATTCAATAGCATGATTTCAGCCTCAAAACACTATTATACTGTCATATCTTAAAGGGCAAATAATGTATACTTGCCCAGCAACACCTGGAAGGCTTAATTTAATTTGTTAGTCTTGGATTTTGGTTGCGAAGCAACCTGTGCCACAATGATTCATTTACCATGCTAAAATCAAAACCAGTGAATAATAATGCCTATATTTCCCCTTCATAGGAACATATAAGTGTTCTTTAAAAACATTAATGGAGCTCACAACGCTTCTATAAGGTACATCTGTAGGTGGAGAAACTGAGGTACAGGAGTTAATCAGATTGTCCAATTTCAGTCAAGAATTCTTTGCCAGATCTATGACAAATCTTTGCCAGATTCAAGTCTCCATAGTGTTCCTTTCGAGCTTCAATCACAAGATGTACTTTTCACACGGGAAAAAGTTAATTTAAAATATTTATTAATTAAAAAAGGAAATCAGTGTTTTTTTCAGAAAATGTGACACTATTTGTTATCTTTGGGAATTTTAATTGGTGTATAGATAGCATTTCATGGTAACTGAAATTCTAGCTTAGTAGGCATACAATACCTAGATGAAGTAGCTTTGGGTTGTGAGCAATTTATGGTGACACAAAACAGTAATTTTAGAGACAGAACCAGATTATACCCAACTAATAAATGATGCATACTGCTGTTGCCTGTATGGCAATATATCATATCACATTCAGCAGTTACTGAAAATAAATTTCAAAATTGATTATAATTCTCTTTTCTGGAAGCGTTCTAGATTAACGTCCAGAGAGCATTCTTTTAATTCTAGAACTAATGTGGACAGCATTTTAAAAAAGCAATTAGTGTTTTTGGGTGCCTAATTTTTTGTCCCTCCTATGTGACTAGAAACTGATTTTCAAAAAGTTATGAGTGTTATTCTCTGAAAATCAGCCACCTTAGGGTATGTCTACACTTGCACCCTAGTTCGAACTAGGGATGCAAATGCAGGCATTTGAAATAGTCAATGAAGCGGGGATTTAAATATCCCGTGCTTTTTTAGCATGATCTCGCCGGCGCGTTACTCCGAATGCCAGCTGTTTCGAAAGTGAAAGTGCGCGCTGGGACGCATTAGTTTGAACCAAACCCCTTGTTTCGAACTACTGTTACTCCTCAAAAAATGAGGAGTAACGTTAGTTCGAACCAAGGGGTTTGGTTCGAACTAATGCGTCCCGGCACGCACTTTCACTTTCGAAACAGCTGGCATTCGGAGTAACGCGCCGGCAAGATCATGCTAATGAAGCGCGGGATATTTACATCCCCGCTTCATTGACTATTTCGAATGCCGCATTTGCATCCCTAGTTCGAACTAGGGTGCAAGTGTAGACATACCCTTAGATAATATGTAAGTTAGGCACTCAAAAAAATGAAGACATCCAAAATTATTCACTTTTGAAAGTCTTGGCCTTAGAGAAAAATGGATCAAATTCTATCTTGAGGTTCATCCATGCAATCTCACTGAAATCCAGGTGGTCATAGTGATATGAAAAGGAAACATTTGGGCTATGGAATATATTGGACATTTAAAGGTATTCATTTTTATACTAGACTCATCTTTTGTACTGAAACCCCATATGCCATCTAAATTTTTAAAAAAATGAAAAGAAACCTTATAAAATTCAAAACACTTTGCCCCAGTATAAGATCACATAACTTCTGGTAACTTATGCTATTTATATTAAGTGCTACATAATAAAAACCTGTTTGGAATTCTACGGTGGAATTGAACTAGAAAACTGAAAAATACTTACTAACTAGTTACTCCAATACAATCCTAGTGGCATAACTTTAAATTACTTGTAACAAGTGATTTAATTTTTTTTATTTACCAGTTTTCTAACAGCAGCAAATAAAAAGAGATACTATGTTCCCCAGACATACCTCAAAAATTAATGGGCCAACAAGAGTAATGGAAAACAGGTAATCACTTGTTAATTGATCTGCTACCAGTATTGCATGAAACATGGAGTATTACATCTGCTGCAGAGTCTTTAAAAATGTGCTTCTAGTTTAAACCATATCTTGGGGTAAGCTGCTAAGATGAGCATCCAAATATTTATTACAAGAACAGAGAGTGTTGACAGCTCATTAGTGAGATAAATATGGATCCTCTATGAACACAGAGATACCTGTGTACACTTCAAGATCTGTGAATGTGACAAAGACCCCACAACATAACCTTCCATATTGCCTGCTGGTGAAAAGCTTTGTTCTTGAAAAGAGAAAACAATGCAAAGTGTGAACTATAATTTTCTTCAACTGAACAATATCACTAATGAAAACTGTCAGAACTGGGCTGTAAAACTGCAAATCACAAGCTTGAGAAGGTTGGCTGAAGAGAGTATTTGGCCTCCTATTACTGCTCTGTTTCTTGTCTTAAAATTATTACAGGTCCTTAAAATTCATTTTACAAAAAAAGCATGCCTAAATCTCATAGCATGTTTTCCAGGGTTTAAATTCTGTGAAAAGGTAGCAAGGTATAAAGAGCATTCTGGGTATTGACATGCAAAAGAGGAGACCACATATTTGCATGGCACAACCCAGAATGCACTTTTGGCTCCCTGGTTTTTATAAGAAATAGTGTAGGATCTGAGCATGGGGTAACGAGAAATGGTGGGGAAGAACCACTGACAATTTTGGGAATGTGCTCTAGGAGTTCTTTTTTTTTTTCTGTGCATTTCATCAAGAATTGAGGATCTTTATTGTGTGACTATCCAGATATAGTATTTGTAGATTTTGTTCAAGGAATGCTATCTGAACAAACAAAAGACATGACTTACTAGAAAACTAACATTTGAAAGATGCTAAAAAATTAATAATAATAAAAAAAAGACCTGACATGACTTAACTGATTCAAAAATGCTAACTTCTTTCACCATTCTGTACAAAAACATGTTAAACACTTAGGCTGTGCTAAGCTAGCAGGTAATTATGAAATACGTTATTTTAAAATAGTAACTCCTGAAATAACTATTTCGAAATAAGCTTATTCCTCTTCACAAGCAGGAGTTATTATTTTGAAATAATAAGCTCATTATCTGGAAATAACAGGCTTAGTAGTGTGGATGCTCACCTTGTTATTTCGATATAACTCCCCAGTGTGGACATGCTCTTAGGGAACAGAGGAAGCCTGATTAAGATGCTCACCACAACTAATGACTGCAGAGGAATTTGTCCTTATGTTCCAAAGTAGAAATAGCAAATAATTTGAGCAGTTATAGAATCATATGTGAAAACAGACAGCTACCACAAGGTATACAATTTAATTGTCTGATCAGCAGCTTCATGTTGTTTAGGTGCTTCCTAGCCAAACACTGATTGTCCAAACTGGAAATCAGTATAAGATAAGAAGAAAAATCTGAGTTTGAGCTCACATAAAATATAAAAAAATGCAGCCACAATGCAGGATTGTCAGTACTAATTGTCAGTAACAAGCAAAACATGAAATCTACATTTCATATTAACCTTGAAAAGAGGTTTTGGTTGGTTAAGAATATTGCGCATAAGGAAAGAAAAACAGATCTTTATGGAAGTGACTGTGATTTCATAAGAGGGAGTGTGTGTGTCAAATTCTGTTCTGGGTTACACCCAGTATAAATTCCAAGTAACTCTTAGCCACCCCCCAGAACACGTAATTTACAACAATCTAAGTACCAGCAGTATTTCTGCTGCCACTCATTGGGCTGGATTAATTAAGTCGATGGGAGAGCTCTCTCCTGCCGGTTTATAATGGCTGACAAATTTTTCCATAAAAATCTCTCCGAGCACTCTTGGATCACTAAATGGATCCTGGCAAAAAACAAAAACAAAAAACCCACACTCAAAACCAGGCTGTTTTCAACGAGACAGGCTATTTACACACAAATATCACTGCTAAAAAACAAAGTCAAGAAAGAAAATAGAGAGAAGTACAAAATAAGTAAATGATATTTGATATATGAGTTTATGTTTGCTGAAGTGTTGTAACATTTCTTTAAAAGAAAAAAAATGTATTTAGACTGGACAATGGCGATGAAGCTGGTATTATAGCTGATAGATTGTAGCATATCTAAAAGGTATTACTATGCAGTAGGTTTTTCCCTTAGTGTGCTCCTTGATTAGTAACAGATGGAAGTTATTCACTTTCCATCTAGGCATGTGGTAAAGAAGCAGCCTATTTGATCTTGCAGCATTTATTATTGTTGTTTGCATTTGTTTGTGGAAGTAAAAGGCCCTGATTCAGGACATTCAGCATATGCTGAAATCTCAGCAAAGCTACTGAGGATAAATGTGGGATCAGATACTGAAAACTGCTAATAGGATTTGAGCATGTGCTTAAATGCTTTCCTGAATCAGAGCCTAGCTTCTTAGACCCATTGACTGAAGCTATGGCTACACTGGAGAACTTACTGAGGTGCTACTGTAAGATCTCTAATGGAGCCATTATAAACTGACAGAGAGAGCTCTCTCATCAGCATAATTAATCAACCCCCAATGAGTGGCAGCAGCTCTGTTACTTGCCTTTATATTGTTGTAAATTATATGTTCTTGGAGAGTGGTTAATTCACACCGCTGAGCCACATAGTTTGTGTCTACGTAAGCTGTAGTGCAGCCAGAGTCAGAGATTAATTTTCCTTTTCTCTGACAACTGACTTTGTGACCATACACCATGTACTCCTCCTTCCAATAATACCGGTGAGTAGGCTATATAGTTGCCATTCACAGCTACCTCTGCCTCAGCTGCAGCTACAGGTTGTTCTTCAATTTTTCTCTCTCACATTCCTCTGGTCTTTTTCCATTATGTTGAGTAATGTGTGGGCCAGGAGTCTGTGTGTGGTGTGATGAGACCAGTACTCTCTGTATGTAGTGCTTTATTAATACTTTATTTTATTATATGAGTCTTTTTCTCCACTTTACACACTCCTCCACATAAAGTTTTTTGATGTTTTTTTTTTTTTTAAAGCCCATTGCTGTTAATACTAATGCTTAGTCAATTGCTGTGATACCAGGAGCAAAATATATATACACTCTGACAATTCACATTTTGTTGGTGTGTAGACATGCATACAAATTTTACTCTACAATTTAAAGAAGCTGAAATTAACAGCAGTTAATCTCACCTAAGTGGTACAATTAGTAGTTGCTTGGTACAATGTACTGTCCGTGTGCTACTGACAGCATCAGTAGCTTTCTTTTTCTCGATGTAACTTTCAACTCCTAGTCTATTTTTAATAAATGCATTTAAAAAGAACTATGCGCACAGATAGGTAGTCAACATCCTATCCCCATTTTGGGAAAGATTAAGGCTTGTTTTTCCACTGACTGTCTTCTGTGATGGAGGAGAAAAGGGTTTTTCAGCCTCAGATATATATCTCTTTCTCCTCCTTCAAAGAAGAACTGTATTTAGACAGTCAGTGAAAAGCAAGTCTTAAAATCTTTCCAAAATTGTTCCAATGGGAAATGTAAACTATTCTGACTGCAAAAGCCTGGAGACATGCTGAAGCCAGAAGGTAATAATCAGTATCTCAATCATATTTTGAACATAATGCCTGCTGTGGATGGTCCCTTATCTAAGGTTTTAGGGATAGAGAGAGGGTTTAAGGAGAGCTGGGGATGGTCTGGATATAGGTCTCTTTGTAACTTCTATTTCTAAAGCTAGTTGTTGGTATTTATACATAATCTTTAATATTTATGAGCTGAAAAATGAGAGAATTTTGCATAACGGAATTTCCTCACACACAATCACACATATACAAACATGCATGTCCAAATCAAACACATGCCTGAGCATATTTTAAGTCCACCAGTATCTGTCTAAAAGTTAATTGTATTACTGTACCTGACATCAAACACATTTTACGAGCATACTGTCAAAAACAAGCATGGCACTACACTGTTTTTGTTTATTATTCCCCATGGGGATATAATTTTGCTATATTTTATTTGTAACTTCCTACACAGCACAATGGCAGCTGCAAAACCAGCTGCAATGTAAACTTTGTCTGCATGCTCTGTGCCCAGGGAAAGGGTACTACATTTCATGCAGCAGTGATGGCTTTCTGAGATAATTCTGGAACATCACAGAAATTTGTCACACGCTGTGATATGAACACAAAGTTTAAATGACTGATGTGGGGGGGGGAGGCATTTACACATGAAAAGCACAAAAGACAATGGAAGGAGAAATATCTGGTAATTAGGGAGCAGGAGGATTCAAAGTCAGGAAACCTTGTTGCCCTCAATGACTCTGCCACTGATCCACTTTGTGATACAATTTCCCATTTTTCCCTCAGGAGTTTGACTACCCTCTTTCAGAAATTATACAATAGATAGGACAACCTATACATTAATTACAATACAGTGCCATGTGAGTCCTTCCAGCTCCAGAACATGTCTCAGCTCACCTGAAAAGAGACTGTAGCAATCCTGAGAGCTGGGGAGGGAGACCCAGCCTGCTCAGAGAAGAGCAGAGTTGACCCAAGCCTTCCAGGAGATAGCTCATGCATGGGTGATCACCAACCACCTAAAGGAGGAATAGGGATCCAGTGTAAGGGGAAATGACTATGCATTATGGTAGCAGTGCTCCACTTTTCCTTAATCCGATCAGACACTTTCCCCCACTAGAACTGTGCATGTACATCTAGGGCGCAAATTTTGTATTGTTTTCAATGAATAAGGATAGGGGACAATTCAATGAAACCAGAACATTCAGCAAGAACACTTGATACATTGCTAAACATGGAACAGGACATGAGATGCACCACCACCACATGGACTGTGCTCCCTGAACCTACAGCTAGCGCCATGGAATTAATGCTGTTAAAAATCTATGAAGGTGTTTCACTCTGCTATTCAAACTGGGACTTAGCCAAACCACTGCCCAGAACTCTGGCACAGATGCAGTTAACTAAGTGATACACAGATCTGGCCATAACTTCTGCAGTCGGGACCCTCATATACATGCTACAAACTCAGTGTGTGTAAATGCAACATGAGAAAAAACTAACTTTCTACCTGACCCCATCCTATGATATTACACTAGCCTATTTTTTTTCCTATTACTATTGTATCAGAAAAGATTACACTTAGGTGGCCCAGAAAGAAAATATTTCAAAATAGCCTTAAAATTCCAGTCTCTCTTAACTCCACACTATTTCCAGATGCTGTGGTTTGGTCACATCTTCACCCCCTTTGGAACAGAAATAATGTCAAAAGCACAGTGATTAAAATGAATAGCAAATACACACAGAGAACAGTTCATGGATAACCCAAACATTTGTTCACATAAAGTCTTTGAATAATCACAAATAATTAACAGTTTTTTTCAAAAACCAGGGTTTATTCAAGAACAATTCACACACAAAGGATGGCCAAAATTTCTTGAACAACTTAACAAGCTTTACCCATTTTACTAGTGAGTGGGCTACATGTGTGGCCCTTCTTCATCTCAGTGGCTTGAAAGATTGTTGGACCCAAGATGGTTTAACCGCACTTGACCTAGGGGTGGGCAAGGCCAACCCATCCCCTTCTGCCCGAAACCCCACCCTTGCTGCCCATGGCCCCCATGGGATGCAAGCTGTGGCCTATGGTCACTCTCCAAGCATAGGTAGCCCACACCTTTCCCCAGCCTCCCCAGAGCCCACAGCCTGCCCCCCCCATAGCACTTGTGGCCCATGACCCCGCCCATCCAGAGCACAGGTGGCTAGGGGAGGGCAGGTGGTATGTGTGCCCCAGCCCTCCTGAAGCAGAGGGTTGTTAGCGCAGGGCTGCAGCCCAGGCCCTAAGTTGGGGAAGTCTGGGGGGGGAGTGTGGAGTATTGGCACGGCCAACCAGGCAGTTTGGGAAGGCATTGCCTTCTCCTGCCTCTCATCCCAGTTGCCCATGGCGGGTTTGTGTCAACTGAACGGTAGCAGTGCTTTGATTGGATGGAGTGGGAGCACACAGCTCTCACGGTCAATATTGTTTGCAATCAGTATGCACTTCACTTTACATGCCCTTGGTTTACGTATGTGTCATGTTAGTAATACCTGTAAGAAAAAAACCCTAAACAGATGGAAACCAGCTGAATCCTGCAACCCTGAGTGTAGGTAATTATCACCAAAATGTCTCGAGGGCCACACGTAGAACCCTGATGGGCCACACATGGCTTGAAGGCTGCAGGTTGCTCACCACTACATTATACACACTCCACCGCGTAAGCTAATTGCCTGGATAAACATCCAGCATCATTCCTTTCCCATAAAACATTAGAGATCGCATTTGCCTTTCTGTGAAGCAACAGGTTTAGAACACCTCCCATTTCAGCCTACTGGAGTAGACAGTCTATTCCACAATGGCAATTTCTATAATCTTTTGTTCATAGTGAACCAGATGTCTGTTGTTTTGTTAGGAATTAACTCTGTAATTGTTTAAAAAAAATAATAAGCAGACCAAGGCCACAAATGTGACACAGGTGCATTTCAACAGCTCTGCTGTTAGTCTCTGTAATTAATGACTATAATTCTGGATGTTCACCCATTTTCTACTGAAGGCTACCCACTCTATTACAAAGAAGAAAAAAAGGAGCTCTGATTGCTAGAGCATTAGAGATACATTGTACATGCCAGAATCTTAAGTATTCATTAACGAGAAATGGATATGGAGAATTGAGTGTAGAACTGTACATACAAAATAAAAGTGACAGATCTTAAAAAGGTGGTCAGATTAGCAATAGGGAAAAAAGAAAATTAACTCCATATAGGATTGGTTACTTTTAGGACTCGAGACAGCAAAGCACTGAGAAATTTATAGTTATTATTTGTCTGTATGCACAGAGAGTGTTTAACTTTGTAGCATCAGCTATTTGGCAGAAATAAAAGTACATAGCAAAATTGGAGGGGCAAAAATAAGAGAAGTTGAAGGGGAGAAGAGAATGTTGACAAAGTGAGAAAGATGCATCAGGGGCTTTACATATTTTCTCCTCTTCAGATGCTTACAGTATGTTTTTCATATGAATTATTGTATGCGCACACACGTGTGCATAAGAGAGAGCACGTATGCACACACAGCATAGAGTTGTATAGAAGGGACAACTCCTGTGCTCTCAATGAGGCTGTGCACTAAAAGTCTGCAGGAGAGTAGGCAGCCAGCCAAGGGCTTGTCTTCACTGCATGGTGGATTGAAGTTGTAGCAACCGATCCATCAGCAGTCAATTTATTGTGTCTGCATAGACCTTCGAGTGCTCTCCTGTCGACTCTTGTAATCCACCAGGATGAGAAGAATAGGCAGAATCGATGGGAGAGCAGCCCCCACCTACCTTGCCACATGGAAGACACTGCAGTAAGTACGCTGACTTCAGCTAGGAGGTGTAATGTAGACCAGGCCTTATATAGCTCCACCTTCCTATAGACAAGAAGGAGAAGAAAGGGAAATCCAAAGTTGGATAATTCTTCTCTCACCAGGTGCTGGTGTTGCTCCACCTACAGTAGGAAGATCCATAAGCCTCTAAAATTAGTAACTTGCTGCTACTCCTTCATATTCTCCTGTCTGATGCATCCTTATTTGAGTCAGTGAAGAGGCAGTAAATTAAGCTCAGGGATATAGGAAGAGCTATGCCTTCTAAAGTCAAGGAAAGGGTGAACTCTCCATCTTTAGCAGAGCAGGGGGAGCTTTATTTCCCAATATTCCTCTTTATTTTAACTATTCAGCATCTCCAGCTTGCTGATTAACATCAAGGCATAGGCCTCTGTAAGGTCATTGACTCATCACCTCGAGCTTTCTTGGATCCTTTTTCAATTTAAGACTATTGTTGTTCTAATGATACTCAGAGCAACTTGTTCAGCAATCCCTAACAAGTCAGCATATTGAGCTGGTCTAATAATGTACTTTTTGTCAAAACTGAAACTTTTCATGAGGCCGTGTCAATATTTGATGTCACTTTTGATAAGAAAAATCAACATTTCATTTCAGCAATGCACAAAGATTTCTTTTCATTTTAATTCAACTTTCACCTCAAAATATTAAATTCAATATTATATTCAAACATTAAATATATCCATAATAAAGTCTAAACAAAATATTCCAGCAATATCAGATTGTCTTGATGATCCCAAGTCCTCTTATTTCTTATTTATTGTTCTGTGGCAAATGTTGGCATTTCATTCCAATTTAGAATGGATTTCCCCACCTACAACATTAGAAGGAACGATTAGTTTCACACATACAAAATGGGAAGTGACTGTCTAGGAAGGAGGACTGCAGAAAGAGATCTATGGGTGAGAGTGGACCACAAGCTAAATATGAGTCAACAATGAATGGTTCTGTAGCACCTGAAGGTATGTCTACTCTACAGAGTTTTGTTGGAAAAACAGCTGTTTTTCCGACAAAACCTGAGTTACATCCACACTGCAATCACATTCTTCCAAAAGTAAATTGAAAGAACAGAGGGGTTTTTCCTGCATTGGTAATCCTCTTTCTACAAAGAAGAAGCCTTTTTCCGAAAGAGCGTTTCTTTTGGAAAAAGGCATGTGTGCACGGGGAGGAGTGAGTTCTTTCAAAAGAAGAGGGAAGAGAAAAAAGCACAGGTGCCCTGGTGGCCACTCCGTCCATAGTAATCACAGCTTAAATGTGAGAAAGTGTCCACACTGAATGGATGCTATCTTTCGAAAAAGGAGATAGCTTTTTCGATGTGCTTTTGTGTGTGGACGCTCTCTTTCGGAAGAAGTTATTTTCAGAAGAGCTCTTCCGAAAAAAGGTTCTTCTGAAAGAAGTCTGCAGATATAGCCTTAGGGTATGTCTACACAGTGAAGTTATTTCGAAATAACTTTACCAACGTCTACATAGCCAAACCGCTATTTTGAAATTAAATTGAAATAGCAGAGCGCTTATTTTGAATTTGGTAAACCTCATTCCACAAGGAATAATGCCAAATTCGAAATAAGTGCTGTGTAGACACTTATATCAAAATAGGAGGCCTCAAGCCTTCCCAGGGTGCCCTGGTGGCCACTCCAGCCTCAACCAAGAACACTCCTCTCCCTCCCCCTCCCTGGAGCCCTTAAAGGGGTTGACTCTGGCCACAGTGCCTGTGCCAGCTCCAAGCCTGCCAGCCCACAGCCAGCAGTCACTGCCCCTGACCCAGTGGCTCCAAAACATGAGCCAGTAAGCCACTGGCAGCCAGCCCTCCACCACTCCCCAGGAGCAGTCTGCCAGCTCCCAGGAGCCTGCCAGGGCCCAGAGAAGGCTGGCACCTTCCTGGTCCAGGGTGGAGATCATGGACCTTATTCAGGTTTGGGGGGATGCCCCCAAAGTCCATGATCTCCACACTAGATGGGGGAACATGGCCGTCTATGGCAGGATAGCTGCCAGCCTGGCCACCAAAGGCCACATGCAAACCCAGGAGCAGGTTCGCATGAAAATCAAGTTGGTCTGGTGAGACCCCCAACCCTGAGCCCTGAGCTTCCCCTTCCCCTTCTTCCCCTTGCTTCCCCCTGCTTCCCCCTTCCAGCTCCCTCCTCCCAGGTTTCCCCCTCCCCTCTCCCACTCTCTCCCCTCCCCTCTCCTACCTTCTTTCCCCAGTCTCAGAGTTTCATTCCCCCCCCCCCAGTTTTGTTAAATAAAGAGAGTTTGTGTTCATGAAAATACATGTATTTTATTTTACATCAGGAAGGGGGATTAGGGAGGGGTAAGTGGAAGGACGTGAGGGAGGAATGAGGCACAAGCCCCCAGTGGGGCAGACCAAGGAGGCTCTTAGTGCTCCTCAGGGTGGCAGCTCTCCCGCAAGGCCTCCTGGATACTGACAGCCCCCCAGTGGACCTCCCAGATGGCAGCCTGCAGAAAGTGCAGCCAGGCTCGCAGCAATACGTCCACAAGAAGCACCAGAGTGCCCTCGGGCAGCTCTGGCTCCATGTTGCAGAGTGCTGTGGTGTCCCGAGTGAGGGCAACCAGAGCACGCAGAGACAAAATGCTTTGCTGTCCCTCATCGAGGTAGGCAAGCAAGCAGGGAAACCTGAGAACTGACTGTCCGGGGGGGGGGGGGTCCCCCTTTAAGCACAGGACTCAGTAATTCCTGACCTGATGCCCTGCTGGACCTGGTTCCGGCCGGTCTTAAATGCAATTCAGCGTCCACTCAGTGGACTATTTTGAAATGCATTTTGTGTGTAGACGCATTATTTCGAAATAAGATATTTCGAAATAATGCTGTAGTGTAGACATACCCTTAGAGACTAAGAAAAAATGTAGAGTACCATGAGCTTTCACAGGCAAAACCCACTAGATGGGTTGTACCCACAAAAGCTCACGATAGGTTCTAAGGGTATGTCTACACTAGCCCCCAAGTTTGAACTAGGGAGGCTAATGTAGGCATTCAAAGTTGCAAATCAAGCCCGGGATTTAAATATCCCAGGCTTTATTTGCATCTTCCTGTCCGGGCGCCATTTTTAAATCCCCCTAGTCCGAACTAACTGCCCGCGGCTACACGTGGCAGTCAAAAGTTAACTCGAACTAAGTCCTTAGTTCGAGTTAACTATTGAGGTGTAACTGTTAACTCGAACTAAGGACTTAGTTCGAGTTAACTTTTGACTGCCGCATGTAGTCGCGGGCAGTTAGTTCGGACTAGGGGGATTTAAAAATGGCTCCCAGACGGGAAGATGCAAATAAAGCCCGGGATAGATTTGCACCTTCGAATGCCTACATTAGCCTCCCTAGTTCGAACTAGGGGGCTAGTGTAGACATACCCTAAGGTGCTACAGGACCATTTGTTGTTTTTTAAGTCTTTTTTTTCAGTTACAGAGCAACACAGCTGCCCCTCTGAGACTTTTATGAGTCAACAGTTTAATACTGCTTCAAAGGATAAAAAAGCAGATATTCTGATCCTCTGTGCTGAGTAGTCTCAACTGGAATACTGTATCCAGTTCTGGGTGCTACATTTCAGAAAAGATATGGACAAATTGAAAAAAGTCCAGAGAAGAGCAACAAAAATGATTATAGGCCTAAAAGACATGACCTATGAAGGGAGACAAAGAATTCAGTTTGTTTAGTCTGGAAAAGTGAAGACTGAGAGTGGTACTGATAACAGCTTTCTAGTACCTAAAAAGGTTGTTACAAGGATGAAGAAGAAAAATTATTCTCCTTTATTTCTGATGATAGGACAAGAAGCAATAGGCTTAAATTGCAGCAAAGGAGGTTTCGGTTCGACATTAGGAAAAACTTCCCGCCAAGCTGGCAAAGCACCAGAATAAATTGCCGAAGGAGGTTGTGGAATGTCCATCATTGGAGATTTTTAAGAGCAGGTTAGACAAACACCTGTCAGGAATGATCTAGAGGGTGCTTGGTCCTGCCATGAGTGCAGAGGACTGGACTTGGTGATGCCTTGAGATTCCTTCCAATTCTATGATTCTATTTCCCCGAGAGAACAGAAATTCTAGCACCCAACCACTCTAAAGGTTTTCAGGTGTGGTGTTTCAGCAAAACAGGCTGAAGACACCACAGCACAACATAAGAAGCTGAAATAGTTGCACAAGGCCCACAAGTCAATAGATATACGAAATAAATCTCCAGGTCTAAGGCTAGCTCTACACTTGAGACCTTGCAGCAACACATTGGTACGGCTGCAGCAGTGCACCTGTAATGTCTCCCATGTAGCTGCTCTATGCCAACTGGGGACAGCTTTCCAGATGGCATAACTGAACCACCCCTAACAAGTGGCAGTAAGTGTGTCACCAGCAGAGTGTCTCCCATCAACATAGCACTATGCCACCAATGATTTTGTGGGTGAAACTTTTTTCCTGTAAGGATGTGTGATTTTCAGACCCCTAACCAACAATTTTTTTACTGACAAAAGTGCTACTAGAGACATATCCCCATGCATCTAGGATTTTTCCACTGCTGTTTCACTGGTCCATAAATGTTCTGGGTAAGCGCAGTCTTTATTTCAGATATTGTTACAGCACATTGTCTGGACAAAATTAATCCATAAATTATAATGGATAAGGGACTTACCCATTTATATCCGTTGAGGATTTCGATATCCTGTGCTATGGGTGCTTGTTTCTTCAGCAGAAATGAACATTACACATTACTAACAAAAGGAAATGTAAAAGTGAAATGTGTTAATATAGAAAGAATGACATCAAAGCAAAAGAATGTTGAGCTAAGCTCAATACCACCACTATTAATCCATCTCCTTTTGACTAGCTAGTGCTCATGAGTCCTTGAGTCTCTGGAAAATTATTCACTTCTAATAAATATTTTCACATAATGAATGGATTTTTGAATTTATGCAGCAAGCCTTCTCAACTGCTATATTTATTATGATGCAATTAGGCCAATGTTTGACATTTTTATTACTAAACTAATCTACTAATCTTGTGGTGGTGAAGCCAAGAATGATGTGGAACAATATACAGTATGGTTCTGTTAAGCACACACCTGCTTACACCTATGCACCTCAAAGGATGGAATTTACAACACCAAGGGAGGTTCTCCTTTTGCAGCGTACTTTCCTATTATGCAGTGTGACTGAATAAAGAGGGCTGCAAATCATGGTTGCCATGATAACCTGTAGACAGAATTTTTTTGCACCTTAAATTTGACTTCCTCCTTTAGCCACAAAACCCACAGGGATCTTACTCCAGAGATTCTTTATGCTAAAAGCCCCAAGAGAACATTTTGTGGCAAGGATTCATTGTGGAAGGGCATGATTCATACACTCATCCATATCTAAAATGGCTTGTCAATGACAGTTATGCACTCAACTGTGTTTCTAGAAAGAAAAATTTTCGCCTAAGTGTAGGGGTGGGGAAGAGAGTGGAAGGGGAGAGATGAGACTGTGCTAGAGTGAATTAAAATACCCAATTACTCTGCTTTTTCAGTATTAGTGTGTGCTTATTGGAAGGACATTTCTGCAAAGAGATGTAATCCAGTCCATGATCAGCCCACTGTATGTCAAGGCCGTTGCAACGTCTTTTAGCATGTATGCTGGCATGTGGCATGGCTCATAAATAAGCAGCAGGGGTAGAAGGAGATCAGTCCCTCCTCCTATTCTCCTTGTTGCTGCGACTCCATGGCCTTCCCCCAGCATGCTTTGTTTTCAGGGATGGCTCTGCCTAAACGTGATGTGAAGCTGGCCGTGCAGCAGTTGTCTGGGTACCAGGACTCCTGCTGACCAGCCAACTTCCAAGTATCCTTAAACCATACTTTCTCCATGATAAGGAAGTGCTTCCTTTGGAGAGGCCTTTCCACCTTAAGGATGGCAGTCACATCCAGGACTGTTGACAGTGGGTGGTGGGGGGAGCAAAGGGGACAACTACCCCAGGGTCCAGCAATTCCAAGGACCCTGCAATAGAAAGAGGTGGCTGGAGCCCTGGGAGCTATGCTGCAGAGCCTGTAAGGCATGCTCCACAGTGTGCTGGGGAGGGGGTGGTGCAGCCTGTGCGGTGCTGAGGGCCAGCTGCCTTGACCCTGTCTCTTCCTCCTGAGGCCCCGCCCTTTCTGTGAGCATGGAACCAGCCCCTCCTGTTGCCTGGGGCCCAGCGAGTCTGTCGGCTCACCTGGTCACACCATTTCCTTCAACCTAGAAATCTTGAACTAACCAATCCGCATAAACCAAAAGCAAACACTGGAACAAAAATCCATGCAGCCCTCTCACCTCCATAAATGTAAATTAATGGAAGTTGAGAGTGTAAGTACTTTTGTGATCTGGACCCCAACTTCTCTCCATACAATACTCTTGGCCAGCAACCTTCAACACCTTTATACTTCCCAGCTCCTCCACCCAGAAATGATGCCTAGTGTAAACTGGCATAGCTCCACTGGCCATATTTACATGAGTAGAGGGTCTAGCTCAATATATTTTGTCAATAAAAATACCTGCCACTTTATAAGTAGTTTAATCCTTGCATATAGCTGAGTGGTGCAACTTTGGCATTAGAGCCACTGTGAGACTGAGCTCCAAAACAGGCCTATTCTGAAAAGTGACAGAAGATGGCAAGTATAAGGGCTTCAGAGCAGAGAGCCTTTTTATTCACAGCTAATATATGAAACTCTGAGAGCCAAAGCCTGCCCCACAGTGAGAATGCTCTACTCCTACTGAATTCAATGGAAAAGCACATACAAATGATGAGTATTAATTTTATTAAATGGAAGAGAAATTAAGGTCTCATGGCAAAGCCTGAATAAAAGGGATTTGTGCAGGGAATTTATGAAGAGGCAAAAAAAATAAAACAACCTGACCTATCTCCCCAGGTTAGAGGTAGGTGTAAGAGTCCACTGCACTGCAGTCACTAGCAGAATCACAGCTTGCAATAGCAAGTGTGACTCACTGCACCAATGGATCTGTTCTATGTTGCACTGCTTCCAGTTTCCCCATCTGGCTGCAATCCATATGTTACTTGGCAGGGAAAGCCCCTCTAGAGCATGCTATGTGACATACAGGTTGAGGCAGTCTCACCATTTTCACAGGGGAAAATACAGCTTTTCCGCTGCCTTTTGGGCCTTGATGACTTGCAAGAGTAGCCAGGGTCTGTACATCAATACATCCTGGGAAGAATAAATAATACCAAAGCCTGAAATAAATAAGACTGAGCAAGTCTAGATATTTCAATCAGAATAAAACTCTTCTAAAGACATTAAGGAAATGTGCTTGTCTATTCAATAGTAAAATGGGTAATTAGCTAATAGGAAATAGCTAAACATTGGCTCCCCCACCAATTGTTATACTGCGGAACTCACTGCCATAGGAAAATATTGAGGCCAATAAAACTGCAAGATTTAGAAATATTCAGTACTGACATGGTTAGCAAGAATATCTGGAGTCATATCTGGTAATGCTAGCAAAAAAATTAGAAGAGCTATTAATCCTCTGGCTTTGGGGTTTAAGTCAGTTTGTAACTACGGAGGTTTAGGAAGAGACCTGATGTGTGTGTATGTGAGAGCTTGGGGTAAGATTATTTCATAGTTGCCTACATTTGAGGTTTCTTGCATCTTTCTCTAAAGCAGTTGCTACTGGCTAATGTTAGAGACAGGACACTATACTGGACTAGACAAATACCTGATCTAGAACAGTAATTCCTATGTTCCACTAGGCAGAGGACATCCTTGGAGGAGAAGATAATAAAGGTCAGTATAATCTTTTAATGGAATACTCGCTGTGTGCTAGTGATAGAAGGGAATATAAGGACACATTGCACATTATAGTCCCACTCACATATACCCCATGTATATAGCCTCTTGATCAGCAAATTTTGCTCCCTGGGGAGGGAGGCTAAGAAAGTGTTGGGTTTCTGTAGGTGTGAGAGAGAACACGTGTTCTGGAATGGGAGTGATGGAAGGAGAAAATCATAGCTCGGCTGCCTGCCTACCTACCTACTTCACAAAGCAGTACATTTCTCCACCTTCTCTGCAGAAGTACTTGGCACATAATAATATAAATCACAGGCTTGTTACTATCTGGCTGCTTGATACAGGTTTTACAAAGGATGAAGTTGGAAATCTCACTAGGGAGAGATTGTTTCTGTGCATTGGATTGACAAGATATTCCAAAGTCAGGAGCTGCGTGAAGAAAAGAAATGGTTTTTTTCTGTGGGTCTTCATTTTCTGTGGTTATCATTAGCAGGGATCCTGCATGTACAATATAGTGAATTAGAATGATAAATGTTCTCTTATTAACAAAGCTGTGAAATTTTATTACTACAACAGTACATTCATACTACTGCAGGCAAGTATTTGTCAGGGCTTCTTTATTAATTATTATTTTAAGGGATTTTAATTCCATGGGTGCACAAAGTGTGCTTGTGATTCAAGGATTTAGATTAAAGTTCTTAATATGGGTGTTGTTGGTTGGCCTGCCTGGAGAGGTTCCTCCTCCTCCGGCTCAGTGGGTGGCCACTCCGACTCACTGTGCTGCCCCTTTAAGACCGACCCCGTTGGTCCACAGGGAACGGTCCAGCCCTTAGCTCAGGGTATGACATCAGTAAACCACTCACAGTTATGAGGAGCGGCCCGGCCCTCAGTCCAGGGTGTGGCAACAAACAACAGGTGAGTAGCTCCTTGTTCAGGAGGGGTGCAGGCGGATCGCCTGTGGCAGTGGCAAGGAGGGAGAGACTGCCACCCAATAGGTGGGTGGCAGGGGGGGTGAAGGCCCACCCACTCCACTGCGCCCCGGCCCAGGGCCCTAGGGCAGCCGTGCAGGCTGCTTTGGCTCGGCGGGGGGGCTCCGGCCCGAAACGCGCCAGCCTAGGGGCCTTTAACAGCCCCCACTGTCCCTGGGCCACTTCCGTTCTCCCCCTCGGGTGGTACCTGGATGTCGGGCAGAGGAGACTGGGAGTCCAGGAGAGTCTCGTCCCACCGGGGTGGTCCGGTCCAGTCCTCGGCCGCTTGCAGGTCACTGGGGCTCAGCTGGACTCCAGGGGCCGGCAGATTCGGGCGGTTGAGCCAGGCCTCCGGGTCAGGGTCTGTGGAAGTCCCCGGCAGTGCCTCCGGTCAAGGTAGCTGGGGCTGCAGCTGGGGCCGCTTCTCCCCGTCCCGGGGCTGGCGCTGGGGCACAGGCTCAGGCTGGTCTTTCGGCTCTTCCGTCGCTTCTGGGAAGGTAAGCCAGTTACGCTGGGCCTCCACCTCCCAGGCAGGAAGCCAACGGTCTGCCTCTGGGCCCCGGCAAGTAGCAGGCCCGGGCCAGGCCTCAGTTCCTACTTTCCAGGCTGGGAGTCCAGAGGAAGCCTTTAGCCTCTCGGCAGGCTCAGCCCTGACTGAGGCTGCTGCCTGGGCTTTTATAGTCTTGGGCCCGCCCCCGGGCTTCCAGTCAGGTGATAGGGCGGGGTTAGCCTCAGCCCAACATGGCATCTGGAGGGATTCCTCCTCCTCCGGCTCAGCAGGTGCCCGCTCCCCTCCAGAGAAGGAGGAGAGGCAGCAGGGTGCAGGAGCTGCTCTCTTCCTTCTCCCTCCCCTTGCTCCTGCTCCTGCACCAGCTGGGGCTCTCCCTGCTCCACCCAGCCACCACCGGAGGCCTCCGTGCTCCTGGACCTGCTCCCCACAGACACCACCGCTTCTCACCACCACCGGCTACTGCTGCTGCTGCTGCCGCTGCCGCCTGAGGGGAGAGGGGGGGCCTGCCGGCTGCCCCCCCTCTCCCCTCCTCCACTCCAGAGGAAGAGGATCCCACCGGCACCACCACCCAGAGGCCTTCCCCACCTGGCTGCTGCCCACCCGCCGCTGCCGCCGTACCACCTGCACCCCACCGAGGGAGATCAGAAGCCAGTTGGACTGTGGAGGGGGTCTGTGTGTTAGGACTGAGCTTTTCATCTGCTCTTGGGGTGGTGGTGGACTGAGATACCAAGAGGGGGGCTGGGGGTGAGGTGTAGAGCCTTCCCCCCGGTCCAGCTGCCACTCACCCCCCCATACCACCACCCCCACAACCCCCTCCACCAACCTTTGCACCACCAGGACTCGCCCCTCGGTGGGGCTGGCTGTTCCTCCCCGCTTTTTGCCATCTGGGACTGTCCCGCTGCAGCAGTGGGCGAGAACTGAGCCTCCCACAAGCACTTGTGGGCGTGTTTCCACCCCACCCTTGGACTTGGCCCCCCTCCCTCAGCAGTGTTTGGTTGGGGGGCCCCCCTCACTCTTGCTCTTCCTGCCCTACCCCCCACTGCAGAAGCCTTGCCCACCCCGCCCTGGTAGCCAGCTCTCTTCCCCCCCCCCTCAGTTTGCTGACCAACCCCGCCCAGCCTCAGTTTGTTTTACCTGCCCCGCCCGCATTCAGTTAGTATTTTGATTCCTGGCCCCCGCCTTGCCCTGCCCCGTCTTGTTCACCCAGTGCCCCCCTTCCCAGCCTCCCAGTAGTCTTCTAGCCCCACCCAGAGTTTCGGTCCCCGCCCCAAGTGCTTGTGTCCCCTCCCTTCCCTTTTTAGTTAGCCCCCCCTGCACATTGCACCCCCCCTCGACAGCCGAATAGTCCCCCTTGATACCCCAGTGCAGCCGAAGGAGCCGGCCCCCGCCCTGCATCTGTTACTTTGCCCCCTGCCTGCCCTGCCAGCGCCCTCCTCCTCTGCTTCCAGCCTTGCGGGGAGGAGTGGTTGCTGGCCTCTCGGTTCCCCTTATTTTCACCCTGCTCTTCTTGATTCCCTCCCTCCCTGCAGTCAGTCGGCGGGAGGGAGTGGTTGTCCCTCCCCTTCCCCCTCCTTCCCCAATCGCGCACCCTTTTCCTCACGTTCCTCCCCTTCGCAATAGCGCCCTCCTCCTCTGCCACAGCCTCAGCAGGGAGGAGAGGCTGCAACCCCCCCCCCCTTTTTTCAGTTGCCCCTCTCCAAAACCAGTGCCTTCCCTCCTCCCTGCCCTCTCCCTCACGGACACCCTCCTCCCCTGCCTGCTGTTTGGTGGGGAGGAGTGGTTAACCCTTACCCTCCCTTCCTGCCATCTGTGCCTCCCTCCTCCTTCTCCACATGATGGAGGAAAACCCCCCTTCACTTGTCGATCCCACGGTCTCCCCGTTGCCACCGGGCCCAAAGAATGCCACGGCTGACCTCCCGACCCCAGGCCCGAGCTCCGCCGCTGCCACGACCGATGCTCCCTCAAATCCGGGAGCAGCTTCTACCTCGGCCGGAAAAAAGGGCCGGGGGGGGAAGAAAGGCAAGGGCCCGGCCCCGAAGGCCAAACCCCCCACGGCTGAGGCTGCCCCGCCCGCTGTGGCTCCAACGTCCGCCACAGCCCCTCCTTCCCCTGCTGTTCCCTCCACCAGCTCTGGGGGAAATCCACCCACGGCCCCCAGAGCGTACGCCCAGGTGGCCGCTGCCGCCCCCCCACGTGCCGGGTCATCTGCCCATACCGCCGCCTCCAGCGCCATCCCTGGTGGCCGAGGTCCCTTTCCCACTCTGACCAGGAGGCATGGTGTTCGCTGCCTCCTGGTCGCCGCCTCGCCCCATGTCGAAACCTACGTGCGGGCGTTGGCGAGGGTGGTGGGGGCCTCGGCCGTGGTGGCGGCCTCCAAGATGTACGGCAAGGTGGTGTTCTTCCTTGCCTCGGAGGCCGCCGCCCAGGAGGCGGTGGAGAGGGGCCTGGCCGTGGGGGGCGTGCACGTGCCCCTCGAGCCATTGGAGGACCTGGGCGTACGGGTGGTTCTCACTTCCGTCCCGCCCTTCCTCCCCAATGCCGCCCTGTTGCCTTCCCTCTCCACTCTGGGGAAGCCAATTTCTGTGATCAGCCCTCTCCCGTTGGGCTGTAAGGACCCCGCCCTCCGCCACGTTTTGTCATTCCGCCGGCAGGTGCAACTGCAAATGCCGCCGGCGGCGCGTGGCGGGGTGGCGCTCGAGGGGTCCTTTATGGTGCCCTACCAGGGGGCCCTCTACCGGGTCCACTATTCTTCGGGGGAGGCCCGGTGCTTCCTCTGCCGGGCGGTGGGGCACGTCCGGAGGGACTGTCCCTTGGCCCGGTCGGAGGGGGCGCCCGGGACCCCCGGGGCCCGGGAGGACGCCGGCCTTACCACCGCCGGCCCCCCTGGAAGTCCGGCCGCCGCGGCTGCCCCTCCTCCAACCGACGGCTCTGCTCGGCAGCCGAAGGCGTCCCCTCCGGCGTGCCCGAGCGAGCGGGCGGGCCCTGACTCCATTCGATCTGTTTCTGCAGGGCCCGAGGAGGAGAGGGTGGCGCGGTTGCCGCCGGGCGAGGGAGAGGGCTCCCCCCAGGTGGAGGTTACCCTACCCTCCTCCTTCCCTCCCTTGCCTCAACGCCCCCCCCGAAAACAAACTGCGCCCCCCGGCCTTGCCCCTGCTGACCAGCCCTCCAGCTCCACCTCGGAGGGCTGGACGCTCGTTCGGGGGAAGCGCAAAGCCCGCCCTTCGCGGGCTCAATCCCCCCCCTCCGATGGGGAGGGCGGGAAGGCCCCCCTCCGAAAGATCTCGAGGGGGGCCAGCGCTGCCGAGAGCGCCCCCGACGAGCTTCAGCAGGAGGCGCCGGACGAGGTGGCCGTGGCAGCGAGGGGGGACGATGTCGCCCCCCCTGTGGAGCCCTTCCAAGAGGAGGCCTCGGGTGGAGCCCCCCCGGCCCCGGCTCCAGCTGAGCCCTCCCCCGCTCCGGCTGAGGTAATTGTCGCCTTGGCGGCCGCGGGGGGGGGCTCCGGGGCCGAGGGGATGGAACTTAGCTCCATCTTCGAGGAGATCGAGGCCCTGGGTCTGACCCCGCTCGCTCAGGGGGAGGACGACCCTCCGCCAGCGGGCCTCGGTCTGGGCGGCGACTCTGTGGCGCCGCCCCCTCCCCCTCCCAATCCCAACTCCGTGTCCCAGGTGGCCGACCCCGTCCTCACACTTGGGGCGCCCCTGATATTGCCCACTGGCCCGGCCGACTCGAGCGCCAGAGCCGATGCCGCCGAGCCCTTAGGGGCGACGGCTGGTGCCGAGTGGCCGGGTCTTGAGTCTGGGGACGCCCCCTTTCCCGCAACCGAGGCGGGGCGGTCATCTCCCCTTCCCGCTGGGGGCCCAGCAGAAGACACCGCTCTGGCCGACGCCGAGGTATCTATTCCAACCTCGTCACCTGAACCCGGCGTCGGCGTGGGCCCCCTTGCTGTTCCTGCTCCCGATTCCCAGGTCCCCATTCGGGAGGTGCCGCGGCCCGGTGGGATAGCCACCGGAGACCCCTACCCAGACCCTGCCCGGGATTCCGATCCTCTCCCGTGTCCCGATCCTCCCCCCACCCCTGTTTCCGCCCTTTATGAACCCATCTCCAGCCCCGAGTCCTCCCCTGTCCCTGACTCCCCTCCAACCCCCACCTCTTCCCTGCTTCCCAACCCCGACCCACCGTCCGGCTCAGAGCCCATTCCTTCTCCCGCCCCTACCATGAAGAACATTCCTCCGCTGCCGTCCCCCCGTTCCTTTCCCACCCCGGCCCCTGCCGCAACACCAGATCCACCCCCATCGCCCCCCAAACGTCCGCTAGTGCCGCTCCCACGGGGGCCGTCTCGTTCCCGCTGGCCGCGGGCGGCCCTCAGGGGGCGGTATTTGTATCCCCGGTCCCCAACCCGTTAGGGGCTGCCTTGTTCCCTCCGCCGCCCCCTCCCTTGCCGGAGTCGGGGACGGGCAGCGCGGCGCCATCGGTGTCGGCGCCGCGTTGGGGATCGGATCCCTGTTTGCCCGCCTCTGTGGCCCGTGAGCTCCACCCGGGGGCCCGGACGGAGAAGAATCCTGGTTCCCCCTTAGCGCTGAGGGGCGAGCTGCGCCAATTCCTCGCGGATAACCGCGGGGTAAAAGGGAAGGTGCAGCTCGCCCTCCAGCGCTGGGGGGACTTCCATCCCATCCTCCAGGCCACTAGAGCCCTGTTGCAGGAGGGGAGAGGGACCGATAGGCAGGGCGACGCGGCCTACCGCCGGACCCGCAGATTTCGAGACGCGCTCCTGACCTTCGGGGCGGAGTGCGGTCTGCTGCGGGACCTGCGGGGGGCCGACGATCGTCCTGCCCGTGAGGATCCACCCCAGCCCTCTCGATGAAGTACACCACTATCGCGACGTTAAATGCCCGGGGCTGTAGGGCGGGTCTCCGCAGGAGCCGGGTGCTCTCCTTCCTTCGGGAGGGGGGGTACTCGGTGGCCTTCCTGCAGGAGACCCACACGACTCCGGCCGTCGAGGCTGGCTGGCGGCTGGAGTGGGGGGACGGGGTATATTTTAGCCACCTCGGCGCCCGCTCGGCCGGGGTGGCCACCCTGTTCTCCCCTGCCCTACGGCCCGAGGTGCTGGGGACGGCCGAGGTTGTCCCGGGCCGCCTGCTGCACGTCCGGGCCCGCGTGGAGGGGCTGACGTTGAACCTGGTCAACGTCTACGCCCCGAACGCGGGCCCGGACCAGGTCACCTTTTATCGGCAGGCGGCCACCTTCCTCGGCACTCTGGATCCTCGCGAGTGTCTGGTCCTGGGCGGGGATTTCAACACCACCCTCGATGACCGGGACCGTGTAGGACTCGCGAACTGCCAGGCCGCAGCAGGCGTCCTCAGGGAGATCGTGGATCACCACTCCCTGGTGGACGTCTGGCGAGACCACCACCCGGACGACAACACCACCTTCACCTACGTCCGGGTGGGGGACCATCGGTCGAGCCACTCCCGGTTGGATCGCATTTACCTCTCCCGCTTCCATCTGGCACGAGCCCACTCCTCCAGCATCCGGCCGGCCCCGTTCACGGACCACCATTTGGTGGCCGTGAAAGCCTCTCTGAATTCGGAGAGGCTGGGGCCGGCCTATTGGCACTTTAATAACAGCTTGCTGGAGGACGTGGGCTTCGTGGCGTCCTTCCGGGAGTTCTGGCTGGCCTGGCGGGGGCAGCGGCCCGCCTTTCCCTCGGCGCGGCGATGGTGGGACGTGGGGAAGGTGCGCGCCCGGCTCTTCTGCCGCGACTACTCCCGGGGCGCCAGCCGGCGGAGGGATGCGGCGATAGAGCAGCTGGAACGGGAGGTCTTGAAGCTTGAGAGGCGTCTGGCATCCGCCCCCGAGGATCCACTCCTCCGCGAGGCGTACCGGGAGAGGCGGGAGGAGCTCCGGGCCCTGGAAGATCACAGGGCCCGGGGCGCCTTCGTTCGATCTCGCATCCAGCTCCTTCGGGAGATGGATCGCGGCTCCCGCTTCTTCTACGCCCTGGAGAAAAGGAGGGGGGCCAAAAAGCACGTCACCTGCCTTTTGGCGGAGGACGGCACCCCCCTCACGGATCCGGCGGAGATGCGTGGAAGGGCCAGGGCCTTCTACGCCAGTTTGTTCTCCCCGGACCCGACCGAAGCCGACGCCTGCAAGGTGCTCTGGACCGAGCTCCCGACGGTCAGCGAGGGCGACCGAGACCGGCTGGAGATGCCTCTCACTCTGGCCGAGTTCTCGGAAGCCCTCCGTCTCATGCCCAACAATAAAAGCCCGGGCATGGACGGGCTGACCGTGGAGTTTTACCGCGTGTTCTGGGACGTCCTCGGCCCGGACCTCGTCACCGTCTGGGCCGAGTCCTTGGAGAGCGGGGTCCTCCCTCTGTCGTGCAGGCGAGCCGTGCTCGCCTTGCTGCCGAAGAGGGGGACCTCCGCGACCTTCGGAATTGGCGTCCCGTCTCGCTCCTCAGCACGGACTACAAGGTCGTAGCAAAAGCCATCTCGCTGCGACTGCGGTCCGTGCTGGCGGACGTCATCCATCCCGACCAGACCTACACCGTCCCGGGCCGTAGCATTTTTGATAATTTGTATTTGGTCCGGGATCTCTTGGAGCTCGGGTGTAGGGACGGCTTGTCGTTCGCCCTCCTGTCCCTGGACCAGGAGAAGGCGTTCGACAGGATGGATCACGGGTATCTCCTGGGCACCCTGCGGGCCTTCGGCTTCGGGCCCCGTTTTGTGGGTTTTCTCCGGGTGCTGTATGCTCTCGCGGAGTGTTTGGTCAGGCTCAACTGGACCCTGACCGAGCCGGTCAGCTTCGGGCGGGGGGTACGTCAGGGGTGTCCGCTGTCGGGCCAGCTGTACGCTCTGGCGATCGAGCCCTTCCTCCGTCTCCTCCGTCGGAGGTTGACGGGGTTGGTGCTCCGAGAGCCGGAGCTGCGGCTGGTCCTGTCGGCGTACGCCGATGACGTGCTCCTCGTGGTCCAGGACCCGGGCGATCTGGCGCGGGTGGAGGCCTGCCAAGCCGTCTACTCGGCAGCCTCCTCCGCCCGGGTCAACTGGGTCAAGAGCTCTGGCCTGGTGGTGGGGACGGGTGGCGGGCCGGCTCCCTCCCGCCCGCGCTTCAGGCCATCAGGTGGAGCGCGGGTCCGCTGCTCTATCTGGGCGTTTATTTATCCGCCACGCATCCTTCTCCGCCGGAAAACTGGCAAGGTTTGGACGCCAGGGTGGGTGAGCGGTTGCGGAGATGGGCAGGACTGCTCCGGTGTCTCTCCCTTCGCGGGAGGGCACTGGTGCTGAATCAGCTGGTCCTGTCCATGCTCTGGCACCGGCTCAACACCCTGCGCCCGGCCCCGGAGGTCCTGGCCAAGCTCCAGAGGACAGCTTTGGAGTTTTTTTGGCCAGGACTGCACTGGGTCTCTGCAGGGGTCTTGTCTCTCCCCTTGGAGGAGGGGGGCCAGGGCCTGGTCTGCGTGCGCAGCCAGGTCCGGACCTTCCGCCTCCAGGCCCTGCAGAGACTCCTCTTTAGTGCAGGTAGTCCGGCATGGAGCACTTTGGCGTGCGCCTTCCTCCGCCGCCTCCGAGGGCTCCGATACGACCGGCAGCTCTTTTTTATCCACCCGAGGGGTCTTCCGCGAGACCTCTCCGAGCTGCCGGAATTCTACCAGGACCTCCTCCAGACCTGGAAGCTGTTTTCGGCGACCAGGTCCATTGTGGCCGCCGAGGGAGGAGACCTCCTCGCGGAGCCCCTGCTCCACAATCCAGCCTTGTGCGTGCAGGTGGCGGAGTCTCCCTCGGTGCGCCGGAGGCTGATCCTGGCAGAAACCACCATGATCGGAGACCTCCTGGACTACGACAGAGGGGACTGGGTGGATCCCCGAGCGCTCGCTCGGCGCATGGGGCTCTCCACCCCCCGAACCCCTCTGCGCCTACTCCAGGAGGTGAAGGCGGCTCTGCCGCGGCCCGCTCTCGACACCCTCTCGCACGGACCGCTGCAGGAAATCCCCCGCCCCTCCCTTCCTGCAAACCCTCCGTCCCTTTTTATCGGGCCCCTGTTCCGCGGGCCCCCCCGGCCTCCCCACCCTTGGACCCCCAGCCGGCTGCAAAAGTTGCAGCCGGTTTGCTTTCGAACCGCGCCTCAAGAACATCTGTACACGCTCGTGCTCCACACCTTGCATTTCCCCACCCTCGTGTCCCGCCCCGATACCAAATGGCGGGACTACTTAAGACCCGTCGAGGGTGGGGAACCCCGATGGGCCAGCCTATATTCCACCTTAATCCCGCGGCCCGTCGGGGATATCAGTTGGCGGCTCCTTCACGGAGCCGTGAGCACGGGCGTGTACCTGGCGCGGTTCACCCCCATCCCGGACACCTGCCCTTTTTGCGGCGTGAGGGAAAACCTGGCGCACGTCTACCTCGAATGCGCCAGGTTGCAGCCCCTATTCCGGCTCCTCCAGAACCTCTTACTGAGGTTCTGGCTGCACTTTTCCCCACACCTTTTGCTTTATGCACACCCAATCCGTGGCCCCACAAAGTCGCGGGACCTCCTCGTCAACCTCCTCCTGGCTCTAGCCAAAGCCGCCATTTATAACACCAGGGAGAGGACGCTAGGCGAGGGGGTTCCCTGCGACTGTGGGGCCTATTTTCGTTCATTCCTAGCGTCACGTATCCGGGCAGAGTTCCTCTGGGCGGCGTCCACTGGCTCCATGGACAGTTTCGAGGAGCAGTGGGCGCTGTCCGGGGTTCTCTGCTCGGTGTCCCCATCCGGTTTCCTAGTTATAAACCTTTAACCTGCACTCCTTGCCCCTTTTGTCATTTTTTGTCCCCAGTAATTAGTTGGGCATGGGTCCAGTCGTCCCTCCCGCAAGGCCGGGGGAGGGGCTTTTAGAAGTGGGCAGGCTTTGCCTACCCACTCTCCCGTGTTCCAAATAGACCCTCCCCTTGCTCCTGCTCCTGCACCAGCTGGGGCTCTCCCTGCTCCACCCAGCCACCACCTGAGGCCTCCGTGCTGCTGGACCTGCTCCCCCTGGACACCGCCGCTTCTCACCACCACCGGCTACTGCTGCTGCTGCGGCCGCCTGAGGGGAGAGGGGGGGCCTGCCGGCTGCCCCCCCTCTCCCCTCCTCCACTCCAGAGGAAGAGGACCCCACCGGCACCACCACCCAGAGGCCTTTCCCACCTGGCTGCTGCCCACCCGCTGCTGCTGCCGTACCACCTGCACCCCACCGAGGGAGATCAGAAGCCAGTTGGACTGTGGAGGGGGTCTGTTTGTTGGGACTGAGCTTTTCATCTGCTCTTGGGGTGGTGGTGGACTGAGATACCAAGAGGGGGGCTGGGGGTGAGGTGTAGAGCCTTCCCCCCGGTCCAGCTGCCACTCACCCCCCCCCATACCACCACCCCCACAACCCCCTCCACCAACCTTTGCACCACCAGGACTCGCCCCTCGGTGGGGCTGGCTGTTCCTCCCCGCTTTTTGCCATCTGGGACTGTCCCGCTGCAGCAGTGGGCGAGAACTGAGCCTCCCACAAGCACTCGTGGGCGTGTTTCCACCCCACCCTTGGACTTGGCCCCCCTCCTCAGCAGTGTTTGGTTGGGGGGCCCCCCTCACTCTTGCTCTCCCTGCCCTACCCCCCACTGCAGAAGCCTTGCCCACCCCGCCCTGGTAGCCAGCTCTCTTTCCTCCCCCCTCCTTCAGTTTGCTGACCGACCCCGCCCAGCCTCAGTTTGTTTTACCTGCCCCGCCCGCATTTAGTTAGTATTTTGATTCCTGGCCCCCGCCTTGCCCTGCCCCATCTTGTTCACCCAGTGCCCCCCTTCCCAGCCTCCCAGTAGTCTTCTAGCCCCACCCAGAGTTTCGGTCCCCACCCCAAGTGCTTGTGTCGCCCCCTTCCCTTTTTAGTTAGCCCCCCCTGCACATTGCACCCCCCCCTCGACAGCCGCATAGTCCCCTTGATACCCCAGTGCAGCCGAAGGAGCCGGCCCCCGCCCTGCATCTGTTACTTTGCCCCCTGCCTGCCCTGCCAGCGCCCTCCTCCTCTGCTTCCAGCCTTGCGGGGAGGAGTGGTTGCTGGCCTCTCGGTTCCCCTTATTTCCATCCTGCCCTTCTTGATTCCCTCCCTCCCTGCAGTCAGTCGGGGGAGGGAGTGGTTGTCCCTCCCCTTCTCCCTCCCTCCCCAATCGCGTATCCCCTCCCTCACGTTCCTCCCCTTTGCAATAGCGCCCTCCTCCTCTGCCACAGCCTTAGCAGGGAGGAGAGGCTGCAACCCCCCCCCTTCCCAGTTGCCCCTCCCCGAAACCAGTGCCCTCCCTCTTCCCTGCCCTCTCCCTCACGGACACCCTCCTCCCCTGCCTGCTGTTTGGTGGGGAGGAGCGGTTAACCCTTGCCCTCCCCTCCTGCCATCTGTGCCTCCCTCCTCCTTCCCCACATGATGGAGGAAACCCTTTCCCCTGTCGATCCCACGGTCTCCCCGTTGCCACCGGGCCCAAAGAATGCCGCGGCTGACCTCCCGACCCCAGGCCCGAGCTCCGCCGCTGCCACGACCGATGCTCCCCCAAATTCGGGAGCAGCTTCCACCTCGGCCGGAAAAAAGGGCCGGGGGGGGAAGAAAGGCAAGGGCCCGGCCCCGAAGGCCAAACCCCCCACGGCCGAGGCTGCCCCGCCCGCTGTGGCCCCATCGTCCGCCACAGCCCCTCCTTCCCCTGCTGTTCCCTCCACCAGCTCTGGGGGAAACCCACCTACGGCCTCCAGAGCGTACGCCCAGGTGGCCGCTGCCGCCCCCCCACGTGCCGGGTCATCTGCCCATACCGCCGCCTCCAGCGCCATCCCGGGTGGCCGGGGTCCCTTTCCCACCCTGACCAGGAGGCATGGTGTTCGCTGCCTCCTGGTCGCCGCCTCGCCCCACGTCGAAACTTACGTGCGGGCGTTAGCGAGGGTGGTGGGGGCCTCGGCCGTGGTGGCGGCCTCCAAGATGTACGGCAAGGTGGTGTTCTTCCTTGCCTCGGAGGCCGCCGCCCAGGAGGCGGTGGAGAGGGGCCTGGCCGTGGGGGGCGTGCACGTGCCCCTCGAGCCATTGGAGGACCTGGGCGTACGGGTGGTTCTCACTTCCGTCCCGCCCTTCCTCCCCAATGCTGCCCTGTTGCCTTCCCTCTCCACCCTGGGGAAGCCAATTTCTGTTATCAGCCCTCTCCCGTTGGGCTGTAAGGACCCCGCCCTCCGCCACGTCTTGTCATTCCGCCGGCAGGTGCAACTGCAAATGCCGCCGGCGGCGCGTGGCGGGGTGGCGCTCGAGGGCTCCTTTATGGTGCCCTACCAGGGGGCCCTCTACCGGGTCCACTATTCTTCGGGGGAGGCCCGGTGCTTCCTCTGCCGGGCGATGGGGCACGTCCGGAGGGACTGTCCCTTGGCCCGGTCGGAGGAGGCGCCCGAGACCCCCGGGACCCGGGAGGACGCCGGCCTTACCACCGCCGGCCCCCCTGGAAGTCCGGCCTCCGCGGCTGCCCCTCCTCCAACCGACGGCTCTGCTCGGCAGCCGAAGGCGTCCCCTCCGGCGTGCCCGAGCGAGCAGGCGGGCCCTGACTCCATTCGATCCGTTTCTGCAGGGCCCGAGGAGGAGAGGGTGGCGCGGTTGCCGCCGGGCGAGGGAGAGGGCTCTCCCCAGGTGGAGGTCACCCTACCCTCCTCTTTCCCTCCCTTGCCTCAACGCCCTCCCCCGAAAACAAACTGCGCCCCCTGGCCTTGCCCCTGCTGACCAGCCCTCCACCTCCACCTCGGAGGGCTGGACGCTCGTTCGGGGGAAGCGCAAAGCCCGCCCTTCGCGGGCTCAATCTCCGATGGGGAGGGCGGGAAGGCCCCCCTCCGAAAGATCTCGAGGGGGGCCAGCGCTGCCGAGAACGCCCCCGACGAGCTTCAGCAGGAGGCGCCGGACGAGGCGGCCGTGGCAGCGAGGGGGGACGACGTCACCCCCCCTGTGGAGCCCCTCCAAGAGGAGGCCTCGGGTGGAGCCCCCCCGACCCCGGCTCCAGCCGAGCCCTCCCCCGCTCCGGCTGAGGTAATTGTTGCCTTGGCGGCCGCGGGGGGGGGCTCCGGGGCCGAGGGTTTGGAACTTAGCTCCATCTTTGAGGAGATCGAGGCCCTGGGTCTGACCCCGCTCGCTCAGGGGGAGGACGACCCTCCGCCAGCGGGCCTCGGTCTGGGCGGCGACTCTGCGGCGCCGCCCCCTCCCCCTCCCAATCCCAACTCCGTGTCCCAGGTGGCCGACCCCGTCCTCACACTTGGGGCGCCCCTGATATTGCCCACTGGCCCGGCCGACTCGAGCGCCAGAGCCGATGCCGCTGAGCCCTTAGGGGCGACGGCTGGTGCCGAGTGGCCGGGTCTTGAGTCTGGGGACGCCCCCTTTCCCGCAACCGAGGCGGGGCGGTCATCTCCCCTTCCCGCTGGGGGCCCAGCAGAAGACACCGCTCTAGCCGACGCCGAGGTATCAATTTCAACCTCGTTACCTGAGCCCGGCGTCGGCGTCGGCGTGGGCCCCCTTCCTGTTCCTGCTCCCGATTCCCAGGTCCCCATTCGGGAGGTGCCGCAGCCCGGTGGGATAGCCACGGGAGACCCCTACCCAGACCCTGCCCGGGATTCCGATCCTCTCCCGTGTCCCGATCCTCCCCCCACCCCTGTTTCCGCCCTTTATGAACCCATCTCCAGCCCCGAGTCCTCCCCTGTCCCTGACTCCCCTCCAACCCCCACCCCTTCCCTGCTTCCCAACCCCGACCCACCGTCCGGCTCAGAGCCCATTCCTTCTCCCGCCTCTACCGTGAAGAACATTCCTCCGCTGCCGTCCCCCCGTTCCTTTCCCACCCCGGCCCCTGCCGCAACACCAGATCCACCCCCATCGCCCCCCCAAATGTCCGCTAGTGCCGCCCCCACGGGGGCCGTCTCGTTCCCGCTGGTCGCGGGCGGCCCTCAGGGGGCGGTATTTGTATCCCCGGTCCCCAACCCGTTAGGGGCTGACTTGTTCCCTCCGCCGCCCCCTCCCTTGCCGGAGTCGGGGACGGGCAGCGCGGCGCCATCGGTGTCGGCGCCGCGTTGGGGATCGGATCCCTGTTTGCCCGTCTCTGTGGCCCGTGAGCTCCACCCGGGGGCCCGGACGGAGAAGAATCCTGGTTCCCCCTTAGCGCTGAGGGGCGAGCTGCGCCAATTCCTCGCGGATAACCGCGGGGTAAAAGGGAAGGTGCAGCTCCCCCTCCAGCGCTGGGGGGACTTCCATCCCATCCTCCAGGCCACTAGAGCCCTGTTGCAGGAGGGGAGAGGGACCGATAGGCAGGGCGACGCGGCCTACCGCCGGACCCGCAGATTTCGAGACGCGCTCCTGACCTTCGGGGCGGAGTGCGGTCTGTTGCGGGACCTGCGGGGGGCTGACGATCGTCCTGCCCGTGAGGATCCACCCCAGCCCTCTCGATGAAGTACACCACTATCGCGACGTTGAATGCCCGGGGCTGTAGGGCGGGTCTCCGCAGGAGCCGGGTGCTCTCCTTCCTTCGGGAGGGGGGGTACTCGGTGGCCTTCCTGCAAGAGACCCACACGACTCCGGCCGTCGAGGCTGGCTGGCGGCTGGAGTGGGGGGACGGGGTATATTTTAGCCACCTCGGCGTCCGCTCGGCCGGGGTGGCCACCCTGTTCTCCCCTGCCCTACGGCCCGAGGTGCTGGGGACGGCCGAGGTTGTCCCGGGCCGCCTGCTGCACGTCCGGGCCCGCGTGGAGGGGCTGACGTTGAAGCTGGTCAACGTCTACGCCCCGAACGCGGGCCCGGACCAGGTCACCTTTTATCGGCAGGCGGCCACCTTCCTCGGTACTCTGGATCCTCGCGAGTGTCTGGTCCTGGGCGGGGATTTCAACACCACCCTCGATGACCGGGACCATGTAGGACTCGCGAACTGCCAGGCCGCAGCAGGCGTCCTCAGGGAGATCGTGGACCACCACTCCCTGGTGGACGTCTGGCGAGACCACCACCTGGACGACAACACCACCTTCACCTACGTCCGGGTGGGGGACCATCGGTCGAGCCACTCCCGGTTGGATCGCATTTACCTCTCCCGCTTCCATCTGGCACGGGCCCACTCCTCCAGCATCCGGCCGGCCCCGTTCACGGACCACCATTTGGTGGCCGTGAAAGCCTCTCTGAATTCGGAGAGGCTGGGGCCGGCCTATTGGCACTTTAATAACAGCTTGCTGGAGGACGCGGGCTTCGTGGCGTCCTTCCGGGAGTTCTGGCTGGCCTGGCGGGGGCAGCGGCCCGCCTTTCCCTCGGCGCGGCGATGGTGGGACGTGGGGAAGGTGCGCGCCCGGCTCTTCTGCCGCGACTACTCCCGGGGCGCCAGCCGGCGGAGGGATGCGGCGATAGAGCAGCTGGAACGGGAGGTCTTGAAGCTTGAGGGGCGTCTGGCATCCGCCCCCGAGGATCCACTCCTCCGCGAGGCGTACCGGGAGAGGCGGGAGGAGCTCCGGGCCCTGGAAGATCGCAGGGCCCGGGGCGCCTTCGTTCGATCTCGCATCCAGCTCCTTCGGGAGATGGATCGCGGCTCCCGCTTCTTCTACGCCCTGGAGAAAAGGAGGGGGGCCAAAAAGCACGTCACCTGCCTTTTGGCGGAGGACGGCACCCCCCTCACGGACCCGGCGGAGATGCGTGGAAGGGCCAGGGCCTTCTACGCCAGTTTGTTCTCCCCGGATCCGACCGAAGCCGACGCCTGCAAGGTGCTCTGGACCGAGCTCCCGACGGTCAGCGAGGGCGACCGAGACCGGCTGGAGATGCCTCTCACTCTGGCCGAGTTCTCGGAAGCCCTCCGTCTCATGCCCAACAATAAAAGCCCGGGCATGGACGGGCTGACCGTGGAGTTTTACCGCGTGCTCTGGGACGTCCTCGGCCCGGACCTCGTCACCGTCTGGGCCGAGTCCTTGGAGAGCGGGGTCCTCCCTCTGTCGTGCAGGCGAGCCGTGCTCGCCTTGCTGCCGAAGAAGGGGGACCTCCGCGACCTTCGGAATTGGCGTCCCGTCTCGCTCCTCAGCACGGACTATAAGGTCGTAGCGAAAGCCATCTCGCTGCGACTGCGGTCCGTGCTGGCGGACGTCATCCATCCCGACCAGACCTACACCGTCCCGGGCCGTAGCATTTTTGATAATTTGTATTTGGTCCGGGATCTCTTGGAGCTCGGGTGTAGGGACGGCTTGTCGTTCGCCCTCCTGTCCCTGGACCAGGAGAAGGCGTTCGACAGGATGGATCACGGGTATCTCCTGGGCACCCTGCGGGCCTTCGGCTTCGGGCCCCGTTTTGTGGGTTTTCTCCGGGTGCTGTACGCCCTCGCGGAGTGTTTGGTCAGGCTCAACTGGACCCTGACCGAGCCGGTCAGCTTCGGGCGGGGGGTACGTCAGGGGTGTCCGCTGTCGGGCCAGCTGTACGCTCTGGCGATCGAGCCCTTCCTCCGTCTCCTCCGTCGGAGGTTGACGGGGTTGGTGCTCCGAGAGCCGGAGCTGCGGCTGGTCCTGTCGGCGTACGCCGACGACGTGCTCCTCGTGGTCCAGGACCCGGGCGATCTGGCGCGGGTGGAGGCCTGCCAAGCCGTCTACTCGGCAGCCTCCTCCGCCCGGGTCAACTGGGTCAAGAGCTCTGGCCTGGTGGTCGGGGACGGGTGGCGGGCCGGCTCCCTCCCACCCGCGCTTCAGGCCATCAGGTGGAGCGCGGGTCCGCTGCTCTATCTGGGCGTTTATTTATCCGCCACGCATCCGTCTCCGCTGGAAAACTGGCAAGGTTTGGACGCCAGGGTGGGTGAGCGGTTGCGGAGATGGGCAGGACTGCTCCGGTGTCTCTCCCTTCGCGGGAGGGCACTGGTGCTGAATCAGCTGGTCCTGTCCATGCTCTGGCACCGGCTCAACACCCTGCGCCCGGCCCCGGAGGTCCTGGCCAAGCTCCAGAGGATAGCTTTGGAGTTCTTTTGGCCAGGACTGCACTGGGTCTCTGCAGGGGTCTTGTCTCTCCCCTTGGAGGAGGGGGGCCAGGGCCTGGTCTGCGTGCGCAGCCAGGTCCGGACCTTCCGCCTCCAAGCCCTGCAGAGACTCCTCTTTAGTGCAGGTAGTCCGGCATGGAGCACTTTGGCGTGCGCCTTCCTCCGCCGCCTCCGAGGGCTCCGATACGACCGGCAGCTCTTTTTTATCCACCCGAGGGGTCTTCCGCGAGACCTCTCCGAGCTGCCGGAATTCTACCAGGACCTCCTCCAGACCTGGAAGCTGTTTTCGGCGACCAGGTCCGTTGTGGCCGCCGAGGGAGGAGACCTCCTCGCGGAGCCCCTGCTCCACAATCCAGCCTTGTGCGTGCAGGTGGCGGAGTCTCCCTCGGTGCGCCGGAGGCTGATCCTGGCAGAAACCACCATGATCGGAGACCTCCTGGACTACGACAGGGGGGACTGGGTGGATCCCCGAGCGCTCGCTCGGCGCATGGGGCTCTCCACCCCCCGAACCCCTCTGCGCCTACTCCAGGAGGTGAAGGTGGCTCTGCCGCGGCCCGCTCTTGACTTCCTGCAGCGGTCCGTGCGAGAGGGTATCCCCCGCCCCTCCCTTCCTGCAAACCCTCCGTCCCTTTTTATCGGGCCCCTGTTCCGCGGGCCCCTCCGGCTTCCCCACCCTTGGACCCCCAGCCGGCTGCAACTTTTGCAGCCGGTTTGCTTCCGAACCGCGCCTAGAGAATATCTGTACACGCTCGTGCTCCACACCTTGCATTTCCCCACCCTCATGTCCCGCCCCGATACCAAGTGGCGGGACTATCTAAGACCCATGGAGGGTGGGGAACCCCGATGGGCCAGCATCTATTCCGATCTAATTCCACGGCCCATCGGGGACATCAGTTGGCGGCTCCTTCACGGAGCCGTGAGCACGGGCGTGTACTTGGCGCGGTTCACCCTCATCCCGGATACCTGCCCCTTTTGCGGCGTGAGGGAGAACCTGGCGCACGCTTACCTCGAATGCGCCAGGTTGCAGCCCCTATTCCGGCTCCTTCAGAACCTCTTATTGAGGTTCTGGCTGCACTTTTCCCCTCACCTCTTCCTGTACGCACACCCTATCCGTGGCCCCACAAAGTCGCGGGACCTCCTCGTCAACCTCCTCCTGGCCTTGGCTAAAGCCGCCATTTATAACACCAGGAGGAGGATGCTAGACGGGGGGGTTTCCTGTGACTGTGGGGCCTATTTCCGTTCCTCCCTCGTGTCACGTATCCGGGCAGAGTTCCTCTGGGCGGCGTCCGCTGGCTCCCTCGACAGCTTCGAGGAGCAGTGGGCGCTGTCCGGGGTTCTCTGCTCGGTGTCCCCATCCGGTTCTCTTCTTTTGACCCTGTGACCCACACCCCCTCACCGTGTTTTTCATTATTTGTCCCAAGTATTTAGTTGAACCTCAGGTCCAGTCGTCCCTCCTTCAAGGCTGGGGGAGGAGCTTTTAGAAGTGGGCGGGCTTAGCCCGCCCACTTCCTGGGTTTCAAATAGACCCACTACAATGGGAAATATTTGTTTTAATGTGCATAAGAAAAATAAGATGTTTAGACCTTTTTTTAGTACATGAAGAAATAGGTTAGAATTTTTACATAGCTTTTGCATACATTTAAATGATTATTATTAACCTCTTAAGCCCTGTAGGAGAAGTGCTATGGTCACTGAACAACTATATCAAAGACCAGATTTCCATGTACTGGACTTGGGTTTTGAGGTGTGATATTAATTGGTGCAAAAGACTAAGAGTGCAATTTTGCACTTGTATGCCTACATACTTAATGTGTGGGCACATAAAGGGAGTTAGCTGTTTCAATTGCTCCAGAGTGCAGATTTGAAATTCAAATAGATAATTAATTGTAGCATTAATTTTGTACCTGCAGAAATAGTTCCAATTTTTGTGTAGGCTGAATATAAATTCCTGGAGCAACATAAAACTCAATGCACAGCATTCTAAAGTCAGGTTTGCACACCAATAGTGGTATAACTACATTGCCTAAAAGGGTGAAAAATCCATGACAAACTGCCATGTGGATACTGCTTCTCCCATCATCAAAGTTACCGCTTTTTGGGGAGGTGAATTCACTATGCTGATAGCAGAAGCTCTCCTGTCAGCATATTAGTGTTTTCACTAACATGCTACAGAGGTACAGCTGTGTCCATTTAGCACTCTCCACGAGAACAAGCTCAAAGAATCTAGACCAGCACGAACCTCCAGCCTTTTAATATCATCTTAACTTATTAGGTTGTCAGCTATGTGCTACATTGTGGAGACTTAAATGTCTGATCCAAAGTCTGCTTACATCAGTGGAGGGACTCCCAATGACATTTGAAGGCTTTAGATCAGGCCCCGAGATCTGAAATCACTGAATTTAAAACACCACAATTAATGTCAATTATTATGCATATACATTGGTCTGATTCCAGTCTCACTCTGCCTGTGTAAAGGCAAGGTGATTTCACAGACTTCAAGGTGATTTATACCAGTGGAAATGAGATCAAAATCAACCCTAATATGGGCATACTTAAAACGTGTGTGCTTTTAAAGCCCTGTATGTATGAATTTTTCTATGTGCCCACACTGCCACAAGAACTATGATGTGTGATATTTACAATAGCTGGTCTGGACTCATTCCTGCCCTTCATTCAAGCCATCAACTCTGCAGGTGTACCACCTCAGCAGAACGTAATAATCCTGAAATAATAGTTTTAACTAGAGTGAAAATAAGCATCTATGTACACTTTAACAAGTAATTAGGCAATTTGTAACATGGTAGTTAGTACTTGTAATTTTGAAAGTAATTTAATTAAATCCAGCCACAATTATTGCATAAAATAAGGGGAGCAAGAAAATGGATGGATGGAATACGATAGTGAAAAGAAGTTAAAGATCACCTGATTTTGAAATACTGGATAAAGAGGTACTACTCAAGCAGACCACAAGATACCTAATTGAGATTTTGGTAATTGGGCTGTTTAATTAGAAAACTCTAATGATTATAACATTTATCTAGTATTGGCCTTTTTATTTAAAAAAGTATAGGAAGCAACACAGAGAAAATAAGATTTTGTGCTTTGGACTCAGGAATTCTGATTTCAATCCCAGCTTAGTCACAGCCATCTTATGTGCTCACAGACATATTGCTTGGTTTCTCTGTATCTCATTTCCCAGTCTGTAGAAAGGAAGGTATCACTACCCCAATCTCACACCAGTGGTGTCCAGAGTTATTTGGATAGTGTTTAGTTAAGTACAGAGATGCCAGCAATATCAATACCTTAATAGACCTAAGCTATCCTGTATCTAAAATGAAAGAGGAAAAGGTAACAAGATCTAAAAAGTCTCAGAGGGGAGCTGTGTTAGTCTGTATCTACAAAAATAAAATAAAATAAAATAAAATAAAAAGTAAGAAGTGTCCCATGGCACCGTAGATGATAGTTGAGGGCTGGAAATCACAAACTAATTCATTTATTATGCTGGGCAAAAAGGGTTCCACAGATTGCTTCCCTCTTCAAGACCTTACTTTTATATCAAATAAATGTCACTGAGAAGGACAAAAATAGTTCAATAGTAATGAAAGAATCCTGTAGTACTTCCTAGAAAGGATGTAGATACGGATAGAAATATTTTATTGTAACATTGGAATCATAAGGCTAAAAATTCCAGTGTAGTTCACAATTTCTGTACTACAAGGAGCAAAACAACAACAAATGTGGATGAAAGGAAAGTTGTTAAAAATACTGAAATGCCAGGAAGAATTGTGCAGGATACACAAATAGAATGGAAGACTGATATGTAGCTTTAATTATTTCTTACAAATAATGTACACATAGAAGTGGAACAAAAATATAATATTTAGCAGAGAACGTAAAAGGCAAAAAGGAGTCTACAAATGCATTTTCCTCTTTCCTGTGACATGTAAGGAGAAAAACACACAAAATGACCAAATTTCGAATAACTGTTTCTGCTTATATTTTTTTTAAAATAATGCAGACAGAAAAATTGAAGGACTTCAGGCAGGAATGAAGTCAATAGTTCAGGAAATAGGGAAATTAAGAAAAGGGTAGTAAAAGCTCAGAGCAAAGATATGGTAGAATTATGTGTAAAAAATATATACCTATTTGCGGGGTGAAATGCACTTGAATTTTAGTTTAGAAGTGAAGAATATATCTGAAAATGATTTCAAGAAATTGTGAGTCAGTGAAAAATATAATATCTGAGAGGACATTGGAAATTAGGGAAAAATAAGAATTTAAATATAGACCATTACAAAAAACCTACAACAAAAGAACATAAGGTCAAGCATTCAAAAATTAAGGTATGCCAACATTGAGGCTGCCCATACAAACCTAATTAATCTCCATCATGCAAATACGTTATGCTACATTCTTCAGTTACACAGTCACGTACTGCTCTTCAGCCTTTTGCATTTGACTCAGGCTATCACCTCCTCCTTAATGTTGCCTGGTCACTAGCACAGAATCAGAGCTGGACAGAAAATATGGCATTTATCCACTCCATGGAAAATTTGGAACAAAAATATTTTTTTATTTTTTGTCAATTTTTCCCTAGCAGAAATATTTGGCTTTATAGCAAAGTATTTTGGCCAAAACCTAAAATATTTAGAATCACATTGGCTCTGTGCTGTTTTAGGGCAATTATAGTTCAGATGCCTTATGGTCCCTTTCTCTTCTATGGGATAGATTTCTCTGGCTGCACTACATCTGCAATGAGGGTAAATTTCATCCATAATAGGTAAAGATGGAGTCTTGTAATGGAAAATGTTAAATAGCTATCTGTGCTTCTGGCACCACCTATAGACACCTATTAAAATGTGATGGTTAAATGGAGTGACCAAATTCCCATAAGTGTGCAGAACTCAGCAGCCCCATTGATAAGGCTCTTTAATATTGGGGTACTCCATTTACATGCCTAAATAGGAACTGAGCCCTTGTCCACGTGGTCTGTAATGGGCCGGCTTGCCTGTGATCTGGAGAGCCCGGTGCTAAGTCAGTCCTGTTTAGAAAATGAGCCCCACCTGAGAGGAATGCAGTGATTCCACTATACAAAGCAACAGGAAGCTACAGGGGGTAGGTACAGCTGAGACAGTAGTTGTGACTGCCAGAAGCAGGAGACACCCAGTAGTAAGTGGGGAAAGCTTAAGAAACAGGGAGCGGCGTAGAGTTGGGGTTGGTGGAAGGAGCAGTAAAACTTTGTCTCCTGAAGAAACCTGGCCAGATAAAGCCTGTGAGTGGGAGTTAAAGATGGGAAGATGAGCTGAAAATTGTGTGTTTGTTTTGGACTTTTGAGTTTTATTTCTTGATAAGCTCTATTGACAGCTGGAGGAGAACTAGTGAAGAATAATTAAAGCATTGGAACTTAGAAGGTCACTGGGGACTGAGTCCTAAAAAGGGCTCAGGTGCAGGGAAAATAAAGGCAAAATGGCCATAAAAAGGCAACCCAAGCCATGAGGGGCACTCAGGAGGCAGTAAGCAGCCACCATGTTACATTGTCCACAAAGCCAAATTTGGCTACAGGTTGGACTTCCCTGGGCAGCCCCACACACATGCTGCAGCTCTCTGGGCAGCCCCACATGCCAGGATTCTAATCCCTACTGGTCAGCCACATGCCAGGTCTCCCAACCCTGCTGGGCAGACCCGCTGCCACACATTGGGCAACCCTGTCCTCAGCTCCCTGAGGACAAGTCCACCATCCTGCCAGCCCCACAGGTATCCTTGCTGCTGACTCTCCACCAGGACACTCTGGTCCTGCAACATCCATGCTGGACCACGGATGTTGCCAGACCAGAGAATCCCAGTTAAGAGAGTTTCAACCTGTATTGGCCATACCAATGTGAGATAAATTTACACAATTGTAATAGGTGCACTGAAAGACAAGCTTTGGGGAAAAAATAAAAAATGGAAATAAACAGTTGAAAAAGTTTTAGCTTATCTGAGAGGAAGGGAAAAATATTTATCAAAAAAGATTGCTGAGATGACTCAGTGCAGATATTCAAATAAATGTTCAGGCACCAACTCTAGACATATAGAAGTTGTGAAGTAACTTGTGACTTGATAATGAAGAAAAAATATTTGGACATCTTTTTTGAAAATATCCCAACATTAAAGCAAGTTGACCTAGGTGAGACCAATCAAACACACTCACCATGGGTCACAGACAGAACTCAAAGAAGAAATGGAAGCCCAAGGAAGAAAAAGAGATGGGAAACTATTTAGTGGGACTGTTCATAAGTAATGCAAGAATGACTGGATTAGAAATACCATTTTTTATCTGTGTGGGATGCTGTGCAAGAGAAGGCTGGCTTTTTCCCCTGCACAAAGGGTAAGAATTTAAAATGAGTGCCCCAAATTCATGCGAGTGATAGGGTACTTGGTACTTTTGAAAATCTTCCCAGTTTTCTACGTGTTGAGTCACAGACATGGGATCTTAGCTCTAGGAAGTCATTATTTAAACTCTTGGCTAGCATGCAATCTCGACTTAAATTGCACTGTTCAATTTCATTGAGCACTTCCTGAGGTCTAACCAGTAAGTCTCTGGTGACCGTCTTTGAACTCTTTGTATGTGTCGAGCCTTTGTTTAAGGACCATGTTATATTATGTTTTTACTGAAGTTGACACCCATATAATTGATGGGGATGGTAAAAATAAACCCTGCAAGTTCTATTGTTGTCACTTTGTTTCTTGTTCTCCTAGCTCAGAAAGGAAGAGCAGAGGGAGGCAACCAGCTCCTGTCCAACTCAATCCCTCCACTTACACGAGAAAGGAGATAACAGGATTAGAATTCAAAATAACCTTGACAAATTGGAGAATTGGTCTCAATTTAACATGATGAAATTCAATAAAGAAAAGTGCAAAGTGTTTCACTTAGGAAGGAAAAATCAAATACACAACTACAAAATGGAGAATAATGGGCCAGGTGACAGTACGGCTGAAAATGATCTTGGCATTATAATAGTTCACAAATTGAATATGAGACAACAATGTGATGCAGTGGCAAAAAGGACTAACATCATGAAAGAGTGCATTAATGGGAGCATTGTTATGTAAGAAACATAAGATAAATGTCCAGTTCTACTTGGCACTGGTAAGGCCTCTGATTATTGTATTCTGTTCTAGACACCAAGCCTGAGGAAAGATGTGGACAAATTAGAGAGAGTCCAGAGGACAGTAATAAAATTTAGAAAACCTGACCTATGAGCAAAGTTTACAAAAACTGGGCATGCTTAGTCTTGAGAAAAGAGGACTGAGGGAGAAGGGACCTGATAGCAGCATACATTCAGAGTTGTCATAAAGAAGGCAATGATCAGTTGTTCTCCCTGTCCTCCAAGGGTGGTGGTGGTGGTGGTAGTAGTGGTAATGGGTTAATTCACAGCAAGAGAAATTTAGATTAGATGTTTGAAAAATCTCTCTTACAATACAGGTAGTGAAGCTCTGGAACAGGTTTTCAAGGAAGATTGGTGGTCTTTGTAATGAGATTAGACCCACCACAGTGGTACCTCTTGCTGGTTGTTCTGGGAATTAGCTGTTTCAGCAGTGCACCTTTGCTAGTAGTGTCTCACTCACCATTATTTCTGCAGCCTTCACCCTCTCCACAAGCTGAACTGACAGCACTCCCAGACCACATTGTTCTCTGAGGGGCACTGTTCCCAAGCCTGCTGTCTGCCCCCCCCCCAACACACACACACCCAAACAACTTCCAGGAGACCAGTGGTTCTCAATCCCACCATTTGCATCAGCAGCCAACTGCAGTTTCTAGTCTATGGCTTCAGGGACAAACTTCAGTCTGGATTTAGGCCACTCTCCTCATTGGCAAGTAAGGGGCAAAGGGGAGAGGAGACCTGCCCACTACTCTGGGTCCTGGCCCGGGGAACCTATAACTGTTAGCCACTTACTCCCCCTCCTCCTATTCCCACTGCCTACATTCTTTTGGACACTTCCTCCATAGCTCTAGCACCGTCCCTGTCCTTGCTTCAGGGCTTGAGTCTCTCTTATTACTCTTCTACCTGTCCAGCACTACAATATCTTAGGCGCTTCTCAGACTGATAAGATTTAGAGACTGATTCCTGTTCTGCTGAGCAGCCCATTATGTATGGGCTATTTCAGAAAGCCTTTTATTGATTTGCTCTCCTAATAAGCCCATTTCTAACTGGCTGGGGTTCTGCGCAACCCTCCTGAAGGGTTGGTTTAACTTTCCGTTACCTGTGTGCGGCAACCACCCCACCAAAGTCCTCATCATTGGAAGTTTTTAAATAGTTTGGACAAACCTTTGTCAGGGATGGTCTAAGTTTATTTGGTCAAGCCATACCTTAGTGGGCTGGACTTGATGATTTCTCAAAGCCAGTTCCTGCCCTCATTACCACCTGTCCTGAACATGAAGAAACCTTATCTATCTGTGATGTGGGTCACCCTGACTCTTCCACTATAGGCAACACAAGTATGACCTTTTGACCCATGTGAGCTCTGCTAGTCTCATGCAGGCTACTGATGGGAGGACTCGGGAAATTGGTGTTTGCCTAGCATCCACCTGTGGTGCCCAGTTTTTTATCCATGGGATGCTCACAGAATTTTCAGGTCCTCTATTTCCAAAGGAATAGTTATACCTGAGAACACAGCTCTACTTAACACATTCGGCACTTAGCTTTGTTTATAGAGAAAGCAAGTATAAGTCTGTTAAATAAAGGAACAGAGATTCAAATCATAGCAAACAAATACTGGAAACCTAAAAGAAAATCATTAACGCACACTCCAGAGTAGGGGTGGGCAATACAAAAAAGCAGCAGCCCACCAGAGTTTGCCCTGCAATCATCCGATGCCTACAAAAGTACAACTCTCATTGGTTGAGGATCGCCGTTTGCACTCAATGCGAGTAGCAGGAAGCAGCTCAGATGAGGATGCTGTTTCCCACTACTGTTTCTCACACTGTATTGCCATTCGCAGCCATCACCAACAAGAGCTGCGATCACCTGATACCTGCAAAAGTTCAGGTAAACATAGTAGTGGGGGCCCACCAGGGACTAACCCAGCAGACTGGATCTGGCCCATGAGCTAGAATTTGCCGACCCCAGCTCCAGAGCCTAAACTGTACTAACAAGATACTCACTTGTCTAACAAGGTACTTCTATCCTAAAGCCCTTCTCACATTGTTTTATACCAGCTTGTCTGAGACCCTTTCATGAGACCAAGCTTGCTGAAAACTTTTCTTCTCTAGTGAAGGAGGCCAAGGCATCTTTCTGCACCCTAAATACTTTAGACAGGTCTTTTGTTTTTCACCAGCAGTTTACTTCTTCCTGTTAATTCTTTTATATCTCTGCTGTCTCCTAATTTGCATTTGATTAAGCATCCTAATAGACTTCTATTGAAAGACACACAATGGTCAGATATGGAGATCAATGTCATCCACCTCCTATCTGGTGGAGACCATCTCACACGCATGACTAGTGGTTGACCGGCCTTTAACTATAAGGCCCTAATAACATTATTTTCAGTATATACACATTTCCTTGATATTATCTGCACATACATTTAGCAAAAATTATGACAACCAGTGTGACACTTGCTTTCAGCAAAGTTCTCACTTTCAGTCTTTAGTGAACTATAATGTAAATACCAGACCCATGGGATCTCTGAAATCCTCCTTGATATTAACTAGAAGACGGTTCAGGGGTTCAGAAGTCATTGAAAAAAAACATAATAAGAAGCACCATGAATCCAGCTCTCTGCACTTTTGGGGTATCAATAGTCATTAGCTGAGATATTTTAAGTAAAAATTTCTGAGTGAAGTTGTGTGTTATTTTTACTGTTCTTCAATTGCATGCGCTTTTAAATATGTACAGCAGGAGCAAATCAATTTTTTAGTTAAGACTCGCTAAATTGAACTCAGAGGATTTGCTCCTCTCGGACACTGTGGGGACACTGCCAAGCTTGACTTAAGGTAACCTGAGGCCAGCCATGTATTCTATATAGGCTGGAGTTGAGTACCTTAAGCCAAGCTGCCAGGTATAGTGTAGACCTGGTCTTACAGTTACTAATTCTGAGTGAATCAGACCCAATGATACAGACCTAGATATACCTTATATTTTTCATGATAGTAAACCTGAAGGGGACACTAAGCATTGAGTGATCTAAAGGCATACAGACTCCACCCACTTGCACACTTCTCAAAGCAGGAGATACTGATCTAGAAAATCTGAAAATTCTCTTCATTTTGGGAGTCTCAGACATCCTTTGCTATTAAATAAACAGTACTGTCAACCTTGTGACATGCATCTCAGGTAGGTACATTATAAAAATCTCAAGGTAGAATCAGGACTTCATAGCAGTCTCGACAAAATAAACATGGAACTTGGCTATTTTAGCAAATGTGTATGGTACTCTGGTTCATAAAATGTTATTGAGCTGGAAAAGCACTGCCACTACATGTGTATAGGGCAATATGTCATATTATCAAAGCAGGAAAAGTTATTTATACAAGGTAAGAAAATCCCTGAGATCCCACATTTCATGACAGTTTCTCATAGCAGCCACACTAAAAAAAATATAATATAATCCAAATAGAGTATTTTGTTACACAGATCATAAAAAAGTTTATTTTGCCTTTAATTTGCATACATCCCTCATATTTATTGTCTATAAAACTTTTATCAAGCAAATCATGTTTATGTATAATTTAAACTTTTAAATAAATATTTTATTTTTTAGTTTTTAAATCGGAAAATATTTTAGCTTTCTATTTTTAAGGGATTCAATACTTTTAGAAGGTCATGAATAAAGTATTCCTCAAGCTGGATTTGCATTTTTATAGTGTCTGCTGTATAACAGCATGCACTTTGTTTTCACAGTGTATACTTTCAAGCCAAAAGGATTCCCTCAAGAATAAACTGTAAGACAAAAAAAAAAAATTACTTGGACCTTACAAAACACATTTTTCATTATCTTCCAACAAACGTGACACTTCAGTAACATACTTGTTCATTATCCACATGTCAGAAGTTACAGTGTTTTGTAATTACACACTCACACATGCAGATGTTGCGGAAAAAGATTTCCTACATTTATTTCTGTATTACAGCCATGCAAAGCATAGCTGTTTTGGTTCAGAGAGGTCACAACATAACAGGGAACATCCAGTGGAACAGATATAGATTAGATGTCCTAATAGTTTAATTTCACCTCCAGGGTTTAAGGGCTAAATTCTGTTTTCATTATGTTGATCTACATCTGAGGTTTCTTATTCTGGATTTACACAGATACATCTGAGACCAGAATCCCTCCTGCTGGCTGGCTAAATCTTTTTTCTCTTCAAGTCCACACCATTTGTATTTTCAGTTGAAATGAACTCAAAATACTCAACGCATAATGCAACAGGACCTGTCAAGGTTTGCCTACTTTGAGGCAAAAGCCATTCTACACATCTGAGATTCACATGAGTTTCCACTCAAAATAAATAAGAATAAAATTAATGGGCACAGGTTTCTCTTGTGGTAGGTAAGCATCCCTGGAACAGGAGGCTGAAATGTTTCCCTCCATGCCCCCCAGTGGCCTAGGGCAGAACCAGCGATGCATCTCTGCTTCATTTTCCCCTAATATGCTTTAAATATGAATGCGAGTTTTATGTAGCGAATAGTGTCTATCATATATATATAGTAGCCCAATGTCTGTGACTCAGTAACGCTGAAATGCTGGCTGTTCCCTCTGGGCAGCCCTGTTGCCTCCCGCCATGGCGCTCGGCTGACTTCTGCGCCGCTCAGCTGGGCCGCCGCAGGGAAGCAAGCGGCTCAAGTGGCCGTTTGGGCGCCGTGGTCCCCATGCAGCACGAGGGTGCTGCATGGGGAGCGTGGGGCCCAAACGGCCGCTTGCACCACTTGCTCCCGCGCGGTGGCCCGGCTGAGCGGCGCAGAAGTCAGCTGAGCGCTATGGCGGGAGATGAAGGGGGGGCGGGACGGTGACGTGCGACGTGACAGCAGCTCCAGGTCCCGCCCCCTTGTTGTGAACATCACCGCCCTGCCTCCCTTCGCCTTCTGCAGTGGCACTCGGCTGACTTCTGCGCCGCTCAGACGCGCTGCTGTGTGGGAGCAAGTGGTGCAAGCAATCGTTTGGGCTCTGCACTCCCCATGTAGCATGGGGAGCGCAGAGTCCAAACGGCCATTTGGGCTCCGCAGTCCCCCGAGTGAGAGGCAGGAGGGGGAGGAGAGCGGAGAGAGAGAGAGATGGAGCAAGAGACCGGAGGCTCAGGAGAGAAGACCGACGTGAAGGAGAGACCTGAAAATCCCATCTTATGATGGGCTAATTGGCTAGTTCAGAAATATACACTGCTTAACTAAAAGTTAAACATGGTACACAAGCAAAACTTTCACTCCAGCGGTCCTTGGGTCAAGTCAAGTTTAGTCTGTCTGCTCCATCAATGTCAGACATCTTTGTTCTTACCAGAGACACCCTCTTGACCTGGTACCCCCTCTTCCTATGGAATCAAGCCTCTTGCCATCATAAGGAGAAGGATTTTCTTCAGGCTCTTGATCCCTGATGAGGTCAAATCATTACAACTTTTCTCTGGAGTGGTACATAGATCCTCTGTGATCTGGAACGACTTCAGTGGTCTGTTCAAGCTCTACTGCAGGGACGAGGTCTCTCCAGGGCTTGATTTTCATAGCACTTCCCCTACTTGAACTTTTTCCTTTCTTGGAAGACTTTGCTGTGACCCTAAGAGCATCCCAGTGCTTGAAATCAAAAGGCTCATTAGGATCAGGTGATGAGTTTCAGTGCTGTGTACCCCAACATATTACGGCCATAAAAAGTGGCCTGCAAGATATAATCAGAAGATAATTCACTGATCATTAGTCTCAGAGGGGCAGTCGTGTCAGTCTTGTATCCACAAAAACAACAAGAATTCCGGCGGCACTTTTAAAGACCGACTAAGGTTTATTTGGTCATAAGCTTCCATTGTTAAAAAAAACCACTTGATCAGATGCATTTGAGTGGAAATTACAGAGGCAGCGAAATATATATGTGCTAGCATATCAAAAGAAGGGAATTACTTATCAAGTGTAGGACCAATGTTAATGAGGTCAATTCAGTAAGGGTGGATGTGGCTCACTCACAGGAGCTGTTGGGATGGTCTGAATACCAAGAGAGGGAAAATTGCTTTTGTAGTGAGATAACCATTCTAGATCCTTATTGATTCCAAATTTGATTATGTTAAATATGAAAATGAATTGCAGCTCTGTGTCCTAGGAGGTTAAAGTGTTCTCCTACTGGTTTTTCTATGTCTTATTTGTGTTCATTTATCCTTTGGTGCAGAGACTCTCTGGTTTGGCTACAAGGCAGAAGAGCATTGCTGACATATGATGGCATATATCACATTAGTAGATGTGCAGGTGGATGAGCCACTGATGGAGTGGCTCATGTGGCTAGGGCTCAGTGTTAGTCTTCTGTGATGTATGTATTCAGTGTGTATTAAAAGTTATAGATATGTTGAGCGTGACTAAAAGGGATTAAACATAGCATTTCTGGAGGGAGTTGGTAAACAGTGCCAAAATTATTTACTTCTCTGAAAAGCTTGGTCATCAGTCAGAGACAGTGATGTTCTATTTATGTATGAGGTAAACAAAGCTATCAAGCTGACAATTGAAGGAGGAGACAGTCTGGTATCTATGGTGATAAAAGAGAAGCTTTGTCTGGGATTTACTTTTTGAGAAGTATTCAAAAATTTTACTGGTCTATAAAGACTGAAGGCTGACCCTCAAGTAATAAACAATTGAATCAACTGATGGTAATCAATACTGCTGTATTATAAAAGTGTGTCAGGTGTTTCATGAAAACCTATGACAGGTTGGTGATTAATATCACAAAATATATGTATTAAGTCTATATAAGGGATTTTGGATATTCATTGATATTAGGCTTCCCAGCGTATCCAAACAAAGGGAGAAACAGTTCTCTCCCAGACAGGATGGAATATAGTGTAACCTGTTTCATATATAAATTAAGTATGATGAATCAAAACAATGGAATCCCTATTTTCATACAAAAGATGGGTAGCACCACAAGGAGGGATAAACAGCATGACATCATCCTGCCTCTGAAAGGAAGATCACTGAATTTAGGAAGATATAATCAAGGACAGAAGCCATCTTTGGCATCCATCATTAGAGAAAAACAAAGGAACAGAGCTCTTGCAAGCTGAGAAAGATGGGTCCTTCAACCACAGGAGGTCTAAGTGGCAATGCGGGAGGTTGCATGTGTTGAAGTGTCTGGAAACTGAACATAGATAAGAAATACGTCTATAAAGGATCTTTCACCTCTGAAGACAAGGGAAGCCTAAGGGCATAAGAATAATTACACTAGGTCAGACCATTGGTCCATCTAGCTTAAGATAACAGAACGGCTCAGATCATCATGGGATTCATCCCCTATCATCCAATCCCAGCATCTGGTAATCAGAGGCTTAGGGACACTCAAAACATTGGGTTGTCTCCTTGGTCACATTGGCTAATTGTCATTGGTGTATGTATTCTCTCCCCCCCCCCCCATGAACGTATCTAATTCTGTTTGAAGCCAGCATCTTGTACTTCTGTGAGAAATCATGAACACCATCTATACCTTGCCAGATGACTTTTTATAGGTCTACTGTCATTTTTTATTTGGTATCTCTTAACCCAAGGATGGGCAGATACTATCCATGGGCTGGATCAGTTTTGCCAGGATTAACAACTAGAGGGCTGCCATTGCTACATTTACCTGGTATGGGCAATTTGCAGCACCCCTTGGCCAATGGGAGCTATGGGAAACAGTGTCCCAGTCCACACTGATTTCTGCAGCTTCCCTTGGCTAGGAACAGCTATCCGCAGCCACTGGGAGCTGCAATCACTGGTACCTGTGGAAGCACAGGTAAATACAGTGGCAGCCCACCAGGGTCTAACTCTGGCAAAACAGATCTATCCCGTGTGGTAGTATTTGCCCACTCCTGGGTTAAGTGATACCAAATAAACTGCTGGCATTTCATTGTCCGCCCGACTTAACCTATTTCCTATTGTTAATAAATTTGTTTTATTTTTACTAGAAACCAACTCAATGCTGTGCTTGAAGCGAAGGGTGCATTTACCCCAAACAAATTAATAAAACGCTATGCACTTTTGTCTTCTTAATGGAATGAACAGACTGTCTCATGTCTACGAATTTTATAGGGGAGGACTTGACATTGCAGAACACATTGTTTTGGAATTGGGAATGGACTAGGATTGGGAATGTATTGGAGTCACCTTCCTGGTTGCAACCAAGCCTGAAAGAAGCCAGAGTGGAACCAGAGAGTACAGACACTCAGGGTAGGAATTGCACATTTGTAGGCTGGTTATGATTATCCTTGGCTGATAGTTACAGCTGTAAAGCATTGTCAGGTGCCCAGGATTGTGATTACACAACCCTCACTGATCTTGACTGAATCCAAAGCATGACACCTTCCATGATTCCCTTTCCTGATACACTCTTTAACCAGCTCCCATGAAAGCTATTAGCAGCTTCCTGTTCGCTAGAATCTCTTGACTGACCCCTCATAATCTTTCATTAGACCCAGCTGTTCCTTAGCTAGTCAGCTGCCACCAAGCCCCAACCTTAGGTAAATTCTCATTAGCAGAGTCTGTCACAGGTAAACTGGATGCCAGACCACTCAGAAGGCCTTTTACTGTGTGACAGTTGGCTTGAAATTCAGTTGATGTTCACTCAAAGGTTTATTCAAAGTTCACCCTTGATTTGTCCATACATGTGAACCTTTTGGTGAAGCTGGTCTGAGTCTTGGGTTTGTAATTAAATCAGTCAGATGCTTTTCTGTTTCAGTTGGATAGGTTTGCATAGCAAAAAATTCTATAAGTGATCCCGAATTAGGAGAAAACTTAGCTATTAATATGGCTTCACAGCCAAACAAAAACAAAATAATTTATCATCACTAACTACATTAAAAAGGCATCCTTTGTACTGAATATTTTGCAGTGCATTTCATGCTTTGAGGAAGTTATTCTGCTTCAATGAATTGCACACCATATGGTGCATTGATAGATAGGATCATAAAGGATCTATAGGGCCATAATGAGAGCATGGAACATATTCTAGAGGACATTTCAAATCCCCTATGCCCACAAAGACTCCCACTGAAGTAATTGTAGGGCTCTACAGAGGTGGAAGGGTCTGCTTTATATACAATTCATTGCAGGACGGAGGTGTTCTATTTCTTCTGCAAAACAAAGTATTGGTCAGTTTTGGAAAATAGAAGTAGGCTTTAAAATTTATTGTTTCTTATAGGAAAATGCACACTTGTTCCTTTAACCACAGTTAAAATAACCCATGTTTTCTCATATTTGTTAGCTGAAGCATCAAATGACGAACACAATCCATTCTGATGAGTCACTGCACAATGTGCAAGCTGGTGAATATGAAAACACTCTCAGAACTAACGTTACAATTTACAGTCATTGGAGCAAGTGTTTTGCAGCTAATTAATGTGGTGGGTACCAAAAGCCACTGACTAAATACTTTGCAGTCCACAGGAAATGTATCTGCATCTCTAAAATAACCCCAAATCTGCCAAAATTATTTGGCACATATTTACTGTAGGCAGGCATAGGAAAAATTCCAATGAGCTTTGAGTGAAATCACATAGCTGACTAGGTATACTCATTTACCACAAAGTCCTCCATATATTACCACTGTCTTGGTAGGTAAAGTTATATTTGTGTATATCCCTGAAAGGAGCAGTATAGGGAAAATACTCCTGACCATTTTAGAGGCTCTTAATTAAACAGAGCTCTTGGTTCTCGACCCTAACAAACTTAGCACCAATTTCCTCCCCTAGTTGTGGTCCAGGAACCCATTATCTCATTTGCATCCCATCACTATACCATGTACTGATATTACCTGAAGTACATTTGTATTCTTTAGTTTCATTCAATATTAAGGGTATTCTCTATTGGGAGCACAGCTTTGAGGAACAGCTCCTGTATCCTCTAACTCACTGTTCTCAACTGACCTCCCCCTGCTGTCAGAACCAAGGGTTGTCGTAATGTGCACCCCCCCTGCACATGCACACTCCCACAGAGCATGAAATTCCAGTGGGGATACAGACTTTTAAAAGGGACGAGTCATTGGGAATATCATTAACTCATTAAATTATCCAGAGACCCCAGAATATTCCTAAAACAAAACAGGTCATCCCACTCATGCAGACATATCAAGCAGCTATTGAAATTCCCCTTTCAAGCTTGTCACCTGGAAGAGAAAATGACTCCCTTTATTTTGCAGAACAGAGAGGAGGCAAACAGCACGCACCATTGCTGACTGAACTGCAAAATCAAAATTGACAAATCCTGGAGGAGGAAGTTACTATTATAAAGCCAGGCACGGCTGTTAATGCTACCTTCCTTTCCGCAGCTTCTACCTGCTGCTCCTGCTCAACAGCCCCCGAGGTCCAAGTGACATTACTCTGGATTCTCAGACAAGCCAAGAAAGGGAATGAGAATTTTGTCACAAAAACATGAAAAAAAGCTGACACAGAAGACCAGCAGCCATTGCAGCTGGCACTGTGATGAAGGAACAGAGAAAGTGTATCATGTTAAAGCTCAGCATGGTACATGAGAAAAGCAGCAACTGCAGCATTTCTCACTACAACTAGATTTAAGAAAAAGCTAGTATACATGGAAGCAAAACACCACTAAGGCTGAATAACAAGCAGCTAAGTCTAACAGTGGGTCCCACTGATTATTTTTTAATCACCAAATTAAACTATTAAATCACCAAATTAAAATTTCTTAAGGAAAGAACTGATATGTCTTGACTAATACATGCACATTAATCCTTCATTCTCATTGAATGTGGCCACGGGAGAGGAAGTATTTTGAGAAGCACTAGCAACAGAAGTCTAAAATCATATTTATTCTGAATTTAGTTTGCTTTACGTGGGTAGATTTAAAACTAAAAATCCAAGCTGACCTTGTAATTATAACTTACACTGTATCATTGTGAAAGAGAAAAAAGAAAGGCACATCAGTGAGAGTTAAGGATGGTGTGTCAGACTTCTTTTAGCTCTCTAGGTTTCAAGGCAGACCTTAAGCATTAATATTCAGGCTGTATGAGTGCTGCAGAGTTCTCTTTGAGATGAGTTCAAAAACTTAACCCTGCAAATTCAGGGCTGAATGCTGAACGAATTTGGGGGTAGCTCCATTGATTTTGATGGACTATGCCAATTTAAACCTGGCTCTCAATCTTCAGGGGTTCTCACAGAATTAACTCTTTCAGATATGCTAACTTGGAAGTTCCGATTCTACATATCTCATAGTATTTTAATATTTGGCAATTGTTACAAGTATCAGATACAAACTAGAAAAAGGAAGATACCTATTATATAAGAATTTAGACCCACTTTAGCAAAACATTTTAACCTGTGTTTAAATTAAAGTATGTGTTTCAAGTCCACTGATTGCAATGAGACACATATGTGCTAAGATGTGTTGCTCAACAGGCATGGGATTACCCATATGTTTAAGTACTTCGCTGAATAAAGGCACACACAGTTCCCCTCTTTGCAGTGCAAGAATTGATTCCCAAATTTTATGTAGTGTATTTTGAATTTATGGATGCACTGAGGTGTCTCTCTCTTGCCTGGGTGAACATCTTGATATCTAATAGACTTCAGAGCTTGGAATCATTTTCTGATTTCCAGCTTACATGTTTTCTCTCCCAAAGTTTCAGTACATTTCATGGTTATTTCTATAATTAAAATAGCAAAGATTAAATAGAAACCCATTTGCACACCTTAAAGCCCTGCGGAGCTTCACCCCCTCCTCAGCCCCAGCTAAAACATTGCAATATTTAACTGCATCTTTAAACAAAGATTAAAAAAAGAAAAACTAGTCATCTTAACTCCTTTTCTTCATCCCACTATAATTTTATAATTTCTCCTAGATTGGAATTAAAAAGATTTCCTGTTATTTTATTCTCCTTATTAAATGAAGTCATGAGGACCCTTACATTTCTTCTTCTCTACCTCCCCCTCCCAAATCTATACTTCTGAGACTAAGTTTCCTGGATAGTTGTCAAGCCAAAGACAGGAAATGCTTCTATGTGCATACACACATATGATTACATGATTCCTTTTTGGTGTATCTGATCTATCCTTAGTCTTTTTGTTCTTAATCTGGATTAATCTGTTAGTGAAACATTATTTTCTATGGGCCAAATCTTTAAATCCGTACATGGTGGAAGTTTTGCATTGGTGAGTCTTCAAGAGTTCATGCTGTATGAGATTAAAATAATAAAAAAAGCTTTTATTTAAAAACAATAAAGAATAAAACAAAAATAATTGCACAGGACCATGTTGGAGATTTAGTTCTCCCAAATTGCTCCTGGCTAGCGAACATGGATCTGCAAACATGAAAAGCGTCATGTGTGAAATCTAAAAATTCTGATGTAATGCAAGTGAACAGTACACAATGAAAAAGAATTCTGAACTTTTTGGAGCTTCCTTCCCAAGTCTACCTGTAACAGACTCCTCTTTCTGCCACTGTTCCACCATTTCATGGCTCTCTCCTTCCTCAGCCAATCAACACATCCTCCCTTCTTATGAGCTCTCACTTGGGGAGACCTCTGCTTTTTGCTTCTCCAACTCCGGGCAAAGGCTTCTTTTTGGGGTGAACCTGAAGACCTCTTTCTAACATCAGCTCTTCCTTGGAAAAGGGAAACCTGGCCTTTTTTTCTTTCCCTCTACTAGCTGAAGTTTCTTTTCAGATGAGGGCTGAGCTGTTTTTCCTGCTGCAGCTGGCCTCAGCACCTTCAATGTTAAATTAAAATTGTGTTTTTTATAAAAATGCAAGGTGTTAATGAAGCAACTGCCAGGGTCTTTGGAGAGTAATGCACATGAGTGTGGGCATGAAGAAGCAGTGACCTGTTGGAATTACTCCTCCTTTTTCACAAAAGAGAGTAAATTTCATGAGGGGAGAAGAGAATGAAGGGTGAGAGGGCTTGGATGCTAACTTCGATGTTATGGCAAGACAAAAAAGATGGAGTAAAGTTGATATATTCACTTATTCCCTTACTATTCTTGTGAAGAAAGGGGAATGGCTGGGTGTTATTTCTGTCAGTTCATTTGCCAAAAGGCTACTATTGTAGAAGGTTACTGCACTCTTAATATTTTCCATAATATTTTATTACTTTTATATACATTAAACAATTTACTTTCATTTTTTGCTCTTGATATTCATACAAAGCTACTTGAATGTCTTACTATATTAAAAAAACCCTCAAAAAACAAAACAGGAAAGCTCTTGGAAATCATAATTAAACATTTTAATTTCCCTCAGAATTCCCTGAGTGTGCTTTTGATGACCAGTAATACCAGGTTTTTCATTTACTGTAAACAAGTCCAATATTTTCTTTGACATAATGGTAGTTGTTACCACTAGGAACAACTGATTGCTTAAATATGCTTAAAGAAAACTATTAAAGGAAAATAGCAATGCTCTGTTTAAAAAAAGCCAATCAACACCATTATCATACAGTGGTATATTAACATTCATAGCAACTCTGCATTAAGAAACCATCAAATAAATATGATGAAGGGGAAAACATATGAAATCTGTCCTGTCTTCCTATAACATTCCCAATTCTCTTGATCTTAATGTAGAAAAACCCTGAGAACTTAAAATAATACTGAATGTGATTTCTCGTTGTCTACACCAACCATAGAATCATGATCAGCATAGTGCCTTTTCACAGCTGTTGAAATTTCCTATTGAAAACAAGCCCTGGGGAGGTGGGACAAGGAAGATGATCAACAATACCAAATGCAGCAAAGAAGCCTGTTAGAATGAGGATGGATGTTATTCCCTTGTAAAAGAATAGAAGGAAGTAATTCAATAGGGAAACAAGTTTTGTGTTTGCACCACGTTCCACCCTGGAGCCCAAGGAGGATCTAGAATACTGGCAATTGACAGGTGGTACTGAAGAGAGTATTTCTGTTTTGCTAGCTTTGTATCTATAAAATAACACACTTATATCAACTAACAGAGATATCAGTGTATTGTGTCATTTAGCTTTCTTATCTGGAAATGCACTGAGCATAAAGGAGGGAAGTGATAGATTTCAGTTCATAGTTCTTACCCAATCACATATCCACAGTTCTCCCTTTGACAATAACTTCTTTCTGAAGTTTTTCCATGTGAACTTAGTACTCCTGAAAGGGGCAAAAATGAGAGGCAAGGACACAGAAGCCCTCTGTCCAAAAAACAGATACAACACTGGATAGTAAGGGTCCATTTACACTGCACATTAGGTCAAGATAAGATAAGAAATTTGAGCTACACAAATTGCGTATCTATTTCAATATTATTTCAAAATAGCACCAATTTCAAAATAAGCTATCTACAGAGTACTTATTTCAAAATAAATTGCTATTTCAAAACGTCTTTTACTTCCTGTGGAATGAGGTTTACAGGGACATCTGAATAGTGAGCCCATTATATTTTGAAAAAAAGGGCATGCTCAAAAGATGCGGAATAACTATTTCAGGATACCAAAATAGTGCTGCAGTGTAGATGTAGCCTAAGCATGCTGGTTCCTCCACATGACACTGCCAGTGTGCCTCGACCCTGACAAGGAAGCACAACACTGCCACTAGCTAAGGTGGAGGCAGATCAAGGATCAAGCAGCTGATGTGAAGGAGACAATAAGAATGCTAGTTTATTATGGTAGCACTTTTGAGATTCATGACCATAAAGGCCAGAGGCACCATTGTGATCACCGTGTCTGTCTTCCTGTTTAACACATGCTATAGAATTTCACTCAGTAATTCCTTCAGTGGAGGGTACTATTCTTCCCTGCTACATAATGGAATACTATCACACTTATGAGTGACTGTTCTGAAACTTTTTCTATTGGAAGTTGGGATCACAGCACATTAGAGGTTGAAAGCTACTAAACTAAAGCCTATCTTTGAGAAAGATATTCAATCTCAATTTAAAAGGCTCCAAGTGACGGAGCATTTTCCATATGCCTTAGTAATCTGTTCCAGTGGTTAATTACCCTCACTGGTAAGACATTGCATCTCATTTCCAATTTGAATTTTTATAACTTTAGTTTCTAGCCTGGGGATCTTGTTATGCCTTTGTTTGATCAATGAATGCACCCCTAATGTCAGATATGTGAATTTGTATCCACAGGGACAGCACTAAGTCTTCAAAACTCATTTTATACATTGTACCACAATCTTTTAGTGGTTTAACAATTTCCAATAATTACCAATGAAGTCTATACTTGAAACAGTGTCCTGAAGTTAAAAAGCTGGTTATGGGAATAGCCATCTCAGGAGCCATCCAATGATACATTATGTAAACTTTCCTTCCATTTACTTGTACTGAAAACTAAGAGCAATTTAAATATATAAAGTATTTCATGTACTTTTTAGTGTTATCTTTCATGACACGTGTGTGTTTTGGAGTACATAGAGTTTCAATTTGCATTGATCACACTGAAAGTTACTATCATTCTGAAAGATTCTACCAGCTTTAGAAGCGTTCTATCTCAGGTATGTCTAGATTACATGTCTCTGCCGACAGAGGCATGTAAAATAGGCTACCCAACATAGTCAAAGATTTAAATATCCCTGGCTTCATTAAAATAAAAATGGCCGTTGTGCTGTGTTGGCTCAGCTGATCGTCGGCACAGCGCGCGAGTCAAGACGTGGATCGGTTGACAAGGGAAGCCTTTGTCGACTGCTCCCTTATGCCTCGTGGAACTTATACTAGAAGAACTGGTAATATGTCTCAACCCAGAAAGTAATTTTAAATGTATTCATGGCATGGCATGGCATAGCAAGAGGGCGGGGGGGGGGGGTCCCAGAACTCCGGCTCCAGCCTGAGCCCAGTAATGGACACCGCAATGAAACAGCCTCACAGCCCAACACTGCAAGCCTGAGTCAGCTGGCAGGAACCAGTCACTGATGTCTAGTTTCTGTGTAGATATACTCAGCATGCTATGGATTAGGTCCAAGGCCCTTAGTATGCACTGTGTATGATGGGATGGAAAAATGTTTAAACAGAGGATAAAAACCATGCTATAAATGGAAGCCCTCTACCTTCTGGAATGGTGGGATGGGAAGGACCAGAAGGACAAATCAGCGTTGTGATGTCTGTGTTTAACTGGATTTGAAAAGAGAAAGGGAGGAGAAGTGTGCAGTTGTGCCCTAAATCACATCACAAACTAACAAGTCAAAAACAAATGTGAATAAACTGCACACAGGACATGCTGCAGGACAAATTATGGTCTCCTATATAGATTAAATCAATTTCATGCACAATTTATTAGTGCTGTCACAGATGGCCTGTTCTAGGACAGACCCTCAGTGAATTGAGTTGTTTACCTAGAGCAGTACCAGTATAAAGGAATTACAATGGCAAACTGGATGTGTCTGATGGAACACAAAAAGGGGGACGAGGAGAGCATTTGTAGTCTGCAAACTGTTGATTAGCTATCTGCAAATAAAAAGATTGATGGTCATTTCCCAACACCTGGTAACTTAAGTCATAGGCTTTCAGATATTGTTGGTTTGTTTATCAAGCTTCATCTTTAACACATATTCAGGATACATCTAATACGCTGTACCAAATTTATTTTATTGTATTTTATTATAATACATATGACGTGCAGAACAAAACATATTCCTTCATAAAGTAGGTTTCAAAAATGTTATGAAACTGACACATACCTTCAAGTTGCCTTGAAGCACAAACAAATGCAATTAGTTGTATAGCAGCTTAATTGTACTGGAAAGACCTAGTTCTCTAAAGATTACATAGAAAACTGGGTTTAAATCTGGTTTATGTCACAGGTAAAACAAATTTTCTTGGCATCACTCCAGTCCCTTATGCATATTTATCTATATCACAATCCCCATCCTGTCCCAGAATGAGACATGATTGGCAGTCTTTCTACTCCTGAGGGGCCTAGTAATGACATAGTGTGGGTATTGTACTGCATGTCAACACAGAAATAAATTTGGCACAGATGTTACTGTAAATTTTAAAATAAATTGCTATACTGGTAGCCATATGCTGTAAAAATATGTATTAAAGTTGTACTTATCTTTTACTGGGGCTAAAAACTATGGAAAAGTGTAAAAGTCTGGTTCAAAGCCCATTGAAATTAATGAAGAGGCTCCCATTGTCCTTTTTTGACCTCAGCAGCTAGTCAAGTTTCAGGGCCTTGAGGTTCCAGCTGGAAGTAGAAACTGAAATAGAGTGTTATTTTCCTTGATGCAATCTTATTTACATACAAGGATCACACTAAACCCTAATCCTCTGAACACAGGAGGAACCAAGAAGAGGAGGAGCAGTTTCTATCTTAGAGCTCCCCCGGCCTAGCCAACAGATCCAAATCTCTCTCTGTAGCTTTTTCTGGGTCACACTGAACTCCCAGCCAACTGTTTAGATTTATTTCTTTTGACCGTGTCTGGTTTTTTTGTGTCCCCATGTCTGGTTTTTTTGTGTCCCTTCTGTCATCCTTCTCTTGCCCACCTCTCCTAAAAGAGGAACACAAAAACATCCTGGATGGGTTTACACACCCCTTTTTCCTCTCAGATAAGGACCTAAGTTTACAGTTACACTAACTGAATAACAAGGTAATTATTTTGGTAGATTGGGGAAATGCAGCAAGCATACAATACCTGGGGTTTAGCAAGGTTTATGACACATTCCCACATGAAAGTCTCATAAGTAAACTGGAAAAGTGTCAGCTTTGGTGGCACTACCATCAATTGAATACATAACTGGTTACACAATTGCAAAGAGTAACTATTAATGGAATGATGTCAGACTGAAAGTAGACTGGCCTCCATGAACCCGGCCCTCATAGGAAGAGCCCCCCACAGCAGAGCACCAGGAAGAAGGAGAGGGTCTGGGGGAAGACCATGAGTGGGGCCATGGAAGGCTGCTTGGGGATGTGCAGCCTCCCCCAGCCTTTGATACCCACCACACATGCAGCTTAGAAGTTGCCTGACCAGTGAGAGAGACCTATCCTGAAAGCTTCTGGGAAAGGGTGCTGCAGAGACCTTCTACCAGAGAGAAAGAGCCAGCCTGCTGAGCCCAGAGGGGCTACATGTTCAGTCACCATCTTTTCCTTTCCTAGTAAGGCAAACTATGAGACTTTAACAATGGAGAGAACCTTAGATGGCATCGATACCTCTTACAGGGCCCTGGGCCAGAGTCTAGTAGAGTGGAAGTGCCCAGGCACCTCTGCCACTTCTATTCCCCACCCCATATTAAGATTCTTTCTGGTGAGGAAAAAAACCTTTGGAAATGCCTAGCTGGGATTGAGCACCCACAGGAGTCAAAAGCTGTACTCCATATCTTCCTTGGAACCCATTTATAGAAGGGAGAGAGAAGACCTCACTAATGGGGTTGACCCAAGCCTCCAAAGGGCAGAGTACTACATGGTGTGAAGGTAAAGATTAGAATAATTGAAATCAGAGGCCTACCTTTGTAGCCACTATACAACATGGTCCATCCCACACCTGTGCATTTTTGGTTACTTGCTATACAGTTATCACCACCACACTGGGCTACTCACTGATTCTAAGAATCGAATCACAGTGACAAGTAGTACACAGATGCTTTCATACAATCAGAAAAGCTGCAGTATATGTTAGGAACTAATAAAAATGAATTATTTTCCAAACAGGAGAGTTGTATTGAGTAACAAGAACACTTCCAAGTGATTCTCTGCAAGTTGAAAGGCAAATGCATTAAAACCTTAATAGATTTATGGAACAGAGCTTAAAGGAAAGGAAGGAAGTTTGATGTATGTGCAGCTAAAATGGATATCAATCTACAAGAGTCACTGTTTGTACATGTGTAGCTTGTGTGCTTAATGTCTCCTGGAGTGGAGTAGTAGGGATGCAGCCCCTGGTGGCATGCAGAAAGGTGATGATTGGGGATGGGGTAGGGGGTGATATAGAAAGGTGCTCTTATGTAGTTCTCCATGGACTGCAAAGGGAGGCGAAGTTGTGCTTACTGAACAGCAAGCGTTTGCAACATCTGTTTGTGCTACCGGTGCAGCCCCATTATGTCTTTATACATCTCCCTCACTTTTTTCTGATTGGACTCCTGGGCCTTTCTCCAATCTGCTCCTTCCTTTTCCAAGCTATCTGCAGTGTTCACCCCCAGGTCCTCTGTTCACGTACTAATGCAGTACTGAATTACAGGATGTTCCTGAACATGTCATTCGAAGTCTTCTTTCTCCTTCTTATCTGGCTCATATATTCTGGAAGGTAGAAAGGGGGAAGCCATTAAGGCCTCGAGGCCAGCAGCAACAAATAAAATGTTGTCAGTATAGTCACAACAGCAAGCAAAAGTTAAGATTCTGAATTCCCTTCCCTTGCGATAGGATCAAGACATACTTGTTGACTCTTCTGCTTCAGAGTACTTGTGCCCTGCCACTTGCACAATAGCTATGGTGAGGGAAATGAAAAGGGAATTGGTTTGTGGCCTGTAATAATGAATATAGGGCAATAGTACACAAACAGCTGCTGCTGGCACGCTGGTACTGCTTATTGCTATGGTTCTTGCTGTAGTTATCGCTGATTGGTATGGAAAAGTGTCCTACCTGAAAGGAAGAAATAAGACTGCCATCCTCTGAAACGTTTGGGAGAAGATTGCAGGGTACTTCCATGAAAGTTTCATCAAGCTCTCTCAGGAGAGTAAGGGGACATCATACATAAACTGTAGACTCTTCCTAACTCTAGAAGGAAATGAAAAGCAGATAACTATTTATCTTTGCTGTACTGGTACCTTTCCTACTGTAATAGATTAATGAAATGTCAGGAACTGTGCCCTGCTAAGTTGGGAACACCATCACTTGGGAAAACAATTTGCATACTTCCCTAAGGTTCCTTCTCCTGCTTTGGGCTCTGGCTCACAAGAAAGCTGGATCCCCTTGTTGCACATCCCCCATCTTCCTCGCTGTCCACAACAGGTTTCTGACTGGGGCTCGTTGGAGGTAGCCACGATGTGATATGGAGTGGCAGTGAGATCTCCTCCATGTATGGCATGCAGCTCCATGCTTGAGATCAACTGTTGGCCTCCTGGTATGCCCGCCTCATTTTCTTTGCTTTCTCGCAGCAATGACCCCTGTTGTACTCCTGTGCAATCTGGTCATACACATTCACTTTTCTACAGCTGATCTGTAGCTGTGCTTGCACAGCCTCTTCTCCCCCTCGGGCCCAGGAAATCCAATAACTGCTGTTCACTCCAGCCCAGAGCACATCTGAACACATATGCCAGCCCACTCAGTTGGGCAATTTCACACTTAGCTATAGAACTGCTATGGATTCTCACCAAAATGGACCATCAGGAAAATGCATTTCAAAATTTTGTGGGGCTTTAAAAGGCGGGATTTCCAGTCTCCACAACCCCAGTGGAGGATATGGATATTTGGACAAGTACAGGAGGACTGTCAAAGTGGTGTTACTATGTCAGTACCATGGAGAGCTGATGCTTGTGGGAGAGAAATTTAAGCATACAATTACTTTGATGCAAGATGGCTTACAATTGACCTGTGTTGTTTAGACCCGGCATTAGATCATGTAAGGCAAACAAGTGAAATGTATATGAAAGAGTGTACTGGACAGGTTCTTGAGTTTTCACCTGTCAATCAACTTCTAATTTTACTATTCCAATTTGGCAGTCCCTTTATACTAAACTTTGTATGCTGCAAGACCCTGAATCTTGCAATGAGCTCTATGAAGTCAGATCTTTAGAATGCCATGGGTCCCCTCGACCCATGCCATGTCCCATTTATACTATATGGGCGTGCTTGCACATAGCTCATTACAGGATTGGGATTTAAATGACTAAATAAGGTGCAGTATAATAGAGACTCAGGCTGCAAACCTCAAATAAAGAAAGTTTCCTTACTCTCTCCCATGTATGGAAAAACAAAACAATGTTGCCAACTCATGGTTTAATCACAAGTCTGGTGATATTTGTAATTCAATAGATTAAAGATTTTCAGGAAGGATACTGATAAATGGCAGGTGGTTCAGGGGAGACCACAAATATGATTAATGGTAGAACTGAAAAGATCAATTTATTTAGTTTATAAAAGAGAATATTAAAGGAGTTATTTGATATGTTCTAAAAATAATTGCACAGGGAACAAATACTTGACCATGAGTTTTCAGTCTAGTAGATAAGTGTATAACAAGATCCAATAGCTTGAAATTGAAGATAAACAAATTCAGAGTGGAAACAAGTGTAATCTCCTCCCCCATACACATGGTGAGGGTAATTGACTACTTTAGAGAGTGTAAATTTTTAAAGTCAAGATCGCGCTTCGTTTTAAAGGTATGCTCTAATTCAAAAATACATTATCTTGGGCAAGTCTATGATGTGTGCAACACAGGACATCAGTCTAAATGACCACAGTAGCCCCTCGACATTGAAATCTCTGAACTAAAGCTTCAGCTCCTGGAAATAAGGGCTTACATGAGAATCATAACTTTAAAAAAAATATATGATTCTGATCCTCACAGAGAGGGCATGAAATGACTCAAATGCCTCCCCAGGGCCTTATGAACCAAAAGGCAGAGAAAAAAACTTCAAAGCTGATAATCTGTTAAAGACAAATCTCATATTTTTCAAGCAAATACTTGCAAATACTGAACACACCTTGCTCTCCCTATCTCCACTGAACTCTGCAGCTTCATAAATACTTTCCAATTTGGCACAGAATTGGGAAAATGACATCCAGTGTTACCACACACAAGACCTGACCTTATGAATACTGACTCACATCTTGCACTTTCCATACTGTTTTATCACTGACTTACAGTGTATTTTGTTATTTTTTAACTGTTGCCTTTGTAGGCCCAGGACCTTAGAAAACATCCAGCACTTTGATTCACTTTTAAATTCTAAAAGGTAAAGAGTGTTAGTAATTAGTACATTGATTCAAATAAAATAATCAACATATTTGTCTTTATTCCAAAACAAATCCACTCAATTTTCCCCAAAGGCTTAAACTCTTGGCTCACTTTGCTGTCAAATTTCTGCATACTTATGTATTTCCTGTGTCTGGGCTGGGACAGGAAGCAGAAGTATGAGTACACCATAATGAAAAAAAGTCTTCCCAATGTTCCGGCTCCAAGTCTCAATTCGTAACTTCTTCTGTTAAAGTTTGCAGATCCAGGAGATTTTCATTAACATCCAAATGTGTGTGCTTTTTCAGACTGAAAGGAAACTCTAAATCAGTTGAGATCCTCCCACTGCTAGAAAGGTGGACCCCATCAGTGTGTTGCAAGGAAGATCCTACTGAATAAAATGTACTCTCCATGCAAGGACCTAAAACAGATAGAAGTGAAATGAAAATAAAATAAAAAATGATAATGAATCGCCTTGTTAAATTCCAGAATAGTGGAATTTGTCAGAATAGTGAGCCTGTTATATTTCAAAATTTTCGCTCAAAAGACGTGGAATAGCTATTTTGGGATACCTCTGGTACCCCAAAATAGCGCTGCAGAGTACACGTAGCCTTAAAGTCCAGAAGCTCGGTTTGATTAAATATTTTGTAAAATGGAAAATAGCTTTTTAAGAAGTGGGCCTGGCATAGGGGAATCCACTTGCCTGTTTAAAGGGCCTCTGCTATATCTCAAGCAGTGATAGCTGGACACTTGAGTCAAACTTGGAGGTACAATCCTAAGTGGTCCTGTATATGTACGCATACTGCAGAATGTTGAAACAAGCAAGCCATTCAGACAGTGGATTTTTCTACACAAAAAATGCTTACAATAAAGAAAAAAATAATTGATTATCACTTAGGCAAATTAATAGAAACTACCGAGGAATCTGCTTTCGCCCCCCCCCACCCACGCAGCACCTTCCATCTGAAAAAGCTGTTTTTATTGATCTGCAAAATACTTTATATGATCTATATATCAAGTGTAAATTTAGGAGAGAGCACAGCAAGGTAAGCAGATATTCCCCTTCTTTCTCCTCTCATTCCCATCACAAGTAAGATTTCATAAGTAGATAACACAGAAGTACTTTATCATAATAAGAACTGGGAAAACCCACCTGGTATGCATTTCTGGTGTTTTAAAATTTAATTTCTTTAAACTCATCTAGTTCCCACTTCTCTGGGAATGTGCTTAGGGAAAGTTTGAATCAGTGAAATGTTGGAAGGTTCCAAAAAATGTTTTAAAAGCTTGCTACAGCTTTAAGAGAAGACAAAGTTCAGAAGACAAAGGAGTGTAGTGCTAATTAACCCAGCTTTGTTTAATGGGCAATGTCAGGGAAGTTACAATTAAATAAAATTAGCTGGACTCAGAGACTCAAATACCTTACTGATACATGGTGATTTGTGACCTAGTCTTATTTCAGTGAAGTCAGTGAGAAGTTGCACCACTGATACACCACTGATATCTGGGAGACACTGAAAAATCATGATAATCATTTGTATGTATTGGCCTGGGTCCCCTTATTGCCCCAAAGCCTGACTTCAACAGGAACAAGACTGGCCCCTACAATATAAAAATATCCCTTCTGAATATTATTCATACAGCCTACTCTGTTAATTCTTAGTCTTGCAGTAATCATCCTTCTTTCTATCAACACGAGTAATAAATGAGTGAGGGGAAAAAGAAGAACTTGCAGGTTCATATGAGTCTTAAACTGGACCAGATATAGCCCTTAATATTTTATTAGCTGTATACTTAGACATGATGATATATAAATGTTGAGTAGCCTTCTTAAGTGTTTTTAAAATATTACAGTAAATAATATGCATTAATTGAGTTGCCTGAAAATGTATTGGAAAGTCATAAGACAGAAGATGAGAAGGTGAAATGAAATGGTCAGCATGAACATGTGTAACCAACTTAAAAAAAACTGAACTATTTCAAGGAAGTTAATTAAGATTATTATAAGTTAACGTGTCCACTCTGTAAGGTCCAGTTCATTCAGTGAATTTTAATCACCTCATAAATAGACTCATTCAACAATTTTTAACACAAACAGATTTTCCTTTTTAATGCTGGTTTTGTGGCCATCACTGCCAAGAACATTCTTGAATTTAATTAGGTCACTATCCACTTTTTTCTCCCAAGTACAGTCATTTTGGAGTACAATTATGTTCTTTGGTTTACAGAACCCACCACTTCTCTTTTAGTGCTCGTCAGTGTCTGTCACTAGTAAAACCCTCTGCTGCAGTCCAGGGTTTCATCCCCTTGTCTTGGAGATGTGCAGAATGCCACTATGACTCCGTCCTCAGGTAGCTCCACTTGTTTCCTATTTCAAGATCGAGGTCAAGACTGCCCTTCTGATTTTTCAAAGCCCTTCATTAGCTTTCTTCAGACTTATTCTCAGGCTCCAGCCAGTCTCTTTCCACTCCCCTCCTCACCCCTAATGGCTCACACAGGACCTGATCCAATGCCCAGCACAGTAAATCAGGCCCCTGATATCTCGCCTTCTTTTTCACACAATTTCACCACTGCCTTCTCCTCTCCAGTTATCTCTATTTTCAACAGACTTCTGCCGCTCTTCATTAGTTTTCATTTCATTTTAAATGTTCACCAAAAATATCTCTTCCCATTTATTTATACCTACCCCTTTACTGCTCATTCCTTTTGCTATTGAACTCTCTCCTTGATAGATACTATGCAAAATAAAGTTGTATTGTATTATGTTAAAAGGGAAGACAAAGAAGATCATATTCTCCAGACTGTCTTTCTCTTTTTAATGCTTCCTGTGAGTTATAAGTATATTAGGACAAACTTTTGGCTGGTTATAGATTTGATTTTACATTCACAATACTCTTTCTGTTATTCTTGACCTGATGTTGGTTCATTATCCAGACATATTTTTGAAGTTATGCCTGGCTTTTTAGACAGTCATCTCATTATAAGGAGAGTCATAGCTCCCAGAAATATAGCATTCAGAGCATTCCTTTTGGCTTTACAGTCTCATCTGGAGCAGATATTAAAAAACCTCATTACTTTCGGCCTCAGATGATGCATCAGCACCTCCTTTAAAATGAAGTTTGTCAAAGTTTTGTCATCGTTGAAGTCTCACTACATTTTATATCTTTACTGATTTCTTAATAACAGCTTTTCTAGCTCTCCTGAAAAAAAAACATAGTAAAAACACAAACAGGGAAACGAGGTGTGCTGAAATACTTGACAGCTGCTGCAGTGAAGGCAAGCCATATTTTTTTCCCCGTCAGAAAGAAACCAGACCATCAGGGAATCTTCCCCTCCTGTTAGTGTCTTTAGGCCATTTAAATAGGCTGCCATCACACAAGAAAGCTGACATTGTTAGAGCCATAGACTCTTTATGCAGCTTTATTTTTTTCCTTTGACAACATCTATTGTGCTCTTTTCAGAAAGCAAGCTACACTTCAGAGGAAGATCTGCTGAAGGCAGCTGGAAAAAAAAAAGCTTAGGGATGACTAGAGGCATCCCCCCTCCTGTTCCTCTCCTTGTCCACTAGATTAACATGTTTTTCCTGTTTACGCTTCTTTTCTCCCTTAAGTTAAAGGGGGGGGAAGCAAAATCACTATTTTGTGGGTAATGAATGTTGCTGTTAAGCCTTGTATCTGCTAAGGGAGCAGATCAGGTTAAAAAAAATCCTTCCAGATCATCATACGGACTTCTTTAGGATTTCCCAAAGCTAGTCTATAGAATATAAATGTAGAGGCTTGGTATATGATTCTGTGTGATGATTTAAAATCTGTAGCAAGAATACCATTCTTATTAAATTCTGCATGTTTTATAGTAAGTAAAAAAACCAACTATTGGCGGTGGGGAGGGGGCAGTAAATGTTCAAAAATGCCTAAGTGCCTTAGAAGCCCAAGGCCTATTATTCAGAGATTTAGGTACCTCAGGCCAGATTCACAAAAGGTACTTCACCACTGCAACACTTAACCCCTAGTTGCCCTACCCTCTAGCAGAATCCTCCCTGTGGTGCATGGGAAGAGGTGAAACCTAAGGAAGAGGGATTCTCAGAAATCAGCAAGCAGACTAAGAGCCACTTAAGATAGCCAGGAATGAAATGCATGAAAGAGGTGAGACTGGGATGCCAAACTCCCACTGATCAGCTGCTTAAGGCCCAGAGTGACAGACATCTCTCTTTATTCAGGATTCATAGACAAAAGCCTTCTCCTAGAGTTAGACATCTAAGCCACATCAGTCCTTTCTCATGAATTAGAAGAGAGCAATGCCTGAGGAGAGTCCAGTCCAGTCCAGTTAGGGCACTCAGAATATTAAGATCTTCCTGATTTGGAGTAGGGACTTGAATTCACCTCTCAGGTGAATGTGCTAACTGCTGCTGAGAAGACCCTACAAAGTGCTCTGACTCAATGGTGCTGTATCACACAGGTCATTTCCAAAATAACATGGATGCTTCCAAATTTTGGACCATGGTGCAACTGGAGGAAAAATGGTGAAAGCCAACTATAGAGGAAAGTTCCTATTTCAAGTACCCAGGTTCACTGTTTCAAAGGAAGCTGAGGAATTTAGACACGCAGCCAGAACTCTCAAGTGTGCCATGTTCTGTGGCACAAACCACACTGGACTTCACTGTGTATTTAAATTCTCAGATACACTCTGATAGGGGAAGCAGCTAGAAGTGGTAAAGGAAGGTGAAGACAATCTTCTTCAGACCCTATCCCAGTTCCCATTCACGCACAAAACCTTCCCATCTGAGTAGTTGGCTTGTCCTGGAAGAGGACTAAGGCCAGAGTTCTGCTTACACTCAGGCTAAGAACTCTCATATTCCTCATTGTGCATACAGGCTAAAACAGGTGAAGACTGATAGTTTTCCAATGGCTTCCCACAATTCCTCCCTTCTATGTTCCACAAAGGGCAGACAAGTTCTTCTACAAGTCATGGGGAAAGAATCCAAGTGGCTCAATTTATTGCAGCACTAAGAATCATGGGCTATAACCAAAGTCCTAGCACCTGATAAAGGTGTGTACAGCTCCAGTGAACACAAATACCTCATGTATGGCTGTGCAGTGTGACTGCTTACATCAAAAGTAGGCTAACTGAGGGGCTCAGGCCTGAGAGTCATCTGAGTCAACTCTGCAGTGAAGATGTACCCTTCAGTGAAGGCACATAGTTTGTATTTCATGTAGTGGTAAGTAGGAGCCAGTAGATAGATGAGGTAGCTGAAACAACAACAAGTCAGAAAAGTCATCTGGTGGAGGGGAAAAAAAGAATTATTTTCAGGGTCCTAATAAGAAGGAAAAAGTTATTTATCTATGTTCTGGACTGAGCCTCTTACTCTTGCTATTTGGGTTGCTCAATACATTACTCCACTTCTCAAATTTAGGGAAGGAAGTGAAATCATCTCTAAAAACAATTTGTTCTAAATGAGGAGGAACATACATCATCCTCAGTTTGGCAATGCCATTGCTTTACAATACATAAAGCAAAGCTTTCCTTGAGCTAAAGCCTTGGTGATTGATCAGCAAGAGAAGAGAGAAAAAGATCAATTCTTTTCTTCTAGAGTTTTTTTAAATGAGGGTCTTATTCTGTGAAACTTCAAGTGGATGGTATCAATTTATTTGAAACCCCCGAATGAAGCTGAATTTAGTTACACTCTTTCTCCAGTTTTCCAGCCCATTGTGTCTATGAAGGATTTGTCCAGTCTCTTCTTGAGTCAGTCCTTTTCCTTTTGGTTCAGAACTAGCAAACATGGGAGCGAAAGAAGAGGAAGGAGAGGAGGAGGAGGAAATTATAAATAGTTTCCTTTCACTCTCTCCCCCAGTGGCTAAAGAATGTGAATGTGGAATGATGTTTAGTCAGATGCCCCTGGAATGATGGGAGCAGTAGCTGAGACTGAAATCTGGGCAACTCATAGAGGAGAGATACACTAATGGAGGAGATGCAAGAATGGGGGGAAAACTTGATATTATGTTGGTGGCGTACACTAGCTTCTAATGATTTTATAAAAAATAAGTATTGTACCTTTGTTAGCAAGGATGTTTTAAATAAAAACCACCAGACTTTCAGTTACTACAAATAAGTGAAGCTACATGGACTTTAAAGGAATTTTACACCAGGTGTGACTCTGCACCACTCCCCTTACAGAATACATTTTTCTGAAAATGAATAAACAGTCCTGCCTCTGGTTCAGCTGAAGGCTGTGTTTGCTTCTAATTACATATCTGATAATTGACTTTGAAATAAATAAGATGGTTATAATGGTGGTAGCATAGCAAATGCTTTAGGTTTTCAGGATGCACCTTCCTTTCATGTCAAATGAGAGAGGAGCTACAGATTGTGAGGACTGCCTCAATCACAAATTGAACTGCAACAATTAAAAATAAAAAGCACCATTACCTTCTCTTCCACCTTGCCCCACCCTCCCCAAACAAAACAGATTCATTTTGCAGTGCAGCTGGAAGACACCTGATAGGATATTTTTTGTTGGTTTGTTTACTACTGGAGATCAATCCTTGGTAGCCAATTTCCAAATCTCCTGTGATAATTTGACTTTCTTTCTCACAACTATGGAGTTGATTCTAAAATCTATTGAAATCAAAGATGCCCATCGATTGCAATAATCAGTGGATTAGACTGCGTATTCCAAACAGGACAAAATTGTATCACTCTTACATGAAGTAGTACTTCAGTCATTAAGTAATTTCACTGATTCCATAGGAATTGCTCAAGGAACAAAATACTATTCAAAGCCTAGCCAACATTTTTGACTTTCTGGTTCATAATGTTTTTAATATTTAGATTAGATTTCCCTCCCTCCCTGAATTTAGTTAAACTATACAAGTAAAGATAGGAATTAATTATAGACATTTGGGTTTTTTTAATCACTCATCTGCATAAAATAGACAAGTATTTTTTGCTTGCCTAATTTGGAGAGAAGAAAGAGTCCACTGATAATAGAATACAATTATATAGAAAGATGCTGTAAATAATGGCAAGTGCTATGTTTTTGCATGGAATGAGGACAATTTATAAACAAGTTACTTTGGTTCTTTTAAACCTCCTTAATATTTATCCGCCTGGGGATTGGATATGTTCTGCTCAATAACAATGACAACAAAACTTCTTCAGTGCCACTCAATAGGCACATTGCATTTCATCAGTCACAGCAATTCACTAAAATTGAAGCAGAATCAGCAAACAGACCAAAGTGAAAGTTGAAATATCGGAAAGTCATAATCTGTAAGATTTATGTTAGTTTCTAATACTGCACATTCTTTCTGTGCCTGAAAATTATTATTTTCTGAACCAAGATTTCTTTATACTTTAATTAGTGTTGGTGAGTAACAAGGCTATATTTCTCACCCAGGAGTTCTCAGGCCTAATATTCTGTTATCCAACTCCTTGTCAGAAATAAACCAGAACAAAAATGGATGTAACAAGATATCATTCCAGGTTGGAATAACTTTATATCCACTATACAGTGATTAAAAGATGACAGAAGATGCAGGGCAATAGAGAGTCAAGGTCATCATTTATAAGATTTATTTTTCAGTTGCCTACTGCTTAGAAATTACTAATAACTCCCTAAATAATCTTAGCACACATTTTCTTTTATTGCCAGGCCAACTCTATTAAAAGAGAGAGGTACATTTTCAGCCAGACTGAAGGTAGCCTCCTTGTTTGCGGGGAAAGTTTGTACCTGGAGAAGAAATGCAGGTGTCAAATTTGTGTGTATAAAATGTATATACACTTTTTTTGAGAGTGAGAAATCAAACTATAGCTGTAAGAATCCACACAGCTGATAATTTACTTCATAGATGATCTCTGATACCCTTGTTTTAGAAGCAAGAATAAAGCTCAGTCAAACCAGTAGACTAAAAGAAAACTGATTTCAGTCTTGTTTCCAAAGCAGTGATATATAAAGCATGGAGAGTTTCCACAGCCAATGAATTCCAAACACTAAAAATCAGAGCAACTAGAATTGGTGTCAGGAAGCCATCAGACAGTGCAAGACCTTTTCAGTGTTCAGGTTTGTAATTGGACAATATGAGTCTGTAAGATAGTCCTAAAGCTTTGAGGAAAAATAGTCATCAGTGCAATTTAGTCTGGTAAAGAGCCCACATACTTTATGTGCACCTCTTTATAGTTGTGTCCTGGAATTAGCTTTTGCTTTCAATGGCTCCCTTTCTGTTTGCATTATAGCCACTCTCCATCTATGACGTGGCTCCCTCTTCATAACTTGGCCTTCTGGGCATGTTACTCTATATTCCTCCCCTTCTGGGGGAACAGAAGAATAATCTTTTCACATACAGTTTAAGTAGTAAATTGTCAGCTGCATTAAATGTTACAAACATAGTTTGAGCCTCCCATTATTTATCAAAATAGTAAATATAAATCTTATACCCAAACTTTATACCTGCATTTCTCCACCTAACAAGGATGCTACTTGGCTAACAATGTTTATTCCAATGCCGGATTCTTGAGCCACTTTGCTAGCAGCTGGTAGGGGAACCCAGACCATCCCCTACTCTGGATTCCAACTCTAGGTCTGCTAAATCTCAGACTCAGTTGCTGTTTCCCTGTGCTTCTATCCTTTTGTCCAACTCTTGGTTTACCACCAGAGCTCTTCCTACTTCTCACCGCATGGTTACTTCATCACTTTCTGAAGGCTCCCTAGTCCAGCACAGGACTAGGAGAATAAACCCAGGGGATTGCATTGTGGTCCTTGACCCACTTACTTTCCCACTAGAGAGTGACTACAGACCTTCTCCCTACAATCTCTTCCTACTTACCCCTTCTTGGCTATGTACTCCTAGGCCAGCTCCTTGCCCATCTGGGTTTCATCTGCCATTAGGGCCTGTCCATCACTGGCTCTCCACCAGAGCGAGCATCTAAAATTAATTGGCCCCTGCTAACCTCTGTTAACTCACTCAGGGCTAGAGAGGGGAAGACACCGCACCACAAGATGCAACTGTAGAAGTAAATTTGCTGTAGACTTGTACAAGCAAATGCATTCTGCATAAAATGGAGCTTAGGAAAAATCATAGAAGATTTTTCAGACATTAGATAAAGTGCTTTATTCTGTCTGCAAGTCAACTCTACCATACATGAAACATCATCAGAACTAGGCTATCAGACTCAGTAGAAGTTAAAATACTACAGTATTTACTGGCATGAAGCTATCTCATCCTTTAATTCTACTTTTAAATTGTGTTCAAGACCACCTATATGAACATTCAGTTTGCCACAAGCTGGGCTGTGAATCTAGCCTGCCATGTGATAACAGTTTGTGTGGGCCCTGCTGATGTGCATTCACAGCTCTTTAATGGGCTTTGCTCCACTCTGGTTTCAGAGAGAAGTAGCTCAAAGCGCACTGATGAGCTGTTAATGTGCCTCAGCAGGGTCCACTCAGATGGTTAACACAGGCAGGCTAGAGTGGGTAAAAAGATACCCCAAGCTTGTTGGGAACCAAATGTTCATGTAGATAAACCCTAATAGCAGGAAGAAGAAGGGTCAGAATGGATAGAATTCTTCCTGACTAGGAGCAGTAGGATTCAGAGTTAGTTTTTTTTTTAAAGGGAACTAGTGAATCAGAAGAAATGAAGACCAACATTTTCACATGTACCACCCACCCCTGTGATTGACTTTGTTGCTTATTCTCTGTGAAAAGGGCTGCCAAGAGTCCATTTACGCCCCCACACAAAAGAAGCCCCCAAAATGAATGAGCACTTGGGAACATGTTGACCTTAGTTTTAAAATAAAACTGAAAAGTGTTTTGAGGTATCTACTTCTGAATCAGACAAAGTCCTAGCCCAAGAGAGAGGTTTAACAGTTTAGTGAGGGAAAAACTACCGTGTCATCTTTATAAACTATAATGGCTTAATCCAACAGATTAAGCACCAAATTGCTTTAAGGCCCTTTAAATTAAATTAAATTGCACCCATGAACACCCCCCACCCCATGAATATGGAAAGAAGAATCTGATATATAAATAAGAAATAGGAATCTGACAAACAAAATATAAGCACAGCAGAGTCTCAGGACTAGATTCTTCCACTATTACTCCAGCTGACCAGAACCTTACTACAATCGTCCCTAATATTTTAATGGAATTACTACAGGAGTACAGTTTCAGAGGAATAGCCATGTTAATTTGTATCTGCCAAAACAATGAGTAGTCTTGTAGTACCTTAGAGACTAACAAATTTATTAGGGCTTCAGAGGGGTAGCCAAATTATTAGGGCATAAGCTTTCATGGGTAAAACGCACTTTATCAGATGAAGTACAGGTGAGTGCCAGCAGCCAATCTCCAGGAGCCCCTTGCCTGTAGCCCCGAATTGGTGTCCCTCAGTGCCTTATGCCTCCCCCTCTCACTGGCCTTTCTGCCCTCTCCAAGCACTGGGTGTATGGGGAAATTTTGGCCATGGGAGCCACCCCTTATCATCCTCCTACCTCATGGTCCTTTTTGCCTTTTTCAGTTTTCTAGCAGCAGGCTCCAGACTTTGGGTTCCCCTCCCCACAGTACTATGACCTAGGGACCCCCACAATTCCACTATCACCCATGAGGGCTGGCAAATTACAGAAGAACAGCAGAGGGCTTCCACTGACTCCCACTATTTTATGAGCTTTAAAACTCAACCTTTCTAAATGCTCTAAAATCTGGATGGTTACTCTGATTGCTTGGAAATCTGCCTCCTGGGGATGTGGAGTAGCACAAGTGATCTAAATTTGGGGTCATTTGACCAAGGGGCCCTCCTGAGCTCCAGTTTGCTCCCCAAGCCTCTTTCCTTCCATTCTGTTAAACAGAGAGCATGGGTTTTAAGTATGACTGGATGAATCACACCCAGACCTCTTTGAGACAGATGGTTATGAACCCATCCAACCCTCAGGGTGCATCTACACTGTACCGTAGGTCAAAATAAGATACGCAATTTGCGTAGCTCAAATTGCATATCTTATTTCAATGTTATTTTGAAATAGCTTATTTTGAAATTTGGCACTGTCTACACAGCACTTATTTCTAAATAAATCACTATTCTGAAATGTCCCTTACTCCTCATGGAATGAGATTTACAGGGATGTCGGAATAACAAGCCCATTATATTTTGAAATAATGGGTGTGCTCAGAAGATGCAGAATAGCACTGCAGTATAGAATTAGCCTTAGTTAATGCAACTGAGGATGAATCAATCAGTCTTGGGGGCGGGACGCAAATTAGGCATGTGAATGCTTCCTGGACAGGGACCAGTATTAGAAGTCAGGAGAGTGGTGTGGGGTGAAGGAAAAGGGGATTGTGGGGAGGGAGATAATTTGGGATAGATTGTATGGGACAGGAGAAAGATTGGGGGCTCAGGTGACAAAGACATAGCACCACCCAGCTCTTTCAGTGCACCCCCAACCTCCTGCTCTCCTTGTGCCTGTACTCTGCTACTCCTTCAGACTCCAGTGCACCCCAAAACACCTATACCCTCATGTAGCATAGAATGGATAGCACAAGTAGGCACAGAGAAAATATAGCTTCAGATGCTATGAGAATTCATCACTGAGGGAACAAGTACTGCATTTCAAGCCCTTCAGTTTCTTAAATCAGTGGATGGAGCCTTCCCAAAACCGAACAATAGCATACAGGATTTTGTTGACAATCCCAGTCACAGTGGCTTCAGGGGAGCAAAGATTTTCTAAATTAAAAATTATTAAGAACTACAATACAGCCAAATATGCCTCAAAAGAGGCTGGGTGAACTTCCCATTCTGCCCATTAAGAAGGAAATAGGATCGAATCTGGATTACTATGATCTGGTAGAGTTTCTTGCAAGAAAGTGGATTTCAGATTGTAAACTGTGTGACACTGATCATAATCAGTGGGTTTTTTTAATTATATGAACTTCATTGTTATTATAAAAAGAGCTACAATATAACAACATTATCATTATGCAGCTGGGCATTTTCAGTATTTAATCCGAAGCAGCCCTTGAAGTTCAATCAATGTAACCAGGTTTCTCCTATATAAAAATGTTAAGGGGAGGGCCCATACACGTGACTTGCCCTGGGCCTCACACCCTCCTAAAGATGGCCCAGAGTAAAGGCATGACCCCCACATTTGGAAGGGTGGCAGAATCTGATCCTGAAATATAGTTGAACAGTGTTTCTCAAACTCTGCTCCGTAGAGCCCCAGGGCTCCGCGAGACATCTCCAGGAGCTCCGCGAGGTTGACAAACTGGAAACATCAATAGGTACAACACATACAATCAGTGGACCGCTGGGGCTCCGCATAAATTTTTACGTATGTAAAGGGCTCCAGAGCCCAAAAAGTTTGAGAACCGCTGCAGTAGAACACTATGGCTAACAGAATCAATGACAGCTAAAAAGGAGCTGAGAAAAGACAAAACAACCTAGACAACATGAAGCAATAGGTCAATACAAATCTTTAAGGAAGGGCAACTTCCTAGCTGTGGCCACGTGTAAAATGCCAGTCTGAAATTTATTCAGAAGGTTATTTAATCAAGACAAGATGGGCTTACATAATTGCATCACTGCAACTTTGGAAAGGAAAGGAAGATTACAAACAGGCTGGATAAATTGAAAGGTTGTCACTTGGGACTGAAGTCTGCTTAAGTGTTTAGAGACAACAGTGCTTTAGGAAAGGACAGTATAAAACCAGACAGAGCAACTTTAATCACGTTAGTGTATTAGTTAAGTTTCAAGTCATCAGTCTGTATCTGCATTCATACCCTGTCAGTATTTTTATGTGTGCGCTTTTATGAAAAACAAAGCTGTGAAAACGAATTACTTCTGTTTCGTTCCACTCATTTGTATACTATCTTTTAGTATTTCATATGTGCTATAAACTTGGTGTAACATTTTCTGCAATGTTGTTAACCTGAAAGGTCATGAAATTGTAGTGGCAATAACAAAGCACCTCAGTATATATAACAGCAATAGAATCATACATTTAGGATGTTCATGATAGAGGGCTATTGGAGAAAACTACAGAATGACTGTTTGGATTGCCTGGGAAAGTTGGTATGCTTTTGATAAAAGAATTCCACTTGAGGTAAGCTCTTTTTTATATAGATATAAGAAAAAAAGGGCTGAAATGGCTTTAATTACACCAATCCCTTTCCTTTACAATACTTCATGAATAAAAATGAATTGATTTTTTTGTCTCCATGGCAACTGTCCCCTTACGAGTTTCTAAAGAGAGTTTGTTACTTGCTCAGAGATTCATTAAATGGAAATAATCTCAACACTCACTCTCCAGACAGAGACCTAGTTCTCAGAGTCAAGATGCAGTTTTAAGGGATGCATATTTGATTTAAATAAAAACAACCCAAATGTACCCACACTATGTGCATTTTGAGATTGAAACCCTTCGTTTCTCATGCAAAATTCTTTAAAGACCACATTTTCCCATAAAAGTCATCGTTAAGCCAACTAGAAGAGCTATCCTGCAAATGACAATTAATCGGTGATACTTAGCTAAACCCCATTACAGACCCAAGACAGGTGCTTAAATCAGAGTGTTTTTTTAAATAAATGCCAAAAGTAGCTGCTTAAAGTATTCATCTAACTTTTAACCCTCCTACTGACTTAACTCTTCTTTGACAAGTGCCTTGCTTTGATGATGTACTCAGGAGTGGAAAATATTATATCTTTTCAATACCTTGTGTCTTGGCGAACTGGACATTTACTTTTTCACAGTCAGAGGACTAATTACATTTTAGCAGTGGAAGAGAGAGATGCCATCCTTTTCTATGGACTCAGGTATCCATATAAAACGCTATCATTTCCTGCTTTGATTTCCATCTAGAAAGATCACTAGATTATTGCCATATTCTGTTCATTACCCCTAAAGTATTAGACATTGGCCACTGTCAGCTGGACTAAATGGACCATTAGATGAATCTTGGGTCAGACCAATGTGAACCAGCCTGTTTAAGAGATGCAGCTTAGGGCTGCTGTTTAACACAATGGAATGCAACAGTCTGGTAACTTTCAGAAACTGCCTTCTCAGTGCCAGGAACTCAGATGATGAGGATGAAGGCCCTTATTAAGATAGGGCTGAACTCACAGATTAAGTGTGCACAGTGTGAAAGCAAATTACAACTAGCAACTAAGAACAGTTTGAAGTTGCCCACACCAGTGCTGCTATAACAGCAAAGTTACAATCTCCCTTCAGAAAAGACATTTTGAACAAGTATCAGTGCTCATTTCTGGAAACCAGTGACAGATAAGAGTTTTAAGCAGAGATGGTTTCATCCTTAGCTCTACTTGTAATACATCAATGGTGACTCTGTATCATACTTACTGTCACAAAACAGGTTTTTCATTATAGAAAAAATGCATACTTTTTTCCAAATGTTGGCATTCTAATTAAAAAAAAAAAACTTCTTTGGTCTGACCCAATATGGCGATTCTTATGCAGCTAAAAAGAATGGATTTGAGGTGGGTCATTTGCATTCTCCTCACCCCCAAATATTTCCCACGGAAATCCACTTCACACATACTTTTTCCCCCAAATACTTTGAAGTAATACTATCTCGCAGATATTGCAGTCATACATTCTACCTCCTAAAGAATTTCTGTATAATCCCAGGAAAGTATGGAAATATTTGCATTTTCAAGACAATGGACTCTCCAAATATTTAAACTTAACTCCATAAGGTTTGTCCAGGATATATTGTCATATATTCACAGTTTCTTTCCCACCTCTACAGAGCTGGAGAGTTTCTGATGTGTGTCAAGCATACCCTTTCTCAGTTACTTGCCCCAGTGTGTTTTAAGTACATGTTCCAAGTATGCTTATTCTAATACACCCATCCAGAGGGTCAAGGCTTCCCCAGAACCTAACTTACACCTGAAAAGACAACCACCCCAAAATCTGTCTCACCTGAGGTAGGGCAGAACACCTACATAACAGGGATGGACAATAAAATGGCGGTGGTTTGCCAGGGTTAGCCCCTGGAAGGTCAATGGCACTATATTTACCTGCACCTCTGTATGAGAAATTGCAACTCCCATTAGCTACAGATCATCATTCCCAGCCAATGGAGCTGTGGGAAGCGATGTCCCGGTTTGCGTCACTTACCACAGCTCACGTTGGTAGAGAATGGCAATCTATGGCCAATGGTAGTTGTAATCACCCATACCTGAGGAGGCACAGGTAAATATAGTGGTGCTGGCCCACCAGGGCTAATCATGGTGAACCAGATCCAGCCTACGAGCTGGTGTTTGCCCACCCCTGAAGTGTAAGCAGGGCTGCCTCAGATGCTGGTGCACACACTGCTAGGGAGCAGGGACCCCCAGATCCAATGTCCCATGAGGAGGAGGGAGAGTGGCTCAAGATGCCCCCAGAAAGGCAGACCCTCTACAGACCTTTCTTTAGTGAGGGGTGAAGGGAAGGAGAGTATTGCCAGATCCTCCTAGGTGAGCAGGGGCCCTCAGATCCTGGCACACATGGGGGGGGGGGGAGTGGGAGAAGGAACTCTGAAACCAAGGGATCCTGTCCTCCTAACCCATATGGAGGGGTGGCAAGAGATGGGGATCAGAACATCTTCCAAAGGCTAGACCCTCCAAAAACTGGCAGGTCCTCTTAGAGGAGCAAAAGGCACCAAGATCCTGGTGCACACACACAGACTAGCAGAGAACAGGCTCAGAAACTATCAGGGATCCCCAAATGCCAGCTCACATGGGGACACTAGGGAGAGGGATTCTGGCCCACATAGAGATGGGGACAATGTAGAGTAGTCACCCTTACCTCTATTTTCCATTAACCTTCTTGCTACTCATCCCCACATACCCTCCCTTGCATCTGAGATCCCAAATCCCATTCGTCTCACTAATATCCTTCCCCATTTCCCCAACTTCCATTGATGCAGTCTCAAACTCCTCTCTCCTATACACCTGCCGGCCCCTAAAATGCCTCTTTCCTGCCAAAGAGCATTCACATAGCTATGTTTAAAATCAAAGCAAAACCCAACACTACTTTGAAGTACATTCCTCCAGAACGGTAGCTGCCTCCTAAAGGGGCCAGATTAGAGCAATATGACAATCAAGCTTTTTCAAATTTGTAGCCAACAAGGGACTCCAACTTGACACTGGCTGAGTCAGGTCCAAAGATCCCCTTGAACTATCCAGATGACATAAAATGTTGAAAGCTAGCAGTCTTGTTAGCTCCTCTGTTCCCACATGCTCATTACCATCCATTAGGTGCACACATGGATTTGTGCCTAACTGGAGAAACAAAGTCTCAAAAGAGGTTTTAATTTGATTTCCTCCAACAGACTGGTGGGTGCCATGTACAATGTCAAGATAATCCTGAAGTATCTGAGACTCAGTTGTGATAATTAAGCTTGATCTTTATCTGTGAGCAAAAATAATTTGCTACAATCTAGCATCTTTAAAATAAGCTGTGTTTTTTCCATGCGCGTGTGCATGTGTGTGTAGAGATGCATTTTGGGAGCCCCTTGGTCAAATGACCTCACATTTGGATCCCCAAAGAGAAACCTGCACCCCAGGAGGCATGCCAAATTTCAATTTAATTCAAGTAACCATGTAGATGTCAGAGTACTTAAAACAGTTAAGCTTTAATCTGAAAGCTGGTCTTCATTATAGCGGACGCAGATGTTGAGTCTAACATGCTTGACCATGTACTTTAACTTATTCAGTTTTTGTAGAGGTAAAGCAATAGAAAATTTAACAGATGATTTTGTGGTTGAGGCACTGAACTGGAATAAGAGACATTGAGGCTGAATTCTTAATTCTACTAAAGACCTTTGACCTTGAGCATGTCACTTAAGCTGTCTCTGACTCAGTTCTCCCTCTGTACAATAGGGATAAAAACCTGCCTTTGTCTTTCCCATCTCTTTAGATTCATCTGCAGGACACAGATTGTCTCGTGTGTGTGCACAGTGCACTGCCCTAACAAACCCCTGGTTTTTGTTGGGCCTCTGGATGCTACTGCAATACAAGTAACTCCATATCAATGAATAAATAACGCACAAATTGATGGAAACAAGCATTCATTTGAATAGCTTGTCTATTTTCCATCATTTTAATAGTGGCAGCACACAATCACTTCCTTTTTTTTAATCTTAACCACAGCTGCAATGCTTATTAGACAAGCAAGCTGTAATCAGCCACTTAAAGTTGTCAGTGATTTACAGTTGTACTCAATTTGTCTGTTTAAATTCATTTCTGGATGTGCTGACCTCTTTTTTTTCTCCCTACCGTATTTGAAATGCCCCACAACTGGCATACAGTGATCCCATTCATAAGATTGCATTATGTATACAGAAGTCTGGCGTATCACTAGTTGCCATCTCAAAGTACTTTTTCTTTTAAAAGAGGTACTTAATATTCATAGGCTCATCATCTAAGAAACATCCTGCCCCCTGCCTCCACTTAGAGCAGAGCTAATTACTTGGTCTATGCAGTGTATTCATGTGGCCTGCATGGACTATTGAGATTCTAACCATCATGGTTACAAAAAAGCCCTCCAAATGTAAACCAAGCGTAGCTAATGTAGCATTGTTTACTTTAGTCTTTGGTCAGTCTGAAATGATAATTCTGAGAGGTGTACAATCACTTGCCCCCAATATCATCACTGGAGTGCTAAAGCTGCAGAAGTGGGAAAAAATGCAAAATTGAGAAGCTGGGGTGATACTAGAACGAAGCAGATTTCCTCACCAAGTGATGCTGAGAAGTACAAGGAGAGAGTGAACAACAACAAGAGATCAGTGATTGAACATTCAGTTAATATACAGAAAAGGACAGATTCTACTATCTTTGTGTGCCGACATCAGCAGAACATCCATGGCAGATTGAGATGAGGATGCAGTCCTGAGTATATGTACCCCAACCATTTTGACATACCTTACTTAGAAGCTAAGTTCCTCAAACTACTATTAAAAAATAACAATATTTATTTTTTTGAACAAAACACAGGGACTAAAAGTGCAGTTTAATCAACATCTTGCAGGACTTAGATTTTACAAACTTAAGCCCTAATCTTACACTGAAACCTGTAAAGTCTGCATCCCAGTACCCATGATGATCTTCACTGACTCTGATTAAACTCCATGCAGACCAGTGAAATTTACCGGACAGGACAATGAATAGTCATTGTATGTAGCCAAGCATCCATACTGTAATGTCTTATCATCTCCTGTTTTGTAAACTAGTTGTTCATTGGTAGCACACTGCAAAGCTTCTGAATCAGTCATGCATGATTGGGATCTTTACCCATTTCCATTGCTTTGTATTCATACAGCTGCACAAGAAATGAAAAATATGCAGAGAATTCTGGTTGTGAGAAGCACAGTTGTTTTAAAGAGAGACCCAACGGAGATATCTTTTAATCTAGTGGAGAAATATCATTTTCTTCCAAGTTTGATCAGTATTTTTGTATAGCTATCCGAGCATTTTTGTCATCTACTGTCAAGCCAGCATTTGTATGTTTTAAATGAGAAAAATCATGAATCAAGAAATAATTTCATACTTGAAATATTTGTGTCTAATGCCATGTTTTGTGTAAATGCATACCAGAGAGGGATGTAAAAGAGTGATCGAATACTCTCATCCCCCCTCACCCCTCACTTGCTGCCTCTTAAAAGCTGGTTCCCCTGAGCACTATCTCCACGGTGAGAGGGGCAGGGGGAAAAAAGAGGCACAGCGGGGAACCCAGCACGAGCAGGGACTCCTTCCAGTTCCTCTTTGCGCCTACCCTCCTCATCGACTAATCAAGTTGTCGATAGAAATTCCATCGACTACTCGATTAGCTGATGAATCAAAATTTAACATCCCTACAGAGTCTCCAGTTCTGTTTCTATTTTTCGTGGCATGTTTTTTAAATAATCCACTGAGCAGGATAGAGCAGGAAAATACAGGCTATCCTATTACTTTTGGTGCCCATGCATGCTTTTTTAATATGTAGAATTGTCCGTAAAGAGTTTTAGAACAGACTTTGCCCATTGCTTCATTTCTCTTAGCTCTTCTTACCCAATTGTGGGTGGTGAGATCGAAAAGATCTAAACTTTACCTACAGGCACACCTGCTTTTTCTTTGGCTTGCTCTGAACCTGCTGGTAAACCAGGAATCTTAAGAAATGTTTACTCCCTTGGTCCCTACGTTGGGCCTGGATGCCTTAATAACTCCCTCTGATGCTGCACGTGGGGTTGCCATCATCTACCCCCTGGCTGTGTCTACATTGGTGCAATCTTGCGCAAAAGTGGCTGCTTTTGCGCCAAAACTTGCTGCCTGTCTACACTGGCCGCGAGTTCTTGCGCAAGAACACTGACATTCTAATGTATGAAATCAGGGCTTCTTGCACAAGAACTATGATGCTCCCACTCAGGAATAAGCCCTCTTGCGCAAGAGGCCAGTGTCGACAGGCAACATGAATTTCTTGCGCAAGAAAGCCCTATGGTTAAAATGGCCATCAGAGCTTTCTTGCCCAAGAGAGCATCTACACTGTCATGGATGCTCTTGCGCAAAAGCACATGCCAGTGTAGACGCTCTCTTCTGGAAGAATTCTTGCGCAAGATCATGCCAGTGTAGACGTAGCCCCTCAGTTTCCTCCTCCTTAGCTCTCTTCACATTGGTGTGTGCTAAAGATGTGACTTGGCCCTATAGCCAAGTCACAAACAAAGCATAACCCTTTAAGGGTAGGCAAAATCTGACTAGAGTGTCCCAGTGAATAAAAATATTCTTCTGCCCTTCAGTCCAGATCCAGGGAGTCTTTCTAGATCTGGACTAGAGCAATCAGCCTCCAGACCGGTTCCCATGGAGTACCATTCTCAACACCTTGTGGGCTCTGCTTGACTCATCCATTCGTAGTTCAGTATAAAGCACTGCCCCCCTCCCAAGCTAGTTCCCTGGAGAGACTTCTGAAGACCCTGATTCAGGGCTCACATATACTTAAAATTCTGCAGCAGCACAGATACTCTCCTGTAGTGCTTAGCATAGACATGACCTACACTGATGGGGAGGGTTCTCCTGTTGGAGTAGATAATCCACTTCCAAAAGAAACAGTAGCTAGACTGACAGGATAATTCTCCCATCGTCTTAGCCCTATCTACACCAGGGGATAAATCCAATTAACTGCATCATATTGGGTTGTGGATTTTTCATACCTATGAGCAACATGATTCTACCAACCTAATTTCCTAATGTAGATCAGGCCTGATGGCCTTGCATAGAAGCCAGCCCACTCCCAATCATTCCAACCTCCATACCGCTTTCTCAGCCCTGTAGTAAGACCCAGATGTACATTATGAATCACAATATGCCCTTAATCCTACCTGCTCAGATTGAGAAGTAGCAAATTAATGATGGCACAGGTACAGCTGGCCCAATCACCCTGATTCAATCCCATCCTCTCACAATGTCAGGTTTAATATCCCAAGATGATATGCTGCTTACCCACATGCTATTGATGTTTCTGGGGATATAAAGTCCTAGGACTGATGTTCCTCATCCTTTGATCCACATAACCACTGGTACTAAGTTAATAAACTTCATGAAGGTGTGTACCCTGGCACCAGCACAAGATAAAATTGCAGAACAATGGAGTCAAGGTCAGTGCTTTAGACTTCAATATATAAACTGCAGATTCCAAAACTGCTCTTTTACATTAGCCCAGCAATGTATAGGTGCTAAGACAGCAACATCAAAACCGGGCTTTGCATTGGCATCATGTAACATGGTTGTGGAATACAAACTAGCACTGTGACAGTAGACCAGCAAGTAAGAAGTGCTAAGCCTGTAATAATCTCATTTAGCCTTGATATAGCCTCTTCATGCTTGCGACCAAAGGACAAAGCCTTGACAAAAACTGAGCAAGAAACCTCACGCAGATCCAAAGATTAATAGCAATGCAGCATTTTGGAGTTGCTAAAACTAGAAGTCTTATAGAAATCTGTACATTGATAACAGTCAAGCAAGCTAGAGATGCTAACTAGAGCTGGTTCAGTGTGATTACAAACATTGTTTCATGAAAAGTATAGGACAAAAATGGAAAACAATGGATTGGGGGGCCAACATTTTTTTAAAATATTTGTAAACAATTTTCTTTTTTGGGGGGAGGAGAGATGAAGATGACGATAAACCCTCTGAACAAACCAAACCAATCACTATTGTCCAACCAGTCCCATGATAGAGGCTCATGCCTTCACATCAGCCCGGCAAAAGACAGGTGCTGAGCCAGTGGTCTCGTATGCATGGTATACACTATGGTTATATCAATTTAACTACATTGCTCAGGCATGGAAACTTTCATGCCTTTTGCGTTGTAGTTAAGTTGACCTAAACCTCTAAGAGTTATTTTGTCAACCTAGCTAATGCATTTTGGAGAGGGGGATTTACTACAGTAATGGAATATCTCTTTCCATCACTGTAGTCAGCATACACACTGAGGCAGTGCAGTGTTTGTAGGATAAACATCCATGACCAACCTAGCTGTTTTGACTTAACATTCAGAGCAGACCAGGCCTTAGCGGAGAGCACGAGGTCCTGTGCACATGTTCAAGAAAGAACTATACCAAGGAACTGCAAAAGATTCTAAGAACAGTTGGAAATGTACTTAGCGATCAGTGAACAAGTTTATAATGCATAAAGTCACACATTCAAGGCTTTAAGGATGAAAGGCACCATCCTGATAATCTAGTCTGACCTCCTGCACATTGCAGGTCGCAGAACATCACCCATCCTCTCTTGTAACAAGCCAATAACCTCTGGCTCAGTTACTGATGTCCTCAAAGCTTGATTTCAGACTTCAAACTAAAGAATCCACAATGAACTCTACTTCAAACCAACAAGGGACCTGTGCTGCATGCTGCCAAGTAAGATGAACCCTGATCACCCAGGACTCTGACAATCTGAAGTTTATGTGCAGGAATTACTTCCTTACCCCAAATCAGTTAGACCCTATGCATAGGGGTGAGACTCACCAGCCAGACATCTGGTAAAAAATGTCACTAGTAACTCAGAGCCTTTTCCTCCCCTGCTCCCACCTGAGTCCTATGTCCAAATGCTGGAGACAGATTTGCTATTAGAAATTGTCTGCAATGGCTTGCAGTCATGCACAATCTCATCATAAAATTATCACACTCAGTTTTGAAACAAGATAGGTGTTCTGCCCCTATTACACCTCTTTGGAAGGCTGTTCCAGAATTTCACTTCTCTGATGATTAGAAACCTTTGTCTAACTTCAAGCCTAAACTTGTTGATGGCCAGTTTATATCCATTTGTTCCTTGACAAAATTAGCTCTCAAGTAACTGTTCCTCCTCTTCCTCCCAGCTGTTTATCCTTCTAAGGTATTTAGAGAGAACAATCATATTTTTCCTCCAGTTTTCATTTGATAAACAAGTCAATCTCATTAAGTCTTCTCCTGTAAGGTAGGTTCTCTCATTCCTCTGATCATCCTTGGAGCCCTTCCTTCCAACTGTTCTAGTTTGAATTCCTATTTTATAAACATGGGAGACCAGAAATACACATGGTATTCTTGAGGTGGTTTCACCAGTGTCTTGTGTAATGGTAAGAATACTTATTTATTGCTAATAGAAATACCTCACCTTATACATCTGAAGATTGCATTAGTCTCTCTCTAATGGATCATAGCCATCCGGTGATCAATCTAATACACCCAGGTATTTATCTTCTTCCATTGCTTCCAACTTACTCCAAACTTATATAAAAAATTCTTCTTAGTCTCTAAGTGTATGACCTTGAACTTTGCACAACTAAATTTCATCCCATTTCTGTCACTCCAGTTTTAAAGGTTCTCCAGTTCTTGTAGGATATTGAGGTCCTCCTCCACATTAACAAAAAATTGGGAGGAGTTGCCAATTACAAATTTTTGTAGCATACTCCAACTTCTTATGCCAAACCCAATGTTAAAAAGATTTTAGATCCAACCAATCCTTAAGGAACTCCACTACTAACCTCCCTCAAGGCTGACAAGTAACCTTGCAGATGTGACCTGTTGTACTCTTCCTTTTAAGCAATTCTTTACCCAGCTTTCAATTCTCGTAATAATCCCCATGTGGAAGTGTATGATACACCTTATTGAAATTCAAGTAGATTAGATCTACTGCATTTCCTTTATCTGGAAAAAAAATCAATTATCTTTGCAAAGAAGAAGATCAGGTCAGGGTCATGATCTACTTTTTGTAGAATCATATTGTATTTTATCTCATGACTTTACATACAGTTTTTTTCTTAGTATGTTCTAAGACTTTAAATACAATAGAAGTCAAACTAACAGTCCTGTAGTTTCTGAATCCCTTTTTACTTTCTTTAAAATAGGTACTCTATTAGCAGTTCTCCAGTCTGGGTGCAATTCCTGAGTTTATGTATTCATTAAAGTCTATTTGGTTTGCAATTTCCCATGCCAGCTTCTTTAATTTTCTTGAAAGGAGATTATCCAGACCCCCTTATTTGGTCCCATTAAGTTGTTTGGGTTTAACTTCTATCTCCAATGTGGTAACTTCTACTTCCATATCCTTGTTTCCTTTTGCCTCCCCTGCTGCTATTCCTATGATTTTACCCTGTTCAGTATGACTTTCCATAGTAGATAATTATAATACATTTAAATGGAAACAAAAAGGAAAAGACAAAACTTTATGAAAAATCTTGACACAAGTGAAGGATGCACAATCCAAGGAATAATCAAATATGAGAACTGTGTTTCTAAAACATGGACTTTAAGTTAATCTTCTGACAAACTGAAGGTATTTAACATTGTTGAAAGAAGGAACTTCCTGTGAATTTGATGTTGTATAATTTAGAATGACACATATATTTACAAATGAGGACATTATATATTTGGATGCTATTTCTGAAGAGAAACAGAGCTACAAGATTGCAGTGTGCAATCAATATTTGCAGTGGTAAAAAGGAGTGAGCTTTGAATTATAACACAATGAACATTACTTAGATCAAATTCTGCATTACACAATGAGAAAATGAAGGGCTTTGCATAAAGTATTATTTTATAGTAATAATTTGCAAAGTCGGTGCTTAATGATTTCAAATTGGATTGTTTATACTGAAAGAACAAATTTAGATAATCAATAGATTTCTATGTATCTGAGAATACTGACAGTATTTTGTACAAAAGTAAACTCATGGAAAGAAAGGAAAATACCTTCATGGTTCATATGTAAACATTTTTTAAATTATCCACCTAGCAATGATGTTTTGTCACTACATTCCCTGCAACCTTGATAGTCCTTAATGTCCTGCTGCTAGGGCTCAGAACCCTGACACCAGTATCCAGCCCACAAGAACTAATCAGCTTCCACCAGCTTCCACCAGCCCAACTACTCTTTTCAGAATTGTTCCAACAACCCCTCCAGTTCTGAGTTTTCCCAAATTTGTTCCTCCTGAGATTTTAACTAAAAGACACTCTGATTTTTCCCTCTGGTTCCTCATCTTCTAGATGAAAATTTCAATTTAATCCCTTTTCTTAGGCAAGATCTACACAACTGATAAGATCGAAGCAGCTGCAGTCGATCTTCCAGGGTTCAGATTAGAGGGTCTAGTGAAGACACGCTAATTTGAACTGAGAGAGCATGCCCGTCAATGCCAGTAGTCCTGCTTTTACAAGGAGTAAGGGAAATCGAAGGGAGAGTGTGCTCCCTTCGACTTCCTGCAGTGTGGACAGCGCCAAAATTCATGTTAAGATACTTTGACTTAAGCTACGCAATTAATGTAATTGAAGTTGTGTATTTTAATTCAAACTTATCCCCTAGTGCAGATCTGGCCTTAGAAAGTCTTCTCCCCCTTTCTTCTTGTGTTGATTTATTGTTATCTAGAGCAGGGCAAATTCCCTCTTGTCTCTATATCATTCTAGTGGTACACCAATGCCTTTTCCTGGACTGGACAATGTATGGATACTTTATGCTGGTTCAATGAAAACAACTGGCTTTGGAGGTGCCCTTCCCAGGGTGATCACACACTGTTGTGTTGTAAGAAGGAGCCAAAGTTTTATGAGCATAGTTTTCTGTGTACACAAATATGTTCTCTCTCTCAATATATAGATGTACACACACACCTACCCCTCATAATGATTATTAAGTTTAGAACATTAGCAACTTTTGTAAGAGACCCTTACCTTGATATATTTTGTTAGAGCCCAGTATCATTGTACACAATCAACTGATTCAAGTGCTTATTCTTTGGGGTTAAATCTGTTGTCCCCTTTTGTTATCTGCACCCTGATTGTCTCACTATCATTAGGCATGTTTAAATAAAAGCTGACCCCTTATATTGGCATAAGACAATTACATGCCAAACTTTAGGTGCCAAACTTTAAGCATCTTGGTTTAAATCTATAGTCAGAAAATGGACAAAGGCAGTTAAGTTGTGATATGTCCATGCTCTTGGCATTTTCCACAACCACTTCAGGTATTGGAGATTTTGTACTTTTCACTATTTTGTTCTGCTTATGCAATATAAAACCCACATGAGGAAAGAGGATTGAGAAAAAATATGCTCATACATTATTGGCAAAAACCAGTTCCATGTGAACAATGACTGCAAGATATACCTATAGCAACATGTAACTCTCATGTGGAAGTTATTGCCTTTCATCCTGAAGGGTTGCTGGTTGAGTGCTAGCTATGATGAAGAACAGAAGAGATACTCAACAAGCCAACCACCACAAAGGTGTTTTGGAGAGCATGTTAAATCAGTGCACCAGTCAGCAGATCTAGTGAGAGCAGAAATACAAAAACGTCTTGCTTGGGAACAGAGAAACAAGAATTGCAACTGAATCAAAATCACAGTGGTAAAAGTTTATCATTCCAAATGAATAATATGCATAAAAAGTAAAAGCACATGTAGTTCAAAAATAAAGCTGGTGATGAAGCTGATTTGTTTTGCTGATGTAGCAAATGTCTCTTGAGAAAATTCAGAGAGAGAGAGAGAGTGTAAATCTGGAATTTACAAATGCAAAAGTAAATGTAACATCAGGTGGTAGTTAGTAATGTTGTGTAATATTGCATAAGTTGGACTAACAATCCATGGAAGTCACTTATACAGGGAAGCACACTGTGAGGAGAATGTATATAGCATAGTACAGAATAAGTGTCACGTCCTGGAGAAATGCTGAAAACTTCCTTGCATTATACGCTACTACTAATTTTGCTTCATAACAAAATTACAAACTCTAAAGTGTCATCATGCAATGTTCAGACCTTAGTATGACATTCTAACTAAGAAAAAAGACAGACACTTTTCTTTTGGGGACATAGAATCATTCCAGTGGATAAAGCCACACAGCTTTGGTAACATGATATGAAATTAATACAGTGGAATCCTGTTAACTGGTACACCTCCATGGCAGCTTACTATTTCAATTAAAGAGTTGCTCCTCATTGAAGAAACAATATAAACATAGGACAGTCCTGAATTCAAGTAACATTTAACTCAACTTTTTTTAAATCTTTGTCAAATCCAGTCTTAAAGACTATAGTATATCCTACTGTTTTGACACTTGGTGAAACTTTGGGCAGTGTTTAGGAAGCTTATACAAATACATCACCCATTTAGTGGACTGCATTCTCTTTGTAACTGTTGCATAGACAGTACCTTCTCTTTAAAATAAAACATACAAGCACTGTACTTCTGGTTAATACCTTTTCAAAGTGAATTAATGGTAATTAGAGCTACATGTACTTTGAGAAGAAACTTAGATCTTTTTTTCCCCAGTGTCACCAAGTTTAGGAGAAGGAGACTGGCAACACTGTTTATTAGATTTCCTTTATTTTTGGCACTTTTTATACAAGTAGATTTGTTTAGGAGTATCTAATCTCTATGTCTCTCTCACACACATACACACACACCTTCTTGTGTGTTTTTAACCTTTAGATAAACATGCAGTATCTTGTAACTCTGTGCCAATCCTTTTTGTAAATTACACTAATTTTGTTATCATTGCCCAATATTATTGATTTTAAAGAAATGGGGGAGGACCTCATCTCTAAGGAAAGTGTTTTAATTAGATCAGAATCCCCATTGTATGTTCCTTTTATCCTGCCCCACAGCCTTCTTTAGAGTTTGTAATTTGATATGAAGCAAAATTAGTAGTAGCATATAATGCAAGGAAGTTTTCAGCATTTCTCCAGGATGTGACACTTATTCTGTACTGTGCTATATACATTCTCCTCACAGTGTGCTTCCCTGTATAAGTGACTTCCATGGATTGTTAGTCCAACTTATGCAATATTACACAACATTACTAACTACCATCTGATGTTACACATGTGCATAAAGGTTTTTGGGAAAAACATATCTTGTTTTATTTCACAAGTGGTGTATAGTTGATAGTATAACAAATATAGGCTGTTCTGTAATGTATATCTTTAAGAGTTCATATTGCACATGCAACCTTAAACTCTCATTTCCTGATCTTTGAGTGCTTAAGGGTACAGTCTTAGCATTTTCTTAAGGTCATAATGGGGACAGAAATCCATAAATTTATTCACTGATTTTGTTTGTAAGGAAAGTTGGGAGAAAAGAAACCATAAAAAGCAAGAGCTTCACTTACCAGGGAGTGAAGTTCAACTGAAAAGAAGGGAATGAGAGAAGCCCTAAAAGCATACTTGACAAGGAAGGTGTGCCTCCCCCCAAAATCCTCCTTTTTGTTTTCTTCGTATCCATTGGCCAGGCAAGGCATACGAGGCCAACTGATTGCCTATTATGTGCCACTCCCATGCCTATTAAAGTTAATCTTGGGCTTTTCAAAAGCCTCTTGCTATCCAGCTACCCGCTACTCAACCCCGCCCCAATATACCCTCCTCTCCAAATGCACACCAAACTGGGGGAAGATATGGAGACCAAGAAGGATTCCTCTTGCATCTCCCCTTCCTCTCCCATTCTCTCCATGCAGGGGAGAGAGGCAAGAGTCATTTGAGGCTGCTATTGCTGTATTTGGTTCCCTGGCTCCCACTTCCAGGACCAGTGTTGGTGCCTCTATTCACCCTGCTACACCTTCTCACAAAGGAAGGGACTGAGGAATAGGTGATGATGCTACTGCTAGTGTTGCGGTGGAAGGAGGCACTTCAAGAACCTGCACCAAGAACTGTTCAGCCAGGATCTGGAAAGATACTGGGTCCTCTCCTGCCCCTCAACCTGATTTCCTAGGATATTGTCAAGGTCCAGCTGGTAGAGCCACTATGAAAACAGCACTGGGTTCTCTGCTCTACCCGTGATTTGGAGAAAGGCATCCTTGGGTGTGGGAGAACAGGTAGCTATGGATTTGCAGCTACAGCTGGGGTTGGCATTGGTAGAGAAGGAGGAAAACATGACAGGAGTAGACAGGGATCCTATGGAGATAGTGTTGACTCCCATGTCCTGAAGAGTTTCACTACAGCCCTCATGGATAGGACCCGGTCAGGAAAAAAAAACCAGGATTTTTTTAAATAAAGAATATTCATGAGAATGTAAATGGCCAAGAATTGAATTTCACGGCATTCATGTGGAATGAATTTTACAACAAAATTCAGTCAGTTTTACAACTAAAATTCATTCTATCATTTAATTCATTGTCTGGGGGCATTTTCACAATCCATGCTCTCCATGAAATTGTGATTTACATAGGGCATTGACAGCCTCCAAGATGAGAGGGTTTATTTACACAGCTCCCTTGGAGAATCATGAGCCTAAGATCGCCAACCCATGCTTGGGTGTGTGGAGGGAAGAGTTTCTTTGTTTCTACATGATTTTGGACAGGAACCAAGGCCTCAGCTGGGACTGTTCACTGTTGGCTAGTGGTAAGTCAGTCTGAATAAAAATCAATTGCCTTTTCAAATAATCTGTTGTCAATTTGGATTGTGAGATTAGAGATATCAGTTATTTCTCTAGTTGTCCTTAGTCTTTCATGAAAAGTAATGTTCATGAATTTTCAGAATTTCTAGTGCTAACTAAAGTAAAACTATTGAGAGCCACCTTAAGAACTCTGTACGTTGTAAAGCAGCAATATAGGTAGCAATCCAGTTTTTCTTTTACTTTGCATGTTACTATTAAATTTCGGAAGCATCTCCAACCTGCACTTCCTGAAGTTCACTGTCACTGTTATTTTGGTTTGCAATGTGCCAAAGACAATTAATGCTTCATTTCCTTTTTCGGTAAATTAGCCAGTACAATAATGCTGCATACCAGTAAAACAGAGATGTGCAATGCTCATCTCCTTTTGGACTAATATTACTCTTAAGTTTGAATCAAATGTTATAATGTAAAAAAAAAAGTTTACAGTATTCCCAAGTAATACAATCACTGTATATATTGTTAATAAGGGAATAGTATAAAAAGGTTAGTAGACTGAAAACAGTTATATCTACTTTGTCTTTTTCCTTAGAGTTTGAATATTTATTTAATAAGCTTAAAAAAAAGTCAGCAACTTTCACCTACTTTAAAGGACAGATAGAAGACGAGAAATAGGGAGAGGGAAAAATCCCCTATAAGAACAGGGACAGTTTCTATTAAATATAATGCCTCACTATGGGGATAGGATGAACAATGGATCCCAACAGATGGCTTTCACAGATAGCTGGTAATCTCAGCAATTTAAGTTCCAATGCAATATTAGAAAGTAAAGTGAAGTCAGCTAGAGACTGCTGAAGCAGAACTGGTGTCTGTTGAAAACTTCGAGGCAACACAAGTAGCTGCCACTATAGATGCAAACCTGAAAACTCAGGGAGACGATAGGTGCAGAAAGTTTATAAGGTCATAGTTACATGTTTGTTGTGAACTACATAAGGCTAAATACCACTGATGGAAGACAAATAGGTTAGAAACAGCTGGCCCAAGGCAAAAAATAATAAAAAATAAATAATAATAAAATCCCACTAATAGCTCAAAAGCTAAACCAGTGCAGGACATGTTGCTACTGTAAATCATAAGAGACAGTCTTAAGACAGACAACCGTAGTGTTAATGAAAGAAATATGCAGCCTAAATCAGTGTATAAATACACATACACATCGGCGGCTTTGGATTTTTACACGAAGCTTGTTTTACCACCAGTATAAAGCAATTAGTTATTATAGTTTTGAACTGGTGTAAATCACATTAGAATGAAGCCAACAGCTACTAGTTTGGGACAAAAATCTTCAAATAGCTGGTAGTGTGCAGAATAGATGCTGGAACCACCAGTTTTAAAGTGATTTCCATTTTCTGCAGGGTGTGCAGTTTGGCTCAATGGTTCTCAGCACCTCTACTATACACATTGTCCCAGCACCCCAATTCTGCAGAAAATGAAGGTCAAAAGTATTGGACCCTGGAAAATATGAATAAAGAATATGGTTTCTTCAATAAGGAAAATAATTCTGTTTTGTTTTTCATTACAGCCTCCAAGACTGATTGTAGTATTTTAGAAGCAGTACCCAAGAAATAGTCAAAATAATTTGAGCATCACCGAAACATTTCAAAGTTATTAATTCTTTTAAATCAGCCCACTGCATTGTAATGACTTGGGCATGGTCACTACATTCTAGCAGTGTGTTTTCCCAGAGGAGCTCAAAAGTGGCAGGCCAAAGATGCATCCAGGATGAAAGAGTTTTAGCTGGGCATTTTGGTGAGAATTGTGGAGTGGCTAAAATAGAGAACTGGGTATGCAAGCTTTGGATTCTGTGCTGTGGACTTGCTAGTGTAGGATTACTAAAACTGGCTGAAGTATCGTATAATATGAGATTTTTTTTTATCATTCAACTAGAAGATTTACCCAGCATGGCTCAGGTTCCTATTTTTAAAAAAATAAAATGAAAGTATACGGGCTTCATTTAAATAATAGGTTTTTATTTCTTTTTAGATATATTTAAGTAACTTGTAGGTCATTGAATTAACTCTCCTCTGTATTGGGCTGGAGTACAGGATTGTGATTTTTCACCATGATTACTTTAACAGCATTAACTGGATCTGGCAGTCTCCTAAAAGTCTTACCATTCCTGAGTGTCTCAGCAGGTGGGATTTAAGACAAGATCCTTCATATTGGCACAACGGATCTTCTGGGCATTGAAGATAACAAGTATATTCATGGAGTAAGTAGATTTTTAAGGGGTATAGGTGGATTGCATGCCATCATGTGCCACTTGTGTGACATGAGTGTAACTCATTAGGCCCAAGACTGCTGGAATGGTGCCATATATTTTTAAAACTCCTGATTGAGGTGCTGCTGCAAGCTGAGTATTGCTGTGTGGTCCACAAGCCACTCCTCTTCACTCTTTTTCATTGCTGCCTCTTGACTTCTAACACATGGACAGCAACCAGTGGTGGGCTGCATGAAGGCCATCTCCTCCCATGTCTTTCACTGTAACTATCTTGTCAGGGAGTAGGTACCTGTGGTAGTTCAGAGGCAGGAGCCTGAGCCACAGGACAGCTGCCCCCTGACTCGTGCCATGGCACAGGAAGCAGTGGTGCTCCCTCCTCTGCTGCTGCTGGTACAGGGGGAGGAAGCTGCCCCTCAGCTCACAGCCACCTTTGGTAAGAGCCGCAGGGGTGGGGGATCCAGCTCCTGCCTGGTAGAGCTCTCAGGGAACAGGGGGCCACACAACGCTCCTGGCATAGAGCCTCTAGATATCCCTTAATGCACCCTGAGGTATCCTCCTTGATGCACATTAGATGAACGTTTGTACGACATAGTTCTGATTGATTGTCATTGATCTCACTTAAATCTGAGCAGTATTGCCAGGTGTCCTGTAATTGGCATAGGGAAATGTCATCACCCTACTTCCTGCACTGCCCCTCCATATAGAGGGGATTTGCATATGTGAAAGCCTCTCAACATGTCGTCCTTAAATTTTAAGTGCTACAGTTTGTCTACCTATGATAAACATAGTGACAACTTACCTATCTACCATGGTTATTGTATTTGGAAGGTGTTTAGATCTACTGGTTACTACATCAGTTGAAGTAGTGTCATTATACAGTACAGAAGAACAGGTTGCCAGTATGAAATCCCAGAATGGGCCAGATTCACCAGCATTTCTATGCTCTGTTCTGGCCTTGGAGAACAGCTGCAAACCCAGTTTAGCTGAATAGATAAGCTGGCTATATGATTGTTTTGTGCTGCCTGAGCAGCACAACACAGCTGGAAATTACTGACAAATCTGGTCCTATGTTTATTTATTCTGGTGGTGTGGGAGTAATTTTTGGACCACATGCAATTGCTTACTTGGAGGGTGGGGGAGTGTTTTATACTTTCCCCTTAGATTTTATGTAGCATAACATTTTAAGAAGGTATAATAGTACTAGCGGAAAGTGATTCAAATCAGACACATGCAGCGATCTATGCCAAACACTTTCCTTTTTTAATTTAAAATTGTTTTCTCATAGAATAAGTAATATTTTTACCCTTGAAGGGTTTTCTTTCTTTCATTTGTGGGAAGACCAGATGGGTCTCATAGGTCATTCGCAGTTATGAAAGACTCACATAAAAACAGGACCCTCTTCAGAGGTGAGATATCCTTTATTCTTCACTAGAAAACAAATTATTTGCTCGAATGGAAATCTTTTGTATTCTGGTGTAATTGCTGATATCTGTGGGGCGTCCTGGAAAATGAGATGCTCCTTCTCAAGGAGTTGTAACTTACTCTGCGCATAAAATCTAAATAAATAAAAATGGAGCAGACCTCATGGTATCATGCAGAGAAGAGATACGAGGAATACAGCTGAGAAATCAGGAAAAAAACCTCAAGTGATAACAAGTGGACAAGATAAAGTTGTTTTGCAGTGGGATTAGGCTTATCTGGTTATGTTAGGTTTTATTTTATTTTAAAGATTTTCCCTTGGCCATTATATTTTTATAATGCTTATGACTAGCTGCTGCTGTTGCTGCAGGAACACCTGCTATTGGGAACGCTGATCAAGAAGATTTTTCTCCCCCATGCAACAACAACATTTTTCTTAATTAGTTTTATAAAGTCAAGAAAACTTTTATTCTGTTATTTTATGCAGTGAAATTCATTCTTGGGCAGAGAGCAAGAACAAAGACTATGTTCCATTAAAATCCTTTTAAGCTCTTTTTGGAGAATACAGGCATTGGTTGGCTCTCTGCAGAGGGGAGAATTTCCATCCCAAATATGGAGGAATCAGTCAAGGGGTCAGAGAAAAAGATCTTTTTTAATTGTACCAAACAAACATGAGATGAACAGGATCCATAAAGAATCATAATAGGTAAGCAATGGACATATTGTTAGAACCAAACCCTGCAATTTGTCCTTACTCTCCCATTTGGCAGAGTTTGGAAAAACAAGTGACAGTAAAGTGATCAAAACCTGGGAACACTGTAAGAAAATGCATGCACCCCATCTCACCGGGATGGAAAGCCATCTCCTTCCTATCAGGCACAAACAAAGCTCCTTGTGGAATTATGTTATGATTAGCCTCAGTCTCTTTGCATGTGCAAATTCCCCCCCTCTGAGAGATGTTCTAAACATGGTGGTAGGGACAGCAGTACTCTTGTATTCAGGGACCCATAATGCAGAGAGCCAATTCTTCCCAGATTTGCTGCTTGCCCATGCACACCTTAGCTGTAATATATTGAGCAGGTACTGCTCAGACAGCATGGCTTCTGTTGTCATTAGACATGGAAGGAGCATTCTACATACAGAAGTACTGTATCACTGTCCTTCTCCTTTTAGTTGGGGGCATTTCTGTGCAACTTCCATCATTTTGGAAGTAATATTGCATTATATTAAACTTTGATTATGATACTATTTCTATAAAGCTGTTTATGCACATTTACTTCTCAACTTTTTCATAAAGAAAATCAGTTTAAAGCCCCCTGAAGTCCAAAGAAGTCTTACCATATACTGCAGTGAACTTTGGATCAGTCCATTTGTTCATGGAATGAGCTTATATGCAACATAAATCAAGAGTAGTTTGGAAGCATGATCATTTGGAAGATTTGCAGGTCAGTGGTGGCCAGAAGCAACCACTAAAAATGTCTGACTTTCTGGTGTAGAACTACACACAGTAATTCTGGCATCATGCACAATGGTTAAACTCGAACATATATTTTTGAAAAGATATCCTGTTTTGACTTAAAGATTTCACATAAATTTCATATTGAGAACACCTACCACATGAATTGGTAAAATTATTCTCACTGCTAAAAAAATTGCACCTCATTTCTATCTTTAAATTTGTCTAGCTTCAACTTTCAACCACTTAGAACTTGCTCTGCCTTTGTCTGCTAGATTAAAGAACCGTCTACTCTGAAACACCTTTCTTCTGTTCAGAAATTTACAAAGCGTGACTGAATCACCTTTTAACTTTCTTATTGATAAATGGATTACCGGGGAAAATGGGCTCTCTTTGTTGTACAACAAGGAACAAGAGGCTCTTTTTCCATAAATATATTCCATTTGAAGTGCTGGAGGAAGTTTTATTGTCTTAAAAATAGAGCACACAAACCCCTCTGAATGTGCATGGAATCATGTGGATCAGCCATGAGAAACAATTGTTTTTACACTTGCTGTGTAACCCTTCTGCAAGGTAGCCACAGCATCAGGCAGTGCCAGGTTCAATATCTACGCGTTCCTCTCCATACATCCAAATACAGAACTGGCTCGAGCCCCCACCCAGTAACCTGGGAAATTCACACAACCCTCTGGGCACCTCTGAGAGGCAATGCTTTCCCATTCACAAGCACAGAGACTGAGTGTAGAAAAGAAACTTTTAATACAAGGAGAGATGAGATGTGGCATTAATTTAGGAAAACACCACAAAGTTCATTGCAAAAATCACAAGTAAAAGTCCCACCCCAAGCAAGTTGGGCAATGTCCTTTTCCTCTCAGGGTCTCTAGTCCAGCAATGTAAATGTCCCCATTCACATGCCCAACCCTTCTCTCCACTCCACTCACAGTCGCTGCCCTTGGTCAGGGCAGACCAGAGTTCCAAGGTGCATCTGCAGAATTCACCTCCCATCCTGAGTGTGTGTGTGGAGGGGTAGCAAGCCTCTCACCCACTCCACTGGTCACTCTTTATCCACCTGCTCGCTGCTCTCCGATGCTGCCCTGCTGGCCATTCGTTGCCTCTTGCTGCTGCCACTCTCCTAGCTGCTCCTCACACTTCTCCATCACCACTCTATTGGCTGCTCATACTACTTGTCACATCTTCCACTGGCTTGTGGTGGATTTGACTCTGGGCCAAACCTAATGATCTCAGCTCTTAATGATTTCAGCTCTTGGTTCAAAGCGCAGACCAGCCAGTCATACTTGTGGTCACGAAGGTAAATAAAAGCTCTGGTGGCTTACTAGGGGGTAACCCTGGTGAACGGCATCTGGCCCACGGAGTGCTTAATGCCCACTCCCTGGACAGTAGATGGGACAACATAATAAGTCAACTGACCATTTCAATATGAAAATGGCTCAAACATGAAGCTGGATTTCAGTTTTCTTCAGAATAAATTTTTTGTGCCAAGAACCCTTCCTTAGTTATGTATCATGATTATTAATTTCACATAGAATTAGCAGTGTAGCTGGAACACACAATCACAGAATTTTTCATTCAGCTGGAAAGCCACATTTTTGAAAGCTAGGCATATAGAGTCAGTTAGGATATTTAAATTCTGTATTTAATGCAATTAATACATCAGATGACAAGGAAAAAAATGTTCAGCTGAAGAGCTGTTTGACCATTGGTTAGATTCAGATCTTGAATATGAAACAAGCTTTTCTAGGAGAGATTTTAAAAAAATTACACACTGAACATTTTAACTTCCTAACAACATTTCTAATGAGAACTTATTCCAAGAAGTATAATATAAGAGTCAGGGCATTATTTGTTATTTCCCATGTTATGCAAAATTGATGCAATTAGTTTTCTTTTAAATGCCAAATTATAGATTTGTAAAGTGGCAGCTATTGTGATAATGTTTTTACTGTAACAATCAAGTTTATTCAGAACCAAGAAGTACTTCAATAAATACTAACCACACATAAATACTATCTGTATTTTGAAAGAAAATCAACCACTTAATTGTAAGACAGCCAACAGGGTGTTTTGAGCAGTATGTATTATTTGTGATAACATAATTTACCCAAGTGATTTATGAAGGTGTTGTAGAATGCCTCAGAGTATTTATTATGAGAAATAGGAAAGATCTATTTAAAGCTGAATATTAAGACTTGAAGGCTTTTTTGGTCTCTCTGATAAATGAGTACTTTGCTTAAGATTATAGTATGCAAAAAAAATATGAATCTTGAAAAAAAGTTTTCTAAAGAGCTTTCCACAATTATATTTATCCAGTTTTTCAAGTAAACAGAAGAGAAAACCTGCTAGAAGCTGAAATACATACTTGATTAGAAGTGATATGGCCACTGAGAATTCTCCTGAATCAAATATCAATGATGCTTTGCAAGTAGACTTTAGCTAGAGGGTAGGACTACCTTGCTAGAAAGGCAGGTACATGACAGATGAAGTTGCCGTACAAATTTGTTGTTCCATTTTCCGGACTAGGTATAGGTAGGGACACTCTCCAAAGGGCTTTGATGAATATGTGGATCCCATTTCTGGTATGCAAATATAGTTTGGGAATAAGAACTGTGGTTATTCAAAGACATTTATTTAGACCACTATCATTAAGGGTACATCTAGATTACATGCATCTACCGACAGAGGCATGTAAAATAGGCTACCCGACATAGTCAATGAAGTGGGGATTTAAATATCCCAGGCTTCGTTAAAATAAAAATGGCCACCGCGCTGTGCCGGCTCAGCTGATTGTCGGTACAGCGTGTGAGTCAAGATGCGGATTGGTCGACAAGGGAAGCCTTTGTCGACCGCTCCTGTAAACCTCGTTTCATGAGGCATGAGGGAGCGGTCGACAAAGGTGTTCCCTGTTGACTGATCCGCGTCTTGACTCACGCGCTGTGCCGACAATCAGCTGAGCCGGCACAGCGCAGTGGCCATTTTTATTTTAACGAAGCCTGGGATATTTAAATCCCCGCTTCATTGACTATGTCGGGTAACCTATTTTACATGCCTCTGTCAGCAGATGCATGTAATCTATACGTACCCTAAGAAATTGTGTGAAAATTTTGGCCATATTCTTAATGTATTTCATGAGTTATTTTGATTACCCAAAATTTCAGTTAAATGGCATTGCAAAATATTGCACTTCAATATTTGGTTGTAATGAAAGTAATATCACAGTATTCCCAGTAATTATTTTACTTTTGTCTTCTAAAGAATTGTGTCTAATTAAAAAAAAAATCTAGAAAATTGATGTGGGCCTAAGACCAATCTGACCAACATTACTGAAGTACTGCAGTGATCCATCATGATTTCACTATGATGTTACTTGAAACACCTCTAGATGCCATTTTATCAAATTGTTACCACAATTAGGATTATAGATTTAACATGGTATGAAAATGCTCTTAAAATGTAAGAAATATAAAGCACTTGAAGGTCATATTGAAGCACTTGTAAGCAAGAAGACAGCTGCAATTCAGAGGTGTTTCCTGTCTGTTATTAACAAAAGGAAAAAAAAATTATGAGAAAAGTAAGTGATAAACCATTACTCTTTTTAGAGACCATGTTGTTGTTGTGTTTGTACAATGGTTAACTCTATGGGGTTATGGTTCATGATGGGACTCTTACGCACAATCATAATATAAATAACTTACAAAAAAAAGACCCCCACTTAGGTCTTTATTAGAATCTAGCACCAAATGGATCATGTAGTCATTGTCACCTTCATATCTTAAGTGAAGTGTGCCCCTGTGCAGAGATGTCTTAACTAAGCCCCACTTGCACCCTTTTTTAAAAGCTTAAGAGGTCTATAGTTTCTATGCAGGCCTTTTGAACAGGTTGAATTTCACTGTCAGTGGTTAAATACCCTTACAAATTGTTAAATTGTACTGGTCTTCTTCCTTTTTACTTTAGCTTATATACAGTGTTGCTGACCATGGGCAAAGGGGACTTAGAGGTAGAAGGCTTTTATATTTTACAACTTTATATGCTGGGTATAGAACCCTTGGCTGGCTAAGTCAGGTGAGCAGGGCCATCAGAAACAATTTGGTCTGTGAGGATGGCTAGCACGGTTGGGGTCAATCCAGGTGATGGGAAATAAAACAGAGGAAGTCACTGAAATAAATTAGATTTGCCTCCAGGATACTAAGCCCAAACCTACCCTTTGTGTAAGTGTATTGGCTAAATACCAGGTCTGAATGTATGAGTGAGTCTCTTCATACTCTGTCTGCGTTAACCTGATGCACTTTTGTTATGATCTTGTTCCACTACTTTTCAACCAAGTAAAGCTGGAGAGCATTTATGCCAGACATTAATACACTATTAGAACAGCTAAGTTGCCTCCTGTTAACCAAAATTACATTTCTATCTGTAACATAACAGTTCTCAAATCATGGGCTAAGAACACCAGGTGATTCATAGAGCTGCTACTACTGTATTTCAGTTTTGTTGAACAGAATAAAAATGTTTAGCTTTGAGTCAATTTGACATTCAGCTGCCTTTGCTTGTGGTGCCACAAGCTTCTTGGCTGGGCTACATCTCTCACATGGCTCGGTGTGAGGGGAAAGTATAGTGTGTTATTCTTGTCAAAGAGTCCAGCTGTTAAGGGAAGACTAGGGCCATGAAAGTGAACTGAACTGCAGCTCCCAGGAGTTACCCTGGCACTGTAGGAACTTAGAATCATAGAATACTAGGACAGGAAGGGACCTTGAGAGGTCATCGAGTCCAGTCCCCTACCCTCATGGCAGGACCAAATACTGTCTAGACCATCCCTGATAGACATTTATCTAACCTACTCTTAAATATCTCCAGAGATGGAGACTCCACAGCCTCCCTGGGCAATTTATTCCAGTGTTTGACTACCCTGACAGTTAGGAACTTTTTCCTAATGTCCAACCTAAACCTCCCTTGTTGCAGTTTAAGCCCATTGCTTCTTGTTCTATCCTCAGAGGCCAAGATGAACAAGTTTCCTCCCTCCTCCTTATGACACCCTTTTAGATACCTGAAAACTGCTATCATGTCCCCCCTCAATCTTCTCTTTTCTAAACTAAACAAACCCAATTCTTTCAGCCTTCCTTCATAAGTCATGTTCTCTAGACCTTTAATCATTCTTGCTGCTCTTCTCTGGACCCTCTCCAATTTCTCCACATCCTTCCTGAAATGCGGTGCCCAGAACTGGACACAATACTCCAACTGAGGCCTAACTAGCGCAGAGTAGAGCGGAAGAATGACTTCTCGTGTCTTGCTCACAACACACCTGTTAATGCATCCCAGAATCATGTTTGCTTTTTTTGCAACAGCATCACACTGCTGACTCATTCAGCTTGTGGTCCGCTATAACCCCTAGATCTCTTTCTGCCGTACTCCTTCCTAGACAGTCGCTTCCCATTCTGTATGTGTGAAACTGATTGTTCCTTCCTAAGTGGAGCACTTTGCATTTGTCTTTATTAAACTTCATCCTGTTTACCTCAGACCATTTCTCCAATTTGTCCAGATCATTTTGAATTATGACCCTATCCTCCAGATTAGTCGCAACCCCTCCCAGCTTGGTATCGTCTGCAAACTTAATAAGCGTACTTTCTATGCCAATATCTAAATCGTTGATGAAGATAGTGAAGAGAGCCGGTCCCAAAACAGACCCCTGTGGAACCCCACTTGTTATACCTTTCCAGCAGGACTGTGAACCATTAATAACTACTCTCTGAGTACGGTTATCCAACCAGTTATGCACCCACCTTATAGTAGCCTCATCTAAGTTGTATTTGCCTAGTTTATTGATAAGAATATCATGCGAGACCGTATCAAACGCCTTACTAAAGTCTAGGTATACTACATCCACCGCTTCTCCCTTATCCACAAGACTTGTTATCCTATCAAAGAAAGCTATTAGATTGCTTTGACACAATTTGTTCTTTACAAATCCATGCTGGCTGTTCCCTATCACCTTGCCACCTTCCAGGTGTTTACCGATGATTTCCTTAATTACCTCCTCCATTATCTTCCCTGGCACAGAAGTTAAACTAACCGGTCTGTAGTTTCCTGGGTTGTTCTTATTTCCCTTTTTATAAATGGGCACTATATTTGCCCTTTTCCAGTCTTCTGGAATCTCTCTTCTCCCATGATTTTCCAAAGATGATAGCTAGAGGCTCAGATACCTCCTCTTTTAGCTTCTTGAGTATTCTAGGATGCATTTCGTCAGGCCCTGGTGACTTGCAGGCATCTAACTTTTCTAGGTGATTTTTAACTTGTTCTTTTTTTATTTTATCTTCTAAACCTACCCCCTTCCCACTAGTATTCCCTATGTTAGGCATTCCTTCAGACTCCTCTGTGAAGACCGAAACAAAGAAGTCATTAAGCATCTCTGCCATTTCCAAGTTTCCTGTTACTGTTTCTCCCTCCTCACTGACCAGTGGGCCTATGCTATCCTTGGTCTTCCTCTTGCTTCTAATGTATTTATAAAAAGTCTTCTTGTTTCCCTTTATTCCCGTAGCTAGTTTGAGCTCATTTTGTGCCTTTGCCTTTCTAATCTTGCCCCTGCATTCCTGTCTTGTTTGCCTATATTCTTCCTTTGTAATTTGTCCTAGTTTCCATTTTTTAATAGGACTCCTTTTTTATTTTTAGATCATGCAAGATCTTGTGGTTAAGCCAAGGCAGTTGCAGTTGAATGTTGAACTAAAACCAAAACCAAATGTTTTCCCTGAGTTCAACAGACTACAATATTTTGAACTGGTATGTACCAACCTGAAACAAACAAAAAATCCATTTCAATTTTCCCCCATGAGGAAAAAAAAAGTAAAAAAGATTGAGAGCACATGGAGAAAGCTAGTAATACCCCCGCCCCCCTCAAAAAAAAAAAACAACTTTGCCCATAGAAATTTTCTCTTTTGCAGAAAGTGCAGTACCTGTTAAAAAGCATTGTGATAGAAAATTCCTCACCCGTTATACTACTCACTTTTAAAAATATGGTTTATGCTCCTGCCAAAAATCATTTGTCATGAGTCAAAAGCAGACCAGAAAGATTTATGAAGAGAAAGATGAGCATCCAAACATTTACACATTTCTTTCCACATTTGGATTTTCTACAGTCATCAGTGTATACCTGAGTTACAGTAACAGTCACTTTTACATTTTTGCCATTAGTATCGGCTTCCCATTTGACAGTCTTTTATGGACAATTGAGGTAAACTAAAGTATATTCAGTTGATTTGCATTAATTCACTCAATATTCTTTCAAAATCATTTTATAGGAGGACAAGAAAGAGGAAACCTTTCCTCCCCTTTTAGAGATAGGTATGGTGTATTTGCTAGGATAATTGTTCTCTGCCCACAAAAAAAAAAATCTTTGTATAGTGAGAAGGACAGCACAGCGATATTTAACTCGTGGGGCCAAGTCTTCAACTATTGTAAATCAGTACAGCACTACTGACTTTAGTGGAACCATAGAGTGTCACTTCCGTGTGTCTGGTCCATGAAGCATCCAAAGCTTTTCCACTTTGGGGGATAGAATTGAAACCTGGAAAAGGGATCCTTGAAAATTTAAATTGAAGCTCCACCCAATATCTGGAAACCACACATCCCAGAAGACAAGATGGCGATGAAGGGTATGAAGGATGCAATGTTGGCTTGACCAGCATTCACTGTTGAGCGGCAGTATGCAAGGGGAAGAAGCTGTACCCAGGTCCATCATCCCATTCTTAGCTTTGCAGCTTCTGCAAACCTTCCTGATGAGGGGGTGCTGTTTTCTTCTTCACTCAACAGTCCTGCTGCCTGTCTGTGTCCTCCACTCCTTCCACCTTCCTCCCCCAACACAGGCATTCTCTCTTAGCTGTAAAAGTTTTGATAAATACGATACACACACTCAAAACACTGACATGTGCCTGTCACAGTAACACCACAGTTTTTTGCATATGCATGTGAGGATTTTCTTTTGCTTTTGAATAGTTCTGACTAAAGACTTCTGAGCTGTGAGGATTTGGACAAGCATCCTCTCTTTTCTTCTGACTTCCTGAGGGGAAGCTCACTAAGACCTTTAGCAGGGAGTCTCTCTCTCTTTCTCTCTCTCTAGATTCGCCTTAGAAAATGAATGAATTCCTTAATGAGATTTCCCCTCCTCCTATCCCTGAATACTCAGCAAGAACTCAGCATTACAGGTGTGGGACAAAACCCCAAAACTACTTTTTTTTTTAAAAAGGATTGAGTATAAAGGGTTTTTTTCATATCTGGAGACCAAATCTGGACCCACCTTAAAATGCTAAGATGGGAAGGAACTGGTTTCCTATTCTAAATACTATATTTGGGATTTCTCCCCTTTTTAAACATTTTTCTTCTCCATTACCAAGGGATTTTTTAAAAATCCATCTGTTAGAGTCAGTTTCTGTTTGGAAAATAGGTTTTTTACATCTGTGGAAAGTTTCACTAAGATTTCTTTTTCACCCCTCTCATTTTTGTAAAAACTTTGCAGCAGAAAAAAAAAATCATTTCAGAATTATATTATGGTTAAAAACTAATATTTTTATCTCAGAATGGTATTTCAATGCTTTACGGGAGCTTTTGTTTCAGTAGGATTTGCTCTCATTCTCCTATATGGACTGGGATTTCTGGTTAGACTACTTCTCCCATGATTAACTATTTTCTTCTTGTTGAAAAGGATGCACATGACAAGTCCCTGGCTGTCGAGTATTATAAAAGATGCAGTCTGGGCAGAAAGCCTGTGTCACAAAGGAGAATGAGAACAAATGGCACCCAAACCATCTTTCTACAAGGGCATCACCATGCCATTTTGAATCATCAGGCATTCATTTTTTCAACTAAACATAAAAAGATTTCTATAGAAAGCAGAGACATGTCACAAGGAAAAATCAATCAAAAATAATTTTCTGTCAAAAAGGTTAAGTTTTTTGTTGTTTACTAGCCTATGTTTTTCTTCTTCACCACCCGAAGAGGGGACATGCATTAACAAACTTTCATTCCCAGAGATGTAAAGATTCTATCAGTGCTGCTGCAAGTGCAAAAACAAAGTGGAGTTATTCCTCTGAGCCCAATAAAAAATGAGGGTGTAAAAGATCAACAGTTGCTAAACAGAAAGTCAAACCCCCAAGCCCACTCCTTTCAAAGATGTCACAGGTCCAATGAAGTGTCCCCTCAGATTGCTGGGTGGTGACCCAACTGCTAGATACTGTATGATCTAAACCTGTGGAGTCTCAACAGAGCCCAGGCATGTCCTTACATTGGGGTCCCTAAGCATATTCATTGGCTGCAGCTCTTCTGTCTAACACATCTGCTGACACCATATGGCCCAGCTGTCTAGAACTGGAAGCCTTTGCTGAATCCCCCATAGATTAAGTACACTTTCTCTTCGAATCCCACCAAGCTTCACTACTCTGACTTAGGCCAGTCTGTCTTCTTCCCCTTTTGAGCCCAAAGCTTGCTACGCATGTTTGTGGGGAGTTCCTGCTTTATACTTTCACCTTCTAACACTTGACTGCTTTGTTCTTTCCATTTCTCCAAAAGCCCTCTCTGAAGACCAGTTTGGCTGAGATAGTTTTCCATTTTAGCACTCTCTTTGAGTGACAGTACTTAAGATTTATAACTATATTGCCCCTGCCTTGGGGAAGACTTGACACATCCCTTTTTAAGCCCTAGTAGATTCCGCATTTACAAAGGGGCATTCACCGATAAAAGAAGTGCTGTATTACCAGCTTCATGATATGAATCCTAATGGATAAGTCATACATACATTCCCCAAATCATCACACAAACATGACTTTTCTTTAAAAATAACCACACAAGAACTATTTAAAAGAGCACAAGACAGAATCCCTTTGAAATTAATCTCCTAAGAAAACACCTAAATCCCTCATATCCTGAGGGATTGCCATCAAACCTGAGAAGCACCTTTGATAGGCATTGTTCATGATTACAGAAAAAAAAATTGTTTACTAAATCAAACAAAGCAAGAAAGTGAAGCAGAATGGAGAGATGCCCTACATTACTGACAACTGGTACTATTTGATAGCATACGTGTCAAAAATGTTTAAAAAGCTTGCTCCTCCAGAGATACCCTTGACATGGAAAAATGAGTAATCATTCAAGGATGCGCTAACCACAAGGAACCTTCCATTTCAATCTTTAAGGGCATGCCTACACCAGGAAATTATTTATTTCAAAATAATAACTCCCAAAATAACTATCTTGAAATAGGGTGCCAAAACAGCGCACCTGTTATTTTGAAAAATATTTTGAAATAATAGGTGGCATGTGAAGATTCAGGGTAGCTATTTCGGGATATCTCTGGTATCCCAAAATAGCTTTGATGTGTAGACATACCCTAAGAGAGCATTTTTAAATAGCTAGTGTATTATAAAATACAATACCTAAATAGAGTGGAACTGCTTTCACAGGCTTATCTGCCAAATTATTACCACCTCTCATAGCAAAATATATCAGTATTTAGTGTAGGCAAACAGAAAAATAAATACACACTAAAGTAAGGTTAGATTATCCTTTTATCTATCTCCATAATCATAGGATAAACACTAGCCTGAGAATGTCACCAGGGATGTATTCTATAATAATGTAATCTTGGATGGCAGCTAGTTTGAAAACATATATATTAGGTCTCTGGGAGAAAGTCAGCTGTGAGAAAGGCTTTTCAAGCAAATCCATTGCAGGGCCAGCAAGTATAAGTTGTGTCAGACAACAGAAAAATGGTGTCATCTCTGAATCAGAAAGAAGGTCCAAAAAGCATGCTCTTCTCAAATCCACTCTAAAACTTCTCCTTTTGAAGACACAACACTAGATTAAACATTTTAATACCTCATTTCCAATCCCATCTCTGATTTTCAGGCTGCAAGGGCTTGAGTACTAAACTAGAGCTATTTTTGTTGCGCATTTCCTTTTGTTGCAGCACCCCTGCCTACTTTAAAGATTATCCCAGTTCCCTTATCCTCATGTATCTCTGAGATCATGGAAAAGCTCTGGGAAAGTTTGCTGGAGATGAAGCCATTTGGCATTCTCAGGAACAGATGTTGGGTAGAGATTTTAACTAATAATATATAGCATTTTAAAAAATAAATGAGAGATTTCTAGAATACTAATAACCGTATATATTCCAAACAATTTAAACCGGGTTTATGATGTAGTCATCACTATACCCACATATCATTCTTATATCAGATGCTTCAGGGGGTTCCCCATCTGCATGTGCTGTTACTACTCTAAACATTAACCCAATCTTCATCCTGATAAGATTCAAATTGAAATACGTTAAATACAATGTGACTGGAGTATCAACAGAACAGCTGACTTTCAATGGGAGAGTCACAGAACCTGTCATGTCACCATGGCATGTGTTGCTGATATGTAAGTATTTAATGATATTGTTGTATTTGGTATGTTCAGAGAAGGTCCTATAACTCTTGTTACTTGTACTTATACAGGTTGTACCACACTTAACCGGGACTCCCTGGTCTGGCACCAACCACAGATATTCCTGGACCACAAAGCCCAGGAATAGAGAAGTCTGGCAGTGGAGCATAAGTGCTGTAGGAGGCACCGGTGACTCATCAGGGAGCCCAGTGTGCATGTGTGAGGGGGGATGGGTGGCACAGTGGGGAGTTCTGGCCCCAGTGGCGGCTATTGAGCTCCAGCCTCAGCAATGGCCAGGGAATTCTGGCCCCAGCCCCAGCAGGGACTAGGGAGGTCTTACCCCAGCCAGGGTACTCCAGCCCCAGCAGCAGTGGGGTGGGCAGCATCTACAGAACCCCAGGGGTCTGGGGCAGCAGCAGGGCCCCAGGCCCTAATCTGGTGGCAGCCCAGGTCAGGAGAGGGGGGACCTCCCCTGGTCCGGCAAATCCCTCTGAACTTGACTAGTCCTGAACAAGGGGTGCCAGACCGGCAAGGTCCAATCTGTATTTGAATATCAGGAGGTGGCACACAGTGTTTCCTCTGAGGAGGGACATCAGTACACAATTTTACTCAAAGAGTGGGAATCTACTCAATCAGTGTTCAAATGCAATGGTCTTCGCTACTATGCCCATATTCAGAGACAACTTAAAAAAAAAAAAAAGGTGAATAAGAATGACTGCATTTCACATCCCAAGGAGCAAATCCTCAACTACCTTACATTTTAGAGTTCAAGTCAGTCATAAAAGATCCATTGATTTCACAACAGCTGAGGTTCCCCCTTGAATATTTTCAGGTATCCTTCCCAAAGCCTAAACTGCAGGCTAGTTATTAGAGCAATCAAGCAGCTAAAAAAATTAATCAATTAATGGCACTGTTAAATAATAGAATACCATTTATTTAAATAGTTTTGAATGTCTTCTACCTTTTCAAATGTATTGATTTCAAATTACAACAAGATATTTACTTTTGATTACAAATATTTGCCCGGTAAAAACAAAAGAAATAGTATTTTTCAATTCTCCCATTACAAGTACCGTAGCACAATTACTTTATCATGAAAGTTAAACATACAAATGTAGAGTTATGTTCAAAAAAATAATTGCATTAAAAAACAGAGTTCACTTAGTCCTACTTCCTAGCCAGGTAATCCCTTAGAACAGTAGTTCTCAATCTGTAGCACCCTAACAATTCCCATTTTGATTTAAACTTTTGGGGGACTCCCTAGACTTCCCCCTCCAATCTCCAGGCCTCACCTCTTCTTGCCCCACCTCATCACCTCTCCCCAAGTGATCTTCATTCCCACTTCTCCCCATCCATCCACGTGCTGCCTGCATACCGTGGAACAGCTGTTCCTGGTTTCCAGTAGGCATGGGAAGAGAGGGGTAGAAATTGATCAGACGGGTAAAGGGACACCTAGAGTACTCTGGGTCCACAGACCATAGTTTGAGAAATGCTGGCTTAGAGAAACAAATTTGTTTAGATTTACAGGAGATAATGCTACTGCTTCTTATTTACAATGTCAACAGAAAGTGAGAACTGATGTTCACATGGCACTTTTGTAGCTGGCACTGCAAGGTATTCATGTGCCAGATATGCTAAACATTTATATACCACTTCATGTTTATGCCACCTTTCCTGAGGACAAACTTCCATGCTTATGACGCTTATTAAAATAATGCATTAATTTAATTTGTGACAGAACTCCTTGAAGGAGAATTGTATGACTCCAACTCTGTTTTAGCTGTGTTCAGCCCTATATTTCATGTTATAGCAGTCTTGGATGATGACCCAGCATATATTGTTAATTTTAAGGATACTTCCACTGCAGATTTCAAAAAATGCAAATAAGGTACCCATGATGAATGGGGGAGGAGTTATACCCTTTTCTGGACATTCCAGCCATTCTGTTTTCTTAGTGGATAACTTTTGAGACCTAACCCTAATTGTCTTTCCTGTAAGAGTTAAAATCATAGATAGAAAGTCCTAGAGAGTTCCTAGGAATGGTAGGGAAGCAGGAAGTGAGTTGGCAGGAAGCCAGGAGAGCCAATGGAAACAGAGTGGAGATTTTTTAATTGAAAGCACTTACCTTCCTGTTCCCATGTGACCAAAAGAGAGCCTAAAAGACATGAAGTAAACCAAGAACCTGGGCATGGAGAATCCAGTGACATCCATGCCTATTGAAGAACTAACTCTTAGAACAACAGTTATGTGAGTAGAACAAGGATTGTTTAGTCAGATGTAATAAGGTTATTTTCTTTATTCTGGGGTTTGTTGGATTTCTCTGTGCTGAGCACATGTACCTCTGCCCCTTACACTGTAACTTTCCAAACTAAATCCCAAGGAAGCAATTATCTGTGTTTTATTTTTTTTAAGTTGTTCTGTAACACCTAGCAAACAAGTAATGTTTCACCAAGTGTGTTTTCTTTGTTTTGTTAATAAAAAAATCACCCTTTTAAGACCATATCTGACTTCTGTGTCCTAGAAGGCAGGAAGTTGTTTGTGAACATACCTAAGACTGTAAGCTGTACTACTACGATAAATTACTGTTTTTTAAAGCTCTCTCCAGAGGGAGGGTTAAAGAGCGTAAGAATACCTCACAGGAAGGAATTCCCAAATGTGCCTTCTTGGGTTCTCAAAGGGGTTTTTGCGTTTGTATGGTGGCAGCAATACCCATCCAAGGTCAAGGAATCTATGACCTTGGGGAGTTTTTAAACTGAAGCCTTTAGTGGCAAGGCATTTTAAAATCTCTTGTGGGCCTCCACCTTCTGCACTTGAAGTGCCAGAGTGGGGAATGGCCTTGACAGTACCAATGTGAGATTTCTAAAGATAGAGATAGCATTCAACCCAAGTTTAAGAGTCTGAAGTGCCTTCCAAAATCTGAGAGACAGGTAGTGTGGAGAATGCTTTCAGAAGTCCTTAAAAGAGCAACATTACGATGCAGAAACAACAGAACCTGAACTACAAGAAAAGAAAAGAAACTTTTATTGGTGACACCTGACTCAGATTATGAAAATGAACTTGTGTTGGTTCATAGCTTTAGACCATTGTCAGGCAAAACCCATCATCAGAATGGATGCCTGTGCTCTGGAATGGAGGATGAAGCACCAAGCGACATATGAATCCTTAGCTCATCTGGCACACAAATATCTTGCAACACCAACTACAGTGTTATGGGAATACCTGTTCTCACTTTCAGGTGACATTGTAAACAAGAAATAGGCAACATTATCTCCTGCAAATGTAGCCAAACTTGTTTGTTTGAGAAATTGGCTGAACAAGAAGTAGGATTGTCTTTGTAGGCACTCAAGTTTTACATTATTATATTTTTGAGTGTAGTTATGTAACATAACATACATTTATAAGTTGTGCTTTCACAATAAAAAGATTGCATGACTGTATTTCCATGAGGTAAATTGAAAATTACTCTAGTTTAGTACACATATTTGTAATAATATAAACTGAACACTGTACACTTGGTATTATCTTGTAATTGAAATCAATATATTTGAAAATGTAGAAAATCATCCCAAATATTTAACAAATTTCAATTGATTTAACTGTGTGATTAAAACTGCAATCAGGATTATTTTTAATCACAATTTGAGTTAATTGCATGAGTTAACTGCAATTAATTGACAGCCCAATCAAATGTGTTTATGTATGAGAGGGGGAGAACATGTGAGGGGATCAGTGATCCATAGTCTGATTTGAAACTATGTTGTATGAAATGTTCACTAAGATTAGAATTGCAAATGCTGTTTATGGCACTAGCATATTTGAAGGCAGAATTATGGCCTTTATGGAAGATTAGCCTGAGTTAAACAGTAATTCCTGAGTTGAATGCTCAAAATTGTAAACATCACATTTCAGGTATAGGGAAATGGACAGTAGTTCAACAGAGCCAAACCAGACATTCGTTCCCTAGCTCTGTTGCTAACTCTCCACACTTAGATGCACGGACACACCACAGATCATAGCACCATAACATGCCTGAGGGCGTACACATCTTGGGTAGATTCTCTAAATCCTGGCCCATCTGTAGTGGAATTGCAGTTGAGGCCCTCTCCTGTCATTTGGACATCTCTAATCATTTTCACCAAGACCAATCATTGCACTAGGAAGAACTGAAAGAAGTTCCTTGCATCCACACGTGGATATGAAAAGTATTCAGTCTACTTCGCTCCCAAAGAGGAATGAAAATATATTGACACTGTAGTGGTAATAGGATTTTAATCAAATAATTAAAATTTGAGTTCAGGAGCTACTGAATTTATTTACCTTTGCTTCTAAATACATTGTTTTTCCACACTGTGGTTTTGAGAGAGGAAACAGCTTAATGTCAAATCCAATTAGTTTTAAATAGTCCTAAGGCCTGCGTCTTTCTCCTATTCTTTTTAGAACAGGAAATTTCTGTTCCAAGTCATGCCTGCTCAGAGACATAACATCTGAAAGGAACTTTTTCATATTTCCTTCCTGCATACTAGTGTATCAAGCTTTAGTAGTCCTGTTTCTTTTACAGCAAAAGAAACAAGTTACAGATAAACCTTTAAAATGTATTCTGAATACTCTCTCAAAAACACAACAGATAGCTTCCCACTCCACTCACAAAGATGTGGCGGCAAAAGGATTTTAATCAGATTTTCTTCTTCTTACACCGACATTTTAGAGGCAAAGTAGGGATAGCTAGCTACATCACTCAGGGGTGTGACTTTTTCACACACTTGAGAAATATAGGTAAGTGGATACATGCCCCAGTGCAGATGCCACTACTTCGATAGAAGAATGCTATTGTAAGCCTAGCTACAGCCTCTTGGGATGGATTTACTACAGCAATGAGAAACAATTCCATTCATCATTATAGCAATTGTCTACACTACACAGCTGTATAGCTGTGGCACTGCAGCTATACAGCTACTGTTATGGCATTCATACCTAGAGCAGGGGTAGGCAATAAGCAGCCTGCAAGCCAGATGTGGTTCACCAGGCATAAGTACTTTATTTGTTTAAATACAGATAATGGCTAGTGAGCATTATACATTTGCTTATTTCTTAGGGCCTAGAGCACATAAGAGGCCTTACTCAAATAACCATTTGCTTATATACCAAGAAAGCATTACTAAAAATGCTTGAAGCAGTTAACAAACATTTGGCCAACCAAAGTCATTCAGGCGTAAGCTCATCTACAGTGTAGGTTTCTTATTCCAGGGTCCTTGAGTATTTATGCTCTACTGAAGTGTATTAAAGTAGAATATGTAATTGTTTAAAAATACCATTACAATTGTATGAGACATTTTCCCTGGTCCTTCTTGCAGCTAGGTGGCTCTACAGGAAAGCACACTATCTGAGTCTAGCAGTAGGTCAGTCTACAAAATGAAGCCTAAAGCAAGTTGGAGTGAGTTGTGTATCTCTGCCTTAGGGAGCAACCTTCTCTATTTTGGGTTCTTATGTTGATAAGAATATGGATTGTAAGCAATAAAGTGCAACTTTCCATGAAGATTAAAACCATAAAATACTCTAATTTCTCCATTTATATGCCATGAACATAACATCCCCCTACAGCATTTTGCAGAAATCATGTATTATTATATGTAGGGCATACCCTGAATATGGACTTTCCTGTCAATTTACAGCAATGTAAGGATAGCAGTCAGTGGTGAATATTCATCTTTACCATCTCTACTTTTAAAATTCTACAAGTACAAAGTGATTGTTGAGTATATGCTGGCATTCTAGGGCAAGAAAAGGCACAATCACCCTGTCATTCAGACTAAGAGAGAGGCATAAATGTAGCCCCTGACATTGGTATATAAATGTAATGTTGGCAGACTTCAGTCATTTGCTGGCAGAATTGAAGCTCGGACAACTGGAGCTCAGTGCATGAGCTGAGGCTGTGGAGTAAGTTCATTCTCTCTGTAATTGGTCTCAGCACTACTAGATTGGTAAGTGCACCACATCCAGAAGGTGTGTGTGTTCTATAAAGGTCCTACCAAATAGACTATATATTCCCCCTTTCCATTCCTGATCTACAAATTCATGGATTTTCCATTATTTGGAGGGGGAGGAGGAAGTCTTTTGTGATCCAAATTGGGGAAACTTATTTGAAAATACTTTTCCTGCTGTGATTTTTGGAGAGATTTAATTGGAAGTGCTCTGTAGAGGCATGACACCCCCAAGGTGAGCAAGTTAATATCTTTTATTGGGCCAACTAAAAGAAGTTGCTCTAATAGAAGATATTAATTCACCCAACTTGTCTCTCTGATACTCTGGGATTGAAATAGCTACAACAAACACCACCACCACCACTGCAATGACATGGTTAAACATTGGCTTTTAAGGTAAGCTGAGATGACTTGCATCTTCAGCAACAGGAACTTTTTTACTGATGCTGAAAGCTAGCACTGATGATGCTGTTACACTAATAGCACCCAGACACCAAATTTACTTTACATATGCTCAACTAGTTTAGTGCCCAACCTCCAGTGATGTTTTGGAGCCTACAGTAGACACTGCAATGAGTTTTACTGAGACTAGGATACCAGATAAGCAACACATTTGGAAAAGGGTTTTGGACTGTAGACTTATGGGAAGGAAAAGTTTAATTTCCTACTTGTTCATCATACTGGTGGAAATATTAAGGATCAGACTATGTTTTCATAGGCAAAACTACAGCTCGGTGCACAGATACCCTTGGATTGATTACAGCCTATATTCATCAAGGGATTTAGGCACTCAGACTTTTAGGTGATTCACAAAGACTGAGTTACGCATGTAGGTGTGTATATGATGAATAGAAAAAGATTGGCATCTTAGAATGCAATTCACCAAAGCCAGAATGTTAGGTGGATAGTCACCTGAGATCACCAATATGATACTCGAATTGCAGGGGTATGTGCTAAACTTCCCCCACCCCAGAGATGATGCCTTAATCCAGGCTATTAGGAAGTACTTCCCTCTGCTAGAGACACACAAGTGGGAACTGCTGTCCTGGAGTCTGGAAGCTTAGGTGCTTAAGGTGTTTCTTGTGAGAATGACACTGGTACCCTTCCTAATTTCACAAACAATGTCCAGCCACTGCAGGGATGATGCCAATATAGGGCTAGAGCATCATTCCTCTTCTCTCTCTTCCCAATCACTTAGAATATTTATCCACAGTGGATCAGAGTCATTGGGTCAGCTATAGAATGTGTCTATAGTCCAGTGGTTAGGGCACCCATGTGGGAGGTAGGAGAACCAGGGTCCATTCCCTTTCTTCCCATCATTCTTTCAATATTTAGATATGGTAGAGCACTTTCAACAGGAGAAAAGGGAGTCAGTCACACAGCAGAATATCCTGCAGATCACTGATTAGAGCTCTGTGACAAGTCAAACAATCCTGTTCAAACATATTCATTCCCTCCAGGAAGAAGGGGGAATTGAACATGGGCCTGCCACATTCAGTTCTAACCATTGAACTAAAAGTTATAAGGTGGGAACTTCCTTGAATTCCAAATTGGCCTCAGTCCAATAGGCAGCTTCTGCACGTGATTATCAATGAAGCCCCACATGAGTTCAACAATCAAATGGCTCTGGTGCACACTTTGAAACTGGCAGCTGAAATCACAAAAAGAGACAGCAGCATACATATTGGCTACGTCTACACTGGCGCATTCTCACGCAAAAACTCTTTTGCGGAAGAGTTCTTCCGCAAAAAAACTCTTCCAGAGAGAGTGTCTACATTGGCATATGCTTTTGTGCAAGAGCATCCATGCCAGTGTAGACACACTCTTGCTCAAGAAAGCTCTGATGGCCATTTTAACCATAGGGCTTTCTTGCGCAAGAAATTCATGTTGCCTGTCTACACTGGCCTCTTCTGGAAGACCTCTTGCGCAAAAGGGCTTATTCCTGAGCGGGAGCATCAGAGTTTCAGTGCAAGAAGCCCTGATTTTATACATTAGAACATCAGTTTACTTGCTCAAGAAGACGCGGCCAGTGTAGACAGGCAGCAAGTTTTTGCGCAAGAGTGGCCGCTTTTGTGCGAGATCGCGCCAGTGTAGACAGAGCCATTGAGACAGAAGCATAGGTCCACAGGGAACTTTTACCCTGAAAATTGATACCTAAAGGCTTCAGTGGGGGATTTGTGAATTATAATTGAACCCAAAACTGGGACTTGGGCACTTACGTCTAGGGCACAGGCACCTATGTACCACTGTGAAGCCAAGGTTAATGGCAAATATCTTAAAGTATCTGCATGCAGACATTTGTGTGCTTGAAAGGGGGGGGGGGTCTCCCCTCAGACATTTGAATGGAGAAACCAAAATGAGTGTTTTGATTTGATCATTTTTGGAAGCACCACCATAGAAGATATTATGCTCTATTCACAGATAAAAATTAAAAACTATACTGTGAAGTTAAGAGGAAAGTAATGACAACACTTCAATTCCTTTTACATATATTTAGAAACAGTAAGATTTTTTCCCTAGATCATATGCACTAAGGGGAATGGAGTGATTATTGATGATTGAAAGTGGCATGCCTATTTGCTGTAATCAACTATTGTTAGATGTTGAAGAGTAGGAGAGGTGGAGCAGTTTTTAAAGGGGGAGTGGGAGACTTGGTTTCCTAAAACATAGAAATTTTAGGAAGGCAGGCCAGACAACCGATAACACTGTTTTATACAAAGAATCCTGCTAACTCCAATTATCTTTCCATCTTTGGTGATGAATTGCTTAGCATATTGGTTTTTATATTTACTACAGTAAACACAAAAGCTACAACTCAATATCACAAATGACATGATTACCATTTAATGATTACTGTACACTGTGTATTTGTAGAATGTCTTCTTGTTACCCTTTATTTCTCTAGCTAGAATGAGCTTGTTTTGTGTCTTCAAATGGTAAGTAAGGTAATTAAACTATGGAAACAATTACAGGTTTTGCTGGATTCTTCATCATTATATTGAAAATCAAGATAGGGTTTTTCTAAATTATATATCTGAATTTGGGGAAATTCTATAGCTAGTGTTACGCAGGTGGTCAAACTAAATTACCATGATGGTCCCATCTGGGCTTACAATCTAAGAATTACTTCAGATGGCAGAATTTAGATTTCAAGTCACTTTAAAAGGTCTTGTTCTAGAACTGGAATAAATAGCAATATTCTATCATTTAATTCAGTGCTAAAGTATTTCACCTTATATCAGTTGAACATGTGCTTATGCTTATTTATATACTGCACTGGTTCTTAGGAAAGAAATTCTCTTGTGAACCTATCCTCCCAACCTCCTTTATATAGAGAAATAGAATGCATTGTATGACAAGATTAAGAAGGAGACAAATAAATAAGCTCAATAGTGCAACACACACAACTACTTGGTCACATAGCAAATAAAAGTAGAGGCATTCCTCTTCCACGAGAGGACTGTTTTCCATTTAGTGCTAAATCTCTTCTTATTGGCTACAGTGCTACGTTGTTCTCTTTACTTCTCTCTGTAGCCTGTCCATATCATTTTGCTGTTTGGTTGCATGTGCTTACAGCTCTCCAGATTCTGATGTTATCAACAAATCTGACCATAGTTAAAACTAACACCAAAGTTAAAGGAAGTACTTGAAGCAACCACAGAGTTACTTAGATATTTTAATAGACTGTTTTGACCTGTTAAACTTTGAGGACACATAAAGGGGTAGTTCATCAGCCAGTGTAAATTAATCAAAATCCATTGAAGCGAACAGAACTGTGTTCAGTTATCAGTTCCTCAGCAGATGTGTGAGGAGTCTCAGACTAGGCTACAAGGAAGTGGAAGCATCATTGTTTGATAAAGGAGAGAAGAAGTCATGAGCAGGCATTATCTAGAAGTGCTTCACAAACTTTGGTTTAAGAACTCTGAAATCTACAGAAAATGTTTTGAGCCAACATTATTCTGTTTTTTACAGTTCATCATGCATTGCCCTACTATTCTTATGATTATAAAGGTATAGAGCATTTAAAGTAATTACAATTTCTCAAGATCTACCATTGTTTCACATAATTTTCTTGCACTTATGCAGCAAGCTGCACATATGTCTCTGGGCACTTGATAAAACATGAAAGCTGATAGAAGAGGCAACAAAAAGAGGTTAAGAAAAATAGTCTAATATTAGATTTAAACCCAGCTTGTGACAGCAATTGGCATGGGGGGGGAATTACTTCAATGAATACACAAGGGACACTAAGCATCAGTGGCTAAAATAGTACAGATTATGCATGGTATAAAATCAGTAAGTCCTTGTAAGCTTTATAGATTCATAGACTTTAAGGTCAGAAGGGACCATTATGATCATCTAGTCTGACCCCCTGCACAATGCAGGCCACAGAATCTCACCCACCCACTCCTAGAATAATCCTCTGACCTATATCTCAGATATTGAAGTCCTTGAAACAATGGTTCAAAGTCCCCAAGATGCAGAGAATCCTCCAGCTGTGATCTGTACCCCATGCTACAGAGGAAGGCGAAAAACCTCCAGGGCCTCTTCCAATCTACCCTGGAGGAAAATTCCTTCCCGACCCCAAATATGGCGATCAGCTAAACCCTGAGCATGTGGGCAAGACTCATCAGCCAGACACCCAGAAAGTTCTCTATAGTAACTCCTATCATCCCTCCATTGACCTATTTACCACTGATAATGAATGGTCAATTAGTTACCAAGATCATGTTATCTCATCTTAAGAAGGTTATAGCTCAGATCTTACAGGTAAAGTGCAGAAGTAAGACTATGCAAAGTTCTATATGCATGGTAGGGGTGGGGTTTTGGTTCTGGTAATCATTCTGCCTTCTGCCCAGCTTGCATGTGTTTTAGGGGTATGTGTGGCAGATATGGACCTGAACTAAAACTCCAGATTGAAACCACAAGTCCACTCACTCAGGAAAAGTTTTCAACTGGATGCAAACTCCACACACAGCTCTAATAAATCTGAACACCCATTGCAGCTTCCATAGATTACAACTTAAAATTATCCTTGTGAAAGTGGTATGAAAGATGTACAGTATGATTAGTATAAATCTCAAGAGAGCAGAATCAGCTAAAACATGAAGGTAAGGTCTTTGGAAGTCAGAGTAAATAAGAAAACAACCAGGAAAGACCCCCGTCCCCCCAAAAAACTCCCAAGATTCTGAGCAAAACTACCCAACAATAGCCCAGATTTCCTCAACTCAGGAAAAAAGTCACTGTTGAAGTCATTCTTGCATAGAGCAGGGAAAGTCATGCAGCACAGCACAAGTGCTCACAGGGCTGGTAGAGAGCAAGATACATTCATGTTCCTTCACTGGAAACTCCTTGGGGAGAATGAGTGTTCTTGGAAGGCTAAATAGCAGAACTGCAGGATGCTTTGCAGACACTAGTTTACTGAGTCATTTATTTTACCCTTTTCAAGGCACACAACAATTGTTTAAGTGTATCCTGATTGGAGTTCCTCAGATGTTGGGTATCCAACTTGAAACACCTCATTTCTGATTTTCAGCAGTATTGTGCAGCTGCAGCTCCCATTAGCTTCGTTCATCAGTGGTAAAACCAATGCAGCTCCCTATCCCCAGTGAGCTACCAGGTCCAACCATAGTTCCCCCCCCACCTCCTGAGGAGATGCTGGGACTGGGACACATGCCACCCTGCCCCCCACCAGGCCTGCTGGGGCTGAGGCAAGGCCATGCAGCCTGGGCCTCCCCGCACTAGAGGAGCCGGAGGTGGGAGAGGGTGGCTGTAGCACCATCCTTGATGCTGTGGTTGGCCCCAGTGAGCCTCCCCCATGTTTCCCAGTCACATTCCCTTGAATTCCCCCCCTCCCCCACTCTGTGCTCCCCACACATCTCAGCCTCCTGACTGGAGGACCCCTTACCCTGATGCTTGCTACCCCACCGCCTGTCCTGGGCTTCTGACACCCAACCCTCTGCCCTAATTCCTGCACCCTCCACACACTGCCAGTCAGCTGTCCTGGAGGACTGGAGCAATGCTGAGTAAGTCTTCTAGTAAATTCATATTGGGAGAAGAGTAGGAAGGAGGAGAGAAGTTTAAGAGAGAGTCAAGAAAATAAAATGAAAAGGATGTTCTGTTCAACTATAATCACAGGAAAAGTTTTCATGCATCATTAATATACCCTAATTCTAAAATGAGCTGGTTTCTCCTCTCATTAAGAAAAGAAGAAGAGGGGGGAAAAAAACCCTTTATCCCGTGTTGCTTATCATGCTTAACATAATCATCCTTCAAGGAGATGGGGGAAATTGCGCTTATAGAAATACAATGATATTTTTTGGTCATCTGAAGAAGTGGACTGTGCCCACAAAAGCTCATGATACCATCTACATGTTTTCTTTGTCTATAAAGTGCTACCAGACCATTTGAGTTTTTTTAAGTTTATCCTGTACAGACAAACTTGGCTACCCCATGAAACTTCCAAATGATATTTTTATTCAGAGTCATCTTCTCAATTATGTTCCAGATTAATAAACTGTGAAATATTTCTGTTCCTACAAATTCTCTCCTCTTTTTCTTGGTCACCTCAAAAGGATGACAAAGTAATTACATGTCAGCTGGCTTTAAGTTTGCATATTATTTTTCCTTTGCTATAATGAAGAATAAAATTTCCTGGTGCAAACATTTTAGAGCTGGTGAGAAATTCTCAAACAAAAACTGATATTTAAAAATGGATTTTTAAAGAAACAGGGGCTAATAAATCCCCCACCCCCAGCCAGTTCTATTGACTGTTCTCCAAGGAGTCCATTCAGTTATTTTTTAATTCAGTTAAAGATATACCTGTATCCACAACAATTACAAGATTTGAAATTCACATGTATATGAACTACATTTGCACTGACAAATGTGTGTTACATAGACCAACTACTGTTTTCATCTCTCCAGAAGTAGCTTTCCATTTTTTTCCAAATCAGTTTTAAATGTATGGTTTAAGAAATATTGGAGCTCTGGACCAGCGTGACTGTCCAAAAATATATAAAACACAAAAGCCGAACAAAGGAAAGGATTTGTGATAATACTGGGAAAAGTATACCATTCCCAGGTTTGTCTAATTTCATATTAATGTGCTAGGGAATACAAAATAATGTACTTCTTGCTTGTTGTAGATGCTTTTATGGATTGGTTGCAAAAGTAACTGGCTAGAAAACATTCTTCCCCAATCCTATCTGATAACAGCAGGAAAATGTGTTTTTTATATTGTTCCCAATTTGCTAATGTTTCAATTCTTCCAGCCTATGGTGACAGTATTGCGCTGTGATGTACTGGCTGCTGCCTATTTGCTACTACTACTGCTCAAAGATTTAGAGAATTTAGGTGGTTAGGTCATTGTCTATTTCCAGTGAACTTGGGTGTGGGAGAAATACATGTCAGGAGCACAACTGAAGAACTGATGATGAACTGCTTATAACTCCCATGAAAGTGTTCCTGTTAGCCTGTGATAAACCCATGCCTTAGGGTTGCAAGTGCTTGCAGAGGAGAAGGGCAAGACACTGAGGAATCTGTTGGTTTTCCCATCGATATAACAATGCTTTATTGTAACTATTAACAGGGAAGGCGGCAATTCACTGGGCAAGCACGCTTTACTGAGTGCAATCTGTTGCAAGTGTTTATACTTTATTCCTGAAAAGCACATTGTGTACACTATACTGTGTGTGTAATTTGAAATGAGGAGAAATGAATGCTTCACTGGTAAGCTCCATACAGGGCATTGTATGTACATAATGCACTAGTCAAGCCACTAATATTTCTTGGGAGTGACTGAGAAAATATTTGGATGTGGGATTTTTTCCCTCTAGGAAAACATGTAACTTATGACAAATAGCAACCTACAAAATACTTCCCAACTTTTGGAATAGCTGCAACATCACTTAAATTCTACTCATTTCATTTGCAAGAACTGCTGTAAGATATCAGAACATGAGTAATGATAATCATCACTTAATGTGGTGAATTCTTATGATTCTGTTGACAAAGAGTCCCAATCCCATCCTTCCTCCAAAAGTTAGCTGAATAGTTTGTTGAAATATTAATAAGGGCTAATCAGAGAAGTCTGGAAAAGGCACTTGGAAGAAAAAAAGCCACCTGATTATTTATATATAGAAATGGTCCCCAAAGCAGCAATGACCAAACACTATGGCTATTTCTACACTCGCGGTTTCTTGCGCAAGTACGGCCGTTCTTGTGCAAGAATCTGCAGAGCGTCCACACTGCCTGCCCGCTCTTGCGCAAGGAAATTTACAGTACAGTGTGGTAAGACAGGGCTCCTTACGCAAGAGCTATGCTCTTTTTTAACAGGTGTAAGCCCTCTTGCGCAGGAGTTCTTGCATAAGAGGGCAGTGTGGACACTCGGCAAGGGTTTATTGCACAAGAAAGCCCTATGGCTAAAATGGCCATCAGAGCTTTCTTGCGCAAGAGAGCGTCCACACTGTCATGGGAGCTCTTGTGCAAAAGCACAGCGCGCACATGGCAGTGTGGACGTTTTCTTGCACAAGACTTCTTGCACAAGAACCCTTGCGCAAGATGTTCTTGCGCAAGAAGCCGCCAGTGTAGACATAGCCTCTCTGTTTTATTCCTTTGGTTGTTCTCAACTGGATCTCTTGAAACCCAACCTTGAGGTAGTATAAATGTAAGTAAAGCAACCTGTAAGTACACTGTACAGGGACAAAGTGTGGGGAGGACACATTCATGGAAACCAGAACAAGTCCCGGAAAACATTTAGTCGAGTCCATTATTGTACATAGAAATAGTTTGAGATCTAGCACTAACACTGGCCAATTATATGAGCAGAGCCTCTACCTAAGTCTAATCAACCTTATATAATGACTCCTTAATTCTCACTAAACCTGTTGAGTTACAATCACGAAGTCAAGTGACTTTCCTATTAATTCTCTTGTGCATAGGAAAAGGGAATGCCTCAAAGTAGGCTCCACCTTGATTCAAATTAAAGCTCATTCACCAAAATAGGAAACACATCTGATCAAATTATTTTCTCTTTCTGAGGTTTAATTTTGCTTTATTAAAACCCAGATCCCATTTTTACAGGCTACAACCTGAAAAAAAAACCAGGGTGATGATAGAGAACCAATTTAGCATTATTCTCTTAGGCTACATCTAGACTGGCATGATTTTCCGCAAATGCTTTTAACGGAAAAGTTTTTCCGTTAAAAGCATTTGCAGAAAAGAGCGTCTAGATTGGCACGGATGCTTTTGAGCAAAAGCACTTTTTGCGGAAAAGCGTCCGTGCCAATCTTGACGCGGTTTTGTGCAAGAAAGCCCCGATCGCCATTTTAGCCATCGGAGCTTTTTTGCGCAAAACAAATCTGAGCTGTCTACACTGGCCCTTTTGCGCAAAAGCTTTTGTGCAAAAGGACTTTTGCCCGAATGGGAGCGTCAAAGTATTTGCGCGAGAAGCACTGATTTCTTCCATTAGAACATCAGTGCTTTTGCGCAAATTCAAGCAGCCGTGTAGACAGCTGTCAAGTTTTTGTGCAAAAGCGGCCGCTTTCACGGAAAAACTTGCCAGTCTAGACACAGCCCACAAGTATAAATAGTCCATCCAGCCTTCCATATTTGATATTACCCCAATAGCTGCACCTTACCTTGATTTAGAGTGTTGTAAGAGCAACCAACATGGCAGCAACACTAGAGAGAGACAAGGAGAACATGGCATGAGCAGGACAGTGTGCCTCTCCAAGCCACAGCTTGCAATGAAAAAAATTACACGGGTAAAGGGAATGTATATATGATTCTGTTGTTTTAACCCTTTGTTTTGTATCTTTGGGAAAAAGAATAATGCTATGTTTTGAAGCTACTCTGTGTCTCTAGCCAGATACTGTCACAGGCTAATGGAGGAAGAAATTTGCAGGTGCCAAATCCAGCTGAGCCTGCTCTTTACACAGTGGATAAATGAAGGAGCTGCTACGCAGAAATCCAGCCCCCAAATAGCTGGATTTGGAGGTTCCACCCAGAGAGAGGTGCAGGAAGCTTATCATTTGACAGGTGCTCCTGAGGAGGACAACCATTACTAATCACTTTCATACTATACAGGTTCCTTAACATTCTACCAAATAAATTCTCTGACAAACATATTAAAAAAACCCTGAAATCTAAGTGAATATTACAAAATATTCACAAAAACTGAATTTCAGATTTGTAATTATGAGTATTCTCACCAAAATCAGACACTAGGGAGATATGTTTGCTCAGTCAGGGAACAGTAACTTACTTTGGGACCTGTGTTTCCATTTAAAATAAGCTCAGAGTGAATTACAAATACTGGTTATATGAAACATTGTACAGAGCAACCCATAGGCTGAAATATGTTCACAAACATTTGTCAAATCATTTTGAATCAACAAATCCCTGTAAGACAGGAGTCAAAGTAATTCCAAGAAAGGGAAAAAATCATAGCCCTGCATTCATCTAATACATTATTCATCATGCATTAAACATTCAGTTCTAGTGAGAACTTACTATTTTTGCTGTTAATGTAGTAGACAGAATGATATATTATAATATGAGCGTTTGAATGCCCATCCTGGTGGTAGGAAATAATTTTAGCAGTTCAACTTACTGAGTAGTGGCTGAATAAGGCAGACAACTAAAGCTGTTTTAAGAAGTGCTGGCCAGTGAAGTATGTTCATCACTGATGTCACTTAGAAAGCTCGCTCTGGTATCTGATTAAAGAACAGAAGGTGTTTCCCAGCTGGATGCAATCTTCAAGCTGACAACACTCCTCTTAGGAAGCAAGCTTCCCAAAAGAGAGGGTCAGTTGTGCCTAACTTAAACATTGTACCTAACTTCTGTCCCACTGATTTTTGCCACATATAAACCCTATATGCCATGATAAAAGGGGGAAAAAGTTCCTTTTGCACACAAGTAAAGACTACACCATTTTTGAGCTGTCAGGTCCAAGTCCTAGGTTTAAGGAAAACAAAAGGAATATTTGTAGAAAGTCTTCCCTTACCTCTCACAATTTCAGCAGTACAGCCAACAGCTACTACAGGAGTAAACATATCTTCATCCGTTTTGCTTTCCCAATAATCCCCTTCTATTTGGCTGAGAATAGTCCAAAACTAAATGGCTAATATTTAATAATTAGTCTAATTAGGATCAGTTTTTCACCTTTTCCATTTGCAAGTCCCTGGCATGTTTACCTTGTTCAATTCACATGTTCTAATCCACACTCAACCAGAGGAGTAGCATCAGTTCTTCCTGTATAGAATGAGTCTTACACTTGACAGTCTCTCTAGTTTTGCCTTAGCTGGTGAGAAAAAAATCAATAGAAAAAGTACTTAACATAAACAGGCAGAATGAGTGTTGTATTTCCTTGCTGGGGCAGCTAGTTTCTGATATGGGACATACACATTAGTTTTATTATTTTTGTGTCCCCTTGAAAAGTTTTGGCTTTCATTTGTTTATAATACAGTGTTATATTAGTTTTATAATCTCATATTAATTTTGGGAAAGTAGACTATTCTTTTATAACATAATTGTGCTATTCCATTGCTAAAGATGGCCAATGGGACTAACACTTTCAAGCACACCTAAATTACTCAGGAGATTAACTCACTTGGACAATTTCAGCCCTGCTCTCCCTGATTTGAATAAGTGATGTTTAAAATGTTGTGAAGTTTTGATATATGCATTTCATATTTAAAACATGAAGAAAGTAACATCCAAATTGATTTTAAACAAGATGGATTATGTAAAATAAGGCAGCAAATGTATGAGATTAGTTATCTACTCAAATTGCCTCTACACGTCCTTTATGTTTTAGTGTTATATGTTATTACTGTTAGTGGGGATTTCTGGGTAAAGCTTCCTAAGAGGAGCATTGTCAGATTGAGGATTGCACCTAGCTAGAAAAAAAAAATCTGTCCTTTAATCATGTACAACAGCTAACTTACTAAGAGTTATCCAAAAGTTTGTAGTACATCTGTATCTCTTACTCCAGTGGTGATGACTACTTGTGTGAATATGGCCACACTGCCAGGGAAAAAATGGAGGATGTGATCCCTCGGAAGAATATATTACATCGCAGTCCTGTTCTTTACAGCTGGGTAGGCTTGTGAAACACAGGTTCAACAGCTTGCTCTAATGCGGGGATTTGAACCCAGGTGGATACCCTAACCACCAGCCTTTAAGATCCATCTCTGGCTCCCTTTCTCAAGCGCTGCTGTTAGAACTGTTCTGCTTTGTATAATTAAATATTCATTGGAATAAAACTGAAAAGAGACTCTGTAACCCAGTGACCAGAGCACCCCGATTAGAGGGAAGCAATCCAGATTAAAATATCTATTCCAATAATTATTTTGTGTCAAATGCAATAGCTTCGTGAGAGCAGATTGAGGGACCCACCTCAGAATGTCCAACAGCCTGGTGGACAGGGCACTCAGCTGGAGTGGGGGAGCCTGGGTACAGCTTTTGTGCTAAAAGAAGTAAATGCACTAATCACCAGGCTGTACAGGGTTCAGTTTGTGTAGGTTCCCCTCCCCCCATTCCTAGCTTTCTCCCCGCATTCCTTCCAAATATCCATCCTGGATCTTTCCTGACATGAACTTTCCCCGTGAAAATTGGTTTTAACAAATTGGAATTTTGCAGTCGAAAACGAAATTCATCAAAAAACTGCTAACCAGCACTATTGTTCTTCTAAAAAGGCTCTGCTGTTTTTGTTGCCAGTGTATGAATATCTGAAATGCAGCATGTCCTCTTATGAAAGTAGCGAGCCTCCATCCTAAAGCAAAGAAGAAGGTGCTCAGAGGAGCACATTAATCCTTGGATTCACAATGGTCAGGCAAAATACAGGCCTGTCATCAACTCTGAGACCCAATTAAATCACTAATACGACTAGTATAGTCAGTCAGGAAAAAAAAAGTTGTCAACCATAAGTATCAGCAAAAAACAGAACATTTAGTTGCTTTTCCTCTCTCCTCATTTTCTAGGCATACAGTCACATAGGGGCTATGTCTAGACTGCAGGCTTCTTGTGCAAGAAGCTCTTTTTGGAAGAGATCTTCTGAAAAAACTTCTTGCAAAAGAACACATCCACACACAAAAGTGCATAGAAAAAGTGATGAGCTTTTGCAAAAGACAGCGTCCAGACTGATTGGACGCTCTCTCGCATAAAAGGCCACCCAGAACCACTTCAGGCAGGGCTTTAGGTCACCAGTTGCTTTAGGTCACCAGTGTGAGCCTTGCAGAGACACGCACTTAAAGGGACACCCCTGGACAGCCATTTCTCTGCTTCTGCTGTGTGCTTGCTACCGCTTTGAGGGACAGCAAAGCTTCAGCGTGCCTGCTGTGGTTGCCCTGTTCTTTTTTGGATGCCCACAGTTTTTTTGCTTTCAGCCATGGAACTGGAGCTGCCTCTGGGCATGCAATGGCCCCACAGGGCCATTCTGCAGTTTTTGCAGCAATTTCTGCCAACTGACTTCCTGGTCCTGCATGGCCTGGACCCTGAGCTTATTCTGGGGACCTTCTCCAGGGCTGTGGCTGCTCTACTCCAGCAACCACACCCCACAGTGGAGAAGCATTTTTGGAAGCTCGACACCAGTTTGGACTGGTGGGACTGGCTGGTCCTGGAGCGGTGGGACACACAGAAGTGGCTCCAAAATTTCTGCATGGAGCTGTGTGCCTGGCTTGCCCCCACCCTCCGGAGATGCAACACCCACCTGCAGCCCGCCATCCCCCTGGAGAAGTGAGTCACAATTACCCACTGGAAGCTCCACTCCCGACATCTACCGGTTGGGAGGCAATGAGCTTGGCGTGGGGAAATCCATCATTGGGGCCCTCCTCATGGAGGTAAGGAGCTCTCAGGCTGCAGTCCCTGCAGGGGGGCGAGGAGAGTGTTGCATAAGGGGGACCCTCGGGAAAGAGGGGCTGGGAGCTGTGGGGGGGTGGAAGCCCTGTCCCCGGGGGATTGTGCCATCCCACACTCACACAGCCCTGCTGCTGGGGGAAGGGGTGGCCTCACAGGAGGTGGCTCCTGGGGTGTTGGGGGGGCAGGGGAGGGGAGCAGGGCGGGCACCTCTCAAGAGCTCAGGCACCCCCTCTCTCATTCTCTATTGTGTGTGTTTCTTTTGTCTCCTTCTGAAGGTGGTGAGGGCCATCAACTCCATCCTGCTGTGGAGGATCATCTGACTGGAAGACCTGGACATCACCATGGCTGGATTTGCTGCTCTGGGGTTCCCAAACTATGGTGGAGCCATAGATGGGACCCACATCCAGATCTGAGACCCGGAGCATCGAGCAGCCCAGTACATTAAAAGGAAGGGCTACTCCTCCATGGTGCTGCAGGCCCTGGTTGACCGCTGGGGACACTTTACAGACATTTTTGTTGGGTGGTCGGGCAGGGCACACAATGCCTGAGTCTTCAGGAACTCTAGCCTGTACCACAAGCCGGAGGTAGGCACATTTTTCCCCCGCCGTGAATTTGCCGTTGGGGATGTGCAGATGCCGTGACTTATGAAACCCTGTACTGGCCACCTGGATTCCAGCAAGGACCAATTCAATACCCACCTAAACTGGTCCCGGATCCAGGTGGAGTGCGCCTTCGGCCACCTCAGGGCATGTTGACGTGCCCTGACGTGGGGAGCACAACATCCCCGAGGTGGTGGCAGCATGTTGTGTCCTCCACAGCATTGTGGAGAGGAAGGGGGAGGCCTTCCTCCTGGGGTGTGGGAGCAGATGCCGGCCATTCGTCAGGTCCATCAGACAGGGTGCGCATCTGGGAGGTCCTGAGGGAGAGGTTCTCTCAAGGAACCAAGTAACTCTCCTGAGGGCCTCCTCCCTAGGAGCCTCTGCCTTGTGGCCCTATCCCTTCCCCACCACAGCCCCTTCCTTCACCCTTTCCCTGATCTCCCAATAAACACACCTGTTTGGTTTTCAAAAATTAGCAGTCTGTATTAATGAAAGATTCAGAAAAGGTGGGGAGGGGGCTCATGAGGGGGAAGGTGGCAGCTCAATGTGCCACCACAGGTGTGGGGACCTCGTCAGAGTTGGGGTTGGGTGGGTACGGGGAGCACAGGGAGGTGGACAGGAAGGGGGGCTGGAGCAGGGGCAGGGTTGGCAGGGGAAGGGGCCCTAAGCATCCCTTGGGGAGGGAGCAGAGGCATGGCGGGGGGGGGGCAGGCAGATGGGGAGTGAGCATAGCATGGGAAGCAGGAGAGTGGAAGCCAGGAGCAGCGGCATCAGGCAGGTGTGCAGGACATGACGGCACAAATGTTGTCACACCGCTGCATCAACTGGTCCCAGGCATGGTCCTGCCACTCCAAGTCCATGTGGACCTTGTGCGCCAGAGTCTGGTGGATGTCTCAAAGGACACTGATGTGCTTGCACACCTTCAGGTCCCCTGGGCTCTGATGGATGGCTTTGGTGGTGTGGCTTGGCCCTCAGTCCTGACTGGTCTGGCTGTGGAGAACACACAAGAGGGAGAGGCGGTCAGGCATCCCTGCAGACACTGTCCCTGAGGCCGTGCCCTCCTCTGTGAGCAGCAAACAACAGTCTGTGGCCCAGAGGAGGACGATGTCCCAGGTGCAAGGCAATGTATGGCCTGCACAGTGGGCCATGCCTCACAGGGACCGCGACATGCCCAGAGGACCATGCTGCCCACTTCCCCCATCCCCCCGGCTCATGGACAAGCAGCCAAAGGAAGTGTCCGTCCACAGTGGGAACCCCTCATGGATAGCAGAGGAGCTGGGATCAACCTGGGCCTCCCTGGGGGTCCACACACACAGGTGCAGCTTGCAGTGCTGTATGTGGGAGTGGCTGCTGCCTCGCATGTGCAGGCATGCCCGTGTGCTAGGTGCAGCACTCCTCAGTCTATGTGGGGCTGTGCCTGTGCCCTTGTGACTACCCTGCTTCCAGGTGTGCCCCCCCACACACACATTGCAGGACGTGGGTGGCCTCCCTTGAGCCGGGAGCAGGGTCTCACCCATGCTCAGGGGCAGGGCTAGTCATAACCAATTGGCAGCCTCAGGCGACCGCCCGGCTCGCCTGTAGGGTTGCCAGATGGTTTAAAAAAAATACTGGTCAAAAATTTGTCAAGCAAAAAAAGAAAAAAAACTCACCGGGGAAAATGTGTTGAGCAAAAGGATTCGGGAGACCGGATCGGTCAGTGGTGAAAATGAAAATGGTGGCCCTGGGCAACCGCCTGGCTCACCCATCCCTTAGACCGCTCTGCTCAGGGGCTGCCTGCTGCGTTCCCGTGCCACACCGTAATGCAGGACATGGTTGCACATGCATGGACCCCAGCACAATGTCCAGCCCGAGCAACACTCGCTCCCCGCCCCCTGTGCACCCACCTCCTCCACCTTGTGTGTGTGACAAAGTGAGACCACTCACCTGAGGATCCTTCTCAGGTGTCCGAGGAGGCCTGGGAGACATCCTGGCTCACAAGCACTGGCTCAAGGGAGAGGGTCACACTGTCCATCTCCTCCTCCTCTTCCTCCTTCACTGTTGCCAGCTTGCCCTGGCCCTCCTGCTCCTCCTCCAGCTGTGTGATCACTGGGGTCTTGAGGCCAGAGTCCATGAGGATGGGTGGGGAAGACATTTCCCCACCCCGCAGGATCTCTTGTAGCTCCTTGTAACAGGGGCAGGGCTATGCTTTCTGGCTCAGACATATCCCTGGCAGAGCTCCTTGACCTTAGTCCGGACCTGTTCCAAAGTCTGGGTTGGGTGTCCACGCTCCGACAGGGAGTCGGCCATCTGGCCATAAATGTCCCCGTTTCAGTGCTTGGACCAGGGATCCTGTAATGTCTCCTCCTCACCCCACTGTTCTAGGAGAGACTGGATCTCCAGGCTGGACCAGGACAGGGCCACCTCTTCAACCCTGGGTGGGTGGGACCCCTGGGGCTGCTCCCTGGGGCTGCTCCCTGTGAGGGCCAGGGAGGTCGCGGGTGGCTTGAGGCTCGGTCATCACTGAGCAGGCCTGTGGCAGGGAGAGCTGCACGGTGAGGTGCTGCTTTCTGGCCAGCTTCCTCCCACAAGGCTTGTCCAGGGTGCCTGCAGCTTTAAGCGGGGCCAGGAGACAGGAACTATAGAGCTGTGATTACTTTGTACGGAGTGGCCAGCAGGGCTATTTCCTGGAGGCCTCTTCTTTCAAAAAAAACCCCTCCTCCCCATTCACACACGCCTTTTTGCAAATGAGCTCTTTTGCAAAAAGGTTTCTTCCTCATAGAATGAGGATTACCAATGTGGGAAAAAGCCCTCTGTTCTTTCAATTTACTACTGAAAGAACAAAATTGCAGTGTGGACGTTCCTCAAGTTTTGTCAGAAAAATGGCTGTTTTTCTGACAAAACTGTGTAGTGTAGACATACCCAGGATCATATTGTTTTAATCACAGAAAGAGTACAGTAATGTACATGTAATGTGTTAGCTCAAAACCAGTACCAAAAATACGCCTTCTGAAAATTGTGATTAAAATAGAATCTGTGATTAAAATAGAATCTCTGAGCTCACCTTTTACACAGCTTGATCCATCAGCCATTGGTATCAGAGGAACGATTCCAATTGACTTCAGTGGATATTGGATTGTACAGGAGTTTAAAGAGAGACAAGAGTTTGCCAATAAAATTAATAAGCTGTTGTAAGAGAAAAGGTGTTTTTTCCCTTGAACAGTCTATATTTTCTTTAGACACAGGGTGGGAAAAATAGTTTTATTAACTTAGTACGTCCCCTATTTTAAATGTCTGTTTTACATTGAATGCATAAGTTTGGATTGTTGATTTATCATCACTATAAGAATTTGCCAAGTACAACCACTAGATTATTTGACTTTTATTGTGTTCTTTTAGTGCTACACTGATAAGCAATTGAACCCAGTGAAGCTGTCAGAGGAATGAAAGTCTTAAAAGGCATACATTTTCTGTGTAGTGAACTGTAAAATACACAAAAATTAAACAGGACTCATCACAGAATATTACAAATAAATATTCTGTGCACTGGAAGGCAAAAAACCTCACAACAGAACAGCTTTGAAATATAATCTCAATACAGGTTTTGGAGGGAAAAAAAAACATTTAATACCAGGCTGGGGGAAAAATATAAAACGAGGCAATGAAACTCTTAAACAAATAACTAATAAAAGCTGTTACAAGAATAAATCTCAGATGCACTCTGGGACCACATTTTACAGTTTTTCATTGTATTATAGTGCTGTGTTAACACAATACTTCTGATAGGTCATCCCATGGACAGACAAGTCATAAAATATATGCAATTTACCAAGCAGAGTACAACAGAATGGTTGGCAATAAAGTGATAAAACCCAATTAGAAACAACATCTTTCACAGAGGAGATGGGGAAGGTGGGAGGAGGAAAAGTAGAATAAAAAATCTTCTTCCAGCAGAAATCCTTGAAATCTTCTGCTCAGTAATAGTTTTCAGAAAATACAAGCAGTGACATCCACTGTAGAGATTTACTGTGACATTACTTTTTTATGAAGCTGAAGCTTAAAAAAAAATCAAATTTGAATTCCATGTACAGCAAGTCTCTGTTGAGAACAGAATTTAATGTGTTATAAGTAGCCATAGCTTTAAGCGCCTCTGACCCTTTTTGATTTGAAGTTTCTTTTACTATCATCTATTATATCATCTGGGTTGGAAAATGTTCTCGCGTAGGAGGTAGGCAGAATGCTGATGATGTAATTCATGATTATGTAGAAGGAGGTTATAATTGCTAACTTTTATAAATAGCTCCAGCTAATTCCTTCATGACCTCTTACAGTCAGCAGATGCAGAAGATGTAGAGCTTTATGTCTTTCCTGTATTCATAGTCAGGGTAATTAGGAAGCATGGGGACCTGAATCCTCAGGAGGGCTATTTTAATTTTATATTGCTTTATTTATACTGCAAGTTTTAATGCAACAAATCATTTCTTTTTTATATGGTATGATGGATCAGCTACTAAATGGTTGCCATCCAGAGAGTGGAAAAGCAAATCAAAGCACAATAAAGTAGTAGATGTAAGCCCTCGGGGACAGTGAGACATAGGGGTTGTCTATGTCAGCTATTAGTCAGCACTAGGGGGTGTAAATTGTGATGTGCCCCATGTAACACAGGTGGATCCTTTTGGTGTGCATTAAGTTCCCCAGTGTGTGTAGAAGCTGTCCAGTTTCAAACACTGCTATGCTGGCATGCATTGGAGAAACTTTTAGTGCATGCCAGCAGGGGCTGCCTGCATCACATACTAGAGCATATTAACATTTATGCCTCTCTAGTACAAACTCTCACACCATGCAACTAAGTCCTAAATCTTTTGCTATTATGTCCAGGGTAAAGGGTTTTAGTAAGTTTTGGTTAGAATTCCAGACTCTTGGTATCAAAAGGCTAATAAAATGCTCTGTGGCTGTTTCCAAGATATTTAACACTATCTATCCATAAACCACATAAGGAAAAAGAACTAACTTCCTGTGCAAAGAAAACAAAAAAGTTGATGTGGGTGAAAGTGCAATTGCAGAAAGAAGTAAAAGTGAGCCTTTGAATTCTGTGAGGCTAGGATATGGCCCCAAATATGTTTATAGAGGTGTTTTCTGATATGTCTGCCCTTCTACAGTTCATGCCACAGTATTTGTTTTTCTTAGTGGAACTGCCAGTTATGGATAGATCAGCAGAAATTTGAGGGTTACTCAGACAATACAGGTAAGTTTAGCTCTGAGTAAAAACCATTGGTCAAATTCATCTTTCATGTAACTTCACTGGAATAAATATAGATAGAGTAGGTCAGTTCGACCTATTTTCTGTTGTTTTTTTAACTTCTGCTCTCTACCCTCTAGGAATGTATTTCATTACAAGTATGTTTTCAGTTGTTGCCTCTCAAGATACCATATGAGGTTATTTTCAGATTTATGAGACTCTCTATCATGTATCATTGGTAACAGGAGATTTCTAACGCAGCTCAAGAAGAAACCTGAAATTATGGATAGAATAAATACAATGCTGTTATTTGAAATGTCTGATACTATGGGTCTGTGAAGTATCACTCAAGGTCCCATGAGTCCCTGCAAATACAAGTACAGTGATTTAATGCTTTTGATTTGATGCCATTACCGCCAAGACTAGAGAATTTAGATTATTCTCAGATTTTGTGAGAACAAAATCATCAACTTGTGCAGTTCCTAGAAGTCAATGTAATTTGCGAATACACACCACCTAATGATCTGGCCTTTTATATTTATCCACTAGCTATGGAGAGCAGAGTATGGTCCCTGTAGCATATATGACAGTTTAGGCAACAAATGGAAGAGTGCGTGAAACATTGCTGCAGAATCTGAACAGCAGGCTATGTTTGCTCATTACTGATCATGCTCTTGGCAGTTTCTGATGATATAGATGACCTGGGGGAAGAAGGAAGCACTGTTTGCTTCTGTTATATTGGATAATTCATGCACAGTATTCATTTTTTACATGTGATCTGATTCATGAGAGAAAGTGACCACTTAAATTGGCAGTCAGTGTCACTGATGGCTGGTAAAAGAAAACCAAAAAGATTCTGTGATTAAAATGCACATTTGTTATAGTGATAGATGGAAATGTGGGTCAGTGACTGGATTTTCTAAGAAAGCCTTAAGGGTCAGCCATATCTGGACAGCCTAGTGTTCAAACATGGACACCAAACAGGGCCAGCTCATGCTACATTGAAGGGCTGATTCATCTGCAAGAACTAGCTGCAACGTGCCAATCCAGCAATGTAAAGAAGCTGTAAACTTGGCTTAAATGGCTAGATGAAGCTGGTTTATGACTATTTTGTGTCACCCATTCTGCACAAAGTCGTCAAAGCGTACCAGTAAATCTAGTCACAGTTTTTAGTGGGAGATTTTCAATGACACTAATGGCATTTATATATATTCGAAAAACATATGGCCACATCTTTACCCTAAAGCAGAAGAGAGCATACTACACTATAGTACTGTACAACATATTCCGGTTTCTAGGAGTTTGGCAGCCATGTCAACCCAGAGAAAATAACGAGCTGGTTATTTTGTAATGTGTACTCCTGCTTTCCTCAGGGACTAATGCTTATTTTGAAATGTTATTTTGAAATAGCATTTGTGTGGATGATCCGATTCTGCTAATTTGAAATAATTGGCTTCCAGAGGCCTCTCATAGCTGCATTTGTGGTTGCTATGGCCACATCTGCCAGCTCCACTGCTCCACTTCTCCTGTGGAGCTTAAAACAGCAGGCTGCACAATCAGCTTGGGAAGCCCTGTGCCATACAACAGGAGCCAACAGAGCCATGGCAGACCCCAATACTCCCTGTGAGCTTTCAATGGCTGCCAGCTCAGCTGCAACACCCTTGACTGCCACTGGCCAGAGACGCAGGAGAGAATCAGCTTGGACTGGTGTGGAGATCCTGGACCTCATCAAAGTCTGGGGCGAGGAGACCAACCTCCAGGATCGCCACACCAGAAAAAGGAATGCTGACATATACAGCTGGATTGCAACCAGCCTGACTGACAAAGGCCATACCCAGACCCTCAACCAGGTCCAGATGAAGATAAAAGATCCGGCAGCTATGCAACAAGGCCAAGGAGCAGAGGGGATGCTCTAGGGTGGCACCATACACATGCTGCTGCTACAAGCAGCTTGATGCCATCCTGGGAGGGGGGACAGTCACCTCCCTCCCTCCCATCATTGTCAAGTCCGATGACACTGGACATGCCCAGTGTTAGCCTCCAGGAGGGTGAGGTTGTGGATGAGGAGGAGGCAGCCAGCCAAGTGACTATGCCTGCCAGCCAAGACCTGCTTCTCCCCCCGGAGCAAGTGTCCACCCCCCCCAGGTTTTGGATGAACCTGTGGAAGCCACTTCAGGTGAGTTCTATAACTTTCCCTATACACACACACAGGGACAGCAATGGGATGCGAGGGGCTGCACATTCCTCACTTGGCCTACTCTGCCTGGCAGTCGCACAACAGCTTATGCACATGGAGTGCCAGTCTGGAGCACTCAGCCCCATGACTCTCTCACACAGGAATCCCTTGGTCCTCCTCACAAGGCTCCTGGAGAGTCCTGCCTTTCTTCAGCCTCCGCGTGGGTCACCTTCCCCTGACAAGCCACCAGCTGTGAGCAGAGCACATCCAACACCTCCCATGCCATCTTCCAGACTCTGCAAGATCTGCAGGAGGAAATGAACCTGGCTTAAGACTTAATGAAGGAGCAGATGGCCTGCCTCCAATCCCCCATCTTGGGGCTCGAAGAGGAGCACCGGGAGCAGGCCACTGATGGGGAGGCATTCCAGGCTGGCTGGGAATAGTGGAAGGCCACCTGGAACCAGCTGGCATGCCAGCACAAGGCCATGTACTTCTCTCACACTTCAGTGATGGAGCACATGACCTTGTGCACAGAGCAAGCAATCACCCACCTCCCCCCTGTGGGCTGCTGGGGCCTCAGAACATGGGGCGGTGGGACCTCTCAGGCAGCCAAGGGCTCCTGAGCTAACTGAGGCAGATGCCAGTTCCAGCTCCATCCCTGAGTCCCCCTCCCCCATTCTCCACCTACAGGTGTTACATTTAGTTTAATCAACTAATCAACTAGTCAATAAGTGGGAGAGACACAGCGGGGTTAACTGCCAGCCCCGGGACCTAACCCCATTGCAGCTCTGCCTTTTAAATGTATTCAGAGCCGGCTCTTAATATATTTAAAAAACTGAAGCTCAAGCTGAGACATCTGATTCCCAGATCATGCTGGGTCCCAGCCACTGTGCACAGGCCCTTTAAATGTATTAAGAGCCTGCTGGCTCACACCCAATCCCTGCTACCCCCTGCCATCCACAGAGACAGTGTTGGGGGAACTGACTTTTAAGTTGGCTCCCCCCAGCACTGGCTCCTGCTCCCCCCTTGCTGCCTTTGATAGAGGCATCAAAGGGTGTGTGTGAAGCAACTAGTCAAGGAACTAGTCGCCTATTCAATAAGCTTATGCTTTTTGAATAGTCAACTAGTTGACTAGTCACTTACTTTCCTACCTCCACCCTCTCCCACTCCAAGGTCTTTTCCCAGTCTCTCCCCTGTTGTATATCCCCCCAAATAAACAGTTTTGTTTTTTTCAAAAAAAGAAGCTTTTTATTTGCTCTGCAGGGGAGGGGAGAAGATGGGAAGGGAAGGCAGGGGAAAGTATGGTGGGGCAGAAAAGGCACATGGAGGGAATGCAGGGGCCTCTTGTGGACAGGCACAGGGGAGTCTCACAACTGGCCTTGGCCAAAACTCTCCCTCAAGGCCTCCCTGATGAGCCCAGCCCCTTGATGTGTTCATTGAATGGCACTGGTGTCTGGCTGCTCATATGCTCTGGCCAGTCATTCAGCCTCTGCACCCCATTCTGGCAGGAAAGTCTCCCCCTTTTGATCACATATGTTGTGGAGCACACAGCAGACCAACTACCATGAAGGGGATGTTACAATTGCTGAGGTCCAGGCTGGTGAGGAGACTCCAGAACATCCCCTTTAAGCAGCTGAACTCACACTCCACAACCATGTGGTGTCTGCTCAGCCTGGCATTGAAGTTCTCCTTTGTGAGGTCCAGGCTGCCCATGTAGGCTTCATAAGCCAGGGAAGCAAAAGGTAGGCTGCATCACCCAGGACACAGATGGTCATGCCCACATCTTCAATTCTGATGGTGTGATGGGGGGAAAAACGGTGTGCATCTTTTGGAACAGGCAATATTTCCAGAAGATGCAGGCATCATGTGCATTCCCCGACCATCTGACATTGAAATCAGTGAAGCATCCTTTGTGGTCTAGAGGGCCTGCAGCATCATGGAGAAATACCCCTTCCTGTTGATGTAGTGAGAGGCATGGTAGCTGAGGGCCAGGATGGGGATGTGCGTGCCATCTATGGCCCCTCTGCAATTGGGGAAGCCTATAGCGGCAAAGCCATCCATAATACTGTACGCATTGCCCAGAGTGATGACTCTCCTTAGTAGCATGTGGTTTATGGCCTGGGCTACTTGCAGGAGCATGGCCTCAACTGTGGATTTCCCCACGCTGAACTGATTCCCAACAAGGAGATAGCGGTCCAGCATGGTGAGCTCCAGAGTGAGGGGGTGACGTACTTCTGCAGGAGGATGGTGGGTCACAGTTGGGTGTCCTGTCACCTGAGGGCAGGGGCGAGCCACTCACCGAGCTCCAGGAAGATGGCCTTCCACATGTGGAAGTTCTGGTGCCACTGCTCATCACACCCATTGCTGCAGCATGATGCGGTCCCACCAGTTGGAACTGGTCTCCCGTCACCAGAAGTGGCATTCAGTGGTGTCCAGGAGACTGAGGGGCATTTGCATCAGCAGGAGTGTTAGTACCTGGGTGAGGAGAGCCCCTGGTCCAGGCTGGTCATCATCCTGCTGGAGCAGCATGTGGGCAGTCTGGACGAACTACGCCATGAGGCATACCACAAGGCCCCTGAGCCTCGCATTGCTTTACAGCAGGTATGGCTCCATTGTGTGAGTATTGTGGCATCTGCAAGAGCAACCAGGGCACACTGCACCTGTTTTGTTCCTGTGGGGGTGGGAGAGGCAGTGGAGGAGTGGCGTGTGAGACACGGCTATAGAAAGGGGCCCTGAAAAGCACGCGTCACAGCTTGCCTGACTGAGCAGCCACAAGAAGCATCCATCCTCTTGGTGCCCTCCCTGGAGTGCTTCTGGGGTCTCTGAGTCCAAGGCAGTTTCCAACTGGTATGAACGTGCTATTTTGAAATAATTCTGACTCATTTTGATGCTTTCCCACAGTGGGGAAACGCTATTTTGATTTTGTTATTTCAGGAGTTATTTCAATTTTACTTATTTTTAAATTATTTGCTAGTGTAGACATGTCCTAAGTGGCTAGAGACACTCTGTGTCCAGACACCCAAATATAGGCTCAAGGAAGCTTCTCAAAAAGACATCCAAGATTCTGAAGCACTGTCCCAGATTATGTCCCAAAGAGTCCTACATCCTTAAGTCATGGTGCGAGAGATAGGTCTTAATGACAGCTCTCTCTAAAGAACCAGGACAAGGAAAATGCAACATTACACTCAGTGTAGCAGCCCAAGATTAAAACTAAAGCAGAACAGAAAACTGATGTCATGCTCCCAGTATGGGTCCTGATCACATCAAAAGAAGGATGAAGAGCCAGCTGTTCCCAAGCTGAGCTGACTATATTTTTAATCCTTGTGCAGTGCTGTGTACTAGAGTGATAAGTGTCTTATAAATACCATCTAGACAACTGATAACAGAACCAAGTCAAAATGATATCTCACGAAAAGGATATACTTCTTCTTCCTCTGTCCATTTCCAACTAAAGTATCATTATAGGCAGTGAGTACCTGTCAAAGTCAGTTTTAAAAAAAGAGTGATACCAGGAAGAGCCTTTGAACTAAATGGGATACTCTTGTTCACCCATGGTATAACTTTGTAGTGTGGCATTTTTCTTGTAACCTGCTGGAACCTTCAGAGTCCTAAGATCCCTTCCCCACCTATGGGTTCAAAGTAAAATAAAATAAAATAAAATAAAATCCATTGCAATAAGTCCCTTCAGGGAAGAAAACTCTCCTGTGATTCTTACAACTGTCATAAGCTAGCAGCTGAGAGAAAGACAAAGAGTGACAGATACAGAGATCAGATATAACAACACCATCACTATAGTTATGGACATACAAGTGTGGGGAAAGATATAACTTTCCTTTAAATATTTATACAAAAAAAGAAGAGTCAACTTTTTCTTAATATGAGTGGGTTTGTGGCTGTAAAGTGTCTTCTTCTGCCTTATGTTTTGTTTTTTCCCCTTAACACCATACCATGATATTGCTTCAGAGCTGTAGACAAAGAGAGACAGATATGTTGAATGTGCAATTACTCAGTGAATTCTTTCCCAAGAAACAGCGGCCATGCATAGCTTCCAGGACTTTCTCCCTCATTTACTGTATGGAGACCTGATCTGTTGTTAATTTGCATAACTAGGAGTGGAAAAAAAATCTAACAGACTACTGCTCTGACCCAATCACATTTGAGAGGGGACATGAGAGAGAAAATAGCAGCATTATTTGTGAATCAGCAGTGTTGTTCCTTACTATAAGCAATCAGCAACATTTCCAGGGAGTACAACACCTTTCTGTGATGTACCGAGAAGAAAATGAATTATTATAAATGGTAAAGAGAGCCATCTGTTTTTTTCCATTATTTTCCATGCTTCATCTGCAAAGCCTTGTTTTTGTTTTTAAACAAGAAAATGCCAAAACTTATAAATAAAATATTTGTGTTAAAGAGAACATCTTTTCACATCCTATTTACATTCCAAAAGCTCTCTCTACTGCCGTTGTTTTGTATACATGAAAAGTTTGAGCATATTGCTTGTATATCAATATAATCAAATATGTGGTAATTATTTGTTGGGTAATGAATGGGGAGGAAAGGATTACCATACTCTTAATCATTTCAGGGATCCAGATGAGATCACTTATCATCAGAGCCAAGCTCAAGTGGTTTTGTAATATAATCTGAATCCTGGTATTGATTCACAACATGGTCATCCATCTACAGCTTTACTCATTGTGATTTATAGGGCAAAAAATAAATTACAGTTATTTTTAAGAAAGTTTTGAAGATTAAAACATGATTTTAAACAAACACATATTTCTTCTGAGCATCAGACCTATAATAAATGTTGGTATCACAGTCACTTTGTGCTGACATCATCACTATAACATTGACATACCTTCATTATGATGCGGGAATCTTATTACATACAACAGATTATCAGGGGGCTTTTAAAATATTATTTCTGTTGGTCTGATACTAATCTGTTAGTACTATGCAGTGCCAAGAAGGCCATGTGTTCTGAAAACCTGGACTCTAATGCAGACTCACAAGATGACCACCACTTATTTCCTTATGCCTCTCTTTCTCAGAAGAATAAGAAGCCAAACTTCAAAGAAGTGCAGGTTGAAGCTCTGTAATCCAGCACTCTTGGGACCTGACTGGTGCTGAACCAGAAAATTTGCTGAACCATGGGAGGTCAATATTGTCTAGCAGCATTGCCAACACTTCTGTTGCTTCCTGGGCTCTTAGAAGATATTTAGCACTAAATTAGAGCTAAATAACAGCACAGAACACTAAGAGCCAGGACTGGTGGCTGTAAACAAACTTTATGAGACTGTGGGAAACTTGGCTACCGCCATGATAAGTGGACATCCAGCTTACTAAAATCTTGCTGGATCACAGATGTTGCCAGACCAGAGAATGCCAAACTATAGAGGTTCAACCTGTGTTATACTTGACCTATGACTGGATAATTGTGCTACAAAGAAAAAGCTTCTCATATTTTTTCTAAGAGTGGACCTCATTTTAGAAAGAAAGCGTTGTGAACAACATCTCCTGACATTCATGATCATATGACTTACCCTCATATTCATGATAGCATAACATTCCTGAGGCAACTATATTAATTGCTTAAGCTTCTAATATTATAAAATTACTTGATTTATTGTTTAATTTAATGCAGCAAGTAGAAACAAACAAGAACCATGGGACAGACTTGTCTGTTCTCTGAAAATACTCCAGTTGCATCTGGAATTAGGGAAGGACTGTTTTGTACATTTTATAAATTAACCATTCATTCAACACATTTGTTGTTGCATGGAAACAGGCTTTGCCTGAGAATCAGTTGCATGGACTTTGAGCCAGGATTAATGAGAAGATGAAATTGCAGAATTGTACCTACAACATTAAAAGAAGAAAAAGAGATACCTATCCCAGTGAATTACTCTTATGTTTGTGCTTCTAACTCATGAGCATGCTTGATCACTATGATCCCTTCTGGCCTTAGTATCTATGAATTATTTAAGGGTTTTGACACAATGACACAGCTGTAGAGTAAGATCATGCACCTGCAGTCAGTATTTTAGCCACTTTTGGGTCTCCTGCTGATGGATAATTGAAGGTGGATCAATCTGAAGTGTTTTAGCACTTTCATTGCTCTGAGGGTATGTCTACACTACAAAGTTAATTTGAAATAACAGCAGTTATTTCGAATTAACTTTAATAGCGTCTATACATGCAAACCGCTATTTCGAAATAAATTTGAAATAGTGGAGCACTTATTTCGAATTTGGTAAACCTCATTCTACGAGAAGTAACACCAAATTTGAAATAGCTATTTCGAATTAAGTGCTGTGTAGAAACTTAATTCAAAATAGGGGGCCTCCAGCCCTTCCCAGGGAACCCTGGTGGCCACTCTGGGCACAACCAGGAAAACTTACTCTCCTCTCCCCCAGCCCTGGAGCCATTAAAGGGGTAGACCCTGGCCACAGTGCCTGTGCCTGTGCCAGCTCCAAGCCTGCTAGCCCAGAGGCAGCAGTGGCCACCAGGGCCCCTGATCCAGTGACCCCAAAACATGAGCCAGCAAGCCACTGGCAGCCAGCCCTCCACCACTCCCCAGGAGCAGTCTGCCAGCTCCCAGGAGCCTGACAGGGGCTGGAGAAGGCAGGCGCCTTCCTGGTCCAGGGTGGAGATCATGGACCTTATTCAGGTTTGGGGGGATGCCCCCAACTTCCATGATCTCAGCCCTAGACAAAGGAACACAGCCGTCTATGGTAGGATAGCTGCCAGCCTGGCCACCAAAGGCCACATGCAAACCCAGGAGCAGGTTTGCATGAAAGTCAGGTTGGTCCAGCGAGACCCCCAACCCTGAGCCCTGAGGTTCCCCTTTCCCTTCTTCCCCTAGCTTCCCCCTTCCAGCTCCCTCCTCCCAGGTTTCCCCTACCCCTCTCCCACTCTGTCTCTTCCCCTCTCCCACCTCCTTTTCCCAGTCTCCCCAGAGGTCCATCCCCCCCAGTTTTGTTCAATAAATCCCGTTTCAATTTTTGAACATATGTGTCTTTTATTTGACATCAGGAAGGGGGGCTAGAGAGGGGTAAGTGGAATGACGTGAGGGAGGAATGGGGCACGAGCCCCCAGTGGGGAGGACCGGGGAGGCTCTGAGGGCTCCTCGGGGTGGAGGTTCTTCTCCCTCAAGGCCTCCTGGATCCTGACAGCCCCCCTGTGGACCCGCCGGATGGCAGCCTGCAGCAAATGCAGCCGGGCTGATGGCAACGACCCCACGAGACACACCGGCATGCCCAGGGGCAGCTCTGGCTCCATGTGCCCAAGTGCTGTGGTGTTCCGAGTGCGGGCACTCAGGGCACTCCAAGACAGGACTGCTTTGCTGTCCCTCATCGAGGTAGACAAGCAAGCGGGGAATCCTGAGAACTGTCTGTCTGAGGTGGAAGCAGGGTCTCTTTAAGCACTGAGCTCAGTTAGCCTCAGGCAGCAGCCCCACACACTAAATACTAACCTGATGCCCTGCCGGCACTGTTTCCGGCCAGCCTTAACTTTGGTTCAGGGTCCACTCAGTGTGGACGCACTATTTTGAAATAGCAAAACGCTATTTCAAAATAGTTTTTGTGTATAGATGCATTATTTCGAATTAGGTTAATTCGAATTAACTATTTCGAATTAAGTTAATTCAAAATAGCACTGTAGTGTCGACATACCCTAAGATATTTCTGGGTCAGATCACTAATAAACATACAGACTAATCTTTGTCTCTTCAATCAACACCCACGAGAAACAAATAATTTTCTTGTAATTAAGATACCAGGAGATTTGGGTACCTCTGCTTCAGATTTCCTGTATGATCTTGGGCAAGTCACCAGCTAGGTCTCTGCTCCCTATCAGTAAAACCCTGTTAATACTTTATTTTGCTCACCCTTTGTCATTTAAGTCCTGATCATTCAGCATATAGCATGTGAGTAGACTATATGGAGCCCAAAGAAGTGAGCAGAAGTGAATATGGACACAGCTGGCATCCCACAGTCTAAAATAGTTCAAGATCAGCTTTCTTTCACTGTGTGTGTTTTCGCAGAGCCTAGTATGATGGATACCCAATATTGGCTGAAGCCTATAGAGGTTTCTATAATACAAATAAAAATGATGAATAACAGTTCCTATTTCCATCAGTTGCCAGGTACATTGTAGTTCTTGTACTCTGAAGCTATACTTCCCAGTAGATTACTACTCAATAACTCTTCCTTTCAGAGTTTAGAATTTTGTGTAACTTGTTCTTTCCTCTTCTATTTCTAACAGAAGAGAGTATCCCCTCCTCCAGCCTCCGGAATGAACTGACCATATCATGAAGGGGATAGTTCTCAATCTTGACTGAGTGGTGTGAGCGAAAACACTATATATTAACTCAATATTTCAATATGAGTTGACCATGTTCCTGTCTAGCCACAAGCTAGCTGCAAAGGTCCAAGAATGGCAGTCTTCTAGGATATGTATTTTCAGAGAAGAATAATCATGGCTATGCAGTTTTCTTGCAGAAGTGGCCTACACTTTTCTGGGTTTTATTGACATTCATGGGATTTGTGGGTGCACATCATCTCAGAAAATCATGACAAAAGTCTGCACCGCTGAAAGAAAGGTAAATGATTCTTAGTTTATTAGTTTGCATGGAATAACCCATTTGCAAAATAATTTTAATCTGCTAAAAGCAAAATTTATTTTGAGTAGCATAGTGGAATTTTATGCTGCTTCTGGTAGTAACACCCCTGATTAAATGTAGGCTTCAGTTCACGCCTACACTGGAGTCTGGAGAATAACAGTGGATTAAGTATAGGTCAGAATATGATGCTGTTAGCTGACAAGTGTGGCAAATGGATGCCAGTTGCAGGAAATCACAATACGGGGTCTGTAAAGTGCTCAGCAAGAGAGCCTCTACAATAGTGACATTCATTAACACAAATTACTTTGTGATAGATCACAAGATTCTGTAGCAGCATGGCATCTAATAATTGTATAGAATACCACGTTAGAGGTTTTGCAATACCTCACAGGGTTCTGCCAACTGCACAGTGGAGAGCTAACACTTTATATATGACAGCAGTGCATGAGGCCTATTAGGGAGCAAGGCTCTCCAATGTACCTTAAACAGTCAGGAGAAAAAACATGACACCACTAGCCACTACACAAATATTGGACATCTTCCTTTGTTTCTCAGTATATTACCCAAAACAATAGAAGTTTTTCAGTGACTCTGGTGTTATAAGACCAAAAACAAAAACAAAAACAAACAAAAAGATATAATTGGCCCAGCAAGAGAAGTCTGGGTCTCCAACAAATGCTTTCTTTTTGACAATCCTCCAGAAAAAGATAATCTTATGGATAGGGATTTAAGTGTAATTGCAGAAATAGAGTTAAAAATGGGTTTCTGATTAGTGCTTCTAACACACTGCATGGTGCAATTTCACATTAGAGACTTATTTGTGCAACTCAAATTCATATTATAGTAACCTGTCTAGTTATGGCCCATGTCACAACAGAGCCCTGAGTTCTGTGATCCTGCAACTGGCTTCTCATTAACAGAAGCCCACAGCACACAGAGAAGCTGTTTCTGCATGCTCGAGTCTGCAGTCCTGGTCACAATCAGGTTTTGAGCCATAATGAGAATTTCACAGGTACATAAAGGGAAAAATAATCTGTGAGTCAGAGATTATTTGGGATAAGAAGGGTATATGATTAAAAAAGTGTCAATTGCATCACTATACCACATCTAATCAACATGAAAATAAGTCTGGTTTCACTTGCCAGAAAGTACATAGAAAGGGGCTTTATTCCTATTATTAGAAATGAATTCGCCCCTCAAAAACAACTAAGTTATACGTACACAGATAATAACAGATATTGGTAAAATACTACACTCTAATATTTAAATGCTGTTAATGCACAGTCTTTTGTATCAGTAATATTGCTGTACAATACAATGTAAGAATAAGAAAGTAACAAAAATATTCCATGGGCACTAAATTCAGCCAAACCAGATCATGTAGGTCCAAATTGAACCTCCACTCCCCAGAGGGACCCAGTTTACCACAGCTCATGTAGGATAAGCCTGACGGTGTTTTAGTTTCTGCCAGAGGATCAGGAAGAGTCTTGGAGGCATATGCTGGAATAGGGACACTAAACAAGCGTTCCCATCTGCCCCACCTTACTGTGTCTCCTCCCAAAAGAGGTGAACATAAGAACAGCTACAATGGGTCAGACCAAAGGTCCATCTAGCCCAGTTATCCTGTCTTCCGATTGTGGCCAATACCAGGTGCCCCAGAGGGAATGAACAGAACAGGGAATCATCAAGTAATATATCCCCTGTCACCCATTCCCAGTTTCTGACAAACAGAGGTTAGGGACACCATTCCTGCCCATCCTGGTTAATAGTCATTCATGGACCTAACCTCCAGGAATCTATCTAGCTCTTTTTTTGAACCCTGTTAAAATGCTGGCCTTCACAATATCCTCTATCAAGAAGTTTCACAGGTTGACTGTCCACTGTGTGAAGAAATAGAGGTTGTACTTCACTGGTTCAGCACCCTCAGGATCTGACTGGTCCCAACTGAGGGGATTTGCTGGACCAGGATAGCTTCCTCCCCTCGTGGCCTTGCTGTCACCGAGCTAGGTCTCCATACTGTTCCCTGCTGCTGCCTGGGGCTCTCCCAGCCCCGTTGCTGCCAGTGCCGAAATGCCTGGATAGAGGATGGGGATGGAGCTCCAGAGTCCCCTGGCTGCCACTGGGGCTGGGGCTGGAGTTTCCCGGCTGCTGGAGCCAGAATGCAGCCAGAGCTCCGCAGCTAGAGACTGAGCCAGAACTCCCTGGCTGCTGCTGGGATCAGAGCTCCCTGGCTCTGTTCTCAGAGCCGGAGATCCATGGCTGTGGCCAGGCTACAGCTCCCTGATTGCTGGAGCCAGGGAGCTCCACTGGGGCCAGAACTCCCCACCATGCCAGCCGTCCATCTTCCTCTCCCCACACACACTCACTGGGCTCAACGCTGAGTCATTGGTGCCCCTTACGGTGGTCCTGCCTGGCCGCCGGACCTTCTTCTTCCTGGGCTCTGTGGTCCAGGAACATCCGTGGATGTAGCCAGACCAAGGAGTCCCAGTAAAGGGAGGTACAACCTGTACTTCCTTTTGTTTGTTTTAAACCTCCTACCTATTATTTTCATTTGGTGAAATCTAGTTCTCATGTTATGGGAACAAATAAATAACTTTTCCTAATTTACTTTCTCCTCACCAGTCATGATTTTATGGACTTCTATCACGTTGCTCCCTCCCCCACTTTTGTCTCTTTCCAACCTGAAAAGTCCCAGTCTTATTAATCTCTCCTCATATAGCTGCCTTTCAATACCCCTAATCATTTTTGTTGCCCTTTTCTGAACTTTCTCCAGTGCCAATATATCTTTTTAGAAATGAGGTGATCACATCTTCATGCAGTATTCAAGATGTGGGCGTACCATGGATTTATATAGGGGCATAGTTTGGAGCCAATGCTTCCAGAACTTTAAAGCCAGTGTCTCTGCCTCTCCCCCAGATTCACAACTCTGCTACCACAGATTCCAATCCAGCAAAGCAATAGGCATGAAATCAACTCTCATGATAAGTGTTCTGTTGAATAGGGGACACAGAGACAGTCTAGTCTGTATATGAGCAATGTTGGCCAGAAAGTAAATTGAACATTTCCCTAGGGACAGACACTTGCCTTTGCAAACAAGTGGCAGGAATTCAAATTCGTAAGGATGTTCACCAGCTTGAGCAGTTACTCCATCTTTGCAGAAGCTATGAAGGAAGGCAAAGCAATGTATCATCACCTCATGCACAACTAAATCATAGTATTTCAAAAAATAATTTGTGCCTCTTTTTAAAATTAATTTGTCTTCCTTCTGTTTCATTTGTTGCAGGTCATCTATACCCCATGGTGAGCTACAGAAAAAATATTAACCTAAAGGCATATGGAAACTATTCCATCAGCAGTCACGGCCAAATGAAAGATAATATCATTCCAGGCCATTGACAAAATATTTGACAACAACTGCAGAGAATTTTTCTTGGCAACATCTGAAACCAAACTCATTCTGTTAGCTTCCAAGAGAGTACCAAAATTCAACTCTCCAGAGAAAGAAAGGTGTACCCTCAGACCAAAATGGAGACACTCTTCTGAGGAGCAACTTATCGCCCATTCCTTCTGTTCCAATCCCAGAGTAAAAACAGAAAGTATGGGAGTGTTTAGCCAGGCATAACTTGAGACATCTGTAATTGTCATGAAGACAAGGATATCTTCAGTGAACAATATATATATATATATATATATCTTCAGGGCGGGGGCGGGGGGGGGGACGGGACTGCTGCTGCTGCCGCTGCCCCATGCCAGCCCCTCCCCCCGGAAATCCCTGAAGTCGCAGCCTTTGGGAGACCAGGGGTACAGGGAGGGGCAATGGTGGGAAGGGTTAGGGTGTGAGGGGCAGGAACAGACAGCCCTCTCCCCCAGCTCACCACTACTCCACAGGTAAATTGTGTAACTGCTCCAACTGGGGACACCCTGTGCATGCGAGTTTCAGCCCCCTACCTTATATCTTCACATTATCTAACTGGCAGAACAAGTTACTGTACAACAAACCCATCACAAACACATTCTTTTCTTATACATTTAGAACAAAATGCAATAATAAAAAGACACAATGTTCAGGCACGTCGGCACTTCTGCAGTGTGAGTTCACACGTGTATGTATACAATATTTCATAACACAAAGAATTAGATTAGGATGGGGAAAACAGGGATCAGCAATGTTGGGGTATAGTAATGGAAATATCAATAAACCACTCCCTGTAGCAACCACATGAAAAGCTGTTGTAAGTAATAGACCTCTACCAGTTGCAGAAACACTTAGGCTGTCATTTCTGAGTATATAGCTAGTGAAGCACTATCATGGCATTCTTTGATGATCTGTAGAGGTGACAGAAATGATAATTTTTGCAAAAGCTATGTAGTATCACCCTATGTAAGCATGCACCACTAATTCAGAACATGAAATATCAAGTATTTCAATATGGGGCTCCTTGAATAGCAAAAAGTTTGTTTTTAATCCATATGAATTACAAAACCAATGAAGAGAAATACCAGCAAGAGGGATCGGAAACACTTTTTAGGGATTTGTTTTCAGGAAAAGAAAGGGGAAGAATGAAGCTGTGAATGGGTTCTTGAGCTTGTCTGAATTTGAACCTTTGTCCAATGTGGTCAGTGGCAAAGCTCCCACCGATTTCAGTGAGGCAGGATCATATAATTAGATGTCAACTAGGGTGAAAGGGAACCAGAAACTGATCTCTTGAAGTTGAACTAATATTAGGAGCAAAATTATCTGAATAGAGCCCCACAGCTTTCTTCAAGTTGCTATATGCAAGCTATTAGTGTCTCACCCTCTATTTAATTAGGAAGCATTATGGATAATCCACAGAGCCAGGAAATTGTGTTCATAGCCTTAAAATCTTTATATTACTATGGAGCACAAAAATGACAATGATGCACTCCATTCAGAGCCCGTCAGTAGTAAGTGAACTATTAATTATGGTGAGCAGCTTAAGGGGAAAAAATGTTTCTATTCTAAAACAATCAAATATTTTCTGTAAACTCCAAAAAGTCTCTTCTTTTCTGTCACACATCAACTAGATATGTCAGTATTCTTAGGGAATCTGTTAAGGTGCAACAGCAAAAAGAAGAAAGCCTTGTATGACAATAAATCACTCTGCAATTTCTCATGTGAAAAAGTTGACTCACTGCTAGTGCCTCCTTGCTACTGGGCTTAGCTGAGCAGCTCTCTCCCCAGTGAAGGGTCTCCTGCCATCGTCTGCTCTGCCTCTGCTTCCTCTTGTGACTTGGTCATGTATCCTGGTCCCTTTAAAGACTCTCCCCTTCCAGGGTAGTCCATGAACAAAAGCAAGATGAATGATCACAAGTAAACTGAGCTCATGATAAATAAAGGGAAAGGATTCCCTTTCAGCCTGCATCAGAACCTGGCCCTTTCTGCTCTCAGGGAAGGGTCTTCAGGCACCTGTTGTTTGGGAAGTTTCTTCCTTCGGCCAGCCCTTTTTATAGGAGCTGAAAGTGTGTTGTCTGCCCACAAGTGATCTGGGTTTCTCCTCCTCCAGCCTGTGTATGCCTTGCTGCTGTAGAGGGGTCAGGCTGTCTGAGTCACCTCTTACTATTGAGTGTGGCATTGGTACCCTTTCTCATAGGCATCTATTTGCAGGTTTAGAGCAGAGTTCCCATCTGAGTAATTTCACATCTGATTTCACACAATTATTTTGGTAAGGTGGATAATTATTATAAGAGCTTTTTACTATCCTACATCCCTCTCATGCATCCCAAGGAGTCATCAGCAGAAGACCTATGGACAACAATGGGAGCAGAATCAAGCTCTTACATACAACAGCAAATACATATCTTTTGTTATTAATGTGCTATGGAAACTATGCTCCCATAACTAAGTTTTTTTTCTCTGTGCACTTAGATCCAGAACTGGCAAAGATTTACATACTTGCTTAGCCTTATTCTCTGTGAGCATCCTATTGAAGCCACCAAGGCCTTATGGTTTCCAGTAAAGGACTGTGTGTCACATTTATGGAAGCAGTTTATCTCACTGACAAATATGTTACTATAATACAGCATACCATCAGAGGAGAGAAAGTTTTAGGCTAGACAGGGATAGGGCACAGTTCTTAAAACATATCAGAACTGTGGTGTCTCTCTTCCCCATGCCCATCTTTAGAAGGATTTGCATGTAGATTTATCCAGAGGAATCTCATTGACCAAGGAGTGAATAGAACAGTGTAATCACATCACTATCTGTATGAAATTTTAATTTGTACTAACTTCACTTGTGATTTTTATGTTGCCCATTATAAAAGTAGGCCAATATCTAGATGAATTGATGTACCCCCTGGAAGACTATACTAAAATCCACATTGAACTTCTCAAATGTACATCTCACTAAGACAACACTATGGAATTTGTATTTAGTGGAGGGAGTGTTGATAATAATTTAATACTAAATGTTTCTCACAGCCTGACAGCAGCAGTTATACAAACTGCAAATAAAATATTTATAAAAATACAGCACAGTAAGAAATACTCATTAGGGCATATAAAAAGCAAGCAATGTTACAGGCACTCTTTCAAGCATCAGTTTTGTCCCCCAGCTCATAACTGCAAAACACAGATTATTAAGTAAACAAAATCATACACTGCATACATACAGAACCACACAGCTAATAATTTGGAGTACCGCTGTACATACTTGTTGGAAGCACACAATAGTCTTTTATGAGAAAAACACTTGAGCAAAATAAAGAACAAAACTCATAGCATTTGCCTGGCAGCCCTGTCTTAATGTGTCAAGTAAAGCTTCACTACCCTCATCCAGGCTTTTCTGATTACAGATGAGCGGAGACTAAAATTCCTAACTCACGTGGGTAGTAAAAACAAAATATATGAAAATTAAGTACATGTGCGCATGCACACACACACACACACACACACACACACACACACACATCACCCAAAATGAAAACCATTAGGATGTTGTCCATCAGCCCTGTTTCTGAAAGACTCAGCTAGCTATACCTGCTGCCTAGGTTTGGACCAAGATATGTGTCATCAGGATTCAGCAACTGTGCCTTGGCTTTGATAAGAAGAACATCTACTAAGAGTCATGAGGAAAGGACACAAAGAAGTGCACTCAGAAGAAAATATACTTTTTCTTAACTAACTCAAAGGGAAAGATATTTCACACCCTGCAGATCCCTGTTTATGAGATCATTCTGCCAGTGCATTAGGGATACAGACTTCTGTATCTCATTTAGGAGTTTGATTTGACTTGAGTACCCCAACTTTCACATCACTTAAAGACTACTTGCTTAACAAAAAAGTTTCATAGTTTCATAGTCACTGTTACTGAACTAGTACTTATTTTTTCATTTTTACCTTATAGTTATAAAATAAATCAGTTGGAATATAAATATTGTACTTATGTTTCAGTGTCTAGAGCGGTACAATCATGTCATTGTCTGTATGAAATTTTAATTTGTACTGACTTCACTTGTGAATTTTATATTGCCAGTAGTAAAAGTAGGCAAATAACTAGATGAATTGATGTATCCCCTGGAATACTAACCACTGCTCATGGAAACTAATATTGCAGAATTTACTTGTTCAGAAATCCTGCTAAAATAAAATAAAAAAGGAGGTTGGAAAGCGTAAGATCTGCAAAAAGACATACCCTAGGCCTAATTCTTTACTGCCTTTCCTCTTGAATAACAGGGATGGACAACCAAGAGTGATGGGAGGGCTGATTGAGTGACCCTTCTTCATCTCAGTGGGCTGTAGCAGCCCGTGGACCATGAGAGCTCCACCTGCAACCTCCAGACCCTCTGGTTGCCTCGTTCTCCCATGTATCTCATGCACCAGGGCACTAAAGCCCTGCACTTCCTGCTCCTCCCCCTAATCCCAGCACTTTCAGAGAACATGAACTACCTGATTTGCACTCCATCCATGCACCTTCTTCTCCCTCCTAGAGCTGGAACACTGCAAACAGCTGTGGGGATGGAGCGTGAATTAGGTGATTTGTGGTTCTTCTGAAACAGCAGCAAATCAGAATGCTCTAGTCCAGCCATGGCCAATCCATGGCTCGCAAGCCGCATGTAGGTCTTCCCCCCCAAAAGTGCAGCTCGCAAAGCCGCTCCTGCACCCCCCCCAATGGCCCTCAGGCCCCTCCGCCCCCGCTTCCCCCCAGCCCCCAGCTCCCCTGTGCTCACCGGGTCAGCAATTCAAAATGGTGCCCAAGATGGCGGCCGTCAAGGGGAGCCTGATATGGACAACTGGCCTAAGCTTGCTTGCTTTTAAACGGGCAAGGGGCAGCCTCCTTTTTTTTGTTTGTTTGTTTGACAATTCTGGTGCGGCTCTTCGCATTTTTTCCGCCGCTATTTTGTCTCTCTTTGTTAAATGGGTTGGCCATCCCTGCTCTAGTCACTTACAATTACAATGATGGTAGTATTTCACACTCACTTTGTACGGTGGTAAATGACTACTGAAAACTAGGGCCAGCCCAGGGATTTTTGGCAGTTTAAGCAAACTATAACTGTGGTGCCAATATAGAGAAAAATTAGACTTCTTGAAGGAAATTCACCTTTATTTACTTGACATTCAAAATGAACAATATAAAAATGAAAATATTTTAATTGATTTTTCCACTTTTTGTTAATCGTACAGGCCATCCTTACTATAAGTCCAAGATACATTGAAAAAAACTTGGACTTATAGCGAAACAACTTAAAGAGGGGAATTTTTTCACTGCAGCTGACTTCCATTTGCACAAATTGTTTTTTTTTTTTGTGTGTGAATGACTTAAGAGTGGAGAATGGGAGGACTTATATTGCATCAATTCCTATAAGCATCAATGACTTTAGTGTAGAATGGATATATACTGGGGAGACTGATAGCAGGGATGCCCTGTAATACAATTAGACTTTACAAGGTAAACTCCCCAGTAGCTGACACTTTAACTATTTTCAGTTGTACACTGTGTTTCTGGTCAGTGCTATAAACAGTTTCAAGTTGCAAATGTCTTTCTTCCAAAGGAACTGATTTTTGGAACTGTGATGGGGTGGACTAAGCCCCAACGCTCCCTATAGGAGGCTGGAGACCTTGCCACACCCCAACTCAGTGGGAGGAGCAGAAGAGAGGTCCTCTAGGCAGCACAGAGTGGCTGCCTTCTTGGTGGCCAATCAGGGCACAGAAGACCAGAATAAAAGAAATTGCTGGGCTAGAGCCTGGCAGCTCCCCAGACAGACCTATGCACTGACTGGGAGAACAACAGCACCACGGACAGCTCCAAGTGCAAGCTGAACTGCAGACCTCGGTGAGGCCAAGGTCCAGTGGCCGAAGACTAGCCACAAGCTGAATATGAGAATTGCTAGGACCTAGCTTCAGAACCCTGAGATGACCAGACAGAGCTGCATCCTGGAGAAGTGGCCCAGGGAACAACAAAGTAGCAGACAGTGAAAACTCATAGCAGGCACCTGCTACTTATAGGGTCCCTGGAATGGGACCCAGAGGAGTGGGTGGACCTGGGTTCCCCCACAGCAGCCACAGAAAAGGGGCAAGAAGAAGCTTGGTCCCAGGCCACATACTGACATTTCCTCTGCCACAGCCAGCCAGGCAGAGAGCTTACCTGACACTCTTTGGCCACAGGGGGCAATCACAAGTGGGTGGACTCCGTTACAGGGATGCTTTGAAAATCTTTATTCCTTGATATTGAATAAAGTCTGCTTTTGAGTTGTTACCCTTTTGCACTGGGATATCAATTTGTGTAAACATTTGGAACTTTACTTTTTATGCTTTTAATTTTGCAAAATGGGCAGTAAGTTGTTTTGAGACAAAGTTTTGAAGCTCTCTCTTTTACTGTCAAGATGGTGGTGAGTCCACATGTCTCATTTTCAGCATGGAAGAACCAAGGTATGTTTCTATCAATTCAACTTTGAAAAGTTATGCTCCCCACTAGTAACAGAAACTTAAAGGGTGTGTCTAGACTACAGGGTTTTGTCGACAAAAGTGGACTTTTGTCGACAAAACTATACCTGCGTCTACACTGCCGCTGAGTTCTGTTGACATAACGTTGACAGAACTCGGCAGTTTTGTCGACAGCGGTAAACCTAATTTTACGAGGAATAACGCCTTTTGTCAACAGAGTTCTGTCGACAGAAGGCGTTATTGCATCTACACTGTCCTTTGTGTCTACACTCTCATGTTGACAAAGCGGCTTGCTTTGTCGACAGAACTAGATGTAGTCTAGACACTCTTTGTCAACAGAAGTTTTGTCGACAGTATCTGTTGACAAAGCCTCTGTCGACAAAAGCCTGTAGTCTAGATGTATCCAAAGAGTCCAGAGAATTTGAAGAGCAATGAAGATGTTAGGAAAGCTGCCTGTGAGTCTGTGTTGAGAAATATACTTCAATACATTTTGAGGTGTAAGATGTCTTGGAAGTTGCCGTGAAATAGCTTTCAGTTCAATGCACAAATCTACTGCATCAATATCTTTTGAATTTCCATGTTGTAATGCTGACTCTAGCTTCAAGCAATGTTCTAATTTCTGTTTTGAAGTCTTATTTTGCAAACTGCGCCCACCGTTGAAGAAACCAAGTATTGAATCAAGCTTCTGTATCTGCTCAAATAATTCTTTAACTGACTGGATTGCAGTATATAGGACTGAAAAGTAGATGTTTACTTTGAATTTTTGTTTTGGATCCTGAACTGATTCATCTTTTGCCTCATATGTGAACTGCTGCTTCTTTCTCCAAATATGTGCTGGTTCTGGTTCAAGTCTGTTGGTAGTTCAAATTCCTCAGCAAGCTCACAAGCATCTACTGGTATCTTTTCAAATGATTCATCATTCCTACAGGACATATGTTAAAGTCCTTTGCCTGAAGCTTCTTACTGGTAAGGTTAATCTCAAACAAGATATCACACCACAAAATGAGTGCAACTACTTATTTGAACTTGCAAAGGCCATTTGTAAGAGCTTCCACATCTGTATGTGCCATGTTGCCAGATGATCTTGTTAGGGTAGTATTAGAAATTTCAATTAATGCAGCATAGATACTTCTAAGCTAATACTGAAGAAGCTTCAAGGTATGATTTCAACTCTCCCATCTTGTTTGACTCAATGATTTCAAAGTTAGAGAATGCACATGGGCATGAAGAGCTTCCCAATGTCGCGTTGAACTTGAAACACTCCCTCCCCCCCCCCCACACACACACACCACATATCTGCACTGTAGCAGGTCAAAGAAATTATTTGCCTTCAAACAACATCTGGCAGCATCATTGACAACCAAATTCAAGGAGTGTGTACTGCACGGAACAAAAAATGCCCAAGGAGTCATTTCTTTTTCATACACCACTATCTTTACCCATCATATTACTCCCATTGTCATAGCTTTGACCATGTAAGTCCTCAATAGATAATGACATTCCTTTCAGCTCCCATGGAATACATATCATTCATAGTCATCTCCTTTAATGATACAACTCCCCCCTCAAATGTCTCTTTATGATCACTTCAGCATTATCCTCAAATACAGATTTTGATACATCTACAAAGTGAATGATCATTGTCATCTGCTTGATATGACCTGCATCTGATGTACAGTTCAGAATTATTGAAAAGAATTTTGCAGAATAGGCAGCTTCTAAGATTCTCTTTAATAGCATTTGCTAAGAATTGAATCAACTCATTCTGCAGTTTTTCCAAGGTAATGAACATGAGTTTCATGGTCACTTATTTTATGTAGATACTCTTTCATGACAGAATCAAAACAAGCTAGGTATTCAATACATTTTAAGGAGTTTCCATTACCTGCACTATAAAATTTTGCATTTGTTCCATGGAATTCCAGGTTTTGGACATCAAGATCTCTCACTAAAGCAACCAGACCCTCCAATATTTGGCTGTAATATTCTTCTTCTTACTTAATTAAATGGTAATTTTCTTCATTAATAGTTTTCTGTTTTTTTCAATACTAGTTCAAGTTCCTTCCAATTTTGTAAATTTTCCTAATATTCAGTTCAGTACTTTTTTTCCATGAGAAGATAGATTTGAAGACCTGTTTTCCAATCCTTTGATCTGTTTTTAGTGAGTGAGGTACCAACTGCATGACTGCTAAACAGTTTTCTGCAGAAGTGAAACACTGAGTCTTTTGACACTGAATATTATAACTACTGTTGATGTATTTCTTCCCCATTGGTGAGCTTCTTCTTGTAGTGGTATGCAGAAACTTTTCTTTTTTTTCCATCTTTCAGGAAGTGAAATTCATCAACTAGATCCACTAGAATTTGTTCTACATAAACATCACATCTAGGCCCTGTAGAAGGCTCTCTGTACTGTAACATGCTTGCACGTTCATCTTCCACATATCTACCTGTTGGTCCCATGTTATCTTTTTTACATCAACCTTGGTGCGTGTGTTGGCACAGGAATACTTTTTCTCAGTGTTAGTGTTAGTTTGATGCTGTGAGCTGCCTCCATCTTGAAGTGAGCTGCCCTCATCTTGCTGTTTGTCATATCGAAGATATTTGAGGAATGAAACTTTTGTTTGCTTGTTCTTTTTTTTGCTCAGCTCCCCTTTTATGATAATGAGTTCCAGATTAAAAAAGATGGTTTCTTTTTATCTGCTATGGTGTTAATTTTTTGAAAAAGTTTAAGCAACTAAACTATCAAAATAGAGAGCAATGATAGTAAAGTAGAATACTATTTATACTAAAATAAAAGATAAATGAATCAAAATGATTAGTAAGAATATTAAATGTGGTGTAAATAACATACAGAAAGAGAACATTTTCATATTTCCAATGCCACAGTACAATAAAGCAAGTAGCTCTCTACCTATTGAAACCTTTCCTGGTGAGTTACTGCACATGCAATGACATCATAGTAACATAAATCTGGTCAATTTTAAATTATTTTATCATTTCAATGTTCACTTAAAAGTATTTAAAAATTAAACAGAATACTACATCTCTGTTATTACTGAACACTGTTGCAATTAGAACAGAAAGGAAAGTATACGTTAAGTGGTATTTCTTAACGTTAGCAGGCAGGTGCTTAATAGCAAAATTTTTCTATTACTTTAACAGTAATAGTCTACAATAAATACACAATCTTAATCTTACAAGTATTGGTTGAAGCTCTCTCAACTAGCCCTCCCTGGTCCGGCAACATTCTGGACCACGGCTGTTGCCAGACCAGAAAGACCCAGTGGAGGACCAGAGGCAGGAGCCCTATGGGGGCTGGAAACCCAGCCAGGCTGGCTGCAGGGAGGCCAGTGGCTGGGAGTCCTGCCAGAGAAGTTTAGCTGAGCAGGACCATGGTGTGACGGGGTGGCGACCGGCACGGCTGCACCCCGCACTTGCGCAATCCCGGGATCCGGGGGGGGGGGGGGGGAATATGCCACGGGGCTGGACGGCGTGGACGAACACTCACTAGAGCCGTCTGGCCAGAATGCGGCAGGGAAAAGTGGCTGCGGGCCGCGCCGGGTCGAGCCGGCACCAGCAGATGACGTCATCAGCGCCCCCCACCAGGGGCGGGGGCACAGCGCCCGGGAGACGCTGGCGAAGGGCGGAGCCCAGACCCGGTGGCGGGGAGTTCAAAAGGGGGCCAGGTAGGCTCCCACGAGAGGAGGGAGGAGACGAAGGACCCAGTCGGAGGTGGGGGACGAACCCAGTAAGGTGGCCCTCGTCTCAGTGAGTCAGGAGCGGCAAAGCGCTGGGTGGAAGAAGTAGCCCAGGGCGGGGCCGCGGAACCTGAGAGCGGAGGGTTTGGGGCCTGACCCCCTTCGCTAAGTGAGGTCAGATGACCTCGCCTTAGGGCCCTGGGCTGGGGTTTGGAGCGAGGGCGGGCCCGGACCCCCTTCCCCCTACTGGCAGCCAAACCCCACCCCTGTTGAGATATACAGGAGTGGGGGAATGCTGGTCCCACGTGGGGCCATGAATTACGGGCGGGAGCCCGATCCCCTAGGAAAGGCATCCGAAGGGGAGGCGACTTGGGGTAACCCGTGACATGTGGTGGAGAATGTGGGTGTGACCCTAACCCCGAAATAAGGGGGAGAAGCAGTGGGGGGAGGTTAGGCTTTCCTTCCCCGAACTAACGATTGGTTAATTTCCAAGGAAAATGGAGGTAACTAAAGTACTCGAGTGGTTGGTGGAGAACCAAAAGCAGCAACAATAGCAGCAAACGCAGGTGTTGCAGCAAATTTTGTCTAAATTCCAAGAACAGCAAACCCAAATGATACGGGATCTCCAGGAGGCAGCGCCCAGCACCGGGGGCGGAGGTGCTGGACAACCCCTGACAGGGGAAGCAGGAGGGGCCATGGGGACCCAGCTGCCGATTCGCCTGACGAAGCTAGGACCAGAAGATGACCCCGAGGCGTTCCTCATAACATTTGAGCGAGTGGCTATGGCCGCAAAATGGCCACAAGACCACTGGGCAACCCTCCTGGTGCCGTATCTGTCCGGACCAGAGCAGCTGGCTTACCAGGGGATGTCAGCAAAGGAAGCCCTATGCTATTACAAAGTGAAGGAGGCCATACTCGACCAGATTGGGGTCTCCCCCCAAATGCACTGACGGAGATTCCATGAGGCACGCTATGACCCACAGGACGGTGGCCAGGGCGGTGGCCCAATGAGTAAAAGACGCAGGGATGAGGTGGCTAGAACCGGAAGGCAAGTCGGGGGTCCAAGTGGCAGATGCCGTTATCCTAGAGCAATACGTCCGGATCCATCCCCCTCGGGGACAACAATGGGTACGCCGACATCTCCCCGAGTCTTTGGAAGAGGTGGTGACCCTAATGGAACACTTCCTCGCTGCTGAGGACGAGGCCGGACGGAAGCTGACAACGGGCCCGAAGGAGGTCAGGAAGGGCGGGGCGGACCCCCCCACGGCCGCAATGACCCCCCGGCTGGGGTATGGATGGAGGAATCTGCCAAGCCAAGGCCCAGAGAGAAGACTAGCCCCCCGATGGAAACGGCCGGAGGAGGCCGGTAGCACCGTAGGGGGACCGGAGCAGAGCCCAAAACAAGAGGAAGGAACAAGGGGCGCCTGCTACCAGTGCAGACAGGAAGGACACTTCAAAAAGGATTGCCTCCTGATGGACTGCATGTTCGGCCAAGGACGGGCCGGGAAGGTAACTAAGGGCCGGGGGGACCGCGCGCAGATAACGCGAAGGGTCCAGGTTAATAACCGGTGGGTGGAAGCGGTGCTGGATTCAGGTTGTGGGCAAACAATTGTCTGGGTGGATGTCATCCGCCCCCTGAAGCCCCAGGGTCCGCAAGTGCATATGCGGTGCGTCCATGGGGACATCCATCCCTACCCCACAACCTGGGTAAGGATCCAGGACAGGGGGATGGAGGGGATGTGCGAAGTAGCAGTGGCCCCTCGATTAGCGTACCCCGCCCTGTTAGGATGAAATTGGGTGGGGTTAGCCCGACTGTTGAGACATTGGGGCGAGACTCAGGAGAAACAGAAAAGACAGTTACGAAAGAGGTCCAGTTGAGCGGCCCACGGGGAGGAGGTGAAGAAGCCGAGACACGAGACTGGCCCTGGACGGACTGGCCCCCTGGACACCCTGCGCCTAGACCTGGATGAGGGAGACTTCACCACCCTTCAATGAGAGGATCCAACATTACAATACGCATGAGCACAGGTACGGGGTGAAGGTGAGGTACAGGAGGGAGAAGCGGGAGGCGTACCCCAGGGCCCACGATTTGAAGTACAAAACGATCGCCTATACTGGGTGGTGCCGGGAGAAGGGGAGGGAGAAGAGAGATACCAATTGTTGGTACCCCGTCCATACCGATGGAAGGTGATGGAATTAGCCCACGACCACTCCTGGGCGGGACATTTGGGGACTGAGAAGACCCAACAGAGGGTGTTACAGCAGTTCTATTGGCCAGGAGTGTATCAAGAAATTAGAGACTTCTGTGCCTCCTATGACCCGTGCCGAAAGACTTCCTTGAAGCGAGTGCCGCCATTCCAGCTCATACCACTCCCGATAGTGGGGACCCCATTCAAACACATGGCACTAGATTTAGTGGGACCCCTGGAGAAATCAAGCTGGGGGCACACGCATATATTAGTCATACTGCATTATGCGACCCGGTACCCCGAGGCTATCCCGTTATGAAAGACGACCACCCAGGCAATTGCGGAAGAGTTGGTGAAGGTATTTTCCTGGGTGGGGTTGCCCAAGGAGCTATTGACGGACCAGGGGCCAAACTTAATCTCGAAGGTAATGTCGGAATTGTGCAGAATCCTTCAGATACGAAAAATCCGGACCTCAGTTTACCACCCCCAGACCGATGGCCTGGTCGAGCGCTTTAATCAGACGCTGAAAGGTATGTTACGTCGATTCGTACAGGATGACCCCCGGGGCTGGGATAAGCTCCTGCCGGCCCTGATGTTCGCAGTCCGAGAAGTGCCACAAGCTTCCCTCGGGTATTCCCCCTTTGAACTGTTGTATGGGAGGCGACCCAGGGGGATTTTAGATCTAGTGAAGGAGGGGTGGGAGTCCCAGGTGTCCCCTGCCTCAGGGCGGCACAGTACGTGGAGAAGCTACGCCGGAACCTAGGTTCCCTAGTGAAGTGGGCACGAGACAACCTCCAAAAGGCCCAGGAGGGGCAATGGGCCCAGTATGATCAAGGGGCCCGAGTCCAGACGTTTGCCCCCAGCGACCAGGTCCTATTGTTACTCCCAGTGGGGGAGTCGAAGCTAATGGCCCGGTGTCAGGGTCCCTTTAAGGTGACGCGAAAGGTAGGACCCGTAGATTATGAAATATTGCTAAATGGGGCCCGCAAGGAGACTCAGATATATCATGTAAACCTACTAAAAAAGTGGAACACACAGGACGCCCTCTTGATCAAACCCCAAACAGGTGACATAGAGATCGGACCATGGGGAGGCCCCCAGGTGGGGCTGGAGGAAGCCCAAATCGGGGAAGGTTTGTCCGAGGCCCAGAAAGAACAGCTAGGGCAAGTCTTACAACGATTCCAACAGGTGCTGACCAGTCGACCCGGGCAGACTACGATGATCCGTCATGACATTGCGACAGAGCCCGGGAAAATAATCCGGGACAACCTCTGCCCCCTCCCCCGTAAGCTCTGGGATACGGTAAAGCAGGAGCTGAGGGCAATGCAGGAATGGGGGGTGATCGAGGAGTCCCACAGTGAATGGCGAAGCCCGATAGTCCTGGTACCCAAGACGGACAGATGGACGAGGTTTTGTATAGACTTTCAGAAAGTCAACGCCATTTCCCGGTTTGACGCATACCCCATGCCCCGCATAGATGAACTGCTGAACCAATTGGGACAGGCCAGGTACCTATCGACCATAGACCTGACGAAGGGATACTGGCAAATCCCACTATCCCCAGAAGCCCAGGCAAAAACGGCCTTCGCTACGCCGTTTGGGTTCTACCAGTTTGTCAAGATGCCATTCGGGTTACACAGGGCAGCCGCTACATTCCAGAGGCTGATGGATCGCGTGTTGAGGGAACATCAAGATTATGCAGTGGCCTACATAGACGATATTGTCATCTTCAGCGGAACATGGGACCAGCACCTTAGACGTGTAGTGGCGGTGCTGGAAGCGTTGCAGCAGGCGGGACTGACAGCCAACCCTAAAAAATGTCAGTTTGGAAAATTGGAAGTGTGTCATACTTAGGGTATACAGTGGGGCAAGGACAACTTAAACCCCTAATTGACAAGGTACAAGCCGTATGGGACTACCCCAGACCCACAACAAAAAGACAGGTACGCCAATTTTTAGAGTTGGCCGGGTATTATAGGAGGTTCGTGGTGAATTTCTCCTCACTAGCGGCTCCCCTCACAGACCTCACATGCAAGGAACAACCCCAGAGGGTGAGGTGGACAGAACAATGTGATGAGGCCTTTAGGAAGCTAAAACAGAGGCTAACGAGTGCCCCGGTGTTATCCCAACCTGACTTTAAGAAGCCCTTTATTTTGCAGACCGATGCCTCCGAAACAGGACTGGGGGCCCTACTAGCCCAGGAAGAAGGCGGGGAAGAACATCCTATATTATATTTGAGTCGAAAACTCTTCCCCAGGGAAAAAGGGTATGCGACAATTGAGAAGGAAGCCCTAGCCCTGAAATGGGCCATTGATGCACTGCAATATTTCCTCCTAGGTGACAAGTTTACCCTGGTGACGGACCACGCACCCCTACAGTGGATCCGCAACATGAAGGATATGAACCCTAGAATATTAAGATGGTACCTGAGTTTGCAACCGTATCAATTCGAAATAAAACACTGGCCTGGCACCGCTAATGTGAATGCTGACAGTTTATCCCAGATACCCGAACCAGAGACCAGAGGGGTGGCAAGTATGAGGGGGAGTCTGAGGGGGGAGGTGGGTGACGGGGTGGCGACCGGCACGGCCACGCCCCGCACTTGCGCAGGCCAGGGATCCGGTGGGGGTAATATGCCACGGGGCCGGATGGCGTGGATGAATGCTCACTAGAGCCGTCCAGCCAGAATGCGGTGGGGAAAAGCGGCCGCGGGCCACGTCGGGTCGAGCCGGCGCCGGCAGATGACGTCATCAGCGCCCCCCCTCAAGGGGCAGGGGCGCAGCGCCCAGGAGACGCCGGCGAAGGGCGGAGCCCAGACCCGGTGGCAGGGAGTTCAAAAGGGGGCCAGGTAGGCTCCCATGAGAGGAGGGAGGAGACGGAGGACCCAGTCGGAGGTGGGGGACAAACCCAGTAAGGCGGGCCTCGTCTCAGTGAGTCAGGAGCGGCAAAGTGCTGGGGGGAAGAAGTAGCCCAGGGCAGGGCCGCGGAACCTGAGGGCGGAGGGTTTGGGGCCTGACCCCCTTCGCTAAGCTAGGTCAGATGACCTCGCCTTAGGGCCCTGGGCTGGGGTTTGGAGCGAGGGCGGGCCCGGACCCCCTTCCCCCTGCTGGTAGCCAAACCCCACTCCTGCTGAGATATACGGGAGTGGGGGAACGCTGGTCCCACGTGGGGCCACGAATTACGGGCGGGAGCCCGATCCCCTAGGAAAGGCATCCGAAGGGGAGGCGACTTGGGGTAACCCGTGACACATGGGACTGCCACAGGGCCGGCAGGGTCAGGAGCCCTGGCAATGGGGCTAGTTCTACCCCCATAAGGCTGGCAAGGTCAGGAATCCCAGTGGCTGAGCAGTGGTCTGCCACGGAGGGACCGGGAGTCCTAGCAGCAAAGGACTGTAGGCTGGCAGGGCTGATGCTGCCAAGGCAGGGCTGATAGGTTGGGGAGCACCCACGGCAGGGCAATGGTTTGCTGCAGCAATGCTGAAAGCCGCAGACTGTGGGACTGCCATGGCAGGGCAGGGGGCTGGTTGTACATGCTAGGAATGGAGTTGGGCTGGGGGGTTGGTTGCAGGGGGCCAGAAATGACCTCCCCTGGTTTGGCAAAATCTCTCATTTGGGACCACTCAGATCCTGAGGGTGCTGACCAGGGAGGTCCAACCTGTACTTATGATTTGGTAAACACCTCTTACCAAATTTTTCAAGTCCAACACAATAGAAATTCTTCTTGGGAACAGTGTCTTCAGGATCACAGCTCATAACAACTTTTGGACTTGAATGAATGAAAGAATAATCCCTGATAACATCACAGCATAAGGAGCATCTCTTAAAAGATGTGTTCCAGGTTGTTTTTTTAATTAAAATAATACGGGGGAAGGGGGTTACACTTATAAATAAAAACCTTTCCCAACAATTGCCCTTGACATTAATATAGAGGGAAACTTGTGGAAAAAAGTCTATACAGAGTCCCATTGTGTGTAGGAGTGCTGATTAGCTGATTGAGTGCAGGACAACACCAGTTTACTTCCAAGATAAAAAAAAAAGTTAAAAAGAAATTCACAGTTAATACAAGAGTAACAAAGGAAGCAGATCGTAACAGCTCATAATGCAACAGAACAGATGACCAATCTTCACGAAGCCTACTTCTAGGCTGCACTATTAAATCAGAAGAAGATCCACAATTTTCAGTAAACAAATTGTGTATTTTTTTCCTATTTACTTTCAAAAGAGGCTCTTTGGAAAATTGGCACATCTACACGGTGCCAAATTGGCAAAGAAAGTGCCAATCCCTTATTCCTCATAGAACCAGGTTTACGGGATGGCGAAAGAGTGCAACAATTCTTTCGAAATATTTTTTGAAAAAGTGGACGTGTTCCTTGGACGCGACATTGCTTTTTCGGGATACTTCTGGTATCCCCAAAATGCAGTGCAGTCTAGATGTAACCTAGGTGTCAAGCAACACTGACTCACCTGTATGACTGTCCAACACTGGGCTACTGAGAATGACTGAACTGCCAGACCGTGCTCCCCCAGGCAGCAAACCTCAAACCCAAAAACTTCTTTTGAAACTATGCCATGATGCATTTTAACTGTATTTACATTTACAGCCGTGCTCCACAGTGTGAAATAAATAACTCAACTTCTGACATGGCAATGATGCACTGTTTTACAAGTACAAGTACTTTGATTTATAAGTGATAACAAACTAATATATTATTTTAAATAAAGAAAAAAATCACTTCAGTCTAATTTGGCAACCATGAAAGCCTGGCACCCTAGGTGACCGCCTAGTTCACCTGTTTGGTTAGGCTGGCCCTGATGACCATGTGGGGAATAGAATCTTTTGACCCTTATGATTATCCTGGGAGCATAGGGTATGTCTACACTACAAAGTTAATTCGAAATAACAGCAGTTATTTCAAATTAGCTTTAATAGCGTCTACACAGGCAAACCGCTATTTTGAAATAAATTCAAAATAGCGGAGCCCTTATTTCGAATTTGGTAAACCTCATTCTACGAGGAATAACACCAAATTCGAAATAGCTAATTCAAAATAAGTGCTGTGTAGACACTTATTTCGAATGAGGGGGCCTCCAGCCACTCTGGGCACAACCAGGAAAACTCGTCTGCTCCCCCCGAGCCCCGGAGCCCTTAAAGGGGCAGACTCTGGCCACAGTGCCTGTGCCAGTTGCAAGCCTGCCAGCACACAGTCAGCAGACGTGCACCTGGCACAGGATGAGCCAGCAACCTGCTGCCACCCAGCCCTCCACCGCTCCCGAGGACCAGGCTGGTGGCTCCCAGGAGCCTGCCAGGGGCCGCAAAAGGCGGGCGCCTTCCTGGTCTAGTGCAGAGATCGTGGGCCTCATTGAGGTTTGGGGGGAGGCCTCCAATGCCCACGATCTCCGCACTAGGCGCAGGAATGTGGCCGTCTACAGCCTCATGACCGCCAGCCTGGCCACCAGAGGCCACTTGCGCAGCCAGGAGCAGGTGTGGAGTAAAATAAAGGAGCTGCGGCAGGTCTATGCCAGGGCCTCTGAACAAGGGGCTGACCCGGAGGCCTGCCTGCACTATGAGGCCCTGGACTGCATCCTCGGGGGTCAGACGGTCTGTGCCCCCCTGGTGGTCATTGACCCCGGGGCAGAGGGCCCTGCCCCTGACAGAGGGGAAGAGGAGGACAACAGCAGCCAGGAGCCTGCAGGGAGCGTGCCCTGCACCCAGGACTCCCGAGCCAAACGGGAGAGCCTGTCAGCAGCCTCATCTGAGGCCAGGAAGGCCTCCACATGTGAGTGCCGTCATGGTCCCCTTATGTGGGGCAGGGGGGGAGGGGGAGCCCAGGGACCGTGCACGGGGGCCTTGCTGATCATGGAGCAGGCAGCAATCTGTGCATCTGCCCTGCCAGCCGGGACTTGTGGCCCCAGCTGGGTGCCATGCAGGGGCCCTGGCCTGTTCCCCACACACGTCTACACGTGAAGGCACATGACAGGCTCCTGACCCTGGGGAGAGACACTGCACACTGCCCTCCCTCCAGACACCCCCTCTATACAGAGGCAGGGCACATCTCCCTTCCCCCCCCCCCCACACACACCACACTATAGGCAGCCCAGGGGCTGCGGTGCAGTCCTGGGACAGCTCACACTCCTGGGGATAGCAGGACATGATGGTGCGGAGACCTGCCGTCCTCGCCTTGCAGAGGGGGGCTGGGTTTCACCCACTGTGTCCCCAGGGAGAACTGACCAATTCTCTTGTTTCACTTCAGCCACAGCACGTGAGAGTGCAGGATGCAGCACCCCACCTGGAACATCCACCCGCACCTGGGCCATCAGGCGCACCCGCAACCAGGAGGAGTTCCAGAGGCAGCACCTGCGGTTGCAGGGATGGCAGGTCCACAGCCAGGAGCAGTGGGTGCAAGAGGACCTGCAGCTGCGGCGGGAGAGCTTGCGGGAGCTATGGGAGCAGGGCCGTGCCCTCCGCGAGCACGTGCAGGCCCTGACGGACCGATGGCTGCCCCAGCTATCGCTCCTCCTCCCACCCCTGCTCCCCCTCCCGCTTCTTCCACCCCCGCCATCCCTCCTGCCCCACCCTCCACTCCCCCCTCGGGAACGCCGAGGCCCCCTCACCCGCAGTGCTGCGAGACAGGAGGGCCGGCAAGACCCCCAACCCTGAACTTCCCCTCCCCCTTCCTCCCCTTGCCTCCCCCTTCCAGCTCCCTCCTCCCAGGTTTCCCTCCTCCCCTCTCCCGCCCTTATTCCCCCCTCCCCGCCACCCCAATTATGTTAAATAAAGAGAGTTTTTTGTGGCAACACAAGTGTTTTTATTGTATATCAGGAAGGGGGGTTAGGGAGGGGAAAGGGGAAGGAGGTGGTGGTGGAATGTAAGGCACAAGGCCCCAGTGGGGCACGCCAGAGGGACTTCGGTCCTCGTCCGCCTGGAAGCTCTCCTGCAGGGCTTTCCGGATGCAGACAGCCCCCAGAAGGGCCTCCCGGCTGGCAGCCATGCGGGGCTGTGTGTACTGGCCACCCAGGCATTCAGCCTCTGCCATCCAGGCTGGCAGGAAAGCCTCCCCCTTCCTCTCACATAAATTGTGGCGCACACAGCATGCTGCCACCATGTGCGGAATATTGTGCTGGGAGAGGTCAAGGCAGGTGAGGAGGCATCTAAATCATGTTTCAGTCGGCCGAAGGCCCCCTCGACCATAATGCGGTCCCTGCTGAGCCTGGCATTGAAGGTCTGCCGGGAGGGGCTGAGGTGTCCCGTGTAGGGCTTCATCAGCCAGGGCTGTACGGGGTAGGCCGCATCCCCCAGCAGGCACACTGGCATGTCCACGTCCCCAACCCTGATGTGGTGGTCGGGGAAGAAAGTCCCGGCGTGCAGCCTCTGGCACATGGAGGAGTTGAGGTACACCCACGTGTCGTGTGCCTTGCCAGATCAGTCTACGCTGATGTCCGTGAACTGGCCCCGGTGGTCAGATACGGCCTGCAGGATCATGGAGAAGTACCCCTTCCTGTTGATGTAGAAGGAGGCTTGGTGGTCTGGGGCACAGATGGGGATGTGCGTCCCGTTGATTGCCTCCCCGCAGTTGGAGAAGCCCAGGGCGCCGAACCCCAGGATGACCGCATCCAGGTTGGTGAGGCGGACAACTCTGCACCTGAGGAGCACCCTGTTGATGGCCCTGACCACCTGCAGAGAGACACACAAAACCGAGGGTCACTAGGGTGTGTGGCAGTGTTCATGCCCCGCCACTGCCCTGCGCCCCACTCCCAGGAGCAACCCCTGCCGCAATCCTGGCCACCACAGGCGGTCTGTAGCGTGGCTGAGACAGACCAAACCCTCCCAGGGAGGGCACTTACGCCACCTCCCCCCCGTTTTCCCTGGGGCAGCCCATGTACTCCTTGCAGCCCCCCTCCGGCCCAGTGGCTGGTGAGTGCCATACCTGCATGAGCACTGCTCCGATGGTGGATCTCCCGACACTGAACTGGTTGCCGACGGATCGGTAGCTGTCCGGCGTGGAGAGCTTCCAGAGGGTGATGGCCACCCGCTTGTGGAGGGGAATGGCGGGCCTCATGCGTGTGTCCCATTGCCGCAGAGCAGGGGCAAGCCACTTGCAGAGCTCCAGGAAAGTGTCCTTCTTCATCCTGAAGTTCTGGGTCCACTGTTGGTCTCCCCAGCGCTCCAGGACGATGTGGTCCCACCAGTCACTGCTGGTGTCCAGACGCCAGATGCAGCGGGGCACGCTGGCCTCCAGGCCCCGCTCCTCCAGGGCCCCCGGGGGGGCAGGGGGAGGGCCAGGGGGCTGGCCTGCAGCAGAAGGTGCCAGGCAGCCTCCAGCAATTGCTGCCAGGCTTGCAGCAAGACGTTCAACATGAGCACCAGAGTGCCCAGGGGCGGCTCTGGCTCCATGGTGCCAAGTGCTGCAGTGTCCCAAATGAGAGTGACCAAAGCAGACAGAGAGGAAAATGTTTTGCTGTCCCTTGGCGAGGTAGGCAAGCAAGCGGGAAAGCTGAGAACCGGCTGTCCGGGGGGAGGGTCCCTTTAAGCACGAGCCTCAGATAGCCTCAGACAGAAGCCACACAAAGCAACTACTGACCTGATACCCTGCTGGAACTGGTTTCAGCTGCCCTTAAATGAGATCCAGCGTCCAATCAGTGTGGATGCGCTCTTTTGAAATAGCAAAACGCTATTTCAAATTAGATTTTGTGTCTAGATGCGTTATTTCAAATTAGCTTATTTCGAATTAACTAATTCGAAATAAGTTAATTCGAAATAGTGCTGTAGTGTAGACATACCCATAGAAAGTGGAATGAAACTTCTGGGTATTTTTCCCAGAAATGGTTGGGAAGACTGTAATGGCTTTTTTTTCCCCACTGAATAAAAAATGCAAACATTATTCACTGCCTGTACTTTAGCCTTCTAAATCACACACTGAGACTTATGGTCATCTTTAGCTGAATGATTTACTACTGATCAATGTAAGTATGATATCATTTTTAAAAATATGAAACTTTTCACATTGGTAAATTGAAAAGGAGGATTTTGGACTAATGGATGAATGAAAGAATAATGCCCGAGAACATCACAGCATAAGGAACATCTCTTAAAAGATGTGTTCTGGGTTGTTTTTATACTGATACAGGGGGGGTTTGATACTCATAAAGAAAACCCTTTCTCCGACAACTGTACTTGACATTAATATAGAGGGAAACTTGTGGAAAGGAAGTCTACGAAGAATCCCATTGTGTGTAGGAGTACTGATTAGCTGATTGAGGGCAGGACAACACCATTTTACTTCTAAGATAAAAAAAGTTAAAAATAAATGCACAGTTAATACAAGGGCAACAAAGCAAGCAGTCAAGTAGAACAGTCAATGTTACAGAAGTGAGATAACAGTAATCATAACAAAGAAAGCTAAAAAAAAGAGAAGGACTAGAAAATGAAGTTTTATTTTTCAAAATGTGTTATATTTCAAGTACTTATGAAGGAGATGGTCTTTAAACATAAGCAGAAGTTTTGTGTAAACTTTCTCACTCATCATTCACAACACACAGCCATCTCATTCCAGATCTTCACTGAGGCTGTGTCTGCACTTCACTTACGTTCACACTGCAATTGTGTTCTTTCAAAAAAAAAAAATCATAAGAACAGAGGGGTTCTTCCTCTTTCTACGAGGAAGAAGCCTTTTTCTGAAAGAGCTCTTTCAGAAAAAGGCATTTGTGGACAGGAAAGAGGGAGTTCTTTCGAAAGAAGAGAAAAGAGGAAAAAGCATAGGTGCCCTGGTGGCCATTCTGCCCACAGTAATCAGAGCTTAAATGCAGGATAGCATCCATTCGGTGTGGATGCTATCTTTCGAAAAAGCAGATGCTTTTTTGATGCACTTTGACAGTATGAACGCACTCTTTCGGAAGAAGTTTTTTGGAAGATCTCTTCCGGAAAAGCTTCTTCCGAAAGAAGCCTGCAGTCTAGACATAGTGTAATGCTTACCTTGTTAGATGGTATGGATTTTGGCATAGACTAATCAGCACTTAATAGTAAGTAGGGTTACTTAATCTCGTAATCTTGTAACTATCTCCCATCAATCTCGTTTCACTAGTGACCCAAGTAAATTTTAAAAATGATTTAAGTGAAGTTTGCTAGCATGTCTCCAAATGTAGACATTCTGTTATTGTATGTGAAAGACTGAAAACAAGGTGGTCAGAGGGAAGCACCTGTGTGCTCCCTAGACACACACTTCTGCGCATTTTATATTTCAGAGTGTCATACATGCAATCATTTATTTATTTATTTATTATTTATTTAAATATTTTTACCCCACCTTTCTATTTAAAATATTCAAGGCGGCTTACAAGAACAAACAAAAAAACCCCAAATATATATAAAAATTAAAAATTTAAAATATGAGACCTCAGAGGGACATAACCAGCTAAAAACATAGAGAGGAGGAACATACACATAGAGTCAAACATTAATAAAAGCATGAGTAAAAAGGGTGGCTTTAGCCTGAGGCCAAAACAATGATAGTGTTGGCGCCACGCGAATATCCCAAGGAAGAGAATTCCACAGCCTGGGAGCAAAAAGCTGAGAAGGCCCTGTTCCGCGTAGATATTAATCTTATCTCCACAAGTGGGGGAACACAAAGAAAAGCCTCCCCAGCTGATCTCAATCCCCAGGTAGGTTCATATGGGAGAAGACGGTCCTTCAGATACCCTGGACCCAACTCATTTAAGGCTTTATAGGTCATAACTAAAACCTTAAATTGTGCCCTGAAACATACCGGAAGCCAGTACAGCTGCCGAAGCAATGGCATAATGTGCTCCGTATAACTAGTGTTAGTTAAAACTTGAGCAGCCGCATTCTGGACCAGTTGAAGTTTCTGAAGGCTTTAAATTAAGGCTTTCTATTTACACTCTGTTAGCAGCTGGCACAATAAGCAAAAGTATTGTCTCATAGTTACCCTACATAAAAGAGCAGTACAAATAGTATATCAACAGTATAGGAACTGTATTTTCTCTCTGTATATAATTTTTTTTTTTCCTGCCTGATGACAGAATGTTCCTGCTGGGCAACAGAATGACATCATCATGTCATCAGCGTCAACAAGCTCTATCAGTGAAGCAAAAGTGGCCAGAGAGAGGGGGGTAAGCGAGCATAGTGAGCAGAGGGCACAGCCCCCTAGTAAATTTAAATCATTGAGACTCTTTGTGTGAGAAAAAAATATTCCCCTGAGTTAAGTTGGCAGGAACAGGCCTTTTATGTAATTTCAAAAAATTGGGTCCAAAGCAATACAAAGGAACTAGACCAGAGGTGGATCTTTCCAGCTGAGAATTTCCCTCACATGTGTCTCCACATGGTTCTTCTGCCATCCCCTTCCCAAACTCAGTGTAGGGGGACTAGCCAGAACACTACTGCACTCTGACTTTTCTCAGATTGCAGCAGAGAATGTAGGACATTCTTTTTTAGAAGTGTTAGCTTTCAGTATGTAACACTCAGATTCCACTTTTTTGTATGGAAACAAATCAACTCACATGTGAACATCCTCCATACTGAAATTTAAAATTTGAACCCAGTCCTGAACTCAGATTTTGCAATAGGTTCCTATTTTTGTAACTGGCCAATCAAACACTTCTATATTAAACCATGCTGCTTTTTCTGACTGTCTCTAGAAATGGGTTATCTAATCCTCTGTAGGTACTATTATTTGCTGTTCAACTTATGGATGGGTGGATAAATCAGGCAATTAGATTCTGACTCAACTTTGTTATATATTCATTTAAAAAAAATGCAAGCACCCTATACTACAGTTCCATCCTGTGTTCTACCTTTCCTCCCTCCTTTTTATTTTTACTTCCCAGAAATGCATGTAACATTTGGCAGATTCAAGGTAAAGCACCTAAATCACACTATTGATCTTTCCTCTCTGAGCCATACGTGTTTATGATAGTGAATAGAATTAGCATATTGTTCAATTTGATTTAATATGTGATAGATTAAACATACTGAACAGGAGGAGTTAGATAAGAACTCTGGCGATATATGGTAGCTGTTGAATATGTCTAAATGTAACCAGATTATTTAGGGTTACTATGGATATATTTATATATCTATGAAAGTCATTACATATTAGTATGTATGTATGAGAGTATTTTACCTCCCAATAATTTATTCTGATTTCAAAGACAATTGACCTTCATTGGATATTTCCCCTTTTTCAACAATGTTTACCCCTCTCTCCCATTTTCTTTGTTTCCATTGCTCAGTGTCATCATAGTGTACAACCAGTAGATGGCAGTTGCACGATTTTACGGTGTTTTTTTAAGGCCTAACAACTATGCAGCTCTCCCCCAACAGTTTCTCAAATTATTGTACAATTATCTATTCGACTTTCATGTAAATGAGGGACAACAATTCATTAAGACATACTGAAGAATAGCTTAGCTTCACAAATTTTATTCTCAAATAGTGAGAGCACTGTACAATTAGTGGGACTGACTAAATGAATAGGTCCCATATCAAAGTTGTACAGAGCTCACAAAGACAATTTTTTTTTGTTCTGATAACTTCAAGTTTTATGAATTATTCACTTTCTGATTAGTTTACCAAAATTCAAAGCAAATAATTGGGCAAGATTATAAAAAGAAGACCTTGGTGCACCTGAACAATAAGAAATAGTATTTACACTGCCTAATATAACAATTAGAGCATAATAATGTTAAAGGAACTGACTACACAAGGTCTGCTCGCCCGAGTAAGGGAGACCAATCTCAACCTCCATGTTTTGAGGCATAATATGATCACTAACTATAATCAGAAAGAATACCCTCACACACAAACATGCACAGCACATCCCTGCGATCGTACTGTACAATCTTATATGAGCATTATAGAGATTTTTTTTTACTAATATTTGTTATTGGATCCTGCTTGAGGTTGTTCACCAGAGCCCCAATGCAGCAGTCCACCCATAGACATCAAAGCACTTAAGTTACATGCATGACTTGAATGGGACTTAAGCATATGCTTAAAATTTTGATGAATAAGGATTAATTTAATCACTGTGCCTTGCTGATTTGAAACACAGAATAGACATTAAGGACAAAATTGCATGAGTTAAATTATCAGGATTTATTCCTAGCTCTGTCTGTTCTTCTGTAAAAACACTATGTACAGCCATTGGTATGAGAGAAATAGAATTGCATATCGCTATCTACTAATGAATAAGTGGCAAGTGTTTGGTGACGATTAATCAGACTTTGCTACATATTTCTTTTATTGCCTATAACCTAAATCTAAAGAATGAGCAATTTGATAAGTAATCAAGATCCACCTTGAGTAATGTGACCTCTGAATCAGCATGTTTTTGTGCAAATAACTTGTTCCTCACTTATCACAAAAACTCATGGAACTGAATAAAAATAACCACTGATTAAATAATGTGCAATACTTACTTAGTTACCAATCACATATCTTACTGTACCAGAATACATTACTTTTATATTTTAAGTTATAAACCATTAAAATGGTCTACATCCTATTTTATAGCATACTTGTCATGGTTGTTACAGACTCCTTTACATCTTGGCAAAAGGTAATTTTTAGATAGCAGAGCATCATTTTCCTGCAGCATTATCACCATTTCTTCCTTTCATAGAATTGTGCTAATCCTTCCTGTCTATTTATCCAAGCTGCTTCTTCTGACAGATCTAATGAATGTCATATCTTATAGCTTGTCAACTTGGTAAAATATTAAAAAAAAAAAACAAGACCAAGATTGACTAGGGTCAGTATAAATAAATAGCTTATCTATGCTCTGAATCACTTTTTTCCTCATAGTTTCCTTCTCAAAGATATCAGTAATGTTCCATTTTCTGAGTCACCATTTAGAATGGTTGAGGATTTAAATGTCATACTTCATTATTGTTGGATGTGATAAAGGTTTCATGCTATGGACCATCTTAGTAATGATAACTGTTTATCCAATTCCTCTTAGGAAATGCATTAATTTTGTTTCTAAAATCAGTTCTTTATCACAAGGTCTTTTGTTCTCCACTAGATACACTATTAACTAGATCTTACCATTGTTAAAGTTCATCTAGAAATGTGTTGTATATATTTTGTGAAATATATTTAACGTGTTTCACATTTAAATTCCACGAGGTAAAGGCTCAATAGCTTTTCCCAATAGGAGAGAGGGAGGTTAGGTGACACAATGAATTAACTTTAAAACATTCACAGCCATATGCTCTCACAGTCGCATGTCAAAGAAGGTAGTAAATCACTAGAAAAACCTGCCCCCCCAACCTACCTCCAAATTCAGTGCACAAGTTACAAACACCTATCTGATATTCTGCTGGGACAGAAAGTAGCCTACATATTCAGAAATAAGGGATGGGTTTTGGATTTCACACTCCAAAAGCCTTACTAGGTCCTGATTCTCTGATGATCAGAGCTCAACACTTTCTCAGAATCAAGCTTCTGTCTGGCATCATCAGTTAGCCACCCCATAACTGAGAGACCCATGATCACTGGCCATTTTTAAAAAATGTATGTCAACAAGCACAACAGCTGCCAACTAAAAACAAAAAAACCAAAAAAACCAATGAAGATAGAAGAAACACATGAATAATCAGAACTAAATCAAAATCCTATGCACTTGATTCTTTTCTAATTTATACTGGTGTAAATTAGGAATATTTCCAAAGAAGTCAATTGAGTTATAATCATGTAAGACTTTTATAACCAATAGATAAATGAAGGTACATTTATTGTACATACCTGCAGAAAACTGACAGGAATTTAAAATTACCCTAATTGGTATTAACTTGATAGTGGTAAATATTTGCATCTTCCATTAACAGTCTACATATTTAAATGGACACTGATGGAAATCAAGCCACCTGAAAATGCTGAAGATGTATTGGCTTTATTATGGTTTGCAAGTGACTTGGAAAAGTTGTCCATATATTTCCATATATCATGGTCCATTACTGTAGAACTCATATCATACGATGTCCCACATACTTCATACATGTTTCTCTAATAAAAGGGAAAAGTTCTTCCATCTTGTTTCAGGATTTACTCATTTCCCCACAAGAATCAGAAGGGTAGCCGTTTTAGTCTGAATCTGCATAAACAACAATGTGGCACCTTATAGACTAATAGATTTATTGGAGCATAAGCTTTCGTGAGCAAAGACCCACTTCATCAGATGCATGTCATTTCCCCACACACTGTCACTGTCTCCTGCCTTTCATTTCTCCATTTTTCCCTGATCTTACTAGTTAGTCATCTTGTCCCAACCCACTCTTGTACTAATCAGAACAGAGAGCTGCTGCTGGACGGGGAAGAAGGCAGTCACAATAAACAGCTCCCCAACATAGTCCATTTAGGAATTACACCTCATACATCAGCCTTCCCTTTAAACAAAGCACACAGATGAAGTTGGTTTTAAACATGCTTCTATTATGAGAATATCACTGTACTCCGCATAAACTGTAATATGGAAAATGTGGCTTCTTTCCTCCCCAGTTTGCGATATCGCCCCATAAATTTTGGAATAATTTACATAAATTGTTGGTTAAATATTCCTATTGATGTCAACAGGAGTTATCAATATTCAAGGAATGAAGGATAAGACTCATACTAAAATTCTCCTATTGACTGTATAGAGGTTACTTTCGAGCAGTGATTCTCAACCAGCAGCCCACAGGCCACTTGCCACCCAAAGGCAACTTGTCACCCAATCAGCACATAGCTGTGGCCCATGTGACATCTCAGGACAATACAGAGTATATGTATATTGTGTGGGTTAGACCAACATGGGACACAGAGAGCTACATATGCTGCCTACAATGGTAAATAGGTTGAAAACCACTGTTTTGGAGTGTTATTTTGAGAGGGGTTCTTCCTTCTAAAGGTATTTGTTTCCTTTGCATTGAAAATTAAAATATTTATATAATATGTAGAAAGGATTTTATCTTATTGTTTGCTTTCATGCTCACAATCAACAGTGGAATTATACCATAGCTCTTATTGTCTAAGCTTTGCAGCATTAATTATGACTAATTTAAATCCCCTTTTTCTTACCAATATACCTTCCTTACCCAATATAGATACTAAAACTCTCCTATTGACTGTATAGAGGAAACACAACATCCCCACATTTCTAAATGCCATTTCCAATAGCTTTTTTCCAGGTTACATATATATTTGGCTAGGAAGGTAAGTTGATTTTATATATGTCCCCAATTCTTTATGGAATTATAAGGTAATACCATTCTTCACTTTTAGAATACTTCTCAACGTTTTACATAGTTTTTCTGATATAATTGGCTCCTCTAACTTAGCCTCTCCTGATTTAATTCAGTTTAAGTCCTCCAGACAAGATCTTCCACCTTCTCAGTATTCCTAGACCTTGAGATGTCTATTCTCGCTCAGAATTCCCCAGTTTCTGACTTGATACCTTTTGAGGGTTTTTTTTTAAAACTATTCTCTGTAATCCATTTTGGACTCTTAAGAATATGATTGCAGCTGAAACAGCATTTTGCTTTAAACAATATGCAAATTCTGTAATTTGCTACCTTTTTTTGTTTCCTGCATATATTTATAGTTCCCACAACTAAAAAATTGAATAATATCTTTGATTTTTGAATTAATAAGTGAGGACATTTACATATGTATTCTAGTAAATTCCTCCTGTAAAACTGTTGACAGTTTGCGTTAATTGCCCTTCGTATTATGTTTCCTTTGTTTACAGGAGATTAGAGAGAGCTTCCAACAGAGGTCCTTCCCAGCTCTGTGCATTGTTTATGATAGTTTCTAAGCAGCATTATTAGCCTTATGAAGTCTTCTATTTCTGCACTTCTATTTCTATGAAATTTTCATAATTAGGTATGTGTAATTAAGATTTTCATTAGATTTTCTTAATTCCCCTTGTCCCAGTAAAAATGACAGACAAATACCTTGAGACTTTTTAATGCCTTAATTGTTCCCCAAGAGCTGGATTACAGAGTTAGGACCTGATTCATACACATTTTATGCACCATTTCCCCAGTAATCTTTTTAAAATATTTTATTCAGAAATTTGATTTTGCTGAGGAAAGTATAAATATTTCTGATTTACATAAATCCCCTGAGATGAGTTACAATATCTTTGCTCTGCACCTGATTATGCATTACATGAACTCTAAAGGAGAAGAAAGAATCAGCTTTTATATATATATAAAAAATCACACACATATACAGGATTTGTTGTTGTGTATCTCTCACACACAATATACAGGGTTTGTTAATGTTTATTTTGGACTACATTCTATTCTTGGTTACAACAATCCACATCTGATGTATTGCAATGTAGGTTATTCTGATTCATGGCAATGTAACTGAGAAGAGATTTGGGTTTTGAAATACAAAATGCATAGAGCCATGGCAAGTGATGATCAAGCATCTTCAGAGACAGATTTGCTAAACTGGACTGGTGGACTATAAGCTATAGGCTCCAAGGGAACAAATAAAATAATACTACAGGTAAGTATGCAAAAATAGGATGCATTTCGCAGCTGGAATATTGGTGAAGAAGATTATAGCTCGTTAAGGAAAAACAGGCAGGAAATTGAGGGAGGAAGTGTTTCATTGTGCATCAAGAATGCATACACTTGCTCTGAAGTTCTAAAAGAAACTGAAAGGAAGACTAACTGAAAGTTACTAAGTGAAGCTAATAGGAGAAAATAAAAGGGCAACATCCCAGCCGGTGTCTGCAACATATCACCAAATTAGTAGGAAGAGGTGGATATGGTATTTCTAACAAACAAAACAAAATAAAAATATAAACCAACAAAGACTCAATGGAAATATCCACAAAACAAGACCTTGTAGAAATGTGGGATTTGAAATACTCAGAAATCTGTTGGAAAAGTAATAAGAGAAAACACAAACTCTACATTACATTATTGTGATGTCTTAGGGACAATATATTATTTCAGAAGATGGAGGAAGTAACCAGATTAATTTTAGATTTGACAAGGTGTCCAAGGTGTCCAATATGTCCAAGGCACCAACTTCAAATATTTTAGGGGTGTCTGGATATCAGTTTTATTGGAGTTTATGGTTGGGTCACCAACTTAGTCTCTCCTTACGAGGCTTTTCCCAGGGATTCTTGGGCTCTTCAAAGAGCTGAGAAATTTCTGGCATGAGAGTCCTTCCTGCTGTTACAGGAGTCACTCTTTTCTCAGGGCTTGCCTCCTTGCACTCTGTAGCTTTCTTCTTTTAAAGCACCCAACTTAGTGTGCAGGGCTGGAGGAATAGGGCTTCTTTAGTGCACAAAGCCTCCTCAAACACTTCCCTGTCAGTGGGGGGTTTACATAGCCCATGATTTCATTATTCTAAGAAAAGTAAGGAGTGAGAGCAGAATAATAAGGATACCAGACTGCAAAAAAAGAAAAAAAACAGAGTTTAACAAATTTAGAGAACTACTAGGTGAGTCTCCTTGGAAGAGAATGTAAGGGGGAAAAGGAATTCAGGAGTGCCTGTTGAGTTTAGAAGAGCGGGTAATTTTCTATTCTGACAAGAAGGAAAAACAGTAAAAATAGTAAGAGGCTAATATGGCTTTAGCGGGAGCTCTTTAATGACCTGAAAATCCAAAAAGTGGAAACATGAACTATTTGCTAATGAGGAAAACAAAAGAATAGAACAAGCATGTATGGACAAAATCAGCAAGGCTAAAGGCACAAAATTAGTTTCATTTAAAGGCTGTGTCTAGACTACATCCCTCTTTTGACAAAGGGATGTAAATTAGACACATTGAAATTGCAAATGAAGTGGGGCTTTAAATATCCCACGCTTCATTTGCATAATTGCATAATGGCTCTCTTGCGAAAAAGCACCATTTCAAAAGTAAAACCACGGTCTAGACGTGGTTCTGTCGAAAATGGCAGGCTTTTTTGAAAGATCCTGTAAACCTCATTTTTTGAAGAATACAGGATCTTTCGAAAAAGCCTGCTGTTTTTGACAGAACTGTGTCTAGAACGTGTTTTTACTTTCGAAATGGCGCTTTTTCGAAAGAGTGCCATGACGCAATTATGCAAATGAAGTGCGGGATATTTAAATCCCCACTTCATTTGCAGTTTTGAAGTGTCTAATTTACATCCCTCTGTTGAAAGAGGGATGTAAGTCTAGACACAGCCTTAGTAAGGGACTCGAAAGGCATTAAGAAGGGATTCTATAAATATATTAGGCGCAAGAGAAAATCAAGAAAATGTTTAGGTTCACCTCTTAGTAGGCTGAGAGGACTAGTAGAATCAAGAATCAACAAGGTTCAAGAGTTTAAATTCCTATTTTGTTTCAGTCATCACTAACCAAGCTAATAGGTACCAGATGCTTAACACAGTTATTATTAATAGCAAGAGGGAAGGAATGCAAATCAGAACAGGAATATCAAGGTTAAAGAATATTTAGATAAATGTGTTGGTTTCAGGTCAGTAGGGCCAATTGAACATCACCATAGGGTACTTAAGGAAGTAGATGACACAATTTAATAGCCATTAGTGAATAACTTAAAGAACACATGGAGAGGACTAAAGTAGGGCAAACAAAGTACCTATCTTTTAAAAGAAGAACAATGAGGATCCAAGGAATTATAGACCAAGTAGCCTATCTTTAATACTTGAAAAGAGATCTAAACTAATTTATCCTTGTTTCAGTGTCTTGGAAAGATTCCAAAACAAATTTTTAAATAATTCATTTGGAAGCATCTGGAAGATAATAGAATAAGACATAATAGACAATATGGATTTATCAGGAACAATTCACTCAGATCATCTTAATTCCTTCTTTGGCAGGCACACTGACCTAGTGGATAGACAAGACACAGCAGGTTTGACATATCATGATTTTAGTAAAGATTTCACACAGATCATTCCCATAGATCAGACATTCTCATAGAAAACCATAGGAAATGTCTTCTAGATGAAATTAGTATAAGGTTGGTGCATAACGGGTTGAAACAGTGTATTCAAAAAGTAGTTATCAATAATTTGCTCTCCAGCTGGGAGGATATATCTAGTGGGGCACCACAGGAGTGTATCCTGGATCTGATACTATTCAATATTTTAATTTTGATTACCTGAACAATGGAAGGCATGCTTACAAAATATGCAAAAAGTACCAAGTTGGGAGGGATTTCAAGCACTTAGGAGGACAGAATAAGAATTCCAAATTACCTTGATAAATTGGAATTGGTCTGAAAGCAAGAAGACGAAATTTACTAAAGATAAAGTGAAAAAAATGTCCTTATAAGGAAAAATCTAATAAGCAAATACAAATTGGGGACCAATTGGCTAGGCAGCAGTACTACAGAAAAGGATTGGGGGTTATAGTGCATCATAAATTCCATATGACCTAAGAGCATGAAGAAGTTATGAAAAGGGCTAATATCATTTGTGGTGTATTAACAGTAGTGTCACATGGGATTGGGAAGTAATTGTTGCTTTCTATTTGGTGTAGGCAAATAGCTGGGGAATATGTCCAGCTGAAGGTGCTATTATAGTTGTGGATTAATTGGAAAGAGTCCAGAGGAAAGCAATACAAATGATAAAAGGCTTAAAGAACTTGACCTAAGATAAAAGGTTAAAAAATGGACATATTTAATCTTGAGAAAAGAAGATCAAGAAAGGGCCTGATTACAATCTCCTAATAAGTTAAAGGCTGTTTTAAAAATGATGATGATCAACTATTCTCTATGTCCACTGAAGCTAGGAGTAGTACTTTGTTTAATTTGCAGCAAGGGTGAATTAGCCATCAAAAACACCCCAATTGTAAGCAGAATTAAGTACAATGTTGAAATATGTTACCAAAGGAAGTTCTACATACAGCTGTCAAGGATGACTAAACTCATCATGAAGGGATGAAGTAGATCAGTTATTCTAAGCCATAGGTAAGTGTATTTCTGGGCATACACACAGGTTTTCCAGGTGGTATGTCAACTCATCATTGGCTATTTGCCTAGTTTTACAACAAGCTATGCCTCTCCTCCCCCCCCCCCCCCCCCCCCCCCGCCAAAAAAGAAAACCTCAAACCCAAATCAAAACAAAACAAAAACTGGTGAAGTCCATATAAACTAATCCTTCATACTGAAAATGACTTCTTTATACTATATAAGTTTGCTGGATGGTTGTTTTCTCACATATTGTGAGAGTGGTCACAAGTATAGAGCCAGCATTAGGGGATGGAAATCATGGCAAATGCCTGGAGCTCTGCATTGCAGGGGTCCCATGAAGCTAAGTTAAATGCTTCAGCCTTGCCGCCCATTGGTCTCAGCTTTTACCACTCACATTCCAGCCCTTGTATATCCTCTGATTTCACACTTATTGCAGTACATTCAACTCTGTCCATAGATTAAATAAAGCTCTTTCATGCTTCTCTAACAGTTGTGTCTGGGCTTTTACTATGCCCATGCAGCCCTCTGCACTTCATGTGTTTATCCAGATTTTTCATAAGTGATGGAATCCCTGCCAGCTACTCTTCTAAGAATCTCTTTAGTATTTCTTGGCTGTATTCTCACCGATTGAAATAGCAGAGGGAGAAAAAAGGCATGAGCTGCCTCTTGAGGTGATGTTCAAGAGGCTGGTATTTAGGATTTGAAGGAATCTACCATTTTCTCCTTCAGTTAGATGTACATTCAGAAAGAAACCCCTTGATACATATAAGAATGTTTACCACAGAATTCAGAACTTTTCTAGTATGTGTCTTGCATGGCATCACTTCTTATACAGACCTCTCTAATCTAGTAGCGAATATGGAAATGAAGACAGATTCATATTACCTGGGGACAGTGGCAGGGATTTATAATTGTGATTATAATAGTTACATGGAAATCTTCTGCAATAATTAACCTACTTCTCAAAATCAGGCAACTAAATCCATCTCTCCAACCTCTACACACACAGAGTCACATGTATGCTACTTGTTTCAAACCATTACTTCAAAAAGGTCAATAAATAATTTATTCAGGGAGACAATTATATATTTCTATCTTCTTTTTCATAAGGAGGGAAGGAAGTGCTCAACAGAGTGGAGGGGAAGATCTGAGTCTCTCAGCCACATTAACCAATGCCAAAATCAGGATTCAAAATGTCACAATGATAAAGCAAACTCTTCTACACAAGGACTCCTTGGAATCCACACATGGTATGTCTATACTACAATGTAAGCCCAGGGTTCAAACTCACCCTCAAGCCTAACCCCTCTTCTATCTGCGTTCAAATCATGCTAACCCAGCCTAGGGATCCCAGGACCACATGAGTATTGAGGGTCTGAGACTGAGTCAATTTGGGATCCAGGGTTCAAGATCCTTTGCAATATAGATGCAGCCCCACTGAACTAGTGTTCTAGGAGTCCATAAAAAATAACTCACAATCTGAAAGGCTTGATGTTCTTTTCCCTCTAAACAGTTTGCTGGATGGTTGTTTTCTCACATTACACCATAAATAGAGGATCATACTTTGGGAGGGAGTTACAATAGGAAATCTGGGATTTGGGTACACAGATTTGAGCATTCATGCTACAGTGTAGATCATAGCCCCAAGATTCAACAATTACTTAACCTAGGTTTACAAATAAGTGTAGATGCTCAAGGTCAAGGTTAACAAACCCAGGGTCTGCTAATTTGAGTTTTACTAGCCCAATGACTTCAGCAGGGCTCTGTGCAGCTACAGAGATCCTTGTGCAGAGTGATCAAGGCCTGTGCCCTTTGGTTTTCTCCCTTAGTCACCTGTATCATTCCCTGGTAAGAACTTCTTAATGCAAATAAAAAGAAATATTTGCTTTACTTTGAATAAATCTACACTTTTTAAGAGCTCTCTTGAAAGTTATAATTGTTAGGTGGTTTGATTGTACACATACCATCAATCCCATTGTGCTGCTAATTTTTTACATAGGACAACCCAGTGTCTTAGTTCAGGTGACTTTAAACATCAAATCCCATAGTTGTTGTATAGATAACCTCCATATACATCTCTCCCTTTTGGTGGTCAAAGCTGAACCTCTTCACCACTCCCCCCATTTCCCCTTTTGGTGGTTTTGTCACTCAAGGAGATGGATAGAACTATCAGGATTATGTTCAACATTCATAATCCAGCACCTAACAAAAGAGGAAGGGGTTTAAAACATTTGCTATTCAATTGCTGCCTCACATGTTTATGTGAAAATATTGGGCCTTGATTTTCAAGAGTGACTAACATGTCTTCAGCTGGGTTCCAGCAATTGCTAAAGTAGCCTGATTTTCAGAGAATGGTAGATGAGCTATTTGTAAAAATCTGGGCCTCTTTAGGTGTTTTTAATTGGGTGTCTAAAATTCTTCTAAGTTCTCTGAAAAGTTCAGTCTATATGTTATTTTCCCCTCCAGTCTCCTCAGTTTGCTGTCTATGGTTAGAATTAAGCAAAATTTTGAGAATTAGAAATTCATCTTTTCTGTCCTGTTGAATTGAATCATGTAGCCAGATAAACATAGTAACAAATTTACCCTTTTGCTTGAATGCCGTGTCATTTGGGATCACTGCCAACATGTTGGTACAGGTTGAACCTCTCTCAGCCAGGACTCCCTCGACCAGAGAGACCAGGTGGAAGGCCATAGGCAGGAGCCTTGCAGGGGATAGGAACCTAGCAAGACTGGCTGCAGGAAGGTCAGTGGCTGGGAGCCCCACTGTGGGAGCCCAGCTGAGGCTATGTCTAGACTACGGAGTTTTTCTAGGATACTGGAGGTATCCCAGAAAAACTCCACTGCATCCAGGGAACACGATTACTCTTTCGACATTTTTTGCGGAAGAGTGGACGTGCTTTTTTGGAAGTCCTGTCTTCCTCATGCCATGAGGAAGAAGGACTCTTCCAAAAGAGAAAGTTTTTCTGAAATCTGGCCCAGTGTAGATGCGCCAAATCTCAGAAAAGCCTCTTCTGACAAAACAATCAGAAAAAGGTACACAAATACCTTTTTCCGACAAAAAGTGGCAGTTTAGACATAGCCTGAGCTGGTGTCAGGGCAGCCAGAATTCCAGCAGGCACTGGCAGGGCAGCAATCTACTGCAGTGGGGCCAGGAGCCCTGGTGGCAGGACCGCGGGCTGCTGCAGCAGGGCAGGTGGAGCCAGGAGCCCTGGCGGCTGAGCAGTGATCTGCTGTGGGGTAGTGGGTCAGAGTCCTGGCAGTGGGACTGTGGGCTGGTAGGGCTAGTGCTGCCATGGCAAGTCTGGCAGGGCTGAGCGCACCGGTGTCAGCAGTGTTTGACATGGCAGAGCTGGGAACCCAAGCAGCAGGACCATAGGCTGCCATGGTAGGGCAGTGGGGCTGGTGGCAGGTGGGGAGCCAGCTGGGAAGCCAGTCCAGGAGCAGAGCCAGGCTGGGGGGGCCGGTGGCAAGGGGACCAAAAATTATCTTCCCTGGTCTGGCAAAATCTCTCCTTCAGGACCACTCAGGTTCCAAGGGTGCCGGACCAGGGAGGTCCAACCTGTATTTGTGAGCAACTGCTTCTCTGCAGACCTTCTCATGCAGCAAACAAAGATTACCTTGGAGAAATGCACCTATGTGCAACAAGTTATTAGTTCTCAGTGACCCAGGCTGTGTCCATTGCCAAGGGTGTGCTCTTCCTCTGACAACTGGCAAGCTGAGGACAGCTTTGTCTCTTAAATGTGGATTGTGCCTCACAAAAACATGACAGTGTCATGCTGAAAATTGATTAATGCTTCATATGGGGCTACATATTGAGACCATATAGAAACCAAACTTAGTGCAGTATATGACTGCCAGCTTATCGCATGCAAGCAGCAAACTGCATCGGTGTTCCAATATCAGCACTACCTGGTACATTTCTGGATGGAATTTGAGGTTGCTGGTTTTAAGGTAAAAGTCCTTTGGCACCTGATTACCTGAGAGAGCATCTCTTGCCCTGCGTCTCTCAGACTCAGCAGAGATCACCAGAAGTATTTGGGCTGAAGCCTCACTACAGTGAGGTGCTCGTGAATCATTCAGAACGATAGAGAGCAGGGCCTCATCTTTGGAATTCACTCTTTTATTCTTGCCCCACCGAAGCCTAGATTTGTTTACCCGCCAGATATGCTGTAAGGTCCAAGGATTTCCCTAGGCATCTGAGGAAATGGTGGGTTCTGAAGTAGAGGAGATTGAATTTTAGAACTCTGTGTGGTGGGAAAATTGCTTTATTTTCCCAGGCCTGGTATATATTCAGCCTCTGCAGATTTTGTGTGTTAATTTCAATTATTAATGCTGACTTTATTTTTAAGATTGTTTCCCATTGTAAAGGGCTCTGCGCTTCTCGGTGGCTGAGGGGGACCTTATAGTCTCTCTACCCGGTTGTCTGTGGGAGAGGAAGTGTCTGGTATGTAGCCTGGGACCAGGCTTCTTCTTACCCCTGATGTGACTGCTGAGAGTTGGGGCACGGGGAGGGGGGCAGGCCTCCCCACTCATCTGGGGCCCAGCCCAGGGACCCTATAAGTAGCAGTTACCTGCTGACTCTCAAAGAGATTGGTTTCAGCCATGTTCCCTGGGCCACTTCCCCAGGAAGCTGCTCTGTTCAGCCCTTTCTCTTAGGCTTTGTGATCAAGTCCTCCCTGTCCAGGGTTCTGCAAGGGCTTCTGTTGGCTTACTGGCTAGTCTTCAGCCGCTGGATCTGATACTGACCAGGTCTGAAGTCCAGCTCCCACTCGGAGCTGTCTGTAGCTCTGCTGTTCTCTCAGTCAGCCCTTAGGTCTGCCTGGGTCGAGCTCCAGGAAGGAAGTGCTGGGCCCTAGCCCAGCAGCTTCTTTTATACCAGTCTGCTGGGTCCTGATTGGCCGTCTCTGCAGCAGCCACTCTATCCTGCCTGGAGGACCCCTTTTCTGGCTCCTCTTGCAGGGATGGGGTGTGGCAAGGCCTCTGGCCTCCTGTAGGGAGCATCGGGGCTGAGACAACCCAACACACCCATTTTTAAGTATTTTAATTTTTACAGTTGTAAAAAAATTAAGGGATGGAGAATTGGGGTTACAGCTGGAGACGTGCTGACAGCAGTGCTAAAGGGGGCACCCAGCGTGGCCATAGGTCCAGTAAAAGATGGTGGGAAATTTGTGTTCCAGGCAGGGCAAAGCAGAGACTTGTGGCCAAGGTCAAGGTTGTGGAATGGTAGCCTCTGGCCACTTGGGAGGTCTGATTGCTGCTGGAGATCTCCAGACTAGGACTGGGTCCCCATACTTCCAGTCAGGAGTGTTTATGTATGGCTGTGACAGTGGGGCTGTAGAGGGCTCTTGGAACAACTGTGGGCCAGTGACAATGAACTGCTGAAGGCTCAAGGTGTAAGGGGAAAGCGGTACCCGATAACTGCTATTGATGGAAATATAAATGGTGAGAAATATAGCCTAGACTAACCTACAAAAAGACAGGTGCACCACTGGCTAGAAAAACACACTCAGAAAATGGTTATCAAAGAATTCAGGTGGAAGGAAGTGAGTGGGTCCCTTGGGGATCAGTTCTGAGTCTGGTTCTATTTGATAGCTTCATCAATGATTTGGATAATGGCACAGTTACAAACCGTGAAGATTATACCAAACAAGAAGATTTTGTAAGCGTTTTGGAGGTTAGGATTAGAATTCTAAATGATCTTGGCAAACTGGAGAAATGGTCTGAAATAAATATGATGCAATTCAATATGAGCACATGCAAAGTACTGCATTTAGGAAGGAATAATCAACTGCACAAATACAAAATAGAAAATGACTGCCTAGGAAGGAGTACTGCAGAGAAGAATCTACGGAGTTATAATGGATCACATATTGAATATGAATCAACAATGTAATACAAAAAACCAAACATCATTCTAGGATATATTAGCAGGAATATTGTCGGGAAAGTTTTTCTGACAAAACTTGAATTATGTCCACACTGCAATCGCATTCTTCTGAAAGTAAATTGAAAGAACAGAAGGGTTTTTCCGGTGTTGGTAATCCTCTTTCTACGAGGAAGAAGCCTTTTTCCAAAAGAGCTCTTTTAGAAAAAAGTGTGTGTGGACGAGGAAGAGGGAGTTCTTTCGAAAGAAGAAGAGGAAAGAGGAAAAAGCACAGGTGCCCTGATGGACACTCTGTCCATAGTAATCACAGCTTAAATGCGAGAAAGCATCCATTCAGTGTGGACACTATCTTTCGAAAAAGCAGATTGCTTTTTCATTGTGTTTTTGTGTGTGGACGCGCTCTTTCGGAAGAAGTTTTTTTGGAAGATCTCTTCCAAAAAAGAGTTCTTCCAAAAGAAGCCTGCAGTCTAGACATAGCCTTAGAGAGCACTCAGAGGACAACAAAAATGAGTAAAGGTCTAGAAAACATGACCTACAAGGAAAGATTGAAAATACTGGGGATTTTTTTAGTCTTAAGAAGAGAAGATGCAGGGGGGACATGATAACCAGTCTTCAAATATATAAATAGTTGTTATAAAGAGGAAGGTGATTAATTATTCTTGTTAACCTCTCAGAGCTGGACAAGAACTAAATGCAGCAAGGGATATTTAGGTTAGGCATAGGAAAACTAAGCTGTCAGGGCTGTTAAGCACTGGAGCAAATTGCCTAGATAGGTTGTGGAATCTCCATCACTGGGGGTTTTTAAGAACATACCAGACATACACATTTCAGGGATGGTTTAAACAATATTGAGTCCTGACTCAGTCCAGGTCACTGGAGAAGATGACCTATCCAGGTCCATTCCATTCCTACATTTCTGAGATTCTCTGATTCTTTTTTATCAGTTTCCATGTCAGGTGAAATTGACATTTACCAATAACTAAGGATTTATCTATAATTCTGCTAAGCCTATGTATATTCATTTGTTGGATTGGGAGGAGCAATCCATTTGGACTTTGTTGTGGAGATGAATTGTTTAAGGGCAACTAGAGCATGAGATGGGCATGATTCTATATTTTATACATCTAAATGAACACAAACTGCTTTCTGTTACACCAGATAATTAAGATTTTTCTCAGACACCTTACCAGAACATCTCAGCATAATCAGATTTATTGGAGTCCAGTTTTAAATTTCCAAAGCTCTTTTTTATATGTGACCCGTGACTCCAGAGTTGCAACACAATAGGATTCTAGGAAGTTACATAAAGACATTTTCATCTGATTAACAACATCAAAAATTAATTTTCAAGAGATTCTTTACAGTTTATATTTAACTAAAAATTCTTTAGACAACTTTCCTTTCTTCAGCTACCTGTTCTAAATTTCTTGGATTTCTTTGATTGTTGGAAGAGTTTAGAGTTTATTTTTCCCTCTCCCTTTTAATTAAAACATGCTTTACAAACAAAACATATTTTCAGGTCCACATTGTGAAAAATCTTTAACATTCAACTATTTCCAATATATTACTTAATGAAACTTTGATATGAAGTACAATTGTGCATGCAAACACACATGACAACACACCATTTGTGGTATGGGGAAATCTTTCATCATGTATCTCTAGTTAACATAATAAAGAACTTGTTCACAACTACAACATACTTTGGTATGCTGAACATCACCTTAAATTTAAGAACTAGAAAAACTCCTTTTCTTCTTTTTCACAGTCAGCCCCTCTGCTAATTACCAGTTTTGCAGCATAACACTGATCCAAAGAATTCAGAAAACAGGGGCAAAATGAAATGCTACAGAAGGAAAAGGCCACATGTAAGGAAAAATTCTCTCCTGAATCTTTTTAAAAAATTGTCTGTCTGGTTGATGGGTTACTCTGGAAACCTGGGGAGAACCTCTGGCAATAGGTTCCATTGTGCTATCTAGCTCCTGCATCTGTGATTAACATCCAGTGTAACAAATGTGATTAGTTCATCGCAATCAGAGCCACATCATTTAATCCTCTAAGACAGGGGAGGGTCAGGGGCTGCTGACCCGCAGAAACATCTGCAAGGGGCTGCACAGAAGTGAGAACCAAAAACCAAAATCAAACAAATCTCAGTGAGGTGGCCCCTGACTGAGAAGGAGAAATACATTCTCCTCACACACCAGATTCATGGGGGCCCAGGCTAGTAGATTTTGTGTGCTCCAGCCCTGCAGGGGACAACAGGAGGGCTCGATCAACAGCATGGGCTCCCTAATGCTGGGGAGAGCCCCAAGCCTCATGGTCTGGATTCAGGCAAGTTGAGGGCCACATCTGGCCTCTGAGCCTTAGGTTCCCCACCCCTGAGTGCAAAGCCTTGTTCTGCCCTGCCAGAAGCACATGGCGCTTTGAAGCGCTGCTTGCGGGGGGGAGGAAGGGGGAGAGAGCGGAGGAGGTTTTGCACACTCCCCCACCCCCAGGCCAAGCAGAGCCTGGGGGCGGGGGAGCTGCATGAAGCTTCCTTCACCCTGCCCTGGCCCTGCGAGGAGCCCACGCTCCCCCGCCCTCAGGCCTTGCTTGGCCTGGGTGTGGGGGAGCGTGCCAAGCCTCTTCCAGGCCATGGGTGCCTAGTGGGAATGGGGGGCAAAAGGGCTCCCCCACCCCCAGACCAATCATGGTCTGGGGGTGGGTAGCCCCACTCCTTCCTGTTTAGGCCCTGCCCCTTCTGGGGTGGCCTGGAACTACTTCAAAAATTTTTGAAGTGGCCCCTGGGCAAAAATTATTGCCCACCCCTGCACTAAGATCACAGCATGCAGCCAGTGGCCTGGTAGTGAATGAAGGTTGGCAAAACGCTAGATGGACTCAAATTACTGGTAACCAGATGGAAGGAGGCACAATGGAGAGAAGCCAAAGACAAGATGCTGACTGAAATCCAAAGGTTGGGATATTGGTCTCCTGTGGATATCAGGCCCTCAAATACTTATTCATGCCCTGAGTGCCATACATCATACAGGGTGGTGTATGCTCCTCATCCATGAATTCCTTAATATTATTCTGGTCATTTCTGCATCCTTTGCACATAGGCAGAACACATGTTCTATAGGAATCTATTATCTTAAACCAAAACAAAGAACTAAATGGCCAAAATTAAAAAAAACCTCACTAAATTAAAAAAAAAAACTTAATAAATAACAAGGATTTGAACTGAGTAATTGTCCCAGAAAGTGTTTTCTCATTCTTCTCTCTTCCACCAAGAATCCTACCTTATCTTTAATTCTTCTCTTGATCATGATTTTCTGGCAAGAATTAGCTGGAAAACCAACAACATTGAAAGTCACTCAGGGCTCCTTAGCACTTAGCACACTATTAATAGCAACATGTTAGCTGCAGATCTCTAACAAATATGGAAACAGCAGTGCCTCTTGGCAGGAAAAGTGATCTTTGCCATGATCTAGATGACTTGGTCCATCACTAAAATATTCTCCTTCAACATAGGTTCGAGAAAGAGAAGGACCTATCTAGTTTATCCATCTGGTATTGTCTGATAGACTATTCATTCTCCACTGCTCATATTTTTTCAATATTCCAGCTTGACAAAAAATTTATTCTCCAAAATATTTTGCATTAACAGTGTCTTAGTGCCCCAAATTTAAAGTTATTTATTCCTACTAAAGTGGTTTTTAAGAAGATATTGTATAACCAGGATCAAAAGTACTTATATGTGTTTTAGATTTCTTGAACTAAAACACTTTTTTTGGTCTGTATCATTGGAGCATAAGGGTCCAGACCCTCTCCTTTGAATTACATTTCTTTTCCTATATGGTTTGTCTTTCACTGCCCAGTAAGCCTGATGCACCTTCAACAAATTGAATCAAGTTATTAGGAAGAGGAGTATGTATAGGGGAAAACAGTATCTCTTGACTATTCCCTGGATGTTGTCACAACTCCCATAGCCTATCCTCAGTGCATTTCTCAGAAGCATTTTCATCATGTACTGATGGGTTCCAATTACATTTTAGCTCTATGCTGGAACTTTCTCTCATTTGAAATGTCAACAGTATTCAGTATGATTTAAGTGCCTATGTGGATTAAGCCTTTGTGAAAAAGAACTGTCATATAATGAATTATCAGGTGTAACGCAAGCACTTCTGTTGGCAAGTCATTGAGACAGACTCCTGAAAGAGATAATGGATAGATATATTTCACTTTGGTATTTTAATGAATATATATCATTCCCACATGTTAACATTTGAAAGTAACTATTAATAAATAGCTGTATTAATGAATTAGCATATTGTTGTGTTTATAGAAAAATAAGCCATCAGGAATAACAAATTGTGCTGTTATCTGCTAATTGAATTTGCTGTTTAAAATTTAAATTTATATTTATTTAGAATCATAAAAATGGTACCTTCCATATTCTTCAGGTGCTCTGGACATAACTTAAAAATGCATCTGGAGTGCAGCAAATTAGAGTGACCAGCACAAATCCCCCCCTTCATCAATCCCTTCCTTGCCTTGGCCATTTTGAAATGCGTGGGAGAAAAGATGAGTCTTGCAATGCATTTTGTGCTTCATTCCTGGGATACAGACTTTTGGTATTATTACCACTAGTTGTTATACATTTTGTGAAAATTTTATTATTAAATCTAGTGGGACAGATGCTTGTCCCTGCTCTACAAGTGCAAAGCAATCTGTGAAGTCAGTAGATCCAGTCACCTGAAAAATCCCCACAGACAGCAGAGAGCTTATGTGCCATAGACTGGGAGGGGGGCATCTGCAGGTATGGGTATGAGGCCCAAGGCTATTCAATGTTTTAATCAATTATCTGGAAGTACTACAGAATGACTGCTGTTAAAATTTATAGATGGTGCAACAATTGGCAGAGTGCTAAATAATGAAGCATTAAGGAAATCTAACAGGTCTGGATCACTGAATAAATTGGGCCCATTCAAACTGAGTGCATTTTAATTCAGCCACATGCAGGGCTGCAGAGAGTCTGGACAAAGTGGGAGGAGGCCCAGCTCTGTGGCCTTAGAAGGGGAGATGCCTTGATCAGAAGACGGGCTAGGACCTAGCCTCCCCCAGACAGCCCTTCTGTGCCACCTGGACCTTGCTGCTTGGGGATCCAGCAGTGAATGAAAAGGACCAGGGCTGTGGCTGTGGCTGTTGCCATAGTAGCAGTGGTGACTGAGAGCCTTCTGCTCCTTTGAATCAGCAGGCCCCAAGGCAGCTGCCCACTTTATAGCCCTACCCTTGTTGAGTGGCCCTGGTCACATGCAAAATTATACATATTAGGAACAAGTAATGCAGGTACTTCCAACACAAGTGACCATCCCCATTGTGATGTTGCAACAAAATGGGCTAACACAATGCGTGGATGTATAAAGACAGGAGCATTGAATTGGGGTAGGGAGGGGATTTTTTCTTTGTATGCTGTACTGGTGAGACTAACAGCAGAATACTGTGTCCAGTTCTGGTGTCCACATTTTTAAAATAATGTTGAAAAATTGAAGATGGTGCAGGAAAGGGACACACACATATATTAAAGAGATTCTAGAACTGGAGACAATAGTTTGCAGTGAGAGATTTAAACAGAACAGTTTGTGTATAAATACTGTCACAGGGACAAAATGCCAGGTATTAAAAAGCACTTTAATCAAACAGAGAAAGCTATTGAATGGCTGGAAGCTGAAGCCAGAGAAATTCAAATCAGAAATTAGGCACGTATTTTCAACAACAGTGTAATTATCCATTGGGGGATGTTGGCCCATATTGACCCAGTCAAACTAGGTGTCTCTACCCCCTCTTTCCTGGTGCCAAGTGCGTAGGAATTGGGTGAAAAAAAGGAAAGAAGAATGGAGTTACGGGACATGCAGTGATATATTTCTGTCTAGTACTCTGGCTTCACTGTTTGTACTTTCATGCTTAAAAAAAAAAAGGTTCTATTACAGATGTTTTTCTGTAGTAATGACAGCTGGCCTTCCTGGCAATGGGTGTGTAATGGGGTTACACTCACCTTTTGTGTGTACCCCCTGGCCAAGTGTGTTGGGTTTCTGTGTTTGTGTTGGGTCTTCAGTGACGCAGACCTCTGGCCAAGTCTCATGCAATCTGTGAAATAAAAGCAGGATATAATTATAGCTATGGTCTCTCTCAGTGCCCTCTGTAATGTCTCTCTCAAATTGTCCCTGCTGTGGTATAGAACAGTGTCCCAGGGCTCCTTCCCAGAAGGAAATTTCTTTTGTCTCTCATGGACTTTCTGGCCACAGCTCTTCATCTAGGATTCTGCTGTTCAATTCTTCTGGGGTGCCTCAAAGTCCAGGTCACTTCCCCCAGTGGCAAACAGGGGGTGGGTTGGACCCAGGTCCACTGATTACTTGAGGTCCCAGCCCAGGAACCTAGTAGATAGCAGTCATCTTCTGTGTCCCTTTATGTAAGCTGAACCACCGTTTTAATTTCCTGGGTCACAACCCTGGTGCCTTCACCTTACCTCAAGGCCTTTTCCTGATGAAGTAAGTCCCAGCAAACAGCCCAGAACTATGTCTCACCCTCCCCAGATTCTGGCAACATTCCCTGTCCAAGGTCCCGTAGCTCCTTCAGCCAACCATACACGCTCCTCCAGCTCTAACAGGAAACTGAACTTACTCTGGCTCTGCAGCTCCTCTTGTACTGGCTTGCTGGGATCTGACTAGTTGTGTCCCACACCGCCACTCTACATAGATTGAATGGCTCTTTCCAATGCCATTCTCTGGGGCAAGGTGTGGCAATTCCATAGGCTTCCAGACCTAGTCCACCACATCACAGACTAAATGTTGTATTTTAATCAAGAAAGTTTATGGCTATCACTGCATCACATCATATAATATGTATTTCAAATGACAAAGGTAAAGACATGCTTAGGGACAATTCAGGAGAAGTATACAACACTGAGACTATACAAACACTATTCCTCTATGCAGTTGACTACATCAATCCATAATTCAGTCACTTTCTTACCTCAGCCCATATTGTGACTCATCACCCCCTTCATTAGAAAATTGGTTATGTTATTCAAAAGTACATTACATGGCAATCAAGCCATCTCCCCCAAGCAATGAATCCCCCATCCTCTATCCCAAACCAATGAGCCCTGACCTTGCTGTCATAAGAATATTCATATTCTCCTTCTTCCATTGAGCCATGCAAGACCATAATGTGGGAGCACAAACCATCCCCAACTGCTATTGCTTCAGCTGTGGTAAGTTTTTTTGTGGCTGAGGGGTCTGATACAGTGGGCTGTTGCTTTCATAGATCACTTCAGGGGAAAATGGTTCACCTCTGGCTTCACAAAGGTTATGAGGAGCACAGCTAGCCACAGTTATATGGACACATATGTGACACAGGCATCAAAATGAATTTGTAGACATCTCCAATGGGATTTCAGTTTGCCAAGAGCTCACACAATAACCATTCTACACCTGCTGAGAAAGTAATTAAAATATATGTTGTCACAGCCTTTTAAATAAGGCTGTGGTTTTCACTAGCCAAGGCAAAAGGAGCATACACAGTCCCCTGCCATCATGGTGGGGACATTAACTATGTTTATGACCATGTCATTTGCTGGAAGTAGTGTCCCAGCTGTCCTTGAAAGTAGACTCCTGATTGGTGACAAACCCTGTCATCATTAACTTTCCCAGTGAAATCTACACTAACATTCATAAACCACTGTTTGTGGGCCAAAACAATCATTTATATGGCTCCCTGAAAAGGGCACACTATGGGCACAGGCTCCATCAATGGCCCCAGCAGAGTTCAGAAAACCCCAGCAAATACCTCAGGAATGTGTCTCATGCCAACTCCCTTGGGATAAACCACACAGCTGACTACCTCAAAAAAGTCCACCACCTTTTTATCCACAGTTGACTTCCAAAATTCAAACTGGTTAGCTTGCAATTGACCTGTTTGAGGCAGCCAGCTTCCAGATGCCTACAGGAAGATTTAACAATACCATGCAATACCAGGCTCAGAGTTTAAGATATCATATTGGTTGAAGCTCTGAGGTTCCTTTGTGTTGCAGAGCAGCTGCGTAAATGACCTGTCCTTCTTTTCTAGGTGATGTAGTCTCAGCAGAGGAAAGAGAATTCCAACTCAGTACTACATGCATTTAGAACTCACGTGTCAGACCCTAGAGAGAATCAGGGGTATGAGTTTCTCTTCCAAAAAAAACTGCCATCCTGTGAATGTTTCAATAACCGCATACCCTTCTCCAAAAGCTAGGACTTCTGAATCAGAACATGAAACAGAATAGTGCTAGCCCCTGAGGTTAGCTTATTAGACTAAAAAGGGAAAGCACACCCTGTATATTACAATACAGGACATTCTGTTATTTTGATGTAACTTGGGGGTTATGCATGCCACAGTTCACATATTGTATTTTTCTTATATTCAGCAATTAAATGCCTGCCTCACTTGTGTCTTGTTCAGATAAATTCTAGATTTTCTTTTTCCACCCCCCACATCTCTTTCCATATTTGAAGTAGCTGTAAAGATAACAGCGGAAACAACAAATGAAAGTTCTGTGACAAGATTACATAATTGCACACTAATTTTTATGCATCAGAAGGTTTCAAAAAATTACATACTAACCAAGCTGAAGGAAAAAATATGTTCCCATCATCTCAAGGCAACATGTCTCCATATGTCTTTGTCCTTTAGGATCTCATGTAGACTTTTATAACTTTCACAGCTGTAGCTAGGGTCATTTCTCAAATAGGAATACATGTAGGCTGTTGAATGTGTAGTCAGTATAAGTAAAAGATAGGAAGAATCTTAGTCTGCAGAAATATGGAGCTATCATATTGACCTCATATTGTAGAACTGAGCTGCACAGAAAGAATGTGTCACTGCTTCACCAGAAATTGCCTTGGCACTGTGTTAAATAGATTAAACAGAAAAGCTTTCCCTGTAAATCCATTGTATTCTGCATAGGTTTGCTATGGCGTCTGTTTATAATCTTCATATAAGATCAAAGTTGGCTTCAGAATATTTTTTGATCAGGGGAAGCAAGCATTCTGCTGTACATCTGCATTATAAATAAGTATAAATCCTCCTGAGTTAGTCTACTATTAGGTTAATCATGTAAAGGATTATTGCTATAAATTAGAATTACCTCTCTTCTTTCTTGAGAGGAGTGAAATTAAAGAAGTAAGACCTCTATGTCCTTACTTTCAATATTTTATTTTCTGCTACAAGTATAATTCTTGAATCAGTGCTAAATCTACCTTCAGCTGTTTAACTTACTGATGATTTTATCTTTTATTACTGGAAAGTACAGTATTTATTCATGTAACATGACGTGCCACAATATTATAATGATTATCCAGTTGCTTTATCTATGGTCATAATACCATCTGGTATAAAGCTAGCCTTCTCATTGCATGCGTACCATCTGGAACACCATCAATCTACATTCTAATTATTGTACAGATGAGATTTTTGTTTCTACACAAACACCATATTGGCTGTATCCTTCACTGATTGCTTAATTTAAAAAAAATACAATGTAAAATAATGTAAAAAACAGAAACTTGGCATCTAAAATTAGATTTAGCTGCCACATTTCCCATGTATTTTTTCTAAGAGATTGAACAGAAGAATTCTAATATAAAACATTTACAAGTATTTTGCCACACACTGAAATGAGATCACTATCCCGTCCTTTAAATAGAATAACATTTTTAGGTCAAAGTGTATGTTTGCTCCATTCTACTGCACTAGAGCTTCTGCATAAACATACTGGGCCAAATTATGTTTGATTACACTGGGTAAATCTGTAATAACTCCATTTACTTCTATTAAATTATCTTGGTTTTACAGCACTGTAGCTTTAGATAACAATTTTGTGCACTCATTGCGCTGTTGTGTGGCTTTATTTTTACAATTATGGACCAAATTCTGACATTCTTCAGATTTTGGAGAAAATGGATGCATATTAGGATTTCAATACTGCAAAGCCTTGTACATGAATAATTTTGCATACCTGAATAGTCCTATTTAGTTCAATGGTACTGCCCAGACATGCAAAATTATTCGTGTGCAAGTTTTGTGAACCTCCAGATGGGGCATTCTATGCAAAATATGCAAATGGATAGTATGCATTTTTGCAGAGAAGCCACATACCTCTCTACATTCCAAATTACAAATTTGTGAGCAGACTTGGTGCTACCAACAGGTGTTGGCTTGACCATGCTCTTTAGCTTCCCAAACACACTCCATCTTGCCTTTTATATCTTTTGCCATTCATCTTGCATTTCCTTTGTTTCAAACACAAAATGCCCAGCACATGGCCTGGAAGCCTTAGAGTTCTGTCCATAGGCATTCCTCTTCATGCCTTGCTCAGTCATAAGATGTGGACGTGACCCTTTCAATGAATTCATTGTACAGTTTGTGTTCCTTGAAAGGACATCAAATAGACTGGGCAGTGCTGATGGTAATCTATTTGGGGGTGTCACCCTGATGCACAGCATAAGTCAAGTTCAGAAACACAGATATACCATACAGAACTATAATTTACAATACCAAGGTGATACAAACATATAAACAAGATTACTATATTTAGTGAACTTTAGTGAATATTTAGTGAATTTATATTTATGTATATTTAGTGAATTTTCCAGTGATACCTTACAAGGTATATCTGGTAAGATTCATTGCCTTTTTATAATATTGGTATCAAGAATATCATAAAGTGTCTCCAATATTCCATACAGCATCACACACCCTTTATAATTACTTTTCATTATATTATCTCAACCTACATGTTTCATTTTGCATTGGTAAAATTCTTTGTTCTTGAAGAATAATACCAGATTTAGTGTGTCCATTTTTCAATATATACCTCATTGAAAAGTGCTTAACAAAATTGCTGTCAGAAGATGATACATTTACAACATCACAACAAAACAAATAGCTAATTAGGGATGATATTCAATTCCCCTCCCCCACTTGGTGAACTAAAATTTAGGTAAAAATAGAAAACGTATAAAATTAATAAATAAGAAATCAGTAAAACTTTATAAAACTGTCTGTTAAAATCACAAGCTTAAACAAGCTAGAACTGCCCCCAGCGTAATGCTGCTTGCTTGTAAATGATGCCCCTTTGGCAAAAACAAACAAAAAACAATAAAATGCAAAATTCTCTTAATTAGTTGAAATTTCAAACTAAGTGCCCGTTCTTTTTGGATATCAAATCATTATGAAGGTGGAATAAAGCCTAGAGAAACGACTTCAGCAGAAAGTGTAACATGAAGATCATATGATGTTATTTAACTCTTAATTTTCAGCCTCTTCGCATCAGTAATTTTTTTCCCCTCAGCCTAAGTGTTCGCCCGAGATTGCAGCGTGCAAAGAGATCTCAATAAACCCAGTGTGCACATTCTTTGTGAATAAAATAACAAGTCTTTTGGCTTTGTGTGGCCAAAGTACAGAGGTCTGGGAATAGGCAAGCAAAAACTTAGCTCTATGAATAAATTTAAAGAAACATCTATAATAAGTTTAAGGTCTATGCCACAATTTTAAAATAAGGCCTACAGCAATTTCACTAGGTCAATGCACAGAAGATACCCTTTATTAATCAAACTTTCCATTCCTATTTTTTTAAAATAACACACTTGTACTTGTATCCTGAAAGTTTTCTCATCTGCTAAATTGTACCCCAAGCAAACCATTAAATTGACTACAACTTTTTTTGTTTTCTTTTCTCTTTTCAAATAATGACAAGTTATTATATTCACCTTCCCTGGTTCCTCAATACGATACACTAACCACACACAAGTGGTATCTCACATGGAATTTAAATTGGGTACTGTAACCTGTATTCACCTATTATAAAAAGAATCCTACAAAAATGGACATGATGGCTGATGATTCAGTAAAGTGAAGAAGAAAGTATGGGAACAATGGGTAAACATTTCAAAAGTGCATATAAAGCAGATATTTATAAAGATATCTAGACACTTATGCAGAGTGATGCTACTGGGATTTTCCAAAGTGCCTTGAAGTCTAACTCTTGCCTATAACAATAAAACATAGGATCCTAAATGCTCATGTGCCATTTAAAAGTTGAACTTGAACTCCTGAGTCACAACTGTGCTTTTGAAATTAAAATACCTGTTGAATCAGAGTGATGGGATAGTATTTTTCCATTTTACTGGCACATAGGAAGAGATAGGAGAGGAGACAAAAGAAACCAGGGTTAGCAACCAGAGACATCTTCTCACAGATGACTATGAATTAAATCCAATAGGCAAAGTATCATCAGAAAGGTTGTTTATAATAGGAAATGTTTGTAACTCTGAATAAAATTGTAGGGTAAATTGAGGCAGTCCATGGTATCTTGCTGAGAACTGACAAACTCAAATCTGAAAGTATCAGGCCAAGCCTGGGAAGTATACAATTCAACAGTTACTGTGACCCTGGTTCCCCTGACAACTACATTCCAAAGGGGCCTCTCTCACTCTGATAAGGCCTGGCTGGTATCAGCCAGGCTGTGCAGGATTCTCACTGCCTCTTGTGATTTCAGATTAATGAGCTTGAGTCCCAAGGACTGTGCCAGAACAAGATGGAGTCAAGCCGCCATAGACATCACAATTTCAGCTAACAAGTTGCAGCAATATATTCATTCTGGGGGCTGCCATCCTGTTTATGTTGGCTTATTTAGCTTGTTAGGAATAACTACCTGTATTAGTGATAACATGTTTAATTGGCAATGGGCGGAGATGCTGTGTAACTGTCGTAGACCATTGGCTTATGTGCATATCTCATTTCCGCTGCTAGACCTATCAAATCACTTCCCCTCCGTCCATCTGCTACCTATATAATCTAATGTATGTTTTGGTTAAGTTAGTGCTCTCCAGGCTAAACACCTGGTCCGCACTCTGCCAGTGCTGTGTGTTCAATAAATCCTCTGCTTGTTTTCACCTGCACCCAGTGTGTCCGGCTATTATTCCCTACAAAAATGTTATGGTTATTCTTTCAAAAATCTTGAAAAATCTTCCAAAAAAGCTTGCAATTGAATATTGACTTAATACAGCTTTGACACTTCACTACACAGAAAGAAAATGTTGCTTTTAACCATTTTCATTTAAATGAAACAAGAACAGAAATAGTTTCCATATCTTGTCAAATCTTTTCTTTTAAATTTTCCTTTTTTTAGTAGTTTATGTTTAACACAGTATTTATTGTATAGCTTTTTTTAACATGTAACACTGCTGCTGACTGATTGCATACTTCTGGCTTCAAATATGGTTTTTGGTTGACTAGGCAGTTTACAACTTCTGTGTTTGTAACTCTGAGGTTCTATTTTATATCTCTTGAGTCTAATAATTAGAATGTACAACCAAGGGAAGTCAGTTAGTTGCACTGTATATTGTACAATTTTGTAATTCATGTGATCGCTAATTATTAAAAGGCATTTTATTTTGCTGATTGTTTTAAAGCTAATGACTGTTATGTCACTAGGATGTAAGCACAGCTGTGAGTAATATTAGGGTTTGCCACGACCTGTCTCATGCTTTATGGTTCTCAAACTGTGGGTCATGACTCCAAAGTGGGTCATGACCCCATTTTAATGGGATTGCCAGGGCTGGCATTAGATTTGCTATGGTTCAGGACCAGACCTGAAATTCTGGCCCCACCACTTGGAGCCAAAGCTCAAGCCCAAACACCATCTCCCAGGACTGAAACCAAAAGCTTGAGGGTGGCAGGACTCAGATTACAGATGTCCCACATGAAGCTGAAGCCTTTGAGCTTCAGCTTTGGCTCCCTATTCAAGTGTGCTGGTATTTGGACATTAGCTTCTCCCTCCCCATCCTGTCCTTGGGGTGATGGGGCTCAGGCTTTGGTACCCTGTTCTAGAGTTCTGTAGTAATTTTTGTTGTCAGAAAAGGATCATGGTGCAATGAAATTTGAAAACCCGTGCTTTAAGGTATTCCTTGTTTGTTTTGAATAAAGTTAAGAAGAGAACTCAACTCTTTAAATATCACAAAAAATTTGCACATAAGTTAAAATGCATGCAGTCTCCCTGTATGTCTATTAACATAGACCCATATATATTTATATGAATGCATGTACATATGAACACACACACCACTTGAGAAATTTCTGTTTTTCATTTGAAAAGGGAAAATGTCAAGAGTAATGATCTAGCAGATAGAAAATGTAGTAACAAATGCAATAGGTTCTCCTACTAACCAGACTTGGTCATTAAAGTTATTAAAATGAATGATGAAACTGTTGGAAACTTCCTAATAAACAATGTGTATTTTTCAGCAGAAAGTATTTTCCTAGAGTTGTACTAGTGATTCATTATGTGTAGTCATTGCTTCTGGGTTCAGCGTCATATCAGTGCATCAGTACTTTATTCATGCCACAATATGAAGATGCCCTCTTCTGAATGATATACAAAAGTGAGGTCTTGGCCACTTGGTGCTATCCCATGGCACTGTTTCTAAGATTACATGTGTTAACAAAGCTAACTGTTAACATAGCTAAGTTCTGACTTACGTGATAATATTTGTATTTAATTTGTTCTATCAGAGCCAAAAATGTTCTTTGCTTTTTACTCTGAACTTCTTACAAGTATATAAGTACCTCGGGAGAACATATCTGATATTAAAGAACTCCTAATCTAGTAAACAAAGACGTAACAAGATCCAGTGGTTTGAAATTGAAAATCAGAAAAATTCAAATTGGAAATAAGACACACATTTTTAACAATGTGAATAATTAGCTGCTGGAACAGTTTACAAAGAGTTGAAGAACATTCTTCATTACAGTACTTGAAGCCTTGAAATCAAGACTGGATGCACTTCTAAAGACATGATCTATTTCAATCATAAGTTACTTAAAGAATTGATGGGTGAAATACCATGGCCTATGTTATAAAGAAATTCATTACTTGTTCATGGAGAAACCTTCTAGCTTTAAAATATATACATATATTCACATATAAAAATACATATATATGTGAAAATGTTGAGTGGTGTGTTAAACACTTGCATTCGTCCCTAGCAATGGATGGAGGGATACATCCCTCATCTATATTACACAGTTACTGTGAAGCTTAATTAATGAAATATCTCTAAAATCACTTGATATACTCAGCAATATTTTGCTTCGTATAGACAACATTTCATCTTGCTTCCTACCCGCAACTCAAAATGTATCATTGGTCATTTTTACTCTGTCTCTTTTAAAAAACTTAGCTATGTAACAACTGTCCATGCCTTCTTTGTCATTTTTCTTGGGTGGCATGGCCTCTTCCTTCTTATTTAAAAAGCTGTTTTAAAATACCCAATATATTTCTTATTTCAAAATAAATTGCATTGTTTTGCAAAAGGACGCACACAACAATTGGCAAACTGTATTGTTTGTGCTACAGTTCTCAGTGAGAAGAGTTATTAACCACCATCTGTTTAAGGTGCAATGTTAACCATGGACTTCTTGGTTCTTTGTTCTTAAGATGAAGAGTTTTCATATTCTATTAATACCATTGGCATAAAGCCATGTGGAAAACTGTTGGACTATGGCATAAGCAAACTGTGGGGCTTTTTAACAATTAGTTTCCTCTTTATTTCTTTTTGTTTAAACATACTGACCTACAACTGTAGTTTAAAGTAGTAAAAAATATGGAGTTTGTGTTATTGGTTGTGTTTCCAGAAAAAGATATTCTTAATTTTTAAATATGTATCAGTATTTCTCAGGATTTCTTTGACAGATATGGTTCCTGTAAAATTACAATCATCATGACCAGTTCTCTACTTTCTTTGATAGATAGTGTAAAAACTGCAATGTGAACTCACTACTGCTGACCAAAGAACTGTACAAATAATTTCCAAAATACAAGTGACTGAAAGCTCTGATGCTGACCTTGGGTCAAAACCTGCCCTTACACTAATGTAAAACTGCAGTTATCCCCATTAACTTCAGTGTAGTTATTCTGTGTCTACATCATAGTGACCGACAACTGAAATTGTCTCTCTATCATAGTAAAGCAAGCAAAATAAATAAAACAACTCAGAAAATCACATCATAGCAATTTATCACTTGGAAAAGTCGATAAGTATTAACAACAAACAGACACATGAAAGATAAATTCCTACAAAATAAACTACATCAAAACTATATTAATGCAAAAAAACCCCATTAGTTTAATATTAAAACCAAACATTAACTACAAGTTGAGAAATGAGAAAGATCTGAGGTCCATACACACTATATGTAGTATATATTCTATATGTTTTGTATGATACATTTTTGTAAAAAATGATAACTTATAATGCCATATATTTAATGGAAAATGGAATAAAAGAGATGTCTGGAATGTAGCAAAGTTGCCATTATTGTTGAAAAGTTAATTTTTGCAGTTCCTGACTTCTGATTAGTTTTAGTAACCTGAACAGTGCATTCCATAGAGAGGAAGTTTATAGCAATGAAGCTCATAAACGAAAAACTAAGAACCAGATTTTGTTTATAGTTACATTCGTGGTATCCCACTTTCTTTGATAGGTTTCAGTGTGCTTGAAAAGAGCAGAATTTACACACAAAAGCTGAGAGAATAGAGAGAAGCTCAGAGAATAGCCAACACCTTTGGCATGGTAGATTTGACTGCAAAACAAAGCTCACCGTTGCACAATCCCCAAGCTAAATGCTATAAACCAGGCATTACAGCTCTTCTGTTGATATTGTGAAAATAATTATGATTGTGAGCTGTCAGAAAGATTCAGTGCACCAATTATGTTCATCACCAACTGACAATCTACCTAGGCAAATCCTTTTAAAATACAAGACTCCTACAACACTAATGAGCTATTAAAGAACAAAATATATAGCTCCCATGAGTAGCAGGCACAGCATCATAGCTTAACATTTCTCTAAACTGTAAATCTTATACATGCCTATTGGCAATGATATGCCACAAATGTCAGTATAAAATCTTGTTTTCCAGCTTCATCAATAATATTGCATTACATTCACAATGTGCAAACTAAATCTACTCTATGCATACAAAGAGTATTTGTTGCATAGAGACCGAGATTTCATCTCCAGGGAGGAATGAGAGTAAGGGCTGACATTACTGTTAAGAGTCCCCCTGAAAATTTCAGTAGTATCTCTATGAAGACCTTATCTCTGTTTTCAGTGAAAGATTTTTTTAAAATGCAATGGTGACCGTGAAACAGTGCTACAATCTCTGTCAGATTGTGTGCTGCAACGTAGTCATTTGTCACAATGTCATATACACTGAGGTATCTCATTGAATTGCCATGCCCTGAAAAGCCCTGAAAACCTGTTCCTTCTAAGAATGAGACACAATAAAACCGGAGTCTGTGCTACTAAAGAAAAATGTTTTGTTTGTCAGTAATGTTGAGAATTGCAACTTCACAAAAAAGAACACTCTCTCCTGTATTATCTTAGCACAGTTCGTCAACTGCACAGATATACCGGGGGGGGGGTCATTATTTGTGTAGCACTTCAAAATAATTTCTTTTGACATATTGCTTCCATATCTCCACAAGACCTGGGACACACTATAGATAATAGCCCTCATGAACCAGAGGTCTTCATGAATGTAGGGCTCGATCACCTGGTAACCAAATTGGAATCAGATGCCACAGGAAAAAAAACAGCTAATGACACATGAATATTACTAACTAGTGAGATCCAATAATGAGTTTATTAATGAGGCAGGATATGAGCAATTGAGTATAATGATTGAATTCATGAGGGGGTCAGGCCTCAAAATTAGAACAGAGCCAAGCTGGAGTAAAGAATCAGGACGACAGGATATCCAGAGCAGAGCTTATGGTCAGAGAGCAGGTATCAGCACCAAAAGCAAGCAACAATAGATGAGCCATAGACATGACTGGGAAGCAGAGCAGGAGGTCTGGCATTGGTAGCTGAATGCTGGATCCAGGGATGAGCCAAATATGTGTTTGAGAAACAGAGCAGGTGGTCAGAATAAGAGATATCAAGAATGCGAAGGGCAGTAAATGAAGCAGGCATAAGAACAGATAGGGCAGGAGACAGCATGGGAAGTAGGACCAAATGCAGTAGTGGTCATGAAACATATTGAGTGACCAGTGAGCACTGGCTGCTGCTGGACCAAGTAGCACAGGGACAGGCAATAAGCTGGATGTGGTTTGCCAGGGTTAGCCCAACAGGCTGCTGGCACTTCATTTACTTGTGTGTCCACAGGTACAGCCGCTTGCAGCTCCCATTGGCTGAGGATTATTGATCCCAGCCAATGGGAACTGTGGGAAGCAATGCGGTCTAGGACACCACATCCTGCAGCTTCCACTGGCCAGGATCGGTGATTAGCTAGTGGGAGCTGCAAGCAGCTGTACTCACGGAGATGCAGGGGGCCCACCAGGGGCTAAGCATGATGAATTGCATCTGACCTGCAGGCTGCTTATTGTCCACCCCTGAAGTAGTAGCTACATCCAGCTCTCTAAGAGCCATGAAGTGCAATTGATCGAGTCTGACAAATTTTGGCCATTTGTGAGTGTATTGGGAAAAGAGTCTGAAAAAGGGGCATCAAAATCTGTGCTGTGGTTCCACAAGTAAAATTAGATGGCAATATCATACTATTTCAGAGAGCCACATCTGTCTCAGTATATGCTTCTTTGTGGGAAAGGGCATTTACTTTCCTGCTTCACGACCCAGGAATTTAGGTAATGATGAAATCAAATGTGGTAAAAAAAAGTGACTAACAGATCTGCTTGTTATAAAGATTATGGGCCTGATGGAGATATACAAATTTCTTGTGGTCAACATGTACTTGATAGAGAACTAAGTCCATTTCAAGAGATGTCTCCATTCTTCAAATTCTTGTCTGATTGTGGAAGTTCCTTGCCCCAGCTAACAGTTTTTCTCAGTGGGGGTCAGTTTATATTAATAATATGCACCAAGATGGATTAGTTATTGAGGTCTGCATTTTATGAAATTTTAGCCCTGATTGCTAACTTCAAAGTTTCTGCTTCATAAATGCCTCTTGTTGAGGAGGCGTAAGGGTGTGGTGGGGTAGGGGGCCCGGGCCCTCCCTCTCCACCAGGCCCCAGCCTACTATCAGTAGTGGGTGGTTCCCACTACTGGCTTGGCGGGGAGTCCTCCCCAAAATGCGCCGAGTCCTCCAGGGCACCTCCTGCTCCCCACCCTGCGCTGCTTCCTACCCCATCCCCCTGACCAGCATAGGCCCAACCTGTGCATGCAGACCTCGCTGCGGTAGCGGTGTTGGCAGGCTCAGCAGTGGCGGTCTGTCCTACAGCTGGTGCAGCAGTGGCATCTGGTGAAGTGGCAATAGTTGACGTGGTGGCAGCTGGTGCGGCGACGGCGGCTAGGGTAGCTGCAAGCCACAGTCGGCATGGCAGCTGATGTCGGCGCAGTGGTTGTGGCTGTAGCTATGGCTGGGATGGCGCTTTGGGCTCCTTCAGCCAGGGCGGCTGCTCCTGTGCTTCAGCAGGAGCTCCTTCCCCTTCGGAGATCAGCCCTGACTGAGCTGCTTCTCTGGCCTTTATACCATGCCTACAGTTGGAGCATGCTCAGCAAGGATGCGGGGGAGGGGCCTTCTCAGCCCAGCAGACCTGGTTAGCCTCCCCGCAGCCAGTGCGGAGCTGGGACGCTCCATCACACTTCCTAAGTGGAGTATTTTGCATTTGTCTTTATTAAACTTCATCCCTCAGACCATTTTTCTAGTTTGTCCAGATCATTTTGAATTATGACCCTATCCTCCAAAGCGCTTGCAACCCTTCCCAATTGGGAGGCCAGATCTGCATCCACCTTATAGTAGCTCCATCTAGGTTGTATTTGCATACTTTGTTGATAAGAAGGTCACGTAAGACCGTATCAAATGCTTTACTAAAGTCTAGGTATACCACGTCTACCGCTTCTCCCTTATCCACAAAGCTTTTTAACCTATCAAAGAAAGCTATCAGATTGGTTTGACATGATTTGTTCTATAGAAGTCCATGCTGGCTGTTACCTATCACATTATTATCTTCCAGTTATTCGCAGGTGAAATCCTTAATTACTTACTCCATTATCTTCTCTGGAACAGAAGTTAAACTAACTGGTCTATAGTTTCCTGGGTTGTTCTTATTTCCCTTTTTATACATGGGCACTATATTTGCCTTTTTCCCCATCTTCTGGAATCTCTCCCAACTTTCATGACTTTGCAAAGATGATAGCTAACAGCTCAGATACCTCCTCTATCAGCTCCTTGAGTATTCTAGGATGCATTTCATCAGGTGACCTGCAGATATCTAACTTTTCTAAGTAATTTTAACTCATTCTTTTTTTTTTTTGTTAATCTTCTAAACCTACCCTATTCCATAGTATTCACTATGTTAGGCACTCCATCATCAGATTTCTTGGTGAAGACCAAAACAAAGAAGTCATTAAGCTCCTCTGCCATTTCCAAGTTTCCTGTTATTGTTTCTCTCTCCTCACTAAGCAATGGGCCTGTCTTTGGTCTTCCTCTTGCTTCTAATATATTTATAAAAGGTCTTCTTGTTTCCCTTTATGTCTGCAGCTAGTTTGAGCTCGTTTTGTGCCTTTGCCTTTCTAATCTTGCCTCTGCAAACTTGTGTCGTTTGCTTATACAGCCTCTTCCCAACTTACGAAATGGTTACAGACCAAGCAATTGGTCGTAAGTCAGACCCCATAGAGTTACATGCGACCGTGCTGTTTGTAAGCACAGATCGCGTTTGTAACTTGGGGTCCGCCATTTACGACAGCTTTGGTCGTAATTGCGAATGGTCGTAAGTCGACCGTTCGCAATTTGGGGACTGGCTGTATTCATCCTTTGTAATTTGATCTGGTTTCTACTTCTTATGAGACTCATTTTAGAATTTTTGATTGTGTAAGGGTATGTCTACACTACAGTGTTATTTTGAAATATCTTATTTTGAAATAGTTAATCCGAAATAAATTATTTCAAAATAATGCATCTACACACAAAATACATTTCAAAATAGTGTTTTGCTATTTTGAAATAGCGCGTCCACACAGAGTGGACACTGAATTGCATTTAAGGCTGGCCGGAACCAGGTCCAGCAGGGCATCAGGTCAGGAGTTACTTTGTGTGGCTGCTGCCTGAGGCTATCTGAGGCCTGTGCTTAAAGGGACCCTCCCTGGACAGCCAGTTCTCAGCTTTCCCTGCTTGCTTGCCTACCTCAATGAGGGACAGCAAAGCATTTTGTTTCTGCGTGCTCTGGTTGCCCTCACTCGGGACACCACAGCACTCTGCAACATGGAGCCAGAGCTGCCCCTGGGCACTCTGGTGCTTCTCGTGGATGCATTGCTGTGAGCCTGGCTGCACTTTCTGCAGGCTGCCATCTGGGAGGTCCATTGGGGGGGCTGTCAGTATCCAGGAGGCCCTGCAGGAGAGCTTCCACCCTGAGGAGCACTAAGAGCCTCCCTGGCCTGCCCCACTGGGGGCTTGTGCCTCATTCCTCCCTTACGTCCTTCCACTTACCCTTCTCTAACCACCCTTCCTGATGTCAAATAAAATACACGTATTTTCATGAACACAAACTGTCTTTATTTAACAAAACTGGGGGGGGGTGAAACTCTGGTGAGACTGGGGAAAGGAGGCGGGAGAGGGGAGAAGAGAGGGTGGGAGAGCGGAGGGGGGAAACCTGGGAGGAGGGAGCTGGAAGGGGGAAGCAAGGAGAAGAAGGGGGAAGGGGAAGCTCAGGGCTCAGGGTTGTGGGTCTCATTGGACCAACTTGATTTTCATGCAAACCTGCTCTTGGGTTCGCATGTGGCCCTTGGCGGCCAGGCTGGCAGCTATCCTGCCATAGACAGCCGCATTCCTCCATATAATGTGGAGATCATGGAAGTTGGGGGCATCCCCCTGCAAACTGAATAAGGTCCATTATCTCCACCCTGGACTAGGAAGGCACCTGCTTTCTCCGGGCTCTAGCAGGCTCCTGGGAGCTGGCACACTGCTCCTGGGGAGCGGTGGAGGGCTGGCTGCCAGTGGCTTCCTGGCTTATGTTTTGGAGCCACTGGGTCAGGGGCAGTGACTGCTGGCTCTGGGCTGGCAGGCTTGGAGCTGGCACAGGCACTGTGGCCAGAGTCAACCCCTTTAAGGGCTCTGGGGAGGGGGGAGGGAGAGGACTGTTCTTGGTTGAGGCTGGAGTGACCACCAGGGCACCCTGGGAAGGCTGGAGGCCCCTTATTTCGAAATAAATGTCTACACATCACTTATTTCAAAATAGCTATTTCGAATTTGGTGTTATTCCTCGTAGAATGAGGTATACCAAATTTGAAATAAGCACTCCGCTATTTCAAATTAATTTCAAAATAGCGGTTTGGCTGTGTAGATGCTAGTAAAGTTATTTCGAAATAACGGCTGTACCCTAAGATCTCCTAGTTAAGCCAAGGTGGTCTCTTGCCATATTTTCTATCTTGCCTACTGTCAGGGCTGTTCCCATTCTCACATTCTGAGTACTGAAGGTAGGGGTCAGCAAAGACCTTAAAAACCTTGCCGATATAGGCTCTGCTTACAAAAAAACAAAACAAAAACAAACAAAAAAAACCTCCCCAGAGTCACAGATGCACTGGTTCTGAGAAAAAAACAAAAACAAAAAGCTGCCACCATCAAGTGATTTCACCCTAAAAAACACGAGGAAATACTTGAATTCCTTCCCCAGGGGTAACCCAAGCTCTTTTGCCACAAAAGAGTTTGGAAAAAGAAAAGAGAGAAACAAGCTACAGTCTCTGGTAGCTGACCACCCAGTGTAGGCAGGCCAATACACACACAGACCCACTATTACTTTCCAGGACAAAAGAATCAAATCATCACCTTAAAGAAAGTGATTTTTATTAACAAACAAAAGATGTACTTGATAAATCATTCTTGGTTGCTAGGTGTTACAAAGCAACTAAGTAAAAACAAATTAATACACAGAGAAAATCTCTGGAAACAACTCTTAGACAGTGAATGGGGGAAGGAAGGCATGGATTCACATGGCAAAGTTTAAACCAAACAACCAAAGCAAAGAAAAATACGCTGATTATGAGTAGATACACTTTTCCCTTTTATTTACTCATGAACCCTTCCTTGTTCAGTCCACTTCCATGCCTCAAATTCCTTGGAGACATGGTAGTCCTGTCTGTGTTTAAATCATTCTGTTTCCTCTCAACTCCTGGCTTAATTTTCCCATACAAAGAAAGCAGTCAAGGTATCTTATACAATTCAGATTTCAGTACTATATCCCCATTGGTTCTTCTATACCCTTGCTAGCTACCTGAGTTTAACTCCTTAGTCACGGGGTGCTGGCCAGCACGCCTCCTTTTCATCATACCTATGCAGTGAAATAGTTTGGTTTTGGGACCTTATTAATGTCCCTTTAAAAAAACTGCCAAATGTCTTCAGTTGTTTTTCCTCTTAATCTCATTTCCCATTTCCCAAAACATGTCATTCACAAAATGTTGAAACACAACTGGCACATTACACATCCCAAATGGCATTGCTAAATATTTAAAATGTGTGTACTAAGTGCAAAACACCATCTTCCTTGCACAAACCAGATTCTAGACTGAGAATAACCCATTGAGGAAAAAAAAAAAAAACCACCGTAGCCAAGCAAAGTCTTTTGAAAAGTTCATTAGTGAGTGGCAAAATATAGCAATTTCAAACTGTCATTATATTCAAAGCCAAGTAAACAACATTGGCCTGCAAGAAACCACTATCTTTTTCATGAAAATGATTGGAACCCCTGCCAAAGAGGTTGAAGGATGGATAAACTCCTCTAAATTCTCCTGAAGTATCTGGAGTTCTATTTCCAGGAAGGAATAAATATAGCCAAAGGGAAGGTCAGCCCTAGCCTGCAGTCACTGGGGCAGTCATGACTACGATGCAACAACATGTCAACAGTCCTCCTTTTGTCACATTATTAAATGATAATACCCAGTATAGATTTGTCAAGAACAAATGCCAAATCGATCTAATTTTCCTCAATGACAGGGTTATGAGATAGAGGATCAAGAGAAGCAGTAGATGTGATAGATCTTAATTTTAGGAAGCCCTTTGACACAGTTCCACATGTCAAACAAATTAAGGAGAAGTGGTATAGATTGAATTGCTATAAGGTAAAGATACAATTAATTGAAAGATCTTGCTCAAAAAGTATTTAGCAGCATTCTGATGTGGACTTCTGCTGTCCTGAGTCTGGTACTACTCAATATTTTCATTCATCAGCTGGATAACAGAGTGGATAGTATGCTTACAAAAATCTGCAGATGACACAAAATGGCAGGACCATGGATGTTGCAGGACCAGAGAGCCCTGGTTGAAGGCTGGTGGCCGGGAACCCTGTGGGCCAGCAGAGCAGCAGGCTGCAAGTAGTGGGTCTGGCCAAGGGGGCCAGCAGGACAGAAATGCTGGTGGTGGGGGGGAGCCAGCTGGGAGCTAGTGGCCCGGCCAGGGTTTGGGGAGCGGTGCTGTAGCAGGGGGAGCAGATATGACCTCTCTGGGTCTGCCAAGATCCCTCATCCAGGACTGGTCACATCTCAAGGGTGCTGGACCAGGGACGTCCAACCTGTACTTCAGATTTAGACCACTGAAGGTTAAAACATTGCATGTCTATAAATAGCTCAGCAACCTTATAAATTAATGGACTAAATTTTACCTTTAATTTAAACCCAAGAAACTGCAGAGGGGGAAAAAAATTTTTCTGTAAATTTGGAATCCCTCACCTCAGAGAAAAGACCCGATTCTTTCTTTATACAGTCACATAAAACTAATCGATGCTAATGGGAATTGCAGAGATGCAGCGGGGCTCAAAATTACGCCTTAACATTTAGAATAAACATTTTTTCCTTTTTACATTTTGAAACAAATCTTTTTAGTCTGTCTCCTGCTTTTTAGCATGAAAAATGACTTTATGAATCCCAGAAACCTGTTTACATGTGGAAAACAAATTCCTCACTGCAGGTGCTCAAAAAACTCAATACCCTTGTGGTGATGTTCTGAGGAATTGTTAGTGGAAATAAAAGTGTTTTACTTCTGCACCATGCACCTCTGCCAGCAATTGAAGATGAGTTTCTCATTGGAATATGCCACTGGTAAAATCAGAGTGGTTTCCAGTTTGAAGTGGTTTTTAAAATGTTATTTATTTACTTAAGCTTTTTATTGTTTTAATTGGTACTTTATGCTGTTGGTTATGGTGCCTAATTGATTGCACATCTGTTTCATTTTATATCACATTTGATGAGTTATTGATTGCCCAGTGCTTTCAGAACACTGAGGACTTTCCTAGTGAAGCACATAAAAGGATAAATACCCTAACCCTGCCACAACAATAACTTGTAGTAGTAAGACTGTTGCAGAATTCCGTATAAAAGATTCCTACCATTGCAATCCATTGATCTGGCAAGGTGCACTGCATTTCAATGTTGTAAACTGGTCCTGTATTTTTAAGCCCAGGTCCACGCTTTGAAAGAAGAAAACACAAAACAATCATAAAAGTGACCACTTTTCTTTGGGCATGTAGCATTAGAAATTTGCTACCATTGTGGCTATCACTATTGATTTGCAACAGTTAAAATCCAAACTCAGTTTTTCAAAAGAAGGATTTGCCTCAAGAAGACTAAATGGTAGCCCTTAACTCCTGTTACAGAGCTACTGTGTTGCCAGTCCAACAGGCAGCTTAAAGGCTTTTTAAACTACATTTTCTTTGGAATAATTTATTTTTCTTGCAATCATCTCCGTTTTCCCAAATGAAGGTCAGCATTGCCTTACAGAGATTGCTGTAAGGAATTAGATTAAGATGTTTATATTGGTTATACAAGTGAAAGAAGACTCTCTGAAACTGATCCACTCTGAAGATACTTAATCAAGCAGAATTGATGTTTGTTATAAAAATCAGGGAAGTCTTTAACATCATCACGAATAAGCTGTGAAAACAAAATTACTCCATAACATTTTTTCCTTAAGACTCGCTAAGAAGAAATGGGGGTAAGCATGAAAATTCTGTGCAGGGCTGTCAATGGGTAGGGATGGGGGTGGGGAAGGGACAGTTGCCACCGGCATGACTCTGTGCCCTTTTAAATCGTCACCAGAACTCTGCACAGTACAGTCTGGGTGATGCTGAGGGCTGGCTGTCCCTAGCCCTGCCCCTTCCGGGGACCCCAGAGACGAGGCCCATCTCACATTGCTGGGGGCTCCATGAAGTCTCTCTCTAGTCCTGATTCTGTGTTATTCTCCAGCCTGTATGACTGTTTCACTGTGGGATCCCCTGGCAAAGGAGAATATCTCTCTGGCATAAAATCAGAGGTATCATCTCCTGCCATACCCACCCCTGAATCCAAATGTAGGGGCCATGCCAGAAGAGGGAAAGTGTGTGTGGGTTGTGGCAGAACTCTCTACTGTTTTTTGCTGATCCTCCATTAACATAGGTTCCTTGGGACTAGGCTGGCTTAGAATTAGGGGGTTACAGCAGGCTCCCTGATGCTCTATCCTTTTGCAGTGGAGCTCAGATACAGGACAGAATCAAGCCCTGAGTTTATTTTGTGTTCCTGGAGGTTCTTGCTGCAGGTTCAATGGCAGGGTATTTCTGAAGTGTTGCTTTGACCTAGCATCAGACGTTACATATTTTAATCAGGTTGCAATTATGTCGTTTCAGCAAATGTGCAGTGAGTGCCCACATTTTATTCGTGTTTTAGTCATTTTCATTTTTATTCCAATTTCTACAATTTCTTTTAAGAGCTGGGGCCTTCTGTATACTCTATTCTATGAGACATAGCTCTCCTTCATACTGCACAGTGAATGAATGAGGATATTTGCTGTTCAACTATTACTGAGTAGACAAAAATGGAATGAAGCTTATTTAGTTTGTTGAAAACAGGTTTATAAGCATCTTGCAATAAACTGAAAATTGGGCACTGAGATGACAGGAAATCCCACCCCACCGTCTGTTTGCATGCTCCCCAGGGAAGAAGTCTGTACACATTGCAGCCGCAAGAGCACTGAGTAGCTGGCTGCTGCTGCAGGGACCCAGCCAGCAGAAAATCAGCTCCAGATTGAGGGCATGCCCAGGAAGCATCCTGAGCATGTGGTTCTGTGAGCCTGTCACACTGGATATAAGAATCAGCCAGAACCCAAAGGAGAAGGAGATGCCTCTGATCTGTGTCTGATGGACTAATGCTAGCACTGGGACTGTCTGGCTAATCAAGAAGACGGTTGCAGATAAAGTTGAGTATATGTTACCTCTTAACAGGCTTGGAGTAATTTCTGGGTAAACTCCTAGCTCCCCAATGGGTAGAAGCAGTGAGAGAGTGGAACTACAGGTACTAGCAAAAGGGTAACTACACCTCTTTACCTACTCAGTAATCCCTCAGTCTATATTTTTGTATGTAAAAGCACATCCAGAATCCCAATGAAGTCAATGAAAATATTCAGATTAGCTCTGATGAGAATTGTGATGAGAGTGCTCTATGTCTATCTATGTGAGTAGTTAATAGATAAGATGACAGCAGATGTCACTCAAGAAAATGTAGCAAAGCTCCTAAGTTTTGCAGGACCAATAAAACTGGTGTATATATTGATAATGCCTGCTTTTGTGCTACTGGTAACAAATTGAATCAAGCCCTGGAGTTTGTACCTTGTTCTTGGTTTTAAGTGCAGAATTGTATAGAAATACAAAAAAAAGCAGCTAAAATTCTCCAAGATGATGAGCATTTTCATCTCCCACATATTCACTTCATGCCAAATGTAAGCATACCTTTATCTTCTCACTGGTAATGTTGGGGAGGAGGGAGCCGAAATAGTAGATATAAGCATTCTTTTTCTGATCTAAGATGTCTGTTTCTATTGTTCCATGAGGTCACATTCTGAACCCTGCTGAGAGATCAAGCACATCCCTGCAAAAAGCTGTATCTTAACTGCTTTCAAATTCTCAAGAAGTCAGGCTAAAATCTTGAATTTCTTTTTTGGAAGCAACCTGCATAGACCCAGAGGAAGGAGCGTGGGTCACAGGAGGAAAGAATTTGTAGAAGACATCAGAAGTCACTCTGTGGCTATGTATATTACGCCTCAGTTGGAAAAGCTCTATAATTAGTTGCTTTAATAAGAATGGAGCATTTTTATTAGCCAGTGAGGTATGGCTAGACTACATCTTTTTTCGGAAAAAGCTACGCAAAATGCGCTCCGCATTTTGCATAGCTTTTTCCAATTCTTTTGTCGGAAGAGGCTTTTTCGACATTTGGCCCATCTAGACTGGGCCAAATGTCAGAAAAAAACCCTCGTCCAGAAGCCCCCTTATTCCTCGTGGAACAAGGAATACAGGGGCTTCCGAAAAAGTGCATTTGCTCTTCCGAAAAAAAAAAGCAGAAGAGCAAATGCATTCCTTGGATGCAGAACAGTTTTTCCGGGATACCTCTGGTATCCCGGAAAAACTGTGTAGTAGATGTACCCTGAGCCACTATTTATGAACTAGACATACCCTGAGCCACTTTTTTTGAACCACTTTTGGCTAAACATTACAGAAAGAATATGGTACTGTGATGGAATATTCCATATTGGTTTTGATTTTTTGACACTCAGAAGGAATCACCAAAAAAAAAAATCACATCAGTCAAAATGAAAATACCATGCAATGGTGGAGTGAAACCACAGTTTAAATAAAAATGTATATAATCGGTGTTGCAAATTCAAATAAAATCCCTCCAACACCAAATCCTATTATTACTATTTAGCATTTACTTTATGATTATGCCCAATAGTCCCAACTAGAGGACCCTAACATGCTGGGTTCAGTCACAAACCTCTGATCTAAGGACCTGGTAGTACAAATTATCACCAACTGTCAAGAGCAATGACACACCAATATTTCTCTAACAGGAATGTAACATTTTTCAGCACACAGTGCACTTATTTTTTCCTGACACTCCTTTTCTTTTGTCGACATGGTTTACATTCTTGTGGCCCTGTGGTTACACAGCTCCCCTGATCTGAAGAAGAAAGAAAAAAAAAGTTAAGTTACCTAATATATTAGTGGCTTTCAGTTAGACAACCATCTATTATTTAAAAATATTTATTCTTCCAGTAGTCACTGTAGTGGATATTGCTACCATCCCTTTACACCACATTGACATTAAACTTCTTCCCCATAAACAAGAAATCTTCCTCTGTATAATATTACTTTCACTATCATACTAGGCTATCACATGCAATTCCTCTCTCTCTCTTTCTGTTCATATTTGTGTTGTTGTTCAAGTGCTTCATCTTATTGTGGGCCAATTCAATATAGTGGGATCCTGTGCATCTGGATATCATCTGTCTACACAGAAGGGGTGAGGAATATCATGTTTATGACTTTCACAGCATCCTAGCAACTGTAATGAACTGAAGGTGAGAATGTATGAATACTCCAGAAGATATCTGTGCTGCTTGAAGGAGCATTAACTTCGGCAGTCTGAAAAAACTAGAGAACAGTGCCAGAGGAACCTAGTCAATTTTATCCCAATTCCTTCCACAGCCACACTGTCAGGGATAAGGGAACTAGTAGAGGCATTTACCAAGTGGACAGCTCCTACCTTTACAAATCCACCAACAGCTACCACATAGATCGGGGTGGGCAATAATTTTTGATGGGGGGGGGCACTCCAAGATTTTGGTATGTGATCATGGGCCACACTTCTAAGGAGGGGGTTTGGAGTCTGGGATGGCATGTGGGGTGCAGAAGGGAGCTTGAGATAGAGGCCTGGGATGCAGGAGGGGGTGTGGGGTCTGAGCGGGAGTTTGGGTGAAGGAGAGGGTTTTGATCTGGAGCAGGGGCTTGGGGGTGCAGGGTCCTGGAGGGGGTAAGGGTGCAGGAGAGGATTCTGGTTTGGGGAGGGGGCTAGAAGGTGGTTCAGGGTCAGGGAGGGAGTTGTGACCTGGTGGAGATGGGGAGAGGGGTTGCAGGAGGGTTGGGTGGTGACCTAGGTCAGGAGGGGCTGGTGACCTAGGGCAGGTTGTTGGGGGGGGGGGAAGGGAAAGAATGGGGAAAGTGCCAGAGGCAGGCTGTGGCTGGGGGACTCTTACCTAGGCAACTCCCAGCCAGCAGGCGGCAGCCGGCAGGAGTCTGAGTCTGCTGGGGGGCTATTCCACGTGCCTCCGCTCCGGCTCTGGGAAGGAGAGAAGAAGGAGTCTTTGCTTTTCCCCTGCTGCCAGCAAAATTTCTCAGCTCCTATTGGCCGGAAACTGGCCAATGGGAGCTGAGGAATTTTTCTGAGAGCAGGGACAGTGCATGATTTCTCCTGCCCATCCCCAGCTTGCAGAGCAATTAGTAACTAGCTATTTAAAACAGTGTGAGCTGCTATGTAGTGAGGGTGCTGGTGAGGTGGGCGCAGGCCAGATCCAGTGGCTTGGTGGGCTGAATCCGGCCTGATAGCCACCTCTCGCCCACCCCTGACATAGATCCTTAGGATTTCTAGGGCTGGGATACTTTACTTGCTGTCAACTTCCTCAAAGGGCCAAATTACCAATAAAACCACCACCAACTACCAACAACCTTCTGTTACAGCAATCTTATGGCACTTTCCTGTTTCTCCACAGGAGAATTATTGCCTTTTAACCCTTTCCAGGGATGATCTTCCATAACTTTCAGGGTTGTCATAACCTATTAATACTCAACTGAAATCAGTTCAATCTTTGCTGTAACCATTGCACTCTAAAAATCATATGATGCTGAAATGCTGGACTTATTTTTATACAGGATCTGTCTGCTTATGGTTATGGCCTGTTTCCCTAAGTGCTAGCTTCTGAATAATTGTATTAACAATTAACAAACAAACAAACAAACAAACAAATCTAATTATTTATCACATAAAGCTTGGTGATAAGTGATTTTATTGTATTGTGTTTAGATAGGTACCAGAAGGGTATTAAGGCCAGTGTTTTCAAACAGATAATACCTCAGAAGATTAAACTATCTTTCTTTATTATATCATAATGAGTTTCCCTTGTTAATAGCTCATGACTAAAATAAACTATAGCGGAGACATGTCAGGGTCAAGGAGTTAATAGAAGAGTGCCATGCTTGAGACATCTGCCAGAAGCATTACTGGCTTTTCGGAGTTTGTACAAGTTACAGAAGATATTTTAACTTGCCGTTGCCAATAAATTGAGATGTACCAAGGAGGAGGTGACAATTTTTTTTTTTGTGATGGTAAGAATTGTCCACTGTGTTATCTCATGGAGAGCTGTCATTGCCTTGAAGTACTTTCCCCCAATGAGTGAGGAGACAAAGGGTAGATTTCTGGTCCCATCACCATAGTACAGAAAGAAATGCAAACAAAAAGGTTTGTATTTAAGTTTGATTCAGGTGACAGTGAAGATTTGGAAATTTTCATATTTTTTCCTCATCCCTATAAAGTCATTAGGACTGGCCAGTGAGCTAATCAAAACTTCTCTCAATTTTATATCAAAGATGCAGGTTGCCCACATTATCTGTAGTTTCTCAAATAGCTTCTATTTATAACTGGGAGGGAAGGTGAGTTTTGTACTTAACATGGTGTGGGAGGCCATGGTGCCTTGGGTGAAGAGAGAACAGTTACTATTCTGCATACCTATTCAGCCAGTCTTCTACAATCATTACATTTCTTTTAATTAATTGTAATTAGGTATGCATACCCTACACTGAGCCGGAAGGGGTTAATACATTGTGGGTGGAGGAAATCATTAGGTTGGGCTGCCCTGCAACCAAGGGTCTATTCTATAGACTTTGGCCATTAGGACATGCTGCCCTGAACCTAATGGCCTCCCTACAGACTTTTGTCATTAGGCCACACTGCCCTGCAAGGAAGGTATGCTTTACATACTCTGACTGTTAGGCTTCACTACCCTACACGAAGGGTCACTTTAGAGACTCTGGCTTGTAGGCCGCACTGTCTTACACCCACGGGCTGCTTTATAGGCTCTGGCCATTAGGTCATCCTGCCTTGGGGTTAGCAGTGTCCACACATTCCTGTGACCTCCTCTTTCGGGGTGAGCATCCACCATGACACTAATTTAAACTTTAGAGATAAAAAACACACGTTACTCACAAATACTCAATGTTAAGAATAGCCAAGATAACCCTAAACATTCTCTAAACTTGTGATGACCAAGTTGTGACACAGCAGAATGCTATTCTCCAAACCTGCAAAGAGTTCTTTGTGGAATCTGAGTTCTACAACTACTTGGGATGACAGGACAAGGAATTAAGAACGTCTCTTCTTCCTTACATGTATTCTCCACCCAGAGAGTAACAATTTTAATTTGTCTTTGATTAGAAAGAAAATGCTCTGATTAGCTTGATTCACTACCCTGCCCTCACCAAACATTTCCAATCTTTTAGACCAGTTCCCCCGAAGGTATAAACCAGCATAGTTCCACAGAAGTAAATGATTTACAGCTAAGGATATGGCCTTATTTATTATTTAAAGTCCTGTTGTATAAGGCCCTGCGCACATAGGCAGTGACAGTCCCTGCCCACTTGAAGTCTAAATAGAGAAGTTAGAAGGGCAGAAGGACATGAAATTGCTTGCCTAAGCATGAGCAGCAGTCAGTGATAGACCTGGGAAGAGAATCCAGCCCCCCAGACTCCCACCTTTATCTTTTAAATTATTCTGAAATTTTGGTAAGAAGTGGCACTAAGTTTCCGAGCGATGATGACTCTCAAAAAAGACTTAGGCCAGGAAATGCCAGTGATATGAACTGAGAAAAACTGAAAAATAAATACAGATAAACACCTTTATTGGTTTTACAGTGAAAGACTAGGGGAATTTTGGGTTTCATTTGAGCTGGTATTACAGCCACTACAACAGCACAGCAGTGATTGCACAGAATTGTTTGTATTCTCTGTGTGCATTGTGTATGGATTTTTTTTATTTCATATATAATTTACAGCTTGCTGTGGTGAATCCACTGAGCTAATGTATACCTTTAACACTAATAATAGAAAAAAATTAGTTAAAAGAAAAATTTCCCTTGCAGTTGAACAAGTTGTTTCCCAGACATACGGACCCACTTTTTCTAGCCAGCTAGCAATCATTTTCACAATGCAAGTCTCAACTATGGGAGAGGTTGAAAAGAGGACAAAACCTTATTGTATAGTCTCCTTTTAAATTCTGTTTTTTGTTTGTTTTTTTTAAAGCCTACTCTACTGGGTCTGTGAAGACATAATGGAAACATATTTCATTTCAACATCACTATACTACTAACTTCTTTGGTAAGAAATAATTCCTAACATACAGTGAAAAAATATAAAAACTTGTGAATAGGCAATATTATTTACAATTTCTAACATTTAATACCATTAAGGATGCTCCATTGAAAGGCTGCCTGTCCTTTATTCATCAGTTATCCTCACAACATCACTTTGAGGTAGGGAAGTGTTTATTTTCTTTAAATGGATGGGGAACTGATCCCAAGAGAAGGTTGGGTGGGTCCCTTGCCAAGGACACGAGAGACCTGGGTTCATGTCACTGCTCTGACACAGGCTACTTGTGTCACCTTGGTCAAGCCATTTAGGTTAGGATGTTCAAAGGCAGGTAAGCATGGTAAGTGCCTAACTGTAATTGGTTTTAAAGGGGAGCTAGATGCCTAACTGATGTGCTTTTGAAAATCCCCCTTAGAATCTCTGTGCCTCAAACCGCCATTTCTAAAAGGGGAATAATAGCTTTTCCCTACCACATAAGAGTGATGAGCTGGAAATTAGACCTGAAACTTTTGAGTCCCAGTCCACTAACCAATCTATTTGACCATCCTTTGCTTGCATTTTAATACCTTTACTTACAGAGTAGCAACTTACTCCATGACTTAGTCCCACTGAAGTCAGTGTGACTGAACGCCTTTAAATAGCCTCATTGGTACATTCCTATACGGGCTCTCACATCATATGACAAGATACCATCATAGCTTTTTTATGGCAGTGTTTCATATTCTCTCTTTTTGGTCTGAGTTAGCCCTCAGGGAAGCCTTATTTCTCCAGCCCACGGATAAAAGCTGAAAGTCGTAACAAAGCTCAGTCTCAAAAAATGCCAAAGATAAGAAAAAGATAAGACAAGGGGAGAAGTGACCAGTGATTCCCTTAAGAGTTAGACACATATAATTCCACTTCTTCTAGCTCAGCAAACCAACCTACGTGAGAAGGGCATGTTACTATTACCACTGTGTTACTTGTCTTTCCAACGTCATCGTGGGGGAAAAAAAAAACAATGCTTCAAGGACAACAACATAGTATTGATGCTGACTGCAAGCCCGAGGAAAACAATAAGAATGTAGCATGGTTTAAGAGCTGGAGAGGGAACAGGAAAGTCAGATTTTAAGCTCAGTCTAGCAGAAGACAGAAAAGTATTGGTTTGCTGATTCTGAAAGTTCTCTGCTCAGGAGAAACCTATTAGCAGCAAAACAAGCAGAAAGAACAAAAGCAGATAAGCCACATTCTAAAGTGACTCCTAAAGGATTCTGCTATGCAGGCAACATCTCTCTAAAAGGCTCTGAGTTACATGATGTGCAAAGCCAAAGATAGCAGCAGTCAGGCAGGGATGAGCCTGTGAATTATATGCAAGGACCATTTTCACCATCTGCCACCAAAGTGTCAAATAAAAATATAACAATGGCACCATGGGACATTACTGTTGAAACATCATGAACAGAATCACTAATTCAATTTATTTTATGTAGTAAGACGTGGAAATGGGTTATCTGAGCCCACATGCTGAAAGAAGGGATATATTATATCTTTCAAACTTGCAGGTTAACTCCCTATTAGTTACTTATTAGGCATCCATCACATAGAAACAGGGCTAGTACATGTGAACAGAAGAGAGTGCACATTGAGAGTTCAATCTGGAGATGTCAGAGTGACAAAGGTAACATGGATATCTGTTCTGAGAACTAGGTCAGAGAGTACAGGTAACAACTTTTTGGTCCGCCAAAGGTAAAAAGCTCTTCATCACATCCAAGAGCCTTAGAAATCTAATAATAGGAGACACAGAGATCAAGAGTCATTGTGGTAAAGGGTGTGCATCTGATTGGAGAGAATACTCATACACCCATTGATTCATCAAGGTATTTTAACTCACCTATCAGCATCAGCTACAGTACATGTTGTTAATAATGGTCTAGCTTTCATCCCAAATCTCAGCTCAGACAGGTGCTGGGGAAGACAGGAGGGTACATTCTGTAATTCAAGTCAAAACTCACACAGTAAGCTTTAATGGGAAGTACAACAATTAATGCAAAGGAAACTATACAAGCTAGTGGTTACATTTGCAAATGCCTCCCATATTGCATATGTAAACTTTACATGTGCAAATGCCAAGTGTCTGAGGGCACATGCAGTTTAGTGTGAAATATTCACAGGGTCCATTCAGGAGCTCTTTAAAAAAATGTGTCTATAAGGCTGCAAAGAGACCATTTCATTTCTTTGAACCTCTGCTACCCAGCTCTGACTTATGCTGAAGAATTGGGAGATTTATTCTTGCTTACACCACTAGAAATAAAGGTACCTTCGGAACCTGCCAACTGGGAACAGGGGTATTGAAACTCTGCTCCAACACAGCAACTCTCCACTGGCCCTGCACACCCATAGGCTCAAAGCAGGCAGGCAACTGATGCAGGAGATGTCTCCATTTGCTCTACCAGCTTCATGATGAGCATTAACATCATGTTAGAATCTAGCCACTTATACCAGCTGAATCTTACATCATTTACACCAATGACAACAAAACTTCAGACCCTTCATTTCAAGGGAGATCTGAACTCAGCTAAGGGAGACTTGAAGTAAAGATGCCACAGAAAAGAAAATTATATTCAATGCTCACAAGTGAATTATAGATAATAGGAAAGAAAGCATTAAAGTCTCTGGGGAAGTGAAAGGTACAACTCCAATAAAATGCTGATGAGAGAAGCTACAAACACTGGAGAATACTGCAAGTCAAAATACACCAGAAAGAGACCAGTTATTGTAATGATGCATCAAAGAGCAAATAAAATCAAAGGTTTTTATTAGTATCAAGTAGGAAAACATGATCCCTAAAATCATCTAAGTTCTCTTTAAATTTGAGCTGATTTCCTATCTTATTATATAAAATCCTTCAGTGTCTTTTCAGTAACTCTTTTCCAGCCTGGTAAGCTTTTTAATTTGTTTAATTAATTAATTAGCATGCATGCTAGGTAACATGGAGGAGAGAGAGATTATGCTTTCCCAAAGGTGGAAGCAAAATCCGAGTCTGCCTGTTTAGTGGTAGCATAGACTTTCCCCAGGCCTTGGAACTCTGCTGTGAAATGTGGCAACATGACCCCGGAACCTGAAGTTACAAATTTCTTCTCTCTTCTATATCAGTGCTTCAGAGGTTCCCATTAATTTCCCAGGGAGCATCAGAAAGCGGGGGAGGGGAGCATTCACACATAATGTATCATTACCAGACAAAACATTTTTTACATTTCTTTGAAAAGCATGTTTCAAAAATTGCTTGCAGACTTTATTTTTCCTGCAGAAGCCATTCAGAAGGTATAATGCAATCAGAATCCAACAGAAAATCTGCACCAAAATCCTTTAAATGTCAAATAACATTTAAAATGTTCTATTACTAAGATTTTAATTTTCTGAATGTCAAAGTTCTTCTGTGGGAAAGGTTTATGTATAGTTATCTGATATCTATCACAGATATTTGAAGATAGTCTTTCACTTAAAAATTGAGCTCAGACTAAACTAGTCTACAATTCGGGATGGAAGTCACAATACCTAATGGAGAAGACGAAGAACTAATCAAAAACATCATCAAATATTAGCTGGCTAGGTTTCAATTTTAGTCTTTACATCTCTGTGCTTGCCCCCCTCCTTAAGTAGTATTTTCAATAAAATATAAATTCAAATGAGGGCTTATATAACACTTTTGTTAGTATGCTGTAAATGGATATATTCAGAAAGAGAAGCTTTAGGAATATTTTGAGGAAGATATTTGGCTATGTTACACAGGAGATCAGATTAGATGATCAATGTGGTCCCTTCTGGACTTGGAATCTATGAAAGTAGGGATAAAAACTGTTTATAATCCAGGAAGATGGAATACATTTTAATTTCTTTTTGTTTGTTTGTTTCAGATCATTACCTTTCCCCCTAGCATGGGATTCCTTTACCTCACTGGTATTATAACTCACCTCATAATATATAAAATAGGCTAAATTTCTTACATTGGTGTAAATCAGCCTGCCGCCAAGAAAGTTAGGGTTTGCCTACACTATTCAGAAGATCGATACTGCCGCAGTCGATCTTCTGGGTTCAACTTACTGGGTCTAGTGAAGACCTGCTAATTTGAACTAAGAGGGCACCCGTGTTGGCACCAATATTCCTTCTCATTACAAGAAGTAAGGGAAGTTGATGGGCGGTTTGATGTCAGGTTATATACGTGGTCTGTCTTTTAGAAAATGCTGATATGGAGACTGCTTTAGATCTATTTACCACAATCTTAGTGTCACTTTCTGTCTCAGGGCTAGTAAACCGTAGTAGCAATCACAAACAGGAGCCCATCACTACTTTTTAAATTTTTGCTGTTTATATATCTTCCTCAAGAGACACTCCCCTTCCCAAATTCCTTGGTGATCTCATAAATAAGGTACTCCAGAGCAGAAATCAATATGTTGTACATATATTTATAATATAAATATAATATAATATAATATAATATAGTTATAATTTTAAGGGTACTTCTTCATTCACAGACATACAGATTCTATAAAGATGTTCTCCTAATACTATATTAGTGTCTCTCTTCTTCCCAGCTTTCCACCCATCAAGTAATGTAAAGATGACCAATGGAACAGCAAGAGTAACATAAGTAACAATCGAATCAGTAGCAGCAACTATGTATACTGTGCACCTGAACCAATTTTGAGGGCACTGCAGCATATGTATAGCATGAGCTTTTTGTCATCAGCTCAGAGCAGAGCACAACCAGCCATGCAACCTCTGTTAGAGCAAGAGAAGAGCTTAAAAAGCGGGAAATGCCCATAGATCCTACAGTTTACTAGATTCAGAAACTCCCCATGGCTTGTGTTAGCAGAAATACATCATTGTGTATCTGAACTTCCCTCCCTTCGCGTATGCTCCATTGCTGTTAACTCAGACCACGGTATGGTGCTGCTGTTAATATTTCTTCAGAAAGATGGTCCTTGTTTAGTGCATCCAGGGTGGATCATCATTTCTGTTATTCAATCTTCAAATTGCCACAGTTACATCTCAGAAAACTGGTTGAACTTGAAAGAGATATGGATGAATATGCAACCAGACAGCACCATGAAATGCTGAAATTATTAATATTTCCCCACCATACAGGAAGAAAAATACTACTTCCACATACACTTAATATAAGGCTGAAACAGCTGTCTACAATAGTAGAAGTTCATCCAATAAGAGATATTACCTTACCCAACTTGTCTCTCCACATGTGCCACTGCAGAACTATTCCCCAATGATCAATGTAAGATGCTGAATGGATAATTCTTGAAAGGGACAGTGTAATGACTAATCTTGCTCCCACTAAATTGAATAGGATTGTTGCAACAAATTTAAATAGGAGCAGAATTAAGACCTAAAATATGAAGCTTTTATTTTTCTCTAGTTGATTCAGTTCTAACTCCTTGCCATATGCTTTGTTTTTCTTTCTAGTATAGCAATAATGAGTAGTGATTAAACAAAACTTGGTGCAAATCCTGGCAATCCCTGAGAGTAATTTCTTTACCTTCTGAACACCCCACCATTTTGTTCGAGTCAAGCTACCTTGTTATCTGCCAGTATTTGAATGTCAGTCACTGGAGCCCTGCTAAGTCTGCTGTTCCAGTACCTGCCAGTTTCTAGCTAATAATGCCTGCTGGCAAGTTTTAATTTCATTAGAGATACCACTGTAACACATTGCTAAGTAAGCACCACCAAAAAGTAGCAGAAGAGTGCAAGAAGTCATTAAATTATTACTCCCAAAGTCTCATGATGATTATTGTTAATAGGGCAATCAAATCCTGCTGTATTGTTCTCTAACTACTTGTCTGCTTAGTGGGTGGCATACATTTTCATTAAATAAAGATGTATGGCTGGAAGAAGAATGTAATCAACATTAATGACCTGAAAAGTAATTGAAAATACTGTTTTAGTCAGCACCCCACCCAACTATTATAAAAGACAATCATTCACAGAATTTAAAACTAATTCCATTTTGTGTGTCTCAATGTTTGTACATTATCACTTTCCCCACACCGTTATCTCCTTTATTGGGGTAAATTAAACTGAATTAGAATACAATTCATTGTATCTGAAAATAAAGTTTCAGCATTGACTACTGTTGGAGACACGTGTTGAATACAAAAAAGCGCTATGCATTCAAACCCATAAAAATTCAATTTGTAGGCACTAAATCACTTTTGGTGAAGTTGACTCAACCACACAGTGAAAGTAATTACAACATTCCTTCCCCTCATCCCACCAGAATTTCTACCATTTTCATAAATCATTCTTACAATATGTTGCAGTTTTATGCTTAAATAAGATGCTCAAGTAGAGAACCAACTCCATCTCCCTCATACTTCTAATATACAAATGTTCCTTTCTGGGATTACATGGACTATACGTTTTTGAAATATTTATGAGAATTCAGTATAATTAAATTGTTTTTAGACTGCCATAAAAAGCCACAGCTGTCATATTTTAATATAACCATGAGTCAGTTGACCAGAGCTTTACATATTTCTCCCAGGTACAGTATCAACAACTTGAAAGATCAATATTTTAAAGTATTTCTAGCCTGAGGGATGAAGTTGAACAACAGGGATTAAAAATACCTGAACATTTCTATATAAAAATAATATAAATAGTATCTATCCACCAAGCAAATTTAGACTTTTAATATTGTTTAGATATGGGGAAACATTTTCAGGGAATAGCTGCAACAGAATTTTTCCTTCCTCTTATCTATAAGAAGGCAGATGTTCCAGAATTAATATATGTGAATCACTGGCAATTTATTCTTCAGTATAAAATGAAATACATTTTGTGGTGTTAAGCAACATATTAAATACAACCTGTAATGTAATTTATGGACTTTTGTGAAACATGGATAGAAAAAGAGAATGGGGAATTATTTCTGTAATTATGTATTCTTCATCATTTTGTTTGTTTTAATACAAATGTCAGTAGCCTCAATTTTTTTTCAACCCTTGATCATTTGCTTGCAATCTAGCAGCAATTCAAGAATGAACTGGAGATAAGAATGAAACAGGAGACAACAAAAATAGCCCTCAGTGGACTAAGATGTAGGTACATGCAATTAGCAAATTATCTCATTAGTGACCCTAAACAATCTAGGCCTACTCCTGTAGCACTCAGGATTGGAGCCTCCTTTCATTGAAATCAATGACAAAACTCTCATTGATTTCAGTGATGAGAGATCAGACCCTAAATTCAAACAGTATCTGCGTACTAAGTACTGTGTGATAAGTGAAAAATAGTGGAGTTCCATTTTCTCCAGTATGTGCCTCCTACATACTAAGCACACAGATGTTGGAAGAATTCCTACTTCATAAATCCCTGTGACCTGTACATAAGTTCCTTCCAAGCTTGGAGCCTGACTCTCCATTAAATTGCACCTTCTATAGTCATTTGCACCTGTGCAAATTGGGTAAAATGCTCTCAACTCAGATTTCCCATTTAAGGTGGCAGATTTTGACACACACTTTACCAGATTTAAATGAAAAACAAAAACAGCCAAAACAGTGGAAACTCAAGTTTGCTGTTCTAAGCTACCAAACAGGGCTTCAGAAACTTCCATTGGACATAGGCAATATTGAAATTAAAAAGGAGCACAATATTTCTTTCTAAATGGTTATATAGTTTAAAAAAGTACACATAAATCTCCTTTAAACATAAAATGCCATGAATATATGCATTAACATGGCATCTGAATGCTGGAAACCTAAATGTCACAGTCACACTGTACAGCTATTCTTTAGCAAACCCAGTGCTATTCCATCTTGTGTTAAGCAGAGCTGTCCCCTGTTACCAGTGAGAAGAACTGATGTAAATCAGACTATATTTAAGAATTAAAAAGAAGAAACAATGGACTTTTCAAATGGATATTTTAAAATCAAACTTAACAAACTTTATTCCTCAGAGGATGTGTGTTCCAAAACTACTACTATTTTTTTTTTTTTGGCTGATTAGTGGCACTCAGGCCTATTCTGAGGGATGCCAATTTCCATTCTCCCCTTCATCAGCAACTTTCAATAACAATCCTTTTCTGCAATTCTGCCGTTATGGTTCCTTATGGCCATACATGTTGAATGTATGACTTTTCCAAAAATCCCCCAAGGTCTGTGAGTCAGATTATACTCAGACCTCAGAAATGAAGGTTTCTTCCTTAGGCCCCTAACTTGCAAGCTTATCTACACAAATCCAAACCTGTGCTCATGTGGAACAGGTTGCTGGTCCAATGCCTATCTATTCATGGATCACCTTTGTGACATATCTATTTCCACTTCAACTTGCTGTCATTTTTTGGCATCCCAAGTGATAGCCAACACCATATATTCAATAGACCGACTGTCTGTGTGGATATGGAATTCTGACTGATCATTATACTTGTTAGCGTTGGTGAGCCTACATAGCTATTGGACATGAAAGTAGACTTTTTTTATGTATCATCAGCTAAGTTCCATATACACAGCCAAATCTTGCCTTCAGTTAAAGTGCTGGAAACCCAATAAAACACTTAGGATATATTGACATTACAAAGTTTAGATGATGCGCATCCTCACTTAAAGTGGTTGCATTAACGTAAAACATGGTGCACTATGGGTAGGTAGCCCAGTATGCCTTCCATCACCATCTGGCTCAATGTCTTGTGGAACATTTTCCCAGTTCATTGTGAGGGGTCACAGGTTCACCCATGGATTTCTGGGAGTTAGGAGACAAGTTCCCACCCCACCACTTTTTTATCCCATAATACCTATTCTATCCCATAATTTTCACTTGATTTTTTTTAAAGTCTCATAGTCTGAGTGCCATTTTTGGTCATCTTAATTTCTTTGGCGTGCACCCTACGTAATTCAATGCAATTCTAATGAGTGTTACTAAGACAGAACACATGATTCTCCTATGTTTTCATAACTTGAACAAGTACTAATATAACTGGGCACGTGAGGAAGATGATGCAGAAATGTTCAAGAACAAAAACTGGATCCTGATGTACACAGTAACAAAAAATGCTAAATTGTTCCAACCAGTCATAAGTCAGTTCCACATGGCTGCTTCTGAGAAACGAGTTCTCATTGGTGAGATCGCATTATAACTCAGTCTGGGGATAATGAGCAGTAAATAAAGAATTTTAAAATGAGAAAGGCCACATTCTTGGTTTTGTGTGCCAGGATCACCCCAACCCTTCAGTCCAGGAACTCCAAAATGAGAGTTTGATTGACAATGGAGAAGTGTTGACAAACATGCTCTGAAAGTTTGCAATGCTACTGGTTAGTGAGAATTTAGTCTGGAGTGGGGAAATTCACAGTGGAGGGTAATTGTCATTCAAGAATGTAAGGTCATTAACAGTCTCCTGATATACAGGATTATGACTCACAGTAATGCGCAGGAAATTGTTTCCTGAATGGTGGTGGGGTGATAGATGGCCCTCCTATACCTTTTCTGGCCTCATCTACTGAATACATAAGCAGAAAAGGACACATTTCCATTGTTATGTAGGCACTTGTGGACCACTTTGGATGATTCACTGATATCGGTGGGGGCTGACCAGGGAAGGTGCTAGCAGGAGTTCTCAAACTGGAGGTTATGAACCACAAGATGTCGCAAGGTGGTTACATGGGGGAGTCATGAGCTGTGAACTCCATGTGGCTTACAGCCCTGACCCCGGTCATGTGTGGGGCTAACAGCCCAAAACCCCCATTAAATTAAATTAAATTAAATTACATTACATTACAGAAACTTGGAAATGGCAGAGATGCTTAATGACTTCTTTGTTTTGGTCTTTACCGAGAAGTCTGAAGGAATGCCTAACATAGGGAATGCCAGTGGGAAGGGGTAGGTTTAGAAGATAAAATTAAAAAAAGAACAAGTTAAAAATCACCTAGAAAAGTTAGATGCCTGCAAGTCACCAGGGCCTGACGAAATGCATCCTAGAATACTCAAGAGCTGATAGAGGAGGTATCTGAGCCTCTAGCTATCATCTTTGGAAAATCATGGGAGACAGGAGAGATTCCAGAAGACTGGAAAAGGGCAAATATAGTGCCCATTTATAAAAAGGGAAATAAGAACAATCCAGGAAACTACAGACCAGTTAGTTTAACTTCTGTGCCAGGGAAGATAATGGAGCATCTAATTAAGGAAATCATCGGTAAACACTTGGAAGGTGGCAAGGTGATAGGGAACAGCCAGCATGGATTTGTAAAGAACAAATCGTGTCAAAGCAATCTGATAGCTTTCTTTGATAGGATAACAAGTCTTGTGGATAAGGGAGAAACGGTGGATGTAGTATACCTAGATTTTAGTAAGGCGTTTGATACGGTCTCGCATGATATTCTTATCAATTAACTAGGCAAATACAACTTAGATGGGGCTACTATAAGGTGGGTGCATAACTGGTTGGATAACAGTACTCAGAGAGTAGTTATTAATGGTTCACAATCCTGCTGGAAAGGTATAACAAGTAGGGTTCCGCAGGGGTCTGTTTTGGGACCGGCTCTCTTCAATATCTTCATCAACGATTTAGATATTGGCATAGAAAGCACGCTTATTAAAGTTTGCAGATGATACCAAGCTGGGAGGGGTTGCGACTAATCTGGAGGATAGGGTCATAATTCAAAATGATCTGGACAAATTGGAGAAATGGTCTGAGGTAAACAGGATGAAGTTTAATAAAGACAAATGCAAAGTGCTCCACTTAGGAAGGAACAATCAGTTTCACACATACAGAATGGGAAGCGACTGTCTAGGAAGGAGTACGGCAGAAAGGGATCTAGGGGTTATAGTGGACCACAAGCTCAATATGAGTCAGCAGTGTGATGCTGTTGCAAAAAAAGCAAACATGATTCTGAGATGCATTAACAGGTGTGTTGTGAGCAAGACACGAGAAGTCATTCTTCCGCTCTACTCTGCGCTAGTTAGGCCTCAGTTGGAGTATTGTGTCCAGTTCTGGGCACCGCATTTCAAGAAGGATATGGAGAAATTGGAGAGGGTCCAGAGAAGAGCAACAGGAATGATTAAAGGTCTAGAGAACATGACCTATGAAGGAAGGCTGAAAGAATTGGGTTTGTTTAGTTTAGAAAAGAGAAGATTGAGGGGGGACATGATAGCAGTTTTCAGGTATCTAAAAGGGTGTCATAAGGAGGAGGGAGAAAACTTGTTCATCTTGGCCTCTGAGGATAGAACAAGAAGCAATGGGCTTAAACTGCAACAAGGGAGGTTTAGGTTGGTCATTAGGAAAAAGTTCCTAACTGTCAGGGTAGTCAAACACTGGAATAAATTGCCCAGGGAGGTTGTGGAATCTCCATCTCTGGAGATATTTAAGAGTAGGTTAGATAAATGTCTATCAGGGATGGTCTAGACAGTATTTGGTCCTGCCATGAGGGCAGGGGACTGGACTCGATGACCTCTCGAGATCCCTTCCAGTCCTAGTATTCTATGATAATTTAATTTAATCTAATGTAACCCCTGTTTTTAATGTATAAGGGGCGTCAGTGTCAGATACTTGTTCTATGAAAGGGGTCACCAATACAAAAAAATTGGAGAATTATTCTTAGACACTTGTACCTCTAGGAATACAGCCACTATCAGAGACATTCATTACCAACTGGCACATGACCATTAGCAATATGAGATGCCAAGAGTGATTCTGGGGAGTAATTCTATCCTTTTTCAGCCCAGGCTCATGAAGCCATATGCTGGTCACCTTGACAGCACCAAGGAAAGATTCAGCTACCACTTAGAACATAAGACCATAAGAACTGCCACACTGTGTCAGACGAAAAGTCCATCTAGCCCAGTATCCTATTGTCCGACAGTGGCCAATGCCAGATGCCCCAGAGGGACTAAACAGAAATAATTATCAAGTGATCCCTTTCTTGTCATCCAGGTGCAGGCGCAGAATGCCTTTTTAACATGGTTTTTGGCAGATTAATGGGTTGCTGTTGCTGTTTGCTCTCTAAATTGGATTTCAGAAGGAGAAATATCCTCATCCTTATTGGTGTATGTTGAGTGCTGCACAATATCAGTGAAATGAAGAGTGGGAAACTACCATAACGATACAAGAATTAGGTGGAGTGGCTGTCTGCTGAATTGAAATAGCCAGACATAAGGGCTACCAGAAGAACTCAAGGTGGCACTGTATTACTATCTTGAGGGATGACTTGAAAGTCCATTTTAACAGTCAATTACACTGACATTGTCTGAAGAGCACTTTACTAAAGTGTTCAAGGGTGGTCTACTGTGTCCTACTGTGAAATCTGTAATGTGTTGTATAAACTATTTAATATTGCGATGGGTATTCTCTGCCACTATGAATTATGTAATGTTTGGTGTTTTACTATTTAACTCAAGGGGTGGGAAGGTGTTATTGCCTCCTGCTGTTATTACTGCAATGGTTGGTGTAAATTTTTGACCATGGGTGTTTATTGCCTACCACTATGAATTCTATAATATTTGTTGTAGTAATAAAGCTACCCAGTTTCCAAAATTAGAACTTCATCATGTGCAAAGAAACAGCCACAATAGTAAAGAGCAAAAGAAACTAAGAACACAAAACAAAAAATATAGATGGTAAAAAAAAAAAGTCTTTCAACTGTGTGACAGAGTTAGTATATTTTGAACACCCCACTGCAGTCCAAAAGAGAATGAAACAAAAGGATTGTCAAAACCTGAATTGTTCACAGAGTAGTTCTCCTTGATTTCCTCCCCACCCCACATGAGATGTTAGTGGTACATTGCCATATCATAATGCCACTTATGTCGAGGAGTGTAGGCACTGTCCATGATGATCTCCAATGACTGGAATAACTGCATTGGTCTTTAGGTGTGTATGCTAACAATACTCTTCAAGAAATTGTATGTGTTTCCTGAGGATACCATTTTTCCATATACCTCTGAGTCCTTTCCTCCCTTCTTCAATATCCGCTCCTTCCATTCTTCATCCTTCTCCATGATATTTGTTATAATGGATCTTCTAAGTCCTGAGTTCACCTTTTGAGGCCAGCAATCGCTGGACCTCCTGAACATGTTCTCCCACATCCTCACTTTTCTCCTCTGGATCAGAGTCAGACATTCAACAGGTGCGGAACATTTTCCAGTCATCAGATCAGAGGCTTCTGATTAAAGCAGAAACAGCATTAGATTTACAGACACTTTGGAAAGGAAAAGATAAGTCTGAAAACTTATCTTGCACTAGTCCCATAAATACCTTTGAAATGTTCATTTCCACCTTAGCTTTAGTCTTATTATACCACCACTCTGCACCTTACACTCTGCTGAGTACAGCCTACTCTCCTGGGGGAGGTTGTGTTTTGTTGCATGGAAGCTTTTAATAGCTAGCGCTGAGTATAAGACAAATGCAGAGACTACTGGGAATATTTACACAGGTGATGCTGATGTTGACTGATATCTCACTTCTGAGGCTGACAAAGGTGCAGAGAAGAGAGCTGTAATTGGTGTCCCAAAAGTCACCCAAACCATATGCTGCTAGCCCGTTTACTGCAATGGTTCCAAGTGAACTCAAAAACACTTGGCAAGGTCTCCTACTGCTGTGGAAGAAATAAGACATTGCTAGAAATGTTTGGGAAAGGATTACAAAGTATCTTCATGAAGATTCAACAGATCACTCTGAAGAGGACAAAAGCGACATCTATATTCAGACAAAGTAATCAACATGGCTCTTATTGCCTAGCGCAACAAACAAAAACATTGAAAAAAGGATGCTGACTGCCAGTACCTGGTCAGTGCCTACACTCCTCGACATAAGTGGCATTATGATATGGCAATGTACCACTAACATCTCATGTGGGGTGGGGAGGAAATCAAGGAGAACTACTCTGTGAACAATTCAGGTTTTGACAATCCTTTTGTTTCATTCTCTTTTGGACTGCAGTGGGGTGTTCAAAATATACTAACTCTGTCATACAGTTGAAAGACTTTTTTTTTTTTACCATCTATATTTTTTGTTTTGTGTTCTTAGTTTCTTTTGCTCTTTACTATTGTGGCTGTTTCTTTGCACATGATGAAGTTCTAATTTTGGAAACTGGGTAGCTTTATTACTACAACAAATATTATAGAATTCATAGTGGTAGGCAATAAACACCCATGGTCAAAAATTTACACCAACCATTGCAGTAATAACAGTAATAACTAGTGCATTGTCTAGTTGGACTGTCATACTATTTTTCTGGACTATAGTCAGAAACATTTTACTTTCTATCATTATAGCCATAATCAAAGTGAGTTTCTTTGTTTTCAAAAGTTCTGGATAGGATAGGTGCCATTTTTCAGTAGCAAAAAAAGGTAGTGGCAGGAAAGATGAGGGGAGATCAAGTTTGGGGCAACAAGAAAGGAGAAAAATGACTATAAAATAATTCCTTTGCAAACTTGTCCAAGTTTCCTTTCCTACATTCAAAGGCTCGTATGAATTTGCCTGGCAGGACTGACTTGGTTTTGGAGGAATTTCAAACAGCTCCTAGAATGATTTAAGTTCCCTGACATATCATGCTTCCCCCATATCAAAAAACACATCTTTTTCTTGGGGTCCTGCAAAACATCTATAGTCATATCCAGGGCACTGGTTGGATCCCCACTCAGGGTATGTCTATACAGCAAAGTTATTTCAAAATAACAGCCGTTATTTTGAAATAACTTTACTAGCGTCTACACAACCAAACCGCTATTTCGAAATTAATTCGAAATAGTGGAGCACTTATTTCAAATTTGGTAAAACTCATTCCACGAGGAATAATGCCAAATTCAAAATAGCTATTTCAAAATAAGTGCTGTGTATACACTTATATTGAAATAGGGGACCTCCAGCCTTCCCAGGGTGCCCTGGTGGTCACTCCAGCCTCAACCAAGAACACTCCTCTCCCTCCCCCCTTCCCGGAGCTCTTAAAGGGGTTGACTCTGGCCACAGTGCCTGTGCCAGATCCAAGCCTGCCAGCCCAGAGCCAGCAGTCACTGCCCCTGACCCAGTGGCCCCAAAATATGAGCCAGAAAGCCACTGGCAGCCAGCCCTCCACTGCTCCCCAGAAGCAGTGTTCCAGCTCCCAGGAGCCTGTCAGGGCCCGGAGAAGGGGGGCGCCTTCCTGGTCCAGGGTGGAGATCATGGACCTTATTCAGTTTGCTGGGGGATGCCCCCAACATCCATGATCTCCACACTAGATGGAGGAACACGGCCATCTATGGCAGGATAGCTACCAGTCTGGCCACCAAAGGCCACATGCGAACCCAGGAGCAGGTTTGAATGAAAATCAAGTTGGTCCGGTGAGACCCCCAACCCTGAGCTTCCCTTCCCCCTTCTTCCCCTTGCTCCCAACTTCCAGCTCCCTCCTCCCAGGTTTCCCCCTCCCCCTCCCAGCCTCCCTTCTCCAGTCTCAGAGTTTCATTCTGCACGCAGACTTATATGAATATGTAAATGCCTTGATTATTATTATTATTGTTCTAATTTAAATACAATAATAATGAGTATGGAAAATGTAAGACCTAAAGTTAATACGTTATCTGTATACCTTGTGTAAAGAAACCAGGAAATATATGTATTAGAATGGATTGAGATCAACTGTCAATCACTGAGGTTGTCAATCATTGTGAACTACCATAATGGCAAAATGTTTTGGCACGTAGTACATGTATGACACATCCACCAACTTACCTGTTGGAATTTGAAAAGTTAATGTATGCACTTGTTATGTTTTCCTTAGCCAATCATTTCAAAGTTATGTAAATTAGCATTTAGAATGAGCCAATTGATTTAAAGCAAAATGTTATGAATATGTATGAACCCATATTATATAAGTCTGTACCACGCAGCAGTTGGCGTTGTGTCAGGTATATGTGCGTCGGGTTAGGCGTAGTGTAAGAGAGAGAGAGAGGTCCAGATCTTTGTCCTAGGTAAAGGGTATGAGAGGGGTCTAGTACAGCTTTCAAGAATTGAGTAATGCGGAAGGCTTGCTCCTTTCTTTCTTTTAGGTAGCTTAGACTTAGTTAGATAGTTTAGTATTATAGAATAGTTTAGCTATCGTTGTCGTGTCTGTTCGGCAGGTTTCATCGCGGTTCCGCTTATTGGCCGTCATCGCGTCTGTTCGACGGGTGCGTCGGTGATTAGATTAGAGTTTTCTTTTAGGTTAGATAGAATAGGATTATTGGAGTCTAGTGTCCATCGTCTGCTCCGGACGCAGCCGAAGAGCGGGAAGAGGACCGAAGACCAGACGCATCTGCAGAAGGTAGATCGGCCGTCTTTGAAATCTTCCTCAGTGCTTCGAGGGATCGCACAGGCTGTTCCTCTCCAAGGGCTTCAAATTAGCCTAAGGATTGAGGTCTCCTGACCAACGACCCTGCCACCGAGGGACTCCTGGTTGTTCCTCGCCCGAGGCTCCCAATCAGCCAGAGGCTTGAGGTCACCAGCATCACCACCATCGTCCCGTTTGCGCCGAGGACTCTGGTAATTATAGTAATTAGAGGTAACCATAGGAGGACTGCCCTCCGTGGTTATTCGATGTATGTTATTTAAATTTGTTTTACAATACAGTCCTGTTGTTTAACTCTAAACTGTTTGCCAGTTTTTATTGACTGCGCCTAAAATCTACTGATATTACGACCGGTGATAGATCTGAGTAGTGATGACCTTAGTCCATAGTCCATCCCACGAGGATGTGAATTAACTGTAGCTCCCCGCTAACAATTCCCTCCCCCCCCCCCGGTTTTGTTAAATAAAGAGAGTTTGTGTTAATGAAAATACGTGTATTTTATTTGACATTAGGAAGGGGGGTTAGGGAAGGGTAAGTGGAAGGATGTGAGGGAGGAATGAGGCACAAGCCCAGATCAGGTAGGCTCTTAGTGCTCCTCAGGGTGGAAGCTCTCCAGCAGGGCCTCCTGGATACTGATAGCCACCCGATGGACCTCCCAGATAGCAGCCTGCAGAAAGTGCAGCCAGGCTCACAGCAACGCATCCACAAGAAGCACCAGAGTGCCCAGGGGCAGTTCTGGCTCCATGTTGCCGAGTGCTGTGGTGTCCCGAGTGCGGGCAACCAGAGCACGCAGACACAAAATGCTTTGCTGTCCCTCATCAAGGTAGGCAAGCAACCAGGGAAAGCTGAGAACCGGCTTTCCGGGGGGGGGGGGGGTCCCTTTAAGCACAGGCCTCAGATAGCCTCAGGCTACAGCCACACAAAGTAACTCCTGACCTGATGCCCTGCCGGACCTGGTTCCGGCCAGCCTTAAATGCGATTCAGCATCCACTCAGTGTGGACACGCTATTTCGAAGCAGCAAAACTCTATTTCGAAATGCATTGTGTGTAGACACGTTATTTCAAAATAACTTATTTTGAATTAACTACTGTAGTGTAGACATACCTTCAGTGTGGAATCCAGTTTGTCAAAAAGGCAGGAGCCCCATGGGGCAACACCAGATTTCTTGCTGCCCTCCCTCATTTTCTGGTATGCCCAGTGTAATCCCTTTGCTTTCATATGGCACTGCTGCTCATACCTATTATGTCCATCACATCCCCTCCCCCCATGCATTCTGCTAATAGAAAATGTATCCACATCTGTTACTTAGCTGTGCTCTTCCTTCCACAGACCAAGAAAATATAGTAATTCTTACTTGTTCCAGGCAGGAGTGCGGTTGCTGGTTTTCCATTTGTGGAGCTGGCATGGAGGTGCAAACAACAAAAGTAAGCTTGTTAGGGATATTTGCCAAGGTGGACAATCAGAAAGAGACATATAAAAAAAAACAAAAACAAAGGGGGACTTTAAGGTGGAGACCTTCTGATGCCTGTGATCACTGTGAAGCAGAGTTCCAAACTGTGACCAGATCAGACACCATCAGAGGGAGAACAGAATTGTAGTGCATCAACTCAAGTAGGATAATTGTGTCTGCTTCATTGTCTTGCAGGCCTGGTCTTCAGCTCTGTTACAGCTCCTAATAAAACAAATGGAAATAAGGCCATTTAATTCTATAGGACTCAGATCAGTTCCTTGGCAACGTTAGCATATTTCTTCTAGAAATGAAATAAACACATATAAACATGGAATCTGTCAACTCCATTTTAACATCCCATTTTTGTGGTGGGAGCATGCTTTATGGGTATGATTATACACTTGCTTTTATGGCTAAGATCAAGTCAATACACTCTCAGTCAGGGATTATATCATGTACTAATGGAGGAATGGAATTGCTAATATTAATTTTTCTGCCTTCAACTACTACAGCTTTGACTTGCATTATTGGAGCTGATCAGAAATTTCATTTCACTCTGGCCTTTTCCCCCCTTAAATATTTGTTTTTGAAATGTTTCTATTCTGAAAATGAAAAATTCCATTTTCCAACATAAATTGACAGGATATTTTGAAAATAAAGCCAACCACATCATTTCCCCTTTGTTGCCAGGAAATGTCGAAGATGGTGGGAGACATTAGCAGGGAATTTTCTGGAGGTTTAAATTAGTACAATGCTGTATTTTGGCTGTTGTTACTTTTGTGATCTGATTTGGTAAGCTAGAGACTATTAATTTAAACGTGTATTTTAAGGAGCTAGCCAAAGGGTTCTCAGAGGCAGTGATGGGCGCTCTTGTTTCGTAGTTATGGTACAAATTGAAAAAAAAATACAAACTGACATGTTTGAATTTGCCAGCATTTCTGTGGACATTTTTGCCCAATAGTTTTTACCAATTTTACTATGTATTAATGAGAATAGTACACCTGCATTAAGAGGAAAGTGCCCAGATGGCTTTTAAAAGCTACTAGTTGTTTCTTTAACTATGTCCTCGTATCTCTTTTACAAACCTCTATTTCTATCACCTTGTTTCTAGTTTAATTTTCTTGATTTTGCTCATCTCTAAAGCCAGTCAAGAATGCTGACAGCATTTAAATGAGCTCTAGCAGAGCTGAAGATGAGAATTTGGATTTCTCTGTGAGATATAAAAATATAAGGAGAAGAAAGAAAAGATCCTTCTGGGTATCTGCCATAACAGGATAACTTTTATTATAGTTTAAACAGTTTAGCCTCTAAATACAATATGTTTTTTATTGTTCATACATCTGTTTCAACAGATTGTCTTCATGAGAGAAGAAAGAAAGAAAGAAGGTAAGATCTAGATATTTGAAAGTGAAAACCTAGTTTAATTATTCCTTAATTAAGCAAATGTTCAATTAAACCAAATTACAATGTGAGAAAATGGGATCAACTGGGTAAAAGATCAAAACACAGAACTAAAAAGGTTTGCAAGAAGATATGCCAATAAAGATAAAGTGCATTGGAGGAGATTTAAAGGGGACATGACAGAAGATAAGTTATATCAGGTGGAAAAGTAGTCATTTTGGTTTACTGCTATTCTGACATTAATTATCAATGGCAGGGCAGCTGTCAGCCAAGCAATGTACTTTCCCAGAGAATGAGAGCATGGTATACTTCATCTAGTACAGGGATAGTCAATAATTTTCACAGGGGGGGGGCACTTAATGAATTTTGCTATGTGGTCATAGGCCAGCTCCACAACCAGAAGAGGAAAGACCTGGGAAGGAAGGGCAGGGACTAGCCTTCCCACAGAGTTGTCTGGGGCAGGAAGCTTTGAATTAAAAACACACCAAAGGGCTCGCGGCTCCTGGCCCTGACACTATTGTGTTGCCTGGCAGCTATTTAAAAAGCACGCAGCTCCAGCCCCTGCCAGGGTAGGGCCACAACTGTGAGCTGTGAGCCATTTAAATAGGATCCTGCTGTCTGAGCAACTGCCTGCAAATTCGGTGGCACAGGCAGCAGGATATAAATAGAAAGTGAGCAAAACCGGTTGGCGGGCCAGATCAAAGTGTTAGGCAGGCCGGATCTGGCCCCCAGGTTGCATCTTGTCCAGCCCTGATCTAGTACTTTGGTCAGAATTTTGCTTTGGAAAATCCCCACATAAAATAGGAATGGGTCAGATTAAAATATATGAGGGGCAAAACCTTCCTCTAAAACACCAACCATACAGAACCTTAATTTTTTTAAAGTTCTGAGAGTTTTACCAGGTTATAAAACATTTTTTGGCCAGAGTTAGAAGTGAGTCTTCATTACTGTTTTGCAGTCAATACACAGCAAATTGTGCCAGCATTAGCCCTGAGCAAAATATTTCCACTGAATCTTGATCTCGCTCAAATGCCACAACCTATGTTCAAGGCCTGATATGTAGACAAACAGCAAAGGGCATGGCTACAAAACAATGCATCTTCTCTCAAAACTTCATAGAGGATCAAAGCTGGCTCTACTACAGAAATTCAGGTGAGACCACTTGGCACCAGGAAAAAGGACACAAGGACCGAGCTCCTTGAAGTAAGTTAATTTAGATCAGGGGCTCAGGACTTGCTGGGCTTAAGGGAGTGGCTGGTGAAGGTAAGGAGGGCACACAGGATAAAGACCTTTGGCGGTTACTCTTGAAGAATGAAGTTTTTCACTGGAGTTTTCACTTCTAGTGACTCCAGGGGGACTGAACTGCTGGGTTCATTTCCTGAAATGATCAAAAATGTTGCCCTGCAGAGTTCCTACAGCTCTAGTTATCATACTGTGACGTCTAACATGGAGAATATGACTGCACTGATGAAAAGTGAAAAGAGACATACACTTGGTGAAACTAATTATTCTGCACACGTGCAAACAGACACACACAGAACTCCTATGGCCCTGTCTGCAAAGCTTAACTGGAAAATAGGAGTGCAGTTCCCTAGTGTTCAGCAAGGGCATTTCAAATCTGATTCTGATGCAGTGTGCTCTGCAATATCGAATACAATGATATTCTGCTTAAGACACAAGGGGGAAAAGAGAAGAAAACTAATTTTTTCCACTCCCCTCCACTATTTTCAAGAAGGATAGAAACTGTTGTATGTAGATGTTTTTAACAGACTATTCCAAACCTGCCATGCCCGTAAAGATTCCATATGAACTATGGTTTCACATGTATACAAATTCAGCTTGAAGAAGTAAAAAAAGACTGAAGGCTAGATTTCCACAAGGCACAGATATTTATGTGTGGGTGAGTAACTATATTCACCGAAAGGAAGCAGATATTAACCAAGTAAAATTAAATACTCAAAGGGCCTGCAAGTTCTCCTACTGGTTGGACCTCCCAAAACTGGGACACTCTGGTCCGGCAACATCCATGGTCTGCAGGATCACAGATGTTCCTGGACCACAGAGTCCTGGCTGGGAGTCCAGTAGCAGGATGGCTGGCATCTGGGAGTCTGGCGGGGCTGGGAGTGGGGCTGGAGCCTTTGTAGCGCAGCCAGGTCTGCAGCAGCCCTGGTAGTGGGGTCAAGGCTGTGGCAGCTGCTGTGGCAGCAGAACTGAGGCCAAGGATGTGGCAGCCCCAGTAGTGGGAGCAGGGCCAGAGACACAGCATGTGACGGGGCGCTCCCACCCCGCACTCGGGGGGACCGAGGCGAGGCCAGAGGAGCCCTGGGGGGTCCGAGCAACTGGCCCGTGGTGGGAACCCCGGAGCTGGCTGCGGACCCGTGTGCCGGCTCCACGGAACGCAGGGAGCACGGCGCACTGACGGGGAATGCCCCGGGAGGTGGGGCCAGCGCGGCGCGGGCGGATGGCGTCACAAGGGGGGAGGGTGATGTGGGTTGCAGGGGTGGTGTCGCCGAGGGGACCCCGCCGGCGCGGGGTTTAAAACCCCACCCGACAGCCAGGCAGGGGGAGGCGAGCGTGGCACGGGACGAAGGAAGAGAGGGTGAGACAAGGGCCCTGGAGAAGGACTGGCCCCTAGGAGGGGCAGAGTAGGAGGCGGCCCAGGGCAGGGCCGCATAACCCATGAGCGGGTATGTTTAGGGGCATGACCCCCATCCACTAGGCAGGGACCGGCAGTCCCAGCCTTAGGGCCCTGGCTCGGGGTTTGGAGAAAGGGAGGGCCCGAACCCCCTACTCCGCCCAACGAGTCGCAATAGAGTGCATCCAGGAGACAGACCGGCCTTGGTCAAAGGTGAAAATAGAGTGACCCCGGGACCGGGGTGGGGGGGAGGGAGGAGCGCGGCACCGGACTATTTTGGGGGTGTTTAGTCATAAGAGGTACACAATAAAGAGGGTGATGGGAACCCACAAATGGCGTGAGTAGCGTGACCCTTCTACACAGCAGTTCCAGTAGTGGGGCCAGGTCAGCTGCAGCCCAGGCTGCTAGGGCTACAACAACACTGCATCCTGGCAAGAGACGTGGGTCATGGCAGTCTATCAGAGGGGACAACTGGAGCCAGCAGCAGAGAGGGGAGATGGGCTGGGGGGCCAGTAGCAGGGGACCTCCCCTGGTCCAGCAAATTCCCTTGTTCGGAATCGGTCAGGTCCCAAGGGTGCTGGGCCAGAGAGGTCCAACCTGTAGTATAATGCTAACAGCCAAGCAATATATATATGCCTGTGCACTGCTTGACTCTCCAAATCCCCTTTTCAATTTTTCAAATCAGATTGATAATAAGTATGGAAGATTTTCTTTTAGATACCACGCTGTGGATAATGTTCTCTTTCTTTCTTCATATTGATATTTAAAAAAAGAAAAACATGGTAATTGTGACTTGCCCCTAATTTTGTCTTTCAAATGTTTTACCTATAGTGGTTATTTTACATACAGCGGTTTGGAGGCTTAGCTGTTTAACATTCCAAGTCTGACTCATTCTATATGTACATCCTCCAGCTATCCAAATGGAATAGTCATTCCAGTAGAACTTTGAGGAAAATTCTGCCTACGTACCTGATCCAAAGCCCAAAATCAATTATGCAAAGACTTCATTAACTTTCCTTGGCTTTGGCTCAAGCACTAGGGACCAGATTTTTAAGGGTATGTAGTGCCCAAAGATGCAGATAGGTGCCTAGTAGAATTTACAAGAGTGCCTCAGAAGCTTAGATGCCTCACTCCCATTCAGATCAGTGGAAATATAGTATTTAAAATCTTAGTAGGCATCTATCTGCATTTTAGGAGCCCAAATAATTTTGAAAATCTGGCCACAGATGCCTAATCTGGCCAAATATGAAGCACTAAGAACACCCATTTCACTTTATATAAGCAATCTGAAATGGAACAAAAAGTAGTATTGGGCTCATTTCCATCTGTAACTGACAGCAAGTGCTACTGAGCTAGGCCACTTCATTGGACACTTCCTTGGCAGTAGCCTGATATTATTGCCTGCACCACATAAGCAGCAATTAAAAAAGCAACTTACAAGGTGTGAAGCTTTCATTTTAACATGTATGAAAAATACTCACAAGTCAAAAACTGGGTTTCCTACTAATGTATGCTAAAAGCTGTATGTGAAACAAAAAGTAAACAGGTGGCATAACAGCATACATTATTTCATATTAGTGTGTTATACATTTTAAAATTGCAGTTAATTAACACAGTACTGAAAATCCAAGAATTGCCATAATTTTATTTCTTTCCAGCTGCAAAATGGCCTTTCAGAAAAAAGAAATTAGTAGAAAACACATAGTCATTAGCATTAAAGTTATATAAACAGTTCATAGCATTGGTAATGGCTTTATAAACAAGCATAGGCCCTATTGTTCCCCAAGGGAAAAAGAACCTGCAAGTTTCAGCTTATGGAATTTCTTTCATTTCTTTTTGATCAGAGGAGGTCTCCAAACCTAGAGATCTTCATCTATTCTGGAGAGGTGTGGGATTTTATACAATTTACTACTCATTTGCCAGATATTTTTACCATCTATCATAACGTATTTTTTTTAACCGTAAGACGTTTGAGAGTCTAAAAATGATTTTCCTTTTCTTTGCAAACATTTTACATATCCATGAAAGGTAATCGAGCACACATTGTCCAGCTGCATATCTACTTATTTAAAAACATTTTCGTTTATATCACAATAGCATATGAGTTCAACAAAAAACACTTTGCTAGTCCCATCCAAGCCCTAATGTATGTATGCTATAATTTTCAATTCTAGGGCAAAATTCAAGAAATCTTTTTTCATTAATCCAAATTTCATTAATCCATTCCTCTTTTAAAATTTTCTGTAATAGGCTTTTGAATTCCTCTTTACTCATGGGTATCTATGTGTGAACCCTTCCATTTCTTAAAATGCTTGTAGTTGTTTTGTCTGCCACATAATTCACTGTTATCATAATATGCACTGGGTTCCAAGCAAATGCTACATATATCCACATCGGTACTAACTCTGTTATTAGAAATAAAATTTTATTGATCTGTTTGCTTCTACATACAGAGACACTTATTTCTATCACCATAAGGCCCAAGATTGAATTTGAAAAAAATTACTTGTTGCTGGATGTACATCTCAGATCCAATTGAATGCTACCATTATTGCTGCTAGTTCAGCTGTCACAAGTACAGCATAATCAAATATTATTTTACTTATAGTAGGTCACAATTTTGGTATACAATATGCCATCCCAACTCTATTCTCTCTCTCACTCCCTCTCTTTTGGAAAAAAACCCTTCACTTTTTCCAGCTATATACTAGTACACTTCATTTTTAATGCCTACTGTCTCTTTTTTATCCTCTACGTTTATATAATAAAATGTAAATCCGTGTTTGGACATGAAATGTTCCATTCATAACTAATGTTCCCATGACTTTGACTTTGTTCAGATCTTCCTTCTCTTTCAACTCCTGCTTCTATAATTTAACTTGAATGTCATGTGGAGTTCAAACAGTGTGCTATATTTCACCAATCAGATTCCCAACAATCCTCATCTATTTGTTTGGTACTTTCATGATGGTGATTCCCAATAACTTTGGCCCAGAAAGTTAGGTCCATAAGTTCTGTCATAGCTTCTAGCCAAATGCTGGGTACACTATGTATAATGCATGTATAGGTGGTTACCAAAGGTGCAATTTGCAGTGCATGGGCTTGTACTAAATCCAGATTTTCAAGTTCTGGTTTTGATGCTGAACCAAACATTTGGCAGCCATAATCAATAACTTATCTGATTAAGTCTCAATATACAACCATCAGTTGTTTTTTATTTGCTCCCAAACAGTTCCATCAAAGCTATTAAATTGATTAATCTTTCTGTACATTTACATTTGACATAGTTTAGAACATTTAGACGTCCGTGCTAGGCCAGACCCATGGTCTGTGTAGCTCAGTATCCTGTCTTCTGACAGTGGTCAGTGCCAGATGCTTCAAAGGGAATGAACAGAACAGGGCAATAAACAAGTAATCTATCCCCTGTCATCCAGTCCCAGAGTGTGGCAGACAGAGGGCTAGTGAAACCTAGGCCATGGGGTTGCATCCCTGATCACCTGGCCTATACCCCAGGAATTTATCTAATTCTTTTTTAATGCTGGTATAGTTTTGGTCTTCACAGTATCCTCAGCAACAAGTGCCACAGATTTGGTTGTGCATGGTGTGAAGAAATACTTCCTTTTGTTTGTTTAAAAGTTGCTGCTTATTAATTTCATCACTTGATTTCTCATTCTTATGAAGGGTTCAATAATATTTCCCTACTTATTTTTTCTACACCATTCATTATTCTATAGACCTCATATCTCCTTTATTTGTCTCATTTCCAAGCTGTGTAGCCTGTCTTTTTAAGTTTTAACTCAGTTGGAAGCTGTTCTGTACCCCTAATTATTTTTCTGTCCTTTTCTAATATAGCTTTTTTGAGATGGTGTGACTAGCATACTATTCCAGGTGTGGGTGTACTATGGATTAACATGGTGAGATTATGGGGGTTTAGCCTTATTATTTTCTTTCCAATGGTTCCTAACACTGTTAGCTGTTTTAACTGCCCTTACACATTGAGCAGATGTTTTCACAGAACTATCCACAATGACACCAAGAGCTCTTTCTTGAGTGGTAACTACTAAATTAGTATTTAGTCATATCATTTTGTATATGTAATTAGGATTATGTTTTCCAATATGCATTACTTGCATGCTTCAGCTATGAAATTTATCTGGCATTTTGTTGTCCACTCACTCAGTTGTGTGAGGTCTCTTTGTAACACTTCACACTCTGACTTGACTATCTTTAGCATTTTTTTTTATTATCTGCAGACTTTGCCACCTCCCTGTTTCTCTCTTGTTCTAGATTATTTATAAATATGTTAAACAGTCTGCCTATGGTAGTGGGGGGGGGGAGGTAAGAGAAAGAGGACCACTATTGACTTCACTCCATTCTGAAAAATGATCATTTATTCATACCCTTTGTTTCCTGTTTTTAACAAGTTACTGATCCATGAAACTATCTTCCCTCTTATCCCTTGATGGCTTACTTTTCTTGAGAGTCTTTGGTCAGGTACCTTGTCAAAGACTTTTTGAAAATTCAAGTATACTCTATCCACTGGATCAGCCTTGTTTACTTATTGATCAGTCTCCCCACGGAGACCATATAGCTTCATGAGACATGATTTTCCTTTATAAAAATCATGTTGATTCCTCCACAACAATGTAGACCTATATATTTAATAACTGTATTTTTATGAGAGTTTCAGCCAATTGGCTTGGTACTGAAATTAAGTTTACTGGCTGGTAATTGGCAGGACTGATTCTGGAAACTTTTTTTTAAAAAATGGCACCATTTTAGCTATCTTTCAGTCACTTAGTACAGCTCTCCTCCCCCAATTTAACAGCTAGATTACATACCCACAGCTAGTAAGCTCTGCAATGTCATATCTGAGTTCCTTCAGAACTCTTAAGTGAATACTATCTGATCCTGGTGACTTGAAAACCTCATCTATTGATACATCAAACAAGGACACTTCTTCAGATTTGTCAAATAAAAAGACTGTCTCAGGTGTGGAAATATCCCTGACTTCCACTGCAGTGAATAGAGATGCAAACAATTCATTTAGCTTTCCTGCAATGGCCTTGTCTTTGCAATGCTCCTTTAGAACTTCAGTCATGTACTAATCTCACTGATTATTTGGTAGGCTTATTGCTTCTGATGTACTTACATTTTTGGTGTTCATTTCTGAGCCTATGACTAGTTGCTTTTCAAATATTTTTTTGGCTTTCTATCTATACTGTTGCGCTTGACTTGCCAGGGTTTATGCTCCTTTCTATTTTCCTCGATAGGACTTACATAATCTTTCTAAGTAATGTAATATCAAATATTATTCTAATTTAAAACTTTGATTTATATGTATGTGTTCTCCATATAAATATTATTTCCATTCCATTGTAATTGTCTTTTTTGTAAAAAGATCAGTCCTTTGGTTATAGCAACAGAGAACTTAAAATCCTGTGTATTTCTCCATGAAGAGGTCTCTTGTAATACTTCGTTGACTCTCTTTTCTGCCTTCTCAGTATTTCTGCTCCTTATCCAAAGAGCATAATCATGCATGACTAGAGTGACACTAAACTGGCACTTGTTTTGGGAGATAATTTATCATAATATTAAACAAGGTTGGGCTGATAATTCTTTGTAGTGTACATTTTAAATATTGTAGATAGCCAACATAACTTTGCCAACTCTGACCTGCATGGCCCTTTCACACAATAATTCTCTAATCAACTCACATATTTTTTCTTTTATCCCTAGTGCACCTACATTGTACAATACGCCTCCCTTTTATAGCTGTGATATTCATTTTCAATATCTAGAAAGACAGCTATCATGAAATCCTGGTGCCTCATATTTTTTTTTTGTATTTCATTGTGATCTGTGATATGATCAATGATGCATCTTCTCCTAAGAACTAGTCTTCATTTTATCTCTAATGCCATTGATTTTCAAGCAGGCAATCAATCTTTCATTTACTATTCTCTACTTAATGTTATCCAGATGAGGAAGGCATTTTGGTCCATGGACATCCTTTTTTTTGGGGGGGATAATTTGCTAGGGTTTTGTATTGGAATTACTTCTGCCTGTTCCACTCTACTGCTATCACTCCTTTTTTCCCAGTTAGTGTTAAATAATTCCAAGATAAATTTCAACCCGCTTTCAGATAAATATTTAAATATTTATCTTTAAATATGTTATTTTTACCTGGGCATATATTCTTGCTGGTATCAATAGCTTTTTCACATTCATCCAGTATAGTAACTAAAACTTTACCCTAACTGCATAATAGATCATTATTCTCTTCAATGAATTGTCTTAATATGGAGAAAAACTGCATTTTGATTTTCATCATTACTTTCTGCTCTCTCATTATCAGAATTTCTAACAATGTCATCAGTCCCAATAGGACCTGTGATGTGGCTACTCTCAGTCTGAATTCCATTCATTTTTTGAATTTGCCTGTATATTTCTCAACTCTTGGTTACTTGGTTTATCCATCCACACTATTTCCTTTAACTCTGTATTGATTTTTTTAATAATACTTAGTGCTTTGCGTTACTTCATTTACACTTCATGAGATGTTCACTATTCATTGTATTTTTTTATAGACATTGTTTTTTTCTTTACCTGCCATTTCCACTCTTCATTTCACCATGAGAGTGAGTTTTTAGTTTTGGGATACTTCATTATCCTAGGTATAGCTACAATAGCAGTTGTTATTAGTCTGTTCATTAAATTATTATTGAAATTATTTATGTTATCACTCAATAATGATTATTCACAAATTCAATACATTTACTTGAAAGTTAGCTTTTTAAAAATTCCAGATGGGTAATTTTCCATTACTTTCAACCTTATCTTGCACTTTGAAACTAGTAACTATAGGGAAATGATCACTCCTTATTGTTTCTTCATTACATATTTCCAGCTGCATTTATTTTGAGTATCTGCTTTTATAATTCTCAGGTTTAAACAGGAAAAAGACCCTACCCTCTACTGCATTAAATTTAGTTGCAGTGCCATCATTTAAAAGCTCTAGATTGTTTTCATCAATGAACTTTTCTCAGCATGACTATTTTTATCAGTTATCTTACTTCCCTACAGTTTATTATGACAATCTACAAAACTGCTTATGGTGTAATATCTTTTAGCATTCTTCACTATTTTTTGTAGCTTCAAACTTTCTAATTTCCCACATGGGATATAGCTATTATCAGTCCTTAAAAAAATGTCTTCTACATTAAGATATCAACAGCATTATATTCTAGGCTTACTTTTTCATTCTCCACTGCTATGTAGTGTAATCTTTCCCTTATGAAAAAACAATGCCTCCTCTACTTCCTAGTTTTCAGTCATAGCTAAAAACAATATATGATGAAATTTTAAAAGCAAGATTTTCAACCAACCATGTTTCTTAGGTAAATGTGATATCTGGTTTAGTTGTAATTTCCAGGATATTTTCTTGTAGTTCTTGACCCACTGTTACCAGTGCATTTCACCAAAAGATTAAGAACCTCATGCTACTCATATTTCACCATTGACATTGCTCAAAATTGTACGACTACAGTCCATTATTTCTGTGTTAGCAACTTGTCATTTTTCCACCACCACCACCACCCTTGCTGTAATTGTTATTTTTTCTGATATTTCCCAGTTTGACACACACCATTTAGCACTTCTATCATAAATGCAATAAACCTTTGCTTTTGCATTTACTAGAACACTATTCCACAATCTTTACCATATTTTTATAAAATAAAGATGTGACTGCAGTTATCCAATTCATGTGCTGATTTTCTTTCTTTTCCACATGATGCTTTGAGATTCTCCTTATAGATTCCACATAAGGGTACATCTACAGCATGGGATAAAGTTGAATTAAGAGCTGCAACTTCATCTACATTAATTGCATAGAGATAGTCAAAGTACATTAATTTGGCACTGTCTATATACCACAGGAAGTGGAAGGAAGAAAACACTCTTCCTTTGACTTCCCTACTCTTCATGAAATGAAGGTTACAGCAGTTGGAGTAAGCAGCCCTTATTTCGAAGTAACGGGCTTGCTGTGTAGATGCGCACACTGTTATTTCCTAATAATGTGCATTATTTTGAAATAACACTGCTGTGTAGACGTGCCCTAAGAGACCTTACTCACAATTTTTGCCCTTTGTATTCTATAGCTTGCCGCTGCAGTATATCCTCTATATGCTGGTCTGTGACTATCATCATAGTTATTACATTTGACCTCTATTGCTTCGAAACAATTTTCACTGGAATACTCAGCCCCATATTTACAGTGACTTGTTTTAAAACCACTGCCATATGCCCATATTCTTGCCACTTATAGCACCTTAGAGGAAGGGAGGATATCAGGTTCTGAAATACCTGAGACCCTAGTATTATGTTATCAGGTAAAGTTCCTCTCTTAAATGTAATCGCTACAGATATTGATGACTTGCTTTCTCCTCCTTGTTTATTAGTTAATCACTTAGGCTCTCTAGACTACAACTTTTTTTCCTGAAAAAGGTATGCAAAATCTGCTCCTCAATTTGCGTACTTTTTTCCTCTTTTTTTTCCGGAAGAGGCTTTTCTGAAATTTGGCCCGTCTACACTGGGACACGTTTTGGAAAAAAATCCTCTTTCGGAAGATGTTTTCTTCCTTGTGGAACGAGGAAGATACACTCTTTTGGAAGCCCTGTCTGCTCTTCCACAAAAAAAAAAAAAAAAAAAAAAAAAACCCCAAAAAACCGGAAGACCAAACACATTCCCTGGACACGGCGGAGTTTATTCAGGGTATCCCCCCAAAAAGATCATAGTCTAGACATACCTTAGATACTAGCACTTTATCTTCTTCTGTGCTTTGGTTATCTCATCATTGGTCTGCTCCAATATCACGTCATATAACACCTCCTTTATTTCAGTCAAATACTTTGGTAGCTGGCACCTTATTTTTTACTTTCCCCTTGTATTTTAGTTTCTAGCCATTGATCAGCTTGCTCTTTGTTTTTAGGTTCAGCTGAAAGGTCCCCATCTTGCAGCCTTCTAGTTTTTACCATATCCCCTGGTTTTAGCTTCTAGTTTTTCCATATCCTTCTAGTTTTTTACCATAACTTAAAAAAATCCAGTTACTCACACAGATTTAATATCACCTACTGTAATCTTATTTCTTTGGCTATGACTACTGCAGTTATAATATTTGGGTTTACTTCCTTTGTCCACTATTCTTCTTTGCTGATAATATCTTCCAATTCTACTCTTCCCCAGCCCCCCACCACACTTTGTATCTATCCTCCCTTTCTAAATAGACTTTTCTTCAGTTTCCAGATTGACTTCATTTGGGGCCAGAAAACCATTTATCTCCTATACTCAACCCATTCTGTTCCCTCTCCACAGCCACATTCCTAGCTTTATAGAAGCCTGTTCCTTCTCAGATGGGTAACATCATCAGTCTGAGATTACTTAGGTCACCTAATTCCCCTCAGGTTTGGCTTACCCATTCAGCTGCATCCTCTTCAGGCTCATTAACCGCTTTCAGGCTCTTGTGGTGGTAAACACACTATCACAGTATCCAACAGATCGCATCAGCCAAGGATCCTCCAACCATGCCTATCACTTGTCCTATGCACCAGAGGTGCTATGAAAGAAGCTTGGTAAATAGCTAACATAGCGCTCTCAGTGCTTTCTAGAGTTATCAGGGCAGTGGACTCCTCAACTACCTGATTGAGTCAGGTCTATGACATACTTGGAATAAAGGAAAGGGAGCATATTGAGAACAGGAATTTAGCCCTTAAACTGCACTCCCATATTTGATTTACAGAGAACAATTAATTTGCTGTCTGATTGTGCATCCTGGTTATGGTATCAGGAACTTGACCTCATATTTCTGATTTGTTTTTTTTAATGCACAAATAATAAAGTACCTGTGTATTTTTTGTATTAAAAACCATCTTTGAGAATGCTTTAGAGGATAAGATAGCCATCATACTTCATAAAATAAAGCAAAAATGTAAAACATTACTTTTTGTGCATAAACATAGCTACCAGTAGATTTGATTATTATACAGGTGCAGTGCTTTATTAGGGATATGTTTTCCCATTAACACTGAGGAATATGTTCCGCCTACGCTCTTGCAGCCACATAGAACTGCACATTTTGCATTTTAATATAATATATGGAACTTAATATTGTTATGCAAAATGTGTTCTTAAACTGCAGTGCTTTTATTCTACACTGTGAAAGCAAAATGCACTGAATTTGCATAACATCTAACATGGTTAAATTTAAGAGTAAGTATGCATACTGCAAGGAGATATATATATCTATATCTATCTATATATATATCTATATATATATATATCAAATGAATTGATCTCCAATCTTAAAGTTAAGCATGGTTAAGACTGTAGCAATAAGTAGCTGAAATTTTCTGAGATCCTTCTCTATAGCTCTACATTACTAGCTGTGATTTGATATGGCAGACATTAGACTAGAAATCTCAAAATGAGTTGAGAGAAAATGGATGTAATAACATAAGGAGCACTACCCAAATGTAAATAAGAGAGCGGTGCCCAACATGTTGACCTGTTGTTTGAAATGCAAAAACATTGTGGGAAGGCACAATGGCTTCCTTGATTGTCTGCAATGCACCCAGGAAACTGTGGGCATTATATAAACAGATTGATTAACTGGTAGATATAATTCCAAAAGCCAATGTCTAAGATGATAGTGTAACATAACGTAATATAACATACCATTGCTTGTATTTTAGCTCTTCTTGTAGGCAGATTTCTAGATTTGTAAAGTGACATTGTTCCATTGCAGTCAATGAAATTAACATGTATGGTTTGAAGCCCAGGGAGCTATACCAACTCACATCTGATAAGAATCCAGGTTGTTATGTCTTTCTTAATGTTCTAAAGACATCAAAAGCTTATTAAAAATTTTCCATATAATGCCATTTTTAACTAGAAGCTGAATTTTCAATTAAACCAAAAAATTTGAGGATATTCTCAAGTGAAAAAATTTTGGCCAAAAACTGACACGCCCCTCAAAAATCATTTTTTCATGCTTGTTAATTTTCCATCGGAAAAAATATTGCCATCACAATTTATATAACTATGGCTATGTTTCTGATATAAAGGGGTTATGCTGCAAAACTTCTGCATAGGCTGAGTGGGTTTCTGGCATTCACTTAAAGTCTCTTTTAGTGATGGGCAAGTCTACAAAAGTTCAGGGTAGAGGAGAGCAAAATATGTTTTTTATTTTTCTCTGTAGTCAAAATTACCTGCTTCTGAGTTTGTGATGCATTCATGACATTGGAACAATTTTTATTATGTTTTCTTGCTATAAAGATGAATGAAAATGTTTTGGCTATGTTTGGCTAAACTTCATCATGGAAAGTTTAGATTTCATTGTTCTGTAAGTCACAGAGTAGCAGAAACTGCATTGATTATCTAAGGCTAAGCTGCCTCTTTGCATATGGTAATATGAGGACTAAAAATGTCATTTTGACTCATGAACACAGAGATTGGTTGCATTAACAGGAGTGTTGTGAGCAAGACATGAGAAGTCATTCTTCCGCTCTACTCTGTGCTGATCAGACCTCAGTTGGAGTATTGTGTCCAGTTCTGGGCACCGCATTTCAAGAAAGATGTGGAGAAATTGGAGAAGGTCCAGAGAAAAGTAATAAGAATGATTAAAGGTCTAGAGCAGTGGTCTCCAACCTTTTTAAGCACAAGATCACTTTTTGAATTTAAGTGTAATCCAAGATCTATCTCAAACCCAAATACCTGTGCACCACCTCCTTTGTGCCCTTTCTCCAAGGCCCTGCCCCTGCTCACTCCATCCTCCCTCTCTTGCCCATCCTTCCTCACTTTCACCAAGCAGGGGCAGTGGGTTGGGGTGCCGACTCTGGTCTTGGATTAAGAGATTTGGAGTGCAAGAGGGGCTCTGAACTGAGCTTGGGGAAAGTATAGTTGGGGGTGCCCAAGGTGGTTCTAGGTGCAGCCTCTGGGAGGGTGTTTGGATGCAGTGGTTCTCAAGGCTAGGTGTTTGGGGTTCATGACTGGGGTGGGAATTCAGGATGTGGGCTCCGACTGGACACTGCTTACCTCAGGTGGCTCCTGGGTGGTGGTGCAGTGGGCCTAAGGCAGAGTCACCCCTACTATGGCCCTGCACCACTCCCAAAAGCAGCCAGCAAAGGAAAGGAGAAGACTGAAAGGGGACATGATAGCGGTTTTCAGGTATCTAATAGGGTGTCACTAGGAGGAAGGAGAAAAATTGTTCTCCTTACCCTCTGAGGATAGGACAAGAATCAATGGGTTTAAACTGCAGCAAGGGAGGTTTAGATTGGACGCTAGGAAAAACTTCTTAATTGTCAGGGTGGTTAAACACTGGAATAAGTTGCCTAGGGACGTTGTAGAATCTCCATCTCTGGAGATATTTAAGAGCAGGTTAGATAGACATCTATCAGGGATGGTCTAGATGGGTCTAGATGGTACTGGGTCCTGCCATGAGGGCACGAGACTAGACTCGATGAACTCTTGAGGTCCCTTCCAGTTCTAGTGTTCTATTATTCTATGATATTATATGCTCTGAGACAGACAAAAAAACTGTTTACAGCAGCAGGAAGCAATACTGTGCTGGTCCTGTTGTAGTGATAGTGGTGGGAGTGAAAAAGGCCTATTTATACCCCAGACCTAAAAAATCATGTATGATTTAAAGGGGCTGTGAATTTGCCCTTAAAACTCAGAGCCGTACCCAAAGTCCATTGAAGTCAATGGGAGTATTTACATTGATGTCAGTGGGTTTTTGATCGGGCATTTAAAGATCTTCCAGAATCAGATAGGCATTGCAAACAATGCTTGAGGTTCTGCAGTCACTAAAAGGATACATAATTTAACTAAACTGGGGCTTCTTTAAGATATTTTAAAATGTTTGGTTTACTGTGTCTCCTTACAAACTTTAGAATGAACATCAATGAGCTGCATACCGTGTATGCTTTTTTCTTCAGTTCCTCTTGTAGTCTTAGCCTACAGGTCCAATGAATTGATAGTTCTTTGGCTATGCTGATAGGATTAGGCCTGTTTATTTGCTTCCACATAATGAGAACTATTATGTCCTATCTTTCCCCTCACTCCTTTCCATTCTAATTTCTGGTTTAAAGTTGTATGACTCCTTTCTACTTTCCCAGGGATCACAGAAGGAATGGTGCAGTAGAGATGGTTTCTATTTTGACTGCTTCCCTCCCAAGGGTGGGGTTAATTACTAGCCCCAGCTGCTGCAGGACACAAAGCAAACATTTGGCTGCACAGGGGCTGGATGACCTTGTGTTTCTTGATCGGCAATCAGAACTCTGAGCTGCTTTGGACCTACTCACTGTTCTCCAGCACCTAGACATTCTAAGCAGGAAGATGAGAGGGAAGACCACTCTCAGTTGATATTCAGCAGCTGTTGTCTCTGTTTTAGTTGACAATATCTTGGTGCCTGAGATTAGTGCTCCACATTATGGTAAAGAAAGATCTGGTGAGACACATCCTCCCATAACATAAGAACTAGGGGTCACCAAATGAAATTAATAGATAGCAGGTTTAAAACAAACAAAAGGAAGTTTTTCTTCATGCAGTTCACAGTCAACTTGTGGAATTCATTGCCAGAGGATGTTGTGAAGACCAGGACTTTAACAGGGTTCAAAAAAGAAATAGATAAATTCATGGAGATTAGGTCCATAAATGGCTATTGGTCAGGATGGGCAGGAATGGTGTCCTAGCCTCTGTTTGTCAGAGGCTGGAATGGATGACAGGAAAAGGATCACTTGTTAATTACCTGTTCTGTTCACTCCCTCTGGGGCATCTGACATTGGCTACTGTTTGAAGATAGGATACTGGGCTAGATGGACCTTTGGTCTGAGCCAGTATGGCCGTTCTTAGGGTAAAAATCCTTATTCTGTATTTTAAATTAAATCCAAAGTAAACAAGGCTTGGCTATCTTCATGCTCATTTGAGTGTGAGTGTATATGTGTGCATTGCTGTAATCCTCTTGTCTCTTCAAAAATTGCTGCCATGATTATTTTACATTAAATTTTCAGTTGGAAATAGTTTTCACAAACTGATCTGTGAATGATTTTGTCTTCCCCAAAATTGGTCCCCGGAGAGCAAAATGTCTTCTGAATTGATACAATAAATATGACAATAGTCTAGGATAGTCTAGGAGTGCTTACGCTTGCTTCAGTGCAGGGGGTTGGACCATATCATCTCTTGACATGCCTTCCGGACCTTCATTTCTAGGAATCTGTCATTTCAATGGCTGTAGGATATAAAAACCTGTCATACACTGTGAGATGCAAGTTGTAGGGAGGATTCAGACTGCTGCTACATTTACACAAAAATGTTTTCCCCAGGCACCAACAAGAAAAAAGGGACTGGATCGTGACACCAATAGTGAAGTGACTATGATATAATGTCAGAAGTGGGCAGAGGACTGCATAGCCTCACAGGGAAGAATGAAACAGCTAGCTTGTTCTCACTGGGAATAAATGGGTTGAAAAGGTAACTTTAAAAGCTTGCAAAAGATTAAAGCTTGAAAAAATTTAGCTGAATAAAAGACGAAAATGTTGTGGCCAGTTCTTCTTTTGCCTCAACTGTTTAGTCTCACTGTAATGAAAATACGGAATACTGCTGAGGGAAAAAATAAGGCAACATTAAATTCCATCTTTAAATATGGAATTTTTCACTTTCCATCCATTTTCTCCCAATAAACATTTCATGAAGATTTTTATTATGAAGACTCTGGGTATACTCATGTCTGCAAAAATATTCAATGAGGTACAAGTCCATAAGAGGCTATTAAGTCACAAAGTCTACTTTTGCAAAGACCCCAAATTTGAATTTACATTCTCTAACTCATTATTTTTAATATGCAGTGCCATTTGTTATGCAATTTGGCATGTCTCCACTTATTATTTGTGAACATTTTGCACCTGCTGCATAGGGTTTTTCTAAGCCAGCATTAATAAGTGGCAGGAAAAATAAGTTTAAAGGAGCAGTTATGGTTTCTTCAACAAAAGTAGAGACTTTTAACTGGTATAAAATTCAGTTTGGCAATTATAGAATGTTCCTTTTAAAACTGGTGGAGGAAAAACTGAAATGTATTCTAGGATACAGTTTGGACATAATTTCAGACAAAGCTTTTTTATGGGTCATGTATTGCTTCTTTTGTAACAATCAGCCTCAATTAAAGGGATATTGCTAACTAACCCTTATGTTCGCTCTTGCTTATGCTTGCTACTAAAGTTGTGTCATGAATCTCCATGGGATGGTTTAACAAAAGCTTGTAACTCGTATATCTATAGAAAATGCTCACATATTGTCATAAACCTCAAAAGATCAATAACCCATGAGAAGATCAGGCTTATAATATTTTATATTCCTAAATTTAAAAATATACAGATAATCTGAGGTTAAAAACAAAAGAATTTATTTCACAGAAAATCAAATTTCTGATGCAACACAATAGGAAAAGGCTTAAATAAAAAGCATTCTTATCTAAAGGAGAGATGAAAAAGAAAACAGAAGGGGAAGAATTAAAGATTAAGTGAAGGGAAAGGATGAAAATAAAGTTGTGTTACAATACAAATACTTTTAAAGCTTGACACACTAAACATGTACATAGGACACTATTTGGAAAGATAGATATGATTCTTTTCTGTTGGGACAAGGGTGAGAGAGAGAACATGAACCTCCAAAAGTCCCTAGAAAATCAAAAGTTCCTTCTCTCTTTCTCCAGATACTGTGGTACATACATAAAGCCTAACTTGAAATGGGTAGATTCAGACTATGGGACACTTTAATGGAGAGTTGAAATGAATAGAGTTGTGTAATTTCAGTCCTGTTTTGATATAGCCTATTGAGAGAATAATCAATAGGGGGACAAAGCTATGAAAAGCTTTTACGTAGTAAGATCTCTTTTTAAATATGCGGTGTCTACCTTCATTTCAATAGGTGTTAATGTTTAGAGATTTTCAACCAGATCCTCTTATCTTCCATTTTAAAAGTAATTAAAGAAAAGTACAGTCCCAAGCATGGACTGTGGCTTCTCAAAGTTGACCTCTATTTGTACTTAATGCAAGTTATCTTTTAGACTTCCTCTACCAGACACTCATCTGGTTTAAACTTCAGTATGGAAGTACTAATATAGTAACTTTGTGTTGAAAACAGTGTAATGGAAAAATGAACTTGCTAAATTAATGCTTGATTACTGCACTGCTTAGACTATGATTGGGAAGCATTGCAATTTTAATTCTACTACACTACAGATGAACATTAATAATATACCTATGTAATTGGATGCATTTTCTTAATCAGAGTCAAGAAAATGGATAGTTCTGTAAATCAGTTTTATTTTGAGATCTTTTGGAATTGAACATTACTACACATTATTGCAGAATGAACATGACTCAATAGATATTAAAAAATAAAAGGAAAAACATGGACAGTTGGTGCAGCTAGTGCTGGAAGAGGCAGGCTCCCAGCACCATCTAAACCCCTGCCCTTTCTGCTGAGACCCCACCCCCACCATGGGGAGGAGAGGAGGCGGGCAGTGTGCAGCGCTGGCATTACCATGAGGCGAACTGAGGCGGCCGCCTCAGATGCCAGACTGTGGGGGGTCACCACTAGAACCCAGAGTGTAGAAAATTGTGTCTGCTTCTGGAGCATATGCATTCTTTCTGCTCTAGATGCACAGAGATGGTGGCGTGCCATGAGAGGAGCAGAACAGGAAGAAGGCAGAATTGAGACCTTTCAAAGTTTTGGCCCAAGTGAGGGAGCATGGGGGCGTCATTTGGGCTCCCCACCTCAGGTACCAAAATGTTGTGGGCTGGCCCTGGCAGTGTGCCAAGCACATGCACCTCCCCCCACCATGGGGAGGTGAAGAGAGGCAAAAAGGTGAGCATACGTGCCCCAGCCTCCATGGCCTGGAACACTGGGGAGGGAGGAGGGCACACAGCTCCAACTTTGCCAGCCCCTAGAGCACAGGGATGGAGGGTCCAATACTCAGCCCTCAGAACGCCTATAGCAGATGCTTTGGGGGTGGAATATGGGTGGTGCCAGGCCTAGCAATTTGGGAAGGCAAAGACTTCCCCCACCTAAGCTACCACCTACCCATGGAAAAACACCATTATTTAAAATGTCAGTCACTAAGTGCCTGATTTGGATACCCTTACTCCTGGGGTAAGATGCTACTTAGCATGAGAAAGGCTATCACACTTAACCTGATTCAGATGACTTCCCTGGGAGTTTTGCTGAAACTTAATATTGACTGTAGAATTGCATCCTATGGATTAAATGACAGATTCAAAACTGTATGAAGTCAGTGGAAAGACTCCTATTAACTTGGGTAGATGTAGGATTTTATGAAGGACACATCTGCAAACTGCACTTGAGGTAAGTGAAGATAAAAACTGTGGTGCCTATTTCTTTTTAATCTGGAGGAGATAATTATGGCACATGGTTGGGAGAACCACCATGTATTAACGTTAGTACAAGAGAGCAACGGATACTAGTAATGAGCCCAACCTGCCAAAAAATCAGATCATAGAATCATGGAATCCTAGGTCTGGAAGAGACCTCAGGAGGTCATTGATTCCAGCCCCCTGCCCAAAGCAGGACCAATCCCAACTAAATCATCCCAGGCAGGGCTTTGTCAAGCTGAGACTTAAAAACTTCTAGGGATGGAGATTCTACCACCACCCTAGGTAACCCATCCCAGTGTTTCACCATCCTCCTATCTGTCCATAATCTACTTCTTCCAGAGGAAGGGGAAATGAGAGGAAATTAGAGGAACCATGACATGGTTTTAACTTATTTCAAAGACCCAAGAATAAAAAGGCAGCTTAAAATTGCTTCTTATTCATCAGATCTTGCATCAAGCATAGTTTGGCTGGGGCACGTGATCTGAGACAGTGTTTTCACCAGCAAGTTATAAATACTTAATATATTATGAATAATGTTTTCTGAATTACACATTCAGTAGTATTTTGGAATGTCTTCTCTTCTGTTGTTATTGCAAAGTCACCAGTGATTTTTGCCAGTTCAAAACAGTTGTTTACCGACACCTCTCTATGGTGATCTAAGAGAAGGTTGTGGAGAACTCCAATCTGTTTTGGAATGTTTTGCTGTGCCTCATCATACTCAACACATGCTCCTCTGCTACTCTGGAAACTGTGGAAGTATAAAGATCAGCTTCACAGTCTTGGCCAGATTCTTAAGTAACTCTACCTCATCAGCCCAAATCAACTCTTCCCAGGGGAGACCAAGTGACATCCAAACCAACAAATCCATTTTCCTAGGAATCCCAATCAGAAAGCAGGGATCCACTGTATTATGTAAAAAAAAGTGAATAAAGGAAGAGGCCAGAGAGGCATCTAGGGAGAAGTTAGAGTAGAGACAGCTGCATGCATAAATTTGTCACAACTGCAGTTATGAATGGTTACCAGCCCAATCAATGCAAGTTGATCCCAAACTGGATTTTTGTGTTTTGTTCATCGCTAGCACAGAGGAGGCAGTTTTCTTCTGTCAAAAAATGGCCTCAGGTGTCTAATGTCCCAGATGTTCTCAAAATTACTTGTGAGCTACCACTCTGATCTTACAAATCTATTAAGAGAGCAGTGTTGTAGAAACTGAGAAAGCACAGATACCAGCATGAGTACCTCTGCAGAGAGCTAGAGAATAATCTACTTGTAGGATACCCTGACTTTATGAAGTCCCTTATACACACGTCTGGCCCTCTCTTGAAAATGGAGGACTAAGAATTCTATGATGTTAACTAAACTCACAAAAGATTGCCATGGGTATGATTAGGAAAATTTCACAAAATATAATTATTGCTCCTGTCATTTTTCTGAAATGAAGATTACAGGATAGTTCCTAAATATAATGAGGTCTGGCTACCCTAACAGAGCACTTCCTCTCTTTTCCACAGTGTGTTGAGGTCAGTAACACTATGGGTTCCCTGGCTGGCTAGCTCAGTACACCCTTCAGCAATCATTTGTAAAGTAAACAACATTTCTATGGATCCAGCAAAATTGAGCATGCGTGAAACTAGGTCATTTTCAAAAAATCCATTTAAGTATACCTATAATTTAAACTTGAAAGAAATTACTCTTGTAGGTTAAATTTCAATTGACTGTTAAGAATATAATCATTGATAAGAACCCACAATGTAAAAATGTAGATTATAAAGTTCTCAGGCCTCAATCAATGTTTCTAATCACCAGTTAGTATTTAATGAACATAGAATAGCTTTTTGTTTAGTCTACTTTTTAATGTGTTTTGCGTTTAAATATGCAGAAGATGCATTTTATAAAATCTTTCTTGATGTCACTTAAAGTTACAAAATAAATTGAAGGAAATGCAATTATGCCTTTGTCCTTTTCATTGGACCTCCAGCTTTGGATTTTTGAGACCCAGAATAATGTTATTGTAAATGAAGCATTTTCAGTAGGTACATTTAAATTTTAAAAGGCGAACATGCTTTATCTATTGGTAGCTTCTCCATCAGCTCCCTAGTGGTTTTCTAACCATCACTTGGAAATTAAGTAATTATCTACTGTGTTTGGGAATGAACTGAAGAACATCATGGTTCACTTGCTACCTAAATTACTACAGCTTAATACATCTCCAGTTACAGAATTTCCATGTAGATTATTTTGTTTTATTTCAATGTTTGTTTTAACAGGATTCAAGTTGGTTACCACCTACTTAGGTGTTATTGATCTGGACTCCTGCATAACTCTTTTGGAATTGATGGTTTTTGCAGGCATTGCTGAGGTTAAAATGATTCCACTTTACCCTGAGAATGCATGTCATTTTTGTGCTACCTTGCACTACAGATAGCAGTCCATCTGCTTAGCAACACAATGTGTCAAGAACACTTAGCCCCAGTGCTCTGCTCCCTGTACTGACTCCCATTGAAAATAGGTCTCTGTCCTGATATTTAAGGGCCTAATGGGATCTGCTAGGTGCATGTTTTTTAAATTAGGTAATTTATTTAAGCCCCACCTGAATTGGGTGAGCAAGCATACGCTTAACTTTAATTAAAGTCCATTCACATGCCTAATGATTCCCACAAACTTCAATACCTTACTGAATGGGACTATTCAGGTACGTCTACACTGTACGCCTATTTCGGAATAAGCTATTCTGGAAGAAATACCCCAAAATAGCTTATTACACAGCAAATACCCATTCAAATAGCGCTGAACTGTTTTGAAACAGAGCATCCACACTCGTTGGATGTTGAATTGCATTTAAGGCCACCCAGAAGCACTTCAGGCAGGGCATCAGGACAGCAGTTACTTCCTGGAGCTTCTGCCTGAGCCTTTCTGAGGTTCAAGCTTAAAGGAATCCCTTCCCCCTTTCCCCGCCCCATACAGCCACGTCTCAGGTTCTTCACCTTTGCCTACTTCCTCAAGGGACAGCAAAGCCTTTTCTCTGTCTTCTGTGATTGCCCTTGCAGGCACCTCAGCTCTCTAGCCATGGAGCCAGACCTGCCTCCCAGCAGTCAATGTCTCTTACAGGTTGTGCTCCACCTCCTGCAGCTCTTTCTATGGGATTCCTTCCAAGCCCAACAGGAACATAACCCCTAGATCATTTCAGGGAACTTCCTCCTCTCTCCACCTGCCCTCCGTGCACTTCTGGCATCTGGACACCAGTTCTGACTAGTGGGACTGGATTGTCAAGGAGTGGTGGGGAGACCAGCAGTGGCTCCAGAATTTCCGCATGCAGAACGACACCTCTCTAGAGCTGTGTGAATGACTGGCCCCTGTCCTCAGGTGATTATGGACACACGTGACCCATCATTCCCCTCCAGAATTGTGTCGCCATTGCCATCTGGAAGCTTGACACACCGGACAGCTACCCTCTGTGGGGAACCAGTTCGGTGTGGGGAGATCAACTGTCCAGTCCATGCTCATTCAGGCATGATGCTCTTGGGCTATTGTCCTGGGAGTGGGGAGACCTTCTGAAATGGTATTACCTAGGGAAGGGGGTGGAGTAAACCTCCACAGGGGGGTGGATTAAACCTTTCCAGGAGGTTTTTCAGTCCCACCTTCACAAAGTCCTGATGGGGGATGGGTTAAGTAGGGGTTGCTCCTTGTGTGTAGTGGGGGCAGCTCATGGATCTCCTGAGGGCCCTGGAACTAATGTGATTCTCTGTTTATTTGTCTCCTTCCACAGGTGGTACAGGCCATCAACACTGTCTTGCTGTGCAAGATCATCAACCTGGGAGATGTGGACACCATCATCACTGGCTTTGCTGCCATGCTCTTCCCCAACTGTGTAGGGGGGAGTTACTGATGGTTCCCAACCACCAGAGAGCTGAATACATCAACCGGAAGGGGTACTTTTCGATGGTCCTGCAGCCTGTCACAGACCAAGTGGTCGGGGAAGGCACACAGCGTCCACAACTCTAGCCTCTTCCAGAAGCTGCATACCGGCACTTTTTTCCCCAGCTTCACCATCGGAGTTGGGGACATGGACATGCCAGTCTGTATTGCAGAGGACACAGCCTACCCTCTGCTCCCCTGGCTAATGAAGCCCTACACTGGACACCTGGATGAAAGCAAGGGATGCTTCAATGCAAGGCTCAGCAGGGCCAGCATTGTGGTGGAGGGCACCTTCAAGCATTTGAAGGTGAGATTCAATTGCCTCCTCAGCCACCTGAATGTCAGGGAGTGGAATTTCCCCCAAGTGGTGGTGGCATATTGTGTCCTTCACAATATTTGTGAAAGATGGGGGAGATGTTCCTCCCAGGGTGAGGGGCAGAGGCTAACCTGATTGGAAGGACCTTTGAGCAGCTACACATGGCTGCCATCCAACAGGGCCATCAGGGGGCTGTGTGCATCTGGAAGGCCCTGAGGAGGAGTTTCACAGAAGGACCCCAGTGACACTCTCCCATGGGCCTCTCCACAAGGGGCCTATGCATTACCCTCTTTGCCTTTCCTTCCACACCCCTCACTTCCACCAGCCCTGCAGAGACAAACTACACTGTTTTCAAAAAATAAACTCTTCATTTTTAATTGGGGTAAATGTAACTGTGGAGGGGCTGGGGAAAGAACCTTGGAGGGGGGGAGGAAGGAGGTGGAAGCGAAGGAGGGGGAGCAGAGGCTCAGGGCTGGGGCTGGGAGTGGTGCCTGGCTTGGTGGTCCCACTGCCTTGTGTGTGGGGCCCTCAGTGTCCATGGGGGGGGGGGGGACCCGGTGGGGATAGGAGCTGGGGAAGGAACTGGGGCAGGAGCAGCAGCAGGAGCTGGCATGCAAGCAGTAGCTGCAGTGGACACCATAGTGGTGATCACTACCTGTAGAGCAGTGCATATGATCCAGCCCTGCTCCCTCATCTCCCGCCAGGTCTCATGGCGCAGCTGCAGGTCCTCCTCCATTCTACAGTCCTGCTGCTCCATGCAGTGCTTCAGAGCTCTCAGGGCAGCTATATTCTCTCTCTGGAGATCTTCGTGTGTTTTCCTGTGCAAGCAGGTCACATCGGGTTGGGAGGCAGCCAGGGAGAAGTTGACTGCACACCTCTTGCAGCTGGTCCAACTGTGTAGAATAAAGAGAATGTCAGTCATCCTTGGAGAAAGGGTGCCTGAAGCCTTGCCCTCATATTTGAGCTGAGACCAAATGTTCTCAGGTCAGACGAAGGCAATGTGCTTGGAGCAAGGCCATCTGTGGCTTGTCCAGGGGGAAGCCTCACTACCCACACGTCCCAGGGACAAGCAGGCATGGGAAGTGGCCGGCCAGACCAGGGGCCTGCGGGTGGGTGGGGGGCAACGGGGCGGCTATCAGGTCCAGCAGTGGTAGTATCCCAGAGGGAGAGGACTGGAGGAGAAGTGGATAGGGTGTTGAGGGAGGAGAGGTGTGTGTGAGTGGCAGATACTCCTGTTCTTCAGCGTGCCGTCCACAGGAGCAGGTGCTGCCCCAACTGTGTGAGTATGCCCTTGTGCGGAACTCCTGAGAGAGAGAGAGAGTGCGTGTGTGTCTGTCTCCATGTCCCCAGACTCCTTCTAGTGGGTTTTGGTGGGAGGGTGTGCCACCCCGGTGTCAGGAGTATGGCAGGCCCCCCAGGCCCTATGAGCACAAGACACAAGGGTCCTCTGTGGCAGCCTCCTACGGTAGTGCGCCCTGACTGGTGCTCGTCGTGCACCCATGTGCACAGGCTGCTGAGCAATCCCCAGGCTGAGAAGGCCAAGTGAGGAGTACGCCCAGCCCCTTGCTGCCCACCACCTCCACCTGTGTAGGAAAAAAAATGGCATTCACCTGTGGGCTTTCCCTGGCTTCTGACGATGCCTGGGAGATGTCCATAATATGGGGTACTGGCTCCAGGGCAAGCATGAAGTCCTGGCTTGCAGGCACAGAGATGATGCTGTCATCATCCAGCTCCTCCTCCTCCTCACTGACTGCGCCCCCCCAGAAGGGTGACAATGGGCATCTCCAGCCTTGAGTCTACTATGGTGGAGGGGGGGGGAAGAGGAGGGACTGGATGCAGTGGAGCTGGGAGTAATACAGGCAGGTCTGGGTGCTGCCCTGGAGCGGGAGCTGTGCTTCCTGGCCCTGGCATAGGCCTGCCTCAGCTCCTTCACCTTCATTCTGACCTGCTCCTGGGCATAGCTGTGACCCTTGGTGGCCATGCTATTGGCCATTCAGCCATACATGTCTGCAGGGGCAGATGAGAGTGCCGCGGGGCCCAGGGCAGTGCTGCGGGGCCCAGGGCAGCACAATTTCATGCATGCACCACACCCACAGCCAACAGGAATTAGCACATGCACGGGGCCTATTGAAGCGCAGGGTCTGGGGCAGCCTCCCTGCTCGCCCTGCCCTATATCCGCCACTGCATGTCCGCATTCCTGCATCTGGTGCAGAGATCCTCAGGCTTGCTTCCTCGCTCCAGACCTCAATGAGGTCCAGGATCTCCAAACCAGACCAGGAAGGTGTGCATCTTTTTCAGCTCTGGTCAAGGTCCTGGGAGCTGCCTGAGGCAGGGCTGGCAGCAGTGGGGGGCTCAGCTAGTGTAGAAAACTATAGAGTTCTGAAGAGTGTGGATAGAGCAGGGCATCTGTGGGATTTTCTGGAGGCCCCTTATTTTGAAGTAACTCCAGCTGCCCTATTTACCCATGCACTATTCCAAAATAGCTATTTCAGAATAAGGGTTATTCCTCCTAAAATGAGGGGGACAGAATCTGGAATAAGCTGCCCATTATTTCAAAATTATTTTGGAATAATGTCCGCAAAGTTATTTTGGAATAATGTCCGTTATTCCGAAATAATGTTGCTGTGTGGACATGCCCTTCATGTGCTTAAGTAGTGTGTGAATCAAGGTCTTAGAGGTATAACTTTTAGACACCCATTTCTGAAAAAAAAATCATTGCCTGTTATTCCTAGACACTTTAGTTCCAATTTCTTTGTCCCTTTTATATACCTAGAACAAAAACTGCACATTTCAATATGCCTTTTAGCCTTCGGAGTGGGAACTTCAATATTTTATAAACTCTAAAAATAAATGCAGCAATTAGAGAAAGCTGCCTTGGAGAGAGGCACAGTCATGGTTGGGCCTGAGTAGGCCATGGCCCACTTACTTTGCACCTAGGCCCACCACCATAGGTCTCCAGGGGTCTCTTCATGCCACCAGCCTGTTCTATGCTTCAGCCAGGGAACAAGATGGGGTGTGGAGGCTAACCCTGCTCCCCCTGGTACTGCATGTGTGGAGCAGAGTGAAGGTTCAGGGACCTAGCCCCTTCCACCAATTGTTCCAAACAAGGGCTGGAGACAAGGGATGGCTCCATTCCATCAGCCCAGCATTCTAACTGAGGAGCGGGGCCCTACCCTGCTCCACCCTGCACTCTGGCCAGGGCGCAGGGTCAAGGACTAGCTCCACTTCCTTCACCAGGAGGAGGAGCAGGGCTAGAACCTGAACTGGGACCCTGTTCTTGGGCTGGAGCATTGGGCAGGTGGGTGGAACATGCCAAGACCCTGCATGTGGACCCTGCTCCCTAGGTGCATCCCTGGGCCCAGCATCCTTTAGCCAGCATATCCACAAACAGCCCCAGGCCAGTTGGGGGAGAAGGAGGCCTAATCCCTTCTGTCCCACTTCTCCTACTTTTGTCTTCTGCACCCATCATTGCCCATCACACATTACTTGAATTTGGGGCCCACCCTACTGTCCTTTTTTGGCCATGCACTACCTTGGAGTTTTAGAGTCTGAAATCTTCTGTTAATCCACTTAATGTACTCGTGTTCACCCTCTCTCCTTTATATCAGATTTATATAGACGTGGAGAACCCTGGTTCCAATTCTCCTTATATCAGTCAAATTCCATTTAGTGGAGCTACCTATGATTCACACAAAGGTGAGGAAAAAAATGTCAGGCCCACTGGCATTGATTTCAAGTGTCCTTTTTCACTTCCCTACAGGGCATCCCTGATCTTGGATAGGTTGGGAGCTGACTACGCACTGATTATAGTAAGAGTCAAGGGGTTGTTTTTTTCCTTCTTTTTTCCTATGATCATCAGCAGCATATAAAATCAGTGCAAAGGGTTGAAGCACATTTGCTGGGCCGTGCAGGGAAAATGCTTCATCCCTAAGAGCACTAAACACCTTGTCATCATGGGAAAAAAAGCTGTACACTTAACTCAGGTAAACTAAGTGAAATTTTGTGGGTTGTGCCCATAAAAGTTCATGATACCATCTACATGTTTTGTTAGTCTATAAAGTGCTACAAGACCATTTGTTGTTTTTTAAGTTTAACCCAAGTTAGCTATTTATCACTTACCTTTCACTCATCACTAAATTGCCTTATTAAAATTTGTCTAAAAACTTAATTACAAATTATTCAGTTCAGAAAAAGCCACCACGCAACCTCTTGATATGCTTTTTTTGTGGCAGTATTAGAGATAATGGAAATGTTACATAAAGAGCAGCTGCCTCATGTGGGTAGAACTAGCACTGCATAGATTCATAAGGTAGAAAAATATAAAAAAAGATCTATTTATATGGTGTAAGTTTTAACAGTAAGGAAAAATGCTGTTTTCAAATATTAAAAGCAAAATGCCCCAGTATTCTAAGAACGTTTAGAAGAGCTATCACTTGTGCAATACAGTAATGTTAAACCAGTAGAGCTGTTATTATTATTATTAGCACAAAGCTATGGATGGATCCTTCAGATTCTTCCTGATGACATAAGATACCATAACTGAAATGTTAATATTTTGAGTTAAGGAAGAAAAGTACCAGCTGCTTACATATGATTATGTTTTGGTCTCAGGAAGGAATGAGGGAGGTATTTAGTTAGAAAAATTCTAGAAGCCTCTTAATTTAGGATCTAGTAGCTAGGCCCAAATAACTCATAGACACTATAGGCCCATCTCTAGAGTCATAGCTCCTGGAGTCATGAATTGAGGGCAGGATCTCAACAGTCATTAAAAAGACAAAGTTTCTAGCCCACATGGTTTTGAAGAAAACCTTAGAAAATGTGACCAAGCTACTACAATGACATCTGCTTGAACTTGCAGAAAGTCTGAAGCAACTGCTCTGAAAGAGAAGCATGCCTTTCATCTCAAAGCCATGATAACTCCAAGATAGCTTGCCAATAACACGAGGAGAAGAAGAGGACTGAGGGCCCGGTCCACTCACTGAAACAGTTACAACCCTAACTACTAGAGTAAGCACTAAGGTACCCTTCTGCTGCTGGCCCAGTCTGCCAGAAAGGGATGAATCACTGTTGTTAACCCTGCTGCTCCTAAGGGAGGAAAGAGGGCCCCAATTCTACTCCTCAGCTGAACCTGTTTGGTAGGATTGGTGATTTCCCAGCTGTATCTAACAAAAAAGCAAGTGAATATGACTTTCCATTTTAGGGAATAACACCCTTTTTTTTTAATATATGACTTTTTAATAGGTTTTTTATGGTGCTCATAATAGCATAATGGCTTTTCTTTAATAATGTGGTGAAAGGGTCAAATGTGTCTCACTTTGGGTTGCTAGCTTTCTGACTGGACAGACCAGAGGCCATTCACAGCAATGGCAACTGTCCATCCATTTGGGAAAGCTGGCAATGTAGCGACTCACACTTCTTCAGGTAACTGCATCTCTGATCCTCCTGTGGGTCAGGCAGGTTGCAGACCTCTACAATTGTGCTGAAACAATTTTTTTTTATAATGTGGATGCTAAAAGCAGAAATAATGAATTTTGGGTTGTTATTACTATTCCAAGCAAGGGATGGGGGTGGCAGCACCTCCAGCATCCCTGGTGTTAGCACTTATGTCTCACCATTATCTTTTTAAGGGTGGGGTCTCATATTCCTCTCCTGTGAGATGGGGAAATTAGGCTGTAATTATCTCCTGGCCTTCACTATTATCACTTTATATTAAGTTTGAGTTCAGTCATGTTATCTTCTAAGGCAGCGGTTCCCAACCTTTTCCAGATGGGGACCCATTTTGACAATTCAGGAAGACTTGGTGACCCAGGGCAATTCAAAAAATGTGTGAATGGCTCCTTAAGAGCCACCTGGGGAGACACCTGGTGACCCTTTTGAAATGTAATGGTGACCCATATTTGGGTCCTGACCGATAAGTTAGGAAACCCTGTTCTAAGGGCTATTACAGGATTAGCATACACTCTTACAGGCTTTTAAAACAAAAAAGTGATGCAGAGAAAACAGCTCTTGAAAACAATATATATATTATGTTTATATGCATGTATGGTATATGCATATATTTATTTCATGTATGCACTCCTGTCTTCCTGTCTTAGCAGGTGTCATCCACATTCCACATGTTTCAAAGTCCTTCAAATACTTTTTGCAGGTCTGTCCCTTTTGGTCACAGTGTAATGACAGTTCTTGGATAAAGTGAGAGCCTCTACATCAGACTGCTTACTTCATACAATTCTTAGTTGCTTGTTTGCTGGATCTCTTGAACTTTGTGAAAATCAGAACTTGGTACTTCTCCAGAGCTAGAATAATAGAAATGGAAGGGTGGAAGGGACTTCAAGAGGTCATCTAATCCATGCTCCAGAGATAAGGAAGGATATACTTACATATATAAGTATTTTCCATTAGTTACCCTCCACTTATGTTAGTTCCTAATACCTCACTCATGCTTAGGTGACTTCCCCTTGGATCACTGCATTGCTCATCTTGTTTCAGGTGAGGAATTAATCCTCCACCCCTCTAGTGGATAACAATTCATAGTGATAAGAGAAACTCAGTCACATACTTTTCTTATAGAAATATATTAGAATAGTAGCCTGGATTTATAACTCTTGACTGATTCAGAATTGTTCGTTTATTTTTGTAAAATCCTCACAGAGGAAAAGTAGAGCTGTAATTTTTAAACTCTTTGGAAAAACAGGGAAACTTCTCAGACACAACGAATTTAATGTCTTGAAGTGAGAAAAAGTAAATATGTGTAAGGCAAGGAGAATTTTTCTCTAATGGGAGAAAATTTCTTTAAAAGTCTTGGATTCTAGAGGTTTTAGTAGAAGAAGCAACAGGCAAACATACTAAAATACCAACATTCACTGAAAAGCATATATAAATTTAATGAGCAAAAAAAACCCAACAAATAAATGTAAGTATTATTTTTAAGGTAAATGTATTAGTATTAACACTTCCACAAGCTACCCCCTAATAACAGCTGCTTGTTTAAGTGTGATAAAGAAACTGTGATTGGGAAAGCAGAACAACTTACTCTGGATCTGAAGATAGTTCATGATTTCATAAAATCATAGACAGGAAGGGACCCCAAGAGGTCATTGTTTCCCTTATGTTTCTTTTGTGCTATTGTCCCACGTGGACGTGGCATGCACTTTCACTTTCTCCAGCACACTACATTCATTAATAGTTAGGTGTTTGCTCTGAGCAATAACTTATGTAGTCAATACCTTCTGTTGTACCCAGGACAAGGTCAGTCTGTGTAACATTCACAGAAATTGACTGGTTAAAAATTGAATGATTACAATGATTTGGCGGAAAAGTAAATTTAAAATGTAGGATAATGTATTAAGAAAATTATCAGGAAATATCCTGAATTTATTTAATGAACATTGTTTGACCACCCACAGAGCTGGCCAACTCATGAAGAAAGGTAATCTCAAATTTATTTTTATAATTGAAAGGAAAACATTCAGCGACATTATTGGTAAATTCTATAAAACCTGCTCTAAAAATTAACGGCCAACATTTGCAAATATAGGATAGGTTTTTAAATACATAGTTGGGCTCCTCTGTCAAAACAGCCTGGTTTTAAGTACTTCCAAAAAACCCTGCTTTGGGTTTTAGTGACGCGGGTCTAATGCATTCTAAGTTGAGCCCAACATAGCAAAAGTTTTTATCTTTCTTACTTACCCTAAGTATTCTTTCCAGAGAGTTCTACCAGCAGTAAATGTAACACCACACAGGTAGTCCCTCTGTTTCCCTGAAACTTGCAGTTTTACCATTTGGTAAGCACAACTCTCTGTATCTCTCCTTTGAGAGTAAAAGTCCCCTGTTTAAAGTGCTGAGCCTTGGAGCTGCCAAATTTTGCTCTGAGCGATGTGTGACATTTTATATCCATTACTTGAGCAAGTTTGCATATGTATACATATTTGTCAGGAAAACAAACTTATGCTTATGATCAACACAACCTGTTCTCCTCTGTAACAGGAGTGGGCCAAGGAGCAACAGCATAGTTGGCAGATCTAACTATGGTAGAGGAGTGGGTGTCTGCTGAGTTTGCTGATACTGCTGGAGAGTTGATGGCTGCTGGCAGGCAAGGGCTTGCTCAAGGATAATGATAATGACTGGTGGGATCCTGAGACAAGTGGAAGCGGAGGGGAACTTTAGGCTGCAACAAACCCTTAACTGTGTCTGCTGTCCTAGGTGCCTCTTCCTTCAGGAAATGCTCCCATGATCTACAAGTGGGAGTAGAGCTCAACAGAGACCACACCAGCCCTTATGGGCTAAAAGACCCAAGTGTAAGTTAATAGGTAAAGACTTCCTGCAGCTCAGCTAAATTAGTGACAATCCAGATGAGATACAAGAATGTGTGACAAGGGCTATTTCTACACTGGGAAAGTTTGGCACTGAAAATGCTGTCGATATGCAAAAGCCACCAAAAAGTGAAAACCGATCAAACTTGTTTATCTGCCTCCCATTGTTGACATTTCATGGCCATATTGTGAGCACCCTCTCAACAGGCAGAGAAAAGCAATGTGGGTAAGCACCTCACAGTGCAGTGCTGTGGAAAGGTAGAGCTGATCCCTGTGCTTCTTGGGATTCCCTCATGGCTCTGTGAGCTCTCCATGCTAAGGAATATCAAAGCAGCACAGCAGTCTCTCCAGTTCTCCCCTTGCAGCAGCAGTTTGCCTGCTGCTGTGTTCCTAGCAGGGCAGAAAAGGAGCATTCCAATGATTTGTTCTTTTTTTTTCTCAGCTGTTAAATACTTCCCAGAACTTTGAAAGGGGAGGGGTGCATGTCTGCAGGGCAGCAGAGATCAAAAAACACTGAGCAGAGCCATCAAGGCAGACATTGTGAGGTACTGGGAGAAGCCAGTTCTCTCGATAAAACAAATGGAGTCTATACTGGAGTCTTTGTCAACAATAAAGGGAGGGGAAAAGAAAAAAGTCTCTTGCAAGGCTGGAAGGTTTTTTTCGACAAGTGTTGCATTGCAGTGTAAGCACTCTCACTGTTTTGTCACCAAAGTGCAGTTTTTGGTGACAAATTGTACCAGTGTAGATGAGGCCAAGATCACCAGATGTGTCACTGTTAAGGGAGATGCATGATGCTTGTTAGCATTGGAGCTTACATGGCACAGCTTTACATACTTAGGTCTCAGCTGGGAGTGACTCACTGAAGTGCCTCTGTCTGCTGGTTGAAAATTCACATCCTAAAATGTATAGACTCCCCACTTAGGTCCACCAATGGAACAGGCGGTGACAGCTTTCAGGGTCCTATCCAGGAGGCAGTGTAGCACCCAAATATATCATCGGAAGCACTTTGTAGGGGTATAATTTAATTATCAGTTTATTATAGCTAATCCACATAAGAGAGGTTAAATATTTTGTCCATAGCTGTATCTCTAGCTGCTGAATCATGAAAAGAACACATGTAATTTGGCTTCAGATCCCCTAATTTAACTTCCAGACTATAGAAAATAAGGACCATAAAATTGCTTTCTTGGTTAGCTTAGATCATATTTTTGTTTGATATCAATACCAATAAAATACTGAGAACAGGAGGCAGATGGGCAACCAGTAATCTTGATAATGTAATGAAGAAATGTTTTCACAAATTATTTATCTAATGACCAATGGAAAATGCTGTATAAATTATTCACCAAATATTGCTTGATTTGAGAGCTTGTCAATTAACTTTCTGAGCAGGATGTGAGTGGTCTGAGCTAATGGTCAGAATGGGAGTTGAGATGGGGAGACAGGCAAAGTAAGTTTAACAGGTGCTTATATACAAGCAGTAGCTAAAATATAGGACAGACAGTTCTAAGCAGGAGAAACCCAGTTTTATAAACTTATTTTCTGTTTGTGCACTTGGTTTAAATAGAAGCAAGGAACCAATCAGGAATGGACCCCCAGAGTTCTTCCAATGAAACCCAATCCATGGAATCCTCTGTTAGGCTACATCTATACAGTAGCACAACTTATTCCTCAAAATAAGTTACGCAATTTGAGCTACTCAAATGGCATAGTTGAATTTGAAATAGCTTATTTTGAATTTTGGCGCTATCTACACAGCGCTTATTTCAAAACAAATTGCTCTTCTGCTGACTTAATCCAACGAGGTTTACAAGAAGTCATAGTAAGAAGCCTGTTATTTCAAATTTATTTTGAAATAATGGGCTTCTTGTGAAGACAACACATAACATTTCATATTTAACAGATGTTATTCCAAAATAACTCTGCTGTGCAGACGTACCCTTACAGAGCAGCTTCCAGTTCTGGTAACTGTAAATAGATTACTGGAGGACAGGTTGGCACACACTCAATCTTAAGAGAGGTCTAGGGTTCAAGACCTACACTCCCTGACAATTAACCAAAAAACCACCTTCTTATCTAAAGAGCTTATTTATAACTATTAATTCAACCAACTGACAGTAAATCTTGCAACACAGCTTCTGCAAACCATCACAGGGATGGTTCCCCCCCCATCAGACACAGAGTATTGTGTATGGAGAACACAGGTTGTTACCAGGTGAACCATCAATTTATATACATCTTGCTAAAGATTTACAAGAAAACCTGAAATGGCATGAATTCTGCCAAATCGATTGAGTAGTGACACCTATAGTCTGTACAGAAATCAGTGATTACGGTACTATTTTCTTAACTTCAAAAGCTTTGAAGTCTTGGATTCTGCAATAATTAATAATTCCACACAAAACAAATAAAGGCCAGATGCTGCAGCTGTAACTGTTCAGGTAGACCTTTGCATTAGGTGATGGTGAAGCCAGAAACAAGCGTGACAGAGAACCCAAGTGTTTCCAACATGGGTAAATGCTCTGTTAATAATAAATGGAAAGTGACGGGTAGTTAGCAGAGGGGGTCAGAAATATTCTGATGAATTATTCTTTCATTAGAATTTGCCAATTCGGCTAAATTGAAGCATTTGGAAGAGAGAGTTCGGTGTCAGCAAAGTTCCAGCTGAACCCTGCTTGCCTGGGAACCGCAGCTCCAAGTAATCTGGGTTCCCAGGTGCATGACTTTTGCCAGCTCATGTGAGGAGCTGACAGGGAGGTGGGAGGCTGGGAGCCCTGCAAATCTGGAGTCACAGCCTTTATGGTTCACAGCTCCCCAGCAGCCTGGAATCCCAGGGCTTGTAGTCTCCCCATCTCTGCAGCAACCAGCCATGCAAACTGATGTGGGAGTTGGGGACTCCAGGGTTCCTTGGGTCTACCCATTTAGGCAGCGAGCTAGGAGGTCTGACCCAGAGCTGGAGCTCTATTCCCCTTCATGGACGGGTTCAACCTTTTTGTCTTTTGTCCCCAATTGGACCAAAAAATCAAAAAGTCAAAGTATCAAAATCCTCCTTGGAATGGCTCTGCTTTTCTCCAGTCAGATGCAATTGTCAGCACTACTTCCATTTAAGTTAACTCTTTCATACACAGTGCACTGCCGTCTGGTGTTGCAAGAGCTGCTAATGTGGACATGCTCCACCATCACAAATCATACAATGTGGACACACACCAGCAGTTTCCCTGCAGCGCTCTGTGAGCAGCTCTGTTACTGCCAGTGCTTTACATCTGCAAGCGTAGACATAGCCTAAGATGCATTTCTTCGTAGAGGTGGCTGGAGAAATTCCAACAAAACTTTTTTGTTGGAATTAACAAAGCCAAACTTTTGATTTTACTGAAGCTCTATTGGAACTTGTTTCCTGTTAGCTCATCTACCCATCTCCTTGGCAACCTACCAGAGGGATTGCCTCTAGGCTGGTAACCTAAGGGCTTCCAAGGTCCACAGCTGCAGGGCACCATGCCAAGCAGAATACCCCTGAGACCGAGCTGCATTCCCTTTCACAGAGAAGTTAGAAATGGTTGGTTTTCAATCTGAATCACAACACAATCAATATTCATAATATCAAAATCTTCTGTGCAACAGAATTACTCTCTCTGCCCTGCTCTACTTCTCCTCTGTCCTTTTCTCCCTCGTTAGCAATAACAGAATAATTGAGAGACTTAAAAAAATCTTATTTTCATTTTTAATAAACAAACAATTCTTAAGCTGTTCAATTGCTTTTACAGCTGATTTTCCACGATAAACATTCTCTGAGGACAGAACTAAGTCAGAAAAGTATGAAAAACTAAAATAGGACTATTTACTGATGCCCCTGTATGCAAACAATAACATCAGCCTTTCCTCTAATGGATTCAGCCATCAGCATTCACCTGCTGATAGACACTCCCTTAGGAGTTAGGCAATACAATGTACAACATGGATGACTGAGTTTGTCGACACCAGTCATTTCTCTGTGAAGCTTATCATCATGCAATGAAATATCTTGAAAGGCAGGAACCAAGGTGAGCAGGGAAGCTCCTACCAGATATATGGTGGGAATATATTACACAGTAAATCACTAAAAAGGAGGTAAACAGAAGATATATGATTATTGGGAAATTACACCCTAGCAAGTGACATCCTATCAATTTTCTGGTCAGGATGTTGTACTTGAGAGCCACATATTTTTCACATATTGTAGGTTGAATCATTTTTTGAATTATTACAAGAGGATACTGCAGTGCCCAGGCACACATAGATATCTTCAGAGTACCCCCTTACACACCTGTATGCCATTTTGTTGTAGGCTATATTGGTCCCAAGATACTAGAGAGACAAGTTGGACGAGGTAAAATCTATCTTTTATTGGACCAGCTTCTGTTGGTGAGAGAGACTACCTAACTTGGTGTAAGCCTTTACCAAAGCACAAACAAACACACGTCTCAGCTGCTTACTCAGGGGCCCCATGGCCAACCTGTACATCCTATGCTTAGCAAACAAGCAAATAAAGTGCAACCCATATATGCTCCAAACAGTCACATACCAAGTCATGCTACCTCCAAGCACAAAGATCACAGCTTCACCCTCTGAAATTTCCTGTTAGCTGCCTCTGTTTGCTTCTATGATAAAACAGGTGATAGGTGTCAGGGAAGACTTTTTAACTGCAGATTACTTGGATGATAATTGCAATCTTCTCCTTTTCTGAATTACCCATTTTTGAGAATGCACCCTTAGGGCACGTCAACACAGCAGGGCTAAAGCCGAGATAAGCCATGCAACTTGAACAACATCAATTACAAAGCTTAAGTCGAAATAGCTTATTTCAGTTTTTGGCGCTGTCTACACAGCCCGAAGTCTGAGTTAGAACACTCTTCCTCTGACTTCCCTTACTCCTCGTAACATGAGGATTACAGGAGTTGAGGGAAGAAGTCCTCCAGCTCGCCATTATTTTGACATTATGTCGAAATAACTGCTTGCTGTGTATGCACGAACTATGTTATTTCGGAATAAAGTCAGTTATTCCAAAATAACGCTGCTGTGTAAACATAGCCTTAGTGTTGCTAGCAGTAAGGTCAGTTACAGAACAAAAATACGTTGGGCTCTAAGCACATGTATTCCAGTTCAGGAAGATTAATCTTGGCAGCTTTCCCAAGTACACATATGACCCGCTTTTGTCTTATAGCTCAGACCTGGGAGGCAATGAGGACTTACTGTCATATTTAGCCATACTGGGACCATACTCTATTTCAGAGAAATATGTCACAAATCCATCACAAGAGGACACACATGTATTTCTGAGCCAGCTATGCTCAGCTCTACTGTGTCTTGCTGATGATTCCTCACTAGGGCATACTTCTTGTCATTTATTTGAGCTCGGGTGGCATAGAAGTGGACCCAATAGATGATGAGAATGCACAGTACAAAGCATAAGCATTTCTGACAGTGCCATTGAACTCTAATCAGGTAAAAGTAGCCTCAGGTTATTTAATCGGAAATTTCATTGGCTGTCAAACAGCAAGTCCTTACATTTTTTATTTTCAGGAATATAATCTTTATTCAGTCCCAGTGAGGAGAGAGGGAATACTAGCAGCAAGTTTGCTGCAATTTTCACCAACCTAGTGAAGAAATATTTATTTTCCCTCAAGAAGAGATATGTTGGGAAAAAAAATCCACATGTGCTTTTGTACTAGGCACTGCAGGGGTGTAATCTGAGGCGGACTCTAAAAAAAACATAGCATTTATCAAGACAGACACAAAACACACTGTATTAAGCAGCCGCAAATATTTCCATGCTGATTTCAAATTAACCTTTTTAAGGTCACTAGTTCATCACCTTTGATTTGCAAGGCTGATGTCAAGGCAAAGCTTTTTCTGAGGTCAACGGATCACCCACCTTTTGCAGCATACTAAGTTAATGATAAAGCACAGGACTCTGAACTTCTAACTTAATAGGATGTTTTCATGCCAAAAGAATCGGTGAGGTCAATACCACTAAATCATCTGAATGCTACAAATATACAGGCCTGCTGCATAGAGGCCTGTTCTTTAGGCTGTCCAAAGTATCAAAAGTCCAGCTCAAATTGTTAATAAAAAAGTGAAAAAGGAAGACAGACTGGATTCATTCAACCGAAAAGCTTTACTGATCAATGTTCCCTCTAATTCTTTTCATTCATGTGCAAATGTTTTCTAGCCATATGCAGAATCATTTTATATGCACCAAGGCATGTGTGAATGTGCGCCACCATTATAAACAAAAAACTAGCTGTGAGTGCTCTGCTAGTCAGTTGGGAGGCATTTGAATCTCACCTGAGTAGCTGTACAAGCACACAGCTTACAGGGAACACTGCTACTGATATCACCCATGGCATCAGAACTGGTAAACAAGAGACTCAAACAAGAAATTTATGGACCAAAATCAGTCTATAATATTATGGTTCGTTAGTGGATAAAGTAATGTAAGGACAGACATTTCAACCCTTCTCCCACTTGGGAAGCTCTTAAAAAAACACCAGCAAGGGTTATCAAAGTACCAGAGAGAGCTTGACTGAAAAGAAAAAGCTTCATCATCATGGCTGCCTCTTTTACCATCACCTGGCATCCATGATAACATTTGTGATGGCTTTTATCATCCTGATCCTGAGAGACATCCCAGCTAGACTGGGCCAGAGAGAAGAAACTGGATATCACCCCATCAAACATCTTCAGTTACATGGAATGTGAGCTTTGTATTCCTGCCATCACCTCCTTCCCCATATGCCTTCTCTTCCCCCACCTCATTTTGAATTTAGGTGCATTTCTTTCTTTTTTGCCTTCTATTTAATGAGCGCCTGGGTTAGCTAGCCAAGATCAGGTTTTTTACAACACTGTCATGAGCCCATGACCAAAGAGACAGCTAATGTAATGCCCTAAACTGCTTGATTCTGGTGCAAGTTTGCAAGTTTGCTGGTACTTGCCTGTATATCTTCAAAGCAGTGATATTGCAAATGAGAGTCAGCATCAGAGACGGACTCTGCCTTTTTTATCTTTTCTGTTCTTCTCTTCCCTTTTGTGTGTGTCTGCCTTTAGGAAAATGAGATTGGACTTCAGCAATAACAGGTCTGACCATCTCAACTAATTTTTCCTCTCTTCCCCAGAGAGGACAGTTGTTACCATCTAAGAGATTGTCAAACAGGTTTGTTGTTTCTTTTCTTATTAAAAAACAAACAACAGAACAACAACAACCCTCTCTTCACCTAAAGGGAAAGGGAATAAGAGATGTTGTTAAAATGAAAGCCTTACTTAATACATGACATTTCCAGTGTTTGAACTGTTTTTTCCCCTTTTCTGTACCTTCAATAAGAGGTTATAAAGACTTTTAATAATGAGTGTTGCCACTGAGCTAAGTAGGCCAAGGTCTGTGCACTTAGCCTCTCCAAAACTACATTTAAGTGTTGAGTGTTGTAGAGGGATTAGATTATGTTAACACCCCTGACTCTCAGGTAGCATTTCTTCCCCTGAAGCTTATACAGCCAGTCTCTGTGAGGTTCCTGTTTGAGCAACTCGAACTTGCTTACTGCATGTCAAGCTCTCGTGACCTTTCTGACCCAAGGTCTCTAATGTGCAAAGCCAGTGCTCAGTCACAGGCTTCAGAAGAGCCATAGGTCTGCTCCTTTTGCTAGTTTGACTGCTGTTAAAATCTCAGCCAGTTTAAATTGACCTTCATTGTGTTCATTTGCCCTGAAGTGTTAAGAAAAAAATGAAGCAATTGTTGAATATTAGGCAAAGATGACATCACTTCTGTGATTAAGATCATTAATCTTTCAAACGTGAGGTAACTGGGGTTACAGCTCTTTTGTATAAAACAATCTGTTAATTTGTTCCAAGCAGCCTTTTTTGAATGAGGCAGCTGGGAAAAGTTAAATAAAAAAGCCAGCAGGACTGGAGATCATGTTCTATGGCTGGAGTGAGGTGACAATTCAGGGACTTGGCTGCCCTCATACAATGTATAGCAGTATGCCCTTGGCAGGGAGAGGAAGCGTCAGCACTGGGGACCTTGCATATAAGAGGCAAATGTAACAATGACTACACTGCTGAAATTCAGATAACGATATCTAATATAATAACTGATCAGCCTTAAAGCTGAAAGATTGTTTCTATCCCTTGCCCTTCCTTGGATTCCTTACTTTCTGCATTCTCCTTAAAATGGAAACAAAAAGAGGAAGTAAATAGCACAGTGCGTATGGTAATAAACCTTAGGCTCTGGATCGAAGGATCAAGTGCTATTTGTCAAGCTTCCTAATAATGATTCTAAATGCTTCTTTAAATCTAGCAACAGAGAAGAGGTTGTGGCCAGCTGTCTTCCTTTATTGTATAAAACAATAGACTATTAGCACCTTAAAAAGCAGAGGCTATGTTTAGACTGCAGGCTTCTTTCGGAAGAAGCTTTTCCAGACGAGATCTTCCATAAAAACTTCTTCTGAAAGAGAGCATCCACACTGCAAAAGTGCATTGAAAAAGCGATCTGCTTTTTCTAAAGATAGCATCCACACTGAATGGACGCTATCTTGCATTTCAGCTGCGATTACTATGGACAGAGTGGCCACCAGGCACCTGTGCTTTTTTCCTCTTTTCTTTTGAAAGAACTCCCTCTTCCCCATCCACACACGCCTTTTTCTGAAATAGCCGTTTTTCTGAAAAAACTCGTAGACATACCCTAACAAAACATGTAGATGGCATCATGAGCTTCTGTGTGCACTGCTCATGATACCATCTACATGTTTTGTTAGTGTATGTCTACGAGTTTTTCAGATGAACAGGAGTGTTAGAAATCCAGATTCAAGAATAAATAAGGGGGGGGAAGGAAAAAGAGAAAGAAAAGGAGAAAAAAGGAGGGGAGGAAGAAAAAAAAGAAAGAGAGACAGTGAGTAGATAAACTGTCTCTCTTTTTTCTTCCTCCCCTCCTTTTTTTCCTCCTTCTCCCCCCCCCCCTTATTTATTCTTGGATCTGGACTTCTAACACTCCTGTCATCTGAAGATGTGGGCTGTACCCACAAAAGCTCATGAGACCATCTACATGTTTGTTAGTCTTTAAGGTGCTACTAGTCTGTTGTTGTTTATTAAGTTTTTCCTGTTACAGACTAACTCGGCTACCCCTCTGAAGCTTTATTTTATAGTTATCTCTAAAAACAGGTACAGTTGTTTGTTCACAGTCTCCTCAAAAGCAGAAGGAATTTTCTGGTTGGGCCAAAGTAAAATGCAAAACCATTCTATTTCAAGTCATATACAATCTAGAAAATAAGATTCCCAATCTTCATTTATGTATTGATCTGGTTTGAACTGTCAGTATTTGAACAGACTTTACAATTTCATTTAGCAGTTTCCCAGACAACTAGACTTTTGCTCAAGCAGGTGAGAAGCACCCTTTCTTTACTGAAAAAGAACAAGAAAAGAATAGAGGTTTGCTGAAGCCCAACATTGACAAGTCAGTCATTATATCATTCTGTTGCTCTTTCTACCAAAGAGTATTGGCTGTGGTGAAGGAAAGGTTGGTTTTGTCTTCAATGGTTAGTTATTGTCCTTGACATGCCATTCTCACAGCTCTTGTTTTCAGCAGAAATAAAAAGAAAAGAGGGAGACAAACACGAAACAAAAAAGATCCTCGATAAGTTGTTGAACTACAGGAGCTGTTGCCATGGTGACAGCCTCTGTAGGTCATCACCTCTAGCTTGCAGGACTGATGCCATGTGTCAGGCCTCCAGAAATTACTGGCTCAACACATTTTGCCTTCCAAGCTGATTTCAAGTCAAAAGGCTCTGTGAGAACAGATTAATCATCTTTATTTTCCTAGGTCTATGTTAAGGTAGATGCCTCTGTAAGGCCAGTGGACCATTCTCTCTGATTTACAGGGCTAAAGACAAGGCACAGATCTGTGTGGGCTTAGAGGCTTTCCACCTCTAGCTTGCTGTGATGTCAAAGCACAAGCTTCTAATAGTTTTGCTCAGCTTGTCTAGCTTGCTGGGCTTATGTCAAGGCAGAGGCTATGTGTCATAACTACAGAAGCACATTTTACCTGCTGATGACAAAATACAGCCCAGTGTGAGTTTATTGGATTAATGTTTCTAGTTTGCTGAGTTGAGGTTCAGCCGTACTTACTGAAAAAAATCTTCATTTCTGTTTATTTCTTCATCCTGAATAAACAGAAACAAACAAACAAATTAAAAAACTTGCTGAAAAGCAGGATATTTATGTGTTACTTCAGGATTAAGAACTCCAGATCTTTCTCCAGAATGAGGTAATAACTAGACTGCACTGGTCGGACTATTCTGTGTTGAATGAAGTAGACCGGGAAGTGACACAAGAAAATCAAGGAAACAAACAGTGGTGGTAAGACATTTCCAGGACAGGAAAGAGGGGAAAACTTAGTGCAGTAGGAGAAATGTCTAACTATTGTCTATGAGATGGGCGAAAGCAGAAAATTCATTTTCTTATGTATCCAGTGACAGTTCCACCCACTAACTCTACCCCTCTTTCCAACTACCAATAAAACCAATAAAACCATTTCTACTCTAGCAAACAATATGCTTTTGGGATCATATATATAGTAGCCCAATGTCTGTGACTCTGTAACGCTGAAATGCTGTCTGTTGCCTCTGGGCGGCGCTGTTGCCTCCCGCTGTGGCGGTCGACTGACTTCTGCACCGCTCAGCTTGGCCACCATGGGGGAGCAAGTGGCGCCCGGTCCCCATGCAGAGGCAGGAGGTGGAGGAGAGCTGAGGGGGCGGGGGAGGCAGTAGGAGGAGGGGAGAGAGAGAGAGAGACGGATGTGGAGGAGAGACCCGAAAATCCTGTCTTATGATGGGCTCTTGGCTAGTGAAGAAATAAGCATATTGCTCCAGGATTGCTATTAACAGAATATTTAGTAGGGGCATTTGCTATACCCAGTGGTCAAATTGGGAAAAAAAGAGAGGGGGTGGTATCCTCTGAAGCTCTAGCCATAGCTGAAGTCCTATTCATAACCAAAATTCTGCCCATTTGATACTAACATTCCCAGAAACTATGATGAAAGACAGATGCAGTCATGGTCACAGCCTAAACACACCAAACCTCACAGATGTCAGTGACAGTGCCCCGGGGCTACTCACCGGGGTTTCAAATCCATATGTGGGGCAATGCTAATGTCTACTGGGGTATCTGTTACTGTAATCCCACACTGGCATCTGGGCTGACCTATGGCAAAGTACTCCACTTAGGAAGTAACAATCCGTTTCACACATACAGAATGGGAAGTGACTGTCTAGGAAGGAGTACTGCTGAAAGGGATTAAGGGGTCATAGTGGACAACAAATTGAACATGAGTCAACAGTGTGACACTGCTGCAAAAAAAGCAATTAACAGCACTTAATTAACTGCATTAATAGAAGTGTTGTGAGCAAGACACAAGAAGTCATTCTTCCTATCTACTCTGATTAGACCTCAGTTGAAGTATTGTGTCTAGTTCTGGGCACCATATTTCAAGAAAGATGTGAAGAAATTGGAGAAGGTCCAGAGAAGAGCAACAAAAATGATTAAAGGTCTAGAAAACATGACCTATGAGGGAAGACTGAAAGAACTGGGCTTGTTTAGTTTAGAAAAGAGAAGACTGAGAGGGGACATGATAGTGGTTTTCAAATATCTAAATGGGTCTTACAAGGAGGAGGGAGAAAAATTGTTCGTCTTGGCCTCTGATAAGATAAGCAGCAATGGGCTTAAACTGCAGCAAGGGAGGTTCAGGCTGAACATGAGGAAAAACTTCCTGTCAAGGTAGTTAAATACTGGAATAAATTGCCTAGGGAGGTTGTGGAATCTCCACCACTGGAGATATTTAAGAACAGGTTAGAGAGACACCTGTCAGGGATGATCTACACAGTGCTTGGTCCTGCCATGAGGGCAGGGGACTGGACTCAATGACCTCTTGAGGTCCTTTTCAGTTCTATATTTCCTGTCTATCCCCGGGGTCTCTCATTGGGAGTGCTTGGATCCTAGTATGGTGTTCTCTACTAGGGAGTCTCACTGGTATGTTCTAAGGTCTCTTGCTGTGTTCTGGCATTCTACCACTGTATTCTTGAGTCCCCTACTAACTTGTGGTGGAGTGGTCTCCCCTTCCTGTGCAGCTGCTACTGTTTGTCCCAGGTGCAGGCAGACACCAGCATCATGATGGTGCTCAGCAACTGTTGTATCACCAACAGCTCTTCTGCTTTCTCTTTTAGCTGCCACCCCACAAGGAAGGGAGTGTGGCTAAAGATGAAGCAACACTGTCTTTGCTTGTGGCTGGTTGGAATACAATTTCCTAATCTGGGCCTCTCATGTCATTCACAAGCAGCTGCTCTTTTGCGCTCGTGTGCCACTGAAGTGGGTAGCATGGAATAGTGGTACCATCATGGCACAAGAGTCTAGCTGCTGAGCCATGGTTGCACTTGCTTTGCTGTCAGAGATGCCTGAAGAAAGAATCCCTTTGTCTAGAGCTCTGATTCACTTATAAACCTTCTTGTGGGCCCTTCAGTGTTTCAATCAGCCTTGACTCACACAATTGAGCTGTACGTCCATGAAAGCATATTATTTTATTTTTAACATAGGTTCACCTTTGGAGTGAGTTTCCACTGGCAATGGTTGAACAGATTTGATCAGAATAGGCACCCATGTCATTATTATATTTTATTCTGTTAACTCAGTAGAGGAATCTGTCCTTTCCACATTCTTTCTTCTATCTTTACAGCTTCTGGCCCACACCCTCTTCACCCCATCACTTCTTTACCCCCTGGATCCCTTATCTCCGTGTTTCTCTTCTGGCTCTGAGCTAGCCTTAACACCGTCAAAGCCTAACACTCCCTGCTAGGGTTTAATCGGCTATAACTTGAACTCTCCTATCATATCCCTGCATTGGGATTTGACAAAATCTCACTTTGTATTAGCATTCATAATCCTTGGTTTCTATTTGGTAGCTAGAAACAGGAAACTTCAACACACAACCTTGGAGCTGTAAGAATAGTGGAAAAACTGAATTGTGAATATTTTCATGAACCAAAGAACAGAGTCCAGTTCTTATATGCCGTTGTACTACAATATTCTTTTTATATGAAAACCACTGGGTACTCATGAAAAATGTTTGCAAATTCCTGAAAGTTTCAGTAAAGGTAGCATGAATGATTATTTGGTTGGTAAATCACACAGGAAATGCTCAATCTTCTCCATTTTAAATGTTTCAGGGAGCTAAGTCAAGACTATGCATCTGATATGCCCCTCCAACATGAATAATGAATTACCTTGTGCTAATTGCCAGTTGTGCTCTCCCAGGCCACAGAGCTACTGCAAAGGTATAAAGTCCCTTTGGACAGAATCCTTTTGGTCTCCTCTCTGCTTGGATGCTCATGAAGAAAGCGTAAGACATAAGAAATGAGATCCCCAAATATTCTGGTGCCCCTTTATTGGACATTGACTTTGGATCTCAGATTTCCTTGTGGTTTCATACAGAGGAAATCTAAGCCACAAGGACTGGGGTCCCAGGGACTGGCTGGAGTCACCTTGGATGTGTATTTTGGATTTTGCTCATTGACTAAATTCTTTAAAAAAAAATCTGCAACTACAAGATCACCAGCTCTATTATGTAACTGAACCTTTAGAACTGAACTCATGTCTGTGTATATACTGATCTTTTAACCAATACTCTCTTTTTCTTTTTTGATAAATTTTAGTCTAGTTAATAAGAATTGACTAGAAACATGTATTTGGGACAAGATATGAAATAGTCATTGACCTGGAAAGTAATGTGTTTGATTCTTTGGGTAGTGGGTGGCCTGAGGCTGGGGACTTTAAGGGAACTGTGTGGTTTGGACTCTGATTGACGGGTAAGGTAATTATAGAAGTTGTTTTGTGCTGGCTTGGTAGATGTACATATTGGAGTAAGCACTGGCTTTGGGGATTGGCCATCCCATTTCTAGCAGTGCACCCTAACTGAGTGACCTCAGCTGGTTCTGCTGGGGCCCTGATTACCACAGACACATTCATAGAGTGGGGAAGTAGAAAAGTCATGAAGACAGCCAGCAGAACAACTTCAGGGGAACAAGAACAGGGCCATAATCAGTAGTGATTTTTATAAAACAAAGATTTTGGAAGGCTGTGGTCGGCAAGCAAAAATCTGGAGATTTACAGAAGCTAAATAGCATGAAACACCAAATGTAAAGTTACGCAAGTTTTTTCCATTCCTTGCATAATGCCCAGATAACTGAGGATGAAGTTTTAGTAGCTGCAGTCATCTATTTATTTTTGGTGAGGATATATTGTACTTAAAAAGGGGGTAAGACCAGATGGTAAAGTTTAATAGGGCATTTCCATCTCCCTGACTTTATGATCCTTAAGCCCACAGCAGACAGGAACTTGAGTCAGATCCCCAAAGTACTTAGAATGTAGCATTTCTTGTTCTTGCGAATGGACATAAGGAGTTGTTTAGAGAGCTATAAGGATTGAAATTGATTTTGTATTCTCTCTTGCTCAGGCCCTTGGGGACTGAATGATAAACAAAGAAGAGACTGTGAGTCCTGATGTTGGGAGGGAGGGTAAATAATTAAAAACTGTTCTGTGTATAAGAGGAGTTCTCAAGGTTGCTGTTGCACTAATAATAAAAGCTTGTAATTAATGAAGTTACTTTGTTTTTCAGCTTATATGGAAATACGACTTGTTTGTGGTATTTAAAACATTTAGCTATTCCATTTTTAAGCATGAATTGAAAAAAAAGCAGCACATTCTCCTGCCCCCAAGTATTTTAGATGGGTTTAAGAGGAGGGTTTGGATAGAAAAAATATAAGCTGTAATGATTCGGGGGAAAAATAAAAACCTGAACGTCACAGTGGAGCAGAAACCTGGAAAAATCGAAGAAGCGTGTAGCAAAGCTGTAGCAAAGCTTGAAAAGGCTTCATTGTAAATATAAAAAGACCTCTGTAAGAAAGGAAAAATATGGCAACCACAGCAACATCTGCTTCTCCAGCTATATTATCTCATTCCTCTGGGCTACATTTTACTTCTTCCAAATAAGTGAGTTTAATCCCTTCCACTGACTACTCCTAATGCCACATAGGAAAGGACAATACTAAGGAAAAGCAGTGAATAGCAGTTAATAATGGTACATTTGTGCTGTGCATAAGATTAAATTAGTGTGCATGGTTAGGGCGACCAGATGTCCCATTTTTAAAGAGATCGTTCCATATTTAAACCTTTCCACTGGAAATTGGCCCATATTTTCTGTCTCTCCGTCCCCTCCCATCAATTCTGGTTGATCCTGCTGCTTGCCAGATCCCTGTTTGCCAGCTGTCTACCTACCAGAAAGAGTCCCAACTATGTAGTATTTCCTTTTAACACAGTCTCAGTCAACTTGATGTTAATTTGAATGTTGGTACTGCATAGTTCTGATTCACTGCTGTTGAGCTTGCTTGAATAAAAGTAATTTTACCAGGTGTCCCATTTTCAGTATAGGGAAATATGGTCACTCTATGCATGGTGGAGAAAGTGGAGCAGATGGGAGATGCATCATGTAACTGACACCAGCTTTGTGGAGTTTCATTGTGGAAAGTCAATGTAATTCCTTGAGGGGTTCCCCTTCCCCGCACACCTTTTTCATTTTATAATTACATTCACAAGTGCAGTTATGACTACAATATGCAATCATTTTAACAAGTGCATCAGTAATCCAGCCTGCAGTTAGTGAAGTGAAACAGCAACTGTATGACACAGGATTGTGCATAATGGAACACAGAGATTTTCAGCCAAAGAACTTAAAAAAAATACGGTTTTATAAAACATGTTTTCTCCTTAGTCCAAAAGCTATATAACCCTGTCAAAACGTCCTTCATCTTACATTTATCTTCACGATTATAAATTCAAAATTAAGAGCCCCACTCATATGGCAAGAGTCAGAGTTATATCTTTGATGATTTCTTGTGGGGTTTTAGAAGAGACTACATAAGTAGTGACCTGCAACAATACAGCTTTCACCAGAGGCGGCCAGTGACTATAGGCTAACTCGGCCGTTGCCTAGGGCGCCGCCTTCAACGGTGCCCGATGATGATGTCACGGGGCGCCCGGGGTGTCCAATGATGACATCACTCCATTGACGGCCGTGCAGGCAGGGGTGCTGATCGCGTGTTCCGCCTGGGGTGCCAGCTGCCTCAGCCATCCTCGGGCCGCTCCTGGCTCTCACCAATGGTAGTGGAGGAAAATACACTTTCTGCTTAGAGAACTTTGAAATTACTACTGATTTTGCACTGAATTTGATGCACAGCATGTTAACCACAATGATAGAGGATAGTTGTACACAATACATTAAGAGGTCAGAGGAACATGCCTTCACCTATGTGTTAGATCCAGATTCAAAGAACTAACATCTGCTCCTCGCCCATTGAGTGCAGTTAACGTAGAACATTATGGAAAACCTAATGGTTGTAAACTATGCATCAGAGAAGCTAGTGAGTAAAGAAAAAGGAAACCTGAGGTGCAGGTAGTAGAGATTATGAACATATCCTTACTTAATTGTGGAAGAGGCTGATCTCTGGTAGTATTGCTGTAATCACTGATTTTTCTTCACAATAATTCATCTGTAGTGCCTGAAAAGTCACTCTGGGAACAGCTGCCAGATGTTGTTTGGATGAAGGTGACAGAAAACGTTATAACGCTAGATGAATCTGGCATATGTGCATCACATATAATAAAGTTCTACCTGCAAGAGCAATGCTAATGTATGCAAAAAAGCAAGTCTCTGTTCTGGTTTCAGACCAACAGGAGAGGTTATGGCCAGCATTAACTAAACAGCATGTAATGCTGCATCTCATGTGAACATGCCTCTACTATACCTGACATTTTCAGGCAATAGAAAAGCATGCATGCTAGAAAATAATAAAAAAAAAAACCAACCCTTGAAAACATTGCATTTTATGTCTTTTTTTTTTTTTTTTGCCAATCCATTTTGGTGAACTGCGTAACAAAGGTCAAGAGGTTTTAGAGTTACCTCTTAGAACCAGTTTAAAAAAAAAAAGTTATGGAAGGAGTGAGGAATCAAAGGGTTTTTTTTAAAATCCAAGTCATATTTATTTCAGTTTTCCAAAAAGAATTTTTTCTTCATATAACCAAAGATGTACTGTTAAATCTTGTGTCTTTTATCTTCCTTAAAACTTTGTCAGTTATTTCCAGATTTTCTTTGTTTTTTGTGCTGGTAAGGATGTTGTCCGCATACAAGATGATGTTATCCTTGGCTGGCATGTTATCCCACATTTTGTTCACATGCATCCGAAATATAGCAGGGCCCATTATGAAATACTTAGGGAAGGCAGGTTTTTGAGTGAAACTGAATCATCTTCCTTAGAATGTAAAGCAAATTTATACCAAGAGTCTGGGTGCAAAGATATTGCAAAAAATGCATTGGCCAAATTCAGGAATTTGAACTATCATGCTCCTCCCATAATGGAAGCAATCACCCCAGGGTATTTTGATGCCACTGGAGCAGTAAGTGGAGTTACCCTTTTCAAAGGTCTTAAGCCTATAGTTAGTCTCCAAGTTTTTCCACCTGCCTTTAAAATTGCCCAAATAGCAGCATTATTTGTCCTTTGTTGCTCTACTGTTACTGCTTGATCTAAAGTCCTTGGATAGTTTTCATTAGGCTGGATTCTGCTTCCTTAGTGTATTTATATTGTCACTGAGTGAGGTGCAGGATCAAGTCCAGTTATTAAAACTTCTGCATCTGTCATTCCATATTCGCCTTTGTTAGTTGCCCATACATCTTTGCTCTTCATCCTATTGTTAAAACCTTCTGGCCAATCAGGCCAGTTTAATTCCTCAATGGCTTTGCTAGATGTCAACATACACACGAAGAAAAAGCTCAGATTTGTCACCAAAAACTTCATAACCTAGGAATAATGCTACGACAGGAAGGCTGGAAACCAGATAAACAGAGTGGAATTATTCCAGAAGTTACCAATTCTAATCAATGTATCCACCTTGAGGCCATTTTTGGGACTGAAATTTCTCAAGGGATTTTATAGAAAATTAAGCAGAAAAGGCCAGTCCACTTACTGGCATAGATATTATAAAAAGAATAAATTGTACGCTAGATAGAAAAGCAAAGGTACTGTGCAATGCTGTGGAGAGGATGCATAATTAAAGAGATCAGATGTTAATAAATACATACTGAATACAACAATAAGTGTAATTAAAGTATAAGATGGAAGATAAATTTAGAGAGAAATTAAATTTAGATGAGTTAGGTGTGGTACTAATAACAGCAGGAATGGTAATAAAGCTAACTGTGTTAATACGGTATACTAACAAACTAAGAAGTTTTAAAACTAATAGTATAGAAATAATGCTAAGGTAAGATAGTGATAATGCCTTTCTACACAAATAAGGAAAGAGAAATACAGAAAACAATAGAAAGGGAGAAAGGAGAGAAATAAAAATAAAGAGATATGGAATGATAGACAAAAGAGGGCTTGAAGATTTGCCTAATCCAAATGAAGGGGAGATAATACACTTGTTGGAGTTACCAGTGGAAGAGGTGGAGAATATGACAGATGATATTGGAGAGGATAGTGGAGATAGTGGTGTACAAGCATCACAGGATGAAGAGTTATTTTAAAGGTAAAAGGGTTATTTTACCACTATTTTTGGACAAAACATGAAGGTCATTACTTTCAATTATTTTTTATATAAATATTGGAGCAGAAGTGTTGTGTTGCATTGACTTGAGTTCAACCTTATCAATTTTTAATATTGATACTAATGTTAGCCTACTTCCATTCATCTTTCAAGAACTGTGTTCTTTAAATATGGTAGGAGAGTACCTTTTCATGCCAGTAAGTGTGCCACTATCAATTAACATACGCCAAAGATAACTAAACATTAGGTTTGGCCTTATAATATATAGGAAGGTGGAAGAGTACAGCATTATAGAGAAAGATATAATGGAAATATTATATTGTTTTTATTGACATTAGTAGTAGAATGTTATGAGGCATGACTTAAATAAACATGTTTAAGTTGAAAATTAATTAAAATTAGTAACATTAAAAATGAAAAATTACTGTTAAAATAGCTATTTGTTTTTATCTGTTATTGAAAAGGTATTAAAATAAAAGATATGTTTTGAAAGAAAAATGGCCTCTCGTTATTTACATCTTTGATGGTAGAAGATGTAGTTCTATTCACCTTTTTGCTTTTCTGGGTATTTGTGTCTATGGGATTCCATTATGGTGGTGCAAATTCAGGCAAGACATTCACAATCCAATGGTCTAAATCCTTTCCAAACAATAAAACCTTGCTAATTACATAAATGAATATGTATTTACAATTCCAGAAGCTAGGAAAATAGCAATTAAAGTAATGATAGGACCTATCAGGATAATAGAATTCATAACCTAAAATCATATGAGGAGAATGCTTATCACTGATGATGCCCAGTAATGTGACATTTTATTTAATAACTAAGGGAAAGGAATTTTAATGTGGCAGAAGATCTGAAGAAAAGCTACCACAACCCTCAATTTGTACTTGGAAGTCAGAAGAAGGAATAAGTACCATAAGTGGTAGAACAATTACAACTGAATTATGACAGTGTGCATTATTGGAAGAATTGAGAGTAATTGCTCATTCAACTCACTTATTAGTAATTACAGAAGAAGTAATAGATTCAAATATAGAAATTGTGATTGCCCCCAAAGCAATGATAAGAAAAAATGGACTCAGATATAAAAGCAATAATACAGTGTATCACATCTATCACACCACAACAACTTGATTGATAGTATTCACAGATGCAATTTCTCCTTCTGACACTCAGCAATTTGACTGTTTGAGTCAGGATAGTGGCCCTTAATGTATCAGCATCACCCTTCAAGTTCACTAATTTCCTTTCTTTAAGTTCTTTTTATTTTCTTATCTCTCTTATATTTATTTATCTTATTTAAATCTTCTTCAGCTGCTTCATGAGCAGCACTGCCTAGCCTATTTTCTAGGCCTTACAGTCACAAACACACACAGTCTGTCTCTTTCTACTACATATACCTTAAGTCTTCTTTTTTCCCAGACAGGACATAGCACAAGTGTACAGCAGCAGGGAACCTTTCACACTGCTCCGATTCACCACCCAGCTCACAGCCTTCCCCCTACCTTTACTTCCTCCCAATTATATATCCTACAAGTTTGTAGAGCCAAGTGTCTCATTAGTCCAGTATCTGCCACCCAGTCTCAGTAATCCTTGCTAGAAAGAGGTTGATTGATTCCAGTTAAGCCTCCAGCCTTCTCTGTACTGCAACAACTTCAGTGACCAGGCTAGAACAACTAGCACTCTGTCACATTTATGCAACACATTTTATCAGCATTTTGTGTCATTTTTTCCTATTTTCTCTGTCCTACTTTTCCCCGCTCACTCTTGTTTCTCCTTATCTATATCAAATATTGTTACTGGGGAAAAAAGGGAAGATGAAGGGAAAACAAGTAAAAAAAACCAGAACAAACATGAGAATAACCTACATTTCATTTTTCAACTTGGCTGAAAAATTGGCAAAGTGCAAAAAACCCAAACATATTTGGAAAAAAAAAACCCGTGTTACCATTTTGGCTGATATTTCCCATACATGGTATCTACCTCAGGCTGAGCTTTTCTGGAATATTTCAGCCACAATGGTTCAGATGTTTGAGGCGGCAGCTAATGAAAAATGTGTTATTTTGGCCATGTTACAAATTTCTGGTGGTCTTCTATTTGAGAAACTGCTGTCCCTCCTGTACTCTCAGGCACCCATTGAAAATAAATGGGATTTGGGCAATTACCTTCCTAGAACCCCTTGGTAAATCTTGGTTTTACATTGCTGTTAGCAGGTACTTTGAGCTTATCTGGAAAGAGTTATTAAACAGGGTGATAAGTGACTAAAGGGTTGACATGGACAAGGCAGCTATGCTAACCTGTAGGTAAAGATTTTTCAGAAATTATTAATGACTTGTGAGTACCTCAGTTTATTTAGGCTGAACTTTCATTACCATAAAAGGGCTTGGTTTTAACTGGATTGATGCTCAACACTTCTCCAAAATCAGGCCCCTTTAAAATGTTTCAAATTTGGAACTCAGTAAAAAGGTGCCCGCTATCATCAGTCACCTTTGAATATCTTGACTGCTGGGATTGTTCATTTATCTAGTTATTCTTATACAATCATCAGAGATCGTTTTGTGGGAATTCAGAGCTAATGATCCATTCTGAAGCCAGTACAGCCGCCCACACGTTTTCTGGAATAAATCCAAACACAATCTTTAAAAAAAAATTAATTAATAAAACCAGCAACACAGAAGAGCTATAACTTCTCCTGGCATGGCTCCCAAGCTTTTCACAGGCACAGAAATAAATAAAATATTAAATAGAGAAATGTGTTACCAACCTCGCTAAATGCAGATTCTCATGGGATATGGAGAGAAACAGGCTCTGATAATTGAAAATAAGGTCTGAAGTTGTGTTTTAATTGAAAAATGAAAGCATATCAGCTGATATATTCAATGTGATAAATACTCTGAAAAATAAGAAGATAGAATACAATATAAAATAATGCAATAAATACAACTGTGATAAGTAAAGTCTTTTTGCAGCTATGAACACTATCATCACAGTTACATTAAAATGATCAATAAATGCAATCCAATTAACAGCCTGCACATTTCGTTACATGTCAATCATTGTTAGTAAGCATTTTTATTTCAGCAGTTATTTCATTACTGGAGTGTCAAGCAGTCCTGTTACAGACAGAGGTCTGTCAGGGTTACATGATAAATCCCCTTATAGAAGAGAGATTGAAAAAAAACCCTATGGCAATTATTATATTTAAGTTTGTTTATTTCCCCTGTAGCCTGCAACAACAGTTTTCTCCTTCCAATTTTAGCTCTATTGCCTCTGCAGGGCTAATAAAAATAAAAGGCAGAAAAAATATTTGTTGACACTTAAGTCAGCAGATATGACTCAGAATTCACACAGTGAACAGTTCTGATGATTAAGAAGTTACAATATTTATTTAGCCACTTTTCAAAGTAGAAAAAAAATTGGTTCACCTTGCATAATATAGAGTCTTCCCCAATTCTGATTACTTAGCCCACAGCTGTTTTATGAATGTGACTGTCTTTTACGTGTATATTTCTCAATCTTGTTTTCCACTAAAATAACTAAGCCTGCTGGCCCCACTCTAGCATTTACAATTTTTAACAATAATTCATATTTCATAAAGTTTTAGATCCAGACAAGTCACTACTCAAATAGGTCTGCTCATCTGCTGACCTCAAGGACTGGTTTGTCTATGTGATTCACTTCCGGATCATCTAATCTTTAAAGGTGTTTAGACACCCGTTCAACAGGTTTAGAACTCTTCTCAATATATCTCCCTCATTAAGATGCGGTGTTAATACTAAGAGTGGTATTAGATGGATAGTCAGCTTGGTGGGGAAATAGCTGAAGACATCACTTTTTTTTTCTGTACTGACTACTTTGGTATGTTTCAACTGTGTCAGATGTCAGAATATATTGTTGGTAGTGTGGCAAGGGCCCCTTTTCCCCAAGCCACCACTGAGTAGGCCTCTTCCTCCTAGCCCCAAGGGTTGGGGTTTTGCAGCAGGTCTCAATGGTAGGGAGCCCGGCCGCACGCCCTCAGACTCCCAGCCTAGCTGCCTTTACCTAGTACTGATCCAGATTGTCCTCTCCAGTTTCTTTCTCTCTGTCTCTCCACCACCTTCCTTTCGTTTTCGTCCTCGTCTCCCGCCCCCCTCCCCAGGCACCAACTGCTGAGGCTTTTAAAGGCCCTCAGACAGCCAACAGAGGAGTCAGCTGACCCCAATCTGCTTGAGCCAGCTCCCTCCCAGCTGCATCTAATTGGGCTGTAATTCTCTGCTTTTACTCACAAGGGTTTTTACCCTTTTGGGCTGCCTTTTCCCCTCTCTGCAGCAGCTCCCTGGCTTGACCCTGTCACAGTAGTCCATCACTGCCAATGATGACCATCTTGACACAGTTCTCATCGATAGATCTACAGGAATCCAAAGTCCAAATCCTAATGCAAACACCTGGATGCACTAAGGGCATATCTATGACACTTGATGATGAAGCTCCATGGCACCTTTCACATGCCATCTGCAGTAGATTTCATCAATCCTGCTCAAACCTGTACATGCTGGTCTTGTCAGAGATTGCCAGTGAGTCCTTCTGAGCCATTTGCTCAAGTTCTTTAAAGTTACAGACAGCACTTATTTCTTTTGATTTTATTCAGCTCCCCATAATAGAGCTGTATTGTGAGACAGTGGCCTTCTATTCTGAAGACATGTTGAGTCCACCTAAGTTGTGCTCTCCACAGCGTTTCTTCAGTGCTGTTGTGTTTGTTCTTAATTCTGGTCACTCTGTCCTGCCAACGAATGCTTATTATTGAGTGGAGGGAATATTTAAATTTGTTCTCTGGCTGTTTAATGTGATGTCTATAGAGAGAAGGGGTGGGCAATAATTTTTGATAGGGGCCACTCCAAGATTTTTGGAAAGTGGTTGAGGCCTGCACTCTTCCATTATATTAATGGAGGAGGTGCGGGGTCTGAGATGGAGACTGGGTGCAGAAGGGAGCTTGGGGTAAGGGATTCAGGTTCAGGAGGGCCTGTGAGGTCTTGGAGGGAGTTTGGGTGAAGGAGGCAGTTATGACCTGAGGCATGGGATTGGGTTGTGACCCAAGACAGGAGAGGGTTGTGACTCAGGGCAGGGGACTGGGGTGCAGAAGGGGGTGCAGGTGTTTGGGTTGTGACCTAGGGGTGGAGAGGATTGTGATCTGGAGAAGGGGATTGGAGTGCAGGGTCTGGGAGGGGATTGGGGCTTAGGACGGGAGCAGAGGATTTGGATTAAAGGGGGCAGGGAGCCAGAGTGCTGGTGGGGAGGGAGGGGCTGGTGTGCCAGAGGCAGGTTCTGGCCGGGAGACTTACTAATGGGACTCCCAGCCAGCAGCCAAGCACATTTCTCAAACGGAAGTCTGCCCTTCCCTCTGCACAGGCTGTAGGGCCATGCTCTCTGTGAATAAGAGCCTGAAGGGAGGGTGCTTTGTGCGCTGCCTGTTCTTGAAATAGACAGCTCCCATTGCCGGAAACAGGCCAATGGGATTGTGCTGGGGGCAGGGAGCAGCTCATGAAGCATGCCTCCTCCCTGCTCACAGTTTGTAAAAAACAAACTGCTCAGCAGCCACTTTTCTGAGCAGCATGTGAGGGTGGGGCAAGCAGGGGAGTCTGCATGAGGTTCCTTGCTGTGTCTGTGGGCCAGATCCAGTGGCTTGGCGGGCTGGATGCAGCCCGCTGAGGGTGTTTTGCTCAGGCCTGATATAGAGTCATGTCCCAATTCCATACATGGGAGATATTGGAACTGCTGCACTAGAGATCTTCAATTTGGTGGAGAGACCAATGATGTGTCGGTTAAGGACTTTTGTTTGGAGTTGGCCAAGGGCCTGGATGCCTTTACTAATTCTGGAGGCAATTTCTTTATCAAGGGAACTATAATTGAGGCAGTGCTGCTCAAATAATTAAACAAATTCACATTTTTCAGTTGTGTGCCTTTGATCAAGAGAGGAGCTGTGACATTGGAATGACGTGTGGGTTGGAACAAGACCTTTGTCTTCCTGAGGCTAAAGAGCTGGAATGCTTCAGGAAATCTACTAATGATGACATGAAGGTTGCCATGTCTCTGGGCCACTAAGGCTCAGTCATCTGCCAAAAGTGCCTGATGAGAGGCCTCTTCAGTGTCTCAGTTTCAGCACTGAGTCTTCAAAGATCAAAGAGAGAGACATCAAATCAGTATCACATGTATATCCTCTGATCCAAATTGGTTGTGGCTGAGGATGAAGGTACAGGCAAAGAACAAGCTGAACAGCGCTGGAGCAAGTATGCAGCATTTCTTTACTCCACTCAACATTTCAAATGTGTCAAAAAAGTCATTACTGGTGAGTACTTGCACTATTATGTAGTCATGGAACAGATGGGCAGCCCAGTTTATCTGTTGATCATATTAAAAGCTTTGGTCAAATCAATGAAAACTGCATGCAAGCCCATGTTCTGTGCTAAACATTTTTCCTGGACCTGCCTTACAACAAAGGCCATGTCCCTAGTACTACAATCTGGTCCAAAAATACACTGTGCTTTTGTCAGATTCTCCTGAGATATGTTTGCAATGAATCTGTTTGGTAGAATGCAAGCTAGTCCTTTTTGTGCTGTACAGAAGAGAGAAATGCCTGTGTAATTTCTGTAGTCAGCTTTGCAGCCTTTTTTTAAAAATAAGAGTGTTATGTGACATTTCTTTTTTCTCCCAAATGCTACTCAAGCGCTATGTCTACACTACGAGTTTTCTCGGCAACAAATATGCTAATGAGGGACTCATTTGCATGAGTCACGATCTCATTTGCATATTTTCTGCTGATCCGTTTTTTCGCTAGGGTTTTTGTGCAAAAACAAGCAGTGTGGACATTTTCTTTTTGCTCAAAAACCCCTTTTCCCGCAAGATCCTTATGCCCCAAAATAGGAGGTTTACCGATCTTGTGGGGAAAGGGGTTTTTGCGCAAAAATAAAATGCCCACACTGCTTGTTTTTGCACAAAAACCCTAGTGAAAAAAAGGATTGGCAGACCTGAATAGCCTTTGGGTCTCTATTTTGTACAATCCTGATGGAATACCATCTTTCCTGGATGTTTTTCCAGATTTCAATTGTTTGATGGAATTCATAACTTCCTCAACTGATGGAGGAAGGTTGAGATTTTCTTTGATGTGTTTCTCAAATCTTTTTCAGGGGCACCCCAATCACCTCTGGATAGTCTATTGAGTAGACTACTCAAGTCTTCAGCCCATCTCTGTATGAGTCACAGGTTGCCTTTGATAAGGATTATGCTATCTGCTGACTTGATGGGATTGCTGTCACATTTAGATTGTCAAAGAAGTCTACAGAGAATGTCAAAGAACATTTATTTTCTTTTGTAACTGTATAACAAAGAACATCTCCAGCTTTCCTGTCCCACCACTTACCATGTATTCTTCTCAGTTTAGACTCAGCTTTGCTTTATAGGTGCTTCAATCTATCTTTCTTTAAAATGGAAGTGAGTTTTTTATTTTGCCATTCAACAAATGCTTTCTGATCATCATTTACTAGTTGGGAAATGCCCTAGTTGTTCTCCTTCAACCAGTGCTGGTGCACCCTTTTCTTTAGCCCAACACTGATTTAACTGTGTCAATAATAGCAGAAAAGATGGAGGAGTTGCAGTGTATGGCTGTCTCTACACAGCAGCGTTATTTTGGAATAACTGAAGTTACTCCAAAATAACATAGTCTGCGTCTACACTACATGCAGTTATTTTGACATAATGTCGAAAATAATGTCAAGTTGGAGGACTTCTTACTCCAACTCCTATAACCCTCATTGTATGAAGAATAAGAGAAGTCAAAGTAAGAGTGCTCTTTTTCGAACTTCCTGCTGTGTTGACAGTGCCAAAAGCCAAATTAAGCTATTTTGACTTAAGCTATGCAATTGATGAAGCTCAAGTTGTGTAGCTTATTTCAGCTTTAGCCCTGCTGTGTAGCTGTGCCCTATGTAAGAGAGCAGTATGATTACTCAGAGCTCCAGTATGAAATTAGAGACATGCCTGTTGAGTCTTTGGGTTAAGATTAGAGGCAAGAGCAGCAAGAGAGAGGTTATTGTGGGCATCTGCTATAGACCATGAGACCATGAGAATGAGGCCGATGAAGCTTTCTTTGGACAACTAACAGAAATTTCTGGATCACAGGCTGTGGTTCTCATGGTGGACTTCAATCATCCTGACATCTGCTGGGAAAACAACATAGCAGTGCCTGGGCAATTCAGGAAGTTTTTGGAGACTGTTGAGGACAACTTCCTGCTACAAGTGCTGGCAGAACCAATTTGGGATCATGCTCCTCTTGACCAGTTTACCAAACAGGGAAAACTTGGTAGGGGAAGCAGATGTACGTGGCAACCTGGGCAGCAGTGATTATGAAATGATTGAATTTAGGATCCTAGGAAAGTGAAGAAAGGAGAGTATCAGAATATAGACCCTGAACTTAGGTGAGACAAACAGGATCCTTTGGGAGGATAATATTGAGCGTGGGGGGAAGAAGTCCAGGAGAGCTGGCTGCATTTTAAAGAAACTTTAGTGAAAGCACAAGAATAAACCATCTCAATCTGTAGAAATAATAGCAAATATGGCAGGCAACCTGCTTGGCTCAACTGATATATCTTTGCTGAGCTTAAACACAAAAAGGAAACTTACAAGAAGTGGAACCTTGGACAGATGACTAGGGGAAGAACATGAACTTTGTATTTCCCTAACAAAATTAATCAAATGTGTTTCATGTATTCATATGAAAACAAAGATAATTTTCCTTATTCCTGTTGAAAAAAAATATTATACAGCCTCTCTTTTTTTCCTGTTAGAACATGAAGCTGTTGTGTTTTTATATTCAATGTCCTTTCTGTAAAAATGAATTCATTTTTATGATATGGGGCATTTTACATTTGACATATGGTAGGCCTTCAGAATGGCATAATATCACCTTTTACAGGATGCATAATATTCATAATCCTTAATGGAACTAATGAATATGTAATTTAAGTGTGAATAAAATGTTGTAGATTGTAAAAGGCAGTTGGAGCTTTATAGCAGAAATCCATCTTGACCTATGCCGAAGAAGGTCAAAGGTCATTTGCTTTTTCTGTGTATCTGTCATTAATTACTTTAAGGTTTAAGTACTTGCAATTGCAAGACATGCTTTTGGTTCAAATAAAGATTTGAATTAATAAACCTGAGTGCCTTGGACTCGAGAGTGGGACATTCTCACACAACAATATAAATAATCAATAAGTGCAAAATGCAAAAATGCATAAAGTAGAGTGTTTTGCTATTGACAAATTAAACTTATTTTTCATGATGTGCACCATCAGCTTGTGGGTTCCTAGTGTTAGCTAATACATGAATGTGAAGTTTAGCATATACATTTTTCATGGCTATTAGGTACACGGTATATGTATGTACATACAATTTTGGGAAGTTGTGTTATCAAATGCATTACGCTCTCCCAATGATTCTTTCACTCATGTCAAGTATTGCACAACACTTTGAAAAGCTTTGGCATTAGAAAATAGGGTGCCTGGCAAAGACAAGATACATGAATGGTGTGTCATAGCATAGTTTGGGATGGACTTCTACAACCAACTGGTTTCAAACATAGAATCCAAAACAGAGATAAGCAATAGTAATAGAAACAAAAAACAGGACTATGTAGCACTTTAAAGACTAACAAGATGGTTTATTAGATGATGACCTTTCTTGGGCCAGACCCACTTCCTCAGTTCAAATTGTGGAAGAAAATAGGCATGACCATATATACCAAAGGGATACAATCAAAAAAAGTGAACACACATAAAAAAGGATAAATCAAATTTCAGAACAGAGGGGGATAAGGGGGGGGAGGTAAATGTCTGTGAGCTAATGATATTAGAGGTGATAATTGGGGAAGCTATCTTTGTAATGGGTAAGATAATTAGAATCTTTGTTGAGACCCCGGCGTAAAGTGTCAAATTTAAGCATGAATGACAGTTCAGAGGTTTCTCTTTCAAGCCTGGTGTGAAAATGTCTTTGAAGCAGTATGCAGGTAATCAAGTCATTGAGACAATGCCCTTTCTGGTTGAAATGGCAAGAAACTGTTTGTACACAGCAAAACAAAAAGTTAAAGAATCACTGGATTGGATTTTAGTAACATGAAAAGTTGTGTAATTTGTAAGTCCTACTATAAATAAAACTATCTGAAATGCATATCCTGAAGCTTACCTCGTGTAACGTGAACATGCTACAAGATAAGAATTGCTTCCTGGAATGAGGAAATATATGTCTCCATATTATATTCCACTGCTTTGTCTTTGATCAATACATTTGGCTAAATTCAATTATTTTGTGTCTTATATTTAAGAATGAACTGCAAGTGAAGTCAAACAACTGGCTAGTCCTTTTAGTCAGTACAGGAGAGGTTGGCTTTGATCTATGAAGACCTAAATAGCCTAGTACCTGCATATGTGAGGGTTGCTTCTAACCCACATGCAATGTTAACACAGTTGTGATCAATGCATGCACTTGGACTGAAGGGACTTTGACATAAGAGGGAGCTGCTGTCACACATTTTCCCTGAGGATATTTTGGCTTTGAAACTTTTTCTACACTTCTGTACAAGATAGCTCAAATGCATGGATATCCAGAGCAAGCTCTTTTTTGGGGGTGGAGATCTTTTGAGGAAAGAGAAGTAGTTCCTCCAAAATAGGCCCCCAGTCATTTCTTCATTTTTATTTAACTAATAGGTTTGACTGACTGCTGTTGTATATGGTGGAAATTGCTGTTAGTTTTCTATGATTTGGTGTGTTTTTAAACAATGCCATTTTGCTTGGAGCTTAGCACAGTTAATGCTGGTTCTGTGTTTGCTAATAATCTAAATAAATGCACACCTAAATTCAACCCATTTATGGGATGCTTGACAAGAAGAAATAAAAATAATTTCTGAATGGCATTTTAAAATTGACCAGCTTGACATTGCCAGAGTGAAGAACCACCTGCCAGAATGAACTAATTACATCTGGTGAGAACTTTGTTTCACCAAAGGTTAGGAGCTTTATTGTGCTCTGCACCTGCTGAAAGATTGGACCTACATAGCACAGTACTGTGGGTGGGAGGAAAAATCAACTTTTTTAAAAATCACATTGTACCGTATGGAGGTGGATAGAAACAAAAGGCATTTTTTTAAAAATGGGAAGTCAAATTCTGCCAAGGAAAATAGAAAACATCAGAAGCTCTGGCAAATCAAGTGTAAAGTATAAGTAGGCAGGCCAAGAAAGAATTAAGAGCCACTGGCAAATGATATAAAAACTAATAGCAATTTTTAAAGTTAATCAGAAGCAGAAAGCCTGCAAATGATCAGCAGAGCAACTGCATGCTCAGGTGGCAAAGGAACACTCAAGGAAGACAAGCTCATTGTGAATGAGCTAAATGGTTTTTTTCCCCATTCATCTTCACTACATAGGATGTGAGGGAGATTCCAGCACCAGAAACATTCTTTTTTATGACAAGTCAGACTAACTGCCCCAGACTGAGGTGCCAGTTGAGGTTTTGAAACAAAAATTATAAATTTAACATTATTAAGTCATCAGGAGCACTTGATGGTTACTCAAAAGTTTTGAAGGTTCTCAAATACCACAACTGAGGTATGAAACCCATCTCACGAATAAGCCTCTGTAATTGATGACTGGTGGATCACTGATGTAATATGACTTTTTTTTAAAAGGTGATGCTGGCAATTACAGATAAGTCTTACTGCAGTACAAGACAAACTGGTTGAAAATGTAGAAATGAACAGAATTATCTGACACCTACATAAACATGATATGTTGGAGAAGATTCATGCTTCACTAATTTAGTAGAATTTTTTGAGGAGGGAGGGATCAAACAAAGATGTAAATAAGTGTGATCCACTGGATACAATGCAATTGGTCTTTCAGAAAGTCTTTAACAAGGTCCCACACCAAAGGCTCTTTAAGCAAAATTAACAGAAGGAGGAAGGTCTTTTCATGGATCAGTAACTGTTTATAAGATAGGAAACAAAGGGTAGGGATAAATGGTCAGTTTTCACAGTGAAAACAAGTAAAAAATGGAGTATTCCAAGGATGTGAACTAGGACCCATACTGTTCAGCATACTCATAGATTATCTGGAAAAGGTGGTAAACTGTGAAGTGACAAAGTTTGCAAAAGATACAAGATTATACAAGTCAGTTACATCCAAACAGACTGTGAAGAGTTACAAAGGGATCTCACAAAACTGGGTAATGGGGCGGGAAAATGACAGGTAAAACACAACTTTAATAAGTGCAAAGTAATGTGCATTGGAAAACATATTTTCAATTATACATAAAAATGATAGGGACTAAATTACCAATCACCACGCAAAAATATTTTTGACATCATTGTGGTTAGTTCTCTAAACACTTCTGTTCTATGTGTAGTGGAAGTCAAAAAAGTGAGCAGAATGTTACAAACCATTAGGAAAGACATAGATAATAAAGCAGAAAATATAATACCATTATATAAATTCATGGTATACCCACACCTTGAATACCACATGCAGTTCTGATCGCTCTATTTAAAAAAGATGCATTAGAATTAGAAAAAAATTCTAGCTTCCATATGAGGAGAGATTAAAAAGACTAGGACTGTTCAGCTTAGTAAAGACTTAGAGGGATATGACAGAGATCTGTAAAACCATGAATGGAGAAAGTCTATAAGTAAGAGATATTTAGCCCTTTCACATAACAGAATGACAAGTCACCAAAAGATATTTGGCAACAGTTTTAAACCAATCAAAAGAAAGTGCATCTTCATATAACACACAATCAACTTATTGCCAGGGCCAGGAACTCATTGCCAGGAAATGTTATGAAGTGCAAAAATGTAACCGTATTAACAAAAGAGTTAGACAAGTTCGTGGAGGATAATGACACAGCCAAGATAATCAGGGACAGAGCCAACTGCTAGAAGCAGGGCCTGAACAACAGGCTCTAGATTATTTGATGAATTGCCCTATTCTGGTTTTTTCTTCTGAACCATCTGGCACCAGCCACTTGCAGAAGAGAGGATAGTAGGCTAGACAGATCATTGGCCTGACTCACAAAGGCCATTCCTATAGTTTAATGGAGGTTGGATTGCTATAAAGGTCAAAATGAACCCCAATGTAAATTAGAGAATCCTTAGACACTACTCTACTATATGGCAACCTCTTCATAGACAAACACTGGATTTTTTGCAGCCGAGAAGCTTCATTGCACTGAGCACTGTAAGAATGCCTTCTGCTGCCCCTACATTGGAGCAAACTGGAACCTGTAATACAGAGCAACTTATGTTAGCCCTATGCTATTCTACACTGTGGATTCTTTATGGTCAATAAGCACAACCAGAACCCAACCTTCTATCTTTCCTAGTGGAAGTATAGCATTCCCGCATTACTGTTCCACTGAATCTCTTTTTTTCCAGGAGTAGGCAATGAACTGGACGTGGCTCACCAAGGTTAGCCCCTAACAATCCACCAGTGCTTTATTTACCTGAACCACCACAGGTGTTGCCACTTGACGCTCCCTTTGGCTATGGATTGCCATTCCCGGCCAATGGGAATTGCGTGAAGTGGTGCAGACCTGGACACCACTTCTCGCAGCTGCCACTGGCCAGGAACAGAGATCTGTGACCAACAGGAGCTTCAAGTGGCTGTATCTGTGGAGGCTCAGGTTAATAAAATGCCAGCAGCTAGCCAGGAGCTAACCCTGGTGAATCGTGTTTGTTCCATGGGCCAGTTATTGCCCACTGCTACTTTAGGCCTATGTCGATACTGGCATGCCCATTTCTTTCCATAACTCACCACTCTGTTGTTCTGCTATTTGCTCTTCTATATCCTATTCACCATTCTTGTACAGTTTTTTCTTCATTTTGGGAGGCAGAGAGATTGCCACTTTCCAGGCCATTCTGAGTACATAGGGTCTGAACTTCACTTTCAATAAAATCTGCACAAGTGCTCCTTAAAAAAAAAAGCCATTTTTCTGAACACCATCTCAGCTTCCTCTGTGTCTTTTTGGGTCCAATCCAAAATCCACTGAAGTCAATGAAAAGACAGGCCTTAATGAATGGCTGTGGTTTAGTCTCAGAGAGGTTACTTGCCAAGACCCCATTATTGACAGAAGTGTTAAGCATGTATTCCTGGCATAGGTCTTTAATTGATCCACATAAATTATCTGAATCAATTTTGAATTTAACAAGAGTGCTCCTGAGATTAACAGACCAAGACTGTTCACAAGATTTTGTCTTTAACACAGATTCCAGGTGATAGGCAGATCTCCACTTTGACTTGGCTACATCACTGAATCTTTCTCTGCAACAAAGGCACTTCAAGTCTACATCTACACTGCAAAGTTTTTGCACAAAAATGGCCGTTTTTGTGAAAAAACCTGAGGAGCGTCCACACCTCAAATGTGCTTTTCGCAAGTAAATCGGCAGTAAAACGGCAGAACAGAGGGCTTTTCTCCAGCATAGGTAAACCTTCTTTTATGAGGCATAACTACTTTTTGTGCAAGAGTTCTTGCACAAAAAAGTAAGTGTGAATCCTCCGCAGAGGTTTATTTCACAAGAAACCCCTATGGGAAAAAGCACAGGTTCTCTGCTGGCCATTCTGTGAATGGCAATCAGAACTTTCTTGTGCAAGAACATCCATGCAGTGTGGACACTCTCTTGCAAAAAAGCACATCGCTTTTGCGATGCGCTTTCAGGTGTGGACGTGCTCTTGCACAAGAAGTTCTTGTGCAAAAACTGTTGCACAAAAAGTTTCTTGTGCAAGAAGCCTACAGTGTAGATGTAGCCCAAGAGACAGATCTTCACATCCCACTTTGATTCCTCTGTGCACCCAATAAAAAGGTCAAGTCAGCATAAAGTGACTCAAAAAGTACTGATTCAGACCAGGGGAGAATTAAACTCGTGCAAATCAATGTAAACGATTCCAACAGTAAAACAAAAGTTTTATTAGAATACAATATAATTTTAAAGTTACACAGTCTCTCACTACTTCTTCCTAGAACAGAGGTTCCCAACCTTTTTGAGCATACAGACCCCTTTTCAATCTATTAAAATTTCACAGACCCCGCTCCCTGGGGGAGAAAAAGAAAAGTAAGGAGCGGTCTCACTGTGGTGGGCCCAATCCTTATTTTTAAACTTTCCATGGAATCCTGCAGTACTGTCGCAGACCACCATGGGTCCATGGACGACAGGTTGGGACCCACTGCCCTAGAATATCCTCCAGCCAAGTTTCCGACTGTAGGTTACAAATATCATTTCATGTATTCTCACAACCGCTCCATTGTAATCCCCAAAGAAATTCAAGTAAAGACAATTCAGCACTGCACTCAAAGGTACAGTGTCTCACACAGATGCTAGACAGAGAATTAAGTGTGTTAATGGACAGTCCTCAAAGTTTTTATAGCCCATCATCCATTTATTTCAATTGTAGGCACTACAAAAAACGTTTCTAATAGAATAATGCACCATGTGAGCCAACTGCAGAGTAATCTTCCCATTGCCCTTAGCAGTGTCATGCCAATACTCCTTTTCTATGTCTTACAGTTTGTGCAAACTAAACCTAATATTATTAGTTTAGCAGAGCCGCGAGCAGTAACCAGACTGTGGGCTGGACACAGTTCACTATGCAGGCTGCCGGTGTTTTATTTACCTGTACCTCTGTAGGTACAGCCACTTGAAACTCCCATTCACTGCAGATCGCTGTTCCCAGCCAATGGTTTGGGACACCTCATCCTGATGCTCCCATTGGCTGGGAACAGCAATCCATAGGGAACAGGAGCTTCAGGCTGCCGTACCGGCAGAGGTGCAGGAAACGAAAGCACTGGCAGGGGCTAAGCCTGGTCAGCCACATCTAGGTTATCACCCACCCCTGCAGTAGAGCCTCTCTGAAGTGTGATTGCTAAGTGCTCATGTGAAGAAAACTTTCCTTCCTGATCCCATCCATGGTTGGCTAATTCTTTCACTTCTGCTGAGACTGGTTAACTCCTTCCAAGAAAATGAAGTCAAACTGGGACCCTGACATTTTTCTCATGCCCTGAATCTGGCAGGTCCTCCACATGAGATCAAAAGATCTTGGCTGTGCATCTTTGGCCTACACAGCATTAGCTGTGGCGTTCTGGAATCTATTCTTCTCCCATCTTATACTCATTGCTTTTAAGATCATAAAAAGGTAGTGTTACGGGGTGCGGTCACAGAAGACCCCTTGGAGTGCCTCTCGGAGTGCTCACAAAGCCACTGCCACTCACTTTCCTGCTCTCTGGGGCTTCTCACAGCCTGGTCCTGCTGGGCCAGCTCCACTGGTCTCCCTAGCTAAGGCTCCAAGCTGAGATCAGTGCCCCCCATGAGAAGCAGTACAGACACAATCTTTTCAAGTCCAAGAAAAGTGCAATTTAGGGCCCAGCTTCTCGGGATTCCACTCCCCAAATGGGATTAGAACCCCAAAGGAATTATTTAGGTAAGCCCTCTTTCACAATGAAAAGGGAATGTACACACTGATTGCTCCCCCAGGTAATAATTATTTACACTGGGCTTGATAGAAATTAAAAGTGATTTTATTAAGTACAAGCAGTAGGATTTAAGTGGTAATAAAGTGAAAACAGGCAGAGCAAAGTAGATTACATACTCAAAATAACAGAAAACACTTAGCTGACTAACACTGAAACCTCAGTACCCAAACTTACTACAAACTCATTACAAACTCACCCTAAAACTGTTTCTTTCCCAGCTAAGCTTTCCAAACCAGGTCTGTTCCTTACCCTGGGGTCTTTGGTTCCTTCCCCTAGGTGTGCCAACCAAAGACAAAACACTCCTACTTTCCTATTGTTTTTAAAGATTCTCTTTTTCCCTGGCCCGTTTCTACCAACCACTAGGAAGACTTAAGGACAAAAGGCTGTTTGCATATGATTGCCCAGACATTGAGCGCTCCCAGCATTGGAATCACCCTTTCCAATGATAGCTTTCATTTTCACATTTAAAAACCATAACCCATTCCATACTTCATATATCTAATCTTACACACAAGACGATACATATGCCAAAATAAGATAAACAGATCCAGTAGATTATGACATAAAGATTGATAGGTTACATGAGATTATTTTCCCAAAGCATCTTTGAATTATATATATTTTGTGTCTATAAGTCCATTTCATAAAGCATGGGCAGGGGTCCAGAGGTAGGCACATAAAATGTGTATAGTCACCAAAATAATATAATTTGCTGACATAATAAAATAGATGCATTATTAAAGTTTGAAAAAGCTTCATCTATTTTTCATAACCATTTAAATGCATTCCCTTCTGCCTTTCATACTCTACGCCAACTGCAAACAGGCATTCTTTACTGAAGATTATATTGTAATACTCTCCTCGGAGCCATTACAGTGTGTGATCTGGCTGAAATCCCTACTCCAGGTTGCAGCCCAGGCTTCTGTTATAGCTAGCATTTTGAAGATAGAGTTTGTTTCTATTACTATAAGGCTGCACTCTGCATTTGCTGCTGCTGAGGCTATTGTTCTGTCAGCCATTTCCGGATTCCTTCCATTTTCTCCCTTGGTGCAGGAGGTACTTGGAAATCCTGTTTCTGGTATTAATGTGAATTGGGTAAGTCCTTATCTTTTTCTTGATGGAGCACCATCACCTTGAGTTAAAATCCAAATTTAGCCCTCAATTTGTGTGTCTGGCTTTATTGGCAACTCAATTACTCTTACCACCTCTACTTACATACTTAGCATTTTCTTTAAGTTTGACTGTGGCAACTGTAGCAGGACCGGTTCTTCTTGGCAAAAGAGACAAGGTTTGAACTTAAATGGAGCTCCTCTTCACTACTTAGCTCTGACAGTCTGAATACAAGATTGTTATGCATAAGGAGTTAGCACGTGTTGCAACAGATGCATTCAGGACGAAGTAGGCAGTTCACTCTAAAACAACAGGAGCTCTTAAAGTTAAGTTGGTTTCCCAGGAAATCTCTCCAGGGCTGTATGCAAACATAACCCCTCAGATTAAGCAAAAATCAGCCTTTTGAGGCTTTGACTCTAGGAGAAACCTATTTTCTACAAATTACCTTTCTCAGATGAAAGATCCAAACTTTGTAAATGAATGATTCATAGAATCACAGGTGTTAGTACTGAGTCAATATGTTTATGAACTTGTAAGCACAGAGTAAGTTTAGTGGCCATCAAAGGACTTTTTACCTTCAGAGCTCTGGTTGGAGTTACAAGGTAATTTCTGTTAGGTCTGTTAACATGCATGCAATTTCTTTTATTATTTCTGTGTAATTATTTCACTTTAAATAATGTGCTTGCCTACCAAAAAACTATGTGGTAACAATTGTGGCCAATTATGGTTTTTATCATCTCTGAATGTCATGGGTGGGGCATGAATCATCTGACCTAGAAGGCAGGACCAAAAGCCAGGCCTAATGGTCAGAGGAGTTGGAGCTCCAGTCAGAAACCAGGAGTCAAGCCTAAGCTCACAGCTGGAATCAGGAGGCTAGCCAAAACTCAAAGCTAGTGAAAAGTTTCCGGCATCAAACACAGGGTCAGAGATCGAGTCAGGGATCAAATCAGGCATCAAAACCAGAGATGAGATTTGGAGCCCAAAGAAGGAAATGAGAGTAGGATCTGTTGCAAGAATAGGCTGGATACTGCTGGGCTGCCTAGACAGTTTCCTGGAACCCTCTCCAATCTTAAATAGTACACATTAGCCAATTAAAGGTCACAGGGGATGCTGTCAGTCATGTTTTCTATGGGCAGCATTTCCTGTGGTGCTTACTGCCCCCCCCCCCTTTTAAAGTGCCTGCATTGCAGCTCTGCCATGGCTGCCATGTAACAATGTGGAATCCTGCAGACATAGATTCCAGTGCTCCTGGATCATTACACTGAGGAAGTAAGGCAGAGCAGGCCTTCTTAGGCAGTCTGACCTGTTGCAGGAATTCTCAGTGTAGGCAGGGAACCATGTAGGCTAGAAATTCTCCCTCCTTACCACAGTAAGATGCATGTCTCCATATAAGAACAGTAATGCCTTGGAGCCAGAAGCTTGAGACACTATGTAGTTTATGCACTTGCTAGATTATGTAGAGTAAATACTGGTACAGTTGCCCTAAACTGAGACACCATTGTGTCTGTAGGACCCATAGAGACAGTCCTCCCCGCCATGGTACTATATCCAAGTTGTAACTAAATGAACCCTGTAATGTAGGATTGCTACCTGTTCAGGTTTTCCCAGGATCAATCCGTGTTTTAGTAGTAGCTGACTCGGGAAATCAGTGAGGGTGCTCAGTACACACTGCCAATTTATTAGCTCAGAATCATCCCTGAGGTCCCATTTTTGGCAATCCTTCTTTTACCACTGTGATTCAGCAGTGGAACTAGACAGAACAAATTGAAATTTCAAAAATCAATGTGGAATTTTCACAAATTATGTTTTGCTTTTTCAACCACTTCTGCTCTGTTGTAATGTTATTATTCTAAATCTTAATGCACCAGTAGGTAACTTAACTGGATATGTTGCATTCCTATAAAGATCTTTGAATTTGCAGCTCTGTTACATAATATAAGACCTTTCACTTTTGAGAAACAAGAATTTCAAGTATTGCCAAGGAAAGGGCTATTTAAAATGAAAAAAATAAGACAACCAAAATGATTATTTAAAATAAAGTTAGGAGCCTCCTCATAGTAAATGACTGATGATTGAATTCTCCAAGGCTTGTAAAATGCTCTTCATTTACATTGACTAGGAATAGTATTATCAATAATGCCAAAACAGCATTATTGATTTGGCTGTTCAATTAAATAATCTGTAATAACTTTGTGTCCCATCCCTCTATTATTTCTCTGTCTTCTTGTATATCAGATTTTGTGTACCTTTACATAAAGATCTAACCTACATTATCTTGGTGAACTGATAAACTATTTTTTCCTCTATGATGTTACTCTCTCCCACTCTGCTGTTTAATGGGTAAGTAAAATGAAAGCTCTATGAACAAGAAAAGCTTGAATCAAACAACTGATGAAGTAACATTCCCATTTATGACTGCCAATAATGGTCTTATCTAGCTATTTCAGTATATCTATATCCAAATTATATGTTCCATCCCAAGTCTCCTGGCATAAGTAGAGTAGAAACAGATCCATTAAACTATTTCCTCATGCAAAGGCAGAACCCTGTTTGGCACGGTACTTCCAGAACAGATTTAAGCCAATTCTCTCCCTCATAGGTGGTGTGACTGGAGGGCACAGTGCTCCAACTAATCTCAAATGGCAGACTGCCCCTAGGAAGTCACTGCAGCCTAGGGGCTGCTGTGAGATTTAGACAGGATCCTACTATGGACAAGAATTAGAGAGGTCAGTGTGATTCTCTGTCTAGACCAGGAATAGAGGAACAGATCAGAATTTTAACTCACTAATTGCTGATCTCCAGGCTTGCCAATACTATCATATAATGGAAGTCTTAATTATGAGGGAGTTTTCTTTTACCTGTTCAATGTATTATTTTTATTTACTGGTCTACAACAGATCTAGACTGGCAATGCTTTTTCCCTGCTGCTGCTGCTGCCAACATTGATATAGTAACAAATATTTCCTGTACTCCCCTCAGAACTGTGCTTGTTTCTGTCCAGGTTTGTTTAAGCAATATTAAGAATCTACAAGGGCTAGTTCAAAATGACATTCACCTTTACTATTCCCACACATCTTTGAGGGCTATCTTTTTACAAGTCAAGTCCTGTTTACTTCACTCGTGGAAGTTCTCAGAATTACTGCAATGGAAGTCTTCTATGCCTATGAAAAGCCAAATTTAGTTCTACACATGATTGGGGAAAGGGAATGATGTAAAAGACACTTAAAGGACATTATGAAGAACACTAAGACTCTGACTCAACAAAGTACTTATACATATTCTTTAAGTGTGTGCATGCATGCTTTTTCTGAATGACAGCCCAAATGCAACTAACATATAAATAGAAACTCTCTAACTGGTACTGACAACCTTTGTGAAACAAACAATAATATATATAAGAAAGTGTCCAAACATCTCCAACCAAAACAAACATTACCAAAAAATTTAATTTCCTTACTTCAAGAAATGGAAACTTTTTTAGTGAGCAACAAGCAAAGTTATGCCCATACTGGCCAGCAATTCCTCTAGCTGTCTGTGTTAATCACCTCCAGTTTCAGTGCTAATTATAATGTATACAGATAATTCAGCACATCATATGACATTTATTCATACAACTAACTTCAGGAACAAAAGGTGGGTATGAAAAGTGATAATGTGATTTCCAGGGTCAAGCAAGCTTTGATTAGAAACACCCAAAGGGGGAAAAAAACCAAGATAACAAAATGTCACTCACACTACAACTCAAAACATTTTGGACTCATCTAGACTACGTGGAACAGTCAAAAGAGGAATTTGCATATACCCTTTCAGCTGTTCCACGTAGTCTAGATGAGCCCTTTGAAGCAGCTACAAGTACACAGAAAGAGGGAAAATAAGTATACACAGTCGGAGGAAAAACAGGCAAAGAGTAAGATAAAAAAACCCATAAAACTTAAGAAACCAGAAACTAGCAGAAATAAGATAACCAGTTGTTCCTAACTAAAACTGTTCCATTTGCCATATAACATAATCCTAAAGACAAGATGGTATTAATGACATGTGATAATGTCAGTTAACAGGAGATGATGACTATAATAAATGTGCAACAGATGAGAATGCTGATAAAAGACTGGTCTTCATTTTCTGGTCCCCAGCCTTCACATGAGGGTAAGGAATACAAAATGTCATAAGACACGTGTGAGTATCCATTGACTCTTGTGGCTATCATCCCAGTTCCATCTGAGGTTCAGTCAGTCAAGAGGCACTAATAACTAGAACTCAAAGTGTTAAGTAACAGAAGAAAGGTCAAAACTTACAAGGAGCAAGAAGAGAGGATTTTTATATCTAGCAATCAGAAATCCCAGTCTACTTAGCTAAGGATTAAGGTAATAACCTGAAACATCTTGGGAAAATTTCTATCAAGCATAATACAAGTATGGAAAGGGCATGTATCTATTCATATACCTATTGAATTTATAATTACCCAAAAGAAATCATTTGTATTTTAATCTGGTGATCTTGATTCATTGCTGTTGCATTTTTTTTATAATAGCTTTAAAAAAATGCAACCCTGTTGCATATAGTGTGAAATAAGTGTTAACTTGGAAAAGCCAGTGCCAGTGTTGCTGCATGCACTGCACTAGAGATTCAAGTAGGGGACGTTCATTCAGAGAGTCTGAGCACTGCATGATTTCTGTGCCTAGTGGATATTGTATTCTATTAGCTTCTTACCTTGCCTTGTGTACTGTCCGTACACTTATTCTTCTGACTAAAGTCAACCATGCACTCTCATACTGGGTTTAAAAGGCCTCAAAAGAAAGGACTAGATGGAACAGATGGAATCAGAACAATAAAGCATGAATTGTCTACATACTGTATGGTATGTATGAACACCAAGTGTGTACTCTTAGGTTCCATGAAATCCATGTGAATTTTGCCATTGACTTCAGGGATGGGTCAGGATTTCCCCCCTTTGTAGTAAGTGTTGTCAAATAAAAAAAGATGCCACAAACAGAAACACATCCAGTAAGTCTAAAGAATGGGTAGGGAGAAGGTGGGGAAATGTCAAGCAGCTAATATCATGAAAGGTGATGCAGTCCACAACATGTGGTTAACATTACAAACACTTTCGCAATGCAGAACAATTCAAAAGAACATGTGCAGATTCCTGTTAAATAATTCAGTATGAGTGTTAATCAACCCCACTCAGGCTGGCTAATCCTTTGCTATAGTGATCTGGAACAGCTATACTCCAAGGCTACATCTACACTACAAGGTTTTTGTGCAAAAAACAGCAGCGTGTCCACACCCTAAGCACATTTTTGTGCAAAAAAAAAATACAGTAAATCAACAAGACAGAGGGCTTTTGCCAGTAGAGTTATTCCTCTCCCCACAAGGAATAACTCCTTTTTGTGCTACAGCTCGTGCAAAAAGGCATGTGTGGACGCTCCGCAGGGATTTCTTCTGCAAAAAGAGCCTATCAGAAAAAGCACACGTGCTCTGATGGCTGTTCTGTTAATGGTAATCAAAGCTTTCTTGCAGAAGATCATCCATGCAGTGTGGACACTCTCTTGCACAAAAGCACTTTGCTTTTGCAAAGCACTTTTGAGGTGTGGACGCACTTTTGTGCAAGAAGTTTTTGCAGAAGATCTCTTCCACAAAACGCTTCTTACGCAAAAACTCTGCAATGTACACAAAGCCTAATGCTTAGCCCCTTCTGACTTGTATGTGTGATTTTCACTACTTATTTATAGAAGGACACTTGAGCTAATACATAGTTAGGGATTGTAATATACGTGGTCTTCAGATTTTTCTTTGCAATATTTCATTTGGCTTACTATAGTGATTTGGTAGTTATTTTATTTTTTCAAAAGGGCTAGATTTTGATTTGAACTACATATTCATGCAAAGGTGTTCAGGGAAATAAGAACCACATTTATACCACTGTATGAGTTACCTTGTCCTTGGGCTCAAGCGTGCACCAATAAGCAAAACTGTATCATTGCTAATTCTCCCACAGAACACATAAGCAAAAGAGAGGTGAGGGACTGCCAGAGCCTTGCCTCATCTCTCTCAACAGCCCAGGTAGCATAACTGAGCTGGTTTGTTGGAGCTGTAGGCTGCAGGGAGTATATGCCAGAAGTATATTAATAGCCATCAATTCCCAGAGGCAGAGGGGAGAAGTAGGTAAGGAATTGTGCGTCAGGGACAGTGTCACACTACCTCTTGGAGCTATGTTCTTGTGTCTTGGGGTTTCCATGGCTATAACCAAAGGCACTATCAGCCCTTCAATGTTACTTTTTGGGATGTTCCAGAGAGTAGCTGCAGACAGGTATGACGAAGGGCAGAATGTGACCCAATGTTTTTATGATACTCGTTAACACTGCTGTATCTACTACTGGGTGTGATTATGAGCTCATTTTAAATGTTTTTCTTTTTGTAGGAAATAGTAACATTAATTAGCTTTGATAAATAACATGTCATCAGTGATTCAGGGAAACACAATAATGACAAATTGGATTAAAAAAACCATGGCTGCTGTCTGTCATTGGCTTCTATATGCCATTTCTTTCTATACATACTGTAGCTGTAAATGTAGATATATGTCCATGTACAAAATCAGTTCAACACTTTCCTATTACATGTTTATCTAAAGTATTTGCAGTTCTTTTGACTATTTAATGCATTCATTTGAATATCTGCAAACTTGGCAGAGCCCCAATTTATTAGATTTTTTAAAAAACTTTTTCCAGCTAGCTTTCAGCATATGCCATATGTACTAATGTCTTCCATATTTAGAGAGGACATTCTTTTATTCTTTGTTCCTCTGAAGTGGAACTCACCCTATCATAGCTGCTGAATGCCAAGGTCTAAAACCAGCCTCAAAACAGATTGAATTCTTGCTAGTGAATAATGATTTGTGGCAAAGTGTGCCGTGAACCTTGATATTTGTCTGAGGGGCAATAGACAAGTGGAAGAGTCAGACAGTAGCAAAACTATTTCTGAGGAATCATTCAGAATTTACAGTGTCACTAGGTCACTAATAAAAAAAGCATAGCTTACCATGACTATGCTTATTTTCTAATCCACTTGACGTAGTTAAGGGAGTCAAGAAGTGTGCTAGCTTTTAATGCATGCCACCCTTAAGGTATGTCTACTCCGCATATTTTAGCTATGTTTTAACACATTAATTAGCACATGGTAGCTAACAAATGCTATACAAACTCTTGTTCCAGGACACGTGTCTTCCGGGTTACTCACAAAAACGCAACAAATGTTTGTCACTGTCAAAGCTCTAGTTCAGCTCCCCCTTCTGGATTCTTACCAGTATGCTCTGTGTGGGCATGTCTACACTAGGAAATTATTTCAAAATAACCACATTTGAAATAAAAACTCCTGAAATAACCATTTCAAAATAAGCTTCTTCCCCTAGAAAAGCAGGAGTACAGATTTTGAAATAACCATCCCGTTATTTTGAAATAACAGGCTTGGTAGTTTGGATGCTCTGATTCTTTTGAAATAAGGGGGGTTATTTCAAAATAACTCCCTAGGGTAGATCAGGGCTTTGAGTCCCAAACACTGGGCTCATGCACATTTAAGGTTCCCTTCCTTTGGAAAGGCTCCAGACCTGGCTATTTAGCCTGCTTGGCAGAGTTCCTAGGCACACACTGTCTGTCTGTATCCTTTCCATGGAAGTTGAACTTCAAAGTCAGCTAACACAAGCCTTCAGGACAAGTGCTGATGCTCCCAACCCCCTTAAGCCTCAAACCCACCCCTAAAAATAGTCCTTTAGCTTAAGCACAGCCTTTTCAAAGCTTTAAACCTTGTGGATACTTTGTTTCATAGCTTACCTCTCCAGGGACATATGATAGTTGAAGCACATAGCACTCAATTCTAAATTAAACATTAGGAATTCTAGATTAAATATTGTTTACATGATACAGCACAACAGACCTACAGATCCAGATAATATCCTATAACATTTATGCACCCTTCCCCGCCTTAGTTTTTCTAGGGTTGTCAAATATTTGGCTGAACTGAAAAACCTTGCCCCACCACTTCTCCAAGGTTCCACCCTGCTCATTCCACCCTCCCTTCCTTTCATTGCTCACTCTCCCACACATTCAATCACTCATTGTTACCAGGATGGCGAGGGCACTTTTCGGCCGGGTGTTCAGTTGAAAATTAGATCACTGACAACCCCGGTTTCCTCCCTATTATTGCATATTCTTCAAGCTCTGGTCAGAATCCTCAAGGATATCCAGGATCCTCCCTCTTGTCCTTCTTCATAGCCTTTTCCTCTGCTTCTGGTCACTTTTCCCTTTCTTCAAAATGACTGGCAAGAAAGTCTTCCTTTATAAAGTTGTAGATCTCTCTGTCATATGTTCTGCAATCAGCCTGGTCAAGTGCCCAAAGTACCCCATCATTTGTTTGGTTGTCTGCTTTCTAGTTCACCTGTCAGAATCAGTTTTCTTGGTTTGGCCAACTTCTATGTCTAAGGGTGTTTCCATTTGAATCAAGACTTAGTCATTGTCCCTCCTCTCCCTGTGGCAGTAAAAAGACAACACAGAAAGCAGACTAGTTTTATAGTCAATATATAGTTTGTAATTTGATAAAGACATATGAAGAAAATTCATTATCTCAAACAAAATTCATAAATTGGACATTAAAAGCTCATGTGAATCTTCATACTGCCTGCCCACAATAGAATTTGAATGTTTGGGGAAGTCTTGTTAGGACATTTTGTAAACTGACTTTTCATTCCAAATCAGACTAAAAAGACATTTTGAAATATCAGAATTTTCCACCCAACATAAATTCTATTTTCTGACCATCTCTATTTATACTACAAATATTAATGAATATTGAAAGGAATGTTTTAAGAGGAGTAAGGTAGGCAACAGTAGTAGTGGATTACCTACTCATCCTGCTATGAATATTTTATTTAAGGCAGAAAATCATACTTAACGTCCTTTGCAATATGCTTTGAGCTCTTTGAAAGACAAATGGTACATGATCCTTATTCAGCTCTTGGACATGTCCTTAATGTTAGGCAGGTGATAGTACCATTAATTTCAGTGAGATTATTTATGTGCTTAAAGTTATGCACATGGAAAAGTGCTCTGCTAAACTGTTGAAGTATTATTATTATTCATTTTCTATGTGCAGGCAATTAGCCATAGTTGTCTGAAATAGGAACTTCTGCTTAATGGACAGAAGTAAAAACTATGGTGTGCTGGACAATGAATAGTCAATCTTCAAATATATTTGTATATACCACATGATACTGTAAAATTCTTCTGCCTCTTTTCTCCATCTGTCATATCATTCCCTTTTTTTGAAAATTTCTTATATATATTAGTCATGTACTCTACTCAGTCACCTTGGCAACAAGAATGATTCCTTATGGAGCATATTTTATTTTCAAACTTCGTATAATAATAATGTGTAGCTATTATTATCTGGAAACAGAAAGTGAAGCAGAAGTTGTTTTGTGTTGGAGATTTTCATGTTTCATGAAAGATCAAAATTTGTAATGATAATAGTGAGTTAACTTACATTTATCTCGCTCTTTTCATCCAGAAACATCTCAGTGCACTTTACAAACAAATTTGCAGGCTACAGTGCACATCTGCATGTTTGCAGATATGCCTGGGGTGAAACAAAATCTATTTAACAGTGGATATGAACACTAAACAACAATTTAGACCAGGAAATGAAAAATAATATTTTATATAATGATAATGACAGGTGGAGATTAGGTGAAAGAATATAAACTAGAATTTAGCCAAAACAATAGGGTTCAATGCACTTACTCCAACAACAATACCAGAGAGTCCCTAAATGACCTCAGGTGAACAAGCCCTCAGTCTTTTGTCTCATTCAAAAGACAGCATAACATAGACATGATATTTATATTTTCAGTGGCAGGAATTACAGTATTTGCTTGCCAGTTATGCAAGGAGACTTGCTAATATTTTATGAGATAAAATAGATTTCAGGAGAGGCTGGGGAGTACCAACTCCTGGTCGAGTGCCAGAGAGTGCCACTTCTAATGAGACTAGAATAAATAGGGAACTGAAAGATAGGACAAGTAAAACAAAGACCTGGAAAACAAACAAAATAAACAAGGCATTGTTAAGAAAGTAGAGTAGATGCTAAGAAGAGCCTGTGCCCCCTTCTCTTCCTTTCTTTTCTTTGCCATATCTTTCAATTACTTCAGGAATAAATTTTCTATTTAATGTAGCAATTTTATTAATAAAATGAGCCCCGATATAAAAAACAAGAAACCAAAATAAAATTTTAAATGCATTTAAAATTGAGTTAACATCCTAAGTAACAAGATTGTAGAGATTATAAGCCTACTTCATTTTATTCATATTACTGAACCGCCACATATAATTTGGTAATTTCAGCTGTCTTTGATCATCAGAGGATGAAGATTTATCTATCATAGAGGCTAATTACTGTTATCGTCTACCATACACTGTGGTCTCCATAGGCCCTGCTTGTACTTTTTGATGGAAAGAAGAGAGCCAGCCTTTGATGATATCAGACCTGCCTCATCAAAGAGTCAGTGGGGCACTACTCTTATTGCTTTCACTTCTGAAGAGACACTAGAAACGTAGCCATCTGCTTTACACCAGAAAAATCCTACAAGAATGCTTTGTGAAAATGAAGACATCTCAGCCTTCATTAGGACTTTGGACATTGACTTCTTAACATTTCAGAAAAAAATAATTTACAAAAGAGTTAGCAAAGGGAGATACAAAGATTATCTTTGTCTCCTAGCAGAATCTAGCCTGTCTAACCCTTCTGATATCTGCATGTTTGTAATAAGAGCAGCATTTTCAGTTTGTAAATATGGGTTTATGATCATGATTTTATTTTATGATAGATAGATACATAGATAGACTGACCATTTAGCTGCAAAAATGAAAAAGCAATTTTCTCATTAAATATAGAAATAACAGTGTATCATTGATTGGATTTAATTTTTTCAAATGAAAAGAAATTAGTGAACAAACAACCTGAGCCATGCTGTTATAAACAAAACATTGAAATACTCACAAAAGTAGTTTCTGAAATCTAAATTACCTCTAATTCCTAAATAAATTAAATAACTCATTTCATCTTGTTTGTGTTATTTAATTATATGATAGAAATAAAAAAGCAGGGAGCAAGACTAAATCAGAGAAAAGAAAGATTGGCTTTTTGTCTCACAGTAAGACATTCAGCTCAGTTAACAATAAAATGCTATAAACCATATGCTTTGTGTGGTTTTCTTTTAAGCTTGAAATTAGAATGTGCTAATTAGAGTGTAGGCCACATATAAAAATATAGCACTCCATTGCAATTGTGCCTGTATGAGGACTACATTGTTGATGACTGGAAGAATGGTGCTATAATTATCTTACAATCCAAGAAGTAATTCACCTTAGTAATTTTTGAATATGTCAAGAGTCTGGTTCACAAATCACTTAATCACTTTTTATGCACTCTTTGTGCTGCAATTTACTGTATATGAGAAAAGTGACTTGCGTACCAATATCATATAATTTGCTTCAAATTCACTAACCCTCCAATTCTCAGCATGGTAAGTAACTGTATTTAATTTCAGCTCCATTTCTCAGGGCTCTAAAGGCCCACAGAGATGTGAAGCTGTCAATGTTTCCAGCTGCAGGCAAGTTACATGTATTCATAAAGGGAGTTGCATAAAATTTCCCAGAATGCCAATGGATAAAATAGTCTTGCTAGCTTGAACAGCATTCCCCAAAATTGCACATTTCTTCAGTTTTTATCAGAGCATAATCTTTGTTTTCCCACTGGGAAAATTGCAGGAAAGATAGGAAGTTTACTGAAAAAAGATGTCTGATTTTACTAAATTACATAGTGCTTTTTTGATGTATTCTAAGTCCCTTGGATACTAGACTTAGTGCATCAAACTCATGATCTACAATACACTAACCCCCTAATTTCTATTGCATTATTCATAATGTCCAATAGATCTGGTTGGGAATTTCCTGCTGAAATATTTTGTCACAGTCAATGCGGTTTCCACAAAATCAACAATTTTTCCTCTTTTGCAGAAATGAAATATGACGTTTTGGGTCAACTCAAATTGAAGTATTTTGGTTTGTTGAACCAAATAAAAAAGTTTTGTTTTGGCTTTGTTTGACATTAAAGCCTGTCTTGTTTAATGGATGCTGGATTGTTGTGTTTTGTGATTTGTTTTTTGAAAGCCCCCTCCCACCCCCGGGAGATATGTTTCTCATGAAATCACCCCCATCTCAGCATGGTCTCAAATCAACCGGCTAGAAATTATATCTTTGGGGCTCATAGGGTGTGTCTAGACTACAGGGTTTTGTGGACAAAAGTCCACTTTTGTAGACAAAACTATACCTGCGTCTACACTGCCTCTGAGTTCTGTCGACATAACGTCGACAGAACTCAGCAGTTTTGTCGACGGCTGTAAACCTCATTCTACGAGGAATAACGCCTTTTGTCGACAGAGTTCTGTCAACAGAAGGCCTTATTGCATCTACACTGCCCTTTGAGTCTACGCTGTCATGTCAACAAAGCGGCTTGCTTTGTCGACAGAACTGGATGTAATCTAGACACTCTTTGTCGACAGAAGCTTTGTCGACAGTATCTGTCGCCAAAACGTCTGTTGACAAAAGCCTGTAGTCTAGACGTACCCATAAAGACACTTCTGAAGACTTAATAAATTGCTTTGCAAGTGGACCAGGATGCACTAGATTTCAGTTATTTCTTCTTTAATTCTTTTGGTAAGAGATCTCTCTACCTTCAATGTCTTCCTACACATATATAAAGTCAAGCCCCATTCCAAATTACCTAAGCAGAATACTGTACTGCACATTCAATATAATCAATATAATTTCAGCTACAATACACACAGATTTCCAGCAAAAATGTAGTTTAGATAAGCTTATTTTCCAAATGGTTTAGCCTCAATCTAGGGCTATGAGAAAGTTTTTTGATTAAATAAGTAAAAAATGAATAGGTTCCCTAACACTTCATCTCTTCTCTCTGCAAACCACAATAGAGTTTATTACAGACTAAGGGGTTATCGTTTTTTTCTGAAAACACTGACAACTCATTACTGCTTATGGAGTTACCTCCCCCTGGGATCTGGGTTGACTTCCCAACAAAAGACCTAATGTGAAATCCATTGAAATCAATGCAACAATTCCCATTCACTACATTAGATGATGGTGTAATAGGTTCCCTGGGGTGCAAACTGGAAATGGTGTATCACTGGGCTTCCTTCCTCATTCACTGTGATGCCATGACAAGCTGAAGACCTCTTCTAGTCTTGCACTCACACAAACATTTACAGGCAGGGACACCACCCTGACACAACACGAGTCTAGACTGCAAGCTTCTTTCGGAAGAAGCTTTTTTTCAGAAGAGATCTTCCGAAAAAACTTCTTGCATAAGAGCACATCCGCACACAAAAGTGCATCGAAAATGCGATGTGCTTTTTCAAAAGAGAGTGTCCAGACTCATTGAATGCTGTCTTGCATAAAAGGCCACCTGGAACCAGTTCAGGCAGGACTTTAGGTCACCAGTTGCTTCCGAGTACTAGTGCCAGAGCCTTGCAGAGACACACACTTAAAGGGACCCCTCCCCCCCAGACAGCCATTTCTCTGCTTCTTCTGTGTGCTTGCTACCTCTTTGAGGGACAGCAAAGCTCTCACAGTGCCTGCTGTTGTTGCCCTGGGTTTTTTTTGGATGCCACAGCTTTTTCCTTTGAGCCATGGAGCTGGAGCTTCCCCTGGGCATGCAATGGCTCCACACAGCACTTTGTGCCAGCTGCCTTCCTGGTCCTGCATGAGCTTCACCCCAAGCTCATTCTGGGGACCCTCTCCCTGGGAGCGGGAGCTACATTCTGACAACCACAACTCACTGTAGAGAGGCATTTTTGGAGGCTCGATGCCAGTTCAGACTGGTGGGACTGGCTGGTCATGGAGCGATGGGACGACCAGCAGTGGCTCCAAAACTTCCACATGTGAAAGTCCACTTTTTTGGAGCTGTGTGCCTGGCTTGCCCCTGCCCTCCGGAAATGACACCCACTCCGCCCTCCAGAGATGACACCCACGCTGGAGAAGTGGGTCACCATCATCCTCTGGAAGCTCGCCACCCCTAACAGCTACTAGTTGGTGGGCAACCAATTCAGTGTGGGGAAGTCCACCATCGGGGTCCACCTCATGGAGGTAAGGCACTCTTGGGCTGCAGTCCCTGCCCAAGGGGGGTTTCCCTTGGGAAAGGGGAGCTGGGGAAAGTAGGGGGTGGAGTAAGGTGGGCGGGGGAAGCCCTGTCCCTGGGGGATTGTGCCATCCCGCCCTCACACAGACCTGCTGCTGGGGGGGATACCTCATGGGAGAGGTTCCTGGGGTGTTTTGGGGGGGGAGAGGAGATGGTAGGGGAGCAGGCACCTCCCAAGGGCTCAGGCACTCCCTCTCTCATTCTCTGTTTTGTCTCCTTCTGCAGGTTGTGAGGGCCATCAACTCGATCCTGCTGTGGAAGGTCATCAGCCTGGGACTCGATTGTGGCCAGATTTACTGCCCTGGGGTTCCCAAACTGTGGCAGAGCGATTGATGGGACACACATCCTGATCCGTGCACTGGACTATCGAGCGTCCCAGGACATTAATCTGAAGGGCTACTTTTCTGTGGTGCTGTAGGCCCTGGTTGACCACTGTGGACACTTCACAGACATTTTTGTTGGGTGGTTGGGCAGGGCACACGATGCCCAAGTCTTTATAAACTCCAGCCTGTACCGCAAACTGGAGGTGGACACATTCTTCCCCCGCCGGGACTTTGCAGTTGGGGATGTACAGATGCCACTGTTCATCATGGGGGATGCAGCCTACCCCTACTTGCCATGGCTGATGACCTGGACACCAGCAGGGACCTATTTAATGCCCACCTGAACTGCCCGGATCCAAGTAGAATGCACCTTCGGCTGCCTCAAAGCACGTTTATGGTGCCTGCTGACCTGCCTTGATGTGGGGGAGCACAATATCCCCAAGGCGGTTGTGGCATGTTGTGTCCTCCACAACATTGTGGAGAGAAAGGGGGAGGCCTTCCTCCTGCAGTGGGGAGTAGACACCGGCGGTGAGCGTTCAAGCAGCCAAAGACAGCTGCCATCCACCAGGTCCATCAGGCTGGGGTATGCATCTGGGAGGCCCTGCGGGAGAGGTTCTTTCAAGGATCTCAGTAACTCTCCCCAGAGCCACCCCTAGGGGCTTCTGGCTTGCAGTCCTATCCCTTCCCCACCACAACCCCTCCCTTCATCCTTTCCCTGACCTCTCAATAAACACACCTGTTTGGTTTTGAAAAAACTGAAGTCTGTATTTATATTACACTAAAAAAAGGTGGGCAGGGGGAAGGGGGCTAATAACCTTGAAGAGGAGAGGGGTTCAGGGCTGGGAGTGGCGTGGGGGTGGCTAAATGTGCCACCTTTGGTGCAGGGACTTCATTGGACTTGGGGTTGGGGGGGGTCTGGGGACCACAGGAGGGTTGGCAGGACAGGGGGGCTGGAGTGGAGTCAGGTATGGCAGGGGAGCAGGGAGGGCATGGGCATCACCTGGGGAGGGAGCAGAGACATAGCAGGGGGGCAGGCGGAGGGGGAATGGGCATAGCAGGGAGGACAGGAGAGTGGTAGCCAGGAGCAGTGACAACAGGGTGTGCCATCATGCATGACATGATGGCACACATGCTATCGCACCACTGCGTGAGCTGGTCTCATCCACGGATCTGCCATTCCAAGTCCTCACAGACCTTCTGTGCCAGGGTCTGCTGCATGTTCGCAGGAAGCTGACATGCTGGTGCATGAGGTCTTCCTGGACCCTGATGTGCCTTCAGGTCCCCTGGGCTCTGGCGGCCGGCTGTGGTGGTGTGGCTCGCCCCTCAGTCCCAGCTGGTCTGGCTGTGGAGAACACAAAGAGGGAGAGGGGGTTAGTCATCCCTGCAGTCACTATCCTGGAGGCTGTGCCCTCCTCTGTGAGCAGTGACCAACAGTCACTGGGCAGAGGAGTGGGATGTCCTGGGAGCAAGGCCAATGTGTGGCCTGCATGGTGGGCCTTGCCTCACAGGGGCCCCTACGTGCCCAGGGGACCTTGCTGCCTGCTCCTCACCCCAGCCCACAGACAAGCAGGCAAAGGAAAGTGTCCATCCACAGTGGGATCCCCTCAGGGGCAGCAGAGGAGGCAAGAGCAGCCTGGGCATCCCTGGGGTCTGCACACACATCCCTGGGGTCTTGCGTGTGCAGCCATGCCTGCATGCTCTGTGCGGCACTCCTCGGTCTGTGTGGGGTCATGCCTGCACCCTTGTGGCTAGCCTGCTTCCAGCCGTGGCACCTCCCCCCCCCCCCGTGGCAGGATGTGTGTGGCCTCCCCTGAGCCTGGTAGCAGGATCCCACCCGTGCACGGACCACAGCATGATGTCCAGCCTGAGAAGCCCAAGCAACACTTACTCCCCAACCCCTGTGCGTCCGCGTCCCCCACCCTGTGTGTGTGACAAAGTGAGGCCACTCACCTGAACATCCCTCCCAGGCTTCCGAGGAGGACTGGGAGAAGTCCTGGCTCACAGGCACAAGCTCTAGGGACTGGGTCGCCGTCTCTGTTTCCTCCTCCGGTTGGCCCTTGTTGTCCTGCTCCTCCTCCACCGAGACCTCCATCCAGGTGATGATTGGGGTCTCCAGGCCAGAGTCCACGAGGATGGGTGGGGAAGATGTTTCCCCAACCCCCAGGATCTGATGGAGCTCCTGGTAATGGGGGCAGGTGTGGGGTCCTGCCCCTGAGTGTGAGCTGCGTTCTCTAGCCGGGACATATCCCTGACAGAACTCTTTGACCTTACTCCGGACGTGTTCCAAGGTCTGGGGTGGGCGTCCGCGCTCCACCAGGAACTCGGCCATCCAGCCATAAATGTCCACATTGCAGCGCTTGGCCCAGAGATTCTGCAATGTCTCTTCCTCACCCCACAGCTTGAGGAGGGACAGGATCTCTTGGTCCCCCTGGGTGGGTCCTGGGACCCCTGGGGCTGATCCCTGCAAGGGCCAGGGGAATCGCAGGGAGCTTGAAGCTCAGTGAGGAGTGGCAAGGCCTGTGGCAGGGAGAACCGCACGGTGAGGTGCTGCTTTTAGGCCAGCATCCTGCCACAAGGCTTGTCCAGGGTGCCTGCAGCTTTAAGAGGTGCTAGGAGACAGTAACTATAGAGTCCTGATTACTTTGGATGAAGTGGCCACCAAGGCATCTGTGCTATTTCCTAGAGGCCTCTTCTTCCAAAAGAAAGCCCTCTTCCCCATCCACACACGCCTTTTTCCGAAAGAGCTCTTTTGGAAAAAGGCTTCTTCCTCATAGAAAAAGGAGTACCAATGTCAGAAAAACCCCTCTGCTCTTTCGATTTACTTTTGGAAGAATGCGATTGCAATGCGGAAGTTCTGCACGTTTTTCCGACAAAACTCTGTAGTTTAGACATACCGTGAGTTACAGGAATGTTTTTGCCAGCCTCTCATGAACCACTAGAGAGGCTCCAGCCAATTCCCCACAGCTCCCAAGCCTTGTACTCCAGACCTGTACCATTCCGCTCTGGTCAGAAGCTTGACCAGTATAAGATGATTAACCAGTCTGCTTTTCCCTCAATATGTGGAAGACAATGTGCCAGAGCCTGTTCCTGAACAGATTTCCCTTTACACTTCAAACAATACACTGTTTTAGGTAAAAATGTAAAATAGATCTATTAACTACAAAAAGATAGATTTTAAGTGATCATAAGTAATAAGTGTACTAATGAATGTAGATTGCCTAAGAAATAAAACAACAAAATCCCAGTCTGAGTTCCATTAATGGGACAGGATTTTGAATCAAGCGAAGTCTTATTCCAATGCTACAAATAGTTCACCAATCTTCCATACACAGAGTGAGATTTCTTCTTTCCTACCTGGAATCACCTCCTCTCTTCTGTCTTTGTTTCTGAGGTGTTTCCAGGTGTTGAGTAGTGAGGGGAGTGAGGCCATGTGATAATGTAAGTTTCCTCTTTTATAGATTCTTCCATGTGGAGGGAATTCCATTGTTCCAAGCAAAGTCCCCACCACAGTTCATGTAAAGGTACAGGAGCAAGATAGAGTCAAGTATCATATGACCTAGTCACATGGCCTTGAATATACTGGCTGAATCATTCACAGGAAAGCCCAACAGGTAGAGATAAGCTTCTTTTAAGGTCTATTTTGTTTCTTAGTGGACCACTGCCTTGAATGGTTCAGCCAAAATGGGCTGTCTACACTGGATGAAAATTGCTTTGTGAGTGTTATCCAGGAGCAAACACATTGGAAATACTAGCAAATAGTGAATATTCATAATATTAAATAAAAATGATACATGCATATAAATAATCATATTCAACAAATCAGAACTAATCAATTGATACCTTACATGACATACTTTGTACAACACATATCCTAATCATACCGCCATGCAAATATGGGTGTGCTAGGCTGTTCCTTTGGGTTACAGAATGTCACAATTGGATTAAGCTTTTATTTGATACAGAGTTCTAACTTTGAGTCACTACCTATATCTGTTGTGGCCTTGAACTAGCAGCCTTCAGACTCAATATCCCATTACCAACCTCTGAGGGACTGAGGCTTTCTGACGCACATGGGCTAGACATGTTGATTTGTGATGATAATGATTCACTGCATAATATTTAACACATTTATTCATAAATAAAAATGAGAAGTGACTATTTGACAGTTTACATACCCCTTGCAGTTGAATGAGAATACAAGTTAATATATCAAAAAACAAAATATGTACATGCAAAATATGAAAAAATTATGAATAGCTACATATCAAAATGGAAGCCAGATACATTCTCCATTTTATTCATGCATCCATATTTATACCACATTTATTTTTCAGCAGCAATTATATCAACAACTTGTAGATACCCTGCTAGTCCATAGATTAGAGCTATTACATCTTGTGATACCATAATGGCACTCAAGAGTTATGAATACAATTCCTGGCTCTCCCACAAACTCCTTGTGTAACCCTGTACAAAGTCAATTAATCTATCTATGCCTCAGTTCCCCAACAGTATCACAGCAGTAATACTTTCCTTCCTCATTCAAGGTGTTGTGAAGATAACTTTTGCAAGGTGCGTAAATACTGCAGTGATGGAGGCCATCCATCTAAGACAATAGGTGGTATTAAATCAAGGCCTGTGAGGAAGAAAGGGAAGTTTATGACAAAAGAAAGGAGCCCTCATACTGAATGCCCTCAGCCAGCAGCCCTATCCAATTCATACTGTGTAGGACCCAATTCCAAAACATGCAAATATCAAAAACTGCAATATGTGCACAACAGAAGCTGGTCCTAAGGGTATGTCTACATGATGCTGCAAATGTGCATTACTGGAGCATGATTTCTAAATTACACTAACATATTTTGCACTGTGGTAGTGCACAACAGTGCGCTCTGCTTTATCAGTGTAGAACGCTGAAGAACACTAGGGAACTTAGTGTGCCCCAGCAGGGTCTACAAATAGTTTGCAAGACAGTGCGCTTCAGAAATCACACCTCTGTATCTATTCTGTGGAATGTTAGCCATTGAGCAATTATTTTTGTATACACATCTCATAAACTCGCTGAAAGAGATGAATTCACCAACATTGATTCTTATCCACTTTGCCTTTAGACTGACAAGATCTGTACATTTTAAAAAAATTTACTTTGTTTCTTTGTACCCATTTTTAAGCTTAAAATTGTAATGAGAAAATTATCTGGGACTTGTACATTTTGATGAAAGCAGGTCCGTGGGTTGGCATCATATTAGAGAGTGATGAACAGGAACAGAGTATACAATATTATCTCTGTACAAAGGCTAATAGTATGTTGTTTCCATGCAGTTTTGTAGGTAGCCACATGAAGTATTAGGTTTTGCTACACAAAACATAATATCTTCACCGGCTAAAGTCTTTTTAGTAAGAACACCAAGGAAGGCATATTTTGTTATTATGTATATATTATTGATTTTGATATTTGTTTCAACATAATGGCACTGTTTGTTTGATGCTGGTTGATACATAACCTTATACTTTGAAATGTTAATTGTTAAGACAAAGTTTACCATGGCAGCTGAATAATGAGGTATAATTATTTCTAGGTCTTCCTCTGAGTGAGCCACAAGTGCACAGCCATCCAGAAAGAGTAATTTTCTAATAAGGTTTCTGACAGCATTGCTGAGGCATGCAAATGAGCTAAATTAAAAACTGCCTTCATGGAATCTATTCTTTACTTGCTGTGGTCGATTACAAGTTGCCTCATCTTCTTTTGCTATGGAAGTAAATCCAAACAGCACTGTGAAACTGACACAATACTTAACAACATTTCTAATGCTAGCAGGAACAGATATCATTTCATGCACAGAATCTATAATATCATGATATTGAGGCATGATATTGCCCATCTTTTGAGAGTATCTACATTTTCCCAGAAACATACAAATTCTAGGAATGCTGAATGTAACAAAGATTTCATCAGGCTGATAAAGATTATGTGGCAATGCTCTCTGGGCATTTTCTTTCATGTCAATAAGTTTGGTGTTATCAAAACTCCTCTCTAGGAGTCTAGGGTCTGTTAAATTGTCCAGTAGTCAGTTGAGAAGAGCACCTGTCAATATTTTGCCTGCAACTGACAGTTAAAGGATACCTCTTTAATTGTAACAGTCAGTTCTTTGAGTCATTTTGCTTGTAACAGTGACAACATTGAAATCGTGTAACTTTTGTGGCATTATATCTTAGCCCCAGATATCCCAAAGCAGTGAGGTTATATTGTCCTGTCAGTGTGTTACATCTTTACACAAACATCTTGAAAGGTATTCTGCTGTGCCAGAGTATTCTACCTTTTCCCCCCAATACTGCCAGCCTTTGTAAATGCCTTAGCAAGTAAAACTTATATTGAAGTGATAATTCTACATATGCCAGTGCATTATCTGTGTTGAAATTTATGATTAAATTCACCTGATTTATGTTGTCAGTGATGAGTGCTTTCTTAAAAAGCCATTCAGTGCTGGAATCATACTGCCATCCTTGCACAGAAGACAAGGGGGGGTTCTCCCTACACACCCACATTATCTGACATGAATCAGAATTTAGATAAAATATTGCTTCAAAATTATCCATTCAGAAAATCTACTTTTGATATGGAGATTGTTCATCCACTATAGAAGGTCTGTATTCTTTTTGGCCCATACAAACTTCTAATAGCAAAATCATTTTTATGGGTGAAATTCTGGGAATTTTGACATTCACCTTAATGTACCCAGGACTTCACCCTGTCAAAGCAATCTTGATCTTATTTATTCTTCAAGCCAAATGTCTCATCTGTTACCAAGGACATTTGTTCATCAAAAATAGTCTAATTTTTCTGCAACATCCTCTGGAACACTACAAAAATTGCATTTTTGTAATTGTATTTTGGGCCTAGTAAATACAAAAATTTAAGTGAATTCAATTCAAGATTGAAGGCCTATCCATGTCACATTTTATATGTATAATTCTGAAGGTCAGCATGATGCCCAACAATTGACACCATATTAACAACAGACGTACTAGTCACATTAAGCTGTCTCTGGTTTGGAACTTGGGACCAACACTTAATTGAAAAAGAAAAAAAAAGAAAAAATGTTTTGAGTGTGGATTTATCAAGTTTTACACCTGATGAAATTTTTATATATAGCTATAACTGAATTGTGTACAGCATATTTTGTAGTTAATAACAAAGAACTGGAATTTTCACTTCCAAATCTATGGTGCTCAAAAACATTTTCTCCTGTGCAGCTAAAGCATCCAAATAGTACAATGATCACACTTTTAATCCCCCCCCCCCCATTTTTTAAATATTGTGCTTGTTTGAGGTATATTCCCTGTAGCTGTCCAAGGTCATAAAATGTGTCAGTGATAGAGCTAGGAAGAGTACCCAAGAACTAACTCTTATTCCCCTCCTCTAATTGCTGAATAACTTTCCATGGTTCAGAAACCACATGAGGGTAAAAGAGGAAAAAGAGGGACTAACTGTCCTCCCTTCCACTGACAATATTTTGATGGTCTACACAGAAGGAAGAAGGTGCAGGTCTCTGGGCTATGACTGGTAGTTATTATTCATAGATGTACATGATAGTAAAGGTAAAATATAATAAGGAAAAATTTTGATTGTCTGTCATAAAGATTTTACATTTTTAAATCGAGTCAATAGACTATATATAGAAGAGTAAATACAAAATTAGCAAAGAGTGGGATGTAGGCTTTACAGATGACATGCATGCTGCTACCAGAACAGGTTATCCAATAATTATGGTTAAGATGGATGATGAAAAAAATATAATTGGAAAAAAATGAGGCAATAGGGCTTGAGATGTTATAAACAGAACAGCATTAATTTCAGGCATATACATAGAAATGGAAGTCAGTTCTTAGGTTAATTAAAAACAATAGTGAAGCAACAGAAAAAAAAGTATTAGTTTGGTGTAAATTGGCAATATTCAGGAAGCAGTCAATAGCAAAATGAATTATACTGATTTAATATAAAATGTCAATGACATTTTCTTTAAAGGGATCCGGAACAATGTTTATTTTACTAGTATCATCTATGATACTCATACATTATTCTTGTTGGACACATAGTAACAGTTCAGAGACAGATTCAGCCCCAGGACAAGTAAGTATGAAAGAACAGAGAAGATAGTTAATCGTAAACAAAACAATTTAAAATGAATGAACCTATATTGTAGGATGTGCCAGAAAAGGAGGGCAGGTGAAGGTTTGTGATGGATATGCCTTTCAAAAACTTAAATAAAAAGGAAATATGGAAGACTTAGATACATTAATTCCCATTATCATGAAGCAGGTCCTACAGAAAAAAATAGTAGCTGATTATCTTACGTCATTTCAACCTGAGTCAAAAGGCAATTATGATACATTATTCAGAAAGAATGTTGAGTGTCCCTATAAACTAAAAATCATAATGAATCCAGCTCATTATTATCAAAATCTGAGCTGGATTTTGTTGACACTGTTCCAAAAACTTTCCTGTTGACACTGTTCCATCAGGTAAAAATGCTTAAATACTCACTAAGCCAGAGAGGGAGCAAGTTACGGCTGTATAATCTAGTCATTAGAGCAATATCTGGGAGGCAGAAGATCCAGATTCCAGGTCCCCAGATCCAAAGAACATAAAAGTATTAAACACAGCAGAAAAGCTTCAATAGGAGTGTCTGAAAGAGAACTGTCTTAGAATCACCCAGTGATTAGGCTATTCTCTTGGCTCAGGTAAGACCTGGATTCAAGTCACTGCTAAACAACAGGCAGAGAGAGCACTTGAACAAGGTCTCTCACATGACAGGTGAATGCTCTAATCTCTGGGCTGAAGGTTATACTGAGGCCAGCTCTTCCACCCGTATCTTGTGCATGGCTTCACATATGCCCATAGGACGGTGACTGCATTAGGTGGAGAAACACTTAATTTGAGAATCCTGCTAGGCCCTAGGTATGAGATAGGCAATTAGCAGTTGGGTGGTGTCAGGACTGATGCAGATGTGTGCTTGTCCAGGCACTTGGATGACTTCAACAGCAGGAACATAGGTGCTTACATGGTCTCACAAAAGCTGAGTGGGGTTTTATGAATATCAAGTGATGCCAAAATGTTGATTTTACACACTAAAAGTTGCACTTAGATCCCTAAATCCCATTGTGAGTGAGGACCTTGCTAGACAGACATACCACCGCAAAGCATGCTATTTTAAATAGTGTTTCACACTCACTTTGCACACATATATAAATCACTACACAAAGTATAAAGTCATAAGAATCCAAGCCTGGCTCTTTGGCTAGTCTCTAAGGGGTGTTTAAGTTCATTTATCAATGTGCCATACCAGCTATTTGCCAACTTTCCTCTAATATTTTCATTTGGGAATTTTGCCCACTGCACAGTTAGTGCACCTCATTAAAAACTGAAAACTACAAAATAACAAAATGTGTCAATTGGGGTTCTGACAAGATGAAAGATGGAGTCAAGCCTCACACATGGAATACACTCCTTTGAGGTAATTTCTACTAGTGCATTTTTAATATGTAGTCAAATGAAGAGCAAACCAATTACTATGTTACCTGACTGTTTGGCACAGAAGATGGCCTCCTGGAGATGTATATCTCTTCAGAGATTGACATCAAACAAATATTATTCTGTCAAGGATTTAGCATGTCATTTGTTGGGAAACCATGCATTGACATTGATCCTAATTTGTTCCCATCAAATGCCATATATCTTCTCAACAGAAGAATGAGTTATGACCACTGCCAATCATAAGTATCCAAAATATTGAGAAAGGCACTGTTATATGTTGGAGGTAAAAATAAAAGGAAATATACAAGATGAGAAGGAGAAATAGCAGACAACAGTATGTGTGTGTGTGTGTATATCCAAGCAATTCAACACAAAGCATATACGACATAGTAATGAGTGATATTTTAGATTATTATCGAGCAAAAAAAAATGAAAAAAGTTTTTGTTTTTAAAAGTAAAAAGTGAAAAAGTACATTTTTCCCTGGCTCTAACTGTAGCAGATTCTTCTGTGTTGAGAATAGGGGAATGAAAGGGCAGGAAATAGTAAATATAAATCCATGGCCAGAGGAAAACCCTCATTTGGGAAAAAAAAAGCGCTCTACTCTGTTGAGTTATATATCTGAATATAATGTTGAGGGCAGGATCCCCGTGTGCAGGATCCCCAGCCAGACTAGAGTGGTCCCCAGCATTTGATCCTGGTGTAGTCAGTTAACTGGTTAAATGCTAGGCAAACCTAATATTAACCGGTTAGTTGATTAACTGGGGTTTTGTTTATCATTATTTTCTGCTAACCGGTGGGTTAATATATTTCCTGCCAATGTATGCTATGGATCAATACTACAAGACATCACAGGACACCATTTAAATCTTGATGTGAAATTCTGGCTCCATTCAATTGCATGAGAATGTTGCTATTTGCTTAAATAAAGCTAGAAATTCATCCATCACATTTACTAAACCATGATAATGAGTTACCTAATTTGTAGAACACCCTATATTGAAACAGGAATACCACAAATATTGCATTGAATGTCCATGGTGTCAAAGATATCAATAATAATGCAACTCATTATACTTGTAAACAACATCCACAAAATGCATTTCATGTCTTTATTTTAATCTTACCCCATATATTCAAGAAAATGGAATGTATTTTATTTGAATGTCAGTGGTGCTGACATTGAAATAAATACACTCATGCACATTAAAATATGTTCATGTACTGTAAATTCATTTGAATCTCACACTGTATTTTAAACCTGCTAAACTTTAGTGTGCAGTCACACTTGTGTCCTTCCTGCCCACCCCAACAACCCATGTAAATTGAATATGAAAAACAATATTAATATTAAAATAATAAAATAATAATAATAATAATAATAATCCTAAAATAATAATTATGGATAAGAAATTGAGCAACTGAGAATTAGGAAATTCAAAAATTTTCTACAGAGACAATATTTTAGCCATATTGCAAGCATGTCGAAGCATAAAGCTGAACAGTTAAAAATAGAAATAAAATAAAATACTATGTATGTGAAGGGAATTGAGTTATATTATTCTATGGAAAATAATTTTCTCAACTTTTTAAATTCTTATATCTAATATTCTATTAATGTCATTTTTAATTGAATCATAGATTAGTTTATAATGAAAAAAATAACTCCATTATTCCCATTTCACTACGTTGTCTTCTCTGGGATGGGAGAATAGATAGATAGACAGATAGATTATCTATCTATCTGTCAATGATATCACTGTCCAGTGCTTCTGGTAGATATTATTTCAAACTAATTGTGCTGAGTTTCTATTGCTAGAACTCATAGTTAGAACTCTGCGTGGATACAAAATTTTTACATGTGTCCACATCCTTATCTGCAAAAATGAGCTGCAGATATCCACATCCACATCCACGGATGCAGATACTTGAGGATATAAAGAGGATATCTGTGGATTTGCAGTGCTCTGTTCATAGTTGGTAGTGTGGAGGTGATTGCCTGTAAGGAGCATTAGGTCTAGAATCTGGGTAACAAACATCTTTTTTAAAGAAAAGGTGTCATCATTGTGCAGAATGAAAGCCAAACCATCTTCTTAATCTTTTCCATCCCATGTGCTCCATTCTGCATGACCTAGTTTTTTCCCTTAACAAGTACTGGGTGAAATTCAGCCCTAGAGTGCCATTTATGTCTTGCTTATATACATAAATAGAAGTGGCTGGGCAAGGACAGACAGTAGAGCCATTCTAGTGAGGGATATGCTTCAGTCTCATATCATGTGTTTATTTTAGGTTTGACTAGCTTGGATGTTTTACATGGCTTCATGTTGACCCTTTGCTGTGCTATAGTGCACACTAGACTCCAGTTACACTAACACAGGATCTTTTTATAATATGCCATATGTATGGTAAGTGAATACACAAGCCCTTTGGTTGCAGTGGATTGAAAACAATTGAATTCTTTGTTCAGTGAAACTGCTGATCTGTCTTTGTAAGTTACGGAGCAGCTTTTTTTTTTAAGTGATGCTCAGAAGCAGACCACTTCCTGATAAATGTTGGAAAACTCTAGCTCTCTCAATGTTCAAGATTTCTAGAGAGGACACTCACATTCCTGTTAACACAGTTAGAATAATATTCTTGCAACAATTTACTTCAATGACCCTTGGATCAGGTTCTGAATAAATGAATGTTTTATAAAGTCACAAAAATAGCAAACTGAAATGACAACATAAAATCAACTAAGTGTCATTAGGATAAATCTGAGTGCAGCATGTGTGCACATCACCACTGCAGGTTGCTGAGATTCAGTCTCTAGTTCATGAAAAAGCAGAGATAATAATTGTGCAAAATCTCACATCAAATGCACAGAGCACAAATTAGCTCTGCCTCTGGGAATGTCTATGTTTTTGAAATATATTCATAATTAGGACTTTTTTAATAGATATTCTTTCATTTCTGCAGGCAAGACATGTATCTTTCCCTGAAAATCAAAGACACCATAAAAATCCACAATAATGTTTCTATAGTTTAACTGTTAAGTTACATTGCTCTATGACAAAGTTGAATAGCCATGCAATGGGTTTATGGGGAAAAATTCACCGCTTATTACAAGCAAGATGAAAAAAATGTCTGGCCCTGACTGTGCTGAAGGGAACTTGCAGGGCCCTGGATACACTGAACTCCTATTGAGATCATTCATCAACTTGCAAGAGATGCTCAGGGCCTTGCATATTCAGTCCTCAATTGCCATCAACACCAGTTTTTACATAAATAACAACAGCCTTTGATACCCGCAGCTAGCATTCATCATTCAAATGTTTTCTGACCGGTACATATTTAGCATTTGGCTACCAACACTTCACTCCTGGTTCTCCCTATGACTTCTGCCTACACAGAGTGCCTGCCCCACCCCAAAAGCACCCCACTCAAAAGACCAGTGCCTTGCACCAAGAAAGACAGGATCATAACATTCCAGATTATCAACTTCTCACCTTGGGCAGGGGATAGATTCTTCCCTGCTTTTGTAATAAAGCGTCCACTTTGGTGATCTCCATGCTTCCTCTGATCATGGCGACACAGCAATGCACCAGTGACCTTTATTTCATGTACTTACTTAACCTCTATTACTTTTGTATCTAAGTGTCTAAAATAAAGCCACAAAACATAATACATACAAAACAGGTTTCACAGTTCAATATGTGAATTAAAGATGCCACTGAGTAAAGTCAAATTTCCTCTGATTAATCCATTACCAAAATTCTCTAAACTAGGGTGAACCAGTTTTAACACCAGTTAGAACCTTGGCCACACCACCAAACAAATAATGATGCTGATTGCTAGATATAATTCCTATGGAATAATAGTATCCAGTCCACTTAAAGTTGTTAAGAATTGTCCACCAGTCTATGTACCTTGCTAACCTTTCTGCCCTAAAACAAGGTAGCAGGCCCTGAGGCCCTCTGCTGGAGGCTCTGAGGTCTCCCCACATCCTATGCCCTGAAAGGCCATAGAGAGGTCTCCTAAGCAGGCTAGAGTGGCTGAAGGAAGGAAGTGGCCAATCAGGAGCCCGGAAGGCTCTATAAAAGGAGTTGCAGGACCAGAGTTAATCAGTACCTCTGGAGACCTCAAGCTGTACAGCTGTGTGACTGGCTGGCTGGCAGGGAAACTGGCAGCACCATGGACAGCTCCATGTAGTGCACTTAATGAGGACTGGACTATGATTGGACTATGAGATAAAGCCCTAAGGTAAGGGCAAGGAGGAAGCTGCCTCTGGGTAGGGAAGCCCTAGGGCACCACTCTCTGCCACAGTAGAGAACAGACTAGGAACAGACTCAGAGGGACACTGCAGAGGGCACAGATATAAGACCCGTGGTAGATGAGTATTGTGGGAGGGAGTGTGACAGAGCGTGTGACTCAGCTGGATGACTAAGTTGCCAAAGTAGCTTCAAACAAAAGGGAGTGCAGGCACATGCCTTTGACCAGAGTACGAGAGGTAAGTGCCATCCAGTTATACAAGGTTTCTGAAGGAACACCACAAAGACATATTGGATGATATATTTTTTTTAATGATTCCTATGAGTGGGATTTTCAAGAGCGATATAGTAGTTTAGCAGACTGACTTTCAGTGGGATTTTTACTCCAATGTCACTTAGGCCATTTTGGGAAATGTCATCCTATTTTCCTGTTTATGCATGCAAATTAGTGGACTGGCTCTCAAAAGAGCTGAGCTCCAGTATTTCCCATTGACTTCACTGAAAATCAAGTCACTAATTTTTGCACCTAAATTTGGATTTAGAAAAGTAATTTTCAACAATGCTTTTGTAAACAAAAATTCTCTCTCCTATTTGGTCATGTGGGTTTTTTTTTGTTTGTTTGTTTACATGCACACACTTTTCACTCACAGAAAAAGTGCATAGTTCCTCCATGGAATCAAACTTTGCTGAAACAAGATACAATGCGACAGAGCAATGAAGCACCAAATAACCAGCTAAGTAAAATGCATCATGTTATTTTGTGGAAAATGAATAGCATCCCTTACACATACATACACAGACACATACACACTTTACAAGGATGTTTATTGTTGTACTGTAAAGCTTATGGAGAGGAGATTCTATACTAATAATTTCCCTTTATACAAAATACTTTTTTTTCTAATCTCACTGATTTTTAAATTCAGACTAGTGTTATGAACACTACCACACATTTTTCTATCTTTTCAATCCTTTCAGTTGTATGGTATCTTCTGCATTAAAGGAAATAATCTAAATCAAATGCACAAAGCCAATTTTAATTTGACAAATGTCAGTTATACTTCTGTCTTCTCTTTTTTGCAGTTTCACTGTATCTTTAAAATATATATGTAACTCATCTACTTCCTCCTCAAGCATTTCTAAGTATTAAACTATATTGGTTAGAAATCTGAATATTCATTCAGTAATTATAACAGATTCTATCTGATTGTGGTTTAGAACAGTAATTTTCATTTTATGCAGGATGCATAAAACATTGTTTATAGCTATATATAATATAAATTTGAGCAATGCGTTATTTCTATAACAGGACCTATAATATGTTCCAAATTCAGCTCTCATAATTTTATTGAAGTTTCAGTAACATATAATTTTGTGAACTGTCCTTGGACATTCCAATAACTTATAGGATCCATTTCTGTAGCCTTTATTCAGGAAAAACCCCTAACTCCTTATTTAGGTTAATAAGTAATTTTGCTTAAGTAAGGACTCAATGTTCATTACTGGTCCAAAGTTAACAGAAATGTAATTTTATGTTTGATGTTGTCATGGTATATAAATCAAAGTACATTTCGGGCAAGAGAAAGTTTACCACAAATACAGACACAAGAAAATAGGCTTTAACACAGCTTGAGTTCCATCTTTACCTTCTTATTTACCAAGAACCAGGCCCCGTCTAAAATTCTGAGCAGTCCACAGAGACGTTTAGGAGATTGGGTGGCCAGAGACCCAACTGCCCAATGAGGCTGGCTGCTGGCCCTTCCCTCTTCAGCCCCCTGCTTACCCTCACAGAAGCCCAAAGCACATCCCACCTTGGCCCATGATCTCAACACTGTCTGGTTGGGGCAGGGATGCAAGGCCCTAGCCCTGATATGCCATAGCATCAATGCCCTCAGTTCCTGGGTAGCACAGCCACTGTGCCAACAACCCCAGGGCTCCAAGCCCCAGAGCACTGGGCAAGCAAACCTTCCAACCCCGACTCCCTGCACAAAGTACATTAGCCTGGGAGCGGGGCCGCAATAGTCTGTTTGTGGATACTCAGCCTCCCTTTGCCTAACATATCTGCTGTCCATGCTATTCATCAATATTGTATTAACCCATAAATAAGCTAGGCAGATTCCAGTTATGTGCCTGTCAGTGTCCTGCTGAGACACAGAGACCTTGTCTGCCACCATCACAGCTTCTACTTAAGGAGAGATTTTCAGCTTATACAAATAAGGTAAAGTGTTGTATAAGCACACAAAGAGGAGCACTATCAGAGCTCCATAGTTTCTGTAATCTATGATCTCATTGTATAAGAGCCTTCAAAACATGCCAGACTCGAGCCAATACTTGTTCATTATGGAAAGGAGTATGTGCACACACATGTGCATACACACACATAAAAACACATTTTACCTTACATTTCATGTTAGAATGAATCCACAGCATCAGACTGCGATGGAGCGCCTCAGCCCCGCACGGTAAAATGGACTGCAGGCTGAGCCCAGCTGGCTGACAGCACCTTTCCCCCAGGATGCTCACAAGTGAGCTGGGGTATAAAAGGCTCTGAGACAGCTCCCTCAGGGCTGACTGCTGAAGGGGTAGGACCTGTGGAGCAAGCTCCAGAGCAGGAAGAGCCAATGCAGCACAACAGCTGCTACAGCCCCAGCAGCAACCACCACCGCCACTGCCACTGTGACAGCCATGGCCCCAGAGACATTCTGGGGGTACGGCAGTGGAGACACATGCATGGTGTAGAAAGTGGCCCAGGACAGGGGAATTGATCCCTGGGAATGCTCAGCGTGTTGCGGGGAGGGAACTCCCGCTGCTCAAGCAGTGGACCGAGCCACTGTCCATAGGGCCCTGGGCTAAGACCCGGGGGAGTGGGTGGGCCCAAGTCCCCCTACCGCTCCCTCTGCAGTGCTCCAAAGCCCATGGACTAGGCCACAGGGCCATATTTACCCCAGAGGGGAGGCTTACCTGGATTAGTCTGCAGGTCCATGTTTACCCCAAGAAAGGGGTCTGCTTTATAGACCATGCCATAGGGCCATATCGAACCCGCTAAGGGGAATCCCAAAGACTGAGCCACAGGGCCATATTGACTCTGAAGGGGGGGGGAGTTGACCGTGGAACCCCACATGAGGTGGACCCACCCCTTGACACAGACCAAAACAGATGAAAGTTTGAAATTGTCTGGAAATGGGGGATTTTACTTGGGTCTCGTGGAAAGCCCTAATACAACTCAGGCTTGATTGAAAGTTCTATGAATCTCTCAATGTATCCGAGGCCATGTCTAGACTGCAAGCTTCTTTTGGAAGAAGCTTTTTATTTCAAAAGAGAGTGTCTACACAGCAAAAGTGCAGGGACACACCCTGAGGGCTCTTCCACAACAACAATATGCATGGCAGTGTGGGTCCACAGTACTGAGTGTCCATGGCCACACTGTATGGCTTTATTCCAGTGTTTAAAAGCTCCACAGAGTTATTACTGATCTGGTACAACCAAATTAATCATAGATGAACACAAGGCAGCCACCTATCCATGGCTGGTCTCTGTCTCCTCATGACCGTACAGCCACTCTTCAGGGCCCAGTATTCATGGAATTTATCTTGGAGGCAGGCTATTTAACCAAATAGTTCCAGTTGGCAATGAGCAATGAGGACTTCAATCCTGTTGGGGCCTGTTCTCAATAACACATTCCTATTTCTGATAAAAATCAAACCATCAAAAATGCTTGAGTCTCCACCCTGCTCACTTCATCCCTCCTCCCTACACCACTTCCTCTTCTCCACCCTCACTCACCAAGCTAGGGAGAGTCTCTTTTTCAACCAGATGTTCCATTGAAAAATAGAGAGCTGGCAACTTTTTTATTTAGGGAAAACTCTAACTGAATTCTCTGGAAGAATAATCTCTGAGCAAGGATTTCAGGATTTGGCCCATGTTTATCTAACTGGCAAGAGAAGGATACTCATGTGAAATGTGGGCAGTTGGTGGGAATTGTTACAAGTGCAATTCCCTGTCATGACAATATTGGGTTTGTGTGCCTAATTGATATTATTTCCATATTCGTGAAAGTCCAAGCTACATGCATATCTCTGAAGTATCATTTATGTTACAAATTGAGATTCTGTGGCTTGTTGACTTTTGCTTTTCTTATTTCTGCTCCTTTGAATGATTGCATTCAAAATCCCCAATAGACTATGCACTTAACGACCAAATCTTAGTGCCTGAGGCAAAGCAACTCCTACAGTCAGCTATGGCTAAATGAAACAATCAAGTCCAAATAAATCAATAGAAACTTAAAAAATGAAGTAAAATTAATGTGAAATTATTCTTCCTCTAGATGTGTAAGGACCAGCAGGTAACAGCCAGATAGACAAATGTACAAGTATACTTGCTGATTTCTGGCTAAAAAAATCCCTCCTAAATAATCCCTTTTTAGATTTAGGCTGTCGTGAGAACCACAAGTAATTGTCTCATCACTGACAAGTTGCTTTTCTTGTTTACCTTCACTGAACTTTTGGGGGCAGGGGGAGGTAAGGTGATAAAAAGATTCTATCACATGCTTTCAAAAAATAAAAAAGAAGGTGGAATTAATACCCTTAGAGACAAAACTATTGGAAATCCAGTGTATGGTTTACTTTGGATGATATACTGTTGGAAATAACTTTTTCACATTTTTTCCTGAACAATTCATCATTAGAAAGTATCAACAGTCCAGATGTTAATCTCAACTTTTTTTAAATAGAAAAAATGCCATTAGACTGATCATGATTCTTTTTTTCAGTGAAAAATGGAAAAAATATTTTCTGATTTTCCCTCATTTCTGTCCAAATCTACTTACCATAATATTTCCTTTAGAGTTGCTAATTTTGATTAATTCTGAGTGACAGAGCCAGAATCTACCATCCTTACTTAGTGGGACTTCTCCAATCCAGGCTGAGTATCTCTAGACTGGCACTCTCTTATCTGGCAAAGTCCATGGTCAAACATGATTTTAGTTAGCCAGATGTACAGTTACAGGTTCTTGCAGTCCCATAAAGTTTATTTACAGTTACCAGCTATTCTGAAACATCCTTTACTCCTTGCAGAATGAGGTTTACAGGGATGTTGGCATAGTGAGCCCGAAATAACAGGGTTGCTGTGAAGACGTGGGATAGCTATTTCAGGATACTCCAATATTCCAAAATAGTATTGCAGTGTAGACGTACCTTAGGAGACAAAAGCGAAAAGGAGTGGCACCTTATAGACTAAGGGTACATCTACACTAGCTCGTTAGTTCGAGCTGGGTAGGGTAATGAGGGCAACCGGGGTTGCAAATGAAGCCGGATTTAAATATCGGGCTTCATTTGCATGTTCCGGGCGCGCCATTTTTAAATACCCTTAGTCCGAACTCCGTGCCGCGGCTACACGCGCAGGACTAGGTAGTTCGAATTAAAGATCCTAATTCAAACTTCATTCCATGAAGAGTAACGGTAGTTCGAATTAGGATCTTTAATTCGAACTACCTAGTCCGTGCCGTGTGTAGCCGCGGGCACGGAGTTCGGACTAAGGGGGATTTAAAAATGGCGGCGCCCGGGAACATGCAAATGAAGCCCGGGATATTTAAATCCCGGGCTTCATTTGCAACCCCGGTTGCCCTCATTACCCTACCCAGCTCGAACTAACGAGCTAGTGTAGACGTACCCTAACAGATGTATTGGAGCATAAGCTTTTGTGGGCAAAGACCCACTTCATCAGATGCATGTAGTGGAAATTTCCAAAGGTAGGTATAAATATGCAGGCCAGAATAAGGCTAGAGATAACGAGGTTAATTCAATCAGGGAGGTTGAGGCCCACTTCTAGCAGCTGATGTGGAGGTGTGAACACCAAGAGGAGAAACAGCTTTTGTACTTGGCTAGCTATTCACTGTCTTTGTTTAATCCAAAACTGATGGTGTCAAAATTGCAGACAAACTGTAGCTCAGCAGTTTCTCTTTGAAGTCTGGTCTTGAAGTTTTTTTGCTGCAGGATGGCTACCTTTAAATCTGCTACTGTGTGTCCAGGGAGATTGAAGTGTTCTCCTACAGGTTTTTGTATATTGCCATTCCTAATACCTGATTTGTGTCCATTAATTCTTTTGTGTAGGGACTGCCCAGTTTGGCCGATGTATATAGCAGAGGGGCATTGTAGGCACATGATGGCATATATTACATTGGTAGATGTGCAAGTGAATGAACCAGTGATGGTGTGGCTGATCTGGTTAGGTCACAGGTGTAGATATGAGGGCAGAGTTGGCACTGAGGTTTGTTGCATGGATTGGTTCCTAGGAGACAAGTAAGCAGGAGAAGTGTTAACAATTCTGCTAGACTATATTGACCTTTCATGATTTAGCGAATCCTCTGGTTTGACACTAGCCAGGTCCCAAGGTTGCTAGACTAGAGAGGTTCAACCTGTAGTGAGTTATAACTCAGTGTGAGCAAGGGTGTTAGACTCTATCGCTTAGGTACAGGATTTTAAGAAACCCTCTCAATGATTATAGTCATAACTATGCAGAATGAAAATGAATTTGTTCCAGTTCTAGGCAATTAAAAAATAGTACAATACTCATACATTCTAATACTCATGCTAACTAGCACTTTACTCTGCAAGTATTCCCTATTAAAATCAATGGGGCTACTTTCAGAATAAGACACTAATCAGTACAAGATTGGCAGAGATTTGTCATGTACACTAATATATGTTTTTGCAGATACCTGAGTCACAAATAAAAGCATTATGTACGGCACCAAGTAATTCTACAGACGAAATCCATACTTAATGAAAATGAAGGAGAAGAATGCTTAGTGCTATATAACTAATCAAGGCATAAATGACATTTTAAATAGAAGAGAAAGTGAACATCAGAAGTTATTTCCATGACAGCATTGAAAGTCATGTAGAGAATGTAAGAAACAAATGTAAGAAATGTAAACTGTGCCTTAAGGGAGGCAAAAATGTGTTGTTGTTACAAGGGAAATCACTCAAGTTATCTGAATTCCCAAACAATATATCCTTACAGAAGAAAAAATAAAACACCTTCCCAATAAAATACCATGATGCACTGAAATAAAATAAATGATGTAACAAGAAGGCACAAATACTTTACTCCTCAAACCTCCTGTGAAAATGTACACTGAAAAATATTAAAATTAAGTCAACCATAATAACTCCTTATATTAATATAGGTTACAAAACTCTAATTCCATGGACTTGGGCATGCTATAGTTGCATCTTTAACTTGATTATTGCATTTGGGAAGTAGATTAAATATTTATGGAGGGCACCAAATTTTGTTTTATTTCTTTTACAATCCATTCAGAGCATGCCTACGTGAACTGGTGCTCAGGGAAGCTAGAGAATTGTAAATCAAACATGAACATCAACAAATACTCTTTTTACTCAGAAAATACGTTACCACCTAGATTATGCAGAGATACTTCTGTGAACTAAAGTAACAGCAGCCACTTTCTTTTTGACAGCCCTATTCCAGCATCAAAAATAGCAATAGTATTTGTTTCCAGATTGCTTACATTTTATCTGAAAACAGATAATGATTTGATTCACAGTGCAACTGTGTCCTATAACTACTTGTTATTTGCACTACTATAAACAAGGAACATTGAAAAGTTATTTTCCAAATTTATCCCTGTTGCATGGGATGAATTCAAAAAGATGAATCCATTCCTGTAATTTGATATATTGTATTTCCACACCCCAGGTTGTATATTCCTTTAACTTCATGGGATGACTAAGCTAGGAAAGAAAGGGAGCGAATTGTCTGTTATGACTTCATTGTAGTTTAATAATATTAGCATTAATCTGTTTCTATCTAGTTTTATTTGGTTATCTGATTAGAAAAGATGCCTCAAGAACAAAAGAAATTTAAGTAATCCAGACCCTTACTTTGAAGTATCAATGTTTAGACTTCAAAAGACGTAGCTGAGTACTCAGAGTTTGGATGCTTACATGAACATTCTCCAAACCATTTCATTTTAAAACTGGGTTGTAAACCTATTTTGTCAATCCTAATCATCCAAAAAGTGAATCAAGTTGTACCAGCACCTAAAGGGCCCTGCCATGCTAGGCATTGTACATACAGGAGTAAGAGGCAGCCCCTTGTCTTGAATTGCTGACATGTGAAATTTTACCTGAGAATGCTCCCAGGTGCACGCCTTTGAAAACATAGTTTCTAGTGTCCAGTTTGTGAAGGTGGGGAGCCACAACCTTACATTTGTCTCTTCCTTCTCTGGGACATAACACAGTCCCTTCAGGAAGCAGGAGGGTAGAACTGTGCCTGTGCTTCCAAAGACTGCAGTTCTGCCACAGACTCTCTTCCTGCTGGTCTCAATAGGTACTCAAGTCAGAACCAGATGGAATCTGGCTCTGAGAGAACTTGGATAAATTACCTAAATTCAACTGTGTGTGTCAGTTCACCTATATACAAATAAGCATACTCATGGGTACTTCACGAGTATTCCACACCTTCTTTCCAACATTATCCTTGGTCAAATTTCATGAATGCATAACAATATATTATACAGCATAATAACAAAATAACATAATTTCCACATAAAAGAAAAACAAGAACAAACCAACCAACCTTACTGCAATTTATCTGACTTCTCATTCACTCGCTTTCCCCCTTAAAACAGCTTCTACTAACGTCAATAGCTGTTTTACTGCTGACTTAAATGGAAGCAAGAACAGGCCTAGAACTTTAAGGGCTTGGGAGAAGAACTGTGGCAAAGTAGTTTGTATTATTATTAATAATAATAAGTAGCTCAACAATCTTATGAGCCTAGGGAGAATTTAATTAATTAAAGTTAATGGCTAATTTAACAGTGGGAAAGAAGAGGACAGCTAGAAATAAATGTATTAAAATGATATCTTGAAATGATTGCAGAAGATGCTAAAGAGCTTAGGAATCAGTCATCTATGTTCTCAGGAAAGGCCACGTCCCAGGTAGGAAAAATCATGTAGGCAGTGTAATGAGCAGGTAGCACGGCAGAACCTCCTGCCTATTCTGAAATAACAAAGCTGTACTGCTCCAATATCCTGCATTTTGAGGAGCATCACTCGACTCATTTTAGTTCTGAAGTTACCTATGCTTTCCATAAAAATGTTGCTACATTTTATAGTTAAAAATATTTACATCAGAAATAATCATAAAGCTGAAGTTTGGAAAGAGTCATGAACACTGAATAAGTTAAAGTTTTATGCATATAGGGAAATGGGGGTGAAATTCCATCGCCCACTGAAGTCAATGGGTGTTTGCCAGGATTTCATCCAGGTTCTTGAACAGTCATGTACAGATGACTGATGGTCTATGGAGCTGCTTTTGCAACAGAAGTGACACAACTGAACTTCTAAGCAGAGTTGTGTCTTCCAGGCAGTCCCTCAGAAAAGTGATAGGGGCGGGGAGCTAGTGATGGTTTTGATGGTTTAACCCATCCAAATTGATTGTTTCTGACTCCCCTGCATGTTTGCTTCCTCTGTGTTTTTGTGGGTCTGACTTTTTAGGGTTTGTCAAGGCTGTTCCCCACTCTGGCACAACAAATGCAGAAGTGGGGGCCCGCAAAAGCATCCCAAAACTTTATCTCTACAGGCTTCGGTACAAAAACTTCACCCCCCAAAATTCTAATACCCGGATTTTGGAGAATATCTGCTGCCACCACCCAAGTATTCCAAGAAAAACCAGGGAAGAAATCACTTGGGAAATTTCATCCCTAAGATAACACCAGGACACAAAAATTAACCAATACCGGTTAGTAAGAAAAAGAAAAAAAACTTTTATTATCAAAACAAAACTCCTGTTGCAAGCATAGTGACTAGATGGAAAAGAGCCACCAATTAATCTAGATACTTAGGGGGACCCCGTAGGCTCAGGACTTCAAGTAGAAAAGGAAAACACTTTTAAAGGGAAAAGAAAAAATACACTTTGAACAGCTCAGACATCAATTCCACATTCCCAAACCAGAAAACAATAAAACATGACGGGTTATCTAGACTTTGCCTTACTTACGCATACAAGAAGTCTGTTCTTGGGGAGAGAAGTGTCTTTTTGTCTCCCTTAGTACCTGGAGAAATTACTCTGACTCAGACAAAGGAGGGAAAAGTTAAAAATTCCTTTGTCCTAGTTTTAAATCCCTACCTGCATTGTTATTGGCTGACCAGAATACCTGGCTAGGGACAGGAGACATAGTTAACTCCATAGCCACCAGGCTGCTGATCACCCCTCATGGTTATGACAGGGTTTGAAGGAGATGACTAGAGATATTAATACAAGAGGGTTAGGAGAGGCTTCTTATATAATTTTCAACTCTGCAGCACTATAGTCGCTTACACATTTGAAGATTTGACAGTTGCTGAATTTGATGATTTAGTTGTCCTGTGACTCAGAACAGGACATATGCTCAATCCTGAGAGGGGCTGAGAGCCCTTACCTGTCAATAAATTGATGTGAGTGAAGAGAGCTCAGCACTGCACTAGAAGCACTCCGCAATTTATAGATTTAGGCCTTCAGTGCCACCACTAGAGAGGCTCTGGTAAGTTTTCTTATTTACTGATTTGTGGTTTCATGACATTTGGTCATTTTAAGGTGTAAGCTCTTTATGATTTTGTTTGTTTTTTTTCATAACATCATAGGTCAGGCTGCTGCACCTCTAACCCACTCTGTGAAGCAGCACTTCTAGCTCCTCAGCCATCATTTCTTGGGTAGACACCTGCTGGGATGGTTCTTTGAGACAGAGTTAGGTCTATCACCCCTTGCCTCTAACAAGAGGAAGTTATTGTGCTGGCTAGGCATAAATTCCCTATCACAAGTAGCCTCTGTCTCTCAGTCATTCTCCTTCTGGTTAGGCAAATTCTGCCTATGCCTTGCAGGTTGAGAGAGCACTTCCTTTGAGTTCCCTTGAAGCACTGCTGCGAAACCCAGCCCCTCATACTAGCTGCTCCCAGAAATACAAGCACCTCTGTTCCCAAAAGAATGGGCTGCATCTACACTGGCATGATTTTGTGCAAATACTTTTAACGGAAGAGTTTTTCCGTTAAAAGTATTTGCGCAAGAGAGTGTTTATACTGGCATGTGCCTTTGTGCAAAAGATTTGTTTTTGCACAAAAGCATCCGTGCCAGTGTAGACGCTCTCTTGCGCAAGAAAGCTCCAATGGCCATTTTAGCCATCAGGCTTTCTTGCACAAGAAATTGATGTTACCTGTCTACACTGGCCTCTTGCGCAAGAACACTTGTGCAAGAGGACTTATCCCTGAGCGGGAGCGTCAGAGTATTTGTGCAAGAAGCACTGATTTTGTACATTACAATGGCAGTGTTCTTGCGCAAATACTCGCGGCCAGTGTAGACAGGCGGCAAGATTTTGCGCAAAAGCAGCCGCTTTTGCACAAAATCTTGCCAATGTAGACAGAGCCATGGTGTACTATAGCTTTACCTTAAACCTCTTATATAACTCATAGCACTTGCAATGAAATGAAAGCTTTATTTAAAAAAAAAACCTAGAAGCATGAGAATGATATTGGCAAACGGTTACAATACAAAAATGGAAGTATATAACGTAAGCTAAGGGCTATGCTTATTAATATTTACTTTCCTAGCTAATAAAGTGCAATCAATTGCAGAGCTGGCTAGTTCCACAGGAACCAGGATTCAATCTTACATGAAAAAGAAGACGTCTCTCACTGACTACATCCATAGTCCCTCTTTCCACTGTGTTATACCGAAACAGTTTTTTTTTAAATGTTTCTTCAATGTCCTATGTTGAATTTTTTTTTTAAATCTTCAAGTGGGGGTGACTGCTTTCAGCTATCTTCTTTAATTCATTTTCCTTTAACTCTTCCGGTAAGGGGAAAGAGTAGGCAAGGGAGCAATACATTCCACAAATGGCTAGTCAGGGATGGGGTGACAACTTCCTCCTCCTTGAATGGGTCATCACTGAGACATATGATTCCCTGTTGACTCACTTTCACTCCAAGACAGTAAGGACATAATCATTCCTTAAATATTACCCATACATATCTCTCATACTGATTAGGTGTTTTGGCAAGTCACAAGCTTTCAATCTTGTTCAAATACCATGAAAATGGTGTAGTGAGTTTGTCAGGTTTAAGACAGAAATGTGCCTCTGTCACACCTGCAATTCTCTCTCTCCCCTGACAAGGGTTTTGTCAGGCTGCACAGTTTGGGCCCCTCATTGTAAATTTCCCAGCAAGTCTGGACTGCTTTGGTTTATCCCGCAGACACTATAAACTACATTTTAAATTACCACACATTTTCAAAGATTAAAAAAAAAAGCATTATTGAGAAAATATATTCAAAACAATAATAGAGCCTATATGTATGCTAATAAGATTTCTACAGGAGCTCTGATCAGCATTAGTCCACCTGGCCCTTCTGTCACTGACTTTTAGTACAGTCTTTTTAGGGTCCCCAACTTCTTCTAACTGATCCTCCTTAGCTTGTTCTCAATCAGTTCAGTTCCTGGACCCTCACAACTAATCTATCTGCCCTTCAGTTTTAGGGCTTGCAATCACCTGATGTTTTCTTAGCGGTACCATAATACAGAACTGCAACCCCTTTGCTATCTGAGGCCTTTCTATCTTCTTTTCCTTTGCTGTGCTCTCCATTTTATGGCAGATCTTGTGTTCTCTATTGGTTGCAGCTGCAGGTGTCCGCCTCTGCGATCAGAAAATCTGACAGCGGCATGGGCATGTGATACAACTTTGGCTTGTAAAGAAGAAACTTTGCTTCTCCTATGTCTATGCTTAGAAAGGGGTTTATAAACCCATTATACCTTCTCTAAGGATTGGGGTCCTCCCTTTGGCCAAAAGGTCCTGTCCATTTGCTGGATCAGAAAGAAGACTCTAAATCACTTTAAGGTATCCAAAAGATCCCATTTGAATGAATATATGTCAGCCTCTGCAGCAGGTGGTACCTTTCTGGAGGCATTACAAGTTGAGTGAGTTATCCTAATCACATCCCCACCTCCACCCTTCTTCTTAGTTCCTGTAGGTGCTATGCTTACTCACCCCATGGAATGACATATGATCTTTGGCCCACATGATACATCAACTTAATACAACAAGGTCTCCCAAAGATATTGCAGGAAATTGCCAAATCAGTCACACAGACTATTTCCCTACAGCAGCAGACTAGTATGATGAGACTTCACCAAGATATAGAACACACACCAAAAAAAAAAAAAATCCAGAAAAAAGATGAAAAATTGAATGCTGACAAAATTGCTAAGGTAGTATTAGAGTGGTTATAGATATTGAGGTAGAGAAGTTGAGGCATATAGTTTGTTGTGATGCAGTGATGTGAAATTAGTAGCAGACAGTGACCAATATGCCCAATTGCTCAATGTGCCTACCATGAACACTACAATCTTTCCTACACAAAGATTTTTCTTCTGAATTAATTCATTGAGAAATTATACTTCTGTCACAGCAATGCAATGCACAAACAGAACATCAGTTTTACACTACAACTGCAAAGGGTAAAAAGACTCAAAATTTGTCTTGTTTTCTTTTTATTGATAATATACACTATTACATAGTGCCTTTCATAATCATTTCAAGTGTCGGGTTAGGCCTGAAGATCCTTATTCATACAACTAGAACAGCTGACTTCAACCAGACTACAAATGTGTATAGGGTTGTAGGATCAGGCCATGACTACAAAAAAAGCTCTTCCTTTATTCATCCCTCTAATGTAATTACTGTCAGGTGAAACACAGAAACTATTTAATTGCACAGCTGTCTTTTAAGATCACTCATTAAAAGACTGACTTGATCAGAACCTGATTAGTTGGCAAAAGCTGCCATGAAATCATAGCACAGGGTACTACGTCTGACCTTAATGTTGATTTTATGTAGAGCTCTGATTTATCTTGCATACCCCAAGTTTCACCTCAATTGAAAATTACTTGCTTACAAAAAACAGATGTCATAGCACACTACCACTGACAAATTGCTGACTTTCTCATTTTTATCATATGATTATCAAACAAATTGACTACAATATAAATATTGTATTCACATTTCAGTTGATAGTATATAGAGCAGTATAAACATGCCGTTGTCTGTATGAAATTTTAGCTTATCCTGACTATTCTAGTGCTTTTTATGTAGCCTTTTGCAAAACTAGGCAAATATCTAGATGAGTTGATGTACCCCCTTGGAAGATCTCTGGGTACCCCCAGGAGTACATGTACCCCTGTTTGAGAACCACTTCTCTAAAGGAAATAGAACACCTACTTTATTTGAACAATTAACAAATTACATCATATTTTAATTAGCTATTTTTCCTGGTGTAATTTTTTGCGGTGCCTTGAAGAAATATATATTTCCTTGGGGTATGAGTACTGAGGGAAGAGTAGAAATAAGAAAAACTAATGGAGTAAGGGGAAAGGATAACTCAGTGGTTTGAGCATTGGCCTGCTAAACTGAAGGTTATAAGTTCAATCCTTGAAGGAGGCTGTGTAAAGATTTGGGGTAAATCTGTCAGGGATGGTACTTGGCCCTACTGTGAGGGTAAAGGACTGCAGTTGATGACCTTGCAAGGTCCATTTCAGCTCTGTGAGATAGGTATATCTCCATGATTAGGAAAAGAATATCAGGATGGCACAAGTGGAGTAAGACAGAGTGAGCAAATGCAGAGTTTTCACATTAATGGAGAAAGAAAGCTTTTATTCAGGTTTTTATTTCTGTTACTTCCATTATAGCTTCTTTTGGAAAGTAGTCTGAATTACCAACTGCAGGTAATAGATGAGTAGTACATGATATACCCCATATCTCTGGGTGTATATATATGTGAAAACCTCAACATTCAGGAGTACACAAAGTATTTTGAAGTAAGTAGACTTTTTTCTCCATGAGAAGTTACAAAATGATCTAAAAATATAAGTTAAATCTTATTTATGTATGTATTTTCTGTTGAAAAATTTGAAGAAACCTATACAATTAGTTGGAAAGTGTAAAGGAAAGGGACAGTAGTACCATGGAAAAACTTTACTGTTCAATTCCATTTTAGAGCCAACAAATCTATAATATCAGATTAGATATATTGAGTGTTTTGCGTTTGAATAAATTGACTTTTCACCTATAGGTTTCATGTGAGAATGGCACAGAGAAAATTAATAAAACAGTTTAGAAATTATGAAAATTATCTGTGGCATTTTAGGGGCATCTACATTTTGCTCCTGGGATAAATGTAAACAATACCCGCATATTAATTCAGGATAGCTTAAGTGAGTAAGAAGAGCAACAATGTTGAATTATCTCATCAAAATATGTCACCATTTAGACATTCAGAGAGCTATTTAGTAGCAAGCACATTTAAGCAACCAGATTGTAGATTATTAATTCAGTAGTAGGGTCAATTATCTTAATAAGGACTGGAGATGACATAGCATTTTGTGAATTAAATCTGCAACAGGTTATTTTGAAATTGCCTGAGGGTGAACATAATCAATTTGGAGCATCTAAGCAACATTTACTTTGGTGTAAAACTGACAAACACAAACATTATGCTTGCCTATGCTGTCAAATCAGAACAATGACACATGGAATAACATAGGTATTATTCTTTAGAGCTGGGGAAAAGACTTATTTGGAGTGAGAAACCAATGGATTATTTTGCTTATGTTACATTCACTATGTGTCTGTATAAATGTCCAAGAAGAGGAACTTTTTAGCCCCTGTTTAATAAACAAATACATATCCAAAGTTCTATGGAAAGAAGGAAGCATAATGTTTATAAAAAATCTAAATTTGGGTAAGCATCAGCCTGTTAATTAAGACCAAATATGACAATATACTATAACCATGTTCAGGTATATTAAATTTCTATGCTGAGTGTCTGCAAATCCTTAGTCTTCTGGATAAATTATGTATTACTCAGAACCACTTAAAGAAGCTGCTCAGAGGTCATTTCTCTGAATTCCTTATGCCTCATGGAAAGATATTTGCATCATTAAAATGCAAGGATGTATTCAAAGCACAAAGCTCCCTTTTTGTCATTTGGTGTAGCAACATAATTGACAAAATATCTTGATTGGGTTTGAATATGTGCAATTCTACTTTTTTTAAATAGGGAAGGAAATATATTTCAACATCTGGGACCTAAAGAGAATGAATGATTTAACTTAGCCTTTATGTCTACATTATTTAAATAGATTATAAAATGTTCTGAATATTGACTTGCAGAAACCTAAGATCCTAGATTGTGTAATTAGCTGGGTTTGTAGTTATCAAACTATACAGGAGTTTCTTGTATTAAAGGTGCTAGAGTAGCAAGGCATTTCATAGGTATAGTAACAGAGAGAGCAAGTTTTTCATGCATTTCTTTGATTTTTATGTTGAAAAACAGATAAATAGGGCTTGTCCCTTTCAGAACAGAATCAATAAATTGTACAATGTTGCGAGCTTTGGCAGACTAGCTAATATCAATGTGTCTCCTGTGGTGATCCAAGCCAGCCTCATTCCCAAACATGCAGCTCTATGGTTGTTTTATAGCTATTAGTACAGCATGGCTTTAATGAGAAATATTTCATAAGCTCTGCCTGTGCTCACATAGAGATGACATATTGTTTATCCCAATAATGAAACAATTAGAACTCTTAGCAGGTGTAAGAAGGATATGCTCTAAATGTCTTCTAAATCTATCATTCTCTGTTGGATGCCCAAAGACTTTCCAATCTGCATTAAACAATTATAAAAATCTTTCTTTGCTTGTTGCTCTCTACATTCAGATATTGACTTATTAAAGCTGTGACATAATCCCACATTAAATTCACATACCGTATGCGACAAAAAAAGTTTTAACTTGGAATCTGTCATACATGTCACAAAGTGGGGAGAGAGAGAATATTCTGATCGCTGTGGCTTTGTTCTGGGAACTCAGAAGTGACTGGGCCAGGGACCAGGAATCTGACTGGACAGTGAAAGGGTTCATGCTATAGAAAATGAGAGAAGGGAACATCATGTCAGTTGAGCTGCTGACTGGATTAACAAATCAGAAGGGATTCAGGAAAACAAAAGTTTGACCGAGTCCATTTCTATTACAGGAGGGGTGTCTTTAAGAGTCTGTTTCAAAATCTACTGAAATCAATGGGGGCGGGGGTGGGGCATTGTCTTTGGATCCAGAATTTGTTGTGCAAGTGTTTTGATGCTTCACAATAGTGACACTAGAAGCTCTGTAATGAACAAGAAAAAGGAGGACACTAGCACAGCACACTGTAATGAGACAGCTCAAGTACAGCTGATAAGACGGGAGTCCTAACTGAGAAGCAGAAGAGAAAAATTATCATCATTGCTGAGATTAATTAATTAAGTGAAATATCTAGGGCAAGGATCTTAAATCTTGAATAAGTACGAGGCCTGGCACAGTGTTGTGAAGACAACCAAAATGGGTGTGGAAATGACAGAATGGTGATAGCAGTGTGAAGATGATACTAAAACTTCTTGAGAGAATAAATGGAGAGCATAGAAAGTACAGTGAGTAGATGAGCAGCCTAAGGCACAGAGGAGAGAAAAAAAAAGAAAAAAGATGATGTTGAAAGGTAGCTGAAAATGAGGCCATATGAATGGGAGAAAGTGATACAGAGCAAATGGAGAGCAGTTCCTGAATGCCTGATACACATGATCAGTAAGTATAATTTAAGAGCTAAAAAGAGTCTCATACCCACTAAATACCCTCTGCTTTGCCTAGCATATTTGCATTATGCAAACTGCTTCTGAGCATTAGAATGATGCAAACCTTACTAAAAATCAAACTCAGGATACGCTTAGTTGTAACCCAACAGTGTTAATGTGGACACAAATCTGAGCACAGCCGCCATACCCAATATTATTAAAGGAATTTTGGATACTTTTTAATCAGATGCCCGAGGAATACCAAAATGAACAGAACAAAAAGAAGAAATGACAAAGGAGTCATTGAGGGCATGACTAGACTGAAAGGAAGAAAATACCAATGTTGTTCAAGTTTAAAAGGAAGAATAAAGATCAGAAGATGACATTCAGTAAACTCGGAACTGAAGAAAAAGAGACAGCGATCAAGATAGAAAAACAGAAGAAAAAAGTGAACATGATAGACCTCTGCTTCAAGTTTCTGCACAGATTCTACAATTTTTGAGCAGCCCTAATTCTAAGATTATTAACAGAAGGGCTCTGTTGTATCTGCAACTATTTCTATATGCTTACAGCAGTAAGTGCTTTTTCTAGCTTCATTTGGCTAGGTGACTATTATTTTTATCTTTATGATATGGACTTCATACATCTTAGCCATCTCCAAATTGGATGGTGAGCTACAGAGGCCTATTTCTGAAACCCTTTAGAAACGTCTTGTTATGTGACTCAGCTTACAGATGCCCGCTTATGCAGTGTTTCATGAATGGAACGTATTACATATCTATTCTATGGTCTGCAAAGAATTATAATTCATTCAGAGATGAAAGTGTTGGTATCAACCTATAAAATTCTTTATGGGTTGGGTTCTGAATATATTAGAGACCAACTCTCTTTCTTACTCAACACTTGATAGGCTAGTGACTCGGGTGGAGTTTTTGCTATAGGTGTGGGACCCTGTTCTACAGTATCTTGGGAAAGGATGTTCACAATAGAGAGCTTTTGATCTCCATCTCTCTTTTCTTCCATTGGGCAAACAAAGCCAGGAGTTTCTATTCCCTCTGAATTTTCCTGAGTGAGTGGGAGTTAAGTAAAAAGATTCCAAATTATTTATTTATTTTGGTAAGGTGGTGTTTTGGTAGAGAGCTTTTGAAATAGTTATACTACATGAGTCTAGATGGCATGTGGAATGCATCTTAAAAGAAAGTTATGAGAGGAACATGACACTCCTGGAACAAATATAGAGAAGAAACCTGGCTGCACTGACATCAGTAAGAATTTTACCAATTATTTCTGTGGGGTTAGGTGTTTTCTATGTCCTCCTGTTTCAGTCATATCCTCCCCTGGATCAGTGTGTTAAAGTCCCGCAGTGGGACTGAAGCAGTGGTTTGACAGTAGTATGTCAAGTGTTGAACAGAACAAGCAGTTTTTACCTATTTCAGAAAATCTAATCCAAAGCCGGAGGCGGGGATCCAAATATTATTGAAAATGGTAATACTGAAAAATAAATAACTCATTTAAGTGATACTCTGCCTTGGTTACATGAGTATATTTCCCATTGGCTTCATATGTACATAACTGTGACTCTGGCTGACCAGGTCATGGTAAACTATATCAATTCACTTCTCTATTAGGTCAACACAATTGTAAATGCATAGTTGAGTTGGGTGTTTAAATTTCATAAAACTAAAGGAAGTTTACTTGTATTGTTTTCAGTTAGCTATTCCAGTCATAATGTAATATGAAAGATTCACATCATAAATACCCTTGCAACTAAATTACCCATCAAAGCAATGATGTGAAATGCTAATGAAGGTCATAAGCACTTTAACAGAAAATAAAACTTTCAAAGCAAGTGATCATTGTATGTGAGATTAAGGCCAAGGATTGAGTACAATCCTCACTATATCTAGTAAACAGATTCAGAGGGGTAGCCAAGTTAGTATGTAACAGGAAAAACTTAAAAAACAACAAACAGTCCAGCAGCACTTTAAAGACTAACAAAACATATAGATGGTAACATGAGCTTTCTTGGGCACAGCTCACTTCTTCAGATGACCAGAGTATTGGAAGTTCAGATCCAAGAATAAATAAGGGAAGGAGCTCCCCGCAACTGGGGAAGCCCCAGAGTAATGACCCTCTGGCAAGGCAAGATGGCCTTAACTACCTGCAGAAGCATGGCCCCGACTGTGGATTTCCCCATACCAAACAGGTTCCTGATGGAGTGGTGGATGTCCAGTGTGGCGAGCTTCCAGAGGGCAATGGCAATGCGATTCTGGAGGTGAATGGCAGGTCTCATGTGGGTATCCTGTTACCTGAAGGCAGGAGCGAGCCACTCACAAAGCTCCAGGAAGGTGGCTTTCCACATGCAGAAGTTCTGGAGCCACTGCTGATCATCCCATCATTGCAGGATGATGCAGTCCCACCAGTCAGAACTGGTCTCCCACTGCCAGAAGTAGTGTTCCACAGTGTGTAGGGGATTGAGGATCATTTGCTCCAGCAGGAGCGTCAGAGCCTGGGGAAAGGAGTCCTATGGTTCAGGCTGGTCATCATCGTCCTGAAGCAGCACATGGGCAGTCTGGATGAAGTGCACCGTGAGACACAGCACAAGACCTGTGAGCCTGGCACTGCTATGCAGCAGCTCTGGCTCCATGTTGGAAGTGCTGTGGCACACGCAAGGGCAACCAGAGCAAGTGGTGTAAATTTGGTGCCCTACAAGGGAGTAGACAGTGGAGGAATGGTGTGTGAGATGTGACTGTAGGGAGGAGCCCCTTTAAGCACGTGTCTGAGATAGCCTCAGCAAGCAGCCACAGGAAGTGTCTGCCCTCTTGGTGCCCTCCCCAGAGTGCTTCTGGGGGCTTAACATCCGATGCAGGCTCTAAGCAGTGTGGACACGGTATTTTGAAATGATTCCGCACTATTTCAATGCTGCCTTGTAGTGTGGATGGGCTATTTTGAAATAGTTATTTGGGGTGTTATTATTTTGAAATAAGTTATTTTGAAATAATTTCCTAGTGTAGACATGCCCTGTGAGAAGAAGATATAAATATGGTGTACAAAGGCCACCCCGAAGTCGTGGTAAGTGGTCAGTTTTTACTACATAAACTCTGCTGTACAGCGCACGAATCCTGCGTACAGCAGCGGGGTAGGGGGGCTTGGGCCCGCCCACTCTCCCAAGCCCCAGCCCAGGGCCCTAAGGCAGGGGGAAATAACATCCCACCTGCCTGCGGATGGGGTATAAACCCCTAAACTCACCTGCACTCGGGGTCCTCGGCCCAGCCCTGGGCTACTTCCTACCCCACCTGTGGTTCGCTCCCCGGGGTTGACGCAGGGTTGCTGCTCACCCCAGTCGGTTCCTGGACTAGTCCGTCCTCCCCCTCCTTGCTGGCCTCGCCTGCCTTCCCCGTGGCTGGCCCGAGGCTCACCCCCTTGTCAGCGGCCTCCTGGCCGCTTTTGAATGTCCCGCCGGCCCGGCAGGTGACGTCACCGGCCAGCGCCGGCGTTGCCATGATGGCCGGTACCTAGGAGACGTCATCATTCGGCGCCAGCCCTCTGGCTCATTGCGCGCCTTTGGCATTGTGCCCGGCAGCGTCTGCCGGGCCGCCGTTAACTTGGCCCGGTGGCTTGCGGGGCCACTCTGCCCCATCACACCCCTCCCCCCTTAAAACCCACCTTTCGCTCTCTTCCCTTTCCCCATCACCCTTGTGTCCTGGTATACGTGAGAGAGAGTCCGCGTTCTGGTGCTTTGCCCCTGCACGGTGTACGACCTCGAAGTGGTAGGGTTGCAGGCTCAGGTACCACCACATAATCCTCAGGTTGGTGTCTTTCATGGTGTTGAACCATTTCAACAGGGCGTGGTCCATCACCAGCATGAAGCGGTCCCCTAAAAGAAAGTAACGGCAGGCCTCAATAGCCCACTTGATGGCTAATGCCTCTTTCTCTTCCGTAGCATAGTTCTTTTCCCGCGGAAATAGTTTCCAGCTTAAGTAAGCCACTGGGTGCTCGACACCCCCCTCCTCCTGGGCCAGAACGGCCCCCAGACCCACCTCCAAAGCATCAGTCTTGAGCAAAAAGGGTTTGGTAAAGTCAGGCTGGTGTAGCACCGGAGCCTACTCTTTCAGGGTCCTAAAAGCTTGAGTGGCCAGCTCGGTCCCCCTCACCTGCTGAGGTTGCCCGCTTTTCGTCAGGTCGGTCAGGGGGGCAACTAGGGTCACTAAGTCAGCTACAAACTGGCGATAGTAGCCCACCAGACCGAGGAACTGGCGCACTTGTCTCTTTGTCACCGGGAGGGGGTACTCCCTGACAGCCCGCACCTTATCTAACAGGGGCTTTACCCGTCCCCATCCCACCATATACCCCAAGTACGATACCTCTTGCTGGCCGAAGCAACACTTCTTCGGGTTGGCGGTTAAGCCAGCCCGGGCTAGGCCCCCCAGGACGGCAGCAATATGCTGAAGGTGTTGTTCCCAGGTATCGCTGAATATTATGACGTCATCTATGTAGGCTGCAGCGTACGGGCGGTGGTCCCTTAATATCCCGTCCATTAATCGTTGAAAGGTCGCCGCAGCTCCATGCAAACCGAACAGCATTTTCCGGAACTGGTATAGGCCAAAGGGCGTGGCAAAGGCCGTCTTTTCCTTAGAGTCCGGGGCCAATGGTATTTGCCAGTACCCCTTCATGAGGTCCATGCTGGACAGATATCTGGCCCATCCTAGCCGCTCCAGTAACTCATCGATGCGCAGCATGGGGTACGCGTCAAAGCGAGAAATCGCGTTGACCTTCCAGAAGTCGATGCAAAACCTGGTGGACCCATCAGCCTTAGGCACTAATATGATGGGGCTTCTCCACTCACTACGGGATTCCTCTATGACTCCCCACTCCAGCATTGATTGTAACTCCCAGTGGACCGTCTCCCACAATTTTTGAGGGAGGGGACGGAGAGCTTCCCGTACCTTCTGGCCTGGGTCAGTTATTATATCATGACTCACCAGGTTGGTTTGTCCCGGTCGGCTCGTCAGTCCCATTTGGAACATGGTGAGGAGGCTACGAAGTTCTCGACGTTGTTCGGTACTCAGCTCTTCACCCATTTGGACCTCCTCAACTGTTACTTCTTTCTCACCCCAGGGGCCGAGTTCGACGTCCTTGGGCTGGGGTTCGCTGAGGAGCGCCTCTTGGGGTTTCCATTGCTTTAACAGGTTCACATGGTATACTTGAGTTGCATTCCTCTTTCCCCCTACCTGTACCTCATAATCCGTTGGACCTGCCATTGGTCTCATCTACTCATTCCACCGGAGTCCGTCTTCACATGCTGGGATAGACAACTCCCTGTCTCACCGAGGGTTTTGGGCCCATCGGCTACCCTCACCTGGTTTGGCCGGCCAGTTGAAGCCGTTGCCCGGGGTGTGGCTGCTGTCACATGCAAACAGCTACGAGGAGCCACAGGTGAGAGCTGGGTGCCAGGTGGGGGCCAAAGGTGGACGAACCGCCCTGAGAGGACGCCACATGTTCAGCCACCAGAGGTGCTACCCCTCCCTGACACACCCTAACACCCAGGTAGTCTCCACAAGTGTTGTGGAACGCGTAGAGCAGGACAAGACACAGAAGACGCCCTGGTCATCCACTGCACCCAGTCCCATCTCCAGCCGTCTTGACTTTTGTCTTGCTACTGGACCCACATGGGAATTGGGAAGAGAGAGTGAGGTTGACGCTGCGCAACTTTTCCTCACTAAAATCCAAATCATGCGCAAGTCTCGACACCACATTATTACCATCATCATTATTGCAACCTTCGAAGTCCTGTGGCGATGGGCGAGTGACGAAGCAGCAGGTGTGGACACAATGGGAGCTGTAGTCACGGACCTGCACACAGGTGGCTCAGGTTTAATGGTTGTTTCTTGCTGATCGAAGCAGCAGTGAAATCCGGCATCTACCTGGGTGACTGAGAAGTCCTCTTTAGGAACGCACTGCTCACCTCCGTAGAATTGGGGAAAGGGCTAGAAAAGGTGCCCTAAACATTGCCTGCTTCACTATATCCTGGCCAGTTTACCACGGCTGGCAGGAATCCCATTATGGCGGTCGAACAAATACAAATAAACAGATTAAACGTATGGTGACATCGCTCACCAGTGGAACTTGGAACGTGCGCACGCTTTTGGACAATCCTACAACAGACAGACCAGAGAGAAGAACAGCCTTGGTTGCTAGAGAGCTTGCAAGATACAACATTGATATTGCAGCCCTCAGTGAGACTCGTCTTGCTAATGAAGGTCAGCTAACTGAAACTGGAGGTGGATATACTTTTTTCTGGAGCAGTCATGGCACCAATGAGCGTCGCGATGCTGGAGTTGGATTCGCCATCAGGAATCACCTTGTTCGGCAATTTGCCAGTCTTCCCAAGGGTGTGAATGATCGGCTTGTGACACTACAGTTTCCGCTACAGAATGGAAACCAAGCCACTCTGATCAGTGCCTATGCTCCCACAATGACTAACCCGAATGAGATGAAAGACAGGTTCTATGAAGAACTGGATTCCTTACTATCAGCTGTGAGTAGCACCAACAAGCTGATCCTGCTCGGTGATTTCAATGCAAGAGTAGGATGCGACTCAATAGCCTGGCATGGAGTCATTGGCAGACATGGAGTGGGCAAATGTAACAGCAACGGCCTACTCCTATTGAAGACCTGTGCAGCACACGACCTCCTTATCACCAACACAACGTTCCGCCTACCTACACGGAACAAGACCTCTTGGATGCATCCTCACTCTAAGCATTGGCATCTTATCGACTATGTTATTGTCAGGAGAAAAGACAGGCAAGATGTCAGACTGACGAAGGCCATGTGTGGTTCTGATTGTTGGACAGATCACAGGCTCATTGTCTCCAAAATGAATCTCCGAATTAGAATGAAGAGGCAGCCACAAGGTAGCAAGCCCATAAAAAGAGTTAATGTAGCCAGGCTAACGAACCCGAGCATAGCCTCAGCATTGACTGAGGATCTAGAAAGCAGGCTTTCCGACCTGCACCTTGTAGGCAGCGCTGCGGACGACTGGGAACTTTTCCAGAATGCTATCTACTTATCTGCACTGAAGATTTTGGGACCCTCTTCGTGCAAGCAGCCCGACTGGTTCGATGAGAATGATGGGGAGATATTGTCTCTACTTGCTGAAAAGCACCGCCTTCATCGTGCACATCAGAACGATCCATCATCAGCTGCCAAGAAGAACGCCTTTGCAAATGCTCTCAGGACAGTCCAGAGCAAACTGCGTAAAATGCAGGATGCTTGGTTAAGTGACCTGGCAGCTGAAATTCAGGGGCATGCTGACAGGAATGACCTGAAACAGTTCTATGCAGCCCTTAACACTCTCTATGGTCCTCAGTCTCTCGGGAGCTTCCCCCTTATTAGTACAGATGGTTCAACTCTGATTACAGAGAAGGCTCAGATCCTGCAGAGATGGGCTGAACATTTTGAAGATGTCCTCAACCGACCGTCATTTATCAACGACGAGGCAATTGAGAGGATTCCCCAGGTTGACATCAATGGCGCCATGGATGATCCACCGGTAGTAGCCGAAGTTTCACAAACTGTTAGCCAGCTATCCAGCGGCAAAGCTCCAGGGGCAGATGCTATACCTGCAGAGGTCTATAAAGCCGGCGGTCACGTACTCACAGAGAAGCTCACCGAGCTGTTCCAGTCTTTTTGGGAGCAAGGATCCATTCCTCAGGAACTCAAGGATGCATCCATTGTACACCTCTATAAGAGGAAGGGCAATCGACAGGTATGTGACAATCATCGGGGAATTTCGCTGCTTTCCATCGCAGGTAAAATCCTTGCAAAAGTGATGTTAAATCGTTTGGTCACTCATCTGGAGCATGGCCTCCTGCCGGAGTCACAATGTGGCTTTCGTAAGGGCCGCGGGACTACTGACATGATCTTTGCTGCGCGCCAACTTCAGGAGAAGTGTCAGGAGCAGAATCGTGAACTTTATACAACTTTTGTTGATCTCATGAAAGCCTTCGACACTGTAAGCTGACAAGGTCTGTGGAGGATCATGTCAAAGTTTGGCTGCCCCCCTAAATTTATTCAGATGGTACGCCAGTTTCATGATGGCACGATGGCCAGAGTGCTAGATGGTGGAGAATCTTCTAAGGCATTCCCAGTCACCAATGGCATCAAACAGGGCTGTGTACTCGCAGCTACACTGTTCAGCATCATGTTTACTGCTATGTTGAATGATGCCTCTCAGGACAGTGTTGCCGGAATCAGCCTTAAGTACAGAATGGACGGGAATCTTTTCAACCTGAGGCTATCACCTTCAGGCTATCACCAAAGTAAAAGGGACTCTTCTGAGAGACTTCTTGTTTGCCGATGATTGCGCCTTGTATGCTGGCTCTGAAGCAGAGATGCAAGTCAGTGTGGACAAGTTCTGCACAGCTTGTGACAACTTTGGACTCACCATCAACAGCAGAAAGACCGACGTCATGTATCAGCCTGTCCCTTATGCACCGTACACAAAACCCACAATCACAGTCACAGGGCGGATGCTACAGGCAGTGGACCAGTTCACTTACCTCGGCAGTACTCTTTCCCATACAGCTAACATTGACATAGAAGTCACATGCAGAATAGCGAAGGCAAGTTCTGCTTTTGGTAGACTGCGCCCCACTGTATGGGAACGTCGAGGAATCAGCCAAGCAACAAAACTGAAGGTCTACAGAGCCGTGGTACTTATCACCCTCCTGTATGCCTGTGAAACGTGGACTGTGTATCGAAGGCACGCAAGACAACTTAATTCCACATGATTTGTCTTCGCAGAATATTATGCATCGGATGGCAAGACAAAATACCAGACACTGAGGTTCTCTCTAGAGCAAGTTTACCGTCAGTCCACACCCTGCTGATGAGTGCACAGATTAGATGGGCAGGTCATGTCATTTGTATGCCGGACGAACGTATACCTAAGCAGCTCCTTTTTGAGGAACTCTCTACTGGTAAACGCTCGCGTGGTGGACAGAGGAAACGTTACAAAGACACACTCAAGGCCTCCCTGAAGTCGCTCGGAATTGATACAACCACCTGGGAATCGCTGGCACACAACTGCCCTGCCTGGCGCAGTCTCATTCACAAGGGATGCCAAGTTCTCAAAACAAGGCACATCTCTGAAGCACAACACAAGCGCATGCTGTGCAAGTCCAAAGCTACCAGCGCAACGATTGCAATGCCTACACATGTCTGCCCAACATGTTCCAGGACATTTGGTGCCCGAATTGGCCTGATAAGTTATCTTCGGACACACTATATCCAGTCTCAAAGCACTTAGGGGTGTTGAGGTCTTCATCGACCACGATGGACGAACGAACACGAACACGAACCTCATAATCCACTTTCCCTATTCTCCTTAGCACACTGTATGGCCCACGCCACCGAGCCAACAACTTAGACCCTTCCGTTGGGAGCAATACCAGGACTTGCTCTCCCAGCTCGAATTCCCTCAATCTAGTGCCTCAATTATACTGCTGGGCCTGGGTCTCCTGGGCCTTCCGTAGATTCTCCTGGGCCCAGTCCCCTAGGTTACGCAACTGCTGCCTTAGTTTGAGTACATACTGAGTGGTGCCCAGGCCCGGCGAGGGCTGTTCTTCCCACCCTTCTCGTACCAGGTCCAATAAGCCTCAGGGTTGGCGTCTGTATAGCAATTCAAATGGGGAGTACCCCATGGAGGCCTGAGGAACTTTCCGAATCGCGAATAGCAGGGCCGGCAATAGGGTATCCCAGTCCCAGGGGTCTTCCTGGACAAACTTATGCAACATAGTTTTTAAGGTGAGGTTGAACCTCTTGCCCAGCCCATCGGTCTGGGGGTGGTAGACAGAGGTCCTGATCTTTTTAACCTGCAACCATCTACACAAGTCTGTTAGCACCCGTGAGACTAAGTTGGGGCCCTGGTCCATTAACAGTTCCTTTGGAAGCCCCACTCTCAAAAATATTTTCATTAGTTCCTCAGCTATCACCGGGGCAGTGGTCTTCCGCAGAGGGACGGCCTCCAGGTATCGTGTCGCATAATCTAATACTACCAGGATATACTGGTGTCCCCGCTGCGATCGCTGCAGCGGGCCTACCAGGTCCAACACAATGCGCTCAAAGGGGACCCCGACAATCGGGAGGGGCACCAGTGGGGCCTTCAGCCTGGCCGCTATGTCTGTGTACTGACATTGAGGGCAAGAGGCGCAAAAATCCTTAATCTCCCCATACACCCCGGGCCAGTAGAACCGCTGTAACAACCTCTGCTGCGTCTTTTCCGTGCCCAAGGGCCCAGACCATGGGTTGTCATGGGCCAATTCTAGGATTTGTTGTTGATAGGGCCGAAGGACTAATAGTTGCTCCACCTCTCCTATAGCTTCCCTGCCCTGAGTTATCCGGTATAGGTGATCTCCACGTACCTCGAAGAAGGTACCTACCGAGCCCCGGAAATTTTCTCGCTTAGTGGCCCTTCCTGGTCCACGCGCTTGTTCCCATGCTCTCTGGAGGGTAGGGTCACTGCCCTGCTGCATCAGGAAGTCCCCCTCGTCAAACGCCAAGTCGATCAGGGTCAGATGTTCGGCAGGTGCGGCTCTCCCTTCAAGCGTTGTGCTGCGGGCCACATCTCCTTGCGCCACTGACGTGATGCCGCCTTCTCCTCCCTGGTCCCCTTCCTGCCCGGCCCGGCCCCACAACTGTACCAAGCGCTTAAACCTGAGCCAATCTCTTCCCAGCAAGGCGGGGTGGGTGAGTCGAGGGGCCACCACAACCTTGCAAACTGCCTCTTCCCACCCGGCATTAATTTGTATTTGAACCGTGGAGTAGGAGCGTATGTCCCCATGCATGCAACGTATCCAGATCCTCTCCCCTGCTGGTGGGTGCACCCCCACCACGTCCATCCGCACCATCGTTTGTCCATGCCCCGAATCCATTATTGCCTCGACTGATTTCCCATTTATCGTCACCCGCTGGGTGACTGGCCGTTGGGCCAGTCTAGCACACATAACACCCACCTAGGTCGGCTGTCTGTAGGTGCAGTCCATGAGGGGGCAATCCTGGCAGAAATGTCCCTCCTTCCCGCACTGGTAACAGGCCTTCCGGACTGGCGGGGCTCCCTTCGGGCGGGCTCTCAGTTCCTCTCCGGCCAGCTTCACTCCTCCGGCTGCCGGGTCAGGTTTCTTCCACACCGGCACTAGCTTCCTCTCTGCCCCTGACCCCAGGGTTGGGGTCCACCCTCCCCTTGCTCATTGGGGCGGCGGGTGTTTTAGATCCCCAACAGGGCCGGGTGTCTTCCCCTTGCCTTCTGTGCCTTCAGCAGTGGTGAACCACTCCATCAGGGTCACTGCTTCCTCTAGGGTGTCGGGCAGGTGCCGATGGACCCATCCTTGGCCCTTGGGGGGGAGAATCTGTACATACTGTTCCAGAATCACTTTGTCGGCGACCTGCCCTCCTGTCTTATTGTCCGGCTCCAGCCATTTCCTTCTGGCTTCTTTAACCTGGTGAGCGATGGCATAGGGCGTTTCGCCCAGCTCATACCAGGACTCTCAGAAGCGCTGCTGATAGGCCTCCGGGGTAATGCCGAACTGGTCCAGTATCACCTCCTTGACCTGAAAATAGCATAGGGCCTCCTTTGCCGTCATGCCCCGGTAGGCCATCTGCGCGGGGCCAGACAGGTACGGGGCCAGCAGGGTAGCCCAGTGCTCCTGCGGCCATCGGGCCACCATCGCCACCCTCTCAAAGATTACTAGGAAGGCTTCGGGGTCATCCTGAGGGCCCACCTTAGATAGCCATATCAGGAGCTGAGTCCCCACATTCAATCCCTCTTCACCAGCGAGTGGCCCTTCTCCTTTACTGCGTGGGCCCCCCATCCCTGGGGTGGTCTCGCGCATCTCCCGGACCAGCTGCCTCTGCTGTTCCTAAAACTGTGCCGCTAATTGTTGTAGCAGTTGAGTTTGCTGCTGCTGTTGTTGTCTCCGGCTATCCATCAGCCATTCTAGCAGTTTGTTAATCTCCATTTCAGTGTTTCCTTGCAAAACAAAATCACACTCAAGTTTCTCACTCCCTTTTCTCCCGTTCCCCTAGCCCTACTGCAGGGTCAGGGGCCATGCCCACATTCTCCACCACGTGTACAAAGGCCACCCTGAAGTCATGGTAGGTGGTCGTTTTTTATTACATAAACTCTGCCGTACAGCACACGAACCCTGCCGTACAGCAGCGGGGTAGGGGGGCTCGGGCCCGCCAGCTCTCCTGAGCCCTAGCAGGGGGAGATAACCTCCCACCTGCCTGCGGATGGGGTGTAAACCCCTAAACTCACCCACACTCGGGTCCTCGACCCAGCCCTGGGCTACTTCCTACCCCACCTGTGGTTCGCTCCCCGGGGTCGACGTGGAGTTGCTGCTCACCCCGGTCGATTCCCGGACTAGTCCGTCCTCCCCCTCCTTGCTGGCCTCGCCTGCCTTCCCTGTGGCCAGCCCGAGGCTCACCCCCTTGTCAGCGGCCTCCTGGCCGCTTTTGAATGTCCCGCTGGCCCAGCGGGTGACGTCACCAGCCCGTGCCGGTGTTGCCATGCTGGCCAGCACTGAGGTGACATCCTCAGTTGGCGCCGGCCCTCCAGTGCATTGCGCGCCTTTGGCGTTGTGCCCAGCAGCATCTGCTGGGCTGCTGTTAAGTTGGCCTGGCGGCATGTGGGGCCACTCCGCCCCATCACATATGGATTCAAGGAAAGATCCTGTATCTCTGTGACTGTTTGGATTCGGCAGAATAACTGAAAGAGAAGCAAGAGATCACCACAGTTATTTTGGGCAGCCCTAAAAGATTTTTGGAAAACTGGCAGTCTATTATATCAATACCAGCATTTGGAGTTACAAACAGAATTTTACCTATTTTACCTGTGTTAGCCTCTCAATGTCTCTAATTCTTTCTTTTCTTAGCTAATGAATTTATAGTTACTTTACTGTAGAATTGGCTGCCAGTGTTGTCTTTCATGTAAGATCTGGAGTAGCAATTGATTTGGTATGACTGGTCTTTTGGGACTGGGAGAAATCTAACGTGGTGTGAATTTTTATTTTAATAATTTTTTAACACAAAGATTAGTTTGTCTGGGTGACAAGATAGGCAGGCATGGCTAAGGGTACTATCTGACTCCATGGTTCACTGACACTGACTGGTTCAGTGATCCAGGAATTTACATTTGTTACTGACTGGGTGAAATCTAAGTATGGGACATCATCTGTTTGGGATGTCTGCCCTTGTTTTCTGTAATCCTGCGCTAAAATAGTTACTCATAGTGGTGTGCTACCCAAGACAGCATGACAGTAACAAAACACATAGTTTGACCCATCTAAAAAATAATCATGATAAATGTTACATTTCATAGGCTTCTGTGATATAAGGAATGTACCATAACTTTGTTGAAGATATGTGCCATGTTTTGTATGCTTTCAAATACACATTTTATAAACAATCTAATAAGTCATATGTCTGCAAATTGTTTAAAAAAATCAAAATGCAACACCAGCTCATCTGCTATCAATCTCCCCAATCCACTAAAATTCTTAATGAAAAACCTATAAAGGAAATTCTTCCAGAGATCTGAATGTTCCAATCCACAACCACAGTGATAACGAAGATGTTGGTGTAGCATGTATAAAGGAGGCTTTAAATTTCCCCTTTGCCTGCCCTTTATTCTAACATTCTGGTCATCTGAAGAAGAGGGCTGTGCCCATGAAAGCTCATGGCTACGGCTATGGCTACATTGCGCATTCTTGCTCAAGAAGATATGCAAATAAGCGGCAGAACGGCTCTTGCATAAGAGGGGGGGTTTTGCAGTGTACACTACTCCTTCTTGCGCAAGAGCCCCTTGTGCAAAAATGGTGGCTCATTAGGTAGGCATATCTTCTTGCGCAAGAATACACAATGTAGATGTAGCCTACATGTTTTATTAGTCTTTAAGGTGATACTAGTCTATTTGTTGTTTTTTAAGCTTTTCCTGTTACAGACTATAACTCAGCTACCACTCTGAAGCTTTATTCTGGTGAGACTCTATGCTACATCTTGAAAGTTTTAGAGCTGTTTTAACTTATGTCATATTGCATTAGTTACGAGGGCCAAACCCAAAGCCAATGAATGGCAAAGCAAAGGAGCATTCTGCCCACATGTCTGATATTCTGGCACCAGGAAAGGGGAATGGCATAAAAGACACTATATTGGCTGTGTTCCACCAGATTATCACCCTTACACTAGGATGATCATGGGAACTATTAAAAATTTAAAAACCTGACTATATGGGGGGAGGGTCTGGCACAAAGCGTCTGCACTGACCTATTTAGCCTTTCATGCAGTGATTACCTTTATCATCAGTATTAACCTTTCAAAAATGTAAACCACAAATGTTCTCCTGAATCATCATGTAAAAGATTTATATTTTAATGGCTTCCACTATTGATAGGTTAATCCAGTGAGCACTAAAAATGCTCCTTTTGCAAATCTGAGTACTTCCCTTTCTCTCTTCGTAGGCCTTAAATGTCATATTTGATTTTTTTATTTTAAATGGAAATCAGCAGTTTAATAATTTATTTAGCATTTGGTTTGAAATACTAGGACACATGGTTTAGGTGTCACAGTATACACTGTGGAACTAAATAGTTTAGTAGGTCTTAAAATGCAGCTATTTCAACAGTCACTAAGCTAAAAACAATTTTTTCCCAGGCTGTGCCATTGAAGGGGCAGTTATAAACTAAAGCCTGTGGCTAAATATACATTAATATTTTAAATACAGCTGTAACACAAGTCTAACATATGTAAAGCACAAAAGTTGTTAATTTTCTTCCCCCCAAAGACTGCATCATTTCCTAATGAAATAGCCCCTCCTTTAACTGACAGAGGCTAATGGGTCACTTCTCCCACCTACCTTACTGAGAGCAGGCATATTTAGGATACCTATAGTCAAGTCTGGACTTGACTGGATTTTCGCATCAAGCTGCAACACCTGTAAAAGAAAGCAGAGTTGCATTAATTGCTTGTAGTGATTAGAAGGAAAAAAACCCAAATAGCTAAAAGAAAATTGCTCCGGAGGGAAATGCTTTACATTAAAGAGAATCAGTGTCACAAATTAGAATCAGAAAAGTGCAAATCAAAACAGCATGATCGCAGTGCCAGGATATGTTTTTTTGCCAGAAGTTCTGATTCAGTGAGTGGGTACTCTTCTCCCAAGAGAAACTATGATGGAAGCTTTCCAAACAGAACAAAGGTGACTTTGTTGTTTGTGGGAGTTATATCATAGTGTACTTGGTCATCACATTCACAGCAGAATCTGCTGTGAGCTTAGCAATAGTTCCACGAAGAGGTCAGTTTGGAGGAGATTATTGTCCAGGGGTGCTATCCTGAGAGCAGGGACAAGGGCTGAAAATTCACAGGGAATGGAAATACATCTGAAATGTAAGAAGGGGTATTAAAATGCATCCCACATCCTCCTTAGAGCTACACTGTCATGTATCATAGACAAAAAAAACTGTGAAGCAAAACTAAATAGTGCAGCAACCCACATGCTTCAGCTAAAACAAAACCTTTGTCAACCAGGAGAGAAGACAGCGAAGGCTGGTCTCCAGTCCTTCTCAAAGTTGTGGAATCTGATTCTCTATTGCTCTACACCCTGTGTAAAGAAATCAGAATGGTAGTGTTTTACAGGTGGTTTACATGAACTTTGCATAGAAGTAGGGCCCAGATCATTAAAGTTATTAGGCATATAACTTCCTTTAAAATGAATGGGAATTAGATACATAAATACCTCTGAGGATCTGGACCAAAGTATCTGCTAAAAGGCAAGAAAGGTGTAAATCAGGCTTGTTGCCTTACTACTATCAGAGGGAACAAGAAAACACCGCATAAGGGACTTCTGCTTGAGAGAAAACTGCCACTGGATTCTCTTTTAAAATAACTGCTTTTTGCAAATAGTGTGAAGATTACTATTCATATTACCTATCACACACTTTGTGAAGAAATGTCTTTAGTCTGATTTATAGATTTTGTATTAATTCTATTGATTACCTAAAAAATTTTAGTTAACGCTTTGAGAGTTGACAGGTTCTTGTTCCAAGGTAGGCCGAGTATTTTCAAATTACTGTGTAGTTGGTAACCTTGAAGTGCATAGTTGCAACATTGACCAATGAACTTACCCTGTGAATATGTTATAAAATACAGGCCTGTAGGTTCTTTGCATTGCTTCTAAGTATATAAAGATGGAATATAATGACACCAAGACAGCAAATATAATAAAAGTAAGCCAGACTTGTGGGCTTTATGTCTCTTTGTGTCTCTGGCCTTCTTACTTAGCTGCTCTGCTGAAATTTTGCCCTGCTCTAAAACAACCCCTAGAGTGGTGCTCCTGAGTAAAACATGCCTGTGGCTGAAGTCCCTTACATCCCAAATGATTTTCCTATACCTTGAAAAAAATCTACAGTCCTTCATTTACTGAAAGTTATTTTACTTGCAGACCAAATTGTTTTCCCTCCTTTTTAATCCCAAATGTAATGGTACTCTCATTTTTTTGTATCAGGGAAGGCTCAAGTAATCCAGATTTTTTTCCCCACATGCAATAAAGTATATTAGGTGTGCGTGATTGATAAATCTTATTTGCTTTAGTAACAAAATGATATAATTAGTGGATAAAGGGAATAGAGTAGATACAATAGATTTGGAGTCTAGTAAAGTGTTTGATAAATTTACTCAAAGTATTACTCAAAAGTATTTCTAGTTGACTTGAATAGAAACACTGTCATGTGGACTGAGAGCTGACTGTAGAACAAAAGGGTCATAATGTAATGAATTGGGAGTGAGGGACTCTTTAACCGGGTGCTGAAGAGATTCCTTTTATTTAACATTTTTATTAATAATCTAGAAGTAGAAGTAAAAACACATTAATGAAATTTGCAAATGATACTAAATTAGAAGATGAGGTGAACACCAGTGAGGACAAAGGAATAAATACAAAAGGGACTGAATGAGATGAGAGAAACAGGCAGAAAATTATACAAATGAGGTTCAGGATGGAATAATATAACCCAACATGTCTGAGGAAAACAATCTCAATCACAGATATGCATTACGGTTGGAAAAATCTTCAATGCAGTGGAATTCTGAAAAACAATTTAGAGTGACAATATATCACAAATTGGGCAGAAAATATAACCCATGGTCTTAAAATTAGATTAAAAGCAACTCTATACACTAAGGACACATCTTCACTCACCATGCCAAAGATCGATGTTCCGGTGTTCGACTTAGCAGCAGGCACTGCCTCTTCGCAGGCACGAGGAGTAAGGGAAGCTGATAGGAGCATTTCCCACCAACTCAGCTTAAGGTAAGCCAACTCCAGCTTTGTATTCTAGGGTTGCTGGATCTATAACATAAAAAAAATGTTGGGATTTGGCTCCCTATCTCCATCCAGGAATGATTGCAGCAGGACCCAGCTATTTTGGTGGGACTGGCAGATTTAGCAGCCTCTCTACTTAATGTCTGCTGCCTTTAAATTATAATATTACATGTTATGGAGCATTTAAAATTTAATTCAGCCACAAGCAGGATCCATAGCCTGTCAGAAATGTGGGACTGTACAACAAGCACTTCAATTGTTTGAAAGGAGATTCTATGGAGAAAGCCATCTACCTCCCTTGGGGAAGTTGAGGGGGAAGACAATGGGATCAGATTTCACAAAGATATGAATGACATTTGAGTTGCTGGTGTTGCTTTAAAAAATGTCAATAGATTTTTTTCCAGTTCTAAATTTGTACTCTCATCAAAATGAGCTTCATTTCATTTCCTTCCTCCCCCACCAAAATTAATAATGATAAACAGAACCAGCTATTTTCTCAGGTACAATCATTAGCACTTGTTAAAGGATTTCAGTGGCTCTGGGCTCTGTAACACTGAGATTATTGAACAAATCTTTCATTTACCTTCTGGCTATTTTTCAATTTGTTTGAAGTTGGCTGCAATTAAGTCTATTCCTGAAAAGATAAATTCTTCTAATAAGGAATACTCTGCCGCCCAGAGTTCTGACTATCTTTTCCATGCTCCTAAACATCTTCTGTATGGTTTCAGATTTCCATTCAGTTGCTCTTGCAGTGCTCAGTGTCATCAGTGGTCACCAACCAGTAGATTGGGAGCCTCTGACAGGTGATCCTGACTGGTTTGGCCAAGAAGCTATCAATTGCTGGCACTTCAGCTGCCCCTCCCTCCACTGCTGTGCACCTCCTTCCCTTTGCCTTGGAGCTGCCCCCCCTTACCCACTGCTTGCTGGGCAGGGCAGGAAAGGAAGAGGAGGGCGCTGATGTCAGGGTGCCCCCTCTCCCACTCTGTAGCCTATCTCCACAGAATGGAAGGGAGCACAACAGGGCTTGGGATTGAGGGAGTTTGCTGGCTGCTTTTGAGAGTGGTGCAGGGGCAGGGAAGGGGTGAGCCTGCCTTTGCCCCACTGCACCACCTGTGGTAAGCAGTGTCCATATGGAGCCTGTATCCTGAACAAAAAAACCCTCCTGCACCCCAAACCCCTGCCCTATCCCTGAGCCCCCCCCAGACCCAAACTGCCTTACAGAGCCTGTAGACTCAACCCCCTCCTTCACCTCAACTCCCTGCCCCAGGTTCAGCTCAGAGCAACTCCAAATCCCTCAACACTCCAAATACCTTAACCCAAGACCAGAACCTGCACCCCAACCCTGGTGCAAGGAAGGAAAGGAGGGTTTACAGGATCTTTCAAAAAAGGCTTTTCTTTTCAAAAGAACTGCGTCTAGACTGTGGTTTCACTTTCAAAATAGCATTTTTCAAAAAAACGCCGTGACACGATTATGCAAATTAAGCGTGGGAAATTCAAATCCCAGCTTCATTTGCAATTTCAATATGTCTAATTTACATCCCTCTTTCGAAAGAGGGATGTAGTCTAGACATAGACACAGAGTATTTAAGATATGCATATAGATACTCATTTTGGACTTGATGGTGGACTCTGCTAATCACGTATCATAGGGATTGCCGTGTTAGTCTGAATCTGCAAAAGTGACGAGGAATCCTGTGGCACCTTATAGACTATGGGTATGTCTACACTTGCACCCTAGTTTGAACTAGGGAGGCAAATGAAGCATACCGAAGTTGCTAATGAAGCGCGGGATTTAAATATCCCACGCTTGATTAGCATATTCGTGGCTGGTAGCCATTTTAAAAAGCCGGGTAGCCCGAATTAACTCGCCATATGTAGACGTGGTAGTCTGATCCAAAACGCTCCCTTGAATTAACTGTTACTCCTCGTGCAATGAGGAGTAACAGTTAATTCAAGAGAAGGGTTTTGGATCAGACTACCGCGTCTACATGCAGCGAGTTAATTCGGGCTACCGGCTTTTTAAAATGGCGACTGGCCGCGAATATGCTAATCAAGTGCGGGATATTTAAATCCTGTTCTTCATTAGCAACTTTGGTATGCTTCATTTGCTTCCCTAGTTTGAACTAGGGGGCAAGTGTAGACATACCCTAACAGATTTATTGGAGCATAAGCTTTCGTGGACAAAGACCCACTTCATCAGATGCATCTAATGAAGTGGGTCTTTGCCCACGAAAGCTTATGCTCCAATAAATCTGTTAGTCTATAAGGTACCACAGGACTCCTCATCACTTCTGCTAATCACGTTTCCTAGTCTTAGCAACCTTTTTCATAGTAGTCTGTGTTCTCATTTTTGGTTGAGTATTGTTCTATTCTGCCATGATTTTCACACAATAAACCATTCACACAACTTGAGAGAGCACGTGTGTATACAGGCAAACTTTACAAAGCACTTTGGTTAAAGACTTGCAGTTCATTATTTCATACACTACAAAAGTTATCAGTCTTAGAATGCATAAAAGTGACACATTTGCAAAGTTGTTTAAATGCTTCTCTGAAAAGTTGCTGAGGATTTAATAGAGTACTATTTAATAGGCTTATTTTCTTGTTTACTTTTATTCCTCTTTATAACAAAATATAGTCATCTTCGACCATAATGTCCCAAACATTACACCTTAGAGTTATATTACTGCAACATTCTAACACATTCCACAGAATACTATCATGTGCTTTTCGCCCAAGTATATCCTGAGCAGTCTTCCTAGACTGAATCTCAATTCCTCCTGCTTTTGGTCCAAGATAAACTGTACTCATCACATTTTTATTTGCTTATGCCATATACATTAAATTGCAAATTAAAGTCCATGCATATTACTAAACTCAATATGGGAGCATTTCTATTTCATTTCCGATGGTGCTTGAAATGAAGGTTTTCAGTGGGCTAAATATTTTCTACCAGTAATGTCAACATGTTTTCTTTTACCAGAATATATAAGCAGCATTTGAGTTAAATTGAGAATATTTTATATCCACAGAAATATAGTTGGCTCTCATTGTAAAGTTTTCAAATATGTCTCTCTTTTTCTGAATAGCTTTTCTATACATTTTTAGCACTCTGATCAAAACTAGATATTCCCTTCTTTTCAGTAAAAAAAAAAAAAAGTATCTGCATTAAATTGAAGCCATTAGTTTCAATTAGTATTTCAGAAACTGATTCTCTTTAAGTGTCATCACTATGGTAACGCACTCAGATTCTTCAATTCATAAATAATAGATATTGTTTAAAATCCTCCTTGGTGGATCAAGACTCCCCAAATACTTCTTCATCTGTTTTCCATTTTCTTTATTTGCCTATATCCCTAAAAGGTGTTCTACCATCCAAACTTTTCATTCCCTCAGGTTCTCCATTTCTTTTAAATTGGTGCTGCGACGCTATGGGCTAAAATAATTAGAGAATCTAAGGACAAAACATTTGGAAGGCACTTGGCATATATTATTTAATGAATGGGAAATGATCAGTTACAACAGCAGATGATTAGTCAGGAAGGCACATTTTACTTGCAAATGGGCACAGTTGGCAAGTTAACTTTGAGCAGGTTTTAGTACTATTGAAGTGTCATGTTAGCATTTTGTGATTGTTTGCGATATGGACTAGGATACTCCTGCTATAAAATGCATCAGACAACTGTTTCTATAAGGGTGACACATGCTGTCTTCTGAAATGCTGGCCTTATGCAGACGGTACCATGAGTTTGCTAATTAACACCACTAAGTTAATAGAAATATGCATAATTATTTCTTGATATCTTGTGAAGGGTTAGTATGAAGTTACAAAAAATTATGGCAACCTCATAGCCATGCCATAGTTAAGGTTGAGTTGCAATTTGCACCTCAAAGTTTAAATTTTTGTTATAAAATGTATAAAAATTGTTTATAATCCCCATATTTCCAGCTCTTATTCTTAGGGTACATAATGAATTTTTGGTTAAATTATAAGTACATTTAATTATTTTGAAGTAATTTATAAACATCATAAAGTAAGTCTTTTCAGTTTTTTCCATCTTCCTCTCATCTCCCACCTTCATTTTTCAGATCAATGTAAGAAATTAAATGATGATTTTCGGGCTTTGAAAATTAACTCTTTTCTAGATTATAACAAACTGTAAGGCATAGGGTTTCAAGCCTATTAACATGCTATTTTTTCATTTATTTTCATTATTAGACACAGATGTTTCTTATCTATTTCAGTGAAGATCAATGAGTACTGAAGTAATCAAATATATTTGCCATTGAATAGATGTTCCACAAACTAAGGTTTTGGTTAAGTAAACAAACAAAAAACCCACTGTCTCTGACTCTCAGGGATATATGCATATTTCAGATATGAAAAAAAAAGCTATGAAATTCCTTCACATAAAATTTCATTATATTGGACTCAAAGTTGCTCATTAGAATGTCAACATTAACAACAAATGTAACTTTTGGAAAAATTTACCTCCAACACAATACCAGCTATGAGAATCCTGTGGGGAAAAAATAGTATGTGTTCAAGATTATACCATAATTCACACCTATAAAATGGCCCATTAAGGTTTTGCAGGAAATTTTAATTCTGGTATTTTCTAAATTAAATGCTTGGCTTTACAACCTTAGTAATGCTATTTTAGAAGTAGTTTGGTGAGCTTTTTAAATGTACTATAGAAATTTGTGTTTGTCACAAACAGAGAGATTTTAGTACATAGTTTATTTTATATTATTTCTGTGCAGTGCACAGTAATGTGAGGATACTAAGATTGTAAACTGCTTCTGTGATCACTTGCACCAATTATATGCCCTGTAACTCTATTGCTTTCAAACGATTTATAGAAGTATACATTGGGAGAGAACCATGCCACAAAATTGAAAGATTATTATTGTAAATCATTTTTAAACAACACCTGGGAGGAGGTAAGGTTTTATACTACCGTACGGTTTACTTTTTTTATGTGGCTAACTGAATATAACTTGTATCAGGCCTATACTTAGAGTTATGTTGATTATGTTAATTGGTATAATCAGGATATTTTGGGCTTCAATGCAGTCAATGAAAAGATGGCAATGAATAAAAACAAATAAGAAGCTGATATTGTTCTAGCGAAGTGTGCTATTTCAAAAAAGGAAGATGAAGTCATGTGGAGGAGAAGACTCAAAACTGGATGAAGAACATTAGGCTGCTGAACAGTATTATGATGATCCAGCTCCTCTGTGTAAAACAATAAATTTCTGATGCACATTTTGTCAGTCATGACAAATGGAGCAGAAGCATGGATACACACCAAGATGTAGCAGAAGGGATAATCTGGACAGGAATAAAGAGGATGATTTATATGTAGTAACATATGAAGAGACAGGAAAACAAAATGAAGAAAGGAGAAATAGGAAAAATAGGAATCAAATGCAAAAGAAAGCCAGTTCTGAGAATGTGAAGACGTTAAATTGCATCCCAGAGCCTCAGAGGAGAGTGGGCTTTCCCTGAAACGGGGGGTGGGATGAGGATTGTGGTCCCTTTAACGGTCTCCTGTTTCCTCACACTTCTTGTCCTTTCCCCCCTGCCCTAAAGGAATTTCACCTCTCTGTGGGTTGTGAGCAAATTCATCATCCTAGATACCCAGAAAGGGCATAGCAGAATCCCATTGGCTTCCATGCCTCTAAAGGGGAGGGCATATAAGCCCCCTTTCTCCTGGTCAGAGTACCAGTAAGTGTCCAGAACAGTAACTCCTACCTCCGGGATTAGCATAGGACTGGATTTGATTGTAGTGGTGTTTTTTGCTGTTTTGTCTGCTCTGGGTTTTCCATTAATCACCTCTGGGCCTGGTGAGGATTTTTTCCCTCACTGCAAGATTGGCCAAGTTGGTGGATTTTTTTTTTCCTCCTCAACAGCAGCCCAGGATCCAATGCTTAGATTAAATACAGGTTGCACCTTCCCAAACCGGAATTCTCTAGCCTGGCAGGATCAGAGAACCCCAGCAGACTAGTGGCAGGAGGGTAATCCAAGGAGAGGCTGGGATGAAGCAGCTTCCAGCAGCCCTCCAACATCCTGTGGCACTGCAGCTGGGTTGGGGCTACTCCTGGCAGCGCAGGATCAGACTGGCGACAGCTCATGGCAGCATGGGGCCAGGGCCAGAGCCTTGGGCAGCCTGCGGAAGTGAAGCCAGAGCCTGTGGGTTGCCACAAGGCAGGAGCCTGTGCTCTTGGCAGCCCATAGCAGCATGGGACTGGGGCAGATAGTCCAGCTAGGGCAGCGGTAGCAAGGCCAGCAACCCAGCAGGCAGTCGGGGAGGGGCTGGAGGTAGTCCTCATGCTTTCCATCCCCCTCCCAACTGGCAGAGTTTAGCTGGGGGCTATGACAAGGAAGTTTCTTTGGTCCGGCAAATTCCCTGGCTTGGGATCAGTCAGGTCCCAAGGGTGCTGGATAAGAGATATCCAATCTGAAGTAAAGGTTTAGTTGTCACAATTTGTAAAACATCCAGGCCATGTACTGTTCCCAACTAAACTGAAATTGGAAACTGACTTAGAGGAAAGCATCCCTAAAGAAGATGGGTAATGGTGTTTGAGCTCTCCTTTCGTTATCCCTTAACTCTCTTACAAGGGGAAGGCAATTTGACACTGGGTCTGTAGAGCTGATGGCAGCCATTCACTAGGTGGAACAGATTAGGGAAGGATGAGTAATTTGCCAGATAGTTTCCAGAAAAGTAGCCTAGTTAAAAAACATCTCCTTTGCATATTGTGATACTTCCTGACTTGCCAGAACAATGAAAATGCACTGGCCATTAAGATGAGAAAAGAAGATGGAAATTGGACTGCTGATATTTCAGGGCAGACTGCCTGATTTTGTGGTGGCTGCTTTGTTATTCAGTTCTGGCACAATATTGTTCTTAAGCCATTTTGCCTGACTCAAAGGAAGATCACCTCATCATATATGCAATACCCAGAGGTTTAGGTGATGCAATACCCAGTACTGGAACTCTTGCATCTCTCTCTCTGCCTTCTGCTGACTTACCTGAGATATGGGGTTTTGGCAGGGGGCAAGGCAGCAAAACTGGGTTGTCCTGGAAATCCATTGGTCTCAGATGCTTTTTTGGCTTTTTTGGCTTCTTAGAGCTAGTAGAATAATCTTCAAACTGCTCTAAGTTGGTATTGTGGGACTGACTATGCACATAGAGCTCATCTGGACCAGGAAGTCAAAAGTGAGTGTCACATCTCTAGACTCGAACACCAAGTGCAGATCATCCATACTCTAGGAAATGATCAATTTTTTCTTAAAATGTTTATATTTACTTTGTGTTGATTTCTTATAGAGATGCCTGTAGTTAGAGACCAAGCCACTTAGGATCTGTATATACTTTGGTGGGCAATATATAAATACTCCTGTTCCATCCAAATACAACACATCCTTTTGCTCAGTGTTACAACAATTTCATGAAGTCACAGGAAAAGAAAACAAATAGATCATGCAAACTATCAAATATTTGATTGAGTCTTTACAAACAGCTTGATCTCCATCAAATTTTATCTGACAACATCTTTTTATATATTTAGAGAAAGCCTCCGTGTACGACCAATTGGCTCTAACCAATTATTATCTTTAAAATTTTTAGATTTGGTCTTACATTCATCAAGTTCACTCACACTCTTAAAAAATATTTTAGCACATGCAATGTCAAATTCATTCTTTTTGCACTGGGAAGTAGTAAAAGGCAAGCTTTCCCTCAACCTCTTTCCTCACATACCAATAGAAGACATTCCAAATAAAAGCAGAATATGAAAAATGGTGCAATTCTAGAAAACCTGGTGGAATAAATTAGCTTTCATTTGAAAAGCCATTATTCTGAGCATTTCTCGAACACTATATACTTCATCCACATTAGTGATTTAAAAGCATTGGGGAGCCCATGTTGGCATTCCAGCCCCCCTGCTGCCTTCCTGCAGCTCCCAGCCCCTGACTGATTTTTCTGTGGGTTAGCAGCCGCTGACCCCAAAATGGTTCCCCAACCCTGGTTTAGAAGGTTGGAGGTAGTTGGTTTCTCCTCTGTGGCAGTGGAGGGACGATTATGGATGAGGAGGAATGAGGCTCCACTTTACCTGCAACTTCTGACTCTTCTAACTCAGTTTTGGTGTAAAATATGTTAGCATTGGTGAAGAGGGAGGGAGGGTGCAGCTATGCACATCAACAGTTTTATCTCCACTTCCTTTCCACATACTGCTATACTGCTGATGCAGCTGGGATGGGTAGAGACAGTAATTTGTGCATATCCCTTGGTCTAGCTTCTGCAATATAGAAATGGGTCCCAGCTATTTGTTCCTTGCACCACTATTTTCTCACTATGAGCTAGTGTACATTGCTTCACACTGCCTAGATTTCCAGGTTATTTTTTACTTGGCAAAGCTCTGGAAAACTCAGATAGGCAGGATAATTTTCTGTTTAAGGAAATGAAAATAAATATTGGTTGTAAAAATTATGTGTTTTTCACAGGAAAAAAAAGCACTGAAACCTAACAAGACCAATTGGTTAGTTTTTGACAATTAAAAACCTAATTCTTCTTCTTTTCTGGTGCAATTTTTTTAAAATAATATTCATTTTCTGATGGAAAATACTTGGTCAAAAATTATGACCAATTCTGCCAGAAACTTAGGGCCTGAGCCATAAGAATCAGACACAGGAAAAAAGCTTACACCCAAGCAAAGACCATTTAAATCATCAGATTTCCATGCAGGAGCAAGTTGATCCAGCACAAGATCAGAGCTTTTTGCCTTGTTTTGTTTTATAACGTGTACCAACATTTTTTTCCATTGCGTACTGAAGTTGATAAACTAACAAGGAGTTCACAATAGCTCATTAGTACTTAATGTATCAGCATCTTCTATTTTCAGTATAATCCAGCATAATTAAGTGAAATGTTTGTTCCAACCTCAACATTCTGGTCACATGTAATATTTTTCACGCGGTGAGACAAATCTCGTAAGATATAAGCAGATGGTGACAGTTTCCCAGTTCTATTAAATCAAACTGAGATAGCAAAAATAAACATTGGTCTCAGGTTTATGTACCAGATGAATATGCTGCCTTTTGAAAAATCTCTGCCAACTTTTTAAAAGCCATGCACAAAATAATTTTGGATTAAGAAATTACCCTATATCTCCTGAAAGAACCCTTATGAAACCAGAGTTTACTGCAAATATGGGATTTCCCTATATTTAATCTTGCACATTAAGATTGTTTCATTTGGAAAGAGTTAGTATGCTCCCTAAGGCCTCAGCTGAAAAAGTACTCTGATCAGTAAAAATCCTAGGTCACCTGAGATATGCTATTTGAAATTCAAAAACTATGACTGATATTTGCACAACCTTTAACTCCTCTCTGGAACAATTCAAAAGTTAAAATATGCAGTAAAAATATCATTATTACATGATTAAAATCTATAGAGTAAATAACATCCCAGATGACTGTCTTATTTGCTACCAGATACTCATTTCTTGTGATTCTTGCATTTTATCTATTTTAAATATACGTACATCATAGACAATTACAATGGGCAATAATAGCCAAATAATATTTTGTTCTCAGTTTGTCCCCCTATACACTTTACAATTTTTTTTTTTTTTTTTTTTTTTTTTTGCAACTGACAGAGAACTGAAAAATCCATTATTCACACAGTTCTAATAATCACACAGCATTGTAATGTAATGATTCCTTTCAATTACTGGAAATATTTCTAAATATTTTCAGTGTCGTGTAAGTTGTGCTTACTTGAAAGTGCCTGTTTCTTCTGTCACTTTTGAAAATTTGCCTCACAATCCTCAAGATTATTCAGGGAACATGGGGCTAGATTACAACCTGGAAGTCCTGTGCCAGGATCTTCAGATAACACCCTGATTACAGAATGCTACCTGTAAGGTATTTTTTCAAGTTCTACTTCATTTTAATAATCTTGGACTGTCAAGCCTCATGAAGTTATTTTTATTTATTTTATTTATTTTATTTTCTGGGAATGGGCGAGAGGAGGAAGAGAGGTTCAGAGGCCAATCTGCAGTTGCCTTCCTCTTCAAGGAGGTGACATTAAATAATTTTTTTTCTGAGTAACATCTGTTCATGTACTATATTGGAGCATGGTCAGGTTTTGTCCTCTGCTGTCTAAACCCACATCTATAAAACTTCATTGGAATAGCTCTTTGCAGCAGGGACTATACCTTATTCTGGTCTGCTGTAGTTAACTTGAAGCATGTGAGTTGTCTCACTGAAGTCAAGTGGATCAACAATGTCCTTAAATTGAAGCAGCTAGGTAAATATTTGCAGGATCACGGCCATTATTTATATAGGGCAGAGTACAGTAAGGTCACAGTCCTGCTGGTGCTTTTCAATCCATCTTTAACATGAATAAAGAACCATGTTCTGTGGTTTTACCTTTCAAATGTCAAAAGATTACTGAGAAACAAACTTCTCTGAAGATCCGTGTGCATAAGTTTTCTCATGTAAAAATAAAAAATATACTTCAAGATTATACCCGATTAAGCTGAGTAGGAGATGGACACAATGACTTAAGTTATTACGGCACAAACCAAATAATAGCTTTTAAACCAAATACATATTAAAATGAATTTCTGAGTGAGGCAAGATAGGCGTAATGGATGGGGTAAGTGGCATAGCCTAGAGGTCACAACTGGGCTGGGATCCACAAGATAAAGAGAGGAGTTGGTGGGCAGGAGTCAAGGAATTGCTAGAGCAGGATTTAATAAACAGGAGTTGGTGTCTTAGCCAGGCCTAGTTTGGAGACCAGAGATCAAAGGTAGTACATAAGAACATAAGAACGGCCGTACTGGGTCAGACCAAAGGTCCATCTAGCCCAGTATCCTGTCTGCCGACAGTGGCCAGCACCAGGTGCCCCAGAGGGGCTGGACCGAAGACAATGATCAAGCGCTTTGTCTCCTGCCATCCCTCTCCAGCCTCTGTCAAACAGAGGCCAAGGACACCATTTTATCCCCTGGCTAATAGCCTTTTATGGACCTAACCTCCATGAAATTATCTAGCTTCTCTTTAAACTCTGTTATAGTCCTAGCCTTCACAGCCTCCTCTGGCAAGGAGTTCCACATGCTGACTACACGCTGTGTGAAGAAGAACTTTCTTTTATTAGTTTTAAACCTGCTACCCATTAATTTCATTTGGTGTCCTCTAGTTCTTCTATTTAGGGAACTAATAAATAACTTTTCTTTATCGGCCCTCTCCATACCACTCATGATTTTATACACCTCTATCATATCCCCCCTCAGTCTCCTCTTTTCTAAACTGAAAAGTCCCAGTCGCTTTAACCTCTCCTCATATGGGACCCGTTCCAAACCCCTAATCAATTTAGTTGCCCTTTTCTGAACCCTTTCCAAGGCCAAAATATCTTTTTTGAGGTGAGGAGACCACATCTGTACACAGTATTCAAGATGTGGGCGTACCATAGTTTTATACAGGGGCAGTAAGATATTCCGGGTCTTATTTTCTATCCCTTTCTTAATAATACCTAGCATCCTATTTGCCTTTTTGACCGCCGCTGCACACTGTGTGGAAGTTTTCAGAGAACTGTCCACGATAACTCCAAGATCTCTTTCCTGATTTGTCGTAGCCAAATTTGCCCCCATCATACTGTACGTATAGTTGGGGTTATTTTTCCCAATGTGCATTACTTTACACTTATCCACATTAAATTTCATTTGCCATTTTGTTGCCCAATCACTCAGTTTGGTGAGATCTTCTTGGAGTCCCTTACAGTCTGCTTCTGTCTTGACTATCCTAAACAGTTTGGTATCATCCGCAAACTTTACCACCTCACTGCTTACCCCTTTCTCCAGATCATTTATGAATAAGTTGAACAGGATTGGTCCTAGGACTGACCCTTGGGGGACACCACTAGTTACCCCTCTCCACTCTGAAAATTTACCATTTATTCCTACCCTTTGTTTCCTGTCTTTTAACCAGTTCTCAATCCAAGAAAGGACCTTCCCTCTTATCCCATGGCCATGTAATTTACACAAGAGCCTTTGGTGAGGGACCTTGTCAAAGGCTTTCTGGAAATCTAAGTATACTATATCTACTGGATCCCCCTTGTCCGCATGTTTGTTAACCCCTTCAAAGAACTCTAATAGATTAGTAAGACAGGATTTCCCTTTACAAAACCCATGTTGACTTTTGTCCAACAAATTATGTTCTTCTACATGCTTCACAATTTTATTCTTTACTATTGTTTCGACTAATTTGCCCGGTACTGAAGTTAGACTTACCGGTCTGTAATGTACCAGTACCAGGCTAGAGTCAGAGTCAGGGTGGCATTAGAGGTCATAGATCAGGAGACAAGGTCTGGCATCACAGAAGGCTGTGGGTTAACCAGTGTGATTGGCCAATCAGAGACATTCAGGATACTATTACTCTAGGTTGCTTGAGTGGTACTTCCTATGATGCCTACAATTCAAAGTAGTCCCTGGCTTTGGCAAGAATGTCAGCTTTCTGTGGCTCTCCAGACCTGGGTTCTAGTCTCTTGACACTTTTAATAGGTGAAATTAGATCTTGTATTGGATCAAGTTTCCTTGATAGAAGGTACAAGCTTTCACTTTAGCTTTGTGTAGTGAAAAAGCTTATCTTCATCTGCTAACAGATATTGATCCAACAGAAAATATTACCTTACCTATCATGTCTCTCTCATATCCTAGGTCCAACACATTACAATTACACATACACACACAAATGTATTTCTGTCATACAATATATTCAGACTGGGAGGCTATTTCCTGGCAAATACTGAACCTTTTTAAAAGACTAATTTTTGTCAAAAAGACACTACCATAATCAGACCACTGGAAAATAGGATAATAGATATACTACTCTTTAGCATGATCGCTTGTTAACATCAACAACAGCAGCAGTAGGGGGCAACAAGATTATGAGAGCTATGCATTATATTCTAGAAAGAAAACATGATGGAGTCAAGCTGTAATATACTTTTAGGTCAAGGCCTATATCAATGGTAGAATGATGACATTTCAAAAGAAACAGCAAACCACTTAGATTAGGTTCAAAAGAGGTAACAAAGACAGAAGTGTAATTCTAGTTGGCCTTGTGGCACAGTACCCGAAAAAATGATTTGTGAGGAAATTCTTCAAGGGTATATCCTGCTTGAGAGAATGATGTTTCAAATGAAGTGGTTTTCAGAAGAATTTTTAACTACAGACTTGAAGCTGGATTTTTACTTTTGTGATTGTAAATCAGGAAATAGTCAGTCAGCGTTAATCACATTCGTAGACCATATTAATGAATCAGCTTCATTGTAGGAAGATATTTTTCTCAACTTTGTAGCATTTTTTACTTCAAATATTTTACGGTGCAGCCTGATTCCTTAATAGTTAATTGCTGTACTCGTTGCCAATCAATGCTAATTTAATGAGCTCAGGCAATAGGGTTCTAAAGTTCCAGAATCACACACAACAAAATTGAAACAAAGTAGTTCAATATATTTTGGGACACTCTGGAATGTATGACTAAGAGGCAGTGCAAAGTCTTTGCCAATTTTATTAACACAATACATAACAATAAGGAAGCTCAAATTCACATAAACAAATAGCAATAATATGATACTGGGAATATCTTTGATGTAATCCCTTGCATATGCTCATATGCTTACATATTCACACCCTTCCCAAGGGATCTAGTGGTCAGAGACAAAGGACCAGGCTTCTCCCAGGCAAGACAAATGAGTCTGCCTGAAGGTTGGTGATAGTGACAATGAAGACCTGAAGGGTCAATGAGAGAAAGCTCATTTACCCTATATGGTGGCCTGGCCTGATGGTCCAGCCTCAAAATGATCTGGAAACAGTCATGAATATTAACTGAGATGCCCAGCCTCTCATGTCCCTATCTAACTTCTTCATCCTAATAATATTGGGGTGCATTTATCCTATAGAGTAATATATTAATGACTTTTAACCCATTACCATATACAGTAAAACTCCAATAGTCTGGCATCCAATTGTATGACATTCCTGATAGTCTGGCATCAAAATGGCAAGAGCCTAGTGAGTGAGCTTTGGCAAAAAATGAGTCACAAGGCAGCAGCTGGACTGAGCAAAACCGGACGGGACCAAGTCAGTCTGCCACTGGCATTGTGTGATGCTGGACAGTGCTTGTGCTACAATAAAAAGGGTTAAAAACACTTTATATACAGTAAATACTATATATATATATATATATATATAACCATCTTATAGTATCTCCTGATAGTCCGGCATATCCCATAATCCGGCACCACCTAGGTCCCAAAGGTTCCGGATTATCAGAAGTCTACTGTACATCAAATATTGCTAAGGCAAATATATGTTTGAACATCTGCCAACAATTATATCTTAAAATATTCAAGCTTAGTATCAGTTCAGTATTCTTGTGATTGCCTGGTATTGTTATACACTGACTCCATTCTTAAAATAGCTATTTCCAATTCCCCAAAATCTAAGATAACTATTGGGTCATTTTAATTATGCTAAGGGTCTATGTAAGCTAATTAGTTACAGGAACAGACCTGTAAGTTCCCTGTGTAACTCTAAGAAAAACAAAATGCTAAGCTACCTACATGGACTAAAGTAACCTTTCAAAAAATAGGTAGAATAGGAAAGTTCATTTGTACTAATTTGTAACAGATTCTACTACTAAGACACTGTTGAGATCAGAATAATGCTGAACTCGGTTTAGCAAAATGTAATTTAGATATTTTTCTAGTGCAGCTGTACAGTAAGTTTCAAAACAAGACTGATTTATGCAGGAAATATGAGTTGGAAAACCATTTCAGGAATTGTAAATATCAAACAGGCATTGCATAGGTGTTCCAAGATGGAATTACTTTTTTCAAAAATTATTATTTGTTGGTTATCTTAGTCTATCACTGAAATGTGCAATTTTTTAGGGGGGAGGGGTTAACGGAAAGACTAAAACTCACTCAGTATTGTGTTATGTGAAACTGATATCCTTGTTAGATCACTCAGAATTTAGAAAGCTATCCTGGGAATCTGCTCATGCAAAGGACACATCCTCTGAGGAGCTTCCAACATAACACAAGTATGATCATTGAGACAAGTATGATCTGAAAAGATCAAACAACTTTTTAGTTCAAGAGATGGCTGGTGGCAGTGCCCACAAAGCATCAGTGTAGCCTGGGGGAAAAACAACAATGGAGATTTCTACCATAACACTTCACTGTGAACCTTTTCTTATGGTCACGGCACTTTCACCAAACAACAGGATAATATATATAAAATGCATGTGCCAAATCTTATTTTTTTAAGAATTCAGCCAAAATATTTTAAGTAAGATAGTTGTGGCAGGAAATGATACATTATCACAGGCAAATGGGAGTTTGGGCATGGGAAGCCTGATGGGATCAATATGGGACTTCCCTGTGTCCAGCTCCCTTCTCTCACCTCTGTAGTGCCATTTTCTCTTCTATTGAGCACCTACATCTGAGGATGTAGTGTCATTCATTTCAATGGGCAGAGAAACTGGTCCCAAGTGAAAAGGCTTTCAAGGAATATCCATACTACCACAATTGAACGACAGTACTCAATAGTAAGAGGAGAAAGGGCAAATATGTTTAATGAAGAAGCTAAGAGACTCCCCTGTATGGATTTAAGTGCCAGCAATGCCACTCTGCCATGTATACTGGACAAAGTGGGCAGTCTCTGTGACAAAGGATTAATGAACACAAAACAGATATTAGAAATGGTAACACAGAGAAACCTGTAGGAGAACCTATTAACCTGCCAGGGCACTCATTAGTGGAATTAAAAATAGCCATTCTTCTACAAAGGAATTTCACAAGCCAACTAGAGAGAGAGAAAAACTGACCTTCATATGCAAATTTGACACCATCTCCCCTGGCCTGGACAAAGATTTAAACTGGTTAACATATTATAAGACCAGCTTTCCTTACATTCAACATCCTATTGACATCAAAAGATAAGTATGGGATACTTCTAGCCCACTCAATTGGCCTCATTAGCACTTGGACTACAATTGACAGGTATTTTTTTTCTCCCTCTCCCTTTTTATTCTGAAGGTTGCCCTTTTTTTCTCCACTCAAGATCATCTCATCTGAAGAAGTGGGTTTTTGTCCATGAAAGCTCGTGATTATATACATATATAAAGGTGCCATGGGACTACTCATTGTTTTTAACAATGATTCAGTGAGGGTAGCTTTTTTCTATATGCAGAGGTGAGTTGTGTGACATCTCCATACCAAAAAATGGGGACTTGTGGATAATTAAACACCTTGGTGTACAGATGAAATAGTAATCAATTGAATAACTCTTTATTAAGAGAAAAATCTTTAGAACAAGGTGGATGATCCATTCCACATTCAAACTCAGTTACAGCATGTTAGGCTTTGGAGTACGTCTCTCTACATTTAACCCATAAATTCCATATTAACCTTTTTATATTTAAATTACCTGCTCTCTGGGAGCCCCATCTTCTTAAAGTACCTTTAGCTGCTTCTTTTGCGAAACTAAGTGGTTCTGTTATTTCAGGGTACATCTAGACTACAGGCTTACATCGACATAACTTTTGTCAACAGAATCTGTCAACAAAACTTATGTTGACATAAAGCGTCCAGACTACATCGCTTTGTCAACAAAGCAATGAGTTTTGTCGACAAAGAGCGTCCAGACTGTGGGATGCTCTGTCGACAGAAGAAGGCACCCGGAAGTGCTTCTGGAAGGTCACAGGGGCAGCCATAAAGCCCAGGCACTGCTGCATGCTCGCTGCAGAGACGCGTGCTTAAAGGGATACTCCTGGACAGCCGTAGTTCTGCTCCTGCTTTTGGCTTGCCTACCTTATACAGGGAAAGCAAAGCTGCTGCAGTTTTTCTGGCTCTAGTTGCCCTGCTTTGTCGGACACCACAGCTGCTTATTTTCTGGTTTGTCTGTTTGTCTGTCTGTTTGTGTGTTTGTTTGCTTCTGTGTTTGCTTGTGTGTTTGTTTGCTTGTTTGTTTGGGTTTTGGCTTATTTGTTTCTTTCTTTGTATTTTTGTCCATTTGTTTGTTTCTTTTATTCTTTTGTTTGTGTGTTAATTTGGCTTTTTTAGCCATGGAGCCTGAGCTGCCCCTGGGCAGGCGATGGCCCCACACCGTGCTGATGGAAGCTCTGCTGCATGCTCAGGAGAGCATGATGACCTTGGCGGCAGAGCTGGATTCTGAGCCCAGCTTTGAGCCCCTCGCTCAGGCTGCAGCCCTGCTGCCCTTGCCCCCCAACTTATTCCTGGAGAGGCGAGTTTGGAGGCTGGACACCAGTTTGGACTGGTGGGACTGGCTAGTGCTGCAGCAGTGGGACGACGACCAGTGGCTCCGGAACTTCCGGATGTGGAAGGCCACCTTCCAGGAGCTCTGTGTCTGGCTTGCCCCTGCCCTGCAATGCCAAGTCACGCACTTGCGGCCTGCCATCCCCCTGGAGAAGCACGTCGCCATGGTGCTGTGGAAGCTGGCCACCCCCGACAGCTACTGCTCCATGGGGCATCAGTTTGGCGTGGGGAAGTCTACCGTCGGGGCCATCTTGATGGAGGTAAGTCACTCTCAGGGGACACTCCAGGGGGGCAGTCAGGACCAGACACAGGGAATTGGGGATGGGGTGGCAGAGGTAGAAGCACCCCTCAGCAGCTGAGCCAACCCCTCTAATGTCCTGTTCTTTGTGTTTCTATTTGTCCCTTTCTGCAGGTGGTGATGGCCATCAATTCTGGGCTGTTCCACAGGACCATCCGCCTCGGAGACCTGCAGACCATCCTGGCCGGATTTGCGGGGCTGGGGTTCCCAAACTGCGGTGGAGCACTTGATGGGACCCACATCCCCATCCGTGCCCCGCCCCATCGAGCAGCACAGTACATCAACAGGAAGGGCTACTTCTCCGTGGTGCTGCAGGCCCTGGTCGACCACAGGGGACAGTTCACCGACGTTTGTGTCAGGTGGTCAGACCGGGCAAACGACACCTGCATGTTCAGAAACTCGTACCTGTACCGCAGGCTACAGGCTGGGACAGTCTTCCCAGAGAGGAACCTGGCAGTCGGGGATGTGCAGATGCCTATGTGTATCATGGCTGATGCGGCCTGCCCTCTCATGCCCTGGCTCATGAAGCCCTACACCAGCCACTTGGATGCAAGCAAGGAACTGTTCAACTCCCGCCTCAATAGGGCTCGCCTTCAGGTGGAGTGCGCCTTCGGCCATCTGAAGGGCAGATTTAGGTGCCTGCTCATGTGGCTGGACATGGGGGAACACAACATCCCTGATGTGGTTGCAGTATGGTGTGTGCTGCACAACCTGGTGGAGAGGAAAGGGGAGGCCTTCCTCCCTGCGTGGAGGACACGGGCTGATGTGGAGGGAGGACACTTTGAGCAGCCCTGGACAGCTGCTGTCCAGCAAGCCCACCAGTTGGGCTTGCACATTCGAGAAGCCCTGAGGGAGCAATTCTCCCATGGAGGTCAATGAGTTTCCCCAGGGTCTTCCAACTGTGGGGCCCCATGTCCCCGGTGCCTTTTTCCCCAAAACCCATTCACACACTGAGAACAGACAGGGGTTGGTGAAAAAATTTGAACTATTTATTGCACTGTCCCTTTGTTGAAAAACTAACATATAAAACTCTTTTGTTCAGAGAAAATAAAATACTCTTTTGTTCAGAGACAATATAAAACTCTTCTGTTCAAACCAAATAAAGTATTTGTAAACAAACTAAAGTGCTTCCTTCAGTGACTCTCCCAGGTGGGAAGGGGGAATGTCAACTTGGAAGGGGGGAGGGAGGCTCAGGGCTGAGGGGGCTGCCTGGAGGAAGAGCCCCTTGCACTTTGGCTGCGGAGGCCTTCTTGCACCTGGCTGCGTGTGCGGGCTAGGACAGTAGGGGGCTGGGCAGGAGGTGGGGCTGTACCTGGGTCTGGGATGGCAGGGGCTGGGGGGGGAGCAGGCTGAGGAGGAGGGGCAGGACCAGGCACAGGACCAGGGAAGGCCATCGCCTCCCTGATTGCTGGGCAGATGTTCCTGTGCTGCTGGGCAAATTCAGCCAGCAACTGCCTGCGCCACTCAGCCTCTGCCTCCAGCCTCCTCTCCATGGAGTCCTGAATCCTTTGCAGGACTCCTACGTGCTGGCGCACCAGGTCCAGATAGATGTGCCAGTGCCGCCGGGTTCCCTGTGGCCGTCTGGGTGGTGGGGCAGGTGTGGCTCCCCCCTCCTCGTCAGATGGTCCAGCTGTGGAGGACAAGAGGGAAAAGTCATCAGTCATGCATGCTCACCCTTTCCCTGCGAGGGCATGCCCTCCTTCTTGTCAGCAGGCAGTGCCTGTCCTACGGTCAGAGGCTGCTCATGTGCATCTCAGTAAGGCATGGTGTGGCCTGGCCCACAGCCCCGGCCTCCCTGGAGTCCAGAAGGTGTGCAGGCCACCATCTTGCCCCCCCTCACACACACCGCATGGCCGAGCAGCACAGACAAGTGTCAGGCCACGGTTGGGGTTCCCACAGGTTGCTGAGAGGCCTGCAGCTGTGAGGCAATCCCGGCATCCCCGACCCATGCCTGCACCTGGCATCAGTGCCTGCAGGAGCAGGTGGTGCCTAGCAGCCGTGAGGGTGTAGGGGTATGATGGCCCTCCCTGAGGGTGGCCATGGGTGTGCCCCATTGCCCCCCAGGCTGTGATCAGCATGACATGTCACAGTACTGCACCGTGCACTTTGCTCCCGCCTGCCCTGCCCTGTGCGTGTTGGACCCTCACAGCACTCACCTGATGTTCCCTCCCTGGTGTCTGAAGTTTCCTGGGAGGCCTCCTGCATCTGGGTATCTGGCTCCTGGGTGCTCTAGGTGCTTGTCCCCCTCCTCCTCCTCCTCTTGGAGCTCCGGGTCGTCTGGCAGGAGTTGCAGCCGCTGCTGCAGAGGGGTCTCCATGGCAGACTCCACAAGCCTCTCGGGAGGCAAGGGTTCCCCTGCCCCCAGGATCCTGTCCAGGTCCTCGTAGTAGGCACAGGAGTGTGGCCTTTCCCTGGTGCGGGAGCTGCGCTCACGGGCCCTGACGTACCCCTGCCTCAGCTCCTTCACCTTGGCTCTGACCTGCGGTGCTGTGCGGGGGTGGTGGCCTTTCCTGGCCAGACCATCTGCCATTCTGGCATAAATGTCCACATTCCTGTGCCTGGCCTGTGGGAGCTAAAGTGCCTCGTCCTCAGCCTACAGCTCCAAAAGAGCTTTAATCTCGGGGCCAGACCAGAGGGTGCTCGCCATTTAGTGCCCCGGGGGGATGTTTCCCTGGAACGGCTAGGAGGTTCCTGGGGGGCTTGTCCCTGCGACATGTCTCCCGACTGCCCCTACCTGGAAGAGCTGCATAGTCAAGATCCTGGCTGGAGCTGTCTTGCAGCCAAACTGCTGGTTCTGGGTTCCTATGCCTTTTAAAGATGCCTGCAGGCAGGAACAATAGAGTTGCAAGCTGTGGCAGGAGTGTCCACCAAGGGTCCTTCCTGGAGGCTTTTTCTGTTGACACAACTTTTCCCCTGCGTCCACACTGCCCTTTTGTCGAAATAACTATGTCAATAAAGGAGTTATTCCTCGTGGAATGAGGTTTACAGCCGTCGACAAAACTCCTGAGTTATGTTGACGTTATGTCGACATAACTGAAAGGCAGCGTGGACACAGATTTAGTTTTGTCAACAAAAGTGCACAAAACCCTGTAGTCTAGACACACCCTCACAGAACTACTATAATACCATGGGTTTTACTTAAAAAGTTAAGTATAACAGTAAACTCAGTGGGGAATAGTAAATATCTTATTCCAAAAGTCAAACAAGGTAAACTGTTGAGAGTAAACATGAAAGACTACAAATATATACAGTTAGCTATTTATCTCTGCCTATACTCATTACTGACATGAGAGAAACTCACTGCCAAACTATTCTAAAAGCACTGTCAAAAAGCAGAAGGAGAGTAATACAATGGATGCTAAGTAATAGCCTTAGCTTCTGTGATGCAAGGAAACATAAAATATAGAACAAATTAACTAAACTGGTGTGGTTGTGGGACTATAAGTTACCATTGATAATTACTATGTTATGTGATGTCAAGGATTGGTCCTGACCCTTTTATATGCCTCCTGGCTGTAGGAACACAGAAGTTCCTAGGAGCTAGTAGCCTCCAAAACCTTATCCTCTCAGTTCCCAAGGACTCGACTTTATTCTGAACTCAATACTGTAGTTTCTTTAGTCGCATTCAATCAAAATTCATGAGTTGATTGAGCTCAAGTGTTGCTAGTGGGTACAAGGCATGCAACTCACTCCAAGTTACACAGCAAATTTCTTCCTTTATGTTCATTTACACATTACATTGCATTCACTTTACATTGTATTACATGTTTTGGGATTGACTTGGTCATTTTGTAGGAACCAGTTCCTGTAAAGCACACAGTGGTCACGCGTGATTTACTCTTTATTGGTGTATGTAAGGGTTAATTAAGGGGTCTTGGTAAATGCAACCATGGTAATAAGACACGGCACAGGCAGACCCTGCTTCTATTCATTTAGGGCATGTCTACCCCGCAGTGTTATTTCAAAATAATAGCCAGCTTCTACACAGCAAACTCATTGTTTCAAAATAATTTCAAAATAGTGGGCTTCTTATTCCATATTCTGTAGCTCTCATATTACGAGGAATAAAGCCTATTTTGAAATAGTTATTTCAAAATAGGGTCTGTGTAGACAGTGCAGTTGAAGTTATTTCCACCAGGCGCCCTAGTGGCCACTCTGTTCACACTCACCAGAACTCTTTAGTTCCCCTTCCCCTGCAGCCCTTAAAGCCACAGCCAAGGGGGAAAGGGCTTGTGGCACATAGCAGGCCCAGCTCACAATGTGCCACACTACACAGCCCTGACTGCTATCGCTGCTGCCATGGCAGATCCGCATGCTCCCTCTGAGCCCCCCACGGCTGCAAGGGAGCAGGGAGCCACCTCCCAAGCCCCAGCCTGGGGCCAAAAGAAAAAGGCACCCTTGTGGACTGACACAGAGGGTATGTCTACACTACAGCACTAATTCGAACTAACTTAGTTCGAATTAGTTCATTCGAACTAAGCTAATTCGAATTAGCGCATCTAGACCTAAAAACTAATTCGAATTAGCGTTTTGCTAATTCGAACTAGCATGTCCACATTGAGTGGACCCTGAACCAAAGTTAAGGCTGGCCGGAACCAGTGCTGGCAGGTCATCAGCTTAGGGCTTAGAGCGTGGAGCTGCTGCCTCAGGCTAGCCGAGGGCTGTGCTTAAAGGGACCCGACCCCCACCCCGGACAGACAGTTCTCAGGCTTCCCCGCTTGCTTGTCTACCTCGATGAGGGACAGCAAAGCAGTCCCGTCTTGGAGTGCCCTGAGTGCCCACACTCGGCACATCAGAGCACTCGGCCATCAGCCCGGCTGCACTTGCCGCAGGCTGCCATCCAGGGGGGTCATTCGGAGGGCTGTCAGGATCCAGGAGGCCCTGCAGGAGAGCTTCCACCCCGAGGAGCCCGCAGAGCCACCCCAGTCCTCCCCATCGGGGGCTCGTGCCCCATTCCTCCCTCACCTCCTTCCACTTACCCTTCCCTAGCCCCCCTTCCTGATGTAAAAAATAAAGGACACGTGTGTTCAAAAATAGAAACTCTCTTTATTTAACAAAACTGAGGGTGGGGGGGGGATTAACCTCTGGGGAGACTGTGAAAAGGAGGTGGGAGAGGGGAAGAGAGAGGGTGGGAGAGGGGAGGTGGAAACCTGGGAGGAGGGAGCTGGAAGGGGGAAGCCAGGGGAAGAAGGAGGAGGGGAAGTCTAAAACTATGGTACGCCATATCTTCAGTATTGTGTAGAGATGGGGTCTCCTCACCTCAAAAAAGATATTTTGGCCTTGGAAAGGGTTCAGAAAAGGGCAACTAAAATGATTAGGGGTTTGGAACTGATCCCATATGAAGAGAGGCTAAAGAGACTGGGACTCTTCAGCTTAGAAAAAAGGAGACTGAGGGGGGATATGATAGAGGTCTATAAAATCATGAGTGGTGTGGAGAGGGTGCATAAAGAAAAATTCTTCATTAGTTCCCATAATAGAAGGACTAGAGGACACCAAATGAAATGAATGGGTAGCAGGCTTCAAACTAATAAAAGAAAGTTCTTCTTCACAAAGCAAATAGTCAACCTGTGGAACTCCTTGCCACAGGAGGCTGTGAAGGTGAGAACTAGAACAAAGTTTAAAGAGAAGTTAGATAAAGTCATGGAGGTTGGGTCCATGGAGTGCTATTAGCCAGGGGGTAGGAATGGTGTCCCTGGCCTCTGTTTGTGGAAGGCTGGAGATGGATGGCACGAGACAAATGGCTTGGCCATTGTCTTTGGTCCATCCCCTCCGGGGTACCTGGTGTTGGTCGCTGTTGGCAGACAGGCTACTGAGCGAGATGGACCTTTGGTCTGACCCAGTACGGCCGTTCTTATGTTCTAAGCTCAGGGCTCAGGGTTGGGGGTCTCACTGGACCAACTTGATTTTCATGCAACCCTGCTCCTGGGTTCGCATGTGGCCTTTGGTGGCCAGGCTGGCAGCTATCCTGCTCTAGATGGCCACTTTCCTGTGCCTAGTGCAGAGATTGTGGACGTTGGAGGCCTCCCCCCAAACCTCGATGAGGTCCACGATCTCCGCACTAGACCAGGCGGGCGTCCGCCTCTTGCGGCCCCGGGCAGGCTCCTGGGAGCCACCAGCCTGGTCCTGGGAAGAGGGGGAGGGCTGGGTGGCAGGTGCAGGGTCTGCTGGCTGGGTGCTGGCAGGCTTGCACCTGGCACGGGCACCGTAGCCAGACCGTGGCCCTTTAAGGGCTCCGGGGCCGGGAGGGGGGCAGATGAGTTTCCCTGGCTTGGTCCAGAGTGGCCACCAGGGCAACCTGGGAAGGGCTAGCCTCCCACTAGTTCGAATTAAGTGGCTACACAGCCCTTAATTCGAACTACTTAATTCGAACTAGGCGTTAGTCCTCGTAGAATGAGGTTTACCTAGTTCGAATTAAGCGCTCCGCTAGTTCGAATTAAGTTCAAACTAGCGGTTTGCGTGTGTAGCACCTATGAAAGTTAATTAGAACTGACAGCTGTTAGTTCGAATTAACTTTGTAGTGTAGACATACCCAGAGATCCTGGATCTCATTGAGATCTGGCAGGAGCACTACAACATCCAGGATCTCTGCTCCAGATAGTGAAATGTCAACATCTATGGCTGGATGGCCAACAGCCTCATCCAGAGGGGGCACAGCTGCACTCTGAACCAGGTCAGAATGAAGGTGAAGGAGCTCCACCAGGCCTATGCTAAGGCCAGAGAAAGATGTTAACGATCAGGAGCAGCACCCTAGACCTGCCGCATCTTCATCCAGCTTGATGGCATCATGGGAGGTGGGGAGGTTGTCTCCCCTTCTCTTGTCATCATCTCCGGCCTGGACATGCCTGTCCTCTAGCCAGGAGGTCAGCCTGTCCCTGGAGCCAGTATTCCCCTCCTGGGATGTCAGCCAGGGCTCAGACGAGGCTGGGGAAGGACCATCAGGTGAGTTGCATTACTTTCCCTGGACACACGGATAAGGAGGTGATTAGTGACAAGGACTGGTGCACTCCTTGCCGGACCTTCTCAGCCTGTGCACATGGATGCACATGGAGCGCCATTCCAGAGCAGACAGTCACCTTCAGGCGCCTGCTCAGGAACCTTGCACTCTTGCTCATCAGGGCTCTGAAGGGGCCTGTCTTACTCCCCACCCTGTCCCACCACAAGCCACCACTAAGGAGACTGGGGTCAAGGACACACACACAGCAGTGGGCACATGGGCACCCCTGCACACTTGGGGCAGCATGTGCTCCCTGGTAAGCATGGTGAAGCTAGGGGAATCTTCCAGGTGGGCGAGGGAGAGGAAGTGGAGGGACGGGGACGCATCTGCGGCTCACACACACCTCCCCCAGTGCCCTCTCTCTGCTCCTTCAGAGGGTAGGAGTATAAGTCCTTTCCCTTTGGGATGCTGCCACTGCCTAACCAGGCATGTGCGCAGCATGGAGGGAAGCTAAACCTCCCCCGTCTTCTCCCCCTCCCACCCACAAGCTCCCGACCTGGCCAGAACCTACCCATGCCTGCTTGTCCCCAGGGTGAAGGAGTAGTGAGGCTTTCCCCTGGGACATCTGTGCCCCTTCAGTTAAGGGCCCACTGTCTAGGCCACATATGGCCTTGCTCCAAGCACATCGCCTTCATCTGACCCGAGACCTTTCAATGTTGGCTCAGAGATGAGGGCTGGGCTTCAGCCACCCTGTCTCCTGGGATGACTGCCCTTCTCACTTTTCTTTACAGCTGGACCAGCTGTGAGTGAGGCATGACCCACACCTCCCACGCCAGTCTCCAGATCCTGCATGACCCACAGGTGAAGGCAACTCCAAGAAGACCTGCAGCAGGAGCATATCACCTGCCTGCATGCCCTGCAGTGGTCTCTGGACCAGCAGGCCTGTAGACTGGAGGCAGACCTGGAGCTGCACTGAAATACCTGGCAGGAGCTGTTGCAGCAGGTCTGAACCCTGTGTGCTGCTTATACCACCACTGTTGACCACATGTGGCTGCTCCTACTGCTGCTCCCACCCCAGCTCCTGCCCCCCCAGCTTCACCCTATAGCGCCCCCCAACTGTGGCTGCTGAGGACCCAAGGCAGGTGGCACTCCCAGCCCCAGTCTTGAGCCTCTCCCGCCCTGTAGTTCCCCCTCCTCCTCCCTCCCAGATTCTTTCCCCAGTCCCTCCCCAGTTAAAATTACCACAATTAAACAAAAAATAAAGTTTCTTGTTCTGTAACAAAATGTCAGGTTTATTTTATCAACAGGGGAAGAGGAATGGAGGGCAGGGGAAGGGAGGGGTGTGGGAGTAAAGGCACAGAGGGGCAATGCACAGGCCCCTTGTGGGGAGGCCCAGGGGAGAGTGTCACTGGGGTCCTTGTTGGAAACTGTCTCTCAAGGCCTCTCAGATGCACACAGCCTCCTGATGGGTTTGCTGGATGGCAGTCATGCATTGCTGTTCAAAGGCCCTGGCAAGCCACTCAGCCTCTGTCCTCCATCCTGGCAGGAATGTCTCCCCCTGTTCTCACATATATTGTGGAGGACACAGCAGACTACCACAGCTTGGGGGATGTTCCACTTGCCAAGGTCCAGGCAGGTGAGGAGGCAGCGGAACCTCATTTTCAAATGGCCAAAGGCCCCTCCACTACTATGCAGGCACTGCTGAGATTGGCGTTGAAACATTCCTTGCTTTGGTAAGGTGTCCAGTATAGGGCTTCATAAGCCAGGAAAGCAGAGGGTAGGCTCCGTCCCCCACAATATGCATTGGCATATCCTCTTCCCCAGCCCCGATGGAGCGGTCGGGGAAAAAGTGCTGGCGTGCAGCTTTTGGAAGAGGCTGGAGTTCCTGAAGATGTGGGCCTTGTGCGCCTTCTCTGACCACCTGACACTGATATCTGTGAACCTGCCTTGGTGGTCCACAAGTGCCTGTAGCATGATTGAAAAGTACCCCTTCCAGCTGATGTATTCAGAAGCCTGGTGGTTGGGGGCCCTTATGAGGAGGTGGATTCTGTCAATGCTCCCCCCCAAGTTGGGCCCTTGGCGGCAAAGCCAATGATGATGGGGTCTGCATCGCCCTGGATGATAACTCTGCACAGCAGAATGGTGGCCCTCACCAACCGTAGAAGTAACTGCACTAGGAGGTGTGGCATGAGGTCTAGGAGCCATCGACTGCTTGGAGGCAGGTCAGGCTCCATGGTGGAAGTGCTGTGGTGTCTGCAAGGGCAACCAGAGCAGGCAGTGAAAAGGCTTTGCTGTCCCTCAAAGAGGTAGGCAAAGGAGAGGTGTCTGAGACACAGCTGTACAGGGGGACCCTTTAAACACAAACCTCAGATAGCCTCGGGAAACAGCTCCAGTAAGTGACTGCTGTCCTGATGCGCTGCCTGGAGTTCTTCTGGGGTGTTTTAAATGCATTTCAGGCTCCAATCAGTGTAGAAGCTCTATTTTGAAATAGCTCAGCGCTATTTTAATGGGCATTTGCAATGTAGATGCACTATTTCAAAATAATCAAGTTCAGAGTTTTTATTCCAAAATAGCTCATTCTGAAATAACACTGCAGTTTAGATATACCCTTACACACTTGTTTTGATTCCTCCTTCCCTGCTTGCTTGGGATAGATAGAATGTAGCTGCACCCAAGATGTAATTTTTTAATAAATGTCCTGTGTGTTAGCAATGATATCCTCCTTACTCCCTTATCCGCTGTGCTTTATACATTCAGGGTCATATATCCTGTACTCCTGATAAGCTGCTGATGCCAGGAGTTTTGTGATGTGAAACTTGCCAACATCAGCTAAAAAGCTGTAAACAATAAACAGGGGCGGTATAATTATATTCACCACATTATTTTGATTATGCATTATATGGGTGTTCACATTACTAAATTAGATCCTAAAGAGTGATGTAATAGTTAGTATGTAAATACACTTATCAAAGCTAAAAAGGTGTACTTGGGTAACTTCGTTGCTCGTTTGCATCCCATGTAGGCGGGATCTGAGATGGAGCGAGTATCAGCAATAAAGATGCCCTGTTACCCTATCTGCTTCTGGGTCAGACTGTTTCTTTTCTAACACTCTTTATCTCACCTTTCTTTATTGATGGTTACTGAGAATGATTTCCTGGGAATTCCCTCTTATCTTAGCTGGTACAGACATTCTGTTTCCATTCTGCTGATCTGTTTGACTCCCTAATTCTGTCTCTCCAAAAATGAGGCCTCATCCCCCTATCCAGTTACTCATGTTTAGTCAGGCCATCTCTAAGCATTTGATGTGGTTTTATTATTTGTCTTACATATAGCTATTGCCAAATAAAGCTAATCTAACACTAGGCTATTCCAGATAAAGACTGTCAGACAGATAGTTCTAAAATGGAATTGCTAGCCACTGGAAGAGAAAGAAATTTGAGAGAACATATTAAACTTCTACGATGTATGAAACCAGAAGACAAAATTTTGTCTCATTAGCTTGTTTGGATATTGTGATTTTTTTTTAAGAAACAAAATGATAGGTCACCTAATCTAAGGATGAAGGCATTTTTTTGTTTTGCTTTATTGTTTTTCCTTTCTCACTCCACAGGAATTCACAATTTTTTTCTCAGGTCAAAAGGGCCAGGAAAAAGTTCAAATGATTTTAATTCCTAGATGCAAGTAGATATGGAAAATGTTAAGAGCAAAAGACTGGCTGAGTATAATTTTTAGAAGAAAATGGCCAGTACAGCAGTATGAATTACCTACATCAAAGTACCCTGTTCAGCAAAGGAGGAACTCCAGCCACAGATGTGTAACACAGAAATTATATATTTCAATCAAGGATTTGGCAGTGATATTGAAACAAAAATTGTTGTCTGGCTTTCTTTGACATTGATTTTTCCTGATTGAATATTTGAGTTTTGTATTTTATCCCTACAGATAAAATGGGCTACTTGTGTAGTTTAGTATAAGTATTGCTCAGACCTCAGCCTGGCCATAGCAACGTAATTATGAGGAAGCATGGAAGAAGGACACCAGATGAGAACTCTTTCCCTTGATGATAAACAAATGTTGAGTATTTTTCTTGAGTATGATGAATAAGAAATAATTTACGAAAAAAGGGATTTACTAAATGTTAGATTCTGATCAATCTATGGGAGATGCTTCTTTTCAAAGGAGCCATGAACAAATTGGGAAGCAAAAAGAAGCATACCTCACTTCTGATACAGCAAATTGCTCTTTATTTAAAGACACTCTTTAAATATGAATAAGATTTTAAAGCCTGTCAAAGATGGCACACAAAGATAAAAATAAAGAAGTGTTAGGACAAAAATGTTCTTTTTGCTATGCCCTGAATTAATTTGCATGTCAGTCAAAAATCTGTCAATGCATATGCAATATAAGTGGCACGAGTTAAGATATTAAAAGAATAGGTAAAGTAACAAATAGAACTCAAGACTGAGGAAGAGGAAAGTGACAGCTGTGATGAGTAAGAATTCTTACCCATGTATTGCATGTATTCAGCTATACCAATAAAGCCACAAATGGTGAAGGAATGGCAACAGAACTGCCAATTATAACGGAGTGAAGTGTAAACAGAGATACAAAGTCTGCTAAGCAGAACTGTATCCAGGTGGCAGGGCTTTTCTCTTGACCCACCCATCCACAAGAGTCAGAACCTTGAGTACAGCTGCTAAAATTCTGATGGTTCGTTGTAACAGATGTGGCTCATTAATTCTATCCAGGCTATTGGGGGAGTCGGGGAATTATCTATCAGAGGAGATGGGACATGAACATATGAGGTCCTAAAGGAAAACCAAAAGAAAATAATGCAGTCCGATTTGATTTTTTGCCTTACCCTTAAATACAAACCCCGGAAAAGATACAAGTTTGGACTCTAGTTCAAGGCCATGTGGCATTTATTGAAGACAGGGTAGAGATTCAGCTTGTTTATAAGGAGTCTGAAAGTTTGATCTTAAAATATATGGCCCATTTGTCTCGAGAGACGGTGGTAAGCAGTGGCAGTGACAGTCTATGAGTTGTGCCTAGATCTGCAACTTCTTTCATGGCTTATGCGTCCAATATTGGATTGCACAGTTGATTACAATAGCTACATGACACTCTACTTCCATTTTCATAAGTCTGAGAATTTTTCCTTCTGAGAAGGAGTTCTTTTGCATGACTTTCACAGGTCCTATCAAAAAAGATGTGCCCTGTTGTAATAATTGTCGCCAGTTGTTACAATCTGATGACGTAGATTCCCAAGAGCTTGGATTGATGTTAAACCTTTTCATAGTGTTTTTACATATATCCTTGAATCTTAACTTTGGCCTTCCTCTTCCCCTTGCTCCACTTATTATTTCACCAAAGAGGATTGCTTTGGGAAGGCATTTATCACTCATTCTGCTCACATGGCCAAGCCACCGGAGTCTTCTGTTGTTAAGGATCACTATGAGACTGGGTATGCCAGCTCTTTATAGGACATCTACATTTGAAACTTTGTCTTGCCACTTAATATTCATGATTCTGCGAAGGCAGTGAAGGTGGAAACTACTCAATTTTTTCTCTTGGCACGAGTAGGTAGTCCAGGTCTCAGACCCATTAAGCAAGACACTTAATACGCATGCTTGGTATATCAGTATCTTTGTTTTCAATGTCAGTTTGGGATTGTTCCATGCTCATTTCATAAGTCTGCCAAATGTTGTGGCTGCCTTCCCAAGTCTGATGTTCAGTTCTTCATCCATGGAGAGATTTGTGATGACAGTAGACCCAAGGTAACAGAATTGTTGAACCACCTCTAATGGACTGTCATTCAAAATGACCTTTGGGTGGTTGAGATACACCTTGAGCAAACACAACAGTTTTTCTTCACACTTATGTCGAGAGAGAACAGTTTACTAACTCTGGACAGAGAATCCATCAGTGCCTATAGCGTGTCTTCATTATGTGCGACAAGCACTGCATCATCTGCAAATAGAAGTTCTCTAAAGAGAACTTTCTTGACCTTAGTTTTAGCCTTGAGTCATGTTAGGTTGTAAAGAGAACTATCTAACCTTGTGTGGAGAAATACATCACTGTGTGAGTTTAGAAATGAAAAATTTAATAGGACTGAAAAGAGTATACCAAAGAGAGTAGGAGCAAGGACACATCCCCGTTTGACTCCACTCTTCACCACAAAGGGTTCAGATGTAGATCCATCATAGTATACTGTTGCTTTCATATCTTTATGAAAAGTTATTATGAGCTTGAGTAGAATTGGTGGACAGCCAATCTTAGTTAACACTTTGTACAGTCCTGATCTACTGACTGTATCGAACGCCTTTGCTAAGACCACAAATGCTATAAACAGCAGCGTTCCTTGCTCTCTGCATTTTTCTTGTAGTTGTCGAAGAGAAAAAATCATGTCCATTGTTGACCTGCCAGCCTTGAAGCCACACTGTGTTTCTGGATAGACTCAATCTGCGAGTTTTTGCAGGTGATTAAAACTGTCATGGGCAAATGCTTTACCTGTAATGCTTAGCAAAGGGATGCCTCTCTAGTTGTTACAGTCCCCCTTATCACCTTTGTCTTTATAGAGAGTAATGATGTTTGCATCTCTCATATCATGAGGGACCTCTCCCGCTCACCAACATTTTATAAGTAAGTCATAGAGGAAAGGGACGAGGACAGCTTTGATAGCCTTCAGGACTTCAGTTGGAATCCCATCATAACCTGGTGCTTTTCCACTGGAGAGAGCATCAAGTACTTGGGAAAGCTCTTCCACTATAGGCTCTACATCTAGCTCTAACATTTCTGGAAGAGTTGGAATGAGGTTATCAAGTTCAGGATGTATTGTACGCTCATGGGAGTAAAGACTTGAGTAGTGTTCCACCCATCGAGACATCTGTTGGTTTTTATCTGTGATCACCTGTGCATTTAGATGTTTCAATGGAGCAACTTTGGTAACGTTTGGTCCAAGTGCTTTCTTCAGTCCATCATACATGGTTTTCAGGTCGCCCATATCTAATGTTTTTTGAATTCCAGTACATAGATTGGCCCAATACTTGTTTGCACACTGCCTGGATTCTCTCTGAAGAACAGATCTTGTATGGCGGAGCTGATCTCTTGAACTTTGCGATGGATTCTTTATGTTGTTCAGAAAAGCCTTGTTTTTTTCTTCAAGAAGAGGCCTGAGAATGTCAACATTTTCATCAATCCAGTCTTTGTTGGAAAATTTCTGTGTTCCAAAGGCAGATGTGGCACATTCATATATTGCAGCACTCAGCATGGACCATGTCTTGTCAACAAACTGCTGGACAGGTCTGTCTTCCATTTTGCGAGTGAATTCTTCTGCAAAGACAGAGCATTTCAGTGCATGTCTAGTACTGAGAGTGTTAACCTTTGGTTTTCTGCTATCCTTTGACGTATGGAGTTTCTTTGGAGCAATTTTCACTCTACTGATAGTCAATGAGTGATCAGTGTCACAATCTGCGCTGTGAGATGCATGTGTAAATTTAACGGAGTTGAGATGTTTTCTGAGGACCAGTACCAGGTCAAGTTGATGCCAGTGACCAGGTCTGGGGTGGTGCCATGAGACCTTGTGGCAGTCTTTTAAGTTGAAAAAAGTATTAGTGATGGAGAGATGATTCTGAGAACTGAATTCAAGAAGCCTTTGACCATTTTCATTCATTTTCCCAATGCCGTGATGACCTAGGCAAATGGGCCAGGACTGGTGATCGCGTCCCACTCTTGCATTAAAATCACCAAGTATGTACAGTTGTTCACTGGATGAACAGGAATTGACAACTTTCTGAAGATTACCATAGAAGTGGTCCTTGTCTTCAGTGCACGACATAAGTGTGGGTGCATAAGTACTTATGATGTTAACATATCCTGACTTGGTGCTGAGCTTTAGGGATATAACGCATTCTGATTCAGCTATGGGTGTATTGATAAAGTTCATCAGATTGTTTCAAACAGCAAAGCCAACTCTGTAAAGACGGCGTTTCTCTGAACTCAAACCCTTCCAGAAGAAGGTGCAGTTGGTTTCTTTTACTAATCCAGCATCTGCCAGTCTGGTCTCCTGGAGAGCAGCAATGTCAACATTCAATTTATGTAACTGTTGGTCTATGACTACTGTTTTACATATTGAATCCGTGTTTGTAAGATCATGATCAGGTTCAAGTCCAGGACACATTGTCTGCACATTCCAGCTACCAAGCTGGAGGCAAGTTGGTTTATTGTATCAACTGTAGTAACTGTATATAGCTGTGTGTGGGTAAGTGTCTCCTCCTGAGCTCTGCATTGCCTAGGCTAGTGTTTGAGGAAAATGAGTTGCCCAGGCAGCACTATCCCCCTCTCGGTCGCCCCAGTTAGATCCAAAGGAAAGACAAGAGCCAGTACGTTAGGAACTGAGGTGACTGCAGGAGATGCCAGAAAAGCAGATTGGATGAAACCTCACTGTTAACCGCTTTAGGGTCTCTACTCTGGATTATCTGTCTGGGTTTCCTCCCATAGCCTTTGGATCTCCCAAACTTACCCACAAGGCAGTGGGAAATTTTCTGTCAGGGTTCTCTTCCCTGGGTGATGTAAAGAGTCACTATCCCTTAGAAGCCGGTGACCAATGGTTCATACGCCAATCTGATTATCTAAAGTAATCCAGGGACCCAAGTATCCCAGACCCTCAACCAACAGAGTGAGAGGGTAGGGCAGCCTTATTTGATGGTGGGCTGCACTCATCATGTCACAACATCGTCATCAGGCACTTGTGACTTTTAGTCAGAGCATCGGATATCACCCAATGTCCCATCACACCCTGGTAATGTTGCCGCTGCTGGTCTGCGGCTGCATATTCGCACGACAAAGCGCACTTATTTTGCAGCAAACCTCTGAAAGGAGGCCCCCTCCTATCCACTACCTGGAGACATGCCAGGTAGCATGCAGCTCTGCCAAATGGTTGGGGTCCCCATTGAGTATGTATGGTCTTAAAATACACTCTGTACAAATCCCATTGTGTGTCCCCTCTATCAACACTCATTCAGTTAAATTTTACTGGCACATCTGTATTTGTACAATATTAAATGACAAATTTGAATCAGTTACTATTTTCTCATTAATGATTTCCTGTTCACTACATATATAATGCCTTCAGATTATTAAATTACAAAATATGGTATATGCAAAAGGAGAACCATACTGTTGAATTCATCACCATTGATCTCTCAATGATTTTCAGTTACAATTTAAAAAAATTCTTCTAATTTCCAGCCCTGTGAATGGTTATCAGGGATTTGCAATTAAAACTAAATGTGTTCTTCCTCAAATATCACTCCTCGTAATAATGATTAAATGGGAAAATTTAGACCCTCAGCAATACCTATGCAGCTCATTGCATTTCATGGTGAAACTAACTGATATTTGGACCATGTCTACACTGTGATATTACCAAGTAGCCTTTTCTCTATAATTGAGGCACTTAACTGTAAACAGAAATGTGTCCACACCACTTAGTTATGGTACTTCTGTTATTAATCATTTTATATCATATCTCTGCATCGGTTTGAATTAATCACTTAGCATTCTGGGCAACTACAATCTATACTCAATGGGGAGCCCAACCCAAAATAATTTTTTTCCTGAAACACATTTTCTGCCTTTCAAACAACCTCCCAACCTCTCTAAGCTTATTGTCAGAAGCAAACTACCCACCCACCAGAATGCACCAACTCAAAATGGCACCACAGCCTGCCTCAACAACAGCCACAGAACCTTTAGACATATCTCCACCACTATGATGATCAACACCCTCCCGCACACAATACTCCCTTCAAGATCCCCAAGTCTTGCACATGCCTACCACAACATGTGGTCTACCTCATCCAGTGCACTATTATGCCCCTACAAGTGTGTGTATAAAATCAGACAATCACTTCACTCTAAAATCAAGTCACATAGGAAAATGATAATATACAAAGCACCCTATCACCTCTAAGTGAACACTTTTCACAAAGTATTCTCTTGATATCTGACCCATTAGTCCTTATCCTCAAAGGAAACCTGACCATATTTTCAAAGATGAGTCTGGGAGTTTAGAGTCCAAGAAAACTGTGAATTTAAAAATAATGACCTTCATAAAGATACTGGATTTCTGGGTTTTTACAACCATCTACAACCCAATTAGCCCCCTTTTTTTCATGTGACTACCGGGGTGTTAAGAGGGCTCTCTTCCTTAGAACATGTGCCTACTATTTATGCAAAGCAATCTATTTGACCTTATGTTTAGCTGTGACAGTGTAAGTAGCTTTCCCAGTCCTGAGGAAAAGCAATGTGTGGCTTGACAGTTTGTGTCTCTCACCAATAGAACTTAATATTAACTCACCCACCTGGTCTCTCTGTCTGGTGGAGCAATAGGACTAGTCTGAGAAAAGAATGTTAAGCAAGTCAGAAAAAGAAAGGAAAGGCAAATTTGCTGAAGTAATGTAGGTCTGAAATTTGACACTGAAATAGGTTACTAATCTTTCCTGCTTTGAGGAAGCAGCTGGTTTTTGTTCTGGGTTTTTTTTTACTCTCTGTTTTAAATTTTTTGTAAAACTCACAATATCTCTTAATGATAATTCATTAACTTGAAGCCAAATTAGTATCTTCTCTCACTGGTCACTCGATAATGAGTAGGATGTCTTCCTGTCACCCTCTTATTTGTGGATCCGTTGATGGCTAACCAGCCCAGTTCTGGAGACGCAGGTCTTATCTCAGAAGGGACAGGTGCTGGTGACTATTGAAGGGATATGGGGCAGTTTTTGCTGCTCTTTTTCTCCTTCTCCACCTCTCCTCATCTGCACTGTGGTGGGACCTCTCAAATTGTGTCACCTTCTCACAGATTACTGCTCTCTACTGGGGATGGTCCTGGGCAAGGTTCTGCCAAGTGTCAACACCAATGCTGCACTTTTTCATGTTTGCTTTCAACACGTCCTTAAATTGCTTCCTCTGGCCCCCAATGCCCCTCCATCCTTCCTTCAGCTCAGAAAACAGAATCTGTTTTGAGAGGCACTGATCAGGTATCTGGACCATGTGACCAGTCCAGCAAAGTTGTTTGTCGATGATGATAGCTTCAGTGCGCCTATCCTCCCAAGGTATATTCTTCTGAGGCATCATGGATGATATTGTTCAAGTACCTTTAGGTGACACTTATATGTTGTCCAGGTTTCAATGTGTACAGCAGTGTTGGAATAACCACTGAGTAGTACACAAGGAGCTTTGTCTTGGCACTGATGGCCCAGTTCATAAAGACCCTTGGTCTCAGGTGGGCAAAAGCAGAATGTGTACAGCTCAGTATACATGCATATAAAATGGGTATTTGTGTATTAAGAGTCAGTTAGGACATAGAAGTATAAGCTCTTTGCTTACTATTAAGACCTTGTACTGCACAAGTTACAGATGCAAATAACTGTAGTCAATGTATAAGAAGGCAATGAAAGCATAGTAGGATCAGTCAAATGAACATTATGATTTGATTCTGTTTAATTTCCCTAAGAAACACAGAAGAAAGTTATGTTAATGTGGCATCATCACATTAATTGTGACTTTAAATGTACAAGAGTTACAAAATTATGAATTATAGTTTCTAAAGAAACTATGACTTAGATACCTTTCATATATAAACACATTTATTTTAGAGCTGAGTGAACAATGCAAATGTTTTCTCATAAATATAATCTCAAATTTTTAAATAAATTCACTGCAACTCTGTGTGTGTGTGTGTCCCCTCTATCAACACTCATTCAGTTAAATTTTACTGGCACATCTGTATTTGTACAATATTAAATGACAAATTTGAATCAGTTACTATTTTCTCATTAATGATTTCCTGTTCACTACATATATAATGCCTTCAGATTATTAAATTACAAAATATGGTATATGCAAAAGGAGAACCATACTGTTGAATTCTAGAACATTTGTGTATAGAAATGTCCTTATTGTTCTATAGTCAACTTCTTAGCCTTAGTATTGCATTAATGTATTTCTTGCAGTGAAGCAACAGAGATGCAAGTTTTCCAAATATATCTGAATTGTTAGGAACATAAATTCTGTTGAAAATTAGCAAATTTGATAATGAATATGAACAACATTTAGGACCCAGCCTAAATGCACATGAGTAAATTTAGGTATGTGACTATGACTACTCATGGGCATAAAGTTATTCATTTGCTTAAGTGGCTGCTAGATGAGGGCACTAGATATTTAGATGCTAGGAGAATGGAGGGAATATTTCAGGCGGACTGGAAAAGAGACTGCTTTAGATCAGGGTGTTTTGTAGCAAAGATGTCTTGTTCCAAGGAAACTTAGTTTGAAAGTCAAAGTCCTTTGACCCAGAACAAAAAAAAAAAAGTTTCAGATTAGGGCGATCAATTAATTGCAGTTAACTCATATGATTAACTAAACAAATTAATCATAATTAAAAATGTAATAATGATTAATCACAATTTTATCACATGGTTAAACAATACCAATTAAATTTATTAAATTCTTTGGAAATTTTTCTACATTTCCATATGCGTTTTATTCTATATTTTAGTTGAAATCAAATGTATATGAATTTTAAAGTACAAATATTTGCACTGTGAATAAGATTAGTAAAATAGTATTTTTCAATTCACTTTATACAAGTACTGTACTGCAATCTGTCTATTCTCAAAGTACCACTTACAAATGTAGATTTTTTTTAACATAACTGCACTAAAAAATCAAACAAATAATGTAAAACTTCAAACCTTACAAGTCCACTCAGTCCTACTTCTTCTTCAGCCAGTCACTAAGACAAACAAGTTTGATTACATTTGTAGGACATAATGTTGCCTCTTATTTACAATGTCACCTGAAAGTGAGAACTGGTGTTTGCATGACATTGCAAGATATTTACATGCAGATATGATAAACATTCATATATCTCTTCATGCTTCAGCTACCGTTCTAGAGGACATGCTTACCATATTTTTAATAAGTGTCATCATCATGTAATTAAATTTGTGATGGAATTCCTTGGGAGCGAATTGTATGTGCCCTGCTCTTTTACCCACATTTTACAATATATTTCATATTATAGCAGTCTTAGATGATGACCTAGCACTGTTATTCATTTTAAGAACTCTTTCACTGCAGATTTCACAAAAACAAAACAAAACAAAAAAGAAGGTACCAATTTGAGATTTCTAAAGATAGCTACAGCACTCAATTCCAGGTTTAAGAATCTGAAGTGCCTTTCAAAATCTAAGAGGGATGAAGAGTGCCGTATGCTTTTAGAAGTTCTAAAAGAGCAACACTCTGATGTAGAACCCGAACCATGACCACCACTACCACAAAAAAAAAAGTCAATCTGCTGATGGAATCTTACTCAGCTAATGAAAATGAACATGCACTGGTCTGCACTGATTTTGATTGTTATTGAGCAGAACTTGTCATCAGCTTGGACACGTGTTCCCTCTAATGGAGGGACATTTGAATCTTTAGCACATGTGGCACAAATATCTTGCTACGTGTGACATTGTAATTACAAAGCAGAAAGAATTATCTCCTGCAAACGTAAACAAATTTGATTGTATGATTCACAGAACAAGAAGTAGGACTGAGGGGACTTGTAGGCACCAGTATTTTACATTATTTATTTTTGAATTAAGTTTTTGTACATAAGTCCACATTTGTAAGTTCAACTTTTATTATAAAGAGATTGCACTATACTACTTGTGTTAGAGGAATTGAAAAATACTTGCACTAAGCAACTGACATTTCACAATATTGTGATCTGACAAAACTCGAGCCCTAGCAAAAGAAATCAACAGGTTTCAAGGTAAGAGTGTGTACAGATACTTACCCCAGATTCCTGTATTATAATTTGTGCAAATCTCCCTGAATGAATCTACAATATTTGGAGCACGTCTGGGAATCTGTCAGTTAATTCTTTCCCATTCTCATGAATCTTTTCCAAGACACTTTCTACCTCCAAACCATTACCTGAAATGCTGCTCTGACAACAAGTAAGCATGTTGACAGATTTCATATTTTCCTTGCAATGTATAACTCTCTTGCAATGTAACATATCACTTACAAGGAAGTTCTATGGGGAAAGCAGCTGTAACCATCATACATTACCACTCCAGCACCCAATAAAACATTCTGTCCAAGAAAATATATTTTATTTGAAATCTAACTGCAATGAAATCAATATAGGACAGTGTCCAAATCAAAATGAGCGTTAATGAAAGTTCATATATTACAATTACAGATTTCAATTAAGTGAACAAATAACCTCTCTCTCCTCATCCAGACATTCTGTATTGATTTTATATGAGTTACTATTATTCCAGGCATGCATGCTTTCCATAAAAGCTTGTATGTACTGGAGTTTTAGATCTAATGTAACCTCTGACTATATATTAACTGTAGCTTTACGTGTATTACCCTCTGTTACCCTCACAATTTTAGTACTTGTATTATGTATATATTTAACAAGGAAAAGGTCCTATTGAAAATGACTTTTCATCTTGGTATATACTGACAGCTTTGCGTTGCAGAGATTACAATGTTGGTTGCCATAAATATAGCAGTGTATAAAATAAAAAGAGTAATATTTTTATATAAAGCCCTTCATCCGAAAGGGTCACATATCACTGAGAACTATAAAAACATAACACCACTGAAACACATTCACCAGAATGGGGAGGAGGGAACAGCCAACTGGTACTCTGCACAGTGGAAGGGAAATCATAAAAGACAGCTGCAGGAGAAGACCTTTCTTTTGGAGTGCCAAAAGAGTTTTGGAGCTCAGTTCTTAAAGTCTCATCTGAAAGACCCACAAATTAGCATGGCAGCTAATTTGAACCAAGAAGGGCTAAATATTCATTGCTGGGCTTTCACCTTGTGGTTCCAGGAAGTATCTCATCATTCATATTGCAAGGTTAGTCTATCTGGAATTTAGTAATGATACCTGGGATCAACCAAAATTTGTATGTAATTGATAAGTAGAAATGGCAACTACAGTTTAACAAGTTCTGTTTTCATGTACTGTAATATACAGTCTTATGTTATAAGTATGGTTGTGGAGCTAAATTTGATTGTAGTGCCAATGACACTGGTTCATATTACTCATCATGTTCCACATGGAGCACGTTTACCCTACAAAGCATAATGGGGTTCCATGTTGAATCTACATCCTGACAATTTTTCCAGAGTTTCTGCTGGAACATTTTTCCTGAGCCCAATTTTTCTAAGATAATCCATCAGCCACAATAGGAAACTTTCTCACCAGGATTTCAAAGACCTCATTTGTCTCCCCGCCCCCCCTTTATTACATTCAGCAAGATACATTTGTTTTGTTTTCATGTACTGGAGACAAGGGAGAAAATGCATTTTCTTTTCACACTTGGCAGTATCACTGGTTTTATACACAGAACAATGTTGCTTTGTTCCAAATGAGCCAAACACCACTGTTTTAATAAGGACTCTAAGGAACCAGGAGTGACAACATGGGAGTTGAGCTTTGATAATATAAGTGTATTGTGCCAAGACTTTATTGTGCCAAGACTTCAGCAGGAGTATGTCAGCACAGCTTCATTAACTAATTTATACTACTTGAGGATCTGGCCAATTACCTGGAAAATACCCATTGAGTCCACGTAGAGTTATCTCTCTGAAAGGACTGTGTGATGATCAGTTTATCTGATCATCCATTTTGTGGATTATCATTGGAGCCATTATGAAATAGTGAGATCTACAAATAGATTTGACAGCAAAGGGAATTTGATTCCTACACAAAGAGCAAGAGCATCAGTAGGTCTAGGATTTGGGACATTCCATTTTGTCATCACCTGAGAATATCTCCTGGAGTTTACTGAAGACTGTGACAGGCCTTTACAAGACAGATTGTAGCTCCCTTAACCAGGACTCCCTCTTCCAGCAACGCCCATGGTCCAGCATTGACCATAGCTGTTCCTGGACCACAGAGCCCATAAACAGGGAGGTCTGGCAGCTGGACAGAAGCACCGTAAGAAACACCAGCAACTCAGTGGTAAGCCACAGTGTGTGTGTGCACAAGGGGTGGGGAAGATGTGTGGGACAGCAAGGAGTTCTGGCCCCAGCAATAGCCGTGGAGCTCCAGCCCCAGCAGTGGCCAGGGAGCTCTGGCTCCAATTGCAGAGCTCTGGCCCCAGCCAGGGTGCCAGGCAGCTGTGTAGCTCTCCCCAAGCTGTGGGGCTCCGGCAATGGCACTTCAGCTCTGGCAGCAGCAGGGCGGGTGGCATCTATAGAGCCCCAGGGGGTTGGGGCAACTGTGGGGGCAGGTTGGAGTGCTAATAAGGTGGCAGCTCAGGTCAGGAGAGGAAGGACCTTCCCTGGTCCAGAAAATCCCCTTGTTTGAAACTAGAGAGGTCCTGAGGGTACTGGACCAGCAAGGTCCAACCTCTATTATCTCCAACTTTTGTGAATCTTGACTAGGCTCCTGTTGCTGAAAAACACACCGTTCTCATAGGAGTGCAACCTTTCTGCACAAAATAAACTCCAATCACTGCTCTGAAGGCATGAACCAGATGCCATTTCTCTATAGTGTATAATGTCTTAAACAAGGAAGGCATGACATAGATGTGTGCTGGAGTTCATGTGTGCAAAACAGAAAATATCATTCATTCTGAAGTTCAAGAGCAGCTGGATGTCCCTTGAAGACACTGGATAAATAAGAGCCACTGCAGGATGTTCAACAGCAGTTAAAAGGCTAGGGTTCAGAGGCATGGCCATTCTCAAGCAGGAGAGGATGAGAGGTCTGAAGCACTGCACACGGAATAGGGGATAACTGAAACACAAGCAACTGCTAATAGGGAAAAAGCTTGCCTGGGCATTTGGATGACAATTCCATAGCATATGTTTGCTTGTGTGCTATGTCAATGCACACAGAAAACTTGTTTGCAAAGTTCCGTGTTGCCTACATTAATTGTTCATTACGTGGGGGACACTGGAGGCTCTGGAAAACATGAATTCAATGAAGAAGAAGAAAAAGAAAAAAAGAGGAAGAGGAAACAATCACTTTAAACAAACAACACTTTCAATTTTCCTTTGAAAAATCACATTGCCTTTTTAAAATGCAAAAACAAATGTAAAAACAAAATATGGCAGTTTCTGTGACTCCACATGCTTGCACAAATAGAAACAAAATCAAATTCTGATGAAACACAAGGTATCCAAGAATTATCCCTTTTAAAATTAAAGGAAAACACTGGAAAACTACAAGCTTTTCCTTTTGGAAAGTGCACATCAAAACCACCCTGCAAATTATCAAAAACCAAACAAATACGTTCTGGGGAACAGGAAGTGAAGTTTGTTTGAGGATACAACCTGTCTGCTTTTCTGAGTGAAAATGAGGGACATGAAATTAGAGGTCCAAGGAAAGTGTGATTTGGAAATGGCAATTCCTGCTCCTTTCTTGCCTCAAGCTCACTTTGCTCCACCCACAGCAGAATCAACACAGCATGGACAATACCCATTTCTTGTTGGAAAGTTTATCTTTGCAATCATAAAGGAGGCAAATTTTCCTGAAACAAACATGTACCTCATCTGGAGAGGAGTGGGAGAAGCCTCTCCTCTTCACCTTTCCTCACTTGTGTAACCATCCACTAGTGAGCAGGAAGGAATTCCAAGTTTAAGGAGCAGCATGGCAGGAAACTGGAAAGATGATAGTGGGAGAGAGATACAAAGGAAGCAGGAAGAGGGAAAGCATAATAGGAAAATAAGAGGAAATTTCTTGTCAAGTGACTCCTCATTGAGGATTAAGTATACTCCTAGTTTTGAGGGGATTTGCATAGCAATTTTTGGGTTCTTTGCAATCAAAAAAGTCTTGAGAATATTGTGTAAAGCACTTAAATAAACAACAAGTATACCCAAATAGATTTTTATTAAAATGTCCCAGTTAAAGCAAAGACCCACATGGACAAAAAAAATATGGAAAGTTTTCATTCAAAGGAAACCTTTTCGGAAACTTACACATCAGTGAAAATTAGGAGCTACAATGTAAACCGAGTTATAACTTTATCTATCATATTCACTATTGGGAACAAAATACAATCAATTGTAATATATCTTAAACTTATTGCAGTTACTCACAGTTCATATTTTGTTTTTCCAATTTATGCTGTTTCTGTATAATTAGTCAGGGCGGAAACAAATATCTATATTCTGTATGTCAATGGTTTCATTTGCTAAAACTATAAAATACCTCATCAGCAGTGTGAATACATCAGTAATGAAAACATTAGCTGTCATTCAGGGATTTGATATCCAATACTTTAAAATGTTTCATCTGATAGTTCAAGTTTGGGTGCAAATAAGTGAACGAATCAGGTGAAGGACATTTTAAAGATAGTGAAAATGCTGAATTGGTGATAGCGTGGCAATGTGAGCAGCAAAGGAAACATTTTGAGTTAATGGTGGAAAGACTTAGTAACGGGCACAGAAACAGAAAGAACCAATTTTTGCAGATTAGGTATAATCAGTTTAATCGAGGACAGGGTGCAGTGCTCTGGTGAGAGTTTCATTTTACAGTAGATCAAGGAGCGGGGATCGTTAAGAGCTAGACTTGAAGAAAAATTCAATACTGGGAACTTGTGGACCATAACAAATTCCTCAGACTGCAAACACAACACTGCCTCTAAAAGTGCAGAGAGCACTGCAATTTAGCTGGTTGACCTATCTGTGTGACAGTCTTCTAAAATTACCTATCACTGTAGTAGACTAGGAGCCTGGTATACAAGTAATGAATGAGAAAGGAGTACTCTGAGCTTATCAGATACAGTTGAACAAATGCTCCCCTGCATGTGTGATGATCACACTGCACAATTATTGGCAAAGATTAAAACAAATATACTGCAGCTCCTGGTTTAAACCAGGAATTGTGCCTTATTTGTCACAATTCAGGATTTCATTCAGTCAGTTCAGAAGAGGACTGGGCAATAACAAACATTATTCATTTTTCAATAGGACCAAAGATGTAGATAATGCTTCAAAGAATATGGAAGAAAATTCTATCCGTGGCCAGAAAAGCTTCCAATCCAAAGCTCAGGTCCTACAATTCTTTTTTACATGAATACTCCTATAGCATCAAATCTTTAAATCCATATTCAGGCAAAACCTTGGCTGACATCAGTGGAGACTTTGCCTCAATAAAAATGAAGGATTTGAAGGTTTGGCTGAATGGCTGCCCATGTAGTGAGATTATGGGGTTTCAGTAAGAAATGTCATAATCCTAGATGGAAAGGAAGGATTGCAACACTTGGATGAATGAGGACCTAGGCTCTGCTCCCAAATAGACTTCAGCAGGTTCAGTGGAACAGGATAAGAGCGACATGGTGCACATGCGTGCTGTGTTTTGTTTAGCCATGCACTCTATGGGTATGTCTAGACTGCATCCCTCTGTCGGCAGAGGGATGCAGATTAGGCAGGTCGACATTGCAAATGAGGCAGAGATTTAAATATCCTGTGCCTCATTTGCATAAAAATGGCCACCGCGTTTTGCCAACTCAGCACTTTGTCGGCAAAAAGCGGCACTCTAGAGGGGGATCTGTTGAGAAAGAAAGCCTTTTTTGACAGATCCCTTATGCCTCCTGCAAGGAGGTTTACAGGATCTGTCGAAAAAGGCTTTCTTTCTCGACAGATCCCCCTCTAGACTGCCGCTTTTTGCCAACAAAGTGCTGAGTCGGCAAAACGCAGAGGCCATTTTTATGCAAATTAGGCACGGGATATTTAAATCCCTGCCTCATTTGCAATGTCGACCTGCCTAATCTGCATCCCTCTGCCGACAGAGAGATGCAGTCTAGACATACCCTGTGTGACTAAACAAATATTTAACTATTCAAATGCACAGAGGTATATAATCACTCATGCACATGTTGTAGTTCTCACTATGTGGGGAGCCACTGAGTCTCACCTTCAAATCCTTCATCCTTACTCTGGCAACATTTCCCACTGATTTCAACAAGAGTTCATTTCATTTAATAAAAAGCCCAATTCCCATCAGTTACACTGCAACCTTTGGCCTTACTACCCTAGCAAATGTCTTAGCCCCAGGGAAGAACTAGTTAGGCACAGGAAAATAATACAGTATTGGAATCACAGGTGAAGCTTGCTCAGTAATAAGGTATTCCGAAGGCTGATTCCTCTGATACTAGTGCAGGCTTCACTAGCCAACACTTTTCCCCCTAGTGTTATAGTTAAATCCCAGAGTAGAGTCCTGCTACCTAGTCCACTTGGATTTCTGATTTACTCAGGTGGCTGATCTTATTCAGTTGCCCTGGGCCAGGACTTTCCCTGTGTCTAACTTTTTTCCTGTTTGAGGTTATGGGGAGTTTTCTTTACAGTCTTACAGCGGGAATGAAATGCTTGCATTAATGTTTCAGGATTCTCTGTGGGACACTTTCACCTTCTTCCACAAGGGAGCTCACTCTCTTTCAGAAAGCCTTAGGGCTCATCCACAGAGAAATTTTTCTTACTAAAACAATTAGCTGGTTCATAGACCAGATGGATAAATACAGCATTCATGTTAATTATTGATTAATAACTGGTAAGCATTGAATGTGCCCCATTCCTGCTTATAACCAAATACAGAGAATTATGTAGTTTTTTAAACAGTTAAAATGCAATGGAAGATGATACTCTCTATTTCTTCCAGGACTATAAACAACACATTTCAGGAGCTTGATGATACAGCAGGTTTAATGACAGGATGGTCTTTATGCCCCCTGAGGAAGAAGACATGTAGATTATGGGGTTTGAGTAAGAAATGTCATAATCCTAGATGGAAAGGAAGGATTGCAAAAACAAAGCCACCCATCCCTCATCTTTGACATAGGTAGCTATTGCTAAGAAACAATAGGAAGTCCCAGAATAAACTCCTTAAAGTGCAGTTAGAAAGATGGCCGAAAACACAGATAAGATGGCACAAAAGCTGTTGTGGGGACATAAAGGGCACATCTATACTGCTGGAAGATTGACGCTTCGGAGGTTGATCTTTTAGCGTTCGATTTAGCAGTTCTAAACCCATAAACTGAACACTGAGAGCAGCTGCTGCTGGCATCCAGTACTCCTCCTTTTGCAAGGAGTAAGGGAAGTCCACAGTGTGGACGCTGCCAAAGCTTAGCCTAAGGTATGCTGACTACAGCTATGCAAAATGTGTAGGAAGCCAGCAGGAGTTGCATGCCTTAAGCTGACCTTCCAGGTCCAGGAACTGGCCAAATTGTGCTGTGTAAATGGTTTTGTGAAACAGCTATGAAATTTAGCTGTAATGGAGAGAAAACTTAAATAACAATACTGTCCCACTTAGGAGCAACAGTATGAAAGACACTGGGATCACAGTGACTGCTTATATTTTATTTTTCTCTTTTCTTTGGTGATTGCAATTTAAGCAGTTGGTTTATCTGGACCACTGGGTCTCATTTTAGCTTCTAATTTTCTCGTAAACTATGTTGATCTTTTGTAACAATACGATAGGGAACACCACCCTGATTAAGTGTCTGACTTGCACCACTAGTTGGGGCTGCATGGTAACTTTTTTCTTAATAGCATTTGAAAAGTCACAATCTGAATAAATAATTATTAAATAATAATAATAATATAGAAAAACTCTAATCCTTAATAATATTTTTAAAAAGATGAAAAGGGAACTGAATAGACATCTTTCAGCTCTCATACTTTTATTTATCTTTCCCTCTTTCTCCAAATATAAAACCTTCCTTTACTCTGTATTATTATTTTTAAATCAGGAAAAGTCCAACTACTTTGAAATTTGTGTGAACTACTAATTACTCGCTCAATGGCTATATCTTAGCTTCTGAAAAAATGGCTATATCTTAGCTTCTGAAAAAAATGCTTCTTTCCTTAAGTAAGAGCTGTATTTTTTAAAAAAGGTATTGGTATGACAGAAAATAATGGCTCAGTTCAAAACAAAAACTCAGTACATGTCCACTAGAAACCCTTCTATTTCTTTTCCCATTTCATATTCCACAGAGCACTTGTAGCTGTATATAGTAAGCATTAAAAATGACATGAAAAGTGTTCAATTTATGTCTCCAAAATAACACTGTAGAGCACCCTTTTTATTGTGTTGGTCCTGTTTCACAGCATAAATATTTAATTCTATTTGATAGTGTAACTAAGTTTGGTTTTCCCTTCACATCAGGTTGAGGTCTGATTTCAATTGTATGTCTCATGACAAATGTATATCATTTGTATTGCAACACTGAAGCTATTGACACAAATGTTTCTCAGTACATACAACAGTGCATGGCTTTCTTTTTTTATATACTTTTGAAAATGCAGTGCCTTTCTTGACAGTTAATTTAAAAAGAGCAAGTCTGATGTAAATATTAAAATTTACGTCATGCTGATAGGGGAGCATGGATAGTGCTCTTGCTTGTGGTATGAGGTACTTGTAGCTCATCTGAAGTGGGTTTTGGACACAAAAGCTCATGATACTATACCTATTTTTCTCAGTCTCTAAGGTGCCACAGGACTACTTGTTTTCTGGTGACACTGTAAGGAAAACTGAAAAAAAATTATATCTGGAAACAATTTTATCAAAGGAACAGGTAGAATTTCAGGACCAAACATCTATTGGCCAGAAAAGAAGCATGCCCTATATTTGGGCCTTGCGGTGATGTACGGAACATATATTGACCATATTGCTGATTAAGAAACATGAAATTGATGCTACATGCAACATTTTTCCTGTAATTGCTGAATGATACCTCTAGATAGTCAGGAAGTGCCTGTAATTCATCTGCTTTATGTTCACATTACAAATTTTGCATTTGGCAGAGTTTTCACTGGAGCATACTGCAAGCAGCTTTATATCTGACCTAGGGTGGTCTGATATTTCTGGATCATTGTTGTTGAACCAGACTGCATGATGGCATTTTATACACTGAAACACAATCCACAAGTGTTATAAACTGTGTCATACCGGGATACCCATTCAGCAGATACGTCATCACTTATCATTGGGAAAGTTTCTAAAATATTAATTTCCTGTGTTGAAAATTATTTGGTGATAGATCTTTCAACTGCACAATATGTATAAGCAGAAGTAATCCATTGCTGTTCATCTTTCCCTGGCTTGCAAAATATGTATTGTCATGTAGAATCATCATGGGCAATATGACTTAAAATCACTTAAAATAATCAAGTTGTCTTCCTAGGCAATCAATCAGATTAGGTCACTAAGTGTGGAGTAAAATTACTACTTACCTTTATCAAAGTTAGTTATTGTGGCTGTTTAAGCACTGACCAGTGAAGTATAACAACCACTTCTCAGGGGGCAGTCAGATCTTCATCAGTTTATCATTTATACACAAGGCCTCATCTTCACTATGCAGAATATTGATGCTGCCATGGTTGATCTTCCAGGTTTCAATTTACCAGGTCCAGTGAAGACCTGCTAAATCAAACTCAGAGGGCACCCCTGTCAGTGCCAGTACTCCTACTTTTCCCCAGTAGGGGAAGGTGATGGGAGGGTTTATTCCCGTCGACCTCCCACTGTGCATACAGGAGGGAAACTTGATTTAAGATGTGTCAACTCTAGCTACGTAATTAATGTAGTTGGAGCTGTGTATCTTAATTCGACCTTCTGCAGTAGTATAGACCAAGCCTGAGAGACAAGGCTATTTCTGATTACAAAGGCAATTCCTATGTTGCATGCCTTGTTTTGTGGGTGTCCCTTCTAGAACGTGCACCCAGTTGGCTCTTTTCAGCAAGTCACATCTCACTCAATACTGCAATGTTGATACAGGATCTTTCAAGCTCTTGAGGAACAAAAGCAGTCTGCCTGGCAGGACAATCCACCTTGATTGGAGGACCAAAGATCTATGCATTAGATTTCTGGTATGAATTATCTTAGAGAGCAACTTCAAAATACAGTTTCCAGAACTATTATCCATTATTTACTTATTCTGTGAATGGTCCTGCCAGCAAACGTGTTTGCTAGAATACTTGTGGAAGAACAGAACGCAAAAACTATCAAAATAAATTAATTTAGAAATTCAAATAAGTATTGGTAGAACACTTTTAGTAATATTTGCTCAGCTCTGTGGCACAGAAGGGTCTTCTAGGAAGTCATCCAATTGTCATGCAAAAATATTCCAAAAGGAAGAGGAAAGGAAGATCAACATAAAAAAAAAGCTAATTTTTTAATGAGTACATTGCATTCAGAATGGTCTTTCTCTATACAAAAGCATCTTTTCATTGTTCAATACAAAATTAACCCCACATTTGGGTTACAGTATTTCAAGATAATTTTGTATTATATCAGATGTAAATACTGGCATATTATTATTGATATTTTTGAATATAAACATTTTTGTGAAATTGGAAAACTCAAACTTTATCACATTTTGACATTAGCATGGCCACCCTGAGTCAGACCACTCATCTATTTAGATCAGTATCTTGTCTTCTAACAGTGTTCAATGCCAGGTGCTGCAGAGGGAGTCAACAGCCTTATATAATATCAGATGGTAGGTTATTAATTGTACCTTAAATGTTAATATGCTTTGACACAGGACATGTTATCTATACATAAATGTGCATTTGACAAGTCACATCCACTAGGAGATGATGTACCTCTCAGCTTCTGGCAGTCACAGGCTACGGATGCCCAAAGCACGGGGTTGCATTCCCAACCATCCTGGCTAATAACCAGTGATAGACTTATCCTCTATGAACTTATCTAGTTCTTTTTTTAAACCAAGTTATAGTTTTGGCCTTCACAATATCTCCTAGCAATGAGTTCCACAGGACGACTTGTGCATTGTGTGAAGAAGTACTTCCTTAGGTTTGTTTTAAACTTGCTGCCTATTACTTTCATTGGGTGACCCCTGGTTCTCATGTTATCTGAAGGAGAAAATAATAGTCCCTTTCTTCACTTTCTTCACACCATTCATGATTTGACAAAATGTCATCCTAAGCTTAACTTTTCACACTAACCTGGTATATTTTAAAACTGCAAATCAAAGTTCTATACAATGATTGATTTTCTCAAAATGACAAAAGGGATTAGGCCTTATCATGAATTAATCATTTTCTAACTTGTCTCTTAAATCAAAGCCTTTTTGCTAAAAAATAAGTACCTTAAAATGGTCTCAGTTCAATTATATGCTATATATGCACGCATGTACTTTGTTAAAGTGACTAAAGGAAGCTGATTTTTTAACTCATTCCTGGGGATAATATATTAAAGTTTCACCCCTCAACAAATATTTGCAGCTTACTTTTAAGTCTCTAAAGAGAAATAATTATTAAAAAAAATCTGACACCACCTTAAGTACAACAGAAGAAACAGCTTTATATAATATCAGATGGTAGATTATTAATTGTATCTTAAATGTTAATCTGCTTTGACACAGGACAAGTCATCTACACATAAATGTGCATTTGATAAGTCACATTCACTAGGAGATGATTTACCAAACAAAAGAGCAGCACTGGTCTAGTACTGTAGCCTTAGGAATCTCAAAGGAAACAAATATACTACGTAAGCTGAAAAGCAGTGTACAATACCACAAAAACTATGCTGGCATGAGAGTAAGGTTCTAATAAAGAAGAAAATAAATATTAAAGTAGGAACCCCTCAATTTACTATACCTGCCAAGTATTAGAGAATGTTATATGGCACAGAAATCCATTGTTATCAAAGACAGCTACAGGAGATGGCATGTCACTTGACTACAGGGGACTGAAAGCTATATTAAAATTGTGATTGATTGCTTTATATTTTCTGCGGGTTTCTGGATCTGTTTATGGGAAAAGGGTTCTGGAGGGACGTATGTGCTCAAAGTCAGTTCTCCAGCTAGCTAGCTTACAGAGAAGTATGGTGAGTTGTGCCTCTCTGTTTCAAGGAGCAGACTAGTTAAAATCTCCCTCTGTTTTGGCATTTTTGTGTATTATCATTTGGAATTTTAAGTAATAAAGTAGTGTTACACTGCAAACTTCCAGCAATAGTATGTTTTTATCTAACTTCTCTGCATGTATGTGGGTACACAAGTGACAGTGGTTAAATAATTATAGAAACAGTTACTGTCCATCCCACACCTGGAATTTTAATAGAAAATAGTACAATTCTAAAAACTCCTCTGCTTCTCTTTCTCTTTCTGACTGCAGAAAATTTGCCTAGAAATTATTTCACTATAGATATATAGAGAATTAAATATACATTTTCAAAATGTGGGAAGGAAAGTAGGGGGAATAAAATCCTTTAACTTGGACAATGAACCTGACTTAGACAAGATACCTCCATAGCAAGTCTAGAGACTTCCAAGATAGAACAAGAACTGCACTACCCTTCAGGAGTGAGCCTTCCTGTATGGTACTTTGGTTCCAGTTCACCGATGCAAAAGGGGACATCCTCTTTATTACTCTTTTGGGGAGGCCAAACATCATAGAGAGTAATAGAATCTATGGAAGAAATACTATCTTGATTGAAGTCAATGGCAAAATTCCCACTGACTTCAAGAAAGCCTGGATTTTAGCCTCCAACTCCTAGTGCTCAGTGTGGGGAAGAATAGAATAGTTAACACCTTCACTGGGGTGCTAACTGGAACATTGTGTGTGAGAATGTATCTGTCAAAGGCTCTGAGAGTCCTGTTTCCCCTTTTCATATCAGTTGCCTGGCTTATTATTTAAGAGAGTGATACTTAGATTGAGGCTTGTGAGCCACAAGTGCCTCTTTAATGTGTCTCATGTGGCTCTGTGCAGCAGATGATATGGAAACACTGTGTGATTTAATCATTAACCAATCTCTGTTATTAACCAATCAGGATGCTTTTTAGTATGTTATTAATCAATTTGTAGTCAAGAACATAATAATTCTTGGTCAGCCATTTTGCTGTGAAAATTGGAGAGACACACACAAAGACAGAGACTGAGAAGAATGAATTCATTATGTCATGTATAATATATAAATGAAACAATGAATTCACACTTTTGGGTAATACTGGATTGCTAATTTGTCTTCTGAACCACTATGGTCTGAGTATCACTGGTCTAAAACCATATACAGTGCAGTTTACTGAAGTCATTTCTTCTCTTAGACTCATTACAAGAGTCTAATACAGTTCACAAAAGCCCATAGCAATGAGTCATTATCTTCATAATAACAATATCAAGCAAGATTTTTATACATAACTTGTGATTTTGGTTGTCTCTGTTTGGAACTCTTAATTTGAGATGTCTCTAAGTGCCTGTTTTTCAGAAAGTACTGAGTGTCCTACCAAAAGATTTGCCTTTTAAATGGGTCAAGTTGGGCACCAAAAAATTGAGGCAATAAAACTCATTAATCACATCTGAAAAATCCTGGCTAATGTGATTAAAACAACAGTTATCAAGCTGTCTTGCTTATAATTCTGTATAGACAATGAATAACAACAGGTGAGGCAGGCTATCCTGGAGTGGCCAGTTGCACCAGGCATAGAAATATTATTTTCCATTCAGACAAAGAGAGTGCTGTATGACATTCCCTATTCAAAACCAGAAAAGTGCTGTCAGAAGTGCTGATTGACTAATTACCTTTTCCAAAATTTTGCAAATTTTAGAAATATATTAATCAACAGATATTTTCCTTTTGTTCAGCACTAAACTGAATCATTTTAAAATATATTGCAGCAATCTTGCCAAAACTTAAAATGTTTCATTTATTCTTATTCTAGTTTTTCTTATTACTTTCTGAATAATTCCTCCCGTTGCCATTATCCACTCAGCTCTAGTGAGACACTTCCAGCAGCTCAAAATCTTAACAAAGAATAGCATTTGTTTAAATTATTTCTCATGTCCTTTCAAGGAGTGTAGAAGGGCAGAGTTTGGACCATCAACAATTAGTAGACTTCAGCAGCTCCAGGACTTCTGACTTACAAATCTTTCAAAAGCTTCAGAAGGGTAGCCGAGTTAGTCTGTAACAGGAAAAACTTAAACAACAACAAATAGACTAGTAGCACCTTAAAGACTAACAAGCATGTAGATAGTATCATGTGCTTTCTTAGGCACAATCCACTTCCTCAGACAACAGGAGTGTTAGAAGTCCAGATCCAAGAATAAATAAGGGAAGGAGGGAGAAGGGGAGAAGAAAAAAAAGAAAGAGAAAGGGAATTAAAAAAAGAGCATACATGCCAGGAATGCAGTTGAAGTATCTCTGCAAATAGCTCTCTTAATAAAGAGCTAGTTTTGTTTTAGAAACATGGAGTCCTCTCATAGCCCAACACGTGGTACATGAAACAATGCCTGACCCTAATGGTAGCAAGCAATATATCTGTCAGTTTCTTTCTCTCTTCTTTTGTCTCATCAGATGGGCATTTATCCATTTTTCAGCCTGAACTGAAATTCTAGAGTGAGATCATTTTCTCAGAAAAAAGTGAGTGAGATTCCAGATTGAATGCTTTGCTTAAATCAATGGAAATTGCACCAATCATTTCATCTTTAGACATCACTTAGTTTGTGTCATTAGCTATTCTTTAAAGAATGGATTTTGCGCAACACGTTGGCTGAAATCCAGATAATGGGAAGTGTGTGCGTGGGGGGGGGGGGGAAGCAGCTTTCTGTTTAGGGATGTATAAATCTGAATGCAGCCAAATTCCTCCATCTTTAGACACAGGACAGCAGCTGTAAAAATGAGATTAGTTAATTAGTACTACACTGGTAGTTTAAATTGTCTCCTTATATAAAGGGGAGAAACCCTTGAGGAGTTGAAAGTGCTCCCTTGGTACTTGTGGGTTTTGAGCTTAACTTTCACATTTCTGGAAGAATGAGACAAAACGTAAGTTTGATGTTTAAGTATCAAAATCCCCGTGTTAAAGTAAATGGAAAAAGTGCCATAAGAATCAGTCATGAGGCTCAGCGTGACACTGAAGGAACACTGTTAGAGAGGCAATGTCAACAATTTGCCTCTCTGGCTAGTAGAGATCAGCTATGCTTCTGAAATGAAACAGTCAGCTTTTATGGCATCCCCTGGCAGCTGAATGACACCTCATTCTCTTATGTGTAAAATAATAGACTGTACAGATTGCATCTCAATAGAGAAGAACTAAGTATGTGTGGGACAGTGCCCGAACTGCTACACCTCCCCAAGGGATCCAGTCAGTGTGTGTGGGTATGGAGGGCAATAAGGCCATGGCCCATCCACTCTATCACTATTTAAGGAGCCTGTGAGCATCCTAAAATGTAAGGATGTCAGTTCTTCCAGTACTTATATGGGCCTCAAGAACATGAGAGGTCCTTACACCCTTCCTGGGTATCTCTCCAATGGCTAAGATAGCTTCCTGATCAAAGCTTCCTCCCATAATATAAGAACTAGAGATCACAAGAAGAAATTAATAGGTAACAATTTTTAAACAAACAAAAGGGAGTTTTTGTTCACACAGTGCACAGTCGGCCTGTGGAACTCCTTGCCAGAGGACGTTGTGAAGACCAAGACTTGAACAGGGTTCAAGAAAGAACTAGATAAATTCACGGAGGTTAAGTACATCAATACTACTTAGCCAAAATGGTTAGGAATGGTGTCCCTAGCCTCTGTTTTTCAGGGGCTGGAAATGGGTGACAGGAGAGGGATCACCTGATGATTACCTGTTTCTGTTCATTCCCTATGGGGCATCTGGCATTGGCCACTGTCGGAAGGCAGAATACTGGGTTGGATGGACCTTTTGTTTGATCCACTATGACTATTCTTATGTTCTTAATTGTCTGATTTCCAGTCCTCAATTTAGCCTAAAAAACGGATTCTCATCCAAAGTTAGAATTTTATCCCCCACACAAGAAAGGAATTTTACATCTAGGATGACTTAAAGATACCACCATTTCAACAATTTCCTAACTACTTCTGCTTCAGTTTCTCCTTTTTCTTTTTGTCCTTCAAAAGAAAATAAAAACAAATACAAACTTCAAGAACTGTTCATCCAGAAGAACTCTACTGCTACCGGTGCATTTTCATAATGCTCATAAGCTAGCTACTCTCACATTCTGAAGATATACAAAAACAAATTTCAATACATAATAGGCACTAATAATTAATTTGTATATAAAATATGCACATATAGCCTCCTGGCCCTCAATGAGGCACTAATGAAGAGGAAGAATCAGTTAATGGATAGGACGCTAGTCCTGGATCTGGGAGACATGGATTCAATGCACTGCTCCACCTCAGGAACTGTCCACTATGACATAGGGGTGTGATTACTTTGCTCACATACACATTCTTGTGCTTTCTGTCATTAAAACAGTATGAGTATAAATATCTGTGTAGTCATTGTAACATGGGTAATGGTACAGATGAGCCACACTAAGTACATACCTTTTTGAAACCAGTGGGTACATACCTGGCTCAGCCATTCTCCTGTTATCCATGCTATCATCTCTAAACTGCTATTTAGACTTGCGCTAACTCAATGACAACTAGCACAAGCATGTGTACATGAGCAGCGAATCACACCTCTGGTTTATAAGTAGTTCACACCTCAGACTTCCTATGTGATCTTGGGCAATGTTCTTATGTTAAGTCATGTGGTGTGTCTGTTTCTCAATTCTATGTCTATAAAATGTGAATAATAGTGATCCACTACCTCACCAGGGTGTTATGACCAAAATATATTAAATATGTGGGAGACACTCTGGTACTATGGGACTGGGGGTCCATATGTGTACTAGAGAGAGAATGGGAGTACACTCAAATGGAAGTCATTGCAAGACTGGAGATCGAGGCCAGAACTTTTAAGCCACCAACTTAATTGTTAAGACACCAGCTAAGTATAGTGTGAGAAAACCAGGTATATGGGGATGCATAGGCAATATTTTCTCGTGATTTCAAAACATTTTGCAGCCTATATTGGTTGAAAATCTGACATGATTATTGGCCAAGCAAGACACTTATGGAGTTTGCTTGGATATACGGAAGTGTGGTTTTTATCCATCTATAAATCTATGCCTGTTGTATTATGTTTTATTTTTCCCTGGCAGCAAATAAAGAGGAGTACACTGAGAGTGGTAGCTTTAGCCAAATACTTATACTCTCCTTCTAGCCTTTCCTAGAAAAGTTGTTGGTAAGTTAAGAACATGGTGGAAAAATAGAAAATAAATTTACTGAGTTAATAAAAATGTGACTTCCCTGAAATTCTTTTGGTTTTCTATAATAGACACAAGTCTTTTTCCTTTGTGTCATCAATAAACCAGATCTGGTACAAAGAAAGCCTTAAAGACATGGCAAAATTTACTCTTGTTAACCTTAGAGGGGTTTTTTTTCCTTTGAGAGCAGAACTTTTCTTAGTGGGGGAAAAAACTCAAAAATTCAAAAACACTTGGTGAAAGCAAATATTCCTAAAATATTTTAAAAGAGCATTTCCCAGCCATGAACATTATAAACATTGAATTTTATTATCACAAAATCTAAGCAATCATTTGGAAATATGCAACAACATTTTTTGGTCAGTGCAAGATCCCCTGGTCTTTTGGTTTAGTTAGAATTTCCAACTTTCAGAAGTAAGCCTTTTGTTTGAATTATCACTGGAAGTGGGCAGGTAAGCAGGTAAAATAAGTCAATTGGGTGGATGGTGAATGACCAAGGATTACATGTGAGTGGAGAACTGGATGGAGCCTTTCAAAGTTTTCAGACTTTCTAACTTTTAGGATTTTTGTCTGAGTGTGACAGAGTAAATTCTGTAAATACCAAATTTGAGTGGTGGCAGAGGATACAGCTGAAATCTATTGCAACACACATGGAAATATAATTATCTTAATTCATATTTAAAATACATACACACAATGTTAACCTATTTGAAATTAACCCATTCACCCACCTGAACACCAATATAATAATGGAGTATTTACAAGGAGTATAATGTAAGATTTTCTTTTCTTCTTTTCATGGAGCACATTTAAAATCAGACTACATATCTTCCAAAACCTTTGTAACACAATTATTTTAAATGTTAATAAGGAACAGTGAGTAAATGATATCACCCCTACAATCATCCCCCAAAAAATGCATTGTCAGCATGGGCTAAGAGAAAGGCATAATATAAGAGAAATGTTTATTAAAAATAGTGAAATAATATTGCAGGGTGTCCAGGAGTCATTGTCACCAGACACACAAACAAAGACAGAGAGTGAGTTCAGTTGAGCAGCTTTTCAGTCAGCAGTCAATGTAACTTTCCTGCAATTAGAAATTCAAAGACACACACGCACTATAGTGACGTTCTCACTATTCAGGGAGTGTGAAGGCATGTTGCCCCTGGGAATAAAGCCTTTATGCATGTTTATATATAATACATTAAAATTAATTACAAACATATCATTCTGCCCATGCTCTATACAGCCAGTGAAGTGGAGATCAACTCCAAACAATTGGTTACTGACCTTGCTCAGCCCTTGTTTGCTAATGCTGGATGGTTGACAGCATTGCTTCCAGCTAACAGTCCATGAGCTTTTATTTGCAAGAAGAAACAGGGGTGATGACAAACATATTTAAATGTCTTAAAGCACTAATTAAAAACAGCTTACTTCACAGTTCTTCAGATTGGCTGCAGAGCACTAAAGAAGGCGCTATAACAGAAACACTCTCTCCCTACAAGTTAATTCAGAGCACTGACAACAACAGGAATGGCTCGTCAATGCAGTTTTTCTTAACCTTCCTCCTCAGAGGTTAATAACAACCTTCCTAACAATCTCCTTGTAACAACCTTTTATCAGCTTGAAAACTGTTATGTCCCGTCTCCGTCTTCTCTTCTCTAGAATAAATAAACTCAAAATTTTCAATATGGAAGCATAGACACACAAGAAGACACTCAAGAATAGACACACAAGAATTCTGAACTTGTAAAGTTTAAGTATTTACATCTGAAAACAGATTTAAGAGTTACACCCCTCCTTGTAAGGACGAAAAAACATACAAGAAGTGTGAATTATATATCCAGTTAAAACTAACACAGTTAACATTCAAATTTTGGCTACTGAATTCTCCTATTAAATAATCGCAAGCTAAGAGTTAATCAGCACAATTATTTTGCAAATGATTTTCCATAAATATTAAAATAAAAAATGTTGTATACTTCTCACAAACTAATTATTCTCTCCAAATTATTTGCTCTGTTCTAGACTACCAAGAAATTTCATTTGTATTTTTCTTTGTGAACTGGTCAGGAACAACTTGAAACAGGATATAAAATATTAGCTGATCTCAAAAAAATAATAATCTTTAGACTTCTCTCAACCTCTCCTTGGATAAATTGTGTATATTTACTTACAGACAACATTTTCAGAACACTCTAATACTAAATTGACACAGTTCAAATGTTGGCTAAGTTTTGCGGTTGCCTTATTAATTATTTCTCTAAATAAATTAACCAGATTTACAGTCAGGCCATCTTCTGACACTATCTGGGATATCTTCAGTGGAAGATTGTTAACAGGAAAGGTTTCAGGTCACTTACAAGCTTGCATTTCTACATATCTAATCCAAGCGTGAAGAAACACATCAGTGCATCTGCAAGGTAACAGTGCACACAAATTCAGAAATGAGGTTATCCTTTTTACTTTATTCATAACTTTTATTTTATATTATGGTAGAATAGGGCCTGTAACAGGATGACATTCTCCTCAATGGTAATAAAGACTAGTGGCCAGTCAACACTTGTTTAACTCCTAGGATTGTTAAAACTGTATTAAGACCAATGGAAGGTGCTATATGTTGAAATAAAGTAAAATAATCTCCATAAAATTGTTAGGACTTTGGGAAAATCCAGGCTACTGTTTCCTGAAAGACCCTTAGAGCTGGAGCCTTGTAGAATGGTGAGACAGGGTTCCCTGTCCCCTGAGGTCCACACAGGACAGGACATGCCTGAACCTCTCCGTTAAACCTCTGAATGCACATTCAACCACCATTCTGCACCTGCTCATCCTGTTGTTGAGCTCCTCCTTACTGGGGTCCAGGATGCCCGTGTAGGGCTTCATAAGCCAGAGGACCAAAGGGTAGGCTGGGTGGGCAAGGGGTAGGGCCCAGGATCACAATGGGCATGTCCACTTCTTGGACTCTGATGTTCCATTCGGGGAAAAAAGTGCCAGTGTGCATCTTTCACAAGGGGCAGGAGCTCTGAAAGATGAGCACATTGTGCACCTTTCCCAGCCATCCCATGTTCCTGCCATGGAATCTCCATGGGAAAATTGATAAGTAATCAGGAAAGCTTCAACACCATCTCCCAACAAGATTCTATTCATTTCTGTGTGCACATTGCTACTCTGTTTGGAGATAATGCCAACCCAGGCAAGGCTTAGCTAGCTCACAGAAATACAGCTTCAGGTCACCCCATACCACTGCCAGCCTCCCCCCACACCAACTGCAAGAGCAACTTCCCAGGCCAATGCCCATCCCCTCCCATCACGCTGCAATATAGAACTTACCATCCCATGCTGCTGTGGTTCCTCCTTTCACCCAACTGCACTAGAGCAACTTACCGCCTGCGTCATCACGTTCCCCCGTCTCCTGGCTGCACTAAAGTAACTTAGCTTAGAGCTCTACGTGGCCATCACCTGCACTGCTCCTTGACCTGCACAGCAACTTACCCTGTGTCTCCTCCCTTGCTTCATGACCTTGTGTCCCTTCCTTCCTTCATACTCTACATACAGTTACTGAAAGTCCTTACAAACATCAGGACATGAGAACAATTATGTTTCACTGAGAAGATGCCATGAGAATCACTATACAATGAGCTAGACACCTGAAAATAGATTCTAAAGTTCCCAGAGTTTGCAGGTTGGAGGGGTGCATCGGTTTACCTGTGTACATTGCTGCAGAGCAGCTGAGTTCAAAGCTCTGGCCAGAGTGTTTAATTGGGCATTGTGGGAAATATGCTGGAGATGAATAAATTCAACAAAAAGCCTACTGCAGTACACAGTACATGACTGTCAACAATAAAGGGAGGGGGAGAGAGAAGTCCCTTGAGGAGTTGGAAGTTCTTTGGCATTTGTCTCAACTGTAGTCACATTGCAGTGTGAACATTCTCCTGGTTTTGTTGCCAAAAAGGGTTTTTTGGTGACAAAACTTGCCAGTGGAGACAGGGCTTTTCTTTCCAAAACTCAGTGGAGAAGAAAAAGGTAGACATCTAAAAGTGAAATGCAACAACACCCTGAGCTCACTATAATGCTGGTGGAGTTCAGCTTGTCCCGGGCCCTTTTTACATAGGCAACCTGTGCTCCCCTGCACTCAGGGATTTTGATTATTATATATGTGGATGCAGTGTACTGTACATGATGGTATGGTGTGATATAAAGGTACAGAAGATATCAGAGTAAGATGGGACGGTCACATTGTTCATAAGGAGCCAAATCACATGGGCCATCCAAAATGAGGGTTGATAAAAGCACCTAAACTGCAATATGCCACCATCTCCTCTGTATGATATCCCTTAGTACAAGTCTAATAATGAGCCACTAGGGGAAAAGCGCACGTCTCCAGTCATCTGCAATAGTTTTTTCTAGGCCTATACTTTAACATATCTGGAATTTCTACTTGTGGGGTAACAGGGTAAATGATTTTAATGATGTTACATTTTCAGGTCTACAAAGTGTCACTGGCTCAGGTTTACATTAGCTCTGGTTGGGAAATAGTTTCTCCTTCCCAAGATGGTTTGATACTTTCAAAATATTTCCCATCCTGAATGGATGAAAACTCAAAAATATCCAAAACTTTTGTGAACTGATAAAAAAAGAAAGATCAGAAGATCTAGGTTGGGTCAGTCAAATCATTTCATTTTAATTTACATCTTTTAATTTTTTAGAACTTTTAAGTACATATTCATAACAAGTTCAAAACAAATAGTAATTACAAATAGTAATTTGAATTTTTTTTATTTAGATATCACTGAAACATCTCATTTTGATAATTTCAAAACATGTTTTTTTCTTTTAAAAAACATGTCGAGATTTCTTGAAACAGACCAACAAACTGGCAATTTCCTGCAATATACCAAATAAGCTTTATCAAATTAAGTTTAGCCCAATTCAGTGAAGTTTATACCTCTCTGGGTTTATTGTATTACAAATGAAATTGTGTATGTTATTATGGGATCATGTTCACCTTCTCTAGTAGAAAGTGGATGCTAATATGTTAGCAGGTTTTATATCCCCTTAGGGTCTCATATTTTAATTTTTAATATATATTTATAGTATGTTTTAAAAATTTTGTAAGCTGCCTCAAATATTTTAAATGGGGGGGGGGTAAAAAGAGTTTAAATAAATAAATAAATAATATTCTTCCTCCAGTTATCAGCCCTTTAATGTAACTTCCTGAAGCGATGGATATAAATTAATTCAAACTGGATTCCCTAGAGACCAAAAGATAAAGAAAGGGTTTTTTTTGGCTAAATAACCTGGGTTTTAAACTGATATTAAGTCTAGTCAGTTCAGATTAAGTACTCAGTTCTAGATAGCGTCTAAGTAAGCCCAATCCTTCCAGCCCAACTCTGGGCCTTAACAACTTGCTGGAACAGGTAGAAGGAGCTGAGCTGGTTTAGAAACCAGGCTACTTAACCTGCCTTGTGTGGAGAGCTGCATGTCCCTTCCTTCTGACTGAGGTATTTCCAGATTCACACTGTTATTCCCACCAGAGACAGGCTGTCCAAGCACACGATTGCTTTCTCTTCAGAGACCAACAATGAGTGGTTATCAATAGTTATAAATTACCCACTCAGAACTTCTTATTCAAGCCTATTTTATTCTTAACATAAAAGCACTACAGAGAAAACATAAAGCAATAAAAGAAACTGCATGCATGCTATTAAGCTCATCAACTCTGGCATAAATTAGAGTAGGTAGAAGGCTATTTTATTAGATGACGGCTGCCAAAAGATTTTAGGGACTGTTCTGGCATCTGAGGATGACTGAAGCAGGGGTCATTACATCCAGCTTTTCTTTCTTGTTCCAGAAGTTGTGGTTGGCAGGACTTGGCATATAAAGCCTTGAAGCTGATTTATGACACCCAAAAATCATCCTAGGCAAAGGGGAACATCCAATGCCAGCTTGTTAGCATTTATCCTAAATGCAGGGCAGGATCTTACTAAGGATGGCCATGAATTATTCTAATTTATGTAAATAAGCTCAGAGAATATGTCTGGAAACATAAATTGTTATATACATTTAATGCAAAAAGCTATGTTAATGCAATAGTAAGGTCACGGTATGCCAGTTCACAGGTCACAAAGTGAAAAAAGTAAAAGTTCAGCAGTAACATTAACTCAGCTGCGCTGTGTTGTGTAAAGCCTTCACCCAATGCAGTATAATGTAAATGTAAGTTTCAGTATAATGTGAATGTAAGTTTTGTAACCTTTTGAGCTTTGTAACATTCCATAATGTGAGAAAGAGATCAGAAGGATACTTGTGATTCTGCATGATCATACAGTTGCTCTTAGAAGTAATTAGAATATAGATTGTGTTATAAAGAAAATGGAATGAATGATTCTTTGTATTTAAATCAATTGATACCTTTTGTCTGGACAATTGTATCCCTTTCCCCATGTGTGAAAGAATTGTGCAGTTCCTGGGGTGGGGGAATGAATGAGTTTGGAATGTGAATGTTTGGAGAAGAGGTGTCAAGGTACCATAAATTGAGGCCCAAAACACAGCAGACCAATGCAGGATATTATGGATGGCCTTTGAGTGTTAAGAGCAAGCACCCTTTTACAAACAAGACAGCCTTGAAATAACACTGGGAAGGAACCACCAACATACTGATGTCAGCTGGCAAAAGAATGACTTTCAGATAAACACATGTTAAAATGGTGATTGATTAAGAATTGACGCAGCAAAATATATAGACTTGAATGGGAGAAAAGTCCTATAAAAGATAGGGCATCTTGCATGAATCTCCGGGTCTTGTCTTGTCAAGATTGGAGCATCGGTCCAGAGCAAGAAAAGCCCCCACTCCACCCACCCTTGCATTTAACTCACCTGGCCAGTGAGTTAATGTGAGCAACAGACTAGTAACTTTAAGCAAAAGCAAGATGTGGTTTGTTTCTATATGAGTGTATGGATGTATGTGTGTGTAGTCCCCTTACTAAAGGTGCCTCTGCTTATTTTCTGGAAAGACCCTGTGTGCTGCAATCCAACCTCACAGACTACAATTCCCATGAGCCCTTGGGAAAAACAGGAAGGAAGTGTCTCTTGTGTGGGAGACCTGAGTCTCTCCATGTGCATGAGAAGAGAGGCCTAGGAGTCTGGGACTCTGCCCTTGGATTTTGGAACAGAAGGGGAGCCAGGCTGCTGTTGAGGAGTCTGATCCAGTCCAGGGGCTGTTAGAGTGCAGCCACAGACTGGGGCTAGATGCCTTTGGAACTGGGATCTAGCAGGCTGCTTCTGATAGGCACAGCATGAGGATGTAAGTAATTGGGCATTTTTGGGGAAGTGCTGCCCGGGACAGAGCTGCTGCCTAGCTTGGACCCACATACACACTGCCGACAGAGAATCTCCACTACAGCTGCAGTTCTTCAAACGCGCCCACGAAAGCAAGAGTCTGGGACTCTGAGTCAGGGGTGTGCACACTCTGGGGTGGGATCAATATTGGCAGTGCAAATGCTAGATATACAAGTTCCAATTATTGTTGTGCACTTTGTTAATGTTATTCATTGTTAATCTGTTAAACCCTATTTATTTAAGTAAAGATTGTTTATTTTAATGTAATCTATTAGATGTATATGATTTGTAGTTGTTGTTCTGGAATTAGATCCAGATTATTGCTGGAATGAGTTTATTTCTGGAGGCTCTCAAGGCACACCAGTAAGTGTGTACAAGGCCAGCCAGGTGGAGGCACCGCCATTGTACATTCTTTATGAGCAAGGGACTGCAGCAAGGGGGTGGATAGGTTTTCCCCAACCAAACAGCATCACCACTGGGGTACTCAGGATTTCCTTTTTATGTCAAGACTATCAGGTGCCCCGGCACACCTGTGAGTGTGACCTGCTCCCGAGTAACCTGGGGAGGAAAAAGGGGGTTACATCTGGGATCAGGTTCAATCCCTTTTCCATTTAATTCAACAGCGGCATTTAATAAAAGCAAAATATGCGTAATATGGGTTGGTCTTTAGTGAACATAAGGTAACACACTGTGTATCCTGGATCTTTTCTGCTAGATTTTGGAACATAAGAAATATGTTAAGCAGCATATTTCACTGGAAACAGAAACGTATTTATAACATGGATGAGTTTAAGTTGCTACTGGAAGCTTTCCTACTGCATTGATTTTACCTGTGTACTATTAAGTTTCTATTAACATATATTTTGCATTTAACATTCCTTTCCCCTCCAAAGAATAACTGGATGTTATTAATACTGTTGGTCATTAAGTTGTCCCAGTTAAACTTCAAGTTCACACATACAATCATAGGGGAAGCATGTTCTCCCTTTGCGGCTGATGGTGATTTCCTGGAGACATATTTTGGAGGAGATTGTGAGCAGTGCAAGAACTCATTTTTTATACCCGTAAAGCTGTATCTTTAGAATGGGTTGGGGGGAAAGGAGCCAAGAAACTGATTCTTCACTCAGTGTCTTCTGCTGAGGATAAATAGTTACTCCAGTGAAGTCAGTAGAGTTATACTAGCATAAAACTAGCATAAGGGAGAGCACAAACAGAACTCTCCTCTGGTTCAGCCTCTCTCGTTCAGCAATAGGACTGTGGATGTTGCAAGATCAGAGTGCTCCTGCAGCTGGCAGCGGGGGCCGCTTGTGAATCCCACAGCAGAGGGGCTGCTGGAGCCAGGAGCAGAGCTGGGAGCAGAGTTGGTCCATGACTGGGGAGCTGGGCCAGGAGCAGAGCGGCAGCTGGGAGGGCAGCTGGTCTGGGAGTGAAGCCAGTCGGCAGGTGGGAGCAAAGCCTGGTGGCGAGGGTCAGCAGCAGGGATGGCAGTTGTGAGGGGAGCCTGGGAGTGGGGGCTGGCAGCCCCTCCTCCAAGAGATCCTAGAGGTCAACAGCAGAGAGGCCAGAATTGACCTCCCCTGGTCTGGCAAACTCCCTCATTTGGGACTCGTCAGGTCCCAAGAGTGCAGGACCAGGGAGATGCAACCTGTAGTTTAAAATTTGCAGATGACTCTATTATCTAACAAATTGCAGAGACTTTAAAAGAATGGAATTAATCCTGTTATTAAACACTTGTTATTTTCTTTCACCTCTAGTATTAAGACAGATGACTTAAAGGATGTTGCCGTGCCCTTTTAGCCTGTTTTTCCACCTCTGCACATGTGGGTGGGAATGGTGCAAGGGGAATAGTCAATCTTGGCTTCACTCCTCTGCAGCCCTGGACAGCACAGCTGGGCAAGGTGCACAAGCGTACGTAAGCAGGGCCAGGAAAAGGGTTGGTATGGACTATTTCCCCCATGGAACAGCAGGAAAGCAATTTTTTGCCTGACCTTGGGGCTTTGACAGGAGCAGAGTTTTGGGCTGTCCCTTAGGCAAATTGGGACCTTAAGTGAAGTACTAATATACCTTTTACCTTCTCCTTAACTTGCCTCCTAACAGTCCAATTCTGCCACTCTTATTTGGACTGAATGAAATTCAGCCCTATGCAAAGCTCAGCCTATGCATCATGGAACTCTGTTGGGTTTATATGGAGCAGATGTGGCACACAGAATCTTATGCTGGCCACAAAAAAGCTGACTCAGTTAGTGATCATTCTCATATGTTTGCTAGAGTCTGAGCAACTCCCCACTGCACCCCTGTCCATCTGAGCACCCTGATACACACAGCACACTCAAAAAATAGTTTTTCGTATGGCTAGTAAGGACAGTGAAAAATATAAGATTGCTTCCTCTGCAACAGACAGTGGTAAATTATAGCAGACTAGCTATTGTTCTCCTTTTTCAGAGATCGACTCTTTTTTCTAGTAACTCTTCTAGCACTAAATAGGTTGAGGTGCTTTTCGCAATACATTACACTAGGTTTTTGTTTGTTGTTGTTGCTTAAATGGTACAGATCATTTCAAGGTTTGTCAGAGCTTGAGGCAGAATGAGAATCCCGTCTCTCCTCTAAAGGGCATTGTGCATTACAGGCAGCAAGAAAGGATCGGCAAATAACATTAATTACCCAAAGCAGGAACAATGTAAAAAACCCTCCATCTCCAAGGATAAATTCACAGACTTTGTGAATTTTAGTATCAGCATTTCAAGACTACAAGTCTGACATTTTTTATTCCAGGCTTTGTGCTCATGCTATTGGAATGCAATTGGCTGCAATTTTAACTTTTTACAGAAATGAAATTCTATAGAATGGGATGCCACAGTATGACTCAGAAGTATTTGAGAACAGTCGTAAAAGTAATGCCATCCCACGCTTTTCTTTTGAAGGGGATCTGGTTGTAATTCTTAATGGGCCATGGAGCCTCCATTTAAGTCCACTGTTTAAACAGAATTAACATTCCTAGCATGGAAGTTTACCTTTCTCCTCATCATACATTCAGCAAAGAAGAATTTGGAAGGTCACACTTTCAGCCTGTAATTGATCTTTCCTTTTATAAGTTAATCAAAGAGATATTTTTTCCTCAGTCTAGATTTAAGGTTTCTATACAATGTATTGTAGTGTTGCAATTTTTCAGACATTTAAAAGAGTTGATAGGCTTTGACTAAAGCTCCATTTGTCAGAAGCGGCAGGCTATATTACTAGCGGGATGTAAGAAAGACATTTAATCACTATCTTAAAAGAATTATATAAGTGATTCAACCCGAGGTGACAAAGAGCACTTCCTTCTATAACAGGCCCTAAATTGATGAGAAACCCCTCATCATACTGAGAATTGTAATTTTCTTCTATTTGTGTCTTTACACACCTGAAAATTCCATCATGTACAAGAAAATATTTAAGTTGAATTTTTATACATTTCAAGAAATAGCTTTTCCATTCCTAATTAAAGTTGTGCAGGTACACAGGTCTAAACGTGGGGCGCGGTATTATTTTTTCGCAGGTCCAATAACTTGGATCCATAATACTAAAAAAATCTTAATTGCGTTTTATTTCGTAGCAACAATGTAGGTTAGAGTTGACTACTTCTATTGAGACTGCTTATAGGGTGAAAATTTTTATATCAATGAAATTCTTGCTTAGAGTTTATATACCTCTAGAACATTTCCATTTCCCCCGTTGTGTGGAACAGTTATAGCCTGATTATTATTGGAGAAGTGGAGCCTGTTCAAAATGTGTAAGGAATTATGTGAAATATCATCCATACCATCATAGAGAGATACAGCTTTTCTATTGCTCACATTTTCTATACCTCAGCTTCACCCAGAAGCTTGACCGATATAAGCTTAATAGCCAACCTTAAACAAGCAGTACAAGTTTTGATGAAGCTTGCAAATGTGCATTTGGCACTGACAATACAGAAGAGAACAAATTTTAGGAACAAGGAAAGTCCAGCTGACTTAACATATCTTCTGCATTTTGATTTACCTACCCTGTCTTCCTGTTATTTCTCCAAACCAGTCTAAAAGAAATAAAGAAGGAAAGACTTGCTATTTACTTGAGTCCATATCTGTTACCTTTGCTTCCATGTCCTTCCTTGGTGACTGGATTAATATACTCTTTGTCATTCATGTAAAGTGCTTGTACCTTAATTTCCCAATTTACTTCTCAGTTTTCCTATTTGTGGGGGCTATATTGTGGTTAAGACAGAGCCTATGTGGATGGATCACAAAAAAAAAACATACAGTAGGAGCAAGAGTATTGACTCAGTTCTGATAAATTCTATTTGAGTTATTCAGGAGTGCAAGCTCTAATTGAAATCCTTTTACACAGAGTGCTTCCTATTTGTTGGCTAAGGCTGAAGGACCATTGGCTCAGTCTATCTCTCCTCATTCTGTTTGGTGAGTCTAGAGTCAGCACTACACTTACATAATCTCTGAAGCCAAAGAGCAAAGGCTAGGATTGTGAATGGCTCCTACACAGGGGCATAAGGAACATGGGAAGGCTCCTTAGGTAGAATTTACGATTATGCTGAAATATAGACATATTGGCCAAAGCACCATGAATTGCAGCACTGACCATGTTTTTAGCCCTCCCAACAGGGATGAATTTCCTCATATCATTTTTACATTTTCACAGTCAGCCAAACCTAGACCATAACGTTTGTGATGCTGATACCAGAATAGTGACCTATACTCTGGACCACTCGGGTCTTTCTTTTAGCAGGGGGTTGGACTTGCCGATCTCATAAGGTCTCTTCCAACCCTATGATTTTATGATTCTATGACTTGATTAAATATTGAAAGAGTTAACCAGGCCTAAAACTGGGGGAGAGGGAGCGAAAAAGGAAAGGATCAATTACATTAGATCACGTTTCACTTTTTAAGAACCCTTGTCTCAGATTTTAGCTCTAAAGTCACTGAGTTTGCAGCTGCCTTTGTTTAAAGAGCCTAATCTTGCAATTGACACGTGAGTGAGAGCTACTGGCACAACTTTCTCCAATGGTCCCATTTGGCTTTGTAAACTTCCCCACTCTCAATGAAATTTCTCTGAAATAGTCCAATTCTCTTCACCTTTGACTTTGAAGCATGCCTTAATCTGTCACAGTTATAGGGATCTATTTGTCCTATGCACTTATTTTGGTTATATCATCTATTATCTGGTTCATACAAAGTAAGAGTTATAAACCAAAATCACATTGCTGATAGCACCAGTTTAGTTTCCATGATATTACCAACTTTTGGAGCAAGAGCGCGAACAAGGTTTCTGGAGCATAATTCTGCAGCAAATTCTACAGCACTGGAGTTGCCAAATATACTTGCTTATACTGTTACCACTCTGCAATATTGCACTGTTTATATATTGCAAACCTTTTGCCGATAATAATTAAGGTAGTGAGATCTCATAAAAAATATCTATGGATTAAAATGTATTTATCAATTTTTTCAATAAATAATAAATATTTATAAATAATAAATACATTTGCAAAAAAAGAGGATTCTTTCACTCTTTTTTTGAACATTTTGGCTATGTATAAACTCACTTTTTGTCGGAAAAAGGTACGCAAATTGAACTCTGCAATTTGCATACATTTTTGCGATTTTTTTTTTGCAAGAGACTTTTCCAAAATTTGGCCCATCTACACTGAGCCAAATTTCGGAAAAACCTCCTCTTTCGGAAGAGCCCTTATTCCTCATAAAATGAGGAATACAGAGCTTCTGAAAGAGCATGTGTGCTCTTCCACAAAAAATGTCGAAAGAGCAGACGTGTTCCCTGGATGAGGTGGAGTTTTTCCAGGATCTCTGTAGTCTAGACATAGCCTTCCTGAAAAGTAAGGAGACTTACATTTCAAAAGTAACATTTACAAACAACAATTAATGTGTTTTTTATGTGTTTTCTATGGCTATCATCCCCTCCAACTCTCCCCCTCACAAAAAAGAAATCTAACCTATAATAATTTTTGTTGTTTTTAATTTGATTTGGGGAATTTAGATCTGGACAGTCACATGATGCAAGGTTCCCAGCAGTCCTGCCACTATGCCTTTACCCATTATCGAAAGGAAACAATTTAGGGACTTCAAGATAGTTCAGATCACATGATCATTCATTCCTTGATTTCTCTGCCGGAGTTGCAAGAAGGGTGCCTGTTAGGGTCAGTTATCATGGTGGCATTTGCTCTTATTTAGTAGTACAATAAATGGGCTGAAACAAACTCATTTCAGATAGCCCACCAAACAATCACCCAATGATAACTTTCAAGTAGTATTGCTTAGCCATGTTTGTGAATAACCAATATACATGGCAGAGCTGCCAAACTGGCCTATCTCTACACAAAAGAATAAATGAACACAAATCAGATATCAAGAACAATATCATTCAAAAATTAGTAGAGAGCACTTCAGCCTCCCTGGACACACAATAACAGACTTGAAAGTGGCCATACTTGAAGCAAAACAACTTCAGAAACAGACTGCTTGTGCAACTTTAGAGTTGGAACACTATCAGACTATTTCTGAATGGAGAGAGGGAGTGGCTAGCTCACTACAAAGAAGTTTTCTCTTTTTTGGTATTCTTATCTTCCCATCAACTCTTGGGCATGGGCTGCATGCATCCTGACTGAATTGGCCTCCTAAGCCTGGGTCCGCTGCATAGTCATTTAACACTCCCATCTTTGCATGTGTGTATATCCCTGCCACATTGAAGTTTCCACTTCATGCATCTAATGAAGTGGGTTCCAGCCCATAAAAGCTTATGCCCAAATACATGTATTAGTTTTTAAGGTGCCACAGAACTCCTAATTGTTTTTGCATTACACGACTGGGGGTTAAGACATGTTGACTCTATATTTAGTATTCCCTTTCCAGTTACTTTAGCTATCCAGTCTTCCAATCCCATTGCTTGCTCTCTCACTTTTCTTTTTTTCATTGTGCTGTTTGATTTCGTAGTTTAACACAATATAGTTAGCCATACAATAATAAACAACAGTTTCACGTAAATTCCAGAAAGTGGATGCACTACTCAGTGTTTTCATTTCACTTAAATGAATTTCAAGTTGTTCATGAATGGACATTTTAGAACTAAAATACATATTGTCCATCAATTGCATTAAGAAAACAAGAATTTTTTTTAACTTTTTTTTTCATTTCTGAACAAGCTCTCTTTAACAAAGTACTTTGCAAACACTCATGCAATGGTTTTCACCCCAATTTATTTAGCAGCAGTTAGTTAATGGCATCTATGGATTCTCTGGAAGCTAAGATGGGATTCAGAATGGGCACTTGCGCATCTTGCCATCCAGTTGAAATCAGAACCCTGAGTTAGGAAACCAAGCTTCTTATGCAACGTCCAGAAAGGGTTAAGCTAACTGGGATTCATGAAAGCCAGAACACAGAGCAAAGAGCCACGTAAGTCAGCCAGTAGAAATGCTGAAGTGAAGAGTATGGTCTAAGCCCTGAAAGGATGGTAATTTCCTACCTCTGGACTAGAGGGAGCTTTCTAGGGATCCAGAGCCATGAATTCTCTCCTAGAGTTAACTGCCTAAGCCTGGACAAATTTTTGTCAAGAAAGGAAGAGAAGCTGTTTCCCTTCCTTATGATTTTTAAGGGAAGGCCAAATTCAAATTACTCCTCTTCCTGCTGAGGAGCTTGGACTGAAATCTGAGACTCTCTGCTCTCAGGTGAGAGTGAAATTCAGTTCAGAATCAATGTATTAAATAAAAAAAGATTTTGCTTTGGTTTTCTGAATGCATTCACCCATTCTGGCAATGCTCCAGTATAAATTTCCACTTGTTAAAAGAATATAATGAAGCTACCATGCAGGTACCAACACTTTATTCATTAAAGGCAGTTACAGGTACTGCCATTCTTCTCTTATCTTTATATGTTAAGGAAGCTGCCATTTCAAGCAACCACCTGATTTCCCAGAGATGGAGGCACACCCCTGCACATCAGAATGCCCATCTTCCCTTACTATTTCAGCTGTGCCTTGAGAGATACTCTGAAGTGAACCAGAGAGTGATTTTCCATAATCCTCCCCATGATACACTACCCCCATACTGGGTGTATTGCAAAATTCTCAAATAAAAGCAACAGCCTGGAATTATTGGTTTTTCACTTAACCAAATGAAGACTTTCCCAATTGTCATGCACTGTCCCCCACAATGTTGCTTGGAAGATAACAGAATCACTGAAATAAATAGTTGCAGCATGACATCTCTATCAAGCAGACTGAGAGTTTGATAAACAGGCTACTTAAGGAAATTTCTTTTTGGTGTGGTAGTGCTTTGAGTAGCTCTTCCACAATGTACCAAGCAGTGAATAGTTCCCTAATGGATTGTGAGGCCAGTTTTCACTTGAGGAAGGTAAGTAAATAGTCTCATTGACTTTTTAGTGGCACCCGAGAGCATCCAAATGAGCTCCCTGGAGTCCCCTCCTGCAAAACTTACTCCCCCCTACCTCCCACTTCCACTCTCTAAGGTAGGCAACATCAATGAAGGATAATGAAAAAAGCTCAGATACACTACAGTGTTGGTAGAAGAATGTGGACAGTCTAGATGAATCCATTAGGTAAATTAGCTTGATAGAAGAACCGTATAGAGGAAAAAGAAGAAATATTTTGCATGCCAATTTTATATAAAGCAAAAGCATGGTACACATCTTTGGGTAAATTGATTCCCCATTGATTAACAGATTACCAATGTACCTCACTTTGACATGGCAGAGCTACTTTCAACTTACTCTCCCCTGCTTTGTATCTTGTTCAGTCATGCACAAATGCATACCAAGCTCAATCCAATTTTCACCCACTTTGCATAGGTCTAAATGACTACTGAAGATGAATCAGAAGTCTACAGAACAGTCATCTCTCTGAACTTATGAGAAAACAGCTTCCATTATCACAGACCCACTCAAGTGTCATCTAGAATCTAGCCTTCTAAAAAGTAAGGTCTTTTGGACTCATTCTCATTTGAGATCTGATGATCCTCAACCTTTGAAATTTCAACCCAAACTATGTAACCTTTAATTTATATCTTTTTATTTTAATTAATGATCATAATGATCACATTTGTCTCAGTTTCAATCACTTAGCAATCTTAAATGCATTTTAAAAAGTCTATTTCATGAGGGTTTTATTGTTATATAACTAGCATCTAAACTTTCATTTCACTTTTAAGGGCTGAATCAGAATATCCATTGCAAACTTTTTTTTTCTTTTTTTAAAAGGATTTTTGGCTGTAAAAATCATAATAGAAATCTGGCATATAAAACTTCAGCCTGCAAAATATCACTTGGGTATTTTTTTTTTAAAGAATCTATTCCCATTCATCTAGGGAAGAAAAAAATTATTGATTTTGGATGTGTTTCCCTCCTTTTGTCTGGATCATAATTGAGCCTCATTTAATTAGCTGCTAAGCTAGTGACCAAATTGATTTTGAAAATAAAATTTGAAATGGCTGAGATCTTTTGAGTCATACCTCTGAATCATGCTGTGTGTAAAAGTCATCTCTGCAGCTTATGCTTGAGACAAATTAACTATGCTGTCATTTCTTTTTTTCTCTTCAATGAGACTTAGGGAAATTCTGGCAATTACTTTTTATTGAATTTATGACAATGTCTTTTTCTAACATTCTTAAAACATTCCACTGGCTACAAGATTGAACTTGATGGCGCAGGAAAGAGACACACAGTAGTTCAAACAACCTCATGATGAGCTAATCAATGACCAATATAATCTTCTTCTCCGAAACCATATGAGTTAAAATAAAATACTTGTGCTTTGCTCGTTAGAATGAATCCTACTTGCTGCACTCCAGTACTTTATATCATCAGACTATTTGCACAACACATCATCAGACTGACAGTTTTAAGATTAATACACTTTCCTGATATATTATGCACTAGTGCCTTTTTTCTGATGATGTACCACATTTCACTAGTAGAAAACCATTTATAGTATATGGTTGGTTTCTTCTACAAAAATGTAGTAATATTCTACTTTGCGGCTGATATGGGATAATATTTTGGCTGATTCCTTAAAGTGCTGAAATATGGGGAAAAATTAAACATATTACAGTATTTGTTTGTTGCATAGTAAAAAAGGAACATACCCATTTGGTACGCCCAATGGTTCTTAAAAATATATGATCCTGAAAAATTTGGTCACTAATCATATATCTTAACTGGAACAATTGATATTTAACAAGCTTTCCTGAAATCACCCCAAAATATTTCCCTTTTCTCATAAATCACTAGCCTGCCTTCCAGCTGACCCCAAAGCCTGAGGGGAAAAAAATGTGTTTTGAAAAATTCTATGAAGAACAACAGATCTGTGTTGTTTTGGAGCAAAGAGGGAGGGGAACTATCACATTTTAATCTATTAAAAATGTGTGCAAAATTGATTGTTTTTTCTCTAACTGGAAAATAATAGTTTCAATATGGATGCTTTGTAAATGTTTTGATTTATTTATCCATACTTACTTTGAAAGTATGTTAGTTTATACATCTATTGAAATTTTGTGCCAGTCTGTCATGTGTTTTCTATAAAATGTCATTTTATCTTTAACGGCATTATTAATTATTGCATTCTCAGATTATTTGGGTAAATTCCAATAATCATACAATCATTTTGGAACAAGAGCATTAACATGTGCCCAGAAATTAGTAGCAGGAACTCAAGTTTTTACCAAGCAATGAGTAGTTTCTTCTGCTTTAGATTCCTCCTATATAAACAACGAGTATATTTTACTTATACCAGGCCTGCATTTCCGTACTATTTGCCACAAATAAAAAAGTATTTCTCTACATGTATCTAATCTCAATTATCACTATGGATGTTTATTAATATGCTATATAAATACTTAAAATACGTACTCAAACTTTATATATGTATATAGGATACACATTCACATTTTTAATTAATTAGACAAAATGATTGTAACCTAAAATTTACTTTTAAAAAGTATTTAGTGGTAAATCAATGTCTTGGTTAGTTTTGTTGGCTTTACTTCTTAAGATTTGAATTTAGAGTTTTGCCATTCTACTGTAAGATTTGGCAACATCGTAAATACCTGAAGTAGAGCAGAAACAGTGCTTTCAGTATTTGTTATTCCATCATTTCCTCTTGTAGGAAAAAAACACATAATTCAAGTCCTCAAAGATAGGAATGGTCCAATCTACCTCCCAGGAACAATATATTTCAAAATTAAATATTTCTAAATCATTTCCACTCATAGAATTTCTATCAAAGTATTTCTATGGTTTTCATCACTGGTATCTGAGTGCTGCAGTAATTCACTGATTTAATTTTCACAACACCCCTGTCAAGTAGGGATGAATTATCTCCCTTTTACAAAGGGAAGGCAGCAGCAGTCATTGTACACTGAATAGAGCTAAACTTCTGACCTAATGATTCAAGAAATAGCCAAAATATTTAAAAATAGAAAAAGCAAATTTGGCTTTACACTAACTTCTTGCTGCCCAGATTCTGGGCTGCTGTGGATGTATATCAGCCTCTATGAATTAGAGAAGCCCCAAGCAAATTTCCTAAATTAGAATTGGTGCAAGGCAGCAGCATGATGTCAGACCTGCACAACAGGCATCCTCTTTCAGCCCTATATAATTGCAGTACAGCCCCTTCCACAACCACAACAGGATATAGGGCCCTAAAAAGAGGCTGGAATTAACTCCTTATCTCCTAAACCAGCAGTTCTCAAAACTTGTTCATACTGAAATCTGCTTGTTTCACCTTCACTTTCAGTCTTTATCCTACATCTGGTCTATAAGTAATTATTGCTGTATAAACAAATATTATAATTTAGGACAGCATGAAGAAGTCAAGGTCAAAATTAAAGGTTCACAGTCATGCTGAAAGGGCATAACAAGTGGGGCTCCACAGGGGGTCTGTTTTGGAACAGGTTCTGTTCAATATCTTCATCAATTATTTAGATGATTGCATAGAGAGTAAGCTTATTAAGTTTGCAGATGATAAGAAGCTTGGAGGGGTTGCTTTGCAAGTGCTTTCCTAGTGAATGTCTAGGAAGGAATACTGTAGAAAGGGATCTAGGGGGTCATAGTGGATCATAAGCTAAATATGAGTCAATCATGTGACACTGTTGCAAAAAAGGCAAACACGGTTCTGGGATGCATTAACAGAAGTGTTATGAACAAGACACAAAAAAATCATTCTTCCACTCTACTCTGCACTGATTAGGAGTACTGAGTCCAATTCTGGGCACCACATTTCAAGAAAAATTAGGAGACATTGGAGAAGGTCCAGAGAAGAGCAAAAAAAATTATTAAAAACCTAGAAAACATGACCTATGATGGAAGACTGAAAGAATTGGGCTTGTTTAGTTTAGAAAAGAGAAGACTGAGAGGGAACATGAAAGCAGTTTTCAAGTATCTAAAAGGGTATTAGAAGGAGGAGGGAGACAAATTGTTCTCCTTGGCCTCCGATGATAGAACAAGAAGCAATGAGCTTAAATTTCAGCAAGGGACCACTTCCTAACTTCCAGGGTGGTTAAGCACTGGAATAAATTGCCTAGTGAGGTTGTGGAATCTCCATCTCTGGAGATATTTAAGAGCAGGTTAGATAGACTTCTATCAGGTATGGTCTGGACGGTACTGGGTCTTGCTGTGAGGGCAGGGGACTGGACTTGATGACCTCTTGAGGTCCCTTCCAGTTCTAGTGTTCTATGATTCTAGGATAAACACACAATGGGTGAGTTAGGGTCTTTTACCTTTTGCTAAGAGAGAAACTTTCCAGCTTACACAGAGAATTTCTTCAGGTCTGGGAAAGGTAAATGCAGGGTGGAACAGATTGTTTGGCAAAAGTAGTTGGCAAAGGGACCATTCAAGTTAGTGTGGCCCATTAACACATCTGCAGTCACAGGACAGAAAGAGGGGGTTAATGTGTCTCAGACTGTTACAATAAGACATAAATCCAGCAACTCTCACTTTAGAGCTGACCTTTCCATCCTCATCCTCAAAGAAACCTGCACAACACTTTCAAACGACGACCCTGGGAGCTTAAATTCATAACTGCTAGCTTGTCTCTCTCACCAACAGAAGTTGGCTCAATAAACGATATTACCTCACCCACTTTGTCTTACATCAACTGCCCATTTCACTTATATATCAGGTTTGGGCTATAATTTTTAATGGGGGGGGGGGAACTCCAAGAATTTGGTAAGTGTTCAAGGGCCACATATTTCTATGATATTAATGGAGGGAGTGTGGGATGAGGGACAAAGGTCTGGTGCAGAAAGGAGCTCAGAGGATTGGGGTGTAGGAGGGAATTATGACTTGGAGCAGGGAATTGGGGTGCAGGAGGGGCTGTGAAGTCTGGAAGGGGGCTTGAGTGCAGGAATGAATTCTGACCTGGGGGAGGATTTTAGGAGGAGGGTGCAGAGTCTGGGAATGAGATGGGACCAGGTGCAGGGGTGCAGGAGGGGATGCAGAGGGTTTGGGTTATGACCTGAGCCAGGAGGGCATGAGCAGTTCCGGGGGGTTAATTTGTGACCTACGGTGCAGGAGGGAGTGGGGTGCAAAGTGCCAGCTTCGGGTATGAGGTGCATACTGTAGGCAGCTCCCAACCAGCAGCTCAGCAGGAACCCTGGACAGGCTCCCAGCCTGCCTTACCCCACACATCACTCCAAGTGGTGGCTGTTGGAGCCATCATGTGCGTCTCTGCGTCATGCACCCCTTAAGGGAAGAGGGACTCTGTGAGCTGCCTGTACCTGCAAGCACAGCCCAGACAGCTCCCATTGACTAGTTTCCAGTCAGTGGGAGCTGTGTGCAGGAGTGGAGAACAGCTCATGGAAACAGCCTCCCCTCAAAGTGCATGCAGCACAGAGATGCTCATGCTGGCCCTAGCAGCAGGCTGCTTTGTATGGAGTGTGGGGGAATGGCAGCGAGAGAGCTTGCCTGAGATCGGTGGCATAAAGGATCATGCAGGACAGATTTGACAGTTTGATGGGCTGGATCCAGACTGTGGGCCCTCTTTGCTCACCCCCAGCTATTCATCCACAGTGTGCCACTGCTTGTAGCCTGACAAATACATAGAGCCCTGCATGGGTACAAAAAAACATGGATCCACATCCTAGCCGCATCTGCCTGGCTCAACTCCTTATTCACTTCACAGTCTACGATCTGGATTATACTTGTATCCTCACAACAAATCTGGAGGAGAAAGGGAGCACAGATGAGCAAGGAGAGGGGCAGAGTCATGCAAGGAAGAGACAGGCAGCATGCTAGGGCTCCGCAGGTCAGTGCTTACCAGGAGGAGAAAAAGGGAGGAAAGGGGGTCAGGCAGGGCTGGTATTCAGCCCCTCTTGCAGAGAGATTTAGGACTCAACTCCTTGTGTCCTTTCCCCACCAGAAGTGCAGGGTCCTGCCCTAGTGCCCACCCCCTCTCCTCCACCTGCCTGGGGCAGGATGGGAAGGAGGAAGCCCTGTGCAGGTATCTGCTCCACTATCTATGGACATAAAGCAGATATCCAACAATATGTAGGGCTCTACACTTTCCTGGCCTTACCAAGTTTCATAATGCCCAGGAAGCAAATACGTGAGTCCTGGTGATTGCAAAGGGAAACCTCAAGAACAGAAAAGATGGTGGGCTGTTATTGGTGGGATTTTTAGTACAGAGGTATAGCTAGATAGTGTTACCAGAGATGTCTGAGCAATATTAAACACCAACAGCCCACCACCTATGTTTCCCTTTGCAATTACCAGTACTCAGGTATTTGCTTCCTAGGAATTATGTAACTTGGTGAGGCCAGGGAAATGTGTGATTTAAAAATGAGTCTGACATCTCTGGTAACACTATCTGTATCAGGCATCTTGTAAATGGAAGCATATTGAAGCTAGCCCTTCCCTGGTTAACTCTCCATGGCTTTGGAAATGTTTTTCAAGTATGAAGCATTTAGCTCTCTTCCTTAAAATTGTATCTAAACTGTGTCCCCCTCCCACACCCATGTAATTAAACATTTCCTGCCACCATATATGTAACATACAAGGGCCTTGCTGTCTGAATGGAGTTTTAAAGAATGTCTGACAGTATACTGTGCATTGGTGGGTCCCATTGTGACATGCCAAAGAGTATGAATATGTTCAGTTAGTAAGAAAGTGTTATGTTATTTCACTATAAAAGGAACAAATTTAGACCTACATACTATATTCTGCTCTCTCCACTTTGTTCTATGTTTGTTGTGTTCTGGCCCCACAAATATTTTTGCATTTTTTATCCTGAGTGCACATAGTACATAACACAAATTAATTAGGCATTTGTGTAAACCTTGACCTTCTCATTCCTATTGAACTTTCTGTTGTAGTCCTTTCCCTTACTGGTGAAATTCTGGTCCCATGGAACTCAACGGCAAAACTCCTATTGACTTCAGTGGGGGAAAATTTCACCGACCGTGTTTACTTTAAATTGTAAATTCTTCAGGAGAAAGAACCTGTAATTTCCCCTGTAGTGTTCTGTGCTGCATACGTGAATTAACAATATATATTACCATATCAGAGTCTTTCTTGCTTAATCTTTTTCTATGTTTCCCACTGTTCTTATGGTCTCATCTTCCTCAGGTAGAGATGTTTATCACTTCTAACCAGCAAACAACAGTCTGAAGAAGTACAAAAATTCAAAAGTATGTTTTGCTCTAGCTATTCTCTTAGGCTTCAGGTGAGCATGTCATTATGATAGGATGTTTATGGGTTGTTTCTTTAATGAACATTTTTCCACCAGAAGAGCTTTATCAAAAGGGTATACCTTCCATTCTAATAAGATATTTTAAAGGACTGTTTAGCTCTGCAAGAATCTGGTTTTGTTCTGTTCCTGATTGTTTCCAGAGCACCGGTTTCCAGAGCACTCATAGTCTTCCAGAACTGTAGTCATGTTGGTGTTCTGGGCCACAGGTGAATTATTCAAGGATATGGAATGTATAACATAGGACAAAGATCAACAGATTTTCCCCAGGATTCCTTATTCTTTATTTACTCTAATGAGAAATACATAGATCTGCACAAAAATATCTCTTGCATGCATTTATATACCTAAGTGTCATCATCACTACAGAACATTCTTTGGGTGGGAATCAGTCCCCTGGGGCCATCCAGGATTTTTCTGCTACATCATTTGTCTTATCTTCTTAGTCATGGATCCTTATGTCTCCAGCTAGCCTTGGCTGGTCCACACCCTTCCCCTTCCTAAAGATTCATGTTTCTGTCCCAGTGAGTCTGTTCAGTGTATATGATCCACCAAACCTGCCTGGTTCTTTTGTTCTCCTTCTGGTGATTTTCCACTCCTTCCAATTTCCCAGAAGGAAAAGTGAAGAAACTAGTTTTAGCCAGCTTCCTTAACATACCTATTGACTGGTTAAAGTACAGTCAATACATTCTGTTGTTCCTGATCTGAGATACATGTGCTTAACCCTTATCAGCAGGAGTGGATACACAGATAGTCCATGATACAATTGTTCTCATAGAAACAACTTCACAATAACAAAAATAGTCAATTATACGGACGAGTTCCTAGACTTGTCACATTGGAGAACCAAAATTCAGATACATGACAGTTTCACCACAATCTCTCTCTAGGCTCCTTTTCACGTTATGTTTATAATTTAGGAGGATGAGGGTGCCAGAGTCAGGGCCACATGGACACGATACACAGTAACAGAGCTCCATTTCCTATCTTCTGCGAGTTGATTCACAGTCACCCTGCATTTTATGTAATCTTTTATCCTTGTCCAAAGTGTAGGTAAATTACTAACAAATCAGAGTGGCAGCATTTTACATCAACTCTGCCATGGGTATCAATTGCTATACAAGTTACAGGTCACTGGTGAATCAATCTTCTAATGTATATATAAAGCTTAAAAAGCAACTCAGATTTGCATATGCAGTTTGAACTAATAACATCTGTAAAGATGACTAGACAACTTGCCAAGCAAGAAAAAAAAATGGAGAGACCTAAAAAATACCTGTTTTAAGAAAGAGTCTCTTAGTTGTCTGCAAGACCATTAGCTCCTCCTTGATCATATAGAAAGTACCAATAATAGGTAGCATGGAATAAATTGTTCATGTTTGACTTCTAAAATAACTTTACAGGAATTCATCTATGGCTGGAATTCATTCTGGAAATCTTCAGACAGGGAAGAAGTACTGAAATCTATTAAAACTTTAATCTATAAATTAGAAAAAAAATTGCAAGAATTATTCTTTGTAGAGAACTTTAAGGCCACTTAAGGCAGAGAATTCTTAGTCTTTCAGAAAAGATTATAGTAATTTAATAATAAAATTGAGGGCTTGGAAAACATCACAAAATGGAAACCTGAGAACAGTAGGTATAGTAGAGAAGGCTGAAAGAAAGGCTATGGCTGGATTTATAACCAATCTAACCACATAACGAAAGAGAGGAAAATGCTTTCACACCAAGTTAGTAATGGAGAGAACAAATCAATCTCTTGAACAGAAGTCCAGATACAAAGACAGACTTTCCACCATAATGAAAATGTTGAAGTTTCCGGACAAGGTGTAGTGTGAGCATATGCTAAGGAGAATGAAAAATTTCCCTGGGAGTAATACTCTTTCTTCATCATTTAAATTCAATTTTTGAAGTGAGAAAGAAAATAAGGGCATTCAAGAAGCAACAACTATTCACAAAGGAAAAAAGGCCACATTATTCTAGCAAAGCTTAGAATTTTCCCATATTTCCAAAATAATATCCTTCCAAGCAATGGAAGAGATTGAATACTCCTTGTTTACATAAATTTTGAAAACAAAGAAAATTGGCAATTGGATATGTGATGGCTATTTATCTTTCAACTTCATAGACGTTCGTGATCCATTCACTGTGGGAAAAGAGCCATTCTAAATTAGATTTCATCTTCTCGAAATATATTTTGCACACAACTGCAAATTATTTTTGAAATGATACTAGACTAATTTACAAAGGGACAGGAAAACATAGGGAGAGACTTGTAAAACATCTCAATTTATAACAAATAATATACAGACCAAAATCACCGTCTTTCAGTCTTAATGCACAGAAGTTGTCCTATTCAGATTAATGAGTAGCACAGAGGTTCAGTCAGAAAGATAAGCAAGCCTTTATGGGATCAGAAGCTAAGAATCCAATGAAAAGACTAACTTACAACTTAATTACTATAAAAGTATTACCTCATATTGTTTAGCTCACTTCAACCCTGCAAGGGGATTTGTTTTATATGATGAGTCAAGAGAAGAACCCATCCAAATTTTTACAGCAATTTTAAATTCTGCTTGCAAATATTTCATATTTGAGACACCATTGCATCATTTGATTTTGATAACTAATAAGCTCATGCACATGTGTTAAAGAAAGTAATTTCTTCATCTCACCCAGACTGTCACTAAAATTAAAAATAAATAGAGATTCTATCTGTAACAATTCTACTCCCCATGCAGATTGGAATACTCTATGCTATCACAAACATATGTCACTATACTCAAAGATTATTATTAAGGTTACAAAGTCAAGCATTCAAAGCACGCTAATGAACTGTCGGCATGCATCAGTAGGATGTATGTGAACAGTTAGACTAGGTCTACACTACAAGGGTTTTGCGCAAAACCAGCCATTTTTGTGTGAAAAATGGTGGCGCGTCCACACCTCAAGTGCATTTTTGCACAAGAAAATTGACAGAACAGAGGGCTTTTGCCGGTAGAGTTATTTCTCTCCCCATGAGGAATAACTCCTTTTTGCGCTACAACTCTTGTGCAAAAAGGCAGGTTTTTGCACAAGAAACCCCTATCGGAAAAAGCACAGGTGCTCTGATGGCCATTCTGTGAAGTCTGGCTTTGAAGTCTGGATGTGCTTTTGTGCAAGAAGTTTTTGAGCAAGAACTCTTCTGCAAAAACCCTGCAGCGTAGACAAAGCCTTAGAGTTCAGCAAGTTAGAATAGGGTACATTCATATCCCAGGTTGCTGCAGTCTAATTGTTCAGGTAGACAAGCCCTACGACCAACATGCCAGTTGTCCACTTCTCAAAGGAGGAATGGAGCCCATCCTCTTCTGATGAATCAGAAAGACCCCCAAATCCTCACCTTCATTTCCTCTTGCTTTTCTATGAGTAAATTTTAGATGATGTGTAAGAGATGGAGTCTGATTTGTATATACTGCACTGATGAGATGACTGGAGTGGTGGCAAGCAAAGAAAACCAGGAGCTGGTCCATTGACACCTCTGCTGTGAGCATTCAGGAGCAGTTTAGAACAGATCCAAGGTGGTTCTGGCATCTAGGGCTGTTCCCTTTCTCTTGGAACCTTTATTGTGCAAGAGTAGCCTAAAGTACCTTTCAGCAGTTGGTTAAAGCCAGCATTATGGGTCCTTTGCACCACTGAAATAGTACATACAATTACAATGGATTACAGACACACATTTCCTCTATTTTCTATTCCAGGTGGATCGGGGCCTATATTATATTTTTACTTCCTATTTCAAAACCATTTAGTTATTCTCCCACTCCATCCTCATTTTAAGAATTCTAGAGTTAATATTTTTCAGTCTTGGTATTTTCTGTTTGGAGAATATTTTACAAAACATCATTTCTTTCCTGAAATGTTTCCATCACTTACAGTGAAGACCAAGGTCTGATTCCAAGTTCCCTAAAGTAAGTGGGAGATTTTCAGTGGATTTCCATGGGCCTTGAATATTTGATAGATCAGGCCTGGGTTGTAATGTGTAGTGTTTTAACAGAGGGTCTCTTTGCTGGAGAAGTTTTTGTACTGAAAACCTATTGGCAGGAGTTGATCACAAGGTTCCATTTATAATTTATAAAGAGTGAACACATGATTAATAGACATTTTAATTGGTGTTTAATGGTTAATTGAGTTCTACAAGTAAACTTCTTGAATATTACAGGTTGAACCTCTCTAGTCTGGTGCTTTCTAGTCTAGCAACATCACTGGTCTGGCGTTATTTTAGTTAGTCAGATGTCTACTTATCATGGGTATGGCCAAGTTTCCTGCTGTCCCATAAAGCTTGTGTACAGCCACGAGTCCTAACGAGTGTTCTGTGCTCTTATTTAGCTCTAATTTACCTGTAAATGACTTTTAAGAGCCCAATAAGCAGTAGAAGTGTTGGTAATGCTACTAGACAGTACTGACCTCACTTGGTCCTGCAAATTCTCTGATTCAGCACCGGTAAGGTCCCAAAGCTAACTGGTCTAGAGAAGTTCAACCTGTACCATGACTTATAGTCATTTGTAACACCTATCACTTATATTTATTTGAAAAGGTAAATGTGGTATTTAAAACCATCTGTAAAACTCAGGGTATGTCTACACAGCAGTGTTATTTCGGAATATCTGATGTTATTCTAAAATAACATAGTATGCATCTACACTACAAGCAATGTTGAGCAGGACAACTTCTTATTCTTACTCCCTGTAGGGGGCTGGAGTGGCCACCCACTGACCCCGAAGAGGAGGCGCCCCTCCCAGAGCCTTGGTGGGCTACGCCTGGCCCTAATGAACCACCTGGCTGGAAGCCAAGGGGCAGGGAGGTAAAAAGCCTGCCAGCCAGGCCAGTGAGGACCCGAACACTGAAGAGGCCAGAGGACTCACCTGCACCTCGAGGAAGGGACCTAAGGTGGGGTGAGGTGGAGAGCTGGCTTGGGACACTGGGCCCCCTGCTGCACAGTGGCCTGGAGGAGCAGCAGAGGCCAGAGGGCTCCCCTGCATGCCGTGGAGAGGAGCAAATGCCTGGGGAGGTGGTGAGCTGGCGTGGACCGCCGGGCCTCCTGCTGCACAGTGGCCCAGAGGAACAACAGACTCCCCCGGACTCCCCAAACACCCTGCAAGCCTCTGAGGAGTGGCCAATGGACCTGGATCCCTGTGATTCTGTGGAGACCTATGCGACTGCCAGGTATGTGCTGAGGGGGAGGAGGGAAGTGGCCCAGGAGACAGCATGGACATAGACATAGATCGGTGTGTTTCGGGCTGCAGCCCCCACTGATCCAGCAGCAGTAAACTGCTGCCTCTAGGGACCTGGGCCTGGGCACAGTGGCGTGGGTGGGCATGTGCCCCCCCCACCGCCCACTGCTTGGGTGGTAGCCTCCGCCTCTCCACCATTGCCGGCCAGCTGCCTGCAATCCTCCTGAGCAAGGAGACCTCAGTTGTGTAGATTGCCTTACAAACTGCTTTCCTGCGGCCCCACCCTGAACCAGAGTTGGGCCTTGATAAATGGTTGGGCCTTATAGACGGTTTTGCCTGTCGTCCTGCCCTGACCAAGGGCTGGGCTGATAAACTGCTTGGCCTGCCGCCCTGCCCTGACCAAGGACTGGGCTCATAAACTGTTATCTGCTGCCCCGCCCTGACTGAAGGCCGGGCTACAAACTGTTTACTGGCGGCCCCGCCCTGAATTAGGGCTGGGCCCGCCTAACTATAGATTTGGCTGCCTGCCTGGGACTAGGCCAGGCCTCTGACTATCATTTGCTGGTCAGCCCCAAACCCAGGCCACCGTGGTTATCATTTACTTCGGTCACCCCGCCCTGAAGTAAGAGCAGGAGACCTCGGACTGTTTTTTGTTGGTATATTAATTCCCCTCAGAGACTGATCCAGGCGTAGTGGGTTGGAGTGGCCACCCACTGATTCCAAAGGGGAGGCGCCCCTCCCAGAGCTGACCCGCTTACACTCCCATAACCCTCATTTTACAAGGAGTAAGGGAAGTTGGAGGAAGAGTGCTCTTTCTTGGACTTCCTGCTGTGTAGACAGCATCAAAAGCCAAAATAAGCTATTTCAACTTAAGCTACACAACTGACGTAGCTCAAATTGCATAGCTTATTTCAGCTTTAGCCCTGCTGTTTAAATGAGCCCTAAGTGTGTAACACAAACTGCTCATGTCCATAGAATGTTTGCAGAATGTTTATAACATCTATTAATAATGTACAAATGGATTATAATTCTGGATAAATGGAAACATAAAATAAAGTGTTTTCTAAAAGTCTCTCATAGTTGCATATAGTTCTACCATACTCTGATTACTCTAACTCCAAGCCTTAGGAACATATTGTCAATTGAGAAAGCTAAATAAAATTCAGCAAACATTTCTTTCCGAGGAGAATGTCCACCTTCCTTCTGGCTTGCATTAATGTTGGCTCTGTCTATAAGGCAGCTATTGGTTGAGTTGGGCAGCTATGTAAAAACATATTCAGTAGTTATAAAAACTATTCTTGTCTTTTAAAATGACCAATTAGCCAGGCAAAATTAATAAATGTTTAGCAATACATAATAGTCTGAAAACTTAAATGCCACACTTCATCCAACATGAATTTAATATTGCAAAATCACTCTGGCTAAAAAGGGTTTTTAAAATGGAAACTTTAATATTTTGTTATGTACAGCAACACTACTGGGCATAGCTTAAAATACATTACCACAGCTTTTTACAGCACAGGGACTGCTGTTCAAGGTGCACTCTTTTGAAATGCAACCAACGGAAATTGCTCTCACTGGGTTTTTCTTTCTCCATCGTAAGGAATACAAATTTAGATTCTGTAACTAATTGCTTCCTTGTAATCAAGAAACCAGCATCTGGGGATTTTGTGATCCTCAAGTGGCATTACACAGAAAGATGGCTCTAATATAGCAAAAGAGTAAGCTAACATACACTAAGGTACACCTCAGCCTCATAGGAGAATACATAAGCGTTATTAGGCTTTTTCCCACAATCATCTAAAAATCAAGTAATATCTGAATCAGATTTTTCTATTTTCTGATACAGTAATGCTCTCCAGTAATTATGAAAGGGTTGACAGATTTTATAACAATGAATTTTAGAATCATACAAAAGATTAACTAATTCAGATTTTTCATCAAGAGTACATTAACAATGTATTTTAGTAATATACTATATGTACACAAAATCTTTTTCTTCTAGGAAAGTTCCAATCTCAGTGGCATTTGTAGAGCTCCACTTTATCAGTACCTACTATTTAATTACTATGCTAAAAATGAAAATATAAACACAGAAAATAAAAGGAAAATGATATGCAAAAGTTAAAATTAACCCTGTGAAAATGGGCCACAATCCTGTTAACCTGATTTGAATTGGAAGCTGAATGCAGAATTAAATTCAGGGATCTGACACAAGCCAAACTCCACCAGGTTTTGATATAGAAGATTGATCTGAATCTTATCTCTTTTTTTAGATTTAAACATCACTAAGGCCACTAAGGATATCTGATATTCGATATCCTTATCAACAGTAAAAACCATGCTGTTTTCCCACAGAAATTTCTGGCTCTGATCAAGAGCTAAGTGTGACTAAGGATATCAGAATTTGGCCCCAAGAGATGATGACATTCAGACCCAACCCATAACAAGTGGCAGTCTTGAGACATACCCTTTGTAATGGGAAGGTAAAGGACTGTCTAGATCACAACGTGCAGGATGAACACCTCTGTTAGTCTCCCCTCCCCTCTCGCTGCATGGCTGAACATATTGGTTCTATAATGGAGGCAAAGCCATAGCCCTGTATACCCTCTCACAGGGCCCTTTGGGGCAGTATGCAGACCCATATGCAGGGGGTTGAGAAGGGTGCAAAAGCACCCCTCTATGGTCCCTCAAGTAAGCATGCTCTGGCCAGCCAGAGGAAGGCAGGAGAGGTGTGCTGCCTGAGTTGCCCCCGTCTCCCCCATGCTCTGACCAGCTGGGGGAAGGCTGGGGTTGATTTCCTTGCTTACTTGGGAGACCATGGGGGATGCATTCACACCCTTGGGCTGTGTCTAGACTGGCGCGATCTTGAGCCAGAGCTATGCAAATGAGGCTCAGCGTGGAATATCGCCGAGCCTCATTTGCATAACTAATGAGCCGCCATTTTGCGGAAGAGGCTCTTGCGCAAGCTGGAGCTGTCTACACTGCCCCGTCTTGTGCAAGAAAAACCCTCTTGCGCAAAGCCGTTATGCCTGAAAATAATCAGAAAATTTTCAGGCATAACGGCTTTGCGCAAGAGGGTTTTTCTTGCGCAAGACGGGGCAGTGTAGACAGCTCCAGCTTGCGCAAGAGCCTCTTCCGCAAAATGGCGGCTCATTAGTTATGCAAATGAGGCTCGGCGATATTCTACGCTGAGCCTCATTTGCATAGCTCTGGCGCAAGATCGCGCCAGTCTAGACACAGCCTTGCAGTCCACATTTACCAAAGAAACACTCGCCCCCCCCCAATAGAAATTCCTACATAGGTGGTGCTATGTATCCAGACAAATATGGATGGAGAACTTTTTTTCATCAAGGTGCAGGAGCTGCAATACTGCCTGGAAGGATCACACAAGAGGCTCGGCTCCTACCTTACACACTCATGTAAAAGCCAGGCATAACCTGGCCCATAGCATCCAGTGCATGAGGTACTGTATAAACAAGTATGAAAGTTCCTGAATGAGAAAGTCTTTGTCTTATGCAGGTTGGGGAATGGGATTCATTGAAAAGCAGAGTGATCAACTGTAACATGTATTGCATCATTCCTACACTTTTTCTATGCATGCTTTTATTTTATTTCTGGATTTTCAATTCTATAATTTCATATGTCTGATGTTTGGTATGGAATAAAATACAGCTCCATGCACACCTTCAGAGACTAGAAACTATGCTCAATCAGCACACAGTGCTAATCGAATGGTGGAGGGTTTTTTTGTGTGTTTTATTTTTTAAAAAGCCTACTTTATCAAAAAAATCTAGATGTACTTAGTTTACCAAAAATGTTTATGGACTTTTTATAAATTGGTCAAATCCAAACAAATTTTCTAGCCCATTTTTCTAAGGTATAAAAAGTGTTCAAAATTACCATTTTTTCAGCTTTAGTAATGCAATATGGTTAAAGGGGATTTAATCAAGCATTCCAGAAAAATGTTCAGAAATCTGACCTGGAAAATTTTAATCCAGAAGATATAAATTTGGAGGAATGCAATATTTGGGATTAAACAGGGAAATCTAAGGCACAAGACAGACTTACACAGATTTCCCAGACTCCTCCCATCTTAAAATCTCTTCTGCAGACACAGTCTAAATTAAACCTACCTCCAACAATCCAGTAAAGTTGATTCATGTTCGAAAAAACTAATGAAATTTTATTATTATTGATTAACTTACGCAGTAGCTGCAGAATTTATAACATGAAGACATGCTACTTGACACAAGTCAAACTGGCTAAGGGGAGGTGCGAACGTTGAGGGGTCAGAATTGGTTCTTCAGTCTGATGATATGGGGGTTCTTTTGATCTCCAACTCTGTGAATCCTCTCTATTTTTAAAATACAATTTAAGCATTTATAAAGATATATAAGTAGATTTTTTGTGATTCTTCAATACTAATATCAAATAAAGAAACCAGCCCGGACTCCCCATGCATTGTTCCTGTTCCAGGAATACCAGCAACAGGACAGAGTAATAATTCTTAATAAAATGCCATCCATAACTGTTTCACTAGCTAATGGTGAAATCCATTATTATATCCATTATATGCCTAAGTGGGCCATATATCGTGTCACCACGGTTCACATATTCACCCACAGGGTGACATCAATGAGAACTAGTTAAAACACAACATGTGATGTAAGTGTGTATTTACTTTTATCTCCTCTTTGTTTTAACTACAAACATTACAAATGCCAAGTAGTTAGCAGTTAGAAAGTCACAGCAACTAGAAATTACAAAGACTGGGATGGGCACTTAAAAATGTATTGAAATCAATAGCCACTAGGGGTTGCAAGCTTTCACAAATGGTGTTGTTTAAGGTTAACACATGCCTGAGCCTCTATAAAGAGTACATTGATGAAGTAAAATTTAAAAAAAGAGTTGCAATATTTATGAAAGTTAATGTGTGCATGTTCATGGGATTTATATATTGGATGCGAGTACAATAATGAATTTTTATAGACTTCCAAAAATGCATGACCTTCTGCTTTTATGAAGACAATCAGCTTTGGGATGCACTGTCATCTGGCAGCTTTTCTAACCAAAGTGCTAAAACTCTGAAGCAATTAGTGTTTAATAAGATAGAGTTTGCACAATATTTCACTGAGATGGAGATGCATGATAAGAGAAATGTACATTATAAACACTGCCTAAATAAAGAACAATGCCAATAAAACTAGTGCTTAATGGAAAAGTAGAGCCATCATTGTTCTTGAACTGTTCATTAGGCAGCAGTAATTGAGCTGTTCAACCTATGAGTATCAAAAGATGACTTTTTCCCTACATAATTTATCATTTGTGACAAATTGTGAACACTTGCAGTAAATAATAATTATGCTGGCGTTTCTTCCCCATAAACAAAAGATATAGAAAAAACTGGTAATCTACATAAGCAGTTAAAATACATCTGAAATAGAAATATAAGCAATGCAGGGAATGCCTGTCATTCATGCGAGCCCCTTTTATTTATGGAAATGAGTAAGTGCACTGAAGAAAAGCATACACCTATCAGCACAAGGTGTAGGGAAGAATGCTGTCATGTCAGCTTCAAGGTGCTGCTGTGTGAGTCACTTCACTGTATGTGTGAGAGCACAAGAATCCTTTTAAGAGTCCTAAACTCCATCCTGAGTATATCCATGTGTAGTAATGCACTGCTAACTGGACAAAGGTACAGGCCTTTAAACTTCTATGCTATGGTGGAGCACAGAGCATGTATTGTGAGAGGTTGACACCGTGACAAGTTGGAGAAGCTTGCATATACTTAAGACCCTAAGGGTTAGGTTGAAAGCATGCAGCCCAAGACAACCCAGTGTAAGGCCTCAACAGCAAAAGAGATAAATTAAGCAGGATTACCTCACAATGGCTTCACTGGGGGAGAACCCCCCGGTTGTCTTGGATATCCTTACTACTCTTCTTATGGCTGCTCATGTGCAACTTTTCCTCCACATGAAACAACTCATGCCCAAGCTTCTTTCACAGGAAGAACTTTTTCCTCACCCCTAACTTAAAAGTCTTGTGGTGATGGGAGAGTGGTGACAGGGGGACAGGTGAAGTAATTACCAGGAGTCCCTAATCACAGACTCTCACACAGGCAGTAACCACAAGATGCTAATCATGTGCCCCTAGACTGGGGGTGGGGGACATTTTCAGAAACAATGGTCATGACTGAACAGGTATTTTTAAGAACCCCTCTGCTCACTCCATATGGGAAAAGGGCTAGAAAAAGTGCCCTAAACATAGGCTAACCCACCATACCTGACTGTGTAACTGCAACCAGAGGGATCACTCCCTACAAGATAGAAAAAAAAATATTTCTTGCAACTTGGAAAGTCCATACCCTACTAGATGAATGAGAAAGTGAAAGACCCAAGCATAGAACAATTATTGTTGTGAAGAACTCTTGAGGTACAACTCCAACATTGCTGCACTCGTGCAAAACAAGACGTGCACATTCAAAGGAGGATCTACAGCCAGCCTTTAATTGCTTATCTGAAGCTTAGAAAAGCCTAGAGCTAATGCTCAATACCAGCAAAACAAAAGCTTTCCACCAACCAGTCCCCAGTCAATCATCAGACCCAGCAAGGAAGATCTACATTGACAAAGAAGAACTGGAAAATGTACAGTACTTTGCCTATTTTGGCAGCCATCTCTCACAGAGGGCAGACAAAGATGTCGATATTCTGCACAGAATTCACTGTGCCAGCCTTGCCTTTGGTTTTCTTGTGCCAGGACATGCAAAGGGAGGGGCTGCTGTTTGGAGAGAAGCAATATGAGAGTGTATGCAATGAGCCCACAGGAGAGAGCAATCCTACAGCGTGTCTGCTGCTTTAAAGACATTCTCAAGATCAATATCAAGAGATGTGGCATCGACACCACATACTAGGAAACAGCAGCCCAGGAAAGGGATAACTGGTGAAGACTTGCCAGAGAGGGAACGTCCACTTGTGAGGAGAATTTTCTTGCGTTGGCCTCAGAAAAACACCATAAAAGAAAAGAAAGACAACCTTCACATAGCAACTGGGGCCCAACCCCATCTTTCAACACCACCTGCAATGTCTGCCAACAAGCCAGTGCCTCAAGTCAAAGTCACCAAAGGAACGTGAAAAATAAAACCCTTTTTTTTCCTCTTGTGAAAGAGATCATCCTCAACAATGAGGGGTTGCCAGTGATCATGAGTAGAATATTAAATAGTGGCATTTTGGGGCTGAGGGGAGAACAAAGCTACTAAAAATCTGTTAAATTTTGAGCAGCCAAACTCTCATAGGGGATCTGAAATGGGGAAAGAGAGCAGCTGCAAGGACTATTTCTGCACATCTATGTTGCTTATACATGGACCCAAATGGCATTCCCTCTCTTCTGTGAGGTACAAGGACTGCTCCCTTTATTCCTCCCACAAAGGTAAATAGAGCTCCAGGGAAGATATGGTATGGTCTGATGAAGTAATTACACCTCAAAAAAGGCATGACAGCAGGTTTCTTCCCTTTGTACATGGGGGTTCCTAGGGATTTCCCCCCTCTCCATAGAACCCACCATGGTTATTATTCCATATAGCTATCCCTACAGGCACAATCTAGCATTTAGTCTGAAATTCACTCCTGTACAGAAGGATAAAAGACTTTTGCTCCTAATTTTGTGAACTTTAGTTGAATTTAAGTGAAATAGACCTACTGTTCAAGGGTGAATTTCATCTCTAGTGGGAAATCATAGTCTTATGGTCTAATAATCAAAAATCCTTCAAAAAAATAAAGGAACAATCATATTCAGGTGAAACATGGGAAACAGCATGCCAAATTTTGTCCTCATTCACACTTCATGTAAATATAGAGCCACTTTTTGATCTATCACACCAGTATAAATCTTGATTTATTCCAATGACTTCAAAGGAGATTTACATCAGTACAACAAAGCAGAATTTGGCCCCCAATCAAGAAGAGATTAGATACAATAACGGGGAAAAAAGAAATACATAAATGAAGCTACTGAAATAGATTTGCTTTATGCTCATGCAAATTACATGTAACTCTGGTAAAGTAAATGAAGCTACATTGGTGTAAACCAGATATAAAGTTGAGCAAAATCAGATCTGTTGTTGTGTTTCCACAAACTGTCAATTACTAAATTTCATAACAATGAGCTTTAATTTTGGATCGCTATAACCATTCTTTATTTCAAATAAAATGCATAGCATGTCTCCTTCCTTTCAGGATTAATTTCATGGACAATTATATTAGTGTTGGCAAGTTTTGTTTCAAATAGAAAATGAGTATTTTGCTGTACTATAATCACATGGGTAATGAGGAAAAAGTGTTTCTGAGGTAATACATTCATTGAAAATAAGATTAGTTGGCTTCAATGAGGTGAAATTAAAGCATTAGGTTGGGGCATTAAGGTCCTTGAAATCACTGCATGCCTTTATTCGCCAACTGCTTCTGCTTTTTTGGGTTGGATATCCTGGATGTGTATCCTGGGAAACATTCCTAATAGCTTTATGATTATTTGAAATGAAGGCTTTCCAGAATGAAAACTCATACCTGTGTGTGAAACTGCAGAAAGTTCCAGATATTTGTGAAATGGACAGCGTGTTTTGAATTGTTGACACTATAGGTGCTTTTTAATTTTAGAAATTTAAATAAATGACAGGATGAGAATGGATACATATAAAAAGACAGTATTAATTACCAGACACATGGAATGGAACATTGTGTTTGTCATGTTCCAAATGCATGCTGTGATCTAAATAATGCTGAGAACATAACAAAGAAAGAACTTTTAGCTCATTTAACAGCCAATGCCATTTCATTTCTTAGTTTCTTGGAAACCACCTTTTTTTGACATTACACCAGTAATTTCACAGCATAATGTAAGCAAAATGCCAGTTTATTCCTTATGCCACAGCATCTGGGAAGCACATTTGTTCAGTGAGTTGCTTAATTCTTCCGTGGAATTGTAGACATAATAGGTGGGTGACCATTCTAATATTTGAATTCATGGACTAGTAAGTGAAGTAGCCAGGTACTGTGAATCTGAAATATTTATTCAGAGGATGTCATGAAAAAGTTGATTTTCATTAGAGCTGAGTGAAAAATTTGCAACCCTTTTTTGATTCCACAGTTTTTGTGATTTAGCCCCAGAATTTGACATTATGGCTACTGAAGTTAATGGAATTACTCCCCCTGATTACAGTGAGCTTCAACTGTGAAAAGACAGTGAAAATGATATTTTCTTTCGGGAATAATTCTTGTTTTGCAGATAATTCACCAGAGGTTCATTGTAACTACAGGTTAGACCTCCCTGGTCCACCACACTTGGGACTGGGACCTTACTGGTCCCAATAAGGGATTTTGCCAGACCAGGGGAGGTCATTTCTTGTCTCCTGTGCTACCAGCCCCCTCTAGCCCTGGCCCAGTCACCAGCCTGACTCCCAGCTTCTCCCCCTGTTGTCAGCCTCCCCTCATCCCCACACTGCCTTGCCATCTCCAGTAAGTGGAAATTAATCTCCGCTACATTGTTTACTGTTAGTTACTACAGTCAGGACACACCAATTATATTTATGTCTTGTGAATAAGCACTAAGATTCTGATTATCTTCTACCCAGTAGAGAACACACTCTCCTCACCTTCACACTCATATTCACATACCAGAATCTGGCCTTTTTGATCATCTTTGTTATCTTTCCTCTTCAACCTTCTGCCTGGTTCTTTTATGACCTAAGTATATTGGCTCTATGGCTAGAAAACTGGCACACAAATATTTATCTAAACCTACCTGGCTTGGATTGAGCAAAGGTTATGTAGTCCCTCTCTATTACTAAGGTTCAAAGGAGAGAGGGATTCTTTCTTGGTGACCCCAGCTTTATCTTCTCAGGGGCAAGTGAAGAACAGAAATAAAAGCCTGTTTCCACAACATTAAAGTCAACGTGAACTTTGGCACAGACTTCAGTGAATGCAGGGGAAAAAAGAACTTGAAAGAGTCACATTCACACTCAGACTGGCAGGGCAATCTATGTAGAAATCTGTACATGAAATTCACAATATTTCATAGGTCTCTTGCCATTTCACACCCACCCTCAGTGTATGCCCTATGTGGAAGCAGATCACTATGAGAGGTCAAGGCTCTATGCCCAACAAGTCCTACCACTTGGAGAGGGGCTGGAGAAGTATACAGTTTACCAACTGTTATTGTGTGAAGTTATTCTGCTCTCTGTCAAGGATAACTGCACTGCTAATTTTTATATACTCCCAGTTTAACACAGTTTATATTTTATTGGGTTCAGAATGCCCCTTTCCATGTACATGACAAGGCTGTCAAGCTGAAGAGACCAAAACCAAACCCCTTCCCCATAAGATTTGATTTGTGGGGCCAGCAATTTGAAAATCATCACATCATAGTTTTTGCTCTGTCCTTTGACTTTGTAGATTCAATTGTACTCTTCTGGCTGTGTGCATGTACGGAAATTTCAGTTTGAGATGTCGACTGCGAACACACATGCTTCTTCCGGGCTGCTCAGAAAGATACAATAATCTTACTTTCTCTTCACCCCCAAGAGAGGAAATGTATGGCAGTTTCTTTGACTTGACTTGCCTCTCTCCTGCCTTTTTCTATCTCCCTGGGGCTTTGCCCCTTTTCCCAGACCCAGCAACACCATCTCCACCATTGCCTCTTTCCTGCCTTCCTGCCCTTCTGGGCTTCTTCTTTGACCAGATCCCATGTAGATAAGTCCCAAGGCAGTGGGAGGCAGGTCAGAGTTCTGACTGAGCCCAGACTCCACTCTGCCCTGGTTCCTGCTGCACCAGGGTCCTCTAGGGTCATGCACAGAAGTCAGATCTCAATTGCAGTGCAGATCTATCTCCTTAGTTCTGAGGCTCTTGCACACAGCTCTGCCTACCCCTGAAAACTGAGGGACTAGAGGACATTTCTTCATCATTGGGAGAGTTCCTATTGCAGGTTCCAAAATCCCATAATTTGTGATCAATGTGTTATCAAAACTATCTCCACTTAGCTGCTTGGAGAGCACTCTCATTTCTTCTGTATGACCCCCAAGTTTGGGAGTGCTGCTATCCAACCCCTTCTGTTTCCAACCCCCTTTATAGTCCCTCAGCATCCCTTCTGCTCCTCATGTATCTCTGCACCTCATTCCCTTCAACCCCTACATCTGCCTCCTAAGCTCCTTCATGCTCCCCATTCCCTTTTCACACAGTCTCTCTGCTGTTCTCAAAGTCCCTCTGTCCTGTCGAGCCCTGTGAACCATAGTGAAGCAGTCATTTGGCCTGTGGGCATGGTTTCAATATAATTGAAAACAGTGGGAAATGGCAGCTAACTTTATTAAAGCCTCACTTCAGTATGAGCACAGACTGTAGGAAAATGACAGCCATCTTGCCAATTTCCATCCCACTGACTAGCGTAGGACATAATGGCCATTTTGAATATGGGAGAATTTGTGTGTTGGCACAGTTTCACAAGACAAGTTAAAAACTACAAATTACTAGTAATGATAAAAGTCATGAGCGTTGCTAATACTCTACTAGCTCCATGAAAAGTCATAGTCCTTTCTGATCACAGATCCTTAGCCACATAAAATGGCGGTTCTATGCAGAGACATCCCCTGACATAATGGCTTCTCAATAATCCCGAAATATAAAACCCAAGGCTATATCTAGACTATGCTCTATTTTCAAAAGCGGAGCTTTTGAAAGTGAAAGTAGTCTGGACAAATTTTTTTTTCAGAAAACTGCTCTTCCTTAAAAAATGAGGTTTACATGTTTTTTTAAAAAAGGGGGGTTTTCCTGAAAAAAATGTGTCCAGACTACTTTCGCTTTTGAAAGCTCTGCTTTTGAAAGTGAGATTGGAAGAAAATATGCAAATTCGCACAGAATTTGCATATCCTCTTTCAAAAATAGAACAAAGTTTAGACGTATCCCAACAGAATTTTATCATCATTAAGTTGGAACATTTCTGACAAAATGAGTTTTCACCAAAATATGCTGCTTTGTCAATGCCAAAGTATTTCAGTTAGCAGAGATATATTGGTTTCAAGACAAAGTTCAGCTGGAGGGTGAAGAAGAAAGGGGAAGAAGAAGAGAGAAAGAACAAGACTTTCAGGCTTAATAGGCTGCTGGTTAAGGCGTTGGTTGGAGATGTAGAAAACCCAGGTTCAGATCTCTGCTCTGTCTGATTCAGAGTGATCTATGATGGAAAACCTCTGTTCTGAATAAGGCACAGGAGAGATTTGAACATTGATCTACCACATGAGTGCCCTCCACATCCAGGTTTTAATCCAAAAATAAACATTTTGATAGAATTCCATTTTTTGTAAAATTGTTCAGAAAGGTGTTTTTTTAAATTCAAAACAATTTAAAAACAATTATTGAAACCTCAAAAGTTGTCACCAAACAATATTGATGTCCTCTGCTCAGCTTTTGTTATAAGATGTACAATATTTCCTCAAGTTAAACAACTAGTAGCTACATTAGAGATGTGATTGCAGTATGAATGTAAAATATAAAAATAAGAATTGTTCCTCCCTGCCTTTCGGTTTAGTTCAAGCTGAGTATCATTCTTTTCAACCCAAGCAGTTAGCATGATATATAGAAATCTGTTAATTCTTCTGAGTCACATATTTAATATATGTTATTTTTGCAAGGCACAGACATTACACAAAATACATATTTTTCATACAAATGGTAAGTAATGATAATAGAACAGCACTCAAAATTTATGATATTGAGTGCCACATGTCAAGTACAGAAACAAAGTGGGTAAGATAACATCTTCTACTGGACCAACTTCTATTGATGAGAGTGTCAAACTTGTGAACTACACAGCCCTAACGAAAAGCTCCGTGTAGCTCGAAAGCATGTCTCTTTCACCAACAGAAGTTGATCCAATAAGTGTATTACATCATCCACCCTATTTCTCTAGAGTCTTGGGATCAACAAGGCTACAATGATGCAAACATCCCAAATGACAATTCCACTATATTTCACTAGAGTCCCTCCACTGGTCTCTGCTAATTAGGACCGGAAAATCAGTAATCACAAGAACTGCAGACTAATAGACAAGCTGCTGAATTTTACTCTGTCCTTTTACAGAGTTGCCAGCTTGTGAAAGCAAAAGCCAGTTGAAAAGTTTCAAATGAATGTCCACCATCAGTTGGCTGTTTGCAAGATTCTGTGGTTATACTCATTTACCTATTCATTTTATACTTAAATATTTTTAAAATGTGAATGATCAAATATTCGCTTGTACCTGTACTTCATTGGCAAACATAATTCACTAGCAATATAAATTTGCAGTATATCTGCTATGGCTTTTCCAGATGTACTTCTCAAGAAAGTACACCTGGCTGTCAGGTTCCATGTTTTTTATGATAATTATAATAGTAACAAATGCTGAAAAATAACTTATTTTAGTGCCAGATTATGTAGTCTTTATATTTATGATTCTTTAAGTAATGTTCCATTATGTGCAATGTGACTACTCCCCTGAGTATAGCAATGTGAGTAAGGACTCTACCGTCTGCCCTAGGTTCACCAGAAATGATATCTGAAATAGCCATCATCACTCCATTATCTAAATTAATCAGTCAGAATTGGTTCTGTCTGATTTAGCTGCACATATTAAGGTTGTTCCAAAGTTCAAATAGCAAGGTTAGCAAGAATGATAGTAATAAGAATGTTACAGCCATATTATAAAGTTACGTTTGTGTGTGGCCTACATCATAACCTTTCCTTCTATCAGAAAGGACTACAGGAAATTAAGTCTGGCAAGTGTATTCCAGAAGTACAAATCAGCAAACCAATTATCAATCCATCAATTGATCAGAGCCAATCTTGGGAGTAGTTTGCTCTTGGATATGAACGTCTATGCAGATGATATGCATGGCCTTGCCTTCATAGCATCTGAATAGAATAGATAATTATATGGGGAAGTAGCAGACAAGAATGCTGTTATATGGTAAGTAACTTCAGGAAAACTAGATGAAGTGGCGATATAGCAACATTCAGTTGTTTGATATTATACTTCCTATATAAAGAATACATAGCCTGTATTTGTATAATCTGAAATTTAGTAGTGCAGTTCTTCTTACAGTTCAAAAAATAAGACAAAATAGAATTCAAAGTAGTGTGCTTCCTTCTGTCAATCTCAACTGTCAAACTCCTTTTCAGCTCAACTTTGCAATGAAACATTTTATGCTCTTGCAGAAATAACAAAATGTGCAGTCATTTTTTACGTCAGAACAGCCAGCTTATCCTCAGGTAGACATTGGGTAAAACAAGAGTCAATAGACTACATAATGAAATGGTACGAGCCATGATGCAGGTAGTCCTCATTGTGGAAAAGCAGAGGGAGTACTGACTGAGATGGCTGGGACATGTGAGAAATTGAGATGTGGGACCTGTTGGCCAGAGCATACAAGGGCTAGTAAGCATGGCCATAAGGAAGACCTAGAAAAAGGTGGTTTGTGATGCTGAAGAACAACATAAAAGAGGTAAGGGTTCATTTAGAAGATACACATGATAAGAGCACTTGGTGATGAAGAGCAAAACTCACCAATCCCAATTCACAGGTTGAGCCGAAGAAGAATAGATATCGCATTTAACTTCTAACAAACAATATTTCAGGATATTTTCTCTATGGAAAAACAAGAAATTCAGAATTAAGGTTACACTGAGGCTATGTCTAGACTACACAGAAGATTTGAAAGAGGATATGCAAAGTCTGCAAGATCTGCTTCCGATCTCACTTTCAAAAGTGAAAGTAGTTGGGATGCAGCTTTTTCGGCAACCCCCCCTTTTTCAAAAAGCCACGTAAACCTCATTTTTTGAGGAAGAGTGGCTTTTCGAAAAAAGGGGGAGTTGTTGAAAAAGCCACATCCCAACCACTTTCACTTTCAAAAGCTCTGCTTTCAAAAGTGAGATCAGAAGAAGATATGCAAATTCCTGCAGAATTTGCATATCCTCCTTTAAATCTTCCACATAGTCTAGATGAGCCCAGAAAGAAATACAAATATTCAAAGGATAGACAGCTAAGACACCCAAACAACCTTAAGTTTTCTCTGTAGCTGTGATAGTTTTAAAGATCTAGTCAAACTTCATCTCTTGGACACTCACCAGACTGCTGTGAGAATATCATTCAATCTTCTCTATGTTTGAAGCCTCCAGAATCTTCAGAGTGAAGGAGTCACCCCAGGCTCTCACATGGTTCAGGTACTTTTCTAGGCATACTCACATGGTTCAGGTACTTTATCACCCCCTTCAAAGATCTGTGACTCCAAAGGTGTGTCTAGACTACAGGGTGTTTTCAAAAAAAGTGGCCTTTTTTCGAAAAAACTTCCCCTGCATCTAGACTGCTGCTGCGTTCTTTCGAAAGTAAATCGAAAGAACGCAGCAGTTTTTTCCACATGGAAAACCTCATTTTACGAGGAATAATGCCTTTTTTCGAAAGATTCTTTCGAAAAAGTCTCTTTTAAAAGAGGCTTGTAGTCTAGACGTACTCTACATGCCTAGCTCCTGCAATCCATGACTACTTCTCATGCTTCCCAGTAGCTAAAACACAGCCACTCACAGAACACAAGGTATATAGTAACTCAGGGCACATTTACACTACGCAGAGATCAACGCTGCCACAGTCAACCTTCTGGGGTTCAATTTAGTGGGTCTAGTGAAGATGTGCTAAATCAAACTCAGAGGGCGCCCCTATCGCTGCTGGTACTCTTGCTCCTCATGAGAAATAAGGAAAGCTGAAAGGAGCATTTGCTCCCATTGACCTTCCTTTGTGTATATAGGGATTTAAGATATGTCAATTCCACCTACATAATTAATATAGCTGGAGTGGTGTATCTTAGCTCAACCTTCTGCTCTAGTGTGGACCAGGCCTCAGGATTTACAGTTCAACTCTTCAGGGGCATGCAGCAGGGAAAATCAGGCACACTGACAAACTTTGCACAAATTTCTAAAACACCCTGCTTAGTATAATTAATAGAATGAGAGATACAAAGATTGAGACAGAATAATAAACCTACAGTGCTGTCCTTACCCATTTACAGAATATGTAGTTGCATAGGGAACCTGAACATTTGGGACACAGCTTGGTCTTAATGTCCACCTATCCGCCTCTTCTTATCCCTGTTCTGTGACTCTGCTTCCTCCGGAGGGGATCCATTTAACTTAAAAGTAAACAAATCTATCAGACCTATTATTTTTTCCTCCTTCCCCTCTCTTCTCTTCTTCTGCTTTATATTTGTCCCTTTGTGTCTCTTGCTCCATTCATCTGTCATCTGAACAAGTGAGTTGTGCCCACAAAAGATCATGATACTATCTATATTTTGTTGTTAGTCTCTCAGGTGCTACATGACCACTTGTTTTTTAAGACCTATTAGCAGACACTGAAACTGTGCAAGAGGCATTCAAGTGGTAATGAAGCCATTTAAGATACATTTGCCAACCAAGGAAAATACTGTCAAATTCTGGATTTACTGCCTCAGAGAGATAGTGAGACTCCTGGAAAACAATCCTTCACTCACAGACAGTGGGTAACAGGCTAGTCCTCACCTGCAGACAACCCCCCAACCTGAAACAAATACCAGCAGCCATACAACACACTACAAAAACATTTTCCCATGAACCTATCCCTGTAACAAACCCCATGGCCAACTCCATCCACATATCTATACAAGTGACACCATCATAGGACCTAACCACATAAGCCACACCGTGGCTACACTACTGTGGTTTACAAGTTGCTCAGCTGGAAGCAACTGGGGACAATAGGTTAGGCAAGCCTAATACAATCAGGTTTTGCTGCCTTTCTGCAGAGCAGTTGTCTGACCTGTGCAAAATACACAAATGCAGGTAAGGAACCATGCTGGTGATGCTGGTCTTCTAAAACCACCCAGGTTGTGGAAGAGTCAAGAGAACATTCAAAGGGTCACACAAAAAGCTTTGGGAAAGCAAGGTGAAGAGACACGTATGCTTTCTAGCAGAGATGTTCAGTTTAACTGTGGACCCACCAAGGTCAGAAAAATTGGCTGATATAGGGCATGCCTGAAATATACGTTAAGGGTGTAACTCCAAGCTCATATACACATAGTGACTAGCATGCTAGAAATAGTGACTCTCATACTGACTAGCATGCTAGAAATAGTAGTGTAGCCATGGTAGTGAGTGAAACAGTAGTGATAGCGTGAACTAATTGCCCAGAGTACAGAGTCCAGGTGGGTTTGTACTCAGTGAGACAAGTGTGTGTGCTGCTGCTGCCTGTACTATCATAGTTACACTACAGTTTGAACCTCCCAAATCCAGGACTCTCTGGTCTGGTAACTAATGGGCCAGGAGCAGAATGCATGGCTGAGGAGCCCTGGTTGGTCTAGCAGCGTCTGGGCCAGGTGGTGGCTGTGGAGCTCCGGCAGGCTAGTGAACCCCTGGCCTTAGCAGTGCTTGCAGGGGTGGGGAGCTCCACGCTCAGTGGGGAACACCAACTTCAGTGGGGCCAGGTGGTGAACAGGGAGCCCCCACCCTGTCCAGGGAACCCATGGCAGCAGTGGAGCCAGGCGGTCCCAGGACAGGGAACCCCAGGGAATCCCTGGTGGTTGCAGGACCGGTCCTGTCAGTGGGGCTGACAGCCCCGGACCAGGAAAGGGGCCAGGCAACCAGGAAGCCCCGACCAGGGAACATAGGGAATCCCCAGTGGCAGCGGGGCTGGAGTGGCTGGATAGCACTGCAAGGGAACCTCCAGCAGGAGTGGGACCAGGTGGAAGAGGAGCCTTTCCCAGGGAGCTCTGGGAATACCCAGCAGTAGCAGGGCCAGCGGTGTTCAAGCAGGACTGGTGGCGGCTAGGCAGCTTCAGCAGGGTAACCCTGGCGAATCCCCGGAGATAGCAGGGCCGGCAGTGGACAGACTGTCTGCAGCAGCAATTGGGCAACAGGGTGGGAGCCTGCTCATGCCTGATTCTAGTGTAATTGCAACATCCCTCTAAAGAGAAGTTATCATTTAAAATTAAATTATTGATACATACTCTCAACCTTAACTGCACTTTACCATAGATTGTGGTTGTACAATTCCCTTAGCTTTTTAAAGACTAGAGTTCACCTTAGAAATGTAAACAAGAAATTTTACTACATGATATCATTTGAAGAAACATAATATAATCCTCAAATCATTCCTTTTAATTTTAATTTTTAAGGGCAGGTTTACTAGTAATCAAACTAGTGCTAACTAACCAGAGGGCGGTGGATAATTGAAGTCGGTTTATGATAGTTTTACTTTGCCAGAGCAGTACAATACGGCTAAAGGATATTGGTAAATCTGCTCCTTCATTTGTAACCGGCTTATAGATTTAGGGGGCCGTGTTAGTGATAATGGTGCTTTGTGATAGGGCATCAGGGAATGCACAGTCCTGAGTCTCAGTCTGTGCTTTAAGTGCTTCCTCTGAACGACTGCCTGAGTTTGTTCAAACAATGCTGCTCAATGCACAGCGGAGCTGAAGCAGAAGTGCTTTTCAAGCACTGATGCCCAAGCTAGCATACTGCCAAGGAATCTTTAGAGAAAAGTGACAGCTATACTAAATAATTTACCTATTGCTACCCCTGACTTATTACACCCAGTAAAATAACTGCATTCAAATTTAGCTATATCCTTCTGCTACACAAACTGATGGAAGTAATGATTGGTTGAATTACCTCTGATGTCACAGTGAATCTGCTTAAGAAATACCTGAGATTTTGACGTATCTGTCAGTAGCCTATAGAATCCTTACAATTAGATACAATAGTTCGTAACTTTTCTCCACTTACAAATATCTTCAAACATAGCCTCTACCAACAATGAGCAACCATGAATTATCAGTGGGTTGCATGAGTGACCCTCCTTTACCTCAGTGGGCCGCAGTAGCCTGCAGTCCACTGGGGCTCCGCTTGCAGCCGCTCCATCCTGCTGGCTGCCTCCCTCCCTCCCACACATGCCTCTCACATTAGAGACCCGCATGTCCTACTCCTGTCCACTCTCTCCCAGAACTTTCGGAGTGCGTGAATTGGCTGATTCATGATCCATCCCTGATTCTCCTCCTCCCTCCTAGAGCTGGAACAGCCAGGAACATCTAATGTGTGACATTCCAGTTCTGGGAGAGGTGTGGGGACAGAAGGTGAATCAGGTGATTCGTGCACTCCAAAAGTGCTGGGAGGGAAGGGGAGGAGTAGGAAGTGCAGGGCTCTGGTGCCCCAGTGTACGAGAGGTGTGTGTCAGGTACAGTCAGGGGTCCACAGGCCTCAGGTGGAGCCCCAAAGGGCCGTATGCAATCCACATGCTGCAGGTTGCTCATCAATGGTCTATACCAAACATCAGCTAGGCTGATAGCCACCATAGGTCTGGGGGCAAGGTGTGGGGGTGTCACGTTATTGGATTTTGAGGGGAGCAGCCGGGTTACTGCTGCATCCATGGGGGGGTGTTTGCCCCAAAAGTGGTACAAACGGAGCCATGTGAGGTGTCAAACAAAAGCTTACTTTCTACTGGTTCTGTATATGCTCTTCATATATCTGTGTAATGTCTGGGGGTGGTGTTATGAATATGTACTCTGTATGGAGACTGGAAGTTTCTCTATATGTGGTTGAGTAATGGGCCAGGAATGTTTGCCTATTGACGTGCTAATGAGCAAGTCTCCATGGAACAATGGATCTCTGGAGGCCAAAGACACACCTGGCCACTGGCCATGTGACTGGAGCCAGCTTGGGAAAAACCTGGAAGGAGGTATAAATATGCCAGGTGGCCGACTCCAGGTGGGTCTTGGATCTGCTTCTGACCCCAAATGCGGCCTGGCAGGGAATCACAAGCCGGGAAGAACTGTGGACCCATCCTGACATAGGAGGTGCACCAAGCCATAGGATGTGCATTTTTAAGCCAGCAGCTATAACATCTCTGCTAGAGCCTGCATCGAGAACTGAGAGATTCGATGCATGTAATTTATGATACTTTAACAACCTTACTCTCATGCTTTTCTTTCTTGTAGCAATAAACCTTTAGATTGTAGATTCTAAAGGACTGGCTCAGCGTGGTTTGTGGGTAAGATCCAGAGAGTAAATTGGCCTGGGATCTGTGGCTGGTTTCTTGGAACCGGACAGAACTTGTTCGGGGAAGGTGAGATTGGGTTCTAAGACCCCTCACCTGTGTATGAGGCCTGGGGCCATCTGGGGCACAGATATTGCTAGGGTGTCGGAGGGGTTTTGCTCGTGAGGTTTCAGGCAGGCAGCTGAAGCGCTCTGCGGGACTAGTTTGTGGCCTATTTGGGAAGGCCTCCAGTCTGGGGGCTAGAGAAAGCCCCAGATTTCAGCAATTTGCCTTGAGCAGACGCCCTCAGCTGTGCCCAGACCCGGCCCGGTCCGTCACAGGGGGGCCGGCTCCATGTTTGAGAAGGGGCGGGGCTGAGGGCAGTCAGCCCTTAGTTCATCCAGAGTGTGTCACTGAGCCCTCCCCCCTCCCAGCCGTCAGAGTCCCATAGAACACTCCCATGACATTTCAAAAGGGGCCTGGAGCCCCAGGCTGCTGCTGCTGCTACTGGGCTGCTACACCGGGCCCCTGTGCACTTACCCCTTTTGCCCACCCCTCCCTGTTGGTGGGCCTGCTGAACATTTCAATCCATTTTAAACTATATAAAGTGAAACTATATAAAGTGGCAAAGAAAAGATTGACAAAAAGGCTTAATTTCTGTATAGAATCCAATTATGCATTGATTTCAACCAAAACTCTTACAAACAGATTTGTTTATAAATGCTTAGAAAATTCATTCTCTATACAGAGCCAAGTGTTGCATGTTTGGGATGTATATTCCATATTTTAAAAACAAAGATCTTGAACCCCTGTTTTAAATGCAAAATAGAAATCAGCTTTAACTATAGACTTGCAACTGGTTCCTCTGTAATATGGAAATACAACAAACTAATTTCATCAGCAAATTTTTATCATATTCATATCGTAAGGTACCTAGCCTGAGTGCAGGGAATCAGCAGCTGGATTAGTCTACAGGATACCCTGGCTTTCAGGGTGGGGATCAAGTAAACAGTCCATAGCTCAGGCCTCCCACTCTATAGGTTAGTATTGACTCAACCATGAACTCTGCTGGCGTATCTGCTCACTGGTAAGAAGATCTGGATCCTTTTATGGGTAAGCCCCAGTTGAGATGCAGGGCTCTGCTTTTATACTTTCTGACCAGCCCCCACACTTCTGGTGGGGACAATGAGTTTGAAATTAACATGATGCTTTTCTGATAAAATTTGATTGGCTTCTGATATAAATATGATTTTAAAAATTGGCTTACAATATTCCCTGAAAAGGTTTCAGTGGGTTTGTCCTACATTACCTCTAGCACTATACACTTTTAAAATATCCCCAATCTTGTTGAAAATAAGACTTTCATGAAGGGAATTTTAGGCCTTGCCCCCATGAAGATGAACAACATGTTTAACTTCAGCAGATACCCTTTGACTTCAATTGACTTACTAAAATGCATAGGTCTTCACAGGATCAAGGCCTTAAATAATGCTGGTACACAATAATTTAAAATTTTTGTTTTGCCCTTGCGTTAGGTCATATGTGCAGCTGTAGTAAAGACTAATGTGCATGGAATATGTTTTTGATTACTCAATTATAGTGATTTTTAATGCCAGATATGCTAAATTATGTGTCTTATTCTATCAAGTTACATTATATATACATTTTAAGACTTGAGTATGTGTTCAGATCTAAATGAAGCACTGTGTTAGGCCATGAATTCCTACAGATGAGTAGACAGAGCTCTGCAAAGCTTCCCAGAGTTCCAAAACCATTGCAGGGTTGGGATTTTTTAATTCATTTGATTTCTTTTTTTCACTGCCCACCCCAAAAGTTAAAAGAATTCACTAATCATAAAGAAAAAAATACAAAGCTACAGTAAAAACTGAAAATGAATCACAGCTCTGATAATCTTCAGTAACAAATAAAACTGGTCAATGACTATTGTGACAAGGTGTATGTGCCCCTGTCAGCCGATGGCGGGGCAGTGCATGGTGTGTGTGTGTGTTATACACCCGAGTCTTCAACTGCTAGGACAGGGTCCCTTCGCAGCGGGCAGCCGAAAGGCTGACTTGTGCCCCAAGAGTTTGCAGGGAGAGCTTATTACATCCGAGTCTTTGACTGCTAGGACACAAAGTCCCTCCGCAGCGGGCAGCCTAAGGAAGGCTGACAGATGCCCCAAGGGTCTGCCCCGTGGAGGCGGCGGAGCCCAAACGCCCAGCTCTCACTGCGTCTGCCCCTATGACTGGCTGGAGTTCTTTTAATTGTGTTTGGCTCTGTTACAGCAACAGGAGGAGTCAGGTTAAAGCTTAAACAGTTACAGGTTTATTAAAGAGACTTGTAAAGCATGTGGTTACAGTGGCTATTGTTCTACTTCTTAACTGCTAGCAAATACAGATCTTAAAATGGTTACAAAAGAAAAACAAAAGGAAGATAGAAAGTAACGGTACCAAGTGACAGCTTAATCTTTAAAGAGCTCTATTCTATGCATGTACTAAGACAAAGGACACATACAGGTACAATTTTTACCCCCTTCTGCGTCTCTCGATTCCAGCGTGTCAGGCCAGGACCGGTCACTCAATTCCCCAGGAAAGACAAATACGAGGCTGGGTGTCCTCATGTGGACCTTGGGAGGCAATTACCTAACCCGACCAGCAGGTAGATGGTAGATTGACGCTCAGAGTGAGTGTGCTGCTGGACCCATCTTTATACCCGTGGGGTCACGTATTCTCTTTCTTATCTATGGTGCCAAATGGTGCTGGTTCGTCTTTGTGACTCCAGTTCTTACAAGGGAGTTGTGAACTTAATTTACACTTGTAAGAGAGATAACTAAATTGGGAGTACTGGACATTCTTTGCTCAGCAGGAGATTCCACTCCCCGGGACGGCTGTGTGATCGTATCAATATAGGTGCCAGCCAAGGGCAGTTCTCGCAGCCTCTTGCAGGTCAACAATTGGCATATCTCTGTTTACAGCCATCCAGGGTCACAGAAGCCAGCATATCCGGGCCTTCTGTCAAGGCTTCAAAGACTATACTGATTTTATTGCTCTCTGTGCCCTGTGTGCTCCGAGGCACCTAAAAGGGGCAAGCAAGATGGATGTTGTGGGGGCGGTTCCTGTCTGGCTACAGCCCCGCGGCGATGGGTGCTCAACCCCCACACTGCGGAGGGGGGAGGGGCAGCATTCTGGGGTGAGAAGGCCCCGCGCCTGCAGTGCTGTGGAGCATGCACCCGGGCTGCGGGCTGTGCAGGCATCGGGGAACTGGCACAGGGCAAAGGGAGCTGGGGTGGCGCACTGGAAGCACCGCCTGGCACCAACATCCGCCCAACAGAGACACTTATATGGCGCCGGCCAGCGTCTAAGGAGGGGGGGAGGCAGCCAGGCAGGGAGCAGGGTGGAGAGGCAGCGCAGAGCAGAGGAGGACCAGCTGGCCAGTCTGGCCTAAACCTGGAGGGCGGGGAGCACACGGAGCAGTGCCCCGAACCAAGGGAGACCCCAGGAATGGCAGCCATGATGTGCGGACTTTGCACCAGCCCCGAGATGCCCGAGAGAAGCATCGGGGAGCGATGCTTCGTCGTTGACCAGTGGACAAGTAGGTGAGGACTTTGTGGGTGATAGGAAGCGGCCCAGGGAAGGAGTAATCCGACTCCACTCCAACAACCCCACAGCTGCAGCCCCACCAACCGAGCAAAGGATCTCTTCCCTGCTCTTAGGGCCTTGGGCCGGGATCTGGAGTGAGGGAGGGTCTGGGTCCCCCTACCACCCGCTGCTGCTCCACGTGTGCGAGGTATGCTCATTTTGGGAACAGAATCCGGAGTGGTCATTCATGGGAGGGGGCAACCCAACACAAACAAAAGACCTCGCGGGGGGGCCATTCGGAAGGGACGGTGGGTCCCACATAGTTGTGCTGTATTCTTTTCGGCTGCAAATGAACTAAAGGGTGTTAAACCGCACAAAGACTCTGACGTGGTGTATTTGTTGGTGCTTAGTAGAGAGGGGCGTAGTTGATCGTCCAATCAACGACATGACAACTGTGATCACATAACATTATTGACACTTATTTTCCACCCCAAATCTAATTATAAAGAGAGATGAAAACTTTGCTGTGCCTTAACTAATTATACTTTATATTCCATGTCTGCATAGTACTCATAAAATTACTACGGACTAATTTCAATATGTCAACACATATACGCACTGCATGCAAAAGAGAATTAAACATCATTCCTTTTAATTAAGGGGACACAAAACAATAATGTCCTCTCTTTACCTCAGGGTTTTTTTTTTATTATAATCCCTTTTCTGCTGTCTCCTTATCTCAAACTACAGTTGTACAGTACATTGTGACACAGGCTAATACTATGTTTATATGTATACTACATGTAAATGTAAATATTTAGAGAAGTTAGTTTTATATGTCAGGTTTATGTACATCAGTCAGTGTACTCCCACCTTCCAAAGGAGGGAGAATGCTGAGCTGAAGATTCTATGAATAGAGACACATGGCTATGACAATTTCTTTACCTGGGAGGTGATGGATGCCAGAGAAAGCCTTTAGGGGTATGTCTACACTACAAAGTTAATTCGAAATAACAGCAGTTATTTCGAATTAACTTTAATAGAGTCTACACAAGCAAACCGCTATTTCAAAATAAATTCAAAATGCTGAGCAGTTATTTCAAATTTGGTAAACCTCATTCTATGAGGATTAACACCAAATTCAAAATAGCTAATTTGAAATAAGTGCTGTGTAGACACTTATTTCGAATTAGGGGGCCTCCAGCCCTTCCCAGGGAGCCCTGGTGGCACAACCAGGAAAACTTGTCTGCTCCCCCCCAGCCCCGGAGCCCTTAAAGGGGCAGACTCTGGCCACAGTACCTGTGCCAGTTGCAAGTCTGCCAGCACACAGTCAGCAGACTGTGCACCTGGCACAGGATGAGCCAGCAACCTGCTGCCACCCAGCCCTCCACCGCTCCCCAGGACCAGGTTGGTGGCTCCCAGGAGCCTGCCAGGGGCCGCAAAAGGTGGACGCCTGCCTGGTCTAGTGCGGAGATTGTGGGCCTCATTGAGGTTTGGGGGGAGGCCTTCAATGCCCATGATCTCCGCACTAGGTGCAGGAATGCGGCTGTCTACAGCCGCATGGCTGCCAGCCTGGCCACCAGAGGCCACATGCACAGCCAGGAGCAGGTGCGGAGTAAAATCAAGGAGCTGCGGCAGGCCTATGCCAGGGTCTCCCAACCAGGGGCTGACCCGGAGGCCTGCCCGTACTATGAAGCCCTGGACCACATCCTGGGGGGTCAGATGGTCCGTGCACCCCTGGTCGTCATTGACCCCAGGGCAGAGGGCCCTGCCCCTGACACAGGGAAGAGGCGGAGGATGGCAGCCAGGAGCCTGCAGGGAGTGTGCCCTGCACCCAGGACCCCCGAGCCAAACTGGAGAGGCCATCAGCAGCCTCATCCGAGGCCGGGGAGGCCTCCATATGTGAGTGCCGTCATGGTCCCCTTATGCGGGGCGGGAGGGGAGCGGGAGCCCAGGGACCATGTGTGTGGGCCTTGCTGACCATGGAGCAGGCGGCAACCTGTGCATCTGCTGTGCCATCCAGGACATGTGGCCCCAGCTGGGTGCCATGCAGGGGCCCTGGCCTGTTCCCCACATGCGTCTATGCGTGAAGGCACATGACAAGCTCCTGACCCCGGGGAGAGACACTGAACACTGCCCTCCCTCCAGATGCCCCCTCTACACAGAAGCAGGGCACATCTCCCCTCCCCCCCCACACACACCTCACTATAGGCAGCACAGGGGCTGGGGTGCAGTCCTGGGACGGCTCACACTCCCGGGGATAGCAGGACATGAATGTACGGAGACCTGCCGTCCGCGCCTTGCAGAGGGGGGCTGGGTTTCACCCACTGTGTCCCCAGGGAGAACTGACCACTTCCCTTGTTTTACCGCAGCCACAGCACCTACGAGTGCAGGATGCACCACCCCACCTGGAACATCCACCCGCACCCGGGCCAACAGGCACACCCGCAACCAGGAGGAGTTCCAGAGGCAGCAGCTGCAGTTATAGGGACAGCAGGTCCACAGCCAGGAGCAGTGGGTGCAAGAGGACCTGCAGCTGCGGTGGGAGAGCTTGCGGGAGCTATGGGAGCAGGGCCGTGCCTTCCACGAGCACATGCAGGCCCTGGCGGACCGATTGCTGCCTCCTGCTGCTCCAGCCCCTGCGGCCGCCCCAGCTATCGCTCCGCCTCCCACCCCTGCTCCCCCTCCCGCTTCTTCCACACCCCCCTGTCCCTCCTGCCCCACCCTTCACTCCCCCCCGGGAACGCCGAGGCCTACGCACCCGCAGTGCTGCGAGATGGGAGGGCTGGCAAGACCCCAACCCTGAGCTTCCCCTCCCTCTTCCTCCCCTTGCCTCCCCCTCCCAGCTCCTTCCTCCCAGGTTTCCCCCCTCCCCTCTCCCACACTCATTCCTTCTCTCCCCCCACCCCAGTTATGTTAAATAAAGAGAGTTTTTTGTGGCAACACTAGTGTTTTTATTGTATATCAGGAAGGGGGGTTAGAGAGGGGAAAGGGGAAGGAGATGGCGGTGGAATGTAAGGCACAAGGCCCCAGTGGGGCATGCCAGAGGGACTTCAGTCCTCGTCCGCCTGGAAGCTCTCCCGCAGGGCTTCCCGGATGTGGACAGCCCCCTGAAGGGCCTCCCGGCTGGCAGCCATGCGGGGCTGTGCGTCCTGGCCAGCCAGGCGGGCAGCCTCTGCCATCCAGTCTGGCAGGAAAGCCTCCCCCTTCCTCTCACACAAATTGTGGAGCACACAGCACACTGCCACCACGTGCAGAATATTGTGCTGGGAGAGGTCGAGGCGGGTGAGGAGGCATCTAAACCGTGCTTTCAGTTGGCCAAAGGCCCCCTCGACCACAATGCGGGCCCTGCTGAGCCTGGCATTGAAGGCCTGCTGGGAGGGGTTGAGGTGTCCCGTGTAGAGCTTCATCAGCCAGGGCTGTAGGGGGTAGGCCCCATCCCCCAGCAGGCACACTGGTATGTCCACGTCCCCAACCCTGATGTGGCAGTCAGGGAAGAAAGTCCCAGCGTGCAGCCTCTGGCACATGGAGGAGTTGCAGTCCACCCGCGCGTCGTGTGCCTTGCCGGACCAGACCACACTGATGTCCGTGAACTGGGCCCAGTGGTCAGACATGGCCTGCAGGATCACGGAGAAGTACCCCTTTCTGCTGATGTAGAGGGAGGCCTGGTGGTCCGGGGCACGGATGGGGATGTGCGTCCCATCAATTGTGTCCCTGCAGTTGGGGAAGCCCAGGGCGCCGAACCCCTGGATGACTACGTCCAGGCCGGTGAGGTGGACGATTCTGTGGAGCAGCACCCTGTTGATGGCCTTCACCACCTGCAGAGAGACACACAAAACCGAGGGTCACTGGGGTGCCCGGGTGGCTGGGAGTGTTCGTTCCCCACCACTGCCCCGCACCCCACTCCTAGGAGCAACCCCCCCATGCAATCCTGGCCACCGCGGGCGGTCTGTAGTGCGGCTGGAACAGACTGAACCCTCCTGGGGATGGCACTTACACCACCTCCCCCCCGTTTTCCCTGGGGCAGCCCATGTCCTCCTTGCAGCCCCCCCTCCTGGCCCAGTGGCCGGTGAGTGCCGTACCTGCATGAGCACTGCTCCGACGGTGGATCTCCCCACGCCGAACTGGTTCCCCACGGATTGGTAGCTATCCGGTGTGGAGAGCTTCCAGAGGGCGATGGCCACCTGCTTGTGGAGGGGAATGGTGGGCCTCATGCGTGTATCCCGTCGCCGCAGAGAAGGGGTGAGCCACTCGCAGAGCTCAAGGAAGGTGTCATTCTTCATCCTGAAGTTCTGGGTCCACTGTTGGTCTCCCCAGCGCTCCAGGACGATGTGGTCCCACCAGTCGCTGCTGGTGTCCAGACGCCAGATGCGGTGAGGCATGCTGGCATCTGGGTGCCGCTCCTCCAGGGCCCCCAGGGGGGCACCGGGAGGGCCAGGGGGCTGGCCTGCAGCAGAAGGTGCCAGGCAGCCTCCAGCAATTGCTGCCAGGCTTGCAGCAAGACGTTCAACATGAGCACCAGAGTGCCCAGGGGAGGCTCTGGCTCCATGGTGCTGAGTGCTGTGGTGTCCCAAATGAGAGTGACCAAAGCAGGCGGAGAGGAAAACGCTTTGCTGTCCCTCAGCGAGGTAGGCAAGCAAATGGGAAAGCTGAGAACCGGCTGTCCAGGGGTGTCCCTTTAAGCACGAGCCTCAGATAGGCTCAGACAGTAGCCACACACAGCAACTACTGACCTGATGCCCTACTGGAACCGGTTTCAGCTGCCCTTAAATGCGATCCAGCGTCCAATCAGTGTGGATGCGCTATTTCGAAATAGCAAAACGCTATTTCGAATTAGATTTTGTGTCTAGATGCATTATTTGAATTAACTAATTCGAAATAAGTTAATTTGAAATAGTGCTGTAGTGTAGACATACCCTAAGAGAGATAACCTTCCCTGCAGTACATCCTTTTATACAACACTTTTAACATCAAAGAAGCTCAGGCAATTACCAGTTTAACACAGTGATAAACTATAAACTGGGATCAGGGCAACCACTCCTGAATTGATATTCACTCTGGGAGGAAACATAGCATTTATTCAAAACCATCTGACAGTTAAGGAAAGTGGTCTGAGAGAAGCTGGGATCCTGAGGGGGAAAATAGTGCTGAATCATGTAATTAAAGACTGTATCATAATGCATATACACAACAAAGCTGGATTATGCTTGTAAAGGCAATGTCAGTTTTGGCATTTCTTAGCTTCTGAGTGCTTGACTTTGCAACCTAAACAAACAAACACAAAAACCTTCTGGCTTAGCTTATTGGGATATTATTCATATGTTCTCTGTGCTTTTTCTTTTTCCCTACTGTGTGTCCATGCTATACTATTCATTTCTCCACAAGCAGAAAACTTTCTCCTTAAAAAACTTATTTAAGAGGAAAATTCAAGAGGTATAAGACAGTCACACCTTGAAACTGAATCTAGCACAATTGCCCGTGAAGGACAATCTTAGATATTAACTGACTGGCGTAGTTTGGGTTCTAGTGGTACCCTGGGACTACATTAATTTATGCTGAACCTTTAGTGAGATTGTGTTTTCTTGCATGTACATTTTAACTATGCTTGAGGTTGTTTATGTCCTCATTTGCCTGTTTCTGTTCTGTATTATGTTTTTGTCTCACACAATAGATAGAAGGCCAAAACTTGAAGGGCTAGAGGCTTTTAATAAATCAGACTAGGGAAGGGAAGGCACAAATATGTATGTTTTTTTTCCCCCCACCAGGTAAATTGTGTGTGTATGAAGTCATGAAATAACTTCAGAAAATCTATGTGATATCCTCCCACAAAAGATACTATGTGAGCGGAGGGCTGCATTTTGCTACTTTTAAACATAAAGAATCTAATTGTCCCTCCATTCCATTCCCAGACTCTTAGAAGACTATAATTTTCTATGTGCAAGGACTAGACACATGGAATGGTGAAATACATATAATATTGTTTTCACTAATTTCACCATTGTGCATGGATTTGGGGAGGGGACAACTCTGCTGGGCTAAATTACTAGTTCTTCCTTTCCTTAAGGCTGGACAATATACAGAGCAATGGTTCTCAAACGTTTTGGCCTGTGGCCCTCCTGCTCAATGCAAATCTTTCTGTGGACCACCAGCCATCCACGCATGATGACAAAATGGGTGTAGGAGTGGGTTGTGGGCTGGAGGTCCCCCACAAGCTGGAACTGGTCTGTGAGGCTCACCCTCCCTCATCCCCAGTGGGAAGCCAGCACTGGCTCTTCAATCATGTGGGAAGGGGAGGTGCGGGACTGGAGTGCCAGTGCAAGCTCCTCCCTGTGAGGGGGGAAATGAGCTCCAAGCCTGCAGATCATCTGCAAGACAGTCTACACTGAGAGACCACACTTGGAGAACCACTGATATTGAGGATATAAATGTCTTTGGAGTACACAAATGGGAAAAAAGATGTGGTTTTTCAGTGCAGTAGTGCATCAATCTATGCCAAGGAGAATTTTAAGTGAATGGTCACCACACAACATGTAAGTGAATAGATGTGTTTGGTGACCCACCAAGGTGACCCAGTTTTACAATTCCAGTAAACCTCAAAGACCACCAAAATTCATGCTGTGTGATAAACTTGCTGAAAGGGGTTGCAAAAAAGAAAATCCCAATAATGATGAAAATTGTTAAAAGCCTGAGCCAAAACAGAGTGGTTTCACCCTAAAAGAGAGTTACTGATTTCCCCCCACTCCAATGACCCTGCAAACCTTGACAAGTAGCCTGCCTACCAGTATGAAAGAAGAACTTTTTAAAGATCATAGACCATCACAGTTCTTGCTGAGAAAGTAGCATGAAGCTATGCTAACCAGAACTTAAAATCCATTCATTATGGGCATGTCTACACTGGGAAATTATTTCAAAATAATTCAGTTCAATTTAATTCCCGATTTTACAAAATTGAAACAGTGTGTCCCAACTACGGGGAGGCCTTGAAATTAGTCCAAGGCAGGCTCCGTTAATGTAGACACGATACCTCAACTTAGAGCCCCAGGAAGCACTGGGGAATAATTAGTTCTAATTACTCTGGGGAATAGTTATTCTGAAATAGCAGGACCGGAGTATCCACAGTAATGCTATTTCAAAGTAATTATTTCAAAATTAGCATTATTCCCCGAGAAAAGCAGGAGTACAGATTTCAAAAAAAGTGCCCCATTATTTTGAAATAATGGGCTTGATAGGCTGTGTCGAGACTACATCCCTTTTTGCAAAAAAGGGATTTAAATTAGATACTTGGAAATTGCAGATGAAGCTGGGATTAAATTTCCCGTGCTTCATTTGCATAATGGCAGCCGCGGTTTTTTCCAAAACGGGGCTTTTCGATAGAAAAATGGCAGTTTAGACAGGGATCTTTCGAAAATAAAACCCTTTTTTGAGAGATCTTGTAAACCTCATTTTTTGAGGAGTACAGGCTCTTTCGAAAAAGGGTTTTATTTTCGAGAGGTCCCCATCTAAACTGATGTTTTTCTATCAAAAAGCCCCGTTTCGAAAAAAACCACAGCCACCATTATACAAAAGAAGCTTGGGAAATTTAAATCCCGGCTTCATTTGCAATTTCGAAGTGTCTAATTTATATCCCTTTTTCAAGAAAAGGGATGTAGTCTGGACATAGCCATAGTGTGGACACTCTGCTTAAAATTTGACCTAAGGGGGGTTATTTCGAAATAAATTCCTAGTGTAGACCAGGGCTATCAAAGCAACCTCTTCTGTTCTATGTTCCCTGCCACTAGGTCTGCCTGCCAGACTTGAAATGGATAGAGATAGGCCTAAATTGCAACTTGACAAGCCTTCTAATCTTCATGGTCTACAACTTGTTGACACTTGGTAAGTCTATACTTCTAGACCAGAGCTGTGATCCAACTAGTGACTGGACTACACCTTTCCATGTGGACCACAATATATCGTTGTCTACCGGCTGGACATGAAATTTACTCATACAGAGGAACACTGAATTATATTTTTCTAAGTTTCTAAACAACAAGTTCTGCACAGCAAAACATACTCATACCCTGTACTCAAAATTCTTCAGAGTACATAAGACATTTTCTTTGATCAAGATCCATCTGGGGTCAGGTATAGCAAAAGTTGGTTGGTAGAGGTGAAGGTAGAAAGAGAGATGGGGATGGTATGATCAGTAGTGTGGCTTCTCATATAAACAAAGCGAGCAATGTGTGACACGTTATTCATGGAAGAAAATTAATTGCACAAAACTTCCAAGGACCATACATTTAACAATACAATCTTGCCTCTATAAAAAGGTGGAGGTGTCTTTGTTTTATCAGGGTAGCTTACCTGCCTAGAATTCCAGTCCCTGGTCAGGAGCTGGTCCGTAGCGTGTATCTTCACCTATATCCTGTGCAACCTGTTCCTCCATGAATAAGTGCAGAATCACTTCTTGGCCTTCTTGGTCTCTTATGGGATCTTCATTGTTCCTAGCTGTGTCATCACCATCACAATCCATATGACAATAAAAAGAGCTATATTCAGTAGGGCAATAGTTACAATAAGCTTAGTACTGAGGACCCTTGAGAACACTCAGTCCAGTCCAGTGTAGAAAGGGCATGTGGGAAGTGCAGTCCCAGACTGGATGTTCCACAGTAAACCTACCTCCACTCCTGCATTAGATGTTCCTTCTGCTTTGTGTAAAATGGTGCAGCTGGTCACATGTTGAGTCAGCAACGTAAACATACACTTTGCTATCTGTTAATAAATTTAGAATGGATACCATGTTGCAATATCACAATAGTTTCAGATGAAGTGGACAGCTATAATTTGGAGTGATTATTTTCTTAAAACACTTTTTTTTTATGCAAATAGCTAAGTACTTTAATTCATTAAGTACCGGAAAATAATATTGTACAATTAAGTACAAAGCTTAATTACAGCTCTATAATTAATAACTATGAGTCTGATTGAATAAATATGATGCTTGGTATCAATATTTAGAAAGCCTGGGAAAACCCAAGAACGTTCAAGCACTTTTCTTGTAAATGAATCGTGCTAACATTAATTACATTTCCAAAAGACTTTGACTATTGCTTTTTGCTATTTTGAGAAAAAAAATTGCCTGTATAGCACTCAACATTATGCAAAGAGTCATTTTACTGGTGAAAATAGCATTTCAGATGCTGAACTTTATCTGATGAATGTTTTACCAGACCACCAAATAATGTTTTTGCTCATATATCAGTGAAAACATCGAAATCAGAGTTATTCTGCTCCCAAAAGCAGCTAATTAGCATGTTTCTGTTTCTGCTACAGGTAGCATATGACTCTGTTCTGGTCCTACTAAAATAGATTTTAGCTCACACCTTTGTTGCCAACTACTTTCTTGACCAATTTGCAATTTGTGTCTATCGTCTATTCAGGCCCAGAAAATAATTCTTAATTATCACCATTATAAAAACAGATTTTAAAAGGAATGGTGATTACACACCATCTGGAAATGTACTCAAGCTGTCAAAAAAATCTGTGGATGGCTCCAATATACAATATTCAAATTTCAACAAGAATCTACAATTGATCAAGGAGGAGTGATTCATTCAATTTTAAATGAGCTTGGGATTTCAAATAAAAGTTCAAAGTAAGTGAAACAGTTTCACTTTAGGAGATTTTAATAGGGTGCATATTAATTGGATACACTGCATAAATTATTGCAGGACAATAGAAATAAAAGAATTGATTATCAAGTGCCCAGCAGAGCAGTACAAATGCTTCATGAAGCTGAAAGAATAAAAAGGGTGAAAAAAACAAGCAACTCTGCATAGATGAGAATAGATAAGCAGACTATCACTGACTTCTCTGAGCAATTAAAGATCTGGAGAATTCCACAGAAAACAACCATCCACAGTTACTGTCTGTAGAGGTACCTTTGGCTCTGTGTTTCCTGGCAACCAGGTCTTTAGAGACCCCTGTTGGGGACAAAACTGATATTAAGCAGTCTTCCATGTCTAACAATCTGGCGCAGTTTCTAGTAGCTCAGATGAAAACACAATTAAGCACATTTGCTTGCCCACTCCTGTACAATGAGGAAAGAGGAAAATGAGGTTCATTCTGATGGCTGATATTTATTATATGCAAGTTGTAAATAACATGTAACCTAATAAACACTCTCCTAAAAATGACTCAAGTGTACAATAATAAGTAAAGTACATTGTGTATAAAATTCTTTTTGGTAACAAAGATGTTGTTATACTAGAAAAGTGGAACATTCTGCAATGGTTTTAAATAACTAGGACACAGCTCTCCAGTACCTTACAACAGAAGGCATTGAATTTCACTAAATGAAATGAATGGGCAGAAAGTTTAAAACAAACAAAAGGAAGAGGTTTCTTCCACACCATCCAGAGTCAACCTGAGGAGCTCTTTGCCAGAGGATGTTGTGAAAGCAAAGACTATGACAGAGTTAAAAAAAAATCTAGATAAATTCATGGAGGATAGGTCCATCATTGCTTTTTAACTAGAATGGGCAGGGATGGGGTCCCTAGCCTCTGTTTGTCAGAAACTGGGAATGGGTAACAGCAGATGCATCACTTAATGATTACCTAGTCTGTTCATTTCCTCTGAGGCACCTGGCATTAGTCACTGCAAGAAGATCTGATGCTGGGCTAGATGAATCTTTGGTCTAATATAATATCACTGTTCTTATGTATTGTAGATTATGGTTTTCCTACTCTGACATGAATAAAATTATCCTTTGTCATCCACAGACCAGTGTAAGGGTTAATATAATTACACCAAAGGTAATCTGAGTAAGTGAAGACCCAACCTGGATCAAGGATCTTATCTGGTTTTGAATGTAGGATGGTCACTAGCTAACTGAGCAAGAATGTCTTATTTTTGTCAAATGGAATTATTAAAAACTCCTGTGCAGTAGCTAAATAGTGGAAAACAATTTACATAATGGCCACAATTTAGCTCTACCTTGTAAAACATTTCTTTCATTCTTCTTGGAAAAGCCAAGACACTTCCACTGACACTCATCAGTTTGTCAGCACATTCGTAAGCTAGACCCAACTTGAAACACAGTGTTATAGTTAAAGGCCAGAAAGGATCACTAGATGATCTAGTTTGACCTCTTGTATATCACATGCTACCAGCGCCAGACATCCCTGCAAAAGAATTAGACCAAAGTATTCAACTCTTCTGAAGACTCAACTATTGTATGCAACAGGCAAGAATTAGAAAGCATTGAGGGGAACCAGTGCCTACCAACCCTGTAATGACAGGGAATAAGTTGTGAGATAAGTGATCAGGAACAGTCAACATTGATCCTCCAACAACAAGTCATGCCTGACCAACCTATTGCTTTCTATGATAATGGGCTATGTGGATATGGGGAAAATGATCAATGCGGTATATCTTGACTTTAGAAAAGCTTTTCACATCATCTCCCACACTGTTCTTCCAAGCAAGTTAAACAAGACTGGCCTGGATGAATGAACTATAAGGTGCACAGAAAGCTGAGTATATTGTCAGGCTCAAAGGATAGTGAAATGATCAATGGCTCAGTGTTTAGTTGGCAACTGATATCAAGCAGAGTACACCAGGGCTCTGTCCTAGAACCATTTTTGTTTAATATCTCCATTAATACTCTGGATGATGGGGCAGATTGCACCCTCAGCAAGTTTGCTAATAACACGAAGCTGGAAGGGGAGAGGTAGATATGCTGAAGGGTAGAGATAGGGTCCAGAGTGACCTAGATAAATTGGAGGATTGGTCTAAAAGAAATCAGAGTTTCAACGACACAAGCAGAATCCTTCATTTTGGAGAGAAGAATCCCAAGCACTGCTACAGGTTGGGACCGACTGACTAAGCAGCAGTTCCACAGAAAAAGGACCTAGGGATTACAGTGGATGAGTCAACAGTGTGCCTCTACTGCCAAGACAGCTAACAACATAGTGGGCTGCATTAGTAGGAACACTGCCAGCAGACTGTAGGAAGTGATTATTCTACTCCATTTGGCACTGGTGAAGCCACATCAGGAGTACTTTGTCCAGTTTTGGAACCCCCAGTGTAGAAAGGATATGGACAAATTGGAGAGAGTCCAGTGGAGGGCAACAAAAATGATTAGGGGGCTGGGACGCATTACTTATGAGGAGAAGTTGAGGGAACTGGGTTTATTTAGTCTGTAGAAGAGAAGAGTGATGGGAGGGAGGATTTGACAGAAGTCTTCAGCTACCTGAACGGGGATGGGATCCAAAGAAGATGGAGCTAGGCTATTCTCAGTGGTGGCAGATGACAGAACAAGAAGAAATAGCCTCAAGTTGCAGTGCGGGCATTCTAGGTTGGATATTAGGAAGAACTATTTCACTAGAAGGGTGGTGAAGTCTTCAATGTATTGGCTAAGGAGATGGTAGATGTTTTCAAGGCCAGTTCTGGCTGGGATGATTTAGTTGGAGTTGGTTCTGCTCTGAGCACAGCCTTCCAAGATCACTTCCAACCCTAGTATTCCATTATTCTACTATATACGCAGCAAGGAAACTGTACATTGCTGTAGGAGAAAAGGGGAGGGAAAGGAAGGGGGGAGTCTCTGTTAATGTAATCTGATAGAAAATTACTTCACACCCCTGAATATGGTCATTAGATTGTAAGCAAGTGAACAAGAACCAGGCTGCCAAGCACTTGATAAAGAGACTTCTTAGTACCACCTTAGAACACTGGTCCTTCCCATCTCTGACAATGGTCACCATCTCTGATGAAGGAGGAAAACAGAATATAACAGTGTTTAAAAAAAATCCTTGCTGAACTTTGACAGTGCCCTGAAGCATGATATTTTCAGAACATAATACACAGAATCAGAAATGGCTCTGCAGGCAAATTAGTGTATGAAATATTCCATAACTTAAAGAAAAGCCCAGAGGGGGAAGGGATAGCTCAGTGGTTTGAGCATTGGCCTGCTAAACCCAGGGATGTGAATTCAATCCTTGACATGGCCATTTAAGAATCTGGGGCAAAATCCATCAGGGAGGGTACTTGGTCCTGCTGTGAGGGCAGGGGACTGGACTCAATGATCTTTCAAGGTTGCTTCCAGCTCTAAGAGATAGGCATCTCCATTCTTTAGTGTCCATTTTTTAAACTTGATGCAGTGTACCAGAACAATCTGCAAAAAAAGTGTTTTCCAAATTACCTGAACAATGTCAGATGTTTTACCTCTACATTTGCTAAATATGTTCTATGCTCGAACATTAAAATCTCTCTGTTTTCACATTCTTGAAGATAGCTGATTGTTGTGCTTAAAAGAAGCACCCGGGATCTTTTTCAGGGGGTTAAGGCAACATGCCACATTTATTGAACATACATAGATCAATCAATACTTTATCATATGCATAGGACACATTACATTCATGCACTCTCTCACACACACACGTGCACGCTCCGTCTTGTTGTTACCAATAGTTGCTCCCCCTAACTACACTGGCCAGATGAGTTAGATGGGGGAGGGGTGGAGCCTGGCTTCTGCCGATCCAGATCGATGCTCCCGTGTTGACAAGACGAAAACCCGGGGTTCCTCTGCAAGATGCCTCATATTTATCCCCCTCATTCAGCCAGTTAGTCATTATCTGGCCTTTTTAAATGCTGCTTCAAAGAGGGTCCTTCCAAGGGCAGGCACTGGCTGCTTGACTCCCAAGGCAGTCTGTATGTCCAATCTTCTTTTCAATGAGCTCACTTCGCAAGTCTTGTTGTCTTTGGATCTGGCTCCCAGCCCCTCTCCATCTTTGCAAATGCTGCTGGAGGTGCTCACCTCTCAAGGCTTCTCCATTCACACCTCATTCATTTCAACAGGACAATCAATGAAAGGGGAGAGATCTATTCTACTCCTAGAAAAAGACATTTTCCTATTCTTAAGGCCTATAACATAAAGGTCTTAATACAAAGTTTCTATGGTCTATAAGAAGCAAAGATCTATACAAGATCTATCTATATAAAGAGTTATAAAGTTTCTCTTAATACAAAGTTATATGAGAATGATACATGGTTATATGGAAATGTTACAGAGATTCATCCATATATGAAAATGATACATGGTTATACGGAAACGTTGCAGAGATTTGTCCACATGATTTTCCTCCCTTCTAGCATGCTCTTCTTGGACAAGACTTCTTGTTGTCATTTGGATAATCAGATATAAGACAATGTATGGACAAATTTGGCTTGACTAGATAAGTACATTACAAGTGTCAATACCTATTCGAGTTTTTCATACTGGAAAAAAAAAATCCCCTGAGTATAACGGGGCATGTGCTACATGCCCCGTTTCTCGCCCGTGCCCCAGGGCTTCCCTTTCTCAATAAGAGTCAGCACGTAGGCAACAGTCTGCTAACACCGCTTTTAATAGGTGCAACCACAATCCCCAAGACACCCCCTTTACAGGCCAACCGCTCTGTTGGCGTCTTATCCACATACAATCACAAAGGGTGTTGGAGGGGTAGGGGGACCCGGGCCCACCCTCACAACCGGGTCCTGACCCAGGGCCCTAAGAGGAGGAGAACGATCTCGTTCTCTCCACTATGGTCGACGGGGCAGCCGCCCATAACACGCCGACCCACGGGTGCTCCAGTGCCCTGCCCTGGGTCACTTCCTACCCTCCACCAGCCCTCCTCGGGTCGTGGGCGACATGGACGACTAGGCCCCTCCATGAGCGCCTTTAGGCTCCCCATCCCCGGATGTCCAACCCGTCTTCCTCCGAGTGCCGGCCGGCTTTTAAAGCTGGTGGCGCAATGCCAGCTGAGGCCGTCGCACCCCCCGGACGCTCTCACCCCGCCCCCTCATGCTCGGCGGGGCATGCTGCATGATGCCACAATCCAGCATCCCCGCGCTCACAGCCGCCGCGCTCCCCTCCGTTCCCTGGCCAAGTTCTCGCAGCACGTCCCCGCCCCCTCCCTTGCACAGAGGAGCCGGAACAGCCCCAGTGCGGAGCCCCGATGCTCTGTCACAGGTTCCAACAAGCAAATAGGAGATATGAATAAGTGATTTTTAAATTATTATTTAGTTAATGATTTGAAGACAAAAACTGTCACTGTACATACAGCTACCCAATAAGTAAAAAGTAACAGCTCAAAAAGTAATAGTAAAAATTTTTGTTAGTAAATCAGAAGCAGGAAGCCTGCTAAACAACCAGTGAGGCCACTGGGCAACAAAGATGCTAAAGAAGCACTTGAAGACAATAAAGTCTTTGTGGAGAAACTAAATGAACTCTTTGCATTGGTTTTCACAACTGAAGATGAAAGGGAGATTCCCAAACCTGTATCATTCTTTTTAAGTTACAAATCTGAGGAACTGTCCCAGACTGAGGTGTCATTAGAGAAGGTTTTGGAATAAATTGATAAACTTAACAGTAACAAGTCACCGGGACCAGATGGCGTTCACACAACAGTCTGAAAAAAATCAAAAGTAAAATTGCGGAATTACTAACTGTGGTTTTTAACTTACCCTTTATATCTTCTCCTGTACGAAATGACTGGAAGATAGCGAATGTGACACCATTTTTTAAAAAAGGGGGCTTTATAGGTGATCCTGGCAATTACAGGCTAATAAGTCTAACTTCAGTACTAGGCAAATTAGTTGAAACTATAATAAAGAACAGAATTGTCAGACACATAGCTGAACATAATTTGCTGGGGAAAAAGCAACATGGTTTCTGTAAAGGAAAGTCATGCCTCACCATTCTACTAGAATTCTTTGAGAGGGTCAACAAGCATGTGGACAAGGGGAATTCAGTGGCTATAGTGTAATTAGATTTCCAGAAAGCCTTATCCCTCACCAAAGACTCTTAAGCAGAGTGAGAGGTCATGGGATAGGAGGAAAGGTCCTCTCATGGACTGATAACTAGTTAAATGAAGGGTAGAAATAGATGGTCAGTTTTTGAAATGGAGAGAGGTAACTAGTCATATTCCTCAGAGAATATCTTATTGCATCTATAAATCCATTATATGCCCCCATCTTGAATACTGCATACATATGCAGTCACCTTATCTCAAGAAAGATATCTTAACACTGGAAAAAGTTCAGAAAAGGACAATAAAAATTATTACTGGTATTGAAAGGCTGCCACAACGAGAGATTAATAAGACTTGGACATTTCATCTTAGAAAAGGACAAGATTAAGGGTGTGTGTGTGTGGGGGGGGGGCTATGATAGAGGTGTGCAAAACATGACTGTTGGGGCAAAAGTAAATAAGAAAAAGCTATGTACTTGTTCCCATAACACAGGAACTAAGGTCACCACATGAAATTAGCAGATTTTTTTTTAATAGAAGGAATTATTTTTCACAAAATGCACAACCTGTGGAACTCCTTGCCAGAGGATGTTGTAAAGATGAGGACTTTAACAGGATTCAAAAAATAACTAGATAAATTCATGGAGGATAGGTCCATCAATACTTATTACCATTATGGGTAGAAATGGTGGTCCTAGTCTCTATGTTACAAAGTGGAAATGGGCAACAGGTGATGGATCAGTTGATGATTACCTGTTCTGTTATTTCCCTCTGGGGGACCTGGCATTAGCCACTGACAGAAGACAGGATACTGGGCAAATGGACTTTTCATATGACCCAGCATGGCTGTTCTTATGTTCTTATTAGAAGCAATAATAAAGAACCTAAATAGGTCTATTAGGTTACAACCACCAAAGAAATTAAGGTTAATATGTTTAAGGGTTTGTTTGTTTTTTCTGAATTGGGCTTTAATTGTTGGGGAAAAGACATCTTCCTTGTAACCTGTTTAACAGTGAAAAAATTGTTAAAACTTGAAATCTTTTTCACATTATGATAAATACTGTGTGTAAAAATTCCCTGCCAAGAAGAACTTTTTTGGCATTTGGAAAGTAGAACTAAAGTAATGAAATACGTCATCTATTACAGACATTCAGTTATCTTTATTTTACTTACAAGGATATTTTCTATAAGTAGATATTACATTCTGGAGGATAAAACTGTACATATCATAATTATAACAAAACCTGAGTTGCCATCTTATACTCTTTTCAGCTTTGGTATTTTACCAGTGAGTCTTAAGCTTTCTTAGAAGTAAAATAGCAATTATTCTCATTAAAATGTAACACATTTTATTTAATATCTGAGCAAAATAAAATCACTGTTTTGGTGAAGAATATATGTTTCTGCAATCAAAAATGGTGGCAAAAGGAGGCAGATGCTTTCAGAAGTCCAAGAAGTCAAACACTTTAAAGGTATCTCCCCCACTATCCTCCAATAGGCTTTAGATCAGGCCTTGGAAAAGGACCAAATAATTCTATAGCTCGGTAACATTTCATTAACATTAAAATGGCTAATAATTAAGGCCAATTATACAAAATACAACAAAAAGGGAACATATGAACAAGATGCTTTATGTGATGCTTAACCAGAAAGTAAATCAGCTTCACTGTAGTTTTCATGAAAAAAATAAATGATTTCCAGGTGATAAAATTGTCCATTCTCTTTCTCTGCACCTTCCCTGCCCTGAAATCTAACTCCATATCTAAAGTCTGTTCAACTAAAATTGTATAACTTCATTATTTGTAATAACGTCACATTCATGTATTCCTGATGTTTATCTCATGGAGAAAGTTAATTGATGAAACTTTAAAAAGAGAGAAAGGAGAAGCTAAAAGTCTAACTACATCAAAATAAAGGAAAACAAGTTGCTTAGTCAAATAAGCAATTCTAGGCACAGACTCAACCAAGCACTTAAGCTTGAACTTAAATCAATAGAGCTACACTGATTTACATCACCTGAGAATCATGAGCCTAGATATTTAGTACCAACATGCACAGTTCTTCAGGAACAGCTAATCTTGATTAGCTCCATGTATGAATATTTGTATTCCAGGATAAGGGCACCATTTTGTCCCTTTTTATCTTACCCACCTGGATTGTTTATCTTAACCAAACTACCTTGTTCTTTACAATAACCCACTTGGCTTGTGTATCCACCACTTGGATTAAACATAGTAGGAGCAAGGTGCTCTTATTCTGGAAAAAGAAGAGCATTCACATGTGGAGGAAGAGAATTATACAGGATTAGCTATTTCTGAATAGCTCCGTGTGTAGATAATCCCATACAAAAGTTTGGTAAGGAGTCTGCAATTAATGTCTTGATCCTTTCCTCTGATATTGTGCATAAACATAAATCATTGAGAGTCTGCTTTAAAAAACAATTTAAAAAAACAACACATGTAGTTACGCAGGTGGCTGGTGGCTGGTGTTTTACCTCGTTAGGCAGCAGTGTGCACCTGCATATCAAAGACCATGACTGAGTCCTAAATGTTTAAAAGCATTATACCAGGTAATTTCAATTTTTCAAAGAACTGTACTTATGCTTCTGCAACAGTTCAATGGAAAAATGATCTTTTAATATAAACACTATTTTACAAAATTCTACTGTATTGAATGTACTTTTCCCCCATAGTATGTCAGCGAAGAATTTCAAGTTGAAAAGCAAGAAAGTTAAATCTGTTACCCAGCTTCAAACACTCTTTTTGTACCTTCTGCAATAAAAGACATTTATAACCATTTCCCTCCACATTGGCAGACTCCCACTTTCTAAACACAGGAGCAACAGAATCATGTTGCTCTGCTTTTCATCTCAAAATATATGTAAATAAAGACAGCATGTAGGGTACAGACAGTACACATCTAGCAAGCATATATATATAGCAATATATATAGCCATGTAGACAGTAACATGTTGTTTATGAGGGTAGAGTAAATGTAGAACAGAACCTTAGGCTGAATATCCTACACAACCCTCTACGTGCCCAAGCAGTGTTTTCCCCATTGACAGTAATATCTTTAGCAATTTAGTAACATGCTGATTCCCACTGCCAGAGCTTTCCCCCTGTCTAGGGAAAGGATCCATTATCAGAAAAAGCCAGAGGGTAAAATTTGTGGCAGCTGGAGTCTTTCCCCACTACAGGGAGCTGCCTGACTCTTTCCTTGGACTTAGTGGTCAAAGGCTATGATGTGGGTGGAAAGCGAGGGAGAGACTGTAAAGAAATGCTATGACAGAGCCTTTTCCAACTGCCTCCTCCTGCCGGAGTCTTTAACGGTAGCTAGTAGCTACACACTGCAGCATGGACACAGCCTGCTTTTGATTGCAAGGTACAGATACACATTCACTACCTAGCAACTCCAGTGTAGAAAAGGCCTTCTGATAGAAAAAAGAAAATCACCAACAAACAGAGTCTAAGAAAAGAATTATTCACTAAGGATTATATTTACGATCGCACACTTTTCAGTCAGTAAATGACTGTTCAGTGTTTTTGGTTTTGTTTGTTTTGTCTATAAGACATAAACATAACTGGCATAAAGATTGTGTGAATAAAAACCTTTAATAGTTACATTTCCTCTTGTTGTGTGTTTCCCCATTTTGACCTGCTGTGAAAAATCTATTGAAAAACAGAAATTAAAAGTAACACATGGCCTGTAATAGGGACTTGCTAATATCACCTGCAAGATGTAGACAATGGGCCAAATTCTGAAATGGCATAGAATTTGGTCCTTGTGTGTGCCATTAAAAATACACATTTTTCTGTCCTCATATTTATCTCTTTTCCTGCAACATCACTCCCCTTTTTTATGAATTGTTCAAGAACAGAATATGACCCATATATTTTAGAGGCAGGGCTAGTATTTTAAAAAAATATTTATATGGAGTTCATATCAGGATCTGATGGGGACATACATGTAACTAGAAAAATGCAATTATTAAAGGCTTTTATTCAGAATGCAGTTAAGTCAGGTTATATCGGTCTCTTGTAGGACAAAGACACACTTTGAGGTAATTTACTGACTCAACAGTGTACAACTATTAAGTCGAATCCTTCATCCACAATTCATTCTTTTAGGTTAATTTCAGTTCTAAGCCAATTTCTTTCTATGTATAACACAAAAATAGTATCAGAAAAGCTCAAGTTAAAAATTAAATGACACTCTTCAGCAATTTTTTTAAACTAAACTTAAGTTGAGTATTGCCTAGTTATTCTCAGAAAGGAGCAATGGAGTAAAGAGCTATCAAGAGCTTTTACAGTCACAAAAGAGAGGCTGTCTTGTTCCCACTGCAGTCAGAAACAGCTGTTCGGTTTGCTGAAATACAAGGGCTACTCTGCCATGTTAGCACCTGCTTTCTACAAAGTCTTTCTGCACATGCATGGTAGTCAGTACTAGCAGTAGAATGGTGTGCATTCCTACAGGCACTGTCCATACTGAAACACTGGAAAGCATTAATATGGATTGTATATAGTTTCCTATCATACTAATGGTGTATGTACACTTTCTTACTGTGTTCCTGCTGTTCCTATGGGGATTAACAATTGCCCCATGTTTGCACTTTGGGTAGAAGGAATCAAAAACCTATCTAAACAAAACTATACCACAACTGTAATTTTAAAAGAAAGGACACACCCAAAAGTCACTTTTTGCAAACAAAGGAAGATTGATTCCTGTGATCTGGGAAAATTTATTCATCCACAAGATGCTACTGAACTACTTCTGCAGGGAAACTCTAACAAATTCTACATTATTCCAGCTAGCCTGCAACCCTTCCATATTGTCGGTCTTTATCAGGATTAATGATGTGTAACCAGAATAGTGCCTTCTATGCTCTAGCAATATATTTTTGTGTTCCCCTCTTGAGGCTTAATACTGAAAACCTTTTGATATCAGACCATGCTAATTCTTTTCCTTTGCCTCTGCAAATACTTATCTCTTTCTTCTAAGCTATAAAACAATTAATGTCATTTTAAAACTCTGCCTTGACTGAAACTTTTCTTTTGTATATTCTAGAGACAGAGGAACAAGTAATTTTAATACTAAGAAAAGCTTTTTCCAAGTCTGACAAGAGTTTAACACTTCCCACCTCTTCTCCATCAGCTACCTTCCCTATACCTGCAGCATTAAAAAAACAAAGAAAAGTAGGAAACCAAGCAAACAATACATCTGAGACTGGAGACTTCAAGCCCAAAACACTAAAAAAAATCTGCAGCTGAGTTTAAGAAATTATATGCCTATTCTGGTTTAATAGTTTTTAATAGTTACGGCAGGGATGCCTTCAGGTCCTGGTCAAATCTCACCATAAGACACAATGGTGCTAGGCACCATATATACTTAGAATGAAAGCTCTGAACTTCCAAAACAAGCCAGAGATACTGGGGGAAATTATGAGATTGCCACATAAGGATTAGCTTGTGTCTCATAAGAGGAAAGGGGCATGCAGAATTAGCATTTTGTGGCCTGATCCTGGAAAGTTTTACCATCAACTTCAGAGAAGAAGATCATAGACTATGCTCTCTTAGGCTATGTCTACACTCGCTGCTTCTTGCAGAAATATGCAAATGAGGCTAAATGCGGAATTTTGTCGACCCTCATTTGAATACCTAACGAGCCACCATTTTTGCAGAAGAGGCTCTTGAGCCAGAAAATGTCTACACTGCCCCTTCTTGTGCAAGAAAACCCCTCTTGCGCAATGCCGTTACACCAATTAGGGTACGTCTACACTTGCACCCTAGTTTGAACTAGGGATGCAAATGTAGATGACCGAAATTGCTAATGAAGCGGGGATTTAAATATCCCGCACTTCATTAGCATGATCTCGCCGGCGGGTTACTCTGCTCAACAGCTGTTCTGAAAGTGAAAGTGCGTGCGGGGATGTGTTAGTTTGAATCAAACTCCTTGGTTCGAACTAACGTTACTCCTCAAAAAATAATGGCGTTGCGCAAGAGGGGTTTTCTTGCACAAGAAGGGGCAGTGTAGACATCTCCTTCTGGCGCAAGAGCTCTTCTGCAAAAATGGCAGCTCATTAGGTATGCAAATGAGGCTCAGCGATAGTCCATGCTTAGCCTCATTTGCATATTTCTGCCGCAAGAAGCTGAGAGTGTAGACATAGCCTTCGGGTATGCCTACACTACAGAATTTTGTCAGAAAAATGGCTATTTTTCTGACAAAACCTGAGTTACGTCCACACCGTAATCATGTTCTTCTGAAAGTAAATTGAAAGAACAGAGAGTTTTTTCCGGCATTGGTACTCCTCTTTCTATGAGGAAGAAGCTTTTTTCCGAAAGAGCTCTTTCGGAAAAAAGGCATGTGTGGACGGTGAAGAGGGAGTTCTTTCAAAAGAAGAGGGAAAAGGAAAAAAGCACAGGTGCCTTGGTGGCCACTCCATCCATAGTAATCACAGCTTAAATGCAAGATAGCATCCACACTGAATGGATGCTGTCAGTAGAAAAAGCAGATCACTTTTTCAATGAGCTTTTGTGTGCGGACACTCTCTTTCGGAATAAGTTTTTTCGGAAGTTCTCTTCCAAAAAAAAGATCTTCCGAAAGAAGCCTGCAGCCTAGACGTAGCCTCAGGTTGCATCTACACTGCACCATAACTGAAAATAAGATATGCAATTTGAGCTATGCAAATTGCAAATCTTATTTTGATGCTATTTCCAAATAGCTTATTTCGTCATTTGGTGCTGTCTACACAGAGCTATAGCTGGTGGTAGCTATTCTGAAATGTCCCTTACTCCTCAAAGAATGAGGTTTAAAGGGACGCTGGAATAGTGAACCCAAAATAACGGCCTTGCTGTGAAGACACGGGATAGCTATTTCGTATCCTTACAGTTTTGCTTATTGCAATGTGAAGTAAAAGCAGTAAATGAAGACCTTGGGCCTGGATCGGGATTTTGAAATAAGATTTTAAAGAAAATAAAGTTATTGGAGTGCCCAAACAAATTAAGAAGATTCCAGAGATCTAATGGAAGGTGGTAAAATCTGAAATTGAATAGGTGAAACTGAAAGAAAAAAGTGCACTCAAAGACAAGGTACAAGAATGGGTAAAAACATATACATCAAGCAAAGGTAAGCAAAATTCATAGTCTGCCTGTCTGAAGGAGGTACTTATGTTCAGATGTTTCAGGGCACATTCACAGAAAAATTGTTTGTTTAATATGAACAGAAATACACAGTAATTTAATGGACAGGGATAAATGCACACAAGGACAAGCAAAATAAAAAAATCCTTCACTTATTCTATGAAAGTGTGCAGATCAGATCTTATATGAATGTAAATGCAGAATAATCAAGGAATAAAGACCAGAATTATGATAAGGCATAAGGAGGAGAGAAGGAAAGGCTCACTTGTCATGCAGAGTCATTAAGCTTTGACAAGGTTTTATCAGCCTGTCTAGACTCTGAAAGGAACAATGACAGACTTTGAAAGAAATCCATACATGAGAAGCTGAAAATGTCTGCCCTGAAAAAGCAAACTTGACTGGGCATTTATGTGGTAGAGCTGGGATTCTGAGTCATTAAACATTATGAGAAAGGAGGTCATGAGTTCAAATGAGATGAATACCATATTCACATTTACAATATAAATGAAGATAATGGAAAGAAGCCTGTTCAGGTGTTTAAGGAAAGAAGATTTTTCCTCAGGCATTTAAATAAATAAATACTCTGTGTACCTTTGCACTTGGTGCCTCGCATTTGTGTTCAACTCACAGAGCTCATAAGAGAACATTATAAAACCAAATTTCGTTCTGCACACGGAGCAACCAAATTGCCCAACAGTTTATTATCGTTAAAGCCAAAATAATTGCTGCAGATATCTGCCTCACCTCTTTTGTGCCACACAGTGGTTGCTGTACTGTGATTGAGACAGCAGTGCCCCCATTATGAACTGCTATCACATTTGGGTTTTTTTAAGTAACAGCAATTTGACAATCTACAGTAAGTATCTATGAAGGTCTTAAGATATTCATACTGTGAAAAATATTCATACAACAAAAGGTAGATGGACAAGTAGATAAGTAATTGGTTACATGCCTGGGACTGCCTACAGGGTTTTGTTTTGTTTAAAAAGAAAAGCTTCTTTCTCTAGTCGCTTGAATATCATTACTGGCAGTGACAGTTTTAAACTGTAGCCTGCTCTTTCAATCCCACTCTCATAGAAAGAGCATATAGCTACCAACATCTTAAAATTTCTTTAACAAATAATTGATGTGTAACTTACTCTGTAACAGCCTTTTCTTATCTGAAAAGTAATAATGACTGTGGAACGGGCATGGTACATTGAAATTATGGTAGCAGTTTGCATTAATGCTTTTTTGCATTGTCTAATCAGATGGTGTAAAATTTCTGCTTGATGGGCAGTCTGTGGAAAACAATTTAAAAGATCTAAGGCCAGTGTAGCCATTCAGTCAATGAAGGTGCGGAGACCAGAAGAATAGCCTTGTTACAATCAGGTTGCTTCTTTTCTAATGATATGTGATCCATTTGACCCACTTTTCTTCATGCCACTGGCAACTGGTGTTTTGTGGTGGAAATAGCTTTTAAAGAGAGTCAGTTTGGAGCTATTTATTCAAATCACTTAGAATAAAAACTAGGAAGACAAGTTATTTTAGTGGCAGTAATATAGTTATACCAACATGACTGGTTCCTATTCAAGTGTAAATGTTTCTTATATAAACTAGGTAAGAATAAAACCAAGATTTTTAGAAGTGATTTTTGAGGGCCTCAGTACTTGTGTGTTCAACTTGAGGCACCTTAAAGAGGCTCAGTTAGGGCTGGTAGTTAGAAGAAACATATGCTTGCAGTGGGGTGAGCACATTTGGGGTACGTCTAGACTGCGACACAATTTCGGGATACTGGAAGTATTATAGAATCATAGAATCCTAGGGCTTGAAGAGACCTCAGGAGGTCATCGATTCCAGCCCCCTGCCCAAAACAGGACCAATCCCAACTAAATCATTCCTGCCAGGGCTTTGTCAAGCTGAGACTTTAAAACCTCTAGTGATGGAGAGTCCATCACCTCCCCAGGTAATCCTGAAATAGCAATGCCGCATCTTTAAATGCTCCTGCTATTGTGTAGCACAAATTGCGTAGCTTATTCCAGTAGAAGGGTGCTGTCTAAACGCACGCTTGGTTTGGAATCATTAAAAGATAGAACCTCCACATGCTATTTTAAAGTCCCAGTTCAGAGTAGAAATGTACTCTAAACTCTACAGGTGAAAGGGTCATGCTGGATTCTCCATTGCTGAACATTTGAAATTCTAGATTGGATTTTGTCCTAAAAACGTATGTTCTAGGAATTATTGTGGGGGAAATTTTATGGCCTGTGTTATGTTGGAAGGCAGACAACATAGTCAAAAGGGTCCCTTTCTGGCCTTGAAATCTATGAAGCAAGCATTTTTCTCAGTACAATAAACTACTTTATACAGTATCAAATTAATGACACCATTTCAAAAATTTACACATTTTCTGTTGCTATTGTTTGTTCCTTGTTTTGAATTTTTCGCATGGAAGCCATGAAAAAGGGAAAGCTTGATAAAACGCACTATATTATATACAGCAGAGTATGTCACTTCACGGTTTAATTCATTACATTTTTTAAAAGGTTTGACATCTTGGTTTTTTATCGATCTTGATGCTCAACTAGCTTATAAACTAATAGAAAGGAAGACATATATCCAAAATTATACAGATATTACTACTTCCTTTTGGGAAAAAAGATTTTTATAGTTTTAATTGTGTTTTAATGTGCTGTAGTAACTGTGTTAATAGGAAAACAAAATTAGACATTGAAATTTCCATTTAGAGACAACTGATTTCTTCAGTTCAGAGATGTCTGTTTAGGCTACCATGTTCATCTTATAAGACATTATCTAAAATGATGTTTTAGACCCTAGAGTCTCAAATTTCTAGGGTTTTATGTTGTGTGGGGGAGAGTGGGGGAGCTGGTTTCCCCAAGCAAATGCAACATCTATGCCTGATTCAATGAAATATTCCCTTGGGCACTGTATGCATATATATTGTTACCAAGTATAATGAAGCTTACCTTTTCCTCCTGTATCAATGTCTTATGGTGTTCTCAGAGTTTCAAAACTCTTTAACATTCCCTTCGAATCGCACAAATACTCTTTTTGCACTGGCCACAGGGGTCAGCACCTCCCTCCATCCTATGCAGGAGTTTGACACCTCTACCCTGAGGTCTCTGCCAGCTCAAGAATGAAGTACTGAGCTAGAGTCTCAAATTCAGACCCCTGAAATGTAGTGCATTCTATTTCCTGTTCAAATTCCTTTCTCACTTTCTTCAGTGGTTACAGAATGTTGTGTAACTCCTTTTATGTTTTTTATACTTATATATCAATTACTTTGTCTCTTGACTTAACAAATGATAAATACAATTTAGAAAAACTCCAGCCCCACCCACATTTCAGCTTCGACAATATATATATAAATGTATATATTTATTTATCATAACCAGCTTTGAACTCCCATTTAGGAATCAACGAAGTATTATTTCAAACAGCAGGAAATTGCTGTCATCTTCAAATAAGCTGTTATGCGTGTTAACAGTCAATTCCTAGTCTGATTGTGAAGCCTGTCCTTAGTTCTTTCAGATTCCTCAAGCATTTGGAACACACTAGTGGTACATGAGAAGAGTAAAGCAGAAAATATGCATAGTAAATACACCTATTTGCTTGTAACCACTACAAGTATAGGTAGGAATAATAAGTGAAAATTGCCAATGAAAATTGAGTAGGTTGCCAGTGAAAAATCAGGTAGGATCAGAAGTTAAAATAGGAAAAGGACAAGAGTTTCTATAGTGTGTTGCAACCGTGCACATCAGGGTTCCCAATCATAGAATAATTGAATACTGGGCCTGATCCTGGGACAAAGAACCTGTCAACCTTAAAGGTGGATAATTAGAATTTAAACATAATCTTAGATCAGGCTACAGACGTTATCAACAGACAAAGGAAATATAACCAAGATGGGGCTACTATAATGTGAGTACATAACTGGCTGGATAACCATTCTCAGAGAGTAGTTATCGGTGGTTCACAGTCATGCTGGAATAGCATAACAAGTGGGGTTCAGCAGGGATCAGATTTGGGACCAGTTCGGTTTAGTGGCTTCATCAATGATTTAGATGATGACATAGAAAATACGCTTATCAAGTTTGCAGATGATACCAAACTGGGAGGAGGAGTGAGTGCTTGGAGGATAGGGTCATAATTCGAAATGATCTGGTCAAACTTGAGAAATGGTGTGAGGTAAATAAGATGAAGTTTAATAAGGACAAATGCAAAGTACTCCACTTAGGAAGGAACAATCCGTTTCACACATACAAAATAGGAAGTGACGGTCTAGGAAGGAGTACTGCAGAAAACAATCAAGGGGTCATAGTGGACTACACACTAAAAATGAGTCAACAGTGTGACACTGTTGCAAAAAAAGCAAACATGATTTTTGGATGCATTAACAGGAGTGTTGTGAGCATGACACAAAGAAGTAATTCTTCCCCTCTACTCTGCACAGATTAGGCCTCATTTAGAGTATTATGTCCAGTTCTGGACATAACATTTCATGAAAGATGTGGAGAAATTGGAGAAGGTCCAGAGAAGAACAACCAGAATGATTAAAGGTCTAGAAAACATAAGCTATGAGGAAAGACTGAAAGAATTGGGTCTGGTTAGTTTGGAAAAGAGAGGACAGAGGGGACACGATAGCAGTTTTCAAGTACCTAAAATGGTGTTACAAGGAGGAGGGAGAGAAATTCTTCTCCTTGAATTCTGATAAGGACAAGAGCAATATGTTTAAATTTCAGAAAGGGAGGTTTAAGTTGGACATTAAGAAAAACTTCCTTTCAGAGGTATTAAGCACTGGAAAAAATTGCCTAAGGATATAGTGAAATCTGCATCACTGGAGATATTTAAGAACAGGTTGGACAGACATCTGTCGCATATGATCTAGATGGTGCTTTGTCCTGTTGTGAGTGCGGAGGCCTAGACTTGATTCCCTCTCAAGGTCCCTTCCAGTTCTAGTATTCTATGATTCTGTGAGACTGAGATTTCAAATTATGTTTAAAAGAGTTTGGGACCTAACATCTTACATCCCTTTAAAACATTCCTGCCTAATATCTCAGGGTATGTCTACACTTGCAGCCTATTTCGGAATAGGGCTGTAAATGTAGGCATTCGGAATTGCAAATCAAGCCCGGGATTTAAATATCCCGCGCTTGATGTGCATCTTCCTGGCTGGGCGCCATTTTTTGAAATTTACAAGCCCGGAATAACTGCCCGCGTCTACACGTGGCAGTGAAACGGGCGTTCGAAATAAAGCCCTATTTCGAACTACCTGTTATTCCTCCTGAAATGAGGTTTAACAGGTAGTTCGAAATAGGGCTTTATTTCGAATGCCCGTTTCACGGCCGCGTGTAGACGCGGGCAGTTATTCCGGGCTTGTAAATTTCAAAAAGTGGCGCCCGGCCAGGAAGATGCACATCAAGCGCGGGATATTTAAATCCCGGGCTTGATTTGCACTTCCGAATGCCTACATTTGCAGCCCTATTCCGAAATAGGCTTCAAGTGTAGACATACCCTCACTGAATAACCACAAAACATTTCACGAAGCTGTGAGCCTGGCCCCACAAACTTATCCTCATGGGTTAATTCCTGTGACCAAGCACAGCCCTTAAGAAACAGAGGATTTGGCTGTGTACAGCTGCTAGCATGAACAGGCCCATATATGTGAATGTGAAGGTATTTTCCTTGCTAGAATGGAACTATTTCTTAATCTTAATGATAATATCTCCTACCCATCAGGGCTATAATATAAACAGCATCAAATATGCCCAGCAGTGAAATAAAGCTGCCTTGCTGGTAGAAGAGTGTGTATAAAAACCATTAAAATGTAGTTTACAGCACTTCATTTATTATTAATATGGACATAGCTTATTATTAAATGTTGTTTCCAATTGAAATACAATTGGAAAAACATCACAGGAAAAACTCTTTTTTTTTTTTTTTTTTTTTTGCTATAAGAAAAGGAACATTATTAGAATAAAGAAAACAAAATGATCCCTAAAGTGTAAAGCGGTTGTTTCTCCGTGCCTGCTTTTCTGTGGAACTTTGGTCGAAAATCTTTCCTAGACCCCCTTTGCCTCTCTCCATGCTTAAAATTTAAAGAAACAGTATCCTAACTTTTCTCTCAGGACACTGGGGTTTGTGTTTCATTTGATAGATAGCATCTTCAGCAGTACATTTCCATTTTGGGGGACTGATCAATACTGGCTCTGGCAAAGTGCCACTTAATCATTCCCCAACAATGTTTCCTGCAGCACTGGGTGTTTTTGCTGGATGTTTGCCATGCAAATACTGATCAAACCAGACAGTGCTTAGCTTGTGAAATCTGACAAGCTCAAAGCTGTATAGGAGGAATGATGATTTTTGCCACTATAAACATACATCCACCATCTCAGATGCATATTTGCAGGTGATACCAATTCAGAAGTGCGAAGATTCTTGACATGTGAATGGCACTCCAAGTAGTTCCTCTTTCAGATGTGTTCCAATAGCAATGCCATTCAAAATGGCTGCTTTTATTTTTTTGCAAGGTAAGTTGGTTTAACAAATATCTGTAGGTAAAATAGGCCTTTATGCTTAGAATTATGGTATAAATATTTCTAAAATTTGTAGATCAATTTCTGACTAACATACTTGCCTCATTTACATGTGGGTGAGTTATCAATGTATTTTCAGAGAGAACATAACATTTACAGAAGGGGCTTTTCTGAAGAAAAAGAAATCTAGATGATCACCTCTAAAGAGGATTCTGATGACTCACTGTTTTTTTAAAATTTTTAACCTCCATCTGTTCTCTAAACCAATAGCCTTTAACTAATATGAGATTTTAAACTACCGATACCTCCCTTTCTAAAAAGCAGGTACAGGAATACTTAGTCACCGATCTGTGAAATCATGCAGAGATCAATGCTGGAAGTTGTATTATGTTTCAGTAAAGATATGTAACAAGACCCTTCAATATTAAGGGTCAAATTCTCTGCTGGTGTAAGGTGGCACAGCCATTGAAGTAAATGGAATTACATCTGTTTACTTTAATGGAGGATTTGATCCCACTTGTCTGTCACAGGCTTGACCTCAATGGATAGAAGCTATTCATTTAGCCTGTTCTATTAAAAGATGGTTAAACCTTGTTGAAATTTCATAGCATTACTAGTGAAGGATTGCATAAGGGCAGGTCTTTAATTCAGAAGAGCCACAATATAGTCTGTCCCCCAAAACACGTGCTCTGAATATTCGTGTTTCAGGCAGTGTGGGGAATTGCTGCTCTGGGGGCTCCCCTCACTCCCTGCTCTAAGGTGGCAGCATACATAGCATGGGGAATCCATGTCAAGTCTCTTGCTCTGGAGCTGCCGCATTCACCTCTCATCTCTGCTGGAGAAGCAATTCATGGGCCCAGCCAGCAGGTGCACAGCCACACAGATCTATGCCTCACTGAAAATCATTATGAACACTTCCCCAGCCAACACGGCAATGAGCCCTTTGAAGCAGCGTTTTTAATCTCCCATACTTTCCCTTTGGCACACTTTGAAATAACAGAAGGATGTTCAATTGCGAGAGGAGAGGAGGGTGCTTGTGTAATGGCTGAACAACTGAAGGGCTGCAAAGTGTCTTTGCATTTGTATACATTTATTAACATTAGACCAGCTTCCTTACCACCAAAAAGCTGTGTTAAGCATTTTCAAGAGTTCATATATCCTTCAAAGACAGAATGGTGATAATTTACATCAGCTGAGGATCTGAACCTCAAACTTTTTAATTTTTTATTCATAAGGCCTAGCTTAGGGTTCCCAGAAACTTTAAAATGTTATCTTTTACATTAAAAAGATTAGGACAAAAACAGATGCTGAGAGTGGTTTTGCACCTCTCATAAGGCATTATTTTAAATTAAATTTGGACATGCAGAGGGAAAGCCACATTTTAACTTTCTACTGGTAATACAAATTGCACCACGGCTTCCACCTTGTCTCCCTCCATTAATACTCAGATATCTGTGGTGAGTTGTGAGGCATGGGGAGCATGGTAACACTCTTATAACTATACAACTTGTCCAGTCAACCTGTGGAACTCCTTACCAGAGGATGTGGTGAAGGATAGAACTTTAACAGGGTTCAAAAAGAGCAAGATAGATTCATGGAGGTTCGGTCCATCAATGGCTATTAGCCAGGATGGGTAGGAATGGTGTTCCTAGCCTCTGTTTGTCTGGAAATGGATGACAGGAGAGGGATCACGTGAGGATTACCTGTTGTGTTCCCTCCCTCTGGGGCATCTGGTATTGGCCACTGTCAGCAGACAGTATACTGGGCTAGATGGACCATTGTTCTGACCCAGTATGGCCGTTCTTATGTGATATTACTTTTATTATGTAGTTCAAGAACCAAACCCATTATTAAAAATTGTTTGTATTGCAATCAATCAACTCTCTCAAGATAAAATAAGCCCTGTTTAAAATTCAGGCTAGCTTTTACTTCAGTATTTGGGATGCTTTGGAAATCCATTTTAAATGTCAATTGGAGACAATCATTTACACTGTTCAGGGCTTCTCAGTATCTTGATCCTTTTTGCTTTCCTTATTTTTTTTATTTCTTCTGTGAACAGCTGCCTGCTGATTTGTTTCCTTTACCTTACAGGAGAAATTTTTCCCTTTCAGTCATTGAACATATTTGGGTGAAGTTACCCTATTTTATTTTCTTCCTTAGATGCTGCCAATGCGGCCAAAGTAGAAAAAAGTTAAATAGCTTATAGATTCACAAGTTTAGTAAAACAGGTTGAAATAGTCCCGATACCTGCATAGCTGGAACCTCAACCAGTTGATTACAGGCTTAGATCACTGTCTTTTCATTAACATCTGTTGAATTTAGATCAGAATCACAGAGTTCAGATTATAGATCTGCAAATATTGAGAAAGCACCAAATAGATTAAAAATCTGAATTTGATGCAAACAGATTTACTCAATAGAACAAAAATCACCATAGAAGAAAATGTCATATTTTAAAAGTTTTATATTGCCATAGATCAAATTCAATAATATTTTGTTTAAAATTAATACAAAAAGACAATTTCCCACAAAAATATAGTTGGGACCACTGAAATGTTGCATTTTGATTGTGTTCAGAAATGATCTTGAGATATTTTACTTACACACACATTTTATTTAGGGCTGTTGATTAGTTACAGTTAACTCACATGATTACTAAAAAATTTACATGAGGATTAATTGCAGTTTTAATCACACTGCTAAACAATAAAATACCAATTGAAATGTATTAAATATTTTTGTATTTTTCTGTACATTTTCAATTAAAACACAGAATGCAAAGTGTAGTGTTCACTTTCTATTATTTTTATTACAAATTTCTGAACTGTAAAAATAATAAACCAAAAAAAAAGATTCAATTTACCTCATACAGGTAGTTATGCAAACTTTTTATTATCAAAGTATAATTTACAAATGTAGGTTGTAACATAATTGCACTCTAAACCAAAAAAATATAAAACTTTATAGCTTACAAGTCCATTCAGTTCTACTTCTTGTTCAGTCAATCTCTAACAGAAACAAGTTTGTTTACTTTTGCAGGAGGTGATGCTGCCTGCTTTTACTTACAATGATACCTGAAACTGAGGACAGGCATTCCCACTGCACTTTTGTAGCAGGAATTGCAAAGTATTTATATACCAGATATGCTAAACATCCATATTCCCTTTTTGCATTGGCCACCATCCCACAGGACATATTTTCAAGCTGATGATGATCATTAAAATAATGTGTTAATTAAATTTGCAACTGAACTCATTGGGGGGAGAATTTTGTGTCTCTTACTCTGTTTTTTACCTGCATTCTGTCACAGATTTCATGTTAGAACAGTGTTGGATGATGACCCAGCACATATTGTTCATTTTCAAAACACTTTCACTGCAGATTTGACAAAATAAAAACTAAGCCCCAATGTAAAATTTCTAAAAAGATAGCTACAGCACTTGAGCCAAGATTTAAGAATCCAAAATCTGAGGGACAAACTGTGCAACATGCTTTCAGAAGTCTTAAAAGAGCAACACACTGTTGCAGACACCACAGCAGCGATTCCCAACCTTCTTCCCATGGAAGAACCCCTAAAATAATTTTTCATATCCCGAGGAACCCCTACCTATGAAAACATTTGCTTGGCCAGAAAAAGTTGACAGTGGGGAGCACAATTCAATTACTGCTAAATTTTTGTCAAGAAAATTTATTTGTAAAGAGCTGTTATATATATATATATATATGTCAAGCTTACTTGTCAGAAAAAAAATAATTTATTTATTCCACAATTTCTCACGGAACCCCTGACAATGGTCTGCGGAAGCCCAGGGTTCCGCAGAACCCTGGTTGGGAAACACTGCACTACAGAACTTGAACCACCAAAAAAGATCATCAACCTTCTGCTGGTGGCTTCTCACTCAGATGATTAAAATGAATCTATGTTGATCCACACTGCTTTTGATTGTTAATGAGCAGAAACCATTAGCAGCATGGACAGAGATCCTCTGGAACGGTGGTTGAAGTGTGATGGAACATAAAAATCTTTAGTATATTAGGCATGTAAATATTTTGCAATGCTGGCTACAGTGTCATGAAAACACATGTTTTCACTTTCAGATGACATTGTAAACTAGAAGTGGGCAGCATAATTTCCTGCACATATAAAAAATCCTGTTAGTCTCAGTAGACAAGAAGTAGAACTGGGTGGACTTGTAGGCTCTAAAGTTTTACGTTGTTTTATTTTTATACATAACTACATCTGTATGTTCAATTTTCATGAACTACAAGTACTTGAAATGGGGGAACTGAAAGATATTATTTCTTTGGGGTTTTTTTACAGTGAAAATATTTATAATAAAAAATAAACATCAAGTGAGCACTATACACTTAGTATTCTGTCTTCTAATTGAAATACAAATATATGAAAATGTAGAAAACATCCAAAATACTTAAATACATGACATTTTATTATTGTTTAGCAGTGTGATCATGATTAATTTTTAATCACTTGACAGCTCTAATTTTAATATATTAAAATATAAAATAAATGCTTGACTTCTTCCCCATTAAAGGGTTCATTCAAAACTATTTTTTTCCAGGCAACATTTAAATTTTGACAAAACAGTGTTTTTCAGTGTAAGATTGCTTTTTTCTCCTCCTAACTTATTTTGACCAGTTCTACTATAGTACATAGAAACACACACAAAGGGGCATATTTCACCCTCTTTCCTTATGAGAAACTCCCATTGATAGCAAGGAGAGCTCCAGATAGAATGAATATAAAATATGCCTCAGAGAGCACAACATGTTTTTTTAGTAGCTAGCAGTGGATAGTGAGCAGTCAAGTGTGGATGCTCTTTTCGGTGTAGGAAACTGAGCAGCCAGCAGTGGAATCAGCAGGCACACAGCACCATTGCTGAAGAAATGGCAAAGGACTGATAAAAAGCTGCAGCAGAATTCCTTTGTTCCTGGCACACGCACTGGCCCAGTAGGCTGTAAAATTTCGGAGGGCCCTGACATTTATAGGAACCGTGTCTTTATATTGCTCAGTCACTCTGAACGCAGAGGAGTATGATAGTAACTATTAAAAGGGCTGCACTCCTATCAATCTGCAGGGGAATTAAGCATATTACAGCCATTTATTGAACCTTGATGATAGTTGCCCACATAAATCTTTCATATGTCAGTGGAAGGATAGAACCTTCAAAATGTAATGCACTGATTTAGTATAGACTATTCTGGACTGAGACTTTAATTGAATGATCATTGTTTTAGCTGTGATGTTTAAAACATTAATGTTCACTGTGTTATTGGCCTCAAAATAATATATGGCGAAATTTAAAAACTACAACTCTACAATTAGAGGCCAAATCCTACTTCTGCTGGGGATTTATGGTTTAACAACATTGCTAAGGCTATCCCAAATAACTGAAAATATATCTATGCTTTAACTTTACTCCAGGAAGTTCTTTCAGAAATATTATCTTTGTACATCATTTAAACAACAGACACCATCAGCTTAAAAGTTAGCACTGAATAGTCTTTAAAAAATCCTCACCTCCCTATATGTTTTAGCTCCTTGTGATTTCAGGAGGGTGGTTTTTTTTAATAAATCTAGTTGAAACTGAGTTTCCATCATAAGCCCAGTCTAAAACAAAATCTACAAATACATAGAAATACCAATGTTACAGTTTGGAACAGAGAGAAAGTTATCAAATTTCTACCAAAATTTGAAATGAAATGGTACATGACTTCGGAGTTATACTTTAAAAACAGAAATAGGTGGCCATCAGAATCTAACATTTTCATACTTTTTTGCCACTTTGTAGAAGTAAAATGGGGAGAAAAGATAAGAATTTACCAGACTAATCTGTAGTACTTCGCATTGCCTTATTTCTGCTTCCACCTAAGTCATTGGGAATCGGACATCAATGGAATCAGAGACATTAGCCAGCTCTAAGACATTTTGAAAAATCCCACCCCTAGTTGATATCTGGGAAGCAGAATCAAAGTTCAGTTGACTAATTCTAAATAGTTATGGAAATATAAATACTGTCATCCAAACAGTAGTTCTCCTCTGCTACACCTAAAACCAATATACAGATGGCAGAGACTTAAGTTTTCATCATTATTATTATTTTCTAAAGGAATTCTCAAAGTATTAGCTACACACAAAGGAGGCTTGTAAATAGAGCAAGGGGATTTTTTCTGCCAAAATTGAAGTAAGTTACACATTTCTGCTTGCAGAGTAATACACTTAAAAAAAAAAAGTAATCATCATTCCATATCAGGGCCTTAATCTGCACAGATAAAGTTTTTGAAATGGCCTCAGTTACATGGGAAGTCCAGTACTCATTATTAAAAATGGTGTCTTAGCAGTAAAACACCAGAAGGTAGAGTCTGAAGAATCCTGCACATGGAAAAGGAAAACAGAATTTGCTGAAGAAAGCTAGTTTGCATTCATTGTTTCCAACTGGTGTTCTGCAACAGTATCTCAGTGTTTACTTTGTTTTGTTAGGGTACCTTGCCCAACATATCTGAGGTAACAGAAACACTCATTGACAATCAAATTCACCAAAGCAATTTAGCTAATCTGTAACTCATGTCTATTTCTCTACTTTCTGTCTCTTACTGAAATGAATATTTATATGATGCAAGGCTTTTTTGCAGCCCTAGGAAAATTAGGAAAATGACTGCTCCTCTCAGCCAACACCACCTCTCACCCAATAAATGGCTACCAAATATTTCTCCTGCTCTGATATTTTGCTACCTGATGTGACCACCTGTTCTTCCTGTATGGCTGCCAGCCAGCACTGACTAATAAGCATTTACAACAATGTTGTCTTCATACACAGATAGTTCAGCCAAACTAAACCATCTGACTTATTCCCTTGAAGAAGCACCAGATGTAGGCTGAGGCTAATCTTATTATTTGAGTTTTGTATACCCACAATAAATACCCTCTGTACTGGGGGTGCTTTTGGTTGTTAACATTAGCTATTTAAAATACAGAACCATCTGCTTTCAGACTATTATCTCCTTCCAGCTTTTGGGGTAAAAGAATAAAGGGATAATAGATCGTGCATCAGCCACAAGGTTAATAGAGATAATTGTTAGTTTGTGTTTTGAGTACGTGCCTGAGTTACTCCATTGTATTTGAGGATATGCAGAGGTACTTGCTGCACTGCATTTGATAACATTCCTGATTCTTCAGCAATGCTTGTTGATTATGGTTTGTGCACTTGCATTATCTGCAAATGCATATTCGATATGCTCTAATCGTAATCCCTGTTTTAGCATGGCTCACTTTTTTTGGTCTAAATTGAAATGGTTTGCTGTCTTTACAGAAATTATCAATGATGTTTTATTTATTTATTATTATTATGTTATTGCATATTTCAAATGAAATGCTAAACAGTGGAGTAAAGGTGGAGCTAGTAGTGATTCCTATAGTTAAGGTGGCATAACACTTTCCATTCTAGTTAAATTGCCAATAACTTTGCTGAATTTCAACTATTTGGAGTGAAATATTTCATTCCAGGGATCTCTCTCGGGCTACATGTTATTGGACTGTTTCATCTAAAACAATTCTGCTATTTAGGAATAAGATTAGGAAAAGATAGATTTGGCAATAATTTGTATTTGTTGTAATATAAAGAACTGTACTTTTCCATGTTTTGGAGCAGAAATTTGAAATTTGGCCAGGGGATCAGTCTGTCCAGAAAATTCACAGAGATTTGGACAAGTTGTGTTTGTAAATTTCCATTTACTCATGATCAGTAGAGCTTGCTAAAGATTTGCTGCTAAAATCTCTGAACAGTCCATCTGCACTGAACATGTAGCCAGAATTTCTACATTCCAAGTTCATTTAACATGTTCCTAGGCCCCTACAGTAGGCACAGAGCTAAAGCTCCAAACTGGATTTTTTGGGGGGGAAGGAAATGAAGTAAAGGTGAAGGGTGACAATGTCAAAGGTGCTAAATATTAGAAATTTCTAAAAGTTAGTCATTTTTCTTTTAACCAAGATACCTACCTTTGATTCATGATATTAGGGAAGTGGCTTTACAAATAGTAGAAGACATTTTTTATAAAACATTTCAAAAATCAGCTGTTAAATGTGCAATATTCAGAATATATAAATATGCAGAATAATTGGCTTTGTCAACCAACATCACTTTGGGTGGATGCATCATCTGACCACAAGTCATGCATATCATGTAATTGGCATAACATATATATTTAATATAAATGTACACACATACATGTCTTCACAATTGGACTCAGCCACATCCTCACATGGTATTAACTGTTGTAGCTGCATTGACTTCAGTGGAGCTATGCTAATTGATACCAGCTGAAGATTTGGTCCATAGTCTTTATACTGTGTACAGTAAATACAATACACTGTGGCAAGAAACTCAATCTAAAAAATGGTTCCCGTTATAAAAATTTTGCAAAGAAAGCAGACTAGATCCATAAGTTAAAAACACAATATGCCATACCAAAAAATATCAAATGTGTCTCTCCTCTGAGATCCCATCTACTGAAGTGGTCTTTCCTACGTGCCTCAAACAATGGGAAACTGCAACATTGCACCAGGGCACTCACGCAGTATTATGAGATGGGGAAGAGAATTTCTTCCCAACTTTAGGGGTCATTTAGTTTGCCCTAAACACAGATTGACCTCAAGATGGAGCCTGCCATAGTGGCAAAAAATTATGCCAGTTATTATTAGCAAAAATGTCTATTAAAATATTTGGACAACACTAATTTATACAAAAAGAACACATTATTTATCTGTTTTAAATCAACTGCCATTGAATTTAATAGCTTCCCCTTTTTCTTATATAATGAAATAGTACAATTATTCTGCAAGGGATACATTATTTTTAACCTGTTTTTAACAATAGCTATAACATCCACCCTTCATCAGAGTAAAAGTAAGAAATTGTTAAGCTTTTTTATGAAACAAGACTGCCAGAACAAAAGGAGCCACCACCAATGTTCCCTCTATTTTTTCCATTCATGTGTGGAATAAATTTTGTTATGTGCATCAAGGCATGAGTGTATGTACACCTCCAGTCAAAACACATGCTGCCAGCTGTGAGGGGCTATGAGTGCTCTGCTAATCAGCTGGCCAGCACCTGAATCTCTCATGGATGGCTGCCCAAGAATTCAGTTTACAGGGAATACTTGACTGCCACCCTGGGAACAAATCACAGTCAGAAATGAAAGTGATGTGGGTGGAGGGGTTTCAATGGGACCTGAATACAAATGCAGGTGGATTGGAGTTTATTAGTATGCATGCACATGTATAGAAGCAGCAACAATCCAAGGAGAAACCCAGAACCAACACTGGAAGCATGGCCCTGAGAAAAAAGGGGTAGAGAGAGCTTTTTGGTTGGAGTACTGCCTGAAAAAGGCTTGGAATTTCCAGTAAAGGAACTTTCTCCTGATATCAGATTCCTCCTGTCCAGGAAAACAGCAGTTTATTTTGTAAATAAACAGGACTGTATCAAAGAAATACCTGCTTTCATCATCATTTTCTTCTCCTGACAAAAACAACCTGACAAGACCCCCACATATTGGCTAACTGTGTAAGTTACAAGGGGTAGCATTATGTAATGCATTTCCATCTAAATATTTTGAAGAAATTGTGTTTTTCTCAATTGCTTAGAGATTTTTAAAATGAAAAGCAAAGATACTGAAGTTTCACAGTCTCCAAACTGAAATAGTTGCAGATTGCTTTGGCCTTCCTGGCATTCAGAACTATGCTGATGCCTTTGTGAAAGTTCAATTTTTTTTTGGCACAGTACTGCTCCAAAGTGTGTGTGGATGAGAACAAAGGACAAAGCCTGGACTGTCTGGGTGTGTCAGTGCTGCTGTTAAAAACCTGCAGCTGTGCCATCTGATTCAGGCTCATAGGCTTAGAGACTGCTTAATTACAATGTAGACATTCAGGCTCTGACTGGAGCTTGAGTTCCGGGATGCTCCCACTTCTCGGGGTCCCAGAGACAAGCTCCATCTTGAGTTCAAATGTCTTGAGTAGAACTAAACCACCATTTAGTCCCAACCTACAGGGTCATCTGGGCTTGATGGCCTGAGCTGCAATATCCAAACAAATATTGCTGTGTTAGCTGCCATTTGCAATGTAAACAAACCTTTTGTCTCACCCCACCTGAAGGAAATCTTAGAACTGTCAGCACTTCTAAAATTCTGGAGTAGGGCTGACCCCAGTAACAAGAGTGCAGGAAGTATCTCCTGGAGCCCTCTACCCATATCTTAACCACCGCTCTGACACAAAACCTAACCTGTCTCTAGACTTCTTAGCCTGCAGAGTAGCCACAGGAAACCAAGAAGCAGACTAACCTGCTTAGTGGTTTTATATGCTCAGTTCATCCTAATCTATGAGGGCTGTGTTTACTAATATTGACCCTGTCACAATTTGCCACCTATACACAATGTTTCATTTCTCCTCCTTCACTCTCGAACTATCCCATTCACTGATATGTTGAACCCAATTTCCATTACCAGTGGAATTCTATCTTTGAGCAAGGTCTTCATAGGACAATGAAAGAAGAAAAACTCTAAGGTCAAGAAATATGATTAAAGTAACACACACACATATACATGCACACAACCTATACAGACAGAAATCAGTTCTAGACACAAATGTCAACAGTAAAGATTTCCATTTTAAAAAAATATCTCGTCCCTGTCCATTGACACACATCCTCCCATTTCAAAAAAGCACAGGTGACTGACAAGATCTCCAACATGGATTTATAATGCTCAGCTTCATTATACCAGTTCTAGGAAGATTAAGATTAAAAATGTCAGATCCTTGGCTTTTTATTTTTGTTTCAAATTTATATTTTTCTGCAGGAAAAGAGTTAAAGTCAGTGGGATTTCATATTATTTGATTGTAGTAAAAAAAGACAATAGGCTAGAGCTATACTGGCTTATGCCAGAAGAAAATCTGGCCCACTGTGTGTACAAATGCCTGACAATATGGATCTGATGCTACTGAGAAAAGAGAACCAACTAGTTGTGCGTGATGAGGACTGGCAGCAGAAGGAACACTGTCAAAGCTTCCAGTGTGTGTGTGACATCCTACTCCTTCAAAACTGAACTTCATAAGGAACCCATTCTAGAAGGGATATTATATTGATTAGCATTTTAACAACTGTATTAAAGATGTAATCTGAGGTCGATTTAAGAATTAATAAGGAAGACAGAATCAACCTGGCAATGTATCTGGGATGTAATAATATGACAATGACTAAGCTAAATTATTCTGATACAAATACCAAATTATGTATTGTTTCCTTGTATCTGCATATGTATCAATCACAAATTAAAATTAACTTGTCACTTTGAAGGCAAATGCAAGAAACTAGTTGTGTGGGTTTGGCTATAAAGATGATGTACTCTAGTTTAAATGATACACACCGAACTCACTCATGAAGTTTAGTACAGTCTTCTGTAATTACAACGTTCATTCAGTGTTTGTAATTTTTTGTTTGTTTGTTTTCAGTGGCTGAAACTAGAGCACATATGTGCACAAGAGGACAAATGAGGGCAATGGCATTGCTAAGAGTGTGGGCAGAGTGCTCATCACTGTATCTGACATAGCACTTGTATTTTCAAATTCACATACTATGAGTCATTTTAGCGATACTGAAGTTACAAAACAGCACTAGCTATTTAAAACTTTACTCTCTGTAAGAGTTTTCTTCCAATATTACAATCAAGCTAAATGTAATGTATTTTTCCTCCTTCACTTTATTGTTAAGCCACTAAGTGAAATCATTTGCAATAATTAAAACTGCAATTTCCTGTATGATAATGAAAGAAACAATGAGTACAGTACTAAAAGGTTTTGTTTAAATTAACTTAGCTTGGAATGGAAACCTAAATTACATGATTTTTCAAGGTCTAAAAATCAACATACCAACAGTTTGTTTTTCAAGCTTGCTTAAGGACCAATCCTACATCCCTTATTCATATGCATGATCTCATTGAGTTCACTGGGAATATTCATATGAGTAAGAGCTTTCAGCCTAATGCAAATTAGGTAGCAGAATGTCATTGAGAGGGAGCAGACAGACTGGGTTATTTAGGAACAACACAACGAGCACCTAACACAGGTAGCATTAGAATCATGCAAAAGTTTGATAAAGCTTACCTAGACTTTGTCTTCACTGCGAGATCTTCTGGCAGAAAATATGCTAATGAGGGACTCATTAGCATAAGTCTCGATCTCATTAGCATATTTTCTGCCATTTCTTTTTGTGCAAAAAGAAGCAGTGTGGACTTTTTTTTGCGCAAAAACCCTGTTTTGTGCAAGATCCTTATGCCTGTCCTGGAGAGACAGAAATGGCAGATAATATGCTAATGAGATTGTGACTTATGCTAATGGTCTCTCATTAGCATATTTTCTGCCAGAAGATCTTGCAGTGAAGGCATAGCCCAAGAGAGGGAACAAGGAAATGAAAAAAAGTGAAAGAGTAGAAACAAGAGGCAATACTGGGACAAAATGAAAGAGAAAAAAGTGTGATTGTGGCTATGAAATATAAACGTTGAGTTGAAGGACATCTCTTTTCCCCCTTTTACATTTGGATGTTAGTTAATTTAACTCAATTTCTGGTTCACAGAAAGTTACTGTAATAATGTTACTGTACATGGAGCTTAGGTCCATCAATGGCTATTAGCCAGGATGGGTAGGAATGGTGTCCTTAGCCTCTGTTTGTCAGAAGCTGGGAATGGGTAATGGGGGTGGGATTGCTTGATGATTACCTGTTCTGTTCATTCCCTCTGGGGGCATCTAGCATTGACTTTTGTCGAAAGACAGGATAGTCGGCTACAAGGACCTTTGGTCTGACCCGGTATATCATTCTTATGCTCTTATGCTGTCAGGATCTGTGTGTGGTACTACTTAAAGTGTGTTGCTCCTTAAAGGAAGGATCGCTGATTCAGTAAGTACCTGTGAGAAGTGCTTTCTGCCCTGGGAAATGGAAAAGTTTTGCTGAGTCAGCAGCAATAGAACCAGGAGGTGACCTGCTTCTTTCCCCATTTACAGTAATACATACATGCTCTATTGTTAGTGAGTTTGCAGCTGTGTTACCATTCCAGGGATCTACCTGCGTCTCTTGGTATAACATTAAGATTTCAATGTTACATAGTCAATCAGTATTTTAGAGAGATATAAAGAAACACTGGTGAAAACATACTTATGTCTCAATTCAGGGCAAATGCACCTGTAATTCCCTTCTATGGTTCCCAGAGAAAACCCACTGTACTCTCTTCAGCTGTGACTCTTAGGCTATGTCTACACAGTAGCGTTATTTTGGAATAACTGACTCTTAATCCAACTCCGGCCAAAGCGATCATTTGGGCAAAACAGCTTAATCATACTGTGCACTTAGGCAGAGGGGGAATGTCTCTGCAAAGAAAATCAATTCCAGAAGTCTTCTCCTCACACACACACACACTTACAGTTAGAGATCAGGGGAGAGTTCATTGACTCAGATCCTGCTTACAGATACATTTCATAGCACAACAAAAATTCCAAATTAAATCTTCCCCTTGAACTCTTGATTAGGGTAATTGTAGTAGAGTATAACCTGACTGATCCCTACCACTCAGTACAAACTGTTCCTTCAGAAATCTTTAAGAGTGCTGTAATGAGCACTCATAATCATAAGACTTCAATATTTTAAACAAAATATACCAAGGAAATTTGTCAGTAAATCATGAAGTAAATGAGGGCATTTGAAAAATAACCTAAGAGATTGAAGAGCAGAGTGGTAAAGAGAAAGGCAATTCCATTTTGCAGAGGGTTTCAATATGCTGAAATCTGGCTTTTCATGTGAAATGAAAAAAAAGTTCAAAATTCTCCATGAATGGGAATGGAGTCCTTACTCTGGGGCAGTCCATTGCATGGTATCCTCTGGAGCTATGCAGCCTGGAATCCTCAATACAAACAATATGACAGGCTGCTCCACACTTGTGGACCCTGGAAGTCAGTGCTCCCAAGGCTTCCAGCCCATGTAAAGAACAGTAGAAGACCATAGCGCCTGGAATCCCCAGTGGAGCTGGGAACCTCAGTGTCTGGGCTCACATAAATTCCAGGAGCCCAGCTCCTTGTCATCAGCTCACATACCCCTGGTCTAGTCCTTATTTTGAAATAACAAGCAGAGCATCCACACTACCAAGCCTGTTATTTCAAAATAAAGGACTGGTTATTTCAAAATAAGTCCTGCTCTGTACGAAGAATAACACATTTCAAAATAGCGGTAGCATGGATGCTCCACTGCTGCTATTTCAGAATAACTACTCCCCAGCATCATTAAAAGTAATTGCTCCCCAGTGCTTCCTCGGGCTCTAAGTTGAGGTAGCATATCCACATTAAGGGAGCCTGCCTCTGACTAATTTTGAGGCTTCCCGCTAGTTGGACACGCTATTTTGAAATCGTTATTTCGGGAGTTACTATTTCAAAATAAATTCCTAGAGTAGACATTCCCATAAAGAGCCAACAGGGAATAGCAGTCTATGAACTCTGTGAGCCCCTTCATGCTGCAGCCAAGAAAGCTGTAGAAGAGTCTGGAAGTTCAGAGGTTAGTGTTCCCAGGCAGAGGTAGGTAATTTACTTTCAGTGAACGGAACATTGTAAAAAAACGCATATTTGGGAGCATTAAAACACAACATTGGGTTGAATTTGGTAAATAGTTTCAGCCAAAAAACTGTTTTTCAGTCAAAACAAAATATTTGACTTTGAGTTTAGCTGAATTTCTAAATTAAATGCCACTTGAAAACAAAGAAAAACCCAAATACACATACACACAACAAATATCCTGAGAAAATGAAACCCCGTCAAAAATGTTTTGGGTACAAGTTTTTGTTTTGTTCAACTGGAAAAAAAAAGTTTTCTTTGTTTTGGTAAGAAAAAAGCCAGCATTGATTTGAATCAAAGAAAACTTTTTTTGTTGTTCTGGCCCCAAAATTTAAAAAACAAAATTATTTGCTCAGGTCTACTTCCAGGCACTTAGTATCCAGTCAGTCTGCCAGGATGCTGAGGGTCTGAGAAGGTGAGTTGCAAGAAACTCTGGCTGGGTTCTACTGGAACTCTCTCAAAATCTAGATCATCATCATTTTGATTTCAACAACTAGCATTCTGTGATGGAAAAACATTTCATCAGAGAATTTCTGACTTGATCCAGGAACATAATCCTCACTGAAAGGAAACGTGACTTGTTCTTTTAACTTCTAGAGATACTTATATAAATAAATAAAAAACCTTACCCTGAAAGTGCACTAGAGTTGTCGACATATTTAAGCAAGAACCAGATAGGGTTCAAAAATGCTTCCCCTTCATCTCCTCCACCTTTTTACCATATTGATTTGTAATAGATCTCCTAGTAACTAGAGAATATAAGTATTACTTTACGGGTACGTCTAGACTTACTTTCACTTTTGAAAGATGATATGCAAATTCGGTGATAATTTGCATATCTTCTTCTGATCATTTTTTCAAAAGAGGGGTTTTTTTTGAAAAAGCAAGCAGTTTAGACACAGTTCTCTTGAAAAAGAACAACCCTTTTTTCTGAAAGAACCTGTAAACCTCAATTTTTGAGGAAGAAGGTGCTTTCAAAAAAAGGCTTTTTTTCTAAAGAACTGCAGCTAAACTGCTTGCTTTTTCAAAAAAAAAAAACCTCTTTCGAAAAAGCAATCAGAAGAAGATATGCAAATTACCACCAAATTTGTATATCTTCTGTTGAAATTGAAAGTAAGTCTGGACATACCCTGCTATATCACTCCTATTTAAAGTTTAGCTACCACTCTGGAAATTGCAAAAAATAGCATGCTCACAATTAACATAAACAGATGATCCATACAGTACCTAGCAAATATTTGGAAAGACTAAAAAACGCTCTATAGATACTTAACATGTATCTTATGTTGTCTGACAAGTATGTTCATTTTCTTATAGTGAGGAACACAAGTTTCAGCATAGTTGCTCTTCTCACAAGACAGCTAAGTCCCAAAGGAGCTCCTCAAATCTGTCCTTTAATTTGATAAAATAAACTGGTTCCATCTGGCTTCTCAGGGGCAAACCTTATTCAGAGCAATGGACACACCTCCAAACTCAAAGGCTGGCATAAAAGCAGTGGATGGGCTGATTAAAAGGGAGACAAGAGAGAGATATACAGCAATTAATAGGACAGAGGAAATTGTAGGAAAGAGGCGTTAATGATTGGTATCAGAGACTGAATCCAAAAGTGGTGAATGGCCACAGGCAATTATATGATAGAGATAGGTTCTCCAATTTGTCACAAAGTAAAAGGAAATCAAAGTGTTAGCGTCAGGGCAGCAAGGAGCTTGTTAAGATTACAAGATGACCACATATGATTTAGATCTAAACTCCAATTTCACAGAGGTGGCACAGTGTTTTGCTCTCCTACTTTCCTATGAAATCATTGCATCTATCTCCTTCTTCTCTCCTTAAAATAGACCCCCTTTCCCCTACACTCAAACACATTAACAGGTATCCTCTCTTAGTCATTATGTAGTCTACCTCAACCTGGTGACTTACTTCCATTTCCCTTCACAAAACTCTACAACTCCCTTCAACCATTATATCATACTAATTCTTTCTGCCCATTAAGGGTGCATCTACCCTGCACCCTTACCTCGAAATAAGATACTCAAATTGAGAAGCTTATTTCGAGGTAATTTTGAAATAGCTTATGTTGAAATTTGGTGCTGTGTAGTCAGCGCCAAACTTTGAAATTAAGTGCTATTTAAAAAAGTCCCTTAACGCTCGTGGAACGAAGTTTACAGGGACATCAGAATTGCAAGCCCATTATATTTTGAAAAAATGGGTGTGCTCAAAAGACACAGAACAGCTGTTTTGGGATACTTCTGGTATAACAAAATAGCTGTGCAGTGTAGACTTAGCCTGAATGTTGTCTGTTTGGCTTTTGCTTACATTGTTCAAATTTTGTATCTTTGATTCCGTATCATTCATCCCATGTTCTATTATTACTTCTTTAGATTTTCATCCTTGAATATGATTTTATTTCTATTGCTTTATTCTTAACATCATCTTCCTGCCAATAAATCTGTTTTCTCTATTTTTGGCTGGACTTTTCACCATTTTGGCATGATGGACATAGTTTAATCCTAAAATGTGGTCAAAACATGTAGGGAGAAGACTGAGACCAGGAAGCTATAATGAAATGGAGTTAGTGTAAGAAAAGAATGTCTAACTGAAAAAAAATAAACACTGGATTAAAGGGAAGTAATAAGTGCATTTTGGTATAAATGAAAGTCTCCCTCTGAATACAAAGGATTATTTTTAATGACAATCTTTCTCTGCAGAGTTAGGTTGAACATAAGTGCAGTAATACTTAGCAATTCCATAAAAACCAGCAAGTGAAAATGTTAGTTTTATTGTGCCATCTGATGCTAATATGCAAGTGAAAGTAAACAAGAAAAGGTAAATTAGACAGTTAAATGTTTGCAATTTTAATAAACTGTAGTATCAGTCGTATAGGTAATGGTTATTGTTTCTTCAAATGTATGTTCCTAAGCAACAAGAGCAATGGAGTAACAAACCTGGATTAACAGTGAGGAAACATCAGAAAAAGAAATCACAATTATGATCTTAATGTCCCTTTTATATTTTATGAATGATTGCTAACTTACCTAAGAAAAGTACAGGGAAACATAGTCAGTAATGAAGTTATTTTGTTTTGCGATCTCTATTGTAACAAATGATTGAATGGCGTAGGGTAGAGAAAGTCAACAATTAAATACAACTGGGAAAACTTTACTAAAACTTTTTTCAGTGACAAATGCACATTTGGTAATGCCAAAATAGTTTGAAAATTTTCTGAATTATTTGTTTTGAAACAAACACTAAAATAAAATCTAGAGTTGAAACATTGCTTTAACATTTTAAACATGATAAATCTTGATATTTCAAATTCAAATGACTTTAAAAAAAAAAGAGAAATTTCTAAACAAAAAATGTAGAAACACCAAATGCTTAAAGTCAGAATTAAATATTTAGTTATAGGTTAAAAAATGTGCTGCTTTTCATTGACAATATCATATTTTGATTGAACTTAAAACATTTTTTCATGACACATGAAATTTGCCAACTGAAAAAAATATTTTTTACCTAGCTATTCAATAGAGCCTTACTGATTCACTTTCACTTGTGACTTAGATTGCTGAACTTGTAGATTTTAAACCACATAATTTTCAAAAACTCCTCTGCAAGTCCCCTGTAAGCAGTGGTCCCTGTAAGCAGTGCACTTATAAGACTGCTCAACAGAAATTCAAATGCCACCCAGCTGATTAGCAAAGCGCTTACAGCTAGGTATTGTGTGTCTATTGGTGGTGTACATTTGCACATGCCTCAGTGCACATAAAAATGTATTCTGAACATGGATGGAAAAAAAAGAATTAACATTGGTCCCCTGCTTTCTTACCATGGTCATTCTCAAAAATGGATCTGAAGACTTATCTGCACATGAAAAGGAACTGTAGTAACTACATTGGTTTTATTCACATCCTGAGTTATTTCGGTGTACATCTGTGTCAACTTCGTACCTTCCTGTTCTCTCAGGAAAAGATACAGACCATCTTAAATTGCTAGTAATGCTGCCATGGTATAATTCATTAGCATTCAACCCAATATGTTTTACATAACACAGCATGTCAGTGAATGGCTATTCACACTCTGGGATCTAACACAATGCTGAATTAAAAATGTTTAGACCCCACAAGAATTTTCAGGGGGTAGCCGAGTTAGTGTGTACAGGATAAACTTAAATAACAAATGGTCTGGTAGCACTTCATAGACTAACAAAACATGTAGATGGTATCATGAGCTTTCATGGGCACAGACCACTTCTTCAGATGACCAAAGTGAAGGGAGTGTTCACACAGCAAAAGAGCAATGAAATAGCGATTTGCTATTTTGAAAGATAGCGTCCACACGGATTGGATGCTAGCTCACATTTAAAGCCACCCAGAACCAGTTCAGGCAGGGCATTAGGTCAGCAGTTGCTTCTGGGTGCTGTTGCCTAAGGCTATCTGAGATGCGTGCTTAAAGGAACCCCCCTGGACAGGAGAGGGGTCTGGAGCAGCTTGGCCTTCCATGGGGGCCACACACACACACCTGCGCCTGGCAGCGCTGTCCCCAGGATTGCCCATGTGCGGTGGTACTCAGTGTGCCTGCATGCGTACGCCCTTGTCTCCAGCCTACTTCCAGCCCAGCCCCCCGCCCCCCCCCCCGGGATCAGATGAGTGTGTGACCTCCCCAGAGCCTGTGAGCAGGAGTCTGGGGATGCTCAGGGGCTGCCTCATGGGGACACAGGGTGAAGACTGCTGCTGCACATGCATCCATATGCACAAACTGCAGCATGAGGCCCAGGCTGAGAAGGCCAAGCAATGATCACACCCCAGCCCTCCAGCGCCCACCTCCCCCACCATGTGTGTGAGAAAAACTAAGAGCACTCACCTGATGATCCCTCCCAGCCTCGGAGGATGTCTGGGAGACATCCAGGCCCTGGGATACCAGCTCTAGAGTTAGGGTGATGGTGCTTGACATCTACTCCTCCTCCTCCAGCTCAGCGTCCTCCTCCTGGGACCCCTGGGTGGGCAACGATGTGAGTCTCCAGCCCAGAGTCCACCACCAGGAGTTGGGAAGGGGCTGCACTGCTCCCCAGGATGCTCATTGAAATAGGGGCAGGAATGGGGTTCTGCCCCCAAGCGTGAGCTGCACTCCCTGGCCCTGGCGTAGCCCTGCTGCAGCTTTACTTAACTTACCTTAACTTTACTTTGGACCAGAGCAAGGCTCCAGGGACGGTGGCCCCTCGTAGTCAGGGCCTTGGCTATCCAGCCATAGATGTTGGCATTGCAATGTCTGGAGCAGAGATCCTGCGGGGTTGCCTCCTCACCCCAGACGGGCCAGGATCTCTGCCCCAGACCATGACAGCACATGCCTTTTTGTGCTCCTGGCAGGGTCCTGGGCATGCTCTCTGTGAGGGCCAGTGGGATCTCGGGGGACCTGAGGCTAGGCCATAGCTCAGTAGCAGTGTGGCAGTGGCAGCTGCATGGTGAGGTGCAGTTCCCAGGGCCAGCTTCCTGCCACAAGGCTTGTCCTGGGTTCCTGCACTTTTAAGAGATGGCAGGAGACAGGAACTATAGAGTTGTGATGAGTTTGGATGTAGTGGCCACCAGGCACCTGTGTTATTTTCTGGAGATCTCTTTTTTCAACAGAACTCCCTCTTGCACATCCACACATGTCTTTTTCCAAAAAAGCTTTTTTGGAAAAGGCATTCTACCTCATAGAAAGAGGTTAACCGCTGCTGGAAAAACCCCTCCAGTCTTTCAATTTTTTTCTGAAAGAACGCAATAGCAGTGTGGATGCAAGTATTGTTTTTCCGGAATAACACCTGTTATTCCAGAAAAATGCTGCAGTGTAGACATACCCCAACTCTCCTATGTGCACATGAAAAACAAGCCTTTCTCCAAGTTCCTGAGCTGGTGGTTTAACTGCAACTTGTGCCGGGTTGGGTAACATATCACAGGTCCTCAAACCTACTGGTTACATGAACACCATAGTAGTGATAGCTATGTGGACCACCTGAATGCCCACTCATTTGTACCATCAAAACATACCCAGTCTCATTTCTATGAAAAGAATGAAATGAAAACAATGATAGCAATTACTTACAAGTAATGTTAATCTTCAAAAAGCATTTAATGTATTTTTCACAGTCTTTGGGTACAATTTAGCATCTGGAAAAAGGAAGACAGGTCAAGTGACTATTTGGCTAGTCTACCATCCACAGATATCACAAGTCATGTTCTTAGAGACATTAGCAGGAACCTCAGAGCTACATTGATGCTGTGTCACTGGAGATCAACTTTGCTCTACATTGCTCTACATTGCTCCTTCCTGATTCTATTGTGATCTCCAGGCTACTCTAAATTGCTCTTCGGACCAAACAAACAGATGCCTATGCTCAGAGATGATCTGGACAAAAAAGAGCTTATCCTTTCTCCTCCCTAACTTTCATTTATTCCAGGATCCACGTAAGTGACTGTCTAGGCTCTGAGCTGTTTACAAGAGGTTGGCAATGAAAGAAACTATATAGTACCTCAGTGGTATTACTTTAACTTACTCCTAAAGAAAAACCTGGCCTTAAACTGTGTGACATTTCCAAAATTTAACCCATACATTTAATGAACACAACAACTATTATTTTTCAGGATCATTTGTTAATTGAATGTAAGGCCTATCATTTCACCACAGCGAGAAAGTGTGAACCCACACTTATCAATAAGTTTCCTGATTTTTCTGTGTTCAATTCAGAAATGATAATGGATTTTTAAGTAAAAGTTTACATTTGCTGTCATTTGTATGAAACTATATTTGAACTTTTTTTATGGCTCAAAATTCTTTTTAGGTACTGAAGGGCAAGTCATCCTCTCTTTATAGAGCATACACAGTCTCTGCTATTATTATAGAAATATTGATTGGTTTCAAACATACTATTCCTAAACCATTGCCCAGAGATTTTTTTTATTGATTTTATATTCCCATTTGTGCAGTTATAGTAACTCAGACAATAATTAATAGTTCCTTTTAAATAAAAAAAACAGGTATTGGTTTAAATTGCATTATAAATGTTCCCTTGCCACTAATATAAGGTGAAATCCCTATCTACACAATAACATTTGCTCCCTTTCTCTTCTTCACAGCAGCTTTTTTCTAACATAGCATTCCAGTTCTCCTATGTTCTGAACTCCATATGTTTCTGTTCTTCATCAGATGTCAACACCTCCTGGCAAACAATACAGATCTTATTGGAGATCCAAGATGACACACAATTATCACATCTTTCCTCCTTATAATGTAGTCCTGTACCCATACTGCCACTCGTCTGCTCCCGCCACCATATGGGTGCATACACACACACAAACAAACTATTGAAATTGCATAATCATCTAGGGAGGCCTAGATAATTTGTCCCAAATCAATTTGATAAAAAATCATGCATGAAAAACGTTCTTCCTGAGAAAGTCCTTTTTTCCAAACCATTTCCAGCTATTCGTAATTGGATTATTTCCACTCTCTGTTATTTATCTTTAGATCTCCATCTGGAAGAATACGTAATACCTTCCACTATCACAGCCAACCATTTTTTAGACAGCTGGTAGAGAAGCATCTGCACTGGGTGGCAGACTAGATTTTCCAGTTTATATTCTCTTGAGAAAAAACAAAATGAGTTTAGTCTTTGAATTCTCAGTTTTAAGAGATTTTTTTATATAGCAAGTGCAAGTGTGTTTGAAAACAAGGGCTGCATTGCCTTGAGAGCTAATAAAACGATAAGCGTTTTAACTTCAGTCCAAATCCTGCCCATGTCAGTAGTTACCAAAAGCTCTTATACTTCACTTGGTGTTTGGTGACCTTTATCCTTTAAGAACTGAATGGAAGTCTTCAGCCACACCAAACATGAATATACTTATCACAATTGGCACCTTTTTTACACTTTTATTGAGACATCTATACATGGATGAGTTTGGAGTTATTTAACATTTCACTCCAAAAAAGTCACAGGAAACATTTTCAAAAGTGATTTTAGATCTTAGGCTTCTAATAAGTTGATTAGCTACTTTTGAAACAAAGAAATAGATGGCAGGATGAAGGAAATTTTCATGGCTCTTATCTGGCTTGTCCTTGTTTCTGTAGATAAAGAGGATTTGTCCTATTCAGTAGTTTTCATGCATGCATGGAAAATATTTCAAAAGAGCAATGCAACATGAATTCTTTTCATTTATGTATCTTATGACTGGTTTTTTACACTGAATTTATATCTTTATATATGCAATATTTGGAAAACAAGTAGGACTGAGAGAACAAGTGAATTGATTAATTAAAGTTCAAATTTTGGGCCTTGTGGTATTAACCTTATATAGGAATAACTATTTGACTTCATTGGGAGTTTTGTCTGAATACAGACTCTAGATACAGGGTCTTTCTGATTGTGTGATCATTGGTAAATAACTTCACAGCTTTTAAAACTATTGTCTACTCCCCTCTCAACCTTTACTTAAAAAGTCCAATATAGAATTTTCTATAACAGGGCTAGGACATTATATAATCATTCTTATGCCAAAAAGGGCAGGAGATGAAATTTTACTATGTAAAATACTAAATGAACCCTTTGAAAGTAGGACCCATTAAAATCTCCATGGCCAAAATTCTCACCAAACAATTAGGGGCACAATCCAAATCTAATTGTGGTCAGTCTATTGGTTTAAATGGGAGCTAGAACAGGCTCCCATATAGAGTTCTAGCATCCATTTACCTATGTCTAGTTACAAGCAGAGCTGACTGAAAATAGTACTTTCCATCCCATAGGGAATTACAAGGTTTCAATATTTTTGTCCCAAACTGGGGGGAGAGAGAGTTGTAATATTGATTTTAATCCTTGCAAAATGAATAGTTCCAAAAATGTATTCAGAAAGGACGAAATATTTTGTCTGCATTTTAAATAAAAACATAGCATTTCTTGAACTGACTGTATTGAATCATTTTCTATTGCACTAATATTCGCATGGTGGTGCAATACTTCAAGGTATTCAGGTTCACACGATTGCCTGATGACCCATTCTCCCGTGACCAGACTACATAGGTCATGATACCTCTGCAGCTATACGAGTCCAATGATTTCCTATGCCACTATGTAGCCTGACCAGAGAATTCAACACATAAGAGATAATGGGAGTGTGAAATACAAACCTCAGGAGGCAGCACCACAATAAAGAAGTGCAGTTTAATTTTGAACTGACCTAAAATACAATGTTTTGATGAGTTTTCCCAAATATAAAAAGGGAGTAAAACCAAAGTTGTCTCATGGGAAATTTTACTTTATAGAAACTCAGTTTTCTCTAGGCGAATCTTTTCAACAGAAAATTCCCAGCCAATTCTCATTACATGGACCACAAACACATCTTGGAGTTTATCTGTCCAGGTTCCCAACTATTACTGTGATGAGTGAATTTTCCAAAATCTGAGCTGTCTCTGGTCCTCAGAGTTTATGCTCTGGGAATAAATTTTTATAATATGAAAAAAAAAGTTTAGGCTTAAATACACAGCATAAGTGCAGTACCTGTAGTTTACCTTAATTGATTCTAGTTCTGTCCGTATTTCATACTGCTACACTGCAATTACTTGCTTCCTCATCACCTTGTGCTAAGTTTGTATATATGGGTAATTAACACCCAGATGCTGCCAATGACACTATTCATGTGGAAGTCTCTCGTATCATGGGAGGTCCTATAGGTAAAGAGTCAGTTACAGGGTTGGGGACTAAGAATACATTCAGAATGAAATATGGATTTCAGAATGGATTTTCATTATATTTCTATAGAAGAAATTTTGAATGTCTGAAAGTTTCAGCTGTACACCAAGCTCCTATTATTGTTTTCAACTGTATTTTTTTTTAATTTTATTTTAACATACTGCTGGTTAAAACTGAAAACCTCATGCAAATAGCCTGGGGAAAAATAGTGCCAGATATAAATGCTGAACTGCTCCCCACAAAATGTTTCTCCCCCAGAAAGCTCAAATCTTTGCAAAGCCAACACAATCAGAAATTGACACCTATGTTTCTTACTCAGCCATATCCTGATAGGTAGGGAAAAAAAACCCTGAAAATTGTTTGTAGCATCAGGGCAATGAACAGAGAGACTGTTCTCAGTCCAGCTCATTTTGTACTAAAGTTGAAGTAATCAAATTTCAAGACATTCATCTCCTCTAATCTTATGGGGTATGCATTAGCAGGTCTGTTCTGTATTCTTCGATGACAAAGGTTTCCTTTTACAACATTTAGCCATCAACATAAATTCTTTATGCAGTAAGGGTAAATATAATGATCACAGAAGACATAAATACTAGGTGTTAGAAACCGGATGGCTTGCTTCTCCTGTGCCTCTGATTTTAAATTCAAACACTCCACATTTTATTTGCACTTCCATTTCAGTGTTTAACTCCAGAGCTTCCTAGAAAAATTCACATCTACCTCTGTAGTCTTACCCTTCCATCCCAAATGGGATACCCAGCAGACGCAAAATTTTACTTTCTAATGCATTCAGTAATGACTCATTTTAAAGTGAGTGAAACATTGTCTCTAATTATAGCTGCAATATGTTCCTCAGTGGATTTCACATCCTGTCTAAGCATCACATTATGTTCTTCCAATAATTATAGCCTTTTCCCCTATCGCTTTAGCTTTTATTTCAAGCCAGTCAAAACTCTTTTTAACAAAGTCAGTCTTTAACTTCATTTCATCATGCTTCCCCCAATACTACATGTTCTTCTGATACTTAAAGACAGCAATGGACTGGGCCATCTTGTAATGGTTTGTAGATCGGTCCTATTCCCTAATGGCTGCCCCTTGTGCTCCACAATTTAAGATGTCCTACAAAACAGAATTTAGTCCTGAGCAAAGCATTCCAGAAAATAGGACTTCTGTTAATGAACCAGATGTTGGCATTCCTATTGTTTTTCTCTTTTTTTTATTTCTGCATTGAGTTGAAGCAGAGGCCTCACTAAAAGCTCTACAAAAGAAGAGACAAAGAGCCAATAATCAGTGAATACTACACTCACCTGGTATGTGCGAGACCCAGAGACCGAAGTCCCTGCTCTGTTGGATTCACCCTCCACCATGGACCTGACAAATCTTCACAAGGAAGAGTTCATCAGAAATGATTATTTTTAAAGACTGTTTTGGACACATTAGCATCTTCCATCAGATATACTTTAGTTGAAAAAATTCCCCTCCAGCTCCAATCCTGAGCTCCTGTGGATGTGAAGATAACTTTTAGAGTGTTATTTTAATGTAAACCAATGCAATGAAGTCTGCTTGAGATTTCAGACATTCTGAAGCACTAGCTCTGGTAACAGCCCTTATGCCCCTAATCAGGTATTCTGGATGCCCTAGATTGGGGCAACTCAACATGCGGCCCACAGCCCATTTGTTTGCGGCCTGCAGTGCAGTTTGGGTTTAAGCGGGGCTCAACATGCGCCTGCGGGTGGGATCCCTTGAACATGGCCTCCACTGGGAACACGCTCCACAATGGTGAGTCAACATAATGGTCTTCTGTTGACATGCGATTTAGTAGTCAAATTCCTGGACTGTCATTGTTCATTAAAAGTGCTGTCATATGGAAATATTGCAAGTAAATATTGCATTTTATTAATATCAGCAGAACTGGCTTAAATGGGGCCTGCATGTTGTGTAGTATTGCCTTAATCTTTGTATTTATGCCTGTCAGTGTGAAAAAAGCTATTTGCATGTACATGCAACCACACTTAAGTTGCGGCCCTTGGCATGTGCTGTGAGTATCACTGTGGCCCAGGGGCTTCCAAAGTTGAGTAGCCCAGCTCTAGATAATACTTAATCCTGCTATGAGGACAGAGTACTTAAGTAGATGACCTCTAAAGCTCCCTTCTTGTCCTGTTTCAGCAGGCTTTAAGGTCAAAGAGGTCATTCTCCTTAAAACTACTTCACTGCTGGTAAACACATGCAATAGGAAGAGGCTGGTTGACAATCAGACATCACTACTGAATACAGAGCACAAACAAGAACAATGGAAATAAAACATAAGTATTTGCACTTCATTTTGTTTTGCTATCACAAGAGGGTATTGCACGGTCTTTAAAAAGACAGCATCGTACTTCTCTTTTTGAGATCTTCCTTCCCTTTCCTCCACACCCCGACCCTGCTTCAATTTATGTTCCCATTTAAAAAAAATCTGGCTGAGGTAAAAAATGGTCAAGAATGGAGAAGCATTAAATATTATGTCCTTTTATTCTTTGGGTATTATCTAAAATGGGGGAGGGACACCCAAACCACTGAAGAATACTATTGCTTGTCATTTTAGAGAAGTTGAACAATGTATCTGGAACAATGAATATGGTTTTAAACTACTATGCAACTTGACCAAATCCATAGCTTGTTGTTTTTTGTAGAATTTCATCCAGGATTCATACCTTTCCAGTATTGAGAACAAAAATCACACATCTTGCACAGCACATATATCTCTATCAGTGTTAAAGAATGTCTATATACCAGATCTGAATTGCTCTTGCCATTAGACTGTCCAAAACAAAGAACATAGCAAAGACACTGTAATATTCTCTTTCATTCTCACTCTGACAACAGACTCCCTTCCCAGTGGAGAATGCTCAATGCATGCTGCATCCAGTACATTTAAAAAAAAAAACAGATACCTTAAGATTGTTACCCACTGCAGTAAACTGGCTCTGAGCATACTCTAATATGCCATTTTAATCTATCCACTCTCCAATATCTCTGACAGGCCTCTACTGGCTATGTGCATTTTGTCTTTTTCAATTCAGGCATTTGAGGAACACACGGGAAGCAACCTGTTGCACACAGTTATATGACCTGTTTTGTCATACAGTTTCTTTATGGAAAGAGATCTGATCAGTTTCCATGTTGAACCCATCTCCCTTTAGATAGTTTTTATAAAAACTCTCCTAGCTATAACAAACTGCCCTTTTCTGCAATGGGGACTTTTCTGTCTCCCGACCTTGTGACCACTGTCTCTCTGACCCTTTAATAGTTATTTACCAAAGAACTGTTTACTAGATCTTTCTGGGTCTTATGGCCACTCACTAAATCGGGGTTCCTATCTTTCTCTTCACTAAACGGGTCATGAGGAGGAAGTTATACTTATTTGAGTGAGCCATCATCTATCCCCTTGCTGGACATCTTCCAGTAAGTGCAGGTTAATTAGAGTCTGGACAACAAAAAGAAGCAAATTCTCAAGCTTGGACAAAATCATAAAAGACCAAAAGTGGAATCAATTAAATGAGCTAATGTGATAAATGGATATGTTTCCAGGATTCTAAGCTCTAAGGAGATCTGGTCCATTTATGCTGCTCAGGTGGAGAAGAAAGGATTGAAATCAGGTAGCAAATGCCAGCACTGAATTCTTCTGCTGCAGGGTAGTTCCCTGTGGGAGAAAAGGTCCTGCAACACCTGCCACACTCCAGTATAAGGGGTTTGTTATGGGCAGAGCGATTTAATACAGGGAGCAAAGAGACAGGATAGTGGAGCAGAGCTCTGATACATCAATATGCCAGTGGTGGAACTCAAAGCAGCCCAAGAGTTGCTCTGAATTTCATCAGGGCAGAAACTTGTCTTCCACATCAGGGCACTATCAGGCTCAGGCCTCATTCATATGCTGAAGAGACCTGTATTGGTATAGAGAATCTGGCCTTCTGTTTGGACAATGAAGAAGTAAACGATGAAAGAAATACCTATTCTGACCATGAAAGCAAGTTCAGAAGTTCATATCAATAATGCCTTTATAAAAAATATCTGAAAGAAACCAAAATGAATTTTTAAACACACTTAAACTCAAGCACCTCATTAAAGAAAAAGAAAATAGAATGTAAAGGGTGAATGGTTATTTTTAATTAACTAAATTTGATAGGGGTTTTCAAATAAAGTCAATATCTATTTAATATCCTCCAACCAGTGGAGTAGTTCTCAGCCCCTTAAAATGTTGGCCCAGTTTTGGTCATTGTGACGGGGCTGCGGGTATGGCGACAGCAGCCGCCGCAGAGTTCCCTGAGCCCCACACTCCTGAAATCCCTGGCGAGGAGTTTTCCGGGGAAGGTGCAGCCTCTCGGTGGCCGTGCGCCACTTGTTCTGCCACTGCCCCCGGAAGTGGAGCAAGGAAGCGTGCTGACCTCAGGGAGACACTGGAAAGGGGGCAGGGCCCAACCCTGAGAGGCACGGGGAGTACAAAAGAGGGCCACATGGGCCCAGGAGAGAGGGGAGAGGAAGTCAGAAGGGAAATGAAAGAGGAAGTAGGAGGGTAAACAGGAGAGAGAGAGAGAGAGAGACTGAGGAAAGAGGAGCAGAAGCCGTTGGTGGGGACAGCTGGAAACCGGAAAGACCGGAGGATCGCTGGGAGGCTGGCTAGTTGGGTGATGCACCAGAGGGAGGAAGTGACCCAGGACTGAGCGCTGGAGCCGACAGGCAGCTTGAGGGTTGGTGAGTTATGGCCCCACCAACTGGACAAGGAGATACATCCCTGTCCTTAGGGTCCTGGGTCGGGACCTGAAGTGGGGGTGGGCCCAGGTCGCCCTCCCATCCGTCGGGTGATATCTCGGAGGCAGAAGCCCTACTGACGGGGTTAACCCAGGACATTTAATGGTGGGTAGTATTGAGACTGGATAAGTAAGGACTGGGACATGGGTGGGAGGGAGCACTCGGGTGGTAGGTCACGCCTCTAACCCCAATGATGACATGGCTATAAGCCTGAGGGGAGGTTTGGATCATGACAGTCATACATTACCGTTAGTCAGAAAAGAACTCATAGAAATGCATTTCTTCTATGTTACATTGAGCTGAATTAGGCCCTTTAGCTCCTCACTTTGGAGCTTCTCCCCACCTCTAATTTTTGACACTGTCTCATTTCTCTTCCTTGCCCATCTGTAAGAGTGACTTTCACAGAGTATATTACCTCGATGTGCAAATGTGGAAGATACAGGTGTATATAATTCTAATTTTGTATAATGCTTTCTATAGCCTTTAAGAGCTGTTTAATCTTTGCTTTAAATCTGACAGGAGAGAGTAAGTGGCTCGGGAGAAAGATACTGCATCCAAAACCTAGGTTGCCATGTCAGACACATTACAGGTGACAAAGACATGCTAACACTTGAGAGCCATTCCTGTTGGCCTATCATGTGAGAAAAAGGTTAATGGCTAGTTAAGCTCCTAGAAGATAAATGGTCACAACATTAATACACTCAGGATACCTGACACCAACCCCTACCTTATTGGCACAATCTACTGAAAGGCAAGGAAGCAAAATTAACTTATACAGAACATCTCTCTTAAGCTGGCTTTCTTTTCAGGATCTGCATGGATGTTTATATTGCAACTGCTTATGGAGTACCTGTTCAGATCAGACTGCAATGCTAATATTCTGGTGACAGTCCTAAGCGATACATGTATTTATTTAAATAAATAAATATATATCTTTTTCTTTTTGTATGAATAGAATATACCTCATGTATTTTTATTTATCTGGAAGGAATTAAATCACAGGTGTGGTTTTATTTATTTTTTCAAGACTATTTCTCCTCATGATTAGAAAAAAAATTATTTATTAAATTTGCCGCATAGCTCTAATGTTTCTTTGTTTTTAAAATGAAGACAATTCAGATTCAAAATAGGCAGTAAAATAGATGTGTTGCATTGTTGGGAGGCAATCTGTATCAAATAAGTATCTGGAGTTGTATTGGAAGTAGAAATGATAGTGTGTTGAGCCCAAATTACACACAGTCTATGAACAATAGCAAGCTAGAAAGCAACTCCATTATATGAATAGAATATCAACACTATATAGAAAAAAGAAGATGCAGCAGAACTCAGGGGGAAAACACTCAGAACACAGTAATGGGAAAGGGTGGGACTACAGTATCCTGTGACAAAGGATTGCAAGGAATAAAAGGCTAAATACATTTAAAATAGAATTTTCAATACATCACTCTAACACAAAATAAATTAAAATCAGAAAACGTAATGAAGCAATTTAAACTGATCAACACTATTTGAATTCTGGATTTCTGTATAAACGACATGTTTGAGGACTGTAATTGTATACATCAGCTCAGTTTTTGTATCTTGATAGAATTAAGAATAGGATTGTACAGAAACCCATGCAGAACTTGGTAGTTCTCTGAAGCTATGTCTACACAGCAACATTATTTTGAAATAACACTAGTTATTTCGAAGTAACTTAGTCTGCATCTACACAGCAGGCAGTTATTTCAAAATACTGTCAAGCTGGAGGACTTCTTACTCTGACTCCTGTAACGCTCATTGTACGAGGAATAAGGGAGGTTGGAGGAAAAGTGCTTTATTTCGAAATAAGTGCTTTGTAGGCACTCCAAATTTTGAAATAAGGTACAAAGAGTTTAGATCTTGTCTCACCCATTGGTTTCAATAGGATTACTAATATGTTAAAGTTAGGCAGTGGATTGCCAGAATGCTCAGTACCTGGGGTGGTATCTAAGAAATGAATTCTGCAAGGATGGAGGCTTTAGAAATTATGATGAAGAGAGGATCTGGAAGAAAGGGGACAGGCCAATCACAATTTAGAGGCTGAGGTTGAAATGAGAAACCTGCTGGGAAGGGAAACTGTGTGCACTAATTGTCATCATCTTTGAGACTTCAGGAAAAAAAAGACCAAATCTGATTATCCCTTTGCAAATTTGTGTCCATAATAAAAGATTTTCCAGAGAAGCTGTCATTGCCTCATTAAGAGGAAAAATAGCTACCCTCAAGTTGAAATATTAGCCTTTATAATTCTTTTTTTTTAAATAACCCTTGTTCCACTCCAACCCTAGCAGATATGAATCTTTTCAAGGTTTTCTTTTAATAATCTCTTGTTCAAGATCTGAAAGCTTGGGAGCCAGAGTTTAATGCAAGCAGAATGTGCAGATACAGATGATTCCCAATTTGTGGTGATGGACTGCACATCTGAGATTACATTGTGGGCCTTTACGTTATAAGAGCCCTCATGGAGTGTGTCAAGTGGTAGCAAATGGAATGTGGTTGCTTTCATTTGTTTGTTCCCTGGTTCCCTTTCAGTTTTATATCATGTGCTGATTGGTGGGTTTTGGTGCATTTGTGTGTGCTTTATGAATAAGTTATTTTCCCTAATGGCCACCTGGTTTGAATATAAAATACATTTAGTTGTACAGGACAAAGCAGAAAGAGAAAGGCAGAAAGACAAAAATCCTGAGCTGAAATGATGCAGCAGCAGCATGATCTCAGAGGGGAAATTGAAGTACTTAAATCTCTCCATAACAGCAAATTTGACAGAATTGCAGAAGACATATAGATGTTATCAAGTGATGATTGTGCCATTAAACAATGGCTGGAAATATTGAAAATGAGTCAGAGAGCTGAGATTGAGAAAAAGAAGTACAAAGAGGAAAACAAGACACTTAAAGCAAGACCAGAAGATAAACAGGGCAGAAAATAGAATAACCTATTGGAATGATTATCCACTAATGGCAATTACATTTGCATTGAAATGAGACTATGCCACTAAATTAGGATCAGAGGAGCTGCTAATAAATTCCAAACTGCATGCTACCAAAGAGAAGCTGAATCACATGATACATTTATTTGCAAAGCCAATTAAAGTTATTGTGGCATAGAGTAGGACTAAAAACAACTTCTGAGATACTGTACTGACAACATGGATGGGCTGGAATACTTGGCTATATCATGGATCTTATAACAGAGACCATATATCTGGTTTCTACTGGACCAGATCTTCAGTGGAGCTATGTTAGTGTAGATCAGCTAAAGTCAGTAAAGCAATGCCATATTATTCTGGTTGAAGCTATTGCCAATAAGGTTTAGACAGCTTTCTTAAAGTATGTTGACAGAGAAATCTTATGCATATGATTCCTGGAATAAGAACTATTTTATAGGGGGGCGGGTTTATGCAAAAGTAGCGGCAGTCACCCTTTTGGTCACTGAGGCTGAGACCTACAGTGCATCTTTCAGTGGGGTTATTTCATCTCCTTTCCTGTTACGTGGGAAATATATTTAATTAATTGCTTCAGAAGGGTAGCCGAGTCACTCTAACTGGAAAAACTTAAAAAACAACAAATAGTCTTGCAGCACCTTAGAGACTAACAAACCATGTAGATGGTATCATGAGCTTTTGTGGGCACAACCCATTTCAGATGAAGAAGTGGATTGTGCCCATGAAACCTCATGATATCATCTACATGGTTTGTTAGGTTCTAAGGTGCTGCAAGACTATTCATTAAAGTTTCTCCATATTTAATTAATGTAAATGTATCTGAATTGACGCTTTTCATATTTTTTTCACAGTACGCCAAATATGCTACCTCTGAATTTAAAGAAACCATGTACCAATCAGGCACTTTATAAGAAAGACATGACTGAAAATTCTAGATGTTAATTATCCTTGTACATTTGCTGATTTTATGTATTTTATCAGCAACTTTTAATATTTTGTCATGCCCAATGATCACATTTTATCTGCAGATGCAATAAAGCAAAAACAAATAATAGTTTAAGTAGTATGCATGCTGAAAAGGTCCTCATTCTATTTCACAAATGTGACTGATCTACCCAAACACCTTTATTTCTAGACTCCATAAACATCATTGGTAAACTGTTCAGATATCTAAACAAAAGGACCAGACCTGCCAACAAGGGAGTGAGCAAAGGGTGCAATTACCCTGGGGCCTGGTGATTCAATGAGGCCTGGGGCTCCAGCCAGGGGCAGGGTGGTGTCCAGTGCTCTGGAATGCTGCAGCAGCACTCCAGGCAGCTCTTAGGGCTTCCTGGGGATGTGGGGTCACTTCAGGAAATGCTATAGTCTCGGTGGTACCGAGGGCTAGATGCCCGCAACCCTCCCCCCTTCCACCTGAGGCTCTGTCCCTTCTGGGAGCATGGTGCCTGCCTCCACTGCCTTACCCAGGGGCACAGCATGGCTCTTGGCTCCCTTGAACTGGACTAAACCCAGTTTCATAATAACATGTCTTAATCTTACAAGTTTAGCTCTCCAAATGGTATCTTTCCATATTGCACAGCTTTCAATATAATACACTCAGAAACAACTTATCTTACTTTAAAGCTTCTAATAAATCAAGGAACTATGGGTTAAGTTCATTTCAGAGTATTAGCAAAATGATATCAAACAACAGAGCTTGGCAAAGCCTTCCCACTTCACACCACGTAACTAAAAGGCTGATCCCACTATTAGAAATGTTCTGAAGAATCTTGCACATCTTTGCAAGACAGTGTTGTCCAAATTCCACTTTAGTACATTCTGCCTGCCAATATGCTCCCAAATAATTTCATTTAGGGAGGGTATTCTCTATTTGGAAGTAGCATCTGCCAGTTTTAGCCAAATGAATATGTAAATCACAGAGATGAGTCTTGGGCCCTGTTAATTCCCTCACTGTGGTGAGATAGAAATAAACAAAAAAAGTCTTGGAAACACAGAGTCCACAGATGAGAAAGGTAGTATATTCTCCCTACAAGTTAGTTGCTTTCTTCTTTTTAGCTAATGATAATGGCTGATACCTGCATACAAAAAAGACATATGGGCACATTTATTGAAATGTCCCCTTTTCTTAGCACATAAAAATCCAGATAGAAAAATTCTGTTTGGCTCACAGTTCCTGGAGTATCATTAGCTACTCTATGCTCTGTGACGCCTGTTGCAGGAGTACCTTCATGGGAGATAAAGAAAATAAAGACGATCTTGTGTTTGTGGCACTAAACAGGACCTCTGTGTATCTGGGTTTCCTGCCTAACCTGAGAAAGTCTTAGGCCATCATTTTCAAGTGTCCACTATAGCTGCCTCAATTTTGGGATAACCTAAAGAACCCGAGAAGTTGTTCAACATCTGCGTATGTCAGATCACTCAATGCATCTCAGGTAGATCATGAAATAGTGCAGCTAAACAGCAGTACCTCAGAACTGTGATATGTTTAGAACATTCTATTCTTGCCAGACAGTTTTAGGATGGTGATTCACTGTGACTCTTTCTGTGTCAACCAACTAGGGTTACAAGTATACCATAATTCAGTTATGTATCCCCAAAGAATACCATGTGAGGTCTTAAATATTGTTTGTTCTGAAATGTATGTATAGATACTATGTATGGAGCTATATATGTATACTGAAAATATATCTTAAAGTCTGTGTCAAGGCAGAGTTTACAGATTTCTTGTCAGACATGGTGTGTTTATTTGCATTTCTCTGTTATTGGGTAAACTAAGCATTGTAACCTAACATAATGGATGCACACTTACTTATGAAGTCAACAGGGAAAAGCACACAGGAAAAACAAGTGATGGTGATGAGAAGTGTTTTACTGTCTCTGAGTACAGACAATGAACTTTGGGTGTATAAGTAGAAGACAAAGGCAACTCTCCCATATCCAGCACCGAGGAAGTAAATGGGCAAGTGAAGATGGGATCACAACCAGCCTCAACGGAAGAGGTTACAAAAGCCTTTCACCAGACAGGAACTTTACCTAATAGTTAAGACTCTTGAAAATGTGTTGTGATTCTGTTTTATATGTAACCATTTGTTTCCATCATCCTTACACACCATCTCTTGCATATTTTATAATAAATGTGTTGATTTAACTATCAATATATCTCAGAGATGTGATATTGAAAAGGCTCTCATCCTGAGCAGAGACCTACAAGTTGGTATGTACAATGTACCCTTAGGAAGAGCAGATGTAGTGTTTCTGTGAGAGTTCAGTGGTGGAGGGGTTGAACACTAGAAGTGAATATTTCAAAGGGACATAGAAATGCACCTATTGTTAACCTGCCAGGCAAAATAAGGTCTAGCATAGCCAGAAGAGAATGCTCCCTCTGGAGGTTGGGGTAACAAGGTAAGTTGTAGTCTTGGGTACCCCAAGAACCATAAAAGTCACATATGAAACTAAGTTGCTAATAACTCAGGTTACATAAGCCTAAATGTTTGTCTTTTCCAGTAGGCATGTTATCTGCTTGCAGGAATAGTACTCATCCAACTCATTAGCATTATTGTGAAGTTTAATAAATTAGGCACCAAGTGTGCAGTGTTTGTTCGCTTGGGTGAGCACATACACAACTTGTCAATGGAAGTCAAGCATAGTTTCTGTTTTGCATGAATAAGTGCTTGTCAGGCTGAGTAAGGACTGCACAATCAGGCACTCAGTGTTTTAGTGCTTGGAGATCTGGATATGGAAACAACAACAGTCAAAACAGTTTATCCTCTTCCTAACTTATTTTTATTCACTTGATTTCAGCCAGCTTTCCTCTTGTTAAATTGTGACTAAACAAGTAATGGCAATGTATCTACCTATGGAGAAGATAAGATAACTTTCATTACAGCATACATTTTTCTTTCCTTTCAGGGAGATTATTTTCTCCCTGACTGCACTTGAACAGACTAAAGTCGGGCAGGTTCCACCTCAATAGTACCTTCTTCCAACTCTATAAAAATGTACAGTGACTACATTTTCAAACTGTGTTACATATCTATGCTGTGGGATATATATTACATTGGTAAATTTACTGAAAACCTGTTCTTTCTCTCTAATAGTATCACATAGGGATCTCCACCTGCAATGTCGCAAATCAGTCTGGATTTCCATTTTTGGTGGAAATACCTGACCTCTATTAACCTATATAAGGCAGTCTCCAATCAAAACTACAGTGGACAGAATCTCACTTTGTACCTCTTTTTGTTATCAACTTTATCCCTTTTCATTTTTTTGAAGGGGCTCCTGTTAAAATAATTCTGCTTGAGCACTTGTTACTTCGGGTTTTTTTTAAATTAATCCCTCCCTTCCCATTTCTATATGACATTTCTTAGGGCAGCTTTTCATTATGCAGATATTATCATTCTCTAGCAATAGATGTTCACTTTTAAATTCTTGCTCATAATGGACCATATGCTGATCCTCTTGCACACAATGAATCGCAGAGCACTTCACAAGTATCTCCCATTAACTCCAATGGGGCTAATTTTGGGGAAGGATGCTACTCACAATGCATAAGAGACTGAGAATCTGGCCCATTTTGTATAACTTTGGTGCTCAAATTGTTTCCAATAACTATCGATCTCGTCTTTGTGTGTCGCATACACAGGGGTAACAGGAATGAAGTTCAAAACTTCAAACATTTAAAAATTCTCCAAAGATCAGAGACATTTCTGTTTTCATTTTTGTGTTCTCGGAAAAAAAATGGTGATTACCTGGCATTTAGAAATGATGGGGTTATACCTTGCTAGGGTTACCTAGTGACACTAAACTTACCTGAAATTATATAGTTTGAGAATATCAGTAATCTTAATAAGTTTCTTTAACTATATGAAGATCTAGATCAATAACTGGCCCGTGGGCTGGATACAGTTCACCAGGATTAGCCCATGGCAGGCTGCCAGTTATTTATTTGTGCGCACATCTGCAATACAGCTACTTGAAGCTCTCATTTACCACTGTTTGCCATTCCGAGCCAATGGAAGCTGCGGGAAGCTGCATGGACCAGGACACTGCTTCCTGCTGCTCCCATTGGTCAGGAACAGTGAATCACAGCCAACGGGAGCTTCAACCAGCTGTACCTGTGGAAGTGCAGGTATGGCCAGACAGGAGCTAACCCTGATGATCTGCATCCAGCCACCCATTGCCCACCACTGATCTAGATAGGGTGAACAACAATCTGTATCAAAATTGGGGCCAGCCAGATAAAAAAAAATCCTTTTCAAAATTTGGTTTTTGTTCTGATATAGAATGAAGTGGAAATCTTTCAAAAGTTTTCACAAGAACAAGATCCCCACACATACCCCTCACTATAGCTAATAGCTTCATGGTTAGTGCACATGCCTGAGATGTGGGATACACTGGGCCAAGTATCTGCTCCAGACCAGAGAGTGAATCATCAGCTCCCATGTCCCAACCAAATACCCTAATCTCAGATCTGTTCTAGGGAGGTGGGAGTCTCTAACCTCTGCCCCAAACTGTACCCGAGAAACCTTCCTAAAGGTAATTGCATCAAGGCTGGCATTTTCAAAATCAGTTTTGCACACACAGCATTTGGTGGGAAAATAAATGAAAAAAAATAGCCCACTCTAATCAGAATATCTTTATGATGTGGTGAGGCTTTAGCACTGCCACTATATGGGTGTTCCCTAATGTTTCCCCTGAAATCATTTAAAATAAATCTCAGATGTTCCATGTACCCCAAAGGAGTCTTGAATTATGATACTGTATTTGTCATGCTCAGAGTCTTTATTTTTTAATTGTTTAAAAACAGCCACATCTACATCCATGGGACAGATTTTCCATGGGGGTAAATCAGCCTGGTCTAAGTCAGAGGAACTATGCCAACGTACATTAACCATGGATCAGGTCCTCTGTCCATTTCTATTCTAGCAAGCATAACTACAGTACTAGGTTCTGAATACATACAGAAAATTAGTGGTCTTGTCTTTGACGTCCCTAAAATAGGGTTTGATTCCAGGTAAGTTTTGAGCATAAAGGAAAGGGAGTGTGGTGATTTATGGGGATGTGCAACACTTCACATTTTCCTATAATCTTTTTTTCATTAAACTTAGTGTTTTGAAACTATTTTGCACCTCTCACAATTTCATTCAAGTGCTCATTTTCCAGTTAATAAAAACCACCACATCTTGTAATGATTGACATTCTCTACTTCAGAAATACCCAGGGGTGAAATAGCATGAGTTTTGTAGGTCAGGATACTTCTGCATTTAATAGGGCTATATGGGGAATCAAGTATTATGCCTGGCTTCACTTCTATTAGCACAAATTTCACTTAAAAATTCTATCTGAATGTAGAATAGAGAAGTAAACCATATAGCAATGCAGTGTGATATACATTTTCAAAGAATATCACAGTTAAAAAGTGCATAAGTTACATTAATGCAGTTTTAAGTTATATAGCATTAATGGCAGAAAAGTTAATGACAAACATACAATCGTAACTTAGTCCCTTGCCTGTGTTAAGATAATCATGTGATCACTTGAGTTCAATGAGATTTGAGAGCACGGGGAATGCATATTGGGACCCTCATTAAGTCTTCATGCCAACTCTACAAGATCACTCTCTCTCTCTCTCACACACACACACACACACACACACACACACACACACACACACTCACACTCACACTCTCAGATTGTCGAGGGGCAGCCACCCCTCAACAGTCCCAAAGTCCATATCACTGCTCCCTCTACCAGGGCAAAGGCAGCATAGAGTAGGCCATGGAGTTCTCTCCCCTCAACAGGGATAAACACAGCCTGGAGGCCTAGTTCGTAGAGCAGCCCCTTCTATCACAGTAACTATGGCCTGATGGCCTAGTTCATAGGGCAGTCCCTTCTGTCAGGGTAAATACAGCCTGAAGGCCTAGTCCACAGGGAAGCCTTCCAAACTGCTAGGGAGCTGGCCTGCTGTGGGGTGGGGAGGTAGGGGTACCCAGGCCCTCTTGTTCCACCGGGTCCCAGCCCAGGGCCCTGTGGGCAGTAGAAGATTCCTCTGCCTGCTAGCAGGGACTCCTACCAAAACACGTCGAGCTCCCGGAGGACAATCCTCCACCCTGAGCTACTTCCTACCATTCCCAGAGCCCTGCTGAGATCTCATGGCATCACTCAGTGGGTCGGGCCCTCCTGGACCACCTCCCAGGCCAGGGCTGTTGCTGAGGCTTGCAGTTATGGCTGCTGAGGCGGCAGTTATGGCTGCTGAGGTGGTTGGAGCAGGGTGGCTGCCGGGGCTACTCTGGAGCTTGGGCCTGAGCTCCCTCCCCTCTGGCAATCAGCCCCAACTGAGAGGCTCCGGAAGCTTTTATACCCTGTGTGATGTGTCCCCGCACTGTAATCCCCGCCACAAGCGCTCAGTTCGCAGCGCGGGGAACGGGGCACCGGCCTTGTGCTGAGTGCTCGCAGGCCACGGAGCACCTTGCTGTTGCAGGCACCGCGGCCCTGACACAGCTCCAACATGATGGGGGACCAGAGCCATCCGCAGGACGTCAGAGCGGTGTCACGTGGGACGCCGCGGTGGCGCCAGATTCAAAAGCCGCCGGATGCCGGGCAAGGGGGAGCGGCTCTCCCGGGAGTGGAAAGCGGATGGAGGGGCGCCAGTGAGGGAACCGGGCCCTGGAGCACAAGCTGGCAAGAGCGACTGCGACCCAGGAGGGTCGGGAGGTAAAGTGCCAGAAGGGGAGAGGAAGCAGCCCAGGGCAGGACGTTTCGGAACCCGCGGGTTGGCGATTTGCGGCCGAGGCCCTGCCAGCCGGACGGGACCGCTAGAGGTCCATGTCCTTAGGGCCCTGGGCTGGGGCCTGTGAGTGAGGGTGGACCCAGGCCCCCGCTCTCCCGCCCTGTGCCCTTGAAGAAGGGTGCGTAGAGCTAGCTGGAGAAGAAGCCACCCTCCTCCTTCTCTGGCTGGCCGGCTAAAGAGGCCATTGTATGACTGGACTGTGGGTGAAGTGGTGGGACCAATAAGGGGCAACTAAGGGATCCGGGGGCCGTCACGGACCAGGACCAGGCCAGGGAGCCCTGTCTCTGGGCCCGCCTGCTCACACGGGGGTGGAGAATGTGGGTATGAGTCAACCCCTCCCCCGGAAAAAAAAAGGGGGGATAAAAGAGGCTCCCCAACTTCCCCTAGGGGGCCTGGTGGGTTCTCTTTTGCCTTTGTCGCCTTGGTGGTTCTCTCTAGGGGGTACCTACGGTGAGAAGCCGGGAGGTCGCACGAGAGCGAGGGGTCCGAAGATGGAGCCGGCTCAGATGCTCGAGTGGTTAACCGAGGCGCAGAGGTAGAACCAGCAGCAGCAGATGCTCCTGATACAGCAGCTGTCGGCGCAGCATCAGGAGCAACAGAGACAGCTGGTAAGGGAACTGTCCGAGCAGTTCCAGAGCCAGCAGGAACAGTGGATGTGGCAATATGAGCCCGCCTTGCAGACTATCTCTGGGGCTGCAGGGAGTAGCGAGGGCGACGGGAATGGTGCCCCGCAACTGACAATCCGGTTGACCAAGATGGGGCCGATGGATGACCCCGAAGGCTATTTGACCACCTTTGAGTGGGTCGCAACGGCCGCCAGGTGGCCTGAGGCTCATTGGGCCACTATTTTGGCCCCTTATTTGTCAGGAGAAGCCCAACTGGCCTATCGTAGCCTGAGCGACTGCGAAGCCTTACACTATTATAAAATGAAGGAAGCCATACTCGATCAGATGGGCATCACACCGGAGACGTATCGCCAGAAATTTAGGCAAGAACGTTACACCCCAGGAACGAGGCCCCGGGTGATAGCACAGAAGCTGAAGAAAGCCGGGTGGCGGTGGCTCAACCCCGACCAGCGCACCAGGGCACAAGTAGCAGAGATGGTGGTGCTCGATCAGTTTTTGAACATCCTGCCCAGCAGAGGACAGTGCTGGGTGTGGCGACACCACCCTTCCACCTTGAATGAGGCTGTCGACCTGATGAATGACTATGAAGCCGCCGAAATGGCAGAAGGGCCAAGTAGGCCACGCAGGGCCGCCCCCCACTCCAAGGGGCGAGCCAAGCAGAATGTTCCAGACGAAGGGGAGCCCGGAGAGGGAGCGCAGGCGAGGGGGTGGACGAGGGGAAACGAGAAAGCTGGCCCCAGTGTGGACAACACTGCTGAAGGAGGACCCCTGAGAGAAACTACCAGCTGTGGCCGACAGCTGACGGAGCCCTGCCCGAATGGGACCCCCCAGAGGTGCCTGTTACAGATGCGGGCAGGAGGGCCACTTTCAAAAAGACTGCCCCTATATGGATTGTACATACTCCCAGGCCCTGACAGGTGAGCCGTCCTGCCCAGCCGAAGAGAGCGGCAAGATCCTACGAAAGGTCCGCGTTGGCTATCACCAGGTGGTAGCCCTAGTGGACTCCGGGTGCAACCAGACTATCATAAGGGCGGACCTGATCGAAGGCAGATGGCCAAGGGGACAACATGTGCACATCCAGTGTGTACATGGGGACGTGCATCAGTATCCCACCGCCTGGGTCCAAATCATGGATGACACACAGGGGAGCTGGTGTTATGTGGTGATAGCCCCGAAATTGGTATACCCCGTCTTGTTGGGGCGAGACTGGGCTGGGTTCCGAAGGGCAATGAGTGACTGGCAAGGCCAGGAAACCTCCCCCCCCCCGACACAGGAAAGGATGCTCGGAAGCCCAAGCGGGCTGAGCAGCCCACAAAGTAATCTACCGGGAACCAGGCGCAGGAGTTCCGAGACCGACCCCCCCACTCAGGGAAGATGGCGATCCAGGTGTCCCCCCGCCTCCTGGGCTCTGGGAGGGCGACTTCCTCTGGGAACAATGGGAAGACCCCGCATTACAGCACACCTGGGCCCAAGCCAGAGGAGCAGACGACAACACAACGGACTCAGCAGAAGGAGCCATCGGTCCCCGCTTTGAGGTATGACAAGACCGCTTATATCAGGTCACCCAGGGAGAGGGGGAGGCGGGCCCAGTCCGTCAATTGCTGGTTCCCTGGAGGTACCAGCTTCGGCTCCTGGAAGTGGCTCATGCCAACCCCTGGTCGGGCCATCTGGGGTATGAAAAAACAGTGCAATGAATCCTGCAGCGGTTTTATTGGCCCGGGGTGTACAAGGAGGTAAAGGACTTCTGTAGCTAGTGCCCCGAGTGCCAGAAGGCTGGGCCGAGAGGAGTACCAAAGTCTTCCCTAGTCCCGTTGCCAGTAACAGACGTCCCCTTTGAGAGGATTGCACTAGATTTGGTGGGGCCGCTGGAACGGACGAGGGCCGGGCACCAATACATATTAGTGGTAATAGATTACGCTACACGGTACCCGGAGGCTATCTCTCTACGAAACAGTATTGCCCCGAACTTGGCATCCGAACTCGTCCAGATTTTTGCTCGCGTCAGGGTGCCCAAAGAGATCCTCACGGATCAGGGCACGAACGTCACGTCCAGACTGATGGGGGAGTTGTGCTGTCTCTTGCAAATAAAGAGCCTGAGGACCTTGGTGTACCACCCGCAGACAGACGGGCTGGTAGAGCGGTTTAACCGGACCCTTAAGAGTATGCTGAGAAAGTTTGTGGAGCAGGACCCCGGGGAACAGGATAAGTTATTACCCGCATTATTGTTTGCAATATATGAGGTCCCTCAGGCCTCTACAAGCTTCTCGCCTTTTGAGTTATTATACGGGCGGCAGCCCCGGGGAATCCTGGACATTATAAAGGAAAGTTGGGAGGAGCAGGAGACCCAAGTGCAGGGTTCGGTGCAGTATATCCTTAACTTACGACAGAAAGTGCACACGTTAGGGGAGTTCGCCCGGACCAACCTAGAGCTAGCCCAGGCTACCCAGGCCGGCTATTACAACTGGGGGGCACGGCTGAGAGTTTTCGAGCCGGGGGAACGGGTCCTGTTGTTACTCCTGACACGAGATTTGAAATTGCTCGCCAAGTGGCAAGGCCCGTTCGAAGTGGTACGCTGGGTGGGCGAGGTAGACTATGAAGTAAGACTGGATGGGGGGACGAGAGGGGACCAAAATATACCATGTCAACCTTCTAAAAGCATGGAAAGAATGGGAGGGTTTGTTGGTGAACCCAATACCGCCCCACCCTGAGTTAGGGCCGGGGGGGGAGGAGTAGCCCCCTCCGTGTCATTTCAGGTGGGACCGACCCTGTCCGCAAGGCAAAAGGCCGAGATGGAAACGCTCCTCCAACGGTTACCCGATGTGATGACCGATCAGCCAGGCCAAACCACTCTGACCCACCACCACATCGCGACAGAGGCCAGCAAGAAGGTTCACGAGCCTATCTGCCCCCTGCCCCGCAAGATGTGGGAGCCGGTATGGGAGGAATTGCAACGGATGCTACAGTGGGGAATAGTGGAGGAGTCACGCAGCGAGTGGAGGAGTCTGATAGTCCTCGTTCTGAAGCCCGACGGGTCGATGAGATTTTGCATTGACTTCCGCAAAGTCAACAGCGTGTCCCGATTCGACGCCTATCCCATGCCAAGAGTGGATGAGCTGCTAGATCGTCTTGGGAGGGCCCAATACCTGTCCACAATCGATTTGACCCAAGGATATTGGCAGATCCCTCTCACCCCGACCTCTAGAGAGAAAACAGCGTTCTCAACCCCCTTTGGGCTGTACCATTTCGTGCGGATGCCTTTCGGTCTCCACGGCGCAGCCGCGACCTTCCAGCGGCTGATGGACAAAGTCCTAAGGGACCATAGCTGGTATGCCGGGGCATATATCGACGATATCATCATCTATAGTACGACATGGGCCGACCACCTCCAAAGAGTGGAAGCCGTGCTCAGGGCACTCCAAGACGCGGGGCTTACAGCCAACCTGAGTCAGTGTCATTTTGGCAAGCGAGAAGTGACATACTTGGGCTATACCGTAGGCCAAGGTCAACTCCGACCCCCGGTGGACAAAATTGGTGCCCTGCGAGACTACCTGCCACCGCAAACCAAGAGGCAGGTACGACGGTTTTTGGGACTGGCAGGATACTACCAGTGTTTCGTGCCCAATTTTGCGGCAGTGGCCACCCCCTTAACGGATCTAACCAGAAGTGCCTTACCCCAGAGAGTGCAGTGGACCCCCGACTGCGAGAGGGCATTCCAGACGCTAAAGGACTGGCTAACTCATGATCCCATACTGGCGCAGCCTGACTTTGACCGACCGTTCATCATGCAAATGGATGCCTCCAAAAATGGAATTGGGGCAGTATTGTCACAAGGGGAGGGACACGAAGAACACCCGGTAGTCTATATTAGTCGGAAATTATTCCCGCGGGAATGTAAGTACTCCACGATAGAAAATGAAGCGCTAGCCGTAAAATGGGCAATTGACATGTTGCGCTATTATCTTCTAGGAAACCGGTTCCGGGTGGTAACCGACCATGTCCCCTTATGATGGCTGCAGATGATGAAGGACTCAAACCCTCATGTCATGAGATGGTACTTAGCCTGGCAACCATACTCTTTTGACGTGGTCCATAGGGTTGGTGCGAGCCACCAGAATGCAGACTTTTTCTCGAGGCAGTATGATATTGACGAAAGCGGAGAACCCGGGATACAAGGTGACTTACGGGGGGAGGTATGTGACGGGGCCCTGCGGCCCCTCTCTGTAATCCCCACCGCGAGCGCTCAGTTCATGGCACGGGGAATGGGGCACCGGCATTGTGCCGAGTGCTCATGGGTCGTGGAGCGCCTTGCTGTTGTGGGCGCCACAGCCCTGATGCAGCTCCGACGTGACGGGGGGGGGGGGCAGAGCCATCTGCAGGACATCAGAGCGGCGTCACGTGGGACGCTGCGGTGGCGCCGGATTCAAAAGCCATCGGACGCCGGGCAAGGGGGAGCGGCTCGCCCAGGAGTGGAAAGAGGCCGGAGGGGCACTGGTGAGGGAACCGGGCCCCAGAGCACGAGCCAGCAAGAGCGACCATGACCCAGGAGGGTCGGGAGTTAAAGTGCCAGAAGGGGAGAGGAAGCAGCCCAGGGCAGGACGTTTCGGAGCCCGCAGGTTGGCGATTTGTGGCCAAGGCCCCGCCAGCTGGATGGGACTGCTAGAGGTCCATGTCCTTAGGGCCCTGGGCTGGGGCCTGTGAGTGAGGGTGGACCCGGGCCCCCGCTCCCCCCCCCTGTACCCTCGAAGAAGGGTACGTAGAGCTAGCTGGAGAAGAAGCCACCCTCATCCTTCTCTGGCTGGCCAGCTAAAGAGGCCATTGTATGACTGGACTGTGGGTGAAGTGGCGGAACCAATAAGGGGCAACTAAGGGACCCGGGGGCTGTCACGGACCGGGACCAGGCCAGGGGGCCCCGTCTCTGGGCCCGCCTGCTCATACCCTGCTTCTCCTGTGAGCATGCCCAGCAGGGTTGTGGGGGTGGTGCTTTTTCAGCCAGCTGGGCCAGGGCAACTCCGTGCTCCTCAGTGTGGGATAGATACACCCCATCACACAGATATAAATACAAGCCTAGAGGATGGATCCAAGGTTCCATTTCTGTTAATGTGCTCAGGTTGCCTGTCCCAGCACTGCCCAAGCCCTGTTCCAACCCCACATTTTCCCCCATGTTCTCATCCCCACCCCACCACTTCTCACACCTACTTCATCCCTCCTCCATCTCGTCCCACCCTTTTCCATCCCCTCCATCCCAGAATCTCCTGCATGAAATGGAACAGCTGATTCACACTTGGCAGGAGTGTGGGGAGGAGAAGGCACAGTCTGCTTCGCATCCACCATTTTTTTCTTTGGACGCTGCAGCCTTGGAACATCTGCAGGTCAGTGCCTATGTATATACTTATAGGATGGGTAGGACACAATACCCCAATTGAGGCTGCACAGAGTAGAGCGGAAGAATGACTTCTCATGTCTTGCTCAGAACACTCCTGTTAATGCATCCTAGAATCATGCTTGCTTTTTTTGCAACAGTGTCACACTGTTGGCTCATATTTAGCTTGTGGTCAACTATGACCGCTATATCCCTTTCTTCAGTATTCCTTCCTAGATAGTAGCTTCCCATTCTGTACCTGTGAAACTGCCTGGTCCTTCCAAAGTGGAGTAATTTGCATTTTTTCTTATTAAACTTCATCCTATTTACCTCAGACCATTTCTCCAGTTTGTCCAGATCGTTTTCAATTATGAACCTATCCTCCAAAGCAGCTGCAACCCCTCCCAGATTGGTATCATCTGCAAACTTAATAAGTGTACTCTCTGTGCCAATATCTAAATCATTGATGAAGATATTGAACAGAATTGGTCCCAAAACAGACCCCTGCAGAACCCCTTTTGTCATGCCCTTCCATCAGGATTGTGAACAATTAATAACTACTCTCTAAGAATGGTTATCCAACCAGTTATGCACCCACCTTACAGTAGCCCCATCTAGGTTGTATTTGCCTAGTTTATTGAGAAGATGATCATGTGAGACTGTATCAAATGCATTACTAAAGTCTAGGTATACCACATCTACCGCTTCTCCCTTATCCTCCAGACTCATTAGCCTATCAAAGAAAGCTATCAGACTGGTTTGACATGATTTGTTCTTTACAAATCCATGCTGGCTGTTACCTAGCACCTTATTATCTTCCAGGTGTTTGCAGATGAATTTCTTAATTACTTGCTCCATTTCCTGGCACAGAAGCTAAACTTGCTTTCCTGGCACAGAAGCTAAACTGACTGGTCTATAGTTTCCTGGGTTGTTCTTATTTCTCTTTTTATAGATTGACACTATATTTGCCCTTATCCAGTCTTCTGGAACCTCTCCTGTCTTCCATGATTTTTCAAAGATGATAGCTAAAGGCTCAGATACTTCCTCTATCAGCTCTTTGAGTATTTTAGGAAGTATTTCATCAGGCCCTAGTGACTTGCAGATATCTAACTTTTGTAAGTAATTTTTATTTTGTTCTTTTTTTATTTTATCTTCTAAACCTATCCCATTCCCACAAGTATTCACTATGTGAGGCACTCCATCTTCAGACTTCTTGTTGAAGACCAAAACAAAAGTAATTTCCAAGTTTCCTGTTACTGTTTCTCCCTCCTCACTGAGCAGTGAGCCTACCCTGTCCTTGGTCTTCCTCTTGCTTCTAATATATTTATAGAATGTCTTCTTGTTTCCCTTTATGTCTGTAGCTAGTCTGAGCTCATTTTGTGCCTTTGCCTTTCTAATCTTGCTCCTGTGGACCTGTATTGTTTGCTTATATTCATCCTTTGTAATTTGTCATAGTTTCCATTTTTTATATTACTCCCTTTTGATTTTTAGATTATGCAAGATCTCCTGGTTATGTCACGGCGGTCTTTTGCCATACTTTCTATCTTTCCTACACAGCGGAATAGCTTGCTTTTGGGCCCTTAATAATGTCCCTTTGAAAAACTACCCACTCTCTTCAGTTGTTTTTCTCCTTAGTCTTGCTTCCCATGAGACCTTACCTACCAGCTCTCTGAGCTTACCAGAATCTGCCTTCCTGAAATCCACTGTCTCTATTTTGCTGTTCTCCCTTCTACCATTCCTTAGAATCATTAACTCTATGATTTCATGGTCACTTTCACCCAAGCTGCCTTCCACTTTCAAATTCTCAAACAGTTCCTCCCTATTTGTTAAAATCGAATCTACAACAGCTTCCCCCCAGTAGCTTTTTCAACCTTCTGAAATTAAAAAAAAAAATGTCTGCAGTGCAGTCCAAGAACTAATGAGATTGCCTGTGCCCCGCTGTGTTTGTTTCCCAACATATGTCTGGATAGCTGAAGTCTCCCATCATCACCAAATCTTGTACTTTGGATGTTTTTGTTAGTTTAAGAAAAGCCTCATCCACCTCTTCTACCTAGGTAGGTGGCCTATGGTAGACCCCTAGCATGACATCACTCTTGTTTTTTACCCCTGTTAACCTAACCCAGAGACTCTCGACATGTCTGTCTCCTACATCCATCTCCACCTCCTTCCAAGTGTATACATTTGTAAAATATAAGGCAACACCTCCTCCCTGGTTACACTGCCTATCCTTCCTGAGTAAACAGTACCCTTCTCTACCAATATTCCAATCATGTATATTATCCCACCAAGTCTCTGTGATACCAACAATGTCAGAGGTGTGTTTATTTATTAGCACTTCAAGTTCTTCCTGCTTATTACCCATACGTCTTGCATTTGTATATTGGCATCTAAGATACTGATTTGATCTTGCCTCCCAGTTCTGCCTTGTCCCTCCTTTTTCTTTGTCATTATAGCCCATGCTCCCTCCCATGTCCAACACAGCTCCCAGGTCTCCATGTTCTCCACTTACTTGTGGGCTTTGGTCACTTGCCCATGTTGAAACTAGTTTAAAGCCCTCCTCACTATGTTAGACAGTCTGCATACAAATACAGTCTTCCCCTTCCTCGAAAGGTGAACCCCATCCCTGCTTAACAGTCCTTCTTGGAATAGAGTACCGTGGTCAAGGAAGCCAAAGCCCTCATGGCAACATCATCTTCACAGCCAGGCATTCACCTCCAAGATGCATCTGACTCTGCCTGGGCTCCTACCTTTGACAGAAAGGACTGAAGAGAATACCATCTGTGCTCCAAACTCCTTCACCCATACTCCCAGAGCCTGTAGTCACTCTTAATCTGCTCAATGTCACACCTTGCAGTATCATTAGAGCCCACATGGATGAGTAGCATGGGGTAGCAGTCAGAGGGTCGGATAATCCTGAACAATGTCTCAAAATGTCTTGGATATGTTGCCTGCCAGAGGCCCATATCTCCCGAGATGACATGTCAGGGTGACAGATGGTCACCTCCGTTCCCCTCAGAAGAGAGTCTCTGACGACCACTACCCTACGTCTCCTCCTCGCAGTTGTGGCAGCAGACCTCCCAGCCTTGAGGGTACAAGGGTTCTTCTCTTCTGCTGTAGGAGGTGATTACTTATCTTCTGTATCCAGAACAGCATCTGGGTCTTCAGTACCACAGTGGGAGGGTTGGGTGCAGGGGTGGAGCACTTCCTACTGCCAGAAGTGACCAGCTGTCAGTGTTTCCCGTGAGCCATCTCCTCCTCCACCAGTGGTGGTCAGCAGTCTTTTGTAGTGGGACAGCTACCCCTCAGCCTCCGATGTCTCCACAGGAATACTCCCCAGGAATTGCTTGTGGATTCAGATAATCCTCAGCCAAGCCACCCCTCCTTCTGTAGCTCTCCCACCTGTTTCCTGAGAGATTCCACCAGCAGGCACCTTTCACATTGGATGGGCCACCCCCAGCCTGGATTTCAGTAAGTGGGAAATGCAAGCCACAGTCCCTGCAAAACCACACCAGGATCTGGGCATCCATGGTTCAGTGGTCTGTCTGGCCACAGGCACAGGCAGAGGAGACAAAAGCAGTGCTGGCACAGGTGTTGCGGGTCTTCCTAATCACAGTAGGCCTCCCTCTGTCAAATTCCCTCTTAAACACCTCTTAAAAATGAAATGAGAGTCAGGCCAATGCTGTTCCCAAAGCTATACATATTTCTGCTATCCTGGAGGAAGCTGCCACACAGATAGCAAAGCAAGCCAAGAGGAAGGAAAGTTGGACTTTACTTCTGCAAAATGCAACACTTCGAAACACAAGAGGTCATATTCTCAGCTCATTGCATGGGCATATACATGCATAGATCTCCACACATCTGTGTGCTTGCTAAATGGAAATGGACAAAATCAATAGCAAAAGAAATTGCATTTTCAAGTTCAAAGTACTGCAAGCAATGGAGAGAGAATACAGCCTAAAAAGCTATGGAATGAAAAGTAACCGACAGTGTCCATTTTTGGTGCATAACTTACTTTTGGTTAGCATTTATAGTGTTATTTATATAGTATTGATGTGGCTGTGGCTCAGAATAATGGAATAATCTGGAATACCATTAAAACCAGCTACAAATTTATGACAAGAAATAGATAAATTCTTATAATCCCCTTATCTGAAAAAGAAAGAACTAACAGATAATTATGAGGAATGTAATGGGAGACGTATTTTAACAGGTAGCAATGGTCTTATAACTCAGCACTGCTGAAGAAAATGCACAAGTGTTCCCCCACCCTCTCTTGATATCCTCAATATATTTCAATTACATTCAGGGAACAATAGGGGAGCCCTTATGAAGATACTTTAACCTCCGTAAATTGTTATAATTACAACAAAAATTTGGTAGATAAAATATCTATTTTCTGTCACAAATGACATGCATTTACATAATGTTACAGGGTTCTATTTTTCCTACAGATTCTTCAGACATTTTGTTTGCAGTATCAAATGGATTGTTATCATTTCAAAACATTTTAATCATCTAAAATTGTCCTGCTTTTAATAAAAAATAATTAAATGTCATTTGATAAGCAAAAGACACAAAACACACAGTAAAACTGGTATGCATTTCTTAGACTTAGTTTTAGCACCTGATTTGATTTCCTATAAACTTTAGGAATAATTCAGAATAAAGCCAAGACAATTTTTTGGGACACTTTCTTGGGCCTGGCAAGCAGATAAGGTACATACTCTTTGCCATTCACAAGTGTCCTCTGTCTTTTTCTCTCTTATTTTCTTGTTGGCAGGTTTACCTCTACAAGTTGCATAACTGTTCTTTTCATTCTTCTTCCAAGAAAAATCATGAAACGTAAGTGAAGCATCCAATTGTTTTTGTCCCAAGTAAAAAACGTACAAAACAGTTAAACTACACAGCCCAGTCTTTATTATCTGCCATTGATGTTTGCAAGTTTTTTCTTGACATTCTCTTGCTTTTTAAGCACTGCCCATGAGAAGCTTTAAGTTTGATGACCATATGGAAGATCTATCCTATGAGACTATGTAAGAAAAAAAAACAGTGGCCTTCAATTTACTTACCTCTCCCCCACTTTATTTATTTTGTTGTTTGCTAAGTCACAAGCATATTATTTTTCTAAGTAAGTACCAGGGGATTTATTAAGACTGCAACCAACAGAAAGGAATGTGAAGTTATTTCCCAGACAGGACCAGTAATTTGATACAAAGGTATTTAAGGGCAAATTTCTGCATCAAGTACAACACTGCCTCAACCTAAATAAGGAGTCCATATCCAGGCAAATCTCCCACTCTCTGCCTGAATAAGGGCTTTAGGAATAAGCCCTCCCACTAATGTCCGACTGCCATGACTCCACCTTTTTTTCCTGAATTATCATTGAAATTACAATTTTTTGTCTTGACTTGATGTTACAGTTTCCTTTTCTATGATCTCCACAATCTCAATCTTCAGGTTACCCTGTGTGCAGGATGCCAATGAATACTCAGTGCTAGGAAAAAGAAAACCCTGCCTATGTGTGAAAGTTGCACTAGTTCGAGAAAAGAGCTGGATTTAGATCAGTGTATATTAAACTAGCACAACCTTGGCATGGGCACATATTTCAGTTTGAGAGGATTGCTCAAGTGTAGTTTAAAGTCAATTTGGAACAGATTTAGATTTACTTGAAATAAAACATTCTTAAACTGAAATAATTGTCTCCAAGGAGTTGGGCCAATTTAGCTACATTGATTCAGGCCTGGTCTACACAGTTTTTGCACTGATGTAAATTAGGGGAGTTTAAAAGTTGGTTAGGGAGTATAAAAATTAGGGGATTAAAAATATTAACTGAAATAGTTATAAGGCCTAGTTTGGATGTACTTATACCCACAAAAATGTGGCATATACTTATGCCCCATTTTATATAGGAATAAACTATACAATTTTAAGGGTATGTCTAGACTGCAAGGATCTATAAGAAAAAGATACGCAAAATGTGCTCTGCATTTTGCATATCTTTTTCCAATACTTTTGTCGAAAGAGGCTTTTTCTGCAATTTGACCCATCTAGATGGGGAACAAGGAATACAGAGGCTTCTGAAAGCGTGCATTTGCTCTTCTGGGGTTTTTTTTTGTTTGTTTGTTTTTTGTGGAAAAGCAAATGCGTTCCCTGGATGCGGCTGAGTTTTTTTGGGATGCCTCTGGTATCCAGACTCCCCTCCCCCCCAGTCTAGCTGTACCCCTAATACACCTTTATATCAGTATAACTGCATTCACATAGGAAGAGTTATATCAGTTTAACTATACCAATACAGATAAAATGGTATAACTTCTAAATTGATTAAGGCGTTGCCTGAACTAGTGCATTTTTCCCCATGTAGAAAAGGACTAAAATATTTGAAGGTTTACTGAAAGCTGACTGTTTCAGAAACATTTTTTAACAAAAACATTATAGGATAATTCCATTTCAGTCAGAAGGCCACCAGGTTTTGTCCAAGACATATGACTGCTTCAGAAATATATTTTAGTGACTTATAGACGCTACTATCTCTAGAAGTGTCCTGAAGTACCAACAGGGCTATCAGCAGCACTGCCATACGAGTATTTTTATTGAACTTTAATTTAACTTCATCTTAATCTTGAATCACATATGTCCAGATTGATGTGATACTGGCTGAAGTGCACTAGCCATTTACCTCTTGAGCTATGGTTTAAATGGTAGCGAAGATCACAAGCAAAACCTATTTTGATTATCTCATCCCAAAGTGAATAGTCTAGCAACAGAAAATAAATAAGTTACTTTAACAAGGGTGAGAGTCTCTGTTCAAAAAAAGTTGAAGGACTTGAATTACCGGAATGAGATTCATTGGTAGAGCTGTGTGGAAAAAGTTTTACAGAGCTTGCTGAAATAAGCAATAGACAAAGTTTAAAAGGAGCTCACAACTTTCTCTACATTTGGGTCAAAAATCAAATCTCTATTTTTGGGGCATGGAGTTTGCATCATTGAGCTTGTGCACAGAAACACACACAAACAAAAAACATGTATGCATATAAGTCAGGCATTTAGCATGAGCAAGACACTTTAGAAGGACCATCGCTGACTAATATCTTGAGATAGTTTTGAAAATGTGAAGTCTAAACACATATGAGATTAAAAAAAGGATTGTAGTTGATCCTTCATGATAGTTCCAGCTAAATAGTGTAACTATGACTGCTGAATTCTTGCTTACACAAATACTAGTCTTAAAATCCACCAGTGTCAATGCTGCACAAAGTCAAATAATTTAATAAATGTTCATGATTTTAATATATTTATATGTAATTATATGGCATTGTTTTTACTGTACAGGCTAGTGGCTTGAAGACTTTGTTTCTAAAATATGTGCTATTTCTACATACACTTACCAAAGTACTTCCATCACAGCAGAGATGTAGACAAAACTCATTCCCAGCCATATGCAGATTATAGAAAGGTCTCTCAAAGAAAACCTATATATTTAAAGAGAATATAAACAAGCCCACAATATGTTTTTGGTAACCTTCTTGACAGAGTTGCAAGCTTTACCAAGTAGTACAGTAGAAGAACTTCTGTATTTTGAACTATAGGATGTGAGCAGGCTAATTCATAGAATCATAGAATACTAGGACTGGAAAGGACCTCGAGAGGTCATTAAGTCCAGTCCCCTGCCCTCATGGCAGGACCAAATACTGTCTAGACCATCCCTGATAGACATTTATCTAACCTACTCTTAAATATCTCCAGAAATGGAGATTCCACAACCTCCCTGGACAATTTATTCCAGTGTTTGACTACCATGACACTTAGGAACTCTTTCCTAACGTCCAACCTAAACCTCCCTTGCTGCAGTTTAAGCCCATTGCTTCTTGTTCTATCCTCAGAGGCCAAGATGAACAAGTTTTCTCCCTCCTCCTTATGACACCCTTTTAGATACCTGAAAACTGCTATCATGTCCCCCCTCAATCTTCTCTTTTCTAAACTAAACGAACCCAATTCTTTCAGCCTTCCTTCATAGGTCACATTCTCCAGACCTTTAATCATTCTTGTTGCTCTTCTCTGGACCCTCTCCAATTTCTCCACATCCTTCTTAAAATGCAGTTCCCAGAACTGGACACAATACTCCAACTGAGGCCTAACCAGTGCAGAGTAGAGCGGAAGAATGACTTCTCGTGTCTTGCTCACAACACACCTGTTAATGCATCCCAGAATCATGTTTGCTTTTTTTGCAACAGCATCACACTGCTGACTCATATTGAGCTTGTGGTCCACTATAACCCCTAGATCCCTTTCTGCCGTACTCTTTCCTAGACAGTCGCTTCCCATTCTGTATGTGTGAAACTGATTGTTCCTTCCTAAGTGGAGCACTTTGCATTTGTCTTTATTAAACTTCATCCTGTTTACCTCAGACCATTTCTCCAATTTGTCCAGATCATTTTGAATTATGACTCTATCCTCCAGAGCAGTTGCAACCCGTCCCAGCTTGGTATCATCTGCAAACTTTAATAAGCGTACTTTCTATGCCAATATCTAAATCGTTGATGAAGATATTGAAGAGAGCCGGTCCCAAAACAGACCCCTGCGGAACCCTACTTGTTATACCTTTCCAGCAGGATTGTGAACCATTAATAACTACTCTCTGAGTACGGTTATCCAGCCAGTTATGCACCCACCTTATAGTAGCCCCATCTAAGTTGTATTTGCCTAGTTTATTGATAAGAATATCATGCGAGACCGTATCAAATGCCTTACTGAAGTCTAGGTATACCACATCCACCGCTTCTCCCTTATCCACAAGACTCGTTATCCTACCAAAGAAAGCTATCAGATTGGTTTGACATGATTTGTTCTTTACAAATCCATGCTGGCTGTTCCCTATCACCTTGCCACCTTCCAAGTGTTTACAGATGATTTCCTTAATTACTTGCTCCATTATCTTCCCTGGCACAGAAGTTAAACTAACTGGTCTGTAGTTTCCTGGGTTGTTCTTATTTCCCTTTTTATAAATGGGCACTATATTTACCCTTTTCCAGTCTTCTGGAATCTCTCCTGTCTTCCATGATTTTCCAAAGATGATAGCTAGAGGCTCAGATACCTCCTCTATCAGCTCCTTGAGTATTCTAGGATGCATTTCATCAGGTCCTGGTGACTTGCAGCCATCTAACTTTTCTAGGTGATTTTTAACTTGTTCTTTTTTTATTTTATCTGCTAACCTACCCCTTTCCCACTAGCATTCCCTATGTTAGGCATTCCTTCAGACTTCTCGGTGAGGACCGAAACAAAGAAGTCATTAAGCATCTCTGCCATTTCCAAGTTTCCTGTTACTGTTTCTCCCTCCTCACTGAGCAGTGGGCCTACCCTGTCCTTGATCTTCCTCTTGCTTCTAATGTATTTATAAAAAGTTTCCCTTTATTCCCGTAGCTAGTTTGAGCTCATTTTGTGCCTTTGCCTTTCTAATCTTGCCCCTTGCTTTCCTGTGTTGTTTGCCTATATTCATCCTTAGTAATTTGTTCTGCTTTCCATTTTTTATGAGACTCCTTTTTTATTTTTAGATCATGCAAGATCTCGTGGTTAAGCCAAGGTGGTCTTTTGCCATATTTTCTATCTTTCCGACATTGCGGAATAGCTTGCTTTTGGGCCCTTAATAATGTCCCTTTGAAAAACTGCCAACTTTCCTCAGTTGTTTTTCCCCTCAGTCTTGATTCCCATGGGATCTTACCTATCAGCTCTCTGAGCTTACCAAAATCCGCCTTCCTGAAATCCATTGTCTCTATTTTGCTGTTCTCCCTTCTACCCTTCCTTAGGATTGTGAACTCTATGATTTCATGATCACTTTCACCCAAGCTGCCTTCCACTTTCAAATTCTTAACTAGTTCCTCCCTATTTGTTAGGATCAAATCTAGAACAGCTTCCCCCCCGGTAGCTTTTTCAACCTTCTGAAATTAAAAGGTTGTCTCCAATGCAGTCCAAGAACTTATTGGATAGTCTGTGCCCCGCTGTGTTATTTTCCCAACATATATCTGGATAGTTGAAGTCCCCCATCATTTGTATTTGTAATATAATTGTAACACCCCTGAGAGATTTACTGTCAGGTGCATTGTAAAAGCCCTGTGCTTTCTCCCCAACTTTTTGTATACCGTAGTTACTATAATATTATTTCTATTAGGAAGATTTTTTTTCAGGGCAATAGGAAATAGAAGTCATCTTTTGGGAATTTATAGGGCTAGTTGTAGAAAACACATTTTTGTTTGTGGAACACTTCAATCAAGAATAAAAAGCTCAATCTCATATTGCTCTCAGTAGGTTCATGAACACAATTGTAAAAAAATATATATATGTTTCACAACTTGCATATAGTGCAGGCAGGATAAGTCTGAATGACAGCTTGTTTGCAATTATGGATACTTACCCTACAAAATTTACATAGTACAAGAAATAGCACAGGTAGTTTTTTGTTCTGTCTGGGGGGGAATTTCCACTGCCTGTCTTCTTCCAGTTTTATACATTTACAAATGAAATATAACCTCCAAGTCTTCAGCAGTGGATATTATTTGTCATATTGAGTGACAAATAGTTTGGGGCTGTCGTCACTATGTGGTGACAAATAGGTTCCTAAAAATCTTACTGAGATGAAGCGGAAAAGACCAAACACAGAAATTTCTACAGTCAAAAAAAATCCATATGTTTGCTTGTTAGAGAAAGCACATATCTGTAATTTGAAACAAAAATATAATATACTTTTGGGTTATTTCCTACAAAATACCATTTATACTTTTTCCTTTTCTTTTCCCCTACCAGATTTTTGGTATTTTGCATTATTGCGGAAAAATCTATGCTATTTTACAAATCTGTCCTCAAACACATTTTTTAAAAAGTTCTCCCTCTGGACTATTGCAGAAGAGGCATTAAAAGAAAAAAAGAGACAGAGCTTTCAGGTAGGAAAAAAAAAAGACAGATGTAAAGTGTTAAGATAAAATTCACCATTAAAATATGCACTACAAAAAGGAACTTTAATATATGCGTCTCCCTGAGAAGAGAGAAAATATTCATGTACAGTATAAGCCACATGTTGAATATTTTATTGCCTCTTACTTGGTACTCGTAGTTTCATCCGTGGAACAGCTTTAAAAACATTTGTGCTGCAGAAGTATTTAAAACACTTTCACAGAGGGGTACTTTTACTTCAAAGACAAGTATGAACAAATAAGGGTACGTCTACACTACAGCATTATTTCAAAATATCTTATTTCAAAATAGTTAATTCAAAATAAGTTATTTTGAAATAACGCATCTACACACAAAATACATTTCGAAATAGCATTTTGCTATTCACTGAGTGGACTCTGAATCGCATTTAAGGCTGGCCGGAACCAGTTCCGGCAGGGCACCAGGTCAAGACTTACTGTGTGGGGCTGCTGCCTGAGGCGAACCGAGGTCTGTGCTTAAAGGCCCCCCCCGGGACAGCTGGTTCTCAGGTTTCCCTGTTTGCTTGCCTAGCTCAGTGAAGGACAGCAAAGCATTTTTGTCTCCACGTGCTCTGGTTGCCCTCACTCAGGACATCACAGTACTCTGCAACATGGACCCAGAGCTGTCCCCGGGCGCTCTGGTACTTCCCTTGGATGCGTTGCTGCGAGCATGGCTGCACTTGCTGCAGGCTGCCATCCGGGAGGTCCATCAGGGGGCTGTCAGTATCCAGAAGGCCCTGCAGGAGAGCTTCCACCCTGAGGAACACTAACAGTCTCCCTGGTCTGCCCCACTGGGGGCTTGTGCCTCAATCCTCCCTCACATCCTTCCACTTCCACCCCCTCCCAGCCCTCCTTCCTGGTGTAAAATAAAATACACGTTTTTTCCATAAACACGAGCTGACTTTATTTAACAAAACTGGGGGGGGGGGATGAAACTCTGGTGAGACTAGGGAAAGGAAGCGGGAGAAGGGAGGAGAGAGGGTGGGAGAGCTAGAAGGGGGAAGCAAGGGGAAGAAGGGGGAGGGGAAGCACAGGGGTGGGGGTCTCTCCGGGCCAGCTGTCTCCCAGCACTGCGGATGCAGGGGCCTCGGCATCCCCGGGGGGATGGGGAGGGGATGAAGGGTGAGGAGGGGATGGAGGGAGAAGCAGGAGGAGGAGTGGGAGGAGGAGTGGTAGCTGGGGAGGCAGCAGGCGTTGGAGCAGCAGGAGGCAGCACGCTCTGCACCAGGGTCTGCAGGTGTTGGCAGATAGCATGGCCCTGGGCAAGCTGCTCTTGCTGGAGCTCCAGATCTTCTTGCACCCAGTTCTGGAGGGTGCGGTGCAGGGCTCGCAGTGCCCCCAGGTGCTGCTGTCAGTACCCTTCCACTGCACGGGTGGTCCTGCGGAGCCCTCGGGTGCGGGAGCATGTCCCGAGCGCAGCTGGTGCGGCTGTGGAGAAACAAGAGTAGTAGTCAGTTCTCCCTGGGGACACAGTGGGTGAAAACCAGCCCCCTCTGCAAGGTGAGAATGACCATTCCCTGCACCATCAGGGCCGATGTGCTTGCACACAGGCCATGTTCGGAATGCCCTGCTATCCCTGGGAGTGGGAGCTGCCCCAAGACTACACCCATGCCTCTGTGCTGTGTATAGTGTGGGTGAGGTGTGTGTGTGTGTGGGGGGGTGTCCCCTGCCTCTGTGTAGAATGGCCTTGTGGAGGGAGAGCATCCTTCTGTGTCCCACCCCAGGGTCAGGCGTATGTCATGTCTCTTCACACACACGTGTGGCTAACAGGCCAAAGCCCCCGTGTGGCAGCCAGCTGGGGCCACGTGCCCAGGGGTAGCATGGCACATGCTCACACGTGCACAGGTTGTGCTTGATCCGTGGTAAGCAAGGCCCATGCACATGGCCCCTGGTCTCCCTCCCTGCCTCCCAGTAAGGGGACAGTGATGGCACTCACATGTTGTTGCCTCCCTGGATGACACTAGTGAGGGGGCTGCTGGGACTGCTTGGGGGTCCTGGCTGCATGGCATGCTCCCTCTGGGCTCCTGCAGCTCCTGGCACTCATCCTCTATCCCCTGGTCAGGGCCCTCTGCTCCAGGGTCGATGACTCCCGGGGTGGCACGGACCATCCCACTCCCCAGGATGTGGTCCAGGGTGTCAAAATAGGGGCAGGTGTTTGCCCCTGTTTGGGAGCTGCCCCCTGTGGCCCTGACCTAGGCCTGCTGCAACTCCTTTATTTTCATGTTCACCTGCTCCTGGATGTGCATCTGGCCTTTGGTGGCCAGGCTGTCAGCCATCTGTCTGAACAGCCACGTTCCTCCATCTAGTGAGGAGATCGTGGACATTGGAGACCTCCCTCCAAACCTAAATGAGGTCCACGATCTCCTCACTAGACCAGGAAGGCGCTTGCCTTCTCCAGCCCGTGGCAGGCTCCTGGGAGCTAGGGGACTGGGCCCGGGGAGCGGTGGAGGGCTGGCTGGCACTGGCTGCCTGGCTCATGATGGGGGCACTGGGTCAGGGGCAGCGACTGCTGGCTCTGTGCTGGCAGGCCTGGAGCTGGCACAGACACTGTGGCCAGAGTCTACCCCTTTAAGGGCTCCAGGGCTGGGGGTAGAGGAAAGGAAGGTTTCCTGGTTGTGCCCAGAGTGACCACCAGGGCACCCTGGGAAGGGCTGGAGGCCCCCTATTTCAAAATAAGCATCTACACAGCGCTTATTTCAAATTAGCTATTTCGAATTTGGCATTATTCCTCGTGGAATGAGGTTTACCAAATTCAAAATAAGCACTCCGCTATTTTGATTTAATTTCAAAATAGCGGTTTGGCTGTGTAGATGCTCGGAAAGTTATTTCAAAATAATGGCTGTTATTTTGACATAACTTTGCTGTGTAGACACACCCTAAGAGAATTATCCAAAACACTGTACCTGGAAGTAATGGGGGACATAAGCACAGCAAAACACCTGATATCCAATATGTTTTTTGGAATGTTCTGGGGCCAAGGGTTTTCTGTTGCAGAAGATGGAAGTAAACAGGTTTATAGACATTTTAGAATTTGATTCTGACCAACAGGAAGAATTGATTCGGAATCTGAACACTGAAGCCAGTTTAGGAGAAAATGATAATGAAATTATAGATTGACAAGAAAAGAGAAGGGTGAGATCAGCAGAACACGGAATGATTTTTTTTAAGATTTTTAACAAACTCAGAACTGCTAGCAGGGTCTCATGGGTCAGGAAATCTAGCAGTTTCCTCAAGGAGAGAAACATTAAAAGGCACAACAGCAAACTATTCTGATGCCAAGGAAAGATAGAAAAACTAATCAGAAGCTAATATGACCATGTTGTGAGCTCTTTAATCAACTGAAAATCAAAAAGGAATTGCACAAAAAATGGAAACATGAAGAAATTTTAAGGAGTACAAAAGAACATCACAAGCATGTAGAAACAAGAAACAAAATAAGCAAGGCAATAGAAAGAGGTTCTTTACATTTATTGGAAGCAAGAGAAAGGTGATAGAAAATGTAGACAATTTAGTGGTGAAGGAGAGATTGTAACAGACATCAAGTAGGCTGAGGTATAATGCCTCTTTTTAGGGCTGGCATGATTTGCGGGGCCTACTTTGAATGGGGCACTGTGGTCCAGGCTACCAGCAGCTGCTCCCCCCCGTGGTATGAAAGACTCCCAGGCCGACAGCACGGGGGACCAGGCTACCCCCACCACTGATGCTTGAGGCAGCCTCCTCCTCTTCTCCCATGGGCTAGGAACCTTGCCAGGCATGGGTGAGCACTGCCTGCAGCTTTGGGATGTGCCTCAGGTATGACATGCTGCACAGGCATGACATGGCACAGGCATGTGGGGCTATTAATAAAGTGTGGGGCCAGGTGCGGGGGAACTGACTGCACATGCCTCACACGAGCCCTGTCTTCACTAAAGATGGCAAATTGTAACAAGATAATATAGGCTGAACCTGTCTAGTCCAGCAACATCCATGGTCTGGCATGATTTTAATTAGCAGGATGTCCACTTATCATGGGTGTGGCCAAGTTTCCCATACGTTTGTTTTTAGCCACCTGTTCTAGCTTTCAGTGTTCTGTGCTGTTATTTAATTCTAATTTAACCCTTAATGTCTTCAAGAGCCCGGTATGAAGTGGAAGTGTTGGTAATCCTGCGAGACCAATATTGACCTCCTGTAGTTCAGCAAATTCTCTAGTCATGTCGCAAGTGTGCTGACCTAGACAGGTTCAACCTGTATTGTATTAACAACAAAAAGGGAAAAATCAAGCCAAAATAGAGAAAAAAAAACAAGTTAAAGTTAAATATATTCAAGTTGGCACGGTTTGATGAAATACAATACTCAACGAATTAGACGATGCAATTTCTGAACCATGAGTGAGTATCTTTGAGAGCTCATGGACAAAGGAGGACTGAAGAAGGACAAACCAAGTAAACAAAAATGGCCCAGGGATTTATGGACTGGTAAACTTAGTCTAACTTCATGCACTGCAGCAAGTTGAAATTATGACCTCTTAGGGTCCCTTCTAACCCTTCATTTATGTGATAATATATCTGCATTATTTTTCTTTAATATACATTATAAGGGACACTGAATGACTGGACTCAACTGCGGGAAACGTATTGGTTGTAACGCAGTACAATTATTGGAAACATCTTTATTCAATTAATAAATACACTGTTTAAAACAAAAAAAATGTCAATCAACTTTTCACTGACAGGTGAGAAACATGCAACTGGGCAGATGGCAAGCAGGATATATAACTGCTACCCATTAGCGATGAACATTTTTGTCTTTCATTAGGAAACTGAATAGCTTTGTCATCAGACTTGCAGCAAGCTATTAGGGTTAGAAAACAGTATGGTTGGAGGTTATTTGTCTGCCAATGTTCAAACAAGGATGCATGAAGGTAAGTATTTAACAGCTTGTCCACATACAGAAGTTGCACCAGTTAAACTAAAGATGTGAGTTGCAATACATGATTTAACTTGGTTCAGGTATGCATGTATGGATATTCTATATCAGTTTAAAGCTGGCACACAACAGTTTAATTTGTCCCCGAACCTGTACCATTTTATGGTACCAGAGCTGTTTCTTTGGGATTCATTGCTTTTAAGTGCTTTCAGAGTCTAGTCGCTTTTGTGTTTGTGTGCGTGTGCATGTGCATGCACATGCATAATAGGACTGCAATCCCTTGTGATTCACTGGAATAGGTATGTTTGATAGAAACAAAACCTCTCTATACTGATGGAAAAAAATGTACTACTTTTAATGCTGTTTGATCCACAGAAGTGCCTTTTTTGAAATAGGGATTTTTTTAAAGTTTCACACTAGAATATATTTAATGGTTTTTATCCCAGGTGTTTCATTTTACAGAGGGCACCATGACAGCAGTGTTGCTTCTGATTCAAAGCTGAAACATGCCAATCAGTTACTCGTTTATATTTACAGTGTTACAGGTAAGCTCTTCCAGTAAGCTGTTCTGGGGTAATGACAGAGCTTTGTCTTATTGCTTGTTCAGAGTCAAGAGCAGCATGTAGATTCCCATCAGGGAAAACACAGCTCACTATGTGCCCTTGCATCCAAAGAGCAATCTAACAACCCAGAAGCAGGTGATCATGAAAGAAAATAAGTTAACATTGACTTCTTAGGTCTCTGTATGTATCACAGCAACAGAGGGACTGAGAGCTATTAGGAAAGCAGACACAAAATTGAGAAGAGGTGTAAATACTAGAAAAGCACCTGAAGGTGTCCCAATTAAAAGGAATCATCATCCCAGTTAAGCACCAATCATTGCCATTTAGTATCATTAGGCTTAATATGTAAGGATACACGATGGTTTGACATAGTTTAATCCCATATTTAATTATCTGGATTTCATTATACAAGAAACTGACATATAGGTGAGGGAAAATTAGAATGTAGGAGGATTCGATTGATGCAGTGCAGTCTCTGAGATTTTTTTCCCCTCCTTTTAGTGTATGTTACATTTTTAATTTTTTGTCTACATGCTGATCATACAGATTTGTTTATTAATGGCTGTGGATGATATAATATCCATTTAATTTTGATCTCCAGTTATGGAGAGGATTGAAACAGGATCTGTTCTGATTATTCATGTGGATAGTGCAGTGGGTGACAATCTGCAGAGGTAGAGCTATTTTACTACATGCATGGATATCGTTAAGTGCTTGATATTTATGTGGAAAATTAACATGTATTCAAAGACAAATGAAGTGTTATATTAGTCATGGGCCGTGTCTGAGTAGTTAGGTAATACCATATGAATCAATGTCTCCACATCATTTTTCAATGGAATGAAATAGAGTGAGTGTTTCATCCTGTGTACCTTTTAAGGCCTAGGGCTAAGGCAAGCATGTTACTGTTTTGAAAGTTAACATACTAGATAGTGTTGTTCAACATTTATGCAGTTGAAATTATTTTTAAAAACCTATAAAATGTTAATAAAACCCCAAAGAATCTGAGATGCATATTCAGTTTAGAGGAACTATAGCTACAGTTAAAAAGGATATTCTTAAATAATATTGCAATAATTAAGTTCATTTGTAATAAAATTATGAGTAAGAGCCAGTTTATCACTATGCAAAGTAACTACACATCCGCATAGACAATGTGTCATAATTTTGTGTCTGATACTGACCTCCTTTATGGCCCTGCACAAGTTGTTTAAACTCAGTATGGGTTGTACCTCCAAAAACCGGCACACTCTGGTCCAAGTAGAACCAGAGATGTTCCTGGGCCAGACAGCCCAGGAGCCTAAGGACAGGAGGGACAGCAGGGCTCGGGCTACAGGGTTGGCAGCCTGACTGGGGGCAGCGCATGGCGGGGGCTGGAGCCCCGCAGCAGCCTCTAGCAGCCCATGGTAACGCAGGGCCAGGCTGGAGTCCCCTGGCAGCAAAGGTTGGCATGGGGCTGGAGTTTTTTGGCACCTCCAAGATCAATGGGCTGGAGTTGAGCCCTGCAGCAGCCCCGGGACCATAGGCCCCCAGTAATTATCTGGAGCATGGGGCCAGAGCCCATAGCTGCCCCTGGATGTACGGGGTTGGATCCCTGCAGCAGGGGCTGGAGCCTGTGCTGCCCCGGGAGCCAGCAGCAGCTGGACAAGTTGCCCAGCCAAGTTGGGGGGGGGGGAGGAGGGGCAGGTGCAGGCGAGCCAGGGTGCTTGCTCTGGGGCAGCCTGTCAGCGGCAAGCAATGAGGCTTGGGGCCGGTGGCAAGAGACCATTCCTAATCCGACAAATTCTCTCATTTGGAACCAATCAGGTCCCCATGGTGCCAGACCAGGGAGGTCCAACGTGTATTCCCTTCCAGAGAATAATCATCACAAAATGTAAATTAAAAACACTTAGAACAAGTTTTGAGAACAAAAGCATTGTTATGGCTCGGCGTTTTGCTGTCTTTGTTTCTGAAAACACTGCACTAATATGCCACATTTGTTATGTGTGTGGTATTGCCTGAACCACCACCACTTTTTCATGCGTCCGCCACAGAGAGTTCTTGCAATTTCTTCAGCTCTTGATACAAGGTCCCCTCTTTTCTGTGGGCAACAGACTAGGAACATTAGAAATTGCACTTTATGCATATTTGATTCAAAGTCACAAGGAAAAGAAAATATTACAGATGAGGATGTTCCCATAAACAAATAAAAATGACATCCTCACCATAGCTGTCAGCTACCAATGGAAATATGACTGCAATTTATCCTTTCAACTGCTGATCAAGTAATGTTGACAACACATTTTTCTCTCTCAAGCATTTATTTCATTAGTTTATAGATTGCTTAAGTGGTATGTTTCAAACGCCACAACCGTGCACTTCAGTGCTTTCAGGTTTAGTTTGGTTTCAAATTTCTTTAGCCAGTCAGTATGAATAACTTACTTGATATCTGCTTATAGACTTTTCATAAGCTTTGACTTCAAGTTTTATTTGTGCCTTTTTAATAGTATTACGGTTTTATCTTATTGAAGGTTGCCAATACTCATGATATCATCACAAGCATGGTATTTTCAAGCTATGCTTCCTAGGACTTCCCCAGAGTACATTCCTCTAATGCTGAGATGAGAGCAGCTTCTTGCAGTACTGGAGAACTCTGTGTACTCAGACAGGAACAGATTCCCAGAAAATACACAATAGGAACAGCCCCCTTCCTCAGTTAAACAGCAACATCCTCATTTTAATCCAGGCAGGGGGAGTTAATGGAAGGACAAACCCAGGGGCATCCCTCATTCTAGGCAGGTTGGAGGTGGGGGCAGTTGTGATGACACAGTAACTGTTCACTTAACATTGTCCCGGTTAATGCTGTACCTTGCTTATCTATTAGAGCACATTCTTATTTCAAGTTGTGTAATATTCCACTCATAACAATGCTTGGGTGCTTGCTTTGTCCATCACTGGCAGAATTTTCTGGGAAAGCACCCTGTCCTTGTGAGTGTTTGGAAACAGGGTGAGTTGGCAGCTACCCCAAGTTCCTTCTTACATTGCTTGACAACTGCACTTCAGCTGTCCCTCCTACCCCTGCTGCTCCTGGGAGCCTCCCGCTTGCTAGATGGAGGTGTAGAGGTGGGGGGGGGGGTTCTAATGTCAAGATATCCTCCCTTGTTCCTCCCCAGTCAAGCCGCCTGCTCTGTATTCTATCTCCACGAAGCAGGATATTACAGCTAGAGTCTTGTGTTTGGACTTCTTGGTCTACTAACAAGGGCAGTGTACTTGAAATGGGGGCAGTGTACTTAAATGGGAAATGCAGGTCTATCTGCCCCCCCCCCCCACACACACACACACACTTCCCCCTCTCTTGTCACTATGCATCTGTGTATACACCATCTGGAGGAAAGAGAGAGGTGAGCTCCAGCAGGTTAGTGTAGGTTCATTATTATGTTCAATTTCTGCAGGGAAGTGTTCGCAATAGACACACATGGCAATTGTTCCATTTCCTCCCTCCTGCCTCAGTCCATGCTGCCTCTAGAGTGCAAGGGTACATTAACATATTTATCCCTGAAGGGCTCAGGCAAGTTCTAGTTCATCATTTAGTAGCAAGACATTCTCTGGGAAATACTCCACCACCTCAACCAAGCTTCACAAACATAATTGCTGTATACATTACTAAATTGTTTAAAACTTATATTGTGTATATTTATACTCCCTTTTGTCTCCTGACAAAAAAAGTCCCAGGAATCTAACCCCTCATTTACATTAATTCCTGTGGGAAAACTGGATTTGCTGAACATTGTATTGTAACTCCTTATTTAAAGTTGTAGTTATGTTCCTGATAAATGCTGCTTTAAGAGAAACAAAGGAGAGATGTGCGGGCTACTAAAGAGGAAAAGGTCATTCAGGGAGTGCTCTGGGCAGTGGAGGAGATAAGAAAAGAGGAGGAAGAACAGCAAGCACCCAACAGGGAGCCAACACCTCCATGTTTGTGTGCATATTTTATATTTCAATTAAGGTTGTATTTTGAGCCTGTAATTGTTTCCACCACATACAGATCAGGGTGGCCAGAGGATTTAAAAGCCAGAGACAAAGACCTATGGTTTATTCATTTATTTAAAATATTCCTCATGGTTTTAGACCAATCACATAGTTATTCTGGGTTCCATGTCATGACTGCAGAATTCTCAGGGGATGGCAGTATTGATATTTGTACTTAAAAATAAAGCCAAAAGAATGCTATACAAACACTAGTTTAGGATGAGCATATAGGGTAGTAGTTTTCTCCAGCCATTTTTATTATAATTATCTATCACTAGGTCAAAGTCTTATTAATGCAGCAACCAACGTCACCCCTGTCATCTTTCCACATGTTAAACTCCCAGCAGTGTCAAAGGGAGTCTCTGTTGCAGAAAAATATTATTTTACTATTAAAAGAGTCTAGTGTATGTATTAGGGTATTTTTTTTAATATTATGAGAGAGAGAGAATAAATGAATGCTAGTAAAATTTAAAGCTGTTATAGTGGAAGAACATGTTTAAAATAAATAAAGCAAAGCTAAATAATACTTGTGGTAATAAACTCACTTTCTATAAGCATTTTAATAAGTCTATTTTAAAGTAACCTATCACTTTGTAGATTAGTGCGCAATTTGGGTAGCCTATTGTGTTATCAAAATGACATCATCCTCAAGTTCTAATACATCTCGTCTTAAACAGTGATTTTGGTTCCAAATTGATACTACTTTTTATTTATCCTGTATGTGAAAACCTGGCAGTAGCCTGCAAAAGTCTATGTGTAAGATGCCACCAGGACCTGGGCCACCTGTGTTTGCAATGTTCAAGTAGGACTGAAAATTCCACTTCTCCTTGACTTCAAGCTCTGCCCCTACATGCAATTCCATGCAGAATCCAGCAGCCCTTCCTGGAGTGTAGCAGAGATCTTTCTCTGGAGTAACTCGTACTTCATGGATGACAGTAGCATCCTCAATGTCCCGCTAAAATTTTGTTTGTTGTCCCTCTCCTCGGTTCTGCCAGTTTTCCTCAAAGTTTTTATCCCACTTTCAACATGCAATTAAGTCAACAGAGCATTGGTGGAGCATTTCTATTTGTGGAAGGAAATCTGCAGACATGGGAGTCTGACTTCTAGCACCTCATGCCAATTCTTTTGCAATCACACTCCTTCCTCTTTCTGATGTGAATAAAAATTTGTTTGCTCAAGATAGTAATATTGACAATGTACATTTTGATTAACAATATTAAAATGGCAAACTTTAAGTGGATTAAAACTGAGGGAGTAGTAAATAATGAAGAGGACAGATCACTGATACTGAGCTATCTAGATTGTTTACTAGAATCAGTCTATTAGGCAATGTGTGCTTTATTATGGCTAAATGCATATCTCTGGGAACAAAGAATGCAGGCCATAGGGAGTCTATCCTGGAAAAGCAAAATGTGGGACGCAATGGGGTAGGTAGTTAGCTGAACATGAGCTTTCAGTGAGATGATGTTGCCAAGACCACCTAATGTGATCCTGCAATTTATAAATGGGAATCTCAAGTAGCAGTAGAGAGGGTATTACACATCTTTAATTCACACAGGTACAACCCCTGCTGGAATGTGTGACCAGCTCTGGTGCCTACAGTCTTTAACAAATATTGGTAAATTGGAGAGAAAAGAGCTTCAAGAATGATTAAAGAATTAGAAGACATGCAGTACAGTGATAGAATCACAAAGCTCAGACTTACAAAAAGGTTAAGGCATGACTTGATTACAGTCTATTAGTATGTACATGAGGCACAAATATTTAATGATGAGCTAGCTCTTCAGTCTAGAAGAGCATAGTATAATGAGTCAATGACTAGAAGTTGAAGCTAGACAAACTCAGACTGGAAATAAAGGTGTACATTTTTAATGGTAAAATTAACTAACCACTGACAATTTATCAATGCCCTGCTGGATTCTCTATCACTGACAATTTTTAGATCAAGATAGGATGTTCTTTTAAAGATTGTGCTAGGTTTATTTGGAGAAGTTTATTTGGCCTGTGTTATGTGTTAAATGATCACATTGATTCCTTCAGGCCTTAGAAACTTTGAATCCTTTGAGAGACCAAAGTCACATCCAGATGCTATTATTTGGCTTTTCCCTTCCTATCATGATTTCTACAGTAATGCACATGGGTATATTATTTGCCATGTCTATAATACAAATTTATACCTTGTGGCCTTTTGTACCATACCACAAGACAGCTTAGAATCTGGCTCTCTGGAAGCCTAATACGAAGAGGCAGTTTTTATTGCTCTGTTATCTAATTGTTGTAGAGCACATTTATTTCGTTCAGTACATTAAGGGTAGGTCATATGCTATTCTTCACGTGTGAGAACCAACTATGCAAATTCTAATTAGGGTAACAAAAATTAGATTAAAAACCAAAACCAGGAAAGTGTGTGTAGTTTGTTAGCATTAGGATAAGTTTATTAAGGGGAGGACCAAGTTATGAACTTTGGTACACAGCCATGGAGGGTGGCAATGGGGGCATCAGGGATGTCTTTGTGCTTCTGTGTGAGGTATGTATACTGCAGGACACTGCCTAAGGGGACAATGCACTCACTGCTGCATTGCTACTCTCCCGGGAAGAAATGCAAAGAGGAACAAGCAAGAAAGGAGGACCCCTGATTCGAATGGAGAAGATAACCAGTTGATCGCCCTATCTGAGGTGTTTGTACACTAATGCGAGAAGCCTGGGCAACAAACAGGAAGAACTGGAGGCCCTGGCCAGGTCCAAGAAATGTGATTTAATTGGGATAACAGAGACTTGGTGGGATGACTCGCATGACTGGAGCGCTGTCATGGAAGGGTATAGATTGTTCAGGAAGAACAGGCAGGGGAGAAAAGGAGGAGGAGGAGTTGCACTATACATAAGAGAGCACTATGATTGCTCAGAACTCCAGTATATAGAGGGAGAAAAACCTGTTGAGAATCTATGGGTTAAGTTTAGAGATGCAAACAGCAGTGATGTTGTGGTTGGTGTCTACTACAGGCCGCCAAATCAGGTGGACGAGGTAGATGAGGCTTTCTTCGGACAACTGAGAGAAACTTCCAGATTGCAAGCCCTGGTTCTCCTGGGGGACTTTAATCACCTGGACATCTGTTGGGAGACCAATACAGCAGTACACAGGCAATCCAGGAAGTTTCTGGAGAATGTTGGGGATAACTTCTTGGTACAAGTGCTGAAGGATCCGAACAAGGGCCGTGTGCAGCTTGACCTTCTGCTCACAGACAGGGAGGAACTAATAGGGGAAGTAGAGGTGGGTGACAACCTGGGAAGCAGTGATCATGAGATAGTAGATTTCAGGATCCTGACCAAAGGAAGAAAAAAAAAAAAAAAAAAGAGTAGTAAAATACACACCCTGGACTTCAGAAAAGCAGATTTTGACTCCCTCAGAGAGCTGATGGGCAAAATCCCCTGGGATGCTAACATGAAGGGGAAAGGAGTCCAGGACAGCTGGCAGTATTTTAAAGCAGCCTTACTGAAGGCACAGAAAGAAACCATCCCGATGCATAACAAGAGAGGCAAACATGGTAGGAGACCGGATTGGCTTACAGGGGAAATCCTTGGTGAACTTAAGCACAAAAAGGAAGCTTACAAAAAGTGGAAACTTGGACAAATGACCAGGGAGGGGTATAAATGTAGAGCTCGAGAATGCCGGGGGGTTATCAGGAAGGTGAAAGCGCAATTGGAATTGCGACTGGCAAAGAAAGGTTTCTACAGGCATGTTAACAAGGAGAGGGTGTGGGGCCGCTACTGGATGAAGGAGGTAACCTAGTGACAGATGATGTGGGGAAAGATGAAGTACTCAATGCTTTCTTTGCTTCTGTATTCACGGACAAGGTTGGCTCCCAGACTAATGCGCTAAGTGACGCAAGATGGGATGAAGATGGACAGCCCTTGGTGGAGAAAGAACAGGTTAGGAACTATTTAGAAAAGCTAAACATACACAAATCCATGGGTCTGGATTTAATGCATCTGAAGGGAACTGAGGGAGTTGGCAAATGTCATTGAGGAGCCTTTGGCCATTATCTTTGAGAAGTCGTGGAGATTGGGAGAGATCCCGGATGATTGGAAAAAGGCAAATGTAGTGCCCATCTTCAAAAAAAGGGAAGAAGGACGATCCAGGAAACTATAGGCCAGTCAGTCTTACCTCGCTTCCTGGAAAAAATCATGGAAGGGATCCTTAAGGAATCCCTGAGGCATTTGGAAGAGAGGAAAGTGATCTGGAATAGTCAGCATGGATTCACCAAGGGCAAGTCATGCCTGACCAATCTGATTAGCTTCTATGATGAGGTAACTGGCTCTGCAGATGTGGGAAAGTCAGTGGATGTGATATACCTTGACTTCAGCAAGGCTTTTGATACGGTCTCCCACAATATTCTTGCCAGCAAGTTAAGGGAATGCGGACTGGATAAATGGACGGTAAGATGGATAGAAAGATGGCAAGAAGGCCAGGCCCAGTGGGTAGTGATCAATAGCTCGATGTCAGGATGGTGGTCAGTTTCTAGCAGAGTGCCCCAAGCTTCAGTTCTAGGACCAGTTTTGTTCAATATCTTTATTAATGACCTGGATGAGGGGATGGATTGCACCCTCAGCAAGTTTGCAGATGACACTAAGCTAGGGGGGAGAGGTAGATACGGTTGAGGGCAGTGATAGGGTCCAGAGTGACTTAGACAAATTGGAGGATTGGGCCACAAGAAATCTGATGAGGTTCAACAAGGACAAGTGCAGAGTCCTGCACTTGGGATGGAAGAATCCCAAGCATTGCTACAGGCTGGGGACCAACCAGCTAAGTAGTAGTTCTGCAGAAAAGGGCCTGGGGGTTACAGTGGATGAGAACCTGGATATGAGTCAACAGCGTGCCCTTGTAGCCAAGAAGGCTAATGGCATATTAGGTTGCATTAAGAGGCTGGACATTAGGAAAAAACTTCTTTAATGTCAGGGTGGTTAAGCACTGGAATAAATTGCCGAGGGAGGTTGTGACCTCTCCATCATTGGAGATGTTTAAGAGCAGGTTGAACATCCCTGAGAGATGTCTTAGATGGTGCTTGGTCCTGCTGTGAGGGCAGGGGAGTGGACTTGATGACCTTTTGAGGTCCCTTCCAGTTCTAATATTCCATGATTCTATCTGCATTGCCAGCAGATCCAGAGATGTGATTATTCCCCTTTATTTGGCTCTGGTGAGGCCACATCTGGAGTATTGTGTCCAGTTCTGGGCCCCCCCACTACAAGAAGGATGTGGACTCATTGGAGAGGGTCCAGCAGAGGGCAACTAAAATGATTAGGGGGCTGGAGCATATGACCTATGAGGAGAGGCTGAGGGAGTTGGGTCTGTTTAGTCTGCAGAAACGAAGAGTGAGGCGGGGATTTGATAGCAGCCTTCAACTTCCTGAAGGGAGGTTCCAAAGAGGTTGGAGAAAGGCTGTTCTCAGTAGTGACAGATGGCAGAACAAGGAGCAATGGTCTCAAGTTGTGGTGGGAGAGGTTCAGGTTGGATATTAGGAAAAACTATTTCACTAGGAGAGTGGTGAAGCACTGGAATGGGTTACCTATGGAAGTAGTGGAGTCTCCATCCCTAGAGGTGTTTAAGATTCAGCTTGACAAAGCCCTGGCTGGGTTGATTTAGTTGGGATTGGTCCTGCCTAGAGCAGGGGGCTGGGACTTAATGACCTTCTGAGGTCTCTTCCAGCTCTGTGGTTCTAGGGTGCCTCTTTCCTCCTGTTTGCAGATAGCATGAGTAATTCACACAAGGGATGGCCATATATGGAATTTCAAGCATTACTGGAACAGTGCTTAAAATCTCTCCTCTAATAAACCAACCATCTCAACTGAGTCATGTGAGGCAAAGAGTTGCTTCAGCTAACTTCCTCCATACACCAAATAGGAATTTAGGACAGAGTTACAATCTTTTGTCCCTTGCTTTGCTTCTGGAACTGCACAACTGTTCACTGCCCTTTTATTCAGGGCTTGGGGTGACTTCACAATTTGTCCCTATAGTGACTGAGTACATGGCTCAGTAGAACAGTTCTAGTTATTTTGATTTAATATAGTAGTACTACTTAAATCTCAGCTAACAATACTTAATGTTGATGACACAGGAGGAGGTTAATTGGCACTAATGCAATGAAACAATACTTGCTGTATTTTAATGCACCTTCCATAGTCAAGCCAAAATATAAACAATGGCTGCAGATTGTTTTATTAATCATGTTAAATTTAACAAGAAAATATGGAACGGTTATGTGAGGTCACACACATGGAAACAGAGGGCCAGATTCATCACAATAATACTTGTTTTACACTGATTTTAGTGCAGTAATGAGTCAGATCCAGCATGTTGAGAACGCTCAACTGCAACTCAGTTATAATATGCCATCTGGTTACTTTGATGGCACACTAATCCAGTCGTAGGCTATGAAGTAGTTTAGGCATATATTGACAACTGCACCTTTCAATATTGCTACCTTTGACATCTTCAAAATGATTTAGTTGTGATAGGTTAGTATACTTTTAGCAGAAGTTTGGCATTCACTTTCATACATTTGGCCTTGGTCTTACAATATCCAGTCAAATCAACAGCAGTCATGTCTGACTGGGTGCTAAGCACAAAATTCATTATGGTACACCATGCTGAGCGACATCCACTCGCAGTAGGAATGGCAAGTGTTGATCACCTCACAGGAAGAATGTAATGTCTTCCAGGACTCAGCCCTAAGTGACTATCACTAAGTAGGAGCAGTATGGCTATGCTAAGCATTTGAATAGTGTCATTTCACACACACACGTTTGCCTGCTCATTATTCCCCTCATTTTATTCTTCTTGGGATTATATTTTCAGATTCCCTTCCACAATTTAAATCCACATTAAGCACATTTGTCTGAGTTGGCCTAGCCTTAATTTGTAAAAGACTTAAAGATTGCTGCAGAAGCAGTGCTATATAAATGCAAATGATTGATTGCGAGGATGTCCTGTTTAAGGACAAAGCATGAAATAAGAGTCAGATTAAAGGTTTTAAAAAAAGGAAGCTAATTTGGTACAAAAAGCATAGATCTTTCATCAGTCAGGATAAAGCAACAAGCCAATGATCCCCCCCACTAGTATCCCAAGCAGAAAAGGGCCAAATCATTAGCTGGTGTAACTTGACAGTCTGTCTAGATATTCAAGGAGTGAAAAGTATATTAATCGCAAATGAGAATGATCAGTTTATGTACTACAACCATATTATATAACCTCATCCATTGAAACTGCATCACTAAAAATATTACAGATTTGAAATATACTAAAAGAGGAAATAAAAGTAGGGCAAGGGAGGACAATTGTGTTTGTAAGTGAAATTTGAAAAGCAATGATAAAGGGCAGCTAATATGAGGCTATTCCACATTATGGAAGTCTCAGAGGAGACAGGTATTAGCTCAAATACAACAATATTGAACCAGGAACAAAAAGGAGATTGACATTAGTTGAGAAGAAGGAATGAGTTAGAAGTATACTAAGGTAAGATCCAACAGATCAGTTGAGAATGTCAGAATTACATTAAAATGGCTATTTCCAATAGGAAACAACCTTTCCAAGCATCTGGAAAGATGTGATTTGGGAAAATCATGGAGAAAGTTCTGGATTAGTAATAGTAAAAAAAATGAAAAAGGGGAATTAATCATTTTGTTGATGCATAAGAAATCGAATTGCTACAGTCACGGGAGGGACATAAGTGCCTAACTGCTACTTAACAAGCCTGAATCCCCATTTAGGTGCCACTGACATTCCCAAAACACACAATTCAGATGCCATCTAACCCTGCAGATGCCTACATTTCCACAGGTGCCTAATTGTGCGCTGATGGGCCTACAAAACATTTTTCTATGTCCCATAGCTAATGAGCTGCTTAGAGCCCCTAGCTCAAGCCTAGCACCTGGAAGGATTCCACCATCTGTTTCACCTCTGAGGCCTGATATGGTAGGTGGAAAATGGTATTTCCTTCCAGTCTGTCAGGAGCCCAGAAGCCCAGATCTTTAAGGGTATGTCTACACAGCAGTGTTTATTTCAGAATAACTGCTGTTATTTCCGAATAATTTAGTACAAGTCTACACAGCAAGAAATTTCAAAATAATTTTGAGATGGAGGACTTCTTACTCTGACTCCTGTAAATCTCATTACATGAGGAGTAAGGGAAGTCAAAGGAAGAGTGTTCTTCCTTTGACTACCTGCTGTATAGACAGCGCCAAAAAGCCAAAGCAAGCTATTTCAACTTCCCCTACACAACTGACCTAGCTGAAGTTACGTATCTTAATTCGACTTTTGCTGTGCAGTGTAGATATGCCCGGAGTGTTTTTGTGTATCTAGGCCCTAAGTCTCTTCCCATTCCTTTTCATTTTACTGCTGCTATTTTAGGCAGCTCCCATCTCAGCACTAAAACACTGAAGTGCCCCTTTTTAAATTTAGCTGTAGGTGAATATACACAAATCATTGCTTAGCTCACTTTCTCAAGTACCCTCTTTGGCCATGCCCACTGACCATTGAAGCACTGCAAAACCAGTACCCTTCATCTTTAAATGCTTGGTCAAAAGAAAAATATCTATAAAGTACAACATACAGAGAACAAAAGAACAAAGATGTTTTCAGTGACATATCTAAACTTAGTGCATACAGAGCTTATACAAAAGAACTGACTGACACTTAAAAAAGTGCTTTGAGACCATATGTAGCATATCATACAAGGCCGTGCATCTATAGACACACACAATACAGGGGATTCTTTAAAGAAAGATTAAGAAAACTAAATATGCCTTAAACAGCAAATAAGGGAAAGTAGCAAGATGATTATTTATCTAAAAAGGGACTAGTAAGGAAAACAGCTATTAGGGTTATTCCAAAGAACAATAAAAAGAAACTGGATTGCTTTAAGTGAAAATATATTTAGGATAATTCTAAGCCCTATTCAACTATAGAAAAGCCTACATCGATAAGTAGCATAAAGCCCCCATAGTGAAGCACCATCCACATGTTTTGTTAGTCTTTAAGGTGCTGCTAGATTATCCATTGTTTTAATTTTTTCCATTTAAAACTAGACAGGACAACATTAGGAGGTACTATAAGGAACAATCCTGAATTGGCTGAAAAACCTGACAGGATATCTCTAATAGCTATTATTTTATAATTTTGTAGATTGAAAAAATAAAGTGAGATGTGCAGTTATGATAGGCATGCCCCCCATTTTACAATTTAATGGAAATGTCAGATACAACTTTGTAAAGTACTATATTTTAAAAGAAAAAAAAGACACTAAAATTCAAACGTATTCTTGGTGATTGGATAAGTACAATCATTTTAACACTTTTTCCATTGTGTTCATTGAACTCTATAAATGTTATTTTGAAAAAAAGTCAGTTATGAAGACAAATTCTGAGTTAGTGAGTTCACCAATAATAATTGCTTATTATAAATATAATATACCTCAGAATATTAGAAAAATTAGACTGCCCCACTAATTTGTGCCCTTCACTTTCACCAGAAAAGAATTACTATGGAAATGGGTCTACATGGCATCACACGAGCCAGAAGTATTTTAAGCATACAGAATCCCTAGGTTAATTGCACTTCATAAGTTATTTCTATGTGTAACTGCACATAATAGTGACTTCCTTAGAAACAGCAAGGGCCCTTGCCCATCCACTTCATGTTCTCATAAATGTGGTCTTGCTACATACAGACATGCAGAGTTAACCCACCAAGCTAAAGAGCCCTTTGGGGTTACTTCCAGCTGCTGCATTACACTCTTCTGAACATTCTAGCCACTTCACATAATACAGAGTGTAAGATTAGTACAATTGTCATGATGATTTTTTTTCATGCGCTATTCTGCCACATGAGAAAGAGGTAGAGGAAACTGAAGGATTTTTATTCTTCCATTTCTCAACATATTTATACTCACTCTGAAAAAGAAACCATTACTGATTTAAATGAGGCAATTTTTTCCTAATAAGATCGTGTTATATAAAGATTTTTTTTTCCTTGGAAGCAGTCAAAAGTTCTGCAACTCTGTTTTATACAGTTTGTGCAGATTTTCACTAATTGATAAGATGAGGAATCAGTAATTAATAATTTTAAAAATTTAACAGAGAGGAGGATAATTTAATTAAATAATTTAAAACTGTCAGTAATGCATTCCTTGACTGTGAAACAACAATAATGTGATAATTTCAGGTGGAGGGAGTAGAGCGGAAGAAATATTGCATTAGTCAATATATTTGTTTCACTGCCAGAAAAAAACCCAAAAGTCTTCAGAGTTTTGACTTATTGGTTTGGCTGCAGATCCAAGGAAGACAGAGAAGAGTTAATATTGTAACAGAGAAGAATTAAAAATCTTAATTACTCAGAGCAAATTTGGTGGATCCCAAGATCATATTGATTGGATATTTGAAACAAATGTTACTGCCACACAAGCATGAAAGCAGCAGCTGTCTGTTGTACTGACCAATTACTTCCATTGGATAGATTTGGGCAGGTCACAATAATATTTCAGACAGTAATCATCATAATATAATAAACAATATTTCAAATGGAAACACCCTACTGTTTTATCTTTATCTCTTTCTTCCTTAGTTTTTATGAGCTTTAGTTCTCCCCACCACCACCACCACCACCTACAACCTGTCGGTAATTTATATTAAAGTAGCTTTAAACATTCAGTGACTTGGGACCATAAACCCAGCAGGTCAACTACAGATGCTCAAAGGGGACTTTTTTCTGGTTTTGCCGGAATTAAAACAAAACAATCAAGAGAAAAGTGTCACAGATACAGTGATAGCTTATTAATTTGAGATCTCATATCACTGCAGACCTCTGCAACCTCAATCTGCTTTAAAAATGGCTTCCATGGGTTACCCAGTCTTCCTGCTAAATGGGTCGGCCTTCCCTGGGGCCAAGACCTGCAGCCCTCTGCATGGATTATTATAGTTGAATAGAACATAAAATACTGCCAGACAAATTTCAAACAACTAGCATTACAGAAGAACAGAGAGTTGTGCTTTCTAATTTTTTTCCCCTGGAATTTTTAGTTATCCTCAGTATGAATTGTGCATATGTGATGTTATATCTTAAACAATGGGGCTGCTATGAAACTGAGCTGCTAATTTTAGCTTAATTAACACATGAAGGCACATAAATGAAAATAAAGTATTCTGTACTTAGACATGCAGAGGAAGATACAGTATGTGGTCTGCTATATAAGCTATAAAGGGTAAGAATGATGGAAATAGTTAAGCACAGAATCAGAGTATTCCTTGGTGAGTAAATAGCCCACTATAATATCAAGAAACTTTCAATGCCAGTGTTACGAGTGAATAAAACAAAACACTAAAACTTAAATTAGTTAATCATTAAGTCTTGCAAAATAAGTCTATCTAGATCCCATAAAGATCATTCATAATGATCAGGTCTAATTTTACCCTACTTTGCATGAATGATATACAAATTAGATATAGTTCAAACTTACCCACTTCTACCAATCTCCAAGGCAGGAGAAAGAGAAAGACTTACTCACTGCATTCTGCAAAGAGTCCAAATACTTGAAAAACTCTACAGTCTTGGAGTGGGATGTTATAAAAATTCCTCTTCCTTCACAGCCTATGCCTTTTGAACATATACAAACAGACCTAAGACATTGGTCAGAAATCCCAAAGGCAGTGTTTAAATTTGTTTGCAAGTATAGTAGCAATTTGACACAAGCCATAGCTTTCTCCAAAAGCTCATGATCTTTTACACTCATTTTCTCCAACAAACCACTCCAAGCCTTTTTATAACCTAGTTAAAGTTAACTAGAAGCACCTGCCAGTATGTCTCAGCTATAATTACCTTACATCCTTATACAGGGTTAAAGCACCTGACATCAGGCTGACTCAAAAGGGGAAGTTCTGCAACCCTACATGGTCTTTTAGGATCTGTTCTGGAGCAAACAGCTAATGCACATTATCAAGTTTCCCATTGGATTCTAATCTTTTAGGTTAGACTAGGTAAGTGTCAGAATGTTATTCTTATGTTTATGAATTATTCACTATATCTCACAGCAAAGTTATTATTGGCAGTACAGTGATTTGAAAGCAGTTTAATTTTTGAAATACTATGAATGAATTTACCAATCTGAAATGATATTTGTAAGGTTTTCAAGAAAATTGCCACTCACAGCAAAATCACTAGGTTAGAATTAAATACTGCAAACAAAATCCAGGAGCCTTCTCTCTCCCTCCACATCCAAACCTGCTTCAACATCAGATATATACATAAACTGGCACCATTATCAACACCTTCTACAGCTAGAATTTTGGAGGTATACACCTGATTTTTACAGCTGATTAAACAAAACTTGGTCCAAGAGGCTCTGCATGACGAAAAGCAAACCTGGGTTTTGCCCATATCAGAAGACATCTTCAGAAAGGTTCTGGTTTTGCCTGCCTTTCCATTCTCCTTCTGCGATAAATTGCAATGAGCAGTTAATTTCACAATTTATCCTTTTATTCTGTTGGGAAAATCTCTGAACATAGACTTTGATTTTACAAAGTATCCTGTTATTCACAGTGTGTGTAGTGTATGCACACATGCATACACACACTTACCTGGCATCGCCCAGATTTTTCAAGGCAGGGAGCTGATGGTGTGTGTTGTGGATGTGTGTGTAGGTGTCAGGGCAGAGCCTTGAGGATGGGGCGGGGGGCAAGAATGAGGGTTAGGGGTTGAGGAGGGGATCAGGGCTGCAGATTCCATCCAGCATGGGCCTTTTCTCTTCCCCCAAATTCCCCCTGGCAGCCAGGTGCCTTTTTTCCCCTCTCTTCTTCCACCAGGGGCCTTTCTCTACCCCAGTCCCCCCCTCCTCCCAGCCAACAGGAACCCAAGAACTTCTCCCCCAGGCCCCTCCCCCTGGCTTCTGCAAGCTTCCCCCCCCCCCCTTCGCCCTGTCCTGAGTGCTGGGGTTTTTTCCCCCTCCGCCAGCCACCCCCGGCTGCCAGGGGGCTTTTTCTTCCCCTCCAACTTCCCTTTCCCCTCTGGTACTGCAGCCAAAGGCTAGGAGAGGGGAAAGGGTTTGGGTAGGGGAGCTACTTACTGGGAGTATGGGCAGGCAAAAATCGAGGAGCCCCAGTGCTCCCTTGGTAGAATGGCTACCCCAGTGGACACTCTGCAGGATAGCTATTCCCTGTAAGCTCCCTGCCCCCAGTGGCCACTCTTAGTATTGCATCTGTCTGAACAGTCCCTCCCTTTCCATGTTATGGAAAACAGTCCATTTCCAAGTGCTTCCAGTTGTCCTGGCACAACCAAACCCTGACCTTGCTTTAAATTAGGATAAAAGGAAGGTGCATGTCAAATTTAGTGGTCCTAGCTCTTATTGTTTAGGAGTTCTTTTAAAAAAAAATGGACTCACAGATCTCTAATATATATTTATTTGTATGCACACATTTCACAATGTGATGAGGATTCCCACAATTGAGCCATTCATTTTAGGTGACAAAGATAAGGAACTCTCCCAGACTGAGGTATTAATACAGGATGTTTTAGAATAAACAGTAATATGTCACCAGAACCAGATGGTGGCACTCAAGAGTTCTGAAAATACTCAGATACGAAAATGCAAAATTACTAACAGTGGTGTGTAACGGGCAACTTAAATCAGACTTTGCACCAAATGACTGAGAATAGCTCAAACAACACCAGTTCAGAGGTAATCCTGGAAATTACAGGCCAGTAAGCCTAAGTTCAGTAACAGGCAAATGGGTTGCAACAGTGGTAAAGAAAAGTAGTATCAGACAGAGATGAACATTCTTTTTGGGGGAAAAGTGAATACAGCTTTTGTAAAAGGAAATCATACCTCACCAATCTATTAGAATTCTTTTAGAGGGCCAACTAACATATGTACAGGGGTATTCCCAAGGATATAATGTACTTGGACTTTAAGTGGGGCCTTGTCAAAAGCTTTCTGAAAGTTTTTAAGCAAAGTAAGCAGTCATAGGATAAGAGGGAAGGACCTCATTTCATGGTTCAGAAACGGGTTAAAAGATACAAAACAATAGGAAGGAATAATAGACTTTTTTCCCCAGAATTTAGAGTGATAAATAGTAGTGCCCCCAAGAAATCTGTAATTTAACTAGTCCTTTTCAACCTATTCTTAAATGATCTGAAAAAAGAGGATTAAAAAAAATAAGGTGAAAAGATTTGCAGACAATACAAAATTATTCAAGAAAATTAAGTCCATTTGTGACTATGAAGTGGTAGAAAGAGATCATCTTTCATTTTGTTGTTCAGTCACCCAGTTTTGTATGAACTTCAGTGTTGATAAAGGCAAAATAATGCACACTGGAAAACAACCTCAACCATATGGAGAAAATTGTGTGTTACCACATTGAAAGAGTTCTTGAGTTATATGAAAAACACCTGCTCAATGTGTAGCAGTAGTAATAACATAAGAAGCATTACAAAAGGGACAGATAAGACAAAAATACTATAATGCAACTATATTAATACATAGCAAACTATACTTGGAATGGTGCTTGCAGGTTCTGGTGATCCCATCAAAAAAAAAGAAGGTTAGAATTTAAAACATTATAGAGATGGGCAATAAAAATCATTAGGGGTATAGGACAACTTTCAAAGAGGAAAGATTAAAAAGACTGGGACTGTTCATTTTAGAAAAGAGACTATTAAGGGGGCTATGATAGAAGGCTACACATTCAGGAATTGTATGGCAAAACTGAATAGGGAAGTGTTAGATACCCTTTCCAATAACACAAGTACCAGGGTCACTGAATGAAATTTAGGCAGAAGGTTTAAAATAAACAAAAAGAATTACTACTTCATACAATGCATAATCCATCTCTAGAAATTATTTAAAGGAATGTTTTGAAGGCCCAAACTATAACAGTTTATAAAAATAATTAGGTTCATGGAGGATAAGTCAATTACTGGTTATTAACTAAGATTGTTTAGGATGTCTCCAACCTCTAACTGCCAGAAGCTGGGAGTGGACAATAGAGGATGGATCACTGTTCTGTTCATTCCTTCTAAAGCCTCTGTCATTGGCCACTGTTGGAAGACAGGTTACTGGGCTAGATGGATCATTTGTATGACCTCGGTATGACCATTCTTATGAGCTAATTTCTAGAACGTTTGTTGTTGCTATGTGGATAGTCACATGTTATTATTTCTGCTTATGGACAGACTCCCAAGCTCACAAAGAATGCTGAAGGCAGATGTTAAACTTCCACACTCATATGAAATGTGTTTACAATGGCATTAAGGATTTTTTTTCCTTTTTGAAGTGTGGAGCAAACAAATTTTCTTATATAAATATTCACATAGAGCTAATAGAGAGAGTGGCAAAGTGAAAAAGATTCTGATTTGGTAAATCAGAGTTCTAGTCCCAGTGTGGTTATTTATCTTCTGGATTGGTCATTTAACATTTCTTGCCTTCACCTGCCCTTTGTTTGTGAGTATCACCAATATACATTGTAAATTGTTTGCAATCGGGGGTTGCCTTGTTATGTGTAAATACATAATGCAGTCTCAATGTTGATTTTAGCCTCTAAACACTACCACAGTAAATATAATAGGTTACCAATATTAAAGTTGATTCACAGTTTTTATATGAAGAACTGTTAGCAAAATTTTTCTTTAGTAAATATGCAGCTGAAATTTATTTCTAGTTCTTATTTCCCAACGTTTGCACCCTTTGAGTTTTACTCTAGAAACCAAACATCTCAAAGCAGTGCTTAGCAGAAGCCATTGTTCATTAGCTGACTTCCAGCTGATACCATCAATTAGCACAGGTTCCCAAATCTCAGTGAATACTTCAGTGAACTTGGCTGTACTTAAAACTTAAGGAGAAATAGTATGAAAGGAGAAGGAAGGAACAGCAGCAGTTTCAATGAGACTAGTCCACTGCACCTGACTGCAAACCCAGAAACAGCAAAAAGTGTCCACTTTCTTGATTAAACAAAATTGTAGCTATTGTTAAGGTGGATGTGAGTCTGTCACCACACAGGGACAGTTGCTGTTTACAAACTGGAAAAGGAAGGATCTTTCAATGGGAAAAGGAGGAAGGACCACTGTGAAATCCAAACTACTTAAATCCATTTAAAAAATAAGACTATTATAAAAGGAACAACAACATTGGAATTTTTCCATCCAGGTATATGTAACTGTAAAACAGAGACATACAGTGAACTAGCAGCTGTCACATTAGGTGTTACCAAGTACCAGGATAGGGCCCCCACCCACTAAAACATTTTGGCTTTGTTTGATTCAAATAGATTTTTCTTTTTCCACGATTAGTATCAACTAACTGACTAACACAACTGAAATAATCTATCAAGCTGAACAACAAAATAAAAATTAATAGACAACCCTGTGCTATTCTCCTAACCTTAACCACTTGCCTATCATTTCAGAAATACTCTTGTTTTGGAAGTTAGATTTATTGTAGTTCTTAATAGATATAAAAGGTGGTAGTGAGATGTCCAGTCTCCTTCATCCCAGTCATTCAAATGGATTTACTATTTATTAAAATGATTCAACACCTTCCATCTGACCAAAGCAAAGTAAAAAAACTTCTATTCCATGAAGAATCTCTCATACTCTCATCACAATTTAAAAAAACAGCTTCAACTTAACCCCTCAGAACTCTGATTGGATCTAGGTTTCTAACCTTCTGTTAGAAAGTTTGGAGTAATTTTAATAAAGCAGGTATCTTCCCCGAATATCTAGCCAGATAAAGACAGGTTCTAACCCTATCCCTTCCTATAATTTACACCCTAGGGTTGAGCTACATGGACCAACTCAGATGACTCAGCAAAAGAGATGAGGTTAATGCACATGAAATCATTGTGTGCCACCCATTTCGAAGGAAAGTGGTTATTGGAACTGGTCGGACATGATTCCACCCCCCCCCCCCCCGCCCCCTTTTCATTGGTGTCCAGCTGACCAGACATATTCCTCTGCTTTTCCCCTTCTTCCCTGACCTTGGCTTTCTTAGTTATAATTGTTAAGCTTTTTATCATGCCTTTTATATGTTATAGTATAGTGCAAGATATTGTATTCTTGTACCCAAGGCCATGAGGCCTGATTTTGCTTAGAAGCCATATTGTTTATGAATATGTATGTAACCTGTGGAATGTGTGTGAGGTGTGAATGAGAAATATCCAGCCAAGAAGGCAGTTTTAGGATGTGTGACCTTTTAAGGTAAAGACCAAGACCCTGCAAGTAGATAAATTAGCTAAAGATCTTCTCCTTTTGGAAGGGATGTAACAGCATGTGAAACCTGGGACTGAATCAGAGGTGGTAGCCCTCCTGCAGATCCAAGGGACTCTAGGGATAGCCATGAGCCTTGTGGTCGGTCTCGGAGAAGCTGACGCCTGGCCAGCTCAAGCTACCTGTGAAATTGGAGGTTATCTATGACATGTCTGCAACCCACCTTCAACTGTCAGTATGAATGTGATGTGTGTGAAAGTATCATCTTACCCTTAAGAATCTTGATTAATAAACTATCTTTAGTGCTGCTTCAGCTCACCCTTTGTCTGGGTTATTGCCTTCGCTGGTCCAGGGACCGGCAACAGCTATAGTTTGCTATAATTTAATTCTTCAAGGGGGATTAAACTACATTGAACTATGGCCACTTTACTTCTGAATGAGAGTGTCCACATAGATTAATGCTCTTTAACCTACACGCATTAACTTCATATCTTTGGTTGAGTCATCTTTGTACCCTGGACCCCTGAACTCTATTCATCTGAAGAAGTGGGTTGTGCCCACAAAAGCTCATGATACCATCTACATTTTTGTTAGTCTCTAATGCTATGTCTAGACCGCAGAGTTTTTCTGCAATACCAGAGGTATCCCGGAAAAAATCTGCTGCGTCAAGGGAATGCATCGCTGTTTTGGAACAGTTTCCAAAAAAAGTGGGTGCATTCTTTCAGCATCCCTGTAGTCTTCATTTTATAAGGAATAAGGGATCTTCTGAAAGGGAAGGTTTTTCCCACATTAGGCCCAGCCTAGACGGGCCAAATCTCAGAGAAGCCTCTTCCAAAAAAATAAGCGGGAAAAGGTACACAAATTGTGAGCCGCAATTTGCATATCATTTTTTGAAAAATAAACGGAGACATAGCCTAAGGTGCTGCAGGATTATTTGTTGTTTAAATTTTTTTCAGTTAGGTCATGTCTACACAGCACGGCTAAAACCGAAATAAGCTATGCAACTGCAGCTAAATCAATTGTGTGACTTAAATTGAAATAGCATCAAAAAGCTGAAATAAGCTGTCTACACAGCAAGAAGTCTGAAAGAGAACTCTTCCTCCAACTTCCCTTACTCCTCATGAAATGAGAGTTACAGGGGTTGGAGTAAGAAGTCCTCCAGATCGACATTATTTTGACATTATGTCTACATAACTTCTTTACTGTGGACGCAGACTATGTTATTTTGGAATAAAGTTAGCTATTCCCAAATAATACTGCCGTGTAGACATACCCTTACAGACTAACATGGCTACCCCTCTGAAACTGTAGTCCACTGCAGGTATTTGAGTACTTTATTAGTTCTATAGCTAGGGAAATCAAATAAAGCAGCATATATGTTGCTGAAGGAGCAGCTCAGGAAATATTATAGATCCATGCCCACACTATTTTGTGCCTAAATTTATACACTGGTATTAAACAAATACCAAAGATGGTGGATAGGTATAGATAGATACTTTCAAAGTCAACTGGTGATTCATCCATCAAACTCCCATATGGCTAAAAGTGTGGCCAACTCCCCTAATTAGTCTTCAGAAACTCAACTGTAGAGTTTACACATATGAAACTCAGAATCTCAGTGTGTGGGACTTTCTTGAACTATTTAAAATGTTTCAAGTTCTCTTAGCACTCAGGGCACGTCTACACAATATTCCGCTTCAGAAAGAGGATTTACAAATCTCATGCTTCATGTGCATAATCGCGAGAGAGTGCTTTTTCAAAAAAGTTTTTTCGAAAAAGAAACCGCAGTCTAGACAGGGTTCTTTCGGAAAAAAAAAAAAAACAACCCTTTTTACTCCTAAAAAAAAAAAAAGTGGTGTATGGGTTCTTTTGAAAGTTTTTTTTTTTTTTTTCCCCCCCCAGAAGAACCCCATCTAGACTGCAGTTTCTTTTTTGAAAAAGTGCTCACGCTTCATTTGCATTTTTGATTGGGCTCATTTACATTCCTCTTTCGGAAGAGGAATATAGTTTAGACATAGCCTTAAGTGAGCAGCAGCTTGCCTACTCTATTATCTTTTGAACCAAGGTGAAGATAGCATATTTCGTTTTGTATTTTAGCTAGCGCTCTTGGTACATATGGATGGATAGATAGTTGAACGTAAAGAATATCAGTGCTTTGCAACATAAATGTTTGGAGATTTGCTTTCCATTATAGCACAACTTGAATGATTTTCAAGTCTGCAGGGGCCTAATACTATACTGCTTAATATAACTGTTCTTTAAGGCCCAGATCCCACAAAGCACTTCAGCACCCAACTAGTCCCATGAAAATCTGTGGAACTACTCATGTATGTAAAATTAAAATCATGCTTAAATATTTTCCTGGATTCAGGCCTAATGTGAATTCAAAGGTTCATTTAAAAATTAGAGAACACCAGTGAGAAGCAGAAATACACTATTGGATGTAGAGAGCTCATTTACATGAAAACATGAATACCAATGCATAGATATCCGATTAAAAAAAAAATGTAGTTTGTGCATTAAGGCACATGATGATTACACAGCAGTGACTGGCAGAAGATGTATAACTCTACAGTATGTTTAAATCATCAAGATGTGTCATTTAAATCCCTTTTTATCTTAAAATGTATCGAAAATTTTGAGGAAGAATGATATCAACTAGGGTATACTTTAAAGACTAATTGGACTTTATCCCTGAAAAGGCTAAATAAATTGAAATGTTTTATATCATTATGCATATTCTTCTGTGATAAAAATAGCTTTGTATTTCATAGCAGCATGAAAAATTGTACAACAGGGGAATAATAATAAAGGAAAAGCAGCAATCAGAAAAGAAAGGGGGGAGATGCATACTGTCCCTCTGCAAAAGTAGCAATAAATGACTTCTGTGAATAATTTCAGAGACTTGAATAAACTGCATGTATGTCCCTGATGACTCTTGGGGGGGGGGGGGGGGAACCCAGCATCTCAAAGTCTTGGAAAAAGGGACAAAAAAAAAACCAACCCATGAGGATTGTTTTAATTTTAATCTTGAACATAAAAATGTGGGAACTACAGTATTTACTGTACAACCTTTTATCACAGAAACTTTAAACTAATTCTGAAATCATATCAAAAGTATATAGCCCGTGAAATTTGTTCAGTAAACTTAAGATCCTCTCCAATATTTAAATTCCTTTATTTTATTTATATATATATATCACACACACTTCAGTAAGAAAACTGCCTTACTACTTCTGAAAGGATTTGTGAGGAACAATGTAACCATAAACTGCAAAGCAGGTGTAAGCTATAAATTAGTTCCACCCTTTTCCTAACTTATAAGAGTACCACACTTCAGTACCACATTACATTCTTATCTTTTCTGCCTAGGACATCAGAGTATCAAAGACCAAGAGTTAATGGGGTTCTCATGTCTCTGCTAAGCAAGAGACAATGGTGAATGAACAGCACTGAGCAATCATCTATTCAGAATAAAACATCTTGGGACAACAGCCTTGATCTCCATGGAATAAGAGGGAAGGGAAAGGAGGTTTGAGAGAAATGGAAAATTACCAAAAGGCAGAACAAAAAAAACAGGTGACCCCAGCAGGAGTCTATAAATGGATTCAAGGAAAAAAGCTAGGGAGAGTCATTTTGCACCAGAATCAGGCTTTGTCTACACTTGTGGCAGTGTATATGGTACTTGAATCTATGTGTGGCAGTAAAAGGCTCTGACGCATGAGGCTGTGGAGAAAGGCTCTAGTTGCTTTTTACTATCAGAATGTTTCACACAAGTAAGGAAAGGCTTCAGCAACAGAGAATCAATGGGACTCTACTCCCTAAGCCAGTGCTACTCAAATTTGGAAGCCCTGGGGGCCACAATGATACTCTCAGCACATGCCAAGGGCCGCAACTTAAGTGTGGTTACATATACAGTAAAACTCCAATTGTCTGGCATCCAGTGGTCTGGCACTCCTGATAGTCTGGCATCAGCTGGAATCCGGAAGTGCTCCAGCCAGCCGGACAATTGGGGCTCCTTTGAGCCTCATGCGTGCTCATGGGCCAGGAAAGGGAAGGGGAGGAGAGGGGAAGGGGATTATACCCCTGTGATGGGTCTGCCGGACCCGCACTGCATCCAGCTGGGGGAAGGGGGTTGGTGGGGAATGGCAGCGGCAAGGGGTGAACTCTCCACCGTTTTGCAGGGAGGTAGGGGAAGCCCTGCACAGCTGCCTGCTACAGGCCAGCTGGGGCTGCAAGCGGCAGCGGAGGAGAGGGGGCGAGGCGAGGGGTGGTGCTGTGGGACCAACCCGGCAGCACCCTAGCTGCTCTGCTCTGCCACTTCCCCAAGTCCGCCACTTGCAGCCCCAGCTGGCCGGTCACCGGTGGCTACACGGGGCTTTCCCCGCCTCCTTATGAAACAGCGGAGGGTTTGCCCCTCGCTGCGCTGTTCCCTGCTGACCCCTCCCCCCCGCTGGCCTCAGTGCAGATCCCAGCAGACCTGTCACAGCCCCCCTACCAGAGTACCTCCTGATACTCCGGCATATCTGATAATCCGGCACCCCCTGGGTCCCAAAGGTGCCGTATTATTGGAAGTCTACTGTATATGCAAATAGCTTCTTTCATACTGATGGGCATGAATACAAAGATTAAGGGAAGACTACACAACATGCAAGCCCCATTTAAGTCAGTTCTGCTGATAATAAAATGCAATATTTACCCATTTTCCACCCAGATGACAGCACTTTTAATGAGCAATGAAAGTCCAGAAATTGAATTACTAAAATGCATATCAACAGAAGACCATTATATGGACTCACCATTATGGAGCATGTTCCTAGTGGAGGCCATGTTCAAAGGATTCCACCCACAGGCCACATGTTGAACCCTGTGTAAACCCAAACTGCACAGAGGGCTACAAATAAACAGGCTGCAGGCCGCATGTGGCCCACGGGCCACGTGTTGAGTAGCCGTGACCTAAGCAATGTCAATGTGGGAGGCACTGTTTGTATGGATGATTAAATACCCTAGGGTTCTGACATATTTGTACTCTACTCACCTACACGCAACTTCACCAGCTACACTTCCATTTATATCTGTGCTAGTCAGGTGTGCTTTATCTGTACTCTACTTGCCCCCATATAGGTAACCTTCCCTTAGATGAGGGAGGCTGTTGCAGGCAAAGGGTAGGCAACTAGGGGTAGGCCTTGCCTTCCTAATCAATTACTGATAATTTCCCAAAGGAAGGATGAGCTAGTGACGGACACTGTGCATAGACTCTTATTATTTTGAGTGAGGTGTATTCTCCTGTGCTTTATCTGTAAGTAAAGAGCCTAAAGATATAACACAGGCAATGTGTGTCCATGTGTATTTTCAATGCTTCACGATTGCTGTTTGTCTCAGAGTTAAAATGCAAACCAGAAGCTTCACATAGTTCCTGCACTCTGAATGTGTGCACAGATACCCCAATACTGAGATACTGGTGGACTCCCTTTATGCTCCAGGAGCTAGGAACACCCCTGAGAATCTACCGCCCAGAGGCTTAGTATCCTTTCACAGCAATCCTAATGGATAGCCAGGAAGGGGCCCTTCCTATGGTCTGTGACAATTACATTCTAAAGTTTAAGCATTTGGTATCTGAATAAAAAGAATGAAATAAAAGGTATTGATCCATTGCATGTACTGCTAGTGGGAAGTGAGCCTTGCCTTCTTTCCTTTGGCATTTGACAGAAGAGAGACTTCTCAGGGCATGAACCTTTTGGAGCAGATTTTCTTATCCCATTGCAGAGTGAAAGCCACTTGCAAGGCTACTGCTAAATATGCTATTTGTTAGAGCAGTCTAGAGGCTACCCTGGAGCCAGGAAAGAGGCAGAGAAACAGGGAGTTGTAATCATCTCCTTAGCAACATTAGAATCTGGACAAATAAATTTGACCTTAGCACTGTTTTCAAGAGGTAAAAACTGTCTACATTGCAAATACTCAACCTACAATTAAAAACAAACAAACAAACCAAAACCAGCCTCTTACTCTCACCAAAGTGTGGGACACACAAAAATGCATTTCAGGATGACTATTACTCAGGATACCAGACATGCCATACTTCTCAGCTCAGTAGGTAAATAGCTTAGACTGTTGATATGTTGCTTTCTGGCACTTTTAGTTTTTCATGTATGCCTACAGTATTTTTAATATTAGCCTATTCCATTGAAGAAAGAATGCAAAACTCAAGGCTTCTGTAGGTGTGCTCTCTCAATATATACTAAATAAATTGCTGAGCACGGATTCAGTGACAAAGCATTTTTCTGGTTACTGTGATTCCAAAGTCTTCCACTGTGGCATGGCAACAGTGCACAATATTTCTCATGGGAAAATCACCACATTTTCTTTCTTAAAAGGGTTAGTATACCTCACAATCACTTCTCTTTGCCATAGTGGAGTGGTGTAATGAGTGCATGGCTGATTTTTTAACCTTAAGAGGAGGGCATTACAAACCACGGACATATACTGGAGAGAAATGTACACGTGCATTGAACCATCACAACAGCACTTTTCAATCATTTTAAAATGTACCTGAGAGCTTAATAGGAAAATAAAGAGGAAGCTTCACATTACTGGACTTTAACTGAATGCTTTTTCTTCTTCTCTGTTGACTGAGTGAGCCAAGAAAACCTCGAGACCTTTATATTTTATATACAGAACTCGGAAACTAAATATAATACAAACCTACTAATGCATAGGTAAAAAATCCTATTATATCAACTGGTAGTGTATCCATATAAGTCCCTGGATACTACAGAGACAATCTGGATGAGGTAATAATTTTTTTTAATAGCCCAGTTGCTGTTGGTGTGAGAGAGCAGCTTTTGAGCTTATATAAAAGCTCTTCTTCAGACCATAACCTCTATATAAACTCCAAAGATTGTCTCTTTTGTGGACAAACATTGGTCCAACAAAAGATATTATCTCTCTGTGTGTCTCGCTCAAAATCTACTGGTCAGAGGTTGACATGACAGATGAGATGTAATGCTGGTGGCTTAGGTGCCAGTTTATGACAAGGCCCCAGGCTTCACTGAACACTGACAAATGCAGAGCTGGAAACCAGTCTGGCTTACCTGTGGGTTAGCATATTTAAAATAGATGTTAGTGTTAGAAGAATGCATTTATTGTTTGGAATGCTTATAAGATGCTGAATGTATTACTTTCTAGAAGTATTATGTGAGATTAATATTAAAGTGTTGCTCTATAACTGTAAAATGTTTATTCTGAAACTAAATAATTCACTGATCTAGGGTGGGATGAACATCACCGAATGCTGAATTCGTACAGAAGATGTTATCTTTTGCACATCAGAAAGGACTATTGAATTAAAATGGCCCATTATCAAAGTCTTTATGGATTGCTTTCCCCACAGCTCAGAAAAGGGTACTGCCAGAGTATTTATCCCATCACAGCTTGAACTTCGGAGGAAGAGTATAAAAATGCCTATTAAGGAAAATTTATTCCTTGCTGTTTGATCCTGTAAGGGGTGAGGACCTCTAAGCAGAAATATGAAATCCCCAGTTCTATAGTTCAGGTTAGCCCTAAAGGAAACACACAGTCTGCATACTGGCATTGCCTTTACCTTTTGAAACCTGACAGTAACTTATTCATGTGTATATCTACCTACACTAAACTTGAAAAATATTACCCTCATTAATAAATCCTTAGTTAGTTTACTATAAGATCAGCTACAAATGTTGTCTTGGGTGTGAGATTTGAGGTGAAAAATGACCTGGAGCAAATGGGACTGAGAATAACCTGAATATTTTATGATCATTGGTATAAAGTGAGTGTCTATTAGAGTGCCAAGCTTGTCTAGGCGGGCGGGGGGACAGATAGTTCAGCTCTCCTAGGGTATGTCTAAACTACATGGCTCTGGTGAGAGCCATGTAGATTAGTTTACTAGACATACCCAAATGAAGCCGCGATTTAAATAATTGTGGCTTTGTTTACATGAAAATGGCTGCCGCGCTGTGCTAGGGGGAGGGGAGGATCAGCTATCCCGGCACAGGGGGCAGTCTAGATGCACCACGGTTGACAGGGAAGCCTCTGTCGACCGCTCCAGTAAACCTCATTTCACAAGGCATAACGGAGCGGTCGACAGAGGCTTCCCTGTCAACCGCGGTGCATCTAGACTGCCCCCTGTGCCGGGACAGCTGATCCCCCCCCCGGCACAGCACAGCAGCCATTTTCATGTAAACGAAGCCACGATTATTTAAATTGCGGCTTCATTTGGGTATGTCTAGTAAACTAATCTACATGGCTCTGGCAACAGAGCCATGTAGTCTAGACATACCCCTAATGTGTAGTGCCTGAGGAATTTACTCTTGTTGCTTAAAATTCACCAACCCCATCTAGAGCTCTCAGCCAGTTTGGGATGTGTGCCTTGATTCTTTAAAATCTGGCCTGAAGTGGATATTCTTGCTCATGAACCATGCCACACAAGGTGACAGGAGGCATAAGGTCCCATGCCGATTCCTATTCTGAAGCTTGTAAGAAAGGATAATACAATTCATGCCAAAATATTGCTCCTACAATCCTGGGTGTTGACTTCCTCTTCCATATCATCCTCAGGATAGCAAGTGCATGATGGATTTGAAGTCCCATCTGCCCCTTACAAGTGTTATCTACTCTAACAGTTGTAATTACTTCAGTTTAGGAACTCGGGTAGAATCGCTACAGGAACAGATGACTATGTTGAAACAATAAGGACCATCTGCTTTGCTTGAGGCAACCTTGCTTTCACCTTCAAAGATAAAAGGGATGTGGCAAATACTTTTGATATGGGCAAATTTAGAGAATTGGAAGACAAAAAAAAAAAATTGTGAGAATCCTTCAGAGAACCCAAAAAGTTGAGACTAGTGATAAGTCACTGGAGTAAGTACAGCTGCTTCAGTACAACTATGCCAGCTAATTGCAACTGACTCTTTATTATCAGAAATAATTAGGAGCATCCTGTGGCTGTTAGATCCAAGCTCTTCCTTTGATTTTCCCCGCATCCAGAGACTATCAAAATCCCCGTGCAGTTACATGTGACGTTTGAAAGCCATAGTACCTGATATACCATCTGCTAGGAAGGAGGAGGACCTCATTCCATGCTGTTTTCTCCCCACAATATGTCTCTACTATTTTTCACTTCCCCACTCTCCATTTGTTTCCCCTCCCAAATGCCTCTCCTATTTGCTGCTCAAAACAGTCAGTGACTATAGGTGGGGCCATATTTATAACCAGGCAATCAGCAGCCGCACTCCCCTTGCCTATAGCTGATCTTTGTATTGCACACAGTTTTAGAGAGGTAAGGCACCCCTAGAATGCTGGCACGCCAGGCACATGCCTACTATACCTAACTGGAAATCCAGCCCCTCTGATAGGAAATTATAAAAGCAATTTCACTACTGCCCACACATTCTCAATTGTAGCAATGAAACTGACCACTCTTCATAATTTAAATGTGGGGAGATTGTTTTTCCAATTGCTGAATTTCTTTGGGGGTGATTTAAAGACAGAGCAACTGTTAAGCAGGAGGGGGCACAGCATCCCATTCTGAGGATTATAACAAGAAACCCATGATTTTCCCTGGGATTCAGATAATTATTTAGATTTATGTTTAAACAGGTAAACTTCCTCACTTCTGTAAGGCCAAAGAAAGGTAAGTCAGAAGTGCATTGCTGGATGATGTGACAATTATTGTGAGGAATTCTCTGGTCAGTTTGGGTATTAATATAGGCAACAGCCTTAATTGCTGTGTAAGTCTTGCACAGGTTCATATATACCTGCATCCAACTCTGCCAAGACCCAGATGCTGTGTCTGAAATGAATGGGTGGGACCAACTGCCTAATCAATAGCCAAAGGACACTGAAGTGGTTTTCCTCTAATTACACACACAAACTCTCACCACTCTGCTCCAAAACTAGATATTACACATGATTTCATTAGATTGCATAACCTAAGTGAATCTGTCTGTTTACTGATTATATGGAGAAGGCTGCCAATAAAACACCTACTGTTAAATTTGATAGGGTAGCTATAGTATTTTATCTCCTACTTATTTTCTAGTAAAGACAACTTTATTATGGTTGGCAGTGGAATAAATTCTTGATCACTTGTTCTCAAAATTGAAATGTTTCATTAAAAAAATATCCTCATTATCTACCTTATAGAAGATGTTCCATAGTATATGAGAACTTCAAAGAGGCAACAAATGTAAAAAGAGACAGTCAAACAATTGGTGGCAAAAAGCAGGTAGTAAATGAACATATTTGGGCTTGTGTCAGACATTTGATATTATATCTTGCAAAGTTTAATAGAAAAAATAATCAAGAATTAGTTCAGAAAGAGGAAGAAACACATATTGCTGGCACAGAGAGCACAGCTGGGGACAAGGACAGCCAGGGTTTGGAGGAAAGCTCTGCCTGGTGGCAGCAGGTTTGGTGGCCAGGAGCCTCTACCAGGCTGGTGGCTGAGAGCATAGCCTAGGCTGGTATGGTGGAAAGCACAGCCCCCACTAGGCTGGAATCAGCGGGGCCAGCATGGCAGGGAACATAGCCCCAGCAAGGGCCAGGAGTGGATCTCAGTGGCCAGGGCTGGGAGCAGAGACCACTAGGCTGGCGGTGGGGAATTTTGACCTCCCCTGATCTGGCAAACTCCCTGGTTCAGCACCTCTCAGATCCTGAGGATGCTAGACCATGCAGATCCAACTTGTATTCCTGTCCTGGGGAATTCCAGTCTTTAGGGCTTCACATTCAGTTTGTTTCATAAGCACTAAATACAAGTGACCTCTTAAAAACAATCCACACATAGTCTATATTAAAATAAAGACACAGAGCCTGAGTTGCTACAAAAGGGATCCCTATACACAGAAATCCTTGTACTCACACAAAAAGAATGGAGTAAAGTCAGTCTGCATTCTACCCACACATGCAGATTGTCCTCCTCTATTTCCTAAAGATGCATCTCTAAGGAGGTCCAACATTAATTGTCCACATAGATATATAATCCTATTTTGTCCCCCAAGTTTGTTTGGAATTTACAGGGAAGTTAAAACAGTTTGGGGAGTACCACTGTTGCCCACACTGGCACCCTGACTGCAGAAGGTGGGGTCCACAAGAGATTTTAACAATCTCTTGTGACTAAAGGCCTGGGTCAAAACTTCCCAAGGTCATAGAGTCTCTGGCCTGGGCTTGGCATCAATACCAATCCAATTTGAGAATCCAGGAAGGAATACTTGGGAATTCCTTCCTGTGAGGTACATTGGAACTCTATTAAACCTCCCGCTGGAGAGAGCTTGAAAACTGTAATTTCTCTCATTAACTTGGCTTCACATTCTTAGGCATGTGTACATTTGGTAAAACATTACTTGGTTGCAGCTGAAAAAATAATTAAACACAGAATTGCTTCCCTGGGATTCAGTTTGGAACATTACAGTGTAAGGGAGGAGTTACATGTGCTCAACACAGAGAAATCCAACAACCCAAAAAATAAAGAAAATAACCTGATCATGTCAAACTAAACATTCCCTGTTCTACTTACATATCTGTTGTTTCAAGATTTAGTCCTTCCCTAGATACAGATGTCAATGATTCTCCATGCTTGGCTTCCTGGCTTTATTCGTGTTCTTCCAGGCTCTGTTCCGGTTACACAGAAAGAACAAGGAAAAAAAAAAAATCACTCTTGCAGTTCATAAGGACTCTGTTTCCATTGACTGTCCAGGCTTCATGTCAACTCACTTTGTGCTTCCTTAGCAGGTCCTAGAGAGTCCTCAGAAATGCTATCTATGGTTTTAACCCTGACAGGTAAGACAATCAGAGTTAGATCCCAAAAGTTAATGCCTGTGAAAGACTTTTATTAACTGAGATGGACAGAGTAAAATAATTGCTACTCTTTGGTAAAAGACGACAAACAAATATTTTAGTCACCTTTCTGGTAGAAGGCAACTAGCTGGAATCTTAACTGATGTAATAAGCATTCTAGCTCCTACAACTGGATATTCACTAGCCAAATTAAGGGTGTGTATTTTAGAATAGGTTATTAACCCCGCATTCATCACAGGGAGATATTAACATTCCAGAAGAGGTTGATGCCTGTTGTAGAGCTGCAAGGGACACCTGAATGGTAGGAGTAGTTGGCAGTGAGATTCCTTTGAAGTTATGCTGCTGAAGAGCTAAAAGAGGTAAGTGAGCCATCAGAGTACAGATAAGGAGCTGTTTTTTTCTTTCTTTAAAAGATATCCTTGAAAAGGTTACCTTTTGATTACCTACTTATTATTTAAATGACTAACAATGGATTCAGGGGCCTAATGTTAAACAACCAAATTTGAACATTTTGGTCACTGGATCTTAGTCCAAGTCAAGAATGCTGGCTGCTAGTACTTGTATTGACATCGGCCTAAGTTAAAAAAATCTGAAAGTAAGAAAAGGGATAAATTAAAAAAAAAAAAAAAAAAAAAAGAGAGAGAGAGACATAAAAATCTGTCCAAATATCAGGTTTTCCCCTTCTCCAATTTCTACATTTACATGAAGACCAGTCCATCCTCATATGTTTATTTGCCTCTTTTTGACTTCAGTGAAAAATTCGTGTTTTATCTGATGCCTCAATTTAGAAAAAAAAACATGTATTTTCAATGGTAAGGAAGTGGCACTTGGTACCACTACCTTTCCCAGTGGAGCTGTAATGTCAATGTAACTGTACAGTTATATTTAAGAAAAAGAGATCAAAAGCTAGTTCTCCACAATTCATGACCTTCCTAGCATGGCAAGAGTTTCCAAATGGATTGCACTCTAGACAATTCATACATACAACTGCTGACACATTGTCCTGGTGGAGATGGAACCAGCAGTTGGTCTTTGTAACTAACAAACTTTTACATTCCCACCAGCAGTCCCATGAAGAAATTATTAAGAAAAAGCCACCTTTAGGCGTGTAAAAATCCTCACAATAAACCAGATGGGATAAAATTAGATCTTATCAGCTCTGGGAAGCTAAACACTAATGCTATAATTGAAGCCCAGAAGACTGCTATAAAGAGGACTGATGAAATGTAATTTGAATTAGAGATGGATAGAGTAAAATAATTGCTACTCTTTGATAACAGAAGACATCAAAATATTAGTCATTTTTCTTGAGGAAAGCAACTAGTTGGCATCTTAACTGATGTAATAAGCATTCCAGCTCCTACAACTGGGTATTCACTAGCCAAATTAAATGTGTGTGTCAAAATACTGTTAATCTGACTCTTCACAGGGGGCACAACTTTCTGCTTTGCCATAGATCCAGGAACAATTCTAGCTGTCAGACTTCTGTGTTTGCAATTTTTACAGAACTGGAATTGTGCAGAGAACATTCTTGGTCTGCGGGTTTAGATACCATGCTGAAATACACTAAATCTAATATATTAGACTTAATATCATATGTTACTCAGGCACAATGGGGACACTCGTTAAGGTTGCTTTGGCAACTGCAATTAAAGCAGGGATCAAGAATCTGCTGAAGAATTCGTCTCCTCCACAAATGCTTGTTTGCTACCATATTAAAGATTGTGCACAACATTCGTTTGTTACAGAACTAGATCCAACATATCTCCATAAATATATTCACCACTGTTTTGATGGATTAAATTTCTCAATGAGAACTCTAGCTAGTTTTTTGTGGGGCAAATTATTTTGAATTCATCATTTGGTTGCATGACAACAACTGATCATTTACAGATCTTTGCAATTTTCAGAAGTTTAGCTCCATGAAGATGTAAGAAAACATTCTGTAATCCCAAACTATCTGAGCTCAAATAAATGTGGCTCTCACAAAACTCAGGAAATACAGATTTTCACCTGGTATTTAACTATTACTGGGCAAAACAATTTTTCCCACACTTCAGTAAAGCATACAAACAAATCTTTGTCTAGGTTTACACTACAGAGATTAAAAAAAAGCAAGTAACATGGACTATCAGAAACCACTATTATTACAGCACTTACACATGTTCACACAATGTTCCTTGTATTAGCAAAGTGCATCCACCGTTGGTGCTCAAGCATTAACAGAGAGCAGTGCATAGTGAGTAGCTATCCCACGATGTAACTCATCTCTTTCTACAGCTAGGAGTTGTAAGAAGGCAGCATGGATCACAGTGCATCATAGGTACAGGCTCAACTTCCCATGATGCACTTTGTCCCATCATTCCATGGGCCCTATGCACCTGCCTTCTCTGCCTGAAATTATGGACCCTGCACTACTCTCTTGTGGTCAGTGTTACAAACACAATGAGGCTGATCATACAGGATTTCATGAGCTTTGAATCTGAACTGGAACCTCTGGTGCCTGCCCTTGCTGTGTGCTATGAATAGAAACATTTGTTATATTTGGCTTTGAGCTTGTGAAACAAGCTCTGAGTTTGCATCATTATGAAGGTCTGGGTTGAAGAACAGAGCCTCCAGAACTTTTGGATGCTCAAAGACACCTTCTGGAGCGTGGAGCTCACCCCTGGCCTCTAGTACAAGAACATCAAAATGAGAGCTAATCTCTTGGTAGAGAAATGTGTGGTGATCATGCTGTGGAAGCTCAAAATTCTGGTCTGCTTCCATCAGTCATTGTGTTCACACAAGCGTGCAGAGCCATTAACTGCATTCTGGTATGAAGGAAAGTGACTCTTGGAAATGTATGTGAAATAGTGGATGGCTTTGAAGAAATGGGACTCCCTATGTGTGGTGGTCCAATAGATGTATGCATACCAAATGGAATACATATCCCAATCTGGTTCTACATAATTTTGAGACAGAATATATGACCAGAAATGGGCACTTCCCTCTAGTATTTCAGGTGCTTGTGGATCACCAGGGTTGTTTCAATGACATCAGTGCCAGAAAGGTGCATGACACAGAAACCCTGGCTTATACAAAAAGTTGGAAGCGAGGACTTTCTTTCCAGACCAAAATATTCCAGTGGCAGATGTTAAAGTGCCCATAATGATTCTGGGAGGCCTAGCATACTCCTTACTTCCATAGCTCATGGAGTCTTAAAAGGGAAACATGAACAGCAACAAGGAGATCAACAACAATAGTAAGAGTAGGTGCAGAAAGGCCATTGAGTATGCATGTTGCAGATTAAAAACCTCACTAGCATGGTGTTTATGGTAGGTTAGACATCAGTGAGAAAAAGATTTCCCTTTTCATAGCAGCCTGCTATGCTACATAATATTTGTGTGTTCTCAATCTGTGGTATCAGAGGCTTAGAGCATCTCATGCAACATGTCTTCCTTGCTCAGTTCTTTATCTTGGGGAGGTACTTCACTGGTGTGTTGGAGATTCCCCTCAAGGGCACATTTGAAGAAGAAGAAGAAACAAACAGGGACACAACTAAATTCTGCAAGTGTACTAACAAACATAATAGTAAAATCCACTTCTTTTTCCACTTTCCCTTGGCAAGCATATAGTTCAGCAAATCCCCTACACGTGGTAATTTTGGTCCTAGGGAGGTGCATTCAAGATAAGGAAAAAAGAGTCTAGATGGTTCCAGGGGGGAAAAAGAAATCTTTGCAATTGACTAGAGACAATATTGTAAAACTTGCCATCACTTTATATGGGTCCTGATGCACGTCCCATTAGTAGCCCTTATCTAACATGCCATAGGAAATCTGATCATAGGTATCAAAGTTTGGATGGAGGGAAACTGGGACTCCACAGACTCCTCTTCTCTTAGAGCCAGCAGATCTAACAATGCTGGTGCACTCCATGCAGGAAATTGTTTAGTGTGTAGAGTTGTGCTGGTCTGCTTGGGAGATGTGATGAGAGATCTTTGTGCCAAGCAAAGCTGAAGAGGCCTTAAAAAAAAAAATTCCAATCCTTTAAAGGTGGGGGAGATGATTGGATACAAAGCAGCAGAATTTGAACTACGAACCAAAGCAGTCATGATGGACATTTTGGGACACTTCCTGGAGGCCATTTATGGCAACATAACCAAGTAAAGTATCTACACTGACATCACATTGACCTGACTTTGCCACAAAAAATCTCTATGTTCATGTTGAGGCGGCTTTATTTTGTCACCACAGCGAGAGAATTAAGTCGTCAGACAAGAAATAATACTCTGCACACCTCCACTGTATTTTTTTTCCCCCTAAACAAAACTGTGTAGTTGAGACAAGGCTTTAGACAAGATTTCACAAAAGATTCATGAACCCTGTAGGCCGGTAGGCCTCCTGGAGGGGTTCCTCCGCCTCCGATTCAGTGGGCAGCCAGTCCGCCCCACTGAACAGCCGCTTAAAATACTCCCCAAATCAATAGTCTCACTAGTCCAACTCCCGACCTTACGTCAGGTCGGGGCAAGAGGCAAATAGTTCAGATGCCCGGCCTTGCTTCAGGTCCAGGCCAAAATAAAAAGAGTCCAATACAGTTTGAGAGGCCTGGCCCAGGTCAGGGCAAGGCAACAAGCAAACAACCCAAGTATCAGTTCAGCAGGCCTGAGGTCTGCCTCAGGCGGGGGCAATAAACCCTTAGTTAAGAGGGCCCTGACCCTGGTTCAGGGTGGGCCAACAAGTAGCAGTTACCAGGCCCAGCCTTGAGTCAGGCAGAGTGGCAAACCCGGGTCAGTTCGGGCTCCTGGCCCTAGTTCAGGGAGGGGCCACAGAGAGTCCCTCAGTTTACCCAGGAGTTTAGAAGGCCCAGATATGGTTCAGGCAGGGCAATCAAGCAACCTTGATAAGGCTAGCAGTTCAGAGAGCCCGGGCCCTAGGACAGGGTGGGGCAACAAACAGCCACAGTACACTGAGCCCTGGCCCCAGGGCAGGGCAGGGCAGCACACAAACAGTTCACAGAGATGAGGGGGCCAGGCTCTGGTTCAGGGCATGGCTACAAACACAATATAGGTCTGGGGGAGTCTCCTTGTTCAGGAGAGGACAGGCAATTCACCTGCAGTGGTGGTGAGGGGGGAGACTGCCACCCAGTAGGTGGGTGGCCGGGGGAGGGGGGGCGGCACACGCAGGCCCACTCACTCCACTGTGCCCTGGCCCAGGGCCCTGGATGCAGCAGAACAGCTGCTGCTGGCTCAGCGGGGGCTCCAGCCCACAACGCACTGGCCTAGGGCTTTTACCAGCTTGTGCTGTCTCCCCTTCATCAGGTACCTGAGTCTCAGGCAGGTCCCATGGGAAGTCGAGGAAGGTCTCCTCTAGCAGGAGTCCCGGCGGCCTGATCCAGGCTTCAGCTGCTTGCAGGTCTTGGGGCTCCAGCTGGTCCTCAGGGTCCCTGGGTCCAGGCTAGTGTTAGGGTTTGGACAGGTTCTTGGTGTCCGGATGGTCCTCCGGGTCCCAGGGTACAGGCTGGTGTCAGGGTTTGAGCAGGTTCTCTAGGTCTGTCACCCTCAGAGGTCCAACAGGGAGCACTGGGCAGGTCTCTAGTTCCTCTGGGTCAGAGGGTAGGCCTGTGGGAGGGCCCAGCCAGGTCTCTGCCTCCCAGGCAGGGATTTCAGCATGAGCCTCATAGTCAGAGGCAGTGGGAGGCCTGAGCCAGATCTTGGCCTCCTAGACATGGAGCTCTGGGCAGGCCTCTGGCTCCTCCAGAGGCTGGGTCTAGACTGAGCCCTCAGCCTGGCTACTTATAGTGCTAGCCGTGCTCACTGACTTCCTGTCAGGTGATGAGGAGGGGCTAGGCTGTGCCCAAAGTGGCTCCCAGAGGGGGTCCTTCACTTGCTCACCTCCTGGGTTTTCAAATAGGCCTAGCCCACTCCAGAGAAGGAGGAGAGGCAGCAGGGTGCAGTACTGTTGCTCTTCTTTCTTCCCCTCCTGCTCCTGCGCCAGCTAGGGCTCTCCCTGCTCCACCCAGCCACCACCTGAGGCCTCCGTGCTGCTGTACCTGCTCCCCCCGGACGCTGCCGCTTCTTACCACCAGTGGCTACCGCTGCTGCTGCCACTGCCTGAGGGGAGAGGCCTGCTGGCTGCCCCCCCCCCCTTCACTCCGGAGGAAGAGGACCCCACCAGCACCACCACCCAGAGGCCTTCCCCCGCTGGCTGCTATCCGCCCACTGCTGCTGCGCCCCGCTGAGGAGGAGAAGAGGAGCACTACCCCCCGGAACTGTGGAGGGGGTTCTGTTCATCAGACTGAGTTTTTGTCATCTGCTCCAGGGGTGGTGGTGAACTGAGCTGTTGAAAGGGAGGCTGGGGGAGAGGCTCAGAGCCCTGCCCCCAGTCCAGCTGTCCCCCCCCCCCCCCCCCGTTGCCACCACCCCCAACGCCCCCTCCACTGCCCTTTACCATCTGAACTGCCGCTTCTCCCCTTGGTGGGGTTTGCTGCCCTGCTCTCCACCTGGGACTGTTTGCTGCAGCGGTGGGCGAGGTTGAGCCCCACAAACACTTGTGGGTGTGCTCCCTCCCCACCCCCTTGGACTTGGCCCCCTCCCTCAGCTACATTTGGCTGAGGGCCCCCCCCTCACCCCTGCTTGCCCCACCCTACCTTAGCAGCCTGCCCTGCCCAACTAGCCCAGTTTGGTTTCCCCTTCCTTCCTAAGGTTCCTTACCCACCACACCAGCCCCAGAGCTTCTTACCTTCCACGCCCTCGTCAAGCTAGCCTGTTGTGTGTGTGCCCCACCCCTCCCAGCTGTAGCCTGCCTCTTCCTGCCCCTAGCTTCCTTAGAGTTTCTATCCTCCCCCAGCCTCCCAATAGTCCCCTGCTGTTGCCCCAAGTGCCCAGGTTCCCCCCCCCAAGTGCTTGTGCCCCCCCTTTTTTAGTTAGCCCCCCCCAGTACACTGCACCCTTCTCACTGACCCATAGTTCCCTCAGTATCCCAGCGCAGCCGGAGGAGCCGGCCCCCACCCTGCACCTATTGCCTTGTTCCCTGCCTGCCCTGCCAGCGCCCTCCTCCTCTGTCTCCAGCCTTACAGGGAGGAGTGGTTGCTAGCCCCTCGGTGTCCTGTCTTCATCCCGCCCTTCCTGGTGCCCTCCCTCCCTGCAATAGTTGGCAGGAGGGAGTGGTTGCCTTCCCCTCCCCCCCCATCACGCCTCCCCCTTTTCCCCACGTCCCTCCCCCCACAATAGCGCCCTCCTCCTCTGCCACAGTTAAGCAGGGAGGAGTGGTTGCTGGCTCCTCGGTTCCCCGCTTCTATCTTGCCCTTCCTAGAGCCTTCCCTCCCTGCAATTACTTAGCGGAAGGGAGTGGTCACTTCCCCCTCCCCCCCTCCTTTTCCTGTCCCCCCTCCCAATTGCATACCCCTTCCCTCACATGCTGGAGGACCTGGGCGTACGGATGGTTCTTACCTCTGTCCCGCCCTTCCTCCCCGATGCCGCCAATTTCAGTTATTAGCCCTCTCCCGCTGGGCTGCAAGGACGCCGCCCTCCGCCACATCCTGTCCTTCCACTGGCAAGTGCAGCTCCAGATGCTGCCGGTGGCGCATGGTGGGGTGGCGCTCGAGGGGACCTTCCAAGTGCCCTAGCAGGGGGCCCTTTACCTGGTCCACTATTCTACGGGAGAGGCCTGGTGCTTCCTTTGCCGGGCGACGGGGCACGTCCGGAGGGACTGCCCCTTGGCCCGGTTGGGGGGAGGCGTCCGGGCCCCCCGGCGCACAGGAGGGCGCCGGCCCTGCCACTGCCGGCCCCCCGGTAGTCTGGCCTCCGCGGCTGCTCCTTCTCCAACCGACGGCTCTGCTCGGGAGCCGGAGGAGCCCCCTCTGGCGTGCCCGAGCAAGCAGGCGGGCCCCGCTTCCATTCCATCCATTTTTGCGGGGCCCGAGGAGGAGAGGGTGGCGCGGTTGCTGCTGGGTGAGGGAGAGGGCCCCCCCCCAGGTGGAGATCTTCCTACCCCCCTCTCTCCCACCCTTGCCTCAACATCCCCCCCGGAAACTAACTGTGCCCCCCGGCTTTGCCCCTGCTGACCTGCCCTCCACCTCCACCTCAGAGGGCTAGACGCTCGTTGGGGGAAAGCGCAGAGCCCGCCATTCGCGGGCTCACTCTCCCCCCTCCAATGAGGAGGGTGGGAAGGCCCCCCTCCGTAAGATCCTGAGGGGGGCCAGCACTGCCGAGAACACCCCCGGCGAGCATCAGCAGGAGGTGCTGGTCGAGGATGCCGTGGCAGCGAGGGGGGACGGCATCGTCCACCCTGAGGAGCCCACTCCTGAGGAGGCCTTGAGTGGAGCTCCCCCGACCCTGGTACCAGCTGAGCCCCCCGCCGTCACCACCGAGGTAAGTGTCGCCTCGGCGGCCGGCGGGGAAGGCTCCGGGGCTGAGGGGATGGAATTGAGCTCCATCTTCGAGGAGATCAAGGCCCTGGGTCTTGGTGGGCCTCGGTCTTGGCGGCACCTCTGGCGCTGCCCCCTCTTCTCCCTGACTCTGACCCTGACCCTACCCTTATTGATAACCCTACGCCCCAGGTGGCCGACCCCGTCCTCACACTCGGAGCGCCCTCCGGGGCGACGGCCGGTGCTGAGCGGCTGGGTCTCGAGCTTGGGGGCACCCCCTCTCCAGCGAGCGAGGCTGGGTGGTCATCTTCCCTTCCCGTTGGGGGCCCAGCAGAGAACACCATTCAGGCCGACGCCGTGGTGACAACTCCTGCCTCTCCATCTGTGCCCCCCTGGTTCCCGCTCGGGAGGAGCCGCAGCCCGGTGGCACAAACCCAGGGGATCCTCCCCTAGACCCCACCCCAATTTCTGGTCCCCTTCTCTGTCTCGACCCCCTCCCCCCCCCCCACTCCTGTACGTGCTCTTGGCCCCGACCTTACCCTTTACGAACCCATTTCTAGTCCCGAGTTCTCCCCTGTCCCTGATCCCACTCCTACCATCACTGCCCCCCCCTCTTCCTGCCCCCGCCCCACCATCCTGTCGTAAGCCCACCCCCCCCCCACCCCTACCATGCTGTCTGTCCCGCCTTCACCGTCCTCCCTAACTGCCGTTATTGCCACCCCCATGGGGGCCGTCTCGTTCCCACTGACCACGGGCGGCCCTCAGGGGGTGGTATTTGTGTCCCCGGTCCCTAGTTCGTTAGGGGCTGCCTTGTTCCCTCTGCCGCACCTTCCCTTGCCGGGGATGGGGGCGGGCAGTGCGGCGCCGTCATTCTTGGCGCCGCGCCGGGGCTCAGACCCTGGTTTGACCATCTCTGTGGCCCACGAGGTCTTTCATGGGGCCCGGATGGAGGAAACGTCTAGCGCCCCCTCAGCACTGGGGTCCGAGCTCCGCCTGTTCCTCACGGACACACGTGGGGCTAAGGGGAAGGTGGAGCTGGCCCTCCAGCGCTGGGGAGACTTTCACTCCATCCTGGGGGCCACAAGAGCCCTTTTGCAGGAGGGGAGAGGGACCAAGAGGCAGGACGTCGCGGCCTATCGGCGGGCCCGCAAATTCCGCGACGCTCTCCTTGCCTTCGGGTCAGGCAGCGGCCTGTTGCGGGGCCTGCGGGAGGCCAACGATCACCCTGCCCGTGAGGATCCACCCCAGCTCTCATTATGAATTACACCACCATCGCAACATTGAATGCCCGGGGCTGTAGGGCGGGTCTCCGCAGGAGCTGGGTGCTCTCCTTCCTTCGGGGGGGGGTACTCGGTGGCTTTCCTGCAGGAAACCCACATGACTCCAACCGTTGAGGCTGGCTGGCGGGACGGGGTGCATTTTAGCCACCTTGGCGCTCGCTCGGCCGGGGTGGCCACCCTGTTCTCCCCTGCCCTACGGCCCGAGGTGCTGGGGACCGCCGGGGTTGTCCCGGGCCGCCTGCTGCACGTCCGGGCCCGCGTGGAGGGGCTGACATTGAACTTGGTCAATGTCTATGCCCCGAACGCGGGCCCGGACCAGGTCACGTTTTACCGGCAGGCGGCCACCTTCCTCGGCACTCTGGATCCTCGCGAGTGCCTGGTCCTGGGCGGGGATTTCAACACCACCCTCGATGACCGGGACCATGTAGGACTCGCAAACTGCCAGGCCGCAGCAGGCGTCCTCAGGGAGATCGTGGACCATCAGTCCCTGGTGGACATCTGGCGAGACCACCACCCGGACGACAACACCACCTTTATCTATGTCCGTGTGGAGGACGATCGGTCGAGCCACTCCCGGTTGGATTGCATTTACCTTTCCCGTTTCCATCTGGCACGAGCCCACTCCTCCAGCATCCGGCTGGCCCCGTTCACGGACCACCATCTGGTGGCCGTGAAAGCCTCTCTGAGTTCGGAGAGGCTGGGGCCGGCCTATTGGCACTCCAATAATAGTTTGCTGGAGGACGTGGGCTTCGTGGCATCCTTCTGGGAGTTCTGGCTGGCCTGGCGGGGGCAGCGGCCCGCCTTTCCCTCAGCGCGGCGATGGTGGGACATGGGGAAGGTGCGCGCCCAGCTCTTCTGCCGTGACTACTCCCGGGGCGCCAGCCGGCGGAGGGATGCGGCGATAGAGCAGCTGGAAGCTCGGGGGACGTCTGGCATCCGCCCCCGAGGATCCACCCCTGTGCGAGGCGTACCGGGAGAAGCGGGAGGAGCTCCAGGCCCTGGAAGATCACAGGGCCCGAGGCGCCTTCGTTCGATCTTGCATCCAGCTCCTTCGGGAGATGGATCGCGACTCCCGCTTCTTCTACGCCCTGGAGAAAAGGAGGGGGGCCAAAAAGCACGTCACCTGCCTTTTGGCGGAGGACGGCACCCCCCTCACAGATCCAGTGGAGATGCGTGGAAGGGCCAGGGCCTTCTACGCCAGTTTGTTCTTCCCGGATCCGACTGAAGCCGACGCCTGCAAGGTGCTCTGGACCAAGCTCCCGACGGTCAGCGCGGGCGACCAAGACCGGCTGGAGACGCCTCTCACTCTGGCCGAGTTCTCGGAAGCCCTCTGTCTCATGCCCAACAATAAAACCCCGGGCATGGACGGGCTGACTGTGGAGTTCTACCGCGTGTTCTGGGACGTCCTCGGCCCAGACCTCGTTACCGTCTGGTCCGAGTCCTTGGAGAGCAGGGTCCTCTCTCTGTCGTGCAAGCGAGCAGTTGCCGAAGAGGGGGAATCCTCTCGGCGACCTACGGAACTGGCATCCCGTCTTGCTCCTCAGCACGGACTACAAAGTCGTAGCAAAGGCCATCTCGCTGCGACTGTGGTCCGTGCTGGCGGACATGATCCATCCCGACCAGACCTACACCGTCCCGGGCCGTAGCATCTTTGATAATTTCTATTTGGTCCGGGATCTCTTGGAGCTTGGGTGTAGGGACGGCTTGTCGTTCGCCCTCCTGTCCCTGGACCAGGAGAAGGCGTTCGACAGGATGGATCACGGGTATCTCCTGGGCACCCTGCAGGCCTTCGGCTTCAGCCCCGTTTTGTGGGTTTTCTCCGGGTGCTGTACGCCCTCGTGGAGTGTTTGGTCAGGCTCAACTGGACCCTGACCGAGCCGGTCAGCTTCGGGCGGGGAGTACGTCAGGGGTGTCCACTGTTGGGCCAGCTGTACGCTCTGGCAATCGAGCCCTTCCTCCGTCTCCTCCGTAGGAGGTTGACGGGGTTGGTGCTCCGAGAGCTGGAGCTGCGGCTGGTCCTGTTGGCGTACGCCGATGACGTGCTCCTCGTGGTCCAGGACCCGGGCGACCTGGAGTGGGTGGAGGCCTGCCAAGCCGTCTACTCGGCAGCCTCCTCTGCCTGGGTCAACTGGGTGAAGAGCTCTGGCCTGGTGGTCAGGGACGGGTGGCGGGCCGGCTCCCTACCACCCGCGCTTCAGGCCATCAGGTGGAGCGCGGGTCCGCTGCTCTATCTGGGTGTTTGTTTATCTGCCACGCATCCTTCTCAGCTGGAAAACTGGCAGGGTTTGGAGGCCAGGGTGGGTGAGCAGCTGCGAAGATGGACAGGACTGCTCCGGTGCCTCTCCCTTCGCAGGAGGGCACTGGTGCTAAATCAGCTGGTCCTGTCTATGCTCTGGCACCGGCTCAACACCCTGCACCCGGCCCCGGAGGTCCTGGCCAAGCTCCAGAGGACAGCTTTGGAGTTCTTTTGGCCAGGACTGTACTGGGTCTCTGCAGGGGTCTTGTCTCTCCCCCTGGAGGAGGGGGGCCAGGGCCTGGTCTGCGTGCGCAGCCAGGTCCGGACCTTCCGCCTCCAGGCCCTGCAGAAACTCCTCTTTAGTGCAGGTAGTCCGGCATGGAGCACTTCGGCGTGCGCCTTCCTCCGCCGCCTCCGAGGGCTCTGATACGACTGGCAGCTCTTTTTTATCCACCCGAGGGGTCTTCCGTGAGACCTCTCAGAACTGCCGGAATTCTACCAGGACCTCCTCCAGACCTGGAAGCTGTTTTTGGCGACCAGGTCCGTTGTGGCTGCCGAGGGAGCAGATCTCCTCGCGGAGCCCCTGCTTCACAATCCAGCCTTGTGCATGCAGGTGGCGGAATCTCCCTTGGTACGCCGGAGGTTGGTCCTGGCAGAAGCCACCAAGGTCAGAGACATCCTGGACTATGACAGGGGGGATTGGGTGGATCCCCGAGCACTCGCTCGGCACATGGGGCTCTCCACCCCCCCCGAACCCCTCTACGCCTACTCCAGGAGGTGAAGGCGGCCTTGCCGCGGCCCGCTCTCGACTTCCTGCAGCGGTCCGTGCGAGAGGGTACACCCCGCCTCTCCCTTCCTGTAAACCCTCTGTCCCTTTTTATCGGGACCCTGTTCCGCGGGCCCCCCCAGCCTTCCCATCCCTGGACTCCCAGCTGGCTGCAAAAGCTGCAGCCGGTCAGTTTTCGAACCGCGCCCAGGGAATATCTGTACACACTCGTGCTCCACACTCAGCATTTCCCCACCCTCGTGTCCCGCCCCGATACCAAGTGGCCGGACTACCTAAGACCCGTTGAGGGTGGGGAACCCTGATGGGCCAGCGTATATTCCACCTTAATCCCGCGGCCCATCGGGGACATCAGTTGGTGGCTCCTGCATGGAGCCGTGAGCACAGGCGTGTACCTGGCATGGTTCACCCCCATCCCGGATACCTGCCCTTTTTGTGGCGTGAGGGAAAACCTGGTGCACGTTTACCTCGAATGCGCCAGGTTGCAGCCCCTATTCCGGCTCCTCCAGAACCTCTTATTGAGGTTCTGGCTGCACTTTTCCCCACACCTTTTCATTTATGCACACCCTATCCGTGGCCCCATAAAGTCGCAGGACATCCTCGTCAACCTCCTCTTGGCCTTAGCTAAAACGGCCATCTATAACACCAGGGAGAGTATGTTAGGCGAGGGGGTTCCCTGCGACTGTGGGGCCTATTTTCGTTCCTCCCTAGTATCACGTATCCGGGCAGAGTTCCTCTGGGCAGCGTCCGCTGGCTCCCTTGACAGCTTCGAGGAGCAGTGGGAGCTGTCTGGGGTTCTCTGCTCGGTATCCCCATCCGGTTCCCTCGTTTTGACCCTGTGACCCGCACCCCCGACCGTGTTTGTCATTATTTGACACAAGCATTTAGTTGAGCCCCAGGTTTAGTCATTCCTCCGGCAAGGCTGGGAGACGGGCTTTTAAAAGTGGGTGGGCTTTGCCCGCCCACCTCCTAGGTTTTCAAATAGGCCCCACTGCAAACCCAAACAACTTTCAATGAACTTGTTCTGAATTACGTATTTGTAGCAAAATCTTAATCAAGTAAGTTTCCAGTAAGACATTATGAACAGCTCCACATATTTTTTTGTATCCCAAAGACTGAAATTTTCTCACCACCTGATCTTCCCAACTTAAATGAATAGGATTCCTAGCATGCAATTAATCTATATACACTAAGGTCATGTCTTCACTAAGTGGAAGTTTGATGCTGCTGCGAACGATCTTCTGAAGTTCGATTTAGTGGGTCTTTACAAGGCTAGTAAAGACCTACTGAATCAAACTCAAAGGGTGCCCCTGTAAGCACCAATACTTCTGCTCCTTACAGAAGCAAGAGAAGCCAATGATGTGGAAATGGTGCGTAAACTCAAATTAAGGTTCGTCAACTTCAGCTGCATAATTAATTTAACTGGAGTTGTGTTTCTTAATTCAGCCTTCCCCTTTAGTGTAGACCTGGCATCAGTGAACGTATTTATTCTTAAGACACTATTATTTTTCCATTCTATTCTATGATTCAAGCTTGAAAAATAAAGATGAAGTAAAATGTGTTTTGGCTAACTTATTTTGATGATATAAATATTTTTCTTTAAATATGTACATTTCCCCCAGCTTTTAAGTCTATCTGGAAAAAATACTTTCAAGGATCAATAAAACATGGAATGTGAAACAGCTATATATTGAATAATTTTATCTTTCCGAAGTGTTTTGAATATGCTCCTTGTCCACTTAAATTTCACCAATTGCTCAGTTTTGCTATTCATCTGTTAAACTTCTGAGCTAGATACTTGTTTATAAATAAGTGGAAGAGGCAATGGACTGTTGTGTCAGAGATACTACTCTTACCAATAGTGTGAGCTATCAAAATAATAAATGTGTTACTTGTGGGATGGAGGTGACCTACAAATCTCATGTCTGAGGAAACGGAATGTCTCTTGGAAAAGATCAATTTTCAATTGACAGGAACTTTCTCTATTGCAAGCCTCCCTGCTGGGTTGAAAACTCAGGATGTTTCTTAAAAAGAATATAATGAGTGGCAGAGCTGATGAAAGTAGTCATGAGGCAAGGCATAGTTATTTACCAAAAATATCTACCTAACTCAAAGGCAGCAAGTTGGCAGTCTGCTTATGTATGCTATTTGTGTGTCTGTGGTTACTGACAAGTCACCAGACGCTCAATATCAATAGATGTTTTGCATATTTTAATTATTCTGCGTTTAAATTTTAGTTACTCTTAAAGCTGAAGGGAAAATGTCTATCAAAACTACCTGAAACTCAGTGTTCTGCTGTCTTCTCAGCTAAACAAGGTGACAGTGTGTGGATGTATAATCTGATACTGTGTAGTTTTATTTCTAGCAGCTCATCCTGAATGCTAAACCATATTCCAATGAGGCTCTGGTGGGTTCTCCCGCACTACATAATTCTGTTAAATTATCTTGCAAGAGCAACAAAACCTGTTTATTACTGTTGTTTAATAAGTATTTGTTTCCAGTGAAAATATTTCAGTCTTAGGGCCACTGAATGCGACTGAAGACAAATTAGGGAAAATATTAGGACAAAGCATATTTACTTTCATTCTTTGAAGGAACATAAGAACGTAAGAATGGCCATACTGGGTCAGACCAAAGGTCCATCTAGCCCAGTAGCCTGTCTTCCGACAGTGGCCGGTACCAGGTGCCCCAGAAGGGGTGGACCGAAGACCATGATCAAGCAATTTGTCTCCTGCCATCCTTCTCCAGCCTTTGACAAACAGAGGCTTGGGGCCCCATTCCTTACCCCCTAGCTAATATCCTTTTATGGACCTAACCTCCATGAATTTATCTAGCTCTTTTTTAAACTCTGTTATAGCCCTAGCCTTCACAGCCTCCTCTGGCAAGGAGTTCCACAGGTTGACTGTGCACTTTGTGAAGAAGAACTTTCTTTTATTAGTTTTAAACCTGCTACCCATTAATTTCATTTGGTGTCCTCTAGTCCTTATATTATGGGAACTAATGAATAACTTCTCTTTATTCACCCTCTCCACACCACTCATGATTTTATATACTTTTATCATATACCTGCTCAGTCTCCTCTTTTCTAAACTGAAAAGTCCCAGTCTCTTTATCCTCTCCTCATATGGGACCTGTTCCAAACCCCTAATCATTTTAGTTGCTCTTTTCTGAACCTTTTCTAATGCCAAAATATCTTTTTTTGAGGTGAGGAGACCACATCTGTACACAATATTCAAGATATGGGCATACTATAATTTTATATAGGGGCAGTTAGAGACTCTTTGTCTTATTTTCTATCCCTTTTTTAATAATTCCTAGCATCCTATTGGCTTTTTTGACTGCTGCTGCACACTGTGTGGACGTTTTCAGAGAACTATCCATGATAACGCCAAGATCTCTTTCTTGATTAATTGTAGCTAAATTAGCCCCCATCATATTGTGTATATATAGTTGGGGTTATTTTTCCCAACGTGCATTACTTTACACTTATCCACATTAAATTTCATTTGCCATTTTGTTGCCCAGTCACTCAGTTTAGTGAGATCTTTTTAAAGTTCTTCACAGTCTGCTTTGGTCTTGCCTGTCATGAACAGTTTAGTATCGTCCGCAAACTTTGCCATTTCACTACTCACCGCGTTCTCTAGATCGTTTATGAATAAGTTGAATAGGATTGGTCCTAGGATTGACCCTTGGGGAACATCACTAGTTACCCCTCTCCATTCTGAAAATTTACCATTCATTCCTACCTTTTGTTTCCTGTCTTTTAACCAGTTCTCAATCCATGAAAGGATCTTCTCTCTTATCCCATGACAACCTAATTTACACAAGAGCCTTTGGTGAGGGACCTTGTCAAAGGCTTTCTGGAAATCTAAGTATACTATATCTACTGGATCCCCCTTGTCCACATGTTTGTTAACCCCTTCAAAGCACTCTAATAGATTAGTAAGACATGATTTTCCTTTACAGAAACCATGTTGACTTTTGCCCAACAAATTATGTTCTTCTACGTGTCTGACAATTTTATTCTTTACTTTTGTTTCAACTAATTTGCCCAGTACTGAAGTTAGACTTACTGGCCTATAATTGCCAGGGTCACCTGTAGAGCCCTTTTTAAATATTGGCGTTATGTTAGCTGTCTTCCAGTCCTTGGGTACAGAAGCTGATTTAAAGAATAGGCTACAAACCACAGTTAATAGTTCTGCAATTTCACATTTGAGTTCTTTCAGAACCCTTGGGTGAATGCCATCTGGTCCTGGTGATTTGTTACTGTTAAGTTTTTCTATTTGTTCCAAAACCTCCTCCAATGACACTTCAGTCCGGGACAGTTCCTCAGATTCGTCACCCACAAAGGACGGTGTAGGTTTGGGAATCTCCCTAACATCCTCAGCTGTGAAGACTGAAGCAAAGAAATCATTTAGTCTCTCCGCAATAGCTTTATCATCCTTGATTGCTCCTTTTGTATCTCGATTGTCCAGGGGCCCCACTGGTTTTTTAGCAGGCTTCCTGCTTTTAATGTACTTAAAAAACATTTTGCTATTATTGTTTGAGTTTTTGGCTAGCTGTTCCTCAATCTTTTTTTGCTTTTCTTATTACATTTTTATACTTAATTTGGCAGTGTTTATGTTCCTTTCTATATACCTCACTAGGATTGGACTTCTACATTTTAAAAGATGCCTTTTTATCTCTCACTGCTTCTTTTACATGGTTAAGCCACGGTGGCTCTTTTTTAGGTCTCTTACTATGTTTTTTAATTTGGGATATACATTTAAGTTGGGCCTCTATTATGGTGTCTTTGAAAAGTGTCCATGCAGCTTGCAGTGATTTTACTCTAGTCACTGTAACTTTTAATTTCTGTTTAACTAACCTCCTCATTTTTGTGTAATTCCCCTTTTTTAAATGAAATGCCAGAATGTTGGACTGCTGAGGTGTTCTTCCCACCACAGGAATGTTAAACGTTATTATACAACAACATAAACTGCAGTTTTTAGATAGGATATTGTATCCAAGTAAAACAAGATACTTATAATTCATGGGTGGAATTTCAATCCTGCAGCCATGAATCATGGCCATCCTTGACCATGCTGAGTAGTAGCGAACATTCCATGAAATCCTATTGCTTTCAGGGGAACTAATCAAAGTAAGGCAGCAATATCTGGCCCATGACTCTGGGCTATGCAGCAGGATCTTCAGGACAACTGCTTGATAAATTGTTCCCTCTGTATGAAGTTTAACATCCTGGTCATCCGATTAACATTTGGTCAGTCTTCCAAAGACAGCACTGGTTTTGATTAGTTGAGTAGATACATCTTCACTAGCATTTATGCTGGAGGACAACATGCTTCTAAGGTAACAAAACTTATCAACAGCCTTAAGGACAATAGCAGCAGCAGTGATCACTGGAGTGCTGGGTTCCTTCCAGACAGATTGACACATGACCTCTGTCTTCTTGAAACTCAGAATGAGTCCAAAATGATGAGCAGAAGTAGCAAAACAATCAAAAAGCTCATGTGCACCTTTGACTGAATTATTCAACAACACACAGTCATCAGCAAACTGGAGGTCATGGATGGTTGTAGTGAACACTTTGGCACAAGCCTGATGTCTTTGGAGGCTGAAAATGCCATCGTCCATTTGAAACTGAATAGGTATGCCCGACACACAATCCTCGAAGGCAACTAACAGCATCATCGAAAAATAAATGCCAAACAGGAAAGAGCAAGGACACATCCTTGATTTGTACCATTTGATACTTCAAAAGGTGCTGATGTCTCTCCATTATTAAGGACACAACCCAGCATACCATCATGAAAGGACCAAACTATACTGATACATTTTTCAGGATAGGTGATTCTCCCAAGTACCTTCCAAAGCCCGTTTCTGTTCACCATGTCAAATGACTTGTCAGGTAGAGACATTGATGTTGCTCTGTATTTTTTTTTTTTTGTATCTTCCTGGCTGTAAATAGGTCAGCAGTGCCTCAACCATAACAAAATCCACACTAACTTTCAGGAATGATGCCATTTGTGAACATATGAAATGACAGTCACTGTGGGCCAGGATCTTACCAGCTACAGCAGTGAGATGCATGCACGGTGACCTTTTCTCTTGCATATGTATACCATTAGAGCATCTCTGAAGTCCTGGAAGACTTGCTCTTTCTCCCAAATGGTGTTAAATAAAGGGGTAAGATGGTGCATCAGCTGGCCACCACTTCTGATGGGATCACATCACTGTCAGATGCCTTTCCATATTTCATCTGCTTGATAGCTTTGTGCACTGTAAAGTGAGTCCAAATGCAATAGCCTGATTTGTTAAAAGGCTATAAGCCATTTACACAATGTGAAGTATAATCCCCTATATCCAAAAGGGTTTTTATAGTATATAATACAAATAATTGCTGGAATTTAGTTTTTACTATGGGGAAAAATATGCCAGAGAACACAGATCAGCAGAAAGATGGTAAGAAAAAAAAATTGCATGAACTGGGCCAAGTCACAGCAATCCAGCTTGAAACACTTTATAGTAATATGTATATCTATGCACTTCTCTGACTAAAATCCTCTTAAATGATTGATGGGGATGGACTTTCTCTCAATGACTAAATGCTGGATGTGTGTAATAAATCAACACAGAGTATGCACAGAACTCCTACGACTGATATCTGCATATCTGGCTTTTTACTGTTTTCCTTCATTGCTCTGGAAATTTGTCTTTTTAGTCCTGTTTTTATATTATTGTACTATTTTATATTAGTTATGCCTCCCTAAGAAATATGTGGCATTCAATTTTGGACACTTTAACTTGCATTTCATAGCACTTGTATCCTTTTAAGGGATTTTTGTAACTGATACATGTTGTGCCCTTTGGTCAGTGTTGGACTTGTCAAGGTCTGTTCTAGCCACTAGGACCTGAATCAGCAATCACCTTTACATAAACAGGCTACATAAGTCTGTGCAGAATCTCAGTTAAGTCAATGGGACATTCTAGAAAGATTTGAAGTTCCTAGGTTACATATATTAGCTTTTAATGGGAGTTGGCGACCTTTTACTTAACCTCAGGGCAGAATTTCAAAGATGGTTATTGTTACAAAAGAGTCTTGCTTTTATACACATATAAGACAATTGTTATAAATTGTTATATAGAGCTTCAGATAGTATGGCTACTACTATGTCTCTTGTACTTAATGGAGAATAATAATCTTTAGCATTCCTATATGGTATTACCACCCAAGGATTTCAAAAGCATCACACGTTTAATTAATTAATTGAGCCATACAATGTGGCCCAGTAAGCTAGATTTTATTCTCAATTTATGGAGAGGAAGCAGAGAGGTTTTATGATCTTGGTTAAGTCACTCAACAGGTCTGTAATAAAGCCGGGAACAGAAAAATTAGAATCTAGAAATATCAATACGTGGTCCTGTATCTAATTACCATGTGACTCTGTTTCAAGCCTTAGTTACTATGCTTAGCTCAGATTTATTTGAACTAATGAAACTCTTTAGCAATTTCCTAATTTAGGGTATGTCTACACTGCACGGCTATTTCAAAATAGACTATTCTGGAATAGTTATTCCGAAATAGCTATTTTGAAATAGCATGTCTATACTGCAGGGACGCCTCAAAGTTAGTCTGAGACAGGCTACCCTAATGCAGACATGCTACTATCTTGATTTAGAACCCCAGGAGGCACTGGGGAGGAATAACTTAAAATGGCCCTGGTGAGGGGATATTTCAAAATAGCTATTTCAGAATAGGCGTTATTCCTCGTAGAATGAGGTTTGCAGATTTTGGAATAAGCCATCCATTATTTTGAAATTATTTCTAAATAATGGAATGGCTGTGTAGATGCTCACATTGTTATTTCAAAATAATGCTAATTATCTTGAAATAATGGTGCAGTGTAGATGCACCGTTAGCCTGGTCATATGATATATAACCATAAAACAATACGGTGAAAAGGAATTCAGCCATTGAACCTAGAATTATTTTTAGACATACAGTAACAAGTTAAGACATGACTTTAAGGATCTTCCTATACTAAAAAAGCCAATGGAGGTAACAATCGCTACTGTGTTTCTAAATACCACATGGCATATTTCTCATGAGACTTGAAGTTGCTTGAAGTGATCTAAATTGCTTCAGCTGTAGTAATCAGATTCCAGTTAATTTTCACAATTTTCTTCAACTGATTTCACTCACATTCCAGAATATTGTTTGATTGCACCTGTTCTGCAATGTCTGCCTTTATAAAGATTTGATTGCTGTTTATTTCGTGTAGATTTACCTGTATTCTGTTGCTGAAAGATTTTGCTATGTGAGCTACGGTGATACCACCATAAAGTCTGAAATTCAAAAGTAAGTGTAGAGAAAATAATGTAAGTCAGGGAGATCTAATACTTCAAAGTTCTTCACTCTGAGCTATCTGAAACTTCTCCCTTTTGCAGAGTGCCAGTGCCAGGCCCAGGCATCATGTAAATCCTACTTGAGCCCTCAAAATAAGGCTGAAGTTCATTCTAAATGGAGAAAGACGTGTGCTTCTTTTTGACCTTCTGCTTTATGCAATAGAATACTCAATTTATAAGCAACTGGCAGAACTACTAAAATCCAGGTAGCAAACAAAGGGAGATGGTTAGGACCATGATGTGGAAGTTTATTAGGAAGATGAACAAAACAGTTGCCTGTCAATAGTGTTATAATGATTGGACTTTGTTAGCATAAAGGACATTGGATCTCATATTGCAATGGGTCAGGCAGATTTCACAGTCACAAGTTAATTTATTTACTGAAAGGTGGAAAAAAGACGAAAGCAAAAAGAAAAGTTACATGTACATGACAATAAAGACTAGGTAAATAATACAGATGTTTCCACTGCATAGAGAGAAGACATTCCTTATGTTAAGGGACTATGAACGCACAACAATCTACAATTAAATGGAAATCAGCCTCTGTTGAAAGGCAAGTGGTAATACAGTGGTACATTGATCTTTAAAAGACATTCCTACTTCAGGAGGGAGGGACACAAGACTCTCATTACCACTTTCTCCTGTAACATGAGATGGGTAAACAAGCCAAGAGAAATGCAGCAGTCTCCAGGTAGCCAGAGTCACACTGTCTGAAGTGGCTCACAAGCATGTGTGTCTACTGCAGAAAACACGACAGAGACCCCATGCCACTGATCAGTTCTATAATTTGATTTCACAAAGCCAGTAACAAATGCCAACTCCTGATTCATAATACCAGTCTTACGATGCAGTCACAGACAGTCCCTGCACACACTCCAGTCCATCTTAACCATCCTGATAAACTGTATATTGTAATAAAAGGCTAGTTAAAACAAAACAAACAATACAACAAATCAGGTTTCTCCCACTCCCAAGAGACCACTCACTTACCCCAGATCTTAAACCAAAGACAATGTCAGCAACCAAAACTATAGTAAACTAACTAAAGGTTTATTAGAGAAGAAAAGGATGTTAGAGTTATGGAGAGGTTAATACAGGTAAAATTTAGGTACAAGTGTTTATCATTCCAAATGGTATCAGAGATTAATACTCTACCAGTTTCCCAAAAGTCCCTCAAGGCTACCCTGACTAACATAGTTGATCTCTATCTTCTCAATTAGTTATCTTGTCTTGTTAAACTCTAAGGGCATGTCTACACTGCAGCATTATTTCGGAACAACTGACATTATTTCGAAATAACAGAGTGGGTGCATCTAGACTGGCAAGATGTTGCGCAAAAACTTGCCAGCTGTCTACACTGGCCACTTGAATTTGTGCAAGAACACTGACGATCTAATGTAAGATTGTCAGTGTTCTTGCGCAAATACTATGATGCTCCCGCTCAGGGATAAGCCCTTTTGCGCAAGAATACTTGCGATCGGGGCTTTCTTGTGCAAAATCACGTCTAGACTGGCTACGGATGCTTTTGCGCAAAAGCACTTTTTGTGCAAAGGCACCCCTGCCAATCTAGACGCTCTTTTGCGGAAATGCTTTTAACGGAAAACTTTTCCGTTAAAAGCATTTCCGCAAAATCATGCCAGTCTAGATGCAGCCAGTATGTGTTTACACAGCAAGCCACAAAATTACAAATAATTTTGAGATGGAGGACTTTTTACTTTGACTCCTGTAACCCTCATTTCATGAGGAGTAAAGGAAGTCAAAGAATAGTGTTCTTCCTTTGACTTCCTATTGTGTAGACAGCACAAAAAGCCGAATTAAGCTATTTCGACTTCCGCTATGCAACTGACATAGCTGAAGTTACTTAATTTGACTTTTGCCCTGAAGCATAGATGTGCTCTAACTATCCAAAAATGAAGCATCTTTCCTTTAATTCATTCTTATAGCTTCTCACAGGAAACATGATGACAGGAATGCTATTTGCATGGTTTTTTTCCTTTGATGACAGAGCGAGGAATGCTTTTGGAGTCTTTCACCTCCAATCACCACACAATGATCACTAGCTTTGAAATTAACATTTTTGTGTTAAGTTCTTAATTTGTATTCCATAAGCCCCCATCCTGTTTTATGGGAAATTTAATTACAGGGAATTTATAACGTAATAGCAAATATTTACATTGCAACAGAATATTGATAAGTTGAAAACAATGCAAGTAACAACCCACTAGTTTTAATGAAGTTTAAACACAAAGTACACTCTTACATCTTATACATTACAATTACTTTCATGTATGCTACTACACAAATTAGGTGGCCTGAGGCTTTGGCATGAGCTAGCACTTGGTCTGCCAATGTCACAGTCAGCGATCCCAGATACTTTTGTAATATTAAAAAAGTGTCAAGAATACTAAATCAATCATGATGCTTGGATGAATGTCAGAGAGAGAAAACAGAATCACTCACATACTGGAAAATCCTGTATGGAACAGTGTAGAATTTAGTCCATGCAACGGCAACATGCTTATTCTATCAGCAACGCAAATTCTGCTGGAAGGTATTAGCCAATTATTCAAAAACTTCACTCACTTCCAAGATTGCTCAACAGGAGAAAATTATCATTGGTTGAGTTTGCTTGATGCATCTCACATGACACTGGCTTCCAAGAAGCAGCTTGGAAAGACTTTTCTGTGAAGGCTTTTGAAAGATACAATTCACTTCACAGGACCCAAATGGCAAAGAGGATACACAATATAGTGTTTCTTTCCCCCTTCCTGTGATAGTGAGAGTCGCCCATTTCAATATACTTGTCAATTAAGGAAATTGTGAATCTGGTGGCAAACTGACAAACCCTGACATTTCAGATTAAAGGAAAATGATGATGGAAATATATTCAGATAGCATATGACAACCAAACAGCAAATAGAGCAATTAGGTTTTAGGCAAAAGTAAACCACCGCCAATAACTGGTAGAAGCAACAACCAGAAAGCCAACCAATTACTTTCCTAGGCCAGTATTTTGCACAAGGAGAAAGGAGTTTAGAACAAGAAGTAATATTTAAATAACTGGAATGGGGGAAATTTTGTTTTTGTTATTATTCATTACAGAAATATTTTCAATAGGTAATAAGCTGCATTCTACATTTCAAGTGACTATGAAATGTAATGGGAAAGGGAGTGGAAAAAATACCATGCAACTGCTGGTAGCTAATGCCACTCAATTCTGAGGATTACTGGGTAGTAATGATGAAGAAATTCCTAGACCACAGATCGTGGCTTTATCCACAACATTTGTATTGGAGGTAGATTTTTCCTGAACTTCTTTGAATGAATTTGAGGTCCCATGCCAAACAACATCAATTATAAGCTCCTTGGAAGAGGAGTCAACTTTTTCTCATATACACGCACAACCCATAACTCCCAGACCTTCATCCCTGTCTTAGATCACTAGATGTTACTACTGTATTATGATAATCATCCTTCTTCCTGTGTTTGTATATGGATGGAGAAAGTAATAACCTTTGTGATTCCTCATGGCACTCTGGCTGCAAATCTGAGAAGAAATTATGTGAGCCACACAAAGGTAGGCAGGGTCTTTTCTCCCTTACTTTGTCCATCCCCCCTCCCCACCCCCTCAAAACAAAATTCAAGCCGCCGTTTAGTAATAAGAGAAAGAGGTACATGTTCCAGTCAACAGTTTTCAAACAGATACCTTGTTTAACTGAAAGCTAATAAGGTATCACATAGCAAGAGTGATGAGTAGAGCTAACCTAGTGTAAGATAAAATCGTAGCAGCATTTTTTACCATCTACTGAGATTTCAGAATCTAACTGAGGAAGTCAAATAAGGAAGGAGTTGCAGTAATCAGCATCCTAAAAGCAAGTGACATCAGGCTATGTTAAAAATTTTAATAGCCTAGCAGTATTTCTTCCTTGTTAATTAAAGGGATGAACACTATTAACATGAGCTTTTTTCTTAATCACAAAACTAGGTCTGTTAAGACCCTCTTGGTTTTATTGGATCTGATTACTGCCAAAAAGACAGCTTTAAAGTCAAGAGCAGGTTTAATGAATTTGAGCCAATTTTAACATTTCAGTACTAAAAAGCATTAATTTTTAATAAATTCTGTGACATACACATTTGCACTTGTACTGAAGCACAGATCTGAATGTTGCATGTATTTAACAGCAATAGTTCACATGTTAGATCCTTAAAAATTGATGCCAAAGGAACCATGCAAACACCAAAGATGATGAGACTTGAACAAGCACCATATGCAACTCAATAATTACCTTGAACAAGGGCAAATGAATCTTGAATAAAAGTAAAAACCCCTGGAATCAATGGAATAAATAAGGAACAAAGAAATTAATGCCATACCAGAGACATTCAGATATTTCAAATAAGTGAAAGGACCTCTTGATCGAATGTCACAAAAGCTAATGGCAGGTGTATTAAGAAACAATGCTCAAAGCAACTTGATGAACACCCTTGACAGACCTTCAGCACATTGAATGCTGCTAATGGGATTGAAGTCAAGGAGGCATTTCTTGTGCATTGTGCATATTATAAGATGATTGCTAGAGACATACTCTTGGAGCTATTCCAAAATGACCCTTAGTAAAGATCGTTATTTTTCATAGTCTCCTAATATACTCAAAGGAAACTTAAGAACAGTATTCTTCTTTTCACAAGGTAACCCTTGCAAAAAAAATTCACAGAAGAATCAGTTGGGAGACAGTGTTCATTAATAGGTTCTACTTTGGCTTCTGCTGAGCAGTAATCACTGGCCTGTGTAACAGACAGAGAATTTTCTTGAAGACAGACAGGCAATAATTTTGCTTTGCCATATTAAAAAAAATGCTAATAGCTGTTGAAGTAGCCAAGTAGAAGGATAGACCTTCCCCCACCACCAATAGGTTGTGGCTTGTACATCACCTTCTTTTGTACTTGAATAGCACAAATGCATGTAGGCATATGATCTCATGACTTAGGCACCAAAAAAGAGTAGCACATTCCAAAACCTGCACAAAATTCCCAAGTTGCTAATCTATACTATTTTATGAACTTCTTACAGCACAAAAATGGGCCAACTCACAAAAGGGTGTGGGCACCATCCAGACAAAAGTGTGATATGTGAGATAGGCATGTGGTGGGGATGAGGGGCAGAAACATCTTTTCATTTGAAACTCCTGCAAGGAGTGTGCATATGGGGGAAAAAAATTGAAATGTTCATTGCACATTTCTGTTTGTATACAACTAAAACAGGCCCTTTAGGTCCATTTTGTGGCCACTTTGAAAGTTTCAAAAATTGTTTTCTTTACATTTTGGAAAGTTTTTATTTTCCTGCTAATGTTTTAATGTAAGTGGAATTGTGTTGAAGAGTCAACTTTGGATTTAGGAAGAGATGTTGAGATGCCCAATCACTTGTGACAGGATGGACTGGAGTTTAGGGGACTTGGTGGATATATGGGAGACCTAGATTTCTCAACTGTTAGTGGTGCAGGGTTCCTTGTCTTCTCTAATGTAAAACACAGTATTTTTAACTGATTTCTGGAATTATGTGTTTCGAGCCATGAATATCACAACTTACTGCAAACATTTTCTCTTGACTGGGTACAATCACATACATTAATTTATGCAGCTCACTTCTCTGATTTTCTGATCTCAGTCTTTTCTCATCTTAGTCATTCTATATTATTTTAATACAAAAGCAGACATATGGCCCTGTGCTATTTTGGATTTGAAGAGCTAAGCAAACCAGATCACAGAATGATAATTGAAGGTGGAAGCATTTTTAAAAGGAACTGTTTCAGTATTATTTTCTGACTTTTAAATCTTCATTACTCATAATGCCATTCAACACACTCGGAAAAAATCAATTTCCCTAACATTGTGTCCTGTAGCTCTTGGTTTGTATCCAATATAATATCATTCTCATGGCTTTCCTTGTTTTTGTCCCACTATATTGCAGCAAAGCTCAGAAATTAATATCAGCTGGAGAAGAAGAAGAATGCTCATAAGAGTACTTAAAATATTACTTGAATAGTACAAGGATAACAGTTTTATTTACAATGGACAGTTTAATAGGCAACAAGTTACACCATTATGTTTAAACTGAGCGAGTTTTCCGATCAGAGAGGTTGATTTAGAAGTCAAAGAACAAATGAACAACTATCCAACATGTAATGTACACAAGACATTTTGGTTCTTTTCCAAGGAAGATGGCCAATTTAAACACAGTTAATTAGGACTCAATGCTTAATTAAGTTCAAGTGGTCCTCTACAAGATTCAATAGTCTCTAGATTGCTGTCTGTACATCAAGGTTTGCTCAAGAATAAAATAGAAATATTAAAGAAGGAAAAACATTTGTTAATATATAAAATGCAATCAGAAAGGAAAAGGTTGACCCATAGATCATATAAATACTTGTCTGATCTTGCAAGGAATTGCTGTACACCTTGCATTCTCATTTAAACCAATGGCAATTTACAGCATGCTCTGAACCTCATAAGATCAGGCCCATATGCATAAACTGCTTTTACTATGATTGTTGCAATATCACTAAGACCACGTTCATAGCTCGGACCCTGCTAATTATGGCAGTGTCTTGTAAGTGTCAGCAATGAAATACTCTTTTCAAAACTCAAGGCAGGGATTAGAACAGTTGTGCAAGGAGTTTCCTTAGTGTACACACAAGTTACTAATTTTTTATAACAACACACACCAAAATTACACCACGACCAGGTTTTTTGTTTCAGTTGGGCATCCCAAATCTTTAGGTCTAGTGTTATGGTATTTCACTCCACAGTGCCATGTCCTTGCCAGACATGGTATAGTAGTTCTTTTCCTGTACAGTGTCCCCTACCAAAGATCATTCCATTATTGTGGGGGTCTCTCTTCCTGAAAAAATGAGTATGGGTTCTTTCGAAAAAGGGGGGGGAGTTCCGAAAGAACCCTGTCTAGACTGTGCTTTTAAATTCGAAAACCCCTTTTTCAAAAAAGCACTTGGACATGAATATGCAAATGAAGCATGGGATATTTAAATTTGCGCTTCATTTGCGCTTTTGATTTGCCTCATTTACATTCCTCTTTCAAAAGAGGAATGTAGTCTAGACATAGCCTAAGTAGGATCTACACAATCCACCTCCTTGCTGCGGTTTCTCTGGGATGCTTCCTACTTTTCATTCTAAGGCTTTCTTCACCCACAAGCCATCTAAGATCCAGAATTAAAACCCCAGTGCTTATTCTCCCACCAGGTCTTCCCTCACCTCTATATTGACAGCAAATATCAACAGACATCATACCCGCTGCTAAACACTTCCCTGCCCATCTTCTCCCCTACACTTGGCAATTAGTAATTATAGACCCATGGGCCTCCCATCAGGTGCAACTCTGAAAGTTAATTGGCACCTTCTGAGCCATTTTCACCTGGCACCTAGTTCCAAAGAAATTAACACCCAATCACATCTAGACTGAGAAATTACTAGCTTATCCTAAGTCAATAGAACTCAATGGGACTCTATCAGTCAGGCTCAATATGCAAGGAGTATTAAAAACATATCTGGGACCCCCTTTGCTGTATGCTAGAGATGCAAGAAAAGAATCAGGGGCACAACTAGTCCTGTGCTGAGGGTAGAAAGGAGTAAATCTTCTACAGCAAGCAAGCAAGCTTCTCCTCTCCTTCACTGCCCCAGCACCCGCAGATGTCTGTTTGCACAAAAACCACATTAGGATTGCTATAGGTTTGAGAGGACGTATAAGGCTGGTGACATGGAATTCTAGTGAATTTCTAACCAGAAATTAAATTGTAATGTTAACTCCCCCATCTGTGGTTTCTGTCCCCCCTCAGGCAGGTGGGTGGTGCGATGCTCTAGAGGGGTAAGCACAAGCAGCATGGCATCTGAGGGTATGTCTACAAGCAGCATTATTCAGAATAACTGACGTTATATCAAAATAACTGAATGCCATTATTTTGAAATAATTGCAAGCTGGAGGACTTCTTACTCCAACTCCTCATTTTATGAGGAATAAGGGAAGTCAAAGGAAGTGTGTTCTTTCTTTGTTTTCCTGCTGTGTAGACAGAGACAAAAGCCGAATTAAGCAATTTTGACTTCAGCTACACAATTGACATAGCTGAAGTTGTGTATCTTAATTCAACTTTTGCTCTCCTGTGTAGAAGTACCCTGAGTGAGTTGTACTGTCACAGGGGATGGAAGCAGAGCCCGGCTATGTCAACACTACAGGCTTCTTGTACAAGAAGCTTTCAGCGGAAGAGATGTTCTGCAAAAACTTCTTGAGCAAGAGCGCGTCCACACTGTAAAAGTGCATTGAAAAAGCTTTTGCACAAGAGAGCATCCAGACTTCATGGATGCTCTCTTGAAAGGAAACTCTGATTGCTATTTACACATACCTTTTTGCACAAGAGTTCTTGCACAAAAAGGAGTTATTACTCATGGGAGGAGGAATACCTATACTGAAAAAAACCCTCTGTTCTTTCATTTTACTTACACAAAAGCGCGCTTGAGGTGTGGACGCTCCGTGAGTTTTGCAGGAAAATGGCAATTTTTCCACAAAAAGTCTGTAGTGTAGACCTAGACTCAGAGAAGCTATCACAAAGGGAACTGCTTTTCTGCATTTCTGAGAGGCCTGGGGGGAAGAACCCTTCCCCCCCCCCCCCATAATCCCTTGGACAGCTCATAGCTTGAAGACCATATCCAATCCTATCCCACACAGGTAGAAGTATGCCTCTGCCCCAGGAGTCAGCATGGAGCTGTAGCAGTTGTAACTGAGTTTTCAGCAAACTGTTTTGCCTCCCATTGCTTTTTCTACAGGGGGTGAAAAAGAAAATACAGCACACACATTTTGTCAAGTCTTTACTGTCAGGAAATTGGAACTTTACTTTTTCTGATCAGGCCAGCATGGTCTTGGGATATTGCAGAAATTACTTCATTCTTGTCCATTCACGCCCAGGCAGGACCTCTCTTGAACTGCGTTTCTGGCATTCCTCAGGGTGGTTCTCTGGTGCCATAGAGATTACAGGGCTGGAAAATGGCATCTGTTGTACTTCCTTTTCACTTGTATGATGCTCTAAAGCATGTTTGAATAAATGATTTTGGAATCTCCCTCAGCGCATTTAAAAATTAAGTTAAAATACAACAATACAGCGGCAATTTGCACCAATTCACAACCAGGGAAGTGGGGAAGTGATTCTTTGGCAGTTTTACAGCATGCTTACCATTTTTCAGGGAGTTGAGCAAACACAGAAGGAAAAGCACACAATGGATGCAATGGCCTGAACTAATCTAACAATGTGATGAAGTGAGCCAATACTATCCAGTGGCAAAAATAGTTAGCATTTTCCAGCTTGTTACCCTAGTGACCAAGCAGTAAAACACTATAGATTAGTCATGTGTCTTACAGTTGGGAAATCAAACTCCATAAGATTTTGAAAAGGAATTTTGAGGCAAAGCAGTCTGGTTAAGATTTCAGCTCCCCAAATCCTTTGAACATTGTTTAAGGCAGAACAGAAAATCCCAGGTTTGATGGATTTCATTTCGGAATAATACCACCAGTTCTATCAACGTAATTTAGCACATCCTGAAACTGATGGTATTAGCATGACAGTTGCTATAGCTAACCTAAAAGGAAAATACCATTTTCACATCCACCTAGTCAAGAATTCTGAGAACCTTCTCTCCCCCATATGCATCTCTCTTCACATCAATACAATGTCTGCATACGTAGTGATAGAAAAATATCAGATTCCAGATCTACACCGAAGTTCTGAATTATGCCTTAAATTTTTATCATTGGGTGGTTGCTTCTTAAAAGAGATTTAAGATAATTTTAGATTAAAAACTGAGCTAGATTGCCTAATTTAAAGCAAATATGAATTTAGCTTCTTTCTGCTTGCAGAATCTTGTGAGCAGGCCATAATCTCCTCAGATTTATTTGAATGTAATCACTTTTCATTTATTTTTGATTCTGTTAATTGACCTTGAACAATACACAACTAGTAGTCAATATTAGGAATTTGAGCTGTCTTATGTACTACATTGTTGCTCTCTCCTGATGGGATGACTAGAACTGTTATTGCTACTGATCTTGCAAGTTTATCAGCACCCTCAACAGCCATCGTATCTTAAGAATATACCCTCAAGGCGGTGGATCTGTGGGATCTTGTAGGGGAAAGGAAGCAGTTTAACAAGAGGCTGAGAGAGTACTGAGGACTTTCAGTTTTAAATCTTCCCCTTTCTTTACTATGCAGGCTTTGCCAGAGATGATATCTCTAGAGAAATTTAGGCTGCTGTAAGAGTCACTGCCTACGGATATTTAATTTTCTTTTGTCATTTTCCAACAAAGTAAATGCACAGGCATTGTTCCAATGATAAAGGGTGAGTCAGATCCTTGTTAGTTTATATTATTATGTATGGTCCAGGCCTCTGGATTTTTTGAATCACAGAATCATAGAAGATTAAAGTTGACACACATCTCGTGATGCCATCTAGTACAACCTCCCGGTCAAAGCAGGACCAACTCCAATTAAATCATCCTCAGCAAGGGACACGTCAAGCCTGGCATTAAAAGCCTCTAAGAATGGAGATTTTGCCACTTCTCTAGGCAATCCATTACAGTGCTTCACCACTCTCCCAGTAAAATATTTTTTTCTTAATATCCAACCTAGGCTTCCCCCACTGCAACTTGAGACCATTGTTCCTTATTCTGCCATCTGTCACTATTGAGAACAGCTTAGCTCCATCCTCTTTGGAAACACCCTTCAGGTAGTTGAAGGCTGCTATCAAATCTCCCATCACTCTTCCCCTCTGTAGACAAAACAAGCCCAAATCCCTCTGTCTCTCCTCATAGGTCATGTGCCCCAGCCCCCTAATCATTTTCATTGTCCTCTTCTGGACTCTCTCCAATTTGTCCATATCCTTTCTGTAGTGGGGAGGGAGGGGAAACTGGGTTTAATACCCCAACTGCAGCTTCACCAGTGCCAAATAGAGAGAAATAATCACTTCCCTCAATCTGCTGGCAATGTGCCATCTAATGCAGCCCAATATGCATTAGTCTTCTCTTCTATGTTTGGGACTCTGCACTTGTCCTTGTTCAACCTCATCAGATTTCTTTTGGCCCAATCCTCCAATTTGTCTATGTCACTCTAGACCCAGACCCTGCCCTCTAGCATAACTATATTTCCCCCCAGTTTAGTGTCATCTGTGAACTTGCTGTGGATGGAATCCATTCCACCATGCAGATCATTAATGAAGATGTTGAACAAAATTGACCCAGTACCGAACCTAAGGTACTCCACTTCGTACTGGCTGCCAACTGGAAATCGAGTTGTTGATCACTACCTTTTGAGCTCAATGATCTAGACAAATTTCTGTCCACCTTACAGTCCATTCACCCAAACTATACTTCTTTAACTTGATGGCAAGAATACTGTGGTAGACCATAGTTAATGCTTTGCTAAAGTCAAGGTGTATCATGTCCACCACTTTCCCTATATCGACAGAGCCATCTATCTTATCACAGAACACAATTAGGTTGGTCAGGAATGACTTGCCTTGTGTGAATCCATGTTCCTGGTCACCTTCCTTTCCCCCAAGTGTTTCAAAATGAAGTCCTTGAAGACCTGTTTTGTGATTTTTCCAGGCACAGAGATGAGGCTGACTAGTTTATAGTTCCTTGGCTGGTTCTTCTTCCCTTTTTATAAGATGGGCACTACATTTACCTTTTTCCATTAGTCTCTGACCTGCCCAGATCACCACGAGTTTTCAAAAATAATAGCCAGTAGCTTTCACATTAGCCAACTATCTCAGCACCCTCAGATGAATTGATTTGGTGTTATGGACTTGTGGATGTCCAGCTTTTCTAAATAGACCTTAACCTGTTCTTTCACTACTGAGGGCTGCTCACCTCCTCCTCATACTGTGCAGCAGTGCAGTGCAGCAGTCTGCGAGCTGACCTTGTCTATGATGAGCGAGGCAAAAAAAAAATGAATACAGGTTGGACCTCCCTGGTCTGGAACCAGTTTACCAGACCAGGCGAGGTCAGGTCTTGGGGCTTTTCTAGAGCTCCGCTCTTGGCCACTGGCCTGCCCAGTGCACTTTTCCTGGCCTGCTGGTAGGGATCCCAGCCCTGCCAGCAGGCTCGTTCTGGTCGGCAGTCTGGTCTGGTCAGCAGGGATCCATGCCCCAGCCACCGGCCCAACTCCAGCTGGCAGGGCTCCTTGCCAGGAATCATGAGCCCCTCTCTTGCTGCCAGCCTGCTGGCTGGACTCTCTGCATCCAGGCCACTGTCCCTGAGGGCTGCTTGCCACCAGACCAGCTGAGTTCCCAGCCATTGTCAACCTCTGTGACTGGGAATCTCTGGTCTAGCAACATCCATGGTCCTGCCAGACCACAAATGTCCCCTCTCCTATTTATTTCCAGTTTTCATATCCCCTACTCATAACTCCAGTCATCTGAAGAAGTGGGCTGTGCCCACGAAAGCTCATGATACCATCTACATGTTTTGTTAGTCTATAAAGTGCTACCAGACCATTCGTTGTTTTTTTCCAGACCAGAAAGGTTAAACTTGTACTTCAGGTTTTTCCACATATCTGTTCCTGGGTTACCTTTCTCATTCAGCAAGGGTTCCACACCTTCCCTGACCACCTTCTTATTGCTAGCATACCTGTAAAATTCTTCTTGTTTCCCTTCACATCCCTTGCTAGCTGCAACTCCAGTTGCACTTTGGCCTTCATGCATGCTCAGACAATATTTTTATAATCCTCCCCAGCCATTTGTCCAAGTTTCTACTTCTTATAAACTTCCTTTTTGTGTTTAAGCTCATGGAAGATTTCTCTGTTAAGCCAAGCTTGGCCACCTGCCATATTTGCTGTTCTTTCTGCACATTGGGATGGTTTGTTTCTGGTCCTTCAGTAAAGCTTCTTTGAAATCCTGGACTCCTTCCCTCCTTATATGCCTGCCCATCAGTTCTTGTAGAGAAGGAGTTGGCAACCTTTTCAAACCAAAGAGCCAAACTACACTGAAATTCAGAGCAAGTGGTCAACAAAGAGCCATATAGGAATGCCCATTTGCATGACTGAAAATATACAACTTAATATTATTGATAACTGACATGAAGATCAGTAATAGCATAAATGAAACATTGTATTCACAGACTTTATTTAATGGGACTTCTGCATCTTTTTGCACATTTCTTTGAAGTTTACATCATAACTGATCAAATCCAGCTTCATGCATGCATTCAGGCTATCTTCTGTCAATCTTATGGCAGGGGGCTGGTGATGTGGAGGTGCAAGAGTCTGAGTTGGGGTGTATGAGGGACTCAGGGCAGGGGATTTGGGTGTATGATGGACTCAGAGCACAAGGCTGGGGTATGAGAGTGCAGGAGTGTTATGACAGGGCACTGGGGATATGGGGGTGCATGAATTTGGGGAGTGGGGGCTCAGGGAAGGGGGTTCAGGTGCATGATGGGCTCAGGGTTGGTGTGTGCTGGGGTGCAGGAGGGTTATGATGATGCAGTCAGATGGGCCTGGGCTCCAATTGGGGACTTATTGGACAAGCTTCATTTTTAAATAAAGTAATATATTATGTCCAGCACAAAAGGTTTCAACATTGTCTTTATTTATGGCAGGAAGGGGAACCTTTTTTAGGTTGAGGGCCACTGACCCACAGAAAAATCAGTCGGGGACCACACAAGTGAGAAGCAAAACACAAAAAAAACCCCCAAAAAACAAAACAAAACAAAAAAAACCCTCATTCCCCTCGTGCTCCAGCCCCATGGTAGGGGGAGGGGTAGGGAGGACTGAGGTTCAAGGCCTCAGGCCAGATTTACTCTTCTGGGGTTCCAGAGTTAGTGGATTTTGTGGCTCCCCTAAGCCCTAGAGTGGGGACAAAAATGAGGGGTTAAGTGTATGAGATACGGCTGCCACTGAATGGGATAGTGATGAGGGTGTAGGATCTGGGTGGGAGGTGGAAAGTAGGAGGGTGTAAGTGGGCGAGGTCTGGGTGGGAGGTAGTGTGCAGGAGCAGGCTGGGAGTAGGGTGTCTGGGCAGAGGGCTGGGGACAGGGTGTCTGGCCATGGGGCAGAGTGTCGAGGCAGGAGCAGACTGGGGGCAGGGTGTCTGACCAAGGGGCAGGAGCAGGCTGGGGACAGGGTGTCTGGCAAGGGGGCAGGAGTGGGCTGGGGCTAGGGTGTCTAGCCAGGTGGCAGGTGGCAGGAGCAGTCTGGGGACAGGTTGTCTGTCCAAGGGACAGAAGACAGGAGCAGACTGGGGGCAGGCTGTCTGGCTGGGGAGGATGAGTGAGGGGTGCAAGGGCTGGGCATGAGTGGGTAAAGGACACTTCCTTGCTTTTGCACCACATTGCAGGCACTGTGTAACATGGCCTCCTGCTGCTCCCTCTCTGCATTTGCCAGAAGGAAGCCTCCAGGAAGTTTGTCCTGGGGAAAGAAAAAGGGCTGCGTACAGAGCCATTTCTCTCTCCACATGCTGTGGGAAGGAGAAGGGCATTGCACAGAGCCCATGCTTGTTCCCCACATGCCAGATCTACTGGGGAGGTTAGGGGCTTTCTCCCCCCAACCCCTTCCCCACAGAAAGCTAGCACTGTTGTTCCAATCTTGGAGGGGGGGCATAAGTCTATATCACCAGTGCTGGCTCCCTTCTGCGGGGAGAGCTAGAGGGGGCTGAGTTGGAGATCCAGGGGAGCCATATCTGGCTCTCTAGTGAGCCATATTTAGCTTGCCAACCCCTGTGGTAGAGTCAAAGTCTGCTTTTCTGAAGTTCAGGGTCCATGTTCTGCTGTTATCCTTTCTTCCTTTTGTCAGGATCCTGAACTCAATTATCTCAATTAACTGAACCATTTTAAGAATGATTTCCTCTTGTTGTTTTAAGCACTGTGCCACTCTCCATGAAATAAAGAGCCAGAGTCCGCCACATGAACATTTCTAGGGAAATTGGAGAGCCTGCCACTTACTTTTACTTAGCCCTAGTCCAATTGAATGGCTATTAGGTTCTTTTTCCTTGCTTGAGCTACATACTTTGTGTGGAAGAAGAGAGGGTTGTTGAGGGAATAACAGATATTCTCCTACAGAGTTCTATGCTATGTATGTATACTTAAAGTCCCACCTCTGCTGCCTACATCCATAATGCCAGCAAGTTAGAGATGCTGAGTAATCTCAGAGAGTTCCCTGTCTAGACGCTGGCTCAGGCCTATGCCTTAGCCTCATCCCAGTATAATAGAGATAACCTCACAGTATGTCTCCATACCTCACAAAGGCCTATGATTAGTACTGTCCTCAGCCCAGTGGAATAAAGTATGCGAATGACTGAGCTCAGAAGGTTGGACCCAGACATCAGCCCTGTAAGACAGAAATGTTGGGCGAAGAACTTCAAAGAAGCTTATCCTTTCTCATTATTCCAGCAAGGAAGAGATACATAGCTGTTAACCTCACAAAGCTCTATACTTTGGCACCATCCCAGATAGCTAAAGGGTTGATCCATAGATATCACCAAGATAAATACTCTGACATCAGCATCGCAAGTTAAAGATGCTGTATGACAGATCTCACAAAAATCTATACTTTACCATCGTCTCAGCAAGTTAGAGGTGTGATGCAAAATACTTCACACTAGCCTATGTCTTCGGATAAACTAATGATGATGAGCAATCAACAAAAGAGTGCAGCCAGTGCGAGAGCAGCAATCCTTCTGCTAAAAATAAACATAAGAATGAACATACTGTGTCAGACCAAAGGTCTAACCCAGTACTCTGTGATCCAACAGTGGCCAGCGGTAAGTGCTTCAGAGGGAATGAACAAAACAGGCAATCACCAAGTGATCCATCCCCTCTTGCCTGTGCCCAGCTTCCAGCAAACAGCGGCAAAAGACACCAGCCCTGTTTATCCCAGTTAATTACCATTGATGAACCTATTATGCATGAATTTATCTAGCTCTTTTGTGAGGCCTTAAAGTCTTTTCCTTGGAGATGTTCAGCTTTTGTGGAGCTCCACCTTTTCCAATCTTCATGGGTTGGGACTCTGCACAGTCTCCAATCAGAAATACTGATGAGACATCAAAAGTCCAGTTACCATAATTATGCTATCCTCTTCCCTCTACCCCAACCAGCTTCAGGCCTCTTTAACCTCCAAGTATTGGCCCCCGAGGCTAGGAGAGGCAGAGCTGAAAGCTACTAGTCCTGGCCACACTTTCTCTTCCCCTGCAGAAAGAACTTCCCCTGGGTGCAGGAAGCTCCTCTTCCCTAATTTCCTGACCCCATCACTCCCTGCCGTGGAGCCACTGCTGGACAGAGCAGAAGAGACATGGTCACCTTCAACTCTACCGTTCTCTGTATAGTAAGTTGAGACTTTAGTTATGGAGGAGGGGTCAGGTAAAGGGCAAAATTATTGGCCCTGTGGGGACTGAGAAGCCCTCCAGCACTTTGGAGTTGTTTTGCTTTGCTGAGACGTGGGAGAATTGCTTAAAGAAGTTCAGGTGTTTTCAGTCTGAAGCCATTCTATCAAAGCAGTACTTTGGGGCAGGTTTGTGGATAATGTAGGGCTAAAGCCCACTGCGGGAGCTTGACCTCTGCCTCGAAAAGCAAATGCTGCAACAACTGGAAGGACTTGTTTGCTCTGAAGCACATGACAAAGATGTGAATCTATACTAGTTTCATCACATTGCCTGGCCAGGTGAACCCTGCTACTGCTCGTTAAAAATGAGTTTTGATACAGTGTTCCAAAGATTCACTTACACGCTTGCTTGTGTAGTAACGTGCCATGTAGACAAGCCCTAATTCCTCCTGCCAATTGGTTACATAGCTGGGAAATCCCAGTTGTCAAATCTGGTAATGTCCATCTGCATTGTCCCTGGGACTTGCAAGGCAAAAGGTCAAGTAAGGTCTGAAATAATTTATACTATTCTTTGCAGATTAGAACCAGTACTTCAGATTTGAATCAAACAGGGAGTTGATTTTCTGTTATGGATCCAATCAGTTCAAAGTCAATGAGAATCCTTCTATTGACTCAAGTTTGTGGCCAAAAGAGTCTAAAAATAAATGGTCCAAACCTTAACATACTTTTTACTTGATTTCCCATTCCTCATGAAACTAGCTAATGTGTTTTCATTTTTACACAGCAGTACAGTCTGCAAAGGGAAGCATATCAAATATAAACTAGTTTATGAGGAAAAATTAGAACCAGAAATTAATTTTAGATGTTTATCTTAAACTCAATACAGGAACATTTTTTTTCAAAGTACAAGTTTCATATCTGTTGCTTAGAAACCCTACCAAATTAGATGCTAAAAATGACTGTGTCATACATTGGGTACCATGTTTTTATGTCTTTAATAAGATGGCCTAATAACAGCTCATTGTGTATACAATGCATGCAGTACATTCTGCATTGCGATGTACTCTTTGAGAAACATTTCTATCATATTTCTTACTATCTCTGTAATTGATTTGTACTGGCCATGTCGTTTCAATATGCTGTCTGCACCTAACAGAAAATTACTTCTCTAGTATTTCCTAACTTCAGGAAGCATGTGTGAATGTGCCTTCCAACTCCGGTTGCTATGGATGCCCACAGTCTCATCTTGAAAGTCTAGAGAAGAGTAAAAAGCTAGTAATCAAGAGTTAAAAATTTTGAAATTTGGGGGGAGGGGAAACAGAGAAAAGAAGCAGTCATATTTCCCATGAAACTGAAGTAAAATTTGTCCTTTTAAAGATTCACTGCGATATTTTGCATCTGAGGCTTTCAGCAGTTTTGCAAAAGTTCAAAAGCAATTTTTAGTGAAATATATTGAGCTATTGCAGAAGTAATTGAGAAAAATCATTTTAATCATCATGTCCATACTTCAGAGAAAACATTTAAAAAGTACTTTTAAAAAATGCATTGATTTATTTCCACTTTAGCTACACATAAAGAGAAATTTAAGATATCATTATACCATACGCTGTACAGCTTTATCAGCCTAACTCACTCTTATTCAGTCTGCTGACACCAGTGAAGGTAAAAAAACCCCACCCAAAACAAAAACTAACACAAAAAAAAAAACCCCTCTGATCCATCTAAATGTAATTGTCTTATTTTATTTTAAACACAATGGAAGGAACATTCAACATTTCAGCATTATACCTGTATTTCTTTCTGAAGAAGACTGAATAACAGACTTTTTCTTCCTTCAATCTAATATAAAAGAAGGAAACAAATCAATACAGCACAGAGATTTTTAATCAGTAGTTTTAAAATCAGTAAGATAAGAATCTAACAACAGTATGTCATCAAAATATTGTGTGTATAAGTATGAACTAAAACAAGAATTAAACAGATGTAAAATAAATACATGTTTAAATGATCCTGAAAAAATTCAAGATGCAACAGCACAACATTAAAAGGATACCATACGTTATTTTGTTATACTGCTTAATTTTTGTTTATCTTCTGTCATTGATATAGTGCCATCTAAGCATCAAACTAACTTTATAGTCTCTCACTAGTGATGTCTTTCTTTCCAGTTGTCAAACACTGTTGTTTTTTGGCATATAATAAAAGCCAATGTCGTTTCACCTCTTAACTTTCTTATGGTCCAAGATTTCAATAGTTATGTACGCCCAAGAGAGCTCCTTAGATCCTTAGTTACCTTGGGTTCCCTCAGCTAGCTGGCTGCTATTGCAGCAGATGATAAATAATATTACAGTGTCATCTCTCTAATGCTGTCTACTTGTTAAAAATTTCTTGGCAATACAGCTCTATTGTAGAGCTATGACAATTACTATCAACTAAATATCTGCCTCCCTGGAATTTAGCAGCCAGTCCCCCACAACTTTCAGTATAACTTCTCAAATTTAAGTTACATTTTCCTTTCCCTGCTGTATGCAAACAATTAGTCTATCAAACAAATAAGTGGTATTTAAATCACACTCTCTTATTGCTTTTTTTTGTTATTTTTTGCGGGGTCTATACCATCACTCTTTTAGGCAGGATATCACTATCAGCATCTCATCATCACAGCACAATTCTAAATACTTCACTATTTTTCATCTTCTAGAAGCCAAAGCAGGAGACAGTTTTATGTAACTGAATTAAGGAGGAAAAGCGATCCACAGATGCATGTGGGCAGCCAGGCCCTGATTCAGGAAAGCATCAAGCATGTGTTAAATATTTGCCAATTGAAAAAACAACAACTAAATACTTGTTTAAGTATATATAAGATACATTGACTTCAATGGGTCTTAAACAGGTGCTTAACTTTAAATCATATGCTTAAGTGTTCACCTGATTGGGAAACTAGGTAGAATTATTTCACTTACCTTGCACTTGGAAAAAAGAAAGAGATATTAAAGTCCTAAATCCCATGCAGTCTTTGTATTGAGGGGAATTAACAATGTAACAAAAGTGTCTGAGGAGGAAGCAAAGAAAAGGCTGAATAGAGAACCAATGTCAGTCTCTCTTTTGATCAAAAGGACATCAGCAATGCAATCTGCTGTTTGTACAGAAAAAACTATAGGCAAAAAAAGTGTATACACAAATGGAAACATCTGTGCTAAGAAGCCACTTGAAAAATTACTGTGCTATATTTTGAAAAGGAAACATCTGCTTAACACTTAGCAGACTTTTAGCAACACAAAACTAGGGATTTTAATACTGCTAAATATATATACATGCTGTATATTTTACTTTAGAAGGTCGTACTATATTTTTAATATTATAATATCATTTCTTATTTGAAAAGTTTATTTTTGCAGGGAACTTTACTTTAGATTTCCTTAAAAGGACATGAGGTAGTGGATGTAATGCTCTATGTGCTTACATTGTTACAAACATTAGGAAAGTAATTACTGAAAATTAACATATGACATTTTTTAAAATGAACATTACTCAGTTTATGAACACTGATAAATGCTATTTAATTAACATATAGTAAACATTAATGTTGTTTCATTTATTTTAGTAGTCACAATCATTTAATCGATAAGTACATAGCACATTCTGATTATGATTTTAAAATCATATTCACTTCTCAGCATGTTTATCAATCATTTGTAAGCCTATTACAGATATAAATGTCAGTTAGTAAGCAGATAGTAATAGTATAATATATCTTGTTGATTTTATTGTGTTTCATATTCAATAAATATATTATTTATGCCTGTTTGTGATAATGGTTTATAGTGATAGGTTAATAAGAAACTACAGTTATAATTAATTGAGAGTTCTGATAGACTCAAACCAAGTTAGAAAAAAGGACAGCATATAGCATGAAACTTGTCCTCTAATTCAGGAAAGCACTTAAGTATATGCTTAATTATAAGCATTTCAAAGACTCCTTCAGACATGCAGTAGTCCAGTCAACACTGAAAAACTTACCCTGGATACAGTGGTTCTAGCTATCTCTAACCCAGAATTAAACCTTACATTCCTTGGCATGATCAGAGAAGCTTGTCAATGACCAACTATAAATTGATCTAACTGGAGCCAATATATTCAACTTTTCATAATCTGGATTGAGGCCAGAACATGGGATGGAAACAGTATTGGGGCACTGATGGATGATCTGCTATATCTGATTAAGGGCAGACATCCATTCTGATCCTCCTGGATAACTCTACAAAATGTGACACTATAAACAATGAGATAATGCTATTTCACCTGAGAGAAAATGTGCAAAAATGGTTTGAGGCCTTCCTGAAAGGATGTACCACCAGATTAGCAATGAGAAACTTCACTCTACCACTAGACCCCACACTTTAAGGAGTACCAAGAGGATCGATTTTCTATGTGGCCCTATTGAACATCTATCTGTATGTAGGCACTAGATAATTTGGTCAAATGATACTGGCTCCAAGTGCCAGCAATCGACAGATGCAACATAAATCTGTTTATCTTTCACCACTACCACCACAATGGCTCAGTGCTTGGATGAAATCAAGGCATGGAGGAATAACAGCTGGCAGAAGATGAAACTGAGAAAAATAGAAGTGATGTTGGTAGGTAGAAGAAAGCACTTCGAGGAATCTACAGCCACAATGCAGTCTTCTTGGTTTCAATGTGTGCACCCACAGTTGCTCAGTTCAGTCTAAGGATGTTCAAATGTGGTTAATTGACTAGCTGACTAGTTGATGGAATTTTCTGGCAGTGGAACCCGGGGTCAGCTGGGGATTCCCCACCTGACCCTAGGTCCTGGGAAAATGCCGTGCAGAGCCCAGGATTAGTTGGGAAGTCCGCAGCAGAACCTGGGCTCCACGGTGGCTGCCCCTTTGAAACGCTGCCTTGGGGTTTCAAAGCGGCAGTTCCGCACAGCTGCGTGTCTCTGCCATTTTGAAGTACCTCTCCTCCGCTTTGCTGTCTCTATCTTATAGAGGCAGGAAAAGGGGGGGGGAATCGACTAGTCGACTCGTCAAAAGATTATCCAATAAGCAAATGCTTATCAGATAGTCGACTAGTCTTTAACATCCCTAGTTAAATCCACCTTTAGGAGTGCTTCTGGATTCTTTGCCCATAGCAGGTCTGTATTTATCACTTTCTATCATCTCCACTTAGCTAGGAGACTTTGCCTGAAGGACAATGATCTTGCCTTGGGTGTATACAACTAAATCAGTTACCCCCATGGACTAAACCAACACAATATACTTGGGCAGTAAGCCATCAATTAAAAAGGCTGCACCAACATAGTTTATTGCAAGCACATCAAACCTGTCCTCCACTCTCTACACTCATTTGTCATAAACTATAGATTGTCAGTCCTTATTGTCAGGGCATTCAATGACCGAGGTCCATAGTGTCTAAAAGATCAGTAAAGCTTTGGGATGAAGACCCTGGTCAACAACACCATTCCCCAAGCACAAAGGAGTTGTCCATAGTGATGCAGATAGAACTAGAGGAGATAGAGTTTCTTTAAGGGTCAGTCCTATATTCTGAAACAAACTCTCACAGGAACCAACTAAACTAAACTATAGCTCACTGAGAATTTTTTTTTTTGATTAAGTGCTTTTTCACTCAGAAAATGCCAACAATCAAAACCAATTTTTGTGTGAAAACATATCAGTTTCAATTAAATTTTCAAAGGAAATTTCTCTCTATTTCTGGATGGAATTTCTGATCAAACCAGAGTAAGATCTCACCATCACCCACAAATAGCCAATAGTCTGGTGGTCACAACATTCATCTGGAATAGGGAGAAACTGGAATCAGAGCAGAGACTGGAACTTAGATTTTCCCTTAATACATGGGGTTTTGGCTATTCAGGGGTTTATGTCTTACACAACTATCCAAGCATGGTTTTGAAAAGTCTCATTTTCACTCCAAACAAGTACACAACCAAATTCTGATGCCTCAAAGATTTTTTACAAAATGGCATTCTTACTAAGGCGAATCAGAGACTACAATGCCTTCCATGCCAAGTGCAAAGTGTACTTCAACTTATTGTTCGCTGACAAATATTTGGAAACACCTACATATAACAACATTTTAAATAACAATAACAAAAGAACTTTACCAAAACAAAACACTGGAATGAGGAAAAGAATGGCCCACATATGACAGATTATCACCTTATATTATGTGCTATTGAAAGAGGCCACATAATGCTTTATCTTTCACCTCAGTTATATGAAACTATTCAGAACAAAGTAAGAGCTACACTAAGCAATCCCTGTTAAAAGACATACAAGTTAAGGATGAAATTCTGGCATATTTACTCACAATGGCATAAATTCTTGAGTCAGGTAGTCTCAGAGGAAGTTCAAAGTAAGATATGCAACTAAAGCTATGTAAATTACATACATAGCCGGTGTTAACATATCTTACATCGTGTTTCCATGCCATCCACACAGTGGGACTTGGCTGGCAGCAAATGCTTCCTTTGGCTTCCCTTACACCTCATAAGGAGCAGAAGTACCAGCACCAACAAGGGCAGCCTTTGAGTTTGATCTAGCAAGTTTACATTACACCCGCTAAATCAAACCCTGGAAGATTGAACACAGCGGCATCAATTTTCTGTGTAGTTTGGACGTGCCCAAACTAAGGGTAACAGAATCTGGAGAAAAGGATGAATGTTTCTGAGACACCTGTTATATATGAACAGAATAAATGGAAAAAGAAAATGCATATTGTTTTTGATAAATGTTTTATAGATAATTAAAATGAGACAAAAACAAAAAATATTTTTCTTTGCATTCCTCATAAATATCACACCTTTTGATTGATTAATTTTATATCTTCACACTTTTGAATGATTCATTTATTATACTTTTGTCACATACAGCCACTGAGAAGATGTCTATTATCAACAAACACTTAATGATATGGATTTTTTTTCTGAGAGTGCACAAATAAAAATGCCACCATAAAAAAAAAATTGGAACAATTTTGGGCTGCTGGTTACTGGTTACTCTCAGATTCCCTCCAGTTACTTTATCCATTTTGATTAGTGCCCATCCTCTGTTGAGCCATCTCAGACAGTTGGCCAAGAGTAAAGTATAATTTATCAACATACAAACATATCTAAGACATATGTTCAGGTTGTACCATGTGTATTCTTTGCTCACTAAAACAATTTGTTTAAATGAAATGAGATCAGTACATTAACCAGTGATCTGTTTAAGTTGCAAAGGACTGAGGCCAACTTGATTATCTATGGTCAAGTATCTGAATATGAGTTATAATTTCCAGAAGTGAAATTCACCTTACCTTCTGAGAAGCACATATTTATTCTGGCACGGAAGGCCACATAAGCATGTGTCAAGATATAGATTTAATGGAAACACCTACTAGGACTTTTTAAAATTAGGTAACTATAGTGAACCAAGACTGTAAGTGCTGGCTTTACTGTCAATTAAATCAAAGCCACCTAAATGCATAGTATGCAGCCTCCTATCAACTATGAAGGCCTCACTTGCCTGTGCACACATGTATTTGTGTAAATATATAAATGTATCTCTGTGGAAACACACACATTTGCATGTGGCAATTGGAGCTTATGCATATACCTTGATAAAATGTGGCCTCAGATATGTAGGTGAGGCATCCTAATTATGTAATAAAGAACCAAAATTCATAGTAATGATTTTTCACCTAATATCCTTTCAACCATGTGGTTTTACCTGCAATTCCATACTGTAATAACTATACAGATCATGTTGACCTAACTGTATAAAATTTATTTTCCCAAGAATAAAATAATTAAAAAATATATTAGTTCCTTTCCCTTTCATTCTCCTAATGGGTCACACTGCGCTTCACAACCACACACAGAAATTTCTAGCCTAGCACGCTGTATTTGACACAGCAGCAATATCACGTCCTTGTCAGATTCTAAGCCTTGACCTTTTTTAGTTCAGAGCTTATTCGTCAATATATCTCAAGCATGTAATTACTCCACAAATATGTTACGAAGCCCAATGTGAGATATTCATAATTCTATCAGTGTTTTTATTTGTCAGCACATGTAAAATTCATTAAATGCCTGACCTTGACAATACTCCCTTCTAATTCCATCAAATCCCTTTGATGCTCCCACTCTCAACATCATGGGGTTTTTTGGCCTCACAGCTAGAGGTGCTTGACACATAGTACACATATATCTCTGTATCACTCTATATAGATTCAGATGTAGATATGACTTGGTTGTTTCATCAGGTCTCTGCAGTAAAACCTCTCAGCAGCCCCAATAGACCCTGTTCAGAATTTAAGCTGCCACAGCTCCCCTGGCCCTGAGGCTCATCCATCTAATCACTTCACAGGCTCTGAGCCCCAGGCAATCCTGCTCAACAGCTCTGACCTCTTCTTGGTAAATAGGAACATTGGGAGACCACACAGGAGAAACAATGTTTAGCTCAGGTCATCTGCACAGACTATGCACAAAGCAAGAATTGGGATGCTGGCAAGGGAAAAGAAGAAAATGACTTAATTGTCCACGTGGAACAGTCATGGGGGAGGAGGGAGATTCTGAAGTCTTATGGTTAGGGTACCTACCTGGAAGGTTCTCTCCACTTCCACCATTCTTTTATTGTTGATCCAGAGTGCACCAGCTTCAACAGGAGAGAGTGAGGGGGGCCCCATACCAGAATACAACTCAGTGGTTAGAGCACTTTCCTGGCAGGTAGAGACTCCTGTTCAAATCCTTTCTACCCTGTAGTAAAGGGGGAATTCAACCTGGGTTCCCGCATCCCAGGGCAAGTGCTCCAACCACTGATATGTTCTGGGATCAACCCCACTGCCTCATCTTCTGGCCAAAATTTTGAGTGGGATCTGACGTAGCAGGCATGTACAGAGGCTGGCTACCAGATCATGAATCATGTGAGACATAGGCAGCAAACACCTATCTTCCTCCTGTTAATGAAATACTCTGAGGCTTGGGATTTATGTCCAAATACCTAGAGGAAGACAGCAGTGTGCATACCTGAAGATACATACATATGCATCTAGTCACTTTTACTCTGAAAAAAACTTAAGGTTCAGCGGAGATTGTGTGGATCACAATAGAAACAAAACTGAGGTTTAGGGGCCTAAACCTGACATTTAGATGCTTAGCTTGAGGGTTTAGGTACCTTCATAAATTCCACCCTAATTCCCTTCAGATGAGAACAAAGTCACATTTCCTTAAAGGCCAGGCTACCCAGCAATCTTTTTAACTCGGGTGAGTACCTGCAATAATGTGACTGTACAATGAATGAGGGTACTAATCATTCCCCCATCAGATGCAGAATGAAGTATTCATGTTCTGTGACAGTGCTCTTTAAACATGAATTAATGAGTTGTAACATCACAACCTATTGCTAAATCTACCTTTTGATTTTCTAAAATATTATGCTGCTTAGATCGAGCATTCTAATTGGCTGTGAACATGTGAAAAACAATTCTTAGCTATTAAATAGAACTTCATACCCATTAAATAATTAATCCTCCAAACATCCCTGTCAGGACAAATAGGCAAGTGTTGCTATCTCTGTTTTACAGACAAGAGTAGTTACGAGTGGCTTGCCTAAGGAGACAGTTAATGGCTGGCTGAACAGGGTTAAAACTTAGTTATTTCTGGCTCCTAGACATATATTCAAGCCATTAGACTACGTTGGCAGGGTCATGCCATGAAGCTACAAGGAAACACATAAAAATAGATATAAATAAAAACAGCTGGATCTCATTTTATGAATCTTTTCAAAAATGGTGGGCACAAAATTTTAAAACTTATAGCTAGCATGTGAGCAGTAAAGCTGAAGATGACTTTCAGGCTAACTGCAGGTTGATTGTTGCTATTTCAGCCAAGCAGCAGAGAAAAAGTAGTATCTAACACTCACTATGAGATGTAGAGAGCAGCATGCAAGAGATATGTAAAAAAACAGATGAAAAAATAGTTCATTATAGTGATAATGCACTATTATTTGTCCATTATGTGACAAATGTTATTCCTAAGTAGAACATTATTTCTTCACTTGTATAAGTAGTCATTATCTAGCCTGTAATTACTGAAATACATTAGTACTTTAATCACATTTTAATAAAATATTTGTATAACTCCAAAATAATTTATCAACCATGTATTATTTATAAGTATTTATATATATGGGTATCTAATAAAAAGTAACTTACAACTTAGGTCCAGATCCTTAGTTAGCTTGAAGAGACCCCATCAACACCACCTGAGAATTTGAGTCATAATTCTGAAAACTGTCTTACTGGGGCTAGTTTTTACTCATTCCGTGAGGAGTTCTATGGGGCTCAGTAACGCTATTTATGTGGGGATTATCAATATAAACTAGGTTTGCAAGACTGGGGCCTGAACTGGGGATGAGAGAGAAAAAAACTCGTTGTCTCCTCTTGCTCTGCAAAACATGTGATAAAGCAAACAGCATTTTGTTCATAATATGGCCGTCCCAAGCTCATGTTGATAAAACCACGACACTACATCAGCATATTTTTCCTGGGTATAAAATAACAACCTGTGGAACTACCTAGAAAAGCATTTCCAGACTAAAGAATAGCATAAGCCAGATCTTGAACTTGTATACGCTGTTAGCCAGTTAAAGTCAATGGAACAGTGAAAACTTATACTAGCTGAAGGTTGAACTCCCAATTTTAAAACTATTATCTCAGGCTGTTCTAGGGTGGAAAGTGAATGAAGTGCATACCATAAGAGAGGAGAAGGAGGAAACTTTGCTTTCAGAATTTATATTTTAAAAGTCATTCTTATTTAAAAATGTTCCACGGATTTGATTATTGGAATAAGTTCCAAAGATTAATGGGTAAAAGACAAGATGGTGGTTGTCAGGCACATAATAAACTAATATATCACCTGATTATAATTTTTATCACATGGATATAACTTCCATATACATTTATATATACATAAAAATGTTGGGAGAGAGAGTTTCTTTTGCTTCTTCACGAATGTGTTTTGGTATATATACAGGTAGTACCTCTAAAATCTGGGATTTTCTGGTCCGGCAACATCCATGGTCTGGCATGACCACAGATGTTCCAGGATCAGAGAGTCCTGATGCACTGCAGGGAGTTGGGGTCTGTGAGCTGGCGTGAGGCTCAGCTGGGCTGCCAGGGGAGCCAGGAAGCCCGGTGGAAAGGGGAAGGGAGAAGGGTAGGCAGCAGCAAGGGGCCTGAAATGACTTCCCCTGATCTGGAAAAATCCCTCATTCAGGACCAGTCAGGTCCCAAGGATGTTGGACCAGAGAGAGTCAACCTGTTTATATACATACACACACACACACACACACACACACACACACACACACACACCCTTCCTAGATGAACATACCTACTTGTATACACACATACACCCCTAGAGTATGTGTCTAGATATAAGTATATAATAATTATCCATAATAGCTAATTACTCTACAATGTAGTAACATGGGGCATGTCTAGACTACATCCCTCTTTTGAAAGAGGGATGTAAATTAGGCAGATCGAAATTGCAAATGAAGCTGGGATTTGAATTTCCCGTGCTTCATTTGCATAATGGCAGCCACATGTTCTTTCGAAAAAGGGTATTTCAAAAGTGAAACCGCTATCTAGATGCAGCTCTTTCGAAAAAAACCCACCCTTTTTCGAAAGATCTTGTACTCCTCAAAAGAAGAGGAGTTCAGGATCTTTTGAAAAAGGGTTTTTTTTTTTTCCGAAAGAACTGCATCTAAACAGCGGTTTCACTTTCAAAAAACCCTTTTTCGAAAAAGCTCTCGGACGCCATTATGTAAATGAAGTGTGGGATATTTAAATCCCCACTTCATTTGCACTTTTGATTTGCCTAATTTACATCCCTCTTTTGACAGAGGAATGTAATTTAGACATAGCCATGGAGTCCTGTGGGACATTAAAGAATAACAGATGTATTTTGGCATAAGCTTTTGTCGGCAAAATCCCACAAAATTTCCATTCTATGCCTCTGACAAGGTGGATTTTTGCCCAAGAAAGCATATGCCCAAAATAAATGTTAGTTTCTAAAGTGCCGTGGGGCTCCTCTTTGTTTTTGCAGATATAGATTAATATGGCTACCCCTCTACTACAGTATAGTATACTCAATACTAAATACAAATAATTGAAATAGCTAGCATGTTACTATATTTGTTAAGCAATCAGTCCAGCATATGCTCTGTGCAGGGTTGAGCTCTGATTTCAGCACATCAGACCATGATTCTTTATATTACTCTATTGATTATTAACATTTCTACAAAACATCTTGACAGTTTACAAATCTTCATATATTCCAAGTAATTTGTTGTCAGTTAATTGTTTATGGGTAGCTTTGAAATATTGTTCTAATATACCCATTCAGTCTATTACTGTATTCTCAGTTTTTCATTTTTATTTAAAAAAAATGGTGTATGTATGGATTTTTGTTGTTGTTGTTGTAAAACAGAACAACACTTACACCTAGTACAGAATTCTTGTCTGCTTCCCAGAAGATGCCACATTTGGAGTTTTACAGGACATTTTCAAAAATTCAAGATGTTCTTGCACCAGACTTATTTGCTTCCCTGCTGCTGATGTGCCAAAGTTAAGAATGTTCATAATTCTTATGGAAAAAAGATATGTAGCACTTTAAAGACTAACAAGATAGTTTATTAGGTGATGAGCTTTCATGGGGGCAGACTCACTCTATCTTGTTAGTCTTTAAAGTGCTGCATATTTTTTCCCTTTTGTGTTACCAAGATCAAACTAACACAGCTACCTCTCTATTACTTTTCATATTTCTTATGGCAGCTAAAGGAGAGACACTCTACACAATGACTTCATAATGATCTGATAATGCCTTGTCATAATCAATTTTTAAATGTTGAATGAGTGCCTCTGCAAAGCAATCCACCTTCCTCAACTCCCCATATAGCAATGATATATGAAAACACAACCTCAAGTAAAGAGCTTTGATATTTTTTTTAAAAAAGAGGCAGACCAATAACAAACACTGGGGTGTCTATCCCCTATGCTTAGTGCTGCTTCTGTGGGTTAAAAATGTCTACCCATAATTCAAAGAGAGTCTGAGGAACTCCATCATTGATTATTGAGAAGCATGAAACTTAAGCCCAGATCCTGCAGAGATGAATGCATACAGATCCCTGAATCTGCAAGAACCCCAAAGAGGTCGATCTATGTATGTTTCATTATAGGATCAGCATCTCATTGCTGCATCTCAAAACTTTATCTATAAATTTCTGCAATTCAGCTCATTGCCTTTTCCTTCTACATATATTTAATTTTTCTTTTTGGTCTTGTTAGTGGGGAAGCTACAGTTGATTCACATCCTCGTGGGATGGACTAAGGTCCTCACTACTCGGATCTATCACCGGTCGTAATATCAGTAGATTTTAGGCGCAGTCAATAAAAACTGGCAAGTGGTTAAAGTTAAACAACAGGACTATATTTTAGTGCAAATTTAAATAACATACATCCAATAACCATGGAGGGCAGTCCTCCTATGGTTACTCCTAATAATAATTACCAGAGTCCTCGGCGCAAACAGGATGATGGTGGCGATGCTGGTGACCTCAAGCCTCTGGCTGATTGAGAGCCTCGGGCGAGGAACAACCAGGAGTCCCTCAGTGGCAGGGTCGTTGGTCAGGCGACCTCAATCCTTAGGCTAATTTGAAGCCTTTGGAGATGTACAGCCTGTGTGATCCCTCGAAGCGCTGAGGAAGATTTCGAAGACGGCCAATCTACCTTCCGCAGATACGTTTGGTCTTTGGTCCTCTTCCCGCTCTTCAGCTGCAGCCGGAGCAGACGATGGACGCTAGACTCTAATAATCCTATCCTATCTAACCTAAAAGAAAACCCTAATCTAATCACCGACGCACCCGTCGAACAGACGCGATGACGGCCGATAAGCAGAACCGCTACGCAGCCTGCCGAACAAGCACGACGACGAAAGCTAAACTACTCCAAAATACTAAACTAGCTAACTAAACCTAACACTACCCAAAAAGAAAGAAACAAAGCCTTCCGCCCTGTTTAATTCTTAAAGACTGTATTAGACCTCACACATTCTCTTGACCTAGGACTAAGATTAGGACCTCTCTCACTCTCTTATACTATACCTAACCCGACGCACATATACCCAACGCCACACCAACTGTTGCGTGGTACAGGCTTTTATAATATGGGCTCATGAATATTCATAATATTTCACTTTAAATCAATTGGCTCATTCAAAAATGCTAATTTACATAGCTTTACAATGATTGGCTAAGGAGAATCATAACAAGCGCATACATTATCTTTTAAATTCCAACAGGTAAGTTGGTGGATGTGACATACGTGAGCTACGTGCCAAAACATTTTGTCATTATGGTAGTTTACAATGATTGACAACCTCATTGATTGACATTTGATCTCAATTCATTCTAATACTCTCCTTTCTGTTTTCTTTACATAAGGTGTCCAGATAACGTATGAACTCAGGCTTTACATTTTCCATATTTGCTCTTATTAAAATACAATAATAGTAATAATAACAATAATAATAATAATCAAGACATTTTCATATACATAAAATTCTGTGTACAGTCTTGATCAACTTTCTATATGAACAGAGCAAGGGAAGACACTTAAAAATGTTCCCTTGAGAACACTCAAACATTTACTTGTGAAATTGCTTAACAGATCATAGAAGAATGTGTTTGAAATACAATATAGCAAATGAAAAATAATTCTACTGATAGGCAAATCAGATTAAAATAACGTGTTTTCTAGAATAACTGTAGCACCATTGTGTCTAACAAAAAATGTTTTAAATTTGAAAAAAAAATATGTTTAATAAGAAAACTTTCATTGAAAATTGGAATTATTTTCATATAACACATTACTATTGTAAAGAGGAATTAATCCTTACTTTAACCTACATCTTCTACTTTGTGTCCTGCATATTATTTTGAATTATTTAAAAATTCTGAATATAAAACATGTTTATTATGAGTACTTACCCTATAGCAACTGTGGTTTTTGACATGCCAGTGTGGAGCCAATCTAGGTGGATCACCCTGAAGAGACAGGATTTTTCCCACTTCCCAGGAGTTAGCAAAATTGGGAAAGGCTTCCTGAGTACACAATTTGTTAGTATTCACAAGTGATTTTTGCAGAAATCTGTCATAAAACTGATATTCTCGTGTTGGGAAGGTCTGTTCAACATCAGTGTGAATACCAAGTTCTAGAACTTTTGCCCCACAAAGAATTAGTTTCCTTTTGCTGTGGTCTCAGTGCCCTCTATATGCCTTTCTAGCACTTCTCCGGACTCCCAGGGTGATTTCCAAAATGAAGAGAAACAAGGCCACAATCATTCTTGTGGCTCCATACTGGTTGAGGCAATTTCTGCTGACAGACTTATTATAGATGTCCATTTAACCTTCAATCCAGGTCCCAGACTTCTCAGACTTGATCTGAAAACATTATGGCTAGATATTTCATTTATATCCACAGTAACTGCACACAACCACATTGCTTTTGTCTGGCTGAATATCATGGACAAAGACTTCTCCCAGAAGGTCCAGAAAACCCCTATTACACAGCAGGGAAACATCTACCAGAAAAACATATTATTCTGAATAGAAAAGGTTACTGATATTGGTAGAAGAGGTTATTGATTTTGGTAGCAAAACACGGTCTGAAACCAGGCCACCCCCCTTATGGTATTTAAAGCAGGTGTGCTTTTCATTCAACTTTATTTAGGCCTACATTGCCATCCATCTGTTACAGTTGTATTTAGTCTGCTCTTACACAACAATATCAAAGTTTCTAAAAGGTCTTTTAAATACTTACCCATTGGTCAGAGAATTTACTCCTGCCCAAGTCCTCAGCCTAGTCTTCCTGAGGTTTATGGAACCTCTCTCAGAACATTCCCTACACCGCCTCACTGTAAAGATTATCTTCTTAGTGGCTATTGTGTTGGCCAGAAGAGTAAGTGATATTTAAGAACTTTATGGTCAAATTGTTCTACACTATAGTTCATAGAGATAAGAAAACATTGAGACCTCACCTGAAAGTCATTCCTAAGGTGGTTTCAGAATTTTATCTAATCCAATCAATCTTCCCAAATTCTTCCCAAAGACACACTCTTCACTGGGAGAAAAGAAATCACACATGCTAGATGTCTTTATCGCTTTGCTTTATTATACTCATAGGGCTTAACCATTCAGGCTGTTGCCTATGTATTTCTAGCCATTGCTGGTAAAAAATGAAGACCATGTCATCACACACAATATGAAAATGGATAACATGGCTTGTCTATCTTTCTGACCAAATGCCAATGCTCACTTCACAGCAGCACAAGCATTATTCTCTGCTTGCTTCAGTAAAGTGCCAGTATCAGAAATCTGTAAGGCGATACCATGGAATACCCATTGATCAACATTCTGTCTGCACTTAGCAGCTAAGTTAGATGCCAAGTCCAGGAGATCAGTACTATAGTCACTGACAGATTAATGCAACTGATGAGAGGGCTAATTGCTTGTGAGCAACTCACATTGGAATCCACACTGACACATACTTGGGCAAGAAAGAACAGTGACTTATCCTACAGCAACTGTGTTTCAAGATGCAATAGTCAGTGTGGATTTCCTCTGCCACCTTTCCCATCCCTTCTTATTTTGAGTCCTCAGATACCTTCAAATTCTGAGGGAAATGAGGAAAGGTTGTACTTACTCAGCCCCTGATATCTTTCCACAGGAGCGCAAGGAGGGTCAGCATGCATATGTGGCCTCAATAATTCTTTTTTATTTGCATGTCTAAACTGGAGACCATGAGACACATGCACACTTGCAGTGGGAGCCACACCAACACACACTGAAGAAGAATTTCAGTTATATTATTGTGCTACATTTACATTGCTGTGATTAGAGGCCTGCAAATGCTTGAGATATTAAATTTGTTCTTTTATGTATGCTTTATGGTAAACTCAAGATCTCTTATCCACAAGATTTTACTACTTGTGTCTGGGAGGATCATAGAATCTATCCTAGAATCATAGGTCTGGAAGAGACCTCAGGAGGTCATTAAGTTCAGGCCCCCTGCTAAAAGCAGGACCAAACCCAAATAAGTCATCTCAGCCAGAACTTTAAAAACCTCTAGGAATGGAGATTCCACCACTTTCCTAGGTAACCCATTCCAGTGCTTCACCACCCTCCTAGTGAAACAGTTTTTCTTAATAACCATCCCTGACCTCCCCCACTGCAACTTGAGACTATTGCTCCTTGTTCTGTCATCTGTCACCACTGAGAATAGCCTCTCTCCATCCTCTTAACCTTAAGTCATGTGCTTTAGCACCCTAATCATTTGTGTTGCCCTCTGCTGGACTGTCTCCAATGCATCCACATCCTTTCTGTAACAGGGGCCCCAGAACTGGATGCAATACTCCAGATGTGGCCTTACCAGCACTGAATAAAGGGGAATAACAACTTCCCTAGATCTGCTAGCAATGCTCCTATTAATTTATCCCAATCTGCCATTAGCCTTTTTGGCTACAAGGGCACACTATTGACTTATATCCAGCTTCTCATCCACTATAATCCCCAAGTCCATTTCTGCAGAACTGCTGCTTAGCCACTCAGTCCCCAGTCTGTAAAAGTGTTTGGGATTCTTCTGTTCCAAGTGCAGGACTCTGCACTTGTCCTTGTTGAATCTCATCAGATTTCTTTTGGTCCAATCCTCCAATTTGTCTTGGTCACTCAGGACCCTATCCCTACCTTCCAGCATATCTACCTCTTCCTCTATCTTAGTGTTATTTTCAAACTTGCTGAGGGTGCTATCCATCCCCTCATCCAGGTAATTAATAAAGATGTTGATCCTTGGGTCATTCTGCTTGATACCAGCCATCAACCAGACATCAAGCCATTGACCATCAAAGAAAGGTCACAATACGTCAAACTTCCTAAATTGTTTTGTGAGTGAGCATGTGTACACTCTCTTATAGCAGCAATGTGAAATACTGTAACCAGCTATTCTCCTATTAGATACTGAAAGAATTAAGAAATTCTATCTACTATTCATTTTGCTTAAACTGCTGATACGATATTAAATATTTTTAAAACCCTCTGACTACTGTAGTCCTGGACTTCTTGTTATTACCTCTTAAATTCTTACTCCCTCTATCCAGCCAATGGTATGTGTGGATGCATGGATCTAATGGGGCAGATCCAATGCATTATTAACAGTCACCCTAAAGTCCTAAGAGATGACACATTTCCTTTGTGGAGTTAAGTTCTTCAAGCTACGGGCTTAAAAAGAGGGTGGTGGAGGTAGAAATAACAGGCCAACAATCTGAAGTCAGTGATTACTGAAGAAGTCATCAAGACTCTTATACAAACATGATGTGCACAAGTAATTACTGAGGAAGGAAGAAATGTCATTCAAGATAACAGGTGCCACTTCCTGGGGTGCTTTTCTACATGGAGCAGTGATGAGCTGCTGTGATTCTATCCAAGATGATGGATTAAGAGAAAAAGAACATTTTAATAAGCAATAGACTGGCACTCAGCCTGTGGAAGCAAATACAATTTAATTAGATTACTTACAAAAGAATTTATACTGCGCTACAAACAGATATTAAAAAAAAAACCCTCTTACATGATTTATTTTCCAGTGATCTCAGGAGCCCTCTTCCCTCCTCCTTTTCAAAAGTGTCTTCATTTACTGCCTGAAGAGAAAATACCAAATATTAGCGACACCAATGTGTTTTCCTAGAAGACTGATCACATTCGTTATAAAGAAACTGGTACTCAGTTAATGAAGTTCCTCATCATGCCATATCATAAATGTCTGCCTGAAGAACTATCATGTGACTACATGATGTGAGGAAAACAGCATCTTTGGAATGTGATGTTACTGACAAAGAAAATCACATTGCCAAAAAATGAGCATTTTTGCTCTTCAGTTAAGAAGAGTCAATAGGTCTGAAGCCAAAGAAAGTAGGCTCTAAAAGCCGACTCTCCCCTTAAGCTAAAAACAACATCTCCACCAAATTTAGCAATCAGAGGGAATTCTGAAACACAGTAGACCTATCACATTCCAGTAGGGAGCACTGATACATGTTTTCACAAGTCAGTGCACCACAGTCATTGTCATATCCTCACCAAAAGACCTTTATGCAGTGCTACCCTACAAGGCTGACCAGCTAGAAGAAATGGCATACCAGATGTTATTAGCCTCTCCAAAACTATATAAAGCTGCTAATGTGGCTGGTTCCATAATCCACAACCATTTAGGATGTTAGCTGTATCTTTTAGGTTTCCATAAGTACACATAATTTATTATTATTCCTTCTAGTAATAATACTTTGCACTTCTACAAAGCCTTTTACAGTATTTGAAGTTTGGGTATTTGCAATTACAGAGGCTAAATCTTTCATGCTGGTGTAAATCAGGAATATCTTGGCTGAAATCAATGAGTTATACCAGTGTGATGGAGAATAAGGTTAACTAAAGAAGAAAGCCTCAGAACAACCTTGTGAGGAAGGTCTCATTATCCCTACATTACAGATGAGCTAATTGAAGCTCAGAGGGAATAAATGACTTGCCCAAGGTAATTTGTAGTATTGTTTTTCCTGTATTGATCTATTAGAGAGACAAGGTTTTGTGACTATAGTGAGCTCTTCTTCAGATCTGCAGAAGAGCCTATATATGCTCGAAAGCTTCTTTCTTTCACCAACAGAACTTGGTACAATAAAAGATATTACCTCACCTGGGTAATGCTGGAAATCTACAAAAAGGCCAGAAATAGAATCCACATCTCCTTACTTGCAGTCCTGTGTTAGCTGTAAGAACCATCCTCCCTAATTTTGCTAAAATTCAAGTGTTTAAGTAAAGACCACAGTGAGAAGAAAAATATGTAAACCACAGGATAGCATAAGGAGAACATATACAAACTCACACATATATATTGACTTGTTAGTTGGAAAATGAAAAAAAATTACCTCAGATCTTCTTTATAGATAAATTACTAGTTATCACACCCAGTTTACAAACTCATAAAAGCAATTAACAAACTGATAATAAATGAAATAGTAATAACAGCAATGATAAAAACAATATTTAAAGCAGTCTTGTTCCCATGGCAGGATATTGTAAGTGTGATCCACATTACATTTGGAGAGTAGGTCCTTAATTCTAAAATTCTGGCTTTTCTGGGTTTGTTGAAGTGCAGAGTTTTTCTGGGTGAATATGCCATTTTGCTCCCATCTAAATTACCAAGTATGAGATCAATTCTGCGTGCAGCAAATTATTATCAGAGTCCACCCTAGAGGTGCTGATTAGAGGCCAGAAAGATCAGAACAGAAAACAATACTTTAACCTTTACCTCAATAAATCATGTATAGTTTAAACAATAGCTGGGACTATAAAATGTCATTTTTATGACAACTAAAAAAGAAATCCAAGCAGATTATTCTTAAGTGTTCAATAACTTGAAGTGCTGCTATCCTATTTTAGACTTTTGGAAATCAATACAAGGAAAGAATCAAGTTGCATGGTAGATATCCATTATAAGCTTCTTTTCAGAATCTTATACCACAAGAGAGAGAGCTGGGTTATATTCCTGAGGAAAAGTGTCATGTAGAATTGATTTACTGTATTGGCGACAAGCATTGAACAAACCAAAGTCAACCCATCCACAAAGAAACAGTATACTTTTTTAAAAAGTCAGCTTGAACATAGCTTACTATATATACTTCAGAATATTGCATAAACTGGATCTGTAAAAATCTAGCAGCAGGAGGCACTCTGAATGACACACTAGAAGAAAGATCAGGTTTGCTGCCTTGGGCTTAAGTGTGCTAGCACAAAGGAGCCAGAATTTGGCCACACCTGACAAGGGTAATTCTCTGCTGACGCAAACTTGGCAAAGTCAGCTTCAACCTCAGTTACCTGTCCCAGCATGGCATAGGAGAGATGACAGGGAGCAGGAGAGTTGGGCTCTGCTACTGCCAGTTCAGTTATCCTAGAAACCAGAAACCAGGGCCAGTTGACATCAGTTAATTTAGAGCAGAGCTGCAGCAGACTGAAAATAATAAGGGAGCTATAACCAACTTCCTGACAGCTCCCTCTAAATACACACATGCAGCTTTGTTGAGTGAATCTTGGTTCAGGAGAGAATCTTGCAAAATAATCTCCTATGATTATTTGCATTCATCTGATCTCGGTCATTTCTTAAGAGATAGAAATGAATAATTATACAGGCTATAGATATAGGGTAACCAGATAGTAAGTATGAAAAATTGGGATGGAGTGAGGAGTAATAGGTGCCTATAGAAGAAAAAGCCCCAAATGGACTACCCCTGTAATGTCACAATGCCTGATCACCCTATATAGACTGTAGGGTAAGACTACGTCAGGCTTTGGATTTTTTTTGTTTGGCTTTTATAAAGAGAAATGTCACTGTTTCGTGATGTACATGCTATAACTGGTGTGGTAAGATAGCAACAGCTGTTGGCGTCTGCTCTCAAAAATCAGAGAAGTTACAGATGGAGCATTCTTTGTCTCTTCCTAGGGGAGGGCAGTAGAGAAAATTCAGTGGTATTGGAAGAAAGTGAGCAAACTTAGTTCCATCAACAACAAGTATTCAAAAATCATAAATCAGGCTCCAAAAAAATTGAGATTAAATCAACAAAAATTATTTCTAGACCATTAATTAGTAGTACAGTCAGGTATTCTTTTTATTTGCCTTCTGGCTTTTGAGCCACTGGGATACACTGCAGGGGAGGGAGTGCTACGTTTTCATTATTTTTACTGTGACCATAAGGGCTAGAAGCTTACTTAAAAAAAAAAAAAAGAGAGAGCAAGAGAGAGCTCACGGTCTCAATCATTCACATGAATTCAGAAGCTAGGGATTTAGGAAAAACACCACCTATCATTTATTTGTAATAAAACTGAGACCTGGCAATGCTACAAACTGACCTTTGTGACAGAGCAATAGTTGCTATCCCTCTTGTTTTACAAGCATATGAGGCTACAGGGAGACTGGGGAGGATGTATTTGAAGTGATACATTCATTATGTCGATGTCACCTCTTCACGTCTAGTCTATGTGATATGGCTATGATGGTGGAACAAATAAGCAAACATCTCTCAACTTGCAGCTTGGACAAGGTTAAATTGGCTCCGACTTAGGCAGAAAAAGACCAAAATACTGTTGCTAGTTTGAGGAAAGCAGCCAGAAGAGTTAGTGGCACTTATATCAGGCTCTGAATACTGCTGTAATAAAGATCAGCAAAGTCTTTCACCATATGCAAAGGAGAGCTGCTGCCAGGGGATGGAGTGGGTATGACTTTGAAACTCATCTCCCAGTCCTGAGCCATTAGACCTTGAATTTGCTAACCTTCCAGGCATATGCCAAAATCTCTCTTTTTCCCCCCAGGATTTTAATGTGAGAGTTGAAAAGGTCTGGTATTGATTTACATATGAACAGACCCCTTATGTTTCTGTACCGTGTATTGCAATTTACAGGATGGGTGCCTAGAGTGTAGCAGGGGGAGCAATGGAGATTTTCTGTAAATCTAAATAACTAAAAAATAAATTGAAAGAGGCGCTTGAGTGTGTAGCTTATCTAATAATTAAAATGCACAAAAAGAAATTCAGAAGATTTAGGCTATATTCCTCACTAACCCAGATTTCTTCTGGCACTGTCAGTACTGTCTATCATTTGAACTATCTCTTCCTCAGTTTTCCCATTGTGAAATGGAGATAATAAAAATTTGCTTACCTAGTAGCCCGTGATGTGTTCTGAAGGGGTATTCATAGAAATTTGCAAATATCTTTGGAAAGACATAACATTTAAGAAGTATTATATCACATTTTTTTGTCTCTTATAAGAACCACAACGTAAAAATTATGTTATAGATTGATGGAGTATTAAACAATGCTTGAGACAGTAAATAAATATATCTGCCGCCAGGCCCACTGATGGGGCTGTAATTGTGGTAGTGGTTGGAGCTTTAGGCCCTTCAAATAGCTGCTGGAGCCCTATGCAGCAAGCTCTGAGCAACTTTGCAGGATGGCTGGGGGGTGGGCGCAGTGCAGTCCAGCAAGCGCTGAGGGCTGGCTGTTCCCACCCCGCCCCTTCTGCCCAAGGCTTCACCCCTTCCAGGAGCATGGGGTTGCCCCCCTATCTTGCTCAGGGGCCGAGCAATTCTATTGGCCCCCTAACGGTACGTCTACACTGCAGAAGAAAATCGAATCTTCCACTGTCAATCTTCCAGGGTTCAAATGAGCGGTCTAGTTAAGATAGCTAATTTGAAGTGAGAGGGTCACTCCAGTAAATGATGGCTGCCCTGCTTTCATGAGGAGTAAGAGAAGTCAAACGGAGAGTGTTCTTCCTTTGACTTCCTGCTGTGTAGACGACAAAAGCCGAGTTAAGCTACTTCAACTTCAGATATGTAATTAACGTAGCTGAAGTTGTGTGTCTTAATTCAGTTTTGTCCTGTCGCACAGACATACCCTAACTGTCCCATTTAGTGCATATTCAGTGCAATAAAGATGCACAACAGAGACTGCTAGAAAAGTGGGAATTTTTTGGTTTGTTTGTTTTTGTTTTTTTGCGTAGCTCTATTTTACAACTGGCTGCATATATTAAAAAAAATAGCAGTTTAAGATTGCCCTCTTCAAAGGTACCCAATTTATTCCAGGTGTCTATACCAGTCTTATGTATTTCTAAGAATAGACCAAGGCAGAAAATGATTTCTCCATCATGTAAATATTTTTTTGAGATTTAAAAAGAATCATAAATCAAAATTCTGAAAATAAAGTTAGCTCAATTGAAAATATTTTGATTATTTTGCAATTTAATTTTTTATATTTCATCTACTATTAGATGAATCTTTAAATGAAAAGTTATTTCAAATCAGAAAATAAGAATGTTTTATTAAAAAGTGAATATCAATGTTTAACAATTAAAAAACTTTTTTTCAAAATGTTGCTGAATTGATATTTTTCCCTGAATCAATCTTTTTTGGTAGTGAAAAGTTCCTGTTTAAAATGAATAGGCATTGTTGATTAAAAATAATCAAACATTTCCAACTAATTGCAACAAAGAAGCTTGAGGCTTCTCACTAGGAACAGAAAGAAAGTTTATGTTTGATAATAGTAAACCTTAAACCTTTTTTTCCCCAAAGCATCCCCATAAAGCATATTGGTAAGGGTTTACTAGACAATATAGGTAGAGTAAGCACTGAAGAGACAAAGAACAAGTCAGCAATTATAATGTCCAACAAAGACTATAGTTTATCTTGATACCAACAGCAAACTATGTGGTTAACACAGGGTAAGCAGAGAGAAGACCATAGCACATCAAGAAGAGAACCAACTCCATGGAAGGCTAATTTCATTTCATAAAGATGTAAACATGCTAAATTTAGATTTTGGAACAAACTCTTTGGGTACGTCTAGACTACAAGCCTCTTTTGAAAGAGGCTTTTTCAAAAGATACTTTCAAAGACAGCATCTAGACAGCATCTAGACTACAAGAAGATTTTTTCGAAAAAGCGGCTTGCTTTTTCGAAAGGGAGTCTAGACGCTTTCTTTCTAAAAAGCCCTGTTTTCATTCAATAGCACCTTTTTTTGAAAGATGACTTTCAAAAAAAGGTGTTATTCCTCGTAGAATGAGATTTACCGCAGTCGATAAAACTGCTGCATTCTTCCGATTTACTTTCGAAAAAACGCGGCTGTAGTTTAGATGCAGGTGAAGTTTTTTTGAAAAAAGGCTACTTTTTTCGAAAAAACCCTGTAGTCTAGACACACCCTTTCTGTCAACATTTTCTGTAAGGTGAAAACTGCTGCTTGAGCCATCTCCAACTGACATGTTCCACTGTTCAAATAAAGCATTACAAAAAATTGACACTGTACTTATTCTTTGCTAGAAAGACTAAGCAGAGTCTCTCAGTTCTCTAAAATGATAGCTGGTGTGAAAGAATATTTACTGGGAACATTTATGATACCTATTTTCAGGAAGAAGTTGAAATCAAACTCCCTAGGAGGGGAGGGATACAGATGAACTGATCACTAGGAAAGGTCATCTCATAAACTATCTACTAAAGAGCATGTCATTTTGTTTCACTGCAGCTTGGTGGACACCTGTTCCTTTTCACAGAGTACAAGAACAGAATTTCCCACACTTTAATTGTTTAAGGAGTATAAAATCCCTTCAAAGCAAGTTATGTTTTGCTATTTTGGTCATGAATTTCATCTCTTTTTATTTTCATGCTTGCAGAAAGGAATGCACATCAGAAGACCAGGACAAGCACCGTGAGGACTGTGTGGCATGCTGCTTAAGTTTTTTCAACTTCTTGCCTTCTAGTAAATGCCACAGTAGTAAACTTTGATTTGCTATGATGAAACAAGACAGGGACATCCATCTAGAAGTTTTGCATCCCAACATGAGATTGTACATGTTTGGGGAAACTATAAGGCATTAATCTTTATAAATAGTTTTATTTTAAAATTCCTATTTTATTTTAGGGGGTGTTTTGGTATGTTTTAGAATTTGATATTTTTGTCACCCAACTTGATTTCACTCCAGGTTTTCCTGTGTGTGAGGATAGAGGGAAGAGGAATTCTTAAGATTTTTGAGAGAACATTTATTTTCTTCCGTTAAAACCTCCCTATGGCCCAGGATGCAATTTACATAGAATAATGCATGGATGAGAAAGGTGAGACAGCTGCACACTGCAGGATTATATGGGTAGGTGGGGGAGGGGGAAGAGAATTCCTCTAGGGGGCAGTACCTTAGCTGATGTAAACCAGCACACTTTAACTGAAATCAGTGTAGCTACACCAGCATACATCACCTGAAAAGCTAGTTCCAGGAGTCACTGCAAACACATCATGTCTTACAGGTAAGAAGCTTATCATGACTCTTAAAACAAGTGGGTTTTTTTCTACACCAAAATATTGTACTACATTTAGATCACTTAAAGCACATTTTTTGTTTGCAACTTTCTGACTTAGGATGCTACATGCCATTTGGAACCAAGCATCATATATTTATTGCATTTGATTTTTTTAAGTGTCACTTTGACCCTATGCTTTCATACAAGACATAAATATTTTGTCAAAATAGCTGCTTGGAAACAAATCACTTTGCTACATAAATCACCATACGACTTTAAATGCAATTGCCCTCTGGTTAGTAAGGACCTTAATGTAAAGGGCAACCAATACCCACAATCCAGTCCCACAAAGTCTTAACATCACTCTTGGTAGAAAAGCTTGCAGTAATCCCGACAGTTTGCAATATGCCCCAAAACTCGAGAAATTAGGTTGCTGCAGTCCCAAGTTCTAGACACAAAAATTCCCCCATGGAGAATGCCCTGCTGGCAGCTATCTTATACCATCTTATAGAGTTCAAAAGCTTCTTGTGTTTGTCACTCTCATGGCTCAATATGATATGGCTGAAATTCAAACATTTAGGGATCTAAGTCAAAAGTGTCACATAACTCATCAATGTAAAACAGCAGTAAAACAGGTATAACAGGGTACCCAACTGTTTGTCTGTGAGAGAAGGGGGCAGCCTTTCAGTCATCATCTAATTGATTCATTCCAATGCATAGTGGAACATTGAGCTTTAGAAATAGTTTGCTTTTAAAGTTAACAGTGTGGTTGTAGAGGTGTGGCCCCAGATTATTAGAGAGATAAAGTGGATGAAGTAATATCTTTCACTGACCCAACCTCAGTGAAAAAATAAATGAGCTTATACAGAGATATTCTTCAAATGTTCTCCCAATGCTTTCAAACTTTGCATTAAACTGTTCCATACATTCCACACATGGAAAGGAATGGATACAATTTTTGTTACGATCCAACAAAAAAGCAGCAGCAGTAGCAGGTATCAAGGACCCCCAGCTTCGTGAACTACAAACTAGTCACACACAACTTAGTCACACAGATTGGTTCTCCCTATCAGCTCTGTTTTGACTCAGTCCAGCACCTGTGAGGATAGCATGGCCAGAATAGGATGAGGCTGTGCAGTGCGACCTCTTGGGCCATGTCTACAGATAAAATTGAAGCAGCCACAGTCGATCTTCTGGGGTTCCAATTAGCAGGTCTAGTGAAGACTCACTAATTCGAACTGAGAGGGCACTCCTGTCGATGACAGTAATCCTGCTTCTACGAGGAGTAAGGGAAGTCGAAGGGAGAGTGTTCTCCCTTCAACTTCCTGGAGTGTGGACAGCGCCAAAAGTTGACTTAAGCTACACAATTAACATAACTGAAGTTGTGTATCTTAATCCAACTTTATCCCCTAGTGTAGACCAAGAGTCAAAGAACTGCAGAGTGTACAGTGGGAGTTAAAGGCAGCATTCACTAGCTGCAACTTTCACTAAGATTCTTGCACAGGTAGGGAGGCACAGGTTGGTACCAGCGTGTTCTGCTATGTGTAGCTCTGCCTCCTTGGAAACGCATGGCTAATAGGTCATAATGGTTAAAAAAAGATAAGGCAAGCTGGATGTAGCCATTTCCCCCTTCTACAGATCCCATCAATGGCTTTTTCTGTCCTATGTACCCAACACTAGTCCTCTGTGAACATAAACAATTATAGTGCACACAGAGACAGTGCATTTCTACATATATATTCTATAACCAGGATGAGTGTAGTAAAACACTGGATTTCAAGGCTTCTAAGTAGTTCTGTAAATGCTTCAAGACAGACTCCCTCATTTGTGTTGAATACAGAGAGGTGTCAACACTTGATCAAATTAGGATGCAGGAAGCTGGATGAATGTCATATGGATGTACCAGAGAGCAGCTTGTTCTCTGAGCATGCTTTGGGCCATTTTCTATCCAGCAATCAGAGAGGAAACAACTACCATACCCGTTAGAAATAATTTCTAAGACATACAATCCCTCCCATGAACCTCCAAGAGTTTTAAAGTCACTGGCTGGTCATGCAGCAGTCTGCAAAATTTTACCGTAGTTTCCTTCATCAAATTAGTTGGCAATTAGCCATATGTGTGTGTCCATGCTTAGCAGATCATGAGCATTTGCAGGTGTCTGTGCACTTAGTATGCAATGTGAATACGTGCCAATGGGCAAGAGAGGATGGAGAGACCAGAGAACAACATCAACCCTCCTTATTCAATAACAAAAGTAAATCATCAGTGCCTTTTGCGTACAGATCTGAAAGTGTTATCCCCATTTTATTGACACTTTCAGGGCAACAGCTATGACCACTAATGATTGCGCTGTCTGTGATCTCACAGGGGATCATATTAAGTTTAGAGGAAGGACTATAGCAACAAGATGAAACAGACGGACAGCCTTTCCATAGCCCAGGGAATGGGATGGAGCGGAGACATATCAAGAACAAAGCCTGGTGAATTGATCTGTGTGCTAAATCAAAAGAATTATATCAATCAAAGGAGTGGGGGAAAGGTTTGCTCTGGAAGGCAGGTACATCTAAAAAATTGGACAGTCAAAGTTTCTGCCTCAAGTTCACCACCATTCAGGTTAAAGAGGAAAAGAGAAACATCCTGATTACCTCAGACATCATTTCCTGACCAACAGCACTCCTGCAATCCTGTGGGGTATCACCCTACAACTCTATCTCATAGCAAGTTCACCCCCTTCCATGTGGGTTTGTGAAAGACAGTGCAAATAGAAAAGTAAAACAGTTTCAAGGACTCTGAAGATACGTCCACACAGCAGGGCTAAAGTCAAATTAAGCTACACAACTTCAGCTACGTCAATTGCCTAGCTTAAGTCAAAATAGCTTAATTCGGCTTTTAGTGCTGTCTACACAGCACCAAGTCAAAGGAAGAATACTCTTCCTTTGATTTCCCTTACTCCTCATGAAATGAGGGTGACCATGAGTTGGAGTAAGAATCCTCCAGCTTGTTGTTATTTCAAAATAAAGGTTTGTAGTGTAGACGCACACTATGTTATTTTGGAATAACACCAGTTACTCTTAAATAATGCTTCTGTGTAGATATACCCTGAGAGGCCAGGCCCTCCTCCCTCATGCAAAGTAGGAGAATCACTCTTTCAGGCATTATAGGTAGTCTCAGCCACTCGACTAAAAGCTTAAGCTGTTCTTCAGCAAGTAACTCAGTACCTTGGAGCATTATCTCTGCTTCTTACCAAAGTATCCTGAAATAGCTATTCCATATCTATTGAAGCAGCCCGTTATTTTAAAATAGATTTTGAAATAACAGGAAGCATATTTCGACATCCTGGTAACCCTAGCTCCACGAGGGTAAAGGGGAATTTTGCAATAGTGAGTTGTTTTGAAATTTGGTGCTGTGTAGACAGTGCCAAACTGCAAAGTAAGCTATTTCAAAATAGCATCAAAATAAGCTACACAATTTGTATAGTGCAAATTGTGTAGCTTATTTCAAGCTAAGGGTGCTATGTAGATGCACTCTCAGAGTGTTACTTCCACCTGGAGCTGTTTCTCCCTTTTAAGGACCTCTGCCTATGCTTGACAAGCCAGATAGGTAAAACGGGTTGGGCCTGATTGTTACCATAGGAATTCTTTAACCAAGTCTTTACTGGAGGGAAGGGGATACCTGCCCTATCATAAGGAAATACACTATATTTAAACACAGGGAAGCAAAAGAGGCATTGGAGTCACAAGCAAAACTATGGTGCCATACACAATGGGTGCATCTACACTGCACCGTTTTTCTAGAATAATGGCTATTATTCCGGAAAAACAATACTAGCATCCACACAGCAATTGCGTTATTTCAAAAGATCATTGAAATAATGGATGGCTTTTTCCAATGCTAGTAAACCTCATTCCACAAGGAATAACACCTCTTCCAAAAAAGTCCTTTTGGAAGAGGGTCTGTGTGGATGCTCCACGGCTGCTATGTTGAAATAGCTCCTCACCGGAGCCATTCTAAGTTATTCCTCCCCAGTGCCTCCTGGGGCTCTAAATCTAGATAGCACATCCACATAAGGGGAGCCTGCCTTGGACTAATTTTGAGGCTTCCCTGTAGGGTGGACACTCTATTTAGAAATGAGCTTTTCTGGTAAGATATCTTCCATAATAGCTTATTCCGAAAGAAACTTGCAATGTAGACGTACCCAATGATTTTTAATTTTGTACAAAAATAAATAAGTAAATAAAGGAACTGTCACCAAATTATCCAAACTCAGGTGCCAAACTAAATAAATTTAGAAGCTTCAGGGGGTAGCCGAGTTAGTCTGTACAGAAAAAACAACAAATGGTCTGGCAGCACTTTATAGACTAACAAAACATGTAGATAGTATCATGATCTTTCGTGGGCACAGCCCACTTCTTCAGATGACCAGAGTTTTGAGTTTAGGATGTGCAGACCCAAAATAAATAGGAGAGAAGGGGGGGGCGGCGGGAGAAAAAAAAAGAGGGGGTAAGAGACAGGGAGCTTGAGGGAATCAGTAGCATCTGAAGATTGGGTAGTTAAAAGGAAGCAGATAAGAATCAAAGTCAATTGATAGTATCCTTCCTGACATAGGAGTCTACACAAAGAGCTGTTTGCACCTTCAACGACTATTAAGTTGATAGTGCCCCAACTATCCTTCATCACGATTGAGTCCATTAGCATGTGAATTGAATTTTCAGAACTCTAATTCCAATGTTTCTTTGTGTATCTGGCTAGTAGAACTGGTTTGTGACAAGAGAGCCACTTGAAGATATTTTAAACAGTAATTAGGAAGATTAGAGTGTTCCCCAATAAGTTTCTGTATGTTTCCTTTACATATATCTGTGTCCACTGATTCTTTCCCGTGGAGACTGTCCAGTTTTTCCAATATATATAGCAGTGGGGCATTGCTGGCATTTGATGGCATAGATCAAATTACTGGATGTGCAGTCAAATGACCTTTTGATTTGGTAGCTTATGTTGTTGGCTCCAGTGATAAATTCGCTAGTATAGATATGTGGGCAGAGTTGGCATTGTGTTTGGTTGCAGGGCTGGGTTCCTGGATGCTTATGATGTGGTTGTGTGGCATGGTTATCGGAAAGAATTCGTTTCAGGTTGTGGGGTTGTCTATAAGTGAGAATAGGCTTTTCTCCAGTCTTCAGATACTTACCGACTCCCAGCTCTACCTTCCTGTTTTTCCCTTTGATTTTCTATACCCTCTGCTCCCTGTTTCCCCCTCCTCCCCCCACCTTCTCTCCTACTTATTTTGGGTCTGCACATCCTAAACTCAAACTCTGGTCATCTGAAGAAGTGGGCTGTGCCCACGAAAGCTCATGATATCATCTACATATTTTGTTAGTCTATAAAGTGCTACCAGACCATTTATTGTTTTTTAAATAAATTTAGTCTAAATCTAAATAATATTGGGCTGATTTTCAGAAACACTGAGCATCTAGCAGCAACTGATTTTGACCTACAGTGCCTTCAATCACTCAAGAAATGCTTAATCATAATGAAATGTTATAGATAACTAATAGGATTGCTCAAAAATGGTGAAAATTAAAATTTCAATTTTTAATTGACTAGCTTTTGTAAATAAACACACACACTCCCATCCATGGAGTTGGAGATGGTGGAAGGGCAGTATGAACTGAGCCAAAAAGATCTGAGTTCAATTCTTGCCTCAATTGTTTAACATTGGGAACGTTGTGCACATGCCCCTTCCGTTGCCCTAAGCAGCAGCTCTTCTCTTTGGCAACAAGAATAATTTCTTGATTCAACAATAATAATTTCTCTGGAAGGTGTTAGATTTATCTCCATAGATTTTATTTTGACAGAAAATCAGAATTCCTGAGAACACTGCCCTATTGATGCTATTCTAAACTCCTTTGTTTCTTTTGCTAACAGGAGAGAAAATGTTTCAGACTAATGTCTCATGATTTACTTTTCAGCTCTGAGGTGAAATTGTTAAATCTACCCAAGTGAATACGGAGTCTAAAGATTCATTTTCAAAAGTGATATAGGAACTTAAACTCCTAAGTGTCACTGAAAGTTTGGGGTTTGTTTTGTGCTTACATGTGTGTGTATGCACACAGGCTGTTGGAACAAATTTTATTGTTGGGGTGCTGAGCGCCACTGAACCAAACTGTAAACCCTGTACATTATAGAAACCACTTCAAGTAAGGGGGTGATATAGCACTCCACCCCACCCCACCCCACCCCACCCATGCCTCTATTTTCAGCAATATGTACATGTGTGTCATTCATATCCCTTTTTCCCAATGGACTCATGCTTGTTACATTTCTACCTATAACTATTATCTCCCTTCTTGCAAATGTATTATACAAACTACTAATTGTATTTTCATTTTTGCTAGTGTAATCTGGTAACTATATTTCCTTTTCAACATCATACTGACTGTGTACCAAACTATTCTGAAGTCTAAAGGTACATCAAATATTATTATATAATGATGCCAAACATTTTTATTTGAAAAACCCCAAAAGGGAAACTGGATGATCCAGACATTGCAATGGGCTACAGTACATTTCACTTTTATGTAACTGTTTCAAATCTGACATACCATGGCCTTGACCAGAAGTCACCACCATCCGATTCTGTTGAGGCCTAAGTGAAATTGGTTGGATTTCACTCTTCAATTCTTAATGGGCATATGTCCATAGAAATTATGATCACCTTCGGGAGGTACTAGCTTTCTCATACAGACTAGTGACAGAATAGGTCTGAACACTGAACTATGATATTACTCCCTAAAGAGCCCCCCTTCCAGATTATTATTGAGATATGTTGGTGTGATGGAATTGGAAGATTTGCACTACAGTATCTAAAACTACTAACCCAGCATCTCTCACAAACCGCATGCCAACTAAAATTTAGCTTTTAAGAATGGCTATCTAACTGAAAATAAGACTTGTGATTTCCTGTAAATCGATCAGACTGCATCACCCTGTCAGTATTTAAACTCTTTTTTTTTCAAAGCCAGATGTATATTTGTTAGTCACTTTTAAGCTATTTAACACAAAAAATTGAAGGTCGGATATAAAAAATTGTTTAGAGAGGGATGTTTGTCATGCTAAGAAACATGGTTTGATGTTGTCTTGAGAATGTTTGTGACTACTTCAGGCATCATTCACATTCCAATTCAGAGAGTTCAGCTTTAGTCAGTAAGCATAGTTGAGTTACGAATTAGACAAATGCTGTGCTGAAATTGGAGTTACTGTACCATGGCTGCAGTGAGCTATTAATGTATTTTCTGCCTTATTAATAGGTTGCACTGGGTGAAGTGTAACGAGTGACCTAAGACCAGAGTGTGACTGGGATAGTGCTAACTACATCATGGCAATCAATTAGTGCAGTATCAATGAATATGACTTCAAAAGTCTTATGTATCAAGATGGCCAAACTCAACACACTGTGCTCTGTACTTGTAATCAACACCCACTGTAGTTTTTGGAGCTATTAGTGGCTGCACTTTACATAGGTAACAGCATGCTACATGATCAACAGAACATCAGTGCATCTTGGTAAAAGTAAACATAAATAATGAATAATGTAGCAGTAGCTTGTAATTATTATATGAATTGTTTCTTCCACACTTTTGCAGTTCAAAAATTTCAATATAATTTTTAGCATAACTTATGCAACAAGAACAGTAAACCACAAAATGAGCCTTTAATGACTCCTTAGTCCAATCACATATATACAAAGCAAACCTTATTTGGTTTTTTTTTAATCATATCAGCATTCATCTACCTGACTTCACATTGTCAAGATAACAACTTTGATTATGGAAATATTTAAAATGAAATCATTCTGCACTCTAATTTAGAAACTTATCAAAAGTCAAGCCTGAACAAGAAAATTAGATTTACAGTTCCAACACTTTAGCATTACATTTGAAAAAATAAAAACTTAATTTCTTTTTCAATAAATGTATTTGTTTTCATGCAAAGTATAACTAAAATGTATACCATGTGATTAACAGCATTCTCCACAACTATATCCATTGTATGGTTAATTTTATATTTGTGTCTCACTCATTCAGAAAGAATTGGATGCTACAAGTGCAATCCTGTCCTATCAACATCAAAAGTAGTTTTGGCACTGACTTCAGTTCTGAACATAATCTTTTGATTCCTAAGCTCTTTGGGATCCGTTCACAGGAAGGACTTACTCAGGGAGAAGAGGGGTTTAAAAAGCCATCTCCTAAGTGATCAAAAAAGGTTAGCAAATAGGAGAGTTTTACAAGTGAGGTAGAGAGGGAACATGAGAGCCCGATCCTCCTAAAAACATTCTCTAAACTTAGGCCAATACCACCCCCCTCCCACACACACACACACCAAACAAAGAACAAACAAACAACTCCCCGCACCAAGAAGAAACACAAATCCCACAACAGTGAAAATAATACAGGCTTGAGTTCAGTAGCAGATTAGGGACTATCTAGTTTACTGCTCTGAATTCAGCATGGACAGGTGGTGTATGTGTGCAAGAAACTCATGGCTCTTGGGACTAAAGTCACTAAATGAGAGGAGCTAAGATGACAGAAAGACATATCGGCAGATTTTCCAGGACACAAAGAACACTACCACCCATAGTCTGTGCACTGCTGAGGAGTTTGAAGATCTTGGGAAAGAAGAACATCAAGTAGAAGCAGTGGGAAACGATTCCATGTTTGGGGTTATTAGGAGGAGATAGGTGATGGTAGTGGGGGATTTGATTATTAGGAATATAGATAGTCGGGTTTGTGATGACCAGGAGAAATGCCTGTAAGATGCAAAGACTGTGTACTACTCAAGATATCTACATACACAGGAGGAGGAGGAGAGCAATTTAGCAAAAAAGGAAAAGAAAATACCAGCAATTGTTTTAATCACTTGGAAAGTAGAAAGTCTGCCAAACAATTAGTGGGGCCACTGGACTAGTGAGCTGCTAAAGGAACATTCAATGAAAACAAATGAAATTTTTGTTTCAGTTTTCCCTACAGAGAATATGAAGGAGATTCCCACACCTGAGCCGTTCCTTTAGGTGACAAATCTGAGGAATTGTCCCAGACTGAAAGGTCAATAGAGAAGGCTTTGAAATAAATTGATAAATTAAATAGCAATATCACCAGGGTTAGAACCCAAATATTCTGAAGAAATTCATATGTGAAATTGCAGAAATACTAATTAAGGTATCATTTGAACTAGCCTCTGTACCAAGTGAATGGAGAGGGTAGCTAATGCAATGCTGTTTTTAAAGGCTCCAGAGGTGACCATGGCAACTATAAGTTTGAAGAAATAAATGGAAGAAAAAAATCAAGTGGTGCCTTAAAGGAAGCTTAAGACCTACATTTCTAATTATTGGACATATGAACAAAAAACATACCACTTCCTTAAGATCTTCAGTATATGGATTCCAATTAAACTTTTTTTAAAAAAAATAACTTTTTCTTATTCAATATTTTTATGGAATACCACAAAAACAATTTAAGCAATGCAATTAGAATCAATATTGTACAATCTTTTCTACATGTAGAAAGGAACTGTTACAAAAACAAATATATCATGTAACGTTTGGGGAACCTCTTCAAGCATGAACAAGTTAACCATTCTCTTTTTTCATTTTGAATAGGAAAGCAGCTATCCTGTAAGTCTCCCACAAATATATCTTTTAAAATCATGGAACAAAGCACAGCGATTTTCAGTTTAGTTTTCCTTTTAAGGTGAAACACTGGAGATGAAAGAAATAAAATAGAGAATTTAGTTAGGAGGCCGTATCACTTACCTAGTGGTAAGTGCTGATTCTGACTGTTTTGTGTGATTTAGTAGGTGTGCTGGAGTTCTTGCTGAAAGGGGAAATAAATGAAACACTGTGTGAAATAATTCTAGAGCCATCACATTTTTTGTGGTTTTCTCTTACTTTACTTACTATTCCTATTGCACATTATCCTGCCACAAAGTTTTGGTTGATTTGAATCTATTGATACTATGGTGTGATGCAATCAAAACAATACACTTCTTTGGTGAGGATGTGGCAAAATGTGGTAGCTTTAAAGAACAGCTGTTAAAATTCAGTTAATGAAACAGTCTTCCTGTTGTTCCATAGTTCAACTTCTTCATCAAACATTCTAGTTACTTCTCTTCATTATTAGAATTATGCCTTTCAGCTATGGAGACGAAAAATATTAATATACAATTTAGGCAACAAAAATATTAAATATGTCTGTGAATAAAATACTGCCTAGGCTAACAAGACAATATGAAATTAGCCTATAAAGACTGAACATTCTGTTTCAGACAGCATTTTTATATCCATCTTAGGGGTATATTTTCAATGCAAGGAATTCTACACGTTTCTCATTAGTATTAATGACCATGTCACACCTAAAATAGCGTTCAGCTTTTTGAAAATTTAGCTATCAGCCCATCAGGCTTTTGAATAACAAGCTAATCTTTGTGGCCAAAATAGCAGGATTTACTTAATCTTTGGAGCTGCACTGTACAACAGTTTAGCCATTACTGGTAAGCTTATTGACTTATTATCCACAGCATTTCTGAAGCTAGTATTAAAAAGCCAACAAAACCATGAACACCCACATCTGAATAAGGAGAGTAAATTTGAATATTATTTTTGGATAAAGAACTCTGAAAGGCCATATGTCCAGATATATGTTACAGCATCTAGTAGGTATCGATTTATAACATTAAAATGATTTTTGAAAGTACCTTTGAATTTCTAGAATTGATGCAAAAATCCCTAAACCCCTCAAATTTTCAAAGGTGAGATTTTCAAAACCACACAATACGTTAGGCTAACTAGGCTCCTGATGAAATTAATAACATTTCCGTTGACTTTAATAGAAGTGGTTATGCCAGTGCTGAGAAAGGTTTTGAACATTTCACCCCCAGCACACTGCTCTGGACTCTTCAGACTTCACTCTTAGAAGTATTCATACTTATATTCTTTCAGGTTTTTAGTATAACGTCCAAAGCAGTCAGTTAATTATTATTTAGATTGTTCATATTCCAGTAGCACCCATAACATAAAAAGCAATTTCCAAATACAAAGGAAGATGCCGCCTTTGCCATAAGGGCTCACTATTGTGAGTGCACAAATATAAGAGGGAAGGAAGAAGGTATAAGGCATCCTATATACCAACAGGGTGATGAGAATGATGGTTGGCAAACATCTTGTGAATTCATTCATTCATTCATTCATTCATTCATTCATTCAAGAAATTTAGGTTGGCATTTTGAAAAGATCCCAGAAAAGTTAGCAGCTGAGCTCCTATTGAAAGTCAATTGGATCTGGTGGCCAAACTGGCTCCTTGGAAATGTGTGGACTTAATGGTTTGAAGAGGATTATGGGACCAAGTTTAAGGAGGGGAAGTAAGAACAAGATGAATTAAGAAACGCAAAGCAAGAGGACAGAGATGGGGGACAGGGTGAGTAGAGGAAGAGAAAAGTTAGAGAGAGAGGAAGGAAGGAGTAGAATTAAGAGGAAAAGATAGAGAGGAATAAGAGAATCAGAGAGAGTAAGGAGGGTAAAAAAACTACTGTGAAGAAAAAGTTAGTACAAACCACCAATCGTTCGAGGAGAACAAAGAAAGCAGGATCCCAGTGGCCAAACTAGCATTCCAGGAATCATGAAGGGGGAAAGCTGTTAGCAGCGAGAGAAGAAGCTCTTCCTCTCTATCTTCACTCTCTTGGAACAGGAGAGGATACACGACAGAACTGGGAAACTAACTGTCTTTTGCATAGGCAAGATCTGGATATTGTGCAGATACCAGGAAGCTGTCTGGACCCTTTAACTATTAACTTTCAGAGTTTACTGTTTTATTTTTTTCATTTTTAAAGGACCTTGACTTGATTATGTGTTTGTCTGAGGATTTTTCTTTAATTATGATCAGGTGCAATGATAGAAGCAGACAGTGTCAGGGTATGAGGAATGATAGAGAATTGAGTTTTGTGGGGGTGATGAGAAATCAGGGTGCTTGTGTAATTTTTAGGAAGAGGAAGGGTGATATATAGCACCATTTATTATTTACTCCTTGGATTCTGTAGTCCAGCCAATGTACTAACTGTTTTCAAAACATATTAAGAAATTAATTCCCTAACCCAGATAGCTCACAGTGTAAAAGGAAAAGTGACATGACAGGTGAGTAGGGGGACAGATAAAACATCTCGTTTTTTATTTTAAATAAGTATCAATCATCCCAATTGGACCTAGCTGCTGACAATTTCTTGTCAACATCATGGCAGAAGCATATCTATAATTATTTTGAAGATGATGAGGAGTCTCCTCAATGACTATCTAAGGGTGCATCTACACAGCGCCCTTACCTCAAAATAAGCTGTGCAATTTGCACTACACAAATTGTGTAGCTTATTTTGAGGTAATTTCAAAATAGCTTATTTCAAAATTTGGCACTGTCTACACAGCGCCAACATTTGAAATAAGGTGCTTTTCTGAAACGTCCCTTAACCCTCATGCAATGAGGTTTACAGGGATGTCAGATTAGCAAGCCCGTTATATCTCGATATAACGGGCTTGCTCTTAAGACTCCAGAGGTATCCCAAAATGGCTCCGCAGTGTAGCTGTAGCCTAAGGGAAAATGTTCCAAAAAGAAGCAGTGGCAGAACTACTGGAGGGGTGCAGGCAGAAGGCCAATCCCTCAATAGCCTATAAGTGTATGTTCAGTACCTTTTCAAATTAAATTGCACCAGCAATGGCCTTCATCCCCACTCCACCAACACACAAAATGTGGCGCCAATACTTTGACAAAGGAGGAGTGTGGAGAAAGCACGAAAACAGTTATCAAAGAGGTAGAAACATGGTTAGCTAAAAGACTGTCTTTTTGTCACAGAAGGAATGGTGGGGTGGAGCAATGTGGTAAAGGACAGGGCCAAATAAAGCAGGGATGTTCAGATATGTGTATCCTATAGACACTACAGGAGCACAGCTATGGCAGTGCCACCAAAGCACTGTAAGGGTATGTCTAGCCTACATCCCTCTGTCGCCAGAGGGATGTAAATTAGACATACCAAAATTGCTAATGGAGCAGGGATTTAAATATCCTGTGCTTCATTCAAATAAAAATGGCTGCCACTTTTTGCCAACGTGGCAATTTGCCGGCAAAAAGCGGCAGTCTAGATGGGGATCGGTCAACAAGAAAAGTCTTTTCCGACTGATCCTGTAAACCTCGTTGCACGAGGCATTAAAAAGTGGTAACTAACTCATTAAAAAGTGGTAACTAAGTTAACTGAATACTTCTACTATCTATCTAGAGGGATTCACACCAGGGCTTAGATTGGCCTAAACATGTCTCTTAAAGTGTGATTTTTTTACATTTTTGAACAACATAGCTATATCATCCTAAATTATAGGTATTACCCCCATCTAAGAGTTCTGTAGGGCCTTGAAATGAGAAAAAGTAGCTAGAATTTGATGCAGTGGAAAATGGGAAGAGTGGGAGTGATGTTGTGAAAGAGATAGGACAGGAAAATATTAGCACTAATTTTCTTTAGTGTGGACTAGTAAAGGGCAACACTGGTGCCAGAAACATACAAAGGATGACATTGTCATAGTTAATGTGGAGGATGAGGAGGACTTGGATGTGAGTTGCAGCTGTGTGAGAAAAGAGACTGAAGTTTAGGAATATATATACAGAGGAAGAAGTGACAAGGTTTGAAAATATCTCAAAGTACAGGGAAAGGAAACAGGAGTCATTATTGGCCTACGTGACAGGAAAGAGGAGGGTGTTCTCAACAGTGCAAGAAAATGAAGGAAGTTGTGAGGGTTTTTTAAGGAAAGAAAGAGTTTGGCTCTGTCCAACTGACAGCAAGACATTCAAGGTGTAGATGTTAGACCATGGCTTCCCAAACTGGGGGGCGTGCACGAGGCAACCCATCCCCTCCCCCAAGTTTTGCTTCTATTTTTGTTTTTCAGCCCCCGATCAGTTTCCTTTTTTTTTGCTCAACAAGTTTTGCTGCTATTTTTTTGAGGGGGGCATGAGGGTTTCTCAAAAATCAAAATGGGGGCATGATGCCAAAAAGTTTGGGAACCACTGTGTTAGACAGTCCAACTGAAAAATGAGATTGGATGGAGATAAACCAGATGGAATAATAGATTTACAGAATTTTCAGTAGTTCCAGGATGCACTTGGAAGGCAGACTTCATAATGCAATGTAGACAGGTATAGTACTTACATAACTTATTTTTATACCTTTTTGACAACAGTGTTGACACAGGACAGAAACTGCTCTCTTCCATTCCTTTTTGCCATTCCATCTCCTCTATAGGGTTGTGATAGATTGTTCTATAGTCCCCACCAAGGGTTCATCTTAGGGTTTTTCTTGGGGACTCTTATTTCCTCACTCTAGATAGTTCTCTGCAGGGACTGGTTTACACTAGGACCTTAGTCCAAAATTAGCCCCCCAAGGTCAATTATCTAAGTGATGCACCCACACTACCAAGCCCATTATTCTGGAATAAGGGATCATGGAATTCAAATTGTGTAGTCTTGCTTTTCACGAGGAGTAACGCTATTTCCAAACTTGTAAGTCCAAAATAACATTAGCGTAGATGCTCTGGTGCCTCTAATTTGAACCAATTGGCCTCAGAGAGACCTTCCACAGCTCCCCAGAGTGCTTCTGGAGGATCTGAGTCTGAGACAGGCTCCATTAATGTGCATATACTACCTCAGACTACATTCAATTCTTCCCCATAGTGAGGACACAAAACTTAGAATTTGTAAAATCAGGTTTCCAGAAGTCTAACTTAGTAAATTCAAAATGGCCTGGGAATCTGTACTGGCATAAAGAGTACATGTCCAAATTATATCCAACACTTTCTTCTAATTTTAGTGGAAACAAGCTGCTGCATGATGATTTCTTAGTTCTCTTTGGTGGTGATAAAATCTCTCCATCCAATGCCCAAAATCTTTCATAGGCACTTGTTTTCACAGGCATCTAGTTTTCTCTCTAATATCTCCACTTCTTGACGCCATAAGTCATTATGTTTGACGAGAAAATTCTTAGTTTGAGGTCACATAATGCTTGTCATATCACGCTTTCCTTGACATTGTGCCATAGTACAAAGAATACCGCATATTTTCCTATGGGAAATAACCTACTTGACTTTTGAGGTGCGCTTTTTTTTCTATTAAAAGTCTATTCTTCAAGCTATGAATAAATGGGAGAGCAGACAGAAAAAAACCCTACTGAATTCTTTATAATCCATTTTGCACTCCTGAGTGACAGCCATTTAGAAGGTCACATAGAGGTAGAGCAGGACAAATCCACTTGATTCACTGTATAACCAATGTGTTTACTTATTGTAAGTTTCTGTCACTAAAAGCTTTCACTTGTCTAGCTGTTTTATGTATCACTGTAATGACCCCCTTGAGGCAATGGGCAGACAGGTACAACTTAAGAAAACTCCAAGAAAGTGGTAAATTGCACAATGGGTCAAATCAGCCCTCGGATTGGGAGCTGCCAATGGAGTGTAAAGAACTCTTACCTCAGTCCTGTGCTAAGCACGCATCAGTTTGACCAGAGGATATGGCTGTGCAGATGTATGACACAAAATTGACAGTTATAATTAAAAAAATCAGAATCCCACTACCAAATAATAATTTTGTATTCTAATGAAAACATAAGGTATTTATAATAAAAGATACATTTTATGAACTTATTTACATATACTCCAGTCTTCTTTCCATGTAATATCCCCTGTCAAAATCAAAAATCAGTTATATTGTACTAGTATTTCATCTAGAGAGCACTAATACTTAATTTTCGGAAGTGTAGTGCTTCTCTTATATTCTATGCCTTTGTTATTTGACTTTTCATTTCATTTTTTTCTGTGAACCACCACTGAAGTTTGGTTGATAATAAACTTGCTCATATTTAAATATATACTTTACCAATGTTTGGGATTTCATTCGCTTCCAGTCTTCACTGATGTTACATATTAACATTATGACCATAACATTTATATAAAAAAACAACAAAAAGTCTGGTAGCACTTTATATACTAACAAAACATGTAGATGGTTAGTCTATAAAGTGCTACCAGACCATTTGTTGTTTTTTTTCTGTAACAGACTAACTCGGCTACCCCCTGAAGCGTCATAACATTTATATGTCAAGGTATATTTACTTGTAATGTACTAGAAGAGTTACCCGGTGTTGCTCAGATCCTTCAGGGCAGGGCGTTGGGGAAGTGGGGTGTAGAGGTCAGGTCATGGGGTTTGGGGGCTGCAAAATTGAGAGCAGGGGCTAGAGGATATGGCAGGGCTCACGGCAGAAAGTGTGGCTGGCAAGTGGCTTGGCAGCGAGGCATGCTGCAGTTCAGGGATGGCCCATGGTGTCAGGGCCATTCAGAATGCATGCTAGAGCTAGGCATTTGGAGTGCCAGCAATGGTATCTGCTATGGCAGCAGGGGCCATTCTAGCTGGCTGGCAGCTGCCCTCCTATGGTCATTCAAGAGTAGAATTGTCTCTATGCTTGCTGCCTCCTGTGGTCATTCTTGACTATAACGGTTCCTGCTATCACAGTCCTCCCTTTCCATTTGATGAGAACCAACCACATCCATGCACATCCCATTATCCTGGCACAACCAAAACCTTGCTTTAAGATATGATAAGAGGAAACTGCAAACCAAATTTGTTGGTCTTAGCTCTAACCATTTAGGAGGAATTCTTTTATAACAGACTCACAGAGGGACAGATGGACACAGAGACAGACAGATAGATGCACAAACTCTCAGGGTATGTCTACACTGCAAAGTTAATTCGAAATAACAGCCATTATTTCAAATTAACTTTAATAGCGTCTATACATGCAAACCGCTATTTCGAAATTAATTTGAAATAGCAGAGTGCTTAATTCGAATTTGGTAAACCTCATTCTATGAGGAGTAATGCCAAATTCAAAATAGCTATTTTGAATTAAGTGCTGTGTAGACACTTAATTTGAAATAGGGGGCCTCCAGCCCTTCCCAGGGAGCCCTGGTGGCCACTCTGGGCACAACCAGGAAAACTTATTCTCCTCTCCCCCAGCCCCGGAGCCATTAAAGGGGTAGACTCTGGCCACAGTGCCTGTGCCAGCTCCAAGCCTGCCAGCCCAGAGCCAGCAGTGGCCACTGGGGCCCCTGACCCAGTGGCCCAAAACATGAGCCAGCAAGCCACTGAGCCAGCCCTCCACTGCTCCCCAGGAGTAGTCTGCCAGCTCCCAGGAGCCTGCCAGGGGCTGGAGAAGGCGAGCGCCTTCCTGGTCCAGGGTGGAGATCATGGACCTTCTTCAGGTTTGGGGGGGATGCCCCCAACGTCCATGATCTCCACACTAGATGGAGGAATGCGGCCGTCTATGGCAGGATAGCTGCCAGCCTGGCCACCAAAGGCCACATGTGAACCCAGGAGCAGGTTTGCATGAAAATCAAGTTGGTCTGGCAAGACCCCCAACCCTGAGCCCTGAGCGTCCCCTTCCCCTTCTTTCCCTTGCTTCCCCCTTCCAGCTCCCTCCTCCCAGGTTTCCCCCTCCCCTCTCCCACCCCTTTTTCCCCGTCTCCCCAGCGGTGCATCCCCCCCCCCAGTTTTGTTCAATAAACCCAGTATCTATTTCTGAACATACGTGTCTTTTATTTGACATCAGGAAGGGGGGCTAGGGAGGGGTAAGTGGAAGGACATGAGGGAGGAATGGGGTACGAGCCCCTGGTGGGGAGGACTGGGGTGGCTCTGAGGGCACCTCGGGGTGGATGCTCTCCCGCAGCACCTCCTGGATACTGACAGCCCCCCAATGGACCCCCCAGGTGGCAGCCTGCAGCAAGTGCAGCCGGGCTGATGGCAACGACCCCACGAGATGCACTGGAGTGCTCCATGTGGCCGAGTGCTATGGTGTCCAGAGTGTGGGCACTCAGGGAACTCCAAGACAGGACTGATTCGCTGTCCCTCATCGAGGTAGACAATCAAGTGGGGAACCCTGAGAACTGTCTGTCCGGGGTGGGAGGGTAGGGTCCCTTTAAGCATGGAGCTCAGTTAGCCTCAGGCAGCAGCCCCGCACACTAAGTCCTAACCTGATGTCCTGCTGGCACTGGTTCCGGCCAGCCTTAACTTCAGTTCAGGGTCCACTCAGTGTGTGGATGTGCTATTTCGAAATAGGTTTTGTGTATAGATGCGTTAATTCGAATTAGCTTAATTCAAATTAACTATTTCGAATTAAGTTAACTCAAATTAACGCTGTAGTGTAGACATACCCTCAGATATACAGTAGATTATGTGCATATCTGTGAATATTATTTCATTGACTGGAAACAAAATGGAGTACAAAGTAAAATCCTTAATCTTCATGATGGTAAATAATGCATTAGCAATCCAAACACTAGGAATCAGTATACTAATAATATACGTCATGACAATCAGATGATCTATTATTTGATAGACAGAAAAAAAATCTATGAAGACACTTAAAATGACACAAATATTTATAAATCAGTACTTGATCAAACTTTTTATACCAGTTAAGTGGCTTTTTTTTTCCTAGTTAGAGTCTAATTAATTTAGGCTGCTATACAAGTTAACAGAAATATGGAATGAGCTCTGTTTCAACAAAATTACTGTCCATTTATATACAAACAACTGAACTACATTTTAAAATGTTCCATACAAATGTTGAAGCCACAAGGGGGACTTTGGTTTTAATACTCTAATTAAGCCCATCCTAAGTTGTAACTTATTTAGCATTGGGACAAAAAGCATGCAGGAATTCTGCAGTGGTCCCAGAATCCCCTCCTACTCCATGTCTTTGAGAACTTCTGTGGCACAGGTAAGCACTCAGATATAAAGTGGGGGGTAAGGAAATCAAGTGTCTTAGAACAGTTATGTACTATCCCGAAATGATTCTACTTTTTCAATTTCTGAGGGTACATCTAGACTATGTTCTTTTTTCAAAAGGAGATATGCAAATTAGGCACTAATTTGCATATCTTCTTTTGATCGCTTTTTCGAAAGCGGCGTGGGCTGGGCCACTGCTTCCCGCGGCTCCCCTTGTCTGCAAAGGACGAAACGGAGCCAATGGGAGCCGCAAGACTCCATGGTCACAGCACTGGTACATAAAGAAACCGGGGCGGACAGTTGAAGTGTTTCTGAAAGTGTTTCCGCGATACACTTTCAGAAACACTGATTTAGGATATGGTGGTATCACTATTCAGAAAATTGTTGTGTAAGGGAATTGCATTGTATTCTTCTGAATAGTTTTGTAAGCCACAAGGGACTGTCTCTGTCTTCAGTCCCTTTGGTTTATAGGGCTGGGCTGGATACATTTCTGTGTCACTTGCAAAGTATATCAGTGATGATTGTATATTTTCTTCCAGGTCCTGAATGAAATGATAACTAGTATAGGACCAAGAACCTCTCTCATTGTCCTGATCCTGCAGGCTGTAGTGGACCACTGGTGCCGGTTCACGAACATCAACATCAGGTGGTTAGGGAAGGCACCCAGCACCTGCATCTTCCTCAGCTCCAGCCTCTACAAGAAGAAGCACGCTGGCACTTTTTTCCCCGACCATACCATCAGGCTTGGGGATGTGGACATGCTGATATGGATCATGGGGAATGCTACCTACCCTCTGCTACCATGGCTGACGAATCCTTATACTGGCCACCTGGACCAAAGGAAAGAACGTCTCAATGCCAGACTCGACAGGGCCTGCAAAGCAGTGGAGGGTGCCTTCGGGCATCTGAAAGGGAGGTTCCATTGTCTCCTCACCTGCCTCTACCTTGGCAAGTGGAATGTCCCCCCAAGTGGTGGTGGCCTGTTGGGTCCTGCACAATATATGCAAAAATAAGGGGGACACATTCCTGCGAGGGTGGGGGTGGAAGCTGAACAGCTAAGGGCCTTTGAGCAGCCATAAATGGCTGCCATCTGGCAGGCCTATTGGGGGTTGTGCACATCCAAGAGGCCCTGAGGGAGTGTTTCCGACAAGGACCCCAGAGACACTCTCCTCAGACCTCCCCAAAAGGGGCCTGTGTGTTGCCGCAGTGTGCCTTTCCTCCTACACCCCTCCCTTCTCCCTTCCCCTGTTGACACAAGAAAGCAGACCTTTTGTCTTTGAACCAAGAAACACTATTTTTTGTTTAACTAGGGGTAATTGTAACTGAGGAAAGAACTTGGGGAGGGAGGAAGGGAAAGGAAGGGGGAGAAGGGGGAGGAGAGGCTCAGGGATCAGGCTGGGAGTGGCACCTGCCTCAGGTGGTGCCACTGCCTCATGTGCGGGGCCCTCAGCACCTGGGGGAGGATAGCGGGAAAAGTCAGAGGGGAAGGAGCTGGAGCAGAAGCTGGAGCAGGAGTGGCCAGTAGGTGATCCACAGCAGCAGTGTAAGCTGTGCAAATGGTCTGGGACTGCTGCAAGAGCTCCTACCAGGTGGTGCGGTGCAGCTCCATGTCCGCCTCCAAAAACCACTGCAGGGCATGCAGGGCAGCAGTGTGTTCCACTCCCTCTCGGGCTTGTCTGTGGTGGCAGCTCCTATGGAGTCGGGAGGCTGGCCCAGGACATGCAGCAGGTACTTCACTCACAGCTGGTTCAGCCGTGAAGAACAAAGAGAAGGGCAGTCATCCCAGGAGACAGGGTGCATGAAGCCTAGCCCTCATCTCTGAGCTAACACTGTAAGGTCTTGGGTCAGACGAAGGCAATGTGCTTGGAGAAAGGCCATTTGTGGCCTAGATGATGGGCCTTTTCCTCAGGGGCACAGATGTCCCCAGGGGGAACCTTGCTACTCTCCCATCCCAGGGACAAGCAGGATTAGGAAGGTACCAGCCAGACCAGGAGCCTGCGAGCAGGAGAGGGGCGACAGGGCAGCTTGGCTTCCCTCTGTGCCATGCAAATGTCAGGACTGATAGTGGCAGAGTCCCACAGGGAGAGAACTTGTACCCCTGCTTGCTGGAGGAGACGGGGTGGAGGGTGTTGGAGGAAGGGGTATGTAAGCAGAGGATGCTGCTTGCTGGGGACAGTGCTGCTGGGTTCTCCTCCACTTCTTCTTCCTCACCCTGGTATCAGCTTCCTCCTCCTCCTCCATGCCATGCCCTTCAGGAGGCTGATGACAGGCATCTCCAGGTCGGAATCAATGATGAGGGGAGGGGAGCGATCTGCCCCCACTCCAGGATGTCATTGAGCTGGGTGGAGAAGCAACAGGTCTGTGGTGCTGCTCCCCAGCAGAAACTCCTTTCTTAGCCTTGGAATAGGCTGACTGGAGCTCCTTGACCTTCATTCTGACCTGGTCCAGAGGGTGGCTGTGCCCCCTCTGGACCAGGCTGTTGGCCATGTGGCCCTACACATTGGCATTTTGCCGTCTGATGTGGACATCCTGGCTGTTGGACTGCTCCCCCCAGATCCCAATGAGATCCAGGATCTCTGCATCAGTCCATGATGGCACTCTCCTCTTTCAGGCCTGGGCAGAAAGAGCTGGCTGCATATGGGTGAGGAGCCATGGAGGCCTCAGATGGCGTGCTGGCATCTGTCATGGCAGAGTTAGTGCAGAGCAGGATGCTGCTGTGTGGCACTGGAATAGTAGGGCCTGCTGTGTGCCACAAGCCATTTCCCCTGTGGCTGCAGCTTTAAGGGCTGCATGGGAAGGGGAACTAAAAAGTTCTGATGAGTGTAGACAGAGTGGCCACGAGGGAACCTGTTGGAGCCCTGGAGGCCCCTTATTTCGAAATAACCACAACTGTGCTGTCTACACACATCCTATTTTGAAATAAATGTTATTCCTCATAAATTGAGGGTTAGGGATTTCCAAATAAGGTGCCCATTATTTCAAAATTATGATGAAACTATTTTGGAATGATGGACTTGCTGTGTAGATGCTTGCTTTGTTATTTCACATTATTTTGACATAATGCTTCTGTGTAGACGTGCCCTTAGTCTCTCTAGGGACTGTCCACAAATTTTCACACAATAGATAATTAGCATCTAAAGCTTAGGAGCTTTTTTTTCATGTTGCCAAACATGCCGGTAAATAGTTTTTGCAGTTGATTTGTTTTAAAAATAGCAGTGATAAGTAATGTGTCTTATGTTCCCTTTGATTCTAAAATAACCAACATCACAAAAGGAAACCTAATTTATTTCTCTCTCATCCTTTCCTTTCTCTAAATGTACTAAAGTAATGACAGATTCACATAGGGATGATTTGTAATTAAATTAAATTCAGCAACAAAAAGTGTGTAAAATGCATTTAATCCAAAACAATAAACAAGTACATGATTAATTGCTTGCAATGTGCTTAGCTTTGATGTGTGAAAATAAAGATGATGCAGCAGCTGAGCGCCTTTGAATCAATTCAACATCCACCTGGTATAAAAGCTCTTCATTTACTGGTGATTTAGCCAGTTTCCATGAAAGACATTCCAAGATCTCTGGTGGAAATTCAGCACAATAGGCTTTATATGGTGCTCCTCTCCCACCGCCATTTAAGTCAATTCCCAAAGTAATTAGAGGAACAACAACAACAACAACAAAACTATCTATGAAATAAATAATATGGCAATGAAAAAATTTTATGGAAACATAATTATATATTTTGTGTGCACACTTCCATAACAAAGCAAAATAAATCAGCATTTGGCTATTACGATTTTTCTTTTGTCCTAATTATCTGTGTATTGAGAGATTATATCCACACAAAATGAAACAAAGACACCACACAAAGAGAATCATTAGTAATGGCACCTAATCCCATTACTTGGTATTGTGCACCACATCCCCTAGTGCCATGCCCTACCAATAGTTACATCCATTATATATACAAAATGTACACTATGAAGACAAAGAACAAGCATTAGCTGTTAAAAAAACCAAAGCATGCCTCTGGTACCTTGCCTACCGCAGAATATCAGGCTACAATATATTGGACTATCTGTATTTAAAATGTATAAAATATGCTGCTATACATCCTCTTCTGCAAGGATAGGTTTTATTGTTGAACAGCTTGGAATAGTTGTTTTAGAAGAGAATTCACACCATTTCAGTGATGTGTGAATGATAACTTACTACAGCTGAAAACATTCTTTAGGATCAAAGCACTATGGCATTGATCCACAGCCCATTGATGCCAATGGAATTACTCATATTGGAGTTCCTCACTGGGAAACAAGTGAGGCATTATCTATTAAGAAGATATATTCAGTATTATCCTGTTTTTCTGACATGTTTTGGAGACATCCAAAATCTCATTCAAATGGGAGAGGAAGCAATTTATGCCCACATGCAATGTAACAGAGTTTGACAAGTTTACATTGTAGTTACACACCTACAGTTAAATTATACACACAAACACTAGTACTTTTAATACACATACACACTCTATATGTCACACATCATACACATTCCTCTCTTTGATGGGTGACATAGACGTCATCTCCCACTGTTATGATGGTGTAGTTATATGTCTATTTAAAGATTGGTGGGGAAAAGAACAAAGGATTACAAAACCTTCAGCAACCAGCAACTAACTCCTGATTTTGTTTTCATCTAGTAACTACAGTTTGCTAACAGTTTAATAGAAAGAGGACAACTGTGGCTTGAGCAGCACCAGCAATCCAGTGCAACACCAACTGGCTCAGGAGCTATTAGTACTCAGAAACTTCTTTTATAATTAGTATACACAAACTCACATACTCACACAGAAGTAAGCCTGTTGTTTGCATAAGCACTTGGCGTTAGGTGAAAACACCAGCAGGGAGAGAGACCAGAATAGACATAGTAATGATAGCTGCATGGCAACTGACAAAAAAGTAGCATTTTATTATTGAATGGAATAACAAAAGCTAAGTCAAATGCAAGTTGATAAATTATATTATAACCAAGAGCCAGTGATGTTGTTAATAACTGCTTTAGTTCCAAGGAAATGAATGCAACTATTCTCCCATCATATGACCACTCGAGTTACACACTGCGCTCTGCAGCTCTCTTTACAATAGGGAGCATTCTACAGACGCCCTTGTAAGTTGTCATCGATTGTTTCAAATGTTCTGTGCTGAGCAATTCAAACAAGTGTCTGGCTTTTCAAACTATAAGTGGGCCTAGTCTGTCAAATATGCCTGTGAGATAAAGACATTTGTAAATTTAAAGGCATCTGTAAATGTAAAAGTTGCTTTGCTATTTATGCAGCCTTTACAAAGCTCCCATAGCAAGCCTGGAGACAAAAGAAAATAATTCACAATAATTTTATTCACTGAACTGGTATTTCAAAATAAAGATTGCAGAGATTCACACATAAGAAAATTATGTGTTTTAACAATACATTGGTCTTGCCCTACTTCTTCTCTATTTTCTGTACCAAGAAAGTGTTGCTACTGAGGTCCTTAAAAGAGCTAAGATCCTTTTAAAATATATAGAGTACATAAATACTAAGACAGAGAGGCCTCAGGGTAACAGATTGGTAACATCCATGCTGCAAGAACCAGCTGATCACAGACATTTACCTATGAAGATAGGGTGGGAAAAGCAAAGGAGGCAGGGAAGAACCTCCCTCCCTAAACCTTTCCTCAAACCAGCATGCAATTTTTCTGCTTATACCAAGTTATCATTTCATTGAATCTCCCTGTACACCCACATTTCAGAAGCTGAAAAGCAGAGGTAACACAAAGAAGATTTCACCCCCTCTCTGGCCTGTGAAAGGGTCAATAGTGGCAGAATCGTCAACTACTCTCAAATCTGTCAAGAAGGGCAGGAGCCTAAAGGCAGTCTGAGCTGCTGCAGACCGGTGCTAAGTGAATGTGGAGGGCTAAGTGTTGCTGCAGCATTCTAGTCCTGTGCTTTGTGGGAAAGGATGAACATGAACAAATGGCCACATAGCATTCAGGAGCCTTTATATGCCTTTCCTCCAAAAAATAAAAGAATAGGGAGAGGCAGCCAGTGAGGACAATGGTTTCCCCACAGACAAATAGAAGGGTACAGAACCTGTAGTTCATATGGAAAATCCATAGACTTGGAAGACAAAAGTGCAGTGATCGGAATGCCAGTCTGAAGTGGAGATATTTTTAAGTTTAGATATGCTTAAGTTGAGATATGAAAACTTTGTTATCCAGCACTCTGTTAGCCAGAAATCTTTATTAACCAGCACTGCCCCGCAGACACAATACTGTTGCATCTTCAGGCATGTGCGCCTGACTCCCATCTGTCCAGCCAGCTGTTGTGCAGCTTCTGACAGCTGACATTGGCAGCTGATGTCATCAGTAGGTACCTCCTTACCCCCTCAGACTGCCTCAAGCTGCCAGGAGTTGGATCTGTTGGTAAGAGGTGGAGGCAGAAAAATAAGCTTTTTTATCCAACACATTCCATTCACTGGCAACATCTATTTCCTGTGAGTGGAGGACAACAAAGATTTCACCACACCATGCTTGGCACAGAGGTGAAAGTGAGCTGGTACAGGCTGGTACAGTGTACCAGCAAGAAGTGGCCACCAGTATAGCCTGTACACGGCTGATATTAAAGTAGCTGCTCCTTTTGCCCCCCCCATCCACCTCCCTGCCAGACCCTATCAGTAGGTCCCTCAATGGGGGAAAGGGAGCAAAAGGGGCAGCTACCCCAGGTTTCAGTGATTTAAAAGAGTCTGGAGCTATTGGCTACTGCTACTGCAGCAGTGGTGATTAGAATCCTCATGCCTGGCTCTTCAAATTGCCCCTTGTGCTGGAGGGCCCGCCCTTCCAGGGTCCCAGAGACACTTCCCACCTTGCCAAGGAATCCAGCTGCCCCAGGTTGCATACCAGTAAGTCCAAGTACTTAATTTCACTCCTACTTGGCACCAAGCATCCCCTCCCTCAAAAACTTCTCTGGAGAAATAAACCTCTATAAGGATTCCCTTATAGAGATCACGATACATCTCTCTCTCACTGGGCTTCATGTTGTGATAAAGCATGTAGGGCCCACTCTCAAATCTAGCTCTTCCCTGTGGGTATGCTGAATATTCAAATGTAGGTCTTGACTCTTATGACCTGATAGGTCCCCACAAGCACAGCTACAGCTCTGAGCAGTGAAATGTTTTAGCCATTTTTTCCCATTTAAAAACAAATGCAGATTTAAGTTGACAGATAATTTACAAGTTCATGTCAAATTCACCATTTTTTCTAGAATTAAATAATCAATTTCCCATACACTTAACGTAAAAGAATGCTAAAAATTATTTTGATGTTTTTGAATGCAATATTTTGATTATCCATTACAAAATATTTTTTGTTCTTCTCCATATATAATTTTTTTCCTGCTGGACTATAGGGGTATGTCTAGACTGCATCCCTCTGTCAGCAAGGAGGTTTACAAGATCTGTCGAAAAAGGCTTTCTTTCTCGACAGATCCCCCTCTAGACTGCCACTTTTTGCCGACAAAGTGCTGAGTCCGCAAAACGCGGTGGTCATTTTTATGCAAATTAGGCACGGGATATTTAAATCCCTGCCTCATTTGCAATGTCGACCTGCCTAATCTGCATCCCTCTGCCGACAGAGGGATGCAGTCTAGACATACCCTAGAATCTTCCTGCTGGGCAACAGAATTAAGTCATCAGCATTAATGGTCTCTCTCAGTGAAGCAAAAGCATCTGGAGGGGGAGGTGAGTATAGTGAGCAGAGAACATAGACGCCTAGATTTTTTAAATTTACTTCAATTTTATGTTTAAAAAAAAGCCTAAAATGAAACACTTTTTTTCCCATCCCAATTCATGTTCCTCTCAACTTTTTGGGTCACTGAAAGATTTGAAATGTTTCATTTTGAGTGAAACTTGTGAAACTGCACCCTAATATTTTTATGGAGATATGTTTTGAATATGAATATGCATAACACAAATACGCTTTGTTCAAAATGCAGAATGTAACTCCTATTGAAAAGCTTGTAATCTGCTGAATGTGTATTCTATTTGTGTGCATGTATTTTTCTTATATGTGAAGTTAGAAATATAAAGTGTAAGCCTGTTTATTAACCCAGGTCTTCTAAAGAAAGCTATTAGTGGTACTTAAAGAACTTAATGGCCCGGTGGTCAAGACAATGATCTGTGAATAGTCTTATTTTTCCTGCAAGCCTAAACTGTGGTTGGTCCTACAAAGACCATGACCATGCCACCTGGTGCTAGAATCCATCTTGAATTTGATATTATCCACAGGAGTGGATAGAATGGGACAAAGATGTCCTGCCTTGGGGAAATTCTATTAAGGGAATGGGAAACAAATGATGTTTGTCTTTAGCTGGCTTCACAGACTGTTCTCCACCCTGTGACGTTATATGAAAAGACCTGAAAAAAAAAAACCCTGCTCTAACAACAGGTCAGAAAGAACTGTTCCAGTCTGAAGATTTTACCTTAAATAAGAACTAGGGTGAGAAATTATGTTTTGTAACAACATCTCTTAGTGTATTATGCATATTTCGTTTTATTTTAGCTTAGTAACTTATTTTGTTCTGTCTGTCATCACTTGCAGCCACTTAAATCCTACTTATTATACTTCATAAAATCACTTTTATCAAACCCAGTGTACATAATTTAAATGGTGGGGGAAGGGCCAATGGCTGTTTATATCTCTTTCATTGATAAAGGGGGTGAACTTTGTGAGCTTTCTCTGTGTAAAATATGTATAGAGTGTAAGACAGATTTGTATGGGATTTTGGTCCCACTGAAGCTGTACACTCTGATGGTATCAAGCCCTTGTAGCTGAGCCCTGACACTACTAAACTGTTCTCAGCATCTGTTTTGGTCTGTTGAAGGGCTGTTACTCCAACTCTCTGCCTTTGTTAGAGGAGCCAGAACTTCTGGCTCAGCAAGACAGTGTGATGGGGCACCCTTGAGCACAGATAGATGGGCTTACTGGTATGATCAGCCCGTCAGGCAACAGCCTCAAGGACATCTCTGTAACCCAACTTGTCACAAAACTGAAATAAAATTTTGTTTCAATTTTTTGGTACAGCAAGAGAATCAAACAATAGAATGAAATAAAAAAACATCAGTTATTCATACAGCTCCAAGTGCAGCCCCATTAAAACTATGTTGCTCAAACCTCATCTGGTTGTGGCTGCCCCAGGGAAATTTGCGTGTGGTTCCAGGGGAAACATAATAAGCTTAGATGCTATAGACATTTCTAGAGGATGGATCATGTTCATCACCTAGTATCCTCCTCTGTGGACTCTCTGCTTTACAGAAAATCTTCAGGCCTCATTTAAGGTACAGCAGAGGACAAGACGTGAACTCACTTTTCTCTGTGGAAGGGTGAGAGACGTTCCCCCTGCGTGTGGATCCAGGAGATGGAAAGAAACACAATCTATTATTTATTATCATGAAAGAGTTTTCTTTGCTAAATTATTAAGCACCTTTTTTTTCCAAGTTGGGTAAAATTTCTTCCATTCTTAACGTGTGGATAGCAAGTTAATCTCTGCTTCAATTTTAAATGAACAGAATGAGCAGGGATTTTACCAGAAATGATTAAAGGACACATTTTACTTTCTGTTTAGTATGTTAAGATATTGCACATATAGGATGATAGGCTTATAAGGGAATTAATGGGAAGGGTTACATTGCTTGAAACCTACATGGCTTAATCTACTTGAGGGGACTGATAATATGCTGTGGGGACTTTTATGTACTTGATAATAGTTCCAATGTTACCCACATATGAAATAGCCAGTTTTGAACCATTTGTTTTAATTCCTTTGCTTCATCCATCATGCAGGCCTTTTGACTTTGATTCTGTGAAATGTGGGGAGGGTCGCTAGCAGGTCTGGTGTGCTCTTTCTGCTAAGGTTATCTATTGCTCCACTCTAAATATGGCACTGTAGTAGGGGACTGGATAACAACTCTTGCATTTTCCTCATGACCTCCAGCATGCATGTGTGTCTGAGAAGTCCCAGAAAATGCTTTTGAGGGCTTGTGTAAAAAAACAAACAACAACAACCCCCCCCCCTCCCCGCCACACACACCCATGATTTCTTGTGACAGATAGCTAAGCGAGAATAGCTGAATCAGCATTCTGGTCACAGCAGCTCCAATGAAACACAGAAAATGGCTGGTTAAACAGAGCAGAGTCTAAGTTGTGGGCAGAGCAGAGCTGGAATGTTAATTAACCCATTAGGCAGAAGCTACAAACAGGAACAGGCAGGAATTAGAAAGATGAGGAAAGCAGGCAACCAGGGGAAAAGATTGCCCTTTCCTGCTTTTTATAGGAGATGGAGGGTCCCTAGGACTATTGGAGTAAACTTGTATGTAGTATGAAGGTGGTGAGAACCCACACAGTAAATGAATTACACCAGCACAAAGGTCTCTGAACAGTCTGTGGATCAAAGCAGAGGTTGATTAGCTAAGGGCCAGTTGCTTGGTTCCAGAGTGAGGCCAGCCAGCCAGCATAGCTTGCCATCTGGAAATTATGTCATCTTGGGCAAATGCCTGGGTAGTATAGAGAGGGCATATCTGGGTTCCTTTGGCAAATTCCAGTGTATGGCTGTGTCATTCTTGAATAGAGTGTATATGGATGCACCTCTGTGAAGCATGCCTAATCTGAAGGCCCTGAAACTTATAACTTAGGCCAAGAGTGACTCCTGCATTGGGGAATCATAAGGATGTTGCAGCCTCCTGGGCTTCCCCATAAGTCCTCTGCTGAGTGAAGCCTGGCCAGCCCTGAAGAATGGGCCAGCCCTGAAGAGTAATAGCTGCATATTCTACATGCATTCTTCTAAAAAAAGCTAATATTAAAATTATTCTGCACTATGTACAACATCAGCTGTACTAACTGGTCCCTCTACTGACAGGGTAAATTATAATGAATATGAAGATTCAGTGCAAATAAATAGAACCCATTACTGAAAAAATAGGCATTATTCTATTTATGCCGAAAGTAGTACGGGTGGCACCTCTAAAATCTGGGATTCTCTGGTCCGGCAACATCCATGGTTCGGCACAACAGGGGGGCCCGGGAGCTGGTGAATAGCTTAATTGGGCTGAGGGGGAAGCCAGGAAGCTGGCACACAGCTCAGCTGCGCTACGGGGGGAGCCAGGAAGTTTGGGGTGTTGGGGGGGGATGACAGCAGGGGGGCCTGAAATGACCTCCCCTGATCTGGAAAAATCCCTCATCTAGGACCAGTCAGGCCCTGAGGGTGTCAGGGAGGTCAAACATGTATTGAATAATTCTGAGTTCTCCAATCCCTCCTTCAATAATATTAATAATCTCAAAATAGTACCTATAATAATAATTCAAAAGGCTATTTACTTAAATTTGAAATAAGGTCTTACATTTCTCCAACTATGTGAACACATTATTGCATTAAATACTACTATCTGAAACACACACAAGTCCATTAAAACCATAGGTAATAAATGTTTCTGCATTAAAAAAAAGATTCAAACTCAATCACAAAACTCTTTGATCCATTTAGCAGATGGTGTGTATTGCTCTCCTTTCCAAAATTTTCCAGTAAAAGTTTCTTCTGGTAGCTGGGTGACATTATAATATTTTGAAAAATTCAAAAGTAAGGCTTCAGCATGGAAATAATATCATGTCTGTTGCTATCTAACTGCGTCAAGATAGCTATACACACATAAGAACTCTTTGAACATCTAGCAGTCTTCCTGTACTGCTGAGTTGCTTTCAAATTTTCTACTGGAAGATACATGAGCCTATCATTTTCAAACACTCTGCTATGATAGTTAGGGACACTACATTAGAAAATGTAGTATGAAAAAGGAGCTGTCTAGTAAGAATATACTCAGGTAAGTATGAAGATCTGTACAGCTGTCTTCCATGCTGAAAAAAACCCATCTCATTACTGGTGGTCTCTCTCACAAGTATTTAAATATGATGAACTAAAACACTATCAGACTGAATATTTAAGTCCCATAACAGGGATGTAACAATATAGTCGATTAACTGATAAGCAAAAGCTTAAAAGTTAATGCTACAGATTACATACATTTCCCCCCCCCAGTACATTTTTTAGTAGGCTGAGCAGCAGCCCAGCTCGGTCCTGGCTTGTCCCAGGTCCGGGACCTACCCCCGCTGCTGTTTTGAGTTTAAAGTGTATTAGGAGCCAGGTGAGCAGGCAGCCGGCTCAATTCTGGCTCATGCTGGACCCAGGAGCTCAGACCCTCCCCCCTGGCAGGAGCTGCTGCCAACCCATGCTGCCAACCCAGCAGCGCAGGGTGGCAGACAGCCAGTCCATGAGGAGAGCTGATTTAGCTTCCCTCATGAACCAGCTACCTCCTGGCACCACATGCTGCTGCCTCTGATAGACTACGTCTATATTGCAGCCTTCTTCCGCAAAAGCTTATGCAAATGAAGCACAGAGTAGAATATCGGCATGCTTCATTTGCATAATTAGCAGCCATTTTTGCACAAGAGGCTTTCGCGCAAAAAGGAGCAGTGTAGATGGTTCCTTTTTGCACAAAAAACCCCTCTTGTGCAAGAGCTGTTCTTCCTGAAAAAAATGAGGAAGAACAGCTCTTGCGTAAGAGGGGGTTTTTGCACAAAAAGGAGCCGTCTACACAGTTCCTTTTTGCACAAAAGCCTCTTGCGCAAAAATGGCTGCTAATTAATTATGCAAATGAAGCATGCCGATATTCTACTCCACACTTCATTTGCATAAGCTTCTGCAGAAGAAGTCTGCAGTATTGATGTAGCCATGGAGAGGAAGCAACATGAGGTGACAGGGGACTCCCCAGTAGTGGGGCTGGAGCTCAGTGGCTGCTGGCCCCACTCCCTGGGAACTATAGAATAGTCAACTAACTGATAAGTATTCATGAGGTTAATTGATTATTCAGTCAACCGATATTTAATATCCCTATCCCATACCACTCCCACTGAAATCAGTAAGACTTTCCCTCCATTTTTAATGAAGCAGAATTAGACCCCTTTGTTTACTGTGGCTTGCACAGTGCACACTTACAATGCTTTCTGAAAGATTCTGGACTAAGTTCTCCCATACAATAGGACAGCTTTATATAATTTTGGAGGCACGAATCTTGCTTCACTCTACTGTCGCCTGTGGGTGTGGCTGGGTCTTCCTTACATACCAATGATTCCCGGTTGCATGAATGACACCTGGGAAACTCAGAATTAAGGGAGAACAAATATATCTTAAACCCACCTTTATTCACCACCTCCCCCCCCCCCCCCGCCGCCACCCACAACCCTTCACTAATGATCTGGACCTCTGTCATTTTCAAAGCTACCCCTAAAATTTAAAATAGAGAAGTCTGTGAAAAGCTGTAGAATCTTTTCAATCTTGTAATGCAATATACAGCTACTGAACTTCACACTTTACTGGGTCAAAAGACTATAAAGTTTCTGTATTAAAAATACAATGAAAATATATCTTAAATGTGAACCCAGAGAGCATCTATTTTTTTTAATGACATATGATGTAAGGAAGTGAGGTTTGGCTTGTAACATATTGCAAAATGAGGGCATTTAGAATTATGGTTCCTAAAGTAGCTTTAACTTTGCACACTTGTGTGTATACATTATAACAAGAGCTTTCATTACATGATCACATACATTATTTAAGGAGAAAACAAACTTCTGCCTACTACGTGTAACTATATCTGGAGTAAGGGAACAGGTGTGTGGGGTTACTTACTGTTTTGCTCTTTATTGTGTGACATAGGCCAGTATTGTATAATCTCTCTTTTCTTGTTCCTCAGAAATGTGCTGTTTTCCCCTTGGTATCAATTTCCTTCTGAAATGAAGGGGAAACTTGAGGAGACAGTAGCAGATACATTACATGGCTTCCACATCTACAGAATATCTACAAGAGATAAAATGCTGTTACTCCTTCAGGCTACTCTTGATATAAATATGGTGTTGTCCAAAATCTGAAGAACTGTTCCCCACACATTGTCATCCCAATTTATGTTACTCCCCTAGTATACAGGTTGCAAAATAGTGAATTCTTTCTCAAATTAGAATACTTTTGTCCTGATAGTGTAATTACACTGCCCCGTGCTGCCCCGTGTCAAAGTGCATCAAAGCCCCAATGGCATGCCAGCTGTACCACAACTCTGAAGCAACCACTGTAGATATTTCCACAGGTGGGTGTTATAGGTGCTAACCCTGGTGGGCTCCAATAACTGCTCAGACTCTTGGCTCAGTGAGACAGTATTTTAGCAAAGCTGGTAGGAAAGGGGAATTTGCAAATACCCTATGTTACAGGGAATTGAATAGTTACAGTTCAAAATGAGCAATTGTGATTCCAGTGTGGGCCCCATAGAGCCAATCAGCATCTCTTGCTGGAGTGGTTCCACTGAGGATAAATAATTAAAGAATCATACAAAGAGATAATGAAGGCTTGTGATTTGGCTTCATAGAAAGTGTCTTTACAAACAATGCAGCATCTACAAAGTTCCAGTTAGTGAAACCATTTCCTATCATGAATAACTTCAGCTCATCTAAGCAGTTCTGCATGGGATGACACAGATGATATCCCCTTATTAGGAATTACTAAACTTTTTCAGGTAAGACCCCTCAGATTTGGCCTGAGTAGTTTCTTTAGAGACATAGCCATGCCCTCTATGGGACAGATGCAGAGTATTCTTTGCTTGTGTTTTAGCTGGTTATTTGCTGAAGTTCTCAAATGGTAACCCTTTACCCCTCTTTGCTGGTGAAGGCAAGGGAAGGAGTGTTATTGAGCTATCAATGAAGCTGATTGTCAACATGTGAGGGCAAGATGCCAGCTTCTCTTAGGACCCTTTTTCAGGAAATCATCTCTTCACTCTGAGGTATCCAATTATTCACGTATCAAAATGCTCAGACCAAAGAATTGAGTTACATTTGTGGCAAGATACCTCCTGCAAAGCATTGAGTCATTAGGTCTCTTTGGCCTTACTCAGGTTGGTATTAGTCCTGTACAAAAATCGGTGGCTGTGTTAGTTGCTGCCAGTGTTTTGTGTAGAAAGGTCATGCTAATTTTGTTCTGTGATCTGAACTGGCTGATGAATGATTTTGAGCTTCCTGGATATCTGTAATGTGCTCTAGCTGAAATTATACCTTGACACTTCAGAAACTGAAGCTAACCCAGAGGGCTCCAGCTAGCTTATTAAGAGGTGATTCATGCAGAAAACACAATACCCAATGTGCCCTGCTCAGCACAGATTACCAGCTGATATCCAAGTAAAGTTTAAGGTGTTTGGGTTTTGACCTATGGACCCCTAAGTGGTTTGGGTCATGAGTACAGTAGACACTGCTTTCCTTCCTGGGGAATTAAAGTACCCTGTTAATGATTACCAGATAAATTAGATACTGCAGCAGTTGCAATCAGCACTCGATTTAAGAGAAAGCCCTTGTTTAAACAATACAGACCTGGTAGTGGGTTGTTTTCTTTGAGAGACAGCTCTGTAACTAACTTGTGCCTTCCTCCAGCACAATTTGGACGTGATGCCCATCAGATCAAACAGCAAAACTTACCTATTCTCCCAGGAATATGTGATACAGAGAAACATGTTATCCCTCACTCTTTGCACTGTCAACATTCACTGGGCTATGAATCTAAGAAAAGATTGCTACAGTATGAGAGCTTTCTGCAAACCTCAGTGCAGACATCTGTCATTCTAATTAAACAGCACTGAGAGGTGTTTTCCCAGTATGATGGAGAACACAGATGGGAAAACTATCAACTCTGCTTCTGGGATAATGCTTGTTCAACCACTTGCACCTTTTATACTTGTAGGCTGTAAGCTTTATGGGGCCAGTTACCATTCAGGTTCATCCAAATATTTGTTTTTTTTAAATATCTTCAACCTACCTATGATGCAGTCAAGAAAAGAAAGTGGAACTAAGGGCTTTGCTTAATGGATGAGTAAATGACAGAAAGATTAACATTAAGGGGGAAATAATCTCAAATGCAAGGCTACTGTTGAGAATGTTTCACAAATCACATATTAGCAAGACACTGAGCAATAAAAAGACCCAAGAGGGCATCCAGATTCCCAAGAAGCCTGAGAAATCACTAAAAAGTTCAGTCATTGCCCTCCTTAACCCACAATTGATGCAATGAAATGGTGATGAAGAAAAAACAGCTGGTAAGGATTTTTGATGGTTTCTTTTATTGCTCGAGCAAATGCATGCTTAGTCATTCCCACCATCTGCTGCACAAGTGTTATTTAACAAAAGGACAGTGAACACCTGGGTATGTCAAAGTTGAAATTCTGTTCACAAGGGAAAACACCAGGCTTAGATGCCTTAAAAGCAGAGAACCTGAGTGGCCAAGAGACACAAGCTGAAGTTATATAGCAAGAATAAGAAGCATCACTTTAGGGAACTAAGCATATCATGTTTTTGAATTTGACTGATATCTGCTTCACTGCAGTAGCAAAATCAAGAAGCAATATCACTGCTGTTATGCTTATAGCAAATCAAAATCAAGGCTTAACCAGCTAAATTGCTCTCATACCCTAAAATCAGTGGAACTTATGAAAAGGGATAATTATGTGCTGGCAGCTTTGCTTGATCCACTTGCTTGAAGGATGCTTTTCTAAAAGTGCTAGCACCTGTCATCCACCTTCTCTTCCTCCTCTGCATCTTTTCCCAGTGTAGGTAAATTACATGGTGCAGAACATCTTTGAGGCTCATAGCACAGGCTAATGCTTCTCAACATGTTCTGTGCGCCCACTTTGCTAACGCCACTAGCGGGCTTGTGCCACTTTGTTTATGTAAAGGGTCCGTAGCCATGGAGCCTTTCAACTCCCATTGGCTCCGGTTCGCCATTTCCAGCCAAGAGGTGCCACAAGGCTCCGTGGCTATGTATCCTTTAGGGAGGGGGTTCACTAGTGGCTTTCCCAAAGCGGGCCGATGGAACATTTTGAGAAACACGGGCAAGGCAAAAGGGCCTATTTCTTAAACACATAAGAATGGTGCCACTGCCATGTTCAACAGTGGTAGCAATCCATCCATAAAGCATGCTTTATTCAAAATGGGAAGAGACACAAATGGAGGCCAAGAGAGAAACTAATATGTTAAAGTTTGAGTCAAAGCTATAAATCTTCTTTCTCCCTAGCTCGTCTATGCATTATCTGAAGCTTTAGGACCTCTAATGCCTCAGCACACCCTTACTTTAGGCCTGATCCACTCCCCATGGAAAGACTCCCACTGACTTCAATAGACATTAGAACAGGCTCTTTAATGCCTGAATAACTGGAGGCATAGGCTGTGGTAAGAATGGACAAGGTTCCTCTTAGATCTTTTCAACATCATTTTTCAATCAATAGGAGAGCTCTCAGTGGCTATGTCTACACTCGCGGCTTCGTGCGCAAGTAATATGCAAATGAGGCTAAGCGTGGAATATCACTGAGCCTCATTTGCATACCTAATGAGCCACCATTTTTTTCAGAAGAGGCTCTTGCACAAGGAGTGTCTACACTGCCCCTTCTTGAGCAAGAAAAACCCTCTTGCGCAAAGCCGTTACACCTATTACTTTTCAGGAAGAACGGCTTTGCGCAAGAGGGTTTTTCTTGCTCAAGAAGGGGTAGTGTAGATGCTCCTTCTTGCGCAAGAGCCTCTTCTGAAAAAAATGGTGGCTCATTAGGTATGCAAATGAAGCTCGGCAATATTCCACACTTAGCCTCATTTGCATATTACTCGTGCAAGAAGCCGCGAGTGTAGACATAGCCTTTGAGTGCCTCAAAGAACACTCCCAGGGACTGGTTATGCTGCATTATCAGCACTTCCTCCTATTCCTGACAGTGGTTCTACTCCAAATCCTCTTGAACTCAAAGGGAGTCTGGCCATTCACCTCAGTAAATTCTGAATCAGCCCCAAACAGCAGAAGGGATTACTAGCTTGATTCATGGAGACTGTATTAAAGACAGGGAGGGCATTGATGAATCTTACTGGAAAAAAATAACAGAAAGCCAAATGCACATAAACAAGGATAAATCATGGTATTGGAGTGGGGATGCAGAGGGAGAAAAGGGTTAACAAGCACACAGCGGACACAGCAGTACCCCAGACAAAAAGACATCTTTAAGTTCTTCGGGGGTTTTGCATATGAGAGAGTAGGGACCAACCCTCATTGTTAAATTTTAGCATGATAGTTGAAGACTGTAAAAAGAACACTCAAGAAAAGTAAGCCCATTTTCCAATACTTCTGATGAGGAGTGACAAAGTGCAACAGTAAATAATCATTAAACCATATCCTGAATTGATACATTTGATGAAGAGTAATGATCAGGAAAAGGGGCATATATAATTACATTTCATCCACAATCATTAAAATATAGATGTAGACTAAGTTTTACCCAAGAAGAATTGTGTGGCTGAAACAAAAATCTTTCTAATATTAAAGTAGTTCAGCAGAGGGCTAATATTTAGAAAGTATTAATGTTATCAATTGATATAAAATGAAGATTAAAACCTATCTGACTTGCCTACTTGAGAGAATAAAAATATTTCTCAGCTTCATAGCCTGTGCCTTTATGAGAATTTTAAAACCTGTGCACGGTAGTGAGCTATAATTCTCCTTCTAATATCCTTAATCTGCATCTGAAATAGTACAGCAAGGTTAAGAGAGTCTGACAAGTATTAAGTGAGATTATCCTGTACATACAAACCAGTGGATACGACTGTTGTAACTCAAAATACTTATGAAACTTGAAATAGGAACTGTCATAGCCTTCTCTTTCTATAAGACTGATAGAGCTGAGCCTGTTTCATTCTTACTGACAATAGTCCAATGGGGATTTTGCTATAGGGACAAGAAAGGGCAAAATATACTAATTCAAGAAACATTAAAAAAAACACTATTGCTAGAAGATTGTGGCATCTATAATGAGGTACAAAAGTCATGGAATCTCACGTTAATGAGCTGGGTATGCAGAGGACAAGAAACCACTTGGGAATTCCACTGCATGTAGAGTGCATTTGAAGGAAAGGCATTTCAGCTCCAGTGCAAGTGGATGACCTGCCTTGACACCATGATCATCATATCTCTGATTTGTGTGCCTAATGGCCATTTCCAGCGAACATCAGCTTTGAAAATCTGTTGCCAGCTTTCAATTAATTAGAGTATGTGGAGAGGGGTCACCTGTTGAAAAAAGGACCTCCCTTTGAAGGTTATCAGATTTCTGGGTTCCTAGGGTAGTGACCTAGGGAAATATTTGCCTCTTAACACTGACAAAAGATGCTACAATATGTACTTGAATTAAAATGTGAATAAAGAACTATTAGGCAATCTCATGAGCTATTCAATGGTATAGAGACTATAAATAGGCTTATAGTATCTAAGCTTGCCAATTATGTGCTGAAAAATCAGGCCAGCTTTTTCTACTCAAGTGAGTACCAAGTCATAAAGATATTTTAAAGTAATTTTCCTCTTCAAGTTGCATACCAACACTTTGTCATTTGATACAGTAGTTTGCTTTATTATAAAAAAAACATCCTCTTATGTAACTATACGGCATTTCCCATGTCCATCTAAATATGAGGTCCCTATCTATAAAAATACAAACATATTTCCACTCCAATATGTAGTAGCAGAAAAAGAAGGGATGTGAGCTTGCATAAAGAGTTTATGAGAGAAGTTCAACAACACAGAGTTATTATTTTACCCTGTATCAATCAGGCAGCATCTAGAGTGCAGGATATAGCTTGATTTTTTGCGCTACATATTGGTTACATCACTGTTTCTCAACCTTTTTTTTATAAAGTACCCCTTTTTAAAAAAAAATTATAAGTACCCCCAGCACCTACAGTTTTCAGACACACATTTTTTCTACAATTGGAACAAATTTCAGTTGTGTTGACGTACCCCCCAGACTTCTCTTGAGTACCCCTAAGGGTACTCATACCACTGGCTGAGAAACACTGGGTTACATGATAGGACTCTATGCTTCTAAAACAAAACAGGTGTATTAATAAGAATTAATGTTCTTTGCAGATATGATGTTGCTCTTTAGCTAGCATTCCAGCCAAGGGGGTACAACTCAAGTCCCAGGTGCCTCTACCCAACTCTTCTCTCCTGCAATCTACGCTCCTCCCTTCAAATTTCAGGAATTTTGCTACAGTTTGGCCCTTTCTCCTTAATTATATATTTTTATTTTATTTTATTTTTAATTGAAGAGATCACACCTTGATACTAATATAGCTAATCTTTGAATCTAAAATGAAATCAGGGTTTGTGTTCAGAATTAATAATGTCAAATCCTCAGAAGCTCAGTGGTGGAAATCTTTGTGTGATAAACAAGCCTTGTAAGATTTTCTGCCATCCTGAATGGAGGAACTGTCACAAAAGTAACGGTTTTCATGTCATTTCACTCACATCTGACATGAAACTGAAGAATGGACGTAGTTTAGGATCTGATTGTGAATTGGACAAGAAAGCTAAACAAAGTGAAAATATTTAAATCGGCACATCATCAAATTCAAAGGTCTTGATGTTTGAGTTTCCTGTTTTTAATAGTTTCCTATATCTAATTCAAATTACTGTGGCTAAGAGCTATTACCAAATATTTTTGATGATCTATTTGAAATCCTGAGTGTCTCTTTGATACTCTGAAATTACCACAACTAGAGGACATAGGTTAAATTAAAAGGGTCAGTATGAAGGAAAAAAGTAAGGTCTGATTTTTACAAATTGAATAGTGAATAAGTGGAGTGGACTTCCAATTGAGGAAATAGTCTATTAGTATTAGTTTAATTAAGAAAAATATTCATAGCTATAGATATTTATGGTCATAGTTTGAGCACTGCATCAATTTAACCTCTTACATGCAGCACAGTGAATGCCCCATAACTCAGCACGTTTTCTTGAAAAAAAACACAGCCTTCTGACATCTAAGCTAAATGAGATACTCCATTATCTGTTCAATCAATCAATATTAAGGCTTACTAGCTGGGGAAAAATAATGGTTTGGAGGGAATTGTAAGAGAGATAATAACTGGTAATTTTTCTTTTTTAATCTCTTTTTCTGATATTTTTTCCCACAGCCTTTTTCTCTTCCCCTTTGCACAATGCAATACTGATAAGATTATAATTAACCCGGATTTTTTAGTTTATGATCCCAGATTACATTAAGCAAGCTTCAACATGCACATTCACATTTTTTCTTATTCTTGGTGCCATTACAGGGATGAGTTAAGGTTGTTTGGGTACCTTAACTTCACAATTCCATATCTTAACATGTGTGTATGTCTCTTAATTTCAATCTTCACTTGATTATTTTGATTAACATGATTTGATTAATGTGATTTGATGATTAACTCTGAACTGTATCTTAAAGAGCTCTTAAAGATTTAGTCTGAGAATTTTGGGTATTAAAACATCCATAACTTAATACTGCACAAGAAATAGTGAATGTTACCACATGATATTCTAATAATATGAAGTTACATATCAACATTATTTGTTAATATTAACATTCATCAGCAGATTCACTGACCTGATCTAGCTGCTTCATCTTATTCTGGATCAGCTGAAAGCAGCCAGAATATACAGGACAGTTTAACTGGAAATACAGTAACTTTGAGTCATCTGAATTACCAAGAGGGGTAAAAAAACTCAGTTGATCAAAGATTGTATGACTGTAGTGGTGTGGCTGAAGCCCTGCCCCCTTGTGGAACTTCTGGTTGCCTCATCTAGGCCATGAGTCTCCCCAGGGTTGACTTAAGTGAGCCTACTGCCCACTAGCTAATTGTTCCTTCAGTCCTATCTTTTTCTTGTCAGAGTTCAGGGGCTACCCCCAAAATGTTCTGTGACAAAAAACAAAACAAACAAAACAAGCAAACAAAAAATACCCCGTGACAGCTCCCAATCTGCAAGGGATACTGTTGCCATTTTCCCCTTTGGAAGGGGTTCCTCTACTTCATAAACCACACCAATAATGTGATAGGCAAGACCTTGTAAGCCTTTCTCAGCCATAGCGTCTATTCGGTCACACTTTGTAACATGTAGATGGCAATTAAACTATTTAGCTATGTGGGCACAGGTGGAGAACTGCTTCCATTTACAGTATTGTCAATTTCATGCTTTCTAAAAAATCACAAGTCAGGTTCCTAAAAAAATCATGAAATTGATTTAAATATAAGGAAGGGATTTGTTTTATAAAATATATTTTGGCTTCTAATTTGCCTTTTGATTTGATTATTCAGGGTAGACTTGGATCACATTTTTCAGCTTTGTGCACTACGAAAACCAGAAATTTAAGTGAGAGCTCAAATTCTCATGCATTTTATTCACATAGTTCTGGGAGCTAGGCATCAAGTAATACAACAAATATTGTCTGAGAAGTAAAAGACAAGAATTTGCAACACTCTTTTTGTCTAATTTCTCACACTTTGCACACCACAAGGGTATCTAGAACTTTTTTTTTTATTGTCATTGCTTATGCTGTATGCCAAGAAGCTTGCTGTTAAGACAGGAGGGCAAATGAGCTAGTGACAGAAGTTATTTTGTTTATAAATTTGATGACAGAAAATAAGTAAATTCTATAACTAGCTGTCTAGAATAAGTTTTCTTTTCTTTGAAATGACTTCTGAAGCAGGGCAAATCTTTCAATTGAACAGGTTGTCCCTTCAGTGGCAGAATATGCATCTTCCTGAAAATTGTACCATTTTGTGGCATAGAGAAAGCACTGGATGAACCTGGGCCTTTCAAGAGGCAATTTAATGTGACCACACAAAGAGAGTTCAGTTTTGATATCAAGCTCCATCCCTCATTCCCCAAATCTACACAGGGCTCTGACACTTCTCAGCCAATCTGAAACCCTCCTTCTGGGCAGAAGAAATGGCTCATCCTGGCTAAAAGGTCCTTTGGGTAGAATCACTAGAAGCAGTTTTTTCTTAAGCTATTTTTGCTTGTGACTCAAAAAACAAAATTTTCTGTAACATTCCATATCCCACAATTCTTGTGGCCCTTGGGCCCCAGGATAATTTCTGATGTTTCGTGGGTTGCAGATCAAACTGGATGGAAGCTGGTGGAAAGGATTGCAGAGAGCGGCTAAGGCAGGTGCTGCATTGTTAGAGGCTTTGCAGGCCTCCTTGGCTGCAGTTGAAAAAAGCTGATGACCCAGAATACCATTTATGTTTAAAACTAAAAAAGAAAATGCTAATAGTGAGCAAGGACATATGTGTTACAGTATACCCAGGGCTGCTTATAAATCTGCATAAAGTGCAGTAAACTAAAACAGTTTTTAATTAAATCAGTTGCCAAACAGTCATGACTCCTAAAGCACTGACAGAGTAAGAGATTTTCTTTGCTCCATAAGGATGAGAAAAAGAAGGAATGCCTAAGGCTGTTTTTCCAAATCACTCCTCAGCAAAACGTTGATTTTGTACAACTTCGTGCATGAAAAGGAGAACATTGTATCTCGAGTTAAATATTGCCTCTTGATTACAAAGAAACAAACAGGAAATTTTTTAAAAAGTAATGGCAGTTCTTTCTGTTTGACAGCAAAAAATCATAATCTTTGATTTCAACATTATCTAGCGTGGGAGAGAGTTGAAACACAAATTGAGCAGATGCCGTCAACCATTTTTTCATTCATTCTGCTTCAAATTCTCTCCTTTTCAAATGGTCATGTCTAATATTTTGCAAGGAGTATATGACAACCCAGCCTTTTGTATTAAAAAACCTGCAGTGTTCTTTGTGAGAACAGATACTAGGCCTCCTGCTTTAAAAGATTGCATTATGACCAACATATTGGGTGAATACAGTAGTTATTTGTGAATCTCACAGGATTTAGAGTGAAATCTGACAAAACCCACAGTAACTGTATTTCATTCAAAGGGAAAAAAGTGGAGTTACCAGAAGAGGATATCATATGATGCTTGATTGCAAGATCTCCAAAGATGCCCCCTCAGTATGCAATTACTCAGTATTTATCCAGGTCTCTAGAGAAGCCATTGTAATGCTACATGAGATGGGCAGAGGAGATGGTGGATTTTGGTTTGTCATGCTTCAGATTGCAAGATGGGTTTCGGTTCTGCAAAACCAGAATTTGTCTTTTATGGCTCATTTCAACCAAACAACCAACATTCAAAGGATGTGGAAGGGATGGTACACCAGTCCAGCTCTGACCCCTCAGTAAATGCATTTACACGATGTAGTTTTTTTAGCAATACTGAACATAATACTGGGCTAAAATAAAGTACTTAGGGAATCAAACCAGTCCCCATAGTATGGAGTCCCACAAAATTTGTGTAAGATTTGAACTAAACCTTTAGTTTACTTTACTGCTCAGATTCTCTATTGCTATCAATCTGCTTTATGCTAATGTGCCCGTGAAAAGGGGCTAGATACCCAATGGAATAGAAGGATTGGAGGGATGTGACAAAAGCACACTACAATCCAGTGATTTTTGTCTGTGGACTGGCCTGAGGGGATCAGCTGCAATTCAGCATAGTTTAAAGAAGCACTACAGTTGCTCGAACTTATTTTTGTGTGCAGTATTGGTGTCATTATGTAGATGCCAGGGAGACAATGTGGTGAGGTAATACCTTTCATTGTATCAACTTGTGAAGAGTTTTGTGTAAGTTCAGAAGCTTGTCTCTCTCATCAGCAAAGATGGTCAAGTAAAAGATATTACCTCAACCATGTTGTGTCTCGAACTTCTTTTGGCAGGTTGAGCCAGAATACCAGAGGTGTACATTTGGCTTACATTTGGCCTTCCCATACCACTTCACTTCGTACACCAAGCATAGCCCAGCTGGAGTGGAAAATTATACTCATAGTATTTTAGTGTGAAATTGAATCAGAATTATGAATCAGTAATATGAAATGGTTTTCCATTTGAGAGAGTTTTGGACCCAGATCTTCCCCAGCACTCCTCTCATTGAAAATGAATCAGTTATGCAGGAAAAAGAGCAAAACCATTTCCAGGAATTTTGAAGAAATGTCACCTGCTATAATTTAATTGAGTCAAGTTGAACCACATCCAGAATTGTTTGCTGAGAAAAAAAGTTGTCTTTCATTCATCACAGTGCACAAGAAATTACGTTTAACTCATTAGCATTTAGAGTTTATGTGTGCGAAGTCACATAAATTCCAATGAGACCCCATCTCATAAATTCCAATAGATTATTATCTTCACTTAATATGTTACATCAGACTAAGCATTTTGGAACCATGTCAGACAAGTGTAAGAAATTCACAGAGATTAATGAATTTAAGCTTCTTCAAATCTAACAGTGTACCTTTGAATATAGCACATTTGTGGGCTCTTTTGCAAAGATATCCTTGCTAACATATTCAACATATAACTGAATTGATGCCTGTTCTTTCTAGCTGCCTGCAGTACTCCCACATTCTCAGCTCTCTCCCCACTCACAGTAAATCTCAACAAATAGGGTACATTTAACATTACAAAATATCAGGGTGTAAATATACATTTTTTCTGGTTGATTTGCTGAGTTAATAATTAATACACTAACTCCATCCAACTTGTAGTAAATGAGAGGATTAATTCAGAAACACCTCCAACTCCAGAAGCTGACAATAAATACACAGAAGCCAACAATGGACATTTTTATGTCTAAACTTTATTGCAACTTTTGGGGTTTCCACATGCTATTTTATCCTAATGGGCTTTATAATTCTTGTGTACATAATTAAACACTAAAAAACTATCAGTAGAATATGGAAAATTATATTATTGATATGTTGGAAATGAAAATCCCAGATGAATTCAGACTGACTCAAAGAAAATATTAGTTACAGAAAAATGAACAGTATAGTCAAATTCCATTACAGATATATTTTAATCAGTGTGAGTGTTCCATTACTAGTATGAAGAAGCTGAGAATTTGAGAAGCCTAAGGAAATAACTCACAGTTGTAAAGAATCCTGGAACATGTAAAAATTGACTCTTCCTTCTTTATCACAAAACATATTTGTTTGTTTCAGATTTTGTAAATTAACATGTTGCTGCATCAGTTCCCTATCTGCCGCTGCCTATCAACAAGAAAAACACTCACTGCCTTTGTCAGGAGCAGTGAGATGCAATGCCTCTTCCTGCTGTAGCTATGATGGTAGTTGTTTTTATATGGAACTATTTGTTAAGTCCACAGATAATTAGATACTGACACAATCAGTAGTAAAACGTACCAACGCACAACACTTACCTCACAAACGTATACGAAATACTGAAAGTAACTTATAGTATTAATATTGAATCCCTCATATTTCAGTGCCATCTCCTCCAGGACCTATTCTGCAGTTTGTTGGCATTCTACAGTTGTTACCTGAAAAGTGAACTCTAACTACTGTTTCCTTAACTTTTCTACACAAAATTGCTTTCATTCAGCCACTTCATTTCTCTTTTTTGCTTCTTGCTCAAAGAGTAAGGATTATGCAATAAGGGCTCCTGATTCTTCATTTTCCAAACACTCTCAGCATTTTGGTTCAAATTGAGACATTGCATTGCCTTCCATATTTCCACCCTACAAGTTTAGCTTAGGAAAGTTGTAAGTCTCTCAGGGTACATCTACCCTACACCATTATTACAGAATAATGACTGTTATTCCAGAAACACAATATTAGAATCCACACAACAATTGTGTTATTTTGAAAGAAAATCGAAATAACGGATAGCTTTTTCCAACATTGGTAAACCTCATTCTACGAGGAATAACACTTCTTCCGAAAAAGCTCTTTCGGAAGAAGGTGTGGGTGGACACTCCACTGCTGCTATGTCAAAATAGCTCCTCACTGGGGCCATTCTAAGTTATTCCTCCCCCATGCCACCTGGGGCTCTAAATAGATATTGTACATCTTCATTAGGGGAGCCTGCCTCAGACTAATTATGAGGTTTCCCTGCAGTGTAAACATGCTATTTTGAAATAAGCTATTTTGGAATAACTGTTCTAACTTATTATTTTGAAATAAGCATGCAGTGTAGGCATACCCTTAGATGTAAGAGTAAATTGGAAGCATTATTTTGGAAAATATATTGTTGTAAGTAGGTAGCTACTAATACAAAAAAACTTCGATATGTCATGTAATTTGGAGGCTTCCCTGTCGTGAGGATGCTCTATTGCAAAATAAGCTATTTCGGAAAATATCTTCCAGAATAGCTTTGTCCAATATAAGCTTGCAGTGTAGACGTAGCCCAGGGTTAGTGGCTCTCAAGTCAGACGATCCACCTTAGGAAAGCTTACTCTTGAGCATCTATATGGGTTCTTAACCCCTATATTTAGACTTTTCTAACCCATGCTCAAACCAGGAGCTCTGCTGACTGGACTCAAGTCAAAGTAACCATATTGTAGATTCCTTAATGCCCCCTCCTCACCCTTAAAGTGTGGTTGCTCCAGGCCTAAGACAGTGGTGCACTGTGGGAAAACTTTACTGCCCATCCTGTACATTATATGAAGTTTGAACTGCCCACTTGCACAGCCTGCTCAGCAGTCATTTTGGTATCTATGCTCCCAGCTGCCAGAGACAGCAACACGGAGAAGGCATCTTTGACAAGTGCTCTTTGGTGGAACTTTTACTGCTGTTGTTGGGAAACTGGCAGCATATTCACAAGGCATGAGTGGATATTTTGGCAGCTTTTTCTGTTCCATCAAAGTTACCTGATAAATTTCCTGAGGGAGCTGCAGGAGGAGTATCACCACCCTGCCATTGTGGACTCGCATTGGTAGATACTCCTCAGTGTTTATGATATAGACATTGATGCCCCTGATAGAGATCATCACAAGTGGCTTAGGGTCACAACATAGCCTGATGGGAGCATACTGTCATGTAGACTTGGCATGACCAGCAGTGAGTCCAGAACTTTGGAGTGAAGAAAGTCACATTTCTGGAGCTTTGAAAGTGGCTTGATCTAACTCTCCAGCATAAAAAGCCACAACTGATGACACACAAATGCTGGCCCAGTGATGCAACAGATGACACACAAATGCTGGTCCAGAAATGCATTGCTAAAACTCTCTGGAAGCCAATATGATTGTGTTTGGAACATTGACTATCGGTAAAGTGGTGGTGGAGCTAAGGGAGGCCATCAAGCATATTTTCTCCCCCAACATGGCAGGTATTAAATATATTCCCAAGCGTGCTTTTTCCTGTCTTTTGTATATCTTCTGCACACTTAAGAACATCAACAATAACTTTAGTACTGAAATGTTTCTTTTTTTGAACAGCCTGCAAAGGTACATTGGGCAAAGGAAAGAGTTCCTGAAGAACAGCAGGTGCTATAGAAATAGGACAAAAAATCAGAAGGTTATTATCTAAATTAGCTCAGTGGTGGAGCACAGAATTAATTGTTGTGGAATTTCAGGGACATAAAATGTAGTATTTTGAAGTGAATGAGTACATGTGGTGAAGGGAAAGTTTCAGTCATCACTATGTCTCTGGACTCAGCCTTGTTAAACATAGCTACAGAAGTGCAGAGACAATGGTAAGTTTAAAATTAATAACTTTTGTGTTTTATAAAAATTTCATAGCTAATAGCCATGGGAATGGGGGCAGGTGTGTATAGTGCTGTTTCGGCAAAAAGCTGTTTTTGTCCTTTCAGGCCTTTCATATTTTGGAAGATTTAATTGTTCTCATGGTGCCCTGTTGGCAGAGGGAGGTGTTATTCCAAGCTGCTGAAAGGAAACCTGCAGCATATGCTGCTGAAATGTTCAGATATATAGTGACCAAAAAGCACAGCACATTTGTGAGGGGAGAAGACTAGCCAGCTACATAGTGTGGGCTGAAAAATATGCTTTTCCCTGCAACATGAATAACTATTTGGAGTTGGTATTTCAGGAAAAGTTTGCAGCTATAGGCTATGTCTAGATGACAGAGTTTTTTTGAAAAAAGTGCCTTTTTTCGAAAAAACTTCATGAAATTAAATTGAAAGAACGTGGCAGTTTTTTCAACAGCGGTAAACCTCATTTTATGAGTAAGAACACCTGTTTTTCGAAAGAGCTCTTTCGAAAAAAGGTGTTCTTGAACACAAACAGGGCTTTTTCGAAAGAGAGCATCCAGATGGCCTGGGTGCTCTTTTCAAAAAAGCAGATCACTTTTTCGAAAGTCTTGTGGCAGTCTAGATGATCTCTTTCAAAAAAGCTTGTCTCCTCAACATACCCATAGACAGCCAGCATTGGTCCAGAGTCCATGAGGAAATTAATATGACAGCGTGTTAAGTCATACATGGCTTTTACCCTGTTATTACTGCATTTAAATTTTCCTGCATCCAGCATAGTTCTGAGAAAAAAATTGTATCCCACTCCTCCTTTGGAGACACGATTTGTAACCCACAGACTGCATGGATATCGTCTGACTTACTAGATTTGGAAGTTGAATATGGTTTCCCAAAACTCAGTATACTGTTTACAAGCAGCTCCCTAGACCCATGGAGAGCAATTACAGAGTGTCAAATTTCTCATTACTGAAAGGAAAAACAAGAATGACCTTCACTAACATCTATGACTTAACATTTAAAATAGCATTTACAGCTGCTTATGAATGTTTGAAATTCCAAGTTGCCATTCTGAACTCCACATGCTGGGAGGAGGGAAACCAAGGCACTGTGATACAATCCGCCATTAGTGGCCAAGCACTGGTAGCTGGAATTTATTTTTGCATTGCTTCTTAGAGACAAAATCCTTCCCATTATAATAATAATAAACAGTAAGTCTGAGTCATACACTTACCAGGCTCTGGGGAGGCACCTCTCTCCATGAGGGTTTGCTGTAGGCTTGGCAGTAGGTTGTTCCTGGAGATGTGTGGGTGGGAAATCAAACAGCTCCTCCATTAGGGACTGAGAATCAACTGTTGATCCTGATAAACAGCTTGTTCTGGGACCGGTTTCATTAAAAAAGGCATGTCAAGCTTTTCACTAGGAACTTGCTGCTGGCTCACATCAATCCTCATGCAGGAGTCAATGGCCAACAGAACACCATCTTAGCTGACCAGGTTGTCATGAAGGCAAGTTGGCTCCAAGCTGGGCCCAGTGCCCAGTCAAAGTCTGAAGCCTGGGTTAGCACAATTGCAGTACTGATGCAAGGGGTTTAGGCTTGAAACAGTGCTCAAGTCTGGCTTATGTTGCAGTAAAATGGTATTTGGAAGGGTTAGCTAATACTTTTTAACTTTAAGCTTGCCGAGATTTCCCAGAAAGTGTCTTGTTAGGACCATTAGTGAAGTTCCAAGAGGAGAGTGAGTCAGAGCATTCCACTGTTTAGCAATGTCTCTAGTTTTATGCAATCAAAAGTGAAGGAACACATACCAAAGGTAAAGACAATAGATTTCTTGGGATTACATGTATTCTTCCTAGTGGACCAGAAAGAAAACATGAGAGAATAGTATTATGCTGTCATAATACTAAAGATTTTTCTGTAACTGACTAAATTTAGGAAAGTAAGAAGATTGAATTTACTAATCCTGTAACAACTACATTCAGGACCTCCTGACACCAGTGTTATTTGCCTAAAGTTTTTAACTCAGGCTTATATCACAGATGAATCAGTCTTTCTGTATTTTCCTGTTGGAAAGAGATTTTGTTTAGAAAAATGGTCTCAGTTTAGATAGAAAAAATATTTAGCTTCCAACCCCAGTGAAATTTCATTTCAAAGAGATCTGCCAGGCATACAAAATGGGAAGAGTTAGCCAGAAAATAATCCAAAGTGTTCTGATCATTGGAATTTTTTTTGGAGAGGGAGATAAAGTTTTCAAAGTAAAAGTTTAAGGAACTGCCATTTTTCTGTGGAAACATATATTTGCATCAACAAAAAAGGGTAATCAAAACCCAGTTTCCCATTGAAAAAAAAGTTTCGACAGAAAGCTATAACAGGGCTCACTCGCCACAGTGGTACATCCTGTTAGCCCTTCTGGGGATTAGCTCCACCAGTGGGTGTGCCCTCTTCTAGAAATCTCAGAATCTTCTTCATGATTTGGTCCTATGGCCAGGTCACCATCCATTTTTCTCCCTTTTGGGGATTGATGCCATTGTTCAATGTGAGTACTAACCTTGGGGTGAGTGAGTTTGCTTGACTTTGTGTTTTCTTTCTCTTTCAGGTTATTTCAGGCTACGTCTACACTGCAGGCTTTTTGCGCAAGAACGGCCATTCTTACAGAAAAACTTGTGGAGAGTCTACACTGCACATGCATTCTTGCGCAAGCAAATTTACAATAAAGCATTGGAACAGAGGTCTTCTTGCGCAAGAGTTATTCCTCTCTTCAAGAGCTCTTGTGCAAGAAGGCAGTGTGGATGGGCAACAGGGTTTTCTTGCGCAAGAAACCCCTATGCCTAAAATGGCCATCAGAGCTTTCTTGCACAAAAGAGCATCCACACTGCCATAGATGGTCTTGCGCAAAAGCACATAGCAGTGTGGACTCGCTCTTGCGCAAGACCTTTTGCGCAAGAACTCTTGCGCAAAACAGTTCTTGCGCGAGAAGCCTGCAGTGTAGATGTAGCCTTAATGTGTCAGTTAGTTGGGGTTGTGTCAGAGAAGTAGCCATGTTAGAATGTAACTTTAAAAACAGCGAGTAGTTCTGTGGCACCTTAGAGACTAACTAATTGGGATTGTGTGTCAGGGGACTGTTTGAGCTTCTGTTCCCTTGATCATCTTTGATCAGCCTCAAACAGTCTTGTGATTATCCTGAGTGTGTTTAGGGCTGACCTAGGAATGAGTGTTTAGGCCTGACCTAGGAAAGAAGGTCTTTAAAAGCCAAAGGATAAGTGATCAGAAGCCTGCAAACAGGAAAGTTTGAGAGGGACTACTAATATAACCACTTCCTATATATGATTAGGAAGGGCTACATCACCAGAACCAACACTGTTACTGTTTCCTCCACCTGTATTCGTACAGACAATCAATCATGGATGTCTTTACCTACATCTAAAGCATCTAGAGTTCATTTTCAAAATATTTCTTTAAGTTCTCCTGCATTCAACGCTCTCCACCAGACCAAGGATGAAAATAGGTATGCTGTTTTCAGTATCCTTCCAGTGATTCCAAGATTCCCCTGAGTGATAATTAAGAAACTGATATATTTTCATGAAATGGGAATTAGAATGGCCATTACATCTAATTCTTTGAAGAGCAGATAATGGATTCCATTTGCTCCATCCAGCACGGGGCTCAATTTGTCATCCTATTCTGCACCACATCAAACTTGGGAACTAAAGACCAGCTGAGGCATGAAGTTGGTCATTACCTTTATTTTTATTTTCCAGAAACATCCTACTACAAAAGTCTCCGTTCACAACATATTGAAGGCTAGTGGGTACCACCAGACAAGCACTAACATGTCCAGATGGCATTTCTTGGCCTATATGGTGCATTTTAAATAAAAAGACAGTCTGCATTTTTATTTCCAAACATAATAATTCTGCTCTATTTCTGCTACAGAAGTAACCGATTTCCCCAACATTCTATATAGAGTTAATTAGATGTCCCTCATTATTTAGAGAACATAATTTCTAAAATCAACATGGCTTTAAGAAAGAACACCAACTTGTATTTTTTGAAATATGGTCAGTCTAGTTTGTCAGTGAGCAAACCCCACATTTTTTTAATTAGTTAGCATATAAAATTTTAATTAGAATGAATAATTGAAATATTAAGTGTTACAATTTTTAAAAAATCAATATTTTCAGAGAAGATGGACAAATAATTGCAACCTAAAGAGTTAAATTTTTTAAAGTTCTCTCAAAATTTGAGTTTGCTAATTTTGGGGTACAAACCCAAGTGACTAAATATCATGTTTTCTCACATGTCCATGGCATATTGAAATGTTTTTGTAAGCAATTTATATTGTTTACTTATTGTTTTCTCTGGTAGGCTTCCAGCTGGTAAACATATCAGACCTAAGATTTAGAAGTTTATTTTCAAATGATTAAAAATGAAATATTTTATTCCTGGCACTAGATTTATTTGGAATTCTTTAAAATATGGCAGGAAAAGAATTCACAAAGAATATACTTTAGCTAGAAGCAACAGAAAGAAAGTATGAACTTTCAGTGTTATAGTATACCTGAATATTAAAATGAACTTTTATTATGAGCAGTGAGATATGAAATACCTAGCAAGATTTAATAGAAATTCATTCATTTTTATGGAGAGGATGTCAAGGTCCTAATTTAAAATATACACTGCATGTATTCAATAACGCAGAATAGATAAATCTATTTTCAGATAGAAAAATACAAATATCTAGTATATATTTCCTTTCCAAAAGCAATATTAAGGAAGTTTTTATAGTGTATATATTGCTTAGAATAGAAATTATAAGGATAAACATGGATAAGATTAGGGAAATAAATATATATGACCAGATTCTGTAGAGGTGTAAATTGTTGCAGCTGCATTGAGTCAGACAACTATATTATAGTTTACACAGGTTGCTCATGACAATCTTAACTGGACACGGAGATTGAAAAACAGTGCTGTGAAGGATACAAAGCTACCCTCCTTTTGTGTCAGTCATGCCCAGTTTGCAGCACAGTCTCCAAAACATGGTAACGTTGTCTACAAAAAGGTTTGGACAAATAGTCTATGTCTACACTACATGCTTCTTGCGCAAGAAGCCTTTTGTGCAAGAGTTTTTGCACAAAAACTGCATGTGCAATAGCACATCCACACTTCTGTGATGTGCTTTTGCGCAAGAAAGCATCCACATTGCATGGACGTTCTTGCGCAAGAAAGCTCTAATGGCCCTTCACAGAATTGCTATCAGTGCACCTGTGCTTTTTCCCACAGAGGTTTCTTGCACAAGAAACCCCTCTGGAACATCCACACTTGCCTTTTTGAGCAAGACCTCTTGCGCAAGACGGAGTTATGCCTCATAAAAGGAAGTTTACATACAGCGGAAAAAGTCCTCTGTTCTGCCATTTTACTCTTGATTTCCTTGTGCAAAAGTGCATTTGAGGTGTGGACGCACCATAAGTTTTTGCACAAAAACAGCTGGTTTTGTGCAAAAACCTTGCAGTGTAGACATAGCCATAGAAATTAATCAACCTGGTGTCTTTTTGCTTCAAGTTGTGGGTGGAATCCCTTTACATTAACTTTACATGGGCTTAAGTCACTACAAGAGAGAAGCAAGCTCTTTGCTTCCACTTTCCCCAGATAGAAGCAGCAGGCCTGGCAAGGACAAACATTTATGCTCCTAAACTGCAGTTTATACTGTTTGGGGAGAAGGCTTCACTAAGCCCTGGTCTACACTAGGTAGTTATTTTGAAATGACCCTTATTTTGAAATACAAGCAGCGTCCACACTACCCAGCCCGTTATTTTGAAATAAGGGACTGGTTATTTTGAAATAATAACTCTTGCCTTCCACAAGGAACAACACTTATTCTGAAATAGTTATTTCGAAATGGTGGTAGTGTGGATGCTCCACTGCTGCTATTTCAAAATAACTGCTCCCTAGAGTCATTCAAAGTAATTACTCCCAAGGTTTCCTAGGGCTCTAAGTCAATGTAGCACGTCTACATTGAGGGCAAGTCTAGACTTGCTTTCACTTTCGAAAGAAGATATGCAAATTCAGCGTGAATTTCCATAATTCTTCCGATTGATTTTTCGAAAGGTTCTTTCGAAAAAGAAAGTAGTCTAGCTGTGGTTCTTTAAAAAAACGAACCGTTCTTCCTAAAAAAATGAGGTTTACCTGGTTCTTTCAAAAAAGAGGGTTTTCTTGAAAGAACTGCATCTAGACTACTTTCTTTTTCGAAATAACCTCTTTTGAAAAATCGATCGGAAGAAGATATGGAAATTCATGCCAAATTAGCATATCTTCTTTTGAAAGTGAAAGCAAGTCTAGACGAGCCTTTAGGGAACCTGCCTCCAACTAATTTCAAAGCTTCCCTGTAGTGTGGACATGCTATTTTGAAATAGTTATTTCAGAAGTTATTTTTCTGAAATAAGTTATTTTGAAATAATTTCCTCGTATAGACATGCCCTAAGATGCCTGACAGACATTGTTGATCATATGAGGTTATAGAGCCAACCTCTCTGCTTGATGTTCCCTGAACATTAAATATGTGGGGTAAGGAAGTGGGGAGAAGGGAGAGAAGTTCTCTTTCCATTCCACCCCTTCTCATACTCTTTTAGTATAGGATAAGCTTTACTCTATTTTTCCCAGTTGTCACACTTAGGGGAAGACTTCACTTTTGCTCCAGTAACAGGTTCACAACATTTGGAATTCCAAACACCCACCTCTTTTTAAAACCAGACAATATAGATGCAATGAGGCCTGACACAAACCAGATAAAGGACAAGCATCAGGGAGATCGAAAACACCAAGCCCAATTTCTCACTGATTATACAGACTTAATAAATCTAATCGCAAGTTCAGCTGCACGCTAAAAAGTTGATTTGAATTCAGACAGAAGCACTGTTACACAATCCTCTGTTTTCAGACAATGGGTATATTAGAACCAAGCAAAATATTAATTAAGGAAAAGGCATTCACTGAACTTATGCTAGCCATAAACCAGTAAAATATTTCCAAACATATTCATTATGCGTATTATTCTGCAAAATATTGGTCAGAAAAAATTGTAGCTCCTAGATCACTGTAAATGTAGTGTAAATCATTCGGTTACCTAACCTTCAAACATAGGTGCTTCTGCTCTCAGATATATACCTTGATTGTAAAAGGTGTTGAGTGCATGCTGCTTCCATTGATTTTGATAATTATGGGTGCTCAGCAGCTCTGTAAATTGCTTTTACTTTAGGCACCATGACGGGTCCAATGGATAAGGGGACTTGCATTAGATTCAGGAGACCCTGATTCAGTGCCCTAAATTGCCACAACTTCTGATGTGAATTTAGGCAAGTTATTTTGCCTGTCTGTGCCTCAGTTTCTCCACCTGTAAAATGGGGATAACAGCACTTTCCTATTTCACCGGGGTGTTGTGAGCAAAAATATGTTAAAGATTGTAAGATGATCATATACTAACGGCCATATAAGAACCTTAAATATAAAGTTTGGAAACATTGGCTGATGTGACGTGGTCTTTTTCTATATCCTGATTGGCTAAATAAAATTTTTAAATAAGGCAATCATTAGTAACACATAGCAAATAATGACTGACAAGATGCAAAATAATGAACAACCTGCTTGCCTGTGAATATGGATTTTGACTGTGTCATCTATAAATGTTAATGCAGAACAGGTCATTTATATGCCTACAGAAAAAAATAACAAAAAGAGGGATGAATATGACTGGTCGAAATCAATAACTGGATTTTGAAATTATGGTCACAAATGTATTTGCCTAGTAGCTCATATAAAAACCATTCTGTTTGCAAAGACAAACACTGAGAAATTAAGAAATGCCAAAATTTAAATTGCCCATTGAATTTATTCCTAATCCCTTGCATGTATTTATTAATATTATCCTATATTTTCTGCAGTAACTGTGCCTTGTTCATTGAAAAGATGGATGATGCTCAGGAAAAAAGGCAGCTGTTTCATACATTTAATTTCCTCATGAAGTGTGTGGCCCCATTCCTCCTGTATGTCGCATCACCCAAATATTCCACTATATACAGAATATTTTTGCCTCCCTGTGGGCTTTTCTAATGTATGCACTGTACCGAGTGCCTCACAAACAATTAATTTCACAAGTAAGGAAATAATGTCAACCTCATTTTCTAGATGGAGGACTAAGGTAGAGAGAAATTAAGGACAACCTTTACTGAGCATCCACTAATTCTGGGTGCCAAGATGAGATGCCAGCACCCTTACACCTTTTAAAAATCCGGGTTGCAAAGTTCTGTATTACTTTCCTTATTAAATATTTTTCTTATTAATTACATACATATTAGCTGGAAAAACAGAGTAGAAAGGAAAACAGTGTACCCCAGGATGCTTGTGTATTTCCAATGGAAGTCTTGAAGGGTGAGGATTTTTCTGGTTGTGTTCTTAGAAAACCATTCTTCCCCAATAATCTCTAGTAACAGTGATCTGCCATATGCCGGAATTTGTTAAGCCAAAAAAAGATTGATGCCTTGACTGAAAAAGATGATCAGACCACACAAATGCTGATGATAATTCTTTTACTGTTCTTTGCCTCTTGTGACCACTGCCACCAATGAATGCATACCTTTCCCTTTGTTTCTCACATGATTACCAATTCTCTCATTAATATTTGAGACTTTTATTCCAGTAATCGCCAAAACACCAATAAAATATTGATTCCTTGTGCTAGGATTCACAGAAAACACATGCAATGACACAGTATCTATTCTGAGGACCTTAAAATCTAAATAGATAAATACACAGTAACAGGAAGACAACACGGAACAGGGCACATATCTGTGTTCATTGCTTTATTATTATCCTTTTGCTTCAAGTTGTTAAATAGCGGTCATCAACTGGGTCTTTGAGCTGTAGACACCGCAGACGTGGTGAAAGCTGATGGGTGTGCCAGACTTACGTCTCAAAGGGACTATATATGCTACTGGTCTCCTGTCTTCACTCTGTGGAATTTCTGAGGAACAAGAGTTAATTCTTTGACATTCCCAGGAATATTGAATAATCAGTTAAGCAGGAATTTATTGTGGTAGTAACCCCTTTGCTAATTTTCCAAAGTAAAATGGTCACTGGCATCTACTATCTTTATTTTATTCTCCTTATTGATCATTCTTTTCACAAGAATTACTTGTCATGTTTACAGAAAATTAAACAATATGTTTTCAGCATAAAGTCTCTATTAAAAAAGAAAAAAAAATATATATATATAAAGAATGTATTTATTCAAAATTTTAGTTTTTTAAATATAGCAGGCAGTGTTTTGTTGTTGTTCTTTTGGTTTTCCAAGCCATCTCTCTTGCCTCCAGTTTGAAGTAAGGACCAGTTCTTCAATTGGATCTTTGGGGTCATTACTGAGTTACACTAAAGATCTTTCTTCCTGCCCAAGGATATGTCCATGTCCCACTGATACATAACGATAACAATTACGTTCAATTTGGAGAAGTGAAGACATGCTGTAATTAAGATTGCTGTTGTTCTAGAGACTACAGTTTCATTTCATATTATATATATATAATTTCCATAGTAAAGTTAGTGACCATTTAAGAGCCCATAATAAATAATGACCACTTCAGTAAAGAAGTAGTAGGGCAAATTTAGAACACCCACTTTCTTTGTACAATAGCAGCAAACTATAAAAAAATAGAATAGAAATCTAGGTTGCATGTACTATATTTCTCTAAATGAGAAGAAAAAAGTACTTAAAGTTATGTACTTGTTACTTAGCATTATGATGCCTCTACTTTTTATTTTGGATACTAACATTCCTCTTCAACACATTTACCTAAGAAAATGGAGGCACTGGTTTAGGGTTTGGGTTCTTCTATTCGTAATAAGAGTTCAAATAAAAATAAAAAATCATTAATAAAAATGTTAGTAAAGGTTAATGCACAGCAAAATACAGAATATATATAAAATATCTATGCTAGCATGTATACCATCTATAAATAGCATAGAATGTGTTTAATATGCATAGCTTATCTAGAGATTTTGCCACTTCATTCACTCCTAATGAATTCCCAAGACTCTGCCTTTTATTATATTGTGTCTAGGACAAAGGGAATTCCCTTCTCATCACTTATCATTACATGGAATTTCTTTTAAGGTATTTCAACAAATTTAAACTATAAGCTAAATATTTCAGTCAACAAATCCTTATTATAAAAAACACCTGTATCAAAAAGTAAATCCTGGTGAGCTAAAAACATTTTCAATAGATCATTATCTTACTGCTTGTGGAAAACATTTTCAATAACAAGCATGGGCATCCTTCACTAATCACAAGTGATTCCTTCTGAGACCTCTGGACACGTTCCCCACAGGTCATCAGAGCCAGGATAAAAAATATTCTGTATGTTCCATCATTCTAACACACACTAAAACTCAACCTAAGTTCAGTGTCATTAGAATTGCAGATAAAAAGCACTACCAATTATGGAAACAAAATATTTGGTATAGAAAACCCAATCTTTTGTGCATGAAATGAAGAATTATTCAATTACTAAGAATCATGGTTTATTTGCTAACAGTGGTATGAATCTAGAACGAGGATAGTTAAAACTGAAGATAGGCCAAGGAAGCAATATTTTGATTGTGCCAGACCTTTGTCGTGATTTTGCTTTAGAAAACAAGAATAAAGAGTGGTTCAGATCTGGGATCCAGTTTATCTCAAACAGAGTTCTTAGGCAATCTTTGGTAGGTACAATGAACATTTGCAGTTTTGAGCCAATTCTATTTGGAGAAACTGAAAATGATCCCATAACAAATGCCTTTTGACACCATCATGATACAACCATGGTTTCGGGTGCTCTGTAACATCTAGTAACAAAATGGTAGGTCATTCAGTCATATTACTGCAAAAGTGTTACAGATTATGCAGGTATTTGCCATTAAATATTTGTTAATGTAGGGTTCTAAGCATAATCAGTCAGTTACAGTGATGACTGCAGTAGAAGTAGCATAACCGAAGCTAACATTTGTGATACTAACAGACTTTATTGCCTTTTACCATGCCTTCTGCAGGCCATTACTTCCAACTCACTAATTCTCTTCAAAATATGGTAAATGGGAAGCTGAAAAAGAAGCAGCAGCAAAGATAAGTCCTAGTGTTACTAAAGAAGAAAAAAATGTAAGTGAAAATTCTTTAAGTTTCTAACGCTGATCACCAGAAGGAAAAAAAAAACCCTGATTCTTGCAAACTATGCTCCAATTGATCCCCAGTACATTTGATCCCATCTCTTTTTTCTAATGCCTAATCGTTATGAAGCAGGAACTCAGTAACTGAGCTAATTATTGGGAACACCCCCTCCACCACCACCAATTTGACAGAATAACAAGAGAGGAATCAATGCAATAGTGATACAGCAGCACCCAAAATCTTTCACATAGGAATATAATCTGTAAGATAATGTCATCTATACAAACCCAGGGTGAAATCCTCTCTTACTTGAAGTCAGTGGATTTTTGCCATTAATTTTAGTGGGTTCAGTATTTCACCACTAATACATTCCAATAACAGCGGAAAGATTGTTTTATATCATCTAGTAGTCAAAGATTAGGTCAGTGTGTTAGTTTTGGAGATGATACAACATATTTTTCAGACATATCAAAGAAAGTTAACGTGTGCTTTAAGGCAAAACTCAACTGTTTTGATGATTAAACAAACATTGGACTGAGGTTAGCTCATTTCATCCACTTACTGCTACTAGAGAGTTATATCAAGTTCACTATTATCTACTTCCATATATCGTGCTTTACCTGTTCATGAATAGAACACATCTGTCTCTCCCTCACTCAGAGAACCCCAAAGCTAAAGCACGCCAAGCAATTATTCATTTGATACCACAGTGGTAAGACCAAGATTAAGAAAGTGACTTTCTCCTCAACATTTGTGCCTAATTACTCTGCCATGATCAGCAGGTGGGAAAGGATGGCAGCAGTGAGTAATGTGTCCAGAAACGAGTGCTTTTCTGGAACAAGGCAAAGAGTAGATGTAGATTTCCTGTTACACAGAAGAGGTTAAATTGTGGCTCCATTGAACCCAACAGCAAAAACTCTCACTGACTTCAGTAGAGCCAGGATTTCATCAACAGACCGAGGATTACCCCTGGGGCTTCAGCCCTAATAAAGTCATATCCTAATTCCTTAAGGATCTTAAGTTTTCCTTACAGACAACTCAGTGACCCCTCAACTCTACTGTAAATACTCCATAGGCATTCCAGATTATCCCCGACTGAACAAGGTCTCCATAGCTCAACAGCCTCCCTGTTACTCCAAATTTGATAGCTTTGCCTGAACCTGCCCTGGGACTAAAAGCTTAACAAAAAAAAAAAAGCTGCATAATGATTTGTTACTATTAAGAGAGATTTCTTGGTTTTTACTGTCTCTCTCAACTTCCCTCCTTTGCAAATTCTTCTACTTGTGTTTTACTCACGTATAAGCAGTTTGTGTACTGTTCTATAGAAAATCAAATACCTTCTGACAAGCGATTTATAAAGTTTAATATTTGCAAACTCGTTACCTATTATTTCTCCTACAAACTGAACAATCTCTATTGAGCAGCAAATTAATTTAGGGTAGCAATGCTGAGCACATGACATGAATTTTTGTGAGTAATTACTAGTTTGGGTTATCTGTTGAAGGGAGATACAAACAGTTTAGGCCAGGTAATTTCACTTGTTTCTGCAAAAGAGCATATGTTGATTCAGTGGACCCATTTATATAACTGTAAATGAAAGCTTTGATAAGCTAGGGTACTATTATAATCAAACATTGCCTGCATTTTAAATGACCACTCTTTCTCATGCAAGGTATAATGAAGGATAATACATGTAACTTTAGAGCTCATTTTGAGTTTCAAAACAAGTTACAATGCAATCACCTGTTAACCTTTTCATCCCATGGGTTTTTCTACAAAAAACTAATATCCCTGACAGCTACTTGTTTATTTTCAGATCCATGCACTGTTTGCTACTAGTGACCTTGCAGGCAGATTCGTACCTTGCAAAGTCCCTGACCTTGGAGTCATTAAAATCCAATCACACACTGGGCAGGCTTCCATATTCATTAGGACAGCAAAAAGATAGATTTGAACATGCCTCTGAAGTGACCAATACATTCATCAGCCAATTTCCCTCTTCTTCAACAATTCTACTTTGCTGAGGGATATTACTAGATTAATTGATACAGAAAATCTTTTGTGCCAGAACACTTGCAATGTTGAACAGTTGCAATGTTTCTAATTATAAAGGATGGTGATCAAACATAAGTTGTAAATTATATGATGTCCTGCAAATACACATATAAAGTTATTAGAGCAATTTTATTTGTTTACACCTCTGGTGCACATGTCAGAAGTTTTCTTTATATACACTATTTATGGAACTGACATTTAATAAAAAAATATAAATACCCTTTTCTACAGCTATTGGTATGTCAACACTGCAATTAAAAAAATCTGCATCTGGCCCATGCCCATTGACTCAGGCTAAGAGGCTAGAGCTTACAGATTGTTTAATTGTGATGTAGACATTTGGGCTTGGGCTAGAGCCCTGTATCTTTGACCCTGCAAAGGGGCGCATGCCAGACCTCAGGCTGCAGATCAAACTCACACATCTACTCTGGCCCTTAGCCTGAGCCCTGGAACTCAAGTCAGCTGGTACATTTCAGCTGTGGGTGTCTAACAGCAGCAAAGACACACACTAAGGCTGTGTCTAAACTGGCCAGTTTTTCCGGAAAATCAGCCGCTTTTGCGGAAAAACTTGCCAGCTGTCTACACTGGCTGCTTGAATTTCTGCAAGAACACTGACGATCTCATGCATGATCGTCAGTGTTCTTGCGGAAATACTATGCTGCTCCCGTTCGGGCAAAAGCCCTCTTGCGCAAATGCTTTTGCGCAAGAGGGCCAGTGTAGACAACGTGGTATTGTTTTGCGCAAAAAAGCCCCGATGGCTAAAATGGCGATCGGGGCTTTCTTGAGCAAAAGCGCGTCTAGATTGGCCAGGGACGCTTTTCCGCAAAAAGTGCTTTTGCGGAAAAGCATCCGTGCCAATCTAGACGCTCTGTTCCGAAAATCCTTTTAACAGAAAACTTTTCCGTTAAAAGCATTTCCGGAAAATCATGCCAATCTAGACGCAGCCTAAGAGAATCTTCATGTAGAACAATAAGCAGAAATATTGCAGCTAACTGGATGAACATACCAGGAGCACCAGGAAGGTCCCCATGCATATTTCATGTACATATTTGAAAACCTCTCCCTTCTTTAAAATATCCAAATGAAACTGAGTGCAAGTCTGTGTCCCCATTACTTCGACTCATCTTTATACAGCTGTATAACTCCCATGTGACTAATGGTATTTGTGGGTACACTGAGAGAAAAACAATAAACTCTTCACATTTAGGAGCACTTAAGCAGACTGTCCTGTGAGTATGTGGGGAAGATACTGCCACAGATACAAAATATACATCTCAAATTAATTGCTAAACACTAAAAAGTCTGTTCTACTCGCATCATTTAACAGAATGTCAGTTGACAGACATTTAAGTTTACTTTGGAATATGCTTTCTGAGTCGGAGTGATATTAAATATGAATTTTCAGATGGATTATGCATAGGTAGGGAAGACAAAGGGCCTTACTCTGTTTCTACTTAAGTCAAATGAAGTTGTGGCTAAAAAACTTGCACTGAATTCTGTAGGAGCAGGAACAGACCTATTGGGCTAATTCGCAGGGTAGTACAATGAGTTTCATTAACATTAAGGAGGGAGAGCTCTCTACATAGGTAAAGTTTTCTTTTCTTCAAGATCCAATTGCACAAATAAGTGATTTAGCACACCTGTTTTGGCAGCCATTTGGGGCTGTGTTTTACTGAAACATGCATAATAGACATCACTGCCCATAAAAATCCAACTATTTTTAACATGAGGACTTTTGGTCATTAAAACTGAGTCTAATTGAATGATTTATAGTGTGGCATGAATAGAATTGATCTCTTTCTATAGGCTTCCCTTATGGTACAGTTACAGAAGCTAAAATTCCATCTGTCCTGCAGAGGATAGGATACCTATCTTTCTGTGTATGGAGCTCAGAATAATATACTGATGCATTATTTTCAATGAATATGGAATTATTTTTTTCCAAAATAGGCATGCTGCTTTCCCATGGACAAGTAGAATTTTAAGGCCCCAGCATAGCCCTATAGTTGGACTTTCAAGGAGCTGTTGTGGAAGAAAGACAGAAAAATCAATATTATTTTGAAAATGTATTTTCCTTGGTTGGGAAGATTTCTGGTGTCTTGAGAATTCAGTGTCAGATATGACTCTGCATTTCTGGCTATTGGTGGTAAAATGTCCTTAAATGGCATCCCTATATCTAAAAACAGTATAATAGACTATCCTACCACTGCACTGCAAACAGTATGGTATAGAACATTACTCTGTATCCCTTGTGCAATGGTCAGGTAGTCTTCATTTCCAATGTCCTTATAACATTTACCACACTTGGAGTGGGCCACTTATGCAATAAACAGAAATAATTCAGGTGATTTTCATCTGGTTTTGTAAAACTTGTTTAGGGATATGGTAAGATAATATGAGAGCTTTTCCAGCTGAGTTTTTCAAAGGAGGAAAGTAGGGAGCCTGCACTTAACTGTGTTTCTTTTACAAAAAAAAAGTGGAGACAACTAGAGGATGTTTATTTTTCTACAATCTATTCTGAAAGCATCAGAATCCATCAGACTCATTATTCTAAATTTACATTAATAGAAAAAGCTCTTTCTGAAAAGTTGCGTACATAAAATATAGAGGCAATTATTTAGCTCTGACATTACCTTGGCAAGCTAAGGAGACATTTCATATACATATATCATAGGCTGCAGATATTCAAACATGTACACTTGCACACTGCTTCTAAAAGATGGTGGCTGAGAAGATGAGTGCCCAAAGCAACTCACATTAACTTACTTAGTCATGAATTTAAAATGTCATACAGTTTTGAAATAAAAATTGTCATGCTGACAGACTGGTCATGCCAAGGTTCCTTGGCCTCACTGAACACAGACAAATGCATAGTTAGAAACCAGTTGTGTCACCTGTGTGTGTTAGTCTTCTTGAGATAGAGCTCAGACTTATATCCATGTTTACAGTGTTTAGACTTTATGAAATGCTTGTAATTTGCTGCAAGCATACATCTCATTTATAACCTCTGTATCCCATGGTATGATTATAAAATGTTTGTTCTGAAGCTCTGTAACACACGAAATGGGGAAAAATCACTTATTTCAAAATTCTGGATACCTACAGAAGGTGTTATCTTCTGTCTATCCAGGAGGACTATTGAATCCAAATGAACCATTGTGGAACAAATTTATTGCATCATCCCTCAACCCCAGCCATGAAGAGATTATGCACCCAAGTCCTTGTCTTATCACATCTTGAATATTAGGGGGGAAGGGAATAAAAATGCTTGTTAAGGAGAAGGACTCATGCTGCTTGAACTCTGAGGCAAGGATTTCAAGGAAGCAAGGAGTCTCCAAGAGTACGTCTACACTTGCTCCCTATCCCAAGATAGGGAGCAAGTGTAGACGTACCCCAACTGTTTAGCATGGGTTAGCCTTAAAAGACATATGTTTAATTGTTATAGATTTTTCTATTATCATTGCTATTTCAGATCTATCTAGTTGTGTGTATTTTTGTTACCTGCTTTAATCTTGTAAACAACTCATTTCTTTTTCCTGGTTAATAAGCCTCCAGTTAGTTTGTTACAGGATTTACCACAAATGTTCTCTTTAGTGAGAGATGTAAGGGGAAATTTGACCTGGGGTAAATGACTGGTCCTTCGGACCTCGGAGTAATCTGAATTTTTTTTATCTTCTGCCTACACATGAGTATAAAGTGACCAACTATCACAACGTCCAACTTGTCTGAGTGGCAAATAGAATGGAATGTCCAAGGGGACTGTCTGTGAATCTGTGGTAAGACTATTAGGCTATGTCTACACTGCAGCACTATTTCGGGATACCAGGGGTATCCCAAAATAGCTATTCTGCATCTTTTGAATACGCCCATTATTTCGAAATACAACAGGCTTGCTATTCCAATGTCCCTGTAAACCTCATTCCACAAGGAGTAAGGGATGTTTCAGAATAGCAATTTATTTTGAAATAAGTGCTGTGTAGACAGTGCCAAATTCTGAAATAAGCTATTTTGAAATTAACTCAAAATAAGCTATGCAATTTGCATGGCTCAAATTGCGTAGCTTATTTCGAGCTACAGGTACAGTGTAGATGCACCTTATAGTGCTTTAGGAGTTCAGTTACTTGGTTTGTGAAATCTAATTATAGAAGACACAAGTAATTTGTGGTCTCTGCCTTACTCCTGAACAATCTGTTCTAAGGACAGAACACATACTCATGAGCCACTTGACATTGTGACAGTAATATTGTTCTGACATAAACTGTACAGATTACATATAGCTAGTTGAAAAGTGAAATCCTGTTTTTATGAAAAAGTAGTGAACTTTGCAAGTTGTTCTCTGTTTCGAACAAGCGCAATGTCGAAAGTGAAACCGCAGTTTAGACGCGGTTTTTTCGACAACGGGGCAATTTTTCGAAAGATCTTGTACTCCTCAGTGATCCCAAAAGTTTTCACAGTCATGCACTCCCACCCCCACTCCAGAGCTATGGATGGGAGCAGTGCTGAAGTTGCTAGGAGTGATGAACAGGGGTAAGGGAGCCAAGGCTGGGGCTGGAGCTGGGGCTGCAGCTGAGGGAGGAGGTGGGACTGGGCATGGACTGGGGGCCAAGGCCACAATGTGGGGCTGAGGCCAGAGGCAGAACCTGGAGCCATGGCTGGGGACAGTATTGGAGAAGAGCTGTGGACAGTACAGGGCTGGGTGAAGCTTTCTGCCTCTTCCACTGTTCTGGGACCTGTTCCCCTTCTTCCCTGAAGGTTGCACCACACCCCCGAGGAGTGCATGCCTCACAGTTTGGGGGCCACTGCTCTATATTGATCTTCTCTCAAGATAATGTTGCCACCACATTTCCATTCCAATACAGTGAAGATTTAAGGGGCGTTAAGGGCCTATTTTCTGTGGGACTACATGCCTACACATCCCATCAACTTCAGCTAGCATTGCTTTAATCTTTGAAAAATCATGCTTTAAAATTGTTAAAACTGTTTAATGAGCCAGTTCAAATTGGTTCCCAGTCTCACTGCTGCCAATACTGCATAGTCTTTTGGGTAAATTATCTAGATTTGGCCCATAGCACAGTACATTGCTATCACATTATTGTAATGGGGATGAACAATAGCAATCTTCCTTACCCATCCCCAATACTATATTAATGTGACTATTGGAGAATCCCCAGCATTGGAGATTTTTAAGAGCAGTCAGACAAACACTTGTTAGGAATGATCTAAGTGATGTTTAATTCTGCCATGAGTGTGAGGGGACTGTACTTGGTGACCTCTTGAGGTCTCTATGATTATCACAAAACCATAAACAGCCACTTTATAACCTATGAGACTCACATCTCTTTGGTTTCTTTAAAAAAATCAGCTTCCCATATTTTTAGGTCTATAATTCCTCATAGCTGTCATCAGGTCATAAAAGGAACCGTATTTATTTGCGTCCACATTAATAAGGGTATTACATGTTTTGACCTTTTTGTGTTACCATGATCATTTATGGTGAGTATTTTACCATATGGCATACATTCTAACAAAGCATCCTGTTAACAAAGATTTTTTCTTAAAAAAAAAAAGCACAATTTGTTATGAGGAGAAAAAGTTCAGATCACAAAGCCAAATATATCCATACTCTTCCCAGTCACAGAAGCTGCAGGATGCCAAGGGTTATTGCTCAGACAGTAGGATAACCAATCAGAGGGAAATGCTAGCATGCTGTGTAAGGCCAAACAAGCAACCCAGGCATTCTGGGGAGCCACACAGGAGGAAGGGAACTCAGAATAAAAAGATACAGGTGAAAAACCTGAATTTCACAGTTTCCTCTCCTCCCCCATAAACGGTGCAGAAACTCCTAATACCCAAGCTCGGAGGTAATATCCCCGCATGGTCCCTAAGAGGGAAGATAAAAACAAATTCCAATCTACGTATAGGTCACATAAAACCTAAACTATCTGCTGTGGGAAGAGAGTGTCTTTTTATCTACTATCATTGTGACAGTAGTGTCTTCTGGCCCTGGTGATTGTGTGGGTGAGAGTAGATACCCTTTGTCCCCTGTTTTTTATAACTTCCCTTTTTCTGGCCAGGGTCAGAGATATTCTATTTGTCACTTTACTGGCCACATTTTATTTACCCTGACCTAGTTCTAGAATGAAGCAGTCAGCTTGGGAGAATGGGAATATTTTGTGATTGCTTGGTTAGTAGTCAGAAAAGCAGACACATCGAGAGCCAGAGATAGAACACTCTAGGATGCACTGAGCAATGTATTGAGATGAGTGGTATGACTTGACACCTGGGAAGGACAACCTTGTGGGAATGCCACATAACCCCCATACCACATAGCTACTATTAAGAGGGAAATACCAAATTACAATGGGTTTTATGGATTCGTAGTCAAGGAGGACGGCAGAGCTTCACTTGGCCAGCAGCCACAGAGGCAATTAACTTCCTTAATCGTGCATTTGGAAGCAGAGCAATAATTACAAATTAAAAGAAAATGTTTTTGATGGAAAGAAAAACGTAAACACTATTGAGGTTGTTAGGAGCCCCCAACTAAAACTTTATCTGAAAGGCTCCCTGCAGTATAGAATACCAGCCCCTAAAAAGTGGGTGGTGATTTTTCTGGCATGGCAGAGTTTCTTCTGCCACTTTGTACTGAATTAACTAGAAATATATAGAAGGGTTTTTTTACGAAGAGCCAGGGCAATCTTAGTGTCGGTTGTCATCCTTTGGAAAACAGGGATATAATTTAATACCACAAAAGCCTACTTATCCTTTATCATTCTCCTCCTCTTCAGAGTTTGTCAGAGATTGATAGAAAGGAAAACAAACATGGTTTCCCCTTGTGCCTGTCAATGTTGCATGTGAAAGTACTATAAAAAGACAAGTCTTCCTCTCAGCTGAGAAGACAGTAAGTAACACTGAGCCCTGACTAAGGTTCAGGTAGGAATGAGGATTAAGGACAGGAGAATTCAGAAAAAGTAGTAATTACTAGATATTTGCTGAGACTGTAAGTCCCATTTCATGAAGGATTTCAAAATTTGTCCTTCATTCTCAATCAAAAGAAAATTAAAAAAAACCTGAAATTCTCCATGAGGGAAAATGTCACAAAGCCATTCAATTTTGATGAAATATGATTCCAAGAAATTTCTGTGATCAGCTTGAGCAAACAAAGTGTACGTGCAGAATTTGTATTTAATTAATTGTTGCTAGCATGTCCTAAAGCAGTTTTTCTTCAGGGAGATTGGCATGATATTCATTGTGATAAGAAGCAGAAACAAGGAGAAAGTCATTTCCTATGCAAGTCCTAAAATACTTAAAGAATTTGATACAATTATTTTCATTTGATATTTTATTTGTGCCAGGACAAAAATCTGTCAGATTTCTTTTTCCCCACTAATCCATTAGGTGTATGCCAAACTATCTGCATAATCTGTTTCACAATGCATCATGGAAGGCACAGGTGACACCGCAGAATGTCAATTTTGACAGACCAGTTAGAAGAGAATAAATTCTCAAAGTAAAAGCCAATGAAAATAAAGTCACAGCAGACAGGAAGCTGAGGGAGAAGGAAGTCATAACCAATAATTTCCACCAGTAGGTGGATGATTACATTTCTTTCCTTACTAGTTAATGTCTGAGAGGTGAGGTAATATTTGTTAGTACATCTGTTAGTAAAAGAGGCAAGCTTCTGAGCTATAAAGAGAAGAAGAACTCTGGGTTGCTCAAAAGCTTGTTTCTCTTTCACCAACAGAAGGTGGTTCAATAAAAGAGATTACTTTCCTCTCCTTGTTTCTCAGTATCCTGGGGCCAACACAGCTAAAACAACACCGCAAACAGTTAACACCTGGTAATTCTATTAGACAGATGTAACCAGCTGTTCAACATTTAACAGTAGTATCACTCCCAACATGGGAAAGCAAGGAGGAAACGTTCCACCAGCCCATGTCTCTTGTTTACAGTCTAGGAAAAGATCTATACAGAGATCAAATGCAGTTATCACTCAGCTAAAGAGGCCTGAGAAAAGAAAAGAAAACTCCCATTCAGGAAACTCAGAGATTAGACAAGCATTATTTTAAAGTGGATATTGAAATCATTGACTATTTTAAAGTGGATATTGAAATAATTGACTTACAGATAGGAAGCCAAAGAAGTAGTGAAGTCTATTGTGATTGTTTGTGTGCTTAACATTAAGTGTGCACACAAGTCTTTTGATGCTTATGGGCTTTTAAAGCCGAATGGAAGGGAGAAGCTTCATGATGAGATCCCACAGAGTCCAGGATTGCAGCCAGTGTTACCCAAAATATTCACTGGACATATCATGTAAAGCCCCCAATCCCCACTCTCCTTTGCCAAATGATGACACTTCCTCCACTTGGCTGTGCTCTCTTCCTTCTCCTCTGCTGACCATAAATGTTTGTGCTCTTCCAGCAGACATAAAGCCTCACATGCGTGTTCCTCTTCACCGTTAGCCTGATCAGCAGAAATACTCCACCTTCTTCTGCTTTTCTTGGCCTGAGGGAGAAATCAAGGTCAGCCACAGAGATATGTGCTATGCCAGGAGCATAGGACAGCCCTGCTTAGCACCTATTTCCAATGGTTAGTATTTTATTAGTAAAGAGTGACATTGAACAAGTGGCACGTCATTAAACCTTGGGCACATCTCTCTTCCAACCTAACTTTCCACATTCCCTGCTGTCCCAGCAATAACAATCACACAAGGGAACGTGGCCTCTCTGACTTCAGTTGTCCTGATCATGATATATTCTGAATCTTTCCCTCCTAGCAAAACACCTTGTCTGATGTTCTCCAATGGTATAAAGGCTTGTCTAGATGAGCAGTTAGTGCACAACAAGCTAAGTTGTAAACCTAGAGCACATTAATGTGCCACAGACTAACTTTCCATGTGAACCCTGTTATTGTGTACTAAAAGTCCCCTTGTGGGCTTTGATCTACTCTGTTTTGAATCCTTTGAAATCAAAGTACCTTTAGGCTTAATACAGAAGGGATACAACTTAACATATTTAAAGGAGAGTAACTCACAAAACTAATGGAAGCAAGGGAGCTATTATTTAGAAAGGTGTCAAAGAAAGATCTAGGGTAACTGGATAATTAATTAATTCCAAGTTCACAAGGCAGTGACATTGCATAAAAGGCAAATTCTCTTTTGTCACATATTCAGAGTGATCCCTGGCGGTGTGAGTGAATTTGTGTCCCCAATTTATGCTGTACTAGTAAATATATATTTGGAATATTGTAAAGCCAAAAAAAGTGCATAGGCAAAGAAAGTTAAAGCCAGCATTGTACTGACAATATTTTTGCCTGAAAGATACATTTTCAAGAGATTTTTATTTTCCCCTAAGGAAATCACACTTAAGAAGGGAACTCAGTACAAATATGTTTAAGTAACAAGAAAGGAGAATGTAAGTATTTGAACTGGACACTAGCAACAAAACAAAGTACAAAGGCCGTATGCTAACCTATATAATATGTTTAACTTGGAAATATCTTTCTACTCTCCAGGAAGCATGAAACAGTTGCATTTCAGCAACAATATGGGGTGCAATTGGGAGAGACTCTGTGCCAATGATCTCCAATGTTTTTAAGCATGAGATCACTTTTTGAATTTAAGTGCAATCCAGGATCCACCTCAAACCCAAACACCCTTGCCCTGCCTCCTTCCCGCCCCTTTGCCATGGCCCCACCCCTGCTCACTCCCTCCCTCCCTCCCCCATCCTCACTCACTTTTATCGGGCTGGGGTGTGGGGGACGGGGATACAGACTCTGATCTTGGGCTAAAGGACTTGGACTGTGGGAGGGGTTCTGAGCTGAGCCTTGGGCAGGGAGTTGAGATGCAGGATGGGGTTCAGGGTGCAGGCTCTGGGAGGGAGTTTGGGTGCAGGAGGACTCAGGGCTAGGGCAGTGGTTTGGGTTGCAGGAGGAGTACAGGACTGGGGCTGGGGTTTGGAATGCAGGCTCCAGCTGGGCACTGCTTACCACGGTGGTGCAGGGGGCTAAGGCAGGCTTACCCTACTCTGGCCCTGCACCACTCCCAAAAGCAGCCAGTAAAGTCTCTCCATTCCTGTCTCCCCTCTGCTCTGTGGAGATGGGGTACCGGGAGGAGGGAAGGGCACCGTGACATCAGCACCCTCTCCTCTTTTTCTTGTGCCCCAAACAGCAAGCAAGAGGCTCCCAGGGCTGAGGGGGCAGCTCCAAGGCAGAGGGCAGGCGCAACATGGCAGTGCTTAGAGAGGCAGATGAAATGCCGGCACCTGACAGCCGCCTGGCCAAACCTGTCGGGATTATCTGTCAGAGGCTCCAAGATCTACCAGTAGATCCTGATCTACTGGTTGGTGACCACTGCTCTATGCTCAAGATTCTGATAACAAATATTACTACATGACCCCAGGAAGGGCGTCCAAAGCATGAGCCTGACCAAACTGGCCTTCATAATGATTGACGTAGCAAGATGTAAAAAAAAAGTACATAATAGTAGTGATACAAAAGGTGTAAACTGTTGGTCCATTCTATCACATCAGAAAAAGGTTCACCTTACTGCAGGAAGAAAATAATTTGCTCAGCCTCAACAACCTCAGAAACGGGAGATTCTGACTCATTAGAATGCTACTTTTCATAGGTTCTTTTCCTTCAAGAATCCCTCAAACAGCCCATTGTCTGGTTGTGAAATGCAAGGTCAGAGACACCCGTCGTAAATAGGTATTACTAGCCCAGGGTCTGGTTAATCCAGTTTTACACAACATGGTTTTTGAACAATTATACATGATACCTCCCATCCTTAACTTTCCCTGCAGTATTGGCTTCCTTGGAGCTCTTTCTCGCTGTACCAGTATGATCCAAATTTCAGAAACTGCAGTTTTCAAAGTCACCCCATTTACAAGACATTCTGCCTCTGTTTTCAAAAGCAAAACTATACAAAACAGTATCTGACTGTTAAACAGTAGTGATTATTTATATCAGCATAGAGAAAATGAGGTATAATTTAAACATATTGTTCTACTTTCAGTTAATCTGTATTAAGTATAACATATTCTATTTAGCATAAAGCCCCAAAACACAGAACAAAAAGATGGTCTCTGCTCCCAAAGAATTTACAATCTAGTATAAACTAAGAGAAAATCAGGGGTGACGATAGCCTGTATGGGCCCCTCAGTAAGCTGGGGGGGAAGCTTTACACTCTCAGGAGTGGGAGGGCCTCGGGGGGAAGGGGCACGATGAGGGGCATCCAGCCTGCATCCTTCCCCTCCCCCCCCCCCCGCCTCAGCACCACACAGAGCACACAGCACGATGCTCCTACTGTGATTCAAAGGGCCCAGGGCTCTGGCCACCACTGCCATTGTCTAGCTCCATAATTGTTTACAGAGACAAGGCAAGGGAGGTGGTATCTTTTAGTGGACCAACTTCTGTCGGCGAAAACAGATACTTTTGAGCTATGCGGAGCTCTTCTGCAGGTCTCTCATATTTCCGCAGCCCTGTGTGGGTTGATAATGAAAACCCAGCTGCAGGGACCCCAGAAGCTTTGCAGACATTTTGGGTTCCAAAACAAGTTGCCAAGAATGGAGGGTTTGCAACTGCCCATCAGGGCCAGACCCTTTTATACCAGGGCAGGCAACTGCTTCCCCAACCCCTCATCAGCAGGCCTGGAGGAAACAGATTGATTCAGGCAACTAGGGAATACATACTCCCAGAAACCTAAAATACTCATATACAATAGGCCATGTAGATATCTAGATAGATGAGAAAGAAAGGTATAGCACTGTACCATTATTTCGAGATAACTGGCGTAATTTTGAAATAATGGACGGCTTATTCTGAAATCTGTAAACCTCATTCTACAAGGAATAACTCCTATTCTGAAATAGCTATTTCAAAATAAGGCATGTGTAGCTGCTTCACTTCTGCTATTTCAAAATGGCCCCTCAACTGGGCCATTCAAAGTTATTCCTCCCCAGAGCCTCCTGGTGATCTAAATTGAGATAGCACATCCACATTAGGGAAGCCTGCCTCGGATTAATTTTGAGGCTTCCCTGCAGTGTAAACATGCTATTTTGAAATAAGCTATTTCAGAATAACTATTTTAATTTATTATTTCAAAATAAGTGTGCAGTGTAGGCATCCCCTTACATGAAATAGAAAATTGGAAGCAATATTTTTTATAAAATATATTGTTGTAAATCAGTTGTTACTAATACAAGAAAACTTCAGTATGTCATGTCAAACAGCCTAAAACTATAACAAAGGCATTTATATTGTTGTTCCAAATGTTATATCATTTGATTAGGTAGTTCATATTTCCTTCTTTGTCCACTTCAGCTCTAATCTGGCATTGGGTGACACTTTTGCTTGTCTTCCAATTTTAATTTTATCACCTTTCTGATCTCTTATAGTTAGTGAAAAATCTGTTGCAGATCAGTAACGTACATGAGCTTTGATATTAACAGCAATAGATATTTTGGGACCTAATTTCCCCTTTCCTCCTTATCCAGTGTGAATGTTATAAAATTATTTTAGTTCTATAACTAGTAAATGGTGAAAACTGCTTGCTTTAATTATCTGACTACAAAACTGCAATGTGACAGCAGTCAAAGGAAGGAAAACAGGTTTTCAAATTGTGTTAGTCTTTGATTTGTGTTTGTTTTTGAAGAATATTGAATCTATGATATAACTGTCAAGAGAATAATTTTAGAAGGAAAACAAAACCCCCAAACAATTATTCTCAGGCTCCATGATATTTACATTGTGGTCAAGTGATGGTAAAGTGAAAGTTACTGTTGGTTTGGATACATTCACTTCATATGTAGAGAAACAGTTTAATTAATTAAATACAATGGAAATTTAATGTGGGACAATAATGTGGCAACAAGCTGATTAATAAAATTGGGAGATCAGAATTGAATATGTTTAGAAAATGAGCAGCAGTTTTTGGCTCTGTCTATTCAAATCCTAATTTTGTTGCATCCTTGTATCTGGGAAGGCATATAAGCTCCAATGGCAAATTTGAAATTTCAGAGAGATAGTCGTGTGTATCTGTTTTACCACAAACAAGGAGTCAGGTGACACTTTAAAGACTAACATATTTATTAGGGTATTTGAGCATGAGCTTTTGTGAGCTACAACTCACTTCCTCTCAGATGCTGAAGGGCTTGCCATTGTGAAAGTCAAAATCTGTCATGCTGCAGTGTATGTAATGTTAGTAAGGCTCCCTTTCTTTCATGTCTCACCCCTGAGACACAGTACATAATTCTTTATGAGTATCCTCTGTTACAAAGAAATATCCTTACACAAAAACATTCAAAAAAAGGAGTATAGTGGCTGAGGGTACATCTACACTTCATGGCTATTTGGGGATATCAGAGGTATCCCCAAGTAGCTACCCCGCGTCTACACAAGCAGCCTGTTATTTTGAAATATTTTTTTGAAATAATAGGCATGCTATTACACCATCCCAGTAAACCTCATTTCATGAGGGTTAAGTGGTGGCTCGAAATAGCATGTTATTTCAAAATTTGGCACTGTGTAGATTTCAAAATAAGCTATTTCGAAGTAGATTCAAAATAAGATATGCAATTTGCATAGCACCAATTGTGTATCTTATTTTGAGTTTAGGATGCTGTGTAGGCGCACCCTTAGTGAATAATTCCTCCACCCTCTCACCTCAGAGAACATGACATAAATTCTAAACCTGGGTATAAGTGAAAAGAGATTTGTAGTGTTAGTGGCATTACCAGCACTATGTATTTTGGCGTGAAAAAGAAAATGGGTCGCAGGAAAAGTCCCAAAACTAAACTTGCTAGAAAAAGCTCCTTATTTTAAAAAGAATGTGGTTTCTCCATTTCAGAAGTGAGATTGCTATAGACATGCAGAAGCATTTGAGGAAGTAAGTTGTAGCTCACAAAAGCTTATGCTCTAATACTGAATACATTTTTTAGTCTTTAAATCACCACCAGACTCCTTGCTGTTTAAATTTGAAATTGTCCTCTCCCATTTAACTCTGTTTAACTATTTGGCCAGCTGCTGCTTGCCTCTAACCGATGTGGAGCTTGTTGGGATTCTGACTGTTTTGGCACTTGTTCCATTTGTCTTATTATTGAAGATTGTCGTGTTGCAATGCTTTTTTTTGAACTCGTTTACATTCATGCTTGCCTGTGTGCTATTGTGAAAGTCAAAATCTGTCATGCTGCAGTGTATGTACTGTTCGTAAGGCTCCCTTTCTTTCACATCTCACCCCTCAGGCACAGTGCATAATATGAGTGTCCTCTATTACAAAGAAATACCCTTACTCAAAAACACCTAAAATAAGAAGTATGATGGTTTAGTGAGTAATTCCTTTGCCCTTTCACCTTAGAGAACTTGGCTTAAGTTCCAACCCTAGGTATAAGTGAAAAGAGATTTGTGGTGTTAGTGGCATTACCAGCACTCAGTATTTTGGAGTGAAAAAGAAAATAGGTCACAGGAAAAAAAATCTCAAATCTAAACTTGCTAGAAAAAGCTCCTTATTTTAAAAAGAAGGTGATTTCTCTATTTCACAACTGAGACTACTATAGACATCGTCTATAACTCTCCTGAGTTGTACACAGATAGGCTCCAGTTTATAGTCTTGTTCACATCATAGCTTGTTTTCAATTATTATTTGGCACGAACAAGTTTCAAACATAGCCAATACTTGTCTTTTGACAGATCCAAGAGCCCCATTGTCTGGTTATGTTCTTCCCTACCTTCCTTATCTTCTTTGGGTAAAGCTCAATCACTTCAGATGCACGATGATCTCATGTGTTGCTAATGACTAGTAGGGGGTCTTTGTGATGCCCCCACTCTGTTGTTTCTGCCAGTTCAAAAACATGGGACATACAGTTGCAGGCTGAATCCATCAGCAAGGGCTGCTGGGTTCCCTGATGGACTTGTGCAATGTTCTTCCCCCATTTATTGAATAGTTAGTCAACTTATGTGCTTGACTTGCCTGTCAATGTAGATGCAATCACAACATACATATATATTCTGCAGTAGAATAGCATAAGGCTAGCTCAGAATAATTTTCTTAAGCTTATCTGTCTATGTAGATGAAATCAAAGCTGCCATCTTAGTTTGCAAGTTCATTTTTATATGAGGCAAATGTACTAGATATGGCTATATATAGCACATCTGGTAATTCTGCCTTTGTAAAAATGGACTTGCAAAAAATGATGCCAGCTTTGAGTGTTTACATCTGTCTCAGTATAAAAAGTATATATTCTGCAAAGGATTAGTCTGTGTGAAGGCAGCTACCAAGAAAAGAGTCATTTTTTCATACATTGCAACAGATCTTCTCCACACTGTTATTTACATACTACTGATCTGTTGTATTTGACCATCTGTTTGTGGATTACTGTAGGCACAATTTAATTTTCTTTTGACTTTCCTTAAAAAAAGCTTACCAAAATCATTTATGCACACATACATGTCTTTCATCCTGTTTTTTGGGGGGAAGGGCACTAGATAATGATAATCAAGACGTTCATATTCCAATCTTCGAAGTATCTTTTGTAAATTCCCTTAGGTTCTGAAGCAATGAATTATTATAGATTCTTTCTTCAATTAGAAGCTTTACTTTCTCTATGCCATTTATACTGAAATGAACATGGTTAGACTCTACTATCTGCTGAGTGTAAAATAATATCAGATTTTTGAACTGGTAAATACCCTGATCTTTGGGGAATTGTTTTTTAGTAGCCTAAGATCTTGGAACTATCATCCTCAACAAACTAATTCTGGGCTCAACTTATTGTCCAACTGCATACAAAAGGAAACCCAAATCTTCCATGTGGGACTTTCCACTTAGCCACAACTTCTAGGACTTACCACCTAGAGTGAATGAGTGAATCAGTGTCTTCCTTCCTGACCACTGGAAGAAGTGCTCTACTACCCTCTGCTCTGGTGCCATTTCAATCCACTGACTATTTGCTGACATTTATAATCATTTAGGGTGTATCTACATAGCACTCTTACTTCCCAGTAAGCTGTGCAATTTGTGCTACGCAAATTGCATAGCTTATTTCAAAGTAATTTCAAAATAGCTTATTTTGAAATTTGGCTCTGTCTACACAACACCAAATTTTGAAATAAAGTGCTATTCCGACAAATCCCTTAACCCTGGTAGGACGAGAGATACAGGGATGCTGGAATAGCACACCCGTTATTTTGAAATCTATTTTGAAATAATGGGCATGTTTAAAGATACAAAATTGCTATTTTGGGATATTTCTGGTATCCCAAAATAGCCCTGCTGTCTAGACATAGCCTTACTCTCTTTCTCGATGGATCTGATAACTAACCAGGGTTGGGTGACTCCAGTTTTCTGGCCTTTAATGTGTTAGAAAAGGGCAGTATAAAATCTACATGGTATTTGAAATCCAGGTTAAAGAATGACTGCTATACTAACTCCCTGGAAGCAAAATCCTTCCGAAATCCTGTAACAGCAGGTCCTTTGAACACAGTAACAGGTCTGAAATACCCCTGTGATTCACATCCAAGGAATATATAACATAATCCTCAAACAACTGAATCCTATTTAACACTCCTAAACATTGAATTTGAATGTAAAAAATACAAGCATTTCTAAAATCTGATTTATATCTGCATAGTGACCATTAATCTCTTTTTTCTTTTCCCAGCTTTTCTTTGGGAAAGACACCATCTGTACATCCATCTAAGTTGCTCTAGTACTGAGAAGCATATTTTGATATCCCTAAAGTACATAGGGTACACAAATTTGTCAAGGACAGACCATGAGGAGCCCTTTATCTTTCATTCTAGCATTTGTTTCAGCCAGCATTTTAGCTGGTGATAGGAAAGCATTTGCAACCTTTGCCTTAATATATTTTCTCCTCTACTGACTGTAGTGGGAACTGATTTTCCTTATGAATACATGATATGATGCACTCCTTGGGTGGTAGGTAAGTGTTATATCAATGATGTATTAATGCAAAGCCTGTAGCTTGGTGGTAACAAGGCTCAGATATGAGCCTGGCCATATGATAGTATCATGCAAGCTTATCTGCATCATCAGATTCCAGAGGAAAAGGTGAGGAAGAGCAGCAACTGTCAAGCTATTATTTCCCTCCTGCAGGTAGGTGAGGATGGTAAGTGGATGTAGTTGGAGTCTATGCATTGCACCTCTCCTGCTGGTACACAACCTAGAGTAATAGAGCTGGGACAGAGGGGAGATGACCTGTGACAATGAAAAGGCTGACACAGACAGAACACGTCACTCTGGAGCAAGCAGGAAGCAGGGGACAGATTTTTGACGATCAGAGTTAATCTGTTGCTGACCTATATCTGGGAGAGCATAGCGCTATGGTGGTCCTTGAATTGGATGGCAAGGTAACAATGCAGCCTGGAGTAGTTTAGCTGCAGATTGGCTCTTGGCTCTTGGGAATTCTGCGTTCCATGAACTTTAAGAACTGTGGGGTTGAGAGAGATCCCCCAAATCTACAACCTACTTCCCTCCAACCCACCAGCAGCTGCTCACACACCAAACACAATTCTACTGGTTTTGTATTCTGCCATTTGTCTCTGTGGGTATGTCTACACTACAGTGTTAATTCAAGTTATCTTAATTCAAAATAGTTAATTCGAATTAAGCTAACTCGAATTAATGCGTCTACACACAAAATGCAGTTCAAATTAGCATTTTGCTAATTCGAAATACTGTATCCAACCTGACTGGACACAGAATCAGATTTAAGGCCAGCCAGAATCAGATCAGGCAGGGCATCAGGTCAGGAGTGTCTGTGTGTGGCTGCTACCTGAGGTTATCTGATGCCTGTGCTTAAAGGGACACCCCTCCCCCGCCCCCCAGGCAGCCGGTTCTCAGGTGTCCCTGCTTGCTTGCCTGCCTCGATGAGGGACAGCAAAGCATTTGTGTCTCTGCGTGCTCTGGTTGCCCTCACTCAGGACACCACAGCGCTCTGCAACATAGAGCTGGAGCTGCCCCTGGGCACTCTGGTGCTTCTCCTGGATGTGTTGCTGTGAGCCTGGCTGCACTTTCTGCAGGCTGCCATCCTGGAGGTCCATCGGGGGAGCTGTCAGTATCCAGGAGGCTCTGCAGGAGAGCTTCCACCCTGAGGAGCACTAAGAGCCTCTCTGGTGTGCCCCACTGGGGGCTTGTGCCTCATTCCTCCCTCCTTCCACTTACCTCTCCCTAACCCCCCTTCCTGATGTCAAATAAAAACACATTTCTTGCCAAAAACAAACTCTCTTTATTGACCGAAACTGGGGTGGGAATGAGGGTGGGAGAGGGGAGGGGGAAACGTGGGAGGAGGGAGCTGGAAGGGGGAGGTAAGAGGAGGAAGGGGGAGGAGAAGTTCAGGGTTGGGGGTCTTGCCGGACCAACTTGATTTTCATGCAGACCTGCTCCTGGGTTCACATGTGGCCTTTGGTGGCCAGGCTGGCAGCTTTCCTGCCATAGATGGCTGCATTCCTCTGTCTATTGCAGAGATCATGGACGTTGGGGGCATCCCCCCAAACCTGAGTATGGTCCACCCTGATCTCTGCCCTGGACCAGGAAGATGCCCACCTTCTCCGGGCCCTGGCAGTCTCCCGGGAGCTGGCAGACTGCTCCTGGGGTGCAATGGAGGGCTGGCTGCCAGTGGCTTGCTGGCTCATGTTTTGAGGCCACTGGGTCGGGGCAGTGACTGCTGGCTCTGGGTCGGCAGGCCCTTGGAGCTGGCACAGGCACTGTGACAAGAGTCTGCCCCTTTAAGGGCTCCAGGGCTGGGGGGAGGGAGAAGAGTTTTCCTGGTTTGGCCCAGAGTGGCCACCAGGGGGAACTGGGAAGGCTGGAGGCCCCCTATTTCGGACTAAGCGTCTACACAGCGCTTATTCCAAATTAGCTAATTCGAGTTTGGTGTTACTCCTCGTAGAATGAAGTTTACCAAACTCAAATTAAGCGCCCCGCTAGTTCAAATTTAATTCAAACTAGCGGTTTGCCTGTGTACACACTAGGAAAGCTAATTCAAAATAACGGCTGTTATTCCGAATTAACTTTGATGTGTAGACATACCCTTTCAGATTACTTATTCTTGCATGATTGTCCTATATTTATCAGTTAGACATCCATGCTAAATTTTAGCATTTCTATGAAATTCTATTCCACACTGAAACAGACACAAAGTTCTGAGATTTTGCCTAGCAAAGAAGAATAGCTAGCATTTATACATTTTAGTCAATCTAATGCTACCCTATGTTTTGCCCTTTAACAATCAGGAAAAAATAACAGTATTCCTCCACATTATTTCATTTTCAAAAACTTTCCATGCTTCATCTTAAGAAGATAATTAACTAATCACACATGTTTTTGATGAAACAAACTTTTCACAGGAATTTATCAGTACTGACAAATCTCTCTCAAATCCAGAATGGAATGTGAGACAAACTAAGGCTGTGTCTACACTACAAAGAAAAGTCAGAAAAAGATATGGAAACTGCAAACTGCAATTTGCATTATCTTTTTCTGATTTTCTTCCAAAAGAGGTTTTTCCAATATTTGGCGCATTTACACAGGGCCAAATGTTGGAAAAAGCCCCTCTTTTGGAACATCCCTTCTTCCTCATAAAATAAGGTTTACAGGGATGCTGAAAAAATGCGTCTGCTTTTCAGAATTTTTTCAGGAAAATCAGACACATTCCTTGGATGCAGCAAGTCTAGACATACCCTAAGATTGATAGAAACAGACACATACCCTAGAGCAGTGTTTCTCAACCAGTAGTACGAGTACCCTTAGGGGTACTTGAAAGAAGTCTGGGGGGGTACGTCTACAAAACTGAAATTTGGAGAAAACTGAATTTTTGTTTTAAGTTTTACAGCGCTTTATTATTTTTGTACTTTTTACACCCAAAATGTGCATTGCCTGTCCAGCTACGAGTAAGTTGTTTTAACAAATATGTTGTAATGGTAGAAAAAAAATTGTGTGTATCTGAAAACTGTAGAAACTGGGGATACTTACAATTTTTTTAAAGGGGTACTTTATAAAAAAAGGTTGAGAAACATGGCCCTAGAGGAGCCAATAGTCCAGTGATTAGGGCACTCACCACCAGGAAGTGAGGCGTTACAGGTTGAAGTCTCTCCTCTACAATGGAAATATATAGAGCAGAGATTTGGGGTGGGGCTTTCCTCTCTCATTTTTTCATGAAAAAAAAAATCAAATGGGATTAGTTTGCTCCTGATGCAGATTGGGAACAAATTATTTGAAACCTCAACATTTATCATGAAGCAGAAGACCTGTTTTCTGGACAGCCCAAAACCTAATTTTAGATGATGACAGCACAAATATTGTCATCTGCTGTTCAGACAAAGCTCCTTTTGTTGTTTATTCATGCTATACCAAAAATACTTGAGCAATGCTTAAGAGGTCAAGAAAATAAGAGATGCCTCTCATGAGGTTATTTCTGTGGAACAAAATTTTAAATAATATCAATAAATAATGTGACCTGGAGGTACAGTGAAATGTGCATACAACTCACAGGCAGAATAAACATGGCTCTTCTAGGCTCCTAAACTTTCTATTACTTGTCTAGTAAACTTCAGCACAAATCTGATTGATTCAACTGGACATACTATGACCAGTGAACCTTAACAAAACATTAAAAATCATGCCTGATATGGCAGGAGTTCTAAACTTTTATAAGCTCAGAACCCATCAAAATAACCAAAATGAAGGTGACATTTGAAGCTAGAATGCAATATCATCTTACATGGGATTTGAGAAGGCAGCAATGCCTTTCTGGAATCCTCATATTTTATAGTAATACGTATATTTTATTTTAAATGAGGGTGATTATGTTTTCCTTCTGTTAGAGTCCTGAATTAGAAAATTGATCATTGGTAAACTTACCAACATAACATAAGAACATAAGAATGGCCGTACTGGGTCAGACCAAAGGTCCATCTAGCCCAGTATCCTGTCTGCCAACAGTGGCCAGCACCAGGTGCCCCAGAGAGGGTGGACCGAAGACAATGATCAAGCGATTTGTCTCCTGCCATCCCTCTCCAGCCTCTGACAGAGGCCAAGGACACCATTTTATCCCCTGGCTAATAGCCTTTTATGGACCTAACCTCCATGAAATTATCTAGCTTCTCTTTAAACTCTATTATAGTCCTAGCCTTCACAGCCTCCTCTGGCAAGGAGTTCCACAGGCTGACTATACGCTGTGTGAAGAAGAACTTTCTTTTATTAGTTTTAAACCTGCTACCCATTAATTTCATTTGGTGTCCTCTAGTTCTTCTATTTAGGGAACTAATAAATAACTTTTCTTTATCGGCCCTCTCCACACCACTCATGGTGTGGAGAGGGCCGATAAAGAAAAGTTATCTTTTCTTTTCCTGAACTCATAGTTCAGGAAGGAAATTCTTCCTGAGGAAGATGGGCACTTAAGAATTCTGAAATATACAGCACCAAATTACGAAATAAGCTACTTTGAAATATCATCGATATAAGCTATACAATTTGCATAGCGCAAATTGCGTCGCTTATTTCAAGCTAACGGTGCTGTGTAGATGTATCCTGAAATAGCTATGGCAATAGCTTCATCCACACACAGATTTTTGCAGCTGTAATTTTTGGTTAGGGATGTGATTTTTTTGTTTTGTTTTACTATAACAGTACAATCTTTAGTGTGGATGCAGTCATATTAGTATAAAAGTGCCTTGTACCAATTGAACTAATTGCCACTTCTTATATGGGACCCACTAAACCAATACAATGTACTTTTATATGGGCAAACTGCATCTACTCCAGTGGTTTGTTTTATTTTAACTGTGCTGGTATAGATAAAGGGCTAATATTTGGCTATAGAGAATCCTTAGGCCAGGTCATCAGTGGAAACTATTCCAGATTTATTGGGGAGGTGATTTCTTTGCTATGTTTCTATAACAACCAAAAACCTAGTGAGGTTTTCAGAAGCCCCAGCAGGGACAACTTAGCTGTTTCTCTCCCAGCAGAGTCAAGAATAAATTATTAGGAACACAGTAATTCTGTCTGATCAAGAATTAAATGCAAGCAAGAATGCTCTTGTCTACCACTGCTATTTATTAGATTTAAACACATACACAGACATAAGCAATAGGTTTAGAACATCCCAGATATATACCTAATATCTGGAACGGTATCAAATAATTAACAGTAGGCTTGCAGTGGTCATTTGCTTATTCACTGGGGAGAAAGTGGGTCAGGAAGAACATCTCTCAAGATGGCTTCAGAAGGCTGCTCCCAAATACACTGGATTAGCTCATCTTCTGTAACTAACTTCTATGCAGCGCATAGGTCATAATGACACCAACTGGATCATAACTTTTCCCGTCTCCCAATAAACTTTCTAATATCAGAGGCATCTAGATTCAAGGTTTTACAACCACTAATGTTTTCACTCTCAGTTATTTACTCATCGGTCCCCTCCTATTTTGATTAGCAGAAACTTCCAGCAAGATATGACTTGCTTCTGAAAGCCTGTCTCCAGATTAACCCTTAACTATGAGGTATTGGCTGAATGCACATAATATGGTTGCAATTAGCTTCTGGGTCATACACACCCCTCAAATCCAGGGTAACAGGTACAGTTGACAGTAAAATCAACATGAAAATGTGTTTCTAATATAATTTAACTTGTGGAACTGGTATAAAATATAAAAATTCTATTTTGCTGCTATCAACTATGTCTGTCTGCATTTGGTGGTAGAATTGTAACAGTATGACTATGCTGGTAAACCTTTTTTCTGTAGATTAGGCCCTAGACCTAACTGTTCCAATTTACTGTCTAAGTGCACACACACAAAAAAAAGTCAGTAAAAACTGTTTAAAATACAATTCACATGCCTAATTTCATTATTTAATGACACTGCTTGTTCTTGCTTTCCTCACTTCTGTCTCTCCAGCATGACCGTGTAGATTGCAAGTATTCTGAGCCTCTGCTCCAGTGCCCATTGATATCAATAGAAATATTCCTATTGACTTTAAGAGGTGTAGGATCAGGACTTGGAATGAGTGTTGCATTGCGCCGTCTCGAGTGCCTCATGCACATCACTGGTGCAAATCAGACAATAAATAAGGGCATGGGCACTGATAAAACTCTGGGAAATGCTTAGTCCAGGGGTGGAAAATATATTTTGATAGGGCCCACTCCAAGGATTTTGATAAATGGTCAAGGGTTACACTTTTCTGTGGTGGAGGTATGGAGTCTGGGATGGAGGTAGGTGCAGAAGGGAGCTTGGGGTTAGATACTGGTGTACAGGAAAGGGTGTAACGTCTAAGAGGGTGTTTGGATGAAGGAGAGGCTTGTGACCTGGAGGAGGAGTACAAAAGGTGGTTCAGAGAGTTTGGTTATGACCTAGGGTATTGTGGGGCTTCAGGGTTGGGGAGAGGATATGGGTGCAGGAGACTATTCTAACTTATGAGAGGAATATAGGAGGGAGTGCAGGGTCTAGAAGGGAATTATGACTGGGGGAGGGAGTGCAGATGATTTGAGTAGTGATCTGGGGGAGGGGACGGTGGCCTGAGGCAGGGAGTTGAAATGTGGGATGGTGTAAGATGCCAGATGGAGGCTCTGTCCAGAAGTCACTTACCAAGGCACCACCATGCACCCAGGGGGGAATTTTGAACACTGCTCCTGCCCCCACAAGGGGTGTGTGGCATCAAGAGGCACATGGCCCCAGCAGCTGGTCATTTGAGCCACCTGGGGCTGTGGCAGGCAGGGAGCCTGCCTGAGGGTCCCAGCAGACTGCAGGGCAGATCCAAAAGCTTGCCACGCCGGATCCAGCCTGTGAGCTGCATCTTTCCCACCCCCGGCTAGGTTATTTCTATTGAACAGATACAGCAAAGTAACAAAGAGAGAAAGGGGAATAAAAGATTATTAACTAAGCTCAGGACTGTTTATTTAGTATAGTTATATATCAGCACCATAACTGATACATTTTGCAATCAATATTCTCATTTGTTACTTTATGGGCACTTAAAAAGGACATGGCATCATCAAAATGTTTTGTTTTAAAAGTGGAATCCCCTTTATACATCATGTTTAAAGAATAAACACCCCCAGAAATTTTTCCAATCCTTGGCCCCAAAGATCAGCTCTGCTCTACATGAGGTCAGAAACAAAATTAATCTTTCAGCCCTGCTGAGTAGCTGAACAAATCAAATGAAAAGTTGTGTTGTTCTTCAAAAGCTGAATTTCCAGATTAGACTACCAAGCTATTTCCTGCTTTAAAAAATGCATTTACATGTGATTGCTCTTTAACCATATTTTTCTGTTTGAAAACATAATTCCAAATTTAAACTAAAACACCATTGAAGAGATTTATATTGATTACAATTGCAATATTTCCTCCCCAACTGGACCCACCTCAGAAAAGCACTTAAGCACAACTTGAACTTTCCAACAGAATTTTCCCAACCTATCACTCATTCTTTCCACATTCTCTCTGATGACAATTTTTCTTTCCTAGGGAAAAAAAAATGGAGCACATCTATCTTAGCTCTTCCTCAAACCGACTTGGGGCAAGAGTCAATTTTTTCCCCTAAACTGAATGGGACAAAATACGATTGCTAAAATTTCATTGATATTATCTGCTAAAGTGATCTTGTGTTTGGTCTTCTGTCTATGTAAAAACTGTTTTATGTTCTCAGAGGGACTCGGGAATAAAAATTCAATGCTTCACTTTGGCCTCAGTTATTTGCGTGGGTTAGGATGGTCCCCAAATATTTTCTCTCTTTCCTTCATAGCATATTTATCAACTAACCTGAAAACCATATAATAAAATCTAAATATTAACCAACAGCAGAAGGTATAAGAAGCCAAAGACAAAGCAAATTAAAGTGAATTAAAGACAGCAAGCAAACACATTCCAACTCTGCTTTACAAAAGACAGAAACTAAAGTACTACAACAAATGTGTCACATATGAATTGTGTTGTTTTAACTACGAGTATTCCAGCCATGCAATCTGAGGTGTGACTGCAGTTTGAATAGACATACCTGCACATGTATAGTTAAAAATAGCCACATAGATGCAGTACCATTGACTTCAGCATGGGGTGCACAAGCCTTCAGTGGACCTTACATATGCATTCATATAGGTAAAACCCATGCTTCTGCAGCTACACAGCTATTTTGCAATCACAATAGCTTGTCTGATCACACCTCGGATTACAGTACAGACATATCCTATGAGGCACACTTGGAACTTGGACATGAAGGTTCATACCACTTGAGTTAAAGCAGAATCTCATAAGAACGCCCATACTGGGTCAGAACAAAGGTCGCATCTAGCCCAGTATCCTGTCTTCTGACAGTGGCCAGTGCAAGGTGCCCCAGAGGAATGAACAGAACAGGAAATCATTAAGTAATCCAGCCCCTGTTGCCCATTCCCAGCTTCTGACAAATAGGATTAGGGACACCATCCCTGCCCATCCTGGCTAATACAACAGATGGACCTATCCTCCAAGAATTTAACTCTTTTTTGAACCCTGTGATAGTCATAGACTTCACAACATCTTTCCAGGGAGTTCCACAGGTGGACAGTGCTTGGGCAAAGCAGTAAATCCTTTTATTTTAAACATGGTACCTATTCATTTCATTTGGTGACCCCTGCTTCATGTGTTATGAGGAATAAATAACACTTCCTTATCTCCTTTCTTCACACACATGATTTTACAGATCTCTACCATATCTCCCCTTATTCATCTCTTCTCCAAGCTGAGAAGTTCCAGTCTTTTTAATCTCTCCTCATATGGCAGTGGTTCAATACCCCTAAACATTTTTTAATCCTTTTCTGAACTTTTTCCAGTGCCAAGATACTTTTTGAGATGAGGTGACCACATCTGCATGCAGTATGCAAGATTTGGGCATACCATGGATTTATAGAGGCAGTAAAATATTCTTTCTTATTCTCTATCCCATTCGTAATGATTCCTAACACTGTTTGCTTTTTTGACTGCTGCTGCACATTGAGTGGATGTTTTCAGAGAGCTATCCACAATGACTTCAAGATCTCTCTCTTGAGTGGTAACAGCTAATTTAGTCCCATCATTTTATACATGTAGTTAGGATTATGATTTTCAATATGCATTAATTTGCATTTATCAGCATTAAAATTCATCTGCCATTTTGTTTCCCAGTCATCTAGTTGTGCGAAATCCTTTTGAAGTTCCTCACAGTCTGTTTTGGACTTAATTATCTTAAACAGTTTTGCATGATCTGCTAATTTTGACACCTTACTGTTTACCTCTTTCTCCAGATCATTTATCTTCTTTAACTATCAGCATTATAGGACATAGGGTACACAGATGAACAGCTTTGATTCCATTCTGATTTTGCATATTAGTCAGTTCACTACAGCCCTGCTCCTTGATATATAGCCAAACAAATCCACAAAAATATAAGCCACATTTGAAAGAAGAAAACTGAATCTTAAAAGGTCAAATTTGCAATAAAAGGTACATAAATCAGCACTCCTGCTTTCCACTATGTTCCAAATTGCTCATTTATTTTATTATTGCAAAGCATGGACTACAGATGTACCAGAATATTTCTTTGGTGGTGGTGATGATATTATAGTATCCTTACCTCTGTGGTTTCCACTCCATGCATCTGATGAAGTTGTTTTACCCATGAAAACCTATGCCCAAATAAATCTATTAGGGTCTGTCTAAACTACATCCCTTTTTCGATAAAGGGATGTAAATTAGACATATTGAAATTGTAAATGAAGCCAGGATTTGAATTTCCCACGCTTCATTTACATAATGGCAGCCGCTGCTCTCTTTCAAAAAGCCGCTTTTTGGAAAAAACCCGTGGTCAAGATGGGGATCTTTCGACAGAAATGCCCCGTTTTGAAAGATCCTGTAAACATTTTTTTTAATTTGGATATTGTTTGGATCATATAGATTTTTTTCTCAATTTTTTGAAATGGGCACTGAACAGAAAAATCAGGTGTTAATCCAGCTCTATATGTATGCTCAGATGGGGTCTACTTGGTACATTGGCTTCTCCTCCAGGAGGTTAACTTAGGTTGGGTTCTTCAGGCTTGCCTTCTCCTCAGTGGGGCTAGGGTGTCTAACGTGTTCTACTGAGCATCTTGAGGTTGGCCCTTCGAAACTAGAGAAGAAAATGAGCTGAAATTATTTTTTTAACCCATATCACTTTTAGTAGATTGAGAAAAGCTATATATTTTGAACTGCCACCTCTTTTCTTCATACTTTGATAAGCAAGAGTGAAATAGTTAATAATGTTGACAAAAAAGGGTCATCACGGGGCATCTGAAGTAACAACCCATGGAGATGAATGTGCTGTTGACAATCAGAGGAATTTTGTTTAAGACTCTGCATATTCAGGCAGATTTTGTTGCATCAGGAATACTCAATTCACCCTTGCAAGATTTTCTTTGAGACTGTAAGAGCTTGCAACTGACTTTTTAACATTTTTATTACTATTAAAACCAGCTATTGTGGAGCTTACGTTGTCAGCCTCAAAGAGACACTGATCTGCTGTCTCTGCACCCTCTCTTCAATTCAAGTCCAGCTCTTCATTATCAGAAACATTTCTCTTTCATTGAAAATTCTTTAATAACTAGGATTTTTTAACATGTTGCTTGAACAAACACTATTCCATGATGTTTATGTGAAATCCAGTGACTTTGGTTCATCTTTGCTTTAGTGCTATCATGTGCACCATTTAGGTCCTGATTCAACAAGGAACATAAACGCTTGTTTAGCTTTGAAAATTTGAGGAGTCCTGTTCTGATGTATTTAAGTTCTTTGCAGAACTGGCACTTCAGTATTTAATAGGCACTGGAGAGTTAACTTATTTTGGAGTGTAATTGCACAAGTAGTGAGCTTAGTCTGAGGCCATGTCTATATTGGTATAGTAAAAACATTAAAATCCCCTTAGTGTGGATGCACTCTCAGACACATAAAAGTGCCTTGCATTGGTATAGCTAGAATCATAATAATAAAATCAAAGAGCTGAAAGAGACCTCAGGAAGGCATCAAGTCCAGCCCCCTGCCCAAGTCAGGACTAATCCCAACTAAATCAACCCAGCCAGGGCTTTGTCAAGCCGAAACTTAAAAACCTCTAGGGATGGAGATTCCACCACCTCCCTAGGTAACCTATTCCAGTGCTTCACCACCCTCCTAATGAAATAGTTTTTCCTAATATCCAACCTAGATCTCTCCCACTGTAACTTGAGACCATTGCTCCTTGTTCTGCCATCTGTCACTACTGTGAACAGCCTTTCTCCATCCTCTTTGGAACCTCCCTTCAGGAAGTTGAAGGCTGCTATCAACTCCCCCCTCAATCTTCTCTTCTGCAGACTAAACAAACTCAAATCCTTCAGTCTCTCCTCATAGGTCTTGCGCTCCAGCCCCGTAATCATTTTGGTCGCCCTCTGATGGACCCTCTCCAACGCGTCCACATCCTTTCTATAGTGGGGGCCCCAGAACTGGACACAATATTCTAGATGTGGCCTCACCAGAGCTGAATAAATGGGAATAATGACTTCTCTGGATCTGCTGGCAATGCTCCTCCTAATACACCCAAAATGCCATTAGCCTTCTTGGCTACAAGGGCACACTGTTGACTCATATCCAGCTTCTCATCCACTGTAATCCCCAGGTCCTTTTCTGCAGAACTGTTACTTAGCCATTCGGTCCCCAGCCTATAACAATGCTTGGGATTCTTCTGTCCCAAATGCAGGACTCTACACTTGTCCTTGTTGAACCTCATCAGATTTCTTTTGGCCCAATCCTCTAATCTGTTTAGGTCACTCTGGACCCTATCCCTGCCCTCCAGCATATCTACCTCTCCCCCTCGTTTAGTGTCATCTGCAAACTTGCTGAGGGCGCAATCTATCCCCTCATCCAGGTCATTAATAAAGATGTTGAACAAAACAGGTCCAAGAACAGATCCTTGGGGCACTCTGCCAGAAACTGACTGCCAATCTGACATCGAGCCATTGTTTACTACCCGTTGGGCCCGACAGTCTAGCCAGCTTTCTATCCATCTTACAGTCCATTTAGCCAATCCATATTCCCTTAACTTGCTGGCAAGAATATTGTGGGAGACCATATCAAAAGCTTTGCTAAAGTCAAGGTATATCACATCCACTGACTTTCCCATATCTACAGAGCCAGTTACCTCATCATAGAAGCTAATCAGATTGGTCAGGCATGACTTGCCCTTGGTGAATCCATGTTGACTATTTCTGATCACTTTCCCCTCTTCCAAGTGCTTCAAAATGGATTCCTTGAGGATCCCCTCCATGATTTTTCCAGGGACTGAGGTAAGGCTGACAGGTCTGTAGTTCCTTGGATTGTCCTTCTTCCCTTTTTTGAAGATGGGCACTACATTTGCCTTTTTCCAATCTTCCGGGATCTCTACCGATCTCCATGAGTTTTCAAAGATAATGTCCAAAGGCTCCACAATGACACTTGTCAACTCCCTCAGTACCCTCAGATGCATTAAATCCGGGCCCATGGATTTGTGTATGTTTAGCTTTTCTAAATAGTTCCTAACTTGTTCTTTCCCCACCAAGGGCTGTCCACCTCCTTACCATACTGCGTTACCTAGTGCATTTGTCTGGGAGCTGACCTTGTCTGTGAAGACAGAGGCAAAGAAAGCATTGAGTACTTCAGCTTTTCCCACATCATCTGTCACTGTTACCTCTCTCATCCAGTAAAGGCCCCAGACCCTCTCCGATCACCCTCTTATTGCTAACATGCCTGTAGAAACCTTTCTTGTTACCCTTCATATCCCTTGCTAGCTGCAATTCCAATTGCGCTTTTGCCTTCCTGATAACTCCCCTGCATTCTTGAGCAATATATTTATACTCCTCCCTAGTCGTCTGTCCAAGTTTCCACTTCTTGTAAGCTTCCTTTTTGTGTTTAAGGTCACCAAGGATGTCCCCGGTAAGCCAATCTGGTCGCCTAACATATTTACTTTTCTTGCTGCCCATCAGGATGGTTTCTTCCTGTGCTTTTAATAAGGCTTCTTTAAAATACTGCCAGCTCTCCTGGACTCCTTTCCCCTTCATGTAAGCATCCCAGGGAATCCTGCCCATCAGTTCTCTGAGGGAGTCAAAGTCTGCTCTTCTGAAGTCCAAGGTGTGTATTTTGCTACTCTCCTTTCTTCCTTTGGTCAAGATCCTGAAATCTAACATCTCATGATCACTGCTTCCCAGGTTGTCACCCACCTCTACTTCCCCTACTAGTTCCTCCCTGTTTGTGAGCAGAAGGTCAAGCTGCGCATGGCCCCTGGTCAGTTCCTTCAGCACTTGTACCAAGAAGTTATCCCCAACATTCTCCAAAAACTTCCTGGATTGTCCATGTATTGCTGTATTGGTCTCCCAACAGATATCAGGGTGATTAAAGTCACCCATGAGAACCAGGGACTGTGACCTGGAAGCTTCTCTCAGTTGTCCAAAGAAAACCTCATCTACCTCATCCGCCTGAGCCGGTGGTCTATAGCAGACCCCAACCACAACATCACCCCTGTTGTTTCCACCTCTAAACTTTACCCATAGACTCTCAACAGTCTTTTCTCCCTCTAAATACTGGAGCTCTGAGCAGTCATACTGCTCTCTTCCATACAATACAACTCCTCCTTTTCTCCCCTGCTGTTCTTCCTGAACAGTTTATACCCTTCCATGACAGTGCTCCAGTCATGCGAGTCATTCCACCAAGTCTCTGTTATTCCAATCAAATCGACTGGGCCAGGGCTTCTAATTCTTTCTGTTTGTTTCCCAGGATTCTCGCATTTGTGTACAAACACCTTAGATAACCAGTTGATCGCCCTACCTTCTTCATCCAAATCAGGGGTCCTCCTTTGTTGCTTGTTCCTCCTTGTGATTCTTCCCGGTGTCTGACTTCCTCACTTACCTCAGGTCTTTGGCCACCATCCCCCAGTGAACCTAGTTTAAAGCCCTCCTCATTAGGTTTGCAAGCCTGCCTGAAAAGATGCTCTTTCCTCTCTTGGTTAGATGGATCCCATCTCTTCCTAACAATCCTTGTGCCCGGAACAGAGTCCCATGGTCAAAGAAACCAAAGCCCGCTCTCTGACACCACCTGCGCAACCACGTGTTTACTTCCTCAATTTGACGATCCCTATCTGGACCTTTTCCTTCAACCGGCTATTCCTCTATGAAATGAGAAATAAGATGCAGTACTAGAGGGCACCTTTATACCAGTATAACTGCACCCATGCTAGAAGTTGCATCAGTATTGCTATTTTGGGTAGGCATGCATATTTTTTTAGAGCTCCTTATATACCTAGCCTGAGGTTTATAGACCTAGCCTGAGGCTGCTCATGAATTTGCTAACATTACATCATAGATTCACATAGCCACTCTGATTCTGGTACTTGTTGACTTATATTAGAAAGATTATTTTGTTATTCACACAGGAACCAGTAATGACACATGTTCCTTGGGTTTTGACAACTTGTACTTGCTGCTGTTTTTAACCAAGAAGTCCTTGTGCTTTGTTTAAATTTAAATCAGAGCTGCTTTTTTCCTTGAAAAATAACCGCTGGGTTTAATTTATGGTTTAATTTTTACCACCTTCCAGTTGCCAGTTTTGTGCTGACTTTATTGAAACTCTCGAAAATACAGACTGAAAATCTTTCATCCAGAACCTTCAGGAACTGATCAGTGCCAATCCAGAGAATTTGCCAAACCACAGGAGATCAATAATGTCCAGCAGCATTACTAATACTTCCATTGTTTACTAGGCTCTTAGAAGACATTTAGAGGTAGATTAGAGCTATATAACGGCACAGAACATTAAGAGCCAGAACTGGTAGCTGTAAACAAATGTTATGAGACCACAGGAAAGGTGGCCACACCCACGGTAAGTGGACATCTGGCTAACTAAAATCATACCAGACCATGGAGGTTGCCGAATCAGAGAAGGCCAGACTGGAGAGGTTCAACCTGTAATTTATTATGGTATATATCATGCTAATTATAAAAATCTATCCCATACTGATTGAAAAAAAACCCTAGCAAATTATTTGAAATTTTACTAATTGAAAACTTATCTTCCAATTCAAAGCATGTCAGTACAGTACATCCCTTGATAGTTTTATTTATATCCTATTGGGCAATATGAGCATAATACTTTTTGACTCCACAGAAAGGAAATATTTTGAATATAATGTCCGCAGTCTGGTAAAACACAAAGTAATTGTGTGAATCTCAATAGAGTATTAGAAAATATTAATCTGTCTTAGAACTAAGTACCATCTATATTAAACTGTAGACATCTTTGATAGCTTAGGATCATCTTGGAGAGCTAATGTTATTTATTATTGTATCTTTTTGAGAGGATATCTTATTTTATTTTCTTACACAGTATCAAAAAACAACCCCACTCATTGAGCTCAGCTCTGCAATACTACATAAACATTTGTTCATAGAAATCAAGTATTTAGATAATTAATCTCTAGAATGAAAAGCATCTCTCTGTCAGTGAGAGTTAAAGTACACGTGTACTTTTACATAACAGATATTTAGAATATCTACATATTCTGGCTTTAAGGAGACAGCGGTTGGAGTTTGCATAGAATTTCATTAGGCCACACCCTGGTATGCTGATCAACAGCAAAACACTCACTTATTTGTCAGCAATATTAGGCAGTATCATTCAATGTATCTCAATGTAATACGCTCTTTTCATTTATTTCTATGAAGATTTTCAGATAAGTGTGAATGCCTCCCTCATATGATCAGGTGTATTGTCTAATAAACAGCATGCTAATGGGCAGCTGTAGCGGTAGAAAAGACAGGTGGTGCTAATAATATAAGGGGAAAGGAAGGAAGTAGAATAAGAGGCTGCTGATGATCACTGCTCCCTTTAGTGCTGAGTGCTCCTACTGCCTGATTACTATAGAGACCAGGGCCAAGCATCAGCATAAGCAGCTGTTATTAGCAGCTGTGAGTAGTCAACAAACAGGTGGCAGGAAGAGAAGATCTTGCCAAGAGAACAATTTATTCCCTAAAAGATAGAAGGGATGAAAAATGTGAGGGGATTGGACAAAGCAAGGGAAAAGGTTCAGCAGAAAGAAATCTTGAGGCAAACTGAGGGGGGAAGCAGTGAGCTTGAAAAAATGGTGCTCCAAGTGGAGGACCAGATATCATACCTTGGTTGTCCTGTAAGGACCAGTTTATATATTCTGATCCAATGATTACAGGGTATGTTTTCAGGAGAGATGCAATAGTTCAAAATCATGGAATAAATCGTATACATTTATAATGATCAAGGAATCATTAGAATGAGCAGTATATGTACAAATCCCATTACTGTAAACTCTTAGGGCGTGTCTACACAGCAGGGCTTAACTCGAAATAAGCTATGCAAATTGAGCTACATCAATAGCATAGATTATTTCGAAATAGCTTATTTAAAAATTGGGTGCATCTAACAGCACTTATTTTGAAATAGAGCACTTAACTTCCCTTACTTCTCGTATAATAAGGATTACAGGAATCGGAGTAAGTAGTCATCCATCTTGACAGTATTTTGACATCATTTCGAAATAACTGCCTGCTGTGTAGGTGCAGACTAAGTTATTTTGAAATAACTAGTGTTATTTCGAAATAATGTTGCTGTGTATGTACCTTTAGGTATTGGGATTGTTATTTTTGTTATGCATTTGTGCAAAGCCTAGGAATTCACAATAAAGTGCTGCTCTCCGACTGAGGCTCTTAGGTGATGTCATTATACAAATACATTAAATAATATAATAATAAATGTTAATACTGTAGGTTATCTGCATTCCTCCACCACTTTTTAAAACACAGTTACAAGAACATAATCCCAATCCCCTACCATAGCTGATAGCTGGTCTTCACTATAATAAATCAGGACTTTTTTTCCTTCTTTTTTGTATATACTGAGATGGCATAGACATTTACACATATCACCTGCTAGTTTTTGTACATTGCATCCATGTAGAGTTCTAAGATCTGTGGGATAAGGATCACTTATATCCCATGTTGTACACTACCTTGCACCAGAGGATCCTGATCCTGATTTGAGTCAGTGGGCCTTACTGTTATAAAAAACAAAAGGTACTCCATGTGGCTGCAGAAGTCTGTACTGGCATATGAGGATCAGGGCCTGCATCATAAAATATTTTGCAGTAAACCCATCAGAATATGAATATTATTCTGAATAGATACTTGTACTGTGGTAACATCAAGAGCAATCGAGACATGTTGAGGTTCTATCAAGGTGGATGTGGATAAGAAGGTGAGAATACCTAAAGTCTGTAACTGTGTATCCAGGGAGGTTTAAATGTTCTCCCACTGGTTTTTGTATATCAACCCTAGCTGGAGTTACCTGGCATTGCTCGGTCCCGCTCCCTGCCTCCCACCAGCCCTGCTTCCTGCCAGACGGTTCTCCTCCTCCCGATCTCCCCTGGCTAGCCACGCTGCCCTCAACACCCCTCCCCCCCCAACTCTGCTTCCCACCAGCTGCCGCTCTCCTGATCTCCCCCAGCCAGCTCCACTGCCCCCAACTCCTGCCCCGACCAGCCCTGCTTCCTGCCCCCCCCTTCCTCCTGGCCAGCCCCGCTCCCCTCCCGACCGGTTCCTCCTCACCCCCCGCCATCATGTGTGGCCATTTTTTTTTAAGACTATCTGGTAACCGTAGCCACGGGGGGCAGGGCAGATGCCCGAGCCGTTGTGTGTGTGGGGGGGGTGCGGCGAGTCCCGGACGGTGCGTTGGGGCCACAGGTGGTGGGCACTTGACATAGGGTGGGTGGGGCTGCCCCTGCAGCACAGCATGGTGGGTTATTTTTGATTTTTTACAGGTTGAGATCAGGTCCAAAAGTACCTTAAAACCTTCTCCTGGAGGAAAGGTTATCTCATGCAAAGTTTGGTTGTGGTAGGTCTTATAGCGTCCAAGTTATTAGAGCACAAACATACAAACATTCTCCTTATATATTAGATTCTTGATGTCTGATTTGTGTTCATTTATTGAGTTGCACAGAGATAGTCTGGTTTGTTCAATGTCCAAGTTACAGACTTGAAAGTTGTCATCCTCAAGCAAAAAAACTTCAAAAACAGGCTGTAGTGTGAAAATGCTGAGCTGGAATTCATATGCAAATGTGATATGATCAGAATGGGTAACTTTCCACTTTAGGCTCTCTCGCTTTCTTCCACATACACCCTGATTGAAATAGTTCTGACATAACACTCCCATCTCTGTATCCCTACTAACTGTGTGTTTTTTCTATCGCTTGATGCACCTGATGGAGTGAGTTGCAACTCATAAAAAGCTTATGCTATAATAAAATTGTTATTCTTTAAGGGTACGTCTAGACTACAAGCCTCTTTTAAAAGAGGCTTTTTCGAAAGAATCTTTCGAAAACGCTTCTTTTGAAAGAGAGCATCTAGACTGCAACCACTTCTGGAAGCTCTTTTTGGAAAAAGCCCTGTTGGCATTCAATAATGCCTTTTTTCGAAAGAGCACTACAGGATTTAATTTCGAAAGAATGCGGCAGCAGTCTAGACGCAGGTGAAGTTTTTTTTTAAAAGGCCACTTTTAAAAAAAAACTCTGTAGTCTAGACACACCCTAAGATACCACTGGACTCCTTATTAGTATTATTGGATTAATTATAGTTTATATTGCAGTAGTGCTCAAAAACACTCACTGGGATTGGAGCCTACTGCAGTACATGCTGTACAAACATGCAAAAATATAGTCTGAAATCCTGGATGAATGGCAAAACTTCTGCTGTCTTCTCTGGAGATTTCAGCATTGGTCTCTGCCCTATGGGGCTTTCAGTCTAATTAAAGACAATCCGAATTATGATAGGGTGCAGAGGAGTGTAATCACAAATATAAAATTGATGTATATTGAATTTTTAAAAGCACTTTAACTATCTTTTCTTATAGCTAGCTTATCTTTTGGTCATGGCCTTGTTTTGACCAGAATATTTGTAAATAAGTAAGTGATTTTTATGTTAGTTGATACTTTGCTTAAATGTTGCAACTAAATCCATGTAAGAAATATGTCAAGTGCAAGATGGAAAATATTAATAGAGTATAACATTTTTCCATTAGCTGAAATAAAAATAGTAGTAAGTATCATGGTTTTTATTTATGAGGTTTTAGGAAAACATTTAATTTCAATTAATATTTCATATCATCTAGGTCCTTAGTGTAATTTTACAAATACTTTACCTCCAGATAAATTATCCAGGAAATCATCACTTGGTAATGGGCACTTTATTTTCCATGCACTCCTTTGTTGTCTCACAGTCAGGATCCCATTTTTCTCTGGGATATTTTGTTTATGAAGTTGCAAATAGAGCCTTATTGTTAGTTGCTGTCAGCTTTTTGCTGCGATTCTTGATGTACTCCCAAACAATTCTCTAGTCCACATCTAAAAACCTCATAGCAAAAGTATGCCTGATTCTGCAGTCAAACAACAAACTGAAACCAAATCTAATTCTAAATTTTAAAGGTAAAACTAGAGCATATGGAGGTATTCTACAAGAATACAATTTTATTTCAAGTGTCCTTGAGTAAAAGGCATTTCTATTTCTTCCTTTAAAAATGTTTCTGTCCTTGATATTAATAGTTTTTTTTTTTTTCAAGAAAATAAAATTTGACACTTGTTTAGCCATGTTGCATGATCCTGGTTTCGTTGATTCTCATAATAGTTAAGGAATTTTAAAAGCTCTAGGCCCATAATTCAGGTTTGAATGGGGGCAAATAGACACAATAAATCAGTCATGCATTCACTGAAATTGATTCTATAATATATCATATGCTGTAATGATATGTAGTGAAACAAAATAAGGTGTATGGTAAAGTATTCAACAAGCTTTTAGAGTTTGACTTTTATTTGATTTTTATAATACTTGTATCTGTTGTCTGGTAGTGGCCATTATAATAAGGCTGTCAAAGTTTCAGGGATGACACTAATTTCACACTCTCAACTGTCTGAAACAATATCTTTTCGGGTACCCGTAAAACTGGAAAGTACAGTCAATCCAAAATATTTAACAAATATAATATTAAGCTAAAATACAAATTTAAAAATGAAATAAAAAACAATACACTTGTGAAATTTGGGAAGTTAACACTGCAGTAAAGGCTATAACTTTTGCACTTTTTGACTTTTTATAACAGACTGACCTTACATTTTCAATACATATATTTTGTTGTGGTATGTACATAAATTATACACCATAGATTTCAAGGCCAGAAGAGATCATTAAAAACATGTACTGAAATCTCCTGCATAACACAGGCAAAATAATTTCACCTAATAATTTCTACACCAAGTGACCAACTTCTGTTTGAGCTAGAGCAGATCTTTTAAAAGATACTCTCTTTATCTAATGACTTCAAGTGATGAAGAATCCACTACATCTCTGTGATTGGTTGCTTAATTATTCTGTCTGTTAAACTATTGTGCCTTATTTCTAGGTTAATTTGTCTAGGTTCAGCTTACAGCCATTGGATTTCTTTGCTTTTGACAGCTGAACAAAAATTGCAATTTCCATCTCACAGGGTATTTCATTATTTCAACTTCTGTTTTTGCAAAGTAAAGTTAATAAAAGTGATACCCAAGTCACTCCAGTTCCTCATCTGAGTTGCAGTTAATGTACCTCATGCCCTTAATCTTCCCTATGTGTTGGGTACCTGGTTCAATTTACATCCCGACGAAGCACCACAGAAATGTGAATGCCATGATGTACCTCACAATCAAAGAATATAAGAATGACCATAGTGTGTCAGACCAAAGGTCCAACTAGCTCTGTAGTCTTTCAACAGAGGCCAATGCCAGGTGCCCTGGAGGGAAAGAACAGAACAAGTAACCATCATATGATTCATTTCCTATTGCTCATTCCCAGTTTCTAGCAAACAAAGGGTAGGAGCATGCTCCTTGACCATCCTGGCAAATAGTCATTAATAGAACTATCTTCCATGAATTTGTCTAGTTCTTTTTTGAACCCTATCATAGTCTTGGTCTTCACAACATTCTTTCACAAAGCGTTCCACAGATCAAGCATGTGTTGTGCTAAGAAATACCTCATTTTCTTTGTTTTAAACCTGCTGCCTAGTAATTTTATTTTATGACTCCCATTTCTTATATATTTTTGTATCTACTGTATCTACCCCATTCATGATTTTATAGACGTCTATCATATACCTCCTTAGTCTGAGATGACTACCCATTAAAGAGATTGAGACATGATGCATCCGAACTATCTGGTTATCATCCTAAAAATGTTGTATATTCAGCTACTATATACAGTAGACTTCCAATAATCTGGCACCTTTGGAACCTAGGTGGTGCCAGATTATCAGATATGCCGGAGTACCAGGAAGTACTATAAGGGGGCATACTCCCAATCCCCTTTCCCCCCCATCTTATGCTCGGGTCCCGGAGCCACCAGTACAGCCACGCTTCTCCCTCCAGGCACTGGGGCACATATGCTCAGTGGCTGGGTTTTCAATGAGCTGGCTGGGACGCTGTGCACAACCCAGTCCTCCACTCCTTCCTTTCCCTTCCCCAGAGCCAAACACCTCCCCTCCCTGCTGTCACCCAATCCCCCTTCTCCCCCAATCTTATGTCCAGGTCCTGAAGCAGCTGCCTGTGCTCAGCGGCCGGCTGCTAGCACGTGCAGGCTGGACGCTGTGTGTGCTGGGGACTGTGAACGGAATGGCACGGGCCGTGAGCGCACATGCGGCTCACAGCGGCCCGGCCATGAAAGCAGCTGATCTGAGCAGTTCAGGGTTCCAGTTGATGCCAGACTATCAGGAGTGCCGGACAACTGGATGCCGGACTATTGGAGTTTTACTGTACAGCCAGTCCCCGAGTTGCGAACGGTCGAGTTACGACCATTAGCATTTACAACCAAAGCTCCCATGGAGTGGTTGTAAAGGCGGTCCCCAAGTTATGAACATGGCCTGCACTAAAGAACAGCGCGGTCGCAAAGTAACTCAGTGGGGTCCGAGTTACGAACAAATCAAGTTACAGCCAAGTGTTTCATCTGTAACTTGTTCATAACTTGGGGAGAGGCTGTATTTAATAGTTTGTTTCTGTCTGTCTGTTCAAGAACTCCTTCTAAACGGTTAGAGCTAGGACCACCAAATTTAGTATACAGCTTCTTTTTATCATAAGTTAAAGCAATGTAAGGGTTTGGTTGTGCAAGGAAAATGCAATTTGCCTGGAATAGGATTGCTTCTCATATAACCATACAGAAGAGAGAAAGAATTACTAGTCAGGAGAAAAGGGCTGTCCCAGGAAGGCCCCGGCCCTGAGCCTCCCATGTCCCAGGGATAGTGTGTGGAGGGAATGAAGCTCCTCCCACCCCCAATTCATATGGGAACATTGCTGGCTGTTCCCCTTCATCATGGAACAAGGGGAAAGTGCACAGTTTGCTGCATTCTTCACTCTGGCTGGGCAGCACAGGGGGCAGAAGAGCTGTGCATTTCATGCTCACTGCGTAGCAGGGTTAGGAAGAGAAACAGAAAGCAGCCCTGGTATGAACCTTGGGGGGAGCTTTGCGCACACACACACACACACACACACACACACACACACACACACACACACACACACACACACGCAGTCCTCTCTCTAGAGCATCTCCTTACTCCCCAACCCTACCTCTTGCATCCCCCCAACTGCCTGCCCTGTGCCCCTCCTTAAGGAACCATGCAATGCTGGGTAAATGTGCTAGTTAACAAATAAACGTAAAATAAAAACAAAACAAATGCTGGGAATTATGGCAGTAAATAGTAAAGGAATTCAGCCAGTTCCTCACAGCCGTATCATTGCTTTCTTACCCTAACACAATGCCCTTTCTTGTTTTTCTTGATTAAATGTGTAGTTTAACATAATGTTATGTCACTATATGTATCTCAAAAATGCACCTTGTGCAGTCATTTACACCTGTGCAAACTGCTGCCATCCCAAATTAATAGCATTTTACACAGTGTTTGCATAGGTGTAAATGAGAACATAAAACGAAAGGCCATCAAAGACTAGGCTCCAAGTCCAATGTGGCAGAGTTAATAGGACTTTTGGAACTTAACTCTTATATTTCCTAATCTTGAGAGACAACCATGCCACCTTAATTTCTCATTAACACAGACTTTTGGTGCTTAATTTTATTTCAACCAGTTGCATTATCCTAATTAAAACTCAGGGTATTCCTGGCTTCCTTTCCTTTTGCTCTAACCCCAAGACAACACAGTGGTGCTGATGAATCCAGAGACACTGCTTTTTGTTTTCTGTTAATTTGTTATGAGAATATGAAATATTTTAGTGGGTATGAAAGTGAAAAACTGCTAACATTGGCTAGAGCCAAGAATAGTTCAGATATGAGCTATCTCAGGTTCTCCAAACAGCTGTGCCAGCATACTTCCATCCAAAATTGTGAGCTGAGACCTGGGTCTTTGTTGAATAGGCTGCCAGCTGCATGAAGCTGTGCCAAATCATATGGAAAATATAAACAAATGTCCATATGTTTGGAGCCCCAAACTTGGTATGTTTGTGATCTAGGGTCAGATTTAAGTCAAGACCTCTGGAAATGACAGACAAGTGTATTGACCAACTGTGCCATCTAGTTCTGCTTTAAAATAATCCTATTATGTAATGAATTAAGATGAGAAATTTTAGCATAGCTGAATTTGTGTTAACTAATCCCTCCAAGCAGTTGGATTCTAAATGAAAATATTTTTGTTGTACCTAATCCAAGTCTGAAAACATCACAGTATTTTTCATATACAGATTACTTCAACATCATTAGTTTACAATTTTACCAATAATATGTTTATGCAAGAGGCTTAATTTTGAAACTTTATTTTGACAAAATCCCCAGCAAAAATTTACTCACTTCACAAGTAAGCAGTCAATAAAAGAGGACTACATTTGTATTAATTATGGATGTTGTTGACAAACAGCTTACCTCAAACTTATAAATAAAAATGTGAGAGTCTTACTGTTTGTCATAGGGTGGGTAATTTTAGCCCTGTCAGGGGCAGGGAAGCAGGCCTTTAAGGTCCCTCAAAGAGTGCTCTACCCCAGGCGTCTCAGTTCCTTCTGCTCAGGGCCAATCAGTATGCCCTGTTTCCACTGAGGTAGTCCTGCCTAGTGACCACAGACAGAAACACATCCTTTCTTAAATGGTAGTGGGGCCCAGTGGCCAGGGTATGTTTCCACTCCCTTACCTTAGGGCATGCCTAGTGGCCAGAGTCAGTAACCACACTCCATTATCTCAGGGCAATAAGGCTTAGTGGCTAGAGTCAGTAGTTTCAGCTGTAGAACCCTCCTCTCCCCCTTGGAGATTAATGGGGTTGGGGTAGAGGAACCCGGGCCCACCCTCTCCAACAGGACCAGGGCCCTGTCAGTGGTGGGTGTGTGTCCCACCACTAGCTCAGCAGGGAATCTGCCCAAAACACGCTGACCTCTCATGGGGTTCCTACTCCCTGCTCTGGGCTACTTCCTACCAGACTCATGACAGTCAGCTTCTTCTCCAGTTTCCTCCAGGCTGAGGGTTTGTCCAGCCTTTCCTCTCTGACTGGCCACTTCAGTTTGGTCCATCCGCAGCTCTTCCTGGAGAGCGCTGGTAGAAGCTCCTTCCTCCGCAGCGGTCAGCCCTGAAGGAGCTGCTCTATCAGCCTTTATACCTGTCTTCCAGCTGGAGCATGCCCAACAGTGCTGTGGAGATAGAGCTCTCGCAGCCAGGTAACCCTGGTTAACTCTTCCAGGCCCAGGGCATGGTTGGTGTACCCCATCACACTATTGAATGGCCATTTAAACATTAGGTTTCTCTAAGAGCAGATGTCAGGTGTGACACTGGCATACAGATTTGTAATGGAAAGTGGATCAGCTATTTCCTGATATCAGCATCTGAAGGCAGAAAAAAAAATCAAGCATGCAGAAGAGGGAATATTTCAGAAGACCTTAAAACAAATTCAGTTAAACAACCAAAGATGGAAAAGAAAAATTACAATATTAGCATGAAAATATTGCAAGACATACAATTATGGTAATTTAAAGAATTGAAAGGACTTCAGGTTCCTTCAGAGGTAAGGATTCAGAGGTGAATTCTTCATGTAGCCAGGAGCCTGGTGCTTGATAAGCAATAGCTACTGGAGACTCCAGATTAGATGTTCCCTTAAGGACTGTTTCCTGATTAAAAAGAAAAGGGGAAAATGTTATTAATACTTTGTTAAATGAGATGAAAAATGACTGAACAGGGAATGACTCTGGGCACTTAAACATGATGTTTTGTGTAAGACTACAGGCAGTCTTCAACATGGTAAACAATGATTGACCTCATCTAAAAGAAGATGTGCAAAATATAGCATAGATTCATAGCGAATACAGGTGGGAGAGACATAACAAGCCATCCAGTTCCCTTTCCTGAAATTTGCAGACTCTCCCTACGGACAGAGTTCTCCTTCTATCCTATCTTTGAATATCTCCAGTCACCAGGAAAAAAAACACACCTTCCTTCAAGGTTTCAGTGAACTATAAGGAAAGCTTTTGATCCTCACTAACCGTGAGGACAATAAGGACTTTACAAGGTGCCTCTCCATGGTACTAGGTCATCCTAAAAGATGAAACAGGAACATACATACATTTTATCCATCCATATTATACTTGTAAAAGCACACATACAATGTATCATTTCTGTCAGGAAAGGGTATATTTTAAACATTTTCTTAAAACTGTGAGAAGGATAAAGACAAATGAATCATCTATCCTCCTTCTCCAGCAGTGCTTTTTCAAAGAGAGCAAGTCCCCTACCTAGGCTAAAGCTGTCGTTCACATCAAAGGGAGTTTTATCTAAGAAGGGATGCAGGGTTGAGCCCTGAGTTAAGCAGATCTCTGTCCATAAATCAAAACAAAAAGAAAGACTCACTCCTCAGCAATGGGCACAGCCGTAGCAATCAGGCAAGAAAAAACACCACTCCTGAATCATGGGTCTGGATGTGAACAGCCTCACGGCATGTGCCATAGCCCTATGTACATTGCTCCTAGCTACAGCTCCATTATAGGAACTGAAGTGATGCTGCTCCTGTATCATCTAATGATTTCACTTAAGCCATCAGAATTTCCAGCTGACCAGTTATAATGGCTTATTAGCCTTTTTGCACTACTGGAGTAGAACAAAGGGGTCAGAGCAAGACTAAGGATTAGGTTCAAAATGTTTAAAGGGTGCCTAATGAATGTGTAAAGTACAGTAAAAGGAAGGAGTACCAGAACATTAAGTAGCGATTCAAGCCTCGGGATATTATCTAAACTAAAGGTTTGAAATGTGAAATTAGTGGAACTCTGATTATTTTCCATGCTGACTGTGAGGAACATTTCTCTGAGATGTCTCCAAGGAAACAAGCAAAATTCTCTAATGTGAAACAGGAGCCAAAAGATATTCACCATCAAAGGATTGACTTAGTTTGGAGTGACAGAGTGGAATCCCCCTTGTAGTATGGCAACTTGAACTTAGAATCAAAGGAGAAAATTAACTTAGCTAAACTCAAGGTACATGACTGAATAATAGAAACATACTGAGATAACATGACAGCATCATAAGTGATACTGAATGCCTTCAGAAATATTTTGAATTTTCTAATTAGCCAAAGGCAAATAATCTTCCAACTGCTGTATCATTTAAGGGAGAATTTCTGACTGGAATTTTGAAAGACTAGAGAGTAGTGGATGACATTTGCCTATGAATATCCTACAGCACAGACTTTTGGCTCAGCAGAGAAAGTAAGGCTATTAATTGCCTTACCTTGATGTGTGAAAATGAAAATAACTCATGTTTAAAGACAGCTGGAACAAAAAAATCCATCCATCTTTCTCTGCAATATAGTAACCTAAGTAGTATTTGATACGTGTCTAAAAAAAAAGGAAAGAAGGGTTAACTAAGGAGAATGTCTTCACATTGAAATATCTGCTGCAGTTCAAGATGAACACTACTTAAGACAAACAGTAAAGAGGGTTTTGTTAATTATACAGTTGGTACAATAAAGAAGCTGGAATAACCAGATCTCATTACACACTTTTTTATTATTTATTATTATTATTATTCTATTCTTTAGGTGTGGTAAAGTATTTTGTTTTGGAAATGGCCATGCTTATCCTGCAGGGAATGACACAATTCATTTTATTCTAAACATTAAGAAACATGGAGTTTTGGATTTCAGATAATCAGAAAATTAAAATTTTGACTCTTGTCTAAGATTTGTCTTGCTCTAACTCAAGAAGAGCTGATTACCTCTTTAAGCTTTATTACTATGCTTATATATTGACATGGACTCCATTACCTGAACACGTCACAAGCTTTAATGTATTTAACCTCACAGCAACCTTACGAGGTAGGGAAATAGTTTTAGTCCTATTTTACAAATGGGGAACTGGCATCAAGAGACCAAATGATTTGCCCAATTCCCTGGCTCACTCAATTTCTAGGTAGTGCCCCAACCACTAGACTATTCCTTCTCCAAGTCCAGACTTCTCATACCAATTATAGCTCCTTGAAAAAGGTGCATGTTGGTTAGAGATTGAAAAAAAAAATCAGGTTGTCATTAAGTGATGATAATTTGTATGTAATTTTTTATCAAACCTTCTTCTATTGATTTCAGTGGGAGCGAAGGGTGATCAGCATCTCACGAAGTTTATGGGATAATGGGAAAAGAATTTAGATAACTGAAATGCTATACTTGTGTCTTCTCCACTGGATTCCTTTGCTTCTGACACAGATAGCTTAAATGTCCTGTCCCTACTTATGTCATATATAAAATGGGTCTAATAATGCTTACACAGTTTAGTCAAGGGCTTTAAGATCTGCAGATGAAAAGGCCACATTAACTGCAAAACATTATAGCTATTTCTCATTAGGGGAGTGGGAGGCCAATGGGAGCTGAGTAACTTGTTTGAGCAGCAGTGTGTATAAATGGACTAGATCTTGACCAAATGAATAAGAGTGAAGGACACATTTGGCACCTCCTAGGATTTGGGCCCTTAGGGAGAGTGCAACAAGGGGAGAAGGATCCATTTTAGCAGATCTGTTATTCCCCAAAACATAATGAAAGTTTGCTTGGCCAGTTTGGAGCAATTCAGAGGTGTAGACAGTTCATTAAGGATCTGACCCAAATCTCAATTAAGTGGCTTTAATTAAGTTGCAGATGCATGAGCAGCACCTAAATCTACTAAAGGTAAATACTTAATCAACTTGCTGCTCATGCTCAGTAAGAGATATTTAAACACTCATAATTCTGTTTAATCAATACTAATTTCTTCTAAATAACAATCAGGAACTGCTCCCTGAGGATTATTTCCATCCCTAGCTCCAACTTTCAAACACCAGCGACTTCACATGGAGGCCTTAAAAATAAAAGTTGGACCTTATACATGTTGGACCTCTCTTGTCCAGCACCCTCCAGACCTGACCTGTCCCGGATGAGGGAATTTGCTAGACAAGGGGAGGTCCCCTGATACCAGCCCCTCAACCCACTGCCCCTCCCCACTGCAGGCTCCTTCAGCTCTGCTGGGTTGTCTCTGAGTGAGCCCCAGCCCCAGCTTTGCTGCTGGCTGTCCGGGCAGCTCTAGCCCCACTGCCAAATGGCAGGTTGTCCGATCAGGCTGCAACAGCCTCAGACGTGCTGCTGCATGGCACATATCTGCTGCTCTGATTGTGCCAAGCTGCTGTGCAGCTTCCCTTCCCAGAATGACATGGCCCAGCCAGACTTTCCCTCTTGTGCTGCTGCCAATCACTCTCATCCCAGACTCCTGTGGCCCCACTGATAGTAGATTGTCAGGGTTGCACCAGGCTCCCAACTGCTGTCTCTTCTGCCCTCTCTCATCCAGAAACATCCGTGGTCATGCCGAGCTATGGATGTTGCTGGGGAAGAGAATCCTGGATTTGGGAAGAGAAACCTGTATCTATAACTCTCAGAGGGGCAGTCATGTTAGTCTGTAACATAACATGGCAACAAAAAATTTAAAAACATGGTTTCACAACTTTAAACTGCAACAAAAAGGTGTCTTATAGCACCTTAAAGATCTACAAAAACATATATAGTATCATGAGCTTTCGTGGGCACAATCTGCTTCTTCAGATGAAAGCTCATGATAGTATGTATATTTTTTGTTAGTCACTAAGGGTATGTCTACACTGCCACCCTAGTTCGAACTAGAGTGGCTAATGTAGGCATTCGAACTTGCAAATGAAGCCCGGGATTTAAATATCCTGGGCTTTATTTGCATGTTCCCGGGCGCCGCCATTTTTAAATGCCCCGTAGTTCGAACTCCCCGTCCGCGGCTACTCACGGCACGGACTAGGTAGTTCGAATTAAAGCTCCTAATTCGAACTACCGGTACTCCTCATTGCAGGAGGAGTAACGGTAGTTTGAATTAGGAGCTTTAATTCGAACTACCTAGTCCGTGCCGTGAGTAGCCGCGGACGGGGAGTTCGAACTACGGGGCATTTAAAAATGGCAGCGCCCGGGAACATGCAAATAAAGCCCAGGATATTTAAATCCCGGGATTCATTTGCAAGTTCGAATGCCTACATTAGCCACCCTAGTTCAAACTAGGGTGGCAGTGTAGACATACCCTAAGGTGTTAAATATGTAGATATAGATACAAAAACACACTTAAAATAATACTGATATATATGACAAAAGAGTGAGGTTATTCTAGCCTTTGCTGACTTGGGGCTTCTCTACATGGGAACACCTAGGGAAACGACTGTAAATTAACTAAAGGCGTGTACTTGAAGCGCATTGTTAAACCTCATTAAATTCCTGTGAGGACATTGTTGTTCAGAATTAAGAGCTTTAATACTCTTTAGTTTAATGCAACCTGAAAGTGAACTGATATAGTCCAAATTAAAGCCACTTTAATTCTGAATGACCATGTTCACACAGAAGTTTAATGTGCTTCCAAATATACTTCCAAATCACAGCATTAGTTAATTTGGATTAACTTTCCTGCATGTCCCCATATAGACAAACCTTTAAAAGCAACTGAATAGTTTTTGCACAAACAACTCGCTTTTAGGCAGAGCAAAAGCTTGAAAAATTCCAGCCAAATAAGTTTTTGTTTTAAACACGTTACCAAAAACTGAAAGCAGCGGATTATAATGAAAAGTGTTTTACAACTTTAAACTGCAACAATTGTTACTAGGCAGCCACTATTTTCACCAAAAAAAATGTACACTACATAAAACTTTCCATTTTCCAACTAGTAAATATATATATACAGAGAGAGCGAGAGAGAGAGAGGGTGGATAAATTGCATTTATTATGATCATTTCACTAGTTTCTGCTAGGACATAAGAACAACCATACTGGGTGAGACTAATGGTCCATCTAGCCCACTATTTTGTCTTCTATAGTGTATAGTAAGAGTCGCTTCAGAGGAAACAAACAGAAAAGGGCAATTATTGTTAAATAGTAAATAAGGATTTCGTTTAACAATAGCAAACATCAGAGAAATTCAGATAACCACCAATTAGTAAAATAATGAACACGCAAAAAGCCAACCAGAAAAACCCAGCTTCCATGAGAAATGGTTCCTTTTTTTCCCAAAGTGAGGAATTTAGACTGGCTTGACCCCAGAACTGGCAATATTTAGTCCTGCACGTGTGACAAGTCTTGTGACGCATCAGGCCTAGAAATAGAAGCATGAAACTGTTAGAGAAGAAAGATACACAGTTTTCCAATAAGAAATGTAAGTCCTAAAATATTTTCACTGAATAGTATTCAGTTTTTTAATGGGAATGGTTATTTAAACTTTTTTACAGGTCTCAGAAATTTTACTTATAATTATCTTCTCTCTCAAAGCTTGGACATCTAGACTCTTAGGACCTCCTTCTAAAGGTTTGAGAGAAATGAATAATACTGGCAGGGCCTAAACCTGTGCTTATTGGACTCAATTAAAAGGATCCCATTGACGGTGCAGAATCAAGGCCTAAGACATTTCTAAAAATAGTTGTTTATATGTTTGACTGTTCCCCTGTGACATATATAGGAAAATGTGGGATAAAGGTTTTCTTGGCACGAGTTTGGGATTACCTGCATGACTCAATCCTGTCAGAGAATTCTGGTACAGAAGTAAAAAAAAAACAAAACCCCACAAGCTGTATCTCAAGTGTACTAAGTTACTGAAGCATGTTCATTGTGAGGTAAGCACAAGGGAACTAAATCAATGATTAACAACATTGAATGCCAACAATAATCTTTGTAGTGGACTAGTCGTTTTATCTGGTTTAATATCTTGTCTCTTTGACCAGAAGACATTTTGAACTGTAAAGATAAGTGTTATCTATTTCCCTACTGACACATTAGCAGAAGCACTGTACATATAGGGGAAAAGAAGAAAAGAAAATGAATTTATAATTGAAATGTAAATGAAACATTTTAGGAGCGCTGTTTGGTATAACTGTTATTGCACGAATGATTCAAATTGTTACAAAGATACTGTACAGAGTATATAATCTTAGTTTGAAAGAAATTCAGTGCCCAATTTATTAAACATTTAACAAGCAATTTTTTCCCCTAGCCACTTATTTTCAAGTACTCTCATAGTGACTACAATGAAGATAACTGTGAGCTTGCTTATACAATAGAGCAAGCTTGCTTAACAAACAACTCTTTAGGGAGTACTTTTACCTAAAACACAATAACAAAAAATATCCTCTGTTCATAATGAATGTAGCTGTATTGAATGCATGAAACTGTATCAACATTCCTAATATTTCTATATTTAAACAGATTTTAGTATTGTCCTTTGTTGGCATTTTTAAAGTCACACACAAAAAGTCATACACAAATAATCCAATTATTTGCTACAAATATATTAGTTGCAAATGTAGCTCTTTTCCCGTCTATGAACCATTCACAAACTGATGTTTTCTGAAATTATTGGTTATTTGTAGCTATTCAGCAAATCATTTGAACAAATAATTTTCGGTCAACTGGGCACAAACTGATCAAGTAAGTCAGCTATTCAGTATTTGTCATTTGTGATTGGTAACCTGAATCACATTGGTTTTGTTCCCCTTTGGAAGGATGGAAAAAATGTAAACAAAAGTTGAATGATTAATAAGAAATACAGACTCTCTACCTACAAAATAGGCATTTGAACCAATAACTTTCATTCTCCAAATATTCATGCAAACAAAAATCCATTCTAAGTAATAATTAAATAAGGCAGCAACCAAGAATTCCAAACTATGTTGCTCTTCTTTACTGGATATGTGTACAAACCAAAATAAAATGTACTTTACTCTTATATTTTATTCTTTCTCTGTGAATATTAAAAAAAGTTTTGATAAGTTTAATGGCTAGGGCATGGGACTAACAGAAGATTTAGGTTTAATCCCTAACTCTGTTATACACTTGCTCTATGAAACTGGGTAAATAATTCATGGTGGTGCCTCTGTTTACTCCTAGATAAATTGGTAGCTATACTGTAGATACATAACAGAAGTTTTGCAAGGTTTAATGTATTATTAATAAAGTATAGGTTGAACCTTTGTAGTCTGGCACTCTCTGGTTTGGCAACATCTGTGGTCCAGCATGATTTTAGTTAGTGGCCAAGTTTTCTGAGGTCCCATAAAGTTTATTTACAGTCACCAGTCCTGGCTGTCAGTGTTCTGTGATTTAAGACTGGCTTTTACTGAGACTTCTGGTCCATTTACACTGCAATCAGAGGTACGAATGCAGCAGGGGTTGTCATGCCCACACTAGCTTTAATCTAGTTTAGTGTGGCTAAAAGTAACAGTGAAGATGCAATTGCATGGACTTCAACCCAGCTCTACAAGCCTACCTGGGACCATGGGTGCATACTTGCACTGGTAGCCTAAACTGTGGTACATGCTGCTGCACCAGGGCTATGCCGCTGCACCTTATCTATCTTTATCAGCCACATGGAACCAGATTAAATAGGCATGCCAGCCTGTGCTGCAATCACACCTCTGACTGCAGTGTAGACATACCGTCAGGCTCCAAAATCACTTAATGGCTTTTGAAAGTGGTATCCAGCTATTCATATTTAAAATCAGCAATCACATTTCTATCATTATATCTTTTCTAGTCTTATTTCAGGCTACAACTGAACTGCAGTAAGATGAGTGCCAACTGAATCTTTTTTGATTATTACAGTTATTTTGCAATTCCAATTCATTACTTTTAAGCTGCAGTAATATGGCCTTTTTTAGAAGGATTTTTTTCTGAATTCAGTCACACAATCTAAAGATTTTCTCTAAAAATATACATGAAACTCTAATCAGGTGACAGTACCTTGATGATTTCTTGTTTTTTTTACATATAAAATCAAATGTATTTAAAAACAAAGCAATAGAGAGTAAAGAACAAGTGATTTTATAATAATCAACTATCAAGGCCTTGATTCTTCTTACATATCTATAAACTGAGTGTGAATGTTGTTTTTCTACTAGGAACGTCAATTGTGCATTAATTTTTTTAAAATTAAATTTCTATACTCACAAATGCCTTTGGGTAGATTCATAAATGCACTTTTATTGGTTCAGTTTATTTGTTCATCAAACAAGTATAATTTATTCTAACACAAGCATATAGAAGCTGCATCTCCATTAGGAATACAGCTATATCTGCAAACCTTTTCTAGTGTAGACCTGGTTTAAGGACCAGCATCTGTCCTGTGATACATATATATACACATGCAAAAATCACTGCCCTCAGCTGGAGATGCTCCACTGTATCTGAGGCAAAAATCATGGCCCAAATTCCTAATTCAAGGCATTTCATGGGGACTAGTAGACTTCCAGCCTCAGCAGAACCTCCAGGAACACGAAAGCTAGAATTGTGTGCAGAGGTTTTATTAAGGTCTGTATGTTTACATTCATTACTCTAAAGATTCAATAGCAATTACTTTTTACCAAGTTATTTACTAATTTATGTATTCTTTACAACCCCAGAGTATCTTTGTGTATCACTTTTGTTCAGGTGCTAACAGCTTAAAGGGTATCCAAACATTTCCAACTATGTGTCTTTTGTCCATTAAACTAAGACCAGAAACAGAGGACCAGTGCAATGCCATACTGGCCAATATGTTCTATAAGATTATGTGGCAAACAACTGACTATACTGGTACCATGATAGCTTCTGGCAAATATTTAGATTGTTGTATGTATAATTTTAAATTACTCTAAAAATCTGTTTTTGCTATCTGTTGGCTATCAACCAAACACTCCTGAAAGTTTTAATGGTTATCTACATACCTGAGTGCAATGCTAACTAGTTCATTATTGCTTACATCACATATTTAGCCTTATCCATTAGTTTGAAACACTCAACTGCACTAATCACCTTTAAAGCTAATGTAAGAGTAATACTGCAGTAGCTTTTATCATATCATTTTGGCCTCTAATGGTAACATTTGGTAAGTGTTATTTTTGAGCACAAGGTCATGCTATGCTAATAATTTTTCTAACGCTATAAAGCAAAAAGTCCCTCACACATCTTTGCATCTCTATGAAGCACTTTCAGTGGTTGTTCATACTGCTCTGAAATTATCAAATATTCCAATTCATTACCTCATAGCTGCTGTTTTCTTTGTGTAAATATGTACGAGCAGCAGTTGCTGCAATCACCTGAACTTCTAACTTGGCAATTAATAGCAAGTGATTTTATAAACATATGATAAAAGACAGCTGCATGTTTATGGACCCCAATACTTCCTGATCTTGCATAATGGACCAAGCATCTTTTCACCCACCTGCTTGTATTCCTGCCATGGTGAATAATAACAATTTTTTAAAAGTTTAATAGTCCACCAAAAATGAAATATTTTCACTGAAAAAACTCAGAAACTTGTCTTTTGCAAGTGAAAGAATTTCATAGTATCAGTATCTACTGGTTAGAAACATCTGGGGTATTTTTTCTTATATCCTACTATAAGGCAGTAGCATATGAATATGGGAGAAGATAATGGCATGTGTGTGGCTGTATATATAATAATCCATTTTATTTTTCCATGTTCTTAATTATGAGTTTTAACAGCAAAAACACGGTCAACAGCATGTGGGTTTATTCCTGGTTTGTGTGCATTTCTATAATGCAGCAACTGGATGCAAGTTCATATTTAATCTCACCCTTGAAGCGCTGATAGCAGAATAAAGATTCTACCACCAGAACGTCAAGGGTTCTTCAGCATCATCTATCTTTTACTGAAGGGTTCAAAAAGAGAAATGAGTTTCATCATGAATACTTGACATCTTAGCCTTAAAGAAACATATCAATGAATGAGCCAGACTTCATCTATCAGACTGCAGCAGTGTCATCATATGCTATTTATTAGTTGAATATTGGACAAAGTTATTTTTTTAAAAAAGCAGATTTAAGTCATACCCTGCACCATGTAGTGAAGTGTGTTATAATCCTTTTGTATTGTTCTTTTTCCTCAGTGCAGAAAGCAGTGAAAGGCCACAAGCAAGGCTTTTGTTAACAAAATATAGTATTGCCAATGAAGTTATAGAAATGAGGAGATGTTTCAATAATTATGTTTAGACAGTCTAATTTTACTAGATGAGCATTACAATAGTTTTGGTTTGCTATTTTAAAAATTCCAAAATTTGAATACATCAGCTGTAGCCTTTATGCTCTTCTCCAGTTACAAATAGTGCAAGAAGCAAAAATATGAATCATGTGGAAGTGAGGTGTGTGTATGGGGGGGAGGGAACAGAACAGAGAGGAAAGTCATTTGTATGGTATTCCTATTACTGCACTGCTGTTAGCAACCCTTGTGCATTCCTACTACTGCAGTGATGCTGCCAACCCCCGAGCATTAGGAAATTCAGGGATAGAGGAAATCAATAAAAACAGGACAATGAGCAAGCTATGGTGTCAACGGTGATGAGGGAAGAACAGAGTCGGGATGCTGCTCATGGAGGCTTCATGATTTATGAATATTTATCTTCAGCATTTACTGTTAATGACACTCTAGGGTGAGCTCTGCATCTCCAATGACCTAGCTTCGTTGATAATATGCCTACTTTGAGTACCTCAAGAGTGGTATAAATTTGGGAACCAGTGGTACCAAAGTACATAAATAATAGCTATACAGGATACTGTCCATTAAATTATTCCAAAAAGCTTGAAAATCACAGAATCATAGGGTTAGAAGGGATACCCATTTTAAGCTATTTAAATTTAACAAAATCGGTTGAATACTTTGGGGCTCCATTTAAAAGAATGCTAAAATGAAATTTAAAAAAAGAAACCCACCATTTAAACAACACTTTTTACCAAAAATGTCATTAAAAGGTTAGAAAATGGCCTTCCCATAGGCCTAAACTGTCCCTTTTTCTGGCCTTGCAATAATTGAATGGACACTGTTTGGCTCATTCAAAGTTGGGCTATTTGTTCAAGTCATATCACTACCTACAACGTACTGCTGTAAGACATAATTTGGTACACAAGTCAATTTAATATTTTAAGACAAATTGATAGTTCCGTCTAGTCTTTTTCTTGTATTAGCATTTTTCAGGAAAAGCCTTTTAAAAGTTAAAAATATGTGTATAAAGCTAAGGAAAGGCAGTTGTCTAAATCTGTTCATTTGGATGTTCTCTTTCCATTAAACTTTAGACAAAAATCCATCCATTTAGAAAAATATCTATAAAAGTTCAATTCTGAATATTTCTTGAAATTTGTGGTTTAGCTCCTACATTCCTTGCATCCCATTGATCCCTTTTAAAGTAATTGGGGGTACTGATTATTTAGGGATTCCAAGACTTGCCTTGTAACCAAAATATTAACAGGACCTTAGCAATCTTATAAGAGAGAATGAGAATAATTTTATAGTTACCTCCACAACATTATTGTTTGTTTTTCCCCAGATACAGTATCTGTCACTTAAGAAACCCAAATCCTTAATACGTAATGATTTACCATTTTTAAAACTCTTGCCAATTATTATTTGTGCAGAAACTCCCTTAACATGTGGTAACTGCATACATTAATGGTATTGTTCAACTGCTTTCTATTCTATTCAAATTTCAAACTGGATTCTAAAAACAGAAAACACTTTTGCACTGAATTATGAATAAATTGGTTATTAAGTTTGTAACATTACACTCTCACTGCTTTTTGACATTCTATAGACCTTAGAAGCTGTCAACCATGGCATTTTATTATCATTTTTTGCTCTCCATTTTAGAGTTGCTGTTGCATAGTTTCAATGATACCTTTCTAATTGGTTTCAGCTACTTAAATATTATTGGCTTCACATCCTCCCCATCTGCTCTTCTAGTTTGCATTCCTTAGTGTTCAGTTCTTGACCATTTAGTACGCATAATTTGAATAATTCCTATTTGCAAATTGCCATATTACTTGCCATGGTGTATAGCTTTATTGTTATATAAAGGACAAATATCGCTCAACTTCCCTATATAAATCCATTTTCATTCATACCTTCAAAGATGTTTATTGATAGATTCTATTGAGTAACGATATGGAAATTTAAAATCTCAACACTCGAAGACATAAGCATAGGGTATCGATAGTTTTGTGTATGAGTGATATACTTTCATAACCAAAACATATGGTTTACCACCTACAATGTAAGGTATCCAACAAGCTATAAAATGCTATATCATTTAATCAATTTTAATAGAGTATTTATGCACCACTTGGACTGATAAAAATGATTTTTGCATATAATTTATAACATACAGTAATGTCTTCTTTACATATTTGCAAGTTTTCACACTTGTTGCCCTGTGTTTAACTTCCATTTCAATTGGCTTGACTTTTTTATATGGGAAAGCACACTATACCCATGTACAAACTCTTAATATTACATGAAACACAACTGTCCATTTATCGATTACACTCAAGTGTTGTAGGGCACACACAAAGAGTTAATTCCAGTTTAAATAATATTTGATATGTCAAAGCTATTTCCAACACTGAAGTAAAAGGAGGAATACTGCTAGGATCAGTAACATCTTTAGAACATTACGTAATTGGAAGTGTGGCTACTGTGGCACTCTGAAGTCCCACTCTAGCAAGCTATTCCATAGCAGCAGATCCATTTGCCTGACGGAGCCCCATTTAAGCTAATAGAGTTATGTGAATCAACTAGAAAAGGGAATATTTATCCTGTGTCTTAAGAGGGGAAAAAACTTTGAAATGTAAGTACCATTGATAAATGATATATTCCTATATATGAAACCAAGTCAAACTATGTATTGAAATCTATTCAAAGATTCAAAAGTCATTCACAAAATTATCAGAAACACTATTACTCATGTCATTACAAATTATATTGCTACATACATGAGACAAATCTTGGCTTGGGATTGACTGACATCCTTCCTGTGTAATATTCTATTCACTTTGTCAGAGATCAACACAGAAATGTAGGCAATGTTGACCATTCTGATCATGTATGCGAATCAGTACATCCTGACCTATTGAGTTCAGTGCGAACTATTTATTTTCTAAGAGGTAAGTAAAGATCTTTCTTTACTAAGCCTCTAACTTCATCTTTCTTCACTTTACAATTTTAGTTTCAAGTGTTAAAAAAAACTTATACTTTTGAAATGTATGCTGACAAAGGGGAGATTTCTAATTCAGATAATCAGGATTTATTTAACAGTATTGTATTCAAGGACATTACTTTGATGAGCATTCCCTGGGGCTATAGTCACATCTCTGTTAAATAGTTTCCATGACAGAAATTAACATATCCTTTTCATAAAACAAGATGTAGATATTGTTAAGATAATTTAGGCAGAGGTTTACCACCTACAAAGTAAAGTATCCAACAAGCTATAAAATGCTATATCATTTAATCAATTTTAATAGTGTATTTATTGAAGGCAATTTTATACATTAAACGTAGCCAATTTATAGCCCTCATGAAGAAAATCACATAGCTTGAGAAAGAATCAGCTCCATTTGGTACATCATGAGCTAACAAATATACCATGAGAAAGCCTAAATAGACACTGATAACATCAGAAAAATTTCTGCAATTTTGACTTGCTTTTCTCTGCCTGAGCATTTTGCTCCAGTCCTCTCTTTCACTGTCTCTTCATCTCACATTTGCATCAAACTTGTCTCACTTACTCTCTTTTTCTCTATCCACCTTTACCTCAATGTCCCTTCCCTTTTCTTTCAGTTTATCTAGCCTCTTCTTCACTAAATCTCTTCTCATCCATCCACCAGGAATAAAAACAAGTGGGATCTTCATGACATTTGTCACTCTCACATAGTTCACAGTGCTTGGTTCCAAAAGCATTGTAAATCAGCACTTCCTTTATTCCTGTTAATAAGTTGAAGGTTTACATACAAACTGTATAATATCTATTTTAGCTGCTTCTCTCTCTCTCTCTCTCTCTGTGTGTGTGTGTGTGTGTATGTGTGTGTGTGTGTGTGTGTGTGTGTGTGTGAAAAAGAGTAGTCTATCAAGTGTTCTCCTTTCCTAAAGATTGAAAATATACAAAAAGGGATAAAATCTTCAACAACATATCACAAAATTGTACTGCCTGAGTAAATTCAGATCATACTATCCAGACGTAAGGAAAAAAAATAGTGGTAACCAGCCAATGAAGTAACTACAAATGTTCCCAGAAGGAAAAAAAAAAACCACTAAAAACTGTAGCTTTAGGGTCTGGAAATCTGGCAATGTTAATATGGCAATATTAATATGCAAATACTAATGTAATATAAGTTTGAATATTTTATAGATATACCCACAAAAACAAGGATAGGAATGCTAATCCCCCTAGCATACCTTCAACCTTGTCAACAATGAAAAGTAGGAAGTCAAAGAAATGGTCAGAGCCAAGTTTCAAAGGCTGGCATGAAAAACAAACACTGTGAAATTTCACACTTATTGGCCATTTACGTGCAGAAGAAAAACAGGATTGTGTGTCATATTGTGTTTCAGTTTAAGAATGTTATGTAGTCACTACCAGACACATCAGTAATTCTATTCTCCAATGGAATACAAAAGAAAACATAACAAAAGATGAAAATATTTCCAGATGAGGAGAATGGGAGATGCAGGAAACATCAGGTGGTTACAAAATGGCACCTGAGGGCCATAGCTGCTTGGCTCTGACGTATTTACATGGCCAACCTAAAAAAACCAAGATGCCAAACCATTCCCATAACAAGCTATAGCCACACATGCAACATAAGGACTAATTAGAACATTTATGTTCTATGACTGATTAAAAAGGTCACAAAGTAGTGCCAGCCACTTGAGGGCCAGTGGAAGTATGCCCAGTAGCCCTCCAATGTTTTATCTGCACTTTGGAATAGTCCCAATTGAGCACCATCCTCCATCCATCCATCAGTGTAGCTGCACCAGTGCTGATTCAAATGAGCATGAAAGGATATGTTAAGTTTTTGCATCAATTGAGCCAGCTGTTTGGTACAAAGTCCAGCTTGTCCTTTGTTATATATCCTGTGTAGCTAAGTGGACTGCTGAATGAGGGCTATTCCTAAGAGCAGATCATGCCCAGGCTTCCACTGATGATTGTACTGGAATTGTTGGAGGGGGAAAGCCTAAAAACCCAGAGCTATGCTGCTGTAAGGTATACAACTCCCCTTAACCAAAAAAAAAAAAAAAAAAAGGAAGTTACACACAAGCACAGGGGCAGAAAGGACCTCTTAATAACAGAGCCAACCTTTAAATAATAATAAAAATATTCTAATAATTTTGCATATTCAGATGGTGCAGAATAAGAACTGCAATCAGAAGTTACAAAGTAGAATCAATACCTTGGGAACTTCATAAGATATAGTCATCGTTCATGTAATGCCACAGATCTATTCTCTTGCCACCTTCATATTCATTTACTAGGAACATTTACTAGAGATTCTGTCACTCCAATTCATTTGACTGCTTGATACATACTCCTCTGGCACACCTCTCTATGACAAACTCCACCAAACTATTTATTTTGTACATATACCTTCTCCAGGTCTACAAGACCATGCCAGTTTCCATATTATTTCTATTAACTTTTCCAGGAGGAAGTAGTGCCAATAAATTATAGTGGGATACAGAAGACCCACTATAATTAGTAAAGCTCTAAATATTGACATTTATTTGTTCATAGCCCTGAGGAGGGAATCACCGCTCATCCAAGATGAGCTTCTGCTCTTCCTACATGGGTGTGGTAAGCCTGCTATGTAGGCTTATAAAGGTGCTGCTGCATAGCCCTGACTCTTTCCCAAATCTTCTGGAGGTGATTTGAACTCTTTGAAGCAAACAGAGAGCAGCCTTTGATCTCACAAGGATTGTAACTGGCTCTGACTCCTTGACTCTTTCCTCATGCCTATCTCTCCATGTGGTCCCAATATGATGGCCATGCATAATATGCACTAAAAAAACCACATGCACTGTCAAAACATATAAACACTGCAGCAAGGCATGTGCTAATATTTCTGTATTCCACAAAACAAAAATAAGTATTGTTAAAATGTAAGTGAACATTTAAATTCCAATTACCAAAAAAAAATCTGCTTATAAAACCAAAACACATAACACACCTTTCACCTAATATATATAATAGCGGTTATGTGTGGGCAAGACAAGGCACAACTGCATACAAACAGAAATTTAGAACAACATAAATCATTCTAAGCTACTGATTTTACTGCACAATTAAAAAAAACATTTTAATAGAGGAGAGTCAAACGAGAATGGCAGAAATGTGAACATAGACGCCAAGACATCTCCGCAGCTGCATGCCCCTAACAGCATCTCCAGATGCACCTCTGCTGCTTGCCAACAGAGGAATTAGTAAAGAAGCCAACAGAGGTGACACCAAGGAGTTAGCAAAAGACCCAGATGCTGCTGCTAGACCACACAGATGAAATTTTGGCATCTGGTACTTATTTTTGCCAAATGTGCCTTGTTTGTTTCCACAGCTGTTAAATGTGTTTGTTAGGAAAGGAAGAAGAAAGAACAGTAAGAGATATGCCAATGATTGTGGGAGGCAATATGAAGCCAACATGCCATTTTCTCCCAGATAATTTTTTTTAGAAATATATTGCTTCTTATTAGGACAAGTCTGAGGTATGTGGCATGAATCTCATGCATAAATTCATGTTATATTTATGTTTACATCTTTAAAACACTGTAGGCAATTATAATAGGGTTAGGAATATCCCTGCCATAAACAAAACTTTTTACCATATATATTTTACATTACCTTGTAATAGTCAACTCCATTCTTCAGACAAAATTAATTGATGCAAAATGAAATCTACAATAATGTTTGATTTACCTGAAGAAAATGGGAGGCAAAATTAATGAATCACATTAAATTATGTAACACTCTACATAAGTACTTATGGCCAATGTGTTGAGCTATCACAATATTTCATGCAACAGAGCATTAAATACACAAAATGATACCCAATGCAATAAAAAACACAAAAAGAAAAAATAATCTTTTGAAGATATTCTTCCTGTTTATCCAGGAAAGGGGGGGGGGGCGGAATTTATTAGTTTGTTTGTGTGTTTGCTTTTTTAAATCTTATTTTATATGAGGAACAACAGGAAAATGCTACATCCTCTCAGACTGCAAGAAATAGATGTAGCCAAATTCTGATCCTAGAAAAATCTTAGGAACTCCATTGATTTGAATGGTTTTGCAAGGATGTAGCTGAAATTAGTTTCTGGTCCTGGGTTATTAGAATAGTTAACCCCATGAAACTTCACTGAGGCTAACTGAGATGCTCAGAGGGCATATTGGGTTTGAATATGGACCTTCATCAGAGAAATAATGATTCATTGAAGCACATTTTTCTTTAATTGGCAAAGAATATAAATAGCTCAAAACACAAATATGTCATAAAAGTTGATTCCTATTCAAATGACTGCAAAAACTTACATTTAAAACAAATACATTTGGTATTACAAGACATCAGCAGCTTGAATTCTAGTCAATTCAAAAAGCTTGTTGTCATTATAGGTATTTCCTTTGCTCCTGAGTTCCTCTCCCAAGTTTTGGCAGTTTTAAAATTAAACAAGAACACAAGACCAAAGGTTCATCTAGTCCAGTATCCTGTCTTCTGACAGTGGCCAGTGCTAGGTGCCCTCAGAGGCAATTTAAAGAATAGGTAATCATCAAGGGTACATCTATACTGCGTGGCTATTTTAGCTCTCCCACATCTTAATAAGCTGCTCATTATTTTAAGAAAAAAAACAACGAATGGTCTGGTAGCACTTTATAGACTAACAAAACATGTAGATGGTATCATGAGCTTTCGTGGGCACAGCCCACTTCTTCAGATGACCGGAGCTCATGATACCATCTACTTGTTTTGTTAGTCTATAAAGTGCTACCAGACCATTTGTTGTTTTTTTCTTAAAATGGTTTGCTTTTCCCTGTTACCGAATGAAAATTCAAACAGCAAATGGGAACAATGAAGCTGAAGGTACACAGTGCTGTGAAATACACAATGTAAACGAACTGGAAAAAATCAAGAACCACTCCCCCAACCTCACTCAATCTTTTTCATGTATAGGGATTATGGATGTTGCTGGTTAAAAATAGTTGATAAAAACATTAAGATATAAGATAATGTCCATTCTTTATAGAAAATAGACATAGAATTTCCTTGCACCTATAAAATCAGGGACTGATTAAGGTACTCACACTAAAAGTTTGTGCCTAGGCTCCAAATGATGAAAAGGTTTGTGACACACACACACACACACAAAAGTTGAAAATGTTCTCAAAGTGCAACAGATGCACAGATGTCTGCAAACAGCCTGCAGCAACGTCTCATGTGGTGAACTGTCCATCCATTTAAGTACAGTGTTAATTTCAAGGCCACCACCATCCAACAAAGGCCTTGCCCATGTACCAAAGCATATATACCCCTGCTGCTGGAGAAATACCAGGGAAAGCCCCCTACATCTACCCCGGTATCTCTGAAAGAGAGAGGGACTCTCTTCTGTTCCCAAAGAAATAGGAAATTCTGCCATAGCTCCTGCTTTCAGGAGGAAGCTCCATGTCACTGCCTTGCTTCTGCATGAAATGAGGGGCCTGCTGCCACTCCAAAGGGGGAGGAATGCCATAGCACAGTGGTGAGGCCATGAGTCAGAAAGTCCTGAAGATCCTGGCTTACTTTATTTCAGTTGTGATCATTATGTGCTGCTGTTGCTAGGTGTAGTGCCACTGGAGATTGTTGTTCTATTTAGTAGGGAAGGTTTCTAAGTTCCCTTAAGGAAGCATTGGTACACTCTTTGTTCACCTAACCATCTCTTTACATTGATCATCTGGGATCCTGTATCTAAACTTTCTACTCCGCTAGAATTTTGATTATGAGTACAAATTTTAGGGAAATAGAGCTCCAACTTGTAGCTTGCCTGTTGCAAATAGGTTTTTAAAAAAAAGTATTTTTTGCTTCAGTTCCTTCTTCAGCTGATGTTGGGGGTGGGGAGGAGACAATACCAAATTGAGAAATATGCATTTGAGTTTTATTTTTGGTCAATGGGGGGACAGTGCTTGTAGCATCCACCCAAAGGTATTTCTGATGTGAAATATTCTAAGGAGGACCCCGGCCCCATTTGATATGCAGCCCTAGTTACCAGACTGTAAATCTGGGCATCTAATTTTAAGGACAGAGTGGAGCTGTCTTATTTGAAGCATATAAAGTCTTAACTGCCACAGATAATGTCAGCTCAAATTATTATTTCCATTCTAGCATAGATTATAGGACAAGAGAACATAAATGGAAATTAAAAAATAAATTCAGCACATATATCAAAAAGCACCTTTTCATGTAGAGAATAATAAATGCTTAGAATAGCCTGTAGGCAAAGTTGTTGAGGCAAAAAAAGCACCAGTGTCATTCAGGAAACAATTAGATATCATCCCTGGGGAAATAGAGTACTAAAAAGGATATGTCTTGATGGACCAAATGACCTTTATTCATTCTCCAAAAATCTCTCATGTTCTTATAATTCTATTGAAGAATATTTCAGCATTTTGGCCTCAAGCAATGTCAGTTCTTCCTTGAATTATTGTACTCCCAGTTCATTGCTGCAACTTATCCTCTCCTGTATTCTTGCAAATAATACAAACAATGGCCAACTCCTAACACTACGGCACTTTGAATATTTATTCAGAATGAATCATATTAACATATCAAGACCAGGCTGACCATAGAGGGTTTTTTTCCCCATGCATGAGAGTAAAACCTGACTGCCTTGAAGTGAACCTTAAGAAATACAGCTATTCTTCAAGTGAAGTAAGCAATATGAGTCTAAGACAAGAATGGCTTTTAGGGAAATGTCAAAGTAAACTTCCAAAAAAAATTAAACAAGTTATCACTGGTGTGCTCAGCATCCCAATGGTTGCTAAAAATAAATCTATTTGTCTTTGAATCATGACTGAAAGTGTCCAGGCATTGACTTCGTCTCAACTGAATACCAATGAAAGCGAACATAAAATTAGTCATTCAAAAGGAGTTATGTTAGTTATTGACAATGTGGAAGGACCCTCAAGGAATATTGTGAACATAGGAGCATATCTATAACAAATATAAACTTAATATATATCATTATTGATATAGATGTGAACTAAAAGAAAGGGGAAGAAATATAAATGGAACCTTGGTATTTGAGAAGTGTTATTGCCATCTACAGAAATAGTGTAGGGTAGGGGCTATATTTTAAATATGCTTGGCTGACACGGAATTCATAAGGATTCAAGGATAGTTTCAAGATTACTATTTTCCTCTTCCCCATTATCCAGTGAGGTGCCTAGGAGTATCCTGCAAGTTGCTGTACTTCATCTGCACTTATTGAAGACACCAGGAGTTAAGGGCTTTCAAGATTGCCAGTGATAGCATAGGAAAGAGTGCATGTTGATATCTCTCTTCTAAATGGAACCTCTGTCATTCTTCCCCATGTACCACAAATTGGAACTCAGTGATGAACTATATGTTAGGACTGTATTCTCAAAAGCTATGAGACTATGGAACAAATTGGGTATTTCAAAGTAGTAATAATAAGAGCCATGGAAAACACCACGAATATTTAAGAAGGTTGTTAAAATAGAAAGACTTTAATATATTACAAGGTTTGGCAATTGGAATGAGTAGACGCACGTTATCAAATAAAAGTGTTTGCTTGATTAAGATCAACAGATATATCAATATAATTGAGCATAGAAATTAAATTGCTTAATCCATAGCATATTCAAAATAACTGATCGGATGACTAATTTAAAATGCAAGGGAATTAATTTCTCCACCATATTCCTTTTATTCATGGATCTAATATACCAACATTATCTGGGAAGTATGCATGTAGAAGTTGTTGAACCCTGAATATTTTGAAAGTTTTTTGTAGTTTAAATTTCGAGTATTAAATTGAAGTTTAATGTAATGGAAATATTACATGGATATTTTCAGTAAAGGCATTTACAAAATATTAGTGCACTGATAAATTCAGATATGGCTTCCAACATTTGTTTGCAAAAGAGTAGTCCTCCTGGTTAGCTAGAATATATATTTCAATGAAAAGGACAGGGACATGAACTCAAACTTCCTCTTCCATTACATTTTAAAAAGAAACAAAACAAAATAGTATTATAATGTGCAGGAATGTAACATTAATATAAGTTGTGAAGCATATTAAATTGTTAAAGTCAAGAAAAAGATCACCTGGTGTATTATGTATTGCACCTGTTTTCATGTTTCCATGTGTATGACATTTCTTCACTGCTGTAGGGATCAGATTTCTGAAGAAACACTTTTCTACATTGAACTTGCTCTGTCCCTATCTTTGCATAATCTAGCATCACACCATAATGTGCAAAATTCGTTGTCACGGGCCCTGTTCATTTCACTTTACTAGCATTTAAGTGTGTTTTGACCAATGTTTTTTATGTCCTTTCCAAACAGAGCTAGACCTTGCAATCCAACACACATTTTTGGTAACCCTTACTCATGTAAAATTAATAGAACTACTTGATAAGAACTAATGTGTAAGGGTTGGCAGGATTCACCCTTCCATAGTAAGTCATATAGACCCAAATACATGCTGCCTTGGGAAGGAGAATCCTCAGCTAGCGGATGAAATTAACTTTAAAACCCCTTTACACCACTGGAGGGATACTAACAGGCTGTAAAGAGGGGCAGTATCTGACCTTTTATCTTTAAGAAAATACAATTGTTCTCATTAACTTTGCTCCAAGAATCATTATTCTGTGTTCATCTGCTGCCAACTGCATTTGCATTATATTAGTCTAGATACTTAAATTGTGCAAGCCATTACACAATTGACTGCTTTGCTCAGCATTTCTTTCAGTTCCATCATCCAAATCATTTATATAAATATTTTAAAAGCTGTAATTTAAACACTGAATTTTATAGTAACCTAATAGTAAAACTTGTCCAAGACAAAAATGTGTCATTTATAGCATTATTCATTGTCCTCTCTATTTTAAACAATGACAGTATAATTTAACAACTTTCTGCATATTTATTCAAGATTTTTTTCCTCTGTGCCATTGATTTACTTTAAATTTCCATTGATGAGTAAATGATACGTACATCATTCTCTCAATAAAGAAATCAAATCTTAAATTAAACTATATTTCTTGTTAAATTTCTGGTAGTAGTATAATATGTCCCCACGGCCCTATTCCTGTAAAGTGGCTCAATTTTGAAGATTTTCAAAAGATATTTTAATAAAAACAGGACAAAGCTTTTAAAGAAGAAATAATATATTTTCCATATTTAATCTAAATCAAAACTGATTGAATGATGCCTTTCCTCCCCCGCTCCCTCACAAACTTCATGAAAAACTTTGACCTTTTCAGTCAGACCAGGCATGGGGCATATCAGTCCAAACAATGGCTGAATAAATTCTGTCTATCTGGGAATAAATTGTCAAATGAAAGGGAATATCAATGTAAACAGAAGAGAAGATACATATTTATATCTGATAAATTCAAATCAGTATTCCTTTTTCACTTACTAAACATACAAATTTGGCTTTAAAAGCTGTAAAATGAAGAAACAAATCATCATAATTTCATCCTGCAGTGCAGTAGAAATCTAGTCCCTGTATGTCTAATTGTTGGCTAGGCATCTGAAGGAGAACACAAGTGTGCCAACTTTGTACTCCATTCCATTGTGAAGAGGAGCTTAGCAGCTCCTCTTTAAATTTCACTGGTCTACAATTTTTTAGAAGTTGTCTGCTTCAGAGATAAAATGTGCTATTTATTATGTATTTTGATGTGCTGAATTCAAATATGACAATTAAATCAACTGATTGGCTACTGTTTCCAAGATATTTAAGTTTTTACATTTTACGTCTATGTATATTGTGTAGATAGTAGAGTTTTAATCATAAATTGTAAACCTAGGTCTTTTCATGTGTTTATGGTTGCTTTACATGATAATATTTCACCTGTCCTGTTTATGTAACACTTTAAAATCAGCAAAAGGGTTATATAAATAAAATGTATTATGAAACAAAAGGCAAAAAACTATTATGTACATAGTTTAGTCCTATTCAGTGTCTACTCGGCGCTTCTTGGCTTGTCTCTTGTATTCATTAAATGGAGCATCTCTTGTCACTGTCCAGCAATAATCTGCAAGCATTGATGGGCTCCATTTGCCCTGATAGCGTTTCTCCATTGTTGCAATGTCTGGTGAAAACCCTCGCCGTGCTCGTCGCTCACTGCTCCACAGTTCGGTGGAAAAAAATCTAGATGAGAGTGCCAAAAATGTATCTTTAGTGACATGTTGCAACCAAGGCTTTTGTATGCCTTGAGGAGGTTTTCCACCAACAACCTGTAGTTGTCTGCCTTGTTGTTTCTGAGAAAATTTATTGCCACTAACTGGAAGGCTTTCCATGCCGTCTTTTCCTTGCCATGCAGTGCATGGTCAAATGCATCATCTCGAAGAAGTTCACGAATCTGAGGACCAACAAAGACACCTTCCTTTATCTTAGCTTCACTTAACCTTGGAAATTTTCCACGGAGGTACTTGAAAGCTGCTTGTGTTTTGTCCATGGCCTTGGCAAAGTTCTTCATCAGACCCAGCTTGATGTGTAAGGGTGGTAACAAAATCTTCCTTGATTCAACAGGTGGTGGATGCTGAACACTTTTCCTCCCAGGCTCCAATGACTGTCGGAGTGGCCAATCTATCTTGATGTAGTGGGAATCTCTTGCACGACTATCCCATTCGCAGAGAAAACAGCAGTACTTTGTGTATCCAGTCTGCAGACCAAGCAAGAGAGCAACAACCTTCAAATCGCCACAAAGCTGCCACTCATGTTGGTCATAGTTTATGCCCCTCAAAAGTTGTTTCATGTTGTCATAGGTTTCCTTCATATGGACTGCATGACCAACTGGAATTGATGGCAAAACATTGCCATTATGCAGCAAAAGAGCTTTAAGACTCGTCTTCGATGAATCAATGAACAGTCTCCCCTCATCTGGATCGTGAACGATGTTGAGGGCTGCCATCACACCATCGATGTTGTTGCAGGCTACAAGATCACCTTCCATGAAGAAGAATGGGACAAGATCCTTTTGACGGTCACGGAACATGGAAACCCTAACATCACCTGCCAGGAGATTCCACTGCTGTAGTCTGGAGCCCAACAGCTCTGCCTTACTCTTGGGTAATTCCAAATCCCTGACAAGGTCATTCAGTTCACCTTGTGTTATGAGGTGTGGTTCAGAGGAGGAGGATAGGAGAAAATGTGGGTCCTGTGACATTGATGGTTCAGGACCAGAAGTTTCATCCTCTTCCTCTTCCTCGTCTGACTCAAGTGAGAATGATTCTGGTGCATCAGGAACCGGCAGTCCTTCTCCATGGGGTACTGGGCGTATAGCTGATGGAATGTTTGGATAATACACAGTCCACTTTTTCTTCTTTGACACACCTTTCCCAACTGGAGGCACCATGCAGAAGTAACAATTGCTGGTATCATCTGTTGGCTCTCCAAATCATTGGCACTGCAAAAGGCATAGATTTCCTTTTCCTGTTCAACCACTAGCGAAGATTTGTTGCAGAAGTGTTGCAGCATATGTGTGGGGCCCACCTCTTGTCCCGATCTCCAATTTTGCAGCCAAAATAAAGGCAATAGGCTTTCTTAACCATAGTGGTTATACTGCGCTTTTGTGATGCAAAAGTCACTTCACCACAAATATAGCAGAAGTTATCTGCACTGTTCACACAAGTACGAGGCATCTCTGCTCACATTGGTTAAACAGAAATGTGTCCCTTTGCAAAATCAAACACTGACAAATAAGAGAGCACGACACTGTATGATTTCTTGAGCTGATATAGGGCAATTTGTTCAGCAGAGTGATGTAAGCTTTGTTATGATTGCATCATCCATGACTTCTAGGAATAACATGATACAATTCATATCATGTATGATGCAATACCAGCTTCAGATTGCATCATTCATTGTTTTGCCTAAAAAGCAAGTACTGTCCAAACCCAGTCATAGATTTATTCATAGATCCAGTCAAAGATGTATTTTAGTCATTTCTGGTTTAAATTGAGATCCCTTCCCTTTATAACTCACTTATCCTCCGCCATTCCCAAGTCAAGGGTTGTATATACTGACCCAATAGCATATCTTGAAAACTAGAGCCAATCAACAATTTTAAGCATAATTTTCGTTCTAGTGACCCAGAATTAGTAAAGTTTGACTACATTTATTTCAGAAGCATTTTGGCTGTAGAGCAATGTTTCCTGCCATCATCATCATCTGAAGCCACGTGACAACATTTTATTGATTATTTCACAAACATTTTTTTACAAATTGTGCTAAACAGATACAAATGTGGCTGTTGGTCGTCCACCCTTTGAGGTTTTTGCTCAATATCATGTATGTTAGCAGAAATATCCCAAATATGGGTACTAAATAATGGGATTCTAAATTAACTGTTCCTTCTCCAGAAAGATCTAGAAGTCATCATGGACAGACCTCTGTAAACATCAACAATCAGTGGTAGTCAGAAAAAGGGAACAGAATCTTAGGAACCATTATGAAAGGGGCATAAAATAAGATAGAAAATATACCTTTGAACAACTGAACTAATGCACCACAAAAAAACAATAAATAAATAAACGTGTGTGCTCATTGGGTTAAATCCAGGTTGTCCTACTTCTACAAATATCCCCATTGCCTTTAGTTTGCTTGGCATCATTTACGTTACTCACCTGAAAAACGCAAGTGGGATTGGCCCATATAACTTGAAAGCCAATATCACCATCCCGGCATTGAGTAGTAGAACTTTATGTTTAGTGCACTAAGCAGAATGGGAATACTTGCAGAGCATGGGAATAACGGTGGCATAATGGGGAACCATAGCAATAGAGGCCTGCTTCTGCTCCTAGTGAAGTCAATGGCAATAGTCTAATTAGCTTCAAGAACAGAAGGATCAGACTTTCCTCTAGGAATAGACACACGATGGATAAAATATTGGCCCCACATAAGATAATGGAAGTTTTGCCATTGACTTTCAATGGAAGTAAGATTTTACCCTCACTTATTCCAGATGATATCACTGGTATCTTCACTGCTCACTGCACTCATTTATAAACAATGATTCAATAACAAAAGTGGTTCAAAGGGACATGGATAAGAATGTTATAGGGCAAAGCAAGGCTGCTGCTCAGACTGGAGCAGAGAATAGATTTTTGAAAAATAACATGTAAAATAATCACAGTTTATAATCAGAAAGCACCTCTATTCTGCCACCCTTCTATGAAGCATGTCTGTTTTATTCTCTCTGATCACATTTACAGTCATTGACTTTAAGGTTCAAAGCCTATAGGGTTCCCTTGCTGATAAACTGGCCCTTCCTATGTCGGATCAACTTAGTAACAGCAGATTACACAATAACAACAGACAAGACATAGGGATAAATCAGGCAGACTAAATTCTAAATGTAACATTGACATATATATAGATTTGAATATTATCATACAAAATTCAAATGTTCCATCATAGTCCTTTTTAAAATGTACACCCTATCTGGAATATATGTCTGGGTAGTTTCTCTGCTTTATGTAGTCTCTTATCCTATGTGTGTAAATTGGGGAAAACTAACTTTGACAATGGGTATAACTGTGAAAAAGAGAAGAACCAAACTACCAGCCAAAAAAAAAACCCCAGTTCAACACTGTTCATATTTCTTTGGGCTCAAAGCTAATAGTTTCTTTTCTCCATCCTTTTACTTTGCCTTCCATACAAACCTAACTCTAATGGAAAGTTACTATCTTTTATATTTACAGATTTTCTTTACAGGAGTTGGCAGCAGAAGTTATTATCTTGTAATACTACGAGCAAAGGAAGGTGATTTACTTGGTAATTCCACATAATCACTGTTGTTTCCAAAGAAGTTACTGTTTTGTTACAGGTAGTTTCTGCAAAACAACATGTGGTATCTTATTGTGGGAAATCATGTTATTCTAAATACCCGTAAGTTCAAACAAAGCTCATAAAGCATAAACAGTAGTGTTATTTTTGATACGCTAAGTATCTGAGGGTACGTCTACACAGCAGTGTTTTTTCAGAATAACCGACATTATTCCAAAATAACATAGTCTGTATCTACATTACAAACAGTTATTTCGACATAAGATTGAGCTGGAGGACTTTTTGCTCTGACTACTGTAACCCTCATTTTATGAGGAGTAAGGGAAGTCAGAGGACGAGAGCTCTACTTCTGACTTCCTGCTGTGGACAGCACCAAAAGCCGAAATAAACTATTTCGACTTAAACTACACAATTGACATAAATCAAGTTGTGTTACAGTAGAGTCTCAATTATCCGACCAAAACGGGACCGAAGGATGGTTGGATAATCGAAATGTTGGATAATATGGAAAATACCTCACGGGGTCCAAGGTATTTTCCCCGTCAGCTGCCGCTCTGCAGACGCTTGGCTGCTTCATGAGGAGCTGCGCTGCCCCCGACCTCCCCTGGCCAGTCGCGCTGCCCCCGACCTCCCCTATCTCCCTTGGCCAGTCGCGCTGCCCCCGACCTCTCCTATCTCCCCTGGCCAGTCGCGCTGCCCCCGACCTCCCCTATCTCTTCCGGCCAGCCGCGGGGCAGCGCGACTGGCCGGGAGAGATAGGGGAGGTCGGGGGCAGCATGGCGGGATGGAGGGGATTGGGGGAGATCGGGGTGCCCCGCGACCTTCGGGGGTGGGAGTGGCTGGGATCCAGCATCTTGCTGCATGGCCCTGCTCCCTCCTTCCTTTTCACTCACTGCCTTTGTCTCTGCACTGCCCAACGCCTTCCCTTCCCCACTCCTCTCTCCTGGCTCCGCAGCCTGCACAATTGCCTTGGGTGGTCACAGGCAGGTCGGATAACATGGAATGTCGGATAAAGGAAGGTCGGATAATCGAGACTCTACTGAACTTACTATAGCTTTAGCCCTGAAGTGTAGATATGCCCTGAAGGGTTTTCTCAAAAGAAATTGAAGTTTATTTCATCCATAACATTCATAGAAGAAAAGATCTCCTTTATCTCCTTTCTACTGTTTTCTGACCATTCCTCACATCTTTCTCCTATATTTATTACTCTTTGAATATATTTTATTAGCTTTTTCATGAGTGTCCCTTTTTTTCTATCCAGTATGTAATGTTGGTCTCTAGCTCTTAATTTATTTATTCGTTTCTAACAAGGCTTCACTTTGTACATCTTATTTTTCTGCCTCCCAGTTGCAGCCAGACATCCCCTGTTGCCTGCAAACATAATTGATGCTAATTAGCATACAATTATAACTGCTTTAATAAGTCCTCAGCCCAGACAGACCTGTGACATGGTGTCAGCCGTTTTAGTTACCAGGCAGGACACTCAGCTTCAAAACTTCAGTATAATAGGATAGCAAATTTCTCATGGAAGTGAGGAGCTAAGACTCCAGTGAATGTATTGGCAATCCATATTGCGAGTACTGCCAACTACTACATTGAGAAGCCAATTGACAGCAAACTGAGAGGGAGCTAAATAGCCTAATGTTCTAGCCTTACCAGAAGTGAGGCAAATAATGCCCATTTAGTAGGTTGGGACAGAGAAACCAAAGCAGTGGGGTCTTCTGGAGAAGGTCCCACTGGGAGAAGGTCCAGAGAAGAGCAATAAAAATTAATAAAGGTCTAGAAAACATGACCTATGAGGGAAGACTGAAAGAAACGGGCTTGTCTGGTATAGAAATAGAAGACTGAGACTACGTCTAGACTGCAGGATTCTTTTGGAAGAAGCTTTTCTGGAAGAGATCTTCTGAAAAAACTTCTTCCGAAAGAGCATCTCAACTGCAAAGTGCATCGAAAAAGCAATCTGCTTTTCCGAAAGATAGTGTCCACACTAAATGGACACTATCTCACATTTAATCTGTGATTACTATGGACAGAGTGGCCATCAGGGCACCTGTGCTTTTTCCTCTTTCCTCTTCTTTAGAAAGAACTCCCTCTTTCCCGTCCACACACACCTTTTTTCCGAAAGAGTTCTTTCAGAAAAAGGCTTAATCCTCGTAGAAAGAGGTTTACCAATGTCAGAAAACCCCTTCTGTTCTTTCAATATTTTTCTGAAAGAATGTGAACGCACTGTGGATGTAAGTGAATTTTTTTCAGAAAAACTACTGTTTTTCTGAAAAAACTCTGTAGTGTAGAGATAGCCTGAGAGGGGACATGATATCTCTTTTCAAGTATCTAAAAGGGTGTTACAAGGAGGAGGGGGACAAAATATTCTCCTTGGCCTCTGAGGATAGGACAAGAAGCAATGGTCCTATCAATTGTAATTGCAATAAGGGAGGTTTAGATCGGACATTAGGAAATACTTTTTAACTTTCAGGGTGGTTAAACGCTGGAATAAGTTGTCTATGTAGGTTGTGGAATCTTCATCTCTGGAGATGTTTAAGAGCAGGTTAGATAGACATCTATCAGGGAGAGTCTAGTAGGTGCTTGGTCCTGCCTTGAGGGCAGGAGACTGGACTCAATGACTTCTCAAGTTCCCTTCCAATTCTAGTATTCTGTGATTCTATGACTCTAGGATTCTGGTTTAGCTTCAGCTTTAAGCCCTCTTGTGCCTAATGACATAGGAGAAAAACCATTATTTCCCCTTCTATCTCTCCAGAGCAAGATGTTTGATTCCATGGTAAGGTGTCTCCATGATGATTGCATTCTTATCAATCATCTTTCAATAGTCCTTTTTTGCCCTGATCTTATGCAGCATAAGATTTACCTTATTCTGCCATGAGATAGCCTGATAGCCAAACATCTGTAGCCATCATACTGTTTATGCTTTTTCTAATCCCATGTGGCACAACGCTTGCATGTTGATTACATAATCTCTCCAATGCATTCCCAAGATTATTTTAAATATTCAGCTTCCTGTTGTGTACAGCATGTGCCATGATTCCGAGGCATACAGTATTGTTGGGAGGACAATAGCATTGTAAAAATCTCATTCAATGTGCAAATATAACTTCTTACTCTTCCAGATGTGTGATAAATAAGAAATAAACCTACATTTGACTATGATGATTCTTGCCTGCACTTTTTTAAGGAGGTGGCCATTAACAAATATTTTCCCTCTCTATATATAAAAAAGTTTTTCCTGATGGATGACAGAATGTTCCTGACAGGTGACAAAGTGACATCACCACGTCATCAGTAGCAACAGGCTCTCTCAGTGAAACAAAAGCGGCCAGGGGGGATGGGTAGGCGAGCGAAGAGAGCAGAGGGCACAGCCCCCCTCGTATTTCAAAGATAAAAAAGTCATTAACTCTTTCATCTTGATCAGTCACTCACCCACCAGAACTGGCAATGTTCTTTCCTATCTCCATTTTCTTGCTCTTCTGTCCCACATTAACTGCTTCCATTGCTTTACTATAAATAGCCTTTTCATTCTGAGTTGGTATCTAGTATGCAAAATCTGCAAAATCTATCTCTCACAGATTATCTCTTGCTTAAACAATACCAGTGTCCTCAGCAATAATTGTTGCTCTTCTACTCACAAAATCTATGGCATTGCAGAAGAGGAATGCAGATAATATGCAACTTTGCCTTATTCCAGTAACAGTCTCAGACCATTCCATGCTTCCATTCTTTGTCCTGACAGAGCACACTGATTCATCAAACAAAGCTTTTATGACATTAACAGTCTTTGTTAGAATTCAATCATATCTGAAGAAGCCTTTGTGGGCATTATCAAATGCTTTCATAAAGTCAAGGAAGTGAAAAACAATCTTCTGCTAGTATTCTAAGTCATTTTCAGTAAGTCTCAAGGTGAAAATCTGGTATAAATATGACTTGTCAAATCCAAATCCAGCCTCTTCCTTGAGTACTTTATTAATAGCAGTTTTCATCCTATTCAAAATGGCAATGCAAAACACTTTTCCAGGTATAGATAGGAGTGTCACTGCTCTCCAATTATCAAAAAGAAGCTGTTTTAAGGGATACTGCAGATAACCTTTCTCCAATCAGATTTCCTCTTTCCAAATATTCTGTATGACTGGCACATGTAGTTCACCACCATTTATTTCTTAGCATTTAGCATATCAGCATTTCTGTTAAGTTGGTTTATAGACTTAGTTACTTCCTTAGAGGCGATTATTTGTGGTGATTGACGTATGTCCACTGAGTCTTCATATCTCTCAGTGTGTGTTAGTGGTTCTGCCTGGTTAAGTGCAGTCTGAAAATATTTATCCACTGGGCTGTTTGTTCTTCTGTGGTTAAGATTGTACCATCCTGAGCATTCACAATGCCACAATGGCTAGCGTATTGTAATATCAGTTGTTTAGGTACATGAAAAAACTTTCTAGAATCCCTTCTGTTATATACATCCTCAATTTGTCTTGCTTCATTTTCCAACCATTCTCAGGGTATGTCTACACTACCACCCTAGTTCGAACTAGGGTGGTTAATGTAGGCATTCGAAGTTGCAAATGAAGCCCGGGATTTAAATATCCCGGGCTTCATTTGCATCTTGCCGGGCGGGCGCCATTTTTAAATCCCCTTAGGTCGAACTCCGTGCCCGCGGCTACACGCGGCACGGAGTAGGTAGTTCGAATTAGGATCTCTAATTCGAACTACCGTTACTCCTCGTGGAACGAGGAGACTGGCCGCTTGCATTTGCACAAGAACAAATGTATGATCGTCAGTGTTCTTGCGCAAATACAATGACTCTCCCATTCGGGAAAAAGCCCTCTTGCGCAAATGCTTTTGCGCAAGAGGGCCAGTGTAGACAGCTGAGAACCATTTTGCGCAAAAAAGCCCCGATGGCGAAAATGGCGATCGGAGCTTTCTTACGCAAAACCGCGTCTAGAGTGGCACGGACGCTTTTCCGCAAAAAGTGCTTTTGCGCAAAAGCGTCCATGCCAATCTAGACACTCTTTTCCGCAAATGCTTTTAACGGAAAAACTTTTCTGTTAAAAGCATTTGCAGAAAATCATGCCAGTCTAGACGCAGCCTTTATGTTTGACTGGAGCCATTCTTTCTTGGATCTTTTCATCTCCACTCTTCAAAAAATTGCTGCAGTTCTTCTATGCCATCCATCAGTGACTTTAACTGTTCACACCCATTGCTAAATTAAAGCTTGAAATGTGCCTTCACTGCTGGATCTACTAACTCTTTAGTATCAAACACACCTCTTCTCTTTTATGTGGTGTTACCTTCTTAATTTTATTTTGTTCATCCCAATAGCAAGATGGTGGTCAGTTCTGACCACAGCGTTTATACCATTGTATATCAGTTCTGCAGCATAGAAAAGTGGAGAATAATGCACACAGTCACCTTTTTTTTTCTGTCTTCTCTGATTAGCCTGAGATCATGAAAAGAGAACCACATGGGATGGACTTGGGTACCCTAGGCAGAATCTCATTGACCTCAGGGAGCTTCCCAGAGGCTACAATGGTCCTATACCTACATAGTTCTCCTGGCAGATCTTAGGTCTTAGAGTGTAAACACTTTTAGGGAATCTCTTTTATTTGTGTTTGTGCAATGCCTACCACAGTGGAACCTGGATTCTGCTTGTGTTCTATAGGTGGGGTAACGTTATAAATACAATAAACTAAATAAGTAACAATAATTATTATAATTATAAAAAAGCTGAATTTGTTGAACTTCAGCATGAATTCATGTCTTTAAAGAATTGGCAGAGAGAGTTCATTAAATTTAGTCACTCATAAGACATTTAAAGACAAGCCTGTACAGTCTTATTCTTATGCAATACCCTCAGAGACTTCTGAAACTGATTTGGTAAATACTAGTATTTAGAACAAATCCATGATGATACATATTAGTCACTAGTTGACAGCTAAGTTCACCCCGTCTGTCTGGTAATATAAACTTTTGTTTTGAAGTTTTAAAATCAAACCCAAACCAGGAAATTAAATATTTGAACATTTTTCAGTGTCTCTTTTTTAATTCATATAGATTCTTCATTCTTCTATTAATTCAATGCTCAGTATTTGAAGACTAAAGGACAGAGAAACCAAAACACCACCTGTGGTTCTATTTTATTCTTAACACATCCTTCACTTATCATTTTAAATACTGCATCAAAGGGAGACTCTTAAGGTGATCGTCTTCATTGTCATTCTAGAAAAATAATATACTATTATCTCCAAGTGATGTGATTCACATGTATAATAATGCTAAAACCTACTTTCTACTTTATTCTTGCCTCACAAATCTTAATAATACTCAGAAGATAAAGTCATATCTGATCTGTATACCCCCTTTTGTCCAGGATATGCAGTTTAATTAATAGTAGCCTGTGTTTTAATCAGTGTATACACTGCATACCTACTCATTGTTAATATTTTCAGGTGCACTAGATATAAATGATGTGGTTAATATATAAAATATTATAAAATAATATAAAAAGAGAAAAAATAGCCCCTTTTTCTGAATTTTTTAAATATATATTAACATTATACAATCTTATAGTCAGTGGCAAGGTGTCCCTGCTCAGCTGCACAGCTGCTTTTTTTTCTTTTGAATTGGCACTTTACCTAGTACTGCTCCTGGTGGTCAAGTTAGACATAGGCATATGTGATTACAGGTAAAGGACTAAAGTCGGGATGAGCAGGATAGTATAAAACCATGCACCCTATTTATGAAGATATCTTATTGTGATTTTATTGGCCAATAATATCTCCCTATTTAAATGTTAACAATTATACTTTTTAATGGAATTATTATTTAGATTTTTAAATTGTTACAATCCAACACTTACTAAGAATTAAGTTCCCTTTTTCTTGTTTTAACTCTACAAGCATAACTGTTGACAATAGGCTACATGGCTGTGCTTCATTTTCAAAAGCTACCCTAGGCAGGTTCGGTTCGAAAAGGAAAACCTTCCTCTCCGGGTGGTCCAGCAATAGTAGTTTGTCACATTTGTTTGGTTTCCATTTAATTCTCTGGCAGACAACAAAAGAGCTGATTGTTTCTATTAAATGCACCATCACATCTTTGTCTTTATTCATGTATGGTCTGGGAGAGTGGGTTTTCCGTCTCTTTTCTCTGTCACATTTGATGTGAACTTTGTTGCCAGGTAATAGATCGCAAAGGGTTTCGGCTGTGTGTCTGTTATAAAGAGCTGAAACTATCCTTGCCTAAAAACTATCCAGCCAGTCTAGGGTCCAGAACCTTTTCTAATATTGCTATTCTGAACTTTTTTTTCCAATTTCTCCATGAGTTGGCTTTGACTATACCCTGTAGAAAGTATGGGGATTATTCTATCTGTCAGAAGAGTATGGAACAGATTCTCCTGCTTCATTATTTCTTTGGCGAAGAGATATACCTTTCAAAATTGTGGGAAATAAATATGTCCCCACTAGTAGCCCTTAAGTCTCACTTTTAAAAGGGACATGCCTTGTTTGTTTCCTAATATTCACAATCTGTGTTCAACCCAGAGTGACTAAGAAGCATTTGATTAGATAAAAATATATGTTTTTGCAAGCCTCTAGCATACAAGAAATCATACACTGATACAAATGTACAATTTTCTGCAATGAATAGAACACTGTGATTGGATGTCCTTTAAATGTAAACTTTTAATTTGTCTTTCTCTCCCCAACCACCCCACACACACACATACACCTGAAAAATCACCATAGTTGCTGTTGTCACCTTCATAAGCATATTGAGTCATGAAGGACTTCAATTAGTATGAGGCAAAATCATAGTTCCAACAAATACTGATAAACAACTTCTCAATAATGCTTGCAGAATATCAAGTGGCACAAATGTGTTCCTTAGCTTCACAATAATGCTGGAGGTCAGGATAAATAGTAATTTTTCCTGCCACATCTCGAAAACACTCACTATAGGCAGGTAATAGTGTCCTCTGAATTTGCATCTATCATTACACTGCCCAGGATTTATCTGGAGGCTTGTCATTACCAAAAGGTCCTATGTTACTTTGTAATACCTCAGTTCTCACATCATACTTTTTTTTCCAACTGTAGATGTAGATAGTCACAACTACTAACCTGAATAACTGAAGCTCTTCATTACTCAAATATTCTCATGACATATTCCTCGAGGAGTTCATCTCTCATAATTTGGGCTAACAATATAGTCAGTCACTTTTTAAACTGGGCCATATGGTCTTCTTACTTTTCCACATGAATTGATCTTTTGCAAAAGTCATAGGGTTTGGGGTTTTTTTAGGGTCTTCCTGCAAGTACATAGAGTAACTTACTGAAGACTGGTTTTATTTATTTTACCATTCTGGATGCAATAGCTTTCTACCTCATATGGTGTGCAAGATCCCACAGTCTCCACATAAACCTTTATTTCTTCCTTAAGTGCAGGGCAGTTTGTGGAGGCCATTGTGTTCCTTCTGCTAATACCAGATAATTTTATTGGAAATATATTCTACAATTGGGTTGTCTCACAAGTCTAATAAAAAGATTTTGACATTCAAACAAATGAGTAGCTGTCTCATCCTTACCCTCTAAGTGGGGTTGCCTTTTATAATGCCTTGTTTCTGGAATCTTCAGCTTTGATTGCTTAAAACAGCTGCCAGTCCTCAAAATCACTCCAAGCTCTGTCTATGTGTGGGCTACAGCCTAGTAACTGCACCTTGGTTCTCACCAGTCTTGGTTATACTTCAGGGTTACTTTGGAACACACGCAGTCTGAAAATTTCCCCGTATATATATATATATATATTATATATATATATATATATATCTATATCTTCTACTGCCCAAGCCTCTCCTGGATAATACTAGTTTAGATAAAGTCTATTATTTTTAAAAAGAAATACAGGCTGCACCTCTGAAAACTGTCAATTACTGTCCAGCAACATATGTGGTCCAGCAGGACCACAGATGCTCCTGGACCAGAAGCTCAGGAGTTGAACAACAGGAGGGACAGCCACAGCTGGCGGAAACAGGGTGAGCAGAATGGGGCTGGAGCTGGAGACCTGAAGCAGCCTGCTGCAAGTGAGGCCAGGACTGGAGCCCCGCAGCAGCCTCCAGGACTGCAGGGCCAGGGCTGGAGTCATGCAGCCAGAACTGGAGCCTGGGCCACTAGGGAGCAAGCAGTGAGGTTGGGGGCTGCACATACATAGTCTCCTATATTGCCCTACACTTTTTCTTTAGAAAAACTGTCATGACTTCTGGATGTAAAAAGGAGACCCTCTCCGAAGAAATTTGTTCTCTGGGTAAAAAAAGGGAAACATGTCAAGTTAAGCAGTTAAAGAAGAGGATGCAGGACCTAGCTACAACAATGAAATATCATAAGGAAAGCTGCTTCCTGGGAGAAAATAAGGTGGATATGTCTGAAGAATAATGTGGGTCAACTTTGCAATGCATCATTCTTCAAGACTCTCTCTATACGTGTAAATTCTGAAGCTGTTTGCTATGTTGGATGTTGCTAGAAAAAAGTTTATCTTAGCTAATCTTTATGACTTGTTTAATTAGTTAACTAGGTTTAGAATCTATCACCCAAGTATGCAGTAAGAGAAATCTAGAGTTGCCAATTGCCACTGAGTGTCATTTTCTTATTTTATAGTACATAACACATGCCTCTTATTTTGGAACATCATGGTCACAGACCATAACAGTGATGCCCTAAATCTATTCCCTTCATCATAACTCAGCTTTCCCAAAGGATCCCCATCATATATTGTTTTCAATGGGGCTTACTCCAAAATTGTACATGAGTTTTCTGCTGGTAAGAATACAAGAACACAGTGCAGTCAGTTTCTGCCCATGCCCATATAATTACAATACCTTGCAAGTTGTAGCTGTTCACATCAGGACTGTCTCAGATGGATTTCTGCTTCTCGGTTCTGGTACATTTGTTGGTGTTCACAAATTGCTTCAGTTGCTCGAGGCTAGGCATTGAGCGCTGGGAAATAGCTGGAAGACATTATAGACTGCAATAATAGAGAGGAATAGGGTAGGAGGCTTCAGAGGAGGAAGAGGAAGAAAAGAGGGAAAATTACTGGGAGTGAAATGGTCTTTTCCTCATGGACAAGGGAGAGGAAGGCCATGTGCTCCTAATGTCGTGTCTCTTCCTCAAAGACTTTAAAGCCAGATGTTACCATCGTAATAATCTAGTGTGATCCCTGCACATTGAAATGACAGAACCTCACTCCCCCCTCCACACACACACACACACACACACACACACACACAAACTTGTAAAAGGCCTGTAACCTCTGGCTGAGTTACTGAAGTTCTTGGATCTTGATTTAAAGATCTTTACACTAGTTTGAACCTACAAGTGACATGTGCCCCACACACCAGAGGAAGGTTATGCTCCACTTCAAAGTTTCTGTCAATCTGACCTGGAGGAAAATTCTTTCCATTCAGTTAGACCCTGAACATGTGAGCAAGATTTACCAGCCAGACTCTCCTGACACTGCTTCTGCCTTTGATGAATGCTGCTGCTCCAGACTATCACCAGTAGAGGTGGCCTTTGTAGATCTGTTTCTTGGAGTTTTCATCAACCCTACTCATTGAAGTCTCTGAAGTCTGTTCCCTAGAGGATGGGGTAGTGTAGAGCTACAAAGGGATACTTGGTATTACTTGTTTAGTCACTTGTTTTGGCAAACTTGAAAGCCACAGAGGCAGCCCACAGGAGAGTTTGTAAGATGTAGTTATGGACTCTACTTGGAGGTAGCAAGAGTTGGTGAATGGTATATTTCATCCATCTGGGTTGGGCTGCATGCTTGCTTGATTGTTTATTTGTTCTCTATGTAGGGGCTGCATAACTAAGGTGTCATGTTAACATGCTATGGGACTGAGGACAGATGAAGATGGTCAGGCTGTAGCCACCAGAGGTGAGAGGTCCCAAAGATATTCTATATAGTTAGAACTTTCCAATAGATGCCAAGTCCTCAAAATGGAAATGGTGGAAGAGATATTTGAAGATCCAGCTGGTCCTAGGGAATGGGGAGATGTACACGACACACCTATCAATGGAAGCTTGGCCACATCCTGGAGGAAAATCAAAGCTTCCCAAACAATCAAAGAGAGACAGGCAATCCTTACTAGAGATTCAATACTCAGAAGAATCAAAAGAACAAGATATGGGCAACAACAGGACAATGAGTTGTTTTCGGGAAGCCAAGACACAAGAGGTCTCTCTAAGATTGAACAGGCTTCTGAAGTCAATGGCAAGGATCCATTGGTGGTTCATATCAGAACTAATGAAACTGCATTGCAAGATATCTAACATTAAAAATATCACTTCTGAAACTCAAAGGCATGCTGAAGAAGGAGAATGTTCAAGTGATCTTCTCAGAGATCCTTCCTGTCCCAAGAGAAATGGCTCCATCCACACTCACTAATCCCTCCTCTCATTCCCTCTCTCTCTTCCTCCATCCCCTTGAATCCCTCCTCCCAGGAGACCTCCACAATCCTTCTCTGGCCCCCTTATTACCTTGTATTTCCTATCCTCCATTCAGCACACCCATGGTCCCCACCTCCCATCCCATTCTGCCCCCTGCATCTCCCTTCATCCACCTCCTTTCCCTTCACACATGTCTGCTTCTCTTTCAATTCCCACTTGCTCACACCCCTGAACAGCTAATATGTCGACTGTCCCTGAAAAAGGAATACCAGACTGACCTGCTTCAGAGCAGAGAGTAAAATATATGCCCCATGAATGGAGCAGACTCAAGAATATCGCTTTGAAAAGCAGCAGCAACTTTTCATTTAGATTCATAACAAGGGAGTTTGGTGCAGGAAATTAAAGGCACATCAGCAGAACTCTTACGTTTCCTCTGGCGGACATGGAAATCGCCAAAACTGGCAATCAGCTGAGCCTTCCATGGTCATGAGGATATGAAATTAATAACAAAAGGGAGAGTAAAAAGAGGAAAGATATGAACATCCATTTAGCACAGAATCAAGATGATGAGAACAAAAGTAATAAAGGAACCAAAGGACATGAAGAGAAGAAATTAATAGAGATTCTCTGTGTTCTAGTCAGGAGGACAGGATGGAAGTATGGATGAGATCTGATGGGAGATAATCAAATGAAAAAGAATCTAGTACATCAGGAAATGGCAGAGAGATAAAGAGTGACAAATTTTTAAAGTGTTTATACACAAACACTAGAAGCCTAAATAATAAGATGGGTAAACTAGAGTGCCTCATTTTAAAGAAGGATATTGATATAATAGGAATCACAGAAACTTGGTGGAATGAGTACAATCAATGGGACACAGTCATACCAGGGTACAAAATATATCAGGAGGACAGAACAGGTCATGCTGGTGGGGGGAGTGATCCTATATGTGAAAGAAAATGTAGAATCAAATGAAGTAAAAATCTTAAATGAGCCAAAATGTTCCATGGAAACTCTATGGATAGTAATTCCACGCTCCAACAATAAGAATACAGCAGTAGGGATATATTATCAACCGCCTGAGCAGGACAGTGATAGTGACTCTGAAATGCTAAGGGAGATTAGAGAGGCTATCAAAATAACAAAAACTCAATAATAATGGGGGATTTCAACTATCCCCGTATTGCCTGGGTACACATCGCCTGAGGATTGGATGCAGAGATAAAATTTCTTGATACCTTAAATGACTGCTTCTTGGAGCAGCTGGTTCTGGAACCCATAAGGGTAGAGGCCATTCTTGATTTAGTCCTAAGTGGAGCACAGGATCTGTTCCAAAAGGTAAATATAACTGGATCGCTTGGAAATAGTTACCATAATGTAATAAAGTTTAATATCCCTCAGCAGCCCAATATTGTGGCATTTAATTTCAGAAAGGGGAACTACACAAAAATGAGGAAGTTAGTTAAACAGAAATTAAAAGGTACAATGACAAAAGTAATATCTCTGCAAGCTGAATGGAAACTTTTCAAAGACACCATAATAGAAGCCTACCTTAAATGTACCCCCAAATTAAAAACACAGTAAGAGAACCAAAGTAGTACCAATGTGGCTTAACAACCAAGTAAAAGAAGCAGTGACAGATGAAGAGACATCTTTTAAAAAGTGGAAGTCAAATCCTAGTGAGGAAAATAAAAAGGAGCATAAATTTTGTCAAATTAAGTGTAAAAATATAATAACAGAAGCCAAAAAGGAGTTTTAAGAACACCTAGCTAAAACTCAAAAAATAATAGCAAAATGTTTTTAAGTACATCAGAAGCAGGAAGCTGGCTAAACAACCAGTGGGGCCCTTGGATGATAGAGATTCTAAAGGAGCACTCAAAGATGATAAAGTCATAGCGGAGAAGCTAAATGAATTCTTTGCTTCAGTCTTCACGGCTGAGGATATTGGGGAGATTCCCAAACCTGAGCCATTCTTTTTAGGTGACAAATCTGAGGAATTGTCCCAGATTGAGGTGTCATTAGAGGTGGTTTGGGAACAAATCAATAAACTTAACAGTAACAAGTCATCGGGACCAGATGGCAGTCACCCAAGAGTTCTGAAAGAACACAAATGAGAAATTGTGGAACTATTAACTGTGGTTTGCAACCTATCCTTTAAATCAGCTTCTGTACCTAATGACTGGAAGATAGCTAATGTGACGCCAATATTTTAAAAGGGTTGTAGAGGTGATCCTGGCAATTACAGACTGGTAAGTCTAACATCAGTACCAGGCAAATTAGTTGAAACTATAGTAAAGAATAAAATTGTCAGACACATAGATGAACATAATTTGTTGGGGGAAAGTAAACATGGTTTCTCTAAAGGGAAATCATGCCTTACTAATCTACTAGAGTTCTTAGAAGGTGTCAATAAACATGTGGACAATGGGGATCCAGTGGATATAGTATTCTTAGATTTCCATAACGCCTTTTACAAGGTCCCTCACCACAGGCTCTTAAGTAAAGTAAGTTATCATGGGATAAGAGGGAAGGTCCTTTCATGGACTGATAACTGGTTAAAAGACAGGAAACAAAGGGTAGGAATAAATGGTAAGTTTTCAGAGTGGAGAAAGGTACTTAGTGGGGTTTCCCAAGGTCTGTCCTGGGACCAATCCTATTCAACCTATTTATAAATGATCTAGAGAAAGGGGTAAACAGTAAAGTGGCAAAATTTGCAGATGATACCAAACTGCTCAAGATTGTTAAGACTAAAGCAGACTATGAAGAGCTTCAGAAAGTTCTCACCAAACAAAGTGATTGGGCAACAAAATGGCAAATGAAATTTAATGTTGATAAATGTAAAGTAATACACATTGGAAAAAAAATATTCCCAACTATACCTACAATATGGTGGGGACTAATTTAGCTACAACTACTCAAGGGAGAGATCCTGGAGTCATTGTGGATAGTTCTCTGAAAACAACACCTTAATATGCAGCAGCAGTCAAAAAAGGAAACAATGTTAGGAATCATAAAAAAGGGGATAGTGAATACAACAGAATATCTTATTGCCTCTATATAAAACCATGGTACGCCCACATCTTGAATACCGTGCAAAGATGTGGATGCCTCATCTTAAAAAATATATATTGACATTGGAAAAGGTTCAGAAAAGGGCAATAAAAATGATCAGGGGTTTGGAACAGGTCCCATATGAAGAAAGATTAAAGGGACTGGGACTTATCAGCCTAGAAAAGAGGAGACTAAGCAGGGATATGATAGAGATCTATAAAACCATGACTGGTGTGGAAAAAGTGAATAAGGAAAAGTTATTTACTTATTCCCACAATATAAGAACTACAGGTCACCAAATGAAATTAATAGGCACCAGGTTCAAAACAAACAAAAGGAAGTTTTTCTTCATTCAGTGCACAGTCAACCTGTGGAATTCCTTGCCAGACGATGTGGCGAAGGTTAGGACTTTAACAGGGTTAAAAAAAAAAGCTAGATAAATTCATGGAGGTTAGGTCCATCTATTAGCTAGGATGGTGAGGAATAGTGTCCCTAGCCTCTGTTTGTCTATAAATGGTGACAGGAGAGGGATCATGTGAGGATTACTTGTTGTGTTCCCTCCCTCTGGAGCATCTGGTATTGGCCACTTTTGGCAGCCAGGATATTGGGCTAGATGGAACTTTGGTCTTACCCAGAGTGGCCGTTCTTATGTTCTTATTTTCTTATTTTCTTATGTATTTATTCTTTAGTTGCCTGTAAGGTAATGTTAGGAGTCTGGGTAACAAACAAAATAAATTTGAATTGCTCATTTATGAGCATAAATTCAATCTAAATAGTACTACAGAAATCTGATGCTTAAATCAATAATAATAACCTATTTGAAAGGCTGAAGGGGGAGAAGGGAGGGAGAGAATGGCATTCTATATAAAAATTGTGTTTCCTGTTTTCATTGACAATTCAAAAAAATATCCTTCAGGTTTATGGATCAACACAAAATAAGGTATCATCTGATGTCTACTACAGACCACCAAATCACATAGGGAACAGAAGGACTGGCTCCTTATGCACTTATCTATAATATATAGGAAAAAACACTGCAGTATTATGTGGGACTTGAATTTAAGTGAAATATACTAGAGATCTCATGCTTACAATGCTAAAATAACTTTAGAATTTTAAAATATTATAGATGTTAATTTCCTAATTAAAAATGTGGTATCCCACATTGGAGAGTTCCATATTAGACCTTGATCTGACAGATAAAGATAAATTAATCACAGAACTAAAAATATATTGGAGCTGAAGTAGAAGTGATCATGACAATCACGCTTAGAATGTACAAACCAAAAGAAATTCAAAAGCCAGATCAGTTATAGATCATTTTAAAAGTGCAAAAAGCTTCACAAGGCTGAAAACAATTATGTGCCAACTCACCAGGGAGGAAGAATTTAATTAGATAAGCATGAATAATAATTGGGTATTGTTTGAAAGCTCTTTACTAGGTGTACCAAAAGCCACAGACAAGAATAAATGTTGTACCAGATAAAAAGATCAAACAAGTTTAGAGGACAAGTGAAAGCAACTATAACAGATGGTAAAAGAAGCAAAGAATTGTAGAAAATTGATAAGGGAAGTATAGGAACATGTGAAGAAATCTATGGCCAGCTGAGTAAAGAATAATAAAAAGAAGAGGTTGTTTTAAGTATAGTAGAGAGAGAAAAATTAACTATAGCATAGAACTGTTACTATGAAAGTGGTAGAATTATCAATAATAATGAAGAAAAGTCAGAAGCATTCAATAAATATTGTAGTTCTGTATTTGGGAAAAATACTCTGTAGAGTTATCAGATGATGATAATGACATACTACAACAGTAATCAATGATGATGTTAAAGAACAGCTAATAAAGTTAGACATTTGTAGAGTTCACTTTCAAAAATATCCATGGTTTCATATTTCTAATGTAAAAATCAAGCTGGAAAATCATTTTAAAAGCCATAACTTTTTGTCAGGCTGATAAAAAGAGGAAAAGGGGGGCATAAAGGTTTTGCCTTTGAAAGTATATTTGTAAATGTAAAACTTTTTTAAGGGGCTCAATGAAAATGGCCATTAAATATACAATCTGAAAATATATCAGTAAAGAATATCTGGGAAGCTCAAATTATTACTTCCTGACACACAACTTTAGTATACTCATATTCACTTTTTACCAGTGCAAATTTTGAGAGTGCAGTGCAGGCTGTGAGGCATTCTATTCTCTAGATAGCTTATGTGTCATCTAAATACTCACTTTAAAAATTGTTTCTAATAACTATTTAGAGATGATGCAAGTTTACATGTTAAAGACTATGCATTTTTAGAACATTGGTAGATTGAATTAATGATAGTGCAAGTTTAAAGGTTTCTGTTTGGTCTGATAGTTGGGTGGGTGGGAGGGAGGGGGATATTTTGTGCCACCTAAAATATGTAGTTTGCACTCTGTGACAGGACTTTTCAGATCACAAGCACTTGTTAGCATTCTCTGGTGTAAATAATTAAGATGGTTATTCTATACTGTATTTAATATGAGACTATGCCACCAAGAGAATGGTTTGTGCACAGTGTAATGACCTGTGCACTGTTAAGGTACCTTGTTGTTTTGTTGTTTGTAAGTTGAATTGTGTATTTACCTATGCAACAATGTTGTTAACGAAAGCTAAAAACTTGCTACCCTGAATGTCACTCTACCAGTTTAGAGATACCATGGGTGTTTCTAGACTACAGGGTTTTTTTCTGGAAAAAACCCTGTAGTGGCCTTTTTTTGAAAAAACTTCCCCTGCATCTAGACTGCCGCCGCGTTCTTTCAGAATTAAATAGAAAAAATGCGGCAGTTTTTTCGACTGTGGTAAATCTCATTTTACGAGGAAGAACGCCTTTTTTCAAAAGTGCTCTTTTGAAAAAAGGAGTTCTTGAATGCAAACAGGGCTTTTTCGGAAGAGAGCATCCAAACTGCCTGGGTGCTCTCTTTCGAAAAAGCGGCTCCCTTTTTCGAAAGAAGTGATTGTAGTCTAGACACTCTCTTTCAAAAGAGGCTTGTAGTCTAGATGTAGCGATAATTGAAGCATGACCAGATCTGGGACTTCTTATGTCTGAGAAGATAACGTAAACATTGATCTTACCTCCTGTGATCTTTTGGGAAATGTAGCTGAGGCACTAAGTGGTGATTTTGTTTGATTCAAAGGTGGAAATGAGTTCTTCTTGTAGTGCATGCGAGTTGGATGAGATTGTTTCTAAAAACACAGGAGGCATTTACCTTTTGGGGATGGGAACTGTGGCTAAGGCCCTCCTATAATAAACTCATTAACAGCAAACAAGTATATTTTCATCAATCTGTGATACTGCTGAAGGTAAAAAGGGAAGAAGGCAGAAGAGCCCTGCACAGACACAAATGTCTACCCATGGATGCAGATATCTGTGGATAGACTTCAGGATCCGCACATCTGCAGGGCTCTACTCCCAAAGAGCCACTGCGGCCAACAGAGAGGAACCTGATCCCATCATGAGTAGCAGCCAGTGCCCTGTGCCAGAAGCTTCTCCTTGCAGCACAACTGCACATTCTTTTGCCCCGTCCCCAGTCATGGCATCTCCTGTTTTGGGGGGGGGAAGAAGTCATACATCCAGGCTGCCAATGGGAATGGAGGCGGTGCAGCCACGCTGCCAGGAGGAGCTGCTGGCATGGGGGTTGGCTTCTAGGGGCAACTGGACCAAGCTCCTTTTCATTGGCTGCAGTGGCTCTAGGGAGTAGAGCCATGCATTTCTGAAGATCCCAATTCTACCCGCAAATATCTGCATCCATGGGTAGACATTTCTATCCATGCAGGGCTCTAATTGTCAGCCAGAAGTATTTTCGTTTTCTGGCTTGTTTGTGTCAGCAGGAGTATTTTTATTTGCTGGGGCAGATGATAAATTATGAAAGCTACCTTACAATGGCAACAAGTGAATAAATCTTGTTATCTATCTGGTCATTTGTATGGCTTTCATCAACACAGTTTTAGAGCATCTTACTTTTTTTTATATATAGATTTTAACCTCTCAAGTAGGGAAATATTCCCACAGACAGAAAACTGGAAGATAGAGTGAGTGACTTACCAGATTCACACAGGAATTCTGTGAGCCAGTGATTAAACACATTTAGGTGTCCTTTAGGAAAAGAGCTTTATTGGGAGTGTTCTAGTTGGGAAGTTCTTGGGTGATGCAATCCAGCCTCAGAGACTACAACTGCTATAATGGCCTTCGGAAAGGCATGAGAGACTTGTTCTTCCAGGGAATCCAGGAAGAGTAGGTAAGGGGTTCCATTTTGGGGGTAGGAGACAGATAGATGGTGTGGAGCTCTGTCCACCCTACAAGTTGCTGCTAGGAAGCCAGAAGTTGCTGCTGAGAGTCTGCTGGGGCTTTGATCGAGTAGGGTGCTTGAGAGGCTGTTGGTGGCTTCCCTAGAATGAGGGAAGAGACAGTTATTGTGCCTAGCACTGACTGGGTTGTGCATGCAGTGAAGGAACTGTGAATAACCCCCACTCTTGTTTGGGAAAGCACTTGCAAGAAAAAAGGCATAGTTCAGAGACTGAGGTTACGTCTAGACTGCATTGCTTTTCCGGGATACCAGAGGTATCCCGGAAAAGCAACACCACATCCAAGGAACGTGTCCGCTCTTCCAAAAAGTTTTTTTGAAAAAGCGGATGCATTCTTTTGCCATCCCTGTAAACCTCATTCTATGAGGAAGAAGGGATGTGTTGAAAGAGCACTTTTTTTCTGAAATTTGACACCATGTAGATATGCCACATTTTGGAAAAGCCTCTTTCGAAAGTAAATGAGAGAAATATACACACTTTGCATATCACAAATTGCATTTCTTTTTCTGATTTAACTTTGCAGTGTACACCGAGCCTGAGTCTGAGGACAGACAGTGATCTTCCTATTGAACTGGGACTCAGAAGTGTAGACATTTGGTGAGGCCAGCTCCAATCTTCAGAGAGGTTGTGCAGCTTGTTACCTAGGCTGAAATCATAATAAAACCAACAGAGTGCTGTCTTCAGCTGCAGATCTGCAAGCATGCTCACAAGCAAATGTCTGTGACCCTGAAAGCCACTGGAGTGTACACTCACAGGTGGGATAAATGCTGTCAGTGTAAATGCCAGTTAGATACATTTCATTTATTGCTATATCTTGAATATGTTAATTGATTTTATTTAACTGGTTCCTGAAGATTAAAATTTGTAGTGACATTTAAGCTTAATCTGTTTCTTTAGAGTGTTAAGTAAAGGTGTGTGAACTCTAATTTAAGTATATAGGACATAAATTATTTATTATTGATAGTTTTGAGTCAGAAGCCATGCCACATATTACTAGTAGTACTGAAACAGATTTATTCCTGGAGGTTTCCAAGGCATGCCATTGAGTGTGTTTTGAGACCAATCAGTTGGAGTCATCATCAATTTAACCCTCCTTTAGGAGTAAAGGGACTGAAGTATTGGGGGTGGATAGGGGATTCTCATCTATCCTATGTCACAACTGGGATTCTCAGTATCACCTTTCATGTCAACAATATCAGGCACCCAGGCATGTGCTGCCTGCTCCTAAGTCACCCAGAGAAAAAAGGGGACATTACACCCAGCTTTCATGAGACCCTGTCCAGAACCCTATCCGTTAGACCATTGCTCCACCCTTATTCATCAGCTTAAGCTAGGTCTAAATTGCGGAGCTATTTAGGGATGCCAGAAGTATCCCAAAATGGCTATTCTGTGTCTTTTGAGTGTGCCCGTTATTTTGAAATATAACAGGCTTTCTATTCCGACGTCCCTGTAAACTTCATTCCACGACGGTTAAGGGATATTTCAGAATAGTGCTTTATTTTGAAATTTGGCGTTGTGTAGACCGTGCTAAATTTTGAAATAAGCTATTTCGAAATTACCTCAAAATAAGCTATGCAATTTGTGTTGCACAAACTGCGTAGCTTATTTCGAGGTAAGGTGCAGTGTAGTTGCACCCTTAAAGATTAACCTGGATCAGACTGTTAATATTACTCACAAAAGACTGTCCCAAACCTTTTCTAAAATTCCCACTATATCATGTATTTATACAGGTTGAACTTCTGGGTCTGGCAACATCCGTGGTCTAGCATGATTTTAGTTAGCCAGATGGCCACGTATCATGGATGAGGCCAAGTTTCCCCCCGCAGTTCCTCCAGTCCTAGCTCTCAGTGTGCTGTTATTTAGCTCCTATTTACACCAAAATGTCTTCTAAGCAGTGGAAGTGTTAGTGATGCTACTAGACAATACTGACTTCTATGGTTCAAAAAAATATTCTGGTTTGACACCGGTCAGGTCCCAATGGTGCTGGACTTGAGAGGTTCAGCCTGTAGTTAGATTTATATAAGGACTGGTTTCAGTTTAATATACTACACAGAAGTAAGAAGTTTAATCACCACGACTCGTGCTATGAATCAGAGAACATTTAAAGGGGGATTAGAGGTGAAAGTTACATAATGAAGGTCCCTCTCTACCCCTGAAAGGCAGGTTCATAGATTATACAGGGATCGTCTTGCATAGACCACTTTCAACACGAGTTTTAGCATGAAAAGTGATAAATGCTTCCCAGGTAAGTTATTTTCTTCTAGAGACCAGAACTTTATCACATGAAAGCAAATGGATATCATGTTCTGCATATGAAAGAGTAACAATTACCATGACTTATCCACTTTCATTTTGTTCATTGATTGTTATCATGATCTGGGTTTTATTTGTTTCTAGCCATCTAATTTTGAGATTGCTGCTCTCACAATTTGCATGTTGATTTTTATCATCAAAATACATGGGTATGTTTTGTATGCTACCTTTCTGGACATGTACTGCTCAAAATTGTGACACTTTAATTAAATCTTTGTGTTAATGAATTGAGAAGCAGTTCTCATCTCAATAAATCAGGACTTTACAAAACTTCTCAAATTTATTCAACTAGCAATCAATGTTAATTTCCTTTTGGTTCAGCAACTTCATTTACTCCTTTATTGGAAGTCCAATTATTTCTGATTACAATTTTGATTAATTAAAATATATGTGATATCCAATCTATAGTGTAATATATAGCAATTCAAGTTTTATTACCTTGTGGTATTTAAACTATTTTGAAGCTAATCTAAGGATTTGTCTACATGGTGGTGTAATGCATTCTATGAGAATGTGGTCTCTAAAGCACACCAATGTGTTGCACATTAACTGGTCCACGTAGACCCTCTTAGTGTGCAATAACAGTTCCCTAGTGCACAGTAATGTAGAATAGAACTACATTAAAATGCACCAGCTGTGTATACACCATCAAATTAATCTGCAACGTTAGTGCACATTGATTATATTATCTTTACTATATAGACAAGAATAAATATCAATGTGGATATCCAAAATTCTACCTTCTTATTTTCACATAATTTAGCTGCAGATTAGTTATGCTGCTCCTTATCTGTGCTGTTAATACCATACGCTTTATTTTTGGTCATACAACATTTAATAGGAAATTGCACATGAAAAGTTATGGTTGCTTCTGCAATTATAAAAGTTTGCCTATCATAGCTCATAGGCATTTTGTAAAATTTATGCAGCCCCATGTTCTCTATTTAATGAGTTATTTCTTGGATTTTCAGGCCCACTACAAAAAGCTGTGAGGCTTCTAAGCTCGTTTATCCCCTGCCTCATTGATGCCATATTAACATTTTTTTCCCCGACTTGTCTTTTATTATGTCTTCACCTTCACTTCAATTGGACTCCGAAGTAATAAGTAAAGAATTTCCCCTTGAGGTATTGTATTCAATGAATATATCTATGCCTAATCTATCTCTACAGCTAATCTACACACACACACACTTAATGTGCATGCATATATTTAAAAATTGTCCAACTTGTCAACCCATTAAAATGCTGTAGCAAGTAACATCTATGAAGTTTTGTTAAGGTTTCTCTCCAGATTTGTATGTAGGCTTTGTACTCCTTTCAGTCTTTTAGGGTACGTGTAGAGAGCAGTGCTATTTTGGGATACGTTTAGTATCCCAAAATAGTGTTTTCTGCATCTTAATAGCACACCTGTTATTTCAAAATGCAATCCAATTACAGGTTTGCTATTCTGACATCTCAGTAAACTCATTCCATGAGGATTAAGGGACTTGTTGTTATAGTGGTCTATTTTGAAATTTGGTGCTGTGTAGTTAGCACCAAATTTTGAAACAGACTATCTTGAAATAAGCTTGAAATAAGCTACGCAGTTTGTGTAGCTCAAATTGCGTAGCTTATTTCAAGCTTGCACTGCTGTGTAGATGCACCCTTACATTGGAAGGTGACTATTAGAGACCACAAACAGAACTTTCCTAAGGTAGTGCCTAGGTTACTAGCTAGTAGCAGAGGTCACTACAGAATATGTAAGGAGCTAAATGTCTACATACAGTCTCATTACAAAACATAGACCTATGGGTCTAGCTAATCAACATATAATCAAGAGCTACACTTCTCTCTATTCTCACATTACATCCTCAGCTTTCTCACTGGTGGGATCCCATTTAACACATATGGCATTCCAATTGGTGCATATGCGTGGTTGGGATCCCATCACCCTCTTTACATTGCTTCACAGAACCCATATGTCCTCAGCAAGCTGCCACCTCTCCTTCTTGACCAGGCTCAGGGGCAGAGGAGGCAACACAAGAATGTGTTAGCTTGGTGCTCTTTATCTGAAGGATTCTAGGAGCTAGAGACCCAGGAGGAACCACCACTACCTGCTCCAGTCATGCTGGTCACTGACAGCTTCAATCACTGCTTTTTCCTCTTTCCCAAGGACAGATGGGTGGGGGATCTTTTCCTTTTTCCCTCCCATTGGAGGAACCGAGAGTATGAATTTCTCATAGCATCTATGGCCAAGAGGGGCCCCTGCTCCCCTTCTCTGCCTCCCTGTCTGGAAAGCCTACACCTTGCAACTAGTTTGCTAAATTATGTTGCCTTGCCTCGCTGCAAATTGTTATTGCCACTTTTGTAACTTTTCGTTGGGACAAAATGCACTTTTGGCCTTGCGTGTCAAACAACTGTAATGTACTTTATGTAATTAGCAAATTGTACACTTATATGTACTTCTAGGATAAGTGGCTTAAGATGTGATGAAAAAGCTAAAGCACTCCTAAGATAAAAAGATTAAGAAATTTCTGAAACTGTACAAGTGATAGGAGGTTTCTTTGACAAAGTCTGATCATTTTTTTTTCATCACTTGAGGAACCATTTGAGACATTTTGACACTTTGTTAAGCAAACACACTACACTTCTGACATTCTATTGTACAGTTGAGTTCGTTAGGTCAATCAGTTTAGATAATTCAACTGTGGTAAGATAACGTGGTTCTGAATCAGTTGACATACCATCTAAGTGATGTTTTCCCAGCTTTTCCCTCTTCAGGATGTATATGCATAGAAAAAAATTGGGTCGCATTCTTCCAATACTCACACGGATGCGCAAGGGAAGGAACAGGAGGCAAAGAGCTTTTCCTCCACCTCACTTGGGTCTACCTGCCAAATAGTCATCCACAGTCCTGGGAGAAATTGTGGCCCCAGTCAAGTTAATGGGAGTTTTCCATTGACTTCAATGGTGCCAGGAGGAATTCCCTCTTGTGTTTGCAATCCTTGATGTAGTTGATTGATTCCTTAGGCCTGAGAGCAGCACACTCTGTATAGGGTGACTAGTGCACCATATACCAGCTGGTTATCCCTGGTCAATGCTGAGGGAATGAATGATGGCCATCCAGAAAAGGATTAAATGAAATACAGGTTGAGTCAATGTACACAAGTTCAGCTTTTCCACTTGGTCTGCATTGGTCCAAGTTGTGGTGGGACCTTTATCATAATGCTTTTATTTCAGCTGGGAAAACCCTCTCTTATTAGCAGTATTTTACACTTCCGCCAATAAGCTAGTGGTTTCTTGCTATAAAAAAGTAACATCAGAAGCACAAATAAATGGTTATCTGATGCTACTAGGATGGTTTCAGAGTGCCCTGTCAGGTAGTTTTGATTAAAGATATGCATTTCAGTGAGATGGTTAAGCTTTAGAATACCTAATCCAAAAATTCAGGTTTTCAATTCATAACGATCTTGAACCCCTCCTTCCTCCATCCCACTCTTCCTGCTTGATGGTAGTTTGGTAAGTGAAGTATATAAATTAAAAAAAAAAAAAAAAAAAAAAAAAGGACAGTACTCAGGAAATTCTGAACTTTGTAAGTAACACCACAAAACAAGACAGGAAGCTATTCTGAGTACATTCTGACTCTTGATGAAACAAGAGCCTATCTTCATCTGCCCAGCCACCAGGGAAGCAATAGCATATCTTATCAAATACATCATTAAGGCGAACTTATTAATAGAGCTGGTTTTGAATTTGAAAAAAAAATAGCAAATTTTTTCCTCAAAATTTCTGTTTGAGAGAGAAACACATTTTCCCTGGTTATTTTCATCACCATCTGTAGTTTTCAGTCCCAGACTTTAAATATTTCTGTTTTTTCAAGCAATTCCACTTACTGAATGCCATAACTTGGGGGGAGGAGGGAAGAAATAGAAATGAAAACTGTCAAGCTAAGACCCTGCTTCTATAACTGGATAGACTGAACCCAAAAGGGCTGTGCATAGTCATAAGCATCCACACTAACTGATCAGATTTCAGTATCAGGAATAGTTTAACCCTTTAAAAACAAAGAAATCCAAAATAAACACAGGTCCATTATTCATGGAAATACCTAATGAAAGTTTCTGTAAATACTAAAACATGTTATGCACACATAAATGGAGAAATCCTGGCCTCACTGGAATCAGTAACAAAGTTCCCAATTAAGTTTCCCTGAGGTTTAGGATTTTACTCATAATGGTTAGCTATATAATATCTACTGGTTTTTATAAAAACTATATTTTAAAAAAACATTGTAATTAAAAATGATTCAATGCTTGATATTTTTAAAATGTAGGAGAAAAATATTTTAACAGTTTATGTAATGAATGTTGAATAGACCTTTTTAACTGATGGCTGGTAGCTCCCACTACTGCTGTCTTGCAAATAAACACTTCCTTGAAGATTTCTATTTCTGGATTTAGCAAATAATGGCAAGTATCCAGTTTGCAAAATATGTAGTATTTCAACTTTTTAAAAAGGTAAGAATGTTAGGATTTTTCCTTTTCAGGGGTATATACAATGGCTAATGACCTCTGTGTTTATACCAGAAACACATGGTTCTATGCTTCCTTTCATTTTATAAAAGGATCTGCACACACACTGAGATGAAGTGTTTTAGGATTTTAAAAAGATCCCAACATGATTGTACAGTTTTCAGCCATGGGTTTCTTGCTTTGTGTTACATGTATTTAAAGGATAATACGCTATTCTGTTATTAAACTCATAGACACCATGTCCTTTGCAATTTTGCATATTTATTTTCATCAGATTCCATTTCTTAGATATAGAGATTACAACACTGGAAAGCAAAAAATCATTGTTGTATTCTGAGATAAACAGGTCATTTTCAAGTGGCTGCAGAGTCGGCATTAAGAAGACTGTACATTGGGGTCTCCATGGAACAACTGGAGCAAATTAACCAATTATCAATTGATGCTTATTGGGAGTGAGACTGCACCTTGAAAACATTGGGCCATATTACACAGCAGTTTAGAGCAGCTCCTATCCGCAGGAGAATCTCTGGAGAGACATTGTACCCCAGGAAGAATGCTCAATGACTCAGGACGCTTCCTCCGTGCATATAGCTAGCTGGAACATGCCCATTGCTCCATCCCTTTGGAGGCTAGACAGCTAAAGTTTCCATTGTCTGCATTGTCTGTGATGCTGAGGTAGAAGAGCCATGGTCTTCCCTCCCCCTTACTTTCTCTGTGGATTCCTGAGGACGCCACTAGGGAGCAATCCCGGCACTCAAGAGCACACTCAACCAAACACTTATTAGAATGATTGCTATTATGACTGCTTCCCTATCGGGGCGAGGGGGACACCTCTTTAATGGCCAAGCATCATCTGGGCCTTAGACAAGGGAAAGGAGAAAGCAAGAAATTCTGATTCACCCACTGGTCTTTGACCAAAGACCAGATGATGGTAGCTGAATGACAGAGTCAGTAACTGCTTTTGAATTTACTTCATTTGCATAATGAAATCCAGCTTGGTAACAAAGTTTTAAAACCTTCATTGGTTTTTCTGACACATTAGAACAGTTAAATTGTATTATATAGCTTTGTCATTGGCACAAGCAGCAACAACAGCTTAATCATCATGTTTTATTCTTAAGGCCTTATTATAGGCATCTCACAAGCAACTGCAGTAAACCCATAAAACATTAAAACATACAACTGATAAAATATGACAAGATAAAAATCACAAACTATAAATTCTGGAATACTGTGGTTTGCTGAAAATATTTTCAAATTAATAAAAGACGTGTGTATTCACTTCTTACCAATTTTTAACGTATTACTGATGTTTGTAGTAGGGCTCTGTGAGATATATATTATATCTCCTTCACATTTAGATCACAAAGTAAACATTTTTAAAGAACGCACATACCTGTTACCTGCATGAGACTTTGCTTTGAAGGAATTGCAAACTCCTTCCACATTTGGCTTGTTACAGTTGTTTGGGATTTTACCATGCAATAAACATTAGACATGTAAAAGACCAACATGAACATTTTGAATAATTTAATCAGTCTGCTCGATAAAAATATACACCAAAGTGGGTGTTTAGTACTATCAGTAAAGTGATTAGATCAAAGTAAAACTATGATTGTACAAGAAGAGTTTGCAGGATTGAAGCTTTTTTTGTATGCCAATTCTGTTTTTCAATCACAATTCTGTTCTTTTCCTTTGAGATTATTTTACCCCCACTATTTCAGAAGGGATTGAAGTTAGACTTTTCAGATAGTAAAGGTCAAATTATTCTTTATTTCCCCTCCAGTACAATATTTCCTTTTAAAAACCAATCTTCTGGTATTAATTTTCCATGATTTTTCAAAACTAATTACCCTTTCTTCACTAAATTCATTAGCAGACAACATTCTTGCTAGTCAGATGCTCACATTTTCCACACCCGTGACTTTGTATAGAATGTATTTCCCAAACTATATCTTTACCTATATTATCAGATACACAAGCTTATTTTTACTTGATATATTGTCCATATCCATTTTTCATGTATCTAATTGAAATAGTTTTAAAAACCATTTTGTAATTCAGCAATTTTAAAATTTTAGCTGAATTCACTCCCTCTGTTTATTAAGCCTACTTAGTGAGCCTACTTTCTGTTCAGAAATTCTTTTGCATCCAGATGTATTGCTAAAATAAAATAAAGTAAGACAGGAAGCATAGCCCATAATGACTTGAACACTGGATGGGTAGACAGAAGCTCTGGATTCAATTCCTACCTTTTCCTCAGATGTGTTATGTGATGCTGCTCTTGTTACTTTTATGTGTCTGTATCTCCTCTCTGTTTAAACTAAGTTATTCACTGCAAGAATTGTCTCCTTTGAGTATTTACACAGCACCGAACATGGAAGGTCACTACATTTTTCTGGGTCTTAATATAAATTATTATTATTATTATTATTAATGACTAATCTGATTCTGAGGCTATGTCTAGACTGCAGAGTTTTTCGAAAAACTCTGCCGCATCCAGGGAAAACGCCCACTTTTTCGGAACAGTTTCTGAAAAAGCGGGCTCATTCTTTTGGCATACCTGTATTCCTCTCAGAGAGAGGAATAAGGGATGTTCCGAAAGAGGAGGTTTTTTCCAAAATTTGGCCCCATGTACATGGGCCAAGTTTTGGAAAAGCCTCTTCTGATAAAAAAAAAAAGCGGAAAAAGATACACAAATTGTGGTTCGCAATTTGTGTATCTTTTTCTGAAAGAAGACCTTCAGTCTACATGTTGCCTGATTAAAAGATGTCAGCCTTGAAGATTTCTAAGCCAGCTTTTCCTCCTCTTCCTTTGTTTCTCATAGATCCCTTTCCTTACAGTTTAAAACACTTTGCTTGCTTGCATTCCAAAAAGGATTTTTAATTATAAACTATCTTCCCTGTCTATGTATCTATTAGAGACCAAAAAAAGTAAGAAAGGGACTGAAGCAATTAGGAAGGATGACAGGAAATAAAAAATGTGAGACAGAAAAAGCCAACAAAATTCCACAATGAAGAGAAATCACACTTCTTAGTAATACCTCTTGAAAATCTCTAGCTCCAATCCATAGATCTGTAGATGTTTTGTTCTGTCCGCGTCTGTAAAAGTCTAATTTAGGTCTTGGTGGGTCATTATAAGTCTAGTCTAGTCTTGTGTAAGATAATGAAGCTGCAGCCCTAGTTTGTATGGGTCAGCAAGCCTGTAGTCATGGTCTGTCCATGTGAGTAATAATTCAAAGTTGGCACTTAATAGAGTAGAGATATTCCAGGGTGCTACTGTTTACATTTATAAGCAGTTTGTGGGCAATGATATTTTAATTGCTTTTCCTCAAACAGTTCCCTTGCCAGTTGCTGGAAACAAATTGCAAGTTGAATGGTCACTGTTTGAATGATTAGAGAATATTTGTCAGGCTGATTTTAGCAGTTTGTTTCAAAAGGAAGTTGTTTGGTGCCTGACCCAAAGTCCATTGAAATCAATGGGAGACTGTCCACTGATTTAATAGGTTTTCAATTAAGCTCACTAGAAAAAGAGAAAAGAAGAGAAGATAAATAAAAGTTTTAAAACAAATTTTTAAAAGTGAGAACTAAAAGATTAAACTGATAAGGAATATGAGGAGTAGACAAAAAAATTAAAATAGCTTGCTTTACAGAAAAATACACAATACCTGCTACTATCAGAAAGTTATAGTCATGAACAAACATCATACGTTTAAAGAAGTTAAATCTGCTCGTGTATTTATTCATCTTAATGGTAAGGAGATTGGCAAGAAAACCCTTTCAGTTCCTCCTCATACAGACTATAAGTGTCTGCAGTCCCTGCTGCATTACATATCAATGGTAGCTCAGGCAGGATGGCTGGTTATGTCTGCATTTGTTTCATGGCTCACAAGACGCAGTTGCCATCACATTTCTGAAAATCCTTATACAGGAGCTAAATTATTCTTACTCTTGTCACAAAATAACCCAATATGGGATTATAGTAATTTGTTGGCCTTGCTGTCTAAAGATTTGATCCTGACCACAGATATCACATCCAATTCACTTTTAAGCCAATGGGTGTTGTGAGCACATATCTGAGAGAAGAATTCAACTCTAAAAACCTATTCAGCTTCCAGTCTATGGAGTTATTCTTTTGTTTTGGTTCATGTGATGTTTGACTAAAGATTGCTGACACTTCCTTGCCTATCAAATTGCTGTTTCCTCTCCAGGAAAACAAATTTCTGAGGATTCAAGTTCTCATGATTTCAATGGTACTAAATGGATATATGCTACTAGAAATAGTGCCGTTTTTTGCTTCTACCTAGGTTTAGAATTTTATAATCATAAATGTTTACTTCAGAGTTAAGACACTAAATGGAAGGGTATGGAGTAAATTGGAAGATGTGGTGGCAGCCCTAACTCAAAGAATTCATATTAGTTTGCATTATATGTTTCATCTAACTTTTGAGAAGAAAAAAACCTTAAAAAAAAGAGCAGTCCTGTAGTACCTTAGAGACTAACAAAAAATGTCATACAGTATCATGAACCTTCATGGGCATAATTCACTTCTTCAGATGAGTGGAGCAAGAGGCCTCATTTTAAGAAGTGGGTTATGCCCACAAAAGCTCATGGTACTATATAAATTTTTGTTAGTCTCTAAGGTGCTATAGAGCCACTCATTTTTTAAGGTTGGTTTTTTTGTTTTGTTTTGTTTTGTTTTTTAAGTTAAAGACTAACAGGGATTCTCCTCTGAGACTTTTGGGGGGAATATAGTCTGAATGTAAGTCCAAGGTGTCCTGGATTGTCTTTCCTTATTCTTTCAAACACCTTTTCTCTGGATTCTGCTTATTTTAGTTCAGGTTTATGTGTTTATTTGTTCAAATACTGGCAATCGTTGGGTCTTGTTTAAATGATGGCAATTAAAGGCCAATTATGGTTATCACATGCTACTTTTGAGTGCTTTAAGCAGGTTATCCATCAGCTTTGAGGCATGCATATATTCAGTTATTATGATGAAAAAGTAAGCAAATTTGAAATAAGCCATCCTGAGTGACATAAGATATACCTACCTAAGCACCAGTGTGAACCGCACTGTATCAGCGGGATAGCTTCTTCCACTGAAATAGCTATGATTGCTCATCAGAAGGTGGATTAAATCAATGGGAGACCTCTCTTTTGTCAGGTTAGAGTGGCTAGACCAGAGAGCTTATAGCAGCACAACTTCATCAGTGTGACTATGCTGCTGAAAGCTCTCTAGTATAGCCATACTCTAAGACTGACTACAGTGTGGACAGTGTTCTACCTTAATGCAGACCTGCACAAAACAAAGATGTTCGACTGGCAAAATCCAATAAAACAAAGTTTTTCCAAAATCACAAAACAAATGGTGAAGTAGGTTACCTGTCTGAAATACATGTACACATCCACAACAAAACTAATATTTCCTTTAAAAAGACTCAAGAATCTCATTTTGGATGAAAAGGATCTTCTTTGTCCTCTAAGACAACTTCTCCTTGTCCTCTTCCTTGCTGAGCAGAAATGCAATGCAAGACAGTATCCTCAGCTGTACAACACGTTCTACCTTTCTAGGTCTGGTCTTACATTGATTATTTTATATGTCCCGAATTTCCCAGTGGATTAGTACTGAGGTTGCTAAAGAATCTATACATTCATTTGCATGCTCCAGTTACATCTGATTTCCAATTAGAGCAAGGGTGGTCCATATGCTACAGTGCTAGCCTGAGACATTGGAGACAAAGTTTCTATTTGCTGTTCACTAGTTTATGACTCATGGTCAAGTCAGTTAAGGTATCTATGAGTAAATTCCATCATGAGGAAGTATCATTACACCAGCTGTGATCAAGCTAGCATGCTAAAAATAGAAATGTAGCGTCAAAATACAAGCAGCAGAAGGGATGAGTCACCCAAAGTTCAATACCTTATAAAACCATTGGTATGTTTTCTGAATGGTTAACCGCTTACGCCTCAATGGCTACACTTCCATTTTTGGCATATTAATGTAATGAATTTCCTACCTTCCTTTAGGGTATGTCTACACTTTGAACTGGAGGTGCAATTCCCAGCTCAGGAAAGCATGTTGGCACTAGCTCTCTTTTAACTATCATGGTAAGTCACTGATTGCAGTATAGCTGCCCCAAGTACCTGCCCATAAGAGACACTGGGTACATACTTGGGTGGCTAGACCCTCCTGTCCCGCACACTGCCATGACTACACTATTTTCAGCACACTTGTGTGATCATAGCTAATGTGAATATATCTCCTCAAGATGGGAGGGACATCAACAGCTTGAAATATGGACATCCCAGAAAATTCTATGTGCCTTCATTCCCCATCTGTAAAATGGAGAGAATAGCACTGCTGTCTCTCACTGGAGTCTCCTGAGGAGAATGATAATAAAAAAAGATTATGAGGTGCTCAGATATTATAACAGTGAGTGCCATAAAAGTACCACAGACAATGCTTCAAAACTCAAAGAAGTGCTGTTCAAACAAACAGACATGGCTCTTGTTTTAAAAAGGCCTCAACTCATCCCTCTTTTTTCATTTGCAATTGAAATCCAACAATTACTCATGGAAGCAATGTCTACGATTTAGATATCTAAGTGGACACAGGTAGGATTTTAAGGGTACGTCTAGACTACAAGCTTCTTTCAAAAAAAGCTTTTTTGAATGATATTTTTCAAAAAAGCTTCTTTCAAGAGAGTGTCCAGACTACAAAAGCAGATTAAAAAAGCGATCGGCTTTTCTGAAAGAGAGCATCCAGACTGCTAGGGCGCTCTCTCACAAAAAGGGCACCCGGAACCATTTTAGGCAGGCCATTTTTAAAAAAAAAAACTGCCTCCCCCGCGTCCATACATGCCTTTTTTCAAAAGAGCTCTTTCAAAAAAGGTGTTCTTCCTCGTAAAAAGAGGTTTATTAATTTCAAAAGAAGCGCTGTGTTCTTTAGATTTACTTTCTAAAGAATGTGACTGTAGTCTGGATGCAGTGAAGTTTTTTCGAAAAAAGGGCAGTTTTTTCGGAAAAACTCCGTAGTCTAGACCGTAGGTATTTATATTCACAATTGACTTGCCCCAAAGAGAAGCTATTGCAGAAGGTTAGACAATGGAAGTTACAGCTGTTCGGGCATATCTGCAGAATGAATGATGAGTGAAAAGTTAAGGCCTTAGTATTTGGCATAATGCATAGTCTGAATAGGAGAGGCAGACCCCACAGACAATGGGTAGATGATATAGTAGATTATTGCAGAGCTAGTCTACAGAAACTAAGCCACTCTGCACTGGACAGGGAAAGGTAGAAGGAAATAGTGAGGGAGACATCGAACACCAACTGGCATTGAGCCCATGCTTGATGATGATGATGATGATAATGATAATGAAGAAACAAACAAATAAAAAAAATAGCCCAGCAATGAAAGTCTCAGTATTATGAAAAATGCAGCCAAGTTGAGTTCTGGCACCATTGGGGCCTAAAACATTATGTGAGCAAATATAGCAGCCCACATAAGTGAAGTTAAACTAGAGTTTGCTCTAAAGTCTTGCACCCATATTTACTTCCACACTATCTATACCTTGTTAGATAACAGTCCAAACAATGACTATCCATGGGATGAAACAAGTTTTGTGCTACATGAATCAGAGCCATAGTGGGTTGAATTATTTTGCTCATAGAATTGTAATGAATAGCGGTGTCAGAGACTTTTAATGAAGAGTTGTAATGATAGTTTCCATTTGTTCTTATTAATAAAAATGGCACTTATAAATATTGAATTTCATATAATCTACTTACAATATTTTTATTTTATTTTTTTGTTTTCTACAAAAAGCAAAAAATATAAATTAACTTTTGATCTATTCATGAAGACTCACTTTATGTTATTCTTCACTCAGACAACAGCAAAATGTATTAATATTCTATGAACAAAAAAGTAATTATCATTTGTCATGGATCCTTGTCTTTAAAAAGGCTGATACAGTCTTATCAGCATTCAACAACTGATTTGGGAAGAATGCAGAAAAGAAACCCTTTAGTATAACTGAAAGGAGAGAATTAAATAATATCTGTGGGACCTTCTTGCTCTTGGTCAACATTACAAAGCCCCTTAAACCCAGTGAAGGGCTTTGTTCATAGTGCAAAATAATATATCAAATACCAAAAACAGTATTCAATAAATATTGCATGACCATAGACCTGTCTCACAAAATTCTATTCACTGACAGCAAGTATTTTTTTAAATAGGCAAGTAAAAATATAATTATCTGAAAGCTATAGACCTCACATTCAATTACTTTGTCACAGCTCTCAATGAAACAGATTCCAAAATCACACCAGGATGAATTTATGTTGTTACTGAATCCTGGTTGTGTTTTGGGAGCCATAGTCAAACAGGACCAAAAATAAAATCAAATTCCTAAATCCCAGGATATTGATTCTAGAGCCACTAGAAGCAAAATAGACAAAATTATAGGCAACTTTTGATTCACAGGATCATGGTGTATCTGTAAGAAGTCTGGTCAGGTGCCTGATGAATCCATCTATGGCTGATATGCCCAGCTAAAGAGTGACACAGTTTATTACAAGTTTCACAGATCTAAGCATTGTCTGAATTGCAATCCAAAATCACAGAACACTCTATCCTTCTCTCACACTTTTGCTCTATCCTTTGGACCAAAGCTGCTTTGTGACCAGGGAGCTTGCGAACAGGAACAGCTAACAGGGAGTTTGGCGAGGGAGTTTAGAGGGGGAGGTTAGAGGGCACTAGGGACTTCTGACCTTCTTAAAAACAACTCTTATAATAATCTATATTCCAGAGGTTTAAAAAGAATCCCAGTTTCTGCTTAAACTTATTCATTAGAAAAATGGAGACAGAAACCCAGCAGCAGAGTGGGGGCTATCCTGTTTATTGCATCGAGTGTAACATGTATAATTACCTGCCCTGTGGGCGGGTGGCATATGTGTGCACCCGTTGCAAGGAGCTCCTGACCCTCAGAGACCGGGTTCGGGCTTTGGAGGCCAGGGTGGCTGAACTGGAGGAGATAAGGGAGGTAGAGAGATATGTTGATGAGACTTTCCGGGACATTGAAGTACTGTCCCACCTCCAGTCTGAGAGCCCCAGTGCTCTTAAGGAGGATGAAAGTCTCAAGGAAACAGAGCATTCAATGGGAGCAGAGGGAAACCATCCCGTAGTTGGGACCCTCCTCCCAGAGGATGTTGCGGTATCCTCTCGCACTGAGGATACCTCTGAGGGGGAGGGAATGCCAGTTAGGAAGAGGCAGGTGTTAGTAGTGGGTGATTCGATTGTTAGAAACATAGATAGTTGGGTTTGTGATGACCGGGAGAACCGTATGGTCACTTGCCTGCCTGGTGCGAAGGTTGCGGATCTCTCGAGGCATCTAGATAGAATTATGCGTAGTGCTGGGGAGGAGCCGGTGGTCGTGGTACATGTAGGTACCAATGACGTAGGGAAGGGTAGGAGAGATGTCCTGGAGGCCAAATTTAGGCTGCTAGGAAAGAGACTGAAATCCAGGACCTCTATGGTGGCATTCTCGGAAATGCTTCCAGTTCCATGCGCAGGGCTGGGTAGGCAGGCAGAGCTTCAGAGTCTCAATGCGTGGATGAGATGATGATGTAGGGAAGAGGGGTTTGGATTTATTAGGAACTGGGGACACTTTTGGGAGAGGGGGAGCCTATACAGGAAGGATGGGCTCCACCTAAACCAGGGTGGAACCAGACTGCTGGCACTAAACATTAAAAAGGTCGTAGAGCAGTTTTTAAACTAAGAGATGGGGGAAAGCCGACTGGTGCGGAGATGCACGTAAATCGGAGGGAGACTTCTCTTAGAGGAGAATCCCTTGATAGAGATTCTCTAAGCTGTAGTCAGAAAGAGAGGAGGGGAGAGGGCAAACCATGGGCTAGAGCAGACAAACAACCGCATGCAAAGGAATCCAATGCACCAGGGAAGGGCAGACAAATAAGCAGTGGCAAATTTTTAAAGTGCTTCTACACAAATGCTAGGAGTCTGACTAATAAGATGGGTGAACTAGAGTACCTAGTATTAAATGAGGAGATTGACATAATAGGCATCACTGAAACCTGGTGGAATGAGGAAAATCTGTGGGACACAATCATACCGGGATATAAAATATATCGAAAGGCTAGAGCGGGCCGGGTGGGTGGTGGAGTGGCACTGTATGTGAAAGATAATGGAGAATCAAATGAAATAAAAATATTAAGTGAATCAACGTGCTCAATAGAATCGCTATGGATAGTAATTCCATGCTCCAATAATAAGAAATTAGCAGTAGTGATATATTACCGACCACCTGACCAGGACAGCGATACTGACATTGAAATGCTGAGGGAGATTAGAGAGGCTACCAAAATAAAGAACTCTATAATAATGGGGGATTTTAATTATCCCCATGTTGACTGAGTACGTCACCTCAGGAAGAGAAGCAGAGATAAAATTTCTCAATGGCCTAAATGACTGCTTCTTGGAGCAACTGGTGCAGGAACCCACAAGGGGAGAGGCAATTCTCGATTTAGTCCTGAGTGGAGCGCAGGATCAGGTCCAGGAAATAACCGTTACAGGACCGCTTGGGAATAGTGACCATAATATAATAACATTCAACATTCCTGTGGTGGGTAGAACACCTCAGCAGTCCAGCACCCTGGCATTTAATTTCAAAAAGGGGAATTACACAAAAATGAGGAGGCTAGTTAAACACAAATTAAAAGGCACAGTGACTAGAGCCAAATCCCTGCAAGCTACATGGAAACTTTTTAAAGACACCATAATAGAGGCCCAACTTAAATGTATACCCCAAATTAAAAAACATAACAAGAGACCTAAAAAAGTGTCACCGTGGCTTAACCACCATGTAAAAGAAGCAGTGAGGGACAAAAAGGCATCTTTTAAGAAGTGGAAGTCCAATCTTAGTGAGATAAATAGAAAGGAACATAAACACTGTCAAATCAAGTGTAAAAATGTAATAAGAAAAGCAAAAAAAGATTTTGAGGAACAGCTAGCCAAAAACTCAAAAAGAAATAACAAAATGTTTTTTAAGTACATTAGAAGCAGGAAGCCTGCTAAAAAACCTGTGGGTCCCCTAGACGATCGAACTATAAAAGGCGCAATCAAGGACGATAAAGCCATTGCGGAGAAACTAAATGATTTCTTTGCTTCAGTATTTACGGCTGAGGACGTTCGGGAGATTCCCAAATCTGCACCGTCCTTTGTGGGTGATGAATCTGAGGAACTGTCCTGGATTGAAGTGTCATTAGAGGAGGTTTTGGAACAAATAGAAAAACTTAATGTTTACAAATCTTCGGGACAGGATGGCATTCATCCAAGGGTTCTAAAAGAACTCAAATGGGAAATTGCTGAACTATTATCTGTGGCTTGTAACCTATCCCTTAAATCGGCTTCCGTACCTAATGACTGGAAGGTAGCTAACATGACACCAATATTTAAAAAGGGCTCCAGAGGCGATCTGGGCAATTACAGACCGGTAAGTCTAACTTCAGTACCGGGCAAATTAGTCGAAACAATAGTAAAGAATAAAATTGTGAAGCATTTAGAAGAACATAATTTGTTGGACAAAAGTCAACATGGTTTCTGTAAAGGGAAATCCTGTCTTACTAATCTATTAGAGTTCTTTGAAGGGGTTAACAAACATGCGGACAAGTGGGATCCAGTAGATATAGTATACTTAGATTTTCAGAAAGCCTTTGACAAGGTCCCTCACCAAAGGCTCTTGTGTAAATTACATGGCCATGGGATAAGAGGGAAGGTCCTTTCTTGGATTGAGAACTGGTTAAAAGACAGGAAACAAAGGGTAGGAATAAATGGTAAATTTTCAGAATGGAGAGGGGTAACTAGTGGTGTCCCCCAAGGGTCGGTCCTAGGACCAATCCTGTTCAACTTATTCATAAATGATCTGGAGAAAGGGGTAAGCAGTGAGGTGGTAAAGTTTGCAGATGATACCAAACTGTTTAGGATAGTCAAGACAGAAGCAGACTGTGAGGGACTCCAAGAAGATCTCACCAAACTGAGTGATTGGGCAACAAAATGGCAAATGAAATTTAATGTGGATAAGTGTAAAGTAATGCACATCAGGAAAAATAACCCCAACTATACGTACAGTATGATGGGGGCTAATTTGGCTACGACAAATCAGGAAAGAGATCTTGGAGTTATCGTGGACAGTTCTCTGAAAACTTCCACGCAGTGTGCAGCGGCGGTCAAAAAGGCGAATAGGATGCTAGGAATTATTAAGAAAGGGATAGAAAATAAGACCCAGAATATCTTACTGCCCCTGTATAAAACTATGGTACGCCCACATCTTGAATACTGTGTACAGATGTGGTCTCCTCACCTCAAAAAAGATATTTTGGCCTTGGAAAGGGTTCAGAAAAGGGCAACTAAAATGATTAGGGGTTTGGAACAGGTCCCATATCAGGAGAGGTTAAAGCGACTGGGACTTTTCAGTTTAGAAAAGAGGAGACTGAGGGGGGATATGATAGAGGTACATAAAATCATGAGTGGTGTGGAGAGGGCCGATAAAGAAAAGTTATTTATTAGTTCCCTAAATAGAAGAACTAGAGGACACCAAATGAAATTAATGGGTAGCAGGTTTAAAACTAATAAAAGAAAGTTCTTCTTCACACAGCGTGTAGTCAGCCTGTGGAACTCCTTGCCAGAGAAGGCTGTGAAGGCTAGGACTATAATAGAGTTTAAAGAGAAGCTAGATAATTTCATGGAGGTTAGGTCCATAAAAGGCTATTAGCCAGGGGATAAAATGGTGTCCTTGGCCTCTGTTTGTCAGAGGCTGGAGAGGGATGGCAGGAGACAAATTGCTTGATCATTGTCTTCGGTCCACCCTCTCTGGGGCACCTGGTGCTGGCCACTGTCGGCAGACAGGATACTGGGCTAGATGGACCTTTGGTCTGACCCAGTACGGCCATTCTTATGTTCTTATGTTGAACTGCACCCAGTGCCAAATGTTCAATCCAGATTGAACGGGATTCTACACATGCCTCCCAGCTTTCCACATTGATGTTGAACAACTTCATATCATTTTTACACACAATGGTAGTGCCAAAAAGTGTGACCCCACTTTCTAGAGTATTCATGAATCTCATTGTACAAAATTTTCTTGGGGATGTGGTCTCCCATAGATTCCTCTGACATGAGCAAGCTATCATGAGCTCCTCTTTTTCATAATGGTTTCTAAATGTGTCAGTCCTGCATGTTCCATCACTTCTACTTTTGGTATTTTGTCTTCCAACTTTACTTTTCAGATCTGGCAGAGGCATTTCATATGAAAGCTGTTTCATTCCAAGTTTATGTAGTCCATGTTTCTGAAGCATAAAGCATAGATGACAGCATGATTTGGATTTGGATCTTCATAGACTTAGATCTTCATAGATTTGAATCTCCATCTTAGTCAATACTTTGCTATTATTTCATGCATGTTTCTGTAACAGCCCAGCATTTTATCTGCTTTTCTGATTCTGTTAATTAGTTCAATCTAAAGGACAAAATTACTACTGTCCATGATGCCAACAGATTTAGTACTGGAGTAAAGTGAGGCATTAGTTCTTCAACTCCTTGGTATGTGATCACAGTGTTCTTAAAACTAATCATCAAACCAAAGCTCTTGCATTACACAAAAAAACTGCCCAAGCAATTTTGCAGAGAAGATTAACTGTGGGCAACCAAGGAAACATTATCAATCAGAACCAGCTCTTTCATCTAGATTTTTCTCTCCACTCTTTTGCACACTCACTAACATCTGTGTGTGTGCACACATGCGCATGGGTGAACATATACATATATACACATCCAAACTACAACTATAGCTCAGAGGGAGAAAAGGAGATTTGGAACTAGTACAGGACATAATCTGACCTATCTACTAGAAGTCTCAGAGGGGTAGCCATGTTAGTTTGTAATTTAAAAAAAAACAATGAAAAGTCCTATAGCACTTTAGAAAATAGCAAAACCCACTTTCTCAGATGAGTAGAGAGATAGAGCAGAGAAAGAAGGTGGGAACTCGAATATAATATCTGTATAAAATATATCTACTATATCTATTTTAAAAAGCAAAAACAATTTTCTTTAAAAGTATATTTATGGGCAAACAGGAAATAAAATCCTCACTTAGTGTGATGATACAGTTGTATTCAAAGAGGGGGAAAGTGCTGCCATAGGCAGGGAAATCACCTCATACTTCCCTTTATTTTCTTGGCAAATATTTTCTTCAAAAGGCTCCTCAAACTCTCCTCCATAACATCATCCACTTCAGTTCCCAGGCAGTAAATTCAAACTTTAAACAGCTTTTTGCATTTCCGTTAGCTTTACCATGATTGCAGCTTAAGTTGAAAACACCTACTTGACTGGAATAATTAATTTCTCATTTTAAGATTTCCCTACCATCATCACCACTCCAGAAATCCCAAAACCAAATGAAATAAAAATGAAAACACTTTTGTCAAATATTTTAGAAGTTAGAAGTGTTCACCCAGCTTTAAGTTCTGGCATGTTGCTTGTGAGCCAAAGAAATAACATTTGTCTTGAAAGAATCTAACACATTTTCAGTAACAATTAATAATTCTACAGCAAAATCACAGCAAGAAATACTATAAGCTATATCTTAAATTATGAAGTGCCAAGTGAAAATAACAGAATGTCCAGAAGATATTGCTAGGTGACACCTAGCAATATAGCATTTGTAAGACATAAGATTGATAACATCAGCCATAGAGAAGAATGAATTCATATTCTCCCTGGGAATTAGAGTATCTGCAATATAGAGCATGAGAGGGATAAATAGCTGAGTCTGAGAGACATCTCATGATGGAAACATGAGCAAAAAAGGGCTTGGGGGGGAGAAAGATAGAGGTCTTGATTAGAAACCAAACCCAAGGGAAAGGCCAAGGAAAAAGGAAGGAGTCACTGGGAAAGAACTGGAATAAGCTCGCTGTACTCTGAGGAAGATTACCTGAATGTATGTATGTACGTACGTGTTAGTGTGTATGTCCCCTAATCCTTTTATTTTTGGTCCTCTGCTAACATCTGCTGTACTATGCTGCTGTCAGCCAATGACTTTCTATTTAAATGATTCAGATGCAATTACAAGATATACTCAGCACTGCAGAAGACATTATACACTTGCATCAACCAGGAATATTAAGCAGATGCCCAGGAATTTAACAAATAATCAGGTTTGGTCAGGAAATACGTTTTGTGTTTCAAGATGTATTATATGAACTTGTGCATTGCTTAGACACATCCAGCACTATCCATTTTTAAAAACTAGACTAGATGCATCACAATTTTTAAGTTTTTGTAACAGCTTCCTATAGATGGAGCATCTGGCTCCAGGTCTTTCTGCTTTCCCAAGTGTATATGTCTGATATCAGTTCCTTGATTACAAATTTAATGTAAAGTTTAACCATGAAGGAAGGTCTGCTGTGGCCAGATATCAAACTATGTAATTCCTGATTAGCAAATAAAGTAGAGTAAACAGACTAGTCTTGAAAATGAGTCCCACTACCTAGCATTATCCACTTTTCATCAACTGGAAAAAGCATTACTTTGTAATTGCAGAAGCTATCCTCCTGTTTTCCTAGTACACTAGCATAAGTTTTTATTATTCTTAAGCTATGCAATGTAAGAACAAAATTATAGGAAGTTGAGATGTAAGATCAGGCTAACAAAGCCTCAGAAGAGCAAAAACTGATCATCAAGGGACCAATGAAAATTAATTAACTTAGAAAAGCTCTTGCAATGATATTGAATTCAGTCTTCAAGTAAAATATAGATTCCAAGAACTAGCAGAAGGAAAGCAAGAACAAGAGCGGAATGATAGATATGCAGTGACAATACATAGTGTAGAAAATGCAGAACAAAATGTAGCACACATGATGTATGGAAAACAGATGAGAAGGCAGCTAAGGAAAGAGATGCTGATGAAAAGAGAAGATGAATGTGGTGCTTTATTCCCTAGGTCTAACGAAAAAGCTTAAAGCTCAAGTACAAATTGAGTCTTCACCTACTATACTCCATCCTAATGGTTTCCCATTATAATGAGGGGTCTATTTCTGTATAGCTAGTTGGTTATGGGTGCCCCAACTAAAATCATCCTTCAATCTCAAGCCTTTCAACAAATTAGCATTAGGCACTGGCTGCCATAGACATTTCTTTGACAGACTGTTGCAGCAAAGAGGAGGGATTTCTAGCGAGACACTGGGAGCTAAAAATGGGCATTGCAGAGTGAAATCGGGTAACTTTTTGGAGGAAGAAAGAACTTACATAATAGCATATGGACTGCTAAGCCTGGCTAGTCGGTGGGAGGAAAAGAAAAATCAGAAAGCAGACAACAAACAGGAAAGGAGGTACCACAAACTGACTTCTCTTGGGGTAACAATACATATAACACACCTCCATCATAATCATCCAGGAACCCACCCCTGCAATCAGCCCCGGTGCCAACTCTGCCCACACATCTACACTAGCGATTTCATCACTGGACCCAATCACATCAGCCACCAAATCTTATTTAACTGCACATCCACTAATGTGATCTATGCCATCAAATGTTAGCAATGCTCCACTGCCATGTATATTGGCCAAACTGGACAGTCTCTACGGGAAAGAATTAATGATCACAAATCAGATATCTGAAAAGGCAATACACAGAAACCTGTTGTAGAACACTTTAATCTGCCTGAACACTCATAATGGATCTCCAAGTCACCTTGTTGTTTCAGGCCAACAAGCCTGAATACACAGGGAAGGATTCAAACTTAGCTTCATTTACAAGTTTAATTCTTATGCAAATGGAATGAACAGGGACATCAGCTGGCTCACATACTACCTTCCACATCCTAATGACTTAACCAAAGAAACAAACAATGAAGGTGCTAATTGTTCCTGTCAGCCTCTTGTAACTACTTAAACCATCTACTCATTGTCTCTCTCTTTTTCTCCTCCTTTTCTCTCTTTTTTTCCCTCCTCCCCCCCTTTCCTTATTTATTCTTGGATCTGGACTTCTAATACTCCAGTCATCTGAAGAAGTGGGTTTTGCCCACAAAAGCTCATGATACCATCTACATGTTTTGTTATCCTTTAAGGTGCTACTAGACTATTTGTTGTTTCTTAAGTTTTTCCTAATGCATGTAGAGTCAGACTTATCCACATACATGCACCTGGAATGCCAGAAGACTAGCATACTTCATACCTTAAAAAGATTTGTCTATAAAATGCAGTTCTACTAACAGGGAGTTCAATAGAAACCAGTCTGAATTATCCTGTACTATAGAGTTGTTATCTCTGAAAATAGCCTTTTGGACAACAATACTTACAGGAACGAAATCAAAATAGGGTTGCAGTTAGAAGCTTATCCTGCTTTAACCTTTCACTGTGTTTTGTTCTTAAAATAACAGTCTTATACTGAAGTGCAGTTTACTCTCAGAAATGACATTATATTGGCCACAGCATGTATCTATATCTTTTCAGAAGTGTCTTACAAATTATGTGTTTTCCCTTTATTTCTACATTTGTTCTCTTTTCTCTTTCAACCAAATTTAAATAAGAGGACACCATAATAGAATTGGTATTGATGACGTGTGAAGTAAAAATAATGGTTGGAGCCTATGGAATGTTATGAACTGTGGTGATAGCATACATGGGGTTACTGAATTGTTACCATCCAGAGAATTCTGAAATGAAGAGATCTGAGTATCTCACTGAAGGTCTATTTTGAACTCTTAGAGCACATCTACACTGCAGGGCTAACATTAGTTGCCTAGCTTAAGTTGAAATAGCTTACTTCAGCTTTTGACGCTGTCTACATAGCAGGAAGTTGAAGGAAGAACACCCTTTGACTTCCCTTACTCCTCGTGAAATGAGGGTTACAGAAGTCGGAGTAAGAAGTCCTCCAGCTTGCCATTATTTCAAAATAAAGGCTTGTAGTGTAGATGCACTCTTTGTTATTTCAGAATTATGTCAGTTATTCCAAAATAATGCTGTTGTGAAGATATAACCTTAGGCAATAGATAGGTCTTTCATTGGCCCTCTGCATTGGGGTGAATTTCACTCTCTACTCTAATTGATCATTACCCTCAAAAAGTACCATCTCTCTCTCCACAATAAACATACTGCCTCAGCTTCTCACCACTTCTTTACATTGTTACACCATTCACCTATGCTTCTCAATATTTGTCCATACCAACCTACTCTGAGCCCGCTAAGAAAACAATTCAGATATTGTAGTCATAAGTGTAAATAAATGTAATTCCTTCCCCTCACAGAGAATAGTTCACTTTCAAATAACATTGTATTAACTTGAAGATAGGTGGGATGTTAAGAGTGAGGTTCATTAAAGGGAGAAGTTATACATTGGAGAGTTCAGACATAACTGGGAGAGGTCTCGGGCTAGATGCCAATCAGAGAGAAGACAGCTGAATAATCATTCACTGTATGGTTAGGGACAAATCCCTACATTTTGTCTGAAGACCTTTATTGATCAGAGTACATGGATTTGTCTAGTGAGATTTATAAGAAATAATGAGTAAAGCTTTTAGGCCATTTATCCCACCTTCCCCTACTGCTCCTCAGCCAATCATATAGCAGATAGTCAGAACACAGATAAATACGTTTCCATTTACAGATCATTAACTGTACAGTATGCTTGGATTCTGATAGGGCCAAGCAATTCCATTTTAGAATACAAAGTGATATCTCTGAGTTATGATTATCTTGATAATATTTACTGAGTTGACCAAGCTGAGTTGGAGAGTGTAGAAAATGTTTTCTATTGTTCTTTTGTGTGGAGAAGTCAAGCTATCATGTTCTGTCAGCTAGATTTGAATTGCTTTGTCCCCAATAAATAATTTAATTAAATGCATTGTTTGCATATTATGGCAAAAAATATTTTTTATAAATTTGTAGGCAGGTTAAATAGAACCTTCACTGCAGGAGAGAATACCGATGGTTGTAGCTATATTGATTCATAATCTCCTAGCTCTGAAATGGTTTGGACATTTTGGGTCTTTTATTTATGGAGTTAGAAGTTCATGTTTATTTTTAGGCATACTGAAAACACACTACATGTTTGTGTTGTAGACAGACATTTCATACTACTCAATGCTTCAAACAAATCCTCTTTTTCAGATAAAAATCAAATCAAATCCTATTTATCCCAGATCTAATTCACCAATTTTAGAGACATCTTTGAACCACATTTACGTATCACTCTTGGTTTTCCATCTTCTTTCTTTGTATGTCTGCCTATGAAATAAAAGTAGCCTAACCTTCCGCATTGACATTCTTATTCATTCTTTAAACCACTTCCTATTTGAGCTACTAAAATTCTTGTCTGATGTTTGTAAATTGGGGGTCATTGCTCCTCAACAATGCAGAATGTTGCATTGATCAGAGACTTATTCAGCATCACAGTGAAGAATGCTCTGTTTTAAAAGTTAGCATTCCTCCCTCCAGAGCATTTCCAACTACTCTGAAGGCAGAAATAATAAGAGAGCCTAAGGTCTGGGTCATTGTGTTACAACTTATGATCATAATATCAGAATGTGATTTATTTGTCAATTACTTCTGGCAAATATAGTGTGCTAGATTAAAAATCAGGAAGGAAATGAAGATTAAAGTTCAAAAGGGTACAGTTAGGTGAGATCAGGTTCCCATTAAAGTTGATGGGAATTATACCATTGACTTCAATAGATGCAGGATTGGGTTCTGAAATTGTGTTTTGCTAGATCTAAAGGAGCCTGACAAGTGAACAAGAGGAATTGATCTAGCCCTGGAAGAGTACTTTAAAGTCTATTTTAAGCATCAAGAGCTTGATATAGCAAAACTTTAATTAAGTTCTCCCTAAACTTCTGGGCACCCTCTCTCTCTCATTCTCTGTCTGTGTGTGTATTAAATTACTTTGCTAGGCAGATGCTTGGAAATGCTCACAATTTTAATTAAGAGCAGAGCATCACTAAGAGACAAACTTTATCAATAAAATACTATAAAAAGATATGCTGTATTATTTTAATGACAATATTAATTAATTAAATTTACTGTATTTAGCTGAGAGTCATAGTGCTGAACAGTAGCTCAGAAAGTGTTTGAGCTCAACTTGCATGTTATACTCTCTCACACATCTCAGCCAAACACAGCAAATTTACTCTTTCTCTCTCTCTCTCTCTCTCTGTTCTCTTTCCCATGGAATTTCTTTCTATATTCTTCTCCCCACATACTGCAACCTTGATTCTTCTAATGAGGCTACCTCCTCCCTGGACCTCTTCTTCTCTGTCACAGAACCTTTCACCTCCCACTCTGGCAACCCACTCAGGGTCAGATTTCAAACCTCAGGATCACTTCCGTCATATATATCTATGATTGGTTAATTTTCATAAATCATTGGAACCATATTATAGACATGTGGGTATCCATAGGTCATAAGTATGTGTCACTATCCCTGTGTTACCAGTTTGAGAAACTAAGGCACAGATCAATGAAGTGACCTGCTCAAGGTCACACAACAGTTCTGGGTCCATGAAAGGAATAGAAATCATATTTCCTGATGGCAATTGATAGGAAAATTGAAGGATTTTAACACACTTTTGTGAAAAATATGCCTGTGAAAAATATCAGTATTTGGAAGATTTTGAACATCTCCACTTTTGACTCATTGTGTAGCACTTTGCTAGCTGAACCATATAGCTAGTGTTTCTTCACATTTGCTGTAGGTAGCTCTGAGGTAAATAGCTGTATCTCCACTAACAGTGAAGATATACCCACAAGTTTCAGTTTTGGCTTATGTTTTAAAGTCAGCATCCAGAATTATGGATGCTTTGTGAATAAACTGCTACACATACATACAGAGAGAGAAAAGGAGAGAAATCCTTAACAGACAGTTTTAACCCCCCCCTTAAAACCCTAGCTTCTTTCAAATCTTTTTTGCTGATGGCACATTTTGACAGGTAATGTCAAGTTGCATGAGTCATGTCACACTACTATAAAGTGGTAATTTTCTCATTTCAAAAATATCACTTTTTTAAGGGTCACCAGTGACTAAAAATCCTGCTGAGGTTATTTGCTAAGGAAGACCAGACTTACGAATAGTTGTACAGCTTTCATTCCATAGAGATTGCATGGAGGTGAGAGAGACATCCGTCTTCCCAACATGTGCTGTTAGAGATATAAAAAATATTCATAAATACATGTGGGAAGAGGCCACTATAAAGCTTAAAGCACTGTGTGAGGAGTCAAATAAAAACAATTTTTAGATATCATGTATGAAGAAGAAATAAAGTGGTAGACATATGGGCTGTGTGAAGTTTAAAGTTGAATAACTTAAGTCTTTTGTTTACAAAAAAACAATTTGTGCTATTTTTGTTGCAATTCATATTAGCATTGAAAGACCAAAGTACAAAATAAGCTGAAAGAAAGCCAGCTCTCTGTGCACCTGTTCTGTGTGCTAACTGAAGTCTGTATTATTAAGGTTTTATGCTTATGAGACACTTTTCATCCTAAGTGTTCCAAAAACACTTAGGATGTTTGACACCAAAGGGAAACAGGCATCTCTAGGGTGAATATTAGGAGTCAAGCAGCAAAAGAGATGTTGTGCAACCGTAAAGGAGGAGAAATATCTTCAGGATAAAAGACAAACCTCTGCTCTTCCTTGGAGTATTATGAAGTCTTCAACGTACATACAGAACAACTATTAGGGCCAATGCATAGCAGGCAGTATAAGAAATAAGAATGGGGAAATTAAAACAATGGTATGAATTTGTCTTTGCATTCCCCAGATTCTGGAATCTCTCTAAGGAGGGCCAGACCCTAGGAATAAGTTAGCCTACTGCTAACAATCTCAAGGGACAAAATTGCAGCTGACAATCAGCGCAGTATATGAACATTACAGCCATGCCTCCTTTCCCCTCTGCCCATTCTCTGTTCTAGCAAGCAGCAGATTCTAGATTAGTGTGGATGTACCTTACGCTGGGGTGATCATTTCATCTCCAGGAAATCCATCTTAAGACAAGAAAACGAAGTGACAGCACTATGCCCCAAGGTCTGGCTCATGGTACTTATGGTCTCCTCTGAAATAATCACACTAAGTCAATTGCATTTGCACAGATACTTTTTTTTAAAGCTTCTGTTAAGTTAGCATCTGTTGTTTCAGATCTGGTTAACAAATAGTCTGAGTACTTGTTTTCTGGTCCTGCTTTGACTTTGTCATCATGCCCTCATTATCATATTCAATTAATTAGTGTAGAAAAGTAATATTCCAGCATGCACACCTCACCAAGATTCATTACTGACTTCAAATAAGTAAGGTAGGTTTACAGAAAAAAGGTGGGGATTTAGGGAGACTGTTTAGGTGATAGAAGAACACAACAAAGTCCTTTAAAAAGGATACAATACTAAAATACACTTTTTTCCCCAGAAGAGCAACAGATAGGCAAGGATTAAGGAAGAGAAAAATTCAAATAAAGGCAAAGCCTGAGAAAAGTGTGGTTACACACTACGAGATCATTCATTTATGTTATGTTTCACCGTGGCCTGATTATCTTCACTAATACCAACATGAGTGGGTATTTAAGAACTGTGCCACTTCACTGTTTCAAAGCAGTCATTTTTAAAAAAGAGAGTTCTGGATTCAGTGCCTTTGCACTGGAATATCAGAAAGTTATTAAAATCCACCATATTATTAGTAGGTGAAAATATTTGTATAAGTTGCTCATTTGGCTACTGCTGCTGTTCATACGGTCAAGAGGTCTGTAAAGCAAAGCCTATAAAAAATATTAATAAGAAGCAGAACTTCACAGAGACTGCACATGTGCCTATGTGCTCTCTTAATTCAAAGCTCTAAAGACTGCATAACTGTGATCTTGGAAAGCATCTCCATCCTGACTCTTCAAATTTCTAGGATCAGCTGGTCTTGGACATTTTGTATTTTAGACCCATTGATACTCACTGTGATTTGCACTGCAAGTTTTCGTAACAGTGGTGTCATGGGATAGGAGGAGTGCATGTTGAGCCTAGTTACTTCTGTTGGCCCAGTGCAGGGTTAATACACCCAGTCCTTATTGGATCATGCAATTTCAATTAGGGGGGAGTCAAGGTCCCTGGCAGGACTTCTGGCATGTCCTGGCTTCAGCCAAGAGACAGTTTATGACTCCTGGCTGAGGCAATCAATCACAGCTGGGCCTTGAGCCACTGAGTAGGGTAAAGCCAACAAATATCCTGCACCCCTGGCGGTAGGGCAAAACCAAAGCTCAGTCTTGTCTCTTAAGCCTTCTAGAGAAGGCAAAGAATAGCAGGTAGGGGGTTCTGACCCTCTGGACAGGGCAGATCAATCTGTAGCCTGTGAGCAGGGCAAAACAGAACAAATCATCTTTGGCCTGTGAGCCTCCTGGACTCCATAGACAATCACAGTTAGGGGGCTCTGATCCTCTGGGTAGGACAGAGCAAAACAAGCCATTGAACCTCTTGGCTAGGGAAGGCAACAGCAATAAGTGCAATTTGATCCTTTTAAAAAGGCAGAAAAAGCAAACAGACTACAGCCTCATGGCAAGGCAGGGCAAACAGTCAATCTGTGGCTGTAGCCCCCAATAGCCACACCTAGTGGCAAGTGAGGAAAGGGAGCTTATGCCCACCTTACTCTATGAAGTTCCATCCCAGGGCCCTATGAAACCAGAATATTGCCATGTACGGCTTCAAGCATTCACTTCTAATACATTTTATGGGTCACTCCCTATTACAAGTGTAATCTCCTTGGCACTTGGTTCAGCGTCCCAGTCAGGTTCTGCGATTGACAGGTCATCCACAGTACAGTCCAAGTCCAGAGATTCCACTGCTTGGAGAATCACAAGAACCTCTACTGGAACCCACAGCAGCACATAGAGCTGGGCTGCTGTCTTTTATCTGTCCCTTCCACCTGCAGCATACACTACAGGAGTGAGGATGTGGGGGGGGGTCATGAGTCCACAGTGATTGGACAGGTCCCACTGGTCATGAGCAGGAGTGGCACACACCATCACATGGGTTACTCAGTTATTTTTTTCCCAGTGCATTTTTAAATAGATGGACTGAATTCCATTATTGCCTCCTCCCCTATACACGGTTTACATGAACAGAAAACATACAATTTGTTTCCATGTCAAACACTCCCAGAACCTCTTGCCTGTAATTAACAAAGATAACCCCAATATGATTATCAGTACAGAGTCCCACTGTCTTGATTCCAGATATGATCAATGTTATATGTTTTATAACACACAAAAAGAAATATTGCTGTTCCAACAAGAGCAGCACATTTACACAAGGTACAAAATGATCGCAAAGAAGTGTCATTCCTGACTATCAATTCTTGGCTGGAATAGCAATGTTGCACAGCTAGAGATGCAAATATAGATCATCATATTGATCTCATTTGAGCTGTTTCCATGAACAGATTATCAATGCCCCCTAAGATGCCCTTTACTAAAGCACTTTTTGACACTCCTCCCATTAGATTGTTCTAACAGCGCCACCAGATCTCTCATGACATGAAGCTTTGGCTACTATTGAAAATGCATTTCAACATCCTCAGTTGAAGAAGTGTGAAGAGTTTCTGTGTTTGACAGTGTACCAAGTAGTCTCAATCTTAGAAGTAGAATAACCCCATAGATCTGTATCAGACATTAATAATTACCCAACTTATCCCTTTGGGATGTTAATGCTGAAATATGGTGCTCTGAGGAATTCTAGTATCAAGCCAGCAGGGGGTGCTGTGGGCCTTTGCTGCTACAACTCTATCATTTCTGAACCAGGATGCTGTTAAAAAGGGACCTTAATTCAAAGAGAAGTGAATGACTTCTGAGCTCCCTGGGACAAACTGCAGCCCATTTAAGGGCAAAAAATGGTAAGGAGAGAAGACCCAGTCTGATCAAAGAGGAGAAGTAGTGGGCCTCCCATCATCTCTGCGAGTGCAGATGGTCTCTGCCAACTCAAGTAGGATTAGGGAAATAGTGTGTAGCATAGCATGGTTGGAAAGCCAAGGTATCCCCCTGTTGGGGTATGTATAGGCCCCCAGGTTATTGGAGGCTTCTTTTCTATCTATAGTCTGGCAGAAATGGAAGGATAATTACATTGAGAATTGCTCTGCATTTTCCTGTAAGAAAAATATATTATCAGTCAGTATTTTTTTAAAATAAACTCTAGTGTGCATGTTCTAGATGAGGATTTGCTTTTTGGTTAATTAACAGTCAAAAAAATCTCCCTTGCCTATTTAAATTGGTTTATTAAACCTTATACAACTCGTGGGTATTTAAATGACCATCACTAGTCATTGGTACCTCAAGTTTTCATTTCAAATGTGAGGTACATGTGCAGCCTTTCTACAATATAATTTATAATGCATATTTTCAATGACAAGTACCGAAGGCTTGTACATGAACCTAGCCCTGTGTATGAAAATTGGGTCATTTCACATTACTTTAAATGTCAAGGTAACAGAAGTAGGAGGCCAAAGCGCATTATTCACTAGGCACTAATTGCTTTAATGAAGTAACCCAAACATCACATTGTGCAATGCTGTCATATCACAGCTTTTCTAAGAGAGGTCCGAGTTTTTCCCCCCCTCTTTCTTTCTCTTTCTCTCTTTCTTTTTCTTTTTTCTTTTTTTTAAACTTTAAAGGTTTTAGAGCTCCTATGAATTTTCTAGTGTAAAAATAATATTTTTTGTTCTTCACTTATAAAACAAGTCAGAGAACTGTTAGTGCTGAATATATGTTAATATTTGTCTAATAAACACTACAGTAAAATATAATATTTTAACAGCAAGAAGATTACTGAACACTGTATTTGACAGCATGTGTTAGTTTATCTTTAAAAAATCACTCTTTCCCAAATTTAGCCACATCAATCTACGTACCTAATTAAACAAGAGCGTAAATGCTCAGCCACCTCACTAGCTACAAGTATGCAATATTCACTGCAAAGCCTTACGTATCAGAATAGTTTCATATATGTGAGTAGGCACATTAGAGTTAATTGATCTACTCATATGAGTACAATTACACACATCTTGAAGTGTTTGCAGGATTTGGACTTCATTTTGTGCATTTGATATGTTGTATGAATCAAAACCACTAATGACTTTAATAGATTTTGATTTTCTCTAGTTTTCAAATCATGTTATTCTTAGAACATGAAAAAGTTGAAAACTATTCTTCTTTTTCTGCCTGTATTTTGCCTGCTCATTTATGAATCAAAGATATGTGTGGGAAGAAACTATTCAATAAAAAAAATAATAGTGTGGTGTCAAAAAGTTTCCATCAAAACACATTGTAAGTGGAAAATGGCTTTTTGAAAAAAATTCCCCTTTTTGGTGGGAAAAAAAAATCACGTAACATTTTAGGTTTGTAATAAAAAATTGATATTTCAGCTACCAAAACTACATAGACTAAGATGCACTATGGCCACAGGACTCACATGCACACTGTAGTGGTACAATTGGAGGGGAAGCCACAATGTGTCATAGGAGATGCAATCAAGTCAGTTCCAGCCCATAAAGAGAAGGGGACCATTAAACACCCTTAAGCACTGAATTGCAATTGTTTTGATGTACTGTAATAGCTCAGGCAACACAGATTGAGAAATTGAACTAAAAACCAACTGAAATCTTTAGGTTCAGGTTAACCTAAATATTTTGTTCCCCCTGAATGGAGTACACACACACATACACACACAATTAGGAGAACAAAAGGGTTTCATTTATAACTTTGGGATAAATTTTGGAATTCAAATAATATTTTCATTTCAATAAAATTCTAGTAGCAGAAGTGAATGCACTCATTTATTGGAGTGAGAGAATATAAAATGAAAATTTCAGAGATTTAGACTAATTGATGTAACTTGGCACATCAGGGATTCACTGCCATCTCATGTGGTATTCAAATCTGACAGGCCATAGCATCACTTTGGGTTAAGTGTGTCTCCTTGTCCCAGAACAGTTGATTCAGAATATTTTGATAGCTCCATTAATCCACTGTCAATTCAGCTAGCTTGGTAAGCATAGGATCCCGTACCAATTGTCTGTATCTTAATGGATGCACCAAAACCATTAGACCTATTCTAGAGCAAGAGGGCACATCTAAAGTCATGTCATGATGTGATAAGGCTCACAAATAGAAACAACTCTATGTCAGTTCAAACAGCCAGGCTATTACACTGCTACTGATAAAACAACTTCCAGGAAATATTAAATAGTACTGGCCACTCAGCATCCCTAACTGTGCAAATAGCATGCCATGGTGTTCTACGGAGACATGCCAAGAACAGAGGTAACAGTATGCCTTTCCTGCAGTGAGTGTAATGTAGGAAGCATACCTGCTCAAACCTTTCTGAATTCATAAGCCACTCTTAAATAAGGCTACAGCTACATTACAAGGTTTTTGCGCAAAAACCTGCAGAGCATTCACACCTCAAATGAACTCTTGTGAAATTAAATGGGCAGTTAAATGGCAGAACAGAGGGCTTTTTCCACCGTAGGTAAACCTCCTTTTCTGAGGCATAACTGCTTTTAGCGCTACAGCTATTGTGCAAGAAGGCAAATGTGGACGCTTTTGCGATGTGCTTTCAGGTATGGATGTACTCTTGCGCAAGAAGTTTTTGTGCAAAAAGACTTCTTGCACAAGAAGCAGGTAGTGTAGACGTAGCCTCAGTGTTTTCCCTGATACATCTAGAAAAGATTCTTTCCAATGAAAAAAATTAAATCCCTTAGTTGGGTCTCAAAGCCCAGGCTCCATCCCAAGCTCAAATATGTGCTTTTATAGCCTCACAGACAAAGCCCTAAAAGCCCAAATCAGCTGAGCAGCACCAATCACAGTTGTGCCACAGATCTTTTATTGCAATTTGGGCATGTCGTCCATGTCCGGATCCTGGGTTCTATTCATGACACTAATACTCTCTGTAACCATCTGCTAATCAATTAACTTCATTGTGCCTGAGTTCCTACATCTGTGAAATGAGTGCAATAATATTTCCCTGTCTCTCATAAAAAAAAATGGTTAATGAGCATACTACTTTTTGACTGCAAAAAACTGTATTGATTCCTTTCGCCTCAAAAACTCCAAATGTAAAATGAACTTTTTTCTTCTTAAAATAAACAAAAGTTACAAAAGGAACAATATAATGACCTGGTCCTTAATTGTAGATATTTTTAATTGGAAGAGTCTATGCTACTTGTCAAGACTGTCTTAAGAAAGTTCCTTTTCTCTCGCAACTTTGCAAGTTTTGATGGAAATCACTTTTCTTTCTTGAACAGTGGCATACTGATCCAATCGTAAAAACCACACATAGAAAATCTGTTCTAACAAATTTCTGACACATTGCAAGTTTGATTATACTCAAAGGTGAGAACTGAGACTGAACTGAGCAGAAAGCAAACAAATAATTTCCAAGTTTTTTGCTTGTTCTTCAAAATCGTTAGTATTTCAATCAAAAAAGCAATTTTCTGATGCAAAGCTCTAAAAACACAAGAGAAATATATATTATATTATTAGAACAAATTTAAAAGAAATCTTTCAAATATATTCAAGGAGAAAACAAATTAAAATAAAGTGCAAAATTTGATTTTAAGCAAATCAGTGTAGCTTCCTGTCAATTTTACACCAGGTCAAGAAAGATAAGAAAATAGATTAATAAATTATTATTCTATTATCAAGAACATTAGGGGCATATAGTGTGAATAATTAATTGTGAAGCCAGAATGTTAAGGAACTTCCATAGAAAAAATTATGTTGATCAGATCTTTGTGCTCTCAAGGATCCGTAGATTGTAACTAATACATTGCACGGCCAATAAAAAAAACAAAAACAGAAAAGCATTTTGAAAGAGCTGAAGAAAATATTTGGCAAACTGTTTCAATTAGTGTGGTGTGATTCAATTAATGAATCCCATGAAAGACTAGGAACTGATAATAGCAATATCAAACAGAACAGAAAAATATCTTTCAAAGACTGATAACAACACTACTAACAACATAAAATTCAGCTGAAATGTAACAGACCAGATGCTGGTGCTTGAAGACTGCAAATAAAAGAGATAGTGTTGCTATTATAAAGGTATCATAAATTCAAACTATATGCAACTTATTACCCCCAGGAGGCAAACAAATGAAAGCACTGGTTCACAGTGGCTCCTTTCAATCATTATTAATTATTATCATTTAATTATTATTGGAAGACTTTCAGATTCATAAGTCTGTAAAAGTTTAGGCCTATAGACTTAGAGCTCTATTTAAATTCCAAGTGCTACTGTTCAGTAAGACATAGTTACTACTGTTCCTAAGTTGATGAATCATTCCACAGGAGGTAAAATCCTGGGTCTACAGAAGTCAATGGGGAGAAAAATTTCCATGGATCAGTATTTCATCTATTAAGTCATGCTGGCTTTACCAGTGGAACTATGCACAAAGTTCAGGTATCTTCCTGCATCAGGACAATCTTCTGACTGGACTTCATAAGCCTTGTTTTGGAATTCCTCATGCAATTCTTCATGTTTACAGTACATGACGAAGCTGTTGAAATACTTGTGTCTGTATGTTTACACTAATTATGAGTCTCAACTATAAAAGAAAGTGAAGATTTGTAAAATGTCACAATAACCTATGACACATGTTGATGGGAATTTATCTAAAAGGAGACAAAAAAGATGGAAAAAGTACAGAGAAAAAGGTCTCTGATGCAAATCAAGGATGACATTAAGCTTATGTCTAGTAAAGTGTGGGACCAGAAATCAATGAACCAAAATAGGTTTGTCAGAAATTAAATGAACTGAATAATGAGAAGATGTGCTCTTCTGCCTATCTCTCCACTTCGAGGGGTCATTAAATAAAAGACGTTGGAGGAAAATTAGGAGAGAAAACAATGCACCAATTTCTGACTGAAAGAAGGGAAAGGATTGAGCTTTGCCATTATGGTTGCCACCTTCACCTTCTCCTGGGACTCCAGGATCTATAACACCACCATTGGTCCTGAAAAGCACCCTGACCGGGTCAGAACAGAGAGGGAGACCTTATTGAAATTGCCATCTCCACTTGTTTTACAAAAAGGACAACCACTGCTTGGGATCTAAAAGGCAGACATATATGCACACACACATGAATCCTGTTCCTTTCTCACCTTATAACTTCTATTTCCTATCCCTCTTCTTTTTCCTTCTATTTAATAAGAGTCTGACTCAGTTGGTCAATATTCCCACATTGCTATAAGCCTTGACTAGGGAGGCAAATAAAATCGGTGTGCTAAACCACTGGTATAACTTTGCCAGGTCTCACAGAGTACATTTACATAGCAAAGAGGACCCTCCCACAGGAAATCTCAGAAGCTAGGTCTATAGACTAGAGTTTGGGCTAGAGAAGAGCTGGGCTGGAGCTAGCTGGAGCTAGAGCTTGTGCTCTGAAAGCTGGGAAGGGTTTCAGAGCTCAAGCCACAACATTTTACACTGCTGTTTTTAGTTCCATAGCATGAGCCCCGTGAGTCCACAGCTGTAGATTTGAGGCACTATTGGTTTCAAAACACATTGTAAATGTATCACATCAGCTAATAAGGCCATATGCCATGCCTGTGTTTCTCCAGCAAGAAGGTTTCCAGGGAAAGTCAACACCAGAAATAGAAGCTGCATTTTTTCACTTTGCTATTCTTCTCTTTCTCGTTTTGAGTGAGCTTGTCTGTCTTGTTTTGTCTTCTAAGAACTAGGATTGGACTTTAACAATAGCAATAACCACCCCTCCAGACCATCTCAATTATTTAATCTCTTTTTTTCCAGCAAAGACAGTTATTACCATATTTAATACCTTTGAAAATACATGTCAAACAAGGGTTTTTTCTTATAGGAAACTTTTCAGCTAAAGGGCAAGAGAAAAAAGGAAGTAGTTAAAATCAAAGTCTTAGTTAATATTTATCTTTCAGTTTTTTAAACTGTTGTTCCTTCTCTTTCTGCATCTCAATTATGTGTTTACCATGACACAAGTCAAGATGAGGTCTCTGTATACCAAACACCTCATCCTTTTTAATATTATTCAGTGTGGATAGTGCTAGGGCAACATTAACTCCTTTAATTCATGGGGCCTGTTAATTCCATCAAAATTAATCCAACAATCCTCCTTCACCATGGACGGTAGTGTTGCCAGCTTTCACAATTTTGTCTCAAATATTGGTATGTTTGTTATTTTCTTTATATGTTCAGGACTTCGCTAATAGTCCTGAACTGAGGATCCCCTGTGCTCCTGTGGCATCCCAACAAATCCAAATGCAGATTAGGGCCATAAAGTATATGTACTCTATCTACCACCACAAGAATAACCATCAGCATTATCTCCCTATCAGGATATCTAGATCTTGCTTCAAACTTAGTCCTTATTAATAGTTTTGGGTGAGATGTCTAAACAGCCTTACTGACTTTCAATGGAATAATGGGAATAATAGTGCTTCCCTACCTCACAGAGATATTGTGAGGCTAAATACATTAAAGACTGTGAAGTGTTACTGATGAGAATCAAGTATCATGATTAAATCATTAAGTTGCTTTTGAGAAATCCTCCCTGTAAATGGAATTTATTTTTAGAATTAGAAATGCCCAGTTGGAACATGAGCAATGAGGAAGAAACCATGCTCCCCTTAACACTCTCTCCCTACTAATAGAGTGCAGCTATGGTCTTTTAAAAATTATGTTTTCTCCTATGGAATTCATTTTGGTTGTATGCAAGGAGTTTCCCGTATTACTGCTACTACAGCAGATATTATGAAGCTCATATTTGAGAGAGGTCTAATCAGTAAGAATCACTGGCCACAAACTTTTCAGCTGAATACTAGCCAAACCAAACACACTGAAGGCACAACAAAATCCATAGATGGACAATTTTATATTTGCGTGAACCAACCCAATGCTCAGATAGCTGTCAGGCAGGGAAACCCGAAATAGCAAATATACTTACTACTTATCAATGAGATTACTATTAGTAGCATTTTTATAAAACAAACAAACAAACAAAACCCCTTTTCCATTCTTTTTCACTAGCTAGAAAAAGATTGCAATTATGAGTGTAGTGTTGCCAACTTTCACAATTTAGTCACAATTCTTGGCATTCTTTGTTTTCCTTATATGTACAGGTCCTTGACACATGTGAATTTCAATTTTAATTAAAAAAAAAAAGGTCCTAAGCCCCTCATATTTGTTGGTAAAATCTTGCAAGTGCAAACCCTAGTGCTCAAAAAGCATACTGCAAATAAAAAGTACTTTTTTAAAAAAATCTCATTCTTTTTAACACCTGGGGACCAGCAATACTGGAGAAAAGCCTTTTAAAATGTACAGATATTGGTTGTTTGCCTTAGGAACAGATTTGTGGAGATAAACTAAATGAAGGTCCTGATCACACTAAAACTTTTCACAAAGTTCGTTAACAGTGTGATAACTGGTTCTAAACATGGTTGCATCCACATACAAATGTCATATTTGTCTTTCTGTTACCTGTTTACAGTACTGTTATATATGTATATGATCATAAACTTCTAACCATTGCTTACTAAGCAACAGGACCAGTTTACCTTCCTCCCAGCAATCAGTACAGCATCACATCACAGAATCTATTTACCTTATGTGCTGTTGATTCATCCTCTTGAAGCAATATGGGATGTCTGTCCACCTTTTTAGAACTTCAGCAATACCTTGTAGAAGTCGATTTTTCAAGTTCCTCAGTCAAGCTTGCATTCTCTTTCTGTCTCTCTTCTTTCAACTCAGGCTGTTCCTCACTGCTGTGCATGTGTTTATATATTTTTCAAACCCCAAACACACTAACCCCCTTTGAGATAGATATGTGCCATTTGCAGTTACTTCTCAGCCAAGAATCCAAGAGTGCAAACAAAACCAATGACCATCTGGAATTGATTAGTCTAGGATTCTGTATCTGATAGAAATGATTCACAACCAGTTTGCACTGATTAAAAGGAGCACTGCTTTCCATAATAATAATGGGGAATGTTTTCAAAAGCACAAAGAGGAAATATGAAGACAAGCACCCACCTCCCATTGACTAATTCTTATTTGTGCCTTTCAAAATCTCTGCAAACAATAATACTATTCTAAAAATATGTAAAACAATAGGCTTTCACTGTAACTATGAATGTATGACTCCATTATCCACTGTTTCCTGTTAATGAAAGTGGCTTGGATGTACTTCCTGTAATTGGGTCCCATGTCATATATTTCACTTCAGTACATTATTTTATTATTTTTGTCACTACAGAGTCTAGAAGTTTGTGCATACTCCACACAAAGCAAAACATTTTCATTGGTATTTCAAATGGAAAATGTTGAGGCTCTGAAAACTTTGATTTAAACCCTGCTGGTTTGAACTGGGTGTATTAATCTGAAATAAGTGAATTTTGAGGAGGTTAGCAATTTACTAAGAATATTTCTTGCAATTCTAATTGAAATCCACATGTACTAGGCACTTTTTAAAGTAGTTCAATCTTCATAAACCATTTGTTCAACTCAGATAGTGCCACAGCAAATCTGGTTAATCCATACATAAAAACTGACAGTGCAATCACAGTATCGAATACATTTATGGTTATGTCCATAAGGCTTTTGGCCTTTCTTCCATGAGACATACCTGCTTAGTACATGACTAGAATGCTCAGTGAAATATTGAACTTGGATTTTTCTCTCCCTAACCGTGTGCACTCTGTTTCAAGCTTCCTACATTTTCAGACTTATAATTCTCTTCTAGTCATGAGCAAGGTATTTATAGTTTACTAAACCTGATGGATTTTTCTGACTTCTCGGATGGGCTTAGATCTGTCAGCTTTATTACTACTACCATGGCTACTGCCAGACATCTTCAGCACTCCAAAAATGGTTTGCATTGAAAAGTGGCAGTGCAAACTCCATTTAATGTGATAATTTGCAATAGGCATCAGTAATGGCCAAATGCTTGTCATCTAAATATCCCTGTAAATATATGCAGAAGTATAGCTTTGTTATACTACATATCTACTGTCATCAAACCTTTTCTAACTGTCTAAGTCAGATGAAGAACATACTCAAATTATAAATTGCCATTTTATATGGTATTTTCAAAAATATGACAGCCATCCTATAAAATCAGTATCAGATCTTTTCATATGCCATTCAGATATTCATTTACTTTCAACAGAAATGAACTGCATTGAAAGTATCAGAATAACTGGTTTATTTTTACCCCAGCCTCAGCAAGAGATAAGCATATTGACTATTATAGTTGGCTTGAATATGGAGAGTTTTGTGAAAGGGCTAGATAAAAATAATATTGGAAGTGTCACTAAAACAAAAACAATCCAAAGATAAAGTTCTAATGTCCTATGAACAAAGAAGTGACAGAATTGGGTTAGATACCCACTGTGTGCTATAGCAAGAGATGGCACTCATCTTTTAGCTGACATTGAGTATCCATTATTGACCTTAGATGCATTAACTGCCATAATGCACAGAAACAGTCAACCAGAAGTAACTTTACTGTACACTTTTTTCTTTGTACATGTAACTCTTCTGCCAGGTAGTGCCAGCAGCAGCCAGAGCTGGGTTCAATATCTAGGGGTTACTCTCCATCCATTCATCACAGAACTGGCTCAAGTCCCCACCCAGTAACATGGGAAATTCACACAACACCCCTGGGTGCTTCTGAAAGGCAATGCTTCCCCACTCACAAGCGTAGAATCTGAGTATAGAAAAGAGACTTTTAATAAAAGGGGAAAGAAGTAATGTGGCATTCATTTGGGAAAACACAACAAACAGTTCATAACCAAAACCACGAGTAAACGTCCCAGCTCAAGTAGGTTGGCTAATGTCCTTTTCCTCTCAAGCCCAGCAATATAAATGTCCTCTCCACATGCCTAACCCTTCTCTGTACCCCACTTACAGTCGCTGCCCTAGGTCAGGGCAGACCAGTGTTCAGAATATCAGAGGGGTAGCCGTGTTCATCTGATTCTGCAAAAACGAGAAGTCCTGTGACACCTTATAGACTAACAGATTTATTGGAGCATAAGCTTTCATGGGCAAAGACATCTGACGAAGTGGGTCTTTGCCCACGAAAGCTTATGCTCCAATAAATCTGTTAGTCTATAAGGTGCCACAGGACTTCTTGTTATTTTTGCAGTGTTCAGAGGTGATCTGCAGAGTTCACCTCCCATCCTGAGGGGGTAGGAGGCATCTCACCTACTCCGCTGATCACTTGCCATCCACCTGCTTTCTAGTGCTTTCCTGCTGGCCATTTGTCATCCCTCACTGCTACTGCTCTGCTGGCCGCTTCTCATGCCTGTCCATCGCCACCCTGCTGGTTGCTCATCACATCTTCCTCTGGCTTGTAGTAGATTTATCTCTGGGCCAAACCTAGTGATTTCAGCTCTCAGTGATTTCAGCTCTTAGTCCAAAACACAGTCCAGCCACAAAAGATTCCAGCATTCACTGGAGTAAATTTACATACAAAAGAGACTCCTCCTGGAGCCTTTCTTGAATTCTATCATTGAAACAATGGGGAGAAACAGGTTGAAACAGTCTTACAACTCAGTCCTGGAGGGCATGCAGCCTGCTGATTCACCCCTTTCCCCAGCTTAATCTATAGGTCTCTGAAAGACCAGCCTCTGTCCATCAAGTGTATTTACACCGACAGGGTCTCTCCTTTTAACTGAGTTAAATACACTCTGACTTTTCTGCATTGCGCACTCCCATAATAACTGCAAGCAATTCCTGCTTTTAGTGTAAACACAGACTATGTCTAGAGTGCAGGGTATATCGGTAAAAGATACGCGGTTCGCAATTTGTGGAACTTTTTTCACTTTTTTTTTCGGAAGAGGCTACACGGGGCCAAATTTCAGAAAAACCTCCTCTTTTGGGACATCCCTTGTTCCTCATACAATGAGGAATACAGGAATGCTGAAAGAATGCGTCTGCTTTTTCTCAAACTGTTCTGAAAAAGTGGGCGCGTTCCTTGCACGTGGCAGAGCTTTTCCGGGATACCAGAGGTATCCTGGAAAAAGCTCTGCAGTGTAGACATAGCCACAGTTTGTGACCCCCACAATAGTCAAATTGGTTCCAATGGACAAAACACCTTCTAACAATTGAATATCTACTAGCCTAAGCAAGCTGAGTGAACTGTATTTACATAACCACACCCAGGATTGCTTTCCCATTCCAGCTGACTGCAGTGGAAACATTGATTGTTACTGGAGTCCCAGGGAGCCACACTGGAGCTATTCAATTGGAGTGAACTGCAAAGAATGGGACAAACAGTCCACAAAGCTGGTGGGTATTAAATTTACCAAGACAGCACAAAACAGTTTTTATAATACCTTGTTGGCTATGCAGAAGCCAGCAACCAGTTCCCTTAGAGCAACCCAGTCTAAGGCCTCCACCTATATACCCAAGTCAAATAGAATAAGGATTACTGAAAATCTTATTCATCATATAATTAAGTTCTATCAATCCTAAAGGATCAGATTTATTACCTCCCAGGTTAATGAATATTCCAGACGTTACCCAAATACACGCTTACATCTAATTCTTATTAAATAAATTAAAATTTATTCTTCAAAGAGAGAGTATTGGTTAAAAGATCAGCATGCATACAGATCTGAGCATAATTACTGAGATTCAGATTCATAGCAGAGATGGTGAGCTCGATAGTTGCAAAGAGTTCTTTCAAAAATAGGCTATAGGCTATAGTTCAATGTTTGTACTCAGGGTATTCCAGCTTAGGATCTCAGTCTTGCAACTCACATTAACCCTGATGAAGCTTAAGCAGATACGAGATAAAAAGGATCGAGACCTGAGTGGGTTTTATACAGTTCCAGGCCTTCTCTTGGAGAGTTAGCCTCCTTAGGTGCAATATAGGCATTCACAGAGATTTTGAAACAGATCTATTTCCTAATCATCACCAGTAACTGACTGAAAATAGGCACTTGCTATATAGCTATTCTCAAGTGATTTGCTACATTTCAAAGAGAGACAAACACAGTGATGTTAACTATATTTACAGGAAAAACGTAAAAAACAACAAATAGCCTAGTAGCACCGAACAGACTAACAAAACATATAGATGGAATCATGAGCTTTCGTGGGCACAACCAACTTCTTCATCTGAATGTTACTATGTCCACTTGATCTGTGAATCAATAGCTATAGTGATAGACAGGATCTGTCTGTTTACATGGCTAGCATCAAACAAGGTATGAGGATACACACAGTTGGTATTACCTCTAATTTATAACAGTGCAGGTTTGCATTTCAAAGTTCTAGCCTATCAAACATGTAATGGCTCTAATTACTAGCTACATACTTTTCAAACACATCTCTAAAGGTTGACTCTGTGTAATTTAGCCTGCAAGCTGCTTAACCCTTTTTAGCCATGCACCACAATTTTGCATAAGATTTGTTTACAAGAATATAACAATATTAGCAACATTAATTTTGTATGGTCATACTCTAATTAGATAACATCACACTATTGTATTTATTAATGACCTTTAAGGAGAATCAAAGTTTCTTGAGCGTTCAAGTACTTTAAAAATTATTTGAAATGTCTATTTCTAAATCCCATGGATATTATTCTGTTATCTGATATGAACGCAAGTGGAAAATGTAATTTTTTTAGTGGCTGGTTTCATCATGTTCTGCCATGTAAACACTATGGGAGTGTGTCATTTCTGGACATGTTCACAGTATCTTCAGAACACTAATATAACCTTAAACAACAAAACAATATGTCCATTGTGTAGACCAGGATCATGTAACTCTTCAATGACAGAAATATATTTAGTTTTTAAAATCTCCAGGTTGATTTGAGGAAATTTAAAATGTGCATCCTTGCTCCTAACTTTTTCTCCACCTGGGACTTCCACTATCCAGAGTTTGCTTTGTTTTCCATAGGCTTTTCTGATAGCCTCTTCAATAGTGAGTTAGGAAAAATTAGCCCCCCCAAAACATTTTTGGGGCCTCAAAAAAAAGGGGATTTGGGTCAACCAAAGAATTTCATGAATTTCTATTAACTTTGGTGAATTGATTTTTTTTTTAAAGTTACATATGTCAAAATGATCCATTTCAACATCCTGGGTGAATTCCAGGTCACACTGAGGTCAATGGGAGTTTTTCCATTAACTTCAATGGATGAAATCCTAACTCCCTAATCTTTATCTACACAACTTTGTCCCCATGCAATATGTTCCACATGCTCTCCCTCCACCTATTTCTTCCAAGACTATTATCCATTCCTTTTGTCTCCTGCTCTTAATACACATTTTTAAGGTCTAAATTATGTTCACTGTAGATTAATTAAAAAGAGAGAAAAAACATTGGAAGCTTCATTGTTTGACTTTCAAGCTACATGTCATCTCTTTTTATGTGAAATAGATATGTAGGCACCTCATGCCATGAAATAGGGGGCACCCAAGCCATGGTGCGAGGTATAAGCAGCTGCACATGTCATGGGTGAAACTGCTCTATAGCCAGCAACCATGTCCTATTCTGCATGTGCAGCATGCCATATGTTCACCTGCCAGATTCTCTTTGCAGTGGAGATTGGCCAGCAAGTGGGACAGATGGATCATCTGAGGGTGAGACTCCTCAGCAGGGAGGGGTAAAGTAAGTAGCAGGGTGGATGAGACAGGGGATCCTTTGGGGAGGATGAGGGCTGAGGGGGTAAGTTTAGGGATTCATTGCCTGGGGAGATCACCTGGCAAGTTAAGAGGAGAACATGGCAGGGGACAGAGTCTATCTCTTCCCCACAAAACATTTCAGATGATGTTTGCAGCCTATGACATGCCTAAACATATGTTTGCATTGAACAACCTATGCCTAATTTAGATGGGGAAATACTTGTAGCAGTGATCATTGATTTCTTTTATGCATTATACAGAACCAGCCAGAACATTATCAGTGGTCAATAAATAAATAATTATTGCATCTCAGGTCAGGCAGTGTGTCTTCAATGATTCAGTCTTCAATGTTGTGTCTAAATGTATGTGGGTAGAAATGGAGGAAGGGAGAAAAAGCTACATGCCTATTAAATTTACAGTATAATGTATCGTAATGTACAAGATAAATCTTTTTTTCACCAACATAGATTACTTGGATGAGTTCTCGGCATGCAAAGTATATAACATATTTAAATAGAAACCAAAGTAATATAACAAGTGCACACTAAATTACATTGATTCAGCATACAGTTGGAGCACAAAATGGGAGTACGGCTACTTGCACTCATTGGGTATTCTGAAAAACTATTGGGGATGGTATAAGCGTACGCTAGACAGGGAAAGGTCTGATTTATCTCTTTCCTTCCTGTTGCTGCCTTTCCTGCTATAGATTGATGCATGTTGTACTTGTTTACCACTTAGAGGTAATTTGGCTTTCAGGGAAGCTGCAACCTCCTGCATGGTGCAGCTGATCGAACTTAACTTACAGTTTCTAATAGCAGACTTGTATTATTCTATCATTTTGTTAACATTAGCTAGCAGTGGGCAAATGTGTAATCTGAAAGTACAGCCTATTTGAACTATTTGCAGTATTACAGAGGTAAATAGAAATACATATTCTGCCATTCCTTGATCACTGGCCAGTAAGATATAAGAATGAGGAAATACTTATCACCATGGTGTCTTGTTCTCTCTTTCTCTCTCTCTCTCACACACACACACACAGACACTATCCCTTAATTAGTACTTTGGCCAATGCAGGAATAATTTATGTCCTTTTCCCATATTCAACCAACATTCAAGAAATAAATATTTGCCCATTGGTTTATCACATTTTCCACTGTTGTCCCACCTTGCGCCTGTGGGTCCTATGCTGTACTGTCCATTTCAATGTAGGCTGAATGACAGCATTAATCTTGAATTTTCTTTCATTTATACATTTAAACACAGACTCTGACATTTACTTTTAAATTAGGTTTATGTATTCAATAATCCTGGGTTGGTTTTTTTTTTAATAGTGCTTTTATACAAAACAGGAAACTAACCTTGCATTGACACAACATTGGATTGTAATTTACTTGCTTTCAGTGTTGCACTGAGACCTCTTATTAACATTTGCTTTTGTCCTGAATAATACTGGGAACCCCAGGCAAGGCATTTCAGTCCAGAATTCAGACATACAACAGCTAACAGGATAGATTTCAAATGCCTGAAAACAGTGAAAAAATAAATTAGCTCTTCCAGAATTGTTATTTCACCATGAAAGACCCATACCTCTCTTTTTTTTTTTTTTTTTTTTGCATATTGGCCATGAATAAAGCTAATCCTTCATGACTATAAGCAACACACCCACAGCCACAGAATTTAACAGTTTGAAATACATATTCAAAAGGCCAAAAATCAACTCAGAGTGCTGAAAATGGACAATCCCTTGTCCTATGACACAGTCACAGCCTGTTAATTTACCTTACCAACCAATAATTCTTAGACTATTAATAAGAATTGGAATGGGTATAAAATATGAATTTTCATTTTTCAAACATTCCAGTATTACAAAGTTGATTTTCATTCCAAATAGGGAAGTTCCAAAATATTTCCATTTGGAAATGTCAAAACATCTCATTTGGATTTTTTTAGATAAAAATCTTTCGGTAAGTCTAGACTACATGCCTCTGCCGACAGAGGCATGTAAAATAGGCTACCTGACATAGTCAATGAAGCGGCGATTTAAATATCCCTGGCTTCATTAAAATAAAAATGGCTGCTGTGCTGTGCCGGCTCAGCTGATCGTCGGCACAGCACGCGAGTCAAGACACGGATCAGTTGACAAGGGAAGTCTTTGTCGACCGCTCCTGTAAACCTCGTTTCACGAGGTATGACGGAGAGGTTAACAAAGCCTTCCCTTGTCAACTGATCCGTGTCTTGACTCACTCGCTGTGCCAATGATCATTTTTATTTTAATGAAGTTGGGGATATTTAAATCCCGCTTCATTGACTATGTCAGGTAGCCTATTTTACATGCCTCCGTCGGCAGAGGCATGTAATCTAGACGTACCCTTTCTGTAGTGCCTATGATGAATAGTGGTAGTTAAACCATAGGAAAAACTGCAGTACATCAAGGGTGGTATAGTTCATGCAAGCAAAAGCAATTAAAGAGAATGGGGGATGAGGTAACTCAACTACAGGTCCCATGAAGAACAGGGCAGGGCAGTTCAGGGAGACACTGATTAACATATAACTGATGTGAAAAAAAAATTAATTTGGTTTTAGGTAAGCCTGACTTTCAATGAAATATTTTACTTCAATTTTATCAATGGAAAACAGAAAAGATGCAATAAAACATTCTAAAGGAAAACATTTGAATTTTGCAGACACTGCATTTTCTTCAGAAATTCATTTTGACCATAATTCCCAATCAGCACTAATACAAATGATTCCTACTGAATCAAAATGTAAAGATGTTAACAAGGTAGTTTTTTTAGCTTTCCCTACCAGTTTCAAACCACAAAAATAAAGGATGTCTTACCTGAACAGTATGGGTAACATTTTAAAAAGCAACTAATTAACTGTGGATTCAAAGTTCTATATCGAAATGTCACATGAACATTTAGGAACAAAGATTAAACACTGACTTTTAAAGAGACTTAGGATCCTACAGGCTAAGTTCCTTATGGAAATGTGATTTGGCCTATTAAATCAGTTAGGCCCTTTTGAAAATTTTCCTTCACATTTTTATCACTAAAATTCAAGTTGACAACAAATATAACTTGTTTATATAAATTACATAGCAAGGAAACATTGTCATTAAAAGGCCATTATTACTCCTGAATCATTCTATGATGTCAGTGGGACTACTCAAGTGATCAAAAGTTACACATGTGCTTAAGAATATGCAGGATCATGATCATTGCATCAAAACAGTGATCAGAACACATCCAGATCAAATGTATCTCTCCATTTTCCACAACAAATATACCATATATATCCTCCTTCATGATGAATCTTCCATTGCTGAGAGCATGACTTGCATATTTTTTAATTTATTCTTTGAAAGAACATTTTAAATGTATAATAAAGAGTTTATTGTGCTTATAGCTGTAAAGGATCTTTGCCTTAAAACATTGTTTTTTCTACTTAGTATTATGATTTTACAAAAGATTAATTCTTCTAAGCTCTTCTAACTACATTTGAAGAACTGGATTCAACTGAGCCTAAAAGATTTTACAGAACTCAATGTGGAAACCATCTTTACCTGGAGTTTTATTGGAATGCAAAGAGAATAGTGCCTCTGATATGTCTGCCTGTGTAAGTAGATCTACTGTAATTCATTTTTGTCATCTTAAAAGAGTAGGGAGTTTGCAGTGCACTTTCTCAATACCCACCCCCCCAAAAAACCCTGCTATAGTCAAGATATGATTAGAGACTTAGTTGATATATAAAGTAGAATATTCAAAGTTATCTAAATATATTGGCAATTTGCATCTAAAATGTCTTACAAGGACTTAAAATATTCAAAGGCCTTCTTTTACATCTTCCTTTCTGGAATATTCCAGCTTTTTTTACCTCTTCAGAATGTTGACAGGAAAAAAAAAAAAGAGGATAATGGTTTTGGCTATACATAGTGACATTTGAGCCTTGCCTATTTCTAACACTTTCATTTAGAGAATATGTCTCTTTTTCAATTTTGTGATTATTTTCTACCTACTTCCTATCGGTATATAGGTTTTTTTTTTATTTTTAGAAATCATTTTATGCATTTATCCATCATTTTTATTTCTGCAGCCCTTTTAAAAAAATTTTAGTTAGGATTTCTTTATTTAAGATGGTGATTGTCCTCAAATAGAAATCTACTTGACAGTTGAACTGAATTGTATTTCATGATATTTATCAGAGTTGATGTATAACTTGTTTCTGATTCTGCTTTGCAATTTGGACACTAAGTGCGAGTTAAGGGGAGAGCTAACTTGGAAAATGCAATACTTGTCCATAGAAGACATGCATTCTTTCATGATAAATTGTAGGGCATTGTGTGTGAAAGGTCTTCTGGATTTCTATACCATGCAAGCAGTCTTTGGGCAATAAAGGACATTCAATTTTTTTTTAATTTTGGTAAAGTGAGATTCTTTTTTAAGTATCTGAAAAGGAAACCAAGTGCAGTCAAGTACCTTTATCCATGTAACTCACACATGCCTCAAATTTCAAATTTTTCAGCATCTGTCTGGCAAATACTAATAATCATTTAACCATATAGACCTGGTTTCTTGACAGAAAATCATGTGGCTCTTTTCAATTTTTTGGATGTCTTTCACAAACTTTGCCAGCCAGTAGTCTTTTGCTTATTTACAGCATTTAATAAATGCTCACACTGCCATCACCAAAAAACAAACACCCCCCCAAAAAACCAAAAACATAAATAAATACAAATAAAAAAATCAGATATAAAGCTGATGTCTTCAATTATTGACATTATAAAGACAAACAGATCACCGAATCACTTAGTACATTTTGTTCCATCTCCTTTGTGATGACTTCACAAGATGAGCTTATCACCATTCACCACAGGACAGACTGCATGAAGTAGGGCATGCCCTGCCTTCTCGGATATTGATGGTGCTCGAGGAAAGTCTGAGATAGAAAGTGACCTTGTTATGTTGTGGTTTTTATGACCTGCACTTTCTTGTGTTTTACATGATTAAATATAGAAGAGCCTAAAGGTGTTAGATACAGTGCAGAGTAACTTCACAACTACTGCATGCCTCAGAGTTTAACTGCAAACAAAAGCATCACACCTTCAGGTAGAACTGTGAGGGGATGTGTTTAAGAAACTGGAATGTCTTGGGTGCCTGTGCTGGTCCTGGAGGCCTGGGGCAAAACATTGCTAGAAAGTCTATGAGAGAAATCTGTGCTGCAGCCTGATTAAGCTCCAGGAACTCAAATCTCCCCAGGAGATCCAAAGCCCAGAGGCTCAGATTCCCAGCACAGCAATCTCAATGGGTGGCCACCAGAGGACAAGATCTATGATAAGGTATTTTACACCAACATGAAAGTTATTCTGTATTTTCACTCTATGCATAGATGCTCACCACTCATTGTGTGATTTCTTCCGCAAACCAACATTTCTGGAATTAAATTATCTTCTTGGCATGAATATCAAAACAATATGTTTATCTTCATTTGCAACCCACAGAAGCTCCCCTTCCCCTAAAAGCATTCATTAAACTTATGATCAACTCCCATTGCTAAAGGTGACACGTTGTTAATTTGTTGATATATCAGGGTGTAGTTCCAGAGCAGGTCCCCGCATGGCACAACAAATGTGGCAGGTACCCTGCACCAGTGTGATTCTTGTTCTTCCTATAATGCATACAAAAGCTAGATAATTTCAAACAATATGCCTCATCTTGGAATCTAATTTATTAAGTCTCAGAGAGGTAGCCATGTTAGTCTGTTACTTTAAACACCACAAGTAGTCCTGTGGTACCTTAGAAACTAAGAAAAATATATAGAATCAGTGTCCGTGGGTAAAACCCACTACCATCAGATGAAGTGGGGTTTTACCCATGAAAGCTCATAATTTTGTATATTTTTGTAGATTTCTAAAGTGCCACAGAACTACTCATTGTTTCCAATTTATTATGTTTTCATACAATACAGTACTCTTTCCCCACTGCAAACCCGAAACATCTTTCTTGTGGGTACAGATTCACTCTTGTGCCAGAGCTTTATGTCCTAGTTGTAAACCCTCCTCCCCCCCCCCCCCCCCACACACACAATTCCCTCTGAGCCAGATAGCTCTGCCAATCCCTTTGCTGACAGTGAATTCTCTGGAGAGACTTTCCCACAAGTCCCTCCTGCCCTGGTTTGTGGACTCAACTCCTTCCCCTTGATTCCTCTGAGTCTATATTGCGCTCCTTTGAATCTCACACTTCTCCTCTGGGGGGCAGGGTTGTGATTCATACAGGTGCCCCTAGTTCACCAGTCTCTAGGTTCTGATTCCTATCACAAAGAGCACCTCTCAAGTCTATTCTCATCATTTTTTCTTTCCAGTCCATCCACATCCAGGAATCACTTAAACGTCTGGGTTCTAGCATGATCATAGGGCAGCCAGTTCACTAACACCTGTCCCCCATATTCCCAGCCTGTCCCCTGATCCCTTGACCATCTCTCCTTAAAGAGCGTGTGTAGTGAAAGAGGGGTTGACTAGCCATATTTTACACTGATGACTTTTAGCCCTTCTTTGATTCCTTCTTGGATTAAGATTGAGTTGAGTTTATTAGTTTATTAGTCCTGTCAAGTTAGATTCAACTGACTGACTAACTGAAGTAATCAAGACAAGTGTCTTATCCATAGGAGGCATTGTCATTTTCCTGGGAACCAGTGTTCCCTTGTTTTTTCCATCGAAGTGTGGATTCTTTCCATTTATATATGGAATACATTTTTTGAACTGAGGCATGTTTAAATGTGCACCACAAGTAGAAACAAAAAACCTAGCTGTGGGCACTCTCCTAATCAGCTGAGCAGCATTTGAATCTTTCCTGGGCAGCCGCACAAATAAACAGTTTATAGGGAACATTGCCTGTGACCTTACATCTTTCAATTAAACTATTGTAATGCACATCCAGTGATGGCTCTTTGGACCATACAACCAAGTGTTACCCCCACCACATTTATATATTGAAGACTTTGCTTTGGGTTTTGAGCAGCCATGAGCTGTTTTTACCTTCAGATACCTGATGATCAACTTCCTCTTGATTAACTTTAGAATTATATATAGGCTGCACAGCTCTCTCAAGTCAGGTCTAATTCTACATAAAATACCTAGAAAAATTCTACATCTCAGAACCCAGTGATAAATGTGTCCTTAATGTGCTTCTGTTTATCAACCTCAGACTTACATTGTGCTGTTTCAGGTTTCTATTGTATCCCCAAGTTTTCAGTTCTTTCTTTAGAAAGGTACTCTCATATATTGTGCTCTCTTTGGGGATAAAATATTCATCAAACTTCCCCATTACTATTTCATAATCATTTTCATCATCTTCACTCTTAAATGAGAAGGTTTCAAATATTTGTTCTGCCTCCAGTCCCATGACACATACAGGAAGCAAAGCTGTACTTTTCTTCTCTCTATATTCATTGCTATCCTATAAAGGTTCAAATATTGCATCCATTCAGAGTAGTCTCATGGATAGCTAACACAAAAGCTTCTGTTAGACGTGATATTTTCTCTTTCTTTGCTCACTTTGCTTACTTCTCCTCCTTAGACACCGCTATTCTTGTTTTATTAAAATAATGCATCTAAATGAAATGATGTCTACAACTAGTATCAACTAATTATTCATAAAGGCCCCACAATCCACCATTACATTAAGTGCAGTCACTGAAAATACTTGCCACTACAACTAATGTGGTAAATCTTGGCTCCCGTAGCAACTTAGTACAAGTGAGCAGTTTCTTCTCCTCAGTGAAGACAGACACCCCATAAAAACAAATACATTCATGTTTAAACTCTGCCAGCAATTTTTAAAAGTCTCACTCTATTGCCTTTCACCCAACCAAATTTCCATTCCATCAAAATACCTTTATTCAGTATAATCTTTCCTAGCTGAGCCTCGGGTTTCTTTAAGGAATAGTTTCCTAATTCCTGGGTCTAATAAAGAGACTGGCATGTGATATTCACTTCCTGGCACACATATGTACAAAAGTTGCTTCATTTTGTATTTCTCCACTAGCCAGTTGTTGCCAGTTCTTTTATGGAAACCCTCCATAGTTATTTTATACAGTGTTATTCATATCTACTGACACTAATTCTAATAATAATCCTCCATTACAGTCTCAGTGCTTAACACTGAGCCATATATTCTTCCAAGTCAAAGTCATTATCACTCAATATCGAAATAATTCACGTGTAACTTGTTTGGGCTGCAATTAGATAAGCACAAGACCTGCATACTATTTTCTAAAAGTTCTTTCATTCCCTTTTTGGCTTCACAACAGCTTCCCCCCCTCTAACTCCTTTTTTTGTTTGTTTGTTTAATCCTCATCTGCATTTATGGGGCAATGTACCCAAAGAGCAAATATTCATGAACTTGTGACCCATCAGCTATATTGTTTTAGGACATTCTAAGCTAATTCCACAAAAAAGTTTTAATTAAGCATGAAAAACATTTTTTCCTCTATCAAAAAAGTGTTAGGATTACAAATGTATTCTGGGCATGTTATACTGTTTTCCTGTGTTTTAAGTTGGTCAGTATGCACTTTTTATTTTATTGAGAATATTATATGTTATTACAATAACAGATAAGTGATAATGCATTGCAGTGATAGAAGTTGTTGCATACAGTCACCTAGGGTAGAAGGTACTCCAAGGAAGTCAGTCCCTTCAAATCTGGCTTGATAGGATACTCAACACAGAGTGAACTAACTCTAATGGCTTTTTGTCTTTCACTTCTGAAGGGATTTTCTGTCTAGGTATTGTCCTCCAAACCTTATAAAAATGATTTTCAGCTCTGAAAGTGCATTGTCACATGATAACATATTAGATTATCATGGTTTTGTGACACATCATGTTGAGAGCACTTTTGTTTTTAGACAATAAAGATTTCATGTTCAGACCTGGTAAAAAAAAACTGTAGGAAACATAGCTGGGGGTAACGTTACTAGTATTCAGCTTGCTGAAGAGTTACTCAATAAACATTTAACCCATGTTGGAACAAGTTAACAAACAAACCAGACATATCTAGTGGGATGCATCCACATTGCAGCACAGAAAAAATGTCATCAGTGACCAGGTTTACTGTGTCACTCACTCTGGCTTCCTGTGTTCCGAAGGAAGGCAAGTCATTAATGATACAATCAATTATACAATTTGACAAGGTCGCAGAAGAAGACAGAAAGAAAACCTATATATTTCCATCACAACAGTTATACTAGCAGTGGAGTCAGTAATATGGACCATCTTCCAGGTACAAGGTAAATAGATGAACAATGTTTCTCTCCTTCAACATGCTTTATATTGCAGGCATTGAAAGTTTCATCTGGTAGGTTAGCAACAATCCTGCTTTGCACCATGCTTGACCAAGACAAAGAAAGTGCTTGTCCCTTGTCAATTTAAGAGAATGACTTATACATGCACATACAATGAGAATAATCATTGCTACTCATCATGTCTGACAAAAGAGCACTTTCATCCTTTGGCTACCATCAAAAACCAACCATCATGGAACACCTAGCAAACATGTGACACTGCCACATTTGCCCAAGGCCAGATAATCATAACAGCCGTAAGCAATGTGGAAAATGCAGTGAATCTGTGTGCACTGAGCATTTCACATTGATGCTGATGTGTGTGTCATTTGTATACAGGCTAATACTGAATGAGACTCTTGCTAGTTCTCTATTTTTTCTCTTTCCACCTAAACAGTAAATAATTATTCTTGGTTACTGAATACATTTGGGGTACAAACTTCCCCCATGTTACAATTAATGTAGCCGTTTTCTCAGTACACGGTAAGGGTTAAGCATCTCTTTGTTGGCAAAGGTATACATGCAGAAAAGAAATAAGTGGAGTGTAAATTAAATAGACATAAAACAACAAATCCTTATTTTTCTGATTTTCCAGCAACCAAAGAAACCAGCAGGAAACTAAAGTGTGTTAGTTGTGTCTGAGTTTAAATATGTTAAAATAACTGTGGTAAGCCACGGACTAAAGTCTGTTATCACAAACATGACCAAAAAAAAAAAAGAGAAAGAGAGAGAGAGAGAGACATACAGAAGGTTCAAAATAAGCCCTCATGCAGAGCTGAAAGGAATCCATAAATCAATTCTGAAAACTCTTTATGGATTTATTCTTTTTCAGATAAGAGGTAAAAGAGGTAAAATTGTACGAGAATCATCAGAAAAATAACACCTCCCTCAATTGGCATACTACCATCACATTCTCCTAATCAGTTGTTTCCTGAAATGCTAATTGACCATAAAGAATTGCCAATACCATCACCAATTTATTCATTGAAAGGTCTTTTGATGTAAAAGAACAAAGTATCACTGCCTAAAACTTAATAGCAGAACTGATAGAAACATTTCCTCATTTGGGTTGTGATAATAACCCAGAAGCAACCATAACTCTATGAAAGAGAAATGTCAAGGAAAGGCTGACACTATTAACCTTCTTTCTTCTTATTTTCCTTTTCTAGTTTCTGTGAGATAGTCAGAACTGTTACAGGCCCTTCTCAAGATGGGTGGGAGACACAAGGCTTTTCCTTAACACTTTCATGAAAAGTCATTTGAAAATGTGTTGACACTAGTTCATTTTCTTGTTAAAAGAGACTCAGTTCTTATATACAAATCCCAAATTCTTATCCAAATCCCACAAGTACAAAACCTTCCTCCTCTTATACAGAAATTAAAAAGCCAAAGCTTTTTTTTAAATTTTGCAGCAGCTTGTGCTATGTTAAGTGAAATAAAAATGAGTGCTTAATATGCACACAGAAACTTTCAAACAAACAAACATATCTCTCTTTCCTTTCCTATGCTAAGGAATATATTACTTTCCCCATCTGTGCAATAAAAAAGCTTATGGCAATAGATCCTGAAACAGTCTTCTGTCATTCAAACATTGTCATATTTTTATGATTTTATTAATTCCTTCATACTGCTGGTGTTAAGCATAATACGATAAATAAAATACTGCTGAAATATCATACAGTTACAAAGAAAAAGAACATAAAACAAATTCTAGGCACTCTCTCTAATAGTAACTACATGAGCACAATGTAAGATACTCATGTTCTTATAACACTTCAGTATACCTTTTAAACAAAGCTGGCTGTTCAATAAACAATCTTCTGAACAAAAATTTATCTGAATTCTAATGTGCTAACAATGTCACTGTTTTGCTGAAATAGTGGGCCAGTTTCATCTCTGGTTTCATTCTGCTGAAGTCAACAAAGTTACACAAGAGAAAACATGTTTGGTCTCCTTGAAGTGGAGCAATTAATGATAACAATTTGAAGTGTGTTACATAAGAAGATTTACAGATGTCATGAGAATAGTTTATTCAGTATTTTAGAAGATGATTAGAAAATACAGTAAGAGGAATCCAAAGAAGGTGTCTTGGGAGAGGATGAAAAAAGTTCAAGAGAGAGAAAGGGGCCATCACCAAAGTGCATGCTGTCGATATCATAACTGCAAACTTGGTGAGATAAAGAAAGCCCCTACATTGACTATGGTTTCAAGAGCATATATTAGCCAATTACATGTTTCAATTTTAATCACTTATGAATACCAGGCTTTCATTAATGGAAGCATTATTGTATTGTATACAATAAACATGTATCATGCCATGCTATCAGGTAGCACTTAGGAGAGCACATAGCCGGCAAGCCCAGTGTGGACTAGATCATACCATTATTGCCTCTAAATTTTAAAAAAGGACCATGCTGTGTATGTTATATTTGAAGTTTTAATTTGAATTAAAACATCAATATCTTGCACAAAATCACCTAAGCATGGACCTGTGAAGTGAGTTAGCTCCATTTTTTTTTTCTAGCAGTGCTTTTTGGGTAGAGTAAAACAGAAAACTACTCCTCTCTTCACAACGGATATTTATGCACAGGATAGCTAACATTTACCTGTTACAGGTTATTACAGGGAATATTAATATTGATGATGTTGATCGTCCAGAACTGAATGACTGATGTTTTTCAATCTCTTCAGATACTATGGAAGCAAAGGAAATAATTGAAAATATTGTAAATATAAATGTTGTAAATCCTGCATCCTAGGTTGATATACAAAGCTAAATCTGGAGGTAAAGACTGAGTCCTAGATTATGCAAACTCTCTTTGCAAGTTTCAGGAAAGTAGGGTTTGAAAAATTGATCTTGATTCACCTCTGTTCCAAAATAGGTTTGCAGAACTGTGTATTGCTTCAGTTTAATGTAACATCAACCAGATTTTGGCTTTCCAAAACCAAAGCCTGTGGTTCAATTGTGGATACAGTTCATTTGATCCCTCAAAGTTTGTGAATGAGGAGTGTTCAGATAAAGAATTACAGTGTCTCTCCACCTCTGGATGCAGCTCGACTGTGGGGGTACGTGTTTGCTCTTCTGCTTTTTTTGAGGAAGAGCAAATGCGCTCTTTCGGAAGTCCCTGTACTCCTCATTCCATGAGGAAGAAAGGGGCTTTTGAAAGAGGGTTTTTCCAAAATTTGGCCCAGTCTAGACGGGCCAAATTTTGGAAAAGCCTATTCCGACAAAAGTCTTGGAAAAAGATATGCAAAATACAGAGCACATTTTGCATATCTTTTTTCCGATAGATCTAGCTGTACCCTCTGTGAATTATATTTGTAATTAAGAACTTCAAGATATATAAGCATTGGAAGAAATTTCACAGTCTGCTTAAAGTCACCACTAAGGAGTAATATCCTACCTTTGCCAGCTGTACTCATCCCTTGAACATGAAATTCTGTGCTACAGGTACTTAGTCTCTGAGTGCTCAGACAGGCATGGTAACTTAACAGCAACTGAACCCTATACTGGTATGCAGTACAGATGGCTGTAGCTTGTCAAATCAAACTAAAATCCTGATTTAATTGAACTCTAATGGAGTTTTATCATTGTCTTGAGTGGAACCAGGATTTCACCCATACTGTACTATTCTGCATGTTCAATAGCATTATTCCACATACCCTGAGTGACATTTTTTATTCCAAGATGCACAAGTTTAACTTCCAGTTGATTTAAAATCCCACCTTTAGTTAAGCCAGTATCATTTTAAATATAGACCAGGCTTATGTCTCAAAATATATGGAAATGGTTGAAAGTTATGAGAAGATATATCAAGAAAAGAATCATGTTATTTTAACAACCAAGATAGCAAATAACAAACATAAGAAAATAGGTATTGGTCTAACTCAGAGAAATGGATATGCCCCTATACTCGCATTCCATAATCCTTGTATAAAATACACTCCGTGAAGAATCACTTAAAAACTAATAATTTGTTGGTCAACAATGTCATGGTGAAATGCATGGGACAATATTATCTGTAAAGTTATAACTATAAGCCAAAGTAATGACTGAAATGTGTTTACCACACAAGCCTGGAGGAGTGGGTAAACCAGTGTCTCAAAAACAATCTCTAGACAGGTCTCAAGTTGATTGGCAATAATGGTCAAGTTACCATTCATTGGTAATGAAGTGCTACAGAAACAGATCAAGCTTCATTTTAAGAAACAACATGGAACATCTTTCACCATGAGACCCCATGTCTCTCTCCTCACAGATGAAAGGAACTGTATCTAAGGGAACCCTCAGAAGCAATGTATTTCAAAGGGTGACTGGACTATAAAAGTGAAGGGCAAAAACCACGAAAAGGTGTTTCTCTCTCCCTTTTTCACCTAAAATGACAGAGAATGCAGCCATTGGGAGAAATCTTGACCTAAAATTTGGTTCTCTGTTTCTGGGAATATATGGTAAGAATTTTAACTTGAACTAAGGCTAGTTTGCTAAATTTTAGTGCTAGAAAACATTTATCATAATTTCTCTTGTAGCCCTTTTGGACTTGAATGTCCTATATTCACTTAAAACCAATCTCTTTGTGGTTAAATAAACTGATTTAATTCTTCAAAAACAACATTGGATCAATTTTCATTAAACTGTGTGGAGAACAGCATTTAAAGTAGCAAATTGTTCTACATTGATCCCTTTACCAGGGCAACGCACCTCCAACATCTGCACTATTCAGGAGGGGCTGGACAGTGAAACACACATACTTTAGAGGAAAATTTGGGGCTCTGAGTCTGGTGGGGTCACCCAATAGGGACTAATCAAGGCTGCTGGGACCAGTCTTGTTAGCAGCTGAAGCTATAAACAGATATTCAGGGTGTGGCCTGCATGTTGTTTGGTTGTTTGTGAGAAGGCCAGATAGAAAACTATACCAGCACAAGCATTGTGAGGTACTCAAGTGATGACAACACTCCAATGGATTGGGTTGCACTCCAGAATGTGACACTGACATAGTTTGAAATTTGTGAAAAGCAGACTCAACACTCAGTGGGTGATATTTTTTATACCATCTATAAACAGAAGTACTGGAAGACCCTTAACTAAAACAATTCTAGCTGATATCACTATAATTATTTCCACTATTTGTTTTATTGTTAGTGGCTTACCTTCCTTGAGAAGTGCATCCTAAAACAACCTTTTAGTGCTTCCCTACACAACTATTAAGTGTTCAAAAGAACAGAGCTGGCTCTCTGTTTTGTTTTTGTTTTTGTTTTTAAGAAGCCAACGAGCACAAATCAGCAGCTAGATGTGCACTATATTTGAGCATGATCCTGTAAGCCTCTCTTTTACTATGAGCCCTTAATGCCCACTGATATATCCCATCAGACACAACTCATTACACCCTACCCCCAATGTATTTACTATTGTGTTCTATATAAAAGCTGATGCCATGCTGATCATGAATGTCATGGTAAAATGCATGTATTAATATTATATGTGGAGTCATGAATTTACTTATTCCCACAATATGAGAACTAGGGGTCACCAAATGAAATTAATAGGCAGCAGGTTTAAAACAAACAAAAGGAAGTTTTTCTTCACTCAGCGCAGTCTACCTGTGGAACTCCATGCCAGAGGATGTGGTGAAGGCAGGACTTTAACAGGGTTCAAAAAAGAGCTAGATAGATTCATGGAGGCTAGGTCCATCAAAGGCTATTAGCCAGGATGGGTAGGAATGGTGTCCCTAGCCTCTGTTTGTCTGGAAATGGATGACAGGGGAGGGATCACATGAGGATTACCTGTTGTGTTTCCTCTCTCTGGGGCATTTGGTATTGGCCACTGTCAGCAGACAGAATACTGGGCTAGATGGACCATTGGTCTGACTCAGTATGGCCATTCTTATGTTCTTATCAGCCTGCAAAAAGTAACCAGGTTGGGCAAAACTAGGATGAAATTTTGTGGGCTGCTGGCAAGGTACTTGGGTCAGAACTGTGGACCAATGCTGCCTAGTCCTAAAACATCCAGGGTTACAAGACAGATGGTGACCAAATCACTTAATGGGCTTGTGAACCCCAAAACTTCACAACCTCCATGGATAAAATCCCACTCAAGAGAATGAATGGAACCCTGGCCCCAGTGAAGTCAATAGCAAAACTCTGCATTGCTGCCAATAATTATATTCCAGTCCACGTAGACCTACTGTAACAAAATCTTAAATAGTTTGATAGTGTAAATTACTCAGATTATATATTTGTAGACACTGGTCAAAGGTTGATAGTTTAGGCTAACTTGAAAATATCAGTGAAAGTATTTCCTATTTTATAAGGAAAACAAAATATTTACATCTCATACTCATGCCACTTATTCTGTATGTCTCAATTTTGTGAATATTGTAAGAGAGCCTGCTGATCAGGATAAAAGTTAGAAACAATTAAAAAGGATCTCACTAGACATTGATCATAGATGTTATGTTTCCAGTTGACAGTCTTCAGACTTAACACCTAACAGATATTGACAGCATCTCTAGTGTAAGGTAGATGCTGCAGTTAGTATTTATGCAATAAAGTACATATTTACATATTTCCACTTTAATTATTTCATTCATCAGCAACCGAAATTCTTTGTTCATTCTTTTCCCTTGTGTACTGGGATATCAAAATATCAAAACAGATACTGGAACCTTAACACTCATTCCACGGACCAGGACCCTCCAAGCATGGAGCCGCTCTCTCCTGCACAGAAAATGGTCAACTGCTTTTGTGGCATCATTATGTCACTTGTTAGAGATCCCACAAAGGGTATAATATAGGTCTGTATTACTGCACAAGACGGCAGGCTAGTAAGGGAGCAAGATTAGGTTGACAGGAAATGTCTGTGGAGAACAGAAATTCCTATCATTTGTCCCCCACCATTGTCTCTGGACTTGGAAAATTATTTAAGAAAAGATACATAGTCTTGGCTTGTATTGTTGTTACCTTTCTACTAAAACCCTCCACTTTTAAGGGTCTCAAAATGCAATGCAGTCAGAGTGACTTCCAGTGATGTAATTCCATTGTAGCCATGCATTTGGTCAGTGCAGACACTGGAGATACAGGGACTTTGGGGGATGCATCAGGCTTATGGGCAGGTTCCTATTCTTTGGTGGGACAGACTCAGCATTGAAAGCATCACAGAGATTTCCTTCCCCATCCTGTGGTGAGGAAGATGGTTCCAAGCAGAATTTGCTACAGCACTAATTTGGTGGCAAATCCTATCTAGTTCCCTTAGGCATTTAACCCCATTGGCTGCAATGGGATGACCCATGTGAATGGAGCAAGTTAAGTAGTTTCTCATATTGAATTCCATTTTTATCAAGTGCCCTTTATTTATTTTTAAAGGATATATTGCGTCTGACAAGTTAACAGAGAAAGGTTCATGTATTGTACAAAAAAAGGATAGCGTAACAGGTGATTAAATCCTACTTGCTAAATTTATAGCCACTATAGTTATTAATTTTGTACCCCTCTTCTTTTATCTCCGGTGAAGAGACTTATTTCTAAATTTCAGCACACAATATGTACATTTTGAAACCTGTACTTTTTTCTGGCATCTGTCAACATCTTGTAAAATGTGTACAGAAGTCAGTAATTTACATATTTCTTGAGTTGTTGAGCCCTGATATCATGGCAACTGCTCTCTACTGGGCATACTTTTTAATTAACTCATGCTATAATTTTTATCTTAAAAATATTGGCAAAAAAGGAGCTGTTCAGCCTGAACAACTTGTAGCCTGAAATGAGCAGATGTTTAAATACTCTAATCTCACTTCCGTGCGAGAACATCACTGATACTGCACTCCTGCTTTCTACGTATAGAAAGTGCTACAAGCAAAAAGTAACAATTGTGGTTTAAAATGATCACTTTCAGCTGCCTCTATTTTTAGTGCAATAAATCTTTGTGAATTTTCTAGGCATGAGGTGTCACTGAGATGAAGTGTTATACCTATTCATGTCCATGTGCATATCAGATTATCCTTTATAATCATTCCAAGGATACATGTCAAGAATGGCATTTGAAAAGATGCAACTCAGTGTGAATTGCCTTTAACAATAACATATTTTTCAATAAGCTGTTCTGAATGTGAATGATTTCATATACTGGTTTATTGTTTTTCATTTTTATCCCAGCGGACTTGTCGTCCTCAAAAAGATTTCCCTTACTGCGGATATTTGTTGCCAGCCCTTTCTCAGGCAGACGAGGCAGGACTGGATAAAGTCCATTGATATTCATAATTCAGCTTGTCTTTAACGGCACTGTAGTTAAGCTGAACCACACAGTGCAGATCTCTCTGTATGTAGAGAGGGGGCTGATTACTAGTGCTGTGCAAATAACTGATTTTTCAATCAAAACCTATTTCATTTTGTATCAAATGAAACAATTTGTTTAACCTTCAAGAAAATATTTAGTTGGGGGTTGAAGGTTTTTTTGTTTTTCAAATGAAGTTGCAGTAAAATTCAAAATGAAAAGATGTTTAGAATTTTAAAAAAAAATCAAAATATCTTCATTTCAAACAGGTCAATATTAAAAGCGTTTTTTCTTCCCTTTCCCACTCTGCAGAAATAATGTGGTGAGTTAGTTTCAAATTCATGAAATGTTTCATTTGGCCTAAACGTTCATTTTTCATTGAAAAAAATTGCAGATAAATAATTGCACTCAGCTCCACTGATTATACAATTAGAACCCAATCTTGCAATGAGATCTATTGTGTGCAAATGGTGCATTTGGGAGTTGCTCATGTCAGCTTGAGGCCTTGATCCTCAGTCATACCTTTAAGACACAGCTGAGGACTGGAGGAGTGCAGAATCTTCCCATCCCAGAGGTGAAAGGGACAGATGACATTTTTATTCATTTTAATACTAAACCATTAAAAGATCTGGGATCAGGTAAATCTTGGAGCATCTGCATTAGCAGCACTTCAGAGGTACAACTGCACCACTGTAAGCTCTGTAGTGTAGCCGTAGCCCTAGACTCTGCTGAACTACTAGGGGCAGAAGCTTCAGGGGACAGCCGAGTTAGTCTGTACAGAAAAAAAACAACAAATGGTCTGGTAGCATTTTATAGACTAATAAAACATGTAGATGGTATCATGAGCTAGTAAGTTCTAGAGGTGGCTTCTTCCCTGAAAGTGCTCTGCCTTTTAGGACCCTCCTGACTAAACCCAGGAGTGCCAGCTTGATTGCCACTGCTGATCTTTTCTCTTGATATTAATGTTCATGGCCCCACTGTAGTTTTTGAACACCTCACAACATGAATGTGTTTATCCTCTTTACACTGCTATGAGGTAAAGAAATTTATTGTCTCCCTATTATAGATGGGGAATGAAGGAACAAAGCTGACCTGCTTACGGTCTGTTAGAGAGTCTATGGCAGATCTGGGAGCTGAACCCAGCTGTTCTGAGTCCATTTCAGTACCTAACTTCCAGATTACACATCCATCTGCTCAATTACTATAGTATAAGAAGAAGAAAAAGTCAACCGGGACATTAGGTAACTAGACCCTAACAATATTTAGGAAGCGACAGATGTAACAGTATACTGGTCAAACCTTATTGAAATCAATTTACCATCTTTGGATTTTTTAAATAACTTCTTCTTATTTACTTTCTCCACACTAGTCATGATTTTATAGACACCTAATACATTCCCCCTTAGTCGTCTCTTTTCCAAGCTGAAAAGTCCCAGTCTTATTAATATCACCTCATATGGAAGCTGGTCCTAATCATTTTTGTTGCTCTTTTCTGAACTTTTCCCAATTCTAATATATCTTTAGTGAGATGGGATGATTATATCTGCACTCGGTGTTCAAGATGTGGTCTTACCATCAATCTATATATTGCCAATATGATATTTTCTCTTATTTTCTATCCCTTTCCTAATGATTCCTAATAGTCTGTTATCTTTTTTTTTTTAAACTGTTGCTGCATATTGATCAGTTGTTTTCAAAGAACTATCCATGAAGACTTCAACATGTTTTTCTTGAGAGTTAATTGGTAATGTAGAGCCCAGTTTTTAAAGTTGGGATTGTGTTTTCCAATGTGCATTACTTTGCATTTATCAACATTGAATTTCATCTGCTATTTTGTTGCCCAGTTTTTTCAGATCCCTTTAACTTTTCAGTCTGTTTTGGACTTAACTATAGTAATTTACTAATTTAGTATCTTCTATAAAGTTTGCCACCACACTGTTTATCTCTTGTTTCAGATAATTTATGAATTTGTTGAATGGCACTGATCCTAATACTGATACCTGGTCACTGCTATTTAGCTATATTTTGGAAAATGACCATTTATTCCTACCATTTGTTTCCTGTCTTTTAACCAGTTATTGGTCCATGAGAGGACCGTCTCTCTTATTCCATGACAGCTCACGTCGCTTATGATCCTTTTGTGAGGGACCTTATGAAAGGCTTTCTTAAAGTCCATGTACACTGTATCTACAGGGTCATCCTTGTCCACATATTTGTTGATCCGATCAAACAAGTCTTATCCTTTGGCAAGGCAAGATTTCCTCTTACAGAAGCTGTGTTGACTCTTTCCCAACAAATCATGTTAATTTCTGTATTTGCTATTTGCCACAGTTTCAATCAGCTTGCTTGATACTGAAGTTAAACTTACTAGCCTTTCATTGCCAAGTTCATCTCTAAAGTTTTTTCTATCAATTGGTGTCCCATGAACTATCCTGCAATCACCTGGTCCAGAAGGTGATTTAAGTGACAAGTTACATACCACATTACTTCAATTGTCTCCCGGAATTTTCAAGCATGCACCAGGCACACGTATCCAGCTAAATATCTTAAAGAACTTGAAAATACTGACTCCCATTTACATTTTGAGCTGTTAGCTATAAGCCTTTTGCTAAAGTAATACCACTTGAATAGAGGAAGAGAAAACAATGTCTTTGCACTCTGACCATCTCTTTCACACCTACTCAGGACAGTCAGTCTGTCTTCCATACAGAAGGAAATTTTGAATAGTGAGTTTTATCATTCAATAATATCAAAAGTAAAATAAGCTAGTTTTATAGCGTTTCTTCCCCCAAAACAGACTTCATTTTGCTTTTATTTAGGCCAAATTTAATATTCTTATTCATATTTCCCCCATGAATGACCTACTGAAATCAAAGGGGCTACCAGTGAAGCAAGATTCTCAGTATGTGTAAAGGTGTCATACTGAAGGCCCTTACTGGTTGATTAGCATCCTTATGTTATACATAGGAGTCCGCAGCAGTCAAAATGAATATGGAACCTAGCCAGGGGTTATCAGAACATTAGATTAATGAGCTAAAACCAGCAGTCCCAGAGCAAGAGCAATTGTTAAAAATCCAAGATTCACAGGCAAGGACTACCATCCTGTATCACCAGTTGCCAGGAAAAAAATAAAAAGAGAAAAAAGACTGGAGGAAAAGTAGCAAGGAGAAGTTTATTTACAACACAGCACATGGGGACTGAAAAATTTTAGGAATGACAACTTCTAGCTTAGGGTACGAGGAGTAATGGCAGTTCGAATTAGGATCTTTAGTTCGAACTACCTACTCCATGCCGGGTATAGCCGCGGGCACGGAGTTCGGACTGAGGGGGATTTAAAAATGGCGGCGCCCGGGAACATGCAAATGAAGCCCGGGATATTTAAATCCCGGGCTTCATTTGCAACTCCGGTTGCCCTCATTTGCCTATCTAGCTTGAACTAACGAGCTAGTGTAGACATGCCCTTAGAGACAACAGTAAATAAAAGGCTAACACACAAGTAGAAAGAATTACACTGCAGTTTTTGAAAATAAAATAGTTGTGTGTAATCTACCCGAGGAGCCAGAAATGGGATAGAAGTTCACAATATTTCCCTTTTGTTTGGATAAAATGTTTCTTCCAATTTAAGCAGCTGATGCACATTCATTTTAGAAGTGACACACTGGCATTACCACAAACACAGTAAGTATGAGTACGACTTGGATCTGAAAGATAAACAGTTATTGTAGTGTATCAGTTTCATGTTGCCTATACATAACTTAACAGCTATTATTTACAAAAACTAAGGGTCACCCAATAAAATTAATAGGCAGCAGGTGTAAGACAAACAAAAGGAAGTACTTCTTTATACAAGGCACTGTCAGCCTATGGAACCCCTTGATGTGGGATGTTGTGAAAACCAAGAATGTAACAGTGTTTAAAAAAGAATTTGGTAAATGTGTTGAAGACAGATCCACCACTGCCAATTAGCGAAGGTCTGGGACACCACCCCATGTTCCACGGGCCCCTAAACCTCCAACATTCAGAAGCTAGAACTGAATGGCAGGGTGGATCACCTGACAAGAGCCCTGTTTTGTTCATTTCCTCTGGACGATCTGGGACTGGCCACTGTCAGAGGTCAGATACTGAGATGGAACATTTCTCTGACCCAGTCTGACCTTACAATACTGCTGTGCCACTACTTAATCTAGACCAAGGATAGGCAAATACTGGCCTGTGGAAGGATCTGGTCATCAGGATTAATCTCTGGTAGCCTGCCACCACTAATTTACCTGCGCCTCTGTAGGTTCAGGCGATTGCAGAACCTGTTGGCCATGGATCGCTGTTCATGGGCAGTGGGAGCTGCAGAAAGTGGTGTCCCAGTCTGCGCCATTTTCTGCAGCTCACATTGACCAGGAACAGTGATTCACAGCCAACAGGAGCAGCGGTTGTCAGTTCCTGCAGAGCACAGGTAAATATAACAGTGGCAGCCCACCAGGGGTTAACCCTGGCAAACCACCACCATTTTATTGTCCATCCCTGATCTGGACTCTAATCCTTTTGTAAACATACCTAGTTAAAAAAGAAATATATGGCTAAACTATTTGATGATTCAGGGGTTGGATTACCATGGAAAGATCTCCTGGAACATCAGTGGGATCAGTAGTGGATTACTAGCCAACTTTATGGTATTAAATAAAAACCAGGATATTCTTCTTAATAGGGAAACATTTAAGGAAAGGAAACTCTAAATTTCTACTTGCATAGATTTCTTTTCATGTTGCTATAAAGGGTTTAGAGCTTGACCCTCACCTGCCCACTAGAATATATACCACTAGAAACAAGTGAAGGGTGACATGCAGGATATTCTCTAAGGTCCTCAGTTTTGGAACTCATTCCTCCCAATATGTTATGTTTTAAGACAGAATATAAAGCTTATCTTTCCCCAAGCTATTGAAGGAGTGGGCTGAAGTAACTATGATCATGGGACAGCCCTTTCATTATTTGTTGTTGTATGACTATAGAATAGGTGACTAGAACATAAGATGATTGCCTGTATTGTTGCATATAGTTAGTGATATGGATATGATATGGGTAATCAAAGATGTATAATAGATTAGGGGGTGTGCTTGAATACTTAGTGTGCACAATCAGTGATTCAAAATGGAGTTTGAGGGTCTCCGTGAAGCTGAAGGGAAGGGATAAAATCTAGTCAAATCCGGATTTTCCCGCTCAAAGTGCTTTGCACTCAGTACACATGGAGTTGCACTCATTTCTAATTTGTGCACCCAGTCCAAGATCTATGCACTCATTACGCTAGATCTATGTACACAGCCCTAAATTGATGAACCCAGTTCACAACTAATTTTCCCACCTTGAAGGTAATAAAAGCTTCCTGTGAAGAGAGTTCGTGTTGGCTCTTTGGATCCGGACCAAGGGTGTGTTGCTGTCTTCATTGCTGTAGCGAAGGCTCAGGATAAGGACTTGGGACTTGAAATAACAGCAGCCTTCCCTTCATGTAACACCGTCTGGACTGCCCTCTGGTTTGCGTGATTGTATAGAAGGGTTAACCACCTCCATACCAAAGAGAAGCCACCACCTATTGTGGACTTACTTACTTTGGGTTCCCTCTCCATCCTGTGCTAAAGGCCTGGAATCGTGCTTCAAGGGATCTCCTCATTGTTCCTCCTCCGAGACTTTCAATTAGCCGACAGGTTGAAGGTCATAAGGAGTGTGTAATGTATATTCCTACCTTGTTTAAGGGGTTTTCCTATCCTCTTTATCTTCGGGTTAGGGTTGGATTGGGTATTGGTTGTTGTAAGTTTCATGAGCTGCTGTTTCAAAATTTACAATATATGGTTTGGCCCTAAATTGGAGTCTCTGTGTTATTTGTTTAAAGGAGAAATCACTGGTGATAGAGATACAGTAGGTTGTCAGCGGACCTAGCTTCTGGTTTCAGGAACACTTAACATCTTTATTGAAAACAGAGGCTAAAATATTCCAAATCATTCTAAATTGATCCGTTGCAGAGATCCCTGTGCAACAGTATCTATAGTGTATAAAATAAAAAGCAAGCAGAACAAAACAGTTGGGATGTTCAACCCTCTAAAATTCATTAAGATAATTAGGGGAAGGTGCCCCCTGCACGCTACGCTCACCAGCCTCCCTCTCTAGGGATAGGCAGAGCGTGGCTGCCCTGGCCTGCCCCGAATCTTTCTCCCCAGGTGCCAGGAACCCCGAGGTGAGGCCAGCCCCAGCTCTCCTCCACAGCTGCAGGGGCAGTTGGGTCAGTCCAAGGGTGCAGCTGGCCCAGCTCACTCCCTGTGGCCACCAGGGGGCTGGGCCAAAGCTGTGCCAGGCCCTGCTCTCCCCCTGGCTGCCAGGGAGGGCCCGGGGCTGAGGCCACCCTGTCCCCAGCTCTTCCCTGCCAGCCCAGAGGCTGAAGCCACCCCTGCCTTTATGCCATCCCTTCCCCCCCCCCCCACCTCTGCCTCTTTGACCCCTGTCCACTCATCCGCCCCCATCCAAGCTTGGCCGCGCCTCCAGCCACAAGGGTGGAGGCCTCATGGCTTCCCTCCTGGGTGAAGGTGGAGGCCACGTGGCTCCCAGCCCCTCCCCAGAGCACCATGGAAACTGCATTGTTGCTGCCACACCCCAGACCAGGGAAGCCTTCATCATTGGTGAGGGAGGGAAGGAGAAGGCCATGTGGCTGGAGGGGGAGGCAGCCTGTGGGACACAGAGTGACATGATGACATCACTCTGTCACCCCTGCAGGAAAAAACTTTTTTTATATATATAGAAAGATTACATGCCAGCTCAACTACCTTCTTTTAGACAGAAAAGCATTTCCAGACATGACCATAGAGGGACTTTTCAATAAATGAGACTGAATTACCATCCTACCATCCTTGATGAACACAAAATAAGCCATTACACTTATATATGAGCTTCGTCTACTGGAAAACTTTTTTAAAGGATGAACTGTAATGAACAATTTACAGTTTAGCAGAGAAAATTTTGTTCTTGTGCGGGAACAGGAGTACATTTCTGACTCAGTGATATTTCTTAAATGGTCTGTAAAATATTTTTCAAAACAAATATTGTTTGCATTCTTCATTCTCCATGGCACCAACAAAAACTTCATGTTGAGTTGGCAGCTAGTATACCCATCACACTGAACAGTGTCATTGTTTTCCTGCCTTTTCCTGTTCATCTCCAACAACTTCCTCATCTTATACTTATAAAGTTGTTGGGGCAGAGACCATTTTTTTGTTCTGTGTTTGTACAACACCTAGCTCAATGGGGCCCTGGTTTATGACTAGGGATCAGAGATACTGCTTTATAATGAAAAATAAAGTAATCAATCATCTTACTGCTCGTATATTCCCATTATGTTAGCTAAATGCACTCTTGGCAGCCCATCACAAGACTAGTGTGGCATACTTTCACCATCTCTGCTTCTTCCAACACACTTTGTACAGCATGCCAGTATGAAAACTACCTATATTATATGCATGTCAGGTACTGCTGTTATTCAAGTTTAGTAGCATTTTTAGGAGGACAGAGAGCTTCTTTACCAAAATGTAAATGAACAAGTTAATATTATAAGTTAATATAATTCCTGAACAGGCTTGAAAAGTGGATTTGTCAGTGATATATGCATGTATGTATGTAAGGACTGGTCTCTGGGGATTTTCTTCTATAAAAGGAATTCAGCAATATCCCATTAATTCATTGTTTATATGTCCCCATCTTTCTGTGGAGTTGGCTCCGTGACAAGTTTTTGTGAATGCAGCTCAGAAAAGACACTTCTGCCACAATAATACCAGTGTTTGGATCACTAACCTGTACATTTCTAGGATAGAAAGGTTTGGAAGTAAAACAAAACATTCTTGGGGTAATGAAATGAGGAAAAAATCCTCACCCAGTCACTAAAAATCATAAACGGGACATACTTTTTCCTTCCTTGCAATGTCTCCCTCTGGCAATAGTAACAACACCATAGGGACTAACCCTGCAGTCTTCATTTTGGCTCATGGGTCTTGGTCTACCAGGCTGTTTAATTGGAGTATAAACATTCAGGCTCAGGATGCTCCCCCTTCAGGAGGTCTCAGAGCCTATGCTCCAGCACAAGCTCAAATATCTACACAACAATTCAACAGGCCAGTCACAGATGCTTAATTGTGGCATGGACCAACCCACTAAGGGCCCATTCCAGCAAGTATTTATCATGTAAAACTATGTACTTAGCTGTATAACCTTTATTAAAAGCATTGATATAGGCCCTGATGCGCAAAGGCACTGGATATTTTATCCAAGTGTGGCCTGCAGTCCTTGGCTCTCTATCTCTTAAATTCCATTCCATTTATTTGTACAATGGACAATATGCTTCCCCCTTGGGGTGTCTCTGCCAGAGTTATTTCTTAGGATTTAACTATGAGTACAATACACACACGACTCTGCCATTAGCATTAGTAGGAACTTACTTTATATTCATGGGAGGTTTGTGTGTGCAGTGACTCTAATAAAAATCTTCAATTAGTTAACGTTTAGTTTACATTCACAACTGTGGACCACATTCAGCTTGACATGAGCAGGCACAGCTCCACGGATCTTAATGAACATGTATCCACTGACTCTTGGGATGAAATTGGCCTTCTGAGACTGGACCTTTTTAGAATTCCCACCCATTTTCATGTCCCTTCCTTCTTTCATCCGAATGTGTGACTGCCTGCATCTCAAATCCAACAGCAGCAGAACACTACCTGTTCTGATGTCTTTTTTACCCCTTTCCCCCCAAGGATACCATTTAACAGTTTCTCTGTACATGAAAAACTTGCTGTAGCTCCAACATTTCTATTACACAACAGACTGCTTATTAGGTTAAAATATATTTAAGAAATTATTCAAAAGGCAGGCATTTAGAGCAACTCTTGGAAAGTGTACTTATTGTATATAAATACCAATTTCGAATTTTTTTTAAAAAAACGTAGATCACAGTACGTACTTCATGGAACGTTCCAACCCATCAGCTAAACACACCAGTATGTTTCTTTAAAAGAGAAGGTAGGTACCAAATATACATGAATGGCTACTTTGGAGCCACACACACACACACACCCCCTCATATGAATACATACTGAAATCTTCATAAATAACTCTCACAGTATGGAATAATATCCTCTTTAATTTCTTCAACTCTTTTGTCTTTGCAAAGGAAAAATAAAGCAATTAAGCATCATTCTGTGCTCCTTTGCAGAACTGGGCATAATAGACATGCATACAGACATCATATTTTAAAATGAACTCTCTCTGAGGCCTTAGCTCTCAATAATTTGAAAAGTCAATGATCAAGCTTCATTGCTCAACAGGTGTCTCTATTGGGACAATCCTGCCCTCCTTTCTCAGGAGAAATGCCCCATTTTTTTCAACTAAGTATTTTACCTAAAGAAGAAAAGTCTAATCAAGCCATCTATTTCCTAATGCTAAAAACAAAGTTTCAACATAGCTTTATTTAATATTAACAAGAACACAATTTTTAATATAGGATGAAGAATGCATCATCTACTAGGACTGGACAGTCAAGAATAGTGGAAATGTCTCCTCACACCTTTAGCCAATTGTTTCAATCTGCCCCATGCTAGCAATAACTATTTACTGACCTCTGGGAAGATAATTGGGGTCTATAGTCTGTTCCTTGTATGCAGGTGTCCACATGATAAGTGTTGCAGAATTAATTCTTCCTGGCTTTGTCAGTGAAAAGGACTAAAACTGAGTGGAATTCTCCTCTGACCGCCTAGTTATGGTTTCTGAAGTTGAGACATATTCATGACACAGTTAGGAAGCTTACTTTACCTTCTGCCCTGCTATGTATGAAACACTTCAGATTTCTGGGATGTCACGCTGGCCGCTTTTACTAACACTTTCCAAAATACATTTAAAATATATTAGAATAAAATCTGTATTCACAGTGAATCAACCTCTTAAAGTTCTTGTTTGCCTTTAAAAGAATACAAAAGACATTCTGGGCACAGCAGTCCTCATCCCCTTCTCCCACAAGAAACACATAACAGATGCACACTTCATTGAGTAAGGAACATGCACACATTTAAAATTGGTTTTCATCTTACATTTTACAACACAGTTGTGAATTATATTCTTTTTTCATTTGTGAAGAGGGTAGAACAGATGGTGAAGACTAAGTTTAAAATGATGCACCCATTCAAATAACCTATGCTGCCCAAAGATTGTTCAGAAAACTGTGTGATTTGTACAACTCTAAGAGGGTTTCTGCTCCAATGGAATACTTTACAGTGGAATGAAGCTAGACTTCAGGAAATGTGTTTTATATCATGGGATTCATGCTAATAGAAGTTAGTTACAATTTTAGAGCTAATTTATGGCACTATTTTTCTTATGTACTTTCCTATATGCTCTGAGATTTAGAGAGGTGAAACACTGGTTAAAGTAATGTATTATTGCAAAAAAAGCTATTCCTCCTCCTGGCTGGTTTATTTTGTGCACCTGCTGTTTGAAAAAAATTTTTTTTTGCAATAATAGGATTAGAATGCCTAGAAGGCTTACAAAAATCTATTTTTCCTTCCTCCTTACTCTGCCTACATTAAAGCCAGTACAGTCTAAAACCAGAGAGTGTATTGCAGATTTTGAATGAAAACAGTTATAAAAACAAGGGAAAAGAAAGAAGAAACTCACTCTTATTACAAGGGCAGGGGAGAAAAATCAACCACTCGCGGCTAGAGAGATATCTATTTATTTTAGTTCTGTGAAAACACTTTAAAAATTGCCTTTAAACAAAAAATCTATTATTTGCCCAGCTCCACTCATCAGGCCCTTTCACCTTCCATTCCCCTCTTCTAGCAGTGTACAAGTGTAGGAGTAGCACATACTGGGAAGGGCAGGTTCACATTGCAGGAGTGAGAGTGTAGGCTGGAACAGAGATGAATCTTGTGGACAGGGAAATAAATGAGAGTGAGGTGCTTAAATATCTTTCATGAGCTGGGCCATGGATCCAATCTCTGTCAGATACAGTGGCTGACAATCTGTATATAAGGGGTGAACATGGTCTCTTGTGGCAGTTCGCAAACTAGGATAAGCAGTTGCAATGCAGCTGAACTCCTTCCCCTGGCCACAAGGTGAATTGTGTCATTTTCAACCCCCACCAAAATTCCTCATACAAAGACAATTTATTGGATGGATTGAATTTTAGCCTTGCTTAATAAAAGTAGGAATACAAAATAATCACTGGAAACATTTATTAATATATTAAACAATTACTATGTTACTAAAATAGACTCTCCATTTAAATATTATTCTGAACACATTTGCAATGTAAATGTTGTTGGCAGGTGTCATCACCTTTCCAGTTATTATAGCACAGAGCCTGAATTAAATAAAACCATTTTCATGCAGATTTTCTTTTTTGGAATAATTGATAATGTTTTCAGTTATAGAAAGAGTAAATCCATGAGATCGAACATGGCATCTGATAGAATTTAGCCCTTAGGACAGATCTTGATAAAATACTATTTTCAAAAAGTTAAACACAAATGCATCTTTCTGCAAACTATTTTTGGTTTGGCAGTTTCCCAGTCTAGTACGTAGCATTATCCTGCACCTTGGGGTAAAACTAGCAAATCGTCAATCCCATACTTGCTCTAATGCAAATTTTAAATATAAAAATTGGCATGTTTACACTAAATTAGTGGTAGGAAAAATACAGAGGGAAATAGCCATTCTGTGAAGGCCAAATTTAAAGCTGAAAGGAAAAAATCAATTTATTACGAGATAGTACATAGACTGTTAGAGTGGAACACCTTGAAACAAATAGTTAATACTAATTCTTGGATTTAATAAACAAAACATTTATAACTATATAACCAACTTGTTGATGATCAATCTTATCATCTAACAGCTGTGTTTCTATTAGCCATCTTTAAATGGAGGAACTCATCTGTTAAATAAAGGAATTGCTCTGTTAAAATGGTTTTGTATAAACCAAAGAAGACCAGTCCAATGGTCTCTGCTGACATCATCATCATCATCATCATCAACAACCATGGGCTCAGTGCCTGTTGGTGTCCGATGTCTCCCTCACTATTTCCTTCCATCTTTTCTTGTCCAGTGAGGAGTGGCTTAGTTTTTGTAGACTAAATCTGCACCAATCTACTATATCAGCAGACAGGTATAAGAATGTTTGTTATAGTAGAGCTAACTGACATTTTTTCACTGAGCCCACTACTTGCACCTACTCCCCAAGTCCCCCCACTCCCTTATTCCTAGTTTGAAGCCAAATCATCAAAAAGTCAACCATCTTAATCAAGTGTATATATAAACAATTGCAGAGATAGGGCTTTATGTCCACCTTATGGATGACCAGATATAATCAGAATGAATGTGTACTTAAAAAATGAAGAACTTAAGCAAAGCATCACTATCATTTGAACTGTGTTTTGCTTAGCTAGATGAAAATCTACTGCCATAATCCTGAAGTGAAGGGTGGTGGATGGGGGTAGGGAATACTACAGAGTACTGCATAAGAAAAAGAACACCCAAATAAGAAAAACAGGAAAAAAAAACCCTCCAAAACATACATGGTCACATTTCATTTTCATTTGCTCCACTTCAAATTGCACTGATGCAACTTATGATAGATTCTGACCCTTTATTTTTTACAGGACATTTTGGAGGAGGAAGAGAAACAGTGTTTGCAGATCTTTGCTTGGCAGCGTACAGTTGCACCACGTGGAAATACCTATTCTTCACTTTTTTAATGTTAGATATATAGACAGTGGGCCTAGAATCTTGAAAGTTATATTGTACCCACCTTTACAATATATGTCAATGCATCTGTGGTCATACACATCTCCAGATTGCACGGCAGAATGTGTCTCTCTAGGATTCCCTCCTCCAAACAATGGCATGAATTGTGGATGGTTCAGCACACATGTGCACAGAGTACAGCTCTGAATAAATGTTTCAGCTTCTATTTTATAACTTGCCAGGAGCATGGATTTTTTGAGCAAACACCTCCACAGCCAGTTGTTTCACAATAAAGGAGGCAGTTTCCCACTGGCTCTAATAATATTATTTTCCATAAGAGGCTTGAGTCACAGCCATTACTCAGTGCTCCCTAACCACTAAATCTGGGTCTCCCTCAAAGTCTGCTTTCTTGTTTTAATGACAAGAATGTATGTTATATTGAGGTAGACATATGATCATGGCATGGCAAGTTCAGTCATTCTCCTTAGCATAACAGTAACAAACCTGAATAGATTAATTGTAATGAGGACCCTGATCTGCTCTGGGTTGAGGGTTTGATATCATTAGGTCATGGAGGGGCGGCCCATCAAACTAGGCGGTCACCTAGGGTGCCAAGTTAAATGGGGCTCCAAATGGTGGCGCAATATCATTGAGGGGTTTGGAGGTGGGGGCACCGATTGCAAGGTTTGCCTAGGGCACCAGTTGCTGGCAGCTAGTCTAGGGCCGCCTTAGGTGTTGTGTGTGTCCACTCAAAGGCAGAATTTGGCACCTCAGTGGTTATGTGGATTAAAATAAGTGTTCTGAACAGCTGAAAGGTGTCTATCAGGCAGAGCAAAAGAACCTAAGAGCTCCAATCTGCCCTTTTGGTACTGTCAAATATCACCAAACCCTGCCTTCTATTTGTTATTAATAAACTAGGGGATTAGTCACTTTATAGCTGCTATAGTCTAAGTCAGCCCCTCCATTTTGCACCGCAAACTCCCTGTGTGCCAATTTCCCCTCTATTGCAGGGACTTTTCCCACTCCTGACATCTCCTCATGCTAGGGATTGTGTGTCCCCATTTGCCTCCCCGTACCATGGTTCCCCTAGAAGAGGAGTTCTGTGTGTCTCCCATTTTGTCCTCTCTTCCCTTCCTGTTAGTTTCCTTTCTGCCTCACTAGGAGGTAAGTTATTCAGGACACGAACATGTTAAAGTCTATTGGGAGGATCGGCAGAGCTTCAATGGGGGCATTATGCTGAAAGGTGAGTGCCATCAACTTCTCTGATACGTTGAGATGCTGCTGGATATGCTCCACAGATTCTCTTTTCCCTTTCAACTTAAAAAAATTGTTAGGGTACACCCAGAGAAATGCCACCAGGTTGAATGTAGGGACTCAAATTCAGTCATTTATTATTCATTCACTGAAGAGTACATTTAGGCCAGGTTCTCAAAGCATTTTATAAACATTAATTTAGTCACACAACAACTGCAGGAAGTATTATATCCCCATTGTACACAAAGAAACTAAAGCAAGGAGAAGTTATTTAACTTGCCCAAGGTATCAATCACAAACAGTAACAGTACCAGGAATAAAATGCAGATCTCTTGACTCCTAGTGCCATGCTCAGACTACTAGGCCATGCTCCCTTGCTATTGTTAATTCTGTGGGCATTGACCAGCCTATTCTGTTTAAATCACTGCTGCTCAGCTGGTGATCTAATCAGGATGGCAGTCAGTTCTGCTGAACTCACAGCTCCTGCAGAGCTCATCTCTGCGGGAGTTGCAACATAATGCATGTTTATAATGGATGGTTGAATGGAAAATAAAGGTAAGCTATTTGTTTGAAACTTACATCCTATTTATTGCATGTTTATATGTTGGCATAAAAGTCCTCCTAAGTGGTTGTCAGAGATCCAAGACAGACCAATATGTACACTCATATGCTTAGCTAAGAATGTTCTGACTGATGGCTATTAGTGTCTCTCACATATTCCCTTGGAATGAGAGCACTAGAAAGGAAATCTGAAAAAGTTCAGATATCACATGCCTACACAAAAGGGAGCACAATATTTTATGATATGCAGACAGGGACACTTCTGTTTATGTAAACAATGATAAATAATGGATAGTTTAATCACATTTTTCAAACATTTGAGGGTTGAATTTTCTTAATTAGCTCTGTGCTTCAGACACACTTATCAAGGTGATTTTCAAATGGATGCATGAGGAAAAAAGCAAGCTGCATGGTGACTGAGTGTCCACGCGCTAACAATTTACAATTAAATGTTAAAACACCATTTCCCAAAGAGTCAGTGATGAATTACATCGCATACACTCATATTATAGTAAAAGCAGCAGAGGTATTTTCCCTTTTTATGTCTGTTTAAGTGACCTATGAGGAAAGATTGAAAAAAATGGTTTTGTTTAGTCTGGAGAAGAGAAGATGGGGGGAGGGGACATGATAGTCTTTGGTGTGTAGAAGTTTGTTATAAAGAGGAGAGTGATAATCATTCTTCTTAATCACTGAGGACAAGATAAGAAGTTTTGAGCTTAAGTTTCAGTAAGGGAGATTTAGGTTAGACATTAGGAAAAATATCCTAACTGTAAGGGTACTTCAGCAGGGCAAAAAGTTGGCATGGGAGGTTGTGGAATCTCCTCCACTGGAGATTTTCAAGAACAGGTTAGAGAAACATAAGAGAAATGTCTGAAGTAGATAACACTTAGCCCTGTCTCAGACCAAAGGACAGGAAGAGATGGCTCATCAAGGTCCCTTCCAGTCCTGCATTTCTGCAGTTCTACTCATACATAACACTGTAGCAAATATGAGCTCCTCACCAGCTAGTTTGATATCATGTGTAAATTGGATTAAATTCTTGCTTGGACTAGAATGATCACCAAGGTTAAAGAAGAAAAATTGTATAAAAATAAAAGATGACGCTTTCTAGGAAATACTCTTCCACAGTCTTTTATGTATAGTACAAAACCCAAACACACATTTGCATATGATGTTTGACCCTATGGATGGATATTTGAAAATGTACTTTTTAGCTGAAATGCTTCACAGTATCCCCTTATTGGACATATATTGTGGGATATTGTGTCACATGAGAAATGCTCATTAATAGATGCTAAAAGTTAGCACAACCAATAATTCTTCAGTTGTCAACAAAGCCATGGATTTTGGATCGTTTAAGTGGTGTGACTGCTGTACTACTGCAACATACGTTCTCTCACTAGGACACTTCTGGTGGGTATGGAAGCCCCAGTACATCAGGTTGCTACAAGGGAATGCTTGGAACAACTCTAGTGCCTGAAGTCCATGCTTTGTGGGAATTCCTGATGTGGAAAAGGTACAGAGCAGAAAATACAAACCTGTGAGAAGCTATTGCAGATAATACTAACAGAAATAGAACATGGGTCTCCCTACACATAGTATCAGCTATAGTCACAGGCCCCCTGGGAGTGGAGGGAGGAGAGAGGAGGGGAAGGGATAGACAGGTCAAATATAGGTTGTGGGTAGAATAGGGTCTGGATGTTATTGCTTTGGTTAGATTTTGCTTATGTTTTAATTAGAGCTTGTTTGTCTGTAAATGGGTGACAAGGGAGGGATCAGGTGAAGATTACCTGTTGTGTTCCCTCCCTCTGGAGCATCTGGCATTGGCCACTGTTGGCAGACAGGATACTGGGCTATATGGACCTTTGGTCTGACCAGTATGGCTATTCTTATGTTGCAAACTGGTATTTCAGTTTCATGGAAAATTCTATTTTTTTTTTTTAATCTTAAATTGGAGTAAGATGTCAAAACACAACATTTCCTAAGAAATTAGTTTGTTCATTTTTAATTGTTTTGGAACAATCAAAATGTTCTGTTTCAATTTAAACTTTTTAATTTTCTATTTTCTATTTGCATTTAATTTTAAATAAAATGGTGACTTTAAAATTGAAACCAAGCTGTTCTGAAACAAAACAAAAACAAAAAAACCCTGAAATGTTTTGATAATGTTAAATGGATTATTTTAAATAAGCAAAATGTTTGTTTCAGGGGTTGTTGTTTTTTTCCCCTTGAATGAGTTTTATTGAAACTGACCAATTGCTATGTAATGTTTTAATTTTAACAAAGTTTTTTTATATATATAGAAAAATGTTACATAAGAAAACTTTTGACCAGGTCTAATTTTGAAAGATTAATTCTATTTTTAGTATTTTACTTTTGAGAGGACATAGAAATTATGTTAATATGCCATAGAATGAGAGGGTTGCCCTTAGTTTTATGTTAATAGAAGCTGATTTGTTAACAAAATGTAAGCTCAGAGAGAAGGAGAAAGGAACCCATAGATCCATAGATTCGAATAACAAACACAACCATTTTCATCAACTAGTCTGACCTTCTGTGTAACACAGTTCATAAATCTCACCACAAATCTTTCTGAAAGCATAAGTTTTGAAAACATCCAGACATGATTTTAAAAATGGAGAATCCACCACTATCCTTGGAAAGTTCTTCCAATGATTAATTAATCTTACTCATAAAAAAAAATGTACACCTTATTTCCAGTCTAAATATATCAAGCCAGTGGATCACGTCATACATTTCACTGCCAGACTGAAGAGCTCGTTATCAAATATTTGTTCCCCATGTGGGTACTTGGAGACTACAATCAATTCACCCCTTAATCCTCTCTTTGGGTATGGCTACAGTGTGTTTTATTTTTCGGAAGAGGTACGCAAATAGTGCTCACATTTGCATACCTTCTTCCGTTTTTTTTCCTGTAAGAGGATTTTCCGCCATTTGGCCCCATCTACATGGAGCCAAATGTCAGAAATCCCCCCTCTATTGAAAGCCCCCTTCTTCCTCATAAAACGAGGTTTACAGGGGCTTTCGAAAGAGGGTTTTTTTCCCAATATTTGCAAGTGCTATTTGCATACCTCTTCTGAAAAATAAAACACAGTGTAGCCATACCCTTGGTTAAGATAAATCAGTTGTGCTCCTTTAGTCCATCACTATAAGGCAAGCTTTCTTATCCTTTAAACATTCTCACAGCTCTTCTATGAATGAGCTCCAATTTACCCCAACATTCTTCTTGAATGGTAGGCACCAGAACTGGACATGTATTCCAGCGATGATTTCATCAGTTCCAAATACAACACTAAAGTAACTTATTTTCTACCCAAGAATTCCCTGTTTATGCATCCCAGAATCACTTTAGAGCACTTAGCCACAGCTTCACTTGGGAGTTAATGTCCACCAGACCCCTAAAGCTTTTGCAAAGTCATTGTTTCCCAGAATAGAGTCCCCTCTCCTCTGTGTACAATCTACATTTAGACATATTAAATGTATAGTGTTTGCTTCTGTTCAATTTGTCAAGCAATTTAGATTGCTCTGTATCAGTGATCTGTTCTCTTCATTATTGACCATGCCCTCAACATTTGAGTCATCTGCAGACTTTATCAGTCATGACTTTATGTTTACTTCCAAACAATACTTAAATGGTTTGTCTAGACTACAGGGATTTTTCAAAAAAAGTGGCCTTTTTTAAAAAATCTTTACCTGCGTCTAGACTGCCACCGCGTTCTGTCAACAGTAAATCGAAAGAATGTGGCAGTTTTATTGACCGCGGAAAACCTCATTTTACGAGGAAGAACGCCTTTTTTCGAAAGTGCTCTTTTGAAAAAAAAGGCACTATGTAATACAAAATGTGCTTTTTCGAAAGACAGCATCCAGACTGCCTAGGTGCTCTCCTTCGAAAAAGTGGCTTGCTTTTTCGAAAGTACTGATTGTAGTCTAGACACTCTTTTTCGAAAGTATCTTTCAAAAAAGCCTCTTTCGAAAAAGTTGTGTAGTCTAGACGTAGCCAAAGATGCTAAATAGCATAGGGGGGAAAGAACCATCCCTATTGGAAACATCCCACTCACTGATGATTCTTGCGGATACTTGTGGACTGGATGCGAGAGAGGGGGAAGAACCACCTACAAATGTGACCAAGTAGGATTCACTTTAAATTCCCAAAGCCAGAAAGAGGCGTACAACTCAAGGCATAGTTTTCTTTATTTTAGAAAAAGGGCTTCCAGACATAGTGACTCCAGCCCTTCTTATTAGATTATCATGGATACCCTGGGAAGATAGTTTGCTCTTTCTGACTATAAGATCAGACTATCAATCTGATCATATAGTCAGTGTTATACACCCCAAAGCGGGTAAGTATATTTCGGAATTACTTCTGTATTACTAACAGTAGCTTATTTTACAGGTGATTTATACACTGTGTGCTTAATTACACCACAAAATGATCAGTGTGAAATAAGAAGCTATTGCACTTACTCAGGTGGTCGAACTTGCAGTCTGGAATGCCTTCCAAGGGAGGCACTGCCAAAACCTGAGGTTTACTATACCAGAGGGAATGGTGTACAATTTGAATCGTGGGTCAGCACATTTTTGTGAAATGTAATTTAGTAACTGATCATTGTGTTGTTGCAGGTTATTTATAAGGAAGGAAAAAATCTCTGAGGTTCTGTGTCCTCAAATTGTACAGGGAGGATGAGAGAGTCTAAGGTAGCTGGAAATGGCGACTCATCGTAACAGAGCTGTTTCCACAGCTCTGTTTCTAAGAAAGATGATATAGGTTAGTATATGCAGTGTTGTTGTAATTCTGCTGTTCCCAGGACATTAGAGAGATGTAATGAAGTAATATATTTTATTGGGCCAACTTCTTTCAACGAGGAAGGCTACACTAACCTGAAGATGAATTCTGCGTCACCAGGAGAAGTTGGTCCAGTGAACAGTATTTTCTCACCCATAACGCTTCTATGAAAGATAGTTACACTCAGTACCATTAGCTGATGGAAAATTGTTCTACACCAAAGATGTATGACCATTTGAGGAAATAAAGTGTTGTTCATGGATTCTAGAAGAAACAGATTAATGTACCTTATAAAACAGAAATGCTGTACAAAGACAAGCCACTCTAACTTAAAGGAAACAAGCACCTGTAACAAGCACTGAGTACACTGAGATGACACAAAGGAGGCTGGAGGAGCTCCAGGTTTCTATCAAGTAACCTTCCAGACATTTATGGTAACACATTGTAATATACCAGGTGCTCTGGGGCTCTGCTGAGAGGGTCAAACCAGGGTGAATTGCTTAGAATCAGGGCTACTTACAGCCCAAGACTGGGGTCCTCTTCTATAAGGCATCAAACCAGGCACACAGAGCACTCCAGCTGCCAATCTGGCCGGCAAGAAGTTGCACAAGCAAATCCCCTTAGACACTCCAGCTTTACTTGTGCCACAACCAGCACCACATCTTATAGAGATGAGAGGTTATGAAACCCAATATCACCACCTCGAACAGATTCTCCTGGTCCGAAATGGCCAGCCACAGTCCCAGGTCAACTTATATCTCAGATCTTACCCGAAAGAACACACTGTGTCAATCCTTAAGACTCTAAAATCTAAAGGTTTATTAATAAAAGAAAGAAAAGGTTGAGAGTAGGATTGTTAAAGAAAGCACATTACATACATCAATCACCAAGTTCCTGATGCAGGCTCTTAGCAGAGATGTAAAAAACTGCTAGCTTAAAAGTGTGTGGAGTGCATCCTATGTTAGGATGGATCAACGCTCCTTCCCGGCCCTCTGTCCTTTGCCAAGGTGCTTCTGGATCAGAGAGCAGGAGTGAAGACAAAGATGGAGGAGTCCTCGGGACCCTTTTATAATCTTGCCTATGTGGAGGGAAATCCGTTGTTCTCCTGAGTGATGGTGCCTCCCAAAATGGAGCTGATCACATGATCAACTAACTCATCCATGTCCTTTCTATGCAAATAGCCATAGGGTACCTGCTAGTCTGCAGCTTCCCAGAAGAATTCCTCATATGTTTATTGGCAACACTTGAGAGCCATTGTCCATACTGCATCGCAATTCAGCATAGTTATTCACTGAATAATCATTCCCTCCAATAGGTGGTCGACACCTATTTCTGTCTCCTAAGCACAGAACATTTAAATATAAGTACAGAGCCCATATTCATAACTTTACATATAAAATCATACACATATATGAGTAGCATAGACCAAATCAGCATAGCATAAGCTTTCATTAGACACCTCATTCACACCACTTCACACAGAATTTGAGGCAAACACACAACAGAGGTAAACTTAATAAAAAAAACAAATAGTCTGGTAGCACTTTAAAGACTAACAAAACATGTAGATGGTATCATGAGCTTTCGTGGGTAAAACAATCATCTTCATTTTCTTATTAAAATCCAATAACGTGACACACATCTACAGATTATCCTTAATTACCAGGGAATTTCAACATAAACACACACACTTATGTAACCATTGTGTATATTGAGACTAAAATACAAACATTACCTCACTAAAAGTAGCTGCTTTATCTGAGTTAAGTAAACAAAGAACCTTTTCTGTGTCAGAAACTAAGATGATGACTGGTTATTTGCCAAAATGATTTGCCAGTAATGACCACCTGAAAAAATTACTGGGTTTTCAGACTTATCTGTAGCCAAATATTCTGATTTTACTGTTTTCAAATATTTTAATTGTATGTTTATATTTAATCACTTTTGAACAGAGAGGATTTTATCCTGGGCCCATCTAAATTAATGGAAGTTTTGCCACTGACTTCAATTTCTTCCTCAGTTCATTTTCTCTAAAGCTTTGTCACACTGGTTATCTGTCCAAGCCACTGTCCAGACACGCCAACAACAGAATTCCTATTTCATTTTTGAGAAGTGTTTATTCTCCCCATTTACATATATGCATTTTCCCATATTTAAATGTCCATGTAACTTTAGATCTGTCACCAGAACATTGATTAATTGCTGTGCTGCACTGTGCTTGCAGTAGTCATGTCATGTTGCTATTTTCTAAAGTGCTACAGATGCAATTTTGATTTGTTACTGTTCTGTGGTACTTGCTTAATAAGTGTCAGTCAGAACTAGAGTGCCCAGACCACACAATATTTAACTGTCCACTTACAATAAATCAGAATTCTGGTATTTCATTAAATCATCATTTAACTAGAGCTGGGTTCAGTCTTTTGGACAACTAATTTCGTTGCTGAAAAATGAAGTTTTGTTCAACCGGAAACTATTCGCAGAGTTGATACAAATTTTTAAATACTTTTGGCCAAAGTCCCAAACTGTTTTTTAGGGACTAAGATGCCATTCACAAGATGGCAGTAGCAGCAAGTCACCTTATAACTTTTAGCCCACTGATTGGGTCACTCAGCTGGGCTGTGGGAGACCCAATCTAATTCCCCCATTGCCTTTTATATAGAACATACTTGACCTTGTATCTCCCCTGCTTCTGAAAACATGCTAGCCACTGCACTATTCTGCAATGGAGCACTCCATCTCTCCTAATGAAGTTGTTGCATAATCACGAATCAATAATTGGAGCAGGGACTTGAACTTGGGGGTTTCTCACCTTGTAGGCAAGTGCTCTATAATTAGCTAGGCTATAGACCTGCTCTCTCTGGCTTAATCATTCAGTTGTGCTAATTATCACTGCTCTACAGCCAAAATGCTTCTGAAATAAATGTAGTCAAACTTTACTAATTCTGGGTCACTGAGAACGAAAATGATGCTTAAAATTGTTGATTGGCTCTAGTTTTCAAGATAGCTATTGGGTCAGTATATACGACCCTTGACTTGGGAATGGAGGAGGATAAGTGAGTTATAAAGGGAAGGGATCTCAATTTAAACCAGAAATGACTAAAATACATCTTTGACTGGATCTATGAATAAATCTATGACTGGGTTTGGACAGTACTTGCTTTTTAGGCAAAACAATGAATGATGCAATCCGAAGCTGGTATTGCATTATACATGATATGAATTGCATCATGTTATTCCTAGAAGTCATGAATGATGCAATCATAATGAAGCTTACATCACTCTGCTGAACGAATTGCCCTATATCAGCTCGAGAAATCATACAGTGTCATGCTCTCTTATTTCTCAGGGTTTGATTTTGCAAAGGGACACATTTCTGTTTAGCCAAAGTGAGCAGAGATGCCTCGTACTTGTGTGAACAGTGCAGATAACTTCTGCTATGTTTGTGGTGAAGTGATTTTTGCATCACAAAAGCGCAGTATAACCACTATGGTTAAGAAAGCCTATTGCCTTTATTTTGGCTGCAAAATTGGAGATCGGGACAAGAGGTGGGCCCCACACATATGCTGCAACACTTCTGCAACAAATCTTCACCAGTGGTTGAACAGGAAAAGGAAATCTATGCCTTTTGCAGTGCCAATGATTTGGAGAGAGCCAACAGATCATACCAGCAATTGTTACTTCTGCATGGTGCCTCCAGTTGGGAAAGGTGTGTCAAAGACGAAAAAGTGGACTGTGCATTATCCAAACATTCCATCAGCTGTACCCCACGGAGAAGGACTGCCGGTTCCTGATGCACCAGAATCATTCTCACTTGAGTCAGACAAGGAAGAGGATGAAACTTCTGGTCCTGAACCATCAATGTCACAGGACCCACATTTTCTCCCATCCTCCTCCTCTGAACCACACCTCATAACACAAGGTGAACTGAATGACCTTGTCAGGGATTTGGAATTACCCAAGAGTAAGGCAGAGCTGTTGGGCTCCAGACTACAGCAGTGGAATCTCCTGGCAGGTGATGTTAGGGTTTCCATGTTCCGTGACCGTCAAAAGGATCTTGTCCCATTCTTCTTCATGGAAGGTGATCTTGTAGCCTGCAACAACATCGATGGTGTGATGGCAGCCCTCAACATCGTTCACGATCCAGATGAGTGGAGACTGTTCATTGATTCATCAAAGACGAGTCTTAAAGCTCTTTTGCTGCATAATGGCAATGTTTTGCCATCAATTCCAGTTGGTCATGCAGTCCATATGAAGGAAACCTATGACAACATGAAACAACTTTTGAGGGGCATAAACTATGACCAACATCAGTGGCAGCTTTGTGGTGATTTGAAGGTTGTTGCTCTCTTGCTTGGTCTGCAGACTGGATACACAAAGTACTGCTGTTTTCTCTGCGAATGGGATAGTTGTGCAAGAGATTCCCACTACATCAAGATAGACTGGCCACTCCGACAGTCATTGGAGCCTGGGAGGAAAAGTGTTCAGCATCCACCACCTATTGAATCAAGGAAGATTTTGTTACCACCCTTACACATCAAGCTGGGTCTGATGAAGAACTTTGTCAAGGCCATGGACAAAACACAAGCAGCTTTCAAGTACCTCCGTGGAAAATTTCCAAGGTTAAGTGAAGCTAAGATAAAGGAAGGTGTCTTTGTTGGTCCTCAGATTCGTGAACTTCTTCGAGATGATGCATTTGACCATGCACTGCATGGCAAGGAAAAGACGGCATGGAAAGCCTTCCAGTTAGTGGCAATAAATTTTCTCAGAAACAACAAGGCAGACAACTACAGGTTGTTGGTGGAAAACCTCCTCAAGGCATACAAAAGCCTTGGTTGCAACATGTTACTAACGATACATTTTTGGCACTCTCATCTGGATTTTTTTCCACCGAACTGTGGAGCAGTGAGCGACGAGCACGGCGAGCGATTTCACCAGGACATTGCAACAATGGAGAAACGCTATCAGGGCAAATGGAGCCCATCAATGCTTGCAGACTATTGCTGGACAGTGACAAGAGATGCTCCATTTAATGAATACAAGAGACAAGCCAAGAAGCGCCGAGTAGACACTGAATAGGACTAAACTATGTACATAATAGATTTTTGCCTTTTGTTTCATAATACATTTTATTTATATAACCCTTTTGCTGATTTTTAAAGTGCTACATAAACAGGACAGGTGAAATATTATCATGAAAAGCAACCATAAACACATGAAAAGACCTAGGTTTATAATTTATGATTAAAACTCTACTATCTACACAATATACATAGACGTAAAATGTAAAAACTTAAATATCTTGGAAACAGTAGCCAATCAGTTGTTTTAATTGTCATATTTGAATTCAGCACATCAAAATACATAATAAATAGCACATTTTATCTCTGAAGCAGACGACTTCTAAAAAATTGTAGACCAGTGTTATAAATTGTCCCTATGAATGCAAGCATGAGCGTGACTTTGAGCCAGTATTTAGGGCACTTACCTAGGATGCAGGAGTCCCAAATTCAAGTCCATACTCTGATGATTCGTCAATTATGTATGTAAAATTGAATAGCTTCAACAGAAGAGATTAAGCTTCAGAGGGGTAGCCATGTTAGTCCGTACTAGAAAAAAAAACCTTAAACAATGCTTTTAAAGTTTTTTCTTATTACAGGAGAGATTAAGAAAACTCCATACTCAAATATTCTACGGTCCAGTGACAAGGGTTTTCTCCTGAACTGTGGGAGACAACTGAACCCCTTTTCCATATGAAGCAGAAGTAGAAATAAAACCTTATCCCACTTTTCATTTTCCACATATGGTTTAGTTGATGGCTGAGGTGTGTATGCAGGTGATCACAGATGCACCCATCTTTCCCTTTCATTCTATCAGCCATTATTAGCATGCATAAGTGACCTAGGGGATAATAGCACATTCCATTTGATTGGGCAAAGAAAAATCAATGCTTGAACTCTTATTTTTGGATGTTGCTATGGAAAACTATCAAACAGAAGAAAGAATAAGTAGGATTAATCTCATGCCAACAAAATCTCATGTAATATTCTGCTACTGAGCATAAAATGAACAAAGGCTCTCCAAACAAGCACTACTGCCTGTAAGAAAGAGATACAGATGTAATCAACACCTGGAAACTAAAAGCTGGGAGTGATAGTTCCTGCCTCTCTGAACAACAGCTGACATTTCCTTTATATGCAAGAGATGTCTAAGTCTCTCTCAGGTCTTAAAGCCTGTTCATTCAGTCCCTAAGTTCCATTGAAAGAGAACAAGGAAAGGGTTAATAGGGTGTACACTGTAATGTTATTGATAGTGTGTGTGTGGGGGGGGGAAATGATCCCTACAAAAAATGCACAGAGCATATTGCAAGAAAGAAACTGCCCTCAAGTCAATTCTATACAGTATGGTATCCAGCACAGACAGAGTTGAAAGTCTGATGTCAGGTGGCTGTGACAAATGGGTACACATGTTGTTTGAGAGCAGGATAAATCCAGACTCAAGTTTTGCTCCTATTTTAAGTTAGTCTAATATCACAATTATGTTAGTTAAGGGCCCTCCACTAATATGATCAAGTGCTAGCACAAACAACTAATAAAGTATTTGTGCAGTATCCAGACTAGCTTGCACACATGCATTAGCTCCCTCAGGTTAAACAGTTATCAATTACCTTGAGAAAAACTCTTATGTAGGTAAACCTGACACTATTCAATGCTATAAAAGCCCTCTTTTAATAAAGTGCATAGCTCTTCATTAACTCAAAATGTTTCTCTACTAGCACCAAGAATACACTATCCAATACCCAGTTCCTACATGCGTGTTGAATTTCATAATTGTTTGTCTGAAGAGATGACTAACCAGCTAAGTTGTTTGCTATCTAGGTACTTCCACTTGCAAAAACATCTACAGATTTACTTCCATTTCGATAAAGTTATTTGGATCTCCTTAAAAGAGGTAGTCAAAACAGGTAGTCCATTTTATGACCTGAACGGCAAATGAAGTATATTCTATTCTACCTTTTTTTTGCCTCTTTTCAAAACAGATGCAGGTTTTGTATACAAGTCGATCATCTGTGCCCCACTCAATATGTCTTTTCCCTTGGTAGAGGTCTTCTCTCTACACCTTGTTCTGGCTTCAGTGATCATGAAAAAAAATCTCCTTAAAAATGTATCCTCCATCTGCCACTGAACCCCGCTCTTAAAGCACACAAGCTGGTTCTGATGTACTTCAACTTGGGTGTGCCATCATATTTCTCTGTTTGCTGAGCCATATATTTTCTTCTTACTGTATTATTCTGGTACAGAACATGAGCAACATTGCTATGATGATTATTAAAAAGGAGTCTTGAAATTTCAGGCAGAATTTTCCCAAACCACATGAACATGAAGGACAAAACCAGAAAGCATAATTCTGACCTTTAGATGTTTTATGAAATTCAGCTTAGATACAGAAACACACTTGGTTTGTTTCATAAAATTAAATAAATTAATTTAAACAGGGAAGGAAGCTATTTTCTTATCCTCCAGAATATCAGATTTTAGAATTCTACTTGTCCTGAATGTGGACAAAATGCAAAATCATGAAGATTTCCACATGCCAAAAATCTGGGGATTTTGTAAATCAAGGTTTAATTTCTAATTTTGACACTCCTTTTCTTTCAATATTTACCATAAAATAATTTCCAAACAAAAAAATTCAACCTCTTCCCTTTGTAAAAAAATTGAAATGAGACATTGATAATTCTGGAATTTTTCCATTTTTTTAGATGACAAGTTTCTCAGAACCCTCTCTCTCCTGCAGTTTCAACAAATAACATTTTCTTACTTCAAGAAAAGAAAAGTTTCAGCTAAATGCCTGACCAGCACAACTCAAAAACAGCTCATTTTGCTCAAAAAGTAGCAATCTGAAACCTTTTATTTCAAAGAGTTTCTAAATTGGGATGGCTGCGATGAAGTGAAACCCATACTCAAAGAGACACCACTGGCTTAGGTTTTTCATATCTAATTGCTGACAAAGAACATTTTGACAAATCAAAGACAAACTTATAATAAGTTTTAATTTTAATCAAGCAATTTTAGGACAAAACCTATGTAACATGTATATGGATGCCCCAGAGTATGCGAGTAGCACCTATTTCCTCACAGCAAGAGGCTACTCTAAGAGTTTTTTCTCCCTAAGGGTGATCTCTTGAAAACGAAATAACTGAAAAAAAACATGGTATAGAACTGCAGAATGTCCAGGCCTGGCCTGACAGCTGTGTTGCTACTACCAGTGACATCACTGCAGTTACCATGATATTACAGTTAGCCCTCTTGAAGTTGCTTAAATCTTGGGCATTCCCCACAAAAAGCAGTTTTAGAAGCAATATTTATTTTCCTTAGTTGAGGCTAGTTACTTTAATTTTTTTCCTAAAAGATTCTCTCTTAAGAAAGCAGTCAAGTTTTTTTTAAATTATTTTTTAAATTTTGCTGCACAGCAGAAGTTGAAGGTTTCATTATCAGTCAAACTGTTGAGGTAGCATCAAGCAGCCCCAGTCAATAAACACTTCACTATGCTTGGAACTGTACACATTAAGCCCTGGTATACACTAGGGGTATGTCTAAACTACATGGCTCCATCGACAGAGCCATCTAGATTAGTTTACTCGAAAAAGGGAAATGAAGCGGCGATTTAAATAATCGCTGTTTCATTTAAATCAAAATGGCCACCGCTCGAGCTGATCAGCTGTTTGTCGGCACAGCGTGGCAGTCTGGACGGGGATCTGCCGACCCCAGAACCCTTCGTCGGCAGATCCTGTAAGCCTCGTTTCACGAGGCATAAAGGATCTGCCAACGAAGGGTTCTGGGGTTGGCAGGTCTCCGTCCAGACTGCCGCGCTGTGCCGACAAACAGCTAATCGGCACAGCGCGGTGGCCATTTTGATTTAAATGAAGCGGCGATTATTTAAATCGCCGCTTCATTTCCCTTTTTCGTCCTGCCTAATCTACATGGCTCTGTCGACAGAGCCATGTAGTCTAGACACACCCTAAGACTTTATTTTAAAATAACCCCCCGCCCTAGGTTGAATTTATAAGAGGAGCGTCCACACTACCAAGCCTGTTATTTCAAAATAACAGGCCGAGGAATTCAAAATCTGAACTGCTTTCCTCGGGGAACAACACCAATTCCAAAATAGTTATTTTGAAATAACGGTGGCATGGACACTCCCGTGCCACTATTTTGAAATAATTACTGCACAGAGTAATTCAAACTAATTACTCCCCGGAGCTCTGAGTCAGAGGTAGCACGTCCACATTAACTGAGCCTCTCTCTGACTAATTTTGAGGCTTGCCCATAGTTTCAACACTCTAGTTTGTATTTGTTAAATCAGGAGTTATTAAGTCAAATTTACTAATTTCAGAATATATTCTAGTGTAGTAGACACGGCCAAAAAGTGAAAGTGCCTTGTCTGCTCTAAAGAACTTACTGTTGCTCTGGAGAAGAGATTTCAAGAAAGAAAAAGTAAATACTATACCCATTTTATAGCTAGATAATGGATGCACAGAGATATACTTGTCCAAGAAGTCTGGGTTAAAACTGGGAATGAGCCACATACCACTGGTCCCATTCCACTGCCTTAACGATAGACTAGCCTTCATCTCAGGAATTTTGTAAAATATTAATAATAGATGTAAAAATTATACTTAGACTGCAAACACCATATCTTTATATGTTTGTACAGCACCTAGAACAATGGAGCACTACTCCTGAATAGGGCCTCTGGAGGTTACTGAACTAGAATAATTCAGGCAGAATAACACCACAAAAACCAATCCATTGAAGGGGTGGGAAGAAGGGGAAGGATGATAGACTGCACGACTTCAAAGAGGTTCTCCCCTTGCCTTCATGATTCAGTAATGTGACGGAGTTTGCCTATAGAATCTGAAAAAGCTTTAAATTGTCAGCTCTTCATATTTCAGAGCTGTGTTAGTTCTCCTTCACAGACTGCTGCAATTGGATGCAATCCCTCTGCTATAAACTAATTTTCACTTCAGAATTACTTCTAGGGCAAAAGCTGGTTGTTTCTTTTAGCTCTGTGTTATTTTATTTTAAAAATATAATTTCAAAATGGCAACGAGACAATCCGTGGCTAAAATTAAGTTGGGATATTTGTGACTAATCCCATATGTGTGATCAGTTACTACATAACAATTCACTTCATTAAAGTGCTTTGTGCTCTCAGCAGGTACAGAAATGGAGTCGAATTTTTCCCAAAATAGTTAGGGTTTTTTTCAGAATCTAATGAATATGTAAACCTTTTCACTTCAGCTTAAACAACAAGATTCATAGTCCAGATGTTGCCACCCTTACTTGTAGGAAAAGTAGCTTACTCCATATTTAGTGTGTTCCTTTCAGTGGTGCTACTGATTGAGGATGGTGCTATTCAATGTGAGTGAAAGTGCAGAAAATAGCATGCAGAGACTGGTATCTTAGTTTTATGAGGGCCTTGAGACAGATCTTGATGGGTAGCTTCATACACAGGCACCACCTGCCTTTTAGGGATCCCATAGATCAGACTTTATTGTGATAGATGGTGAATTCCACATCCTAGCAGGCTCTCAAATCATTCAGAAAATTCATGTGAACAGTTTTAATGTTTTAACTATTGCCAATTGTTCAGTCTGATATTGCTCTAATTGAACTCATTAAGAATTTTGGACTCAACTGAGGGCAGAATTAGACCCTTGACTATGATGATGATTCACTGATTCATTATTTTTATCATGCTAGTGCCTTGAACCCTATATTGAAGATCAAAACCCCTTGTAGGAGGTCAAATAGAAACACGTAAAAAGTAGTATCTACTCTATGGAATTCACAATTTAGGACTCTAAAAGATGAAACACATGGAAGAAACAAACAAAGGGGAAGGTTGGGAGGAAAAGGTAATGGTCAAACTACCATATAACATATAGTAATCTCTGCCCTCAACTTATCACCTTCTAATTTATTGTGAACAGTGTTTTGTAGCCATAATGTCAGAGAAAAGCTTTCAGGACTGAAGGGACATCAAGGTATATACATTTCCATCCGCACATGTATTCTAGTAATGACGTCAGTTTGCTATGGCCTTTCAGGTTCTTCTTTGGTTTCCAGTTTTTATGTTATAATACTTTAATTAATATTCTTTATTAATTTATGAGAGAGAAGAATTGTGCAAAAAATTGCTTTATACATTTCTTTTTTTAAGACAACATATGAGTTTGGCCTTGCTGTATATTTCTCTATGATGTGAAGTTTCTCCAACCGAAAAAGTGTAATCAAAATATGCTGAATGCACATCATGAAAACATCAATGAAAAGCTTTTAGTTAAAAGAAATTTATTACTTAACTACATCTCCAGTGTTATTTTGGAATCCCACACCAGAATTAAGTGTATATATAGGCTGACATATTGATTTCAAATCTTGAAGATAGCAAAAGTGGTCTAAAATGGCTCAAGTAATGATTTTGTGTTAAAAGGCTTACCGCCATTAAAATACTTCTTGTGATATACATGCTAGATCACAATAATGTTTGAGCAGGCTAAGGACAAAATCTTGCCCTTACTAGCAAAAATCTCAGTCCGGGGATTTCATCCAAATAGTCATCTTCTTGCTTCAAGGCACAATGACTCAGGGGTGAGTGGCTACACAATGCAGTGGGCACATTCATTTTCTCCTTTGCACCCTAGCCATGCTGCAGATGGCTCTATATCTCCCAGGCAGTTGGACAGTTGATGAGGCTCCTTTTATTTTAAATTTTTCCCCCTTATCTCCATTGACCCCACATACAGGACTATGATAGATCAACAAGCACACAAGCCAGTCCTTTTCCTCAGTGAGCTCTTCACGAAAAGGTTAGAAGAATCCGGCATTCACTCTGGCCATGTATTCTCACTCACTCTCTCTCTCTCTCTCTCACACACACACACTCCCATCTACATCCACTTCTCAAAATGTAACCATTAAAACAGAGCAGGATTTGGTCCTAAGGGAGCTATTGTTACCAAAATTATTACTGTTGACCTGTAATGATGTTATACATCTTCTAGATCTTCTAGACTTTGATGCAGTTTTGTTGTTTGCAGTAAACTTATGGCAACTTTACAGTAATCTTGAGAAACTTTCAGACTGTGGTCCTAGTAAGTTGTTGGAGACTGAGTGACTGCAATCCTGTACCAGACAGAACTAGCAGCACTGCAAAGTTCTATGGTACAGAAGTGGCCCGAGGCCGGCTGCAGCAGCTGGCACCCCACGTGGAAGGCGCGATTGGCGCCCCCGCCTGCACGGCCGTCAATGGCCATGATGTAATCATAAGGTGCCCAGGCGCCCTGTGACATCATCATCGGGCGCCCCGGGCGCCTTGTTGAAGGTGGCGCCCTAGGCAACTGCCGAGTCTGCCTATGCTCACGGGCCGCCCCTGGATACGGACCCAGATTTTGGTTGTTTATAATGTTCTCAAACATCGACTGATTTATGATTATCTTTTCAATGCTGGCATTCTGTTGCTGGCAGATTTTGGAAAGTTTCAACAAAAATGATTCAGACATTTTCAAAAATGAGATTAGGGAGGGAAAAATATGTTGTCTTCCCTGTGTTAAATAAATATAAAATCTTGTACTGTTTTTGTTTGTTTCTTGAAAATTGGGAGAAATGTACTGACATTTGGAAACAGGATGTAGGGGGAAGAAGTGATGTCAGGGATGGGTCTTAGAGAATTTGTAAAAAATGTGGGGAGGGTAATCTCAGTTTGTACCTGTTCAGTAAAGAATTAATAGAGTTTGTCAACGAAATTCACCAAAGATTCCATCCACAGCAACCACGTTTTAGACAAGGACTGCGTGAAAAAGCCCCTACAATAGCTCCTCTTGATGGTTGTGAGCTATTGGTGAGCCCCAAAAGTGAGAGCAGATAGGCTGTCTATCCTGTGATCTCAATGCCCTTTCTCTGTTGGTACTCAGGCAGCATGGAGGAGGGAATAGTTAAACCTGGTTGGGGAGTGGGGAGAGGAAATTGGAAAGAAGAGACAAAGGATATTAGGACAAGAAGCAAAGAGAGAGCCTGGAACTGGGAGGTGCTGTGGGGCAGACTATGAATGGCAAGACCAAGGAAACTTGAGCTGGGGTCTTGGGGGTGGCAAAAAAAAAAGAAGAGTGGAGGGAACACAGAGTGAGGAAATTGTGGGTGGACAGATTGGAACAGGATAGACAAGAATTTTGGGATAAAGAATTGTGGGGAATCTAAAGGCAGGCATAAGAAGTCAGGCATTGGGAAGGAGGAAAGACAGGGAGCAGCAGAAGGGCCCCCATGATCACTCAAAAACACTCTCTTCCAGAACCTGAAGTAATAGCTAAGATGTGTGCATGCGGGTGCACATGTGCACACACACAAAGTCAGCTTGCAGTACACGACAACAACCACTTAGCTCAACTGACAGAGGCCCGTGCAGTGTATCTGAAGGTTCCACACTGCTGCTGGGCAATATTGAAGTCAGTAATGGTTCTTCATAATTAAATTTCTGTTTATTTCCATTTGTTTGGGTTTTTTAAATCTAGACAATTTCATTCAAATAAATATGAAAAAGAATGTTATGGTTGCAAAGTAAAGGAATCAAAAGTTAGAAAATAACTGAATCAAGGTTAATTTGGCCTCCTTTGTGTATATGCATTATGAGATGGTAGATGTCCATGATCATGCTATTTTGCATCTTGATAGATGTCTGTTAATGTCATTTTTCATCTTTGAGGCAATAGGGAAAGAGATACTGGACAATTTGTGGGGACTGATGATGGTATATATAATTTCCCTGTTTACTGGTTCAAAGTCTGCTTACGTCCCAAGTAACCAAAAGTTATTATCTGATTGCTTATTTGTTATGGGTGGGTGGTTACAATCCCAATTCTGCCTAGGTAATCGGCATCATTTGCCATCCTGATGGCCAACTCAGTTAAGACTCCTCTACTTTCCCCAACAATCAAGCTGGTATGAAATGTTTGACTAATGTCTTCCTCCAGATGGCCCATCAAAAAGAGAGAAAAACTGCACATTGATGGAGCAACATGAAGAGGTTGGCACTGCCATTGGTGGGTGTTTGCAGCTAAATAAAGATAAGCAGGTCCGACTTTTTTCAAGCTTATGCAAGTGAAAAAATCAAGAGAGAATTCCACTGAAGTCAGAGTCACAATGATGTAAAGCCAGTGTGAAAAGAGCCTCTGGTCTTTACTTTCCAGCATTTTAAAATTTACAACTTTCAGGGGCATCAATATTTTTTTAAAAATCCAAAAATATTCCAGGAATTGTGAAGGCTGTTACCCTCTCTTCCTTGTGAGACAGGTGAGCACCTTTTAGATCTAGCTTAGTGTGGATGGCAACTAGTGCTTAGGCAACATCTATTCAGAAAGTTCCACATGCCCAACCTTCAATGACTTTTTGATGGTTTCTGAGCCCAGCTTTCCACAGAGAAGAAAATCTGAATTCCCACTTTACTTCCATTCCATATGGAAGCCAGTCAGCAGAAGTAATAGCATCATCATAATGCACTGGCACTAAAAATACATTCTGCATTATACAAAACAAATGCAGACACAGCTCCCATGCTTTTTTTCCCCGGAAGCTGACAAGTGACTAGATCAGTTTTCTTTGAATTATATTCATCTCTGGTGCAATACCGAGGTTCACAAGTTATACTTTGCATCCTCTAAAGACTTGGGTATTTCCCCGGAGTTGCACACAACACACCTACATGCATTTTAACATGGCACCTTCCATTCTGAACTGAGAGAATCCCACACTGCACTCCTGAATTTCCTCACTGCTGAATTCAACAAGTACACTGTATGCATGCCCCTCTTCCCCCCCAAGCAAAAACTCACCACATCAAGCTACAAAGGCTGCCCTTTGAAATGGGCAGCTCTGTATATCTAATTTGGATTAGTCATGCATTCACTCCAGACTAAAAGCAATGTTTATGCTTTTTATTCATTATGCTTTGGCTCTTCAGCAAGTTCCATATTCATTAACAAAAGTTGGCAGATAGGAATTAAGGCTGGTGTGGGATTTATTCAGGAAACAGATGCAGAATGGGCATGAGGGAAAATTTCTTTCTTATAAGTACCACACACACCTTCTCATGTGGATTTGAGAGGCATTTTATTTGCATAAACAGCTGTCTTCTTACCTCATTTTTGCAGCAACAAATAACATCATGCAAGAAAGCTGCCATAATACATCCTACTCATATTCTTCAGACCACTCCCCCTCTTCTATTTGCAACTGGCTCTCTCCAAAATCTCATCTAAAAAAACCTGAGGATTACATTATTTTACATTATAATGTTGCAGGGATAAGATATCAGGACTTGACTGTCTAAAAAATTTGGAGATGACTAACAATATCCTGTTGTGGTTTTATCACTTCAGGAAGGTTTGTTTTGGTTTGCTGGCCAAACTTGTTTTTATCCAGAAATCAGGGAGATTGCTAAGGAGAAGATGAGTGAAAAAAAAAAACCAGCTGCCTAATTAAACTACAGAATTCTGAAAAGGTCAAAATGGTACAGGATACTACTGTAGTTCATAGAACGAATGAAGCATTTAAATGCCAGTACACCAACCCAGGAACAAAATTACAAAGGAGGAAAAAGAGAGGCTTGATAGCTTCATGATGGTGAAAAACAATTGCAATGCAGATTTAAAATTCTCTGTTTAAAAAACCACAAACATTTTCTCATATGTGTATTTTCAGGACTGTTTTCAGATGCTGCACATTCAGGTTATGTCTACACAGCAGTGTTATTTTGGAATAACTAACATAATTCTGAAATAACAGTGTGCGCCTACAAAGCAAACATTTATTTTGACACTATGTTGAAATAATGATGAGCTGGAGGACTTCTTACTCTGACCCATGTAACTCTCATTTTACAAAGAGTAAGGAAAGTCAGAGGAAGAGTTGCTCTTTCTTGGACTTCCTGCTGTGTAGACAGCACCAAAAGCCGAAATAAGCTATTTCAACTTAAGTTACGCAATTGACGTAGCTGAAGTTGCGTAGCTTATTTCAACTTTAGCATTGCTGTGCAGACATGCCCAAAGAGTACTATTAAACATATTATATTAAGTCCTGTAGTAGTTCAAATATACTGCAGTGCGGTAACTATTTACACCATATGGCAATAGATGTCTACTTTTCCAGTGCTGTCTACTCTGTTCTTTCTACATTTTAAAACAGCTTCCAGGTAATACATTTTGAATAGAACTACATTAATGTCATGTGAGACTAGCATTTAGAGAAATTATCTTTCACCTTTCTTGCTCTTCCCAGCCCCCATTTTATCCCTGAGAATTTCCTAGTTGGGAAAAGTGTATATTTCTCCCTAAACATGCATCAGTGCAAATTTAGTCTGGCACTTAGTCCTCTCTTTTTAAATTGTCTCTCTGTGATGGTTACTATTTATCCTGTAGCATGCTGTTTTACCACATCAGAACCATCACGAGTAACTAGACATCACATTGATAACTGAGAGGAAGCATTGCCTCCAGGAGGGCTGACTCAGTGAAGACGGGGACAGTCAGATTATCAAACAGCAATAAAAGGATTTTGAAATCTACTGGAAAGCATTTCAAGCCAGAGGGAATGGGAAAGGAAGTATGAAGTCATGAGAAGGCAGCACAGGATGAAAGAGGTAAAGTGAAGAGAGAAAATGAATGGGAGATTACAAAAAAATGTATCTTCAACTTCTCTCCTTGCACTTTCCAACCACACCTTTTGACATCCCCCGTCCATATGCCATGCTCCTTCTGTGTGTTTCACACTGATTTCTTTTCTATTCTTTTCTCCCTCCTTTCCATCAGCCTCACATATTTTACTCTAGCTGGGAAAGTGTACCTCACCACTATACATCTCCTTACATCACAGTAGCTAACAGAGATAGCATTAATCTTCATCAAAAGTATTGCTACAAATCTCACTTTAATGTAATTCTCAAATGTTCCAGTAAAATCCATTTTCTTGCAGCAGGTCTCTCTCATAATCCCATATCAATGGTGAGTGTAGGCAGTGACAAACAGCAAATTGTGTCTAATGCCACAGTCACTCTGATTCCCTCTCCCTATCCCTCTGGAATAAAAATGATAGAAGTCACTGCTGAGAACCCTATAAAATTTGCTTTGTTCCTTCAAATAACAAAAGAGACCAAATGCACCAAAGGGAAAAAAAAAGTCCCAATCAAACTTTGAGCCAGAAACTGAGACAGTGTTACTGTAAGCATAACATTAGTCTAATGGGTTTAGTAGGAAGTAGATAGAATTTTTGAGAACACCTGTTCACTATTTTCTCTCTCATTAATTTTATGGGGAAGGGTTTTCATTTGTTAGTCAATATCATGTATTTTAGAAGATTCCCAGGATACTATTGCTTTATCTTCCACTGTATTCCAAAAATACTAAGAGGTAAACCCTCAAACTGTAGCCTGTAGATTTGTAGCCTGCTTGTTTGCTGATTGACAGAGACTAGTTATTTCCTTATAATAGGTTATAATATGTTTTAAGTAATTTGGCTGTAATGCAAAGGATTTAGAGGCCACACCCTGTACGTGGTGCTAAGGCAAAGTTAGCATATGTCTGTCTGGGAACTTTCACCAAGACTGCAATGTTGGCTCACATTTATTTGGGAACTTTCACATAGATAAATGGTGATGAGCTAAAGCATGAGGTCCACATATGACATATAAAGCAAGTTAGCATAGAGACTTGCCTAATTTCATACCCTTTTAAACTTACCAGGTACAACACAACTTGGTAAAACCTGAAATAACTGGTTAAGACCAGAACAAAATAACTGGTTTGGACAGAAATAACAAATATGATACCTAGCCCACAAAAGGGACATGGTAACTGACATATGAGATAATAAGTTGAGATCATTGATATACTAACCTATAAGGGAAAAAAAACACTTCAGCATTAGTAAAGGGAAGAAATACCAATAAGGAAAAAGGGAAACATCCCTTATGTATGCATCAAACGTAACGTCAGCATAACATATCATTAAAGTGGCATCCCAGCATGGGCCAGTAGGAGAAAGAGATACAGCTCATGCGAGGTGACAGAGGCCATTGGTGATGATGAGGAAGCTGATGGCTAATACACCATTCCTTGTAGAACAACCTGAAGTATGTGGAAGTGCAGATGTACATTCCCTATACATCTTCTTTCAGCTGTGTTGTTTACGACTGTGACTGTGCTAAATGTATTAATAAACTAGCTTTGTAAATATAAGAGAGTGCCTACTGTGTGAGTGTTACAACTGTGCACATCAGGGTTTTTAACTACAGAATAATTTAAATACTGAGCCTGATCCTGTGACATGAACCTGTCAACCTTCAAAGAGATAACTGGGAATTCTTAAGCAATCAACATAATTAATACACAATCTAAAGATCATGCAACAAACCCTGTATTTTGCATGGGCGGTAACTGTCAAAGTAAGATATATGTTCTGTAAGGAATGCACATATATTAACAGTTGCTAGGTACCATTCTGACAAAACAATTCATGCAACTATAATTTCATGTTATTCGTAAAGCCCTGTGCAGATACAAAAATTTGTATCTGAAACTGTATCTGCAAAAATGAGCTATGGCTATCTGCATTGATGATGTGGATACCCCTGGATATAAAGAAGATAGAACCCTGCAAATTTGCAGGGTTCTAGATAGGATAGTTGTATCCGCATCCACATTCATAAAACTGAGCTGCAGATGCGGATATTTGTGGCTATCCGCAGATTTGCAGGGCTCTAGCTATTTGCACTCTGAGCTTTTTCTAACATCTGGAATGTTATTGTATATGGTTTGTATAGATGTCTTTTTATTTTGAAAAATAGATATGAAACTAGATAACAAAAAAGGGAGTGGGGTTTATTAATCTTCTGCTTCTTGTAAACAAATGCACTATAAATAAGTTGAATTAAATTTATATATTGGAACAGACGGAAAACGTAAGCTGTGAATGCTGCAAGACTGTTCCCCAGAGAATGGCAATGCATGAGCCTCTCTCTTTGAGCTGATTTATCTATATTTAATAAACATGATTGAGCTGAGCTTACCTAAAACTCAATACAAAACCCCTGTATCTGACTTTAAAAACTATTAAATTTCCTTACTAACTTTCTCTTCACGTTTATTCAGAAATTTCCTTACTAATTTTCTCTTCACATTTATTCAGAATTTACTTTCCCTTTTGGAGACAAACATTTCAGATTAAATTGTATAGTGTCTAAGTCCTGCTGAGTTTCAGTGTTTTTGATAAGTTTACCCTGAATCTTGTCTTTGGAGGCAACAAGGCAAATTGAACTTTATGGTTTTGCCCAAATTCTCACATATGCTCAAACTCTCAGAATAGTGTGGAGTCCAGAACTGGACACAGTGCTGCATTTGAGTTTCACCAGTCCCAAGTGGAGTAGCACATTTTCCTCCTATATTGCATTTGTATTAATCTACCCCAGAATTATATTAGTCTTTTTTTCACAACTGCATCATATGTTTTACTCATATTCAGTGTTCTACCATAACCCTATGAACCTTTTTCAGAAGTACTAAACCCATCTTCTTTGTAGTTGTGTATTCGATATTTCTTCCTTAAACGTAATACCTTGCATTTGACTTTACTGAAATTCATCTTTTTAATTTCAGACTAACAGTCCAATTTCTCAATGTCATTTTGAATTCTAATCCTGTCCCTCAGATTATGTGCAATGCTTCCATTTTGGGGCCACTGTAAATTTTAGCAGTATATTCTCCAGTCCATTATCCAAGTTATAAGTGAAAATATTGAAATCGTACAAGAGCCAGGACTGATCCCCGTGGGAATTTATTTTCCTCCCCCCTAGTCTGGCAGAAAATTATAGATAGCTAACCTCTGAGTACAGTCTTTCAACCAGTTGTGCACTTATGTTACAGTAATTTCATTGAGAACATATTTCCCTAGTTTGCTTATGAGAATAAGTGGGACAATATCAAAAGCCTCCTAAAATCAAGATATATCATGCATACTATTTCCTCCCCTTCTAGACGAGGAAAAACAGCCAAAGAAGGAAAATAGGTTATTTGTTCTTGACAATTCTATGCTGGCAATTTCTTATAACCCTCCTAGCTCTTAGGTTCTTAAAAAGTAATTGTTTCATAATGTGTGTCAGTGTCTTTTCAGATGTTAAAGTTGGACTGGCGTTCTATAAGTCACAGGATCCTCTTTGTCATTCCCCCCCGCCTCCTTTTTTATAAAAAAAAAAAAAAAGATAAGTACTGTGCCATTTTTCCTTTTCCATTTCTTTGGAACCTATCTGTCCTCCACAAATTATTAAAGATAACTGCTAATGATTTAGAGATTACATTAGCTAGTTCCTTCAATACCCTATGCTCAATTTCATCACACCCTGCTCATTTGAATGCATCTAACTTACATAAATACTTTTAAGTTGTTCCTTCCCAATTTTAGTTTTCATTCTTTCCCTCGTTAACATGTATTTTGCTGTGTACTTGGTCACCATTAACCATTTTAGGGAACACTAATGCCTATTTTACTTTACAGGGCCGGCTTTACGCCGATTCGCCTGATTACCCTGAATTGGGCCCCATGCCGAAAAGGGCCCCGCGCCCTAAAGCAAGAGGGCCCCACGCCCTAAATCCGGAAGTGTGCCGGCATGCCAGGTGCGCTGAGGGAGGGGGCATCGGCCCGGAGGAGCGTGGCGGCTTCTGTGTGCTGCAGGAGGGGTGAGTCGAGCGCAGGGACTTCCCTGCGCTGTGGGAGGGAGAGTCCCTGGGTTCGGTAGGAAGGTGGGACTCTGGGGACTTAAAGGGGGCTGTGACTTTTTTGTGTGTGCTGGTTTTTTTTTTTTGCTCAACCAAAATTTGTGTATGGGTTTTTTTTTTTTGGTCAACAAAATGGTTTTTTTGGTCAATTCGAAATGGTTCGAATTGGGCCCCGCATTTCCTAAACCTGGCCCTGTTACTTTAAACACATTCTTGTTGAGAGCTATTAGTTCTCCTTCCCAACTAAGTAGAGGGTCTATACATTCCTTTGTCTTTATCCTGATTCCAATGCATTTAATGAATCTTTTCTTGCGGTCAGTAACTCATTTTGTGCCAGAGCCTAATTTTGTCTCTACATGTTGGTGCTTTTCTTTTGTACTCAACAATTCATCCATGTTCCAGTTTTGAAGGAGACTTTTTTTATTATAATTATTTTTCATGCAAGAGACCCTTAAGGAACCACATTGTTGTTCTCCCTATCCTTCCTTCACATTTGGTGTTACCTTATTTTCGCTAAAGATCAACCCAGGGTTACATTAATATTGCTTTTATTAAATTCCACTGTTAAATTAAATATAAAAGAGATTGAACCTGATTACACACATATATCCGTACACTCATATACAAACAAACAAATCCTATCTTGCTTTTGCTTAAAGTTACCAGTCTTTTGCTCACATTAACTCATTGGCCAGGAGAGTTAAATGTGAGAGGAGGTGCGGGGGGCTTCTCTCCATCGGGACCCATGCTCTGATCTTGACAAGATGAGACCCAGAGATTCCTGCAAGATGCCTATCTTTTATAGGACTTTTCCCCGATTCAAGTGCATTCATTTTGCTGCATCATTTCTTAAATCAATCACCACTTTACCATCTGTTTATCTGGAAGTCATTCTTCTTTGCCATCTGACATCAGTATGTTGGTGGTTCCTTCTCTGTGTTATTTCAAGGATGTCTTGTTTGTAAAGGGATGCTTGCTCTTAACACCCAAGGCCCTCCATAATGTCCTGCATCAGTCTGCTTTGTTTTGGGCCTCAATTTATGTTACCTTGTCGCCTCTGAGTCTTCCAGCCCCTTCTTCCACTGTTTGAACTCTGAAACTGCTGGACCTACAGGCTGGTATCTCTCAAAACAATCACATTCCAAACTTATTCACTCCCCCCCCAGAACTACACAATCATTTCACACATGGGAAAAGGGATACAACTGTCCAACTGTGCCACATTAGCAGTTTAAATGTAGGCATAACCATACCATCAATTGCTGTGCATTGTTACAAATTAGATTATAAACAGTTCAGGGAAAGGATGTGATTTCTTCTTTTCTTATACAGTGCCTAGGACTACGGTGCCCATTCCTGATTTGCACCTTGATCACTCCTTTGTATTAAAGCTAACATGTTATTATACATAATGTTTTTGAGAGAAGAATATGGTCCTTATTCAATGAAATTCCATACATTGTATTTTTGTATTTCCAGCTCAGAATTAAACAGTTAGTTTACTGTTTATAGTAGTTCCGTTTTTCTAGCTCTACTTCCTACAACTATGATTCCGATTGGTTTGCTAAACTCATAATTCTATTTCTTTGTTCTGTTATTTCAGTGAATAGTTCCTTCCAATAACATTTTTACCCTTTCGCAAAACTAAACCAATCAGAAAGCAAAAGGATCCTGGGCTGAGACACAATCTCGTACAGTTGTCTTGACAATAAGAATTTCATCTGTCAGATAGAAACTATTTGTAAGGCAAAGATATATTGCCAAGAAATACAGAGGAAAGCAAAGAAAAAAAAGAACTAGAGTGTACCAGTTGGATTTATATTATAATGATTTCTGAACTGTAGTTCATAAAGACAAAATGTATTTCTTCAAAAAAGGAAAAGGATATCAAGGGGTAGTAAAAATAAAAGATTTAAGACTTCAGGCAATGTTGCAGTCAGCCTGTTGTAAACACTCACTATAAACTATTACAAGCTGATCATCAAAGAATACTATAAATACAGGACTGGGATGATGGAGGAATGGTCCTTAAAATGCCATCTAGTCGCCCATGCTGGGGTGGGACCTAGATGACCCCTGGCAAATATGTGTCTACTTGTTCTGAAAAATCTCCAGTGACAAGGATTCCACAGCCTGCCCTGGTTAATTTAACTCTCCTTATATATTTTTTTCTTAATCTCTAGCCTCAGTCTCACTTGCAGATAAAGCAGATATCTACCTTTGGTAGATATGGAGAATAGTTGATGACCAGACTCATGATAACATCCTATAATGGGGTTTACTCACTGCTGAGGCACCTCCTTGGGTCTAGGTCTGGGGATTAGTGCTCATCCAGTCTGATACCTCTTTCCACTCCTACCACAATATCTTTTTCTCTCTGGGCTTGGGATGCTCCCTCTTTGGAGATTTGGCCTTCTAGCCAGATCATTATTTAGTCTTCCCTTTCCATGACATCAAAGTCCCACCAGACAAGCTATCCCTAAGTCATGTCCAGCAATCTCTAGTCCAGTTCCAGGTTGAAATCCAGTGCCACTTTTGTAGTGGCTGAAAGAAGAACCCTGGCCCACCCACTACTCTAGGTTCCAGCCCAGTGACCCTATGCCTAGAAACCACAGTGTACACTGTCTCACACCCTGTTCCTTTCACCTCTCTTCTCTATCTCTTGGGCCCTCTCTGTGTTTACAAGCCTGAACATCCTCTGATCCCCATGATTACTCTGTCCCCTGGGCTCCCTGTCAGATTGTGTAATCCAACCAAGACCTCAGAATACCTCCTTATTCTTAGCCACCTCCTTTTATCTCTAGGGAGTGACTGCAGAGTTCCTCCCTACAAGCCTCTCCACTCTCAACTTCCTACCTTTATACAGGCCCATTTTGCCTCTGACCATATGGGCTACATTTTCAGTTAGGCTTTACCCCAAAAAAGCAAAATGAGCAACATATTCCAAATGATGACCCAGAATTGTGAAGGAACAGAGCATTTTCCAACCTAAAGATCCACACCAGAGTCACCATTGCCTTGAACCTTATTTATATGAAATTAAAGAGATGGAGTTTTCCACCCATTCTGCACTGGGGCAAATGACAACACAAAAAGCATGGAAATAGTAAATTGTTTCCTCTATTATCAGGTACCAGATAGAAAAAGATACACGATTCCCCTGTCTGGCCAGAAATTATTGTAAAACCTGTCTGTGGAATGGAGCTAAAAATAATCCTTTCTAAAGGAAATCTAAATACATTATATTCTGACACATACAGTTTTCCCTACTTTCCATTTACCTCTTCATTTCTTGTGTACCTATTTTAAGTGCACTCACTTTTAAGGATTCTTTGTGCTGTCTATCACAGATTTAATAAAAACATCCATTATTGAAAGCATTTCACACTACATGATAAAGGCACACAGACATCTTCAGGGGAAAAAAACCCCCAGATATTGCAGGGAATATTTTAAGACCCTAGTGCTGCCAGCACCATGTATATGCTTAAAGTTTATCGCATAAGGAGTCCTATTAGTCACGAACTCTACTCAAAGCCTTCATTAGAAGTATGTGTACAGTGTTTGCAGAATCAGGGCATATGTCTCTGAAAATTCTTCCTTACTCTACACAACATCCAGATTCCCTATTATTAGCATGGGGAACTATTTTTAAGAACAAAAGAAACGCAGAAAAAAATTTAAAAATTCTCTCAGGAACAAAAAATAACTTTGTCTTGGTAGCAGTTCTTGCAAGAAATAGCTTGATTGCTTCTGTGAAAGGAAACGTGCCAATTCCAAGAGATAAGACTGGATTTCAGACTTCTTTAGTTTATAATTAAGGAAAATAAACCTTTTAAATTATCTTGAAAAGGTGCTTTCTGAAACCTCAAAAAGTCAGTAAGTGAACAACAGAGCAATCAGTGATAACTCTGAAATATTTCAGTTTAGAAAATAGGTGAAAGGAAATAGGGAGGGGTAATAAAAAAAGATTTAGAGAAAGATTAGTAAATTGGAAGCCACAGTGACTCAGCTCATGCCAGCTAGAGCTCTCAATGAGAGCTGGGCCAAGGGAAAATTGTAACTGGTTACTTATTAGAGACTGAAGTGGGAATAAAAGAGACAAAAAAATTAAACTGAAGCAAATGGAGGGAAAAAAAAACCTGGCAAGCAGCCAAGCAGAGTCAGGGAAAACAAGGCTGTACCAGGGGAGTTGGCGTGGAACCAAGCATGAAACCCAAAAGGAGACACACAGAGACCTTAAAGAATGAGAAATCCAGCTTAAGGGGAATTCACAGACAAGTAGAAAAACCACATGACATACTGCCTAAGGAGAAAGCACACATACTTGAAGAGATGCTGATGCTTTTGGAGACAAAAGCAGGGAGGAAAAAAAAAAAGACTGAAAGTTCTGAATTTGAATCCCTGAAGGGAACATTAAGCTTAAAAATGTATTCAGGCACAGTAAGGCAGAACAGTTGTACATTCTGTGATTGGAACAAATATTCAACATTGAAAGAGATTACAACTATTAATAGATTTAAAGTTAATCCTTTATAGAAATGTAAAAAATTAGACAAGTAGATAGACGAGCTAAATTGTTACTTTTAGACTTGTCCCCTAATGTTGTCCTGTCTCCCTGAATGAAAAGGCTGGCTAAACATAAGAACTAAAGCAAACTTCCCACAGTGTACAGTTTTACTTTCAGGATTATTTTGTGTTTTCTGACTGTTGTGTTGATCTTTTGCAACTGCAGGTTCAAAAGGGACCCGCTTTTCTTCATGTTACCTCAAAACACACAAACAGTTGGTCCTCCCACCAAATGAAAAGATGTGAGGCATCTCTGAAGTGGACAGTCAGGAAGGGTCACTGTCAGTATGACTTCGGTATACTAGATATATTCCCCAAAGATGTGCTCTAAAAATGCTCCCTCCCCCACTGAAAAAAGCCATTCAGAGTCTATAAGGGTATGTCTAGACTACATGCCTCTGCCGACAGAGGCATGTAAAATAGGCTACCCGACATAGTCAGTGAAGCGGGGATTTAAATATCCCCGGATTCATTAAAATAAAAATGGCCACCGCGCTGTGCCGGCTCAGCTGACCGTCGGCACAGCGCACGAGTCAAGATGTGGATTGGTCGACAAGGGAAGCCTTTGTCGACCACTCCCTTATGCCTCGTGAAACGAGGTTTACAGGAGCGGTCGACAAAGGCTTCCCTTGTCGACCGATCCGCGTCTTGACTCGTGCGCTGTGCCGACGATCAGCTGAGCCGGCACAGCGCGGCGGCCATTTTAATTTTAATGAAGCCGGGGATATTTAAATCCCGCTTCACTGACTATGTCGGGTAGCCTATTTTACATGCCTCTGTCGACAGAGGCATGTAGTCTAGACATACCCTATGTTATCGTGTATATTTGTGCCCAGCACCCCAACCACTGTAACATCTGAACAGGCCTTACAGTCTTGAACATTTATTCTCTTTTGGGGGTACAGGTTGGACCACCCTGGTCTGGCACCTTCAGGACCTGACCTGTCCTGAAGGAAGAAGTGTGGGGACCAGGGGAGGTCAATTCTGCTGATGGACTCTGGATGTTGCTGGACCAGGGAGGTTCAACCTGTAGTGAAATGCTATCCTGCTGATTTTGTAGGTGGAGAACTGAGGCACAGACAGAGCTTAGATGTCATAGAAGCAGGGCTGGCCTTACCATGAGGCGATCTGAGGCGGCCGCCTCAGGTGCCAGACTGTGGGGGGCACCACTAGAACCCAGAGTGTAGAAAATTGTGTCTGCTGCTGGTGCATATGTATTCTCTCTGCTCTAGATGCACAGAGATGGTGGAGGAAGGAAGGCACAAGAGACATAACAGGCAGGCAGGCAAAAAAGTGGCATGGGGGTGTCATTTGAGCTCCCCACCTCAGATGCCAAAATGTTGTGGGCTGGCCCTGCACAGAAGAAGTCTGTGACAGAGCAAGGAAGTGGATGCAGTTCTCTCACATCCTGAAGTAGCACCCCTGACTACTGGGCAATCCTTCAGCTCAGACTGCCAAATCAGGGTTAAGGGTGATATTAAATATAGGTTTTATTGTCTTCAAACTCCAGAAACACATTTTAAAAGAGGCACTTGTAGAAAAGGAAGTTTGGGGTAACCTCAAACTGACACAAATTATATCTGTTATCATTTTTCAAAAAAGTAGTGCCTTAGTCTGCCTGCACTCTACCTGACTGTGCAGCTTTGGAAAACTCAGCACAGCTTTGGACAGTTATGTAGAGCCCTTCACAGATGAAGTTAAAAATAGAGTATCACATCTTCCTCACTTTTTTTTCCTTTCTTGTTTCTGGTTATGGCCTGCTTTGTCATTACATTGAAAATCTGTTCAGTTGAAATATCAGGGAAAACAGGTATTAAGAGTAAAACTGATAGAGCCCTCCGGGTTTGTTTTAAGCTGGGGTCATTCAAGACTCTGGAGCCATCTGGTATTTAAAACAGAGGGCCATTTTTCCTTTCAGCACCATCCATGAGATCCATGGCCTTTGGCTTCTACTACTAGATCTTTAAAATATAGAGATTGCACCAGGCTACTTACCCCATTGATAAAATGCTGGGATTAATACTTGGTCTGTCTTTTAAAATGCAAGGATGAGGGCTTGCTCAGTAATATGAGTTATGAGGTACATATAACTAACACCACCAGTCAATGGAAGAGTTGTTTCTTCCTTACTCCCAGCGAACATTGTCCATAGCCAAATGGCATGAAGTAGTATAAATTGGACTAGAGAAAGAGGGTCAGGTTACAGGAGGAACCTAGTCTACCATGAACTCAAGAATACAAGCAGCTGGCTAAGCTACTACCAAATACATGCCTCTAAGTATGAAATGCAGGCCTATATTCCTACTCAGTTATGCATTCTCCTCCCTGTCTGCTGCATCACTGATTGCTAGGGTAACAGCAGGGACTGTTCCACCATCCCCCAGCCCTCCACATTGCTAGCCTGGGTTCCTAAGAGCATGTTCTATATGTGGCATGTAGGAAGCTCAGCAGCTGGGATGTGCTTTCTGTAAATGGAATGTTCAGAGATTTTAGCTGAACGATTAACAATCTCTCTATGTAATGTACAAATCATGATTTTCAAAAGTCTTATCATTCAAAGAGACTTTTGGTTGGATTTTCATGAGGATTCTAAAACACAACTTTCTAAATTCACAACTGTCCCTTCTACCACATTTCAAATTTCTACTACTAATCCTGAAGGAAATAAAGTTTTGTTTGTTTGAAAGATAAGATTTTTTTTTGTTTAAACATTTGCAAATGCTACTTTCCCTCTTAATTTCTCTCTTAAAAATGGAATTGTTTTTGTGTAGCTCCCAAAATAGCCAAACTGAGATAAAAAGTAAATATGAGACATTTTGACTTGCAGGTTAAATTTGGAAAAAAAACCCACCACACCCACCACTTTATAAGCACTGGAAGACAGGTGCCATTTAGCAAAGGGTTTGTCAAAGTTATAAGCAAGCATAAGTCTAAGTTTTACTATCAGCTCTGCTTATGAGGAAGATGTAGATTTGAAAGAGAAAATGGCACAAATATCTATGACTGCCTCTCGTTGACAATTACCTATTTCAGAATGTAACGAAACTGACAACAGGCATTCGCACGCACAATTTTTGCAAATAGAAAATTTTGGTCTGATACTGTGAAGGGCCATTGTCCACAACTCAAAAACTATTAAAAATAACTCCCAGAATGAATATAAACTTGTTAGGTCTGGCTTTAGCAGTAAAGGGACATCTCTCAAATGCTTCTCTCTCTCTCTCTCTCTCTCTCTCTCTCTCACACACACACACAACCTGGAGAGGAGGAGGTAATTGTGTCCAGTTACAAAACAAAACAGTCACATAAGAGCTGAAGTTCTTGGCTATCACGAATTGTAAAAAGGCAGCCCAAAAAGGGGCATGATGAAAAATAAGTTACTATAACATAGGGTAACCCTGTACTAAGGAGAATTAGTAGGGCAAATTGATTGTATTGCTGAAGGACATTCTCTGTATTTCTTTAACCTACCTTTTCTCAATAACTTGGTAAATGACATAGGAAATGCTTAGTTCTGTGACGTTACTGCATTACTGCAGGCCTCAATGATTGCCATAAACAGTAGTGTACTTTCAAGAGAAATGTTCAGTTATTGTGATTTGATCATAGTGACTCAGAACATGTTGTGACGGACTCCCTCCCCCCATGCTTTATGAAATAGGCTTATGGGCACAAATATACATAACTGAAGGACGCTTCAAGTCATAATCCACTGGATCTATTTATCTTATTTTGGTGTATGGATCATTCTTGTATGTGAGGTTAGTCATATGGAGTATGAAATGCTTTATTATTTTAAATGTGTAAATGGAAAACCATCAAGGGTGATTCTACTGCTGGGCAATCATTGGAAAACAGCCTTTTGTCCTTAAGTATTCCTAGTGGTTGGTAGGAACAGGCCAGGCTATCTCCCATGCAAAAAGGGAATCTTTAAAAACAATAGGAAAGTAGGAGTGTTTTGTCTTTGGCTGGCACACCCTCCGAGAGGAACCAAAGACCCGAGGGTGAGGAATAGCCCTGATTTGGAAGGCTTAGCTGGGAAAGAAACAGTTTTAGGGTGAGTTGTAATAAGTCTGAGTACTGAGGTTTCAGTGTTAGAGTCAGCTAAGCGTTTTCTGTTATTTTCAGTTTGCAATCTACTTTGCTCTGCCTGTTCTCTCTTATTACCACCTAAATCCTAGTGCTTGTACTTAATAAAATCACTTTTATTAAGCTATCAAGCTCAGTGTAAATAATTATTACCTGGGGAGCAATCAGTGTGTATATTCCTCTTTCATTGTCAAAGAGGGCTTACCTAAATAATTTCTTTGGGGTTCTGATCCCATTTGGGGAATGGTATCCTGGGAATCTGGGCCCTAAACTGCACTTTCCTTAGACCTGAAGAGATTCAGTGTCTGCGCTACTTCTTGGGGTGGCCTTGATCTCAGCTTGGGGACTTGGCTGGGGGAGACCAGCAGAGCTGGCTGAGCAGGACCAGGTGGTGAGAAGCCCCAGAGAGCAGGTAGGTGAGTGGCAGTGGCTTTGTCAGCACTCCGGGCGGCACCCCAAGGGGTCTTCTGTGACCACACCCCATCACGTATGGTTTGTATACAACTGTCATACTACCACGCTCTTGTAGGTGTGCTGTTTCTCTATTGTTTTTGTCATAACTTGTTATCTCTTTGTAATGGGGATGCTCCGGCGCCCTGCTACGGAGCCGCGCCGTCCCCGGCCCTCTGGGAGGAGGCGGCCCTCCAGCCGCGGCTCCGGCGCTGCTGCGCCTGCATCCAGGCCATGCCGAGCCGAATGCCAGAGGCTCCGCCCCCTCCGCAGGAGGGGGGAGGGGCGGCGCTGATGCAGGGAAGCCGGGGAAAGACCCGGCCGCGCCCACCCAGCTGGGACACACCCACTCTATGGAGGCCGGGGATGGGGCACGGGGCAGCCCCATCCACCCGGTGTCAGCTGTGGAGCTGGTGGGACGGCTCAAAAGGATGGAGCTGGCGGAAGGAGAGGGGCGAGAGGAGTCAGCTCCCAGTGAGAGGGACTGCTGGATGAGAGAAACAGCAGACCACTGACCCCGGGAGGTAGGAAGTGACCCAGGGCGTGGCCGTGGAGGCCCATGGGTTGGTGCGTTGTGGGAATCATCCCCCACCAACCGAACTGTAGGAGAAGCAACTTCCCTCAGTTTCTAGGGCCCTGGGTTGGGGCTCGGAGTGGGGGAGGGCCCGAACCCCCCTACCCCTCTCAGTCCAGACACTGACAAGGCTACACGGGGAATACGTGTACCGCCTCAGGCTGTACTTAAACTCTGACTACACGCCGGGAAGGGCGTTGCACCTGAAGGGTGGTGGGCGTGGCCCCTCCCCGGATGGAGTGGGGAAGGGGGCCGTACCGACGTGGGCGGTGCGGGAAGGCGGCGCCCGATCACACGTGGTAGAGAATGTGGGTGTAGAACTCCCAAAAAGGGGTACCCTGAAGGACGTGTTTCGGGGATTTGTTATTGTTTTAGGGAGAGACGAAAATGGAGGGCCCAAAATTATTAGAATGGATGGCCAAGAGCCAGCGGCAATTCCAGCAGCAGCAGATGCAGCTAATTCAGCAGCTGATGTCACAAGGGCAAGAGCAGCAGAGGCAGCTCATAAGAGAACTTTACGACCTGCAGTGGCAGTTGACAGGAGGGGCCACGAGAACGGGGACTACTGGGCTAGTTGAGCCCAGCCCCAGAAATAGCGCGCAGCTACCCATACGCCTCACCAAGATGGGACCGAACAATGATCCCGAAGTGTACTTGGTGACATTTGAGCGGGTAGCCGAGGCTGCCCGTTGGCCCGAGGACCAGTGGGCTACCCTCCTGGCACCCTACCTGACTGGCCCAGCCCAGCTGGCCTACTGCAGTCTTCCGGCCCATGAGGCATTACGTTACTACAAGGTCAAGGAGGCAATCCTTGACCAATTAGGGGTCACGCTGGAGACCTATCGACAGAGGTTCCACCAGGAACAGTATCCACCGGCAGCTCGGCCACGAGCCGTGGCACAGAAACTGAGAGATGCGGGCTGCCGGTGGCTAGAACCGGATCAGAAAACCAGAGAACAAGTGGCCGAGATGATCTTCCTGGAACAAGTCCTCAAAATCCTACCCACGGAAGGTCAGACGTGGGTTCGCTGCCACTGACCCAGCTCCCTGAATGAGGCCGTGGGCCTGGTCGAGGATCTCGTGGTGGCAGGAGGAATGGGGGAACCCGAGAAGTTCAGGAAGAAGCCACCCAAAACCCAGAAGGAGGTGGGAGGGATCCGGAGAAGTGGAGACAAGATGCCAGGACCCAGAAGAGGCCTGGGAGAATGTGAGGGCCAGCAGCGGCTGGCCCCGATATGGCTGGTGCCCCTGTGGAGGGAAACGGCTAGAGGACCTGACAGCCCAAAGAAGGACCGGCCGACGTCGGCGGGGAAGGAGAATCCCCGGAACGTCTGTTTCGAGTGCGGGCAGGAGGGGCACTTTGGAAGGGACTGCCCCTTCATGGACTGCTCATTCGGACAGGCCCTAACGGTAAGCCAGGGAGAAACCCCAGATGAAGGGAGGATACTGATAAAGCTCCTGGTAGAGGGCATCGAAGTGGAGGCCCTAGTGGACACAGGGAGCAGCCAGACCCTCGTCCGGGCCAACTTAGTGAAGCAGGCCCGCGAAGCAGAGCCACCCGTGAGCATGCAGTGTGTACATGGGGACGTACGTACTTACCAAACGGCATGGGTCCGCTTGTTGGAAGGGGAGGAGGTGACCATCTGCCGGGCTGCCTTAGTACCTGGTTTAGCTTACCCCACTATCTTGAGATGGGACTGGAAGGGGTTCCGTCGTATCTGGCAAGACTGGCAGGCCCCTGGAGAGGCGTCCACACTGCAATTGCATTCTTTCAAAATTAAATCGAACGAACGCAGGGGGGGGTTCGACATTGGTAAACCTCAAATTACAAGGAAGAATGCCTTTTTTGAAAGAACAGGGACACAGAACAGGGACATTTTTCAAAAGAAGAGGCAATCGAAAAAAGTTATTCTGTGAATAGCAATCAGGGCTTTCTTTCGAGAGAGTGTCCGTGCAATCTGGATGCTCTCTTTCAAAAAAGTAGATCACTTTTTTTATCTGGTTTTGAGGTGTGGATGCTTCTTTCGAAAGAAGCTTGCAGTCTAGATGTACCATAAATGCACAGGAATGGAAGGTTGTGCAATGAGCTATATTTTCCCCTCATCCTCCTGCTGCAGAAACTAGTCCCAACCTCACTCTAATGTTATACCTGCACTTGAAGCTACAGGTATGATTCCCAGCCTTCATAGATATAAGTTATCTCTTATTGACAAATATTGTAGCAAGAGTTGCATGGGCTGTGGCAAGTATAGGCACAGGCTAGCCTCTCCAAGTACAGAGTTGGATAATTCGTGTTCCTGCAGCTGCACTATGATGTTTAATGGACTGGCTACTTGAGTTGGGAATCACACCCCCAGCTCCAAGAGTAGATGTTGACTGCACTTCACAGATTCCAAGGCTTGAAGAGACTCTGCGATAGTCTGGTTTGACCTTTATAAGATGAGCCGTACACCTTGCCCAAAATATTCCTTTTTGAACGAGACTTGCCATTGTGAATCCAGAATATGGGGAAAGCAATATAAATAGTTCATGCCCCTCTCTCTGTATGTACTGAATTAGATGCTCAGAAAGGGAGGTAGAAAGCTGTTTTCTGTTAAAGAAAATTTAGACTGCAGTATGTTTAAGATGTAATATTTTGATTCCAAAATGTTCCTGTAAATGGTTTTCAATATCTAGAAATTACTATCAGTACTTAAAGTACTTCTTTAAGTTTACATTATTCCTGTTACTTCAATTCACTAAGACGACGCATCTTTAAATGTATGGTAGTCACAGCAATAAATCAGAGCAGAGGTTTCTTTCCAAGATTTTTTTTTAAGAAAGTCTGATTACCATAAGAATTTCCTCATCACCTCATCAGGACTGAAGCTAACAGGTAAAATAATCATTTTATTATGTGTAAGAACAAACCTATTCAAGGGCATACAAATAATCCATTGTTTTGCACTGAAGAGGTGATGCCACATTCCATTACTATTTATTTTTCATTTGTCACAAGCAGCCATGTGCCAGGCAAAGATAAAGACTGTTCCTGCCCCCAAAGAACTTACAATTCAAATTCCTGACCCTGCAAGTAATAGTCACATGTTCAGCTTTAATAAGCATGTGAACAGTTCCAGTGAAGTCAATGGGATCTCTGACACCGTTAAAGTTAAGCATGCGCTTACGAACAATTCAGGATCAGGGCCAAAAAGATTTAGGAAAGACAAGATAAACAAGGCAATCCGAAGGAGGAAATAAAATAACTACACAGAGTGTATCAAGAGATCTATGAATCAAAATTTCTTTTTCCTTGTGAAATGATCATATGTAGTCATTGAAAGACAAATTAAACCTGCTATTCCCAGATTTTAGATTTAGCTGTGATTCTGTGAGAGTCTGTTTACACTGCGGCACTATTTTGGGATACTTCCGATATCCTGAAATAGCTATTCCCTATCTTGGCAGTGTGCCCATTATTTCGAAAAAGGTTTCGAAATAATGGAAACGCTATTCAAACATCCCTGTAAACCTTGTTTCACGAGGATTAAAGGACATTTCAAAATAGTGGTTTATTTTGAAATTTATCACTATATAGATAGCACCAAATTATGAAATAAATTATTTCAAAATTAACTTGAAATAAGTTATGCAATTAGAGTAGCTCAAATTTTGTAGCTTGTTTCAAGATAAGGGTGCAAAGTAGATGCACCCTGAGAAACTTCTGATCCTCCTCTTCTTCCTTAGTTAAGGCACATATTTTGGATCCACTTCCTCTGATGAAGGATTTCATTATAATACACATACAACTCCTAACAAAGCAAACAGTCAACATTCTTACCCAATACAATAGCAAATTTCAATATCAAGGAAACCCAGAAGGACAAACACCTAAGAGATAAAACTTTACTAGGAAACAGAAGTGACTGCTCAAATCTGAGGGTATGTCTACACAGCAAAGTTATTTCGAAATAACAGCCCTTATTTCGAAATAACTTTCCTAGCGTCTACACAGCCGCTATTCAAAGTAGCGGAGCGCTTATTTTGAATTTGGTTAACCTCATTCTACGAGGAATAATGCCAAATTCGAAATAGCTATTTTGAAATAAGTGCTGTGTAGACACTTATTTCAAAATAGGGGGCCGCCAGCCTTCCCAGGGTGCCCTGGTGGCCACTCCAGCCTCAGCCAAGAATACTTCTCTCCCTCCCCTGGTCCCTGGAGCCCTTAAAGGGGTAGAGTCTGGCCACAGTGCTTGTGCCAGCTCCAAGCCTGCCAGCCCAGAGCCAACAGTCACTGCCCTTGACCCAGTGGCCACAAAACATGAGCCAGCAAGCCACTGGCAGCCAGCCCTCCAGCGTTTCCCAAGAGCACTCTTCCAGCTCCCAGGAGCCTGCCAGGGCCCAGAAAAGGCAGGTGCCTTCCTGGTCCAGGGTGGAGATCATGGGCCTTGTTCAGGTTTGGGAGGGATGACCCCAATGTCCATGATCTCCGCACTAGACAGAGGAACACGGATGTCTATGTGTCTATGGCAGGATAGCTGCCAGCCTAGCCACCAAAGGCCACATGAGAACCCAGGCGCAGGTTCGCATGACAATCAAGTTGGTCCGGCGAGACCCCCACCCCTGAACCCTGAGCTTCCCCTCCCCCTTCTTCCCCTTACTTTCCCCTTCTAGCTCCCTCCTCCCAGGTTTCCCCCTCTCCTCTTCCACCCTCTCTTCTCCCCTCTCCCACCTCCTTTCCCCAGTCTCACCAGAATTTCATTCCCTCCCCCCCCAGTTTTGTTAAATAAAGAGAGTTTGTGTTCATGAAAATACATGTATTTTATTTGACATCAGGAAGGGGGGTTAGGGAGGGGTAAGGGGAAGGACGTGAGGGAGGAATGAGGCACAAGCCTCCAGTGGGGCAGGCCAGGGAGGTTCTTAGTGCTTCTCAGGGTGGAAGCTCTCCCTCAGGGCCTCCTGGATACTGACAGCCCCCCCGATGGACCTCCCGGATGGCAGCCTGCAGAAAGTGCAGCCAGGCTCACAGCAACGCATCAACAAGAAGCACCAGCGTGCCCAGAGGCAGCTCTGGCGCCATGCTGCAGAGTGCTGTGGTGTCCCGAGTGAGGGCAACCAGAGCACACAGAGACAAAATGCTTTGCTGTCCCTCATCGAGGTAGACAAGCAAGCAGGAAAACCTGAGAACTGGCTGTCCGGGGGGCGGGGTCCCTTTAAGCACAGACCTCAGATAGCCTCAGGCAGCAGCCCTACACAGTAAGTCCTGACCTGGTGCTCTGCCAGAACTGGTTCCGGCCAGCCTTAAATGCGATTCAGAGTCCACTCAGTGTGGACGCACTATTTTGAAATAGAAAAATGCTATTTCAAAATGCATTTTGCGTGTAGATGCATTATTTCGAAATAACACTGTAGTGTAGACATACCCTGAGTGTACTATTGAGGGATAGTACTATGTCCTCCAAAACTGAATTTTCTACTGGCAACAAAAAGTAGACTATAGCATAACCACCTGTATACATATCATTCTCCCTTTCCCTGCACCCCAAAATTTCATACATAGCAAATAGGTATTAATTCATGTTTCTCATTCCCTACTTTAAGATTCCCTTCTATCCCCAAAGACAAATATGGTCACTTAACTAAAATACAGTCGTTTTTCTTCCAGTGTTTTTTTTTCCTTGTCCCTCTCCATTTTGAAATCTGCTTTCAGAGTATACAGATTTATATCAGATAGGTGCCTCATGTTTAATAATGAAAGTAATTATAGCAGTCAGTAACTGATTTGTATATTACCTCTGCAAGGATGCCTAAATGTTTCTTTAAATTGTATCCAGATACAATAAGTGAGGAACAAGGTTGCAGATTAGTCATAGTTTTTATTATAGATCCAAACCAATAGAATGCTTTTCATTAGAGCTGGGAATGCAAGCTGTAAATGCAGCCTCCTTTCCTGTTTGTTGAATTAGCTCCAAAGAATCTTAGGTGTTTTGACATTTTTGGGGGCTTTTTAAAATTATTCCTTCTTAATTTAATAAACAGGTTTGAGAACATATTTTTGCAATCAGTTAAATTCAGCCCTGTACAGAAAAGTAATACAGGGCTTGACCCTGAAGACATAAATCGGGTTTAAGTTCCAAATTCTGCAATGTTCCTCTACAGGAGAATTTCACCCTCATGTTTGCTCCAAGTATTCATTGTTCACACGTGATCACTCAAGTAATATACAATATTTCTGTTATCTAACCAGATGACTCCCAGGTCTACACAGAGTTTTCAACCAGGACTTCCTGAAAGTGACAAATGCGAATACATTCGCATCCAGAATACACATTTTTCACAAGCAAAAATAACACTGTTCTTGGAAACAGCTCTCTCTTACAATTTGCAGACAGCAAAGAAATTAGGTCACATTTTAAAGAAAATACTACTTTATTCGAATGCATTTTCAAAACACATTTTTGTAACATTGGTTCTGCTCTACTCTGATAAAAACGATGCAAAACTGCAAATAGCATAATATGGCCCCTGGTTCAGCAAAGTACTTAAGCATGTTCCTGTATTTAAGCATGACTAGTCCAAGTGAAAATCACTCATGAAGCATGATCAGCAAAGTTAATGGGTCTACTTCCACTTAGACAATTGCTTAAGTACATTGCACAATTGGGGCCTAAATGAGCAATTGGTAAATTACCTGACAAAATATAATGTATGACTTGATTTTAACTATATATGCAGCTTTAGCTCTCAGTTATATCCAAGGTAAATCTGGAGTAATTCTTATTTCAATGAGATTGCTGCAAATTTACGCCAGCATAACAAAGGAGAATATGGCTTTATATTACTGGAGGTTAAGATGTATGGCAAGAAATATGAAACTTAGTGGAAATAAACTGACGTGAAAGCCTCTGTAAATGTTACCCAACATTCTTGGGAGAAAAAGAAAGCCAGATTACACCCTCAAAGTAGTTCAGCACTTGCAACTTAATTTTCTGCTGCATAAAGATGCTTGTAGAAACCAAATTTGAAAACACCAGCAATAATGATTTCCCCAGGCATTCTACAAAGATTGGTATATGAGGTACAAGTCTCCCTAAGAAAAGTAATATTTTACTATGGAACCAAAACCATTATTGTGTTTTTAAGTAATATGACTTATCAATAAGATCCCCATATTTATTAATTCTAGCTTGATGCTGGTGTTACCAAAAAGATTTTTTAATCAGTTATAACTAAAAGGCTTATCCAGATTGATTCATCTGTGGCCCCTAGATGCTTAAACTTGGAACTGTGCCCCATTCAATGAATGTGCGAATAATATTCTTTATAATTAAATTTTTAGATAGCGACTTTGGCATTAACATAGTAAGTAGAAGTCTAATTGACAAGGTCTTATAGATAAATACACTGACTTGCCTTGAGTTCTTAACATTTAACAGAGAATTCATTCAAAATGCCATGGCTGTATGTAACTAGGAATGAATATATGCATTATATGAATTCCTTAAAATAAATTCAGTATCCATCATATTGGCACTGGACAGTTTGCAATATTAAAAATAGATCTCTGCTTTCTCAATGGGGCTACCATCTCATCAATGTCCCAAAGCTTTGCTGCACAATCCATGAATTTCATGGATGTATATTGAAGGTGGTTGAAAAACAGCTCTCCAAGCTGTACCCCAGATATCAAAACTGAGTGAAACTCAACCAGAGTGCATGGGTCCCCTCCTGCTCTGAGACTGTTCTCTTGGAACATGACAAGTCAATTAAAAATAATCTGTGAACTCATCAGAACCCCTCCCCCCCACCCATGAATCAATATAGTAATTTTTGGCCAAATCCTGGGGCTTGAGTCTGCTCTCACACTTTGGTACAGTGTGTAATACCATTGGCTTCATTAGCAGCCCAGGCAACGGGAGCAATCAAGAGCAGAAGAAGAGGGCAGGACATGGCTGCTAGCAGAAGGACCCTGGGTCAGGACCTAGAGTAGTGGAGGGGACTGAATCTCCCCCTGACACCACACTTTGCCACCAAAGAGCATAGCCTTGACAGACTGCAGCTTGCCCTTGAGGCAAGGGACTAGATTTTGGGATGCAATTGGCCATGGTGGCAGGTGTAAGGACTAAAGACTGCTGATAGTAGTGGGCACTGATGGAGTGCAGTGTCCTGAAGAGTCCATGGCATGACATGGGTCCAGAACCAGAGGGTGAAGAGAGTGGATGGAGAACAGAGTGATGACAGGCAAGACACTGGCCAGAAAGCAGCACAGTTCAATGGACTGAGCTAATTCCCAGCATGACCATGGCGGCGCTGCAGTGACTAGTCAACCCTGATGCAAGAAGCCAGTTACAGAATTACAACTAGAAACACAATCCCTGAGTTTCTAGACATCCAATAGGAAATTAGTGATTGGTGAAAATAGACCATTGGTATCCTGCAGTTAAAGATGCAGTTACATACTTCATAGACTTGACTTCTATTGTCTAGAACTGTCAAAACTCACAGACAGTTATGTGGTCATTGCGAGTTAGGAGATACAACGCCAAGAGTCTTAATCAGATAAAGTGTGTGCTTGTCTCACAAAAGCAGCAACATTTGAAACATGTGAATCCATTATGCAATGCTGTTGTTTTGATAGAAGCAAAAGTAATAAGGCAAATAAGATCCTAAATATACTGTTCTTGCTGCATTTGTGTGGGATTAGTTTTCTCTCTCACTCCTGCTTTACATTCCACAGTTGTTTTCATCTGTGTTCTCTCTCATATCATGGGACAAACACGGCAACAAGGTGAGTGATGCTCATCCAACACATTAAAAGCCCCCAAAACAACTATGTGGGTGACACCGGACAATCACAACGCTCTTGAATAAACCTATACTGAGAACTGGTAAAAGACAAACACCCCCTGTTACCATGGGTGCACACTTTTCACAAAACTGTCACTCCATTTCTAATCTCTCAGTCCACATCCTCAAGGAAACCTGCACACCATCTTCAAAAGATGAACCTGACAGATTAAATTCACCATGTTCCTGGACACTAAATACCATGGTCTTAACAAAGACACTAGATTAATGGCTTACTAGAAAAATCTGAACCCTATTCATCTCCTGTTTTAGTCCTAAGATTCCAAGAGTGTTAATAGGCCACTTCACTTTGAATGGTCCCTTATAGATATGTTAACTTCTTTCTCTAAACAATCTGTTCCACCTTGTATTTAGCTGTGACACTACCAGAGCTGAAGAACACCATGTAGGTCAAACACTTGTCTCTTTCATAAACAGAAGCTGCTCCTGTAACAGATAGCATCTCACCCCCCTTGTTGCTCTTATGTTCAATAGGCCATACTTCATAACCTCCCCCAACCCAAACAGAATCGATAGCATTTTCCTCTTTGTGCTATTATATGCAGCTCTGAGAATACGGCACAATAAAACGGGAAGAATATAACTCTGAAATATCTATGGAAGACAAACACTAAATACCATCATTCTAATTAGCTGGTGAAGTAGTTAGTTGCAATCCTGGTATAATTTTCTGAAACAAGGGTATTCTCTCCTTACGAAATGTATAGCGAATGATACAGACATATGGAATATTAGCTCTACAAAAAGGGGAGTGCTTTATAATTAATTCATACCATCAAATGTATCTCTTATGACACAAGAACATCTTTGCTGTACGGGAGCCAGAACTATAGTTTTGTTTCAAAATTCTCTCACAAGACTGTATTTTTATACCATTAGGGATACCCTTGATGGTAAGTATTAATTTATATTGGCAGCAAGCTTTGGAAGACAGCCATTTGCCAGTTTCACATGTACAAAGTGTGCTGCTACAGATGTTGTAGCAGCAGGTCTGGACAATCAGGAACCGGGGGAAAAAAAAGATATAGACTTGATCTTTTTAGTATTTTATCTATACATTTCTAAAATATACCCATCACAGTATTCCCTGGATGAATATACAGTCTTTAAAACTATACAAATACAGATTATTGTTGCTATTAACATTACTCTAAGTCACTTAATAAATTAAACAATAATTACCTCATAGTCCTGTGGTACCTTAGGGTGTGTCTAGACTACAGGGTTTTGTCGACAAAAGTGGACTTTTGTCAACAAAACTATACCTGTGTCTACGCTACCGCCGAGTTCTGTCGACATAATGTCGACAGAACTTGGCAATTTTGTCACCAGCAAGTAAACCTCATTCTACGAGGAATAATGCCTTTTGTCAACAGAGTTTCTGTCGACAGAAGGCGTTATTACATCTACACTCTCATGTCGACAAAGCGGCTTGCTTTGTCAACAGAACTGGATGTAGTCTAAACCCTCTTTGTTGACAGAAGCTTTGTCAACAGTATCTGTCGACAAAGCCTCTGTCGACAAAAGCCTGTAGTCTAGACGTACCCTTAGAGAGCTTTCATGGGTAAAACCCACTTCACCAGATGAGTGATCAATTCCACCTGCAGCCCATAGACCTCCTCTCCCCTTCCTTCCCCACACACTTCAGAGTTGTTAAAGTAGTTAATGGTATGGATATATACAGTGCCATGTCTACAGAAAATGAAGCATAAGGAAAATGAAGTCATTAACAAGACAAACATTTAGTTTATTTTTGTAATCTTGCTATTGCAAACATAATTCAAAATACAGTGCACACCGTGCTTTTTATAACCATGGCTACCCCTCCCTCCTCCTACATAACAAAAAGTTGCAGAAGGTCTTTAGAAGTTTAAATCAATATTAAATTCAATATTAGTCTCAAATTTGGAAGCTTTAATGTTAGAATTAATAGCTATCAATCCCACAGAGAAACAGTTCCTTTTAAAAGACTGCCAGCTCCATTCAGGGAATAGTCAAATTGTGTGCTAGCTAATAATTTAACAGTTCAAAAACAGAACTTTGAAATGAATTATGATTTTAGAGCACACAAAGGACATTTAAAAAGTTCTCCAATGTACAAACAATATACTTTGTGGATGTTTAACACATTTCAAGATGATGCAATTACAGATGGAAGCTTCAGATGGTTTAGTTCTTAAAAGGTGTACAATAATCTTTTAGTTAATCATAAAACATATTAAAGGTAGAAGAAGAAGAACAACTGCTTTAGATCCCAACTCACTTCAGGTACATACATGTGAACATACACTACAAACAGAATGATGTAGGAAGCCAGACTACTTCTGCAGGTATGCAGGCTAATCCAAGGCACTCCACTCACTATAATGATTCATTGCATGGGTCCAGGCGCAACTGCTGTCACTATACTCCTGAGGGTGTGTCTAGACTGCTGCTGCATTCTTTTGAAAATAAATCGAAAGAACGCAGCAGTTTTTTTGGACCGCGGAAAACCTGGTTTGAAAAGTGCTCTTTCGAAAAAAGGCGCTATGTAATGCAAACTGTGCTTTTTCGAAAGAGAGCATCCAGACTGCCTGGGTGCTCTCTTTCAAAAGAGTGGCTTGCTTTTTCTAAAGTACTGGTTGTAGTGTAGACGCTCTTTTTGGAAAGAGACTTTCAAAAGAGGCTTTCGAAAGAGGCTTGTAGTCTAGACGTAGCCTCACTGTGTTCGTCTAGCATTATTGCCAGTACTAGAGTATCTGAATGAAATGGGGACATTATTCCTCCTCACAGAGGTAAATGCAGAGGAGAACACCTGTTGCACATTGGGACAAGAGAGGTAAAGCTCCTGATATGGTGCCCACGTGCAGAATCTCTGGTGTAATTTTAGCAGAGTTAGCTGGAATGCCTTTGAGGAGTCTCACTGCTACATGGACTATTTGTGTCCCTAAAGAGGGATGAGGATTCAAAGTTCTATTTAGGCCTGTATTTGAAAATATGAGCCTCTTTTGCTTGCTTGCCTGCCAAGTCCTGTGGGCTCAGTTCTGGGTTTCTCCTACAACAGATGGTCATAGAATCATAGGAATTAAAGATGAAAAAAACCCCAACTATCTGGAAATTTGGCTATCCTCTGCCAGCACCAGATTGTTCCTTACAGCACAGTCAGACTGGCTATGTCACAGGTCAAAATGCCACTCTACCAGAATAGGCCCCAATAGGCATGCAAAAGTAAAATCTACAGCGTGCTTTAATGGGTTTTATTCTGGGTAGTGCTTGTGGTATAGGACACCTACAGTATCTCTAGCATCTTAGGCTAGTCTACATTTCCCCTACAAATGGAGCAACAGGGACCTAGAAAAACTGAGGATCCTTGATGGATGAGCATTAGGAGTAGAGAAGGCTCACGGCACAATGAACTTCTAACAGACTCTTGCAATTTTATTATGTGTCTCCTTCTAGTTGGCATTTCATTTGAAGCCTCAGATCACGTAGTCAGGTGATTACATGAGAATCCCCACTTCATTATTTTTTAAGTTTCCAGTCCCCATGGTTGTGGAGAAAAGCTGGGAAATGTGACCCGCGTGCATGCTACACTCTTTAAAACCCAAAGGTCCATAGAAAGAACCCCCAAATGTATTAGATAAACAAGTATCTGTCACACAAATTTAGCTAATTTCATTATTTAGGGGCCTGACTTTTTTTTTTTTTGAGTTAATGATACTTGTCTTGGGTGAGCTGAGGTGTTTGAAGCTGAGAGGCGCTGAAGCAACAAAGGCAAGGTAAACTTTGTACCCAGAGACTGAGCAAGAAAGGAAGCTGAGGTGAAGGGGTAGAGCAGGGGCAGCCAGAAGCTGTTCATAACAGCCTTCAGTGATTTTGGGACTGAAACTACAAGTTGGAGACAGCAACATTTGGTAAGTCAAGGCCTCAAGGTTCTGGGGAGAGACAAGGAGATGGAGGACTCCTCAGAAAGTTGTCTAAAACATTTAGCTGCGTGTTATTAGCAATCCAAATCAGATGTAAAATGGGCCCATGCATCACTAACTCTCACATAAGTCTTTTAACCCACCCCCCCAAAAGTGGGGGATGAGTTAATTTACTACTGTTATTCCTATGTCAGCATTCAATTTCATCCTCATAGGTCATCACATTCAATACAATATTTATCGTGTGATCACATACATATCACATATTCCTTTTCCCAGAAGTTTATTGTAACAAGTTTCTCTCTCTTTCTATAACACTGACAAAGAAGGGATGGCAGGTAGAAGACTGAATTCCCTAGGGATAGAATGCATCCCCACTCTTTGCTGGGGTATTGGTCAGAACACACTAATTGGATAAGTTGAAAGTTCCAGAGTGAAACAGGAGAAAATGTGGCATGCTAATTGAAAGCTAATTATAGTTAGCCAGCAGTTGGCCACTAGATGGTCTGAGCTAGATAAAAGGAGGAAACTGGGTAAGCAATACATGTTTCTCTCACAGGCTAATAGGAATTAGATTTCAAACTATACTTAGTCTTGGCAGAGTTTTATTTTTATCATTCTGACAGATAACACCAATGTTTATTTTAAGCATGTTTTCCAAGTTTTATGTATTTAAAGTTGCATAGTTGAGATGAATTATAGGGAAGGGAAGGTCAGATGATATTCCTTAAGTGACAGATGCAGAGATTCAAAAAGTTAAAGCTTTTTAAGTGTTAAAACAAACTAACAATATCATGTCAAAAATATACCAAAGAACAATTTTTAATTCGAAATTTAATGACTTCATAAGCAGCAGTTCTTACTTTTCCGTGTGTGTGTGTGTGTGTGTGTGTGTGTGTAAAATTGACATTTATGAATAAAAAGTCTAATCCTTCCAACCCTAGATGTACTGTAAAAACTGTAGTTGAATGCACTCTGAATCTGTTCAGGTTGGCTTATTCCAGCTGGGAAGTTTAGATGTGGAATAGGGCAGCCGTTAATAACGCAGAGTGAATGTGAAAGACTTCCTGCATTTTTTCTTACATTTAGTAAACCACACTGAATACTACCTTTGAAAACCACTTCTATTATCTCCCAGAATTAGCTAATGTGAGGTAAAATTCTTCTCTTTTCCAATACATATTCATCTGAACTAAAGAGTTTCATCTTTGAGTGACTCTTATCAGCTGTCATCCACGGCAGCAAAAGATCTTGCTTTATATTCCATCTCTGATGTCTAGGGTAATGCTAACTGGGTACATTTATGCTTATCCTTGTTAAACTGAAATACAGATTTGTTTGTCAAACAATATTTTGTATTGCTACTGATATGCTAAGCAATGTGTTCTGAAAACTTAAAACTAACTTTGAGCAAACAGAGGAAAAAGACTTCCATAAGTATTTATTCGTTTCTGTTTGACTATGCTTACAGCCCTTTTGTGTTTGTCCTCTTGCAACAAACTCCCTCCCCCCGCCCCATGCCATTATGTTGGATTTAGGTGGTAACTATGCAAAGTGGAAAGTCCCTGCCTCTATAGAAAAGCAAAGGGTAGAATCCATAGGTTTCAGCATTTGCATACTAGGCAGAAACAATAGAAAAGAATAAGGTATATTGCTATAGCAATACAACTTGGTGAGATACATGAATTTGAATAACTATAAATATGATCCACTCACAAAATTTCAACAAACCAATTAAGGTGAGGCTTTACAAAAATAGTCTCAATTATTTATTCATCTCTAACTGGTATATTTCAATTCCTATTTTGAAATGTTGTACTATAACATCACCCTGAATTTATTAAGTTTTATGATTCTGGAACTTTTCTTTGGAGAGGGAGGCAATATATTTGGCTTTGCTACAAGAAAATATTTCCTATGCTCATTCAATTTCTATCATCTGAGTAAGGCTGAAACACTTAGGATTTTATATTTTGTCTTCTAAACAACTATGGGCCTGGATTAGTTCAATAGTACTTCAAGTCAGGTATTGAAGGATATTAGGGGTACCCACTGAGGCTACATCTAGACTGCAAGCTTTTTTTGGAAGAAGCTTTTCTGGAAGAGATCTTCCGGAAAAGCTTATTTTGAAAGAGAGCGTCCACACAGCAAAGGCGCAATGAAAAAGCAATGTGCACAATCAATGTGGACGCTATCTCACATTTAAATTGTGATTAGTCTGGACGAGTGGCCACCAGGTCACTTGTGTTATTTCCTGGAGGCCTCTTCTTTCGAAAGAACTTCCTCTTCTGCATCCACACACTTTTTCCAAAAAAGCTTTTTCGGAAAAACGCTTCTTCCTCCTAGAATGAGGTTTACCGCCATTGGAAAAACACCCTCCATTCTTTTGACTTTCTGTCAAAAGAACTCAATGGCAGTGTGGATGCAAGTATTATTTTTCCAGAAAAACACTGCAGTGTAGATGCACCCCAAGTGTGAGCAAATCACCATAGATGGTGGCAGCCAACTTCTATCCACCATGTGTATTTCATATTAATTTCCCTCATGCAAGTTTCAGTGTAAATACCACAAAATCTACACTGAAACAAGGAAAGAAAGCACAAAGTGTTAAATCAGGGCTAGCTACTTATTTTATTACAAGGCCATATATTTCATTCCTCCTCTTTAAACTTTGTGAGAGGAGAGTGAATTTTTCATGACTTGAGGGGCTCAAGGAATGCAAGTGAAGAGAACTATAAAAAGGTATTGCTGCATCTAACTAAGGCAAAGTGCCTGGAGGAGTACTGCTGGGGTCACGGTCAGTGATGGACCCTGTTTTGTTTTACATCCTTACCAATGATCTGGAGAAAAGGGAGAAAATACATTTGTTCAGCTTTGTTCAAAGGCAGGGGTTGTAAACAGACAGAAAAATTCAAGCAAGTGAAAGCAACACAATAGCAGAGACAAATCCCCCAAAGAGTAGTATGCATATGCTTACTTAATATTCCATATTTGGCAAGATGCAGCTTTAAGATAATTTGTGCAGAATAGAATAGAGGTAACTAGAAAACAGCAGTTCTGCCTCTGGGGGATGATAGCAAAACAAAGCATTAGAAATGAGGTGGACATGATATAATGCTTTGGCAAGACAAGACAATGTTATCTTGGGCTACATACACTGAAGCATGACTTAAAGAAAACAAGGAGTAGACAGATCTTGTGTGTTACACTGGAGTGAACTTATCAGGAAGAGAAAAGATAGTTCAGGGTTGTTTTGTTAATAGATGAAACATCAGAAACAAAGATTTAGGCATGATCAGAGGAAAAATCTGAGTAAGGTAAGTTATTCTGTGGAATAGGTTTGGGCACAAGTAACAGAAAATATCCCTGCTTTGGCATGTAGAGACATTGGGAAAAGCAATGATGATAGAGGTAGACTTATAGAAGTAACACTGACCACACTAGCAATAGTGAGTGGGTTTTCTTTTTTCATCTTTGGGTTTTTGTTTAGTGAAACCCTTGGTGGTAAAAGGTGCCAGTTGGATTACACTAGAAAAAACAGCTGTGTATAACCACACACGTTCAAGCATAAGGAACGCTTAACAGAGCCCTTCATCAACCACCCTGACAATGTGTCTCAATCGTATCTAGAGGGAATAGGTTCCTCCCTGGTGTCCATTCTGTCACTGGCATCTTTGTTAAGACTGACAGCAAAAAGTACTTGACTGATTATGATGCTTCTGAAATACGAATACTACTTCACAAAGAATTAGATTGAAAATTTGCTGTCTTCAGGCCTCATATCAGTGTTAATGGTAATAACTTTTGTTCATCTCTCATTCTATGTTGGATTGAACCGGTGCTTAAAAACCTGAAGATATCGCATTCTTCTGTTCCATTCAAGAGCACAAGAACTGTTCTTAAAGTTTAGCAGGCCATTATTTAAAGTTACCATCTGGGAACAATACAAGCTATGACCAAAGCAATCATTAAAGTCAGCAGATTCACCCATTTCCACATATGCTTCCTTCCAGCAGATGCATCTGTGGAAATGCAATTGTAAAGAAAATGGTTTAAATGTACTGTGCCCATCTAATTATAATTAGCTTTGCACATGTAGAGATCTAAATATGATACATATGGCTCTGAATCTCTACTCCTACGTGCATGCCCATGATAGTATTCAACCTTCACAGAATGTGTGTGTGATGAAAATGTGGAGCATCTGACAGATGCTCCACAATTTAGATAAATGAAACTTGTTCAGATCAGGTCCATGAAGACAGAAGCTGTGCAAATTCTCTTACAAAGTTTGGATAAATCTACTTGAAACCCCATATGTAACTTTTTATTTGGTGTTTCAATTGACCGATAGGTACCACTTAGGAAAAAAAAGCAAAGAAACTGTATGTTTGAGACCCCACAATCCAGCACAACTTCTGAAATTCGTAGTTTGGGCCTATTGCTCCCTCCAGTCCCACTGTGGGGGAGGGGTGAGTAAGACTGTCAAAGCTTCCAGACCTTCCTTCACTACCTGACACATGTATTTCACATTAATTTCCCTCATGCAAGCTAGTTTACAAACACTTTCATTTTGTAAGAAATAATGATAAATGAATAATAAAAACACATAAAGCTGACTATAGAGACCTAACTAAAGGAATAAAGTCTACAGAGCACAAAATGCACATATGAATTAGAAACACTACTCAGGTAGATATTGTTATACTGTACAATAGAAGGACCTCTGAATAAAATAATTCTTAACCATAATATGTAATTAACTCTCACACCAGTTGCAACATGGAACCAGTTATTCCTGAGTAAATTCACTTGACTAAATACATTTTATTCAGATTCTGAATAAATGTTGATTTAAATACAATACAGAGTAAATGTTCACTCTTAATGAATGTTTTTAAAGAAAGATAGAAAAATATAATAAAAGAAAAGAATTCAATAATTTTGAGGATTGGCAAAAGTAAAATACTTTAACAAAGTATGAAGTTTGGTCTGTTTCTGCTTACTTTCTGCATGTAGGATTGGATCAGGATAGATAAAAGTTAGTTAACTGTTCTTGGAATATAAGTAGGTGGGACATATAATCACTACTACAATACATTATCCTGACAAAAAGCAACATTATGATGCTGTCAACTGACAGCAAAGAAGGTGATAGCTAGTATAATAGGAAATCTCAAGTTTGTCCTAAGCAAAATACAGTTGCATTTAGAAAAATTAAAAAAAAATAGTTACTGTGCATAATTTAGATATTTTTCCCAAGAAATGAATCATCAGTTGCTTCTTATCCCAATAATTACAACATAATGTAGCACCTAAAACACCCACAGCTCTGATGTGATATTAGACTAGATGTCACTTTCACAAATGATACATCCCTTTGGAGTGCATGATACTGAACAAGCTGTTAAAATATTGTAATGTATTTACATGCTAAGAAACTGTTCTTGTAATATTGTGAATGAAGATTAGTCAGGATATTCAGTTTTAATTTCCACTGCAAACATAACTCATTAGGCAGCCCAATGGCACACTTCTACTCCAGGGGTACCTCTTCACTGTGGCGCTATTTTGGGATACTTTCGGTATCACGAAATAGCTATTCCTCATCTTTTAAACAAGTCCCTTATTTCGAAATAGCTTTCAAAATAATGGGCTTGCTATTCCAATATCCTTGTAAACCTTTTTCCATGACGGCTAAGGGACATTTTGGAATAGCACTCTATTTCAAAATACACTCAAAATAAGACACACAATTTGCGTTGCTCGAATTGTGTAGCACATTTCGATATATTGGTACATAAGTGTAGATAATATATTTGCATATTGGGAGTGGGGACTGTGTCTGACTTTGTAGACAGTGGACAGTATAATGAGATCCTAGTCTTAGTTGTGGCCTCCAGGGATAAATATAATACACTTATCAATAATTGAGTATCTGATGCAATGCCCATTGAAATCAACAGGAGTCTATTATTTTCTGTGGCCATCAGATAAGATCCTTGTCACAGTAAGTCAAGAAAAGCAAGAGTTAAAATTCTACCAGCTATATAATTCAGAGTAATTGTATAAACTGGATGTTTGATAAGCAGTGATATTTACATTTCTAAACAAATACAGGGGCAGCCCATGACTATAGGCAGACTCGGCCGCCACCTAGGGCGCTGCCGCCCGATGATGATGTCACAGGGGCACCTGGGGCACCCGATGGTGATGTCGGTCCATTGATAGCCTTGCAGGCGGGGGAGCCGATTGCACGTTCCGCCTGGGGCACCAGCTGCCGCAGCCGGCCTCGGACCACTCCTGAATAAATAGAATGCATGTTGAAAGTGTCCAAGTTAACATTGCTGCAGGAATTTTAATTCTTTGCATTTCATGTATTTGTGACTAACTGTGCAACTGTCATTTTGCATTAATAGTTAATTGCATTGGATTACCTAGGTCTTTTTTAGAAGAAAAAATATGTGAAAAAAAGAAGGGAGAAAAACCATCTCTATTCAGTTTGCAGAATCAGAGCTTTACAAGCTGGCTTTTTCAGCATCTCAACTAAACAGTCCATATTTAGTGAGCTACTTGTATATGGTTCAAAGGACAAGTCCAGCCATACAAATATTGCCAGGCACAGTGTCAATCAAAATAATCCAAAATGGGATGTTTCACAGTGGTGGTAACTAAAGATAGAAGTACGTTTTGACAAGATCAGGCCTATCATGTTTACTCATGTAATGTAACTGTGGCCATGGATAAAGATTATCCAGCGTAGATGTTGAGGTACGTTGCTAGGAAATTTGAATTCACCCACAAATACACCTCAACATCACCATGTTATCTTCCCCTAAATGTATAACATAAATCTTAACAGGAGTGTGGAATAGAAACCTATGGAACTCTACATGAGAGAGTTGCAAAGGTATGTGAGCATTTGCCCAAATGTTACTTTTGCATTCCCTTAAGAAGTATTTGGAATTCCATCCTGTTAGGGTACGTCTAGACTGTATCCCTCTGTTGGCAGAGGGATGCAAATTAGGCAGGTCGACATTGCAAATGAGGTGGGGATTTAAATATCCTGTGTTTAATATGCATAAAAATGGCCACCATTTTTGCCGACTTAGCACTTTGTCGGCAAAAAGCGGCAGTCTGGAGGGGGATCTGTCGAGAAAGAAAGCCTTTTTTGACAGATCCTATAAACCTCTTTGCAGGAGGCATAAGGGATCTGTCAAAAAAGGCTTTCTTTCTCGATAGATCCCCCTCTAGACTGCCGCTTTTTGCCGACAAAGTGCGGAGTCGGCAAAAATGGCGGCCATTTTTATGCAAATTAAGTGTGGGATATTTAAATCCCCACTTCATTTGCAATGTTGACCTGCCTAATCTGCATCCCTCTGCCGACAGAGGGATGCAGTCTACACATACCCTAAGAGTCCACAGTAAATCTGGATGATTTTTTCCAAAACAGTATATTCACGCAAATTCTTTTTGAAACACCAAAATTGTTTGCAAAATGGGGGTCAAATTCTATAAATAGTATTGTAATTCTTTCTCCCCCAGAGTTTGAACCCAATCATTTTTAAACAAAACATTTTTACATTGTTACAAAACATTGTTTTGTTTCAAATTTAAGCTACATTAAACAAAAAAAGATAAGGGACATATGATGAATCCTAGCCCCACTGTCCTAACTGGGAGGTTCACAACTGAATTCAGTAAGGCCAGAATTTCATCATTCATCTTCATAACCAGAAGATCAACCAATATATCAAGTGCACTAACCATACCCAGACCAATAATCAACCAATACTCTGAAAAACTCCAGGCTAAGCCAATGAGAATTACCACACCTCTTCCTCGTTTTTACTGGCTGCTTGGCCTCTCCATGTTGTTTTCCTATTTGAGCCTTCTCAAAATTTGCTTCTGAGAAATGGTTGGTTCTAATGGTATAGGATGAGGTTAAGAGACCCACAAAGTTCCATGAATTATCATGTATATATATTAAATGTTATCCTAACTAAGAAAGCTGGTTGATTCTTTGAAATAATTTGTCAGCCAATATAAATCTTTTTTAAAAACTATGCTCATAGTCTGTGGTGAATGATTAGTCACCAAAGGCCTTGTTTCTTCTCTTTAAATGGATAATCTAATAAATGCTGTTCACAAGATACCTCTGATCACATACAAAGTGCGGAGTCGGCAATACAGATCTGGGTACTGATATGAAGACCAAACATTTCTGCTTACATAGTCATTTGCACTAACAAATTAAGTTGCACTGAAATTAGCAAATCAAATTTTTAAAATATGCAAAAATCATGTTCAAGCAGCTGTTCATATGTACAGTTTTTCAGGATTTCACAATGTCTGAATGTCATTAAGATGTAGACGTGGATTATTTGTACAGTATTTTTGACATCACTGCATTTACAAGTACACTAAACTGCCATACTTTGAGCGGTCCTAATCTGGGAACAGTTATGGTATGGAGAAGGAAGTGGCTCTGCGCGCTGCCACTCCCCCTCACTGCTAGATGGGGGAACAGCAGCATATAGGGCCACCTCTCCCACATCTCCCATAGCAGCGAGTGGTGGTGCCTGGGAGCAGCAGAGAGTGTGGAGTTATGTGCACCCCAGGGAGGGGGTTGGCAGATTAAGTGTTCCACCCCGACCCATCATGCCTAGACCCTAGAGTGCCCTCCCTAGCCCAGCAAAATCTTTAATCCAGCATATTTTATTTTCCATGGTTGCTTGATTAAAGAGCTTCAAGTGTATATACACCAACTACAACTTTCCTTCATATCTTGCACAACGCCACTTTTAAAAGTCTATCATACCACTGTCAACTTCAGTGGCATATCAGCATCAATGTCTCCGTATAAAGCCACTGTCCATATGTGAAGCTTGGTACCATATCATTAATTTATAGAAGATGTATCTTAAGGTACCAAATATACAGTTAGCTCATATTTTGCAATTACAGATACAATTTTGGCTGCTGGAAATAGCTTCACCCAATTTCTTAAAGGAAGGTCAGAAAAGAGCAATAAAGTTATGAAGAAACAGATTCATTTTTTCTATTAATGACTAGCAACTACCATCCTGACTCAGGAAAATATAGATGACTCACAAGGTAATAAGAATTCTGAAATTCAGAGATTCAGTCTGAATAATGAGAATATTATCTAGTGGTAGTAGAAAAATATATAATATTAAGTAGCATCAGGAATTCTTTAAGTTGCTGAACTGTAGATTTGTAGAGTCCACACGGAGTATTAAGATAAAAAGAAGAGTCTTTGTTTGAACACCTAAACGTACAGTAGGCAATAAGAGTGTGTTGTTTAAAGAAAAGAGGACAAGGTTAACTAATTAAAACCATCCACCAACATAAAATCATTCTAGTGCTCCAATGTAAGCAAAAAAAAAAAAAAAGTGAAAATGTTAATGTAATTGTAAATATATTTAACATTTATGCCCTCTCCTGTAACTAACCTTAGATTTTACGGCATCTATACTAATTTTAACTTATAGGAATAGACCAAGGGTGGGCAAGATGCAGCCTGCAGACTGAATCTGGCCCGCCAAAGCTACTGAATCTGGCCTGTGGCCATCTTGTTGGGACCCTTACTACAGAACAGCTCATGTTTTAAATGGTTGTGTGCTCTCTGCTTTTGATGGGGGGGAAGGAAGAGGGAGGCTTCAGGAGCTGCCCCACCACCCAGAAAAATCTCTCAGCTCTCATTGGTTTCCCTCTCTTGTCCCCCACCATACCCAGAGCAGAAGCAGATGGAGCAGCCAGCCGAAGAGCCAGGCACTGCAGCAGACAGGCAGAGAGCCTGTCTCAGGTTCCTACAGTGCTGCTGGGTGGGAGCTGTCTAGATAAGTGCCTTCCAGCCAAAGTCTGCCTCTGGCACTCCATCTCCTCCCTCCCCCCAACTCTCTGCCCCCAGCCACCATTCCCTCCTATCCCAGGTCACTACCCAAATCCTCTGCACTTCCTTTCCCCCTTCTCCCAGGCCACAACTCCCTCCCAGAACCTGCACCCCCTTCGAGAGCCCCTCCCCAGGCCAGAATCCTCCCCTGTACCCATTCCCCCTCCTGGACCCTGGACCCCAAGTCTCTGCCCCAGATCATAACCCCTCCTTTACCCTCTCAAACCCCACCCCTCCTCCCTTATCCCAGTCCCCTACCCCAAGCTCTCTTCTGCACCAAACCTCTGTCCCAGACCCAACAACACCCCTCCATAGAAGTGTGGCCCTTGACTACTTGCCAAAATCTTGGAGTGGCTCCCGCATTAAAAATATTGCCCACCCTTGGAATTGACACTGTGCTCTTATTACCTTAGCACAATAATCTGTCTTGTCCCATGTATTCTGCACTTATAGGCTTGCTATATGAGCAATCATTGGCTGTGATTTCCTGCTCTCCCCTAGCCCATCCTCTTTTTTCAAGATTCATAAAGTTCAGTAGCTTTTCAACCTCTGCCTTTAAGTATAGTTTCAACTAACAGCAGGCTAACACCTCAAAGACTTGAAGTAGTAACCCTTCATTTTAAGTGTCCATTAAAAAAGGCTAATAATGAAGAACCTCAGGACAGCTGAATCTTCATGATGTTACAGTATGCCTGGCCAAGCTAAAAAACAATACTATAGTAGTGGCATTGAGGGACCCTGTTCATTACTTAGAAATATACAGTGTAACTCAGATGTTTATATATCGAGAAGAGTGCATAGTCAATGCGATGTTAGCCGATCATGAGTTTTTGGGCAATAGGTCCTATTAAACTAAGTTGATATTTTATAGAAAAAAAATACAAAGTTGGTAGAGTAATAGAATTGATGTAAGATGTGTAGAATTCTTTAAGGTGTTTGATTTTGAACTGTGAGACATTTTGATTAAAAAAAACTAGAGCATAAACTTGATATAGCACACACAAAATTGATTAAAAACTGGCTGATGGGTCTGAAAATGGGAAATAATCACAGACAAATATATTTCCAGTTAACATTTTTGTTGATAATCTGAAAGAAAAACAAAATAATTGATAAAATTTGCAGATGACAGAAAATTTTAAAATCAAAATTGTTTTTTTTTTCCCTCAACGATCTGCTCTAGGAATTATTTTTGGAAAGTGCTATGTCCTGTGTTACACTGGTCAGACTAGATTACTATAATTATCCCTGCTGGCCTTGGAATGCAAAAATCATTCTTTTCAGTTTCAGCACTTTAACTCCTCTATGGTGTGTCTAGACTCCAGGGTTTTTTCGAAAAAAGTGGCCTTTTTTTGAAAAAACTTCCCCTGTGTCTAGACTGCTGCCACTTCTTTCGAAAGTACGCGACAGTTTTTTCGTCTGCGGAAAACCTTGTTTTACGAGGAAGAACGCCTTTTTTTGAAAGTGCTTTTTTGAAAAAAGGTGCTATGTAATGCAAAGTGTGCTTTTTCGAAAGTACTGGTTGTAGCCAAGACGCTCTTTTTCGAAAGAGGTTTTTTCGAAAGTATCTTTCGAAAAAGGCTTGCAGTCTAGATGTAGCCTATATGAGCTTCACTGGAGAGACAGAATTTCCCTAACCCTTCCCCGGGGTCCTTCACTCAGCCTTCCAAAAGTCTTTTAAACCTTTTCTTGGGTCCTTGCACCAGCTTTCGCAGAAGCCTATCTCCGAGGCTCTTGGATTGGAATAACAAGAAGCGCCTGTACCTTTTCTCTCCAGACAGAAACCCACAATAAATCTCACTCCTTCTCCTAGTTTCTTATTCATCTACTTACATCTCTACCCAGATTCCTTTCCTGAGAGATTTACCACTCCAATCACTCCTGACTCCCATCTGTACATTTTAGAATCCTCTCTTCTTCATGGGAACCAGGGTCAGAGTTATGCCAAGCCTGTATGTATTAATACCAACAAATGTCTTGCTGGTGAATGGAGCAAGACATTTGTTTACAGCAATGCAGAAGAAGAGAGCCAGATTCTAAGTGGTCTAGTCCATGAGAGACCAAAATCCCCAACCGCCAGTCTGACAAGCACCCTATGTTTCCTAGCTTATGTCCACACTATGGAGTTTTTCCAGGTTACCTCCAGTACCCTGGAAAAACTCCACCGCAACCAGGGAACGCATCTGCTCTTCCAAAATTTTGTTCAAAAGAGCAGAAGAGCTCTTTTGGAAGCCCTGTATTCCTCATTTTATGAGGAATAAGGGCTCTTCTGAAAGAGGAGTTTTTTCTGACATTTGGCTCAGTGTAGATGGGCCAAATGTCAGAAAAGCCTCTTCTGAAAAAAGATTTGGAAAAAGGTACGCAAATTGAGAACTGCAATTTGCATACCTTTTTCTGAAACAAAAACAAAAACAAAAACCAAAAAAACCCGCCAGCAGTGTGGACATAGCCCTAGACATGTTGTCATTGTGGTTTTCTTTGATCTTGTGACACATGTAAAGTGTCCTGACTGGTCTTTCTGGTACCATAATTCATTTTCCTATCTCTAAAACTATTTGTAAAATAAATAAATTCTTAAGTATCCAACTGATGATGAACTGCCCCTCAGGATAAATGCATTATGCATGATTTCACTACCAGTACACTTGGTGGTTGTACAGGAGACTACCATAAAGCAAGACTAGTATTTTTCTTCCCTTAGGTGAGCCTTTTTAAAAAAGCTTTCTCTAATGGTTTACTTGGCTTCTGTGTCCTTATGAATATTTCATTACACATATAGCATATTACATTCATTTTGGCTATGCGCTTTAAAATATACTAATTATAAATGCAGTGTAAGCAGGGTAGGAGGAGAGGAAGCCCTTTAAGGAAATTCTGATGTTTCTAGATATTATATATTGCTGCCCAGTGCATGTAACATCAGGCCGCTTTGTCAGGAATTGTAATGGTGTCCTTTACTGTAATGTTAACTCTTTCAGATGGCAGGTGATATTTTTAAGTTTGACAAACCAGGATTACTCTTATTCAAGTATTACTGCTTTCTGTCACTAAAGACGATGGTCTTGGGTTATTAACTCATACCATCTCTTTTGTCTGAATCCACTCTACACATTTTCTAGAGCTGGTTGGGAAATTATTATTCCCTTCCAATAAGTTTAAACAAAAACAATGTAATGTTGTTAATGTTTAAATTTTTATCAAAAAACAAAATGCCCACAGCCCCCCCCAAAAAACCATCAATTGCTGGAAATAGAAGTTTTCAATTTGACAACATTTATTTTTTCTTGGTTTTTCCAATGATCAGTTTGACAGTCAAAACATGGATTTTAGTGATACCTAAGGGTATTTTTTCAACATTTAACCAAAAATATTTCAATTGAAATTTTTCCAAAGTTCATTTATAGTTTCCTTGGGGCTCTGGGTTAGCTTCTTTAAACCACTTCAAAAGCATTTAATCAATCCTTTATTAAATGTAGAATGGTTAGTCTTGACTACCACAGCAGTAAAAAGTCCTGTTAGCATCTAACTTGGTTTGGTTAACTCTTATGAAAATACTAAATAAAAATAACTGTCCCCAAAGTGCACTAAGCACCTTACAGAACAAATGAATGCATGGCAAAATCAGCATAAAATATGTACATAAAAACTGGGGGAAGAGAATTGAGATCTCCTTTATGCTCCAAATTCTTTGGTATCTTTCTCCCTGAGATGGTCCACCACTACAGATCGTTGATGTGAGAATATTAACAGAGCTGTAGTTATTTACTTCATAATAATAACCATACTCACTTTTGCTTAATGCTAGTCCTATCTGATGCTGAAGAAAAAAAACAAACTATCTATCCACACAGAGAGATTGAGTTGCAGAAATTCAAACATTTCCTGTTTTCCATCATATTTTATATAGCATAAAGACCAAACCAACCAACATCAACTCTCAAGTGGAGTTTAATAGAAAGTCACATTTCACGTGGTTCAATGACAATAAAAAACTTAAATCACTCAAATAGTGAAACCAATGCAAACTTTCAATGAACCTTTTCCAGTGTCAAATTTTTTAACAGTACATTAAAAAAAAAAGATCTCTGTGTCTGAATTTAGGTTTGAACATTTGTGCACCTCTAATCATTTAACGTGCCTGGGTAATTCTTGAGAAAAATAGTTCTCACAAGTCCCACTCCATTCAAATCAGAATAGAAATCATATTACATTTTCCCTTTCAAGTGTATAATAGCAAACCTAAATTAGTTATCATTGTACTAAACATTTTCACTTTTCCTGGAACAATTCATGTTTAGAAGAGAAATAATGCATATAACAGATTAATACTCAGCTTGGGTAAAACAGACTAATTGTTATAATAAAGGTATTACATAAAACTAACAAAAAACTTGGACTGCAAGTGCTTCTTGTGCCTACAGTTGAGGCCTGGCCTCTAGATACTGCCACAATGAAAAGAGCAAATTTACTAAGAGATATTTTTCAAGTACAAATAATACTAAAGGATAAAATGAGAGAAAGTGATGAAGTATTCTGAACATTCTTCTATCCTAAACTCACATGTGGCAATGGTTTAACAGCAACTATGAACATTCCACATGTTTTATAATGGAAGTGACAAACTGCACTGGGAGTTTTAGATATTCAGAATAGAAAACCCCGAAGTAGAATTCAACCATGAAATTGAAGGTACTATCCCATATCTTGTGGGGAATTTCCAATTGATGTAGCTTCTTAAATTATTGCATCTGAACCTATCAGTGCTGCATAAGGTATAAACAAACTTATGTCATACTGATCTGTCCTGGACCATTCATTTCATTCTCCTCTCCATGACCATTTCATCTCTAATAGATGTAAAGAAGATACAGTTTTTTCCTACTACAGATTGAACTTCTCTAATCCAGCACCCTCAGGACTTGACCAGAGAATTTGCTAAACCATGGGAGATCAGTTTTATCTAGCAGCATTACCAACACTTCCACTGCATAATGGGCTCTTAGAAGACATTTAGGGGTAAATTAGAGCTAAATAACAGCACAGAACACTGAGCCAGGACTGGTGGTTGTAAACAAACTTTATGGGACCATGGGAAACTTGGCCATATCCATGATAAGTGGACATCCAGCTACCTAAAATCATGCTGGACCATGAATGTTGCCAGATCTGAAAGTACCAGACTAGAGAGGTTTGATCTGTAATTAACACAATTCTAATGATAAACTCGTTTGTCAAACACAAGCCTGTGTTTTAATGAGAATCTTACAATTTCAGTACTTATGAATGTCAATCTATATAGACATAGAAGACCTATATTCAGTAGTCACACAGCCATTAAGTACTGTAGTGATACCCTAGGTGCCTTAGAAAAGCCGAAAGTAGTTCAGATACATAGGCAGAGTCAAGCCGTTAAAAATAAATTCAGGAGAAATGAATTTGAGAAAGAATCAGTTTGACATGATGAGAAATATTCAAGCTTTAAGAATCTAACAATGCAGGGAAAGTGTTCAGCTGTTTAAAGGACTTAGCACTCAAAGCAAAGCCCAAATCATGTTTCTCACTAACAAGTAGAGAATGAATGAAGTAATGTGCCCAGTATGGAGTCTGGCAAATAAGGTTTCTGATCTGCTGTTATTAAGAACTACAGTACTATTTAACACACTAGGATTTAAATTAAAATAGAATCTGCAAAAGGGATTACTGTTCCACAGCTCCTTCCACAGTTTCTTAATGGCAATTCTACCTAGACTTCCAATTTCAGTGCAGGAAAAAAGGCCCTTAAAAGTAACTTGATGGGTATTAGAGTCAATTCAGCTCCAGTCTTCTCTTTTAGATTTCCATCCATTTCAATATGATGGGAGACAAATAATGTGGACCTCAGTACCCAGCATATTAATGAATCACTCAGTTCACACCGGCTGCTTTTTGGATGTAGTGAGAGTAACTAAGGACAAATTGTTAGTTTTAATCATTATATATTTTACAGTTCCCTCTGTGAATATAGTAACTTTGAAAAGAAGAAATGTGTCCGATACATAACAATCCCTAGCCTAAATAGCTTGTAATCTAGTGGCACATGCATACGCTGTATGTTACAACCTAGAGAAGAGATTGATGTGAGGTTTTTATAGCAGAAACGTAGGCTGAGTTGTTCTGAAGCTGAGGCATCATATTGGGGAGTGTGCAAGACCATGAGTGCAAATACAAAGTTACAGAGTGACTTGAAACTCAAGTCAGGGCAGAGAGAAGTTATGCAAGAGCAGTGTGAGATGGTGTTATATGCTGGTGATTTTGGCACAGTGATAACCTATGCCTAACGGCATACCGGGGGCCGGCTCTGCTTGTCTTGTCATTAGAAGGCTGTCACTGCTGATTGTGAAACTCATATTCAATCCATCTGATTCCCTGGAAATATTCTCTGTGGACTGATGGAAGGAATAAGACAGCCCCTCATCCCGTCTCACCCCACAAAACTGGAGCTAAACCAAACAAGCTAGCATTCCCCTAGGTGAATTGGAGGGAAAGGAAAGAGACCCAGGATAAGATAAGGTTAAGCTGAGGAGCCAGCCCAGTTGGTGTCAGAGGAAATATTCTGTATGGGGGGGGAGGGTTGGGTGGAGGGGAGGAAGAGGGATAGTGGTAAGGCTGCAGTTTACAAACCTGAAGTTTCTATCTAATAATACATTAATAATTTCCATCAAATTCATACTAAGAATTAGTCATTTCCTTGCAGAAGTTCAAGAATCATGATAAATGTATTTATCATACATGATAATTTGTGTGTCCCACAGATTGTATTTAATAGCAATGGAATAATAGAGATTGGAAAGTGAATTGCTAATATACTAGCACTAACCCAAATTCAAATTATTTTCAGATCAACATCACTGTAGTTTCCCAAACTAATAATATTTTTAGTTGTGATTACTTCTCACTCATTCTTATTTATTCCTTGGCAAAAAAAGGTCAATACAGGAGGGAGTTAGGTTTAGAATAGCAAAAAACTAATTTGGTTTTTTTTGGGGGTGGGTGGGAGGGTTTTTTGTTTTAACTTCCTCTCTTCTTGGAAGTTTGTAATTCAGATTTTTTTTTCCCCATAAGGTGAAACTTTGTCAAAGTATTTATAGGTTTAAAAGCAGCTAATTTGGCTTTTGTCAAATCAGGTAGAGGAAAAAAAAAAAGCTTCTGTTTCCCTGATGAAATATGTATTGTTATATAGTGGTCAAAGTTAAAGGGGAGGCTTTGAGTAAGGCTAACCTTCCTTAAAGTTTCTGGATTTGGTAGCTAATAAAAGGAAATAGAGAAGCTTAGGCTCAGAGCATTATTAGAAGATCTAAGAAATCCTGCTGGCTAAATTTCGGTAGCACTATTAATAAAGATGCTTCTGTAGGTAAGATATGGACAAAGATTAAAAGAATCAATAGATGAAGGGAAGTTTTATACTGTACCTAATTCAAAGGTGAAACATATTCAGAAAGCTCACCTAAGAAGAGGACTTTTTTCTAATATTAAACTGTGATAACACTAAAGCTGATTTTCTCACTGTCAGAAAACGTTTGCTGTTTTATATTTAATTTTATTCTTCAAGCTTAGTAGGAGGATCATTTGTATTACAATGTCAGATGCACAGTTAACTTTATAGAGATTTTCCCATTTTTTTTTCCAGTTATGGATAATTTGGCTTGCAAGTATTTTAAATATACCTAATCAAAGGAAGTAATTGTTAAAGCAATTTAAAATGCCAAGCCTTTTGGTTTACTAGCCAAAGATGGGAAAACTTGAGTGGTTTAGGTCTAAGCATGAACTGTAGTTTTCAAGTAAATTAAGTATGGGAGATCTGAATCATATTTTATTGTTCCATCCAATTTATCAGCATCTCCATTTGCTTTAAAACATAGTAGTGTTATGTCCAAAGAATCAAAAAGGAAAAAGAAAAAAGGCGTTCCATGTCATTCCACTGACTGGGCTAGTGTTTCCCAAAGTGAACCGCAGGGCTACTTTGAGAAAGTGGCTAACATGACGCTATAGTTTGTTTGTCTAAAGGCTCCACAGCAACAGAGCCTTGCAGCTCCCATTGGCTGTGGTTCGCCCTTTCCAGTCAAGGGGAGCTGTGGAAAGAAGAAAAGCCCAGGACGTCACTTCCTGTGGCTCCCCTTGCTGGAAATGGCAAACTAGACCAAGCGGAGCCTCTAGATAAACAAACTGCAGTGGCCCATTAGCAGCTTTCTCAAAGTGGGACCATGTTCCACTTTGAGAAACATTGAATTAGGCAACTCCTGATTTTCTGTTCAACTGTGTTCGTTAGGTTACTTCATCCTGCCTTCTTTCCCCGTCCAATTCATATGCTTTGTCCTCCACAATTTTCAGGCTGGCATGTAGTTTGTAAACTTCTTTGTGACATTGTACAGTGCCCTGAATCTCAACTGCTGTTCTTCAACATTACCGTAATACTAACAGTAAGAACAGTATACGAACTTACCTGTGTCTAGAGCATTTTTTCATGTTTCATTTGTTATAAGGTACAAGAAATTCTATGGGATTTGCAGAGTGGTGTAATGAATATAAGTGGAAGGCAAATGGGCCAGTCCTGTGTTCAAAGTATAAAATTTTATGAGGTAGAACAAGGCAAGACCCAGAATGGAAAACAGACATAATGAATAAGGTAGTTGATCATGCAAACCACAGGCAAGTGGCTGCAGCTTTGTTAAATTAATATTTAGGTAGTATCCAAATGCTCTACAGAATACTCCCCTCCCCCAATTCATTAAAAAATGGAAATGTTAACATCTCTGCTACTGCAGACCTAATATTACCCTCCATTCTGCTTAAAATCAAATTTGCGGTCAAGGAAAGAGTTCTCTCCTCTTTCAATAGTATCATTAGCAACACCAACAAAACAAAAATCTGCCAAAACAATCATCCTGTGGAGTAAAAGGAGAGTTACTAGCAGCACAGCTGCTCATCTTTGGGTTCCCTGTTTCCCTACTGCCTGATCTCACAAAGATCAAAAAGGTGAAGTGCATGAGGGTAGGGGTGCCTCCTCCTAACGCAAAAGGCTAAGGAGGTCAGAGATTGAAAAAACACTGCTTCTTAAGTGTAGTTAACACTCTCTCTCTATACATAGAGAACAGACAGTGAGAAAGGGAGAGGTGTGAGAGAAAATATCCTCTCCTTTAAGCTCTCAAGGATAAAAAACCATAATTTTGAGTTAAAGTATTTAAAATTCCATTTAAATTTGGATTCACCATCAAAAGAAGTCTATCAGATATTGGGTCCAAAGCATAAAGTTTAAGCCCCTGACTGAACAGAATAATTCTGAATGGCCACTGATATCATAGGTTCCCTCAATCCATATGATACTGAGTAATATTAATTGTTAGCAAATGAGACTAATTCATCTTATGCATGAATGCTTACATGTAGCACACTGAATATGTTAAAGCTTTTAGCACAAAATTTTGGGACTCACTTGTAACATCTGATACATATCTAGTACTTCAAAAGAACCACTACAAGAACTCTGCAGAGAAGAAGTTCATCCCTGTGTCAAGAGCCAACACAAGACTTACTTAAGCCATGACAACAAAGCTCAAACAGTATTTCAGAGGTGAATAGGTCACCTGTTGGCTGAGGGTGAACACATTTCTTTATGCTAAACAATCCATTGCCAGAGGCTGTTTTGTTTTCTTTCCCCTGTTCACTATTTCAACAGAAAAAGTGGCCATGGTTATTAAAAAGGAAGATAACAGTGAAGTTGTGTTGACTCACCATCCTGAAGCACCCCATTGTGGCAATTTTCAGCAACTGTGTCCTGCTATCTCTTTCAGAAATTCTGTGATCTGCTGCTGATGTAGCCAACCAGCCAGGCCACCATTTACAGAACTATCAATATCCCAGACAAACAATGTCTGACAAAATAATGTCAGGCAGTACAATATCACCCACCTCTTGTGGTCTTCAGTTTCACATTTCTTTCAGAGCAGTAGTTCCTTGGCATTCTGCCTAGACCCCTTTAGCAAACTCAGATACCAGACAAAAACACAAACTAAGCAACTTCCGCCCATCTTAAGTTCTTCCAAATTCTCACAGAATTGGCTTTTGTTTCTTTTTCAAGGCCCACCACAGGAGCTAATTCCACTCCTTTAGCTTTCCCACTGTTCTTCCTATGCCCAGCTATTTTCAGGCTTCCTCCATATAAAGGAAATTCAAAATCACTTCTCTTCTAGGTATCCTTCTGCCATCTACTTTGCATCTTTTATTTTTAACAAGTGGGACTAATGTGGCTCTTAGTCTTTAATAACACCAATGAAATGTGCACTTATAATCTTAAGACTATACAGTGCATAGAGATGATAGCTATGTAAGATGGGACTTACAAGTTAGCATACTAAGCAGGGAGCCATCTAAACTAACCAATGGTGCATGTTGATAAAAGGGGTGTACCCTAAGCCACAGAGTTCAATGCTTAAATTTGAGCTGTGGGGAAGTGTTAATTGCAGCTTATGTGATACAACCAGGTATCCATGTCCTGAGCTCAGTCAGCTTGTCATGTAAGCTGTTTCTAACAAGAATGAGATAAGACCTTGCCTAAATCCACACAAAACAGCTAGTTAGGGCTCTCATATGGTGTCTTGGAAACTTCATTTCCCCTTCCTCCCTGGCTGATATAGAAAAGGGATCTCAACAAAGTTTTTCCACCTGTCAGGAAAGTGCCCCACCTACTGGACTATCAAGTGATTCTCACCCTTTTGCTGGCTCATTTAAAGCGGAACTCTTTCAACAAGAGTGACCAAGAGCATACCTACACTACAAAATGGATCCACCTCTGAATATGCTATAGTCATATAGTTTGAACTCTTACCTGTTAGGTAGGAGTTCCCTGTTCAATTCACTTCTTGTCATACAGAGGGGAGAACTGATGGGGTTCTCTCACATTTTGGGGGAGTAGCCTATCTATTGTACTATAGGCCTCCTCCATTTTGTGTGGAGTTGGGCAGGCTCCAAGAGAGCCTAGCAAATCAAGTCCAACAGTCAAGATAGGGATCCTAATCTCCTCTGAGGAACTTAGGTGTGAGATAGGTATCCAAGTAGCTGCCTGAGGCATGTCTGTTCAAAAACTTCTGCCTATGGAAATTTTACAGTCAAAATTTAGACCCCGAGTATGTTTAAGTACCTACAGAGTTATGCAGTAACTCTGCATGGGTATTGTGGATGGCAATGGTGCCTAAAATTGAAAACTAGACATTCAAGTCCTTTTGTGGATATGGCTCAAGAACTTTATCACAATCATTTTTATTGGAGCATTTATGTCATCTGCTATATAAATACTTTTCATGAGCAAAAATACACACAATTAAACTGAAGGGGAGAAACCCTGTCACTACTATGAAAGCCTCTTTGGCTTCAATAACATACCAGGTCAGGGGTGGCCAACCAGTTAGAAATGAAGAGCCAAAATAGCTGTGGATAGAGTGCTAAGAGCCACATATTATATATTCATTTTCATTTATCTATCTATATATAGATAGATATGGTACCCAAAATGTAGTGATAAGAATAACATTATAGGACATTTGGAACAACAACCAATAAAAAAAATCTCTAGTCACTTAAAAAATTCATGGCCAGTCCATAGATCTTCAGAGAATTTGACAAGGAACAAACATCAAATTAAAAAAAAAAAAAAAACCTTTAAAAATACAGTAATATTCTCTCACTAAAAAAAAAAAAGCATCCCCACCATGTATTTTAAATTGAACACTACTGACCTATTATGTCCTGTGAGTTTTTTAAAATTAAACTGAACTGAGAAGTAAATTAGCACAATCTGAAGTGCCTGTTTCACTCCAGCTTGTTGATCTCTGGTATGGTTTCCTCATTTTTTTTTACTTATGAAGATTATGGCTTTTTTATAGTTCTAAAAATTCAGGTCTGTCCCAGACTGCAAATATGAGAAGTTCAAAAACAAGAAGGGAGAAACTCATATCTCAGAATAATTGCTTCAGCCTGGCAAACAATAGCATTTGAATTTTCTTTAAAGAAACACAGTGTAAACCAGGTATATGCTGATTCTTTTTTTGCCCTGGAATTTAAAGATGACATCTCTGTTTGCTGCCTTATTCTGCATCCATGAAGACTTTGAGTTTAAAGAGCTTCAGCCCCCCCCCCCCACGTCTAACCCAATGCCCCACCCCTCCCCCAGAGCCAGGCACCCACAACCCCCTCCCCCACTCTAACCCAATGCCTCCCCCTCTCCCAGAGCCTGGCACCCCCAGCTCCCCTGCTCTAACTCAATGCACCTCCCCTTCTCCCACAAATCACCCCCCCCACACACACACACTTTAACCCAATGCCTGGGTCCCGGAGCTCCTGCTGCCATGCGCTGCTCCCTCCAGGCACTGGGGCATGTGCACAGAGTGGCCAGCCATGAGCAGGTGAGCACGCAGCTCAGAACTAGCAAGAGACGCATTTCTTTAAGCAAAGAGATGCATGGCCACCCCTATACTAGGTCATTATCTAGTGAGAAAATGGAGCATAACTCTTATTATAATAAGGGCAAGTGAGGTGTGGTACAAAGGGATTCTGCTATCCTTGAGTATAAATATCACAACAATTTAATGAAAGTTACAGCTAATTATTTAAATGAGACAGAATGTAGTTATCCCCTTGCAATCGGGGGGGGGGGCTAGCAAAAAATTAACATTCTCCCCAAAATCCCATTTTTTCATTAATAGCTACAAGTAGTAACTCCAGGATACACACATACTTAACTAAAACATCTCTGGTTTCATAATGTTTGGGACTGTAGCCAAATAACTATTATAAATTTATTTGAAACCCCACTTAAATTTGTGCAGGTAGACAAATATGAAATGAAATGGCTACAGCTCCTCATTTTTTGAGGAGTAACGTTAGTTCGAACAAAGGGGTTCGGTTCGAACTAACACGTCCCGGCACACACTTTCACTTTCGAAACAGCTGTTGATTGGAGTAACGCGCCGGCGAGATCATGCTAATGAAGCACGGGATATTTAAATCCCCGCTTCATTGACTATTTCGAATGCCTACATTTGCATCCCTAGTTCGAACTAGGGTGCAAGTGTAGACATACCCTAAGGTAATTACTGTCTGAATACCACAAAGTGGTAAATGTGACTTCAGTTTTTTTATACCGGGGGGTTATATAATTAAATGCCCTACATTGTCCAGCATACCTGCACTTTTTAAAGCAAACTTGGCATGGAAAAATGCATTTCTGGATTCCTCTTGATAACCCATTTGCCATTAATGACTTTAATTTGTTTTGAAGAACCAACAGGTTCATCTATATTCAAATCAGCAGAAAATGTAAGCATTACTTTTCTACATATAGTAGAGAATATAAAGACAACCCATTTGAATTAGGCATTCCCAAACCTATTAATCTGAAACAACGTGTCCATTTGTTCCATGCCTTTATAATTAATTAATAGATTACTTCCTCTGTTACTTTACTGGCATAACCAAAACTGTCAGGTTCTTTAATTAGGGAAACTAAATTAAGAAGATTAGTCTTAAAAAAATCTTACTCTTTATTTCTGAAACAAATTTATCCTTAGGTTTGTCATGAACAACTCTCCTAGATTTAGCTCTAGGCACAGTATTATCACATATTTGAGTCAAAACTGTTAGTTCTCTCGTGTTCTTTTGGCTTTTTTCCTTTGAACTAATGAATGGCCAAATGTCACCTTCCTCTCACACTAAAATTCCTAGTCATTAGGTTCTACAATGTGTGTGAAGAATAATTTTGTGTGTTTTATTTAGTTATTTACATTTTGTAGTTTACTTAGACAGCCAAGATAATCTAATATGCCTCTAGTTCTTTAATATTGCTCAGACATCAAATATAGAGAAAACGGGAGAAGAAAAGGGTAAGAGATATGACCCAGAAAAGAAAGGAGAGAAAAATGTATAAGAAAGTTAAGGATCCTCTTCTTTCTTCTCATAAGAGCCATAAATATCTATGGTGCTGTGGAAATAATTAATAAGCTCTTTCATTGCCACTCTCTTTTGATTATCTCTTAATCTCTTTGCCATTTTCCCAGGTTGCAAGTGATAATTACCACCCTAACATGGGTGTTGAGGATTGATTAATCAGCTAATGTTTGCAGGGACCAGAGAAAATGGAATATGCTATGTGTCTTCTAAGTATCTTTAATATTTTGATTTCAACTTTACATTAAAAATGTTAGAGATTTCAATAAAAGAAGCTTGAAGCTCTGATTTTCAATTGTTTGGTCAATTACAGTTTATCTGTTTTCAGTAGAGGCTTGCAAATAAAAAAAACAAACAGATAACCTCACGTTTTGGCCTATGTAAAAACTTGTAAGGGTATGTCTACATAACGGGACATGGTCAAATTAAGATACACAATTTCAGCTACATTAATTGCATTACTGAAGTCGAAATAGCTTAACTTGGCTTTTGATAGGGTCTACATAGTAGGAAGTTGAAGGAGGAACACTCTTCCTTCGACTTCCCTTACTCCTTGTGAAAGCAGGGTTACCATCATCAACAGGAGTGCCCCTTTCACTTCAAATTAGCTGTCTTAACTAGACCACTAATTCAAACCCTAGACGATTGACAGCGGCAGCTTCGATCTTCCTTTGTAGCCTAGATATACCCTAAAAGGCTATGTCTACATAAAAGGCTATGTCAGTATTGTGGGCTCTTCATTTTGAGCTGTGCACTTTTACAGGCAGTTTGAAATATTTTTAAGGATACATCTAATAGATTTACCTTGTTGAGTTTTGAATAATATTGAGGTGTATTTGTGGTATATTGCAGCTCCTCTTTTTTCATGTGAAATGACTCACTTCCTCCCCGTACATATATACCACAGAGCACACTTACATATATACTCAATCTTGCAAAAGTTCATTCACCCAGATAAGCCTTTATTTCCCCATTCTGTATTGTGGTAAAGGATATTTGAGTAGATTTTGTGATTCTTTGGCTTATGAATATTCATCATAGTTTTGCAAGACTGAATTTTTACATATCTACTTTCATGTGGCCTAGTTGTGCAAACCCTGGGAAAGACTGCTGAGTGTAGTGCATGGTGGCAAGCAGAGTAAGAACCTGATGTAGCAAAGCAGTTCTGCATGCTTGCAGGATGGGGGCCCTTCTAAAAAATATACAAAGTTGTGACATGCCCTTATTATAATGGGGTAGTGATTAATAGTTAGGGGAGCAGGAATCAATAAGGCGGTCTACACTGAGGCTATGTCTAGACTACAGAGTTTCGTTGGAAAAACGGCCGTTTTTCTGACAAAACTTGAGTGACAGCCACACTACAAGCGTGTTCTTTCGACAGTAAATCAAAAGAACAAAGGGAGATTTGTGCAATAGGTAATCCTCATTTTACGAGGAAGAAGCCTTTTTGCGAAAGAGCTCTTCCGCAAAAAGATGTGTGTATACGGGGAGGAGGGGTTTTTTTTGAGGAAGAAGAGGCCTCCAGGAAAAAGCACAGGTGCCCTGCTGGCCACTCCATACAAACTAATCACAACTCTATAGTTCCTGTCTCCTGGCCCCTCATAAAGCTGCAGGCACCCTGGAAGGAAGTCAGCCAGAGAGCCTTGACTGCACAGCTTTCCCTGCCACAGCCATGTCCACCCCTGAAGCCCCCGGCAACAACGCTGGCCCTCATTGGGAGCAGCCACAGGGGATTTTAGGACCCACCTGGCGGGAACAAGAGGCGTGCCCTGTCCTGTCCTGTCCTGGCCCAGAGATACAGTCCCTCCTCGAACTGTGGGCGCAGAGAAGATGCTCCAGGATCCCCGGGCCAAGCGGCGCAATGCCAACATTTATGGCCGGATGGCCACGTCCCTGGTGGAGTGCGGACACCCACCCTGGACCCTGGAACAGGTCCAGACCAAAGTCAAAGAGCGCCACCAGGGATATGTTTGGGCCACCGAACACAGCTCTCACTCAGGGGCCGGACCCCACACTTGCTCCTACTACAGGGAGCTCCACCTACTCCTGGGTGGGTGAGGAAACGTCTCCCCCACCCGTCCTGGTGGACTCTGGGGTTGAGACCCCTGTAATTGTCCAGCCGGAGGTTGCCCCAGAGGAGAAGCAGGAGGGCCAGGGCCAGCTGGCCATGCTGGAGGAGGAGGAAGAGGAGACAGGCACCATGATCCTCTCCCTCAAGCCTGTGACAGGGAGTCAAGACATCTCCCAGGCCTCCTCTAATGCCTGAGAGGGATCTTCAGGTGAGTGGTCTCACTTTGTCACACACACAGGGTGGGGGAGGCGGGCACACAGCGGGTAGGGGGGGCCAGTGTCACTCAGGCTGGACATGGTGGTGTGGTCCATGCATGTGCATCCACATGCAGTGTTACTGTGCGGCACGTGGACGCAGCAGGCAGCCCCTGAGGATGCCCGGGATCCTGTTTGCAGGCTCAGGGGAGGCCCCATACATCCTGTCCCAGGGGCGGGAGGGTGGCATGGCTGGAAGCAGACTAGCCACAAGGGCCCAGACATGACCCCACACAGACCGCGGAGTGCTACACAAGGGCATGCCTGCAAATGTGAGGCAGCACCCGGTCCCGCGGACAGTGCTGCGAGCTGCAGCTGTGTGTGCGGCCCCCAGGGAGGCCCTGGCTGCTCCCAAGTCCTCTGCCGCCCATGAGGGGATCCCACTGTGGCTGGACATTTCCCTTGGCTGCTTGTCTGTGGGCCGGGGGGCAGGGAGGGGAGTGGGAAGTGGGGATCACAGTCCCCTGAGCACCTTGGGGCCCTTGTGAGGCTGGGCCTGCTGTGCAGGCCTCACATAGCCTTGCTCCCAGGACATCCCCCTGCTCTGGGCCGTGGACTATTGATCGCTGCTCACAGAGGAGGGCACAGCCTCAGGGACAGTGTCTGCAGGAATGACTGAATGCCTCTCCCTCTTGTGTGTTCTCCACAGCCAGACCAGCTGAGACTTAGGGCCAAGCCACACCACCGCAGCCACCCTCCAGAGCCTGGGGGACCCAAAGATGCACCAGGGTGCATGAGGACCTGATGCGGCAGCACATCAGTGTCCTCCGTGACATCCACCAGACCCTGGCATACAAAGTCCATGTCTACCTGGAATGGCGGGAGCACACCTGGGACCAACTAATGCAGGTGTGACATGTGTGCCATCATGTCCTGCCTGACTGAACATCTGCCTGATGCCGCTGCTCCTGGCTTCCACCCTCCTTCCCCCCTCCCGCAATGCCAATTCCCTCTCTGCCTGCCCCCACGCCATGCTTCTGCTCCCTCCCCATGGCATGCCTCTGCTCCCTCTCCTAGCAATGCCCATGCCCCCTCCTCCTGCCCCCCGCCAACCCTGACCCCGCTGCACCCTCTCCTCCTGTCTACTCCTTTGTGGTCCCCAGACCCGCAGAACCCCAACGAGGTCCTGGCACCCGAGGTGGCATATCGAGCAACCCCCCTCCATTCTGATCTCCACCCCCAGTTCAAAGCCCCCCTCCCCTGCCCACCTTTTCACAATGTTTCATTAATACAGACTGCGTTTTTTTAAAAACCAATCAAGTGTGTTTATTGGGAGGTCAGGGAAGGAGAAAAGGGAGGGGTTGTGGTGGGGAAAGGATAGAGATGCAAGGCAGAGGCCCCTATTGGGGAGGCTGTGGGGAGCGTTAGTGGAATGCTTGAGAGACTCTCTCCCTCGGGGCCTCCCGGATGTGCCCCCCCCCCAACTGATGGGCCTGGCAGATGGCTGCTGTCCTGGGCTGTTCGAACGCATGGCCCTCTTGGCTGGCTTCTGCTCCTCACCCCGCTCCACAATATTGAGGCAGATGCCACATGCCGCCACCACCTCGGGGATGTTGTGCTCCCCTACATCCAGGTGGTTGAGGAGGCACCAGAAACGTGCTGTGATGGACCAGGCCAGGTCTGAGCACGGCTGAGGATGTCAGCTCAGGGTGAATTGCTCAAAACCAGGGCTACTTACAGCCCTCAACTGGAGACCTTTCCCAAATAGGCCACAAACCAGTCACACAGAGTGCTTCAGCTACCAACCTGGCCAGCAGGAAGCCTCACAAGCAAAACCCCTCAGACATCCCAGGTTTCCCTGTGACACAATCAGCCCTGGACCTTACACACAGGTGAAAAGTTACAAAATCCAATCTCACCAACTCCAAACAGATCCTTCCAGTCCCAAAGAACCAGCCACAGTCCTAGGTCAATTTACACTTTAGATCTTACCCACAAGCGCACACTGCGCCAGTCTTTTAGAATCTAAAATGTATTAAAGGTTTATTAATAAAAGAAAGAAAAGTTTGAGAGTAAGATTGTTAAGGAGAATACATTACATTCATCAATCACCAAGTTATCGATGCAGGCTTTTAGCAGAGATGTTGCAAACTGCTAGCTTAAAAGTCTCTAGTGTACATCCTGTGTCAGGCTGGGTCAGCAATCCTTCCCGGCTCTCTGCCCCTTGCAAAAATGCATCTGGAATCAGGAGCAAGATTGAAGACAAGATGGAGATGCCCTCATGGGATTTTTATATTCCTGGTGTCTCCAAAATTGGAGCTGGTCACATGATCAAGTGTCCTATCTGTGTTTCACATGCCAGCAGCCATGAGGCACTGGCTAGTCTGCAGGCTTCCAGACGCATTCCTCAGGTGTATATTGCCCACTCTGAGAGCAGTTGTCCATGAAGCAGTGCTATTCACTGAACTATCATTCCTCACAATAGGCAGTCCAGGCCCATTTCTCCCTTCCAGAGAACATTTACAATATAGGAGCAGAGCCCATATTCACAGCTTCACATAAAAACATCATACAGGTACATGAGTAGCATACATAGAATCAGTAGAGCATAAGCTTTCATCTGACACCTCACATGGCCCACTTCGTACAGAATTTGGGGCAAACACCACCCGTGGGTGCAACAATGATCTGTCTGCTCACTTTAAAATCCAATAATGTGACACGTGCCTTGAGCCAGACAAAGGCGCATTCCACCTGGATCCTGGCTTGGTTCAGGTGGGCATTAAACAGGTTCCTGTTGGGATCCAGGTGGCCGGTGTATGGCTTCATGAGCCATGGCACGAGGGGGAATGCTACGTCCCCCACTATGCACAGAGGCATGTGCAGATCCCTGACTGCAAAGTCCGGGCAGGGGAAAAATGTGCCCACCTTCAGCTTTTGGTACAGGCTTGAGTTTCAGTGTGCCCTGCCCAACCACCCTACAAAAATGTCCATAAATTGTCCTCGGTGGTTCACCAAAGCCTGCAGGACAATTGAAAAGTAGCCCTTTGGGTTAATAAATTGGGCCACTCGAGGGTCTGGTGCTCGGATGGGGATGTGTGTCCCATCAATGGCTCCCCCGCAGTTGGAGAACCCCAGGGTGGCAAATCTAGCCACAGTCGTGTCCAGGTCTCCGAGACGGATGGCTGTCCACAGCAGGAGGGAGTGGATGGCCCTCACCACTGCACAAGGAGACAAAGAAACACAGAAAACAGAGAATGAAAGAGGGGGGGTGCCCGAGTCCTTGGGAGGTGGCCCTGCTCCCCTCTCCTGCCCCCCCCAACATCCCAGAAGCCACCCCTATGAGGTGTGACCCCCCCCCAAGCAGCAGGGCTGTGGGAGGGCAGGACAGCACAAGCCCCCAGGAACAGGGTTTCCCCCCCACCTCCACTCCACCCCCCCCTACAACCCTCAACCTCTCTTTCCCAAGGGGCTACCTTATGCAACACTCTCCCCCCTCCCCTGCAGGGACTGCAGTCCGGGACCACCTAACCTCCATAAGGAGGGCTCTGATGGTGGACTTCCCCACACCGAACTGGTTGCCCACTGACCAGGGAAAGCTTCCACAGGGCGATTGCGACCCGCTTCTCCACGGGGATAATGGGCCACAGGTGGGTGTCATGTCTCCAGAGGGTGGGGGGGTGAGCCAGGCACACAGTTCGAGAAAGGTAGCCTTCTGTATGTGGAATTTTGGAGCCACTGATGGTCGTCCCATCACTCCAGGACCAGCCGGTGTCCAAACTGGTATCCAGCCTCCAGAACCTTCTCTTGACTGTGGGGTGCGGTAGCCAGGGGGGAGCAACCAGAGCCACAAAGAGGGTCCCCAGAATAAGCTCGGGGTCCAGGTCCTGCAGTACCAGGAAGGTAGCTGGCACTAAGTGCTGCAAGAACTGCAGCATGGCTTTGTGGGGCTATCGCATGCCCAGGGGCAGCTCGAGCTCCATGGCACAAAAGAACAAAGCTGTGGCATCCAAAAAAGAACAGAACAACCACAGCAGACACTGCAAACACTCTGCTGTCCCTCAAAGAGGTAGCAAGCATGCAGCAGCAGAGAAACAGCTGTCAGGGGGGTCCCTTTAAGTGCGTGTCTCTGCAAGGAATCTGGCACCAGCACACAGAAGCAACTGAAGTGGTTCCGGGTGGCCTTTTATGTAAGAGAGCGTCCAATGAGTCTAGATGCTCTCTCTCCCAAAAGCTCATCGCTTTTTCGATGTGTGTGGAAGATTTCTTCCAAAAAAAGGTTCTTGCATAAGAAGCGTGTAGTCTAGACATAGCCTTACAGATGGAGTGACCTGCCTGTCCAGTGCACACAGGAGAGAATAGGCTCTGTGAGGCTAACACTTTTCCTGCGTATTTAGAATGGCATTAGGCAGAGAAGAATGGAGCTTTGGCTCTGCCCACAAGGTGTCAGCCAAAAGTGCTGATTCAGAGTGACTGAGGAGTAACATGCTAATCACTGGAAAAGGCTGTAGCAAACTGGTCCTCCCTTTCAACTTGGCCCATAACAAGGAGGAAGTCAAAGGTTCTGTGACTGAGCATCTGAGACTCAATTGCAGTTTATTCGCTGCACTGGTGCTGGACAGGTGTAACAAGATGCCACCCCTTAAAAATGGCAGGATGTAGAGTTCCATGCTAGCCCTTAAAAATCTATTTAGCTATTATTTTGTATGGGCTAATTAATCAGAGGACTTTTTATCCAAATGAACTCGAAGATCTGACTGAGGACAGGTACCTAGGAAACAACCTGATGCAGTAGAGAAATGGACTAGAAGCAACAGCTCATGTCCAGTAATAAAGGGATTCTGTAGTTACATATATAAATCATGGATGTGCTAAAAAAAACCCAGAGATTCGGCAGGATAGGAATTAATGACTACAAGCATTAACTTTGAACTCCCTGTCTTTTTTTCCGTTAGTGTCACCATCTTACTGTTACTGAAACATAGTTTTCTAGATTTAATATTTATAGTGTGAAAATTATAGCATTTTAGCTACAAGGGCTTCTAATCACAAAAGCCAAATGTCAGGTCATTACTTCTGTTATTTCATTGGGGAAAATATGAACCTTTACTTGAAATGCTGTCCAGAAAATCTAAATACTGGAGTCAGTGTAGTTTGTTTTGTTTCCTTGAGAAAATAAATTAAAGACACAACATGTAATAATTAATATTAGAGAGGGGGGAAATTAATAAGCAGTCAAAGTGGCAGCCTGTGAAATACCCAGGTTTCTTAAGCTTTCATATCACTAGCAGTATAGAATGATCTAAACCACTAAGTGGTGATTATTCACCATGTATGCACACTGGATTTCACCAGGTAAGGCTGTACATGCATTCCCCTTCTAAACACAGCTAGTGTTAGCATGTAAGTTACTTGGATTACTAGCCACATCCAGTGTTATAGGGAATTACTATGAATGAAACAATTTGTCCAAGAAATGTAGACATGCTATTTTTATTCAGAGGCTCCTTTGGCGAGGCTGATTTATCAAATCACTCCTTGGACCAAGCTATTGGCATTATTAGAAGTCTATTTGTATGTATTTACTTTGGTTCAAGGCAGAGAAATGAATACATTACAAGTAGAGTAAAAACAATCTTTAAGAGACTAGTAGTTCTCGGAGTCAAACTAGAGCCCTTAAAGTTGCTTGCTTTTCAAGAAGAGGTCACTGCTTCGCTCATTCAGAAAATCAGTCCTGTAGGCTGTCTATAGCTGGGTAACCAAAACAAAAAACAAAACAAAAAAACAAAACCTAAGGCAGCTAAACTCACAAGGCACTTTTAAAACCTTATCCTTGTTTTTATATCACCTGTATTTATTGGATTGTTGAAAGGACTCTTGTCAGCCAATAATGGGGAAAAGAGGTTAACCAGAAGTTCATTAGAACACTGAAGTAGTAGCAGGGTTTGTGAAAAAAGAAAAGCCCTGGAAATAATGAAGTAAGGCTGCAAAAGGATTTTTCTTAATAGAGGTGGCATAGGGCAAGGTGAGCAGTGTTATCACTCTGTATTCATGACAATTTCTAGAAGCCAGGGGACTTATCTACAATGTGTGTTAGGGTAGTATACACTGCGGGCTAAAGTTGAATTAAGATAGGCAACCTCAGCTATGTTAATTGCATAGCTAAAGTCAGCTTTTGGTGCAGTCTACACTGCAGGAAGTCGAAGGAAGAACACTCTTCTTCAACTTCCCTTCATCCTTGTGAATGAGGGTTACACAAGTCATAGTAAGAAGCCTGTTATTTTGAAATGATTTCAAAATAATGGGCTTTGTTGTGTAGAGGCACACACTGTTGTTTTGAAATAGCATGAGTTGTTTCAAAATAATGCTGCTTTGCAGACATGCCCTTAATGTGCACCAACTGCCATGTAAATTCTCATGTGTCCCAGTGTGTTGCCCACAGACAGTCCATATGGAATCTTCTGGTGCACACTAATTTTTTCCTTGTGTGCATTGCCATAGTCCCCTTTCTAATAGTACTACTTCATTAGAAGACAGGAAACTTTTAGTGTATGCCAGCAGACTCCACTTGGACAATTCATAGATGACACATTTGTGCACACTAGAATTTATACCCAGGTGGTATGCACTAATGCACTGGGTAAGTAAGCCAAAAAACTCCCCAGGTTTGAGAGGACATGTCTGATGTGCTACAAGGATCTGAGCAACAACAACACCAGCACCAGACAAGTTCAAGGCTGGTGTATTTTTTCATCTGTGTAATGCCACAGTAAGCCAGCTGTAGAGCTGGCCCCAAAATTAGGTACATAACTTAGGGCATGTCTACACAGAAGCATTTTCTGAATAACGGGTGTTATTCTAAAACAACAAAGAGCTCGTCTACACTACAAGCCTTTATTTTGAAATAATGTCAAGCTGGAGGACTTCTTACTCTGACTCCTGTAACCCTCATTTTACAAGGAGTAAGGGAAGTCGAAGGAAGAATGTTCTTCCTACGACTTCCTGTTGTGAAGACAGCGCCTAAAGTCAAGCTGTTTTGACTTTATCTATGCAATTGATGTAGATGAAGTTGCATAGCTTAATTTGACTTTAGCCCTGCTGTGTAGATGTACCCTTAGTGAATTAATAACAGACATTGTAAATCTCATGTTACTAACAAGTGCACTTTTTGCCTTATAATTAGAGGCTGGGTTAAGCAAAACATGAGTTGAATAGTCCAAACTTTGGGTACAATGTATATGGGGGTATAGCTCAGTAGAAGAATATTTGATTGCAGATTAACGGGTCCTTGGTTCAAATCCAAGTACCCCCTTGAAAGAACAATTCCTTTAGCCAGGATGGGTAGAAATGGTGTCCCTAGTTTCTGTTTGTTAGAGGCAAGAAAGGGAACACTTCATGAACACTGTTTCCCCCTATGGGGCATCTGGCATTGGCCAGGGTTAGAAGACAGGATACTGGGCTAGATGGACCTTTGGTCTGACCCAGTATGGCCATTTTCATTATCTTACTTCATACCTGCTTGTGAGGTTGGAAAGAACAAAATACTCCTCTTACTTCTTTGAAAATCCCAGCCCAAACCTTTTGACCAAATTGCAATTTGCACAGATGCATAATCTGATTTGGTAATATATATTATGTGTGATGTTTGTTCCCTACTTGTACGTTATGTTCCCTTACACTCCTCCAATGCTGCAAAGAAAGGTCCTATAAGTCATTACCTATCAGCTTTCAAACTATCCACTGCAGATCACTGGAGGTCCCCAGAAAATTCCTAAATGTTCTATGAATTAATTAGAAGTCCTCAAACAGTGATGTGTTCAGGCAACTGTAGCTTAGTGCAGGATTTTATTAGGGTTTTTAGTAGGCTGACAAAATAAGCTGAACACCCCAAACAAGTCTCTCTTTGCACTCTGAACACTAGGTTCATAACTTTTCCAGGTGAGCCTGAGGTGAAAATTCATCAGAGATCAAAGTCAGAAAAGGGAGAAATATGAGGGACAAAAACAAATTTTAAAATGGTAAGAAAGAGTTACAGCCAATGATGGGAGATTCATTATAAAAGAGACCTATACACAGCAGTTGGAAATAAAGTATGTAATAAAGGAACTGTGGCATTATATCCAACAGCTATCTGATTTAATTAGAATTTGGAGGAGAACATTTACTTTTTCATATCATATCATCATTTAAAATTGCATACACATTTTTTAAAAAAACCTGATGAATCTTATGTGTCCATTTTATGGAGAAAAAAATCTGCAATGGTTCCTGACACCTTCCTGAGATTATCTATTCTGAGAATATTATTCATTATAATTATGAACATCATTAGCATGTTTCATAGTGTATTCATTTGTTTCTTCCTCTTGGATTGTGAATCAAACATTAAATTTGCTATAAATCCACCAAAATGTTCTGTGTTCTAGTTTAATCTTAGAGTACCACTATTACGAAGTTTAGTAAATCCAGTCTAAAAATACTGAGCTGTTGTCAAGGTTGTTTGGCTTTTTAATTTAGAAAACAGATTTAGATCTCTCTTGGTTCATGCTTTTAGAATCGTATTTCAGCATATACTTAAGGATTCTTTTTCAGAACAATCACATCTTTCTTGACCATTCATAAAATGTATATTCTTCTATTTATATAGTTTTAAAATAATTATTTCATCCCCAAATCCAATAAGTTAAACAAATAGACACAATTTTCAAAACTGAGTGCCTTAATTAAGCTCCTAATCCATATTTAGGCATTTAAATAAAAGCTTTACTAGAATTTAACACAGGCCTTCTCTATACTAGAGAGTCCTAGGGCACGTCTAGTCTGCGGTGCTATTTTGGGATACTGGAAGTATCCTGAATTAGCAACACTGTCTTTAAATGCTCCCGCTATTTCCCAAAATAGTGGCCGTGCTATTCTGGTGTCCCTGTAAGCCTCATTCCAAAAGGGTTAAGGGATTTGTCAGAATAGTGCCTTATTTTGAAATCTGGAACTGTCTACACAGCGCCAAATTTCAAAATAGCCTAGGTTGAAAGAGCTTATGTCTACACTACAACTCCGCCATGTCCAGGGAATGCGTCTGCTCTTCCACTTTTTATTGTGGAAGAGCAGATGCACTCTTTCGGAAGCCCTGTCTTTCTCCTCCCACGAGGAAGAAAGACTCTTCTGAAAGAGGAGGCTTTTCTGAAATTTGGCCCAGTGCAGATGGGCCAAATTTCAGAAAAGCCTCTTCCGAAAAAAACTATCGGAAAAAGGTATGCAAATTGTGGAGCGCAATTTGCATACCTTTTTCCGATAGATCACTGTAGTGTAGACATAGCCCTAGACTTGGAATAAGCTATGCAATTTGCGTAGCACAAATTGGGTAGCACCCCTCTGTTGGAGTAAGCTATCTAGATGCACCCCTGCTGATTTGCCTTTATCAGTATTCTTAAAGCAGAAAAACCCTCTCCCTTGCTGTGGACACGTGTATTGGTATGAGCACCACGGGGAATAACTATTGCATTAAAGGTAGAATGGCCATATAGTTACATCTGCATTAGCAGTTGTAACTGGATAACTATTCAACATAGTTAACTGTTTATAAATCAGACCTGAGTGTCCTGATTTCCAAATATGCTAAGCATTCTTCAGGATTCATGGGAATGCTCAGTGCTTAGCACTTTTGAAAATGGGGCCATTTGCTTTAATTTAAATATGGATTTAGAACCATAATTTTTTACACCATATTTGGAAATCTGTCATCCTCATTTAGCAAGAACATTAGTTTAAATGTATGAAAACTTTTACATACTTTTAAATCACTATAGAAACTACCAAGAAGAATTTGTGTTCTCAATAGGATGGAGATATCACTGAGGGAAATGGACTGGGGGTATTGAGTGAGTGACTGAGTGAGAATTGTCTTAGTAACTTTCATCTTTTGGATATGATCCTGCATTACTTGAGCATTCTACATAGAGAGTATAAATTTCTTACCCAGCTTTGAATTTTGAATTAAAAAAACCTATAATATTAACCACTAATTAGCTATGTTTATAAAATTATGAAATGTTACTACATCATTATGTATTACATCATTTTGTAATTCACTTCACTCTAGTTCCAAATGGTATTTACAATACAACTTGGGCTGAGAATATAAGAAATCAGTCTTTCAACCATTACACAAATGAAGGACAAATGATGGGCAATACACTCGAATCTCCTTAATCCGGCAACCATGAGAAACAGGGTTTGACAGATTAAATATTTTTCTGGGCTAGGGAGGGAGGATAACAGGGGTAGGGCATTTACCTGGTGCTCTGCATCCCCCCCGCCACTTCCAGGTACAGCCAATATGGGAACGGCAGGAGAAAAGCCTCTGGCAGAGTGTGTCCTTATGCTGCCATTCTCCCAGCGTGGAGGGGACAGGAGCAGCAGGGTGTAGGGCTGCTTCCACCTCCACCTTCCATTTTTCATACCATGGGTGTTCCCAAATTAGCAACACCTGGAGTACAGAGGTTATAGTGTAGTCATCAAGGAAAAAAAAACCTGACAATGTAATAGATGCAAATTCCTGAGCTGGAGACTGGGAATAATTTGTAAAGAGAAAGCTTTTTGCGATTCATAAAATGTAGAGTCACTGGAACGGTGTAAAAATCTATAATACTAAAGCAGATAAATGGGAAATGTACTGGCTTGACATTGAATAAAATTGGATATTTACAGACACTACTAATGAGTAGCCAATCACTCTCTACAATACCGCTGGACATGAAAAAAGGTAGGAATCACAATTAGTGGGGTACTATTGGTAGCTTCATCATAAAGATTTTTTAGTCTTTTGGCTGTCAAAAATGTAGACAAGAGACAAACAGAGAAAATCAGAATACTCATGCTTGAGAACTAAGGAGAGCTCTATCCATCTTCAGAAATTGCATCTGGTAACCAAATATGATCACGATGGATCTAAGTCAAAGCACTCCAAGCAGGTGAGTTACTGAATTAGGGATAAAAATGGGAATGATGTCTGATGAGATGGTGAAGAAATAAAAGCATAGTATATCTAAAGTGTACTTTGGGTGTAGTGTGTACTATTAGAGAAGCATTTTATGTTGTTTAACTTGGTAAAAAATAGGAGATAGACATTTGGTCACTGCTATAAATGTTATTTTTCTTCAATATGAAACAAATGTGCAATGCCTAACAACCCACTAGCTAACTATGCAGAATAAGAACTCCTCTCTCTAGCTAAGCCAGACCTTCCTTATCTAGCACCCTGGGGACCTGAGTGGTCCCAGGTGAGGGATTTTCTGAACCCCCTGTCACCCCCCTGCTACAGTCCTAGCCCTGCTGCCACACGGAGACTGCCACCAGCTCCACTGCCCTGCTGCCTATGCCCACCCCCAGGTTTCCTGGCCCCACTGAGCAGATGACCTAGGGCACACCTGGCTTCCCAGCCCCATCAAGCAGCCCAGCTGAGGTATGTCAAACTCTTGGCCCACTGGCAGCTCGCTCCTGGCATAACAACCACCAGCCTTTCCTTTTGGACTCTCTGGTGCTGGAAAATCTGTGGTCCTACTAGATCATGGATGTTGCCAGACTAGAGAGTCCCTGTTTAGAAAGGTTCAACCTGTAATACAACATAGCTGCGTCTAGACTGGCAAGATTTTGCCAGCTGTCTACACTGGCCGCTTGAATTTGCGCAAGAACACTGACGATCTAATGTAAGATTGTCAGTGTTCTTGCGCAAGAACTCTGATGCTCCCGCTCGGGAAAAAGTCCTCTTGTGCAAGTGTTCTTGCACAAGAGGGCCAGTGTAGACAGGGAAGGAATTTTTTGCGTAAGAAAGCCCCGATGGTGAAAATGGCCGCCGGAGCTTTCTTGTGCAAAATTGCATCTATACTGGCCACAGATGCTTTTGCGCAAAAAGCACTTTTTGCGCAAAAGCATCCGTGCCAATCTAGACGCTCTTTTGCGGAAATACTTTTAACGGAAAAACTTTTCCATTAAAAGTATTTCCGCAAAATCATGCCAGTCTAGACGCAGCCCATGTGTTTCTCCACAGCTGAATGTCTTAGCATTTTTCTCTTAGCACAGAAAGGAGCACAGATAACAGAGGCCAGACAAGAAGACAGGGAATGGATTCTGGCAAAGGAATTCATATATGTAATGTGGATTTTGGGTTTGTTAGTAAAGGAAAGGAGGAATAATTGGTAGTCTGAAAAGATATGTTATTCCTTTTGTGAAAAGGTGCTGCAGTTTTCTCTTTTAGACTGATCTGTTTATGATGTTAATGTAAGCTCTAGTATTAATTGAGCAAAATGCTGAATATTATACTTAAAATGATGAAGGTGAATGTATAGAAATAGCTATGTTGCTGACTGCTAATTTTCTTCTTGGGTGCTTCTAAATTTCATGTTGACTCTTCCTAGGACAACACAAGACACTGGAAAAAATGTCTGCCTGTTTTATTGGAAACTGCAGAGAAGAAAAATAAGCATTGGCAAGGACTGGGAAGTGTCAGGCAAAAGTGGTAAGCAAGATAAAAGTCATTGCAAGATGATAGAACTAATGGGCCCCACTTAACTTCAGATAGCTGATTGAGCATGCTGCTGGATAGCCATTAGTGAATCTAGGCTGATAATTGTTACTGTGAGAAAGCCATCTGGTAAAGCAAAACTGAATGCCTCGAGGCACTTGCTGGTGCACATATGCAGTAACAAGTAAGAGACGAAACTATAACTTGGGAAATAGATAGCATTTCAGAATAAATGAGCAAGACCGAATGGATCATTTCTATTCATGCGTCTATGTCACAAACATATAAGCATTGCTTTTCTTCAGGAACTTCTGCTTAAAAAAATAATAAAAGGGTGAGATTTTGCAATCCTTATTCAAGCTGAGCATATTAGACAAGTAACTAGTAAAGTAAGGCTTTACGCAACATACAAGTAGCAAAGCTGGTGTAAAGTGATTCAGAAAGCTGAAAATATCTAATAATCACAGGTAATTACTGATAATCAGATGTAATCTATATGGAACTAAAGTGTTTGAATAAAGATGAAGGCATTAGCTTAGCTCCATCATCCATAATCACACTGAGTAGTACCTTTGTTTGTGAATCCTTTAGTCTTCAGGTAGGCTTGTGCATCACATATAAGATTGTAGAATATGGCTCAATTATTTTAAGTTTAAAGTTTCTCTCTGTATAGGCACCGCTGTGAAACTGTTAGTACAGGAAATGTTAAAAAGACACCTTAAGACCATTTTTGTCCAGCCTATTGTGAAGAATCAAATTGCACAAATATGTCAATATGGTCTCCAGTCTCTCTAAAACCTTTCAGTTCTAAAAAGTAAAATCATGAAATTGCAAAAATAAGTAGCTTTTCATTTTCAGATTGGTAAACTCCCCTCAGAAAACAAACCCAAACAATCTAACAGTTAAAAGATAAACTCAGCTTTCTGTCCAAAACTGGAACTTTGGGATTTTTCCATCAATGATGTCACACCAGTGTCCACTATTCACTAATTACATGGATTTTAATATTTAAGAACATAAGAATGGCCGTACTGGGTCAGACCAAAGGTCCATCTAGCCCAGTATCCTGTCTGCCGACAGTGGCCAGCACCAGGTGCCCCAGAGAGGGTGGACCGAAGACAGTGATCAAGCGATTTGTCTCCTGCCATCCCTCTCCAGCCTCTGACAGGGGCCAAGGACACCATTTTATACCCTGGGTAATAGCCTTTTATGGACCTAACATCCATGAAATTATCGAGCTTCTCTTTAAACTCTATTATAGTCCTAGCCTTCACAGCCTCCTCTGGCAAGGAGTTCCACAGGCTGGCTACACGCTGTGTGAAGAAGAACTTTCTTTTATTAGTTTTAAACCTGCTACCCATTAATTTCATTTGGTGTCCTCTAGTTCTTCTATTTAGGGAACTAATAAATAACTTCTCTTTATCGGCCCTCTCCACACCACTCATGATTTTATATACCTCTATCATATCCCCCCTCAGTCTCCTCTTTTCTAAACTGAAAAGTCCCAGTCTCTTTAGCCTCTCCTCATATGGGACCCGTTCCAAACCCCAAATCATTTTAGTTGCCCTTTTCTGAACCCTTTCCAAGGCCAAAATATCTTTTTTGAGGTGAGGAGACCACATCTGTACACAGTATTCAAGATGTGGGCGTACCATAGTTTTATACAGGGGCAGTAAGATATTCTGGGTCTTATTTTTTATCCCTTTCTTAATAATTCCTAGCATCCTATTTGCCTTTTTGACCACCGCTGCACACTGTGTGGAAGTTTTCAGAGAACTGTCCACGATAACTCCAAGATCTCTTTCCTGATTTGTCGTAGCCAAATTAGCCCCCATCATACTGTACATATAGTTGGGGTTATTTTTCCCGATGTGAATTACTTTACACTTACCCACATTAAATTTCATTTGCCATTTTGTTGCCCAATCACTCAGTTTGGTGAGATCTTCTTGGAGTCCCTCACAGTCTGCTTCTGTCTTGACTATCCTAAACAGTTTGGTATCATCTGCAAACTTTACCACCTCACTGCTTACCCCTGTCTCCAGATCATTTATGAATAAGTTGAACAGGATTGGTCCTAGGACCGACCCCTGGGGGACACCACTAGTTACCCCTCTCCATTCTGAAAATTTACCATTTATTCCTACCCTTTGTTTCCTGTCTTTTAACCAGTTCTCAATCCAAGAAAGGACCTTCCCTCTTATCCCATGGCCATGTAATTTACACAAGAGCCTTTGGTGAGGGACCTTGTCAAAGGCTTTCTGAAAATCTAAGTATACTATATCTACTGGATCCCCCTTGTCCGCATGTTTGTTAACCCCTTCAAAGAACTGTAATAGATTAGTAAGACAGGATTTCCCTTTACAGCCAGTGACGGCCTATCTACTGGATCCCCCTTGTCCGCATGTTTGTTAACCCCTTCAAAGAACTCTAATAGATTAGTAAGACAGGATTTCCCTTTACAGAAACCATGTTGACTTTTGTCCAACAAATTATGTTCTTCTTCATGCTTCACAATTTTATTCTTTACTATTGTTTCGACTAATTTGCCCGGTACTGAAGTTAGACTGACCGGTCTGTAATTGCCCGGATCGCCTCTAGAGCCCTTTTTAAATATTGGTGTCACGTTGGCTACCTTCCAGTCATTAGGTACGGAAGCCGATTTAAGGGATAGGTTACAAACCACAGATAACAGTTCAGCAATTTCCCATTTGAGTTCTTTTAGAACCCTTGGATGAATGCCATCCGGTCCTGGAGATTTATTAACATTAAGTTTTTCTATTTGTTCCAAAACCTCCTCTAATGACACTTCAATCCGGGACAGTTCCTCAGATTCATCACCCACAAAGGACGGTGCAGATTTGGGAATCTCCTCAACGTCCTCAGCCATGAAGACTGAAGCAAAGAAATCATTTAGTTTCTCTGCAATGGCTTCATTGTCCTTGATTGCGCCTTTTATAGTTCGATCATCTAGGGGACCCACAGGTTTTTTAGCAGGCTTCCTGCTTCTAATGTACTTAAAAAACATTTTGTTATTTCTTTTTGAGTTTTCAGCTAGCTGTTCCTCAAAATCTTTTTTTGCTTTTCTTATTACATTTTTACACTTGATTTGACAGTGTTTATGTTCCTTTCTATTGATCTCACTGGGATTGGACTTCCACTTCTTAAAAGATGCCTTTTTGTCCCTCACTGCTTCTTTTACATGGTGGTTAAGCCACGGTGACTCTTTTTTAGGTCTCTTGCTATGTTTTTTAATTTGGGGTATACATTTAAGTTGGGCCTCTATTATGGTGTCTTTAAAAAGTTTCCATGCAGCTTGCAGGGATTTGGCTCTAGTCACTGTGCCTTTTAATTTCTGTTTAACTAGCCTCCTCATTTTTGTGTAATTCCCCCTTTTGAAATTAAATGCCAGGGTGCTAGACTGCTGAGGTGTTCTACCCACCACAGGAATGTTGAATGTTATTATATTATGGTCACTATTCCCAAGCGGTCCTGTAAAAGTTATTTCCTGGACCTGATCCTGCGCTCCACTCAGGACTAAATCGAGAATTGCCTCTCCCCTTGTGGGTTCCTGTACCAGCTGCTCCAAGAAGCAGTCATTTAAGCCATTGAGAAATTTTATCTCTGCTTCTCTTCCTGAGGTGACATGTACTCAGTCAATATGGGGATAATTAAAATCCCCCATTATTATAGAGTTCTTTATTTTGGTAGCCTCTCTAATCTCCCTCAGCATTTCAATGTCAGTATCGCTGTCCTGGTCAGGTAGTCGGTAATATATCCCTACTGCTAATTTCTTATTATTGGAGCATGGAATTACTATTCATAGCGATTCTATTGAACATGTTGATTCACTTAATATTTTTATTTCATTTGATTCTCCATTATCTTTCACATACAGTGCCACTCTGCCACCCACCCAACCTGCTCTATCCTTTCGATATATTTTATATCCCGGTATGATTGTGTCCCACAGATTTTCCTCATTCCACCAGGTTTCAGTGATGCCTATTATGTCAATCTCCTCATTTAATACTAGGTACTCTAGTTCACCCCTTATTAGTCAGACTCCTAGCATTTGTGTAGAAGCACTTTAAAAATTTGCCACTGCTTATTTGTCTGCCCTTCCCTGGTGCATTGGATTCCTTTGCATGCGGTTGTTTGTCTGCTCTGGCCCATGGTTTGCCCTCTCCCCTCCTCTCTTTCTGACTACAGCTTAGAGAATCTCTATCAATGGATTCTCCTCTAAGAGAAATCTCCCTCCGATTTACGTGCATCTCCGCACCAATCGGCTTTCCCCCATCTCTTAGTTTAAAAACTGCTCTACGGCCTTTTTAATGTTTAGTGCCAGCAGTCTGGTTCCACCCTGGTTTAGGTGGAGCCCATCCTTCCTGTATAGGCTCCCCCTCTCCCAAAAGTGTCCCCAGTTCCTAATAAATCCAAACCCCTCTTCCCTACACCATCGTCTCATCCACGCATTGAGACTCTGAAGCTCTGCCTGCCTACCTGGCCCTGCGCGTGGAACTGGAAGCATTTCCGAGAATGCCACCATAGAGGTCCTGGATTTCAGTCTCTTTCCTAGCAGCCTAAATTTGGCCTCCAGGACATCTCTCCTACCCTTCCCTACGTCATTGGTACCTACATGTACCACGACCACCGGCTCCTCCCCAGCACTGCACATAAGTCTATCTAGATGCCTCGAGAGATCCGCAACCTTCGCACCAGGCAGGCAAGTGACCATACGGTTCTCCCGGTCATCACAAACCCAACTATCTATGTTTCTAACAATCGAATCACCCACTACTAACACCTGCCTCTTCCTAACTGGCATTCCCTCCCCCTCAGAGGTATCCTCAGTGCGAGAGGATACTGCAACATCCTCTGGGAGGAGGGTCCCAACTACGGGATGGTTTCCCTCTGCTCCCATTGAATGCTCTGTTTCCTTGAGACTTTCATCCTCCTTAAGAGCACTGGGGCTCTCAGACCGGAGGTGGGACAGTACTACAATGTCCCGGAAAGTCTCATCAACATATCTCTCTACCTCCCTTAGCTCCTCCAGTTCAGCCACCCTGGCCTCCAAAGCCCGAACCCGGTCTCTGAGGGTCAGGAGCTCCTTGCAACGGGTGCACACATATGCCACCCGCACACAGGGCAGGTAATCATACATGTTACACTCGACACAATAAACAGGATAGCCTCCACTCTGCTGCTGGGCTTCTGTCTCCATTTTTCTAATGAATAAGTTTAAGCAGAAACTGGGATTTTTTTAAGCCTCTGGAATATAGATTATGATAAGAGTTATGTTTTAAAGAAGGTCAGAAGTCCCTACTGCCCTCTAACCTCCCCCTCTAAACTCCCTCTCCAAACTCTCTGTTAGCTGTTCATGTTCACAAGCTCCCTGGTTGCTGAGTCACAGGCTTATATAGCTCTGGTAACCCCTCCCCCTGACTGAGGCTCAGCCAATTAACAGAGGCTTCTAGATTTCAAACCTTTTAGAAGCTCCTTCAAACAAACCAACCAACCAACCAACCAACCACACAAACACAAGCTCAGCACACAGCAAATAACTCCCCCACACACAAACACACACTCCAGACAGCCACTTACCACAAGGGTCCCGTTTTTACTCCTCTTTTACCTGGAGAACTCCCTCTCCAAACTCCCTGTTAGCTGTTCCTGTTCACAAGCTGTTCCTGTTTGTATTTGAATGGGGTATCCTGGATCTTTAAGGACCCAGAATAAGGAATACTGTAGTGTAGAGTGTGGCCACGTCCCCCTCTCTGACAAATAATCATGGGAAAGTTCTTTGAAGGAGGCAGTACAGGTGCAACCATCAATGCTGGAATTAGGTATGCTGCCACATTCCCTGACTTTAAGTGGTTTCTATAGTATACAGGGTTTACATATTGGTTCAATGCCTCTCAACACCCCTGGATGCTACCCTCTCTCTCAGAAGAGGAAGACCACTGACACGGTGAAGGAAGCCAAAATCAGAAGGCTGAGCTCTCACTGGGATGGACAATAGCCATAGCCCCATAGAGACCAGTCTGTGGCACAGCCAAAAATGAATATGAACATGTGTGCTGCTGTAATGGACTTTATTTTGTGAACATTAGGGATTATTGTGAATGGCTTTCAGCTATTAATCCAATCCCAGGTAGTGATTTTTGGTAGTCCCAAAAAAGACTGTGGGGAACTCCCGAGTAGATCTGAAAACAGGCAAAAGACACTGGAGAGGCATCACTGGCCAGAAGGAGATCGCTCAGTAAATGGGAGCTCCATTACATTCATTAACAATTTAAAAAAAATACCCTTTATGAATGTAAGATCAGTGACATAGACATCTGTCAACTGCAGTTTATAACATTTTTCTCCTGTTAATACATACATAAACTCCATTGCAGAACTGCAATAAGGCATAATAGGAATTGCATCTTAGAGCAATTATTGCTCTTCTGAGTGCTAGAATGAGCCATTCAACTGATCCCAGAATGAAAGCAGAGTGCAGCTGTACCAGCCCAGGAGGAGTTCAGGCAAAGAACTTGGCTGCTTTTCCCCACTGTTCTGCGGGGAGACTTAGGCTACATCTACATAGGGGAGCTATTTTGGGATGCCTCTAAGATCCTGAAATCACTAGTCCATGTCTTAAGAGAAAGCCTGTTATATTGAAATATAACAGGCTCACTATTCCAATGTCTCTGTAAACCTCATTGCACGAGAGTTAAGGGACATTTTGGAATAACGCCTTATTTGGTGCTGTGTAGATGATGCCAAATTTTGAACTAAGCCATTTTGAAATAACATCAAAATAAGCTATGCAATTTGCTTAGTGCAAACTGCATAGTTTATTTCAAGGTAAAGGTGCTGAGTAGATGCACCCTTAGGGTTCTGTACCCCAGTGTTTTTCAAAGTTGGTCACAGGTCTGCCTGGGAAAGCCGCTGGTGGGCCCGTGACACTTTGTTTATCTAAGTGTCCATAGCTATGGAGTCTCACAGCTCCCATTGGTTGTGGTTCAACATTTCTAGGCAAGGGGAGCTGTGGGAAGTGGCATGGACCAGAATGCAGCTTGGCCCAGCTCCTCTTGCCTAGAAATGGTGAACTGTAGGCAAGGGGACCTACGAGGCTCCATGGCTATGAACACTTAGATAAACAAAGTGTCATGGGCCTGCCAAAAGCTTACCCAGGTGGCCCTGTGACCTTACTTTGAAAAGCTCGGCTCTACACTATAAAAGGTATGATTGAAGCTCAGGGAAGCATACCCACACTAGCTTCATTCTAGCTACCGTGGCTAAAAATAGCAGTGAAGATGCAATGGCCTTCAGCACAAGCTGTAGAAACACATCTAGGGTTCTGTTATGTACCCAGGTTCCTAGCCTGCACTGGAACCCATACCATCATGTGTTCACTGAAGTGTTCATCATGATAGCTACATTAAAGTTAGCATGGATGTGTCTACTCATGTTGCAATTATAACCCATGCCTTGGTGTGGCAATCTGTCCCCTCTAGTGACAGATATGGCTGCTGGAGCTTGATAAGCCTGCTACAGTGTTGGCTAAGAGACATGTATCTTTTAGCTTGTGCACCAAGCTCGAGAGGTCCTAGGTGCCAGGGACCGTTGGCCTTACACAATTACATCTCAGACTGCAGTGTAGATGTACCCTACATACCCCTTTACACTGTGGACTCCCTCCCTTATGCCTAGCTAATTATTCTGGCCCACAAGAAGCTGGTGACAGAAACAAGATTCTTACAACTCCCCTGACCATCTCTGCCACCACAGCACTGCTTTTCATTTCACGGAAGTTAGGGGAGCAGACCCTACTTTTCCATCTCTCCGTCTGTGGCCTCAAGCCCAAGGATGAACAGAGTTTCTTTAACCAGCAAAGAATTTGGGGGAGGACCTCATCCTTATGCCCTTGTGCAACCAAGTAAGGGGTAGGATCATTCTAGCCAAACTGAGTTCTCAAAACATAGCTGTGACAAGAGACACTCTCCTCTCATGAGCACCTCCTGTAAGCTGGATGTGATCCTTTTCCTCCACTACTGCTGTCCCCTGTTGGCTGTTGCCCTGGATCAGTGAGTCTGCACTGGCTGAGCACTCCTGCTAAGTCACCAATTTAACAGGTGAATGAATACGTCTTCTGTGGGATAACAAAGTGCAATAAATGACCAGCCCTCACTGGGCTCTTCAGGCCTGTCTCTGGCAGCACGTCTGCACAGCAGGGCAAAAGTCGAATTAAGCTACTCAACTTGAGCTACATCAATTGCGTAGCTGAAGTCAAAATAGCTTAATTTGGCTTTTGGCGCTGTCTACACAGCAGGAAGTCGAAGGAAGAACACTCTTCCTTTGACTTCCCTTACCTCTTGTGAAATGAGGGAGTCAGAGTAAGAAGTCCTCCATCGCACCATCATTTAGAAATAATGGCTTGCTGTGTAGACCCTTTGTTATTTTGGAATAACTGACGTCAGTTATTCTGAAATAACGCTGTTGGGTAGACACACCCTGGGTTTGAATTCCAGGCAGTTACTTGGCTTTTAGTAGATAATTTTGTCCCCTTTTTGGGACTTAGGCCACTTCCCCTCTGGCTGGTGGGGGAACTTGGGCCCACACACTATTCTAGGTTCCAAGGCAGGGACCCTGTAAACAGTAGCAACGTATTGCCTCAATTAATAATTGGTGCTGCTGCATTCCCTGAGCTGCTTCCCATTCAGTTCCATCACCTTCACTTTAGGGTTACAGTCCGCTGGTTCTCTCTGTCTTATCCCTACCTAAGCAGGGTTTCTTCCTAGTGCCTCTTGCCTGGAAAGTGTCTCTGTCTTCCAGTCTTCCCTCATCACTCTTTTGATCCCAGCCAGAAACTGACCAACTAATACCCTACAGCTCCTTTTGTCTGACTCTTCTGTGCTTTAATTAGCTGATTCACTGGAATCTTTTTAGTGACGGTGTGTCCCTGGAGGACATACCTTCACTGCTTCTTTTCTCTAGCAGTGTGTGGTAGGACCATGAAGCCTCCAGCAAGAGGCTTTAAAGGGCCTGGTACCAAATTAATCAACACATTAATTTCAGATGAACTTAACTGGAGCTACACAATAATATGCCATTAATACAGTATATTGCATCATTTGACATAATAAACTATTGCAGATTCATAAAATTAGAGAAGGAAAGTTTTCATTAATGCACTTCAGAATCATGCCTTATAGTCCATTTTCTCATTCTTTATACAGAGTCCAGCTTTCACCTCTTCCCTTTCGAGAGGCACAATTTATCCTCTACATTTCCTCCATGAATGTCAGAGTGACGCAATGCTCCTTATATAAGCTATGACAAAAGACACAATTTATACCTAGGTTGGTTTGTATTTTTCCTCTCCTTGTTAACATATAATTTTCAACTGAGAATCAGCAGCAAATTCATCTTTGTGCTATTTATTCCTTCTTCCAGATTATGGAAGAACTCATTGAATAGGATGGGATTTAATGGAAGTTTTTTTGGTACCCACTGAATTTCAACCCCACACTCTTCTGCTTTGCCCTTTGTTGACTCTCTTTCAGCCAGCTTTCTCTCTATGTGATAGCATTCTTGTGAATTTGAATTAGTTTTGTAAGACTGTGAAAGACAATATCATAAATTACTAAAATGCAAATATAGTATATCTGCTGAGTTTCCTTCATCCTCCTAATTTGTAATTCTATCAAAAAAGCAATCAAGTTTGACTGGCAAGATATGGGTCCCTTTCTTCCTTTCTAACTCATGCTGCTTTAAAAAATAATGCTTTTCATTACAACACAGAGAATTCAATACAATGAAACAAGTACCCTATAATAATGAAATATAGAGGAAATACAAAATATAAAGAAATGAACTTTATATGGAAACCTTCTGGGCAATGTTCCAATATTTCATTAGATAACAAAATAACAGCATGCCTAAATAGACTACTTGATCATAAATAAGTAATGTAGGGAGTTATAGGTCTATACTTCATATTGCTCATAATTAAGTTCGGGGCTTGCAACGTTTAGGAGGACCATGAACAGATGCTACCCTGCCATTCCGTAATACCAAATAAGAGGACATCCTAGTAAGATGGGAGCACTTAAATTCCCTAACATTTAATCACTTTCCTTGGTAGTCTATTCCATTGGTTAATTATTGTCTCTGTTTTAAAAGTTATATATTATTTCCATTGGGCCTTGTTATGCATCTGTCCTGTAACTTAAAGAACTGTATTATTAGTGTGTGTCCTTCTTTGTACATATTTATAAACTATGATCAATCTGTCCCTTAACCTTGTCTTTGATGTACAAAATAGATGGGACTCTTAAAGTTTCCTAATCTGAGGTTTACTTTCCAAACTTTGAATATTGTTTGTAGTTCTTCTAGGAATCCTCTCTTATCATCATTCTTTTAAAATTCATTGCATATACCATTTGGCATGAATAGTATATCTAGTTTTTGTGGACAAGGATCAAACTGCGGGGAGGTAGATGGTGTTATTCTCCCAAGCTCCACCCATAAAATAAATTCCATCCATGTGATTTATCAAAATGAGATGCTGTCACGGTAGTTTATGCAGATGTCCAATATACAATTGTATATATTGTCTGAACTCATCTCCCTATCAATAGAGCTAGAATATGCTTGTACATTCTATTAGGCTTTATTAGGTGAAAAAATAAAAGTGAAGTCACTCACCCAAATGACTGAAGGAAAAAAATGCTGGTATCTTTCAAATCCCTTCCTCTACTGGCCCTAAAATAAGACATCACTCACAACAAATTCTGCAGATCTATAATCTGCCCTCTTCTTTCTTACATGAGGAAGAATGTAGTTAACAATGCTGCCATTTAAATGATCATCCCTGGAAATCTGAATTTATATCATATGGAAATGAATGAGGCAGCTCACACATTTATAAGCTATTTTTCCAGGCTCTCTGCAAACTCACACAGACATCTCTGCCTTGGTTAGACTTTGGGCTTACTTACATGGGGAAGTTGACCAGAATAGCTGTTGTAGAAAACAATATTCTGCATTAGCTCTACATATAGATACACCTATTGTGGAATAAGAATGTCTCCCCTCTCCATGAATCTTAACCCACTGGTTCTATACCAGAGTTGCTCCACGTGAGATCATGTTGCCAAGGAGGGAGAAGAGCAGAGCTATCACCTATCACCTAAACTGCTGACCAGCAGAGGAATTTGGACACTTAGAAAAGGAGTACTTTAAAAAAAGTAAAGCAGTTATTGAATATAGCTTGAACCTCTCTGGTCTGGCACCCTGGTGACCTGACCGGTTCTGAACCAGAGAATTTGCCAAACCGCAGGATGTCAATATTGTAACATAAGAATGGCCATACTGTGTCAACCAAACGTCCATATAGCCCAGTATCCTGTCTACCGACAGCAGCCAATACCAAATGCCCCAGAGGGAGGGATCACAACAGGTAATCCTCATGTAATCCTTCCCCTGTCTCCCACTTCTAGAGAAGCAGAGGCTAGGGACACCATTCCTACCCATACTGGCTAATAGCCATTGATGAACCTAACCTGAATCTATCTAGCTCTTTTCTAAACCCTGTTAAAGTTCTAGCCTTCACTGCATCCTCTAACAGTATTACAAAAACTTCCACTGCTTACTGGGCTCTTAGAAGACATTTAGGGGGAAATAAGAGCTAAATACAGCACAGAACACTCACTGGGAGCCAGAACTTGGGTGTCTGTAAACAAACTTTATGGGACTATGGGAAACTTGGCCACACCCATGATAAGTGGCCACCTGGCTAACTGTAATCATGCCAGACCATGGATGTTGCCAGACCACAGAGTGCCAGACTAGAGAGGTTCAAACTGTATTAGAACAAATATGTAACTATTTGCTGGGAGCATGCACAAGGAAAACAGGCAAATCAGTAAGAATACAAAAAGCTTAGTTGCAAAGCCTAATATAAGTGGATTAACCACCTCAGCAGTTTGGAATAAATCCTTTTTATTTGAAAATATCTAATTCAAGAGTTCATATACATGTCAGTTTAGATTTACTTTAAAAAAAATTAAGAGACTGTGGAATAGCAATGTTTACAGACTGAGATAATAAAGTGGTAGGGTAGTAGCTTTGGTACAAAAATCTGGTCCCACCAATTGTAAAGTGCATTTATTATAGCTTTATTGTTGAATCACTGCAAAAGAACAACAAAATATTACAACTAATCGAGTGCTTTTAATTTGAAACACTACTCTGAAAAAGAGTGCAATACAGAGACATTTTTGCTTTAGTTGGACTATATTTCTTATGTTCCCTTCGGTGCACAATGTATAAAATCATGATATGTGTTGAGATTACTACACATTAAATCATGCCTATTTTAAAACTTTCTCTGCAACTGTAGCCACAGCTTTGCATGAACAAAAAAATGAATCTGCTTTAGGTATAAGAGCCTATAAATCAGAAAGATACGGGAATTGATTCTTATTTACATCAAGACCACTTCACCCCTTTCTGAAAATATAAATGACCGTTTAAGTAGGAGTAAACTATATCCACATTCACTTAGTTCCTTTATCCTTTAAATGGGAATCAGGTTTTCTATCTCCTCCCCAAAACTCAGTCAAGGTAGAACATAAATCAGAGTCTATTGATATAATTCCATTATATCAATCTGACAATAGCAAAAAATCATGGACTGAAAACAGTTACTTAGTCAAGCTTCTTAGAAATTACAGAGAAGCAAAGCACATGGATTTTCACAGATTCTAAGAAGGGACCATAGTGACCATCTAAAATAGGCCATACAACTTACTTGAATTAAGTCCTGTTTGGAGTGGAAGATGACAGCACTCATGTCCATTCTGTCAAGTGAGAAACCACAACCGACATCAAACTGGCAAATGAACGTTGACTATCAACCACCTGGACAAAAGAGCAACAACATAAACCTATCTTTTCTGGGCCAATATGGTCTTGAATTGATTTATGGACCTACAATTGCACCTATAGAAAGTTCCTCCGTAGATGCCATATGCACATAAGAGAGAATTCCTCTTTAAAACAGAGCATAACTTTATTAAAAAAAATCTAATCTGTCAGGTTGTTTCAGTGATAATTACCTTAATGTCTTATTTCCATTTTGAAGTTGTGTAGCTTCATCTTCCAGCCACTAGATCTTTTTATTCCTTTGTCTGCTAGACTGAACATTCCGTTATCAATTTTTAATTCCCTCCATTAAGTACTTTTAGACTATAATCAAGTCACCCTTTGACCTTCTTTCTTAAGCCACATAGTTTCTTGTGCCTTTCGCTACACAGCAAGATTTTTTTTCAATCCATTAATCATTGTTGTGGCTCTTCTCTGAACTTTCTCCAGTTTGTCAACATCCTTCTGGAATTGTGGACACAATATACTAGCAGCAGTCACACCAGCCCAAACCAAGAGTAATAACCTCCCTACTTTATTTGATGTTTTCCTATATATACATCCAAGGATCACATTAGTCCTTTTGGCCACATTGGTGCACTAGGATCCACCATGATCTCAAAGTTATTTTCAGAGTCACTCCATACCAGGATGGATTCCCTTCCAACCATCCTGTAAAAATGGCCTGTGTTCTTTTTTCCTAACACTCCTGAGAAATCAAAGACATCATCACAAGGGGGGAGAAGTCAGAATCAATATGCCTATCCATTGCCACATTTAGAAAGGCCATTATTTGTTGAATGAAAAAGTTTCATTGAAAAAAACATAAGCATGTCTATCCAGCAACACTAAGGCGCCTTTTCCTTACCAGAACAGTACAAAGAGCAATTAGGTTTTGTTTACACTGGCATTTTCGTGATAAAACTCTTGCCCTTCAGAGGTGTGAAAAAACACACCCCTGAATGACAACATTTTTAATGGCATCGTTTCTTTGACAGGACCCATGATCTCACTGTGGAAGCTACCTCCTCTCTTTGGAGATGGTTTTATTTTGTCACTAGGGGACTCTCTCCGGGCAATAAAGAGCACCTACCCAGTAAACCTTACAATGATGCAGCTGGAGCAGCACAGTCATTCTGCAGTGTCGACATAGCCTTTGTGTAATTGGAATCACTCTCTGTATGTTTGTGTGACTCAAAACACACTTCTGAGAGAAGACTGTCAGTGATTCCAATGCAGAGCTCTCTTTAGCTATTTTATAATTAAAATAATTTCAGCTTCACAAAAGCATGCAGTCACTTTTGTTGTAAGCCATCATTTAGAAAATTGCCAGAGCCTGAATGTGTTTTTAAATACAGAACAACTGCCACTAAAGCTTATGCTCAAATTCATGTGAACAACACATAAATTATGCATAAACTGTTTGGTTACAGAATATCCAGACTACACTTTCTAGCAGCAAGATCTAATTTAGGTAGAAAAATTATATAAAAAAATAGTACTGAAGCTGTAATTTCTTAACCACTGACTTTTACTAAACTAACGGATTTCCTTAATGTGTCTTGCACTATCAGACATGAAAGCAAGGTTTGGTTGTTGCTGGGTTTTTTTTTTTTAATTATGATATAAACCAAAAAGCTATTTAACCCTGTTTAGAATTGTTCAATCAAGAAAATAATGCAATGGGGTCAATTTCAGTTCCAAACTGTGCTGATAACAAGCAGAGAGAGAATGACAAAACCAGAATTATATGCAAGGGAGGACAAACAAAGATGCTGAACAATCCCTTCCAATTTTTTTTAAGTCTAATACTGAAGTTCAAGTATATTTTCATGAAATGGGAAAATTATGTTTTAATTATGTTTAGATTGTGACTTAAGGCCTACACTGAAGGGATGTGTGTGGAAGGGCAGTGCTCACTCGAGTGCTCAGAAGAAATTCTGGATAGATTCACCAAGATACTTAGACACCTTGTATGTCACTGGGATTCACAAAGCGGGAGTTAGACATTCAGGCTTCCTCTAAAATGAATGGTGAGAGAGAGGCACCCAACAAAGGGCTTCAAAAAAGCTAGCATACTTGACAGGTTCCTTCTCCTCCTTGCAAGTTAGCCAATGGGGAAATGAGGGAGTTCAGCATGTAAAAAGCCAGGTGGGAGGGAAGTGGAGTTTGGTGCCTCCACTGTTTTTGCAGGAATTGGGGAGCGAGCCAAAGGAAGTGAACCTTCATAACTTTTAGCCCAGCAGTTAGGGTACTCAACTGGGATATGGAAAATATCTAATTCCTCTTTTGAAAGCTGTTTTGAAAGGATAGCCCTAAATATTCAATTCTGTTGTGGATCCATGACTACCTATACCAAAGAAAAAATGTGCCCAGTATAGGATTTGGAGCGATTTAAGATTTAGTAGTGTGAAAACCACAATTCTTCTTACCTTAAATCTACATGTTCTTATATTGGAGGTAAAAGAACGTGACAAAAAATAATGAAGTGGATCCGAAGTTATGCTAGTTACTAATTAACTTTGTCTCGCTGATAACAAGTGCAACATATCCTGTGTTTCCCATATACAAACACACACTCAAAACGCACCCAGTAGAGATTTGGAATAAATTTGTTTCGATGTTGCAAATTCATTATAATCTGGAATAAAAGATCTCCATTTGGGAGAAAGAAAAAAGTTAAATTAGATCTTATGGATCCTTCTTGACATATTTTAATACAAGTATTTTTAGAATTACTTCTTAGAAATTTCCTCTGTTAAGTTGGCATTTCCTAACATCCAAAAGAGAGCAATAAGTTCTTGAACTACTTCATGCTATACTCTACAGCATGTACGCTAGAGGTCTTGGAAACTCACCAGGACTATTCACAACACCCTCTCTCTTTTGGGCCATAAAAAGCTAAGAAGATCAGTAATGGTACCTTCCTTAAGCATACTTGTTAAGCTGAAATTCTTCTCCAATACATGTACTCTAAGTATTGTTCTACTCCCCTATACAGCACATAGAGAATAGTTATATACAAGTCTCAGTTTTAGTGTCAGACACAAAGCAAGAGGCATTTTAAGATTAAAAATGACCTTGCCAAACTGAAGATTATACTAGAAAGCCACCAGAAATGCTACACTATTTATATTATATAAAAATTTGAAAAAGCTTCAAGATATAATGTAACTGCCATGCTGTACCCTGAAGAAAACCAAAGGGTCTGAGATGTATTTTACAGTGCCAGGAAAAAAATATTTCTGAAACATAAGTAGAGATAAATGCGGGGGGAGGGGGAGAGGAACAACTCTCACTAGATTTTCCCAGAATTGGAACTGATTCTGAACCCTTTTGGTAGACTGCCTAACTGGTACTTCCAAATAAGATACTCTTGGTTGGCCATTTCTATCATGAACATGCTTGGTCAACAGGCATTTCACAAAAGTAATTCAATGGGTATATACAAAGTTTTGTTCCTGTTGCATATGACAATGTTTGGACATGGAGGGGTGGCAGGATGGAGAGAGAAGAGATGGAATGCTATCTGGAAGCTACAGAAAGGTCATTATCATCAAGAGGTCTTTAGACAATAATGAGATTCTGTTTGGTGTGAAATGACAGACACAGACATTTTGAGTAGTGAGTACTATCGGATAGGGACAAATCTTCCAAAATAGGAAGCTATCCAGAGCTACTTTATGGTGAGGCACTATTCTTAACTTATTTGAAGTAAAATGTTTGGCATAGAGCACGGGTTGGAAAATACCAATCCATCATCCAGATGCAGTCTGCCGGAGTTAGCCCCTGTTGAGCCCCCACACTGCTGTATTACCTTGCTCTTTGGCAATGTGACAGGGCACCTGCCCTGCACTGGCCCTTTAAGGCCAAGACTCAGGCCGGAGCCGGGGCTGAGAACAGAGCGGCCAGCTGAAGCCGTTAGGGCTAGTGAGAGCCCAGCTGGCAGCTATCTAGTGAAGCCGTTAGAGGGGGAGGGCCCAGCTGGGAGCTATATAGAGCAGTGCAGTTGCTCAGTGGAGGAGGCCAGTGAAGGGCTGACTGCAGAGGAAGCAGGGGCTTCCAGGAGGGAGAACAGCTGGGGATAGCCAGCTAGGGCTGGGAGAGGGCCAGCCAAGGCTCTCTATGGCTAGGGGCCGGAGGCAAGGCCCAGGGTTTGGAGACGGAGTACAATGCAGCCTAGGTAAGCGGGGCAGTAGAGATAACCCCAATGCCAGTGATGAGCAACCTGTGCAGACTGTAACTGGCCCTGAGAGGGGCTAGATGAGGACAGTCAGGGGGCACTGAGGCACAGGGGGGAGTGTGCACCTTGATAGATGGTGGAGAATGTGGGCACGGTAACCCCACACTGAGGCGAAAGGGGGCTACTGTGTGCAAGGTAGCCTTGGCCCGTTGTGGGGGAATTGGAGGGGAAAAAAAAATTATGAATAAGTATTGGAGGGCCTGGGAGGCCCTATGGGCTAGGCTATGGAAAAGGGGGAGCCAGCCACTACAAAGGTGTGACCCTGGACTCCATAGTAAACCAGGCCCCAAGAGCTGGGAGCAAGGGCTGAGACTGAAAACTTGTTTTGCCTGTGGGCAGAGGGGACACCTGAAGAGGGAGTGCCCCTACGAAGTGGGAGCCGGGAGGCCCCACCCAGCTAATAGGGATAAAGGGAGAGCACCCCCTGTAAAGGCAACAGGGGAGGCATGAACATGTTGGCTCTGTGGGGAGCCTGGCCACATAAGGAGGGGGTGCCCTAGGAGGACCTGGGGGACCCCGGCTAGCACAGGGAGAAGTGTGAAGCTACAAAGCACCTGGAAGAAGATGTGGGACCACCGGCCCTCGATGATAGAGGAAACTAGAGGGCGAATAGAAGGTGGTTGGGATACTGACGAGGTTGACGAGCAAGGGAGCTCGGAGCAGCGTCCCCCCAAAGGGTCTTACAGGTGGGGGCAAGCAGGACACCGGCAACACCCGCACAGATGTGGCATACGGCCAGGTGATGGCTGCGGACCTCCGTGCGATACCACAGGACCAGACAAAGATTACCATTCAGGTAAAGTTAGAGGGAAAGCCAGTGACTACCCTGGTGGATTCCGGGTGCAGCCAGACAATGGTTCGAAGGGGGCTGGTCCCAGAGTGGGAGGCGGCAGGCAGTAACGTCTTGATGCAATGCATACACGGAGATGTCAAGGCCTACCCCACAGGGTGGGTCCATCTGTCCGATGGGACAGAGGAGGTGATCTGCCGGGTAGCACTGGCCCCAAAACTTGTATACCCGGTACTCCTGGGGCGAGACTGGCCGGGTTTCAGACGCATCCTGCGTAGCTGGGACGGGCCGGCGCAGCCGCCACCAGCAAGGATTGAGGATTCGAAAAGGGGAACACCCCGAGGCCCAGAGAAGGATTATGACCCTGAGAAAACCCTCGCTTCGGAGGAAGTAGGAGAAGAGGAGGACTTCCAACGAGAAGATCCCTCCTTGACCCATGCCTGGGAACAGGCGGCGGAAGGGACAGGGGACCCCGGCGAGGGAGCCGCTACCCACCCACTCCCACGATTTTGAGGTAAGAACGGACCGATTGTATCGGATTGCGCGGATGGCCGATGGGCAGACTGAAGTTAGCCAGTTGTTGGTCCCCGTACGATACCGGAGGCAGGTATTAGACCTTGCACACGCTAATCCGTGGGCAGGACATTTGGGGCGGGAAAAAACTCTCCAGTGCATAACCCAAAGATTCTTTTGGCCAGGGATTTATAAGGAGGTTAGAGACTTTTGTGAGTCCTGCCCTGAGTGCCAGAGGACGGGGCAGGGGGTGGTGCCAAAAGCCCCCTTAGTCCCTCTTCCCATAGTGGATGTTCCGTTCGACTAGGTGGCTCTGGATTTAGTGGGACCCCTGGAGAGGTCCCGACGGGGACACCAGTATATTTTAGTTATAATTGATTATGCCACCCGGTATCCCGAGGCCATCCCACTCAAAAACACGGCGGCTTCACACTGGCAAATGAGTTGGTGCAAGTATTTTCCCGGGTGGGGATCCCGAAGGAGATATTAACAGATCAAGGGACCAATGTGACTTCTAAACTGATGGCAGAGCTCTGCCGCCTCTTGAACATTAAGTCGTTATGTACCTCAGTTTACCATACGCAAACAGATGGACTTGTCGAATGCTTTAATAGGACCTTAAAGGGGATGTTGCGGTGGTTTGTCGAGCTAGACCCAAAGGACTGGGACCGGTTACTACTGGCACTGTTATTTGCGGTGCAAGAGGTGCCCCAGGCCTCCACGGGATTCTCCCTGTTCGAGTTACTTTACAGCAGACAACCCCGGGGAATACTGGACTTATTGTGGGAGACATGGGAGGAGCAGGACTCAAAGGTGAAGGGTACAGTACCTTATATTTTGGACTTACAACAGAGACTCCATACCATAGGGGAGTTAGCTAAAGAGAACCTCCTCCAGGCCCAAAATAAACAGGCCCAATATTATAACCGAGGGGCCAAATCCAGAACATTCCAACCAGGCGACAGGATACTCCTGCTTTTACCAGCACCAGATTCAAAATTATTGGCCAAATGGCAAGGACCCTTTGAGGTCATACGAGAGGTAGGACCCGTTGATTATGAAATCAAATTATCAGGAAAACAGAAAGACAAGCAGATTTGCCATGTCAATCTATTAAAGAAGTGGAACGCCCGAGAGGGTATGCTTATCACCTTACAGCCATCAGAACCGGAGTTGGGACCCTGGGGAGGCGACTTGAAGGCAGAAGGAGCAAGGCATATCGGGGCAGAGTTGATGGAGGAACAACAGAGAGATGAACTCCCTCCTTCGGGAATTCAAACAGGTCCTAACTACACAACCGGGTAAGACTACTCTGAGTCATCATATCGTGACAGCCCCAGGTAAAACGGTCCGGGATCACATACGACCACTCCCCCGGAAAATGTGGGAGCCAGTACGGGAAGAGCTGCAGCGTATGTTGCAAATGGGAGTGATCAGGGAGTCAAGAAGCGAGTGGCACAGTCCCATTGTGTTGGTGCCTAAATCTGACGGCACAATACGGTTTTGTATAGACTTCCGGAAAGTAAATGCAATTTCATGATTTGACATGTATCCTATGCCCAGAGTAAATGAACTGCTGGAACGGTTGGGTAAGGCTCACTACATCTCGACGCTTGACCTCACTAAAGGCTACTGGCAGATCCCTCTGACACCAGCTTCCAAGGACAAGACTGCGTTCACCACACCATTTGGCTTGTTCCAGTTCATCACAATGCCTTGGGGTGAATGGGGCAGCAGCGACGTTCCAGAGGCTGATGGACAAGGTATTATATGAACATTGTGCATATGCTGCTGCATATATTGATGACATTGTTATTTACAGTAAATCATGGCCGGAACACCTGCAACATCTGAAGGCAGTCCTGGGAGCCCTGGCCGATGCTAAGCTCACTGCTAACCCCAGTAAGTGCCACTTTGGACAAAAGGAAGTATCCTATTTGGGCTACGTAGTGGGACGGGGAAAGATAAAACCCCAGGTGGACAAGGTAGAAGCCCTGAGAAATTACAAAGCTCCCACCACAAAAAGGCAAGTCCGCCAATTCCTGGGCCTAGCCGGTTACTATCGGCGATTCATACCGAATTTTGCCATGATTGCGGCACCCTTAACAGACGTAACCCAGAATACACGACCCCAAAGGGTCCAGTGGACCGCGCAGTGCGAGAAAGCGTTTCAAGCGTTTAAAGCAACGACTGACGCAAGCACCGGTTCTTTACCACCCAGACTTTACAAAACCATTTATGGTACAGACGGACGCATCTAACCGGGGACTAGGAGCTGTCCTCTCGCAGGAGCAGGAAGGGGAGGAACACCCGATCTGTATTTAAGCAGGAAATTACTACTGCAAGAACGACAATATGCCACGATTGAGAAGGAGGCCCTGGCAGTTAAGTGGGCAGTAGAGGCCCTGCGCTATTATCTGCTAGGGGGCGCCTTCACGTTAATAACAGACAATGCACCATTACGGTGGATCCAGTCAATGAAGGATACCAACCCTCGTATCATGTGGTGGTATTTGGCATTACAGCCTTATAAATTTGAAGTCTACCACAGGCCGGGGAGAGCCCATAACAATGCAGATTTTTTTTCTAGATCCATAGCCAATGATGGGACGGTGGAAGGGGATGGAGTCCTGGAAAGGGGGGTGAGTGATGGGGCATCGTTGCCCCACACTGACAGCAGTGGGGTGACCCTCTGGGGAGCATGCCTGCCGACGCGCCGATGTTGCGGCGCATGCTCAGAGGCAGCTAAGGCCTTGAGGGGAAACCAGATCCTGAGGGAAGGTATGAGAGGCCCGGCTGGGGCCGGTAGAAGAAGGGAAGCTCGATCCGAAGGGGAACGTGTGTGACAGGGCACCTGCCCTGCACTGGCCCTTTAAGGCCGAGACTCAGGCCGGAGCCGGGGCTGAACAGAGCGGCCAGCTGAAGCTGTTAGCTGCCAGCTGGGCTCTCACTAGCCCTATCTAGTGAAGCTATTAGAGGGGGAGGGCCCAGCTGGGAGCTATATAGAGCAGCACAGTTGCTCAGTGGAGGAGGCCAGTGAAGGGCTGACTGCAGAGGAAGCAGGGGCTTCCAGGAGGGAGAACAGCTGGGGATAGCCAGCTAGGGCTGGGAGAGGGCCAGCCAAGGCACTCTCTGGCTAGGGGCCGGAGGCAAGGCCCAGGGTTTGGAGACAGAGTACAACGCAGCTGAGGTAAGCGGGGCAGTAGAGAACCCCAATGCCAGTGATGAGCAACCCATACAGACTGTAACTGGCCCTGAGAGGGGCTAGATGAGGACAGTCAGGGGGCACTGAGGCATGGGGGGGGGGAGCATGCACCTTGACAGGCAGGTACATGGGATCACAGCTTCCGCTGGCTATCGATCGCTGTTTCCAGCCCTTGGGAGCTGTGATCACCTGTCCCTGAAGAGGTACAGGTAAATATAGTGGCAGTGACCCACAGGGACTAACTCTGGTGAATCACCAAAGTTTTATTACCCACCAGTGACATAGAATACTATGACTGGAAGGGACCTCGAGAGGTCATCGAATCCAGTCCCCTGCCTTCATGGCAGGACCCAGTACTGTCTAGACCATCCCTGATAGACATTTATCTAACCTACTCTTAAATATCTATACTATAGCTTGGACCAGCCCTATAACTTGGATTGGAAGGATTAGATTTAAATTGGTAAGTAAATTGGTAAATGTTGGTTTTTCCCATTCATCAGACAAAAATATTTTCAATGACAATAATAAAAATGATCAGATAAGCAAAGTAATAAAAATGCTGTTTGGCAACTTAGAATTTGATTTCAGGATAGTTATGTTGTATATTTTAAAATGTGATGTTGATAATTTGTGTATTAATGGTTATAAAGATTTTACTTTTTGAATCTCATTGTCTATGGCCATTAAATTGTCTGATACCGCCAATTGTTTGATTCCCTACAACTGTAAAACTTTAAGATAAAATTAGAAAAAAAGGTTTACCAATAAATTTGTATTCATTGTTATAAAAATACTGAATTCTGCCAAGCTTAACTATCATATTCATTAATTCCTAGCAGATAACTTAGTAAAGTAGCCTTTTCTTGTTCATAGGCAGCTTATAGTACATATTTTTTATTCAAAATCATTCACTAAATAATTCAAATGTTTTTATTTCAACAAATATTCACTGAAATTTGTTTGAGGTATTAATTCAGCTCTGATATCTATATTCATATATTACAGAAGGAAATGAAAGCATTGTGTAGCTTTCTGTGGCTCAAGGTCAGGACACCTGGTAGCGGCGGGTGATGAGTACATCCACTGAATGAAAAGCAGTTCTGACCTCAAGACTACACAGTCTAACTGTCTATGGCTCTGGCCTTCTAGGTGGGGGTTAAGCAATTAAACAGACCATCTCTCAAACCTCCTAGCTGAAGTAAACAACTATGGTCTGTGGCTTTAGCCTCCAGATAGAGCCATGCGGTTAAACAGTCCCAAGGAAGGGCAGATTAAGCAACACAGTCTGGGTCATAGGCATGGAAACCATCTATAGAGCAGTTCACCTTGTGGAGCACAAAACAATAGTGTATGGATCAAGTTATCTAGGACAGGGGTTGAACTAGACAGTCAATGGCTCAGACTACTAGGTTGAAGGCCAACCCAATAAGCAGTCAATATATCTTGCCTTATGGCCTAAAAGGTACTGGCAGGGGTAGAAGGAACCATGGCCCACCCTGCTTTACTGGGCCCTTGAAGTGACAGGTTTTTCTATCACACTGTCATTGAGGGAAATGTGCTGCCTCATTCCTTGGCACCACAACAGGACCAAAGTTTCATTTCCCTGAGCCACTTCTTACTGTTCCATCCCCACTGGGGCCTGTCACTGTTCAGCAACTTTTCTTCCGCTCTTCTGTGATGTCATCAACCTTCCAGAATTGTGGTTTGCCCTTTTATTCCCTGCTACTGGTTGCAGCTTCCTGAGAAAGATGTCTGCCTCCTTCCTTAGTCCAGCCCCAACTGAATTGTAGGACTCTGCTTTTATGCTTCCCAGAAATTCCAGCAAAGCAGGTGAGGTGGAGTTAGCTGCATCCAAGAGTTAACCCCCTCTGTACCAGAGTAAGGACACTACTATTTCACTCTCCTCATTGTTAAGGTTGCCTGATCAAGTTCCTTAAAATTTTTTAAAACTTTGACTACTTCAGCTTAAATTTTCCTGCTGCATATAGATTCAGGTTGAATTTAATTTAATTTTATTTATTAAAGTTTCAGCAAAAATAGTTCAGCAATTTCCAAGAACACCATTAGGGAAAAATACTCCTTGTAAAAATATTCTTACATTTCATTCAAAAGCACTAGTGCCTCCAAGCTTTGGAACAAGGTTTTCAAATGTGTTATCTTTCATACTTATGTCTAGGTTATACCTTACTTGTGAAAATCTACCCAAGTACGGCCAAGTTACAGAATTTGAAATATCTGTTTTCAGATGCTCAGCAGAGGCTTGTTAGAATTTGCCTTCAGATTCTCCAAATATACTATCTGTAATAAGCATGCTACCACTACCCTAGACTGTATGGGCTGTGCAGGACTTTTTGCACGTGTTGCTCTGGATTAGCTGGGGTCACTGCCATACCATGCATTAGAATTAAAAAAAACAGACTTTCTCTCTTGTGGTCTCCAAACTCCCCTGCTGGAAGTCAGGTAGTGAAAAGGAACTAAGAGTTTGACTCAAATATAGATGGCATAAGCACTGGTTCTGGGACGGAGCAGAAAAAGTAGACTGAGACAAGGATCCTGAGGGTGAAGATGGGGACTGACAGGGTGGGAAGGAGGTGGGCAGTGGATGGAGATGGAGAGAAAAATTGGATAAAGAGCCAGGGTAAGAGTGGGAGACAAGGGCTGGACAAGGAAATTGGGACTAGAATCTATGTACAGATAGATGTTGCAGCTGTTTGCTATGCATAGTGTGATGTAAAGTTTGTCAGTCTTTAGCATTAGCAATGTCAGCAAAAACCAAATTTTTGTTGCATTTATATAACCAGCCCCCTTTTTCCATTATGTTTGAGATTCATTTCAGATTAGCAGTTCACCAAATAAAGAACATATACAGAATTTCTAAGAATTACAACTTTTATGTAGTGAAATGAAATATCTGTTCTTCTGTGACTAGGTAATATCCAATATGTAGCAGTGTGGGAATGTGCTCTTTCCAAGTTAAATGTACTGAGAAACAGCAGGAAAGTCTGAAAATGTGTACATCAATATTCTCACCCACAACTTTTTAAAACACGGAAAAATTTATTTTAGCTAAAGAAGATTTTCCACACCGTCTGTGAAACCAGACAGTGCAAAACTCTGACAAGTCCAATTAGCCAGACACCTTTGCCCTTTCTGAACCTGGACTGCAGAAACAGAAAGAGGCACAGACAGGAAAGGCACTTTAACATTTAGCATTCATAATTGTTTTTTGTACTTAACTTTCCAACTAATTAACCTTTCTTAATAAAGAAAAAGTTATACATTAATAACTAAAGCAGAACTCAAACAGCTGACTCACTATTATTAAATGACTGTTTCCGTTACTTTTTCCGCTGTTTCCATTTTTTACAAAAACCTCATTCTTTTAATTTAATAAAAGCCTTTCTGGACCTATTACTACTTCACTTCCAAACAAATAAGTAAAAACACAAAACAAAATAATTGCCCTACACACTCCATTAGAAGAAGTTTAACAATTAATTTAAAAATGTTTTAGGGATTTAGAAGACTTTAAAAGGGGATTTCTTTGCTGTTCCCACACACAAAAAAAGAAGTTTCGTATATATGGTAGCACTATATCTTTTTTCACATGTGATAAGTTTGCGGACTGCAATCGTAGGGGCTACTGCCTCATTAGTATGTGTCTGTATGATCCACAAGGTTCCCTCTAAGCTGCTTGGCAGCACCACACCACAACTGCTTAATCAGCCCCTCCCAATCAGACAGCTCTGTGAGTGGAGCCCTGAGCCCCTGACTCAAAGGGGCTGTGCTGCCATGTAGCTTAGAAGGAACACTGGTGATCTAATAAGGCCAATATTTAAAAAATATGATTTATAATATAAGGCATACATCTATGCATATTTGGTCCACATGTATGTTACACTTGTAGAAATAGAAATTTGGGGGATAATGCAGTATGTCACATTTATTGTGATGACAGAATTCATTTTCTGTTCCTTGCCACTAAAATTATCCACCACACATGCATCCATCTTTGTATATGTTTTAGTCCATAGATCCTCTTCTGTCCCACTGCCCCAGGGCACTGAATGAGCATGAATGAGCACCGAATGGCAGAAGGGACTTTGATCTTCTTTTCTGGATAGGGCGTTTGTCTCTCTCTCTCTTGGTGGACTCTTTTGCTGGGCTTCCTCACATTGTTCTTTGGCCATCAAAGTGGTGCCACCAGGTAAATAACAGAATCTTACAAGGTAATTCTTAATAGGCTACAGGCTGGAACTCCCTGGTCTGGCACCCTGGGGTCCTGGATGAGGGAATTCGCCAGACCGGGGAAGGTCACCTGCAACTAGTCCCCTCACCCTGCCACCCCTCCCCACAGCCAGCTCCTTTAGCCCCACTGCTGGCCATGTGACACAGCTCCCCCAGACCCACTGCTGGCATGGCAGCACACAGCCCTGGCTCTCCTGCCATGGCACCAGCCCCACTGCTGGGCAGCACATGGACCTGGCTGAGCTGCCCTGGTCCCAGCTGGGTTGCCGCAATGACACTAGCCCTACTGCTGGGTTGGTATGCAGATCCGATCAGGCTGCCAGCCTTCCCTGGCTCCAGCTGGTTTGCTGCGGCCCTGGCTTCACTGCCTCAGCCCTAGATGGGCTTTACCTGCTGGGCTGCCGTGGCCTGGCCTTACTGCTAGCCAGCTGGCCACAGCTCTGCCCTCTCTGCCAGGCCAGCACATAGCCCCGATGGAGCTGCCATGACACCAACCCTCCTGCTGGGCTGGCACGCACGGGCTGCTCTGGCCACAGCTGCGTTGCTGGGCTGCCATTACTCCACTACCATGACCCTGCTACCGCTGCCAGGCTGCTGAGGCCCTGGCCCTGCTACCACCACTTTTGCCATGTGGGAGGCTGTCAGCTGCTGGCTCTCTTGCCCCGGGGCTCTCTCCTTTAGGAACATCCTGGTCCTGCCAGACCATGGATGTTGCCAGATGAGAGAGTCCTGGTTTGAGGAGGTGCAACTTGTGCTTACAAATTCATCCAAAAGTGGTTACAACTTGGGAAGTTACATAATATCATACTGGTAACTAGAATTCATTAAAAGGGTGATTTAATTCTTCAGCCCTACATGTATGTCTGTTTGCTGTCTGTTTTTGTATCTGTTGTATTGCATACACAGTACCGTATCTATCTCTCTCAGAGTCAAAACTGTCTAGATCCTCATATAGCCCTTGTTACAGTGTTACCTGAGTTCCTGGGCATGTGGTACCATGTATAATATTATTTAATGGACAACTGTTAGAAGACAGTAATAACCTACTCACTTAAACAAAAGATTCCCTCGTAATGTGTTTTACTGCCAGTTTGATTTGCCAACAGAGTTAAATGTATAGGCTGTCACCCAGCCTACCTGGAAATAATTTCCTATACTGATGCTAAAAATATTTAACACTAATTTGCTCCATTTATAATCAGCTGGTCACGAAAACTATGAAGTGCATTATTTTAATTTTTGAGCCTCAAGCGCTAAAATCACTATAATGAAAGAAGTCACCATAAGCAGATCTGATTATTAAATGGATAACATGTCATGCTTGAAAGATTCCAATAGACTCATTATGCTTAAAGCATTTCTGGAAATAGATCTTCTCCAGACACACTGTGATTCTGCTTTTTCTCTTCTTACCCTCTCTCTCTCTCTCTCTCTCTCTTTTTTTTTTTTTTTTTTTTGCAATAATGAGGTTTGGATTTTTTTAACCTTCTTAATTGTAAATGTCACAGAGTAATGTGTATATATAACACAGTTGAGGTTCCTGCAGGAGTCCTTCTCCTGGTAAATAGTATAACGTACTAATACCAACTTAACACCCTTGTTCTAATCTACCAAAAACCTCTCTTGTGGGTACATCGCACTGCCTTGTCCACTGACACAGAGGATGTAACTCACAGAAGAACCAGCATGTATGTAGGGGAAGAGGATACAATGCCCAAAAGCTGATATAGGATGCATCTACACTGCACCATTTTTCCAGAATAATGGCCATTATTCTGGAAAAACAATACTAGTGTCCACACAGCAATTGTGTTATTTTGAAAGAAAATTGAAATAACGGAGGGCTTTTTCTGATGCTGGTAAACCTCATTCCATGAGGAATAATGCCTCTTCCAAAAAAGCTCTTTCAGGATCGGGGTGTATGGATGCTCCACTGCTGCTATGTCGAAATAATTCCTCACCAAGGCCATTCTAAAGTTATTCCTCCCCAGTTCCTCCTGGGGTTCTACATCGAGATACCACATTCACATTAAGGAAGCCTGCCTCGGACTAATTTTGAGGCTTCCCTGTAGTGTGTACTCTCTATTTGGAAATAAGCTATTCTGGAAGATATCTTCCAGAATAGCTTTTTCCAAAATAAGCTTGCAGTGTAGACGTACCCATAGGGATTATGCATGCTGCTCAGATCTATAGACTCAAATCAGCTCCTACTGAAATAACAAGAAGGGTTCCCCTTGAGTTCCATGATGCTCAGGCTTTGGGATCCTTAAAGCACTGACAAGATGGGCTCATGGAAGCAGGACAGATATCACAGGGATAGAGTCACTGGAAACAATTATGAAGTTTGACTGGTCACTCCCACCATGATAGTGGTATGAGAAGGACAATACTAGTCATAACTACTGTAGCAAAGAGGCTGCACTAATGAACACAGAAGAGTATAGCACATTATGGGGCTCTAGACCAGAACTACTCAACACAGGGGTTTGTGGCCCACGGTGCCACACAGGTGGGATCCTTTGAACATGGCCTCCACTGAGCACATGCTCCACATTGGCGAGGCATCTCCCAGGCGGGGTGAGCACTGAAAGATACAAGCGGATGGGCTGGCTGGATGTACAGATGACATTTCTAGCCCCGAGAGAGGAGGTGTCGGGAGCAACAGGGCATTGTGGGAAGTGCTTTGGATCCATACCCGTCAGTGTAAAAAGATATTTGCATATATATTTGCATTTATATGCAACCACACTTAAGTTGCAGCCCTCGGCATGTGCTGTGTGTACCTTTGTGGCCCCCGGGGCTTCCAAAGTTGAGTAGTCCTGTTCTAGGCAGCACTAGTAAACTGGTGCTCCTATGCCCAAAGGCAGCTGGGGGTAAAGAGGATGACAATTTTTTAGAGATGAGTTTTTTTAATGTTCAGCAACACACTAATGACATATTTTTTTCCAAAGGAAATTGTAAACTATGGTCCTGTAGCCTAGCACAATAAATTCAGAAATTGACAATATATACCCAAGGTTGGCAAATACTCGTTAAATGTCTTCTTTGCCACTTAAATGACTCTTTCACAGGTTCAGTTTTCAGTCTCTTTCATAGGACTGGCAGGTTTTTTCACTTTTAAGCTAACTAGGTCCTTTCAGGAGGAAGCAGAGCCACAGAACAGGGATAGGAAGAGGTAGATGGGAGTACATTAAGGGCACGTTTACACACTAGGGCTAAAGTCGAATTAAGCTACGCAACTTCAGCTACATCAATTGTGTAGCTTAAGTTGAAATAGCTTATTTCAGCTTTTGGTGCTGTCTACACAGCAGCAAGTCGGAGAAAGAACACTTTTCCTCTGACTGCTCTTACTCCTCATAAAATGAGTCGGAGTAAGAAGTCATCCAGCTCGACATTATTTTGACATTATGTCAAAATAACTGCTTGAAGTGTAGACACAGCCTGTGTTATTTCGGAATAACAACAATTATTCCAAAATAATGCTGCTGTGTAGACATATCATCAGACTTAGTGGTGTCCCAAATTTTTGGGTGCCCTTCACAGTTGAGTATTATTTATTTTGGTAAGGATGGCCTTGCAAATAACAAATATATTTTACAAAAAATTCTTTGGTGGTTCACAGATTTCTTACAAATTCAGAGCATAATCCAATATGTATTAACTTCAGTGAGTACTCTGTCTTACCCTTTGTTACTTTTTACTTTGTGTTTAAGTCAAGACTAGCATATGAAAGGAATAAGCTCTTTCTTTTAGGGAGCATGTAGACTGCAGGGTTTTTTTGGAAAAACTGACATTTTTCCAAAAGAACTTCATTTACGTCCACACTGCTATTGCGTTCTTTCGAAAGAAAATTGAAAGAATGCAGGGGTTTTTCCGACATTGGTAAACCTCAATCTATGAGGAAGAACACCTTTTCTGAAAGAGCTCTTTCGGGAAAAGGTGTGTGTGGACGCAGAAGAGGGAGTTTTTTCGAAAGAAGAGGCCTCCAGGAAAAAGCACAGGCGCCCTTGTGGCCACTCTGTCCATAGTAATCACAGCTTACCTGCAAGAGAGTGTCCAATAAGTGTGGATGCTCTCTTTCGAAAAAGCAGATCACTTTTTTGATGTGCTTTTGAAGTGTGGATGCTCTCTTTTGGAAGACTTTTTTCAGAAGATCTTTTACGAAAAAGCTTCTTTCGATAGACGCCTGCAGTCTAGACGTACCCTTTGTCTTAATTATAATGATCTTACAGAAAGCCCTCATCTATCATGATGCAATGGTTTATATATACAGTGTTTAATATACAGCATTTAATTCCTACACTGTAATTTAAAGACTGCATATGTTCAATCTTGCAAGAGGTCAAGCACCTACAATGCCCATTAAAAATACCGGAGACCTCAGCACCTTGAAGGATCTAGCCCTGCCATTTTATTTTAAAAAAATGCTGTATAGGGATCCTGTGATAGGATGAGGCAGCCCCGCACTGAGCCCGCAGGGCCCAGCCAGGGTTACCTGGTTGCAGAGGACTCTCCCCCGCAGCCATACCAAGCATCCCCGGGCTGTAGCTCCACTATAAAAGCCTGGGGAAGGACTCAGTCTGGGGTGGCAGCTGGAGGAGAAGAACCGGTGAAGGGAGCTCCCAGCACAGCGGTCACCAGAGACCCCAGAAGAGGCCAGTGGGAACACGGAGGCGAGCTGGTGCATCCCAGAGGCTGCCCGCCGAGGAGACGCCAGCCCAGAGGGTGCAGCAAGCTGGATGAGTACGAGTCAAGGAACCCCAGTGAACCAGGTAGGAAGTGACCCAGGGCAGGAGCAGGAACCGCCTCTCCCATCCCAAGAACCTCGGCGCGTTTCGGCTGGATTGCCCCGCCGAGGGAGTGACACGCTATCTGGTCACTCCCAGGGCCCTGGGCCGGAACCCGGTGGAGTAGGGTGAGCCCGGGTCCCCCTACCTGGGGTGCATCCCCGCTACAACCCTGAACTGTGTTTTGGACTCAGGCTGGAGGGCCTTGGCCTTGCCTTAAAGGGCCAGACTTAAACTGTGTTTTGGACTCGGGCCAGAGGGCGTTGGCCTTGCCTTAAAGGGCCAGATTTAAACTGTGTTTTGGACTCAGGCGGGAGTGGCCCGCCACACGTGGTGGAGAATGCGGGCACGTTCTTCCCCTGCGACGAGGGGAAAGTAAGGAGACCCACTTAACAAAAGAGAAAAAAAAAAGAGAGATAGAGAGAAAGCAAAGGGAGAGATAAGAGATGGGGCGGTTTAGAAAGAGGTAGTGCCCCCAGAACTGTAACTATGGGCAGGTGCTGATGGTTGGCCAGAGGGCGCGGAGGTGGGACGAGGCCAAGATTATAGTGCTCGTGCGGGTGAACGGAACCCCCACCACCGCCCTGGTGGACTCAGGCTGTAGCCAAACCATTGTCCGGATGGGGGTGGCCGGGGGGTTGGACCAGCTAGGACCCCCAGTAAAGATGATGTGTATCCACGGAGATGTATGATCCTACGCCACAGCCTGGGTAAGGTTGGAAGATGGGCAGCGTGGGGCACGCAGGCTAGTGGTGGTAGCCCCGAAGTCACCCTATCCAGTGATCCTTGGGCGGTACTGGCCGGGGTTTACCGAACTACTGCAAGAAGGAAGTGACCTAATGTCAAATATCATCCTAGCGTGGCGAGCTCGCCAGTCCCAGATAAGCCAGCCCCTCAAGGTAGCGGCGAGGGAAGGGGCCTCACAAGACTCTATGCCCGGGAGACCAGCGATGAGCATGGGCGGCACCCCTATTGGTCCCCCACCCGTCGACCTAGAGCTCGATGGGGACTTCCTAGAAGAACAACGGAACAACCCCACACTTAGCCGAGCCTGGGAGCAAGCAGGTACTCGCCCAGAAGGAAAGGAGCAGGCTCCAAGCCAGCCCCAAGCCCTGCTTTGAGGTACGGCAGGACCTTCTCTACCGCCTAGTACGGGACCCCCAGACCCAGGATGAGATGTGCCAGCTGTTAGTCCCATGTTGTTTCTGCCAGGGCCTGTTACAGTTGGCCCACGCAACCCCCTGGGTAGGTCATATGGGCCGAGAGAAGACACTGCAGCGAGTGGCATGACAGTTCTTCTAGCCAGGAATCTACCATGAAGTGCGAGAGTACTGTTCATCGTGCCCCGAGTGCCAGAAGGCTAACCCTGCCAGCATTCCCCGGGCCCCTCTGGTGCCTCTACCTGTAGTGGGAATGCCCTTTGAGTGCATTAGCCTAGACTTGGTGGGCCATCTGGAAAGGAGCCAGACGGGGCATAAATATATCCTTGTCGTAGTGGACTATGCTACGCGGTACCCAAAGGCAGTCCCATTGCGAACGGCTACCACCCACATCATTGCTGGGGAGGTGCTAGAAATATTCTCCCGGGTGGGTCTGCCCCGGGAGATCCTCACAGAACAGGGGACGAACTTGACTTCGCGACTCATGGCGGCGCTGTGTCGTTTACTGAACATCTGTGCACTCAGGACCTCAATCTACCACCCGCGGATGGTCGGGTTGGTAGAGTGCTTCAGTCGCACGTTGAAGACAATGCTGCGCAAGTTTGTGGAGGAAGATGCCCATCACTGGGATAAGATGCTCCCAGAACTGATGTTGGCGGTGCGAGAGGTGCCTCAGGCCTCTACGGGGTTCTCGCCCTTCGAGCTCCTGTACGGACGACAGCCCCAAGGGATTCTAGACCTCGTCTGGGAGACCTGGGAAGAACAAGAGACCCCAGCCCGAGGCTCCGTACACTACATCCTGCGCTTGCGGGACTGGCTTTGGGAACTAGAGCGTTTGGCACAAGAGAACCTACGCCAAGCCCAGGAGGTCCAGGCAGCTCATTACAACCAGGGATCCAGGACCCGGACCTTCCAGCCAGGAGACCGGGTACTACTGTTGCTCCCCTCCTCAGAATCCAAGCAGCTAGCAAAATGGCAAGGCCCATTTGAGGTGGTGAGACAGGTGGGTCCGGTGGACTATGCAGTACGGCTGCCAGGGCAGAGGAAAGAGGCGCAGATATATCATATAAACCTGCTCAAGGGGTGGAAGGAGCGAGAGGCCCTGATGATCACCCCGTACCCCATGGAGCCGGAGTTGGGGCCATCCACAGAAGAGGACCCCATGTCCACGCGCCCAGATGTCATTCCTGACCTCGATACAGAACAGCGGGAACAGCTCTGCCAGCTGCTGAGCCGCTTTCCCCAGGTCCTGTCGTCTAAACCTGGCAAGACGAGCTTGGCGAGCCACCGCATAGCCACCCCACCCAGGGCAGAAGGTGCGTGACCATCATCGCCTGTTGCCCAGAAAGTTGTAGGACACAGTGAGGAGAGAATTGGACCAAATGCTAGCTCTGGGCATGGTAGAAGAGTCCCGAAGTGACTGGAGGAGCCCCATAGTCCTGGTGCCAAAAGCGGATGGGTCAGTCTGGTTTTGTGTGGACTTCAGGAAGGTAAGCACTATCTCCTGTTTCGATGCCTACCCGATGCCATGGGTGGACAAGCTGTTGAAGCGGTTGGGTCGTGCCAGAGTCATATTCACTCTTGATTTAACTAAAGGCTACTGGCAAATTCCCCTGACACCGGCATCTCACGAAAAAACGGCCTTCCCAACCCCTTTTGGACTCTTCCAATTTACAACAATGCCATTCGGCCTTCACGGGGCAGCAGCCACCTTCCAGCGGCTCATGAATAAAGTATTAAGTCCACATAATGACTATGCAGCAGCATATATCGACGATATTGTGGTATACAGCCGGAGTTGGACAGAACATCTCCGACAGCTGACCCAAGTGCTGCAGGCATTAGCTGAGGCCGGCCTCATGGCCAACCTGGCCAAATGCCACTGGGGATATCCTGAGGTGAGCTATCTAGGTTATACGGTAGGGAAAGGGCAGCTCCGACCCTTGATAGACAAAGTCCAGGCTCTGCAGGAGAACCCTACGCCTACCACGAAGAGGCAAGTATGGCAGTTCCTGGGGCTGGCGGGATACTACCGCCCCTTTATACCGAACTTTGCGACCATCACAGCGCCCCTTACAGACCTCACTAAAAACCCCCAGGTGCGCCGCATAGAGTGGATCGTTGACTGCAAAGCTGCCTTTCAGGCCTTGAAGAAGCGGTTAGCCCAGGGGCCGGTGCTCATTCAGCCAGATTTTGACAAACCGTTCATTTTGCAGACAGATGCCTCCCGAGTAGGACTAGGAGCGGTATTATCCCAGGTGATAGAGGGGGACAAGCACCCCATTCTCTACCTTAGCCGCAAGCTATTCCCACGGGAGAGTAGATACTCTACGATAGAGCAGGAGGCCCTCCTGGCGAAATGGGCCATAGAGTCCCTAAGATATTATCAGCTGGGGAGCCAGTTCACCTTAGTAACTGACCATGCCCCCCTGAGATGGCTCCATTCCATGAAAGATTCAAACGCGCAGCTCATGCTCTGGTACTTGTCATTACAACCTTTTGCTTTTCTGGTAGTGCATAGGCCGGAAAAAGCCCATAGTAACGCGGATTTTTTTTTCAAGGACAAGTGAAGAGGGGTCGGCCGAAACCCTGTCGCCGACCCTCTTAAGGGGGAGGGTGTGTGACGGGGTGAGGCAGCCCCGCACTGAGCCTGTAAGACCCAGCCAGGGTTACCTGGCTGCAGAGGCCCCTCCCCCGCAGCCTTACCGAGCATCCCCGGGTTGTAGCTCCACTATAAAAGCCTGGAGAAGGACTCAGTCTGGGGTGGCAGCTGGAGGAGAAGGACCGGTGAAGGGAGCTCCCAGCACAGCGGTCACCAGAGACCCCAGAAGAGGCCAGTGGGGATGCGGAGGCGAGCTGGTGCATCCCAGAGGCTGCCCGCCGAGGAGATGCCAGCCCAGAGGGTGCAGCAAGCTGGACGAGTACGTGGGAAGGAACCCCAGTGAACCAGGTAGGAAGTGGCCCAGGGCAGGAGCAGGAACCTCCTCTCCCGCCCCGAGAACCTCGGCGCGTTTCGGCCAGATTGCCCCACCGAGGGAGTGACATGCTATCCGGTCACTCACAGGGCCCTGGGCCGGGACCCAGTGGAGTAGGGTGGGCCTGGGTCCCCCTACCTGGGGTGTGTCCCCTCTACAACCCTGAACTGTGTTTTGGACTCAGGCAGGAGGGCCTTGGCCTTGCCTTAAAGGGCCAGACTTAAACTGTGTTTTGGACTCGGGCGGGAGTGGCCCGCCACAGTTCCTTACAAAAATGACATTGTTCTTTTTGAAGTTTCAATAGGGAAAATAAGAAAATACGCCATTCTAGGAAGCAGTGACTGCTTTAGTGAAGCTTTGCAAAATGCAAAAAAAAAATAATAGTATATTCTATTGCAAGGTATTAATAGCAAATTGGGTTTTTAATAACTGATGCTTAATGCATGTTAATGAGGGGAAGAACATGGTTCTGCTGCTACTAGAGGCCTCAGAGGTCTAGTTTGGAAAGACATCAAAAGGGTAAGTTTTATTAAAAAAATATAATAAATGTGAGCTTAGTTTCCAAATTATTGTGTTCTAACTTGTTTTAATTGATTCTCTTATTCAGTCCTGTTTGAAGTTTGACACTACAGCCCTAGTGGAAAGACAGACCTGGATTTAAGTACCAATTTGGCCTTGGTATTATTGCGCAAAATCTTCACGGTTCTTTTAAAAATATATAAAGCTTCAAATCCTAATAAAAGGAATAAGAATCAATCTTCTGGTTGATGCCAAGACAATATTGAATTTCATAAATAAAAACTCCTGAATTACACCTTTTTCAAGAAAAGTTGAGTTTGAATAGGGTTTCTGTATCGAATCACATGTCACCTTTAGCTTTCTAGCCATTAAATAAACTCTTCTTAATAGAGGCAAACAAATATTTTGCATAGTCCCCAGAATGCACTCATGTATTTTTAAATGTTACACCTGATAACAAAATCCGACAGTGGCAAATGTTACTGTTTTGTATTTTTCATGCATTAAAATTATTTGAATAATAAATCTGCGGTACACTAAATTGTGCTAGATGCATTTTAAAGAAAAAGGCCTAGTGGGAACACAGAATAGAAAATTTCCATCTCCATTTTGGCTCTACTTTGACTCCACTTGCTAACCTATAAAGATGCTACTCTGCAAGCTTCCCATGACTAATAGCAGAGAGAAGTGTTCCAGGGTAAGAGCCAGAGCTCAGGAAGCCCAAATGTTTGGATGCACTCCCACAGATGCAGATCATGCCTGCTCTAGCAGGAAGATGCATGCTGCATGAACAATGTGAAGTGTTTGCTTTAATCCTAGTTATCCATGACCCAATGCACAGCAAACTATGCAGATTAATCTTGATCCTGATAGAAATAATCTGTAGAGGTGGTGATAGAGCAGTGGGGCCAAGGCCAGTGAAGATATACATACATAATTACCACTGCTTTTGCTGCTCTTTTGAGGAACACTTATGCTATGGATTCACCTAACTGTAGTCTAATGAAGATCATATTTTCAAAAGCACAGAAGGCAGTTCGATATCTAACTTGCATTGACTTTCAATGGGAGTTAGTCCCTGGCTGCTGCTTGTACTTTGGTAAATCTCTACCTAGTGTAGGCCACATTCCAAATTGGTGTAAATCGGCAATTCTCCATGGATACGGTATAAAGAATAAGATTAATCCCTTACATACAGAATTCCCGAAACCAGCACTCAAATCCACTAACACAAACTCCTACCTGAAGAGCTATTATGTTTTCTGTGGTGGTGAACAATTATGTAGGGGTAAAGCACTGAAACAGAAGTGATGGAAGGATTAGGGCCTTTGTCTCTGATCAAGCACGCTAATTTAGTGGAAAGTTTCATTACATGAGAGGAAAGATCATAATGTAGTTAAAACACCAGCCTGAGGGATACAGGCAATCTGATTCAACTTCTAGATAAACTTAAAGATATCAAGAGGAATGTAAATGGTTGAGAGAAGAACAAGAAAACCGGGTGAATGAGCTCAGAAATATTTATTTCCCTCTTTTTCTTTAGGCCACTCCTATTATGTTCCAGCAGGTCAGCGCCATAGTTCACAGCTGCTGGCACTACAGGCTTTTCACCATCAGGCCTGATCTATGCTAGCACTTTACATTGACTTTAGCTGACTAAGGCCAATTTTCTAAGTGATGCATCCACACTACCATGACTCTTGCATCGACCTTAAGGGCCACTGAAGTTGATTTCTATATTCCTGCTTTTCATGAGGAGTAATGTTATTCCCGACCTTACATGGTCAAATTTTTGCTAGTGTAGACACAGCACTGCCGGAAAGTCAACACTATTGGCCTCCAGGATGCCTCCCGCAGCTTCCCACTCTGACCAGAACTTGTGCCTATATTGCTCACCTGATGAGATAAAAAAGTCCTGGGAAAGGTAGAATGGCCTGTCCCACTTAGCCAGTGTTCCAAGCCCATAGCGAGCTAGCAGCACACCATGGCACAAGTGGAGATGGCATTTAATAATCCCAAGAACAGTGTGATGACTTCAAGGACTTCTGCTCCCATGGGCTCTAGTTTCCAGGGGCACAGATAAGCCCCTACATGGAGTGTCCATGAGATCTTGGACCTCCTCAAAGTGGGTGAGATGAAGCCATCCTTAATGGGCGCCAAACCAGTAGGAGGAATGCCGCGATATATGGCAAGACTGCAACCTGCATAGGAGCTAAAGTTTATTCCAGGGACACCCAGCAGTACAGAATCAAGATCAAGGAGCAGCACCAGTCCTACCACAAGGCAAAAGAGGAGAGTGGACAGTCTGGTGCAACACCTCACACATGCAGTTTCTCCAACCAGTTGGATGCCATTTTGGGGGGGGGGAGTGGCCCACCAGCATCTCCCGCATGGTCATGGAGTCTGGCCCAGACACAACTGGCATCAGATGCTGGAGACAGTTCCCCCTTCTCAGGATGTCTCCCAGTCCAGTACCGACACCAGGGAAAGCACTTCTGGTGAATTCACAATCTTTGTCTAACTACAAGCCAATTGAGGCAATGGGGTGTGAGGTGGAGCATGCTTCAGTGTGTGTGTGGGAGGGGACAGAACAGCTTATTCACGTGTCTGCAGCTGGAGTGGGAGACTTGTCTGCACAGCTCCAGGAAGCGCTGTCATAGGGACTCTGATTTTTCTCACAAAGTTTTTGGGGAGGCCCGCCTTAGGCCATCCTGACTATGTCTAGACTGAAGGCTTCTTTCAAAAGAAGCTTTTCCAGAAGAGATCTTCTGGAAAAACTTCTTTCGAAAGAGAGCATCCACACGGCAAAAGCACATTGAAATAGCAATCTGATCTTCTGAAAGATAGCGTTCAAATTGATTGGATGCTATCTTGCATTTAAATTGTGATTACTATGGAAGGAGTGACGACCAGGGCATCTGTGCTTTTTCCTGGAGCCCTCTTCTTTCTAAAAAAAACGCCCTCTTTCCCGTCCACACACACCTTTTTATGAAAGAGCTCTTTTGGAAAAAGGATTTTTCCTCATAAAGACGTTTACCACTGTCTGAAAAACCTCTGGGTGCTTTTGACTTTCTGTCAAAAGAACACAATTGCAGTGTGGATGTAAGAGTAGCTTTTCTGGAAAAATGGCCATTTTTCTGGAAAAAACTGCAGTTTAGACATACCCCCCCTCTGTGATAGGACATCTTCCTGTGCCTCCACTTTCTGGCATCATCAAATCACAAAGCAGTGCAGTTTTCAAAGGGCCCTGGGCTCAGTCTCTCTCTAGAAAAAAACTCTTCTGTTATTCACCAAGGATATATGACACTGTGCAGATGAACAAAGCAACAGCTATATTAGCTGGTAAAAGAAGAAAAAATAGGAAAGGAAAGAGGGTCATAATATCTTTTTATAATAAGATAAAGAAGAGATGCTTGAATATTCGAAGATGTAACTTATTGTATAAGTATTGGATTTGGATTTTTTTAATGCAAAGGAAAAGAAATGGAGAGGAGAAAGGAGTAAGAAAACAAAATTAAAAAATAGTCTTTAAACTTGTATTTTTCAAAACATGTTCTGCTTCCCTATAGCTAATGGAAGTTATTGCTACCCCAAACACTACTATATCTTAAATCTCAGACATGATCATTAATGTTTGGGAATATTGTAATTCCTGCTTAAAGCCTTGGGTAATACAATTACTTAAGCTGGATAATTCACCGTGTTCCATTCACTGAATGTCTGCAGAAACAAAGTTTCAAACATTAATCAAATGTAGGCGTTAGACCAAACCACCAAGGGCTAAATTTTGTATTTTACTCATGTGTGGGATGTAAAAGATGTGGAAATGAGGTTGATTCTGGTCCTGACAATTCCATAGATGTGCCAGTATATGCATCCCTTGGCATCAGCTTTGTGCTTCTTCATTCCACATTGGCAAGACAGAGAAGATAGACAGCCTGGGGACAGAGATGAAAAAGTGCCAGAAACAACCGAAAAAAAGTTGGACCTCCCATATCCATGCTAAAATATTTCCCACCATGCCCTGGGGCTTTTGGAAGCTTAATAACCCTAGAAACTTGCATCTACAGTTGAAAATTTATTTGTGAGACTACATAAACATGATATACTGGGAAATTAAAAATCCCTTGCCAAAGGTCAAGGACCCTTCATAATAATATGCAATTTCATTTTCTCTATTTTTCTGTCGAAGTGTTTCAAAAAATTATGTATCAAATATAATTTTACATGATAATTTGGAGGACATAATTCAGATTAAAAATGATTAAAACAAATGTTAAAAATTGGCATAATACACAGGTTATGAAAAAAGTGTCTGTACATCTAGTTGTAGTGCATAAATTATCCACAAATACAAAGTTTATTTTAAAATCAAAGGTACATGAGGCACAAAAATCAGCAATAACCCACATTTAGGGGATTACACAATGCAGTTTTGATACATATTAGCATACAAGTACTTGGGTTACATCGTAAATTGATTGTGGAAAGCAAATATAGCAATGAGTGAAGGTTGTACTTCGGTGATTGAGAATTTAGGGTCGGTTGTCCATTAGAAAATACTGTCCATCAAGAAAGTATGTGAATTACTTCCCCAACTGCACTTCTCATTGGTACTTCAGCTCATCCCTCCTGGTATTCCTGATGTCCAGTGATATGTTTCAGGTATATGTCCCATGACCACCTAATGTCATCCGACATCCTGTGTTGCTGCATCAGCAAAGCATAGGGACCAATTCCACAGTCCCTCCACACTTTCTCATTGACTGGGGTCCATGTGACCAGAGCTCTGATGATCAGTATGCAAGTTTGAACCTCATAGCACCTAGCTCGCAGGGTGACAGCCAGAAGGGTGTATTTCTCCAGCGTTTGAGCTCAGGCATTTTGGGACGCCGGGGTCTTGTTCTTGAGGGGCACTGTTTCTACATGCCTCACACCATGCCATCAAATCAAATAAAATTGCATATGAGCAGTAGGAAGGTCAAAGGTTGAAGCACAGAAAATGTTCCTCAACCTGAAAATTACTGAAAATTCTGATTGAAACAAAAAGTGACAGTTAATATATGACCTTAAAGTTGACAGGCTTTTTATTCATACATATTTTAAACTCAACATCTCATCCCTCCCAAATTAATCCTAAAATTCATTATATCCTCTAAGGGTCATCATTCCTGGAAACTGAATAATTCTGTACACAGAAAGAAGGGTTTTTGGGGTTTTTTTTTTTTAAACTTTAGCTTCTCCTATAAAACTATGCACAAATCAGCTCAACTTTTCAAATCCTCGGCTTTGAAATTCTTTATATAGTATCATTAACATGTCAAGAAGAGATGTAGAAATGAAATGAAATGTTTAGGGACTTTTTTGAACCATTAAATCCTGATGTGGCTTATTTGCAACAGCTTCATCCAGGAGTCATTAGAACCCTTCTAATAATACAGGGAGTTGGCATAGTAAAAGCTTATTCAGATCAGACCCAAAGGGTCTGATAATACTATAATAATTCCCCTTTCCAAATTCATCGGGTAGCATGATAACATTTATTTTTATTAGCTGGTTACTTGAATTATATATCTATATCCCCAACCATTGTGATCTAAATCTGTTTTTAAAAGAGTTTAGAAACCTCCCACACCAATGGAGTCATAAAGAGATTTAATTATATATGTATATACTAAATTAGATTTCTCCATCCATTAGGAATAGGGGAACGTGTATGTCAGATGACTGTACATTTTTCAGTGAAACTAGCTAATCCTATAGGGCCAAGCCATGTCGCTTTTCAATGAGAGTGATAGAGCTCTAACAAGTCTCCCACATCTCAAGGGGCACAGAACATTAGAAAGGTTCCTATTCTTTTTGTGAATAGTTACCAAGAATGTAAATTTATTTTTCCTCAAGGAGATCACACTACACTCATTTCAATCTCATTTCTTGATCCAAAACAATTGAACTTACTCTTATGGTACTGCTTATAGCATTCATATATTTATCAATGCCAACATTTCTCTTATATAGGGACAGCAGAGGACAATAGTATAATTTGGGCATTGTAAAGTTCACATCAAACTCAAACCTGGTGCATGACTTTACAGTTACTTTTACTATATTTTGCTCACACTGAACAATTTTCACATCTTTCTTGGAAAATTCTTGCCCAGTGTGCTCATTGTGGGTCACCCACCCAGACTGTTGTGAGCATTTGATAGCTAAATTTTCTTTAGAACTTTATGTCACACTATCACCTTAATACCTAGATAGCCCAGAGATTGCATCATTAGAAAAGGACTATACAGACAGATCCATTTTATTGGGGTTACACTGTCCTGTAGATGCTGATTTTACATAACTATTTTCTATACAGTGATTCTCAGTGAAAATATAACAGGGAACAGAGCTTCTCCCTCCTTCACCCCAGTAAAGACACAATGAGAGTAATTTGCTGGATCATAGTGCTCCCAGGTATACTTCTGTCTCAGTTACCCAATCCTTACTTCTTGCCTCTGAATTATGTTTTGGATCTGTTTTTCTATTGCATCTAGGTCTGAGCAAAGGACCAGACTTTAAACTGACAGAGAACAGTGAATATCTAAAGTAAGTCCATGGAAATCTATGCAGTTAATACTTATTTGCATATGGTATTAAATTAATCTACTCCTTTAGGAGTCTCACAGAGGGGACTGATAGCACAGGTCTTTCTATTTTTACAGAAATATTAGGATCTTCTGATAGGTTTCCTATTTTTGATCTTGTCGCATAAAGGGGCTTCTAGAGATTTCCATAACCCTGTGCATGATATTCCTTATGCATACCCCTTTGTGGGTATCTATTTAGCAATGCCACAGTATCAAACCATCAGTGTGAGGGCATTTAACAATGCTTCAATGATTCAACTGTGAGAAAATAGAGACTTATCTAACTCTATTCTGCAAATCTTCAGCTAAGGATTAATCACAGCTGTAGCGTAGTTAACCTTATTGACAAGTACAATATTCTCGAAATTACACTTTACTTTTCCCCATTAAAAAATGAAGAAAATCTGAGCAACACATATTATTCAGGTATAAGTGCTGATACATGACATGATTCTGATCTCATGCTATTTTCATACTGATGTAGTTTAACAATTTTTAATGCAGCTACTAATGGTTTTCCCCAGTGTGAGAGCAGAATTAGGCCCTGTATACAAGATCAGTTAATTCATTTTTAGTGAAATAAACATGTTTTCCTGTGTTATATATAAAATATATAAAATCTTTGCTTTTATGTATTCATTTAAGACCCTTCTCTGATTAAATTAGATGAATAGACCCTGTATCCCTTTAATAATATTCTGGTATCTGGTTTAGCTGGGTGAGTGATGAGTCCTAGGGGCCCCAATCATTTGACCAAGACTTTGTTGTGTGAGACAGTATACAAATACATAATTAAAAGACTATCCCTACCCCCAAAGAACTTACTCAGAGACAGAATTGCCACCAACCTTGCACTGGTACTGCTATACCCAAACAGAATGCCAACAGACTTCTAGAGCCTGGGTACTATCAATCAGCAGATGGGATTCTGGACTAGGACTCTAAAGAGCTGTGTTCTCTTTCTTGCTTCATCACTGACCTCCTGTGTGAACTTGGCCAATCCCTTCACTGTGCATCTGTTTATCCTCATACCCATTGCCTGTTATCCTATTAAGAGTCTAAAAGGCTGTTCCTTTATCACATTTTTGTGCAGTTAGGTAGGCTCTATGATAATCCAAATAGTACTCGGGAATGCTCCAAATCCCATAGGTTTATAGAACAGCTTGAAAATTTTAGGTAAAGGCAAGCTCAAAAACTCCTAGAATTATTACAGTTACTAGAATTTGAAACAAAAGACAGGGCTATGCAGCACTTTAAAGACTAACAAGATGGTTTATTAGGTGATGAGCTTTTGTGGGCCAGACCCACTTCCTCAGATCAAATTGTGGAAGAAAATTGGCATGACCATATATGCCAAAGGGATACAAAAAACAGTTTCTTGTCATTTCAGCCAGACTGGGCATTGTCTTAACGACCTTACTACATGCATCCTGCTTCAAAGCGACTTTAACACAAGACTACAAAGGGAAGCCTCTGAACTGTCATTCATGCTTAAATTTGACACTTTATGAATGGGCCTCAACAAAGATGCTAATTATCTTACCCATTACAAAGATAGCTTCCCCAATTATCACCCCTAATATCATTATCTCATAGACACTTATCTCCCCCCGTTACCCCCCCTCTGTTCTAAAATCTGATTTCTCAATTTTATATGTGTTCACTTTTTTTTATTGTATCTCTTTGGTATATATGGTCATGCCAATTTTCTTCCACAATTTGATCTGAGGAAGTGGATCTGGCCCACGAAAGCTCATCACCTAATAAACCATCTTGTTAGTCTTTAAAGTGCTGCATTGTCCTGTCTTTTGTTTCAGCAAGAACAGACTAACACGGATACATCTCTACTACTATTCTAGAATTTGAAACTTACTCAGCACCATTAAATTGTATTCTGGATGCAGACATCAAGTAACTGATCGTCCAACAGCCTTAACCACTTCTTGACTAATCTCCAATGTTAATTAATGCATAGACCTTTGTGTTCACACGTTATAAGCTAGAATGCGATGCACAGATGGAAGGAGGAATGTTGGCCATTATGTACTCAGTGGAGGAGTTCCACTAATACATCTCTGGGATGCCTATCTGGTGTCTGTCTTGGAAAAAGGAAACAAAAATTGAAAAAGACCTTGATAGCTGAGGGTGACCTCTTCTCCAGAAAACAGAGTCAATATATCAAGACAAATAAATCTCATAACTTTTACATTTATTTCATACGATGGAGAATTTTCTGCACTGGAGGAGTTTTTTTGTTTTGTTTTGTTTTTGCGGTTTTGTTTTAGAAATAGAGCTGCTGTGTTAAAGCTTTCAACTATAGTTAATCAAATATATTCTCCAAATAATTGGATGAATTGCATGCTGTTTTAAAAATATTCTAACAGTTTTTGTTAGCTACACATCTAGCAATAATTAATGTATGTTGCCACCAATAGCATTTACCACACGTTCCAGATTTCTGAGGGTTTTGCTGAAAGCCTTCAGCACCTTGTTCTGACCATGTCCTTCAATGGGCAAACACAATAGAAAAAGAGACACTTCATACTTAGTTCCTCCTATAGATAAGCTGTTCAAAGTAGAGAAGTAGAGTCAGTTTATAGTCAATTATCTCTATTGGAATATGCCCAGAGTCCCTAAACATGGTCAATGCCCTATTGTGGTAGCACTGTATAATAGAAAGTAACCCCTTGTCCCCAATACATGTATCTGTATTCCAACACTGATCAGTTACTTGACTCTGTTGTATGCCTACTATATCTTTTCATTATGTGCCCACTACACCTCTTTATTCTTTATGCTTAGACCTGAATTAATTCTTTTGCACATTGTTACAGATTGCTGACAATTGCCTCTAGTCCTTTGCATGTCAGGAAAGACATTTTTTGTGATTACTTGATTTCTTCTGTACCAGGTTTCAGTCCCTGTTCAAAGTGGAATATGTCATCATTTAGCACATTTCATCTTGGCTCAGTTTCAGCTGAATTAACTTGCATCAGGCCTATCAGGTATCTTTTATATTTCTTTGCGCTATTTCATATACCATTCTAGTAATGTATCAGTTACAACTTGGGTATTGTTCTCTCATGAGACTTTTTTAAAGACTTGCATAGGCAGATCAAGCTTTGCAAATGTTGTAGCTTTTTATCCAGATATATAATGTTCTAGGGCTGCGTCCATTTTTCTTTAGAAAGCTTTGGGACTATGAGAATGAACAGGTCTTTCCAATCCAGTTACCTGTATTGTTCTTGCTGTCTGAATGCAGCTAGCAAACCTTTCATACTCTTTGTGTTATTTCACACACACTGAATGGAGAGTTGTTGCAGTGCCATAGCAAATTATATTTAAAGGCCACTTAATTTTATAAACTGGGGATCAAAATAGCACTCTTTAATGGAAATGGGTCAAGAGAAAGTTGCTTTCTTGATTCCCTCAAAAAGTTTAATTCATGAAGACTGAACTGATACTTCTATACCAAAACTATCACTAAGGGTATGTCTAGACTACATGGCTCCATTGACGGAGCCATGTAGATGAGTTTACTAGACATAGGAAAATGAAGCGGTGATTTAAATAATCGCCGCTTCACTTACATCAAAACAGCCACCACACTGTGCCGAAGATCAGCTGAAACAAGGTTTACCGGAGCAGTCGACAAAGGCTTCCCTTGTTGACCATGGCGTGTCTAGATTGCCCCACTGTGCCAATCAGCTGATCGTCAGCACAGCACGGTGGCCATTTTGATGTACATGAAGCGGCAATTATTTAAATCGCCACTTCATTTTGCTATGTCTAGTAAACTCATCTACCTGGCTCCGTCAACGGAGCCATGTAGTCTAGACATACCCTAGGTGACTATGTAAAATTCAGCATAAAGATTGTATTCATACACACACACACACACACACACTGTTCTGAGAGGCTTGCAACCTGCATCACAACTCTGCCTTATGGGTTTAGGTACATAAGAGGGGATTTCTGCCAGGGAAGGACAGCTTTAAATCCCACTATCACTCTATATAGGCTTTACTGACAGATGCTGCTGAGAGATATATAGAACAGCTTTGGGACCTATATTTATCAGTTCCATACAATACAACAGGAAGAACAATCCAGCACTCTCTTCTCCAGCAGGACCACGGATGCTCCTGGACCAGAGAGCCCAGGCACCTAAGGGCAGGAGGGCCAGCCAGGTGGGACGTCAGGGTCAGCAGCCTGGCTGGGGGTAATGCAGGACTGGGGCTGGAGCCCTGCAACAGCCTCCAGCAGCCCCTGGGAAGGCGGGGCTAAGGCCAGAGCCCCATGGCAGCGGGGACCAGAGTCGCCATGGCAACCCCCAGGAGCACAGGGCTGGAGTTGGGGCCAGAGCCCCACGGCTTTCCCAAGCTGTGCAGGGCCAGGGCTGGTGCTGCATGGGGCCAGGGTCAGAGCCCCAGCCCCGCGGCTGCTTCTGGCTGCAGGAGCTGGAACCTGTGCCATCAAGGGAAGAAGAAGTAGCTGGGCAAGCACTCCAATCACATTGGTGGAGTGGGGGTGGGGGTGGAGGTGAGGCAGGATTGCCTGCTGGGGCAGCCTGTCAGCAGCGGGTGATGGGCTTGGGGGCTAGTGGCAAGAGACCTCCCTTTGGGCATCAAATTCAGGACCAGTTACGTCCTGACGATGCCAGACCTAGGCAGTTTTGCTGCCAGGGGGATCCTGAGTTCTGGTTATGGTAGCTGAAGCTGGCATATTTCAGGGCAGAATCAACATAGGCCTAATTTTCAGAGGTTCTGAGCATCTGCAGCACTCATTGACTTCTGTGTTATTCAAAATACATGAAAATCAGGACCCTAAGTCTACAACCACTGGCTCAGAGATTACCATCTTGTAAATCATTAAACATAACTTGGGTGCATAAAAAGACAGTTGCGCTTCTACTAGAATGTCTTTTCAAAAAAAGGGGAGGGAGTTATATAAATTGTTCCACACGCTACCCCTTTCTTATTGTGAACCCTCATGATCCCTGAAGTGACAGGATGTATATTTTATTCTATGAAAAAGGACCCAAGTGACCAACCTTTGATTTTAAATTGCTTCTGAGTAATTTATATCTTGATACAAAGTATGATGTCAAAAATGTACAAGTGCATTTGCCCTTTTACAAGTGTTTTAAAAGAAACAGTTCAGGAGTCTTTATTTTAGAAATTTTCGGACCTCCTTAATTTAGTGTTAGTCATAGATCTCTCTGCCACCCCGTGGTTCCCTCCCCACACTATTTCTTATTCTGAAATATCCCACTATGGCATGTCAGTGTCCGACACATTTATTGTCCATGCAGTCCACTCACATGTTTCTGTTTTCTCTGAGGGAAAACAGTCCAGGCTCTGTTAAGGCAAGTGAGGTCTTTCAGCAGACACCGCAAGATTTTAATCACAGTGGAGGTCCTCTTTACTTATATTAAAAAATATAAAACACAGGTCTTCTTGGAAACCTTCTCTCTCCATGCTATTAATAAGGTTGTTTGTAGGTTGTGTTTTATATATGTGTATTAAATCTGCTTCAAGTCTGGAAGTAGATTACTTAATCCCAGTATGAACACTCATTCATCCACTGTATCCAAGGCATCTGCAGAGGAATAAATTTAATCTCTCCTCACTAAACAGCATATTGACCTGACTTCATTACCATTTTTTTCCACTATATTTCTATATAGTAATGAATATGATAGAGGCCATATGTAGCAATTTGGCATCCTAGGTCACTAAATGAAAATGCTCTCTTTGGCCATGATAAATAACAGCTTTCATTCAAATGTGATTGTAATTCATGAAGTAAGAGCTTAGCTAGGTGATAAATTGATCAAAGATGAGTTGGTAGAGGGCAAAATAATCACATCATCACTAAACTGGTGCAGTTACTGCAATTAATCATAAATTAACTGTTTTAGGGTGTCATTTGGAACAAACATTACCTGCTGTATTCCCTACAAAAATTCAGCCCAATTTAGGAGGATAAAATGCAGCTTGTGGTTTTCAGACCAATGCACTCTTTAGATTGTCAAGTTTCACAAGCTCAACCAGCTTTTTTCACATCCAAGTGTTCATTTTAATTTGTTTACTCCTTTAGAAGATATAGAGATTTCAGCTGAAACAGCAGCCTACTTAGACTCTCGGTGCAGATATTATCAACATCATCTTAAACTTTTTATGGAGGCAGGGTTACAATAAAATGTATGTATTATTTTTTCAGAATCAAGTTCAAAGAACCTGGCCTAAAATTTCTGACTTTCTGGCTGTGGAGCAATCTTCCTCTCAGTACACTAGAAAGAGTGATCAAATCTCCAAATAATAACTACTCTGTTTTTGGCAATTCTTTCATGGGTATTTTTGGTGCTAAAGCTTTTCCTTTACAAGGAGAGTCCATATTTTACTACAAATCAATTCTGTAGGAGGAGGAATCATGTTTTTTCCACGTGTAATACAATGTCCAGCTGCTAACAATAGTGTCTTTTATGGGCACTCATCAGCCAAGTACTTGAGTGCAGGTAAAAACAGTATTTAAATGCATATGCATTTGGGAGACTATGTAAGAATTAAACTGCTGAAGGGGAATGAGCTTTAAGCAGCTCATTAATCTTACAATATGTAATGGGAGGCAACATGGTGCCCCAACTGAGTCCCAGCACTGAGGGCTGGGAGGGGAAGCCCTAGCAACAGAAAAGCAAGGGTGCAAGTTAGAGGACCAAGCTTTTCACAGAGAGCAGGCCCCCCAGTGCCAGGGCATGTCTAGGGTGCAGGTAACCTAAAACTGCTAAACAAGCTTAATATTGATTGTAGAAAAGCAAATGAGTAAGTAATGTGAAAAGAGAGAAGAATCTAGTGAAGGAGGGACACAAAATGACAAAATATCAGATCAGAAATAGAAGGAAAAGAACTGAAATACGAGATCAGAGTGGGCAGTGATAATGAAGTGCAAGAGAACTTCCTTGAACCCCAGAATGCATTAACTTGGGCCTCCTGCAAATTACATTTTAGCTGCTCATCATAAATACCTGTTCAGCCACCTTAAGTGAAAATAATTCTGCCTGCAATTGTATAAATTAAGGCAAAAATTGATTAAGCTTAAATTGGGTAGACTTATGACTCACTTTACACTCCCAGCAATTAGGAATGCTGTAATAGGGAAGCCTGATTGTTACATTAAGACAGCCTGATCTTTTTAGGGGGACAAAGGTCATGTGAGGAAATTCTGAGCAGAACAGAAGTCTTTAAAAATTAGGATACACAACAGAATTCTAATCAACTAATAATGCTAATCAATGAAAGATCATTCTAATTAACTTGTTAAACAAGCACAATACAAAAAGATGCTTGCCTCTACCATGTGGCAAAATATGGGAATGAGTGACTTCTACTTAATGCTTACTAGTGTAGGTAGTGAGAAGGAAAAACATACAAAGACATATAAGGGATAAGCAGTCAAGTGAGTAGTCGAATGGCAAAATGGAAATTGGGCAGATATATTGAAAATCTAGCATGAATATGTAAGGAATGGTCACAGTTGTAAAAGGTCTTACATGAAGGAAAAGAAGGATTCATGTATGGTAATCAATTAGATGAGAGATATGAAAGTGACATGCAAAGCAAATCATCATAGTAACTGCTTTTTTATTGATCGAAGTGAGATGAAATGGGTTCAAGGGAGAAGAGAGGAGAAAAGTTTGCAGTGGCCATGACAGGAAATGATAAATGTCTTGAGAGCATTAGAGGTGTGGACAGAGAAGAAAAGTCAGATTTTAGAAATGCTGAGGAAGAATAAGCAACATTTGCAAACAGCCTGGATGTGTGGCAGCATGAAGGTGAAGATGGGCCACCAGAGACATTGGGACAGGTTGGACCTCACTGATCCGGCACCATCCAGATCTGAGCGGTCCTGGATGAGGGAATTTGCCGGACCAGGGAAGGTCCCCTGCCACCATCCCCCTCAGCCTACTGCCCCTCTCCACCGTCAGGTCCCTTGGCCCCACTGCCAGTTGGGAGACATGGCATCCGTGTCCCTGCTGCTGTAACTGCTGCTCCAGCCCCACTGGTGGCACAGTGGCATATAGCCCTGAGCCCGCTGCCACCCAGTACGCAGCCCTGATTGAGCTGCCAACCTGTCATGTTCCCAGAAAGGCTTCCCTTGACAGACTGCCGCAGCCCGGACTTACTGCCAGCTGGGCTGCCATGGCTCTGTTCCTACTGCCAAGCCAGCACGTAGCCCCACTTGGGCTACCGTGGCACAATCCCACTCCTGGGCCAGCAGACTTGGACTGCCCTGGCCCCAGCTGGGTTGCTGGGCTGCTTCTGCCCTGTTACCACAGTGCTGTTACCGCTGCCGGGTTGCTGAGGTTCTGGCCCTGCTACCACCAGCTTTGCCTTTCGCCGGGCTTTCAGCAGCTGGCCCTCCTGCCCCAGGGCTCTTTCGTTCAGCAACATCCACGGTCCTACTGGACCGCGGATGTTGCTGGATGAGAGAGTCCCAGTTTAGGGAGGTGCAACCTATACTGTCAACAGCGACAGACCATTGGGGAAATGGAGACGGTTTTGAAGGAATTATCAGTAGTTCAATTTGGGCCATGTTAAATGTGACATTGCAATTTATTATTGTTACCCCTTTTTGACTCAATAGTCTATGTAGTTATAGGAGACCTGGAATGTTCCAGTTGGAAATAGACATTGATTGAGTCTAGTAACTTCTTTGGAGCAGTGTGTTTAATTATAAAGAATTTATGAAATTCTCTGTGTAAAAGGAACCAAGACCAAAAGCCCTTTAGCCATCAAACCAAAAATACTCTCTCTAGCTTTTTTCAGGGTCACACTGCTGCTTATAGGCTCCTGCATGACTTTTCTTGCCTCTTTTCATCTGTCTCTCTCTCTTCTTGTCTGTGACCTTATTCTCTCTTGCATACACCCAAAGGTTCAAACACACATTTTGTCTTATGTGCGCTAATATGTACTCTTATTTTAAGTGAAGGATGAGTTCACATCTATTTACCTTAATAGGATTTTAATTCAACTCATAACAAGTCACCCAGCTCTTAACATTAATATTAATAGTGAAATTAGCATCCCATTGCACTAGACACTACATATGTTCATAAGAGACAGCCCGAGAGTTGACAATCTAAATAGAAAGGAATACCAGAGTATTCCAGAGAATCCCCATTTTACAGATGGAAATTGAAGCTTAGAGGCTGCAGATCAGCATTCCATCCCTATGCACAAAACACTTTATTTACTTAAATCTTCTTGGTTTCAGTAGGATTTAAACACACATTTAAATGCTTTGCTGAATTTCAGCCAGAAATATGAAGTTATTTGAAGAGTAAATCTATGACAGAGCAAGACATGGAACACCTGCCTAGTCCAATTTCTTAACCATTGTTCTGTCCATTCCTCTTAGACTTTAGGGTTAAATGGGAATAAGGGTTGTTCACCTGCCACTCATAAAGTGTTCCTATGAGGCCATAAGACAATCTACTTCTATATATATTTTAGTGTGTAATTTCCTTTGAATGAGTCAATATAGGCAGAATGCAGGCAGGCGAATGTATAAATGAATATGAGAGGCCTAGTAGTTATAGGTTTGTTAGCATAACAGGAACAAAGAAGCATCATCAATAAGTGACCTAGGATCAGAGCCATCCATGGGGTGATAAACTTTTTATTTCTATTTTTTTACATTGCATATGCATTTGAGACTACAGGGTGAAAATTAATAAAATCTTTGACCATGGATTCCATCTTATTAATAAAAGCCTTGTCTGGATCTACTATGAAATACAAAGAAATAAGTAGCTAAAAAGTAATACTCTTGTGCTAAATAGAGAATTTTGGATGATAAAACCTTCCTTAAAATGGCAACAAAAGTTATTTGTATTCCTATTAAGATAATTTTTCTGGATGACCCTGTTGACTCTTGAAGTACAATAGCTTACCTTACTAATGGTGATGGAAATGCAAACCAATATATCCATTAGAAATAACCTCTCATAGTGCATTTCAAACTCATGAAAGACATAGTGAGATACAGGAATGAACGTTGTATTTAAAATGAAGCTACTTATCATTATGCCATTTTAATTAATTTATGCTCCTTTCACTCTTTTGCCCCCATATATATCCACGGTACATCCAGATCTTGAATATTGCATGCAGGTGTGGTTGCCCTCTCACACAAAAAAGATATACTGGAATTGGAAAAAGTACAGAAAAGGGCAACAAAAGTAATTAGGAGTATGGAACAGCCTCCACATGAGGAGAAATTAATAATATTAGAACTTTTCCGCTTTTAAAAATGATGACAAATATGGAATATGACAGAAGTCTAAAAATCATGACTAGCACGGTGAAAGTAAATAAGGAAGTGTTATTTACTCCTTTGCATAATACAAAAAGTAGGAGGTCACCAAATGAAATTAATAGGCAGCAGGTTTAAAACAAACAAATGGAAGTACTTCTTCACACAATTCACAGTCAACCTGTGAAAATCTTTGCAATAGGATACTGTGAAGGCCAAATCTCTAACCGTGTTAAAAAAAGAACTATAAAAAATCATGGATGATAGGTCCATCAATAGCAGTTATTCACACTGGACAAGGATGGTATCTCTAGCGTCTGTTTGCCATACCTTGGGAATGGGCAAAAGGGGATGGATCATGTGATGATTACCTGTTCTGTTCATCCCCTCTGGAGTACTTGGTATTGGCTACTGTTGGAAGACAGTACACAGTGCTAGATGGATCTTTGTCTGATTCAGTTTGGCTATTCTTATGGTCTTACTTTCTTAAACTGAAACATAAATAATAATTAGTCACTTAAAAATAGCATCCAGAAATTTCTGCACTCAATAGTAAAATCAATGCCAACGGCAACAAATTCTCAACTTTCTAACTGACTTCAATAATATAAATATTAAGAGGTTTTTATACTATTTCATTGAATGCTCACTGAAGGAAAAAATTGCAAATTCCAGTCAAATTTATTTTCCAGTGTAATGAAACTTGTCAATTCATGATACTGGCCAGTAACATTACAAAATAAAATATGCATTTTGCAGTGATTAACTATGTGTTCACATAATTTTAAATCTCTTATTTTATTCTCTTGAAAACGAAATGTTTCTAGAGAATAAATTCCACTGATATATTTGAGATCACTTATCTTCCTTTATTTCAGGTCCATACTTTCTTACTGCCAGAGTTCTTAGGAGTATCTGCCTCGGAACTCCTTCATGGTCTTATGAGGGCAGCCCACTCACGTCTCTGGCTTCTAGCCATCATCTTTCTTAAACAGGATCTCATGAGCTATTCTCTCCAGACCAGGAACTTATGCTGAAGACCCCTACAGTTCTCTGTGATTCTCTCAGAAGATCCAATAGTAGTTCAATACCTGAAGTCCTGTTCTCTGATGGACAATGCCAAGGTTAATAAGTGACCAGCCAGCTTGAGATCCCAGGTTTTAATGACTCTAGGACAGCCATGCCATGCAGATTACTGGCACTCACAGTACTTCTAAGTTCGCTGCCATAAAACCTGTAGCCGAGGTGTCCTGAAATGGCCTTCCAGGCTGCATAGTTCTGGGGCTGCATGAGCACATGGATTGCCCTGGGGCTGGGAATGCCAAGTCTTCCAGGCTCCTGGATCAGCTAGCTCCTTTGGCTGCTGAACTTATTCAGCCCAGAGAGTCAGCTGTCCCTGGAGTCTAGAAGCCTTGAGGCCCCCAGTTTGGAGCTGCAGATACTAGGGCCTGGTCTATACTCGACCCAAGAGGTCATCTTAAGGTGTACAATTCCAGCTACGTAAAATGCTTAACTGGAGATGGCTTACCTTAAGCAGAGCCTCAGCATTTCATTTACGCATCTATACTAGACCCACTAAATCAAATGGCCAAAGATCAACCTCTGGAGCATTGATCTTCCACTAAGTATAGACATGCACTAGGAGTCTTGGCTACTGCTGAACTGTCAATGGTTAAACTAACAAGAATGTCAATTTCAATCAACAGCTGACAGTCACAAGATTTTATTTCAGAAACACTATGCATTCATGTTTCTGAATCTATTTAATTGATTCAAAAGATTTCCATCTTGCAAGAAATTTTGGGAAAAAATGCTTTTGGACCAATTTGAAATAAATCCAAAATGGAAAATCTCTAGATGTCTTGTGACACAAATCGAGCTCTAGTTTTCAGTTATTTGGTTTGCCAGGCCTCCTGAACAAGATCTAATTAGTACATGTATTTTCCCCCAAGCAGTGAGAATTTGCCAGACTTGCCTATGTATTTGAATTAATCGCCCCAAAGTGATTTCATTTGCAGCAGGAAATTCTGTGAATCAGGAACACAATCACTAGCACATACAGATACATGTAACATTGAAAAAAATGATACAATAGTATCTGAATATTTTGTGTCCATAGTAGTTGTTCCTTAGTACAGAAATACAGTTATTTATATAGGTAGCAACTATGTGAAATCAAATTAATAATCAAAGTGTGTGGGGATTTGAGTTGCCTCAGTTGCTGTTTTCTTGTGCCCTTTCAATCTTGTACTTGGAATTTGGCAAACACACAAGAAGTTTATTTCTCTAATTTGTACCAAATTGACATATAATTTTAGAAAAACTAGCAGAAAGGATATCTTAGTATTAAAACACTAGTGTGGTTTTATTTTTCAAGTGTGCCACAGATTTCCTGGGTACCACTAGACAAGTCTCTTAAGTCAAAACCCAGAAGTCAATGGCAAAACTTTTATGTCTCCTATTGAATCAGGATGTTACTATCATTGTTCTTCAGCTCTGTGTTGTGAAATATACATACTAGTTTCTTTCTCCTACCCTTCATCTTGTCTGTTTTGATTGTAATCTCTTTGGACACACAGACTGCGTCTAGACTGGCAAGTTTTTGCGAAAAAAGCGGCCGCTTTTGCGCAAAAACTTGCCAGCTGTCTACACTGGCCGCTTGAATTTGAGCAAGAACACTGACGATCTAATGTATGATCGTTAGTGTTCTTGCGCAAATACTTTGATGCTACCGCTTGGGAAAAAGCTCTCTTGCACAAATGTTTTTGCGCAAAAGGCCCAGTGTAGACAGGCAGCTAAGATGTTTTGCACAAAAGCAGGCTAAACGGAAAAAAGCCCTATGGACGCTTGGAGACTCCATAGCCACAGTCAGCTCCCTGGACTTCCTGGTAACCCGAGCCCCCTTAAAGCAGACGCAGGCTGTTGAGCTCACGCGGCAGGAGCCTTCCTCAGACCTCTGGCCAGAGGTCTGCCACGTGGCCCCTGCGGTCCCGCAGACACCCCCCCAAGCACAATGGCGGCTCCAGGTGGGGATCAGCCACCCGCACCCCCAGCGCAGGAGGCCCCCAGGTCCAGAAAAAGAAGGGCCCCATCCTGGTCCTCGGGGGAGCTGGAGGCCCTGCTGGATCTGTGGCAGGAGGAGGAGGCCCTCCACGACACCCGGTCCCGGCGCCGGAATGCGGAGATCTTTGCCCGCATGGCCCAGGCACTCGCCCACCAGGAGCATCCAGCCCAGACCCTGGAACAAGTCCGGGCAAAAGTGAAAGAACTCTGCCTGGGCTATGTCCGGGCCAGTGAGGGCCAGGGGGCAGGAGCCGACACCTGCCCCCACTACCGGCAGCTACAAGCCATCCTGGGTCAGCCAGCCCCGCAAGTCCCGGACGTCCCGGTGGACAGCAGCAAGCGCCCCCCCATCACCAGGACCACCGAGACGGGGGAAGGAGACATCCCCAGCAGTGTGTCGGAGGACAAGGCCAGCACTGCCACCCTGCAGGCCCCCTCCGGCAGTCCCGATGTTTCCCACGCATCCTCGGAGGCCGGGGAAGGATCCACCGGTGAGTGTTGCACTTTGCACTCACAAGGGTGGGGAGGGGGGGGAGCCAGGCACCCAGAGGGGGGAGGGGGAGAGCATGTCATTCAGGCCACGTGAGCTGCACGGGCTGTGTAGCATTAGGCAGTAAGCAGCACGTGCAACCACGTGCAGCCTGGTGACCGAGCAGCACGTGGCCGCGGCAGGCAGCTGCAGGGCACGCCTGGGACCGTGCTGCTCACACACATCCAGCGGGACCGGGGGGAAGGGTGGATGCTGGCTGGAACCAGCCAGGGCCCCAGGGGCTCAGGCCAGAGCCCGCACCTCCGGAAGGGTGCAGCACACAGAATGGCACACTGTGCCATGCCTGGCTGTGAAGCACAGCCAGCTGCTTCTGGGAGAACCGCAGCAGCACAGCCTATGAGCGTGGTCCCCACTGAGCCCCTCGCCTGCTCCCGGTGCCTTGGCTGGCCCTCCGAGGGAAGTCCCCACTGCAGCCACACATGTCCCTGGGCTACGTGTGTGAGGGCTAGCGGGAGGGGGAGGGGAGAAGCGCTCGGGCTGGCCCTAGGGCCGCCTGAGTTTTGCTGCAAGGATGGTACACTCCCCAGTCACTCTCTCCTGGTTCCGTCCAGGAGACATCCCACATGATGGGGATCTGAGAGCCCAGACCATGTCTGCCAGCTATGCTCCCAGGCACTGTGTGGGGATTCATCTTGCTCCCTTTCAAACACCATTGATTAGCCCAAAGCCTCACAGCCTCCACCGGCAGGGAGTTCCACAGGTTAACACAACACAAGCGCCCTCCCACCCTCCACGGGGCCAGGACACAGACCAGTGGTTACAATACATGGAGGAGGACCCTACTCCAGGGGCGGTCCTCTATGCAAACATACAACACGGGGGGGGAGGGGAGGTAACTGAGTGGGCCCAAGCCACACCACTGCGGTGTCATCTGGGCTCAGGGGTGGGGTAGAGGGCATGAGGCGTAGGGACAGTGGCCGGGCTGCCTGACTGACCCATCCTTTCTTCTGTTCCCTGCAGTGGGACCAGGCACAAGCTGGGGACCCTCCAGTCCGGCAGCAGCGGCAGCAGCAGCACCCCCAGCCGCCCAACCACCGAGGCAGCAGCTCTGCCACCGGGACCAGCTCCTTCGGCACCACGTGCAGGCTGTCGCGCGTGTCGAGGCTGCCATCACTCGGTGCGTGGAGGCGGACCTGCAGTGGCGCCAGGAGGCCTGGGGCACCTTCCAGGCCCAGTACATCCACATGGTGGATTCCATCACCACCCTCACCGCCCACATAGGCCATGCCATCCACTATGGCATGGCCTTGACCCGTGCCCCCGCCATCCCTCCCCTAGCAGTGCCCCTCGCCCCTCCTGCAATGGCCCCTCCTGCTCCTGTCCCAGCCCCTCCTGCTCCTGCTCCTGTCCCTGCCCCTCCTGCTCCTGCTCGTGCCCCTCCTGCTCACCTCCCCGTGCAGCCTGCCCTGACACGGCCTGCCCCCCATGTGCAGGTCCTCTGCCGCAGGAGCGGTCGCAGGGGCCACCCCTCCCAGGAGTAGCTCCTCCCCCTCCCAGTTGAAGGTCTCCTCCCCCTCCACCTCCCCCTCCCAGTTGAAGGTCTCCTCCCCCTCTCCCCTTGTAAATAAAAACATACAAGTTTTTCTGTTGAAAACAAAACTGTGTTTGGTGTTTATTGGGAGGTAAGGGGAGGGGAGAGGGAAGGGTAGGTGATGGGAGGGAGTTGTATGGGGAGACCGAGGCGACCCTACTATGGGGCCTGTGCGAACATGTCCGCCAGGGCCTCTCAGATGCGTACCCTGTCCTGGTGCGCCTGGCGGATGGCAGCTGTGTGGGGCTGTTCATAAGTCTGGCCCTCGGCTGCCATCCATGCAGGGAGGAAGGCCTCCCCACTCCACTCCACAATGTTGTGGAGCACGCAGCACGCGGCCACTACCTCCGTTGCATTCCGCTCACCCATCTCGAGACGGGTGAGCAAACAACGGAAGTGGGCTTTTAAGCGGCCGAAGGCGCACTCCACTTGATTCTGAGCCCGGTTGTTGAACTGGGCCCGGTTCTGGTCCGGCTGCCCTGTGTAGGGCCGCATTAGCCAGGGCAGCAGGGGGTAGGCCGCATCCCCGATGACACAGATGGGCATAGGCACATCCCCAACAGTAAACTCCTGCTGGGGGAAGTAGGTGCCTGCCTCCAGCCTGTGAAACAGTCCCGAGTTGCGGAGGATGCAGGCGTTGTGTGCCCTTCTGGACCAGCCCGCATAGACGTCCAGGAAGCGGCCACGGTGGTCCATGAGGGCCTGAAGAGCAATCAAGCAGTATCCCTTCCTGTTCATGAAATGGGCTGCTCGATGCTCTGGGGCCCGGATGGGGATGTGGGTTGCATCCAGGGCTCCTCCGCAGTTGGGGAACCTGAGGGCAGCGAAGCCGGCCAGCGTAGCGTCCATGTCGCACAGGTGGATCACTCTTGGGAGCAGGACATCGTTGTTGGCATGGACGACCTGCAGAAGGGTGCAGAGAAACACAGGGGAACACATCACATAAGGTAGGGGTGAGTGTGCGCTCCCTTGCCCCCCACCCTGTGATTCCCTCTGTCCTCACGCACACACACACGCACACACACCAGGGACCCCTCGCCCCATGCCCCCCCCCCTCCCTGTGCAAGGGAGGGACAGCCCAAACCCCTGGGTGGCCCAGCCTGGAGTCTTGGCTGCCCCTGGGCATGGAGTGCAGCACCCTCCCCCCACCCCACTCCCCACTCCCCCTGGGACTTACCTCCATCACGATGACACCGATGGTGGATCTGCCCACCCCGAACTGGTGTGCCACCGATCAGTAGCTGTCTGGGGTGGCCAGCTTCCAAAGTGCGATGGCAACCCTCTTGTCGACGGGGATAAGTGCCCGCAGCCGGCTGGTGGCTCTCTGGAGCACAGGGACGAGCCAGGCACACAGCTCCAGGAACGTCCGCTTTCGCACGCAGAAGTTCCGGAGCCATAGCTGGTTGCCCCATTGCCCCAGGACCAGCCAGTCCCACCAGTCCGTACTGGTGTCCAGTCTCCACAGTGGCCTCTCCACCCTGGGGTGGGGATGCCACAGGGACGCCATGGCCTCCCTGGTGAGGGAGTCCAAAGCGGTCTGCGCCTCCTGGCCCTGGAGCCTGGAGCACCAGCTGCAGGCACTCCAAAATGGCCGGCAGGGGCCAGAGCAGGCACACATCCACCCCTGGCTCCATGGCAGACAAAACAAGGCAAAAGAAAAAAAAACCAGGCAAAAGCACTAGGTGGCAAAAGGCAGTGGTGTCCAAAAGGCAGAGGGCAACCACCAAAACTGCTACGGCTGTCAGTCCCTACAAGAGGTCCTAAAGTATTGAACAGGAAAGAAACGGCTGTCCAGGGAGATCCCTTTAAGCACGTGTCTCAAAGGAGCTCCAGCCCCCGCCCCCAGAAAGGGCTGGTGCCCTTTTCCCCTCTGCAAAATGGTTCCGGGCTTCTGCTTTTGCGCAAAAGCGCATCATTATAACGATAACTCCGTGCCAATCTAGACGCGCCTTTGCGCAAATACTTTTAACGGAAAAACTTTTCCGTTAAAATCATTTGCAGAAAATCATGCCAGTCTAGACATTACCACACTGTCTTACTTGTATGCACTTATTTGTTTAATAAAAATGCCTTTATTTCTCTACCTCTGAAGTCTCAATTCTGCAAATATGCACCACAGAACTTTTCACACATGAGCAATCCCAATTATCCCAGTTAATATATATACATGTGTGCAGCACCAGGTCACACATTTATACAAGGACTTGGTAGAATTAGATTTTAATCAGTAATTGTTGGTAAATATCAATTTCACTGTGCACGCACAAATCAATACAAAAATATTTCCAGGGATGATAATCAAAATTTACAGATAGGCAAAGTCAGAAAAATGCTGCTGGAGAGATTTTGTGGTTTTATTTAAGAATGTTTTGTTTGGATGTGAAGCTGACAATTTGCATTTCAATAGTTTAAAAGTTTTAATTTCCAAATCTCACTGTCTACTTTAATCAATTTTTGCTACCCTTTGTTTATCACAACTAGGAAAACTTACATGGATACAAATAGAAACAAATGTTTTAAAATAAACCAATATTATCAGTCAAAATGATAAAAAATAATATGATAAAAAATAAAAATTTAATTCTGCCAAGGCTCTTCATATAGCACTTACTATTACAAACCCTAAGCCTGGTTTGGATTTGTTAGGCACAAATATAAACATTAATAATCACTCCTACTAGCATAGTATATTCTTAAGATACTTTAAAGTGTCACAGTACAGTGCACTGAAAAAAATGCTATAGCTATGTGTTAGTTATATTTGCCTGCACAATGAAAATGGATTTTTTTCTGATGATTTGATAAAAAAATTAGAGCCCAGCTTGAAATGTAGTTTTTTAATTTGTTTTATAGGTTCACTGTCAGTTCATCTGTACACACCTAACCAATCTTTACAATACATTCTGTAAACAGAGGCAATTTTCCCTAGTTATATTACTGACAACACTAAAATTAAGGCCCAATCCAACAGTTCTCAGTCCCCAAAGCAACCACATTGAAGTCAATGGGATTTCTTTGATTACGTGAGAACTGCAGTATTTGGCTCTTATTTTCAAGACACAATTATTTTATTACATTAGCTAAGACATAATATCCACAAAATTCCTTCCTCCTTTATTATAATGTATGTCATCCATGTGTGGACCTGAAGAGAGAGCTATCTTACTCGAAGTATTCGAATGAGCTTCTCCGATAATGTTGGTTTTTTTGCTTACCAGTAGATTTTGAGAAATCAAAGAGGGATGTTCACAAAACCCATTAACAAATAACGTGTGCGCTCACACTTCCTGCACACTGTTTTGAAATTTGATCCCTAAGGGCCTAATTAGCTATTATGCATTTTCCTTCTGGGAAAAAGAAAAGGAACTTTTGTGGTTAAAACCAAAATCTTCCAAAAGGTGCCATCCCTCTTCTTCAGCAACTTTTCACAAAATTAAACAAATCTCCAAGGGCCTGATCTGAAGCTCACTGAAAGAAGTTTTGGAGTGCCAAGGAACCACACTTAGAATTTCTTCATCTGCTCCCCAGAAAATATAGAGATTCTGATCCTGCAAAAGGCTGGGTGCTCTTAACTTCTGGAAAAGTCCGTGGGAACTGAGGGCACTCAGCACCTCGTCAGAGAACTGAGATCCCTCAGAGGAACATGTGCAGTGCTCAGCAAGCTGAGCAAACTGGTGTGTTTACAAAGTACTAAACATTAGTAAGTAGGGTAAAAAGGAGGCACAACAGACTTGGAAGTATGGCATAGGCAAGATATATGTGCTTTATAAGTGACGCGAATAAAAATGATGGTGCAGTAGCCATTTTAATTAATTTCAGCTACTATTTTAAAAGTCAATAGCAGTGGCTTACATGTGTGTCCTCAGCTGCACCTATAGTTTAGTGCAGGGCAACCATGGAGAGGTGAATACTGACAGAAATATTTCCTTAGTTCTAATAAAGCAATATGCCTCAATGAAGTTTCCTGAGTGTTGCAAGATGGCCTAGGAACACAATATTTTTGGTACTGACTAGCCTACAGATCCAGTGAGTGGTAATATTTGAAGTATATCCAGGGTGGGAATGAGATATAGAATCCCACCAGCTAACCCTAGCAAGCAATGTAAATTGTCCTCCCAGAGAGCAGTTACAAAAAGGCTCACTTTCACAGTGTGTGCAAAATTGTTAGCTGAAGCCACCTGCTCAATATTGATTATGCCTAAAGAAATATCATATCAGATATCAAGATTTGCTGAAATAGTAAATTTGTGTCTTGCCAAACAATTAGTGGACTGCAGAATTTTTGACACAGACAAACCTCATACACATCCATGTTGAGTGACTTACGGGAAACTCAAGTAGGGGTTAGTTCACTCAGTTAAATATAAGGTATGTTTCACACCCTTTTTTTCTGATGTGACTTGTAAAGATTTCTATTCTATAATACGGGTTGAAACTCTCTAGTTCGGCACCATTGGGACCTAAATGGAGCTGAACCAGTGAATTTGCTGAACCATGGGAGGTCTATATTGTATAGTAGAATTACCATCACTTCCACTACTTACTGGGCTTTAAAAAGATATTTAGGGGTAACTTAGAACTAAATAACAGTCCTGAGAGCCAGGACTGGTGGCTGTAAATAAACTTTATGGGACTGCAGGAAATTTGGCCACACCCATGATCAGTGGCCGTTTGTCTGACTAAAATCATGCCAGACCACGGATGTTGCTAGACAAAAGACTGCCAAACTAGGGAGGTTCAACCTGTAATATAAACTATATGAGTGAAGTACACTTTGTGCTAAAGAAGCTCTAAAGTACAGCATTTTACACGTGATAGGATTATAATCTATTTTACACATTTTACCATTTGATTTTGCACACTGTGTATGAATTTATATTATTTTAACAAGTAGGGATTTGAGTTTATAGTACATTCTGCATATATAATGTAAGCTTGGGTGATAATATAGAGGTTTTCCCCATTTGTGTATAATTTGATACTTTCCAAATAGAAATTAAATACAAACATAATCTGCACAACTCCAAAGGGAAAGAAGCAAAGGGAAAGAAGGGCATAATGTTCTTTACTAAGTGAAAAAGAAGTGGTCACAAAAATCTAACAAGTCCCCAGCTTAAGAAAACATGAGGAGGTGAAGGGGAATCTTAAACAGCTGTGAAAATCTGTCCACATGCAACTAAAATGCAACAATGACAATTTAAAAGAGGAACATTCTCACAAACTAGCATTTAATCCTTAGCTGCCTAGAAAACTAACCACACTATTCAATCAGCTGAGATTCAGCCAGTTTAAACAACAGTAAGTTTTATCCCTATTTTGAGAGAGGTATTGTAACACAACCAATAATTATGTCATTTGAAAAATGAAGCCAACCTGTTAAGGTGAAAGCACCCTATCAATCTGTGATAAACAACTGCAAGCTGGTGCCACTTACAATGATACAAGGTAAAGGTTTGGGCTAGGTGGCTCTTTACATAAGTAACAACCTGACATAATATGACAACAGATTAGATGTGAATGTCATTAATTTAAATAAACAGTGCATCTCCCCTGAACCACACAGTAATGGATAATTACCTAATAGCAAGTACAGTACACTATATTCCATGTGGTTTCTATGCAAAGTATAGTATAGCATGCAAGCTATTGCACAAGAAGCCAAATTCAACCTTATCTCTCCTGCACAACAGTATGTGTTACTGTCCAAAATAAATTCTCATTACAGAAGATCTCTTTAATTTGACTGAAGCATATGGTTAAATTATGGTTGAGAAATAAAAACAGGAAGAGAGCAATTTTGAAGTGTTGATTAAAAATGTTTTGTCAGGAAGACAAAGGGTACTAATTAGTAAAAGTTTCTGGAAAGTCATTAGAACACTTAATTTTAAATTGAATTAATTTGTAGAAATTCATTAACATACCGTCATAAACATAAAGAATTCTAAGTGTCATTGAAATAATTTTCTTTCTTTATAAAAGACCCAACAGCTATGGATTTATTTTGGTGCCTGCTATTTGCATGCATCTTCCAGAAATTATTGTGGGTATGTGCAACACAGAAAAGGTTTTGTGAATTTTACCACTTGAGGAGGATCCATTCTTCTCAATCTCTTTTATAAAATACTGTTGAAAACTGTGTCGTCATAGCAATTTCATTTAGAATGGAACTTGCTGTTCCCTTACTGAGAATGAAATATAAACTGTCATCTGAGGCTAAAAGTACACTGGTTGGCTTTAAAACTTTAACATTTTTCCCATAGATATCTGAACAATATTACTTGAGTATTTGTGGTATTCTGTAAGTACTATATTACTGCCTAGAGCTTTGGATAAATGCCTCCTGTTATTGCTGTAGAATTCCAAATAAATGAATAATAAATCTAGCCCCTAATGATCAAATAAAATTTGCTTCAGGCAAGAGAAAAAAAAAAGTAGATTTTCTACTTTTTCAAGTCCATTAGTCCAAAAATTGCAGTTTCTTTTCAACATATTATAGTGTTTGCCAAGCTGTAGTTGTAGCTTTCATAAAAAATGAGAAGTCTATTCTGCCTTCCTCCATTCCTGTACAAGCATTTAAACTGCATTTGGAGAATTCAAAGACAATGCTCAATGATACAGAATGAAGTAGAATCTGCTTTATGTGTTTGTGCTCACAAGCTGTAGAAAACCGATTATAAACTAATTTTCTATGGGTATAACAATTTTGCCATTAAGAGAAAAAGTACTACATACAGAATGACCACCATCTGATACTAAATGATATAACTGTTAAGTACATTCTTATCAAGGAGCCTGCTATTATGTTTTGTATGTCAGATCAAACTGGAAATTATTTTTTGGCCACTGAACGTGCATCATGAAAAACCTGGATATTTTAAAGTCATGTGTTGAGAAATATTTAGAAATCACTAATGATCATATACCTGCTTGTGCATTATAATCTCTCCTGATTACTGTCACAAAGAGCCACTCTTGCAACATGAATGGAGTTGGATGTATTCATCTTAGTCAAATTATTTCAACTATCTAGGGGTATGTTATTTTGAAATAGCAGCCGTTATTTCGAAATAACTTTCCTAGCTTCTACACAGCTAAACCGCTATTTCAAAATTAATTTGAAATAGTGGAGCACTTATTTCGAATTTGGTAAACCTCATTCCATGAGGAATAACCCCAAATTCGAAATAGCTAAATCGAAATAAGCACTGTGTAGATGCTTATTTCAAAATAGGGGGCCTCCAGCCCTTCCCAGGGTGCCCTGCACAACCAGGAAAACTCTTCTTCTCCCCCCCCCCCCCAGCCCCAGAGCCCTTAAAGGGGTAGACTCTGGACACAGTGCCTGTGCCAGCTGCAAGCCTGCCAGCACAGAGCCAGCAGTCCGTGCACCTTGCCCAGCATAAGCCAGCAACCCAGTGGCACCCAGACCTCCACTGCTCCCCAGGAGCAGGCTGGCAGCTCCCAGGAGCCTGCCAGGGGCTGCAAAAGGTGGGCGCCTTCCTGGTCTAGTGCGGAGATCACGGATCTCATTGAGGTTTGGGTGGGAGGCCTCCAATGTCCACGATCTCCGCACTAGATACAGGAATGTGGCCATCTACAGGTGGATGGCTGACAGCCTGGCCACCAACAGCCACATGCGCACCCAGGAGCAGGTGCGCATGAATATCAAAGAGCTGTGGCAGGCCTATGCCAGGGCCACAGGGGGCAGCTCCTAACCAGGGGCTGACCCGGACCCCTACCCCTATTATGATGCCCAGGACCGCATCCTGAGGGGGCAGATGGTCCGTGCCCCCCAGGTGGTCATTGACCCTGGGGCAGAGGGCCATGCCCATGACACACAGGAGGAGGAGGAGGATGGCCAGGAGCCGCAGGAGCCTGGAGGGAGCGTGCCCTGCACCCAAGACCCCCGAGCTGTCCCAGCAAGCATGTCGCCGGTGTCATCCGAGGCTGGGGAGGCCTCGACATGTGAGTGCCATCACTGTCCCCTTATGCGGGCTGGGGGGGGGGGGAGAGGGAACCCAGGGTCCATGAGTGTGGGCCTTTCTGACCATGGAGCATGCAGCAACCTGTGCATGTGCTGTGCCACCCTGGGCATGGCCCTGGCTGGCTGCCACACAGGGGCGTTGGCCTGTTACCCACACGCATGTATGTATGAAGGCACATGACATGTGCCTGACCCTGGGGAGGGACACTTCACAATGCCCTCCCTCCAGAAGCCCCCTCTACACAGAGGCAGGGCACATCTCCCCTTCCCCCCTTCCGCCCCACACCCACACTATATACAGCACAGGGGCCAGCTCACACTCCAGGAATAGCAGGACATGATGGTGCAGAGACCTGCCATCCTCGCCTTGTAGAGGGGGGCTGGGCTTCACCCATTGTGTCCCCAGGGATAACTGACCACTTCTCGTGTTTCTCCACAGCCACAGCAGCTGTGAGTGCAGGGCGCACCACCCTGCCCAGGACATCCTGCCGCACCCAGGCCAACAGGCTGACCTGGAACCAGGAGGAGTACCAGTGGCAGCACCTGGAGCTCCTGTGCAGGTCCGCATCCTGGAGCACTGGGTGCAGGAAGACCTGCAACTGCAGTGGAGAGCTTGCGGGAGCCGCTTGACCAGGGCTGTGCCATCCGCAACCACCTGCAGACCCTAGTGCAGAGATTGCTGCCTGCTGCTACTCCAGCCCCTGTGGCTGCCCCAGCTGTCACTCCTCCTCTCACTCCTGCTCCCCCTCCTGCTTCTTCCTCCCCCCCTCCCCACTCACCCCGACCTCCATACCAACTCCCCCCCCCCCGGGACACCGAGGGCCCTACTTTTAAATGATTCATCACCATCAAGTTGGGGAAACCCAGAGTGCTGAACCCCTCGATCACCACGTCAACATCGGCGAGGCGAATGACTCTGCCGAGCAGCACTCTATTGATGGCCTTGACCACCTGCAGAGGGACACACAAAACTGAGAATCACTGGGGTGCCAGGGTGGCTGAGAGTTCTCCCTCCCCGCCACTGCCCTGCGCCCCCACTCTCCAGGAGCAACCCCCCCCCTGCAATCCTGGCCACTGTGGGCAGTCCGTAGAGCGGCTGGGACAGAACAAACCCTCCCAGGGAGGGGACTTGCACCCCCCTCCTTTTTCCTAGGGTAGCCCATCCCCTCCTTGCCCCCTACCCCCGGCACAGTGGCGGGAGATTGCCATACCTGCATGAGCACTGCTTCGACGGTGGATCTCCCCATGCCAAACTGGTCTGCCACGGATTGGTAGCTATCCGGCGTGGAGGGCTTCCAGAGGGAGATGGCCACCTGCTTGTGGAGGGGAATGGCAGGCTTCATGTGCGTGTCCCATCGCTGCAGAGCAGGGGCAGGCCACTCACAGAGCTTGAGGAAGGTGTCCTTCTTCATCCTGAAGTTCTGGGTCCATTGTTGGTCTCCCTAGCGCTCGCTCCAGGATGATATGGTCCCACCAGTCACTGCTGGTGTCCAGACTCCAGATGCGGCGGGGGCACGCTGGTGTCTGGGCGCTGCTGTTGCTCCTCCCCGACCCCCAGGGGGGTCCGGAAGAGGGCATGGGGGTTGGGCTGCAGCAGATGCTGCGAGGCAGCCTGCAGAAAGTGCAACCAGGCTTGCAGCAACACGTCCAAAATGAGCACCAGAGTGCCCAGGGGCAGCTCTGGCTTCATGGTGCCGAGTGCTGTGGTGTCCCGAGTCAGGGCAGCCAAAGCTGGCAGAGAGAAAAATGCTTTGCTGTCCCTCAGCAAGATAGGCAAGCAATCAGGGAAACCTGAGAGCCGGCTGTCCAGGGGAGTCCCTTTAAGTACAACCCTCAGATAGCCTCAGGCACAAGCCACACAAAGCAACTACTGACCTGATGCCCTGCTGGAACTGGTTTCAGCTGTCCTTAAATGCAATTCAGCATCCAATCAGTGTGGATGCGCTATTTCAAAATAGCAAAACGCTATTTCGAAATGCATTTTGTGTGTAGATGCGTTATTTCAAAATAACTTATTTCGAATTAACTATTTCGAAATAAGATATTTCAAAATAAAGCTGTAGTGTAGACATACCTTAAGAAACATGCATATATTCCTTAAGATGCAGGTAGTGAGAATCCGAACAATAACATGGTGGGGGAAGGAGGGAAAAAAGCATAACTGAGGCATTTTGTGTTTTTTTCAACACTTTGAAATAAACCACTTGCCACAAAAAACAAAACAAAACAAAACAAAACACCCCAGTGCAAGGCTATTAACACCACAACCTGTGTAGGAAAGATGTCCTTCTTTTATTCAGGAAGTAATATGAGCACACTGTTCTCATCTTATCCCCTTAGGGCGTGTCTACACAGCACCCTTACTGCAAAATAAGCTACACAATCTGTTCCACACAAATTGTGTAGCTTATTTCGAGGTAATTTAGAAAAAGCTTATTTGAAAATTTGGCGCTATTTAGACAGCCCCAAATTTCGAAATAAAGTGCTATTCTGACAAGTTCCTTAACCCTCGTGTAATGAGGGTTACAGGGATGCTAGAATAGTGCACCCATTATTTCAAATTATATTTCAAAATAACAAGCACATTTAAAGACACGGAATTGCTATTTCGGGATATTTCCGGTATCCTGAAATTGCCCCGCTGTCTAGACATAGCCTTACTGAAGTAAGGACTGTGTCAAACACTGCATTTCAGAGTTGTCATCCAAAATGAAACAAAGTCTTTTATTCATGACATCTGGCCTCTTGCCTATTTCTCCTCTGTCCTTTCAGGATAGTAGATAGATCCTTAGTGCCAGTAGTATGTCTCAGTCTCTGGATCAAATATCACACCCCTGGAATATGTATTGGTAAGCACACGCCCTCCAAATACAAAGCTAAGGAAGCTGTGTGGTTGAGGGAAGTATATTATTTGTAATGCTATCATTAATCATGACAAAGGCAGACAAGTGAAACCAATACTTTTAAATGATTCATCACCATCAAGTTATGTGTAACAGCATGGATTTACTGCTTTTATTCTCCCCTTCCCAGTTATCGTTTTTCACACTCATGAGTTTAGTATTGTCTTAAATTAGCGTGCAAGACAAGACGGGACCACTGTGATCATCTGATGGCAGGAACTGTGTCTTTGTATGTATTTGAACAGCCCCCGCATAATGAGATGCTAATGCTGCCTGGAGTATTGAAACCTTACTTTAGTACAACTAACAACTTCAACTCAATATAATAGGAATATTGGATATTTGGAGGACCCCAGGGGCTGTGAATCTGAAACCTCACACGAGCACTAAAACGTAATGGAAATTATTTTCCAATATCTTATAGCAATACATCTTAAAGTCAAATTTTGCAGGGGGAGGGGAGAAGTATTTAAAATATATTGTTGGCCTCTGCCTCTAAAGGAAAACCATATAGAATGGGAAGAAGATTAGTAATATTTTTACCTCCTCTACATCCTTTCTTTCTTGCCCAGCTTTTGAATAAATTAAGATTGATCATTTCAACAGGGAAAAACACCTACAGAGCTGTGGCAGCAGCAAAAGCAATGGGCCATTTTTTTCCCCTCACACACTGTCACACTTATGCTCCATTCAATATCCGTTTTTGAGTCAAACAGGCCTTGTGGCTTAGGTCTCTCCTGAGGTAGATCACATATGTACATTTAAAAAAAAATCTGAAAAAACATTCCTGAGGTAATTGAGGTGTGTTTGGACCTGCCCTGATGAGTTTTCTAGAAAACTAGTTTTCCTGCAGGAATATTCATGGAGACCATGAATTTAAGTAACTAGTAGTGAATATTTATATGAAGCAAACTTCAATATTCATATAAGAATCTGTAAAATTTACTCTCCGCCAAAGAGGGAGTGGTAATAATATCATGTGAGGTATCATATGTCAGGCATGGACAACCAAAATGGTAGATCTGAATACTGAATACTCAGACAAATTGTTTACAAATGACCTTCTGATCAAGTACTACTACAGAAAATGAAAATCATACGCTGCCCAGAGAAAACTGATGAGCTAAATTTGGTGACTTAATTAATCACTAGGACTTATTTGTGCAATGCAGTGATGTTAAATTGTAACATCCAATTCCACCAAAACTATTCTGAAAATAATATAGTAAGGATATTAGAATCTAATATTAATTTAATATCATGGCCAAATTCTCTTCTGGGTTCTACCATTTCTGTGTCACATTGGTCATACGGTCATACAAAGAGGCAGTAAAAATTACAATCTGGCCAATTTAGCAGTGCTCAACTGGTGCAGACCCAGTGTATTTCCTACCTAGCCCTGGAAGAAGATGATTAAAAAAACACCTGTATTAGTGAAGCACATCATTTTCTAGCAAAGCCTTGCTCCTATATAGTCCACAACCAGATGTCAATTGTCTGAGTAGATTCTCCTTGTCCCCTTCCCCCTCACCCCCACCCAGTGATTTTAATTTGTGCCAGGGACAGATGCAGTTTGGTTCTGAAAATTAGGGAGACTAAGCCAGTGTTATTGATCATCATTAGCCATTTTTAAAATAGCAATTTAAACTCTGTGCTGTCAATGAAGTTACTGAAAAGTAAGAAAATATTAATTTTAGTGGTTGCATATGATATACTCTGAAAAGACAATGGAATTTAATATACAAGCAGTGTCAGTTTTCAGAGGAGGCGGATGTGTGGGTGTCTACATGCACACCACAGACATAGTACACATTCACATTGCTTGGTTTTAAGATAATAATCATCACTTATAACCACAAGGACAAGAAATATTCCATTAAAATAAATGTACTTTGCTATAAATGACAATGTCACACCAGCCAGGTCTGCATAAAATATAAAATTGCTGACAGAAGGATTAAGCAACCAAAATGTATCAATGCTAAGTCACAACATAATTGTTTAAATGTCAGCTGAACCTTAGAGGACTGCCTTTGTTAATCTTAAAACTCAATAGGATTAATATAAAAATGTTAAATATCACTCTTTGGACAAAGCATAATATTTTGAAATATCTGTTTTTGGGACAATTAGATAAGTGTCCATTTGAAGAAGGTTATATAACACTCTAGAAGTAGAGACAACATTTTGAATTATATTAGAACTAAGATTGTATGCTATTTAAATATGTAGTCTCATTTAAATAATTACTCTCATAATTTGTAGGGCTGTCAATTGACCTGTGTTAACACCTACAATTAATGCAGGACAAGATTAACGTGTTAAAAAAATTAACACGTTAATTACAGGTGTTAATGCTGCACTGCCTCTTTGAAGTGCCACTCTGGCAATTCAAAGGGGCAGCACAAATGGAGCCAGGGATCCGCTAGAATGCCCAGCGGATCCCCAGCTCCGCATTGCAAAGCCCCTTTGAAGTACCGCTCTGGCACCTCAAAGAGGCTTTACAACAGCGGAGCTGGGGATCAGTCCCCAGTTGATCCCCAGCTCAGCTTCCACTGCCCCTTTGAAGTGCTGCTCCACTGCGGCGTTTCAACGGGGCAGTGCTGCATGGAGCCCGGGGTCAGCTGGAAACTCCAGCTGATCCTGGGCTCCATGCAGCTCTGTCCCGTTGAAACGCCACCGTGGCCACGGCATTTTAAAGGGGAGTTGCATGTGATTAATCGCGATTAAAATTTTTTATCGTTTGACAGCTCTAATAATTTGCAATATTAGCAAGGTCATTCAAATTTACACAATACAGGGTGGTGACATAGGATATTGAACATACAAATGTGATGCGTGTTTTATATATGCAGACTTAATGATGTTCCTTTAATGTAGGTTTTTGTTTTGTTTTCTTTTTGGCCTGTATTCTCACTAGTTCAGTTCCAATCTATCTCCCTGGCCTCCTCATCCAACCTTAATGTCTCTCCCTCCTCCCAGCTATGTATACTCATTTATTTTCTGAGCGCGTTCTTCACCTGCACACTGGTTTCTCATTAGACCTCTCTCTCCTCCTTCCCGTTCCACTGGTTCTCAGTCCTAGTATTTATCTCCATCCACCCTAGCCCCACTCCTGCTCCTCAGCTCATCTCAATTTCCCCTACTACTGGCTCTCTGCCTGCCTGCCCATATCCCTTTGTAGCTCTCAATCCCAATCTTCTTAAACACCAGTCCCAGACTCCTGGCTCCTCATATGAACCTCCTTGCTTAGCCAGTCCCAGTCTTCCCCAACACCTCATCTTCTAACCAGTTTCTCTTAGGCCAGCTCTACACTTATCCCAAGATCGATGCTCCAGAGAGTTATCTTCTGGGATCTGATTTAGCAGGTCTAGTAAGGACCCACTATATCAACAGCTGATGATGCCTCTGTTGACCCTGCTACTCCATGGAGTTGCGATGAGTAAGGGAAGTTGATGGGAGAAACACTCCCATCGACCTGCCACAGCGGAAATGCTACAGAAATTTGACTTAAGTTACATCATGTCTGGCTATGCAATTCTCGTTTCCAGAGATGTGTATCTTAGGTCAACTTTCTCACATAGCATAGACTTTGCCTGACTCCATCCTAATCTCATGAGACTCTTTATCCCAAGCTACTCCTTTCCCTCCCCCCAGTTCCTAGTCTTACCTCTCTGAATTTGAATCAGGCAGCTATGAACTCCACATTAGCTTGACCTAGCAAAGGGAGTAATTAACAGCATAGGAGAGACAGGCTCCCACCTCTCAGATTAGAACCCTGAATCCATTCAGAGAGAGTCCTGGTCAGGCCCATGCTGAGCATATTCAGTATGCATGAAATCTTAAAACAATTTAGCTGCTAAAATATAAGAACCAGGGGTGAAAGTAACTTATATTTCTTACAGGAACCGTCCTAGTGCATTGTAGGGCTCAGGACAGGGGACATAGAGGATGTGGGGAGTTTCAGGGGGCACGTTTGTGGAGTGTGTGTGAGTGCAACAGTTAGGGCCCATGGTTGGGGATGTGGAGGGGCTTGGAGCATGGGTTTGGAGGGCATGTGCAGAGGGCACTATGGGAGGAAGTTTCAGAGCTGGGCAATCCCAGTTGGTTACCCTGCCTCACACTGCTCCAGTTCCCAGTCAAATGGAAACTGTGGCAATAGGGGGTAGACCCTGAAGGCAAGACAGTGCGCAAAGACTCTCCCTACTACTCCCTCTTCTCCAGGGATCACCTGTACTTCTTCCAGACAGTGCAGGGCTAGCAGGACAGTGCTGACAGGAGCCTCTACCTGCAGTGCCCCTAGCTGGCTACTTTCTTACCAGTATGATGTACCAGGGAGCACCGCTCTATTTTCACCTTTGCGAAGAACCCTCTGACTGTGTGCAAACTATGATTATTCAAAGACTGACAACTTTGCCAAATTTAGGTGGATTTTTACAGAAACATCAAAAATGCAAAACACTGACACAGAGGATGCCTAACCCCACCTTCTAAAATTTCAAGTCCCTGCACTGAAAAATGGAGGTGCTAAAGCTTTTCACATAACAGGTTGCCAGAATTTAACATTGACAAAATATTTTTCCCTAGCCTCATTCTCAAAATGACTGAGTCATAATCCCTGAAGTGTATTTAAAAACAAACAAACAAACAAACAAAACAAAACAAATGATCAGCCTGAGGCAGATACCAAGCAAGGAAAATTTTTGCCCAAACAGTTGAAATTTGATAAAGCTACACGCCTCTGAAAATAATCAGGTCTCAACATGGAAGTGTCAGAAGGGTAGCGGAGTTAGTCCTTAGCTGGAAAAACTTTAAAAAACAATGAATAGTCTTGTACTATCTTAGAGACTAACAAAACATGTAGATGGTGTCATGAGCTTTCAAAATGGAAGGGTCAGGCAACCTTAATATTAGGCCCCAGCACCTATAATGATTTATTAGCTATTCAGTCTGTGTCTGATCAGAAATTCAACTATCCTATCAAATATTCCGTGCTAAGTTTCTATATGGCAGCCTTGACATGGAAAACTAAAAGCATATCTTCCGCTTTTGCTTGGTGGATTAACAGGTATTAGTCAAGCAATTCAAAGTGCTAGTCAGGATGCGCAGGCAAATTCAGTTCTAAAGACTATCTGTTGCCTCATAACAAATTTGATGAGGTTCAGTAAGGACAAGTGTAGAGTCCTGCACTTGGTATGGAAGAATCCCATGCATTGTTACAGGCTGGGGACCGAATGGCTAAGTAGCAGTTCTGCAGAAAAAGACCTGGGGATTATAGTGGATGAGAAGCTGGATATGAGTAAACAGTGTGCCCTTGTAGCCAAGAAGGCTAATGACATATTAGGGTGAATTAGGAGGAGCATTGCCAGTACATCCAGAGAAGGGATTATTCCCCTTTATTCGGCTCTGGTGAGGCCACATCTGGAGTATTGTGTCCAGTTCTGGGCCCTCCACTATAGAAAGGATGTGGATGCATTGGAGAGAGTCCAGCGGAGGGCAATCAAATGATTAAGGGGCTGGAGCGCATGACCTATGAGGAGAGACTGAGGCATTTGGGTTTGTTTAGTCTGCAGAAGAGAAGAGCGAGGGGAGATTTGATAGCCGCCTTCAACTTCCTGAAGGGAGGTTCCAAAGAGGATGGAGAAAGACTGTTCACAGTAGTGATGGATGGCAGAACAAGGAGCAATGGTCTCAAGTTACAATGGGAGAGGTCTAGGTTGGATATTAGGAAAAAAACTATTTCACTAGGAGAGTGGTGAAGCACTGGAATGGGTTACCTAGGGAGGTGGTGGAATCTCCATCCCTAGAGGTTTTTAAGTCTCAGCTTGACAAAGCCCTGGCTGGGTTGATTTAGTTGGGATTGGTCCTGCCTTGGGCAGGGGGCTGGGCTTGTTGACCTCCTGAGGTCTCTTCCAGCTCTATGATTCTATGATTCTAACACAAGGCATTTTTTCAATAAGGTTATGTCTCCACCTCAAAGTTATTTCAGGATATCGGAGGTATCCTGAAATAGCTTCCCCATGTCTTCACAAGCCACCTTTTATTTTGAAATGTTTTTCGAAATAACGGGCATGCTATTTTGCTATCCCGGTAACCCTCATTCCACAAGGTGTGTAGACAGCACCAAATTTTGAAATAGCCTATTTCTAAATAAACTCAAAATAAGTACGTAATTGCGTATCTTATTTTGAGTGTAGAGTACACTGTAGACATAGCCTAACTGAACACATTAAAGAAAAAATACTTGGGAACATTTTAACTCTTGAGCTGTATTAAGGAAAGGGATCGGATAAGAAAATCAAATCACCAAGAAATCTAATTTCTCCAAATATAGACATAAACACCAACAGCCAATTGATACCCAAAGCAGACTAACTGAATTATAACAATGTCTGAGCACCACAAAATTTTGTCTTCATGAATATCAAGCAATGTGTTTCGAGTCATCACACAAATATATTAGCAGCATTTAAGAGCAAGCAAAAAAAAGTGCCTGAATCATCAGAAACCTGAAGGTGAAAGGAATAAAAAGGAATGGAGAGAGAAGATATAATATCAGAGACATTAACAGATTAGAGATTTTACTTCTGAAAGTCTAATGTCTCTAAGGTTTTGCAATCAAAATGAAATGCTGAAAAAGTTGTCACCTTTCAATTTACAAGAAATACTGCATGGACACAGTCCATGTAGGAAGATACAAGGTAAAACCCTATCAGTGTATAATAATAAAGGAGACATTGGGACTGTGAATTAATCTTGTATCTGAGGAGTACCCTGCAAAGTGCATGGTGGCAAAAAACTCACAATATATCCTAATGGGCATTTTTATAAGATAAAAAAATCTTTGTCCTTTTTTATGATCTTCCTGTGTTGCAAATCAAAGAAAACAGCAGAGTTGCTGTAATTTTGAATTTCAGCAACAACAGAGTTGCATGAAATTTTTACTTGATTAATCATCAGAGGAAGCTGTTTTCCTACTTACACATGCCCTGCACTTTTATGCTCTGCTTGTTTGGAGTTTCTAATCAGACACAGGACATATTTCCAGCAAAATATAAAATCCTAAATTTCTTCCTTAATTGGATTGTGGAGAGTTGCTTGAGCGGATGCTCTGAGCCAGACTCGAAGGGTTGAGGGGTTTTTTAAGTTACTTTTCAGACTCTCTGAAATCTTCCCAGCTCTCTTTGGACCATATATTTCTGTTATTGCAGAGTACATAGGCAGAGGGAAAGTATCAGATTGAAGGATGATATTCACCCCCAACATCAGCCTATTCACCATTTAAGTCCCATGTAAATATTCAAAATATGAGATAATTCTTGCTTTGACCTGTTTGCTCATGCGGTATAACAACTCATGTGGTACAACATTACAACCACAATTTCATAATACAAATTGCTTAGAAAATCCACTCCTAGGCTGCAGTGAGATAAATAAGGGGGTGGAAGTGGGGAAGAGGTGCTAAGGATTATGTGGAACAACAATTCAGAATGAGTCATTCAAAATATATTGTAATATCAAAGCCACATCAGAAGGCAGAGTTCAGCAGAACATCAAACAACTATGACAGGACCTGTACCTGGTAAATGGGACAATCCAAAATTTTAATAGTAGTGGGTGCTGGCAAGAGCCAGATCATATAACAAACATATGCAGAACAAAGGATAAAGTGCCCAGTGATCCAAAATGCAGTACAATCCCAAAACACAATGTGATGCATAATCAGGATTGGTGGACAGAAGAAAAAGGAAGCAGGACAGACAGAAGATCAGGATGGGATATCATATGGCATCTTGTGCTGAGATGGAAGTAATAACTACATGTGATGCTCAGCATCCTCCATACTGCTATTGGTGAACGCTAAAAGGAAAATAACAAAAACAAAATATACCCCCAACTGACACTGAGTTTGTCCGAATTTCTTAAGCTTTCAAAGTTAGTTTTTCATAGTTCATTTTCTTCAGACATTCAGTAGCCAGGTCACGGATGTGGAAATTGGTGGTGCTAATCATCGGTCACCACCTGCTAATGCTAGCTAATAATAACTTCATTAGTATTGTTTTAACCCCACTTCAACAAACTGGCATAAACAATTTCCAGAGTAGCAAAATGGAAAGTTAAATTAGAGAGAGAGTTATAAGCAAGTTACCCAAATGTACTAACTACTTATCTGTTCATGCTGCTTCAGAATTATCTTCCAAAAGATGTTGGACATTCTTGGAAAATGATAATCAGAGGAAAGGTAGAGATATGACCTTTTTCCCCCTGGAGAGTGCAGAAGAAAGACAAGTATTCCTGAAATCCCAGACAAAAGTAGTGATAAACAAAACCCATTTTTCCTACACCCATCGGTACAGAAAGTGGAGGGAAAAGTAGCAATGAAGAAGATAATGTTGCTGTTAGCATCAGATACGATCCAGCTAAATGGCTTTCTTTGATAATGGAGTTATTTTGCACCCAGCCTATCAAAAAAGGTCAGTTCTATTTTCAGAATCACAAAGATAAATTTATAGCTTCCAAGAAGCAATATAAATATCAGAAGTGGTATCTCTCAACTCTTCTTTTTGAATGAAAATTTCCAAATGGAAAGCATAATCAGAGGCATTTATTGATGTGTTCTAAATCCACAGGACCAATATTCTGTTTTGTGTGCAAACTCTTTTAATTACCTAACAATCTTAGCGCATTTGCAACCCTAGCCTTTTCTCACTGGAAAAAAAAAAAAAACAGAGAATACTTGTTCTTATGAAAACAATGTGGAACATCACACTGCCACGGTCACATAGCTAACACATTCACAGGACAAGAATCACACCAACAGCTGCTTCTAAAGTAACTGCTGACTGGAAGAAAGTTCTAAGGCATACTGGGGCAGTTATTAAGCTTTTTGCCAAACAGGGTTTAACCTACTGACTTCTCCTCAGAACTGAAATTATCTTGACATTCTTTAAGCAGTACTGAATTTGACCTCTTCATAACTGAGCATACTAAATGATATAGGGATAGGGTCACACATCCCTCTTCTCAAAACAATCTATGATGTTTTTAATTGAGTTAATTGTTGAAATATTGGAATTCACTGTAACTGATGTCAAACAAGAGAAATAATGTTAATAGAGTCAACTGCTAATATTCCTGAGAATGATCAGTTATTTACCATTTTATGATACAGCTTTCATGGTGCCTTTTACTGGCATTTTTTTTGGCTTATGCTAATAAAAAGCCACCTCGGTAAGTTGCTTTTCCAGATCTTCAAGTCTTTATTGGGCACAAACGACACTGCAAGTAATGCTGGAAGGTATCTAGATGTTCAAGATCAGATCAAAAGACTATCCACATGCTACACATGTGCCATGCACAGTTTATTCTCTGAATTTAGATGGAACTTGCCACACTGATTGTTGCCTAGAAGCCGGATTGTTTTTTCAGATTTATTCAGAAGTTATGTTTTTTGGAAGTAGAACCACTCCAATGATGGGAGCTTCTGTGCAACAAGCTTATCAAGAGTGAAAAATGAATTTCCCTTCTCCTAATGATACTCTCAGATATGAGATGGTCCTGTCATGCCGGGTCCTGTATAAACAACTATAATGAACTATAAGGGCATTCTTGTTTGAAAGGAACTACGCTAAGAAAAGTGGTAAAACCCTAATTGGAAGCATGACTGTTGTCCAAAAAATGTGCCAAATGGAAATATTTATGGGCATCTTATGCAAGTAAAGCTTCCCTGCCTCTTCTGGCTGAGGCCACACTCAAGTTCTCTACTCTCAGTCCTCCAGTGGCTCCAGCCAGGGTGGGAGGAGGCCCGAGAGCTCAGTCCCTTATAGACATGGCCAGTGGAAGAGGCTAAAAACTCGGGTGAAGGCAAGCAAGGGGTTCTGCGAGTTCAGCCCCAGCCGACACCAAATCCTCAGCCTCAACCAGGACCATAGCTGAGCTCTTAGCCCTGGCTAGAGCTCTGAGCCTCTCCCCAATTCTGTCACTTCCACCCATAACTCCATGTGGCACCATCCCATTCCACCCCTTCCTGCCACAGCTCCATTCCACCCCTTCCCCTGTAATCTCATCCCTGTTCTGCTCCTCTCCACCTTTTCCTCCCTGAGTCCCCTCTCCCCTTGATCCGACCCCATCCCTCTCCCACTGCAGCCATGAGACCAAAAAAGTTCTGTGCCCAGGGCCAGGGTGGGAACTGAGAGCCCCTCCAGTTCCAGGCCATGATGGAGGGACATGTTTATGTGGGGCCCAAATCTGCCACTGCCTTCCCCCACCGCAGGGATATGAGATTTGGGGAGCTTTAGCTTCCCCCAGCCTCCTTTATGTGCCGTCTATGATTTTAAGGACTGCGATACTGGAAAGGTTTGACAAAATGAATGTAAAGCTTCAAAAGCCAAGTCTGAATCTTGCCATTGCTATTAGTTTGCCTACTTCCTGGCAAAAGTTTCACAAGCTTACAGTCTCAGGTTTGACATTTTAAACAGCAAGCAAAAAAATTGGGAAGTGATGTTGATGAGCGCTGCTATGAAAAAATATCAAAGTACGGTAAAGCAAAAATGTCCAGATGGCAAAAGTGAGACTGTACTTGGAGCAAGAAGGAAATTTGAGGTTGCGTGTTTTTATGTTATCCTTGACAAGCTAAGTTTGGAACTAAAAAGTACTGAATGTTATGCTGAGCTATCCATAAGGTTTGGCTTCCTTACATCTCTTGCTGAAGTACAGAGTGAGGAGAAGATGAAAACATGCACTCAGGCATTGCTTGATACTTTTATGATCAAGTGCCTAAGCTTTTTTGCCAAAATGAATCAATTTTCAGCATTTATAAGATACAGTGACATGCATAATAAAAGTGCCACTGGAATCATCAAATTTCTGCACAACAAAGACTTGAATAATATCTTCCCAAATATTTTCATTGTGTTGAGACTGTATTTGACTGAACCCTTTGCCAACTGTGAAGCAAAGCAATCTCTTCTCTAAGCTTACCATTATAAAAAATTCTATTCAGCTATCTATGGTAGAAATGAAGCTTAGCGCTCTTGCTATCATGTCAGTTGAATGGGATTTACTCCATACACTGTCATTTAAGGTGACAGTAACTGAATCTGTGGCACTTAAAGCTCACAAGATGCAAGTTTAAACATGCAGCATTTCATTTGACTCAAGGTTTTATGATTATACAATATGACTTGTCATCATCAGTTTGCTTTGTATGTCTATTCAGTAACATACATGATTTGTTGATTGTCATACGCTGGGTAGTTTTTTATTCTCGTTAATACCATAGTCATGAAAAGATGACATCCAAAAAACATTAACCCTAGGCCTCCAATTTCACTAATATAGTCCTGCACAGAGACAGTCCTTGTCCAAAAGAATATACAGCATAAGCAAATTATATTCACCATTACTTCCCTATCATAGATTTATAAGCCACATACTCCTCATTCCTTGTCTCAATAAAGCAAATGTTATGGAATAACAGTGGAGACCATCATTGCTACAAAGATAGTTTTAACAACAAGGAATCCTTTGCCACCTTAAAGACTAAGGGCATGTCTTCACTAAGCAGAAGATTGATGCTGCCATAGTCAATCACCTAGGGTTCAATTTAGCGGGTCTACTGAAGACCCACTAAATCAAACTCAGAGGGCACTCCCATCAGTGCCAATACTTCTGCTTCTCACAAGGAGTAAGGGAAGCTGATGGGAGCATTTGACCTCCCACTATGTGGATGACACAAAAATGTGATTTAAGATACACCGACTCCAGCTATGTAATTAACATAAATGGAGTTGCGCATCTTAATTCAACCTTCTGCTGTCGTGTAGACCAGGCCTAACAGATTTATTTAGGCATACCTTTTTATGGATAAGTCTTTTCTGCATCCGATGAAATAATTTTTATCCATGAAAGTTTATGCCAAATAAATTTGCTAGTCTTTGATGTGACATAGGACTCCTTGTTATTTTGCAGCCACAGACTAACATAGCTACCTCTCTGAAAATTAATTCTCTTTCATAAGAGGTGGATGATCTGAATCATCTGAGATCCCAGCAGTTTGTCCTTTTAGGGATCAGGCAAATGTGTGCATTCTTTTCTTCTGCACCTATCCACACCTGGAAACTACTAATTATTCCTTCATATTTCACCAAGCAGAAGATTGATATTGTTAAACATATTCATGAGTGAATGAAGATGGAGAAACTAGAGAGTTGGGAATATTTTCAGATGACACTTTGTTTAGGATAGACAATAAAAGGAAAGAGTGATTCCAGGAGGACCCTGCCAGACTACCACAGGTTCTTTGTAGCTATGGCAACTTGTCACTGTCTAGGCTTACACTTGTATATGGTGCAGTCCTGTGTTTCAAATAGGTAAATAGCTGGGAGCAAAGCAGTTGGTGCTGATCATGCAGAATCACTGTTGATCATCAGTTTAATAATTTATTTCCACCATATGTTTCACGTCTGGGATTCTGACGACCTGTGCTCCCCATTCAGCCTGTCATCTCATGAATTTCTAAACAGCGACTGCCTTCTGAACAACACCAATTATCTCCATTGTTACCCTAGCACTGGTTTTATGGAGGTGAAAAGATGTACACTGAGCATGTAACACATGAGTCTGTGAGGATTAGCAATGATGTGCACTGGTTTCATGCTTCTGAGAGCACTGACTTTGTGCTATTACTCACTGATAACGATCCATTTTTGTAGCATTTGCACCTCATTTAGGTGGAGTGTTTGTCCACACCCGCCATATCCACTAACCCAAACAAAGAACTTTCCCTCTCCCCATTTTCTGTCTTTATTTTCAAAGTTATAGGCATTTTGGAGATTGTTGAATTGATCTATCATTCTTTAGCAGCTTCAACATATTGACCAATGTTCCTCTTGCTTTATGTTTGCTGGTATCACAGCTTTCATTTTACACTGGATGTGCTGAGTCTCTCTCTGAATATGTGGCCATGTGGCGTTTGATGATAGCACTTTACCAATTACTGCTCACAGCTGCAGGTCTTTCCCAATGGCATTTTTTTATGTGTAGCACTTCACGTTCTTTTTCAGGGCATGCGTCATACTGACTGTTACAAACAGGTTATTGGAATAACTAACTGACATTCTATCTCAATTTTGTCTACCATTTTTTGCAGATCTTTGCCACTTGCATTACTTTTTGTTTATAGCTAATGTCATGTTAGAAAAATGAAGGAGAAATCCAAGAATGAATCTCAGACATGTATTGGCTGATTGTGAAGTAGTAAATATTGGCATCAGGGTCAATGATCCCTGTAAAATACATGCCATTGGAAGGGGAAGGACAGAGCTAGAATACCCCAGTATTTTGAAGTGGCACACCTGCTACTGCAACCACAGATTTCTCCCACCATGTAGCTACTCAGTACATATGCAGGACAGAGCTATGCTCCACCCTTCTTCCTTTTTGCATGCCAGATATCACCATGTGTATAAGGATGAGGAGTCCCTCTGCTCTCCTGATCAGAAGAACTGAAATCCTGCATGGCCATACATACTGAAATCCATACAATGTGCATGCTGTCTCTCTCACAGTGCACATATAAAATGGCTAAGCAGAATCTGGCTTTTTACAGTCAAGCAATGAGACAACATGAATGTGAGTCATGATGAAATGGATGAGTTAATGCAGGAGAAAAGGAACTCAGTGAACATATGACTATACAAAAATATATCTGTGTCAGGAGACCATCTACTGATTAGGTTATAGAGAAAATGTTTCACTAGTGCAGTTAAAATGGCATTATCTCAGATTTATCTAAATTGGTTTCATAACCCTACCGTACACACTGTAATTGTTCTATTTTTACTCGTAGTCTGATCATTTTGGAGAGCCCAAGAAACAAGATTAAAAATAGCTCCATAAGGCAACATTGTATAATCAGGAGGTCTAGTGTTCCCCATTGCTATTCTGTTGTAACAGAGGAGAGAATTAGACATGCTACATAAAGGCTGGAACTGAGGAGGGAGCTCTAGAAGTCTTCTATACGCTAAGTACACATTGTTATAGTTATACCATTTCTGTGGTATTTGAGTACCTCTCAGTCTAGAATGTATTTATTCCCACCACAACCCTGTGAGAAAGTGAAAGCTACTGTTCCCATTTTAAACAGTTTACTCTCAGTCACATGGGAAGTCTGTCTCAGGGCAGTTAAAACCTGGGTCAATTTCCAAGTTCTACATTAATACAAAAAGGCTGCATCTAGATAGCAGGCTTCTTGCACAAGAAGCTTTTTGTGGAAGAGATCTTCCACAAAAACTTCTTGCGCAAGAGTGCGTCCACATTAAAAAAGCGCATCGCAAAAGTGATGCGCTTCTGCACAAGAGAGTGTCCAGACTGCATGGATACTCTCTTGCAAGAAAGCTCTGATTGCCATTAACAGAATGGCCACTAGGGCACCTGTGCTTCTTTCAATAGGCTGTTTTTGCGCAAACCCCGCCCCCCGTTTCCCATCCACACACACCTTTTTGCGCAAGAGCTCTTATGCAAAAAGGAGTTATTGCTTGTAGAAAGAAGAATACCTATCCCGCAAAACCCCCTCTGTTCTGTCAATTCACTGTACATTTTCTTGCACAAAAACACACTTGAGGTGTGGATACTCCACGAGTTTTTGCACAAAACCAGCTGTTTTTGCACAAAAATTCTGCAGTGTAGACATAGCCTAACTGTAAGACCATCCTTACATTACACAATGGCCTTGTTCCAAAGCTCGAAGTAGAGAGTGGAGTCTTCCCACTGACATCAATGGGCTTTATCTCAGGACCAAAGGTAGGAAGTGGAGTTGGAACTAAAAACATAGCCAAGGGAGAGAGGGGGAAAAAGTTCTTTAGTAAATGAGTCATTGATACAGACTCTTCTACTAGTAAATGTTTGAAAAGTCTGCGTTCAAATGATCTTGTGACATATTTATTGCATATTTATTTCATTTACAGGAAACCCTTTTTACTGTATCTCCTATAAAAGGTCGATTGTGAGTCTGGACCAGAGGTAAGAAAATACTAAGAAAACAATTATTGAAATTAATATTTGAAGCTAAGGACTGATTATTTACAAGAAGTCTTTTATCAAAGTCTAGACCAGTGGCTCAAAACCTTTTATTGACCTACAAAATGGATGGGAAAAACTATCCAATGACCTTCTGAGTTTGGGGCAAAGTTAGAGATGTTCATGGGAGACCTTATTGCTGTTAGAGGGGGTGCTAGCAGCAAATGCTTTTCTCAAGCACCTTCTTGTTCCTTCCCATTCAATAGCAATTAGCTGCTCTAAGTTGCTACATTTCTCCTAGCATGAAACTAAGCCCTGCATATTATGGAAGAAGACAGTGAGAGTGGGCAGGTAGGAACGGAGTAGGATAGGGGTTGTTACCACCACTGGGCCTACAAATTTACCCTCAAGAATGAGTAAAATAATATAAAATGTCACAATAATCTAGAGTAATAAATGTTAATGGTAAAAGATGCAAAAGAGAGACAGCAAGACTGAAGCAGTACAAAAAAAGGCGTGTTGATAGAAGTCAAGGACTGTGTTAAGATCAACCTTGTTTAAAATAAAATAAGACCAAAATTGGTGTGGTGGAAATTAGGCCTATGTGGTGCACACAATAGTGAAAAGACGGGCTGTTTTGCCAACAACTGCAGCAGTGAGCTCTCATTATAGTTGCCACTCCCACCATCTCTTGGACCTCATGATCTAGCCTAATGCAGTTGGACCTTCATCATCCCAATCCTGAGGAATGTCCCGACCAGACTGAGCTAGAGAAAAGGACCAAGATGACATCTCCACCTCCAACAGCTTAAACTACAAACCACATATCACCTAGGATGTTAGAATTTGTCACAAACGTCACTTTGGGTGTCCATTTCTGCCCTTCCCTTATGTCTTCTATTTCGTATCCCTCTCTTGTTTTTATTTTGTCCAATAAGAGGGTGGCTTAGCTAGCTATGAAAGCACCTTTTAGCCAAACTGCCTTAAGCCTGTGACTAAAGAGGCAGCTAAAAGCAGTGGCCTAAGCACCCCATTAATACTCTAAATTTGCCTGGTGTAAGAGTGGCTAATAACACCATATGTCGGAGACAGCCGCTGCATTGATTTTCTTTGCAGTTCATTTTTCTTTTGTGTGTGTTAGTTTGGTTTTGTCTTTTTAGGAAATGGGATCTACCTTTAACAGCAACAACAAAAGCAGTTCCCACCCATCTCAGCTAATTTCTTCTTTTTTCCCTAAAAATGGCAATAATCTCCTCCTGCAATAACTTTTAAAAGCCTATCATACAACGGCTATTTTTTTTCTTCTGAAGAGTCTGGACAAATACAGAAAAAGGTAATAAGGGATATTGTTAATGCCTTAGTCAACACTTTACATTTCAGATGTTTTAACTGTTTTCCCTTCTTGTCTTTATTTTTAACTAGATGTTTTATCCAGCCTTGTCTGGGTATTTCAAGGCAAGGAACTGTAGGGGTGGAGAGAGGGGTGCAGGAGTCAGGGCAGAGGCTTAGGGATGTGGGAAATTCAGGGTGGGGGTTGGGAGTGCACGGGATCCAGGAGTCAGGGCAGCTCCTCATTTGGGTGGCAAGGCTGAGCTGCCTGGTACCCTTGGCCAACAGGCAGGCAGGTGCCTTCTTGCAGGGGGGCAGGGCTGGGCTGCCCAGTGGCTCCTTGTGGGCGGGGTCGTGGTGTTGCACTAACCAGCCCTCCCAGCCAGCCAGGGGCTCCACAGTGGGGGAGCGGGGCTGCTGGCTGGCTAAGCTCTCCCCCCCTGGTCCGGCACTGTGGCCAAGGGGGTTGAAGGCAGGAGGGCCACTTATCTGAGCTGGTGGCCAGCAATATGGAGAGCCCCAACCACAACTGACAACTCTCTTCATAGTGCAGATGTCCCCCTTGTAGTTACTCTGAAATATAACTGTCCTCTGGGCTTGCTGCCCCAGTGGCCATTGCAGAGCATGGCTATCCCTGCTCTCAGAGTGCTCCCTTTCCATGTTAGGGAAAACAATCCATTCCAGGCACCTCCCATTTTCCTGAAACCAAACTCATACCTTGCATTTAGTTAGGATAAGAGAACCTGCATACCAAATGTGACAGTCCAAACCAGTGTTCCCTCTAAGCTGCACAGCAGCACAGTTTCATAGGTGATTAATCAGGAGTCAGTCAGCTCCTGGGCAGGGCTGATTAATCACCTGTGAAGCTGTGCTGCCATGCAGCTTAGAGAGAACACTGGTCCTAACTCTTCGGGTATATCTACACTGCAACACTATTTCAAAATAACTAGCACTACTCTGAAATAACTTAGCCATGTCTACACAGCAGGCAGTTATTTCGTAATAGTTTCAAAATACTGTCAAGCTGGAGGACTTCTTACTCCAACTCCTGTAACCCTCATTGTACGAGGAATAAGGGAAGTCGGAGGAAGAGTTCTCTATTTCAAAATAAGTGCTGTGTAGATGCTCCCTATTTTGAAATAAGCTATGCAGTTGACATAGCTCAATTTGTGTAACTTATTTCAATTTAAGCCCTGCTGTTTAGACACACCCTTACCATTTAGGAGGCGTTCTTGAACAAATGGACTCACATACACACTCATAGGGTATGTCTACACAGCAAAGTTATTTCAAAATAACAGCCCTTATTTCGAATTCACTTTCCTAGCATCTACACAGCCAAACCGCTATTTCGAAATAAATTCGAATTATTATTTCAAATTTGGTAAACCTCATTCTACAAGGAGTAACGCCAAATTCGAAATAGCTATTTCGAAATAAGTACTGTGTAGACACTTATTTCAAAATAGGGGGCCTCCAGCCTTCCCAGGGTGCCGTGGTAGCCACTCCAGCCTCAACCAAGAACACTTCTCTCCCTCCTCCCCTCCCCGGAGCCCTTAAAGGGGTAGACTCTGGCCACGGTGCCTGTTCCAGTTCCAAGCCTGCCAGCCCAGAGCCAGCAGTCCCAAAACATGAGCCAGCAAGCCACTGGCAGCCAGCCCTCCACCACTCCCCAGGAGCAGTCTGCCAGCTCCCAGGAGCCTGCCAGGGCCCAGAGAAGGCAGGTGCCTTCCTGGTCCAGGGTGGAGATCATGGACCTTATTCAGGTTTGGGGGGATGCACCCAACGTCCATGATCTCCACACTAGATGGAGGAAAGTGGCCATCTATGGCAGGATAGCTGCCAGCCTGGCCACCAAAGGCCACCCAGGAGCAGGTTTGCATGACAATCAAGTTGGTCTGGCGAGACCTTCAACCCTGAGCCCTGAGCTCCCCCTCCCCCTTCTTCCCCTTGCTTCCCCCTTCCAGTTCCCTCCTCCCAGGTTTCTCCCTCCCTTCTTCCTCCCTCTTCTCCCCTCTTACGCCTCCTTTCCCCAGTCTCACCAGAGTTTAATTCTCTCCCCCCCCCCAGTTTTGTTAAATAAAGAGAGTTTGTGTTCATGAAAATACATGTATTTTATTTGACATCAGGAAGGGGGGTTAGGGAGGGGTAAGTGGAAGGATGTGAGGGAGGAATGAGGCACAAGTCCCCCAGTGGGGCAGACGAGGGAGGCTCTTAGTGCTCCTCAGGATGGAAGCTCTCCCGCAGGGCCTCCTGGATACTGACAGCCTCCCCGATGGACCTCCCGGATGGCAGCCTGCAGAAAGTGCAGCCAGGTTCACAGCAACGCATCTAAGAGAAGTACCAGAGTGCCCAGGGGCAGCTCTGGCTCCATGTTGCAGAGTGCTGTGGTGTCCCGAGTGAGGGCAACCAGAGCAAGCAGAGACAAAATGCTTTGCTGTCCCTCATCGAGATAGGCAAGCAAGCAGGGAAACCTGAGAACTGGTTGTCCGGGGGGGGGGGGTCCCTTTAAGCACAGACCTCAGATAGCCTCAGGCAGCAGCCCCACACATTAAGTTCTGACCTGGTGCCCTGCTGGAACTGATTCTAGCCAGCCTTAAATGTGATTCAGAGTCCACTCAGTGTGGATGCACTATTTCAAAATAGCAAAATGCTATTTCAAAATGCATTTTGTGTGTAGACGTGTTATTTCAAAATAAGTCATTTCGAAATAACTATTTCAAAATAAGATATTTTGAAATAACACTGTAGTGTAGACATACCCATAGACAGATGCACATGTGTTTGCCATGGTAATACTCAATAATGTGTTCACCATGGTAATAAGCAGGCTAATTTTTTTGAATACCAAATTCTGTGTAATACTGTTCCATGTGGAACAATGTCAGGATCATGCCAACATCTCTGACTCTTTGGACCCATTTATTTCATCTAAATTAATACATCAGGGTAGAAGCAGCAGTAAAGAGACAGAGGAGGCAACAGGCTGCGCTTTCATTCCACTACCCCAGCTTCCCTTGGGTCATAATTTTGCTGCTTTCTGTGGCATTATAGAAGTCCATTGCAATTCTCTTTCATAGTGTCCTCTGCTTATTGAGTATTACCAGCCAATGTAATTCCATGCCCACTATACATATTATGGATCCTATTAAGACCTTTTGTAAATACATGTAATTCTTCTGAAACTGACCCAGTAGAATAGTTGTAAACTCCAAGGAAAAAGCAAAACCGCCTCAGTCCAGCTGATTCACTTTGTTTGTGGTATGCACCTTTTAACTATTACATAAGAAAGTGGATGGGAAGAATTAAAACAGCTCCTGACTGAGCATTTAAAATAGTGTTAATGTTTGAAAATAGCTTAGATGCACTTTCATGGGCTCAGTGGAAATAAAAAAAGTTTTTTTTTTTCCCTTGAAATTTGTTCACTAGTACTCTAGGGAAGTAAAGAGTTTTTTCAAGTTGACTTTTGAACTTGACTGCCTTTTCAGTAGCATTTTGTGGCCCTAAACAGTTTTACGTTCCAAATTTAGGTTTTTACTAAAACTGAATGAGTTGAAAGTGACTGTTGGATGACAAATTGCTATTGGAAAGGCATCAGGATTCAAGGGGTAAAACTAGAGAAAGAGAGAGTGCAGCAAAATGGAACTTGTATTTCAATATTAAGATGGGGAGTTTCTTTCTCTTATTTAGAAATCTTTGGAAAGTAAAGTGAATAGTTTCTGTACAACAATCTACATGTAAATGACATTGCACATTCTCTTCAAACTGAGAGTAGGTTATGTTCAAAGCCTTTTGTAGTATAATTTTGGCTAAGAGCACTGGCTTGGTTTAAAAATGATCAAAGTTCACTTTGAGGCCTAAGGATACCTATTGTGTAAAACTGGATTAGTTAAGCTACTTTTGAGTTATAGTTCATTAATTTTTTGGGGGGTGGTGGTGTTATATTCGCATCTACTCTCTCCATATCCCTCAATTTTTTTAAGTTCTTTTCACTCAAAAATAGTTTACTACTATGACATCTAGATAAATCTCCATTAAAAAAAATCATTTATAGGCCAAACTTGAAGGAAAAAATATTGTACCAAAGCAAAGATACGAATGGATTAAGGTTCACCCTAACTCTAGTCTTAGAATGTTGCAATATGCTTGTGCATATCATAATGGGCAAATTGCTATTTGGCAGCTAGTTACATAAAGGACCATTCTGTACCACCCCATACCTGCTAACATTTCCTCTCTTGCTTAAGAGATGAAGAAGGGTTACAACACCCACTTTATAAAATATTGCTGATAACAAAACCAACCTGAGATATCATCTAAAAAGTCATTCCTTATCCCTTAATTTATTTCCAAAAGTTGCGAGGGTTGTGTATTTCTTTGACGCAATATTGTATTTTTTCTCCTCTTATATTTCTAGAGCTTAAAAATTTAAGAATTTTATGCTGTAAAGCAACTGAACTTATAATTATCTATCAAAACTCAGGTTGAAAGCTTGATCACTTGCAGCAGTGCTATAGCTACATTAAAAAGAAAATATCTTGTTTAATGTGATAGTTCTCTATTAACATGCCATGACCTGGATGAATCACCACCCTATAATTAAACTATTGAAGGAAAATATAAATGGACACATGAGATATGTCTCAAAGCATTCTTTTCCAGTTTTTTTTAAAACATAGCTGTTTAGAATTTAAAGATGATAATAAAGTCAGAGCATGATAGATGTGGAATAATGTGAATGAAAAAAATATTCTAAGACAAATATAAAGAGTCAGAAGTAGCGCCAGACAGAATAGACCTCATACAGTATTGTGGGTAGGATCTTAAATCTGTCATTATACTAGGTACAGTAGACTTCCGATAATCCCGCACCTTTTGGACCTAGGTGATGCCAGATTATCAGATTTGCGGGAGAATCGGGAGGTCCCATACAGCTGCATGGCTTAACAGCTGGCCAGGACACAATCTCCCTTCCTCTCCCCTCCCCTTTCCTCTTCGGTCTCCTCTGTGCTGTAACCTGATCCTCCTCCTCCTCCTCCCCTCCCCTTTGCTCTTCGCTGAAGCAAAAGGCTCTTCTCCATACTGTAACACGATCCCCCTCCCCCAATCTTATGCTCTGTCTGGTTACAGTCAACACCTGTGCTGAGCGGCAGGCTTTTTAATCAGCTGGTCAGGAGCGCTTGGCATTTTGATGCCTGAGTATTGGGAGTGCCGAACAGTTGGATGCCGGACTATCGGAGTTTTACTGTATTCTGTTTGACAAAACAAACCATGCAAAAATCCCTTACAGAAAGCTTTTAATTTCAATGGCAGATTATATCCAAAACACAAAGAGAGATAAGGCAACGAAATCTGTGCTCCATGCTAGACACAACATGGCAACAAGATTAACATGACCAGCGAAAACTTGTAGCTACTAACCACAGACTAAAGCTACAGTGCAGGAGAACTGCTGAATTATACAAATACGCATGTATTTAAAATTAAACACATAGGCTGTGTCTATACTGGTGCGATCTTGCGCCAGAGCTATGCAAATGAGGCTCAGCGTGGAATATCGCCAAGCTTCATTTGCATAACTAATGAGCCGCCATTTTTGCGGAAGAGGCTCTTGCGCAAGACGGAGCTGTCTACACTGCCCCTTCTTGCGCAAGAAAAACCCTCTTGCGCAAAGCCGTTATGCTGATTATTTTCAGGCAGTGTAGACAGCTCCGTCTTGCGCAAGAGCCTCTTCTGCAAAATGGCGGCTCATTAGTTATGCAAATGAGGCTCGGCGATATTCCACGCTGAGCCTCATTTGCATAGCTCTGGCGCAAGATCGCGCCAGTATAGACACAGCCATACTTAATTGGAGGTCTGAACTGGCACGTAATTAAGGTTAGTGTATTTTCCAAGGATGAATGCACAAGCAGACAAATATGTTTAAAACAGAAAAAATGGCAAATGATGCAGTAAAAAGACACTTCTCTAGCTGACAAAGGTCTAATAAATAAGTTAAACCTCAGTTCATCATAGCATTTAAATCTGTGGTATAGAGCTAAACAGGATTACGTGTTTTGATGAACTAGAGCTTTAAATCTCAAAATGGAAAGAAAAGAGTATCAGAGGGGAGAGATATCAAAAGGTGATAGTATAGGAACAATCTGAAATTGTAGAGGGGATAATACAGTTATTTTGAGAGGCACTGGTGACTACTTGGATCAAAACACTCTTTGAAACTGGATGTGAGTACACTCTTCACTTAACACAGTTGTAAGAAACAGCTAAGGAGCCACATCTAAAGCAAAGCCTAATAGAATCTGCTCAGAAACTAGTGCCATGTGGGAGGGTGGGCCTATAGGGTATGGTGATTTTTTACAAGCCATGAGAATTCAGAGAGGGAAGGTTGGACACACAAATTGGGAACACACAAAACAGAAAGGCAGGTGCAAACTATGGGAAACTGAAGCAATAACCTGTGAACAGTGTATGACCCAGGAAAAGAAAATGAACTCATGCTTTTGGGTTTGATGTTGACTAAAGAGACTGGGATCCATAAGCTAGAAACTGTGTTGTGTTTTTGGTACCTCCTATATTTGGAAAAACAGGACTTTTTGTACATTCTTTGTAAATAAACAAGTTTACATCAAAGAGCTGACCGGAGTCCATCAATTTCTACTTCCAACAGGATCATCCCCAGGGGCCCCAAAATGTGTTTAACCACACAAGTTAAAAAAGGAGAAAATCTATTTTAAAATACAGGGTCTGATTTTCCATTATGATAATGCCCCTTTATATCACTGTAGCAGCATTAAAGGGCCTTAGTATAAATGAGATTAAGTTCAACATAAAAATACTGTAGGGAAGTCACAGGAACTTTCATGTTAAGACTTGGGACTACTGCATAGTCCATTTTAAGGTAAAATGCCACCTCACAGTCCCCAATTTCTCTTTTTTTCCCTCAGCAAAGCCTGTTGTGTTATATCTTTCCAGAAAAAAAAACTTTCTGAAACAAGTATATATCTACCTGTATCTAATGTTATGACCACCCACAAAAGGCATACAATCAGCCACTGAGATCTCAGAACTAATGCCAGTAACCATTCTAAAAATGAATAATGTAAAATCACTAAATTGGGAAATGCCTGTGAGAGCCTGCTGTCCTGATTAAGCAGTTTTCCCAATTAAGAGGCTTTTGATTTTTTAAAAGCCCATTACCTACATGCGAATTCAGACAAAAGAGAGTATACTTACTGCCTGATCAGCTTTCCCGAAGTCTGTGTACGCATTTGTATGTCTAGATGGGACAGATAGTCAGAATGAGACTATACAATATCAAAGGCAGGGGGGCTTTGTTTGATCAAGCAGGAAGAATGGGTTCTTGACATAGCTCCTTCTAAGGTACACGCTTGAGTGGGCATGCACAGAAAATTTCTCCCTGCCCACCTCCTAAGCAGAGCCATGCAGCAGCATGGTGGGCGACAGGCGGCTGCTCTAGAAGCCAGGGCTGGAGGAGCCGTGTGGTGGGAGCAGCCGAGAAGTCACCACATGGCCCTTAGCCCCAGCATCAGACCCACACACACAGCTCCTGTCACTGGGGAGCTAGATGGGGCAGGGTCATGTTGTGGGCGGGAGGGGGGGACTCTTGGCTCTTGCTCAATGAAACCCCAATGGCTGCATGCAAGGTGCCCACATGTAATGAGTTTGGCAGGTCTCAGCCCAGCCATTAGCCAAGCTCATGTTGCAAAAAGTGCTGCAGCTAGAGGCCAAACTGGCTCTGGCCCCAGAGTATGAATGCACTCTTGAGCAGGGGTCACTGTATGGTGAGGACCCTACTGTCCACCCTACTTACAACACTTATGACCCCATGAACCACTCCTCCAGGCTGGAGATTCCCCTCCATGCTTGTAGCTTGGCCACCTTGCTGGGAAACCCCACAGCCCCCAGCTTGAAGGCTTCCTGCTTGTGGGGAGGGGAGGGTTAAGCCAGGATGCCTGGATCTAACCCATGCCTCTGGCTCCAGGGTTGGGGTGGGCTGAGGCCCCAGAACCACACCGTGGGGGCTCAGTCAAGAGCTGTCCCTCACTGAGGGAGGTCCCTCGCCACCTGTGACATCTCTGGCCAGCCCTAGCCCAGCCTGGGACATCCTCACCTCTGCCCACAAGGACTATAAACAGAGGAAGTTGGCAACTGAAAATTTTGTAGTATTATGTTTCTTTTTATTTGACTTCATATTAAATGAATATTTAAAGTCATGCACCTTGTTAATTATCCCTTGTTTTAGTATTCTTTCTTCCATAACATTATATATATGATATTTGTTAATAACTTGGGTGCCAGGGTGGCACTCATCTGACCAAGCACACATGACCTGAATGTACAAGACAAAACTCACTCAACTCACTCTGCTCATGCATGGAAAATCTTAGAGGGAACACTAATTCCTGGCTCTTTTAAGTCTTCCCCCCTCCTTCTATTTAGGATGGGATGCCTGGAAGTTAGAGGGGCTCATTTAAGCCATCAGCTCCTATGGACCAGGAAGAGAGTATATTCCTTGTCCTGCCACTAGAACCCTCCCACTTCTGCTTCAGCAACTCCCAGCCTTGAGATCAAAGCAGAAGTGGGTTTGGGGCGGGAGGGGTCTACTTCCGGCATTTAGTCAACATTTTTGGCACTAAGGAAAACTTCCTTCCAAGTTGTTCAGGGCAAGATGATTTATTTATCTTAATTTATTATTTTGCCTTCGTCACAGTAGCTCTAATAGTGGGAAGCCTCTCCTTGCATAGCTGTGGAAGAGGGTTGGGTTCTTAATCTTTGGTACTGTTTAAAAAAGGTGCTTTCCACAGCACCTTCACTTTCATATCAGGAGAGAAAGGTTCAGTGTCAGAATGGGCTGGGACCAGGTCTGCATGGGGCAGAAGAAGGGGCTGGAAACTGAGGGTAGCTTTCCGCAACCTGATAGAAGAGATTGGCTGCAATATACAAGTTATCACTGGAAAATTCCCAGATGAGTTAATACTATAGCCTAATAATATGACCTCATCTCGCATAATTCATCATTCTTTCTGCAAAACCAGGGCAATACCTGGACATACAACTGACCGTCTAGGTGTTATGGTCCGTTTGGATGTGCAGTTATCACAGCTGCATATGAAGCCACAGTAATTGCTAACACATGTGTATGCCCATTTTGCAGATGACAATCTGACTAGCACCAAAAGCAGACTCATACAACAAAACAAGTGTGATGGATCATCTCTCTACGCACTGTTCAAGTCTTGTGAGGAAGAAATTTCTAGATCACATGGAGGCTATTTCTCAGACATCTGAAATTTGGCTTCTAGGAAAGTAATCAGAGGACATGAGTGCAGAAAATGTCAATAACTGCAATGCAAATATTTGATAATGCATCTTTATCAACTAATTATCCTACCTTGATTTCTCTGCCAAGGATCATTTCCTATCCTTCTGGAAAAGACCTATATAATTTAATAGAAATGAAAACATGGACTTCTATGAAAATCACTCTAAAAGCCTATAAGATTTAATAGCAAATGAGAACCTTTCTAAAATTTATTTTAAACCACTCTAATATATTTAATAACAGGGACACATTTCTAGGATAAATCCTATAGGAAGCTTAAAGATTCTAGAAAGTACATTTTCTATTAAATCATTAGGACTTTGCTAAAAGCTAGCACATTTCATTTGATCTCTCTGCAGCTGCAGGCCAGGTTGGTCTTTATACAAAGTCCAGAGGGCCCACAACCACCTAGTTATGGTGTGTGTGTGTGGGGGGGGGGTGGCTCCAGGTCCCTGGAAGGGGCAGGGCCTCAGGTGAAAGGGGAAGGAGCAGCCAGTTGTCAGTATGCCAGGAATGTGGTACTGGGCCTCCCCCAGCCCTCAGAGCCATGCAGCACTCCCACAGAGATACAAAGGACTTGGGGTTCTGACTGCCACCTCAGCCACAGCATCATCAGTGACAACCAGGAGCCCAAGGCTCCTTTGGATCACGGGTTCTGGGGTAACGGCTGCTTTACGCCCTGCCCCCCATCAGAAGGCCTGATATAATCCTCACCTAGTTGCTATTCAGGTACATTTTTGGCACACTGCTGAACACAAAGACCCTTCAACTGATGCAGAGGCACTCTAATATCTTTGGATCGCCATATGGGTTTAGGAGTTCAGTCCTACTGAGCACATTACAGTATGGGGCACTGTGACAGGGTCCACTTCTCACAAATAGGGCTTCTAGCTGACCATCCTGGGGATTAGCTCTACGAGCTTGCAGTTCTCCTTCTGATGGCAGCTTATCTCTGTCTTGCCTTGCAGTCTCATTTTCCAGATTTGCGGCCTCATCTTCATGACTAAGGTCCTCTCCTTTTGGGGAAATCACAATCTCTAGAACTCCTAGTTGACTGGCATCTCCAACACTCTTGTTATTTCCCTGGTGTGGGTAGGGGAACACAAAATCTCCCTCTAAATGGGATTCCAGCACAGGAACTCTATAACAAGCCATAGTCCCTGCACAGTTCTACTTCTTGATGCTCTTTCCATTGTTTTGTTCTACACATCTGCTCCTATCTCTCATTTACCAGCCTCTATTCAGGGACAGAATACATCCTACTTCCCTGAAGCCGTTCCCAGACCCTTCTCTATAGCCTGCTACCTGGCTTTATACAGGCCCTGACTATTGCTGCACAGTGAGCCTGTTCATAATCAGTCAGTTCCAGCTGCCTGGCTCCTATTCTAGGGGCAGTCTGGGGAGTTAATTAGCCACCCAGGCCACCTTAACATCTTCCAGCCTCCTGTGTCTTGGACAACCAATCACAGGGATGTAGGGGATTTCCCCCCTTGCGTTTCTTGAAAATTCCAAAGAATGGCAGCCTAACCCTCTTAAGAGTTTAAAAGATTATCACCTTTTTCATCTGGACAATATCGTGATTAACAAATATTTAGCAAGAGTAATTTCTAAGGGCATGTCTACACTACAACATTAATTCGAATTAACTTAATCTGAATTAGTTAATTCGAATTAAGCAAATTTGAATTAACGCATCCACACACAAAAACTAAATCGAATTAGCCTTTTGCTAATTCGAAATAGCATGTCCACACTGAGTGGAACCTGAACCGAAGTTAAGGCTGGCCAGAACCAGTGCCGGCAGGGCATCAGGTTAGGACTTAGAGTGCGGAGCTGCTGCCTGAGGCTAACTGAGCTCCGTGCTTAAAGGGACCCTGCCCTCACCCCGGACAGACAGTTCTCAGAGTTCCCCGCTTGCTTGTCGACCTCGATGAGGGACAGCAAAGCAGTCCTATCTTGGAGTGCCCTGAGTGCCCACACTCAGCACATCAGAGCACTCGGCCATCAGCCTGGCTGCACTTGCCACAAGCTACCATCTGGGGGGCTAATCGGGGGGCTGTCAGGATCCAGGAGGCCTTGCAGCTTCCACCCTGAGGAGCCTTCAGAACCACCCCAGTCCTCCCCATTGGGGGCTCATGCCCCATTCCTCCCTCACCTCCTTCCACTTACCCCTCCCTAGCCCCCCTTCCTGATGTAAAAAATAAAGGGCATGTGTGTTCAAAAATAGAAACTCTCTTTATTTAACAAAACTGGGGGGGGGGATTAAACTCTGGGGAGACTGGGAAAAGGAGGTGGGAGAGGGGAAGAGAGAGGGGGGAGGGGGAAACCTGGGAGGAGGGAGCTGGAAGGGGGAAGCCAGGAGGAGGGGAAATCTAAAACTATGGTATGCCCACATCTTGAGTACTTTGTACAGATGTGGTCTCCTCACCTCAAAAAAGATATTTTGGCCTTGGAAAGGGTTCAGAAAAGGGCAACTGAAATGATTAGGGGCTTGGAACAGGTCCCATATAAAGAGAGGCTATAGTGACTGGGACTTTTCAGTTTGGAAAAGAGGAGACTGAGGGGGGATATGATAGAGGTATATAAAATCATGCGTGGTGTGGAGAGGGTGAATAAAGAAAAGTTATTCATTAGTTCCCATATTATAAGGACTAGATGACACCAAATGAAAGTAATGGGTAGCAGGTTTAAAACTAATAAAAGAAAGTTCTTCTTCACACAGCACATAGTCAACCTGTGGAACTCCTTGCCACAGGAGGCTGTGAAGGCTAGAACTATAACAGAGTTTAAAGAGAAGTTAGATAAATTCATGGAGGTTGGGTCCATGGAGTGCTATTAGCCAGGGGGTAGGAATGGTATCCCTGGCCTTTGTTTGTGGAAGGCTGGAGATGGATGGCACGAGACAAATCGCTTGGTCATTGTCTTCAGTCCACCCCCTCTGGGGTACCTGGTGGTGGCCGCTGTCGGCAGACAGGCTACTGGGCTAGATGTACCTTTGGTCTGACCCAGTACGGCCGTTCTTATGTTCTTATGTTCTAAGCTCAGGGCTCAGGGTCGGGGGTCTCACTGGACAAACTTGATTTTCATGCAAACCTGCTCCTGGGTCCGCATGTGGCCTCTGGTGGCCAGGCTGGCAGCCATGCGGCTGTAGACGGCCGCGTTCCTGTGCCTAGTGTGGAGATGGTGGATGTTGGAGGCCTCCCCCCAAACCTCGATGAGGTCCACGATCTCCGCACTAGACCAGGCGGGCGCCCGCCTCTTGCGGCCCCGGGCAGGCTCCTGGGAGTTGCCAGCCTGGTCCTGGGAAGAGGTGGAGGGCTGGGTGGCAGCGGGTGGCTGGCTCATACCGTGCCAGGTGCAGGGTCTGCTGGCTGAGTGCTGGCAGGCTTGCAACTGGCACGGGCACCGTAGCCAGACTGTGGCCCTTTAAGGGCTTCGGGGCCGGGAGTGGGGCAGAAGAGTTTCCCTGGTTTGGCCCAGAGTGGCCACCAGGGCAACCTGGGAAGGGCTAGCCTCCAGCTAGTTCGAATTAAGTGGCTACACAGCCCTTAATTCGAACTACTTAATTCGAACTAGGCATTACTCCTCGTAGAATGAGGTTTACCTAGTTTGAATTAAGCGCTCCGCTATTTCGAATTAAATTCGAAATAGCGGTTTGCATGTGTAGCCCCTATTAAAGTTAATTCGAACTAACAACTGTTAGTTCGAATTAACTTTGTAGTGTAGACATACCCTAAGTGTTTTTCTTTAACACAAGTTGGCCAAGACTATTCTGCATAATGTAAATTAATATTGATCTATAATTCATATATTTATATTAATCAATCCATAAGGGAATTGGATAACAATATAAAACAAAAAAAGCACAGCATGAAACCGAAGCAAGAATGAGCTTATGTTGGAAGCGCTTTCCAGTCTGTCTGATTGGAAGGTCAACATGGCTACAGCAATAAAAAGAACATATTGTGAGGTATTATAGAGCAGGTGTGTTGTTGTGTCCATCTCTTTCATGCAGTTGAAGGGTCACTGATCCCACTGTGGAAGAGCGCTAGTCATCTCTGACAATTTTGATACAAGACTGACTGACGGCATACATGCTGCTGGGCATCACGTCTGGTGTCAAAAGACTAGTAGAAATTCAAGCTGCCTTTGCACTCTCATTTCAGAGACAGGGGCAAGATAAAGTGACATGAAATTTTCATGAGGAACAGCAACTGATATAGGTGAATCATAATAACATACAATGCTTCCTAATAGCTGGGGTTGAGGCTATAGGCAGGATTCTCCTCTCACACCAGTGTAATACCACGGATTTTATTGGAGTCACTGCTAATCTGACCTGACATGCATAGATGACAGACGAATCTAGGCCTATGCGAGAGTTCTATACACAGGGCAAGAGAGGAAAAAAACAGTGCACCTAAAAATTTTTCTTCTAAGTCACAATGGGATACAGAACTGTGGTGTTGCTGCCTTTATTTCACCTTGGTATGGCTCAACATTAGGATGAAGCTATTTAAATTAATCTGTAGGCACCTAAATGAGTTTGTTCACCCCAATCTGCTTTCAAGTACGAACACCTTGATTCTTCTCTCACACAAACTAATTTATTTAGTCATGGACTCTAAGGCCAAAAGGGACCATCATGATCATCTAATCTTTCCTCACGTACATTGCAGCAACAGTAACTCACCTACCCACTCCTGTAATAGGACCCTAAACTCTGGCTGATTAACTCAAGTCCTTAAATCCTGCTTTAAAACTTCACAATTGAGAAAATCCATACTGGCATTGGTTTAAACCTTGAAGCAATGAAAGCACAAGGCTGCAGAGGAACACACAAAAAAAAAAAAAACCCCAAAAAACCAGGGTCTCCACCAATCTGACCCAGAGGAAAATTCATTCCCACCCCATCTTTTGAGCCCTGAGCGTTTGAACAAGACCAAATAGCCATGCAAAGAACACTCTTTAGTAACTTGGAGACTTCCCCAAATAGTGTCCCATCACGTTCGCTACTAGCTGTTGCGGATTGGCTATATATCAGGGGTCTCAAGCAGTTGTGCAATATGGGCCAGGAGTCCTGATAGGCCAGGGGAAGCTGCAGGACAGGGGAGGCTGTCTGTTCCCATTCCCCGAGCCCCACCCGTTCCCACCACCGCTCTGTCCTCTTCCCTCCTCCCCCAAGGAAATGGCTCTGGAGACTAATGGGAAGGATGGGGGAGGGCGCTATCATGGGGCAGCAGCAGCAGCAGTCACCCTTCCCAACTCTCCACTGTGGCAGGAGGTGCTGGAAAGTGGAGTGTATTCAGTGGGTGCATTCACTCCACTTCCTTGTGGCTCCTCCCTCAGAACTCTATTCCAGAATTTAAATGCCCGTATAGTTAGAAAGGGTTTTTTTTTAATATCTAACCTAAATCTCTTACTGCACAATAAGCCCATTACATCTTGTCCTCTCTTCAGCAGATTTTGAGAACAATTAATCACAGTCCTCTTTATAATAACTTTTAATTGCATGACAATTGACCTTCAGTTTTCACTTTTCCAAAACAAAACATGTCCAGTTTCTTCAATCTTTCCTCATAAGTTTTCTCAACCTTTTGTCATTTTCTTTTGCTCTCCTCTAGATTCTCGCCAGTTTATCCAAATCTTTCTGAAAGTGCTCAAGACTGGATAGAGTAGTCTAGATGAAGTCTCACCTGTACTGAAGAGAGCAGGATAATTGCCTCCATGCCTTCTATACAATGATCCAGTTAATAAAAGCCAGAATGATATAATCCTTTTTCGCAACTTATATTAGTGTAAACATTAAAACACACAAATGTAAACACATAGGGACAAATTATCTGCTGTTATATTTCCCTAATTATGCAACTTCATCCATTCTTGCATACATCAAAAATGAGAGAAGACAACTGATGCAAAAAAGCCCTGACACTACGGCATCTGCACCTGTGCAGATGGATCATAATACCTACACTGAATATCTTCTGGAGATAGTTTTGTACAGTTCTAGAGCTCCATCTGTTGTAGGGTCTGCTTGTTTAGAAGAGTTTACAGAATTGGACCCTAACTAAGGGAAATGCAGGTCTTAGAAAGAGCACTGTCTTAGTAAAGATAGTACAAGTTGAACCTCTCTAGTCCATTATTCTCTGGTCTGGCAGCATCTATGGTCCAGAATGATTTTAATTAGCTAGATGTCCATCACCGATCATGGGTGGGGCCAAGTTTCCCACAGTTCCATAAAGTTTGCTTTCAACCACCAGGCCTCACTCTCAGTGTTCTGTGCTGTTAATATTTAGCTCTAATTTTCCCTTAAATGTCTTTTAAGAGCCTGTGATGGACCGGGCCAGGTCTGGGCACCGGTGAGGGCGTCCTCTCAGGGTGAATTGCTCAAACTCAGGGCTCCTTACAGCCCCTGACTGGAGACCCTTCCAAATAGGCCACAAACCAGTCACACTGAGTGCTTCAGCTGCCAAGCCGACCAGCAGGAAGCCTCACGAACAAAACCCCTCAGAGACCCCAGCTCTCCCTGTGCCAGAATCAGCCCCAGGCCTAACACAGGTGAGGGGTTATAGAACCCAATCTCACCTACCTCGAATGGGTCTTTCCAGTCCCAAAGAACCAGCCATAAATCCCCGGTCAATTTACACTTTGGATCTTACCCACAAGATCTGGCTGAGCCAATCCTTTAGCATTTAAAATCTAAAGGTTTATTAATAAAAGAAAGAAAAGCATGAGACTAAGGTTGTTAAGGAGAATACATTACATGCATCGAATCACCAAGTTCTCGATGCAGGCTCTTAGCAGAGGTGTTATAAACTGTTATCTTAAAAGTCTCTGGTGTACATGCTATGTCAGGATGGGCCAACGATTCTTCCCGGCTCGCTGTTCCTTGCAAGGCTGCATCTGAAATCAGCAACAGAATTGAAGGCAAGATGGAGTCCACCTCATGGCATTTTATATCCATCCCTGGTATCTTCCAAGCTGGAGCAGGTCACGTGGCCCAGTGACCTATCCCTGTGTCCCAAGTCAGCAGTCATGATATTGGCTGGTTTGCAGGTCCCAGACACATTCCACAGGTGGGTATTGGCCTCTCTGAGAGCCTTGTCCCTGGAGCCTTTCTAATTAGCATAGTCACTGACTGAACATACCTTGGTCATTGCTCTGTCTCAGACAGAGAATCTTCCAGCATTAACACAGAGTACATATTTATAACTCCACATACAGATATCACACAAGTACATGAATAATGTACATAAAATCAGTAGAACATAAGCTTTCATTTGACATCTCACATAGCCTCCTTTGTACAGACTTTGGGGCAACCTCCCCCCTTGGGTGCAGCAGTGACCTGTTTGATCACCTTAAAATCCAGTAATGTGACAGAGCCCAGTAAACAGTGGAAGTGTTGGTAACAAAGTATGGAAATTTTAATGTAATGCTGACGTTCAATTCTTAATTTATATTTACGTGAAAAGGAAAGTAGACCACAATCTTTCTGGCTCAGATTTTCCATCTGGATATAATACATATCTACATCACACAAAAAAAACCCCAAACATATTTCATTGATATGATAGATTAATGTTTAAATGGAGACTGATCCTGACTTGAATTAATTCCAGGATAAAGATCCCATTGTCTTTAATGGGAAAGAACCAGGCTTGCATTGCACAAAACCTTCCACTGACCTCTGATTCCCAGTTCTATCGAAGTAAATCTTGAAGAAAGATTTTAAAAATATTGGTGATTCTGGATGATCCAAAGAACAAGCATATGAGCTCCACTTCCCTATCAGTACTTCAGAATCCAAAAGACTGTTACAAATATGCTTTTATTTAATGTCACTAAAGGTATTTATTTGAGAGACTGTCTTCAGATTAAGTACGTATTTAAGTCACTGCCTTACATTGTAACCATAACAGAAGCACTCCGGTGATTCCTCCTGTGAGGTGGCACACATTTTAAGTTCACTCTTGTGTGGATTAGACTGTGAGAAATATGTATTAAAACAAAACAAGATAAAAAGGTAGTCTGACTGGACCATTTATAAGTTGCTAAAAAGATCTATCAAGCATAAGAGCCACCCAGATTTGTGAGATAACTCAAAACCTCCCAAAAATAAGAAATATCTACTTTTATCTTAAACAGCTTCATATTATATGTAAAATCGTAAGAATGATTTTTTTTTGGTGAAGACTTTCTATACTAAGTTGCAACTTTGCTTTTATCCTCCCCGAAATAGGGATTTATTAATAGACTGTGAACTCTAAGAGCAGGACAGCAGTGTTGCTGTGATAATCAATAAGGGGGTCTCTCACTTGTTGATTTTTTATTTTATTTTTTTTACTTAGCAGCAGCAAATACCTTCAATTAAATTTTTCAGCTATATTTTGCTGACTTGGGCAAGAAACAGAGACAATCCTTTGTGCAAAATTGATTAGTAGAATCCCTGTAACATGCTGCAGAGCCTGGGAAAAAGTCATACAGTTCTCCCCACCAGTAAAATCTCATCTTTTTGCCCTATTTTTATTATGTATTCATGAGGAGTCTGTGCTAGCTCTATTAACTCAATATAAGCTCTATTAATTAACTTGAGTCTATTTTACATCAGCTCTAGTATGGTAGCTAGGATTTAACTATCTTTTCATTACACTGGGCCTACTACTGCTTGAAAGGAAGTAAATGGGAGGTTTTTCTATTACCTTTAATGGAAGAGGGACCACACTAATTATAGTTTTGTAATTTCCACATTAAAACAAAATAATAGTAATGGTATTAAAATGTATTACTTCCCATTTGATCCATTGATGATAGGATTCCATGAAATAGAAGTCTGCATTTTCTAAGAAGCAAGAGACACATAATTCATATTCAGATACACCAGATAAACCCATGCTTTCCCATAATTATTAAAGTCATAATTCTCAGAAGGTAAAAAATTCCCATTAATACCACAAACACTTTTTTTGGAATGGCATATATTGCCAAGAGAGTCCTTGCTTGTTATTGAGCATGTATGTCTATTTGCTTCTCTATATGTAGGTGCATATGAGGTAATGTCTCTTCTCTACTTCCTACTATTAAATGAAAATAACAAGTGATTAAATTTGTCTGGGTAATTTTGCTGAACAAAGAAAATAATGTGTAGCAATTCTGACCAATATGTTAAATAAAGGTATAAAGGATCACTGCATACATATAGTGCTTTTAGATATCCATTCGTCCTTTTCTCTATGTAGGCTCCAAATGGTTGTTTTTAATCTTCTCTCCATCAGTTGGTTTAAAGCATTTGGCTATTAAAAGTATAATTCCAATTTAGTAAAGCACTTAAACTTCTACTTAACCTTAATGCCTTTTCATTATGGACTTTTTGAATCTTTTGTTTCAGGAGCCAAATTATTTGTGGCAGTGTTCTACTGAAGACAACAAAGCTATATCAGCAAAGAGTTTGATGAAAGTAGTTTAGACAATGTTTTATTCAGATAGGACAATAGGTTAGTCTAGTTCAGAGAAAATATACCTAGTTTTAGACCTTATTTGAGTTTCTAAAATTACCAGCCTTCTGTCATTTATCAGGTTCCACTTTACAATTTTTTTAACTGAGACTGATTGTATGGAGATTATCAATAATTTTCAGCGTACTACTCCGGTAGACTATGTGCAATGATGTATGTTCTATGTGGTTTTTCAAGAGCTTTTACTTTAGTGTCCATGCTCTCTGATGCACAGTCCAACTCATTAATTAATTTTGTGCATAGGTTTCTTTTGTTTCAGGGGAAACAGTGGCAATGGCAGCTTTTGAATGTCCCTAATAGTGAGGATTTAACACTTGTAATCTTTCTTTTCAATACCAATGGACTACCGTGGAGAACAACTAATGAATTTCTATTTTTGTCCATTTACCATGAAAACATTCAGTCCACCACTTTGATATTGGCCACAATTGAGATCAACAGAGCTATATCAGGAATTTCTAAAAGTACAAGTTGACCCTCACTAGTCCGGAACTTTCTGGTCCAGCAACATTCATGGTCTGGCTTGATTTTAGTTAGCTGGATGTCCACTTATCAAGGGTGTATCCAAATTTCTCATGGTCCTATAAAGTTTGCTTACAGTAACCAGTCTTGGCTCTCAGTGTTCTGTGCTGCTATTTAGCTCTAATTTACCCCTAAGTGTCTTCTAAGAAACCAGTAAGCGTTGTAAGTTTTGGTAATACTGCTAGACAATATTGATCTCCAATGATTCAGCAAATACTTTGGTTTGGCACAGATCAGGTCCTAATTGTGCCAGACGAGAGAGGTTCAACCTGTACAAATTTTCAGGAGCTATGTAGATAGATATTGTACTGACATGTCTGTCTGATCATTGTCCTAATTTTTCGGTATATATTGCCACTGATTAATTATGCAATCCAGATGTAATAGCTTATGAATATACACATAGCAATACTCAGTAAGGCTCCTGCTGGGTTAGAATGTACATGACATCTTTATTTTTGAATAGAATAGGATGCACTAATCTGCAGGTGAATATTATAAGTATCAGTCAGTTTCTGAAGAAAAGCAAGTTTTATGCTGAGGTACCTAAAAGTTGATTTGGGACTCAAAAAAATGAGAATTTCACCCTTTATAAACAGTCATATCCCCTGACTGTCTTAAAGGAGCCCACAAACTTTAAAATGTTTACAGCCTCCTTGCAAGATTAGAATTCAAAACAACCTTGACAAAGTGGAGAATTGGTCTGAAATCAATAAAATGAAATTTAATAAAGGTAAGTGTAAAGTACTTCACTTAGGAAGGATAAATCAAATGCACAATTACAAAATAGGGAATAATTGGCTAAGGTGTAGACTGCTGAAAAAGATCTGGGGGCATCACAAAGTGAGCGTATCAACACTGTGATGCAGTTGCAAAGAAGAATATAGTTTTGTATGTAAGACATGGGAAGTAATTGGCCAACTCTACTGAGCACTGGGAAAGCTATAGCCAGAGTACTGTGTCCAATGCTTAGTTCCACACTTTAGGAAACATGTGGATACATTGGAGAGAGTCCAGAGGAAAGCATTACAAATAGCAAAAGGTTTATAACACCTGACCTATATGGAAAAGTTAATACAATTGGGAATTATTTAGGCTTTGTCAAGGCTTTTTCCCCACTCTGGCACGATGAATGCAGAAGTGGGGCCCCACAAAAGTATCCCAAAATCTTATCTTTCCAGGCTTTGGTATAAAACTTCACCCCAAAATCTTAAAAAACCCCTAGATTTTGGGATAAAAATCCACTGCTGCCACCCAAGTAATGATAAGAAAGCCAGGGGAGAGATCACTTGGGAAATCTCAGCTCTACAGTAAAACCAGGACACAAAAAATTAACTAATACCAGGTTAATAAAAAAGAAAGAGAAAAAATTTTTATTATCATCATAATACTCCTGTTACAAGCATAATGACTAGATGGAAAAGTCACCAATTAATAAACTCATGGGGAATTCCATCATGGGCCAAAACTTAGTTACAAAGGAGAGAAAAACCCATGTTTAAATGCACAGACATCAGATTCCCATTCCCAAACCATAAAACAATAAAACCTAATGGATTTATCTAAACTTTACCCTACTTACAGATAGTGGAGAGTCGTTTCTTGGAGACAGAGACATGTCTGTCTCTCTCACTATCTGGAGAGAAACTGCTCAGAGACAAAGGAGGGAAAAACCCAAAAATTCCTTTGTCCCGGTTTGAAATCCCTATCTGCATTTCTATTGGCTGAGCAGATACCTGGCTAGGTAAAGTTAACCCCTTATTCCCCAGGCTGCTGCCCATCCCTCATGGTCATGACAGACTTAAACACTAAAACTGGGCAGGGGTCCTAAAAGAGTCTTCAAAGATTAAGAGAATGGTGGTTAATTGTTCTCCGGTCACACTGAATATAGGACAAAAAGATATGAGCTTAATCTGTAGCAGTTTGACAACAAGCTGTTGTTAACTCTGACTACATTTTCTCAACCAGTTCGGTGCCCATGTTATAGTAATTTCATTTAGACCACATTTCCCTAATTTATTCATATTAGCCTAGTATGTTTTCTATGTATACATCAGGATTATTTATTTTACAAGAAAAATATAAAATCCTAAAAGCCATAAAGATGTGTGAATTAGTATGTTGTCTTGCAGTATATTCCCATTACTATCAATGAGATACCCTTTTTTACTAAAAGCAAAGAGCACCTCATTTGCTTATTAGAATGTATATATGAATATACACAACATTATATATTATTCAGTTTCAGCACATTGAAGTGATGGGGGGGGGTGAAATTGACCCATTCTAATAAACTAGTCATAAGCAAATATTTTATGCAGTGTCCACTGATTTTGGATGCCCACTTTGAAAATACCTTGGACCTAATTTTAGAGGTACAGGCCAACTGCAACTCTCATTGAGTTCACAAAGAATTTTTTATGTTTAATACCTCTTAGAATGAAGTTCTAGGTGTCTCAAATAAAAAAATGTATGACTTAACAACATTAGTCATCTCTTCAGAAAATCTAGATTTTAATTATTTGGTCATTTCTACTTCAATTCTATATTTCTTTATTGTTCGTATTTATGCCCTAAATCAGCAAAACTCTTAAGTGCATACTTTATTTAGATCCACACAACAAGGAATCTTCATGTAGTTCTACATGGTACATTTTTGCACGGCAAGTCACAGAGAGAATCTACAGTGCACCAGCCTGATAAGCTGTAACATCATGGCTAGATCCTTCTACAGTGAAGTTTGGCATACTACTACTTTAAAGTGTAGTAAGCCAAATTTTACTCTGGCACTTTCAATGCCCTTAGATTGTATCATAAATTTTATAGCTTTCCATATCTTTATTTTTTAACTACAGCAATGTTAGTCCCATTTTCTGTGTACTTTCCTAAAGTTATAAAGCAATCTGATGAGAGTTATATTTCAGAATTGAACTGAGTGGAGCTCATGTAAATGGTACAAATTAGAACTGTTTTGACTTTGCCAACCATAACAACTACCATAAATCCTGACACTAATAATATGACACTAATTTACAATTACTAATGTAATGCAGATTTTAATATAATATCAAAAAAGTAGAGTTGAGATATAATGGCATAATTCACGTTGAGCACTATTCACTATCATGCCCCATGATGGGTGTGAAGGAGACTAGAACAATTGCATTAAGAATGAGAGCATAACAGGAATACAAGACTTATTATGGAGATTTAATGATGCAAGAAATCATTATACTAAATAGCCATAATTTTTCATAAATATAAAAAATATGAACCAAATCATAATTCTTGAGAAACTTACAAAATGCGCATAAGCTCTGTTACAAAGAATGAATACTGGGCCAGATGACATATGACTATATCTTGTCATAACATGGCATTCTGTTTTTAAAACAACAAAAATAGACACATAGGAAACAAAAGAGGCTGTGGAATCATTGCCCTTTTTGACTTCTTCCGTGTTCTCTTTCATTATTGTGTGGAGTCTACATAATATGTAGACAGACTCCTTACTAATAGCCAAGGTAGCTTAGTATAGAGCAGACCACTCACTCTTTACTCCCCCATCACCACCGCTACCCCCACCCCGTGGCTTAGGTGTTAGGAAAAGATTATCAGTGAGATAACAGAACCACCTAAGGAGAATTCCAAGGGAGCCCCATGGAATTGCATTTAATGCCATTATTCAGTGCTGTTTTTAATACCTACTCCTCAGGAATTATTTAAGAATAATGAAATTAAATTCTATCTTATTGCAACTGAGGGGACTTGATGTCCTACTACAACTCCCTTACTAATTAAATAAGTCTGTTACTCTAAGGCTCTGATCTCACAAAAATCTCCTGTTTAGAATTAGGCATATGCCTACTTCCCATTCAATATAATAGAGGTACATAGGTTCTTAAAGTTAAGCATGTACGCAAGGTTTGGTGGAAATAGGTCCCCAGCCTACTGGGCCTGCAGACCATACACATTTAAGTCTCTGAAAATCAACAGATTACTCTTCTGAATAACAATGTAATAATCATGCTTTATGCTTGCTTTAGCATTTATAATGTAGTTGTCAAGTAGTATTTGTTGAAACTTTTTGGGCTTATGTTGGTGTTTATGTGTTTAATTATCTATCAAACAGTTATTAAGTGCATTTTAAATGAGAACTATTGTAAGTAGAGAAGTTAATTTTAAATACTTTTTTTGTTATTCATTATCTTTTCCTGTGACTGTATCTGTATTTTTGTAATAACTGTTAAATCTAAAATATATAAGTCTTGAAAGGCAAATTTATGTGCATTCATAATACAATGAAGTACACAATTAAATAAAAATGATGCATCCAATAAAACATGTCTGTTTTATCTGTCATTTTGGATATTTATAACTGGAGCATGGAATTTAATATGGATCATTACTTTCCCACAATTTTATCATTAGCTTCAGTCTTTATATTATCCCAACACTTTCTCATCTTGTCTTGTTTAGCTGAAAAATATTTTCAAGCACATAAAATCATAGAAATGTCAAAATGTACAAAAATGTCCTTGAGAGATAATCAGGTCCAACCCCCCTGCACAGAAGAAGAACCAAATAACAGTTGATTGTCTAACCTGTTCTTTAAAACCGTCCAGTTACAGGGTTTGCACAACCTCTCTTGTAAGCCTATTCCAGAATTTAACTACTTTCTCAGTTACAATGGGTTTTTTTCTGAGCTAAATCCCCCAAGTCCTCCTTGCTATAGATTAAGCCCATTATGCCTTGTCCTGCCTTCAGTGGACATGGAGAAAAACTGATTAAGATCCTCCTTATAACAGTGTTTAACATATTTAAAGACTTAACAGGTCCCTGCTCAGTTTTCTTTTCTTAGGACTAAATATCTCCAGGTTTTTAAACCTTTCATCATAGGTCTGGTTTTCTAGAGCTTTAATGTTTTTGTTGCTCTCCTCTGAATACTCCCCAATTTGTCTGCATCTTTCCTAAAGTGTAAAAAAAAAGTTTAAAAGAATGACAAGTGGTCCTATAGCACCTTAGAGGCTAACAAAAAAAAAAAAAGAATAGTATCGTGAGCTTTCGTGGGCACAACCAACTTCTCCAGATGACAAATATATATCTGGAGAAGTGGTTTGTGCCCATGAAAGCTCATGATACTATATATATATTTTTTTAGTTACAAACTAACATAGCTACCCCTCTGAGTTTCCTAAAGTGTATAACCCAGGATTGGACACAGTATTCCAGCTGAGTGCTCACCAGTGCTGAGTACAGTTAACAATGACCTCCAGTGTCTTATGTACAACACTCTTTAATAATTCCAGAAAAAAATATTCACTTTTTATGTAACTGCATCATATTATTGACACTTATTCAATTTGTGATCCACTATAACTCCTAATCCTTTTCAGCAGTACAATGACCGATCCAGTTATTGGATTTTTCCTTCCTAACTGAAGTAGTTTGCACTATATTGAATTTCATTTTATTCATTTCAAACCAATTCTCCAATTTGTTAAGGTTGTTTTTGACTTATAAGACTGTCCTCCAAAGTGCTAGACGCTCCTCCCAGCTTGGTTTCATCTGCAAATTTTATAAGCACACTCTACACTCCATTGTCTAAGCCATTAATGAAAATATTGAAAAGTACAGGAGTTGGACTGATTTTCACTTGATGCATCCTCCCAGTCCAAGGGTACACGTATAAATATACTTTGAGTGCAGTTTTTCAAGCAGTTATGCACCAATGTTATTGTAATTTCATCGAGACCACATTTCCCTAATTTATTCACATTAATCTAGTATGTTCTCCATGTATTATTTTAAGCTTATTTATCTTAAAAGAAAAATATAAAATCCTTGAAAAACATGATATATAAACAATGGTGTCTTGCAGTATATTCCCCTTACTATCAATGATAGACCATTTTTTTTATTAAAAGCAAAGACCACTTAGTCTGTTAACATTTCCAAATATCAATGAATTTTAAGTGGGTCATTTATGTTACATGCTCTAAAATTTTGCATCACTGTTTATTTTATCCCAGTCTTCCGTTTGAACATAAAATTATTGTTCATCATAAGTATACAAGCTAAAAAGCTAGTCAAATGATACTAAGAGGGGCATATATATATTTAAATGTTCAAACCGTAAATTACATCTAAATAAAAAGAGGCCCCGGTGAGTCTGTGTATATTTAAATAATTACCCCATATTGTACCATTTCAATCTGAAAACTTAGTTCTCACTACAATAATCCATCTACTAGTTAGGACAAAAATTCAGAATGCAGCAAAGCAAGCTCACAAAATAGGACATTATTAATTATTTTATTTATTCTAAACAGATTGTATTAAACTAATATGCTATAGCTTTCTGACATTCATATTTGGTAAATATTAGCACTATATGAGACTTTGGCCCTGTTTCTGCCAAGTCATACACATGTGTTTAGTTTTACACATGTGAATAGTCCCAGTGAAATCAATCTAATTATTCATGTAGATAAAGTTGAAACACCTTGTGACGGGGTGGACAGGCCCTGCACTGAAGGGCAGGGAATAGCCCAGGCCCAGCTGGCTAAGAAGACCCCGCCCCTCCAGCCCTGCTGGCCATGCTCCCAGCAGAACCAGGGTATAAAAGCACTTGCAGCCCCAGCTCCAGCCCCGGTAAGGATGGCCCGGGAGGCCAGAGACTACAGGGGTACCAGGGTGTGGCAGGAAGCAGCCCGGGGCAAAGGACCGATAGTGTGGCTCAGTGTGTATCGGCCAGATAGTCTCTGCCTAAAGGGCCCTGGGCTGGGACCCGTTGGAGACGGAGGGCCCGGGTCCCCCTACCCCCCTTTTCCCTACCGTGGACAATCAACCCCTGATCCAGGAAAGGCTAGGCCGCAGAAGCCGTATTGACTTTGGGGACTAGGCTGCAAGCCGCATTTACCCTGAGGACATTGACTTTGTGGCAAAGCCGAGGGGGGGACAAGACCCTCGACACACCTGTATATGTCCTTCCAGAATCACAGCCTTCATCAGGAGAGATCACTACTACACATAGACTTTTTTTTTTTACAGGAGTTATAACCCTGAGTTTCCTATGACCTAGTCTTGGTTATCTGCTCACAAGTTTGCTACTTGGCATTTTACCTTGGGAACTCCTCCCTTTGGTCTCTTATTACAAGAACCCTGTCCCCAGCATGGGAAGTTCCTCTGAGGGACCATAGTTGGTCTTCAAAGGCTGCTGAAGAAACAGCCATTCACTACAGTTCCATTCCAGACTGAATTAATTAACTTGTAATTTATTATTCACAATTAGTACCGAAAATGAGTTCTGCATTCATCATCTGGAAGTGCTCACTATCCTTTTCAAGCTCTGAACAGTCTTATATCATACCCTAACTTAAGCTTCCTGTTCATAAGCCATGGAATCTACTGTTCTCCTAATTTGGTCTCACTGCCATCTTTTCTGTAGCCCAGCCTTCTGCCATCCTGATTAATCCGTTTGTGTAGTCTGCAAAGCAGTGGATCTCAAACTGCAGTCCATGGACCACTAGTGGTCTACGTCTGCCTTTGAGGTAGCGCACATCTTGAGCTCAGCCTCTCTCCTTCCCCTCATAACATGAAGACCATGAGGGTAGGAGACTTGCCCACTGTCCCCACCCTCCACAAGGTTGGAGCACTGTAGTGAGGACATGGAAATTCGAATTTGTAAAATCAGGTGCCCAGAAATCAAACTTAGAAAATTCAAAAAAATCTCCTAGTGTAGACATGGCCATGCTATTCCTCTGAGTCACTCCTCTCTGTGCTACAGAATGAAAATAGGCGATCACAATCCTAAAACAGAGGCTGTCTTGAAGTTCAGAAAAAGAACTGAGACCTTGTCTATTTTTGTCTATTGAAGTCCCATGGCACTTTTCATAAGTCTGGGTAATAACACCTGGACTCCTTACCACATACATTTTGTATCCCTAAAACTCCTTGTGTTGTTTAAATTGGATATAGTATTCTTCACCATTACATAACACTGTTTTTAAAGGCTGTTGCATTTCACTTGTGGTTGAATAATCCTTATCTAGAAAAAGTTTGGAAGCTGTACGAAAGGTGCTAGATAAATGTCAATCCAAATTTTATTATATCGTTACAAATAAAGTCCTGATGTAACAGGCATTGAGGCTTTCTCTCCTGATGTTAATAACTTTACCAAGCTAAAAAGTGAGAGAAATTAAGAATCACATACAATCCTATCATTAGCTCCCCCTTCCCCCCCTCCACACATCCTGCAAGATTTAATCGTTGATGAAAGTGCAGCAATTTCTAATTTCCAATGGGAATAACAACATGTAGGTGTAGTAACCTGCAATAAGTTACAAATAATGTACCTCAACTGTACTTAATAAGGCTATAATTCCATCAAGGGCTTCTGGAGACATCGTAAACTATCAGAGTGAAACTTGAGTGGTTTCTCGTGGAACCAGCAGGCTGCGACAGAATTACAGCCTTAATTTATATTCATTTTGAAGAAGCCTTATTTAATATTACACACTGATCATGATTAATGCCCATGGAACAACTGAACCCTACTAACTGTGTTCAGGGCCTTTTAAAGATAGTTCACGTCAGGAAGAGACGGATCCCTCCATGTTATCACATTATGCACGTGGGCTCATACATACAATGTGGGGAATTCAACAGACTCCCTTATTCGAGACAGATAGTCTGGACTACTTGGGCTCACTACTAAGGAATCAAGTACTCAGGGGGCACGTCTAGACTTGCTTTCACTTTCAAAAGGAGATATGCAAATTTGGCGTGATTTTGCATATCTTCTTCTGATCGCTTTTTCAAAAGAGGTTCTTTTGAAAAAGAAAAGTAGTCTAGACATGGTTCTTTCAAGTAAAAACTCTTTTTCGAAAGAACCGTTCTTCCTAAAAAAAATGAGGTTTACACGGTTCTTTTGAAAAAGGGGTTTCTCTGCTTTCTCATGGCACGTCTAGACTACTTTCTTTTTTGAAAGAACCTCTTTCAAAAAAGTGATTGGAAGAAGATATGAAAATTCATGCCAAATTTGCATATCATCTTTCGAAAGTGAAAGAAAGTCTAGACGTGCCCTGGGAAAGCAATCTCACATTAGACTGATGCTTAGACATGAGGCATACAAAGAAAGCCTCAGAAAAAAAGCTTGAGGCCTCAGAGGGACAATAGCAAAGGAGAGCAGGTGGCCAGTGTTCCATATACATAGTGAGATACTGTCAGATAAAGCATATTTGGAAAAAGGAATAATAGGATCATAGAATACTAGGACTGAAAGGGACCTCGAGAGGTGCCCCAAGCTAAGACAGCAGTGCAAGGAACGTATGAAGCTGAACCACTTCACAGGGTGTGCAAGAGAAAGGTCCGTGATGTACAAAAGGCTGATGGCATATTTGACAGCAGTAATGACATCATGACTCTCTCGTTCAGTGCAAGATTATATTCAGACTTCTGGGATAGGAAAGCAACACAAGATAATGCCAGCCTCCATATATGCAGCATAAAACACCCTGTGTGATTTCAGCTGGACAGTTAGAGCTCCTGCAATATCATTTTGAAGAGGAATTGGACTTGAGCACACCCATTACAAAAAGCTGGCAGTCTAACACAGTACAATGGGAACATAATGCAGTCTGTAGGAAAAGTTGATTTTAGAGTAAATAATCTGAAAAATAGCAGATGGTACCAACTGAAGTTTGTGATAGTGGAAGGCAAGCACACAGACCCCTCTTGGGAAATACAGACTTTATAACCATGGTTTTGTTCAGGATACAGCATCAGAATTCTATTGTTGCAATGCAAAAACTGGAGTTCCATGAACAATGGAGATAATTTTAAAAAGGAAGGGAGAGTTTTGAAGATGGAGAGCTGTTTTCCCTGATTCACTACATAAGGATGCCATGGATGCCTCTGACCTGGGCATTGACAATTATATTATATGGGCTTGAGAATGCATTTGACTTATGTGTGTGTTTACTGGCTGGAAATGAATACACTCCTTTTTCTTGATAAAAGGATGTGACCCCTGACAGTTGTGTGATAACCATCAAGAGATAGAGACTGTTACCACATAGCCACATACTGCTCTATGGGAAAAGGTGGGAGCAGAATTGTTTATCTTGAAGGAAAAGCAATATTTGGTTGCAGTTCACATTATTGGGACATCAATGATCTGCCTGATACAAGAAGCAAGTTAATGATTGGCAGACTGAAGTCTCACTTTGCAAGATGGTGAATGTAGTATCTGGAATACATTAACAATGGATTCCAATTTGCATTAAAAGAATTGAAGGAATTTTAACACAAGAAAGAGACTGAATGCTATACCTCCTCTCCAACATACCCACAGAGTAAAGGTAAGGTGAAATCAGCTGTGAAACCAGCTAAGACTATCATACAAAGCTCTTTCTTCTGATAAAGACCCCTTTTGGGAATTTTTGATACACAGGAATACTCCATACCATGTGTGCCAGAATATTTCAAAGCAGGCACTGATGGGACAAAGAACAAAAACTTTGCCAGTAATATGAGAAGACCAGTTGTAGCAGAAATTGAGTGAGGACCTTTATGCTAGACTATGACATAACTGGTGGCTATTATCATTGGGAACTGTATGTATTAACATAAGGAATTATGAATACTTACTAATGTTATAATTTACAGTCTGTGTACCAAAGGGAGAAACAGTATCTCCAAGACTGTAGGGAACATCACAATTATCTGCCTATCACCAAAGAAATTAATCAAGCAATGGAGGCCCCATTTAAACAGTGATAGAAGACCACAGAAAGGAATCATCAGTGATATAGGAAGACCACAGGAAGGACAAACAGCATGAGGTCATCCTGCCTCTTGAAATAAAATCAATGAACTTTGAGAGAGATGCTTTTATAATGGTTACTGAAATTTAATGGGAGGGACAGAGAATCCCTAAATCACTAGACAGACACTAGGGAACAGCGCTCTTGCAAGCTAAGAAAGGTGAGACCTTCAGGCACGGTAGGGAGGGTTGAAGTCTTTGTAAACGGAATATAGGTGAGAAACCATCCTGAACAAAGTCTATATCTTGCTAGATTACATTTTAGATTTTTAGACACACATTTTCACTTCTATTTGCTTGTAGCCCTTCGTAACTTTCTTTTATTTGGCGTCATTTAATCCATGCCCTAAAATTAATACATGTAGTTTATTCTTAGTAGAAGCCAATTTAGGGAAGTGTTTAAATGGAAGGATGTATTTACTCAGGTTAAGTTAAGAACATGGGATCTGCTTTTTTATGTCTTTAGAGGAATAAACTAACCCTACCATGTCTTGGAATGACCCAGAAGAAGGCAGAGCACATAGTTTTTGGAAAATTAAGGATGAGGACTGTTTTGGGGCCACTTTGCTGGTTGTAAACAAGGCTGATGAAAGGCAGGGTAGGGCTATAAACAGGCTGCTGGGATCAAAGCTGCTGTGCAAGGTTTGTCTCACACACAGACATTTAAGGCACACTTTTAAGCTGACTGTGAGCATCCCAGGTTGGGAAATACATGAGCAAAATACTTGAAAGCAACCAGAGTTTCAGGAGAAGTGATAATACAACCCCTCACTGGTCTGCATTGCACCTCAGAATCAATATTTCTGAGGTATTCAATAACAAATTGTCCACTGAAGCAACAGAAGGAAGTATAACTGAAACTAGCAAGTCTGAAATATATTCACTAGTCTCCATAGAGACATCAGTAAAATATATACAAAATGTGACTAATATTTCTGAGGGAGCTTTTCCAACAGGGCTGTCCTTTTTTTATTATTTGTGGGCTTAAACAGGCAGCTTCATCTTTTTGAAGTTGTCAGGCAAAAAGGCATTCACTTTCATTGTTTTATGCAGATGCAGGGGTTCTGTTATTCTGAATAATTTTAAAAGCAAAATCAGTGGTAATTTTGATGAATTGTTGTCTTTTACCCTGCAGTTCCTCTAACATTTAAAGATTCTTATTTGATGGATGCAGGGTTTCTAGATATCTCATTTCCATCTGCGTTTCTTTGGTTGATATTTTATTTTTTCAGGTTTGTAAGTTTTAGAAAGTTGGAGTTGGTTGGTTGATGAACCTCAAATTATTTACTGGTTCCTAATTCATGTTGTGAACTTTTTTCCTTTTAAGGGTATGTCTAGATTATGGGGGGGGGGTGGTTCCGGGATACCAGAGGTATTCCCGAAAAACTCTGCTGTGTCCAGGGAACATGTTTGCTCTTCCGCTTTTTTTGTGTGGAAGAGCAAACGCGGTCTTTCAGGGAGCCCTGTATACCTTGTTCTACGAGGACTAAGGCCTCCTCCAGAAGAGGAGGCTTTTTTGCCATTTGGCCCCATCTAGACGGAGCCAAATGGCAGAAAAGCCTCTTCCGGAAAAGCAGTCGAAAAAGCTACGCAAATTGTGCAGCGCAATTTGCGTAGCTTTTTCAAAAAAAAAAAGGCTATAGTGTAGACCTAGCCTAATTTAAAAATCCATCTCCTGCCACCTACAGGAGATATTTCAGTTTGAAAGAGAATGTGGGTTTTTTTAATGACACCAAGAAAAAAAGCAAATGTACAGTATTATATAAAGAACTATCCTCCAGAATTTGGGTTGGCACAAGTTGATGCCTTACAGCAGTGGTCCCCAACCTTTTGGGGCTGCTGGGCCGGGTGGGGGCGGGGCCGCCATGTGCCTGGGGGTGGTACCACATATGCGCCGTGTGCTCGGGGACGGCACCATGCATGCGCTGCATGCCCGGGGCGGGGGCCATGCATGCGCTGGGTGCCCAGGGCCCGGGATGCACGAATGGCTTGGGCCAGCCCTGGTCACTAGGCAGGCACACATAAATGCCCCAGCGGATGCCATGGCGCCCACGGGCACCATGTTGGGGACCACTGCCTTACAGCATGTGTGTATCTGTACACACACACACACACACACACACACACACACACACACACACACAATTTTCTTCTACCACCTTATTTCACATTCTCTCCAAAATGGAATATCAATTTAATATTTTATTTCAAGATGTAAACCCAATATTTGAATTTCACTAATAATTGAGCTTTTTTAAGGCTTTTCCTGTATATCAGGTGGTGCTACCTTGTAGTCAATTTATTTCAATTTAGAAAACATGGTTCATTACTATTATTTGTTATCTTGAGTTATTTGTATATATAGTGGTTTTAAACAAAAACTTATAGAAAGGCAACAGTATTTTATTGGTTACAGAATCAAAGGTGTTGAAAACTGGAACATAATCCAAAATTGGAAGCATTTCATTTGCAGGGAAACAATATAAAGTGATATTAGTGCTAGTGTTATGTAGGAAAGAGTAAAATTAAAAGCTCTTTTTTTTGCCCTCCATCTTGGCATCCATCAAACCATACACCAAAATACACTTTCCATTTTCCTTAATAATATTAAGTAATCTAATGAAATAGCACATTTGCAAGGCATAAGTAAATAAAAAGGACTGTTTTTGTATAAGGTTTGAGATTCAGCTGGCTTCAGAATGAACTGATTGCAAAACCCAAAGGTCATAGATATCTGGAACAAACTACTTTATGAGGTTTGGGGTGGATGCTCCCACAGAGGAAAGAAATAGCAGGTGGGAATGGGGCAGGAAGCATTGAAAGAGAAACCTATAGCTCTGTGGCGTGCTGTCTTCCTCTTCAACTCGTACAGAATTGGCCATCAGCAAAATTAGAGGCAGTTTCTGAAATCTGTGGTACAGATTTCTTATGTTGTAAATCCCCCATCCCCCACCCCTCCGAGTTCAGATTCTCAATATAAGATTACAAGAGGGTTAAGATGGGTCCTCCAGTAAGGTCAGGTCTAGACTGCAGAGTTTTTGCGCAAAAACTCAAGAGCGTCCACACTGCAAGCATGTTTTCGTGCAAGTAAATTTACAGTAAATCAGAAGAAGAGAGGGGTTTTTGCACAATAGTTATTCTTCTTTCTACAAGGAATAAGCCTTTTTGTGCAAGAGCTCTTGTGAAAAAAAGGTGTGTGTGGATGGGAAACAGGGGTTTTTTTGCGCAAAAACAGCCTAATGAAAGAAGCTCAGGTGCCGTGGTGGCCATTCTGTTAATGGTAATCAGAGCTTTCTTGCGCAAGAGTGTCCATGCAGTCTGGACGCTCTCTTACACAAAAGTGCATCACTTTTTCGATGCACTTTTGCAGTGTGGACACGCTCTTGCACAAGAAGTTTTTGCAGAAGAGCTCTTCTGCAAAAAGCTTCTTGCGCAAGAAGCCTGCAGACTAGACGTAGCCTAAGTGTCCCTTTGACTCCTACCCACCACTTCCTACCCTGTTTTGAGGGAGTGGGAGAAGAGCATGAATTCAGAGAAGGAATACCAATAGCAGCACACCCAATGTGAAACAATGCTCCCAAGAGAGGCAAAGGGGCGGGGGGGCATGAGGCTCTAATCTTTTCCTTCTATGTGTGGAGTAACTTTTTACATGCTCCAAGGCATGTATGAATATGCACCACCAAGACAAACACAAAACCCAGCTATGGGCGCTCCACAATTCCGCCGGGCCACAGTGGAATCTCTTCTGAGTGGCCGCACAAGCACACAGCTTACAGAGAACATTCGTGCTCTATGAGTTTCCAGTGACTATGGTTTCTCCCAGGTTTTTAGTTCACAGAGAGATGATGGAACCATTAGCTATGAATTTGGTGGTGAGTCTGTCCATTTCTGTTACATTTTCAAGTAGATTGCACTGTGTGTGTGTGTATATATATATATATATATATATATATGTGCCATTTTCAGCTAAAAGAGCATTCCATACCCAGCATTTGATAAACTTTCCCTTTACAAAGTTAGTGGCATGTTAACCAGCTGTGTCGTGAAATATAAAAAATATATAACCCAAATTTTGCTGAATGATTTTTTTTGAAATGTGAATTTCACCTTGTAGCATTCTACAATCTTAATTAGCTCTGTGTAAAAAAAACCTGTAGATCTAGCAATGCTGAGTAAGGGAGAAAGAATGAAATACTCTCTTGAGATCAAGAAGAGCTGAAAAACTCCTCATCAGGTGCATATGTAATCATGGGCATACACACACACACAGCAAATCAGCAGTATTTTGTGCCTCATTTTTTGAAGAGCACAGGATCTTTTGAAAAAGCACCCTGTTGTCAAAAAAACCCACATCTAAACCGCAGTTTCAGTTTCGAAATGAGCTTGTTCAAAACAGCGCCATGATGTGATTGTGCAAATGAAGCTTGGGATATTTAAATCCCCGCTTCATTTGCACTTTCAAAGTGCTTCATTTACATCCCTCTGCCAACAGAGAGGTGTAGTTTAGACGTATTCATATTGTCAGCAACAGCAGCAAGAGTCATCTAACCTATACCATACAGGTATTTGTAGTGTAAAGACAGCATTTTAGATAAATCTCAGTTCTTCAGAAGTATTCAGATTACATAGTATAATGCCAGGATTGCTTTCTGAAGAAGTAAGAAATAAAATCTTTCAAAGCCTAGCATTTCCCCGGAGTGAGAGCCATCTTCTGGAGAAAAAATACTTTCCCTCTCTCCCCCCTAGGTAGCTTAAAAACAGATTTGTTTTCCCTGAATCAGAAAAATATTCACAGTATGTGAAGACAGCATCCTTGAGTAATTACTCCAACACCTATAACCCTCATTTCGCAAGGAGTAAGGGAAGTCAGAGAAAGAATGCTCTTCCTTTGACTTCCCGCTGCGTAGACAGCACCAAAAGCTGAAATAAGCTCTTTTGTCACAAGCTACACAACTGATGTAGCTCAAGTTACATAGCTTATTTTGACTTTAGCCTTGCTGTGTAGATGTGCTCTCAGAAATGTTACAATTTAGCTAGCTGGATCTGGGCCTGAAATCTGGGCCTGATATCTGTTGGGGCTTTGAACTGGGGATGAGGGGCTGTGTACTCATTTTTATTTCTGTAAGATGTTCCCTTTCCTATTAAGCAAATCATCATTGACAGGAAAGAAATCATGTCAGTTCTTCCTGCCTCCCCTTAGGTGCATGTCTGATGTGCACATTCTGTTCTTTTGTTCTTTCACTCTTGCCACTAAGTGCTCCGCTTTTGCAGTGAGCTTGTTCTAACCCCAGTTTCCATTAGTCATGTGGGGATCCAAGGTTGTTATTCAGTCTTCATATGCTGGGATCCACTCTTGTGAAAGAGCCAGTCTTATTGTCTACCTCTATACTGCAGAGTTCATTTCTTTAATGATCTGAGCATTGTTAGCTTTCATTTCTGCCTTTACAAGCTGAACTGGTATCTCACTGTTGGCTGTCTGCGGAGAGAACGATAGGCCTGCTGCTTCTCAAAGGAATTCAGCAAGGCTGGTGAGCCTTTCAGGAAATTAGTTTTCCCTTGCTCTAAGATTATTCTTTAGCCCCAGCTTTTGTATTAGGCGTATTTACTCTAGATTTCCTGCCTCTTGGAAATGGCAGAGACCAGTTTTTCATGGAAATTATTTCAAAAGGGAAGACAGGTGAGACACGGTTCTGTTAGTTAAAGGGAGCAGCTGTATAAGAGAATGTCTTCCCAGCTTCCTAAAAAAAATATTATAAAGTACATTTTTCATCAGATTTTCTCCAGTCATATCAGCTATGTATAAAATAGGTACAGGTTGCTCCTCTACAAACTGGGACTCTCTGGTCCTGCAACATCCGTGCTCCGGTAGGACTATGAAGATTCAAGAATCAGGGAGTCCCAGTGCTCTGCAAGGGGTGAGGAGTCTGGGAGCCTGGCATGCTGTATACGGTAGGAGGGCCTGGAAGCCCGGCATGCTGCAAGGGGTCAGAAGAGTGAGAGCCTGGTGTGCTGTGAGGCATTGGGGGGCTGGGAACCAGGAAGAAGCCATACCACTGGAGAGAAGGAGTAATGGGAGCCAGAAAGCCCAGCATGCGGTTCAGCTGGACTGCTGGGGGCCTGAGAGCCAGGAAGTCTGGCCTGCAGCTAAGCTTGGCAGTGGGGGAGGGGCCTAGAACTGGCACGTGGCTCAGCTGGGCCTGGGGGGGCAGGAAGCCCAGTGATGCAGCAGGACAGGGGGTAGGGCCAGCAGCAGGAGGGCCAGAAATTACCTTCCCTGGTCTGGCAAAATACCTCATCCAGGACGAGTTGGGTCCTGAAAGTGCTGAATCAGGGAGGTCTAAGAGGTCTAAAAGAAAACAGAAATCAATATAAACACTAGCATCTATCAGATGTCCTCGTGCAGCACTGAATTGTCCCACAGGAAGTCCATTCTCTGTGATATCCCAGATTTAAACATTCTAGGACACTGCTCCCAAACCTGCAGCTTGCCAACAAGTTTTGAGAAACCTACAAAGAATATTTTCAGGTTTAATTTACTTACTGCTCTAAGAGCAGTTTTTAAACTAAGGGCTGGGGAAAAGATGACAGGTAAAGAGTTACAAGTGGATATCCCATAGGGGGATGTATTAATGGAGATTCTATATGTCCTAGTAAGGAGGAGAGGATGGAAGATGATAAAATATGGATAGGATCTGATGAGAAACATCAAATGTGTTGGCAGGCTGCTAAAAAGTGACAAAGTTTTAAATTGCTTAGATACCATTATCAGAAGTCTAAATAATAAGATGGGTAAACTAGAGTACATAGTATTAAATGAAGATGTAATACACATCTTGATGTCATACGCAACACAGAAACTTTGCAGAATGAAAACAATTAGGGGGACACAGTAATACCTGGGTACAAAATACATTGGAAGGTCAGACTAGGTTGTGCAGACTAGGGAGTGGCACTATATGTAAAAGAGATTATAGAAACAAATTAACTAAAAGTCTTAAATTAACCAATATGTTTCATAGAATCTGTGTAGATAATATTTCCATGCTCCAATAATAAGAACATAGCAGTAAGGATATATTACTGACCACCTGACTAGAGTGGTAATAATGACTGTAAAATAGTCAGGGAAATTAAAGAAGCTATTAAAATAAAAAAACACCCTTAATAATAATGCTGGACTTCAACTACAGATGAATCATGAGATGGTAGATTTCAGGATCCTGACCAAAGGAAGAAAGGAGAGCAGCAAAATATACACCCTGGATTTCAGAAAAGCAGACCTTGACTCCCTCAGAGAACTGATGGGCAGGATTCCCTGGGATGCTAACATGAAGGGGAAAGGAGTCCAGGAGAGCAGGCAGTATTTTAAAGAAGTCTTATTGAAGGCACAGGAAGAAACCATCCTGAAGCGCAGTAAGAAAAGCATATATGGTAGGTGACCAGATTGGCTTACCAGGGAAATCCTTGGTGAGCTTAAACACAAAAAGGAAGCTAATAAGAAGTGGAAACTTGGACAGATGACTAGGGAGGAGTATAAATATATTGTCTGAGAATGCAGGGGAGTAATCAGGAAGGCAAAAGCAACTAGCAAGCGATGTGAAAAGTAATAAGAAAGGTTTCTACAGGCATGTTACCAATAAAAGGGTGATCAGGGAGGACATGGGGCCCTTACTGGATGAGGGAGGTAACCTAGTGACAGATGATATGGGAAAAGCTGAAATACTCAATCCTTTTTTTGCCTCTCTCTTCACAGACAAGAAGCTTCAGGGGGTAGCTGAGTTAGTCTGTACAGAAAAAAACAACAAATGGTCTGGTAGCACTTTATAGACTAAGAAAACACATGGGCTGTGTCCACGAAAGCTCATGATACCATCTACGTGTTTTCTTAGTCAATAAAGTGCTACCAGACCATTTGTTGTTTTTAACAGACAAGGTCAGCTCCCAGACTACTGCACTAGGCAACACAGTATGGGAAGGAGGTGGGCAGCCCTCTGTGGAAAAAGAACAGTTTAGGAACTATTTAGAAAAACTAGACATACACAAATCCATGGGTCTGGATTTAATGCATCCAAGGGTACTGAGGGAGTTGGCAGATGTCATTGCAGAGCCTTTGACCATTATTTTTGAAAACTTGTGGAGATCAGGAAAGCTCCCAGATGACTGGAAAAAGGCAAATGTAGTGCCCATCTTTTAAAAAAGGAAAAAGGACAATCCAGGGAACTACACAAGAGTAAGCCTTACCTCAGTCCCCGGAAAAATCATGGAGGGGATCCTCAAGGAAACCATTTTGAAGCACTTGAAAGAGGCGAAAGTGATGAGGAATAGTCAATATGGATTCACCAAAGGCAAGTCATGCCTGACCAGTCTGATTAACTTCTATGATTAGGTAACTGGCTCTGGGGACATCGGGAAGTCAGTGGACGTGATATACCTTGACTTTAGCAAAGCTTTTGATACTGTTGCCCACAATATTCTTGCCAGCAAGTTAAGGAAGTGTGGATTAGATAAATGGACTGTAAGATGGATAGAAAGCTGGCTAGACTGTCGGTCTCAATGGGTAGTGATCAATGGCTTGATGTCAGGTTGGCGGTCGATTTTCTAGCAGAGTACCCCAAGGATCTGTTCTAAGACCGGTTTTGTTCAACATTTTTATTAATGACCTGGATGAGGCGATGGATTGCACCATCAGCAAGTTTGCAGATGACACTAAGCTAGGGGGAGAGGTAGATATGCTGGAGGGCAGGGATAGGGTCCAGAGTGACCTAGACAAATTTGAGGATTGGGCCAAAAGAAATCTGATGAGGACAAGTGCAAAGACTTGCATTTGGGATGGAAGAATCCCAAGCATTGTTACAGGCTGGGAACCGACTGGCTAAATAGCAGTTGAGCAGAAAAGGACCTGGGGATTACAGTGGATGAGAAGCTGCATATGAGTCAACAGTGTGCCCTTGTAGCCAATAAGGCTAATGACATATTAGGGTGCATTAAGAGGAGCATTTCCAGCAGATCTAGATACGTGATTATCCCCTTTTATTTGGCACTGGTGAGGCCACATCTGGAGTATTGTGTCCAATTCTGGGGAAAAAATGTGGATGCATTGGAAAGGATCAAGCGGAGGGCAACCGAAATGATTAGGGGGCTGGAGCATATGACCTATGAGAAGAAGCTAAAGGATTTGGGCTTATTTAGTTCTCAGAAGAGAAGAGTGAGGGGGGGATTTGATAGCAGGCTTCAACTTCCTGAAGGGAGGTTCCAAAGAGGATGGAGAAAAACTGTTCTCAGTAGTGATGCATGACAGAACAAGGAGCAATGGTCTCAAGTTGAATAGGGGGAGGTCTAGGTTGGATATTAGGAAAAACTATTTCACTAGGAGAGTGGTGAGGTACTGGAATGGGTTACCTAGAGAGGTGGTGGAGTCTCCATCCCTAGAGGTTTTTAAGTCCCGGCTTGAGAAAGCCCTGTCTGGGATGATTTAGTTGGGGTTGGTCCTGCTTTAGGCAGGGGGCTGGACTTGATGACCTTGTGAGGTCTCTTTTAGCCATAGGATTCTATGATTCTACAGGTTGGATATCGCTGGTTCAGCACCCTCGGGATCTAAACTGTCTGATCCAGAGAGTTTGCTGGACCAGGGGAGATCAGTGCTCCCTTGCTGGCTGCCCACTTCCAGGTTCCTTTTCTGGGGCTCCATGTCCTGCTCTGGCCCCTCTAATGCTGGCCCAGCAGGGGTTTCTCATGCTGCTGTCTGCAGGCTCCTGCAGACCTCATAGCCGGGACTGCCTGGCCGCTGCCGCGGGGTGTTCCCTGGAAGGGGCTGCCCAGTTACTCCCTGCTTCTTCTGCTAGAGCTCCCCTGTTTCAGCCAGTGATTCCCTGGGGTTCCCCAGCAGAGCCACCCAACTCCACCAGCTCCGCTTCATCTGGAGCATTCTCGGCCAGCGCTGCCCAGTCACTCTGGCCCCACTGCCACCAGGGGTTTCTCTCAGGGTTCCAGCAGGGGCTGCCTGGCTGCCGTTTCCCGCTGCTGCCGGAGGTTCGCAGGCCAGGACTCCCACCATGGCAGCCCTTCTGCAGCTAGGATTCCTCAGCTAGGGATGGGACTCCCCAGCCGCCTGGCCTAGCTGACACCAAGGATTCCCGTGCCGGGGTGGGGGTTCCCCCATTCTGCCTGGCCCCTTTGATGCTGGGGGTTCCCTGGCCAGATCAGGGGTTCCCCAGCTGCTGTCTAGTGCAGCTGCTGCTGGTGAATTCCCCAGCTTCCACGCTGTCTACCCATGGTAGAGAAAACACCATCGAAGTCCAACATGGTAGCATTTAATTTTAAAAAGGGGTACTATACACAAGTAAGGAAGTTAGTTAAAGAGAAATTGAAAAGGAATAGAGCCAAAAGTGAAATCTCTAGAAGCTACATGGTAACTTTTTAAAGTCATCATAGTAGACTAAACTAAAATGCATCCCTTAAAAAGTTAAATCCATGGGTGGAAAATAGAAAGAAGCATAAACTCTGGCAAATGAAGTGTAAAAATATAATTTGACACCAAAAAAGAATTTGAAGAACTAGCTAAATACTCAAAAAGTAATAGAAAAAAGTATTTTAAATACACCAGAAGCAAGAAGCCTCCTAAACAACCAGTGAGGCCACTGGATGATGAAAATGCAAAAGGAGCTCTTAAGGCCATTGCGGAGAAACTAAATGAAACTAATTATTTGCATTGGTCTTCAGAGCTGAGAATGGGAGGGAGAATCACAAACTTGATCTATTCTTTTTTAGGTGACAAATCTGAGGAACTCTTACATATTGAGGTGTAATCAGAGGAGGTTTTAGAACAAAAAATAATAAAAGCTCAATACTAGTAAGTCACTAGGACCAGATGATATAAACCCAAGAGTTCTGAAGGAACAAACTGCATAATTACTAACTCTGGTTGGTAACCTGTCATTTAAATCAGCCTCTGAACCAAAAACTGGAGAATAGCTAATGTGATGCCATTTTTAAAAAGGACCCCAGAAATGATCCTGGCAATTACAGGCCAGTGAGCCTGGCATTAATACTGCACAAACTAGCTGAAACTACAGTAAATAACAAAATTCAGATACACAGATTAACGTAATTTGTTGGGGGAAAATCAACATGGCTTATGCAATGGGAAATCATGCTTCACCAATCTGCTAGAATTCTTTGATGGGGGTTAACAACCATGTGGACAAGGGGGATCCAGTGGATGTAGTGTACTTAGATTCCTAGAAAGCCTTTGACAAGGTCTCTCACTAAAGGCTATTAAGCAAAGTAAGCTGTCGATCTCCTCATCATGCACACTCAGGTTCCCTCAATGTTGATATTCTCATTCAAAGTTCAACTCAAGACTTCAGTGTTTCCCACAGGGGCAGAGATGTCTAATTCCTTTCAGTTGCCTCTGACCTACAAAAGTAGAAGCATAACCCATCTGAACAGAGCCACTCTTGAGGCAGAAGAAAAAAGAGCACAGCTCTCAAGATGAAAATATCACCTAAGACAAAGGGCATACTGAGGGTTAAAGAAGAGAGACTTTAAAATGTTAAGGCAAGCATCCACATTTTCAGGAGCTTTGGATATACACACACACACTCAACGCCATATGAGGCGTAAGTCTTTATTTTGCGTTCTATTTGTGGCAGCTCAAGCTTACATACTTTACAAAAAGATCTAGCATAAACAGCTCTAAAGAAACAATCCTAATATAGGCTTTCAAATCTAATGGCAAGTATTATAGTCATGTTACACTGTAATTGTTCAGCACTTAGTTTCTGTAACCTGTGCATAGACTGTAAACAAAATAATGTAGTTTGCCCACACACAGGTCACTCTTAAGTACACTTTTGAATAGTTAAGGCTCAAAATTTGATCAGCTGTATTATTATCTGGTGCACAAAGTCCTCTAGATTATAAGTATCTAGAATTTTGTTGTTGATGTTTTAAACTGCATAATTAAATATAAACAATTACCATAGAAAATAGACAGGGTCAAAGGACCTGAATAGATTATTGTCATACATGGTAAAGAAACAGTCACTTGCTAGTGTATCACAGTAATATCTAAAGGTCCTGATCAGGATTAATGCTCCAGTGCAGGAAACACTGTACAGACACACAGTAAAGAAAATTCCCACCCCAAAAGTACACAATCTAGGGTTATCTCTCTCTGCACTGTATTATATTCTGGGTGTCTTCCTCCCAGTTCACACATGCCCTGGTTCTCTTCACCATTGCAGATTATCCACACTACCAAAGATTTTTTTTTCTTCTACTAAACTGTAGGACAAACTGACTCAGACCCAATCATTTATTTCAATAAAATAGCAACTAACTTTCTCTAACACTTCAGAGGGGTAGCCAACTTAGTCTGTAACTGGAAAAACTTAAAAAAACCCAAATAGTTTAGCAGCACCTTAAAGACTAACAAAACATGTAGATGACATCATCAGCTTTCCCTAACACTTCATTCAAAGCTAGTTTCTGATAGGCTCTTTGTCATGTGTAGAACCCTCTTCCATAAGTAGTCCAAACAAAATGAATAGGGTCAATTTTGGGATAAGCTGTAAGACAATATAAAGAAGGCCCTGGTCTACAATAGGGAGTTATTTCAAAATAATTGTTCTTATTTTGAAATAACAAGCAGAGTGTCCACACAACCACGCCTGTTATTTTGAAATAAGGGACTGGTTATTTTGAAATAATAACTCATGCTTTCCACAGGCAGTATGGACACTCCACTGCTGTTATTTTGAAATAACTACTCCCCAGAGTTAGTCAAAGTAATTACTCCCCAGTGCATCTTCAGGCTCTAAGTCAAGATAGCATGTTCACATTTAGGGAGCCTGCCTCAGACTAATTTCGAGGCTTTCCTGTAGTGTGGAAATGCTATTTTGAAATAGTTATTTTGAGAGTTATTATTTTAAAATAAGTTATTTCAAAATAATTTTATAGTGTAGACATACCCAAGGGTACCAGCCCTTACACTGCCATATTTCCTTAAACTTTCATGTTTTATTTCAAAATCCTGAAACCAGTTAGCAAGATGAAGATGAGGCCTACACATGCAGACATATAAGTAGGTATATGTAGAAAGGATTTATGAGACTATACAAAGAGAGTTAAGAGAGAAAAATGAAAATTAATATTCCCTCAGTAAAGCTTTATTTAAAAATATCAGATTAGCTATCTATCTATCTATCTATTTTGGATCCTGAGTTATAAGGGTCAGATCCTGAACTGGAATCAATTGAGTTACTTTGATTTACATCAGTTGAACAACTGACCCTTTGCATTTTCCCTCCATTGAGTTTATCTGCATAAAGGACAGAATAGTAACCCCAGCTATTTAATGCATTTTCACTTCTGGTTGGGGGCAACCATTACTCAGCTGAGACAATTCGACCCACATCTGTACTTCTGCTCCCCCTGTTAAGCAACATCACTCCTCCACCCATCCCTTGTGAGGGTGCTACAGCTAAAATGTTAAGAAGAGCAGGACAATCTTGAGACCATCACTATACACTGTAAAACATATTGATTCCTTTTCAACCACGCAAGAATGTGATTGTCATTGATCGTCACCCAACTTGTTCTGCCCAGATTGCTCTGTGACACTGATGTGGAACAAGGAATGGTCTACTGCCAGCATCAAAAACTAGCTTCTTGTAACTGACCTACCCATGTATGTATCTGGATTTGATATGCCACACTGGGTGCTTCTCAACTAATTTAGAATGGATCTGAGTCATCGGTCAGCCCAGCTTCACACCCAGGGCCAAGAAGATGATCACACATGCACCTGAGGCCAAAGATAGACAATGCCCCACTTCTCTGCTGGCTTCTTTCTGATCAGATTTCACAGTAATCTGAGGACTCTGAGGCTGCTGTAAATTGGCTTGCCTAGCTCATCATCTAATATGAAAATTTGTGACATCTTTTCTTCCACAAATTTCCCAGATTTGTTAACTGAATTTGACTGTGGACACCTGCAGAAATAGGCCAGTTCAAGGTGGCTTGCCCCGACCTAATTTTGGAGCACAGAGCAAGCCTAAGTAGCCCCAAAGTTAATAAAAAAGGAAAGAAATCCTTCCTTCATTGATTTGATTTATGAGCAATATATATTAAAATATTAATCTGTTCTTTAAACTGAGCTCATAACTAGCAGGTAATGTTGCTGATTTTATTAAGACAAAGGTGTAATTTATGTAGGTCTCATTCAATAGCTTTTAACTGCTTAATAAATTCACAGACCTCAATCCAAAAACTATTAACAGAATCACACTCTTACAACATGTGAGCTGCAGTTACCCTGGGAATTATTACAGGACCAGTAAATGTCATTGTCATTAAGCCTGGCTCTACAGGACTTCAAAGGAGTCTTCATTATAGAGAATGAAGAAAGCTGATGAATCAGAGTAGATAATGAGAAGATTGATAGCTAATACAAGGAGAGATTGTCATCTACAAGCCTCCAATCAACTCCATCACCATAAATAAAATGGGGGCCAATGGAAAACAGAATCTTTCTGAATACTCTTCAGACTGTAGACACATGCATAAATAGGTCAATGCATGATGAAGTTAGGTCATGGTCAAATTGGTTGTTTCCCCTCATATTATGTTTAATTTACACAAATATTTTTCCTGAAAGGACTGTAATAGAAGCCAACAGTACAACCAGAGTTTTGAGGGCTAGAATTCAGACATATTCAAGGGAATTGTGTATGCTGAACTTTGTGTTAATTGAAGAAAAAGATGAATGGAGAAACATGGATTTGAAATACGTAACAGGAGATGATCTCCAATAGAGAGAATATGAAAAATACTGTAATTTCTGAAATTGCTGAGTGCTCTAGTGGACAAGTAATTGACCCTTTTGTAAAGAAAATTGGGTAGAAGCTTCATCTCACAATTAGCAGCACAGATCCTATTAACTGACTTTACAACCATAGGCAATAAGCAAGCAGTTGGCTCAACTGCAAACCTTGAAAGAAATAAAGGAAAACATATTTCAGTGATTCCATTCTTTGTTCTTGAGAGGTCCTGGAGGATGATGTTGGCTTATGTATCTAAGATGACTGACCTGGGTGGAAATAATTTCTCTTTAGTCATCTGTTCTAATCAAGTATGCATGCGGTCACTAGAAGGCCGTATTGTCTATACACTTAGTAGAAGATAGACCTGGTCCAAAAGATCTTACAGACTGCATAGATAAGACAGACAAAGCATGTACAAAATTTTGTCATCTTTATTTTACAGATATTGGATTGAGGCACAAGAAGAGAAAATGACTTACCTGTAGCAGAATCAGGAGATGAGTCCAGATCTACTGAGTTTCAATCTAGTTCCTTAACCACAAAATTAGCTTGCTACAAGAACTTCAGATCCTTGCCATGTATCAGATGTGGAGTGCTCTATGGCATGATTCAGCATTGTAAAGTCCTCTACCACTTGAAGACTATTCATAATTACACCTAGTACAGAAGGCCCCCACACTAGAAATAGCAAACTCATGTAGATAATTTTCCACTTGTTTCTCTCATGATTTTTACATTTTCTTTCATTTATAATTCAAAACAAGATGGGGTGCTTATGTTAACTGTTCCAAACATAGGAGAGCTGGTGGCTAAACTTGCTTTCATAAGTAATTTGTCCATAGGTCAAACAAGTGATCTCTATCACATTATCACAGTGAACAAATTCCTGGGTCACAGACTATGGCTGAGAATAATCTGACCTATTTTTAAGGTGAAGTGATTGGCTGACCTTCATTTTTAGAGAAGTTGTTAAATAGGCAATGTTTAATTTGTGATAAGAAGTATTATTCTGCTGTGGAACATGTATGCAGAGTGGTGTGAGAGTCCTAGAAAAGGATCTGCTGGAAAGAGCTCAGATGTGATAGTACTGAGATGCTCCAAAACTGTGCCCGATTAGTGTTTGGGCACAACTCAAGCCCTGATTCAGAGGCACAGCTTCTCCATAAGATAATTAATTTAGATTAAAATTATTAAAGTATCTTAAATCAGCCAAGAAACTAAAGATTGCTTTGTGGGGTGGCAATGTGCACCAAGTGTGAAAGTTAGGGAAGAGAGCAGAAAGAATATTAACAGGGAAATTAGTAATTTTATGAGTGTTATAGAAGGGTTTGGGTGACAATAATGATGGTGTACATTGTGAGGTATAATGCCTGTTTAAAGTCATGGTTAATGGCTAATGGCAGATATACCTAACATTTAAATAATTCTCTACAGCTTCAAAGCATATAAAACATTAAGTAATCAATCCTCAAATGTTTAAGATTATCTATTTGAATAGGAAGATCCCTTTTGTCACATTCTAGGTAGCAAAAGGTGCAGTAGCAGCTTTCAAAATATAACAAACAACAACACAACTACCACAGTTATGAAGTAGATAACACAGATGATAGAGGGGAAACTGAGGTACAAAGCAATTATGTGATTGCTTTTGAGCCCACACAGTGAGTCACAGACAGCTGTAATTAGGTCTGAGGATTTCCTGGCTTGCAGTCCCATTTTCAGTTTGCTAGGTCCAGCAGTGTCAGTGTGGTTTTCGTGGGCTGAGGTAGAGAAGTCTAAGCAAAATGCTCATGACTATGATGTGTGTGTCATAGCACCATTTTAACTGGATGAGACTGAGTCATCCTAAATTTTTTTTTCTATAACAGGAAATTGGGGGGAAAAAACCTTATCCTCCATTGTACTGGAACTAGATCCTGATTAAGGTGTTCTTTCATGACAAATAGTAAAATCGTGATGATCGTGTAAATGCAAAACTTGTTAACTACTTAATTATTCAGAAAACAAAGGAAAAGGAGGGGCACAGTTCTTCATAGTTTACTGGGAGTGACGTCTAATTTTGGTGACTCAAGTGAATGCCATTTGGGAGATCCCAGCATTTTTTTATGCAGTCAAGGGGTCAAATGCAGAACCTGTGATCGTGTTCGTGCCCCACTGAAGGGAGTCAAGATCATGGAGCCTAGTAGAGCTCGGAGAGCACAACCCTCCATATTTTGGGTATCTGATCAATTTATCTGGAGTAACATCTCAATGTGGCATGTCACATGAGTGGATCTTGAAGACAATCACCAACTTTTTTTCTCCCATTCTGACTCCTGATAGTAATACAATGGCAACATGATACTTTCAGTATTAGAATATTTAAGTGGGATTACAGGATATTACTATCCTGTACCAGTTACTGAGTATACTCCAACTTGTGAGGTTAACTGGATGAAAACATCAGCTTCTGAATGTATGTTTCATTGTTTATGATTGTTATGACTAGGAGTTCAACATTAGTTTCAATTTTCCACAAATTCTCTCAATATTCACTTAAAATTTTATTTTTGTGAACATTCCTAACTTTAAAATGGTTTGCTAGAACAGTTATCACAGAAGGGAAACAAGCACAAATGAAATAAGATTTTAGTTTACATTAAAACTGAGCAAAGGTCTTTTGATGAAGACAAAAGAACTGAGAGGCAGGAGACCAGTGGTAAAACTCTGGCCCCACTGGAGTTCATAGGATTTCTAGCACTGACTTCACTAGGGCTAGGATTTCAGTTTTGGCTTCTTTCTCGGCTTTCTTGTATTATTTTGACCAAGTTATTTTGCCTGTTTGTGCCTCAGTTTCCCAGGCTACAAAATGGGGTTATTAATAGATACCAAACCTTCATCCTCTGGAGAGCTCCTATGAGGCACTATCCAACTGCAAATGTAACAGAATTGGCTGTTACATTATTTGAAATATCTTATAAATAATACTGAAACCGTTCCTCCTCATTTAAATGAGCTCTGAACATTTATTTGTGTGCTCAGGGCATTTACCCCTCATTTTTGTATTTATTGATTTTTCAGATATGCTTGTAAGCCACCCTCTGTCTTCATACAGAAGTCTATATAAAGGCAGACAGCAACTATATATTAATATAAAGAAATAACAGTATTATAAAAAAATGTAACTGAAATATTTTTCAGGGTGCTATCTCCCAGTCTTTAACAGAGATGCAAGGCATCCTGTTCATGAATTCCAGGAGCAGAAACATTCTTTGCTGCTGGAATAACTGTTGCTTTTTCCGCTGTGATTTTTTCTGCAGTACTTGCTCAAATGCTAAGAAGCGTCTGTTTTGAGTGCTCTTTCTGATTTGCCTTCAAATTGAGGAGGTGGAGAAAGTTTCCATGATGTCTGTTTCTTGCATTCAGAGTACCACCTTCATGAGAATAGTCCTTTGATCTGTGAGAGTAAGATGTCTATAGACCCTTTAAAAAGTGATTGTAGCAATCATGCTCATATATATTCATCTGTGTTAAACATTCTGCATATTCTGGAGTCTATGCCCTAGGCAGCTTGAAGGCCATTGAACAATGATTTTTTCTAATATATCATAATTAAAGAAACACCTGTGCTAAATAACCTAATACTGAACCACTGTCAAATTTACTGGAGTGTTCAACAGACCTCCAAATTTTTCATCTCTTATGTGAGGGACATCGTGTTGTCACAGAGAACAGATGGGAGTTGTAGTTTCCTTAAAGCAGCTTCAGCCAAATGGAAGCAATGGAGATTTTTGAAGATTGCTGATATAGATTGGAGGAAGGCTTTCCAGTCTGACAGCATTGTTCTATTAATTTTCATCAAGAAGGAAAACCAGCCCAATGCCTCCCCTGTCAGCAGAATGATTACCAAGCCAACCTTGACTGGATCAGAGGCATAGACTGCAACAACTGGTAGCATTGGTTCATGAAGCCCCATAACCTCTGCTGAACTCCATCCAATTGTTCTGTCAGGGCCCTTTTCAGGATAGGGCACTGTGGGATGTGTCTGAAGCACAGTGTTCTCAAACTTGATCTGCAGCAGTCAATTTTCTGAAATCAACTACACCACTTGGGCCAGCAGAACTTGGTTATCTGCCTGTTGACAGATGGCTCATTTGAATGAGTCTGGTACTTGTCAAGGCAGTGGTGGACTGCGAGTTCCATAGGCCCACTTGAATGGGGATTACCATATGGGCCACACAAAAACATGTCAGGGCTGGGAAATAGGCAGCCATGCCTAGTGATCCACATAGGATGAGGTCCAGCTCTCCACCCCAGCTGAGTTCAGAACTAGTAAGTTAATATCGGAGTCAGACACAGTCAAATGCCTGGAATCAGGCTAAATCAGGAAGCCAGAGGGACATGATAGCCAGCACTTTCAGCATCAAGTTGGTTTTACCCCAGTGAGGACCAAAATAGGTTTTATATCAAGGCTCATTTCCACCAGCTTCTACTTCTTTTATGAGGTTTCATACGTACTCTATTCTTCAGTGAGTTCTCACATCCTGTACACATGGCATCTTCTCCCCAAAGTTGGGCCCTAAATTGCCTTCTAGAGTTTCTATATCATCTAGAAATTTGCAATGATGACTTTTGGGGCCCATCAATCTGTGTCTAGGACTCTACTAATTTGGGGTATTCAGTTATATTAAAGAAAAAAATCTCTGATAAACGTTCAGACCCCATGATAGATCCACCTTTTCAATACTGCCTCCAAGATCAAAAAGAATGAGAAAAAGCACACAATAAACCAGACTAAACCAAGCCAAGCTAAGACTAGCTCTGGTTGCTCTCTATGCCCTCTGCCCCCATTCACATTATGGATAATCTCATCTTGATCATGTGATGGTTTTTGTATGTGCTTTTCTCGTCCTTTTCTGTCGTGAAGGCAATATTGAAACAGTCAATCGAGAACTTGAAAGTTTACGAAGCAAATTTTCTAAATATCTTAAAAGTTATCCACTGTGTCTACAGTCTGGCATGACTAGTAGTGGGGCATTGAAACCTGCTCTCCATACTCTGAACTTTCGTGTAAAATAAATCAGGTAAGATGGGGTCAGAGGTCAAAGAATCTTCTCATTGATTCTCTCAAAACTCGTGACACTGGTCTTCTGCCTACGAGCATGATCACAGTGGAGAGAAATTGTTTCAGATTCAGGGAGAGAGGGGAGACATCGTTTTACAGGCCTATATCAAAATATTAATGCCAGCTATGGAAGGTTAAAGGCTGAACTGGCACATGCAGTTCCACTAATTCTGACCTGTGTCTCAAATTGATCACAAGCTTAATACAGAGGCAGAAGCATTAGTCCTTGTCAAACTATTATGTAGTATCATTAGCATAGTTACTCCCACCTCACTGATACAAAATCTATCTATACTATGGGAGCACCAGCCTGAGGTGCAAAGATAATTTTGAATGTGTTACTTAAAGTAGGGATTCAACCACTTTGTTTCATGTGAATAAGCATATCATTAGAGCACATACTCTCTGACAACAGAAATAATTTTCTGAGCGTTTTATAAGTTATAAATCAGTTATTTAGTTTACAGGTCAAAATTAATTTTAAAATGGATCCTTTAAGAAAAGGAGCACTGCATCAGAAATGCAATACCATTCAGCCTCCCCACCCCATCTGCCTCATCCTCCTGAATAATTTGGATAACAGAGCTATACTGACTCCTCAAACTTCCCTTAGAATTAAAATTCACTGAAATCTAGTGTGTTTGCTATATAAATCACTGCCCTGAATTCTGAAGCTCTTCGGTAGAATTTGAGAAAGTCCCAAGTTCCTCCAAGTTGCGTGAAGGATAGCAGAAAGTGTTCCTGTCTTGGCTCTCAGCCATATTAAGGCTTGTGTGTGTGCATGTGTGTATGTTAGGAACTAGGGAGCTGTTTGACTTCATGTATTCAGTCTTAATTCTTATTTGCTTGGTGTAATGATCCTGGTGTGTTAGTTGTGTGAGGGGAGCTCATGGTGATCTTTACATATATAAGGAAAGAAAGGGGGTCTGCAAGAGTTTAATTCTACAAACCTCTCCCTAAAAGGGTTTTGGCAATTGGGGGTTAAAGAGTGGCCTGTGGGCTGAATAACACCGCCTACTAAACAACTTTCCTTGCTCAAGGGTATTACTATGGTACTAACCATAATAGTTAAAGAAAGAGTGCTTTAGTAAGACAAAGGCGAGTTCCTTAAAATTGGATGTGTCATTTCTTCATTCTACTTGCAGTCTTCTGAGAAAATTGACCCTAACCTGCACTACAGCTTTTCCTTCTCAGTCTCATGCTGCTGAGCAAAGCTAGAATCAACTTACCCAGTGAGCAGCCAAGAAAACCATAGAGAAGGTCATTGCCCTATACATTCTCTCTCAGATTTTACTCAGTTCAAGTATCTCCTTTAACAATGAGATTTACCCTACCCGTGGTTCCCGCCAGTTTGTCAGTCTCTTTCTGGTATTAGTTATCCACAGCTATAGTCCTTGATGAGGTGGACCATTCAAAAAGAACTATCACTTCCTATATTCTTAATACAATAGTTCATAGTGTAGGTAACCTAAACACAACATCAGCAAACTAGATGATTTTTTTCCATTATTTTTTACTGGAAATTTGATATGATAAAATGCACATTTGGGTAATTTTTTTTTTTAAAGGGGGAATTTCTGTTGAAATAAACCTCTAAATTTTACCAACAAAATAATAAAAAAAAGTTTTATGGGGAGAAAAATCCCTTTCTAATAAGGTCCACACATCAGCTTTTCTACTGTTTTATCCCATTTGCTTACCACAGTCTCTGTTACTACATTTCTCTGAATTATAAGCCTGTCATTCCATTAAATCTCTGTTCCAGTAGAAGTAGTGTACATATTCCAGTCATATTATTACCTATCTATCCAGCATGTTTCTGTTGTTTGTCCCTGTTAGCATTTGTTCTCAGTCATCTCTAATGTTTGTAACACTTCCAAATTTAGTATTGTTTGCAGTGTTTGTGGCGAATACTATTTCTTCAAGTTTATTAATAAAGATACTAAAATAAAACTGGGCTTAACACCAATCCTTTGAGAAACTCACTGGGGAAAATAAACACCACCACTTGACTCCCAACCATGCTTTGTTTACAGTCCTTTTGACACTGCACTATGACAATTCCACTATTTTTTCCACAATAAGAATCTACAAAGAAATATTTGGCTGAGTTCCCAACATTTTACCTTTGCATTCTCTTCAGTTATTAATTACATTATTTGACCAACAACAATAGACATTATTGTGTTGTCTTGCCTAATTTATTACATATACATTTATTCTTTTCTTTGCTCACAATACCTTTCTGCTCTAGCTCCTTACCAGTTTTTATTCTATGATACCTGTTCCATTTTCCGAAAGGAATGAATTAAAATTTAGTGGTGCATTACTGACAGGGATCTTGATTCTTTTTTTCTACTAGAACTCATGTGATAACAAAATGTACAACTTTGCATACCAGTTTGCTGATATCTGCTATGTTTGCAAACAGTTTTCAAAAAGCAGTTACCAGTGATTTAGTATATCCAATATTCTTAACACTCTGGAATGTTAATCTGGAACAACCAGTTTCTAGAACCTATATCCACTTTTTCCAAGTAGTCAATTTTTTGCTTTTTATCAACAGTTATAGTGACAAGTTCTTCATTGCTTCATAATGACCCATCTTCCTTTTCTCTTCTTAACAATCAATTTTTAAAAAAGCAATTTGGTAGCTTAGTCACTTTAGAATAATCTTTTATTTCATTTCCTTCCTCATTTATTAATAGAGCTACTACTTCATGGTTTTCCTGGACATATTTATAAAAGACCCTTTTATGCTCTTTACAGCTGTGTGCAGCTTTAATTCAATCTGCTGTTTGCTACCCTTACCTTTTCCCTAGAAGACTTAATTGACTCTATATACCTGTAAAGTTTTCTTCTCCATTTCTGATACCATCAAATACCCAAAATACCTAAATACCTCAAAGCTAAATTGGCCTCCTCTATTAGTCATAAGATATAACCTGCCTTGACTGTCTTACATAGGCACATATTTAAAAATGTTTGACTGAAGCCAGAAAATTACATATGGGAGAAATCAATATGTATTTTATTTAGTAGATCTCTATTGTGTAGATAAATTGAGATCTTTTATTCTTGTTGGACAGAAATCTAAAAAAATATTTAGAGTACTTTAAATGAATAGACATCATCGGATTCCTCAATTTATTATTGTTCAATTTATAAGCATGAGTCACAAAAATACATTTTTCTTCTCATAGAATATGTCAGACAATCCACCTCTAGTTTCATTCTACAGGTTGAACCTCTCTAATCCACAGCACTCTCATCCAGAAATATCTGTCGTCCAGAATGATTTTAGTTAGCTGGATGATCACTTTTTATGGGTGTGCCCAAGTTTCCCACAGTCCCATAAAGTTTGTTTACAGCCACCAGTCCTAGCTCTCAGAGTTCTGTGTTATCTAGCTCTAATTTAGCCCTAAATGTTTTTATTTAGCTCTAATTTACCCCTCAATGTCCTCTAAGAGCCCAGTAAGCAGTGGAAGTGTTGGTAATGCTGCTAGACAATATTGACCTCCCGCGGTCCAGAAAATTCTCTTGTTCAGAACTGATCAGGTCCAGAGGGTTCTGGACAAGAGAGGGTCAACCTTTATATTCAGCTATCTATATTTGGCAACTGAACCTTATGCCAGTTTACAGATTCTTCATTGAGATATACCTTGCCACACACAGACACTCCAAATTTCTTTGACTATATTTCTCTTCACAGTTATTTTTTCCTTCTCAGGTTGTTAGGTGCCTTTAACACCTTTTAAGTGAAAAAATGTGGGTTTTACACATGGACCTACACAGAAAGTAATTAATACAGGAAACAGCTGAGGACTTTAAAAATGAAAAGAATAGTTTAGTTATAAAACTAAAAGATTTTCAATATCTTGAACTCAGTTCCTTTATTTATTTACCAATAGGATTTAGATAATTTGTCTACTGTGTGTTCTGCAAGTACATATTCACAGAGTTCTCAGTAGGGGGTACATTTCTTTATGATATTAAGGCATTTTAGTACATGATGACACTTTCAGTATATAGCTGAATTCAAATACATGTAAGGTTTGAAAATCAAAATACCTTGATTTACCTCAGCCACTTGCTTGCCTGTCCCCCACTAGGCCCTATGGAAAATGAGTGGATGCCTATTAGGATGTGAAGAAAGATGCTCCAAGAGGAAGATTACAAAACCAATGAAGCAATCTTGTGACCATCCTTTGCCCAGTTTGTGGAATCCACTGAACTTTCGACCTCAGGCTAGTTTTGAGCAGATCTGATATTTAATATGAGTATTTTGCACAGCTCTACGATGGACCAAAGTATTCTTTAATATATTATACTTGACTGGAATAGTTTTGACAAAACCATTAATGGCTCTTAAATAATGAAAAGCAAAGTGAGACTACAGTCTTAGTGTTTACATAGTTTTTTCTCCTCTCAAGCTCATTTGAAGAAGTGGGTTTTGCCCATGAAAGCTCATGATTTATATATACTAGTTTTTAAAGTTACAGACTAACACGGCTACACGGCTACCCATCTGAGACTTGTTCACATAGGGTATGTCTACACAGCAAAGTTATTTTGAAATAACAGTCCTTATTTTGAAATAACTTTCCTAGCGTCTACACACCCAAACCACTATTTCGAAATAAATTTGAAATAGCGGAGCGCTTATTTCGAATTTGGTAAACCTCATTCTACGAGAAATAATGCCAAATTCAAAATAGCTAATTCGAAATAAGCACTGTGTAGATGCTTATTTCGAAATAGGGGGCCTCCAGCCCTTTCCAGGGTGCCCTGGTGGCCACTCTGGGCACAATCAGGAAAACTTCCTCTCCTCTCCCCCAGCCCCGGAGCCCTTAAAGGGGTAGACTGTGGCCACAGTGCCTGTGCCAGCTCCAGGCCTGCCAGCACAGAGCCAGCAATCACTGCCCCTGACCCAGTGGCCCCACCATGAGCCAGGCAGCCAGTGCCAGCCAGCCCTCCACTGCTCCCCTGGCCCAGGAGCCTGCCAGGGGCTGGAGAAGGCGAGCGCCTTCCTGGTCTAGTGCGGAGATCATGGACCTCATTGAGGTTTGGGGGGAGGCCTCCAATGTCCATGATCTCCGCATTAGATGGAGGAATGCGGCCATCTACAGACGGATGGCTGCCACCCTGGCCACCGAAGGCCACATGCGCACCCAGGAGCAGGTGCACATGAAAATAAAGAAGCTGCAGCAGGCCTATTCCAGGGCCACAGGGGGTAGCTCCCAAAGAGGGGCAGACACCTGCCCCTATTTTGATGCCCTGGACCGCATCCTGGGGGGGCGGGACAGTCCGTGCCACCCTGGGGGTCATCGGTCCTGGAGCAGAAGGCCCTGACCAGGGAATGGAGGAAGAGCGCCAGGAGCTGCAGGAGCCCAGAGGGAGTGTGCCATGCAGCCAGGACCGCCGAGCTGTCCTAGCAGACCCATCACCAGTGTCATCCGGAGAGGCAACAACATGTGAGTGCCATCACTATCCCCTTATTGGGGGAGTGGGGAGGGAGACCAGGGACCGCACGCATGGGCCTTGCTTACCACGGATCACGCAGCAACCTGTGCAAGTGTGAGCATGTGCCGTGCCACCCCTGGGCACATGGCCCCAGCTGGCTGCCACACCGGGGCCTTTGTCGGTTAGCCACACGGGTGTGTGAAGAGACATGACATGCTCCTGGCCCCGGGGTGAGACACAGCAGGATGCCCTCCCTCCACAAGGCCATTCTACACAGAGACAAGGGACATCTCCCGCCCACCTCACCGACACTATACACAGCACAGGGGCATGGGTGCGGTCTTGGGGCAGCTCCCACTCCTGGGGATAGCAGGACATTCCGAACATGGCCTGTGTGCAAGCACATTGACTCTGATGGTGCACGGAATGGTCATCACGGACTCCCACCTTGCACAGGGAGGCTGGGCTTCACCCACTGTGTCCCCAGTGATAACTGACCACTTCTCTTGTTCCTCCACAGCCTCACCAGCTGCGTGTGCAGGGTGCACCCATCCTGCCCGGGACATCCTCCCGCACCCGAGGGTTCCTCAGGACCACCCGCGCAGTGCAGGGGTACCAAAAGCAGCACCTGGGGGCACTGCGAGCCCTGCACCACACCCTCCAGAACTGGGTGCAAGAAGTCCTGGAGCTCCAGCGGGAGCAGCTTGCCCAGGGCCCTGCCATCTGCCAACACCTGCAGGCCCTGGTGCAGAGTGTGCTGCCTCCTGCCACTCCAGCTCCTGCTGCCTCCCCAGCTACTGCTCATCCTCCCACTCCTTCTACCCCTCCCACTTCTCCCTCCACCTCCTCCATCCCCTCCCCATCCCCCCGGCAACACCGAGACTCTTGCATCTGTGGTGCTAGGAGACAGTTGGCCCGGTGAGACCCCCACCCCTATACTTCCCCTCCCCCTTCTTTCCCTTGCTTCCCCCTTCCAGCTCCCTCCTTCCAGGTTTCCCCCTCTCCTCTCCCACCCTCTCCCCTCCCCTCTCCCGCCACCTTTCCCCAGTCTCACCAGAGTTTCATTCCCCTTCTGCCCTCCAGTTTTGTAAAATAGAGACAGTTCGTGTTTATGAAAAAACGTGTATTTTATTTGACATCATCGAGTTAGATAAGCAAGCAGGGAAACCTGAGAACCTGCTGTCCGGGGGTGGGTGAGGTCCTTTAAGCACAGACCTCAGTTAGCCTCAGGCAACAGCCACGCAAGGTAAGTCCTGACCTAGTACCCTGCGGGAACTGGTTCCGGCCAGACTTAAATGCTTTTCACAGTCCACTCAGTGTGGATGCACTATTTCGAAATAGCAAAACGCTATTTTGAAATGCATTTTGTGTGTTGGCGCGTTATTTTGAAATAACTTATTTCGAATTAACTATTTTGAAATAAGATATTTCAAAATAATGCTGTAGTGTAGACATACCCTTAGTGTATGCCCAGATCAGAACCATCAGTACCTTAAGATAAATATGGCACACATTTGTATCCACCAGAGCTATTCAAGTTGAATTAAAATTCACTGTTTGTGAAAGTATGTAAAGAACTAAATAACTGACACTTCCTGTTATGGCACCTCACAAACTAAATAATGTTAACTAGTTTCAACTTTACATTTCATAACATAGAGTCATAGAATCATAGAGCTGGAAGAGACCTAAGGAGGTCATCAAGTCCAGCCCCCTGCCCAAGGCAGGACCAATCCCAGCTAAATCAACCCAGAGAAGTGCTTTGTCAATCTGAGACTTAAAAATCTTTGACATATCATTTGATCTGTCTCAATCACCTTTTAATACAGCTAAAAAATCATTAGCAACATTTATTTAAAGTGAAATAAAAATTAATAATGAAATATTGCAAATCCTTTCTTTATAGGACAAACCATCTCTGACTTGCATGCCATCTCTTGAGCTGCTCTATTTTCAGTGCAGCAGCCAATTTATAACTAGCTAGAACAACACGACTAAGCAACATCTTCTAGCATACATTGACAAAAATAGGAGGGAATTTGAAGAATTGTGGCAAACATCACACATGCCTATCTAAGACAAAGAACAAGCAACTTTCTATTGGGAGAAATATTTAGCCACAACAGGCACCAATGAAACTAAATTTTCCACTTATAAGACTCATAAGTCTCTGTTCTTTCAGGGATTCCCATTAATTTAAATTCATTAATATTCATAACAAAGGATATAAATGGCTCAATTGTCAAAGATATTTACTGATAAAGTATTCAGACCATTTGAAATGTATACACAAAACTGAGTCAAATAATATAGCCATCATTCACACTATTTACAAATAGGTCATGTCAGCCATTAGATTTACTAATATATCACTCTAGAAGCAATAATGTTCAGACAGTGGGATAAATTCTACCCTCAGTTACAACTGATATCAGTGGTGTTGTGTAGCTAATGCTGAGGGCATTCAACCCTCCCTGCTCCTGGCTCCCTGAACTCCTGGGGATCCCACCCTCTTATGCCTGCTCCTTTGGGATCCTCCACTCCCCTGATTCCCATCCCTTGACCACCTCACTGGGACCCTATTTCCCTATCCAACCCTCTCCATGCCATACCCCCTGACACACTGCTCAGAACATATGGAGTATCAGTCCATATGCTGATACTCTGGATCTCCCTGTCACTGGGCGATGGAAGAGGAGGGAACAGAATCTATGTCTACACTACTAGGTTATTTCAAAATAAGTTATTTTGAAATAAAAACTCCCAAAATAACTATTTTGAAATAAGTTTATTCCTCTTCACAAGCAGGAGTTTTTATTTCAAAATAACCAGCCCTTTATTTTGAAATAACTCCCCAGTGTAGACATGCCCAGAAGGGGATGTGATAAGGTATAGCAGCTCCTGCTTACTTTGCTGTCCAGAAGTTGGGTTGGCTTCTCCTGGCAAGGCTGTCCTGATCCTGATCCCTAGCAGGAGTGCAGGGGAAAGACTGAAGGGACCAACAGCCTTGAGATGGCCCAGAGACCCCTTACACCTGCCTGAAGATACTGTTTCTTTTATGTTTGTTTTTTTTGTGGGGGGAGGTTAATCACTCTTACACGCGCAAAAGCAAACCTTAACCTTGCTTTAGGTTATGATAAGAGGAAGCTGTATACCATATTTGGTGGTCCTAGCTCTTACTGTTTAGTAGGAGTTCTTGAGCAAACTCATGGACAGGCAGACTCGCTCACAAATATTGTCTCAAATGTATAATAGGCAAGTAGTCTTATCTGAGGGCAACCATAATCCTTCCTTTAGTACCTGAATGGTGTTTACTAGCCCCACGTATTTCTATAAAAATATTGATTCTTTATATACTGATGAGTTGTTTTATGTATCCTGCATTATATCTGATTAATTTATCCTGGCAGTAAATTTCATTTTGTCCATGTAATAAAATGTCCTCCTATAAAAAAATATAAACAAAGGAATCTTACTTGTATGGAATACTGCACAGCCTTCTTTAGGAATAGTTAGAATAAATCTTGGAACATGAACATTAGTAATGGGTTGGGACAGGCCTTGTTATTTTCATTTTCAGTATCTCCATCATTGAATTACCAAAAACAAATGGAATGAGATAGTGAGAGGGTATAAAATAAAATGATTGAAAAGTAATTAAACTGCAGCTTTCTGTCTGTTCCATCTATTGAATAACCATAAATGGACATATTTTACTTACAAGGGAAAATTAAAAATAATTTTAAAATGATTATTCAATACTACAAAGGTAACTATAAAGACTCACAATGTAATATTTTGAATGAAAATTGTTTCAGATGAATTAAAACAAATTGGACAAATTGGAGTAAGTCCAGAGTAGAGTAACAACCATGATTAAAGGTGTAGAGAAAAGACTGAAAAAAAATAAGCTTGTTAGTTTGGAGAGTTTGCTCAGACTGGGAGGATGACTTGGTCTGCTTAGTCTCTGAAGGCAGGACAAGAAGGAATAGGCTTTACATTGCAAAAAAATGACTTTTAGGTTGCACATTAGGAAAAACTTCCGAACTGTCAGGGTGGTTAAGCACTAGAATAAATTGCTTAGGGAGGTTGTGGAATCTCCATCATTGGAGATACTTAAGAGCAGGTTAGATAAACATCTGTCACGGATGATCGAGATAATGCTTGGCCCGTCCATGAGTGCAAGACACTAGACTTGATGACCTCTTGAGGTCCCCTAGAGTTCTGGTATTCTATGATTCTCTAATATTACATTGGCCAAAAACTAAATCACATTATTATAGAATCAGTGTTATGTGATTAAATTAGAATTTGCATTATGTTATAATCATAAAAATGCATAACATTTCATATGCAGATAGAACTGCATGAATTGGACCTTTCTTGCATAAGTAGTCCTCACTCTAACTGAATATAATGAATCAAAATTCTTTGCATACAAGTTATAGGATCAAGCCGCTAGTGATTGCTACAGTTCAATTGACTGGGACTTCCCCGTGTTCTAGCTTTCAAAACTTTATCCAGTCCAAAAGTCTAGCTGTTGTTCAGAGCTGAATCTTCAAAGTGGTCAAGGTGTTTTAGACACATAGTCCATTGAAATTAATGGAAGTCAAGTGTCTCAGTTACCCTTGACTGCTCTGAAAATCACAACCCAGGATTTAGACACTGACAGCCAAATATTCAAATGTACCACTAAAATATGCAAGCAAATTATGTATGTGCTCTTATCTGCAAAACTGAAACATGATTTTGTAGTCTTGTGTATCACATGCATATAGACTTCTGTATTTTCAAGTGGATTTATGCACAAAATCTGTGGATGGAATTTTAAAAATGTGGCTCTTTTAAAGGAATCAAAATCATTTAAAGATGTGTGACATGTATGTAATATCTCTTGCAGTAAATATATTTATGCTTGTAATAATATATATTACATATACAATGCTTATTTTTAAACTAATTATTGGCTTAATGCTTGAGAGAGGGCAGTATTAATGGTCCATTTGCCAGTGTGGGAAGGCTCAGTTTCAAAGCACAGGAGAAACTGAAACCAAGGGATACCTTCTGCGGACAACAGAGGGGGACCTGGGTTTGCAAAGCCCCAGATGAGTTTGTTTTTTAATTAGTGGCACTTAGATCTGGTTAATAATAAATATAATTGCAGTTTAATAGTACTGATGAGTAGACCATCAACTCAGAGTGGAGCTTGGTTATCACACCTACAAGTGGCAACTGTAACAAAATCAATAATATTACAGTGTATTTTTGTTTTACATTACTTATTTCCAGTGTCATGAAAGACTGTTCAAATGGTATAGTATCCACAAGATCTGCAAGGAACAAAAAAGGAATTAGCCAGCATTACAGTAAAGAAAAAGAATATATTTTGCTCTTCCTCACTAAAGAGCAAGAACTAAATAAGGTAAACTGGGAATTATTGTGTCTCTCTCTTGCAATAGTAGGATATTCTGGAATTAATAATACAATCAATAATAGAAATAAACATAGACTCCTCAGCACCTCTTATAATTTAGTCCTTAGCATTATTACCTAAGATCATTTTTTTCTCAGTTATTTTTATCAAATGATTTTCTAAACCACACATTACACATTTAAAAGGATTTCTTTTTCTTTCTGAGAGGTAGGTCTATGAACATTAGCTGTGATCCCACATATGTGCAGTAGTGCTTGTGGAAATGTTGTTTGAATGAAGTTTCCAGAATCTGACCCTATGGCTATTCCTCTAACAAGCTGTGTGTGGATGGGCCTTGTTGACTATGCAGAGCTCATTACACAATCCAGGCCTAAGGACCAATCTTACAAATGCTTCTGATCCCCTATTCCAATGCACTATATTCTCTGTTGCTTGGATGCATTCTCCTGTGGATATACAGCCCAATCATCTATCATAGTTCATTCGGAGAACAGCCTGCCTGCTTCTTTTCTCCAAGACATACTTCTCTTATTGCTATCTGTTTACATTAGTGTCATTGGTGGCTTCAGTCCTTGAAGCCTGCTCCCTGTTTCCTCTTCGTATCTTATATTTCAACAGCTCTGGTAAAGATCTTCTTCTAAGCTGCTTCTGTAAGCCTCGGGGTTCTTCATTGCAAAGGCAGAATGTAGAGGCTTGTAAAAGCAGCTGGAAACAAGAAGGAAATCCAACAATATTATTGGGACCTGATAAAACAAAGGAAGATTCTATTCAAGAAGGATCAGCTCCACATAAACTAAAACAAAACTAGATTGCTGGCATGTAAAATTAAAAGGGTTATCGAGGAGTTTTCAATTAAGGCCTGCAGGAAAGGCTATATATGTGGAGAAAAACATGGTTCAAGCAAAGACATCCCCTAGGAGAAGATTTATTAAATGGTATACTCTGTATCATAGTAAAGAGGAGAAGATAGAAGTAGACAACATACAGGTAGAAACTGAAGAGAAACAGTCAAACAAAGGAGTCCCACTCATTTACATCAGATGGAGAAAGACAAATTGATATTGGCTAGAGGCAAAAAAGTAAACTTTAAAAAACTGGAAATCAAATTTTATTGAGGAAAATAGAAATGAGCATAACCTTTGTCAAGTCAAGCATAAAGCAGGCCAAAAAAAAAAAAAAAATTCAAGAGCAACTAACAAAGGACACAAAAACTAAAAGCAAAAAAAAAGTACATCATAAATATAGGACAAGACCATTGCAGAGAAGCTAAATGAATTACTCTTCACTGTACATGATGTGGGGAAGATCCCACAACTGAGACATTATTCTTAGTAGCAAATGTAAGGAACAGGTTTGACCTCCCTCATCCAGCACCGTTGGGACCTGACTGGTCTCAGAAGAGGGATTTTTACAGATCAGGGGAGGTCATTTCAGGCCCCCTGCTGCCCCCCAACTCCCACTGACCCTTCCACCTTGCTTCCTGGCTCCCCCCCGCAGCCCAGCTGAGCTGCATGCCAGCTCCCGGCCCCTCCCCAGCCCAGCTGAGCCCCACACTGGTTCCTAGCACCCCACCCCCAGCAGCCCAGCAAAGACGCATGCCAGCCCCCGGAGCCCACCTGAGCCACGTGCTGGCTCCCTGTCCCTTTCTCCTACCTGCAGCCCAACTGAACCTCATGCAGGCTCCTGGCTCCCCCTCACAGCCCATCTGAGCTGTGTGCCAGCTCCTGGGCCCCTCACCCTCCTTCAATATGCCAGGACTCTCAGATCCTGCAACATCCCTGTTCATGGTGGACCACGGATGTTGCCAGACCTGAGAATCCCAGATGTTAGAGGTGCAACCAGTACTGTCCCAGACTGACATATCAATAGAGAAGGCTTTGGACTAATAGATAAACTGAACAGTAATAAGTCATCTGGAGCAGAGAAAACGTTGGATTCTGGACATCATTGGATAGCATTAGCGGCTACAAAGAACAAGAAAGCCGCTGGCATGGACAGGATGTTCCCTGAGTTTCTGAAGAAATTAGGAATGAAGGGGAGGAACTGGCCGGCTGCACTCTTCATGCCTATCCACCAAACAAGTGGCCTCCCTACAGAATGGAAGCAAGCAAAGGTGATTGCAATTCTTAAGAATGGAAAACCACCGGATAGTGCCTCAAGCTACAGACCAATAGCGCTCCTTTCCGCTACCAGCAAAGTGATGGAGCAAGCACTGTTGGTTCATTTGTTTGCCACCATTGAAGCTGGGTTATTAAAAGATCATGCTGGTTTTAGGCCAGGCAGAAGTATGTGCGAACAGGTGCTGACCCTCACAACCACACTTGAAGCAGGCTCTCAGGCAAAAATGAAGGCTGGCATAGCTCTTGTCGGTCTGTCAGCTGCATACAACACAGTGTGGTGCAAGGGACTACTAAGCAAACTATCAAGGTTGATTCAGTGCCGGCTGACACTTTGGCTATTGACAGCAATGCTTGGCGACAGCCGGTTTCGTGTGCATCTCAGTAATAGCATTAGTAGATCCAGAACACTGAATAACGGTCTCCCTCAGGGCTCCGTTCTGGCACCATGGTTATTTAACATCTCTCTTAGTGACATCCCAAAAACTGGCTCTGCAATGTTTACCTACGCAGATGATATCACGCTGGCTGCACAATCACAATCTTTCAAAACTGTCAGCCAGATGCTAACATCCGACCTATTGACCATATCCAACTACCTACAGAAGTGGCAGACCAAAGGTCCATCCAGCCCAATACCCTGTCTGGAGTTCAGGGGGTCGTACATTGCAGTACCATTCTGCCAAATGTGGCATCATGTCTACCTTGCCGTGTAATGGTAGAGTGAGATGTCAGATGTGTGAACTGATGACCACATCACTGCCCTGCAGGTGTTTTAAATGAGCACCTGTGCCAGAAACACTGCCAAGGAATCCTGCCCTCTTGTGGAGTGTGCTGTTAGTGCCGAGGAAGGTATCTTTGCAAGGCCATAGCAAATCCTGATACAGGCCGTGACACCACCAGAAGCCCTTCGATTTGCCCTGCAATTGGCCTTGTATTGATTTTTTAAACAGCTTTGTCTGCACAACATAAAAGGCTAATGCTTGTCTGACATCCAGAGACTGAAGCTTCCCATTCCTAGTTACTCGTGTGTATGTATGCTTTATACTCTATCTAATAAGGACAAAGTACAAGTGTGGCTGAAACTGTACCTTGTCCTTATTTAAAAAAATAATATAAAGAGGCTCAGTTGTCAAGGTCTTAAGCTCAGACACCCATCTTGGCCAATGTTGTAACCACCAGGAACACCACTGCCCAGGAAAGACAGTGGAAGAAGTATGTCGTTAGGGGCTCAAAGAAACAGCTCATCAGCTTTAAAACCATTGAAGGTTGAGATCATACCAGGAGATTGAGGGCATTTTTTCAGACCATGGGAGGCATTTCAGGCCCCCAACTGCTACCCCTTATCCCCGCTGACCCTCCTAGACTCTGTCAAGTCCTTTGAGGAAGGGGCCAACCATGGAATTCATGAATACCTGACGAGCTGGCTGAACTGGGATGGAAAACCAAGACAGTGGCCAGGTAAACCTTTACTAATGACAATACCAGGCCTTGCTGTGTCAGGTGTAGTAAGCAGTCCAGAATGAAGGTAATGGATAACTGAAAGGAGTGGATAACTAGTGGGGTGTCTTTAAAATTCACTCCCCCCCCCTTAGGAAGTAAACTTCTTTTTCTTCTGATCATGTGTGTTGTATAAAGGCCATGCTTTTGTTTCTATGTATTGCAGCTTTAGTAAAATCTATAACAATTTCTGTATACCAGCTCTTCTATGCAAATTTAGGACCAGATTCTGCCACCTCTCTCAGAGGAGTAGTATCTCTACCCAGGAACAGTCCCACTTTATTCGGTGGGATTCTCAGGAGTAAGCTACTTCTCAGCATGAATAAGGGTGGAAGAAACTTGACTTCAGGAAAGTAACATCCTAACGCCAGGGGAGCCACATATTGAAATTTAACATAAGCATCCGTTTCAAATTAAAGCAAAAAGTCCATTCATTTTTCCAAATAAGCGATGGTGTAATATTAAAAAAAAATCTTCTTCAGTTTTTTAGTGGTCTTTGTTACCACATTGTAGTTCACTATCAATCAGTGGAGACTGAGTTTTCATATTAACAAAAAAATCTGCTTGCACGTATTGCAGTAGCATAGAATTTATGCTGCATTTGCTCTAAAATACTGAACTTTTCACTGGCCTGGAACAGATTTAGTAGCATAATAGATTGTCATATGTCAAATAGATCATTTTGTCTAGTAAAGTCACTATAGGTCAAGGTCACAGCAGCAAATTTTCATTTCTCAGCAGTTCATCATGATAGGTTAAAGGAAACCTATGTATACTACACTTTTGGGAAATTGATTTACTGATTTTCCTCACTCTTCATTTGTCACGGGCATTATGAGATTGAGCTATGAAATTTTCACACAGATTGTAAAGAGAACTTTTGCACTTTGCTTTTACAAAGGGAAAATGTATATAGGCACAAACTGGGATGTCTTCAGCCTATATTTGTTTCTAGCAGCTAAATAAGGGAAATTCACTCTTGAAGAAGAAAATATACTGAAACATATATGGGTTTGGGAAAGCAAACAAGCCAAGTATAAGATAGTTCCATGCTAATATTGTGCACTGTAAATGGAACTTTTTAAAACAAAAATAGTGAGGACAGCAAATAACATTTAGCTGGATTTCTCCTAGAACAATGAAGTCACTCTAGCATGTACTGTATTCTTCAGATCCATCATCACTTGTCATAATCTGCAAAACAATACAAGCTTTTATCCTGGATCTGTAAAACAGTCTGATTTTTGTGGAGTGGATGAGAAATCAACAGTGGGGCTGGATGAAATTTTGTGTTTATATGAAAATTGTTGTGTCTCAACTGAAAAAAAAACCCCCTGAAAAAACCACACAAGTTTCTTTCACGTTTTTAAAATGAAATGTTAGAATGTTTTCAGTTAGAAAAACTTTATTTTATTAATATCAGTCTATTTCATGGAAAACAGAATCTGTCAAATCTAACCTTATCTTTTTTCTTTACAAGTTTAGTTGACCAAGTCAATTGTGCTGATGTCATAAACTTAGAATTCCATAAGGCATTTGATTTAGTACCTCATAATATTTTAATTAGAAAGTCTAGAAAATTATCAAATTAAAAATGTCACATATTAAATGAATTAAAAGCTGGCCAACTGATAATTCTTGAAGTATAATTGTAAGCCAGGAATCATCATTGAGCTGTTAGATTTCTAGTGGAGACCTAAAGGATTGATTCTGGTCCTAACACTATTTAACATTTTTAACAATGATCAATAAGAAAACATAAAATCATCACTGATAATGACACCAAAATTGGGGAAATGGTCAATAATGGGAAAGACAGAATGACCTGGAATTTTTATGTGTGCGCACGCACACACACACACACACACACACACACACACACACACACACAGATACCTGAAAATGTATGCCTTACTTACAGGATGGGGGGGTAGTATCCTGAAAAAGATTTGGGGGTGCTGACCCATAAGCTCTCAATGTATCACTCTTATCAAAAGGGCTGATGCATACAAAGAGAGCTGCTGGTAGGAGGAGACAGGTTATATTACCACTGTATCTGGCACTGGTAATGATTGCTGCTGAAATACTTGGTCTAATTCAGGAAGGATGTTGATACATTGGAAAGGGTACAGAGAAGAGACACAAGAATGATTAAAAAGGTTAGAAAGCATGCCTTATAGTGAGACTCAAGGATCTCCATCTATTTAGTTTGACAGAGAGAAGTTTAAGGGGTGACATATTTACAGTCTAAATACCTACATAGGGATCAAATATTCCATAATGGGCTCTTCAGTCTCTTCCAGAAAAAGTAATAAAATGACCGAATGGTAAGAAGTTGAATTCAGAATGAATGGTAAGAATTCAGACTGGAAATAAGTTGTACATTTTTAATAGTAATCAATTAACCACTGGAACAATTTACCAAGGGTTGTGGTGAATTCTCCATCACTGATGACTTTTAATCAATACTTGATGTTTTTCTACACTATATGATCTAGGAATTATTTTGAATAATTATTTTGAACTATTTCATTCTATCCAGGAAGTCAGACTAGATCAGTGGGAGGGTGCATACAGCCCATCAGGATAATCTGATTGTAAGCCACAAGACATTTCGCTGATGCCGATCATTTGCAGGCACCACACTGCGCAGCTCCCTGTGTCCATGGTTCTCTGTTCCTGGTCACTGGGAGCTATGAGAAGTGGCAACCAGCATATCTCTGCAGTCTCTTCTCCTTCAGGAGCCACCCTCACAGCTCCCATTGCCTGGCAACAGAGAACTGTGGCCACTGGGAGTTGCAGGGGTGGTGCATGGGATAGTCAACTTCAGCAAAATGTCTCACAGCCTACAATCTAATTACCCCAATGGACTGAGTGCAGCCTGTAGACTAGTTGATCATAGTGGTGCTCCCTTCTGACCTCAAAATCTATGAATTTTGTTTCAATTTATTAAAGAAAAAGACAGAAAAACCACCAAATGAAACACTTCATATTTGGTCGGACAGAATGGTCTGTTTGACAAAACGTATCCAAATATCCCTCCTCCCCAATTGCTTGGTTTAACCACTGAAAAAGAAAAAGAAAAAGTCTAGTCACAAGTCTAGTAACAGTTTTGCATGGAGGTAGAGAAATAACCATAAGTAAAAGTTATGATGCTGCTGCCCACATAAAATTTTCATGGAACATACAACATTGACCTAATATTATTGTTAGATTCTCTGTTTTAATTATCAAGGTGAGGGAGGGAAAGGCAGATTATTTGAATGGAAATTAAATGTGCAGAAATAGTATTTTGCACAAATTATTGAGCTGACTTTAGGAGATATTATTACTGTCCTTTTAATAAAATTATTCAGTGAAGTGTAACAGAGTAGGTGGGATGATAATGTGCCCTTATTGTTCAGTACCATCATTACCTGAGTCAGATTAATTTTGGAATATATATATCTACACATATACACACACACACACACACACACACACACACACACTTTTTATATATATAAAAGGAATTGCTGATACTAAAATAGTTCTTTTTTCCTCTTTTCCCTCAACCAACCACCCCTCCTAGGAGCATGTGAAGAAAAGGACTGGAATACTGTCTTCTCATTCTCACTAATGTGTTTTGTTTAGCTGCTTTGTTTGATTAGCCCAAAGGATACTTTTGAACTTGTCAAGAAGGGAAAAGTTTACAAGAGAAATAGCAAACGTATGATGATATATGAGGATCCTGTTTCCCTTATCTCTAAAGACAAATCTTCCACTCAAGCTTCAGTCACATATTCATGGCAAAAATTCACATGGGTCCTTAGCAATTCCAAAAAGCCCCTCCTCCCCCCCAAAATTACTGAAAATCAGTGAAGTGAATAGGAAAGGACAAAAAAATCTTCTACTGTTCATGTTTGTTAAACTTGCACATTATTCTTATCAACTAGATAGAAATTCATATTTCATCAGAATTCAGAAGAGCAATGTAATTTTATGAAATATTGGTAACTCTACTTCTGAGTTATGACATCTAAAAATGGAATTTTCGTCTTAGCCTCTGGAAGCACTATAATGAGGAATACAGAAGTCATCATTTCAACACATTTAAATGTTCCTTTTCACTTTTGTAAAGCTGTGTTCAGTTTGAGAGTTGCAGAAGTTATTTTCTATGAGAATTTGTCCACTTTATGCTCTGTCTAGTTTTCAGATAATGGCAATTTTTACTCTTCCTTTTAAAACTTCACCAGCTAGTTTCAAAATCTACTGTTCGTTCACATTTTGTGATGGAATGTGGTTTCATTGGGTATTTAGTGGCACACTTTAAAAAGCTATAGACAGTTTAAAATAATTAAAAATGGATCCTTTTTGACACTTGGCAGTCCCAAAAAGTGTTTATCCAATTAATCACAATAGAACATGCTCTAGTTATCAGTAAGACTTAAAACTAAACTTTTTAAAAACCCATGAGGGTTTTTCTTTTCCAGAGATTCAAAATTATCCTCATAGTAACCTGTACTGCAACCTTAACTATGGAGATGACTCTTCAAAAAAGGCATACCGGAGGAGCACAGAGAGATTGAAACTTTAGCTTCTAAAACACCTGAACTAAAGTAAGATGTGTTAGGTACAGAAATACCTTTAATTCATCCTGAGCCTACACTTGCCCTTACCAGGCAACGTGGTCATACACTTTAGAAGGCTGAATTCTGCTCCCACTGAGTTTAATGCCAAAAAAATCTCATTGACTTTAGCAAAAGCACAACTGAACTTTCAAGTTATTCATGGAGTTTAGAAGGTTTGTTTATCAGGAAACAAGAAAACAAAAAAGGAGATTGGTTGTTCTGTTAATATATTATGTAGTTATGGATGTACATGTTAAAAGTACCTTTTCTTGTTGGTTGATGCATATAAAGTCACACATAGTCATTAGCACAAGCAAGATAACTGTTGTTGCCAACAATGGGTGTAGTCACTGCACAATGGCGCTCCATGTAACAAAGTCCAAAGCCAGACTCTCTTATACCAGGGGGATAGTAGGAGGTTTGTCAATAGGCCTATGGCCTTTTTGAACAATCTTTTGACCTCTCTCATTTAACAGCACAGTTTAGGATTTGGGGTTGAGTTTGTTTGCTAGGGGACTGAGTTTGTTGTTGCCTTTTGCCTTCTTGGTTCTTTTGTGTTTTTTTGTTATTGTTGTTGTTAGGGGTATGCATACCTTCTGCATATCTAAATTGTCTTCATGCTGAGAATTTTCATTTTTGATTTGGATCCTTCTAAAAGTCATACAGGAGTGGACAGAAGCCTGGATTTAGAAATAAAATTGAGTTTGGATTTTTTGTTGCTTGCTTGTGCTATAAATGACCAGCTATCTCACCAAGACGATGGTAATTAATCTTGTTGCTTTTAGTGTTTTATTTGTAACTCATTATGAAGAATTGAATGCTTGCTGTTCCTAGTATGTCTTTCAGGCAGAGTTATTCCTAACAACATGGAATCAATGCACTTTGTTACAAGAGTGAAAGGATAATAGCAGCTGAGAAAAAGAAAAACTCTGATAATTCAGGTATTATTAAAAGAGCAGGTTCATAGCTGTAGTGTAATATAGGTATATGGTTTTGCACTTCCAGATTCCCACATTGTTGGAAAATCTTCTGAGACCCCCTCACAAAAAGATTTGAAAAGAGCAGTGCGTTGGCAAACAAGATGTGAATTTCCCAAGCAGGTACAAACTTTGTAGAGCCATGTAATGAGCAAATGATGTGATTAAGAAGATCAGTGACTCACTTTAGCATCCATATTAAGAAACGATGCAGGAGGCATACTGAGTTAGCAACAGAATGTTGCAGTACATAGTGAACTGGTAAAAATAACACAGGTGAGAGGCCTTGTAATCTCTTGATAGATTCAGAATTCCTCATGGTGGAAAATAAATTTTCATTATTGAGTTCAATAAATGATATAATGATAAAGCTCAAAACACCAGGCTTTCTCTCCAAAATCACCAGACATCTTCAGTGACAGCTAGTGAAATAACAGCCTAGATGACATTTTCTGATTATCAAAAAGGATTGGTTTTATCAGCACTAAGCTTCAGCAAACTCTGGAACATTTCTGTTTGAACATCTGCCACAGAACTGGCTATAGTACCAATATGCTAGGAATACAGGCCAGTGGGAAATCCTCAGTGTGCCTGGGTTCCATAATCATAAATATAAACATTCAAACAGTAACACTGTTCCAGGAAAGTCAAAATAGAGCCCTGGGGAAACTTAATCCAGGAAAATCTTGGATGGTGCAACCTTACAAAAAATTTGAAACCATATATATCAAGAGGATTTCAACTAAGCAAAAATAGCATTACATGGCATCACCTCTTTTTATTTTCTGTGTGGAGAACCAGCAGGTGTTTAAGCAATAAAATAAAATGTCAGAATTATATATAAACCCTTTAAACCACGCTTGCAGCTCCTATTGGTATGAACAAAGTATAACCTAGCTTATGCAGAATACGCTATGTATCGTCAAAACACCTCCTCTTAGCTACCGGAAGGAATAAAAAGTGTGAGGGTGTGAGTAAGGGGCATAAATACTCTGCTTACTGAAAACCCATACTTTCATACTAGTTTCCTGTCTCCCCTCTTTACAGAGTGCAGAAGATATGTAGCTTCCACACCATTTCCTGGCACTGCACAGTAAAGAGTAGAGTACTAATGTGCTCCGCCAGCTCTTACTAAACTGATACAGGGTGAACAAAGCTCTGAGCTTAAGAGCCATCATCACTTCACAAACTGCCTGTCCTCAGGCTGATTCTAAGTCAGGCACCAATTAGGAAGGTTGAGTCCACAGGCATGCTCTGTATGACCTCCGGCTCTTGGAATTATCTTTAGGTTGAAGTTTTCAAAGCTGCCCTGGGGGATTCAGATACCCAGTTCCCATTAACCTGAATGGGAATTAAACATCCAAATCCTTTAGACTGCTTTGAAAACCCTCAGACTTCATATGAATGAACAAACACTTTGTATAATGAAGCCAATATTAGGGTTGCCTGGACCCAATTTCCTTGACAAAAAGGTATCCACTTTCTAGCTCTATAAAAGTAGCTGAAAATAGCAAATAGGACAAGAAAAAGGAAAACTCTTATGTCTGCTGACAAATTGCCAGCAAAATGCAGTAAAGCAGACCCAAAAAAGTATGCATCTCTACATCCACATTGACAATTTTGAAACCAAAGCAGCAAAGGCAAGCTAAAGAGCAGGAACTACAGTTCTGAAAAAGACTAAGAGGGGTAGCCATGTTAGTCTGTAACTTTAAAAAAAAACAATGAGTTGTCCTGTGGCAGCTTACACTATCCCAAGCTTTCATGGGCAAAATCCATTTAAATTTGACTCTCTCTCATGGCTTGAAGAAAGACATGAATTGGATGGGCCATTATAAAACCTGCTTTCCTCACATTCAACACCCAATAGACATCAAAAGCTAAGTATGGGACACTTCCAGCCCACTCAATTAGCCTCATAAGCACCTGCACTACATCTGACAAGTACTTCCCCCCCTATTTTTCTGTTATAAATTATGAGGGTCTGCCCCCTTTTTGTCCACTCTGTTCATCTGAGGAAGCAGGTTTTGCCCTCGAAAATTCATGATATTGTCTAGTATCATGAGCTCTTGAGGGAAAAACCTCAATATTTATATATTTGTTAGTCTCTAAGGTGCTACGGGACTGCTCATTATTTTTAAAGTTTTGAAAAAGATGATGATAGTTAACCAGAATATTGAAGTACAAGGATTTCAGAATTCGAGAAACAGCTGTAATTTTAAGCACTCACAGAACCACTCTTTCAGCATCTGAGGTATTAATAATTCCTGTGATAGAAGGATAAAAAGTAGAAATAGACACTCTGGTTAACCATGCAGCTATTTGATCTAATACAGAGGTGATCAGGTACAGCAGAAGAACAATCCCATTCATCCTACTAATAGAAACAGACTAGATTTTCATCCATGTCTGTGTTAAGGGCATGGAATAGATGAAAGAGACATAGAAAAGGTCATAGTCATGAGCAGAGAATGAAGCAAAACAAGTCTTCTGAGGGTTGAGGATTTTAGTAATAATACCAAAAGGGTAAAACAAAATAGGCATCTGGAAGAATGTTAGAAGAGACAAGAAAATTGTATGTGGGGTGGTAGTGGAAGTGGGGAATAAAGGACTCTAGCTAAGTCATCTATGATTTAGCTGACATGGCTTGCTATCCTGAAATTCCTTCACTGTCACACAAGCCTGTTACCTATCTATAAAATATTTAGATCATGAAAATGTTAGCTGCACACCAGAATATTAATTCAAAGACATAATTATTACATCAACCAGTAGCCAAATGATTGAGGGATGTTTTGTGTATAGCTAGCATATCTACCCAGCTCTAATCGAGACTCCTAGAAAGAGAGAGAAACAAGGGAATCTCTGATAGTGGCACTCAGATGGTCCACAGAGATAGTGTTATAGTGTTATGGAGGCATCTCCAGAAGAATTAAAAGCAAGATGGAAACCCTTAAAAGAGAGCAGATTTGTGGAGGGAGACTGAGTAGGTCAGTATAGGAAAGGAGGATATGATAATCAAGGAAAAGGTAGAGAAAACAATTCAACTTCATAAGAGTCTGACTCAGACTTTTCCATTGACCTCAATGGACTTTTGATCAGGCTTTATGAAGCACATTGATGTATAAGTTATCAAGATACAAAGCATGGATGAACAGGAAAAAGTGCTGAGACTTAAACAAGTAGAAACAAGTGGTAACTGGGCAGTACTAGGATATAGGAAGGAAAGAAAAATGAAAACATAAATAAAAATGTTTATTCTTGTTTTTTATGAAATGGGGGTAATTTTTTCAGAGTAGCAAAACAAGATACAGAAAGAGTAAATGAGAGAGAGAAAATGCTAGATACACATGAAGAAAGTAGGAAATAATAGAAATAGAAAATGGTTTAAAAAAGGTAAGTAGAGGACAAAAAAGGCAGGAAACCCCCCCATAAAGATTAAAAAAGGAGAAACAGAAAGGGACTCAAAGCTTTAAGCAGGATGGGTTATGAGCATGCCTACCACTTTTCATTGCTGCTGAGGGGAAGTTTTGTACTTTCAATTTACATACTTCTATGAAACTCAACTTTTCCCCTCAGATGTGAAACCGTGATTTAGAAGAAGAGACAGCTGTGAAAACTAAGAGTGTATTTGAATGAGTGAGATGCAAGGAGAGTAAACAAAATTGGGGATGGAGAGTTTGATATCTGTTTGTTGTCTGCCTACCTTGAGCAGATAGTTTGCATAACCAATCGTCAAGAACACCAATCACAAAGCTAGCCAGAAATAGTTAAAAAAAAAAAAGATAATAGCCTAAATACATTTCTTTGCTGCATTTTAATTTATAAGATGCTTGTTGTAATGTGGAAGATATAAGAATTTTATTGATGTTATGAAATACATCACTGGATGCATAGTCAGACATATGCTATCATCTGTTGTAGCCCCAGACCAGGTAAAATGTTTATCTGTGCAAGTATGTATGATTTAGGACAATGGGATAACTGAAGTCTCAGGAAAAGTGTGACAAACTAGGTCTGTAAAGAAGGGATACTGGCAAATTCATAAACTTGCAACAAGAGAAACAAGAAATAAACACTAGCCTTTAAAAAAAACATAGAAACTGAGTCAAGGAGGCTCATGGAGAAATACAGGAAGCTTGGGCTGGAGAAATTAGCACACTTTTATAATAGACAGGTTCCTTTTTAACTGTGATCACCCAATGAACAAAGATGCTAGCCGATCTAGCGAGAGATGTTTCATGACTCCATGATTCTGAAGATTAGCAACATACAAGAGAGAGGGGACATGCAAATCCCAAAGAATGCCAGAGTGCTGAGAAAATTGAGGCACGGAAAATAGTATTGCTATGGATTTGTATATAGTCTTTGCTATCTAAGGAAGGAGCAAGGTTTTTAGAATCCTGTGGGAAGTCAGTTATGTGTCTGTTTACTTCACTTGTACATGCCCCCGAAGAATTAAATTATACCCACCAGACTGGATTTTTGGAGGAGGATATGCTTAAGGTAATGGAGTTTCTGACAGGTCAGCCCTGGTCCTAGTGCAGCTAGACTGCATGTTCCCATTTCATATGAGCAGCAGACAGAGCAGCTCTGACTAGGAAACTTTCCAAAGGGTACATCTCTATAGCATTTTGGAAAATGCAGCAACAAGCCTCCCAGTCTGGGTCAACAGACTCGACCCAATTGGCTCTCTCTATCTTTCCAAATATCCCTGTTTAGACAGTGCTTTCAACTGCAGCTTGGACTATGAAGAGGAGTGAGTTTCAGAACCTGAGCTGCAACTTCAAAGAATTGTTTACACAACTATTTGTAAGAGCACTAGCTGGGAGGTTCATTCTTACAGGCTCCAAAGCACTGTGTAGACAAATCCAGAGAGGCCTAGGGAGGAGACAGAGCTATAATATATTCCAACCAAGAGAAGCATGAATCCACTGGTTCTAGTCAATTGGCACCCAGCACAACAGCCTGGGGAATTTCCAGGAGGAAGCACTCTACTAAGGATGTGCAACAGTTATGCAGAATACTTTTCTTCAAATAGTTTATTTTTAATAATTAGCTACACTATCATTATCATCACTAACTCTGCATAGATATGCCCCCCCCTCAGAAAGGTGCGAATAAGTTGTGGGTTCCTGCAGATGCTAAGAGGTAAAACCCAATGTCTGTGATCATTAAAGATCCCATGGAACAAATGAAGTCCCACTTCCGTAAAGCAATTAAGCACAAGCTTAATTCCTTCCATCTCTTTTCTGGAAGCCATTCAAGCCTTTGCTTAGGATATCTCCTCATAAGCAGTGTATAATCTCCTCATAAGCAGCACATAACATAGAAGAAAGAGGAATCAATTTGGATTCCTCGGTGACTTGAGAATTTTTGCACATTGGATTTTTACTGCTTAATCTGTTAGGCCCTTTTGAAATTTTTACCTTTAGAGGTTCTAGTCATAAGTTCGTAGACAGAGAGAAAGACACCACAGCCATAGGAAAACGGACTGAATTCTGTTTTAGTTCATGCAACATAAACAGAATTGGTAAGTAAGTTCCAACTGCAGTCTTTGCTTCTGCTGATACATGAGCAACTTGACATTCAGGCACGGCTATTGAAAAACATTTTTGCTCCATTTCATGGCAGCACATAAGCATATTCATACTTGTTTTCCTGATACTGGACTTTTATTTGGCAAAAAAACCCCACCATAATTTTTTTTTTTTGAAATCACAGTGCAATACATAAAGAACCGAGCAATCAAATTCAAGTCAGCATAAGAGCTTGGCCCAGAACTCTGGATCTGGACATGGTGAACTCTGAAAACTTGAATTTGCATCTGGATCCAAGCTTTGTGACTCCTGGCTATCTCTGGCATGTATACAGTATTCAACATTAAAAGCATCAAAGTTTTCCAACAAAGATTACCAAGGCAACACAGTGATTTCCTGTTCTAAATAAAGGATATAGCTATGCTACCTCAGGGAACACTATGCAGTTTCTGTTAGCAGATGGTGACTTGTTAGTACCAATCCTTGATGGTTTATCACTAGTCTCCCCAGAATAAAATGGCTATGCTTTGATCAAATATAATTCTCAGTACCAAGTGTGCTGATGACACTGCTCTTTTAGCTAAACAAGTAGAAATGAGAAACTATGACTGGGTATAAAAGCCCCACACAGATAAGAAAGAAGCCATCGAGACTGTGATTGCAAGGCTAGCTCCACCCCTCCAACACTGCCAATCATACATGACAGGAAGGAGTTCTTCAAAAGGGAGGAAGTAACACATAGTGGCAGGAAAGAAGAGTTCAGAAGTAGTAGTATTGCCCATAGCAGCAGATTGCAGGAGCAACTCCTAAAGATGCAGATGGATACAAATCTTTGGTAGGAACCCTTCGCCCTGAACCTGAGGATAAAATAACAGACTCCTGGGGCAAAGACAGACACATTTCTCTCAGACAACTACAGTGATTCCCCTAATTCCATTATTCTAGGGCTGAACCTTTGGAAGCACTACAGACTTTCCTTTCCCCCGTCTCCCTATTCTGGGACCACAGGAAAGGAGCACACCTGAATACATGAGGGTTGTGACTTTCATGTGGAGAAATGGAGTCTTGGTTGTGACTCCAACCAAGTCAACTGGTCATGGTCAGGTTCCCCCATGCCGTTGAGAGAGAAACCATCAAGACTCTTGTTACAGAAACTAAGAATTTAAACAGACCATTTACCAGAAAGACCATTACTCAAACACCCAATAGCAGATGTAATCAGGAAGACAAGTATTAACTATTGCCAGGAAATCACCAATGTAAAAACCAGTCTCCATTAAACATGCCAAGTAATTTTTTTAAGTATTAATGAGAAGAGAAGTATTCACTATTAACCTAGGATTCAATAAGTGAAGAGGCTTCACTAACAGATATAGGTTTATGAAAATGAGAAGTCAGACACAGAATAGATTAAATTTAATGTTCCAAATAGACATAACATTGTTAACTTTGTACAATATCTCCAGGCCTGAAAATTATGTATCATGCATAAATTAGTGGTGGGAAAAAACTGTACAGTTTATAATATGTGGAAGTCGTGTCTGAGAATGTGGTGAGTAATGGGGATTAGGTGGACACAGAGAATAGAACATCCAAGGAGTAAATTATAACAAATTTTCAATATAAAAGATAAAGGAGAGTCGTAAAGTCAAATGTCATAAGTTAAATGTTTGACCCAAGTACAGACATGAAGCTGAATTGAGAATGCAAGAGGGGAACAGTGGCAGTCGAAAACATCAGTCCTCAAAAGCCTCAGATGAACCTCAACCAATCTCCAGAAAAGCCATTGGTGGCACTCCAGAGCCCAACCTCAAAGTATTTCAGGCAATGACCTTGAAAAGTTTAATCAAAACTAATTCACAATCTAGGAATCAGACATACCTGTGATCTAAAATATACTTTTAAAACTACAAACCTATATGAAACAAAACATAAAAACAGCCTTGGAAAGATGGAACAATTTCCCTCTTTCCCTGACAAGAAAAACCAATGTAATACATGTAAACAAGCTTACAAAACTCATTTGATAATAATAATTATGTGGTATATCATATCAATAGCTTATACCCACTATTTTCACAACCAGTTATTTCATCCATTGTGTGTTTCAATGGTGTCAAGTATTTACAAGTGTAAGATTTTCTATTCAAAAATGTCTTTTATATCTTTTATCAGCTAACATTTTCTTATAGCCTCCAAAACAAAAGTGTTACCAATCTGGGCAAATATGATAAATGGATCACAAACATTTTTGGCGAGGTCACCCACAGTTGTATTAAGACCCATTAGAAAAGCTACTCAGAGAAGACAACAGTCCAATGCAGTTTGTCGTTCAAGCTTACCAAATCCTACAATTGGTTCCTTTATAACCACAAAGTCTCTTCTGCAACAGGAGTTCTCAAACTGCAACCTGCTTCTGACAATGAAAATTACTGCACTAGGTGAAGAGACAGAAGCCTGAGTCCCATCATTCCAAATATGTGTGTGTCTGGGGTAGGGCTGGAGACAAGGCAAAGCCCAAACACCACTGCAATGGACTCTGAGACCAAAGTTGAAGCTCAAGAGACTCAACACCAGATGAGGGGCTTGTAATACTCTTGGGCTATGTCTATATTGTACTTTCTTACGCAAGAACATATGCAAATGAGGTATGGCAATGAATATTGCCGCACCTCATTTGCATACTTAATGAGCCACCATTTTGCGCGAGGGGCTTTTGTGCAAGAAGAAGCAATCTACACTGCTCCTTCTTGTGCAAAAAAACCCTCTTGCGCAAGAGCTGTTCTGCCTGAAAATAAGCGGCAGAACAGCTCTTGCACAAGAGGAGGTTTTTGCGCAAGAAGGAGCAGTGTAGACTGCTCCTTCTTGCACAAAAGCCCCTTGCACAAAAATGGCAGCTAATTAAATATGCAAATGAGGCTCAGTGATATTCATCGCCATACCTCATTTGCATACGTTCTTGCGCAAGAAAACGCAATGTAGACATAGCATTGAGCTTTGGCTTTGGTTGTGGGTGGTGGGTGGGGCTAGGGTTTCAGCTTTGGCTCTGGGCTACAGCAAATCTAATGTGAGCCTTAGAGACCCCATGAAAATGAGGTCATGACCCACTCTGGTGTCCTGCCTGACCCACAGTTTGAGAACCTCTATTCTACAATGATGAGAAATTCAGACGGAATTCTAAATCCACTTCCCCAAAATGCATGCACTCCTCAGATCAGCCTTTTCTCTAGTATAAAACCTCTACCAAACATCTTTGATTCCTCTTGCCTCATCACACACAGTCCCTGGATCTGTTCAAGAAGACTTAGCTCAGTCAGTTTTTGGGAACTTGTCAAACTATATATATTCTTTGAGGGTATGACCAACTCAGTACTGTAAGTGAAATAGTTAATGAAGACATAAAAATTTTTCCATTATCTGGTCTCTTGAGAGTGAATAACAGTTCAAACCTTACTCTTATGGGAGTAATGTTTCTTCTTCCAGCATGTGCTAAAACACAATTAACGATGGTGAAGTACAAAACTCCAGGTTTTAGTTCTTAGCTATATTAAAGCCCCTTCACACAATGTGACAGGAAAAAATCATACATAATTTAAAAGTAATTAAAACTCTTCTAAGTCCCCTCTACACAGCAGGGCTAAGGCCAAAATAAACTACTCAACTTCAGCTATGTCAAATGCATAGCTTAAGTCAAAATAGTTTATTTTGACTTTTGGCACTGTCTAAACAGCAGGAAGTCGAAGTTAGAGCACTCTTCCTCTGACTTCCCTTACTCTCATAAAATGAGGGTTACAGAAGTCAGAGTAAGAAGTCCTCCAGTTTGCAATTATGTCAAAATAACTTCTTGCTGTGTAGATGTGGACTATGTTATTTCGGAAACATCAGTTATTCCAAAATATTGCTGTGTAGGCATAGCCTCAGAGTGGGGTAAAGGGGATTTATTGTAAATGAGAATTCAGGTCCCAGCATTTCCTCCGCCCCAAAGTTATATCTTTGAGGAAAGCTTCTATACCAGAATAAACTGACTATACACATCCCCCTCATATTCTAGGTAAGCTATCAATTCGTCAATTACGTGAACACAGGACTATTTTTACATTTATGTGGGTCAGGGAGCAGTAGTAACAAAATGATTATTAACTTCAACAATATTACTTCAGTAATGACTATGGCAGCTGTTCTCACATATTAGAAAACATAGTCCCTTTCTGACAGATTTTTTTCGATCATAAGACTAGGGCTATGTCTAGACTGCAGGGTTATATCGGAAAAAGATACGCAAATTGCAAATCGCTATTTGCTATCTTTTTCTGCCTTTTTTTTTTTTTGGAAGAGGCTTTTCCGAAATTTGGCCTGTCTACTTGGGGCCAAATTTTGGAAAAACCTCCTCTTTTGGAACATCCCTTATTCCTCTTACAATGCTGAAAGAACGCATACGCTGTTTTGGAAATTGTTCTGAAAAAGCAGACTCGTTCCTTGGCTGCGATACCTCTGGTATCTCGGAAAAGCTCTGCAGTGTAGACATAGCCTAGGTTTTCTTCTTTCATTGATTAAAAAAAAAAGCCCACCAACCCTGCAAGCTATCCTGAAACAATTTTGCACAGTTCCTGCTTCCTTCAATGAAATAAATAAATAAATATATAACAACCAAGACCCTCAAGATGTTAACTCTTTGGAAATGTCAGTGTCTAGATTGTCTTCAGATTTGTTTTTAAAAAGTTAACTAATACATTTGAAGAGAGGAGCATTATCTAATGACATTTTGCAGATCAGAGCTGTTCTTGTGTAAAAGGAATGCAAGTGCATATTCTCTGAACTGAATTTCTGTCAGGGAGAAAAAAAATCTGAGTAAGATGTCAAAACAGCTTGGAAAATAAATTTGTTAGAAACAAAAGGTAAAGTCTGAAATAGCTTCAAAATAGCATATCAAATTTCAGAAAAAGCAACCACTGAAAAAAAGATACCATACTTATGACCCATTATACACCATCTGAACATGCAACATTTAACAATATTCAAATAAAATATTTGCAACAGTAAGATCAAATAAAGAGAAATGGATTAAAATTCAATACAGATATTAAGGGCCAAGATTCTTCAATGGGAAATCACTAGTGGTCCATAGTGTTAGTCATATGGGTGTTTCTATGGAATGCTTTTTTAAAAGCCAGATAACTTTTTAAATAATACCGTATTTTACCAGATCCTCAGCTGATATAAATGCATGACTACCTTGAAGTTAACACACCAGCTGAGACACTGGCAGAGGCAGCGGACATGTCACCCTACTTCTAGAAGAACTAGAGGTCACCAAATGAAATTAATAGGCAGCAGGTTTAGAATAAACAAAAGGAAGTTTTTCTTCACCCAGTGCAGTCAACCTCTGGAACTCCATGCCAGAGGAAGTGGTGAAGACTAGGACTTTAACAGGGTTCAAAAAAGAGCTAAATAGATTCATGAAGGTCCATCAATGGCTATTAGCCAGGATAGGTAGGAATGGTGTCCCTAGCCTCTGTTTCTCTGGAAATAGGTGACAGGAGAGGGATCATGTGAGGATTACCTGTTGTGTTCCTCCCTCTGGGGCATCTGGTATTGGCCACTGTGGGCAGACAGGATACTGGGCTAGATGGACGGTTGGTCTGACCCAGTATTACTGTTCTTATGTTCTTCCACATTCCATGCGGTGGCAGGATCCAGGCCCCCTCAATGATCCCCAAAGCCATATGCTCATGGAACGGGATGCCATGATGGGGAGAGGGTAGGGGGAATGGCGGGATGGGCAACCAGTCCAGGCCCCATTATACTTCAGTATCAAGGCAATTCCTATTCCAGAAGATGTCACTTAAGGCACTTTTTAATCTTTTTAAGAAAAGATTTGATATGCTTCCTAAATGTTTTTATGCATGTAATATTTATGGAAAATATTGGCCTGTCAGCTTTCCTGGGTGAGTTGCTTTTTATTTGTAAAACAGTTGTGGCAGTACAATATTACCTCCAATCCATTAATGTAATGCACTAACTCACTTTTGGAAATATCTTCTGTAAGTTAAGTTTGAAAATCTAATTCCTGCTCTATGACCCATTCAAGTGTCTTTATTGAGATGGGCTACAACTGTCCTATTCAGCATCAGTTGTAATGGTGGATAATTTTGATGTGAACAGTTATCTACTTAGCCCTTGACTACTACTTTATCTATATCGGGTGGCATCACAAACGTCAGAAAAAGCAATTGGACGGTAGTACCATTCAGTCATTGCCTCCTGAGTAAACTTTTAAAATAGAACATGGATTGGTAGCGTCAATGGGGAAGATTTCTAAAGGCACAAACAATAGTTAGGTGCCAAGCTGTCATTATAAATCAAACAGACTGCTCCCCTTATGAAAGATTAGCTTCATATCTGTCCAGTTTTAGTTTATTGGTATGGAGTATAAGTCATTCTCCATGAACTATGGGCTAGAACAGGTTGAAATTTGTTCAGACTTTTTGTGTGTGTGTACCAAAAAACTGCAGGTTGAGATCAGCTGCAATATTTTGCAAATTCACATCAGTTTCAGATAATTGTTTTGGTTGAACCTAAAGGAAATGAAAAAAAAGAAACATCCTATTTTGACACTATAAAAACATTTTAATTTTTTGAGCTAGATCCATAAGGGTTTTTTTAAGTACTTCTGGCAGGAAGGTGGTGGAAACCATTTATAATCCTTGCCCATCAGTGAGAAAGCTAGGCTTATATCCCCTCTCTAGGGAGAGTAGGAATTCGAAATTAGAACTTCTCATCCCAGATGAGCATCCTAACCACCAGGCAACAGGCTATTCTGGGGTAGGTACCTCACAATCTGTCCACGTAAAGCTATTCCACTTTGTATAAATAATTAACTATTGGAACAGGGACTAGAACCCAAATGGCTCCCCTCTCAGTCCAGGAATGCAAGGTTTGAGAAGGACTATCCCAGTAGTGGCTGCTCCTAGAAGACAGAGGCTGATATGGCAGTGGGTACAGGCACTCGAAATAGGAAGACTGTCTCTGCTGCGCTTTCAATATGCATCCCTGATGGCACCCAGGAAATGAGGAGGAGAAGGCTGAACCATCCTGAGTGAAATGCAGAGTATTGAGGAGCCAGACCTGAGGGCTGGAACCTTGAGTCTGAGGGCCAACAGGAGGAAACTGGGACCTGGAGGTAGGAAAAAGGGATGTGCAAAGCTACCAGGGAGGTCAGAATCAGTGGGCTGGGATGGAGAAGTCAGCGTGGGTTGAGGAAACAAGGAGGAGAACCAGTGAGAAAAAAAATTGTTGGATTTAAGTTCTGAAGAAATTCAGATAGGTTTCCAGATGCTTCCATCAGCATGTGATCACAAGGCTTCCAAGACAGCCATCCATTACAGTTCTGTATCCAGAGCACAATTTGAATAACTTGCAGTATATAAGCCTGGGGTCACAAATCAAATACTATGGATAAAATGCATTATTATATTGCTGCTCTTTTATTCAACATGGACCCTCCTGTACACTGGTCCTTGGGAGAAATTAGCATGTGATCATGTAATTACAGCCTTCATTATCATGCACATGTCTAAGTGGACAGCACTTCTGTTGCACAGACTCCCTTCAGACACTTGTTGCCTGTGACTCAAGGATGAGTCCTTGACATTCTTCATATAAATGTCATCAATAATTCATAGTCAAGCCTTCTCTCAAGTGGATGCAGCCTTCTAGCAGAAACCCTCTTCTGACTCCTAAAACATTTCTCTGGGTCCTGCTATCTCCTGAGGTTGAGAGGCTCACGATGTCTTATTTTCCACCCTCTTACACTCTGCGCAGACATTTTACTCAGTAAAATGGGTTTAATATACTGTCAAATCAGCATAGTAATGTGTTTTCTACCCACTTTGCACAGGTATAATTGACTACTCAAGATGCAAAGGAATTCAGAAGCAGACCCTAAGTCTTCCTACTACAGATCCTCTATCAAGAGCAATTGAACCTTGTGTTCCAACAGTGAGCAATCTTTTTTCTAAGCCACTTTAAAAATATTATCTCCTTTCTGCCTCTACTCTATGCTAATATTTCTAGGCTTGATAAAGCCTTGACTAATGTTAAAAATGCCAGCAATTAGCCTCTGTGCATTTTTCTTTTAATCCTCTACTGAGGCTTTTTATTTACTTATATCTCTCCTAGCTAATTGCTGGTTCACCCCCACCCTTGTAGTTCTCAGAATTAAGCTGCTCTCCAAAATCATGTGTGTGGGGAGGGTGAATCTCCTCTGGGAAATCCATCCCTGCCAGGAATCATATTTTCACATCTGTTAGGCTAGATGACTGTAGGTTAAACACATTTCTTAATTATGAATGCAAACATTTTCTGACAATAACCCAAAATAAAAAATATCCAAAGAGGTAAAACACTGTGAAGTGAAGGACAATTCAGTGTCAAAGATAAAGAACTCCTTGACTGATCAGTTTATTTAAATTCAAAAGGTGATAAAATTAACCAACAAGTTTGTTATTGATTCCTTAAAATTCTGGTGAGCGAAGGGAATCTAATTTTTAGTCTTTTCCATAAATCTGGAAATAGTTACACAAATTTAAGCTGACTAAAACAAGTCCATTTAAAACTATGCAGGTGTAGAAGTGTTACATTTGCTTTTTCATTTTACAACCTGTCTCAAAGAACACCTGCAAGTTCCTTCTGAGGTTATTACAGAATGGAAACATCCCATGCTCTGAATTAACCCGAATGAATTGCAAACAGGTGTGAACAATTAACCTTAATACAAAGGGAACCTCAGAAATAAGATGAAGTATGTAATGTCTTAAATACCACTACTTTGCTTTTCCTAAAAGGCCACCACAAAATATACCACTTTTCCTTAATTTTGAATATTTGAAGACCAAGTTAGCTGGTTTACTAGCACAAAGTGGGAGGGAGGGGATATCTAACTTTATTGCAATGAATTTCATTTAGATTCTGTTAATTTTGCCTATGCTTCTTTGGAGTTTCAAAAATCTAGCTTGAGCCTGTGAAATTTCAACACTGACCTTGATTTAAAAAAACAAACAGCCAAGTCAAAAAGCAAAAATATATCTATTTTTGCTAATGTGGTGATAGAGCAGATGGTTGGGCTCATATGATTTATTCTTTAGAGGATCATTAAATGCTTCAACAGAGAAGAAGTCATCAAGGACTGATGTTCCCCAAACAAGCTTAAGTAGGGAGAAAATCTAAACTAGAGTAGCTCTGAGTCAGGTGGTTGGTCTCTTCTCTCTGGATATTATTTATTAAAAAGAGAACACAGACGCCACTGGGACAAGTAAAAAGGCAACTTGATACTGAAGCTTCAATAATGATATATGGCCTTGGGTTTCAAAAATGACTTGTGGTTTGAGATGAGCTTCTGATAATTGAGCATCTTCATTTAAAGTAATTGCTGAGCATTCACTCTCTGAATATCAAGCTTTGTTGGGATTTGGGCCAGAGGTGAAAATAATCGGGTGCACCGAGGTGCGCAGTTCTGGCACGAGCTGGTAGGGCTGCAGCAAATAGCTCCAACAGGGAGCTATTTAAAGAGCTGGCAGGGACCTGGGCTGCAACAGAACAGTAATTTTAAGAAATTTTAAGTTACTTTCACCGCTGATTTGGGTGCCCAAATTTAGTCACTTCATTTGAAAAAGATAAGCTTTCCCTGAGAGCATAACCCGTCTAAAGCCAAAATAAAGGAATACAAATTTTGGACCTCTCCTAGCTATCTGTGTATAAATTCCAAACATTAATAATCTCAAAATAAATGCCATTGTACTTATTGGACGGTCTAGTTACTGGTAAATGCATCTAGAGTCATCCTTCAGAATGTATGTTTGTTACTGTATTGTTTTCATAGAACCATAGATTGTAAAAGGACCATTACAATCATCTGATCCAACATTTCTCAAAGTGCAGAAGGCATGTTTCCAGTGCAAAAGGAGAGGTTTGTGCTGAAGCTGTGGTGAAAATGCAGATAGACCTCTCAGTTGTCCTGACACAGGTCAACCTTTCATTTCAAATATTAAGTATCTAGGTGTTTAGGTTAAATGGAAACCTTTTTGAAAATAACTCTAATGTAAGTGATGCTGCAATGTCTGCCTGAGCTTGCAGACATCCTGAAACTTCAAACTCTGAATGGCTGAATTTCAAGGGGTGCACAGACACTATCTTAGTTGACACAATGAGGACTACATTGAGAACTTCCTCAGCTGTAAGCGTCTGTGAAGCGTTGGGCTGAAGAGCAAGGTTCCAAAGCTGGGAGCTGTAACGCATCTATGGACTCTGTGAAACAAATACAGAACATGCTCTGACTTTCTCCAGACCACTGGATTTTGTTTATGCTTTGTACATTAAATGAACAATCTCTCTAATATCAGATATATTTACTCTGTACAAATACTTATAGATACAGACCAGTATCTCTTAATCTATTCCTTTGGAAGCTAAATGAAAAGAGCTTCTTAAGCACCTCATTAGAAGGCATGTTTTCCAGTCCACAAACCATCTGCGCACCTCATTTCTGAATGTTCTCTAATTTTGCAAAACCATTGTTAAAAATACATACCAGAACTGGACAGCGTTCCAGCAGTGGCATCATAAATTCAGAGTGCAAGTTATCTTCACTAACTGAGCAATCACACGTACGTTCTCGTTAACAAAAACCAAAATAAATACTAGAGCTGGTCAATGTTTTGCACTGAAAAAATTATAAAATAAAAATATTTTTGAGAGTTGTTTTTAAGTTTTCTAGCATTACAACTTTTTTTTTGGTTTTCGTTTTCTTTAATCTTTCTCTTCTGCTTTCCTCCTTTTGTTTGTTTTTGTTCTTCGCCTTCACTTCCAGTGGCAAAATATAAATAATAAGGAGAGGGAAGGAAAGGGAAATGGGGAGGTAGATAATTTTTCAAAATTTGAATCTGGTTACTAAAGATTTAATGAAAAATGTTGAAAAACTAAAAATTATTCCCATTTGAAAACTATGCAACAAATTATTTTAAAAATTAAATAACTTTCTCTAAGCAACTCTAAACCACACATCATTCAACTAATATATCCCTTGCTCTCCACTGATGAAAAAGTGTTTCTGTTCTCAGCTGCACCTGTGTGTCTTATTTTCAAAATAAGTAGGACCAAAAAGGGTCACATATAAAAAAATTAAACATAGATGAAGTATTAAATGGTGTTTTTCCCTACTGTTGCAGCAGAAACACCTGCCACATAGCAGTTCAGGTTTTTTTTTTTTAATTTTGTTTTATTTTGCTCTTTGCATTTGAAGGACTACTTGCACTGTGCCTGTGGAACTAATTAGTCTTATGTCAGCAGTAGCAGGAGTCAGAAATATCACTGCAGAAGCTAAGTTAACTGTTCAGGAAACCAGACCTCCTCAACTTTAACTACACAGGAAGAAATTGTCAATAATATTGACCTTTTGGGGAGATTTGTTTGTTTCCAGTAATGTAACCACAAATACAGAAGACTAATAAGGGAAAGGGGTGCCTTATTAGCTGCTAGTGAGTTTCTGGAAATGGCTTTAAATCCAGGCAATTAGAGGTCATTCTTGCTGTCAGCTCTGGCTAATGGTCTGCAGAGGGAATGAAATGATTCATCACCAACTACTTCTGCACCTGTTGCCATTCTGCCCTGGTCCCACACTTCAGTTGTGCTTTTATTCCCCATATTGCCTTTCTCTGGACACCAAATGCAAATGGCCTGTCTTCTGCTCAGGATGCTGTCTGGACAATGTATTGTTTTGAACCTTTTCCCTAGTGCTTGTTAGTAAAATTGCTCATGTCACCCAACCCTCCATTGCCCACTTTTTCCTCCATTTAGTTCGTATTCTCATGCTCATTGTTCTCCTTCTTAAAGCCTTTTCCCAAGTCGAGCAGTATGATTGTTTTTCAATTCTCTTTCTATTTGAACCAACTCAAATCCCCTTAAAATATTTTAAACCATTACTGCACCTTCACATTACTACAGACCATTTGGGTACCTCATTTCTGAACACTCTCTACTTTTGCAAAACCTTTGTTAAAAATAGATACATCAGTAATAGAATGTCTTCCAGCAAGTGGTCAAGTTCAGAGTGTAAGTTATCTTCACTAACTTCGCAATCAGACATATGTTCTTATTAACAAAAACCAAAATAAACACTGGAGCTTGTTAATGTTTTTCATTGAAAAAATAAAAAAAATGGGTCTTCAATGCAAATTTGAGCATCTCTTTGCAGTTCTCCAAGCAACCAAAATGTCTGCAAGGCTTTCTCTTCTCTATCAATCAGCATCTTTCAATTGTAAAGCTGAATGAAATTGCTCATATGATTAAAGAACATGAAAATAACATACCATGGCAGGTGAGATTGCCCTTGGAACCCAAAACTGGTGGGTATCTTTGATTTCCATTGGCAAAACTGCCTTTGCTCATATCAGAAATGGATAGAGCTTAAAACTAAATCTAAAAAAGTGTGCTTTAAAAAAAAAAATCTTTGCGAACCTAATGAGGACCAAATAAGTTTCTGATTTTCAGATGATTGTCACATAAGCCAAAGAGTACCAAAATTGCTATCCATGAAATCTAGAGAGACCAGAGAGTGTAAAATGTTTTCAAAGCAAAGTCAATTGAGCAAAACACAGAAAATCATCTAAAAATGAACTTTTGCTGTTAGGAATCCAATACAAACACAATTTTAAATCACAAACTCAAAAGATCGTTTGTACTGTTATATAAAGGCTTGTTTACATTTAAAAAACTGTCATCATGTAAATACATGAAAATCATGTTGTTCATGTATTTGTATACAGTGGAGTTGTAGCCATGTCAGTTTTAGGTTGTTAGGTGGACAAGATGGGAAAAGCAATAATTTTTATTGGACCATTTCTGTTGGTGAGAGATACAAGCTTTCAACTCTCACAGAGCTCTTTTCCAGGTCTGCGAAATATATTTCTAGTATAACAGTAAAATGCAAAGTGGAAGAGATTGTTGGCAGCCCACGCCACCTACTATAAAGCACTCAAAGACAACCCCTCCCCCACTCAGCTTGTCCTACTCCATTGTTCAGTAAAGTGGCTGGAGCTTGATCCAAAGCCCACTGAAATCAATGACTCCCACAGACTTAAACAGGCTTCACATCTGGGTATCATATTTCCTGAGTCTCACGAAATAGCAAATACAGGTATAAACAAATTCCTCAGTGGCCTGTTACGAAGTAGAAAGTGGAGCAAGAAAATGCTCATCTTTTCTTCAGTTTCTTATTTTTTTGACTTCTTTCATTTGGTGGGTAGGTTTTATGTTCTTTGTCTATGCTGATATCTATAGTCTATGATTTCAACAAATATTTAGATCCAGCTACTGTGCATAATTAATAAATATTAGTATTGTTGCTGTGAATATATTGTATATTTGCTGTAGCTGCTACTATAGTTAAGGCTCAGTAACTTCTGTTATATAACTTTATATAAACTGAATATTTGTAGTCAGAACAAAAACAACCAAAAAAAGCTCCAACTTCTTGTCCTGGCTTTACTCCAGCTTGTATCACAGACACAGCTCACTTTTCTTGTCACTGCATACACCCACACGCAATCATGCTCTAATATGTGTCCTTTTAACTCCCTTCGGTGATGTACTGTAAAGTTATCTTTTGTTACTCAGACATACCCATTCCCCAGCTTCCTGACTTCTTACATGGAAAGTCCAAGCAAGCCATTTTCTCAACCATTTAAATCACACAGGTATTTGTTACCATAGACCCTGATGCCTGTGTTCCAGCTTTTAGTTTATCAAAGCACGATGCTCTTTCCACATCGGGGGAAGAGAATGAGAGAGAGAGAGAGAGTGTACACACTCAGGTGCAGTGGGAATGCATACAAAAATTTATTCTGGAGGTGTTACTAGCTCCATCAATATTCCTCATTTGAAGTATTGGGAATATTACTGGAATTGGCAAATTCTGTGTAGCAGAGTCCTAAGCAGACTGATTGGCTAGCATCTTGCACCTCCCTGGCAAGGGAGATATTGATGTCTGGTTTTTACCACTAAGCTAGAGGTGTCTCAGTCCTAGATCAGGCCTGGATCAGGGTGTTGCTCTCAGTCAGATTGAATATGGGGACCCAGAACATCACTCTGCACTGGGTCCTGGCCCAGGGCTCCCTTGAGAAGCACCACCGGCAGAGTGCTGCATCAACATGCAGAGGTTCCTAGTAGGCCACAACGGACTACTACTTATCAGACCCACTGACAGAGGAGTCAAAGGGGGCAGTTTCCCCAGGGCTCAGTAATTTAAGGGGCCCAGAGACCCAAATCGTTTAAATCACCACCATGGCCATGGTGCTCCAGGTGACTTTTAGGGCTGCCTGGGAGGTGAGGACCCTCATGGCCTTCTCCAGGCAGCGCAGGCAGGGGGCAACATGGTCTGGGCAGCACTGAGAGCTGGCTGCCCTCAGCCCTACCACTTCTGCCTGAGGCCCCACCCCTTCTAGGGGCATGGCTGCGGCTCCCCTGCTTCCTACTTTGGCTCTCCTTCGGTTTGGGGTCTCACCACTTACTGTCCAAACAGTCAGAAAATTAACAGAGTTCAAAATAAGCAGAGCTCTCTGCAGGGCTTGCCAGTTCTCAAGGGGAGTTGGAGAAGGCCCTCTCAGCAGGCCTTACCAATGCTGTGTTCCTGTTTCAGACTGAACCTCCCATCCTTCTTCCAGGAAATGGCTTTGTCCTCCTTCCAACCAGTTCACTTCCTGTCTCTTAACCTTGGTATTAATGCTCCTTCTAATCTGCTCCTCCAGGCCGATGAGCAATTCAGGCCTGGAATGGTGGTCCCAGGATAGCCTTTTAACCCCTTCAGGCACAATGTGCTGTTTCTACACCCATTGAAAAGTTATCTGTTACCTTATGGATCAAAAAGCAAATCTAACTGATCTGCATTACAATATGGTGTCTTCCTGCAGTGCCCTACTACAGTTATAGAAAGCTTTTAAACATCTCTGGGGTATGTATTTTAATACCAACCATGTGGAAAGAGGTTAGTTTCTTGAGAAACTACAAGTTGAGAATCAGAGTCTAAACCAACTATTGCTTAAGTTATGTGGTCAGAATAACTACATCTGTTTTGAGTCAGAAAACTGGGACTGGGTGTATCAAAAAGTACCAGAAGATAAAGTTCACAGTACACAGATAAAGAAAATAAAAATATATTTTGTTAGTAACATGCCGGGGGGAGAGGGAGGAGGGGAGGAAGAGCAATGTTATGCACTTGCAGGCAAAGAGAACAGTATCTGGGATATATACATGCACCTGCAGGACAAATGGTGCCATTTAGACACAGCTTTGCACTCAGTGGCATGAAGCATCACCACCCCATTAGCAACTCAGGGAAGACTCATATCTTATGTCTTCCATTTAGGGGATGTGCAGCTGCACCATCTACTTCATCTGGTTCACTCTATGAGGCATCCTGCAGAAGGTCAAGGCTTTCACTGAGGAAGCAGTCCCCAATGATGGGCTTGTATCTAGAGATGCAAGGCAGTGAAAATTCTTGAAGTGATCTCCTTTTCCCTTCAAGACATGCATAATCATCATCTGTCCCTGTGAATGTGAATATATACACAAAGCCTGTGTATACACTGATGTAGGGAATGGTGTTTCATAGTCAAAAGAGAATACCATGCAAGGGCTGTACACCATCAACATTTCATACTGTAAGCCAACTGATGACGTTTTAGGTGTTACTGCCACACTACTGTTCAGAAGTTCAGCATTACTGGAGTTCCACATTATTGTGAGAGACTCATCTTTTTCAGTCCTGCTGTTCTGCCCAACCTAGGATAACAACCTTTGCAGTGAAGCGATATGTATGGCATTAGCACCTCTGGATAAAAGTCTTTGTTTAGTGGAAAAGACTACCAGCAGGAGTAGCAGGAAGGTTGGCATGGTAATTTTCAGAGCATAAGGAAAAATATTTCAAACTCTGCAGGTCTAGTGAGTAAAAGGCATAGATTTCATGAGTTAAGAGAGAATTAGCAGCACCACTAGTACACAAAACAGACCCACAAAACTTTTCATCAATTGTCTTTTGTCTCACCCTAATACATCAAAAGATGCAGTTTGAAATGTTACTACATAATGAACAATAGAAAAAGGAAAATACTGCTTTTCTGGCATCACAGAGGCAGGATGAGCATCTTTTAGAAACAGGTATATTAAACATATGCATTTCACTTATATCTATGTGCATTTCCATGATTCTGTATTTTTAGCTTACCATGTGTATAAGAATATATTCAATGTATGAAATATAATCTCTGGGCTCTTTACCAACTATTAACAAGTACTATTTCACAGGAGTAGGAATGCCTTTTATTAAAGCTTCCCAAATTGATACTTAGGATGCTTTTTTTATTTTACCAGGGAAAAACACAACTGCAGCAGCAACAATTTAAGCCACACATGCTAAATAAACAAGAAACAGCAAATCATTGTTTTTCCATAAATCTCGCCTTTCTAACATATTGGTTGAACAACTTTCTTCATAATGCATAAGTGAAATTTTCTCTTTATGCATTTTGGTATTGTCAGATTCTATTTCATTACCAGCAGATTCTACTGTACCACTGTAAATGCATCAATAAAAATCAATAAATTCTACAATAAAATCATGCATTGCCATCTGTGTTCAAACTAACTGTATGGCAGATTTATTGCCTAGAATTTGCTTTGAGGAATTTATTTTTGACTCTTTGACCATTACATTTTTTCTCTTAAGAGGAAAACTGTCATTTTCACTTTCTTTTTATGAATAGTCATTGAAGCCTCAATAAATTAGCTTTCTTGTTGGTTTAAATTCTCTGTTTGCTCGCTCAGTGGACAGAACATATCCATTAAGAAAGAAATATACACTAAAGTGACCCATTACACGTATCAGGTTTAGAAAAATATTTTAGTATTATAAATTGCCTCTATAAACACAGGGGAAATGTTTAGAAAACAAAGTAACAAGTTAAAGCATATTCCACCTTTTCAATCCCATTCAAGTTCATCTTGCACTGCTAAGTGAAATTAATGGTCTCAGCTTGGTGTCACCTTTACAAAAAAACTACCATTCAGGAAGCAAGTTGCTTTGACATTAATTTTGTTACTCATGCTGTCTCTGGTTGTACTTAGAACTCAGCTTTATACACTGAATTTATTTACCCAACTACTGAAAGGTAACTTAGACATTCACATTCACTCTTTCCTATGGAGTCATGTAATAGCCAGGATAGTAATGGAAACCTTATCACTTTATTTCTCGCTCAGAAATTTTGGCTAATATTTTCAAAATTACTTAGCTATGTGCCTATTTTTATCACTAGTTGTTTCTAGCCTAGGAACACATCCTGTTCTCAAAATGTTCAAATAATGTCTCTCTCATCTTGTTTGAGAATATGACCTAAATGTTGTTCTTTGAGTATACAGATATTGAGATGAGTTTTTAAAATTTCATTTCTATCCAAACAGACAAACATGCCTGTTAGTGGTACTCTCTCCATCATCCCTAAATATTAGCATAACACTGCAGCCCCTGATCTCTATGATGACTTTGGGTGGCAATCCAGGATCATGTCATTGTTTTGGTATTTATTAAAATAGAATTCTTCAACAAAAAACTGTACTCGCATGCTTGGTACGCTTAACTGACAGTAATAAGCTTTATGCTGACCAGCATCCTGCATAATGTATTATCTTGTTTGCAGAAAAATCAGGCCACTGATGAACATTCAGATGATTCTGTGAAATTTAGTGTCAACTGTTCCACAGATGCTGGAGCAAACGCATACATGATGAGAATATGCTTTACCAGCAGTGTGCAAACAGAATGGAGGAAGGGAGAGAGTATTTGTGTTTGTGATGATGAAGGATTTGGGGAAGGAGGAGCTGGAAAGCTGCCATCCTTGCTAGCACAGAATTAAGATTGTCATCTGTACGGGGGCTATTCTATTGGCAGTGGGGGGTCTCTGTGGACTCCGAAATAATGATTATACAATATTGGATACCTTCACTTTCAATTCCTTTGCTTTTAAGGCATGGTACTAATGCTATGTATAGCCTAGCATTAACTCACGAACAGCATAGCATTTGTGTATTGTAATGTAATAGATGCCCTGAAAAGTTAGGCCCTAATTCAGGAAAGCACTTAGCACATGCTTAACTTCAAGAACATATCCAAGTGCTCTTTCTGAATAGGGCTTCATGAATTAGGGCCTAAAAGAAAAATAAATATTTAAAATGTTACAACAGAAAACAAAGCTGTCTAGTGGATAGTCAATGTAGCATTGCATAGAATTACATCTCTTTACGATGATAGAACAGTTTCTATGCCATTTAATGCTGGGCCTCTCTGATAAGACTGCCAACCAGGAAAACTGTCATTTGACAACAGTATTCGGTCATTACCTACCTGCCCTGAATTTAAACTAGCTATCCAGAACTGAAAGAAAGAATCTATATACCTCCATCCCATAAGTTCATAATCTGATCAAGCCTCTGTTATGCTCAACAATTTGAGTTTTGCAGCACTCAGAGTAAATCATTCTCCTAAAAAACTATAGCCACATTTACTTCCACACAGGTCTTAACCCTTCATGATTGTAGAACCCACATGTTTAAGATGCAATTTAAAAATCAATCAATCAATCAATCAATGCATTAAAGAAGTGAAGTTAGAGTTCAATATTAAGATAAAAATATTTACTATAAATATATTTGCAATAATTACAACATTATGTATTCATCAAAAATCCTTTTCTTGCTCTCCCACAATTTGAAATGTCACATTAGTATTCAGAAGTGAGAAGATTTTAATATTTGCTCCATAAACAAACCATAAGTGTATAAAATAGACAACGAGTGTCAAGTTGAAAAAAAATAACAAATCAGTATAGATAATCTATCCCTGAATACAAGATCTTGTGTAGTGAGTGCCCAATATTGGACAATATATAATTATGAATAATATTACCAGCAATAAGTGAGATCACAGGTAATTCTTGATAAAATTGTAATCAGCTGACAGTAATTCTTACAATTTCCTGCCCATAGTCTGCACAGAGAGAATTATGGTCAAACAGATGTGGACTGCTAAACTTTGGAAATTCCGGCTCCTTTTATAGATGTATAAAGGATCATTGAGACTCATGTGAACAGAAGATTTAGCCAAGATGATCTCATCTAAAGTCAATGTATAGTTTGAAAGAACCAGAGAGTCAAAGTGAAAGTGCTTTCAACATTTGACTCAAACAATCCAGTGTACAGTGTGTCCATTATGTTTGTGCGACTCCCTGTCCAGAATTTTGATATTTCTCATTGTGTAATACATGACATATGTATTACTCTGAGCATAGAATGCCTCAGGGTAGGTATAATAAGATTGCCATGTATTTCCCAGGAAGTCATCACTTTGCTGGAAAATTTCCTCCTTTCCCCCTTTTTTGAAGCTACCACAGGTGATGCATGAGGAAGAATTTTATGAGACATTCCTAAAAGATAGAATGTGGATCAACCCAATTCCAAGTTGATTTATACTCGATTCTGTTGACAGAGTTCATATAAAAGTATATTATATTTTTCTACTAATGAGACATAACTACATCCTTTCTTATCCTTTTGCTTCTAAGTACAGACAAAAGCTTTTGTGGTGATGGAATTATGTGTTTTGGATGTTATTTAATTAATGCCTCTGATTATAATTCACTTAGAATGACTCAATACAAATATTAGTAAGTTGACATACATCCTTGCAATTAAAATAATATATCTTTAAAATATCTGTATTTGCAATTCTATTTCACTGCTGAATTACCATTTCAGGTTTGCTCTAAGCCAACAAGAACTGAAGTAAACAACTTATCCAAGTACTTGGGTATTATATCTGTAAACATCTGTGTAGTTACTGGACCACTGGCTTTATCTTCTTAAATAATTCAAACATTAATATAGTATATGAACAGAGTCTTCAAAATTGACAATTTATAGGGCCAGATTCTCTGCTGGTGAAAATCAGCATAGTTCTATTGACTGTACTAGAATTAGAGACTTATGCCAACCAAGGGTCTGGTCCAAAACAATTCTAAAATCTTTACTCTATTATCCATTCTGATTCCCAAATTTTCACAAGCTGAGATCTTCATGGAGATCAGATTATACTCTCTCAACTGCAGTACATAAGCTACAGAAACTTAAAATAGGAAATATCTGAGGACTTGCTTTGCACAATACTCTAATGGTGATGAAGTGGATTATCAGCATCAGAAATAATACCTTGTGAAAAACATTTAGGCCGTGTCTACACTGCGGAGTTATTTCGGGTTATCTCCGGTATCCTGAAATAGCTATTCCGCATCTTAAGAACAAGCCCGTTATATAGAAATATAGTGGGCTCGATATTCTGACATCCCTGTAATTCTGACATTGCACAAGAGTTAAGGGACTTTTGGAATAGTACTTTATTTCAAAATTTGGAACTGTGTAGAAAGTGCCAAATTTCAAAGTAATCTATTTTGAAATTACCTCAAAATAAGCTACACTATTTGTGTAGTGCAAATTGCATAGCTTATTTCAAGGTAAGGGTGCCATGGAGATGCACTCTTAGATTGGGATTTGAAAAGAACCTAAGGAACTTAGGTACCCAATTCCCATTTCATTTCAATAGATGCCTAATAGCCGTAGGTTGCTTTGGCAATTCCAGCCTTCAAGGTCATACTTGCTATGACAATATGAAGATCATTTCAATCACTTCTCAAATACCTACAACTAATCTTAGGGGAGAAGGGGATTGTTGCCTACATGGCCAAAGGGATGAATGATGACCACAGTGATTATCATCCTGTAATGTTAAAGGGGGAATTTCCCTTCACTGTCAAAGTATAAGAGTGCTGGACTCTCGATCAGTAAAAGGAGTAGACATGCATACTTGATGTTAAGGGAAAAAAATTAGTAATTTCCAAATATGGTGCACTAGCTAAGGTGTTTTACAACAAATCATTCAACTGAAATGTGTAATACTGGTAACACTGTCAAAGCCAGTGAAATTTAGACTGATCTTCTGGGCACAGTAACATTGACAATAAAGGATATCAGTTAGCCTATAATTTCCTAACTTGTGCATTTACTCTTCGGGATAGAAAATATTATTTAGTATGTTTCATAACATGTGTTCAGCATAATGGGACCCAGCCTGTTTGAAGCCTCTAGATGCTGCTACTATACAAATAATGAAAAAGCATCCAAGACTTCCAAAGATGCAGTTATGACTTTTAACCCTTGTTCTTGAAAGTGGATCAGCAAGAAGCTGCACCACTCCAACGTGGGGATAAAGTGATTTCTTGCACCTGGCATTTCCCAGTGCACATGGAGAGCACACTAAGAGCAGCACACCATTGGAAGCGAAATGCACTCTCGCCTTCACATCCCGCTAGGTCTCTTTGTAGAGAAGGGTGAGAATGACCCTGCCTCTTCTCTGCCCTTTTGAGATGCCTAGTACCCATCCATTATGGAGCTTCACAGTGGCTGGATTGTACCTGACTCAATCCTGACTCAAGGCTTAAACCACCATTTGACGTTAATGGCAAAAGTGCAGTTGACTTCAGTGGGAATTAGTTTGTCCCTTCATGCTCACTCCTGAGCATTCTTGGCTTAGTGGGAGTAGAATGCATCCAGCATGTCTGAGTGGTCATGTCTCAGCATTGTGCAGGACTGAGTCCCTGCATGTAATTTGCTTGATTGGGAAACAACTATCCTTTTTTTCCCCCTATTCTGTCTTTAGTCAGATCTCTCAGATCCCCCATCTATATCTCCACTAAGAAGTGTATGGCAATATCCTGAAAATAAGACTGGCAAATACTCACATCCCAATAATATTATAGTATTAACAGAATTACTTGGCAGTGCCCAGGTCCTTCAGGGCAGGGCCTTGGGGACATGAGGAGGTGCAGTGAGTTCTCTCCCTCCGGGGTCAACCCCCATCCTGCCCAGGGCCTGTTCTGTCCCTCCCTTGTGGTCCTGTGGCCAAGGGCTGTGGGGGGATAGAGTTTGGGGCAGGAGGGTTACTAACCAGTCTTCTGGCAGGCAAGATGGCAGAGCCCCACCCCTGCTGGCCACTCCCTTGGTAAAATGGCTGCCCCCATTAGACACTTTCTTAGTGCATCCCTTTGAACAGCAGCCCCTCCCTTTCCGTGTTATGGAAAACAGCCTCTTTCCAGAGCTTCCCATTTTCCTGGCACAACCAAACCTTGACCTTGCTTTAAGTTAAGACAAGAGGAAGCTGCATATCAAATTTGGTGGCCCTAGTTCTTACAGTTTAGGAGGAGTTCTTGAACAACTGGACTCGCAGACAGACACACAGATGGACAGAGAGAAAGAGATGTATTTCTTATCTTTAAAAGGTCCTCAAATAATTTGGGTTTGTGGAATTGTGTGTAATTTTTCCTATGCCCTCCCCCCCCAAAAAAAAACCCTTCAGAAATAAATCCCCAGAAATAAATTCAGTCTAGTTTTTATTGCAACTAATAGGACATAATTGCCATCTTTCCAGAGCCATAATAAGCAAAAGAAAAACATTAAAATAGGATCATTTTCAAATTAAGAATTATCCTTTAGTGATTGTTCCCAAAACAATTATGTGTTACATCTGGCATAGTAGGCATTTTCATGAAAACAATGTATCACAATTATTTCACAACATTTTATTTTTGCTGTCTGTACACTTGAGAGACTATATCCCAAATAATTTGTTCAAATCACACTGAAGATAGCAGACAACAGATAAAATAACTGTTTATTATCACTCCAACATGATAACAAAGGAACAATCCAGTGCTGATAATCGATTCTTTAAAATGATTCTACCATAATGCATATCAACTAAAACATTAGAAGTTTATTATGTGTTAAAACTCAGTCACTTGCAATAATGCATTTGATTTCTTTGGAGATGAACTTTATCATGTCTTCAAGTCTTCTGTTTTCAAGTCACAGTCAACAACAATGATTCTAAAACACAAAAATACAAGGAACAAGTAGCTGCAGCGGTGATTTCATAAAGTACTACTTAAAGACATGAAGGTTAAAAAAATCATTAGAAATGGCAGAAGAGGGAACCAAATAAGAATATTCAGAATCAGCTGAGGTTTGTGAGAAAGATTAAAGGTAGCAACAACAATAAACCTAGAACTAGTTAATCTAGAATTAGTTAGAACTGTTTTGGAAGAAAAAAGAAATATTAGAAAATGAAGTAAGTGAGGGAGATAAAAAATCAGCAATGGCTTTAAGGGACTCAGATGCTACCCACCTTGTTTATTATTTTAATCCATCTTTAAATAAAAATAGGATAGAGGGTTAGATAACTAGTGATTAATTATGGGCATCTCTCAACCACTCTCTTTTTGTGCCTATGCCCAATCCCTCTTTATTCATCTCTAAATGAAGCAATCCCAATCTTTTCAACTTCTCCTTGCATGGAAATTCTTTCAGAAATCAAACAGTTTTGTCACTCAGCTGTGTGTCACTCCTATATTGTGATGTGTATGTATGTGCATAACATTAGGTAACAATTAGGGGTATAATGGCATTGAACAGATATTTTAACAGAGCCTAACACAATGGTGATCTTCTTCTTTATTGATTATAACTATTTTTGGAACCTAGTGATATGTATGAATTGCTCCAAATTATTCCTTTTGTTGAATAAAACCTTCCATTTGTCAGGAATGCATTTCATCTGCCATTTTGCTGGCCTTTCAGGAGTCTCTAAAGTTCCTCACAATGTTCCTTAGTCATGACTAAACCTAAATAATTTTGTGTTTTCTACAAATGTTGATGCATTCTCTGTACACTCCCTCCCAGATTATACAATATAGCTAAGAACATCTTGTGTAAAATATTGGGGCACCTGTGAGTTAACCTTGTACAATCTTGGAAAATTACCATTTCCTCATAGTTTCTAATACCTACTAGTAGTTTACCTCTCATTCTATGTCAGTTTAGGTCCTGATCCTGCACAGATTTGTGTAAAGACATAACTTAATCCACTCTGTCACTTTGACATAAGAGGTGTGTCTAAACTACACCCCTCTGACGACAGAGGGATGTAGATTAGGCACATCACTATTGCAAATGAGGCATAAGGGATCAGTCGGAAAAGGCTTTCCTTGTTGACCAATCTCAGTCTAGACTGCCGCTTTTTGCTGGCGAAGTGCCGTGGCGGCAAAAAGCGGCGACCATTTCTATTCAAATGAAGCGCAGGATATTTAAATCCCCGCTTCATTTGCAATAGCGATGTGCCTAATCTACATCCCTCTGTCAGCAGAGGGGTGTATTTTAGACACACCCCAACAGAACTATTTGCATTGAAAATGTGTAAGTACATACCCTAATTTTCTCATAGGGGGGGTGGGGATACGAGTAGGTGAACTCATCCTGACATATCCTTGGCTTTCTGTCAGCTATTTCATACCTATTTCATAGCCACATTGGTCTCCTTCCTATGGTTGGTGGCACACTGCCGACCAAGGATAAATTCATCCTAAATAATTGTGTCTTCTGGTCTGATTCTCTGCTGACTTGCATGTGGTGGCTATTTATAGCTACACAAGGTGGCTGTAAAATGCTATCCGAATCGAACTTCTCCACTTACACTAATGATAGCACTTTGCATCCACCTTGCATAGGCATTAACAACTACACAAGGGACAAGGGAATGGAGAATCAGATACTGCCCTAAGCAAATGGGAACAGTACATAATACCTAATAATCTAATATTAATTTCTGTACTCATTACCCACAAATAATGTCAAACTGCTTCAAATTCACTGGTTCCACTAACCCTATATTATTTTTGCTCAGGCAAAAAAGGAGTAAAAAAGAGCCCTTTTACAAAAAGAGCCAGTTTTGAATTCTCAAAGGTGGAACCTGAGTTTTGATATTGACTCCTGTGTTAGTAGTATCTTCCTAGCATTAGGATTGTTTTGATTGAAGACATTTGAAATAGACATGTTCATTGTTTTAATATGTTACTTTGGAAGAAAAAGAAGCTTAAGATGCTTTCTGACTCAAATTGCCAACTATTGCACTAAATATTTAATTAACACCGTGACCTCATTTGTTGGATTTTGATTGCAGCCTTTTTTGTGTCATATTTTTTCCAACAGATATAGTCCATTTCAGAGAAATGAAATAAAAACAAGGAGAAAAATGAGATGAGGAATTACATTATATAAATGAAAAGCTAAATGCTTGAGCTAAAATCATTAAAACATTGAAGATAAAAAGTGACACTACATTCCTAATTTTATTGTTGTTTAGCTAACCAAGCAAGTAGATTTCTCCCTAGAACTTTTAAAGTTTTTCTTCATTCACTATAGCAAAAAGAAGATGCTCTTCTTCCACTTATACTGGCATGGATCCTGAGTTTAGCTCCATTGACCTGTTCTACTATAGAGACTACCTCTAGGCTTAGCCCTTCTTGATGGCTTCAGAATCTAAGCAGGATATGTTGTATTATAGTTAAAGATAAGTAACTAGTGGGGGAAGGAAACCCTTACTGTATTCTCAGTACTTTTTTATTTTCTTTCCTTAGATACTCTAGACAACAGTTCACTAGCAAAAACAGTCAGCAAAAGAGTGAATTATAAGGTAATACTTTGAAATAATTTGCAGAAAATGAATTTTAATTTCCACTAGAAGTCTGAGTCTAAGGGTGCATCTACACAGCAGGGCTTATCTTGAAATAAGCTATGCAAATTGAGCTATGTCAATCACGTAGCTTATTTCAAAATAGCTTATTTTGAAATTGGGAGGGTCTACACAGCATTTATTTTGAAATATAGCACTCTTCCTCCGACATCCCTTACTCCTTGTACAATGAGACAGAGTAAAAGTTACAGGAGACAGAGTAAAAATTCCTCCAGCTTGACAGTATTTCAACATTATTTTGAAATAACTGCCAGCTGTGTAGACACAGACTAAGTTATTTTGAAATAATATTGCTGTGTAGATGTACCCTAAGGCTTTGTCTACACTGGTGGCTTCTTGCGCAAGAACATCTTGCGCAAGGGTTCTTGTGCAAGAAGTCTTGCGCAAGAAAATTTCCACACTGCCATGTGCGCGCTGTGCTTTTGCGCAAGAGTGCCCAAAGCAGTGTGGATGCTCTCTTGCACAAGAAAGCTCTGATGGCCATTTTAGCCATAGGGCTTTCTTGCGCAAGAAATCCCTGCCGAACGTCCACACTGCCCTCTTGCACAAGAGCTCCTGCGCAAGAGGGCTTACACCTGTTAAAAAAGAGCGTAGCTCTTGTGCAAGGAACCCTCTCTTACCACGCCATACTGTAAATTTCCTTGTGCAAAAGCGGGCGGGCAGTGTGGACTCTCTGCGGCTTCTTGCACAAGCACAGCCATACTTGCGCACGAGTGTAGACATAGCCCAAGTGTTTTGAAAATACACAAATAACTTGAAAATACAATATTTGCGAGGGAGGGGAGAAAAGCCTAATGATCAAGAAAGGTTCACAGAAGTTATGCAACAAACAATTCTGAATTCCAACTATATTTGAGAAAAGCAAATATTTTGCAAATTATTAGCTCAGCTCTAGTTATTAAACATTAAGAGCAGCGTAAAACCCAGGATTGGTCTGGACTACAATTGGGTAATCCCTTTTCTGTATTCAATTCAGATTTAGTGAACCAGCAGGGCTGCATTCTATCCCTTACACTTTCACCAAGCCTGTTAGTTGGCATGGTTACATACAAAGCAGTTTCCTTTTAGTGTGCCGCAAATTACCTATGAAAGACTTAACCCAACTGAATGCAGCCATAGTCTCATGGATAAAGGAGGAAGACCTAGGATATGTAGGTTCTTTATAAGCCACTGAAATATAAAGCATGGAGACGTGAGGGATTGAACATCATCCCTTGTACATATGAAGCTCTTTCATGGAGCTATGTCTCCTGCTATGCATGCATGCATGCAAATAAAGGAAGCCTGTAATAAAGTGCTGAAGAGAAGTTCAAGGTAGAGGGAGAATCAGGGTAGCAACCATGAGCTATTGCTACTCCTATGGTATCTCCCTCCTCCCTTGCCCTCGCCCTCTCCTCTTCATGAAGGAAAAAAGGGAGCCATTCTTGCTCCTAATCATTGCCTTAAACAGGCAACGGGAACTGAAACTACTCTTCCCTGGCCACCATGCAGATCCTGTCTGGGAATCTCAGGTGAAGGAAGGGGATGCTCCTGGGACCTCCCTCAAGAAGGAGGAACTGCAGCAACTCATCACCTTCCTTGACAAGGCAGGTTGAGACAGTGCTGCCAGATGTGCTGCCACTAAGGGACCCCAGTTCACATGATGCAACCTCAGTGAAGCACTAGCATGATATTTGCTGATTGCATCCCAGTGCTATTTGGCATGGAGTACAGCTGCTCCATGTAGAAATAAACCTTTCTGGAAATAACCTAATCCCCTGGGAATTTAGGATTTTCCCCTATTTATCAGTGCACTAGATAAAGCAAGTCTCCAATTCCCCACTTCCCCCAGGCCTTCTCTCAAGAAATCTTCCTCCATTATTATTTAACTCTCTCTCTGCACACACAAGTTACCTTTTGTCCATCTGTGCAGAAATTGATAGCAAAGAGGCTCAGCGCAGGCCAGCAGGGTGTGGGACTTTGGATATGTTGACACACTTGAAGGCAAGGAAATGCAATCTAATGCCTTTAGCAGCAGGCATTCAGATTTGCTTGAACCAGTTCCATGCCTCCTCCGAGCACCAGACTTGCTGTCTGGTGAGGAAGACAGGAAAGCTGTGAAAAATGTACTGGAATTTTAGATACACAGCGGGGCAGAAAAACCAGGTGGATCTTTAATATATGGCCCTAGTGCACATGCATATGGCTCTTTTCAGGGACACCTTTAAAAAGCAAAGCTTCTAGAAGGAGAATTAAATGAAAGGAAGAAATGAAAGTCAGACATTGAAGAACGCAGGGTTTCCCTTAAGCTATGTTTCAAGATAAGATGAACTGGAAAAGGAAGAGACAGGGGTACTGCCATTTAAGGCTTAGTACCACCTTCTAAATCTAAACCCAAAGGAGACTGGATTTCTAAAGCGTCAGTCCTGCCTTTCCAGTGGAGAGCAATGGTGTGCTGGGGCTACATGTCCTCAAGTATTCTGCCTGACCCCTTTCTGAGCCTGCCTGAATCAATGGTTTAGTGCATGTGCAAGAAATATGGATTCTGCCTCACTGCAGCTCCCTTCCCTCAGCCTTGATCCTTCAAGACATGATCTCATCCAAATCAGTTTCGTTCCTTATTAGTGATGGAAGGTATCATTTGTCACTCCTTGTGCTGCTGCTGATGCTGCTCGGGCAGGGATCTTTCTCCTCTAGGGCAACAAGGGCCGAGATGATATTTGTCTCAACTACACAGCTTTTTTTTTCCCTTGTGACTTTCTATTTTAACACACAGTGGATTGAAATCTGTGTCTCCCAGAAAATTGGCTGTGTTACGCTTCTCCTGCAGAGTTTTGCCAGGGTACAAATGTATAGGAATACCTATATCTGGAGGTGTCAGCAAAGTAGATCAGATTTTAACAATATGCTGGGGGAGGGGAGTTGTTTTCCACCCACTGAGTTATGCAAACTCCCATTTTAGAACAGTTGGCAAATCAGCAGCATTAGTAGTAACTAGATCAAATCCTAATCTAATTGTTGTAACTCAAAGGCACATCCAATTTCTTAAACTCTTTTATTTATCAGCCTCTGAACAAATAATACTGGGCTGGTTTAACTCTTGAATTCAGATAACAACAAAAGAGAAAAATGCCACCATCTCAGGGAGTATTATTGCTACTGTTTCTGAGACACTCAGACTATCTAATGGATTGGGCCCTACCAAATTCACCATTCATTTTAAAAATTGAGCTTTTAAAACTGGTAAATTTCACAATTTCACAATGTCTGATGCTGTAACTCAAAAGAAGGTTGGGTGTGTGTGTGAAGGTATTATAATGGGCTGTTTGCCCCCCTCACATCTGCAGCCACGGAGCTTCCAGCAGCTGGGGATATGTTTCCAGAGGTGGGTCTGATCGCTACCACTGTTCTGGAAGTGCTCCAGCCCAGAGGTTCCTATCTGCTAGTCCCAGCCAGACTGGGGAGGAAGAGGACCTCCTTTTCTCCTACATACCTGTCTGGGGGAGATCAGGTCCAACTCTAGGTACCTCCTCCCCTGGATACAGAAAACTCTTGTCTGTTCTGACTTCAGAACTGGTCTCAGAAAGGCCTATGCAGAGAAAGAGCAGGTCCTGTCCCTCCCCAATTCAGCTGGGATTAGCAACTGGGAGCCCCAGCAGCACAGGGGAAATAAGACCCATCTCCACCTTCAGGAATCACCCTTGGTTGCAGGAAGCTCTGCAGGTGCGGCCTTCAGAGTTTGACTGAAGACAGTGCAGCCAGAACTTCCTCTGGATGGGAAAGTGTCTGGAAGTGGATCTAATCTCCCTCCCTAAAAGCAGCCATGCAGGGGAAAAGGAAATCCTGTCCTCCCCAGCCTGACAGACTAACCGCTGGACACAGAGAATGGTAGGTGCTCCCAGGTGGGGCACCCCAGTCCTTCCCTTCCTTTCCACTAGCTAGAATTCATGGGGAGAGATCTCATTTCATGGTCCATGAAGTGTGGGGGTTTTTTGGGGTTTTTTTTTTTTATGGCTGTGAATTTCATAGGGCCCAAATAACGGGAATAGTTTTAAATCCTATCAAGTGCCAAGGATGTGACTTTGAGGCAGTGGCAGCTGGGTTGTGTCTTGGTCCCGCCCCCCAAACACACCAAATCTGCATTTATACTGCCTAGCATCCTGGATGTTCAGGAAGTAGCCATTCCTAAAAGGAGAGTTACATTGCTTAGCCAAGGGGAGATTTCAGGAAGTGACAGCAGCAGCAGGGCATGAAGACAGAAGAGCATTTTCCAAACTAAAGAAGGAAGTGATTCTGGGACAGAGCAAAGAGCAGACCAAGGAGGAATGGATACATACAGAGTAGTTTAGCCTGAAGCTGCTAGTAGTATAGGACGCAGTGAAGAGGATAAGTTGGAATAGGAACACAGAAAAAAATGAAGATGAGAAAGATCAATACATAAGTGTTTCACACATCGACTCAAAAGATCTAAATATATGTCCAACTAAACTGAATGACCATGTTCCGTCTTCTAGGGAATTTTATAGCCTTACTCGTATGTGGCCTAAACTAATATCTTTGAAGCAGGAAACTCTTTTCTGTGTTCTCTGTAAGTGCCTACTGCACTTATGAGCATTACAGACTACTACTACATAATAGCAATAATAATGAGACTGTGAGGCAAAAAAAGGAAAGAAGGAAAATGATTTTGGGACTAAGAGAAAGATTGAGTCCTGATTTATTTACCTTTTGGGGGTGGGAAAGTGAGGTAGAAGAAAGATTATTGTGACATTGTACAGCGGGGTAGGGGAAGGTTGGGCGGGGTAATACTAAGAACAACTATTACTCTCCCCTTTTTCTGCACCTCATCTTAACTATTTTCTGAAATGCAGATGAGAGTTCTCTCTTTTCCAGAATTTCAGAATGCCTTACACAGAATAAAACCTCAGAGCTATTGTATGTAATACTTACTTAGCAGGGCTTTAATAGTTCCCAGTCAATTTCAAAGGGATCACTGTGCAGGTTCCCAGTAAAATAAACATTTCCTGTACATAGAAAACACTGCATATAGTATTTTGAGTACTATGAATGACTTTTCCTCAAAAGCTGCTAGACAATGTGTCTGCTGGAATTCTTTGTGCAGACATCCCCACTTTGTTATTGTGCCATTTATTCAAATATTAAGTTTCAATGCCTACACTTCTAGGCTTTAGCACACACACACACACAAACAGTCCCTTTTGAACTTCTTTCAGAGGTGATCTCAGTCTTCTTAAGGTGACAACAGTATGTAGTTTGTGTCACCTGGGTTTTTCAGAGCTTGAGGAGAGCTCCCTTTCAGTAAACAGACTGGATATCTCCACAAACAGCAGCAATCCAGCCCTTTGGATAAGAATGTGACTGGTCCTAGGGGCTCTTGAATATCTGTAGCCTGTATCCAAAAAAAGTACAGATATTGGGATCAGCAAATAAATTATTGCTTCCCACTATGTTTCCCCCATAACCCCAGTGCATTCTCGTTAACTGAGACAGAATCCTTGCTGAAAGCAATTAACTAATGGCTGAATGGATACCCCCCAGTCTGTGTCGTTTCCATGGATGACAAAGGTTTCCCTCCCATTTCTTCTTCTAAGTCCATAAAACATACCATGGTAGACTAATTGTTATTCTAATAGAGATCATTCCTGGTAAATAAAACTGGAGTTACTCTCAGTTGCAGCCAAAATGATTCAGAGATTGGGACCCAGCCCTCATCTTGGACATGGAGCCCACAGGCTTTTGTTACCTTTATAACCTTTCCTTCCCTTCCCTGCAAGGCCAGATTGGTTCAGCTCTCAGAGATTGAGTGGGCATGACCTGCCAAGACAACTGCCCACAATGAAAACTTCCCATACAGCTAAAGAAACTGAGCATGTCTAGTTACTGCTGCACCCCATTTCTGGATGTCTCTGGCCTTTTCCAGCTGAGTTGCCCTGCCCTAAATGAAGACAGAAGCAGAACTCTAACCAAAAGCCAAGCTAGCTGTGTGGCTCCTTTCCCAGGGGCCAAACAAACTCATATGCTGCAGTATAACAAACATCCACAAACAGATCAGAAAGAAGAGAAGAACTATAAGGCTAAGAAATTCAACTAAATACACAGGGAAATACACATTAGGACATTTATTTAGGATGTTGAAAGAGAATCGGAAATAAGAACAATGAAACAAACAAACAAAAAAAAGCAAATTATTCACCATCATAAACTGGAGCACTTGAAGCAGGGACTTGGAAAGTCTCTCATTTCAAATGGGTTTGGGATCAGCCCCCATTGTGAAGAAAACAAAACAAATGGACAAGAAAAAAACAGGAGCCACAAGTGATGGCTGGCTTTTGTTTAAATGAAAATGCCATGCCTGGCTTAAAATATCATGTGTGAAAGGCAAAATCTATTGATATCATAAGAAGTGGTGTCATTTTGGACAGTTTTCCATAGTGTCTCTCGCTGGCTGGTTAGGAGAGGCCTGACTGCAGAGTGCATTTTAGTGGCATTCATTTACCTTCATTTGAGTTGGGTAGTACAACAGTGGAGCAAAGAAAGGTGAAGCTATGATCAAACTATTATCTGCCTGACTCTGGTGTGTCTGAAATAGTGGGTTACAGCAATCTGTCCAAGGGCTGTGCCGATAGGACTCGCTCACTCATTTAATTCAGGTGCTACTTTTGCAGGGACTGAAACTACTGAGTTTCTGCCTTCTAAGCCAAGTTTTCTCCCTGTTGCCTCATATTGTCTTACTGATTATGATTTTGCTTATCACGACTTTTAATAATGGGACTACAATAGATTATTAAAAAGTTATATTTCAGCTTCCTCTTTAAAGTATTACTATTTGAATGTCTTTTGACATTGTGCATTGTAAGTCTGTTAAGATTTTAAAATGATTTACATTAAGTTTCTAGCATTAAATCTACTGCTGGCTTTACTTCAAATCCTAGCTCTTCTGCCAGTTTCCACAATTTAAGCTGATAAGTTACATCTATTTTTGTGAGATTTGGATAACAGGGTTAATGACACATTGGCTTTTTTATTCCTTCATCTGTAAGGCACAAAGCATAAATCAGGAAAGCACTTAAGCATATGCTTATATTAATCCTATTCAAGGCAATATTTTAGCATGTTTAATATAAGAAAATGCTTAATTGTTATTCTGAATAGGTTTGTTTTCAGGAAGCTGTGGCCAAGCTCCTCATATATTATATACTGGAGTGAGACTGGGACCAATAATTAGGGTATATCTATAGTTAAGGAGACATACACATGCTAGTACTCATCAGGCTATCATGCTAACAACAGAAGTGTAGCTGTGAGGAACTAACTGTAGCCAAAATGGGCCATAGGCAGTCATGCACACCAGGTCCAGCATGGATGTAGTCCAGGAATGAGCCCAGAGGTCAGTAGTGGAGGAACGCAAGTCAAATGCCAGAGCCAGAAGCGGAGCCAAAGATCGAAGTCAGAAGCTAGAGGAGAAAGGGACTGGAGCAGAGAAGGAGACTGGAAGCAGGCTGGAATGAAGCAGGAATGGAGCAAGGATTAACACAGTTGCAAACATGATACACCCTGAGAAGACATAATCTGCCATGCAGGACAAGGTTATAAGTAGGGCTGATAAACCAGCAGTCAGTCAGGTGCTCTAGAAACTCCCTTTTTTACAAGGCAGTGCAACTAAGCTTATTTGTTGCGGAGCAGCAAAGAAACTGAGGGAATAGACCAGCAACTGGTTGGGCCCCGATACTAGCTATCGAAAGTACATACCTACATCTTGGTTGCATAGGGTATGTCTACACTACAGCATTAATTCGAGTAAACTTAATTTGAAATAGTTAATTCGAATTAAGCTAATTCGAAATAACGCATCTATACACAAAACCTATTTCAAAATAGCGCGTCCACACTGAGTGGACCCTGAACCGAAGTTAAGGCTGGCCGGAACCAGTGCCGGCAGGGCATCAGGTTAGGACTTAGTGTGTGGGGCTACTGCCTGAGGCTAACTGAGCTCCGTGCTTAAAGGGACCCTACCCCACCACGGACAGACAGTTCTCAGGGTTCCCCGCTTGCTTGTCTACCTCAATGAGGGACAGCAAAGCAGTCCTGTCTTGGAGTGCCCTGAGTGCCCGAACTCGGGACACCACAGCACTCAGCCACATGGAGCCAGAGCTGCCCCTGGGCATGCTGGTGTGTCTTGTGGGGTCGTTGCCATCAGCCCGGCTGCACTTGCTGCAGGCTGCCATCCGGGGGGTCCATTGGGGGGCTGTCAGGATCCAGGAGCGCTGTGGGAGAGCGTCTACCCCGAGGAGCCCTCAAAGCCATCCCGGTCCTCCCCACCGGGGGCTCGTGCCCCATTCCTCCCTCACATCCTTCCACTTACACCTCCTTAGCCCCCCCTTCCTGATGTCAGATAAAAGATATGTTTTTTCATAAACACAAACTATCTTTATTTAACAAAACTGGGAGGGGGGAGTGAAACTCTGGTGAGACTGGGGAAAGGAGGCGGGAGACAGGAGGAGAGAGGGTGGGAGATGGGAGGGGGAAACCTGGGAGGAGGGAGCTGGAAGGGGGAAGCAAGGGGAAGAAGGGAGAGGGGAAGCTCAGAGTCCAGGGTTGGGGGTCTCGCCGGACCAACTTGATTTTCATGCAAACCTGCTCCTAGGTTCGCATGTGGCCTTTGGTGGCCAGGCTGGCAGCTATCCTGCCATAGACAGTCACATTCCTCCATCTAGTGTGGAGATCATGGATGTTGGGGGCATCCCCCCCAAACCTGAATAAGGTCCATGATATTCACCCTGGACCAGGAAGGCGCCTTCTCCGGCCCCTGTCAGGCTCCCGGGAGCTGGCAGATTGCTCCTGGGGAGTGGTGGAGGGCTGGCTGCCAGTGGCTTGCTCGCTCATGTTTTGGGGCCACTGGGTTGGGGCCCCGGTGGCCACTGCTGGCTCTGGGCTGGCAGGCTTGGAGCTGGCACAGGCACTGTGGCCAGGGTCTACCCCTTTAATGGCTCCGGGGCCGGGGGAGAGGAGAGTAAGTTTTCCTGGTTGTGCCCAGAGTGGCCACCCAGGCTCCCTGGGAAGGGCTGGAGGCCCCCTATTTCGAATTAAGTGTCTACACAGCACTTAATTGGAAATAGCTATTTTGAATTTGGCATTACTCCTCGTAGAATGAGGTTTACCAAATTCGAATTAAGTGCTCCGCTATTTTGAATTAAATTCGAAATAGCAGTTTGCATGTATAGATGCCATTAAAGTTAATTCGAAATAACGGCTGTTATTTCGAATTAACTTTGTCATGTAGACATACCCATACCTACTCAGCATGGCTATCCCCTAATGCTACCATGGCGACACTCTATTTTTAGTGTCCTAGCTCAGTGAGAGCTAGCATGGGTGTCTTCTCAAGATACAGATTACACTTCCAGCTAGAAGTGTTGACACACTCATAGGCTTCCAGAAAAGCTTATGCAAATGAAGCACGGTGTGGGATATCGCCGCGCTTCATTTGCAAAATTAATTGGCAGCCACTTTTGCGCAAAGGGGGTTTTTGCACAAAATGGAATCGTCTACACAGATCCTTTTTGCACAAAAGCCTCTTGCGCAAAAGCAGCTGCTAATTAATTATGCAAATGAACCACGGTGATATCCCACACCGCGCTTCATTTGCATAAGCTTTTCTGGAAGAAGGCTGCTGTGTAGCTGTAGCCTTAGAGAGAAACATCAAGAAAAATAAAGTCGATAAGAGAGTACATGGGGCAAGTTTTTGCCCCTTTACTCACTCTGAGTAAAATCTTCTTCCTCTGTAAAAAAAAAAACCCCAAAAAACAATCCACTGACATCAGGGTGTTCTAAAGGGGAAGACATTTCTCAGAACGCACAGGACGTAAGTTAAGAGTTAGCTTCTGCCACTCTTCATCACAAGGAAAAGAACCTTCCTTTATACATACCCACAGTGAAATGTAGCTTCTTAGTTTAAACCTGCTTCAAGAGGCAGGGCTGGGGATTCATCTACCTCCAGAAAAGCAGGTAAATAAGCAATCTATGTCCCTCTCATAACATGGATATAGCCCATGGACTTACAGACTTTAAGGTCAGAAGGGACCATCATATCTTCTAATCTGACCTGCAATGTGCAGAAAGTCACCCACCCATTTCTAAAATAGACCCTAAACTCTGACTGAGTTACTGAAGTTTTCAAATCATGGTTGAAAGAGACTTCATGTTGCAGCAAATCCACCATTTACTCTGTTTAAACCTGCAAATGACCTGAGCCCCATGTTGCAGAAGAAGGTGAAAATCCCTCTTGGTTTCTGCTGATCTTACCTGGGGGAAAGTTCATTTCTGACCCAAATATGGTGATCAGTTAGACCCTGAGCATGTCGGCAAAACCCACCAGTCAGACACCCCTGGGAAAGAATTATCTGTAGTGTAACTCTTCTGCCAAGTAGCGTGGGCAGCAGCCAGGGCCGGGTTCAATATCTAGGGGTTCCTTTTCATCCATCTCACACAGAACTGGCTCAAGCCCCCACCCAGTAGCCTGGGAAATTAACATACCCCGAGCACATCTGAGAGGCAATGCCTCCACACTCACAAGCACAGAGTCTGAGCGTAGAAAAGACACTTTTAATGAAAGAGAGAGAGAGAGAGAAGTAACGTGGCATTAACTTGGGAAAATATCACAACCAGAGTTGATAACCAACCCATGAGTAACCGTCCCAGCTCAAATGGATTGAGCAATGTCTTTTGCCTCTCAGGCTTACTAGACCAACAATGTAAGGGTCCGATTCACCTACCCAAACTTCAAATGCCCCACTTACAGCTCTGTCCAGTCAGTGCAGACCCAGACACATCACCCTGATGACTCCACTCATTGAGCCTGAGGCCATGCCACCTTTGTGCTGCTCCTGTAGTCCACTTGCTCCTGCCAGCCGCCCTGCTGGCTGCCTGCCACTTCTCCTACCAGTCGCCCACTGGTCGCTCCTGCCAGCCACCCTGCTGGCTGCCAGCCGCTGCTCCTACTGGCCACCTGCCAGTCGCTCCTGCCAGCCGCCCTGCTGGCCACCTGCCGGTTGCAATGGGTCTGGCTCTAGGCCAAACCAGTAACTTCAGCTCTTAGGTGATTTCAACTCTTAGCCACCACCTAGGCTGGCCAAAAGATTCCAGCTTCCACTGGAATAACAAAGAAACTCCTTATGGAGTCTGCTTTAGGTCTATCCTTAGAACAGGGGGGAAAAGGAGACAGGTTGAACCAGTCTTACAGCTCACACCTGGCAGGCATGAAGCTGGCTGGCTCAAGCCCCTTCCCCGCTGCCCAAGTCGTCCACTCAAATCTGGGAGGGGGAGGTTTATTCATCTGAGACCCTGTACAATGATGGTGTCTCTCCTGCAAGCACTGGTGTTATATTTTACAGTTCCTACATTTAGGGGTAGCATGGTTTGTGACCCCACAACAGCCAGATTAGTTACAATACACCACATTCCATTCCACTCCATCAGCCCTGGCTGAAATGAATTTACATAACCACACCCAGATTCCTTCCCAATCCAGACATGAGCTGTATTTACATATCAACAGTTGATTATCTTGCAGGGCTAAACAATTTGAGTGAGCATACCCACTCACAGGGCTGCTCTCTCCTTTCAGCTGGCTGCATTGCAACCAGTCATTCAGACCCTCCTTACAGTAGTAACTCAGAACCATCCCATCTTGTGTCCCATTGTCACCCACTGGATAGTCTGCTGTTAGCAATTCAAGATTGGCTACATGCCAATTTCATCATACCATCCACTCCCTAAACTTTTTTGTTTTGGCCCCTGCAGCTCCCCTGGGAACTTTCTTCCAGAATTTCATTCCTCTGATACTTAGAAGCCTTTGACTAATTCTAAGCCTAAACTTGTTGATGGCCATTTTATAGTCATGTTTTTGTATCCACGCTGGTGGTTAACTTAATAACTCCTCTTTCTCCCTGGTATTTATCCCTCTGCTATATTTAGAGAGAGCAATCTTACCTCTACTAAGCCTTCTTTTGTTTAGGCTAAAAATAAGCCTAGTTCTTGAGTCTCCTCTTATAAGGTAGGTTTTCCATTCCTCTGATCATCACCCTGTCCTTTCTCTGCATATGTTTTAGTTTTAATTAATCTTTCTTAAACATGGAAGAGTAGAATTGCATATAATATGCTTGGTGGGGTCTTACCAGTGGCTTGTATAATAGTACAGGTTGAACCTCTCTGGTGCGGGACTCTCTTTTCCAGCAACATCTGTGGTCCAGCACAGACCCCTGGACCAGAGAGTGTCAGCAACTTTCAGCTTGGTGTCCTGGGCAGAGGGGCTGGTGACCAGCAGTCCCAGAGACAGAGCCAAGTCCAGCCGGCAGTCTTTGGGGCAGGGTGCAGGGAGCAAGGAGTACCTCCTGGCCAGCAGCTGCCAGGATGGCAGTGCAGCGCAGCTGGTGGAGTCAGGAGCAGAGCCCAGTCAGCAGACCTGGGGTCAGGGAAGGGAACCCCATCAGCAGGGCAGGGCACTGGGAGCCTGGCCAGGGGGAAGGGTGCAGGGAGTGCAGCCTGGCTGGCAACCATCAAGCCAACAGCTAGGGCTGACAGCACAGCCCAACTGGTGTGGCTGGAAGCAGAACCAATGGCCAGGAGGAGAGCTGCCCACAGGGCCAGAGGCCTGAACTCCCTTGGTCTGGCAAAGTCCCATGTTTGGGCCCGGTCATATCCCAAGGGTGCACCAACCTATACTAAAATTTCCCTGTTTTTGCTGGAAGCACCTCACTTGATGCTTCCTGGGATAGCATTAGTCTTTTTTACTGCTGCATCACACTGAAGTCTCATAGCCTTCTTGTGATCAACCAATATACCCAAGTCTTTCTCCTCCTCTGTCTGTTCCAACTGCTCTCACCCCTTCTTATAGAAAAAAAATCTTATTGTTAGTCCTTAAATGCATAACCTTGCATTCTGCATTATTAAAATTCATCCCATTTTTGTTACTCCACTTTTCAACCTCCTCCAGATCTTCTTGTATGATATTGAGATCCTCCTCCTTATTGTTAATACCTCCTAACTTTGTGTTATTTGCTAATTTTATTAACACACTCCCACTTTCTGTGGCAAGTCATGAATGAAAATATTAAATAAGATTGGTTCCAAGACAACAGTTTGTTTTTCAGCATGACCTATTGTAGTCTCCACTTTAACCAGTTCCTGATCTACTTTTGATTTCTCATATTACTCCCCATCTTCTCCACCTAATAATTTCTTGTGTGGAACTGGGTGAAATGTCTTACTGAAATTCAGATAGATAAGATTTACTGTATTTACTTTCTCTGAAAAGAATCAGTTATCTTCTCAAAGGAGATATAACATCATCTGCCTTTTTAATAAAACAAGGTTGTATTTTATCCCAATTACCATTCACTCTATGTCCTTAACTAATTTCTCTTTCAATTTTTTTTCCCTCGACTTTGTATAACATTGAGGTCAAATTAACAGGCCTACTGCTTCCTGGGTAACCTTTTTCCCCTTTCTTGAAAACAGGATATGACCCTCATGTTTACAAATTCATTAAATATCCTTACTATTGTGCTTGCAATTTCACGTGCCAGTTCCTTTAATATTCTTGGATGGAGATTATCTAACCTCCCCACCTCCGCAATTTAGTTCCAGTAAGTTGTTTGAGTTTAACTTGGACATCAGCCTCATCTGTGGTCATTTCAACCACCATCTTCATTCACATTAACCTCCCTGCCACTACTTCTAAACTTTCCTTTAGTCTCATTAAAAACTGAGACAAAGTATTTGTTTAGGTGTTGGGCCATCCCTAATTTATCGTTAATGTCTAACCCATTCTCAGTGTTCAGTGGTACCCACGTGTTTCCTCATTTTCTTTTTATTTACCTGTTTCTAGAATCTTTTTTTTTTTTTACCATTGGTTTTAATTCTCTTTGCAAGGTACAATTCTCCCTGGCTTTTGACAGTTCTCCCTATTCTCTCTGACATCCAAGAAGCAGCTTTCCTTGCCGATCCATCCTATCTTTCATTTGGTGTAGGCATTTGGCTTTTTCTTAATCACCTGTTTGAGTTGCTTACTCATCTAGATTAAGTGAATTATATCCCCTTGTTTGCGATGCAGGCCTCAGATAGAATAACTTTAAGTCAAAGTCACAGAAGTTAAGCCCCAGCCCCATTCAAATCCTTGAGTTCATCTGTCTAGCTCACTTACCTCACTAATTCCCTTCATTTTTTAAAGTTAGCCTTTTTGAAATCAAGGGTCCTACTTGCAGATCTCTTTTTGTTCATCCTTCCATTTAGTTTAAACTGTATGAGCTCTCCCAAACTAAGGTAACACAGCAAGCTTAATTTTGTGGTTATTCAAATGATATTTATTTATTAAATAGCTTGAAACAACTTAAAACAACTTAAAAAAAACTTCATAGGAATACTTTATGCTTACCAAAAAGAATCTGATCCTGCAATATGGGAAGAGCTTGTACCCATTCAGAGCCCCATTTAGGTTGTGGAGACCCATGTACTTTGCAGACTTAAGGCCTGAGGTAGCAAGCGGATATAGCACAATGAGTAGTTGCAAGAAGAAGGGCAAATACAGTATAAACAGGTAATGACAGCATTTGAATGCCTTTTAAAGGTTAAAAATGGGGGGAAATGTTAATTTCCATTAACATTACACTTCAAGGAAGCTTGAACAATAATTTTACCCTTTCAGACATGCCCTACTTATGGAACCAAGACATCAGCAGAAACTTATTTCCTTCCCCATCAGTAGTGTCCAACATGGATTCCTTCCCTTCTCCTAATAAAGACTCTTTAGAAAACCAAACATTTTTCACATGGAGATTCACTAGGTAGTCCAGCAATCTGAGTGAAGAACTCTGTGCCCCCACTTTCTTGTTTATCTATATTACTTTGAAATTTGACTTATAAAAGAAATCCAAGGTCCCTTGAATATCTGACTCCGATTTTTTTTCCTTCGCATTTAATTTTTCAAGGAACATAGCTATTTTTTCGATGACCAGTTTGTGGATGATGCCTGCAGTATGAGTTCCAGACTAAACTGCGGGTAAGTTTTGGTTAAACAGCTTGTGATATGGGAGGAAGGGTTCTATTCAATGCTGGACTAAAGTGCCTCCTGGCCTTCTGGGGATTAGCTCTGCCAGACTGACACCATTTCCAAAGGTCACTTCCTCTCTGCAGCCCCCCTCTCATTCCAAGAATTTCAGCTTCCTCTTCATGACTCAGCCCTCTAGCCAGGTCACTCAATGGTTTCCAGAGACAAAGTCTTCTTTCAGCAATCCTGGGCATTCGTCGCATTCCTTGTCACATAGTGTTAGTTGCTCAGTGACAGTCAAGGAAACTCAAACCTGCTGTATTCTCTGGGTTCTGACTCGGACTGTCTAGCCAGCAGTAAAGGTCTGTTCCCTCCTAGACCTTACTATACTTTCCCAGAACCGTTTCCTTATCATCTAACTTTCCCCCCTCTTCAGAGAGAACAACTGTAACCCACGTGTCTCTGCAGCCTCCAGAACACTCCTTCCTTCTCCCAGGGTGTGACTGCAGCCTTTCCCAGCCACACTTTCTGTTTCTAATTTCCCATCTTTACAAATCCAGCCTAGGTTCTTCCTCTCACCTGATTCCTCTCAGCTGTGGAATCTTGGGTTAATTGCCCCCCCCATCTACAATAACCCTTGCACAGCCAGTGTGCAGTGTTCACCCCATCACACTCCTGCACTACTTAATATTATCCAAAATTAAAAAGCAACATCTCTAAAGCCTCTGAAGCTCATCCCCCACTAAGCGTCGCTAACAAATTATGCAATCTATGAGATAGTTAGATTTGTTAGGATTTCTGTGACTTAAACAACACAATCTCTGGCCCATTAAAAAATTTTATCACAGGTTATTACTGTGCATTCACTGTAGCCATTTTAAAAAGCAAATGATTTCTCAGCCGCATTTAATTAACCATGTTCAGTTTATGACATTAGCTGTTCATATTACAATATCTAGTCATAGTTAGAAGAAAAAAAGCTGCTGCACTACAGGACCATGTTTGGTAACAGGCAATCTTTATTACTTCTGGGTAGCCAACATGTAAGTTAGTTACTATTAAAGACTAATGCCATAAGAGAAGTTGCTACATGATCTAATGCACTGGTATTCAGAACATCTATCAAATTTAATACTGATTCTACTTTGGAATTGTTATATGGACTTGGGCAGGTCATTACCTCAACAAGTATCTGTTGGCCCATCAGTAAAATAGATAACACATATAGGTTGAACCTCTCTAGTCTTGCAACATCCGCGTTTCAGCATGATTTTAGTTAGCCGGATGTCCACTTATCATGGGCGTGGCCAAGTTTCCTGTGGTCCCATAAATTCAGTTTACAACCACCAGTCCTGTTACAATGACTGTGGATTGAGCTCTTGTTGACTTTGGTACTCCACGCACCGAGAAGCATAAGGGGAGTTAACAGAAAAGTTTCTCCAGTTGACCCCCTCCCTCCATAATGGAGACACCGAGGTAATTCAGTCTAAGGTATGTTGACTTCAGCCATGCTATTCACATAGCTGGAGTTCAACATTGCTCCCTCATGTAGACCTGGCCTTAATCTGACCCTGTACATGGAGAAACATTCAGTAAATCCCAAATGCAGCCTCCACTAGCTGGCCACCTCTAGAGCTCTGGTAAAATCTTGGGCCCTCACGCATGGGGCTTTAGTGGTTGCATTCCAGGGACTTTTTGGCAGCCCAGAGATCTATTTATGGATACCCCCCTTAGCCCAGAGTTTTGGGAGCATCTACACAGGTTTCAATTGACCTCTAAACTGACCCCCAGGAGATCAATTCCACAGTACCGATCTTCCAGTAAGTATAGACAAGACCTAAGAAAGGGGCTTTAGGAGCTGAAGCCCAAAACTCTGAGCTAAGGGGAGTTTCACAAACAGATCTCTGGGCTACCAAAAGTCCAGATCTTTGTGCAAGGCCCCCTTAGCTTGTGGTCCCTGAATGCAACTACTAAAGCCCCATGCATGAGTGTATATTATCTGGCCCTGCCTGACTCAAATGTATGGGGGGGTGGCTTCATGTGCTGCTGTTCCCCCCCTGCTAGGATGGAGCTGTTTTGCTATGAACCCTGGAGGAAGCTCCATCCCCACCCTATCCTCACCTGCAGGCTCCATCCCCACAGCTGAGCCACCTATTTCACCCCCCATAAATGAGAGCCACTCCAGGTAAGCACGCTAATCCCTAAATCCCACTTAGACCCAACATCCCAACACTTACCCTCATCCCTGAGGCCACAGCAACACCCTTACTCTGGCCTAGATCCTGTACTCCCACCCTAAACTCCTGCTCTGAGTCCCCTCCCACACTCCAAACCTCTTGGCCCCAGCTTGAAGCCACATCTTGCACCCCAAATGTCTCATCTCCAACCTCACTCTAGAGCCAGCACCCACAGTTGGAGCCTTCACCCCGTCACACCCCTCTCCAGCTTCTGCTTACAGGTCTCTCCCACACTTGGAACCCCACATTTCTGGCCTCACCCCCACATCTGAGGGACTCCACAAAATCTAATAATCCTGCACCATCACCCCCAGATAATTCATCTGGTGTTGGCCCACAAATCCTAACTACTCTTCCTTACTGGCCTACATCACTCTGTAATAGGTGACTGCTGGTGCCTCCCCTAAAGGTAAACTTTCTGTCTCCAGGAAATCTCCACCAGGGTCTGCACTAAAGGAAATAACTGATCCCCGAGCTTCACTTTCAAGTACTTTCCAGTCTTGGAAGACATTTATTATCACTATGCTATAAAGCAGTAGAGAATATCTTTCAAGTAATGTGGTTATGCTACTGCAATTATAGTAATTTATTTTACAATCTGCAGAAGGGCACTTACATTACATTTTTCACCAATAAATATTAGGAAAATATGCATACTGGTTGCATTTAAAAGTTGACTGTTATTCTTATATGAACTATGCCTTAACAACGTCATAACTAGCAGATAAACGGTAGACAAAACTTCAGAAATACTGTTTAAATTTACTATTGCTTTGGAAAAGAATTAGGATATAGATCACACCCTCACAATAGGTGCTTTCAAGATCTGGGTTCATTAGCACTACTTCTCATCATCTCTCCTACCTGAGAAAAAGTGTTTTGAGAGATTTATTGCTTGGTTGTTGTTTTTTTTAAGATTTTTTTTTTTTGTAATCAGGAAGTGAGGTGTTACCATATTCCGCACTTGTTTATCATAAATGCCTAATGATGAGCAGGTCAAATGCATTACAGACAATATTGCAAATGCCTGCCGTAGCATCTTCAGTTTTCTTTTCCTTATTAGTTAATCTTCCTGTGCATCTAACTTTACTATAATGTAATAATTCTTCTTCCTTTTAGAAGCCAACTATGTCTCTGTAGAAGAGAATTCCAGTATCTCTGGAGACATAAGGGTTCAAAACTACCCAGATGTTCTAGTAATATATTTGTTTTTTTAACAAGTAGCAAGGGAGGATTTGTGCTCACCTGAGTGTTACTGTTTCTGAGCTTGCAATCCTTATGAAAGCAAAACTTCCATATATTTTCTGTACAAGGATCAAAACTACAGCTCAAAGATGCATTTAAGCATGTTTACAATGATCTCTTATACAGAACTGCCATTAAATTTGTAATTAAATCCTATTGGCTTCTGAAGGATTTAATATGATCTTAAGTGCTCTCCTGAACCAGATTCTAAAGGAGCAGATATGTGGTCTATATCATGGAAATCATAGAACAGCAAGGCTGGATGGGACCTCAGGAGATCATCTGCTCCAGCTATTCGCACTGAAGCAATATCAAGTACAGCTTGACTCTCCCTGACAGCTGTCTAGTTTGTTCTTAACAGCCTCCAGTGATGGGGATTCCACAACCCCCCCTTGCAAGCCTATTCCAAAGCTCACCCATCCTTACAGTTAGAAAGTTTTTCCTAACATCTAAATTCACCTTGATGAATATTTAAGCTCATTACTTCTTGTCCTGACTATGTTGCTGACACACTAGCTCAGGCCAGAGCCATAAGCAAATTCACTTGTGTGTGAGTATCAAAGGAGTAAAATGTATTACTAGACAGGTTGAACCTCTGTAGTCCGGCACCTTTGGGACCTGACTGGTGCCAAACCAGAGAATTGACCAAACCACGGGAAGTCAATATTGACCAAGACTTCCATTACTTACTGGGCTCTTAAAGGACATTTAGGGGTAAATTAGAGCTAAATAAGAGCACAGAACACTGAGAGTCAGAACTGGCAAGTGTAAACAAACTTTACGGGACTGTGGGAAACTTTGCCACATCCATGATAAGTGACCATCCGCCTAACTTAAAATCATGCCAGACCACAGATGTTGCCAGATCAGAGAGTGCCAGACTAGAGAGATTCAACCTGTATATTCAGGCCAATTCACTTGTGTGTCAGAGATCAAAGGAGATGTTTATTTTGTTGGTTTTGCTTATCTGTACCTTGTTTTCCATTACATCACGCATGCCCAGTAATTAAGTAAGCCTCTAAGTGTGTGTTAATCTAAAAGTGTATTTTGGTATTAGAATTTCATGAAAACTAACAGAACATGTAGACAGGTAGGCTAGTTGGCCTTTGTTATATTTACTGCTACTGTAGCTAACTTGGCTTTATTATATTTGCTGCTTTGCATTATATTCAGAAGTAATACAAGAAATACATAGGCCTGTATCCTTTAAGACATTAACTTCAGCAAATTAACATAAGAGTAGAGGCCTGAGAACTCCTAACATCTAAATTTTGCATAGATAAATGGACCCCCAAAAATCCAAGTATTTTGGAAAGGCACATGATTCAACCATGGAAGTGCCCTGGAAATGAACTGACATATGTAACAGGTACATGAGATACATCTAACGCTAGCCTGCTTGCTTGCCTATATCTCTTTTCTTATGAGTTTCTTATGGGTTTGATTATTGGATTTATTACAATAGGTTTATATTAGAGTATATTTTGGCTATAACTCTAGGGACCTGCAAGCCACATCCTGTATGTTAAGTTAGGACAGAGTTAGCATACATATGTTCTGGACCTTTCACCTAGATAGACTGTGATGAGCTAAAGCAGAAGGTCCGTATATTGCTATGACTTTTAACATACAGGATGAGTTAAAACAGGTTGGCATAAGGTCTTTCCTAAGTTAATACCCTTTTCCAGACAACAAGCTGATAAGTGTTTTTTGTCACACAATGGCCAATTGTTTGAATCAACATTTCTAGTTAATTCAGGCAATATACATAATATAAATGCAGGTACAATACAGCTTGGAAAGAACTGTTAGAAGAGAAATAACAATGTGATACCTAATCACAAGAGGCCATGTTAATGAATTGATGTATGTGATAATAAGTTGAGATAATTGATACATTAATCTATGGGAAAGACACTCCACCATTAGTAAGGGGAGGAAATGAAGAAAGATTCATATCCAGTAGGGGATTTTTGCAACAAACATAATGACATCAACATAATATTATAAAAATGGCATCCCAGTGTAAGAGTGGTCAGAGAGAGAGAGAGAGAAGGTCCTTGGGACGTCCCAGAATTATGGCATTTGTTGATGACGGAGAAGGTGATGTTGGTGAAGAAGACATTTCAGGTTGTTCTACAAGGGTATGTATACAAAGCAACATTATTTTGAAATAACTTAGTCCGTGTCTACCCCGCAGGCAGTTATTTTGAAATAATGTCAAAATACTGTCAAGCTGGAGGACTTCTTACTCTGACTCCTGTAACCCTCATGGTACAAGGACTAAGGGAAGTTGGAGGAAGAGTGCTGTAGTTCAAAGTAAGTACTGTGCAGACGCTCCCAATTACATAAATAACGCAATTGACATAGCTCAATTTGCATAGCTTATTTCGAGTTAAGCCCTGCTGTGTAGATGCACCCCAAGAAATGGCATGAGCATATGGATGTGCAAATGTACATTCTATAATATCTCTATCTACCTTCTTTAGTTGGGGTGTTTGTGACTATGATAAATGTATTAATAAAACAAATTTGTAAATATAAATGAGTTTCTGTAATAGGAAGGTTTCTCCTGTGCACACTGAGGTTCCAAACTATATACAAATTAAAGTACTGGGCCTGATCTTGGGACAATAACCTGTCAACACTCAAAGTGATAACTGGGGATAACTGGGGATTCTGAGGTAATCAATATAATTAATACATAATATAAGGATTACGTAACAAATATTATATGCATTATTTTCACATATCTTTCTATTCTAATGTAGTAATAGGCATTTGTATTATGTATATTACTTTAACTAGGCATTTATATTATGTATATTGCTTGAATTAACTAGAAATGTTGATTCAAACAATTGGCCATTGTGTGACAAAAAACACTTATCAGCTTGTTGTCTGGAAAAGCAGCTATATGTACTGATTCAACATAAAATCTTCATCTCTAGACTGTTTAGATGTTTACAGGGCAGAATAACTGAACAAAAAGACAGAGATACCCAGAATTATTCTGGATAACCCTGAAACAGTTTTGGAAATAGCAGAAATTTAGGAATAGCAGAGACATACCATATTTTAGTGAATATAACTCGTGGGTTATATTCATTTTTACAAACCCCGCACCCCCCCCCCCCTGCGGGGTATACTCGGGTGCGGGGTATACAAAATTTTTTTTACTCACCTGGTGGTGAGCGCTCCCCCGCCCCTTCCCCTGCTGCACAGCCACCAGCCTCCGGGCGGGGGAGCGCTCATCTCCCGGTTCCTGCACAGGAGCACTCCCCCGCCCCTTCCTGCAGCTGCACAGGAACCAGGCGATGAGCGCTCCCCCCCGGAGGCTAGAGGCCGCGCAGCCGCAAGAAGGGGCGGGGGGAGCGCTCCTTTGCAGCAACCGGGGGATGAGCAGTCCCCCACCTGGAGGCTGGTGGTTGCGCAGCTGCAAGAAGGGGCGGGGGAGCACTCTCATTCCCCCGCCTGGAGGTTGTGCGGCTGCACGGGAACCAGGCAGGGTGAGTGCTCCCCCATCTGGATGGTGGCTAATTCCCCCCCCCCCCGACCCACAGAAGCCCCCCCTTTCCTCGCACAATTTGAAAAAAAGTCTTGTATACCCTGCGGGTTATACTCGTGCGTGGGGTATACAAGATTTTTTTTACTCAAACTGCAAAAACCGTGGGGTATATTTGGGTGCGGGGTATATTCACTAAAAGACGGTAATAGTCATTTTGCATTTACAAACTTTGACCTACTATTTTACCTACTTTAATCTCTCCATAACTCCCATTCTTTTTTCTTACCTAAGGGCATGATCTACACTAGCAAATTGTTTCAAAATAACTATTTTCAAAACAATATCTCCCAAAATAACTATTTTGAAATAGCGTGTTCGCACTATAGGAAAGCCTTGAAATTAGTCTGAGGCTGGCTCCCTTAGGCTATGTCTACCCCTTAGTGCTATTTTGGGATACCAGAGGTATCCCGAAATAGCTATTCCCTGACTTTTGAGCATGCCTGTTATTTTGAAACATAACGGTCTCACTATTCCTACATCTCTGTAAAACACATTCCACGAGGAGTAAGGGGTGTTTTGGAATAGCAATTTATTTCGAAATAAGTGCTGTGTAGACAGCACCAAATTTTGAAATAAGCTATTTTGAAATTGACTTGAAATAAGCTACACAATTTTCATAGCTCAAATTGCATAACTTATTTTGAGCTATAGGTGCAGTGTAGATGCACTCAATGTGGACACATTACCTTGATTTCAAGCCTTAGAAAGCACTGGGGAGTAATTACTTTGAATGACTCGGAGGAGTAGTTATTTCGAAATAGCAGCAGTGGAGCGTCTATACTACCTTTATTTCAAAATAACCATTTTGAAATAAGCATTATTCCTTGTGGAAAGCAGGAGTTATTATTTCGATATAACCAGCCCCTTATTTTGAAATAACTGGCTTGGTAGTGTGGAAGCTTCACTTGTTATTTTGAAATAAGGGAGTAATTTCAAAATAACTCCCTAGTATAGTACAGGGCTTACAGACCTCTTGTTAATTTATTATAGAATGGGCTTCCAGCATTATCTTTGGTGTAAGATCTGGAGTATCAGTTTATTTAGAGTAAGTGGCTTGTCTCACGGGACTGGGAGAAATCCAACATGGTGTTATTTTTGGTTTGAATACCCTTTTTTCATAAAGTTCAATTTGTCTGGCTGGCAAGATAGGTTGCAGAATCCAAGGGGACTGTTTGTGACCCCGTGGTAAGACGAATACAGTGATCCAGGAATTCACATTTGATACTGACTTGGTGAAATCTATACAATATACCACCAACTGGGAGTATCTGCCCTTATTTTCTGATAGTCTGCCTTGAGACAGTAACTCACAATGGCAAATCACTTTAAAAAGCATGACTACCTTCAGCAGAGATGGAAAATTGAATTGATCACCATTCTATTTATATTAGCTCTTAACATATTTGAAGACTTACCAGATCATCCCTCAGCCTTCCTTTCCCAAGTACAAATATGCCCATTTGTTAACCTTTCCTTGTAGGCCAGGTATGAAGTATTCAGACTTCATGGTACATTATATACAATCAGTTGTTGGCTGAGAATCTGTTTTAGAATCAGACATGAGTGCTCTTTTATGTATTTTTTATCTTGGTTTTTTTTATTATTTTACTGTGCTTCAGGAGCAGGATGAAAACAACATTGAATCTGATCGTACACAAGAACTGAAAGACTGATTCCTGTTTTCAGTTCCTGAATTCAATGAATGCGCGAGAGTAATTTGTATAGCAATGTGTTAGAAAAGCATGTGCAGGAATCCCATTATTACTTTAACACCCACACATCTTGTAAACTAATAATGGGATTTGTGCTGTATCTTCAGTACACTGTTCAGAAAATTTACCCTACAGCTTCCACTTTACCCTTTAAAATCTTAATCAAGCAGCTGTCATTTCATATCCTTCTCTACACATTTTATTTTGCATCAAGTTGGCCAAATGACTTGAAGATGTAACTCCTCTAAAGATAAAGGAGGTTTCACCATGGATTAGTTTGCCCCAGGATGAAACTAAAACTATTGTATAATCATACCCTGGATGAAGAAGTTTATGCATGTGTTACACCCACACATATAAAATATATATGTCTTCATAACTGATGCCAAAGCCTGTATAAAAGCTAATTGTCTGTAGTCTTGCTAGTGCATGAATTGTGTTTTAAGTTTTGCCTTTCTGTGGTCCTCTTTTTTTGCATTTATATTTACAAATGTAAAAGGAGAGCGCATACCAAAGTTACAGTAATAAGAACAAAATACAGTCCTAGTATTCCATAGATCCAAGGCTAGTAAAACACAAACAGGAATGAACATTTGGAATCCAACAGATCCATATTTACTAGACATCCTGCCAACAGACTCCTGCTAGAAACCAGGTCCTGAAACACTCTTATGCATCTGACGAAGTGGGTCTTTGCCCATGAAAGCTTATGCTCCAACACTTCCATTAGTCTATAAGGTGCCACAGGACTCCTCGCCGCTTTTGCAGATTCAGACTAACATAGCTACCCCTCTGATACTTGAAAATAAGGTGTAATAAGGATTTATAAGTCAGTGGGACTTACGTACAGGCTTCAAAATTAAATTAACATGTGACAGAGCACTTGAGCTAACCAATGAGCTATTCTGCCTAGCCTCTTTTCATGGCCACAAAAACACAAAGAATTTGTTTCTTTTCCACCATGTGTACAGTTAATGTTCTGCTGCCAGAAAGGACAGAGCGCAGGTAAATAGCAGGCAGAGACTTTTACACAGCTTCTCACATCCATCCAGTTCACCCTCTGAGCTTCACAAGTGAACCAACTGTCTCATTAGCCCAGCACTTAAAACCCAAGTGCAAGTAATCCCCCTAAGAACCTGATTATTTGCTTGCAGTTAAGTCTGCAGCCTTCTCTATGCTGTAACAACTTCAGTGAGGAGGGTGCTACAAACTAACATTCTGTGGTATCCTTAAATGCTTTCCCTGAATATAGGTGGCCATAAGCCTGAATCTGTGCACTGGCTTGACTCAGTGATCAGACCTGTTGTGTAATAAGTAAATGTAAAATGGCATCTTTTAAGTGTAGATATCTTCAGGCCATTAAAAATCACCCGGTAGTCTTGGAGAATCCAGTGGTGTAAGACTTGCCATCCTTGCTGCATTTCAATGTGAGTCATATTATTCCCCATGGCTATGTCTACACCTCAAATGCTCTTTTGCGCAAGAAAATCGGCAGAACAGAGGTTTTTTTGCGGTAGAGTTATTCCTCTCCCCGCGAGGAATAACTCCTTTTTGCGCAAGAGTTTTTGTGCAAAAAGCCAAGTGTGGACGCTCTGCAGGAGTTTCTTGCACAAGAAACCCCTATGGGAAAAAGCACAGGTGCTCTGATGGCCATTCTATGAATGGCCATCAGAGTTTTCTTGCACAAGAGTGTCCATGCAGTGTGGACTCTCTCTTGTGCAAAAGCATATCACAAAAGCGATGTGCTTTGAGGTGTGGACGTGTTTTTGCGGAAGTTTTTGCACAAAAGGCTTCTTCCACAAAAACCCTGCAGTGTAGACGAAGCTCTTCAGTTTAAGTCAGACTCGATCACTTCCTGTCCCAAATACCTCTGCATTGCTGTAGGTGGTTAAGTATTTGCTGCCCTTCCTCCCAGAGGCAGCTGTATTTCAGTGACAATAACATGATCCAGATAAACAGAACAGCTAACATCCACTATCCTTTTCATAGTATGGAACGAGCCTTAGTTAATGTTGAAAATCATTTTAAAGATGCTCTGAAAAAAAAGGGCTATGAAAATACAAAATATTATTATACTTACTATTATTTGTATTATTGTTTTGAAATGCAGTATGAGGCAATTCATAAGATTAGGAAAATATGTGGAATTACCAAAAGGTACAGTGTAAAACTATATTGGAGTTTCTATGAAAAGATATCACTGTTATTCACAGTTGCCCTTTTTTCCCAATTTCAGTAGGAGTTTAGTAATATTTGATCAGGTCATAAGATAACTCAAGTCTTGTCATAGATTTGCTGGTTAGGTTACCTGGCAGCTCATTACTCATGCAGGTCATTTTCTAGTAACTTTGTAATAAACATTTCAATCATATTCCCTGCTGATTCAGTCTGCTCTCTCAAAATGCAACATAAATACTTTTTCTCCAGCACACAGGTATCTGAGACTGAGTTTAGCAGGCTAGACAGCCAAAAGCAATGTATTCTTTCTGTAAGGTGGATCCACTACAACACATCTCACATGAAAGTAGTCCACCCACTATATGTAAATTTAGCATTGTTCCAGTCTACCCATTTTTCTCAAATTAGAAGAGCAGATGCATTATGGACTGAAATCTTGCCATTGGCACAAGCTGGGCCAGACAGGTAATACAGTTCCTTTGTAATACTTTTACACTAGCTTGTAGCTCCCCCTCCCCCGTAACATCTTGCTTGCCCCTCTCTGAGATGCCTGGAGCACACAGGGCACACAGAGCAGTAACATTAGCATAATCTTTGAAGCATAGACAGGAGGTCCGGATATGCTGGCTGCTGTGACCATGGATGGCTGTAAACAGAGATACGCCAATTGCTGACCTCGAGGCTGGGAGAACTGCCTTGACTGAAACCCATATTGATACGAACACACACTCGTCCGGGGGGGAGGAATCTCCCGCCCAGTAAAGAATGTCCAGTACTCACAATTTAGTTATCTCTCCTGCAAGTGTAAATTAAGTTGAAACTCCCTTGTAAGAACTGGCGTCACAAAGACAGACCAACACAATTTGGCATCTTAGATAAGAAAAAGGATACAGGCCCCTATGGTTATAAAGATGGGTCCAGCAGCACACTTCCTCTGAGTGTCAATCTACCATCTGCCTGCTGGTCGGATTAGGTAATTGCCTCCTGAGGTTCCACGGGGACGCCCACCTCGTATTCGTCTTTCCTAGGAATTGAGGGACCGGCCCTGGCTTGACCCGCTGGAGTCAAGAGGCACAGAAGGGGGTAAATATTGTACCTGGATGTGTCCTTTGTCTTAAGTGTACACATAGACTTAGAGCTCTTTAAAGATTAAGCTGTCACTTGGTACCGTTATTTCTATTTTCTATCTTTATTTTCTTTGTAACCATTTTTAAGATCTATATTTGTCAATAATTAAGAAATAGAGCAATAGCCATTGTAACCACATGCTTTATAAGTCTCCTTAATAAACCTGTAACTGTTTAAGCTTTAACCTGACTCCTTCAGTTGCTGTAACAGAACCAAGCACAATTTAAAAGAACTTCAGCCGGTCATAAGGGACAGGTATAGGAAGAGCTTGGGCATTTTGGATCGTGTCACTCCCAGGTGACAGATCCGTGGGGCATTTCTCAGTCTTCCCTAGACTGCCCACTGTGAAGGGATCCTGTATCCTAGCAGTTGAAATCTGAGATGTAATAAGCTCTCCCTGTAAAACTCCTCGGGGCGCCCTTCAGCCTTTCCTAGGCTGCCCGCTGCGACGGGACCTTGTGTCCCAGCGGAAAAGACATGGGTGTATCATACACACACACACACTGCCCTGACCGTCGGCTGACATAGCTGTAATATATATGGACCTTGTTTCTGAAATAATGCAACAAAAAGATGCAAGGAATATTGATCAAATACAAGCTATGCAGTGGAACGTTCAGGTACAGAAAAGCAGTGTGTGTTTATGTGAAGGTGGGATTATTCCCCATTACTGAGTTCAGCTGAATGTTCTATTCTCTACAATAAAATTATCAGACAACTGTGGACCTTTAAATGGAAATAACCTTACATTAATAATGCTCCAAAGCAGCTTGCACTAATTCACAATAATGACAAAAGGTGAATCTTTTGCATACCGCAAACTGAGAAGTGAGAAGAGATAGATAGGGTGTATTTTCTGTGAAAATTTCCAAAAGAAATGATACTTTAAAAATATTCCTCTTTTTTTATGTAACCCAAGACATTTTAGTTTTTGAAATCTCAAAACCACACACTGTTTTTGATTTTGAAAAAGAAAACTGCTCATTTTTATTTTTGTTTAAAAACCAAACCAGAACTTTATGAAAAAAAATGTTACCAGTAAAAAAGGTTGACCAGTGCTAATATAAAGGATCATAAGCGAAATAGCCTAAGCAGACCCTATCTAATTACAGATTATATGAACTGCAATTAGCTGAGGTATTTTACTTCCATAATGAGAAAGCACACTAGAGAACAGTTGAATTTTTTTTTCAATAGAGAAGACTGTCATTAGATGGACAGATTTTACTTAACTAATATTAATCAAACACCTATCATACTGAAATTGACCTCATAATTCATAGTGGGTGGTCTGATCTCTTCCTTATGGATAACAGAAAGCATAACCCAGTTAGGGTCCTGGCTTTATACTTGGGAGACCTAGGTTCATTCCTTGCTCTCCCTCAGACTTCTTGTGAGACTTAAGACAAGTCACTTAGTCTCTCTCTCCAGTAAAATATGAATAGTGCAGGTAGAAATTTACAGGGATGTGGCAAGGGTAAACACGCCAAAGCTCCACCTATGCTACCAGCTAAATATATGATTCCCCTGCTTGCATACACACACATATTAGTGGCCACTGATTTGGCAGGAGTATAAACAGTAGTGTAGCTGTGGCAGAAGAAGAATGGCATAATGCTGAGTGTCTACCTGCCTGTTTCAGAGATGTTTGTATTGCATACAGCATCTCAACATTCCAGGCACTTACACTAACCACTGGGCTAAAGCTGACATGATAGCAGTCTTCAAATACTTCAAAGGCTGCCACAAAAAGATGGAGAAAAATTGTTCTCTGTTGCCACAGAGGTCAGGTCAAGAGGCAATGGGTTCAAACCACAGCACAGCAGATTTGGATTAAATTTTAGGAAAGATTTACTCCAAGAACAGTAGGACAATGGAATTGACTGCCTAGGGAAATCATGAAATGTCTTTCACTGGAGGTTTTCAAAAAAAGGCTGGATAGCCATCTGTCTTGGATGGTTTAGATACAACAAATCCCATATCTTGGCAAGGGGGTTAGACTGTATGACCCTTGTGTTCCCTTCTAACTTGTCATTCTATATATTTATAAATGCGGGCTACAAAGTTTTATGAAGCTGGCCTTTTATGAAATTACCAAAATTGACTTTTCTGATTTGCTGACCAACTCTTAACATTTTCAGACCTCACCTGAATATTTTCCCTAATGTTTGAGTTTGCTAACCAAACAAAAAAAAATAATCTAATCGCCCACGTCTAATTGTGATGCACGTAGATATTATGGTAATGGGGCCACAAATGCCTAACATAATATACCTCCCCATTTCTCTCTCACATATCATATTCTGCCAATCTTACTACAGGAGTACTGTGATGAGAACTGTTGTGACATAACAATTGAAGAGGTTGACAGAATTGTTTGAAGAAATTTGGATATTTGGCCATAGCCATGCGAACATTCCTCTGTGAGCAAAACCATTCTCTCAAAATATTAGTTTATTTTTATAATGTTTTCAACAGTACTAAATTTCTGGCACCATCAACAATTAAGAACACTTCATAATTCATATTTACTTTGCTAATTACATATTTAAAAACAAATTAACAGCATTTTCAGGTAATTATTTTAACTCTTACTTACTTCACCTACATTTTATTAGCTACTGAAAACTAGACAAAGAAATATGAAGACGAGTGGGAATTGTACACGCTGTACAAAAATCATTCTATTTTATACACAGTTAACAATTGTTAATAAGATCCATCTACAATACTATCCATTAATCCACATGGAAAAGAGGACAGCAGTGCCACTGTAAGTTTTCAAAATATATTAGACTACAAAGGAGAACTAGATTCAACTTTGAAAGTGGGAGAAAAATTATGAGCAACATATTCACCGTTCTTTAAGAATGGTTGGGGAATAACTTAAAGCCCCATGTTTTTATAACTCATTTTGGTCTCTTTAAAAAATAGTTCCTGAAGAACACATGGTAAAATATTTGTAGTAATATTTGTGTAGTACAATAACATAAATTAAGGAAGAATGATAAATAGGTGGTTACAATTCAGTTATAGTAACACTTTCATTAGTCTCGGGTCAAGTACCTTTGTTCTGATGTTGTCAAGAGAGGTCTTGATTATGCCTAGCCATAATGTGGTATAGGGAATTGGAGGAAGTAAAGATTGTCCTTTTATGACTGTGCAAAGGGCAAACATTGCCCCATGTTTGGTGGAATGTTGGAATTCACAGGAGACATCAAGTAGGGAGCCAGAAACAAGTGCAGCTCTGCTCTCTCTGTGCACTATGAACTTCATAAAGGGGTGTCTCCTATTCTTTTCTGCTTCATCTATTTCATCTATTATGTGCCTCAGGCAGACAATCAGAAGAGCTGAGGTGCACCAATGCTGAAGCCCCAACAATGGCAGGGAACCAATTAATTGTGTTCACTGTTAATTTAATCTTTGATCTCCACATTTGAAATTTGTCTTTGATCTTTGGCATATACTTTCAGTAATTCCAATTATTTGGGAGCTGTAATATAGGCACTCTCCCCTTCTTCTAGTGCTATTTTGCCCGAGAGAAGACTTTGTTTTCTTAGGGTAAAGTCTACTGCATTTAATGTGGGTAAGCAGTAGCTCACTTCTGTTCTCCATTTAAATGAATAGGGCTATACCTATAGTAAAATCCTTCATAAGAATGGAAGAATCTGGTCATTAGTAAACAGAACCATACACTTATGCTTTAGACATGTTATGTTAAGCCAAGGTTCTATATTTTTTATATATTTTCTCATTTCTTCTCTAGTTCATTCTTTTTTGTGGTTTTAGTTTTTAAACCCCCTATACACTGGAACTGTCAAAATTGTCCCTGAATAAGGATGAATCATGCACATAAATTTCATTAGATTTAAATAAAGGTTCCATCTTATTTTTGAGGAACGTATATAAAAATAGGCCCTGTAATATAAAATTAAACTGCCTGGACTGCACATGAATTATCCAGATGTCTAAACTAATCTAGAGAAAGCAGTCTGTAATCCAGCAAAAAATAATAAAACTAACCTAAGATGAAGACACTGAATCTAATATATCACTGGAAAGGAAAAATAATCAAAAGTTAGTTGCCACCAGAGCTGATGACAACCAAAGTAATAGGTTTTACTTCTGCTGTAGTGAAATATCAGCTACATCTAGATCTACAGCTTTGGTCATCTAATCTTGCCACATTTTAGATATCCAGGTTGAGATTTTTGAAGCTGACTAATTTGAATAGGAGTTATGCGATTAAATCCTCTAGATGTCTTTTTAAATTTCATCCTCTTTTTAAAAATGTGCTCGGCATCAGCTATGTTTCTGGGGAAGAGTTTCTCAGCCACTTTTCAGAGAATTAAAAAAAAATACACTAAAGTCTTCCTTCTGAACAATTTTTGTGTTTGTTCAACTGCGTATAACTGAATATCCTTTTGAAAGACAATGTTGGCTGTTTTTTTCAAGACAAATCATTTCTTTTTCATTAGTTGGTTAATCTGTTTCCCTTTTCAGAAGTAAAGTATAACTTTATCAGTCCTTTTGGACCTTAATGTTAGATAAAAGGTAAATAATCAATTTCTAAATTGCATTAAAGAAAGCCAATACATTATATTAGCACCTTGACTTCTTTTACACACAACTCTTTCCTAAACTGATATTTGCACACAAGCTTTTCCAACTGTAATGAAAAAAAAACCCTTTGAAAAATTAAACCTGCGCAAAAGTTGCTTTATTCCATTCCATGCTGCTCCAAGTGTAAGAGATTTTATGAGCTAACTGAATACTTCAAGTATAATGATAAAAGTAATGTCTAATGTATTCTACTACAGAGCAATAGAGGAACATGCTTTGGGAAGAAAGAAATGCTTATTCCTAGTGGCCTGAGTTCCTTTCCTCACCCTTGTCAAAAAAAGCATAAAACTTGATAAGAGAATTCCAACAGCACAAATTAAAGTTACAGAAAATGAATTCTCTGATTTTATGTAAATTTCACTGTTTTTCTATTTAACCTCAGACATATTTTAACTGAAAATTAAGGTTGCAGTATAACAGTACCATCACAAAAACTACCTGCCAAAACAGTTCCCATTAATAACACTTTGCCTTACATGGTATAGAAATATCAGAAGGGTAGCCGTGTTAGTCTGAATTTGCAAAAGCGGCGAGGAGTCCTGTGGCACCTTATAGACTAACCGAAGTGTTGGAGCATAAGCTTTCGTGGGCAAAGACCCACTTCGTCAGATGCATGTAGTAAAATTTCTAGAGGCAGGTATAAATATGCAGGCCAGAATCAGGCTAGAGATGACGAGGTGGATCCAATCAGGGAGGATGAGGCCCACTTCTAGTAGCTGATCTAGAGGTGTGAATACCAAGAGAGGAGAAGCTGCTTTTGTAGTTAGCTAGCCATTCACAGTCTTTGTTTAATCCTGAGTTGATTGTGTCAAACTTGAAGATGAACTGTAGCTTAGCAGTTTCTCTTTGAAGTCTGGTCCTGAACTTTTTGGCTGCAGGATGGCTACCTTTAGATCTGCAATAGTGTGTCCAGGGAGATTGAAGTGTTCCCCTATAGGTTTTTGTATATTGCCATTCCTAATATCTGATTTGTGTCCATTTATTCTTTTATGTAGGGACTGTCCAGTTTGGCCGATGTATATAGCAGAGGGCATTGTTGGCACATGATGGCATATATTACGTTAGTAGATGTGCAGGAGAATGAACCAGTGACGGTATGGCTGATCTGGTTAGGTCCTGTGATGGTGTTGCTGGTGTATATATGTGGGCAGAGTTGGCACCGAGGTTTGTTGCATGGATTGGTTCCTGAGTTAGAGTTATTATGGTGTGGTGTATAGTTGCTGGTGAGAATATGCTTCAGGGTGGTGGGTTGTCTGTGGGCGAAGACTGGCCTGCCTCCCAAGGCCTGTGAAAGTGAGGGATCATTGTCCAGGATGGGTTGTAGATCACTCATGATATGTTGGAGAGGTTTTAGCTGAGGACTGCAGGTGATGGCCAGTGGTGTTCTGTTGGTTTCTTTCTTGGGCTTGTCCCATAGCAGGAGGCTTCTGGGTACACGTCTGGCTCTGTTAATCTGTCTCCTCACTTCCTCGTGTGGGTATCGTAATTTACAGAATACTTGTTGAAGATCTTGTAGGTGTAGGTCACTGTCTGAGGGGTTGGAGCATATGCGGTTGTACCTCAGTGCTTGGCTGTAAACAATGGATCGTGTGGTGTGTCTGGGATGGTATAGAAATAGTTCAGCTAAGATGCAGAAGATCGTAATACCCTTCCTTAAACTTCATACATCTCCTTCGGAATATCTATATGTGAAAATTCACATTAGATAAACAGATGAAGGAAAGCCAGACTTACTTCCTATTATATAGAAAATGGTGCATGCAGTTCTAAAACTAAATATTAAAGATGGTGGTCACCTTCGGTTCTCCAAATTCAGTTTTCATCTGTGACAATTATGTGTTTGACATGTTTGTCAGAGTGTGGCCCTGGAAATCACAAGCCTTATAGCAAGGGCTACTCAGTCTATACTGCATACAGGGCTGAATGTAATCTTTCCCCCTCTTTAGTACCCCTCAGAAAAGAGAGGACTTAAGCAGAAGATTTTTGCTGGAAGTAGAATGCTAAGGACCTTCTCTCCTTTTCTCCATGAAGCTGAGCATTATGTATTCAGGTAAGAAATGTGGGTTCTGGAATTCTGATTAGACAAAGTACTTGTTGAAAAGATGCCATACTGCAGACCACTAGAGGAAGAGTGAATATTTCACTCTTAGTACGTACTCGGACAAACATTGCCTAAATTCTGTCATTGGGAGAGTCTCAGGAAGGATTGACAGGCTTTTTAGCTAGTGCGGTTCAATTAAATTCTGTGACTGAAATTCATGTTGCATTTACCCAGGGCATCAAAAAAAAAAAAAGAGATTTTACGCTATAGTATTGTTTTTATTTTGAATTACACATGGGGGGGGCACCATAATCTTTTCGGTGCTTAGGGCCTCTAAAGGTCTTAATCCGGCCCTGCATTTACCACTTGCATAGGAGGGAGGAGGGGATAAGGTGGGCAGAATGGCTCTTAGAAATGTCTGGGAACACTGTGTGCAGTAGAAAGGGCTACTGAACCAAGCCCACATAGGACAGCATGGAAAGCCACTGTGGTGCTAAACCAGAGGATGCTGTACATCCAACATCCTGCACCAGAGGCACAGAGGGACTGTAGTTCCAGTACATTGGAACAGTAGCTGCAGGGGAACTACACAGCAGCCCCACTCTCTGGTGGTGACGGTCAGGATTTCATCTCCCAAATTACTGTACATGATCAGATTTTTGAGATCTCAGAACCTGTTTAATCACCTAAATAAGGGCTAAATTTTCTGAAGGACTTTTCACCCAATATGCTTTTGGTGTCCAATAGAATAGTTCTCATGAAAATCTTGTCCTGAATAAAATAAGTGCTTCTAACGTGACTGCTTGTTCTAGTCACACAGTGCCTCTAGTTTTCTTTCACTGCTTTACAGACACAACATTGGCTACATCCAAATGAGGATTTCTTGGCCGTCCCACATATGAAATCAAATGTACAATGTGCCTTTTCCTGACTTCTGACAATAGAGATATAACTTTTGTTTGTCAGAACATGTAGGAAAACAGTGAGTTATAGGAGATTATGCATATGGTCTGCTGGACAGAAAGCCCAATGGAAGGCTAATCCACCATTATTCGGCTCCCAAGCCACCCCCCATGCTCTTAGTCATTTATCTGAATTCTAAGCCTTTTACTACAGGTAGAATTTCTCTAGTCTGGAACTGTTGGGACCTGACTTGTGCCAAGCCAGAGAATTTGCAACACCATGGGAGGTCAATATTGTCTAGCAGCATTGCTAACCCTTGTACTGCTTACTAGGCTCTTAGAAGACATGTAGGGATAAATTAGAGCTTAATAACAGCACAGAACACTGAGAGCCAGGACTGGAGGCTGTAAACAAACTTAATGGGATGACAGGAAGCTTGGCTACACCCATGGTAAATGGACATCCAGCTAACTAAAATGTTGCCGGAACACGGATGTTGCTGGAGCAGAGTTTTGGACTAGAGAGATTCAACCCATATGAGGATATATTAAACGATTAGCACCTTGTGAGTGCTGAATGTCTACGGCTGCACTCCACAAGGGAAGAGGTCAACTCCACTGGCCAGTCACTAATTGGGCAGAGCTACAGCCATGCCTTCTTTCCTCTTCTTGCTACTTAGAGTGCTGTCTGCACTGGAAAATAGAAAGGAAGCAGTCTCCGCACTTTCTGAGCCCAGAGACTAGCACTCCATATCACATGTCTGTGGGCCACACAACAAGTGTGTGTTTGGGTGCAGGAGGAGGAGGGATAAGGGAACACTATGCACCTATGTGGGTGGAATTTAATCCTAGGAGACCTTCTTTAAAGCTATGTGGCCAAATTCTGCTCTCAGACAAATGTAAATCCACAGTAACACCACAGAATAGAGTTACATCAATATAAAGTGGGAACAATAGCAGGTCTGGGTCCATGATTAAACAAAGAGAGAATTTTATGTCCCTCCTTATGGAAGGTCTCCCTGATTCCTTGCACATCATGTCAGCATCAGGCACGAGGCAATGCAAGATTGTTTTAATGGTTTGCTAAGGAAATTATTCATATCTCCCCCGCCTCTCCTTATCACATTTGTATGCAGAAAAAAATTCTCTCCTGCTCCTCTCTGTAATACCTCCCTAGGAAATGCCAGAACACAAACGGGCGGTATGGTTTAAAATAGAATATCCTAATTCCTTCTCAACAATTCTGTAAAGACTCCTTGCTTCAGTTCATCTCCACCCCCAAAATACACCATCACAAGCAGAGACACTAATTACGAAGGCCAGATTCTGCCACCTTTATTCTCTAATTAGATCCTTGTGATTAGTCCCTTTGTCTGTGCAGAGTATAATGGAAAGCAGTGTGAATAAAGGTAAAAGAATCTGGTCCTAAGAATTCTGTTCAACAAACTATACATCCAGCTTCCCACACAAGCCATTGAAATGCAGGCTATTCCAACACAAGACTTACCTATTTCCTTGTTTGCTGAACACAAATAAAATACAAAAAATGAACATTCCTAGTGGCTCCAGAGGGAGAGAGGGGAAAGCTTTATATGATAACCAAGTCAATAAAATAGAAAGAGAAATGGATCTAAATGTTGAGGGATTTAGAAAGAAAAGGGAATTTGAGTTGACACCTCTATCGCGGCATGCTCTGCTCACTTCTGGAGCACCTCCTTTTGGTACACCTGAGGATTATCTCTACCATGCCAACACCTTTCCTTCAAGTTGCTCTTCATCACTCTTTTAGCCTCACTCTCTTGTGAATAAGCTGCTCCCTTTTGCAGCTTGCCCTCCAGGGAGATCACTGTAGGGTTTCCCTCCCCCTTTTGGGGGGCGGGGGAGAAAGGGATGTGTGCGCACATCAAAACCTGTTGGTACCTACTCTCCTAGGTAGCCTTCTCTTTCTCTGGCCCTTAACTGTACTACTTCCCCAGTAGCAGGTAGGGGAACACCTACTCCAGGTTCCAGCCCATGGACCAAATCAGCAGCCAATTCTGCTCTATCTTATAATTTACTTGACTCTTTTCTACACTTTTTAGGTCTAACCCCGCCCTCCCACATCTCTACTTTGCCATCCCAACTTCCCCTCTCCCAGAGTTAACTGCACATTAAAACTTCATAGGCCCAAACACATCTCCCTTTCCCAACATCCCTGCAGCCTAAATTGCCACCATTGACAACTTAACTGAGTTGTGAGGCCCACCTGTACTAACTCAGCTCTTTCAGGACTGGCATGGGGAGTGTACCCATCATCCCATCTGAGTTTAATCTGAAGCTATTGATACTCCAATAGGATGCTAAGATGAATAAGTCAAGCAAACAATATTTGGCTCAGTTTAGAAGTTGGTGAAAAGACCATTGAAAATAAGAAATAAAAATTCTCAGAAAAAAAAGTGAAGCCAGTGAAATTCACCTATGCAAATCCAATTGCAGGATCAAGGTCATATTTTGGAAATCAAATTGTAACACTAAAATGCACATCATTTAATAACAATGTTACTTAAAAGAGTAGTCTAACATGTCGGCACATTGACTTCAATGGAGTTATTCCTTATTTGCAGTAAAATGTAGCTGAGGAACCATCTCTGCTTACAAAGTCTTCTACACCTTGTAGAATCATCTTCTCTAACAAAGATAGAGCTAAATACACCAGAATCCTATTCTGAAAGGAAACAGAATGATAATTTTTTAAATGAATAATATATTGATATTTCTGTTCATTGTTGCCATGGATTTTAATCAGGCCATCAGAGCATAGTTTTATCACAGACTCAAGCACAGTATTTTTGGGGTCACTTCAACCAAACTAGATATAAACTAAAGTTCTTTTTATGTAATGAAAATATAAGAACTGAGAACTTAAAATGCCTTAACAGCATTTAGCTGATTTATTTTGCTAGAATCACAATCAGCATTGGCAAAGCACTGCTGTGAAGAAAAATGAAGGATAAAATAAAAGGAAAGTTTACCATAAACCTAAATCATGTTGATTTTTTTTTCTAACTCATGTGCCCAACTAAAAAATTACCTTTTATAGATTTACTACAGACGACTCAAAATGTACTTGTATGTTTAATATGTCAGTAAAATAAACATTTTAAATTCAGTTAAAAAGTTGAGTGCCCAATATGGCTTTCCTACATTTGTCAACATAAAGGTGAAATTAATAAACTAAAGATATTACAATTTTTTAACATTTGCTTAACAGTTTTAAATGTTCAAGGAAATAATTCTACTGAAATCCTCCCTGAGCTGAAGACAGCTGTACCTTGCACCACAAACTTCAGTTGCAGAACAGCTTTAGAATGCTTTTTTGAGTTTTCCTCAGAGACTTGACATAACTTATCTGCTGGAAAGTTTCCATGATCCACAATTTCCCCCGCTCCCCCGAAAATAAACCCACCCCACCCCAAAAAACCCTCAACCTAAATGCATAGGTTTAATGTACGGATAGAGATGGCATGTGCAAAAAGGAAGAGCTTTTTGTTTTCAAGTGGAATTCATATTTTTTTTGTCATCACAAAACAGTCACAGTAGTTACTGTGTGCTAAGAGTCCCAAACAGCAACGAGAGAGGAGAAATATGTCACAAACTTATCTTGTGTGTTCCAGTGGCTTATTCAGTGCTCATTCCACAAACACATTTCTTTCCTAGTTTTCCTTTTCCATTCCACATTTATAATCAGAAAGAGAATGTAAAGGTAGGAATGTATCATGTAGTACAACATATTTCCTAAAATATTTATATTTGCAGCTATTGATTATCAGCAAGAAAGAGTAGAAACTATGCCCCAATATACTGTCTAAATTAGAGACAAGAGAGGGGAAGAGAGGTAATATCTTTATTGGTCCAAGAAAAAGAGTTAAAATTTCAAACTTACATAAAACTCTTTTTCAGGTCTGGCAAATGTACGCAGATTATCATACTCAGGCCCACCAACAGGGGAGGTGGGAGGTGCAAAGCTAGCAGCTTCCCCCAGACCCAACAATTCAAAAAGGCATGGGGCTCCTAGCTACCACAGCTATCATGGCAGTGATGGAGGCTAGAGCCCCAAGCCCACCTCCAGAGCCCTAGGAGGAGCGCTCTGGGCAGTACTGAAGGATTGGTGAGGGGAGACTAGCTCCCAGAGATGCCCCTTCTGCCTGAGGCCCTGTCCATTCTGGGAACCCAGAGCTGGCTCCCCCATACCTTTCCCAGGGGCCCAGCAATATTGTTGGTCCTCCTGGTCACACTAAATAGAAGGTGCTTATTTATTTAGCATGGGCATAGTTGTCTAGCCAAATAATGGCATCCTCAATGGTGAGAGGCAGTTCCTCTAGAGCATGGCTGAACCTAGTCAGTGGGCATTCATTAGCAATGTGCATCATCTGTGTTGCACCATAGCTGCATCAGCTGGGACCACTGACCATGGGGTAGGTCAAAACCAGGCAGACAGACTGTAGACTTGACAATGAGGGAGTGGTTAGGAATTATAGCTGAGATCCATTTCTCTCCAGAGAGGTTCCACTTTAACATCTTGGTGTGGCAGATGAGACCATAATGGGTGACGTGATGGCAAGCATACAGTGGGTGGTTTTAAAATAACACTGTACAGCAGCAGGCTTGGGTTGATTTCTCCAATAACTTGCCAGTGGCAACCTCTTGTCTGATATGGGGAGGAACAATATTGCTCCAAATTGGGAGCCATGGGAGCGGAGTCAGACACATGGTGCCGGAGATCATGTACATATCCACCAGTTTGGTATGTGACAATTGATTCCATACTGATGTGCAGTACTCCACTACTGAATACGAGGTGGCAAGAGCTAGCAGCTGCAGGGCTGGGGCACAAGTACTTCATGATGATCCTGCCAGTTTGCTAAGAAGATTGTTGCCCATCTTAAATTTAGCTGCTGTCTTCCTAAGGAGGACAAGGTAACTCAATGTGTGGTCTAAGGTCACACCTCGAAAGACTGGTTCTACTTCATGCTTCACCTTCTAACCATTCAGATAAATATTCAGATCTCAGATTGCGCCAGCAATAATGCAATAGGAAATTGGGCCTGATCAATGTAATGTAAAAGTAATCAAGCTACTGAAGTAATCATAGTGCTTCTGACACTGTTTCCATAAAACTTGTGGTGTACATGACTGTGCACTAAAATGCTTTTTCCTTTGCATCTATGCAATATACCTTCTGCTTTCTCTGTACAGTTTGAGTCATCATATTCTTATGTCAGATGAACCAAGAAGTTCCAAAAGTCATGAAAACATTTCTCAGCTCAAGAATATGTTTCACGTTAATGTATTCTTTTTCAATAAATAAGTTTCATGGAGTCTGAAATATAATTTAAGTTTGTTCTAACATTAAATTATTTATTTTGCTAGATTCCCTTTAGCAGTTGTGAATATTATTCCAAGATGTGCCAAAGTGTGTTGTATATTTTCTGCAGCTTAATATGATTTGAATTTTGTCCTTGTAGCAGTAAACATTTTTCAGTATTCAATCAAAATAAATACATACATACATGAATAAAAAGAGAAATCTTATGGGAACCTTCCAATTAGCATGGAAGAAAAAAGTGTCAAGGAAAGCATGTGCTAATAGCATTGCATTCTGTGATTTGCAGTTTAAAAATGTACTACCTAGCACATGTCTGACTATATCACTTAGGGAATTGCCATTCCTATCTAAGGAAGAAGAAGAGGAAGGCATGGTTGATAATAAGGAGAGCTATGATATTTTACGCTACAAATTACTTTAGAACTTGATAGCAAAAATCAGCAGAACTATTTAAAAAAAGCTATAGAATGAAAAGCTGTAAACCAATAATGTTCAGAGTAAACTGCTCAGAATGAAATAAATTCATTTCTAACAACATCTATTATTTAATATGTTGGAACTTGAAATTAAATAAAGACAAAAAGTCTTTTTGCATCCTTGGGGAGATGCATCTGACTGACATGCTGAGATGAATCTCTCAGGATGTGTCTGCTTGAGGGGCTAATATATGTTTCACTGTGAGTACCACAACTGTTTTTCACCTTTGCAATACACCTTGCCAGTCTTCTTCCATCTCATTGCCTGAAACCAAAACCCCGTCTCTTTTCAATTCCAGTCAGGGACGTGTTTATCCTCTGGGCTTCATCAGACAGTGTGTCTTTCTATTTACAAAGAATCACCCTCCCTGTTTCTAAGACCCTTATTTTTTTTCTACAACCAAGGCCACCACCTACAATAGCTATATGCTAGCTTGACTGAGGTAGGGGATAATTCACATTAGGGAAGCACCCAGTGTGGGAGATTCAATTGCTTTCTGGCCCCTCACAAGGAGGCCAGAGCTGTATTGGATTTTATACCCTTGTGGCATTCCTCTTTACACTATGAATTCTCTGCTAATGAATTACAGACAGAATTTGGGCAATACAAAGTGGCAGAGTGTAACACAGTACTTGTGACTTTTGCGGTTCTTTGGCATTATATGTAAAAAGTGAGGAGAATGGGAATTTTGTCTCTGATGTCAACAGGGACAGAATTATACCCAGAATCTCTGATTATGATAACACTGGTTTACAGCATGCTCTTACATGCAGTTTGGATACAAAGAGGAAGGGATGGCTTTGAAGGTATTAACGAGGAAGAAGCAACTTGAATGTGAGAACTGAGGAAGAGGGGGTACCAGGGACAAACTGATTTTAGGCCTCCAAGGTGGGGATGACAGAATTAGCCACCATAATGTAAGAGACTGTAAGATTCTGACACAATTTAACTGGAGTAAAGGCATTTAAAGTACATTCTTTAGGAATGTTAGTAGTTGTGATGCATTTGTCACATGTTGACTCCCATTTATGATAACTTAGCATTGGCATCAGATACTGTTGATAATCATAGACTGATGTAGTTGAAGGGATCTCAAAGGATCCCAGAATTTTATAAAATGCTTCTGATGTCATTTTGATTTAACTCTCTTGGCATAGGGATCAGCATTTCATTATGAGAAGTACAGTGTACATTAGAACTAAGTGTCAAAAGATCCTAACCTAGAAAACCAATGTCTCAACCACTTGATATATGATTTTTATGATTGAGCTTTTCTAAATGGAAAAAAATCTATTATAAAGAGAACTCAACCTTGTTGTTAATTTAAATGTTACGCAGCAGATGTTTTCTGTGTGTCAAATAAACATGAGCAGTTAGAGTACATTGACATACTGCAGAACAATTTATTATCTATGTGTGAGCTCATGCATCAGTGGTATGGGATAGTCAGGGCACAGCAAGGTTCTAATAGGATATCTGAGAAGAGTTGCTTACAAAAAATAACATTCTTGTCAACACACCCAAATTCTGAAATAACATAGAAATCAAGGGCTTGATTTTCCCTTGTGTCCATCTCTGTTCCATGCAGGAGAGATAAATGTTGTCAGAAAGCTGATTACAGCTCCCTGATTCTGCACTGATTCAACCCTGTTATGAGCTACAGTAGCTAAGGAGCTACTTTCATCTGCAGTATTAGTGATTGGTGTCAGAGGATCTTATGCAAATGGAAGATTTGTATAGCACTGTACAGATCTACCACCCTCCTTGACTACAAAGCTGGGAGTGAGGATGAGGCTGACACAGCAACAGCCTCCATGGGTTTTATATCATTGTTATAGGGTGGGGTGACCAGCTGTCCCTATTTTATAGGCACGGTCTTGATATTTAGGGCTTTGTCTTATATAAATGACTATTACCTGCCACCCCCATACTGATTTTTCATGCTTACTGTCCAGCTGCCCTACATTGTACCATGAGGGAAATCCTCCTCAGTAAGTTACAGGCAGAATTTTGGAAGTTCAAAGGGGCTGAAGCATAACACAGAATCTGTCCCAAAGACTTCTTGTTTCTTTCCTCTCTCATACCTATCCTTACAGATGATGAGGATGAGGATGAGGAGGAGGAATTATTTTAATGGTAAAAGAATGAGTATGCAAATAAGATGGTATACTACTATGAGAATCACTATGTTAAAGCCTCCAAACATGGTCAATGAGAAGTGAGGCCAAAATCAGGCTTCTGATAAAGCTGGCTTAGAGCAGGAGTAATTGTAAAGGATGTTACTGGAGTTACACTGAGTTACACTAATTTACTGAGATTGGAATCATGACCTCAGTCCTGATTCTCTGCTGCATGACCTTAGTTCTGCACCACAGATCAAAGTAGTCCTAAATTTTTACTTTATGTACATTTATTTAACAGTGAATGAAAACTTTTCTAAACTAAAAAATTATAACCCTACACATTGCTCATTCATTTAAGGAACCAGCAATATCGTCATTTGTGCATGGCTTATTTTTATGGAGACTGTACGAAGTCATCATCTGAGCATCACTACATTTTGCATATTTTTCTCATTTTCACAGTAGGACTGTATAGGTTTTTCGCCTACTTCAGATAAAAATTTCCTTAGAAGCTCTTCCAAGTATGCTTGATATTTGTAACACCAGCACTAGCCATTTCTGTTCCAGGTTCATTAAATTAATCACAAAAACTTCTAGCATTGTATAGCATGGTTGATTCACTTGTGGATTACTCTGATGTTTCCAGAAGACTAAGCAGTCTTTGTCTGCAGATAGCATACGTTCTGCACCTTCTCTTCAATCTAAATACTGTAAACATACTGAAGAAAAGTTTTACAATTACCCAAGGGCAGGACTTTTGAAGTTATTTGAGTGTCCATTGGGATTTCCATAAAAGCCTCACCACGAACTCCTACTGAGTTAAGCACCTACGTACTTTTGCAATCCCATTAGTCATATATCTGTAATGTTAGGTACACAATGACCTTTTTAAAAATCTGGCTCTCACTGATGTGGTAGCATAAAGCCTCCAGGGATTTAAACACCTAACTTCCATTAATTTCAGAAGAGGAATTCGGCATCTAGTGATTTCAACTGGAGTAAGGTACCTAGATCCATTTGAGAATCTGGGCCGAAGTCACTTTTGAAACTGAGACTAAGATTCTGAAGTCAGTTAGGCATTGCAACACTGAGACAAACAGTGCCTAAGTATATTTTAAAATCTAGGCCTTAGCCACTTTTGAAAATTTAATCCAGTGATGTTGCTAAAGTAGATGATGAGTCTCTTGCCTGATCATCCAAATCTTATAGAAGTCACAAATAAAGGGCTGGATTCTGATCTTCCTTATCCTGTCAAAAGCAGAAGTTTTACCAACGCAAAACTGATGTGAGATTACAAGCCAATCTCGATATTACTGAACAGGCCATAATGTGGTCTCTGGTTTAGTAGATGAGCCAAATAAATCAGTACAATGGAATAACTATAACATTTCTTCTTAGAAAAACAACCATTGTAATTTTCACTCTAATTAGAACTTCCATGACATAACAACCTCATTTTAGAACTCAATTACTCACAGCCTAATCACTTAGCAATGAACTGCAACATTGAGAATATCTGAGTTAAACAAGATTGTTGTAACATCCCAGGATATTAGAAAAATAAAATAAACGAGGTAATATCATCATGCCATACAACACACCTTTCAAAGATCCATGGTTTCCACACGTGCATAGCACAACATGTATTGTATCTCATCCAGTGCACTGAAATGTCCTAACAACAGCTATGTGGGTGAAATGAGGCAAGCAGTATGCTCTCGAATGAACTCACACAGAAAAATGACAAGAGACAAAAACTCACCATCAGAGGAAACATTCACAACACCTTTTAAAGGTGTGCTTACATTGATGCATTTGCTAGATATTAAAAATTGTGCACTGGATAAAGACACTGAATTTATAGTTTATAACAACAACCAATAACTAAGGCTGCCAGTCTATAACAGAAGTCTTGGATTCTGTGGCTTCCCAGGACCTCTGGGACTAATATAGAAACTGGTGTTGTTGGCAGGGGGCTACTTCAGCAGCTTGGGATTCCCCTGGGCCAGCAATACTGGCAATGCCTGGAGCAGTCTCAGGCTACCAATCCCCCACTTCCTCTATCCAGCAATAGCAGTCTCAACCTGCAGTGCCCTCCCAGAAACAGCAGGGAGTCTCTGGCCTCCATCCCACTCTATCTCCCAACTGCAGTGGGGATACCAGGCTCCCCCGCCAGTACTTTGAGAACAACACACACACACACACCCCCGAGCACCCTTAGCATTCCCAGGCTGCGCCCCAGAGCTCCTGAGGCACTGCTGGGCAGCACCCCAGACAACCCAAGATTTAGTCAGAGGTATTAATGCAAATCACGGACAGGCCATAGGCCATGAATTTTTTATTAGTGCATGTGATCTGTCCATGACTTTTACTAAAAATACCTGAGACAAACACATAGCCCTACCTATAAGCCCCTGAAAGTCCCTAGAGTACAATCCGGCCTGTTGAACTGCAGTGTTCCTTTAATTTTCTGTCCCAGAGTTGCTTTCTGCTTCCTTATTTTGAGACGAAACCACTCGTGGTATATTCACTCACAGCCCTCCAGCATGTAAAACTACACCCAAGTGAGTTATATGAATGGTCTCCCAGCCACCCATCAACTACCACATGGGATAATCCCAGCCTTGCACACTACTGCTCTAGACTCCTTGCAGTGTTCTAGACTCCTTTGATCAGAGTAAGCTCATTAATAAGTTCTTTATTCCATCAAAGGTTATTAAATATGCAACAGACTTTGTTAATTTGAGTAGATATTCTCCAGACACTTCAATCAAAAGCCTACTGGTTTAGATAAACAATCATGTTTATTAACTAGAGAAAATAGATTTTAAGTTATTACAAGTATTTACGGCCTGAACACCAGAATTGGTTACAAACTAAATAAAATATAGAAATGCAGTCTAATTTCTGAAATTTACCAAGCTAAGCAAGACTTGAAGCAAGCAAATTTCTTACTCCATCAGATGCTACAGGCAGTTCATAGCTCTTCTGGACAGTGGCTTTTTTAGGGTTGAATGAGTGTTAGCCACTGTTTTGTTGTCCCTGAGGACATAGCCTGTAGGTAATCTCCAGAGTTATAACATATTTCAGTAACATCATACTGTAAAATGACAGCTTATCATAGGGTTACTTCACATTTCAACAAAGTAGTAATATCCAGTAGATTATGACTTTTCAAATGATATATACTTATGCTTTCTACAAAGTTCATAATATTTTTGTAAAAGGGGTAACCACAATAGCATAGATTATCACAGCCTCTTCCCAGCCTTTCCCCCTCCCCTTTCTTCTCTATAAGAATGTGAGAACATTAGAATTGCCTCAAGAAAGATCTATCTAGTCTAGTATCGTGTCTTCGAACAATGGCAAATGCCAGGTGCCCCAGAAAGATTGAATAGAACAGATAATCATCAAGTAATCCATCCACTGTCACCTATTCCCAGCCTTTGGCAAACAGAGGCTATGGACACCATCCCTGCCCATCCATAATAGGCACTGATGGACCTATCCTCTAAATTATTTAGTTCTTTTTTTGAAACCTGTTATAGTCTTGGCCATCAAAATATCCTCTGGCAAAGGAGTTCCATGGGTTGAACGGGCATTGTGTAAAGAAATACTTCCTTTTGGTTTATTTTAAACCTGCTGCCTATTTGTTTCATATGATGATCCCTATGACTGGGGAGGTTTTAATGGACCACTTAATCTCAAATGGTTCTTTGAAATGTGTATTACTTATTATGGTAAACAGTCTGTTCCAGCTTGTGTTTACATATCTCCAGAATTCCTGACAAACGATAGTCCCAGTGCTCAGGTTCAGTTTCTGCAGTTTTTTACCAGGGTCATCACTGAAGGTGGGCAATCAAAGAAACGGTGCACTGCAAAAGTCATTGGCCTCCCAAAGCCTGAAAAGGACCCAAGTCAATCATCAAGCTATTGTCTCATATCATTGATTTCTGTATAATATAAGGAGTGTTTTTTACCTGACATGCAGAGAATTTTGCACCCTGACAAAGCCGGTTTTCCCTGAGGCCATAGCACATGCGACCAGGTATTTGTGCTGACCATATTATTTGAAAATTGCTTCCAGAGAACTTTGGAAACAGGTGCTGTTTTAATTGACCTAACAAAGGTATATGATACAGTATTACAAGCTAGCTTGCTCATGAAGGTATCACAGATTCTCATTACCTTGGATCACAGATATCATTGAACTATCCCTCCATGATAGACAGCTCAGAGTCCACGTGGATGAAAAAAGACAAGTGCTTGGAGATGACAGAGAAATAGGTTATCACAGGGCTCTGTGCTTTCTCCAACCCTGTTCAACTTTTACATCAATGACCAACAATGGAGTCATGAAAGTTGATTTACCAAGACATCTGTTGCCGTACACAGGCCCAGACATTTCACAAGCTTGATGCCACCTTAAACCAGGACATGGTGAAGTTAGCTCACTAATGTAGGACTTGGCACCTCCAGCCAAGCATCAGAAAAACAGTCTCCGGTTTGTTCCATCTTTATCATCCTTCATCCTGGTGCAAAGCATCAAATACCAAAAAAAAAATGGTAGCATTTTGTAATCTCTTTGTAAAAAATAAATCCACAAGTCACTGCAGAATCTGGCCTCATTTACCACTTAACTCCTCCAGTTTTATGTTGGTATAATTTAATTGGCTTCAAAGGCCCTAAAATCAGAGTAAAACAACTGGAGAATCAGTGCCAAAATGATTTTTAAGGACAACAAACAAAAATATCTACCGTATACAGTTAGCTAATATGCAGTCATAGCTAATACAAAAATATAACTGACCAAAAATTTCACTTTTTAAAAATTAAACCTTTTACGGGATGGCAGTGGTATCCTTAATAATATATGTGAAAGCCAAAACTTTGTGATGAGATATGAACCTAAGACAAATAAATATTAGACCCACTCATCTCTAATAACAACATGTTCTGACATCTTGTGGCAAGGGACTTAAGACACACTGTTAGGTTTAGAATTTTAATATAGATTTTTACTTCATTACTAACTCTGTGGAGAGAGAGAGAGAGAGACCCATCAGCTCTGGGAGGAGAGTAGGGTGTAGTGGCTTACAGCAGGGGTAGGTACGTCTGGGTTCCACGCAAGAACATCAGAATGGTCACACTGGGTCGGACCAAAGATCCATCTTACCCAGTATCCCTGACAATAGGTTGTGACACTGCTGCTGTCCCGTGACAGGCCTCTCCCCCATAACCTCCTGGCTCATGTAACTCAGGGGAGGATAGTTCAAGCAAGGGATGCAATACAAGTGGCAGGAGGCACAGGTAGGGGGAGGCAAAGCAGAGGTGGGGCGGGGCTGAGGCTTGAATGGGGAGGTTGCCCTGGACTCCACACCTGGGGCACTGGAGAGGGAGTTGCCCTGGGTCCTGAACGCTGCTAGGGACAGTCCATGCCTGTGGAACTCCTTACCCGAGGATATTGTGGAGGCCAAGACTTTATTAAAGTTCAAAAAGGATCTAAATAAATTCTTGGAGGATTAAGTCCAAGAATGGCTATTAGCCAGGATGGTCAGGAATGGCGTCTCTTGCTTCTGTTTGTCAGAAACAGAATGCAGTACATTGGATGGATCACTTGATGATTGCCTCTTCTGTTCATTCCTTCCAATGCACCTGGATACTGGGCTAGATGAACCTTTGATCTGACCCAGTTTGGCTGTTCTTATATAAATGTTGTTATCATCTGCAAATTTTGCCAACCTTCTGTTTATCCCTTTTCCCAGATCATTTATGAATGTTCAACAACATGGGTCCCAGCACAGAACCCTGGAGGGGATACCATATTTACTTCTCTCCATTCTCAGAATTTATTCCCAACCTTTGTCTCCTGTCTTAACTACAGTGCCTGATAAAGCTTTCAGGATCATCTAATAATCTGTATTTTACTTCAATGACAAGCCTTTTGTTACTTTAATCACATTGTCTCTGTTTATAACAAACTCCCTGATGCAAAGGCTGAGCTGCTCCAAGCTTCAAAAATTCATCTCATATTACACTCAGGCTGTGTTGCAGTTAAGAGCTCTATCTGGGACTAGGCAGAGTAGACCCCTGATACAAAATTCGGGGGGCTACAGCCTCACCAGCCTCAGCCCGCAACAAATGGCAGACAAATAAATAGGAAAAGTCTGTGTGTTAGACAAATAAATAGGAAAAGTCAGAATCAGCACCTTTGCTTCCAGTGAACACAACCTCTACAATCCTTTGGGACTGAATGACCTGCCCATCCACAATGGCATTCACCTGGATTGTTCCTGATAGATGCTCCTGCTAAATAGGGATGGAATCAGTTTGAGTAAAAGAGAAAGAGTGAGGTTAGGTCTATACTAGTAACACTTTGCCAATAATTGTTCCTATTATGGACAATGACAGTGTCCCCCCTGACCTCTCTCTCTCACTCAGGATCCATTAAGACCATCCAGTGCCCTTGACAAACTGTGACATAGGTCCCAAAAAATTCCACCCCATGCCATGATCCTCGTCATTTCAAGAGGCATATAGAGGGAAGGGGTCCCCTTTTCCTTCTCATGAGTCGCAAACATTACCTAATTAGTCATTCTTTGTTCACATTTTCAAGCTGTTCTTCAAACTATGATGGGTCGAAATGTCCTGGTTCTTTTTAAAATAAAGACTGAAATTCTGATGTAATCACCAAACCCCAGAAGCTGCTTGATATGCTTATTACGCTTGCCCACCCTGCTCTCCTTTCTGTGAGTTCTAACAATGCACTAGTTTCTCTGCTGCCAGGGAGCATTCCATTTGTTTCCATGGCTTCAGTGATAGACTAATTAGCAGCCAGATCCCAAGAGAAAAGCTGGTCTTGTGGTTAGGGCACTAGGCTGGTTCAACTCCTTGCTGTGTCAGAGACTTCCAATGTGACTGTGCAAGTTACTGATTCTCACTGTTCTCCATCTGCAAAATAGTGATAAGAATGCAACTTGTCTTTCAGAATTTGTTTGTTTAGACCAAGGGTGGGCAATAAAAAATAGCAGTCTGTTGGGGTAGTCCCTGGCAGGCCGCCACTGCTATGTTTACCTGCACCTCCACAGGTATCGGAGGATGGAAGCTCTGATTGGCTGTGAATCTGTTTGGCCAGAATTTTCCAACCCCTGGTCTAGATTGAAAACTATTCTGGTCAGGATCTGTCCCTGCTCCATGCAGTGCAAATGCACGTGTATGTGCAGTGCCTAATGTAGCAGGCACTGGTTTTGTTTCAGGGCTTTAAATGCTATCATAAAAATAGTTCATGACTCTCTTTAGTCATATTGAAAACCTTACTCTATGAGTAGTACCTTTTTGTGGAGAAAGGAACTGCTTAAGAATTCAGATCAAGAAGATGACCCTACACTTATTCAAGAACTAAGATAGCTCTACCTGACATTGTTTTCCTAGTCTATACTATTTCTCTCCTGCACATATAGTATGTTCTCAACTGGGAAACCTTCCTCCAATAGTTCTTCAAAGATCAAGAATCATAATATATAAGAGTAGTTGCCTTTATAATGCATTTTGATTTTGCTGGGACTGCTCTCATAAGTAGAGGTTTGCAGGATCAATTTCTAAATCTGCAAATCATACAAAACCACTTTGAGGTATATCTTTATAAGATGCAAAAAACCTCATATCTCTAATTCACACTGATTGCAGATCACATGCTTTATCTGCAAATTCAAGTCACCTGGAAGTCTTGAATGAATCTATTGCTAAGTTAGTGTTTTATTTTGATAGCCAAAATATTTGATTTCTATCTTTGGCATTTATTGTTCTCTGAAAATTGCTTTTCTCATCCACTGTAATGCAATTATAAGAACACATTTTAATGCCATGTAAATTATATTCTCACTGTGTGAAGTAAACTTTGACTATGAGAAGTAAACAATAAATTAATTACAAGTTTCCCCAAATTAAATTTTTATTTATTCATGTTGCTGTTGTCTGCTAGATGCCCCAGAAGCAGAAATTTAGCAAATGGGAAAAAGGTTTCCAAGCAATAATTATTAAAGGAAAATATTGTTTTAAATATGAGAAATTTTTAAATGATGAATTGGGTAGGCTAATTTTTTTATGTTTGATTATAAAAATCAAGAGTCAAGCTGAGTAGGAAATGGTTTCCCTGTCCCATTAAAAGTTTTGAGTGATCAAATTTTTTCCATGGCATATGGAGATTAAAAGTCAATCTCTCACATTTTCATGAACCAAAAATCTGGGGGGGGGGAATCACTTGAGTTCAGTTAGAAAAAAAATTAACAACTTTGACATTTTAATGTTTTTGTAAAAGTGATTTACAATTTGTCTTACCATTTCTGGCCAAAAGATATGATGCCTGTTGTATTGAATCCTAGAAACTCCAATACCATCCTTGCACAATCAGTACTTTTAATATTATCACTTGATACAAAATCACCTAGTCAAACTTGCCTGTTAGAAAAATCCAATGTCTCTCTGAAGGCTTTGAAGTACGGAAGAGTGGAAAATGGGAAAAAATATTTATGAATGTTTGAGCTATGAATCAGTTCAATATTCAGCTATATTTATACTTTGTGCTGATCAAACATTTTGAGTGAAAAAAATGAAAAATTGAGTTTACAGCAAAATATATTTTCATTAAAAGTGTCTGCTTTTCTCATACATTTTTTCTCTAAAAATGATAAAATAAAATGTTCTCAGTTTAAACTAAATGTTTAAATTTTCTGTGGGAAAGGCTCTCTTTTCTGGCTCTGTGCCTTTTTCCTCCTGTTTACTGCAAATGTTCATTTGCCTGTTAATGTGTACTCAGTACTCGAGGGCCGAAGTGCTTAGCAGCTGTGTGAAGACCAGTTGGAGAAACTCTTGCTCTCATTGGTTATTAGTTAATCACACAAATAGGCCCACTGATTTCAGCTACTCATGTGAGCCAATTGTTCACCACCAACATCAAAGAATTGAAGATATGACTATATGAATCAACAAGGAGTCCTGTGGCACCTTAGGGTATGTCTATACTATGGGATAAAGTCAAATTAAGATACACAACTTCAGTTACGTTAATTGTGCAGCTGAAGTAGAAGTAGCTTAACAGGGCTTTTGGTGCTGTCTACATTGCAGGAAGTCGAAGGAAGAACACTATTCCTTCGACTTCCCTTACTCCTTGTCAAACCAGGGTTACTAGTGTAACCCCCTTTTTCCTCCCCGGGTTACCTGGGAGCAGGTCACACTCACAGGTGTGCCGGGGCACCTGATGGTCTTGACATAAAAAGAGATCCTGAGTACCCCAGTAGTGATGCTGTTTGGTTGGGGAAAACCTATCCACCCCCTTGCTGCAGTCCCTTGCTCATAAAGAATGTACAATGGCAGTGCCTCCACCTGGCTGGCCTTGTACACACTTACTGGTGTGCCTTGAGAGCCTCCAGGAATAAACTCATTCCAGCAATAATCTGGATCTAATTCCAGAACAACAACTACAAATCATATACATCTAATAGATTACATTAAAATAAACAATCTTTACTTAACTTAAATAAACTGGGTTTAACAGATTAACAAGGAATAACATTAACAAAGTACACAACTATAATTGGAACTTATATATCTAGCATTTGCACTGCCAATATTGATCCCACCCCAGAGTGTGCACACCCCTGACTCAGAGTCCCAGACTCTTGCTTGCGTGGGCGCGCTTGAAGAACTGCAGCTGTAGTGGAGGTTCTCTGTCGGCAGTGTGTATGTGGGTCCAAGCTAGGCAGCAGCTCTGTCCCGGGCAGCACTTTCCCAAAAATGCCCAATTACTTACAGCCTCATGCTGTGCCTATCAGAAGCAGCCTGCTAGATCCCAGTTCCAAAGGCATCTAGCCCCAGTCTGTGGCTGCACTCTAACAGCCCCTGGACTGGATCAAACTCCTCCGCAGCAGCCTGGCTCCCCTTCTGTTCCAAAATCCAAGGGCAGAGTCCCAGACTCCTAGGCCTCTCTTCTCATGCACATGGAGAGACCCCCATCTCCCACACAAGAGCCACTTCCTTCCTGTTTTTCCTCATGGGAATTGTAGTCTGCGAGGCTGGATTGAAACACACAGGGGCTTCCCAGAAAATAAGCAGATGCACCTTTAGTAAGGGGACTACACCAGCATCAACTGGAGTACTCCCTCTCACTTCAAATTAGCTGTCATAAGTAGACCACTAATTTGAACCCTGGACCCAGTGGCAGCTTTGATCTTCCTCTGTAGTGTAGACATACCCTTAAAGACTAACAGATTTATTTGTGAATAAACTTTCGTGGACTAAAAGGAAGAGTGTTTTTGCCCATGAAAACTTGTAGAATCATAGGGCTGGAAGAGACCTCACCAGATCATCGAGTCCAGCCCCTTGCCCAAGGCAGGACCAATCCCAACTAAATCATCCCAGCCAGGGTTTTGTCAAGACAGGACTTAAAAACCTCTAGGGATGGATACCACCTCCCTAACCCATTCCAGTACTTCACCATCCTCCTAGTGAAATAGTTTTTCCCAATATCCAACCTGGACCTCCCCCACTGTAACTTGAGACCATTGCTCCTTGTTCTGCTATCTGTCACTAGTGAGAACAGCCTCTCTCCATCCTCTTTGGAACCTCCCTTCAGGACGTTGAAGGCTGCTATCAAATTCCCCCTCACTCTTCTCTTCTTGCAGACTAAATAAGCCCACATAATGCCCAAATAAATTTGATAGTCTTTAAGGTGCCATTGAATTCCTCATTGTTTTTGCAGATACAGACTAATATGACTACCCCTCTGATACTTGAATCTATGAATAGTTCACCCAACTTTATTCTGAAGCATTGTAGATAGCCAACACAGGCATATGCCAGCACATTAGGCTCATAGGGATCAGACTAAGGGTACATCTAGACTACACCAGAGGTATCCCGGAAAAGCTCTGCTGTGTCCAAGGAACGCATCCGCTTTTCAAAAAAAAAAAAAAAAAAGTCAGAAAAGCGGATGCATTTTGTCGGCATCCCTGTAAACCTCATTTCATGAGGCAGAAGGGATGTTCCAAAAGAGAGTTTTTTTTCCGACATTTGGTCCTATGTAGATGGGCCAAATGTTGGAAAAGGCTCTTTTGGAAGAAAAGTGGAAAAAGATACGCAAATTTGTGGTTCGCAATTTATCATTGTGATTTAGGTGTTCAAGCTCAGAAGGCAGCTTCCAGGGAAATCATTCCACATGCAGAGAATGGTCAGTAAGTTGTGATTTATTTTGTACTTTTAGTACTATGTATAGCACTTTCTGTTATGTCTGGTGAACTAGGTACTCAGCAGATGAAGAGCCACATTCTCAGGTGATGATGTAAATCATTAGCATCAATCCATTGACTTCATTTAAATTATACCACGTAACACCAGCCAAAGATCTGTCTCAGACTGCATGAAGTTAATGGACTTTTTATTTCAGTATGAACATGCAAGATGTTTGGTTGATTGGCTTATAAAGAAAGTTTTCTGATGCTGACATTGAAATCCAAGAGGAAATTCTCATACTTAAAAGTTGCGGGGGAATAAAAGCAGTTTTTCTTTAAATTATGAAGGTAATGTCTTTTGAATTTGTAAATAAATACACTTGCCCTGAATTTCCCTTGAGAACTTGTGTTCCTCAACTTTTAACAAAATGTCTTCTTAGTATTTTAAAATATTTATAGCGGTCCTTTTCCAGCTGATTTTAACTGCACCTGTATACCACAAACAAGTCAAAGAAGGGTGTTTCTTCAGCAAGAAGTATTTTCATCAAACAAGTTTATTGAAAATAGAATTGAAATAAAGGGTGAAGGTTCTCTCTCTCTGTAAATCAAGCTTCCTGTATGTTGAGAGGGATCATGGAAATTTCCTCAGACCAATAATCCTTTTACCCAAATAGTCCATTTCTGATGGTGACTAGTACAAGGTACTTCAGACCAGAATTACACGTTGAGAAAAGGATTTTTTACTGGATTAAACATAGTGATGCCCATGTCTTTTTTCCTCAGTGGTCACAGTTATTTTGGAGTCCAACGATCTGTGAGTAGCTCCAATTATTCCTTCCAGTGAGCATTACCTCATATCTGTTAACGGTGAATTGCATCTGCCATTTTACAGCCCATACACCTTACTTTGTTACTTCCACCAGAATTTTCTCAGTCTCCACAAGACTCGAATTACCTAAATAATTTAGTGTCAGATATAAACTTTGTCTTTCTGTTCTCTTGTCCTTGCCCCTCTTCCAGATCACATATAAATATGTTATGCGCCTGTCATAGGACAAAACATCAGGGCACCTTACTATTAACATTTTGACATATTGAACACTGTGCATGTACTCTTACTCTTTATTTTCTATTCCTCAATGTAAAATTTTAATCCATAACAACAATTTGCATTTTATGCCATAACAATTTAGGTTTTTTAAAATACTTTTGTGCAGATCTTCTTCAAAGCTTTGGGAAAATCCAAATAAATAATAACAGATTCTACTTAAGGGAAACATAATGGACTGTAATTCCCCAAGGCCATACCAAGTACCTTTTGTAAAGAGAGATAGTACATTTCCTTATTTCTAGTCTAGAGTGGCTGACTAATCAGAGCTTCTTTATTGTTGTGGTTTGGGAGAAGAATCACAGAGACTGATGGCTGTGGCCAATACGTTTTATTTAAAGACAGTTAAGCACACACACAACCAAATAGAAAGGCATGTGTGTCTGCCCTATAATTTGGGAACATGTAGAGATTTGGCTGGACATTATTTTGGGTAATGGTGTGAGCAGAAGTAAGAGAAGCAGGAGACAGCTCAGAAAAACAGTCCCAGCCTGGACAAGCATACTGTGGGACCCTTGGAGAAGCCTAGAAAGGAGGCTTCTGGGTTAAGAAGTTGGGGTTCTGAGCAATGAAACTGTCTCCTATTTTTGGTTCCTCCTATATTCCAGGGAAAAAGAAGATTTTGTACATTTCTTACAATAGAAATGATTGCATCAAAGGTACCTGATTTTATCATCCAAGTTATTCCCCTAAATGAACAATGGGCAAGACTCCAAATTTTGCTCACCACTCAGGCTAAAAGGGACAATAATAGTTTCGTTAATAGCTCAGCCACTTCACTCAGGAATTTCTTCATAACTTTTGGCTGTAGACCATAGGGGTTCAATTACTCTGGTCCTATCAACTTGTTCTAATACCTCCTTTTTTCAAACCTCAGTCTCTGACACTACATCATCCCATGCAGTGTTCTTGTAGGCATGTTGGTCCCAAGATATTAAAGACACAAGATGGATGAAGTAATAGACTAACTTCTGTTGGAGAGAGACACAGAAGCCCCAAAGAAAAGCTCCATGTGAACTTGTTTCATCTGAATGAGTGGGTTGTGCCCATGAAACCTCATGATACCATCTACATGTGCATGTTTTGTTAGTCTTTAAGGTGCTTGACTATTCACAAGTTTGGTTTAAAAAAACCCTTAAAAACAACAAATAGTCTGGTAGCACTTTAAAGACTAACAAAACACATAGATGGCAACATGAGCTTTCGTGGGCACAGCCCACTTCTTCAGATGACCAGAGTACTGGATGTCCAGAACTAAAATAAATAGGGGAGAAGGAAGGGGGGGGGGGGGGTGAAAAGGAAAGAAATGGGAGGGAGGGGAAAATAAGAAGAGGTAGTAGTTATAAAAATATCAAGGGGAAAGCCAAGCTGGAATGTAACAGGAAAAATAAATAGTCTATAAACATCTAAAGAGTGGATAGTCTAAAGAGGCAGATAAGAACCATTAGTTGGCAATAGAGAAGACGAGTACTAACACCAGATACTATACAGACAAAGAATCATTGACACCTTCATTGTTTGGTAGGTAGATAATGTCCCAGCCGACGGGTATCTTCATTTAATCCATTAGCACGAGTATCAAACTTGTGAATAGATTGTAGTTCCAGTCCACCCCTTTGTATTTGGCTTGTGGAATTGGTCTGTAACAAAACAACCACTTGAAGATCTGTTAATGAATGCCCTGTTAGATTAAAGTGGTCCCCAACAGGTTTTTATATGTTCCCTTTACGGATATCTGTAAATTCTATCTCGCAGGGACTGTCCAGTTTGTCCAATTTAGATTGCACTGGAGCATTGCTGGCATTTGATGGCATAGATTACATTCCTGGACATACAGTTACATGAACTTCTGATTTGGTGGCTTACGTGGTTGGCTCCAGTAATGAATTTGCTTGTGGGCAGAGTTGTGGCATCGGGGCTGATTGCAGAGCTGGGTTCCTGGATATTTATGATGTAGCTGTGTAGCATGGTTACCGGAGAAAATTTGTTTCAGGTTGGGGGGTTGTCTGTAAATGAGAATAAGCCTTTCCTCCAAGGCCTCTGAGAGTGAGGAATCATTTTCCAAGATAGGTTGTAAATTGTGAATAATACATTGGAGGGGTTTAAGTTGTGGACTGTAGATAATGACAAGTGGAATTCTGTTACGTAAAAAGATATTACATCATCCACCTTGTCTCTGCAATATATCATCTTAACTACCTTGAAAGAGTACAAAACGCATCACTTAACCTCTCCATTCAACTCCAGGAGATCCAGTGATTCCTTGGCAGACTTTTTATTTTAGATATATGTTAAAAAAAATTAAATCTTGTTTTTAAATTTTAAAAACAAAAATTTTAAATCTTGTTTAATTTTTATTGTGCCAACCTCCACTGCTATAGCCTAGACATGTTGAAACACCTGCAGGTATTTCCCTAATAATAATTGCAGTTGTTTCTGGTGGTTGCTCAGATATTATTTTTTTATCTATTTTTGATCTACAATATTTGATAAGGAATTTACCTTTATTGTGGGCTTTCTGTGAATGACAGCTTTAATGTTCAGTAGTGTCTCTAATAAAGGACCAAAGCCCCACAGTAAAGTGTCAACAGACATAAGTAATGCCCCTTCCTCTCTCTTCACAGAATGAAATCCTGACTGTTCTGGATATAGGATGGCCAGAATATGCAGTGGTGTTGAATGCACATTGAAAGCCATGGTTTTCACATAGGACAGGAATGCTCTGGGAGGGCCAGGGGAGATGTGCAAATAGAAACAGTACATTTAACTGCTCCTTAGAAACAAAGCAGTGTGGTACTCCAGCAGCCCTGCTAGCTGTCTAAGAATTTGACTAGGCTTTCTAGCCAGTTAACCTTCACCATTGCATGCCAATTCCTGCAGAAACTAAATACCTGCTTTGCCACTTAACACTCGCCTGACAGGAAATGGACACCTTCCCCATTCATCGGGTGAGGGAGAATAAGGCCCATGCACTCTACATCCTTAAAATATATAGTACAGGGCAATCTTTAACCCATTGCATGCATGAGCAGGTAGAAGCCATTTCAGTGCTTTCCCACTTCCATCTCTAGCCCTCCCCAGTGTTCATTATCCTTGTTATTACTCTACTCCTTAGGAAATAGTTCTCAACCTTTCTTCAGTCCATGTACTGCAAAAGAGGCCCAGAGGACACAAACCAATTGGTTCTTGATGAACTCTGATGGTGTTAGCCTCAGAAATTTACGCTGGGAAATCACTCCATGTGCAGAGAATGGTCAATATAACAAATAAGTTATTTATTCTGTATAGTTTTTCTTTAGTTTCTAGGTATAGCATCTTCTGTTATGTCTGCTGAACTAGAGTATGAATCATTTTTCTTTTGGTTTTGGTAAAATTATAATGTCTGTAGAATTTTGTTTTCACTACAAAAGAGACACTGTTCCTGACTATATTTTACCGAACCATTCAGAGCATACTTTTGAACCAATTTGGAAATAGCAGGGGTCCATGTACATTAATAAGGATCAGCCTCATGCAATTATTACTAGTTTTTCCACTGCAGCCTAACAAGAAGTGCATTGAGCTTAGATGCTGTTTTATTACTTAATAATATAAGAAATAACAAGGTTGAAAAGCAATAGCACAAAGGGAGTACATTAAATGTGATCAAACTACTAATTCTGCTGTAACCTTCTAGAGTGCCTTAAGGGCCATTTATTAAAAATAAAAAATAAATTGCTTCTGCCACTGTATAAATCCCAAAATATCCCAGGTCTTGAGGGCAGCATTTTGAAGAGGAAATATTAAATGTGTCAGAGGCAAAATTTGCTTAGTAGGAGTCTTTGGATTTCATTTAGTGATAACACCAGTACATGTGCCCCTTACAAATCATAATATGCACACAGTTTAAATTCCAAGCTAGATATCATAAAAAATAATGCCTGTGTTACATCAAAACACAGTTCCTAGACATACTCCATTTTGAAAACACTTTGTTTATTGCCGCTCGTGATAGTTCAAATTGCCAAAGGAGAAGAGAGGACATTTTTCAAGGAAAGACATCATATATTTAGCTCCCTGCTGCATCCTGAACCATCCTCATGATAAGAGGCTTTTCTTGGGATGCTTAAATTATGAATTATATTAAAATTAATATTTTTGATTGAAATCTGAATTCCTAAGACACCCATAAAAGCCTTCTATTAGAGGTTATAGGCCAGATTATGATTTATTTTAAACCAGTGTAATTGCAAAGTAACATCAACAAAATGAGTTGAGTTTTCCCACTTTTATACCAAGAGCAGAATGTGGCCTTAAAAAATTAATGCTGTCCTGCTTTAATATTGAGTTCACAGCCATGAAATATGTATTGCTTAAACAGTACACAGACACTAGAGTGATGAGCACCATACAAGTACCTATAAACAAACAAAAAAATAAATAACTGAACCATGAATTTTATTGAAATATTAAACAGTAGCAGTCTTCTGATGCACACAGATTGTGGCACAGCCAGCCATTCACCAACATTTCATACTTATACTATTATTTGTATTATACTAACACATAAAGGGCTCAATTGAGACCAGAGCCCCATTGATCTAGGTGCTGTACATACACATAATACGAGACAGTGCCTATTCTAGAGACATCTCCATAGACAAGAAAAAAAGAATTTATCATCAACATTTTACTAATTGGAAACTGGGCCATGGTGGGATTAAGTGAATACCCCAAGGCCATACAGAAAGTTGGTGTCAAAGCTGGCAACTGACCCATGGTCTTCAGAATCCCTATCCAATGCTCTAAGCACAACGCCAAACTCAGTCTGTTGCAGTAAGCACAGTGGTCATTGCTGCTCTTAAACACAGAAAAATTCTGCAGGCATTGGCAAAGTCAGGATGGACTGCTAAAAAAAAAATGGCCCTTTCTTAAATGCAGCAGCCAGGCCTGTTGACAGGGAAGACAAAAGGGGTGTGACAGGGTGTCTGCCCCATACTGGCCCTCTGAGGGTAAAAACCCAGCCTTGGGAGAGGGTTGAGCACAAAACCCACAGCCATGGCAGATAGTAGCCAATTAGGGCCTAGCTGGGGCACCATAAATAAGGGCTCCAGAAGGGAGGAGGAGAAACTCTTGCTGCAGAGCAGGAGGGACCTGGCTGCCAGGGGAAGCTGGGGGCTTCCTGAGACAGAGCAGTGCTGGGGGAAGGCAGGCAGAATTGCGAGCTCTGGCTTGGCCTCACTCCCAGGCTGCAGGGCCTGAGAAAAGGCCTTAGTGTACTGGGCTGCAGGGAGACAGCCAGGCCTGAAAGAGGCAGCAGGTCCCTACCCCCTTGCCAATGATGAGTAGCCATTTCAGACTGCAGTTTGCCCCTGTGTGGGGGGCTAGATGAAGACTGGCAGTGCATCACTGAGATAAGGTGGGTACAGGGAAACTGCGGGTTCCCTGACAGGGGAGGACCCCAGAGTGCAGAGACAGAACTACTGATAAAACACACACCCACATCCCAGAGGGGGCCAAGAGACACGGGAACGGGCACTGCCACAGGGCAGTGTCCCAAAGAGGACACCATGGTCCAAGAGCAACACAGATCCGGAACTGAAGCAAGGAGCGAGGACACAGGGAGATGCCAGCCAGAGGGAGGCGCCCTGTGGACAAGATAGTTCCTAGTGCTACTAGCAAGAGGCGCCGTGGCGGGGTCTGCCCCGTGATAAGGGGCAATTGCCCTGTGGGCCCTAAGGTGACCAGACATCCTCCTTTGAGGAGGACAGTCCTCCTTTTGAGGGGCTTGTCCTCCCCAATAATTATGTCCTCCTTTTGTCCTCCTTTGAAAAAAATTGTCCTTTTTGTCCTACTTTGCCATAAAAATATATCCCGCTGTTTTTTAAAGTATCATTATAGTGCAATTGAACCCCTGTTAAAAGGCTTAATATACAGTAAAAGTACACTTAGAGGGTATTTATGAAATGCTATTGTTTATTTTGAGCCATTTTAATTTAATGTCAATGTGATTTTTTTATTTGACACAATTAACCCTAAAAATGTCGAAGAAAAGAAAATGCCATTTCAACGAAAATTTACAAAGGAATTTCCTTTCATCAGAATTGTGGATGAAACAAGATATGATTCATTAGTGAAGTGTACTGTCTGTTCGGTGGAATTCAGTGTGGCAGTAGGTGGCCGATCCAGCATAACGAAGCATGTTTCATCAAACAAACATCAAAATTCTTTAACATCGGCATCAATGTCCCAGAAAGTTACAGACTTCTTAGGAAGTACATCATTTGGAGAAGACAAAAAGAATTTAGCAGCTGCCGAAGGTCTGACTGCGTACCACACTGTGATGCACAATCAAAGTTTTCGGAGCACGGACTGTAAGTCAAAACTGAATAGAGTACTTTATAATAAAAAATTCCATGGTGCCAGAACTAAAGGAGAAGCTATTATTCACAACGTTTTTCAAACTTACGCACAAGAGAATTTGAAGAAAGATTTAGATGAAACTAAATTTGTTACACTTCTTTTGGATGCTTTAAACCACTAAGATACAAAGTTGTATCCGGTGTTAGTTCGTTACTTCAGTTTTGAAAATGGTATTCAAATAAAAGTTTTGAATTTGGAAGCAATTGATGGTGAGACATCTGAAATAATATCCAATCATATAAAAAAATTAGTGGATAATCATAATTTGAATGATAAAGTTATTGCGATGTGTGCCGATAACACAAATACTAATTTTGGCAGTGTAAATCACAAAGGCAATAAAAATGTTCATAAGAAAATGATGCATTTACTTGGGAAAACGATTATTGGAATTGGTTGCAATGCCCATATTGTATCTAATGCCATCAGTACAGTATCAAGCTTGATGTCCATCGATGCTGAAGTTGTGATACCTCAAATTTATTTACATTTTGAATGATTTGCTGTAAGAGGTACATCATTAAAGACTTTTTGCGAAGAAGCCTCAGCTGAATATAAAAAAACTGTTGGGATATTTGAAAACAAGATGGTTAGCTTTAATGCCAGCCATTGAATGAGCGCTGCAATTGTTCGAGCCTTTAAAATCATATTTTCTAAGTTTGAAAAAATGCCCACTGATCTTGAAAAACTTTTTTAAGAATGAATCTACTGAAGTAACTCTGTATTTTGTTCACAATCAAGCAACTTTGTTCCAGTCAGTTATAAAAAGTATTGAAAAAGAGCATATAACTTCTACAGAAGTGGGATTGCATATTAAACAATTAAAGGAGCAACTTCAATCACGTCTTGAGTCCAACTTCCTTCCATTGGTTGTAATTACTAATTTAAACAAATTACAGGACAGCAATCTGGGAATGAAGAAAGAATTTACGAGGGAGGCGATGAGCTTTTATAAAAATGCTCTTGAATAGCTAGAAAATTGGACTAAGCATAACGAACCAGTGTACATGTTTGATTGGATTCTGCTGAATGAAGAATAAAATCCTTGAAACAGTTTTATTGGTTAAAGAAAAATTTAGCATCACAATAAATGACAATTTATTGTTAGATGAAGTACGAAGAATTAACAATATAATAAAAGACAATTAATGGACTGAACACGAAGTTGATAAAAAAATGGATGGAGATTTTTAATTTCTTAAAAGGAGCGACAAATATTGATGTTTTTAATGTTATATGATTGTTTTTGTTAAGTCTGTCTTATAAGACGACTAATATCGTGATAATTTATTTATATGATTATTTATATACATATACAAGTATGGTTTTTTTGTCAACTCAGTGTCCTCCTCGCACATTTTCAAATTCTGGTCACCTTATAGTAATTCAAAGGGGCACGGGGCTCCCAACCAAGGAATGCTGGGCCCTTTAAATTGCTGATGGAGTTCTGCACAGCATTCTCTGGGTAGCTTTTAGAGCTGCATGGGAAGGGGAATGTGCCACCTGCTCCGGGTGGCTCTGAGGGCAGAGTTGGGAGGGTGCACTGCTATGCTGAGGGCTAGCTGCCTCTGGCCCCACCTCTTTTGTGCAAGAGGCATGGATCACACATACCTTGCCCCCTGGCCTGTGGAGGCTGTCAGCTCCTCAGGCAGCAGCCCTTTGCTTAGCATTACAGAACTGAAGGATCCAATTGTTTAAAAAGAAAACACTGATAATGAAATTAGGGAAGTATTTTTGCTTTAACTGAAGATGTTTGTGTTTAAGCCAACCCTTGCTTCCGCTCCATAATCTGTCTCTGACTATTTGATTCTGCCTGTTAAATATTATGCTGGATTTGCAACACCATTTTTATGACAGCAGTGCAACATGCATAAGATATTGACTTCACTGAAGGATCAAGCAGAAAACAAATGGAAAGGTTAGACTGTGAACAGTGCTGCTAGTTGAAAACATGAATCTTCAATGGCAGCAACTGGAACACAGACATTACTGACCAAGAATGTTTCTTGAGCTGTAAAGGCTCTCTCTCAAGCTTGCTCCACTGTGAAAGTTCCTCTTATCGTCACAGACACAGAAGTACACGGCGCCAGAAATATCTCAGCCAATGAATCCGTGCCAGTGGGCCTGTGTTTTGTTTTGTTTCGCTTTAATTTAAGGCAACAAAAATAAGTAGTGCTGGTTTATGGGAGACAAGAAATCCCAGAGTGGGCATGTCTTTGTCAGTGTCTTTTCTTGTTTGATGCCTCATTTGTCTTCAGTGCCTCTGAGGCACATTCTTCTCAGCTTTACCAATGGATACACACCAGATCTTTTGTACCTAACGGTCCTAAAAGAGCTTTAGCAAGTGGCCCTGCTCCCTACACTCCCAAGGCTAATCTGTTGGATGGCAATATTCCCAGAGAACCTGCTATGGTACTGAGGCCTGCATTCTCAGGCCTGAGATTCTCAATGCAGAAAGGAGGAGTTTTTAGTGACAAGCTGAGCATTCTAGCCAAGAAGAATGGCAGCTGCAGATGGGACTAGTTCAAGAGACCAAGATGGGCACAAAGAGGGCACAGTAGCACTGGGGATGACTGGCAAACAGAAAGAGCAAAAACTAAGGTCAGATAACTGAGGTCATTATCCTTATGCTGGAAGTAAGTCCCTGCCCACTTCCCATAAGTATGAGCTGCAGGGTCCACACTCCCAGGCTACTGCTAGAGTGCAAGCCTCTTTCGAAAGAGGCTTTTTCGAAAGATACTTTTGAAAAAGCCTCTTTCGAAAAAGAGCATCTAGTCTACAACCAGTACTTTCGAAAAAGCAAGCCGCTTTTTCGAAAGAGAGCACCCAGGCAGTCTGGATGCTATCTTTTGAAAAAGCACAGTTTGCATTACATAGCGCCTTTTTTTGAAAGAGCACTTTCGAAAAAAGGCGTTCTCATAAAATGAGATTTTCCGCGGTCGAAAAAACTGCTGCATTCTTTCGATTTACTTTTGAAAGAACGTGGCAGCAGTCTAGACGCAGGGTAAGTTTTTTTGAAAAAAGGCCACTTTTTTAGAAAAAACCCTGTAGTCTAGACACACCCCCAGAGTATCTCTGCATCTCAGGAACAGTAGTTATGGGACCAGGGCCTGAACAAAGTAAAGGCAGGGGATGGGGAGGGAGAGAGGTAGGTAAATGGAGGGTATTTAAGCCAGAATGACTAACGAGAGAACCAAGCAGAAGATGGCACAATCTCTGACAGACCTTCAGGGAACAGTAACAAGAATTTAGGCATAAGCAACCACATTTTAGAGACAACTAAACATCCATGTCAATATTGCATTTGGGTGGCACACAAATGAACAGTAGCATGGAATTAAAAAAAAAAAAGAAATGTATGTTTTCAAAAGCACAAGAGATTAAAAAGGACAAAATGGTTAAAATGCTGACGATTCTGATTCTTTCATTGTTCAATGTTTATTTCACATCTCTTTATAGTACTTGCAGTTTCTATTTAAATAGTAGCACTGCATCATGTGCTGAACTACCACTCACTAATCCTGCAGTGACTTCACATGAGCCGTGACCAGCACCTATGCAGCAGTGCTGCTGCTCAGTGACTTTCCACTATTGCAAAACTGGAACCACAGCAAGTATCTGAGCTCTAGCCTGGTTGTCTCAGGGAAGAGATGCAATTTACGCCTCTCACTTATATAGAACATTTAAAAACATTGGTATTCTGTTCATGAAGTTGTACTCGTGAGTCCAGTGGAAAAATCTCAACACACTGGAGGCCACATAAAGGGTTAGATTTGTGCTTTTAGGGCTGTCCCTGATCTAGAGATAATACATAAGCTGTACTGCTCCAGGAGGCCTTACATTACTGGTGAGCAACCTGCAGCCCATCAGACTCATCTGCTAGCAGGCTGTGAGACATTTTGCTGGCATTCAGCATCTGCAGGCCCCACCCTGTGCAGCTCCCAGTGGCTTTGGTTCTCTGCTCGCAGCCACTAGGAGCTGTGGAAAGCAATAGCCAGAATGTCCCTGTGGCCTACTACTTCCCACAGGTCCCATTAGCCAGGAATGGTGAACTGCAGCCACCAGAGGGCTGCAGAGGGCCACGCCTGCAGATACTCATGTAAACTAACCATCTTGCAGCTCACCAGTGGATTGCCCTGATGAGCCAGTTGAGGCCCACAGGCTGCATGTTGCCCATCTCTGCCTTAAATACCCTGACGTGATATGGTAGGTGAAAGGGGGGCATTAGACCCCAGCTTCAATCCTAACACGCATCTGTCCATCTGTGTCCCAGACTCGAAGTAGGAAGCCTGAAATAATTACAGATTTAGTCTTTTGTGGTTGAGGAGAAATTTAATACCCCAAAAGAAAAGTTTCTACAGCTATCCCTATAGATAGCACTCTGCCTTGCTTAGCAACAGTGCAGCTTGAACCTCTCTCCTCTGGTACCCTCAGGACCTGACTGATGCCAAACCAGACAATTTGCCAAACCACAGGAGGTCAAATTGTCTAGCCACATTACCAATATTTCCACTGCTTACTGGAATTTTAGAAGACATTTAGGCTACGTCTATGCTGCTTCCTTTTTGCGCAAAAGCCTATGCAAATGAAATGCAGATTAGCATATTGCTGTGTTTCATTTGCATTATTAATTAGGGGCCGTTTTTGTGCAAAAGGCTTTTGCGCAAAAAGGAGCTGTGTAGATGGTTCCTTTTTGCACAAAAACCCCCTCTTGCGCAAGAGCCGTTCTACCTGAAAAAATGAGGACGAACGGCTCTTGCGCAAGAGGGGGGTTTGGTGCAAAAAGGAACCGTCTACACAGCTCCTTTTTTGCACAAAAGCCTCTTGTGCAAAAACAGTCCCTAATTAATTATGCAAACGAAGTGCGGCAATATGCTAATCTGCACTTCATTTGCATAGGCTTTTGCGCAAGAAGGAAGCCGTATAGATGTAGCTTTAGGGATAAATTGGAGCTGAATAACAGCACAGAACACTGAGAGCCAGGACTGGTGGCTGTAACCAAACTTAATGGGACTGCAGGAAACTTGGCCACACCCATGGTAAGTGGACATCCAGCTAACTAAAATCATGCAGGATCACAGATGTTGCCAGACCAGAAAGCTTGAACCTGTACTCCCAAGAAACTATTGTTCTTCTCTCCAACACAGAGTGAACACCACTGTCATAATGCTGTGAAATCAGGATGTTGGTCCTTTCTACACCAAACCTAAACTGCAGGCCTAACAAAAAACACACAGAGGTACGGTTATAGTGAGATAATGCACCAGCCTGCCATCTCCAGAAACTTCAGTGCACTATACTGGTTTTCAGTCACCAGTTAAATGAGAATGCTGGCTTGATCCTCATATAATCTAAGTCACAAGAGCCAAATCTCTTCTCACACCAGTTTGGAACTGGCATAACTACATTAGCTTTCAATAATGTAAGGCAAATAAGGCCAATAGAATTTAACAGAAATGTCAACTTTTTCTCATAAGGCATATTAAAATGTGATAATAGAAAAGCTTCCAAGGACTCTTGAAGTGTTTAACGTTCAAAATCACTACTAGCATAAAATAGGCATATCATTAACTTCAGGTGTTACATCAGCTTCATCAGTGATGAATTTGGCCCTAAGATTTAGCAAATCATTTGGATAAGAATGAAGTGAAGATATGCATCTGCTGAAGACCCAAGTAAATGAAGTATTGTCCAGCTCTTTCACCAGAAGCTAATGAAGTTATTACAAGCATACAGCCGAAGAGCAAAATTTGCCCCGACTTAACAATGCAAAATGAAATCCAGTTCCATTTGACAAGTAGTGCCATGCCTGCTCTACTGGGAAGTTTGTGTCTGTCAGTGTTGTACAATTCATGAAAACAAGTTGAAAACTTTAGATACTTGAATTTATTTCAAATGCTCCTTTAAGCTAGAATGTCTAACATAAAAAAAAAAGTATTTTAGCTGAACAGACTAAAACAGTTGGCTTTATTTGGCATGTAGGTTTAAACTAAGCCTGGTCTTTTGGGCTTTCTGTATTGACAATGTGGAATCTAACTTGAAAGGACTATCCCTATAAGCTACAGTAAAGTGTGTGTGTTTTTGAAACACAGTGTGAGTCTGAACTGTTTTTCGATTTCTTCCAATTAACCTTATATCAAGAGACCTAGTCACAAGCTTCAATACATTACATGAGGTTTGTGATTGTAATAGGATAGAATAAGATGGCAGCAGTGTACAAGTATAGTTATATTGTTATAAACCAATTGGGATGACTTCTGTGTCAGATCAGCTAGGTAAAGCATTTTAACATTACCGGGACTAATAGGGTGGAATGCAGGGCAATTGTGTCTTGAGTTTCTTTGTAGAATGAATGATTGTTCCACAGTGAATCTTTGCATGCAATGTGAAGGTTGCTGACACAATCAATAATCCCTTCCCTGCAAATATATATTATATATATATATATACAGTTCAAAGTTTCTTTGTGAATAATATTATACCATTTTCTTAAAATATTTCCCAGTATCAATAATGTGTTCACAGAACAGGAATCCAGCTGATTTTTAACATAAAATAGATGGCAAGGGTTCAGCATACCAGCAGGAAGCACAGAAATTATTCACTTTTTCCTGAAACTAACTTGATTAAAGTCAATGATCTCAGATACAATTAAAATAACCAAGTTCCCAACTTCACAGCAATAATTCTTATAAATTGATGATTCTCCTAAAGGACAACTGCAGTAGTGACAAATTTAAAAAGGCTGTATTTTTATTATTTATTTGGTGATAAGATAGATCTCCATAGGATCATGAAGCAGGAACAAGGAGTTTTTAAGTCATTTCATGGAAAAATAAAACTATTTTAAAGGAATAGCCAGTCACTTTTCTCATAGCCATTGTATAATCTATATGATCTTCATTTATATTAAAAAAAACTGTCATGGACTAAACTTCTTCTCTTGCTTTGGTATGTCATCATTAAACACCCTATTTTATTACACGATAGGACCATCAGAATGATTTTTCACCTCATGTAAGCATGCATTTGTCATGTGCACATTAGCACATGCATGTGAGCATCCCTGATTGGTATATTTATCTGCACATCGAAGCATTCATTACCTATGCATATATGCAACCCAAAGATCTATATTATATGGCTAGATCTGTGCAAGCAGAAAATAGGAATGTCAATGGTTAACCAGTTACCATCACTCAATATTACTTCATGCTTACTGGTTACCAGGGGCTCAGCTGGGCTGGAGCAGCCCTGCATCCAATATGGGCAGGGGGTGCTCCAGCCCAGCTGGAGCAGCCCACCTGCCACCTGCCCCATTTAAATGGTTAACTGATTAAACTGAATTTAACATCCCTAGCAGAAAAGGATGTCTTAAGCAGGTGCCTGGAGTAATAATTTTGCCATGTGGTTGGATGCATGCAGAATGGCAAGCCCAGGGAAAGGAGAACTCAAGGGTACTTCAGTAATATGGTCCCATTTTTAGACTCTCCTGCAGCAGCCCCTGCATGTCCTTTCATGCAGAGGTTACCTCCTGAAGGTAGGAGAGCTGTCAGCACCAACCTGTTGGGCAAAGGAATCAACAACAACAGCGTGGGGACAAGAGATGTACACTTTTCTTGCAGAGGGGGCCTCTAGGGAATGATCCACTTGAAAGCAATGAATGAGCATTCTCATGCCTACATTTTTCTGATAGGAGTGGGAGCACGGTGAGGTAGACTAAGGCCACCCGACTCAATAGATGCAGGAAGTATCCCATCACAAAGTGATCAGAGAGAGATGGTTCTGGTTGCTCTGCCAGAGAATGTCATGGCTCAATTTGCAAAGATGGCCCAGGCCCTTCTACAGCTATTTGAATTTTCAAAGACCCAGGACCAGTATGCAGTTTGCTTGTGTTGCATAAGATGTTGATGCTGAAGTGTGGTGTGCCCCTGTTGTCAGTGCTGTGGATTTCTGCTGCCAGAAGTGAGACGGACTCATCCTCAGCTGCTCTAGTAGCAAGAGTTTCCTCTCTGATTTGGTAGAGGACTCCTTCTCAAGCACCTATGTAATTTGCCAATCCTCAAGCCACATTATTGTGACATCCCCACCTCTGGCCTGTGTTGTCCCAAACTTTCCAGTGAAAGTCTACAGAATTCCCTGTGGAGAATCTGAACAGGGATAAGAGAAAGGTACTGAAAAGAAATTCAGATGCCACAAATGTTGATGGAGGGGATTACATAGTAAAGATAATTATATCTAGATATTTTAATTGTTTAAAAGTTAATACTTTTTTCCAAAATTCTCTAGATTTTTGCCATTTCTAGGATAAATAAATATGTGGAATTTTATTGGAATATGGTTAGCGGTATATTATATGGGGAACTTTGTGGCTATATTATAATGTCACCAAAAAGGCTAAGGTGAGCCAATTAGACTAATATGTACAGTGCCTTAAAGGAAACTAATAGTATACAATATACACACACACACACACACACACACAGAGTTTCCTTTAAGGCACTGTACATATTAGTCTAATTGGCTCACCTTAGCCTTTTTGGTGACACTATAATATAGCGACAAATATATTTTGCCATAATATATTGGCAAATATCTCTAAGAGTGACAAGATATGGACAAAAAAATCACAGCTTTTCAGAATTACCTCAAATCAGCAATGGATCAGGTACATATCTTTAGATTGTCAGTTCATGTAGTATATACCCCCAAAATTAAACACATTCTTATGTTCTAGATTATTGAAAAGAACAAGTATTAATGAAGGAGAAAAAAGGGATTTCAGCTTCTGACAATAATAGAATGAAATAACCATCAGCATAATTCATTTTTAATTAAACCAAATGCTCCTTATTAATTTGAGGACAGTAATTAGCTAGTTCTTAAAAAAAAGTTCACAGTAAAGGAAACTTTGAAAGCTACTCAGTTCAGTAACTTTCTCTTTCCCAGGGTTCTATTCCTGGCAGGGAGGTGATACTACATAAAAAGACAAGGACCATGTACCTCCCAATGGGGCAAACTCCACCTCTTCCTTTGTAGGCATAAAGGCTAATCTCTGGCATCATAACTGGTGTAGGACTCTCTCTCCTTCCCCACCCCACCTAATTTCCATGAGAAGTGAAAGAGAAGCAGAGGGGGAAGGAGAGAAGAAAATCCAAAATTGTGATTTCATTTGAACTAACAAGAAAAATATTTTAAATGAACATTTGGATGAAAATGACATTCTAAAAGCTATTTCCACTAAAATAACTCTGAATTATTTTTTCTTCAACCACCTTTGTGTACAGGTTAAGTTCACATTTTTATAATATAGACTTAACTAAATTATTTTCTGAACATATTGTGCAGTTTACCTATTTTGATTTATTTCTTCCCCTTTCTCATCCAACCTCAAGATATAACGTCACCAAAAAATTAAAAAAGAAAATATCTTTCTTAATGGCTCTAATCCAGCAAAGCACATTTTGAAACTGGTACAGCTTATGCAAAGGCCCATTGGTCTCTCTGAACACTGAGAAATGCATAGCTAGTAACCAGGCTGGCTTACCTGTGTGTTAGCATTGTTAAAATGGAAGTTAAATTGATAAAAATGTGTTTAATGTTTTGACCTGATGAAACAATTGTAGGATGCTGCATGTATTGATCTCATTTGTAACACCTTTAGCCCAATGGTAAAAATGTATATGGAGTGTTTGCAGGGTAAGCTTCTGTAATTGTTTAACTCAAAGAGGAAACCAGCATTAATTACGGTAAAATGCTGGTCCTGCATGTAAGACCTATTGAAAGCAAATAAGCCACTGTAAAGTCAACCAAGGACAAAAACTTTGTTGATTGCTCCATACACACTTGTGAGGAGGAAATAGGCTCTGACACTTGTTTCATCAGTCTGGACTCTGGGGGATGGAATAAAATTCCCTGAAGGAATTATATCACTGTGCTGCTTGGAATTTGGACAAGGCAATATTTCTGAGCTTAAGCAAGGGATCCCCAAGATGCTTAGCTTGGGTTAGCCCTAAAAGACACATACAAGCTTGCATACTAAAGCAGCTTCCATTACCTTTTGAAACCTAAGACCAGCTCATTTGCGTGTGTGTGTTTATCTGCTCTAATCTTGTAAATAACTCATCTTTTTCTTAGATAATATTTAGAGAAACCAGGGGGATAATATATCTTTTATCTTGTTCTCTGTGAGAGACAAGCTTCCAAGTTAAATAATGCTCTACTTCAGGTCTCAGAAATTTACTCAACCCAAGCTTGAAAACTTGTCTCTCTCACCAACAGTCCCATAAACATTTTTACTTCCCCAACCTTCTCTCTCATGAGACTGACACAGCTACAACTTCACTGCATAAAATAAATCTCTAGATAATTAATTATAGGATTGGCACAGGTAGTGTCTCTTTTGAGACAGCGAGGCAATGTCTACACTACATTGTTGGGGTTTTTTTGTGGCAGGGCAATGCAAATGAAGTGCTGATTAGCATTTTTGCACACTTCACTTGCATAGTCTCTTCTGATCTGTTTTTGCGCAAGAGGTTTTTGCTCAAAAACATGCAGTGTGGATGTTTCCTTTTTGCGCAAAAAACCCTTTTTCCACAAAATGGAAATGTCCACACTGCATGTTTTTGTGCAAAAACCTCTTGCACAAAAACAGATCGGAAGAGACTATGCAAATGAAGCACGTGCAAATGCTAACCAGCGCTTCATTTGCACTGCCCTTCTGCCAAAAAAACATAGTGTAGACATAGCCCTAAAGTACATTTGACCAGCGGTAAGTGACTGGTCTTTTGGGGTTGGGAGGGGCCTGACATTTGTGATTGCTTTATGATAGATGGTCCCTTACACCAACAAGCTGGATGGCAAAATATAGATCAGAGTATTCAAGGGAACTGTCCATAATTCCATGTTAAGGCTGTTGTGGTGCTTGTGGAGTTCCCACTTGATACTTGTCTGGTAAAATCTAAGTAAAGAATGCACAGCTATTTTGGGATTAGTGAGTCACTCTAGACAGCTTGAAACAAACACATACATTTAAACTATTGGAATACATCTGAGTGCAGTATCAAAGATTGTTAAGCATATCTTGACTAAATAGTTTATTAATACTAATATGTACAAACTTAGTGGAGTACAGTACAGCTTATGGAAACAACTCTTCTTAAAGTTCTCATCTATTTCTCTTCTTTGTGTTCAGATTAACTCTCGTATGTATTGAAAACAGTGTCTTTTTTACTGGTGATCTGCCCACCTTAACAATATATCTTCAATTCTTCCCCTTTCTCATCCATCCTTTAGATGTAAAGGCACCAAAAACCCTAAAAAGAAAATCTTTTCCTTAATGGCCCTAATTCAGCAAAGCACTTCAATTACTGGATGATAGCCAATATGCTTAGTTTTGTGTCTCTGTAGAAAAACAAATTAATAAGGTAAGAGTTTGTTGCTGGTCTGTAGTTGCTTTATGTGTTGTTTAAATCACTAGTTTTCAAATTTTATTTCTTGCCATGCAGCTGAAGAAAAATTTTTAGGCCCACAACCCCAGTATAATTATCTCTCTTAATTAGAGTGTGGGCTCCAGTGTGAGGCCACCAATAAGGTGTTTGGAGTGCAGGAGGGGCTCTAGGTTCGGGGGAGCTGAGGACTGGGACATGGGACTAGTGCTTGGGGACTGGGTGTGGGGTTACCTCCAGTGGCTTCCAGTCAATCAGCAGCACAGCATGGGGGAGGAGGTGCTGAGGCAGGCTTCTGCTCTCACCTGCAGGTACCATCCTCCTCCCCCAAAATCCTGTTGGCTGGGAAACAGCCAATGGGAGTGTGGAACGTGTGTTCAGGGTGGAGGCAGAGTGCAGAGCACCGAGGCCCTCCTCCTTCTTACGACACATACCTATTAATGGCTGGTTCTGGTGCACAGCATGGTCTGTGGTGCTAGGACAGGCAGGAAGCCTGCCTTAGCCCCCCTCCCTGTACTGGGTCACCATAATGCAAGGTGGCCCAGTGCTTGATATTCCATTACCCATTACTGGGTTCTGACTCAGTTTGAAACCCACTGGTTTAAGGAGTCTGTTTAAGTCCAAAATGCAAATTAGAACCAGATCCTTTTCTCATATTTTCTGCAAACATTGGCAATACAATATTCAACATTAGAAAGCCAAAATTCATCAGCATAAATGATCAATTGTTAAAGCACCGCAGCGGGACTGCTGAGATCGGAATTCATTTCCCTACTCAGTTACAGATTTCCTGTACGTCCTTACACACCTAGGACCAGATTTTAAAATGTTTGAAGGGGCCAAAAAACTGATAGAAGCCTAGTAGATTTTCCAAAGCATCTAGGTGAATTTCAGGTAATAGACTTTGTTTTATGTTGGCCTTTTTTTCCTCTGAGCCTTATCTGCAAAATAGGAATTATAAAGCTTTCCTATCTACAGGGTTTGTCAGGGCTGTTCCCCACTCTGGCACTCAAGAGTGAAGAAGATGAGGGTCTGCAAAGAGATCAAAAGAAATAAAAACCCTTTGCCTCTACAGGCATTGGTTACCAAAACTCCTACTTCCTTTCCCCTCCGCCCCCAAATCACCGCACACAGATTTTGGGGAATTTGCTGCCACCATCAAGAGCTTTTTGATCCCTAAAAAAACTGGGGGTGATTTCAAGTGTTCACCCCTGGAGATACTTCAAGCTCCCTAAAGAGCTTTAAAAAGAAAAGAGAAAAACAAGCTACAGTCTCTGGTAGCTGACCCCTCAGTCAGAGACATGCAGATACACACAGACAGACCTTCCAGAACACAAGAATCAAATCATCACCTTAAAAGAAATGATTTTGTATTACAAAACGAAAGATACACTTGATAAAGCATACTTGGTTGCTAGATGTTACAGAGCAACTAAGGAAACCAAATTAAAACAGAGGAAAAAAACTCTGGCACAATGCTTAGATGGTAAAGGAAGAGGACAGGCACAGAATCACACAGAGCAGTTCAAACCAAACCACAGAATAAAGAAAAATTACCCTGAACGTGTTACTTCTAATTTTTTTCTTTTTTCAGTCCACTCCCCATACCCTGAATTCTGTGACTCAGGGTTGTCCTGCCTGGGTTTTAAATCATTCTCCGTCTCTCAACTCCTGGTTTATCCCTCCACACAAAGAAAGCAGGCAGGGAATCTACATCCAATTCAAGTTTCAAAATGGTATGTCCATTGGTTCTTTGGCTCCTTGCCAGCAACTTTGCTAGCTACCTGAGTTAACCCCTTAGTCACCAGGTGCTGGTCCACACTCCTGTCCGTGACTTGGGTATTAGGACACTAAGAGTGCATCTACACAGCAGGGTTTATCTCGAAGTAAGCTATGCAAATTGAGCTATGCCAATTGTGTAGCTTATTTTGAAATAGCTTATTTCGAAATTGGGAGCACGTACACAGCACTTATTTCAAAATAGAGCATTCTTCCTCCAATTTCCCTTACTCCTCATACAATAAGGATTACAGGAGTCTGAGTAAAAAGTCCTCCAGCTTGACTATTTCAACATTATTTTGAAATAACAGCCTGTTGTATAGACATGGACTAAGCTTTTTCGAAATAACACCAGTTATTTTGAAATAATGTTGCGGTGTAGAAGTACCATAAAAGCATGATTGTAAGGTGCAGATATTAGGTGATGGGAATCAGAAGTACAGATTGAATCTCTCTAATCCAGCACCCTCAGGACCTGACCATTGCCAAACCAGAAAATTTGCAGGAGTTCAGTATTGTCTAGCAGCATTGCCAACACTTCCACTGCTTCCTGGCTCTTAGAAGACATTTCAGGGTAATTTAGAGATAAATAACAGCACAGAACACAGAGCCAGGACTGATGGCTGTAAAACTCTATGGGACTGTGGGAAATTTGGCCACACCCATGATAAGTGGACATCTGGCTAATTAAAATCATGCCGGATCACGGATGTTGATGGAGTAGAGAGTACCAGATTAGAGTTTTTCCACATGTACTGATCTGTCTCAGATAATGATGGCATAACTATCACAATTATTTAGTAGAATGAAAGAAATTTGCATCAGGAGCTCCAAGAACACCTCTAATCCATGCCTCCCTCCCCATGCTGAAACAGGACAATTATATCTAGATCAACCCTGACCAAGCACCTTTATCTGTTATTAATCACCTCCAATAAAGGGGATTCCACAATCTCCTTTGATACCTCTTTTCAGTGTTTAATTCTCCTTACAGTTAGAAGAGGTGGATGAAGCAATGTATTATATTGGACGAAATTCTGTTGGTACAAGAGAGACAAATTGCAAGTTCCACATAGAGCTTTTTTTCAGCTTTAGGTATCTAGAATGTCCCAGTTAAGTATAAATTGGCACAGATTGTTAAGAATAATGGGTTAAACACATATTGCAGCAAAATAATGAGGACAATAACACCTGGGCAATCACAAGAAAAAGCAATCTTACATATATAGCCTTCTATTTAGAAAAAGTTTGTCCTTGCTGCAGATGAAGCCCATTACTTCTTAATCTGTCTTTAGTGGACATGGGAAACGTGATCACCATCTTTTTTAGAACACTCCTTAAATTATTTGAAGACTGTTGCCAAGGTTCCTCCCCTCAGTCTCCTTTTATTTTCCCCAAGAGTGTCTCCTATATGTCTATCTTTTTTAAGATTGTGGGGCCGAGAATTGCACATAATATCGAAGGTAAGGACTGACCGGTGCTAAACAGAGCCACACAATTTTTTCCTCATGTCTTACATGCAACACTCCTGTTAATACACTTCAGAATATTAACCTTAATTTGCAGCTCCAACACTTTGACAATTCATATGCAACTTTTGATTAATTATAACACACATGTCCTTTTCAGCTATACTGCTTCCTAGCCTGTTATTTCCCATTTTGTATTCATGCAGTTATTTTTTCCTTTCCAAATGAAATGTTTTGCACTTGTATTTATTGAATTTCCTGTTGAGTTCAGACGAGTTTCTGCAATTTATCAAGCTCACTTTGATTTCTAATCCTATTCTTTGAAGTACTTGCAAGCAAGCCCACCCAGCTTGATGTGATCCAGATTTATAAACATACACTACACTCAATTATCCAAGTCATCATTATTCTTCACTTAAGCTCATCTGAAAAAAAATAGGTTTTGTCCATGAAAGTTCAAGATACTATATACATTTTTGTTAGTCTCTAAGGCTAGGTCTACACTACAAAGAAAAGTTGGAAAAAGATACACAAATTGCAAAGAGGCTTTTCTGAAATTTGGCTCGTCTGCACGTGACCAAATTTTGTAAAAACCTCCTCTTTCGACACATCCCTTCTTCCTCATACAATCAGGATTTCAGGGATGGCGAAAGAACACGTCTGCTTTTTCAGAAATTGTTTTTCGAACGTGTTCCTTGGACATGGCAGAGTTTTTCTGGGATACTTCTGACCCCGGAAAAGCTCTGCAGTCTAGACATAGCCAAAGGGTGCATCTACACAGCAGAGCTTAACTCAAAATAAGCTACGTAAATTGAGCTACGTCAATTGCGTATCTTATTTCGAAATACGGAGTGTCTACACAGCACTTATTTCAAAATAGAGCACTCTTCCTCCAACCTCCCTTACTCCTCGTACAATGAAGGTTACAGGAGTTTGATAGAAGTCCTCCAGCTTAACCGTATTTTGACACTATTTCAAAATAACTACCTGCTATGTAGATGCAGATAAGGGTATGTCTACACTACAAAGTTAATTTGAACTAAGTTAGTTCGAATTAGTTAATTCGAACTAAGCTAATTCGAACTAACGCATCTAGACCCAAAAACTAATTCGAATTAGCGTTTTGCTAATTCGAACTAGCGCGTCCACACTGATTGGGCGCTGGGTCGCATTTAAGGGCAGCTGAAACCGGTTCCGGCAGGGCATCAGGTCAGTAGTTGCTTTGTGTGGCTGCTGTCTGAGGCTATCTGAGGCTCGTGCTTAAAGGGACCCCCCTGGACAGCCGGTTCTCAGCTTCTCCACTTGCTTGCCTACCTCACTGAGGGACAGCAAAGCGTTTTCCTCTGCGCCTGCCTGTGTCAGTGGTTCCCATTGGGGACGCTGCCACAGTTGGCACCATGGAGCCAGAGCTCGCCCTGGGCATTCTGCTCCAGTTTTTGGACTTGCTGCTGCAAGCCTGCCAGCCATGGCTGGAGGCTGCCTGGCACCACCTGGTGCATGTCAGCCCCCTGCCTCTCCACCTGGCCTCCCTGGGGGTCATGGAGGAGCTGCAGCAGCGCCCGGATGCCAGCATGCCCCGCCGCATCTGGCGTCTGGACACCAGCAGCGACTGGTGGGACTGCATCATCCTGGAGCGCTGGGGAGACAGACAGTGGACCCAGAACTTCAGCATGAAGAGGGACACCTTCCTGGAGCTCTGCGAGTGGCTCGCCCCTGCTCTGCGGCGACGGGACACTCACATGAGGCCCGCCATCCCCCTCCAGAAGCGTGTGGCCATCGCCCTGTGGAAGCTCTCCACGCCGGACAGCTACCGATCCGTCGGGAACCAATTCGGCGTGGGGAGATCCACTGTTGGAGCAGTACTCATGCAGGTACGGCACTCACCGGCCACTGGGCCGGGGAGGAAGGGGGCTGCAAGGAGGGAATGGGCCGCCCCAGGGAAAATGGGGGCGGGGGAGGAGGTGACAGTGCCCCACATGGGAGGGTTTGGTCTGTCCTGGCCGTACTACAGGCCGCGGCAGTGGCCAGGATCGCAGCAGGAGTTGCTTCTGGGAGTGGGGTGCGGGGCAGTGCCAGGGAACGAACACTCCCAGCCACCTGGGCGCCCCAGTGATTCGTAGTTTGCTGTGTCTCTCTGCAGGTGGTCAAGGCCATCAACCAGGTGCTGCTGCGCAGGGTGGTCCGCCTCACCGATCTGGACGCCATCATCCAGGGGTTCGGCGCCCTCGGCTTCCCCAACTGCGGGGGGGCCATCGACGGGACGCACATCCCCATCCGTGCCCCGGAACACCAGGCCAGTACATCAACTACAAGGGGTACTTCTCCGTCCTCCTGCAGGCCGTGTCTGACCACCGGGACCAGTTCACGGACATTAATGTGGGCTGGTCTGGCAAGGCACACGACGCCAGGGTGTTCCGCAACTCCTCCGTGTGCCAGAGGCTGCAGGCCGGGACCTTCTTCCCCGACCGCCACATCAGGGTCGGGGACGTGGACATGCCCGTCTGCCTGGTGGGGGATGCAGCCTACCCTCTACAGCCCTGGCTGATGAAGCCGTACACGGGGCACCTCAACCCCTCCCGCCAGGCCTTCAATGCCAGGCTCACCAGGGCCCGCATTGTGGTCGAGGGGGCCTTCGGACGACTGAAAGCCAGATTTAGGTGCCTCCTCACCCGCCTCGACCTCACCGAGCACAATATCCCTCCCATGGTGGCAGCATGTTGCATGCTGCACAATTTGTGCGAGTGGAAGGGGGAGGCTTTCCTGCCAGCCTGGATGGCTGAGGCTGAGTGCATGGCTGGCCACTACGCTCAGCCCCACACCGCCGCCGTCCGGGAGGCCCAGCGGGGGGCCATCCAGATCTGGGAAGCCCTGCGGGAGACCTTCCTGGTGGAGGAGGAGGACTGAACTCTCCCTGCATGCCCCATTGGGGCCTTCTTCCACCCTCCCCTCCTTCCCCTTTCCCCTCCCTAACCCCCCTTCCTAATGTTAAATAAAGACACCTGTTTTGCAAACAACAATCTCTTTTTATTGTACATAACTGGGGTGGGGGGAGGGGGGAATGAGGGTGGGAGAGGGGAGGGGGAAACCTGGGAGGAGGGAGCTGGAAGGGGGAGGAAGGGGAGGAAGGGAAGGGAAAGCTCAGGGTTGGGGGTCCTGCTGGCTCTCCCGTCTCGCAGCACTGCGGGTGCAGGGGCGTCGGGGGGGAGTGGGTGTGGAGGGTGGGGCAGGAGGGACGGGGGGTGTGGAGGAAGTGGGAAGGGGAGCAGGGGTGGGAGGAGGAGTGAGAGCTGGGGCGGCCGCAGGGGCCGGAGCAGCAGGAGGCAGGAACCTGTCCACCAGGGTCTGGAGGTGGCCTCTGAGGGCACGGCCCTGCTCCTCCAGTGCCTCCAAGCTCCGCTGCCACAGCCGCAGGTCCTCCCAGACCCAGTGGTCCTGGGTGCAGAGCTGGTGCTCCAGTAGCCGCAGGTGCCGCCGGTGGTAGTCCTCCAGGTTCCTGGTGCGCCTGCTGGCCCGGGTGCGGGTGGCTGTTGCAGGCAGGGTGGTGCGCCCTGCAGTCCCAGGTGCTGCGGTTGTGGTGAAACAAGAGCAGTGGTCAGTTCTCCTTGGGGACACAGCCCCCCAACCCCCCTCTGCAAGGTGAGGTCAGTGTGTGGGGAACAGGCCAGGGCCCCTGCATGACACCCAGCTGCTGCTCCGTGGTGGGCAAGGCCCAGGTGCACGGTCCCTGGGCTCCCTCTCCCCCCACCTCCCCGTACACATAAGGGGAGCATGATGGCACTCACATGTGGAGGCCCCCTCGGCCTCGGATGAGACAGCCGATGTGCTCTGTGGGATGCCTCGGGGGTCCTGGGTCCTGGGCAGGCTCCCTGCAGGCTCCTGGCTCTCAGCGTCCTCCTCCTCCTCCTTGGTGTCGGGGATGGGTCCCTCTGCCCCAGGGTCGATCACCACCTGGGGGGGCATGGACTGTGTGAGCCCCCAGGATGCGGTCCAGGGCCTCATAATGAGGGCATGCCTCTGGGTCGGCCCCTGGCTGGGAGGCCCTGGAGTAGGACTGCCGCAGGTCCTTAATTTTGCAGCGGACCTGCTCCCGGGTCCGCATGTGGCCTCTGGTGGCCAGGCTGACAGCCATGCGGCTGTAAACGGCCACATTCCTGTGGCTAGTGCGGAGATCGTGGACGTTGGAGGCTTCCCCCCAAACCTCGATGAGGTCCACAATCTCCGCACTAGACCAGGAGGGTGCCCGCCTCTTGCGGCCCCGGGCAGGCTCCTGGGAGCCGCCAGCCTGGTCCTGGGAAGAGGCGGAGGGCTGGGTGGCAGCGGGTGGCTGGCTCATGCCGTGCCAGGTGCAGGGTCTGCTGGCTGGGTGCTGGCAGGCTTGCAGCTGGCACGAGCAGTGTAGCCAGACCGTGCCCCTTTAAGGGCTCCGGGGCCGGGAGGGGGGCAGAAGAGTTTCCCTGGCTTGGCCCAGAGTGGCCACCAGGGCAAGCTGGGAAGGGCTAGCCTCCAACTAGTTCGAATTAAGTGGCTACACAGCCCTTAATTTGAACTACTTAATTCGAACTAGGCATTAGTCCTCGTAGAATGAGGTTTACCTAGTTCGAATTAAGCGCTCTGCTAGTTCGAATTAAGTTCGAACTAGCGGTTTGCATGTGTAGCGCCTATGAAAGTTAATTCGAACTAACGGCTGTTAGTTCGAATTAACTTTGTAGTGTAGACATACCCTAAGTTATTTTGGAATAGTGCTAGTTATTTCAAAATAGTGTTGCAATGTAGACATATGATAAGGTACCCCAGGACTACTCATTGTTTTTCAAGTCATTATTGAAAATGTTGCTTATTACCAAAGCTAGGAAACACCTTTCTAGGGCCCCCACTAAATATACCTTCCAGTGAGATAATGATTCACTGATAGTTTGAGTTTGAGTTTTTTCAACCAGTTAGGCTCCCCACTTATAGTAATTATATCTGGACCATATTTCTGTAGGTTGCTCAGGAGAATGTCATTTGAGACTATGCCAAAAGTCTTACTAAAAAGCAAGACACATGTCTACTGCTTTCCTCTTATCCACTAGGTCAGTACTGCTCTAATATTCTAAATATAGGGAAATACTGCTTTCTCTCAAATATTGCTACACAGTAACTGTACAACCTATTGTTCCATAACCTAACATAAAATCAACTATCTTAGAAAATTATACATCACTATTCTTTAAAATATATACTATTGACAGAAATATTCATTAAGCAAACGTGCTCACACATAAATTGAAAAGTATAATAAAACTATTTTTATTCATCTAAATAACAAAAAAATCTAGGGCTCTTACTCTTTTACAAACTGTCATATCCAATCTCTGATGAAAAATTATACTTATTCCTCATCTGAAGTTTGGGACACCAAAAATTTATTGCTATGAAAATTAACATGCTCCAAACAGTGGATTGTGAATTAAAGTGAAGTACTAACTGCAGTAAAATAAGTTTAATAAATATCTGTTCTGTGTAATGTCTTAGGTAATAAAAATAAGACAGTATATTACATTGTGAACATTTTCTTGATATGATGTTTATTGTAAGGATTTATTTTATTTTGCATTGTTTGTTTTTCTCCAGATGTTCTCAACTATTTAAGCCTTTATAAATCAATTATGTATTTATAACCTACCTGATAAATACCATGTATACTATGGTTGAATGGAGTTGGAAATACTGTAACAATAATAGTTTGCAAAAAAGTCACTATCCTCAGACAGAACGGAAAGAACCAATTACATGGTACCTCTTCTTCAAGCACCTCAAAGTTTACATCAGATTCTCTTTAGAATTCTACATTGCTTCAGTCTCAACTAGATCATTTATTTACATCTGTAAGCTCTTCTATAGATGGCTGCGTAAGATCAGTTTCAGCCTCCCACAGCCACAGTATTACACACAGAAGAATCCCAATTTTATGAACAACCATTTATATGAAACATTTTTCTGTCACCAAAATCATCTCTTTGCCACTGAATGCAACTTCCATCCTTCAGCCAACATTCAGGCAGCTGTACACATTTGAAAAGTCAGAGATTTGGCAGGCAAAGAAGAGATGCAGTTCTCTCAAACAAAAAAAGCTCAAGCACTGTACACATTTGTCACCTTTCATTCTGCACACTATTGTTGAATGATTAATACATTCATTTATGCAGAATACCTTTTCTAATCATGACATGTTCCATATCATGTGCTTTGCAATCCCTGTTTAATTCATAAAATAGATGTACTGTACAACAGATGGGAGAAAGCTGTGGAACCAGGCCCACTGATGGGGTGGGAAGCAAAGATGACAGTTTCCCTGGGCCTAGTGATTTAAAAGGTTCCTAGAGCTATGAGCTGCTGCTACTGCTACTATTGCAGCAGTGGTGGAAGCCGGTGTCCTGAGCTCTTTAAATCACTGCTAGAGTACTGTGTGATGCTTTCTAGGAGCTTCTCAGGGCCTGGGGAGGCCCTTCATGGCATTCTCCAGGCAGAGCTGAGGGCTAGCTGCCCTCAGCCCTGCCCCTTCCACCTGAGGCCTCAACCTTCTGGGAGCTTGAAGCCAGACCCCATTGCCCAGGGGCCCCGCAAGTCTGCTGGCCGACTATGTGGAATCATCCATCTCTGGAGGACGGAAGTTCCTGGCATAGGCTCATGTCTATGTGCTTGGGTAAGCAAGCTTCTCCCTCCTTCTAATGTCCATTGGAGGGGAGGAGTCTATCCACTACACAGACATACAGTGATTATGAGAGGGTTACACACCTTTCAATATGATTGAAAGCAAAAAGTTCTCAAGGATGAAGAGCAAGAGCCAGTTTCTCAGCTACACAATTACTATACCTGATATGGATGACAGAGAGCAGAAAAGTAGCTCAGTCATTTACTTACCCTTTCCGCCTCCCACCATGTCACACTGCATGGCTTTGGTGTCCCATTTGCCATCTCCCCGCCCCCCCCCCTCCCCACACACCATTGCCCCCCATACAATTCTGAGACGCTTCAGGTCTGCTGAGAGTTAGCTTCTTAGGGAAGACACTTCAGTAAAACATGTTTTGACCGCCATAATGTAGTAGTACTCCAGTAAAGATTGATGTAGAACCAACTACACCAGCTTTACACCAGCTGCTGATTCTTATTCTATGAAGGAATCTCCAGGTAGCTAACAACAACAAGTTTCCATTACCTATGTACTGCCAAATGGCTATCAGACTGCTTGGAAACAATGGTGTGGATTTAAAAATCTAGTTTTTTATGTTGGTCTCATGTAACAATCTGCTTTGCAAAACTACAGTTGAGAAAAACGCATCTTTGTTTATGTAATTAGGTATCTGACTTGATCAGTTCCCTCTAGTAAAAAATCATTCCTTGTCTGGAATTCATCAGAAATAAAATTCAAATCCTGGATTTACTTTAAAGTTTTTCTCTTGCGAAGACTTTTCTCTGTTATTTGTAGCACTTGCTGTGCAAAGTGCTACAAAGGTCTGACTGATAAGCTTTGATTTATTAATTGTGTAAAATGACCAATTATAATATATTATTTGGATGTACCTTTGTCCCTTCAGATGTTGAGATTAGACCCAAAGTAGTCATATGTGCTCAGTAACATAACTATGAAGGAACCCCAAAAACTTGAATCAAGCATCTGTGTCACTAATGGCTTATCTGTGCAAACAATTTGTCCATGGCAAGTTGGGCTGTGAATCTACCCTGTACTAGCCGGCTGCAGATAATCTACGTGCACCCCGCTGACACCCATTAACAGTCTGTTGATGCACTTTTGATCTAGTTCTATTTCAGAGAGGATAAGCCCCAGTTTTTCTAACAGCAAATGGGGATTCCGCTTTAGATATGAAGCAGTGATGGAATGAAAATGGATGTTTGTGGGGTTTGTTTGTTTGTTTTGAGGAGTCAGAACATTTTTTGGGGAAAAAGACCTGTAGCTCAGCTGCACCCATTTCATAAAATCAGATATTTAGAGGGGTTTCCCCAAAAATGTTCATTTTAACATAGCTATGTCTACACTGGCACGTTCTCACGCAAAAACTCTTTTGCGGAAGAGTTCTTCTGCAAAAAACTCTTCCAGAAGAGAGCGTCTACACTGGCATGTGCTTTTGCGCAAGAGCATCCATGCCAGTGTAGACGCTGTCTTGTGCAAGAAAGCTCTGATGGCCATTTTAACCATAGGGCTTTCTTGCGCAAGATATTCATGTTTCCTGTCTACACTGGCCTCTTGCGCAAGAACAGTTGCGCAAAAGGGCTTATTCCTGAGCGGGAGCATCAGAGTTCTTGCGCAAGAAGCCCTGATTTCATACATTAGAACATCAGTTTACTTGAGCAAGGACACGTGGTCAGTGTAAACAGGCAGCAAGTTTTTGCGCAAGAGCGGCCGCTTTTGCGCAAGATCACGCCAGTGTAGACACAGCCCATCAGACATGTAAATTCATAGATTTTTACAACCATTCTCATTTAAACTAGCTCTCTTAAAGGACACAAATGTTCAGAAAAATTGATATTCATTTTGTAGAGAAGAAAAAATTAAAACCCTCAGATAGCTAAGATTTTCATTTGAAGACATTGACTACTTTCAAAAAGAAAAAAAAAGTGTTTTGAAATAATCAGTTACATTGAAAAACATGTCACACATTTTGACAGGATCGCATGTGTCATGGAGACAGCATACAGTACATATAGCATGACAATGTGGTATCTATCTACATATGCAGTTATAAATGTGTTCTCTCTTGATAGCTTTATGATCCATTTACAGTTATTTCTCTGGTTCATTGTGTTGCCCCAGCTCTGTAAACATGGTTTCAGTATTTTTGGGCAATCTTGAAAATGGGAAAGAATATCCCTGATCTTAAAAGGACACTGGAACAAGTCCAACATACCATGGATTCCTGCCCTGCATTGCATAATATGCAAAACAGATAAAACCCCCCATATAGGTGATATTTTGAATAACACCAAAGAGCTTTTCTAGTTGTCACATAACAAAAACTTGCAAGGCCTGTTACATATACAATCACAATGGCACAGATTCAATGGTTCCCTTTTATTCAGCAAAGCACTTAAGTCCAGCCCCAACATGTACTTATGCACTTTGTTTAAATAAAGTTAAACTTAAACCAAAGGTTTAGGCCAGATCCGATTCACCAGGGTTAGCCCCCAGCATGACTGCAGCATAATGGCCATTCGCAGTTGCTGTTGGCTGAGGATCATCATCCCTGGCCAATGAGAGCAGCGAGAAGCAGTGTCCTGCTCCACACCGCTTCCCACAGCTCCCATTGGCTGGGAACAGTGATCCAAAGCCAGTAAGAGTTGTGAGAGGCCATGCCTGCAGATGCACAAGTAAATAAAGCATCTGATGGCTCGTCAAGGGCTAACCGTGCATCCAGCTCATGGGACACTTTTTGCCCACCCCCGACTTAAACCCATCCATAATAACTTTGCTGAATTGGAGCCTATAAAAGGTAAGCCCAAAAGCTTGTCTCTCTCACTAGTAAAAGTTGGTCCAATAAAAGTTATTACCTCACACGCCTTGTCTGTCTAATATCTTGGGACACATATGGCTACAACATTTCATACCATGATTTTTATTGGCTTTTTTTGGTCATAAATGGAAATCCACATACAGAGACTCAGTTGAGAAACTTCTGTTAATGCTCTCTTTTAGAGATGTATTTGGGATGTTGTACCAAATGCTTACAGTATGAGAGAAAAGGGTGGTCTTTGGGAAGCCCTAGATGAGGTGTGTGCTTACTTGCCCAGTAACACTGAAGCCCACATGCTTATCAGAAAAAGTTGTCAAGTGATTTTAAGGCAATTATCATCGAAGACAAACCTCGAAGTTGACTGTCCTCAAATTTCTCTTCACCTACCATTTGTTTATAATTGAATTAGTTGTTAAGGAGAATTGCACTGGGAGATATAGCACAATCTACTATTGGACACTGGGGGTAGATAGAGTACAAGATTATCTCACTAGCCTCATCATTTTTGGTATCTTTTTCTTCCCTTATGAACGTAACTACTATCTTTTATTGTAAATGCGAATGTGAAAAATAAATGAAGAAGTCAGTGCTGCGGATGTAAACTGAGATCTGACCTGAGAGGTCACATTCTTTTATTTGGAAGACACTATCATTTATTACTCTTTGTAGAAAAAAAGATATGCTGACATTTGGTAAATAAAATCATCTGACTAAGATGATACAACACAGCATGCTTTAAGCAGAGACCCTTTAAGACTATTATCTGATGAACATTTATGAAAATAATATTACAATGCCCTGATGTTGTTTTACCATTTTATTGTTAATATTTGTATATGGCAACGATGGGGATGTTTGCACACAGTAAAAAGCTGACATGTGGGCATCAGTAGAGAGAGGTGGACTAGTCACTTCTGAAAGGTCATTCTCCAAAGGAAATTATTTTTCTCTGTTATCTTGAATACAATTGTTTAGTTTTCAGTCTTTCAGAAGACATTCAGATTTCAATGTAATCACAATAGTGCATTCCATTAACTATAAAAAGATTAAGAATGACCTTTCATCAGGCAAAACACATAACAGGACTAGCAGCTTTATGCATTTATTTTTCAATTATATCTAAAATGTAGCCTTTCTTTGCTCCCATTTTCAATTTACCTACCAGAGAAAATAGGTATTTGAAAATCTGTGGCTACTAAGTTGGAATGTTTAACAACAAAAAGATAATGAAAACTTTGTTGAAAAACAAAATATAAGTTAAAGGTGACACCAGAGCAGAGAAGGTATAAACTTTTAAAGGACGGCATAGCTATTGGCTTTCATTGTTAGATTACCTGGACAGCACTTAAGAAAGTATACGTTCAGGGCCCAATTCTGTTACTTTTACTCACACTGGGTAGTATGTTATTCTCCAAGCAATCCCTTTGACACAGGACTTAAAGGATGTGAGCCGTTGAGCAAAAATTCCAGTGTACTATGTTGTACCAAAACAATTCCTATTCAAGTCAGTGGGCACTGAATGGTAGAGATGGATTAATTTTTTTGTGCATGAATAGTATTTTCACAAAAATACATTTTCAGGTAGACTAGGACTATCTGCAAATTCAGAACCACATTGGCAAATGAGTTTGTGGGTGAATTAACATTTTCTTAACATTTCTATTTTGAAATGGGCTGTTTTCAAAATCTAGCTCAAATTCTTAAGAAGCACAATATGTCAAAACAAAAGGAAATCTATCCCTCCAGATATTAGCCCTCTCATCTTTTTCACCACCAAACACAAAAATCAATTAATTATTCACTTAACTTTACTGGAGGGGGCCCTATCTACAGTTTGATTCTACATGTAGCTCAAGTTATTGGATATGATCTATTAATCCCTAAATTGTTGAATTCTATTGTCTGAATGATCAATTTTCTTCCTATGTTCTTTAATGGGAACTAATATTGGCTGGGTCATCCTGGCTATCATTTCTTGGGTTAAACTCTACTCTTCATTATGGATTTAAGCCTCTGGAAATGTCTTCTGTTTGAAGTACCTGAGAGATCAAGAGTGGCAAATTTTAAGACACTATATAATAATACCCATCTGAAGTTTGAGTAGGATTATAGGATTTTGGTTCTACTACAGAAGAGGAAGGAATCACCTAGTAGAAGAGAAATGGTTTACCTCACTGCCACTTCTCTGCTGAGAGACTGTCGGGAAGAGCCTGTATTAAACTAGGAGTCAAAAGAAACAGCCATATTCCCTAGACTGAAAAAATGAGTGCAAGTTTAGCTAAATGGATTTAACTTGTACGTCTGAGTGAATGTTTGCTCATTTTCTTGAAGTATTGGTTTAAGTTTAATGTCTTTGTTTTTCACACATTGCCAGTGATTATAAATACCTGAGGGGAATTAGCAGTTATTTACTCTACTACATTTATAATATTTAACAATATTTTTAGTTACACATGACACCGAATGAGAAGGGATGAACCTAGAAGATAGATCTCACAGAGGCTGATTCTCTGTCTAGCTTCCCGAGCCTTTGCATTTTGTCTGAGATTTCCTACTATGGCAAGAAGCTGGCAAAGTTGATTTGAAAGCAGTCCCAGCACTGGGTAGCATACATGTCAAGGGAGTGCAGAGGCATATCAGGGAGGGCAGAGCATAACTACCAGGTTATAACAAGGGTATTGTCTATTAGGAACTATAGTTAGGTGCTGTACATTAGAGCCCTAAGCCGTTAAAAGTTTTATCAGGGTTGAGGGAGACTGAGAATCAAGAGGCTATCACTAGTTTTCCAGCAGGTCTCTAGTATTCCTGGTGCCAACTGTATCTCAGCACTGTAGATAATCTAACTGTAATTGTCTGTCATCTATAAGAAAATGCAACTAAAACCAGCTATTTCATGGTCAAGATATTTTCTTCCCTTCCCTCACCCTATATATCTTGATTGTTGATATCACATACTGGCAGGTTTGACATATATCCCATGAGGAAGAAATATTTAATATTCCAAATGAAGATCATTTACATGTCCTTTTGTCTTTTGCTTTATTCTAAAAAGCATAGAAATAGTTGACTTATTAGAAATGAAGGCATAAATAGCTTTCAACTTCAACTCATTAGATTACACATTCTCTTTATTACAATAGAACATCTAAAAGGCCAATTTATCTATTTAAAGTAGACTTCCAATAATCAAGAACCTTTGGGATGTAGGTGGTGCTGGATTATCGGATATGCCGGACTATGAGGAGGTACTATAAGATGGTTTTATATGTATATATAGATATAGATATAGATATAGATATATACATACACACACACACACACACACACACAGAGTATATACTGTATATAAAGTGTTTTAACCCTTTTTATTGTAGCACAAGTACTGTCCAGCGTCACACAATACCAGTGGCAGACTGACTTGGTCCCATACGGTTTCACTTGGTTCAGCTGCTGCTGCCGCTGCTGCCTTGTGACTCATTTTTTGCCAAAGTTCACTCACTAGGCTCTTGCCATTTTGATGCCGGACTATCGGGAGTGCCGTACAATTGGATGCCGGATTATTGGAGTTTTACTGTACTTAGTGCTACTAGATTTATAACTAGGGGCTTGTTTGCACTCAAATTTTACCTTCTTATAAGGTTGACATAATTATGGTAAACTACAGTACAATTATCCTAATTTAGTTAATGTGGTGTGTGAACAGTTACACCAATATAAAAGGTGCTTTATACCAGTGTAATTTTTAAGGTTAAAAAATCGTATACCTTTAACTAAAATATTACTTACTGTACAAAAAATTGTGTTTATAACAGACCTTAGTCTTACAATTTCCATAATTAGTATGTCAGTGTCCATAAATTTCCTAAATCTCTATGCCACAATCATGTTTGATGAAAAATAAGCTATATTCTCAAAAATACTACAGCTGGTTGAAAGATTCTGGACAATGTTTTTATTGGAAAAGGATTAAAATCTGCAACTTGTGTAGAAACATCAGTTTCATAAAAACTGTTGATGGAAAATTACTCAGATGAGTTTTCTTAGCTTTAATACTTTGATTTATGAAATGTTTCAATAAGGTCAAAATTAAACATTTTGGAGTTTAGATTATTCTGTTTCATGAAAAGTTCCATTTTCTTTTTTTTTTTTTGTGCCAATTAGGGACAAAATAAAATTTCAAAGCCTTTGAATTTTCTGCACAGTGAGATTTCTGTGTCTGATTAACTCTAAAAAACACATTCCTTCAGAGATAAACATGCCCCAAACCAGAACTACTTCTCTACTCCCTTGAAAATAAGTTACATCATCATTTATACCTGTGCCAAATGGGTGTTACTGTTTACCATTCCAATTGAGCAGTATTTAACTCCCACTTGGAATAGGTGTAACTGACTACACTGTGCAAGGAAATAGAAAATTGGGTGCACCGACAGGAAAAAAACGCACACAAATTTCCAGGTCTCACTGAACATGCAGGCCTTGTCTAGATTAGGGGAAAAAAAGACAGATTGCTCTAACTAGAATGTTCTGACATCATACCTTGAAATCCTAGATTAGGCAAAGGTTTGGACATTTACAGATATATTTTCAAATGCAAAAAATGAAATTAACCTTCTGAATTTCTTCAGATGGAAACCTGACTGCCTTATTTTGGGGCAAAACTGAAAGGCAGCTGAGGTATCTTAAACAGACCGAATACATTACAGGCTGTGAAGCTGATAATTTGTTAATCAGAGTAAAACAGAGTACCAAGAAATAAAATGTACCGCATAAAAATATATCTTGAGGAATTAAGTACCAATATTTTTGAAGAGCTTCTTTGTTTAGAATATATATATCTCCCCTACTTGAAATAATCTATTAGAAATAAAAACACTTAAACAAGACCGAGTTCTCTATAATGCCTCAAAGTAAAAAACAAAATTGATAAACCAATTCCTATTGAAGAAATACTGTAAGCCATAAAGTTCTTTTCCACAAATAAGGTGCCTGTGCCTGACAGCTTTACTATTGATTTCATTTTTAGAAAAAAATTCAAGATGTACTTAGTCCCTCTCTAGTAGTCACTCTTATTTTTCAAGAAGCATCCCTGAGAATAAGACCTCCCTATGTCTTTGGTTTTTCAGTTACTTATAAAGAAACCGCATATAGCTGAGAAATGTCATTTCTCCAGTTAGATATCCTTGAAGAAAAGAAATATCGAACTTCTGGCTAAAATATTAGGGTCCACTGGCAAATATTTCTTGCAACATGATTAACAATGATAAGAATTGCCTCATTTAAAAAGAGGACATGCATTACCAATATGAGATGGGTATTAAGTCGTATCTGATCTGTCCACTTTATATAAGTCCCCTGGTATATATAAGTAAATCCTTTTAACTGATCAAAGTGTTATGGGGAGCTAAGGTATTAACATCGAGCACTTAGCTTGTCCTCAACACTTGTACTTGAGATTTTTATTCAGAGTACAGAGAAATGTGACTTTCCTGAAGACCCTTACTCTCATACAGAGATAAACAATCACTAGCCATGTGTCCATTAGAGAGGAGGAAGGGGACAGAATCAGAGAACTGTTACGTGTCAACACATTAACTACATCCTGTACAAGCAAGAGATGTGCACAGACGACCATTTTACCACCTGAAGATTCCTGGTACTATCTTGCTTTACCTAAGTTCACTCCTTTAATCAGGCAGGTGAGCTCCAGAGACTTGAGAGCAAAGACTGCCATGAGTCATAGCCACAAGCATATAATATCTTCTGATATCTCTCCTGAAATAACAGCCAGCTCTTCAATGCCTTAAAACGTTCTGGGAAAACTGTTCTTGGCAACACATCAAACTGCTGTGCCATTCCCTTCCTGCTACTTCACTTAGCATGGTGCTTTGTTCTACATCAGATTATTTCAGTTCTCTCACACACCTCATCTGCACACAGCAGATGAGAACTCTTTTTAGGAAAAAGCTTTTGACTGTGTGGAGTGCCTGAACTGTTCCTAAATGATTAATATGATGTGCAGTAATTCTAAAATGAAGATAAATATTGATTCAGTCCTAATGGTTTCATGTTGTATCAAGGCATTTTACTGTGGTAGTCTCTCTATACTGTGTTTGACTTCTGCATGGAGGGAATCCTCAGCTGATATAAACTACAGTAAGCTTATCTGGCCAAGAGCTCTTAACCCAGTTTGTATGGAAAAGCCAATGTATCTTCAACATTATGGTAAATTAAAACTTGATTTTAAAGCTGTTTGTATTTTGTATGTTATATCACTACCCATGTTACTATATAATTGTAAGTGAAAGTAGAGAATATATTTCTGCTTGTATTATTTGAGCAGCTAACAGCCATTTAAGAATAGTCAGTTCAAATATTTCCCCTCAGTACTGACTGAAATGCCTAAGGATTTGACCCTCCAGACACTTATCCCTTATTAACTTATTCACCTGTACAGATCTATTTATGTCAATTGGGATATTATGGGAGTAAGGTTATTCATGAATGTGAGCATTGTGGCTGTGAGCAATGACAATATAATTAATACTGAACTCTAACTTGTTTTCCAATAACCTTTTTCAGAATAGCAGTTTTCTCAAATTACTTTCCTGGTGATACTTTCAATATTTGGAATTTTGACTGGAATAGATGGAGCAGTTTTTGTTAGAGGATAATCGTTTTTCATATGTTCTGAACAGCAATTCTGCTTTCAGGTAATTCAAATATAAACAAACCTGGATTGTGAGGTAAATCTCACTGAGATAAAAAATAAAGCAAAATTTTAATATAATCTGTGTTAACATTTAGGTGATCAGCTGTATTCTTTCACACAACACGCAAAATACTATATATCCTCATCACATTAAAATCCATGACAGTTTACTATGCTCAGCAGATTGCAAAATTGCCATCTAAAAGTCTTTGCTGCTGATGATGGTGGTGGTGTTTTACTATTTGGTAGGGTTTTTTTTAATTTTTTAGGATGCCTTCATTAATTAATTTGAAGGTAAAATGACCAGTGCTTATAAAATCCCTATTTATGTCACTTGAGCTTTTTGTTTCTTATTTTCTTAAATACAAAAGTTAAAAATTTAATATTAATGAAACAATGTTTGAGATAAATAGTGTATAGGGGAATCAGATGTTTTGTAATTTTTAAATTATTTTTATAAAGAAGTTCTATCCTGATAAACTTCAAAGTATCCCTTTCTGTCAAGATGAAAAATACCTAACAGAAGCAGTTTGATCTATCACCCAGTTCCTAAAGATGAACATTACTAAATTGTATGGTTTGCAATGACAATGATGATATCTGGACTTAAAGTTATCCAATTTATTTTTATTTTTGCTGACAATTGTTGAGTGACCAGTCTTACTGTTGGGTCTTTGAGACCAGTTATTTTTATAGAATTTGAGGTCCAACTTTCTGTCAGTACCTTGTGTGTCAGTTTAAGACCTTCTCTCCCAAATGAGGTAGTTTACTTCCTCAACTCTGATTTTTTTTTCCCTCAGCACTACTGGGCTACCACAAACTGTCAATGTCAGTGGTACATAGGCACATAATATTTTTTAAAGTTTCTCTTAAGGAGAACTTACCCCAAAACTGATGCTGGCCTAAAGATAAACAAGTGCAAATTTGTTTGAGATACGTTGTCTGTATCCAGGATTTCACCCAACATGGACAAAAGTTACAGAGAAAGGTACTGCAAGATAGCCAGAAACACACGTCATAAAAATGAAGGGCTGTAGTCTTTCAAGTCAACAAGCTGTCTAAGGGAACACTGACATTCTAGAAGTGATCACCTCTAAGGAATAAAGTAATAATACCACTGCCAGTTTTTTATATTTGTCCATGCACCCAGAAAGTCAACAAATATGAAGCACCATGTTGGCAACATTATCTGGCTCCAACTTCAGCTAAAATCCCTGACCCCAGAAGGCTGAAAGTGTTAAAGAGTTTGCAAGCTCCTGGTTAACCTGTTTTCCCCCCTTTTCCTATTCTTGTATTTTATTTTTATTTGCTGGAAGAGTCTTTTTCATTCATTAATCTTTGGGTATGAGTGTGGCTGAATGTATGCATATGTGCGTAAGCACTAGTGACACTCCACATGGGACAGGTACCAAAAGGAATTTTTTCAGGTTTTATACCCTAGACTGTACCTCAAAAACATTTGAAGAGAGTTCTGTGTGAGTGCCTTAAGAAAACTGAGGCGATGAGCCACAAACCAGTCCCCCCCCCAAAAAAAGGGGTTGCCCAGTTACTGTTTGTCAGACTATTCTGCTAAGCTCAATTGGTGATACTGCCAGGAAGAGACAGATACTACATTCTGAAGGAGGGACAGTTGGAGTCACATGTTTGTATTGTTGGCCTTTGATCCTGTGATGTCTCAGTTTCTCTCAGGAGAGTTGACACAAATAGCATAAGCTGCTGAAGGTCCCAAATCAGGAATGATGCCCCTTTTCGCTGACTTGTGTTCCTATATAGGAAGGACAGAAATGGCGAGCTGAATTTTTTATATCTTCCTACAGGGGTACATTAGCTCCTGGGCCAATGGAGCCTTTGCTTAGTGTCCCTGGTCATTAGGCGTCCCTGAAAAAATTGGCTCCCCTGCATGCCAACTCATTTCCCCAACCCACCTGGTGCTCCTTCCAGGAAGTGGAATCAGATGAGATGGTATGCAGGTGAAAGGGGTAGGGACAGGCCCCCACCACTTGTTTTGGCCCAAAGCCCTACAAAATCTGTCTTCCTATATGTTTGCATAGTGCCCAGTACAATGAACCCCTGATTTGTGAAATTTGGCACTACAATAAAACTCTGAAATAAGGAGACCTCATTAAATAGTTCTTTGCAGATTTATATACAGTTAAACATGCAGCAAATGGGTGGCAGCATGGTCAACAAGCTAGGAGGCTATGAATCTGGGCTTTTCCCTATACCTGTGGAACTTCTGTGGACAGACATTAGGTCTCCTTTGCCTATATGAATAACCTTGGTAGGTCAGAGCAGAGGGAGCTGGGGATGTGAAAAAGATGATGTTTTTTAGGGTTGGGCATAGGGGCAAGCCTCTGTCTTTGTGGGTCCTGTCTCCAGAAATTTTAGCAGTTTGGTGGAGACTCTTGAGCCTATGCTGGCAAGCTGTCTCTAGGACAGAGCAGATGGACCCTTCATTAGTAGCTGAGAACATGTGGGCTGAGGCTGAGCTGTCTTTGGCAAAGTAAAGAATGGATTATGAAACTAAATACAGTTACAGAACGAGAACTACAATATCAGTTGGTAATCAAATAATGAAGACTATCTACCAGTTAGTATTCTCAATGGATACTGAGAACTTCCATAGTTCAAACTGACATTTACACTCCCTTTAATTGGATATTTATAGTTCCCCTCAAAGGTGCTATTTTTTTCCAACTTAGTGAATGTGCCTGAAATGTCTGAAAGGGCAGTTTGTTGCTACTGATCATATTCACAAAGGTTAAAAAATCAGTGGCGTTGAAGGATTTGTGACCCACAAGACTGGGAATGGAAAATGAACTCTTCCCAAATCATTGGTCCCAATTCCACCAAAGCTGTTAGTGGCCTATTTAAATGCAGTCCCGCCACATGAACAACTGCTGGTGCCTGTACTGTATCTCTTCTACAGATTTTACTCTTCAAGATTATATCACTGGTCTACTTCACAAACACCAAAAGTCACTTTAAAAAGATCCAACTGGCAGAGATCCAGAGATGTGGGATTTAAAAGAGCTCTGGGAATACATGATCAGGCTATAATGAAAGATCAGTTGTTAAAGTAATCGGAACTGAGTGTCAGAATGGTAAAGATGTTTGTCAGTGTTTTGTAAATTACCTTAGTCGTTATATTTTCTATTTTATCATTTCTTCTTCTTTCATTGGTTTCTTTTCTCACCATGGCTGTGTCTAGACTGGCATGATTTTGCGCAAATACTTTTAACGGAAAAGTTTTTCCGTTAAAAGTATTTGCGCAAGAGCGCGTCTACACTGGCATGTGCCTTTGTGCAAAAGATTTGCTTTTGCGCAAAAGCATCCGTGCCAGTGTAGACGCGCTCTTGCGCAAGAAAGCTCCGATGGCCGTTTTAGCCATCGGGCTTTCTTGCGCAAGAAATTAATGTTGCTGTCTACACTGGCCTCTTGCACAAGAATACTTGCGCAAGAGGGCTTATCCCTGAGCGGGAGCGTCAGAGTATTTGCGCAAGAAGCACTGATTTTGTACATTACAACGTCAGTGTTCTTGCACAAATACTCGCGGACAGCGTAGACAGGCGGCAAGATTTTGTGCAAAAGCAGCTGCTTTTGCGCAAAATCTTGCCAATGTAGACACAGCCCTTGAGTTTAACAGTGATGGTGAAATAATTGTATTGTGTTTGTCATATAAAACTGCTCTTCAGTCCCCTTATTCCATTTTTTGTAAGATCACAGACTGGAAACACTTATACCCATAACATGCTAGCTGGTATCTTCAACTTCTTCAAATTGTAATCTTCCCTTTTTGCCTCTTATTTATCTGCCTGACTCTTCTGTTTCTAATAACTATTTTGTCCATACTTCACCTTTATTTTTAATATCCTCAGCTTGTGGTACTAAAGCATACAAAAAGATGTATGCTACAATTTAAACAAGTGTCCTATTGACCTCTCTAACTCAACAGTTTTAGTGTATCCCTGAGAACTAGAATATCTTCTCCATGTTGTGATTCATGCACTTCTTTTCTTTATAGCATTTTGTGAAATGGTCTGTCATTACACAGTTGCTGCACACTATACGTTTGGTTGACCATAATAATAAAAGTAGTGCGTAATATAAAAGCATGAATCAGCCAGGTTAAGAGTGATAATGCAACTCCCACCACGTGGTACGAACTGGTGAATATGAAGCTTTGTGAATACAAATTTCACACCTCTTTCTATTAAATATGTTATCATATTCAAGAAAAAGGTATAACTAAAATCTGGTATGTTTTTCTTATTGTAACTTCTTTAAAGAAGAACAATTAACTAGTTATTCTGAAAACTACTCCTTCGTAGAGCCTTGAATACAGCTTAAAATACAATGGTAAAAATAATGTGAATGCTAATAAAAGAGTTAAATATGCAACTTTGTACTTTTCAGACATGTGAACAAGATGATAGCAAATGGACCCACACAACCATTTTCTCATTGGGATGTACTGAGGAAGAAAGTAGTCACTTCTGTAAGAAAATATGGCTAATTTCTAGGGTGAAGCACTGCTATTTGTAGACCTAGAACTTGCAAAACACCACAACTTGTCTAAGCCTTTAAGAAACAGTTAGATGTCACAGGACTCATAAAATCTGTGACATATGAGGAATGGGTGTACTGCTTCTCAGACATTAGACTGAAGGCTATTGGGGGAAGTGACAAGTGATGTTTGAAATATGCTACCAACTATAAGGTACACCCCCAGTGTGTGCACATTTTTGGAAGCGATTGATGACACTGAAATGTAAATGTATCTGTAGATATCTCTAAAAGGATTTCAATCTTCCAAAACCATATTGAACAAAAAGGCATATAGGTGGATTCCTCTGGAGAATAAAGATGGTATCACAGGGGAATAAATATGACATAGAAAGCATAAAAGCAAAGATAAACATTTGTCCAAATTTAGTAAAGCCAGCAGTATTTGCAGGAGGGATCCCTTGGATAAACAAGTCACATTGTCAGCAGGTGTACATTGGCTAATTTAATAATGTTGCCTTTGGGATTACATTATGAAGGCTGTATCAAAGCAAAAGATAAGAAAAGTTAATGACAAAATTATGATTATTTGTGCTGTTGTCTGAAGAATATGAAGACCCCCAGAGCTTGTAACTTAATTCTACTCTGTTTTCCACTTTACTTGATATTACTGGCAATTTTTCCTGGACAAGAAATGCATGCTGAAGTTTGTTAAGCTTTTAGGTGGTGGTATAGCTTTTAGGTCCATGTGGTATACTCCTTAATTCTAAATTAATCTGGCTCAGATTGGTTATTTGAAAGACATGTGACTTGTATCAATGTCATAAACATTTATATTTCTAAAGCATAAAGTATATCACTAAATGGAGCTACTGTTAATCCTATTGATCAAACTAAAAAGGAAAACACAAATATATTATCAGAGTCAATTTAACAAGTAAGCAATATTGGATTGGACTCAATAGTCAATTTAGTTGGAACAGATTAATGCAACAGATAACAAAGCCTAAGGAGAGATCTAAAGAGGGAGTTGTACATTTTGTTCTAAACCTCCAGATAAAGAACCTTACAAGAGACTAACAAATCAGGATTTGGAGCAGTTTAATTTTTTGGACTATGAAACCAAATTTCCATAGGACCATCTATGATCATCTCCTCTGACCTCCTATATGACATAGGCCAAAGAAAATAATTCCTAGAGATGAAGTAACATGCCCTGGCTTCTCTGAGCTTAATAGAGAGCACCATGAGGTCACTTACCAACTAGTTCCCTGTGTAGCAGAACAATGAACTACAATCATGCCACAGAAGGCTCCGTGTGAAGATACATAAAACAATGTTTAGTAAGAGTAACATTCAAGTCATTATTTAACATGGCTGTTTAACACAGATGGGGAGGATACCCCACCAAGTGCGGGGTGAGGGCGCCCATCTCATTCCTAGCACTTTCACACACTCTCCACTTTTGCTCCCCTGCCCATGTCTATAACTACCCCCACCAAAGTCTCTAAACCCCTCCCCCTTTAGTCTCATAAGGCAGAGTGACCCAATGGCCACAGTCTATAATTTGTCCCTATTCACACACAAAGGAAAGGAGAATCCTGTGTTATGTCTCACTTCCCTTCATTTCCTTAGTCTAAGCCTTTCCTCAGGCCTGGGGACCTATCCATATTCTCCACTATATGTAACACGGATGGGGAGGATACCCCATCAAGTGCGGAGTGAGGGTTCCCATCTCAATCCTGGCACTCTCATAAACTCTCCAATTTTCCTCTCCAGTCTATGTCTATAACTACTCCCACCAAAGTTTATAACCCTGCCCCTTTTAGTCCCTGGAGCAGGGTGGCCCAATGGTCAGAGTCCATACCTTGCCACAACTCATGGGGAAATGTGTTCCAATGGCTACAGTCAAATGACTCGCCCCTACTTTCAGAGCAGTACAATTCACTAGCCCAAGTTAACAACTCCTCCTCATAGGGCAGTGCAACCCAATGGCTATAGTCTGTAACTTGCCCCTATTTGCTGGGTATTGCAGTTCAATAGTTCTAGACAATAACTCACCTGTCCTCTTGGGGTAGTGTGTTCCAGTGGCCACAGGCTATAATTTGCTCCTATTCACAAGGCGGTGCAGTTCAATAGCCCGAGTCAATAACTTGCCTTTTCTCTTGGAGTGGTGTTGTCCACTCTCAAGGGACAGGAGATAAAGGAAGGGTTTAAATCCCCTGGCAGGGGGGTACAGGCCCTCTCACTCCACTGGACCCCAGCTCAGGGCCCTGTTAGTTGCTTTCTCTAGCAACTGAGTCAGTGGGGAAAAGCTCCACCCAAAACACACTGACTCCCTGGCTTTGACTCACTTACTATGGAGCCATTGCCTTCCCTCGGCTGCTTCCTGCTACAGTTGTCTCAGCTCCCTCCTAGGTCTCTGTCTCTCCTCTTTCATCTGGGATCTGTCTGCTCCTGCTTGCCTCTTGCACCCATGAGATCTCTGGGACAGGCTGGCCTCCAGCCTGTGTGGTAATGCCTCATCATTTGAGTAGTTGTTGTGGTTTGCCTGGAGCGGGCACTGCCCATCCTGTCCTGCTGGCCACCAGCCCCAACTGAATTGAACTGTTCCCTTTTATAGCTGTGCAGCTAGAGCATGCCCAGTAAGGCAAAGAAGGTGTGGCTTTCTCAGCCCTTAGGACTGGGTCAACCATCTCCTGCCCAGTGCAGAGAGAGTGTACCCCATCACAGGTTGCCACAGTGTGGATGGCACCAGTTACTTAAGTAGGTCCAACTTTCCTATTCCATAGCAAGTGCTCCCAGTTGGGCTAATTATGAAGGTGGGGTTGCACCTAGGCCTATCAAGTCCAGCGCCCACTCAGAACTGTCTGGAGTGCTGCTGTTCTCTCAGTCAGCCTTTAGGTCTGCTTAGGTTGAGCTTCAGGAAGAAACTGCCAAGCCCTGGCCCAGCAGCTTCTTTTATATTGGCCTGCTGCACCCTGACTGGCTGCAGCAGAGTCTGCCACTCTGTTCTGCTTGGGGAACCTCTTTTCTGCTCCTATTGCTGGGCAGTGTACAGAAAGGCCTCCAGCAAGGATATCGGTGCCTTGTCCACCCCATCATAACACCATTGCTGCAATGGTCCATCCAGTGGGTGAGTTAGCAACACTAGGTGAGGAATTTGTTTCAGAGTGAACAACAAACGTGTATAAAGGAGACTGTGGCAAGCTATGGAGAAGCCGAGCTATGTGACTACGACAGAAGCCAGATATTAAAAATTACAGTGAATACTAGTTAATAAGGATAAAGGATCAACTCTTGGCTATGTAAAAAAAAAAAAAATCACATACTGTTTTTGCTTGATTTTCCAGCAACACAGCTTGACAACAGCTTTAGAGAGGCTAAAAACTCAGAATAGACTGCTAGATCTAAGTTTTCTGGTGTGCATTTTACATCTACCACCTCTGCTTGGACACCAGAGTTGTTCAGTTTTAGGAACTATGGGGCATTTGACAGAAGATGTAATTTAAAGTTGTAGGAGAACATAGTAAAACATAACTCTACAATCAAGGGATTCTTTTTCTTTCAGTGATGAAACTCTCTCTACTATTTTAAGTAACTTATTGAGCAGTAGACAGAAAAATAAGACGTCTGCTTGTATGTATACAAAACAACAATTGCATAGAATAGTGAATTTAGGGTATAATAGACCTCAATCATCCATTCTTTAGTAGCCTGAGGTCCTCAATAGAGGAAGATGGTACAACACACCTTTAGTCTTATGATGTTATCATGGTCTAATGGTCTGCATTGCACTGTGGGAGATGTGGTCTTCCAGGGTATGTCTACTCTACAGGACAAAGTCAAATTGTGATATGCAACTTCAGCTACATTAAATTGCACAGCTGAAGTGGAAGTAGTTAAACTCAACTTTTGGTGCTGTCTACACTGCAGGAAGTCGAAGGAAGAATACTCTTCCTTTGACTTCCATTATTCTTTGTGAAAGTAGTGTTACCGGCATCAGAGTGCCTCTCTCACTTCAAATTAGCGGTCTTAACTAGACTGCTAATTCGAATCCTGGAAAATCAATGGTGACAGCTTCGCTCTCCCTCTGTAGGGTAGACGTACCCCTCAAGGAGCTCATAGAAGAGAATAGGGGCTTGAGTTAAAACTCTAATAAAGCAATTTGTTTAGGAAATACAGTTTAATTACATTTAACTGATTCACACCCAAGTGTTCCAGCTTGATTTAGTTAAGCATTATATTGATTTTGGGTCAGACCCTAAAAAGGTATTTCATTTTGATTTTTCATAAGTCAAAAAACAGATTTAAAAGGTTTTCTACAAAATTGAAGTTCTCTTGTGGAACATCTTGTCCTTTCCCCTCCCCCTTTTCAGAAACTGCATTTTCCATTAGAAAATCATTGTGAAATCTCTAGCAGAGACATAGCTCTACAGGCAAGTCTCTCTTCACCTCTCATCTATATATCTAGGGCATAGGAAGCACTATCTTCAACATGGGGGCTGCCTCATGTGCAGAGGTACTAGAGAAGAGCAGTAACCTTTCTTCCTCCTGGGCCCACCGCAGTGTACCCCATCAAGTAAGACACACTAAATGGTCCAATAGTAATTCTATAACTATTATAAATCCCTCATGTTTCAAAGCTTCTAGAAGTAGAAGGTGATAGGGACAGCAGCAGAAAATCAGATGCTAAAGCAATTAAATAAAAATAGACTGTATTTTTTCCAAATAGCAAGTTCCACTTTCAATTTTCCACACATTTATGTTCACCTTCTGTGATATTTAATTCTCCCCTCCTCAAAACTGCTACTGTAAACGACTAGTTTGCTGAAACTAGGCTGTGCTGCAATGTCAAACGTGATTAAAAAAGTAATTTGCTGTCTTTACAGCAAAACAGTGAGATCAGGCAAGTCAATAGAGATGCAGTGCACTCAGGAGCAGCTTGCAAATGAGACGTAAGTTTACTGTTATGTCACTGATTGAGAAAGGATGCCTTTTGGGGCAGGGAGAGAAGGATATTGTTGCACAGTATCAAAGATCAGAGAGGATTCTTCTCTCTGATGAGCAGACAGTGAAAAGACCAGCAGCTGCTGACAAGAACAAAAGGATTTGCAGTAGGTGGTGCCACCTGCGCCTATCTTATTCCAGCTTGAACAATCTGCCACTCGAGTGTGGAGATGGGTGGAGAAAGCAACAGTGACTCAGAGTCGGGGGAGTGAGAATAGTTGTCACAGCTCAAGCAAGAGCCTGTTTTAGAGAGGCACATAATTATCTTTCTTTCTAGAAAAAGAATCCATTAGAAACAGAAATACACAGTATACAAACGCACTAATAGACACCCTAAGAGACTGGTACCAGCATACATGAGATTAACTCAATTATATCTTTGCTGTAACTCTCTCACATGCATTGCTAATCTTCACATTGCTGCTTACTCATCTCTCGTTCAGCTTTCTCCTCAGTAAATTACATGTATTGTTAACCTACATATTCTGCCTCTCACTCATTTATAAATTGCCCGGCCCCAAAATATCCAGATGCTTAACTCTGAAAATTACTTCACCCAAAAGCCTCTCTAGAACACTGAAGTCATGTGTCACTAAAAAAGGACTACGGCCCGTGTGTTCTTCCACCTCATTCATTTTCTTAGGAACTCACTTAAGGAAGTCCATGCATGTGGTGGCCATATCTCTGCGATAGCTCCAGAGACTGTGTCATATAGATTGCAGTTGATATGGATCCTTTAGCGTGTCACTTTTCCCACTAATCCATCTGTCAAAACTATGTATAGCGTACTAAACTCTCAGCTGCTTGAAAGAAATAAAATAAACAAACAAAAGCCTTCCACAACTCTTTCTCTTTGTCCCCACAAGTGTGCAATTCTTCGCAGATATCAATAGTCTGAGCTGGAGGTTGGTTAGTATTCAACCCTAGCCCCATTGACAAGCTTTAAAGGTTCAGTATCTACAATTCATAGTTAAGGCTGGATGTTTTATAGGGCTACCTGATCCAGACTGAAGATTAAGTTCTTCTACCATCCTTTCAAGAATATGTCCAAACATGATGCTCTGCCCCAGATGGCTCACAGACCAAACTTCTAGAACATCTGAATGGAAAGCAATAGCATTTTTTTAAAATCCACCTTTGCTTCTTAGCAATGATCACACTAAATAGCACTCTCTGTAAGCCATTCATTCAGGTGTCTGACTGTTCCAGTCAATATTATCTGATAGAGCAGCCTTCTTAAGATGCATGGTGAAGTAATCATTTATCTGGAACAAATTAATGGGAATGAGAGGTTTTACCAATCAGTAAGAGTTAGTGCTTTTAATCCTTCTGCTTTGTTACCTTCAAGCATTCGAACATCCTGAGGGAAAAGGTGATTTATTTGTTGGTCTATTTGCAACATCCAGGCTCCCTCAGTGTGGTGAGCATGATGGTCCAGCCAGGATTCAGAGGGTACACTCCAGACCAATAAGGGGCTGTATCACTGCCTGTCCTGAAATTTGGGATGCCTCACAATGCTGTTGTAGCTCTCCACCCAGGCTTCTAACAACTAGCCTAGCAGCATGCTGATCATACCATGGTTTTTCATGTATAACTGCAGCCCTGCTCCAGTAGCTCTAACCTCAGCAGCCTGTCAGCAACACTCCAAATCATATTCAGACTTCCACCAGCCTGGTTAAAATGAGCAAGATGACCTCAAATACATACCCAGTCTCTAAGTTCCCAAAAACTATGTGTTCTACAATATCTAGCCTTCTCCTAGACAGTTTAGAAAAATAGGATTTGTTTTCCCAAAGAAACAAAAAGATCCACCACAACTAATTTACTGAACTGAGGCAAATACACCCCTCCATTTACACACAAACACAATAAAAACAATGTCTTAACAACAGAACACAGGTGAAGTGATGCCAGGTGAAAAGAATGTTGTTAGAAAAGCAACAAGTAAGAGTTAAAACAGGTTTCTAAAAGTCTAAATAATAAAACAGGGGGGAAAGAAATTAAAATTAACATGGTTATAGAGACACGGTACTGCAGAATCACTAATGTGATTTTACATTTTTATACAACTACCTTCCCAAAGCACTATGCAGACAGACTTGATGAAGGCAGTAACTCAAACCTTCATAGAACCCCACTGACTTCAAAGCTCTGATTGTGAGCATGGTGCTTAACCCTACAAGTATTTAATTCTGAGTCATCTCAATGAGTTCAGCAGAGTTTCTTAATTGAGGAAGGACTAATTACATTGAAGGCTTAGGGCCTAGTCCTGATCTGCCCAGTGTCACACAACTCACATGACAGTCATGTATTTTCTTTTGGAGTCACACATGCACACCTAACACCTATCCCATCATGCACAACTGTAGGGGGAGCTGGTCAACAAAGAAAACCAGATATACATTCCTGGGCTCGAGTGGGAGGCAGAAGAATGACTGCTCCTCCCCAGATGCAGCATACCCATCCTGTTTGCCTCCTGCATAGCAGAGAGATCAAACAGCAGCAGTTTCTCCTTCAGCCCTTTCAGTCCCATAGCAGGCTAAGGGGAGGCAATATGGAACCCTAAGCTGCAAGAGTATTATCTGGTCAGGCATCCCCTAGCCTTTTCCACTGCCAAAATGCTACTGTCTCCCTATCTTAGTAGAATACTCCTGCCTACTCGCCATGAGCTCCTGGTTCAGTTGCTCCTGCAAAGCCCCAGTGTGTTTCCATGGCTCACTCAGAATCTTCTGAGGGGGTCTGGTGGTTTTCACACACACACACACACACACACACACACACACACACCCTTCAGACTTCAAATGGTGGCTGACTTGTCCATTTCCCATTTTCTCTCTTCAAGGGAGGGTCACAAAATGGGCCATTTCCACTACAGTCCCTCTAAGAGAAGGTTCTTCATCAGGTGTAGAGTACCCCCAACTGGACCAGCACAACTGACTTCCAAGCTAAGCCAGCAGAGGCTGGATATGGCCTTTTATAGGCAGGCCCTAAGAAAGTCCTGCCCTTGGCAGTATGAGACCCCATAATAAGGGTATGTCTACAGTAGGAAATTATTTCAAAATCAATTATTTCAAAATAAAAACTCCCAAAATAACAATTATGAAATAGTGCTATTCCTTATGACAAGCAGGAGTTATTTCAAAATAACAGGCTTGATAGTGAGGACAACCTGCATGTTATTTTGAAATAACTCTCCTTATTTTGAATGAACTTCCTAGTGTAGACCACGGCCAAGAGCAAACCCTACTTTTCTGGGAGCAGGATATCCCTAGTGACCTCAGCTCTCCATCTCTACACATTGGTACTTGTATGAGAAATCCCTCCTTCATGGGAGTAGTAGTCTTGCCACCTGCCCAGTTTTTCCCAGGACCATCCCTTTTTTGAGGTCGTTGTCCTGGAAAGTCTGTAAAGGTGCTCAGTGTCCAGAGGCCAGCTGTCCAGTTTTATGCACTCATGATCATCCCAAATACCATGGGTTTTGTACCTCAAAAAGGTACGAAAGAGTAGGGATGAGGAGCACAAAAGAGTCTGAGTCTCTCAACCTTTTTCTACAGCATAGAGAGCACCCTCTTCAGCTTTGGGGGAAAAGGTCTGAGCCTCTACCCAAATACTCATGCTGAATGGGAGAGGAGCAAAAATTTCGGTATCTTCCCCCCAAATTTGGCACTCACACCTCAGCTGACTTGAGAAAGCAGCAGATATAAGGGGTGCTGAAGAGCCCAAAAATTGGATCCCTATGGGGAAGAGGGCATTTCAAAACTATTTGGAAGAGGATCACTGAGACCCTATTTGAGTTCATTTTTGAATGTCTGTAGCTACCTCTTGGGGTTGGCTGGCTACACTCCTACATCAGAATGGAGTGGGGTGTTAGCTCCTGCAAGGATTATTGTGTGTGTGTTTTGTGCAGCTACATTTCTGACTCTTCTTGCTGGTGATAGAAAGTCACTATCTCTCCCACATGGTCCCTCTGAGCAGTGGGATTAAGTCACACCTGCACAATACCCACTCACTCTGGCAAAGAGATTAGTGTCTATCTTTCACTGGTGAGAAAATAGAATAAAGCTGCACAATAACAGCACTGTTGTCCTCTATATAAACAGAGATCTTTATTGAACAAGGCAGTGAAGCACCAGCACCAGCAATACATCCACTTATTTTTTTCTAAAGATGAAATTTAGGGATATATGCCAATATTTACTAATATGTATATTATTTTAATAATGTACATAAATGTTAGATGAGACTACTTAAAACTTAGCAGCTATATATGTAGCAATCATTTTACTTCCCATCACGAATGTGGTGAAACATTGTAGTCATCTATCAAGGCAGAGCAACACAACAAGTCAGAATACAGAATGGTATATTCTGCTGAAAACATAGAGCAGGGCCACATCAATTACTCAGTTTGGGATAAAAGCAGGACGACTGGGTTAATACTTACAATTATTATGAGCAATTGTAATACTAACAGTAATAAGCCTAGCTCTTGTAAATCATTAAACAGGGTTTTTAATTTATTAAAGGCTTCTATTCTAGGATCTTGAAATAGTCAGAACCTCAATTCTATAACTCTTTCAAAAGGATGAGCCTCCAACAGCACTTACCTCATGCTGGGACTTTGGTCTATTAGGATTGACTGATAGGGAAGACTGATGCCTACTGAATAACCAATACCTCTTCTTACCAAGGTTTTACTGGAAAAAATCTCCCCTCCAATGATGAGCAGGTCTTGTGAACTCACACTGAGGTGATGTGAAAAACAAACAGCAATACTAGTTTTTAAAATGAGAAAAGGCACACAAAAAATCAGCCAAAAACATGTGACAGTTGCAGACTATAGACTATTCAAAAAGGAAAATAAAAGTTATATAGACAGGACTGACAAAGTACCAAAAAGAAAAGAAAAAAAAAAAGAAAAGAAAAGTGCAACATACAGCATTTCAAGATAGGCAAATTTATAAAAGATGACAGAGAACAGAATGAAGATGATAGTATGCCTGTAACAAGTGGTTCTAATGAAATTTAATATATTTTGTAATAATTTAAAGTCATATTTGGTGTAAGATCTCTTTGTTAAATAGAGTAAAACCTGTGTTATCCAGCATGCTCGGGGATTAGGGCGCTCCGGTTATCTAAAAATTCCGGTTATCTGAGGATCCCATGAACCTAGAAAAAAAACAATGGACAATAATAGTAAAACTCAAGTTTTTAATATTGGTAGTTTTTTACTGTGAGGCAGTTGGTCTCACATTTCTATTTTGAGTTAAAGATGATTAGAACTTCTTAAATAAAAAATTGTTAAGCCAATCATGGTAAACCAAGCCAGGCCTGTGCACCTGAAGATGTGACAGTATTGTGGCTGGGGGCAATGCCGGATAACAAAGTTTTCTGGTTAACAGAGTGCTGGCTAACAAAGATTTCACTGTGTAAGAGAAAGCTACACATTGTATTAAAAAATGGAGGCAGCAAAATTTCATGGGAGAAATAAACTGGCCATAAATTAATATATTTTGAAGAGGGGCAGGGCACTTGGTGCTAGCACCCTCCGATATTAATGTCTTCTGATTAGCATATACAAAGACAGAAGAGGACAGGTAATAGCAGGAGAAATATTTCTGCTGTTTAGGGCCAGCTTCTGATTACTCCAGGAGTAGTTTCCTTGAAATCAATACAATTTCTCAGCAGTAAGATGCCAAACAATGTGATAAAATGGTGGGAAGACCAGCCCTTAATAAATTAACACTGATGGGGAAGGCACTAGCTTGTATATTTAAAAAAACCCTACTATTTCCATAGCTGGGAGTATAGAAAATGAATCATGGGATCTCAGAACAAGCTTGCATTTGTCAAATCCATTTTTTTGAAAAATGGATAACACTATATCTGTTTTGGCAAGACTGGTTGTCATCAAATATGCCTAAAAGTAAGAATTTATGAACTGGAAACTCCAGTGTAAACATTTTGCAGCTATGAGGATGAATATGAATTACCACCAAGCCAATTTTAAACTGGACACTGTTTGTTTATTTAGGATTTGTGGCCTTTTTGCAAAATTATTGGTTTTAGTTGGCTTCTGTTAAGTTACATGGGGCCTTCATATAGCATAGTAAAATATATTGTATGATTTAATTTATTATTAGGTAAATCTTGCTATAATTAGTAGAAGGGTGTGGATGCCTTTTCATATAACTGAAACCATTTAAGAGTCTCTAGAAAACAGAGTTCACCCTGTGTGACTCATTTACGGACTTTGAACAGCTAAATATAAGCCAGTCTGGTAATGCTGCTGATTATACAGGTCATGTAACATGTCCCATTATAGGACTGTTTTCAATACCATATAACTTTGCTAAATTTTAAAAATTCAGACTGAAATTTTCTATGCCCAATATCTGCCTACAGTTTCTTTATTGTCTTTATGTGAGAGGGAGAGGTAGAAATTCTGCCCACAGAGTTCAGCTGTTCCAGAGGTACTAGAACTAGCAGCACTGGAGGTGTAGCAGTAGCCCCTGCCTTAAATTAGTAACAACACCCAAATACATGGTTTGTGCTTTCAGGACCTTGAATATAAAAAATTGTTCCAGCACTCCTGATCTGTTTCAAAGAACTAGAGGAATGAAGGGAAGGGGGGAACCAAAACCATTTTTGCTTACAATAATTCAGGAGACCATGCCTTTGAGAAGTTCCAGCACCACTATGATTTTGTGATAGGGTCATTAATATTTGGCAGGGGCTAGTCTTTGTTTCAGAGATTTGCCATCACAGTGGAAATCTAACCAAATTTCACATATGCTAGAAAGGTAGCAGCGAAAAAACCCTCTGACAATTCTATCCATACTGAACCTGACACGGTGCAGGGCTGAGCAGGAGTTCCCCTCCAGTTACAGTTCTGGGCTTCTGCAGGCCATGCCTGGCGTGGGTCCAAATAACTAATCTGACAGAAGGCAATGGAGCTGGGTAGAGAATAGTAATTATATTTAGAGATGGATTTCAAGATTTTTTTTTCTGATTCAGAATGAAAAATAAAATGTTCAAAATTCTCTCCAGAGTGGAATCATCTTTCTCCACCCAGGAGTACTGGGGATCCCCAGGTATGGGACAATTTGTGTGGCAGGCTACCACTGAACTGGGAACTCCAAAAGACCTTGAAGCCGCTGCTCTGAAGTAGTCCACCTGGAAGAACTAGGAGCCTGGGCTGCCCAGAAGCTATGAGCCAGACTCCAATCTCCATATCAACCTATCAGGAAGGCTGATGAGGAGCTGGACTACACAGACTTTTTTGATGGAATTTAACCTGATAGGCAAAGCTCCATCAGAATCCTGCCTAGATTCCAATAGATTTTTCTCTGTCTGGTGGAACACATATATTTAAAAAGACTTTGCAGATTCCAATGTAGATTATAATACATATGCAAAAAAGGGCAGGGGGAGAGGACTAATGTTGCAGACAATGCTAATTCTGGCATTTCAGACCTCTTTGGTGCTTAAGTTTGCAACCTTAATCACGTACTTTCGACCCAGGGTGTTTGTATAATATGAATATAAAGAAAAACATGGGAACTAGAAAAAGGAATAATTATTGGCTTTATCATACTATGTCTTTGGAACAATTGAAGGAGAGAGTCAGTAGGAATGATCCCTGTGAAAAGGGCTATCACAAGAGATGCATGACGTATATGCCAATTAAGAACTTAACAATCAGAACATGAGCAGTGTGTGGACATGGGGTAGCCTCTGGTCATGTATAAACCATGATCAATGTGCAGTGTCATCCTCATCCCACATTTCTGCCCAACTGAGATTATGGGATCAGAAATATTGCTCCATTGGTCGGGGGGAGGGGGGCGAAACAAACTTTTAAAATTTATCTCACAGAGTTTTTCCCTCAGATAAGTGTGAAAAGGAAGCTCTGAGACCATCCCAGTAGGAATAGCTTCTGCAGTGGATGCCCTCAGATTAATCATATTTCTTCTGGATTTCAGGACATCTATAGTGATGAAGGTCTTTGCATGATGCTCTGCACTCATTTCATTGCCCTGTTAACCTAGCTACACCATTGGATAATGTTTCTGGAACTTCACAAAAAACAGCTTATGGAGTTTTCCTCATGACTGTATACATCCTGTGGGCTTATCCAAAGGAGAGGATAATCATGCTCCATTTCTCAGATTTCTTTTGCTCTTATGACATGGAGCTGTATTTTGACTATTTCTCAGCTATAGTTTGCTATTTTTGAAGGTGGTGGGTGGCTGTATGTTGAACACCTCTTTCATCCTGCTTCCACAAGACGCCAGATCTATTATGAAGCCCATTCGTACTAAAAAGAGGGCTGTTTTTATTAAGCAAAATAATACTGCCAGATATTTAATAGTGGCTGTTTAAAATGAATACTTTATTGGAAGGATGCTTCTCAAATTACTTTTAGTGCCTGCTTGAATATTATCATGCAGCATTCTAAGTAGGAAAGAGCAGCTGCAATATGCAATCATACCTGGGAATCACAAAACCTTTGCAAAATACACAGAAATCTCTAAGAATGAAGATGTAAGATACTTTCTCCGTCTTGCTTGAAATTTTAGCTTTTGTATTTGGTTCAGAATGTAATCCACACCATTTCTTTATCAGAACAAAGTTAGTAGGGTTGCATTTTGTGTGTTATGCAATTTACATTTGCATTTTGTGTGGTCTGTGGAATAATTTGCATATTAGGAGCTCAGTTCGTCCCCCAGAAGATGTCATTAATTTCACAGAGTGCAGAATTAGGCTTCATATGAATTGCTAGAATATGTGGTTTGTCTTCCCATAATTATATATAAACTTGGAAAATAATCCAACTAGATCACTTCTCAAAATATTGACTGGATTCGTTTTCATTCATTTAATAACTGGTGTATGAACACTCATGGGCCATATCGTACATCCTCTGAGAATGGGCACAAAATAATTTTTTGGTAACTTGGTTAAAAGGCTTCCAAGCAATGAAAGACTGAAATGGGACAGTTCTGGGGAAAATAAATGTATGGCTTTCACATTATACATGTTAATAGGATATTATGGCATCAAATCAGTATTGTATCCATGTTCTCACATGTGCAGATCATTCACATCAGCATGGAAATGAAATTTCAAAGCATCCAGAGTGCCATTACACCTTCTTGAAACTTTCCAAAAGCAAAACTGTAGTGCAAAATGATGAAGTTAAAAAGGAATAAAAGGAAAATCATATTGGAAAAAAAAAGGGAAAAAACAGATGCACTGAAGAGAAAAAGGAAACAGAGGGAAGAAAAAAAATGAGGGGAAAAATAAAGGGAATGGACAGCAAAAAAGGATTAATTTGTTTCGCCCTTAGTTCCTTCTATGGAGGACAGTGAAATTGTAAGACATTCTTTCCATTTCCCACAATGTGTCAGTGTCCTATAGACGTCATGAATATATACAGGATTACTAAGGGAACTTCTCAGTTGTTGAAGGACCAGAAATCTTTGTTATCAAATGAAATAATTGTTTAACAGCACATGAAGAAAACTGAATTTTTTTCCTAATCCAACAAGTTGACTGGACATTTTCAGTTTATGTTTATGGCAGCAACCCAGGAAGTATTGTTGGGATTTTCCAAAGCACTTAAACATGGGTGCTGAAACAATTAGTGTAGTAGAGTTGCTGAGAGGCATTGAATGTACGCATATGATGGAAACCACTTCAAACCCTCAGCACCCCTAGCTCCAGCACTTTCTCACCAAAGTGACTTAGGGACAAAAGTATCCATGGTAAAACTTCCAAACCTGCCTTAGGCCCAGATTTCTAAAGCTATTTCGTTTCCAAAAGCTGTAGAAAGGCTCAAAGTGGAGTTTTCAGAGGTGCCTAGAACAGATTTATAAAGGTGTTTTAGTACTGAACTCAAAAGCCCCTGCATACTTTTACCAATCTCCCCCACGCAACTACATTAATGGCTACATCCCATTTTCAGAAGTGACTTGAGCTCATAGCAGTGTAAGTACATCAACTATGGTTGGCTACTGCACAGAGAAGAAAGAGGAAAGGCTCATTATGTCCTCCTCTCTTTGCAGTCAGCAATCTTATCAGATGCAAATCTGGTCCGTAGTTTTGTTACTATCTACAAAGCATAACACTGCAGAGCTGTGTTGCAGTAAATTTGAGAAATAAGACATCACACTGGCTGATGTTCCGCTCCATATATAGCCTAACAAAAATGCACTTACCTTTCATGACAGAAAAGCTTTAATCAAGCTCATTTTCACCTTCCATTCTGAAAAAGTCCTAGAGATTGATATTGTTTTAAAACCCAAAGAAGATGACAAAGGCCAAAATTTATTTCTAGTGTAATTCCAAGTACCTAAGAAGTACTTAGTCTGATGTGTTCTGTCCTATTGAATAAAACTTGTGTACAGAATTAACGATGCCTTCTTTGTGTACCCAAGGAAAAGAAAGGCTCAGGGAGCAGAGGGTAAATTGTTTCCATATGGAAAATTCTACTGAAACCTTTTTAAAATTACCAATTCAAAAATTGTAGTGATTGAAACCTTCTCAATTATAGTACTCCTGCATGCTGTTGCCCAGTGTGATAATGGTATTTTCTGCTTTATGCAGACTCAGAGTTGGAGAACAGGCTTGAATGAAAGGCAGAGAAAAGAACCAGCCATTTACTGTATGCGCCCTATCAATTTCACAGAATTAATTTAATGATGGTAAAGGCAAGGATTGCCACACAGAAAGTGGAAAGTACTTATTCCATTTTAGAACTTATACTTCTTTTCTCAGCAATAATTACAAATATCTTCAGACAGGCTTTGTGAGATCTGGGCCAACATACAAAGGAGTTTGATAGACTTCACAAATCAGGATGGTCTTGCTGTCTTGACTTGGCTCCTTTTCAAAGCTCTGCACCAGGTCTAGTGCAATTTTGTTAACACTGGGAATGTTTCGGTGGTAGTGGAATCATTTGAATAAAATATTAGGGAAAATCTGCTAAGAGCAGGGTCATTGTTTCAAGGGAGGAAAAAAGTGGGACAGGACGAAAACAAACCTGCCTCTTTGCTGGCATACAACTAAATGTGTTTTTAATGGTTCCTGATTATATCTCCTTTTCATTTAAGAATATGAATGGAAGTCCTGTGAAGCTTCCTCTTATGAAGAAAAGGTAGGGAGGTCCATTGCTCTGAGTGAAACACTTATCAGGAACACTTGGAACACTTATCAGGAAGTAGATATCAGGTCATTGGGCCATGAAAGTGATCAATGGCACCACAATGAAGTTCTGTTCATGACAGAGAGAGATAGTTAAGAGCTTGAGATACTGATCCAGCATCAAGGATGATTATCCATATTTCACTCAGAGCAATGCCTACCCTCCATCCTTAGCAGTGGTGGCCCGTCAATACAGGTGACCTAGACAGTCACCTAGGGCGCCAAGATAAACGGCCGTTGAGGGCTTTGGAGGCGGGGTCACCGATCGCACGCTGATCGCACGTTTCACCTAGGCTGACAGTTGCCAACAGCTTGTCTAGGGCCGCTCCTGATCCTTAGAACTATTCCTGATCACCCCAAAACACTCAGAGCACTGGCCTTTTCCTCCACCCGGAAGTATTTGCAGGGACCCAGAACTCAGGTTGATATTGAATGTATGTGCATGATGGAAACTTCCAAACCCAGCCCACTGACTGAAGATGTCTCTGCTCCATTGCTTACCCCTGCAACAGCACACATACACCTCAGAAGGCTTTAAATGATGATCCCACTGTATCAGAATGCATCTGAGCTTTTGAGACATATTTGAGACAGCTTCAAGTAGGCAAGTGAATGTGTGACTAATGTTCCTCGGGCACCTGAGACTTGCAGGGAAGCAGCATACAGAATATAAACTGAACAATAGGAAACAGATTTTCAACTGGTGTAATTTGGAGTAGCTACACTGAAATCAGAAGAGTTATACCAGTATTCACCAGTGAGGATATGAGCCTCTAAATAAGACATATCGTTTCATATAAAACTTTATAATAGGGAAACAAATTCCACTTGGAATAAGTGGGTAAACTAAAGTGTTGGGAGGGATGTATGTGGTCTCTTTGAATTTTCGCAAAATACCTGTACTCAGAACTGAGGAGTTTTGTGCTTGTGCTCATAGGCTTAGGAAGCATCTCTCTACATGTTTCTTCTGAAGAACTGCAATCTGGTAACCTGTATTAATCCAGAGCCCTGAAAGAAGTACCAAACTATCTAGTGTTATTGGGGAAAAAAAGGCAGCTTCCTGGAAATGGTTCTTTAAGAATGACCCTGCTAAAATATTTGATATTAGATTGTATTTCATTCCCATTTCCCTGAACACAAAGCAAAACTTCTGCTCTCAGAGCATGAGGGCATATTAGCAACATAATGGGGTAAAATATTGTGGCAGACCCAGACCAGCTGGCTGCAGCACACTAATTGAGGGATATTATGCCGAGGCTTGGGTGAACAGCTTTCTCTTCCCTGAGTAGGCTTGGCACTGTTTAGTGCAGCATAATCAGGCAGGCATCTGGAATCAATGAGAGCTTGCTGGAAGCTACAGGCTAATTAGACACCTGCAGCCAATTAAGGACAGGGAGCTTCTTTAATAGGGTCCCCCCCAGGTGAGGAAGGGGGAAGGAGGAAGTGTCATGTGAAAGAGCCTACCCTCCATCCTTAGCAGTGGTGGCCCGTCAATACAGGTGACCTAGGCAGTCGCCTAGGGCGCCAAGATAAACGGCGCATCTCAATTAGTGTGGGTGTGAGCGGAGGACTGACTGTCAGGTATGAAAGGAAAGGTACTGAAGGGATCATTTTTTTCCCTGAGCTGCTTCCCCAAAAGCCAGATTGGGAGCCATAGTAACCCTGCCTGTTGCCACTGTCTTAGGGTCCCTGGGCCAGAATCCAGAGTAGTGGGTGAACCCGCGTTCCCCTCAAAACCCTCTCACAGCATCATAGAATCTGCCCCTGAGAAGGGAGATCAGGACTCCAGAGGGGTTTTTATCCCAAATCTATCAACTAGACTATGATGAGAATGGCTCAGTAGACTGTGACTCCTGCCTCTAGTAAAAAGAGGCTGTGTGAGGACCACAGCAAGCCTCTGAGGCTGAATACTATCCACCAGAAGCTCAAAGCCCACAGGGAATAGCTGGAGCTTTGCCAGAACTGGTATCAGGAGTGAGATCAATTCACAGTGCAGCAGAAGAAAGAGGGTGAAGAGAAAAAAAAACCACGCCAAAAAATAATTTTTAAAAAGGGCATGGTGATGTTGGTGTTTATTCTCCTGCTTACTTGGGCAAGAGGCTCTCAGCACAATGAAGGACTTGGTGAAAGCACTGGTGCAGGCCACAGCAGCCCAACAGGAGGCCATCCAGGACAAGGGTTGGTGCTATAGAAGGCTACATGGCTACAGAAGAAGACCAACCAGTTATTAATAAATCAAGTGGCCTCTGACAGAGCCCTCATCCAAGAAGTACTAGACCAGCTAAAGACCCTTACAGCTCGGACTCCAGGGTCCAAAGGGCCCCAAACCTTGAGGGTCACAGACTGTCTACCAAAGAGGATGTCAGAGTGTGACAGAGGCATATCTCCTCATGTTCAAGAGAACTGCTCAATGGGAGGCCTGGCCCCAGGAACAAAAAGCCAGCATACTCACCCTGTTTCTCTGTGGTGAAGCCCAGAAGCCCCTGCTTGATGCCAGCTGCCAAAAGGAAAGAAATATGCTGGGATGGAAAGAAGTGGAAGAGATGCTGAACATGGGGATCCTCAATGAGTCTCACAGTCAGTGGTCCAGTCCTACAGTGCTGGTGCCCAAACCTGATGGCACCACAAGATTCTGCAATGATTTCTGGCTGCTAAATGTGAATCCCAGTTTTACGTGTAACCCAACCCTCACAGACCAACTACTGGACCGTCTGGGTGATACCCAATACTTAACAACCCTAGACCTGATAGAGGGACACTGGCAAATTCCCCTAGCAGAAGTTGCCAAGGAGAAGATGGCATTCTGGACACCAGAGGGCCATTTCAATATACAGTCCTCCATTTTGGTCTTCACTGGGTCCTGGCTACTTTTCAGCAGCTAATGGATAAGCTACTAAGCCCCAATGCCAAATATGCGGCTGTCTACCTAGATGACGTGGTCCTCCATACCACAGACCCAGGAAACCCACCTGAAGAAGGTAGAGGCTGTCTTGGATACCTTTAGATGAGCTGGCCAAGTGTGCTGTGAGGTTCACAGAGGCCCAGTATCTCAGATATGTAGTGGGGAAAGGGCTTGTAAAACCACAATTAAATATATTAGAGGCCCTCCAACAATGGCCCCATCAAAGCCACAAGAAGCAGGTTCAAGCATTACTAGGGGTTGTGGGGTATTATCAATGGTTCATTCCCCACTTTGCCACACAAGAAAGTCCCCTCATGGACTTGGTGAAGGCTCGTGGTCTAGACCCAGTTAAATGGTCCAACGCAGCAGAGAAGACATTTGTGGATCTATGGACTGCCCCCTGTGGCAACCCTGTGTTAATAGCCCCGGATTTCTCCGAAGAATTCATCCTGAGGCAGATTCATCCGAGGTTGGATTTGGGGGCAGTTCTATCTCAAATATTTGTGAAAGAGGAGCATCCCGTACCCTACCTCAGCAGGAAACTCCTCCCAGGAAACATAAATATGCTGTGATTGAGAGAGAGTTCCTCACTGTAAAATGGGCCATGGAAGCACTGTGGTACTACTTGCTTGGGTGCAGATTTATCCTTGTGACAAACCAAGTCCCCCACCAATGGATGCAGTGGAAGAAGGAAAAGAATGCAAGAGAGACCCGGTGGTTTGTGCCCCTCCAACCATTCCAGTTCCAAGTGCAACACAGGGAAGGGAACCATCATGGCAATGCTTAACATCCCAAGTTGCCCAAACCCTGGGAGTTGAGCGGCGGAGTGGAGGGAGTTGAGCGGCGGAGTGGCTGTCGCACACTAATGGAGGGAAGACATGCTGGGGCTTGGGTGAACAGCTTTCTCTTCCCTGAGTGGTCTTGGCCCTGTTTAGTTCAGCATAATCAGGCAGGCACCTGGAATCAATTAGAGCTGGCTGGAAACTACAGGCTAATTAGACATCTACAGCCAATTAAGGCCTGTGGAGCTGCTTTAAAAGGATCCCCCCCCACCACACACACACACAGCATCATATAATCTGCCCCTGAGAAGGGAGATCAGGACTCCAGAAAGGTTTCTACCCCAAATCTATAAACTGGCCTATGATGAGTGTGTATGGCTCAGCAGGCTGTGGCTCCTGCCTCCAGTAAAAAAGAAAGAGGCCATGTGAGGGTCACAGCAACACTATCCATCAGTAGAGAGAGACCCACGGGGAACAGCCGGAGCTTTGCCACAATATGTATTCCACTATTTGTCCTGTATCTGTCCCAACTATTCAGTGAGGCCAATCTAATGCTTTACACAGTCACTACAAATAGATGTATGTTAAACACAATGCTTGCATATATAAACAAAACATTCAGTTTGTAGAGTCAAGCAATTACAAGGTAGGAAATTATCCCCCCTGTACATGCAGGACAGCCACTGGAGGCAAGTTCTGTCTAGTGGTTATGTACAACATAGCCAAATTACATAGTTCTGGCCCTTTTATTCTGAAAGGCACTGACTATATGGAGAAAATATGCCATATTGAAGATCTGCTCTATTCTCATTTCTGTCTCAGATGACCTTTTCATTTCACTTGACTCCTACAGTAAGGGCACAAGGCCCAATGCAATAAATCTTCCCCTACAGTCCCATCGAAGGGATGGTTGGCTGATGGTTTCTGCTGTATCTGCGGATGCGGTGGTAGGATTGTGCTATCCAGAACTCTAGCTGCATGCCTGCTAGGTGGGAAGCTTAGTGCAAGCTGGGAACATGTTCAGTGAAGTTGGCTTGGCATAGGGAGCTCTATGGAAGAGGTTCAATGGACACACGATATACAGAGATTTTAATCAAGCCTCTAACTCAACTCTACTAAACGTATGTGAATGGTGATTTTCAGAGGCTTACTGCTCATTCAAATCTGGATGGATTTTCATAGGGATAGCAAAAAAAGCATCTCTCTGATCCTAGCTGGGATTATTCCTTTGCCACATTTCAGACTTCTACTTCAGAGTGCAGACGGAGTCTCCATAGAAATCGCTGAGAAAATCTTAACATTGGCAGATCTACCATTCTTTCCTTAATCTCCTTTGTTGAAATGGCTGAACTGATTTTGCTCAAACAGCACTGAAGACTTCTTTCAAACAACATACATCAGTGAAGTTTTAAATGATTGAAATCAAAGTACCTTTAACTACTACTACCTGTAACAGAGATTAGAGTCTGGCGCCCTGTATGATTGCTAAGCCACATTACCTAGCTGACCCAGAGCTACCAGAATAGTTAGAATCATAGAGCTGGAAGAGACCTCAGGAGGTCATCAAGTCCAGCCCCCTGCCCAAGGCAGGGCCAATCCCTACTACATCAACCCAGCCAGGGCTTTGTCAAGCTGAAACTTAAAAACCTCTAGGGATGGAGATTCCACCACCTCCCTAGGTAATCCATTCCAGTACTTCACCACCCTCCTAGTGAAATAGTTTTTCCGAATATCCAACCTAGACCTCCCCCACTGTAACTTGAGACCATTGCTCCTTGTTCTGCTATCTGTCACTACTGTAAACAGCCTTTCTCTATCCTCTTTGGAACCTCCCTTCAGGAAGTTGAAGGCTGCTATCAAATCGCATCTCTCTTCTCTTCTCCAGACTAAACAAACCCGAATCCCTCAGTCTCTCCTCATAGGTCATGCGCTCCAGCCCCCTAATCATTTTGGTCACCCTCCACTGGACCCTCTCCAATGTGTCCACATCCCTTTCTATACTGGGGGGGGGGGCGAGAACTGGACACAATACTCCAGATGTGGCCTCACCAGAGTCAAATAAAGGGGCATAATCACTTATCTAGATCTGCTGGCAACACTTCTCCTGATGTAACCTAATATTTCATTAGCCTTCTTGGCTACAAGGGCACACTGTTGACTCATATGCAGCTTCTCATCCACTGTAATCCCCAGGTCTTTTTCTGCTCAACTGCTATGTAGCCAGTCAGTCCCCAGCCTATAACAATGCTTGGGATTCTTCCGTCCCAAGTGCAGGACTCTACACTTGTCCTTGTTGAACCTCATCAGATTTCTTTTGGCCCAATCCTCTAATCTGTCTAGGTCACTCTAGACCCTATCCCTACCCTTCAGCGTATCTACCTCTCCCCCTAGCTTAGTGTCATCTGCGAACTTGCTGAGGGTGTAATCCATCCCCTCATCCAGGTCATTAATAAAGATGTTGAACAAAACAGGTCCCAGAACCGATCCTTGGGGAACGCCACTAGAAACTGACTGCCAACCTGACAGCTATTGATCACTACCCGTTGGGCCCGACAGTCTAGCCAGCTTTCTATCCATCTTACAGTCCATTTATCCAATCCATGCTCTCTTAACTTGCTGGCAAGAATATTGTGGGAGACCATATCAAAAGCTTTGCTCATGTCAAGGTATATCACATCCACTGATTTTCCCATAGCCACAGAGACCGGTTACCTCATCATAGAAGCTAGTCAGATTGGTCAGGCACGACTTGCCCTTCATGAATCTATGTTGACTATTCCTGATCGCTTTCCCCTCTTCCAAGGGCTTCAAAATGCATGCACACTCATAAATGCATCTAACAATGCATTTAATTAGTATTGCCAGAACAAGAATCTCAAAGTAACTGGGTAGAATATTGTAGCACTGGACTTTCAAAAACAACAACAACAACAACAACCCCACAACCTCTGCTGCCTTGATAAGTTAGCTCACTATACACAATTATGGTTTAAATTATGTTGATATGATTAAAGCCTAAATGCTACCCGACTCCAGATACAATTACACTAAAGGTACAGGCTTTCCTGCAACCATGCTTTATAAATTGCACATTGTACTATCAATCTTAAGAGATCTGGTTTCTACCAAATTATAGTATCAGGAGCACTTATTTTAAAATTGCTCACTTCCTAATTTTCTTGGAACATGTTCAAGATTAGCAAACGTATGTGAGTGCTAGTCCTGTAGCAGCAGAAAATGAAGCAGGCAAGAATCTATCATTTTAAAGAATTAGACACCAGTATCAGATTTGAACCAGGATACAAACAAAATAGCAAGAGTTTCAGCTTGCACCATCAATAATAGACATTGTGTTAAATTTGCCAGCCTCTGTAGCATCAAATGAAAGATCTTCCTTTGTGCTGAAGCGAGTTGGGGATTATATACTGTATGAACCACTATGGGTGATGGATGCTTAAGTGATCACCTGCTGCTGGCCTTGGACTGTGAAGCTGCTAAGAATACTGATATCAACAAAGCTAAAGTAGTTTTTGCTGGTTTAAAACCATGCCATTGTCTATTAATGTAAGCAGGGTATTGATAGATGCAATGATCTCTGGCAACTTGCCACAGGCAATGCACAAAATGTCCTTTAAATTGTTTATCCTGTTAAATTTTAACTCAGGTGGAGCATTGGCAGTGACTGAAAACAAAAACATAGGAGCAGAAATTTTGAAGTGCTCAGTCAAGCTGTTTGTGTTCTAATTGTAACTCTTTCCTTATGGTCTGTTACGATCCCTTAGGAATTTACTAAGAGTGAGAGAGGTGTAATTTTAACAACCAGAAAAGACCTGCAACAATTTGGAAGGAATGAAAGACCATGGCAAATGTCACTACACTCTGTGTTAGTGGAAGCAGAGTAAATTGCTAATGTTTTACAAATGTGGTTATGGATGGCGTGGCTCAGGTGTTTATGAAATTTGAATGAGTAACTGACAGTTGAGTGAAGTTGTTCCAATATTGTCTCCCACAATAAGTCTGCCTTTCTGGCAATCTCTATATTGTATGCAATTTTATAAGACTTTCCCCTCTTTTTTGTTTTACTAGTATTGTTACTGACCTATATTATGGCAATGGCACTCAAAACAAGGTCCATGGATCAATGTAGGCATCATACAATGCTTCTTTAAGATGCAGGTTGCATTCATCAGTCCTATAGCAGTAACTCTTTTTGCTAATTGTATCCCAGTACCCAATTTCCCACCCAACCACCCCCAGCCTACTGAACTCAAAACAATTAAACTCCTTTCTGCATCCACTCTTTCTTTGTTACATAGAGGTCACTGAAGATGTATGGGCAGAACACCACACACAAAAAGACAGACATAAACTGAAAAGTAATTTGAACAGCTTAGTGAGCAAGGACTGCAGGGAATGAGAAATGTGGCCCTAATAAGTGAAAGGAAATAAGTAACAGAGATATAGAACAAGGGGACGTGAGCAAACAACAGCACCAGTTACATTAAAGTGGATTTATTTCCATCTTGTTTCTTAATTCTAAAACTGCTTTTTTCATATCACAAAGCAGCGTATGTGCTACAGGGAAAATGTGGAATTAAGACTGAATAGTTGGGAGAGGAGGCTGGCCACAATGCACACCCATGGAAGGCAGAGTGTTATAGTTATGGGTGTGACCAAATGATATCCCCACAGAGATGCATTCCTGCAAGAACCATCATGAAAGAAATATTTATGTGTACATTTTTTTCCAAAGTTCATTTCTTGCCCTCTCATTAAAGATAAGTGGATTTAGTGATTGTGAAAGTGTCAGATTGATATAGGCCTTTTACACTGTACAGGGGAGTCGTCTAGCTATGTGCAGAACAGGTACAACACAAGAGGCATACTGCTTTCATACATTATTCCATAAGTATGTCTCCCCCAGTCCTAAGCATGCCACCTCTAGGGAAGATTAGTCTCCATGCCTATTCAGTCCGTGACAGTTGACAGCTCTTGTGGGACTACAAACAAGGCTGTCCAATGCACTGATGGTTTCATGAAATGAATACATCTCCAAGACGAAATTTCAGCCTACACCAACTCACTTCATGAACAGAATTAGACTGTACCAACATTTCATTAGTATTGGTATGGACTCAGTGACAGTGGTTGAAGGCTAGTGGAATTATTCCAGCAGACACTGTAAGTGCTTATAACTGTGTTGATTAATCATGGAGAGATTCTGACGTGGTGTATTTATTCCTCCTTCACGCCACCTTAATGTATACTTTACAGCAGGGGTGGAACCCACAAAAAAATCAGTTTAGGAGCCAAACACAAGTGAGAAACAAAACAAACAAACAAAAATCCCCTCACTGATGTGGACCCCAACTGAGAAACAGAAAGACACTCCTCATATTCCCCTTGCACACCACAGCCTAGAGGGGCCTAGGCTAGTAGATTTTGTGTTCTCCAGCCTTGCAGTGGGGCGGTGGAGGCTCAGGGCTCCTCAATGCTGAGGTGAGAGGGGTGAGCTATGAGCCTCAGAGGCCGGATTCAGGCAAGCCAGGGGCCTCATCCAGCTCCTAGGCCTTAGGTTCCCCACCCCTGCTTTACAGCAACTCCAATTCCCCCCTCTCCTTAGACTCACATACTTAGGGCTTGCTGAAACAAAAGACAGGACTATGCAGCACTTTAAAGACTAACAAGATGGTTTATTAGGTGATGTGTTTTTGTGGGCCAGACCCACTTCCTCAGATCAAATTGTGGAAGAAAATTGGCATGACCATATATACCAAAGGGATACAATCAAAAAAAGTGAACACATATAACATTGAGAAATCAAATTTTAGAACCCCCTCTGTTCTAAAATCTGATTTTTCAATTTTATATGTGTTCACTTTTTTTGATTGTATCCCTTTGGTATATATGGTCATGCCAGTTTTCTTCCACAATTTGATCTGAGGAAGTGGGTCTGGCCCACGAAAGCTCATCACCTAATAAACCATCTTGTTAGTCTTTAAAGTGCTGCATAGTCCTGTCTTTTGTTTCAGCGAGACCAGATTAACACAGCTATATCTCTGTTACTATACTTAGGGCTTGTCTACATGAACAGTTAAACCATGGCAAGCTGTGGTGTCAATCTACCACCATGCATAGCCTGCCCCCATACTAGCAGTTCATGAGCACCCTGCTGATGCATGTCAACAGTCTCTTAACACACTTTGATCCTGTTCTCCTGGAAACAGGACTAGATCAAAGTGCTCTAACAAACTGTTAACATGTTATCAGCAGGGTGCACTGGAACAGTTAGTTGTGTAGCAGGCTATTGCAGCCAAGATTGACACTGCAGCAGTCTAATTGTTCATGTAGACAAGCTCTTAGGTTCACAGACTTTGTCCACACTATACAGCTATTATCAACACAGCTGTGTCGAAAACATCCGTGTTACTAAACGTCAGGGAAGTGTAAATGCTGTAGGTCAGTACTTTTCTGAAAAAAATCCTTCCAACCCCTATGAGTGGGGTTTTTATTGCCAACACTCCCACCAACAAGGAGACATTTAGGGTGCATCTATACAGCACCCTTACCTCAAAATAAGCTACGCAATTTGAGCTACATAAATTGCATAGCTTATTTTGAGGTAATTTCAAAATAGCTGATTTTGAAATTTGGTGTTGTCTACACAGCGCCAAATTTAGAAATAAAGTGCTGACAAGTCTCTTAACCCTCATGGCATGAGGGCTACAGGGACATGGGAATAGCACGCCCGTTATTTATTTCAAAATAATGGGCACGTTTAAAGACTCAGAATTGCTATTTGGGATACTTCCAGTAAAAGGAATCTAATGAGGCCCGATGCTCATTTACACTAAAGCCACTTTATACTTCTAGTAGTGTTTCAGAGACAAAGTGAATGATTAATATAGCTAACTCCAAATTCAAAGCCTTTTCACATGGCCAGATTGCTGTGAAGTGGCCTTAGTGTAAATGAAATCAGGCTTAGAGCATCTAAGCTGATATAATTCACATACCAAGGAGCGAAAGGAGGGAAGAATAGCAAGAAAAAATAAGGTGTAAATGTGCAAGTTGAAATTGTCTACTGTTTCCTTCAACATTCAGCTCTTAACCTTCTTACTCTTTTACCTGTGGTTTACATCAGCTGATATTCTCTTGCAGAACCAAACTGTGAGTATAAGTTGGGGCCGGGGGACTGGGCAATGAAGATAAAGCTAAAGGATGCTGGGGGGAACCAGAGGAAAACCACTGTATACATGATCTCTGACTTTGGACCTTATATCCCATTGCAAGCTTCCTGCAGCATCGTGTCATCCCAGAATGTTCTGGTTAAGGAGAAGAGGGATTTATTTTACCAAAATAAACTGTATTTTTCATTTTAATCTCTACAATTGACTAAGTCTGTATAGGTTTTTCACTCCTAGTAGAGTTTTTGAGTGAATGAAGTAAATTGTTATATTTGCTTTCAAGAAACAGCAACTCCTGGAAAAAAAAGAAAAAACATCCATTTTGCAGTTCTTCCTTGGAGTTGCATGTAACTTCTGGGTTACCCACAGCTAAATGGTGGCATGACTATGAGTTATACATGCCCTAGGAGCTGACCAGATATCAAGTCAAGGCTCATAATTCGATCCCAGCCTACACAAACAATTTACTCCCCCCTTTTATGTCAGTTTGACCCTGTTGATCACCATGTTGGTAACTGGAGTAAAGTCTTTGCTCCTTCCCTTCTCCTTTTCCACCCATTCCCTACCTATATGTACAGGAGACATTTCTCTGCTGCACTGTTACCAACTAAACCTGCTAGCAGACCCCTCACTTTCCATTTTGTGAGAAACAATGGAATTCCAGGCACATCCCATTTTCCTAGCACAACCAACCCCTTACCTTCCTTTAATTTATAAGAGGAAGCTACGTATAAAATTTAGTGGCTCTAGCTCTTACCGTTTAAGAGGAGTTCTTGAGAAAACATACTTAGACAGACTGATAGAGGAATATAACAAAAATGCTCAAATGTGTAGTACATATACCTACTGTAGCTCTGTCTCTTCCTTAAGAGACTGTTAGAAGAGGACAGTTGTCAGAATCATGAATAGAAAACCAAGCAGTATGTTCTTACCATAATAAGCTTGCCATTAGAAATGTATTTTAATATTAAGTGTTTATTAATGTATTTTCACTTCAGTTCAACTTCAAAAACTGAAGAGCTCTTGGGAAAACAACAAATATTGACTTTTAGTTGTTGACATGTTACTTTAGATTTCACTTTCAGAACTATGGTATTTACAAGTGTCAGGAAAATACCAACATATATTTTACATTACACAAGTGGTTTTGATAGTCAATTGTACATAATTTATGATATACCAATACTAAAACATCATATTCCCAGAAGAGATGACAGATCAGCTAAATAAAGTCTGGCAAAGTAATGAAAAGATATCATAACTCTTTTCATTCATATATATAAATAAATATTCTCTCTCTAATCAACCTAACATAACATAAATTTCATGGGTTTAAAATGTTGCAACTACTGAAATGGCTTGCTACAATCATTCTTCTTTAAAAGTCTAGTATTTTGACTAGCAGTCAAGTGTGGTGTCAGCTTGATTTGCATGGCACATTGAGAACATCTTGAGAGCAGCTGGAAAAAAGTTCAGGCCTGTATTCCCAATAGATTTTGTAGCATTTACATACCAAATTTAGTTCGAAAGGGGTGTATGGGGTTGCATGGTAGTATCGATTTTTACCAGCACCCAGCTCTCACCTGTGGCTCCACGTAGTTGCTTTACATGCAGCAACGGCCACACCCCAGGCAACAGCTTTGACAGGCTGGCTAAACCAGGTGAGGGTAACCGATGGGACTGAAGCCCTCGGTGAGTTAGGGACTTGCTCACCCCAGCATGCGAAGACTGCTTCAACAGATCAGGAGGAGGAAATCCTTATGATTCAATGGCTGAGAAGGCATTGCAGCAGCACACTGTGGAGTGCGTGGGGCATGTCAGAGCATTTAAGGTGACGGCCATCCAATGCAGCCTAGGTAGTCTCCAGAACTAACGATTTTTTTCATGCCACTGGATTCCGACTTCTGAGGCCGAGAGAGTGGGATCGTCTCTGTGCAAAGGCTTTCCCACTATAATAATATTTTTCATGCACAGGTTATGTTGTGCAAAAAAAAAGTTGGTAATGGGAGTGTAAGCAGGGGCTGAACTGCTGCTTGCTATCAGCCAGCTAAAAGGAGAGAGCTGCCCTGAGGTGGGTGTGCCCCCTACAATTGTTTAGCTGTGCAAGATAATTAACTGTTAACTGTTGATATGTAAATACAGCTCATGCCAGGATGGGGAGGGAATACGAGGTGTGGCTATGTAAATCCAATTCAGCCAGGGCTGATGGAAGATCAGTGTTGGAATGGAATGTGGTGTATTGTAAATAATTTGGGGCTGTTGTGGGGGGTCACAAATCATGATACTCCTAAATGTGGGAACTGTAAAACATGCCACCAGTGCTTGCAGGAGAGACACCACCATCATTGTAAGAAGTCTCCGAGGAACAAGCCTCCCCCCTTCCAGAGTTGAGTGAACTGAGTTGGGGGGAGAAGGGCTAAAGGGCTTGAGTCAGCCTGCTTCACACTTGCCAGGTGTGAGCTGTAAGACTGGACCAACCTGCCCCTTTCCCCCTTTGTTTTAAGGACAGACCAAAAGCAGACTCCATGAGGAGTCTTTTTGCTAGTCCCGTGGAAGCTGGAATCCTTTGCTAGTCCAGGTGGTGGCTAAAGAGTTGAAATCACTAAGAGCTGAAATCACTGGTTTGGCTGGGAGCCAGACCCATTGCAGCCAGCGAGGAGCGGCGACCAGTGGCACGGTGCGGAGCGGCGGCAGGTGCGGAGCGGCTACCAGCGGTGTGGCGTGGAGCAGCGGCAGGTGTGGAGTGGCGGCAGGCGACCAGCGGTGTGGTGTGGCTGGTCGGAGCGGCAGCAGGCTACCAGCGAAGTGTCTGGTGGCGTGGAATGAGACAGCTGGTGGAGCGTGGCAGAGTGACTCGTAAGGTGCTCCCTATCTATCCCCTCACCCCCATTTCTACCCAGGTTGGGAGGTGAAACCCTGCGGGTGAACTTTTGGATTCTGGGTGGCACTGACCAGGGACAGAGACTTTCAGGGTGTCGGACTTTGGGACTTTGGGTGATTCTTGGCTGGGGGCAGGGGGCTTAGCTCGTGTTTGGGTTATGAACTCTGTTTGTGGTATTTTCCCAAGTTAATGCCGTATGACTTCTCTCTCTGTTTCATTAAATGTTTCTTTCCAACACTCAGACTCTGTGCTTGCGAGTGGGGAAGCATTGCCTCTCAGAGGCACCCAGGGGTGTGTGAATTTCCCAGGTTACTGGGTGGGGGCTCGAGCTGGTTCTGTGTGAGATGGACCCCAAGATACTGAACCCGGCCCTGGTTGCTGCCAGGCCTACCTGGCAGAAGCGTTACAGGAGCATGGAATCTCTGTATGCTCATGGACTGTGAGGACACAGCAAGACCTCGTCAGAGAACAGCCTTAGTCACTAAAGAGCTTTCACGCTATGGTGATATCGCTGCCTTGAGTGAAACCAGGCTTGCTGAAGAAGGATTTCTCACTGAGCTAGCTAGTGGTTATACCTTCTTCTGGAAAGGGAAAGCACAGATTGAGGATAGGATTCATGGAGTCAGCCTGGCCGTTAAGACTAGTCTGATGAAACAACTTTCGGACCTGCCTGTCGGTATTAATGAGAGGCTCATGAAGCTATGCCTACCCCTTAGTCACAAGCGGCGTGCAATAGTCATCAGTGCATATGCTCCCGCCATGAACAGCACAGAGGAGACAACTGAACAGTTCTACATCGATCTCAGTTCCATTCTCTACTCAGTGCCGGCCAACAACAAGTTGATCTTGCTGGGAGACTTCAACGCCCGAGTTGGCTGTGACCACAGTCGATGGGAGGGCGTGTTAGGCAAACATGGTGTTGGTAAGATGAATAGCAACAGCTTATTGCTGTTGAGCAAATGTGCAGAATATGACAAACACAGTGTTCAGGATGGCAAACAAATACAAGACTACCTGGATGCACCCTAGATCGAAACAATGGCACATGATAGATTAGGTCATTGTCCGTCAGCGTGATATTCAGGATGTCCTTATCACCAGAGCCATGCGAGGAGCAGAGTGCTGGACTGACCATAGGCTTGTCCGCATTATTTTCAAAATACACATTGCTCAGCATCACCCAAAGCGCCCAAAGCTCATTCGAACAGCCTTTAACATTGCCAGACTCCAGCAGCCTTCTCATCTGAGCAAGTTCCAGTCAAGCCTTGATGAAAAGTTGACTGCCAACAGACCATTGATTGGAGGTCCAATTCAGAAGTGGAGCCAGTTCAGAGAAATGGTGATGGAGACAGCGAAGTCAGTGCTGGGTCCCAAGAAACGCAATCATCAAGACTGGTTTGATGAGAATAACAGTGCTATTGAGGACCTGCTTGCCAAAAACAAGGCATTTATGGAGTGGCAGAATGACTCAGGCTCCAGCTCTAAGAAAGACAGGTTTAAGTTTCTCCAGGCCCAGGCTCAGCGAGAAATCCGCAAAATGCACAATCAGTGGTGGGAGAAGAAAGCTGAAGAGGTGCAACACTATGGTGACTTAAATAACTCAAGGGAGTTCTTCAGCTCCATCAAGTCAGTCTTTGGTCCTTCCAAGTCTGGTTTTGCCCCCTTGTTGTCTGCAGATGGAACCACATTGATTAGGGATAAGGCTGGCATTAATAACCGATGGAAAGAGTATTTCAGTCAGCTCCCGAATCATCCATCATCAGTCCATCAGTCAGCACTGGAACAAATTCCTCAGAAGCCAACCCTTGAAGACATGGGAGATCCTCCATTTATTGACGAAGTTAGAAAGGCCATCAGGCAGATGAGTTGTGGCAAGGCATCCGGAAGGGATGGAATTCCCGCAGAACTGTACAAGGCATTTAATGAGGAGTCACTTAAGGTTTTTCATAATATCTTGACCAGTATTTGGGAAGAGGAAGAAATGCTATCTGACCTCCATGATTCCGTGATAGTTGCTCTGTACAAGAATAAGGGTGCAAGAGCAGATTGCGGGAACTACAGAGGTATCTCGCTGCTTTCCATTGCCGGGAAAATCTTCACCCGCATCATCCTGAACAGGCTGATTTCGACAGTTTCAGAAGTGAGTCTCCCTGAGTTACAATGTGGTTTCCGCCCTAATCGCAGTACTGTCGATATGATCTTCGTAATGAGACAGGTGCAAGAGAAGTGCCTTGAGCAGAATATGAACCTCTACTCTGTCTTCATTGATCTGATGAAGGCATTCGACACGGTTAACAGAGATGCATTGTGGATCATCCTCAGGAAGCTGGGTTGCCCAACAAAGTTCATCTCACTCATCAAGCTGTTTCATTACGACATGACAGGAGAGGTACTCTCAGATGGTGTGCCATCTGAGAAATTCAACATCTCCAATGGCGTGAAGCAGGGCTGCGTACTTGCCCCAGTGCTTTTTAACCTGTTCTTCGCTCAAGTCCTCATGCATGCTGTCAGAGACTTAGATCTTGGTATTTACATAAGATACCGTTTGGATGGTTCACTGTTTGATTTGAGACGCCTTGCTGCAAAGACCAAGACATTGGAGAGGCTTATCACCGAAGCGCTGTTTGCTGATGACACCAAGAGGACCACCTGCAGACCATCATTGACAGATTCTCTGAAGCATCTAAACTATTCGGTCTCACAATTAGCCTCGGAAAGACAGAAGTCCTCTTCCAGCCTGCACCAAACAGTGCTCCTTCACAGCCATGTATCACTATTGATGGTACATAACTGAAGGTAGTGGACAGCTTTAAGTAACTGGGCAGCACAATATCAAGTGATGGATCCCTTAACAAAGAGATTACAGCAAGGATCCAGAAAGCCAGTCAGGCACTTGGAAGATTGTGTATTAAAGTTCTTCAGCACAAAGATATTCGCCTGTCAACTAAACTCAAGGTATATAATGCCGTGGTCCTCACCTCTTCCCTGTATGGTCGTGAAACATGGACTCTGTACCGTAGGCACATCAAGCGGATGGAGCAGTTCCACATGCATTCCCTACGATCAATCATGCGAGTACGCTGGCAGGACCAAATTATTAACCATGAAGTGCTTGATAGAACTAGTTCCACAAGCATCGAAGCCAAGATCCTCCAGATCCAGCTTCGATGGTCTGGCCATGTTCTCCACATGGACGAAAGCAGGATCCTGAGGCAGCTGTTCTACGGGGAGCTGGTACGTGGTAGTCGCAAACAGAGACTCCCTAGGAAGAGGTATAAGGATAACCTGAAGACCAACTTGCAGAGGACAGGCCTTCAACCTTGACAATTTGAACTAGCTGCTGCCGACAGGACTAATTGGCGTTCCCTTACGAGAAAAGCAGTGACAAAGTTTGAGGATGACCACCACCAACACCTCGCAGCTGCACGTGAAAGACGATATAGAGCTGTGTTCTCTTCTGTCCTGACAACTGGTGTCCCATGCCCTATTTGTAGCCGCATGTGTGCTTCGACCTTTGGGCTCCGGAGTCACATACGTCTACACAAATGAAATGCTCAACATGTCTTCCCTGGCTCCCGAGAACAACCAACAACATTAGTTCTAAAACATTTAAGACTGCAGGCCAAAACTGAAAGAAATTACTATTTCCCATTTTTGCAAAAATTCTGATACATTATTTCTTCATGTTTCTTATATTAAGATCAATGGATGGTTTTTCATTAGGGCAGCTTTGTTGACATGAAGATACATTATTAGCTTTTGCTCACAAAACCTGTCTGACTAGTTGGTTGTGAATTTGGAAAAAAAACTTTAACTTCGATAAATGACATTAGATGTGTAAGAACTGCAACTAAACCCCATTCAAAACAAAGGAAAGAAACTCATTTATTTCCAACAGGCTTTGTCTCAGAACACAGTTAAAAAAAACAGACCACTTAAGTTTGCCTGCCTAAATATGGTTTCAGGAGTCTTATTTATAGCTATCAGGTCTGAATTGTTATTTCTGTGCCGTCCTTCTTTGTGAGTTTTGTTTGAGGGTATGTCTAGACTGCAGGCTTCTTTTGGAAGAAGCTTTTTCGGAAGAGATCTTCTGAAAGAGAGCATCCACACTGCCAAAGTGCATCAAAAAAGCGATCTGCCTTTTTGAAAGATAGTGTCCACACTGAATGGACACTATCTTGCATTTAAGCTGAGATTACTACGGATAGAGTGGTCACCAGGGCACCTGTGCTTTTTCCTCTTTCCTCTTTTTTCAAAAAAACACCCTCCCTCTTCCGCATCCACACAAGACTTTTTCTGAAAGAGCTCTTTTGGAAAAGGCATTCTTCCTCTTAGAATGAGGTTTACCAATGTCAGAAAAACCCCTGTGTTCTTTCAATTTTCTTTTGAAAGAACGCAATAGAAGTGTGGACATAAGTGAAGCTTTTTTCAGAAAAATGGCCATTTTTGCGAAAAAAAACCCTGCAGTCTAGACACACCCTGAGTATGTCTCAAGGACATGGCTCTGTAAGATCCTGGGATAGACATAAGTGCTAAACTTTATTGCCAATTAAGCATTTTTCAATGCACATAACAAAATCTGGTAATTCCACACTACACTGATTTAATCCCTCCTAGATGCCTGTGCCATATTTCATGTTTTTGAAGGCCAGGAGGCATGAAAAGCAGCACAAAATTTTGTCCTAACAGTTCACTGTCAATGTCCCCAGTTTCTGGTTTCAGTCTCTGATAGTGATAACATCAAAAAAATTAGTTGTGTGTATTGCTCATTTCTTAGCCACAGTTTGAAAAAGTAGAAACCCAGAATTCCTCATTAAATGTAAGGGATAAATGCAAGATATTAGCACTGCTAAAGGAACTGTGCCAAAGGCTATCTTAGATTTTGATGCATAATAGCTATATTTTAAATGGTGAATACTATCGTCAATTGCCTAAGAAATCAGGAAACGGGTGCCAGGTATTGCAAAAAAGGGCTTTTGCTTTGTGCTTAAAATGATAAACTTTAACTCTAAACGTTAGTACTGTCAATACTCAGACTAAAAAGAGCTGTTCAGAAACTTTCAGTAGAAAGAGTTTTGAGGAACCGCCTCCTTCTTCATAACAATTATATTTCTCACAGAGAAAGTTCAATTTTTCCAGGAAAAAAAAATCAGGAAAAAAAAAATAAGATGACTGATATCTGGCTACCCACCTTTTAGCCTGTTAGAACAGAAATTGATAAGACAACTTGAGGAGACCGGTCAGCAAGCTGGAAAATTCTGTTTCAATTCTCCCACAGTGGAATTTTTCCTGGAAATCCTTTCCCACCAAGTATTTCATGGTTTGATTTTTTTTTGGTCCTGATTTGTGATGCCTCTTTTTTTTCCAAAAATGGATTTCCATTTTCTACACACCCCTAATCAAATCACGTCATTAATATTTCAAAGTGCTTCATTCCTATTTAGTTACCGCATGAACTATGAAGTACTCCTAATAGACAGTGCTGGATATTCATAATGTGCAAGTGTCTTTTGTAATAAGATACTAAAACCCTAAGGCAAGAGAGTCAAGATTTCAGTGGAATTTTTCTTTCATGGTGTTTTTGTCAGTGCAGCCAGTGACTCGTGTTCTAAGTTGGATTTATTAGTGGTTCTGCTACAATTTGAGCTTGAACGTTTACAAAAGGTTGAAGTTAAAAGTAGCCAGCTTCAAAGTTCAGCTTGTGTAGTCAATCAGAAGCAAAACTGCAAGAACTTTAATCAAGACTCTGTGCTAAGTTAGTCTAAATATTGGTTTCCCAGCATTACCCTGACTGCATATTAAAGGGCAAAATGTGACTGTACAACATCAGTAATATAGTAAGTATTCCAGCAGCACAGGGGCATGTCAGAATTGCTGTGGGAACACTCACGTTTCACAGATACAAATAACTATACAAATTATGGGCCTCTTGTTCTGATCTGCTAAGAATTCATCACATTTATTACACAATGGGGGGCATTTATCTGAAGGCTTACAAACATCATTTTTTGTGTGTTCTGACACTGCTGACTCAAAGACACAGGTGCTAACAAACTGCATTGCATTTTTGTACCACTGTAAAAGCTACTCCCAAAAAACTGGCTTGGTATATTTTCCCAGGTCTGATGAAAAACAAAAGATGGACCAAGCAAGCAGGCTCTTTAGACTTAACAGTCTCTCAAGTATCCTGGTCGTAACACATTCCATCCCCAAATCCAAACTTCCCCATGAGAAGTTTAATAAGCCAAAAGTAGATCCTAATTATGTTTTGTTGAATTCGCTCATTTAATGGCTCATGCACATTTCCAGATTAATCTAAAGATCTACCTACCTGTGCCATTCTATTCAAAGGAAATCCTGCAGTTGGCATCAGGCTCCCTGAGCTTAAGGCCTGCCCAGATCTGATGGGCTCATGGCAATAGTCTTTGCAATAGCATAAAGACCACAGAGAGTATAGCCTCCGAGCAAAGTCATCCTGGTCTGCTGGTATGACAAAAGTTTCACTGGAACAGGCCTAGTCTCTTTTGATGCCAGTGTCACTAAAAGCATGTGCTAGTTAATTACACAGTGTGTTCACATAATGAGCAGAATTTGTTTTCATGTTTAGTGGGGGCAAACAGACCAATGAAGCACGCATTCAGTATCTGAAGTGAAGTGAAGAAAAAGTTAAATGAACATAGAAACCATTGTTCTTTTGCTCAGAGTGAGCATTCTCAACAGTTAGCTGCTTTGTTATCAACTTGTTGGGAACATCAAGCTACTGAGAAGTGTCCATCACACAGAGCAGTGGCCAATACAGAACACAGTTTGAAAGATAGTAGGAGAAAAAAGAAAGAGTGTGATGATTTGATAACCCTGTTGATATAGCCACAGTAGCGAACTGGTGTTTTATTCTGAAAATATAGATAATGGAATAAACTTTTCAAAGGGCCGCACATAGACAATACTCCTTTGGTATTCTAAGTAGTATTGAATCCCATGCGTCACCTCTAATGTGGCAAGTAACTGAAAAAATAATCATAACTTAAAATTCTTCATGTATTGTGTGCTTTGATTTTTTCAGGAAAAAGCTGAGAAAAAGAAAAAGGATGAAAAAGAATGTTCCTACACATTATCGGTGACTGTCTCAGTGAACAGCATACATTAATGTGATTTACAGTGATTAGTTCTGTATAAAGACACACTCTAACAAAAGCTCCAAAGCTATGTGCTGTCATAGCACAGATTCTCTCACAAGTTAATGCCAATTTTGACTTAAAACCTCACATAACAAATAGGCATCTGCTTAAGTTAAGTTAAGATTCATTTGGGATGACATAGGGGGAAGTCATTCTGTATGGTGAGTGAAAATAAAGTGTTCTTTTCTAATTTGGCTCATGCCAGCATTATGAGGGAAATTTAAGTTAGTCGGCAGATGAAATTCAATATTGATAAATGCAAAGTAATTCACATCAGCTATGCATATACAATGATGGGGTCTAATTGGCTGTTACCACTCGAGAGAAATTTTGGAGTCATTGTGGCTCATTCTCTGAAAACATCCACTCAATGTGCAGCAGCAATCAAAAAAGCAAACAAAATGTTGGGAATCCTTAAGAAAGGGATAGCTAATAAGACAGGAAATATCATATTGCCTCTGCATAAGTCTAAGTTATGCCTGTTATCTTGAATTCTACATGCAGACGTGGTCACCCCATCTCAAAAAAAGAGACATATTGGAATTCGAAAAGGTTCAGAAAAGGGTAACAAAATTTATTAGGCTATAGAACAGATTCCATATGAGGGTAGATTAATAAGACAGGAATTTTCAGCTTGAAAAGAGACAATTAAGAGTGAATATAATAGAGGTCCATAAAATCATGACTTCTTTTCATAACACAGGAACTAGGGATCATAAAATGAAATTAATATACGGCAGGATTAAAAAAAAACGTAGGAAATATTTCATTACACAATGCATAGTCAACCAGTGGAACTTGTTCCAGATGATGTTGTCAAGGCCAGGACTATAACAGAGTTCAATAAAGAAATAGGTAAACATATGGGGTATAGGTCCATTCATGGTTCTTAGCCAGGATGGGCAAGGGCAGTACCAGAAGCAGGGAATGGATAATGGGGAGATCACCTGTTCATTTCCTGTAGGGCACCTGGCATTGATACTGGGTTAGATGAAGCTTTGGCTGTTCTTATGAGGATGAAGTCTCTCTCAGTAGCTAATGGGAGTTGGAACTATTCTAGTGAATGCCCTCTTTGGCTGATTACCAGCAGCAGCTGATGCTGGACTCTTCATTGTTGGTCTAGTAATATGGAGCAGCACTCACACAGAAACTCCCTATAAAGAAGTTGTTTTCACTTTACTTTTTTCAGCTTTAAGTCTAGACCTGCAACCTCTCCCTCTCCATCCCCGCCCCCCTCAGCCCCCAAATAAGTGTCTCCAAACACTGACATAAAGGTAGAATATATCAAGACATATTGTGTTGTGGCATCTGCCTTCCCATTCATAACTACTTAAACTACCTCATGTCCCATTCATGTAACACCATGCTACAGTAACCATTGGTTTATTCAGATAGGTTATCAAATATTTAGCTTATTGAAATATAATTTAACAAGTAAAATGGAAGCCTGTTAGAATCATGTGACCAACTAGTTCTCTGCACTTGCTCTGTGGTCCACCAGCTGGGCACTGCTTCACTGGAAAAAAACAGTAAAATCCATGTGTAATTGAGTTTCTCCCTGTGGATATCACACAGAACCTGGCAAGCCTTCGGCACTCTCCAGGACCATCACAGAGAGCCGCTATGGGAGGAGATGTGTGGAGGAGGATGGAATTTATGTAATGAGGCCTGTTTCTACAATTTTCAACTCCTGGAAAAACCATTCTACTGCCTTTAGAACTGCGTGTGATCTCACTCTGAGAGTGCATCTACACAGCACCCTCGACTTTAAATAAGATACACAATTTGCGCTACACAAACTGCACATCTTATCTCGAATCTATTTCAAAATAGCTTATTTTAAAATTTGGTGCATCTACACCAAATTTCAAAACAACATGCTATTTTGAGCCATCCCCTATCCATCATGCAACAAGGTTTACTGGCTTGCCGAAATAGTGTACCCGTTATTTTGAAAAATATTTCGAAACAACGGGCGGCTTGTGTAGACCGGAGGTATCCCAAAATAGCTGTGCAGTGTAGATGTACCCTTTAGTGAGTTATAAGAGTTGCCAGTGGAGAAATTATCATATTTGGTCAGACTGAAGTGAGGACCTTCATACTGCTTAACAACTTGATGTTTGTGCAATCTAAGAAAAAGAACATCTCTGGAATAACTTCCAAACCAGGAAAATAGTAAATATTTTGTATGCTACATCTCATAATAAAGAAAATGGTCTCTGGTTGTATAACATTCTGAAAAGTCTCCCATATCCAACTAGAATTTAAGTTGCAATGTAGAACTCAGGGGCATATTCTGTCTCCTGATTCACACTCTGCTTCTTCCTCAAGCTGTTTTGAATTATTCCAGACACTAAATAGCCAGGGGAATTGTGGAAATGCAGTAATTCCTTAAAGCCATTTTTTCCCCACAGGATCCTTCAGCGAGGACAGACTAGTCAGACATGGAGATTGGAATCACTGTTTAACATACCACCTGACTACTAAACTGATGTATCCCTCTGAAATGTTTGACACATATATTTCACGTTAGGTGAGGAAAACTTAGAAAAATTATCTGACGGAACTTCGCAGAGTAAAGTTTTTGGGTAAAGCGATAGGTAACAAAAATGGAAAAAAAATCCCATTCCCATCTGACACCGGAGTTCAATCTGATCAGGAAGGACCTGCTCCAATGCTGATGCAATGCAAAACTCCATCATTAACTTCGATGGGATTTGCATCAAGCCCAGCATGGTAGAGTCCAATATTAATCTTCCCAACAGGTGTGGGAGGTAGCAGAGAAAATAAAAAGTTCTGGGTCTATTAAAATTCAATTACAAATGAGCATTCTGTGTTAGAGAACTTGAAATAAAAAGAGAGTTAGTCGCAGATCAAAAGAGTTCCACAAAGCTTGACTATGTCAAAAAGCATCATTTATCAATAGCTAATTTTCCCAAGTTGGAAAGCTAGTGATGCATTTACTCAGAATTTACTTATTTCATGTGAAATCAAGTAGTGTTGACACTTGTGGGTTGTGATGAGTTATCCTTTATTACCTATTAAATATTTTACAATATCTAATTTAATAAAGTAGAACACACTGTATGCCAATTACCTGGTATTACTGACAGAAGTAAAAGATCAATTGTAGTACATAATCTAACCACTTAGGTGATCTAATCTTCAACTGCTGGGACAGAAGTTGCAGCATAGCATGGAAGACACTGGTATTAGGGTCCTGTTCATATTGAGTAGCAGTACATATTTGTAAGCTGAATTATTGGATCTTATATAACTGAATATAAAAGGCTCATTAGCAGCTTCTTTTCCCTCTGTAAATGCATTTGAAGATGGCCAGGCATGTTACTCATTTCTCTCTTTCTACTTGGCATTCTGGGCTGAAGTAACTGTACCAGTGGTTCAACAGCTGCAGCTGGGCTGACACCATGGCCAGGCACCAGCCTTAGTGAGATCAATACTGGTGTAACTTATCTAACCTGCTCCTGGGCTGATATCCAGTCACAGATTTGTGAGATTTCTGGTACACAACTCAGCTGGTGGACTGATGCCAAGATTTGTAAGCACTTCGCTGGCTTCCCAGCTAATGGGCTGGTGTTTAAGCAGAGGTTCTACTTTCAGCTCCTTTAGCTTACTGAGATTATAGCAATGCATGGACCTTTGGGTGATTACTGACCAGTCATCCTTCCTTTGCTAGGTAATGTGAGGTTGTTGGTTTACAAGGCTTGAGTCAAGAAGCACCATGGATATGTATCAAGGCAGGTAACACCAATTCTGTCTACTCCGATATACAAGACTGACCAGAAGGTTTTGAAGATGGTCCCAAACTATTGCTTGATTATCCAGTCAGAGTTATATTGAAACTGGCAACTCCAATTAAAGACAACCTCCAGTTTGGGCATTTCATTGGTGTTACCTTCAAGGAGTTAATAATTAATTGCCACTCCAGCTTTGTACTGAATTTATAGTCTGCTTCATCTGAAAGCCAGTTAAAGTCAAAACACATCTTCCTTGGGGGGGGCTGAAGGTTTGAGATAATATACTTGATCTGACCTCGAATCCAAATGCTAAACCAAAAACAGTCCAAAATCACGTCACAGGGACATTTTCCTGTTATTCTAATGGGTGTTACTTCGACCTCTGAGCTATTTTCAGGTGTTCTAAAAATGATGTGCTTTTCTTGTTTTTTGAAAAGATAACCCAAGAAGAGGACAAAACATTCAATGATAAAGAAAACCTCAAAAATTCCATTTTGCTTTAGAGAATGTTGAGATCAAATCGTCAAAAGTCTACAAAAACAGATCTGGGGGATGCACTGAATATTCCTTACAAGCTTCTCAGTAACAAACTGATATTTGATTTAGCTGAGAAATCAGATCATTCTAACAACAAAGGTGAAGAAGAGTAAACAGATGAATGAAGTGAACTGCAAAAGGAAGTTTTTCACCTATTAGCAATAGGAGCATGACTGGTGAGACAAACCACTACTGACAATAGGTGGTGATCAAAAATACCAGTTTATTCAAATTCATGGGTGCACGGAAGTACTAGTTAATTGCATCCAAAACAAAGCATTCTTTTGTCCTTGTTTCATCATGAATCAGCTAGATGTCTGACAACTACAGTGCTCAGTCATCTCAGTCCCCCAAAACTCCCTGCTCCTCACTGGACAAATTGGGCTTAAGTTTACATATGTAAGTGCTGAGAAGCCTAATCTGTCATTCATGTCTTTAATGGGTATGGAGTCTTGTCCTTTTCCCAGGAAGCCATCAAGCCTGTTTGTCACTAACCTTAGGACCAATGAACAGGCGTTCCGCTCAGTGCAAATCTGCCTCCTTGTGTCTAGGTCTGGGAATTAGCTTACATTTCACCTCGGGCCCTCTGTTACTCACACAATGAACCCTCTCTTCATTATTCAGTCCTCCACTGGTCATTTTAAATTCCTACTAGCCAAGCTGTCCATATACTATCATAGGTAGTCTCCTGTTCCAACTTCACATCCTGAGCCACTTTCCAAGTTCCTGGTAAGAGAACCCAGTGTAAGGTAAACTGGCCCACATTAATCCCCTCAGAATTTGTGTCAGAAAGACACCCTATCACAACCCATTGTGTTACTGTGGCAGTGTAAAAATGGGCCTTAAAACATCTTTACACGACTGGGGCAGTGGCAAGGAGCCTGAGCATACGTGAAAATAAGGCCCACTCCACGGATGGCAAGACGCAATGAAAACCAAAGTCTTCTGCTGAGTCATTTTTGTTCATCACAGCTAAACCAAGACTCAATTTTGGTAAGTTTTTGTTTGTTTGTTTGTTTGAGTATTTGCACAGTACTGTAAACTTTAAGCAGACTTCTAAAATACATAAGAAATATTTTTCAAGGACTTCTGTTGAGGAGCGGGGCAGAAGAAAAGGAACTATCAGAGTGGTGCAAATATTGATGCATGGGAAGATTTTTCTGTCTAGTGATTTATGCGTTTGCTGTTTTTTTTCCTCTGTACTAGTCTAGACTTCTGTATTCTCTGAGAAAGTAGTTGTAATGCCATACATTGTTAACGACTAACTGCAGTGAATCCAAAAATTAGCATATCCTAACATGAAATAAATCTATTTTTGTTGTTGTCTTTGGAACTGGAAGTGTATTGATCATGGATTTCATTTCTTGGCACCACGGAAAGCTGAAGATAGAAGTTGTTCATCTCCTGTCGTCCATATGCACAAAATTGGAGTCTCCTACCATAGTGAAATATCATCATCCTGGATCATTGTCACAAGTGATTAACAGTATTCAGCCTCAGACTTAACCACGGCATTAAATATTAACAGCAACAGCCATAACTATTTTCTGAATACTGAGTCAAACTAAGGTAAAGTGGCATGCTGCCATCTTATCTACTGGCTTTGTATTTTGATCTGTCACCATGGTAGTAACCATAAACAGAACTCCTGAAAAGCAATACACTCACTGAAAAGCAGCAGTCTCAAAATATTGACTGCCAAACCATTATTAAATGCCACCAAAAGTCTTCTGGTTTTGCTAAAGATGAGAGAGACTTGTGAAGTCAAGAGCTGCATTAGAAGCCTCTAAAGCATTTCTAGCACATGCTACCCACATAACATTAACAATAACAGAAATACATCCCAGAGAGTAGACTTTGAATACCTATAGTATAGCCAGACTATAACACAGGCATTGACATTTTACAGGAGGAAGGAAGGAAATCAAGTTGAGCTCTTCTGTTTGGACAAAGAGGAAAGAGAGGAATGAACAGGTCAGACAGTTCTTTGGGATGGGAAAGAGGATGAGGCATATGGGGAAATCAAATCTCAAAGCAAGCAGAGAATAGCCCACATGTTACTGATAGGTCCCTGACTTGTCCTTTGAAACTCTGAATGTTCTGAAGGGTGCAAAAAGAAAGCATCTGGAGGGGAGTTCATTTTATAAAATTAGGATTACTACCTGAGATGGGGTTTAAGTGAGAGAATGCACTGCTTAAGAGCTCTGATCTGAAAGACAAAGAATAACCATCTTCTTCCTTTACATAAAATATCCAACTGAGGAAATATCTAAAATAGTTCCGGGGTGCTTAAACTCTGCAATTAAGTAGTCTGGATTATTTAATTAATTTTTAAGTTTTTGCCATTTTCTGTTTCTGACATTGGCTCAACAGCTTTACCGAGAAAAGCAACAAAAAGCAGCAAACACTAAGAAGTTTGAACTTTTAGATGACTTAATGTGAGCAGATGCAACACCACTGAAGTAAAATTGCACCTGCTTACAACAAAGCTGAACATATCCTGTTAACTTTAGTTAAAGATACAATCTGAAGACATATGTTCTATATGACAGAAAATAAAACAATTAATTGAAATCTCAACTATGATTATAAGCCACATATCACAATGCAAAATCTCCTTAAAAATCTAATAAAATGCAGACTGGTGACAGATCTTCACAATGAGGGTCTAGAAAACAGAGAAAGGACAACACCGTTGAGAGCATTGGGCATTCTAGCAGGTACATACTGAGTTATTTATCAATACACTGTGTGAAGAACACGATTCCTTCAGTTTTTAACTAGATATTTATTACAAACCTTTAAACAACACATGCACTTTGAAAAATCACTGATGGAAGGCATATGGGAGATGAGTTATACCAACATTTTTGAAGATACTGATAGGACCCAGCAGACAATAAATACAAATACAAACATTTCCTATGAGCTTATAAAAGCTATTGCGCCTCTCCCCGATCTTAGGCCAGCCACTTACATCTGGAAAAGACTTTTTTTTTTTTTTCAGATGGGAAGCAGATGCTATTATATTGTTTCTGATCAAATTGAAAGTGTCTAATTGGGACAAAAAAAAGTGTTACATCTTCTGGTACCACATAGGTGCAGATAGGCTTCTGGAAAAGATTAGAGGGTCTATGTACTTGGCCATCAGAATGAGCAGCAACTAGACAATGACACAAAACCAGAATTAATAGATATGATGTTATAGCACCAGAATTGAGAACATTTATTAGACTAAATTGTACACAGAACTAAGTTTTGGCCCTGGTAAGAAATGACAATAATAGCTAGTGCTGGCTCTGAATTAGAGTAAGTCCTGGTATGTTTGGTATCCTTCCTGTCTGGTAATTTGCACGCACCTTTAGCTAGGAAAGATGACCAATCTGAGGACACAACACTCTTGGGGACTGGGGTTGCCTTGGATGGTCATGAGATAAGAGTTTAATACCATACCATTCTGATTAGTATCTTGGTTTTTCCCCCATTCAATTCCAACCCAGTTTTAATAAACTCATTTTCATAAACTGTTCAAGATAAAACCAACAGAACAAATCACCTGAGGATTTGTATCCCCATCTTATATCCCAGCAGCGTAATGCATTATCCTCCAATTCCAGAAGATTAACAACTACAAATCATAGAGGACATGCAGCGTGGGTTTTTTTGAGGAATGGGGGTGGGAAAGAAAATCTAATTTTAAAGAATAGATATTACTTTTTTTACTAATTTTAACTCACAATCTGCTATCCTTATCAAAAGCAGATCCTATTTCCATATTCAAGAGATGCTACAGCTGCATAATGAAATGAAAACAAAAATTGGTTTCAGGAAACAATAATAAAATTCACTTAGTATCACAGGGCCATTGTGACTTATTTTAAATGTGAAAGTATGATTTATGATATTAGTAGAGCTGCCTGACAATTTAAAAAAGTGATTGTAAAACCAAGTTAATCAATGAGAAAATATTGAGATTGGTTAACTATACTTTCTGAGCAGAAAATTAAAAATTATGTTTTATGCTGACATTTCAAAATGGAAAAAATAATTCAGTTTAAGGTTTATCATTTTGGGTTTTTTGGAAAAATCTAAAGTTTGCTGTTTTTAGTAGTTGGAGTAAGAATGCATTCTCTCCCTTTTCTAAATGAAAAGTGTGACCAGTAAAGTGAGAGTCAGAGGGGAGAGGCATTTCACACATTTTTACTCCTTTTTACTTAAGGCCAAAATTTGGTTCTGTTGTAGTTGGTGGAAGTTTCTGTCTTCAAGAAAGCCAGAATTTCAACATCAGGGCAGATTAAAGAATTTGTTGCTAAAACCTATTTCTGGATCTGTCCAGTTCCAGCACAAATGGTACCAAGAGGTCACCAGTCTGCTTAAATTGAGAGAGAATAGGATTATGATTTCGGATTAAGGTGAATCCGAGGGCTCTGAGACCAATGCTGATCTGTTTACAGGATATTTCATGTGCCATTTGCCATGACTTTGTGAACAGATTGAATACCTAGAAAAGTGACAGCACAGTTAAGTAGTATTTTTCCTTGAATGAATAGATTTGCTTCCTCCCCACTCCATCTCTGATACACTCTTATTTTAGGGTTGTTTTAACTCCTTCATCCAATTGTTAAGATAAATATCTACAGTTAAGTAGTTTTCACAATTAAGTAATATTTTAAGTAATGCTTAAAAATTCTAAAGAGCCACTCTGAACTCCCATATAGATAGGGGCTGATTGTTTATCTATTTTAAGAGGCACAGAAACTTCATTGACACTGACTGCTGGGAGTTATAAACTACACAATTCCATTACAGGAGAGATCACTGATGGAAAGGATCACTTAGGACTTGCCTTAAATCAACAGGGAACCATAAGATCATAATATGTACAACACAGGACAGAATGGGGACTGCGTAGAACACCATTCTGGGAAAGGGTGATGGTCTCTGAGAGGTGATTTGTTTATATGGGTTTTTTTTGGGGGGGGAGGGTGAAAGAAAAGGAGGGAGAACAAGTAGTGTGGGGGAAGGAGCTGCTTCCACAGCAATCATTAAGACTAGGATTTTCAGGACTTTAAAAGAATTAGGAACCCAGCTCAGAACAAAGTTTAATGGAATTTGGGAACCTTTAATTTTTTTTTTTTTAATCCCAGACTAAGTCCACAGGTAAATCAGAGAACATACTGCTGCTTTCTTGAAAACTATTACTTCAGGTACTGGAGCATCTTTGGAGAAGAAAGAGCCAGTCAAACCAATTCTCAGAGAGCTCTACCCATGAAAGATGGCTCCCTCATGATTAATTTAGAGACAGTATACCATCAGAATAAACTCTCAGGTTGAAATCAGTGATTGTGGGGACTGGACATGACAGGTTGGTTTATCAGTTCCCCCCAAAATTATTACCCCTGTTGTATGTGTTAAATATATTGCACCCTCATTGGCAGAGCATCTCTCAAAATGAAAGGTTTTACCAAATAGAAAAAAAAATTGTGAACAACTAAAATTAGAGGGTATTTTTTGTTTTCACGGATATATCATGTCAGCTCAGAAGGCTTTGTATTCTGCTGACCATAGATATATTTCCATATATGAAAGATTTAGGCCCAGCACAATCTTACTAAATTATTCAGTAAGACCACTTTTAATTCTGTGCTACTCTAAAAAGGCTGTAAATTTCTCAACCTAATGTGCTCACTTTAGATCCTTTGGCTGGTACCCATGGAATGTGTTATGTATCACATACACACATCCCAAGTCTGCTAAAGGATCCAGGTTTTTATTAACCTTCATTTGTTATCCATCCTTTTGTGTGCACTCCTCCTCCACAGAATTCCTTCAAGAGTATAGCCCAGCTCACTCCATCAGCAACAAAATAGATTCCCGTCTCACACTGGGGAGAATTAACCATATTCTGTTGACTTCCCTGGATTCACATCAGTATAAAATTTGATGAGAGAACAGTCAGTCCTTCAGAGTGCTGGATTACATTTAAGTGTCTGCATTACTATAGTCTCTTTAAAAAAGTACTAAATTACTATACTCCAAAAGGTGCTTCATACTGAACAGTTCACTGATACGCAGACAGTAAGTACAGCCCTGCTGCTGGCAGCTGCTGGAGAGGAGCCTAGTTTAAGGTACAAAGATATTTAGGAAGATTTGTGGTAATACTGATCCTAAGGCCTCTTTCTAATCATACATATATTTAGGAAGTGGAGGGGATGATCAAGATGATCCCACTTCAAAAGGAAAAAGAGTGTCACAAACTAAGATTACAGGTGAAGCAAGGCCAAATACACGAATACTCACACAGATAAGAACTCTTGTTTACTTGCATCAAGTTCTTTGACATTCTTGTGATCATGCCTAAATTTTATGTTTTTGTAACAAGAGTTTACAGGAGCAGGCAAACATGAAATAATTTTTCCCATAGCAGTTTCTGAAATCAGGGAAAGCTTATAGCCAGGTGACTTTCAAGCTGGTTCTATAATTCCACTGGTTAATATCTTTGACATCCATTCTGCATCCTAAGTAAATTAGACTTTTGGCAAAATGAATATTTTGGACTCTTTTACTTTCACGCTGAAGTCTGTTTATAACCATTTCCAAGTAACACAATTAGCATCACCTGATCTAGTTCTGTGTTCTTTTGAAACAGTGCACCAATTAAAACTCATTAGGCAGGTTTTAGAGTGCACCAGAAGAGTTTACACTAGCCAGTTAGTTCAAAATACATTGGTAAATTTTGGAATCCAAATCTCGGCACAAGCAGTGTATGCTACATATAGACAAGGCTAACAATACAGTCAGGATAACATGCACATTCCTTTTGCCTTTGCAACATCTGTTCCATAATGCACTGAAAAAGGTACATCTTCTGCACCATGAGCTGACTGCTTTAATTTTAATGTCAGCAGCAAAGTTGTCACTTCAAAAGCATGACCTCAGATGTTGGTATTAGATGGCTGCTCATTCATAAGTGTTCTAAGCTGCTCAGTCCTGCAAGGCTTAGTCCAATTACTTCTTCCAGTGAATATCTATGTGACACTACTTTAGGGAAGATAGAAGATATGAGCTAGATTGACATCTGAAATTTAATGGGAGTTGGAAACTTAACTCATTTAGATGCTTTTGAATATTTCCCCACTTGTCTGTGTGGTCTAGCACATGATAGATACCACTGAGAAATAGATTATAATCATCATCCAAAGAGTCCTAAAATGATTAAGGACCCTGACCTTTTCTGTACTAATTAATACTCCAGTTTAAGTTGATTTAAAATTAATTTTAGTTAAGCCAGTGCAAACACTAATGATTTTAACTTGTGTCTGTAAATTAACCATTTACATTAAACTGATACATAAGCCAAGTCAAGGGTAGCTATATTAGAGGCTGGCATGAGATGTTTTAAATATGTTGTAATTACGCCCTGCTAAACTAGGCTAAGAAAGTAAGACACTTAACTATCCCAAGAAATAAACCTTGGGATATTCAGAGGCAAGAATCCACAGTAGTTAGCCTCCACTGGTCTGGTAAGGTAATCAAACCCCCAGAAATAAGTTTAAATCTGGGTAAAGCTACATTTAGAAAGAGTTACCATTATATCTTTAGTCAGCTATTCCTGTTACTCTGAGATATGAAAACCTGTCTCTTTTTCCCCAGTAAACTTCCTACATACAAGTTGGTTCTCTCATTTTGTTCCAGTACTGATTCCATTTCAACTATATATGGTCTTCCCTAATACCTGTCTGCCTTCTAAATACCTCTAATTAAATAATAAGCAGAATGCATTAGGAACAAGGTATTGTTTTGATATATTATCTTAGGTCCCTTAATATATCTGTGTCAAATATAGCCAATTTTGCTGATGGCCAGTTAAATTTTTTATCCTTTGTTATCAGGATAATAGTTCACTTTCTGGTCACACATCTTTATAACAAGATGATCTATGAGACTGGCAATAAAATATTTAAGAAAGTAGGCAGAGCACCACTAGCAATAAATACAACTTCACCAAAAAGAGTTTTCCAAATGGCTCATAGATTACAAAGCAATAGCTAGACATTGTCAAGTCCTACAGGATTCTGTATGTTCCTCTCGTGCCCTACTGATCTGCCACACTCTAAGTTGAAATACACAAAGGCTGTGTCTAGACAGGCCAGTTTTTCTGGAAAATCAGCCGCTTTTCCGGAAAAACTTGCCAGCTGTCTACACTGGCAGCTTGAATTTCCGCAAGAACACTGACAATCTCATGTATGATCATTAGTGTTCTTGCGGAAATACTATGCTGCTCCCGTTCGGGCAAAAGCCCTCTTGCGCAAATGCTTTTGCGCAAGAGGGCCAGTGTAGACAACGTGGTATTGTTTTGCGCAAAAAAGCCCCGATGGCTAAAATGGCGATCGGGGCTTTCTTGCGCAAAAGCGCGTCTAGATTGGCCAGGGACGCTTTTCCGCAAAAAGTGCTTTTGCGGAAAAGCGTCCGTGCCAATCTAGATGCTCAGTTCCGAAAATGCTTTTAACGGAAAACTTTTCCGTTAAAAGCATTTCCGGAAAATCATGCCAATCTAGACGCAGCCAAAAAGTTTGGAAGTATTAGGATGACATGGAGATAGCTCAGTGAGGTTTGTTTTGTAACATCACTACACAGCTGCAGTTACTTTCCAAGAACCCTTTGGAGTACAAGGCTCACATCCCACAGATCAATGGACCCACTGTGCAGTAAATCTTAGAATACTTTTCCAATCTATATCTATTTTATGGTGGCATGGTTGTTTTTTATAATTTTGCTGGGCAAAATTATAAAGTTGAGAAGTCAAATAAGCAGCAATGAAAGACTTAGAAAGGCTTCTCTACAAAAAGAACAAAAGTTTTTAAAATAAATAATGGAATAAATGAGTATTTTGTATTAACATACTATAGGCAAATTCCAGTACACATGGTGTTGACTGGATCTTTTCCCCATTACCCAGATTCACAGACAGAATCTTGAGCTGACAAAGCAGGTCATATATTTACTGCTTTAATGAGTGATCAGGCCACTGAAACAGGGCACAGCATCAAGTAAAATACAAGCAGATGCTCAACTTAAATACATCGTTACAGTTATTCATTACATATAGTATAAGCACATTCCATGATTAGTTTGCTAACTCAATTGTTTACCTAACCCCACTGATGACTAAGTTGCTCACCTGATCAGGTTGTTGATCAGCTTTTTGCCTGTTTCTTCTCTTTCCTTGCCAGACAAGCATCTTTTCACATGACCCAACACCTGAAATATACATTCTAAAGAGCACACCCTGCACTGGGAGAACCAAGTATTCTTTAAAAAAAGCACAACTTAGCTAGCAGTGATGAAAAATTCCCTTTTTAGTGAGGCCATTTCAGTTATTATTTCCAGACTTGCTCTTGCCCCTGCAGCAGCTACCACTAGTAACAAATAAAGCAAGAAATAATATAACCAAATCCTGTATTCAGCCCTCTCAGCAACTGTTTTGTAATTGCTTTTACTGTTGTATGAAGAAAGCAAAATAAAAAGCTTTACGTTTTTCAAGTTAATAAATTTGTTGTGCCTGAACTTCAAGCAGCACAAGGTAAAGTAGGGGTGATAATTGCCTGGCAAGTGGAAAATGCCAAAAATGGCCTTCAGAACTCTAAAGCAGTGGGAGGCTTAGACAAACAAACAGCAACCACTATAGACTAAAAAGTTAACTTCTAGGAAGAGAGGCAAAGCAAAGATCAGTGCAGAACTAGCAACACTGTTTTCCAGAGCACTCCACGAGAGCAATCTGCTCAAGACATAGAAAGACAACTATAAATGTGATGGAAACAATTAGGACTCACCCCTACTGTGTCTCCACACGGGAAGTGAAAGTATCAGGAACTGGGCAGGAAAGCAGGGTTCAGAAAGGAGGCCAGGCAGAAACCTGTGTAGCAGACACATAGATCCTAGTTGAGCAGACAATTTTCAGTGCTTGACTTCAGGTTTAAACAAAAAGCTCTGACCAGAGTTCAGTTTTCCTTGAAGCAAGCCCATGGAAGCCCTCCCACCAATAGCTTCAGGTTTTGTGGGCTCATCCGCTCACTTTGTTAGTCATAAGTTGTTGGGTGGCAGTAAGATGGCATTTAACTAAGAGCACTGCAAGCCACATTCAAAAGTTGTTGGGTCCTAATGCCTTTGTCTTTTGGGCAAGGCCTTTGTGCAAAGCCTAACCTTGTCCACTTTCTTGACTCACTTTTTCAAGCCCTCATCTAGTGCTGCCTTACTGTCAGCACCTGCTATTGGTTGTCCAGGGATTACATCTTTTTCTTCTTTTTTTGGTTTTTGTGGTGCAGCAGACTCAGTTCCTGAGTCTATGACTGTCATTCACCAAACTAGATAGGTTGTGACTTAAAGTTTGTCACGTTTCACAGTGTTCTTGAAGAATTGCAGAATAGCTTTTTTAAATTCAGCTTTATTTTCTTTGTATTCTGAATAGGTATTCCAAAGAAAATTTTCTTACAATAAAGCTTCTGAGTTCTCCATTAAACATCCCGTTTTACTGGTATAGTCTAGAATTCCAACAGAGATGATCTAATCTTTCCTGAACTTTTGATATTTCACATAGCCCACCCTTATTTTTGTTTGCAGGAAATAGATTATTATCTAATTCACAGTTACCTGTTAAAATTATCAGTAGAGCTATTTTGCTTTTCATCTCAAGGCCTTGGACTATATCAATATTTTCAATTGTTGGGCATATTAATAATTCACAGTTTTCCCCTCTTGTTTCATGTGCCCACAATTATTGACATTTCTTCCTTCACGCATTTTAGATTAAGTGTTTAAATTTCATTTTGCTTTGGGGAATTTTAGGTCAGATTCTTCATGTTTGATAGCACTTTTCCCTCTTTGTCTGCTAATTCATTGCCAGCTATCCCTGCATACCCTGGGATCCACACTACTAGTATAGTCATATCCAGTTGCTATTGTTTTAGTATCTGGAAGCCTTATAAGGAATCAGACAGGATGGGCACACATCCAAGGCCCAAATTAGTGGCTGCAATACCTCTGCTTGTTTAGCTATTGAGATGGAGATAAAGTTTAGTTAGTCTAAGGGGTTTTTTTAGTCCAAATGTAGGCAAAGAGAAAGCTGTTCCTATTCTACCCATTCTTTCCTCTTTGGAGACACCTGTGTGCATGACAATATTATCCCCACTTATCATAGATAGATTGGTTTGCTATCGGTTTGTGTCTATCCTTTGTGCCTTTCTGCAAGTTTGTTTGTTCAAGAACTCCTCCTAATTTGTAAGAGCTAGGACCACCAAATTTGGTATGCAGCTTCCTCTTACCCTAACTTAAAGCAAGGTAATAGAGATGTAGCCATGTTAGTCTTATCTTGCTGAAACAAAAGAAAGGACTATGCAGCACTTTAAAGACTAACAAGATGGTTTATTAGGTGATGAGCTTTCGTGGGCCAGACTCACTTCCTCAGATCAAATTCTGGAAGAGAATTGGCATGACCATATATACCAAATGAATATAATGTCACTTTCAGTCCTTTGGTCAAGGTCAGAGTTTGGTTGTGACACGAAAATGGGATGTGCCCGGAATTTGATAGTTTTCCATAACATGGAAAAGGAGTGGGGAAGGAAGAGTGACATGGTCCTCATACTCACTCCTAGGGGAAGCGAACACTGGGGACAGCTATTCTGCAGAGTGAGCACTGGTGGGAGCTGCACCACCTACAGAGTGAACCAGCTGGGGATGGGGTTCCACCATCTTTGCCTATCACTGGTAAGTGATCTCCTTGGCTAGAACCCCTCCTTTCTCACCGTACAACACCCACCTGCTTAAGAGCATGACTGGGGCCAACCCTGAGATGCCCCACACAGGATATACCAGCACTTTCCCTCCCACCACCTGCACTTCTGGGCCACGCAGCATGGCTGCTGTGGCCCAGATTGCATGGTATCCATCTTACCTCCTGGACTGGGCCCATGGAGCAGTGGTGCAGGGGAGATCTGCACAGCCCCCCCTTCCCTTCAGGGGGGGAAGCCTGTGCAGCCCCTCCAATACCCTGCAGGGAGTGCCAGCCTGGGGAAGTCCTGTATGGCCCCTATCCCCAGCCCAGGGCTGGCTCCTCTCCCCAACCCTAAACCCTGGGCCAGGCCCATCCCTGGATTGCCCCCCCCCCCCAGCAAGCACTGGGCTGCCCCACCTCTGACTGTCAGTGCTGGGTTCTTCCCCCTCACACACACACACTAGATCCTTCCCCTGCCCCAGCCTAGACCCAGGGTAAGTCTGGGTAAGTCTACTAGTATCTAGTATATTTATCACTCTTCTTCTTCTTCTGTTTATTCAATTATATAATTCCACAGCTATCTAATCAGAGGGTGATTTGCTACTCAGACTATTTTATCAAGGCTATAGAGTTTGGCCTCTGTTAAGCCCTTCTTTTCACTGATTTTTTTCTTTCTATGTCTTTTCCCTACTTACATAAGAAATTTTGAATCTTTCTCCTACTGGGTCTCATCTCATTTTCCAATCAGCATTATATATTACCTTAGTGTTACCATTTTCACTATTGCCCAGTGCTTTAGCCACAAAGATTAAGCTAGGAGCTTCATTCTAAGAGTGATAGACATTTCTCTGACTGTTATCTTCATTATGTACACAGGTATGATAATGAAGACACCACATGCCACACACAAACCTGTGCTTGGATGCAGTCTAGTTTTCCTAGATTTTTTTATGCTGATTTAAGGCCTGTCAGCTATACTCAATAATAGATTTGATAGTACTCTGGATAGCATTATCACCATTTTCTTATCTGCTCCCCAGGAGGTTGCAGATATAGTTTTAAATTAGTTGATTCTTCCTGTGCACGTATCAATAATATTTTGAATATAGTCCATCAAGATGAGCTTGTCATCAAATATCAAACCTAAAAATGTGAACATTTTCACTATACTTTTCTGCTGGTTTCAAATATGTACACCTATATACATGCACCAACACACATATTAAAAAAAGAACGTTTACTTACTTTGTAACTGTTGTTCTTTGAGATGTGTTGCTCATGTCCATTCCAATTAGGTGTGTATGCGCAGCGTGCACACACCATCGGAAGTTTTTCCCTCAGCAGTACCCTTAGGGCCAGCAGGGGAGCCCCCTGGAGTGACACCGGTATACTGACCCATATATACCCCTGCTGGCCCCCACACCCACTCTGTTCCTTCTTACCGGAATACTCCGGAGAGAGGGCAGTGGGTGGAGATTTGGAATGGACATGGGCAACACATCGTGAAGAACAACAGTTACGAGATAAGTACCCGTTCCTTCTTCTTCGTGTGATTGCTCATGTGCATTCCAATTAGGTGACTCCATAGCAGAACCTATGGAGGAGGGCCAGATGTTGAAGCTATAGAGGAGTGGAGAACCGCCCTACCCAGGGTGGCGTCCTCTCTGGCTTGATGCATTCGCGCATAGTGACTGGCAAAGGTATGGACTGAGGACCACGTGGCAGCTCTGCAGGCGTCCAGGATGGGAACCTGTGCCACAAAAGTGGTGGAGGTGGCCACAGCCCTTGTGGAGTGCACTCTAAGGGGAGGGGCCGGCACCCCCGCCAGAGCGTAGCACTCCTTGATGCACGCGGTAAACCAGGAGGAGAACCTCTGAGAGGACACAGGCTGACCCCTCACCCGTTCCTCAAAAAGTTGTGACAATTTTTGGAATGGTTTTGTCCTGTCTAACTAAAAGACTAACGCCCTATGCATGTCTAAAGTGTGTAAAGCCTTTTTTTCCCAGATGCGTGCAGCTTAGGGTAAAACACTTGCAAGAAGATATCTTGGGAGGTATGAAAGGCAGACACCACCTTGGGCAAAAAAGCCGGGTGTGGGCGGAGCCTGACCTTATCTTTGAAAAACACTGTGTAGGGGGGATCCGAAGTGAGTGCCCTGAGTTCGGATACCCGCCTGGTAGACATAAGCGCTACCAAGAGGGACACCTTGTATTATAGGTACAGGAGGGAACACGTCGCTAATGGCTCAAATGGGGGTCTTGATCTTAGAAAGGACCAGGTTTAGGTCCCACTGGGGAATGGCAGATGTGTGGGTAGAGCATGTCCATGCCTTTCACAAACCTGTGGACTATAGGGTTGGCGAACAAGGTTTTTCCCCCTTCCCCCAGGTGGAAGGCCAAGATGGCCACCAAATGAACCTTAATGGAGGAGGAAGAGAGGCCCTGGAGCCTCAGGTCCAACAGGTAATCCAGGATCAGGGGGACCATAACCCGCCTTGGGTGCACCCCCTTCTGGGAAGCCCAGATGTAGAACCGCTTCCATTTGGTGAGATATGTGGCCCTAGTGGAAGGTTTTCTGCTACCCAGCAGGACTTTCTGAACCCACTCTGAGCACTGAAGCTCCTCAGCCGTTAGCTATGGAGCTTCCATGCTGTCAAGTTCAGTGATTGCAGATCCGGATGGCGGAGCCTGCCCGAGTCCTGAGATATCAGGTCCAGGACCAGCGGGAGGGCTATGGATCTCTCGCAAGACAGACTGAGGAGGGTGAAGAACCAGTGCTGTCTGGGCCATGCAGGGGCGATTAGGATCAGGGATGCCCTGAACTCCCGCACTCTCAGGAGGACCCTGTGAATGAGTGGGAATGGCAGGAAGGCAAACAGTAGTCCCTCCAGCCATGGAAAAAGGGGAACGTCTCCTAGGGAACCCCTCCCCTGTCCCATGAGGGAGCAGAACCTCGGGCACTTCTTCTTGTGCCCTGTGGCGAATAGGTCTAGATGGGGAAACCCCCACACACGGAAAATAGAGTGGTCCACATCCCACCTTAGGGACCATTCGTGACCCGCAAAGGACCTGCTCAGTCTGTTCAGAAGGACATTTTGGGAGCCTGGAAGGTACGAGGCCATCAGGTGGATATCCACCCTGATGCAGAAGTCCCAAAGGCTGATTACCTCCAAGCACAGGCAAGGGGAACATGCCCCGCCTTGCTTGTTTATATACGCCATCGCTGTCATGTTGTCTGACAGAATAAGGACAGACTTGTCCTTGAGGTGGGGAAGGAAAACTGCACAGGCTAGTCGGACTGCCCAGAGCTCCCTGTTGTTGATATGCAGGGAGATCTCGTCCGCAGACCACATACCTTATATGTGCAGGTCCCACAGGTGGGCTCCTCAGCTGGTGTCCAACGTGTCTGTGACAAGGCGGATGGAGGGCACTGGTCTGGAGAATGGAACCCCTGCGCAGACCACCGCCTGGTGGGTCCACCAGCCCAACGCAAGGAGTACAGGGGTGGGAACCGTCACCACCCTATCCCATGAGTGGATGACCGGGTTGTGGACTTGCGATAACCACATCTGTAACGGGCACATATGCAGTCTAGCGTGCTGCACTACATAAGTGCAGGTGGCCATGAGGCCCAGGAGATGCATGCAGGTCCGGGTGGTAGTCACTGGAAAGTTCTGGAGTGCCCTGACCGCCGTCTCTATTGTGAGGAACCTGGAGCTGGGTACAGAGGCTCTTGCCGATGAAGAATCCACAGTGGCACCCACAAACTCTATTATCAGGGTGGGAGTTAGGGTTGATTTGTCCAGGTTTAGAAGAAGACCTAAGTCTTCGAAGAGCCCGCGGGCTATGGCAATGTGGGCTTTCACCTGCGACTCGGAGTCCCCCCTCAGAAGCCAGTCATTGAGGTAGAGAAACACCTGAACGCCCCTTTTCCTGAGGGCGGTCGCCACCACCTCCATGCATTTGGTGAAGATTCAAGGGGCCGTCGAGATGCCAAAGGGGAGGGCCGTGAATTGGTAGTGGTCCGGGCCCACAGAAAAACGAAGAAACCTCCAGTGGTGGGAGGCGATTGAGATGTGAAAATAAGCGTCTTTTAAGTCAAGGGCAGTGTACCAGTCTCCAGGAGCTAACAAGGGAATTATGGATGCCAGTGTCACCATTTTGAATTTTGCTTTGGTGATGGAGGAATTGAGGGTTCTGAGGTCTAGGATGGGATGGAAGCCCCCTTTGGCCTTTGGGACCAGAAAGTAGTGGGAATAGAACCCCCTGCCCCAAAACTCGGGGGAACGCGCTCTATCTCATAAGGAGATGTTGGACCTCCTCTTGAAGTAGAGACTCATGAGAGGGGTCCCTGAAAAGGGACGAGGTAGGGAGTTGGGAAGGAGGGGGCGAGTGGAAAGGGATTACATAACCCCTTTCCACTATCTCCAGCACCCATCGGTCCAACGTAACAGACTGCCAGGCTTGGAGGAAGTGGGATAAACTTTCCCAGAAAGTTAGTGGGGAGACTGGTAAAATGCCCTCGGGGGTCCCATCAAAACCCCTGATGGGGGCCCAAGGGTTTGTTGGGGGGCCCCTGGTTGTTGCCTGGGGCCAGGCGCGATCGGCGCCTGTTGTTCCTGCCATTACTACTCCTGCTCCTACTACAGGAGAAGTCAGGATGTGGGGCCTGAGGGGGGCTCTAGGAACATTCCTATATGCAAAAGTGCACCTATATGCAAAAGTGGGTAGCAGGAGTGTGCATGCCCAAGGATTTTAGGGTAGCCCAGGTATCCTTGAAGCCATGGAGCTTCTGATCGGTCTGCTCAGAGAAGAGCAAAGGGCCCTCAAATGGGAGGTCTTGGATGGTGTTTTGGAGCTCCGGGGGAACCCCAGAACCCTGGAGCCAGGAACTACAGCGTAGGACCACACCTGTGGCCATCACCTGGGCAGTGGCATCTTCCACATCAAGAGCCACCTGGAGTACTGCTCTGGAGATCGCTCTCCCCTCCTCGTGGAGAGCCTTACATTCTGAGCAGGAGTCCCTGGGGCGCAGGTCTGTGAACTTCTCCATGGATGCCCAGGTGTTATAGGCATAGCGCGACAAGAGGACCTGCTGATCGGCAATGCGGTACTGGATACCCCCGGATGCGTATACTTTCCTGCCTAGCAGTTCAGTCATTTTGGCCTCCCTATTCTTAGGGGTGGCAGTGGGCTGGCTTTATCTTTCCCTGTGTTTGACAGCTTGTACCACCAGGGAACCAGGGGAGGGTGAGAAAACAGGTGCTCATTGCCCTCTTGGGGAATAAAGTACCTCCTTTCAGCTCGCTTATCAGTCGGTGGGGATAGATGCAGGGGTTTGCCACAAGGCCTTAGAAATTTTGGCTACAGTTTTATTAACTAGAAGAGCCACTCTGGAGGGAGCATCGGAGTGTAGGATGTCTACCGTAGGGTCCGAGTCTTTGGACACCTTCTCCGCCTGGACCCCCAGACTTTGGGCCAGGCGGCAGCGGAGGTCCTGGTGGGCCCTAGCATCCATGGTGGGCATGGGTGGTGTGGAATCACCTAAGGCCTCATCTGGAGAAGAGGACGATGACCCCTTCTGGACCTCTCCTACAGGGGCATTCATGTGCGATGGATCTTGCAAGGAACCCAGGGACGAGGATGGGGGAGATTGGCTCACCGGAGCCGCGCTCCCCCCAGGGCCTGGAGACGACTGACCAGGAGGTAGCGACTGGCCTGAAGTAGGGGACCTGGCCGGAGGTGTCGCCGAAGGAGGAGCTCATGGGCCTGAGGAGATGGAACCTGGCCTGGGTGGATCTATGCCCTGGCTTGGGTGGTACGCCCAGAGTGTCCAGAACAGCCACTAGTCCAGAGGTTGTGGGGGCCACATTTGCTGCAACATCAGCACTGGAACTGGCTGTGCCCACTGTTGTTGGTATAGGTGAAGAGGGCTGAAGTGCCGGAAACGGTGCCGAGAGTGGGAACGGCGCCACAAATGGGACCGGGAACCCCTTGAGGACCAGGTGGATTCCGCCTCAGAGTCAGACAAATATTCCGAGGCAGACCAAAGTGGAGCTGATGGGGGTGCCGACGAAGCTATCACATGTTTGGCCATGAATTCTGGCTTGCCATGGTGCTGAGGCAGTGGCATGGCAGTGAGGGCATCCCACGCAGAGGTAGGTGCTGGGGCCCCCTGGACTGGTAGCGGTGCCGAATGGTGGTGTCGCGCCGAGGCCAGTGCCGTATCCTGGGGTGGCAGCGAGAGTAAGGGCGTCTTGGTGGCAGGTGCCGCGTGCGGTGCTGCCGGAGTCGGTAGGGGTGGGCAGTGGTCTCCAACCTCCTGCACTGGACCTGTTTTTTTGTGCAAAAACCGGTGGGGGGTCCACACTTCAAGCACGTTTTTGTGCAAGTAAATCGGCAGAACAGAGGGCTTTTGCCTTTAGAGTTATTCCTCTTCCCATGAGAAATAACTCCTTTTTGTGCTACAGCTCTTGCGTAAAAGGCAGGTGTGGACGCTCTGGAGGGGTTTTTGCACAGGAAACCCCTATCGGCAAAAGCACAGGTGCTCTGATGGCCATTCTGTGAATGGCCACCAGAGCTGTCTTGCTCAAGAGCGTCCATGCAGTGTGGACACTCTCTTGTGCAAAAAGCACATCAATTTTCTGATGCGCTTTGAGGTCTGGATGCACTTTTGCACAAGAAGTTTTTGCGGAAAATCGCTTCCACAAAAGGCTTCTTGTGCAAAAACCCTGCAGTGTAGATGAAGCCTAGGTGTTTTAAAGTTTCAAAACTGATTTGTCCTTGCCTGGCAGAGTGCTTTTGTACCTTTACATCACTTTTTGGAATTCCCTCATAATGAAGTTTTTATTTAAAATATGATCCATATCCTCCTTTTGTTGACATTGAGTCTCAAATATTATTAAGAAATGTCCTTTTCCATTTACTAATTTCTATTCTTTAGCCTCAGCATTACTAACTTTCTGAAACATGGCTGCCAGAATGTACACTTTTTCTCTGTTACAGCTTAGTACTCTATGGCCTTCCACTTCAAGTCTTGGTATTGTGTTGCTTTTTCTCTTTATTCTGTTCATTTTTTGAAGTTGCTAAGATATCTCCAGCATATTGGTATCTACATTTATTTTCCCACAACATTTACTCCAGCTTCCTCCTTTTATTGCCCTTTATGCAACTGCCTTCCTCTTTTATGTGTCATTAGGTGCTCACAGTTTAGGAATTTGTTGTTGTTGTTTTCTTATAAGACATATTGCTTTCCTTAATTACCTTGTTGCATTCCTTGTTCCACTATATTGAACTTTTACTATCTGTAACTACGGTTACTATCTGTAACCTGTTACGGTTAGACTGTCTGGCTTCATAATTTATTTAGTAACATTACTACAGAATTCCTCCACATCCTTACTTACATATATTCCTCACTTACTTATCTAAAGTGTTTCCAATGTGCTTTCTCTAGGATTCCAGTGAGGATATTCTCATTTTTGGTATACCCCTTTCCTCTTCTCTTCCTATTACCCTTTCCCTTGCCTCTATAATGGACATCTACACAGTAGGGCTAAAGCCGAAAAGGTACGCAACTTAAAGTACGTCAGTTGTGCAGTTTATGTCAAAATAGCTTATTTCGGCTTTTTGTGCTATCTATACAGCAGGATGTCCAAAAAAGAGCACTTTTCCTCTGACTTCCCTGGCTCCTTGTAAAATGAGGATTACAGGAGTCAGAGTAAGAAGTCCTCCAACTCAACGTTATTTTGACATTATGTCAAAATAACTTCTTGTAGTGTAGATGCGAACTATGTTATTTTGGAATAAGTGACATTATTCCAAAATAACACTGCTGCGTAGACGTACCCTAAATTTCGCATTTACAGTTGCTTCCTATGTTACTATAAGCTATTCCCAGGTATAGAGAAGAGAAACTTCCATCCACTGCATTGAACTTGGCAAGGGTTCCATCATGCTCCTATTATTTTGACAAAATTTCTTCAGATATTTTCTGTTAAATAATTGTCCTACTTCCCTGCAACCTGTTGTAACAAATCTCCACAGATTACGTACAGGCATGTGACATCTTCTGTTCTTTCAATTTTATAGCCTCTGGCTTTCTGCATGGATTGGGTAGTCTGAGAGACATGAAGTTGGATTGTATAGGAATCTCCATAGAATTATATTTGAGTACTTTATCTACTCCTTAGTGAAGGTGTAGTGTGCAAACACCATCACAATTTCCTATTCCTGTATCATGTCTATTCCCACCATACCCTGGGATATTATAATCTAGGCTGTCTATTAGCCATGTTTTCTGTATGCATATTATGTATATCAGGCTTGGTTTTCATGTCAATAATATTTTTCTCTAATTCCTTCCTATTTTATGAGAATATATGCATTCCAGCTAAAAAAAATCATCCCTATTCTCTTAATCTTCAATACCTCCCTTAATTAGGAACTTAAGGAGTCATGCCACTAATAGGTACTTTTAAGCTTTAATTATAAGCTTCATTTTCATTGTTTTTTTTCCTATATGAGAAGTAGAGTTTATTACTTTCAATGAAATACAATTAATTCAATCATAAAATGCAATGAATCTTTTTCTCGAAGTAGTACATCATCTCATTTTACCTTGCTGTCACTCATTACTTTCTTCCTAGTATTTTATTACTTGCAAATCCTTGTCACCTTTTGAGATTTCCTTTTCTTCTCTTTCCCTCCCCTTCCCTTCTCTTTAGGCATCTCCTAGTACTTTCTCTTCTCTGGCTTGAAGTTATAGTAGCCAGCAAGATTTCTCTACCTCCTCCCAAATTGGTCCTGGCCTTTCCAGCATATATAATTACATGCATTTATTGAGTTTTCCATCTCCACTCACCCTTTTAATGGGGGAAATGGTAGGGGAAAATAGTATCTATATTATTCGTTCCAAGTATGACGTGCTGGCTAAGTGAAAATAGATACAAAAGAAACTATAGTAGGAAGTGTGAGAACTACAGTTTAATTTTAACTTGAAGTTTTTGAATAGGGTAGAAGATCCTGCTGTGTGATAAAATTTTCTGCTAGGAAAAAAATTAGGAATCAATTCTGTAATAATTGTTTCCATGGACTGCAGCTGGGAAGCTTCCATCTGATTTGCAGCATGGTGTTAAGAATCTCATGAGGTTCTTTAGAGGCAGTTGCAGATCTTGAAAAGCAGATTGAAATCCTTAAACACTTCAGCAGAGGGATAAATACAAACCTCTTTCCTCACAAAAGAAAAGTCAGATGTATTTTAATAAAAAAAAATACTTAAGTCTTAAATCCTGTTTCCCCCTTCTGCATCTGCACCAGGGAGTTACTTCAGATTTAAGCATCAGCAAATAAGTTTAGTAGGCTCAAAGATAAAATTACAAATTCTGATACATCACAGCTAGTGGTCATTTGAAGAAGAGTATAAAGCTCATGCTAAATGACCTCTCAGGTTGCTCCATGCATCTTTATGACTTGGAACTGTGAGAGATGACTACCCCTTAAAAAGGCATCTGTGGGGTTCCTCATTTCTTACTGAGCCAGCTGCTCAATAACAATAAGCCAGTTATTGTGATTTTCACTTCCTGTACCAAAACCAGAACACAGATATTGTTCAATAGCTAAATTAAATATTTAGTGGGTCGGTGGGGGAAGAATATTATAAATACCAGAACAACATTAAGAAGCTGAGAAGGAACAGGAAACCAAAGTAGCACTGAAGTTTAGAGTTAAAAACATAACAGAAAACTGACATAATCAATTGAAAGTCTAGAATGATATTATTTAGACTTCATGTTTCATTAATAGCAATGGTTAAAAGCACCTAATAGTAAAATAAATGTCATCATCCTTCCAAGACTGTAGTGTTTCCTAATTCTCTTTCTTTTCCGGCCATCTATCTCAGTTTATGTCTCTCAAGGGGTCTACCTCATGGTTGAAGTACTACCGGTCTTGCTCTTACACGTAGTTCCAGAATAAGTTCCACTTCTTTTCATATTTTGTCCCTCAGGAGAAGGATGTTGGTTGTCAATATTTTCAGCATTTTGATTTAGGACAGATAGATAGCGATATGCTAGTAAATATCAAGTGCAGGCAGCAACTGAAAACAGACATGTATATTTGTTTTCCTAACATTATGTTGATTTATAATATACAGCTTAGGACATTTCAACATGTTTTTTACTCAGATTCCTCCCCTTCAGAATGTGAGATTTTTTAACTACTAATACCACTAAGAGGTCTCTGTTTTTTGGCTACCTGGCTATCAAATCAACCCACATTAGACTGAGGGTTTCCCAGAATGCTTTCCTAATAAATGGGCCCTTTGCATTTGGGAGCCACAAGCAGTTGCAGTCTTAAATTGGTTATATTGCCTCAGTCTGCCGCAGGTTACAGTTCCTTCAGTTACAGATAAGTAGTTCATTTAGCTAGTTGGCTCTTAGATTACCTTTTTCCGTCTTCCCTAAGGTGATGGCATATCCTCACATGGGATTTCCTTCTAAATACAAAATTAACAAAAAGTGTGTGGAATGTGGTCTGACTATTTATCCTGTCAGACAAAAAATAATCATCATCATCATCATCTCTTATTATAGTAAGAACTCTCTTTTCTCTACTCTGTCAGAAAATGAAGTCACTCCAGAAAAGTCAGTATCAGAAAATCAAGCTCCTGGAATGTATAGGGGTATGTTTAGTCTGAGCTCCATACTCTTTTTTTTCTCTAGAGAGATTATTTTTGTCCCTAGTTGTGACTGCCTTACCATACTTGAGCTTCTCAAGACTTAGACACTGGACACTTGAGTAAGAGTACAGAAAAATGACCAAGAAACAAACTAACATTGGCTAATAAAGCATCATTTTAGTATCTTATTTTTATAATTGATACCTCAAAAACAAACAGGAAGGAGGACATATTTGTCAACCATGAAGCAAGCTGTTCATTCACTCCTGTTGTCTCAACCAGGGATGAACTACTTTATGCCCCTCTGGAAAAAACTTGAACATCTGATGAGATGAGACTAAAGCTGCAATTGCTGCTGTGGGTGTAAGACTGGATCAAGTAGTTTCAAGGTTAAACAACTTAGAAAGCAGACTGTTGGTATGGAGAAGCACTCAACATTCTTGAGGAAAAAGGCTTTCAATAGCACACAACAATACATGTGACCACTCATTTAGTCACTCATGAAGTTTATTGAAAATAAACAAGGCTTTATAATGTAAGGAATAGCTGCTAGAAAACAGTATCTTATATCAGATTTTTTTTTGGTGGGGGGGAAACGGTTGGGACAGAAGGAGAAAAGGAGAGGAGGAAAAAAAAGGACTCCTGGTAATAGAACATATTCTACACATTTGCATGGGTGCAATTCCTATAGCAGCCAAATGGCTTCCTCCCCCTAGGCAATGAAATTAAAGCTACATTTAAATAGCAATTTGCATGTGGATGCTTTACTAACAATGTAGTACTAACTCTATAATTAAGGGGACTCATTTTTCCCACTCCTTAAATGCAGCCATTTCTATTGTATCTAAATAGCAATGTACAGCTACAGTTTGCCCCTAGAAGGCAAGCATAATATTGAAACCAATTGAAACTAGAGCTGGATTTTTGCATAGCCAGGATGTACCAAAGTTGTAATTATCCAAGATGCTGGGGTCACCATCCTTCAGTGAAAAATTGCATGCAATCTTTGATCAAAATAATAGTACAGAAAATACATATTGGAGACTGGTCTGAGATTACAAATCCTTTTACTACAAAGGAAGTGGCTTGGAAGACAAGAAAAACTAGTTCTTACAATAAGTGGATTCCCAAGTGCTTTACAAAGGAGGTAAGTAGATGGGGAAACCAAAGCACGGATAGTTGTGACTTGTGCAAGGTCACAGTAGCAAAGTCAAATCTAGAACCTAGATGCCCAAATCCCAGATCATTAAGCCACACCTGGCTAAGAGAGGACAGGGAGTCAACTGAGACACTGAACAACAGTCCACTCCTTTTAGGTACTCATTCCTGATCAAGGACTAGATACATTATAAGGACATCATGAGAAAGCTCATATTAAATCTATTCTGTGACATATATTATAACAAAGATATATATACCCTTTAACCTATTGTAATTGCAAAATTCTTTTCTCTTGTACAATTGACACCTTTCACTGTTTTTATTTTTTTTAACTGTGTTTTAGCATCAATTCTATTTATTTTATATTTAAAATGTTAGTCACTTCTGTTAGACCTCAGCTTCCACAGCTGTGAATCTGAAATCATTTCACATTGTGAATCTATTAAATTTTGAGCCTCACCTTTTCCATGAATTGCTCAGAAACTTCCAAGATCAGACCCTAAATTCAACAACATTTTAAAAGAGAAAATTTTAACAGAACAGATTTTTTTTTAAAAGGAAAACAGAATAGGGGATGTTACTTGGAAAATTATGATTTTTTAAAGGAATAAAGAAAAATGTTGAAAGCCATATATGAGAAGGAAAATATGTAAATGTGGATCCATTGTTTTGTAGACTTAAATCCATTCACCAAGATAAAGCAAAAATTTCTGATGCCCATGCGAAAGTGCTGTTCTGGAAGGAAAAATAAGTGACAGTAACAATTTTTGTTGTCAAAATTAATGGTAAAATGTGATAAAATAGATGCATTTCTAAGGAGAAAGAAATACTGAAATGTTTTGTGGTCAGGGTGAAACATCCCAAGAGTAAAGATGCCTCTGAAATAGACATAAGTTAGCTGCAAGATTTGTTGGTATGGATCAAAGCTTATTGTTAAATTTACTTTTGGATTGCACACACTAGGAAATTGCAGTTTGCAGTGTCTAAATATTGATATAAAATCTCTATTTTCTTCATGTTGCCAGTTTGCAGAGCTCATTTTCATGACTTACCAATGTTGTTATCAGAGTTAAGTCAGAGTGTAGCTGTCAAGACAATCTCATTAGAGATTTTTTAATCTGTTTATTTTAGCATGGAATGTTAAACAAACTCTTAGTCTGAACAATTCTTTAAAACTGTGATTGTTGTTGTAGAAGACAGATTTGGGGGGAATGATATTAGATTAATTAAGGTTTATATTTTTAGAAACGAGAATACTTGGGCTCCCCTTTCTTCCCTCCACCCAGAAAAACTACATGTACATATGGGATGATTTCATATGCAAATGCCAGATTTGTATGCACAGATGCAAATTCATGTGTGCTCTGCACTTTGGTGCAGATGCAAGAAAGCCTTCTGGTTTTCAAAAGTTGGCACTATAAATGTAGGGCTTGATTATGCCACTTTAGGGCTGGAAGCAACACCTTGTTCCATATGTAGACCTTATGGAATACTGTGCTACTGAGCATGAGTAGTAGTAGTAACATCAGTGGGACCTTTACAGTAATAACATAAATGATTTACTTATTTAAGGAGTGATTGATGGTTTGCATTAGATATACTTTCACTTTTATTAATTTGAATTATTTTATCCCTTTTCATGCCCTCCTAATATGAAGAAGTATAGGATGGGATCTACAAATATTTTTGTGTTTGGAAACAAAGAACTCTCTTAGTGCAGATAGAGCTTTCCTACACTTTTTGTACATGGCAATATGTTAGTGTGCTATCCCATGTAGCTTGATATATGAATTGCATATTACTTATATTGATTACTTAAGAATTCCCAGTTCTTCTGAGGATTTACAGATTCTTGACCCAACATCAGTCCTACTATTATTAAAATGACTGCAACACTCACACTCTAAAAAGCTTTCTGTATTTGTAATACCTGTAGTTTTATTAATACATTTAGCAATGTCACAAACATTCAGGAAGCAACAAAAGCTAAAGCGGAACATCCATATAATGCTAGTAATTATCTTCCTCATCACCGTCACCTTCCTTGTTGCTATCAGTGGCCATCATCCTTGCACCTCCCAAGGGCTGAATCTCTCTCACCTCCTGCACTCAGACTGAGACACGGCTTTTATAATATGTTACACAGATGCCACTATGCATAATGTATATTCAGTGGGGGTTTCTCCCTTCTTCCTTATTTGTGTTTCCTCACTCTACTAATGTTGGGGTACCCTTTTCCTATAGGTTAGAATATTAATGATCTCAGCTTGTCATTTACATCAGTTCATTGCCATGGCACTCTTGTGGTCAGACATCTATAGCTATTTCTACCCTAGAATATCCAAAAGCAAGATCATGTGCCTGAGATTGTCCATAACCACACCAGCCAAAATTCTCTCTCAAACATTCTATTCCCAGTGCCCCAAAACTTACAGATGACCATCAGGCCATTTCTGTGTGCCAAAGTTCATAGGCCTCAAACATGATTTTTATTGCTGAATCAACTGTCTTATAGGATACAGGACTGCAGATTCCCTGCACTGCTGCTAGATAAATGTTAAAGCCATCTGTATGGGCTACATCCAGCAGTCTCAAAGGAAAGTGAGAAGAACATTATACTCTCCCTGCTGCTGCTTAGCTTTAGATGGTAAAAATTTGCTGCTGGTCCACACCAGTGGCAAGCCAATATTCCTCCCCATCCTCCAAACTGTCTCAGCTGTACTGTCTGGCATGTTCAAGGAGGTAGAAACAGAGACTTAACTCCACCCACTCCTACCCAATTTTCGTAAACAAGAGGAGCGATGTCCTCACAATGTCCACTTAGTCCTTCATTTCATGACCAATGGTCTTGGTAGCCCATGCACAGTAAATAAGGAAAGCCTTATACTGTGGTACAGTTGCCTTGGCCACATCAAAATCTAGCCCTCTCCAAACTATTTTGCTATCAAGTATCAATTATTAGAAATTTTGGTTTGTAATATTTATTTCTTCCTTTCATTACATTTCATCTAAACAAGGTTTTTTTTTTTTAGCTTTGCACATGCATTTTGTTTATTTTCCAGTCTTCAAAGTACTAAATGTTACATCATCATGCAAAGTAAGCCTTAAATGCTTCTATACACAAGATCAGCTGTCATCTTTCCAAGCTAAAAACATCTTATGCTACCAAACAAAAATACGAAGTTCTGTTCTAACAGTTTCAAGAAAGTAAAGACATGAGGCATTAGGGAGCATGATGGACAGGGATTGAACCTTGCAGCTGAATGAGCAGGATAAATGATAACAAGCTTTAGTGATGGCAAAACTAAACAACAGGCTTCACTATTAAACAAAAAAGGAAAAGGCTCTGAACATGGTATGTCAGCAATACACAAAGCCACCAAACAGCTTATCCAGGTGTCTAACAAAAATGAAATTAGCATTAGTATCTCCAGAGCTTACAAACAACATCATAAAACCACAGATAAGGTATTTCATTTCTGTATATAAGTAAGAAGTGTAAAACCACCCCTTTCTTAATTTGGAAAGATAAGATTTATTTATAAAAGCTGTGTGGATTAAATAAAGATAGAATCCATATCCATAGAAGTAGAAAGACTACTCTGCATATTGCATTTAAAATGAGAAAGAAATTGGTAAGTGAAGTGGTGAGAACTAAATCCAAAGGTACCTCTGTAAAGGAGAAATCAGTATCTTTCAGCAAGAATGCTGTGATTACACTTTGGATGATATTTATCCTGTGGGATGGTGATAAATCTGTGAATTTGTTCTTCTTTGTTAGTTAGGATTTTCTTTAATAGCAGAGTCTGTTGCTCCTGACCATTTTAGACTATGAATGGTTTTCAATTAAATTGCTCCAAAAGTAGAGGGTAAAAGCTGCAAGGAAACATTAAAAATCACCTTTATTTGGAAGAATGGATGTTCAAAGAGTTGGTAAAGAGAGAGAATTTTACAGCAATAATAAGTCATCAGTTCAAATCCAGCCAAAGTCATTAGTAAACAGAAAAGCAGTCTTCTCGTGCTAGATTTGTGGCCTATGTTAAATGACTTGGTAATCGTAGACCTAAAGGGCAAATCTTTACATTCCCATCACAACTCACAAGCCAAAGACTGAGTGGGCATGAAGACAGCCTATTACCCTACATACAATCCCACCAAATAAAGGCTGAAACCCAGTGGTGGTGAGTAGTGTAGGGCAAATAGAACTGGACTTGCTTTCTACCTATTCCTACAGTAAAGGACATGGTTTTATGTAGCTGTCAGTCCAACACAGATCGAGGATGAAAATCACTGAAATTAAAGATGGTCTAAAGAGGCTCAGCTTTGGTTTCCATTTGTTGTTTTCTGAACCACCAAAGTTTATAGAGATTAAGATAAATGGTTCCAATTGTGACATCTCTTTAGTTAAACTTGAGCTATTCAGGGGGGAAAAAAAGGCATTTGGGGTTTTTTTATTTTTACTGATAGCATTAACTTTATCAACCGAGATTCTCAGGGGGAAAAAAACCCATGGGAAGGTTCATATATATTTCCTAAATAAAACAGAGTGATTGACATTGGAAAATGCAAACTCTTCGCTTCGTCATTCTTTATCCTGTTTGCCACAGTACCTCACTATGATCCTGATCAAATATTTTCTCATTATATTTCTTTTCAACTGACATGAAATCTTGTTTGTAAATCCTTTCCAACTTACCCTTGTGAATCTGAGAAGATGTAGGGATAAATAATATCTATAAGTATGACAACGCTTCTGAGACATTAGAAGACAGCAGGGGATAAGATCTCTTGGAACATTAAATACTTTTCTCTGTACCTCTATGGATTAAGAAACTACACTACTACTATCTTGCACAGCTTAAGAAAACAGATACTTATTATATTTCTAGCTCAATTTTCACATTAATAACATTAGTCTCATCAAAGGACAACAGTGGACATTTTCAAAGTCACAAAGGGGAGTTAGGTGCCTAATTCTCATTGACTTTCAATGAGAACTGGGCATTTAACTATCTTTTGTGCCTTTAAAAACATCCCATTGTATTATCACATAGAAACTATTCTGAAAAATACTTTACCTGGGAGTATGTTATTTCTGAATGAGCTATTGGCAAAGTTATTTTAGCTCTAGCCTCCAAGCACTTTGTCCTCATTTAAAGATATTTTTCATGATGGTTTGTAATCCTTATATTAGTGCAGTCAATTGACAATCAGATTCTATGTTCGTGATTGGCATTAATTAATTGCAGCATCTCTCCAACTGTCTGTGAAAAGCCACAGGCTTATAAAGGTACAGGTTGGTCATAACTGAAGAAACCTGACCACACAAGCTAGGGTAAATCAACCCATGTCTGAATTTCAAGATGTATCCCAGTGGTGATACTTACAAATTCAAGATGAAGGAGAAATGTGTGTTACTTGAGAACCAAAATTAAAAAAAAAGACAAAAGCACAAAAACAAAAAGAAAAGTGTAGTCTTATTTCTAGCCTCAATATAGAGAGTGTTTGTGTGGCTGCGAGACAGAGTGAAAAAATACCACAGAAATGGATATTAAATTTCTACTGGCAGTCTGGTTGCCTCTTGCTGGGGAGAAGTGATCACCTAGTGAATAAACAAAGACTATTTGAAGATATTACAATGAAATGGTGAGAGTGTGAGTTAGTGTAAGGGGAGAAATATAGCCTGCCACCTGGCTGTGTGCCAAGAGCTTTTAAACCTTCCAATCCTCTTTGGCTGCTTAAGTGCTCCATCTGTTTCTCATCCATACTTGGCCAGTGTGGAAGAGACTCACTGTAAACCACAAGAGAAACCCCATATTTAGTTGGACTAATTGGAGAAGATAGTAGATACCACAGGACAGCTTACCAATATTGTATTGCAAAAATGCACCTATAAAATCTTTCAGACCATGAGGGACATAACAAGAATAGTCTCTCCACACTTTTCTGTGGCTACCTGACAGTTATGTGAGGGGATCTGGGAGGAGGAAGGACCAACTGATTAATACAGAAAATAAAGTGGTCAGGTTCATGGGAATCAACATCTACCAAAAAGTAATTGCTTGTATTGCAGTGAACTCCTGGATAACTCATTAAGACCATGTAGGGATTGTCAGAATTTATTTATTTAATGTAAGAGTTTTGCTTGGAAGCCCATGAGAGAAAGTGGTATCGCAGTGGAAGAAAATATAAGCGAGGGAAAGAAACACAAAACACAAATTATTCAAGAGCTAGCCAAAATTGCCTACATCCTCTGGGAGGTAACAACTTTTTTCAGAAATTCCAACTGCAGAGAAGAGATATTATATGTTCCCAACTGCACCTTTCATGGGAGTATAAGAGCACAGAAGAAAGTTCACCTGGTTCTTAAACAAATCAAGCTGTGCACAAAAATAGATTGATGCAGCTGGTAGTGCCCATTAGAAGCTTGAGCCTGGATGCAAAGTCTACTTAAAAATAGAACAGAAGATGTAGTGTTGTCAAGCATCTTTGAGAGCTTTCCCCTATTTCATCACTATTCACTCAACTCTAAATAAGACTTAATATTTAAACTCTCCAGAGGAGAAGGAACCGGGGAGGGGGAAGTCTAGCAAGTAGTTCCAACTCAGGATGCACAGAATAGGGCAAATTAAATAAAAAACAGTCTGAACAGACACTTGTTTTCTGAAATGAACATTGAGAAGTACAAATACGCTTTACAATTTTTCCCAATAGCTAGCACCTCAGTCCAGCAAATCACTTAGTTACATACTTATCTTTAAGTACATGAATAAGCCCATTGACTAAAGAGATGTTGTGTCACCAAAATTCTGCATCTTCAGCCTTGTAGAAAAAAAATTTCTTCTCTTAGTTTGGTAGGCAGATAAATACATCTTCGACAGTTATTACAAGAGTGATGCTAAGAAAATGAAAGTAGTTATGAGTCCTAACTGTGCATTTACCCAAGTGCATAATTCCATTAAAATAGGTGGGATCTACTCATCTGCAAAGATATTTCTCATCTAAGTAACAATTCAGAGAAATAATCCTAAACTTGGCCCAATGAAATAATAGTTATTAGCAGTTGTCCACATGGGGAAACTCTCATTCAATGGGATAAATAGTAATAGGACCAAATTTGATAACAATCAATGTATTGAAGGTGTTACAATTCATTCTCTAAATGTGTGGTAATGGCTTCCACATGTAAGTATGACCCTTGAGCACTACTCCATATCATATTGTTTAGCATTAATATTGGCATTTGGTTGTTTTATCCAATGTAATTATAATGCACCTTTCTTGTTTATACAATTTCTCCTTCTATTATTTTGTTCCTGGTAGTCTGTAAATTTTTATTAAAAATTTAAAAATTACATGAACAACTTTTCCTGCCTTAAAAAAATCTATTCAGTCTGTTCAAGTTCCAAGAAACCTTTGAATTCGAATTGTATCAAAACTTAAATATTCATATCCTACAGATCTCAGAAATATTACACTGCACAAAATTCATTCACATTCCAACAGTTCACAGCTTGGTTTAGAAGGAAATGTGGTTGAGAATTATTTTAAACAAGCTGGATTTTAACAAGGACACACCTTCCTAATCAACACAATCTGTGTCAAAGTAAATACCTATATCTAGAGAAAAGGTGAAAACAAGATACCCGTTAATTATGAAATGTATGATACACTTGAGTTGAAAAGAAAAAAAATGCATTGATATTTCTATCCCTATCCTATCTTCAGGATGCTCTTGGAACCAGAAGGATGCTTCTGGCAATTCACCTGGCTGCCCTTTGCCTTTTATCAGCTCCATTGTGTTTCACAAAAGGTACACAGACCTGTGGTGGCAAGGAATCAACAGAGACCAAATCCAAGTCCACTTGAGCACAGAGGATGTGTGTGAGCTAAAATTCTCACTAAGAGAAAAAAAGAACTGCTAGCAATTTACTTATTCAGAATTAAAAGTAAAGAATTATCTTTTTTTGTATAAAGCACCAGATTGTGCCATTGAGACATTGGCTCATATTGGGGGAGGTGTTTAGCTGCACTTGGCCTGTGGGAGCTTTGAGAACATATTGTGCCTTCCTTATCTCTCTAAGAGCTGCCAGGCTTGCTGGGGGAGTATATTCACTCTGCCACCCCTTAGGCACTGCAGAAAGCTCTTCACTGTATGACAGCCTAACTCTGCTGTCCAGTGTGGAGTAGGGAAGGAGCAAAGGACCCTCAATTGTGCCTGTTAGTCACCTGCAAACGTGGTACAACTTTATCTGTTGCCTTCCTTTTCCTTGTATATTCAAGAGGGTCCAGGTACAATCCTTTGCTTTCTTGGTGTCAGTATTTTTCAACCCAACAATTTTTTAATAGAAATAAAGCAAGCAGATTGTTAATACAATAAAGAACCTCTTTCTTCTGAGTCTCTGTGTGGAATCCATTACAAGCTAGAACTTTCCTCTTTAATTTTGCTGGTCTTTATTGTCCTTGTTGAAGGTGATTTCAGTAGGGTAGAAACAGTAGACACCAAAATGGAGCGGGGGAAATCAGTGCAGCAAAAGTAGTCTGTATACTTCAGATTTTTGGAGGCAAAATGAGTCTGGTTGCTATGGGTAAGTCAGGTTATGGAACACTTCTTTCAAGAGAAGTGAAACAAGAGCTTGCTTTATTGCATGGTGAAAGGGTCAGATGGAAATAAGAACTATTTTGTTATTTATTCTTGTTGCTCATGATAATAGCATGTAATAGCCAGGTGAACAAAATAGTAATAAGAACCAAAATCACCAGAGTAAGCAGATAAAACTTTGTTTCAACCTCCCATGTAAAGCCTTTTGCTCACTGTGCTTTGAGGAAAAATGAGATGAGAAGAAGGAATCAAGTAAAAAAAAACCTGGCTTATTTAATTGGTGCTTCCCATCTTAGCAAGTAACAGAATCATTTGTGGGTTTTTGGTTAGAAAAGGAGGGGGAGGTATGCCACTATGAACAAATTAAACAAAACCAAACCAAACAGAAAAGCCAGCAGAGCTATTACCAGAAGTAGTAAAAGGGAAGCCAAACTGAGAAGCCAAGAAAGTTTTGAGGAAGCAGCAAGTATTACCAAAGGGCTGCTGCTAGCTAGAAGAAAAGATAATATTGACAAAGTTGTTGGTGTGCAAGATAACCCCTCTAAAGATAGGGAGTCTTGCCAATAATAAAGTAAATCTTTTATCATTTGTATCACTGTAGCTCCTTGATATCCCGATCACGTTGACTACACACATCATAAGAGGCAGTCCCTGTCCTAGATAACATATGGACAAAATGTAAGACAGAGGGATTGGAGGAGGATGACAGCAATAGTGGAATGCAATTGTGTAGGCTATATGTACAGTGAGCAGTATGCCTGTGATATTTTTTGAATGGTATAAATAATAGATACTACCAGTAATCCCTTTTGGTCACCTACCTAGCGATTGTACTATATTGTGGCCACTGCACAAACCTCACTAAACATAAAAATTGCGATCTGTGGTAAGGTTCTATGACAGGAAGCAAAGTATGGTAAAAGGAATTCAGTTACAATAAAACAGAGCTCAGTAGAACCAGGCCCTCCTCTTGCTGTTCCAAAGGCAAGTGCAAAGACAGATTGTTGTTTCTCCATTGTAGCAGATGGCTTCAGTTGTCTTTGGGACACCAGAGAGTCACTCTTTCACCAAGTACAGCAGATGCTTTGGGGGCACCTCCCTCCATGATTTTCCATGGAAATTCTGCTTCCTGAGGGTGTGTCTAGACTACAGGGTTTTTTTCAAAAAAAGTGGCCTTTTTTCGAAAAAATTTCCCCTGCGTCTAGACTGCTGCTGTGTTCTTTAGAAAGTAGATCAAAAGAACACGGCAGTTTTTTTGACAGTGGAAAACCTCGTTTTACGAGGAATAATGCCTTTTTTCGAAAGTGCCCTTCCAAAAAAGGGCGCTCTGTAATGCAAACTGTGCTTTTTTTGAAAGAGAGCATCCAGACTGCCTGGGTGCTCTCTTTCAAAAAAGCAGCTTGCTTTTTCAAAAGTACTGGTTCTAGTCTAGACACTCTTTTTCGAAAGAGGCTTGCAGTCTGGACGTAGCCTGAGTGTGCACAGCTATTCTTTCTTGTCAATCTCTAAGGTCTGGGATGCCTACAGTCAGCTCAGAATGGGAGAGTCTTTCAACTTGGTCACCATGTGGCCAAAGGAGTGGTTATTACCGAACACCTTAAAAAGGCTCTAATACTAGGGTATTTAGACCTTTTCATAGCATAGGTTTAATAGAAATGTCTTATGGATACTACACACCTACTAATAATTGAGAACGTAGGTAATTTCTTTCATTTTTGAATGTGCATACCATCTTGCCCCCAATTCTTCTGGCAACTACAGTAATTGTTTGTACATGGAAAGTATTAAAGTATTTTAAGGATTTTAGCTTTTGTGAGGCGATTTACCAAGCAGAATGAGGAGAAGAATTAGCATCTTATGACAAAGTCAATTCTCCATAGTTTGCCAGCAAGCCATTACTGTTCCACTGGCCCTGTAGTAGACCTGCATAGAAGTCAAAGCTACAATTGTATTATCACTGTGCTGTCAAGACACACATTGGTGTGAACAAATAAATCAGGTGTGGCCAGAACTTTTGACACCAATCTGACAGGTACTCACTGAAAGGTTATAAGCCATTCACCTCCAAAGAAAGGGAAACAGATGGAAGTAAGAAAAATGAGACAGACACTGGAAACAGAATGAATCAGTGCCATCAAAATTATCCACAACATTTTCCATGATGCTCCCAGTCTCTTGTTTAAAAGCCCTACTATATAGAAATAAATACTCACCTGCAATATTACAGAAATTCATTTTTTCCTCCTTTATATATTTTTTCATCTCAATCTAATTGTTTTTTGGTTGTGATGTTTTCTCCTCTTGGTTCCATCCCATTTTCTCTCCTGTTATTGTTGGAAAAGGGGAGCTCTCTCTTTCCTTTTCTCTCAAGATGGCAGCTGGCATTCCTCTCCCTTTGTCATGTCTTATTTAAACCTTAGTTTGGTTTTACATTTTTGTATATCATGGACTTCAGTGGTACCAGAGTTTGGTTGTACAGGAATGCAGGGGTGGCCCGAGGCAGGCTGCTGGCAGCTGGCGCCCCCGGGGGAATGCGCGATCGGCACCCCCGCCTCCACAGCCCTCAATGGTGTGACATCATCATTGGGTGCCCCATTTAACGCAGCGCCCTAGGTGATGGCCACGTCGGCCTATACGCATGGGCCACCCCTGCAGGAATGTATAGAAAGATTGTTTTTAGCCCCCCTTATAATGTAAAGATTAAAGATATGAACGGGAAAACAATAGCACAGTAGTTGAACTGTGCAGACACTCAGCTTTTATGAGTGATTGAATGTAACTGCTTTGATGGTGATACTCTACTGTGATGCACTGTGTTAATCAGTAGCGAACTAGTCTTGGCCATTAAAATGTGAGAATTAAAATAAAGAGACTCTTCCTTTATTCTCTTGACTGGTGAGCAGGAATACATGCACCTTACAGGAATGAATATCATACAGTTCATGACTATAATCCTATTAAATGGGCTGACACTTAAATCTAAAGTTATTTTATTTTGACTTATTTTGTGGGGAGAATGCCATGTCCAGTCAACTGTGGATTCTTCCCTGTCCTACTTGGTTCTAACTACTATCAACTTTTCGAAACTCTGACTATGGTGTGAGGACGGGTTCAGACAGGAGTGGTAGGGTTTTCAACCATCATTTTTGTATTTCCCACAATAATAATTCCCATAATAATAAACATTCAGCAGTTATCTATGTTCTACTAAAGCTTTCTGTCTAGTCTATCTCTGAGGGTATGTCTACACTACAGCGTTATTTCGAAATATCTTTTTTCAAAATAGTCATTTCAAAATATCTTATTTCGAAATAACACATCTACACACAAAATGCATTTCGAAATAGCATTTTGCTATTTCGAAATAGCGCGTTCACACTGATTGGATGCTGAATCGCATTTAAGGCCAGCCGGAACCAGTTCTTGCAGGGCATCAGGTCAGGAGTTACCTTGTGTGGCTGCTGCCTGAGGCTATCTGAGGCTAGTGCTTAAAGGGACCCCCCGGACATCTGGTTCTCAGATTTCCCTGCTTGTTTGTCTACCTCGCTGAGGGACAGCAAAGCATTTGTTCTCTGCGTGCTCTGGTTGCCCTCACTCAGGACACCACAGCACTCTCCAACATGGAGCCAGAGCTGCCCCTGCACACTCTGCTGCTCTTGGACATGTTGCTGCAAGTCTGGCAGCACTTTCTTCAGGCTGCCTCACAGGAGCTGCAGCAACCCAACCCCCAGGCCTTCTTCCAGACCCTCCTGGGGTATGTGGAGGAGTGGCTGCAGCACCTGAACGCCGGCATGCCCCGCCGCATCTGGTGTCTGGACACCAGCACTGACTGGTGGGACCACATAGTCCTGGAATGCTAGGGAGACCAACAATGAATCCAGAACTTCAGGATGAAGAAGGACACCTTTCTGGAGCTCTGCGAGTGGCTCGCCCCTGCTCTGAGGTGACGGTACACGCATATGAGGCCTGCCATTCCCCTACACAAGCATGTTGCCATCGCCCGCTGGAAGCCCTCCATGCTGGATAGCTACCAATCCCCGGGGAACCAGTTTGGCGTGGGGAGATCCACCGTCGGGGCTATGGTCATGCAGGTATGGCAATCTCAGGTGACTGTCCTACGAGGGCAGTGGAAGGACGGAATGGGCTGCCCTAGGGGAAGGGTGGGGTGGAGGTGGTGTAAGTCCCCTCCCCAGGAGGGTTTGTTCTGTGCCAGCCACACAAAGGCCCTCCTGCAATAGCCAGGATTGCTGAGGACTGCTCCTGGTGTGTGGGGAGAGCAGGGGATTAGAGGGGAGAGGGAAGAACTCTCAGGCACCCTGCCACCCCTGTGATTGTCGGGCTTTGTGTGTCCTTCTGCAGGTGGTCAGGGCGATCAACAGCATCTTGCTCCACCAAATCATCCACCTAGCCGATGTTGATGCCATCATTGAGGGGTTTGGTGCCCTGGGCTTCCCCAACTGCGGGGGGGGGGGGGCTATCGATGGGACACACATCCTTATCTGTGCCCCGGACCACCAGGCCTCCATGTACATCAACCGGCAGGGATACTTTTCAGTGATCCTGTAGGCCGTGACCAACCACCGGGGCCACTTTGTGGACATTAATGTTGGCTGGTCAGGCAAAGCACACGACGTGCGTGTCTACCGCAACTCTTCCGTGTGCCAGAGGCTGCACACCAGGACTTTTTTCCCCAACCGCCACATCACAGTCAGAGATGTGGACATGCCTGTCTGCCTGGTGGGGGATGCAGCCTATCCCCTGTGGCCCTGGCTGATGAAGCCCTACACTGGACATCTCAACCCTTCCCGACAGGCATTTAATGCCAGGCTCAGTAGAGTCCGCATCATGGTTGAGGGTGCCTTCGGGCAGCTGAAGGCCCATTTTAGATGCCTCCTCACCCGCCTGGACCTCTCAGAGTGGAATATTCCACACGTGGTGGCAGCATGCTGCAAAATGTGTGTGAGCAGAAGGGGAAAGCCTTCCTGCCAGACTGGGTGGCAGAGACTGAGCACTTGGCCAGCCTGTATGCGCAGCCCCACACGGCTACCCTCTGGGAGGCCCATCGGGGGGCTGTCTGCATCCGGGAGGCCCTGCGGGAGAGCTTCTACCCGGAGGACCAGTAACAGTGCTCCCTGGCTCATCCCACTGGGGGCTTGTGTCTCACTCCTCCCTCACATCCTCCCTTCCCCTCATTCCTCATGGAAAATAAAGACAGGGTTTTTTTGAACAAACTGAACTCTGTTTATTGAACCAAACTGGATAGGAAAAGAAACTCAGGTGAGACTGGGGAAAGAAGGTGGGAGAGGGGAGGAGAGAAGATGGGAGAAGGGAGGGGAAACTTGGGAGGAGGGAGCTAGAAGGGGGAGGAAAGGGGAGGAAGGGGGGAGAAGGGGGAAGAGAAGCTCAGGGCCCAAGGTCAGAGCACAAGAGATCTTGCACAAAAAGGAGTTATTTCTTGTAGAAAGAGGAATACCTATACTGCAAAAAAACCTCTGTTCTGTCAACTGTAAATTTTTTTGAGCAAAAATGCGCTTGAGGTATGGACGCTCTGTGTTTTTGTGCAAAATGGCTGGTTTTGCACAAAAACTGCAGTATAAACATAGCCAGAAAGAGTGAGTCTCACAGTCCTCAGACCCGAACTTCCTGTATGCTTGTTGTTATTTACAATGTTAAACAGAATCTCTACATCATTACTTAACATTTCTGTCCTATCTTGAAACCTTTCCAAAATATTTCCATAAACCTAATTTAATTTAGGACATTTTAATTTGTTGACAAATTGAAAATGTACAGACTGAATCTTTACTTAGTGTGGAATCTGGGATCACTTCAAAACTAGTGGAGAAACTCACATTTAAGTACTTGAAAGGAAAGGAAATTTCCACTTACCCTGATTATTTCAAGATAGGTTCTCAAAGTAATGCAGAGTTTAATAAGGGAAGGTAAGAGAAATAGTCTGCAAGTGTGTAAACACCATTGCCCATTATGCAGATACAATTGTCTCACTATTTGCTTCTACTCCCCCTACCCATTTGTTTGTATCAGTCTGTCTCTTGTCTTATACTTACATTTTGAGTCCCTTGTGGCAGGAGCATCTTTTACTTCTGTGTTTGTAAGTGCCCAGCATAATAGGGTCCTGGCCTATTACAATTGCTCATAGGCATCATGATACTGTAAATACAAATAATAATAGTCATAAATATAGAATAATTAATTTGTTTAATTAAAAGCATTGCGGTGGTTGTTTGTTTAAAGTAACCTACTGTGTTCATGCGTGTTCATACTTTTTCTCCCAAGAAGGTCATTATCATGTATAGTTTGATTATACATGATGGATATATATATCAAACTATTATCCATTATTGTTTAATCATTATTATTTTATTTCCATTATCAAAAAGTCTCTCTCCAAAAAGAAGTTATGGACCAACAATTCTTACATAAAAACAGGTGGCAAGTTGTGAGAGAATATAAATAATAAAGATCTTCAAAAATAATTGTCTCAATGACTACTAATGTTAAGATTTAGCATTTGTCCATCAATAAGATGTTCTCAGGTGCAGAATTCAGAGCTATTCAAATAAGAGGTTTATATCAAAAGAATCAATGGGAAAGAATAGAATTTTCATTAGATATTTTATTTTCATTAGCTTTTTTAACAGCTAAAAACAAAGGTTAAAATAAATATAAAAAGCGTGTGTGATTTATAAGTCTCTTCCTCTAAAACCCATTGTACTTGAATCATTCTGTTTCCTTTCTTCCACTGAGATAATAATGTCTCCATACTGTGCAAGTATGTGAGACTAATAATAGTATCCATCCTTATAAACATACTATTAAAGCAGGCGATGTCAGCAGGAGGAGAAACAACAATATACGTAAATCACCCAGACCTAGCAGATTGAGGAAAATATAGAGAGATTTGATGCAAGGTCTGCACATCAACTACTTCAAAAGCATCAACAAGCAGAAAGGCATCTGCCTCGGAGATGGCCCAAACAGTGCTGAAAGGATCAACAGTGAAAATGATGGGAGAGAGAGACAAGGTGCTTCTGAGGTCCTATCAACAGGGGAACCAGCTTCAAAGAGTGACAGAGGACATCTATCCACAGAAGTAAATTGAATTGTTGCATCTAGATCATGACAGTTGGAGAACTTGACAGTGTTAGAAGATTGAAAAATTTCCCTAAAACCAGAACATCTAAGTGTCCTCACAAGATCTAGTTCTGGGTCAAGAACCTCTATAGCACTAATCAATTGTGCAGTAGTATCACATCTGCCCTATGAAGCGTAAGTGATAATGTAGTTATTGAGGTGTAATATAATAATGGAAAGTGGGAGTAGAAGATATGGGAGACAGTAACAAGAAAGAAGATACAAAGGATAGACAAGGGCGTGAGGTAGAAGAAGAAAAAAACGGAAAACTGAAAGGGGAATTTAGTATCACACACAGCATCAAAATGAAATAGAGTTTTTTAATAAAGAAACAAGAAGCTAAAATTTGAAAACTGCTGGGCAGTAAGCTAGCAGAGTATGCTCAGAGGCAGCAGATGAAGCAAGATGTGTTTTTATAAAGACTGTTCACAGACCAAAGGTCATTAACATCATCTGGAGTTAAAAGTGAAAGGTCTATGTGATGCTTCCCATAAATACTGAGAAAGGAACCTGGACTAGAAGGGGAAAACTGATGGTGCTGTATTTTGCAAACCCAAACTTTTAGACAGTTTTCAGCATCACAGAAAGTCTCCTCTCAAATTTGCTTCTGAGAGAGAGCAAGAGCTGTCGCTCGAGCTGGGTCTTATGCAGAAAGCATAGAAAAGCTCCAGGTTAACTATTTGCAAAGATTGAAACATAAAAATTGGGGGGGGGGGTGGCGGAACACTTGAATTTCATGAAAAAGCCTTTTAGTGAAGTAAAGACACAAGAGAGATCAGTGATCAGTGGGTGACACCACTGTGACTATTAATAGAAGAATGCATATTTATAGATGTGTATGATAATATCAAAGGAAGGATATCACTTGTTTAAATGAAAAATTCTTGCATGAAGATGAACAGGTATTTGAGAGGCAATAAGAATAGTTTGGAAAGATGCTTCAGAAACAAAGGAAAGAACAGAACAGCAATTGGGAAGAAATATGAAATCATCTCTAATCCACACTCAGCTATCAAAACTAACAGCAATGCCAAAAGCACAGAGAAGCAATAGACCAGAATAGGGGCAATGCCAGGATGAGCAAACCGTGCAAAGAATGGCCAAATGTGCACAAATGTGAGTGCAAGGACTGAGATATTCTTGATACAAGAAATATATTAAAAATCCACAGGTCAAGTCATTTCACTCAAGAGCGCATCAGCATTACAATGAGGGTAGCATAACCTGAGGAAAGATTAGTGACCAATATCCACAACTGTTTCTGGCCAGTAGAGTACAAGCAATACAAGGGATTGATGGGAACAGCAAAGCTGCTTCATCAATCCAAAATGGACACAGGTTCAGAATTCAACTGCATTCTGGAGGGGAAATAGAGGAGAATGTTGGCAAGAGTCTTGAGACTGCTATCCAAAGATCCAAAAGAGGTTGGCTGGATATGGAGGATATACCTTGAGTCTGGTGGGGAAATGCATAATATAAATACCATTGCTAAGAGGAACCAAAGTCTGGAATTCTATGAGTCTGACATTCCTACAAATCCTAAAAGAAACTAAACCATCCAAGATGCATGGAAACTGGTTGACATCATAATTATTCCGGAGAAGGCAAACTCTCACCAGAGAGTTGTACAAAACAAAATTTGCATATGTTTGGTGGCACAGGGTGCCAGTTTGTCTGCTGCTCAATAAAACTTAAATCAATGCACAACCTGCCTCTAACTGAAAGGAGTGAAGCAGAGAAAGAATTTACACACAGTACAAATCAGGATGACAGTAAAAGGCTGAATAGCTCCCAGAAAGGATTATCAAAATGATAGCTGTACAGAAGAAAAATACAGAAAAGAATATGCATCGGCATAGATCCAAGTGACCTTAACAAGGTAATAATGTAGGAATACTACAGTCTTCAGATGCTGAATATCACACACAAATTATTGTCTGTGGCTAAATGCCCAAAGGAGGTACTGGCAAATGATGCTGGATGAGAGAAGGCACAAACTGCCAAGTTTCAATATGTCATTCGGCATATGGTGGCTCTTGCAAATGCCCTTTGGGATCTCAGCTGCACAAAAGTTTTTCCAGAAGAAAGCACATGAGGTGCTTAGAAGGACCAAATAGAGTGGATGTCATAATTGTCGATATTCCAATGTGTAAAGCCACAAGAGAGCGATACAGTAAAAATCTAATGTCTTTGCTTGAAAGACACTGTGACTGTTATAGGAAGCTGAATCCACAAAAAATATTCTTCCCATCCATAAATATATCACATTATGAGAAAACTCTGACATAATTTATTACCAAATTATATATTTTTAAGTATTTTCTAGATATTTCATAAACAATATATAAATGAAACAGTATATAGCTAGTGGCATATTTTCCACTGCAGAATAAAATGGGGTAGATGTTTAAGGCCATGTCTATACTAGGAACCTATTTCAAAATTTGACTTAAGAACTCCCAATTTAAAAAGTTCAGACTAACATGTCCTCACTACAGGGAAGCCTCAAAATTAGTCCAAGGCGGGCTCCATTAATGTGGATGCACTACCTCAAACTTTGAGCCCCACGAAGCACTGGGGAGTAATTAGTTCAAATTACTCTGTGGGGGTATGTCTACACTAGCCACTCTAGTTCGAACTAGGGTGGCTAATGTAGTCATTCGAACTTGAAAATGAAGCCCGGGATTAAAATATCCCGGGCTTTATTTGCATGTTCCCGGGCGCCGCCATTTTTAAATGTCCGGTAGTTCGAACTCCCTGCCCGCGGCTACACGCGGCACGGGCTAGGTAATTTGAACTAAAGCCCCTAATTCGGACTACCGTTACTCCTCCTGCAATGAAGAGTAACGGTAGTCCGAATTAGGGGCTTTAGTTCGAACTACCTAGCCCGTGCCGCGTGTAGCCGCGGGCAGGGAGTTCGAACTACCGGGCATTTAAAAATGGCGGCGCCCGGGAACATGCAAATAAAGCCCGGGATATTTTAATCCCGGGCTTCATTTGCACGTTCGAATGACTACATTAGTCACCCTAGTTCGAACTAGGGTGGTAGTGTAGACATACCCAGGGATAATTATTTTGAAATAGCAATACTGTAGCATCCACACTGCCATTATTTCAAAATAACTATTTCTGAATTTGCATTACTCCTGATGAAAAGTGGGAGTATAAATTTCAAATTCCACAACCCATTATTTTGAAATAACGGGCTTGGTAGTGTGGTCTCCACTTATAAATTTGACCTTGGGGGTGTTATTTCTAAATAAAGTCCTCAGGTAGACCTGAGCTCAGTTTGGTCCAGCAGTATAAATGGCAGTGGAGTGTTAATGTGAGAAGAGAGAATTGGCTAAAACCTTTAATGCTTCAATTCCAGACTTGAAAGATTGGGTGTTTCTGAAGCTGTAGAATTTTTATGGAGAAAGTAACTTTTATTTTTGTATGATAGCTAAATTGTAATAAAAGATATTTGCAGACTTTATACATTTTAATACAGTGTTTTGGCTTGAAATTATCCTGCTTTCTATAATTGAATACTAAAAGTTTATATCAGGTTTATGTTTAAAGGTCCACAGTAGGAGAGCTCACAGTTATTAGCAAGTAAGTTACAGGGGTGTTTGTATATAGAGAAGTATGTGTGTGATTGTTGGCAGTGGGAGGAGAAAAGAGAAAAAATTATTAGGATATAGTGGATTATGACAGAGTTGCTTTGGTTCACCTATAGAAAAGTAGGTTTTGAGTATGTTGCATACTAGTTTAGTACTTACCTGATAGCAGTTTTCTCTGAAGAAAGGCTCTGTCCCTACTGACCTATTATATACCACACAGTCTCATGGTCTCCAGCCTCTCCATGCTTTTTGTCTCCCCTAGAGCCACTGAGGACACGTCTACACAGGAGCTGGGAGAATACTTCCCAGCACAGGTAGACAGATGGGCACTAATTTGACTGCCGCTAACCAGCCACAGCCACACCACTACTATTTTTAATGCACTAACTGGAGAAAAATGAATTCATGCCTATCTACATAGTCTGGGAATCATACTCCCAGATGGTGTATGGACATTCATAGACTGAGGCTGCATACCATCTCTCTGTGGTCCTTGTCAAGAGGTCTTCCCTACTCATACTTCATGCCTCTTCCTCTTCACTGACTCCTCTGTGTTTTCCCTCAAGCTCCTGACCACACACTCAATTCCTCTATGTCTTGACCCAAACACTGAAGCAGTGTGGCCTCTAATCATCAACAAATTAGTTTATGTTTTAAACCACTTTCAACTTTATTCTATATACACATGAATATTTTTTGTCATTGCCCACAAGTTTCCACTAATGCATTAATTGGCACTTTGCCTTAACAAAACAGGCAAAACAGAACAAGCTTTGAGTCTGTACAGCAAACCATTATGGAGATAGGAAAAACCAAAATAATGTTAGGAAGATTTATGAAAATTGAATGACAGGGATAATTTCTGAAATACTATGTCTTATTCTGTTCTCATAGCAGCGTGAACTGGGAGCTATGTCACTGAAGTAAATTTGTACAAATAGTAGGAAACCAGTGTGAGACAATTACATCTCATACTTTCAAAAACTCCTTTTCTGCATTTGTCCAAATTTCCCAGAAGATTATATTTTGGGATGAGATATAACACCCAAAACTCAATGAAATCAGTGCTTTAATGAGAAAGGTGAGGAATAAATATTGAAAAGCTGGCTTATTCTGGAAAGGTAGTTGCAAGCTTAACAATGGAGTAGCTAGGACCACTTTTTTAATAAAGAAATGTTGAGGGACATATAGGCATGACATTATGCAAATACTGATGAAGTGCAATCAATTGGGCTAACATGAATTCAAAAAATGAAAAAAATAGTGTGCATCTTATTAATAAAAACATAGACACTGGCAAAGAATGCAACTAATTTATTTCTATTCCAATAGATATACTACTTGTGAACTGTGAGTTATTACGGTTAGTTGTTTGTTCCATTACAACCGATTATTAAAAAATCTATCTATGTGAGGCTCATCTCAGACCAGCTTTAATAATCCACAACTTTCAGAGCTTCAACAATTCTCAGAAGACTGGGGTTTTCCACAGACTTTCAACCGTGGCAATGTTCTTCCACGATCAAATCGATTAGCTTATATACTTAAATGTGTGCAAACTGCAGCTGAAAAAAAGATATTGGGCATGATTCTTATTTGAGTATCCTAAATAAATGAATGAAATATCCCAGTTAATGACACAAGTCGGTTATTTTTAGAATGGAATCACAACACAAATCAAGGGCTAAAAGTAGAGCTGGTAAGAACCGTTTTCTGTTGGAGAGTGCAGTTGTGTTGAAATCAAACACATTGCAAAATCATGTAAGTTTTACCAAAATTTTGTTTAGGATTAATATGAGGAAAGGATTCTAGTTCAACAATTTCAGACAAAACATTTTTATTTTGAATTTTATTTTGCATTATAGCATATTATAATTTTAAAGATAAATATAAAAATGAAAACATTTTGAGCAACTTGAAACTATTTTTTATTTTCCATTTGAGAATTTAAACATGTACAAGATTTTTCCTGATATGAACAAAGACAATTGTTGAAATCCTATGCAAAACAGGCTTTTCATTCTCTGCATAGCTTAACTTGAAATCCAACCAAGATGAGACAGCAACAGAAGGAATAAGAGAAAAAAGTAGCGAAGTATATAGGGACTGGGTAGTATTCCTTAAAATAGATGGTGACTCTTCTAATAGCCCACACTGTATAAGTTTCAGAAACCACTAAAGCCCTATTAAAATCTGAATCCTTTCTGCTCCATCAAACATTGCTTAAGGCATGAACAAGGCTCTGTATCTCAGTCTATCTTGGGCCATTCTTTGCAAGTATTCTGTTTTATTAAGCTCTATCCATTTTTCCTGTCTAAGTATTGTTCAATGGTGAGTTTTTATTTTCATAGGTCCCTTATACATATTCCTACAGCTGCCCAGTGGCACACTCACCATGGCAGATATTCCAGCTTTATTCTAACATGTGCCCAAATATTTCCATCTTTATTTTCTTAGGTAATTTTGTAGATAAGAAGTTGATAAACTCTCTGATGAATCCCAGCATTTGTTATAAATTCATTCTATTTAATCATTAATATTTTCCAGATACATTTGCTTTTGAAAGCATTTAGATGTCTGTTTGTACTTTTGGTCTATTTCCATCATACATATCCGTAAGTTGAGGTGAAAATTATATTTGAATTGAAAATTCATAGGTTAATATTTAAGTGGTAGATTTCCAATTACCAAATCTTTCCTGTGCTGATGAATATAGCTGCCACTTTGCCAATGTGTGACTTTCCTTCTTGTCTTGAACATAACTGCCAACATGTGAATTGACTCATTTCTTGTATTCCTTTGCCTTCTACTAAAATACTTGATTTGGGAGTTGCTGGCATTCTTACTAGATTTGTTTGTTTGTTTGTTTCAAAAGTAAGTATCCCATCTTTCAAGATGTTATTGGTCTTTGAATGTTGATTGAGCTGTCAATTAAAGCTATGCCATCAGTAAAATAAGAACATAAGAACGGCCATACTGGGTGCCAGAAAAGGTCCGTCTAACCCAGTATCCTGTCTTATGACCATGGCCAATACTGAGGGAATGAACAGAAGAAATCGTTACTTACCTGGTGCAGTAACATATGTTCTTCGAGATGTTTGTCCCCGTGGGTGCTCCACTACAGGTGTCGGGCTCGTCCCGGCGCCGCAGTCCAGAGAGTTTTAGCCAGCAGTAGCCCCCCGGTGGACTGTGCATGCGCAGAAGCCATCTCGCACTGTTCGCGCCCTTTCTGCACAGCTCAGTCTATCGCCAGTTCCTCCTAGCCGGAACATCTGAAAATATAAAGGTAAGAGATCCGAAGCAGGGAGGAGGGCGGGTAGTGGAGCACCCACGGGGACACACATCTCGAAGAACATACGTTACTGCACCAGGTGAGTAACGATTTCTTCTTCTTTGAGTAGTGTCCCCGTGGGTGCTCCACTACAGGTGAGTGTGAAGCAGTATCCCAGCGATAATGTTGTGCTTCGGAATTAAGCACGCACAGAGGAGAGAACTGCTTGAGCCACTGCTGCATCCACCGTAACAATACGTTCCAGAGCGTAATGTCTGGCGAACGTCGATGCGGACGACCAGGTCACTGCACGAAAAATGTCATGTATGGAAATATCTTTTAAGAAAGCCGTGGAGGTGGCCATGGCCCTGGTAGAGTGCGCTCGAGGCATAGAGGGCAATGGCTTGTTTCGGAGTGCGTAACAGCGGGTGATGTAATTTACGATATGCGATGAAATATGCTGAGATGAGAGTTGTTGTCCTTTGGAACGAGTTGCGACGGACAAAAATAGGCGTCCTGATTTGCGGAACGGACGCGTTCTGTCTTTGTAGAAAGCTAACGCTCTCCTGATGTCCAGGGTGTGCAAGCGTGCATGTTCTGGGGTGGAGTGCAGCTTAGGATAAAACGTGCGAAGAACTATTGGCTCATTGACATGGAACGATGAATTGACCTTTGGAAGAAATGATGGATGGCATCGTAGTGTCACACTTTGGTGAGTAAACAACGTGTATGGAGGATCAGCAGACAAGGCTGCCAGCTCGCTGACTCTTCGAGCAGAGGTGATGGCTAAAAGGAATGCAACTTTCATGGTAAGAGTCTGTAGATCACAGGTTGCCAGGGGCTCAAACGGTGGATAGTTAAGAGTATCAAGGACAAGTATTAGGTCCCATGGCTCCGGAATGGTCTTGAGCGGTGGGTAAAGATTGATCATGCCCTTCATAAATCTCTGAGAGATAGGGTGGGCGAACACCGAAACACCCTCTATATGTGGGTGAAAAGCTGAGATTGCAGCCAGGTGCACTTTTAGTGAAGTGACTGCCAACTTTTGCGAATGTAAATGGAGGATGTAGTCCAATATCTGTTGGATGGGTACACACAAGGGGTCCATGCCCTGTGAGTGGCACCAGGTTTGGAAGCGATGCCATTTATAACGGTAAGACCTTTGGGTCATTTGATGTCTGCTTTGTATCAGGACGTCTCTCACCGCCTGGGAGCAGGCTAACTCCAAGCCCTGTAGCCACGGAGGAGCCACGCCGTGAGGTGGAGACAGTCGATGCTCGAGTGTAGGAGAGTGCCGTATTGCTGCGAAAGCAAATTGCCTACGTGTGGAAGTTGTTTGGGTTGAGACGACATCCTCATGAGTTGTGGTAACCAGGTCTGGCGGGGCCAAAACGGTGCTATCAGTATTACCATTGCGGCATCCGCCAATATCTTCCGTATCACCCTCGGTATGAGGGGAAGAGGTGGAAAAGCGTACAGTAATCAGTACATTCCCCAATCGAGAACAAAGGCATTGCCCTTCGAGTCGGTTCCCATTCCGGTCCTTGAACAGTATAGGCGACACTTCTTGTTGCGTCGGGTGGCAAAAAGGTCTATGTCTGGGTATCCCCAAGACCGAAAAACGTCATGAACTACATCGTCGAGCAGCTCCCATTCATGCTGCAGATGGAAGGTCCTGCTCAGAGCATCTGCAATGGTATTGCTTTTGCCGGGGAGGTAAGCAGCTGTGAGTGTAATGCCATTCCGAATTGCCCAATTCCATAATCGTATGGCCTCCACACACAGGGATCTGGATCCGGCACTGCCCTGTCGATTTATGTAGTAGGCCGTGCACATGTTGTCCATTAGGATCTGCATGGTGGTCCCTCGCAGATGCCGGACGAAATGGCGGCATGCGTTGAAAACTGCTCGGAGCTCGAGAAAGTTTATATGAAGTAGGGACTCGTGAGGTGACCATAAGCCCTGTACTTGGTGATGTTGCATATGTGCTCCCCAGCCAATAAGGGATGCATCCGTAGTAATATGGGAGGATGGGGCCTGAGCATGGAAGGGGACGCCCGCTGAAGTGTTATTCGGATCGAGCCACCAAGCAAGGGAGTCTCTCACCCGGATGGGGATAGAAGTAAGTCTGCGTGTATCGCTGATGACTGGGTTGTAGACCAGAAGAAGACAATGTTGTAGGCACCTCATGTGAAGGTAGGCATGTGGAACGACGTAGGTTGCTGCTGCCATGTGGCCTAATAACTGGAGGCACGTAAGTATGGAGACCGCGGGAACGGTGAGCAGAACATTCGCAAGATCCTGAATGGCTTGAGAACTGTCTATTGGTAGGTAGGCGATGGCGGTGGCGGAGTCCAGCCTCGCCCCTATGAAATCAATGGTCTGGGAGGGCATGAGGGAGGATTTCGGTAGGTTGATGATGAGACCGAGGGCCTCGAACGTGTCCCTGACAATAGCTACCACCTTCTGTGCCTTGACTGCTGAGTAAGCTTTTATGAGGCAGTCGTCGAGGTATGGAAAAATCATGATCCCAGAATGTCTGAGGTGAGCGGCTACGACCACGAGGGTCTTTGAAAACACCCTTGGGGCTGCTGAAAGCCCAAAAGGGAGCACAGTGTACTGGTAATGGTCGTTGCCGAGGGTGAATCGGAGGAATCTCCTATGTGCTGGGTGGATGGCGATGTGAAAGTAGGCGTCCTGAAGGTCGAGGGACACGAACCAATCCCCTTTGGTAAGAGTCGGGATGATAGAGGCTAGAGTAACCATCTTGAATCTTTGTTTTATCAGGTAATGGTTGAGCTCTCGAAGGTCGAGGATTGGTCTCCACCCGCCGGACTTCTTCTGCGTGATGAAGTACCGGGAATAGAAGCCTTTGCCTCTGAATTGACGTGGGACTGCTTCCACTGCTCCGATGGTAAGTAGGCGTACAACCTCCTGTCACAACAGGAGTTCGTGAGAGGGGTCCCTGAAAAGGGATGGGGAAGGGAGGTTGGAAGGGGGGAGGGTGGCAAAAGGAATAGAGAGACCGGATGTTATGATCTCTCTGACCCATTGATCTGTGGTGATAGCGAACCAACGACAGCGGTAGGGTCTCAACCGATGATGGAACAGTCCAGTTACTTGGGAGATAGCCTCTAGAAGGGGGATGGTGCACAGCCCCTCAACGGGACGTCAAACCTGCTGACGAGGTTGATGTTGAGCCTGCGTCTTGGCAGGCTGTTGATGTCGCCTTTGCGGTCATTGCCTCTGTTTGTGCTGGTCGTAAGGTCTGAATCATTCTGATGTGTAGGATGGGGGCCTCTGCCTATTGTAAGGCCATGCTCTTTTGCGCCTGAAGGGCGGCGTATACATCCCGAGTGTTCTTAATGTTGTTAGGGAGTCTTTACCAGAGTGGAAGACCTGGTCAGTTTTTTGAGCGAACAAAGAAGAGCGGTCAAAGGGTAGGTCTTCCACTTTTGGTTGTAAGTCCTTGGGCACAGAGGCGAGGTGCAACCAAGAAGCGCGTTGCATGACAACCGCTGTAGCCGTTGTACGGGATGCTGAGTCGGTGATGTCAAGCGAGATCTGAAGAGCTGTACGCGCCGCTGCATAGCCCTCCTGCACAACTGCCTTGAGTATTTCTTTTTTGGAGTCTGGGAGGTGTTGCATTAGTGGAATCAGTTTTGCATAATTATCAAAATCGTGGTTGGCAAGTTGAGCAGAGTAGTTTGCCATTCTAAGAGTCACTGTTGCGGATGAATAGACTTTTCTCCCAAACAAGTCAAGACATTTTGCGTCCTTTTCGGATGGTGTGTTCTTCAATTGGGGCATCTTTGACTTTTGTTGAGCCGCGTCAATGACAATAGAATTAGGAGGAGGGTGCGTAAAAAGAAACTCTGCGTTTTTGGCATGCACAAAGTACTTTTTGTCTGCACGCTTATGTGTTGGTGGCACGGACGCCGGCGTTTGCCAAATGTCGTTTGAAATTTCCAGAATCGCCTCATTGAAGGGAAGAGCCAACTTCGCCCTATTGGAGTGTTGCAGATTTCTTAAGAGAGCATGCTGGTTTTGAGATGCCTCTGGGGCGCGCAGGTTTTGTGAGTGGGCGACCCTTTTAAACAGCTCCTGGAATTGTCTATAATTGTCTATGGGTGAAGACTCATGATCGAAGACCGCATCGTTCGGTGACGAAGAGGAGATGTCTGTCGGAGAACCAATGGGTTGTCTATCCCCCGAAGGCGAAGGAGGGTTATTGGCCTGACTAGAGGCTCAATCATCACCCGTGGGTGTTGGAGGCAGTTGCGCTGGAGGGATGGTGTCCTGAGTTGGCGGTTGAGGCGAATACGATTGGTGATGTCTTGGAGATGGTGAGTGTCCAAGAGAAGAACGCGGGCGGTCGTAGTAATGTGTGTGGCCTGACGGATGATGCTGGCCGTGATGTGAGTATTCAGGTAAGTAAGGTGTAAGACTGCCATGCCGGTAGTGACGCGTTCGAGCAGGTGACAACGGAGACTGTGACCGCATAGAGTATCGCGATGGAGACCTGGAATAGCAGTGACGGTGATCACGCAAAGGTGAGAGAGAATGTCTTGGGGATCTCCAATACTGTCAGCATTCATAGTGATGTCGTCTGTCATAGCGAGGCGGAGGTGAAGGTCCTGGTGAAAAAACAATCCTACTGGGGCTGGGGGAAGGTGATCGCATGCGGCGCATCTTCCTCTGAGCCTTTGTAGGTACCCCAGTCACAGAAGAGGGGGCGGTGACGACCGGGCTGCAAGGTACTGATATGATGGAAGCAGATTCAGAAGGTGACGCAGGTGCTGAGGCCAGTGATGGTGGTGCCGTCCCCTGAGCTGAAGGGCTAGATGGCTGGGCCTCAAGTGCAGACGGGTGGTCGGTGCTGCGGTTGGTGACGGTGCCGACTGCAATTGTCGGGACTCCGCCTCTTGGGATAATGTGCGCGGCCATGGTGAGGACGGCATGGGATCAGCTCTCGGCACCATCTTGGGCTTTGCCCCCGACTTGTGTCTCGGTGCCGGCTTCTCCCTCGGTGCCGGTTTCTCCTTCGGTGCTGGTGTCCTCGATGCCGTAGTCGTCTCTGCTCCCGGTGCCGGTATATGTCTCCGTACCAAGGTCAGTGCGGGCGACTGATGTGTCGATGTCGGCTCCGCTCTTGGCGTTGACTCGCGCCTTGGCACAGGCTTGGAGGCAGCCACAGTTGGTCGGGCATGGCGCTCCATGGTAGCCCTCGGTGCTGGTTCGGATGGTGCCGATTGCAACTCCGGTGCCGTCCGAATGCTTGGTGCCGTTGCCACCAGGGCAGACTCGGCCCACGGTGCCGTGTGGTGCGGTGCCGAGGAGAGCGCGGGGCTAGGTTCTGACATGCTACAGCCCTTGGGCGATTTGTCACGGGCAGGCAGGAATGCCGAAGAGCCCGATGCATCCCCTGCACTTGCACTCATAGACGGAGCGGAGGTTCTGCCTTCACGGGGCTTTCGCGAGTGTAGGGCCTCTGGACACTTGTCCGCAGACGAGGGCTGAAGTGCCGTATTAAATAGAAGCATCTTCAGACGCATCTCCCTGTCGCGTCTGGCCCTGGCGGTCAGTTTTGAACAATGACCGCATTTCTGAGGGATATGTCCCTCTCCCAAACAGTGTATGCAGCGGGAGTGTCCGTCGGAGGCTGGCATTGCGTCGCCGCATGAGGCACATCTTTTAAACCCCTCAGGCATGTTTGGTTTAAGTCCCTAAGCGGGAGAAGGAATCCCGGCAGGCCGAACAAAGGGCCTGAGGGATCGAACAAGAATAAACTTATTTTTTTAAACTAACTAACTAATTAACGAACTGTGATAACTAACTATACTATAAGGGGGGGGGCTAACTAGGAGGGAACGATTAACTTGAAAAAGATCAAAATTCTCCTCAGGTTGACGAGGAGCGCGTTCCAATTCCGTCTGCGGCCATGGACGGTTAGGAGGAACTGGCGATAGACCACGCTGTGCAGAAAGGGCACGAACAGCGGAAGACGGATTCTGCGCATGCGCAGTCCACTGGGGGGGCTACTGCTGGCTAAAACTCTCCGTATTGCGGTGCTGGGATGAGCCCAACACCTGTAGTGGAGCACCCACGGGGACACTACTCGAAGAAGAACCAACTATGAGATCCATTCCCTATCACTCATTCCCAGCTTCTGCAAGCAGGATGATATCCTTGCTCATCTGGGCTAACAGGCATTGATGGACTTGTTCTCCATTAATTTATCTAGAGGTTGCACCTCCCAAAACTGGAATTCTCTGGTCCGGCAACATCTGTGGTGCAGCAGGACCATGGATGTTCCTTGATCAGAGAACCCCGGTAGCCTAGTGACAGGAGGGCAATCCAGGAGAGGCCAGGTTGAAGCAGCAGGATGGGGCAGGCGCTGGCAGCACCCTCCTACAGCTTGCGGTACTGGGACCGGGTCAGAGCAGCCCGCAGCAATGCAGGATCGGGCCAGTGACAGCCTGTGGCAGTGCGGGGCCAGAGCCAGAGCTTCGGGCAGTCCATGGAAGTGGGACCAAGGCTGGGGCTGGCAGCATCCCCCAGAAGAATGGGGCTGGAGCCCCAGACAGCCCATAGAAGTAGGGCCAGAGCCTGTGGACTGTGACGGGGCAGGAGCCCATGCTCTCGGCAGCCCGTGGCAGAGAGACTGGGTCCAGGGCTGGAGAAAGCCCTAGCAGCCCACAGCATCATGAAGCCAAAGCCCCGGATAGCCCACAGAAGTGGGGCCAGATACTGCAGGCTGCAGCGGGGCTGGGACCAGAGACCAAGCCCCTGGCAGCCTGACCAGTACAGACCCCTGGGGGACACCATTGTTTACTTCTCTCTGTTATGAAAATGGACCCTTTATTCCAACCCTTTGTTTCCTATCTTTTAATGAGTTACTAATCTATAAGAGAAACTTCTCTCTTATCCCATGACAGCTTACTTGCTTAAGAGCATTTGAAGAGGAACCTTGTCAAAGGCTTTCTGTATACTATATCCAACATGCTTGTTGACCCCTCAAAGAATTCTAGTAGATTGGTGGGGCATGATTTCCCTTTACAAAAAGCCATATTGACTCTTCCCCCACAAAGTATGTATGTGACAGTTCTGTGGTTTACTATTGTTTCAACTAGTTTGACCAGCACTGAAGTCACGCTTACCATCCTATAATTGCCATGATCATATTATGGACACTTTAAAAATCAGCATCATATTCACTGTCCTCCAGTCACTTGGTTCAGATGCTGTTTTGAGTGATAGATTTCAGACTACAGTTAGTAGTTCTGCAATTTCATATTTGAGTTTCTTCAAAACTCTTGGCAAGTACCATTTGGTTCTGTATCAGTGGGATAGCCATGTTATTCTGTATCTGCATCTGATGAAGTTGGGTTTTGCCCACAAAAGTTTATGCCCAAATAAATATGTTAGTTTTAAAGGTGCCATAGGACTCCTCATTTTATCTGGCCCTGGTGACTTATTACTGATCAGTTTACCAATTTGTTACAAAACCTCCCCTTTTCCCAAAAATTTCCCCAGTTCCTAATAAATCTAAATCTTAACTAGCAGCCTAAATTTGGCCTTTAGGTAAGATTTTGATTTCTTACCTAAATTTCTTACCTCTCACTTATCCTTTTCTATGTCTTTGGTACCTACATGTACCACAACCATTGGCTCCTCCCTAGAACTACTCATATATCTATCTAGATGTCGAAAGAGCTCTGCATCCTTTGCAACAGGCAGACAAGTCACCAGGCAATTCTCCTGGTTATGGCAAACTCAGCTATGTTTCTAATGATCGAATCCTCATAACTATTACCTGGCTCTTCCTATTGACTGCAATTCCCGCCCCCAAGAGGATACCAGAACATCATCTGAAAAGAGATTTCCAACTATTGGACTGTTTCCCTCTGCTCCAGTTGGATGTTCTCTTCCCTTGATATTTTCATCCTCCTTCAACAGCGTCAGAGGCTGTCAGACTGGGGTGGAACTATTCTGCACCATGAAAAGTCTCATTTATGTACATCTATGTTTCCCTTAGCTACTCTAGTTCAGCCACTCTGGTCTCCAAAGCCCTTACACAGTCTCTGAGGGCCAGGAACTCCTTGCACTAAATGCACACATACACCACTTGCCCATAGGACAGATAGTCATACATGCTACATTGGTTGCAACAAACTGGTTAGCCCCCATTCTGTAGCTGTACTGCTATCTGAATTACTTTTTTACTCCTGAAACTCATTTCTTTGTTGTTGTTTAGTTTTTATCTGTTGAGAGATGATTTTGGCATTAAGTTTTTAAAATGTTAAGTGTATCTAGCCCCCTGACACACACTGTGCCTCTAAATTCCCGCACAAAACTCCGCTAATAGCTGCTCCTGTTCTCTACCTCTTTTGGTCACTTAAGAGCAAGCTTCATAAAGCTCTGGTCTCCCTGAGTAGCCCTGCCCCTGGTTAAGGGCAGATGGGTGCTAAAGTACTGAGGTATCGAAGACTCATTAAGAAGGCCTTAGCTCTCAGCCTTGTCTACTGGTTGCTTGGCTCAGCACATATATCGTCAGCACATGGTCTCCCCCAACAAACAGACCATGTAGTATATTTCAGTCAAGCAGCAAGCACACCACAAACACACACATTACAGACAACAAACTTAAAAAATTGTAATCTTCTAGTGTGCTATTGTAGTGGGCCTACTTGAAACCCAGGAAGTGGGCGGGCAAAGCCCACCCACTTCTAAAAGCCCCTCCCCCAGCCTTGAAGGAGGGACAACTGGACCTGGGGTTCAACTAAATACTTGGGACAAATAATGAAAAACACGGTCAGGGGGTGCGGGTCACAGGGTCAAAAGAAGAGAACCGGATGGGGACACCGAGCAGAGAACCCCGGACAGCGCCCACTGCTCCTCGAAGCTGTCCATGGAGCCAGTGGACGCCGCCCAGAGGAACTGTGCCCGGATACGTGACGCTAGGAATGAACGAAAATAGGCCCCACAGTCGCAGGGAACCCCCTCGCCTAGCATCCTCTCCCTGGTGTTATAAATGGCGGCTTTGGCTAGAGCCAGGAGGAGGTTGACGAGGAGGTCCCGCGACTTTGTGGGGCCACGGATTGGGTGTGCATAAAGGAAAAGGTGTGGGGAAAAGTGCAGCCAGAGCCTCAGTAAGAGGTTCTGGAGGAGCCGGAATAGGGGCTGCAACCTGGCGCATTCGAGGTAGACGTGCGCCAGGTTTTCCCTCACGCCGCAAAAAGGGCAGGTGTCCGGGATGGGGGTGAAACGCGCCAGGTACACGCCCGTGCTCACGGCTCCGTGAAGGAGCCGCCAACTGATATCCCCGACGGGCCGCGGGATTAAGGTGGAATATAGGCTGGCCCATCGGGGTTCCCCACCCTCAACGGGTCTTAAGTAGTCCCGCCATTTGGTATCGGGGCGGGACACGAGGGTGGGGAAATGCAAGGTGTGGAGCACGAGCGTGTACAGATGTTCTCGAGGCGCGGTTCGAAAGCAAACCGGCTGCAACTTTTGCAGCCGGCTGGGGGTCCAAGGGTGGGGAGGCCAGGGGGGCCCGCGGAACAGGGGCCCGATAAAAAGGGACGGAGGGTTTGCAGGAAGGGAGGGGCGGGGGATACCCTCTCGCACGGACCGCTGCAGGAAGTTGAGAGCGGGCCGCGGCAGAGCCGCCTTCACTTCCTGGAGTAGGCGCAGAGGGGTTCGGGGGGTGGAGAGCCCCATGCGCCGAGCGAGCGCTCGGGGATCCACCCAGTCCCCTCTGTCGTAGTCCAGGAGGTCTCCGATCATGGTGGTTTCTGCCAGGATCAGCCTCCGGCGCACCGAGGGAGACTCCGCCACCTGCACGCACAAGGCTGGATTGTGGAGCAGGGGCTCCGCGAGGAGGTCTCCTCCCTCGGCGGCCACAACGGACCTGGTCGCCGAAAACAGCTTCCAGGTCTGGAGGAGGTCCTGGTAGAATTCCGGCAGCTCGGAGAGGTCTCGCGGAAGACCCCTCGGGTGGATAAAAAAGAGCTGCCGGTCGTATCGGAGCCCTCGGAGGCGGCGGAGGAAGGCGCACGCCAAAGTGCTCCATGCCGGACTACCTGCACTAAAGAGGAGTCTCTGCAGGGCCTGGAGGCGGAAGGTCCGGACCTGGCTGCGCACGCAGACCAGGCCCTGGCCCCCCTCCTCCAAGGGGAGAGACAAGACCCCTGCAGAGACCCAGTGCAGTCCTGGCCAAAAAAACTCCAAAGCTGTCCTCTGGAGCTTGGCCAGGACCTCCGGGGCCGGGCGCAGGGTGTTGAGCCGGTGCCAGAGCATGGACAGGACCAGCTGATTCAGCACCAGTGCCCTCCCTCGAAGGGAGAGACACCGGAGCAGTCCTGCCCATCTCCGCAACCGCTCACCCACCCTGGCGTCCAAACCTTGCCAGTTTTCCGGCGGAGAAGGATGCGTGGCGGATAAATAAACGCCCAGATAGAGCAGCGGACCCGCGCTCCACCTGATGGCCTGAAGCGCGGGCGGGAGGGAGCCGGCCCGCCACCCGTCCCCGACCACCAGGCCAGAGCTCTTGACCCAGTTGACCCGGGCGGAGGAGGCTGCCGAGTAGACGGCTTGGCAGGCCTCCACCCGCGCCAGATCGCCCGGGTCCTGGACCACGAGGAGCACGTCATCGGCGTACGCCGACAGGACCAGCCGCAGCTCCGGCTCTCGGAGCACCAACCCCGTCAACCTCCTTCGGAGGAGACGGAGGAAGGGCTCGATCGCCAGAGCGTACAGCTGGCCCGACAGCGGACACCCCTGACGTACCCCCCGCCCGAAGCTGACCGGCTCGGTCAGGGTCCAGTTGAGCCTGACCAAACACTCCGCGAGAGCATACAGCACCCGGAGAAAACCCACAAAACGGGGCCCGAAGCCGAAGGCCCGCAGGGTGCCCAGGAGATACCCGTGATCCATCCTGTCGAACGCCTTCTCCTGGTCCAGGGACAGGAGGGCGAACGACAAGCCGTCCCTACACCCGAGCTCCAAGAGATCCCGGACCAAATACAAATTATCAAAAATGCTACGGCCTGGGACGGTGTAGGTCTGGTCGGGATGGATGACGTCCGCCAGCACGGACCGCAGTCGCAGCGAGATGGCTTTTGCTACGACCTTGTAGTCCGTGCTGAGGAGCGAGACGGGACGCCAATTCCGAAGGTCGCGGAGGTCCCCCTTCTTCGGCAGCAAGGCGAGCACGGCTCGCCTGCACGACAGAGGGAGGACCCCGCTCTCCAAGGACTCGGCCCAGACGGTGACGAGGTCCGGGCCGAGGACGTCCCAGAACACGCGGTAAAACTCCACGGTCAGCCCGTCCATGCCCGGGCTTTTATTGTTGGGCATGAGACGGAGGGCTTCCGAGAACTCGGCCAGAGTGAGAGGCATCTCCAGCCGGTCTCGGTCGCCCTCGCTGACCGTCGGGAGGTCAGGTCCGGGGAGAACAAACTGGCGTAGAAGGCCCTGGCCCTTCCACGCATCTCCGCCGGATCCGTGAGGGGGGTGCCGTCCTCCGCCAAAAGGCAGGTGACGTGCTTTTTGGCCCTCCTCCTTTTCTCCAGGGCGTAGAAGAAGCGGGAGCCGCGATCCATCTCCCGAAGGAGCTGGATGCGAGATCGAACGAAGGCGCCCCGGGCCCTGTGATCTTCCAGGGCCCGGAGCTCCTCCCGCCTCTCCCGGTACGCCTCGCGGAGGAGTGGATCCTCGGGGGCGGATGCCAGACGCCCCTCAAGCTTCAAGACCTCCCGTTCCAGCTGCTCTATCGCCGCATCCCTCCGCCGGCTGGCGCCCCGGGAGTAGTCGCGGCAGAAGAGCCGGGCGCGCACCTTCCCCACGTCCCACCATCGCCGCGCCGAGGGAAAGGCGGGCCGCTGCCCCCGCCAGGCCAGCCAGAACTCCCGGAAGGACGCCACGAAGCCCGCGTCCTCCAGCAAGCTGTTATTAAAGTGCCAATAGGCCAGCCCCAGCCTCTCCGAATTCAGAGAGGCTTTCACGGCCACCAAATGGTGGTCCGTGAACGGGGCCGGCCGGATGCTGGAGGAGTGGGCCCGTGCCAGATGGAAGCGGGAGAGGTAAATGCGATCCAACCGGGAGTGGCTCGACCGATGGTCCCCCACCCGGACGTAGGTGAAGGTGGTGTTGTCGTCCGGGTGGTGGTCTCGCCAGACGTCCACCAGGGAGTGGTGGTCCACGATCTCCCTGAGGACGCCTGCTGCGGCCTGGCAGTTCGCGAGTCCTACACGGTCCCGGTCACCGAGGGTGGTGTTGAAATCCCCGCCCAGGACCAGACACTCACGAGGATCCAGAGTACCGAGGAAGGTGGCCGCCTGCCGATAAAAGGTGACCTGGTCCGGGCCCGCGTTCGGGGCGTAGACGTTGACCAGATTCAACGTCAGCCACTCCACGCGGGCCCAGACGTGCAGCAGGCGGCCCGGGACAACCTCGGCCGTCCCCAGCACCTCGGGCCGTAGGGCAGGGGAGAACAGGGTGGCCACCCCGGCCGAGCGGACGCCGAGGTGGCTAAAATATACCCCGTCCCCCCACTCCAGCCGCCAGCCAGCCTCGACGGCCGGAGTCGTGTGGGTCTCCTGCAGGAAGGCCACCGAGTACCCCCCCTCCCGAAGGAAGGAGAGTACCCGGCTCCTGCGGAGACCTGCCCTCCAGCCCCGGGCATTCAACGTCGCGATAGTGGTGTACTTCATCGAGAGGGCTGGGGTGGATCCTCACGGGCAGGACGATCGTCGGCCCCCCGCAGGTCCCGCAGCAGACCGCACTCCGCCCCGAAGGTCAGGAGCGCGTCTCGAAATCTGCGGGTCCGGCGGTAGGCCGCGTCGCCCTGCCTATCGGTCCCTCTCCCCTCCTGCAACAGGGCTCTAGTGGCCTGGAGGATGGGATGGAAGTCCCCCCAGTGCTGGAGGGCGAGCTGCACCTTCCCTTTTACCCCGCGGTTATCCGCGAGGAATTGGCGCAGCTCGCCCCTCAGCGCTAAGGGGGAACCAGGATTCTTCTCCGTCCGGGCCCCCGGGTGGAGCTCACGGGCCACAGAGATGGGCAAACAGGGATCCGATCCCCAACGCGGCGCCGACACCGATGGCGCCGCGCTGCCCGTCCCCGACTCTGGCAAGGGAGGGGGCGGCGGAGGGAACAAGGCAGCCCCTAACGGGTTGGGGACCGGGGATACAAATAGCGCCCCCTGAGGGCCGCCCACGACTAACGGGAACGAGACGGCCCCCGTGGGGGCGGCACTAGCGGACATTTGGGGGGGCGGTGGGGATGGATCAGGTGTTACGGCAGGGACCGGGGTGGGAAAGGGACGAGGGGACGGCAGCGGAGGAATGTTCTTCGCGGTAGGGACGGGGGAAGGAATGGGCTCTGAGCCGGACGGTGGGTCGGGGTTGGGGAGCAGGGAAGAGGTAGGGGTTGGAGGGGAATCAGGAACAGGGAAGGACTCAGGGCTGGAGATGGGTTCATAAAGGGCGGAAACAGGGGTGGGGGGAGGATCGGGACACGGGAGAGGATTGGAATCCCAGGCAGGGTCTGGGTAGGGGTCTCCCGTGGCTACCCCACCGGGCTGCAGCACCTCCCGAATGGGGAGCTGGGAATCGGGAGCAGGAACAGGAAGGGGGCCCACGTCGACGCCGGGTTCAGGTAACGAGGTTGGAGTTGATACCTCGGCGTCGGCCAGAGCGGTGTCTTCTGCTGGGCCCCCAGCGGGAAGGGGAGATGACCGCCCCGCCTCGGTTGCAGGAAAGGGGGCGTCCCCAGACTCAAGACCCGGCCACTCGGCACCAGCCATCGCCCCTAAGGGCTCGGCGGCATCGACTCTGGCGCTCGAGTCGGCCGGGCCAGTGGGCAATATCAGGGGCGCCCCAAGTGTGAGGACGGGGTCGGCCACCTGGGACACGGGGTTGGAGTTGGGGCGGGGGGAGGGGGCGGCGCCACAGAGTCGCCGCCCAGACCGAGGCAGGGGGAGGACGACCCGCTGGCGAAGGGTCGTCCTCCCCCTGAACGAGCGGGGTCAGACCCAGGGCCTCGATCTCCTCGAAGATGGAGCTAAGTTCCATCCCCTCGGCCCCGGAGCCCTCCCCCACGGCCGCCAAGGCAACAGTTACCTCAGCCGGAGCGGGAGAGGGCTCAGCTGGAACCGGGGCTGGGGGGGCTCCACCCGAGGCCTCCTCTTGGAGGGGCTCCACAGGGGAGGTGACATCGTCCCCCCTCGCTGCCACGGCCGCCTCGTCCGGCGCCTCCCGCTGAAGCTCGTCGGGGGCGCTCACGGCAGCGCTGGCCCCCCTCGAGATCTTTCGGAGGGGGGCCTTCCCGCCCTCCCCATCGGAGGGGGGAGATTGAGCCCGCGAAGGGCGGGCTTTGCGCTTCCCCCGAACGAGCGTCCAGCCCTCCGAGGTGGAGGTGGAGGGCTGGTCAGCAGGGGCAAGGCCAGGGGGCGCAGTTTGTTTTCGGGGGGGGCGTTGAGGCAAGGGAGGGAAAGAGGAGGGTCGGGTGACCTCCACCTGGGGGGAGCCCTCTCCCTCGCCCGGCGGCAACCGCGCCACCCTCTCCTCCTCGGGCCCTGCAGAAACAGATCGAATGGAGTCAGGGCCCGCCCGCTCGCTCGGGCACGCCGGAGGGGACACCTTCGGCTGCCGAGCAGAGCCGTCGGTTGGAGGAGGGGCAGCCGCGGAGGCCGGACTTCCAGGGGGGCCGGCGGTGGTAAGTCCGGCGTCCTCCCGGGCCCCGGGGGTCCCGGGCGCCTCCTCCGACCGGGCCAAGGGACAGTCCCTCCGGATGTGCCCCATCGCCCGGCAGAGGAAGCACCGGGCCGCCCCTGAAGAATAGTGGACCTGGTAGAGGGCCCCCTGGTAGGGCACCATAAAGGGCCCCTCGAGCGCCACCCCGCCACGCGCCGCCGGCGGCATTTGCAGTTGCACCTGCCGGCGGAATGACAAGACGTGGCGGAGGGCGGGGTCCTTACAGCCCAACGGGAGAGGGCTGATAACAGAAATTGGCTTCCCCAGGGTGGAGAGGGAAGGCAACAGGGCGGCATTGGGGAGGAAGGGCGGGACGGAAGTGAGAACCACCCGTACGCCCAGGTCCTCCAATGGCTCGAGGGGCACGTGCACGCCCCCCACGGCCAGGCCCCTCTCCACCGCCTCCTGGGCGGCGGCCTCCGAGGCAAGGAAGAACACCACCTTGCCGTACATCTTGGAGGCCGCCACCACGGCCGAGGCCCCCACCACCCTCGCCAACGCCCGCACGTAAGTTTCGACGTGGGGCGAGCAACCACTCCTCGCCGCAAGGCTGGAAGCAGAGGAGGAGGGCGCTGGCAGGGCAGGCAGGGGGCAAGGTAACAGGTGCAGGGCGGGGGCCGGCTCCTCCGGCTGCACTGGGGTATCAAGAGGGACTATGCGGCTGTCGGGGGGGGGTGCAATGTGCAGAGGGGCTAACTAAAAAGGGGAGGGGAGGGACACAAGCACTCGGGGCGGGGACCGGAACTCTGGGTGGGGCTAGAGGACTACTGGGAGGCTGGGAAGGGGGGCGCTGGGTGAACAAGACGGGGCTGGGCAAGGCAGGGGCCGGGAGTCAAAATGCTAACTGAATGCGGGCGGGGCAGGTAAAACAAACTGAGGCTGGGTGGGGTTGGTCAGCAAACTGAGGGAGGGAGGGGGAAAGAGAACTGGCTACTGGGGCAGGGTGGGCAAGGCTTCTGCAGTGGGGGTAGGGCGGGGAGAGCAAGAGTGAGGGTGAGGGGGGCCCCCCAACCAAACACTGCTGAGGGAGGGGGGCCAAGTCCAAGGGCGGGGTGGAAGCACGCCCACGAGCGCTTGTGGGAGGCTCAGTCCGCGCCCACTGCTGCAGCGGGACAGTCCCAGATGGCAAAAGGCGGGGAGGAACAGCCAGCCCCACCGAGGGGCGAGTCCTGATGGTGCAAAGGGGGTCGTGGGGGTGGTGGTATGGGGGGGTGGCAGCTGGACCGGGGGGAAGGCTCTACGCCTCACCCCCGGCCCCCCTCTTGGTATCTCAATCCACCACCACCCCAAGAGCAGATGAAAGGCTCAGTCCTAGCAAACAGACCCCCTCCACAGTCCAACTGACTTCTAGTCTCCCTCGATGGGGTGCAGGTGGTACGGCAGCAGCAGCGGGTGGGCAGCAGCCAGGTGGGAAAGGCCTCTGGGTGGTGGTGCCGGGGGGGTCCTCTTCCTCTGGAGTGGAGGAGGGAAGAGGGGGGGCAGCCGGCAAGCCCCCCCTCTTCCCTCAGGCGGCAGCAGCAGCAGCAGTAGTCGGTGGTGGTGAGAAGCGGCGGTGTCCAGGGGGAGCAGGTCCAGCAGCACGGAGGCCTCAGGTGGTGGCTGGGTGGAGCAGGGAGAGCCCCAGCTGGTCTATTTGGAACACGGGAGAGTGGGTAGGCAAAGCCTGCCCACTTCTAAAAGCCCCTCCCCCGGCCTTGCGGGAGGGACGACTGGACCCATGCCCAACTAATTACTGGGGACAAAAAATGACAAAAGGGGCAAGGAGTGCAGGTTAAAGGTTTATAACTAGGAGACCGGATGGGGACACCGAGCAGAGAACCCCGGACAGCGCCCACTGCTCCTCGAAACTGTCCATGGAGCCAGTGGACGCCGCCCAGAGGAACTCTGCCCGGATACGTGATGCTAGAAATGAACGAAAATAGGCCCCACAGTCGCAGGGAACCCCCTCGCCTAGCATCCTCTCCCTGGTGTTATAAATGGCGGCTTTGGCTAGAGCCAGGAGGAGGTTGACGAGGAGGTCCCGCGACTTTGTGGGGCCACGGATTGGGTGTGCATAAAGGAAAAGGTGTGGGGAAAAGTGCAGCCAGAACCTCAGTAAGAGGTTCTGGAGGAGCCGGAATAGGGGCTGCAACCTGGCGCATTCGAGGTAGACGTGCGCCAGGTTTTCCCTCACGCCGCAAAAAGGGCAGGTGTCCGGGATGGGGGTGAACCGCGCCAGGTACACGCCCGTGCTCACGGCTCCGTGAAGGAGCCGCCAACTGATATCCCCGACGGGCCGCGGGATTAAGGTGGAATATAGGCTGGCCCATCGGGGTTCCCCACCCTCAACGGGTCTTAAGTAGTCCCGCCATTTGGTATCGGGGCGGGACACGAGGGTGGGGAAATGCAAGGTGTGGAGCACGAGCGTGTACAGATGTTCTCGAGGCGCGGTTCGAAAGCAAACCGGCTGCAACTTTTGCAGCCGGCTGGGGGTCCAAGGGTGGGGGGCCGGGGGGGCCCGCGGAACAGGGGCCCGATAAAAAGGGACGGAGGGTTTGCAGGAAGGGAGGGGCGGGGGATACCCTCTCGCACGGACCGCTGCAGGAAGTCGAGAGCGGGCCGCGGCAGAGCCGCCTTCACCTCCTGGAGTAGGCGCAGAGGGGTTCGGGGGGTGGAGAGCCCCATGCGCCGAGCGAGCGCTCGGGGATCCACCCAGTCCCCTCTGTCGTAGTCCAGGAGGTCTCCGATCATGGTGGTTTCTGCCAGGATCAGCCTCCGGCGCACCGAGGGAGACTCCGCCACCTGCACGCACAAGGCTGGATTGTGGAGCAGGGGCTCCGCGAGGAGGTCTCCTCCCTCGGCGGCCACAACGGACCTGGTCGCCGAAAACAGCTTCCAGGTCTGGAGGAGGTCCTGGTAGAATTCCGGCAGCTCGGAGAGGTCTCGCGGAAGACCCCTCGGGTGGATAAAAAAGAGCTGCCGGTCGTATCGGAGCCCTCGGAGGCGGCGGAGGAAGGCGCACGCCAAAGTGCTCCATGCCGGACTACCTGCACTAAAGAGGAGTCTCTGCAGGGCCTGGAGGCGGAAGGTCCGGACCTGGCTGCGCACGCAGACCAGGCCCTGGCCCCCCTCCTCCAAGGGGAGAGACAAGACCCCTGCAGAGACCCAGTGCAGTCCTGGCCAAAAAAACTCCAAAGCTGTCCTCTGGAGCTTGGCCAGGACCTCCGGGGCCGGGCGCAGGGTGTTGAGCCGGTGCCAGAGCATGGACAGGACCAGCTGATTCAGCACCAGTGCCCTCCCTCGAAGGGAGAGACACCGGAGCAGTCCTGCCCATCTCCGCAACCGCTCACCCACCCTGGCGTCCAAACCTTGCCAGTTTTCCGGCGGAGAAGGATGCGTGGCAGATAAATAAACGCCCAGATAGAGCAGCGGACCCGCGCTCCACCTGATGGCCTGAAGCGCGGGCGGGAGGGAGCCGGCCCGCCACCCGTCCCCGACCACCAGGCCAGAGCTCTTGACCCAGTTGACCCGGGCGGAGGAGGCTGCCGAGTAGACGGCTTGGCAGGCCTCCACCCGCGCCAGATCGCCCGGGTCCTGGACCACGAGGAGCACGTCATCGGCGTACGCCGACAGGACCAGCCGCAGCTCCGGCTCTCGGAGCACCAACCCCGTCAACCTCCGACGGAGGAGACGGAGGAAGGGCTCGATCGCCAGAGCGTACAGCTGGCCCGACAGCGGACACCCCTGACGTACCCCCCGCCCGAAGCTGACCGGCTCGGTCAGGGTCCAGTTGAGCCTGACCAAACACTCCGCGAGAGCGTACAGCACCCGGAGAAAACCCACAAAACGGGGCCCGAAGCCGAAGGCCCGCAGGGTGCCCAGGAGATACCCGTGATCCATCCTGTCGAACGCCTTCTCCTGGTCCAGGGACAGGAGGGCGAACGACAAGCCGTCCCTACACCCGAGCTCCAAGAGATCCCGGACCAAATACAAATTATCAAAAATGCTACGGCCCGGGACGGTGTAGGTCTGGTCGGGATGGATGACGTCCGCCAGCACGGACCGCAGTCGCAGCGAGATGGCTTTTGCTACGACCTTGTAGTCCGTGCTGAGGAGCGAGACGGGACGCCAATTCCGAAGGTCGCGGAGGTCCCCCCTCTTCGGCAGCAAGGCGAGCACGGCTCGCCTGCACGACAGAGGGAGGACCCCGCTCTCCAAGGACTCGGCCCAGACGGTGACGAGGTCCGGGCCGAGGACGTCCCAGAACACGCGGTAAAACTCCACGGTCAGCCCGTCCATGCCCGGGCTTTTATTGTTGGGCATGAGACGGAGGGCTTCCGAGAACTCGGCCAGAGTGAGAGGCATCTCCAGCCGGTCTCGGTCGCCCTCGCTGACCGTCGGGAGCTCGGTCCAGAGCACCTTGCAGGCGTCGGCTTCGGTCGGGTCCGGGGAGAACAAACTGGCGTAGAAGGCCCTGGCCCTTCCACGCATCTCCGCCGGATCCGTGAGGGGGGTGCCGTCCTCCGCCAAAAGGCAGGTGACGTGCTTTTTGGCCCCCCTCTTTTTCTCCAGGGCGTAGAAGAAGCGGGAGCCGCGATCCATCTCCCGAAGGAGCTGGATGCGAGATCGAACGAAGGCGCCCCGGGCCCTGTGATCTTCCAGGGCCCGGAGCTCCTCCCGCCTCTCCCGGTACGCCTCGCGGAGGAGTGGATCCTCGGGGGCGGATGCCAGACGCCTCTCAAGCTTCAAGACCTCCCGTTCCAGCTGCTCTATCGCCGCATCCCTCCGCCGGCTGGCGCCCCGGGAGTAGTCGCGGCAGAAGAGCCGGGCGCGCACCTTCCCCACGTCCCACCATCGCCGCGCCGAGGGAAAGGCGGGCCGCTGCCCCCGCCAGGCCAGCCAGAACTCCCGGAAGGACGCCACGAAGCCCACGTCCTCCAGCAAGCTGTTATTAAAGTGCCAATAGGCCGGCCCCAGCCTCTCCGAATTCAGAGAGGCTTTCACGGCCACCAAATGGTGGTCCGTGAACGGGGCCGGCCGGATGCTGGAGGAGTGGGCTCGTGCCAGATGGAAGCGGGAGAGGTAAATGCGATCCAACCGGGAGTGGCTCGACCGATGGTCCCCCACCCGGACGTAGGTGAAGGTGGTGTTGTCGTCCGGGTGGTGGTCTCGCCAGACGTCCACCAGGGAGTGGTGATCTACGATCTCCCTGAGGACGCCTGCTGCGGCCTGGCAGTTCGCGAGTCCTACACGGTCCCGGTCATCGAGGGTGGTGTTGAAATCCCCGCCCAGGACCAGACACTCGCGAGGATCCAGAGTGCCGAGGAAGGTGGCCGCCTGCCGATAAAAGGTGACCTGGTCCGGGCCCGCGTTCGGGGCGTAGACGTTGACCAGGTTCAACGTCAGCCCCTCCACGCGGGCCCGGACGTGCAGCAGGCGGCCCGGGACAACCTCGGCCGTCCCCAGCACCTCGGGCCGTAGGGCAGGGGAGAACAGGGTGGCCACCCCGGCCGAGCGGACGCCGAGGTGGCTAAAATATACCCCGTCCCCCCACTCCAGCCGCCAGCCAGCCTCGACGGCCGGAGTCGTGTGGGTCTCCTGCAGGAAGGCCACCGAGTACCCCCCCTCCCGAAGGAAGGAGAGCACCCGGCTCCTGCGGAGACCCGCCCTACAGCCCCGGGCATTCAACGTCGCGATAGTGGTGTACTTCATCGAGAGGGCTGGGGTGGATCCTCACGGGCAGGACGATCGTCGGCCCCCCGCAGGTCCCGCAGCAGACCGCACTCCGCCCCGAAGGTCAGGAGCGCGTCTCGAAATCTGCGGGTCCGGCGGTAGGCCGCGTCGCCCTGCCTATCGGTCCCTCTCCCCTCCTGCAACAGGGCTCTAGTGGCCTGGAGGATGGGATGGAAGTCCCCCCAGCGCTGGAGGGCGAGCTGCACCTTCCCTTTTACCCCGCGGTTATCCGCGAGGAATTGGCGCAGCTCGCCCCTCAGCGCTAAGGGGGAACCAGGATTCTTCTCCGTCCGGGCCCCCGGGTGGAGCTCACGGGCCACAGAGACGGGCAAACAGGGATCCGATCCCCAACGCGGCGCCGACACCGATGGCGCCGCGCTGCCCGTCCCCGACTCCGGCAAGGGAGGGGGCGGCGGAGGGAACAAGGCAGCCCCTAACGGGTTGGGGACCGGGGATACAAATACCGCCCCCTGAGGGCCGCCCGCGGCCAGCGGGAACGAGACGGCCCCCGTGGGAGCGGCACTAGCGGACGTTTGGGGGGGCGATGGGGGTGGATCTGGTGTTGCGGCAGGGGCCGGGGTGGGAAAGGAACGGGGGGACGGCAGCGGAGGAATGTTCTTCACGGTAGGGGCGGGGGAAGGAATGGGCTCTGAGCCGGACGGTGGGTCGGGGTTGGGAAGCAGGGAAGAGGTGGGGGTTGGATGGGAGTCAGGGACAGGGGAGGACTCGGGGCTGGAGATGGGTTCATAAAGGGCGGAAACAGGGGTGGGGGGAGGATCGGGACACGGGAGAGGATCGGAATCCCGGGCAGGGTCTGGGTAGGGGTCTCCGGTGGCTATCCCACCGGGCCGCGGCACCTCCCGAATGGGGACCTGGGAATCGGGAGCAGGAACGGGAAGGGGGCCCACGCCGACGCCGGGTTCAGGTGACGAGGTTGGAATAGATACCTCGGCGTCGGCCAGAGCGGTGTCTTCTGCTGGGCCCCCAGCGGGAAGGGGAGATGACCGCCCCGCCTCGGTTGCGGGAAAGGGGGCGTCCCCAGACTCAAGACCCGGCCACTCGGCACCAGCCGTCGCCCCTAAGGGCTCGGCGGCATCGGCTCTGGCGCTCGAGTCGGCCGGGCCAGTGGGCAATATCAGGGGCGCCCCAAGTGTGAGGACGGGGTCGGCCACCTGGGACACGGAGTTGGGATTGGGAGGGGGAGGGGGCGGCGCCGCAGAGTCGCCGCCCAGACCGAGGCCCGCTGGCGGAGGGTCGTCCTCCCCCTGAGCGAGCGGGGTCAGACCCAGGGCCTCGATCTCCTCGAAGATGGAGCTAAGTTCCATTCCCTCGGCCCCGGAGCCCCCCCCCGCGGCCGCCAAGGCGACAATTACCTCAGCCGGAGCGGGGGAGGGCTCAGCTGGAGCCGGGGCCGGGGGGGCTCCACCCGAGGCCTCCTCTTGGAGGGGCTCCACAGGGGGGGCGACGTCGTCCCCCCTCGCTGCCACGGCCGCCTCGTCCGGCGCCTCCTGCTGAAGCTCGTCGGGGGCATTCTCGGCAGCGCTGGCCCCCCTCGAGATCTTTCGGAGGGGGGCCTTCCCGCCCTCCCCATCGGAGGGGGGAGATTGAGCCCGCGAAGGGCGGGCTTTGCGCTTCCCCCGAACGAGCGTCCAGCCCTCCGAGGTGGAGCTGGAGGGCTGGTCAGCAGGGGCAAGGCCGGGGGGCGCAGTTTGTTTTCGGGGGGGGCGTTGAGGCAAGGGAGGGAAGGAGGAGGGTAGGGTGACCTCCACCTGGGGGGAGCCCTCTCCCTCGCCCGGCGGCAACCGCGCCACCCTCTCCTCCTCGGGCCCTGCAGAAACAGATCGAATGGAGTCAGGGCCCGCCTGCTCGCTCGGGCACGCCGAAGGGGATGCCTTCGGCTGCCGAGCAGAGCCGTCGGTTGGAGGAGGGGCAGCCGCGGAGGCGGACTTCCAGGGGGGCCGGCGGTGGTAAGGCCGGCGTCCTCCCGGGCCCCGGGGGTCCCGGGCGCCCCCTCCGACCGGGCCAAGGGACAGTCCCTCCGGACGTGCCCCACCGCCCGGCAGAGGAAGCACCGGGCCTCCCCCGAAGAATAGTGGACCCGGTAGAGGGCCCCCTGGTAGGGCACCATAAAGGACCCCTCGAGCGCCACCCCGCCACGCGCCGCCGGCGGCATTTGCAGTTGCACCTGCCGGCGGAATGACAAAACGTGGCGGAGGGCGGGGTCCTTACAGCCCAACGGGAGAGGGCTGATCACAGAAATTGGCTTCCCCAGAGTGGAGAGGGAAGGCAACAGGGCGGCATTGGGGAGGAAGGGCGGGACGGAAGTGAGAACCACCCGTACGCCCAGGTCCTCCAATGGCTCGAGGGGCACGTGCACGCCCCCCACGGCCAGGCCCCTCTCCACCGCCTCCTGGGCGGCGGCCTCCGAGGCAAGGAAGAACACCACCTTGCCGTACATCTTGGAGGCCGCCACCACGGCCGAGGCCCCCACCACCCTCGCCAACGCCCGCACGTAGGTTTCGACATGGGGCGAGGCGGCGACCAGGAGGCAGCGGACACCGTGCCTCTTGGTCAGAGTGGGAAAGGGACCTCGGCCACCAGGGATGGCGCTGGAGGCGGCGGTATGGGCAGATGACCCGGCACGTGGGGGGGCGGCAGCAGCCACCTGGGCGTACGCTCTGGGGGCCGTGGGTGGATTTCCCCCAGAGCTGGTGGAGGGAACGGCAGGGGAAGGAGGGGCTGTGGCGGACGTTGGAGCCACAGCGGGCGGGGCAGCCTCAGCCGTGGGGGGTTTGGCCTTCGGGGCCGGGCCCTTGCCTTTCTTCCCCCCCCGGCCCTTTTTTCCGGCCGAGGTGGAAGCTGCTCCCGGATTTGAGGGAGCATCGGTCGTGGCAGCGGCGGAGCTCGGGCCTGGGGTCGGGAGGTCAGCCGCGGCATTCTTTGGGCCCGGTGGCAACGGGGAGACCGTGGGATCGACAAGTGAAGGGGGGTTTTCCTCCATCATGTGGAGAAGGAGGAGGGAGGCACAAATGGCAGGAAGGGAGGGTAAGGGTTAACCACTCCTCCCCACCAAACAGCAGGCAGGGGAGGAGGGTGTCCGTGAGGGAGAGGGCAGGGAGGAGGGAAGGCACTGGTTTTGGAGAGGGGCAACTGAAAAAAAGGGGGGGGGGGATTGCAGCCTCTCCTCCCTGCTGAGGCTGTGGCAGAGGAGGAGGGCGCTATTGCGAAGGGGAGGAACGTGAGGAAAAGGGTGCGCGATTGGGGAAGGAGGGGAAGGAGAGAGACAACCACTCCCTCCCACCGACTGACTGCAGGGAGGGAGGGAGGGAATCAGGAAGGGCAGGATGGAAATGAGGGGAACCGAGAGGCCAGCTACCACTCCTCCCTGTAAGGCTGGAAACAGAGGAGGAGGGTGCTGGCACGATGGGCAAGGGACAAAGCAACGGGTACAGGACAAGGGCCGGCTCCTCCGGCTGCACTGGGGTATAAAAGGGGGGGCTATGGGATCATTGGGGGGGTACAGTGTACAGGGGAACTAACTAAAAGGGGGGGGGGTAGGACACAGGTGCTCGAGAGGGGCACAAGGCAAACGGGGTAGTGCTCAAGCGCTAGCGGGCGGCTGGGGGGAGGGGTGAAGAGGAGACAAAACAGCAGCTGAGAGGGGCGGGGCGCACAACTAGGCTAGCTGGGGCAGGGGCATGGCAGGTAAACTTTGGGAGTAAATGTGACGGGTGAGTAGCTTTGGGGAGGGAGGGAGAAGCAACCTAGGCTAGCAGGGGAGGGCAGACAGTGGGGAAAGGAACAAGCTGCTGGGGTAGGGTGAGTAACCAGAGGTGAGGAAGGCCCCCCAACCAAATGTAGCTGAGGAGGGGGGGCCAAGTCCAAGGGGGTGGGGAGGGAGCACACCCACGAGCGCTGTGAGGGCTCGACCTCGCCCACCACTGCAGCAAAGTCCCAGATGGAGGGCGGGGCAGCAAACCCCACCAAGGGGAGAGGAGCTAGTCCAGATGGTAAGGGGTGGTGGAGGGGGGTGTTGGGGGTGGTGGCAGCAAAAAAAGGGGGGGGGGCAGCTGGACTTGGGGGGAGGGCTCTGGGCCCCTCCCCCTGCCCCCCTTCTTAGTAGCTCAGTTCACCACCACCCCTGGAGCAGGTGGAAAAACAAAGTTCAGTCTAATGAACAAACCCCCTCCACGGTTCTGGATAGTGGTTCTCCTCTTTCCTCCTTGGCAGGGCGCAGCAGCAGCAGCAGTGGCAGTGGGCAGGCAGCAGTCAGCGGGGGAAGGCCTCTGGGTGGTGGGTGCTGGTGGGGTCCTCTTCCTCTGGAGTGGAGGAGGGGAGAGGGGGGGCAGCCGGCAGGCCCCCCCTCTCCCCTCAGGCGGCAGCAGCAGTAGCCGGTGGTGGTGAGAAGCGGTGGTGTCCGTGGGGAGCAGGTCCAGGAGCACGAAGGCCTCAGGTGGTGGCTGGGTGGAGCAGGGAGAGCCCCAGCTGGTGCAGGAGTAGGAGCAGGAGCAAGGGGAGGGAGAAGGAAGAGCAGCAGCACTGCACCCTGCTGCCTCTCCTCCTTCTCTGGAGTGGAGCGGGGCGGGGCACTGAGTGGGCACCCACTAACGTGGAGGCGGAGGAACCTCTCTGGCCGCCATGTTGGACTGAGGCTAACCCCGCCCTGTCAGCTGACTGGAAGCCAAGGGGCGGGCCCAGGACTATAAAAGCCCAGGCAGCAGCCTCAGTCAGGGCTGAGCCTGCCAAGAGGCCAGAGGCCTCCCCTGGACTCCCAGCTTGGGGAGTGGGGATTGAGGCCTGGTCAGGGCCTCCTACCTGCCAGGGCCCAGAGGCAGACTACTGGCTCCCTGCCTGGGAGGCGGAGGCGGAGGCCCAGAGTAGCTGGCCTACCTTCCCGAAAGCGATGGAGGAGCCAAAAGGCCAGGCTGAGCCTGTGCTCCAGCGCCTGCCCCGGAACCGGGAGAAGCGGCCCCAGCTACCTCGACCGGAGGTGCTGCCCGGGTCTCCCACGGACCCTGACCCTGAGGCCTGGCCCAACTGCCTGACACCGCCTGCACCAGGAGCCCAGCTGAGCACCACTGACCTGCAAGCAGCAAAGGACTGGACCGGACTGCCCCAGTGGGACAAGACCCTCCTGGACTCCCTGCCTCCACCACCCGACACCCAGATACCGGCTGAGGTGGAGAAGGGAAGTGGCCCAGGGGTTAGTGGGGGCTGTTAAAGGCCCCAAGGCCGGCGCGTTTTGAGCTGGAGCCCCCACTGAGCCATAGCAGCCTGCACTGTTGCTCCTAGGGCCCTGGGCTGCGGCACAGTGGAGTGGGCGGGCCTGCGCCCCCCTTGCCACCCACCTGCCGGGTGGCAGTCTCCCCTCTCACCATTGCTGCAGGCAGGTAGCCTGCAACCCTCCTGAACAAGGAGCTCCCAACCTGCTTTTGGTTATGGCCCGCCCGGACTGAGGGCCAGGGCCTTCCCAAACTGACTGTGTTTGGTTATTGCCACACCCTGAACCGAGGGCCTGGCCACTCCTTACAAACTGACTGTGTTTGTTTGTTGCCACGCCCTGAACTGAGGGCCTGGCCACTCCTTACAAACTGACTGCATTGGTTTGTTGCCATGCCCTGAACTGAGGGCCTGGCCACTCCTTATGAACTAACTGGGTTTGCTTGCTGCCCCACCCGGAACCAGGGCTTGGCCTTTCCTTAAACTTACTTTGTGTGCGCTGCCACTCCCTGAACCAGGGGTCAGCTGAGCCATAAGCGGCCTCTGTGGGCTTGCCGCCGCCCTGAGCCAGGGCCGGAACAGTATATAGATAAGCTGACGTTGGTGGTGTGCCACCCGCTTGAAGAAAGGCCAGGCGTGGACTCTGACGTGGGGTTTGCCTTAAAGGGCCAGTGTAGTGGGCTGGAGTGGCCGCCCACTGAGCCGGAGGAGGAGGAACCCCTCCGGGCGGGCAAACTGACTACAGCTATTAAATCATGCAATGAATGTGTTGAATCCTTCTACACTTTCTCAGAGTTAAAGAGGTGAAATAATGCACCATTATTCAACAGCTGTATTTATAATACCCCATTTGTTCAAATTTATATTTACTTTAAATGTTCATGCCACATTTTGATATTAACCCTTGATGATGTTACTTTTTTTAGATGTCATTCCATAACACTTCAAAATGTTCCAGAGTGAATCAAAATGAGAGAGAATTCTTGCAGAGCAACAGTAAGTAGATGTAGATAGTAAATATATACAATATGCATGGGCTAGCATAGTTATTTGGACCTCACCGTGCCAATATGGTTCCTTCATATTTTCATTTGCTGTGTACAGAGCAAAAGACAACAGTTATCATGAAAAGAGATGATAAAAGCTTAGCACTTTTCAGAGTAAACAAAGCAATTACTCTATGTAAGGGTAAGGTTTAAACTTGGAAAAACTGTAAAATTTGCAGGGTAACCTCAGTCCTTTGAAAATGCTACATGAAAGAATGTATTCATAAAATGAAAAAACATGTAAGAATACCACCTGACAGAAGCCCCATCTCTCTTGAGGAAATCATGATAGATAAATAAATAAGGGTATGTCTACACTACAGCGTTATTTCAAAATATCTTATTTCAAAATAGTTAATTCAAAATAAGTTATTTTGAAATAACACGTCTATATACAAAATGCATTTTGAAATAGCGTTTTGCTATTTCGAAATAGTGCATCTACACTGATTGGATGCTGAATTGCATTTAAGGGCAGGGCATCAGATCAAGAGTTACTTTGTGTGGCTGCTGCCTGAGGCTATCTGAGGCTTGTGCTTAAAGGGACCCCCCTGGACAGCCAGTTCTCAGCTCTCCCTGCTTGCTTGCCTACCTCGCTGAGGGACAACAAAGCATTTTTGTCTCTGCCTGCTTTGGTTGCCCTGACTTGGGACACCACAGCACTCGGCACCATGGAGCCGGAGCTGCCCCTGGAAACTCTGGTGCTCATTTTGGACGTGTTGCTGCAAGCCTGGCTGCACTTTCTGCAGGCTGCCTCGCAGCATCTGCTGCAGCCCAACTCCCACGCCATCCTTCGGACCCTCTTGGGGGAGGGAGGAGCAGCTGCAGCTCCTGGACACCAGCATGCCCCGCTGCATCTGGACACCAGCAGCGACTTGTGGGACCACATCGTCCTGGAGTGCTGGGGACACCAACAATGGACCCAGAACTTCAGGATGAAGAAGGACACCTTCCTCAAGCTCTGTGAGTGGCTCACCCCTGCTCTGCGGCAACGGGACACGCACATGAGGCTCTCCATTCCCCTCCACAAGCGTGTGGCCATTGCCCTCTGGAAGCTCTCCACACCAGATAGCTACTAATCCGTGGGGAACCAGTTCGGTTTGGGGAGATCCACTGTCAGAGAAGTGCTCATGCAGGTATGGCAGTCTCCAGCCACTGTGCCTGCGGGGGATAGGGGGCAAGGAGGTGATGGGCTGCCCCAGGGAAAAGGGGGGGAGGTGGTGCAAGTCTCCTCCATGGGAGGGTTTGGTCTGTCCCACCCACACTATGGGCTGCCCACGGTGGCCAGGATTGCAGAGGGGGTTGCTCCTAGGAGTGGGGGCGCGGGGCAGTGGCAGAAAAGGAGCACTCTCAGCCACCCTGGTACCCCAGTGACTCTCAGTGGTTTTGTGTGTCCCTCTGCAGGTGGTCAAGGCAATCAACAGAGTGCTGCTCCGCAGAGTCATCTGCCTCACCGATGTGGATGCAGTGATCGAGGAGTTTGGCACCCTGAGCTTCCCCAACTGCGGGGAGGCAATCGACGGGATGCACATCCCCATCTGTGCCCCAGACCACCAGACCTCCCTCTACATCAACCGGAAGGGATACTTCTCGGTCATCCTGTAGGCTGTGTCTGACCACCGGGGCCAGTTTGTGGACATCAACGTGGGCTGGTCCGACAAAGCACACGATGCACGGGTTTACCGCAACTCCTCCATGTGCCAAAGGCTGCATGCTGGGACTTTCTTCCCCGACTGCCACATCAGGGTCGGGGACGTGGACGTGCCTGTGTGCCTGGTGGGGGATGTGGCTTATCCCTACAAATCTGGCTGATGAAGCCCTACACGAGACACCTCAACCCCTCCTGACAGGCCTTTAATGCCAAGCTTGGCAGGGCCCACATCGTGGTGGAGGGGGCATTCGGCTGGTTGAAGGCCCATTTTAGATGCCTCCTCACCCGCCTGGATGGATATTCCAGCGGAATATTCCAAGCGGAATATTCCGCACAATGTGGCAGTGTGTTGTGTGCTGCATAATTTGTGCGAGAGGAAAGGGGAGGCTTTCCTGACAGCCTGGATGGCAGAGGCCAACCACTTGACTGGCCTGTATGCGCAGCCCCGCACGGCTGCCAGCCGGGAGGTCCGTTGGGGCTGTCGGTATCCGGGAGTCCCTGCAAGAGAGCTTCTACCCGGAGGAGGACTAAAGTCTCTCTGGTGTGCCCCACTGGGGGCTTGTGCCTCATTTCACCCTCACATCATAGAATCATGGAATCATAGAGCTAGAAAAGACCTCGGAAGGTCATCAAGTCCAGCCCTCTGCTCTAGGCAGGACCAATCCCAACTAAATCAACCCAGCCAGGGCTTTGTCAAGCCGAGACTTAAACACCTCTAGGGATGGAGACTCCATTACTTCCCTAGGTAACCCATTCCAGTGCTTCACCACTCTCCTAGTGAAATAGTTTTTCCTAATATCCAACCTGGACCTCTCCCACTGCAACTTGAGACCATTGCTCCTTGTTTCTGCCATCTGTCACCACTGAGAACAGCCTTTCTCCATCCTCTTTGGAAGCTCCCTTCAGGAAGTTGAAGGCTGCTATCAAATCCCCCCTCACTCTTTGCTTCTGCAGACTAAACAGACCCAACTCCCTCAGCCGCTCCTCATAGGTCATATGCTCCAGCCCACTAATCATTTTGGTTGCCCTCTGCTGGACCTTCTCCAATGCATCCACATCCTTTTTGTAGTGGGGGGCCCAGAACTGGACACAGTACTCCAGATGTGGCCTCACCAGAGTTCAATAAAGGGGAATAATGACATCTCTGGATCTGCTGGCAATGCTCCTCTTAATGCAACCTAATATGCCATTAGCCTTCTTGGCTACAAGGGCACACTATTGACTCATATCCAGCTTCTCATCCACTGTAACCCCCACGTCCTTTTCTGCAGAACTACTACTTAGCTGGTTGGTCTCCAGCCTGTAACAATGCTTAGGATTCTTCCGTCCCAAGTGTAGGACTCTGCACTTGTCCTTGTTGAACCTCATCAGATTTCTTGTGGCCCAATCCTCCAATTTGTCTAAGTCACTCTGGACCCTATCTCTGCCCTCAACCGTATCTACCTCTCCCCCTAGCTTAGTGTCATCTGCAAACTTGCTGAGGGTGCAATCCATCCCCTCATCCAGGTCATTAATAAAGATATTGAACAAAACCGGTCCTAGAACCAAACCTTGGGGCACTCTGCTAGAAACTGACCGCCATCCTGACATCGAGTCATTGATCACTACCCGCTGGGCCCAGCCTTCTAGCCAGCTTTCTATCCATCTTACCGTCCTTTTATCCAATCCACATTCCCTTAACTTGCTGGCAAGCATATTGTGGGAGACCGTATCAAAAGCCTTGCTAAAGTCAAGGTATGTCACATCCACTGACTTTCCCATGTCCACAGAGTCAGTTACCTCATCATAGAAGCTAATCAGATTGGTCAGGCACGACTTGCCCTTTGTGAATCCATGCTGACTATTCCTAATCACTTTCCTCTCTTCCAAGTGCCTCAAAATGGATTCCTTAAGGATCCCTTCCATGATTTTTCCAGGAACCGAGGTAAGACTGACCGGCCTATAGTTTCCTGGATCGTCCTTCTTCCCTTTTTTGAAGATGGGCACTACATTTGCCTTTTTCCAATCATCCGGGATCTCTCCTGATCTCCACGACTTTTCAGAGATAATGGCCAAAGGCTCCTCAATGACATTTGCCAACTCCCTCAGTACCCTCGGATGCATTAAGTCCGGACCCATGGATTTGTGTGTTTAGCTTTTCTAAATAGTTCCTAACCTGTTCTTTACCCACTAAGGGCTGTTGATCTTCATCCCATCTTGCGTCACTTAGCTCATTAGTCCAGGAGCCGACCTTGTCCGTGAATACAGAGGCAAAGAAAGCATTGAGTAGAAGAAGTTACTCACCTTGTGTAGTAACAATGGTTCTTCGAGATGTGCCCCATGGGTGCTCCACTCTAGGTGTCGGGTCCATCCTGGTGCCACTGATCGGGAGATTTCATAGCCATCTCGGGCCGGACCGCGCATGCTTCCTGCGCCGCTGGTCATTCGCGCCCTTTCTAAAATGCGCTGTTCGGCCCCCCCGCCAGTTCCTCTCACCGCTCGGTCTCTGAAACGAGAGAGAGAAAACAACCCCGGATTGGGGATGAGGGTGGGACGTGGAGCACCCACGGGGCACATCTCGAAGAACCATCGTTACTACACAAGGTGATTTCTTCTTCTTCTTCGAGTGTCCCCATGGGTGCTCCACTCTAGGTGACTGTATAGCAGTAGTTGGAACAAGGAGCGCTCTGGGTTAATTAGGTTTTACTGTAGAAAGGACTGCAGAATCCACTGCATGGTCCGCCGCCCATTTTTGCACTATAGCGTAACGTCTCATAAATGTAGAGCTGGAAGCCCATGTGGCTGCCCTGCAAATATCTGCTAATGGAACTCCTCTGGCGAAGGCGGTAGATGTCGCCACTGCTCTGGTCGAGTGCACTAGTGGCTGAGAAGACAAGGGTCTACCCCGAATGGACTGGCGTGTAGTAATGCATAAGGTGATAAGCTTGGCAATGCGCTGAGTGGAGAGTGCAGCACCCTTAGTTCGGTGAGCCGTTGATATCAGAAGTCTATCTGTTTGTCTCCACTGGCGGGTTCTGTCTATGTAAAAGGAAAGAGCGTGCCTTACGTCCAGCATATGCAGCAGGGCCTCCTTCGTTGAGGCATGCGGCTTAGGGTAAAAAGAAGGGAGGACGATTGGTTCATTGATATGAAATGATGAAGAGACCTTGGGTATGAACGCTGGGTGTAATTGTAACGTCACCAACTCCTTTGAGAAAGAAGTAAAAGGAGGATTTGTCATTATCACCCCTAGCTCGCTAACTCTACGTGCTGATGTAATTGCAAGCAAGAAGATGGTCTTCATGGTTCACATCTGTAAGGGTACAGATGCTAGAGGCTTGAATGGAGGATACATAATTGTATCGAGTACCACGACAGCGGAGGTGGCCTTCGAGGTGGGCTTATATTGATCAGGCCTTTGAGGAATCGTCTAGTCGTCGGGTGAGAGAACACTGAAGAACCCTGTATTGGGTAATGGAAGGCAATGATGGCTGCCAAGTGAACTCTGAGGGATGCCAGAGAAAGCTTCAAGTTTCGCAGGTGAAGAATTCAAGAATTTGGTGTAGAGGAGAAGACAACGGTTGAACGTTATTCTGGAGGCACCAGAAGGAGTATCTGTGCCATTTAGCCAGGTAAGTATTTCTCATAGATGTCTTTCTACTATGTATCAATATGGACCTGACCTGATCTGAACAAAGCTTTTCGTCTAGTCTAAGCCAGTCAGGAGCCACGCCGTCAAGTGCAATGCTTCTAGTTTGGGATGAAGGAGAGATCCCTGGTCTTGAGAGAGGAGATCTCGGTACAAGGGCAGAGGCCATGGCGGTTGAAGTGACATTTTGTGTAAGAACCATGCTTGCCTCAGCCAAGCTGGTGCTATTAAAATTACCGTCGCCCTCTCCATCCTGATTTTCTCTAGTGTTCTGGGAACGAAGACTGTTGGCGGAAAAGCGTACAAGAGCGACTTTTTCCAATTGATCAGGAGTGCATCACCGAGAGATCCATTGCCAATCCCTGCTCTGGAGCAAAAAAGGCAACACTTTTTGTTGACGGATGTTGCAAAGAGACCTACCAGGGGCGTTCCCCATCTGCGGAAGATCTTCTGAAGTACATCCTGCCTCACCTCCCACTCGTGGTCCGTGGGGAAGCGTCTGCTGAGGGAATCGACAATGACATTGTCTATGCCAGGTAAGTACGATGCTGTTATGATTATGTTGTTCTGTATGCACCAATTCCAGTATCATACCGCTTCGGCGCATAGGGAGCATGATCTTGCTCCTCCCTGTCTGTTTATGTAATACATTGCCACTACGTTGTCTGTCAACACCCTGACTTTTTTGTCTCTCAGACTGGGGAGGAAGTGTTTGCATGCTAGAAAGATCGCTCGCAACTCTAGTTGGTTGATGTGAAGGCGTCTCTTGGTGTGAGACCATCGTCCCTGGATGCACTCCTCACCCATCTTAGCACCCCATCCGATGAGTGAAGCATCTGACGTTAACTGAACCGATGGCTGAGCTTGGTGAAACAGTACTCCCGTGAGGATGTTTGATGGGTTCATCCACCATCGAAGGGACCTGTGCACGTGGGATGGAGGAGTAATTAACTTGTGTATGTCGTGTCTTGTGGGGACATACACCGTTGATAGCCAGTGCTGTAGATTTCTTAGATGGAGACGTGCGCGCGGGATGACGAAGGTGGCTGCAGCCATGAGGCCGAGCAAGCGTAGGCAAGTATGTGCTGAGACTGTTGCGGTTTTGTGGAGAAGATTGACCAGGTCTTTTATTGCCTGGAATCTGTCCTTGGGCAGATACGCTCTTGCCGCACGGGAGTCGAGAACTGCTCCTATGAACTTTATGTTCTGTGTTGGAATTAATGTGGACTTTTGTTCGTTTACTATCAGCCCAAGTGAGTTGAAAGTCTCTCTGACTATTGAAAGCATCTGCGTCATCTCCTGTCGTGATGTTCCCTTTATGAGACAGTCGTCCAGATAAGGGAATATGATGACTCCGAGACGACGAAGGTGGGAGGCGACAACGGCGAGGGTCTTTGAAAAAACTCTTGGAGCCGAAGCCAGCCCAAATGGAAGGACGCAATACTGAAAGTGTTAGTTGCTTATAACAAATCGCAGGAATCGCCTGTGCGCAGGGTGTATGGCTATATGTAAATAGGCATCCTGGAGGTCGAGGGCCGCGAACCAATCGTCGGTGTCCAGAGAAGGAATGATCGTAGTCAGAGTCACCATTTTGAATCGCTGCTTCCGCAGATAACGGTTTAACCCTCGTAGATCGAGTATGGGTCTCCAACCCCCTGTTTTCTTTTGAGTTAGGAAGTACCTCGAATAGAACCCTTTTCCCCTGAAGCAGTCTGGGACCCTTTCTATCACTCCAATTTCTAACAGGAGATAGGCCTCGTGAGAAGGGTTCCTGAAAAGGGACAGGGTGGGAGGGGTGGTGGGGGGAAGAGATGTGAAAGGGATGGTGAGTCCGGATTTTATCACTTCCAAAACCCATCTGTCCGATAATATGGCAACCCATTGATGGTAGTAGGGTCGCAGCCGATGTTGGAAAATGGGATTGGTGTCTCTGATTAGAACAGGAATGTTCGGTGTGCCCTCGACCTGGGAGTCAAACCTGCTGCTTGGGTGTTACTGCGTTATTCGCCCTAGATGTCTGAGGGCGTCTGCGCTGTGTCCTCTGCTTGGACAGGTTTTGATCATACGGGTGGTTTTGCTGTCTGCGAAATTGGTACTCGTAACGTCTTTGGAATGGGAAATAATGCTTACGGCAGAAAGGTGGAACGTACATCCCGAGCGTATGTAAGGTGGCTCGGGAATCTTTGCTCGTGTGGAGCACCTTGTCCGTTTTCTCTGCAAACAACTTAATCCTGTCGAATGGAAGATCCTCGACCTTGGATTGTAACTCTTTTGGTACAGCAGCGGTCGCAAGCCATGAAGCTCTTCTCATGGAAACTGCTGTTGCAATTGTTCGAGCCGCTGTGTCGGCCACATCCATGGCAATTTGCAAACCTGCTGTGGCACATGTATAGCCCTCCTGCAGTATAGATCGGAGAAGTATTTTGTCGGTTTCGGAAATTCTCTGAGCAATTTCCGATAATTTCGCGATGTTGTCAAAACTATGATTAGAAAGTAACGCTGCGTAATTTGCGATACAGAGGAGAAGTGTTGAAGAGGAGTACACTTTTCTTCCGAATATGTCCAGTCTCTTTGCTTCCTTGTCTGCTGCTGAATTCCTTACTTGCGGATTTTTTGCTCTTTGCAGAGCTGCATCCACCACCAACGAGTTTGGCTAAGGGTGAATAAAAAGGAACTCAGCACCCTTTGAAGATATAAAGTCTCTCTTCTCAGCTCGCTTACATGATGGAGTAGTGGAAGCCGGCGTATTCCAAATTTCTGTGGCTGGCTCCAGGATCGCCTCGTCCAGCGGTAGAACCACCTTAGATTTCTGTCTAGGGTGCAAGTTCTTTAGTAACTTATACTGCTTTGCTTGCACCTCCACTAACTGAACCTCCTGTGATTGTGCCACCGTCTTAAAGAGGTCTTGAAATTCTCAGGTATCATCTGGTGGTGAGGAGTCCATTGCAAAAACTGCGTCATCGGGAGAAGATGACTGGGCATCCTGTGGGGAAACTTGTGGCGTCCGCTCATCCGTGTCTGAGATTTGACCCTTTTCAGGTTCCGACAGGACCGAAACTGAAGGGGCACTAGGAGGAGGTCCGGGTGACTGCAGCGGTTGGTGGTCAGAGACATGTGGCGAGCGACGTCTGTAAGATGACTGGCGGCAGCAACACGAATAAGAATGGGACTGTGATCTGCCCTGCCTCCCCGTGTAATAACTCCTGTGATAACGATAGTCATAATCACGAGATGACCTTCTGGAAGTGTATCTACTCCCATGTCTAGTGTGGTGAGATCTTGGAGGGGAGTAACTCGGAGAGCGAGATGTGTATCTGTAATAATGGCGAGACCTTCGTCGCGGGGAATGCGAAGACCTATGCCCCGGAGAGCAAGGTCCCCTTCCCGATACAGGATAATGGGGTGGGGAAGGGTCTGTTGAAGGCACAGGAGAAGGAGACAGTGAATGATCCCTAGGGACCGACTTCCTAGATGCTTTTGTAGGGACTGATGATAAGTGCCCCTTTACAGCTGAAGAGTCCCCTGCTGTGCTCCGATAGATCTCTTCCACTGATGGAGAGTCTGAGTCATGGGAGGAAGGAGAACCCGTTTGTAGTCTTGATGTAGACTGCTGAGTAGTGTGCGAGAACACTCTTGGTGCCGAGCCGGGTAATTCTCGCGGCACCACGTGTGCTGCGGAACAGCTGATCACTGCCGGTGCTGGCTGCAGTCGGGGCTGGGTCCACGCTTTGTGGTGCGGGGCTCTCCCGGTGCTGTCTCCTGTCCGGTGCGGACGGTACCCGGTCTTGCGGAGTCGTAAGCGGCACCGTCTCAGTGACTGCCCGGACTGCCAACTCCGATGCCGATCCTGGCATGTCCCGCTGTTCCGGGGACGGTGCCTTCTCCGTTGGAGCCGTTAGCCGGGGCCACTTGCTCCCCGAAGGGATCGAAGCCTGCTTATGCTCCCTCTGGAGAGGGGAGGCTGGCGGTGGGGCAGATGCCATGCAGGGCTTGCCAGGCTTAGAAGATCGCGGCTGTGAAATTGACTTAGCTGCCAACCGGCTATTTTCCAATCCCCAGTCTCCCAGATTTATCAAAGATAGAGGAACCGCTGGCAGGGAGTGGGCGGGGGAGGCTTTTTTCTTCTTTCCTCCCACTGCCACAGCGGATAATGCCCTTCTTTTTGGGGGTTGAGGTGACTCCTGCTGTAGAGTGTGTGATGGCTGAAGAGCCTTATCACATAGCATGAGTTTCAGGCATAGGTCTCTGTCTCTTCGTGCCCTCGGTGTTAATTTACAGCAGTGGGCACATTTGATAGTGACATGAGACTCCCCCAGGCAACGAATGCAGAGTGCATGCCCGTCAGAAGTGGGCATTGCCTCTTTACACTGAACATACCGCTTAAAGCCGGGTGAAACTCATGGCGGTGAAACTGACAAGAAAAGCGCTTCAGCACGTAACTGACTAAAACGATCTTCTTTTCTTTTTTTTTTTTTTTAAGACTAACTAACACTAAAGTTTAACTAGTTACACGATTTTTTTTTTCAGAGAAATGGTAAGCTACTGAAGAGAGATCGCCAGCTCCCGTCAGCAACCGAGGATGGTTGAGAGGAACTGGCGGGGGGGCCGAACCGTGCACGTTAGAAAGTGCGCGAATGACCAGTGGCGCAGGGAGCATGCATGGTCCAGCCCGATATGGCTATGAAATCTCCCGATCAGTGGCGCCGGGACGGACCTGACACCTAGAGTGGAGCACCCATGGGGCCACTCGAAGAAGAACTTCAGCTTTCCCCACATCATCTGCCACTAGGTTACCTCCTTCATCCAGTAGGGGCCCCACACCCTCTCTGATCACCTTCTTCTTGTTAACAAGCCTGTAGAAACCTTTCTTGTTATCCTTCACATCCTTTGCCAGTCGCAATTCCACTTGCGCTTTCGCCTTCCTGATAACCCCCCGGCATTCTCGAGCTGTACATTTAAACCCCTCCCTGGACATTTGTCCAAGTTTCCACTTTTTGTAAGCTTCCTTTTTGTGCTTAAGTTCACCAAGGATTTCCCCTGTAAGCCAATCCGGTCTCCTACCATGTTTGCCTCTCTTGCTATGTGTATGTATCAAGTGCCTTCATACATACCCACACACGTGTAACAGGCCAGGGCCCCTGTGTGGCAGCCAGCTGGGGCCACATGCCCAGGGTGGCACGGCACATGCACAGGTTGCTGCGTGCTCCGTGGTCAGCAACGCCCACACGCGTGGTCCCTGGTCGTCTTCTCTCCCCGCCCCCTCCTTCCCCCCCCCCCCCTGCATAAGGGGACAGTGATGGCACTCACATGCTGAGGCCTCCCCAGCCTCGGATGGCACTGGCAACAGGCTTGCTGGGACGGCTCGGGGGTCCTGGGTGCGGGGCACGCTCCCTCCAGGCTCCTGCGGCTTCTGGCTGTCGTCCTCCTCCTCCTCCTCCATGTCCTGGGCAGGGCCCGCTGCCCCAGGGTCGATGACCACCTGGGGGGCACAGACCGTCTGACCCCGCAGGATGCAGTCCAGGGCATCATAATAGGGGCAGGGGTCCAGGTCAGCCCGTGGTTGTGACTCTGCTAGTTCGGTCAGGCTGTCAAGCAGTGAGTGTCTGGATTTCAGCTTCAGTGAAAGCTAAAGTCCCGGGTGAAAGCTAAAATCTTCTTACTAATTTTTAATGGCCCCGTGCTGGGAGAAGGGAGAAATCTGCCTTAAAAAACAACTTACTTTCTCGATTCAGGTTATTCTTTAAAATTATTAGCTAATCTTTAGCAGAATATACTTAGTTCTTCTTTCCTGCAAGGATTTTTCATTCTATGTCAAAATTACTTGCATCTTCCACTGTAAATAGGAATTGTCATTTAATTAATAACAGGTGTAAAGAAGCATAAAATTGCAAAAGAGTTACCACATAATGCTTGACTTCCCTGATTTAGTCTTGCAGTTTCTTTGTTGATTTGGAATGATGAGTATCCCCTCCCCTTTTCCTTATTTCTATTTTGGAGCTTTGCTTCTTATTTTTCTCCCTCAGGAGATTTTTACATGGCAAGAGGTAAGAATTCTCATCTGGGATGACTGAATTACGAAAAAGTCAAACATGATTTCCAATAGCAAAGGGTGAGTATATCACAGATGGGGATTCCCACTCCCCCATCCCTAGAACACTGTGCTTGTGTTTATATAAAATAAATGTTACATAGCATTTTGATTTTGTACTTTTTCAACACTAAAAACATTTTAAATTATTTTCTACTTAAGAATAAATTGTATTGCTAATTAAAGACAAATATTTCTAGTTAAACATTTCTATATCTCAACACTCTAATAATTCCAGTGTTTTCTAGTTATTTTAAGATTAGTCATCCAATCATATGTAACCTAGGATTTATTTAAAAACAAAACAAAACAAAAACCAAAGATGAAGTCTTTCATAATGCAACACTTCAGTGGGATTGCAGGATTTGGCATAAAGATGATACAGCTGGGAGACCACATGACCAAGAAATCTGAAAATTAGTCCTAGTCCTACAAATGACCTCACTCCCTGCACTGAGTGCTTTAGACTTTAAAAGGACTTCACTCAGACAGTGGGGGGCTACTAATGAGTTTGGCATGTATCCTGCATTGAGCTCCACATAAGTGAATCCTGTGCCCACACAAAGCCCCACTGAACTGCATAAGACTATAGATGTGAGAGCAGTCTTTCATCTTTGTGAATCTCAATTTAGGATCAGAGCTCTTGTATACATTCATTGCTCCCCTTAGGCTATATAAAATAAACAATAGCTGCCAATTGTTAGTTGCTATCTAATACACCCAATTTTATTTCATTTTAGATAAACAGATTGACTTCTGGACTTGACAGATTTAATGTATGATTTGTTGAGTTCCAACCATCAATGGTATCATGGTTACTACATATCCAGTATTTCTGGTCCCTTTCAAGAACACTGATCTCTCCAGTGCTGCTAATTCAGCCAAAGGAAAGTAATGTTGAAAACTTCTCATGCTCTCCAGCAACAATCTCCTGAATATTTGCCTTTATGCCAAATGGCTGTGGTCTCCGATGACATTCACTGGAACTGAAACCAGACCAGCATCTGAGAACATGCTTTGCATTGAGTTGTGTGGTTTGGAAACTAGACAGGAAAATATCTAGAGAAAGCATGAGGTGAATGTGAAGGGCAAAAGAAAGCTTAAACTGTGACACATTACTGCTGAGGGAATGGCTGGGGGAATAGGAGAGCTGACATCTTCCCTCTTATGTCTCAGTCTCTCTCCTGCAGCCATCCAAATATTCCTGTCCTCCTTCATGATTCCTTCTGCACTGTACATTCCCTCTCAATCCCATCCTGAACCCCAAGTCCCCTGTCCCTCATTTTCCCGTCCAGTTTCCAAACTATAGGGCATAGTCTCAGAAGCCTCTTTTCAGGCTCATAGCCCTCTTAACACCCTGGTTCCAATCTCATTGTAAATCATGGTAGACGTAGCCATGTGCATAAAGTTATAGCTTTACATGGTTGCTGCTAATGATCAGCATAAGTTGCCAACATTGTAAAAAGAGTTTCCAGGACCAGTTTTCCAAATAAGTCATGGGCCTGTGGTCCATTATACCCTCAGACTGTAGGAAAACCCTACAGTTTTCCACATTTCACAGTATGCCCATGGCTCTCATTCCCAGAAGACATGATGAGCTATTTCCTTCCCTTTCACTGATTGGAGGAACTAGGCAGGGCTGCTTTTAGCTGTTGCTCCTACTGCTTCCACTCAGAAGAACCCGAACAGAAGGGAGAAGTGGCAGGGAGAGGGAGAACGCATGCAGCCTTATGGCTCCTGCCTATCCCTAGCACTGTTTGCTGTTGGCAAGAACCCAACATTTTTCATGCCTTTGTCAGCTGCTTTGGGATAGATTAACCAGGATCTGGCACACCCAGGACTTTGTTTAAAAACCCAGGCAGTCTTGGGACAGGTGATCAGTATAGATCTAAAGTTTGATTAATCAGAAATCATAATATAAAACCCCACATAATCTAATACCAGAAGACTTGTGATAATAGCGTAAGAGTTGTCAACTCTGACTTTTTACAGGGTGGTCTCCTTCACAAAGGTGATGTGTTTATATACATACACCCACATATTGAACAGAGGAACTGGTTCACTAAACACTAAAATGTAACCATCCTTGGGAGGATATGTGCCAACTTTGTAGCAACACAGCATAACACCATGAAACCCATCTGTTAAAACTGCTATGATTATAGACAGTTTAACTGCTCACTGTTATATATCTCCCTTGTTTAGTCGTCCCTTCTGTTCACAGAGGCTCACAGAGCATGTGCAGTTTTCTGTGATTCAGTGAAGCAGGAAAAGCAGTGCTCAAACTAAGCTGTTTTCTGCAGACAGACTGTGATATCATTGTCCTGTTGCTTTATAAGGATGGGAACCTTTGGGGAGCAACCAGTTACTTGAGGATCATTTTCATTGCACATGAAGGCCTGTACAGAATTCAGGGACTTGTGTTATTACTAATCCCCATCTGTTACTTACTATTGAGATCTGAAAGAGACCAGACAGGAAGGTTCAGATTATAAAGTGAATGTCGGGTTTGAGTTGTTTGGTGTTAGTCCCACGGGGCTCTTCTAGAGTCTTTTTTCAGAGGGTCTCTCTCCCAAAAGAATGAATGAAATCTCCTCAAAACAACTGCTTCCATCCTTCTATCTCATGCAGAGGTTGTCAACAAATGTCTAATATTTAACAGTACCAATAGTCTATGTAAACAGGAGACATCTGACATCTGTCAAAACAAAGCCCCCTTGCCATTCCCAGGCCTATCGCTGGACTGTTAATGCAGTTAACAGGAAGAAATCAGTTGTTACTGGAGATGTCCTGGTATATTCTTTCCAATTACCTTCTCCATAAAAGGGAGGATAAAGACTTGATGATAGCTGATGAGGCTTTTAACATCAGATAATGGTTTCTTAAGCAAGGGGTCAACCACTACAAGTTTAAAAGGGAAATGGCAACCATACCCGTCATCCTCCCATGGTCCAAATCTAGAACACAGCATGTGCTAAATAAGAGGAGATCCAATTTATGTGGAACACTAGTAACCCTGGAACTAAAGTGAGCAATGTCCCTTAAAATGACAGAAATATGAGGAAAATGTTGGGAGCTGGTGTTCTTTAAGCAAACCATTATCAATCCCAATTCACTGGCTTTCTCCAACCAAAATGTACCCACTAATAAATTGGTTACACCTTATTCAGCTCAGAACTTACTCCTAAATGCCTCCCTTCTTGCCTCATCTCCTTCGGCCAACCATGTCAGGGATCTAAAAGAGAAAACAAGCAAACAGAATTCCCATTTTCTATTCTGTCCATCTAAGGGTATGTCTAGACTACATGCCTCTGCCGGCAGAGGCATGTAAATTAGACTACCAGACATAGTCAATGAAGCGGGGATTTTAAATATCCCCCGCTTCATTAAAATAAAAATGGCTGCTACGTTGTGCCGGCTCAGCTGATCGTCGGCACAACGCGGCAGTCAAGACGCAGATTGGTCGTCAAGGAAAGCCTTTGCCGACCGATCCCTTATGCCTCCTGAAACGAAGTTTACAGGATCCGTCGGCAAAGGCTTTCCTTCCCCACCGATCCGCGTCTTGACTGCAGCATTGTGCTGACAACCAGCTGAGCCGGCACAACGTGGCGGCCATTTTTATTTTAATGAAGCAGGGGATATTTAAATCCCCGCTTCATTAACTATATCGGGTAGTCTAATTTACATGCCTCTGCCGGCAGAGGCATGTAGTCTAGACATACCCTAAGTTAATGCAAGGATGCAGAATGGTTTGAAGCTTGGGACTCAGTCATCCTATCATCGGGAAGAGAGGGGGAGAAAACCCACATGCTTACAATATACAGTTAAGCTTAACCAGGTCATATCTGTATAAGTGGAAAACTGTTCCATAACCCCCAATTCCCTTGATTCTGTGTCCAGAACTAATCCTTTGTGAAACCATCCCATGGCAACATCAAAATATCTTATGTGCTCATGCCCTTCTAGTCATTATGGTTTAAAATCAAATGAAGTAGGAGAAGTATAGCATGAAGTCATAATTCACTCCAAATCAAACCAGATGTCTATCCTTTCTCCTATCCCCATTAACTCTTTCACTATTAAGATAACCTTAATCAGTCCTTACGCTGTGACTAGAGTACATCCCTCTGTAAACCTCATTTTTGAGGAGTACAGGATCTTTCAAAAAAGCCTGCCATTTTTGAAAGAACTGCGTCTCAACAGCGGTTTTACTTTCGAAATGGCGCTTTTTCGAAAGAGAGCCATGACGCGATTATGCAAATGAAGCACGGGATTTTTAAATCCCCGCTTCATTTGCACTTTCAAAGTGCCTCATTTATATCCCTCTGCCGACAGAGGGAAATAGTCTAGACACAGCATTAGATATTATAGAGTCTCCCCGCTTCCACACAGAGTGCACACAAGTTGTAATAAATAAAAGTGTTTCCTTTCCTGAAATCCAGTAATATTCATAAAAGCAACTCCTCATGAAGCACTATAGATTTTGTCCCATCCAGATTCTTTTCCAATGACTGCTTCATCTATTTCTATGGGCACTTTCTTTTAAAACAGCTACTTATTCCCATTTCCCAGCTGAATAGTGAGCCACCTGCTACTGTAAGGCTACATCTACACTGTAGTGCTATTTCAAGATACCACATCTTTTGAGCACACTCGTTATTTTGAATTATAATCGGCTTGCTAGTCCGATGTCTCTGTAAACCTCATTCCACAAGGAGTAAGGGACATTTTGGAATAGCCCTTTATTTAAAAATAAGTGCTGTGCAGACAGCACCAAATTTCAAAATAAGCTATTTTAAAATAACATTGAAATAAAATATGCAATTTACATAGCTCAAACTGCGTATGTTATTTCGATCTATGGTGCAGTGTAGATGCACCCTAAGTGAGCAGAACAAGAGTTAATATTTCCTAGTAGGATCATGACCCGCTAATATGATGGCATTAGTAGGTAGACACTGGAACCCTAAACACCTTTGGTCCTGCAAACACTTTGGCACGTGCTTAACTTTGCTACTGTAAGGAATCCCACTGAAATTATTTATAATAAAGTTAAGCACCAGTTTCAGGGCTTGCAGGATTAGGGCATAAAATAAGTATGCCCTTTAAAAAAATCTAAAAGGGTTAGAGGAAAAAAGCAAAAAAAGTACAGCCTTTAAAAAGAAATGTACAGAGCAAATTGTTGCAAGCATCAAGGTTTCCCTGGTCTTAACCTTCTCTCCCTAATGGTGAAGCACTAGAGTCACATTCCTGGCAGCATCAGGAGAGACAGTGTCTCTTTGTAGCTGTGAATGCAGGGGTTAAAGGCTTGCTGGTAGTTGTCAGACTTGCATCATGGCTGCAACAATGATAGGCAGAGTACTTGCCTGAAAAACAGAGCTATATAATAAGTAAACCCTGTTATTAAACCACTTTTAATGAGTTAAAGCATTTACTGCCCCACCATCCCCCTCAAAAAATCAGTATTATAAAAGAAATATGGGAGAGTACTAAATTGCCCATCTCTTGCTGAATGAAAAATCCTGTAAATAAGTAAAAGTGGATCAGACAAATTCTTCCTATTTCAAGATGAAAGGATAACTTTAATATATCTAGCAATTCTTGAATAGTTCAGATATGCTGGACATCTTGAATGATGAATGTTTGTGATATTTGTACATATATGTCTCAAGGGTAAATTTTCTGCATGGTTCATTATTAATGGAAATTGCATACCTAACTCGCTCCACACCAAGCAGAAAATGTACTCCTTAATATCTTTGATGATAAAGGAAAAAGTAGAAAAATATTTATTTTCTTATTTTAAAAGTATAACCTAAATATCCCCCATAAGAAACTAATAAAATGCAAAGAAACTGAGGAGTAAAATCAGCATAAGTGGAAAGGGGTTTTTGGCAATAAATTTGTTCCAGCTACAATGAGATGATTGGAATATCTTTACATGAATGAAAAATATACCGTGAGCCCAGAAGAAAGGAAAGTTATTAAACAAGCAAGCAAACAAACAAATAACTAAAAATTAGAATGAGTGGTCCATGATTCTCCTAGGGTATGTCTACACAGAAACATTATTTTGAAATAACTAGCATTATTTTGAAATAACTTAGTCCATGTCTACACAGAAGGCAGTTATTTCGAAATAATGTTGAAATACTGTTAAGCTGGAGGATTTCTTACTCCAACTCCTGTAATGCTCATTGTACGAGGAGTAAGGAAAGTCAGAGGAAGAGAAATAAGTGCTCTATAGATGCTCCCAATTTCAAAATAAGCTATTTCCGAATAAGCTACACAATTGACATAGCTCAATTTGCATAGCTTATTTCAAGTTAAGCCCTGCTGTATAGATGCATCCCTAGAGAAGGAATGGGAAAAAATTCACAACTCCTAAAATTTCCCTCTGCCCTTTGAGGGAAAGCAATGTATAAGGCACAGTACTTTATTAAATTGTCATATGAAGGTATTCCCTACAGAAAAATAGATATAAAAATAGTATGATTTATGATCACCTAGCTCCTCCTACAAATTAGTTAATTGTAATGTTTAGTTTCTAATCAATTCTCAGCAATAGTCCAACCCCATAGCTGGCCTGGGTATGAAACTTCCATTAAAGTCAATGGAAGTTTTAACTGTGCAGGAACTAAAGGATTAGATGATTTTGTCTGTGATATAAACTATGGTGTTTTAGGAGACCTCTGATAACTTTAAGAAAGCAATGATAGTAGCAGGCCTCAAAATAATAATATAGCCTCAATAACAAGTCTCAAAAATGAGTATTTTAAAATAAAAAAAACATTAATTATGACACAGACAGTAAAATATGTAGTGAAAATGCACACATATCCCAGTAAAAGGTAAATATAAAAGTACAGAATAAGTAGAGCATTGAACAAATTCTGCAATTACACGGTTACACCAGTGCAAATTGGTTGTAACTCTATTTAGATTAATGGGGTCATTTTCAATTTGCATTGGCCCAAAGGAGAGCAGAATATGGCTCAGTTATTTAAAAAATGCCACTAAATAAACCATGTAAGAAAAATCAATGGGCTACCATGAAATAACCTCCCCCTATCTTTTGTGTCTTATCCATCAGGAACTGCTGAAGAGAGAGAAAACTATGACTAGAGAAAAGCATGACTAAGGCTTTGCTATTAAACTACTGTTGTTCTTCCTCCAGACCATCCTTCCCTTCATTCACATTTTTTTTTTCCTGTCAGACTGTGGTTTTTGCTTTGTAATTTTTGTAGTAAGACTTTTTTATTGTATGAACAATGTATGCAATGTGTATGTCTCCAAAAGGCATAATATGACAATAACTATACTACTCTGAGCATGTTAGTGTGGACTGGGAACCCAATCCATAGCACTTGATGGCCTCTTTTTCTAGGTAGGCTGGTGCAAAGGAGTTGTAGGCATAAGGCCTAAGGCTTACCAGAGAATTCTTGTGGGACAAGAGTCTCTTCATAAAGTACAGAGCTGGTGCTGCCAACTTAACACTGCCTTCACAGCAGTCTTGGCCACAGGCATGGTCTGTGATAGACAAGGAGCAGAACAGAAAGGAGATGGAGGAGGAAGAGCAGGCCAAAGTGGAACTGGCAAGTCTGCGCTCCTGGAAAGCCCCCATAGAAGCCCCTATAGCAGGGGTGCCACTTCAGGCAGTTGGGAGGGCTGTTTGCTCCTATAAAACAGGACTATCTAGTGTTTGGCATGATGCTGTGGTCAGATTAACGAGTCATATTATATTTTTACCAGTTCTTCTGTATTTTCCCATGACATCTAGCATTTGTAATGGGCTCTTACTTATTTATTATTATTATTATTATTATTATTAATGATCATGAGTCTGCCTGATTGTTAGTTGCACTATGGTTCCATTATACCTGTCTGAACAGATAAAGATGCTTTAAAACTGATATAAAGCAATTTAGGCTACTTGCTTGCCCTTTACGGCTGCCACAGTTGTATAGAGGTACTTAAGTGTAAATGAGAATCAGGTCAAATACATTTCTTGTCCCTCTACTTTTCTATATCTAAGCTCAATCTCTTTATTTTGTATTTATTAATGATAACATATTTATATAACAACTTTCATCAATACCCAATTGTGCAATTGCTTCTGATCTGGGACTAAGTGATCCTCTAACTGTCCTCCGAAATTAATGGCGTGCATAACAGTAAGGAATGACATGGAGAATTTCCATTGACCATACACTCATACCTACCAAACCCTCACACATTTCCTTGGACAAGCACCTAAAAGGTATCATTTGTGTTTTGTTTATTTGTTTTGTTTTGTTTTTTGTTGTATTTTGTTTTAAAAAATGGTTGTCACTTTATCTGCATTCTGGAGGGAGTGATGCTGATTTATGCCATGGATTAGTCTCGGTGGGCCATATCTGCTCAGATATACCTGTATAAACCCAAAGTTACTCCCCTGATGTAACTGAGAGTAGAACATTGCCCAATGCTTTTAAATAGCTTAGATTCCTGTGCACAGTTGTCTCCCTTTGCTTGCCACACCAGATCATAGCACTTTATCATATTGTTACTTGGATTATATTTTAGCATGCTCCTTTCTGTGTTAATATGATAAGGGCTAGAACCCTCAATCTGTCCACGTTGTGCTTGGCACAAGGCCTGGGGATGGAGGGGAGCAAAGGTGGTGGCTGAGCTTTCCACTCTCCTTTTCTAGTTGCTGGCATAAGTTAAAGCAGCTGGCTGTGCATAACTCCATAAAGCCATTCTGATAGCAGAAAAACATGGAGACTGCACCAGCTACAATCCCTTCCTCCCACTCACAAGCCCTGTGTCAGAGATCACTGGAGTCACAATCATGGCTGTACAGCTCCCAAGGATTCTCCCACCCTATGAAAATCATCAGAGGGTGAGACCCACCATCTTTTCAGCTTCTTTGCATTTCCAGAGCAAAGATGGACCAAGATGTAGACACAGAGCATCAGTTACAAGGTCATTACCAAAGGAGCAGGAGCAGTACCCTAGGCCAGTGCTTTCCTTTCCTCTCCCCTAAAAAAAAAGAAAAGAAAATGACAGTGAAATATACAGCAAAGTCCAACATCGACACTGAGGACTATGTGGCTACGTCTACCCTGCGGGTGTTTTGCAGAATAGGAAATGCAAATGGAGCACTCACTTGCATATCTCGCACTCTCATTTGCATACCTTCTTCCAATCCTTTTTACGGAAAAGGTTTTTGCGATAAAAAGCCCTGTGTAGACAGGGCCATTTGTTGGAAAAAAACCCTTTTGCACAAGACACTGCAAACTTCATTTTTTGAGGAATAAGGGATCTTGCGCAAAAGGGTTTTTTTTCCAACAAATGACCCTGTCTATACAAGGCTTTTTATTGCAAAAACCTCTTTCGCAAAAAGGTTCGGAAGAAGATATGCAAATGAGAGCATGAGATATGCAAATGAGCGCTCCATTTGCATTTCCTCTTCTGCAAAACACCCACAGTGTAGACATAGCCTGTAAATGAAAACCAAGAATCCATCTGAAGGTTTTTGATGCCAGACCAGAGATTACAGGTATATTGGACTTTCTGCAGGAAATGATGTTTAATAAGGGGACAGCCACATTCTGTAAAATTGGAAGATTCAGAGTCGTCTTCAAGGTGCAGCCTGACTTGGAACTTGTATAAGTAAAGCAACAGTGAGGTGACAAATTCATTGCAAATTGTACTGAGGTCCATCAATGTGAAAAAGTCATAACTTCCCTATGAAGCACAAAAGTGGGTAGTGGGGAAATACTATTTGTAACTATTGCATTTCGGACAATCATACAAAGCTTTTGTTGCTCTCCTGCTTTAAATATTCTTCTGCAGTGATGAGTATGAAAGCAAAGTCATTGCACTGCATAAGGTTGGAACTGTATTTAAGACTCTAGAATATCATTATTTCTATGAGAAGTGACAATGTAGAAAAAGAGAAGATATTCAAATTGCTCCTTTCCATCTTTGTCCACATTCCTCTCTTCTTTCTGGAATCTACTCTCCCTTGGTATGCCCCCGCTTCCTCTCAGAGTGGAAAATACTGTTTTGGGAATAATATACATGGAAATAATTAAGTAATACAATTACTGTGAATGATACAAATAGCATATATGTGTGATAAATGATAATGTCAGGAAAAAACCCTAAAAATGAAATTGCACCCTTAACAATAAATGCAGAATCCAATCTGCAGAAAGTGAAGGAATCTAATTTTCTTTATAGATACAATTTGTACTACAAAATCTAGGTACCACAAGGAGATTGAAATTTTTCATTATATTACTTGTGTGGTTTTAAGTGACATATTTGTTTATTTTTCTGATTTAATCATATTATTCACATTTTCAGTTTTATCTTCTAGCGTCTCCCTGTTATCAATGGGGTGATGTGGAGGGAGGGGGCTCATTTAACCAAAATCTATTTATAAATATACTGTTCAGCAAAACTTTGATTTTCTCTAAAGATTGATTACATTTCTACTGTTCTCTACACGATAGATATTTGTTAACTGATTAATATTTTAAATATTTTATGTGGGATTCTCTGTATGAGCATTCCAAACACTGATAGCATACACGGGCACACTGGAGCCTCCATTCAAACTAAAGTAGTCTATATTCCCATTAATGTTGTGATTCTTGTTGTAAAGAGCATCACACATAAATGTTTAAAACATTCTCTAGTCAGCACACACCTGTATCATTTCCCTTTTTTCTGAACAGACCGTAAGACTCAATTGATGTAAATGGAAAAGATAACCTCTTCCTCCACTGTATGGCAAATACTGACACAGCAGATATTATGCCCTTGCATTTTTCTTTCTGCTATTTGGCTCCAGTATAATAAAATAGCTACTTCAGGAAATTCATACCACAGAGTGAAATTTTATAGGCACTGATCTTTCAAATTGTTCCACCTGGACAGGTCTTTACACCCTCTTGGAGTCAGCTCCAGGGAGTTAATGGGACTTCTCACAGGCTTAAAATTAACAGTGTGCTTAATGTTTTGCTTGGTTGGAGACCTTAGAAAACAAGCATAACAAAGAGAAGCTCTGCTAAGTTCACTGATATATTTACTAATGATGAGTAATAAGAAGGTGGACAATAGGACTACAGTTCTCAGGAATGCTATGGCTCATATAGAAGATTATTACAGTTTTCTCTAGTCAGTTCAAATATATATATGAGCATCAGTGCACTGAGATTCTAGTTTAATAAGTATTAATTTATTTATTTATCTTTATATATAAGATAAGAAAATATTATTATCCCTATTTTACAGATGGTGAGTTGAGGCACAGACAGAGTAAGTGACTTGCCCAGATGACAGAGCTGGGACCAGATCTAGCTATCCTATGCCCCTGTCTAGTGCCTCAACAAAAAGACCTGCCATATTGCCACATCTCCTACTTTTACCTGCCCTTTCATCCATTTTGGCAAAATCTTATGTTGACCCTATGCATGGCAAGCAGTCCCACTGATGTACATATAACTACTAGCATGAGCATGACATGCACAGGTTGTCTCACTGTGAACTAAATATATTTTTCTTCCTCTTTTCCCTTTTCCCCTCTCTTTGTTTTGCTTCAAAATTTGGAGCAAATTTCTCCACTTTTGTTTATTCATCTATTTTTCATGAAGGTCAGCCACCTGAGTATGATTCCATCTCTCTAATTAAAATTGTGACTAGTATAAAAAATGTTATCTGTCCATTAATTGTTTTTTTATTATGTATTTGTCACCTACTACTCACATAACTAGAAAGTTATGAATTCATATTGATTGTTAACATGAAATAATAATTAGAACCAAAATATTTGTTTCATCTGACATACTTCACTGGGGATAGAATAAACTTGTAGGGAAGGTGCACCTAGACAGTAGAGGATTGCTTTGGACCCTTTCTGTATTTTGAAATCTTTAGAAAAGTACAAGTGCAGTGCAGTTAGCAGTAGTATAGTAAGAATACTTATAAGATCACTTAAAGTGTGGCATATGGGCATAGTGAATGAAGTGAAAAAGGACAAGTTTGAATATGAATGAAAGACACTGACTACAGAACAAATGAATAGAAGCAGTGAGCAAAGCAAGGAAGTGAGTGATTTTAGCTGTTTAGGCTTTAGTAAATACATATTTCTTCCTGAGTCCAGAATGTCTTTGATTTTGTTTGGATTCAAGAGATCATATAGTTGAAGGTATGCAATAGTTGAATGACTATATATAGGGAAAACAGTATGGGTTGGAGAAAGGTGACTGGAGTGGGCCACAAGAGTATTACAGCCAATTTTGTTCAATTGATATAGGAGCAAGAGGTAAGGTGATGAAATTTGCTGATGGTACAAAACTTAGAAGGAGGAGGGGAAGGGTCAGTCAGCATAAAGGAAAAAGACAGTATAATTCACAAAGTCTTGGAAAGACTAGTATTGGGGCAGATAAATGGTTTATGCAAGTCCATGTAGAGAAATGTGAGATAACAAGGCCAGGGAACAGAAAACAAACCAACCAACCAAACAACATCAAATGAAAAGGGAATATACTATGTATCCTCAACAGTAATACCTAAATGCTGATCAAGAAAAGATTCTCCACCTTCAGAGTATATAATTTTAAAGCTGTCAGCACACTACACAACAGCAGTGAAAATACACTATCTTCTGGTGTGCAGAAAAAGGTGTAAGAAGAAATTCCTTTGAAGAATCACTGAACTGCAAAAGAAAAGCTACATTTGAAATACTGCATAACATTCATATTTCTTCTTTGCTTTTATTTAAAACTCCATATTATAGTAGAAAAGAAGGCACAAATGTTCCTCATCCCAACAAAAAGAAAAAGAGAGAGAGAGATTGGTCATTTCTTATTAAACAGAAAATAAAATCAAGAGAATATATGCTGCAAAGTGACTTGAGATAGCGATGAAGGCTCTTCAGGTTACTAAGTGGTAATACATTCTGGTGAATAATGGGGATGTTTGAGTCCTCCATAAGATTTCCCGATAGATAGCATGCCCCCCTATGACTTGCACACTCTTTCCTCGCAAAAGGATGATGTCAATAACTCTAGTAACCCATAGAGCTTCCCAAGTACCCTTTCTTCTATTCTAGGCTATGTCTATGCTACAGAACTTTTTTTGGAAAAACGGTTGTTTTTCAAAAACTTCACTTTTGTCCACACTGCAATCGCGTTCTTTTGAAAAAAATCGAAAGAACAGAGGTTTTTTTCTGACATTGGTAAACCTCTTTCTATCAGGAAGAAGCCTTTTTCTGTAAGAACTCTTTTGGAAAAAGGCATGTGTGGATGGGGAAGAGGAAGTTCTTTCGAAAGAAGAAGAACGAGGAAAAAGCACAGGTGCCCCGGTGGCTACTCCATCCATAGTAATAACAGCTTACATGTGAGATAGCGTCCATTCAGTGTGGACGCTATCTTTCAAAAAAGCAGATCGCTTTTTCGATGCACTTTGGCAGTGTGGATGCTGTCTTTCAGAAGAAGTTTTTTCAGACGATCTCTTCCAGAAAAGCTTCTTCTGAAAGAAGCCTGAAGTCTAGACGTAGCCCTTGTTTTTTTCTTCTTCAGGAGCCATTTTACAGAGGTAAACAATGTATTGGCTTGGGCCTGAAATTCATGTCTTTATTTACCATTCAGAAAATTAAAAAAAAATGTTTCTTCCCCTTTTAGTTACTTTAGGTTTCCTGAATGAACCTCTGAAGCCTTTCTGTATTATCATATATCAGGCCAGTAGGGCAGCTGGGCATGAGAAAACTTTTCTCTAAACTGACTCCTTCTGTTCACTGGAAGCTAGAGTATGAAGACAGCAGTGATTACAGGAATATTCTTTGCTCTCTGACCTCCCTGTGCTGTTGCCACACCAATGTGAACCCTCTGGGGCAGGGGGGGCATGGACAGAGAGCGGGGGGGGGGGGGCCGGCAAGATCATGAAGACAACAATGGCTCCCAGGCTTGGAGTCTTTCATTGGAGCTCCTTTCTACCCCAGACTGTTCCTCTTTGAAGAACCTGTCTTCACCACCCCTTTACTACTTCTGTTTCCCACCAGCAGCCTGTTTTCCACCTTCCAACCCTGCCCCCTCCCATAATCCTTACATCCCCATTCTGTACATCCAGTTAATATACTCTTGTGGGACTCACAACTCAGGCTACAAATTTAGTTGGGTCAAGTTTCCCACAATTATATAAGCTCTACATGCAGAAACAAGCTGATTCACGTAATTTCAATGTGTCTGTTTCATAAATAATAGAGAGCAGACTTTGGTATTTAGCATCAGTATTTTATTAATATTTTTTATTATGAATATTTTTGCTAGTGCAAACAAAAGTAAAGCCTAAGTTCATTTACTGGGATGGTAAAAATAAATCTGAAAACTGATATAACACAATGATGTTTTCAAAGTTTCTCGGTTCTGGATGAGCTTTTTTTATTTCTTTGATTACTTCGCTTAATTAAATTAGCATTTAGATGCTCTGTGTAGGCACTAAAGTTAACATCTTTCTAAAATCTGAAAGAGGAGAGTTCACATTTTTGCTGCTATTACTGTTTGGCAGGAGAACTATTTATAAGACAAGATGAACATCGTAGCAGCAGCACATTGGTTTACACTGTGCATTTATATGTGAATCTGAGCAAGGTGGCAATATAACTGTAGAATTCTTTGATTCTGAGGAAACCAGGAAAAAGGTAGAGGGAGTCATGATTTTCCACTGACCTTTCTTATTTCGGTGAACAAGTCGTACTGCCATAGTTAGGTTTATAACAAGATTTTCACTTTGACAGGAATAAAAATGTTATATGAAATATAAGTGCTTTCAATAAGGGGATCAGTTTTCAATGGACTTCTCAAATGTTCTAGGGAATTTTGAAGGGAGAAAACATAATATGAAATTAGTTACAATTTCAAAAATTGTAAATGTTGTGAACAAAAGACCATTTCTTAGTGTCTAATGTTTTCTTTGGATCCCTTTTAAAATGTACTGGTTCATTTGAAATATTAAATTTATCATGTGTGAAACTTTGCCATCAGTAATTGGGATGAATGTTAAAAATTACAGCATATTTTCTATTAACAGTTACTATGGTTTAAAAATTAATGTTTTCAATACTAGATTAAGCTATGCTGACAGCATAGGGGATATATCTATATAACGACAGAGCATTTAGGGTGGCACAATATATCATTAACTATTACTTATTAATGCAGTCATGGACCAGGACTTCATGGTGTGAGGCATTGAATAAGCACACAAGAAAATGGTCCCCATCCTAAAGATACAACCGATGTCTATAGATGGGAACAGTACAAGGAAACCATGACACAGTGGTGATCAGCATGATAGGCAGTGGTCTCAGCACACCAAGAGCCTAACCTTGTCAAGGTTTTTGTAGGTGTCACAGGAATGGAGAATTAAAGGAGGATTTTGGTGAGTTAGCTCTGCCAATTTTAAAGGAGGTATCTCCCACCCATGAGGGACAATCTGGGAGAAAGCATAAAAGTGCTTGTTTGAAGACTGAATAAGTGGGTGCTGGAGGAGGCCAGTCAGAAGCAAGAGATGATATCTTGATAGTGAATGAGTGAGAAATATAGAGGGTGGGGATAGGCCATGAAGGATCATGAAAGCAAAGACAAGTAGATAATGAGTATTTGATGTGACAGAGAAGGGACAGACAGTGGAAGGATGAAAACAGAGGGGTGACTATTAAATCAACAGGTAAGGAGAATGATCTTTGCAAAAACATTCTGCATAAGTATGACCAAGGCAAGGTAGCATTGTCAAAGCCAGTCAGAAGGATATTGCAGTAATAGAGATGCAAGATTATGTAAATTTGGACCAGAGTTTTAACTGAATCCTATGTTGAAAACACTGGCCTTACAGAAGTTATACAAAAAGAAGTAGCAAAATGTAGACATAGCATGACTATGAAAAACTACAGAAAGGTCCAAATCAAACTGACAACTTGATCTGACACTAAAGGCATTCAGAGGATGCAGTTGTAACTAGCCCTCCCTCCCCCGCAAACCAAATGGCACCCCAGGAGAGTAGCATCTCCTTTCATTTGTTCAGCTTTTGAATACAGGTTGAAACTCTCTAAACCAGGACTCATCTGGCTACAGATGATCTGTAGTCAGGCTACATCTGTGGTCTAGAAGGACCATGGATGTTGCCAGACCAGGGAGCCCAAATAGAGGGCCAGAGGCAGGAGCCCTGTAGGGGCTGGGAGCCCAACTGGGCTGGTGCAGAGAGACCAGTGGCTGGGAGCCCCAAGAGTCTGGCTGAGCCAACAGCAGAGCACCCATAGTGCCAACGGGCTCCAGAAGGGCAGCAGTCAGCTATGGTGGGACTGGAAGCCCTAGTGGTGGGACTGTGGGCTGTCACAGCTGATCTGATGGGGCCAGGAGCCCCAGAGCAGCTGAGGCAGAGCTGGTGGGACAGGGAGACCTGGTGGCAGGGGCTGCGGTTAGCCACGGTGGGGCTGGGAGCCCCCAAGATGGGACTGCAGGCTGCCATGGCAGAGCTAGCGGGATGAAAGACTGGCATGGCAGTGGGCTGGTGGCTGGTAAGTGGGCCAGTGGCAGGAGGGGAGCCACTGGGGAGGCCAGCAGCTGCCCGGCGGAGCCAGGCTGAGGGGCCACAAATTAGAATCATAGAATCATAGGGCTGGAAGGAACCTCAGAAGGTCATTGAGTCCAGCCCCCTGCCCAAAGCAGGACCAACCCCAACTAAATCATCTCAGACAGGGTTTTGTCAAGTTGGGACTTAAAAATCTCTAGGTATGGAGGTTCCACCACCTCCTTAGGTAACCCATTCCAATGCTTTACCGCCCCTTTAGTAAAATAGTTTTTCCTAATATCCAACCTACACCTTCCCCATTGTAACTTGAGACCATTGCTCCTCATTCTATCATCTGTCACAACTGAAAACAGCCTTTCTCCATTGTCTTTGGAGCCTCCCTTCAGGAAGTTGAAGGCTGCTATCAAATCCCCCCCCTCACTCTTCTCTTCTGCGGACTAAATAAGCCCAAATCCCTCAGCCTCTCCTCATAGGTCAAGTGCTCCCGCCCCCTAATCATTTTGGTTGCCCTCTGCTGGACCCTCTCCAATGTGTCCACATCCTTTCTGTAATGGGGGCCCCAGAACTGGACGCAGTACAAAAGATGTGGCCTCAGTAGCGCCGAATAAAGGGGAATAATCACTTCTCTAGATCAGCTGGCAATGCTCTTCCTAATGCACCCTAATATGCCATTAGCTTTCTTGGCTTCAAGGGCACACTGTTGACTTATATCCAGCTTCTCATCCACTGTAATCCCCAGGTCCTTTTCTGATGAACTGCAACCTAGCCTTATGTCCCCTGTCCAGCAAAATCCCTTGTTCGGAACCAGTTAGGTACCCAGGGTGCTGGACCAGGGAAGTCCAACCTGTATCTTATTTTTTATTGCATTTAGAGCCCTTTTCATGAATTTGATCCACAATTTGCATGTCTGATTTATTCCAGTCACATACAATAATATTTTTTCTATTGTTGCTAACAACAAAAACAGCACCCTGAATCCAGCGCCCCTCAGGGTCAGCATTCCAGGTGGTCACCTGGGTCACTTGCCTCTACATCCAGCCCTGGTTATAACCTGGTTCATCCGTCTGTTTTTGTTTTGTGAGCTGATGCATCTGGTTTGTAATCTGTCATCCAAAACCTTAATGGTGATCCTAGCAGTGTTAAAGCAGAATAGCTTTCCAAAGGAATGGACTATGTGACAAGCAGATGCATTGATCTGTTGACACAAGATAGTATGAGGCCACAATCAAAGTTTTGTGTGATAGACTGAGTTGTATGTAGCTATTGTATGTATTGCTTTTCAGTATAAGCTGAAGATGAAAATGAACACCTTATGGAGTGTGTTATTACCAGAACTATATGACAGGTGGCAAGGAATGCTTGAGACTTTTCTCTTCATTTACATGTTCAGGCTTTCGAAGATTTATGTGGGTGGGGTGGATATTGATGAAGTTTAGCTGCCACTGATGTTGCTTGTTTATATTAATAGCATATACAATCCTTAAAATATGACACTTTGGTTGAAATATTGCATTAAAATTATCTGTCTAGATCTGACACAATTATGCCATTCGCAGACATACAAGGATTCTAAGGTATTGCTGAACACCATCGTTACCAAATAGTTGATGTACATACAGAGCTCCTTCATTTTCTGAAACCCTCACATTTCTTATCTGAAGTGCTTAGGCATTTGATAAATTGGATTCATGTGTGAATGATGCTATGTCTAGATGTTTGTATCTGTACTACCACCCCTTCTGGCCCACCATGGCACTATCACCATCTCTCTCTCTCAACAACTCTTGGCAAAGTGCTGGTGACCAACTTAAATGGTAGTCTTAAATAGTACAAAAACCAATAATGTGTTCCACACCACCAGTAGTCAGCTCTTAGTTCTTTTTCACTCTCCCACAGAGTGCTGATTCACAGGGATTTCTTTACTAGAAGTCTCCCTTCCCTAGAGACAGTCACAGGAGGGAGGGAACAAGTCACCTCATTCCTTCTCCTAGTTATCTGTCTAAGAGGTGCTTTCTCTATGGCAGACCAGAGGAGTCAGTCACCTTTCTGAAGCTCCCCCTCCCCCCCAACTCTCAGCCCTTTTTTGGCATCCCATAGCCCTTCATAGCTGGGCTTAGTAGTTGAACAGGGCCATTTGATCTACAGTCAGTGAGGAACAACTGGGAGGATAGCTGATCCATCTGTCACAGGTGAAGCTGTGCCCATCTCCTGCCTAAGAGCCAGCCAACATGTGACATTATCCAACAGATACGTTGACAAAGTGCACACATACATATTACTTAGAAAATACTTTGTACCTACCGTCATTAGATGTTCGTCTTTGTGTTTATTTAGCGTGCTGTCCCAGCTTAGTGCAAGTAGCAGAGACAGCAGACCTCAATTAAACTGCTCAATAAATCCACAAATTCGATTTTCAGCAAAGGCATCCAGCTAGGTTTATTGTCAACTTAGCACAGTAATAGCACCAGGCACACTCTATAACAGTGGTGAGTAACCTGTGACCTGCAGGACACATGCAGCCTAACAGACTAATCCACTGGTGAGCCACAAGACAGTTTTTTTTTACCTTGAGTGTCCATAGGCATGCCTCACCACAGCTCCCAGTGGCTTTAGTTCACTGGTCGCAACCAATGCGAGCTGCAGAAAGTGGTGAGCTATAGTGGTAGATAATGATATGAAATGTATTAGACATTGCTATCCATATGCCTTCAGCAAAGGCAAAATCATTAAGAAGGGGTATGTTTTTATTAAAGACATTTGATGCCATATTGAAGAATGCCACTTGGAAATCAACCCATATGTGAAACCACTACGAATACCATGCATACCTGCATTTTTCAAAGAATAAGAACCTTGAAAAGTGATGAGCAACTTTATGGATAAGAACGTTACATAATCATCCATAATCAATAGTGTGGTAGACATTAAGGAACCACATAAGTTCTGCATAGATATTTCACCCCTAACACCTCAATAAAATGATTCAACACTTCAAATATCTTTCATTAACAATTAAAGAAATCCTGCCAAGACTCACAAAGGAAAACAACTTTTCAGTTTTAGATTACAAAGATGGTTTCTAATCAAGAAAAGCTGAATAAGAAAGCAAATATTTGATGCCCTTGTAGGCTTATTCTATAATATTATCTGTTGGATATTATTTGAAATTTCTGTGTACCGGAGGAGTGGCAGAGATATAGTATCACATGCTAGAGAGAGTTAGGACAGCTGGTTTCATTTTAGATTATATCTTATTATTTAATTGTGGAGGCCACCCAAAAAAGGGAATGCAGATTGTTATTGTAACCAGATAGCACTGCTTAATAGAATATGTCACATGAATCTCAAATTGAATAATAAAAAATGAGACTGCACCTATCAGTTGTTCTGTATACCAGTTACCCTCTAGAAGGATTAAAGCCAAACAGTGGGGAGGCTTAATTTTGGATATTTGGGGGAATTAATTATCAGTCCAAGTTCCTGCTACACTTTTTTAACACCAGTAAATCCTTTGACTGATAAAGATAATGGATAGGAATCCCAACATTAAGATGCTTTCACAAAAGGTAGTGACAAACCAACCAGGCCTGAAATATTATAATGTAGTAATTTGTAACCATTCAGTGAGATCCCAGAATATGAGCAAAGTTATTAGAAAAAAGCTAATCTATACCATTTAGAGGAGCTCAAGCTGAAAAAAGAACCAAGGCCAATAAAGCTAAACTGGCTTGAGTATGAGAAGAATCTGGTCCCTGAAGGAATGAGATCCCTGATATTTGGGGAGCCTTAATTGGTCAGATTGCCCCATTATCTGTCTGCAATGACAATGATCTTGCAAGATCTTGAAGACATTGATTATCTGTATTTGTTGATGGTTTACAACTGTTATTTATCATTTATTTCACCAATGAAAAAGTGAATTTGTCATATCCTGAGCACAATCATATTTATTCAATATTTAGGACTGCAATTTGCCCTCTGTCTGGCATGCTATCTCCACTGACATCATTGGGAGTTACATTATGGTTTAAGTACAGTATATGGTACTAAATTTCAAAATGATAAATTAACTTGTTATATTAAATCAACATTTTTGTAGCCATCCTTTCACAAAAGAATTTCAAAATCTGATTACAAAGGGAGACCGCTGAATTATTTGCAAATTTAATATCAATTTAGGATTGAAAAGGATCTTAACTGGTTAGCACACTACAAAGGCAATATCCCCTCTCTTGATATTTACAGCTCCACATTAAATGCTGTGAATGAGCCACTTCCACCATGACTTGAATAGCTTCATTAACACAAGTAACTTCTTTCTTGTTTTGTTCTTATATATACCCTGCCTCTGTAACTTCCACTCCAATTCATCTGATGTAATGGGTTTTACCACATAAGCTGATGTCCTAATAAATCTGTTAGTCTCCAAGGTGCCACAGTACTCATTATTTTTGTACTGTCACTGATGTTTCATGGCATTTTCAGCTTTGTGGTGATGCAACAATAACTTATGGGTAAAACCCAGAGTCTGAATACTTTGAAGAAAAAGAACCTCTCTGTCCCTCCTTTAGGAGACAGGAAAATAAGGTAGCTCTGGCTACCTCATTTACACAAATTATGCATCTGCTCTGGTCCATTTCTCTAAAACTTCTTGTGGGGGAGCTAGGTGTTTATTTGTGTTCTGATTGTGTAGACCTGAGTCTGAAGAGCAGGAATGGACTTCTTAAGGCCAAAGTGGCAGTAGTAGATCTGATGTTACAAGGCTAGCCTTGACTGGGGATCAGCTGAAGTGCTGGAGGTACTTCATGGAGCTGGACATGATAGAACAGCTAGACTGGACTAGAGAAAATAGGCAGAACAATCCCTTTTGGCTACTATGGTGTGTGTTGGAGTTTGTGAGTGAAAGTCTCTACCTATCTAAAACACCTTTGGAATAAAACTTCTGGCCCTTAATAAGCTGAGCCATTAATAATGGGGCCTTACCCCTACACCTCATATATTGCACTCATGTTTATACAAATACACAATTATTGTGTTCTTTCCCTTCCCTCTGTCCCCCCCAAAATCAACATTTTTGGTCTGATATTGTTAAGTATTCCTCTGTGTTTACAAATGGAGAAATACCAGAGAAAGTGACCAGCACATTTAGGGGGTTTAATTCCTAAAACCTGGCACAGATAAGATGTGGATGTGAGTTCCAGGCATGTGATTTGTTTTAAAAAGGGCCACAAGACTGAACCCAGTTCAGGATATTGCCACTGACACCTAGCAGAAGGCTTCATGCATGTCCAGACCCGTGCCATATGTATTTTTTTTATTTCATTGCCAATTCTGACACAAGTATAAAATATAAAGCACACTTTTTTGGTTTACTTATTGGTATTTGATAGACTGATGTACTAGTAGATTAAAGGCAACACATTTTCTACACTGAAAATAGTGACCAACCAAGGGAAATCTGGCCTCACTAACAAAGTTTCACAGTATGAAAGATTCATAGAGCCCTGCAAATCCATGGTTATCTGCTTTATATCCTTAGATAGCTTCATCCTAGGATATGCAGATATCTGCCACTCACTTTGGCAGATACAGATACTGATATGGATACAAATTTTGTATCAAGAATCCTGAAAATTTGTGGATATCCACTTTATATCCATAGATATCCACATCCACAGATAAGGATGTGGATATCTGCAGTTCATTTTTGTGGATATGGATGTGGATACAAATTTTATATCTGCGCAGGACTCTAAAAACTCACACTATTTTGTTTGTGAAAGCTATTTTATTTGGTGAAAGAAGTTATTCACTTTGTGTAGTAATGATGGTTCTTCGAGGTGTGTGTCCCCATGGGTGCTCCACTGGGGGTGTCGGGCTCGTCCCGGCCCCCAGATAGGAGATCTTTCAGCCGTTATCTGCCAGACCGCACATGCGCAGCGGCCATCTTACGGCTTTTTGCGCCGTTTCTGGTCACGCAGTCTGGCTCCTGCCAGTTCCTCCTGATCATCGAGGTCTGGAAGACAAAAACAACAGACTCCGAAGAGGGGAGGAGGGCAGGTCATGGAGCATCCACGGGGACACACACCTCAAAGAACCATTGTTACTGCACAAGGTGAGTAACTTCTTCTTCTTCTTCTTTGGGTAGTGTCCCCGTGGGTGCTCCACTGTGGGTGATTCCACAGCAATAGCCAATATATGGTGGAGGGTGCGGAGTCAATTTGTTGCCGCTAAGGAGAGGACTGCAGTGGCTACTGCTGTGTCAGAGATGATGATCTTTAGTAGTGCGTAGTGGTTCTTGAACATAAGGTTGGAGGACCACGTCGCCACTCGGCAAATGTCCTTGATGGGACTCCTTTGAGAAAGGCTGTCAAAGACGCCACTGCCCTGGTAGAGTGGGCTCTAACCATATGAGGTAATGTGGTGTTTCTTAGTTCATAGCATTTATCAATGCAGGACACTATTATCTTCGATATTTGCTGTGATGATAACTGGCGAACTTTAGAGCGGTCAACTTGCGAGATTAGTAGATGTTGAGATTTTCATATATTGCGGGTTCTTTCAATATAGAATTCCAAGGCCCTGCAGAAGTCAAGCGAGTGAAGTCTTGCATGGTGTTTAGAGGAGTGTGGTTTCAGATAGAATACGGGTAAGATGATAGGTTCGTTTATATGGAAACTGGAATTGACCTTGGGCAAAAACGATGGTTGTGGTCATGACTCCCTGTGGCATGAAAATGGTGTAGGGAGGTGATGCCGAAAGGGCTGCCAGTTCTCCTACCTTGTGTGCAGATGTGATTGCTAACAGAAACACAACCTTCATATTAAGAGAGTCGAAGTTGGATGTGGCCAAAGGTTCCAACGGTGGCTGTATCAGAGTGTCTAGGACCAGCTCTAGGTTCCAGGGGTCTGGGGGTTGTCTGTGTTCAGGGAACAGGTTGGTCAACCCTTTGAGAAATCTTCTCATAGTGGGGTGCGAGAAGACGGTATATTCCTTGACTGGTTGGCAGAAAGCTGTGATAGCCATCAAGTGCACCTTAAGAGATGACAGAGAAAGACTGAGGTGTTTGAGGTGCATGATATATTCCAGAATGGAATATAGGGGTGTTCCATGAGGATCCGAGTTAGTGTGTGAGCACCATTCACTGAACCTTCTCCACTTTTGAAGGTAAGTGCTATGGGTCGAAGCTTTTCTACTATGTAAAAGAACATGGTCAACAGCTTTTGAGCAACTTATTCTTTCTTGTTGGAACCCGTCAGGAGCCAAGAGAACAGAGCAAGGCAATCTGGTTGCGGATGAAGCAGTTGCCCGTGATCCTGTGTCAGTAGATCAGGCCGACTGGGAAGACAATACGGAGGATGAGGCGACACGTGGAACAGGTAAGGAAACCAAGTCTGGTGTGGCCAGAATGGTGCTACTAGGATTACTGTTGCTCTGTCTGCAGCCACTTTCTCTAGGACCTTGTGGATTAGGGGAATGGGTGGGAATGCGTACAGAAGTTGTTGACCCCAGTTGTAGAGGAAGGCATCCCCCTTCGATGCAAGGTCAATGCCCCCTCTGAAGCAATAATGAGCACACTTCGCGTTGTACTGTGTGGCGAAGAGGTCCATTGCTGGATGACTCCAGCAGGAGAATATGCTCCGTAGGACCTCGGGGTGTAGTTCCCATTCGTGCTGTTGGGCAAAGTGCCTGCTGAGCATATCTGCTGTCGTGTTGTCATCCCCAGAGAGGTATGCTGCTGTAATCATGATATTGTGTCGATTGCACCAATTCCACAAACACACAGATTCCCTGCACAATGTACAGGAGCGGGCTCCTCCCTGCCTGTTTATATAATAGACTGTTGTCATGTTGTCTGTGAGTATTCACACTCCCTGGTTGCGTATCCAGGGGAGGAAGTGGCTGCAGGCATTGTACACAGCTCATAACTCGAGCAGGTTTATATGGCAGAGAGATTCCTGGGCCGACCAATGACCTTGAGCTTGTCTGTCCTGCATATGGGCCCCCCAGCCAAGCAGGGATATGTCTGTTGTGACCTGGATAGTTGGCTGGGGTCTGTGGAATGGTATACCTGCCAGCATGTTGAGGGAGATGGTCCACCACTTCAGGGATTGCCTGACCGTGCTTGGTACAGTGACCATTCTGTGCACGTCGTGTTTGTGAGGTGTATATACTGTAGATATCCAGCGCTGGAGACTTTGGAAATGGAGTCGAGCATGTGCTACGACATATGTTGTCGCTGCCACGTGCCCCATCAACTGCAGACAGGTAAGTACAGGGACTGTGGGGCTTATAGTGAAAACCTGCACAAGATCCTGGATAGTACGAAGACTGGAGTCGGGTAGGTAGGTGCGTGCCGTGATGGGAGTCGAGGCAAGCACCTATAAACTCTATGGTTTGCTGAGGTATGAGAGACGACTTTGGAACATTGATTATAAGACCCAAGGTGTCAAAGAGCAGTCTTGTTGTGTTGACGGCACTTAAGGGCTCGTTGAACGATAAGGCTCTGAGAAGACAGTTGTCCACGTAGGGAAAAGTGATGATTCCTAGTTGACATAGGAAGGCCACTACTACCGCCAGTATTTTGAAGAACACCCTGGGGGCTGACGAAAGGACGAATGGCAGAACTTTGTACTGGTAATGATAGAAGGAAACGCCTGTAGGCCGGATGAACTATCACATGGAAATAGGTATCTTGTAAATCGAGGGATGCAAACCAGTCTTCTTGCTCGAGTGCCGGTATGATGGTCATTAGAGTGCTGAACGAGAGGCGGTGTAGCCCTCTTGAATGATAGCTTTAAGCAGCTGCCGCTTTGTGTCTGGGAGGTGGTCAAGTAGGGGAACTAACTTCGCATAATTGTTGAAGTTGTAATTCGCTAACAGCGCTATGTAATGGGCCATTTGGAGCGTTATCATGGCCGAGGAATACTGCCCAAGAGATCTAGGCACTTGTTGTCCTTGTCTCCAGTGGTGGTTTTGTATTGAGGGGCTTTGGCCCTTTGTTGAACTGTGTCGACGACCAAGGAGTTGCGCTGGGGATGGTTAAACAAGAATTCCATCCCATTGGCTGGGATGAAATACTTTTTGTCGGCCTTTTTATTTGTCAGCAGTGCTGTGGCAGGAGTTTGTCCTATCCCATTGGCAATTTCAAGTATCGCCTCATCCAGTGGGAGAGCGACCTTGGATGAATGGGAGGAGGGATGTAAGTTTCTCAACAGATGATATTGTTTCTGTTGAACCTCCGTTAACTGTACATTCTGGCTGTTGGCTATTCACCTGAATATCTCTTGAAATTCCTTCAGATCATCTGAAGGTGAAATGTCTCCAGTGAAGATGGCATCGTCTGGCAAAGAAGACGCTACATCCGTAGGGGACCTTTGGTACGATGCCTCCATGTCAGAAGTGTGCAGTACTTCCATGGTGGGCTGTTCTGTTGCTGGTTGATTGCGGGATGGAGTAGGTAGTCTGGCTGTCAGCAAGGTGGGGGATCTACTCCTGTCACGAGTTGTGAATGACGGAGTTGGTGAAGGTGAGGTACAAGTTGAATGGGAATATCGCTTTCGATGGCTATGGTGTCTATGCCAGCGATCATCATAAAAAGGTCGGTATCTATATCTGTGGTCATCCCTGTGTCTAGAGCTCCTGGAGTATGAGGGAGAACTTGGGGATCTGGATCTGTGCCAAGAGTAGGAAGGAGACGGCGAGCGACAGTACCAATGATGGTAGTGCCTCGGTCGAGGGGAGACACTAGGTTGGAGTTGCCTGGGTCCATGACAAGTTGGAGGTGGAGAGGGGGGTTCGGGGGAAAACATCCCCTGTTCCAGACTCACTGTTCCTCCTCTGCCAGTGGAAGAAGGAGAGTGGTGTATAAGAGGCGTGGGTGGTGTCGCGCTAGGGGTTGATATTTGGCGCGAGTATGGAGGTATCAGAAAGTGCTGCACGGGTGCCGATGGCTCCGGTGCCAACTGCGCCAGTGCCGACTGTGCCGGTGCCTTAGGTGTTGGTGCCGGTGGAGCTGGCGCCCTGTGCATCGTCACGGTTCATCCTGGTGCCAGGGTTGACGGTGCCGGGTCATGCAGTGTGAGCTGCACCGATATGGTCTCCGGTGCTGGCGTTGGTTCCGGTAGGTCGGAGGCTGCAGATGGAGCAGGTGCCGACGGTACCGGTGCCGCGACTGGTGCTGGCTTAGGTCTTGGTGCCGAACGCATTGCTGGGCTCAGTGCCAAAGTCTTTATACGGCTTGTCTTTATGCGGCTTGCGGGCTGCCATTATCCCAGAGGTTCCCGGCTTATCTCCCGTGCTCACTCTGAGTGCTGGTAAGGAGCGAGACAGTGATCGGCTCTTTTCTGAGCTCGTCGCCTTGGGGAAAGGCCGATGTGTTGTGGCAGGGGGAGATGGAGGCTGAGCTGGGGTTTCCGCGGTCTGAGAGCCTTGTCAAATAAAAGCATCTTGAGCCGCATCTCCCGGTCACGGCATGCCCTGGCTGTGAGCTTCGAACAATGTGGGCACTTTTGGGGAATATGTCCTTCCCCCAGGCACCTTATACATGAGGAATGCCCATCTGATGCGGGCATTGACTCCCGGCTCGTCAGGCTTTTTTTAAAATCTGGGGACTCAGGCATGGTGAAGAAATTTTTTTTTTAAATGCGCTGACCTAACTAGAATCTAACTACTGAAATATTAACTATAACCATAACTAATTAGCTATGTACAAATTCTCCTCTCTCAGTCCTGACAGGATTAATGTGAGAGGAGCTGTTTCTCTGTCTGCGCCTGAAGATAGTCAGGAAGAACTGGCGGGAGCCGGACCGCACGACCAGAAACGGCGTGAAAAGCCTCAAGATGGCCGCTGCACATGCACGGTCTGGCAGACAATGGCTGAAAGATCTTTGATCTACGGTGCCAGGATGAGCCTGACAACCACAGTGGAGCACCCACAGGGACACTACCCGAAGAAGAAGCAATCTTTTCAAGCAAAAGTTCCAATGATCAAAAAGTTATTTTTGATTTTATATAAAGTGCAACTAATCTTCTATTTTATTGTTCTATTTCTACAAAGAACTGAAACATTTATATCCTTCCTCTCATAAGTGTAATTCAGCTTAGCTCATTTTTAAATGTTATTCCCTGAAGATCTGTTTCCTAAATGTTGCTCAAGTGTATTTAAACATAGATATAACTGAGTACCAGTCACCTCATTGATTTAAATAGCAATCTTCAAAAATTTAGAGTTGGTTGCTCATATACCTTGTTTAATTGTGTCCTATGATATTTATGCATCAATATTTGCTGCATCTAGTTTTTCAAGTAGCAGTTTTTCTACATGTGAATTTGTGTACAGCAAGCCATTGTGTGAAACTAAACACAGCTGCTCAGTAACATTCTGTGTGGACACTGCTACAGTCCATTAAAAGGTCTTTGGCACTGATTCTGCAAACAGCAGTACACCAGAACATACTACAAAACTCTCAGGGTGCTGTAGCAGTGTTCACATGGGACACGCAGAAAGCTAGTAAGCTGTAGAGTTTTATCCTGGCTTGTTATTGCACAAATGGCCTATATAGTCAAGCTCATAAACACTGCACTTCACTCTGATTTGAAGTCCCAAAACATCTTACAATTTCTTAAAATGAATTCAGAATTGTAGTGATGCTGTTACCTCAATAGAACACAGAGAGAATTTATTTAAATTTATGGAAAAATATAAAGGAAATCCTAAACTGACATTTTTATGATACAAATGTGTCTAAAAAATTAAAAGATCATTTGAAATATCCTAAAAATGTAGTAACTGATTTTTAAACACTAAATGATAGCTTAAACTGTTTGATATATTAAATTATATTTAATATTACCATATATGAATATCTATGTTAAAATACAGATTTCAAGGTTATGCTGAAAAAGCATCTGTTCTTGGCCTATTGTCCACAACATAAAGCAGGTGGGGATATGTGAGGCAAGATAAAACAGATATTTCTAGTATCTTTGATCCCATCAAATTAGCTTTTTCATAATAAATAGCTATTGTAGGTAGTTATAATTATTTAATTAACTGATTTTGCCCTCTTTGAAATATGATAACTATAAATGCAGAAGCAAGTGAAAATTGGGCATGCTGGAGGCAAGAAACATCAGTAGATGGAGCAATGTTTAGGTGCAGACTGGGTGACTATGTTTCTACATATATACAATAAAATACATATGTACTTGTGGCCATGTCATATTTAACCATTTGTCACCATGAAAGTCACTGTGATCTTCTACACGTTCAAATGTGGCATAATAATATGGCAAAAGAAGCAGGCTCATAGAAAAGAGAATATGTCTATTTACATACAATTAATTTCAGTTAATCCAAAGCCAGAAAAAGTAAACATTACTCAAGCAGTTGTTGACATTATTCTACAGGGCCAATAATATAACTGCATTTCCACCCAAACAAATCTTGAGTTACCACTTTTAATTGTTTCCTCAAACAACTATATGATTCTTGACCTCACCTACACCACTTGAAAAAATTACCTACACTATGCCATGACTTCACGCAGATATTAATAGAAAATGCAAAAAACAGCCCCAAGACATTTTTCTATATTACTGCTTTTAATCGCCCTTTGTGATGTCATGTATCAGCATTGATAATCATGACATTCAAATGTACCTGCAATAAATAACTTTTGTGATTATTTTTGATTTGCTGAACAAACATTAGCACCTGAAAAAGCTGTTTATAGTCTCTGGTAGTCCTCTGCCATAAATATTTTCCTTTCTACATTTTGGATCTCATTGCACTAGAATTTTGCACAGCAGATTCTAGTCCATTAAACCCCCTTTGTTATAATTTCCCATGGAAAAACAAAAACTCCTTTTCTGATATCCATAAAATAGATGCTGTTTAACCCCTAATTTAATATTGTATCTATTGTTCAGTTGCCTATTTTGATTGTCCTTTGTAACACTCTGGCAAGTGATATAATGGGATATTTCACTGCATCTCAATGTACATATCCACATTGGGGGGAAGCATGTGTGTGATATCATGCAAATCACTTAAACCAGACATTTCAGAAGTGGTCACTAATCATGTGCTCATTTTCTAGATGGTCATCTTGAGACTCCAGGTGGTGTATAGTCTGCTGACTCTCAGCATGGTCTAGGCTGAGGCCTCTTTATATCTCTTATCCCTGGTTCCTCACACCAAATCTCCACTCCAAGGCAAGCTTGCTGTTCCCAGCAGGAAGTAGGTTCGCTTTTAGGTCCTTACTGAGTCTAATTGTCTCCAGTCATTACTGCTGCTCCTTAGGTTCAGCTACAGGGCATTGTCAGAGAGCAGATATCCAGATTGCCTCTCAGGGCTGCAGTCTGTCTGCCCTAAATAAGGTGGAAGGGAATAGGGAAGCTAGTCATCATCTTGACCTGGGCTTCCCCAGCAGTCTCTCTTGTTAGGCACTCTTTCCCCCTTTGGGCTGTGGCCAGCTTCACTTTTTTTAAACTTCCCTTCTGCAGGTGTACCTACTTGTCACTGCCTAAGTGCAGGGTAGCTCCTTAAGGCTCATGTACAATTAGGCTACGTCTACACTACATGCTTCTTGCGCAAGAGCACAAAAACTTCTTGCGCAAAAGCGATGTGCTTTTGTGCAAGAGAGTGTCCACACTGCATGGATGCTCTTGCGCAAGAAAGCCCTGATAGCCATTCTGTGAATGGCAATCAGAGCACCTGTGCTTTTTCCCAGAGGGGTTTCTTGTACAAGAAACTCCTCTGGAGCGTCCACACTTGTCTTTTTGCGCAATAACTGTAGCGCGAAAAGGAGTTATGCCTCGTAAAAGGAGGTTTACCTACACCTGCAAAAGCCCTCTCTTCTGACATTTAACTATTGATTTACTTGCACAAAAGTACATTTGAGGTGTGGACGTTCCACAGGATTTTGCGCAAAAACCTTGCAGTGTAGACATAGCCTTAGAGTGCTGCAATTGTCACACTTTTTGAAGAGTGGGAGAAAGTCTCCTGTTGGTGCAAGATACTCTATATGTCCAAGAGGCAGTAGCTATTCCAATATAATGCTGTTTACACTGGAGGGGACTTTCCACATCCCTGAGTGACATAGTTATACTGACATAAGTTTGTAGTGTAGACCAAATCTTAGACTTGCTGTCAGTGGGATGGGGAGGGACAGGTCCCATCACAAGGTTGCACAGGAACTTTGTGACAGCAGCACCACAGAATCTAATTATACATGACTGAATTTAAAAATTTTATATTTAAGACCCTTCTTTTTCTTCCTGTCATCCTCTGCCTCATTCCTACATGCCTGTGACTCTGTGAGCAAGGTTGCTGTTTTTGCTATGATTGCTGCTTTGCTGGTAAGGAGGCAGAAACATGATACAGAGTCCTCTTTCCAGTTCATTCACTGCCCCTGAAGACCATCTGCTTGCTGGACTGTTAATTTACCCATCTCCTGTAACCCAGTAAACCCACTTATCTGCTCTAGGATTGTTACAGCAGAGTCTTTCTCTACAGCACAGATGGGGCATATGCCTCACCCTTCCCCTCACTTTGCATTGGGTTGGCAGGCTTTCTCCTCCACCTGTTCACCAACAAGTCCCTTGTGATGGACCGGGCCGTGTCTGAGCACAGCTGAGGGCGTCTGCTCAGGGCGAATTGCTCAAATTCGGGGCTCCTTACAGCCCCCAGACTGGAGACTTTCCCAAATAGGCCACAAACCAGTCCCACAGAGAGCTTCAGCTGCCTGCCTGAAGCCTCACGAGCAAAACCCCTCCGACACCCCAGCAATATCTGTGCCCCAGATGGCCCCAGGCCTCATACACAGGTGAGGGGTTTTAGAACCCAATCTCACCTTCCCCGAACAAGTTCTGTCCGGTTCCAAGAAACCAGCCATAGATCCCAGGTCAATTTACCCTCTGGACCTTACCCACAAGATCACGCTGAGCCAATCCTTTAGAATCTAAAATCTAAAGGTTTATTACGACAAGAAAGAAAAGCATGAGAGTAAGGTTGTTAAAGTATCATAAATTACATGCATCGAATCTCCCAGTTCTCAATGCAGGCTCTAGCAGGGATGTTATAACTGATGGCTTAAAAGTCTTTGGTGAACATCCTATGTCAGGATGGGTCTACAGTTCTTTCCGGCTCTTCAATCCCTGCACTGCTGCCTCTGAGATGAAGGGCTGAGCTGAGCACCAAGATGGAGTTGGCCACGTGGCATATTTATACCCCCTCCTGGCTTCTTCCAAGCTGGAGGGAGTCACATGGCCAGTGGCCAGGTGTGTCTTTCGCCTTCAGAGGTCCATTGTTCCCTGGAGCTTTGCTCATTAGCATGTCCATGGGCAAACATTCCTGGCCCATTACTCAACCACATACAGAGAAACTTCCAGTCTCCATACAGAGTACATATTCATAACTCCACACACAGACATTATACAGATATGTGAAGAGCATATACAGAATCAGTAGAAAGTAAGCTTTTGTTTGACACCTCACATGGCCCCCTTTGTACCAACTTTTGGGGCAAACACTCCCCCATGGGCGCAGCAGTGACCTGGCTGCCTCCCTTAAACTCCGGTAACGTAACATCCCTTCCTCTGGTAGTTTACAGTTCTACACCCAGGGGCACCCACAGTCTTTGTGAGTCCGCAGGCAAAGTGAGGGGGAGCCAGCTCTGTACTTCCAAAAAGGGCGGGGACTCGGGCTCAAGGGGCGGAACTAGGTGCAGCCAGCCCTCAGTGCTGCCCAAAGCATGCCACACCTCTCAGTCCTTAGTTTTGCCTTCTGTGTGCCACTTGGCACTCCTGTGGTGATTTAAAAGGCCTGGGCCTGTGGCGGCAGCTGGGAGCTCCAGGCCCTTTAGAATCACTGGGCTCTGGGGCAACTTCCCTCTTTGCCCTCTCTGTTGACAGATCTGCCCACACCACACTCGTGTGATCTCCTCCCTCTTGTAATTCACTGCTTCTCTCCATCCCCAGGTTATTAGCTGCCTAGCAAGGCCCCTTTTGCTGTTTGTTTGTTTGCCTTCCCTCCCCCACATAGGCCCCCATTGCTTTTTTGTTATCTGCCTTATTCAGAACCTCTCCCACTCCTTTTGCTGTTGGCTACCTGCCTCACCTGACAGCTCCCCTCTCCCTTGTGGTTTATTATCTGTCCTACCCAGCCCAGACCCATACTGTTTGTATTCACTTTCCAGCTGCTCTCTTTTTTCCAATTGTTCCCTCCACCACACTGGCCTTCCCAGTCACACAAACTTGAGAATGTTTTTTTGTGCACTTGTGAACACCCTGCACCATGTCACACTTAGGGTATGTCTATACTTGCACCCTCTTTCGATAGAGGGATGAAAATGAAGACATTCAAAACTGCAAATGAAGCCGGGATTTAAATATCCCGCACTTCATTTGCATAATCGCGTAATGGCGCTATTTCGAAATAGTGCTATTTCAAAATACAAAACGCGGTGTAGATGCGGTTATTTCGGGAGAACACCCTTCTTCAGAAATAACCTTTATTCCTCATAAAATGAGGTTTAACAGTTATTTTGGAAGAAGGGTGTTCTCCCTAATTAACCACATCCACACTGCATTTTGTATTTCGAAATAGTGCTATTTCGAAATAGCGCCATAATGTGATTATGGAAATGAAGCATGGGATAGTTAAATCCTGGCTTCATTTGCAATTTCGAAATCTTCATTTGCATCTCTCTATCAAAAGAGGGTGCAAGTGTAGACATACCTTCCCATTCCTGTGCCTATTCTGACCCAGGTTCTCCTTGGTTGATTTTACTAACTAACTCTTCCAGTGTTATTTGCATCCATGTTTGTCACACATACCCTCTATTTTCCCTACCCCGATCCTTCCTTTTAACATTTCTACTCTCCCCTCTGGTGGCTGGTCCTGTCACCTCAGTGGCAGACCCCACCTGAGCTCCACATGAAGCTTGTGATGGCTTCATCCATGTTAAGGGGGAGTATCCAACCACTATTGATACCTTGTCTCAGCTTTCTCCCCAGAACAGCCACCATGGCTACCACCAACACTAATGCTGCCAGTACCACCAGCACCATTAATGGAGCAGCAGCAGCAGCAGGCGCAGAAAGGGACTCTTACAAATCTGTCACCACCACCAAGGGAACCTCCCTGGTAAGCAGAAAGTGCCAGGGGAAGAAAAAAGGCAAGGACCCTACCCAGAAAACTCCTTCCCTGATGGCCACAGTTACTGCTGCAGCCTTGCCAACAGCCATGGTCCCCCTGGCCATCCCTACCAGCAACTCTGGAGGTGCTTGCTTTACAGGCTGCAGAACATGTGCCTCTCCTGCCATCCCATTACAATCTCCTGCAGCCCCTCAAGCCACCACAGCTGCTGTTGCTATCAGCACAGCCTCTTTTAAAGTCAGCAGTGGCCATGCCTCCAGCCCCACCCTGAGCATGGACACTGCATCTGTCTCATCGCTCATCAAAATGTATGTGTTGGCATTGGCATGAGTGGAGGGGTTCCTCAGTCATTGGGCAGTGTCTAAGATGGATGAGAATGTGGTCTTCCAGGCCTCAGAAACTGTTATTGAGGAGGTGGTAGAAAAAGGCATTTCAATGGTGGGCCGCTTTGTCTCATTCAAACCCTTGTAGAACCTAGGCCTACAGATGGACCTCACTTCCATCCCCCCCTCCGCCTCTCCCCCGAATATTGCTCTTTTGTTTTCCCTCACCGCCTTGGGAAAGTCTCCACCCTCAGTCCTCTTTCACTGGGTTACAATGACCGCACCCTGTAAGGACAATCACATCTTGTTCCACCAGCAAGTCACCATGTAGATGATGGGTCATGGCAGGGATAGTTTGGAGGGGTCTTTTCTGGTACCCTGCCAGGGTGTCTTGTACTGGGTCCATTATTTGTCATAGAGGGTTACATCAGTGAACCCACAGGGGAAGGGGGAACCACTTCTTTCCCCTTCCTGCCTCACCAAGCCTCAGTCCTATGACCCTTGCCCCATCCCTGTTGGGCATCCATCCAATGATGCCACAGAGGAATAGGTACTAATTATGGGAGAAGTGCAGCAAGAGCAAGGGTATGTATACACTACAGAGTTTTGTTGGAAAAACAGCCATTTTTCTGACAAAACTTGAGGAAGGTCCACACTGCAATCGCATTCTTTTGATAGTAAATCAAAAGAACAGAGGGCTTTTTCTGATGTTGGTAATCCTCATTCTATGAGGAAGAAGCTTTTTTCAGAAAGAGCTCTTTTGCAAAAAGGCATGTGTGGATGGGGAGGAGGGGTTTTTTTTCAAAAGAAGAGGCCTTCAGGAAATAGCACAGGTGCCCTGGTGGCCACTCCATACAAAGTAATCACAACTCTATAGTTCCTGTCTCCTGGCCCGTCTTAAAGCTTCAGGCACCCCGGACAAGCCTTGTGGCAGGAAGCTGGCCAGAGAGCAGCACTTCACCGCGTGGCTCTCCCTGCCACAGGCCTGCTGCAGTGATGGCCGAGATTCAAGCCTCCCATAACCTCCCTGGCCCTTGCAGAAAGCAGCCCCAGGGGTCCAAGGACCCACTCAGGGGGACAAAGAGGTGGCCCCATCCTGGTCTGGCCCGGAGATCCAATCCCTCCTCAAACTGTGGGGTGAGGAAGAGACATTACAGAATCTCCAGGCAAAGTGCAGAAATGCAGACACTTATGGCTGGATGGCCAACTCCCTGGCAGAGCGCGGACACCCAGCCCAGACCTTGGAAGAGGTCTAGAGTAAGGTCAAGGAGCTCCAGCAGGGATATGTCCAGGCCAGAGAGCGCAGCTCACGCTCAGGGACAGGACCCCACAACTGCCCCTATTACAAGGAGCTACACGAGATCCTGGGGGCTGGGGAAACGTCTTCCCCACCCATCCTCATGGCCAGGGCTCAACAAACTATAGAATCTACTCACCCGTGGTGAGTAAATTTCAGTCGCGCGCCCCGTTTACCGGCGGCGCGCGCATGCGCAATGTGGCTCTTGTGCATGCACACTGCGGGGCTGGCGAGTGGCTTTCGCTGCTGTTTGTCAAGCCCTGCTCATGGCCTCCGGCCTTAAGCCCCCAGTGATCACCCAGCCAGAGGAGAAGCAGGAGGGCCAGCTGGCAGTGACGGAGGAGGAGGAGGAGAGGAGCACTGTGACTCTCTCCCTGGAGCCAGTGCTTCTGAACCAGGATGTCTTCCAGGCCTCCTTGGACACCTGGGAGGGATCTTCAGGTGAGTAGTCTCACTTTGTCACACACACAGGGCAGGGGAGGCAGGCACACAGGGAGCAAGGGTCACTTGGGTTGCTCAGGATGGACATCGTGCTGTGGTCCATGCATGTGCAACCATGTGCTGCGTTGCTCTGCGGCACGTGGATGCAGCAGGCAGCCCCTCAGCATGCGTGGGATCCTGCTCCCCAGCTCAGGGGAGGCCACACACATCCTGCCATGGGCAGGGGGCACCACAGCTGGAAGCATGCTAACCACAAGGGTGCAGGCACAACTCAACACAGACCAAGGGGTGCTGCAGACAGCACTTGGCCAAGCCTGAATGTGTGAGACAGCAGCCGCTCCCACAGGCAGCACTGCGAGCCGCACCTGTGTGTGCGGACTCCAGGGAGGCCCAGGATGCTCCCAGCTCCTCTGCCGCCCATGAGGGGATCCTATTGTGTCTGGACACTTCCCTTGGCTGCTTGTGCATGGACGGGGGAGGGGAGAGGGGAAGCGGGCAGCATGGTCCTCTGCGCATGTCAGAACCCGTGTGAGGCATGGCCCACTGTGCAGGCCCCACATGGCCTTGCACCTGGGACGTCCTCCTTCTCTGGACCACAGACTGTTTGTCGCTGCTTACAGAAGAGCTCACGGCCTCCGGGACAGTATCTGACCACCTCTTCCTCTTGTGTGTTCCACAGCCAAACTAGGCAGGACTGAGAGCTGAGCCACACCACCACAGCCACTTGCCAGAGCCTGGGGGACCTGAAAGCATGCCAGGGTCCATGAAGACCTGATGCGCCAGCACATCAGTGTCCTTCGCGACATCTGGCGCACAAGGTCCGCGTGGACTTGGAGTGGCCGGACCGTGCCTGGGACCAGTTGATACTGGTGTGTAGTCACCCACCTGATGCTGCTGTTCCTGGCTTCCACCATCTTGCCCCCCTGCTATGCCTCTGCTCCCTCCCCTAGCAATGCCCATGCCCCCTCCCTCTGCCTCTCTGCCAACCCTGACGCCATTCCAGCTCCCCCTCCTGTCCACCTCCCTGTGCTCCCCCCGACCCACACCCGAGGTGGTACATTGAGCAACCCCCTTTCTCTCTTATTTATGAGTCCCCTCCCACTGCCCAACTTTTCGGAATCTTTCATTAACACAGACTGCTATTTTTTGAAAACCAAACATATGTGTTTATTGGGTGGTCAGGGAAAGGGTGAAGGGAGGAGTTGTGGTGGGGAAGGGATAGGGCTGCAAGGCAGATGCTTCTGGAGAGGAAGATCTGGGGGGGGAGTTACTGGAGTCCTTGAGAGGGTGGGCTCGGGGCCTCCCGGATGCGCACCCCAGCCTGATGGGCCAGGAGGATGGCAGCTGTCCGCGGCTGCTGGACGGCTCGCTACTCGTGGCTGGCGTCTGCCCCCACCTGGGAGGAAGGCCTCCCTCTTCCTCTCCACAACGTTGTGGAGGACACAACATGTTGCCACCACATCGAGGTGGGTCAGGAGGCACCGGAAATGTGCCTTGAGGTGGCCGAAGGCATACTCCACTTGGATCTGGACCCGGTGGGCATTGAATTGGTCCCTGCTGGGATCCAGGTGGCTGGTATAGGGTTTCATAAGCCACGGCGTCAGGGGGTAGGCCACTTCCCCCATGATGCACAGTGGCATCTGCACATCCCCAATGGCAAGTTGACAGCAGGGGAAAAATGTGCCCGCCTCCAGCTTGTGGTACAGGCTACAGTTCCTGAAGACTCGGGCATCATGTGCCCTGCCCGACCTCCCAACAAAAATGTGTGTAAAGTGTCCCCAGTGGTCGACCAGGGCCTGCAGCACCATGGAGAAGTAGCCCTTCCTATTAATGTACTGGGCCGCTCGATGTTGCAGTTTTCAGATTGGAATGTGAGTCCCATCAATGGCTCTGCTGCAGTTCGGGAACCCCAGGGCAGCAAATCTGGCCATGGTTGCATCCAGATCTCCCAGACAGGTGACCTTCCACAGCAGGATGGAGTTGATGGCCCTTACCACCTCAAGGAGGGACAAAAGAAACACACAAAACAGAGAATGAGAGAGGGAGTACCTGAGTCCTTGGGAGGTGCCCCCCCCCCGCTCCCCTCCTCTGCCCCCCCAACACTCCAGCAGCCACCTCTTATGAGTTCACAGGGCTGTGTGAGGGAGGGACAGCACAAGCCCCTGGGGACAGGATTTCCTCCCAACCCCCACTCCCCCCACAGCCCTCAGCCCCCCCTTTTCCCAATGGTCCCCCTTATGCAACAATCTCCCCACCCCGTTGCAGGGACTGCAGTCTGACAGCTCCTTACCTCCATAAGGAGGGCCCCGATGGTGGATTTCCCCATGCCGAACTGGTTGCCCACTGACTGGTAGCCGTTGGGAGTGGCGAGCTTCCAGAGGGCGATTGCAACCTGCTTCTCCAGGGGGGGTTGTGGGCCACAGGTGGGTGTCGCATCTCCGGAGGGTGGGGGAGAGCCAGGCATATAGCTCCAAAAAGGTGGCCTTCTACATGCGGAAGTTTTGGAGCCACTGCTGGTCGTCCCACCAGTTCAAACTGGTGTCGAGCCTCCAAAAACGCCTCTCCACTGTGGGGTGCAGTTGCCAGAGTGGAGCAGCCTCAGCCATGGAGAGGGTCCCCAGAATAAGCTCAGTGTCCAGGTCATGCAGGACCAGGAAGGCAGCTGGCAGAAAGTGCTGCAAAAAGTGCAGCATGGCCATGTGGGGCCATCGCATGCCTGGCACAAAGAACAAAGCTTGTGGTGTCCAAAAAAGAACAGGGCAACCACAACAGGCACTGCGAGAGCTTTGCTGTCCCTCAAAGCGTTAGCAAGCATGCATCAGAAGCAGAGAAACGGCTGTCCAGGAGGGTCCCTTTAAGCGTGTGTCTCTGCAAGGCTCTGGCACCAGCACTTGGAAACAACTGGTGACCTAAAGCCCTGCCTGAAGTGGTTCCGGGTGGCCTTTTATGTGAGACAGTATCTAATCAGTCCAGACGCTCTCTTTTGCAAAATCACATCACTTTTTTGATGCGCTTTTGTGTGTGGAAGTGCTCTGTCGCAAGAAGTTTTTTTGGAAGCTCTCTTCCAAAAAAAGCTTCTTGCACAAGAAACCTACAGTCTAAATGTAGCCCTTGTCACTGGTCTAGCACCTGCCCCTGAAGGATAGAGAGGGAGCTTCTCATAAAGCATCTAGGGGGTTACCAATGGGTCTGCTCCATGCCCCTCAATAAAATCTCATGGGTGGAGCTGGCTAAGGAAGATTTGGTGGAGGAGGAAGGCAATGACCTTTACTCACAGAGTCCCTTATGAAAAAAACCTCAGAGGGAGAGAGACACCTTTCTGCAATCTTTTCCCCATGACATACCAGGGAACAATCCAGACTAATGAGCAGCTATATCATCACTGCCCTGCAACCTTGAGTGCTTACAGTTCCTTGCTGAAGTATTTTTCAGCTATCCACTCACAAACAGCCTTCCAGGATGCAAGCCTCCCACTGAGGGTACGTCTACACTGAGGGGTTTTTCTGGGACACTAGAAAAACTCTGCCATGTCCAAGGAACGCATTTGCTCTTCTGCTTTTTTTTGTGGAAGAGCAAATGTGCTCTTTCGGGGAGCCCTGTATTCCCTGTTCTATGGGGGATAAGGGCTCCGCCAAAAGAGGAGGCTTTTCCGCTATTTGGCCCCATCTAGACTGGGCCAAATGGTGGAAAAGCCTCTTCTGGAAAATCGATCGGAAAAAGTTATAGTGTAGACCTAGCCTGAGTGACTGTGTGTAACTGCAGAGTGCCAGCCATGCTTGAGTTACACTACATCTCTCATCAGCCTAACCCCAACAGCCCCCTTCATTCCAGATTTCCCTCCCCACCCCAGAAATGATGTCCTATACTGCCCAGAAATCTTGTGGATAGTAAATATTTTAAATCTGTTATTCCTTGGAATAATATGGCAATTTATTATCTCAAATTATTATGCAGACACTTCAGTTTAAACACACTGGATTAGATAAAACAGTAAAACATGTTTATTAACTCCAAAGGGATAGATTTTAAGTGAGTACAAATAATGATCCATAAAAGTTAGAAGTGGTAACAGGAAAAAAAACATAAAATATTTACTATTGCCTAAGTAAATACACTTTTCAGGTTCAAGCAAAGTTTCTCATCTCATCACATCAGTCTTGCTGACCAAACTCAACCAAAGTCAGGACTCCTTCCCAAAAATCCAACTGTTGCATCCTTTTTCTCTTGGGGTGTGTTTAGACCACAGTGTTTTTTTGAAAAAAGTGGCCTTTTTTGAAAAAACTTCCCCTGTGTTTAGACTGCTGCCGAGTTCTTTCGAAATTAAATTGAAAGAACACGGTGGTTTTTTCGACTGTGGTAAACCTAATTTTATGAGGAAGAACACCTTTTTTCGAAAGTGCTCTTTTGAAAAAAGGCATTCTTGAATGCAAACAGGGCTTTTTCGAAAGAGAGCATCCAGACTACTTGGGTGCTCTCTTTCAAAAAAGCGGCTCGCTTTTTCGAAAGAAGTGGTTGTAGTCTAGACGCTCTCTTTCAGAAGAGGCTTGGAGTCTACACCTAGCCGTAGGTGCAGTGAATGTGGAAAGAGGGAGAAGGGGAAGAGATGTTATGGGGTCTTTGTGCCTCTTTATAGTTTCAGTTCCCCTCTTAAAAAAGATTTCCATCTGGGAACTAGACTTAAAGTCTATGTGGAAGGATGGTCTCTGATGGTTTTTTAATCTGCTTGAACTTGTTTTGACTTCCCTTCCTCCTTGACGATTCTGTGTACTGCTTTGATGTAAATTAAGCACAGCACACATTCCTTTGTTTTTGACAGACCTGTGTGGCAGCTTCTGTTTGGGTAGGACTCGGGGATTGGAAATATGTAGTAGTGGGTAGTGAGGTAACTTTTAGTTGGTCTGTAGATGTAAAAGAATAAGTTTGAGGCATAGGTGGCAGGAGGTACTATAGCTGTGAACCTTTTGCCTTGCCAGGTAGCAGGGTAGGCGCACACACTGACAGAGTCAAGCATGGGGCTTTAGTAAAATCACTATTTTTATCAATAGCTGAGTGCAGAGTCGGCGCAGGCGGTCCCGGGGTTATCTTGAGTTTTTGTGCTGCAAGGGGCTTAGGCTTGCTAGCCTGTTTCAGCATTGTAGCCAGATCTGGAGACCCTCCGGATGCAGTGGGTGATTGTAGCCCCAGCAAGCTCTTGTCCAGAGCCCACACAGGGGACAGAACTGGCTTGGAGTTGTGGGATCGCCCTTTCTTGGGTGAAAGGGATTCCCAACTAGCATCTGCATGTATCTTCTTAGGGTATGTCTACACTTCATTCCTCTCGAGAGAGAGGAATGCAAGTGCAGACACCTGAAATTGCAAATGAAGCGGGGATTTAAATATCTCACGCTTCATTTGCATAATCACGTTATGGCGCTATTTCGAAATAGCGCTATTTCGAGAGAAAAAACGGGGTTATTTCGAGATAAAACCCTTCCCTTAAAATAACCCTGAGGAGTAAGGTTATTTCGAGGGAAGAGTTTTATCTCGAAATAACCCCATTTTTTCTCTCGAAATAGTGCTATTTCGAAATATCACCATAACACGATTATGCAAATAAAGTGTGGGATATTTAAATCCCCGCTTCATTTTCAATTTCGGGTGTCTGCATTTGCATTCCTCTCTTGAGAGAGGAATGAGGTGTAGACATACCCTTAGATTGTTTAGAGGTTGCAGAGCTCGCAGCTGAGGCAGCTGCAGCCGCCTTGTCTGACATCACTGCTGAGAGAGTGTAAGCAGGGATGCAGGGAATCCAGAGTCTAAGGCTGGTCAGATTGCAGTCCAAGTGAGATAGGTTTCAGCTTTAGCTATCTCGCTATGTTTGCTGGGGCTGTCAGGGCTCTGTGAAGAGCACACTGTATTACTCCATGTTACTCCTTCAGGCAGTGGAAATAAGCGAATGCCCCTCTGGGCGGGAAATATACAAGTGGCAAATAGGTGGTGTCTGAGCACCAGCTGCTGTGGTGTATGCCTGAGGAGGGAGGGGGTTCTGAAGAAGTCACCGTGGAAGTTCTCCTCAGATGGATTAAAAAAAAGGATTAAAAACAGTAAAACTAATAAAAACGTGGAGGGGAGAGCCCTTGTGCAGTGAACCCCACAACGGGAAAAGCGGCAGGCAGTGAGCCTCTGCTTATTTGCGGTTCCATGGTTTGCCGCAAAATAATTTTTTTTTCTTTGAGTGAAGGAAAAATTATTTAAAAGCTAAGTCTGACTGAAACACTACCGTAAAAGGCTATCTAACTAACTGAGGAGCTCAATGCAGAGTGCACTGTGAGTTCCGACTGGCCCCGGTACCGGCAGAGAAGGAACTGAAGGGTTCGTGGCTCACACATGCTCATTAGCTGCTCAGCACATGAGGGGTACTGCTCATGCACGAACAGCCTATCCACAAGCACTGCTATAGAAATCTTCTGGCTGGGTGTACTGTGGCACCCAAGCACCTAAGGTGGAGCACCCACAGGGACAGCCTCGAAGAAGAACATATAATTTTAACCACCCAAGAGAGATCTCAGAGTCATTGTGGATAGTTCTCTGAAAACATCCACTCAATGTGCAGCGGCAGTCAAAAAAGCAAACAGAATGCTAGGAATCATTAAAAAAGGGATAGAGAATAAGACAGAGAATATCTTACTGCTTTTATATAAATCAATGGTACATCCACATCTTGAATACTGTGTACAGATGTGATTGCCTCATCTCAAAAAAGATATATTGGCATTGGAAAAGGTGCAGAAAAGGGCAACAGTTAGGGGTTTGAAGTTGGTGCCATATGAAAAGAGATTGAAAAGACTGGGACTTTTCAGTTTAGAAATTAGGAGAGTAAGGGGGGCATAAGATAGAAGTCTATAAAATCATGACAGGTATGGAGAAAGTGAATAAGAAATGGTTATTTACTTGTTCTTATAACATAAGAACTAGGGGGTCACCAAATGAAACTAATATGTAGCAGGTTTAAACAAATAAGAGGAAGTTTTTCTTTGCATAGTGCACAGTCAACCTGTGGAACTCCTTGCCAGAGGATATTGTGATGACCAGAACTTTAGCAGGGTTCAAAAAAGAACTGGTCCATCAATAATTTTTAGCGAGCATGGGTAGAAATGGTGTCCCTAGCCTCTGTTTCTCAGGGGCTGGAAATGGATGACAGAGAGGGATCACTTGATGATTACCTGTTCTCTTCACTCCCTCTGGAGCATCTCGCATTGGCCACTGTCGGAAGATAGGATATTGGGTTAAATGGACCCTTGGTCTGACCCAGTATGGCCATTCTTATGTTCTTTACATATAATGGTGCCACACATATTTTATCAGGATGATACTGACCAGGAAATTATGAAATTGGAAATGGTACCTTACAAGACATGCCTTGTACAAAATTATTGCAACAGTGCATAGTATGTAAATACCAGGGTATATTCCATCATAACCACCAATTGGCAATGAAATGGAAGTGCTTCTCTTGCAGATGAAGAATCCCCTTTTGGCAGGCAGGATTCTCAAAGAGAACTTTCAGGAGATTCTGGCCTTCTGTCTGATCCCTGTAACCTACTGGGAGAATGACCTTTAGCTATCAGGCCTCAGTAGAAGTACCATATCCATTGCAGTCCTTCTTTTCTCCTTCCCCAGCCCACTGTCTGGGATGCTGCTCCTAGTCTTGCTCCTGGGTGCCACCTGCCCATTCCATTTACTCAGCTGCAGACAGCACCCAGTTTGAGGCTGTAAAGCCTATTGTTTTGATGGCCAATGTTGAGAGCAGCTTGACTTAGACTCTTTGGTGCACCCAAAGACAGGACAGTTGTTTCTGGAACAACGTAGGTGCCCTGACCTAGTCAGTGCCCTACAAGATGCTGAGGCTGTGGGCATCGAGCTTTCTGGGGCCCCCAGGCCCGCTGTGCCAGAAAGTCAAATTTTTGTGCCTGATGAAGTGGTACCATATCCAAATCTCACTCCAGGCCCCACCTCTTTGACCTCCCATGCTGTTGCCACCCTAAAATTGTCATCTTCCCTTCCTCATGGGGGCAACTCTTGGGAGGCAATATTTCTGTTCCCATGCTTACTCCATCACAGGGCTGCTGTGCTTCTTCTGCCACTCATTTTATGTTGGGGGCTGTGGTAAACAATGTGGTGAGAATGGTATTGCAATAGAGTTCCATTACTGAGGGAGAGGCGCATATTCTACTAATAGAAGCCAGCAGAGCCCATCTGAGGAGGATAAGGAACCCCAGTGGGCCAGTCTGTAACTCCACTCTGATTCTACAACCCACTGGGGACATTAATTGGAAGCTTCTTCATGGAGCTGAGAGCACTGATATGTACCAGGCATGATTTACAAACTCCCCCAACATCTGTGTCTTTTGCAGCACAAGGGAGACCCTGACACAAACATAGGGTGTTTCAGTTTACACCGATTTTTCCTGATCTTCCAGAAGCTCTTACAGAGGCTTACAACTTGGCCAAATTGATTTTTACAGGGTTAGGAAAAAATACATATCTGTCACAAAGGGTACTAAAGTTGCTCAATGTAAAGATCACCAGATTTTTTTAACATAGGCAAAACAATGTATTATTCCTTATAATCATTCTCAGAAACTGTTGAACTATTTTGGCTGAAATTTTCTAGAAGAATTCAGCCTAAGGCAGACACTCAGCATGGAAATTTTCAGCATAAATGGTTAAAGTTTGGCAAAGTTTAAGCAACTAAAAACAGCATCTTATAATGGAAAGCCTCAGGTGACCTTAATAATAGGTGCTGCTAGAAGCCCTGCCTATAATGATCCATGTCCAATCTTAAAATAATTGTTGAAGGTTATTCTAATAGAGATGATCACATAGGACATAGCACAAATGATCTGATTTTCTCAGAGTCTCCCTGGCTTCCTATTTTCCAGCAATAGCTTTGCTGGGACAATAAAAACAGATTAATCAGTTTCATTTTGTTTCTTTATTTTCCAGGTCTCCTGTGCAACCACAATACTGTAATATCTGGGTTGTAAACAGGCAGAAAAGTGATTTTTTTTCCAGTTCAAGTTAACTGTTTCCTTTGAAATATTTTCTTTAAAATCTTTATGAAAACATTTTTACCACTATGATTTGTAAAGCTTGCTTTCTTTCTTTCTTTTAGGCTATGTCTACAATACAGGGTTTTTGCGCACAACCAGCCATTTTTGAACAAAAATCCGTGGAGCATCCATACCTCAAGAGTGTTTTTGCGCAAGAAAATCTACAGTCAATCGACAGAACAGAGGGCTTTTTGCAGGGCAGGTATACCTCTTTCTACGAAGCATAACTCCTTTTTGTGCAAGAGTTCTTGTGCAAAAAGGTATATGTGGACACACAACAGGGGTTTCTTGTGCAAAAAGAACCTCTCACAAAAAGCACAGGTGCTCTGATGGCCATTCTGTGAATGGCAATCAGAACTTTCTTGTGCAAGAGTGTCCATGAGTGTGGATGCTTTCTTGCGCAAAAGCACATCTCTTTTGCGGTGTGGACACGCTTTTGCGCAAGAAGTTTTTGTGCAAGAACTCTTCCGCAAAAGGCTTCTTGCGCAAAAACCCTGCAGTATAGACAAAGCCCTAGGATATGACACAATGAGCCTGGGTTCTGACTCAGGTTTGAGCCCAAACCCCCCTTCTGTCCATACACAAATCAATGTGACTCAGGTGAGTAGGAACTCTGAATCTGGGTCCTAGAACCCTGCTAGGGAAATGGGTCAGAGCCTAAATCCCACTGTGAATCTGGTCTAAGCTGTGTCATTTTGCAGCATGGATGCACTTCAAACCAAAGGTCCAAGTTAGAAGATTAGCATAATGCAGTATGGATGTGACTGTGAGACCTGAGTCCAGCAATTTAAGTCCACGTTTACAATGCAGTATGGATGTTCAAACGTGGATTGTAGAACTTGTTTTCCACAAACCTGAGTTTACGTTTACAATGCAGTATGGATGTTCAAACGTGGATTGTAGAACTTGTTTTCCACAAACCTGAGTTTATAATACATTGTAAACATAGCCAGAATGGCAGCCTCCTTTTAAATTACCAGGACATATGAGAAAATCATTAATAGCTATGGGACTGTTAGTAACAGGAGACATTCTTAAGGTAGTGAAGTGACTTGTATTATTTATAACATTAACAGCCTCTCTTTGTCTTCAGGTTTTGAATATTGCAAAGTCATATCAACTGGATGAAGGGGATATGGATCTAGGCATGCATGTATGATCTTGGCATAAATAATTAAGCAAAATAGAAATCATTAGATTCTAACAAAACTTGGACCAGCTGGTGTGGCAGTAAAATGTGGGATAAACTAACATTTAAGAATAATATAGCTTGAATATATTCTAAAGTATATGCAAACATGTTAGGCTGAGTACATTTAGAACACAATTAAAAATAAGTCTATAAGTACTTCCAAGACCTCGCATAATTTTATAACAAGCTATATTATGCGCACTTATAAAGAGATGCTATGGAGCCCTTATAAGGAGACACTACTGAGCTATATTATTAGAGCCAAACACGTTTGCCAGTTTGAGCAAGTCAAAAAAGAATTGCATTCTATCTGCACTGGCTCTGTTGCAGGTACCAAGGCAGAGCAAATGTATTTAAAAAAGTCAGTTATATGAGTTTTGCTAACTATCAAACACGTGGGAGAATTTTAGCGAGAATTTATATGTATATCCATTTTATTAACCAGAGTCATTTTTGTTGCATCAACTTTATAGATAAAAAGACAACTTATGATTAAGAACCACTGGCCTCAGTTCTCCAGTAGCCAGAGCCATGTATAACCAATTCAAAGTGGGAACAAAATGCAATCAGATCAGAATGGTAGTAGTTTTCACTGATATTTGCACTCATTTTGAATTGGTAGAAATCCTGCATCTTGAGCAGCAGGCCTATTGTGATTTATATTCATTATTTCCCCCCTCCAAATATGAGTGACATATCTTACATTGATTATAATTGTTTTATAATTAGGACTTCATCCCACACGTGTTTATATGTAGTAAGAGCAGCATGCAATTTCTTTTACTTGGTTGATCTTACTAACTAATGGAGAGCAAAATTTCACTGAATTCATAATATTGCTATGGAACTGATACATACTGTACTGTATATTTTATGGAAATTACCACATTTCCTCTGAAGGAGCATATTTTCAAACTTCAATTGCTCTTTACTGTAGCCATTTTTTCAAACAAAAAAGTGCAATGAATTTTATGTCTATATTTTTATTCATTCCAATATATTTTCACAGTTGAAAACATTTAACTAAATTAGTAGTTACAGTATTTGTTCAAACCAATGCATTTTTACAGGTATCCTGCAAGTAAATGTTATTCACAGTTTTTTAGGAAGGTGTTTCAATCAAATCCACACCATTGAAAAACAAGCAATAACAACAGTAAAAGAAATCTAAGTCTGCCTATACAATATTACTAAAATATTAAGATAAAATTTACTCTGGGTATAACTCCACCAAAATTAGTTGAATTACATTTGGCACAAATATGGCCATTAGCTTTTAGTTAAATCAGATGGTACATATTTTCTTCCTCTAACATTTAACTTCCAATGAAATACAACACTCCATTTCTGTAAGTGGAAGGAAACACCCTGGCCAGATTTGACTATATCATCCTCTCTCTTTATAGCACCTTGATAGCTTCTCTACCAGTGCTCAGTATGGACAAATGTAATGAGCAAGCATTCTATGCAGCATTCCCTTTTCCAAAAGGTGACTTATCCAAACAGATGCCAGTATCAAAATCCATGTACTTAAATGCAGTAATATATACAGTGTTGCCAGCTCTTGTGATTTTGCTCATGAGTGACAGGATTTCAGAGGGCTCTGGAGACTGTCTTTTGATGACATCATAAGCTTGAGTCCCAAGCCAACAGAATCTCTCTCCTTCACATATTGTTCTTGCAGTGGACAGGGGGGAAAGATGAGAGCAAAGAGCCCAGCAGACCAGTGCAGCTTGGATGCCTCTTTCTCTTGTGAGCACAGAGGGTGCCTCTGCTCCTTTTGCCTTTATATTACAGCATCTATCACAGAAAAGTGAGAAAGGGGGGACAAAGAACCCCTGAAGCTGCCCAACCAGTGTGTAGAGGGCAAAGGAAGACTCCATTGTAGATGCAGGCCAGGGATTCAGGGGATAAAGAACATCAGCAGGAGCAGAGGTGAGAGCTGAACTGTAGAGATCGTGACTAATAGGGTGGGGTGATCTTAATTGAAAGCGGGGGTTCAACTAATGGAGGTGGAGCTTGAAGGCTGAACTAAAGGGAGTGAAAGATAATGGGATGGACTAAACTAAGAGTGGGAGCCCTGAAATTGATGGGGGAGGGTCAGGACTGATTAGGTAGGCTGAGCTGACTGAGGGACAGAGTTGATGGAAATGCTGGATAGGGAAGAACTGAGGAGACTGAAGGATAGCATTAATTGCTGGATTGGGATGGGCAGATGTAGGGGTAAGAACTCTTGCAGCGGGTCCAAACTCACCATACCCTATATAAGAGAGTGGGAAGCACCAATTGTCATACAAACACATGGGATGGGCAGTGGAAGTTTAAAATTCAAAAGGCAGACCAAAACCACTATATGATATTTTATTTTAATCTCATGATTTTGGGGCCAATTTCATGATTTTGGAATGTCCAGCATGTGATTTTTTGATCTTTTGCAGTAGGGAATACTGTATTTGGGTCTCCACTTGCACCTATTCACACAGAGCTATATCTACAGAAGCACACCATGGGTGATGAGTGGTAGCCAGGAGCCATGCCAGGAGGCTATGAGAAGGTCATAAGAACAACATGAAGAGTCCAGCACTTGTCTTTTGATGAAGGACTGAATCTTTTCTTTTGTGTAACTCCCTTAGAAGCATTAGGAAAAGTAGAAAGAGCATCAAAGGGCATTAATTACAGGGAGAGGGATAGCTCAGTGGTTTGAACATTAGCTTGCTAAACCTAGGTTTGTGAGCCCAGTCCTTGGGGGGGGGGCATTTAGGGATTTGGGGCAAGTCTATCAGAGATGGTACTTGGTCCTGCTGTGAGGAGAGGGGACTGGGCTTGATAGTCTCTCAAGGTCCCTTCCAGTTCTATGAGATACATATATTAACTGACTGGATTTTATTTTTTGTCTAAAATAGTCACAAAATATGACTTTATAATAAAGTCTTTATATACCTTTATGCTGTAACTCTTATATAAACATTTAACCTTGAATTGTAAAGGTGTATTGTTCTTAATACAGGATTATTTGAATTATTTGCTATTATAGGATTATGATGAAGTTGAGAATAAATAATTCAATCATTTTCTTAGGGCTTTTGACACAGAGAAACTGTTATAATTCAGGTAACTATTACTGCAAAGATAAAACAGATTAAACCCAAACTTTGGTTCTACAGAGGTACCTCACTCTTCACTGAAACCAGGAAAAAAGGGAAAATTCAGTGATTTAAAACGAAAAGACAGTAAATGAAAATTTAAATATATGTCCTTTTTTTCCTGCTAGAATTCAAAATTCTCAATTCTCCTGCCCTTTTTCACACAAAACTCCCATAAATGTTAAGGAGAAGGAAACCTTTGTGGTCATGAGAAAAAAACTGGACAATAATTTATGAGATTAAACAACCATAGAAAAGAAATCCAAAAATCTATTGTGATTATTTCAAAGCCTTTGAAGGTAATGAAAAATATGTTAGCCTTTGCTACCCAGCCAACCTAACGTTGAATCCTCAAGCATCTAGCTCTCTGACAGGAGAACTGGAGCTACTAAGGAAAGTGCTATTCCCCACAGAAAAGGCTCCAATTAGTGGCAATCTTTTCTATGATGTTTTCAACCCTTGATCATTGAACGTGTCCCTCTTCATTGGTTAATGTTATCCAATGAGACCAGCATCCTTCTAAAGTGGTATTTTCCCCTTCGGTGTTATTCTTTCCAAATACAGCATAGAAACATAATGGATCACTGCAGTGCAGATATCTTCTCCTGGAAAAGTTGGGATACTCATCAAATAAACCCAGAATGCTGTTGTAAAGAGGAAAGACCATGATGGCATGTACAAACTACACACTGTGGCAGGGAAGGAAGGAGTTAATGATCCAACTCTGAACCTTACATGGGCTGCAGGCTGCTTCACCCTGTAACACCTGTGAGAAATGCTCCAGCTGAAAAGAATATAGAAGAGGTAAACAGGAAATAAAAAGAGGCAGAAGACACCTCAGGGCTGGTTGCTTTAGAAAGGGAAGGGTTTGTTTGCTAAGTCTGTATGTTGCCTAAGGGTCTAAAAAATGATTTTTTTTTCCCCCTGGAAGACAAGATGAGTGTATTCTGGAGAAATAAAGCAACTCAGATTACACACTGTTCGGGTACTCATTACGTAGATGAACTTTCCAAGTTTCCTGAGGACACTTATTGGGATTTTTCCCCTTAGTTTTTAAGGGAAAACTAAGTCTACAGGGCAGCCCTAGGAATAGGGAAAGAGTTATTTAGCTTCTTAGAAATGGATTCTGCTCTTTATCTAGCTTTGGGTCCTAACTTGTTGGTACATAAATATTATGTTGACTCTTAGTCGTGGATGGCTAGAACTCTTCTACTTTTTCCTGAGCTGTGTCCTCTTAGTGGATCTTGCTAAACTTTTACTGAATGGATAACTGTACAAATGGGTTATTCATATTGGATGTACCATAGTTAAGACTACATTAGGGAGTTTGATTTAATAGAAGTTTTAAATCTTCAAAAGTCACTGAAATGGCAAAAACAGACAAAAAAAAAACCCTTTAAGCTTGGAGCACTATTTGAACTTTCCATGGTAGATTGACAAAAGTTTTAAAATTCACCCTTACTGGCAAATTCTTTAATGGATTGTTCCTTTTCTTTGAACCTTTTACACTCTGGGAGTTGTATTTTGGAATTTTCTTTCATATCTGCTAATTTCTTAGGAAAGTAGTAGCTATGGATAATTAGCTCTTTTTAGCCACAAGTACGTCAAGGCAAACCTACTGAATTTTGAGGCATACCATATACTCCTGTAGCCTATGCTCTCTGGCTGTGTCTACACTGGCAGCTTCTTGTGCAAGAACAGCTGTTCTTGTGCAAAAACTTGCCTGCTGTCTACACTGCATGCACATTCTTGAGCAAGTAAATTTATACTACAGCGTTGTAAAATAGGGCTTCTTCCGGAAGAGTTATTTCTCTCCCCATGAGGAATAAGCCCTCTTGCGCAGGAGCTCTTCCACAAGAGGGCAGTGTAGACAGGCAACATGAATTTCTTGCGCAAGAAGCCCCTATGGTTAAAATGGCTATCAGAGCTTTCTTGCACAAGAGAGCACCAACACTGCTATAGACGCTCTTGCGCAAATGTACATCTCTTGCGCAAAAGCACATGCCAGTGTAGACGCACTCTTGTAGAAGACTTTTTGCACAAGAACTCTTCCGCAAAACAGTTCTTGCACAAGAAGCTGCCAGTGTAGACGTAGCCTAAGGCAATAACTTAAGTGACTTAAGCAGTATTAAAATAGAACAACTTATGAAAGGATATGGTAATATGTTGATGGGCCTAATCTCTTAATATTATTGATAAAAGCATACTTGCTCACTGTAAAATAAGTGAAAGCCTTATGGAAACGTGCATTCTAATAATGCTATTAGCAATATGAAAGAAAGGAATGCATGTTTTTCCCCTTAAGTTTGTAGCAGAACATCTCATAGCTAAAAGCATACACATTAACTGTCACTAAAGATAGCTACTATTTGCTAATAACCATCAATAACTATGGAAAAGATGAGCTTGGAATATGTGGCTTCCTAAGTGCTAAAAGTGCAAGGTTTCCCTAAGTAAGTTAAATGGAATGTGTGACCAGGATACTATGAAAGCCCCAGGAGGTTACTGAATTAGGACCAAATTGCAAAGAATGCTGTGTACAAACTCCACCTCCCCCCCAAAAAATCAGAAAACACAAAACCCTGACTGTTGTTGTAATACCTAGATTTACTGAGCCAGCACAAGACAGTTTCTAGAATACCTTAGTGGTTATCCACAAGCCACCACTTACCCTAAAGCATCCTGGCACCTTTGACCTCCATCCAGCCACCCAAATCATATATAGTGAGGACCACTGAAGATCTTATTCATCATATTAAAAAGCTGTACCAATCTGAAAGGATTGGACACACTATATCCTAGGCTAATGAACATTTCAGGTCATAGCTAAATAAACGCTTACAGATTAACCAAATAAAATATATTAAAGATAGTACTGGTTAAAAGTTCAATAGACATATGTACAGCTCCCAGATAATTTATGGCAGAGATGGTGAGCTTTATAGTTGAAGAGTACAGGTTGGCCCTTCCTTGTCCAGCACCCTCAGGACCTGACTTCTTTTGAAAGAGGGAAATTGCTCGATTAGGGGAGGTTTCCTGCCACTGGTCTCCCAGGATGCTGTTCCTCCTTGCAGCTGACTCTGCTCCAGCCTGCAGGGTATGGACTTGGGCTCTGGTCTGCTGGGGCTCCCTGGAGATGGAGCTACCGAGCTGCTACATCCCTGCTTCTCCCCTGCCCAGCCAGTGCTCCCCAGGGATGTGGCTTGCCAGCTGCCCCACTTTTGCCATGCTCTGCCAGGGCTTGCCAGCTGCCCGTTTTTGCAGCTGGCTCTCCCACAACTGCCCTGCCAGGCCAGGGGCTCCCCAGGGTTGTGGCTCACTGGTCCTGCTGCTGCCCTGACTGGCCAGGGCTCCCAGCTGGTTAGCACTTCTGGGGGCTGGGACTTTCTGATATCTGCTAGACCAGAGTTCTGGATTTTGGAGGTTCAACCTGTACTTATGGGCTACGTCTACACTGGCAGCTTCTTGTGCAAGAACTGTTTTGTGGAAGAGTTCTTGCGCAAAAAGTCTTCCACAACAGCACGCCTACACTGGCATGTGCTTTTGCGCAAGACTGTCTATGGCACTGTGGACGCTCTCTTGAGCAAGAAAGCTCTGATGGCCATTTTAGCCATAGGGGTTTCTTGTGCAAGAAATTCATGTTGCCTGTCTACACTGGCCTCTTGCACAAGAGCTCTTGCGCAAGAGGGCTTATTCCTCGTCGGGAGAGGAATAACTCTTCCAGAAGAAGCCCTGTTTTCTGACACTGTACTGTAAATTTACTTGCACAAGAACGCGCATGCATGTGTAGACACATGGCAAGTTTTTGCGCAAGAACATCTGTTCTTGTGCAAGAAGCCGCCAGTGTAGATGGAGCCTTAGAATTTAGTCCAAGGTCCAGGGTGTTCCAATGTAGGACTGGGATCTCAATCCTCATGGCTTAGGCTTCCCTTGCATGAAACCTTAAGCAGGTCTGAGGTAAAAAGATCAGGTTCCATGCTTCTCTTCATAATTCAGAGTATTTAGGTGAACAATAGGCAATCCCAGACACATCCAAATGTACCTATTAATCAAGCATTAATGTTAATTATTTATACAGATTAACATAAGACAAATGCTTTCTGACATTTGTAGGTAATTTGCTATACACTTAAAAGAAATTGCATAGACAGAAATTGGTTGGTTAGCCTCTAACAATATATAGGTAAACACTGGTAGATAAAGTTTTGAGTTTTGTATGTTCCTAAAGGTTGCATTTGTGTCACTTATCCTGAAGGATGCTTAACTCTTTCTGGCCACTTATCATACATAGTATAAGATTTGTTGAAATTATATAACAGTGGTAGCCATAATGATTTTGCCATATTTTATCAAACACTGCCACTGTATTCTGCAAAGGAACACTGCCTGTATTTGTGCTGTGGATCAGGGATACTACATAGCCCAAAAAGCAGAACATAGTATAAAATGCACGGGACTTGAGAGGTAAGGCGTGAAACACAGCAAAAGGCAACTGAAGCCAAGGTAAGGCCAAAATATTCTAATGTGGCAATTTATTAATGACCTACAATTGAAGAGAATGCAATACTGGAATATGCATTATGGGTTTTGTTGCACTATACTTGGATGCACAGACACTCTTCTTGTGTATTCTCTAATTTCTTTAGATAAGCTTCAGTAAAATATTGATATCTGTTATCAACTGCTGTCTTTGGAACAAACTGTTTTGAGTGGCAGCCATACCTAGTCAGAGAATTCCAGTCCTCAGGACTCTACATCCAATAATGCAAGGGTCACGAGTGCACTCATACCTCAGTGATCTGGAATTGTCATGGCTCATGCGAACATTAGAGTAGTGATTCGAGAAGATGCAACTAAGAGTTCTTCCAGGAGCTTTCCTCTTTCACAAACATGTCAGGCTTGTAGAAAATTCAGCCAGCTGCCTTTTATCCAGCTCTTGGCTGAGGTCAACTCCTTTTTCAAACCTATATGTAGATTAGGTCACAATGAGTATTTGTACAGAACTGGTATTTTGATCAATATTATACAACAGATGACTCCTTGTAGCACAGGGCTAGCTCTGGAAATGAAGGTGCAGAGTTAAGGAGCAACAGGCTATCAAAGAGATGAGTATAGTCTGAGAAGAGTGGTTTGTGTGTATTTACTATGACTCTGCTAATTACTGACAGGCCTGGCAAGCTTTATCTGTGAATCAGGATGGAAACCCATTCTGAGTGACTGACCAACCACATATTCTGATAGTACCAAAGAGTCCTGGCCAGGTGTGGGTCCTCTTGTGATAGGCACTGTACAAAGACAAGGTCGTCTTTAAGTAGAGTAAAGTCCAACACAAACAAATAACTATTAGAAACTCAAAACTATTAACTTACGAACTCTCCCACTTTAAACAACAGACTTGCTCCCTGATGAAGATATTACCAATTGAGTTCATTCTTGTAAACTTAGCAGCCAGAGGATTTCAAAATTATTAAATGCCCTGTTTGCAAATATTTACAGGGTGCTCCTAACAACATGGGAGATCAAGTCCACCTCTACCAATCCAACAATCTGCTGTCAATGCAGGAAGACGTGTGGCTGGTGCCTAAGCAAGTACTTGGAAGTGGGTCTGATCTCTGTGGGGCCATGTGGAGGAAGAGCAAGTCCTGTCCCTGTCTAACCCAGCCAGGAGAAACAGCTAGGAGCTCCAGCAGGAGCACACTCAGCTGCACATGGGAGATCAGACCCCAACTCCATGGACCAGCTGCATGAAGTTCCAGGGCTTCTGCTCTGTTCCAGAGCTTCCTGCAGCAAAGGAAGATACCCAGAAGTGGGTCTGATCTTTTTTCCTGCTCTTCCTGAGAGCAATTGTGCAGGGGAAAAGGAAGTCCCAATCTTTTCCCAGACTGGAGGATACTAGCAGTTGAAGCCAGGTGATAGGAGGAGCTGGTCTCCTCTCCTCCACTAGCTAGATTTCATGGGGAGGGAAGAGTTAATTTTAGTAGGGCAAAACCTATCACTCCTCCCCAGTCAAGCAACAGCTAGTCATAGCCAGAAATGTATCTTCTGTTGCCAAATTTCCTCTTCCCATTTAACATGACTTTCTAGCAGAACCATTAGCATCACTGAGGGAAAATATTGTCCCAGAAAGACTGAGCTTTCCATAATGTTGCTGGCTGCTCTCAGTTGCTTTCCTATTTCTGGGGATGGGGCAGTGTACATGTCCTTAAGGGTAGAGGGCCCACCATGTCTGGATTTGGTAGTGACTTTCTGCTGTTTCCTTTCTAACGGCATTCCTGTGTAGCCAAGAGGTTTTTGTCAATGTGGCCTGGTTCATATACTAATGTCTAACAGGCAGACAGAGGTACAGGATGGTGGTCCTCCATCGAATTCACCTCCAAACACCTCAGTTACCTTCAGCAGAACTGGGAGGGTATATATTGGTAAGAGCAATCATTTAAGAGATGGCTGCTGAAGATTCGAGCCCAGTACAGTGCCCCTGAGTGGCGCTGGTGGACTTTCTGCAAAGGGGGGAATGACCAGGTGCACTTGGCACTATCGGGAGCCAAGCAGGGCAGGGGGGTGGGAGTGCCGGGGTGCGTGAGGAAAATGTGTGTCCCTGCAGCGCTTCCTCCTGCGACAGAGCTGATTTTTGACGCGGGAAGGTACCATGTTCCCCTGGATACAGGTGCGGTTTTACTTGGGAAACAGCTCTCTGGCTTCTCCGCCTTGGACGCCTCCCCAGTTACCCCAGCAGCTCAGGCCGTCGGAGCAGTCCCGAAGCTGAGGAGACTAGGGATTTCCCCAGCGCTTTCCCGCTGCCTCCCCCTCTCTCCGGCCGTGGCTCCCCCGCTGGCTCTGGGTCCTGAGCCGACCGTTTGCCCAGAGAGCGACCTACTCCGCGAGCTTCTCGCCAGGGACCGAGCGAGCGGCCGGAGCGGCGCCCTACCCGGGGAGCGCCGCGAGTCTCCCAGGCAGCAGCCCGGAGCTCCCCGCTGTGCCCGCCCCGCCCGCCGCCAAACCGCCACCTGCCAACCGCCACTTTCAGAACCAGCTCTGGACAGCGCCTTCTCCGCTCACCCTTTTCCTTGTGCAGTGTCTCCCATTGGCTGGAGCTTCGCGGCGAGCTGGAGCGCTGATTGGCTCACCGAGATGCCTCTCAGCGCTGGAGGGTGGTTTTGGGGCGGGAGCACGATGGGGCTCGCGGTTGAAGTCTCTTTGAAACGTTTGTCGTTTGTGGACACCACCTCTGTCTCTCAGCCATTGGCGGAGCGATCAGGTTCGGACTTCTCCCATTGGAACATAAACCCTGTCAATCTTTTCCCATGGTGGGAGGTGGGCGTAGAGTAAGGGGGAGAAGAGAGGGTGTGGCTTGACGGAAGGTGGAGCTTAGAAGAGGAGGTGGGCATCAGTGGGCGTGGCTAAAGCAGAGGCGTGGCTGCTAGGGGTTGGCCGAGGGGCGTGGCCATCGTTGCGGGGGCGTGGCTAGGCGAGGAGGCGGGGCCGGGCAGGGGGGGGAGCCGCGCTGAGATTGCCCTTGTGTCTAGAGCTGGAAGCGGCTGGGAGCGGAGCAGCCTTCCCGTGAACCGAGGCGGGCGAGCGCGGCTGGCAGCCTCCTCCGCACCCAGCAGCGCCAGAGGGGGGGGCGGGTGCCCGGCACAGCTGCACGGGGAGGAGGGGAGAGAGACCTGCCCAGCGCCAGAGGAGGAAGGAGCCGCCTTGCCACCCGCCCCCGCGACCCTGGTCCTCCTCCTCCTCACCCCACTGGATACGGCGCAGGCAGAGGGAGACACTGCGGCGGAGGCGGCGGCGGAGGCTCCTGCTGGGGGACAGAAGCGCCCGGAGAGAGGCGGCCGGAGGAGGCTGCGGCGGGAATCTCTGCCTGGCGCCCACCCAGCCCGAGGGAAGCCCCCCAGGATGCGGCTGAGACCCAGCGCCCTTCTGCGCTTCTACAGCCTCTGCGGGCTCCTCATACAAGGTACCGCCCCCAGCTCCGTCCCGGGGACCCCGCCGCGAGGGGGAAGTGAGGGCGGCCGAGGGGGGGGGGGACCCCTGCCCTGCACCCCCGTCCTGCTCCTTCTCTCCCGCCCCTCCTTCGCAGCTCCTGGCCCCCAGCCTCCCGCCCTCCTGCCGCGCAGGAGGGACGCGAAGCGCCTCCCGAGCCTTAATCCTCCTCCCCTGCCCCCTCCCCCACCAGCCCTTCAACTCCCCGTAACCTTCCCTCCCGTCCACCCCCTGGCCCCCAGGCAAACGTGCCTCTGGCTGGGAGGGAGAGGGGGAGCCGCCGCCGCAGCCGAGTCCCTGCCGCGGGAGCGTGGCTCCTAGCGCTGCCTCATTGGCATGGGCGAGAGGCAGAAGAGAGAGGCTCGGTGCCGGGCTCGCACGCAGGAGGCGAGAGGATTTACTTTTATTTATGTAGAGGGGGAACCCACCCTGGAGCAAAGCCAGGTTTCCGAAACCTCTGTGGCTCCCGGTTTAGCTATGCCATGCAGCCTGCCGCTACTTTCTAGACTCGGGTCTTTGGGGTGGGCTTTCTTCCCCTCGCCTGTCCTCCCCCCAGCATCATCACCACCTCTCGCCTTCATTAATAGGAGCCTTCCAAGTGAAAAGTAACAGCCGCTGTGACCGCAGTGGAGGGAAATCTACAAAATACTATTATCATGCAAATGAACAGTGTGTGTGAGGGGTGGGAAGAGAAGCCCCTCCCCGCTCTCGAGACCTTTCCTTATTTTGGGGAAGGCAAGAGGAATATCAATGGCACAGGATGGAGGAACCGGCGGAGAGAGTGGGCTCCTGCTGTTGTGGGGAGGAGGAGGATGTGGCCGTGGTGCTGGAAGGAGAGTAACGGGGATCTCTCGCTCCAGCTGCAGCGTGGGGGAGTCCGGGTTCGGTCGGGTCCCCCCTTCCGCTTCCCCCCCTCTCCAGCTGATTGGGGCGAGAAGTTGCCAGATACCGTAGTGCGTGTGGGTGAAGGAGACTGAAGTTCCCCCTCGCCAAAAGCACCCCCGGAGGCCTTTACGGGATTTAAATGAGGTCAATGAGCAGTCATTCAGCAACTTCTTTGCCTTCGCCTTTTCTTTACGATGGCTGCGTGGAGAGAAGCATCCCGGCCTTTCTTATATACGGGGTTAAGGAAGGGGAAGAATCAAATGAACTAAGTGACCTTGTGGGATTTTAGTTCTTCCCTCGTCACGTCCCTGTGACATGTTGTGTGAAGTTGCTTGTATTTTCAAATCTCGTTAGTGAGCATCCTGTGCCGAGGTCTCCAGAGAGGAGATTAAATTACTTCCCTCCCCTCCAACAGCAGAAGTCATCTGCTGGGCGGCTGAAATAAACGCATCTTCTTGTATTTCTTCTGCATTCACTAACCTGCAGGCTGTATCCACTTTACCTTCTGAGGAAGTTGCGTTTAGTGGTGATGTTGAAGGGAAGAGGGGATTAAATTAATCTGGCGACTGCAAATGATGGTTGTATACTGTTTGTTTTCCTTACGGATCTGTATGAGTTGCCCAGTACGTCAATGCACAAGGCGCTCCTGTGTTGATGCTATAATGCAAGATTTATTTGAGCATGTGTGCTGGGCTGCATCGGGGGGTCGAGGCTCTTGTGTGCCTTTACGTTGCCCTGTGAATTGTCAATTCATTGCGCTCCAAGGGGAAGAGGGTGAGTGGGGAAACCTGTCTGGACTGACTTTCTCTCCCCAGTGAAATCAGGTTTGCTGCTGCTGGAGAAGAATTTGATCTTTTTCTTAAGATGTAATCAGATGCATTCAGTACATCAGATTTTTAAAAGCAAATGGTGATGTAAAAAGTGGTGGCTTTCACAACAGCTTGAGTGTGCCAGGGAAAATGCACCACTGCAAGCAGCATTGGGTTTAAATAAACAGTCCATAAAGAAAGGTGTATTCTGACTGAAAGCAGCCAAATTGGGCCTGCCCTTGTGGGAAAGGGTTCCTTCTTACTACTATCTGGCTCTCTCCTGCACTTATAAAATGTCTCCATGTTTTTAACCTCACATTTGAGATATAATTGAAGGGGGGAGAATGTCGGTCTCATTTTTCCCCCTCAGTATTCACCTACTTACCTCTAGATGAGTGCTTTTTCAGAAGGCATTTTTCTGGATGCCACCTTGAGATGCTTAGGAATGACAACCATGTTTCTGGAGTATGTCTGAGACATGAGTAATATAAATGTATCCGTTGTTTCTTTTAGTAAGATTAAAGGAGGAAAATACTGAATTTTTGCAAGGAAAATATCTGTACAGTGATGGTTGAGTTTCACTGAACACTGTTGCTCTACTCCACTTTGTTGGTACCTCAAATTTTGTTTACACAGTTTTACCATGTATTTTGGTACAGTTAGTGAGCACAGTTAAGTATATTAGACATGCACATGTGATGCTGCCAACAATAAATAAGTATGTAAAAGTAGCTTTTTCCTGTTTGGCTTGCCTTGCTCCACAAAGCTGTTAAGCAATTCAATGGATTTGTTCAAGTTTCCTCCTTTTGGGCCTTAGGATACTCAGTATTCCTCTAGTTGATTAGATGAATAAAAACTTTGTCCAGTGGATTTCAAACATTTCTGACTTCAGGTTGTGAGGACTTCATGCCAATGAAATTTAAACTAATTAAACTTAAAGACTGTGCCATGCAGGCATACTTACATGTCCAATATGGGAGTGTGGCTTTTGGGGCATTGCCTTTTAGGAGCCTATTTCAAAAATAGCCCTGGGTACTGATGAAGCACTGGAAATAGGAAGATGGCAACAAATAATGGCTAGTGCATGAAATAGCATAAGAATTAAGCAGCTAAGGTTTGTTTTTGTTGTTTGCTCTTTTCTGAAACTTCCATGGTATTACTGACTTACTGTGGGAGGGTAGATATGGTGAGAGGAGTAATAATATGTTGAGGTTAGAAGCAGTTTGTCAGATGAGTTCAGAGATGAGAAACTTGAAGTTATTCTGTTCTGCCCTTTCTAGTGGCTGGTGTAGAAACAGTACCTTCTGTAGTTTAGAAACCCTAAATTTAAGTAGTCATTACAGAAGCACTATTACAATATCCCAATGGGGCTAAATTGTTTAATTTGTTCATAATGATACTTGTCACATTTACCTACCTTTGCTTTAACTCTTCCACTAAATTAATTTAGCAATATTATTCCCTAAATGTAAAATGTTTCCAGTCTGCATTTAAAACAACTAGGGAGTTCAAATGATGCCCCCTAATTGATTTTACTTAAGAACCAAACAGTGTATTGTAAACACTTCAGGTGTGTGAAGCTATAATATTAAAGACTATTTTACAGTATTCTTTGTATAAAGAGTTGAGTTAGGATTATCCCAGAATGTAGCTGCTATAGCCCCCTGCTGTGTGATAATGCAAATGGCATCTAATATCTTAATGTGCTCTGCTTCTGAGAACACTGGATAGCAGTTTGTGATACTGAAAAACTACTTTCAGTACATTAGTGCTAACACTAGACAAACGTTTTCAGGGCAGTTACTAAAAATGCTTGAAAGTAATAATGAATTGTTGTACCTTAAATGACATTGGATAGACTACTAGAAGCCTTTTTTGTCAGAAGTTGTGATAATTGATACATCTTATCATTGAAGCTGATAGAAAACAGCTTGCTGGTAAGGACATCTTTATCATGAACACAGATTTGTTTGTAAAAAAGAAACACAAGAATTCCCATGTTGACTGACAACTTGAATTCATGGAAATAGTTAAGCTTCAATAGTTAATACTTGGTTGGGTAGGTAAGTGGTTTGAAAAAAATTAACTGCAATTTTTTTATTTGAAATCACTATTGTATACCTGTATATTATACATAATTAATGCTCATTCAACCAACTTAAATTATAGACTGGTATGGAACTGGCAAACCTATAGCACATAAATATGTTGTAAGGAACAAAGACACACTTTTCCTTGTCACTTGTACTGATCATACAAATTAAGTCATAAAATGGGTGTCTGGCCACAAGCATATTGGTTCAGTACAAATTGGATTGTCTGATTTGTAGAGATTGTTACAAAGTCTGTTTTGGTGCACAGGGAAACAAGGTAACAGATTATGGGGCTTTTGATTTTGATAAATACTTCATACATGAATTAACAAGATTAATCAAGTCAATAAGCATGATGTACAGCTTTCTTATGAGTGTGACTAGTTTAATCAAAGTTTTATCGGCTCTACACCACACATTCTTTTTGTTTAACTTATGTATGAGATGTCTAAGTTATGAATATTACCAAACTACCTTCAGAACATGGTTCTAAGTATTTAATTGGGGAACTACACATTGACACATCTTCTTGGGGTATAAGGACTGTAGCACTAAGACCTCAATAGACTTTTGTGACTAACACCCTATTAAAATTCTTGCTCCTTACCTCATTCTAAAAACCTTACATTTTTATCAAGTTCTTCATGTCAGTTAACTTGAACATTGTTTAACAATATGCAGTTGCTATTTTCCTCCCTAACACTATATTTAATAGTGGACCACCTGTTCCAGCTTATCATAAAGCAAGTGTCCACACAGAACAAGAAGCTTTGATCATGAGACCCTGGCTATTGTAACAAACCACTAGTCCTTTTTAATTGAAGTACATTGGTTGTCTTGTTGGGGGAAGTGGCTGAGGGGTGTTGGTATGCATGAGATGGAGAATTTAAGTCTGTTAGTCTCCTTTTCAGCGTTAGTTTTTCACCATTATAATGTATACATTTTTAATTCATACATGATCCTACATTAAAGTCACTTCTGGCAAAGACTGACAACAGCATTTACTTGTCGTTGTACCTGTTTGTTCAAGAGATGATAGATAGTAATGTTAGAGAGAAATTCAAAGTTGTGGTCTGAGTTTCTCTAAATGTTTCTGCATATGAAATGGTGATCAAGCAATACTTTTATGCATGCTTGCTGGAACCTTCTGAGCTCTGTCAGTGGTAGTAGAACAGCTTTATAGCTAGGACTGTAATGGCCTAAACTGTACCAGAAAAGATTTGGCCCTCTTTAAGACAATAGAAATAACTGTCAGTAATTATCTCACAATAAGAGTTCTAATACAAACCTTTAAGAAGTCAGTGGACTTTTATGGTTTGAATTTTGGAACAGTTCTTATTCTGTGGAATTGAAATTAAATTCTGATTATAAGGTATGACTAAACATCCTGAGAGAGCTGAAGTATAGTGCCACCAACCTTTTTAAACGCATAAATGTAAAAAAAATCTAAACTAGTGCAGATAGGAGATACTGATAGGCATAGGGCCCTATAATAGTGTTTCTCAACTTTTTTTTTATAAAGTGCTCCTTTAAATTTTTAAAAAATTAAGTACCCCCCAGTTCCTACAGTTTTCAGACACACAGATTTTTCTTCTACTGTTGCAACACATTTGTTTAAACAACTTAATTGTAGCTGGGCAGGTGATGACATTTTTAGGGATTAAAAAGTACAAAAATAATAAATCACTGTAAAACTTAAAACAAATTCAGTTTTCTCCAAATTTAAGTTGTGTTGACGTACCCCCCCAGACTTTTCTTGAGTACCACTAAGGGTACTTGTACCAGTGGTTGAGCAACACTGCCCTATAACACTTAACATTTCATTTGTAATGAATATACTTAGAGGACTTCAGTGTACACATCCCTTACCCTTGAAAGGGTTTTACTGTACATCTAAAAATACATAATGAAATGTTTTAAAAATGTCTGAATAGAACCATAGAGTATCAAGCCATTGAATAGCCATGCAAGGATTCTTAAGGATTTCCTTATTTTCTACTTTCATCTTTTTTGTCTTAGAAAAACCCCTTATTTCTTAAATAGATATCCGTATAGTCTGAAAATACGTGTCTTTATGTTCATCTGCAGTAGGCTAAGGCTACATCTAGACTACATCCCTCTGTCAGCAGAGGGATGTAAATGAAGCACTTTGAAAGTGCAAATGAAGCTGGGATTTAAATATCCCGTGCTTCATTTGCATAATCATGGAATGGCGCTCTTTTGAAAAAGTGCTATTTCGAAATTGAAACCGCAGTCTAGACACAGTTCTTTCGAAAACAGGGCACTTTTTTGAAAGATCCTGTAAACCCACGGCCCCATTTTCGAAAGAACCATGTCTGGACTGCAGTTTCAATTTCAAAATAACGTTTTTTCGAAAGCGCCATTACATGATTATGCAAATGAAGTGTGGGATATTTAAATCCTGGCTTCATTTGCACTTTCAAAGTGCTTCATTTACATCCCTCTGCTGACAGAGGGATGTAGTCTAGACATAGCCTTAGAGTGGATACTTTATAGTGCAATACTGAGAGGAGGTGGAGGTGCTCTAATAAAAATTGGTTTATTTGGGGAAATGTGCGGAGGGGGTACAAAGTCCAGTAAATAAGCAGTAATGCTTGAAAACATGAAACATAAGCCTATCCTGTTCAAGAAATCCACTACATTATCTCTTGCAGTGCCTAGCGTCTCATTGTTTAAAATGTAATCTGTAGATCTTCTTAAATAAGATGCAGAACTAACATGAAACGTCTTACCGTATGTTGCAATGCTTGTATGTTAAATTGAAGTGAACATAATACAGCTCTGAAAACCTTTTTTTTTTTTTTTTTATGCTGTATTTATAGTGGGGAAGGAAATGTATATTTTCTTCCTTTTTCCACAACCATCCCCCCCACCAAAAAAATCTCATCTCATTCCTGTTGAGGGACAATAGTCCACATGTTTCTGGTCCAGTGATGTGCTCTACATTTGACTGAAGAGAGTAACTGAGAGGAGGTTTATTTTCTTTTTTCCTCTAGCCAGGTATTGAACATAATGCTTGCTTGATCACAAACCCTGGCTGGTTTTAAGAATTAAGTAATCAGAAAGCTAGGAAGTAGTCATGGCTTTCACACTTAAAAATAAGCACCTCATTGTTGAGATAAAGTATGCTGATGTCATGTAAACTATAATTTTTCTATTCATTAGGCTAAATTTCATAGATGTAATTTACCCCCACTTGCCCTACAATACTGCAGATGGGTTTTGTTCCAGTTGTGGGTTTGTTTCAGTGTTTCCTTTTGCAATGTTTTATAGAAATGTGAATTTGTAAAGTGGCTTCAGACATGAGAAGTAACATACAACTTGTAACTATGTATAGCAATGTCTTAATCTTGTTGACCATAAAATAGCGTGTTTTACTTAATTTTTGATACTCTGCCACTGTAATGACTATATGACTAAGCTTTGAAATGTAATGTGTATGCTATTATGCTGGTTAATGATCTTCTCTATATCCTTGAAAGAGTAGTACAAATAAAAATTCCCTTTTCTCTGGTGCATTTATATTCATTGTAAATGGACCTGTCAGACTGCAATTGATACAACCTATCAAAATTATAAAGTATTTTTAAAGATTTTTTTTATTAGTTTGACTTGAGTTTCAGGAAATAGTGGAGGAGACATACAATTTATTTAATGACTAATGTTGAGATTGAACAAAGCTTTACAACAATTGGCAACATCACATGTCAAAATAAAAAAAGAGTGAATAGCCTTAAATTGACTTCTCAAGCGGCGTTTTACTTGACCTATCTGAAAACTCTTCTGTTAACAGCAAAAATACTTGGCTATTTTGTGTGTATGGTGTAATTGTATTTTTATCTTTAAGTGTTGATAATCAATTCTTCTGAGGCTAATGATAAGCAGTTGAATGGCTTATGTAGAGTGTTCCCCTCTAATGGGGAGAAGTGGGTGGAGAGGACGACCAAGGAAAAATGAGGCCAGATTCCTGTGATTCCAAGCATAAAGATCTAGGTTATATCTGAAATGTAAACTAAATATATTGTATATTGAATAAATGATAGCATTGATTTTTATTGATACAGTAATAATTTTGCTCTTCTTAATTAAAATGGAAGTTCTCTATATAAAACTGATCGTTGTCCGTATACAATAGTCCTTAAGCTGTGGGTAACAGTGCAGGTTTATAATGCATTACACTATGCATTTCTTTCTATTTTCAATTTGCAGGCGTGTCAAGCAACAAACCAGCACAGATACTACTTTGATCCAGCTGTGCTGGCAAGCCTTAACTCTACTTCTGCTTAGCAAAGCTCTACTCTGACAGCTCAAAAAAAGGTGTCTGATTGACAGCTCTGAGGAAAATATAAGGCCAAATTAACTCACAGTAGCAGTTACCGTAGACACTTTGGGATAAATATCTGAACAAATGGAAAATACCACACTGACCTACATGTGCTGGATTATCTGTAACTTGACCTGCTTTCATTCCTGCCATGCTAAGTAGAAGGAGACTGCTCTGATTAGTCCCTAACCAGGGAAAAACCCATCTAGTTGAAGCAGAAGCAATCAGTTTTTCAGAATTATGTAGGATTTATGAGCACTGGCCTCTTTATTAAAAAAACCCCAAAACTTCAGCTGTGTAGGTTTGATAATTATGATTTGTAATTTTTTGACCATTTAGATAATCAGTTGAACATGGCTATGTAATAAAACATTCAAAAGTAGGACAGACGGATATTTTAAAGAAGAGAAATTACTATTAATACAATATTACTAACAAGGAGAAATACAAACCCTTCAGTTAAAGTTGCATCTTTGTAGAAATTAAAACTGGTTATTCAGAATCCTTTGCAATTACCCTCCATTTCTGTTTCCACCCATGATGGCTTTTTCTCTTAAGGTGTGTCTACACTGCGGGGCTTAACTCAAAATAAGCTTTGCAAATTGAGCTACATCAATTGCGTATCATATTTCAAAATAGCTTATTTCAAAATAGGGAGTGTCTACACAGCACTTATTTTGAAATAGAGCACTCTTCCTCTGACTTCGCTTGTTCTTTATACAATGAGGGTTACATGAGTTGGAGTAAGAAGTCCTCCAGCTTGACAGTATTTTGACACTATTTCAAAATAACTGCCTGCTGTGTAGACGCAGACTAGCATTATTTTAAAATAACTTAGTTTTTTCAAAATAGTGTTGCAGTGTAGATGTACCCTTACATTTGGCTAATGCATTGGTAATGCTAATGTGGAGGGTATGTATATATATATAAATAAATAAAGCTTAGCTTTTAGTTGCAGGAGTCAAATACATAGCTGCATGCCTTTATTTTGGTTTGGTGTATCAACGTGATACACTTCGTAACATGCATCTATTTCTAGAGGAAGAAAAGAAATCACTGGCTCTTCTACTGTCTAAAGAAAAGCAAATACACTGTTCAGTTTTGTCTAACACTAGGTTGAAACCTTTCTTCTCAGGGTCAACTGTGCTGAGAAACTTACTTTATGGTTCAAAATATAAAGAGTGAAATGTTGTTCTGCATCTGACAAATTGAGAAACTAAAGGCACTGACTAGAGAGAGTCACTGAACAGTTTACTAATCAAGGATTAAACACTATCTGTAAATCTGCAACAAAGTCCATAAAAAGACTATAATTTACAGTGGTACTTCCCTCATCTTGGGCCTTTCATTAGCATCTAAAATCACTGAAACTGGAAGTTAAAGATTCTCTCTTTACGATGATTGGGGAATGTTCAACATTCAGATAGTACTACAGTAGTTGACTAAAAATGGAACTGGAAGTGTACTAGCGTAAGTATATTTTTCCAGTTCCCCTATCAAACCGTACATTTTTGTAGAATACACAAATTAAATCTAGACACCCCTAATGCTAATATATACATGTACTGGACTGGTGACAGCTGCTTCCCAAATCTATATGGACTAGCAGGGCCTGGGAACAATACTACTGACCTAGCAGCAACCTCCATTCCTATGAATGGATATGTACAGGATCCAAATGGGGTTGCTCTCACCCTCAGTCAAAAAAAAGTGCTAATGTGGAATCTTTAACATGTGTAATGTAATGGTGGGAGATTATTTTTTGCAATTTACGTAAGATTATGGAGATCTGCCAGCCAACCATCTATTTTGGCTGATTAAAATGACAAGAAGGTGTCTACTCTTATAGCTTTTTTTTTTTTTTGTGTGCTTCCACTGTGTACCAGTTCCGCCCCCCCTCCCCCGCCCACCACCACCACCACCACCTCTATCATAGCTTTGGAGGCTGCATACTCAGTATTTTTCTATCCAATAAAACCAAAGCCTGGTATTTAATACCTGATGCAGAAGTCTTAATTTGACAAGTCAGAAATGACAACCCAAACTTAGGTTACAAAAGCAAATGAGAACTAGCACAATACTCTATATCTGTACTATTGTTCAAATTTAAAAGAACTTGTACAAATTGTAGGCGAACAGCTTCCCAAGAGGGGGCAACATCAAAATTTTCTGTTAGTTAAAATATCTTCCTATTGGTATATAGGGTGGTTTAGTTTTAAATCAGTGATTCAAATAACTGATTTAAATTACAATTTAAAAATCAGCAAGCAATAAACCTTTATTTCAACTGTCTGTTTTAATTGTTTTGTTTATGCATTATCTAAATTTTTCCTAAAGTTTGATTCTCACTGGTTGCTAGATATTAAATCAACTTGATTGGCAAATAAATAGCCTTTTAGCCTTAGCTCTGCTTATGCTAACCAGCATGATATACCATAACTTCTAGCTAATCGCTATTTATGCAATTCAAAGCTTACTATACATTTATACAGATTAATTTTTACATTATATTGTAAGAGAAAATAGCAAATAATGCATTTTTGACTTTTGATTCATGACCTGTGCCAAGCTCAACTAGGATGGAAATTCAGTTAAATGCAGAATTTTATTTTTAATCTATTAGAAACATTAAAATTTACCAAAGTTATCAAAACATGATTTGCATATAAAAAGAAGCATTCACTATAGATAGTGACTGAATTTTATGTACTTCATGAATTCAGAAACTCTGGATTTTGCCTTCTCATACCTAATTTTTATTTGTAGCTTGGAAGAGGAAAAAAAATTTCCTGGTCTTAGAATTCCTGTTGGGTCCCATTTTTGAAGGAACTCATTGAACTGACATAGTTGAATAAACTGGACAATGAAGTGGCTACTGATTTTGAGATCTAGTTAAGCACTTTAACAAACTCCAATTTCAGATGCAGAGCCAGTGGCCCCAAATAAAATGAGGTGTTTATCAGGCATTATCAGTTCCAGCTGTTAGCCTTGAAAAATATTCTTGAAGGTGCTCCTAGAATAATCTACTACTTCCTTAATCTGTCCTTCCTGAGGTACATTCTCCAGCGTAGTTTAGGAAATACCTGGAGAACGTAGACATGTCTTTTTGGACAAAATATCTTTTTATTAACTAAACTAATAATCTCTACTATAGTGTAATCTAAAATCATGTATTAGGTACACATCCCTCATTACATATTAAAGAGCATTCAGACATAATAGCAAAGTTTAAATGATGCACTGTCACAGATGGCCAGTCTGAGACAGATTGCAGAGACAGACTTTAACTTAAAGTATAGAAATTGTACATAGGATGTTAATTCTGATTTCCTTATCTCAGACATACACATAAGATTCTACACTGTACTTATGCTATACTGTAATATAAAATGAACAAGCTTAATTGATGACACTGCATTGTATATGACTTTTTTCCCCCACGAAACATGCATGTATTACCTTGGTAAGGTGTACAAATCAACTGCTTCCAAAATACTGGGAAACACATTCTTGCAGTTTGCCCCCAGAAAGGTGATTAATCTCTCACTTTATAACAAACCTATGTAATAGCTTGTAATTTAAGTTATTTCAATAAAATCTAAAGTAAATGAATGGGTAATGCATATTTGAAAACATTTATATAGGGAACTAGGTGGTGCTGTTCTTTCATCTTTCTATCTTAGTAATTCAGCTAACAATTGTCTCAGAATATCAGAATTTTTCTACAGAGGAATTTAGCTATACAACACATTTATTTTAAACATACATATTTAACTCAGATGAATGTTAACTAGAAATATTTAACTTAGCATTTACAAAAAAGATTATCCAAAAACTTCTGCAGCCAACTAACTTGGCTTATAGTTAAAACAGCAACTAAACACCTGCAGTTACTTCATTTTTCTTGATTTCCTAATTATGGAATATTCTTTAGCATCACTTCCAATCCACTTACTTTTACTCAGTACTGTTCTGTCAGACTAATTTGTCATGCATGATTACTGAAAAATGACTCAAATTTTTCTGTAACCCTTCCGCTGGGTAGGCCCGGCAGCAACCAGGGCTGGATTCAATGTCTAGGGGTCCATCTCACACAGAACCGGCTCGAGCCCCCACCCAGTAGCCTGGGAAATTCACACACCCCTAGGCATCTCTGAGAGGCAATGCTTCCACTCGCACGCACAGAGTCTGAGTGTAGAAAAGAAACTTTTAATGAAAGAGAGAGAAGTCACATGGCATTATCTTGGGAAAATACCACAACAGAGTTCTTAGTCCCCCTCCCCCATGAGTAACTGTCCCAGCTCAAAAATGATTGAGCAATGTCTTTTGCCTATCAGACTCACTAGTCCACCAAGGTAAGGGTTCCATTCACTTACCCAAACTTCCTCCGTACCCACTTCAGACGCCCCACTTACAGCTCTGTCCAGTCAGTGCAGACCCTGACACATCATCCGGATGACTCCCCTCCTTGAGCCTGAGGCTAGGCCACCTTTGTGCTGCTCCTGTAGTCCACTGGCCGCTCCCGCCAGCCGGTCCGCTGGCTGCCTGCCGCCGCTCCTACCGGCCGATCGTTGGTCGTTCCCGCCAGCCGCTCCTCTGGCCGCTGCTCCTACGGGCCACCTGCCGGTCGTTCCTGCCAGCCGCTCCACTGGCTGCCTGCCACCACTCCTACTGGCTGTCCGCCGGTCGTTCCTGCCAGCCGCTCCGCTGGCCGTTTGCCACCGCTCCTACCAGCCGCCTGCTGGTTGTTCCCGCCAGCCAATCCACTGGCTGCAATGGATCTGGCTCCTGGCCAAACCAGTGATTTCAACTCTTTAGCCACCACCTAGGCTGGCAAAAGATTCCAGCTTCCACTGGACTAGTAAAAAGACTCCTCATGGAGTCTGCTTTAGGTCTGTCCTTAAAACCAGGGAGAAAGGGGCAGGTTGAGCCAGTCTTACAGCTCACACCTGGCAGGCATGAAGCAGGCTGACTCAGCCCTCAAGCCCTTCCCCCCCAAACTCAGTTTACTCAACTCTGGCAGGGGGGAGGCTTGTTCCTCTGAGACCTCTTACAATGATGGTGTCTCTCCTGCAAGCACTGGTGTCATATTTTACAGTTCCCACATTTAGGGGTAACATGATTTGTGACCCCCGCAACAGCCCCAAATTAGTTAGAATACACCACATTCCATTCCAACACTGATCCTCCATCAGCCCTGGCTGAATTGGATTTACATAGCCACACCTCGGATTCCTTCCCCCTCCTGGCATAAGCTGTATTTACATATCTACAGTTAACAGTTACTTATCTTGCAGAGCTAAACAATTGGGCTATGTCTACACTCGCAGCTTCTTGCACAAGTATGGCCGTTCTTGTGCAAGAATCTGCAGAGCATCCACACTGCCCGCCCGTTCTTGCGCAAGGAAATTTACAGTACGGCGTGGTAAGAGAGGGCTTCTTGCACAAGAGCTATGCTCTTTTTAAACAAGTGTAAGCCCTCTTGCGCAGGAGCTCTTGTGCAAGAGGGCAGTGTGGATGCTTGGCAGGAATTTCTTGCGCAAGAAAGCCCTATGGCTAAAATGGCCATCTGAGCTTTCTTGCTCAAGAGAGCATCCACACTGCCATGGATGCTCTTGCACAAAAGCACAGCTTGCACATGGCAGTGTGGATGTTTTCTTGCACAAGATGACTTGCACAAGAACCCTTGTGCAAGATGTTCTTGCGCAAGAAGCCGCCAGTGTAGACATAGCCTTGGAGTGAGCACCCCCACCCCCAGGGCAGCTCTCTCCTTCCAGCTGGCTGACAGCAAACAGCAATTCAGCCTCTGCTTACATTTCTGATAACTTTAAAGAGGATTCTTGGTTTCACTAACTTTTTGGAATTTCTTTGATTATGCAACTGGATTGGCACTGAGGTGAGGAAAATTGCCTACCATCTGTATTAGAAATGTGAAAGTGTAAACATGTTCATAGTTAAATGATGATCCTGGCCTAATCTGTTAACCTTCATAGTTACATGCAGGTCTCCTTCTCCCCCACCCCACATGATGCTGTCTATCTTAAAAGCCGGTCCCCTCCGGCTCCTTGGTGTCACCTGCCCTCCTCCCCCGCAACAGCAGGGGAGGCTGTGGCAAAGCAGTCTCTGTCCACAGTGGCCCCGAGCTTTCCGCGGCCAGAGGTTGCTCTATGGGATGCAGAGCAGCCTCTGTCCACAGTAAACTTGGGCCTGACACAGGCAGAGGCTGCTTCTCGGCAGCAGCCCCTGCCTGTGGGGGGGGTCTGAACTCCCTGTGGACAGAGGCTTCTCCACATCCCACAGAACAGCCTCTGTCTGTGGGGAAATTGGACCCCCCACATGGACAGGGGTTGCTGCCACCCTGCACTGCTGCATCTGTATCCAGTTTTTAAACTGGATCCCCTCACAGACCAGCTCTGCCTGCCATCTCTCGCTGCTATCTCTGATTTAGAGGCAGCAGTGTGGGATGGCAGGAGGCTCCCTGACAGTGGGGCCAGGAGCACACTTGTTGCAGCCCCACCCTGGGGACTATTGAACTATTGAACACTTAATGTGCTTACACAACTATTCAATTAAACACAGGGGCGGCCCTAGACTAGCTGCCAGCAACTGGGACTCTAGGCGAACCATGCAATCGGCGCCCCCACCTCCAAACTCCTCAATGATATTGTGCCACCATTTGGCGCCCCATTTAACTTGGCGCCCTAGGTGACCGCCTAGTTCGCCTATATGGACGGGCCGCCCCAATTAAACATTATCAAACATCCCTAGTAAATGTTTAACTGCTGAAATTTTCAATGGTTTCATGTTTACTTGAATAAACACATTTTAAGATCCCTAATTTGTATCATATCAACGTGTGAGGGTTTTTTGATGTTTTAATGGACTTCACTTTACAATTGTTTTTTCTTGCCTGTATCAAATTTATGTAAGCATGATGTCATTTCAAAAAGTTTATTATACTGTATTATGGAATAGTTAAAATTGGAAATCTGGGAAGAATATGGCTTTCTCACCATAGACAGGCAGGTGAGACGGATGCGTTATGTTCACTTCATGCATTTTATAGAAAATGTGTTTTGGGAGGAGGATTTACTGCAAATTATTTGGATTTAAATAAACAGCAGCAATAAAATCTAAGGAAGACATGCATCACTATACTAACCAATACTAAATCAGTCATTCACTGCTGGTTTACATGTGCACTCTCCACTCAAAAACAATATGGGACCCTTAATCAAGTTGAAGACTTTTAAATCTAGAAAAAAAATTAACATCTTAAATATCAAAAATAGTAATGAGAAACACCTATAACATCTCTGGTGTTGAAATAACTAATCAACTAACTGTTGTCAGTAAGCGGTTAAGCTTTAGTATGTCTGATGGTACATGTGTGCGCACACACCAGTAATCTGAACATTCAGAATTTAATGTCTGTGGCACATCAGATTTTACATCATTAAAAGATTCTGGTTACAGAATTTGAATTCTGAATTACCTCTCTACATCACTGTTCTGCATGTCCCTATTTGTAAATTATTTTAGGGTTTTTTTGCAAATTTGATAATTACAGTTTCGAAAGTAGAGAACTGAATTCTGATGGCTGCAAAAAGCTTTTATCTTCGTTGCTGTTGTTGACTTCTTTTGTTGTTGACCTGGGTTTAGCGTAACTCTTTGCTAAATTAAACAAATGGAACTCTGTTGAACCCTGTGCATGGCTCTACTTAGTGCATGTGGCTAAATTGCTTCCAGCCTAATTACACCAGTTTTCTATTACCCTGGTCATTCCTTAGCTCTGTTGAACATGATATGATGACGTTGTTTGTGCATTAATGGCAAACAATTAAGTGAAAGCAATTTGTGAGAAAGCAGTATGGACTGTTAGTTTACATAAGATTATGAAATCATTTTTGGTTTTGTGCAGGCTTGATCATGCATTAAAGAGGAGTGAGTTATCCCATTAACTCTCCATTGAACTTGTGATGTTGGGGAGAAAAAACGCTTGAATAGACAATTGCCCAAAATACTATATAAAATTTCTTTTTGTTAAATCTACTTGTCAAAGATTGCAAGAATACTTAATATTGCAACATTAGCCAGAATGTTTGTCTTGTCACAAGTTACACTGGACAAGGGTCTTAAGAGGTAGCAAGAAGGCAGCACTTAAAATGTCACTCTTATGGCTCACACTTTGCTGCTTCTTTCTTTTCCGTACTTCAGCGAGTGTGTATGTTAGTACTTACTTGTCAACTCCTTATTTTGGGGAATTTTTTTTGGTGTAGGAAAAAGCTTTCTTCCCACTGTGGGTAGTTTTTATCTTCATAAGGAAACACTTGGCCACAAACTAAAAAACATTTTGAGCAGCCTTTTCTATATATGTTATCCGTGTCAGCACACTCAACACAGGGGGAATATGCTTTAAAAAGTGTCCAGTAAATAATTAATGCTTCTGCTCTGCATTCTGTTTTTAAATAAAATGTTCTTTTGTGTGATCTTGGAATATCATTATCACTTTTTGTTTCTTCTAGCGGGAATTAGAGTTGGCTATAAAAGTTTGAATTAACAATAGTGAAAATAACTCTCTGTAGTAAACATTACTTGGATATGCTAGAGTTCATCAATCTAATTATGTAGAAGGAAAAAAAACCCTCAGCCCTCACAAGCCAAAGAGTGAGTATGAAAAAGCTGAATTGGTGTATTTAGTTTAAACTAAACTTGGTACATTCCCCTTGGTATTAACCCATTACAGGCACCAGAGGGATCAAATATTATTCCAGGAATATACTAAAAAAACTAGTTTATTGTAGAACATATTTGTGTTCAGATGCACACTAAGACCTAATTCATAGAATTTATTAAATGAGATGTATACTTTTTACTGAATACTGCTTATACTAGAAAGAAATCTGGAACTTTCTTGAATCCAAATAGTTAGTTAGTTACATATCAATTACATTCATATAATCTAGAATCATGGTTTGTTTAGTGAGATCTATCTAGATTCATTAATCTGAATCCTGAGAATATAATTGTGGCTTTTTTAGATTGTGCTAGGCAATACTAATATCTCATTTATGTCTGAGAAGAAAACTCATGCTCACCTTGTGGTTTTTAAAGGGTATTACAGACTTTGCATTTTCATCTCTGGATCTTACCCCTTCCCCCTTCCCTTAGTCCCTCGCCATCAGGTTTTTGTTGATATGGTGAGTCTTATATAGATACTGCAGTTATCCTTTTTGCATTTTGTTTTTAGCTAATAATGGAAGAATTGGTGCAAAATAAATATCACATTTATGTCCATGAGCTGAAATGTGACTTCACTTAATCACAGTTCATCTTAGTGCTACTTTTTGCAGCAATTTTTGGTTAATGTAGGTCTGAGAAATGTAGTTATTTTCTAAAGCAGTATTGTCATAGCACAATCCCTATCAAGGTCAATCTTCTCTAGGAATAGTGGGGTTTTCAGATTTGGCTGAATCACTGCCTTGAATCTTAATTAAGCTTAAACTAAACATATTGATCCAGTTCTCTCTCATGGAGTTCAGAAAGCATCTTGCTTCTAAACAAGCATATACTGGACAGACTTTTGAACAGTTATGGAGACCCTTCTCATTATGTACCATGTAATTCACTTCTGGGTTCCCTACACTGCACACTGCCAGGTCATTTGCAAGTCTTTCTGGCATACTATTCTACTTTAAGGCAAAATTTATTTCCCAAACCTTGTAAATTAAGGAAACAGTTTGGAAGTCACTATTTTTTGTTTAATTTCTCTCATTGTAGTGTTGCTAACTTTTCTGACTCAAATGTGAATGATGTAATTTTGGTACCAGATACACTTTGGTTGGAGCTCCAAAGTATTGTCTGAGTCTTACTTATCAATGTCCTGTAATCTAAGGGACAAGGTATTAAATTTCAAGGCCAAAGGCCATGTTTATCTTTTTTTTTAACTGTTATTTAATACCATGGTATGTGCAAAGGTCATGTGTTTTTACCTGTTACCTTGTGCTTTTTTTTAAGTTAAACTAAGAACATGAATAAGGTTGCTTACAGCAGAACTGGGACTATAACCCAGGTCTCAAAGGTAAGGGAGAACTCTCATCCACTTCGTCACTGCATTTCAGAAGGACAATGTCATCATGCTTCTATACTAGAGATGCAGTTCTTCAGCTTAAGTCTGGGTGGTCAATGATTTTTGATGGGAGGGCCACTCCAAGATTTTGGCAAGCGGTCAAGGGCCACAGTTTCCTGGGGAGAGGGGTGTTGCAGGGTCTACGATGGGGGGGAGGGGTGTAGAAGGGAGCTTGGGATAGGAGACTGGGGTGCAGAAAGAGGGGTGGAGTTTGAGGGGGAGTTTGGGTGAAGGAGGAGATTGTCATCTTGGGCAGGGGATTGAGGTGCAGGGTCCAGGAGAAGGATATAGGTGCAAGAGAGGATTTTGGCTTGGGAGAGGGGTATAGAAGGGGGTGCAGGGTCTGGGTGGCAGTTGGGACCTGGGGGAAGGGTATGAAGAGGGTTTGGGTGCTGACCTGTGGCTGGAGGGGGTGGTGACCTGTCAGTACCTCTGTAGACCCCGAGGCAGGCTCCCTGCCTGCTGCAGTCTAAATGGCTGGCTGTTCCCTATGGTACTCTTCTCTGGGCTTCAGCTGGAGTAAGGGAAATTTCGTGCACTGCCCCTGCCCTGGGCCCAATCTCTCAGCTCCTGTTGGCTGGTTTCTCAGGAGCTGAGAAATTATGCTTGGGGCGAGAGCTGCATGCAAAGCCTGCCCCCTCCCTTTTTGTGTCTGGAGCAGATAGCTCCTTAAAGTGGCATGGGACTATTCTATGCCTGAGGGTCCTGGCAAGGCAGCTCTTGGGCTAGATCCCATGGCTTGGTGGGCCAGATCTTGCCTGAAGGCTGGACCATGCCGGCCCCTGGCTTAAGTGACAGAGGCTCCTGTTTTTATGTCCACAGGTCCTGTGTTCAGTCTGTGCGTGCGTACACACACACACACGGCAATATTGCATAGCCCTATGCATTCTGTAACCAGTAAACTATCTTTTTCTGAAACCAGGAAGAGGAAAGCAATAATCCTGATATCCAAAATGTATTTCTTTAACAGGGAGGTTCCTCAACTCTGACCCCCTTAGTTTATGGAAGTCTTGTCTGCATGGGTCAGCTCTTTGACTCCACTGGCTATAGTCAAGAGATCAAAAGTTAAACTGGTCTTCAGAAGCATCTGTCTGGATTTATACTTCCTTGATTGCATTTTTTAAAAGTACTCTTAAACGATGATTAATGTTTTTCTTTTGGGATGCACTAAGCATATGTGTGTATATTTGAGCTGCACATGTGGGCTCACATACTACTGTTAATTTATTATATTTGATCAACTATTTAGAAAATACATTAAAAATATGCCCTACCTCAGCTGTTTTTCTTTTTCTCTTCTTTATTCATATGCATATAGTCTACTCCCACTTGTTCTCCAAAAAATTAAATTCTTCCCAAAATATTTTAATGTCTGCTTATTTGGTCAAAATAACATAATATATAGTAGTATGAGCTTTAGTGGGTAAAACCCAAAATATAGTATGTTTGTCTCTAGGCCCAAGTTTACACTAGGGAGTTATTTCACAATAACCCCTCTCATTTAGAAAGAATAAGTGGAGTGTCCACACTACCAAGCCCATTATTTCAAAATAACAGAATGGTTATTTCGAAATCTGTACTCCTACTTTCCTCGGGGAATAAGCTTATTTCAAAACAGTTATTTTGGGAGTTATTATTTCAAATGTAGTTATTTCCAAATTTCCTAGTGTACACATGCCCTAAGGTGCCACAGGACTACTCATTGTTGACAATATAATTTTGCCAGTTTGAATTATTTTGGTGATGTATTTAAAAATATTTGTAAACTCGGTGACAATATAGGTTACAAGATTCAGGAAATGTTTTTTGACAAATAGATTCTTTTAGTAGGCATACTCATGCATACCTTTGAGTACTTCAATTAAAATGCAATACAGAAATGTATTTTCCATCCTCTTTAGAAGGAGTGCACAGACTTAGGGGTCTTGGGGGTAACACAGGAGCTGAGGAAGGAAGGAAGGAATTACCAGGAAGGAACCTGGAGGGTGGTTGAGTGTGGGTGGGACAAGTGTAGGATAGACTTCTTTGGGGTATACTTCCCCCCCTCAGTTAGACTCACCATTTGCTTCTGTCCACATCTGTCCCTGCACCCCCATTCTTTCAGCCTCTGCCCCAGTCAGTACCCCCACTAGCCCTTCCGAAGCCCCATTTATGAGACTCCTGCCTCATGCCCCATTTGCCCCTCACCCACATACATCCTGTGCCTCCTGATCTGGTACTGTGGACAGGGCACTAAGGGATGCATCCTTCTCTCCTCGCTGTTGGCTGCTGTGGCTAGTGAGCCTGCTGCCATCTATTCTAGCACCACATCAGCCCCTGGTGGGCCAAAGTTGTAACTATAGCACCTCTCCAGAAAAAAAAAACCAAAAACAGAGGTATAAGAATTCTGCTTGTGTCTAGCAGTGCAAAATTCCCCTAGGAGCAATACTTTTTTGTGTTTGATTTAAATGTGCTTTTTCTTTTCCTGAGTTATCATTTTGCTGGTATTAAGTTCTCCTTGCCAGCTCTTGATCTTTCTTCCCTTTTTGTTACACTTCAGGGCTGCAGGGAGATACTGTCCACTTCCTGGAGTGGGGCTGGGCAAGGGCAAGCAGGCTCAAGACACACAAGACTTTGGTGGCTCTAACAAATTACACAGTCGCTTCAGGGAGTAGCCGAGTTAGTCTGTACAGGATAAACTTAAAAAGCAACAAATGGTCTGGCAGCACTTTATAGACTAACAAAACATATAGATGGTATCATGAGCTTTCGTGGGCACAGCTTCAGTCATCTGAAGAAGTGGGCTGTGCCCTCAAATGCTCATGATACCAAATTACACAGTGTAATTCCACCTCTGCACTTAAGTCCAGGAAGTAGCAAAGATGGGTAACCCAGCAGTATCTGTGTATCATTCTTTGTTTGGGACTGCAGTGAACATGCTTTTGGAGTTAAAGCAGTTGTGATGCTGCAGATGCTTTAGGAAAGTTTTTATTTACCCATGTGTTAACTGAAGTAAGAATGCTCTGTTTGATAAAAGTACATTACAAGATTATCCATTTTCTTGTTTGTGACAACTAGTGTTGTAAAAACCAAGTTAATCAGTTAAACCCAGCATTTAACCAGTTAACTATTAAACCGATTAAATGGGGATGGCCAGCTCCCAACCTCTCCTCACTGTCTGCACGAGGCTGGAGCAGTAACTGGTTAACTTTTCACATCCCTAGTGACAAATGACCAAAATGATGCAGAAATGCACATCCTAGTACTTAGTCTTATTTGTGCAAAATTTCCATTTAAAGTCCATGGATACTTTGCATAAGTCTGTAAATTTGAATAAGATAAGCTTTTTACTTTGTAATTCTCCAAAGTGCTTAGTGAAGTCACTTGTGTAATGAAGATTTCTTGTAAAAGTCTGTAAGTCCTCCAGAGGCACAGTCCCCAACTGAAGCACAGCAGATATCCAGAAACTGGTATAGTGATGTAAAAAGACTCCTTGTACATTGTAGTTTACTTATACAAAAGCTGCATACATGTGCATCATTTCAAGTATGCAAATTAACTTTTATCAGACCATTCTATAAGGCTGGGGCAGACAGGGCAGTTCCAGTCGGCTGCCGCCACTGCATTTAGCTGCACAGCTGTAGGTATCAGTGATGGCAGCACTTGTTAGCTGCAAATCCCTGTTCCTGGTCAATTGGAGTGGTGGGATGCTGCTTCTCACAGCTCTCATTGACCCGATCTATACTGCAGGCTGGTATTTGTCCACTCCTTCCCTAAGGTACACTGCTACCACTTATGTTGGAACATAGACCTGATCTTGTCAGGTGCTGTTAACCCAAGAACCTCTTGTGGATATTGGATAACATGTAGATTAACTTGGTTCTAGAAACCAAGGGAACAATCTAACTGTATATTGCTGTTGGAAAAATATTTACTAATTTTACTTTTAACATATAGGATTATTTAACTTAAACACTTTTTTCCAATTTACTTTATATCTCAAAAAGCAATGTGAATATTCACTGCTTCTTTAGTCGGTGATTTTTTTTCAAATTCTATCATCTGTGCTTCCTGAAAGACCTACAAAAGGTAAAAAACATTTTCAGTAGGAAATCTAACTGTAAAACAAACGGGGGACATGAAGGCATAGATTAAACAAATTCTTACTCTCTAAAGTGAGTGACTGGATTTCAAGTTGAGAAGTCTCATAGGGATAGCCATGTTAGTCTGTAACTTGAAATCCAACAAGTAGTCCTGTGGCACCTTAGGCTATATCTACACTGGGAAATTATTTCAAAATAATTTATCTGAAATAACTTCCGAAATAACTATTTTGAAATGAGCTTATTCCCCAAGGAAAGCAGGAGTTATTTCAAAATAACCAGCCTCTTATTTCAAAAGAACAGGCTTGGTAGTATGGACGCTCACCTTGTTTTGAAATAAGGGGAGTTATTTTAAAATAACTCTCCAGTGTATACATGTCCTGTGTTACCATTTCTAATATCTGTTTTGTGTCCATTAAACCTTTGTCATAAAGAGTGTCCAATCTGGCCAATATATATGGCAGAAGGGCATTGCTGGCACTCAATGGCATATATCACATTAGAGGATATGCAGTTACACGAACCTCTGATGTTGTGTCTTAGTGGTTAGGTCCTGTGTTGGTGTCACTTGTATAGATGAACTTGTACAGAGTTAGAAACGGGTTTATTGCAGGGGTAGGTTACTGGGTGAGTGTGTCTGAGGTGTGATGTATGGCTGAAGGAATTTGTTTCAGGTTAAGGGATTGTTTGTAGATGAGGACTGACCCGTTTCCCAAGGCCTGTGAAAGTGAGATATCATCTTCCAGAATAGGTTGTAGACCAGTGGTCTCCAACCTTTTAAGCATGAGAACACTTTTTGAATTTAAGTACAATCCAAGATCTACCTCAAACCCACATATCTTTGTCCCATCTCCTTTATGCTCCTCCGAGGCCCCACCCCTTGCTCACTCTATCCTCCTTCCCCCCCCCCCATCCTCCCTCACTTTCACCGGGCAGGGGCAGTGGGTTGGGGTACAGGCTCTGGTCTGATTAAGGGATTTGGAGTGCGAGAGGGGCTCTGAGATGAGCGTGGGGCAGGCAGTTGGGGTTCTAGGTGCAGGCTCTGGGAGGATGTTTGGATGCAGGGTGCTTGGGGCTAGGGCAGGGGTTTGGAGTGCAGGAGGGGTTTCATGACTGGGATTGAGTTTCAGGATGTGGGCTCCGACTGGACACTGCTTACCTCAGGTGGTTCCTGGCTGGTGGTGCAGTGGGCCTAAAGGAGGTTCACCCCTGCCCCACTCCCAAAAGCAGCCAGCAACTGCATCCCAAGTCCTGTTGTGGTTCCCCGCCCCCCCCCGCCTTGCTCTGTGGAGATAGGATACAGGGTGGGAGAGGGGGCTCCCTCCCTTGCCCTGCACAGCAAGCAGGAGGCTCCTGTGAGTCGGGGGAGGCATCTCCAAAGCATAGGGCAGAAGGTGTGCAGCAGTAGGGGGAGGGGCAGCTGAAGTGCTGCGTTTGATAGCCTCTTGGCCAAATCAGTCAGGATCACCTTTCAGAGGCTCCATGATCTACTGGTTGGTGATCACTGTTGTAGACTGTCAATGGTGGACTGGAGGTGTTAAAGATGGGGACTGTAGGTGATGACTAGTCGTGTTCTGTTATTTTCCTTGTTGGGCCGTCTTGAAGAACCAGATTCCTGGGTACTCGTCTGGCTCTGTCAATCTGTTTCTTAATTTCCCATGTGGGTATTTAAGTTTTAAGAATTCCTGATAAAGATCTTGTGTTTGTCTTTTCCTGTGGGATTGGAGCAAATCTGGTGAAATTTCACATGCCAACTACAGAGAGAGAGAGAATGCAGAATTGACCTTCATATGCAAATTTGACACTGTTTCCCTGGGTTTGAACAAAGACTAGAAGTGGATGGCCCATTATAAAACCAGCTTTCCTTACATTCAATACCCCATTGACATAAAAAGTTAAGTATGGGACACTTCCTGCCTAACAAATTAGCCTCAATAACACCGGCATTACAATTGACAGTTGTTTTTCTTTCCACTCTTTCTTTTTCTGTTAGATATTTTGAGGGCCCCCCCCCTCCTTTTTTCCACTCATGCTCATCTGAGGAAGTGGGTATTGTCCATGAAGGTTCATGATACTATATATACACACAACTTTGTTGGTCTCAAAGGGCATGTATACGCTGGGGAATTATTTTGAAATAACTCGCCTTATTTCAAAACAACAAGGTGAGTGTCCACACTACCAAGCCTGTTTTTTCAAAATAAAGGACTTGTTATTTTGAAGTAATTCCTGCTTGTGAAGAGGAATAAGCTTATTTTGAAATGTTTGTTGGGAGTTATTTCGAAATAACCTGGTAGTGTAGATGTAGCCACAGAGAAAATGGGAAGGGAACTTTTAACCTGCCTGGGCACTCAATGGATTCAAAATTAGCCATTCTTGTACAAAGGAATTTCACTTTTTTTCCTTTCCACTCTCCCTTCTTTTTCTGTTATATATTCTGAGGGTCTCCCTTTTTTCTCCACTCAAGCTCATCTGAGGAAGTGGGTTTTGCCCACAAAAACTTGATACTATATATACATTTTTGTTAGGTCCTAAGACTTTGTTTACACTACAAGGTTATTTTGAAATAAGTTATTCAGAAATAATAACTCCTGAAATAACTATTTTGAAATAAGCTTATTCCTCTTCACCAGCAGGAGTCATTTTGAAAGAACAAGCCCATTATTTTTAAATAACAGGCTTGGTGGTGTAGATGCTTGCCTTCTTATCATATATATATATAGTAGCCCAATGTCTGTGACTCTGTAACGCTGTAGCGTTACGTCTTGCCTCTGCGGGGTGCTGTTGCCTCCCACCATGGCACTCGGCTGACTTCTGCGCCGCTCAGCCGGGCTGCCGCGGAGGAGCAAGCGGCGCAATCGGCCGTTTGGGCGCCGTGGTCCCCATGCAACACCCCTGTGCTGCATGGGGAGTGCGGGGCCCAAACGGCTGCTTGCGCTGCTTGCTCCCCCACGGCAGCCCAGCTGAGTGGCGCAGAAGTCAGCCAAGCACCAAGGGGGGCGGGGCGGTGACGTACACAGCCAGGGGGCGGGGCCTGGACGAGCGTGCATCCCGACGGAGACAGAGGAGAGCGGAGAGAGAGTGAGAGGCAGGAGGGGGAGAAGGGAAAGAGAGAGACAGAGAGAGGCAGAAGGTGGAGGAGAGCTGAGAGAGGAGGAGGAGGAGAGAGAAAGAGACAGAGTGAGAGACTGGAGGCTCAGGAGAGAAGACCGATGTGGAGGAGAGACCTGAAAATCTCGTCTTATGACGGGCTAATTGGCTAGTTTTGAAATAAGGGGAGTTATTTTTAAATAACTCCAACATAGACATGTCCTAAGGTGTCATAAGACTACTCATTGGATTTCAAGTTGTATGCAGTGTTGTTGTAACTGTTGGTCCCAGGATATTGAAGAGATGATAGGTGAGGTAATACTTATTATTGGATGAATTTCTGTTGGAGTCTTTCACCAGCAAAGTTGGTCCAATATGAGAAATTTTCATATGCCTTGTCTCTGGATTTCAAGTTGTCCCTTTATAAACCACTGACTTCTATATTGTTTCATTCTAATTTAAACTGTTCAATTGCCTGACATTTCAAAATAGCATCAATTTGATGTGTTGGAAAATGTTGTAACATTTTGAAATGTATTTCAAAACAAATTAAAATCAAACAGTTACATTATGCCAAGCTTCCATTTTATCTTAGCAATTGGGTCCTTGGTCCTCCAGTAACGCTATTCAAGTATCATTTCAACGCACAGGAAAGGGCTCATGAAATAACTTGATGTAAAAGCTGAACAGATCTTAAAGATCAAATAATGCCATAAGAATGAATCCAGGAGTAGGCTTCTTGAGGGGTAGGATTACTCCTAAATGAAGTGCTTTCTAAGAATGCAATTAATCAGAGAGGCTGAAAACGAATTTAAACAGATGGTATTCCTGAACTCTGAGTTAGCACTTGTATTGTCTTGCTAAGAATTTTCCTTTAAGACTTGGATATGTATCACATGGTCCTACCCAACAGCATTACTCCAAGAGGTGGAGATTCATAGAGGAAACTAAGTTAAAGGTGCATAATGCCTCTAAGGATCTGGCCCTTAATTATGAGGCTTTCATAATAATAAAAGACCTTATTTGTTTGTGTGAAACTTAATAGACGTTAATTGATGATGCAGGCATAGCTTCCATATGCATGGTCAGTGCTTAGAATTGTGTATTGTAGCATGTTCAACTACAGCATAATTAGGCAAATCTTTATTCACTGGTAAGAATTTACACAAGTAGACCTGGTGAAGTAAGCAGAGTTATTCATTTGAGGAAAACTTGTAGTCTGACTCATAAGAAACACTGCTTATATACCTCCTCTGACATTCTGCTTTACACATTTAGTTACCTTTCATTAAAACAGGTTTGTTCATTCACAAAACTGAAATGCAGCGAGTAAAAGTCTGAATATGTTAAAGTATTGTTTAAGCCAAATATTTTTGTACTAACACACAACAGTCAATAAAAATCTTAACTTTGTAAAGAAGCTTTGAAGACACATAGCATTAGAATTTAAAAACTTTCTAATATAGTTTTATATTCTACTCAGGTACTATTCCATACTGGATTTTTAAACTTTTCTGCTATACTCATCTCAAATGCCATTTCATTAAACAGGTAATTTGTGTAAGGCAGGCTTAAATCAAAAGCTTTATGATCAGCCAGCACAGTATTCTTATTTTTGTAGAAGACTTTTTAATGTCTACGCTGCCTTCATAGATGGAAAACGTATAATTCCTCTACTTAGTGACATGTCTGCTCAAGCACTACTGCATGATTGCATAATGACTGAATAGAAACAAGTTTTAAGCAAAAGTGTTATGACCACCTAGTCACATCATATAGCTTTCTTATTCAAAAAGAACTTGGGGTATGTATAGCATCTTACTACCAGTTAGTAAACTATTGCATTATGAACACTAAATACTGCTTTTTTAAAAGACTCAATTTGTACACACGAATAGCCATTTTGGCTTGACGAAATAGGATATCAGGCTATAATGAACTGTCTTCTGAAAGTGGCTTGTGCAGATGCTTCAGAGGGATTTAAGAGAACAGGGCAACTAAGTGTCCTTGCTGCTGGTAGTCAGAGGTTTGGGGGCACCCAGAGCATGAAGTTGCATCTCTGACTATCTTAACACCTTTTGATGGAAGCTAGGGTTGGTCCTGCTTTGTGCAGGGGGCGGGACTCAATGACCTCCTGAGGTCTCTTCAAGTCCTATGATTCTATGATCTATCTTTCATGAACTTATCTAACTTTTTGTACACTGTTACACTTTTTACCTTCACAACATGCCCCAGCAAAGAGTCCAACAGGTTGACTGAGAATTGTATGAAATATTTCTTTCCATTAGTTTTAAAATTGCTGTTTAATAATTTCATCACGACTCCTGACTTTTGTTGTTGGAAGGTGTAAACAACATTTCCTTATTCACTTTTTCTACACCAATCGTAAGTTTATCATACTTGCACCTCCCAGTTGTCGTCTTTTTAAGATGAACAATCAGTCATCTTAATCTTTCATATGGAAGATGTTCCAAATCCCTAATCACTTTTATTGGTCTTCTGTCTAATTTTTCTAGTTATAATGCATCTCTTCTGAGATGGGATTACCAAAACTGCATTCAGTGGTTCAAAGTGTGGTCATACCATGAATTTATGAAGTGACATTTTGATATTCTATCTGTCGTCTTAACTATCCCTTCTCCTAATGGTTCCTTATATTCTGGGATCATAGAATCTTAGAACTGGAAGGGACTTCGAGAGGTCATCGACTCCAGTCCCCTGCCCTCACGGCAGGACGAAGCACCATCTAGATCATCCCTGACAGGTGTCTGTCAAACCTGTTCTTAAATATCTCCAGTGATGAAGATTCCACAACCTCCCGAGGCAATTTACTTCAGTGTTTAATCACCCTGACAGTTAGGATGTTTTTCTTAATGTCCAACCTAAACCTCCCTTGCTGAAGTTTAAGCCCATTGCTTCTTGTCCTATCCTCAGAGGCCAAGGAGAACAATTTTTCTCCCTTCTCCTTGTAACACCCTTTTAGATATGTGAAAACCACTATCATATCCCCTTTTAGTCTTTCTAAATTATACAAGGCCAGTTTTTTCAGCCTTCCCTCGTAGGTCATGTTTTCTAGACCTTTAATCATTTTTGTTGCTCTTCTCTGGATCTTCTCCAATTTCTCCATATCTTTCTTGAAATGTGGTGCCCAGAACTGGACACAATACTCCAATTGAGACCCGATCAGTTCACAGTAGAGTGGAAGAATGACTTTTCATGTTGTGCTCACAACACTCCTTTTAATGAATCTCAGAATCATGTTTGCTTTTTTTTCAACTGTGTGACACTGTTGACTCATATTTAGCTTGTGGTCCTCTATAACCCCTAGATCCCTTTCAGCAGTACTCCTTCCTAGACAATCCCTTGCCATTGTGTATGTGTGAAACTGTTCCTTCCTAAGTGGAGTACTTTGCATTTGTCCTTATTTAAGTTCATCCTGTTTACCTCAGACCAGTTTATCCAGATCATTTTGAATTTTGACCCTATCCCTCAAAGCACTTGCAGTGTTTCCTAACTTAGTCTTGTTTTTCCCATTACTGAACACTGAGTGGATGTTTTTGGAGACCAAACCACAATGACACCAAAATCGAATTCAGACCCCATCATTTTATATGTACATTTGGAGTTGGGGGAAAATACACATTAGATTGCGCTTGTCAGCTCTGAATTTCATTTGCAATTGTCTTGCCCAGTCACCCAGTTTTTTGACATCTATGTAACACTTTGCAGTATGTTTTAACCTCTTCCAGATCATTTATGAACATGTTGAACGGAAGAGATATTAGGGGGACCCCAGTGTTTACCTCTCTCAATTGTGAAACCAGATCACAGATTTCTGCCATTTGTTCCCTGTCTTTTTAACAGTCACTGATTCATGAGTCGACCTTTCCTCTTTTCCCATGACCTAGTTTCCTTAAGAGGCTTAGGTAAGAGACCTTGTTGAAAGCTTTCTGAATGTCAGTGTGTCCAGGGGATCACTCTTGTCCATTTGCATCTTGACCCCCACCATGAATTCAATAGACTAGTGAGGTGTGATTTCCCTTGACAAAAGTCATGTTGACTCTTGCCCAACATATTCATCAGAGTCTGATAATTCTGTTCTTTGTTGTAGTTTCAGCCAGTTTGCCTAATACTGCACCTAAGCTTTCCAGTCTATAGCTGCTAGGATAGCCCCTAGAACGTTTTAAAAAAATTGGCATTATATTAGCTATCCATCAGCCATCATCTCTTCTGGAAGCTAATTTCAAGAGAGAGGTTACATACCATAGTTATTGCTATGAGAAGCTGGATATGAGTCAACAGTGTGCCCTTGTAGCCAAGAAGGCTAATGGCATATTAGGTTGCATTAAGAGGAGCATTGCCAGCAGATCCAGAGATGTCATTATTCCCCTTTATTCGGCTCTGGTGAGGCCACATCTGGAGTACTGTGTCCAGTTCTGGGCCCCCCACTACAAAAAGGATGTGGACGCATTGGAGAGGGTCCAGCGGAGGGCAACCAAAATGATTAGGGGGCTGGAGCATACGACCTATGAGGAGAGGCTGAGGGAGTTGGGTCTGTTTAGTCTGCAGAAGCGAAGAGTGAGGGGCGATTTGATAGCAGCCTTCAGCTTCCTGAAGGGAGGTTCCAAAGAGGATGGAGACAGGCTGTTCTCAGTAGTGACGGATGGCAGAACAAGGAGCTATGGTCTCAAGTTGTGGTGGGAGAGGTCCAGGTTGGATATTAGGAAAAACTATTTCACTAGGAGAGTGGTGAAACACTGGAATGGGTTACCTAGGGAAGTGTGGAGTCTCCATTCTTAGAGGTATTTAAGTCTCAGCTTGACAAAGCCCTGACTGGGTTGATCTAATTGGGATTGGTCCTGCCTAGAGCAGGGGGCTGGACTTGATGACCTACTAAGGTCTCTTTCAGCTCCATGGTTCTATGATTCTATGATACTTGTGCAGTTTTGAATTTGAACTTCAGCACTGTTGGGGAAGGCCACATTATCCTGGTGAAATACTATTGTTGCATTTATCAATTTCGTTCCAAAATGTAGGACAATTTTTTTATCTTTAAATTCTTTTTTACCTGCCTTATTAAACTTGATTTTTTTCCAGAATTCATGCACCTTTCTATCTTCCTCAATAGGACCTGACTTGCAATTTTTAAAGGATGCCTTTTTGTTCCTAACAGCCTCTTTTATTGTGCTATTTAGCTTTGGCAGCACTTTTTGGCCCTCTTCATTTTTTTGATAAATTGGGGTATACATTTTCTTTGAGCCTATGTTATGGTGGTGTTTAAAGAATGTCCATGGAAACTTTAGGCATTTCCTCTTCAACTGTTTCTTTTTACATTTTCATTTATTTAGCTGCATCATTTTTTGTCCTCCTTTTTTGCAGTTAAGTATTACACTGGTAGGTTTCCTTGGCACTTCCACCTCTGGGAATGTTACAATTTAATGTATGCAGGTTGAACCTCTCTAGTACAGAACTGTCTGGTCCAGCAACATCTGTGGTCCAGCATGATTTTAGTTCGCTGGATGTCTACTTACCATGAGTGTGGCCAAGTTTCCCATGATTCCATAAAGTTTGTTTCCAACCTCTAGTCCTGGCTTTGTGTTCTGTTCTGTTTCACTCTAATTTACCCCGAATGTCTTCTAAAAGTCCAGTAAACAGTGGAAGTACTGGTAATGTTAGACAATATTGACCTTTCATGTTCCAGCAAATTCACTGGTTTGGCATTAGTCAGTCCTGAGGGTGCCAGACTAGAGAAATTCAATCTGTATTACGTATTACTGTTACTGAGTGGTTCAGGTATATTACTACTTGGAAGACACGATCTGATCCTCTTGGGACTGAAGCAAGAATTGCCTCTCTGCTTATGGGTTCCAGGACATACTGCTACAAGAAGCAGTTACTTACGATACTTAGAATTTTTTCTTTCTGCTTCCTTTCCTTTGGTGACACTCTAAGTCCCTTAGGGTATGTCTACACTTGCACCCTCTTTCGAGAGAGGGATGCAAATGAAGACATTCGAAATTGCAAATGAAGCCAGGATTTAAATATCCCGTGCTTCATTTGCATATTCGCATTATGGAGCTATTTCGAAATAGCACTATTTCGAAATAACAGATGCTGTTAAGATGCGGTTATTTCGAGAGAAAACCCTTCTCTCGAAATAACCCTTGTTCCTCATACAATGAGGTTTACCAGATATTTCAAGAGAAGGGTTTTATCTCGAAATAACTACGTCTTAACAACGTCTGTTATTTCGAAATAGAGCCATAATGAGAATATGCAAATAAAGCATGGGATATTTAAATCCCGGCTTCATTTGCAATTTCAAATGTCTTCATTTGCATCCCTCTCTCGAAAGAGGGTGAAAGTGTAGACATACCCTTACAGACCTATTTTGTTAATCTTCGTAGCTATGTTGCAGAATGTCTTTCTATTCCCTTAATTATATACAGTAGACTTCCGATAATCCGGCACCTTTGGGACCTAGGTGGTGCCAGATTATCGGATATGCCCAAGTATCAGGAGGTACTCCAGCGGGGGGCTGTGACGGGTCTGCCGGGACCCACACTGCGTCTGGGGTGTGGGCGGGGAACAGCACAGCAAGGGGCGAACCCTCCGCCATTTTGCAGGAAGGCGGGGGGAAGCCCCGCACCGCCACCGAGCGTTTCCGAGAGGGGAGTGGGCTCCCCACTCCCCAGACTGCAGTAGTTATTGCCGAGCAGGGGGGTGAGGGATGGCGCTGTGGGACCAACCCGCCAGCACCCCAGCTGCTCTGCTCCGCCGCTCGTCCGCCGCTTGTCAGTTTCACTACCGGCAGCGGCGGACTTGGGGAAGCGGCGGAGCAGAGCAGCTGGGGTGCTGCCGGGTTGGTCCCGCAGCGCCGCCCCTCATCCCCCTGCTCGGCGCCCGGCAGCACTCCAGCTACTCTGCTCTGCCGCTTCCCCAAGTCCATGGCTGCCGCTGCTGAAACTGATGAGCGGCGGACAAGTGGCAGAGCAGAGCAGCAGGGGTGCTGCCAGGCGCCGAGCAGAGGGGTGGAGGTGGTGCTGCGGGACCAACTCGGCAGCACCCCAGCTGCTCTGCTCCGCCGCTTCCCCAAGTCCACTGCTGTCGGTAGTGAAACTGACGAGCAGCGGACAAACGGCGGAGCACTCCAGCTGCTCTGCTCCGCCGCTTGTCCACCGCTCGTCAGTTTCAGCAGCGGCAGCGGCGGACTTGGGGAAGTGGCAGAGCAGAGCAGCTGGGGTGCTGCCTGGTTGGTCCCGCAGCGCCACCCCCACCCTCCTGCTTGGCGGTAACTACTGCAGTCTGGGGAGTGGGGAGCCCGCTCCCTTCTCGGAAACTCTCGGCGGCGGCGCAGGGCTTTTCCCGCCTTCCTGCAAAACGGCAGAGGGTTCATGCCTCGCCACGCTGTTCCTCACCCACCCCCCAGCCGGATGCACTTTATAGACTAACAAAACATGTAGATGGTATCATGAGCTTTCATGAAAAAAAAAACAACAAAAGCTCATGATACCATCTACATGTTTTGTTAGTCTATAAAGTGCTACCAGACCATTTGTTGGGTTTTTTTTTTCTGTACAGACTAACTCGACTACTTCCTGAAGCTTCAAATTTTGTGTGTAGATCTAATATAAGATGCAGTCTTAAGTTGTTTATGCCTTTTCTGAACTTAAGTCTCTGAACCAAGACTTTTTTATGGTCATTATCTTCATCGGGATGAATCTCTTAAAGTTCAACAGTTTTTGCAAGAAAAAGGCTCAGGGAAAAAATACCTGGTTTGGTTTTGTTTTTAAGCATCTTTTCTTTTCTTCTGAAAAACTGTAAAACTCCCGTGCTTTGGAGTAGGGACTTGAAATTTTGTATGTGGTTGGCCTGTGTAGTAGGATTGTGCCTCTTGCTGTCATTTTGATGAAAAAAATTCCTGAATTTAAATTTTTAAAGAAGTTCATTTAACACATGCTTGCACTTGTTGGACGTTTAGCAATAATTTTTTTTCTGAAAATTGTATACATACAGATCATTCTCCAGCCAAGAGTTGCAGAGCCAACTGAATTTTTTAGTCTGTATTTTTAGTCTTGGATACTGTAGACTGAAATGAAATTAGGTGTATGATAAAACTGATTCAGGATTAAATTTTGTCTTTTAAAAAATGTGATCAAATACATTAACAGGTATCTTTCAGATTCTTAGATCTCGTGTACAGTAATTCCTCATTTAACACTATAGATGCGTTTCTGAAAATGTTCGTGCTAAGAGAAAACGTGCTATGCGGGGTCAATGTTCCCATTAAAAATAATGGAAAAGGTAGGGGGTAGCGTTTCAGGTGGTGGTGACAAAGTCAATTTTTTGTTGGTGCTGGGTCGTCAATGTCACATTAGATATCTAGCAACACAAGATAACAAGCAACGCAAATTGCCACAGTTTGTTAAAACACAAAGATAAACACGTGAATGAGTGGAGGAGCACTGTGACCATGTATATTCATTCGCTTATGCGTATTATCACTGTTTTCACCAACTTATACTGCTGCGCGAAGTAGTCTGCCACTTGATTCTTTTCGTGTTATTTCAGGGATGGTTGTGTTATTCAAAAAATGTTCACTAAAAAAACATGCTATTGCAAAAATGTGTTAAGCGGGCACGTGTTTAAACGAGTAATTACTGTATTGGTAACAGGAACTGATCTTTTGTAAGATGTCTTTTTTTCTTTTTTCACCTACTTCTTTGGATACCCTCCATGGTGTGGGGAACATTTAAGTGTTCCTTAGAGATTCCTAATCTGCTTCTTGGTACCAATATTCTTCTTCCCCAAAATTCAGTATTGTCTGGACAATCGTACCCAGACTATACAAGTAAAATCTTTACAGGGATGATGGCAGATAAAAAGAAATCCCAGCTTGGTTTCTTGTTTTGAACACGCATGTCTTCCCTCTAGACCATTTACAGAAACAAATCTGGGTCACAGATAGTTATTGCAATGTGTTTCTGTACAGATTTACTCTCTCTGTAGGTGGTGAATATCTTCTCCAGCTACCTTCCTACAGAGGATCCAGTTACGCAATTGCTATTTCTGGGCAGCCAATTGCCTAAGCAACTTAAACGATGAATAGAACTATAAATTTACTTGAGTACGTAGTAAAAAAGGGTCCAGTTAAGAATGGCCTGAATTTTTTTTGATCTAAGTTGTATTTGTTTCAGTTGTCTTTCATAACTCCTTTCAATGATTTTTTTCCCTTTCAATTGGCACATGACTCCACAAAAGTGTGCAACTTCTGAATTGAGTTGTTTAAAGTATCTTAGATTTCTGATTCATTGACAAAATGACACTTGACAGCAGATGGGAGTGTAGTTCTGGGTAAAAATTCTTAAAGGAATATTGATATTGTTTCTTTTCTACTGTAAGAGAGAGAGAATGAATTGGGGGCTGAAGATGACCTGTGAATGTGTTCCTCCCAGATAATGGGATCTTCTAAAGCCTCGGATTAAATTCTTAACCATGATTGATCAATTTTAAATAAATTGAACTCTGAGGACCAAAAGGCTTGTGATAACTCTGTCAATTTATTTTTTATAGAACATTCTTCAATTCCTTTAAAAACATACATGTATTTATCAACATCCTAAACATAATGATTTGGATTAGATTCTTTTACAGGTACTAAGGGCTTTTCATACTCAGTCACCAATAAAACCTGTGATAAAGGACTAAGTAGCTCTGTTAACTGAAAGACTTATGAGGTGGCTAAAGCCAATTACTTCAGTTACTGACATTAAGTAAAAGGCTCAACTCAAAAAGCAAACTTCCTGCATAATTTGCAGAGAATTAAGTATACTGTGTAATTCTTATAATATGAAACTGGATATCTTGACTGACACCATCAAAGATGATGGACCCTTTTCATTTTTGGGAAACCATTTATGATCCCCAGTTTTCACTAGGAAATCTATAAGCATATGATTTTGGTTACTTGATGTGCTATTAAGGAATTATGTCTCTAACTGTCAACTGTCTGAGTTATAGGTATCATCACCATACCTATATGATGTGTGCCTGTTTTTTGAAATTCAAAGTTGCATTTACAATATGTGAAAAGCCACTTGGTCACTATTTTTGAGATGAAGGTTGACATTTTTAAATTTGCTCAGAATATAATAGTCTGCTTTTTATATTGCACATCGGTGTAGGAATTATACAAGTACTATTTCTTCCAGTGCTTATTTGCCAGAGTTAAGACCTATAAATAGTGGACTGCACAAGCACCCCATTGTGACATAGTGTTCAACAATTTAGTCTATATAAGGGATGTGGGCTTTCACCAGCACTTCACTGTGACGAACTAGGAATATGTCTCATGGTTTCTCTACTTGCAGACTCTAAATTTTAAGTGTATGTATGGGAAAACCTCAGCTGCTAGTGCACAATGTAAAATGTTTCTAAGATAGGCAATGTGTTTGGCCTTCTGTATAAAATAGAAGGAGTATGTCTCATGTGGTTTACATAGGAGAACATTGTAACACTTGCAGTGCTCAGTATTCTTTTGGTCATTCATGCCCAGAACACTTTGGAACATGCTTAAGTCTTTGGAACAGGCTGACTTGTCTGTGCCATAAGAGCTTCCCTAGTCATTAACAGTGGGTGTTCAAACAGGTCTATTTAGATTCTCATTAGATGGTTTCAGCAGTGAAACAAACGATCAGTGAATGGAAAAAAACGTGGAACTCCACCTTCAGCCTTGGTTTAGGCCTCCAGGAAAGATTCAACTCTTGGCTTTCAAAGAGAGACTTAGATGGCATTAGCAATGTTATAGATAACTCCTGCATCAAGTCCTCACTCTTCTCCAGTACAGCTCTTCATCTGGTGCTTAATCTATCACCATTCAGGATACATCTTCCTATGCTTTGGAGTCCTTACACAAGGAAACTGAGCACAAACATCTGAGCTCTAACTTCCAGTGGGTTCAGCTACCCACAGTGAGGTTCAAATATACTCATAAGTTCTGCTAGGCTCCTTATCAAGGGGGTCAACATATATTGAGAGGCACTCAATTATAGGTACCAGCTTTCCAAATTGCTGTGACGGAGGGGTGCTGGGGTTGCTCAACCCCTAGCCCTGTCTTAGGCCCTGCTATATCCTTTTCTCCAAACCCTACTTCGTTCACCCAGTTCCACTGCCCAAAGTGTGCTGCATCCTAGCTCCTTCCCTTTCCTTCCAGGTTCCTGTCAGCATGCTGTGAAATAGTTGATTGGGGTAGGCAGGAGGAATAGGAAGGAGGCATTGATCAGTGATCTGCTGGTGGGCGGGAGGCACTGTGAGGTTTGGGTGTAAGTGATAGGGAACTGCCAGTGGGTGCTTAGCACCCATCATCTGTTTTTTTTTCCATAGATGTTCCAGCCCTAGAGCACCTATAGAGTCTGTGCCCTATGCATTCATCTACCACCCACTTGTGGTGGCAAAGCAAGTTGTCACTCACAGAAAAACATTTAGTTCTGCTTTTCTCCCTATTCAGTGGTCTATAAGAAATTAAATGGTTTATATTGTCTTAGCTTATTTGCCTAATTATGGTAGATGAACACCTTACTTAAATGAATGGGATAGCTCCCATCTCACAGCTATTGTACCAAGAGTGTCTGCAGATTCTGCATCATTTACTCTATTCAGCCTCTTCTAGGTTTTCTTCATTATGACAGCCTTTAAACCCTCCCCGCCCTCCTAATAACACAATATGGGGAAAGGAATAGCAGCTGGAGAGATGCTGGATGGTGTATAGTAGCATATCAGTGACTTTGAAGCCCTGGCAAAAACCTTTCAATATGACCAGCCCTCCCTAATCTATTGTTAAACATACTGGCATCAAAACTGGATTGGTGGTGGGAGAGAGAATGAGCGTGTAATGAAAGGAAAACCTCATAGCATATTTGGGGGAGCAAAGGAGGAGGAGGGAGAGAGCTGTGGAGATTGTAGCGTCTGATGTGGGGGCTGTGTGTAATCGCACCATCTTCATGTTGAATGCAGTTTATAACTTAAGCACTGCACTCTGGCATCCAACTTGCCCCTTAGTTTGTGCTGGTTTGTATTCTGTACCTCTGAACAGCTTCCAAGACTCCCTGAAAAATAATGTCCTGTTTTTTCTCTTTTCACAGACCTTTCAAACCAATGTTCAGCTTTTACACTGGCTGAAAAAGAGCAGCATTTAGTTTGGAGGTTAAGGTTCCATTTCAGTGACCCATGAGAGGTCTCTACATTCATAAGTCGAGTTCACTTCCTTTTCTAGCAGTTGGCTTGTTTCTGTCCTTTTGGATTCTGAGGTATGGGAGCTTAAATAACACGATATATCACAGAAGTATTTTAGATAAATTGTACCAGACACTACAAGTTTCTTCTGTCAGTGGCAGTGAATTTATAGAACCAAGGCTGTTTCAACAACAGTTGGGGTATTAAAGTACCAATACATATGTAAAGCAATTCTTGAAGCATGTCTAATAACATTTTATGCGTGTACTAAATTTTAATAAAGTATTTATTTTAGTTATTATTTCTCTTGAGTACTTATTTGGGGTACGTTTACACAGCATCCTAAACTCGAAATAAGATACACAATCTGTGCTATGCAAATTGTGTGTCTTATTTCAAAACTATTTAGAAATAGCTTATTTTGAAATTAGGCGTGTCTACACAGTGCCAAATCATATATATAGTAGCCCAATGTCTGTGACTCTGTAATGCTGTATCGTTTGGTGTTGCCTCTGAGGAGCGCTGTTGCCTCCCGCCGTGGCACTCAGCTGACTTCTGCGCCGCTCAGTCGGGCCACCGAGGGGGAGCCCAAACGGCCACTTGCTCCGCTTGCTCCCCCATGGAGGCCCGGCTGAGCAGCGTAGAAGTCAGCCGAGTGCCACGGTGGGAGGCGAAGGGGGGTGGGGCAGTGACATGCGGCATGACAGAGGCTCCAGGCCCTGCCCCCCTGGCCATGAACAGACCCTGGCCTGGGGGAGGGCAGGGAAATGAGGGGGAGGGGAAGGTGGAGGACAACTGGGAGGCTGCAGGATCAGTGCTGGGGTGAAGGGAAACTGTGCAGGGGGGCAGCTGGAGCTCATAGGCAGCCGGGCTGCCACGTGGGAGCAAGCGGCGCAAACAGCCATTTGGGCTCCGTGCTCCCCATGCAAGAGGAGGAGGAGAAGAGCAAAAGAGTGAGAGGCAGGAGGGGGAGGAGAAGAGAAAGAGAGTGAGAGGCAGGAGGGGGAGGAGAAGAGAAAGAGAGTGAGAGGCAGGAGGGGGAGAAGAAGAGAAAGAGAGTGAGAGGCAGAAGGGGAGAAGAGAAAGAGAGATGGAAAGAGAGGCAGGAGATGGAGGAGAGCTGAGAGAGAGAGAGGGGGAGGCAGTAGAAGGAGGGGAGAGAGACGAGACTAGAGGCTCAGGAGAGAAGACCGAGATAGAAGGGGAATAGGATGTGGAGGAGAGACCTGAAAATCCCGTTTTATGACGGGCTAATTGGCTAGTTTCAAAATAATGTGCTATTTCGAGACATCGCTTAACCCCCGTGGAATGATGGTTACCGGGATGGCAAAATAGTGTGCCCGTTATTTCAAAAAATATTTTGAAATAACGGGCAGCTTGTGTCAACATGGGGTACCTTTTTTGGGATATCTCTGGTATCCCAAAATAGCCATGCAGTGTAGATGTACCCTTAATGGCTGCAGGTGCTCTTGTATATTTTAAATATAAATTGTGTAGAATACAGATTTTATCTGAAACAAATAAAGCTGTGTGACTTGTAGGTTTACGATCATCATGAACTTCGACTAAAACTCTTATCACACCATGACACCATGTGCATACAATATTGTATTGAATCACAGGCCTGGATATTTCACAGAATGTTTGTCTGTTTGGTGCCCCAGAGGCTACTGCAGTACAATCAAGGCTCCAATGAGATTGTAAATAAGGATGAGAGGAAATGAGTTCTTTTTTCAAAAGGAAGTGATTAAGACCACTTACATAATGGGACTTGAGCACTTAGGCCAGATTTTCAAAGGTATTTAGTTGCTCAGAATAGGGATGTGAGTGAGTAGTCCACTCAACTACCTGATAAGCATAAGTACTTGACGGCTCACTTTCCCTCCCCCCTTACTGCCTCTGTATGAGAGGCAGCAGGGGAGGAGGGAGAAACAGGAACCAATACTGGGGGGAGCCAGCTTATTAAGCCTTACAGCTGCCCCCAGATGTGTGGAGCTAGATCCCTGTGGCAGGAGCCAGAGCCTGTGCTCCCCAGGGAGCTGGCAGAAGCTGGGCAAGGAGCCCAGCCAGGTTGCGGTGTCGGGGAGGGGTGGACAAGGCAGTGTGTTTGCTGGGGCAGGCGATGGGACTTAGGGCCAGTGGCAGGAAACCATCCCTCTTGTTCGGGACCAGTCAGGTTTCGACGGTTCCAGACCATGGTGGTCCAACCTATAGTGTCATACTTAGTGCCTAAATAGTTTTAAAAATATGGGCTTAAGTAAATTGCCAACTTCTATACTTGTAGTCTCTGTTCAGAGGTATCCCTTCAGTGGTATGGTAAAATGTTACAACTTAAGGCAAAAATTTTCAAAACCTAGTTATTTTTTGGGTGTGTAACTTTTGAAAATTTTGGTCTAAGCACCTCAATTTTTCAAGTTGCTTTTTGTTTGTCCCCTGGGTAATCTTCCACAAGATGGTGCTGCCAACTGCATTTACAACCACAGGGTATGTCTACACTTGCACCCTCTTTCAAGAGAGGGATACAAATGAAGACATTCGAAATTGCAAACGAAGCCAGGATTTAAATATCCCATGCTTCTTTTGCATATTTGTGTTATGGCGCTATTTCGAAATAGTGCTATTTTGAAATACAAAACGCGGTGTAGATGCAGCTATTTCAGAAGAACACCCTTCTTCCGAAATAACCCTTATTCCTCATAAAATGAGGCTTAACAGTTATTTCGGAAGAAGGGTGTTCTCCCAAAATAACCGCATAATCAATTACTTAAGTCCATATTTTAAAAATTATTTAGGCACTAAGCATGACAATGAAGGCTGAACCACCATGGTCTGGCACTGTCGATACTTGACTGGTCCCGAACAAGAGGGATGGTTTCCTGCCACTGGCCCTAAGTTGCTGATCCAATCAATGTAACTTACAATGCCAGCATCTAGAAGAAAATAAACATTGGCCACCTATTTTGGACCATGTCATTGATACTACTCAGTGTTGAAGTTAAGAACTCTGGGTGTTTGTCTATTGCCTTCTACATCCTTGTCATGAAGTTTCAATAGTATTGTCAACTTTGCCTTATTTGCAACATACATAAACCAGGGTGACTGGCTCAGCAAATGAAAACACTGCTCGTTTTTCTCTGATACTATGTGAATGCCTTTCACTGGATATGTCTGGCTTATTTTGTTACATAAGGATTTTTTTTTCTTGAGTAGAACCTCAGGAAGATGAATGCTAATGGTGAAGTTGTCCTCAACTGTTTCTTCCAGTCTTGTACCCAGGCTGAATATGGTCTTCTTTGGTCTGATGACAAACATGATGAATAAGTGATGGCAACATGGTGTTCCTTCTCACAGAGGTCTAGAAATGATTTGGAATGAAGTCACTATCATGTAATATGCTATCATAAGTTGACATGGAAATCATTTTTCTAAGGCCAGATGTAAAATATTGTGCCAGTATGCCATCTTGAATTGTGCAATATAATACCTCCTACCTCAGGGTGACTGTGGAGAGGAACCATGATCACTGCAATGCAGTATCGATTAGAATATCCCAACTGTAACATTGCTTCTAGTGTAAATGTTTTATATTGTATCCAACTACTAAAATACGAGTTAATGGTCAACATGTTGATATGCATATTTTTTAAATTAACTGTGTACATGAGCTGAGGTGACAACTTCCTAAAACAGCACAGTAGGAAGGCCATGTGTTATCATGCCACATATGCTTGCAGGGGACAGTAGAAGCTCACAGTTAGACACCTTGGAATGGAGGTTGCTTGTAACTCTAAAAGTGCAATTTGGGCTCTAGATCCAGCAGCTGACACTTCAGGCTTCAGCAGCAGCTAATATATTTGCTCAGATCTGTCATGAGTTTGCAGTGTTGTCTCCCTCCATGTGTGTAAAAAGCCTGTCCCTACTGTATTGTTAATCTGCATTTTCAGAGGGTTTTTTTTTTCAAAAGAAATAATTGTGAAGCAATTTTATGTAGAAAATATCAAACCAGAAGAAAAAAACTTCTATTTGTTTGTCTTCCATGATGGCTTTAATATAGCAACTTTGTATTTCATTTAAGCTCTTGTAGGAAGTCTTCCACTTGTCCATATATTACACTTAATTTGTCCTGTGACTCCTTTTTAAGCATCCAGGAGAACCCATCTAGCTTGAGAAGCAGCCAGTACGTTGTGGGAGATTATTAATTTAAGAACTGTGCCATAACAGTTTTGTCAAATTGGCCATGTGGAATATCAACTCTTGACTTTTTTATTAATAGCTTTCTCTAATTGTTATATTGTTCACAAAACCATATGAACATCTTTGTATGACTTCTTTTTTTAGAAATGTCCTAAAAGTGTATTCTCCTCTTAGTCCTTGTTTGCTGATAATTTAACAGCCCTTATGTTAAACTTGTTGTATCATCTGCTAAATATTTTTTACATTAAAACTTTAATAAGCTCTCAGTTCTTCTTCATATACTCCCCGCCACCATGGTATCTAAGCTTTTTTTCAAATATTTAAAAACAAGTAACTTTTTTTTCCTTCTCAGACTGTAAGAGAAATAGCTTAATTATATATATTGATGGGATTCATGCATGAGCTAGTAAGTGTGCAGCATTTCTGTGCAAGTCAAGGAGTTGAGGGGACGTTGGGTCAAAGAAACAGATTTTGCATTTAGTTCCTGAGCTCTTGAGTTCTATTAATGTCAGTTAGAACTAATACCATTTTAAGTGCTTAGTCAAATAAGGGTGTAATTCTATGTGCCATCAGGAGCTGATAAAGCAAAAGTTTAGAGTTCCCAAAATGGTGAGATCTGTGCTCACATTTATTTCTTGTTCCTTATCTTTTATAGGAGTGGGTCCTAAACTATTATGTATACATTCAAAAGCTTCTTATTTTGGTGTACCATTATTGTGGGAGGTTATGGTCATGCTAGGAAATGTGATTTCAGAGGTAGAGCTAATTCCATGAAAGGTTTTAAATATCAAGAGAGATCCTGAATTTAACTCTGTATGAAAAACTGGCACATGAAACAGGAAAGGAAAGAGGTGATGGTGTTTATGATAATCTATGGTGTTTAGTAAATAAAGGACCAGGTATGGTTAGCTGGAGCTTCATTCTGATATGAGTTAAAGATGACTTCTTCAATATGATAACTGCTTTCTAAGGTCTTTATTTGAAGCCAATAGTTACATTGACATAGCACAGTGGAAAAACATACACAATGGGCAATAAATGACACCCAAAATGCATGCAAATATAGAAAACACTTACAAAAGTTTTGGCTATAACTATCTCAGTGCCTTAGCCAAATTTGATAAACAGCCCTTTTTCTTGGTAGGGAGTAGGGAGAGGGGAGTGACAAAAGTGCCATTGGATATCTAGTAAGTGGTGAGGGCTTAGTTTTAGCATTTTACCAGAAATGTTGACTGTTCACATATATAGCTGGATTAGTAACACTTGGCTTGCTGAAAATGTGCCAGGAATAATTTTTATATTTATTCAAAAGGCATGTGGCTGCTGCCAAGTTTACAAGACCTCTCTCATCATTTTAACTACAGTTGCAGATACCACCAAGCTGGGAGGGGTTGCAAGTGATTTGGAGGACAGGGTCATAATTCAAAATGATCTGGATAAACTGGAGAAATGGTCTGAGGTAAATAGGATGAGGTTTAAATGAGGACAATCCCAGCCCTCCCAGAGTATAGTGAGGGCAGGCAATATAAGGCAGAAGCCCAAGCACGGAATGTGGGGGGCTGGACAGTGGACTGTTGACAGGGCAGCCATGCAGTTTGGGAAGACATTGCCTTCCCTTGCTTCTTGTATCTGCCACTCATGCTCCCTAGAAAAGCTAGTCCTGTGTGGGCAAACAGTCCACATTTTCTCTCAACTGCCCTTAGCCTGACACATAGTATTAGTAGAGTCTGAGAGTTGATTCATTACTAAACTTTAGTCTATAGGTAATAGAGTTTGTTACCTAGACTAATACTATTCCCTTTCCCATTTCAAAAAAATAAAGCTTACCTCCCTGGAAATTACTGCTGTTATTCTCTTTCCCTCTTGGTGGAGAATGAACCTTGAAAAGGTGCATGCATGGCTCCCCTAGGTTGAAACACTGTCTCCCCTACAGAGAAGCTATTCCAATAAGACAGCCATTCATGCTGCACTTGGCTGCTTAAAATATTCCCACGTACTATTGACGTGTACTTGCTCTGAATTAAAATCAAAGAGAAGATACATGAACTGAAATTTGGACCCCTTATGATGGAAAGGTCACTTAGACTGACATCCAACAGACTGAGGACCTCCTCTTCAGCAATATTCCTCAAAGTGACCAACATGTGGATTCAAAAAGGAAATCTGGTTGCTCTCATATGTTCACAGAGAAGGGCAATAAGCCCCAGACTGAAAAAATAACTAGGGGAAAAAGATCCCCAGTAAAACTGAATGTGTGAATGAAGAATTGCAACAGGATACCCATGAGGAATTGAGTTCAATTACCAGTGCCATCAGTAAACCCAAAATCTGATGGCACAGGCTCAGAGATGTTGGTACCATCAGTCAAGAGAAGTCATACAGACTGAACTAGTTTTAAAATGGCACTGCTAGAGACAAAGGAGAGCCTCTGTATTGAGCACTCGAGCCAGAAGATTGTGATCTTGATCAAAAGACCTCGGAACACTGTAGGTACCAAACTCCCTAAACATAGACTGGTCCCTCTACACTGTTGGTCATGACCACCAGCACAATAATGTAGGAGTTTTATTTTTCCAAAGACCTCTTGGTCACATGAAATCTTACAATCCCCTGTACTGGCCACATATGTCTCCTGAATTCCCTGTGGTACTGAGACACCTACTTTTGGTTTTCCTTATCTGCTCCATTTCTGTAAAATGAAGAAGAGGGCAATAATAACATATCTTTGGTCTCAGAGCAACAAGAGACCAGTCAACTAAAGCACTTACAGACCAATATTGTGGTTTTGCAACTTGGTATGGACATCTTTGGGTACCACCACCTTTGTAATGCTGCAATGGCCATATTTGGACTCCATTGGCAGCCACTAGTTCTCTAGGACCTCCCATATTTCAATGACACGGTAAAACTATCTCCTGTTTCCTTGTCAGACTCCTGAACCTCAAGAGTCTCTCCTTTTGAGGAACAGGAGGCAAGACTGGAGTAATTTTTTTTAAATCCAACAGCCAATGTTTCATGACCCTTTCCAAAGGGCTGTTATGCTGCCATCTCCAACTATAGCAGATGACTTCAGACAAGTTCAAGACCTCACCAGGAGAACGGTGGACTTGCTTCAAATCCCCACTGAAGCACCCCCTTCTTTTGGCAGACAGTGCCTGCAGTCTCACTACTTTTCTGCAGGGCAGCATTGATCTGTCAAAAGTACCCAACTCTGGCAGATCTCTGTGGGTCGTAAGTGACTCAGTCTTCTGGCTGAGCCACGTATACTGTCTCGGTAGTCTTCCCTGGTCTCTGGTCCTCAGTTTGACTAAGCTTTTGTTCCCCCAGTCCCTGCAAGAAAACTGCACTCACTCTAGTCCTGCAACTCCTTTTATATGAACCAGTTGCCTTGCTAGCCCACTTGGAGGATCTCTCCACTGCTCCTTTTCTGGGATCGATGTAGCAGAATCCAGAGGCCTTTGTGCCTAATCCACCCCATCATATCACACTAAAGATATGGAATTTCTTTTTCCATACATCGCCTGATTGATTCCCTTGTGGTAGATGCGCTAGGAACATGGCATATAGCACTACACTAAATCAAGAACCGATGACAAGGACTGGAAAAGACTGGACTTAGTAGGAAATACTACTCATCAGCAACCCTACAGTCTAGAATTTCTAATTAGATTTCACCATCAAGGCTTGACAAGCACATCAATTATGTGAAACTGAATGTCTGTATTGAACATCTTTCAAATAAACAAAAAAAGCAATTCCAAGCCATCAATATTGAGGGCCACCTTCTGACAAGGAACTTGTTAGATTCTGCAGACTTAGCTGCCTGTTCCATATATACTTCAGGAGTAATAAGGAGAGCTTCCTGATGTCACCCTTCAGCCTCAGAAGTCCAAACAGCTGTGGAGAAACTTCCATTTGAACTTTCTCTGCATGGAAAAAACACATACCACCAAATGAAGTAAAGGACTTGAACCATGGTACATTCCTTGGGAACCTACATGTCTGCATAGGAAAAATATAGCAAATTGCAGGCATCACAAAGATCCAAAACTGTCTATTTCCCTCCATCTCAGAGAAAATATGAACTCCAGCAGAAAAGACAACTGATACAAAAAAAAAAATCCAAAACCAAGACTGACAGCAACCCAAACTTGAACTTTACAGCCCTCAGTATTGAAACATCAATGTTCAGACATTGGTTGAGGCCGTAACCTATTTCTTCCACCATAGATTGCTGCAAAACTTGTATAATCTAATCTACATCCTCTTGGACACGTTCTTCTTTGACAAAATTGTAAAAAGAGAATACCAGACAAGTAGATATGGAAATCTCCAATGGTTATTCAGTCTACTTCTATCATCCTCCTTCGTTCCCTTTTTTATTGATCTCTCCTCCTTATCCTCCTTCATGACTTTCTTATGAATGTGTATTATGTCAGGAAATAGTGTAGAATATTGGTGCTATGGAATCAGTTCCCAACAAAAATAGAGGGAAAGGTTTGGTGCCTCAAATATTTCCTGATGTCTGAAAATGGTAGAGATCCATTCTGGATCTGAGATCACTAAACAAATACATACAGATACACAGATTGATGGTTACATTAGCAGCAATAATTCTGTCTCTGGACCAGAGACACACTTTGAGGCCTAAAATCTATCAGATGCTTATTTTCAGATGATAATTCAGCATTCCCACGGGACATAGCTGAGATTTACCATGGGTTGAGACCAGTGTTTCCTCTAAGCTGTGCTGCAGCACAGCTTTACAGGTGATAATCACCCCCGCCTAGTCAGGTGTTCAGGGCTCTGTGCAGGGAGCTGACTGGGCGGGGCGGATTAATCACCTGTGAAGCTGTGCTGCCATGTTTCTTATACAGTGGAAAGGGAGGAGTCTGGTAGGAGGGAGTTACACTGCAGAATGACCTCAGAATGCAGTAAGGGGTCCGAGATCCCACTGGGCCAGCAGGGAGCAGGGATGGAGAAAGAGACAACTATCAATTTAACTACTATATATTTCAGAGTTTGTGTATCTGTCTACTGTCCCCCAGCTGGGGGATGTGCACCCCTTTCTCATCTGTGCCTGCTGCAGCTGAAGTAGCCATAGAGAGGTGCGTCTCACCTGGCCCCAAGCTGCTGTGGTGAGAGAGGGTACGGGTTGTATTCTCTCCCCAGGGCAGCCTGCATACTAAACCCCTCATCCATAGTCAATAAAGCTGATTATATCTTAGTTTTCATTGTGTACCATCTCTTCTTGTATTATTCCTTAGAATTTTTTAGATTATTTTAAATATGTGACATTTTTCAATTTTTTTACCAAATTTTAATTGAGATGAACTTTTTATGAAGTCTGAGTGTTTTCATCATTTGTGTTTTGTTTGTCAGCCACACATTTCAACCAGGTCTTTTAGGACATGAAACAATCAGGGCCAGGGTATGGGCCCTCTGGACTCCTTGAATCTCCATTTATAAGGAGATAAGGAGGTTGTACATAATCCAGGTGAATGGAGACATGGTGAGCTGGGGACTGCATACAGCTTTGACACTGCTTTATCAACATGTTGTCTGATATAGTTGATCAAGGAGATATTGGGAAAAGGCCCCTCTGTCATGCAGAGGATCTCTGCCTACTCCATTCCCTAAAAAGCCCTTCCCACAGTGGTGGGATGCTGTTGTTCCTTCCATCCCAGATAGAGCTGCCTTCATAGCAGCTGGGAATTGTGGCCAAAGGGAGTGCAAGGATCCCATCTCCTCTTTCACCCCCAACTCCCTGATCCAGCCTGGTGATAGTGAGTGACGGAGAGAGGGGGATAGGGTGAGCGGGGTAGGTGGGGCAGGGCCTCAGGGAAGGAATGGGACAGGGATGTAGCTTGGGGAAAGAGGCAGGAAAAGTGGTGGGATAAGGGTTTTTAGATTTACATAATTAGTTGCTAATCCTAGTTACAAAGAAAGGAATTCCTTGTTTCCATTGTGGCATGTGACTTTTACTCCAGAATTGCTTTAGATAGTTGACAGTCTGGTTAGAGAATCAAACTTTCCCTGTGAACAGTGTTGAGTTACTTTTGTAGAAACTTGTATTACTTGCCACTCTCATTGGATTGGTGTCTCAACAGCCTGCTTCAATTTTGGACCATGTCACTTAATTTTGTGGATACTTCAGTCCACTGTTAAAATAGGGATCCCTTTCTTTCCTGGCTAATGTGACAGCAGGTTGTATTGCGTACTTTGTTGTTTAAGAGGATGAATGGTCTATAAGCAAACTCTTGTAAGGCCTCTAACCACACTATTTTTCCTGAAATAAGCAGATTGTCCATAATCAGTCTGTTCTTAACTTGCTATCGGGCAATTTTGTGAACATTATGGAGTTCTTAAATTTCCATTACAATCATCAAACAACTTTTAGGCCTCAGTATAGGCCTTGAATTCTGGTATCAATGGATGCTGATCTTCTAAATATGAATACTTGGATCTGCCAGCTATTTTGATGATGTTTACTGTATAGTTTTGTTTAATGTCAGCCTGACCACTCTACCATACCTGATAGGTGGAGCCTGATGAATGTTGTCAATTGAATACAGAAGACTGACTGGAGGGAGATTAAACTTCATGAGTGCTGGAATTTGTGTGCTGAATGTAATAGTCTGCTTTCAAGTGCCAAGGATGAATTTGGATACTCTGAAGTCCAGGCATGTTAGCATATAGTCCAATAAATGATTAGCCAATAAGACTGGGCTTATCAGTTAATCCTGTTTACTACACTCACTCCCACATCCCTTACTGTATCAGAGGCAGCAAGGGTGGGGGGGAAGGAGAGGGAGCTGGTGCCTGTGAGGAGCTGGCTTTAAACAGGCTCCCCATGAGCATTGGATTCACCTGCCCTGCTCACTTCCAAACTGTGGCCTCTGATGGGGGGGCGGGGAGGGGAGGTGGCACTGCAGAGCTGGTGCTGGGGGGTGGGAACGGCTTTCAAGCCAGCTCCCTGTGCATATCGGCTCCTGTGGACCCATCTGTCCCCCTCCTTTGCTGACTCCAACAGAGGTAGCGACAAGGGACAAGCAGGAGCCAGTGCTGGGGTGAGCTGGCTTAAAAGGGGCAGCAGTGCGGGGGAAGGAGGGCAAAGGAGGCTGCCACGATGCAGCCTCCGTCCGTGGGGGTGGTCCAAGCTCCCCGTGGACAGAAGTTGCTCTGCATCCCACAGAGTAACCTCTGTTGGTGGGGAGCTCAGCTCCTCCACTGACAGGAGCTGCTGCTAACCTGTGCTGCTGCCTGTGTATCAGAGGCAGGAGTGTGGGGCGGCAGGCAGCAGGTCTATGAGGGGAGCTGGTTTTTAAACTGGCTCCACTCCCAGAGCAGCTCCAGCTTGGCACTCCACACTGCTGCCTGTGATAGAGAAGCAGCAGCACAGAGTCTCAGGGGGGCTCCCTGGGAGTGGGTTTAGGAGTGCACTGGCTGCCAGTCTCACCCCTGGGGCTATCTAATAGTGATGTCACCACTAAGATTTCATGTGCTTACACAACTATTCAAGTACACATTATCTAACATCCCTATTAAAATCCAGTATTTTGCTAAGTGTTTTGATAATAGTTTCAATTGCCATTAACTTAGCCCTTTCTAGACTTCTGAATTTGGAAAAACAAACCAAACAGATCTCCCACACTCTCTAAAAGAAAACAAAAATAGCCAACTTTTTAACATGTTAATGGCAATGTGTCTCTTATTGTAGTGGAAAAATGCTTATTGATTTCATGATTGTCATTAAGTATTTTCATTTCACCATAGATAACTGTTTGAATTAAAGCATCTTTTTTATGTTGAATAATAGAAGCCTGTGACTTTTTTGGTTTTCTCTCATTGTAACTAAATTATATAATATGCCATAAAATAACTTTCAATTCTGGTAAATAGAGAAATTCATTAAAAATATTCTTGTTTGTAAAACAGCTTCATGAAATAGGAAAAAAATGTTTTCAGCTTGTTTATCCTTAAATGTATATAACAATTTTTAAATATTTTAATTGGTTGGAACTTGCAAAATGTATGTCTTTAGTATAAAAGACATTGCTGCCTATATTACAAAAGCTGTATAATTTCATTTTTCAGACATGAAAAATGAATTAGTGCTGCATCATAAGTGATGACAAATTTTCTTGTTTTGTTCTAATTTTACTGAATAGCATACAGTAGCTTCTTTGGCACAATTTAGAATAGCTAATTTGCCTGTGAATGCAGGAACTTCTGTCTTTACTGAAGTGCCAATATTGTACTTAAACAATTAAATTAAATGAAAACACCCCCCCCCCAAATTTGGAAGTAATAATGGGGATGGCAGTAGGGAGGCAAGTCTTGGAGAAGACCAGCTGGGTTACCAATTGTGTAATCTTAGATGAGAAGCTAAAATACAAAAGTAATATTGTATGACAGCCAAGATGCACTGAGCAAAACAGGAGGGTGGTACCAGCAGTGTTTTGATTATGCTTCACCCTATAAACCAGACATTGTATACCCATGGTGTCATGACCATGAGGGATGGGCGGCAGCCTGGGGATTAAGGGGTTAACTCTACCTAGTCAGGTATCTGCTTAGCCAATAGAAATGCAGATAGGGATTTCAAACTGGGACAAAGGAATTTTTGGGTTTTTCCCTCCTTTGTCCCTGGGCAGTTTCTCTCCAGCTACTGAGGGTGACAGACACTATGTCTCCCTCCAAGAAAAGACTCTTCACTATCTGTAAGTAGGGTAAAGTTTAGATAAATCTTTTAGGTTTTATTGTTTTATGGTTTGGGAATGGGAATCTGATGTCTGTGCATTTAAAAATGGGTTTTCTTCTACTTTGTAACTAAGTTTTGGCCCATGGTGGAATCCCCCCATGAGTATATTAATTTGTGACTTTTTTCCATCTAGGCATTATGCTTGCAACAGGAATATTGTGGTGATAATAAAACTTCTTTCTCTTTTCTTTTTATTAACCTGGTATTGGTTAATTTTTGTGTCCTGGTTTTACTTTTGGGGCTGAGATTTCCCAAGTAGTTTCTCCCTGGTTTCTTTATTATTACTTGGGTGGTGGCAGCGGATTTTTTATCCCCAAAATCTAGGGTTTTAAGATTTTGGGGGGAAGCTTTATACCAAAGCCTGGAAGATAAGGTTTTGGGGTACTTTTGTGGGCACCCACTTCTGCATTTATCGTGCCAGAGTGCAGACGGAGCCTTGACATATGGTCTGTTGCAATAAAAGTTCTGTGACTTAGTAGTCTTGGTGCCTTCCAAATATGACTGCTCATGGTTTCCTGGGTAGTGGCTATGGTTGAGAATTTTTTTCTGTGCCTTGTAAAAAGTTTCCTTTATTTTTGCAAACATTGGTACTTTTGTCACCACAAGATTAAACTTACTGTAACACGGTTGTAAAATTTTGTGTAACCAGTTAACTGGTTAAACTTAAGTGGGATCCCGTGGCTGTGAGGGGAGCATGTGAAATCTCCTCCAGCCCTGCCTCCATCCTTCAAGGAGTGCGTGGCCCCCCGTCCCCTATCCCCAGGCCCTGATTGGCTTGGGGGTGGGGGAGTGCAAAGTCTCTTGATCCCTGCCCTTGGGCGCACTGTGCTTAGAGTTAGGGTTGCCAGGTGTCTGGTATTGAAGCCTCCTGTCCAGCAAAAAAATTCAGAAAATACCGGATACCTAAAATGTCAGGTACTTTCTGATTTTTTTTCCCGGCCAGGAGGCGAAAATCCTGTGCTGTCCAGCTCAATACAGAGGCAGTCTGGCAACCGTAGTACTTACTGGGTTCCACGAAGGAGCTGTCCGGCCTGGCGCAGGGAGGCAAGATGGCAGGCAGATGGTTTTTAAAGGGGTCATTGCTGTCTCACCCCCCCCCCTTTTTTTTTGTCTTAACAACTCTCAGGGTCCTTTTTTTTTTTTGCTAAAAAACTTTTTGTTGTTGTTGTTCGGTGTTTTTTCTGGCAACCCTACTTAGTCAGTCACCAAGGTTGACTCTAAGCGCTGCACACTCCTCTCCCCCCCCCCCAGTTCCTAGGCCCTGATGGTTGTGAGGGCAAGGGAGTGGCAGGACCTCCGTGGGCCAGATCAACCTTCTTGGCAGGCCGAATCCAGCCCGCGGGAGGCCCTTTTGCCTACCCCTGCTCTAAAATATCCACTGTCTCCTTTTCAGTTTATAAGAATTACAACTTTTCTGCTTGTGGTAATATAATTTATTTTAGAAAATGAAAAAAATTGGCCAATATTCATTCTGCTGGTGCTTGTAAAATACGTGAACAAAAATAGAGGTATTAGTTGTCCATATTGCTCAACCTTATAAGGTTCAAGTATGGGATACAATGTGGAACAAAGATATAAGATTTACATGCAGCTAACCATGCTTTTGAAATTTAGACTCTGAAGAGTTCATTTCTTCAGTGTACATAACTGTTTCTATAACCTCAGTTTCACTACTTAATCTGTGATGAAGAATTTTCAACATAAGTTTAGGACACAGTTAATTTTTGTCAGTAAAATGAATGATCCCTCTCAAAATGAGGAATAGTTGAGAAGAAATGAACTCTTACTCAGATAAGCACCATTATAAGAACATAGATTAGACTGCAGATCTAGAGAGAGTAGCATCCATTATCTTCTGTTCAGTTAGGATTCCATTACAACCATAAGAGAATTAAAATTTTTTTTTTCTTAATTGAAATCTTAGTCTGTGGAAACTGATGGCATTCCTTGGGGAAAGTTACTTATTCACCACTGGTGAATGAGTGAATGGTTTTGTAAAGCCCTGTGTGTGAAGTGCCAACTGTTAAATTAGTTTTGTAAAAACAAAATAGATAGATTAGCACTGAGCTAATTAGAAGCTGAGCATAATTTCGTAGAGTCTCACTGGTACATAAATTTTACTCGAAGAGGTTCCTGTGCAGTGTTCTTTTCCTCCTGAGATGATGTATAACAAAAGCCACCTCTTCTGTAGTTGTGTCCAATCATGTACCCATTGAAGCAATAGCAAAACTTCCTTTGACATGGTATAGATTCATGCCTGGACACAGTCTGAACCTATCTTTTTTGCCTCTTGAGTTCTGACAATCATTCTATGGATAAATAAATAGATAGATCTGCATATGTATAATATTGGATAGCCATATTTATGCAAAGCTTAAATTGAAAAAGAATTTTTCATTCAGAACTTCATTTAACTATCTTTTAATTGTTTAAAATTGTAAAAAGTTGCACAAAACACATTACTCAGTTTTAAGAATATATCCCTCTCAATAATTATCCATTATGCAGTAATGCACATAGTTATCACTTCATGTAAAGTGAAAAAAAAATGTGTTTTGATGGCCATAACTCAGTCTTTTCCTTGAACCCTTATTTACATGTGCAGTGAAAGCTTTATCCGGCGTGCTGTTAAAACTTTAACTGGCATTGCCCTCAGCCATAATAGCACCATGTCTTCAGGCGTGCATGCCTGGCTCCCACCTGTCGAGCTGGACTTTGTGGGGCTTTTGACAGCCAGCTATGCCTCTTTTCCTCTTCAGCCTGCCTTGAGCTGCTTGGAGCTGGATGTGCTGGAGAGCTCCAGGGCAGCTGGCCCACTCCTCTGCGCGCTGCTTAGGAAGAAGACAGTGAAAATACCCTGAGTGACCAAATGTGTGTGGTGGAGGATGCTTAGTCCTTTTGTTAGGTGTTCCCCAAGGGATGGGGATTGGTTGCTGCACTAGGGGGCAGGGGCAGAGCAATAAGACTGAGTATCTGGCACATTAAATGAACCGACAACCCCCATTCCCTTTGAGTGCAGGATAACAAAGCTTTCACTGTTATGTATTTTTTTTCTCTCTCACAACTTGATGAATTTTTTAAAACACTTTCATACACACAACTTTTACTTACAGCAAAATGTAAGAAAGTAAAATACTGTGTTTTTTATTAAGTTCCTAAAATATAGTCTTGGGCAGTGTTCCCTCTAAGCTGCACAGCAGCATAGCTTCCCTCTGTGCATGGAGCCCTGAGCCTCTGACTGGGTGGGGCTGATTAATCACCTGTGAAGCTCTGCTGCCACAAATCCTAGAGGGAACACTGGTCTTGAGCTCTCATAAAGCATACTTTGCACTTCTGTAGCTCCTCTTATTTGTTGCCCATGTACAAACGTGTTCTGGAGAACACATTAGAGCCTCTGATAAGTAGGACAAGCTTATGTTGTAGTTCCAATTTTACAGATAGAAAAATGAAGTTTTGGAAACTCTGAAAATATGCTCAGTCTCTAATTAGCTCAAAGCTAATCTATTTTGTTTTTACACAACAAATAATGGGCATTCTATCTAAACTGGAAGGTTGCCATACTCTGCAACAGAATCTTGAGTATCCCTGTTTTAACCAATAAATTATGCCTCTTTCTGTTGCATATTAAATTATAATAAACAATCTAAACTGCAAAATGTTTCATATTTCATGTAATGCGCTTATTGTCATCTTCAGTGACGTGGCACATATTCTGTGGAGGCTGCACTTCAGCCACAGCCCCAGAAAAACACAAAGTAATTTTTCATTTGGTGCAATCTTTACTCATCAAGACTGACAGAGTTAAGACAAGAAGATAGGAAAGGTTGTTGCATTTAGAAATTGAATAAGGACTGTTTAGTTTCAAGGCATACAGCTTAAAATTAATAAGCAAAAGGTTCTTTACCAGTAAGCAATTGACATATTTGGTTTCTTTTTTCCCCCAGTTTTGAAATGTCCGAGGAACTCAAAATATTGAGGATATATAATATAATGGAACATTTAACAACCTGTTCCTGCCTTTTTAGTAGACACAGTATTGTCAGTATTTAACCTTTGGATAAGTGCATTATTTTTTAATGTAATTGAATAATTGTTACATAAGATATTCTGAAACTTTTGAAGCACTTTTGTTAATTGCTTTTCATAGCCTTTTCTACTATCTTCAAATACATACGAGCTTTCGAATAGGAAACCCTTTACTTTTTAAAGTGTATTCTCACTGCTTCACAAATCAGGAGGAACCATTTTTAATGCTCACTCAAATTATCATACACCAGTAATGTAGCCTTGTAATTTTGTAGGTAATAAGTTAGTTAGTTATAAAGAATGTATGTTATAGCAAAAGGTTTGGATTAAACTTAAACATAAGATGTAGGTCTCAGACAGGCCAGGCAGCTTTGTTAACCTAGCTCTAGCTCTGTTCGATGTTAGCAGGTTCTGATGTTAAAGCAAAAGGATGGAATATTGTAATACATAGTGATGATAGTATTAGGTATCCTAACCCTAACACTTGTAATTGATAGAAAGAAGTTTAATGTTGAAAGACGCTGTAACTTTGTTAAAGTGACTAGAAGTACCCTTTGTTCTGTGTTGCAATTGTGTAAATGTATTGTTTGTGTGAATGAGAGAGAGAATGTTTTAGGAGAGATAAGTGTGAAGATGACCGCATGCTCAAATGGTCAGAGGAGGGGCCAGAGTCTAAGAAGCACCAAATAATTATCAATTAAGCTAAAGCACACTGAAGATGCAAACTGGACCAAGGCAGATGGATGAACCCTGAAGTTAATGGCAAGCACCCCTTGATAGGGATCTGATAACTTTTGCCAGAAGACAACACCCCCGGAGGGGTCGTCAGCATACCAATATCAGATGACTGCGAGAACAGCCTCCAGATAAACATACGTTGTAGAAAAACTGATTGTGTTGCTGAATGACTGATTAAGGCCTGACAAGGCAAAATGCATAGACTCACATGGAAGGACAATCCTATAAAGGATGGGGTGTCCTGTATGGTTCTTTGGGTTCTGTCTTGCTAAGACCATGGAGCATCAGTCCAGACTGACAAGAACCTGGCTCCCCCCTTGTACTCGATCTATCTGGCCAATAGCTTGTGTTGAGCAACAGACTGGTAACTATTCCATCAGCAGGATGTGTGTGTGTGTGAGAGAATGCATATGCTACTTTGTTACATTATCAATAATTGTGGCGTGTTGCCTTATCCCCCTGAAAAAAGAGCCCATGTACTTTTTAAGCATAACATTAAGATGAGAAAAGGCAAGACAGAAATGGTCATACTTATGTTTGTAGGCCTCAATGTAACCAAATGGTACAACATAAACAAACAATTGTGGGTTGAAGATCCTTTCTGCTGTGAGCACATTGCACTTTGTTTATTCCAGAAAGGGTAAACTCAGTAGGTAAACTAACCAGAGGGCCATGTCACTGCATGCTGAAAAGATGCAACACTACGATGTTGGACTGATTGCTGGAGAAAGGTGAGAACTGGCACCCGGTAACTTAACTGCTAGAGTGGAATCATAGGTAAGCCTAGCCCTTATCACAGTGACCCTCTACTTATTTCAATGATGACTTCATTTCCATAAAATATCATTGATTGGGAATTCTTTTTAGGTGTGTGATGTTTATTAAGGTAACTTTTGCTATAAATGTACAAGTTTATGAAAAGCTACATAACCATTTTAGCACTGCCTATTTTACTATTACTGAAGTGTTTTGTAAACTTAATTAAATGTGTATAGTCTCAAAATGTGTGTCCATCAACTTACCTTAAGTTTTAACAATGTAAGGCAAAGGATATATAGTTGAAGAGAGAAACAGATGGAGCTGAGAGAATCTGTAGCCCAGGTAACACATACTCGCATTTTGAATAGATTAATTGCTGTCATGAAGCTTACTCTACATAGTTAAAATTAGAGTTGTCGAGCAATTAAAAATAATTGTAGTTAATAGTGTGATTAATCACACTGTTAAGCAATAATAGAAACTATATTAATGCTTTTCTATATTTTCAAATATATTGATTTCAATTACAAGACAATGCAAAGTATAAGGTGCTCACTTCATATTTTTTGTAAATATTTTCACTGTAAAGAACAAAATATTTTTCAAGTACTATAGTGCAATTTCTTCATCATGAACATTGAATTTACAAATATGGAATCATGTACAAAAAACACTCAGTCCTCCTTAAGACAAACACTCAGACAAACAAGCTTGATTACAATCTGCAAGACATAATGCTCCCTGCTTCTTGTTGACAATGTCACCTGAAAGTGAGAACTAGCATTCATATGGCACTGTTGTATAGATGCATATGTTCCTTAATGCATCAACCACCATTTAAGAGAATGTGTGTCTATGTTGATGATGGTTTCTGCTTGATAGCAATCCAATGCAGTGTGGACTGGTGCATGCCCATTTTCATTGTCTGAGTCAGATGCCACAAGCAGAAGGTTGATTGACTTGGTTGTTCAGATTTTTGTAGTTTCATCAAAGTGATACTCTTAAGACCCCTGACAATATGATCCACACCTTGTTCTTCATAGATTTTTGGTTGGCATTTCAAATAGCTACAGCATTCAGTCAAAATTTAGCACTCTTTAGAATTATTACATTGGTACTTTTTTTTTGCATTTAATCTAATTTGCTGTGAAAGCACTCTTAAAACGACAGTGTGCTGGGTCATCATCCAAGACTGCTAGAACATGAAATGTGGGTAAAACTGAGCAGGAGACTTACATTTCTCCTCAAGGATTTCAGTCTTTAATTCTTTTCTTTAAGGAGCATCATCATCATGGGAGCAAGTGCTCTGGAATGGTGGCTGAAGCAAAAAGGGGCATACAAAACTTTAGCATAACTGGAAGTAAATATTTTGTAATGCCAGTTACGAATGTTCCATGCAAACACCTGCTCTCACTTTCTGGTGACATTATAAATAAGAAGCCAGCAGCAGTGCCTCAAGTGAATGTAAATAAACTTGTTTGTCTTAATGACTGGGAAAGCAAGAAGTAGAACTGAGTAGATTTGTAGGTTCTGAAGTTGTATATTTCTTCAATGCAGTTACGTAACAAACATAGATTTGTGGATTACACTTTCATGATAAATAGATGCATTTCAGTACATTTATGAGGTGCATTGACAAATTATTTCTTTTACTGATCATTTTTATAGTGCAAATATTTGTAATCTGAAGTAATATAAAGTGAGAACTGTATACTTAGATTTCAATTACAATACAGAATGCAATACACATTGTGCCTCCCTGGTCCAGCACCCTTGGGACCTGACTGGTCCTGAATGAGGGAGTTTGCTGGACCAGGGGAGGTCAATTCCAGGCTTGTGCCCTTACCCAGCTCCGCTGCCGACCTGGCCAATGGCTCCACTGCCTCCAGTGGGGCTGGAATGCCAGCCCCTGGCCACTGGACCCTGCTGCCCTGGCTCCCATCCTACTCTTAGCTGTTGGACTCCTAGCTGGGAGCTTTCTGGTACAGCAACATCCATGGTCTGGCAGAAAGTCCTAGACCAGAGATGTTGAACGTGTTTTGAAAATGTAGAAAAAATCCACAAAAATTTAATAGATTTCAATTGGTATTCTATTATTTAATAGTGTGATTAATCATGATTAGTTTTTCAATTGCGATTAATTTTTAAGTTAATCATGTGAGTTAATTGAGATTGACAGCCCAGATAAATATGTTTAACTGCCTCTTTTTAAGCTGCATATTGCAAGGTAATTTACATTGCATCAGTGTGTTCTAAAAGCTGAAAATAATACATATTTTCAAAGACTTATTTTGCTGTTGTCCCAGCCACTTTTAGATAGTGCAAACACAAAGGGATAGAGCTATTGCTTCTGAAAAGTTGAGTCCTATAATACAGAGTAAAGCCTTGTTGCTTAGCTAGCTTATATATGTAGATTTATTGCCAGTATAAATGTTGGGGCTGCTCAGTAGTGGAGTACACCACAACCTTAGAAGGCCACTAGCATGCCATATATGCTGTGACTCAGGATGCATTGTAGGTGCTTCAGCATCTGGATATTGTAGTGGATAGCCCTGGTGGATCCTAGTAACTACTGAAGCATATGTATGCTAACCGGGGGTTTCAGAAACCATAGCAGGGGCAAAGTTGCAATGTCAGGAATAAATCAATCAGAACACAGCAATTCTGTCTGAAATGATTCAGCAAGTAAGCATGCTAATACAGCAATTTCTTAGATTTAAGCACACACTGATACAAGAAATAGGTTTAGAACATCCCAGATATTTACTGATCATCTGGAATAGTATTGACTAATTAACAGCATGTTTGCAGTGGGCAGTTGGTCAAAGACTGGGCAGAAAAGTTTCAGGAAAAAGTCTCAAGACAGCTTCAGAGGGCTGGTCCCAAGTACTTTCTCACTGAGCTAATCTTTATAACTAACTACTGTGGAACACACAGGTCATAATGACCCTTACTGGATCATCACTTTCCAGATATTCAATTAACTTAATATCAGAGGTGTCCAGATTCAAGGAAACCGCCAAGGATTTCAGTCTCATTTGTTAACTTGTCTCTCCCCTCCTGCCATTCTCATTAGTAGAAAACTGTATCTAGTTTTGATCTTGTTTCTGAAAACCTGTCTCCAAATTAACCCTTAATTATGTGGCCTATTTTATTAATTCAGGGTGGCTGTATATACATAATCATGGTTGCAGTTGGCTTGACCACATTCTGGGGCATACACATCATTCGATTCCAGGGCAATATGTAGAGAAGACATTTTATTAGGGTTGGGAGGAAAGCAAAAGATTGCAAATATCCTAAGTGCACTTACTTACAGTTCAAAGTAAACAATGGCAGTAAATGTTTTGGAGCCCTGAGGCCATCCAATCTAAAGTTAGGGCTCTCCAGGAGTGGCTCCAAAGTAATCCGTTGATACATGAATTCACAGGTGGCACTGGAGAAATAATTTGGCCTTTAATTTTGCTGATGCCTGAAAAACAAAAAATCTAACTAGATTTTGATATCAACGTTTGAGTTTGTGTTGTTGGAAGTTAAAAATAAATATAAAACTACTGATAACCTGAGCCTGTTCAATATGTTAAATATTGAGCTAATAAATGTGCTGTTTTTCTTGTAACATTATAAAACAGAATCTTCAGTAAATGCCTGGAAGGAATTATATATGAAGTAGGTTATTAACATTTTAGAAGAGGTTTTAAAAAGTCTTGCAATTTTATTAAATCTTAGAAAATCAACTTGTTAACCTTTGATGTCAGGGTTAATTTTATTTTATTTTTAAATAGTTGAAGAGGGAGAAATTCCTTATCCAAGTTGGAAGGGTGAGTTGAATTTTATCTTAAACTAGACAATTAACTAATATTGGGAATAAAAAGTCTACCTTGGAAAAAGTCTCCTAAAATAAATGCTAATTAAAAATTGCTGGTGAAACACTTCTGTTCACTTGAGAGATTACCACATACAAGCAGCTTCCTCTTGGGAGCTGGATTTAATTGCTACAAGTATATTTAGAATGCTTTGAGTCCCCTTCCCAGTTACATTCTGTACGACTTAAAAATATTGTTGCTTTTTTGTCTCATGCTGTGTGAAGAAATTATAAAATATTAAGGGAAACGGATAACTTAGAATAGCAGACATGCTTCTGTTCATTCACTTCCCCTCAAACCTTTTTTGCCTTGCTGTCTATGCTGCTTGAAATTAATTTGTACCAGTTATGCAGTCTGTTACCAACAGGAAGTAGCGTTGGACAAAGGGTATGCCTACTCTGCAGTGTAAATCCATGCTTGAGCCTGCATTCAAGCCTGATTCTCGTTCTCTACACTGCAAGGCTACATCTAGACTGCATCCCTCTGCCGGCAGAGGGATGCAAATCAAGCACTTTGGAAGTGCATATGAGCCCGGGATTTAAATATCCCGGGCTTCATTTGCATACTCACGTTCCGATGCTGTGCTGAAAGTGAAAGTAAAGTGTAGCCGCTGCTCTGCCGACAGCGGGGAGCTTTTTCAGCAGATCCTGTACTCCTTAGGATCCTGTACTCCTGCAGTCTAGACACAGTCTAATTGTGCTAACTATGGCTCGGACCTGTGGTCTGAGCCCTTTTTCTTGGTACTGTTGATGCAGCCCTGCATGACTCTGATTCAGGGAGTCTGCTGGAAGTATCCCACAATTACACAGGGCAACATCTTTAGGCCAGGTCTACACTAGACCTGGAAGGTTGGTTTAAGGTACACATCTCTCAGCTATACAGTAATTCCTCATTTAACATGGTAGATACATTTCAGAAAATTATCATGCTAAGAGAAAACGTGTTATGCGGGGTCAATTTTCCCATTGAAAATAATGGAAAGAGTGGGGGTTGTGTTTCAAGTGCACATGCGCTTGTAGCTCCAGCCTGCACTTGTTAGCAGCTGGGACTGGGACATAAGGTTGGGGGAGAAAGGGGACTGGGTTATATAGCAGGGAGGGGAGGTGTTTGGCTCTGGAGAATAGAAGGGAAGGACAGGGGAGGGGGCTTGCAGCCAGCGGCTGGGTTTCCCCACCTGGCCAGTTGCCGGCAGCTGCGTGGGGCTTTCCCTTGCCTCCGGAGGTTCACCGCTCGCTGCGCCGTTCCCCGGCGACCCCCTATGGGGATGCTTCGCTCCCTCTCCTCCATCCCCCGTTTACAGCTGGCGGCTGGGTTTCCCCAGCTGGCCAGTCTCTGGCAGCTGTGTGGGGCTTCCCCTGCCTCCCTGCAAAGCGGCAGAGGTTTGCCGCTCACTGCACCATTCCCCGGCAACCCCCTCTGGCCGGATGCCTCACTCCTTCTCTTTTGCCCCCCGCTTGCATCTGGCGCTGGGTTTCCCCAGCTGGCTGGTCGCCGACAGCTGCATGGGGCTTCCCCCTGCCTCCGGAGGTTCGCCGGTCACTGCGCTGTTCCCCGGCGACCCCCTCTGGCTGGATACCTTGCGTCCAGTGAGGAGGGGTTGCTGGGGAATGGCATGGTGAGCAGTGAACCTCTGCCGCTTTGTAAAGAGGCAGGGGAAGCCCCGCGCAGCTGCCGGTGACTGGCCAGCTGGGGAAACCCAGCCACCGGCTGTAAACAGGGGGCAGAGGTGAGGGAGTGAAGCATCCCCAAAGGTGGTCACCGGGGAATGGCACGGCGAGCAGCGAACATCCAGAGGCAGGGTGAAACTCTGCGCAGCTGCTGGCGACCAGCCAGTTGGGGAAACCCAGCCACCGGCTGCAAGCGGGGGGTGAAGGAGAGGAAGCGAAGCATCCGGCCAGAGGGGGTCACCAGGGAACGGTGTGATGAGTGGCGAACCTCTGCCACTTTGCAGGGAGGCAGGGGAAGCCCTGTGCAACTGCCGGCAACCGGCCGGCTGGTAGGAGAAATCATGTTATTGCAGGGACGGTCATGTTGTTCGAAAAATGTTCCCTAAAAAAAATCATGCTATCACGAAAACGTGTTAAGCGGGCACGTGTTAAGCGAGGAATTACTGTATTAAAATATGCTGCTGGAGTCATTTGTCTTTTAGAGGAAGGCTGACAGGAACAAACACTCCCGTCAGCTTCCCTTACTCCTTATGATTGTGGGGAGTTCTGGAGCTGCCCTCAGCATTTGATTAGCAGGTCTTAACTAGACCCGTTAAATCAAATGCCAGATGATCCATCTCCAGTGCAGCAAGTGAAGATGTGGCTTCAGTCATCTGTATCTCAAGGATCTTCCATCTGCTCTGTTGAAAATTGAAGCTACCTCCCCTATGCAAACAACAGAAGCTCAGACTAGCATTAACCTATTGCCTGCTGGTCACCAAAGGTGAGCCTCCTGGGTTTGCAATGAACAGCAAACTGATGAGGACTTGAGCAAAGTGAGCTGCTTCCTGGTAACATTCAGGGTGTGTGATAAAGCATTCTCCCAGTGTACTATGGTGCCAGAGTGGACCACATTTATCAGTAAATTGATTGTTGCAATTTATCAGCATAGAACTACAAGGTTATAGCAGTGAACTACTAAATTTATGAGATGCCTCTTCAAAGTTGTTCTGGAAGTTATGCACAGAAGCTCCTTTCTCTTATTCCTGTTCAGGAGGTGATATTTGTGTCTGAGCACTTGATAGTAGCACTGGAAACACATAATCTCTGAACATGTCACTTCTGAGTTATTAGATTAAAATTCTATTGACTGCCTGAGGTAGTTACTGAACTTGACTTCCTTCTGTACAGTTTTAATCCGATATGTCGAAGAACTTTGGTTCATTGACATTAAAACAAAAACACTGCTGAGCCACTATGTGGATACATCTATATGAATTTGTCAGCTTGTCATGGAGACAAGTAAGATAATATCCTGAACCAACTTTATTCCATAAGTGAAACCTTATTGAATTATTTTAGAAATTTGCAGTATTAAAAATCAGTTTTGTGTGATGATGTGGCATTGTATGAAACTTCTCTAGGAGATTTTATTGATGTGATTTGTGAGAAGGTCCTAAACTTCAAGGGAGTGTTGGGGTAATACATGTGAAATGGATTTTCAAGTTGAAATACTTGTGATGAGGGGAATACGAATGAACTACCTCCTTGTTGAACCATTGTCTGGCTGATTACTTATTATGGTCTCTTCAGAAGCCAACACTAGATAAATGAGTGACTAACGCATGCTCATGACTCAGTTCCGAGGTGAAACTTTGAACTTGTGCCTGCAAAATGAAATGCTGAGTGGGGGCACACTGAAAGACTAGTCACTAACCAGTGCCATGCTGATGTTGGGATGACCTTTAGTAAGCTTATTTGCAAGATTGGAGATTGATCCCACATAAGAAGAAAAAATTCTTATTTAGAAAGGGTTGCATATCTTATACCTGTGCCAATTATGCTGAATACTCTCTCTGAAGAGAAGTCAAAAGAAGCCTCATGAGGGCCAAGGGAGCTGTGCAGCCTGGAAATACCTGGTCAGAAGGGGGAGAGATGGGTCTCCACTCGGGACTCAAAAGGTTAACTGGTTACCTGGTAACCATTAACCTTACCGGCATGCTTACTGGGTAACCGATGAACTAGAGGGCCGGGCTGGCAGGAGCATGCTTCCCCCCCATGGCAGCCCAGTTGGCAGGACCCTGGCTGCGGAGGGGCAGGAACAGCCAGCAGCAGGGTCCAAGCAGCCCACCCCAGTTAAATGATTAAAATTACATTGTTTAACTGATTAATTTTTTAACTGGGAATTTACATCCGTAGTTCTCCACCTAAGAGAGGCATCTGCTGAAGCCTGAGAGTGGGTGCCCTTGCTGAATCTGAGGGCAAATAAAGGAGTAGTTGCCATGAATTCTGGAAATCTCCTCTTCCTAGTCCATGATGATTCCGAATCCTCTTGAAATGTAGAAAATGAGTTTATGTTCAACTGCATAATTTTTAACATTTTTCTCTTATGTTGAGAGAATTTTAACTATTTGAAAACCTAAGGGATTTTAAAATAACTCTTTGCAAAACAAACTCTTAGCAAGTTGCTTGAGGATTTTTCCCGAGGGCACATTGCAGTACAGGTTGCACCTCCCAACACTAGCACTCTCTGGTCCTGCAACATGATGTTCCTGAATCAAAGAGCCCTGGAAGACTAGTGCTAGGAGGCCTGGCATCCAGGAGTAGGGTCAGGCCAAAACCTGCTGCTGCGCCTGACAGCCCACAGCAGTGGGGCTGTGGCTGGGACTGGTGGCAGTCCATAGCAGCGGGACTGGGACCAGGGCCATTGGCATCCCCTGGGCAGCCCACTGATTACCGCAAGGCCAGGGCCAGAGCCTGAGTTCATGGCAGTCCTTGGCTGCCCATGGCAGTGGGATCGGGACTGGCAGCAGCCTGTAGCCGTGGGGCTGGGGCCAGCAGCATCCCCTGGCAGTGCGGGGTTAGGCAGAAACTATGGGCAGCCTGTGGCTGTGGAACCAGAGCTGGTGGCAGCCTTTGGCAGTGAGGCCGGGGTAGCTTGCAGAGTGCAGGTCCAGAGTCAGATCCATGGAAGCCTCTGGCAGCAAAGGGCTGAAGCTCACAGTCATTGGGGGGGCCAGCCGCAGCAGGGCCAGCAACCCAGCAGGCAGCCTGGTTGGGGCTGGAGGCAGGTGGGCCAGCTAGTTAAATGGAGCTGGCAGCACTGAGAATCGCCAGATTGGGGGGGGGGGGGGTGAGGGGGCAGAGGAAGGGGACTTCCCTTGGGCCAACAAATTCCCTCGTTCAGGATCCATCGAGACCTGAAGGTTCAATCTGTATTTCTTACCATAGTGGGTTATTACACATTCATTTCAGATGTTCCTCGTGGCTCAGATGGTATAACATTATGGAAGTGTGTGTTTGTTTGCTTTTCAAAAAGTGTACGTCGGGTTTCTCCTTTCCCCTCTTTCTCTGTTCAAGGGAGAGCTGGATTCTACTGCTGCAGGCAGCAGCACCCATAATGATATTTATCCAAACCTGGATTTGATTTGGAAAGTTCCTGCTTATGGTTTTTTTTTTTTTTAGTTATACTCTTCTATCCCATTTCCTAGCTGGCTTATGTATATTAGCAACAGTAACCCCTTTGCTCCATTAGTAGTAAGCTGTCTGTCCCTCAACCATCCAAAAGGTAGAGCATTCTCTGGAGAGGCTTCAGGAACTGGGGCCTGAAAAACAGGTTGAGACACTGAGGAGAGAGACCCTGGAAGATAGGATGGGGAGATAAATTTCTGATGGTTTTTGACAAGATGGTCAGATAGTGGAGATGGTTTCTAGGAAGTAACTGTTCAAACTGAGGGATGTGGCTAGTAATAGCTTGTTGGTCATTAGATATATCACCCCAGTTTGGGCACAAACATAGAGTTTATCTATTTTGTGTATCCTTTAGTGAATAACTTGCACTTATTAACTATTCCCTAATGAGAAATTACTGCTTTTACCATTTATTCATCCATTTTAAAAAGTCCTAGTTCACAGGTATTGCAAGATATCTAAGGCTATGTCTAGACTGCTGCCTTTTTCTGCAAAAGCTTATGCAAATGAAGCTCAGATGAGAACATCGCCGCACTTCATTTGCATAAGTTTTTGCTCCTTTTTGCGCTAAAACCTTCTTTTGTGCACGAGCTGTTCTTCCTGAAAAAATGAGCCGTCCACACAGCTCCTTTTTGCTCAAAAGCCTCTTGTGCAAAAACAGCTGCTAATTAATTATACAAATGAAGCACAGCGATATTCTCCTTGGCGCTTCATTTGCATAAGCTTTTGCGGAAAAAGGCTGCAGTCTAGACATAGCGTAAGTGAAAAATAATTTGAGTTAACTGCTGTTCAGTTAAGGTATGAAGTCTCATGAATACCATTTCTAAAAATCCTACCATCTGCCTGATAGAATTTAGTAGAAGTCATGTGATAAGGTATTACTCATAATTTAGTTCATAGTATAGAATAGACTGTGATCTGCTCCCTTACTGATGCACAATGGAACACTTAGCTCCTATTACCATTAATGAGTTGCACATTAAAGCTGAAGCTAGTAATGCTGATCAGAATCTGGGGGGCGGGGAGGAGGGGAAGGATTTTAGTGTGTGATGTCCAACAAGAAAACATGATTATTGCAATTTTGAGGCAACGCAATCATTCTGTTAAGTAAATTAAAATGAAATAGGATTGTTACTTTAACTTTTGGAAGGCAATTTATCTATGCTCTATTTTGGACTATCGCCAGTGTTTCTCACTTTTGTTCTCTTTTGTGTCTGACTCTAACTGGTCTTATGTTCAGCTGATCTTCACTTTAATGTGAATTAAAATGCATGCTTAACCAGGAGTATGAGACTGAATATTAAATAAAATGTGTGTATCCATTTCAGATTACAGTGAAAATTCTAATTTAATTTTATAGGTAGAGCCATCTGATTTGAAACTCCAATCTGATCATACAGGGGAAAAAATGAGTTTTGTTCTCAACTACTTGTTTGCTGTTAGTGTTGATTGCATACTGTTGGTATCTAGGATCTTTGTTTCCCCTCCTGTCCCTCTTTGAGCCAATGAAGAATACATTGATAAGGCTAGAAACTAGCATCATGACACACATTCTGACATTTTTCCCTCTTTATCTTTTAAATGACCCTGTTCAAGTTTGGCGTCTCTAAGAGTAAGGTTATACATAGGGTGACAATATTTTCCTATGCTGAATATGGGACACCGGGTAAAATTACTCAGAGTCAAGTGAGCAACAGCAATCCATTGTACATATATTCAAATAAACATCAGTTTGACTGAGCCCTGTTAATCCAGCTATGAAGTATTTATTTTTATTTTTATGTACCTCATCTTTTAAGGCTTTTGGGCTCAAACAGGGAGGAGTGGTGCACATACTCCCATACGACTGACACAACTATTCCTATCTGACACTCTTGGCCTTCCACACCTGGCTTGGCCCCCAGGACTGACCCGCCTCTCCAGCTGATGGCACAGCATCATCCCGAGGCAGTATATGGGGGGAAAGCATACAGGGTTACATGCTATGCTTCCCAGATTTCACATCAGAATATGGCCAGCTGCACTGTTTGCGCTGTGCAGGAGGGAAGATGGAAGATGATTCCAGCCACAGGGAAGGAAGGTGGTGGAAGGGATGATCTTGCAAAGCTCATCTTCTCTCCCCCCAAACACTGCTCCCTTGTGGCTCATAGTGGCATGTCCCTTTGTGTCTGTTGGAAGGCAGCCAACACATAAGGGCCGCTGCTGCTGGCCATCAACATAACCCAGCTGCTTCCTGTCCCCTGGCTGTAGCATGAGCAGGAAGGGGTTCATCCCTAAGGATGCATGGTTCACCAAGTACTAGGTAACCTAGCTGCAGGTGCTTCAGTGAACTTTCCCAGGAAGCTGGTTCAGGAGGGTTGGTGCCTAGGGGATGAGGCATCTCTGTGCTCCTTACAAGCAGGATACAGGGCTGGTGGGGGGGGGGGGGTGAAGAGCAGACTTAAGCACTTGCATCAGGAGCCTGCAGGTTAGGGACATGAACAGGCTGGAAATTGCATCCATTGCCACTCCAGAGCTTAGCTGGGATGTGGAGAAACCCTAAGCCAGCATTCTGTGGGGCTCCAGCACATGCAGGACTCAGTTCCTCCGGGTCAGTTACTTGGATCAAAGGATCTTGGGCTTTCCTGTGGCACTGGCCCAATCAGAGACAGTAACAGAAGAAAGTAGCCCACAAGCCAGTTGGTTAGTGAGTTGAGAACTCCAACTAGAGGCTGATTCTCTGCACAGCACTGGGAGCGGAATGTTGGTGGGTGCTGAACCAGCGATATCCAACCCGTAGAATCACAGACTCCTATGGCTAGAAGAGACCTCACAAGGTCATCAAGTCCAGCCCCCTGCCCAAAGCAGGACCAATCCCAACTAAATCAACTCAGCCAGGGCTTTGTCAAGCCAAAACTTAAAAACCTTTAAGAAGGGAGTTTCCACCACCTCCCTAGGTAACCCATTCCAGTGCTTCACCACCCTCCTATTGAAATAGTTTTTCTTAATATCCAACCTAGACCTCCCTCACTGTAACTTGAGACCATTGCTCCTTGTTCTGTCGTCCGTCATTACTGAGAACAGCCTCTCTCCATCCTCTTTAGAACCTCCCTTCAGGAAGTTGAAGGCTGCTATCAAACTCTCCCTCACTCTTCTCTTCCGTAGACTAAATAAGCCCAAATCCCTCAGCCTCTCCTCATAAGTCATGTGCTCCTGCCCCCTAATCATTTTGGTTGTCCTCCGCTGGCCCCTCTCCAATGTGTCCACATCCTTTCTATAGTGGGGGGGCCCAGAACTGGATGCAATACTCCAGATGTGGCCTCACCAGAGCTGAATAAAGGGGAATATGGAGGAGCAATGGAATTTGAGGAGGGTGTTGAAGGGCTAAGCAAAGAGCAAAGGAGAGAGCACGGGAAAGGCTGATGGATTGGCAGCAGTGGCGACATGAAACCAGCCAGTGCTTGGCACCTGCCTGCACTCACCAACCATCACAACTAGGGCCTGCTAGAAACAGGATTGGGACCTGCTCACTGAGAGCTGGCAGACAGTGGGGCTGCACTCACAGACCAACAGAGATAGCAGTCAGCCCCATGTACGGCATCTTTGTCCCATCACCAGCTTGCACACCCATTCCCATTGTCAGCCACTGGACCACTTCCCCACTCACTGCTGGTGGGATGGTTACTGGCCAGCAGCAGGACCTGCCAGTACCAATGAGGGAGGAGACAGAAAATATGGGACAATCTGCCCATAAGAGAAAAGCCAGGATGTTAACCCAACAGTTTTGGACCCAAGGCAGTTCAATCTTTAGCATGTCTATAACCCTCAGCTGATCACCAATGTAGTTGGTTCAAAGAGGTGTAAGGTGGTAGCCTGCCCTATGGAATTGCCAGGGTATTTCCAGGGGCTTCATCACCAGCCTGCAAAAGGCTTCCAGAGCAGGCTAATCCTGCTAATCCCTGGGAGGACACAGATTAAGCCCTCCGCTCAAGGATTGACCAAGTTACTATTCAAAAACAGAGTTTTTGTTTATTGAAAAAAGAAGAAAGCAATTACAGGTCAGTTTAATAGAGCAAGAGAAATTAATACAGTATATAATAATAGTAAAGCACAGTAGCACTATAGTTAGCAACCATAGAGTTAAAGCAGCTCGATTTCAATACACTTGTTGTATAGATGTAATATTGACAAACTAGCCCCTTTTACATATGCATGGGACCCAATGCACATGTATTAGTGTAACACTGTAACCTGTAAAGAGCATAAATAGTATAATACAACAAAAATGGATTGAGATATAACCTAGATATAGTTTATTTATTACACATTTCATACATATCCATAGAACTCTAACTCAATGCTACAGTATTAATGATGGAACACCCACAACTTCCATAAGTATTCATGAAAGAGTGAGAGTTACAATAGTACAACAGAAAGACAATTACTTAACTCTAACATTCTGTGACTGCTGACCAAGCTGTTACAGAATGGGTGAGGTGAAACATAGCTGAAAGCATCCAACACTGTATACAGGCACACCTACACATATCTTAAATAGAGAAGGCAAACTCTGATTCATCCTGGGCCTTTTACTCTGTCTCTCGTTCTCCTCTCCTGTCTTCTTCTGGCTACCTGCTGTTTGCTTGTTCTGTCCCTCTCTCCCAAAAGTCCTTCTCCTTACACTGTCACAATGGAGGTTGGCTGGCTGCCTCCTTATATTCAGTTTCTGGCCTTCTCTGATTGACATTTACAGGTGTGGTGCTTTTTGTATGGATGGTGACTGTCCAGGCAATCAGCTTTACCCGGCATGTATCTCCTTCCAGCTATTTTTTGAATGGGTTGAGCTAAATTAACTCCTCCCTGCAGATGCTTTGGGGTAGGGGTTGAACTAAACACCCTGAACTTCGTTCAACCCTTGCTCCTTTATTTGATTTAGTTTCTGCCTTCCATTTTAAGAGTCTCCAATAGAAAATGATAGCATCATACACATTGGATTTTTGACTATAAACTGTCACTAATAACTTTAATAAAGCCTTAAATCTAAAACAAACTACAGTTTTATGCAAGCCAAAACATCATGGGACTTGGTTAAGTTTATTAAAGAAAGTGAATTTTTGATAATTTTAAACACACCAAGGTTTTTCTTTACAGGCAAATATATTCCTAAACTTCTGTCCTGGGTAATGCCTATCATTATATACCATTAGAACATTATAAGAATCCTTGTCATGAGGGATCCCTGTTGGATGGTGTAAATATGGGACTATTCCTTTAAAAATTGGACATCTGTCTTAAGGTAGCACATTCCTAAGGAGATAGATACATCAACCTTGGGTTCTGTTTGGGAGTAGATTTCAGAAAGGTAATAGATAACTTTTGATCATTGCTGTTAGTGCTTTGGCCTGACTAACAACTATGGCTATGTCCAGAGCTGTATTAAGACTTTTAGAGGCCCTAGGCACTGAAAAGATGATGGTGCCCCCCATATGTAATTCAAAATAAAAACAATACTACACCGTAAAATCTTTTTTTTTTTTTTTTGTGCCCCTGCTTTGCTGGTGCCCTAAGCATGTGCTTAGTCTGCCTATTGGGCAATCCAGCCCTGGCTATGTCTAGACTGCAGGCTTCTTTTGGAAGAAGCTTTTCCAGAACAACTTCTTCCAAAAGACCGCGTCCGCATTGCAAAAGGCATCGAAAAAGCCATCTCCTTTTTTGAAAGATAGCCTCCATGCTCAATGGAGGCTATCTCGCATTTAAGCTGTGATTACTATGGACGGAGTGGCCACCAGGGCAGCTGTGCTTTTTCCTCTTTCCTCTTCTTTCAAAAGAACTCCCTCTTCTCCGTCCACACATGCCTTTTTCCGAAAGAGCTCTTTCGGAAAAAGGCTTCTTCCTCATAGAATGAGGATTACTAATGTCAGAAAAACCCCTCTGTTCTTTCGATTTTCTTTCAAAAGACCGCAATTGCAGTGTGGACTTAACTCAATTTTTTTTTCAGAAAGATGGCCATTTTTCCAAAAAACTCTGTAGTGTAGACATATCCTTTGGGGCGCAGGAGGAAGGATTTCTGATATGAAAAAAGCAGAATCACAGGATAAGCAATTTTTCAAAGAGTGCTGAATTTCAAGAACTCCCGAAACCCTTTTGTGATGCCCTGGCTCTGGGATGGCAGGCTTGGAGCTGGCACAGGCACTGTGGCCAGGGTCTACCCCTTTAATGGCTCTGGGGTGGGGGAGAGGAGAGTAAGTTTTCCTGGTTGTGGCCATCAGGGCTCCCTGAGAAGGGCTGGAGGCCCCCTATTTGAATTAAGTGTCTACACAGCACTTAATTCGAAATAGCTATTTTGAATTTGGCGTTACTCCTCGTAGAATGAGGTTTACCAAATTCAAATTAAGGGATCCGCTATTTCGATTTAAATTCGTTAAAGACGTTATTAAAGTTAATTCAAATTAACTTTGCAGTGTAGACATACCCTACCTGTATAGCCTTTTCAAAAATATAAAAACAAGCAGGTATTTCTGATTTTAGAGCATAAAAGCCACATTTTAATAGTACTACAATTATTTCTGAATCATCTTTTCAGAATTGTTACTATTTTTACATCCCAATGAGAGCAGGAATGTACTTAAGTGAAAATGTCTAACATTCTTGTGACTTAGGGTATGTCTACACAGCAACATTATTTTGAAATAACCAGTGTTATTTTGAAATAATGTCGAAATACTGTCAGGCTGGAGGATGACTTACTCCAACTCCTGTAACCCTCATTATACAAGGAGTAAAGGCAGTCAGAGGAAGAGTGCTCTGTTTCGAAATAAGTGCTGTGTAGAGGCTCCCAATTTCAATTTACGTAGCTCAATTTGCATAGCTTATTTTGAGTTAAGCCCTGCTGTGTAGATGCACTCTTAGAGTATTTTACCAAAATAATTTCAAGTTTACTGTTAGCAATACTATAACTTCTATGAACAGAACAAAATGTTTTAGATTTTATGGCTAGGGTTCACTTTTGGAATCAAGAGTGCCAAAAATACATTTGTATTCAATTCCAATCTTCCCTCTCAAAAAGCACCTTGTTACTTGCTTTTTCTGCCAGTCTGATATACTAATATCAGGCTTGCTGATGGGGGAGGGTGGGGACAAAGGGGAGAATTGCCCAGGGCTGAGTTGTATTTAAAGAGCCTGACAACTCCAGATGGTACCCGCCAGCCCTTTTAAATTGCGGGGTGTGCTGCGGGTATAGGCACTTGGGCAGAGGGTGAAGCCCTGCTTGGGGGAGGCTAACCCTCAGCTTCACTCTTTCCACCTACACTCTTCCTCCCCCCATGGCCGGAGTCTGAGACCACTGTCCCCTTCTTTGGTTGGAGTCACATAGCCCCCCCCCTCACCTCCCACTCAGAAGTTTTGAGTGTCTCTGGTATTTGTTACTCAGCCATCCCAGAACCAGCATAAGGCATATCAGAAGTATCTTCAGAGATACGCTTTTCCACAGAGCAAGTTGGGCCTGGGGAAGAGAGGAAGGCCCAGCTATGGCTGGCCCAGGGGTGCTTGGGGGCTTCTCTGGGTAGGGGGGCTTCTGGCTCCAGCTGAAAGAGGGAACAAGGGAGTCCAGTGACTGTTCTGTCTCGGGGCCCAGAATTACTGTCAGCAGACCGGCCTAACATAAAATGGTTGGATCAAACTCTGTGAATAATAGGTGGTTATCAAATTGGTCAGTAGTTGAAGGTGCAGAGTACTTTCGTTCTTGTATTACATCTTCCCAATTCCTCAAGTATGGAAGCTTTGAAGTAATAGAATCACATCGCTGGTTGCTTATGAGTAAAAGAAATATGTTTTACTCAGGAAGAATAGGGAAGAAATAAAACTGGAGAACTACATCATCTGGTGGGTATTGGGAATATTTTCCTCATTTTCCTCAGGAATATGAACTTCTGAGTCTGAGGACACTTGTTTGTAAATCTTCTGCTTCCAAAGGCAGGTTTCCTGTTTCAGTGTCAGCTTTTGATAATGCTAAATTCAAGCTCATTACATTATAAAAAATCCCTGCTCCTTATCACAGATAACAATGAGTCCTTTTCTGCTCTACAAGGGCATAGTAGTATGTACATACATACATACTCCTGGTAAATGTTCAGTAACAAATTTCCCATGTCCGACAGCATCTTTGGAGGAGTTGGGTGTTTCCTCCAACTTTTTTTTTTAAGTGAACCTGTCATATCTATGAAAAAAGTTATACAATTACTTAGTGATCACAGAATCAGGCTTAATTCAATCACAGGCAACTTCCACTTCTGTCCTATCGGTTCTCTTATGGCATTTATTATGGTAGTATCTGCATGCCTACAAGTAGTGTATTTAGCAATATGACCTACGCATGTGTCACTTGTTGGTTGTTTTCTCTTCCTCTCCTGGGTAGGATGTGTGTAGAGTGGCTCGTTTTCGTAGTGGTAAGAAGTTTTATTTTAATTTTATTCAACATTACTTTTATTGCTGAAGTGAAGTTGTCAATTCACAGTACCAAGGGCTAAGGGGAGATGGATGGAAATATTTAATTGTGTGTCATTTGCATATCTTTGGCACCTGAGCCCATGTCATCTGACCAATTCAAATAGGCTACATGTAGTTGAAAAAGACTGGAGAAAGAATTGATTATTGTGGGAATCCCAGTAGTGCTCCCATTTGGGGAGATCAGTTTGCCATCACTACTTGTTGTGTCTGTCCAAGAAAGACATGAGGTATTTTGATGCATTACCAGAGGCTACGTCTAGACTGTAGGCTTCTTTCGGAAGAAGCTTTTCTGGAAGAGATCTTCCAAAAAACTTCTTCTGAAAGAGAGCGTCCACACTGCCAAAGCGCTTCGAAAAAGCAATCTGATTTTTCAAAAGATAGCCTCCACACTCAATGGACGCTATCTCGCATTTAAGCTGTGATTACTATGGACGGAGTGGCCACCAGGGCACCTGTGCTTTTTCCTCTTTCCTCCTCTTCCGAAAGAACTCCCTCTTCCCCGTCCACACATGCCTTTTTCCGAAAGAGCTTTTTCGGAAAAAGGCTTCTTCTTCGAAGATGCCCTCGTGGGTGCTCCACTGTTGGTGCTGGGCTTGCCCCGGTGCCACAGAACGGAGATTTTTCCAGAAGCAGTACCCCACCGGACCGCGCATGCGCCATGGTGTCTCACGGCGTTTGACTGAATGTGCGGTCCGGCTCCCGCCAGTTCCTCTCGACTGCCTCAGGCTGCAGACAGAGGGAACTGCACTCTTCTCCTCACTGACTCGTCCTGTCATGAGATTACCCTGTGCCTAGTTCTCGCTTCCCTCTCTCCCGTTCTTACTCCTTGTGCTCGCTTACCAAAAAAAAATTTAGTAGATTAGTAGATAATTTCACTCCCAATTTCAGTACCCCGTTCTCCTACCCTATTCTTCCCCTTTCCCCTCTCCCACAGTTGTATGACTTGGTTTTAAAAAAAAGCCTCCCGCTACAGCATACTACTCACCATGCCACCGTCGCCTGGATTCAAAAAAATGTGATACTTGCCGGGAGGCAATGCCTGCCTCGGACAGTCACCCATCCTGCATAAGATGTCTGGGAGAAGCCCATTTTCCCCAGAAGTGCCAGCACTGCAGTAAACTCACTGCAAGGGCCAGAAGAGATAGGGACATGAGGCTGTGGATGCTTCTTTTTGATAAAGCCCTGCAGCCGCCGCGTCCTGCTCCCGTCTCTGAGAATCAGCCCGCAAAACGCAGGGCTGCTTCTCCCCCGACAGCTTCGCCCAAGAGACCGCGAGCGTCTCCCACTAGATCTCTGCCTGCAGTCCACCAAGGCAGAGTTAGATCCGGAGACAAATTGGGAACCTCCGGCACGGCAAAACTGCACTCCAAAAGAGCAGCGGCGCCTAAGCCGGAGAAGATGGGGCATACAGCACACTATGCTGAAACAAGGGTCGCTTCAACTCCGCCCGTGCCCAGCCCCCCGGCACCAGCAGCAAAAGTGGTGCCGAGAGCCTCATCGGCACCAGCAGCAACAGCAGCACTGGGAACCACGCCAGAACCAGATACTCAACCAGCACTGACATCCACGCCGGCACCGCTGCCACTGCTGGCACCACCAGAGCAGGCACAGCCGGTGCTGGCACGGGCCCCGCACCAGGCTAGGAGCAGCACCGATAGACTGACGCCGCAGATTCCTCCGTCTTGGAGCCATTCTCCCTCACTCCTCTTCTCACCAGCGCCGTCCTTATCTCCACAGGCACCGCGCTCGGCACCGCGCTCCCCACCTTACCACAGCAGCCGGCAAACCTCTCATCGGTCTCCGCAGCACTTACCATCTCCCTTCCTCGCATCAGACCCTCATTATAGCAGATATCACCACCGTCTCTGGTCCATCTCACCTGCCTCCTCCAGACCCCCTTACAACCGCTCTCGCTCACTGTGCTCCCCGTATGGTCATCGTTGGGAGCATACCAGGTCTACTTACTTTGAAGCCCGCTCACCTCTGGACAGATTATATCACCGCGATGAGCCCTACAGCTATGATTCCCGCAGCAGGTCCTCATATCATCACAGGTCCAGGTCTCATGGATAATCCTGCGGTGATTGTGCCTCTTCTTGATGATCCCTAACTCCGGCTCCCACTACACGAACAGGGCGAACTACATCCCCACCCCACCCCCCTTCGGAACCGGAATACACCCACTTCAACGACCAGCCACCAGAGGTATCCCCCATCGAGTCGTCTTCTCCGGATGACGCTGTCATCCCAGGGGACGTTTCTCCGCCAGACGATCTCCGACAGTTTCAGGAGCTGTTCAAACGCATTGCAGTCAATCAAGAAATACCTCTGCCAGAAAAGAAGGACACCCAACATCGCCTTTTTAAGAACCTTCAACCTCAGCACAGATCCAGATTGGCTATTCCCCTAGATGAAGCAATTCTGGAGATTGCCGAAGACATCTGGCATACACCAGCATCCGCACCTCCAACGAATAAGAAAGCTGATAGGAAATATTTCCTTCCCCCTAAAGGGATGGAATTTCTTTTCACTCATCCCCAACAAAATTCTTTAGTTGTGGACACGGCACACCAGAGATCGAAGACCCCGCAATACAAACAACTAGAATCAGACAAGGACACAGAGATTAGACTTGTTGGGAAGGAAAGTCTATACATCGGCAACTTTAATGTTCTGCATCACCAACTATGCAGCTCATCTCTCTAATCACACCTTTGACATATTCTCAAAACTAACCCCCTTGATGGATCACCTATCAGACACCAAGAAATCCATATTAAAATCGCTAGTTCAGAAAGGCTTCACCTCAGCCAGGACAGCCCTCCAAATAGCCAGCGACGTGGTAGATACAGCAGCCCAATCTACCGCCACTGGCGTAATTATGCGAAGGGCTTCGTTCCTTCAAGCAGCTGGTGTCCCCAAGGAATTACAAAATAAGGTCGAAGATCTGCCCTTTGATAGAGAAAAGCTGTTCACAGAAAAGACTGACAGGGTGCTACATTCGTCAAAAGATTCCTGTACAACTTTCAGAACATTGGGCATGTATACACCCCCATTTAGATGGCAAAGATACACTCCATTCCAATGTCGGTACAATTACTCATACGTAAGACATCAATGGCAACAACAACAGCGGAGGAATTTCGACCACCAATTCCCGTGACAGAGACCCCAAAGATGCTGGAACATGACTAACCGTGGTGAGACCACATCGAACAACAAGCAGCAAGTTTGATGCTTTGGTCGGGGGTTCGCGAACAGTTCTTCACAGCAGCAACCATCACCACACCCTACTCTTCCATCAATGCCTAAAGCCTTATTAACATCAGTGGGCCAACATCACTACAGACAAATCGGTGCTGGAAATTGTTCAATCAGGTTACGCCATCCCTCTCACCTCCATTCCTTCCGCCACCCCTCCTACCCCGTCCCTTTTCAGGGACCCATCTCATGAGGCCTTGTTATGCATCGAGGTCAACCATCTCCTCTCATTGGGTGCTATTGAACCAGTCCCAGCCGAGTTCAAAGGCAAAGGGTTTTTCTCACTACTTTCTGACCCAGAAAAAGTCGGGAGGATGGCGACCCATTCTAGACCTCCACTGTTTGAACAAATTTCTATGCAAGTGAAGATTCTAAATGATTACCTTAGCTGCTATAATCCCTGCATTAGATCTCAACAACTGGTTCACAGCCCTCGACCTCCAGGATGCCTACTTTCACGTCTCGATCCATCCGGCACACGAAGGATTCTTAAGATTTGTTGTGGGCATGGACCACTATCAGTACAAGGTCCTGCCATTCGGCCTCTCCTCCACCCCCAGGGTATTCTCAAAAATCCTGGCGATGGTTGCAGCCTACCTCCGTCATCCAGGAATTATTATCTTCCCATATCTGGATGACTGCCTGCTCAAGGGCAGGACTGCCAATGAAACCCTTCGTATGATCCACAATACCTGACAAACCTTTCGAGCTCTGGGACTCCTCATCAACGAACAAAAGTCCACTTTGCATCCAACACAAGATCTGGAATTCGTAGGAGCCTGTCTGGACTCCACAACAGCCAGGGCCTACTTACCCTTACCAAGATTCCAGGCTATCCAAGACATCATTCAGATAATCCAAGGCAGCCCCACCGTGCAGGTCATTACCTGCCTGAGGCTCATGGGTCACTTCACCGCCACCACTTACGTTGTACACCATGCCAGACTACATTTCCAGGCTCTTTAATACTGGCTGACACTTGTGTACAATCACACCAGACACGATCTACATAGATTGGTGACTCCGCCACAGTCTGTACTTCTATCACTCATCTGGTGGATGAGCTGTACGAACCTTCTTTCTGGGGTTCTGTTTCAACAACAACAACCACAGCATCACATCACCACTGATGCTTCTCTTCTGGGTTGGGGAGCGCATATGGAATCGATTTATGTCCAAGGACGATGGTCAGCATCAGAGACCCGCCTCCATATAAATTTTCTAGAACTACGAGCCATTTTCAATGCTTGCAAATATTTCCGTGCACACATTCACGGTACAACAGTGAGAATCCTCACAGACAATGTCACAGCCATGTACTACGTGAACCGCCAGAGCGGTGCTCAATCTTGTTCCCTTTGCACGGAGTCAATCCAATTTTGGAATTGGTGCATTCGCCACGACATAGCACCTGTGGCGTCCCACTTACCTGGAACCACAAATGTCATCACGGATTTTCTCAGCAGGCACTTTGCCACAGAACATGAGTGGGAACTACACGACGGCATTCTCCACGACCTCTTTCGATGATGGGGTTTTCCCACGGTGGATCTCTTCGCAACCTATCGCAACAGGAAGTGCCCCAAATACTGTTCCAGAGCCGGTCTAGGCCCCGGATCCCTAGAAGATGCATTCTTTACCAGCTGGAGAGGATCTCTTCTATACGCCTTTCCGCCCATAGTCCTCATCCCCAAAGTCCTACAGAAAGTGAAATCAGACAGAGCCACAATCATACTGATAGCTCCAGCATGGGCTTGCCAGCATTGGTTTCCATTCCTCCATCGCATGTCGTCTTGCAGGCTGATCCAGCTTGCACTACTCCTGGATCTCCTTACTCAGAATGGCGGCTCTCTGTGACACCCCCAGATTCACACCCTGAAACTTACGGCATGGCTCCTAACTGGATAAACCCATCTGAATCCTTATGTTCTGAGCAGGTGAAACGTATCCTCATCCACAGTAGAGAACTAACAACCAGGAAAAATTACCTTTCCAAATGGCATAGGTTCGCGTCCTGGTATACCGCCAACCGTCAGCTCCCTGAGTCAACGGCTCTTCCGAACATTCTTGATTACTTACTCCACCTAAAACAGACAGGACTCTCATCAGCATTGCTCAGAGTCCACCTGGCGGCGATCTCTGCATTCAGGCAACCGACTGACGGCACCTCCCTTTTCACCCACCCAACCATTAAACGATTTTTCAGGGGCCTTACAAACATGAGTCCACCACGCAATCCCACTCCTCCAGTATGGAACTTGGATACCATCCTGGAAGCCTTAATGGCTCCCCCATTTGAACCACTTGCCATCATATCTCTACGATTTTTGACAATGAAAATGGTCTTTCTATTAGTCATTACATCAGCCCGTTGAGTGGGTGAGTTATCAGCCATAATGGCAACGCCCCCATATACCATTTTTAATAAAGAAGGGGTAGTCCTCAGACTCCATCCTAGATTTGTTCCTAAGATAGCATCGAATTTTCACGTGAATGACCCAATTATTCTTCCAGTATTCTACCCAAAACCTCACTCCTCTCCACGAGACATGGCTCTTCACACCCTCGACATCCGAAGAGCCTTGGCCTTCTACTTAGACCGTACCGGACCATTTAGACAAACTGATCGGCTAATTCTGTCCCTACCTGATAGATCTAAAGGCCAGTCCTTATCGTCCCAGCGAATTTCTAAACTGATCACTACCTGCATAACAGAGGCCTATGCCTCCAAGAATATTCCGCTCCCAGTGCACCCTCACGCAAATTCCACAAGGGCAATGGAAACCTCTATGGCCTTCCTTAGGGGAGTTCCCCTGATAGATATTTGCAGAGCAGCCACGTAGTCCACACATGACACTTTTATTAAACACTACTCCTTCCTTCAGAGGAGGCAGTTGGACTCTGCGGTGGCATCAGCAGTGCTTTCCACAGCGGAAAGATAGTGACTCCGTTTTTCCCGCCTTCCGATTTGGCAACTCCTGCTGTTCAGCTACCAACAGTGGAGCATCCCCGGGGACATCCTCGAAGAAGAAAGTGAAGTTATTCACCTCAGTGCAGTAACTGTAGTTCTTCAAGATGGTGTCCCCGTGGGTGCTCCATTACCCGCCCTCCTCCCCATTTCTCTCTTGTGTATTATAGATTCCGAGGCTGCCTCGAGGAACTGGCAGGAGCTGGACTGTGCATTCAGTCAAAAGAGCGCGAACGCCGTGAGACACCGCGGCACATGCGCAGTCCGGCAGGGTACTGCTACTGGAAAAATCTCCGTTCCGTGGCGCCAGGGCAAGCCCAGCACCAACAGTGGAGCACCCATGGGGACACCATCTCGAAGAATGACAGTTACTGCACCGAGGTGAGTAACTTCACTTTCTTTCTCATAGAAAGAGGTTTACCAATTTTGGAAAAAACCCTCTGTTCTTTCGATATTTTTCTGAAAGAACGCAATTGCAGTGTGGACGTAAGTGAAGTTTTTTTAGAAAAAGGATGTTTTTTCTGAAAAAACTCTACAGTGTAGACATACCCTTAGACCCCTGCCACTTCTCTCAGCATGAAATAATAGTTCCTCTGGGTTGACAGCATCAAAGGCTGCAGAGGTGTTCAGAGGGATGAGGATGCGGATGGATATCCTCTTTCTATTGGCAGGAAGAGTTTTTATAAGTGCCACTACAGTAGTATGACTTGTATTACCTGACCCAAATACAAACTGTGCTTCATCTAGAATGTTAGCTTTAGGTACATAAACTTGTTCTCTGTGAAGTTGGCTGGGAATTATAGTTGGTGATGATTGGGAGAAATCAGAGGTTGATATAGGGATTGGCAGGCTCCACAGCTCCAGCTCCCCTGGAAGTAGTTAGCATATTCCGTAAGCTTCTAGGGGGCGGGAAGAGCAGGGGCCTTGCCGTGAGCTCTGCCTCCAGAGCTCCAATTGGTTGTGATTCCCAGTGAATAGAAGCTGCAGAATTGGAGCTTGTGGCAGGCACAGAGAAGTCCCTCTGGTCTTCCTTTCCCCTGGGACCTTCAGAGACATGCCAGCTACTTCTGGGGAGTCCTCTGACCCTCAAAGTAAGTGCTGTCTTGCTCCCCAGTGCCCTGCCCGAGCTTTAAGCCCCCTCCCACTTGTTGGGCAGCCCTGGAGTCAGCCAAACAGGTGGCTGCAGAAATCACAAACACCATGCAATGTCATGGATTCCCTGACTTTCGTGATCTCCATGACAGCCATGTAGGCTTACCCATTGTTGCTGCAATTTAGCTGAAGCCTTTTTTTTTTTTAAATAGCTTACAGGATAGCCACCAGTATGGATTCTCTGGACTAGTATGTTCCTTGTGGCTAAATTAAAATTTGTGGCCCTTCTCTATAGAACTTATTTCTTTTCTGAAGAAGCTTTAGAGCGAGTTGTAAAAGTTTCTGCTGAGAAGAAGGTCAAGAGAACAAATCTTGCTTTGTTAGGACAAGCCCAAACATCTCTCTAAATCTAGGATTATATCATTGTTATAATATGTTTCCAGAAGGATTTCTCATCCATGTGTCTTTTCCATCTTGCTAAAAAGGAAGACTGCGTAGAGATACAGGACAATGGAAGAGAAATGGACCTTTTTAGGACTCTTTGGATTCTGCCCGAACAATTTATATGTTAAATCTTTAATTAAAAAGATGATGTTTGAAATCCCAAAAGCTGCCTCCCAAGAGGCTTCACTGTTTGCTTTGCAGTATAAAACTTATTTAAGCTTTATACTGCAGAGCTTGCAGTGTGTAACTACTGAGATTTTCCATTACACCGTTACCTGTAAAACTGAATTATAACATCCCTATTCTTCACTACATTTTCTTGAGATGGGACCTTTTCTAGGAATAGTCATAGTCAGACAACGAAGTGATGCTTTGGACTGAACATACATATGTCTTTTGGAGTGGTTAAGAGTGTTCACCAATATGGATCATGTGAATTCATGGGCATTATCTACAACACAAAATTATACTGTAATTTCATGGATTATGGCAATCAGTTTATCAGAACCAGTACTGAGTCATTAGTTTGTCTTTGTCTGCATTTGCCATACCATAGGGTTTACCACAGGGTTGGGCAATAATTTTTGATGGGGAGGCTACTCTAAGATTCTGGAAAGTGGACAAAGTGTTCACTTTTCTGTGGAGGTGATGTGGGGTCTCAGATGGATGTTAGGTGCAGAAGGGAGCTCAGGCTAAGGTATTGGGGTGCATGAGAGGGTGTAGGATCTGAGAAGGAGTTTGGATGAAGAAGGTGGTTGTGACCTGGCAAGGAACTGGGTTCAGGGTATGGGAGGGGTATGGGTGCAGAAGAGAATTTTGACCTGGGGAGGGATACATAAGGGGGTACAGAGGGTTTGGGATATGACCCTGGGGCAGGGGGCTATGGTGCAGCAGTAGGTGCAGAGTTGGGGAGGAGGTATGAATGCAGGAGAAGACTCTGGCTTTGAGAAGAGTATAGGAGGGGATTCAGGATCTTGGAGTTGTGACCAGGGGGCGAGGGATGCAGAGGGTTTAGGTGATGACCTGGGGTAGGAGGGCATGGTGACCTGGGGCAGGGAGATGGGGCTTAGGAAGGGGGTGAGGTGGCCAGATGCAGACTCTGGATGGGAGGTGCTTACCTAGGTGGCTCCTGGCCAACAGCCTAGCAAGACCCTTAGGGAGGCTCCCAAAATGCTGCAGCCACAAGTCACTCAAAGTGGTTTGCTGCTGGGGCCAAGTGTCTCCATGCTGCCCTCCCCCTCCCCCCATTTCCCAGCTTATGGGGACTTCAGTGATTGTGAGGGCAAAGGGGCAACACATGAAGTTAAAATTTCTCAATGGCTTAAATGACTGCTTCTTGGAGCAGCTGGTGCAGGAACCCACAAGGGGAGAGACAATCCTCTATTAAGTCCTGAGTGGAGCGCAGGATCAGGTCCAGGAAATAACCATTACAGGACCGCTTGGGAATAGTGACCATAATATAATAACATTCAACATTCCTGTGGTGGGTAGAACACCTCAGCAGTCCAGCACCCTGGCATTTAATTTCAAAAAGGGGAATTACACAAAAATGAGGAGGCTAGTTAAACACAAATTAAAAGGCACAGTGACTAGAGCCAAATCCCTGCAAGCTGCATGGAAACTTTTTAAAGACACCATAATAGAGGCCCAACTTAAATGTATACCCCAAATTAAAAAACATAGCAAGAGACCTAAAAAGAGTCACCGTGGCTTAACCACCATGTAAAAGAAGCAGTGAGGGACAAAAAGGCATCTTTTAAGAAGTGGAAGTCCAATCCCAGTGAGATAAATAGAAAGGAACATAAATACTGTCAAATCAAGTGTAAAAATGTAATAAGAAAAGCAAAAAAAGATTTTGAGGAACAGCTAGCCAAAAACTCAAAAAGAAATAACAAAATGTTTTTTAAGTACATTAGAAGCAGGAAGCCTGCTAAAAAACCTGTGGGTCCCCTAGACGATCGAACTATAAAAGGCCCAATCAAGGACGATCAAGCCATTGCGGAGAAACTAAATGATTTCTTTGCTTCAGTCTTCACGGCTGAGGACGTTGGGGAGATTCCCAAATCTGCACCGTCCTTTGTGGGTGATGAATCTGAGGAACTGTCCCGGATTGAAGTGTAATTAGAGGAGGTTTTAGAACAAATAGAAAAACTTAATGTTAACAAATCTCCGGGACCGGATGGCATTCATCCAAGGGTTCTAAAAACTCAAAGGGGAAATTGCTGAACTATTATCTGTGGTTTGTAACCTATCCCTTAAATCAGCTTCCGTACCTGATGACTGGAAGGTAGCCAACGTGACACCAATATTTAAAAAGGGCTCTAGAGGCGATCCGGGCAATTACAGACCGGTAAGTCTAACTTCAGTACCGGGCAAATTAGTCGAAACAATAGTAAAGGATAAAATTGTGAACATGTAGAAAAACATAATTTGTTGGACAAAAGTCAACATGGTTTCTGTAAAGAGAAATCCTGTCTCACTAATCTATTAGAGTTCTTTGAAGGGGTTAACAAACATGCGGACAAGGGGGATCCAGTAGATATAGTATACTTAGATTTTCAGAAAGCCTTTGACAAGGTCCCTCACCAAAGGCTCTTGTGTAAATTACATGGCCATGGGATAAGAGGGAAGGTCCTTTCTTGGATTGAGAACTGGTTAAAAGACAGGAAACAAAGGGTAGGAATAAATGGTAAATTTTCAGAATGGAGAGGGGTAACTAGTGGTGTCCCCCAGGGGTCGGTCCTAGGACCAATCCTGTTCAACTTATTCATAAATGATCTGGAGAAAAGGGTAAGCAGTGAGGTGGTAAAGTTTGCAGATGATACCAGACTGTTTAGGATAGTCAAGACAGAAGCAGACTGTGAGGGACTCCAAGAAGATCTCACCAAACTGAGTGATTGGGCAACAAAATGGCAAATGAAATTTAATGTGGATAAGTGTAAAGTAATGCACATCGGGGAAAAATAACCCCAACTATACGTACAGTATGATGGGGGCTAATTTGGCTACGACAAATCAGGAAAGAGATCTTGAAGTTATCGTGGACAGTTCTCTGAAAACTTCCACGCAGTGTGCAGCGGCGGTCAAAAAGGCAAATAGGATGCTAGGAATTATTAAGAAAGGGATAGAAAATAAGACCCAGAATATCTTACTGCCCCTGTATAAAACTATAGTACGCCCACATCTTGAATACTGTGTACAGATGTGGTCTCCTCACCTCAAAAAAGATATTTTGGCCTTGGAAAGGGTTCAGAAAAGGGCAACTAAAATGATTAGGGGTTTGGAACGGGTCCCATATGAGGAGAAGTTAAAGCGACTGGGACTTTTCAGTTTAATTACCTGGTCACATGCAATTTTTATCACAGGACTCCTATCATTCACTCTAAAGGATGGACAGTATTCAGGGAATGAATCAGGATTATGCAGATGAGGCTATTGGCTATAGGAACCTTGCCTATATATGTGTGTTGGAGATTGTATAGTCAGTGGGGCAAATGATTGCAGAAAGAGAGAGGATGGTCTTATGGTTCAGGCAGTTGGGTGCCATTCAGAAGAACTGGATTGTACCCGACCTCAGTTAGAGTTTTGATATGGTGCTGGGTAAGTCACTTAAACTAGTGTTTTCCCGTACAGTTGATATATTAATAATGTAGGTGGGATTGCAAACTTACTGTCTCAGCTGAGTGGACAAAGCATAAATGTCCACACTGCTGAGTCAATAAGTTGATTCCATCCTACCAATAGGTTATAGATTGGTTACCAGTTGCTGCCTCCAGTGTTGCTCCTTACCCCATATATGCCCCAAAAGTATGCACCCCATCACCCACCACACTCTTACTTCTACCGCATTGGAGCATAAGGTAATAGTGTGGGGAACAGATTCAGGCAGCATCATGGAGGAAGTGGCTGGAGCCAGCCAATGGGCATCCAGACAGTGATCAAGTCTTGATCCAGCAGTTGTCTGGGAGAGTGAGTAAGGGGGTTGGAGGGAGCTGAGGTATAGGTCTTGGCAAGATCAGGCAGGGGATGGGAGTGAGGGAGAGTAGGGGCATGTAGGGTTGAGAAGGGAATGGGGTAGAAGGAAGAAAGGAGGAGAGGCTCTCTAGAGCTGGGGAGGTAGGGGAAAGTAGCAGAGGGCTGGAGATGCAACAAAATAAATATTGCTGTTGTACAGTTAGTGTTGTAAAAATAGGAAGTGTGACAAAGGCAGTGGGAGTTGTGTTCAAAACAAATAGTGCCACAAGAAGCTAAGGTTGTTGTTTTTTAAAATTAAACTATAGACTTGAAATGGATACTGAAAGTTAATGTGTGTGGTTTGGTTTTGTTTTTTTACATCTGTGCCTCATTTCCCTATCTGTAAAATAGGAATAATACTTATCATCTCACAGGGGAACTGTGAAGATAAATTAATTTTTGTGAAGCACTAAGATGTTGTAGCATCTGAGCACTATTGAAAAGCCCAGGAGGAAATGAATAATTCTGTATTTAGAGTAGGTTTGACTGCTGTGCAGTCAATAATTGATGGGTGTATGCATAAAATAAAGAGGATAAAACAAAATATTGAACAGCTACTCATTTAGTGAGAACTCTGTATCCTGTATACTGAATGTAGCAAGAGTCCTATGGGGAAAAATAGCATGTGAGCAACTGATTAAAGACTGTCCTAATGCATATGCGTAAAAAGTTCCCTTGACTTTCAGCTCATCAGTTTAAAACTATAACACACAAGTATTAATTAAGAAGAGTTTTTGCTTTGACCTGCAAACTTCAAAGATTCTTAAGCATAACAGTTAATTGACATGTGCTTTTCCTTTAATGTAGCCCCTAAGCAGAGAAAAGGAGGATTAAGCAATACCTCAGAGAAGAGATAGAAATGGCAGGTTACATTCAATATTCTTAAGTGCAAAATAATGCACATTGGAAAACAGAAGCTCAATTATACATGCAAAATGATGGGGTCTAAATTAGCTGTTATGGAAGTAAGAGGTCTTGAAGTCATAGTGGATAGTTCTCCAAAAACATCTGCTCAATGCGCAGCAGCAATCAAAAAGCTAACAATGCTGGGAACCATTAGGAAAGGGATAAGACAGTAAATACCAAAATGATTCTACATAAATCCACAGTAAGCCAACACCTTGAATAATGCATGTGGTTCTGTTTGCCCCATCTGAAAAAAGATGATATAATTGGAAGGACAAAAAGAGAAAGGCAAAGGGGGAAAAAATAGAGGTACAGAAGCTGCTCCCTATTTGGTATAGAAAATTGGTGATGAAGGGGGAATAAGACAGAAGTCTAAAATCATGAATGGCATGGAGAAAGTGGATAAGGAAGTGTGATTTATCCCTTTATAAAATAAAAGAACCAGGTGTCACCAGGTGCAAAGACTTTAAAACTAATAAAAGGAAGTACTTCACACAACATGCAGTCGAAGGGTATGTCTACACTAGCCACCCTAGTTCGAACTAGGGTGGCTAATGTAGTCATTCGAACTTGCAAATGAAGCCCGGGATTAAAATATCCCGGGCTTTATTTGCATGTTCCCGGGTGCCGCCATTTTTAAATGCCCGGTAGTTCAAACTCCCTGCCCGCAGCTACACGCGGCACGGGCTAGACAGTTTGAACTAAAGCCCCTAATTCGGACTACCGTTACTCCTCCTGCAATGAGGGACTATCAGTTCCGGCAGCAGAACCAACCTCTCACCATCCGGCGCTAATCTCAGCCATGGCACCGGCGCCTGCACCAATTGCGGCACCAGCATTAACAACTGCACCAATTCAGGATAGATAGCCGGAACTGTATTCTCAGCTTCCTCCTCCGACACTGGATGCCTCCAGCAGACCACTTGCATGGACAAAATCCAGTAAGCCCCGGAACCCTAGCCCGATGTGCCTGACTTCCTCCCTGGCATGGTCACCCTCGCTGCCAGCACCGAGATCACCAGTTCCGCAATGTTCGGGAACTGGGCACAATCTTCCCTCATATAGGAGACACCATAGATTGGTCTCCCCGTTACCTCTGACACCAGATCATGTATTCCTACATGATGCCCAAATAAGACACATGTTTCTGTCTCTTTCTCCCCTCTTCCAGGGTCTCAGTGACACTGCCTCAGTTTCAGACACTGCTGGTGCATGCAGCCTACCATGAGGGCCATAGGAGTGTCTTCTCCTCAAGGCACTCATCCCCTAGGTGGTCATACTATGATCATTATTCAACAAATACTACTACAATCGTCCACCTCACTGGATGACTGGCTACCACCAGCACCAGCCTACATTATCCAGCCACTGGTCACCTTGTTGCTTTTGGTCCTCCCCCAGACATAGATCTGCTACTTCCTCAATGCCTGCTCATAGACAACATGCTCCACCACCTCCTCAGAGTTCTTCCCCTCCACCTTATCACTCTGAACCTGAAGAGGGTCAGTTATCAGAACCTGAGGGGCAGCCCAATACTTCCCCTGTGGACCAGTCCTCTTCGTCTCTGGATGAAGCAGTTACTCTGGGGGATTTTTCACCCACAGATGACCTGAAACTGTTTCAGGGCTTCTTTAAGAGCGTGGCTACTAGGCAGGAGGTCTAGCTAACTGAGGCTCAAGATAGATAATATAGCTTTCTCAAAAAACTTCAACCCTCCCAATGGGCCAAGTTTGCATTGCCCATAGATGAGGCCATTATGGAGGCTGCCAATGAGATTTTGTAGACCCCAGCCTCTGTTCCATCAACCAACAAGCAAACAGAGAAAAAGTATTTTGTCCCAGCCAAGGGCATGGAATTTTTTGTTTTCCCAACCTCAGTGTAATTCCTTAGAGGTGGAGGCTGCTCAACACAGGTCCAAGCTTCCTCGGTATAAGAATGCTGCAGCAGACAAGGAAAGTAAATGTATCAACCTTTTTGGCAGGAAGGTATACTCTCTTTCAACACTTTTGCTTTGCATTGCCAATTATTCAGCTCTTTTGTCAAACCATGACCATGGAACACTTACCAGACTTAGAGACCAATCGTGAAGCTGATCATTCAAGAAGGCTATGCCTCTGCTAAAATGGCCTTCCAGATGGCATTTGATGTGGAAGACACAGCAGCCCATTTTACAGCAACCTCTGTAGTCATGTGGAGAGCCTAATGGCTACAAATTGCTGGAGTCCCATGGGAGCTCCAAAATAAAGTGGAGGACCTCCCATTTGATAAACAGAAATTATTTGCTGAAAAGACTGATGAGGTCCTCCATTCAAGCAAAGACTCCAGAACAACCCTGCGTACCCTCCGTATGTACATGCCTCTATACTGGCGCAAGTGGTACATGATCTACCACAGACACCGTGACCTCTCATATTAAAGATATCAATATCAGGGGTTAAATCAATCCTGAACAAGACAGCGACCCCAGAGTAGGCTTACTCAAAATAATCTGAACTCTAACCAACTGTCAAAACAACAAAAGATTTGACTCTCTGGTCAAGGGCTTGCACACCCTCCCTGTTATACACCCACATGATTGTGCAGTCCACATTTTCCCCCACTGCCTAAGGCCCTTTTTACCATTTTTGGGCCACCATTACATCTGATCATTGGGTTCTTGAGATCATCGCATCCAGTTACACCATCCCTTTCACAGCAACACCTCCAACCTCCCCACCTATCCTGTCCCTCTTCATGGACCCCTTTCACAAGGATTTACTAAAATAGGAGGTCCACCAACTCCTGTCCATCGAAGCAGTGGAAAGGATACCAAACAGTTCAGAGGCACTGTGAGGCATTCACTGCTTCCCTACACAGAAAGGAACAAGTGGTTGGAGGCCTATTCTCGATCTCCGAAAAATCAACTGATACCTTTGAAAGCAGTGGTTCAGAATGGTAACCTTTTCATCTATAATCCCAGTGTTGGACAACAGGAATTAGTTCACAGCCCTCAACCTCCAGGATGCTTATTTCCACATCACCATTCATTCCGCTCACCAGCAGTTCCTTCAACTCACAGTTGGTGTAGTGTACTTCCAGTATTGAGTACTACCCTTTGGCTTCTCCTCTGTGCCCAGGGTATTTTCTAAGACACTTGTGGTAGTGGTAGTGCACTTATGCTGACAAAGCATTATAATCTTCCCTTAAGGATGCTTGATAAAAGGCCCATATTTTGCAGAAACATGCCACATGATATTCACAGAAGCAGACATTCGAATCACTCAGATTTTTGGTCGTTGATAATCAGTCCACTCTCGAGCCAGCACAAGCCTTGGAATTTGTATGTGTCTGATTGGACTCCACCACGTCATGGGCATATCTGCCTCTTCAAAGATTCCAAGTGATCCAAGACCTTGTCATGGCGGTCACCATGAGCCCCCCAGTACCAATTCTTTCCTGCCTTCAACTCATGGGCCATATGGCTGCCATAACATCTGTAGTTCACCATGCGTGACTGCACTTCTGGTGCCTCCAGCCACAGTGAAAAGGGAGCATGTAGCAATGTACATCCAGGAAAGGCTGGTTACAACTCCCCACTGGAGCCTTTCTCTGCAAGGGGAAAAGTCACGAGCTGTGGATAGGTAGTGGGATGATACATTTGGGGAAAAAAAAAGCAATTTAGATCTGGGAATCTCTGCATAAGCATGTACAACGTGTAGAGTACTTAACCTAAGGGTTCAGGTGTGTCTTCACACTACTCATCTAAACACAATTTAACCATGTACACTGCTGTTAATATTCATGCTTGCATTGTATGTACTCTATAATATGGTAAGGATTCTTCTATATAGACATATCTATATTTGTAGCTTATTGGTAGGGTTTGCAAGAGGCTCAGTTTGCAGTTCCAGATGAGGGCTAATTTCAGGTGTGAGTTAGTGAAATGTAGTCCTGATGTGAGTGAGAACCTTTTCTTAAGAATATTTGACTTGTATTCCTCCTTCCATTAACATTCTACATAATGTATTATGAGTGCACGTTAGCATGAAAATCTAAAATGCCATTATTGTAAAAGCAATGTTTGTAGAATGTTAAGTATCTTGTAATAACATATTATGGTTCTGTGTTTCTGCTTTGTGAGATGAGGATTTTATAGTAATCTCTGATATTAGTTTGTTTTTCTCTTGCTTTGCTTGAATGAAAGTACAAATGTTCATTTTGGTGAAACTGGACTTTATTCCAATTCTTTCAAAATCCTGTGTCAGAATGTAATGATGGGAGTCTCCCCTATCAAAAGCATAAGATTATGCCTTTCAAAGAGTAATTCTATTAGTGTATTATTTCATTTTCTAATTCTTTCATCCCTAGTATTCCAATAGACTAATTATGAACTAAAATTGAGTTGTGTACATGGAGGCTTTTTATTCACTGAAATTATAGCTTGTGGTGGTTAAATTCAAGGAGATGACTTTAATGGAAGGAGCAGAAGGAAGCAAAGTCAATTTCTTTGTGCATTTCTGTAACCCGTAAGTTGTTGTCACAGAGAACTTGTATAATTTCAGTAAAATATTAGTCCATCTTTTTCAGTGGTCTTAGGTTAGGTAATGGGAATTGTAAGTGTAATTGTAATTCAAGAACTACACAAGGATTAAAAAAATCTCAGAGGGGTAGCTGTGTTAGTTGGTAATTATGAAAGAGTAGTTCTGTGGCACCTGTGGCAAAGTCAAAATAGCCTGCCCAACTACAGAGAAGCATCAAAATTAGTTAGAATTAGTCTGAAATAGTGTGGCCATATTGATTAGAGCCTGCCTGGGACTTAGAGCCCCCAGAAGCACTCGGGGGAGAACACCAGGAGGGTGGATTCTTCCTGTGGCTGCTTTGTCAGGCAAGCTGCAATGCATGCTTTCAGAGGCTCCCCTTTATGGCTGCATCTCACAAGCCACTCCTCCATGGTCCCTCCCCTTGTGGGACACAGTGGGCGTGTGCCACCTTATGCTCTGGTTGCCCTCACGGACACTACAGTACTCGCAGAATGGATCCAAAGCTGCCACAAAGCAGTACCAGGCTCATAGGCCTGAGACTGCGCCTCATGCTATAGTACTTCCAGACTACCCATATGTTGCTCCAGTAGAATGAGGACAAGGACCTACAGGACAAATCCCAGTGTGGACTGTAGGCTCTGCTCACCCAGGTCCTAGCACCCCTGCTGCTGTGCATGTCCCTGAATACCCTGCACACCATGCAATGCCAATTCTGGCAGTGGGAAACAAGCTCAGACTGGTGGGCCGCATCGTCCTGCAAATATTGGATGATCAGCAGTGGCTGCAGAACTTCTGCATGCGGAAGACTACCTTCCTGGGGCTCTGCGCGTGGCTCACTCCTGCCCTCAGGTGACTGGACACCCAACTGAGACCTGCCATCCCCATGGAGAAGTGTGTGGCCCTATCCCTCTGGAAGCTCACCACGCCATACAGCTACTGCTTAGTCGGGAACCAAATGGGGGTAGGAAAATCCACAGTTGGGGCCATGCTCCTGCATGTATCAATCACTGGCTGCTATGGAGGGTTGTCACCATCATGCACAGCTTCTCTGCCATGGGCTTCCCCAAGTACAGGGGGGCCATAGACAGCACCCACATCCCCATTCTGGCCCCCGACCACATGCCACAGACTTCATCAATAGGAACGGGTACTTCTCCATGGTACTGCAGGACCTCATGGATTACATGGAATGCTTCACCAACATCAATGTTGGATGTTTGGGAAAGGAACATGATGCCTGCATCTTCTGGAACTCCTGCCTGTTCCAAAAGATGCACGTCAGCACTTTTTTCCTTGGCCACACCATCAGCATCAGGGAGGTGAACATGCCCATCATCATCGTAGGCGACTCAGCCTAGCCCTTGTTCCCTGGGCTCATGAAGTGCTACCCAGGCATCCTGGACCCCATCAAGGAGTGGTTCAACACCAGGCTGACCAGGTGCCGCATGGTCATAGAATGTGCATTTGGCCATTTAATGGGGGAGGTTCAGGAGTCTCCTCACTCATCTGGACCTCAGGAGCACAACATTCCTTTTCATGGTGGTGGCCTGCTGTATGCTCCACAGCCTTTGCAAAGGCAAGGGAGAGACTTTTCTGCCAGGGTGAGGCTGAACATCTGGCCAGGGAATTTGAGCAGCTGGACACCAGTGCCATATGGAGAGAACATCAAGAGTGTGCTAATTCTGCAGTCTTATGAGTCAGTAAGGAAAAGTGGGCAAGGATCAGAAAGCCATGTGCATCAAACAAACAATAAAGCCATCTTTGTTGAAAAAAGAGGAATCTTTATAGGGGGAGGGACTGGAGAAAGAACCTGGAATGGGGGAAAGGGAAGAGGGGCTCAGGGATGGGACAGAGAGTGGCACCTGTCTCTGGGTGGTCAGGAGTCTTTGGCTGCCTGAGAGGTCCCACTGCCTCTTGTTCTGGGGCCCTGGTGGCCCTTATGGAGGCTAGGAGGGGAAGCCATCAGGGGAAGGTGGCTTACTCCCACTCAGCCTGGTGCTCCTCCCAGTCGGCAGCCCACTCCTGGCACTTTTTCTCAAGTCCCTGCACGAGTGACTGCAGGCAGGCCATCTGCTCCTGTGTGAGGTCTTCGCAGGTGCATTTCTTCCTGCAGATCCTACAGAGTTGGGTAGATGGTATGGGAGGTGAGGAATGCACCAAGATTTCAGCTGGCCCAGCTGTGAAGAAAAGTTAAAAGAGCAATCATCACAGGAGATACTATATGAAGCCTAGCCCCAATTTCTGAGCTGACACTGAAGGTCTCAGTTCAGACGATGGGGATGTGTTTTGAACAAGGCCATATGTTGCCTAGATAGTGGGCCCTTTCCAGCAAGGGCACAGACATCCTAGGAGAGCATTGGAACACCCACAGCCCGGGGACAAGCAGGCATGGGAAGGTGCCAGCCATGCCAGGAGACAGTGCATGAGAGGTGGGAATGGGGAGGCTCAGTTTCCTTCTGTGTCCTGTGTGTGTCAGGTCTGGCACTGGCAGAGTCCTACAGAGAGAGAAATTCTGTTCTTGCCCACTGGAGGGGAGGGGGATGTTGGAGGTGGTATATATGAGTGGTAGATCTCACTTGCCACAGAGAGTGCTAATGGGTTCCCTGCCACTCCCTCCCCCGACAGATTCCCATGCAAAAAATCAGTTTCTTCTGCATCATCACACTTGACCTGGAGCGGATGCTGACTGAGTGCAGGCATGAGTCTGTGCCGTGTGTGGCACAGCTGTATGGTTCCATGGCCTCAGACTCTTTAGTGGTGGCTTGTCATGGGAAAATAGATGTCCCACCACGGAGGCAGAGTAGGGCAAGCCTCTCCAGGAACCTTGTGAGAATGGAGCTAAGTGGTCTGGACTGGTGCTCCATGTGCACACGTGAACAGGCTGTTGTGTGGCCCTCTGGCTGAGCAGATCAAGAGAGGCGTGCACAGCCCCTCGCTTGCCCACACGTGTATATAGGGGATGTTAGAGAACTCATCTGAATATTTCCTCAACATTCCAAGATTCCAAAAAATTACTATCAATGAACTTTGTCTTGAAAATTTGCATAGTAAATCGAGTATCATTGGCTGCTATCTTTAGGTAACACTACCAGACTTTTACCAATTGAGTTAGCAAGCATTATTGGCACTTGAATTTTTTAATTGGTAGATTTCTCTCAAGTTCTGGTGGAAGTTATGCTGTGTTACCTAGAAACGTGTGTTATATTTTTTTAGTATTAAGGTTGGACATCCCCGGCCTAACAGTTTCCAAAGGAAAGAGTTTGCTGGATCAGGAGATGTCAGCCCCTTTGCTGACACTCTGGGCTCTCCTGGAGTCCATTAGCAGATTGACAGGCTCTGCTGCCCCACTGCCGCACCCCGGGGGCTTCCTGGGGTTCTCTGGTCCAGCAACATCTGTGGTCCTGTTACCGAGAGTCATGGATCAAAGAAGTTCAATCTGTAGTTGCAGTAAAGTTTATTTCTATCAATGAAAGGCGGTAGAGATAATAGTAAACATATTTTATGCAAAATAAGAGCTTTTTGTAAGAATAACCTTTAGATTTGGTGCTTGTGGTCTACTACTGTAGTTCTAGCTAATAAAGGGAATATGTTGAACTGTAATGGGGATAAAAAGCTTGTTCATATTGCTGCATTTTTTCAAGGCTTCTAGCAAATGTCTGAAAAGTGTCTTTTGCTTTTGTTTTTCCAAAGGGTAAATTGTGAGTTCTTCAACTTGTTTTGGTTTTCTACTTCTCTCTCATTTGGAAACATGTCTTGTTCATTCTATTTTTCCTGGAAGACTTTGTGAATGAGAGAACTATCAGGGTAATGACAACAGAAGTATAAAGAACTAAATCTGAACAAATAGAAGGGAAAGAAATTTGCTACTGCTTAAAACATGAGTTTGTGGTTTAATTACAACTGAATCTTACCCCAAAGCTTAGATTCAGTATAGTTGGCCTTGGAACTGAAGTGTAAGAGCGCTCCAGTTCAGTTTTTGTAGTCTTCCAAATATTTTCCCAATGAAAACACAGTCATGACTTGATATTTAAAAAGGTAAAAATCAAACAGCTCTTCATCCTCCCACTTTTTTAAAACCCCTTTCATGTCACTTTTACACACCGCAGGTAAGCAAAAACAACAGCAACAAAAAAAATTTCATTATAAGTTGCATTAAAAGTTTGAGTGGTAATGTTATAGTCATGTTATTGATGAATTCTAAAAGAAATAAAATGACCCAAATGTAAAGAAAACTCGAGGTTAACTTAACATTAAATGAAAACAAAGGTCAGAGTAGGAAATGACAACCACTCTCAAACAAACAATAAAAAAACCCTATGTTGTAAAGGTTAAAGTGGAGATTCATTTTTGCTTTTTTTCTTCTTCTTTCCTACAAATTTACAAGGCTCTTGTTACTTGAAAGTGTGTGCTTTCTACAGGGTAATCGGACGTGCACTAAAGATATAGCAGTAGTTCCGAATGTTGAATACCATAGGTGCAGACTGCTAATTTGTGTGTGTGTGTGTGTGTGTGTGTGTGTGTGTGTGTGTTGCGCTTGCCCCCTCCCCTCCGCCCCAGGCCCTGCCACCTCCTCCCAGAGCATGCCCCATTCCTGCTCTTCCCGTTCCCTCCTGGAGCTTGAATTCTGTGAATCACCAGTTTTTGGCATTCCAGCAGTACTGAGAGAGGGGGGGGGAGTTGGTAAGTGCGGTGTTGCAGGCCTGCGAGAAAGATGTGGTGGGGGGGAGGGGGGTAGAGTTAGGTGCCAGTAGGTATGCAGCACCCACTAATTTTTCCCTGTGGGTGCTCCAGCCCCAGAGCAACCATGAAGTCAGTGCCCATGCAGTGTGCTTGGGGAAGAAGTGGGTTGGGGGTAAAGCAGGGGTAGGAAGAATGGGATGGGGATTTGGGGGATGAGGTGGAGCCTGAAGCTGGGAGGGATCAAATACCCCCCTGGCAAAAGTAGAAGTTGGTACCCATGATATAATGCAGGTCACAAAATGCATTTGTAACATAATTATTGCTAGTCATTGTTTTTTCAAACTCCATTGTAAACCCTGTGCCTAGATCTTGGCAGGATTGCAATTTTAATTTTCCGGTCTTTGAAATATTATCAGTAATTAATTTGCTTATAAAATAACTGTATACATCTGAATGTTTTTCCTGATTGATTTTTTTTTACAATTTTTTTTGGATTGCCATGACCTTTCTGTTGAAAATTTTTAGGGTTCAGAGTGACTTTAGCAATTCCTGAATTTGAGCTACTGAAGTGATTCACTTGTCATACAAACTGATTATAGGAATTTTAGTCATTCAAACATAAAGATTATAATAATGATCCATTAGTTTGATCATAATTTTATCAAATAACTTTGCTTTCAGTAAACATGAATATCACCAGCTATTTTTCCTTCCAGATTCAGAATGAACAAGTATTTATAAAAATGTAAAACCTATCTGCTGAACTATTGTGACCATCACCTCCATGTCCTTGGTGCCATTAGTACTGATCTAACAGAAGGTAACAAAAACTTACAGCAAATAAGTGTGACCCATTCAATTTTAACTTTAATTGAACATTTATTAACACTTTAACTTTTAATTGTGTGAGCTCAAGGAAAATCTGTGAGTCTAGATAACATTGACTGAAAAACAAATCAATCAAGATTGTTATAAATAAGTCTACTTCTAAATTTTATTTTCACTACAGAAAAATGTGATTCAAAACGTGTTGCTCTCATTTTAAAGTTATTAAAGTTCCTATCTCCAAAAGTTCCAGAAATCAGATAGTTGTGAAAGTCACTGTAAAATTGACTGTCTATCTAATCTGAAATATGCACATTTTGTTTTGTGACTAAAACATGTTTCCTTTGCCTAATCTAAAAGGAGATAACATAAAATAGCCACATTCCTATACAATAAAAGCATGCTGTTTCATGTTTATTTACTGTATGCAATTAGATATATACCAAAATCGTACTTGAATTACATATTTGGCAAACCATGCATGACAAAGTGTATGTCTTCTAAAAATTGGGCTTGTATATATGTTTAAAATTTGTAAATAAAATATTTATGCTCTAAGAAAGTGAATCCAGATGCATTTATCTCAAACCTGATGCAGTGCTAAATATTTTGTAATATTCTACACCGAATCTCAGAGTTTCTGATCTAAAATGGATCTGTGCTGTAACATGGTCTTTTCTGTTGAGTTCACCAGGTTTATGGCCTATGAAAAGCACGAGGAATACAAGGGGGGAAATGGACTGATTCCGCTTCTTGCCCTTTTAAGTTTGCTGTCTAATGAGATTCTTCACCCATATCAGCCTTGAGAAACACATTAATGGGGACTACACTAATTCTTGTACGGCCTGATTATAATGTGCCACTGCTCTCTATGCAATTCTTGTTTTAAAGATAGATAAATTCAGTTCTCTGTGTGGCATCATTTAAATACATTCAGTAAACTTAAAAAAAACTACAAATGCCTATGGGGTAATAAAACTGGTTCATTCTCACAGACCAAACCAAAATCCAGATCAAAATAGCTAGTTTGTAACCAGCTGCTATCTTGGAATATTAACCGTGGTAGTAGTAGTGGGAATAGTGTAGGAAAGAGACACATTCTAATGGGTTGCATTAGAAATAGAACTTAAGTATAAAGTCTTATTGCTTTATGTTGATATCTGAATGTGTAATTGTTTTTCTTTACCACTTCCCTTTGGAAGAATGAGTGAGGTGGAATGTGAGCCAGCAGAAACTCTATGCCACTGTAAACAGATCCTACAAGAATGTAGCTTTTATCTTACTAAGAAAGAGAATTACAAAACAATACTACATGAAATATCTTGCCTCTTGATCTGATCCCCCTGTCCCATCTTAAAGCCTGGTATCAGCATTGGCTGCTTGCAAGTCTTTAAGGGCATAAAAACAGCCATGCAGGGTGAGGTCCATCTTGCCCAGTATCCTGTCTTCTGACAGTGCCAATGCCAGGTATCCCTGAGTGTATGAACAGAATAGATAAGTGATCCATCCCATTGTCTACTTGTCTTCACAGCTTAAAAAGGTGTGTGGGGAGGGGGCATTATGGAAAGATAATAAATAGTCAGTAATTATATCACTATAAAATCCTACATAGAGAAAGAGAGCTAAGTGGGATAAGGTAGATAGGTCATTATTGTACTCCCATACTGTCTGGCATAGTCTCAGTGGCACTCAACTTTTCCAGATGACTGCACGCAGCTGAGAAGTTTTGGTTTGTTTTGCATTTCACCTCACTTTATAAACTGCTTTCTTACAAAATCAGATCTAAAAACACAAGCTCCACAACACATTATTTCTGAAAATGGCTTACTTTCACATTTTTACCATATAATTATAAATTAAAATCAATTGGAATATAAATATTGTACTTACATTTCAGTATACAGGATATCGAGCAGTATAGACAAGTCATTGTATTAACTTTTATTTTGTACTGACTCTGGTAATGCCATTTATGTAGCATGGGTTAAAATTAGGCAAATGTCTAGAAGTTCATTCATTCCCTGTAAGACTTCTGTGCTCCTCCAGAGGAATGTGCACCTCTGATTGAGAACCACTTGTCTCTCTCTCAGTACTATTCAAGTGTCTTATCTCCACTATGTTTTTACAGTTGGATAGTTACCATGCATTAATTATCATAGTTTAAAAAAAAACACTTCTTGTCAGTCAAGTCCGAGAGTTTCCCATTGTTCTCTTGCTCATATTCAGAGTGGAGTCTCAGTCACGCCTTCCCCAATGAACTATCAATAAATAATCTATACTTCCTTGCAAATTCGATAATCTCTGAACATCCTGTTGCAAAAAGAGAATCTGGCCACTATGTTACAGGGAATTTCTCCTGAATAAATATTCCCACCTCTCCACAGTCAGTAGGTGTGGGTGAAAAGAAATTAAAGTCTTCCATAGAGACTTTTTCTCTCCCTTGAATTGTTGGGGCCCAAATGTTCAGGCCCTGATGTTAAAGTCATTTGTCCTCTTCAGACAAACAACTGTTGAATTAATACTTCAGTCTAAAAGATCATGGTAATGTTGTAGACCTTAGATGTTTCCCAAATAAAGAATTGTTGAGAAGATACTTTTACTCCTTCCAAATAGACCTGAAAATTTTTTTCAGGTAGATCTCTGTGCTCCTAACCATATTGATGAGACAAACGTTTCTGCTGTGGTCAGCCAAGGAGAGACAGGGAAGAAAAAAAAACAATTCCAAGAAGGAGAAAAATTATAAAGAAAGGCTGCCTACAGTAGTAGCCAGGCCTGGGATAGATTAGCTTCCAAGATCAAACTAAATCTGGTGCATTTAGTTCTGTATGAACAGAAGCACATGGCTTTCTGCTTCTTACCCACTTTTCCTTCCTGATTCATAAGTCTGCAAAATGAACACAGCACCTGTCAGATGGCAGATGGGAAGATTTTCATTGGAGGCCCTTCTAGATATCTGGACCACCAACCCTCCCACTTCCTGATGAGTAATTCACTTGGCTATTAGGATGAGAAGAACAAAAAGGAACAAATTATTAAAAGGCAGTGGAAGTCTTGTGGAACCAAAGGGTCCTTCTCTTGGGATTTGCTTTGATTCTTTCTATATTTACAAAGTACCTATATGACAATATATCTAAGATGACCGGGTGTATACATAAACTCTTATTTAGATAGCTGGCTCAGAAAGATGTAACACGAAAGCCTATTAAAATATGATGGCAAGATATGCTCCCTTTTTTAGAAACTAGGACTCAGAATCTATTGGTTTTTTTTCTTTGTGTTTTGGGGCTTGATTAAATCAGTCAGTGCCTCTAGGGTCAGCTCACCTGGCCTGAATTGCTAGGCTAAAAATAGCAGTTTAAGGGTATGTCTAGACTACAAGCCTCTTTCTAAAGAGATTGTCGAGATAGTCAAAACACTTTCGAAAAAGCGATCCGCTTTTTCGAAAGAGAGCACCCAGGAAATCTGGACGCTCTCTTTCGAAAAAGCTCTGTTTGCGTTCAAGAACGCCTTTTTTCAAAAAAGCTCTTTTGAAAAATGGCGTTCTTCCTCATAAAATTAGGTTTACTGCTATCGAAAAAACGCCACATTCTTTTGTTTTAATTTTGAAAGCACGCAATGGCAGTCTAGATGCAGATGAAGTTTTTTTCAAAAAAACTCTGTAGTCTAGACATAGCCCAAGTGTTCAGCCTCATTCTGAAACTTGGGCTCTGGGGCCCCATCAGGAGCGGGTCTCCCAGACTCGAGCCAGAGGCTGAAAGCATACACTGCCATTTTTAGCCTTGCAGCCTGGGCACTACAAGTCAGAGTCAGCTGACTAGGGCTCAGAGTAAGTGTCATGGGTTTATTGCATTGTATACATATTGGGTGCGTCTAGACTGGCAAGATTTTGCACAAAAGCGACCGCTTTTGCGCAAAAACTTGCCGCCTGTCTACACTGGCCGCAAGAATTTGCGCAAGAGCACTGACGTTCTAATGTAAGAATTCAGTGCTTCTTGCTCAAATACTTTGACACTCCCACTCAGGGATAAGCCCTCTTGCGCAAGAATAGTTGCGCAAGAGGGCCAGTGTAGACAGGCACCTTAATTTTTTGCACAAGAAAGCCCGATGGCTAAAATGGCCATTGGAGCTTTCTTGTGCAAAAGCGCGTCTATACTGGGCATGGATGCTTTTGCGCAAAAGCATCCGTGCCAATCTAGACGCTCTTTTGCGGAAATACTTTTAACGGAAAAACTTTTCCGTTAAAAGTATTTCCACAAAATCATGCCAGTCTAGACGCAGCCATTTGGGTTTGTCTTTATTCAGTTTATTAAAACCTCCCTTTGATCATCTGGATGAAGGCTTGCTGTGATACCTGTATCAATCAGTACAGTTTTTTGGGCCAAAGTTATGGTTATAATTAACTGCAAACATTGATGGACCCTTTGCATTTTTCCACAAGGACAAACTGGCTCTGCATCCTCACTCTAATTCTTACTGCCAGGTAGTAACTAATTGAGATAAAAATCAATTTGTCTGCCAGTATTCTTTCTGACCCCACACTTGTTCAGGCGAGATAAAACTCCATATATTGTAAGTAAAAAGGGTTTTAGCTTTGTACTGAAGGGGTTAGAAAGTCTACTATACCTTTTTATTACTTATGAATAAAATAAGTCATTTAAATCATAAAAACTAGGCTTTCTTGTCACTCAGATGACAGCATAGACACTATTGTTTACAGCGGCTTGACCCCCTCTCTCTCCATAAGACAAAATTTTTGCTATGGCAGGTGGCAGTATAAACAGTTCACTTCTGATAGGAGCGCACTCCTGTCAACAATGTGAACCTCACTGAGGATATGTCTATACAGCAACATTACTTTGAAATAACTAGCATTATTCTGAAATACCTTAGGCTGCGTCTCTACAGCAGGCAGTTATTTTGAAATAGTGTTGAAATACTGTCAAGCTGGAGGACTTCTTACTTTTACTCCTGTAACCCTCATTGTATGAGGAGTAAGGAATGTTGGAGGAAGAGTGCTTTATTTCAAAATAAGTGATCTGTAGATACTCCCAATTTCGAAATTAGGTATTTTGAAGACAGCTACACAATTGACGTAGCTCATTTTGCATAGCTTATTTTGAGTTATGCCCTGCAGTGCAGATGCACCCTCCTGGGATGGAAGTATTTTGTCAGCAAAAGTGCTGACAGTATTCATACTGCCAAATTTCTAGTGACACAGCCATGTTGACACAGCCATGTTGCTAAAAGCTTTGTAGTGTAGACAAAGCCTAAGTGGGTTAGACTATGCATTGAGGAGAACTATAGATTAGATGGGCATTAGATCACATCCTGCAAGAACAAAGGTTTCACAGCTGCTTTGTGGAGCTCTAGTAATATGTTCACAAAACATTATGCACTGGACCTAGCATCCTGAATGGATGCTCATTTTGGTACAGTGGTGTACTTCAGTCTTTGTTTAATTACAACTCCACATCTGACTTTCCTTAAATGAAATTATTGCTTATCACTGTCTTGTGAATGGAACTGTGTATAGAAGTCTGAAAACCTGTTGCCAGAGTTCTCTGAGATGGACTCGACATACTCAGCTGCCCTTTCCACAATTTCTGTTCCTTGGCAGTGGCACACGTATTCATAGGTAAGTTAGATGTAGATAAGGAGCAGCACTGGCTACACCCTTATGTTTGGCCCATCCACCCTTTGTCTAACCATAATCACCATTGCCAAGGAAGAGAGAGCAGTGGGAAAGGAGAGTATGACCAGATGATTGAGAGCTGCCTACTGCAGGTGGAGGAGAGGGTGCAGAACTGCTGCTTCTGTGGAGCTGGCCTGAGGTCTGTCAGGTCTATGTCCCCTCCCCAGGCTTTGAAGTGACATTGTACATGGGCGGGCTGGACTGAAAGGCGGGTGGAGAGGGACAGGCCATTCAGTGGAGAAGGTACTGAGGCCAGGAGCTGCAGCACGGATGACTCCACGGGGACTGATAATGCATGCCCTGGGAAAAATTTTGGGGGAGACTTTTCTTTGGAATCCATTCTAATCTTAGGTCTGAGGAAGTTGTGAAATGAACTGAGGTGGCTGGAGAAACAAGACTCAACCTCAGAATATTTAAGAACAGTCAAGGGAGGAGCAGAAAGGAATGTGGGAGTACTGAAATGGGTACTGTCAGTAAAAATTTCATTTGAAGAGCTACATTGCTAGCCCATCCCATGAATGAATATGCAGGCTCCATTTAAAAGAATTCTGGTTCAGATGAACAATCCTCATTTTCTTTTTTTGTTTGTTTGCATATTCATTTAGTATAGTATGTGTATTATCTTTACATTGTTACCAAAAATCTTCATTATATCCTCTCTGGGTACAGTCATGTAACAAGTATATAATCATTATGAATGTGGAATTAATGATTATGAAACAGTTATGCTTGACCTTTTTGGAGCTCAGATGCTGTTGTCTATTTTCTTTTATATGTTAATCTTCACAAAAGGTGCATTAGTTAAATAAACAGTAAACTTGTTTTTACGTATACAAATGTTGCTGCAGGCTTGACTCATCTGAAAGTTAAACCTTGATGAAAATCTTTGCTCTGTATAAGTTGCATACACACATGCACAATTTATCAAAATAGGCAAATAAGATACAAGTGTATTTCCTTTGAGAATGCTGAAATTAAAACTGAAGCTCTGGTTCTGCAAATCCAAATATTAAATCGTATTAGTGAATCTGCTATGTAGTGTTCTAGTTGATTTCATTTACAGTACATAATCATTTTGATAATTTAAATCTGACATTGAGCAGAGGGTAGCATATTGCCTTTGGGAATAACCCTGGCTGTGCAGCTCTCCATCTAAATGGTGACCTGTGGGGTGAGGAAACCAGCATCAATGTTCTATTTTTCATCACAGCCATATTCCTTCCTGCTGCCTGTTCCAGCCCCATATAATGCCTCATTTTAAATAGCAGACAGCTGGCAGCAACGCTGTTTTGTCGCTTATAGGCACTATGGTAAGGGAAGTATGCAACCACACTGTCCATAGTACTGCCACACGAGAATGAAAGAAGAGGGGCAACATGCAGCACAAGCAAGGAACACCAGTTGAGAAGGTAATGGGATATATGTAGGTAGAGAGGTTCAGGACAAGGTAACATACACGCTACTCAGTGCAGTGACCCCCTTAATGAGGGAGCCTAGAAATGTAAAATTTATGTCGTTGAAAATATAAGGAAATGCAAACCAATCATCAGAACTGACCATTTCACCATAATTTTTCTATCTAAATATCATTCATCATCCACAGCTCTCTCTCATTTACCAACCCAAAGATTGTCTCTTGAGACTATGGCAAAAAACATGGGAAGAGGTCCCTAAATTTTGTAATGAACTATGAATGGTTCATGCCAACATGATACATTTACAAAAATACATGTATCATATGTTTTACCATTCATTTACAAAAACATACCACGTAGTAACCATGTAGCAATCTTTCATGAAGCGGTACTACATAAAGGTTTCACAGCTTAGATTTGAACTGGCATGGTTACACTTGGTTATATACCAGGTTAAACAATTCCTATTTCTTTACAGAGGGAATAACATGTTGTAAAAATCTTTACAGACAGAAACATGGGCAGCTGATAACTTGCCACTGATTGCAACAGTAATCAAGTTTTCTTCGCTCTTCCAGACTTGTTCCTCTACTTCTGTCTGAGAGCTCAAACCCACAGTAATCAAAATTCCTGGACTTTCTCCCTTCTAAAATTTATTTATGAAAACTCATACAATACTTAAGTCTTCTCTATTCTGATGGGTATGTTCCTCTTAAATGGCGAAACAATAGCGAAGGGGGTATATTTGATTTTGGGGGCTTTAATTGCTGTTGTATTTTTATCACAAAATGACAACATGCATGCAAGAGGTGATAAAAGTTCTGTGATATATGATAAATAGTAAAAAAAAAGTACCCCTGTTTTGCTACCTTTTGAGCAGTAGGGCTTTTTTTAATGTGAAGTCACTAGATTTGAATCATCATAATGAAACAAAACAACTGCCTATACACAGAGTCTCTTTTATTAGGCTAGATGCACACTACAGACATGTATTGGAATAACTATACTGGTTGGAGTTTTAAAATCCCTATCCCTGAGCAATGTGGTTATACCAACCTAACCTCCTTCCACCCCTCCATCCAGACAGTGCTATGTCGATGGGAGAGTTTCTACCACCACTATCACCTTATTGCAAGGTTATGAGTGATTGATTATCAACAGGAGTAGTTGTCCCATTGGCACAGTGTATTTACTAAAGCACTACACAGCACATCTACAGATGGGATCTTCCTGATCCAGCATTGTCAGGACTTGAGGTTTTTGAAACAGGGGAGGACAAGGCTCCCCTCCAAACCCTGCTCTGCAGCATTATCCCTGCTGCTCCCAGTCCTGCTGGGGCTGCGCTTCTGCCTGGGGCCAAGGCTGTGCTTCTCCGCACTGGAGGTGCCAGTCTAGACTACTTCCCCAGCTACTGGCTCCACTGCCTCTGACCATGCTGGGCCTCCACTTCCCGCTGTGCCAGGGTTGCACTCCCAGGCCCCGCTGCTGGACCATGGTTGTTGCCAGTCCAGAGTATCCCAGATTTTAGAGGTTTAACCTGTATGGTGCTTTAAGTGTGCTGTTGTATGTGAAGAATGCCTTGTCTCCTCTTCTCCAGACTTAATCACAGTGGAAAGAAGGATCTTCTTATAATGCAAAACTGCCTTTTTAAATGTTAGTAACCATTAGTGAGATGACCTCCCCCGCCCCATTTATCATATATAATCAACCTGTTTTGTGGGGTGGGAAGAGGGAAACTAATTTCATTTGATCATCCCTGTTTTTTCTATAAGAAGTTGAACATAGCTGATTCTGCTGTGGTCCGAAAATAATTGGCAACTGGCATGCAAGAAGTAATCCTATAACCTTTTTTGTTTATTTTTAATAAGAGGCATGTCTCTAACAAAGTGAGAATCTCTAAGATACTGTACCCTATGCCACAAGAGGTTTGTTATGCATTTTGATGAACATTATTGCTTTTTCTCCTTTTATTTTTTCCTCTGTATAAAAGTAGGATTCAAGTTGGCCAATATTATAAATGTAATTAGCAAATGCTTGAAATAGCTAACTATATTTTTGAAAATATAAGATGTCTTATTGTATCCTTTTGAAAATTTAGGATGTATACCAGGGAACTACAATAAAATAAATGAGAAAGTAAATTAATTATGTATTGCTTTCTTATTCTGATCTTCCATTTTATCTGTTTATTTTCTCTTCTATGTCAGTTCTATTCCATTCCTCTCCAGATATTTCTCCCTTAATTTCTGCTATTTTCTCTTCTCACTGATAAGCAATATCTGTTGCAATGATACTACTGAAGAATTACCTATGATGTTAAACTGGCTCTCACTTAAATTATAATAATTACAAACAATATTGTTGCTGAATGATAACCTAATTTCTTCAAATGTACCTATTCCCAAAGTTTTCAGCTACATGGAAAGTATGAAGAATTATCAATGGGGCTATGTCTAGACTGCAGGCTTCTTTCGGAAGAACCTTTTTTGGGAAGAAATCTTTTGAAAAAACTTCTTCCAGAAGAGAGCATCCACACACAAAATCTCATCGAAAAAGTGATCTGCTTTTTTGAAAAATAGCTTGCACACTGAATGGATGCTATCTCGCATTTAAGCTGTGATTACTATGGACAGAGTGGCCACCACGGCACCTATGCTTTTTCCTTTGTCCTCTTCTTTTGAAAGAACTCCCTCTTCCCCATCCATGCATGTCTTTTTCCGAAAGAGCTCTTTTGGAAAAAGGCTTCTTCCTCATAGAAAGAGGATTACCAATGCTGGAAAAACTCCTCTGTTATTTCAATATACTTTCGGAAGAAACTTGCATGTTCAGGAGATTCAGGGGGTAGCTGAGTTAGTATGTTACAGAAAAAAACAGTAAGCAAATGGTCTGGTAGCACTTTATAGACTAACAAAACATGTAGGTGGTATCATGAGCTTTCGTGGGCACAGCCCACTTCTTCAGATGACCAGAGTTATGATTAGAGGATAAAGAAACTCGAAATAAATAGGAGAAGGGAAGGGGGGGGGGAGATATTCTGTCGCCCAACCCCCTACCTCTATGCATAAAGTATCAGGAGAAAGGGTGCTAAACCTGAGTAGATAAAGATCAAAGTCCAGTGGATGGATAAGGCAGGAAGTTTGAATGGTATCCTTACTACCTTATCTATGAATATTTCTGTCATTTAGAGCACTGACTTGTATATGGTATAAAATCACAAGCATACATCCATAAGTAAAATATAACATCCCCCTTTCTTATAAAATGATAAAAATGTTTAATTATCAAAGGATAAACCTAGTTTGTTGAGTGTATGCTAGTATTTTCCTTCTGGCTATTGAAATACACATTTCCATTTTCTTTTCATTTCTCTGAGTGACCAGAAAATAACTTCTAGTGGACAGTCAAATTGCCACCAAGTCTACAGAAGATCTAGGTATTTTATCAATTTAATATTTTCATTTTCAGCATTATCCTGAGTCAATTTGGGTGGAGGGTTGGAACTGTGAATACTCACTGATTACCCCTCTTGAAAAAATTGTGTGAAATCTGGCCATCTGTCACTGATATGTTGGTAATAAAAAAGCAACTCGCATTAGTGCATCATGAATGTGGTTTGTTGCAGATGACTACTTTAAATGCTCTCTTCTAAAGAGGAGGAATTCAAATGGATTGATGGGTTCTAATTTCAGATAACTGTTCTCTCAATAAGTACAAAACTCCCTCTAGAAATGTCTACAGCATCTGTGGCTAGCTTAGTGCATTCTTTTCCTTGCAGGTCCAGTGAGTACTTGCTTACTATGATTTACACTTCAAATTATTTTGATGAAATTTTAAATAATCCTTTATGCAAATGTCCTTTTCTGAGGACTAAGTTCTATTTTTGTGGTCATTGAAGCCTTTTAAAAATTATGAATATGCAATAATTAAGATTTAACTTTGTTATAATATTTTGTTTTCATTCTTCTTCCACTGAAGAAAAAGCATTTCCTCCATAGTATTATACACACACTTTAAAAAACAAACAAAACAGTTGGTGTCAGGGTTTCCAATTTGTTGAAATTTGTGTAGAATTTCAAAGTAAATTGAAAATTTCAGCAGCTTGTTTCACCAATTAGAAACTTGTTGCAACGTAGTGCTGTAAAAGGCAGCTACAGCGTATAGCAGAACATAAGGAAATAGCATTACATAGATGGATTTTTCCAGCAGTTTGTGATGTTGAAAGTCCCAGAAAGTACTTAGTTTTTATTTATACAACTACAGTTATATTTAGCATAACACTGGTGAACAATAAATTTCTTTTTTATGTTCTAGACTATTTGAGTTGTTTTATTATCAGATAAGTGGAGATGTATTACTCTTTCTTGCATTATTTTTCATGATTCCCATGTTCCTCCACATACTAATTGTAACCCTAAAAATCTCCTTATTCTCCTTGCTTACCTCTGCTATTCCTCATCCTTGTTACCTTGTACATGTGAGTTGCAAGCTTTCCAGGACAGGAATACTAGAGGTGTTTTGTGTAACATCATTTCAGACAGCTGGTGGACACAGGTCAACCATCCAGGCAGTTGTTAACTTTGGTTTCCTCTGGGCGGTGGTGTCAACACATTTCAACTCCATAATGGCTGTTCTACCTCATAATGTTTGAGGTTTGAGATTCAACATGAAAGAGGCCCTTGGGCATGGAAGCTTTCAAAGCACAAGAGTTGGGGTGCATTTACACAGCAGGGCTTAACTCGAAATAAGCTACGCAAATTGAGCTACGTCAATTGCGTAGCTTATTTCAAAATAGCTTATTTTGAAATTGGGAGCGTCTACACAGCACTTATTTTGAAATAGACCACTCTTCCTCTGACTTCCCTTACACCTTGTACAATGGGGGTTACAGGAGTCAAAGTAAGAAGTACTCCAGCTTGACAGTATTTTGACATTATTTCAAAATAACTGCTTACTGTGTCGACACGGACTAAGTTATTTCAAAATAACACTACTTTGAAAGTAGTCCATTCATCCTATTCATACTTCTTAAACTTGCTGGCAAGTATGGTGGGGGAGACCATATCAAAAGTCAAGATATCATGTGCACTGCTTTCCCCATATCTGCAGAGCCAATTACCTCATCATAGAAAGCAGTCAGGTTGGTCAGCGTACAGATATAATAGTGTAGTCGATTAACCGATTAGCAAAAGCTTATAGTTTAATGCTATAGACTACATGCATTCCCCTCCTCCTCCCTTGCCAGTACATTTTTTAGAAGGCTGGCCAGCAACCTGGTTCAGTCTTGGCTCAGACTGGGTCTGGGACCTACCCCCACTGCAGCTCTGCATTTAAAGTATATTAGGAGCCATTTAAAGTGTATTAGGCAGCCTGGCTCAGTTTCGGGTCACGCCAGGCCTAGGAGCTCAGCTCCCTGCCCCATACATTGTCTGCTGCCACCCCACACTGCTGCCTATATATCAGAGGCAGCAGTGTGGGGCAACAGGCAGCTGGTCCACTAGGGAAGCTGGTTTTTATAGAGGAACAGCACAGGGTGGCAGGGGGCTCCTCGGGAGTGGTGCCAGAGACCCCTCCGGGGACTATAGAATCATTGAGTAACTGATAAGAATTCATGAGTTTAATCGATTATTAAATTAACCAATATTTAACATCCCTAGGTCACACATGACTTGCCCTTGGTGAAGAGAAAAAGCAGGAACAAACCTTTTATTTTTGTTGTTCTTTGTAATGGTGGCATATTTCTTCTCAAGACTAGGTTTAACTTCTGCAAACTGATTTCTTAGTGGGGTAAACACTGAGTATCCTATGACATGCTTTTCCCTGACTGGCTGTCTTACTGCCTCTACAGCATTCAAAGGGCCAGATAGATTACATTCTAATGACGCATAGTCTGATTTAGCCAGCTGCTGAAGGATTTCAATGACCCCATCCCTGGAAAATCCACAGCAGCAGTTGATGCACTGTAGTGACTTGTATACTAGCTGTCTCTCACAGTGCAAACTGTGACCAGGTGATACTATACCATGGCAGTCCCAGTCTACTGGAAGAGTCGCCTGTGGCTGTGGAGAGCTGGGGGTAAATTAGAGCAATCCTGAACTATTGGTGTTAGGATATAGGAAGTGTAAATATAGTTTAAAGCCGCCTTTGCTGAGCAAAACTTGATTGTGGTTGGACTGAAGAATCTGTGCCTAACTCGCTAATTGTCCAGGTAACAAGAGAGTACTACAGGTTGTACCTCCAAAAACTGTCACTCTCTGGTCTGGCAACATCCCTTGTCCCGCAGGACCAGAGATGCTCCTGGACGAGAGAGCCCGGGAGCCTAAGGGCAAGAAAGACAGCAAGGCTGGGGCAATAGGGTCAGCAGCTTGGCAGGGGGCAGCATGGGACCAGGGCTAGAGCCCTGAGGCAGCCTTTAGCAGCCCATGGCAACATGGGGACAGGCTGGAGTCTCCTGGCAGCACAGGTTGGCCTGGGGCTGGAGTTTCTTGGCACCCCCCCAGAAGCACAGGGCCAGGGCACAATGGCAGTCCCCGAGAGCATGGGTCTGGTATTGAGCCCTGTGGCAGCCCAGGGCCAGAGCCCCACAGCTGCCTCTGGATGCATGGGGCTGGATCCCCGTGGCAGGAGCTGGAGCCTGTGCTGCCCAGGGATCCAGCAGCAGCTGGGAAAACAGCTCAGCCTGGTTGTAGCTGTGGGGGAAGGGTAGACAAGGCAGAATCCCTGCTGGGGCAGTGTGCCAGCAGCAGGTGATGGAGCTTGGGGCTGGTGGCAGGAGACCATCCCTGGTCTGGCAAATTCTCTCCTTTGGGTCTGGTCAGGTCCCAGTGGGGTTAGACCAGGTAGTTCAAACCTGTACCACTACTCTCAAGTGGCTATGGATTCTTCAAATTACCTGGCACTATGCACCAGCTTTCAGATAAGTTTCAGGACACTTTGAACCAATGGTTTGTAAAACTTATCAGTGATGGATTTCCCGCCTTGAAATATGATATAAATTCACTGTTTAAAATAGTCCTACAATTTTATTTATATTTTAAATAACATTTATTAGATCAGTATAATAAGTTTTGCTTGCCTGCATAACGAATCAGCCATAGATTACTGCATTAACCAGGGCATGGTAATTCTTTCAAGCAAGTAATTGTTGTTTATTTTTCTTTTAAGTCTATTTCTGCATACTGAATTACGATTTTACAAGCGGTGACTCTTCCAAACATTTCTTTACCCAGCTTTCCAGGTTAAAAACAACAACCTGCATTTAGCTCTGTATGGATTTTGTTAAGTAACTTCTATTGATAAAGTGTTTTTAGCAGTAAAATGTCAAATTCACATTTTTTTAAGTACCTGTCATATGAGCCTCCTAGGGCTCCTTGCACCATTAAAATGCAAACACTACAATTTTATAAAACTCACTTTCCCCAAACTAAATAAACCTATTTAGTCATATACATATTTCTAACAACTTTGGGTTCAATCTGTTTATGTTAAAATTAATGACGTTGTCCTTAACTTGGTGGCAAGTATACGGGAGAAGGCAATATCAAAAGTCAAGACATCACATTCACTACTTTCCCCATATCCACAGAGCCAGTTATAGAAGTCAGTCAAGTTGGTCAGTGATAACTTGCTTCCCATTGTCTTCAGTTAAATAAGTGGGCCTTTTGTTTGAATAGAACTGAATAGTAAAACAAACTTTCCTTACTTCATAATTGATTAATAACATAACTTAATCTTGGTATACAAGGAAAATTTGAAACTTAAATAATCTTCATCAAGCCTGCCTCTTACATACTGAATATAATATATTTTACTATATGGTTACAGGACAAATTAGTTTCAAGTAGAGATGAGACAAAGCCAACATCACAAATCCAAACTTCCAAATATTCACTCTGGTTTTTAAAAGAATTTCATTGTAGCTTCTAACAGAGTGGTCCTGAAAGGCCACCTTCCATAGTTTTGTCTCACAGGTCACCTAGCATTGTTTACTGATGACCTGTGAAAATTGAACTATCAGAGCAAATGGCTAGAATATTCATAGCAGAGGTCTCCTGTTTAATTTGACTGATACTGGCATGCCATTTTTCTATCACTAAGCTTGTTGGGGGGGGAGGGGAAATTTATCAGAATAAGAAGTGTGTTAACCTTAAGAAATGTACTTTCAGTAAGTCTACAATTTTTCCAATAAGATTTTAGAAGCAAACATTATCATGGGCTGCTGAGTTATCAAACATGCTTTGAGACTAATTCAAGGTACACAACTGACCAGCATCCTTGATCTAGTGTTGCCTGATTTAAGATGGCTTATGAATCTCCAGTTACCACCTTTAGGGCTGATAGATCCTTTGTCTCAGGATCAGGCCCAGTATTCAATTATTCTGTGTTTGGGAACCCTGATGTGCACAGATGCAACACTCACACTATAGGAACTCTTGTATATTTTCAAATATAGTTTATTTATACATTTAGCACAGTCCCAAACATCCCAATTTCATAAGATAGATAAGGAATGTACATCTCTATTTCCATACCATATACTACCACAATTCCTTCTAGAACAACCTGAGGTGTTAGCCATCATCTTCCTCATCATCTGCACCTTCCCCATTATCATCAGTGGCCATCATTTTGGCACCTCCTAAGGGCTACATCTCTGTCTCCTACCACCCCTAGGCTGGAATGCAACTTTCATCATGTGTTAGAGAAGAAACATGCAATCTAGGAGCAGCTGGGGTAAACAGAACTGCTTTATTCCCTATGCACGTTTACCTCGGACATTCAACACAATGTCTGAGTGGCAACAACCTGGTGCCAATCACGTCCTTTTATCTATTTTAGTATGTTAATTTACATGTCTATCACTACTTTACCTAAAACCTTATTTAGTAATGTTAACTCCTACACAATGAATATTAATAAGTAGGTGGTGAATACAATTATACCTGCCCCTGTTTGTTGTTTACTGGTTTTTAGTTGAATCAGCTTTACCTACTGTCTTAATCAGCAGCTTACGGGGAGGGAGAAATCTCTTCAACCCTGAAAATGTTTTTACAGACAAGTGCGAAGACAAAACAAGACACTGTTCAGTGCAACCATCTTCCAAGGCTGCCAGGACAAAGGAGAAAAACATGTTTAAAGGGCAATGGCAATGCCTATTCTGGGTAGACCCCTTACCCACTGATGTATAATCATCCCAGACCCCTATTAATTTTTACATATCCCAACACTATGTTATGCTGAAGTTGTTCTGTTTAATGCATATTCAGTAAGGGATGTTTCCTGTTCTCCTTATTTGTATTTCCTCACTTTACTAATGCTGAAGTGTCTTTTTCCAGTAGGTTAGTATATCGGTAATCTCAATTTATGTTTATATGTGACAATTAATTACTGTGGGTTTTTTATGTTTGTCTACCACATTTATTATTTCTGTCCTACCCAGTTATTCAGTCTGGTCTCAACAGATTATTTCAGGTATTTCTAAGTAATAATGTCCCTGCAAAGTCTGAAGATGTTTTGGAAGCCCTTAGACCATGGAAAGTCACTCTATCTTATCTATGTAGGTGAAAGATCCTATACAAAAATACTAACTTTGCCTTTGCTCAACATACAGGATGTGGTCTGTAAGTCTCGTGTGTTTACAGCCAAAATAAACCTATTGACATTTATTATAATAAACATATAATCAAAACCATAGGGAAATAATAATTGTATATATCTATAGGCAAGCAAGCAGGTTAGCCCTATAGGCTACACTAGATGGGCCCAGAAAGACTATTAGAATTTAGCCTGTCGCTCTGAGAGCTCCCACTTGTAGGCTGACTGAATTATTTTAGGCTCTCTGAAGTTCTTTCCTCCTTTCCCCTGCTCCCCTTAAGCCTATACATTAAGGAGCTCTGTTTCATATTTCCAAGTTTTGTTTGTTAGCTGTTGTCTATACTTGAATTTCTGTGGTACCAGCTCTTGTTTATAGGCTTTTTTTTTTAAAGTTTTATATTAGAACAAAGTTAATGTATGTGCAGAAGTTCCCCATTTATCCTTTTGTGCAGAAGTTCCCCATTTATCTTCACAAGAATTAGGAGACTGTCCTTCCTTTATCTTCTCTTTCAAGTGAGTTGTCTACACAACTCAGAGAACATGAAATAATTTCTGTGTATAAAATAAAGCTTCCAGCTTGGAGAAGTTGAACTCACTATGAGGGTCCAAAGAAGAAGCATAAATCAAAAGAGAATATATTATTGACTATATTACTAAACTAAGAGTTTCTTGCGGCTAGGCATTTTTCAATGGGATCTCGACTTGTTTCTGCACACATACGTATAAGCACACCTATGTTAGCTTAACACACATAATTGTATGGATGCAGCTTTCAGCAGAAGTGTTCTAGCCTCTATTGTCAGGTAGTCCCCTATTACTTGTAAAGTTAATGCTTCACAGATCCTACCTGTAGGACATTGATGATCACTTGAAGAATAGACATTTTATCTTAATAGTATGTAGCTCAGTACTGTCCAAAGAGCATTGATTGAATTCAGATAAAATCTTCTATATTACTTCGCTAGAAACATCATTAAGAAGCACAGTTAAAAGTCCAGTGCTGCCTGGCCAATTCCATTGAGGAGAGAGGGTTGGGGGAGAGGGGTTTTGTTCCAGTTACTTCTGGATCCCACAAAAAAAGGGGGAGAGGTAGTGTTCATTCTGGGCCTAAGACCTAAGGTTTTAGCCAGTGATAGACAAATGTAAAAGAAAAGGAACCGTATCGTTTCCAAAGAAAGGTAAAGAGATATATATATTCTGGCCATTGGTGTGCTTAAGTTAAGTAAAACTTAAAAAACAACAAATAGTCTGGTAGCACTTTAAAGACTAACAAAACATGTAGATGGTATCATGAGCTTTTGTGGGCACAACCCACTTCTTCAGATGACTGGAGTGTTGGAAGTGCAGAACCAAGAATAAATAAGGGAAAGAGAGGGGTGGAGGGAGAAGAAAAAAATTGGAGGGGGGGCGGGGAAAGAAGAGGACAATGGGTAGATAAGTTTCAAAGGGATAGCGGAGCCAGTCTGTATCAGGAAAAACTTAAAAAACAATAAATATTTTACTTGCGCCTTAAAGACTAAATAGTTAAAAGTGGCTGATAAGAACATGAGTTTGCACTAGGAAAGGAAGAGTACTAACACCAGATTCTACTCAGATATCAAGAACCATTGTCACCTTCATTGTTTGTTTGGTTGATAATGTGCAAGCCATCCGATATCACAATTTAGACTGTTTGCATGAGAGTTAAACTTGAGAATGAAGTGGAGTTCCAATCCTTCTCTGTGTATTTGGCTTGTGGAATTGGTCTGAAACAAAACAGCAACTTGTAGATCCCTTAATGAGTGTCCAGGGAGGTTAAAGTGTACCCCAATAGGTTTTTGTGTGTTGCCTTATTAAGAGATCTACAAGTTGCTGTTTTGTTTTTCCTGTTACAGACTAACTTGGCTACCACTCTGAAACTTAAGTTTAGTAGTTACAGGTGGGCCATCCATGTTTTGTCATATTTATGATAGAAGAAGTGGCATTGCCTGTTTTGAATGTTGTTTTTTGGACCTGGAGTCTGCTTTTCAGGTGAGGTTTAAAAACTCAGCTATGGCCTAATTCTTCTCCTTTTTGAAGTTAGTGCATTGTTATTAAAATTCCCATTGATGTAAACAAAAGTAGATTTAGGCCAAAGCTGAGTGCTTTTTAAAGATTTATCCAAAATGTGTTCACAGTTCTTAGCAGTCATATTAGCATATTTACACAAGACAGTAATGTATATTTTATAACTGATTGATTATAAATTCTTGTTAGATTGTAAAGAATATGCAAGACTCTATCACCACAAGGATGTTGAAATTGCATTCAAAACTACTCAACTTTCTAAATACTAACAATAATAATTACTGTGATTTTGAGGATGATGTAGGCCAGTGTTTCTCAACCTGTTTTTATAAAGTACCCCTTCAAAAAAAAGATAAGTACCGCCTTTGAAAAAATTATAAGTACCCCCACCCAGTATGTACAGTTTTCAGAGACACAATTTTTTTCTACCATTGCAACACATTTGTTTAAACAACTTGATCGTAGCCGGGTGTGTGATGACATTTTTGGGTGTAAAAAGTACAAAAATAATAAAGCACTGTAAAACTTAAAACAAAAATTCAGTTTTCTCCAAATTTCAGTTGTTGAAGTACCCCCCAGACTTCTCTCAAGTACCCCTAAGGGTACTCGTACCACTGGTTGAGAAACACTGATGTAGGCAATCATAGTTTAAACAAATGAGTTTTTACCTGGCTCCACAGACCAATTTGTGAAGAACAGCATTTATCACAGGGACCATAGAGCCATTTGCCTGACTCAGTTAATTGAGCTGTATGTTGTTTTCATGCCTGGTGCTTCCAGCTGGTTCTTCTTAGTTGTGGACAGCTATACATATGTCATGGCACCGTGGGATACAATGAGTCACCAGTTGCTCAAAGGTAGAATTGGAAATATTCACTGAGGTGCAACCAAATTCTTGACCCATCTGTGGGTGGATTAATGACTGATTCCCAGCAGCAAATGACTCATTAAATAGTCATAGGTTGCATGGGAATTCAATTGAGTGGGTTAGCAGTTGCATACCAACCCTCTCACTCTCCACCAATAAGACCACTTTTAATGGAAGAGTAAAGCAGAGACAACTAAAGGACTTGTTGTCTGTAGATTTATTTTTTAAGTAATTCTTTTAAATCAATTGCCCAATTACCAAGCTAATTAGTCTGGTCTGCCTAGTCAGAGTTTCATTAACCAGGTTGTTTCAGAGGAAATCCTTGAAGGTCTCTCTACCAACCATACTTCATGCTACAAAGTAAACCTCTAGTCACTGTTTCTACCATCCTATCACATGGAGACTCGATTAAATTTATGGGAAATAAATACATAGTACCCTACTAGAAAAAAGGTTCAGTTAAAGATTTTCCCTTCCCAAGATGAGGTCAGCAGCACTAGAGATCTGAAAGAGCTAACATATTTCAACCAAGGTTTTTTAGATCTTGCTCCTGATAGTTTCAGCAATATTGATGGAAATTGTATCCTGCCTTGTTCAAATGAGCAGCCTCAGTGATCAGAAGTCACATACTTACTTTTCATCCATGTGACAGATTACCTGTTTGATTGCATGATGTGATGGCAATTAAAAGGAAATGGTAAATGCCCACTAAAGCTGAGAACCAAGTTTGTCTTCATTAATAAATGATTTAAATTCCTCTGTTTATCTAGAAAGAAAAACATAGTTGCTGACACCCTCAGCCAATTTGTGAGGTACTGTAGTCAGCAAGAGTAAGTCTAAGGTCTGACGCTGGGCTCTCAAAGTACAAAGGACGCTATACAGGTATCTGTCAAACACAAGTAGTTTATTTCCTGACAGCTAACATCTGTGCCCCATAACCGGAAGAACAATATAACAAAGAAGTGGCATATCTTGCGTCCCTTCCTGCAAGCCTGGAATCCCAGGCAGGCTGCGGACGAAGCAGGAGGTTGTCTCAACTTCTGAGGCACTGGTACCCAAAGCCCATCGGTGAGGTCCAAATTGCTGTGCTTTGGTGCAGCCTTAAATACAATTCTCTTGCCTTGTTTTGCAGTTTGGAAATTTCCAGGGGTTATTCATTACGTCCTGATGTAGGGCTCAGCTGTTAGTTATTGATATGGTTCTGATCTAGTTCTACTTGTTCTTTGGCCCTGTTTACGTGATCAGTATATTAGGGTAAACAGAATTGTTTATGCGTTCTTGCCCTTTACCCTTATCTTATACTTGTTCTTGCTATACTGGCAACAATGCTTATCTTAAATGGCGTATGTTCCCAAAGACTTGCTTCTGGCTCATCAGATATAGGGAAAAGGGAAAGGGGGGAAAGAATGCAGGACTCATCACCCCTAAACTAGCACGTACAAAGTTCTTCCGCAATTGACCACTACAGGTACGTCTCAAATTTGATGTGAAAAGATGGTTGATTTCTATCTAAACTGTAAGAGTTTTAATAAAGTCCACCCAGTTTTCTGAAGTAATTGATAATAATACAAAAGGTCCTCCTTTGTTCAGGAAACATTCCAATACATGTTTTATTACTAGACACATTTACAGTTTAAAAACAAGGCACACTAGTTGAGGAATCTTCTGCAGCAAGCCATCTTTTTTTCTACCCTCAGAGATTGTCAGATATGTGAAGCGTTGCTTATTTGTTTTTAAGTAATTTTATAGTCTCATTTGATTTTGTTTTGTTTTCACAATTTTTTACTCTATAACCTTCTTAAGGTATGTTTGACATCAAGATATCATCTTATTGATGTCTGATTCAAAATGCATTTCTGCCAGGTAGTGTTCCTGCCTATTTTTTGGTGATTTTGTTGCAGAGGTTCTATACTTTTAAAGAACTATTCTGGGGAAGGGTGTTTAATTTCCAGAATTGGAATGTTAACTGTCACAGTGGAGAGAGCAGGTAAGAGCATTAGTTGCCTGCTTTTTCTTTAAAAAAAGAAAGGTGGTTCTTTGAATCATCTCCCTACGGGTTCTCCACTGTAGGTGCATGTGTGCTTGTCGTGGCGTATGCATACCCCATCCTTTAGGAGACAGTATACAGGGGTGTGGACACTGCTTAGTCGGCTGTTCAATTGTTGGCAATCACTCTCTGTCTAGGAGCACCAACCCTTGGTCCAGGGTTGCACTGACTAATGGCTAGAGTCCATGAGTAGTAGTCCAGTCTGGTAGCCAAAGACAGTAGGGGTTGTTGACCTTTTAACTCAGGTCTGTACAAATTAGTAGCCAAAGTCAATAGGGGTAGGCTCTTCAACTCAGGAGAGAATGGCTTGGTAGCCAAAGTCTGTGCTAGATGGCCCTTTAATTCAGGGAAGCACAGCTTGGTAGCCAAAATCCATAGAGGTCCGCCCTGTGTCAGGGCAGTACAGCCTAACATCCAGAGTTTGTAGTTAGTCCTTATCCCAGAGTCATACGGCCTATTGGCTAGAGTCAATGGGGTTTGGAGGCAACCGCCTCATAGGAGCAACCTGGGACTGCCCTCCTCCACCGGATTCCAACCCAGGGCCCTGTGAGCGGCAGAGGGGTCTACCACTCCCTCAGTGGGGAATCCATCCGAAACACACCCACTTTACCTAGGTAAGAGAGGCTACTCCTGCATCTTCTCTGGGTCACATCCTACTGGTGGGTTGGCATCCCATGTAGTTGCTGGTTCCCTGGCAGCCGCTTCTCTCTGGGGCTTCTCTGGTGCTGTGTACCAGTGGTCTTTTGGGGCTCTGGTTCCCACTGTCAGGGTTGTGGGCTGGAGGGGCTCTGGACCTCCTGGTGGAGGTCCTTCCATTTCCATGGCCAGCCCAGACTGAGGCTATATTTAGACTACAGAGTTTTTCTGGGAATACCAGAGGTATCCTAGAAAACTCCGCCGCGTACAGGGAACACATCTGCTCTTCTGACATTTTTTGCAGAAGAGCAGATGCGCTCTTGCAGAAGCCCTGTATCCTCATTTTATGAGGAAGAAGGGCTCTTCCAGAAGAGGAGGTTTTTCTGAAATTTGGCCCAGTGTAGATGGATCTATCTATCAATCTATTTATCTATCTATTGCAGAGCCCACAGCAAAGCTAGCTCCATTGGGAGGTGTGTTTGTGTGTGGGGGAGTTATTTGCTATGTGCTGAGCTTGTGTCTGTGTGGTTGGTTGGTTGGTTTGTTTGTTTGCAGGAGCTTCTGAAAGGTTTGAAATCTAGAAGCCTCTGTTAATTGGCTGAGCCTCAGTCAGGGGGAGGGGCTACCAGAGCTATATAAGCCTGTGACTCAGCAACCAGGGAGCTTGTGAACAGGAACAGCTAACAGGGAGTTTAGAGGGGGAGGTTAGAGGGCACTAGGGACTTCTGACCTTCTTTAAAACATAACTCTTATAATAATCTATATTCCAGAGGCTTAAAAAATCTCAGTTTCTGCTTAAACTTATTCATTAGAAAAATGGAGACAGAAGCCCAGCAGCAGAGTGGGGGCTATCCTGTTTATTGCGTCAAGTATAACATGTATGATTACCTGCCCTGTGGGCGGGTGGCATATGTGTACACCCGTTGCAAGGAGCTCCTGACCCTCAGAGACCGGGTTCGGGCTTTGGAGGCCAGGGTGGCTGAACTGGAGGAGCTAAGGGAGGTAGAGAGATATGTTGATGAGACTTTCTGGGACACTGTAGTACTGTCCCACCTCCAGTCTGAGAGCCCCAGTGCTCTTAAGGAGGATGAAAGTCTCAAGGGAACAGAGCACTCAATGGGAGCAGAGGGAAACCATCCTGTAGTTGGGACCCTCCTCCCAGAGGATGTTGCGGTATCCTCTCGCACTGAGGATACCTCTGAGGGGGAGGGAATGCCAGTTAGGAAGAGGCAGGTGTTAGTAGTGGGTGATGCAATTGTTAGAAACATAGATAGTTGGGTTTGTGATGACCGGGAGAACCGTATGGTCACTTGCCTGCCTGGTGCGAAGATTGTGGATCTCTCGAGGCATCTAGATAGACTTATGTGTAGTGCTGGGGAGGAGCCGGTGGTTGTGGTACATGTAGGTACCGATGACGTAGGGAAGGATAGGAGAGATGTCCTGGAGGCCAAATTTAGGCTGCTAGGAAAGAGACTGAAATCCAGGACCTCTATGGTGGCATTCTCAGAAATGCTTCCAGTTCCACGCGCAGGGCCAGATAGGCAGGCAGAGCTTCAGAGTCTCAATGCGTGGATGAGACGATGGTGTAGGGAAGAGGGGTTTGGATTTATTAGGAACTGGAGACACTTTTGGGAGAGGGGGAGCCTATACAGGAAGGATGGGCTCCACCTAAACCAGGGTGGAACCAGACTGCTGGCACTAAACATTAAAAAGGCCGTAGAGCAGTTTTTAAACTAAGAGATGGGGGAAAGCCGATTGATGCGGAGATGCACGTAAATCAGAGGGAGATTTCTCTTAGAGGAGAATCCATTGATAGAGATTCTCTAAGCTGTAGTCAGAAAGAGAGGAGGGGAGAGGGCAAACCATGGGCCAGAGCAGACAAACAACTGCATACAAAGGAATCCAATGCACCAGGGAAGGGCAGACAAATAAGCAGGGGCAAATTTTTAAAGTGCTTCTACACAAATGCTAGGAGTCTGATTAATAAGATGGGTGAACTAGAGTACCTAGTATTAAATGAGGAGATTGACGTAATAGGCATCACTGAAACCTGGTGGAATGAGGAAAATCTGTGGGACACAATCATACCGGGATATAAAATATATCGAAAGAATAGAGCAGGCCGGGTGGGTGGCGGAGTGGCACTGTATGTGAAAGATAATGTAGAATCAAATGAAATAAAAATATTAAGTGAATCAACATGTTCAATAGAATTGCTATGGATAGTAATTCCATGGTCCAATAATAAGAAATTATCAGTAGGGATATATTACGGACCACCTGACCAGGACAGCGATACTGACATTAAAATGCTGAGGGAGATTAGAGAGGTTACCAAAATAAAGAACTCTATAATAATGGGGGATTTTAATTATCCCCATATTGACTGGGTATATGTCACCTCAGGAAGAGAAGCAGAGATAAAATTTCTCAATGGCCTAAATGACTGCTTCTTGGAGCAGCTGGTGCAGGAACCCACAAGGGGAGAGGCAATTCTTGATTTAGTCCTGAGTGGAGCGCAGGATCAGGTCCAGGAAATAACCGTTACAGGACTGCTTGGGAATAGTGACCATAATATAATAACATTCAACATTCCTGTGGTGGGTAGAACACCTCAGCAGTCCAGCACCCTGGCATTTAATTTCAAAAAGGGGAATTACACAAAAATGAGGAGGCTAGTTAAACACAAATTAAAAGGCACAGTGACTAGAGCCAAATCCCTGCAAGCTGCATGGAAACTTTTTAAAGACACCATAATAGAGGCCCAACTTAAATGTATACCCCAAATTAAAAAACATAGCAAGAGACCTAAAAATGAGTCACCGTGGCTTAACCACCATGTAAAAGAAGCAGTGAGGGACAAAAAGGCATCTTTTAAGAAGTGGAAGTCCAATCCTAGTGAGATAAATAGAAAGGAACACAAACACTGTCAAATCAAGTGTAAAAATGTAATAAGAAAAGCAAAAAAAGATTTTGAGGAACAGCTAGCCAAAAACTCAAAAAGAAATAACAAAATGTTTTTTAAGTACATTAGAAGCAGGAAGCCTGCTAAAAAACCTGTGGGTCCCCTAGACGATCGAACTATAAAAGGCGCAATCAAGGACGATAAAGCCATTGCGGAGAAACTAAATGATTTCTCTGCTTCAGTCTTCACGGCTGAGGACGTTGGGGAGATTCCCAAATCTGCACCGTCCTTTGTGGGTGATGAATCTGAGGAACTGTCCCGGATTGAAGTGTCATTAGAGGAGGTTTTAGAACAAATAGAAAAACTTAATGTTAACAAATCTCCGGGACCGGATGGCATTCATCCAAGGGTTCTAAAAACTCAAAGGGGAAATTGCTGAACTATTATCTGTGGTTTGTAACCTATCCCTTAAATGAGCTTCCGTACCTAATGACTGGAAGGTAGCCAACGTGACACCAATATTTAAAAAGGGCTCTAGAGGCGATCCGGGCAATTACAGACCGGTAAGTCTAACTTCAGTACCGGGCAAATTAGTCGAAACAATAGTAAAGGATAAAATTGTGAAGCATGTAGAAGAACATAATTTGTTGGACAAAAGTCAACGTGGTTTCTGTAAAGGGAAATCCTGTCTCACTAATCTATTAGAGTTCTTTGAAGAGGTTAACAAACATGCGGACAAGGGGGATCCAGTAGATATAGTATACTTAGATTTTCAGAAAGCCTTTGACAAGGTCCCTCACCAAAGGCTCTTATGTAAATTACATGGCCATGGGATAAGAGGGAAGGTCTTTTCTTGGATTGAGAACTGGTTAAAAGACAGGAAACAAAGGGTAGGAATAAATGGTAAATTTTCAGAATGGAGAGGGGTAACTAGTGGTGTCCCCCAGGGTCGGTCCTAGGACCAATCCTGTTCAACTTATTCATAAATGATCTGGAGAAAGGGGTAAGCAGTGAGGTGATAAAGTTTGCAGATGATACCAGACTGTTTAGGATAGTCAAGACAGAAGCAGACTGTGAGGGACTCCAGGAAGATCTCACCAAACTGAGTGATTGGGCAACAAAATGGCAAATGAAATTTAATGTGGATAAGTGTAAAGTAATGCACATCGGGGAAAAATAACCCCAACTATACGTTCAGTATGATGGGGGCTAATTTGGCTACGACAAATCAGGAAAGAGATCTTGAAGTTATCGTGGACAGTTCTCTGAAAACTTCCACGCAGTGTGCAGCGGTGGTCAAAAAGGCAAATAGGATGCTAGGAATTATTAAGAAAGGGATAGGAAATAAGACCCAGAATATCTTACTGCCCCTATATAAAACTATGGTACGCCCACATCTTGAATACTGTGTACAGATGTGGTCTCCTCACCTCAAAAAAGATATTTTGGCCTTGGAAAGGGTTCAGAAAAGGGCAACTAAAATGATTAGGGGTTTGGAACGGGTCCCATATGAGGAGAAGTTAAAGCAACTGGGACTTTTCAGTTTAGAAAAGAGGAGACTGAGGGGGGATACAATAGAGGTATATAAAATCATGAGTGGTGTGGAGAGGGCCGATAAAGAGAAGTTATTTATTAGTTCCCTATATAGAAGAACTAGAGGACACCAAATGAAATTAATGGGTAGCACGTTTAAAACTAATAAAAGAAAGTTCTTCTTCACACAGCGTGTAGTCAGCCTGTGGAACTCCTTGCCAGAGGAGGCTGTGAAGGCTAGGACTATAATAGAGTTTAAAGAGAAGCTAGATAATTTCATGGAGGTTAGGTCCATAAAAGGCTATTAGCCAGGGGATAAAATGGTGTCCTTGGCCTCTGTTTGTCAGAGGCTGGAGAGGGATGGCAGGAGACAAATCGCTTGATCATTGTCTTCGGTCCATCCTCTCTGGGGCACCTGGTGCTGGCCACTGTCAACAGACAGGATACTGGGCTAGATGGACCTTTGGTCTGACCCAGTATGTCCATTCTTATGTTCTTATGAGGTTTCTCTGCAGCTGGCTCCCCAGGAGCAGGGGCGAGCCAGGCCTGCCACAGACAGGGTACTGCTTATAGTGTGCCCCACAGGGCTGGAGCAGAATTCTGCTTTTGTTAACTTTAAATCCCTCTGTTACTGTGTGAAAGGGAACATATCACTTTAAAAATCCCATATGAAATATACTACCAAAATTAGCAAAATAGTCTTATGAAAACCATGCCTATTACAAGATCAAGAACACATATTCCTGTTCATCCAGAAATATAATTTATGCCATCATGTGCCTAAAGTGTCCATCTTCTATGTACATTGGACAAACTTCTCAGACACTTCGCCAAAGAATCAATGCACATAAAACAGACATCAGACTCTCTCACAGAGAGAAAGCTATTGCTTGCCATTTCAGCCAGACTGACCATTTTCTCAATGACCTTAAAATATGCATATTGCTTCACAGAGATTTTAACGCCAGACTTCAAAGAGAAGCTTCAGAATTGTCATTTATGCTTAAATTCGACACTTTATGTATGGGTCTCAACAAAGATGCTAATTATCTCACCCATTACAAAGATAGCTTCCCCAATTATCACCCCTAATGTCATTACCTCACAGGCACTAACCTTCCCCCCTCACCCCCACTCTGTTCTAAAATTTGATTTGTCGGTTTTATATGTGTTCACTTTTTTTGATTGTATCACTTTGGTATATATGGTCGTGCCAATTTTCTTCCACAAATTGATCTGAGGAAGTGGGTCTGGCCCATGAAAGCTCATCACCTAATAAACCATCTTGTTAGTCTTTAAAGTGCTACATAGTTCTGTCTTTTGTTTCAGCTAGACCAGACTAACATGGCTGCATCTCTATCACTATTCTGTTGTAAAGGGCCCTGCTAATTTCCCACGGATATTTTCAGTAATGATATTATTGCCTAATGATTCAAAATCCGCAACGTACTTCAGTAGTGTTTCATCTGATTTGATCTGCCGAAATAACTTTTGCAAGCCAGTATTTAACCACAGTACATGATAGTGATATCCTCATATTTAGAATAATAAATAATTTGGATTTTATGTGATAACTGAGTAATTATTGAATTCTTAAGGATAACAACTGAATGAAATAATACATTAATATAGACTGTCAAATCATTAAGTTATTTGAGTTTTTTTCTTTGTGTATTTTTAAATATTTGTACAAGTATCCTCTCCCTCAAATAGCTATAACTTTATACAGACAATCAAGATGAGCAGGCACTGGTAGCCTATTAAAAGGCTTAGTCTTAGTCTCATACATGAATATCTTATCAAACAGGCAGTACAGGCTGTGTAACTTCTAACACTGGGCAACTTTTGTCCAGTTATGAATTCAGGAGGTGATCAGAAATTCAGATAGTGTGTCTTAGGGATATTAAAAATAAAACAAACCACTCTTGCCATACAGGAAAAATATCTGATAGCCCATAGATACATGGATTTGTTTTCTAGTTTGATCATTGCAGTAGCATAGTTGTATAATACCAATATATAATGAAAGGTCTGAACTCAGTTTTAAACCAATGATCAGTTTGCACAATCCAAACAATGCTATAAAACGTTTCACGTTGAATAGTGCCACACAATATATGCAAGCCCCATCTCCCCTATTTGTCTTTGCTGAAAAGTGATACACTATATTCAAACTCTCTACATTTGTTCCCATCCACACACCCCAACTTAGCACTTGTGCCAACAAAAGACTCTACGTGCTCCAGATGAGCACAAATTAGGTATATTTACATATTCAAATTTCACCTGCTACAGCATAATGCTGCTTATTTGAAAATTCCAGTGAAATTTTGAAACTTCCTTTGATGTTTAAGAGCAATAAACTTGTGATAAACTTTACTAGTGGAATGTACTTTATGGCAGCAGTATAACAATATGGAAGAATTCTCTAACATTTCTGTATTTTTATGCTCTTGAATGTATCTGAATTATTGAAAACTTAAGGAAAAAATGTCACTTACATAAATCTTTTTCCTGTAATGTTTACAAATTGGTATTTCTTGCATGCATACTTGCATTTATGTATAAATTATAATGGGACTAGTGCAATCTTGCAATGCTCTGATGGAACATCTAATATATGTTCCTTTAATATTTTTTAGCATCTTTGTAAGCTACTGCAAGCTACTAAATAAATGGTCAGCACTCATTTTAATCTTAAATTCAAGTGGTGATAATACACCAAGTGTTCTGTTTTGGATATGTGTTATTTTCAGACTTAACAATACTATTATTAATATTAAGTTCTATTTAACAGAGACACACTTGATGCTCAATTGATCAGTGATTGAGCTTGTAGCATAAAGACTTCATAGTCTGTAATTCATCCCTGAAATTGCTAGTTATCTTAACTGACAAAATGCTAAAAATTAATGGGGGGGTTTCTAAGTATTAGTTGTAATATTTATAACTTTTAGTATGAGACTCTCAACTCAAGTCTTAGCCAGTGAGAGGAAGGATAGTCAAATGATTAGAGGTCTATTTTAAGACTCAGGTTTAAGGTCAATTCTCTGCTCCACCAAATAATTCCTGTATGACCTTGGGCAAATCTTTTAGTGTTTCTGGCCCTCTGTTAAAAAGGAATGATTGTATTTTCCTACTTGACAGGATATTACTGAAAGGCAAGATGAGATGCTTACATAATATCAGAATAGGGAACTCATATTATCTAAAATGGATATCGTGATTTGAGGAAGTTCAAACTGCTTTAGAATTGTCATAAGAAATCAAACATCTGACTATGCAAAACTTAGATTAAACTATAAGGTATTTTCTCAAAATATTTTTTAAAAAAATGTAACGGTGAGCCTAGGAGACCAGAAGGATGGTGCTTCTGCTATAGGTGATCAAAAAGGAGACAATAATTCAATTGTAGAGAGAGTGAGAGATGGTTATGGTATAGGTAAGATGTCTTGTGGCCCTAGGTCTTACATTTACAAATATAATGAAGAATACATCAGAGGGAAGGATTTTAGTTTTGGACTCAGGATACCTCTCTTTAATTATCTGCTTTATCACAGACTGTGACACCTTGGTCAAGTCACTTTAGCTAAAACTATTTTTTAATGCCTAACTGATTTAGAAGCCTTAATCTCATTTTACAGCATCAATCTAGGAACCTAAGTCTCATACTTAGAACTTAGGACATGGACTCTTAAGTGCATAAGTCACTTGGAAAAGTTAGTCATTTAGGTCACTTAGTCTGTTTGAAAAAATACACGTTGTTTCTTTGTCTGTTTCAAATCCAGATTGGAGATATTGTAAGGATAAACAAAAATTGTGAGGCACTCAGATACTGTAGTAATGGGGACATGTAAGTACTTTAAATAGGTGAATAAATAGAGTTGATTGAATGGGGCTAAGAGAAGAGACTGAAGAACAGGTTAGCAAGCTAGAAGAAAAGGTGAGGGATTAGAATTGTGGAAACCATATATATATGGTTTCCACAATACATATGCTAGGAACAGAATGAAAGGTATCAGGCCAGTATAGGAAACAAAGAATTGTTCACTGAGGAGGCCTTTAGGAGGACCCTACCAAATTAATCACCATGAAAAATACATCCTGGATTGTGAAATCTGGACTTCTCTCATGAAAGCTGGTCTTTTGTGTATTGTTACCTTATATCATGCAAATTTTTAAATAGATTAAATTATGAATTTTACAATTTCAAAATCCAGTGGAATTGGTAGGGCCCTAACTATTAGTAAGAGTGGTCATGGTGTTTGCAGGTGAAAATATTGCAGGAGATCAGAGAGCTGGGGGAAAATGATCTATCAATAGAAAATATGCACTAGCATTTTTATGTCAGAGGAATAGAGCCGGGAGCATAACAGGGAAGCAAGTAAGATAAAGGAAAACTTTTTTTAAAGGGGGGATACAGCCAGAGAGGGGAGAACAATTAAACACAGAGAAATGGGCTAGGAATAGCTAGATACAATAGGAATAAAAGTGTAGTCTGAAAAAGGTACGAAGAGTAATTCTTTGTGGTTGGGCCATACACAGGTTGAATCAGAGGAGAGCAGAGCATGCCTCTGTTGTACATAAGCAACAGTGTTGAAATTCTGCCTTTGTCTGGCTATACCTAAAGAAAGATAGGAGACACTTGATATGGCTTTAATTAGGCGACAGCTTTATTTCTAGATATCTGGGACTTCTTGGCATATCATTGAATCCTGTAATACTGAAATTGGAAGAGACCTAAACAGATCATCAAGTCCAGTCCTCTGCCCTCATGGCAGGACCTAGCACCATCTAGATCATCCCTAACAGATGTCTATCCACACTGCTCTTAAATATCTCAAGTGATGGAGATTTCACAACCTCCCTTGGCAATTTATTCCAGTGTTTAACCACCTGATATTTAGCAGTTTTTCCTAATGTCCAACCTGAACCTCCCTTGCTGCAATTTAAGCCTATTGCTTCTTGTCCTGTCGTCAGAGGCCAAGGAGAACAATTTTTCTCCTTCCTCCTTGTAACACCTGTTAGGTACTTGAAAACTGCTTTCATGTCCTCTCTGTCCTAAACTAAACAAGCCCAATTCTTTCAGTGTTCTCTCATAGCTCATGTTTTCCAGACCTTTAATCATTTTTGTTCCTCTTCTCTGGACCTTCTCCAGTTTCTCCACATCTTTCTTCAAACGTGGTGCTCATGGACACAATACTCCAATTGAGACCTGATCAGCGCAGAGTAGAGTGGAAGAATGACTTTTCATGTTGTGCTCACAATACTCCTGTTAATGAATCTCAGAATCATATTTGCTTTTTTTGCAACAGTATAACTCATATTTATCTTGTGGTTGACTATGACCCCTAGATCCCTTTCTGCAGTACTTCTTCCTAAATAGTTGCTTCCCAAACTGTATGTGTGAAACTGATTGTTCCTTCCTAAGTGGAGTACTTTGCATTTGTCCTTATTAAACTTCATCCTATTTGCCTCAGATCATTTTGAATTATGGCTCTATCCTCCAAAGCTCTCGCAACCCCTCCCAGCTTGATATCATCTGTAAACTTAATAAGCGTGCTCTCTATGCCGTCATCTAAATAGTTGTTGAACAGAACCATTCCCAAAACAGACCCCTGCATAACTCTACTTGTTATGCATGACTGTGAACCATTAATAACTACTCTCTGAGAATGGTTATCCAGCCAGTTATGCACCCACCTTATAGTAGCTCCATCTAGGTTGTATTACCCTTATTTATTGATAAGAAGATCATGAAAGACCATATCAAATACTTTACTGAAGTCTAGATATGCCACGTCCACCCCTTCTCTCTTATCCAGAAGACTTGTTATCCTATCAAAGAAAACTATGAGAATGGTTTGACAGGATAAGTGTACAGTGCAAGAAACTGCACCACCATTTCAGTATTTAATCAAAGGTTTCTGCTTTTCTCCATCTAGGTCTCGCACTCCACTTTGGCCAATCTGGTGGTAAGGGAAAAATTCCTTTCCAGCCTTTCTACAAAAGAGTAGATAGCTTATTGCTTATAAGAGGTCTGACCAAACCTGGTATTTTGCCACTTGCAGAGGGAGGGAGGATGGGTTCTGCTCCACCTGCTTCTCTGGTTGAGCTTGCCTCTTCTCGACTTTACTTCCTTTCTGGTCTCTGGGAGATGAAGCAGCATTGCCATGCTTGCTGACCCACTGTACTTTTGTAGCACTTGCTGAGTCTCTCTCCCATCCTCTACCCCCAGAGCATTAAACCCCTTGTTCTGTGAAGATGGACAATGAGCCGCCATCTGCTTAATGTGCGGTGAAGTCATTTTCACTGGGTAATGTAAGCTGTTAAAAGAAAAACATTGTATTGAAAGTACAGTCAGTTTCAGCCTTGTCTTTTTATGTTAACAAAAGCTTGCTGTACTGTAAAATGTATTTCATTGTAGATATAGGTACTGGTCATATAGTACCAATTATTATAGATAACTACACCAGTTGAAATTTTTCACTGTAATACTCTGATTTCACTCACAATATTTTGAAAAATTCTTGCAAGTTTACCAAGGTCTAGTGGATGCTCACGAAATGATTTCAGAAAGTTTAAGAAGATATTTTTGCTCATTATTTTTTAGTTACTTGAGAGTAAAAATATACTTTTCTGATTTTAACATGCAGGTGTATAAACAGGATTCACAAACCACTAATTTCCTTGCTGAATATAAGTCCTTTTGCAAATTTGTCAAAAGAAATAATCAAGAAATATGTATTTTCAAATGTTCACTTACATTGGTAACATTCTTAATTTAGGAAGCTAGAAAACTAAATGTTTAAAATATTACCATAGTAATACATATAGATGTTGCACACATATTGAGTTTAGAAAAATTGATTCACGTTGGGGTGGACTATGTAAGGTTGCTCTGGTGAGTCGACAAGTGTGTTGAATTTGCATAGTCAATTCATGTAGAATTTGAAATTTCATTTAAAATACATCCCAATCCCTATTAGTACAAAATTTCTCAAATATAAACTGTGAGCATATAATAAGCTATGTCATTTCCTGTGTTTACAGGCAGACCAACCTCTACTACTGATCAGAGTTTTACAAATAGAATACAGTGTAAATAACAAGGCTCAGGTTAATCTTATCTAGTCAAAACTCTATGGGTAGAACTGAAACAGAATCATGGTATTTTTAGCAGTGTTGACTGAGAAAGTTATGGGCAGCATCAGCATTAGGTTTTAAGGTTATTTATTGCAGAAAAACAGGACAGTGTGCAGAAAAAAATGGGGGAAGGATGGAGGAGCTGACACCTTCCATCTACACACGCACCCCTCTTGCATCTTCCAGTAGGCTTTAGGAGATAAGTAGCATAACTGAGGTACTTCCACTCTCCTGCTTATTTGTTGTACCCAGAAATACAGTAGAAAGTATCTGAAAAATTTCAGCGGAGATAAGACAGGAAGATTCTGCTCACTTCCAGTAGTTGGCACATTAGATTTCAGATCCCTGCAGTGAAAGGCTTATAAGAAACATGATGCTTCCAAAAAAGATCCATGGAACAGTGAAGGAGTGGGGGAATTGGAACTTTTTTACTTTGCAGTAGCTAGAACAGAAATTATGGAAGTTGGACTTTTTACTACATTGGTGTGCATTTTTGTTTGTTTCATGCCCTAAATGAATAATCAAATAAAATGATTTTTCCTCTGTTTTTTTTTTGTGAATTAAATGGGTTTTTCCTGTTTTAAAAGGGAGGAAAAAAGCTTCCATTGAAATTAATGTGTATGGGAGGTCATATTTTTATGAAATTGCGGTAAAATAAATAAAGGGTATTTTGAATAAAATGTTAATGTTTCATTTAGAAATTTAGAAAATGTCAAACATTATGCTTTTTTAATTTTTTTGTTTGACTGAAACAGTTTGGCAAATTCTGTCCAAATTCACAAATTGTTTTTATTGATTTGTATCTGTTTTGGTAAACTTTTTTTGGGGGGTTAAAAAATTTCCAGTGCCACTTAGCAGAGGTTTATAGTCCTTGAACATTAACAGCATGGGTGATGGGCAACATAAGGAAGGGAAAGCATTGCCTTGCCAAAACAGCCTACGCTCTCTGCTAGCTACCAGTGAGGGCTAGAGTTGTAGGTAGGGATGTTTATGTGTACCTGTGTGCCTGGGCTCATTACTTGACCCTCTCAGTTCCATGCAGTCCACCCCCTGTGCTGCTGCCTCTGTATCAGCCAGTATGCATGAGGAACTAGCTTTTAAGCTGGCTATCCATGCATGCTGGTCCCTGTGGAGTTGCCTCCCCCCCACCAATATAGAGGCAGCAGCATGGGGGAGGGATAGGAGCTGGTGCTCGCCTTCCCCTCCCCCCCCCCCCCGTGTAAACATGTAACTGATGAAAATTTAAGTGGTTAAACGTTTACACAAATAAACACATTTTAACATCCTTAGTTGTGGTGCAGCAGCCTGGCTTCCCAGCCAGACAGGAGGATCAGGCTGCAGTGCAGCTGTCCCAGGCACTCTGGCCACCTGGGAAGAGTGGAGCCATGCCACCAGCTGCGATGGGGGACATTAAGAGGGCTGGTGGCAGTAACATGGGGTGCGGGCTGAAGTTGGCTCCACAGGCGTGGGAGGTTGCAGAAATGGCAGGGCCTCAGTCAGAAGGGGTGGGGCCAGAACTTGCCTTCCCTAGTTGGGCCTTCTGCACTGCCCAGGATTAACAGTGGGGCTGCCTTAATTTTATCTTCTGTATGTACCTCTGGATTGGAAAGGGAGAATTTTTTACCTTTAACTGCTAGTGTTGCTGTGTTTAACTGGTTTTTTTTTTATCCTCTCTTAGTCCAAGATTGAACTCAGCTTGACCACTACTCTAATTTATTTTTATGGATGACCCATCTGCTGGCAGAGTGTTTAGTTTTGTTACCATATTGTTGGGAGCTGTACAAAGGCTTGGAATATTCTATGTATTCATGGTAGAGAAGGATTGTTTCAGAGTAGATAAGGCAGTCAAATCTGTATGTGAAATGATGTTTATCACATGGGTCTGTGATTATCACATGAATATCACCTCTTATGTGCCATGCATGTGTGTGATACAGATTAAACAAATGTGTTGGAATAGAGAGCTAGGAAATGATAGAATAAGACTAGTTTGTTGTAGGGATGTGAATGGTTAACCAGTAGGCCTTACTCTTATGGGTGAGGCTTACCAGTTCTGATGAACTGGTGGGGGCTGGAGCAGATCCCCACTCACTCACTATAGGCAGGGGGTACTCCAGCCCCATGGGGCCTGCCGTGGTCAGGGGTTGTTCCAGCCTAGCCGGAACAGCCCCTCTTAGTGGTGGGCCTGGCCCAGTTGCATCACAGGCAGGGACACTCCAGCCCTGCAGGAGCAGCCCTTGTTGTCAGCGGCTCCCTTTCAAATGGTTAACTCGTCAAATAATTAAATGGGATTTTACATCTCTAGTTTGTACTTGATTTGTGAATAAAGAGTTGTGTTTATTTTCGGTATAAAAGAAAGTTTGTGTGGATTGACTGGAAGCAGATGTTGGCAGTTTCTTGATTTGAGGAGAAGTAACATACAAACTAGCAATTTTTAAATGGGTAGCTATTGTCTTTACAAGATATTATTCTAACCTTGGATTAGCTTGGTCTGAAAGAGCCAACATTTGTTTTTACCCATAGGTTATGCTAAACAACCCATAGTTTTAAAATAAGAAACAAAACATTCTCATTTCATGCTTCAGCTTTTCAAATTGCTAAATGAAAACTCTCCTGCATGAACACAAGTCTAGATCTGATTATTCTTTCCCCAGGGTAACTTAATCATTAGGTTGCTTATTGCTTATTTAGTAATTTGAAGAATATGATTTATCAGAGCATTTCAGCTTGTGCTGAAGCACTTTGTTCATTTGGGGCCTAAATGTGGAAGTAGACCACTGTATGGTGGAGAATTTCCTGCATATAAGAAGAAAATTCCTTACCGCCAGTTATATGACCTGAAGTAAAGTTAGACTGAAATTAATAAAACAATTTTAAAATGTAGTAATTAATACTAATGTTCACTGAATAGCTAGAGGCCCTATATTAAGTACTACTTCCATAGTTTCTGTATTGAATTAATTACCTTACCAAACCAACAATGTTCTTTTTTGTTCTTTTCATTCATCGGGTCATATCTGCACAATGTTTTCAGGCAAACTGGAGACAAAATCCTATTTGTTTTGTATACTTATTTAAGTTATAGGAAATATATGCTTACAGGAAAGATGAAGTATTCCAAGCTTGAAGTATGAATGTGGCTGTCTTCATTAAAAGCCATTTAATATTGTTAGTGTCTGTCTGATAGTTTCAGAATGACTATGTCATGAGCCATCAATTATGGTTTATTGTTAAAAAGGGAAGAGGCTGCTTGGAACATGGTGGAATGTCAAAAGAAGCCTCAGGCTTGTTTTATTTTTGTTTTTCCTTTTTGTTACCTTAATCTTCAGTATATTTATCAGATTATAACACGTCATCCAAGTTGATTAAAATGTCACACAAAATGGATCTAATGAACTGTATTTCACTAAAAAATTCTTATAGGGTGTTAGTGTGGGCTATGACAATTTTTCCTCAAGGACCTTTTTTGATGGAACCTGAAGAAATTTAATTAACCACACATTTTATTTGGAGCTGTGGACCCATACAATTCTTTACAAAGTGAAGCACATATAGCAAGTAATAGACTAATATTGCTAGCAGGTATTTGTGAAGTGAAGTGTTAAAATAACTTTTCACTTTCTGAATTGTTAGATAGAATACCCTTCTTGCATTTATGCCTTCCAGCACAGAACTTCAGTGATATGTAACAAGTGCATATTAACTCTTTTTTCTCTCTGCTCCTGATCATCATCATCTTCCATCTCCCCAACATTTCTTCTCCTTTTGAAGTACAGAAGGAGCCTCAACAAGGTCTCCAGTCCCGATGGCAGATTCTTTCTTCAGTACACTTGTAAATCTTGGATTTATTGGCAACCTTTCTCTTTTCCAGCTATCATTAATAGGTAGCCACGCTCTTCTTAAGTGCTATCTGCAGAAGAAGCTAAGTGTTCTGTGGATCATATTTTGACAACTATTGCAGAAGTTCCATAACATAGAAAGGTGGCTATCCTTACATCTTGTTATGAATGACAGTATTCTGACAACCTTGTAAAAGACATTATTTCCAAGGGAAAGGGATGGCACTACTATTGTTTATGAAAAGGAGTCAGATTGTTCTTCAGGAATAGTAATAGTTGCAATGCTATTCATAACAGGAGAGGGCAGAAAGGTCATTGTTGCCATTGTCTGGTCTGAACTACTTCTGTCATAGTTGGAGCACTCCTAAAAGTCTGATATGTATGCATGTTGGACATACAGTCTGAGCTATTTTGAAGACTTTTTTCCTAAGTCTTTCGAGCATCCATAACAGTTCTCTCTATGAACATGTAAAAACGGTGAAATTGTAATGTTTCTCATCTAAATAGCTGTTTTATTGGCCTCAAAAACTGCTTGTTGCTGCAGAAGACAGAAAAAAAGATTCAGAGAAAGGAGATTACATACATTAACACCCTTGCACCCCCCTCCCCCCGGAATGCATTCTTTTAGAAATGAGAGAGAGGCTAGGGAATAATCACATTATAAAACCAAATCTAGAAAATAATCTTGGTTAGGTTAAAAAAGGAATAATTAAAATTAAGAACATGTCTATTTATTGAAACGGATGCAATAATATGACACTGTCCTCCTACCTTGGTAATGAGAAAGAGAAGCTGTAGTATAGATAGGTATTTAGGGGAGGAGATGGGTGTGTGGGTTTATCCCCCTTCCTATAGTTTTCTCAGAACATGCAAGAGGAAAGGAGCCTCAGGATATTCTGGAAGCAGTGGAAGGTCATTGAGCTCCGCCACTATAACCCTTCTCTCTGCCATGGATTCATCAGGCAATCTTTGACTACACTCTTGGGAACCTCAAATAGAGGATTGTGTCTTTTTGAGCATCCCAGGCCCCATCATAAACATTTGGGATTCTACAGCTAATGTAGAGTGAAATCAGTTGGGCTGAACAGTCAATTTGTTGAATATAATGAGACCAATAAAGCTTACTGTAGCAGCAGAGTGGAGGAACATTGTAATTGCAATGTGGAATGCCTTCCCTGTTTGTCTTCTGTCATGATACCTATTAGCCCATATACAAGGGTGCAGGAACCGAAGGATCTTTTTCATGCTTCTCTTTGCTTCTGAATCATGGAACAAAAGTTGTGCAGAGGGAGTCTGTCGTCTTCATTTCTTGTAAGGGGACGGAGTGCATTAGTGAGGCAGAAAAAGTAAGAGGTGGAGTTTATGGAGCTTCTGTTTAGTTTATGCAGGAGCAGGAACAGAGTATTGTATCCCGAAGACCTCTGAACATGGGGCAGATGTCTGTCTTTGTGTTGCAATGTCCTTTTATAAAAAACAAAACAAAACTTTTGTTGGGCAAAGCTAAGCTTGCAGCCATATCTTGGTGCATTAAGTATCTGTCCCTCTGAGGAATGTTATAGTTAAGGAAAAAACATCAAACTTGAGAAACCTGGACAGTCCAAGAACACAAGTGCAAACGAACAGCTCACGTTTCTCAAAATCACACTAACAAAGAAGGCCTGAATGATGCTAGTAGAATTTTGCTTAAAAAGGCAATCACTATGTTGGAATATTTCCACAGATTTATAGTTAGTGGAGGAGAAAAATGCAAGTTGTTATCCCATTGTATTTTATTGATTTAAATATAGTCAAAGTTTTCTTATAAGGGAAAAACTGCTGTGTCATACTATTCAGTGTAGTGGAGCTGTTCATGGCATCTCAGCTGCTGCAGGGATACACTATTTAACCTTGAAACACATCAAGGATTCTATGACAACTGTGGGGATAACAGAAAATTTTGTAGGTAACATTACTCCCTTTCTTGGTAATAGAGGACTTTCACAGAAAAGACTGTGTGTATACTCATTTCAAATTATGTACACCTAAGGTTCTGAATGTCAAAGAGTTTATCATGCAAAAGGAAATTCTTTGTGACTGAAAAAAAAATCCCATTTTTATCCGAGAAATAGCACAACTTTCATTTTGGAGCAAGTATCAGATGTCAAATGCAAATGCTTTAATAAATACTTCTGAACCATAACACAAAACATGTACAGATGAAAAAATAAACCTCTTTGTATTAGGAATGTAAGAGAGTAGTTGATTAGCTTAAGCATATCAGGTAGTCGATTTGACTACTCGCATTCCCCCCCTCCCATTGCTGCCTCTACATCACAGGCAGCAATGGGTGAGGGAGAAGCAGGAGACAGTGCTGGGGGGAGCTGGCCAGAGGGATGTTTGGACCCCCGGGGACAGGAGTTGTTCCCCGTGAAGCAGCTCCTGTCCATGGATACACTGTGGACAAGGGCTGCTTCATAGGCAGCAGCCCCTGTTCACAGAATCCCAGTGTGGAGCTGGGATCACCAGCAGACAGAGATTGCTACTGGCCAGGCAGACAGCCCCTCTCAGTCCCGGCTTATGCCGGGACTGTACCCTGCTGCGGCTCTGCAATTTCAAAGGCAGTAGTAGCTGGGGAGCCATTCCCTGCCCCCCTCTCCCCCCGCCACGGCTCCTACTGTATTTTAAATTGCAGAGCCACAGCAGGGTTTGGTCCCCAAGCTGGCATGAGCAGGGACTGAGCTAGACTGCCTGCCTGCCCAGCTCCTACTAAATTTAAGAGCTAGTGGGCAGGCAGCCCGGCTTAGTCCTTGCTCACGCTGGGTTGGGGACCAAACCCTGCTGTGGCTCTGCAATTTAAAACACGGGGGGAGGGGGGGGACTTCCCAGCTACTACTGCCTTTGAAATTGCAGAGCTGCAGCAGGATATGGTCCGGGTGGAAGCTGGGACTGAGTGGGGCTGCCTTCCCATATCGAGTAATCATGTAGTCAATAAAAATTCTATTCACTACTCATTTACTAAAATAACCTCAATTTAACATTCCTACTTTGTACTGTGTAATACCTCTTAAGAAAAAGTGACGAGGAAAAATATCTGGTTATAGTTGACTTGTAAATAGATGCAGTAGGGTTGTGCATCTAAAATTATAAGTTAACTGTTTTTCTCTTTAAAAATAGCTGTCTAGTAAGTGCACAGTCCTGCGTATACTTACATGACCATTTACCTTGAGTATCCCATTGAAAAGAAACTCTGCTTATGTATGTGCCTGTGTAAGTTTATGTAGAATTAGGGCCTAAACACATGCTGCTTGTTTCTCTCAATTCTTGAGATTTTCGTTAATTTTAATTATTTTAACTATATTTGTTTGATAGTACTGTCCATATTCAATGAATATATAAACTGAATACTTAATGTCCTTGTCATAACCATGAGGGTTAGCCAGCAGCCAGGGGATTGAGGGGTTAACTGTACCTAGCCAGGTAGCAGTCAGCCAATAGAAATGCAGATAGGGATTTCAAACTGAGACAAAGGAATTTTGGCATTTTTCCCTCCTTTATCTCTGAGCAGTTGATGCTCCAGATACTGAGGGGGACAGAGAACATGTCCCTCTCCAAGAAAATACTCTTCACCATCTGTAAGTAGGGCAAAATCTAGATAAATCCATTAGGTTTTATTGTTTTATGATTTGGGAAAGGGAATCTGATGTCTGTGCACTTAGAAATGGGTTTTCCTCTCTTTTGTAACTGTTTTGTTCCCATGGGAAAATTCCCCATGAGTTTATTAATTGGTGGCTCTTACCATCTAGCCAATCCAACTATGCTTGTAACAGGAGTATTGTTTTGATAATAAAAGTTCTTTCTTTTTTATTAACCTGGTATTGGTTCAGTTCTGTGTCCTGGAAAATCTGTTTGTGGGATCTGCATGCCTCTGACTAGGGGATAGCAGCCACCGACTGCAGTTTGTATTTTCTCTTTTCTTTTTCAAGCTCTTTGGAGAAAAGAGCTTGGGGTGCCCTGGGGCTTTGTGGGCCTCCACTTCTGCATTCATCGTGCCAGAGTGGGGAATCAGCCATGACAGTCTTTAAGATCGGACAGCTTGCAAAGGATGTGAGATTTGCACTTAGTGAGTAGTGTGCATCCCATAAATAGGGTTGTCAGAGCATGAAATCCAACCGTGATCTAGCATGTGTGCAGCTAATAAACAGATGAAAATAGAGTGTATAGTTTAAGGATCATAATTTACTTTTTTAAATATATCATTTGGCATTTTGAAAATATTCATACCTCATTTTTCAGTTTATCAATTATTTTGCTTTTTCCCTTCCAGTACTGAGTCTGGAAAACAAAATATAGCATGTCCTAATTTCTTTATATCCAACTGTTCCAGGTCAGGAGGGCTTCAGGTTTAGTGGTTTCTACAGCTGTTGGTAGAGACCCTTGAAAAAGGAAGAGGTTGCATTAAGGAGTGTAGCCAGCACTTGTATTCAACAAGTAAGCAAGTCTCCTACTTGATTTACTTATTCTCCAACAGTTTTGGAAGCAGGAATCTTGTTTCATTATGAAGAATGTGTCTTTCCTTTCCAGCAGCAAGAAGTGCAGCACTTCCATAATTAAAAATGTCTTTTTTTTTTTTAAACTGGTAGTGTAAGGGCTCCTCTTTCCTTGGCCAGTGTTTGGGGCTGGCAGTCTTCCTCCTTGGCCAGAGGTTGGGGCTTGTACCTGACTTCTGGGGCAGGGAGCCCAGCCACTCCTCCTGGGGCTCCCTCTCCTGTGGCTTTTATCTGTAAAACTGCAATGGCTTAGTCTCAACCTCTTGTTCTCTGTCTCTCCTCTACTTTCCCCTTCTGGCTACGTCTACATTGGCGGGTTCTTGCACAAGAACATCTTGCCTAAGGGTTCTTGTGCAAGAACTCTTGTGCAAGAACACGTCCACACTGCCATGTGCTTTTGCGCAAGAGCATCCATGGCAGAGTGGACGCTCTCTTGCGCAAGAAAGCTCTGATGGCCATTTTAGCCATAGGGCTTTCTTGCACAAGAAACCCCTGCCCGGTGTCCCCACTGCCTTCTTGCGCAAGAGCTCCAGTGCAAGAGGGCTTACACCTGTTAGAAAAGAGCGTAGCTCTTGCATAAGAAGCCCTCTCTTCTGACGCCATACCATAAATCTTCTTGCGCAAGAGCGGGTGAGCAGTGTGGACACTCTGTGAGTTCTTGCACAAGAACCCACCACTGTGGATAGACATAGCCTCTGTGTTCTCACTCTCTCCTCAACCTTCTAAGTGGTGATGCTTTTACAGGCCTCCAGTAAGCCAGAAATGGAGTCAGCTGGCCCCAATCTGCCAGGGCCAGCTCCCTGCCAGCTGCTCCTAATTGCCTTTCAGCCCACCACATCTACTTAGCAAGTCTTTTATGCTTTTGGGGCTGTCTTTCCTCCTCTCTGTAGCAGCCATGTGACCTGACCTTGTTGTACTGGACTTCTGAATGAAAAGCAAAATAATTTATCTTTAAAATGTAGATGATGTTAGCTTTGGGTTTATGGAGTCTTATTACAAATAATGTAAAGAGTCTAAGAAAACATTTGAAGTTTTGAAGATTTGATTGTCCTATTACTATGATTCTGTGGCACAGCTTATTTTCTCTGTCTGCACTGCTGGTAAGTATTATGCTTATTAATAGTAAACCAAGTTTTCCATTAAATCTTCAGTGAGACCAGTGATGATTTTTATCAGCATTTCACAAGATACTTTTACTAGAGAGTTTAAAATAACTAGTTCCTGAAAGACTCAGATGCTTTTACAGCAATCTTTAAGGTAGAATCCAAATACTTTAAAAGGTCACTACTTTAACTTTTTAAATAATTAAGTATTGCATCAAGTCTAAAATGGATTGTAACAGTGAAACATTTTCACTTAGTTTCAATGATGTAGGTTAAACTGTACAAATTGTTAAAAATGAAATAAACCGTGAGCCATTTTTTCCAACCAGCCCACAAAGACCACAGCATCTTTTATAAGAGAGCCCATTTTTCTGTCTCTGTCTCTCTATATCAGTGTTAGAGCTTTCTTCAATCAATACCACAAGTTTTTTTGTGTAAGAGAATTTTAGACTACTCTTTTATTGGCTTGCCAATAACACCAGTTGGATTTGATCTATTCATTTAGCAATAAATCATCTTAGTGTTCTGTGTTCTCTCTAAAACCCAGTTCTAAGCAAGAAACTCAAAGATTTTTTTCAGAGACATACACATCAAAATTTCAAGGTCAGTTACTGTAACTGAATGTAATCTTGTCATTACAGAAATAGTGCAAAAGGAAAAGAGAATTCGGACCTATATAAAAGTATACAGATATAATTACAAAAAGTGACTGTTATGCTTTCACTTAAACTGTGGTAATGGGGTGATCTGAAAAGTACCTTAAATTTTACAATAAATACTTTTTTTCACTGTAAGTATAATTGCTATTTCAAGTTTCACAGATGCACAGTAGCTCCAGCTTGTCTCTTGTGAATACTGTGACACAGTTAATTAGAAGTGACAGTAAACTGTTAGAAAATAAGAACAGCTAGTAAGTGTCATTACCCTGATAAGAAGTGAACTATGGAGTCTGTGCCTCATCTCCCAGCAGGATTATTTTTTTATTTTTTTCCTGATTTTTAAAAATGAATAAACTCTTGATATTTTAGCTTTTGCTAAACCCTTGAACTTACAAACTATAGTCAAAATCTAAATTACTGACAATGTTAACCTTTTATAATCTTAAAAATGATTCAAGTTATCAGTGGTTCACTGTCCAACTTGAAGAATGGAACTACAGGTTGAAGCTCTTAAATCTGGGATGCTCTAGTTCCCCAACATCCGTGGTCCAGCCGTATCATGGATGTTGCTGGACCAGAGCGCCCCGGTGCCCTAGAATGTGAGCCAGTCAGGGAGTGCAGTGTAAACGAGTCTCACCATTAGACGGCTGAGCCCTGTCCCCAGAGAGCCACAGCCAGGCAGGGCAGCAGTCGGACCACCAAGTCCCATCCCTGCGGCTGCAGCAGGGCAGCCACAGAGGCCTGTCCCCGGGGGAAGCCCCAGCTGCAGGGGCACCTGCAGAGCCCCTCCCAGGGGAGCCCAGTCCAGGTGTGGCAACAGCAGCGGGGCAACCGCGGAGCCCCATCCCAGGGGAGCCCTGGTAGGGCATGACAGCAGTGGGGCTGCCAAGGAGTCTAGTCCTCAGGAAGCCCTGGGTAGGAAAGAGAAAGGGAAGCTGCAGAGCCTCATGCCTGAGAAGCTTTGGCAGGGCAGATGCAGGGCCATGGCATCATAAGAACATAAGAACATAAGAATGGCCATACTGGGTCAGACCAAAGGTCCATCGAGCCCAGCATCCCATCTGCCGACGGTGGCCAATGCCAGGTGCCCCAGAGAAGGAGAACAGAAGACAATGATCAAGTGATTTATCTCCTGCCATCCATCTCCTGCCCTTGTTATGAAGGCTAGGGCACCATACTTTATCCCTGGCTAATAGCCATTTATGGACCTAACCTGCATCTGGGGAGCTCCATCCCTGGAGAGCCCTAGCTGGCTGGTGGCAGCATGCCAAGCCTGAGCCCTTGTAGCAGGTGGGGGCCCACTGTCAGCCAGAGGGAGGAGCAGTATCCTTGGGAGGCCAGTGGCAGTGCACCTCCCCTAATCTGGCAAATTCCCTTATCCAGGACCTCTCAGATTCCGAGAGTGCAGGACCAGGGAGGTCCAATCAGTACTAGAGTCCCTGAGAGTTCTGTCCTAAGTGTGTAATAATCCATATTTTTATTTATTTGGATAGTGGAATGTTGAGCATGCTTATAAAATTTAGAGCTGGCACTAAGATGGGGTTGCAAGCATTTTGAAGGACAGGATTAGAATTTAAGCAATTTTGAAAAATTGGAGAAAAAGTGTAAAGGACTGCACTTAAGAATGAAATATCAAATGTGCAACAACCAAAAAAGGGGGCTAACTGGCTAGGTAGTTGTGCAGAAGAAAAGGATCTATGGGTGAAAGTGGATTACACATGGAATGAGTCAACAAAGCGATACGGCTATGAAAGGCTAATATTCTGGGATGTATTAATAGGAGTGTTACATGATGCAAGATGTAGATAATTGTTCCACTCCACTCACCACTGGGGTCCAGTGCTGGGCACCATGCTTTAGGAAAGATGTGGACAAATTGGAAAGAGGCAAGAGGAGAACAACAAAAATATTAAAGCTCCAGAAAACCTGACCTATGAGGAAAGGTTAAAGCAGGCACTTCTAGTTTTGAGAGAGGAAGTCTGAGGAGGGAGTGATAATGTTCTTCAATTATGATAAGGAAATGCAGTACAAAGGATGATGATAATTGCTCATGTTCTCTGTCGGTAGGACTAGAAGCAATTGATTTAATCTGTGGGAAGAGATGTAGGTAATATTAGGAAAAACATTCTAACTATAAGGGTAGCTCTGTATTTGGCTTTAAAGGGATGTTGTGAAATCCCTGTCATCTGTCTTTTGAAACTGCCGGGCATACACTAAGACATTGTTCGACCCACTTTGAGAGAGCTGCTAATGGGCTGCTACAGTTTGTTTACTTAACAGATCCTCTGACACACAGCCTCACAGGTCCTCTTGGGTGTAGTTCACTATTTGCGGTCAAGGGGAGTCGCGGGAAGCAGCGTTTCCCAGGCTACTGCTATGACTCCCCTTGTCTGCAAATGGAAACCGCAACCAATGGGAGCTGCAAGGTTCCATGGCTTAGGTAAACAAACCAGAGCAGCTCGTTAATAGCCCATAGCCCACTTTGAGAAACACTGCCCTAAAAAGATACAAAAGAACTTGGAAGAAGGCTGTAGACCCAAGTCAGAGTAAAAGATCCACTCTGATTGAAAGGTTATACCTAAAATAAGAAAAACTTTGTAAGGTAAGAATTTGCATGTAACAAGTTTCTTAGTGGATTAGAACTAACCATTTTAATTTAGTAGCATACTTTGATCTGACTATTTTCACTTGCAACCACTTAAATCCCTAGTTTTGCAGTTAATAAATACTTTTGTTATGCACAGATAACAAAAGTATTTTTATAAATATCTCTTTCATTAAAAAAGTGAGCTAACCTTATGAGCTTTCTCCATGTAAAACTTTTACACAGGTTAAGACTGATTTGTGGTTTGAGTTCTGTTTCGGGGTTGCTTTCCTTGGTGTTGAGCTCTCTGGGAGCTGAACTGGCTAAGCATCTATGCTGCTTTGCAGGAGGGTGGTAACCCCAGCTCTGTGCCTTGTCTGAGGGTGACCAGAGTATCTGGCTCAGCAGGACAGGATGGTTGCAAGCCCCAGACAGCAGGAAGGTGGGTGTTAGTGGCATGATCAACACAATAGGGGGACAACCTAAGGGGACTTCTGTGACTGCACAATCTCACTTTAAACCTGTATGTGAAAGAAAAACTTGATGCATTTTTTTCTTGTTTCTCTGTGTGTAGCTATGATAGAAAATGTTACATTTGTCTTTTTTAAAAATGCAATGTATAAAGTCCCAGCACTTAGTTTGGAAGCATAACACGCCCTAAAAATTAGTGAGTTTTTACATAGCTAGAAACAACTTATTTTTTCCAACTTGGCTTTAAACACATTACCTTAAGTCAGCATATGCCTTGATGATACAGACTCCAAGTACTACGTGCAGTAAATTAAAATGTTGTCTGCATGGGAAAATTGACCACTTCAGTTGTCCTGGAAGAGCTTCCAGAATAGATATTTAATGTAATTTAACTATTTGGAATAATTCCCTGTGAGGTTGCTCTCTTCTGCTATAAAAGTGACTTTGTTTTGGAATAATTATTGTGGCCCCTCCCAGGGGCTTCTGAAGGAAGACAGGTCAGTAGTCTGGCTGGGACTATATCTAATTATTCTGGAATAAAATGGAAATTCTATTCCAAAATAAAAGTCATGAGGGGAAATTATTGTGGAATAGCTGTTCAGATGTTTCAGAATAACTGGTGGTCAATTTCTCCCATGTAAGACATTCCTAATTCTAAGAATATCTGGGGAGAATGAGAGTGAGTCTGCACTTTTGTTCAGACATAACTTACTGCTGTCAGTCTTGGAGAGACAAGGTGGGTGAGGTAATACCTGTTATTGGACCAACTTGTGTTGGTGAAAGAGACAAGCTTTCAAGCCACAGAGGGTTGTTTAGGTCTCGGAGAAGTACAACAAGTATCCCAGTTGAAGGTAAAATGAAAGAGTTTGTTAGAATTAATTAATACATTAACTCATTCACCTTGTCTCTGTAATACCCTGGGACCAATACAATACTACTCTTGGACCAACAAGACTACAACTACCCTACAGCTGCAATCAATCTTCTAAGTCTGAAAAGAAGTTAAATGATAAAATTAAAATATGGCATGAATCAATTAAAAAGGAACAGTCAGAAGCAAAGCCCCTAGTTTCAACAGCTGATAAAAAACTGAGTACTCTTAACATTAAGATATCTTTATACAGGACACCAGAAGTTCAGAGAGGGTTTTTTTTGTAATGAATAAGGGAAAGGCATTTATCAAAAAGCCTTTGGAACTAGCAATTGCAATTAACTTTGAATGCAGATGAAGATTTCATAGTCACATGGCTTGCATATTTTCTTGTTATAGCATTAACAGGAGTTAATGGGTGCAAATATCAAATCCAGTGGAGATGCATATGCTGTGCTGTTGAGGTCAGAGTTGGATGGCATATCTTATGTCTAGCTAATTATTTTGTGATCTATCACTACTGCAGATTGCAGGGTTTCTCCATCCTCTTAGTCATTTATCCAGCAAGCTGTCAATGCATTCTCTAACATTTAGGGCACCAACATTTTCCTGAAATTTCCCATAAATGGCTGTTTGCCTTCCTGATTCACAGAAATAATCATAGTGATGTAAAGTTCTATAGCAGAACACTCATAGTCTCTTTTAGTGGTATATATTCATTATATTCTATATTCTTCTTTACCTATATTTTCCTGTAATTTTCCTCTGTTTAAGAGAATATGGACACCAAAGAATGAAATACAATATATAGTTTTAGGGTGTTGGACATTTGTGCATTTCTCTGTTATGGCTTGAATGGCTGAGAGCATCTATTAACATTGCTTGAGCTGCATTTTCAGGAACTGAGTAGCTGTGTGGATGGCTGTAAATGTTTCCCTCAGAACTAGGCTATGTCTACACTGGAAAGGTTTGGTGATGAAAATGTTATCAACAAGCAGAAGTTGCCAAAAGTGAAAACTGGTCAAACTGGTATTTTTCTGCCTCCCATTGTGGACATTTTACAGCCATGTTGCTAACATCTTGATGACAGAGCAGAGCAACATGGGTAAGCATCCCACAGTGCAGTGTTGTAGGAAGGCAGAGCCCGTCTCAGGATTCCACCATAGCTCTGTGAGCTCTCTGTGCTAAGGAATGTCAAAGCAGCATAGGAGTCTCTCTAGCCCTCTTCCTTTTCTATCAGTCTGCCTGCTGTTGTGTTCCTAGCAGGGCAGAACAGAATCATTCCAATGATTTGTTCTGTGTTTCTCAAACAGAGCAGCTTTGAATGAAGAATGGCTTATGTCTGCAGGACATCAGAGATCAAAACATTGAGCAGAGCCATCGGGGCAGGTATTGGGGAAACCAGTTCTCTCGAGAAATCAAACAGCAGTGTCTACACTGGCTCTTTGTTGATAATAAAGAGAGGGGGGGAAAAAAGTAAGTCTCTCGCAGGGCTGGAAATGTTTTGTTTCCAAAACTGGGTGTTTTTCCTAACAGATTTGGCAGTGCAGTGTAAGCATTCTCACTGTTTTGTTGCCAAAAGGCAGTTTTTGGTGAAAAAACGTGCCAATATAGACAAGATCCTAGAGTGCATGTGGCTGGGAGATAGAGGGAGCAACTGAAACTCATTTGGTAGTGATGAATTTTTTAATGGTGAAAAACATCTTTGTGCTAAACATGCCGCATGTTGACTGGTCTGTTACAAAAAAGTGAGAATTTGAGGGGGGGGGGAAACCCTACACTGGAACATCTGCTAAGAACAGAGTGATTGAAAGAAAGTTAAAACTAAGAAACAGGGTTTGACAGAACTTTTGTTAATATAGTCAAAGTTCACACCACTGGTTGAAATTCCCTGATCCCCACAAGCTGCATCTCTGACCACCTCTGTACCCACTGATAGTTCTTTCCCATATTAGTGTCCACCTATAAAAAGGGAAAGAACAACAACCCAGGAAACTACAGACCAGTCAGTTTAACTTCTGTGCCAGGGAAGATAATAGAACAAATAATTAGGGAATTCATCTGCAAACAACTGGGAGATAAGAAGGTGATAGGTAACAGCCAGCATGGATATGTAAAGAACAAATCATGTCACACCAATCTAATATCTTTCTTTGATAGGCTAACAAATCTTGTGGATAAAGGGGAAGCTGTGGATGTTACATAGTTAGACTTTAGTAAAGCATTTGATATAGTCTCACATGATTTTCTGATCAATAAACTAGGCAAATGCAACCTAGATGGGGCTACTATAAGGTGGGTGCATAACTGGCTGGATAACCGTTCTCAGAGTAATTATTAATGGTTCACAGTCATGCTGGAAGGGCATAACAAATGGCATTCTGCAGGTGTCTGTTTTGGGACCGGTTCTGTTCAATATCTTCATCAGTGATTTAGATGATGGCATAGAGAATACACTTACGCTTGAAAATGATAACAAGCTGGGAGGGGTGGCAAGAGCTTTGGAGGATAGGGCCATAATTCAAAATTATCTGGACAAACTAGAGAAATTGTCCGAGGTAAATAGGATGAAGTTTAATAAGAACAAATGCAAAGTACTCCACTTAGGAAGGAACAATCAGTTTCACACATGCAGGATGGGAAGCAATTATCTAGGAAGGAATATTGCAGAAAGGGATCTAGGGGCCCTAGTGGGCCACAAGCTAAATGAGTCCACAGTGTCACACTGTTGGGGGGAAAAAAGCAAACATGATTCTGGGATGCATTAACAGGAGTGTCATGAACAAGACACGAGAAGTAATTCTTCCACTCTACACTGCACTGATTAGACCTCAGTGGGAGTATTGTATCCAGTTCTGAGCACCACGTTTCTTGAAAGATATGGAAAAGTTAGAGAGGGTCCAAAGAAGAGCAACAAAAAACGATTAAAGGCCTAGAAAACATGAGCTGATAGTGTCTAAAAGAGTGTTAGAAGGAGGAGGGAGGAAAAATTGTTCTCCTTGGCCTCTGATGATAGGACAAGAAGCAGTGGGCTTAAATTGCAGCAAAGGAGGTTTAGGTGGCTAACTGTCAGGATGGTTAAACAGTTGAATAAATTGCCTTGGGAGGTTGTGGAATCCTCATCACTGAAGATATTCAAGAGCAAGTTTGATAGGTATCTATCAAGGATGATCTAGTACAGGGGTGGGCAATAATTTTTGATGGGGGGGGCACTCCAAGATTTTGGAAAGTGGTCAAGTGCTGCACTCTTCCATGATATTAATCAAGAAGATGCAGGGTCTAGGATGGAGATTGGGTGCAGAAGGGAGCTTGGGGTAAGGGATTGGGGTGCAGGATGGAGACTGTAGTCTCAGGGGGAGTTTGGGTAAAGGAGGCAGTTGTGACCTAAGTTAGGCAGGTATTGTGATCTGAGGCAGGAGACTGGGGTACCACATCTGGGAGGTGGCATGGGTGCAAGAGGGGGACAGAGGATTTGGGTATGTTGAGTGTGGGGGAGTAGAGGGTTGGGGCAGGAAAGGGCTGGGGTGCCAGAAGCAGGCTGTGACAAGGAGACTAACCAGCCAGCAGCCAAACTAGCCTGCCTGCCTGCAGAGCTAAGGCTTGGAAAGCTTAAAACATTTCCCAGCCAGCCAGCGGGCCTGCTTGCCTGGCCTTGTGCTTCAGTCAATAACTGATCCGAGGAGCGGGGGCGTGGTTCTTCTTGGCTGCCTGTTATTCAAATAAGCAACTCCCATTGGCTGGTTTCTCCTTTAACTACCCCACCCCCCATTTTAAAACAGAAATGGAGCCCTGCAGCCTCATTTCTGCATGGTGCGTGGGGCTGCAAGGCAAGCAGGGGACCCTGCATGGGGCTTCTCGTTGCTTCTATGGGCCAGATCCGCTGGCTTGGTGGGCTGGATCTGGCCTGAGGGCCATAATTTGCTCAGGCCTGATCTAGTAGGTTCTTGGTCCTGCCATGAGCGCAGGAGACTGGACTTGATGATCTCTTGAGGTCCCTTCCAGTTCTAGTATTCTATGATATGACTATTTCAATTGAGAAAACACTTGGCTTCAAGAGTGAAGGAGCTATATTAGGCTTTCACAGAAAATGGTTATTTACAATTATCCCTCTGTGCTATGCTATCCTTTCCTTTAATAACCTTATAATACTTCACTCCTTATATATGCATTTTTATAAGAATCTCAAATGGTTTAAAAATGAGCACATTCCAAAGTATTACCCATATTTTACAAAGGGGGAAATTGAGATACATTGTGGCAAAGTGACTCACCCGAGGGGTCTCAGTGAGTTTGGGTTATGGTTGACTGAAATACACCAAGGCCCTATGGTGTTCGCAGCCAAGCCAAAAGGAAAACATGAAACAAAACAAAAGAAAAAACAAACGGCTTGCACAGTTTTAATTACATATGTTAGTAAGAGCTATTAAGATAGTTACCTGATAATAGGGTTGCCAGGTGTCCGGTATTGACCCAGACAGTCTGGTATTTTTGCCTCCTGTCCGGTAAAAAAATTTAAAAAATACTGGACACGTAAAATGTCTGGGTATGTCTACACTACCACCCTAGTTCGAACTAGGGTGGTTAATGTAGGCATTTGAAGTTGCAAATGAAGCCCGGGATTTAAATATCCTGGGCTTCATTTGCATCTTGCCGGGCGGGCGCCATTTTTAAATCCCCTTAGGTCGAACTCCGTGCCCGCGGCTACATGCGGCACAGAGTAGGTAGTTCGAATTAGTTCCACGAGGAGTAACGGTAGTTCGAATTAGAGATCCTCGCTAAAAAGGACATAAATGTTGAATTATGATTATATGACAGAATAATCTGCCAATTTCCTTCCATGTATCATGTAAGGAAGAGTGACTGATAAGGCCATCAGTGCGTGTTATTACTATGACATGGGACTGCATGTCATGAATTTTACTAAATGAAGTATAGAACTAGTACAGTATAGAAATATAGAGTAACCATTCTCAACAGAAATGCACTCTAGGGTCAGGAGTACTTTCGTGTGAGTTTCAAGAAGTTATAAAAACTTTGTTCCCCAGGTAATCAGGATGTACTTAAATAACCTCTTTTAGTCTTAATATTAAGCTAATCTTTACTATGGATATACCTGAGTTGTCACTAAATCACTCAAGTATTTCTTTAGTTTTGTAAAGTTATTTATCCTTTCTGTGTTTTCCCCTTCTACAGGTCAGACCTCCCTGGTCCGACACCTTGGGACTTGAGCTGTCCCAGACCAGGGAGTTTGCTGGCTCCCCTGCTGGCTGCTCCTCTCCTTAGGGCTCCCTACCCTGCTGTTGGCCCCACTAAAGCTTCCCGGCACAACTCCCCACCTTGCTGCCTGCCTGATGCCCTAGGGTCTCCTGGGGTTAACAGCGGCGATCGCTTGGCCTCTGGCAGTCCTGCTACTGCAGGGTGTTTTCTAGGATTCCCGGCTGGGGCCACCCAGTGCAGCCGTCCTGCTGTTGCCAGAGGTTCCCCAGCCAGGGGTGCCTGGTCATCCTGCCCTGCTCCCTCTGGGGATTCCAGCCGCCCACCTCAGTCAGCCCTGCTTCAGCTGTGGGTTCCCCAGTGGAGGCTGCCTGGTCATTCCAGCCCCACTGACAGCGGTGGGGGGGGGGGGTTTCCAGGGTTCCTGCCTGGCACTTCCCAGCCACATGGCCCTGCTAATGCTGAAGGTTCCCCAGTCCAGGCAGGAGCTCCCGGGCCCCTATTTGGCCCTACTGACACTGGGGATTCCGGGCCAGAGTGGGGGGCTCCCCAGATGCTGCCTGGCCCAGCTAGAGCTCACAGGCTATTTGGTCCAGCAACATCCCAGGCCCTGTATTGCTGATTCTTGTTTAATCTACATAACTGGAATATAGTACAGGTTGAAACCCTGTAATCCAGAGTTCCCTTGTCTAGCAACACCCCTGGTCCAGACTAGTTGGGTGATCCCCCTTGAGAGCAATCAAAGGGATAAGCCATTGGGCTGTGGCCAGGAGCGTTGCCATACTAGGGAGCCAGGATGGAGCCCTGAGGGCAGCAGAGTTACCGGGAAGAATGCAGAGTTCTGGATTAGGGTCACAGCATGGCCGCTGGAGCGGAATGCAGAGCCCCCTGATCCACAGCAGGAGTGCTGGAGGGAGCGCACAAATGCTGCTAGGTAGAGTGTGGAGCTTATCAGGCAGCAGCAAAGTTGCTGGGGGGCAGACACTGTAAAGTTCCAGATGGCAGCAGGGAGTTGGGGGGAGCATGGAGCCACTGGGTAATAGCAGACCCCTGGCAGCAGAGCCACTGGGGAGAAAGTGAAGTCCCCAGCTACCAGTGGGAGCACAGAGCCCCAGATGGCAGCAAAGCCACCAGGGGAGAGAATGGAATTCCAGACAGCAGTGAAGCCCTGAGCAGCAGCTAAGCTATGGGGGGAAATAGAGTTCCTTCCCCAGTGCTTTAGGGAGAGCAGAGCTGTGGGTGGTACTGGAGCTGTCTGGGGGAAAAAACAGAACCCTTGGGAGGTCAGGGGGATAGCAGAGTCCCCCCCCCCACACACACACACACTGCATAGACCTTCCCTGGTCTGGCAAATTTCCTGGTTCAAGAACAATCAGGTCTCAAGTGTGCTGGACCAGGGAGGACCCAATTTTTAAATTCATAATTTGACATTTTCCAATTTAATTGTGAATTTATTTTAAGTTTTTATTTTAAGTTTTTACAATAAAACTAACTCCAGTTAAATAAGGCAAGCATCAATTGTCAGGTAACTGGTTTTACTGGTAATTAGAGAGACATTGCCTATGTTAATCTGAATATTTTTAAATCCATTTTTTTAGAGAAAGTTTTAATACAATGCGCCACAATAAAATGCTTCTGTATCAGTTAAAAGGCATGGTGAGACTATATGTGCTACCTGAGTGTTGCTATTACCTTTTTTTTTCAATATGGCTTTCTTTCTTTTGCAATTGGAATTTTGGAACAGACACAACTTTCATTGTGTAGTTGGTGGAACTTCATTTGTGTTGTCCTGTTGCTGTAGAACATCAACAGATTTGGCACCTAGAGTCCTCTTATTTTATAGGTATTCACATACCTTTTTATTTTATGTCCATTTGTTGCTTCTGGATATTTTCATGGCATGAGAGATACATTGATACTAAAAATATTAAAGATTTTTTTGGTGTTTATTTTAAAAAATACCATGACACAACATTTTTGTCTAATTTAGATGATATACTTGTAACAAAACATATGCCACAGTATTTTAATATTAATATATAAAAATTTCCTGCCGGATGACAGAATGATGTCATCACGCTCTCTGGCCAAGAGAGCCACCAGAGAGAGGGGTGTGGCAAGCATAGCAAGCACGAGGCTCAGCCCACTAGTGGAATTGTATTGAATTTTATGTATTGCGTGCTATACCTGAGTTGAAAATTTGGCACTGTGGCCCAGTTAGACGTGACCAGGGCAGTTGGTTTTGTTGCCTTCTACACAGCTGCTCTGCCTTCAAATTTTTATGGATAGGCCATTACTGAGAGCTGTCATGACTGCTTTGTGTGGGCATTGTCTTTCAATGACACTTAAATGCTTGCCCTCCTCCATGGAACAATATTTTCCACACGGGGGTACAACAAGGTGAAGAGGGCGAGCATAATCAGTTGACATGAGGGCAGGGGACTGGACTCAATGCCCTCTCGAGGTCCCTTCCAGTCCTAGTATTCTGATTCAAAGTCTGGAGAGGGAGTTTGGGCACATGGATGAGTTACTGGCATCCTAACTAAGGGTATGTCTTCACTTGCACCCTAGATTGAACTAGGGATGCAAATGCAGGCGTTCGAAATTGGTAATGAAGCGGTGATTTAAATATCCCGCACTTCATTAGCATGATCTCGCCAGCGCGCTAGTTTGAATCACAGCTGATTTGAACCAGGAAGTGCGCGCCGGGATGCGTTAGTTTGAACCAACCCCCTTGGTTTGAACTAACGTTACTCCTCATTACACTGGTGAGATCATGCTAATGAAGCATGGGATATTTAAATCCCCGCTTCATTACCAATTTCGAATGCCTGCATTTGCATCCTTAGTTCGAACTAGGGTGCAAGTGTAGACACACCCTAAGAGCATAGTTCTTCTGCGTTTGGGAGGGTGATTATTATATGCATTTATGGGGAGAGATGGCAAGAGGCATTGTACGATACCTGAAACATTGAAGAAATGTGGACTCAAAAGGATGACTGGGCTCAATCTTAAGGGGCCCATTTCAGAGCTTGTTTCAAAATTTGTAATTCTCAAATCCTTTAAGAGTAAAGACAACACAATTAAGAAATTCCTCTGCTATTTCTTGCTTTCTTGCCATAGTGTCTCTAAAGGAGTCAAACTAGTAGCCGTGAGTGCCCACAGTCACAAAGAAGTTGTGAGGGAGTGTTTATAAGTGATGTGATGAGGGAAGATGGGGAGTTGAAAGACTGTGTTTATAAGCCTGGTGAGTCATGGGACTTACAGCCCTACAGAATGTGAAATGCAAAAGTACCCTAAAATGTTGTGCTGAAAATGTCCTGCTACAATTAAAATTAAAAGATAACTAGAGCTGTGTCCTCAGATACCAGGGAACTGAGTGTAACAAGGAGTTTCAGTCATCGGGGTTTTCACAAGTGAGAGATCCATGGGTTGGTTACAAGTGGATTCAGTCTGTAACAATTGGTAATCAGTTCAATCTGGGAAAATTCTTGTTGCCTGAAAAGTGAGGGCAAACTCTGATAACTCGGGGAGGGGAAGGAATTAAAATGATTAGATTTTCTGCCCCTTCAACAGGGACACCGAGGAGGCTGATGGCTGGCAATGTTAGCTGCCAGTCAGAAGGGAGAGAGGATTTTAGAGTGGAGTGAGAATAAAGGAAAGAGAATTACCTCATGTTTGAGGGAAGAAAGGCTTGAGCAGAGAAATAGAGCTGAGCTGCCAGTAAGAGGAGAGAGTTATGGGTGTAGTAAATGTTAGCTACAGACATAGTAATTTGACAGATGCGGTGGGACTAGAAAGACATGCACTGTGAGTAGTCTGTGGCTGCTCCTCAATTTGAATGTGTTGTCTGTGTGTTAATGTTCTGTGGTAACTCGGTGTTGCCAATTCCTATAAATAGTGCAGTTTTTTGACCTCTCCTGCTGGCATTTTCACAGCAATATACTAAATTCCAGCCTTAATGTCCTTTTTTTGGAGAGATCAGATTCACCCTCCATCCTATACTGTAGCCTACTTGAGGATGCACAAAACTCCAAACCCAAAGACCATTAATGCTAGTTTTAGGCTTTCCACAGACTGCTGTTACCCTTATTATGATCTAAGGTTCATTTCTTGGGGGTTAACAATCATTCACCTACTTTACATTTAAGGTAACTGACAGCATCTACAAGGTCACTTCATGCGGATCTGGGAACAGAGCCAAGTTTCTTTTACTATGCCACACAGCCTTTCAAATAGATTGTTAGATGATGTGCTTCTCTGATCCACACTAACAAAGTGTGGCTATTTGTCACTTGCAAACAGTTAGACCACTTATAAAAGTATACAACAGCTACTGTTTCCATGTTAAGAAACCTGACTATTTAGTTCAATTTGTTGAAAATCGGGCTTTTACATTGTAGGATTACTCATGCCAAAGAGAAATGTTACAACTAGCTACGCAGTCTCTAATCATTACACCACCATCTGTGCCTACTGTCAGGAAGGTAAACCGAGAAATCTGATGCAGCTCACAAATACTTGTTTAGCCACCTGGAGAAGTGTGTTAGGTCTCCCCTTGTGGACTGAGCTATACAGAAGATAATATGCTTTTTCTTGCACCATTTTCTTATATGGCTGAAGTGCTGTCAGCATCAGTCTGACAGCTTTGGGATTAAGTGCTATTGGTGATTCTTGTGGCTGTAAAAAAACTATTTGCATATATGTAAAAATATTAGTGTAATGACTCAGGTGTATTTGTTGGGATGATTTTATATTGCATAATACTGTTTCCTAGAAGTGAAATTAGTTGGGTTTTTGTTATTGGTTAATGAGAGCTTTTCTTTTTAATAAAGAGTGACAAATATAGGAAATGATTGAAAAGGGAAGCAATGTTGCCTTTATGTCCATAGAGTGGAAAACTTGCTGTCAAAATTTCAAAGAATTCAGAACTTATTTTTATGAACTTGTTTTCTGGAAAGCAAGTTTCATTCTCAAAAGATATAACAAACATTTATTGGAGACTAGATGCCTCAGGACATTACTAATGAGCTATAGAGTGAGTTTCACTTCTAGGTCACCAGTTTGAATGCTGTAGAGATTATCAAGGATTCATATTTTTTGTCATCTAATGAAATTTGGCAGTGCTTTCTAAAGATTAGTTTGAATCCCAATCCAGTGTCACAGACTGCACCTCCAAGCTCTTCTGGGTAGGGAGTATCCCTTATGTGTATAGCACAAGCTGATCTTAGTCTGAGTTGGTTCCCTTTTAGTATGAGCTGCTGTGTCGGGCCAAAATTAACTTCTTCTAGATTTAAAAGATGGTAACGTTGTCTCATGCACAGTGGGGTGGGCAGTGAAATTTAAACTAAGATAATGACTCATCAAAAAACAAGAATAAATCTATTTCAAAATCTTTTTTTACCTCTTATTTCTGACTTTTGCAAAGTGTAACAGGAAAGTTTGGGCTTCGTATTCGATTAGGTAATTTAGAATAAATGTTCTTTCCCAGGTAGGGAAAACAACTGTTTAATTTCCCAGTTAAACTAGAGTAGGCTGTGTTGGTGCTCACTGTTGACCCTATTTCATTTAAGTACATAGCAAAGCTATTTGGAAAACAAAAGCTCTGTTTGTTGAAAAGTCAAAGTTTCCCTTGACACTGAAATTAACACCAAGTGAGAGAGAGAAGAGAAAGAGAGGGGGATATTTATTTAGAAACACCATTGTATTTCATGTCAATTAAGTTGAATAGTTTAGTTTTATGTTCTAGACCCTGTATTCTGTCATGGTCCCATTCAGTTTATGTATCATTGCTTTGCTCAACCACAATAAGGCCCTCTGCAGTTATTTTGACTCTAGGTCCTCCTTGCTATACTTGGGAGTCTCTGTTGCAAAGGTTGGTTGTGTATTCTGGATTCTTTATCCAGGTTTACATGCCAAAACCTGCTTTTCACATCACAGACTAAAGATTCTGACTTTGGAAAGTTCTGGCATACGTTGCCGTCAGTGGATAGCGGCATCTTTTCAGTTCCTGGTTCAGTAGTTTTGGGTCCATGGTGGTTTATAATTTGCCTGTTAGCTTCTTCACCATCACTAAGCTGCGTACCCAGGCTTTTACAGATGCTGTGGTAGCCCTGAAGTTTTTCAAGCTCCTTGTGTACTGGATTACAGGGTTTCAGTGGAATTTACTTTCATGGTGAGCAAACAGGTTTCACTTACCAGCCCATCTTTCCTGCAATGCACCCATCTCAACACATTGCTACAGGCTTTCAAAATTGTCTCCATTGTTCATGGGACTCTATCATTTTGCTTCTCACACTTAAACTATGTAATTCTGACAATGCACCCTGATCAGATCCATGACTTGTATGTGTGAATTGCAAAAGATGGAGGGTCTGTGTGTTGCTCAACCAACATTACAAATTTAATTTTAACTTTATTAAATTTTGTGTGCCATTCTGTTCATATAGCTGAGTTGCTTCAAGCCTAACCATCCGTTTCCTGTTCCCCTGGTGTCTCCTCAATAACAGCTACTCCTGGGACTATAGGCCATCTGATTCCATTTCCACTGACCCTGATATATTGTTGCTGAAGCCATTTGAGTCAGTGGTGTTAAACAGGTTGTTGAAGGAGAAAAGGTGACTAAGGGATTAAACAATTTCCTGTGGTGCATAGCTGATAAAAGCAACAAGGTCTGCACACACAAGGATCTGTACAATCTATTGGGAGGCTGAAATGATCACAGTGAAGAGATGTGATGAGTGACAACCAATAAATTCATATGCAACTTACCTAAATTATTGTCTGAATTTTTAATTCTCTAAAATGACTAGAAGGGGATTGATGTAAGGCTATATCTAGTCAGCTTCTCAGGAGTAGTTATAGAAAATGTCTATAGTAGCAGTTGTATGTTTGTCATAAGAACCTGATCAGAACAAAGATCCATCTGGCCCAGTATCCTGTCTTCCAACAGTGGCCACTGCCAGATGCCCCAGTGGGAATGAACAGAACAAGTAAACAGGTGATCAATTCCTTGTTGCTCATTCCCAGCTTCAGCCAAACAGAGGCTGTGGACACCATCCTTGCCCATCCTGGTTAATAGCCATTGATGATCCTATCCTCCATGAATTTATCTAGCTCCTTTATGAACTCTGTTATGGTGTTGGCCTTTACAACATCCTCTGGCAAGGAGTTCAACAGGTTCACTGTGTTTTGTGTAACAAAGTACTTACTTTTGTTTGTTTTTAAACCTGCTGCCTATTAACTATGTTCTGGGAAAGAGTAAATAACTCTTCTTAACTTCACGACACCAGTCATGATTTAATAGACCTCTATCTTTTCCCTCCTGTGATAGGTTGGACCCTTATCACCTTATGTTGTGATCTTGACAGTGAGCCTCAGCAGAGCAACACAGACACTGAACCATCTCAGCTCTGGGATGGCTCTGCCAGAAGGTCATTGACAGTATCTCAAGAACACAGCTCCAACAAAGACCAAAACCCCAATAAATCAGTCTTACTCTGTACAAAAGTTTCACACGGAGAAATCTTACAAGTTCACTTTCTTTATTAATGAAAGAGAGAGGTGGACAGTGGTTGCTCCTCTTCCCCCCTCAGTAATAATTATATACACCGGGCTTAATAAAAGTCTTTTTATTAAGAACCAAAAAAGTAAAATTTGAGTGCAAGTGAAAAAAGTAAGGTCAAAGTAAATTAATAAGCCAAAATAAACAACATGCATTAACCCATGTTGGGTATGTTCCTCACCCCTTGTCCCTGTTTTAGTTAAAATGCTTCAACGCAAAGTTCATTTTTTCTCTCTGACTTGAGTCTACAGTTGTGTGTCTCTTGGTTTTTGGGGTTTCTTCATGTGTATCCTCTTAGGGTAGGAGGGTAATTTCAGAAGCCAGCTGAAGAAAAAGCCTGATTGCTTTCTATTCGTTAAATAGACTTCGCCCCAGAGTGGGAACCATTTGTTAAGTCTCCCTGTTCCAACGGAAAAATACCAGTTTCAAGAAGGATTCCAACAACAGGTGGTATAGTCACTTTTCTTTGTAGAACCAACCACAGTTTGGGCTTACAGGAAAACAAAACCATTTACAGATTGATACCTTGGGTACTTTGAGTTATGTATATTCATATTCATAAACCAATTTTCATAAAACAGGATGAGTAGGACAACCCATTAGCAGTCTCTTTTGTAAGCTGAAAAGTCCCCCATTTTATTAATCTCTCATCATATGGCTGCTGTTTCATATCCACAATCATTTTTGTTGCCCTTTGCTGAATTTTTTCCAAAGCCAAGGGTTTTTTGTTTGTTTGTTTGTTTTTTTTTAAGATCAGATGATCACATCTTCATGAAGTATTCAAGATGTAGATGTGTCAAGCATTTATATAGAGGCAATAAAACATTCTCTGTTTTATTCTCAATTCCTTTCTTAATGTTTCCCAACACTGATTGCTTTTTTGACTGCTGCTATACTTTGAGTGGATGTTTTCAGAGAACTGTACACAATGACTCCAAGGTCTCTCTTGAGAGGTAACAGCTAACCTACTCCCCATAATTTTATATGCATGATCAGGATTGTTTTCCAATATTCTTTACTTTGCATTTATCAACAATACAATTCATCTGCCGTGTTGTTGCCCAGTCACCTAGTTTTGTAAAATCCCTTTGAAGATCTTCCTAGTCTGCTTTGGACTTAACTATCTTGAGCAGTTTTGTGTCATTTGTAAATTTTGCCATTTCTCTTTGTCCAGATCATTTATGAAAATGTTGAATAGGATTGATCCCAGTACAGACTCCTGGGGTCTACCACTTCATGACTTATGTTCATCCTGAAAACTGACCATTTATTCCTACCTTTTATGTCCTGTCTTTTAACCGGTTATCAATCCATGAGCGGACCTTCCCTTTTATCTTATGACAGCTTAACCCATAGCAATCCTCTTGCTTTTTTAAAGGGTGCCCAACAAAAGATAGCTAGATTTTTCCAAAGTGTTGAGATCTGGTTTGAGTGCATAAAAACAGATGCAGTTTTATAAAATGATCACACACATCATGTTTTGTGCATGCATTTTCACATGTGCATATCCACATAAGAGCACTCACTTCTGAAAACCTGGTTCAGAATGTTTTGTTTTGTCTGCTTTTGGTTTGTAAACAGTATGCTTTCATAAGATATTCTCTGAGCTCAAGAATATTTTCAAATAAAATGATCGTTCAATAAATTACACAGTGAGTATATTTTGTACTCAGAGGCTCATTTTTAGCTGTCATTTGTTTAGGTTATTAGGCACTTTCCCTATACTATAGTGTAACTTGACCAGAAGTATTTATTGCAAATTGAAAGCTTTTGTCCCATATGAGTCCAGACCTGTATCTTCCCAGGTGCAATTGCAGGATGATGGCCTAAATGATTTAATGTTCCTATTAATTGTTAGTAATTCTGATGGTAGCATAAGTAGACAAGCAATACATTTATTGACATCATATTAGTAGAGTATATCTGTTGACATAGCACTATATCACTTAATTCCCAGACAAAAATACTCATTAAGATGGTGTTAAGGCTGAGAGTGCCTATCAGTCATTTACAGGAAAACTATCATTAATAAACTCCAGAAGCTTAGAATTTAATTTTAACTTAAAAGAAATGCACACGATACTACAAAAATGCACAGTTAAGGTATCTGGACAACATTAACTCTTGCTTATTATGGCACCATAAAATTCCTGTATGGCTATGATCATACCATTTGAGTACTTATTCTCCCAGATAAGATAAAACTGGCTTTTAAAGGTGCACTGGAATTATTATTTTTCCCTCTTGACGTTTATCTTAACTCTGGATATCCAGAATTTAGAATCCTTAGCCCTGTGGATAACAATATCCCTGTAATGAATCTTACTAATACATTTTCTTCTCCTTTGCTTCATCTTACAACATTTTTTGTCTGAGTCTTTCCAAGAGGAAAGTCAACTGAATCTGCCTTTAGGGAAGAGGTTAGCCTGAATTCTGTCAGGAGATGGAGAGGAACGCTGAGGCAAAGCAGCCGTCCTTATTAAGGACAGCCTCTGGCCTTAGTGCCTTTGAGAACAAGAGAAGATGGAAGCCATTTTCAGCATAAGGCAACTGTTTATGGAACTCTTAAAAAATTATTCTTAAATCTTTGATAGAGGAAAAGGCTATCAGTTAAAAAGAACTGTAGCAAAAGTCACCATTAATCTTAGGCTAAAAGTGAAGACTTTTTTTTTTTTTGACAAAATATCAGTGAATTTGCAAATATGTGGAAATTTCGAAGACACCTTTGTTCCAATATTAAGATCAGCAAGGACAAAAAAAAGTTTGCCAGTGTGCTAATTTTCCTAAAGGACATATTTTAAAATTATTTTAACTCCTCTAATGCAGAAATTCACTTGTAAATTATCAGAATTCATTCTATAATCAGTAAGAAAGCGTAGGTTGTATTATTCATACATAACAGGCTGAATCCCTGCTTTAAATGCAAAACTCAACTTATAATAAGAGGTGCCTCCCGAATTATTTTTCATTAAAATGTATAATAGTTTTGTAAGTAGTGAGATTTCTCTGTGTCTTATTGTGTTAGGAACTTCTAATATCTTACCAAAAAATCCCATTTTGTTTGGGAGTTAGGAACGATTTGCCATGTCAGTTGCAATGTTCCTTAGTGAAAAGTGACACATTATAAGTTTCAATCGTGAATGTATTCTTATGCAGGTAACCACCTTGATTTTAATAAGAATTATACTTGTTTCAAGAGGAAAATGTACCCTTAAGTTAAGAGAGGGAGCTGGATACTTTAGCAAAGTGGACCTTTTATGTATTTCAATAATTAGAATATTTTCTGTAGTGGTATTTAATGTGTAGGTGTTAAGTGTTTCCCATAACACCACTTAAAACCACTTTAAAAATACAAAATTGAATTTAAAGAGCTTGGATAATACACATGAGACTCTTAACATCTAAGTACTATTAAGTAATAAGAAATAAGCTGTGATGCCGATGATAAGCTACTTGCCTTGTGAGAAGAGAGAAGTTTATTTCTGAACCTAGTTAGATAATTCCAAACAAATTAGGAAACCGCTCAATGGTAAGTGGATATTATGAAATTTAAAGTGAGGTTTATGATTTTAGTTTTATCTAAGAGTAAGCTTATGTAAATCTCTAAGCACGCTTTCAAGTAATTTTATCTACTTGATTTCGACATGTTTTAAAAAATTGCAAGACAAACATTTGGTTGCTTTATGTTGGAAAAATGTATTGGTATTTAAGAGTAACAGAACTCTTTCTCATTTTTCTTATTTAGAATAGTTTTCAAACCCTTACCAAACTCACAGCTTTTAGCTCACCTTGTCTGTGTTTTGTGCTCCATACATGGCTCATGCCCCTATGAGCCTGTGACCTACCATCACGTCGTTCTCCCACTGTGACCTTCCTACTGCTTGGGTGAAAACAGGCTTGGTCCCAAAACATGTTGTACAAGTGAATCTGAATTTGAAGATTCTGTATAAAAACAAATTACTTTCACTGAATACTTAACAAATATTGTTACTCACCTTAGGTGTCCACTGAGCTTTCTCCAGAATGAACAGGCCATTTTCTCTGTGGAGTTTGGGCCCACTCCAGTGATAATGTATGATGTTGTATGTCATACCAGACCCTACTTTATGTTCTTTCCTTCAGTGTAAAGTGTTGTCACAGCTAAACCTAATCATATCTCTAAATGTATTAGAAGCTTCTCGGAAATATATATTAAGAAGGTGAACTTCCATTACATTCACCTCTCCAGTATAACTCTGACCTTTATGGCCCTGAAAGAGGCCCTCTTACCTTGCCTCCCCCAGCCACAGTTAGGGCTGTAACTCATATTCCTCAGATTTACAGTCCCTGTGAACGCGTGACTGGAAAGATGTCCAGAAATATTTCATTAAGAGCTCCCATTGCCTGGTAGGAGACTGCCCCACTCACCTGTGTCTCAATGTTGGGCATGTACTGAGCTTTCACTAAACTCCCACACCCATGGGCTGCGTCTAGACTGGCATGATTTTGCGCAAATACTTTTAACGGAAAAGTTTTCCGTTAAAAGTATTTGCGCAAGAGAGCATCTAGATTGGCACGGACACTTTTGCGCAAAAGCACTTTTTGTGCAAAAGCGTCCGTGGCCAATCTAGACGCGCTTTTGCACAAGAAAGCCCCGATCGCCATTTTAGCCATCAGGGCTTTTTTGCACAAAACAAAACTGAGCTGTCTACACTGGCCCTTTTGCACAAAAGGTTTTGCACAAAAGGACTTTTGCCCGAACAGGAGCGTCAAAGTATTTGCGCAAGAAGCACTGATTTCTTACATTAGAACATCAGTGCTCTTGCGCAAATTCAAGCGGCCAGCCATAAGAACAGCCATACTGAGTCAGACCAAAGGTCCATCTAGCCCAGTATCCTGTCTTCCAACAGTGGCCAATAGCAGATGCCCCAGAGGGAGTGAACAGATCAGGTAATCATCACATCATCCTTCTCCTGTCATCCATTTCCAGCCTCTGACAAACAGAGGCTAGGAAGACCATTCTTATCCATGCTGGCTAATAGCCATTGAAGGGCCTAACCTCCATGAATTTGTCGAGTTCTTTCTTGAACCCTGTTGAAGTCCTGGTCTTCACAACATCCTCTGGCAAGGAGTTCCACAGGTTGACTGTGTACTGTATGAAGAAAACCTTCCTCTTGTTTGTTTTAAACCTGCTACCTATTACCATCTTTTAGCATATATAACCTGCGGGTTATGCAAGGTTTTACAATCCCCGCCCCCCTTCCTTCCTCCCCCCCCCCATGGGCTATACTCGTCTGCATGTTATACAAGTGTCTTCCTGTAATTTCAGTAAAAAACAAGACTGACTCTTTTTTTTTTTTTTTTTTTAATTCATCACAAGTTAAAACTACTAAAGGAATAAATAAATGGTAAAACGGTGTGGTTCAAAGGGGTCATATACCAGCAATAAGGGTTGTAGCATTCTTACTGCTCAGCATCATCAGCTGCGGTTCATTAACATTTCATTACAGGTGCTGTTCATTAACAGTATGCGTGGTTCATCTCTCGCAGGCTATACACGTGCGCGGGTTATCTAAGACTTTTTTTACACAATCAGGAAAAACCATGGGTTATGCATGGGTGCGGGTAATACATGTGTGAGGGTGTGGGTACCTTGCTGGTTGCTATGCTGGGCGGTGGGCTGTGAGTGACCCCCGCTGGCGGCTGTTTGTACAAAGCACAGGACAGGGGATGAGTCGTTATGCAAGGGTCTCTCAACTTGTCTGACCAGTTACTTCCCAGGGAGAGAAACAAAGGAAGGGGGAGAGGCCAGGCCTGGCAAGGGGGACAGGGCTAGAAGAGAGGGGCAGTTTCTGTCTGGGATCATGGAGGAGACAGCCTAGGGAAAGGGGCTGGAATTTAGGGGCCCAGTCTCCCCCATCTCAAGGGGGGCTGAGGCATCCTAGGCCCGGTTCCTGTAACCAGATGACATCTGTGCTGTATCCTGGAGAAGCATAAACTCCCTCTATTCTACTGGCTGGTGGAGTCTGTCCATGCCATTACAGGGGTGCAGGAGTCGGGGGACCCCGACGCGCCGCCACGGAGGGTTATATACACTAATTTATGGTAATTCCATGTGGTGACCCCTAGTTCTTACGTTATGGGAAGAAATAAATGCTTTTTCCTTTTTCCACACCAGTCATGATTTTATAGATTTCTATCATATCCCCCCTTAGTCTCTTTTCTAAGCTGAAAAGTCCCAGTCTTTTCAAACTCTCTTCATATGGCATCCATTCCTAACCCCTAATCATTTTTGTTGCCCTTTTCTGAATCTTCTTGATGGGGAAACCGCATCTGTATGCAGTATTCAAGATCTGGGTGTACCATGGTTTTATATAGAGCAAATAAAATAGTCTGTTTTATTCTCTATCCCTTTTGTAATGATTGCTAATCTCTGTTTCCTTTTTTGACTGCCACTGCACATTGAGTGTATGTTTTCAGAGAACTGTCCACACTGACTCCAAGATCTCTCTCTTGGGTAGATATAGCTAAATTAGTCCCCATCATATTGTATTTATAACTGGGATTATTTTTTCCAGAGTGCATTATTTTACATTTATCAACATTAAATTTCATTTGTCATTTTGTTAGATCTTTTTGAAGCTCTTCATAGTCTGCTTTGGTCTTAACTATCTTGAGCAGTTCAGCATCATGTGTAAATTTTGCCACTTCACTGTTTACTCCTTTCTCCAGATAATTTATAAATAGGTTGAATAGGATTCATTCCAGTACAGACCCTTGGGGGACACTACTAGTTACCTCTCTCCATTCTGAAAACTTAATTTATTCCTACCCTTTGTTTCTCGACAGTTAACCAGTTATCAGTCCATGAGAGGACCTTCCCTCTTATCCCATGACAATTTACTTGACTTAAGAGCATTTGATGAGGGACCTTGTCAAAGGCTTTCTGGAAATCTGCCAGTTGTGGCTTCTATATATAATATATTAGGGTATTTCTATAACTTAAAGGTGTCTTACAGTACTGTCTGTGAAAGTTCACTTGGCTCCTGTATTACTACACTGCATTGTTGGGGACCACTTTCATCTCTGTTCGTGATAAAGTTAAGAGATTTATGAAAGGTCTTTCCTATTTATATCCACCTGTAAAATATCCATTCTCATCATGAGATCTGAAGTCAGTGTTATAACAATTTAAATGCTGTGAGTCTCCGGTGAAGTGCTTGTTGTTATATATGCCCACTAAACTCCTTTTATTGTGGCTATAATATAGGCTAGAAGGGGGAGCAAGTTACCTACTGTATTAGGTGAACCAACGTCTACAGACCGAGAGCCTGTGGAAGTATGGATGATGTACTCGTGTTGACCTATCCCTTAAAGGATAGAAGTTGCTGCATTCCAGGCAAGCTGGAGCATCTCCATTACTTCAATATTTTGCCTCAGATCCAGAAAATTACAGTTTGGGCATGACAAATATACTGTAGGAAGACCCTCATCTGATGGGATAGTTTTTCCTGGAAATTGTGACATTTTGGGGCTCTCTGGAAAGCTGCTTTTACTTTTACAATGCTTTCACATACATATGATTAACTGTGTTTTGTGATAACTGAAATGAGCCATCTGGTGTTTACTCATACACTGTACCTCTCAGCGCATCTCTGAAGAAAACTTAAGGTTAACCTGCTTTCTCATAGGAATTGAAAATCAATTCTGCCTCCTTTTGTCATAACCCTATAAATTACATAAAGAAACTGCTCTATTCTTAAATTATATTTGAATTTGCTCTGGGAATTAAATTCTAGCTTTCTGAAACTGAAGGGATTTATAGGATGACAAACCCTTTGTGTCAGTATATACTTTAATAAGTAATCCTGAATTGATAGAGCGGTGCATTATTCTCAAAAATTGAAATGTTTTTTAACTTAATGGCCTCCACTTTAAGCATGTGTGTTGTCCTATTGACTACTCATGAACTTAAAAATGATGAAGCGCTGAACTTTTGATATGCTGGAAGGGGAGTCAGCGTATCAGAGGCCAGTTCATCACTAAGGCTGTCATGGCATCACAAACACATGGATAAACATAATTTTTCTCACACAAAAATGCAGTCATCTGCAGTTTTGGTATTTTTCAAATTGTGTGTTTATGAAGTAGTCATTCAGGCTTTTCAAGCAGAGCTTTACATTAAAATACGGAAGGCTGTAGTTTTCCCCTTGCATCAAACATATTTCTGGAACATTTAGTCAGTCATTTTAGGAGTTTCCATTGATGCTGTTGTGATGTGTGTCGGGTTGTGTTTTTGTTGTTGTTGTTTTATAAATCCAGACTTTACATTGGCATGGTGCTTCTTATAAAACTTCAGTTCAATGAGGTTTTTAAAGCATCAATAGTAAAAGATCCTATATAGTGGAGTTTTAAGACTTAAGGTGCAGCATTCTTGGAGGTAGTACAATGTTGAATTGTCTCCTTGGAAAACAGAAAAAAAAAGTCTGTATCATCCCTGGCTATTTAATGGATTTTCAAACATTGTCAGACTACCATATGTGAACTTCTAGCATTGTAACCATTTGCAATGCAGTGAGCTAGGAGTTCAGCCTTCACCTATACTTTTGTCTGATCTGTGAGTTTAAATCAAACAAATGTTACTACATTTTAATGCAGATTGAAGATTTGTTTAAAATGCATTAATTTCCATAGCTGTGTTCAAGGATGCACTTTACTCCAGTATCTGTAAGTGTAGTGCTATAGAAATTCTATAGACATTTCTCTCCATAGAAAAAAGTTTCCTGGCTCTTAATTTCAGTTGATGACTAAAGATATCATTTCTCAAACCTGCAATAGTTTTACAGGCTGCCAACACGATTATTTTATTTAGGCGATACTTGCTTTCTTAGTGATATCTACAGTTTGTATTTCTTATTACTGTTCTCTGGAAATATCAAAACACAGTTAATTATGAGATTACTGTCAACTATATTGGCTACTTCCACATACGGTTTTGATTATTTTTGTTCCTGTGAACTAATATGACTGTGTTGTGGGATGGTCTATAGGTGAAGACATGGGTTTCATTCCTTGTTCTGCCACAATTCCCAGGATCACATCCTGCTACTATTTATGCTGGTGTAAATCAGTAGTTAAGGAACAGTATCAATTAAAAGTGTGATTCTTTTTAATGTATATAATGCTTTGTGTATAGAACCAAAATCATTAAAAATGAAAGACATAGTTAATAAGAAATATTTCTGTCCCCTTCTTTAATTTACTTTTTTGACAGCATTTTGTGTGTAGTAAACTTTCACTGTTCCCTTGCATTGTCAATTTCTTCCGTTACTTGGGGCAGGACTTTCACTGAGGAACAGGGAGAAGAAGAAGCTAAAAATAGGAAAATGGGATTGTAAAACAACATATCCTAGCAGGAAGGTTACAAAGGAGGCATATTTACTCCATTTAATTAAAAAAAAATCAGATTTCAAAATGGTCTCTTTTTAATCTAAGACCAGTTACTCAGTTTTACACTATGTAAATCAGAGTAGACATTTGTCCCATGTAACCTGCAAGTCAATTAACTTGTGTCCCACCAATTTTCCAAATGTCAGACAGGGTAACTTATGTCATGTATTTATATGATTATATTTGAAATACATGTAGAATGTGTGTCTGGAGAGCCCTATAGTAGTGCTTGTACAGTTGGCATCTATTAGCAGTTGCTTTGTATGATATTAGGGATGTTAACCAGTAAACATACTGATAAGCATGAGGCTTATCAGTATGCTGACTGGTTAACCAGCCCTTGCTGGTGAACTTCAGCAGTAGACAGACAGAGAGGACCCAACCATGGAGGCTGGATCTAAGGTTGCCAGATGATTGAAACAAAAATACCGAACCACCCCCCACCCCAAAAAAAAGGGAAAAAATTCTGTTGAAGCGGGGGAGGGGGGGAGGGAGACCAAAGTTGTTGAGCAAAAAAAAAAACCTCCAAAGGCTTAAAATTTTTAAAAAAATTTAAATTAAAATAAAAAAACATTGAGCACTAAGACCCAGCATTGCTTCCCCTAGGTCTTTTGTCCAGTAGCCATTTTGTGTTGGCAGCCTTGGGGAACCAGGTAAGCATGGGGGCTGGGGTTGGGGGTGTTGGGAGCCAGGGGGGAGGCCGGCCGCTGAGTGTTTGTAGGGTTGCCAGGTGCCCGGCATTTTCGCCTCCTGGCTGGGGAAAAATTCAGAAAATACCGGACATTTTAGGTGTCCGGTAGTCTCTGAACTCTTTTACTGGACAGGAGCCGAAAATACCGGACTGTCCAGGTGAATACCAGATACCTGACAACCCTAGCTGGGTCCCATGGCTGCAACAGGCTGGGCAGCAGGCCTTGTGTTAAACAGTAAATCAGTTGAGTGCTACCATTTAACTGTTTTAGCATCCCTATATGCTAAATATGTTATGAATAATCCTGTCTTTACCTGTGTGTGTGTGTAGTTGCATGTATTGCTTTTTCTTAATCTAAATTTGAAAGCACAGCTGTAAAAGTGTTTGACTGTAAAAAGGAGTTTTTTGATAGACAATTAAAAACTTTGCTCTGAATAGTTCACTTTGCTTTGAATAGTTTTACCTGCCAGTGGTAATGTTTATGAGGTGTATTATTTGAGAATCATAATTTCAACATAGGAAAGGGGAATGAAGTCTGTGGTGGTGTTCCCCTGAGCTCTGGGAAACCCTGATAGATAATAGACAATTAAATTAATTGAAACTCAAATATAAATATCTTCACTGTGCCTGCACATGAGTTTTGAGATGATACTTGTTAGGGTTATTACAAGATACTGTGTTAAGGCCTAAGTCTTTCTAGCATTGAAGCATGTGTTTAATAAAGATGGTGGAATACCATAGAATCTCGAGTATAATGCGCACTTTTGTCCCCGTTTTTTTAGGGTCAAAGCCGGGGTACGCATTATACATAAGAGCTATTTTTTTAAAGTTTTAAATTCCCCTTCCCCTCCGCACAGAAACTTTCCCGCTGGAGCGTGGCATGGGGCCACAGCCCCGCCAGGCTCCCGGACAAGGCGAGGAGCTGGCTGTGCCACTAGGCTGTGCCACTAGGCTGCAGCGCCCTGGCTCGCTGCCTGCCCAGTACTCCTTCGGGCTGTGCCCGGGGGCCCCCGCGACAGGCGTGAGCTCAGTGTGGCATGAGCTCAGCTGGGCAGGGGGCCCCTGTGGCAAGCGTGAGCTCAGCACGGCGTGAGCTCAGCTGGGCAGGGGGACCCCGCGGCAGGCACAAGCTCAGCTGGGCAGGGGGACCCCGTGGCAGGCAAAGTGAGGAGCTGGTGGTGCCGCTAGGCTGCATCGCCCTGGCTCGCTGCCCTCCTGATCTCGGTGTGGGCAGCTGGGCAGGGGGCCCCGCGGCAGGCGCGAGCCCCTTCCTTCCTATATATACTGTAAAATCGCGAGTATAATGCGGGTGCGCATTATAGATAAGAGTTTAGTTTAGTCAAGAATTCTGACATTTAAAAGGCAGGTGCACATTATACATAGATGCGCATTATATTCGAGATTTTACGGTAATTGAGTTTTTCTATTTAGCTTTCTTTTTAAAAAAACAGAAAAAAGCTAAAGCTGAATAGAATCTGTAACTCTCTTCAGAATATTTGTCAAACACAATCTGAAAAAATCATTTCAACTGGAAAAAATATTTAGGGGTTCAATAAGAAAATAAAGGCTAGATTGAGGGGGGGGGGGAAAGTGGTCAGAGTGATGATTGTCCCCTTTTAGCCAAAAACCCACTTCTGGTGAAAGACCAAGGCATAGATTTAAAACTTTACACTTGGGCCTTGTGGTATATTGAAAATTGTGTTGGAATTGTAGGTTATCATTTTAATTTGTAAGGGTTTCCTGATCCTGATTACAGGTTACAAGGCTCTGTAGGGAAGCATATAACAAGCCACTCTTGTGCAAGGTGAGTTGTGCCTCTGCCAGTTTGCTTTCTCCTTCTGTTTTTGTGTTTGAGTGTTTTAGTAAGTTGCAGCCTTCCTAAGCTATATTATGTGTTTGCATGCTGTGAAACATAACAGACTCAATTAGTGCTCCACTGCAGTTAATGGAACTCAAGGCCATAGTATGTATTTAATCCTCCGGTTTTGGTAATTGAGTTGGAATATCATTTTAATTGGGGGGGGGGGTTATACTGAGGGATAGAGTTTCTTTAGGATAATTTGCACCAGGATTTTTGGAGGTTGTTTTTTAAATAACCAGTTGGACTCATTCAATTTAAGCTCTTAAAGTTTCTTATAAATTTTATTTATAGGACCGAAGACTTGTTTATTCAAGTAATTCCAGGAACATACCATTTCAATCTCTAGTAGTGGTAGGTAGACATGTTTATGTAACTCTCCTTATGTCAGTTTAAAATTATTTTCTAGAACTTTTTTCTTTCAGAATTTGCAAATTAAAATGAGTTTGAGTTTAGCAAAGTTTTTTTCTTGATTTCCCAGGGATTGATTTTACAGGGTGGGCATGAAAACTGCTTCTTACTGTTCCTCTTGTGACCTAGCAGAGAAGACATAAGTTTGTAACCAGACCAATAAACGGGCAGAAATCTAACTTAGTTTTGGATATGGCCCAGCCTTGTGCAACCGTGCAAGGGAATAAGGGAGAGCAAGAGGACTTATCCTTACTGTTCCACGACACTGCAAGGCTGCTTCTGCCCTGCAAACAAGTAAGCTGCAGGGGGACAGACCCTTCACTGCTTTGGTGGATGCAATTTAGCCAGCGCAGAGGGGACGTAATCTGTGCCTATTAAGCAATAGTAATTCATGAATTCAATCTGTTCCCCAGGAGCAAGGAGGCAGAAAAGGAATTTTCATTTTCTTTGAATATATCATATCTGTGGGTGTCTCTTTTCATAGTGTCTGAGTGCCATTCAGTCCAACAGGGAGCTGGTCAATTACAGATAGAACTGTTTTGATGCCTTTAACTGGACAGGCTGTGTGTATGTATTACAGTCTCAAAGCCTACGGGCAACCTTGTTTCATTCTAAAACAAGGCACGGAGACAATTGGGGGTCAGGCTGTATGATGTAGGTGAGTATTAACTAGACACAATATTGAGGCTTCTAAAAGAAGAAAAAATGACAGGACTACTTTATATTTTTAGTTTCAAATATTTAGAGCCTATAAAAACTACCACACTGACAGCTGTGAGGGATCCTATCCCTTTTTATTAATTCATAGATAGCAAAACACAGTGACAGTAGCAGTTGGTTTTCCTTATTTGTACTGTCTCTCACTACAGCCTTGATCCTGCAGTTCATTGTGAGAGCACTGCTGCACCCACACAAGCCCCACTGAGTTCAGTGGAATGCTTTGTGGACATTTGAGAGAGTAGTTGAATCTTCATGCAGTTTCAGCCTTAGGACTTTTACAGACATTACCAACAGGAATTGCAAATGACACCAATTATGATGTTTCTGTGATAAGGACAGCTGTTTCTTAGTAACTGACTCACTTCACAAAGATATCAGTTTCAGATGGTAATGATTTTTAGTCTATATGGGTTGACTCTTGTATCCATTACCAATCCCTTGAGTACCCAGACTCTCAGCTCAGATTTTTACTGAAAATTTCTTCTGACTTAAGTTTGCAACTCAGCCTTGAGGAGAATGAGGTACTTCTAAATGGAATGGCAAAGACTTAAAAAGAAAGCTTTGACATTGTGAAGTTTACATGTATCTTACTCTTCTACCTTCAACTTTCTTGATTATGTTGATTGTAATCCTGTATGCAGGAACCTTTATTTTATTGGTTTTGTACAGTGTTTTGGAGAACAATGGGGCTTGACTTTTGAATGTAGCCTTTAAGTACTATTATAGCTGTAATAAATAATAAGATACAATGTTTTTTGTACAAGCCAATGTTCTTTGTTGGCAAAAAACAGATTTTTTCACTTACATTTTTTTTTTAAATGGGGAAACTTTTTTTTTCCTGTTTTGGAAATTCAGGTTTTACCACGAATGATGAAGCATTTCTTAAAATACTAAAAAGGTTAGCTGATGGGTTAAAGAAATTTACCTTTTTGACTATATTTGTCCATGCCTGAGGAGAGAATCTAATTACTGTGCTCTTACTATACTGCATTGCCTGTTATATGCGATGATTTCATAACATGTAAGGGAAATATGTCAAGGGAAGCATATATGTCAACACTGTTACTAGGACTTAAGTTGGCATTAAATATCCAAATAATGTTAGATAGACTTTTTCAAGTCTAGGTTGATATGAATCAGAATTCTTTGGAATTCTATCTCTCAGGATTTTTTTAGGATATAGACTTGAACAGGCAGAAAAATAAATTCGGATGGAATTTTAGAGCATCAGAAATGGTATGAGACTAGAAGTCTGTGGAGGAAAAATAAAAGGAACCTGGCAACAGTTTGTGAAAGCATGTTTAAACCTAAAATTTAAGAGAAATGCTGAAGTGAATACCAGTAGTTCCTGCTTTTCTCATTTGAGATTTTACTGTACAGTAAATACAAATGTACAAAATAAAATTACCTAACAATGGAGAAATGAAAGGGTTCTCAAAAATATGCAATTTTTAAGATAATATGAAAACTTTCATTTTTATTTTTTCTGACATGAAGGTATTTCTTACTCTGGTAGATGATATAGCATTCAGTTAATCTGATTGGGTAGTAGTTTGTCTTTAAATTGTACTTGAGTGAGCCATAAAGACAGAGTTGATTGACTACCTTTTGTACCAGTCACTTTTCAGAAGTCATGCTGCCATAAGTTCAGCAGGGAGACAAAATCAGCAAAGATTCTTAACCAGTTGCAAAGAAATAATTAGTTATTATTAGTAATAATTAGATAACTCTAGACCCATGTCATTATTTGATATTTGGTTCAAGGTTCCTCCAGTTATGGCTCTAGACAATATCACAAGCCAAGTAAATTAAAGACTACAGAAGTGCTGTATAAAACTATTTTTTTCTTCGTTTCCTCTGTTTATCTTCCTATTTATGTGACTCCTTAATCAAATCACTTTCTCAATGAATATGTTGGTCTATTTGCCACTTGGTATCCTAGACATGATATCTTCCATGGCAGCCAAAGAAAAGACTATAAACTATTCAGGGGCAGGGATTTTCTTCAAGAGTGGGACTTGTTTTCTTGTCCTAATCAGGGGCTGAGAGTGCTAACATAAATATTTAATGGTACTATAAATAAAAGTTTAAGTGAATTGCACCTAATATGAAAAATAGTTTGAATGCAACTAGCATATCTAGATGAGCCAACCAGTTTACCACATTATCTTCTTCATTCCTGTGTGTTACGTGACAGTTACTCAATCTCCTTGAAACATAGTTTTTGTGTTTAAAACTTTACAGAAATGTGACTGAAATGCAGACCTGCTGATGGGGTCAGGGGGAGGTTAGGAGGTATTGGTGCTAGTATGTTCTCCATAATTTTCATCTTTTGTGATGAGAAGGAAATATCGTTGATTCCTATCCACAGCTGTTTAGTATTAACAAATTATTAACCTGGTTAATACAACTCACCAGCAGTCTGAGTCCATACCTATCCCTTGGTGCAGGTTGGCATGAAACAGAACTTAGTGTCTGTTTGGGAAAGAAAGAGGATATCTTTTCAAGGGCTTGGAAGCAGCAGAGAAAGCCAGCTGGATTGGGTCCTTGACTGAATTTCAGTTTTTTCAGCTTTAATGCATCAATAATTTGAAATATTCCGAAGGACTAACACTGGGTAGTTCAAATCTGCTCTTTTGAATTGTGATTTCTCACCTGGAAAAAAAAAGGCATAGAAACAAATATTTGGATTAGCAACCACATTAAAAAAAACCCACCATTTTTGTGTTAGGTGAAATATTGATTCCATTCATATGGCTTCTGTCTCATATAACAAATGCACTACTTGCTGATTTATAAGAGCTGACCTCTCCAGACTGAAAGATCCAAGACAAATTGCAACCAATAGTGTTTTAAAGGAGTCTAAATTACTTTATTTCGTGAACAAACTGAAAAGTTGATGAACAATTGATATTCATTGTAAAAGAAACTGGGTTTTTACAAGTGCATGAATAGGAACTATGTAACAAAAGAGTTCAATGAAAGTAATTTTAAGCACTTTTTTATACAATGTTTAATTACATCCCAATAATTTTTAAATTTTACACTGGGAAGGTCTTCTAAAAATATCAGTGTTGTACAATGAAGATGTCATTGGCATGCATTAAACAAGTTCCCTGCTTCATAGTTGTGACTTTGTCAAAAATAGTATGCTAGTAGGGTTGCCAGGTGTCAGGTTTTGAACAGGACACTCCAGTATTTGAGCTTTCTGCTCGGGAAACAAATTAAGAAAATATAAATGTCTGATATTTTCTAATAAGATGTAATGTAGATTGTGATGTAACGTCAAGTGTGTCCGATATTTTTGTTGAAACCATCTGGCAACCCTATATGCTAGCTGTATGACCTTTGTTTTTAAAGCACTAACTGTATGGGAGAGAGCTGTGAGAAAATGTATTAGCTCAGCAGCCATTTGGTAAGATTCTATTTAAGCTTACTTTCCTAATGGAATTTAGAGAGAGTCACTTCCAAGCAATATTTTGAAACTAAATCTGTTCTAAACAGTTCCCAATGCTGAATTCACATATTACTATAAGAAGTAACTATTTAAAAAAAAATCTGGAAATTCAGATATAAGGAGTACAAATATTCTGTGTTTGGATTTTTCTCATAATACAGACATGAGAAATTTTTATGGTAACAAATTGAAACTGTACTTGATCTTAAAGCATTTATTAGACTAATCATTTGAGTTATATGGATTTTTGTAGTCTTCTGTGTTATGAGCATATGCTGTTTGCCTGAAGCTCACAGTCTCTGAGCCTTTTCATATCCCAGTAGGGATAGGTTGCGTGGTCTTTCTTTTTTCTCTCTCTCTGGAATACATACATAGATACCAAATGAAAGCATCAATCATAAAACTCTTTTAAATAGGAGTTTTAATCTTAAGATTCTAAAGGAATATAAATTAAATTTAAAGCATAAAAATCCCTTTAATTACTTTTGTTAAATCAGCATGCTAATGGACTAAAACTTTTAATTTAAAAGCAAATAAAGAAGCTGTATTTTGTGGGGTATAGTTATCAAACCAGAAATGTAATACGTTTCTGGGTACAAAATGGCAACATAGATATAGTTGTGATAATTTTTAAGAATGTTAATTATATTATGAAAGTTCACTATACTGTGTAAGGAGGGGACACCTCATCAAGCCCATCTCCATCCTCCTTAACACACGTGAGCATGGAGAAGAAGCCATTGCTGTAAGCTAATGGTAGTAGGACACTGCTCCAGCTCATAAACATTCCTTCTAGGGATGCTGCAACAAGTGATAATGGGGATGCTGATAACCATTGAGCCAAACTTGAAACCCTATGTATAATGGAAACTAGGGATGTGGACGTGTCGACAACTACAAGAGTAACCAATAGACCTAGTTTTATCGGTTAATCCTGTTGACTATACACATTTTCCCCCTCCCCTTTGTTGACTCCCTATGGATGGGGCTGCTGCCTCTGTATCAGAGGCAACATCTGATTCTTTCATCTGAAGAAGTGGGTTATGCTCATGTTATCATCTACATTTCTTTTTCCTTTAAGTCTGTAAGGTTCTGCAGGACTATTATTGTTAAGTTTTTTTCACAATCCCAAGGGATTGATCAGTTACCCCAGATGAATGGATACTCTTGATCCCCCACAAAAGAGGACTGTAACAGCCAATTTCTCTACTAAACCAACGAAAGAAAAATTACCAAAGAAGATAAATTAGTTGTTGAAAAATTAGTCAAAGTTCATGACTAGAAAATGTTACCCCAACTGTAGTAATCTAGATTTCCAAAATGGCTATTCAGAGAAATTTCAGGGATCTCTGTCCACTTCTTCAGTATTCAGTCCTGTTAGAGATACAGGATTGTCTCCTGCCTCCATTATTATAGCTGTCTTCCTTGGAAAGGATTTTAGCAAGTGTTTCCATCACAGCACAGCTTTTTCCTCTGACTGAACAGAGACTGGAGTCTGTGGGTTTCACATTGTCAAACACAGAGACACATTATTTGAAGTTAGCATGCTTCTTCATTTACAGTTCGAAGGCTTCAATCCCATGTGATGGTCAACCCAATTAGAGATGTCCAAGATGTGTTGAATTACAGCAATCCAAACAATCTTTCATTATTTTTCAGGCAGTTTACCCATTAAGTAAATCTTCACTAACCTGCACTTTTGATCTTGGGTTAATTAAGTACAGGTCATTCATAATGTAATGTGATAATAAACATGTTATAGGTAAGTGAAGACAATGACATTGATATTTCTTGGATAGGCACAAACAAGCGAATTGGCCAATGGCTTTGATTTGGGCTGGTCCATCAGTGTCATACTGAGCCAGTCTGTCAGCATCTCATAAACCATAAAGGAATAAAAAATCAATTACAAAATAAAGACAAACAGGAAAAAGAAAACTTAATTAGGAAAATGAAAGCAACAAGTTGGAGCTAGAAAAAAAGTTAATATCAGGTAGCTCACCAGCCAGGTGTGAGATGCATGCACAGAATGCTAGTGCTTTCCCCTCACTCCCTGATAGTCCGGGGAATGGAATGAAAAGCAAGCTGTCCCTGCTACCCGCCCCTGCCCGAAAACAGGATACTGGGCTAGATGGACCTTTGGTCTGACCTAGTGTGGCCATTTTTGTGTTCAAGGACCTCAACCCTTGTAAAAGGATTGGAAAGACTTTGGCTTGCTAGGGAACTCATAACATTGACGAGTAACCTCTGGTATGCTTAGTCTGTTTAAATCTGTTTGCTGGTTTTATGTTTTATCTCAGTAACACATTTTTTGTTTCTGTTTTTCTCTCTTCATTAACAGGCCTCCCTTCCTCTCTCCCTCATCCCTCCCCTAGCTTGGACTTCCTCTTGCTTCTAATATATTTGTAGAATGTTTTCTAATTCCTCTTTATGTCTCTAGCTCACGTGAACTTGTTTTAGACTTGGCCTTTCTCATTGTGCCTGTACATACTTGTGTTATTTTTTGTATTTGTCCTTTATAAGTTGACATTGTTTCCAGTTTTGTAGGTCTCCTTTTGAATTTTAGATCACTCAAGATCTACTAGTTAAGCCAGGTGGCTTCTTGCCATACCTGATATCTTTCTTTCACAGTGGAACAGTTTGCTCTTACGCCCTTAATAATGTCTCTCTGACAAACTGCCAACTGCTATGAATCGTTTTTCCTGTTAGATTTTTTTCCCATGGGCATAACATATCATCTGCTTGGGTTTGCTAAAGTCAGCCTTCCTGAAATCCATTGTGTTGATTTTGCTGTTCTCCCTCTTACCATGCCTTGATTCATGAACTCTATTATTTCACAATCACTTTCATGCAAGCTGCCTTCCACTTCCAAATTCTGAACATGTTTCTTCCTATTTGTTAAAATCAAATCTAGAACAGCCTCCTCTCCTAATAACTTTCTCCAACTTCTGAAATGAAAAATTGTGTCCATGTCACATAGCTTTGCAAAGAGCCACTAGTTATTAACAGTTTTCTGATACTAATGACTTAGAATAGTTTTGATTTAAAGAAGGGTCCCTGCTTCACTGTCAGCCTTTACACAAATTTTACAATTCCCTTCTGTCTGTCCTTTCTTCTGTATTACACTTAAATACCATTTCATGATATTTAATAGGCTATAGAGGTGCCCCCTTTCTGTATACATAGATTTTTCACCCTGTTCTTGAAAATCAGCTGTCTTCTCTGTTTCTCTACTCCAGTTTTCTGCTGTCTCTGTTTACCATTCTTTTCTATTTGCATACCTGTAATATGTGAGTTTTGCTTCTGTTTTGTTAACTCCACAAGAGACCAAGTGGGGAAAAAATCTAATGAGAGATGGTCTTGAGCTGCAAACTTGACATTTTCATTAAGATGCAAACTTCACAAAAGTCTATGAAATGGCTGTTTGAGGAATTTTTATTAGAGACATATTTGGTACCAGTGGTTCTTGTAATTTTCACATTTGTCATTGGTTCAAAGCGATGTATAAAAGAGTAGCTGGCAGGTTAAGGTGCTAATTTGGTCAGAAAAGCTTTTATGCAAGGTGGCTTTAGAAAAGATGAAGACTACAATATTAATCGCAGATGGCCAAACTGTCATTTTGAAAGCAGTATCCGACTGAGATATTGCCCTGGCAATTTTATAGGGATTAATAAAGACAGAATTCATTCCTTGCAACTCAGAAATTAGGCCTGGGGCAATCTTGTAAATGAACAGTACCATGGGAAAGGATCAAGCAGACAAGTGCTGCAGTTTCCAACACTTCCAAGCTTAATGGAAGGTCATAGTTCAGTGGTTTTGCACTGCATAGAGATTCACTGGCTACACCTCTATTGAACCTACTTCCACTCTGAGGAGTGGAAATGTGGCATCCTTTCTCCATTTTATATAGTTAGTGAAACTGCAGCATTTTCTCTTGAATAAGTTGGTTTTGAAGTTTCACTTTGGTTTTCTTGAAAATTGCAGGTTTTCTGCATAGTGTTTATAATCATTGTTTTGCATATTTTTATTTTGATAGTAACTATAGAATAAAGCTTAAAATCACCATCAAAGTTCTGCTTTCAAACTAAACTGCTTATTATATATCAGTAACATTCTGACTCTTGAAGCCATAAAAACACTGACATAATTTAATAAGAATTTGCAATTTGGAAAATTTGCAGGGGTAGAAGGAGGAAACGACCATTTCTTTGAAGAAATAAACTTAGTTTTATCTAAAACACACACCTCTGCTGGATGAAAATCAACGTAGGACAGGCAGTTCTGCACATGTCATTCCATTATTCTATAGCACTATATCCCCAGCAGGTGTTTTGCATGATTAATGAATAACAGTATTTGAATATTCAATTCAGATTGGAAAAGGTATGAAATATTTTAATTGACTAATTCTCTTCTATTCTAGACTTTATTACAGTCACAGTTACCGAGCTGCATGTTTGGCCACAACAGATCTTATCGACTGCACCCCTTATCTGGACTCAGGCTGTAACATAGTTCTGAGTGGAATTGTACAATTCTCTCACTCTGGGACAATGGGGCTATGTCTACACTACTGAGGTTTTTTTGGAAAAACTTCACTTCCGTCCACACTCCAATCATGTTCTTTTGAAAAAAAAAATCAAAATTACAGAGGGGTTTTTTTACATTTGTAAATGTCTTCCTACAAGGAAGAAGCCTTTTTCTGAAAGAGCTCTTTCAGAAAAAAAGGCGTGTGTGGATGGGGAAAAAGGAGTTCTTTTGAAAGAAGAGAAAAGAGGAAAAAGCACAGGTGCCCTGGTGGCGCTTGATAGTAATTCATAGTGATCACAGCTTAAATATGAGATAGCATCAACACTGAATGGACACTATCTTTCGAAAAAGCAGATCGCTTTTTCGATGCACTTTGGCAGTGTGGACACTCTCTTTTGGAAGTTTTTTTTGGAAGATCTCTTCTGGAAAGACTTCTTCCGAAAGAAGCCTGCAATGTAGACGTAGCCTGGCTGTGTTGTAGTCTTCTGGTATTAATCGTGATTTCTTCAGAGGAGTCAGCCCCAGCAGTTCTGTTCCCTGTATGATATTGACACTGGTAATGATGGAGCTAAACTTGAAATAAGCTATGCAACTTAAGCTATGCAATTAGCATAGCTCAAGTTGAAATAGCTTATATTGACTTTTGGTGCTATCTACACAGTAGTTATTTCAAAGTAGAGCACTCTTCCCCAGACTTCTCTTACTCCTCATACAATGAGGGTAACAGGAGTGTGAATAAGAAGCCTGTTGTTTTGAATTTATTCCGAAATAACACTGCTGTGTAGACATAACCATGGTGACTAAAGAAAAATATAGTTTATTTAGAATAAACACATTTCAGAGAACTTCTATTAAAAATAATAAAACAGACTGGATACAAATGTAGCTTTTCATTATGGCTTAACATTTTATGGGTTTTAGAAGGTCCAAGTTCTGTAGATCCCTCCATGGAATGGCTGAGAGAGGAGGGGGGAGGGGAGACGAGACTGTGTGTGTGAGGAAGAGTGTGGAAAAAATCACTCCATGTTGGTGAGTTCAATGCCCAATGTTGTTGGTTAACTTCAACAAAAGGATTGAACTATTTTGATCTGATGCAAAACTGCTCGTATGTTCACACAATGCTATTACAGAATTATAGCTTGACCCTGCACTCATTGCAAGTAGTAACAACATTCCCATTGACTGTAATTATATAGGATTAGGGCTTTAAACAAAAATGCACCCCATGGCAGTTTGTATGGCTACACATTTGGTACATTTGTACTGACACTAGGATGGTGTCATCATTCACATCACAATTTTTGAGGTGTGTGTGTGTGTGTGTGTGTGTGTGTGTGTGTGTGTGTGTGTGTATATATATATATATATATATATAAAATTTATAACTTGGATAAGTTACGTCCCTTGTGTGCTTGAGCATTTACATAAATAAAACAATATACAGCTGCCTTTTGAGCATCTTTTTTAACTATTTGCTACTATCTAGAATAAAACTACCCTTATCATTACTTTCTATAACACCTAGGTTCAGGTTGAAAAGTAATTCTCAATAGTATATAATGTTGAGTTTTTCAATTTGAGTTTTTCATTATGGCACATTCCTTAAATGTAGCTAAAGCAATGCTTTAGTGCCAAGCAATAGAGAAAAATATAGCTTGTTCCAAGCATTGTTTGAAGATCAGGCTCTATTTTTTCATACTGATTTTCCCTTTTCCTTACTAGTGGTAAGCATCTCTGTTCAGCAAGGCTTTGTGTCCTTTAAATGTGTCAGATACAGACTAGAACATATAACAGGAGGCAGGATGAGAGGTCTGAAGCAGGAGGTAACAAGCACTGCATAAACTCACTTAATTCACCACATCAGATAGAGGGGGAAATGTTTCTTCATTAAAGGTTCTATAATTTAGTAACGCAAATCGGAGTCCATTGAGTAAATATCAGTGTTGTCTTAGGCCCTGATCCTTAAGTTCACTGTATAGGTGTTCTGCTGTGCCCATTGGGAGAGATCCCAGATGATTGGAAAAAGGCAAATGTAGTGCCCATCTTTAAGAAAGGGAAGGAGGACGATCCAGGGAACTGTAGGTCAGTCAGTCTTATCTCAGTCCCTGGAAAAATCATGGAGGGGATCCTCAAGGAATCCATTTTGAAGCATTTGGAAGAGAGGAAGGTGATCAAGAATAGTCACCATGGATTCGTGAAGGGCAAGTGCCTGACCAATCTGATTAGCTTCTATGATGAGGTAACTGGCTCTGTGAATATGGAGAAGTCAGTGGATGTGATATACCTTGACTTTAGCAATGCTTTTGATGGGGTCTCCCACAATATTCTTGCCAGCAAGTTAAGGGAATGTGGATTGGATAAATGGACTGTAAGATGGATAGACAGGTGGCTGGAAGGTCAGGCCCAGCGGGTCGTGATCAACGGCTCAATATCAGGATGGCAGTCGGTTTCTAGCGGAGTGCCTCAAGGTTCAGTTCTGGGACTGGTTTTGTTCAACATCTTTATTAATGACCTGGATGAGGGGATGGATTGCACCCTCAACAAGTTTGCAGGTGACACTAAGCTAGGGGGAGAGGTAGATACGCTGGAGGGCAGGGATAGAGTCCAGAGTGACTTAGACAAATTGGAGGATTGGGCCACAAGAAATCTGATGAGGTTCAACAAGGACAAGTGTAGAGTCCTACACTTGGGACAGAAGAATCCCAAGCATTGTTACAGGTTGGGAACCAACTTGCTAAGTAGCAGTTCTGTAGAAAAGGACCTGGGGATTACAGTGGATCAGAAGCTGGACGTGAGTCAACAGTGTGCCCTTGTAGCCAAGAAGGCTAATGGCATATTAGGTTGCATTAAGAGGAGCATTGCCAGTCGATCCAGAGATGTGATTATTTCTCTTTACTCAGCTCTGGTGAGGCCACATCTGGAGTATTGTGTCCAGTTCTGGACCCCCCACTATAGAAAGGATGTGGATGCATTGGAGAGGGTCCATCGGAGGACAACCAAAATGATTAGGGGGCTGGAGCATATGACCTACGAGGAGAGGCTGAGGGAGTGGGGTCTATTTAGTCTGCAGAAGAGAAGAGTGAGGGGGGATTTAATAGCCGCCTTTAACTTCCTGAAGGGAGGTTCCAAAGAGGCCGGAGAGAGGCTGTTCACAGTAGTGATGGATGACAGAACAAGGAACAATGGTCTCAAGTTGCGGTGGGAGAGGTCTAGGTTGGATATTAGGAAAAACTATTTCACTAGGAGGGTGGTGAAGCACTGGAATGGGTTACCTAGGGAGGTGGTGGAATCTCCATTCCTAGAGGTTTTTAAGACTCGGCTTGACAAAGCCCTGGCTGGGTTGATTTAGATAGGATTGGTCCTGCCTTGGGCAGGGGGCTGGACTTGATGACTTCCTGAGGTCTCTTCCAGTTCTGTGATTCTATAAGGAGCCCCATTAACTTGAATGGAGGCTTATGCAAGTGCAGCAGTGTGCCAGTATTTAGCAAACTACAGGACTGGAGCTTTAATCTCTTCATTTTCAGATAGTATCAGAAGAAAGAGGAGGATGGTTGCACCAAGAATCCATACAGGGTGTGTCTAGACTACAGGGTTTTGTCGACAAAAGTGGACTTTTGTCGACAAAACTATACCTGTGTCTACACTACCGCTGAGTTCTGTCAACATAACGTAGACAGAACTCAACAGTTTTGTCGATGCGGGTAAACCTCATTTTATGAGGCATAACGCCTTTGTTGACAGAGTTCTGTCAACAAAAAGGGCAGTCTGGACGCGGGGGCTTCTTTTGTTGACAGAATAAGACCTACAAGGAAACCCGCAGCTGGACAGTCCTCCTTCAGGAAAAACTTCTTCTTGTTCCTGTCTGTAGCCATGTTTTAAAGGCACAGACATCCCTGGCAGGCATTGTGACAGGAAGCTGGCCACAGAGGAAGCCTGTCAGCACACAGCTCTCCCAGCTTCATTTGCATGTGGCCATGTGTGCAGCTCCAGAGCCCGAGGCCCCCAAGGACCTTCGAGGGAGCCAGCCCAAGTTTTCTCAGGCGAGAAAAAGAGAGCCCCAGCCTGGTCAGGGCCAGAGGTCCTGACACTACTTGAACTGTGGGGGGAGGAGGAAGCAGTCCAGGCCCTGCACACATAGCACAGGAATGCCAGCATCTACAGCCTCATGGCTCGGGGCTGTCCGATAAAGGGCACCACCCCAGGACACTGCAACAGGTCCAGGCGAAAGTCAAAGAGCTTCGGCAGGGATACGTGAAGGCCCGAGAGCAGAGCTCAGCATCAGGTGCAGCCCTGATGCACTGCGCCTATTATAATGAGCTGGATCGCATCCTGGGAGGCCAGGAACCTATGTCTGCACCGGTGCTCATGCAGACAGGGTTGCACACACCGGTACAGCAGAGCCGGCAGGAGGTCCCCAGGGAAGATGTGGAGGAGGAGGAGGAGCAGACGGAGGACACCCTGACCCTGACTCTGCAGCCTGTCCCGGAGACCCAGGAAGCCTCGCAGGCATCCTCCGACGCTGGTGAAGGAACATCAGGTGAGTGCAGTCAGGGTCACAGACACAGAACAGGGGAGGTGGGAGCAGAGAGGATGCAGAGCAATGTGCACATCTTGGTCCTCCTGGACAGCTTGCATCTCTCTGTGCATGTGCAAGCAGGTGGTGGGTATGTGGGTGGGGGCCATGGGAGACCCAAGGTGCTGCAGGCCCCTGTCCTACTGTGGCTGCACACTGATCTGGCCTGGATGGCCATGGTGGAGGGGGGGAGGATGTAGAGGGTGGAGTGGACATTGTCCTAGCCACAACGGGGGTCCTGTGCAGCCGAGGAGGCTGGCAGGGCCAGATGTGGCCTACCAGTAACAACATTCCCATCCCTTGTTGTAAGGACTTGTGTGTGAATTCCTAACACTTATTGGTTCTCCCTCTTCTCCTCCACAGCCAGACCTGCTGCTGCTGACCGCCGAGTGACACCTGTGCCACCACCCACCCGGTCCCACAGCACCCTCAGGCATTGGAGGGTCTGTAATGACCTCCTGCGGAGGCATGTGGAGGTGATGGAGAACATTGAGGGGACCATGGCCAAAATACAGGAGACTATGGCCGAAAGAACCAGGGAGGAGGTTTGTTGGCATAATTGCCTGCTTGAGGACTTCCTACCGCAGTGGAGCGCAATGTGTGCCACCGTCCAGGAGGCCCTGACTGTGCCAGGTCCTCTCCCCCTGGGGACTCCTCCTGCCCATCCAGCTCCAGCCCCCTCTGACCCCCCCCTTCCTCTCCCTCAGCCCCTGCCACCCCTTCCTCTTCCTCAGCCCCTGCCACCCCTCCAGCCCTGCTTTTCCCTCCCCCCCCCCCCCCGCTACAGCAGGGTCATCTGCAGCCCTGACTCGAGGCCGAAGACGGCAGGGTCCATGGACAAGAGGCGGCAAAGCCTTGTGGCCCAGGCGATACCGCCATTGCCCTTAAGTTGTCTGCCCTCCCTCCCGCCCTCCAGGTTGAAATCCCTCCTCCTACCACAGTTATAAACACAGGTTAATAGTTCCAAAAAAAGTTTATTTTTTAACAGTTGTTGAACAATTCTATGTTTTATAACGGTTCTTAATTCTCACGTTACTTTTAATAAACATTATATTTTTCATATTTAACATGATGTGTGTGTCTTAACTGTTCGGAGGCTGATGCAGGGATGGGTTATGGGAGGGAAAGTTTTGGGATGGGGGGGCCCAGGCCCACAGCCCCCATTGGGAATACCTTGGGGAGTCATTGGGCTCCAGCTGAGAAGCGCTCATGCAGAGCCTCCCGGATGCGAACCACCACCTGATGGGCTTGGCGAATGGCAGCTGTCTGAGGCTGCGCAAACCGCCTCCTCTCCACTTCAGCCATTGGCCCCCAACCTGGGAGGAAGGCCTCCCCTTTGCTCTCCACAAGGTTGTGGAGGATGCAACATGCTGCCACCACCTCTGGGATATTGTGTTCCCCCATGTGAAGGCGAGTTAGCAGGCACCAAAACTTTCCCTTCAGCTGGCAAAATGCGCATTCCACCTGTAAACGTGCACATGTCAGGTGCGCGTTAAACACTTCCCTGCTCGGGGTCAGATGCCCTGTGTATGGCTTCATAAGCCAGGGCATGAGGGGATATGCCGCATCGGCCACAATGCAGACCGGCATCTCTACATCCCTAATAGCAAAGGTTCGCTGGGGGAAGAAGGTTCCTGTCTGCAGCCTTTCGTACAGGTGCGAATTGCGGAAGATCCGAGCATCATGTGCCCGTCCCGACCACCCCACACAAAGGTCCGTAAATAGTCCACGGTGGTCAACCAGGGCCTGCAGCACAATGGAAAAGTACCCTTTTCTATTGATATACCGGGCGGCTCGATGGGGTGGTGCATGGATGGGAATGTGCGTTCCATCGAGCACTCCTCCACAGTTTGGGAATCCCAGCTCTAAAAACCGGCCATGATGGTGTCTAGGTCTCCAAGGCGGACAATCCGGTTCAGCAGCTGTGAGTTGATGGTCCTTACCATCTGCAGAAATAGACACATACAAACACACACAGAATATGAAGTAAGAGAGGTTGCCCAAGTCCTTGGGAGACCCTCCCCCCCAAGACCCCAGTATTCCACGCCCCCCTCCAGTGATTGCTCCCAGCAGTATGGTGGTGTAAGGCACAGGAGCCCTCCACCACCTCCCCTCCATTGCCCCCCACCCACCCTCTTTCTGTTACAGTCCCCTTACCGCTCATGGACTGCCCCCCACCCCCGCCCCCGAGGGACTTACCTCCATCAACACGGCGCCAACAGTAGATCTCCCCACACCAAACTGGTGTCCCACTGACCGGTAGCTATTAGGAGTGGCCAGCTTCCAGAGGGCAATAGCTACCCTCTTCTCCAGCGGGATGGCAGGGTGCAGGTGGGTGTCCTGTCGTTGCAGTGTGGGGGCAAGCCAGTTGCAGAGCTCCAGGAAGGTGGACTTCCACATCCTGAAGTTTTGGAGCCAAGCCTGATCATCCCACTGCTCCATTACGAGCCGGTCCCACCAGTCTGTACTTGTTTCCATCCTCCAAAATTGCCTCTCTGGGAAAAAGTTCGGAGGCAGGAACAGTGCTGCTGCATCCTGAAGGAGGAGCTCCAGTCTGGGTTCAGGATCCGGACCAGGCATTAACAGCATGAAAGTCTCAGGCAGTTGCAGCAGCATTTGAAGCACCATGGAGTGGGGCCAGCACCTGGCTAGGGGCAGCTCTCGCTCCATGGCAAATAAAGGTTTGGAAAAACCTTCCAAAAAAAAATCACACTGCTATGCTGTGCCAGGAAGCAGGGCACTCCAAGCAAGCACTGCAGAACCTTTGCTGTCCCTCTAGGAGGTAAGCAAGGCAGCTGCAGCAGCAGAGCAACGGCTTGTCGGGGGGGGGGTCCCTTTTAGCATGCATCTCTGCAAAGGGTAGGCAGCAGCACCAGGAAGTACATGCTGCCGCTGTGACCTGGCAGAAGCAGTTCCGGGTACTTTCTTCTGTCGACAGAGCGTCCAGCAGTCTGGACGCTCTCTGTCAACAAAGCGAATAGTTTTGTCTATCTGCTTGATGTAGTCTAGACGCTCTTTGTCGACAGAAGCTTTGTCGACATTTTGTCGACAACTTCTGTCGACAAAAGCCTGTAGTCTAGACGTATCCACAGGCAACTTCATAAATTTTTTACTACTTTGTCATAAACTTTGTCATGTTCAGAAAGTTTAAGTATTCTATCAGTGAGTATGTGCATTCAAGCTGGTTACTATCTGTATGCAATTATCATAATTATAACTGAGTACATTGGACTTGTACAAACACATTATTTTCCAGTTAATTTAAAACAATAAGATCACTTGGTACAATCACACAATGTAAATGAAAAACACTGCTTATGTGCAATAAATAAATAAATAAATACAGACATCTTTCTGAGATGCATTAATGGGAGTGTTGTAAACAAGACTTAGGAAGCAATTCTTCCACTCTACTCTGTACTGATTAGGCCTCGACTAGAATACTATATCCAGTTTCAGGCACCACATTTCAGGAAAGATGTGGAGAAACTAAGTGATTGGGTAACAAAATGGCAAATGAAATTTAATGTTCATAAATGTAAAGTAATGCACATTGGAAAACATAATCCCACCTATATATACAATATGATCGGGACTAATTTGTCTACAACTACTCAAGAGAGAGATCTTGGAGTCATTGTGGATAGTTCTCTGAAATCATCCACTCAGCGTGCAGCGGCAGTCTAAAAAGCAAATAGAATGTTAGCAGTCATTAAAAAAAGGATAGAGAATAAGACTGAGAATATCTTACTGCCTCTATATAAAACCATGGTATGCCCACATCTTGAAGACCATGTACAGATGTGGTCACCTCATCTCAAAAAAGATACATTGGCATTGGAAAAGGTTCAGAAAAGGACAACAAAAATGATTAGGGGTTTGGAACGGGTCCCATATGAAGAAAGATTTAAAAAGTCTTGGACTTTTCAGCTTAGAAAAGAGCAGACTAAGGGGGGATATGATAGAGGTCTATAAAATCATGACTGGAATGGAAAGAGTGAATAAGAAAAGTTGTTTTTTACTTGATCCCACAATATAAGAACTAGGGGTCACCAAATGAAATTAATAGGCAACAGGTTTAAAACAAACAAAAGGAAGTTTTTCTTTACTCAGTGCACAGTCAACCTGTGGAACTCCTTGCCAGAGGATGCGGTGAAGTCTAGAACTTTAACAGGGTTCAAAAAAGAGCTAGATAGATTCATGGAGGTTAGTTCCATCAATGGCTATTAGCCAGGATGGGTAGGAATGGTATCCCTAGCCTCTGTTTCTCTGGAAGTGGGTGACAGAGGAGGGATCACATCAGGAGTATCTGTTGTGATCCCTCCCTCTGGGGCATCTGGTATTGGCCACTGTTGGCAGACAGAATACTGGGCTAGATGGACCTTTGGTCTGACCCAGTATGGCTATACTTATGTTCTTATGAAATTGGAGAAGGTCCAGAGAAGAGCAACAAAAATTATTAAAGCCACTCCAGCTGAGGGGCTGTACTCCAGTGGCAGCAGAGGGGTAGCATTGACCAAACAGGGAAGCAGAAGTGGGTGCTTGGGGAAAGAGACAGGGTGACTGCAGAGTGCCATGGCTTGGGGCCAAGAACACAGCCCTGTGGGAGGAGACAGAGCCCCATAGCCATCAATCTGAACTCCAGGCCCTCAGCTGTGGGGTTCCCCAGCCACGCTGCCTCCCCCCACCCCTGAGAATCCCCATCAATCTCTGCTTCTCCCCTTCCTGAACTTAAATGCTGCACATGAGCTATTCATGGTGTTAAGAGGCTCTGGGAGGGCAGGGGAGGAGTTGCTGAGTGTGGTGACCCCAGCTTTCCTTGTGAGTGCTCCAGCCCAGGAACACCCATGGGGATGCTATACCACAGATGTTCTTGGACAAGGGAAGTTGAGAATATAGAGGTCCGATCTGTAAATGATCTGTCACATCTACAAAACACAAATTTATAACTGGTAAATAGTTGAATCTTGTCCTTGGCCTGCTCAAAATTCCACTAGTAAGTGCAATTTAAAACAAGCAGAGTGCGATGCAAGGAGATGGAATTGGCATGTCTGGGCTTGCTACTCTGTGGTAACCGAGAAAACAAGGAAAAGAGCTTTGGTATACACACAAGGGTATCAAACCAGCAATGAAGTGAAAAATAGTTGTGCTGACAGTGACATGGGAGAGAGCTTGTTAGTGGGGGGTGAAGGTTTTGCCAGTTTAATAATAAATAGGTATACATAAATAATTACAGATTGTGACAGTTTTAATGACAAGCCAGTCAGGGAAGACAAAATCTGCATATTGAAAAATGAAAAATGTCAGATTGTGAGATGACAGAAGGAAAGGAGTTATTGGGAACAGACAGGCAGCTTGTCTAAATATACCTAATATTAAATACAGGTGATTAGAATATTTGAAATTAAAAATAAACGGTGATTCAGTTATTTTAAATTGTTAGGCCCTTTTAGCTGCAAATTTCACCATCTGCAATGAATAGTTGCAACATCATGAATATCCTATTTAAAAATAACATTCATAGGTGTCACTTGATGTCATTCTGCAAAAGAGATGCTGTGTAGCTCAACTACCTTTCTCCCTTTTGATTGAACTTGGATTCTAAAAATGTTTAATACAGAGCCAGAGACAAACATGTAAAATGAAAATAATTTTAAAAGTAACACATGGATAAATTGATCATTGTAGTATAATTTATGGGGTATTTTTCATTTTGGGGTGGAGACTAGGCTGCATCTGAAACTGTGAAATGATCCATTTTGACTTTGAAAAGATATTTTACTTAAAAATGTAATTTTAAAAGGAATCTTTGATCTATCCCATAGTTTCTATTCTGGCTTAAAATAAGCAACACATCCTAAACTATTGAAATGAATGGAACTTTTACATTAACTTCAGTAGGAGTGTGATCTCACTGAGAGTATGATCAGACCCTAAATGAGTCTGGAGTATGAACACATTACTTTTGTCATTTGTCAGCTGGAATTCCCTCACTGCTGGGAGTCCAGTCTTTCTTGATATTATTTTCACTTTAGTTCAAATTGCTGCCTATATGTTAAACTTTGCAGACCAAGATTTTCAAAAATAGGCACCAAACTTTAAGCTCCTAAATCCATTAGAAGTTGTTCAGCTTTCAGGAATTCCTGCTGACTTCAGTGTAAGCTATTTAGTGCTCTGCACATATGAAAACAATGACTCTTGTTTGGATCCTAATATTGTTCAAGGTACATAACTTGTGCAAGACTACTTTTGATAATTTGGACATTACTATTGTTTCTGTAGAGTTCTTTAAGATGAAGCATTTATATACAAATAAGTTGTAATGCTCTACATCACAAGCCACATCAGGAGCCACTTGTTTCAAATACAGTTTCTAAGTGCAATAAAGCATTTCTAAATTTATTGGGGACTGTGGCATCACGAGTATAGGTGATGTCCCTCCTCTTCCAAAGTACCAACAGAGCTGAAATAAAAAGGTTTCACATTGTCACTCGTAAAAATGCAGTCGGCACCAGCCACGGCACCAAGAAGAGCATGCTCAACCTCAGCACCAAGTGCCACGATGCCGCTTCCTGCAGGGATGTCAGCACCGACTAAACATTCTGCCACCTGAACCAAGACTGCCAACAGTGACAATGCAGGTTCCAACGGTGCCCCTTCCACTCCCTTCTCTGCCGGTACTGCAATTTACCATGGTAGCAAAGCTGATGGTTTCCTCAGTGTGGGGAATGTCCCTCTTTGGCACTGATGGTACCCTGAATACATCAAGATTCAGTCTTTCTTCCACCCCAGCCTCGGCACCGCCCTGTCCAGTGATGATGATGACTGTGAACCCATTCAGACACATACACCTAGGCACTCTTCATCCAATCCCACACAGCAGGTACAGAAATGGCAACAACCTCAGTGGCTCCCACCACCCATTCCCCCTAATTGGCCCTATGAGACCCTTGGGCAAAATGCAGAACACAGCAGACACAGCAACCACAACAGCCACTGCCAGCTCCCAAATCTCTTCTTGCCTTTACAACCCAGTCTCTGGCTCACTCCTGCTCATTCGGGGAAGAAGAGGACGTGGACTTAACAGGAGAGGACCAGTCCGCCGACTCACCCCCACCTACACACATTTCTTCATCATCTCTGGACGATACAATTATGCCCCAGCCACCAACCTCGGGGGACGACTTTAAATCATTCCAAGAACTTTTTAAAAGAATGGCAGACATGCTGGAGCTATCCCTGTCAGATATGCCAGAGAGTCAACATAAGGTCACCAATCTACTGCATTCCTCTTCTCATGTCAAGCTGGCCATTCTCATGAATGAAGCCCTCATGGACCCAGCAAAGACCATTTGGCTGACGCCAGCCATGATTTCCCCAACATGCAAAAGATTGGCTCATAAATACTATGTTGCCCCAAAAGGGTCTGACATTCTATTCTCTCACCCCACTCCAAATTCTCTGGTGGTGGATGCTGTAAATGAGAGAGGGAAACAGCAGGCTACCTGCACAGTCCCGGATGACAGGGACTAGAAGAGGTTAGACCTGATGGGCAGAAAGGCATATTCATGAGCCAGCCTCTAGCTCACAATTTCTAACTCTTCACTCATCACCAAATATACACACCACATACTTGATCAGCTCACATTCTTCTGAGTTTCTCTCTGACTACAAAAGAGAACAATTTAAATCAAATATGAACAAGGGTGCATTAATCTCCAGAATGGCTCTTCGGGCCACTCTAGATTCAACAGACACTGTATCAAGATGCCTCACATCAGCGATTGTCATGTGACGTGCATCGTGGCTTTAGCTCTCGGACTTTCTAATAGAAATGCAGGCCACAGTCAGAGACTTGCGTTTTGAAGGGATTATCACTGACAATCACTAAAGATGTTTCACTATTGGATTACGGGGCCCACTTAGACCACCACATTGTCCAGGGCCATTGGACACCAGAAGAATCGAAGTAGTATATCAACCAGCTCAAGCTCAGGGCAGTCCTCAATGCCTGCTTACACGTCCTCCCAATGATCCAAAACAAAACAGTCCAAATACTTATGGATGATGTTACTAGAATGTACTACATTAACTGGCAGGAAGGAGCCTGATTCTATCAGCTCTGCTCAGAAACAGTTCACCTGTGAGAATTGTGCATTCCATAAAGTATAAAACTGATTGCAACCTGTCTCCCAGGCAAGAATAACATTCTTGCGGACAATCTCAGCAGACTCTTCTCTCAAAATTACGGGTAGAAATTAGATTAAAATGTCACGAGCTAGCATTCCATGAGCGCAGCTGACCATGGGCACTACTACCTTAAAGCCTCCGTTTAGAGGGGCAGCGGGGCTCAGGCACCTAAGGTGGAGCACCCTCGGGGACAACCAGCTCAGAGAACTGCAGTTACTGCACCAGGTGAGTAACCTTCCCATGTTCAATAAGGTGTAAGCAGATCAGAACATAATGAGGTTTGTGTTGATTTTGTCTTTGGTGTCCAAAAATACTAGTTTCAGGGAAAGAGATGACTTGCTGCTTCCAACAACGTCTGGTGTTTCCCATGTTTTTGTATTACAATAATTCAGATTTCAGACATGCTTTTCAAGAAGCACCTTTGGTGTGCAAATTTAAGGGTACAATATTTACAATATTTAGTGGCTTCAGTTTCTCCAGAAAGGAGAGAAATGTTGTCATTTCCAAGTCCCATGTGGCACAGAATCAGACAGATCCTGAATTTGACTTTTTTTTTGAAGTAAAGAATATCTTAAACACTTTAAAATTTCATGAAAGACTGAGTATAAATGAATATTGGGGTTGGTTCTTTCCTCTGAACCTAGCTACTCATCCCTGGTTTTGACTGACAATAAACATAGAATCTATAATATCTCATTGGAAGCTATTGATTTGTAATTATTTTAGAAATAGTTGAGCTCAAATTAAGCTTATTCCATTGCATGTTTATTTCAGTACTTATGGGAGCAATGCCTCTATTAAAGGATTTTACTGTTTTTGACAGCTCTAATGTAATGAAAGTACTTTTTTAAAAAAGCAACCTACTTGACTTTCAATGTGTATATTCACAGATTTTATCTTTGTTTGAAATAATGTGCATTATAATTATTAAACAAAACTGGGTGTTCCTGATGTGCTGTGTGGTACTGAATAAGACTAAGATCAGACAGATCTATGCTACAAAGGCTTGCTGACACAGGTATGCCTGTTAATTATGCTGGTATAGTTCATCATTCAGGGACATGATTTTCACTATCAGCCAAATAACTCCTTTTGCTGATATACACTGTCTCCTTGCTAAGGAGGTTTGCTGGTATAGCTTTCCTATAATAGCTATTCTGGCAAAGCCTTTGTAATACAGACTAACAGTAATAAAGGTTGAACCACTAAAAACCTGGACTCTCTGATCCAGACTACAGATGTTACCTGGCCAGAGAGCCCTGGTGGCTGGGAGTCTGATCGTGGCAGAAAACCCTGCTGGGGCCAGTGGTGCCGGGGCCAGAAGTCTGGTTGGCAGCAGTAGCCTGGCAGCAAGGTGGGAGGGCTAGTTGGAATTGACCTCCCCTGGTCCAACAAACTCCCTCATTCTGGATCAATTAGGTTTCAAGGTTACAACTTGTACTGTATTTTTCACTGTTGACAGCAGAAACTTTAAAAAATCCAAACAATATATTTCTTTAATAAAATGGTCATGAAATGAAATCTTTCCATATTGTTGGAGGCATTCCAAAGTGAACTTAATGGTAATATTGATTTCCGAATATTAATATTAAATGTAGGTATTTCTCATCTACAGTAAAAGCATTTTTATCTGGCATGTTGGGACAGCTGGGGGGATGCAGGTAAGTGAAAAATTCTGCTTAACTAAAAAGGAGGAAGTTGGGTTGTGGGAGAGGGTGCCAGACAAGGAGTTGGGACATGGGAAGGGTTCCAGGGTGCCAGATCCAGGGTGCTCATCTTGTGTGGGAACTATGGCCAATGAAAGATATGGGTGAAGCCTCTGCAGGTGGAGTCAGTGTGCAGAGCTGCCTGTCTGCATCTCCACTAGGAGCAGCAGGGACAGGTTGCTGCTTGAAGAGAATTTCCTGAGGTAAGCTTCCCCCAGATCTGGCATCTCAAGCTCAACCCTCCCTGGACCCAGTACCTCAACCTCCCTCGCATACCGAAACTCCCTTTCAGAGCTCATACTTCACATCCCCTCACACGCTGTAAACCCCTTGTGACCTTTGCTCTGCCTAAGAGCAGCAGGAAAATACTGCTGCTTCCAGGGATGGTGCTTACAGCTGCAAAAGTATCAGGAATATTAATGTTATACACCCGTTCCCCGAGTTACGAACAAGTTACGGACCAACACTTGGTCCGTAACTTGAAGTGTTCGTAACTCGGATCCCATAGAGTTACATGGCGACTGCGCTGTTCGTAAGCGTGGATCGCCGTTCGTAACTCGGATCTGCATTTACGACCACTTTGGTCGTAAGTGCGGGTGGTCGTAACTCGGGGCACGGCTGTACTGTGTGTGTGGGGGGGGTTGTATACATGTGTGTGTGTATTTTTATATTCAGAAAACATACACTAAATTTTAAAATGTTTCAAAATGAATGTAAATACTTACATACAGTACTTTCTATCATGCCTTGATCTTTTGATAATTAGTTACTTTCTAGTGTATTCATATTTATAACTTGTACAGTTCAAAAATATTGTGCTAAGAAAAAATACTCAGAATTATTCTGTAGCTGTAAGGAAGATTATGCAAAATCAAAATATAAGCATTTCATTATTCACATTATATTTCTCCATAATTCTGTTAATTGCTCTTAAATGATTGTTGAAAGGCTTTTGTTTAGAAAATGAACTCACTGGGACTCAAACACACAACTTGCATTTCTGCTTCAGAAATGCTATCACAAGTGTCTCAGTTTCAACCATAGCTATGTCCAAGTAGCTTCTGTGCTACATTTTGGTAGATTAAGTAGGATGACCAGATGTCCCATTTTTAATAGGAGTCTCATATTTAAGCCCCTCCAGCAGGTGCAATGTCGTTGTCTTAAGCGCAGGAAATTTGTCCCATACCTTGTCTCCCCCATCAGTAATGGTGGGTACTTCCATTGGCAGGATCCCTGCTTACCAGCCACCTTTCCAACAGCGGTTAGGTATAGTGGCCAACGATGCGGGGTGAGTTTGCAAGGCTGGTGGCAGGGCAAAGATGCAATTGTGGGGTCTAGCCACTCCCCCTGTTATTCTGTCATGAACAGATTCCAGCCAGCAAAGCCCCATCCATCCCCTATCCTGTGTCCAGCTAGTACCAGTTTCACGCTGCAAGCTGTGATGGCTGATGAGTGCTGTTAGGCACCAGGTGGAGGCTAGTTGTGTTGCCTCTGCTGTCCACCTTTTAAGTGTTTCCCCCTCCCCCATCCTCTCTCTGCTTTCTGCCTTCACCCTCCAGTCCCCCTACTCTTCCATATTCTCCCCAGCAGTTTAAGACTACTCCATCATAGCATCTGTGAAATACCAAACAGTTGTTGTCATTTGTGTTTATATTATAATATTAGGTGATTGGTTATCTGAATAACCTGATGCTTTTATGAGGCCTAAGTTGATAGTCATTTGATACAGAGCCTTTAAGTCTCGCATCACTAGTCTATGATCTCCATTTCTAGGAAATCTAACTGAAAAGTTGAAAAATTTACCTGTTAAGAAAAATTTGGGACACTTATTTAAGCCCTCCTGCAGGTATGGAAAGTTTGTCACTTCCAAAATTATTTTTTGTTTCATGTTTTTTGGAACTCAATAATTCAAGTTTCAGACCAGCCACTTAGGGCAATGTTCAGTCACCCATGGTGATATTACTACATCAGCCAGAGCAGAGGTTAGGGGTCTTGGAGATCGGGGGCTCAGGGTTTCTCCCTGGGGCCATGCAGCCCAGCTGCTGGCTTCTTCCCAGGGCTGGCCTGGATGGGCAGCAGGGACCGTGTGGCTCAGGGCAGTGGCTCTTACCTGATCCACATGGTGGCTGCCTGGGGCACTTGCTGCCCCCCCCCCCGTGGTCATTCATGAGTAGAAATGCTCCTGCTATCACACCCCTTCCATGTGATGCGAAACACTCATTTTCTACACACATCCTGTTCTGGCACAACCAGACCTTGACCTTGCTTGAAGCTGCATACCAAATTTGGTGGCCCTAGCTTTGATGGTTTAGGGGGAGTTAATGAACAAATGGACTCATGGACAGATGGACACAAAGACAGAGAAATGCACAAACTCTCTCAAATATATAGTAGATTGCATCTGAAGCTTATAAATTGTGCCCAGGACTATGAGGCTGGATGTCCAATAAATGCCTATAGTGTAGTTATACTACCACTATTGTTTTACTCTGTATTAAAAATGTCAAAAGGGATAAAACTTTTTTCCCATTGAGCCCAGCTGTAGAAATTATGGTTGCAGATGGAAAGAATTTTATGACACTGCAGCCTTTCCTAAGCGAACAGTTGAAAATGAATATTGCTAATTGTTAAACATTTTATTGCTTAATTTTATATTTTTTGTAATATAGATTGTATCTTTTTCTACAAAATAATAATGGTAGCATTTTACATGTAGTCAGTGTCCAGTTTGCATTGAGGTAAATCACAAGAGCAGGTGCAAGTCAATGCAGAGGCAAGCTTTGACAGATTGTTTGCTGCTTCTGTCTTATAACCAGTATCGGCTTTCTTTTAACAATCACCCATTCATAAGAGTTACTGTACTAAAGAATAAATTTGTTACATAAAAAGGAAACAACAAATTTCAACAAATATTTCACAGTATGCTGATATGTTAGTAAGCAAGCTTTTTAAGCAATTGTATTTCATGCTCTTGTACTGTGTTGATTACCCAGTGTCATGCTATTAATGTGACAGCAAATTGTAGCCATTAGTCAAAACAGTGAGTAAAATGGTTTATGGTACTAAAAGTGACCTTGATACTGGCTTTTAAAATATAATAGCATGATAACTGAAATGAGTAAATGATCATATGTCAAGTTTTTTTCTAAATTACACATTAATCACTTATTAAACAAAATAACTTATTCCCTCAGTTCATGACACACTACGGCACTGCTGTGTGTAGTAAATAAAAAAAACTGTATGGAAAAGTTGAAGGTATGGAAGTCAGTCAATCAAGATGTGCATCTTAGGGAATTAACAAATAAACTGACAGTTATGTTGCAAAAGTACTAGATATCTAGGCAGAGAGAAATATGGAAAAAAAATCCAATACTGATCTCTGAGAAAGGAGTGATTGATGTAATTTCAACTTCTAGTGTTTGTTGTTTTTAGCTGTGGTAGGTTTGCCAAATGTCTAAATCATATAAACCCAAACACCCTTACCCTGCACAGTCCCTTCTCAGAGGCCCCTCCCACCTCATTCCATTTCCCCTTCCTCCGTCACTCACGGTCCCCCAGCCTCACTCGCTTGTGAGGGTGAGGCAGGGGGTTAGGATGTGGGAGGAGCATGGGGTACAGAAGGGGTTAGGCTCTGAAAAGGGCCTGGGGGATTGGGGTGCAGGGGCTGGGGTAGGAGGCTGTGGTGCAAGAGGTAGTATGGGGTGTGGGCTCTGGGAGGGAATTTGGGTGAAGGAAAGGGCTCAGGGCTGGGGCAAGGAGTGTAGGGTATGAGCTCCAAATGTGCACCACTTACTTTGTACAACTCCTAGTCAATGGTGCAGCAGAGCTCTGGTAGACTCCCCGCACCCTGATTCTGTGCCGCTCCACGAAGTGGCTGGCATTTCTTTGTGACTCTTGGGAGAGGAAGCTAGCTCTGTTCACTGCCCCTGCCTGCAGGCATTGCCACCTGCAGCTCCCATTGATTGTGTTGCCCCATCAGCCAACGAGAACTATGGAGTTAGCGCTCAGAGAGAAGTATATGAAGCATCTGGCCCCTCCTCCACCAGGAACCACAGGGACATGCTGACTGCTTCTGGACTGTTAGCCACCTGAAATCTTCTGGATTGGCTTTAGCAGCCTCCAGGAAATGGATTCCAGGAGACTCCTGGCAAAACTGGGGAGGTTGGTGATGCACAGAAATAGCACCCCTATCAGTAATTTAACCCCCCTTTGTACTAGGCAAGCTGTTTGCTCCAATTTCCCATGTCTGCCTCTGATTTTTTGCTTGTTTGTTTCAAGTTTAAGCAAAAATTATTCAGCTGTTTTTGAGAATGAGGTGTTATAAATAAAGTTTCCCGTTTTTATATTTAAAGTATTTCTTGATTTTTTTCTTTTAAAGGAGAAAAAAAGTACCTCCTTGGCTCTGAATAGTAAATTAAAATTAGCAGAGATATAGCAATGAAGTAGGATTGATTTCTTATAACTTATTTCTTATAAGGATTGATGCCTGTCAGGTTCTATGTGAAAATCCTACCATATTTGCTTTGGTGGTGGGGTGTGTTAGATTGGGCACCCAAAATTAGTGTATACTTTTGAAAATGTGGGCCTTAATCATTCTGCCTTGGATTCTAATGATAAAAGGAGACGCATTAACTTTCCTTATTTATATGATAATGATTAACTGGTTAATGTACTAAGATACGGTAAGTAGCTCTTCACTGTGGGTATGTCTACACTACAGCGCTATTTCAAAATATTTATTTGAATTAAGCTAATTCGAAATAATGCATCTATACACAAAAACTATTTCGAAATAGCACATCCACACTGAGTGGACCCTGAATCGAAGTTAAGGCTGGCTGGAACCAGTGCCGGCAGGGCATCAGGTTAGGAGTTAGTGTGTGAGGCTGCTGCCTGAAGCTAACTGAGCTCCATGCTTAAAGGGACCCTACCTCCACCCCGGACAGACAGGGTTCCCCACTTGCTTGCTTGTCTGCCTCGATGAGGGACAGCAAAGCAGTCCTGTCTTGGAGTGCCCCGAGTGCCCGAACTCGAGACACCCCAGCACTCAGCCACATGGAGCCAGAGCTGCCCCTGGGCATGCCGGTGCATCTCATGGGGTCGTTGCCATCAGCCTGGCTGCACTTGCTGCAGGCTGCCATCCGGGGGGTCCATCGGGGGGCTGTCAGGATCCAGGAGGCCCTGAGGGAGAGCGTCTACCCCGAGGAGCCCTCAGAGCCTCCCTGGTCCTCCCCACCGGGGGCTCGTGCCCCATTCCTCCCTCACGTCCTTCCACTTACCCCTCCCTAGCCCCCCCCTTCCTGATGTCAAATAAAAGACACGTATGTTCAAAAATAGAAACTGGGTTTATTGAACAAAACGGGGGGGGGGGGAATGAACCTGTGGGGAGACTGGGAAAAGGAGGTGGGAGAGGGAAAACGAGAGGGTGGGAGAGGGGAGGGGGAAACCTGGGAGGAGGGAGCTGGAAGGGGGAAGCAAGGGGAAGAATGGGGAGGGGAAGCTCAGGGCCCAGGGTTGGGGGTCTCGCCGGACCAACTTGATTTTCATGCAAACCTTCTCCTGGGTTCGCATGTGGCTTTTGGTGGCCAGGCTGGCAGCTATCCTGCCATAGATGGCCGCGTTCCTCCATCTAGTACGGAGATCTTGGACGTTGGGGGCATCCCCCCCAACCTGAATAAGGTCCATGATCTCTACCCTGGACCAGGAAGGCGCCCTCCTTCTCCAGCCCATCAGGCTCCTGGGAGCTGGCAGACTGCCTCTGGGGAGTGGTGGAGGGCTGGCTGCCAGTGGCTTGCTGGCTCATGTTTTGGGGCCACTGGGTCAGGGGCCCCGGTGGCCACTGCTGGCTCTGGGCTGGCAGGCTTGGAGCTGGCACAGGCAATGTGGCCAGGATCTACCCCTTTAATGGCTCCGGGGCTGGGGGAGAGGAGAGTAAGTTTTCCTGGTTGTGCCCAGAGTGGCCACCAGGGCTCCCTGGGAAGGGCTGGAGGCCCCCTATTTCGAATTAAGTGTCTACACAGCACTTAATTCGAAATAGCTATTTCAAATTTGGCGTTACTCCTCGTAGAATGAGGTTTACCAAATTTGAATTAAGGGCTCCACTATTTTGAATTAAATTTGAAATAGCGGTTTGCATGTATAGACGCTATTAAAGTTAATTCGCAATAACGGCTGTTATTTCGAATTAACTTTGCAGTGTAGACATACCCTGCTGGAAAAGGCATTTATTTGGAGTGGAATCTGAGGGCACAAAAGGTTTTAAAAGTTTCCATCTTCTCTTCTGATATCCACCCCCCCCCCACTTCAGTATTTCCCTCACATTCCAGTTTCCAGTCTTGCTTGAGATTCCTCCATCCAGCCAAAGCCCTCATTCTCTCTTTCCCTCTCTCTGTCTACTCAACATGCTCCCAAATATCTTCATTTTCCTTTTGTTTTACCACAAATTTCACATCTCTCTTCCTTCCTCTTCACATTGATAGTGTTTTTAATTACACTGGACAACCATGGTTCAATCTATAGAGAACTGCATTTTTGGCTATGTGTTGAGGATCCTCCTTTGAATGCATTTTGGCATATATACATGTCATAAACATTAATAATTAAATACCGCAGTTAGTCTGACTATAATTTCATTCACTGAAGATACTAATGTACGTACTAACTAGCACATACTGTTTAGGAACTCATGCCTTGAAGGTAAATAGTTTTAGTCCCAATGATAGTGGCACTCAATTAGGCTTTTATAGTTAATCTCACTGTTGTAATTACAAATCCCCACTTTCAGGAATATATAATTAACCTTTAAAGGAAAGGGACATCATCAGATAGTTTAAGCCCAAAATGTCATTTTTATGTAAAGGAAAAATGGAAACAATTTTGTAAAAGCTGGCATCAATAAGAATTGCATGACATTTTTTAAAAAGCCAGTGAAGATTTCCTGTGTGTATTAAGAATTCCCAACTGAAATTTGTTAGTCTATAAGGTGCCACAGGACTTCTCGTTGTTCCAACTGAAATGTAGCCAAGTAGTCTCAACCCAAAGTAAAACAAATAGAATTTGCAAATATTTGTACATATACTTTACATTCTGCAGAAAAATAATCGCTTTGAATTTTATACCACTACCCCCAAGCTTACAGTTTAAGAACAAGCAGAAGTGTTTGAAGGATTGGGACCTTAGAGTTTAACAGATATTTGCCTTCGAACCAAAACCAACATTTCTCTAATAATGTTAAGAATCTGTACTCTTTTAAATCCCCCTGTGTTCTCTCTGTTTTGCTTTTGGGCAGAATGGCCTCAATAGCAGTAAAATCATTGCTGAATGCTATGAATTGCCCTGGCAAATAATTATATATTTAGCTTTAATCATTCAGCTTGGTGGGACTATGCTTAAACAGAGTATGTGCATAAATGTGTGTAGGATTGAGACTTTGAAATTAATGGCTTCTGAGAATTATAAGCATAGTTTTTGTAGGTCCCTCACTAGTTTCACGTTTTTCAGAAGGAAAACTTTTTATTCTGCCTTACAAAGGTTTTAACCATAAAGACAGTCACTCCTGACAATTTAAAAATCTTGTAGGAGTAGTGAAACATTATAGGTATTTTGTCATCATATTGCAAAAGAAGATACAGGAGGAAATCGGAATGCAACAAGAGCAGTATGTTTAGAATTCAAAAACTGAAGTAATTTGAGTTGCTGAGGGTTAGCAATAATAAGAAAAACAGAACCTTCATAAGTTCAGAATTACTGTTCACAATTATCCAATTTAAATAATGGAAAAAAAAATTTCCACACAAGCTTGTTCTGGATTTATCATGCTGGTGTGCTTTTTGTTCGTTCGTTCGTTTTTTATTTCTTTCGTTCTTTCTTTAGTGGTGGGAGGGGGATAACAGTCTGATGTAGTTTCACTTTTATTTATATTCAGTTTCACATGACTTTCTCTTTTGGCCGAACGCTATTTCAATTGATGTACCTGCAAACATCCTTTGAAATTCAAAGGGAGCAGTGACTGACATTTTGGCTATGCTGAAAAAGGGACAGGAGACATTTGACATGGATTTAATCAAATTGTAACTTTATGAGATGTCTGAGACTATTGGGCAGATAAGTGTACAGAGCCCATAATTCCATATTTATTCCATCATTCTCCTGGTTCCTCCAGCAAATCCGTTGCTGTGACCTTAACATTTGCATTTCCCCCATCCCTCATAGGAGGGTTAAGGTGGGCTATAAGAATGGGGAGTTGGCTCCCTCCTGTACCAAACATAGGAGTTTCCAACGGCCCCTCCCATTCATTCATGTAATGAACATCTCTTTAAGTCATTTCCCAAGCTAGTTATCCAGTCACTGTTCATCTTTCCTGTGGCGTAATTGCACTGAACATCTGCCCTATGCTTAAATAATGAGTTCTGGCATGTGGTCTACCACTCATCATGCCATACACGAACAGAGGCCTTCCAGAATCCTGCTGTGGGTAAGGTGGAAAAAAAAAACTTCACCCAAACCAATATGGTGATAGTGGAAAAAATTGTTTCCACCTCTTCCGCCCTCTCTTCCTAAAAAAGGGAGAGGTAGTGTAATGCCCACAGCAGGTGTTGACCAAACCTGGTATTTTACTAACTGTTTCACCCTTAGTCCTTGTATAAAGAAAGGTTTGAGGCACGGAAATGCCCCTTTTTAAATGTTGTGTTCCCAGGGGATGAGTTAGCAACCATTCTACCCCTTTTTGAAGCATTTTTGAGTTCTTCCCCCCTCCCTCTCCAGTCAAGCATCCAAACACCTTCCTACCCACCCCCACTTAAAGCTGTAAGGTGGTCATTCTGAATCTTGTGCACTAGCACGTTTATGCAATGTTTATATTTGAAACAATGCAGGGGGCAATGTGTATTTGTTTGTAAATGTTTCCACTGAAATACATGTTTTTAAAATCATGGAACTTTCCTATTTATCTTCAGTTTTAGAAAATGTGTACTTATAAAATGCAAATCTCTGGCCAAATATAACTTAATTTTGTTCTCAATTAGTAATACATGTGAGGAATTATCAGAATCCAGGGATGAAATAAATGCATTAAAACCATTGGAAGATTGCTCATTGATTTCAGTGTGGGTAGGCTCCCACCGCTGATGTGCATGGTGTATCAAAAATTTTTGAGTATGTAAGCTACGTTAAGATGTGGCATTTTCTGTTAATTAATGTTTAAAAATTGTCCTTGTGAGTTCAAACTCAAGGAAAGAACTGAGTTCAGGGTCAATACAGTAAGCTGCTAAGATTTGTTTCCTTCTGACATTTCAGAAAACATCATGCATTGGTTTACATACTTTTTTGTTTAATGTTGTAGCATGCATTATTATGGAATGATGAGAAAAAGTGTCTTGCTTGGTTAAAAACAATTTTTTCTGACCTGCTTGTAATTCTTTGTGGCTGAGATAAATTATGGGGAATGAGGGGTTCATAAAATACAATCTCTGAAAAGATAGGGTTTTTTGTGTTATATAATTCTGTTGTAAATATATAACACTTATGAGGAAGCCTCCATGTTATCTATACAATCATGCTTTTGCAGGTTTTATTCTTTCAATCTGCAGAATAACTTGGGTGTTTCTAAATGTTCTTGGTTTCAAGCCTTGTGCAGCTGCAGCACAACTTGTTTTGGAAGGAAATAAAACATTTAAATATGTTTATAATAAATCTTATAAAATTGTTAGTTAAAAATTATGGGATCTCTCACCAGGGTCCATGGAAAAGCTTGTAAGCCTTGATGACTAGTCATAAAAGTTCATCAGTTCTGAAATTGCTTTATTAAATCATAGCTGTAGGCAATGCATTTTGAATAATGTTTTCATCTGCTTATATTTGGTTAAAAAAGCTTTGAGGTTGGCTTCCTGGTACGTAGTGTATTGTATCATCATGGGGGGAAAAAAGTTTATTTTTGTTTGAAAATATAATTTAACTTATATTTTTGTTATGCTCTTCTTCCCCTACTTAATAGTATTGCTGGTGTTTATGTATCTTAAAATAAACATAATTAATACTGATTTTAATAAATCATGTTAAATCTATGATTTTACTGCATGCACTGTACATGAATAATATCTTCCCCAGTAAATTATACTTATGCGTGTTTTTTTATTTTTTCCCTCTTAGGTGAGTAACTGGAAGTTAAAAACAGAATTCCTGGTTCTCAAGTAAACTGTATGCTTTTCTGTAATTTGCTGTGGGTAAGTAAGAGAAGTATTACATACTGCATTTGTTGTAAAGAGAAATGATTACTGATAGCAACATAATAAGTCAATGCTCTAATCACTGGAATAGTTAGTAGCTATATTATGCATACTTTATGAATACTTCCTGTAACTCCAGAAAGTGATTTGAAGATGCTTGTATTATAGGAATTTATATAGATTTTACTTTGAGAGTTCTATGTGTGGGCTTTCTTGTCACTTGCAGTAATATATTTTTGGGAACTGACTGAAAGCTTCAGGACATTATAGGCTCTATATAGAATTACAGTAGTTTACATGGGGAGAAAATAGGATGAAATAGTACTTAGAAGTTTGATGCAATCCACAATGCTGTGTAAATCATACCAATTTGAAAGTTTCATTTCCAAGATGTTAAAATCTGTGTTTTAAGGAACATTGAATGTGTCCTATACTTCGGTGAATGAAACTGGGCTTGTATTATACCTTGATGAAATTGGGCTTTACCGTGGTGTAGAATGAGGGAAGCCTGAGATTTTAAGTAAAGTTTATATTTGTGATTCATTTTGCTACTTCGGGCTATCTACATCCTAAATGTAATTGTTATAATTGCAATAATCTACAGTAGTTCACATATTCTTTATCTAAAAGGCTTTAGATTAAACGGAATGAACAAATTATTTTTCTCATATATATATTATAAAATGCAAACTTTTGGTCAGAAAAAATCAGAAATAAAGAAGGTAGATGAACTAATTCCCCCAATGAAGTCAATGGTAGTTTTGCCTCTGACTTCAGTGAAGATAAGATTCACCCATTAAATTGAAAATTGCTCAAATAAGTCAGAAATTAAGCTGAATGGCACTATAAATGTACATAGGTACATTAAATGTTTTAATTTAAATCAGACACACAAATGTTGCTTTACTTCAACTGGCATCTATATATTAATTAGAATACATAGTTTGTGAGAGGAAATATTTAAATTCTAATGCTTTGCCCAAGACTTTTGAAAGTACTCAAATATGAAATTGAAAAACTACTAACTGTGGTAAGTAACCTGTCGCTTAAATCAGCATATGTATCAGATGACTGGAGGGTAGCTAATCTAATGCCTATTTTAAAAATTGTTTCCAGAGGTGATGCTGGCAATTGCGCCAGTGAGTCTGACTTCAGTGTCAGGCAAATTGGTTGAAGAACAAAATGATCAAACTCGGAAAGAGTCAGGGTGGCTTTTGTAAAAGGAAATCATGACTCAGCAATTAGAGTTCTTTAAGGGTGTCAACAAGCACTCAGAGAAGTGTGAACCAGTTGATAGACTACATTTAGAATTTCAAAAAATACTTTGACAAGATCCCGTACCAAGAGCTCTAAAGCAAAGTAAGCAGCTGTGGGATAAAGGGAAAGCCTTCAGTGACTGGTTAAAAGATGATAAACGAAGCATAGGAATACATGGTCAGTTTTCACAGCCAAATCAGCTTTGGAAGAAATGAAGAAAAACATTTTAATGCCTTGTAAGGGACAGCAAATGCACTCTCCTCCCACTTTAGAAACTGGAACATTTGGTAGTACACTTCATACTCCTGTTAGGACCATTTCCTCAAGCTGAAAGTCAGAGAGGAATCCTGGCCTGACTAATGTATAAATAAATGTTGTGATTGATTTCAGTGGGACCAGCATTGGGGCTGATTACAAAGTGGCATGCCATAGACTTTGTCCCTTGAACCAAACTTCACTTGAAACAATTGCATAATCCAGTTTTATCATACTGGTCCATATTATTGATTTTATAATTCTTAAAGAACTGCAGTTTATAATTTACAGTGGGGTAGTTATCCCTTTGTATATGTTGGGTGAAATTAATGGAGCTATACCTTAGGTGTATCTGGTGTATAGATTTATGAAAAATAAGCCTCTTCTCACATTCATTCACTATTCTTTTAAAAACCCATTTGCTAGACTTACCACCCTCTTATACAGTGGTACTGATATGCTTCCTGGTGCCAGCTAGATGCGCATTCATGCAGTCTTCCCTCCAAGTGAGTTGTCATGGTTCGCAATTTGCAATGATTCATGGCCAGAACCAGCCCATGGAGGTGGAATGATGAGGTGCCTGAAGTATAATTTCTATTATGTACCACAGCAGCTTAGGCAGATACAGTTCAATGTCTAATTTCAAAATGTTCAGAAATATTTACTTTTTCAGAAATGTTCATTCCTCAGATAATTTCAGTATTTCAACTTTTTAGCCCAATTTAGGATGAAAGCAAATACTGATGTATTGGAATATTGAGCAAGATTGGAAATTACACTTTTCAATGTGACTTAGTTTGCACCAGTACCTCCCCTAGTGGGTTACATGAAGGAAGAATATCTTTAGCTTTTTTTATGGGCTATACAAAGCCCTGCCACCAAAAATGTGCAGGAAGATGGGTTGAACAAGTATATCTTTGGTAACCCTCACGGTATTCAGTCCCAGCCAGCCGCACCCACTGTTGAGTTTGGCACAGTCTGTTTCACAGGAGTGTTTCTGATTTGCTTCATGGCAGCAAAAGCCACAGTTTTACAAAATTCCAGAAGTCTTTAGAGAAAAACAGAAGCTGTTATCTTTCTCCCAAATCAATTTTCTTGGAAAAATATTAAATTCATAATCTTCTGGAGTAATTTTTTTATATAGTCAGTCTCTCCCTAACTAGAGACAGTAGGAACTCACCATCTCTTTATGTCTAGAAAATAGATTTGTCTGCAAGAAGTCCAAGTACCATTAGAGTAAAGATCAGTGAACTTTTGGCATGCTCTGGTAAGGAGATGCTATCAAATACATCAGTCTCAGAATATTACTTTTTCAAGTTTCAGTTTTCAGATGAATGCATAAATATTAAGCAGTAGTGAACAAAATCAACATCTGTTTAAAAATAAGTCATGTATATAGAGATGTGCTTACCTCATGAATAGACCTAAAGATTGACTTCTAATGCCTTTATTTTGACGTATCCATCGAGTAATATTTTTTGCCAGAAATCATTGTACTGAACAGATTTTTTTTTTCAAAAGGGTGTACAATCATTTCCCATGGTTCTGTGGTGGTCTTTTGCTGGAGGACTCATTCAGCCTGAACTGGTGGTACAAAGGTACCAAGTCATCAGTTCTCTTATACCTGATATTTCCATTAAATCATCTTGGAGATAAGTGTGCTTACATAAAGCATTACTATCTGAGCACACCATGTCAAGGCTAAATTTGATTTAACCATGTCACAAGGCCTGTTTCTCCCTTGAGTTCTCAAATGCTTTCACTTCCCCCTATGTTTTGGGTTATGATGTGTTTTTATTTTACTTTATGGGGCATAACATAGACTTTAATATAATTTTTGTAGATTTGGTACTGTATAAACTTAAAACAATGGCTTCAGAATCTGTTTCATTGTAACTCCCTTAGACAAATTATTATTTCTTGGCTGTTGAATTTGTCTGAAGCTGTGTGCCATGAGAGTCTTCCCAAGCCATTTTAAATATGTATAGCACTATTCAAATACTTGACTAGTTTCTCATTTTTTGAAAAATGCAAAAATTCTCTCTTGAATTGTGCAAGAAAATTGGGCAAGTGTATGCTTCAGAATGTGATCTTATTTTTTGACACATTTAAAAGAAACAGTGTTTGTTTTGAAATGTGAGCATTCAAGGTCCATGGTAATAGCTATTTAAAGAGTGCCAAGATATTTTATTGCACACTATAATTATGCATATGCAGTGGAGTATAGAATGAATTTCTAGAAATATGTGATGTAGAACCTAGTCTATCCTTCAAGGTTGTTCTGCTATGGGCAAAATCCTCCTAGTGGTGACACATATTAAACTGAAAAACAAAACAAAAAACAACAACAACAACAAAAATCTTTGACCAGTATGGCTTACACTAGTTCAGCCAGCGAAATAAACTATACTGGTAAAAACTCTCTTTTGTCTGTATCAGTTGCATCTACACGAAGCTTTTGCCAGAAAATAAATGCTCCAATCAATTGTACTTCTAATACATATGGCTGTGCCTTCAAATGTTTTTAGTGTAGACCTGGGCTAAGATTGTTATACATGTTTTCAAAACAAGGAATCTGAACCTATGTTTGCTGCCAAAACTAGAGTGTCACTGGTTTAAAGGGTGGTGACAGTCTTGTGCTGAAGTGTTACGGCCTAAACAAATATCACATTTTGTTGCTGTTAAAGGCAGGCACGTATAGCAAGTTTTTCCTCTTTGCATGTTTGTTTTATTTTGGTAGAGCTACTTTGTTGTTTAGGGTTTAAAATACATGATATTTCACAATTTGAATCAATATAATATGGGTATTTTGAATAATTTCATGGCTAAGGTATTGTCTGTAAAAAAACAAAAACAAAACAAACCTACAGTTGGTCTTGCTTAAAACTCCTCCTCAGGCTTGTTAACTGTATTTCAAAATTTCATTCATCTAAAAAGATACAATTAATTTTAGTTTGGGCTCAATTTTAACTTTGCCAAGATTCTTGATGTACCCGAGCATCACAAATCACATTCCCCGAGTCAGTTTCCAGCCTGTTCTGGGGAGAAAATGACCTGAGACAGGACAGCATGCTTTCCCTAAGGTGCTGGCTCAGCTATGCTGGCGAGAATGTTGCAGAATGGAGCCTGGGTTGAGGAGTTGGGAACTACTGCCTCTGCAGAGGCTGCTCTTATTCCTTTGCTATGGGACAGATAGCCAAAATAGTGGCAGAAAGTCTTCTCCCCACAGAGCATAATATGGCTTTTAACAGATGCTTTATGTTCTAGTTCATAGTGTATATAATATGTCTACGTGTTCTTTATTTTTACAAATGACATTTCTCATTATTTTATTATTTGAGGTCTCCAAATAAAATATAGATATTTCTGTGTATTAGATATGTGGATGAATTCATGTTTATTGAAGAAAAGATTAGGTTTTGTGATTGTATATAAAGCTATTGTATGTGAGGCTTGCAGCTGTATATCATATATTCTGTGTACAGTGTTTTTTTCCATATCAAAACTACAGTGCAATGACAGCCTGCGTTACGCAGAGTAATTACTAGTAGAAGGGTGAAAGGATTTGTCTGTTTTATAGCATATTTTTGTATAACAAATGGTAGCTGTTGCTAGGGGCAGGATATAGAAGACTCTGGACTGAGTTTTAAATGAACACGTTATGTTTTATTTATTCCAGTGCATAGAGATAATGGTGTATGCTACACACGTGCTATATATCTCCCAATATAAAGAAAATATATTACCCTGTTTCAAAGAGCTTGCAAAACATGATGTCCTGCAATACTAAGATAACAATTAAGGGAAGGACAGGAAACATCAGCAAAATGATGTGTACTTAGTGAAGAATAGTAGTAAATGGAATTTTTTAAAGGAATCCGGTAACTAAATGCGTTAGTTACTTGATTCTTGATACTTGATTGTTGAGTCACTTGATTCTTATAGTCTTTGTAGAATAAATGGGTCTTCCAGAAGGACTTGAATTAACAGAGTTATAACAGCCTTGTTGAGTAGCTCTGGAAGGAGAGCTTGGCAGCTGAACCATTACTGGATTTCTTTACATTGAGATTGTGTGTTTTCTTTCAAAATATGCTCTAGTCCAATCAGAAGCTGTGGAAAGTGTTCTGTAGAAGAATGGTCTAAATTATCTTAATGGGGTTTTTTGAGCGTTAAAAACTGAATTTACCCCATAGGTTTCTTCCTTGCTCTGGAATTACTATGCTGTGTTCCATACTTCCACAGTGCCCATTCCTTTTCAATAGGCATCATTGGGTAGCAAAAATAAGTAGCTCACTGTCCCTGCTGGCTGACTGTTCCTTTCTATTAGCATTGCAGTGAAGACTCTCTCTCCTGAATTAGTACATCTCCTTAACAACCAGGGCTGTAACAAGGGCAGGACAAACGGGGCCCCTGAGCTCATCATAATTAGGGGCACAAAGACGCAATAAGAAAACATAATAGTCTGCAAAAGTAAAGAGGTTCCTTAGGTTAGGTGCGTGCTAATCTAAGGAATGGGGGTGCATAACTATTTCCATCAGGTGCAAATATACTTAGTTACAGCACTCTTAACAACTTACAGTTGCCTTACTACAAGCCCAAAATTCTGATGCTGTGCTGCCCTGCAGATTGCTCTTGTGGCTGGTGTCAGTTGCCGCCTCCTCCTACCCAGTTCCAATGGTTCACTTCTAGGAGAACAGGTAATAACTCACAGTGATTATGGTAGGAATCTCCCTAAACCTGGGGTAGTAAGGGACTGGATTTCTGTTCCCCTTCCCCAGGAAAGAAACTTGCACAAGCATCAAGAAATCTCACTTTTCTCTGTAATGATGGTGGGGTGAATGGTGACTTGGAGGCTGCATTGTTGGTGACTGAAGAAGTGAAGTAGCCTTGTGTATGTGAGAGACAGACTAACTTGGTTGGGATTCTCAGGGTATGTCTACACTACAGAGTTTTTTTTGGAAATATGGATGTTTTTCTGAAAAAAAAATTCACTTACGTCCACACTGCAGTCGTGTTTTCAGAAAAAATTCTAACAAAGAGAGGGATTTTTCTGACATTGGTAAACCTCTTTCTAGAAGGAAGAAGCCTTTTTCTGAGAGAGCTCTTTCACAAAAAGGCGTGTGTGGATGGGGAAGAGGAAGTTCTTTCGAAAGAAGAGGAAAGAGGAAAAAGCACAGGTGCCCTGGTGGCCACTCCGTCCATAGTAATCACAGCTTAAATGAGAGATAGCATCCATTCAATGTGGATGCTCTCTTTAGACAAAGCAAATCGCTTTTTCGATGTGCTTTGGCAGTGTGGATGCTCTGTTTTGGAAGACTTTTTTTCGGAAGATCTCTTCCGGAAAAGCTTCTTCCGAAAGAAGCCTGCAGACTAGACATAGCCCCAGTATGAAATGAGGAAGAGAAGAAAGGAATAGTAAAGCAAAAATCTAATGAATGTAAAGTGAAATAGAATCAAGGAAAGACACCAAAGAATGTCTCAGAAAGAAAAGACTTAAAAAAGGAAGAAAAAAGCAGCATAGTTACAGTAAGTTATCTCCATTAGTTTTGTTTGTTCAACAACAACAACAACAAAACCCTGAATGATGTTACATTATATACATGCAAATACTTCTTGCTTTCTTTCTCCCATTACATGGCCAGTTAGCTTTCATTAATATGTGCTCCTAAGACAATGTCTGGGCTGCTTGAGCTCTCCAGTCCAGCTCTCAAGCTGGTAGAAATTGAACAAACACTGCAAAATTCTGTGCACTTGCAACTTCCTTTTTTTCGTATTAAAATTCTACATGAGATACTCTCCCTACTTGGTATTCATGATCTTAAAATGTATGTACCTTGTTATGTCCTCTACTGCTTGTTTCTTAGTCATAGTCTAAAAAAATATAGAGAGAGTAGAGTTGACAGACTTTCTGGGCCCCTGGGCAAGGGGAAAAGAGGGACTCTTGGGGCCAGGCCCTGGGATATTTGCCCTCTTTGCATGCCACCCCTCTCCCCCTATTTCCATGCTAATCATACACCAAATTTAAAACATTTTTATAATATTTTCAGTTCTGTCATTCATGGAAGTTTAATCCTATGCAACACACTTCAGTTAAAATTAGAAATTCACAGGCAGCCGAATTTGTTGGGTTAGTGCCATCCAGTCTTGATATCTTATTCATAATCTGTTCCAACAGACAATTAAGTATATAATCACAAGTACCTAGTTAAAATCAGTCTATTAATTGAGTATATAAAACCCTAATCAATGATGTAAGCATTAATTTATAATCCACTGAATAGAGTACCGTATTTACTGGATAGTGAGCCAGAAATAACCCTTCAAACCTGATCAGTTTTATTTAAAATAGAGACCATGCAAAAGTTATTGTTTGGGGCTAAGTATATTTAAGAAGATTGGGAAAAGCATCCAAATTTAATATTTGATATTAAGAAATGACCAAATTTGTGTAAAAAGAAAGTCTATACATTCTTACGTAAGAGAGAGAACCTGGCTGACGTTCCTCTTTTTCTTGTCTGGTACACTGTTGGTTTTTTTCCCTAGCAGCTGAATGAGTGGGATAACTTGACTTAATCATACTTTCTCTGCACTGTCTGTTTTTGGGAAGTAACAATGTGTTTCAAGTATTGAGTTGATGCTCTAGCATAGTCAGTTAAACAGAAATAAGCCAACAATGTCCCTTCTAATAACTTTGTATGTGACTTAAAAACTGCTAACCTCTCGATTGTGAATACTGTATCTTCAATGGGGTAATAGGTAAAATTTCATCTGGTTGAATAAACTGTTGCTGTACAATAAAATGAATTAATTTAATTGGGTTCAGGGCAACTCATTTGTTTTTCAAGAGGGGTCAAATTCCTTCTTCTCACAGTTAAATTTCATTGTACATAAAGAATTTCCATATTCCACCTGTGCTAATACCGCACTCTCAAAATCTCATTACCAGTAAGTATTTCATGTCTATTTTAAAGGTGATGCTTTTAATTTCAAAAAGTGTCACCTTCAGAAAGGAAGAGGGTAAATAGGTGAGATAATTTGACATTTACTTTTTATATATATATCTAATATAACTCCTCTTGCCCTTTTCCTTTGTAACTGATTAGCCCTAACCTTCTAAGTATTTTCGTGCACAGAAGCATCTGTCTCTCAATGTTCTGTTTGTTCTCAAAGCAGAAAGTGTGTTTAATTTTTTTGAAATAAATAAGTGAAGCCAGAATTAAATGTATACAACATATTTATATTTGCTGTCCTTGCTATAATTTCTTAATTCATGGCCCCTCACCTATCCATGGGAAACCTTTCATAGCAAAGCTCTCCTTGGCTGCAAATGTTTGATGCTGTTGCCACTTCTTTTCCTACAACATCTGACATCGTGAGTGACAATTACGACCCCTGGCGGGGGAACTTTCTCAGTCTGGTGTGAGGTTTGATTGCTTTAATTGTGATGCTGTCCTTAGATTTCAGCAACAGATCAAACATTTCTACTGGTGGTCTCATTTCTGCTTCCATTGAAGTCAAATTCCTGTTGCCTTCAGTGGAAACAAGACTGGACCATAGGAAAAAAAAATGGAACAGGTAAGCAAAATCCTAAGCCATAAACCCAAGAAAAGTGTAAGTGCTAACTGAAGGTGCCACACAGGTAACAGTCTTTCATTTGAGTTAGAAAGAAGGAACATGCTGTCTGAGATTGTTATGGCTTGCCTAATAGTGAGTGGTACCTCACTCTAATCTTTGTTTTGTTTTTTGTAGTTTTTTTTTAAATAAGAAAGCTCATAGTAAAATTGAGTTATCAAAGAAAAAAAGATAAAGTACTAATTTACTGTATACGCTCTTGAATGGTGGGCACCTTATTTATTTTACTACTGGGCCTAAATGATTATCTAGTGACCCTCATAGATTCTACCTGGAGACATAAAGCAAAGAGTTGCATACCTCCAAAAGAAAAAAAATAGTAGGCTGATACTTGTGGTGCTATGCAGAATCACACTTTCTTTTAAAAAAAATGCATTAATAGCCCTTCTGTTAAATAACATGGGACAAGCACTGAGCCCCAGAAATTAACTTCGTCCCTCTTCCTAGTTCATTGTAAGATGCTTCCAAAACACAAGACAATTTCAGGCATGAATTCTCCTGGGGTCCGAGGGCTTTTGTAGATGATGGTAGGTGCTCTTCTCATAATGTTCCAGACAAAACCAGAAAGTACAGAAGTGAGGAATTTTTGTAACAGTGTAGAGGCTCAGGAAAAGATGACTTCCCTAGCTGTGTGTGCTGTAAATCTGGAAGCAGACACTCCTTTCACAATAGGGAGGAGGGTGAGAAGATCATAGACAGGACCAGTTGGGACAATGATTCACATGTTCACTGGTTTCCCCATTCTCCTCCTGATGACCTGTAATGCACAGGTATGGAGAGAGGGCTCTGCTTCATTCTCTTCTCTCCCTTCCCCATTTCTTTGCCTCATCTATGATGCAGGGAGCAGAGTACCTCACATAGCATGAAGGTAAAGGAACCTGCCTTGCTACTCCTGCTGACATTGGAGCAAGCAATTAATGGGAGATGACTGACTGGCTCTTGTTTGGAGTTAGGGGAGAAGATATCTTCTGGTCAATAGCCAGTTTGGTTCTGTTCTAGGTGCTGAATCTTTGGTGATGATAACTGATAGGTTGATTGCCAGTTTTGTTTAGGGCCTGGAGTTGATTTTTGCCAAACTATTTAAGGGGTTTTTTGGGGGGTTTTTTGGTGAGGTTTTCCCATTTTCTGTCTGGCATCCGGGGAGGTCTGTGTTTGAAATTTTAAATTACATTAATCACAACTTTGAATTCCAGTATGGTTGGGGGATTAAAAAAACTGTCTCGTGATATTCTGAGAACTCAATGGGCTGCTTGGGTTTTGGTCTTAAGCATGGCTTAGCAGAAGATGGGGTTACTCTCACCTCGTTGCCTTTGCTTCCTGTCTTTAGGGAAATTGTGTACAACTCCACCTTTCATCCAGGATCACTGGGCAGGCCTGAGAGCTTAGAGGGGGTTTTGCCCTTAAATCCATCCCCACATTTGTAAAGGCTAGAACCATTGCTGCCCACTTGAATTGTATACTAGAATGGCCATGCCAAGTTTCCCCTGGGTAAATGGTTTTAATAAATTTGCAGCTTTTGCATTTAATCATATTGTGGCATTCATGTTTCTTTGTTTATGTCCTACACCTTAGGCAGGTTTGAGTTGGATTGAAGAGATAAGTGAAAATAGTCATGTTTTGTTTTATTGCACTGGCTCACTCATCCTTACTTTTAAACCACCTTTCAGTTTCTTTGTAAAACTCTTAAATGTCAGCATAATCCTTTTCCTCCCTTGCAAATAGTATTCATATGACCTATTTTCAGAATTTCATTTTAAAACTAAGATAAGTCAGCAAACCCATCCAGGCTTAGGGTTATATACAATATTGCCACATAATAATAAAAAATCTAAATAATTTAAATTATTTAATATAATTTCAGCTAATCTCATTTGCCTGAGTCTCTGTGGAAGTGTAGAAAAAGATAATTGAAAATGTTTTAATGGCTTGAACAGACATTCATCATTAATATATTCAGACATGAACAAGTCTAATTTATGACTAGGTTTTGCAACAATTAAGTGAGAGTTAACTTCAAATAATGCTCCACAGACCAAATATAATCATGACAAACTTTCTTTTAAATGTTATGTTTATTGTGTTGACAGAAAGTACTCAAAATGCATTGACTTTCTTAGAACCTTAGTATTATGAAATAACTGTTAAAGTTGGCCCTTTCATGCTTTCTACTTCTTTAGCTCACTCAACAAGAGTTGTAGGGTCCTCTGATGGTATATGTCGATGTTTATGGCAAACCCTTATATCCCCTCAAGGCAGTATGGTTTCTCTCAGATCCAAGATCTACCTGAGTAAATTTAATTGTAGAATCAGGGCCATAGGACATAAAATAACATGCTATAAACTGCTGGAACTATCATTTCTCAAATTTAGTATTCAGACAGTTCATTAGCAGCCTTTTTCTGTATTAGTAAAATAAGTTTAAAATTGCGTTATAAAATTTGAATAGCAATAGGAATCTGCAGATTATCATTCTTCAAAGTACCAATAATATATTGGGTGGGGGCAGTGATGGGGTGTATTCTTCATCTAGAATGCTTAATCTTTTGGCCATGTAGTCATTCAGGCCAGATGGTTATTAGCCATCTGTGTCTTCTCCCACTCGCTTCTCAGGGCCTTCTTCTGTGCGGTCCCATCAGAATGGGAGACACACCCCTCTCGCCTCCATCACTGATCCAATCTGACATGTCTCCTTCAGGGAGCTTTACAAACTGCCATCTGTGAACTTCTAAAAACTTAATTGAGATAGATGTCAGTAAATGTGTTCCTCTGCCCTCTTTCCTTTGCTGATGGATGTACATGCACTGTGGAACTGAAAGATGCATGCTTTCAACAACTGCATTGCTTTAGTTATTCTACTTCACTCCTTGTTTAGATAGATTATAAGATTTTCATTCTAACATCTTGTCTTTCTGTCAAATATCTTGCACAGAGTTGTTGCTTTACAAATAACAGATAACTTTGCCCAGTGGTCCTTATTAGATGGATAAAGGATCACTGCATTAGCTGTTTTCCACTACAGGTACAGTTCAGAAATGGCATTAACATCAATATATGAAGTCTTCAGTGTACTTCTGAATTTTCTTGTGCTTAATACAATTATTTTTTGTTAGAGGAATTTAAGTTTATAAAAAGAGCAGACATGGAAAAGCAAAAGAGAAAAAAGGCTATTCATTAATATGGTCCAATTAAAATTAAATTATCTTCCCAATAAAAGATTACTAGTTTGACATGGAAGTGGGAGACTCAAAATAGCTGATCATTACATGGTAAATCCTACTAGTTCTTTTATATAAAATAATTGCATATTTAGAAAATCCTTAATCCACAGTTTATTAGTGTAATACACCACAATCTTGTCAAGATAGGTTTTGATTAGTGCATCTTCATCCAGGGTGGGCTTTTCTCAAACACTGCACATTAGTTTCTGCCTGCTTTCTTTGAAGACAGTCTCTTTGGAATACCCGTTGATTTCAGTAAGAGCCAAATTAGGATAATGCTGAGTGCTTTAGAAGAGCCCACCATTTAAAGAGTAACTTCAGACTTCTGACATTTCTCGTGAAAAGGAGCTAATGCTATACCCAAAAGCCTCATCTCAGATTTGGACTAGCAGCTATCAACTGCTTTTTTTAAAAGTAGCTTTCTCCTGAAACTTACATATTGCAAAATTGAGCACCCCCACTCCATCACATTGAAGGACTGCTATCCCATGTGTGAATGTAATTCTCATTTTCCTTAAAAGGATCAAGACACAATTTTTAATGTGACTGACTTCCATGTAAGAAATGGAAACACCCTAACAAAGTGCTGTTAGCTGATCAAGAAACAAAACAAAAAGCATGCAACAGATACAGGACTGAAAGAAATGCATTTATAAATATAGATTAGGGATAGTCACTACCCGCAGAAATATTAGTAAATATTAATCTTCAATCCTCTTTCATGTGCATTAGTTTCATTTGCATATTAACTAGTCTCCCAGAATCTTTGATACTAGAAAAGAGTATTTTATTCAAAGTCACAGAGAGGAGGTTCTTAACCTGTGAGTGACTTTCATTCAGGAATTTTGTATGATTGAATATTCAACTGTACCTTATTTGTGGTGTCTTCAAGTCTATGGAAATCTAGATGTCTAGAGAAAAGACCTCTCAAACTAGAAAATGTGTCTACAGTAATATGTTGTAAACATGACTAGGTAATTGGTAAAGATCGTTGGCGCCCATGGTCTAAATGTGTTTTTTGGTTGATAAGAGGTACTTGTTACTGCATATGTTTTCTGTAATGACTTAAGGATCCACTGACAGATTATTTTTAACTCCTTAAGAACTGCCAGTTGTCTCAGCTGTAAATAGTAATGATTGGATTAGAGTTCCCTGTGGCTAATGGATTGTGTAAACTAAAGATACCATAAAAGAGATTTTTGTTATATGGTTAGGTAAAATGAAAATGTCAAAAAAGAAAACAGAGAACAATTTTCCTTCCGAAAAGGATTTTCTTTCCTCTGTAAGACAGAGTTGGAAATTTAGGTTGGGAAGTGCAGAATACCAGCTGCAGAAGAGAAAGAAGGAGAGTCCAGCTCTTTACCTTACACCTGGGAAAATATATCTGCTCTTTCTATATAATGTGTAGTCCTGTATTAATCTTAGATTCATAATTTTGTTTAAATAATCCTATTTTATCCTGTCATTTGACAATTACATTCAAGTATGTGGTAGAATCTATTTTGTTTTTACAAGTAATTTTTGAAAATCAAACATTACTTTGTTGCGATGGTCCATTACATGCAATACCCAAGCAAATTTTGTTTTGTACTAATTTCTGAAAAATATCTAACCTGTACATTACATCAGCTTTGTCCCAGTCTTACAAGAAAAAGCCATTTTATGTTCTGTGCAGTTGTCCCTTTGTGGATTCCACCTCCCTAAGTGAATGTAGTGACTCCTGAATTAGAATATGCTAGCCAACAGTGTAGCAACTATGGTAAAGAGAGAGAGATATCCTGGCATTTTCCTATGCCCTGGTGATCTTCAATTTCCATGAAGGACCTTTGGATAACAGGCAGATGGCACTATTTAGAGATGTTTATAAACAGGCTGGGCCAAGCCATTAAAAGTTATGCCTCAGGCGCTGAACTGCTCCAGTATCGGTTTGTGTATGTGAGAGTATATTTGGATGCGTGCAAAGATGATTCCAAGGGGCATGAAGGATGGTCCTGAAAATCTGGGTTTAGCCCCATAGATGACATTTATTTTTCTCTTTCCAAATGAATGATAATAAATATAATGAAGAAATTGTTCATTGGATAATTTAATACCAAATTTTGGGTTGTAGTGAATTTTTTGAGCTCTTATAAAGCTGTAAAACTAGAGAGTTTAAAAATGGTAAATGCTCCCTAAAATTTACATTTTAGGAAACCTGTAAAAATGTAAATAAATTCAGTAATTTAAGGTAGGGTCTAATCTGCAATCCTTTTCTGCACAGGTGGTATTTACACACAAGTAATCCTCTTGACCTCAATGGAAGCATTTGCATGAGTAAAACTTTCAGGATCAGCCCCTGTATATCCCTTAACAATTAAAGGTTAAAAGTTGGCCAAGAACATTATTTCTGAATTGTGCTGAAAGTCTTGTTACTGTATGAAAATGATCTTTCTGCATAGAAATGATGGTATAATTTATGTATGACTGAACAACATGAAATATGCATTTTGGAATTTATGTGCACCAACTCATGTGCTCTTCTCTCCTCCAGGATGTGAAGCTGATAAGTGTTGAAGTTGCTGGGAAAACGAGATTGCTAGAATAGCTCTAACATGTATCATTATAATAGCATCTCCTAGTACCATTTCAGGGACGATAACATTTCCATTACTACTTCCTATGGTGTAGAAATTCACATGGTTCTCTGTTGCTGTAGCTTTGGTTTATTTTTGTTGTTTATTTTTGTAATACATATTTTCATATTTAACTTCTTGTATAAATTGAGACTTTTATCTTTTCTCCCATCTATTTAATATTACAAAGGAATTATGTCCAGGCATAGTAATTTTTTTCACAGATTAAAAATATTTAATTGGTATGATGAAGAAAATAATGTATGTCAGTCTGGTTGCCCAGTATCTTTAAAGTGCCTTCCTGCCCAGATGATGCATTCAGAAATAATTATAACTTCATAAAATATTAAAAACTGCAAGTGCTAGAGATAGGGCAAAGGTGTGTGGGGGAAGGAATATTAACTGTTTTATTTTAAAATAGGAAGAATGAACTAATCTCAATATCTAAACAGATGTATTTCATATTCTGTGGTCACCATAGGAAAATTTAGCTCACTGTTACTATTGTTGTTATTTCTAATAAGGTCTAAGGACCCTAGTAAAAGATCAGAGCTCAGCTTTAATAAGCACTGTTCAAATTTAATAACATAGGCAGTTTGTGCCCTCAAAGAGCTCACAATCTATTGTCTTTCAGCCATACCCAACAGGTAAATAAATTGACAAAGCAAGGGGAGGGAGGGCAAAATGAGTTAGCCCCTGGCAGGCTGCCGGCACTTTATTTACCTGTGCATCTGCAGGTATAGCCGCTTGTAGCTTTGATTAGCTGGAGTTCGCAATTCCCAGGAAATGGGAGCTATCAGAAGTGGTGTCCCAGTTTATGTCGCTTCCCACGGCTCCCATTGCTCACGAACGACAAGCTGTGGTCAACAGGAGCTGCGAGCAGCCGCACAGGTAAATAAAGTGCCACTGGCTCACTAGGGGCTAGCTAACTGTGGTGAACCACCTCTGGCCTATTGCACACCCGAGGCTAGAGTGTGCCTGAAAGATCTCATGTCTCTACCCTCTTGTCCATGGGTATGGGAGAAGGAAAGAGAATGTAGAAATCTATTAACCTACCCATCTTCATCCCTTCATACACCTGGCATGCTAATGCGACAACCTCCTTCTTGGCTGAGACACCAGGGATCGAACCAAGCACTTGCATATCTAATAGCACAAGATTCTACAGTTGGAACTAAAGCTTCCTAGCAACTCTCATTCTCTGTAGACCGTCAGAGGGCCCTTATAATACACACTCACCAGTGGGTTACTTATTTTCTCTGCTCAACAGAAGCTCATTAAAGCACCTAAGGCCCCACAATAATTTAAATCATGGCTTTCCAAAGCTAACAGCACTAGCTCTGCATCTTACATTAACAGTGAAGGCTGTGTAGCTGGGGGCAATAACAGCTCCTATCATCTGTGTTCAGCAACTGTAACATGCTTTCAAGTAGGTTACCCTGGAAAAAGAGAAATTGCAGAAAGTGGGATTCCAAGCCAGATGGATGATGCACATCCTCTACTGCACTTTGTTCTTACAGCTGGAACTGAACTACTGCTGTTTGTTGCGGAGGGACTCACTGTGAATGAGAGTTGAATTTCCATTAGTGTGACTTCACAGTTTTTAGCATAGTGACATATTCAAAATATAACTTAGGTGGAGTTCTACAAACAACATCATGGATCCCAAAGTGACTTTGACCTCTAGAATGACTTTGTCTTTACCTGTTATAATGGCAATGGTAATTAAACAGAATCTACCTTAAACAGACTCTACCTTGAGATAAGTTGCCTTCAACTGTAAAATATAAAATGAAAGTCAGTCAATTTAATTTTACCATAGGAATTTATTTTTGCTATGCTATAAAAAGAATGTTGAAAATATGTTACTTAATTAAACTAATAAAAATATAAATTAAAGGGTTGATTGCGTGCTTAACCATCCCTTACACTTAATAGAAACCACTGTGTACGTGTACAGTGGATCTAGGAAGATCTTTACTGTATCTCTAATCAATGCCATTGCTGTCTGTATCAGCATAAACTGACATTTTTACTTACATTGTATGTATGAAATGCTTACCACGAAAGATAATAGCTTGAGTGCCATTTCTTTTTGTTATTGTTGCTATTTGACTAAGACTTAAATGTAAATACAGGGCTAAATATAGATAATCCCAGGAAGCAGCCATCTCAGCTGGCCCTTTCTGAAGTGTCTAGCTAGCCTAGCTACCATTCTCCTTTTCACTAGAGAATTTTGGTTTACAGCTTTGCTCCTGGCACTTCCCAGTTAGCAGCCTTCAGTCTCCCTGTAGATTCTCACTTTGAAGCACTTCTCCCCCTGCGGCTCCCAGTTAGCAACCTTCCATCTCTCTGCAGACATTTTCTTTACAATTTCTCTTCTAACAGCTTTTTAGACTATCCATCTACAGTTCATTTTCGCAGTTCACAGACAAGAAACTTGTTTGTCATTTTCATCATCATGAAAGACAAAGTAAAGCTTCTAGATTCCAACTATCTAAAGGGGATGCCTGAAAGCATGCATTTATGAGGCACACAAAGCTTTTAAGAGCTGTACACATCCAGGCTGAGGGACTGTGCATGAAGGAATTAAGGGCTACTACTCTTAAGGGGTGATAGCTTTCAGTGAAAAGGGTACTGTCTCAATTGTAGAAAAAGAATAATATGGTGACTAAGACTTAGCATTTGCAGTATTCCTCCTGCCTATACAAATGGTAGTGGTTTAATCAGGAGAGCCCTTACATTTCTTACCTCAGTCTTTTCCTACCTCAGTCCTTTCCTGAGTCCTTTAAGCTTGTTTTCACTTACTTTGCTTCTTTGGAAATCCAGTTTATACGAGCCTTACAAAGGTCAATATTATAGATTGCTTTATACAAAAAAAATCAAGCATTTGTGTGTTTGTGGTGGGGGAGCTCAATAGCTAAATGTGGCCTTGCCTGCACATGGGAACACTACAACTTACCACAACAGCCTGGCATTTGTCAATGATGGTCAGTACATAAGGTACAAGGTAAAAAATGAAGTTGAATAGTAAAACCAATACCAACTGCCCGCAGGAACAAAATAATTTGTTTAACAAAATAATTATTTAAAGAGAAAAATGGGTACTTTGTTCAGCCTTGAGCTTTGTGTAATATACAGTACCCCATCTCAAGAAACAGGGTTTTTTGGTTTGATTTCCCTAGGCCATATTGGTTTAGAATCTTGGTGATCATGATGATTTGCATATAGAAAAATCTCGATAATTTTACTTTTCTGAGTAAATATTACCACAGTATTTCATATCTTTAATAGATTGAATACGATTGTATTAAAACCTGTATGTACTTTTGAGTTAAATGAAACAAAAAAAGGTCCCTCTATTAAATAGTACAGGTATATTGATTACATATTTCATTTCCCTGAAATCTCTTATCCCAAATATATCTTCATTCTAGCTTATATGTTTTCAACCTGTGTTGTAGTTCCATGGGTACAATTTTCATACCATATTAGCAGTATAAGCATACAAAAGCCTTGAAATTATGTAAAAGAGAGGATGGGTGGTCTTTTGGTTATGGTGACAGTTTGGGAATTTGGAGATCTGTGTTAATGTTCTAACCTGCCATAGAGTTCTTGCAAGACCGTGGCAAAGTCATTGAGCATCTTTGTGCCTCAGTTCCCTATCTGTAAAATAATATTGAGAATAAATACATGAAAAATTGTGAGAAGTTCAAATACCAGTGATGAGAATTATGTAAGTACCATAGATAAATAGAAATGTACTAGCACTTGTGTAAATAATGTAAAGCTGAATGGCCATTGTGATCTTTCTATAAAATGTGTATTTTCTTTAATTTAAGAAATAAATTAATAGAAACATAGAATACTAGAACTGGAAGGGACCTCAAGAGATCATCAAGTCCAGTCCTCTGTCCTCATGGCAGGACCAAGCACGGTCCATATCATCCCTGATAGATGTCTGTCTAGCCTGCTCTTAAACATCTCCAGTGATGGATATTCCACAACCTCCCTAGGGGATTTATTCCAATGTTTAATCACCCTTACTGAATATTATCGTGTTTGGATTTAATAATAACCTTACTAATGCTATGTAATTTATCTCATTTAGCTCTTTGGCTTTGCTCTTACAGAGTTTTGACTCATAGGACTTAATTGATTTTCCCCCATCCCAAATTAGAGTTGACAGGCCATTAAAAATCTGGTTGGCAGTGCAGTGGGGTCCTGGGGCTAAGGTAAGCTGCTTATGTGTCGTGGTTCTGTGTGGCTTCTAGGAGCAGCTGCCATGTTCCTGCAGTCCCTAAGTACAGGGAGGCTCTGGGCACTGCTTCTGTTCCAAGTGCTGCTTCGGAGTTCCCATTGGCTAGGAACTGTGATCAATGGGAGCTGTAGGGGTGGCACCAGCCAGCATGAGAACAGTGAGTGAAGCCTCCAGGGCATCAGGGATCTGACAGACCCTTCCTAGGAACTGCAAATCCCCTTCTTCATCCAAACTCCTCCTGCAACCCCCCTCTCCCATACACCTCTACTAACCACTCCAGGTCTGAGCCCTCTCCTGTACTCCAAGCACAGGTTAGGACCCTTTTGGGATAGTCTGACTGAAAGCAGTATAGTGTGAGACCTTTTCCCAGAATTCAAATACTCAGCCCCTCAGGGAGTTCAACACTAGATAAATGAAATCTGTCATCTGTCTCTCGTGGTCCACTGTAGCCATTCTTCATGGGCTATCCCACATGTCCTCAGGAAAATTAAGCTTTTTCACTGTTTGCTGTCTCTTGCTAGTGGGCGATCAGTACTGTGGCCTCTTTATTTTTTGTACCTCAACTGTCAGCAGTGGGTATGACCCAAAGCAGAAAATATGAAATTGCAGATGCACAGGCCAATATTTCTAATCTTCTCTACAAGATAATACATGTGTACAAATGGGATAATCATGTTCAGTAAATCACAACTTTTCCAATGTTATGGGACCCCACTTGCCCAAAGCATCTCTTCAGTTATGGCATTCATATCATCAGCATATTTTCATAAAGTATATGGAATGGCCCATCATCCCCAGCCAGAGTCCTCAACCCTCTTCTGTCGTGTCCCTGCCTTAGTCCAAGTGAAAGTGAGCAAGGGTTGGGGAGAGCAAGCATTTGCGGGAGGAGGGGTAACGCGAGTGGGGTGGAGGATCTCAGTGACAGGGTAGGGCACAACAGGGGTGTTCAGTTTTATGTGGGTAACCCTATCTCAAAAGGATCTGTGCTCCATAGTGGTGATATAATAAAACCACATAGAAGTATATTTAGAAAATCTGTTGACCGACAGGATACTGGAAACTTATTTTTCAGCTTTCTGCAATGTATTCAATAATTAAAACTGTACACGGCTCACCTTGGGTTCATTTTTACAATAAAGGCCTGATGGGATCTCACCATCAAAGTAAAAATAGAAAACCAGGCATTCAGAAACAACCTCCTTCCCCCATCCTCAAATTTGGCAGATAAGAGCTTCCAGTGCAGATAATCCAGTTCCAAACTGTTTAACTTTTTAAAGCTTTGTAACTATCCCAAGATCCAATCCTTTTTGGTTAGAACTACACAGGAAAATTAATAAGAAAATGCATACTCTTTAAATATTACTTCTCAGAACTGTATATGTTGGAATGTATTAGATCATTTTGGAAACTCTCCAATTTATGGAAAACTTGGTTCTTGTAGCCAAATGTCTCCTATTGTGTAGAGGTAATATTAGACTCCTCTTATGATAGAAGCTAGGCACAGTGGCAGGATTGACATGGCAGCTGAAGAGAGGAGGAAAGGCATGTCAGAACCTCTGATTAATTCCTAGCAGATGGGAACTGAGATGTCTTTCTTATTTTGCTTACTTGACCCTTTCTTCCCTCCTTTTCTTGTACCTTTTTGATCTCTTGTCTGTGTACTCCCTATATATGTTAAACTATATTATATACATTTTCATGGTACTTAAAGACTAACTAATATGCTATTGAAACAACAATGATACTTTGGAGGATTTTAGAGGACCATGTAAGATGACTCTACCCACTTGGATTTCTATCTAAGATGTCTAAAGAACACCAGAAAAATGGATTTTTGCAAAATAATTCCTTGAGTACACTGCTATACGCCAATCATGGACCAATGGTCCAATGTATGGTCAACTCATGTGTACTTATTCTGTCTGCCTACCTACCTATTCATCCACTAGTTTTATCTGAGCTTTTTCCACGTAAAACAATAGCAGTAGCGAAGTCCCTTCTGGCCTTCCTGGAGTCACTGGCACTTCTCCCTTTCTGAGAAGGGTCAGACTTTTTGTGTGTATTGGGATGGTTGTAAGGGTTTGAGAATAGAATGGGGTGTTCAGATAATGAGCATCACATAGGGTGGAAAAGCTTTCTCACAGAGAGTGGTCTTGCAGTGGTCTTTCATAAAGATGACGAGATGCTGGCTCATTTTTCCCATGAAAAATAGGTCTGGAGCAAGATTCCTTAGATCAAAAATGCTTTGCTCTCAGCTTTAACATGTTTCCACACTTTGTGATCATTAATACTATTTTGTAAGACTTTTTATTATTCCTTAATTTTTACAGATCAATTTTCTGAGTGTTGTGGAACCTGTTCAAATGAGCATGTTTTGATGTTCACATAAGTATTTATTCTATCCATATTCCATGGCTGGCCAGGATTTTGCTTTAAGTGTAAGTGGACATTATTTTTGACACATTTGTTTTGGTGATATTGTGGAATGTTATGGTGTAAATAATGTCACAATACTCTTAAATCACGTGTGTTGTATTTTTTCCCCAGTTTGACCTGCTTGTATCTCACACACACGGACACATATGCACATTCTCATGTGTGTTAAACTGGATATTTTTGCTGCTGTTTTTGAAATGTGTATGTTCAAGATAAAGGAGAAGAAGTTCAATTACAAGAGCAAAATGAAAGACAACATTTGCGGGAGCAAAAACAAGAAGTTTTCTCTGAACTTTATCATTTATCATTTTTTTTCATATTAGAAACAGATAGATAAGCTGCATACAGTTCCAGTGTGAAGGCAGTGGAGTGTAGAACTGCATGCCCCTGTCAAATTGATAGAGTGGAGATGTTGAATGAGATAATGGAAACTTTCTATTCATTGTGGACTGGAATAAAGAAACCATTTCTAGTCATTCATCAGCATTGATTGCCTTGGTGCTTGAGGCTTAGATCACAACTTAGAGTTTATAAACAGAGTCAAACAAATATGGTGATCAACTTTGGAACTGCAGTTAGCTTATTTTGTACTCACTAAAATATTTAACAAGTAAACTAGATGTAGATCATGAGCATTCTATGATAGTCTTCCAAACTCTTTGACATACAGTACAATTTATAGTAGTTCCAGAACAAATACTTCTTGAGGTTCGCTTTTGTTCAATATCATGACATTTAATATTCATAATATTGTAGCGCCATCCAAAAACTTAAGGGAAGGTTCCCTACCAAAATTATGCTATACAGATGATGGCAACAGCCTGAAGAGCTTAGTCTTGCAACCAGTGATATACAAAAGGGGAAAATGTGGGTCTGTGGGATACTGTCAAATCGATATTTTCCTGTACATATGTTTGTCTTTTCACACAATAATTATGAATATATAAAACAGGCAACTATTTCCATCTGCCTGTCAAGCCATTATTAACTCATGGGAATATTTAAAGGCTCTAACCCAGAGGTGTTTGTTATAGCAGGAGCATCCATGACTGCTGTAGAAGAGCTTACATTAAAAAATTGCATGTTCTGTCACTGTATGTAGATGTTCCTTAGTTTCAGGCTTTTTTTAAAATTAAATTATGAGCAGAATAGAAAAACACATTCCCCAAACAGTTATTTTTTTTCAAACCTGTGTTAGCCCAAAACAGCGGGGAGTACACAGATGAAATGGACAAATAGGTCTCTCAGAGGAGGCTTGAGTATTTCATTGAAACCTGGATTGACAGGGTCACAAACCTTGGAAAACAGTGCACCGTGTATGTAGAGGAATTTTTGACCAGTAATAGTACTAAAGTGGTCACGTGCCCAGCTAAAAAGAGGTTATGTTGCCCATGTGTCTTTTCAATAAAGAGGTCTTAGAGGTGCTGCTCTTCCCTGGCTGCCATTACCCTCTCCTGATCCTTGTCATATCCTGGTTTGTCGCTCACCTGTGAACTCCTGTGGTGAACTTAATGGTCATGTTCTCCTCCTCCTTTCTCACCTTCAGAGCCTCCTTCTGTAAGTGCAAAGACAAAAAAGGTTTGACAGAAGCAATCAAAACTGTTCTATATTAAAATGCTGGTGCTGTTGACAGACACTAAGAAAAGTGAAGAATGCCTCAATGAGGCATATACGTAATGAAATAAGTGGTTTTTTTCTTTTGTTTCGAAATATTCAAATTACAGATTATTTACTGAGACAAAAATGCACAACTTCTCATGAATTCAGCTACTGAAATCTCCAAGAATTGAAAACAACTACAGGTTGAACCTCTAAAATCTGGGGCTCTCTAGTCCGGCAACATCCATTGTCCGGCAGGACCACAGATATTGCTGGATCCAAGTGCTCCGGCTGGCCAGGTTCTGAAGCACAGCCTGGGCTGAGCTGGTGGTGGGGAGTGCAGCCCCAGTGTGCCAGAGTGGTGGGGAGCACAGCCCTTAGGGCAAGGAGTGTAGTCTCAGCAAGGGCTGGAGGCAGTGGGGCTGGCGGCCAGGAGCACAGTCCCCAGCTGGGGCTGGTGCGGTGGGAAGACACAGCCTTGATTGGGGCTGGCACAGTGGTAGTGGTGAAGCAGGAGCACAGCCTCCGCCAGGGCTTGCACAGGGTGGGATGAAGATAGTGAGGGCAGCAGAGAGCCCAGCCCCAGCTGAGAGCAGCACTGACAGCCAAGTAGGAAGCCTTGACCTCCTCTTGTCCAGCAAACTCTGTGGTTCAGGACCACTCAGGTCTTGAGGATGTTGGAGAAGGGAGATTGAACGTGTATTAAATCTCCACTGATAGGTCTTCTGGATCTCTTATACATTATTTACTTCCTTAAAGGTAGAGAAGATATGTTACAATATGAGCTTTTTCATAACTTTTAATTACCTTACAAATGTGCAACACCTTTTGCTATTAAGAAATTAAATATTATTTATTTATTTATTTATTGCTTGTAATTACAGCATAGGTAAATCCAGATATGAAGACAATATAAAATGCTTAACAATTGTTAAAAAGGCATGTCTTTTAAATATTAAAAAGAAAAATATGTGTAGAACTTAGAAACCTCACTGGTTCTGTTGTTTGTTAATATTTGCTTATGTGTGCAGATGGAAATGTCAGTAACTATTAAAGGAGCTATTGTGAGAACAATAAACTTGTTACCGACAGTCTTGCTAGCTGTTAAGACTGGCCAGTTTTAGGGAAGGGCAGTAAGAAGGTGTGGTTGGGGATTTCTGGTGGCTTTTGATGTTTCAGACTTCCCTGGTTATATCAGTATAGTTATAGGCTTGGATATGTGGTAGAAACTGCACTGGTTACATTAACAGTGTATGTAGTAGGCTGAAGATAGCCATCTCTTTCTTCTTTTTGGCTGACTCATCTGGAGCAGCACAACAATTGGACTGGTGTCTAGATGAACAAAGGACTTGGTAAGAACTAGCTGTCTGTCCGCTACTTAATTCAGACAAGAGAGAAATGTTATTGATGGAGAGGGGAGCTAGAAGAAGGGGTGGAACTCATAGCAGTGCAACTGCCCCCTTCCCCCCCCACACTTTTTTGGTGGCCAAGGGAACTTTTTTCTGGCTATGCCAAATAAGAAGTGTGAAAACTTTTGTCTCTGATAGGTCTTGACCCAATTATGTATACCTTTATCATCTTGTGATTAGATTCCTATAATATAATTTATGTGGGGCTTCACCTTGGGATTCTTCAGAAGAGGAAGCTAGTACAAAATGCAGCAAGCTGCTTGTAAAGTAGAGTTCTAGGTTGTAAGCATATTAAACCAGTGTTTTCATGTTTATGTGGCACCCAATAAACTTATGGTTGGAATAGATGTTGATTTTAAACATCATTGATCATTGCAACTGAATCATTGGTGACCTGGTTGAGAAATTATTTTACCGGCAGATATGGTCAGGCTTAAGATCTGTAGAGATGTCTGATCTAGACAACCAATTTACATAAGCAAGAGGAAGCTGCTAGCAAGGTGTTCTCTAAATTGGTCCCTTGACTTTAGAACTTGCTTATGTCCTTGTTCCACCAATGCACAAATTTGTTAATCTTCTTGGTTATGTCTACACTACAGAGTTTTGTCAGAAAAATGGCCATTTTTCTGACAAACCTTGAGGAACATCTACACTGCAATTGCATTATTCTGCAAGAAAATAGAAAGAACTGAGGGTTTTTTCCATCATTGGTAATCCTCATTCTAGGACGAAGAAACCTTTTTGCGAAAGAGCTCTTTCACAAAAAAGTGTGTGTGGATGGGGAAGAAGGAGTTCTTTTGGAAGAAGAGGAAAGAGGAAAAAGCACAGGTGCCCTGGTGGCCATTGCATCTGTAGCAAAATCAGCTTACATGCGAGAGAGCGTCCATCCAGTCTGGACGCGCTCTTTCAAAAAAGAAGATTGCTTTCTCGATTCACTTTTCCAGTCTGGACACTCTCTTTTGGAAGTTTTTTTTGGGAAGATCTTTTCTGAAAAAAGCTTCTCCCAAAAGAAGCTTGTAGTCTAGACGTAGCCCTAGATTCACTGCAAAGTCCATGTCTTCCTCCTGCTCCTATCCTCATAACACATACACAGTCAGGCTCTCTTCTTAAACAATTGTGTGAGTGATCTATCATTATAGAGAAATTTTTTAATTTAATTTATGGCATAGCTTGGGCTATTCACCTATGGACGTTTTATGTATTCGAATAAATATATAAATGATAAACTAAAAAAAAGCTCTGTCATGGAATGTCTAAATAGCTTTAGATGACCAATTTAAATACTGCTTAGATTAGTAGTGACTGACAATTGCTACCTTAGGATAGCGTCATAGTGACCTGTGTGAAATATGTTGTCTGATTACATTTGCTAGTGGCCAGGTGTCTAAACTACAAAAACAACTACCACCATAATTGACAGTAATTGGCTCTATTTTTGGCAGTTTCTGCATAGAGGTCAAGCACTAAACTATATTCTAGGACATTTATTGAAGTATTTTGGAAGAATAATATGGGAAAATGTGTGATGCTGCTTTCTATACTCCATCTGTCCTGTGGGTTAATAGAGAACTTGAGTTTTCAAGACTGTCAGTTTTGCGTCTTTCAGAAGGATTGTGATCAGGTTTTTTAATGAAAAATGTAGCATGTAGATAAACTTTGTGCTGCTTATGTAATTTAAACCTGTAGCCGTATATGAACTCGTTGAGACATAGTCTTCAGTAGGAAAATATCTACTTGAAAACCTACAATTTTAAAATAAAGTTAAAAATTATCTTTTTTAAATAGGTGTTCTATATTCAATTTTAAGTGAGAAAAATAAGGAGGAAAATATTTGACAATGCAATTTTCAAGAGCAAAACATAGTCAAAAGAATATTGTATATGACTAAATTATGATTCATTATTACAGAATGTTGTAAAATGCATAACAAAATTGAAACCTAATAAATCTTTTTATATGGCATTAGTTACTTGGGAGAGCTCCTCCTTTTGAGTATATCTTCCCAATAATCAGTCACCAGCAGAAGTTCTGCTTTTGGTGATAAGATGAACCAGGACTAACATGGCACCATGCCTTGTATAATTGTGTGTTGACCTCATTTTTTCCCCCCGCGGGTGGCTGATACTATATTTTCTCTTCTGATGCCAGATTTATTGGTTCTTTCTGATTGAGTAGGTATGCTTCTTGAATTACCTAAGGTTGTTTTTGCTTGATAGTAGATAAAAAATGAACAGGAAATGTGAGCTTTTACCGTTTTCTTAAAGTTCTGTGTTGTACACTCATATTAGAGGGCAGAAGTCCTAGAATTATAAGTTACACCTAGAAAATAATTATCAAGTCACCTGCAATATTGTTCTAACATCAAGTCCTGCCCTCTGCTGTTTTGGTGTGCAAGACAGTCAGATGCGCATAAACGGTTCTTCTCCCAGGTAAATTGTAAAGCAAGATGCCTTCGTTCATGAAGAGAATGCACTTAAAGGAATAGTCAGCATACTACCCACTTGAGCACCTAGTATGTGTGGTATTATTACAAGTAAATTCAAACTGGCATCTCTGTTACTGAGAGGAAACATCAAACTCTCCTTTCTGTGCATTAGTCAGCTTGCTATAAGTAAGTACACGTCTAGCATTTGAAGTAAACTGTGATGTGCTAGGAATGACTGATTCTCCCTTCTACCATAATTATTTCTATTCAAATAGAATTTATCCAGTGATATTTAGAAGCTGAAAAGGTAAAAAAAAAAAAAATTACCCTTACCAATTTAATTGCAATGGTATATCTACCTAACAATTACTAAGCCAACTTGCAATATAGCGTAAAAAAAAAGTGACTTTGCAGTTACATTATATAGTACAGTATAGTAGATGGTGATAAAGCATGGTGGGTAGTGGACTTGAATTAGGAAAATGTGGTGTTCATCTACAGTTAATCCTAAAAAAGTGATGAATATATATAAAAATTAGCATTTTGCATGCAATTTTTCTGTAAACAGCAATTTTACATTTAAAATATAAGTATACCATCGTAGTAGCTTCAGAATTCACTTACAGTTTCCTATTTTTACTGTGGGAAATTATATAAATAGTACAAATACTATAGCTATCTGGGGCAAATCACAAAGCTTTCAGTGCAACTATTATGCCATATCATAGCAATGTATGCATTTCCCCCATGATATGGCTACTGGTAGATTTAGTCAATGATTTTATATCTGGCAGAAAAAGTGGGAAGTTTTCTAAACACTAACTGAGTTGGTCATTGTAATATATAATCCATTTATTTACAATAAAACCCTAGGCCTGGGATTTCAAAATTTTAACATTCAAAATTCAATGGGCATTAGGTCTCTGCATTTTTCAGGTTAATCTGAAATGCCAGCATAGTTACATATCTTGGGTTTAAAATTAAAAAAAAATTGTACTTCATAGGGAAGTCAATTATTATCCTTTTTATCAATAAGGTGAACAAACAGGACTTCAGCCGCGAGGAAAAATACTTTATTGGAATGCTTCAGTAATTAAATACTATGGTATTATATGATTGTTAACCCTTGTTACAGGAAGTTTAGATTTCTAGGGTTTTCCAAGTATGGAGCAGTAAAGCAGAGCTTCCAAAATCATAATTAACTCCACACTATTGTAGCATAATTCCCATCCTTGGTTTAAAATCTGGGCTAAATGAGAAAACAATAGAACTTGGATGAATAGATCCATTCTGTGTTTGAGTTGGGAGTTTCTAACAGATGTGTGTTGGAACGGAACATCAGTATTACAATATTGAATTACTGGATTCCTAACCTAAGACTGACACATATGGTATGGTTCATTTTGCATTTGCATACCACAGCCTATGATTATAATAATTTATTATTATTATATTTATGTATCACCAAATATATACAGGGTTATTGTTTTGAAAGATACTTCTATAGACCTTGTAAGACTGAGATGGAATTTATCCCCTGCTCCAAACAGCTTAAAATCCAATAATTCAAAACAAATGCAAAACTGGACAGAACAACTGTGTTCAGAAGGGGTACATATGGGAGTTATTAATGATGGGAGCAGAGAGTTCTCTAAGAGGTGCATTTTAAAGACTGATCTGACAGGAGGGAGTGGGAACTAGAGAAGAGAAATCTCTTGATGGATGAGAACAAGAAACATTTCTGTGACTAAGGAGCAATAACACCTAAGATACAAAGCTGAGAATGTAAAACTGAGATAAGGTGGTAAACTAGGAGTATTTGAAATTGTATAGGGAGAGGACATGATAGAAAACGAAAACAGTGATATAGGGAGGACACAGAATATAAGGGATCACAGAGATGAAAATGAAGAACTCTGTGAAAAAGATATGGCAAGCTGGTGGAGAGATTGAAGACAGGAGGGTCAAAAATTATTTGGATTAATTAAAAAATAAATCAGCTAATTTCTTCACATTTTCACATCCAATGGCTATATAGTTTTGTCAGTTTTTGTGGAATAAATTGCCATTGCCACTAACTTGTGGGTGGGGAAAAGAATGGTCTCTCTTTGCTTTGTAAGTTATCAGTTAGATGGAGTAAAAGTATTAACACAAAGCTGTCGTATGCCATGGTTCTGTATTCTCTTCTACCACTGCTCTGATGCTTTATATCCATGAATAGATCAGATTTTTAAATAGCTTAGAATATCTACAAAAATATATGACAGCATGTTCTCGTCATCTGCTTTCAGTTTTTGATCAGTTTTGATTTGCTACATTCCCATTTTCCAGTGCTACACTGGACTTAGTATATTAAGAATTCTTCCTTCAGACAGTCCAAGGATATTTTGCCACTTGCCTAACTGATATATAATCAAATGAAAAAGGAATGTGGATTTCTGAATGCCCATTCTATATAACACTGGACTTAGTATATTAAGAATTCTTCCTTCAGACAGTCCAAGGATATTTTGCCACTTGCCTAACTGATATATAATCAAATGAAAAAGGAATGTGGATTTCTGAATGCCCATTCTATATATAGACCTGTCAAAAGAAATCTTTGATCAATATCAATTTTACTCAATTATAGACTCTGCTGACAAAGGTTGAAGCATTTAAATACATATTAGTTATGTATATACTAATCAGTTATTGACATAAATTATGATTAATTAATGTTCAAAAGTATGTGCAGGCTTTTTAAATGAGTCTTAGAACTAAAATCCTATACAACAATTTTAAATTTTACTCTTAGAGATTAGGCATGTTATTTATCTGTAAAATGGATAGCCAAATGCCCAACTCAGAAGAAGCTGTGAGGCTTAATTAATGTTTCTAAGCATTTTTGAGATCCTTGAATGAAAGATAGTCTAAAATACTATTTGCATTGCCCTTGCCTTCTTGAGCAAAACAGTAAGATGAAGCTTGCAAATGTGTATAGTAATATGTTAGCCTCAGGATTTGGAAAAGGGCCAAATGTTTTGTATAATTTTTATGTACTATCAGTCTGTTATTTAACACAGAAAAATTATACCAAATAATGTTTTCCCTTACTTCTATACTTATGGATGGTAATAGTAGGCTATAGGCAGAAACTTGCATTTGAAAGGTACAGTTTTTGGAGTCTAGAGAAAACATTCAAAACTGTTAAAAAAACAAAATAATGTTTGATTTTTCGTTCTAATAAAATCTTAATTCACACAGGATAATGAGGAAAAATGGTTCATAGCACTAGTTTAGGACTCAAGAGATCCAGATTCAATTTCCTGCTCTGCCACAGATTTTGGGTATGGACTAGGTGAAGTCACTTAGGAACAGATTTTTAGAGGAAAATTAATGGAAAATAGGCACCTAAACATCTCTCTAAATTTGATCCTCATCCTCTTTGCATCTCAGTTTCCTATTTGTTAAATTAGTACTTCCCCGACCTCACAAGGATGATGTGAGGACAAATAAATATATTACAGGTTTGGAGGTCTTCAGATATAGTAATCAAAACCATGTAAGTATCTTTATGCAGACAGATAAAATAGAACATCCAGTATGTTTTGATGTTTGTTTTTAGCTATTGTGGAGCTTGACTGACATCCCTTTCCTTATAAAAATGACCTTTTACCTTTTTTTCATGAGCTTGGCTGTAGTGATGGTGGAGCACAGAAGTATATATTAGTTTCTGTGACTCTCTGAAGAGCCTTATCTTGTTGATAGGAAGAGTATCAGGGAGCAAGTATCTGCTTGGATTTGGTAAATTGCTTTGAAGCCATCTGTGCAGTTCCTCTTCATTCCTGTAGCTCTGATTTGAGCTAGAGAAACAGGATAATGATGAGCATCTGCAGTCAGGACTGAGATGTACATATGCCTTCATTTCTAGCAGGTTCTGTGGTCGTAAACTGAGAATTTTGTATCATTTTTTAGTTCCTTCTCATAACCTACTTTTTGCTCTTGTCTTTCCTTTTTTTCTCTTCTCCTATCTTTGCCCATTTCGTACCTTCTGATACATGATCACTGACCCTCTTTGTGTCCTTCAACCATTCCAGATTTTGCATCTTCTTCCAGGCAATCACATGTTTGCACCTTCTGAAATTTTCTTTCATCGAAAAAAAAAACCGATTAAAAATAATTCCAAAGAAACAGAGACACTGACACATGCTGAACTTTGCTATTCAGTCATGCTGCTTATGGTTACATCACATCCTTTATATCCCATTTTCACTTAATGTACGCCCAGTACAATATCTTCAGGGTTTAAACATTGTCACCTTATATGTCTATACAGCATCTAGTGTTTCACTGACAGTATGTATAAATTACACTTAAAGAACACACTAAGAATGTTAAGATAACACTTTTAGGCACTTAACGGTCAGGAAAGCACAATTTTAAGATTATACAGACAACTCCAACTGTTCTTTCTTGTAAAGGTGGGCAGGAAATTAGGAAGGGCTATTTCGTTACTACACAGCTAAGGATGTACTCGTGTGCATTGTATTCTATGTTAAAGATAAACATTCCTGCAGAAGTGCTAAACAGTTATATCAACTTTATGGAGTTATGTGGTGACTCATAGTTCAAGCAAGTTGAAACCAATCTTCATCTGAACAGTCAAAGATGCTTAATGGAAACTACTACTAGTTTTAACATTTACTTAGAGACATTTGGAGACATGTTAACAAATACATGCCTTCTTTTAAAAAATAAGGAAAATATTCCAGAATGGTTGGGAAAATGGCTTATACTAACTAAAATGTATAGGAAAATGTAAGCACAATAGGATGAATATTTTTATAACTCATAAGAGATTGAAAATAGGGGAAATAGAACGTTTTAATGTAAACTACTGTACTCACTCCTGCTTCAAATCAGCATATTAGCATCACACTTTTTCTTGATGTCTATGAATTTAAAGTGACAATATTAACAATTTGTTTTCATGTAAATATTTTGTTTTGTTAGCTGTTTTAAACAAAGAAATAGGAAAAAATTCTTAATTCTTGATTGCTATATGGTGGAGGAAAACTTTCCTTGTACAGTCACAGGGAATAAAAGGATACATAAGTGTGTTCTGGATTGTCTTATGCACAATCCTATGTTAAAATATTGAACATGAGTTGAATGAGGATTCTTGCAAATACTACAAAAACTTATAAATAAAAGAAAATAAAGCTGACAATAGTCAATTCACCTACTTTTTTAAGGATTACCAAATGCATACAGAGTATATGTTATGTGGAAAAGCAAATTCAATTTGAAGAGCTGTTGAATTCCCCCTTACGGAACTTTGCGGTGTGTGCTTGTGGGATGGAGCAGTGGTGATTCAGATACTTATTCACTGAAATGTTTTTGTTTTCTGCAGTTTTCTCCCATCCTTGAGCCATTTGTATTAAAATGTATGTGTACAACTTCCGTTTATTTCCTACCTAACATGCTAAGTTTGTTTGCTTGTTACAGATATATCATGATAACCATGAGGGAAACGTGTCACTGTGAACAAAAGAAAGAAAAAAATATTTCAGAAAAGTGAATTATCTTGAGGAAATTTTAAAAAGTGCAGTTCATAGGAGCTGTGGATGGTTCCTTCTGCCCTTGAATTCAAGCTCTGTTGAACTGTTTGCCAGTTTTCCATTTTAAATATTCACTACACTACAGTTAATAGTCCTTATGTTATGTGAACAACGTAACTGCTTCAAAATATAGCAGTACCTGGCTACAAAGACAGCAGGAGAGTTTAATGGTTGCAGCATTAATCCTGTGCATGCATTCTTACTAATATCCAAGTGGTGGTTCCAATACTGCAGATTTTCTCTATTGCAGATGTTCACTCTCTTTCTTGACTAAGGATCTGTCATACAGGTTTTTAAGATAGAACAAAGAAATCTCACATGAGGGGTAGGATTTGAAGTCAGATACATTAATATGTTGCCTTTGCTCTTTTACAAAAGAGAAACAAAAAAAATCTGCTGTAAACCACTGCTTCTGAAAATCCTAGTGGGGTTATGGTGGGAGTTACACAAGTTCTTTCTTACCACAGGACTACTATGCAGTTTTTAAAGACATGCTGCATTACTCTTTGGTTTGTGATGGGGGTTCTTCAGGGAGAGGTTGAAAACAGCAAAAGAGTTTGAGGTGAACAATCTCTTCATCTTGAGTCAATTCTTGGTGCAAAGATATTTCTTTGGAACTAGGCTTTTTTGTTGTGGATGAGGTTTCAGAAACAGAAAAATTTAATTTGACTTACTAATAAATTTAGTGTATACTGAGACCTTTTTGGTACTGAAAAGAGATATGACATCCAGTTGGATTAATTAAACCTTTGTTGTCTCACTCTAATTTACATATTGTATGAATTCTACTTGACTTATCACCCAGGTTTGGATAATTAATTTACGGTGTCTTTATTGAGTTGTCTTAATGTAGATTGGCTTGGATATTTGGTCATAAAGTGTTGAATAATAGTTGGCATGGGAATTTCCCTCTTTTCATTTTCATTGTGTGTCTCAGCTGTTGATACTTTAGTGGCTAATAGGAGACAACATTACAACTTGATTGATAGTGCCGCTGGAAATTTAATGATCTGCTTGTAATGGATCTGCCAGGAAGTTTTATCATGCCAGTGAACCTTATCAGCAATAGTAGGGAATAGATAGATTGAACATGTGCTGGAATACTTATCTAGTCCATTGAGTGCTCACTTGGTTTTACCCATGAAAGCTTCATGATTTTGTTTATCTTGGTTAGTGTCTAAGGTGCCATAGGACTACTCATTGTTTTCTAAAGTTACAAACTAACATGGCTACCACCTCTGAGATTGCTTTGATCCAATTTAGATTTTTCCAAAATCTCTTTTTCCAAAATAGGCTACTTCTAGTATCTGGATGCGAATATACTTGTATTATTAATGCTATTAGACATAAATATTAATAGAGGGACAAGTTAGATAGTCAAAGGATAAGATTAGAGCTTCATAAAGCTCATTTTCAAGTCTTGGGAAGGAAACCAGTCTGAGCTAAGTCAGGTTGGAATAGACTGTTAAGCATAAAGGATTAACACATGGTAAGAGGCTATTTAAAATTAAAGTGAACAATTGAAGATTCAGTTGTTTAGCAGAAGGCTCATGCACATGTTGTAGGTAAAAGTGGTTATCAGTGGTTTCTTGTGTACAGTTGATGCTCCAGTTCAGCAAGTGTCCCTCCTCAGCAATGTGTTGGCAACCAGATAGCCATGACACTCTCGAATGAACTCACAGAGAAAAATGATTTTAAAAATAAACAAACAAACAAACAAACAATAAAAAAAACCCTCACACTATCATGAATGGACAAAGACTTTTCACAGAGATTAGTACATATCTGACATATCTCAGAACATATCTTCAGTGAAAAGCTTTGCAACGCCTTCAAAAGGTGAATTGGAGAAATTAAATTCATAACTCTGCTAGCCACTAAAAACATGGACTCAGAGACAGTGGTTTTATATCTACTTACACGAATGGTAATACCCCTCACTGGTTACTTAATCCTTAATTACCCAGTTTACTTTAAGTGGTCTCCTGCAGCATGTTTAACAAGCTATCCTAACTTGTATTTAGCTCAGATATTCTTGTTTCCTTCCTTAGACCAGAAGAAGTGCTGTTTGAAGATCAAAAGTTTGTATATTCCACAACAGAAGTTGGTCCAATAAAAGATATTACCTCCAGCTATCCTGTCACATTCATAGCCTCACTCAGACCAATACAGCTGCAACACTATAAATAAAAATTTGTCACAATTTTCATAATTTTGTTTTTGAACATATTTGTCATAAAATGGATGCTCAGGGGTCTATTCTTTAGTGTTCTTGTTCTCTTAGGGAATGTGAAGGTGTTGGCTCAGTGATCTAGTTCAGTGTTTCGCAACCTTTTTTTTATAAAGTACCCCCTTTAAAAAATATATAAGTACCCCCAGATGTACAGTTTTCAGACCCTATTTTTTTTACTATTGCAACACATTTGTTTAAACAACTTAGTTGTAGCCAGGTGGGCGCTGACATTTTTTGGTGTAAAAAGTACAAAAATAATACAGCGCTGTAAAACTTAAAACAAAAATTCAGTTTTCTCCAAATTTCAGTTGTGTTGACGTACATCCCCAGACTTCTCTTGCGTACCCCTAAGGGTACTCGTACTACTGGTTGAGAAACATTGATCTAGTGCTGCCTCATGCTTGTGCTGGCATAACAACTCTTCCCCCTTCTGGCATTCCTTTGCTGAAAATCACTCCAGAGCTGTGGTGATATATTTTCTTAAGACTTGGACTTCAAGAAGTCACAATTTAGCCCACCCCTTCCAGAGTAAGAGAAAGTCCTGCCACAAGGAGCCTATGTCCTCATACATAGCTTTTTGACCCATCTCTGGGCCCTCTGGTCCTCAAACTATGCTCTCTGGGCTTTATCCCTGTCTCAGTGGCCATAACTTTCAGGTCTTTTCCCTAGATTCACTAACATAAATCTAAATAAAAATGTGTAAATCCAAAACTATTTCTGCCCTCCTTGAGTTTGACCTCTTATCCCTTTCTGCCGCTCTTTTCTTCCACTGAGCAGGATTCTGTCAACCTTGGCTCTCCCTGCAGGGACAGCTTGGTGTGTTAATTGGCATCTCTAGTGTACCATGACCCTATTGGAGCCTGTATTGGTACACAACCTTGCAGGAAGACAACCTTGAAAATGTGAGCGGAGTGTAAACAGATACTGTCTTCCCATCTACTGGTACGTTGTGAACTTTGTAAGATGGGAGCTTCTTGTTTGTCAATTATATTTTTGTTACAAGTTTTCTTTTTAGTCATTAGCTCCCGTTTTAAGTACATGCAGTAGTTGGGATAGTTGTTACATTATATTGTACTCTTCATTGGCTGGAACTGTAAATTAGGACCTTGATGCTTTTAAATCAACCATTAGCCCCAATTCTATTTTAAAATAAAATCAGTTTGAACTTTTTGATGATCAGCAGATTTTTTTGATGAATAGTAATTATTATAAAGAACCTTGAGGTCATTGTGTATGTGAGGTACAATGTTACATTAACGTGTCATTATTATTTTATTACTGAATAATTTACAATTCCCTTGTCAGTCAGTGACCCATCTGTGAACGTTTCTGTATACTAGTAAAAGCAGTTCTTTGCTTTCACAGAATAAAAAAGTAGCCATTGCATTACAATATTATCCGACAAAGAGCGTTATCATGGGATAATTGACCGTGCTAGAGAATTACATGTGTTGCAGTATAACGCAGGTCATCCAATCCTCACCAATGTCAGTTGTCCTATGATAAAGAATGCTTTGTACAATAATATTGCTACTGCAAAATAGTTTAACTGTATGCAATACAAAAAGGGATGTTCAGAATTTGAAAATAGATTATACTTTCAAAGACAGATGCCATTTGGGACAAAAGCCATTTGAACAGTGGTAAGTGATCAATGATATACTATAAGTGATGTAGATGCTAACAGGTGAAAGTGAAGAAATTATATACTGTTGATAAAGTCCACAAAATGAGTCTTTCTTTTCAAGTTCTTGGGATTTATTAGAAGCAGACACAATATAACAGTGTGTCTCAGCTCCAGAATGCACTTTGTAGGCTTTCAAGCATAGACATCCGTGTCAGAAAAAAAAAAGTTATGGTGTTCCAGGGGTCAAAATAATCTTGTATAACCAGTTAAGATGTCTTTGGAACATATAAAGCACTCGAGCCGTATTGTAACATCATTTATGCAAACAAGCTGGGATAGATTCATCTGTTCTGAGTCTATGGCAATTCAGAATCTGATGACTGATATTAATTAAATCAGCAAATTATCAAGACGGACTAATAGAAGTATACTGTTGTACTTCTATTCAAATGTAGTATAGCATTGCAAATGTTCATAAAAGGTTTAGGAAAAGAGAGAGACACCAGTAGTGTGGGGTTTTTTTTCTCTTAATTGAATAAAAGGTACTTGCTTGTAAGTACCTCTTTTGTAAACTGTGCTAGAAGTATTTTTTTTAAGTAAATTAGGGACTTGTGTTTATAAGTGCTTCTGATAATGGGATTAACATACTTTCCTGCTATAGATATTTAGTAGACTGCTAAATAAAATTTGTGAAGTAATTGATCCATTTTATTTTATTAAATTACTATAATATTCAAAAAGTATCTTTGACAGATATACCATATTTATATATTGACTTTTTCAGAGACTTGGGAGTGGAGCAGCTTATATGGCATGTTTATCAATGTCATTACCTATGCCTTTCATTCAGTTCACACAATCAGCATGTCTGTTTCTGGCAATTATCCATTTTCACATGGCAAGTTGACTTTGAATGTCTGCTTCAGAGCTTACATTTTCACTTTTAAGAAGCAGTAAATAGATTTAAATATATTTGTACTCTGCAGAGAAATCCACATTATATTTGTCTGCAGAATGTAGAAATCTAAGAGTGGAAGATACAGAAGATTTTTTTAATGAATTTTTAACATCTGTCACATTTGTAGTGTGAAATATTGTTGACAGAATATTAGTAAGACAAGCTGGGTGAAGTAATATATATTACTGGACTAACTTCTATGGTGAGAGAGACAAGCGCTTTAGCTTACAAAGACCTGGTGAAGAGTCGTGTTAGCTCAAAAGCTTGGCTCCCTAACCAACCGAAGATATTACCTCATCCACCTTGTCTCTTTAATACCCTAGGAGCAGTATAGCTAGAGCAACACTGCATAATACACTGATACATAATTCGCCTATAGAATGGTTGTAACCTAGGAAATCTTTCTTCTTTTCCAGTAGACCTTGGACGAACCTCTAGATTGCTGTAACATCTTTGATATGATGATCAAATTACTGTTATATTTGTCCAGTCTCCTTGGAATGGATGAATAGCAGCAGCAGATTTTTTTTGTTATACCTAACATTTTTGAAAGTGCTTTCTCATTATAAAAAAGTCATGAAAAATCAGGTCAAGCCAGTATGCAAAGAAAATTGCAAGACTGTGAGGCTAAAGGAAGGTCTATTAGGCATAAACCACACACCGTTTTCTCATTCTCTAGATTAAATTGTTTGCTGTTATGTTTATAAAAGCACTATTCAGTGGCAGTGCTGATTTGAGCTCAAGGCGAAAAACTAAAGAATATCTTTTGATGAAAATCCTTTTTCAGTGTACATTTGCAGTATCAAAGGTTTAGTAAAAACATGAAACCAGTTCATACATCAGTGCTAACAAATGGTTTTACAACTATTGCCTTATGGTGTATGTTTTATTTTCTAGATAGAACTGATAATAAAATGCATCCAGTAGCAGCTGATAAATGGATGGTCACAAATTCCTTAGATTCACTAAATCATAGTTGGATGTAATACTATCAAGCTCTCAAATCTCAAGCTATCCTTACATCTTAAAAGCTTCATAATTGTATTGCCTTTAACTTCCAACTGTCTTGAAAGTTGATGCTGCTAAGTGTTGTGTACTTCATCTGAAAGTCACTCGTTGACAGTTGTTTGTATAATTAATTTGCATAGGATAGATTTCTTGTGTTAGTTTTCATTGAAGTAGTCTTACTCTTTCTGGTATTTGCAGGTGATTTGATGTTCTTTGAGATACTACATTAAAAAAAAAATGGGCCTGTTTGTAATTTGCTGGTGAAAGTTGTATTTTTAAGTAGAATTTGTTTTTTAATTGTTTGTTTGTTTTTTGTTTGTTTGTTGTAGACCATGAATGGATCACTAAATATCTAGTAACAGTTTATGAAAAACATCACCCTTAGGACCTGACCAGTCCCAGACAAGGCAGTTTGACTGACCAGTGCAGTCAGGCCTCTGGACTCTTGGGAGGACATCAGCCTCCTCACTGGGCTCCCCTGTCTGGTCACTGGTCTCTGCTGGCCCGTGAGCTCCGCTACCCTACTGGCCCCACTGCCTTTCTGGTCCCGCTGTCCGGTTGGGCACCCAGCCGCCGGTAACCTCTGGTGCTGGGTTCTTTGGTCCAGCAACATCCATGGTCCTTCCCGACCACAGATGTTGCTGGACCAGACAGTCCCAGACTAGACAGATTCAACCTGCACTAAATGGCACTGTGTCGAGGGTGCTCTCCTACCATCTGGGAAATGTGATTCCAAATCTCCTTTCTGCCTGAGAGGAACAAGGACTCAAACTCTTACCCTTATCATATAGTGCCCTTACCACTATGATACTATATTCTCTGATGTGTCTGATGTGGATTTCTCACTCACCTGTTGAACATCTTGGTATAAAATACTTCAGTGATAATTTTGCCAGAGAGAGACTGTGTAGCCCCATGATTAGGGCACTCACCAGGAGTTGTTTTAAATGATCAAGGATTTGAACCCAACTCTCCCACATACTGTGTGTGTATTGTGTGAGAGACTGTGTGTGTGTTGATGGGGAAGAGGGGGGGCAGCAGTATCTTGTTTGGGGCCTGATCTAGCAGACATGCTCTAAAGCAATTTGTGAGTTCTATGGGATGACACACTTCAGCTGAGATGGGTGTGGGACTACCTACTTTGAATCCCAGTGGAGTTTAGGTATGAGTTAGTGCCCAAGTTGCTTGGAGTAAGAAGAAAGGTGATTATGTTAATGCCCAGTGGCAGAAATTTGGGCACATACTGGGCTGTGCCAATAGAAACTTAGGTGCCTCAGGAGTTTAGGCATCTCAACAGTTAGATAGTTTGGTTAATCTAAAGTGACAGATGAATTAATGTTCTGCAAACATTAATTCATCATCACAGCCCAACCTCTGTGTAGAAGGGAGGTTACTTAACTTTACTCATGGGGAAAATTAAAGCATAGAAAGGTAAAATTATTTCCTGTGTAATCATAGGCAAATGAGAACAATAGAGATTAGTCTGCAACCTGTATTTCCATTCTTGCAATCCAATGTCTTGAGCATCAGTCTTTTCCCCTATGCTAGTATTATAATATATGTTATATATTCAAAATATTATTAGTCTACTTTTAAACAAAGTTTCTATTTCTCAACCTGGTTGCCAGTTGTGGAGAACTTGTAACCAATGTCCAACACTATCTCAGCCTAATCTGCCTATTTTTTTTTCCAAGTCATTTGCTCTTCCTAAAAGAAGGGAGGAGAATAAAATCAAATTTGAGACACACAAGAACCTTACATAGCAATAACAAATTAAGAGGTAATTTTATTTAAGCCATTTGCAGTTGATTCAAATAAGGGTCCCAGATACGGCTTCCTTAGTCAGATTCTGTCATCAGAGAAATATAAAACCTGTGCCTGAAATAGTCACACTTTGAGAGCTTGTCAGGTCATATTTAATAGACAGTCCTTCTAGATATTTAGTTCACATGGAGTCAAAAAGATTTTTTTTTCATCTTTTTAGGATGGAGGCCAACAATGATCTCCTTCAAGTCAAATGACAACTGCCTATGGAAAATTTACTAACTCAAAAGTCCTTAAGGTGAATGGGAAAATTGAACATTTCTTTTTCTCCAGGACAAAGCCACTTCAGTCCAGTTGCTTATAAATGTCATTAAAAAGAAACTCATAGACTTCCCCTCTTTTCTTTATGTCCTGTGTGCCAATAATTTATTATATGAATACATGCCCCTTTTTATATGAATACATGCCACTCTGCACATGCTCATCGTAATTTTTTACCATATTTAGGTAATCTTACAAATATATTCTGCAGGTTATTTCCTGTTGACTTAGTGAGAGAGTTCTGTCTTTCCTTTCTTAATAAATGTATGTGATGCATGCAAACACTCTCCTTTCTGCCTTATAAGTGAAGCCCTGCGTACACCAAATCAAATTGCACCTAATTCTATACCATGCTCCCTTTGGATTCTGCTGCACTCTGGTGCAGCTAACTGGAAATGATGTGGGAGTTACTAGTAGATACATACCAGAAGCTCTCACATTATTTCCAGTCTGCTGCACCAGGATGCTACAGAATCAAAGGGCAATATTGCAGACATTATAGAAGTGTAATCTCTCTCAATCGCTCTTTGTGTGTCATTTAAAATGTGACAAAGTATATTGAATAGTGTTCCTTGTATAATTTATTTTTATTTTAAACTCAGTGAGCTGACTTCTCCAGTTTACTAAGGCCGCTTTGTTGTACATAAGCATAAGGGCATAAAGTGAAATGAAAATACTGTACCAAGAGAGAGATGGAAGGGAGGGTACCTTTAGGGTGAACTCGGCTGGTGGAAATCTGGAGGAAGCTCTGCTGCATGTCTCAGCCACCTTTTGGCACCAGAGAAAGGAAAATAGAATGGCATGCCAAGTATTCCAAAGGTGATGAGAGAGAGACCTTGTTGGAACAGAGATCCACTTTGCCTAGTCTTCCACTAGCATAAATTCTGCCACAGACCTTAAGCCAGTGGAATGGCTTAGAGCAAGGTTGAGTGTCAGGGTGAATTTACTTGAAGTTTTTTAAGAGCCAATGATGAAATATCAGAATTGCCATTACCTAGTGTGGTTTGGATGTATGGTGGAAAACATGGCTCAATATACTTTGGTCTTCGCTTAAACCTTCAGATTCTAATAGGTCACATGTTTGTATTGTCAATACAGAACACCTCAGAATTTACCAAGAAAAATGAGTGCTTGGCAGTTCAGGATTGAGCATTTGAGGCTTCTGGTTGTATCAGAAGAAACAGAAGCTGATCTGAACTGCCAGTACAAACACATAGCTAAAATGATTATTAGTGAAATGAGCTCACCACTAAAGTTTTACTGAGTTCAGAAATAATAATAAAATGTCAGTATCTTCCAGAACATGTTCATGTACCTAATTGTTAGTGAAGACTGCAAAGTTTCTTGTTCAGTTTATTCCAAAAATATTCTAAAAATATTTCACTGATTTATGAACAGCTTGTAATGAGGTTACATGAAACTGTTTTGCTACCTTAAATTTTAGTGGTAGCTAGCAGGCACAGAAGAGTAGCCTGTCATGTTTAGTTGCATAAACTATTAACATTGCATATTTTCAGAAATTTACACTATCTGTCAAAGACACACATTTTGACTTAGGTTAGAGATCATATTTTTTTATATTTTTCTGGTTTTGTGTCTTGAAAAAAGAAAACATTTGAAACAAATATTAAAATAAAATCCCTTTACAGTTGGTTTTTCAGATTGGTTTATTTAACAAAACTGTGTTTTACTGTTCTGTAGAGACTTAGGACTGCTTAGCATCCAGATCTACATATAGGCCCACAATATGATTTAGCATACAAACTACAGGTTGAACCTGCCTAGTCCAGAACTCTCTGGTCCGGAAACATCCATCATCCAGAATGATTTTAATCGGCCAGATGTCTGCTTTTCATGGGTACAGCCAAATTTTCCACCATCCTATATAGATTTTCAGTCAGAGTCCTAGCTCTTCGTGTTGTGTGCTGTTACTTAGCTCTAATTTACCCCAAATGTCTTCTAACTTTGCAGGGGCAGCCCATCCATATAGGCGAACTAGGCGGTTGCCTAGGGCACCAAGTTAAATGGGGCACCAAATGGTGGCGCAATATCACTGAGGGGTTTGGAGGTGGGGGCGCTGATTGCATGGTTCGCCTAGGGCGCCAGTTGCTGGCAGCTAGTCTAGGGCCGCCCCTGCTTCTAAGAGCCCCTAAACAGTGAAAGTGTTGGCAGTGCTGCTAATAATATTGACCTCCTGTGATCTGGAAAAATCACTGGTTTGGAACCAGTCAGGTCCTCAGGCTGCTAGACTAGAGAGGTTCAACCTATACTGAACAGCTTTGGCTACACAATTTCATTACAAAATAAGAAAAATATTTTTGTCCCTGTTATTCTGTTCCAAATGCAGTCTTGAATTGACCACTTAATTCAAATGTTACAGTTTTAATTAGTCAATTTCATTGTATATTGTGTATTTTATGCATTCTTTAGTACATGTTGAACCTCTCTAGACCAGCACTCTTGGACCTGACTGGCTCCAAATGAGAGAATTTGCTGGACCATGGGAGGTCAATATTGTCTAACAGCATTATCAACACTTCCACTGCTTACTGGGCTGTTAGAGGACATTTGGGTTAAATTAGCACTATATAACAGCAGAGAACACTGAAAACTAGGACTGGTGGCTGTAAACAAACTTTATGGGACCATGGGAAACTTGGCCACACCTATGAAAAGTGGACATCCAGTTAACTAAAATAATTCTGGAAAATGAATGTTTCTGGGCAAGAGAGTTCTGGATTAGAGTGGTTCAACCTGTTATTCCTATTTTGTACTCCTAAAATGTATTGCATGCATTCTTTGTGCAGCTGAATTATTCAGTCTGGTGCTTGAAATGTGTAGTTTTTAAACTTTTCTTTGTGTCTGCAATTTTTTATTTTTATTTGGTGTTTCAAGTAGGCAGGGGAATGTGTGTGTTCAGCTATCACAATAATAAAGTATATTTAAGAAATGCAATGAATTAGCAATAGGTTCCTTTATGTTAACACATTTGGGAAGAATTTTCAAAAGTGCTTAAGGTGTTTTTTGCTTTGTTTTTTTTTTAACATAAGTAGGAGCAAATCATGTCTAATGCTAAACGCTTTAGAAAATCCAGTCTTTGATATTGTGTACAGTGTCCCCATACTTTCCTCAGCCATAAAGGTAAAATATAAAAAGCTACTGACTTGGTAAGGATTTTGACTAAAAATTAGTATTTTCATATTACTTGTTTCTTAAGTCTTGAGTTGTTACACTAATTGCAGGGATACCCATAGCTTAATTTGAAATTAAGTTGATTTAAATACATTTTAGGCGCAGAATGTTAATTCACACAGTTTCCCAGACAGCATCATGTAGCAGTTTATCTGTGTTGTGATTATGCTGTACTGAGGCCATAAGAAAAGATATAATGTAAATGAATAATTTTCATGCAAACATATAATCTGATTAAAATTTTACTTCAGTCTGTGCACATGTGAATTGCACGAAAGATAGGCTCACATTTGTCTGCTTCAGTATAAGTGCAATATGCAGAAACATTAATATGGGCTTAAAGGTTTTTTATCAGCTACATTATTCTTAACCATATGACTGACGCGTTCCAACTTGAAAAGTAGACCAGTTTGAGAGAGCTAAATGGTTTTTTTTTCAGATTAGTGAATAATAGTGCAATGAATATTTTTTAAATGTATTTCATAATTATGATTGTTTTGGAATAGTGGTGTTGAGAGCATAGCAGAAATACTGTAACATGCATTACATTGAAGTTCTTATTCCTGCTTAAATTTGACATCTGATTTTTTTTCCTCTAGTTTGCATTAATCTCTATTCAGAGCTTCACATATTTACTACAGAATAAATAGTTTAATGTTTAGTTATTACATTTAATCAGTTTCTTGTGCTTTTGCTCTATTATGAAAGTGCTGTAATGAGTAATTTGACATGGTATGAAAGACCTTATATTTATTGCCCATGAAAACATGAATAGCAAATACTTTTGTTTGTTTATTTTTGTGGTACCTTAAGTATTAAAGCCTGAAAGGATTTAGAAAGCTACAGTGAATGTGTTAAGACTGTTAATGAAGCTCTTGAATCTAAGGACAAAATTAGCTCTCACACCCACACTGCACAAAGTACAGCAACTGTCTGCTAGAATTGCATCATGACTTTTACCTGGGGACACTAGTATTATATTCAGTTCAACTGATGGAATTGAGAAGACAGATGTCCCCAAAGGACATTTTAAGAAGCTTGTACCTACAGAAATTGCATGTCAGAAATCCCTGAAATTTGAATTTGAAACCAACGTAAAAACACGTTTTGCATCAAAACTACAGAATCTAGGTTATATCGTGTAATATTGACTGTTAAAACATAATAGATTATATTTTTGGTATTTGGTGAGAATTAGAGGGCATCATGGAAGCAGAGACCTATACTGCTGGATTTCAGTATAGTAAGGGATGGAGTCACATTCTGCATTATAAGCATGCTGTACTACACAAAAGCAATTTCTGGGGAACTGAAAAAAGGGGGGCCTATTATCCCCTCTGTTTCAGTTAGTGGCACAGAAGCAGATCTGCTGACATCTAACTGAGAGAGAAGGGAGGGGTAAAGGCCAGAATTATCATATTCTACCCATACTGATTCCACAGAAGTCTCTTGCACATGTTATACTATAGTGATTGGAAGCTGCATATTGGGAGGGAATAGAGCAAGAAAGACTTCCATTAGCAGGTACTGTTATCCCACTGGGAACTTGCAGATACTCATCAAATAGCACAATGTTGATATTTAGGGTGACCAGATGTCTCATTTTTAAAGGGATAGTCCCATGTTTAAGCCCTCCTGCAGGTGTCCCAATTTATCCTTAAAAATGGGCAAATTGTCCCATATTTTCTAACTTCCCCCTAATGCGTACTGGTGGGTCCTGTTACTGGCTGAATCCCAGCTCACTGGCTGCTGCGAACCAGTGGTGAGTGGTCTGAGGTCAGTGGTTGCTGACAGGAGAAGGTGTTCAAGGCTCTTCGGGGCTAAAGAGGTGATGAGGCGTGTAGGGCTGACTGCCCCTCCTGCTGGTCCATCAGCGTGCACACACAAATATGCAAGTACATATCAAGTAGGCAAATACACTTGAATACTTGGGTAATTATTTAAATTATGAAGACATTTGGACCACTTGGAGACAAAAGCAGAGTTGGTTCTAGAGATGATCAAATCAAATATTTGTCTTTGTTGACTCTTCCCTGGCTGAAGCTCTGATGTGAATAGAAAGAAATAATTAAGTATGTTTCATTTTAAGTAGAAGGACAAAAGTGGAAAAGACTTTTTAGGTGAGGTGGAAGGAGTTAGAGGACATTGGTAAAACTGGGATTTCCCTCATTAAGCAGATCTCATATCTCATCAAAAATGTGCACAAAAATATTTCTGGAATTGGGCTTCAATTCTTCACCCCCAAAATGAACTTTCAGAGGTAAGAAAAAGTAGGAGGGTTTTTTTTGTGACTATTGTATTTTCCCTTTCTATCTTGTGGCAGCAGGTGTAAATGATTAAGCAGAGGATTCCCTTATCTTCTAGGCTGAACATAGAGCTACATAGTGAATGCCGAAAAAATATCACAAATAAAATTTCTGAGAGAACTCTAATCTTTCTGGCATAGAGACATCAAAAAGGAGATTTCAATTATATAGTAGACAATCTGCCAGAAAGTGAAGATCCCAATCAAATGACAGAATAATAGATTTTAAAATTAATAAGTGTTAAGATCAGAATGGTTAATATTGACCTTCTTTACTCCCCCACTGTAAGGCAGGTTTTCCAGATCTAGAAAAACAAAAAAGTAACTCTTTACTGAAACTTTTACAGATCGGGAAATTGGTAGCTAGGATGGGATTATATTAATTGATATACCGAGCTCCTTTTTATAAATGCCCTTAAGTAGACAGTTAAAGGTTATTAGGAATAAACAAATACAGCCTCTCTCCGACTTACGAACCAGTTACAGACCAAGCAATTGGTTGTTACTTGGTTTGTTCATAAGTCGGACCCCATAGAGTTCCACGCGACCGCACTGTTCATAAGCGCGGATCGTGTTCATAACTCGGGGTCCACCATTTACGACCGTTTCGGTCGTAACTGCGAACAGTCATAAGCTGACTGTTTGCAACTCAGGGACCGGCTGTAACTCCATTATAACTAGATGAAAAACAGAAACAAGAATAATTGAGATGAAAACAAAAATAAACACAAGAAATGAGAATATAAGACAGAAAACAGATTTTACTTTCTACCTTTGCTATTTCTATAGCATGAGCCACTGCAGAATCTAAGTTTTGCTGTACATCTTAAGAGTTTTTATGAAAATGATGATCTTGTCATTGGACTTGCAACAAGAAAATTTTGGTTCCATTCCAAGTTCTGCTACAGACTTCCAGTGTAACCTTGGACTCAATTTCACTACATCGCAAGTTCCTTTGTGTAAAATGTGTTTTCCTCACCATGCTTTCAAGAATATGCAGGGCTTTAAAAGAGGAGGGGTGCGTATCTGTATGCTTGGCCACGGGGCTGCATAATTCAAACTGATGACCAGAGCAATCACAAAGGGCACTGTGGGACACCACCAGGAAGCCACTTAGGGTGATGAAGGCAATGACTCTGCGTTGCGCTGAGTACATCACCCTCAAGGCTATGCCTCTTGTTGTGGTGCCTGTATGTTAATGTTGTAGGAGAGTAAAATTGGTCAGAGGAGTGTAACCCTTCCGCCGGGTAGGCCTGGCAGCAGCCAGGGCTGTGTTCAATATCTAGGGGTCCATCTCACACAGAACCGGCTTGAGCCCCCACCCAGTAGCCTGGGAAATTCACACACCCCTGGTAGCCTCTGAGAGGCAATGCTTCCCCACTCGCAAGCACAAGCATGTAGAAAAGAAACTTTTAATGAAAGAGCGAGAGAGGTCACATGGCATTATCTCGGGAAAATACCACAAACAGAGTTTGTAGCCCCCTCCCCCATGAGTAACTGTCCCAGGTCAAAAGGACTGAGCAATGTCTTTTTGCCTCTCAGGCTCACCAGTCCAACAAGGTAAGGGTTCTATTCACCTACCCAAACTTTCTCTGTACCCCACCTCAAACAACCCACTTACAGCTCTGTCCAGTCAGTGCAGACCCTGACACATCATCCTGATGACTCTACTCCTTGAGCCTGAGGCTATGCCACCTTTGTGCTGCTCCTACCAGCCGCCCGCCGGTCGTTCCCGCCAGCCGCTCCACCGGCCACCTGTCACCGCTCCTACCAGCCAGTCACTACCACCAGCCACTCCACTGGCTGCCTGCAGCTGCTCCTACCGGCTGCCCGCCGGTCGCTCCCGCCAGCCTCCTACCGGCCACCTGCCGGCCAGTCCCGCCAGCTGCTCCACTGGCTGCAATGGGTCTGGCTCCCGGCCAAACCAGTGATTTCAGCTCTTAGTGATTTCAACTCTTTAGCCACCACCTAGGCTGGCAAAAGATTCCAGTGGACTAGCAAAAAGACTCCTCATGGAGTCTGCTTTAGGTCTGACCTTAAAACCAGGGGGAAAGGGGCAGATTGAGCCAGTCTTACAGCTCACACGTGGCAGGCATGAAGCAGGCTGACTCAAGCCCTCAAGCCTCTCCCCCCCCCCCCCAACTCAGTTCACTCAACTCTGGCAGGGCGAGGCTTGTTCCTCTGAGACCTCTTACAATGATGGTGTCTCTCCTGCAAGCACTGGTGTCATATTTTACAGTTCCCACATTTAGGGGTAGCATGATTTGTGACCCCCACAACAGCTCCAAATTAGTTAGAATACACCACATTCCATTCCAACACTGATCCTCCATCAGCCCTGGCTGAATTGGATTTACATAGCCACACCTCGGATTCCTTCCCCCCTCCTGGCATAAGCTGTATTTACATATCAACAGTTAACAGTTACTTATCTTGCAGAGCTAAACAATTGGAGTGAGCACACCCACTCCCAGGGCAGCTCTCTCCTTTTAGCTGGCTGATAGCAAACTGTAATTCAGCCCCGGCTTACAGGAGCATTGTAAACCTCTATAGTTAGATCAGCATAAACTGCCTACTATTAACTTAACTTTGTACTGTAGACAAACCCTAAATGTCTAAAAGAGGGTAATGGAACAGATAAATAATATGAAGTGAAATATAAATATGTTGTCAATGGAATAAAGGATAGATTTTTTATTAACAACATTAGGAGGATAAAAAGAATGTAATAAATGCAGTCTGTATGGATTATAATAAAATATTTGCTTTTGTCTTACCCAACATGACTTGAAAATGTATTAATATTGGCTTGAATAAGAACATTATCTTGTGGATTAAAATAAGCTGAAAGACCATAAACAAAGGGTGTCTAAAGTGGTACCACAGGATAACTGTTAGAGCCAGTCTTTTTTAATATATTAATGATCTGGAAAAAGGAGTAAACAGCATGCTACTAAATTTCATATATAATACTAAATCGAGTTGTGATGGAAATACTAAGGAGTAAAGAGAGATAATGCAAAGGGATCTGGAGAGATTAGAAATGAGATAATGAGATTCATCTTGAGGAAGATGCAAGCTAGGAGACTCTGAAATACAGATATTTATTAGAGGGAGGAAACTTCGAAGGCAATAATGAAGAAAAAGAGCAGAAGTGATCATCAAAATAAATAGACATGGATTTGGCATGTGACCTGGTAGCATCTCATATGCCAATCATTTCATAACATCTGTGAAGCTGCTCAATAGTCTCACAAAGAAAGTGATGAAACATTTTAACCTTGACAGGAAAATATACTAGTAAATGTTACAACAATGAACAATCCTACGTTGGTAGATAACGCTGGCTACATAAGCTATTAAAATGCTTTCATCTCTAATTTCTGTGGTTCTAACATGATCATCTAAATATCATATTCCTGATGTAGTGTACCTGTTTTTAAAGCAAATGAAATTGGATTATTGAAATACATTTTGAATAGTTGCATGGTTCCTTCATTTATTTTTTCATGTTTTGATATAAATAACAAAAATCCCCAACAAAAAACTACCAACCCCCTTCAAAATTTGAGATGTGGAGTATCCAGTAGCATACAGTACTTCTGGAAATGAAACCAGCAGGTGGCTATGTAGCAGCAAATACAAAAGTTGATATTTTTTCTAATCTCACACAGGTCATAATTATATCAATAGTACTTAATGTCTAATGTTTTACCTAAATATCTTAATTTCTAAATTACCATATAAATAGCCCTCATACCAGAATAATGTGCCAACTAAGTCATAATTTCTTCATTTAATGCTAGTTAATACAAAATGGTATATTGCTTACATTTTATTACTCTTGACAATCTGAAAGAAATGGTTTACTGAAGTCCAGATAGATTAGATTTAGAGTTATCTTCTCAAAGAAATCAGGTTGGTCTGGCACCATCTACCTTTAGTTGTATATTAGCCCCAGTTACCATTTACCTATATGTCCTTAACTGCATTCTCATTCAGAATTTGTTTTAAGACCTTCCATAAAACTGAGGTCAAATTAATGGGCCTGTGATTTTCAGATTTTCTTTTTGTCTAGTATAATTTTTCTGTGTGAGTTCATTCAAAAGCATAGTGATTGTCTGGTTTCACCCATGTGATGGTTATTTGAGTGTTTACTGTGCTGGGTAAGGTTCCCCCATGGTACAATAGATGTGTGGGACTTATGATCAGTATCCATCAAACATGCTTTTCAAGATCCATATGCCCACAACATATGATGTACCTCATCCAATGTACCAAATGTTTCAAATCCAATTTGTAGTTAACTAGTTAATTTTATTCTATCTCTGTGATAAAAATTTCATTTGATTTTAGCACTATGCTACCAAAATCACCTTTCTGAAAATGAAATCAGCTCAGTTCAATTGTAATAGACTTATTCTAGAACAATAAAAAACAAAATCTCTCCATTTTTTCAAGCTGCACATGGTTAAAATCAGAGTTGAAACTCCCTTTGCTTAGCTAACTTCCAAAAGATTTCCATAGTCCTGTAATGTTTAAGTCTTATTGTAGGTTTAACTCAAGAGTTGTCCAAGCTCTTATGAAATACTGATAAACATGGTTTTTCTTAAAATAACTGTATACTTTTGTGTGGAGAGGTTTTCCCCTTTGGGCTCTGACCTTTCTTTTCATGTTAACAGTCTCTAATATTCAAGTGTTGGCTCACGTACAAGTAAAGAAATCCCATTCAGTATAAAATCATAATGGCTCAGTTTCATTCAGAACGTTCCTATATGGAGTTAGCAAAACAGACTACTAATCGCAGTCTTGGAACAGCATGTTTCTGAGTGGTTTACACTATTGGCTTTCTCATTCTTTTGCTGTCTCTCACTTTCTCGGTACAGAATGGAGTTTAATACTGTACTTTTTCTACAACTACTATTGGTGGTTAACTCCCAGTAATATTGGGATTAGTCCTCTGCTTAGTCAACACACAGATTTGTCTGTTGATTTGTCCACTTCTGTCTTAAACTAAATGCATTTCTATTATGAAGCATTGCATCTTTAGGAATTATGATGTCTGCTATCAGAATGATGTTAGCTATTTAATCCAAACCAACATGACTGTACTGGTAAAAACTGCACAATCTTTTCTCTTTTTTTCCTTCCCATCAAAGTTTTTAGTGCTTACTACTTTAACTTGCAAATCTTAGCTGCATTGATTGCAGTATTTCAGGTATGTATGGCTATCCCTAGCCTCTGGAAATAAGTCGTATATTATTTCAGGTTATGTGGTGCGCCTATCAATGGATAAGCCAGGTCTTTAGTTTTTAGACATGTTGACTGACACAAATATAAAGTCTTATGTGTATACTTCACAAACAATTATTCCAGGAAATAATGGTTTGTTAGTTGTGTTTAATGCTAGGCTGGAATCTGTGTTTAAACATAACTATCAAAAATATTCTATGGAAAAAAATTACAGTTGCTTTGTCCTTAGTGGTAAAGCACAAGTAGAAATGTGTGTAAACACAGCCAGTATATGCAATTGAAATAGACTACCTTTTCATCAAAATACTTAAAAGTATTTTGTAATAGTTAAAATACTTAACTAACATTTACATCCCTAAGAAAGCAGATACGAAAATATGCATATACTGAGCAGCATGTGAAAAGAGAGAAACTAGAAAATAGAAATATTAAGTCCATATGAAACACCAGAGACAGAGTATGAAGCTACAAATAACCGTATGGCCAGGTTACTAAAGAAAAAGATATAGCCTGAGAGACACTCTGGATAATGCGGGAGGGGGAGAGAGAAGAGATGGGGAGAGATCTCTAGATTAAGGTTTTATCAATACACACGAACAAGGTAACTGAATTACAGGAACTGAAATTGCTAGATGTCTGGTAGCAGTGTTCAGAAAACTGCTTTCTTGTAGTTAACAACTTAAGATAGGATTATGAGGCTTTCATTTTGGGAAATGTAAGTGTTCTGTTAACTTTTTGGGGAAAGGGGCAGGAGACACATTAATCAAATAAGGCCAATTCCGAGGACATCTTGTATTATAAAACTCCTGTTCTTTAAATTAAGATGTTTATTAAGCAGAAACCCAAGAACAACTTAAAACATGAAGAAACATGGGAAGTGATTTATTTTATTCCCTATCACATGAGTGGCTGATAATAGTTTTAGATAAACATGCTTCATGTTAAAGGTTAGCTACCCTAAACAGGAGAATTTATTGATAGAATCTGCTATTCTCTGACATCTACTCCTTATTCACCACCATGCTATAATTGTACCTTTTTCAATGTATAAACCCAGCAAAATCTAACATAAATTTGACATGTTTAATGAAATACAGTTAGAAGACTGTTTAAATTATCTTTAGTTACATTATTTAGAGGTAGAGTTTTTATATTTATTTAGAAGTTGCAATGTGTGCACAACCAAAAAGAAACTAAGAAATCCCAACCGAATCAGGAAAAATGATATTCGTTTGAGTTATTTGCAACATTTTGTCTTTGATCTTTCCTCCTCTCCCTTCATCTGTTACAACAAAAAGTCTCTGCTCACACTGATTTTATGAAGCATAAGATTATTTCATAAGAATAATAGCATAAGAATAATAATTGAAGGAACACATCAAGAACAGATTAAATAGGGCATGAGTTATCACTACAGAGTTCCACATCTCAATAGTACAAGTAGGGCAGTATGGTCAGGTACGCTATACCATTAAAATATTTGTTGGTATGATATAATAGAAAAAACAGAGGAGCAGAAGAACATGGAGCTACCAGACAGCCCCATATCAGCAACTTCTCTGTCATGACTGTATTGCCCCCAATCCCACCCCCATCCATTCCATTACCTACATCTCATACTTGGGATCTGTACAACCCCGCCATGGGACAACGCTGGGGCCAGTACAGCTGCATTGGAGGAACTTCTGGCATGAGGATCCAGAGAGCCCTGAAATTCAGAAATCTGTATCTGAAACAGAGGGAGGACAGAGCAACCTTGTCCCCACAGATAACATAGGTTGGTGAGGGAACAGGGCTGAAAACAGGAGGGGGAGGAGTTATGTGAAATGGTTTATATAGGTGGGGAGTACACTTTAGGGATATTAAATTTTGTTTAATCAGTTAATTGAATAGTCGATGGGATTTCCATCAACTACTTGGTTAATCATTGGGGCGGGGGGTAGACTGCAGAGCTGCAGTGGAGTGAGCTCCTGTCCTCTGCCTTTTAAACGTAGTCGCAGCTGCCTGGCTCTTTAAAAGGTAGAGGTGCAATGGGGGATCTGGTGTGAGCAGGGAATCAGCTGTCCTGGCTCATGCTCCGGCTCAGCTTTAAAAAGCATTTAAAGACAGAGGTGCAGCATCTGGGGCCGGATGCAAGCTGGGCCGGCTGATTCCTGGCTTGCACCTGGTCTTTCGCTGGTCCTCTGCCTCTCCTACCCCCCCATGGAGACGGTGCGGGGGGGGAACCGGCTTTTAAGCTGGCTCTCCCCAGCACTGGCTCTTGCTCACTCCCCTTCCTCTCTCCCAGCAAGGGAGGCTGGGGAAGCAACTAGTCCAGTAGTCACTCCACTACCTGATAAGCATATGCTTATCAGGTAGTCAATGACTCAATTAGCTGCTTACATCCCTAGTACACTTATTACGCCTCTAGCTTGTGCCCTCTTTGTTTCCTTCCCATGAGTCACCTATTTGCACCACTGTCTTAAGCCCCAGACATTGTCAATTCACAGGCTGTTAAAATCACTCAGGCCTTTTTAAAAAGTGAATCTTAACTTCATTTAGCTGTACCTGATTATGAGTTGTAGGCTCTTCCTCAGCACAAAGAAGCAATAAAAACCTGAAGAAAAAGCACTGCTACCATTTAACCCTGAAATATACATACTACATTCTGACATGCTGTTGGGATATCATAATGGTCTGATACATAGTGTCTGCAGGACCTTCTCCATAGGGTTCCAAGGTATTTGTATATAATCATGTTATGTTTATATTACAGATGTCATAGATTCTATTAAGTGTATTGGATATTTAAAATAGATAACATTTCACTGAATTAAGCTTATTCTCGTTAAGTGACTGATAAACTTATATGGGGATGTCAAATTTTGGTTGATGTTCACTTGCACTTAGGTAGATCATGTGCATTTATCCCCATAATGTACCTATGGTTGCTAATTGTGGTTGGACATATTCCTGGAGGGTTTCTTCAAATTAATTAAACTAATTAATATACTTGATTTAATTAAAAACTGATGTTTACATCCAAGACAAACTCTCAATCTACTCTTACTGTGAAGTACTGCAAGTAAAAGGCAAAATGAGTGGCATGTCCATATGACCTGTACAAAGTTAATTCCTAATACCTGAGGACTCTAGGGTGTGAAGTTCCATAGATGCTGTTTCAGTTTGCATGAAGTACAATGTATCTGAAAACTCCACCTGGGCATAAATATGCCAAGGTGCTTTTGATCTTCATACATATGGCCTCTTGTAAATAACATTGAACATATGATACATGTAAGACGAAAGTAAACTTATGGGGCCTGACATTCTTTCCCTCCTGTTATGTAACAGTTTGCTTGTTCAGTTGTGCACTGGCATTGTACTCTCCCGCATTTTAATATTTTTTAAAAATTTATAAATTTAGCAAACCAAATTTATTTTCATAATTTGTGTTCAGTATGACCTGACCTGGTAAATATTCCTGTGTTAGGCTTGCATTCTTATTTAGCACTAAGAAATCTACTCAAAATCTGCTTTTCTAATGTGTGTTGTGCTAAATATAAGCCTTTGATCAGGGAGTACATGAATAAGGAATGTTGTTTTCTGAAATAAGTGGATGGTGAAGCCAAAGGCAGTGTACAATCAAGATCGAAGGTAATAAATAAAATATAAACTAGTTAAACTTTCTGATCTCCAAGGGTAAGGATACTGTAAATGGAAATAAATCCTACACTCTACATGGGAAGTGATTTTTTTCTGTATCATGTGTAGTTGGTTTCAGTTTTGGATAAAAGTATTGTATGTTAAAGGTTAGCTACTCCTTCAAGTGTGGGAGTTTATTGAGAAAAATCTGGCTTTATCTGGTATTTATTCCTTACTCATCACCATGCTATAATTTGAACTTTTAAATTTATAAACTCAGCAAAAATAGCATAAATTTGACATGTTGTGTTCTCTTTCTTGCTAACGTGAGTGCATAGTAAAAGGATCCTTATGTTTTTTTCTTTTTTTAGCATGGTTTACCTTTTAAATTATATATCAGGTCTTTTTCTAGAACATTACTGTGGGACAAAGCAATGGATCTTACATCATTTCTGGAAGAGCAATGACCAAACACAAACAGATTAATATTATTTCAACTGTCTTGAAAAAAAGATTTGCACAGTGTTTTGAATTAATTCATTTTGTGTGTGTGTGTGTGTGTGTGTGTGAAGGACCATATCCAAGTGTCATTTTGTATTATATTCTTGACTTCTTTCATGTTACAGTTGTTCATTTCTCTAAATTTTTGTTCCTTTTGTGTGAAGAGACCAGGTTATTTCAACTGTCTTTAATCAATTCCATTATGAATCTAATAGATTCATTATGTTCTGTGCACCTGAATGCTAGTAATATGCACAAAGCAAGACTGTCTCTGTGGTGGAAGATATCTCACTGCCACATTAGATTAGTAGCTTTTAGTGAAGAGTGCTATTTTGGACACTAGCATAAATGTCATACATGTGAAGTGCCTGAACCAAAATGAGCCTTTCTATTGACTCCAGAAGGCTTTGGATCAAGCCACAAAACTTTCTTTCTTAACTTGGATTAATAGGTTCTGATCCTGCATTGTGATCTGGAGACTACTACAACTACATAAGATATTAGAAACTTCCTTCTCTCATACCCACATCTGTCTCTCTAAAAGCAATGCCAAGCAAAACACCTTTGTGCACATGAGCATTTATTTGGGTGGTGAGATGTGTTAGGTGGATGCTTGCTATTGTTTCATAGAAGAGCTTAAATGTTTGAACTACTTTTTTAATTTAAGGCTGGTGATTTTGTCAACCAACTTCAACAATATCTTGCCCGGCATACAATACTATTATTTTCTCTTCTCCTGAATTTAGGAAAAATCGATGTAGGGCAAACTGTGTACTTCCCCTTGCTCACAGACAGACAAACTCTCTAATATAGATTAGTATCTCAGAGAAATTATTTGTCCTCAATTTATATTTTCATGAACCTCAAACCCATCCTAGGAATCTTTAAAACCCTTTGACCTATTAACTTGCCTGAGCATTGTAAGTTAGTAACACTTACTGGGTAATAATGGAAACTGTGCTGAAAGTATTTCTGTGAATTGTTATACTGGAAGAAAAAAATGCTGTCATCTACAGCAGCTATGTGAGCAGAGTGGTCAATAAATACTACACATAGGATTGTCAATAGTCTTATAGTCCAATGAATAACAGTCCAGGAAGATTTCCACCAGAAGTAGTAACAAATGGGATTATGAAAGATAGGAATAACAGTGTTGCCTCACTTAAGTATCACTCTCTGACCTGACTATTTAATCTTTTACCACATTTTCACTTCCGCTATGTAGTCTTCTACTTATCCAGTTTACTATATAGACAGTGTTTCCTTGTAGATAGAGCATAGGACTTAGATCTTGGAACCCCCAAATTGCAATTCTAGATTTTTATATTGATGTGCTTTGGTTTTAGGCAAGTCTCTTTCCTCAGTAGTAAAATAGGATTTGAAAATACCCTACCTATTTCAAAAAGGTGCCATGAGGGTGGGTTAGTTAACATCTGTACAACACTTAGAGGATATAAAGGTCTCTATGGAAGTATTATACTGATTAATTGTAACAAGTCAGGACCAATAACAAATGTGTGACAGAGAATAAGACTTAGGGAGTGGAAATAGGTTCCAGAAGTAACAGTTAATTCCTGTAAGGACTCCAGGCAGATTATTTGCAGATGTTTCATTTTGTTAAATTAAGGCATGCATTTTTATGACCGATAATTCTATTAGAAATTCATGTTTTGATAAATTACATGCTATTGGTGTATATATTATTCTTAATCAAAATGGAACTTATCCATATTTCTAATCACACTAAAAAAATCACTGGAACTTAGATTAATTTATGCAGATGACAAAGGCCAGGAAATGGCAAGTGAGACTGATATTGTCTTGAAGCCCAAATATATCTTTAATTTTTTTTCATCCAAGCAATTATAAGGGGAAAAAAGACAATGGGTTCTGAGTTATGAAGGCAAGTGTTTAGCCTCCATTCAAATACTTGGCTTTTATTGACTGGCCTTATAAAGTTGCCATTACTGTAACATAGTAGATAGTTGTTTGCTTATTTGAAATATGTAAACATTTTTTAACAATTAGGTTAGTTTCTAAAAGGAGCAGCATAATTCTGTAATTAATCTGTTTTTTTTCTTCTGCGCCAAGTATAATCCTCTCTGAGCAACTGCTGGACTACAAATTGGCAATACTGTGAGAAGAAAAAAAAATCAATGCTACTTTGAGTTTATCATCATTATGGTAATCAGTGTGATAGAAAAAAGTATCAGTGCATTTATTTGGCATCAGGATGAATTTTAATTGTGTTTTAATTAGGCATGTTAGATCTCGATCTCTGTCTCTGGGATCCCTCAAATCAAGTAAGATTTTCCTTGGGACACCTATAGCTGATGAGAGACATAGATGAGAAATTAGGACAATTCTGTCAAGGAATACTCTCAAGTGTTGGCTGCACTTGAGGTCTCTATCTCTATTGGTGCCAGCACCAATGCAGGCCCCGGGCACACTCCTTACATTGACCTCCTTTGTGGAGCTGACATTTGATCTCAAAGTGTTGGGCACCATCCTTGATGGTGGTCTTCCAGGTTACCCGATCCTCCCCCTGCCTCTCCCAGATGTCAGTGTCAATGTCACACTTTACCAAGGTGTTCCTAAGGACGTCTCTGTAGCGCTTTTTCTGCCCACCACAAGACCTCATCCCAGTCCTCAGCTGAGCATAGAAAATCTGTTTAGGCAAACCATCTGTCAGGCATCCTGACCACGTGACCACACCATCATAGCTGCCTGTTGGCGATTATTGCCTGAATCCTGCAGGAATCAGCCTCTGCGAGGACACTATATTTGGTCCATTTGTCCTGCCACGTGATGCCAAACATTCTTCTCTGGTACCTTTGGTGGAATTTCTCTAGATCTTTAATATGATATCTGTAGGGAGTCCAGGCTTCAGCTCCATATAGCAATACTGAGATGTCATTCTAGGTCTGTGTCTTGATGTCATGATCATCGAAGACTCGCCTCTGTAAACATCCATGAGCTGTACTGGCACTTAAGATTCGGTGGTAGATTTCATTGTCAATGTCAACATTGTTGGACAGGTAGCCTCCAAGGTAGGGGAAGATGATGACATTCTCCAGCACTTGGTCATGTTCCATGATGGTTGGTTTGGGTAGTGGTGTGGCAGGTGTTGGCTGAAAGAGAACCTTGGTCTTGTGTGCATTGAGAGTCAGTCCCAACCTGCTGTAGGCTGCAGTGAAAATGTTGATGATTGCTTGCAGACCATCTTCTGAGGAGGCACTGACCTCAGCATCATCAGTGTACTGAACTTCTACCACTGACATTGTTGTGGTCTTGGTCTTGGCTCTGAAGTGGCCCACACTGAAGAGACTACCATCCATCCTGTATGTTATTTGGACAGGGGCTGCTGCCTTTGTATCAAAAGCAGCAGCATGGGGTGCAACCCAGGAGTTGATCCGTGAGAAGAGCTAGTTTAAAAACCGATCTCCCACACATACCAGCTGCCTGCTGCCGCACCTTTCAGTGCTGGATGGCAGCAGTTGCTGTCTGTGGCGGGGGAGGGGGGGGTTAAAGCTGCCTGTGGACAGAGACTGTGTGTGGGGAAGGGAGTGAGAGAGGCTTCCTCAAAGCAGCCTCTGTCCATGGTGGCTTGGGCTGGCCATGGGCAGAGGCTGCTCCAGGAGTGGCTCATCACAGAAGCCTGGCAATGGCCAGGTTCTTATCTACACTTTCTAAAGGATAATATTGTTAGAAAAATACAAATGCTGAAAGGTATGGAATGAATTAAAATATGACGATAAGAAGACAATGACCCCAGAGTTCTTTAGGGGGAAAAGGGAAATGAACATGAGAAAATTCACATTGGACATTTTAATCTGAATAAATGTTACTTAGAACAGTATAGTCTTATCAGCAACTTTGGGAGGAGTCTGAAGAGAAGGATTTTTTTTTAAGTATGGAAATGTAAATTTGGTATTTGTATTATGGTTCCAAGAAGCTCCTAGAGGTTCCAACTGATAGTGGAGTACCATTATATTAAGCACTGTATTAGGCATATATAGTGGGAAATAGCCTCTGTCTCAAAGAGTTCATGATCTAAAAATGAATTGGGCAAATAAAGGAAGGCAGAGAGAAAAGAGGTACAGAGAACTTTAGGCCTTGATTATGCAACCTAATTTGTACAGGTTGACAGGTAAATGAATCTCTTTCAGGATCTCCCTCTGCAAAATCAGGTGCAGGATTAGTGATTTTGCTTTGTACCACTTTATTGTTTTATTTGGAAGCCTTTCTAATTACATATAGTGGACTAATAATTTCTATGATTGTTTTGTTATTGGATATTGTTTTGATTATATTTGCATCACATTCAGTCTTCTCTTAGAAAATAGGTGAGGTTTGGTTTGGTTTGTGACATGAAAGCTAAGATTCTGGCACCATGATGGGAGCTGGAATCCTAGGCACATGCCTATTCCTTAATTTTCTCTTGCCAATGAATTGCATAACCTCCTAAAAGAGAACCAACCTTGAGAAAACCAACAAAATGTATTTTGAACATCTGCATAATGTGAGTGGCATCCCATTTTTGAACAGCTTGGCTTTTGATCAGAGCTTTAGACACTACTACTACTAATTAATGCTATTTTCCTTTGAGTTGATTAATAAAAGATACACTGATTTCCATGCTGCCTCAGTAATTAGGTTCATCATAGGGATGGTACACCTGCTATCACAGTACCTACAGTGTCATGGAATGTTAACTTTACGCTGCCTAAGCTTATGGGATCCTCTTCGGTGCAGGGACATCAACAAATTAAATTGCCATGTCCAGAAAAACCTCATCAAAATTGCTGTCTTCACATATTTTGTATTGTTGTTTCTCAGCTGAACTGATGCTCAGGGGTCAGATTAGAGTTCATTCAGCCAGAGCTTTTGCACAGATGATAGCCAGCCTCAGGATACTCTTTCAAGTTGAGATTTGCAGAGCAGCCACTTGGAGTTCATTTGACACTTCTGCAAAATGCTGTTGCTTCAACATTGTTACACAGAGGGAAATGAAATGTGTATCGACTTGGTTACAAAGGTGAATGCCCAGATTTTCCCCTTCTCTTAACCTTAAAATATTTTCTCCTGAATGCATGGACTTCCTCCTTCTCTTAACCTACTCTGGAAAGAATGTGACTGAAATTTAATTTTAGTATTTATCTATTCATTTTTCTGCTTTTATCAACATTGTCTCAGCTATAAGGGTGCATTACTTACCTTTTATTCCTGGTAGAAAAGTAAACTTTCATTATTGGCCCCTACTGCTTTCCATTCTTTGATACTGTGGACATTTTTGTTTTGTTTTTTAAATACTGTTTATCTTATAGCAGTCTCAGTAGATAAAGCAAAACATCTTTCTGAATGAAAAAGAACCTATTCTTATGGTATAAATTGCAGTTTACCATAGATGTCATCCCACATGTCTTATAACAATTAATATTAATACATGGGAATAAATACTGATCTTTATCTTTATATTCTTTGTTATATTTTAAAGTTAGTTTATTTAATTAAAGGAAAAAAGAAAAGTGTGAAATAATTACCTAATCAAGGATACCAGGGATGATTGGCTATTTCGCTTACATACCAATGCCCAGTTATGTAGGTGCATTCTGGGCATTGGGTAGTATATATGATGTAATGTAGCTGATGAAACTACAAGGCACAATATAACCTGCTACCACCAGGATTTCTAAGTTGGACTGCTTCAATTTAAATAAAAACTGGCATGAGTATGAGTACGTGAGTAGTGGAATCACACCCCTTGCTTTAGTGTAGATATACTCTATATGGATAGTTGAAGTACTGGGATTAGATTACCAAGATTGTGGAATACCTGTTATGGGAGGTTTTAAAGAACAGGTTAGGCAAATACCTGCAAGAGATTGTCTAGATATAGTTGTTTCTGTCTCAGTGTGAGGCAATGGACTAGTTAACCTCCTGAGGTCCCTTTCAGCCTTACATTTCCAGGATTCTGTGTTAAATACCAGTATTGCCTGTGGTACAGCTGTAAACTACAAAAAAAAAAAAAATTAAGTGTGTGGGAAAATTAAATTCATTTTTCACTGAAGTCTTTGTACATATGCAATATAAAAGATTTTCATGTATATATTGATTCAGGATTGTTACAGTGAAACAGCATAAATGGCCTGACAATATGCAGAGGTTGACTGAAGAGGCTTTCTGTAGGATACCTAATACTACTATCATCAATTCAAAGATTAAGGGAAGTCATTCATGTTCCAAATATGTAGGCTAGTCAGAAGGAAAGGCAACAGTAGTACAGTTTTGGAATTTTTAGTTTTACTTGAATTTGTTCTTCACATACCAACTCACCTTTGTATCTGAGTCCTCATTTTTTTTATCACATTTCTAAGGGCAGAAGCAAGGGGAATCATGTACTTTATCCATGTTTCTGAGAGTGCTTTTGGTATCTGGGTTGTTAAGTAACAAATGAAAATAACTATTGCATCACTAACACAAATTGTGGGGGGGGGGTTATGTTTATAAAATGAAATTACTTTAAAATCTAACACCATAATTCCTGAGCATCTTTTATGTAAGCTTGATAGAAATAGTGAAGTCTAGTGGGCTTTGTGGCATCTGAATTTCTTTTCAGGCTAAAAACTCTATTTGGGGCAAAGGATTTGAGTTTTTGATTTTTTTTTAAGATTTTTTTTTTCCTTTCCTGTCAATGAGGACTTGGTTCCAGGGAGTTGGGTAGGTAGAACTGTCAACATTGACTGTCATTCTTAGAAAGGCCTTTTTGAAGGGGTAGGTTTTTCAGTATTTCCTCAACACTGCCAAACTGGACTTGCCTAATGTCCTCCCACTATTTGGACAGAGGCCTGGACTACTTGATATTGCTACAGAAAATAATGCAAAGCATCAACTAAACAGGTGAATTAACACACCAAATGAAAAAAAGATTATCTCAGAAAATCAATGCACTTGTTATGGTGCACTTCACATGTATGGTGCATGTGTGGGATTGAACAGCAACTGATTTGTTAGACAAATGATAAGTACCTTTGTGGTGTGTGACTGAATGCACCTCAGTGTTTCCACCCTACTCACTATTATAACAACCTTGGTACAAAATACTTCTTGTGAGGTGTCATTTGAAAACTAGTATCTCCCTAATGAACAATACCATGCTGTTCAGGGTTCCTGCTGAGAGCCCTGCTTCCCTGTGGGCTTCTGGCTCCCCTCTCCCCAGCCCGGCATAGTAACCTGCGAGACTCCACACATGGATTTCTCTGCCAGAGGCAAAAAGCCACAGGGAGCAGCTGGGCTCCTGGGGAGAGGGGCTGTATGGAGATCCCTAGATCTCAGCTCCCATGTGCACACTACCCCTTTTCAGTCAATATAAGTGCACCTGGTGGAGATGCACACCACAAAAAGGAAAGTAGTTGGACATCAGCCACTGCAGTAATTAGTGTGGTGGCTGTATGTCTATTTAACATAGATTGTAGTGTAGACATACTCTGTGTCAGGGTAGGTAAATGGTCACTCTTGGTCAATGTGTTTACACTGCTTAGAAGTCAAGATACTGGGTAGATGGACTAGTCTCCAGCCAGCAGACTGCAAGATCCCTCCTGCAAGATCATAAAAGGCAAAGCTACTTAATGTCAGCATGAGCTAGCAGAATAGACATTTGAAGTCGTCTTGATTCTGTGCTTGAAAGACCCACAACATTTAAGGATTTGGGCAAGGAGATCAGTTCTGTTCCCCAAATAATGTTTTCAAGTTGAAAACAGGTGACCACCTCAGTGGCAGATGAAAGACCTGCAAGAAGGAGAACCCAGGAAATTCTCTGATGGCTTAGCAGAAACAGTGAGCAGTGCTGAGCAAAACACTTTGTTTCAGTAATTAGCCTGGGAAGCAGCCTTGCAGGTTTTTTTTAACAGATTGCCTTGCTCTCTCATCTTTCTGAATTCTTAGTCTGCTACGTATTTTGGGCTGTGGAGGGGATATCCTTTTTTTCCCCCAAGTAGATCAGAATTTTCTTGTCTGAGGAGGTAGCATTTCTTTTGCAAATGCTAGATTCTGGGGAAAGGCAGTAGATAAAGATGCTTCTTCCAAGATATCCTCCCCTCTCCATTGTTCCAATACCTAGCAAAGGGAGCCCATATTTCCTTTTGTTTTTTTTCCCTTAGAGTAGAGTGTGGGATTCACCCCTTACTTTTTGTCATCTTTGAGAGCAGGAGGTTCTTTCTATGTCCCTGAATCTGACTGCTACGTATTGTTTTGTGTGGGACAAAATTGTTCTCATTAACAAATCTCTTAGGATTGTGTCTCTTGGAAGAAGATGAAAGAGCCCTGCCTTTTTCTTTACAGAGCTGCTACTGTCTAAGCTATCATTACCCCAGTGATGGACACACTTGCTTGGGTAAGGCTTGTACCTGAAAATAGGAGGAGAAAAGAGGTAGTTAGCCAAGAGAGCACAAAAGTGGGAACAATCATGTAAAAAAAACTGTTGGATTGTTTATTCCTCTTGACAATCATTCTTTAAAAAGTGATATTTTGTCCCTGATTGAGGAGTTTGTAACCAACAGCAGGATACAGAATAGCAATTGCAGTTAACAAGATATGTTTTCTGTTGTTTCTTTGGTTTATTTTGTTTCTTATCCCTCACATGATTGTGTGACTTTCAGTGGTAGGCAATCATGAACCATAATACTTATATGTCACCACATATGTAATGTGTCTTATTATCTTCTGACAAGCCAAACAAACACATAGCTTGCCAGATGTAATGTTGACTTTTCCCTGTGGTGGGCAAAGGTAGGTGTGGTTTTTCTATCAATTGTGTGAAATCCCTCTCTGTATGCATTGCAATGCATAATGGATTGTAAATCAAATTTCTTACAAAGCCACACGAATCCTCTTCTGCAGGGATTTCACTGCCAGCAGTCTCCTATATATAGTATACCATAACTGAAAGGCAGTCTTAGTCAAATTTTCCTCCTAATTATTGTTTGTTTTATATATAACCATGCTTCTTGACTATGAAGTATTCATGCTTCATGTATGCACATGTTTTCAGAGAATCAGAAAATTAATGGTTTGTTCACTCTTTTTTTCCCCTTCCAAGTCCAAAATTCTTGTCACAAATTTACTGCTTAATCACCAGCTTTTATATTGGTTGATTGTTTGCTGTAGTGTACTGGGATTCTAACATAGTCTAAAGACAACAATATTATGAAAAAATGGGCACTAGAAATGAGAGGATACAAGTGAAACATCAGCTGTGTACTTTTCAGTAAAATATGAGTTACAAGTAAAGATGTCTCATATATTCATATACTGCAGAGTTATATGTGTAATTGAGACCTGGACTAAGTAATGCAGTATAATATCCAGTCCAACATCATTGGGACCTGACCAGTCCCAAACAAGAGAATTTGCCGGACCAGGGGAGGACTCATGCCACCAGCCCCAAGCCCGTCATCCACTGCTGGCAGGCTGCCCCAGCAGGCAGCCCTGCCTCATGTAGCCTGGGAAGGTTTTAGAGTGAAATGTATGTGGGTAAGGCTCTCCAATCTGATCAGAGATTCTAAGTTTGTCCTCCCTATCCCAGGTTGCAGGTTAGTAGAACTGTACAGTTTCACCCTTGGAGGGACTGAGGGTCCAGAACACAGTCACATTTACAATCAGGACACCCAATTAAAACAAGTTTTATTATTACAGGTACTAAGGTGGCAAACATAACAAAGAATATAGCACTTAGTATGCAGATTAATTGAATCTTCTCTGAGGATAACATTAACAAAATTTGTGTTACAAATTGGATTTATCTAAATATACAGATCTACTTACCTAACAGGATTCCATACTCATATAATCTTCATCCTCCCTCTGCCTAAGGGATCTTGGTGCCAGGTGGAATATGGAAAACTTAGAAGCAAGACTTAGACAGAATAAATGAAGCAAGACAGAGATATAGAGATTGAAAAAGAATAGAGTTTGTTCTCTGACTTCGAGAGAGAACCAGTGGGCACTCTGGAGCGGGCTCTAGCAGCAGCAGCCCCGACTTCCTTAATTTCTAGCCCTTTATCCTCTTTCTGGCACCAGGATGTCCAACCTCCAAAGTTGAACTTTGCATCCTGAGATTTTTGTGGAGAAGATATTGGGGGGGTCTATGAATATACTTAGGAAAACTACTTGACGCCTCTTTGGACCGAATCCCAACACAAGGAAAAAGTGGGAAATCTTGCAGTTAGGTGCCAGGAAACCTGTTCTTTTGAGTTAGCCAAGCTTTGCAGTTTTGGACTTATTTATAACTAGCAGAAATACCCAGCATCACCCGGGGAAAATATAGTAAAAGGTGTGATGAACGAACTACATCAATGGTATTAAGATAGCATATTTTATTGGAAATACTTTTCTCTTATATATTATTTTGAGAAATTAACATAGCTAGTACTTTTTCTGTTATCATAGGGAAGGGATCTCGTAGTTGCAGTTTGTGACATGCTTAACAGAAGAGTCCAGCAAATGCCTATGATCAGGCTCTACTAAAAGCTAATTAGTGGCCCAGTTGGGGTTCTGGGGGCCCAATTGCGGCTCTGGGGGAACCAATTTTGAGATATAACCAATCCAGTTATTTAAGATAGGAAATCAGTAGTATCTGTGCAAAATTTGGTGTTTCTAGCTCTTACCATTTCGGAGATCTTTTGGGACAAACTAACTAACTAACTTTTGGAGATATTTATAAGATCACGCTATATTGAGTCGTAGCCCGTATGTGTCCGAAGGCCCAACTGAAGGTTTCACCACAGAGGTCTTTTGTAATTCTTACACAATACGTAGATATATATCTAAATAAAATAACAAGGGAAAAATAGAAAATGATTTAACCCTTTACTTTATCACAATGCTATTGCTAAAGCTAATTCATACAGGATAAAGTAAGACCTGTAGGCCTTGTATTACTGGCATACTATTGAAATATATAAAGAAAGGGATAGGATAGGAAAGATATATTTTAGCAGGCTACATTCGCCCCACCCCATCACCCTGCAAACCGGGCTTTCTGCTCCAGGAGCATCCATGGTCCTGCCAGACCACGGATATTGCCGGATCAGAGAGTCCCAGATGTGGGAGGTACAACCTGTATAAAATTGTTATACTTGAATACAAAATTACACAAGTGTCTCAACAAATAGCTATCTTCCACAAGTGTTCTGTAAATATTATCCAAAAGCAGGTGTGATGGTCTTGCACTTTGGAACTTAAGGTTGTTTGTGATGGAAATGACTGGATACTTGCAGGCAAAGTGGCTAATGGTACCCTTTTAGTGATTGTCCACACTGATTCCACTTTTGATGCATACACTGCTCTCGTGTGTGCAAGATTACATTATTTTGAATAGTAATGTCTGCTGGCAACATACCTGCACCTGAGAGTCCTTACAACCATTGTCATTGCTGGTTTGTAAGGGAAGAGGCAGCTTTAGTTGCCTTTCATTTCCTTCTCACTGCTTGTGATTGCCATATAAACCCCACATACAGAGAGATCAGTTAGTTCATAATTATTAGATTAAGCTTAGTTGAACTATTAGTAGTAAAATAAAAGAGATAAATTAAAAAGTGAGGTTTAGGGGATGGATAGGTTTTTACTTCCCCGCTCCATCTTTTGTACAAGGGCCATATAAAGGTTTAAAATGGCTGAAGAAAACCATTAAACTTGCAGCCTCATATGTGCCCTCTTCTCTCATTTCCCCTACCACTTCTGTTCCTATTGTCCTATTCAGAGTATCAAATGCATGCATTAGTAAACTGGCTGCCTTATCAATCTCCAGCCCAAGTTTATCCTTTCTAAAGCAACCAATGAAGTCAGTTCCAGTACACCAACAGCTGTTGTGGAAAGAATATGAGGTGAGTGGAGTTTGCTCTGTATCAAACTTTATATGGAGTAAGACAGGTTTATCTGGATTTCTAGTTCCCCTGAGGCTGTACACTTTGGTGCTGTGTCAAGTCCCTTGGGTTGATCCTTCCAGAACTGCACTGATCTCAGCATCTGTGTTACTTTGCTATGGGCTGTGACCCCAACTCTGTGCCATCACTGGAGGAGACCAGAGGGTCTGGCTCAGCAGGACAGGGTGGTAGGGTGCCCCATAGGGCAGGTAGGTGGGCCCAGAGGTATGTCAGCACAAGTGACAGTCTTAAGGGGATCTCCGTGACAAAATCCATTGCAAGTGTTTTAGTGCCATCATTCATCATTTCATGTTCAGGATGCTCATCTTAGAATCTGTCCTATTTCTTGGATTCTGTGGACTGATTTGTGCATCTTGAGCTGTAAGATTCTTGTTGCCACATATCAGTGCACAGAAAATACCTACTGTTTATTGTAGGAATGTCATACTACCAGTTCAGAGTCATCATTTTGGCCTGGCCACATCCCAAAAGATACTTCCTTTGATATGCAGCTGCTATAAGTAAAACCTTGATAGACAAAGAATCCAGGTGCATGGATGACACATTAACGTCATCCCCACAGCAAGTCACAGATTTTATTCACAAGATTCTAGAAGAAGCAAAAAGCAGTTCTATATTACAAGGCACATCTTTTTTCAAAAGAGGTTCCTTGGAATGGCAAATGCCGCAGAGGGGTAACCAATTTGTGTAGCGCAAACTGTGTAGCTTATTCTGACAGAAGGGTGCTGTCCAGATGCACCCTTAGTGACTAACAAATATATATGGTATCGTGAGCTTTTGTGAGCAAACCCACATTTTCAGACAATGGCAGCTTCAAGTGTAGCCTACAATACAATTGAGAACCTGTCTGAAGTTCCTGGGACACATGTTAGAAAGTATGTCACACAGCATGAAAGACTTCACCTTTGTCCACTGCAAGGGCAGTTGAAATCAGCATATCTTCCCAGGAGAGACGGCATGGACAAAAAGATCTCCCTCTTTTGTATCTTTAGCTATTTAATGTGTCTACCTCCAAAAAGTGTGTTCAGCAGTGGACACTGTATATACTATACTGCTCTCCTCAAGCCCCTTAAGTTGGTTTGTAGATTGCATCATTGCTCTGCTAAATGTAACTGCTGTTCATTATACCACCACCACCATGATGATATTCACATGGTGAGCAATGACGCACTCATTGCTTTAATCTCATGTTGTGGACAAAAGTAAAAATATACTCCCCAACATATATTTGCTAAGTAATGAATTGGTGCTATAATACATTTTAATGTAATTACATTTTCAGGTATCACTTTGATATAACAAACTGTGACAAATAGCAAAAATTTCAACAGTCAGACAAAAGTTTATGAAATATAAGTTGAGTTCACACATCTATTTAACTGAAAAAAAAAAAGAATTCTTGTAAAAAGGAACACAATTGTTCCCTTAAACCATGGCAATTTTAGTTCCAGAGGAAGAAATAAGATGTGCAAAAAATCTCCTGTAACAACTCTTTCACAAGTCCATAACTGAAGCTTATTTTTTAAATCTCTGTAGCTTTATAGTTTTACATCTGTGCGAATGCATACACATGGGATTACTTATAAGTGTATTGTATAAAGACTTTTTCCCTCAGTTGAAAACAGTGGGAGCTGGGTTTTAGTTACCTAATATACTGGTCTTAAAAAAAAAAAAAGATACAAATTGTACATGTTGAATATAGATTTCTCCAATTTGTGAATAGACATAACAAGCAAATTAAAATAACATTTGTATGGTTTAATCTTTAATTGTGCAGATAATTTAGAGTTTGTATATGGGGGAAAAAAAGTGTATTCATACCTCTTTCTTGCAGAGTCAGTTAGGGTCTAGATGGACAGATGATTTTTATTGAAACATCAGATAAACTAATCAGCATATTATCACTGTCGTGTCATAATACATTAATTAATATTTATATCAATTAAGTATTAAACTGAGAGTAAGGTGTGCCAGTGGGTTATGAATAATGCTTTGAGAAGATACATAACAGATCTGCTTTGATTATACTGGCCTGGAAGCTCTGCTACTCTTAATGTGATGTGATGACTTCTCTTTAAAGGTTGACCTGTTTAAGGCTATGGTTACACTAGAGAGCAGTTACGCTGCTGCAAGATCTCAAGGGCAGCCACTATAAGCCAACAGGACAGAGTTGTCCTGTCATCTTAATCCACCCTTAATGAGTGGTGGCAGCTGACAGGAGAGAGCCAATATAGTGCTGTCCATATCATAGGTTGGTATAATTTGTCACTTGGGAGGTGGCTAATTTACATCCCCATAGCAATGTTATACAGGCATAAGTGCTCATCTAGATAGACATGGCTCAAATCCTGAAATCAACAAGCTTAGTTACTCTTTTGAAATTTGGTTTGCATCTGAAGGGTGCAGGAAGTGGTGGCCCCAATCATATGCATGGTGCATATAACTGACAGTGGTGAGGAAGGTGCAGTACTGGCCTCCTCACAGCCAATTCAAGTTGGGTCATGCAACCCCTCTGTCATAACTAGGCCCGTACCAAAGTCATAGTCCATTATGGCCAATTTTATGGCAATAGGGTTTGAAAATTGATGAATTTCATGTCGTCAGCTGTTTAAACCTGAAATGTCACAGTATTGTAACCGTAGGATCCAAAAGGAGATTGTGGGAGGGGTCACAAACCTGTTGTAGGAAGGTCATGGGGTGGCCACCCTGACCTCTCTGCTGTGGACTCTGAAGTAGCCAAAGGGTTCCTGCAACCACAGGAGCTTTCAAGAAGGTACAAGTGGGTCTGATCTCCCCTGTGCTGCTGGGAGCACCCAACCCATGGGCTCCTCACTGCTAGTCCTGGCAGGATTGAGAGGGAAAATATTTGCTCTCTCTCTGCACAGCTGTAGGAAACTGTACCTCTTGTACCACACACTCAGCTGCAAGAACCTCAGGGCTACTGCAGTCTCAGATACCACCCTGCAGCCTGGGGAGGCACCTAGAGGTAGATCTGTCAGGTCTCTCCTCACCCCCAGCAGCTATGCAGGAGATGGACATGTCCGGTTCCTCCACTTTGATGGGGCATTACCAGCAGTGCAGGGAAGATACAAACCTACTCCACAAGTCTCCTTCAGCTGCAGGAACTCAGGGTGCTGCCCAGTCTCAGACAGTATCCTACAGCAGGTAGAGGCACCCAAAGGTGGGGTTGGTCTGCCTCCCCCCACCCCCCATTGCAAGAACAGTTTTCAGGGGAGGGACAAGTATTGTCCGTTCCCCCTGCCCAGTTGGAGATAGGAAGCCCCTATTGATGGGGTGCTCCTTGGAACAAGGAGACCTAAAATTTCATGAGGAAAGGTTTATTTCACATTCTGTGACACGTGTTTAATGGCTGTGAAATTGGTAGGGTGGTAGTCATAGCAGAGATACTACAGGAGCAAAATTAAATTAATGACATTGGCAGTGGGTATCAGAGGCCAGAGAGGCCCTGCATGGCCCCACCCATGCTCTGCCCTCACACCTTCTTCTGCTGTTTGTCAGTGCCCTGCAGCAATTCCCTATGGGAGGGGCCCAGGATGAGGCTAATAGGAGGACCAGCCTGATTGTTTCCAGAGACTCCAGGCTGGAGCTGGTCCTCATGCTGCTCACCCACCTGGCACTGACAACTGCACCGCTCACTTTGTGCACTAACTTAAGTTTGTCCCTGCAGTTCCCTTTCTCCCCTATCATGAGAGGCTGCAAGACCATATCTAAATCTAGATAGTGGGGTGGGTTGAGCCAGAACAGTTCCTTACTGCTGTCCTGAGGCAAACTGCTGTACCAGGGGCCTACCCTTCCTCACCTTGCTTCCAGCATCCAATGTCCCCTCTCAGAGTTGGGAAGTGACATTAAGAATGAGTTGGCAGGGCTACAAGGCAGGGGCTGAATGTGATATGGACTTAGTGTTGTGGTGCTGGGGCCAGATGCTGCACTGAGGAGGATTCCTTTAATGGGAGGCACCCTTACATGCAGTGACTTACCCTGCATGCAAATTTAGCGCCAAATCGAAGAGTAGAACCATTAAAGATGTAATATACATGCTGATGTCATTTCTGGTCCCCAAATCCTAGATAATAAACAAACAAAAAAAGCCTCCTCAACTGTTCATACTGAAATATTAAAAAAAGAATATCAAAAAGAAGATATTGTGGGGGACTTGTCAAGGTTTCATCACATAATGAATTGTGCTGTGATGAGAGAATTTATTTGTTTTCCCAGTCCTTCCCCAAATGGAATCAATCATTATTCTTGACTTCGTTCTGAAAGTGGGAAAGAAATGTATTAAATTAACACTGGCTTTCCTATAGTGCAACTTAATACGTCTATAAACTGATGAAAACTTATTTTTTTCCCTCTAAAATCTATAAGTGTTCCAGTAACTTATTTAATGGAAGAGGAATAAGAAGAGTAATGGGCCTGTTATGTTGCTTACTATCAATGAATTGTTTCCCCTTACATTTGTAATTCAGCACTTTCATATCAGGCTCCTAAGTTTTCTTTGTTGGACAGTTCCCCAGTGACACTGCTGGATGAAAAGCATAAAGGGACTGTGATTATATTTGTCTAGAGTTGGAAATAAATATTGTGTTGCTATGATGTGAACATTTTTCCTCGTGTTAAAATATGTATTTTGTGTGGAAAAGTAATACTTGCAGTATAGACACTTTATAAATAAATAAGTAAATTCAATTATTGGGTATATCATCTTAGTTTATTGAAATATTGCAAAATGACTATATAACTCTGGCCTATTCTCAGTTGTACAGTATATTTTGATTTGATGAAATTTTATATTACTATATTATGTAGGCTTCTATGCAATCAGTTACTCAATGTTTTGAGGACTTAAAAGTTGCTCATTTTATTATATATTATGGTTATAATTTTTGAAATTTTGAGTTCTCAAGTGATGATTATGCATCCATCATAACTATTTCTTTTAAAGTGCCAAGAGTATATGATAGGACAGTAAAATATGCAGACATCTTGTCTAAGACTACAATGAATGTAATTTAGCTAGAAAAAACAAAGGCCATCTGTGACAGCACTAGCTGAGTTCCCCCCACTCTCCCTTGTGGTTGGTGTCCTGGACCAAAGAGATTGGAGCTACATCCTGACCTTTGGAACAGTGTTTAGGAAGTATCCCTTCAGTGTATCTGACTCCAAAAGGGTGTCACTCTTCCTGCATGAAGTAGGCCCCTCATCCTCACCTCAGACTGAACCTCTAGGGCTTTAGCACTCTTGCTTCACAACGTGAGATAAGGATTTACATACTTCTAAGAGATTAATGAATGCATCTCAGCAAGCTAGAACACAGCACAGGAAATCCTTAGGTTAGCATGGAGAAAGGGAGGTTTAAACCATAACCTATGTCCCTTCTAGTTGGTCCACAACCCAGCCAAGTTGTAGCGAACCACATTATTCAAACTCTGTCTGTCTGACTGCTTTGGTTAGTAGCAAAATGACACCTCCTTCGAGCAGCCAACTCTTATCCCTCTCCCCCCCCCATAAAGAAAGAAATTTGTACGTTCACTTATTAAATAAATTATAGTTTATTGGAATCTTGCAGACCCAGTGCATAACTCTGGCCTAATTCTCTGTTATGTAGTTTATCTTGATTTGATTAAATGGTATCCTGCTATGCTATGTCTTGGTTCTTGAGCTGGGGAATGTGCTCAGCTTCCTTGTTGAGAAGTGAAGAAAATCCGTCTCCCTATGCATTGTCTCACTTAATCAAAGTCAGCTTATCAGGCTGCCATACTTGACCCAGCCTTTGGATTGTATACATTTTCAGTCCTTTGTTGGCTGAGTAACATCAAGTCACTGTCTCAAGCACAGTTAAGCAGTGCTGGCCTCCCCAAGTCTCCTCTTGCCTGAGCTCCACCCACATGGCTACTCCAGTTCACAGTTTAACTCTATGGGGATCATGTGACTGTTGAAGCTATTATTATTAATTCCGCATTTCTGACTGCAACCTCCTTCCTTCAGTGTCCTCAACTCGAGAGCCTTTTGGGTTTTGATCACTGTACTAATCAGACCGTCCTGATTAGTCTTCTTTTCCTGCCAATGGTCACTCTCTTGCTACAGCAGTTTGTAAAACTTTGTCAATTTCTGACATTCACCTTTGTGAGTTGCTCAGCATAGAGTTGTGATAAGTTAATGTCTCTGCTGGTAACCTCCACTGTCCTGTCAGGGTAAGGCAATTCAACTGTTGACACTTTTAGTGGCCCTCTCTTTTAGATCAAACTTTGGTTTTTATGTAATCCACACCTAAGAATAGTCAGAAATGGAGTTAATAAAATCAGATAGAATTCATAAATGTACATATTTGCTAATCTGTCTCACTACCTACAATATGTTCCCATGTAATGAAACAAATTATGACTTGACTAAAAAGTGCATCTATGGGAGTAAATCTTCAGTTTATTTATTTCATCAGTCAACATTGTGTCTTGCGAATAAGTGAAAGTTAATTTCTACACAAAAATTCCACTCTTTCCGGACATTTCTATTTAGATAAAATATTGCTATATTGTGGCAGCCGAGAAGAGGAGCACATCAATGAAGCTGGGAGAATTTTTTTTTAAGTTTCTGATAATCTTCTCAGAACTTTTTTCGTCTACTACACAACTCATCATTGTAGATAGCACTGATTTCTGGTTTTATGGCTCTTGTGATGTTTAGCTATAATTTCTCTAACTCATAGATGACACATACCCTTTGAAAAACAAACATAAATCTATTTTAGCATTATAGTTTTCTGGATTACCCTATTATTAGCCCTTGAATAGGAAGTTTGTTGCTTTGCCAAGATATTTTCTATATATTAAAAATGTACTTGCCTCTATACTCTGTCTTCCTGTTGGCTGTTTGTCTCTCTCCTCCTGCCCTATTCTATGTCACACACACTCCCCAGTGACTTGGTGTGTTGATGGCAAAATACAAAATTTCAGGTCCTTTCAAACTATTGCTGTACTCTCACTACAGGGTTGCTATAAGTCCATTGTCTCTGGTAGTATTCTATTTCAATCTTAGGAATTGCTCTTTAAAAATGTCATTAAAGTCAGAACAAACGGTATGAAATGAAAAATCTTGGCCCAGGGCACAGAAATTATAGAGTGTGCAGGGCTGCAATGCTGGCTGGGTTGCATGATATTACACTCACAGCAATAATCATGATGCGTGAGAGATACAGAACCTGAAAAGTCTAACAAGTAAGAGAAAATGGGAAATTATCCCATTTTCTGGTATTTAAGTATTCAATATAATGCACAGCTTTCAAGATGCCTTAGATGTGCGTAAATTTTCTTTGTTCTATAGATCTTGGGCAATCATAATTCAAAATTGGTAATAACTCTTCATAAACGTACATTTGCAGGTCTCCACAAGAATAAGGTTAAACGTACACACGTGAGAATATTAAAGAAAACAAACTTAAACAAATACATAGAAGTACTACAGGTTGAACCTCTCTAGTCTGGCACACTTAGGATCTGACCACTGCCAAACCAGAGAATTTGCTGGGCCATGGGAGGTCAATAATTTTTAGCAGCATTACCAACATTTCCACTGCTTACTGGTCTCTCAGAAGACATTTAGGGTAAATCAGAGTTAAATAACAGCACAGAACACTGAGAGCCAGTACTGCTGGCTGTAAACAAACTTTTTGAGACTCTGGGAAACTTGGCCACACCCATGATAAGTGGACATCTGATTAACTAAAAACATGCCAGACCAGACATGCTGCCGTGCCAGACTAGGGTATCAGTTTGAAAATAATTTACTCATGTAGATACCTGAGGAGTCAGATGTCATAGGGCAAGTAATTATTCCTATGCTATTTTTTTTAATCATTAAACTCTGGGATGATTTTCTTGATGTGAGGCTTTAAATGTCTATGTATGTTTTAGATGTATCTGAATCTGGTTTTCAAATATTCAGTGTTTACATCTTGGTGAACTACAATCTGTCAACTCGGGCCCAGGGCCAAACAGGATTATGGATTCACTTCAAGACAGAGTCTATTAGGGATAGTTGCTTTTAATAATCTCACTACACCACTACTATTACAGGCTTAATACTGCCAGATGGTTACACAGCTACTGAAAAGTAATACGTCAATAAGCATAGACAGAGCAATGCATACAAGTGAGCAACGGGCGCTTGGAAATGCTTACGCCCCTTCGGTCTGCGGGGAGTCCTTTCACCTTGCACCAGGTTGCAGTGGACGTGGCTCCAGCTGGGGGAATCCAGGGCACCCTCCGAGGTCTAGGTCCCTGGTGAGACTCACTGGGCATGAGACTCCCTACACTAGATACACTACAGTTGTTTACGGGTGTGCATGTACTGGCTCAACACCGTTCTTATCACTCTTATGAGCTATGACCGAGATCAGATTTATTTACCTCTTAGTAATTTCCCAGATAAAGGCATGGGTTAAAGCTGATAAAGCCCAGATGCTGTTTGCACTTGCAGGGTCCCAGGCTATGATAAGCTGGGTACAGGCAGGGATGGAAAAGTCCATCCTGGGCCTGCTGAGATGTAGGCCCCACATATGACTTATGTGACATCATCCAGCTTTCAGCCTTTCTAAATAGCTCTTTCTAAAATAGTAAATGGTAATAGGGAGATTCCAGTCTCATTCTGTGGCAGGATTCTCTCTGTCTATCCTACTGATGATGTTCCACTGTGTATAAATAATTTTAAATGTGTTTAGAGCAGAGAGACTAGAACCTGGGTTATTCTTCTCTTAGCTAAACCACTGGTCAATAGAGTCAATCTCTCATTTCGAGGCTTAAAGCATATTTAGTACTTAGGGGTTTTTGCGGGGGGAGGTTGGAGTCCAAGTTCAAGACCTTGTTGCTCATCAGGCAGAGTAGGAAACTGAATCCAGGTGTCCTGTACATTCACCTGAAATTCATAAGGGGAATGGGTGACATTTCTACCACCACTTGTGGTTTTTTGTTGATTTGGGCTTACCAGGAGAATGCCTAACAGTTTGGCTCCACAAACAAGAACACAGGATAAAACCTATTATGAAGATCTTGCTGATGCTTAGTTATGAGAGAGAGAGACCCATGCACATAGAATGGCTTATTCTTCTTCAATGTTTATAATCATAAAAACATAGACTATTAAAACTTGAAGGGACTTCGAGAAGTCATCAAGTCCAGTCTCCTGGCCTCATGGCAGGACCAAGCACCACCTAGTTCACTGCTGATAGATGTCTAACCTGCTCTTAAATATCTCCAGTAATGAAGATTACGCAACCTTCCTAGGCAATTTATTCCAGTGTTTAACCACCCAGACAGGCAGGAAGTTTTTCCTAATGTCCAACCTAAACCTCCCTTGCTACAATTGAAGCCCGTTGCTTCTTGTCCTATCAGAGGCCAAGAACAATTTTTCCCCCCTCCTCCCTGGGGGTATGTCTACACTACAGCACTAATTAGAACTAACTTAATTCGAATTAGTTAATTCGAACTAAGCTAATTCGAACTAGTGCATCTAGACCTAAAAACTAATTCGAATTAGCGTTTTGCTAATTCGAACTAGCATGTCCACATTGAGTGGACCCTGAACCGAAGTTAAGGCTGGCCGGAACCAGTGCCAGCAGGGCATCAGGTTAGGACTTAGAGTGTGGAGCTGCTGCCTGAGGCTAACTGAGCTCCATGCTTAAAGGGACCCGACCCCCACCGCGGACAGACAGTTCTCAGGGTTCCCCGCTTGCTTGTCTACCTCGATGAGGGACAGCAAAACAGTCCTGTCTTGGAGTGCCCTGAGTGCCCACACTCGGCACATCACAGCACTCGGCCATCAGCCCGGCTGCACTTGCCGCAGGCTGCCATCCAGGGGGGTCAATCGGGGGGCTGTCAGGATCCAGGAGGCCCTGCAGGAGAGCTTCCACCCTGAGGAGCCCGCAGAGCCACCCCAGTCCTCCCCATAGGGGGCTTGTGCCCCATTCCTCCCTCACTTCCTTCCACTTACCCCTCCCTAGCTCCCCTTCCTGATGTAAAAAATAAAGGACACGTGTTCAAAAATAGAAACTCTCTTTATTTAACAAAACTGGGGGTGGGGAGATTAACCTCTGGGGAGACTGGGAAAAGGAGGTGGGAGAGGGGAAGAGAGAGGGGAGGTGAAAACCTGGGAGAAGGGAGCTGGAAGGGGGAAGCCAGGGGAAGAAGGAGGAGGGGAAGTCTAAAACTATGGTACACCATATCTTCAGTATTGTGTAGAGATGGGGTCTCCTCACCTCAAAAAAGATATTTTGGCGTTGGAAAGGGTTCAGAAAAGGGCAACTACAATGATTAGGGGTTTGGAACAGGTCCCATATGAAGAGAGGCTAAAGAGACTGGGACTTTTCAGCTTAGAAAAGAGGAGACTGAGGGGGGATATGATAGAGGTCTATAAAAGCATGAGTGATGTGGAGAGGGTGAATAAAAAGTTCTTCATTAGTTCCAATAATAGAAGGACTAGAGGACACCAAATGAAATTAATGGGCAGCAGGTTTAAAACTAATATACGAAAGTTCTTCTTCACACAGCACATAGTCAATCTGTGGAACTCCTTGCCAGAGGAGGCTGTGAAGCCTAGAACTAGAACAGAGTTTAAAGAGAAGTTAGATAAAGTCATGGAGGTTGGGTCCATGGAGTGCTATTAGCCAGGGGGTAGGAATGGTGTCCCTGGCCTCTGTTTGTGGAAGGCTGGAGATGGATGGCACGAGACAAATCGCTTGGTCATTGTCTTCGGTCCATCCCCTCCGGGGTACCTGGTGCTGGCCGCTGTCGGCAGACAGGCTACTGGGCTAGATGGACCTTTGGTCTGACCCAGTATGGCCGTTCTTATGTTCTAAGCTCAGGGTTCAGGGTCGAGGGTCTCACTGGACCAACTTGATTTTCATGCAAAGCTGCTCCTGGGTTCGCATGTGGCCTTTGGTGGCCAGGCTGGCAGCTATCCAGCCCTAGACGGCCGCATTCCTGTGCCTAGTGCGGAGGTCATGGATGTTGGAGGCCTCCCCCCAAATCTCGATGAGGTCCACGATCTCCGCACTAGACCAGGCGGGCGCCCGTCTCTTGCGGCCCCAGGCAGGCTCCTGGGAGCCGTCAGCCTGGTCCTGGGAAGAGGCGGAGGGCTGGGTGGCAGCGGGTGGCTGGCTCATGCCGTGCCAGGTGCAGGGTCTGTTGGCTGGGTGCTGGCAGGCTTGCAACTGGCATGAGCACTGTAACCAGACCATGCCCATTTAAGGGCTCCGGGGCCGGGAGTGGGGCAGAAGAGTTTCCCTGGTTTGGCCCAGAGTGGCCACCAGGGCAAGCTGGGAAGGGCTAGCCTCCAGCTAGTTCAAATTAAGTGGCTACACAGCCCTTAATTCGAACTACTTAATTTGAACTAGGCGTTACTCCTCGTAGAATGAGGTTTACCTAGTTTGAATTAAGTTCTCCGGTAGTTCAAATTAAGTTCGAACTAGAAGTTTGTATGTATAGACGCTATGAAAGTTAATTCGAACTAATGGCTATTAGTTCGAATTAACTTTGTAGTGTAGATATACCCTGGGACACCCTTTTAGATACCTGAAAACCACTATCATATCCTCTCTGTAGACTTTTCCAAACTAAACAAGCCCAATTCCTTTATCCTTTCCATATAGCTCATGTTTTCTAGACTTTTAATCATTTTTTCTGATCTTCTCTGGACACAATACTCCAACTGAGACCTAATCAGTACGGAGTAGAGTGGAAGAATGACTTTTTGTGTCTTGCTGACAACACTCCTGTTAATGCATCCCAGAATCACATTTGATTTTTTTAGCAACAGTGTCATACTGTTGACTCATATTTAGCCTGTGGTCCACTATTACCCCTAGATCCCTTTCTGCCTCCTTTCTAGACAGTCACTTCCCAGTCTGAATGTGTGAAACTGATTGTTCCTTCCTAAGTGGAGTATTTTGCATGTGTCCCTAATCTATTTGTCCTTATAATAAATTAAGAGCTCTCACTGTTTGTTCCTTCACAGCCTGCAGTTTAGTAGAATCTCTAGCTGCTTTTGAATGACTAGATAGCAGTAGTGTTCAGACTTGCTTGTTCTTTCTACCTACATTTGGCTGGAAGGGTGTGTCCTTTTCTATTAGATACAGACCTCTTATAGGTATCCCATGGCCTTGTCACCTTCGTTTAGAATCTAGATGCCTATCTTCATCATACATGTTCTGCACAGACCTCCAGGGAAAGTAATTTAATTGAATAACAACTGCCCTTAAAGCCACAAAGGGAGGTAATTAATGATAATGAAAATCCGTGGCTTCTAAACAAAGAGATACAATAACTTGTTTTTGTGTATTTTAGACTGCCATGTTTTTTGTGTTTGATCTTAAAACTAGGGATATCAAATCCTGGTTAATCAATTAATTGGTAAAACTTTAGGTTGACAATGTTTAAATGACAAATCTCTATCCAGGGGACCACTCCTGTGGGGCTTTCACTCCCAGCCCATGCTGGGGCTGGCTTCGAGCTTGCAGCCCCCACTGCTTCCCAGCCCCTGCACTGGGGCTGGAGCTGGAGCTGGTTCTGCCAACTCGCTGCAGACAGAGGCAGCCCCAGCTGTTCGCACGTCCCTGCCTGCAGGATGCCTGGACCCACTGCAGACTGGGGTTGCTCAGAATGAGAACACCCTGTCTGTGATGGGCCAGACTTCCCGCAGACAGAGGCTGATCCTCCGGAGTACCCCTGCCTTTGGGGCTCCTGGGTCCACCATGGACAGAGGCTGCTCTGGACACTGGAGCAGCCCCTGTCTATAGCAGGCCCCCTGCATGGCTGGAGCAGCCCCCTGCTTGCAGCAGGCAAGAAGCTGCTCCAGCCCACTGATTACCGGTTAACAATTATGGGTGTTATTTAATGATTAACCTTTCACATCCATACTTAGGACTGGTACTGCCTGTCTCATAGTTGAACCAATGTGTAAATAATGACATTTCTTTAAAATATCAAAGGGATTATCACAAAGGTTTTGCTTTCTAAGATGCAGACATTGACAATTAACACAAATAGTCATTGGCTAATGGGCAGTGCATGAGTAAGTAATTACCCTAATGAATTATCCACACATTGTTTTAATTGCTTTACTCAATTTCAAGGGAAGCACAAATTGAGTGATACAGGTTTTTATTTGCTAATTAAAATTAATATGCAAACTTTTATTTTAAAATGCTTTCTTGCTTTTAGAGATACATAAAGAAAGTCTGAAAGAGAAACATGTGGCATGCTAAGTCTGACTTTTCTTGGTGGTTCTTTGAGTGATGGTCCGTATATACATATTCCAATACAGGGGTGCATGCTTTCCATGCATCTGAGACCAGACTTTTCATTACCAGCATCTGTCAGTCAACTGCTGTGCTCATCATCATCTTGTGCTCTGAACTGAAAACATGACATATGGTGCAGACCAACTTTCTGTCCAGCTCTATTCTACCGCCTATGGTCTGAGATGGCATGATGAAATGGGATTTGTTCTAAAATATTTGAGACTGGTTTGTGCCTCAATTTCCCCCATTATGACAATGTTACTAAGTGGGAGTGTAGCAAAGAGGGGAGACACAATTTTCTGGACATTCCAGTCATTCAGTTAGCTAATATCTTTCCTCGGTAGTGGTTAACTCTTTAAACCTAAACCTAATGTTCTTGCCTAAAGGTTTAAAACATAGATAGTGGGTCCTAGAGAGTCCCCAGGAATACTAGGGAAGCAGGAAGTGAATTAGCAGAAGGCCAAGCGAGCAAGTGGAAACAGTGGGCTTTTAAATTGGAAGCAATGACCTTCCAGTTTGTGGTGGTGTTGTAACCAGTGCAAAGAGGACATGAAATAAGCCAGAGAGCAAGGCATGGGGAACCAACCAACCATGCCTAGGGAAGGACTAAAAAATGAGGAGTACAGGATCTGCCGAAAAAGCTCCCCACTGTTGGCAGAACCATGGCTAGAATTTACTTTGTTTCAGAAGGGCGCTTGATTGGCACAGTGCCCAAACGTGAGTATGCAAATAATGCCTGGGATATTTAAATCCCGGGCTCATTTGCACTTTCAAAGTGCTTGATTTACATTCCTCTGTCGGCAGAGGGATGCAGTCTAGACACAGACTCAGGGAATAAATTCTCTGTGTTTTAAGAATTTATTTTTCAGTTGCTCTGTAACACAGCACCAAATTTCAAAATAAACTGCAATTCTGAAATGTCCCTTAATCCTCATGGAACAAGGTTTACAGGGACATCAAAATAGCGTGATTGTTATTTCAAAAGTTATTTCAAAGTAATGGGCGCACTGTCAAAATGTGGAATAGCTATTTTGGGAAACCAGAAGTATCCCGAAATAACACAGCACTGTAGATGTACCCTAAGGGAAATTACAGTTTTCAAGTTCTCTCCATAGGGAGAGTTAAAAGACAAGCTCTTGAGAATACAATGGCAGATTCAATTGTCTAGACATGGACACCTAGCAACCAATGACCCAGAGCGATGCGCCATCCCTATGGGACCACAGGGCCCAGGGCAACACCTCCTCCTTCCACAGACCCCATTTTCCCACTTCAACTCCACCCCTTCACTCAAGCCCCATCCATACTCTGCCCCTTCCTTCCCTCATTGTACCTCTTTTCTGAAGCCCCCCTTCACCTAGCTATACCACTCAGGGGATTACCTGGGAGGGCTGGTGCGGCACAGCAGCTGTGTTCCCTCCACACACACTCACCATGGTAGCAGGCACCAGAGTGAACCAGCAGCGGTGCTCTGCTGCCTGTCTCCCAATCCACTGTGCTCTGCTTCTCCATGCCCTGTTAATGAAAGTACTTAATATAAACCAGTAACATTTTTGTCAAGCAATGCATGATTCTCTAGCATGTAAGTGTATTTAATATTTCATTTCTGATTACTTGATGATATTTAAATATATAAATTTTATGTCAGTAAAATTTTGTACAAAAATTCACAAGGGAAACATCAATGGGTTTGTTTTCAGTATAATTTTATTTCTCTTGATATTTTGGTACATAACACATCTATATATAAAGTTTTTTCTCACAGCTCTGGTTGTGCTTCAGTACCCTTGCTTTTCCAGTCATTGGTTTCTATTGATCAAAAACTGCCAGATGGACTATGGCTATGTCTATGGTACAGCAGCATAGCTGTAGTACAGTATCTGTGCTACTGTAGAGCCTTCCTCTTGCAACAGGTTTTTTATGTTGGCGTGGTGATCTGAGGTGGAATTCTTGTCAGCCTATCTGTATGTAGGAAAGGGCGGGGGGTAGACTCACTTAACTATGTCACAGCCCTGAGCAATGTAGCTAAATTAATCTAGACTTTAAGTGTAGAATAGGACTAAGGCTATACCAAGTAGACATACTTTAAGTCAAATTTCTCTGGCAGCCCCTAAGCAGGAGTTCAATGGGAGAAACTCTCTAATTGACTTGTATTATTCCTCGTGGCTGTGAGAAGTTCAGGAATCAACAAGGGCGCCCTCAGCATTCAATTTAGCAGGTCCTTATTAGACCCACTAACTCGAATGCTGAAAGATCAACTTCTGCACTGTGGCTCCTCCATTTAGAAAGAAGGCCATCTCTTGTTGGCCCAGAGAAATGATCATTTAAGGTCCACACAGACCTTTCCAAACCTTTCAATTTTGGTTCTTTGTCAGAACTATCTTTCATCACTCCATTTAAAAAACAACAACATTATCTTCATCAAGATCCACCAACAGAAGCCATGTCTAGAGTACGGGCAGGAGTGGCCCGAGGTGGGCTGCGGCAGCTGGCGCCCCAAGCGGAACGCACGATCGGCGCCCCTGCCTGCACGGCCGTCAATGGAGTGACATCATCATCGGGCGCCCCGTGACATCATTATCAGGCGCCCTGGGCGCCCCGTTGAAGGCGGCACCCTAGGTGATGGCCGAGTCAGACTATAGTCATGGGTTGCCCCTGAGTATGGGCCCAATGGTGACATAGCAACAGTGCCATTGCTATGTATCTGTAACTCTGTGGTGTAAATACAAGCTACATTAATAAAGTAAATAAATGAATGGAGATGCCTATCCCCTAGAACTGGAAGGGACCTTGAAAGGTCATCGAGTCCAGTCCCCTGCCTTCACAGCAGGACCAAGTACCATCCCTAAGGGTATGTCTACACTACAAAGTTAATTTGAAATAACAGCCGTTATTTTGAATTAACTTCAATAGTGTCTACACATGCAAACCACTATTTCGATTTAAAATTGAAATAGCTGAGCGCTTATTTAAAATTTGGTAAACTTCATTCCATGAGGAATAACACCAAATTTGAAATAGCTATTTTGAATTAAGTGCTGTGTAGACACTTAATTCGAAATAGGGGGCCTCCAGCCCTTCCCAGTTCCCCTGGTGGCCACTCTGGGCACAACCAGGAAAACTCTTCTCCTCTCCCCCAGCCCTGGGGCCCTTAAAGGGGTAGAGTCTGGCCACTGGGCATGTGCCAGAGCCAGGCCTGCTAGCAGCCACAGACCCTCACCCAGTGGCCGCACAATGGCAGACAGTGGCAGCCAGCCGTCCCCTGCCCAGTCCCCCAGCACCCAGGGGCCAGCCAGGGGCCGTAGACGGCACGCGCCCTCGTGGACCAGTGCGGAGATCATGGACCTCATTGAGGTTTGGGGGGAGGCCCCCAATGTCCATGATCTCTGCACTAGGCGGAGGAACGTGGCTGTCTACGGCCGCATAGCGGCCACGATGGCCCGCAAGGGATATAGGTGCACCCAGGAGCAGGTGCACCTGAAAGTCAAGGAGCTGCGGCAGGCGTACGCCAGGGCCACCAGGGGCGGCACCGCAGCAGGGCTTGCCACCTCCCCCTACTTCCCCGCCCTCAACCGAATCCTGGCAGGGTGGGGTGGTCCGCGCCCACCCAGGGGGCAGCGAGCCGGGAGCTGAGGGCCCTGACCTGGGCGCACCAGAGGGGCCACCACCAGCTGTCCCGGCACCAGAGTCGGCAGGGTCGTCTGGGGAGGCCATACCAGGTAAGTGCCAGCACTGTTCCCTACCCAGGCGGGAGGCAGGGAGGGAGACCAGGGACTGCGCACATGGGCCATGCCTCCCACAGATCACGCAACCACCTGTGCACGTGTGGGCATGTGCCGTGCCACCCTTGGTCAGGTGGCTCCAGCTGCATGCCACACAGGGGCTGTGGCCTGATAGGCAAACGCGTGTGTGAAGAGACCTGGCACGCTCCTGACCCCGGGACGGGACACAGCAGGACGCCCTCCCTTCACACACCCCCTCTACACAGAGGCAGGGACATCTTTCCCCCACCTCAGCCACACTATACACGGCACATGGGCATGGGTGCGTTCTCAGGGCACCTCCCACTCCCAGGGATAGCTGGACATTCCAAACATGGCCTCTGGGCAAGCACAACGGCTCTGACGGTGCAGGCCATGGTCATCCTCACCTCGCAGAAGGGGGGCTGGACTTCACCCACTGTGTCCCCAGGGAGAACTGACCACTTCTCTTCTTTTTCCACAGCCGCACCACCTGCATGTGCAGCGTGCACCACCCCGCCCGGGACATGCTCCCGCACCCGAGAGCTCTGCAGGACCACTGCAACACTGCAGGGATACCACGAGCGGCACCTGGCAGCCCTGCGAGACCAGACCCACATCATGGAGCAGCAGGCACAGGAAGAATGGGAGTTCCGGTGGGAGCTGCTTGCCCAGGGTTGTGCCATCTGTCACCCTCTGCAGGCCCTGGTGCAGAGCGTGCTGCCCCGTGCCACTCCTGCGCCTGATGCTCCCCCAGCTCCTGCTCCTCCTCCCAGTCTTTCTCCCCCTCCCGCCTCTCCCTTCTCAACCTCCACACCTTCCTCCTCAATCTCCATACCCCACACCCTCCTCCCCATCCCCCTGGGGATGCTGAGGCCCCACACCCATCGTGCTGGAGACATGTGGCCCAGCAAGACCCCCAACTGTGAGCCCTGAGCTTCTCCTCCCCCTTCTTCCCCTTGCTCCCCCTTTCCAGCTCCTTCCTCCCAGTTTTCCCCCTCCCCTCTCCCACCCTCTCTCCTGCCCTCTCCCGCCTCCTTTCCCCAGTCTCCCCAGAGGTTCATCTCTCCGCCCCCCCCCAGTTGTGTTAAATAAAGACAGTTTCTATTTTTGAAAATACATGTATTTTATTTGACATCAGGAAGGGGGGCTAGGGAGGGGTAAGTGGAAGGACGTGAGGGAGGAATGAGGCACAAGCCCCCAGTGGGGCAGACCATGGAGATTGTTAGTGCTCCTTGGGGCGGAAGCTCTCCCACAGGGCCCCCTGGATACTGACAGCCCCCCGATGGACCTCCCAGATGGCAGCCTACATAAAGTGCAGCCAGGCTGATGGCAATGCATCCACAGGATGCACCAGAGTGCCCAGGGGCAGCTCTGTCTCCACGTTGCAGAGTGCTAGGGTGTCCCGAGTGAGGGCAAGCAGAGCACTCCGAGACACAAATGGTTTGCTGTCCCTCAGCGAGGTAGACCAGCAAGCACAGAAACCTGAGAACTGTCTGTCCGGGATGGGGGGTTGGGTCCTTGTAAGCACAGACCTTGGATAGCCTGAGGCAGCAGCCCCACACACTAAGTCCGACCCTGATGCCCTGCTGGCACTGGTTCCGGCCAGCCTTACCTTCGATTCAGGGTCCACTCAATGTGGACGCGCTATTTCGATTTAGAAAAATGGTATTTTGATTAGGTTGTGTCTTGATGTGTTATTTTGAATTAGCTTAATTGAATTTAACTATTTTGAATTAATGCTGTGGCATAGACATACCCTAACAGATTTTGTCCCAGGTACCTAAATGGCCTCCTCAGGGATTGAACTCAGAATCCTGGGTTTAGCAGGCTAATGCTCAAACCACTGAGCTATCCCTCCCCCATAATGAAATGTGGAGAGTGCAGGAGAGTGATGGGCAACCTGCAGCCCATCAGTGTAAGCCATGGGTGGGCTGAGAGACAGCTTGTTTCTGTTGAGTGTCCACAGACACCCAGCTCCCATTGGCTGTGGCTTGCTGTTCCCAGTCAATGGGTCCTATGGCCCACCCTTTCCTGCAGCTCCCATTGGCTGAGAACAGTGAACCATGGCCACTGGGAGCAGTGAGGGTCCATGTCTGCAGATACTCAATGTAAACTGTGTCACACCAGTGGATTACCCTGATGGGCCACAGGTTGCCTGCCACTGCTGTAGAAACCCCAGCTATCTAAGTGACAGGAGCTAGGTACATGGAAGCATTCTTCAGTCTCCTTAGCTGTATCTAAACTGAGATTTTAGTATGCATTTCTCCAGCACTCCAAGATGGTATTCAGCCCCTCAGCAAAGTAGCTATGTCATTCTAAAATGTAAATTTAGACCAGGCCTGATCAAAATACAGCCCGTAGGCCTGATCTTGCCCATGGACGCTACAGAGGGCCCCAGGCAGGCTCCCTGTTTGCCTCGCCACACTTGTACATCGCTCAGAAAAGTGGTTGCCAGGCCATTTCTTTTGAAAAAGTGTGAACCCAGAGGGGAAGAGGAGAAGGCTTTTGGTTGTGCCCCCACCACCAGCACAATCCCATTGACTGGTTGCTGGCCAGAAACTGGCCAGTAGGGGCTGTCTGTCTGAATAACAGGCAGCACACGTAGCACCACACCTCCTTCCCTCTGTCTCATAGTAATTCACACAAGCACATGGCCCTGCAGCCTGTGTGGGGGTGGGACAGGCTCTCTGCCTGCCTGAGAAACATGCTGGGCTGCTAGCCCCTCCTGCATCCATGCACGGAAGAGCTCTCTGTGGTCAGAAACCCATAGCCCCTTATTTGTCTACTCAGCCACTTCTCTGAATTAAAGTTACTTTAAATCATCTAATGATTAGCTGGCCAGTTCAGTGCCCCAGGTCACAACTGTCCTTCATCCAAACTCCCTCCCAGACCCCACTCTCCCAGATCCCACTCTCCTTCCTGTACCCCAATCCCTACCCCAAGCTTCCTTCTGCACTCAACCTCCATCCCAAACCCCGCACCTCCTCCATTACTATTATGGAAGAGTGGGGCCCTCGACCACTTTCCAAAATCTTGGAGTGGCCCCCCCATCAAAAATTATTGCCCACCCCTGGTGTAGACCAAGCCAAGTAAGTAATGATTGTTTTGCTCTGTTTTTCTTCTGATTAGTTCATGAATTTTGTCTCTGTAAATACTTGTTTTGGCATGGTCACTACCAAACCCGAAGTGATATACTTATGTTGATCTAACACCCTGGGCTCATCTAGACTACAGGGAACAGTCGAAAGAAGATATGCAAATTCTGTGGGAGACCCATCAATGGAAATATTTTTTTCATCAGCACAGCTGTGTACACAGGGGGGCATATCTAGACTATGCGGAACGGTCGAAAGAGGATATGCAAATTCTGCGGGAATTTGCATATCTTCTTCCGAATGCACTTTCAAAAGCAGAGCTTTCGAAAGTGAAAGTAATTAAGATGTGGCTTTTTCTGCGAACACCTCGCCTTTGTCAAAAAGCTGCATAAACCTCCTTTTTTTAAGGAAGAGCAGCTTTTCGATGAAGGGGGCGGTTCACTGAAAAAGCTGCGAAAGCAGAGCTTTCGAAAGTGTGATTGGAAGAAGATATGCAAATTCCCGCAGAATTTGCATATCCTTTTTCGACCGTTCCGCGTAGTCTAGATACGCCCCCCCTGTGTACACAGCTGTGCTGATGAAAAAAATATTTCCATTGATGGGTCTCCCATTGCCAGAGAAGTTCCCTGGTAGGGAGGGAAAAAACAACACTGGCATATGTATAAACTGTGTCTGTGCTATCCCAGCATAGACTGTCAGGGTATTTTCTATATTGCAGACATAACCTTAGATTGTAAGCTACATGTGGGAAAGCCATGCATTTTGCTATATTTATTTTATTTGGCACAAAGCACTGTCAGTGCTCTATGAGCACATAGCAGTGATACCAAATCTGGGATGATCTGACCTCATCTGAGTTAGCCCCTGAGTTTTCATTTTTGAAATGTAACGCTGTCAATATAGATATGAAAGCAACAGTTATATTTTCTTTTTCTCTTCTTCAACGTTGCCATGATAAAACAAAACACAGGTGTATGCACAACTACATTTATAATTGAGTGGCTATTATTTATTTATAGGAACTTGACTTGAAAAAAATCTAGATGAAAAATCAAGCAAAATAATGCAAAATCAATTTTTGAAAGCTTTTGGATTTTAATTATTTTTAAAATGACGGCATTTGTGGTATAATTGGTGAAAAGAAAATGGAATTGATTTTTGTAATTACTTAGATATATTGTTGAAATGAGTTGACATGCCCCATTAGACACATCATCAGTGACTGCTCAGGTATGCCGCTTCATTCCAAAGTCTGGACATGACCCCAAGGAAAGTGTGTTGTGTGATATAATATACAGCAATTGAATCGAGCTTCAGGGAATTGTTAATATTCACTTTTCAGTAATGTTGATCAAGGTGCAGAATTAAAAGCAAAAGTTTGCATCTTTAAAAAATAACAGCAAAAAAACAAGTGACAGTTTGAGTGCAATGAGTTTAACCCTGAAAATATTGTCCTTGATTATTTCACAGGTTACTCTTTTATCTAGCATCTTCATATAAATAATGCCAGTACAGACAGCAGACCCTTAAGATGCTCTCCAAATTCTAACAGGTGGTCCTGAGCACCCCACCCTGCCATGGCAAATCTATCTGTTTCAGTAGTTCTGGGGAAGAGGGCAGCTTGTATGGGAAAATAGATATTTCTTTTATTCACTGAATTTGGAATTTGACCATTTAAATGTAATAATTTTAAATGGCTCACTTTCACATGGTAAAATATAAAAACATTTCAGCAAATGTGTGTATTCAGATAACATATATTTTTATATATGGGTGATAATTGTGATAGTGGGCTCTTCAGATGCACATGATATTGTATCTAACTCTTCGAAGTGTTTAATAGTTGACAAGTTTTTGTAAGGAAACTCCTGAGCATTGTAAAATGAATCAATTTTTAATTAAAAAGTATTTTATGGGGGGAGGGAATTAAAAATGTGCATATTTAGTATAATGTTAAAAACAAACAGTATCACTAGTCTGGACTATCATCCAGTGTCCATTATTTTCCTGATGTGCACAGGAACATGTGAAAAATACAGCACCTGGTTTTCTGCTCCAGTTAAGCAGATATGTGCACCTTGAATTGCATATATTTAACCAGATATGTATGGCAAAGCCCTGGTTTTCACATGGGTAAACAGATGGGCATTTAGTCATTTGCTCAATGGAATCCGAAACTCAGATTCATAATTTAGTAGAAAATGTTCTGTTCCAGCAATGTGCATGCAGCTCCTATTAAAAGGAAGGGGAAAATTCTTTGCAACAATGTTGGAGAAAATACATTACCCTCTATGTCCTCGAATACCTTCTTTTGCAGCAGGCCTGTGTGTATACTGAAAACAGTGAGGCATCAATATTAAAATTAAATTGAAGTTTCAAATGGAAAAACATCACACTATTGCTTGCAGGCTGAAGTTCAGTGGCAACATGGAAGATATTAAATATCCTGTCTTTTATATATAATCAACTAGATTGTTCCACATTTTGCAGTGTTACTTAGTGTGGTTCTATTCTGTAAGCCTTTGTCAAGATGGTCTTAAAGTAGTCATTAGCTCTAGTGTTCTAAATGGTATCTTTTATCTTCCACTCAGAGAGAAAACATGGTTTCAGTTGCTCACTCAGAGCTAAGATTGTCTTCTATTCACACAGGCAGTCTGTGTTTATTAGTGGTTCAATGTCCCCAGGTTTAAAAATAATGAAAAAGACAAAAGGGATGAAGCTGTTGTCTCTCCTAAAATAGATAAGCTTCCAGTTTTCCTTTTGCATATGTACAGAAATGTCATAGTTTTAACATTTATAAGACAAGAAATGTTTTTGAAACCTTATTCCTAACTAACACTTTTAAACTAGTAAAAGTTCAGCTAAAGTTGCCCACACATGTAAAATGAGTGCTGCATTTTTTTTAAAGAAAACAAAGTAAAATTTATTTTGCTATTGAAAATGTTCATATTGAATATATTTTTATTTTAAAATGCTACTTCTAAGATTTGATAAGAGCCAGAGCTTACGAGGCAGAGCAATATAAAAAGACCGTTGCAGATGGCGTATACTGCAGAGGGAAGAGGAGAAAGAGGAAACAAGCTTGAATGAAGTGAAGGAAACTAGGAGGAGCAGTGTTCTGTGGATCCCCAGCTCCATTCTACACAAGGGCAATTTTGAACTAAAAATTTTGTTTTATGAAATAAATGGGTAGCCATTTCAACTTAAAGGTTGGCGTGCCATAGTTGTATATTGAATTTGTCAGGTAATGATCAATAGTATTTGGGACAGATGTATTTGGGAAGGATATAAAAACATAATTGCAGTAGACAAGGAAGGAGAGTCTGAATCAGAATAGAGTCAAAGCATCAGCTGATGTAGAAAAAAATCAGATTTGGTAACAGGCAAGAATAGGCTGAGGGTATAACAAGTCTGGGGAAACTAAGCCTCACATCTTACAGTAGTTGCTGGACACCTGGGCCATGGTGACCTGGTCTGTACTCTACCTCTTCCCCTCCTTACTCCGTCTCTTCCCTGAGGCCCCTGCTGCCTGGTGAATCTGTCCCTCTTCTCTGTTCCAACCCCCTCTCTTGAAGTCCCTGCACTCAGTGCATTTCTCCTCTTTCCATCCCTGCAAGGCCATGCCCACTGCTGCATCCCTTCTTATTCCCCCCGTGAAAGCTGCCAGGGGCTCAGCTGCAGCTGGCAGTCTGGAATTTGGGCTGGCTGGTGGCATGGAGTTTGGGATTGGGCCAGCCAGGGGATCGGGCAAATGCTCAGGCCAGTGCTTGGGCTCTGGCCAGGGGTCTTCCATCCGCAAGGGGGTGGAGGGTTTGGAGCTCCATTAGGCAGGGAAAGGTGGAAGGAGACATGGTAGGGGCAGAGCTTAGGGACTAGGCTCCCCAAAGGGGAGGATGCATTTGCTGCCCACACAGGCAAGTTTGTGAATATAAGAGATGTAGGATGAGAAGATGAGTTTGCAGTCAAGGATGATTTCAAGCTTATGGATGGTAAAAACAGAAAATCAGTAGTATGGATGGGAAATGGAAGAGTTCAACTTGTATGTGTCACAGTCTTAGGTACCAGATTTTGTGGATCAACAGTCTAGGGTGGCACTTTCCATTTGAGGATGCACTTCTTGTCCAGTAGAAGCATTCTATAGTCAAGGCAGCCAAGATGAAGTAACAAGTTCACATTTGATGAACCACATCCCAGACTCTAATTCAGACAAAATATGGGAAAACTTTGCTTCACTGAATTCAAAAGTATCTTATTGACTGTTTCTGACTAAACTGACAAGTCTGTATCAAACACCTGCGACTTTAAATTGTTGCTTGCACGGTGATAATCTTTTAAATTATATGAATATCATCTAATCCAGCCAAAGGTATATTAGAATTAAAAATCCAAAAGAAAACAAGGCAGACGTGCTTTTTAATTGAGAACAAATAGCAGCTGTTACCTTACATTGTTGAATTAATTGATTAATGGCTAATTGCTGTGCTGCTTGTTTGCTAGTTTTTGTTTCGACTTCTTAATCTGAAATCTCCTTCAGATTGTTTTCATCCTATTTTTTTCAACATGAAAGATGAGCTAAAAAGTAGTAGGCCATCCCAATGCCCAAGTGGAAATTTTTGAAATTCAAGTGTGTAATAAGATGACACATCTCCTAAGGCAGGTATAGGAATCCTGAGCTGTGATTTGCTATAGGTGTCAGTTATATTACCAACAATGACATGGAAATAAAAGTGTTGCTCAGGTTTTGGCAGGCAATAAACAGTTCTCAATTGTTAAAAAAAAAAACCACACTTGGATTCACTTTCTGTGTGTGGGGTGCAAAGTGTAATTTCCTCTGAGTTCTCCTCTTGTGACTTCAGGATGACCATGCAAGCATAATGCCTCAATTTCCCTCTTCCATTGTCACCGCTTCCTAGGCCTCATTGCCTGCCTGCATTCTACTCCAAATACAATTTGTGAGCACTGTCTAGTGTGTACTCCTGCATCAGGCTGTGTCACAACAGGTGCTCCTGACTGTTTTTCTTTTCTTTAGAGTCCCCAGTAACTCCATGCAAGTTTATAAATAAACCTGCATAGGGGTCATTTGTTGCAAAAGTCCCACTCCCATAATGCAGAATTCTCTAGTACAGGCTGAACATTACATTCAATCTTTCAGTTCCTAACAGTGCATCTGTGCCCTGGCATCTGCACTTCAGGTCTCCAGTGGAGCTCTGCAGAGTCACCACTCCTTAGCACAGCCACTAGGGTGCTAATCAATATTGATTCTTTCTCATGTAAGATATCAGACTATCAACTCATTCCCCAACCGTCTGTGCAAATCTGGGTATGTCTACACTGCAAGCAAAGACATGTGGCACAGCTCGCTTTGATTTTTTGACTCTACCTATGGGGCTATAAATTGCACACTAGACATTCAGACTCAGGCTAAGATCTAAGTTCTGAGGCCACATTGGGTATGGGTTTCAATTCATAGCAATGTCCTTTATTGTACAACACAGACAGAACTACCCCCTTCAAAAGGACCTACTAATATGAACTTGTAATTTCACACTTTCATTCTGTATTTCAGTATAATAAAATCTCTCCAATCACTGCTGTAGGCTAATAGTTTATAGTACAGCATAATGTCATACAGAAGGAGGGAAAAAAGGCAGATTGGATACAGCCTTTCTTGTGGCTGATACTTCCACAGGCTGTGCATTTTCTTCACCAGAGTCTTAAGATGCAGTCATTACCAACTCCTAATAAATTGGGAAGCAGATTCCACTTTTAGTGCTATAGGGACTAGTGCCTCCAACAGTGCTGTACACCTAAAGAAAGTATTCTGCATACCAGTGTATTTTTCACTTCGATTGCCCTCCGACAACAAGCAGGAATGCTTCTTTGTATGAGATGTTAAGACTAAATACCTAAGATTTCGTTAAAAAAAATGGCAGTCCCTGTTTCTCCTGGACCAAATGATTTGAAGAAAAGTGAAAAATCTGGCTGTGAACTTGAAAGTTAAGTAGTGAGGGAAGAGGTAGAGTATGGCTAATGTGTTGATGCTATTTCAGGAGAAGCAATATTGTTTTAGTTAGAGCCAATGGACATAAATTACCTGACTGACTTTCTCATATATTTGACTGAGACAACTTGGAGAATCTGTCTGCGTAGAACTCATGAGTCCTGGTTAATGTTATGAAGTTATTTGAAATTGTTGCACCATAGATTGCCTTGATGTGGATGTGAAATCGACCATTTGCTGAGAAGGGCTGAACTATGTGTCTCCCAGATGATGGACAATGGAAAACTGTTAACTTTAAGGACTATGCACTTGATCTAAAAATAGGTTTGCTTTTAATAGGTATTGCCGATATGAGGAAACCAGTTTTACCAAGTTTCTGCACCGTAGAATTAGTAGAGTGGGGAGTGGAGAATTTCTAAACAAAACAAAGGGACAGAAGTGACAAAGCATGGATTTAAAGAGGATTCATGGGAGTGGGGGAGAGAGAAACCAGAGGCTAGAGTTTGTCCAAAATTTTCAGGTGAAACAGTTTAATCAGCAAAAGCAGCGAGGAGTCCTGTGGCACTTTATAGACTAACCAAAGTGTTGGAGCATAAACTTTCGTGGGCAAAGACCCACTTCATCAGATGCACGTGATAGATTTCCACTCCATACGGCTAAATGCAGTGCCTTGTATGGTGTCAAGTATCAGAGGGGTATCCGTGTTAGTCTGAATCTGCAAAAGCGGCGAGGAGTCCTCTGGCACCTTTTAGACTAACCGAAGTGTTGGAGCATAAGCTTTCGTGGGCAAAGACCCACTTCGTCAGATGTACGTGTTTAATCAGATAATGCTGATTTGGAGAACCTAAAATATTTTGAGGGAATACATATCTGTATTTCTCAAATGATTTTGGGAGAGGTTTTCTGGTTCATTGGCGGAGGCATTTCAAATTTGGAATTAAACCAAATTTTTAAAAATCAAAATATCTCATGAACTGGAAAACCAATGTTTCCGCCAGCTCTACAGTGGTGAAAGCTATTGGAGGGACAGGAGGCTAGCAGCAGGAGATGGCAAAGGATAGGCAGCAAAGGGTAAAGGGTGTGCATTAACTGTGACACCAGTCAAAGTCAGGGTAAGGTGGCTGAACTGGAAAGGTGCTGTGATTCTGAAGAAAAGTCATGGAGAAAGAGCCTGGAGTCTTCAGAGGACTCTGCCACATGTCTAAAAAGTCTCCAGCATGATGAGGAAACGGAAGCATCTATTTTTTATAGAGTTGAATATTTCTTGCTAAGTAAAAGCTATTTGTGTTTAAGAATTCTGTGCGAAGTTTAGTGCTGTATGTGCTGACTTTCACTGTTTATTAGGAATGTAAGAATGTAGCCATTTAAATGGGTAATTGATAAGCATTAGCTTATCCGTTACCCAAATGGTTACACGTGACTCCTGATCTGGCTCTTAGGGAACTGGCTGCTGCCCTGTGCTTTTGCCTCTCTATCAGAAACAGCAATATGGGGTGGCAGGTGGGAGCTCCCCAGGAGCACACCAGCTCCCAGGATCCCCCCTGCCACCCCTCACTGCTGCCTCTGAACAGAGGCAGCAGCATGAGGCAGCAGCTAGCTCCCCAGGAGTGGGGTGGCAAGCAGTAGCTGGTTCATGTCAGGAGCTGGCTTTTAAGCTCCTGGCTTTTAAGCCAGCTGCTGTCCCGCATGTAATCATGTAACAATTGAAATTTTCAGTGATTGCACGGTTACCAAATCATGTGCATTTTGACATCCCTAGTCTTTACATCTTTGAAGAGGTATACACTATATCAGAAACAAGGAGGAGTCCTGTGGTACCTCAGAGACAGATTTATTAGGGCATAAGCTTTCATGGGTAAAATGTACTTCATCAGATGAATTCTATGATGAAGTAGGCTTTCCCCACAAAAGGTTTTGCTCTAATAAATCTATTCATCTCTGAGATGCCACAGGACTCCTCATTGTTTTTGTCGATATAGATTTACACGGCTACTCTCTGAGAGTCTATACCAGAAGACAATCACTTTCAGTGGTATTGTGATACACCTACAAGAGCTGCTGGTGAGGCTTGGGTAAGATGACAATGGTTTTAAAGTCTGGACAACTGGAGTCACAAAGGTCCAATATGAAGAGCAGTGTCAGCTGTGGAATGCACACCCTGGGATGAAAAGCTAAAAACAGTGACTAAACTTTGCCCAGCCCCAGCAAGCTACGGGTACATGGGATTCAGCATCTGTAACCCATTACAGAAGTTTGGTTAATGTCAAGCAGGGGAAGCTTGACCAGATTGGTGATGATGATAAACGATATAATTCTCACAAGTGACTAGATAAGCCATGAAAAATGTGTTACGGATCATGAAATCCGGTCTCCCCTTGTGATCTCTGGTCTATTATGTTCTTTTACTCTATATTATACAGATTTCATTAGAGAGACTAGTGTTTGTCAAATTGTGGCCCTGACCCAAAAGGGAGTTGCAGTGTGTGTGTAACAAGGTTATTGTATGGGGACTGTGTTATTGCCACTCTTACTTCTGCATTGCCTTCAAAACTGGGCAGCTGGAGAGCAGTGGATGCTGAGGGCCCAGCTCAGCAGGCAGGCAGCACTGCAGAAGTAAGGGTGGCAATACCATGCCATCTCATCCTTACTTCAAAGTTGGACTCCTGGTTAGCAGCTGCTGCTTTCTAGCAGCCTAGTTCTGGAGGCAGCACCTCCTCCAGCAGCAGCACAGACATAAAGGAAGCAGTATCACAAATCTCCCCTACACCTTGTGACCCCTTACAACTCCTTTTTGGGTCCAAACCCTTACAATTACCTCACTGTGACATTTCAGATGTAAATAGCTGGAAAATTAATTTTACTGTTTTTGAAATACTATCACTGTGAAACTGACCAAAATGGACCATGAATTTGAGAAGTCCTATTGATAGCATATACCCTCTGAAATGACCTCATGTCAAATATTCTAAACCACTTGCATAATTCCCTTTAAAGAAGGAGGTAAGGGAAAGGCTGCAGCAATAATTTAACAACGCTTTAGTTCTTCATTGTCCTCCTCCTATCTCTGCCATTAATGTTTATGTTTTGTTTGTCTACTTCATGTAACAACAGTAATAATGAAGATGCAGCCCCAGAAACTCGTTTCTTGTGTAATAGCTTCAGGCTTGGAATGTTTGATTTGCCTTCATGGTTGTGGGCATCATTTCCCAGGCCTATATACATTGGAGTCCAAAGCATGAAACACAAAACCGGAAAGTTTTCGTAAACTTTTAGAGAAGGGGGATGCCTTTGACCTCAAATCTTCAACCCAGACTTACCCATAGCTCTAGCTTCTGCATGAAGAGTACTAGACTTGTGCTTTCACTGTGTGTAAGCTCTGTCTGCATACTGTCCACAGGTACTGGTATGTTCGACTTTTCACCTTTTTTGTGTGTCAATATGTACATATATTTGCTAAACTCCTCTTTCACAATTATGAATCATGATGTCTCAACAACTGGATCGTGATACCAGCTAGTGTGCACGCCAAAATGAGCAAACTCATAGTGAAAAATATAAATCTGTGGATGCACATTCATAGATATCATATTGTGAGTGACAATGAGAAATAAAAAAAATACAATGAATATTTTAAAGAATTTGTTTTTTGCAGTTTAGCAATTATATTCTTGGTGAGCACATTTCAAATTCTATCAATAGTCATGCCAGGGTTTCAAAGCCTGGAGGGAGAAGCTAATTTTCTGTTAACATACATAGTTTCAGAATTAGTGTTTCTGAAATTAATTCTGTTGATGTGTCACGTATTGAATATATTTCATTTTTTTAGAAGTGGGGAACTTGTAAGTGCTTTAGAAATACTTGAGAATCCCCTACTTGGAAGGCTCATTTCCTACATCTAGTGTTACTACCTTTATTGAATAATTAGTTTTTTGAGGAGTGACAGGATTACTTATAGTGTTTTTTACTATATGAAATAAAACACACAATATGTAATTTGAATGTAAGGGAATATCCAAGTAATATTTTTTCTTAAATGAAGTTTTTCTCTTTCATATCTGTGGTCAAATCCACAAGCTACCATATCTAGATACTGAAGAGGGCCCTTAAGAATGTTAATATATTTACATAAAAATACATAGATTTCTATGCAAATAAATAATAGTCTTTATTTAATGGCATTCTGTTACCAATAAGCACTATGAATAAAATATAAGGGTATGTCTACACTAGCCCCCTAGTTCGAACTAGGGAGGCTAATGTAGGCATTCGAACTTGCAAATGAAGCCCGGGATTTAAATATCCCGGGCTTCATTTGCATGTTCCCGGGTAGGCGCCGTTTTTAAATCCCCCTAGTCCGAACTAACTGCCCGCAGCTACACGCGGCAGTTAAAAATTAATTCAAATTAAGTCCTTAACTAAGTCCTCATGGAATGAGGTGTAACAGTTAATTCGAACTAAGGACTTAGTTCGAATTAACTTTTAACTGCCGCGTGTAGCCGCGGGCAGTTAGTTCGGACTAGGGGGATTTAAAAACGGCGCCTGCCCGGGAACATGCAAATGAAGCCCGGGATATTTAAATCCCGGGCTTCATTTGCAAGTTCGAATGCCTACGTTAGCCTCCCTCGTTCGAACTAGGGGGCTAGTGTAGACATACCTGAACTTATCATGTTACAATAAATAGCTAAATATTAAATATAAATTTCATAATGAGAAGAGAATGATAGCATATCTCATTTTGGCAGTATGCTTGGTGGTATGTTTGGCACAGATGTATGTTGGTACTCCTAACACTGAAAATCCCCAGCACTGGGGAATCTTTGGGTAGAGAAGAGGAATGTAATAATTTCTTTAGGATTGACATCTCAACAGTTGGCATGGGGTATGCGACTAAGGTATCCTGGTGATTTGTGAATGCTGTAATTTCTCCTGGGAAGTAGTGGTTGTGTGTTCAGATCTGCACCAACAAAATGACTATTGATTGAAGGAACAATTAATGCTTAATCTGTGATCCCTGAGCCATCACCAGAAGATTCACTTGGTGAGCATCCCCCCACTAATAAATTGACCAGGTTCAAACAATTAATACCATTTACTTATTTATAAATAACTTTTAATTATGATGGTGGAGACTTAGGGATCTGTCTTGCTAGGTGATGCATACTTTGGACCTGATCCCACAAAGCATATAAACAAGTGCACAAATGGAAGTATATGAACCACCGATGGGCAGCCTATGGCCCATTGGGATTCTATGTGAGGCTTGCAAGGCGTCTTGTTTAGTGTTTGCCATGTCCAGATTCTGCTGATTATAGTCCTTGTAATTTTTTTTCCTTCTGGTATTGCTAAAAGACACAAACGTAAAGCAAAGGCACATGAAGTGAGGTGCATGCTGACTGCACACAACGCTGACTGTGGGAGTGGTGTGCTCCTTCAGCATCCAGTCAAAGTGCTGCTATGGTGCAATCGGTGCAACCCCGCAAATTCTAGGTATGCAAGCACAGTTAACAAACCTACCCTATCCAAGGAGACCATTTTGGTAAGGACAGTCTTGTGGTTTACTGAGCTGGAGGGCCACTCATGCAGCCCACTCAGTAATCTAGGTTTACTGATATACCATTGATTTCAATGAACTCATTCAGATGCATTAAAGATTAATACGTGCTTAAGTGTTTTTTCTGGAATAAGGTAGAATAATCTGCAACATGCAAGATCGAGGTCTAAATCTTTTCCTCCACTTGAGTATTTTCTAATATCACCCAAAAAGATAAAATCTATTTAAAATAAAATTTAAAAACATTTTTAGCAAGATTATCAATCCATTTCAATCAGAAATTAACTTAAAATTAATCGGTGATATGCACTTTGGTAGAATCAATCCTGTTGAATTTGCTTGAAGTGCTGTACTACATTTATATCTTGCACTGGTTCTGGCACTGAATTATCTTGAGAACAGATTTTTTAGATGAAATCAAATAAATTCTTGAGGTAAGGAAGAATGAGTCCTTCCCAAAATTCAAAGCCTCCCTTTAGAATATCTTTGCAAAAGATATCATAGTAGAATGAACACATTCATTCCTTGGTGAATATCCTGCCGGCCAGCCATCTCTCAAGTAGCCTATATAAAAATCATATCTCCTTGGTCAGAAAACTGGAGCTCACTTAATCTTTGTGCCTCAGTTTCCAGTCTTTAATACTGGGATAATAATCCTTCCTTGTTTCACAAATATATGGATAAGTCTGTCTGTCTTATCTGAGCATTACAAATATATTATGAGAGCTGCAAAAAACATGCAATGGGCACAATTAATATAATATAAACATCCAATAAAATTAAAGAAATAAAAAGAGATCTTATTTTGAGTGGGAAAATTATTTGAAATGTCTCCATAGGTGATAGTATTGTAAGGACTAGCAGGAAGTATCCATCGGCATTTGCATATTGCATTTGTTTATTCTCTTTTCCTGTTCCACCCTCCAAAAAAAGTACTGTTCATTTTGGAAACGTATCAATGGTTTCCTAATTCCAAGGAAATGTTAATGTTCCCACACCTCTTGCTGGTTGAAGATATGGGATGGTGAACCCAGCAGCAGTTCTACTGACTAAGGCAGTGTTTCCCAATTTTGTTTGGCCACGGAACCCTTTTAAACTCAAAATAATTTTGTGGAACCCCTAATAACAGTCTTATATATGGAGCTGAAAAAGTAAACCACAAATAATTAAGGATAATAATAAACAAATGCTAAACAAGGTCATGCAATCAACACAAATGAAAATTGTTTTCAATAAAATTCATAAATGCTTAAATATTAATTATTATTTTAAAAATCATAACATGATATTGTAATGGCATTTTCTCGTGGAACCCTTATTTTCACGTTGCAGAACCCCGGGGTTCCGCGGAACACCATTTGGGAAACACCGGACTAAGGTATTTATACCCCATTTCCCCAGTTGGAGTGTTCCAAGATGGAAGAACAGTGATGTATTTAGGAGGTTATGTAATTGAAAGGTGGGCATAATTGCCAATAAGCACTGTGAACAGAACTGTCCCTAGAGGAGAGTGGGGTATTGGTCAACTCCTTCACCAGTGCCCCAGGTATAGAGCCTAGGACAATCCTACCCAACACAGGCCCCACCCCCACCCTATCTATGTTCCATGTCCACCCTGCCTTCACTCCACCCCTGCTGGCTCGCTGCAATCCCCACCACCACTGTGAGTTTGGGAAGAGCCAACACCTGCTGCCACTCCAGACCTGCCCAGTCTCATGGGGGCTGTCCATAGGATGATTGAGGTGACCACCATGGGGCCCTCCAAATGGCAGGGCTTTGGGTGGTCTCCCCAAACCATCATATGGATGGGACCCCTCTGTGACTGAATAAAATATTACTCATCACATCACATTATAATAAACATCTGAACGTTAAATATACTTTTCATAATGACAAGAATGCGATGGCATGTCTCATTCACTCCTAATCTCCAGTCAAACTCTTTTTTTGAATTTAGAGTTTTATGACATACATTTACCCCCCCCCTTTTTTTTGTTTTGTTTTATTTGATATTGTGTGTTTTGGGGTGGAAAGACTTTAGGCAGTAACCAATTTTTGCCAGGGATTAGTTCTTGATTTTTGTTTGAGCTAAATATTAAGTCATTCTACCTATTTCAGAGTGCATTTCAGATATAGCAGTTCTATATATAGAACTTATATAGAGAGATATATAGAAGTTACATTCTCATTAGCTGGACAAATGGGAGAGTTGAACTGCAGCTCCAGTGCCTGCAAAAACCATTTTTTTTCAATCCATGATGAGCCAAGAAAACTGTAACTTTATGGTTGAAATTTAACTGTCTATTTAAATTTCATGCTGCTTTGTATGCCAAATGTTTGGACAGAGAAATTTCTACCACAGAGCTAACAGTGTTTGACATGAGATTGTGAATAATAGCTGTACTGTAATATTGTGGTTTTGGTAGGGCTAACTAAAACCTCTCTGGTTTCAATAGCAAAGATAAAACAATGAGAACAAAAGCCAGCCTTTTACTAACGGATGTTAGGAAATAACTTTCTTCAAAAGCAGGTTATTCCATAGCCCTTCATACAGTATATTTGTTTAATTTCTTAGCTGTAAGCTAAAGTGCATGGATATAAATGTTTGCTGGTAGGAAAACGTGAAGGATAACATATGCATATTTGGAAATGCAATCATCACAAGGCCCAAGCCTCAAAATAATTTATAATTGGGAGAGGGTTAAAATTATGAGAACTTTTCTTACCATTAACAAAGTAGCTTTATATAACTTCCAAAGCACATGGGCATGAAATATATGGAAAGATATGGAAATGATTTTGAGAGAGAAGTAAACGGTGAGGTGGTAAAATTTGCAGGTGATACCAAACTGCTCGAGATAGTTAAGATGAAAGCAGAGTGTGAAGAGTGTTCAAAAAGATCTCACCAAACTAAGAGATTGGGAAACAAAATGGCAAATGAAATTTAATGTTGATAAATGTAAAGTAATGTACATTGGAAAAAATAATCCCAACTATAATACAATATGATGGGGACTCATTTAGCTACAACTATTCAAGAGAGAGATCTTGGAGTCATTGTGGCTAGTTCTCTGAAAACATCCACTCAGTGTGCAGCAGCAGTCCAAAAAGCAAATAGAATGTTAAGAATCATTAAAAAAGGGATAGAGTAAGATAGGAACTAATTTATTGCCTCTATATAAAACCGTGGTACGCCCACAACTTGAATACTGTGTACAGATGTGGTTGCTTCATCTCAAAAAAGATATACTGGCATTGGAAAAGGTTCAGAAAAGAGCAACAAAAATGATTAGGGGTTTGGAACTAGTCCCATATGAAGAGAAATTAAAAAGACTTGGACTTTTCATCTTAGAAAAGAGGAGACTAAAGGGGGAGATGTTAGAGGTCTATAAAATCATAACTGGTGTGGAAAAAGTGAATAAGGAAAAGTTATTTACTTACTCCCACAAAATAAGAACTAGGGGTCACCAAATGAAATTAATAGGCGGCAGGTTTAAAACAAACAAAAGAAACTTTTTCTTCACTCAGCACACAGTCAACCTGTAGAACTCCTTGTCAGAGGATGTGGTGAAAGCTAGAACTTTAACAGCGTTCAAGAAAGAGCTACATAGATTCATGGAAGTTAGGTCCATCAATGGCTATTAGCCAGGATGGGTAGGAATGGTATCCCTAGCCTCTGTTTCTCTGGAAGTGGGAGACAGGGGAGGGATCACATCAGGAGTACCTGTTGTGATCCCTCCCTCTGGGGCATCTGGTATTGGCCACTGTTGCCAGACAGGATACTGGGCTGGATGGACTGCTGGTTCGTCTCAGTATGGCCATTCTTATGTTCTTATGGACCTTTCTGTGTTCGTCAAAATACACAGCATTCATCCTTTAGAACAAGAACTCTCCTAAATGTTTCTTCTTGCCACTTGTGGAGTTGTTTATGAAAAACTGATGATTCAGTCGTATTTGGATTCCTTCTTGTTATTTTACATAGTGTTTTATGTCATTCTATAAATAATGATACTTTTCACCTAGATTATTCATCTGTATTGCTATACGTTCTTGTGAAAATGAACATGTCTGGAAATGCATACTCTCCATGCATAGTGCATGAAAAACATTAACAACAATCTTGGTTTAAGATAGAAACAATGGTACTAGATACATTTGTGTTAAGGAAAGGAGTGTAGAAATATAGCTTCAAATTTGAGAGAGAGACAGACAGAAGAGATGTGCTTCATAACAACCTTCCATCCAAAAATTTCATGTATTATAGGAGCAACTGTGGGTCCATTAGGATCTGAACTACATTTGATCATCTGGACTATAATAGAAATTGAGACAAGATTATCCACTGTAGACATCTGGAGAGCCTCTCAGGGACATACAGACATGTGGAGCTCTTTTTAACCACTCCAAACCTATTTTTTCTAATAGACAAGTAGCACCTTAAAGACTAACTAAACATGTAGACCATATCATGAGCTTTTGTGGGTGCAACCCACTTCTTCAGAAGTGGCTTGTGCCCATGAAAGCTCATGATACCATCTACATGTTTTGTTAGTCTTTAAGGTGCTACTAGTCTATTTGTTGGTTTTTTAAAGTTTTTCCTATTACGAACTAACTTGACTACCCCTCTGAAGCTATTTTTTCTAGTCACTTAGCTGTCAGGAGAGCATATTCTGTGCGCCCCTTTTAAAAGAAATCACAGTGGAAAAAAGGTTCTTCTACAGTTGGGCTGCGTTTAGACTGGCATGATTTTGCGCAAATACTTTTAACGGAAAAGTTTTTCCATTAAAAGTATTTGCCCAAGAGAGCGTCTACACTGGCATGTGCCTTTGCGCAAAAGCATCCGTGCCAGTGTAGACGCTCTCTTGTGCAAGAAAGCTCTGATGGCCATTTTAGCCATCGGGCTTTCTTGTGCAAGAAATTAATATTGCTGTCTACACTGGCCTCTTGCGCAAGAATATTTGCGCAAGAGGCCTTATCCCTGAGCGGGAGCGTCAGAGTATTTGCGCAAGAAGTACTGATTTTGTACATTACAACGTCAGTGTTCTTGCGCAAATACTCGTGGCCAGTGTAGACAGGCGGCAAGATTTTGCGCAAAAGCAGCCGCTTTTGTGCAAAATCTTGCCAATGTAGACACAGCCTTGAAGTATAGCACGGATGCTGGATCTATAATAACTTTGTGCAACAGCAAAATAATTTTGAAGTCCCTCCATCTTTATTTTATTGGTGTAGAACTTTTTTTCATTCAGCTTCTCTTATTCTAAAGCCCCTTTATTGACACTCAATCTAATACTATGTTAGTTTTAATGAAAGATTGTGTCCCACTGAATGAGTCTTTAAGTCATTTTCCTTTTTTAATTATTTCTCTTCTCCCCTTCAAACCTCACCACAGACTCCTCTTCATTCATTTTAGAGCAATCTCCACATTAAAATGGCTGCTGTTGACTTGCTAAGGAATAACACTGAGAAATCATGGATACTTGTTGAGTCTGATTAAAGATTGCTTCACTAGGGCTACAATAACCTTAGGTCAGCTTCTCCAGTTGAAATTTATAGGACAGATCTTTTGAGTTCACTGCATTCTTTCATTAGGCTTGCTGTGCTGACATGGAGTCATGGACAGAATCTAAATTTGGATGTATGAGATACAATAGCTGTTTCCTGCCTGAGTACTCAAAATCTGGCTAAACCTTGTGTTTTTGTCCTGTGTTCATAGAATCCCTAGGCTACATTTACACAGCACTGCATAGGAAGTTTAAGCCATAGAACTTGCTAGTTAAATAATGGTTTTCTCTGTGCATTTTTCATGCCCTGGTTTCAGAATGGAATCCTGCATTGTTTTATAGAACATGATTTTATATTCTGTGTCTAGACAGATATAATTAATCAGTTACCAAGTCACAGTTGCAGACATGTAGGATGAGCAAATAGGACATCTTAAAAATTAAAACCTGCCAGGCTTCAAGGATAAACACAAATGAAATAAATCTGTAGACTTTATTACCACATTGTGAACATCAGAGCCCAGATTTGGACTGCATGACATTATACACTTTGTATCTTAAATAAAATGCATGAATGAGCTTTGGGTACATAAGGGTGGTTTAAGCTTGGATCAAGCTTGCATAATTAGCAACCCTTTCAGTATAAGTACAGCTAAGAGTATGGTTAGATATAATATTACCAACAGAGAGCTCTAATTACTGTAAGACTGTTTTTCTATTTAGATCAAAGTCATTATTTTTCCACCTATATTTTTGATTTTGTGAAAACATTCTTATATTGGAGTACCATACAAGGATAAACACCATATGAATTGCAGAATGAGGCAGTGCTTTCTAACAAAAGCAAATAAAATTAAATATAATCTCAATTTTTTGCTTTTATTCTGTTTGTAATGAAGGGATATTAATTAAGCAACATGGATTCTTTCTTTTAATCTCAGAAGGATAGCCGTGTTAGTCTGTAACTTTAAAAACAATGAGTAGTTTCATGGCACCTTTGAGACTAACAAAAAAATATATATAGTATCATGAGCTTTCATGTGTTTTGCCCAAGAAAGCTCATGATGCTATATATATTTTTGTTAGTCTCTAAGGTGCCACAGAACTGCTCATATTTCTTTTGTGTGTGTGTTTATAAAAAGTGTCAAATAGTTAAGTTTTACAAAGTCATTTTTAAACAGCTTTTTTATTATACATTCTTATGTACATGGGTGCCTTTGGCTTTATTCAGCAATTGCTGTTCTGTAATTTTAATGTCCTATCCATAGAGGACAGTTATTTCCAGGGGGGGAAATCATCTTGGTTTCACTTTAGTAATCCTCATAGAATCAAACTTGACAAATGTGCATTTCTATTTATAAAGCCAGATTTTGTTGTTCTTTGCATTAAAAGGAGCCTAGACTTAGACTGTATGACTTTGTACACTTCATATCTTAAATAAAATTCATGAATTCTCTTGAGTAGATAAGAGTGGTTTAAGCTTGGATCAAGCTTGCATAATTAGCAACCATGAGATTTCAGTAAAAGTATAGCTTTGAATACGGTGAGATATAATATTACTAACAGAGAGCTCTAATTACTATTAGACTATTTTCTTACTTAGATCAAATTCATTTTTGCTACCTATCCCTTCAAACAAATTGCTCTAAGTATTATAGTGGAAATGTGCATTTTTTTTGCATTCCTCCATTTTGCTCTTTTTAAAAGAAGCTCGCAGTAGTTGTGGGAAGATAAAAATAAGTTGTGTAATCAAGTCTTGCTACTGCAGATAGTGGAAAGAATGGCTGCCACCTGTCTGCCGAACACTTAAGTTATTAATTTATATGAAATATAAATGCATCAAAATATTTGCCAAAGGATTACTAATTATAGGAATTATACTATCCAACTTCCACATCAAGGGAGGTTAGTGACACTTTAAAAATGGGATAGGTAATAATTCAGTAATCGTTTACTTCTCTTGTACACTTAGCTGGGAACGGTTCAATTATGTGGTTGTTAGTTGATGGGCAAAATTGATGATGTTGGTGTCAAATTTTGTATGATCTGATTAGTGAATCTATACTGTTTTAAAATGTTTTAATGCTTTTGTATGTGTGCTTTTGGTGTCCAGCTTTGAGTTACTAATCATAACTGATCTCTTCTCAAAATGAGTGATATTTGGTTACAGTATGTTTGATTAACACAGAGAACATGTATAAAATTAATCATTGATACTAAACAATCTTTCCTTAATTTTATGGTGCACAAACTTTTCTTTCACATTTCAAATTTAGAATGTGGCTTACCTTGCTGTATGATACAGCAGAGCACCGTAAAGTTTTAATACTGATCATTGAAGTGGCATGGGTTCAGTGAGCGATAATAGCAGCTGACTTCTATTTGAGCATTCCTAAACACATTGTGTACAGCTGTGTTCTTTATGTAAGACTGACAAACATGCTCTCTACCTACCTCCACAGCATTGCTAGCTCTTAACCAAAGTTTGCTGTTTGTCCCCATTATGACAAATTTTTACTTCATGTTTTACATTTACCTGTCGTCTTCTCCACTCTTTCCATCCTAATTCACGCCAGACTAAGATTATATTCTAACATCTTTCTGTTTGCTTAATACAGTCTCTTTCACAGGGATTAATTGCTATTAGTATCTTTGATCTATGTGGTCTTCTCGGATTTTAAATGCAATTCATTTTATTGCAACTATATTCAATCATTGCCTTTCTTTATTTGAATAATCTATGCTTATTGTGACCACACTCACTGATACAATTTGCATTCTAAACTCATATAGTTTAATAAGATGCTGTTATGCTTTTCAAAGAGAATATGTACAATTATGAGTGAAAGACAATGATTTGTTCAATTTTTTGTGAGGTTTTTTTTGTAATGTTATCTGAGTCTTGGCATTGTTATCTTTTATTGTTGAATAAATCAGTGAAACAAGATTCATTCTGTTGCTACATTATATTTTAAAAATTATATAGTTTAAGAACATAAGAACATAATACTGGCCGTACTGGGTCAGACCAAAGGTCCATCTAGCCCTGTAGCCTGTCTGACGACAGTGGCCAGCACCAAGTGCCCCGGAGGGGATGGACCGAAGACAATGATCAAGCAATTTGTCTCGTGCCATCCATCTCCAGCCTCTGACAAACAGAGGCCATGGACACCATTCCTACCCCCTGGCTAATAGCCTTTTATGCACCTAACCTCCATGAATTTATCTAGCTTCTCTTTAAACTCTGTTATAGTTCTAGCCTTCACAGCCTCCTCTGGCAAGGAGTTCCACAATTTAGGAGAACTCCAAGAATAATAATTATATGGCACTGAAAGGATGACTAAGGCAGTACAGGCTGAATCTCTCTAGTCTGGCACATTCTAGTCTGTCAACATCCATGATCCAGCATGATTTTAGTTAGTGGGGTATCCATTTGTCATGGGTGTGGCCAAGTTTCCTGTGTCCCTTAAAGTTTGTTTACAGGTGCCAGTCTTGGCTTTCAGTGTACTGTGCTCTAATTTAACCCTAAATGTCTGCTAAGAGTCCAGCAAGCAGTGGGAATGTTGGTAATGCCATTAAGTGTAAGCATCTGTTTTATGCTTTATCTACTTATTTCCTTGTGCCAGTACAATACAAATGTGTATCAACACTAACAATTTGATATGAAGAGAACTGATAAGCTTGGCTAGGCATAGTCTTATATAGGGTGTATCAGTACAGTCATGAGTTAAGTAGCACTGCAAGCAAAATAATAATTTTGTTTATTCACCTCAGCAAAATAGGAAAAAAAAAGAGACCCACTTGCTACAATATGGACCTCCCGTGGTTCAGCAAATTCTCTGATTCAGCACCCATCAGGTTCAGAGGGTGCCAGACTAGAGAGGCTGAACCTGTATTTCTCAGTAGCACTTTTGCTTTTTTCAACAGAAGGGACAGGGGAAGAGATAGTAGGGGAGGAAAAGGGAAGAGAAAGAACTTGAAATACGGGCAGAAAGGTTGGGTGAATGCTATGATATTCTCCCTCTCTTGAATTGTTAGTAGGTTGGTCACATACTTGAAGTTTCTTGAAAAATGGTTGAGAGAGAAACTCAGGAGCGGTGTCTATACAAGGAGTGCATCTCTCTGAAATACAGTCATTAGGGCTAAACATTTTGCAAGAGATGAACTTTTGATCAGTTCAGCTTCAACTTTCCGAGGTACAGATGTGATGGGCAGCTCAGTACTTAAAAAAACCCCACAAAAACACACCAACACACAACAACAACACGGTGCCGGTACTCTAGGGGTCTAGGGAAAAAGTTGTTGAGCTCTAACTGGAAGTGGCAGTACTGCATCTGGAGGTGGCAGTACTGCGTACCAGGAAGTACCGTCACAAAAAAAGCACTGGATGGGCTGATGCGAACCAGGAAAATTGTACATGCATAAGCACTGAGCCAAACTTTGGCTGGGTGAAAGGCATGACACGCTGCACAGATAGATGGCTTTTCTGCATGGTACACTCAAGGTACGTGGATTAGAGCTAGGGAATTCCCTGAAATCATCAGTATCCTCTGGATAAAAGGACACACCACATCCCTTCATTTAAGTTATTTATCCTTCTCCTTGAGTGGATAACATATGAGGCTCTATTCTCCTTCAACATAGTACATTGTTGTTAAGCTGGGTTTATGGGTGTAGGTGAGTTAATGCTAAAGGAGATAATTTGATCCTTGATTTGGGTCAAGAGTGACTGAAATGGCCTCAGCTGGAAACTATTTACAAAAGCACAAGTTGTAATGGAATCACACTATTTGTTTCTTTCAACTGCTTTCCTTTAGATTTAGAATTGGCCCCTCTATAATTTTTAATTATCTTTATGAACCAAAGTGTGCCTAAAATAATGTTCATAGTTTTATGATTTTACTTTACCCTAAATATTTAGTTTGTACATTTTGATTGGCTGTTGTTACATTGTTAAATTATACATGCTTATGCTCTTTGTTAATGGAAAGGTCAATTCTTAAAATATATTTTTGAACATTGTGGAGAACATGGTTAAGGTGGCTTTCTGTTTTATTTTCATTGTTTTGTTTTTTTGCTTTTGCTTTTGTTTTGTTCTTATCCTGAGTGATGAGATCAGTATGAAATAAACAGGGTATTCTTATTCTTAGAAAATTTATGCTATTTTTATGTTTTTTATTGATAGATTCATAGATTTTAAGGCCAGAAGGAACAATTATGATTATCTAGTCTGAGCTCTTGTGTAATAGAGGCCATAGAACTTCTCTAAAATAAATCCTAGAGCACGTCTTTTGTTTACATAATTATTCTAGTTATAAAGAACCTTTTTAGAGTTGAAATCGTATTCTGAACTTTGACCCTGCTTCAGTAATTTCTGTATTAGTTTTGGGCAAGTAATCACAGAAGCAATTATGGACATTTGTCCGTAGGCTGCCTTACCACAGGTGTAACTGCTTGATTGCTCTATTTTAATTACTGTAGAACCCCAAACCACTCATACATCTCAATTAGATATACAGTATACTTCAAATAAGTGAAGTCCCCTTCCAAGCACAAGTAAATATGTAATTAATTTAGTTTGATATAATGCACAATAAGAAGAGGATATTAAGTCTACTAGTTATGTTATTCATTGTGATTATGAACCTTAAAACTAATGGAGACTTTTTCATAGAAATGGTTAAATTGTCGCATAAAAACTCAATCAACAGTTCTGATTAAAACATTGAAACTAGAATGGGGTAGTTTCATTGAACCTAGAGTTCCTTAAAATATGCAAAATACCTTCAATAATAGTAATTGCTGAGACAATGCCAACTTTAGGATTTTTATTTTTGAAGTCTTTGAAGTCTGACTTTGCAGAACAGATTGTGACTCTCTGGCCCATTACACACCTGCAGAGATTTGGTGTTTTATTTCTCTTGGGTGAAACAGCAGAAGCCCCAACCGTGTTAATCACTGTCAGAACCAGTTGTGTAAAATGCCAAAATGCAATGAACTGGTTGTTTTATAATAAATATGACAAGACAATTTAAAGTATTGTTTTGTTAGGCTTGTGATTTGTTGTAATTTAAGATGTATGATAGTGCTTCTAAGGAAAATAATAGCTGGGACCCCCAAATAAGCCTTTTTCTTGCAATAAAAAGTGTATTTGGTTTTTTTTAATATAAAGCAAATTAGATTACAAATAACTAAAAGTTGTGAACCATTTTGTTCACTGTTTTCAATTAATGAAATTGAAATATATGAAACTATATGGCATGTAAATCCTATTAGTTCATCTTCAGGGCCGTCCCTACCAGTGTTGGTGCCCTACACAGCCCAGCACTGACTCCCTCTCCTGGGGTTTGTGAAGGCAGAAGCTGTGGAGGGGATGGGTGGTTGCTCACTCTCTCAGATCAGACACACTGGATGGGATTTGGTGCATTTCTCCAGCCACCAAATCCACAGCCACTTCCTGCTCCTCCTGAGTTCTTTGCCTGCGTTAGCACTGATCACCGCTGCCTGCTGAGCAGGCTTTGGGAGCAGCCTGAAGGGACAGCCAGGAAATGGGGTTGGGGGCTGCTGGAGCCCCAGCACTAAATCCATGCCAGTACAATGGGGGCAGGGACTGGGGGCTGCCAAAGCCCTGGCACTGAGGCCCCATATGCAGCCTAGGGCACTACTGAATTTGAGCCCTAAATATAGTGCTGCTCTGTGCAGCTGTGTATACCTAAGGACAGCCCTGCTCCTCATCCTCTATTTGAAGAGGATACTTGACTCTGCTTCAAATAGAACCGCTAATCCTGGGGACTCAGGTGGAGGAGGCTACCATATAATCACAGGCACCTTTGTCTTTTTTGCAAGGGAAACTTTCTGGGAATAACTGCTCATTAGGATCCATTGAGGTCAATTTAGACAAGAATTTATCTGGAACCATTTTCTCCCCATTACTATGTGCAGATGAATGCCTGCTGCTTTAAGAGTCATGGTTCCATAGTCAATTAATGTCATATGGGATCCACATGTCCTGTCAAATCCAAGCTCAGTGTTTTGGATATTCTGCATTGAAAAAGCATGTTCTTTAGCCATTCTACTGCAGTTCCACACCAAGGGCAGTTAACATATTCTTGTCTTTGAACTAAATTACATTAGATTTCACCATAAGCACTTACCCAACGTAAGGTATAAAATGCGTAGTTCTTCTTGTGAATTCTGTACACTGGAGGTTTTCAGCAAACATCTTCAGACTGTTGTAAACAGTCAAAGGCTTCTGTGGTGATACCTTGACCACCTCCACCTGTGACCCCTGGATTCATAGTTCTCCTGGAGGTATTTGAAGTGGAGTCAGATTCATTCATTCATATTTCCTCTCGCTCTCCCATATATAGAAGATGATGAGCCGAGTTCTCAGATGCCTTTTTTGTAACCTCACCTCTGGATGCGGCTGTGACACAGGCAGACCAAATGCCAGGCTTCTGCTGGGGCCCCTAGTCCTCACTGAATGAAACCGGTCTGACTTACCTTTGTGTTACAATTATTAAAATTGATGTTAAGTTTATAAACATGTATTTAGTGTTTTTAGAACTGGTTATAGGCTTGTCTGAATTAATCTTACCTATAACATTTATCCTCCATGAGTAAGGTAACATTTAAGTGTTGGTTTGATAACTAAGAAAATATTTGCTCTGAATGTCAAAACCACACAATCTGGAGAGAAGCATTACTGTGTGTGAAATATTAGTTTAGAACAAAAGCTGTCATCTCCTGTCTGACAAACGAAGGCATATAGACACCAGACAAACCATTATGCAACATTAGTGGACAAAAGACTTTGTTGATTGCTTTTCCCATATCCGTGAAAAGAAGATAAGCACAAGCATGTATCCCATCATCTTGAACATTTTTTGGGGAGGGGAGCAGGGAGAGAAGAAATACGTTCTTGGAAGAAATAAAAGTCCTTGTCAAGAAGAAGTTATCTCTATGTTGCTTGAACTCTGAGGGACCAAGTTTCTTAAGTATAAATAAGAGATTCCCTGCTATTTGGCCTGGGTTATTCCTAGAGGACTCAAAGAGCATACATGTATAGCAGCTTCTTACATTTTGGAATTTAAAGTAGTAACTTCTATGTGTATGTTTACTTGCTTGTTAATAACTCTCATTCCTTTTTCTTAGATAACAAATCTTTAGTTAGGTATTTATAAGATGTGCTGTAAGCACTGTATTTGGTTTGAGATTGGAGATACACTTAGCCCGGGGTAATTCACTGGCTCTTTGAGACTGGGATTAACCTGAATATAATTGTGATTTTTTTGTGTAAAGAGCTATCAATTGAAAAAGCAAGCATGCCTAGGTGGCAAGATAAATCAGTATCCAGGAAGACTGACTGACTCTCCATTTTAAGGAGCTTGAGGAGTTCACACTTGATTACCCACACCACTTTGTTTACCTAAAGGGTCCATAGATGCAGAGCCTCGTAGCTCCCAATGACTCCAGTTCGCTGTTTCCAGCCAAGGAGAGCCATGGGAAGTGGCATAGCCCAGGCTTCCATGTAAATGAAGTGCACAGGCTTGCTATATGCTTTCCTAAAACAGGCCCATTGAACAGTTTGAGAAACACTGACTTAGAGCTTCAAGACAAAAATAGTGTATCCTATCAATGGTTATTTTTATTAGAAGGATGTGAATAATTTTTGTGTGGTCATTTAAGTCTTTTTTTGTGGGGGAGAGGGGACTCATCTGAGATTTGTAAAGGTGGGCCATCCAGAGACGTATGTACTTCCTACAGGTCAGATTGACAGGCATCCATATTTGGTTAAGAGTAGGTAAGAATCCAAACATCTTTCTTTTGTAGTGGTAAAATAGAGTATTATGCTTTGCTTCTTTTCCTCATCTCCAGAATATGGAGGAAAATTCAGTGGGATACAGCCAAATTTATTAGTTGAGAAAATATGGGGAAGAGAGACCTGATTCTCAGAGCTTCTGACCCAGTCCAAAATTAATCTGTTCAGTTACTCTGGCCAATTCATGGTTTTTGGTCCTATCAGGATGGGAATGGAAAACACAAAAGTGCCAAACCTCATGCTCCTCACCTGAGTATGATATCTAGCTGTGGTTGTGCTGAGCTTATCCATTAAAAAAAGAACATCTGCTAATAAGTGTAGCTCCATCACATGGAGCTAGCTTAAAATTGAGGCTTTGATCTTTTTCTTGTCTGTTTCCAGTCATGCACTTACGTTTCCAGTGTTGTTAAGGTAATAACTGACTACTGTATCTATTCTCTTCTTTTGAAAGAGTTCATGTTGTTAAATACTCTAGTAAAATGAATTTAAAATTCTTAAATGAACATCTTCTAGCTGGGAACTCATTGGTCTGCAGGACTTGAAGTTGGTGTTAACCAAACTCATGGAAAATTCTTGTGACTATGGATTCTTCATTTTTATTGCCTCTAGCTTGGGGTGAGGAGCCTTTTTTAAATTGAGGGCTACTGACCCACAGAAAAATGAGTTAGGGGCCAGGGACAGCGTGGGCTCCCCAATGTTGGGAGATGCGCTAAACCTTGGGGGCCTGATCCGGACAACCCAGGGGCCGCAGGTTCCCCACCCATGCTGTAGCTGAACATTTTACTACTGGGGTCCATTACCTTGGTTAGAGTGAGTTGCAGACATGGAAGGTCGGGTGGTACCTACAATTTTGGTGATGATGAAATTTGTAGAGTAATAACATGACCACAGATTGATGTATGGCAGGAAGTTTGATGCAAACTTTATTTATATTTTATACTTCTTGACATCTTTTTTTCAATCTTTAAGGCAGTTCTTAATCTTTGTGGCTATTATTAGTCATGAAGCCTACTGACTCACTTTTTAAAAAATGGTCATAGTTCCAACATGTCTGTTGGGAAAGACAAGCCTTTAGTTTTCATGAGTTGGATAAGACACATTTTCTGAAAGCAATAGTTTCATTTTTATATATTTGAGTTGGAGTTTGGCATGAATTAGAACATGAATAACTGGCATAGTCCAAATCAAAAGCTTAAATCAGTCTCATACATGTGGTATGTTTTAATGTTATTTTGTAAATAAATTATGTTCTTCTGTTATTAGTTTCTGACCTTAACAGCTGCTTTGTTTAAGTCTATCTGTTGGAAGTCTTCTACTTTGATTTTTGCATGAGGTGTACGATGTATACATAATATCCAGTGTGTTCCAATTTGTGTGCATAAAAGTAAGCTTGCAAATCACTGGCTGGATTTTCAGAGGTGCTTTATATCCATTGTTTCTGATGACATCTAGAACTGTGGGTGTCTAGTATCACTGAAAATGTGAAAATGGGCTGTGCTCCTGGCATGCCTATAACAAATAATTTAAAAGTTTGTGCAATAATTTTTAATGAATTAGAAAGATCGCTTGTTTATACAACAATATATATAAAATATTGATTCAGTTTCTTCTGAAAAATATAATGCATGTTTTAAAAAATCAACTAGCTAAAGATTAATTTAAACACTTCACTCAGTGTTTTCACATATTAAGAATTCTGACTTGCTAGGATCATATGAAAGTGATGATTAAAATAGAATGTTTTCATATTAACTTGCTCCCTGGGAATACCTGTTGTAGTAGAAAGAGACCCTGAGGAGGTGTATGAGGCCTAAGACCTGAACTAAAGTCAGGCCCCACTGACACAAAGTAAAGTTAGTAAGAGTTAAGCTATGAGCACAAGTCAGGACCTGTTGGAAAAGAGATGCCTGCTTGCATATTCACTGTAACTTAGCAAGAACAGGGCTAGCATTGCAAACATAAAGGCATTCCTCATCACTAAGTATGCACATAAACACATTCTAGAAGGGTTTGACCTCCCTGGTCTGGCACCCTCAGGACCTGACTGGCCCCGGATGAGGGATTTTGCCGGACCAGGGGGAGGTTATTTCTGGACCCCTGCTACTGGCCCCTCTAGCCTGCCCACTGGCATCCAAGCCGGCATCCCAGCTAGCTCCCCACCTCCTGCCAACCCACTGGGCAGCCATCACTGTCATGGATCCTGGACCCGCTGGGGGGCCCTGTGCTAGGGCTCCAGGACCTGCCAGGCAACCACACACACTGTGCTGGGTCTCTGGGACCTGCAGGGCAGCTGCATGTGCCACGCTGGGTCTTCAGGATCCTCCAGGCATCCGCTGGTCATGGCTCCCTGCCCCACTGAGCTATCACAGCTCCCAGCCCAGCAGTGCAGCCATGGGCCAGGTCTCCCAACCCTTCTGGGCAGCCCTGCTGTCATGCATTGGGCAGCCCTGCTGTTAGCTCACTGCAGACAGCCCACTGGCCAGCCAGTCCTGCAGGGATCCTTATAACTGACCCTCCACCGGGACTCTCTGGTCCGTGCCGAACCATGGATGTTGCCGGATCAGAGAATCCCAGTTAAGAGAATTTCAAATTGTACCAAAATACCCTGATGCAAGGTTATGGTGTTAAACTCCCTGAAGATGATACAGGGGCACACTAATCCATCCTAAATATAAGGGCAGGATGAAAGATTGATAGATAGAGATGCTTGGATTCAACCTACTGGTACAGTGTAAAGGGCAGTAACTACCCATGTCAAAGGGGCAATATGTAAATTGCATACGTATATAAAAGAGGATTCTCAGAAGGACTGTCTTTGTTCAGCCTGGGAGAAGCAGAAAGTCCTACCCCTCACAGGGATGAGTGTGTTGTAATGGTCATACGTGTGGTAGTGTAAATATAGACGTGGACCAAAGGAGCTAGGACTGTGCTTCATTAGTAGTAAACCTAGTCAAGTGCCTTTGCCACTGAACAGATTCTGTGGTCTTCTTGGGCAGTTTAATCGAAGTCTGCTCTATGGGCTCTCTGGCTTTTTACATTACTTAGCCAGAGACAGTGCAACACACAAAGAGAAGACACTCACAGACAACTGACTGCATCAGTAAGTTTTCAGATTCATACACACCCTTAACTCTTGGATTATACATCTAAAACTATTGTTCAGCTGTGACAGAAAGATCTGTTGTGCCCTTCACAGGCGACTAGCTTCTGATAATCTCATTTTTTCTTCAGCCCAGTGTACAAGAAATATCAATTGCAACGTTATGAAGTACTATTCCAGCTATTGTGACTGTACATTTTAGGCTGGAAAGCTTTATTGATAATCCAACAGAAGGGATTGCAAATTTCTTGTTGAAGGAACACTCCTGACTTGTTTAGACCAGCAAACTGCCAATTATGTTCAACATCATTAGAAACTGACTCTAGAAATCTTTCTTTTTAATTGAGAATACTCAGAGCTCTCTCTTTCCAACAGTCCAAAAATAGTTTACACAACATGACACTGCTAGCGTACAGAAGTATTGGGATATTGATTTGTAGCTGGGCTTCAGAACCTATTCTTGTTCCAGCCTGTGCAGCATTTATAGAGAACATACAGTGGAGATTCTCTTCACATGGTACATAAATTTTTCTGGTTTCATGTGGGAAGCCTATCATGTTTGAGGAGTCTTGCCACTGTGTTTCCCTGGAGAGTATCCTGCAGCTATCAAAAGGAAAGCTCTCCAGATAAGATCCTTTCCAAAACTAACCTGTTTCTGTCTGTGAGCAAGACTACCTAATAGACTCTCCCTAAAAGTCAATTCTTTTCCTGTAAACTGATTCACTGCTAGTCTTCCAACAGTATGTCTATGAAGATACACTTTTGTTTTAGGACAGGAAGTGGTTGAACAAAAAATGAATCAGTATGTTCAAGGCTGTGACATAAGGTTAAAGTTTGAAGTTCGAGGCAAGAGAGTAATTTGGGAAAGCAGAGGAAAAATATTTTGAGGCAGTGGAGAGAAAGCAAATGCTGAGTAACTTTCCTAAGAAGGATCATTTTGCATGTTAGGATGTGCTGCAGGATGTCTTGTTCAAGGCTATAAGGACTTAAAGGGTTGGTGGCACTTAGTAGTTTTGAGGGGGAGTGGGCGGTGAAGAATTGATATGGACTTAGCTTCGAGAAAGGTATAGTGTAGTAATTGTCATGATAGATGGAATGTGTGGGGGGGAATAGGGTATATGTCTCAAGTGGCTGGAGGGAGCCAGCAATACAGAAACCAGTTTTGAGGATTTTTACCGGATGTCCAGAAATCAAATTTGGATTTTCAAAGTCATGGGATGAGAGAAACTGAGAATTAAGAGTGAAAATGGAACACATTGAATTACTGGAATACCTAGTGTCAGTTACCTAGTAGCAGAGGAGATTGTAAAATAAAAAGGTGTTGGGAAGTTTGGTAGGAATGGTTTCAGGATAGATGGAAGGAGACGTGCTGAAGATTTGGGGGATTTGATTTGTAGAACAAAAAAGTTCCTGTGAGAGACTGGAAGTGTCCTGGGTGTTTGTGTGTGCAGGGGAAAGGGAGGAAGGAAAATAGATGAACTAGTATAGTTTAATATTAGCGTGTTGTTACTGTGATTGGGGGGCTCGTGCACAATGATTGTATATTTAAATATTAGATTAAATGACAGCTGAAAACACGCAGACTTAAACTAATAAGCTGGTCAAATTTGTAAATCATCCATGTAGTGCAATAAGTGGGAATTTAGTTCCTTGTGCAGGCTACCCTTGTCATAGAACATAGGCTGGGAGGAGAATGCTCAGTCAGCCTTTTTTCTTAGTCCTTTAACTTTCAGGCTAGTTCCATATAAATTCTTTGATAAATATGGTTAATATCATCACAATAGGAAGAACTTAAACATTTTTAATATTCGTTGACACAAATAGGATTAGCAGTTCACCTACATTTTCATAAAAGTCTTCCAAAGAATGGAAGTGGGTTGTGGGTTCCAGTACTTGATGGAGTAGTGAATGAAAGACATGTTGTACACAGAATCCAGGAGGTATGAAAGTATGTCAGCAACACTGTCTCCAGTGTAAAACACACACAATGTTTAAAAATAATCGCAAAATAAGTCAAATTCAATTTGATTATGGGTTTCAGTTCTAAGTTACATATACATATATTTCTCATGTCTTTTAAGTATAAGCAGCTTACAACTTTTTGTTTGTTTCATTTAAAACATCTTGTTCTGCAAACAGAAAATGCTGAAAAGATAATGCATTCAACCTTTCAGATGGTTACTGAATTTTTCTGTTTTTTCCCCTGCCACTTTATAATAATGAACAAGATAATTGGTTAATGAAGAAAGCATCTTGTATTTAAAGATCTACATATTTATGTGACCTTTCTTTGTTCATAGATGCTAATATTTATTTTCTTTTCTTGTTGAGATTTTATTTAGTGTTCTGTGACAAATAAGAGTATGATTAGTGAAGCTGTAAAGTTCTCATGGTGGCTGCCTGTGTTCCCAAGATAGCAGCATTAGTATCTGCAGAAGCAGTTAATGCTGTTTATCATTACTGACAGAAGCTGGGGAGGACCTTCCGTGGCTTTTATCTTTCACCTTGCCAACAGAAGTTGATGAGCTTTGTGATTTAAATTCATAAGGTGATGTTATAATATTTATATTCATTTCACATAGAAAAGTGAACAGGTAAACCAATCTTGTTGATAAAAATTAATTAAAATCATATTAACATAGTACCAGACTGGCTACCAATGGATATTCCTGGGAAATTTTCTGTTCAGCTTGTTAATTTTTTTATACTTAAGCTAACATTTTCAAAATTGTAGAGGGGAAAGCCCTCAAAGGAAATATGCAGTGATTTATTACTATATGTTATAGAAGTATATTTACAGATAGCTTTGGAACATTGCTCTAGAATATTTGTATTTTTGAGATCTTGAATTCTCCCCATTCTCACATCCCACATCAGAGCGTTTCATAGATTCCAGCATCAAATATAGTACCATCTGCTAGTTTAATGGACCTCCGTTTTGTAAAATTTAGTAGTATATGAATTTTCAGAATCTGAGCTTCTTTTTGTATGTCAGTCCAATGTCCATGTAGTGCCCATTCACATTCTGTAGAATATTTCTTTGCTGAGCGCACAAATAACATGTCTGTTTAAATGAGCGCAGTGGCAAGGTAGCTATTGTACAGCGATTACAGTATCACTTTGTTGGAGACACATTCCATATTCATAGACATACAAAGGGTTAATTTTATTCTCTCCTTGTCTGCTTTACCCTATCTCCTCTCATTTTGTCTCTTATCTGATTTTTCCCTGTGCCTTCTGTTCTTTCTCTTTTTTTATTACTGTTCACTCCACTTCTCCTTTTCATATAGCTTTGTGGTTCTTTGTTTGACCATTCTGTATGTATTGAGTTGTCTTTTTTCCACGTACAGTTCTCTTGTTCGGCAGGTTTGGTGCTTGGCTAATTAAACCATTGCAGTATTAACACTTCCTCCAGTGCCAGTCAGTTGCTGAGAAGTTAGGCAGTCCAGCAGGAGAACTGGGAGGATTTGTTTCAAAAAAATATTTTCACATTATATGCAACACAATTAAATATTTTGATTTGGAGCCTTATTTTCTGGTGCATACAGGAAGGTGGATCAAATACTCTCCAGAGTTCTGTTTTTTAAAAGGAAAACTTCTATGATCAGTTATCATACATAACTAAACTAATACTAGAATTATGAATGTGTATATACATGTGATTGTTCAAAACTTTAAAACACCTGTAGGCATTTTAGAACCAGAAATGTTTTGATTTTTTTTTCCAAAATGGGTAGCCAATAGACAGTCCAGATTGCAAATACACTGTGAAAAAAGAGTTACTCTCATTATGTATATTTTGTAGATTTTATTTGCTCTTTTCAGGTATGTTAACATATTTTCAGCATGTGTCATTAGATGGGTCATTATGCTAAATGAAATTGCCAAATAAAACAAGAATATAATATACCTAAAACTCAACCATGGGAAAATTCTGGAGTGCTCTTTGGTTCCCTTGTCTCAAGCTAATATGTCAGTTCTGAAAAGATGTAAATCTATGCTTAGCTTTTATGCAGACTGAACAGTTCCACTGAGCTCATAGCATTTGAAGTTAAGTATAGGTAAAAGTCTTTTCACTATTTGAGCTTAAGAGACCATTCATGCAAAATTCTGAATGCAGCATGGCTTGGAGTTATTTGCACCTTGCAGGATTGGATCTCTTTTTAGCAGATAGGCAAGATGGTAGTTTCTTATATTTTTAACTTTTTATAGTTAATTAAAATGTTTTAAAATGTTCGTTATTTACATATGTACAGAGTTTGTTGATGAGCATGAGGATCTTCAGGGATGACATTGTAACTTACATATTGGGGTTATCAGAGTAGAATCATAGGACTGGAAGGGGGATGGGTCAGAAGTTCCTCCAGTCCAGTGTCCTGAACTGATGGCAGGACTAAATATTATCCAGACCATCTCTGATAGAATGCTTGTCTAACCTGCTCTTAAAAATATCCAACAATTGAGATTTCACAAGCTCCTTGGGAAATTCATTCTAAGGCTTTACAACCATCATGACAGTTACAAAGTTACAATGTCCAACCTAAACTGCCTTGCTGGAATTTAATTCCATTGCTCCTTGAAAGTTAAGGAGAACAATTTTTCTCCCTCCTGTTTGTAACAATCTTTTTTTAATATACTTGAAACTGTTATCATGGCATTTGTCCTTTAACTCTAGATTAAGCAAATGGTGTTTTCAATCTTCCTTCATTGATTATTTCATGGACCTTAATCATTTTTGTTGCTCTTCTCTGGATTTTCTCAAATTTGTCCACATCTTTCCTAAAAGGTGGCAACCAGAACTGGACCCAGTACTCCACGTGATGTGTAATCACCGTGAAGTAAAGCAGAAGAATTAGCTCTTGTGTCCTGTGTACAACAATTCTGCTGATACATCTCAGAATGACTCATCCCTTTTTATACCAGTGTCACACTGTTAACTCATATTTAGTTTGTTGATCCTATATGACCTCCAGATACTTTTATGCAGAACTCCCTCCTAGGCAGTAATTTTCCATTATTTATGTGTGCAGTTATTCTATTCTAAGTAGAGTAGTTCACATTTGTTGTTATGGAATTTCATCCTGCTTACGTCAGACCATTTCTCTAGTTTGTCCAGATCATTTTGAAATTTAATCCTATCCTTTAAGGCATGTGCAACCCCTCCCAGCTTACAACCTTTGTAAGTGTACTCTTTCTGCCATTATCACAATCACTGATGAAGATATTGAACAAAACCAGACCAAGACCTGAAACTCACAGGACCCCACTTGATATGCTCTTCTCCACTCAAAATGTTGTATGAGCCACTAATAACTACTCTCTGGAACTGGTTTTCCAATCAGTTACACACATCCCTTATCATAGCTGCATCTAGGTTCTATTTTCCTCATAGAATCCTGGGACTTGAAGGGGCCTTGCGAGGCCATCCAGTCCAGTCTCCTGCACTCATGACAGGACTCAGTTTTATACATACCATACACAGAGGTGTTTCTCTAACCTGTTCTTAATAATCTTCAATAACAGAGTCCACCAGGTTCATAGTCATGCTCATGTTGACTTAATATTGATTCTAGAAGCAATGACACTTTGGTGTTGAATGGTGGGAATACATTAACTGATAAGCCATGTCAGAGTTCTGCAGCAATTTATAATGAACAATGTTGATTTATTCAGTTTTGCTTGTCAGTTAAGAGAGAAGGGGACCATTAGGAGTTAAAAGTTGAAAGATTTTTTTTTTTATTTCTGTTGAAAAGTTTTACTCACCAAGAAATGAATGAGTCAGGCAAAAGATGAGATGGTTAAATGTATTAGGGTTAAATAACATTAATAAAATTGTTGCCCAGCTAATATTCCCATTTAATGATTTCATTATAATGATCTTCCAAATAATAATGAACTCATTTGTTAAGTTTCTAAAACAAGCGTGCATGCATTAATCCTGCCCCTATTTGTTTATTTGCTGAACAAAGTCAGAAAACATTTTTTCACTTTTTTCATAACATAATGTTAAAGTAGTGATCTTAAAAAGCAGTTAATTAGGTAACCATATAACTGCTGAAATTCTGAGCAGTTACATGTTTATACTCTGCAGGCTCTGCAGTACAGTAATTCCTCATTTAACACTATAGCTATGTTTCAGAAAATGATCATGTTAAGTGAAAACGTGTTATGCGGGGTCAATTTTCCCATTGAAAATAATGGAAAAGGTGGGGGTTGCGTTTCAAGCAGTGGTGTCTGTTGGGACCGGGACATAAGGTTGGGGGAGAAAGGGGACTGGGTTACAGCAGGGAGGGGAGGTGTTTGGCTCTGGGGAAGGGAAGGGGAGAAGAGGGGAGGGGGATTGGGTTGGGAGTATGCCCCTGTGACGGGTCTGCCGGGACCCGCACTGCGTCCGGCGAAGGGGTGTCGCAGGGGAACAGCACGGTGAGCAGCGAACCCTCTGCCGCTTTGCAGGGAGGCGGGGGAAGCCCCGCACAGCCACTAGTGATGGGCCGGCTGGGGAAACCCAGTCGCCGGCCTGCAAGCGGGGGCGGAGGAGAGGGAGCAAGTCGTCCGGTGAGGGGGAGTCAGCGGGGAACAGCGCGGCGAGCAGCGAACCCTCTGCCGCTTTGCAGGGAGGCAGGGGAAGCCCTGCGCAGCCGCTGGCAATGGGCTGGCTGGGGAAATCGTGTTATTCCGGGGACAGTCGTGTAATTCAAAAAACCTTCCCCCCCAAAAAATTATGCTGTCGCGAAAACGTGTTAAGCGGGCACGTGTTAAATGAGGAATTACTGTATAAGCTTTATACTGCAGAGCCTGCAGCATGGTGTAGCAGCTGTGACTTTTAAGACTGCTCCTGAGTCATACCAGCTTTTACCTGCTGGCCTGCTCCTGGGGAGATGGGTGCTGCCTCTTGCTGCTGGCTCTGATACAGAGCCAGCAGCATGGAGTGGCACCTACTCTTCAGGTGCAGGGCTGGGAGCATACATGTAACTGTTATAGTAACCGATAAGCTCATGCTTTTCGGTAAACCATTTGATCTGTTTTACTATTACATCCTTAGTTAAAGTAGGACTGATCAAGCTGTTTTTGACACAATGTAGTTAAATCAAAATCAAAATATTTTCTGGGAGCATTGGAGAGACAAGATGCGTGAAGAAATATTTTTTATTGACTCAACTTCTGTTGGTGTGAGAGACAATCATTTGAGCCACACACAGCTCTCCTCCCAATCTGGGAAAGGTACTCTGAGCATCACAGCTAACTGCAAGTTGAGACAGATTTAGCGTGAGTAGTTAGCCACATTCTAAGAGATCATTCATAGAGTGGCCCTCTAACTTCCCTGCAGTCATAGGACAAAAACAGAGGGTTAGTAGGTTACAGATTGTTGTAATAAAGCATAAAATCCAATCAGTGCTTATTCTGATAGGAAGCCTGCACCACACTTTAAAGAGACAAGCCTAGGAGCTTAAATTTATATCTCCAAGAGACACTAAAAATCATGGACTGAAGAGAGACACTGGATTTATGGCTGCTTATAACAATCTGTAGCCCATTAATCCCCTCTTCTTTGTCATATGATTGCAGAGAAGTTGAGTAATATTTGATACTACAGGTATACCTCCCGCATCCGGCACCCTCGGGACCTGATTGGTCCTGAATGAGAGGATTTTCTGGACCAGGGGAGGTCCCTCCCAACATGTCCTGTGCTGAACTGTTACCCCTTGCTAGGTCTCCAGCCCAGCACCACTGCTGCCTGCCTGGACATGGGTGCCCAGACTGGAGCTCCCTAGTTTCCACTGAGGCCAGAGCTCTGGGGCCAGCGCTCCATGGCTGCAGCCAGGACTGGAGCTCCACAGCCACTGCTGGAGCTGTGCAGCTGCTGCCGGACCCTGAGCTCCAGGGCTAGAGCCCCATGGCCACTGCCGGACCCCAAGCTCCATGGATGGGGCTGGAGCTTCATAGATGCTGCCGGACCCCAAGTTCCATAGCAAGGGCCGGAGTTCATGGCTGCAGCTGGGGCCAGAGGTCCTCAGCCGCTGCTGACTCCCTGCTACCTCCCAGCTGCCAGGGGCAGTGACTCTCCACTGTGATGCCTGCCCCTCCACACACGCCCCCCCACGGCTCCCAGCTGAGTTGCCAATCCCCGCACCACGCTCCTGCCCCACGGCCCTACCTCCCTATGCTACTATGGATGTTGCCGGACCAGAAAGTCCTGGTTAAGGGAGGTACAACCTGCATAACTAAATATTACTGAAACAATGTTTTGATAATTCCAAAATGATGTGTTTGAATTTATTCTGCAGGAAATTTCAGATTCCATTCTTAACTGAAGCAAAAACAGATTTTAAAATATCAGAAATATATGCAGAAGTGTTTTTTTTTAACGAGCTCTAGGTTTCAGGATAGATTTGTCTTAGTTAATTTGCAATCTTATTGGAGGAAAAGAACAGAATAAGTTATAAAAAAGGAAGGAGGAAGAACATAGAGGGGAAAAGTGATATACTAGAGGGAAGAGCAAGAATCCAAGATTCACATCTCGTGAGGTTGCTTGGAACAAAGCAAAAATATCGGTGTTGTCAGAGCATTTTTCAAGATCAGGAAAAAGGTCTAGTGCCACTCCATAATGGTGGTAGTTACATTGATGATGGCTTATTGGTGAATGGTAATGTTGGTGAAAGCTACCAAAGCTTCTGTATGCTCTTCAGAAAATAAAATGTTGAAAGATGGGAAAGTGACAACTACAGTCCATCAGTCACATTTCTGCTAGTCTCTAATTGTCTTTATTTTCTACTCTTAAAATAATTCTAGTTCTCTAATGATCTAGTGCTATAACAATTTTGTAATTTTACCAGAACCTTTGAAAACCTCTAATCAATAATTAATTTTGCTCAGACATTGAGTATAAAGCATTTCTTTAACTCCATTATGTGTTATTTTCAACAATAATTTCACAGAACTTGTTTACTGTTAGATAGATAGCCTTTCACATACTTTGGACAGCTGAAGATTTAGTGCACGAGTAGACTGTGGTGCAACATGCTACCTTCCTGACTCTCTCAATTCATCAGAGCACAGTATTGAGATATAATCATCTGAACTAATAAAGGGCTTCAACATGATCCATTATATATATGCCTAAATTAAATCTATCTCCTCAGGTTGGCTGCTGAGCTTTGGCACTGTTGCTTCATGCAGAACTTTCCACTAGTGAGGACTGACTTCTTTTGGCAGAACCTTTTTAGTGAAATACCAACTGAAATGCTTATTAAGGGTCATATATGATCCTCTTAGCTCTGTAATGTTTCCAAGTGATAGCCAAGTGAATTCTGCATGTAGATTTAGGACAGTATGGGCTCTTAACACACTTCTGTTGATAACTTTAGTGCAGTAAATCATGATTGTGAAGAGAAATAGGACTCCTCTCGGGTTTATTAGAAGGCAAAAAAGTGTACGTATGAGAGACTCAGGCATCAAATGGGGGCAAAGTAGTGTGTTTATATGGAGGCTTTGTTTTGTGTGTATGCAGGGGTTTGCTGAAAAGCAGTGTGTAGGACTGAGACCTAAGAAACAATCTAGCTCTCACTGATATTAATAGGAGTCTTTCCACTCATTTGCTGGTATTGGAAGTTGGATCAAGTTCCTTTTTGCTTAAATGTGTGTGTCTATTGCAGAAACACTACATAGAACATATAATACTAATTGCTTTTTTAGCACAGTTAAGAGTGGAAAATATCCGGATATGGAGGAAAAAAATCTTTCATACTCAGATAAGCAAAAATACTATATTTTTTGTCATTTATAGTAAAAAGTATTCCATGGAAAAGTACATGCTCTTCACTGTTGTGCTACAACATTACATCTAGCTTTCATTTGCTCCAGGATACTTTTGAAAATATATTGATGTATTTTATGCCCTTTATTTTTCTGCTGAAATATTTTAAAGGTGTTTTCCCTTGTGGCTAGGATGAGCAGAATGCCAATTAGAAAAAGAATTCTTAATTATAAATACTCTTTTATCATTTATTTTTGTCAGTTGCTGCTGATATTCTCTTTTAAGGACAATCATTGGCAAAATAACCGACCTCTTTCGTACTGATGTCTTTTATTTTAAAAGATTGTATAAACCTGCCCGATCAACAGTGTTCTCATTCTGGTTAGAGAATACACTTGCTCAGCAGGGTTTCTTTCTGTCAGCTGCTTGAATGGCAGATGTTAATGCCAGAGAAACACTGTGTCTGCTTATGTTTTCTTTATGGGAAAGATTCTTTCTGAAAGGTATTGTTTAAATTTTTATATTTATCTTTATAAAACATTAAAATTGAAAGAACAGTATTACTTTTAGGAAACTTTATTACATCTGAGATTTTTTTCCCCAAGTAATCAGAATTGTAAAGACTTTGTGGATGCAATGAGCAAGTTAAATAAGCAAGTAAATAAAATATAATTATTGAGTTGTACCAAATGCGTGTGTATTATATCAGGGGTTCTCAAGTATATTCTTTCTCCTCCCTCCCTCCAATATGTTGTAAAATCGCCACAGCCCACCTGTCCCACACCACTATTTTCCCACATATAAATGCCCAGGCTACCATTAAGAGATCACCCCCAGGGCAATTGCCTGGGACCCCATACTAAAGGGGGCTCTGCGAAGCTGTTGCCCAGGCTTCAGCTTCATCTCTGGGTTGTGGGGCTTGGAGCTCTGGGCTTTATCCTCCAGTGGTGGAATGCTGGCTTTCTTCCCTGGGTCCCAGAAAGTCTAATGCTGGCCCTGCTTGGTGGACTCCCTGAAACCTGCTCATGACCATCCTTGGTAGGCCGGGATCCATGGTTGAGAACCACCGTTATATGTAATAATCCATGAATACCTTGAGTCCCAGAGTAGTGGGACCAAAACCCTGAAAAGTGTAGCAATACTGGGCTTCAGATGATAACTTTTTACTAAAATATCTTCATTCACACTTTTTTTTTAAAGAAATTTGAGTGGGGTTGTTTCAGAGGCATGTTAGATTTAGCTCTTAACATTGAACATAGCTAATGAAATGAATCCTTACAAATATGGATGGATGTTTATTATAAGAGGGGTTTGTACAACCATGTATTAATAAGGTCATATGTAAGTGGCATAAACAGTCAGTGATGTTGGCTCATATTGGGAATGATGCTATATTAATCAAAAGTGAATTTCACAGTGCATCTTATTGTGTTTGTTTAATTTTATATATTTATACGCTGTCATATTTGTTGCATCTTTTGGTAAAGTGGTTTAGAAAAAAATAGTTTATAAAAAAATGCACTAAAATTTCATCTCTCTAACTAATGCCATGTTGCCTTGGTTACTGTATCTCTGTGAATGCCAGAAAAGTTAATATTAGGAATCCCTAAAAATTATATAATCTAGCTTTTGTTTTAAATCAGTCTATCATACTTTTAAGATTTAATGTCTCAAAAGTGGTCAGAGTAGAAATAATCCATATATGTCACTGGATTATTATTTTTGGAGTAGTTTGTTTTAAACAAAATCTGTAAGCTGCTGAAAAGTTTCGGTAAGTTTGAAATAGTCCTGATGGAAAGAATGTGATGGACGGCATATAGGTGTGGAGATCAGAACTACATAATAAATGATTTATTGCATGTGCCATTTATTAAATAACTCATAGAGGAATGGTTTAGCATGACTGTATAGGTGATGGTAGTTGTTGAGTTCCTTCAAAGTTGCACATTTTAGGTTCTCTGTTTTATAAGAGAGCAATGTCCCGTCTTCCCTGTCTGAATTCCACATACATTTATTTTACTTTGCCTTTTGGGAGAGATGGGGAGGTATTTTTTGGGAAGGGGAAGGGCAGAATGTCTATTTATTTTTTCACAAAAAGGTCATGGTCCAGCTCCCTGGGAACTAACAATGATGATTCTCTGTAGCTGAATCAAGGGTTTAAAGTGGCACAATTACAGTTCTTCCTTCCCTGCTGCCCAACTATTTGTCCTTATTGTATTCTGTTTCTGTGCCTTTTTTGGCTTCAACTGCATGTCAATTATTTGATCTTGAATAAAACATATACAGATGGTATCTCCTGCTGTGTATGTTCTGTAAGGCTAAATAAAGGTTTCCTCTGGACAAAAGAAGTAAAAAGTACAAAAGAGAGATGAAGTACTGTAGTATTTACAAATCTCAGCACAACCATTGAAGAGGGACAGAGATTTCAAAATATCCTACTCAGAAAGAAAATTCTCAAATCTAACAAGTGAAAAAATACCACACACTGCATGTATTATATATTTTACATAAACTTGACACCAAAAATATTACTTTTCTTTCCAACTTTGCAAGGCACTTATGTAAACTTGCTATAGTAAAGCTCTTCAAACGAAAGTAGAACAGAGTCTGTATACAGTGTGTTTAAACTTAATTTCAGTATTGAACAATAAATACTGTGTTCATTATTCTAGGGATGTTAAATTTCAATTAATCGGGTAATCGAGTAGTTAAAGGAATTTCTATCAACTACTCAATTAGTTAATAAAGGGGTGGGGATGGGATGCTCGCTATCCTTATTGCTCCCCTTTTCTATCTCCACTCGCAATCCTCCCATGGCTCTTAATAAATTTGAAAGGCAGAAGCACAGCAGTCAGGACCTGGCATGAGTGGGGACTGCTTCAGTCCCCGCTCACCCTGGGTTCCGCACTGTGCCTCCTCCTTTCCCCACTGCACCTCTGCCCATGGAGCTCTGACTACATTTATAAGGCAGAGGTGCAGCAGGCAGGATGCGGTGTGAGTGGGGACTGCTTCAATCCCTGCTTGTGCCATTTCCCCCACGGTGCCTCTGCCTCTCCTGCCCCCCGTGGAGATGGTGCAGGGGGGAACCAGCTTTTAAGCTGGCTCCTCCCACCACTGGCTCCTGCTCCTTCCCCCTGTTGCCTTTGATACAGAGGCAGCAAGTGGGGTGGGGGAAAGCAACTGGTTGAGTAGTGACTCAACTACCCAATGTAGTCAACTAGTTGCTTACATCCCTACATTATTCTTTATTTTCAAGATGACTGTGTTGTATCACCACTGTCCTTGCTGCAGTGATTCGTGAAAAGGAAATAAACTTAAGTGTTTCTCAAGCACTTCTTTTTTTCTGCTATTTACTACTTACCCACTCAAAATACTCACTTGTGAAGCTGGCATAAAGTTACTAGCCCTTTGGTGACTGAAAAGAATTGCAAAGAAATCTTTAAAACAATGGGTGACTGGGGAACAAAATAAAATGGCAGATGCAAATAAGTGCAAAATAATGCATTTGGAAAACAGAATCCCAACTATACATACACAACTATGGAGTCTAAATAGCTTTTACTCCTCAAAAAGTAACCTTGGAATCATTGTGGATAGGAAAATATCATAATGCCAATAGACCTATGGAACGCCAACACCTGGAATAGTGTGTGTACTTCTGATCATTCAAAAAGGTATGTTAGAATTGAAAAAGTTAAAGAGAAGGGTAACAAAAATTATTAGGAAAATGGAATAGTTAACCTATGAGGAAAGATTTTAAATATGAGGATTGTTGAGCTTAGAAAATAAATTACTAAAAGGGGGTATTAGAGTTCTATAAAATCATGAATGGTGTGGCGATAGTGACATAGGAAGTTATTCACCCTTGCCTAACACAGGAACTAAAGGTCACCAAATGAAATTAATAGGCAGCAGGTTCAAAACAAACAAAGGGAAGTATTTCTTCACAGAACACACAGTCCACCTGTGGAACTTGTTGCTAGAGCCCTAGGTGGATACAAAATTTGTATCAGCATCCACATGTTTAGGCATTACAGTGAGCCACAGATAACCCTCATCCACGCCCACAGACACAGATACCTGCAGATATAAAATGGATATCTGTGGATTTGCAGGGCTCTGCTTGTTGATAAGAAATGTAATGAAGTCCAAAAGTATACCTAGATTCAAGAATGAATTAGATAAGTTCAGGGAGGATAGGTCCACCAGTGGCTATTAGCCAAGATGGTTAGTGACAGAACAATATGCTCTGGGTGTCCATAAATCTCTGACTGGCAGAAGCTGGGATAAAGAACAGAGGTCATTCAATAATTGCCTTGTTCTGTTTATTCCCTCTGAAACATCTGGAACTGGCAGGATAATGAAAAAGCTGGACCATTTGTATGTAGCTCAGTCATAAACTAGCTGCACTTTTTTTGGGGGGAAGGGCTAATCCATGCACAGAGTATATATAGTACACTTAAAGCGTAGGCCATTATCAATAGTTCTCAATCAGAATAGGGTGCTATGAGCAGGTTGCAAGTGGGCTGCCAAGCAGGGCCCGTATGATACTTGCTGGGACCTAGGAAAGAAAGCTGAAGCTTCACCACATGGGGCTCAAGCCCCAGTGCTCAGGGCTGAAGCAAAAGTCTGAGCAGCTTAGCTATGTGGAGCCTCCTATGGAATGGGACTCAGGCAGTTGCTCTGCTTGTTACCCTCTAACACTGGCCCTGGTTTTTTTAGCAGAAAAATAGTGACATAGGTGGGCTGTGGAAGCTATATAGCACGTTGGGGGGAAGCAGAGCTCAGAAAGAAGTAGTTTGAGAAACAGGAATCAAAAACACTGATGAAGATAATGTACAGAACTTGACTCAGAAGTGATCCCCGTAGGATCCCACTCAATATGCCCTTCAAACTTGACTGTGAACCAGTAATAACTACTTTCGGGAAAGGGTGTTCTCACTTTATAGTAGCTCCATCTAGGTTATATTTCCATAGTTTGTCTATGAAAATGTAATTCAAGACAAAGTCAAAAGCCTTGCTAAGGAAAAAATATGCCACATCTACTGCTTCCCTCCTCCCCCATGTACAAGGTTTGTGACCCTGTGAAAGTGAGCTATGAGTTTGGTTTGACACCATTTGTTTGACAAATCCATGCTGATAGTTACTTATTGCAAATGTCTTAATTATTTGCTCCATTATCTTTCTAGAATTGAAGTTAAGATGACTGATCTGTAATTCCCTAGATTATCTTTATTTCTCTTTTTATAGTTTGGGCACTTTGCCCTTCTTCAGTCCTCTGGAATCTTTCCCATCTTTCATGGCTTTTCAAAGATAATCACTAATGGCACCTATATCTCCTCTCTCTGGGTATTCTGGGATATATTACATCAGGCCCTGGTAACTTGAAGACATCCAACTTGTCTAAATAATTTTTAACTTGTTCTTTCCCTATTTCACCTAAATCATTAACCATTACTTTAATACCTAAACCATTAAGATTTAAATTACAATTAGTGTAAGATAAGCTAAGTATCACTTTTTTGAAGAAATATTTAAATTCTAATATATTGACGTTTACTAGCTGCAATTTCAGTACAGTTTTAAGCTACAGATTGTATCTGTTCTCTTATTTAGTACTTCCTATAGAGATCACATTAGACCTGTAATTCCCTGGCACTGTAGTGCTGCAATACTGGGATTACAAAGGCATAAGTAGCAGTGGTGATTTCTACACTTGAAAAGACTGCTGAACACAAATAATAGAAGTCTTTACTTCTTGACAGTGATTTGAAATAGAAAGTAAGTTCTTCAGGGCAAGAACAATACCTTCTTGTTTGTGTTGTGAGCTGCCTAGGCACTTTTAAGCTCTTCAAACTAGTAATAATAACTATTGCTAACCAGATATCCAGAAGCAGCTAGGCATCAAACAGGAACCTGAGTAGCTGACAGCAGACAGCCACTTGACAATGATTCCCCATTTATAATTACACTTTGAGACCATCAATAGAGTGGCTTGTCAGCACAACAAAACTGTTAATCAGAGCCCTCTGAAACCCAAACGTTCCCATTAGCCTCGGAGGGCTGCTGTCAAAACAAATCTTCCATGCCAATAGGAAAGATGTAATGGTCTGTCCATGACCAGAGTATTTAAACATACACAAATACTTTCCACCTACTCTTATCCTTGAAATAAGATTGGAGTTAAGATGCAGTGTGTGCCTGGTGGCATGAGCTTAGTTAGATATTAATTGAATGTGCCCCTTTCCCTTTGGAACTAACCAAATAGGTATAAATCACAGACTGACAAATATTAAGTTACAAAGCTGTGACAAGCAAAATGATTGTTAATTAACAATACTGGGGGTACAGATTTGTAGACTAGATTAAATAGCTGAGGGACATACAGTACTTCCTGATAACATGTAACTAATACATCGGCAAGTGTTTACTATATGGAAACAGGGGCTCCAGACTGGAAAGATTCGTATAAAGTAGCACAACTAAGATTTGTTTTAATGTTGCATGTATTATGCAATCTGAAAGGGAGAGTAATTTTGGTCTATATAAATTTCAATATTGTAATGAAAAATACCTATGGTATGACCTTTTGTTGGTTGACTGGGGAAGACAGAAATTTCTAATAGATATTATTCCTCTAACAAGCAATACTTTTATGTATTATTAATATGTTGTTTTTATATTAAATTATGACTTTCACTGGTATCTGATTCTGATTTTCACAATTGTGTTGATGTAATTTCTCGTATATGTGTTTTAAACTGAATATTGCGATGCAGGGATGGAAAGGTTCGACTATTTGCTCCATTTAAAATATGAGAGTGCATACTTTTCATGTTTTTTAATGTAAACCACGTTCAGGATTACACTAGAAGGAATAAATTCACAGTGGAAGCTTTCTCACTTTTTCCAGCTATGCATATAAACGTATTCATTTGGTGGTTATCTTTTGAAACTGAAGATCAGAAACCTTATATGGCAGTGTTTTCAAATAAAAAGGATCAGAAGTAAAACAGACACAAACTACCCCCTTTGCAGAAATTGGAAAGAAAATTGTAAAGTGTTGGTGGTAAGATTGTGTTTTTCATCACTAAATTATATGTGTCTCTGGTTAGCTAGATGTCTGTATTAAAGTTGTTTTCCTATTGAACTCTCAAAAATATTTTAAATATTCCTTACAATTAAAAAAGTCTGTTTATTATATTCTGACTAGATTTTCCATCATATGAAAAAATACAGTCTTACTCTCCCAGTCCTTCTAAACTAAAAAGTTCAAAAAATATTTTTACGTAAGTACTCTGACTACAGCTAGTATTTCAACCATGTGGTCATAGACTTGCTTCCTGGTGCCTCTGTCCAAGTATCTTGTAGGCTGCTACATTTTCTAAGTTTATGTATATAAGGGAGAGACAGAAACAGATGCAGACAGACAGATAACTGCAGTTCCAAATGGAAGAAGATAGTTGATATTCTGCCCTACTCTGTGCTATTACTGTCTCCACCATTGCAATTGGCTGGCCATACCCTCAAATATATGCTCTTCTTTTAGTGCCTATGACCTAAATGCAGTTGCCACCACTGAGAATTCTCTCTGCATTTGAACATGCTGAGGTTGTATTTGGTCCCCAAAATCTGTGATGTAACACTAACACCACAACCATGCCTTGCATGTCACAATGGGCAGTTTCACCAGTGGAACTAATTTAGAAGTTCTGCAGTCACATATATCTTTAACTTAAATCCCAAATAAATTTACTTAAGTTGATTGGGAAAGCAAAAAAAAAAAAAATTATGGAAAAAATGTTCAATTTTTGCCCTTGCATTTATTAATATGAATTAAATACCAGATTGCTTTAAAGAAAATGCTCTATAAGAAATAATGGCATGATATTCACTCCCTGAGCAGAGTGCTAGCAGAAGGGTAGCTTGCCAGTGCAAAAGCTACAGATGAGCATCTTCTCACCCTTTGTGTTCTGCAGAAATGTCCTCAAACTGGTCTGCCACAGGCTACCATGGAAAGGCATTTGGAATTCTAGAAGATAAATCCAGTTCTTCTTTGGGTAGTCCCCGTGGGTGCTCCACATCTGGTGTCGGGCTTGTCCCGGCGCCGTGAATCGGAGGCTTGTTATAGCCATATTCGGCCGGACCGCGCATGCACGAGTAGCACTAGAGGCTGTTCGCGCCTTTCCTCTCTGCGCGCGGTCCGGCACCACCCCTGGGCGCAGACGGAGCTTTCTCCTCTCCTCAGCTTTATTCAGATCCTGTCAAGAGTTAAACTGTTAATAGTTCAAAGAAATTTCCTTAGCCATTATCTGTTTTGTTTCTTCTTTACCTTCTACCCGTTTCTAAAAAAAAAAAAAAAAAAAAAAAAAAAAGAAGACGACACGTTATATAGTCATCATCTCTGTTCCTGTTTTTCCTCTATTCTAGTTCTTAATTGGCGGACTAGCCGCCTCAAAAAAAAAAAAAACCAGAAGAGAAGAAAGTTTAGAATATAATAGAATAAACAACATACACATGGACATTACTGATACCTAAACGAAGCGAGACAGCCTGAGGAGGCGGAGGCAAGCACTTGGAGTGTCAAAATGCTGGGCTCCCCTGGGTTTAAAAAGTGCTCTACGTGCAGGGAGGCAATGCCGGTCCCAGACGGCCATGTCGCCTGTATTAGGTGCCTGGGTGAGGCACACTTGCCCCATAAATGCACCCACTGTGCAAAGTTAATGTCCAGAGCCCACAAGGACCGGGAGAGGCGCCTTAAGATGTTGCTCTTTGATCAGGCGCTCATGCCTTCAGATGCTGGCTCCGCTGAGCCCGACCTCGCTACGGGGAAGAGGCATGCTCCTTCTCCAAGAGCCACCTCTCCAAAGAGGAAAAGACCCTCCCTAGCCAAATCCCTGCCAGTTGTCCCACAGACGCGGGTAAGCGCAGGTGATAAGCCTGGCACGTCTGGCTCTACCACCGGCACTGAGTGTATGTCGGGTGCCAAGAAGCTGACCGGCACTGCGCCACGGTCCCGACCCTCCATAGCACCGCCAGCACTAGAGCGCCACTCTAAGGAGCCCCCTCCGCCCGCACCGGCAGCTCCAGTGCTGCTTTCCTCAGCTCCTACAGCTGCAGCACCACCCCTCCCAGCACAGGAGCTGTCCTTAGCACCACCGGCACCGTGGGTGCCTATGCTTGAGCAAGCTGTGCTTTCCACTCCCCAGCCTGCAGCCTCCTCAGCACCGGTGCTCTCCCAGGTGCCTGCACGCCCAGACCTGCCAGCAACAGCACCAAGGAAGGCAGCTTCCAAGTCACACACCTGCGCTGTCTCTCACTCGCCCTCCCCGATTTTCTCTCCTGGACCATCAGTGCAGCCTCATTCTTCTGCACCCTCTGCCCATATCAGGGAGGAGAGGTCTCACTCACAAAGAAGTGTGTCACCTTACTATCGCCACCACGGACATTCTGGCCAGGCATACCCAAGGGATTTCCGATCACAATCTCCTTTTTGGCATCCGCACTCGCCTGCACATTCACCACGCCATGCCTACTATATCAGACACGGCAGCATCGTATCGTCTCGACACTCGTCCCCTGGGCACTTGGACCGACATTACATTCATTGTGACAGACCCTATTACTACTTATCAACCCACATCCGTTCACATTCCTATTGAAGGTCACCATGTTCCTGCCCTTCTTTCAGCACCTGCTCACTACATACCGAGCCTAGGAGGCGATCACCGGCTCAACCCTCACCCCCTCCAAAGAGTCCAGATGTCCAGCGTGACCATTCGGAGCCTGAGGAGGAGCAGCTTTCAGAAACAGAGACAGACATGTCAGCTAACACGCACTCATCATTCCCTTCACCAGATGAGGCTGTGACCCCAGGCGACACCGCAGGAATTTCAGGACCTCTTCAAAACGTGTGGCGCAGAGTCAGGAGGTCCAACTGACTGAGGCTCAGGTGAAGCAGCACAAGCTGTTGAAAAACTTACACCCCCAACAATGACGGAAGATTGCGCTTTCCATAGACGAGGCAATTATGGAGGCGACGGAGGAGATTTGGCAGACTCCCACATCAATCCCGCCAACCAGCAAAAGAGCAGCCAGAAAATATTTTGTTCCATCTAAAGATTTAGAATTTCTCTTTAACCATCCTCAACCTAACTCCTTGATGGTAGATGCAGTCCATCACAAAACCAAGATGTCTCAGTTCAGGAATTCCCTTCCAGATAAAGACACTCGTAAACTTGATCTCTTTGGGCGCAAGATGTATTCATCATCAACCTTATTGCTCCGGATTGCAAACTACGCTGCTCTTCTCTCGAATCATAATTTCAACAATTACGCCAAATTGCCAGAACTTATGTAACATCTCCCTGAGGCTAAGAGACCCCTGCTAAAGTCCATAGTCCAGGAAGGCTACACAGCCTGTAGAACGTTGCTCCAAATTGCTCTTGATGTTGCAGACACTGCAGCACGTGCCATGGCAACAGGCATCGCCATGCGCAGGGCCTCCTGGCTAATGGCAGCAGGAGCACCGAAAGAGCTACAGAACAAAGTCGACGATCTCCCATTTGATCGTAAGAAGCTATTTGCCACCTCAACAGATGACATCTTACATTCTGGGAAGGACTCCTGCACCACTCTGCGAATGCTAGGAATGTATACGCCTCCTTTCAAACGTAGCGTTACTATACCTTCCAAAGGAGATATTACTACACGTCCCATAAACAACAGCAGTGTGCACCTGACCAACCTCGATTCAAGCAACGCCCACAGCGCAGGCGTCAGCAATCAAACCGTGCACCAGTTTGGCCTAGCACAAAGCAGCAAATTTGACTCCTGTGTCGAGGACACGAACACATGTCCAGTACTCAGCATAGAAGAACCCACCACCCTCCTCTTTCATCATCGCCTGAGGCCATACTACCATCAGTGGGCCAACATCACCTCAGACCGGTGGGTTTTAGCGATAATAACGTCAGGCCTCACAATACCCTTCATCTCCATGCCCCCCACTATCCCACCCACCCCATCCCTCCTCAGGGACCCATCTCACGGGATCTTACTCCAGCAAGAGGTTCATCATCTTCTTGCCATTGGGGCCATAGAAAAAGTCCCCATGAGGTTTCGAGGCAGAGGGTTTTACTTTCGATACTTCATCATCCCCAAAAAATCCGGAGGGTGGAGGCCAATTCTCGACTCGAGACGCCTGAATCGTTACATCAGGAAACAGCGTTTCAAGATGATCACGCTGAACAAAATCATACCATCACTGAGCAAAGGAGACTGTTTCGGGGTCCTTGATTTGCAGGACGCATCTTTCCATATTGCCATACACATAGCGCACAGACGTTTCCTATGGTTTATAGTTGGACATGAGCACTATCAATACAGAGTGCTGCTTTTCGGCCTGGTCTCAGCTCCCAGGATATTCTCCAAAACCCTGTCAGTTGTCGCAGCACACCTCCGCAGAATAGGGGTTTCAATCTTCCCCTACCTGGACGATTGCCTGCTCAAGGGCCGCACTCAGTCGGAGACTCTCAACATGTTGGCCGTAACGAGAAGTCTCTTCGAATCCCTCAGCCTTGTTTTAAACATGGAAAAGTCACGTCTAGAGCCGTCCCAGACACTTACCTTCATAGGAGCTCGACTCGACTCACTATCAGCGCGAGTCTACCTACCTGCAGAACATTTCCAGGCCATATGCGACCTCATACACACGGTGTTGCTCTCTCCAACATTTCCTGTGCGTGTCCACCTTCAGCTTCTAGGTCATATGGTGGCCACCACGGTGGTGGTCCTCCATGCAAGGTTACATTTTCAATGCCTCCAGCAGTGGCTGAGCACAATATACAATCCCGCGAGGCACAGCATTCACAAAGCGGTCGTGCTGCCAAGCCACGTTCAAAGGTCCCTGCATTGGTAGAGTGAACCCAAGAACATATTGGCGGGTGTACCTTTTCACCAAACCCAGCCTTCGAGGCAGATAATGACAGACGCCTCGCTTACCAGGTGGGGCGTGCATATGGGTACGTTTACGGTTCAAGGTCAGTGGTCCGAAGCTTGTTGGTGCTCAAAGCGATATTCCACGCCTGCAGGCACTTCAAAGCATGCATACAAGGCACGGTCACCAGGATCCTTACAGACAATATAGTCACCATGTATTATGTCAACAGGCACAGCGGGGCCAGACCCCGGTCCCTCTGTGTAGAGGCGGTTCGGCTGTGGACTTGGTGCAGCCACAACGACATTACCATCATAGCGTCGTGCCTACCAGGTGTGAACAATGTTATCGCAGACTCAGTGAGCAGGTACATTCCCCACGACCATGAATGGGAGATCCGCACAGATGTTCTTTTATCTATCTTCCACCATTGGGATCACCCTGCCATAGATCTTTTCGCCACGCCCGCCAATGTGAAGTGCAAGGTGTACTGCTCCAGGGCGGGGACTGGCACCCATTCCCTGGGGGACGCATTCCTTCTCCATTGGGAGAGGTCACTATTATATGCATTCCCCCCCTGTTGTTCTCCTTCCGAGAGTAGTGGAGAAAATCATCTTGGACAAGGCCCGGGTTCTGCTGATAGCTCCAGCTTGGGCCCGACAGCCAAGGTAATCCACTCTTCTGCAGCTATCCACTCGAACGCCTTACCGGCTCCCTCTCTTCCCAGACTTGCTAACGCAACAGAACAGATCCCTACACCACCCGAAATTAATAACCTTGCACCTGACGGTGTGGATGATAGATGGTTCCACACATCCGAGAACGTCTGCTCGGAGCAAGTGAAATGTGTTCTGCTGCATAGTAGAAAGGACTCCATGAGAAAAACATACCTCGCAAAATGGTCTAGATTTACACAATAGTGTAACGCCAATAACATAAATCCTTCCATCTCACCGTTGCATCTCATAGTTGATTATATCCTCCACCTACAGGCGACGGGTCTCACAGTACCATCACTGAGAGTTCATTTGCAGCGATCATGGCATTCTATCACCCCGCTGAGGGCCGGTCAGTATTCATCCATCATACCACAAGGAGGTTTCTCAAAGGTCTCACAAATTTAATCCACCATGTAGACCCCTGCCACCGGCATGGAATCTCGACCTCGTGCTGGATGCCTTTACACGTCCACCGTTCGAACCTCTCGCTACAACGTCTCTTCAGCTACTCACAACCAAAGTCATCTTTCTCCTTGCCATAACGTCTGTGAGTAGAGAGAGCGAGATGGCAGCTCTTATGGCATCGCCCCCATATACTATCTTCAACAGAGACTCTGTGACACTGAGGTCCCACCCAGCCTTTCTGCCGAAGGTCTGCACAAATTTTCACATTAATGAGCCAATCGTTCTTCCTTCCTTCTGTCCAAAACCACATCCCTCACTACACGAGGCTCATTTGCACACGCTCGATGCTCGCCGAGCCCTTGCATTTTATATTGACAGAACTCGCGATATCCGAAAAACTGATCGACTCCTTATATTTGTCACAGATCAGTTTAGGGGTCAACCACTTTCTGCTCAATGCATTTCAAAGTTCATTGTCTCCTGTATTACCACCTGTTATAATATCTCTAACAAGGCCCTCCCATCGCAGCCTAGAGCTCATTCCACACGCGCAGTCGCTACCTCAACTGCCTTCATGAGAGGAGTCCCTATGAGGGACATCTGCCAAGCAGCTACCTGGTCTTCAAACATCACCTTCATGAGGCATTATGCAATTCTACAACATTTCGCCTCAGACTCCGCTGTAGCTTCGGCAGTGCTACCACACTACCACAACCATGATTCGGTAGCCCACCCTTAGCTGGGTCTACTGCTCCGGAGTCACCAGACGTGGAGCACCCACAGGGGCTACCCGAAGAAGAAGAAGAAGTTACTCACCTTCGTGCAGTAACGATGGTTCTTCGAGGTGTGTCCCCATGGGTGCTCCACAACCCGCCCTCCTCCCCGCTACGGAATCTCATCTGTTTCTCTCGTTTCAGATAAGGTGGTGAGAGGAACTGGAGCGGGGCCGGACCGCGCGCAGAGAGGAGAGGTGCGAACGGCCTCTAGTGCTACTCGCGCATGTGCGATCCGGCCGAATACAGCTATGACAAGCCTCTGATTCACGGCACCGGGACGAGCCCGACACCAGACGTGGAGCACCCACGGGGACACACCTCAAAGAACCATCATTACTGCAAGAAGGTGAGTAACTTCTTCTTGTAAAATAAGGGAGAAAGGATTATTATTAAAAACTAACATTGTGCTTAGTTTTCTAGGTGATGTTTTAGCAACCTGTGACTTGCATTTTGTCATAGCAAGAAATGACAGAACAGCTTTTTATTTCTCCCTACATCAATATTTTGAGAAATATATTACCTGTCGTATGAGGTTTTTTAATTCAACCCCGATCTACTTAATATGTTAAGCTACTGTAAGTGTTCTTAATCTCAAATCCAATAGTCAAAAAGATCTCTTGAAGCGCCTGTTAGAGATTTATGGACAATAACTGAGATCATCATCAACTAAGCCCAGTGGTTAAAATGTCAATTTACCAAAAATAAGTAAATGATCAATTAGCATTATTTACCAAGTAAAATGCTAAATGTCTTTTTCTTTTCTGGTTGTGGGAGGCCAAGGATACCATTATGTTCAGGAGGCCTCATCCAAAGACCACTGAAATCTATTATATTCTGTGAGCTTTGGACCAGGACCTAATTGTGTGTCCATCATGAGAATTGACAGATCAAAACACTTAAGTGTGTGCTTGTCTGTATACATGCTAGCCATCTCTCAAACACAACTGAATTTGGTAGGGGATCACATGCTTATAATTAAGGGTATGTCTACACTTGCTCCCTAGTTCGAACTAGGGATGCAAATGTAGCCAATCAAAATTGCTAATGAAGTGGGGATTTAAATATCCCGCGCTTCATTAGCATAATCTTGCCTGCGCGCTATTCCGCTCGCTAGCTGATTTGAACCAGGAAGTGCGCTCCTGCACACGTTAGTTTGAATCAAACCCCTTGGTTCGAACTAACGTTACTCCTCAAAAAATGAGGATATTTAAATCCCCGCTTCATTAGCAATTTCGGTCGGCTACATTTGCATCCCTAGTTCGAACTAGAGAGCAAGTGTAGACATACCTGTAGTATGTGGTTAGGAGTTTTGCTTGATCAGAGCCATAGTCGTGGAGATACGTGTAAGAATAGCAGTTATGTATTGATGAAGAGTGGCATTCCCTAGGTCATGAATGTGTGAAGAAAGGCCAAAGCCTTGTTGAACAAATTAAATGATTCACTGCTATGTCTATGGTTCAAGTGGCAGGTGAATCTTTTAGGACAGAGCCTTGACAATGCAGATGGAACACTGTTAGTAAGCAAGTCATTGCTTCTTTGATTTGATTTTTAAAAAAATTTAATTTGATTTATTTTTAATATGTGCTGGTGGGTCCATTGCAAATCTGTGATATCACAGTTCCCTACTTAGCTAAAATTTCATTGGGCTAGATTATGTGGCCCAGTGATGCGGGTTGTCCAAATGACACATGTTTAAATGTTGTGAAGATCTAAATTATCATTCCTCAGATGCAGGACCAGCTTTTGGGCAAGGCAAATGAGGATCTATCTATATATTTTCAAATGTCTCTGTGAGAGCTCATCTGTCTGTGTCTGCAAGTCCATTTGTTCAAAAACTCCTCCTAAATGGTAAGAGCTTGGTATGCAGCAAATTTGGTAATTTATCCTAATTTGCAGCAAGGTCAGGGTTTGGTTGTGCCAGGAAAATGGAAGTGCTGGGTATGGGCCTGTTGACCAGAACATGGAAAGGGAGGGTCAGAGAAGAAGAATGTAGTACTCAGTGTCCGCTGGGGGCAGCGAGCGTGGGGGACACTATACTGCAGAGTGACTGCTGGGGTCAGCCACATTAGTAAGACACTTGTCAGCTGCCAATGGAGTGGATAAGCAGCCTCCCTGCCCCAAATAGTGCTGGGAGAAGAGCCCCCTCCTAGGCCCCATGGACTTTACCCAGGAGACCCACCCTCCCCACTGATGGGAGGTCAGGAACCAGGCGTCCATCGAGGAAAGGCTTCCCCCCCCCACCCCCGACTCCCGGAGAGGCCAGAGCCCGGAGCCATGACCTGGTCCCAGACATGCTGCAGGCCTCCAGACTGCGAGGGGAGGGGTGGCACTGAAGGCTGGGGGTAGCCTTCTGGAACTTTGTCTGCCCAGTGAAGAGCCTGAAGGCCACAGGGGTTCTTCAGGAGACTGGGGACAACCCCCAGAGCCTGGCCCATGCCCCCATGGGTTGCAGGTTGGACGCAGATCAATGCTAGTGTATCTTACTTACAGGGCCAGAGGGGGCAGGTGCAGACGAGGATTGTCCCCTGGAGCCTCAGCCTCCCTCCTACCCCAGACAGGGTTGCAGGGCAGTGGGGGAATGTCAGTGCCAGGGCCAGTCCCTGGAGCTTCACCCCCCACACACACCCTGTGCCAGCTGCAGGGCTGGAGGGGGCAGTTGCAGGCTAGGGCTGGCCCCTGGAGCCCTCTTGCCCTGGACAGGCTGCAGGGTAGGGCAGAGAGGTGGATGACTGGGGGCTGGCTCCTCCCCCAGCTCTCAACCAGCTGCAGGGTTGTGGGGGAGTATGTGTGCTGCAGGCCAGGGCCAACTCCAAGAAACTTGCTTCTGCTCCTCCCCCCCCCCCCCCCCGCAACCAGCTGCAGGGCCAAAATCCCTGTCCTGACTCCTGCACCCCTAGATCTGCAGTTTCCTGAACTGAGCCTCATAAATGACCCAACTAATGCTAGATATATTTCCTAATGTACTATATGTAAAGATCTCCAGATACAGTAAAATAAATGCAAAGCATATGAAATACATTAGCACTAAGAATAGTAATTTAAAGTTAACACTGGTTTTCTATTCTATTCACATTCTTATACTGTCCCTTTCACTGTGACATCTGAGCACTCAAAACTATTAAATAATTATTAAACTAGGTGGCTGTGCCACCTGCTCACTTGTGCAGGGAGGGCTGGGCTGCAGCTGTGCCAGCCTGGGCCCCTTCTCCCTCCCTCCCCCATAAGCCAGGGTCCCTTCTCCCCCCTTGTCACTCTGGATCTTTTGTCTGCCCCCAACCCAACCCCCGCCCATCTGCAGCACACCCCAGGCCTGGTTCTAACCCCCATGGCTGGGGAAGTACAGGGAGGTCTGTCCCCCCGTGTGGTGCACAGCGAGGTGCAGGTAGTGCCATGTGCATGTGGTGCTCCGGGACATGGCAGCCTGCTGAGGTGCGGAAAGCAGCAACGCAGGGGCCACTCTCCCAACCTCTCTCCTGTGCAGTCCCACCTGTGCTGCTCACTGTCCGTAGAGCCCAGGGCTGCCCGTCCACTCACAAGGAGCAGAAGGGCAGGATCAGTGCGGTGGCTCCCCTGGGTGGCTCTGGGGTGCTCTGGCAGCCACAGTAAGTGCAGCCACAGGGCAGGGGGTGAGTCTTGGGGAGAGGGGGAACATGCAGGCTCCGAGCAGTCAGACACCATGTCCAGCTCCCCAAGAGCTTGCTGCTGACACAAGCCCAGCTGGGAGCCCCGCTCCTAGCACCTGTCCCGGACTGCTGTCCCAAGCACCGCCCTCTCCCCCCCCCACCCCTGGGCTGTCACGGCTGTGATGTGGGGTCTGCCATGTTTCTTGGTGTTGAAAGCCCTGTGGGGTGGAGGTGGAGGTAGAGGAAGGGAAGTAGGGGCTTGGTTTAAAATAGCAATTTCAAGTGGCGAGGGGAAGCAGCAAGGTCAGGCTTGACCTGGGGGAGGGGTGAGAGAGGGAGGAGGTAGGTGGGACTCAGAGTGAGGTGATGACATCACTGTCATCCCACAGGAAAACCTTTTTTTTAATATAGAGGGAGAGATTTAAAATGCAGTGACAGTATATGGCGATATAGGGCTTGATCCTGCAAAAGGCTATGCTTCAGCATGCAGTTCCTCCAATTTGGAGTCCCATTACTTTTATTGTGACTCCATGTTGAAGTAACGATTTGCCCTGGCACAGTTAAAAAGTTAACTTCAGAAGCAGAACATCAGAACACAAATTGTTTTTCTGGCTAATTATTCCCTAGGCAGGAGAAAGGGAGATTGGCATCCAATATACAAGGAAAAGCTGTCAACTAACAGCTCTCTAATGGCCTGCATAACAAAGCTGGCTGTACCAATTCCAACCCATTCTAACCACTTCAGACATGGCAGTTTTCTGTCATAACACTGTCTTCTCTACTGTGTCACTATTGCCACTGAAACACAGCTGGAAGTCTGCAGTGCCACCATGAGCTCTGTAGATCTTAGTCATTTCTGTAACTGCGACTCACCTTGGTTCATTCACACACAGCATGCCTGAACACTGTGAAACAATTCATTTAGGTTGATGGAATAATCTTTTCAGGCTAGAAGTGTAGTTCTAGCTAATAATGATATTAATATTTTTGACTTTCAGCTTGTTCAGAACATGTTAGCTAAAATATTTTAGAGTAGTTGTTCTTCATACTCTTCTAAACTGGGGAGAAAAGAGGCCAAGGGAAAATTATAGGTTTCATTTCTAAAATTGTGTTATGTCTACAGTATATTTGCCATTTTCCCATTCTGGATTTCCACTGAAGTGACTGAACAGTAATCTAAAATGGCAGAGGTTTAAAGGAAGTGGATACTAGACATAGCAAGTTATCTCCATATAATTTGTAATCTACTTTCTGAGTTTCATCACAAATCTACATTTCTCAATTCACTCCTAAGAGAACCTTGCATCAAGCAGGAATTGCTTTGAAAGTTAAGGTGGATGAGAATCCATGTATAGTTATTCATATGCTAGTGCTATGGATCCATTTCATTATACTGGAAAAATAAAAACAACATACAAAAGAATACATTATAGGAGATATGTTTATGAATTTGCAAATTTATGAATTATTGATTATGAGTATCAAAGCAGAAAGCAAATTATAGCCAGGGGAAAAGATGATTTGAAAAATTATTTCCTTCAAAGTGCATCATAAAAGCAGTATCAATAATTACAAAAAAGATAAGTATGCATGTCATCTAATAAAGAATTAGAAAAGAAATATAATCAAACCAGAAAATCTGATCTGCATTGCTGAGTGTTGTTGAGACATCTGGTGTACATGAAAATGCATGCGTCTGTGGAAAATGTACATAGATATTGGACAGGATAGCAAGGCACGATATTAAAACACAGAATACAAGGAAATACATAACAAGCATCTTTAATGAGGAGAAAGATTCATGTTTGAACAACACGCATGCAGGAAAATTTTAAAAAGTCAAATGTTCATTCCCCAAATCTATCTCCCTTCAGATTCAATGAAAATTAGAAATCACTCAGTGAATAATGAATTGATATTCTACACATAGTTTTTATGGTTTGAGTTTATTATTTAGGTGCAAAATCACAGTAAACCGAAATCAATGACACGTCAAAGAAGAACTTTCACAAATTAATAAAACAACTCTCTTTCTGTTTCTGTCTCTCTCTCTATATATATACATACAGAGGGAAGACTTGATTTACATAATTAATTTTCCTTATAAACTATTCTAATCTATGGGGGGGAGCTTTTGTAACTCTTCTCTTTTAAAGGCATATAATTACCACCCTGTATTTTTAAGGGGGGTTGGCTGTTTGGATTGCAGGATGGCTTGGGGGCAGTGGCGGGAGAGAGATGAAAACTGCTCAAAAGGGGTCAGCATGGTTGCTGATTCATTCCGCTAGGAATGCAGAGTTTAAAAGGGACAGCCCTGCCCCTGAAGCCTTCTTTTTTCATTCAGCTGTCATATGTATGTCTGGCTATAAGGAGGACAAGAGTCATTGGACAGGGTTTAATCAGGCCACAATTTTATTATTCCATGTCTGGGACTACTGGGTAAGTAATAGTGTATAGTTCAAGTAACCCCATGTTTATTCTATGATTAGTCAGGGAGCTTTTTACCCCTCTTTTCCATCCCTGTCCCTCCAGCAAATCCACTGCTGGCATTTCACTATTCACCACTACCTCTCAGGAGCAGTTAAAATGGGCTATAAAAATGTGTGAGGAGTTGTCTCCCGGGCTTGCCAATTACAGGAGTCCCCAACCACCATGTGTTTGTTCCTTGAATGAACACCTCTTTTTAAGTCCTTTCTCAAGCTGTTTATCTGGTCCCTGTATAATTCTCCTGTAGAGTACCTGCACTGGACGTCCATCCTGAGGAGGTACCAGCAATTGCCCCTGGAAGGGACAAGGCCGCAGGTAGAAGGGGAGGGGCTAGTGTCAGTGAACCCTCAGCACTGCTCAGTGTGCTGCATCCCCTCCTGCCCCCAGCCAGCTGTTAAGGCTGCCCAGAGCATGCTGCATGGCAATTTAAAGGGCCCAGGGCTCTGGCTACTGCCATTATTCTGCTGATGCAGTAGCAGCAGTAGCCTGGGCCCTGGGGCAACTGTCCCTTTTGTTCCCTTCTGCTGGCAGGCCTGGTTAAGCTCTGTGATGAAGCCCTGCTGCTGAGATATGATGCAAGCTCCTGGCTGAACCCTGATACTGAATCTCAACCTGGTCCTGCCTCAGTCTTGCTCTGTGTAAAATGGAAGCTTCAGTCACTGAGCTGTGCCCTTTTCAAAACTTGCCTTTCCAAGGGATGAGTCAGCAATCCACTGCTCCTTTTTTGTGTCAGTTTTCGTCTTCCCTCCCCACTCCCAGCAATAAAGCACTGTTACCTTCATTTGCCCAGGCCAACCTAAAAGCCCCTGGTGTAAAGGTACAAGGCAGTCAACTTCACAGAAGCTTGAAAATAATTACATTTTCCTTAAATTTGTCTTTATTAACTTAAAAAAAATTAATAGTAGTGGTGATATCAACTTAATTTTGTTTTATTGTTTTGCTTTCTTGATATCCCTCTTTTTAACATCTTTGATGCTATCACTTCTGGAATGGAGATTTTTATCTTTTCTTCTCTATCTGGCTCACTCTAAAAAACCGCAGTAGGACTCAAATTGAATTATAGTTAGGCAGTGGCTGCCACTCTTTGACCTTATCTATATCAACAGGTTTCAGAGGTAGCTGTGTTAGTCTACTTTAGCAAAAACAACAAGGAGTGCAATAATGTGCAAGCCATCTCATAAGTAATTTTCCACTTTAGGTATTTACACCTTCTTATCCACATTAGTTCTGATGTAACACTTCCATCTCTGTACCCCAATTTGCATCTCTTGAAGAGTTAAATGCAACTCATGAAAGCTTATGCCATAATACAATTTGGTCTTTAAGATTGCACCAGACTCCTTGTGGTTTTTGTCTATATTACAAGTTAAACAATTTTTAATTAAGATCTGGTTTACACTAGGAAATTACATAGATATACACACCCTTGAGAGACAGAAGGCTGTACTGTCCTACCCACTGATATTGGCAGTGATAGGTTGACAGAAGAATTCTTCCATTGATACAGCTACCACCTCTCAGGAAGATGGATTGCTTACGCTAATAGAAGTCCATAGCTCTGAAATACTACAGCAACACAACTGCATCACTGCAGCATTTTAAATGCAGACATCCCCTAAGAGTCTATTTAAATTTAATGCAATTAAGCTGGTGAAAACTCTTATGTGAACATTCTTAAACTGACAGGTTTGTGTCAATTTAGCTTAAACAGATTCCTCTAATTTTAGCTAACTTAATTTAAAAACAAATTTTAAACTGGTACAATTCATAAAATAAAGATGTAGTTAGTTATATAATAAAGCTAGAAGTCCTGGCACAGTTAACAATAGATGTTAAGAGGTGTTAAGGTTATTGCACATCATTATCTGGCATAGGCACGTATCAAATAATTATCCATATCATCTTTTTCACACTTAGCTCAATAACAATCTGATCACTATTCAAACCTATGCATGAATGACTTCAGGTTAAACCAGGAGTGACTAGGTGAAGCAGGGGAGAGGGAGGAAAGGAAAAGAACAGATAAGTTTAATTCGCTTGGTTTCCTAGTATAGTCTCCTGAAAAGAAACCCATTTAATATATTCCCTGTGCCCTTCTGCTATCAGAAGGTAGGGCTTGCATATAAAATATGCTTTCAGAAATTTGAGCAGATCGTATAATAATGAAACTCTTATTTCTGTATATTTTTCTCTCTACATGAAGGGCTGATGGCTCTATGGAAAAAATAAAATAAGCAAATCCAATTATTTGGCATCTACTTTTTAGGTTTTTTGTTTTTGTGGTTGTACATTGTACAAGATATTGTTCTCCATATCTTGTATTTAGTGGGTCACAAAAGAATATTTTTCTCAATAAAATGCTGAACTACCTAATATAAAAAAAATCCATCAGCCTGTTATTAAATGTATGAAATGGAAAGACAGACTAAGGCAAAGAAACAGAATGTCAGAACAAATTGTGACTTTACAATTTGAGTCTGGTAGCTCACCAGAGGTCCTCCTCAGGACCAATTCATCTTAAAATGAGCACTGTCTTTGAAGTAATACCACACGACGGCTGTGCCTGTACCAGTAGCTCTGATCAAAAACTGTAAATCTTTTTGTCACCATGTATTGTGTGAAGCAATCAATCTCAATCTCTTGGGACATGAACTTTGTGAAAAAATGTGTTTCACCCCCCTGTAAAGGGAGTAGTAAATCAGTTTCCAATTGATGTTTTGTCTGGAGTAAAGAAAAGGGTTCAGCATATAAAGTTTATCCATTTTGAAAAATGTGCTGAATAATATAATGATTTGCTAGGGGGGAATATTTTCAGCATCATTAATATTTTACAACACTTTTTTTTTAAAGAGTGAGGCTCTCTTGGTATAGCATGCTTAGCACAATACACTTTTTCTTAAACTCAGTACTTTATTGATTTAGCAATTTTATTTATGCCATATTATCTTTACTCTGTTTTTCCCCACCTTTTTTATTTAATGTATTATTGGTTTTAAGAAGGAGCATTAAGAGAGAATTAAATGCCCCTAAAGGGAGTATTTTTTATTTTTTCTATACATCTACCATAACTAAGCGAGAGGAGTATCAGTGAAATATGTTCTTCCTGCTCCTCACTTCGATATACGTTACCTCTCTCTCATCTCTGTCGTAGGTGTGACAGATAAATGAATATAAACAGTTTAATGATATACGAATGTTTCAATTATTTTTAAAAGTGCTTATTGTGTTAACTTTTTTATCATAACAAGTGATCTTAGAATGTCCCCCACCTCCCACGCAATATACCTGACTCCATGGGATCCACAGGAGGAAGAGGCCCTGGGAGGTGAGCAGATGGCCTGCCTATAGTCCCCAGGAGTGGGCTACTTCCCAGGAGAAGAGGAAGGCCACCTGGGACCGGCTGGTGTGGCAGCACGAGGCCATATGCTCCCCCCTCACCTAGGTGATGGAACGCATGGCCTCGTGCATGGAGCCCCTCGTGCATGGTTCCCTTCCTAACCCCTCGCACCTGTGGGTCCCATGGAGTCAGGTAGATGGCATGGGAGGTGGGGAACATGCTAAGCTTGCAGCTAGCCCAGCTGTGAAAAAAAGATACAAGGGAATTCATCACAGGAGACACTCTGTATGAAGCCTAGCCCTAATCTCTGAGCTGTCATTGAAGGTCTTGGTTCAGAAGATGATGTGCTCCAAGCAAAGCCATATGTTGCCTACATAGTGGGCACTTTGCAACAGGGGCAGAGACGTCCCAGGGGAGCATCACAACACCCATGGCCCAGGGACAAGCAGGCATTGGAAGGTGCCGGCCAGGCTATGAGCCTGCAGGTGGGAGGAGGGGACAGGGCAGTTCGGCTTCCTACTATGTCCAGCACATGCAGGGTCTGGCACTGGTGGCGTCCCTCAGAGAGAGAACTTCTGTCCCTGCCCACTCTGGGGTGGTGTGTGTGTGTTGGGGAGGTATGTATTAGTGGCAGACAGTGCTTGCTGGAGAGAGCGCTACTGGTTTTCCTTCCACTTCTCCCCCCCCAGCAGATTCCCATGCATGGGATCAGTCTCCTCTGCATCACCACACTTGAACGGGAGCATGAGTACAGGCATGACCCTGTGGCATGTGCGGCACTGCTGTGGGGTTCCATGAGCCCATCCTCCTTAGTGGTGACTTGTCACGGGAAGGTGTCCCACCATGGGGGTTGGAGTAAGGCAGGCCTCTGCGGAAACCTTGTGAGAGTGTCATGGGGCTAAGTGCTCTGGACTGGCACTCCATGTGCACCCACATGCCCAGGCTGTTGTGCGATCCCCAGGCTGAGTAGGCCAAGCAAGAAGCTCACAGACCCTCACATCCCATTGCCTGCCCTGTGTGTAAATAGGGAAAGTTATAGAAATCTCCTGAAGTGCCTTCCCTGGGTTCATCTGAGGCCTGGGACACATCCTGGGAGGGGGCAGGACTGGCTCCAGAGTGACGAGCAGGTCCTGGCTGGCAGACACAGTCAACTGGTTGGCTGCCACCTCCTCCACCTCTTCCTCCTCATCTGCAATCCCGTCCTCCTGCAGGCTGACACCTGGCGTGTCCTGGCTGGACTTCACTATGATAGGGAGGAGATGACTGCCCCCCTCCCCCAGGATGTCATCCAGCTGCTCTGTGTGCATTGCTGCTCCGACGTGTCTTCTCTGTTCCCTGGCCTTATGTTAGGCCTGCCAGAACTTTTTCACCTTCATCCGGACTGAGTCCAGGGTCTGGTTGTGGCTTTTGTTGGCCAGGCTGGTGGTGATCTTGTTGTACATATCCACATTCCTTTTCTTGCTATGGAAATCCTGGTGGTTGAACTCCTCACCCCAGACCTCAGTGAGGTCCAGGATCTCCACACCAGTCCAGGCTGGAGCTCTCCTGCATCCCTGTGCAGTGGCAGCTGAAGGTTCAGCAGGAGTGCTGGCAGCCATTGGAGGGAGCTATTGGAAGGTCGCTCAGGGCTCCTGGGATGCTCCTGTCTCACACAGGGCTGGCAAAGCTGGACATGTGCAATAAGCCGTTATTCTGAATTCTGGAGTTTTAAGCTCTGCAGGAGAAGGGGAGCAGTGGAGATTCCAGGTGTGGCCAGAATGGTCAGAAGTGCAGCTGTGAGAGGCCTCTGGAGACCAATTATTTTGAAATAGCAGCACTGGATTGTCCACACTAATGCTATTTCAAAATAACAATTTTGAAATTAGCATTGGTCCCCAAGGAAAGCAGGGGAAGTACAGATTTTGAAATAACTAGCCCATTATTTTGAAACAATGGACTCACTAGTGTGGACGCTCAGCTTATTATTTCAAAATAAGGGGGGTGGCTATGAAATAACTCCCTAGTGTAGACCAGGGCTAAGAGAGTAACCGTTCAAACAGTTAACTGATAGGCATCAACTTATTGGCTTCTGTGATGGTTACACGCCGGCTCCTGGCCCTGCTCCTGGAGAGCCGACTGCCACCCTGCGCCATGCTATCTGCAATAGAAAGTTTATACTGCAGAGCCTGCATTTGGACCAGCTCCCTGGGAGCAGGACCAGCAGCAGGAGCTGATGTGTGCTGGCTTATAAGCCATCTCCCAGCTGCCAGCCCTGCTCCCGGGGAGCTGGCTACTGACTCTTGCTGCTGGCTCTATATCAGAGGCTGAATTGTGGGGCAGCAGTTGTCTCCCAGGAAGCAGGGCTGGCATCTGAAACTGGTGTGTGTTGGGAGTTGACTTATACTTACACTTATACTTTTATACTTATACTATAAACCAGCTACTGGCATGCCAGGAGCCGGCTATGTTGCAGACTCCACAGTACAATCTTTATACTACAGAGCCTGCAGTGTGTGTAACGGTGTAACCACTGGGATTTTTAAGAGTTATACGGTTACATTTTAACCATTTTTTAACATCCCTAACCATGAATAACTCTGGAGAGGTAGAGCCCACGGGGGAGGTTTACATATACTTCTTCAACTGGCTTGCCACACACTACGAATACAAAGAAAGAACTTTTGCTTAAAAAGAATTGTTTAAACTGGCATGGCCTTCATTCTGTTTCAGAGAAAGTACAGTATTTTCTGTCAAAGGGCTCTGACCCTTGCAAGAGTGAAAAAGACTATCCTACCGGGTCCCCATAAAACTGATGGATGGCATCTGATAATTTTTTAGCACACATGTAGGAACTTTTATTGGTTTCAAACCTGCTGGTGAAGGGTGGGGGAGGCAGGGCAAAGGGGCAACTGTCCCAGAGCCTGATGATTCAAAGAGAACCAGAGCTCCTGGTCACTGTCACTACAGTAGCCAGAGCCCTGGACACTTTAAATCACTGTGGCATGCTCTGGGCAGCACTAAAGAGCTGGTGGGGATAGGCTAGTTTTTCCAGTCCCACCCCTTCCACCTGAAGCCCTGCCGCTTACAGGAATAGAGAGCTTCCCCATCTCCCTCTCCCCGCAACCTTGCCCAAAGGCCTGGCAATTCTGTTGGACACCCTGATTTGGATTATGTGTGGTGTTTTTTTTTTCTCTGTATTGCTTTTGCCTTTAAAATAGTTGTGCTTGTTTAGAAAGATGGGTGTGATAGCTTGTAACAGCTGTTGTTTCCCTGTTCATAGCCTCAGAGAAATCAAAGCACAGGTGCTTTTCTGAGGCACAGGGGCTCACTGGGGTTAACAAGAGGAAGGGAGCTGTGTGGCCTTAAGTCTTGGTGAGGAGGATGAGAGGTGATGACTGGGAAATGGAAACCTTAAATGGGATTTCTCACAGGTCCAGGATGAGGAAAACTTAAGTGGTGTTACCCTGAAAATGTGACTGAGTTGTTAGTTTTCCCTGTCTCCTCTTGGGACTACCTTTTCCCTCTTGGCTAATGCTCAGGTATTCTTACATATGACTTATTCATCCTTCTCTTTCCTGCTATAGATTTAATGCTTCACTGTCTTTCCTATCCTGTATCCATAATGTCTATTTTCTTTAAAATGTCAATTTTCTATAGGATTGTTTTAATAAGAAAGAACCTCCCTTTTCAAAGATGTACTTCAAAGGCAACATATACATCTATTATTCTTTGCTATTGTGCACATGGACCTCTTCCCTCCAAGTGTCCTAAAGGGAAATATTAATCAACAGAACATAACAGATTTAAACAATCATCATGACCACCAACCACATCATCTAAGCCTAAGGTGCTGCAGGAACATTCATTGTTTTTCAAGCCAATAATGTTATAGAGAACTTCAAGGAGAATTAGTCCAGAAATATGGGTCAGCCATATAGTGTATAATAACATCTTCCTACATTTCAGTGAAGATTTGTCTAAGTTTGGAGATTAATAGAATTCTTAGATGACTAGATGAAAATTTCAGTTTTGATTATACAGTCAATTCATAAGTAAACAAATTAGGGATGTAAGAGTATAGTCGATTAACCAATAAGCAAAAGTTTATAGGTTAATCCTATAGATTATATGCATTCCCCCCACTACCGCCAGTACATTTGTTTAGCAGGCTGACCAGCAGCCCAGCTCTGTCCTGGCTCGCGCTGGGTCTGGGACCTACCCCCACTGTGGCTCTGCATTTAAAGTGTGTTAGGAGGCAGTCTGGCTCAGTTCTGGCTCCCACTGGGTCTGGGAGCTCAGCTCCTCCCCCTAGGACCCTGTCCTGCTGCCACCCCAATATCAGAGGCAGCAGCACAGGATGACAGACAGCTGGTACAGGAAGGGAGCTGGTTTTTAAACTGGCTCCCCTCATGGACCAGCTCCTGCCTGGCACCCCATGTTGCTGCCTCTGATATAGAGGCAGCAGCATGGAGTGGCAGAGGGCTCCACACCTGGCCCACCCCCAGAGACAATAGAATAGTCACAGTGGTGTAGTGAGGGAGGGCGGGGACGGGTAGGTGTCCCCGGGCGCCATGCTAGGAGGGTGCCAATTTAGTCCCCCTCCGTTCCCCCAATCATCCCTTGGCTCGCCTGTTCCTGCCGGCTGGAGCCTTCTCCCTGCCCCTAGCCCGACTCTTCTCCATCTCCTCTGCCAGCCCCAAACTGGAGGATGCGGTACAAGCTCCCCTCTCCCCTCCCATGGTCAGTCTCATCCATGAGCCAGGTTTGGGCCCCACCACACGGTGGCAGTGGGGGGGTCACAAATTTTGCCTTTGCCCCATGGCACATAACATCCTCGCTATACCTCTGAATAGTCAAGTAACAGATAAGAATTCATGAGGTTAATCGACTATTCAATTAAGCAATATTTAACATCCCTAAACAAATACATTCTGTTTTTCCTTTTTATGGTATTCTCTGTCCTATATCTCATCCACAAACTTTTATAGTGTTAGTCTTACTCTGGTGTTCTGCATAAACCCAGATGACGTATTTTATAGAATAAAATTATCTCATGCTAACTCTACTTCTGTCCATTTGTCTCTTCTTACATCCTCTGTCTGTATGTTTGTCAGTATCAAATTGAAATGACATAAACAAATAACTGTTGCCATTGCATCCTTAATAAGACACTAACTGAAATTAATATCTATATAATTTTTTTTCTTGCGGGGCAACAGAGGAACATCATCATGTCACTCTATATCCCGCTGCCCCACTGACCTCAGATGCCGGCCTCCTCCCTCCCTCGCTGCTTTGGTGGGCCAGGAGGTATGCAGCCTCCCTCCTCCCTGGTGCTCGAGGGCCTGGAAACTGCAAGCCCTCCCTCTTCCCCTCTACCACCTCTGGGGATGGGGGGGGGAGCCACATGGCTTCCCCCTTCCCTCCTTTCCCAGGCGGCGGTAGCTGTGAGGCCTTCTCCCTCCCCGCTCCTCCCTCCCAGGGGGGAGGGAGCCACGAGGCCTCTCCCTTCAGAGGGGCAGGAGCTGTGCCCCCTTCCCCACCCCCACATCCCCAGCCCTCTCATACACACCCTTGGTCGAGACCCTGCACTTCCAGCCCCCTCATCACCCTGCTGAGAATGCACACCCCCGGCCCCCTCACACACACCCTCAGCCAAGACCCCACACCCCCAGCCTACTGCTGCCCTCTCTCCCCTAGCCAGCCACCTACCCTCAGCCCACTCTTGCCCCCTTCTCACCTAGCCAGCCACCCTGCCCCCAGCCCACTCCTGCACCCTCCCATTGGGCAAACATGTACCTCCAGAGAGAGGGGTAGTGGTGAGCGTATATTATTATATTTTCATGCTAAAATGGAAAAAATGAAAATCACAAAATCAGAAATAGTTATTTTAGAAAATTGTATTTAAGTTGTAGGAGTGTAGCTGTTTAAATGGATAACTGATAAGTTCAGGTAACCCAAAAGGTTACACGTGGCTTCCAGTCTGGCTCCCAGGGAGTGGGCCAGCATGAGGCAGCAGCTGGTGCGTATGGTCAGCTGAAAAGCCAGCTTCTGGCATGCACCACCTCCAAAGGAGCTGGTTACGGCCCCTGGGTGACCAACTGCTACGTCTCCAGCCTCAACAGTTTAACACTTTATAATAAGACAATGGTCATTCAAAGGGAAAAGATCCATTAGTTAAAAGATGTGTGAGTAAATTAATCATATTTTTTGCTTAAGGACTTTCTAAAAGCTTTGGATGTACTTGGGTTTTAACATTCCACCAGCAATTTTCCACCCCTGTCCTTACGCACCGTGTCATAATCCTGCAAGTCAGCACTCATTACGATTCAATTTATCAACAAAAAACATTCTAAAATTAAATATCCATGTAATTAATTTAGAATCACCAACACTCAATCATTTGTTGTTTGTGAGGAATTGTTCTTATGTTTGTAAACTCCCATGTTTTTTAATAGATTCTCAGGCCAGAAGGAACCATTACAGTCTGATCGCCTACACAACACACACAGTTTTCTCCTGCGAATCCAGTGTAAAGTCACCATACATACTTTTGAGTCTATATAAGGAATATGTTTAGCATTACACGCACTACACATTTTTTCCATTCTTTCTACAGCAGGCTGACAGCAGACATTTTCTCCTAATCTGACAGATAATGGTGAACATTATCAGCTAAAAACCCATATTAATTTGTCTGTAACAGTTTTAGATGTAATTTTTGTCATCAGCCCTTAAATGAATAACTGAAGAATTTGACTTTTGGGAGTGATAATGGATATTGTGTGAATCTTTTTTTTTTTTTTCCATGCTAGTGCCTGGAGGCCTGGAAAAATGATAGGACAGGACACATAAGGATTTTTCATCCCTCCTTCATATCTGCTGCAGCCACTTTGAGATTCCAGTGTTATCAGTTCAAGGCCCCTCATGGACATATTCCTATCCAATTCATGGTTCTACTACCCCTTTCTTGAGGCTGATAAAATTCAGGATGCAGCAGTGTGTCATGGATATTAGCTATATGATTACAATTAAAGGGGAGACATGGAAATTTGCCCCATATCCTTCAATGAGCCCCCTAGATCTCTGCCCATACAAATGGTACATGTGCTTAGCAGAGGCGAGTGATAGTGTTATATCAGGGTATGTCTACACTCCAAAGTTAATTCGAAATAACAGCTGTTATTTCGAATTAACTTTAATAGCGTCTACACAGGCAAACCGCTATTTTGAAATAAATTCGAAATAGTGGAGCCCTTATTTCAAATTTGGTAAACCTTATTCTACGAGGAATAACACCAAATTCGAAATAGATCATTTGAAATAAGTGCTGTGTAGACACTTATTTCGAATTAGGGGGCCTCCAGTTTCCCCTGGTGGCCACTCTGGGCACAACCAGGAAAACTCTTCTCCTCTCCCCCAGCCCTGGGGCTCTTAAAGGGGTAGAGTCAGGCCACTGGGCACGTGCAAGAGCCAGGCCTGCCAGCAGACACAGACCCTCAGCCAGTGGCCGCACAATGTCAGCCAGTGGCAGCCAGCCGTCTCCTGCCCAGTTCCCCAGTACCCAGGGGCCAGCCAGGGGCCGTAGATGGCGCACGCCCTCGTGGACTAGTGTGGAGATCATGGACCTCATTGAGGGTGAGAGGAGGCCCCCAACTTCCATGATCTCCGCACTAGGCGGAGGAACGTGGCTGTCTACAGCCGCATAGCGGCCACCATGGCCAGAAAGGGCCACAGGAGCACCCAGGAGCAGGTGCACCTGAAAGTCAAGGAGCTGCGGCAGGCGTACGCCAGGGCCACCAGGGGCGGCACCACAGCAGGGGCTGCCACCTCCCCCTACTTCTCCATCCTCAACTGACTCCTGGGGGGCGGGGCGGTCCGCGCCAGCCCGGGAGGCAGCGAGCCGGGACCGGAGGGCCCTGACCCGGGTGCACCAGAGGGGCCATCACCAGCTGTCCCGGCACCGGAGTCGGCAGGGTCGTCCAGGGAGGCCACACCAGGTAAGTGCCAGCACTGTCCCCTGTCCGGGGGGGAGGCAGGGAGGGAGACCAGGGACCACGCACGTGGGCCATGCCTCCCACAGGTCATGCAGCCACCTGTGCACATGTGAGCACGTGCCATGCCACCCTTGGGCAGGTGGCTCCAGCTGCATGACACCCAGGGGCCGTGGCCCAATAGGCACACGCGTGTGTGAAGAGACCTGACACGCTCCCGACCCCGGGGTGGGACCCAGAAGGACGCCCTCCCTTCACACGCCCCCTCTACACGGAGGCAGGGGACATCCCCCCCCCCTGCCCCGGCCACACTATACACGGCACAGGGACATGGGTGCAGTCTTGGGGCAGCTCCCAGTCCCGGGGAGAGCCAGACATCCTGACCATGGCCTCTGTGCAAGCACATCAGTTCTGACAGTGCAGGGCACAGTCGTCCTCACGTCGCGGGGGGGGCTGGGCATCATCCACTGTGTCCCCAGGGAGAACTGACCACTTCTCTTCTTTCTCTACAGCTGCACCAGCTGCTCGTGCAGGGCGCACCACCCCACCTGGGACATGCTTCCACACCCGCGGCCTCAGCAGGACCACCACCACGCGGCAGGGGTACCAGTACCAGCACCTGGGGGCCCTGCGAGCCCTGCACCGCAGGCCTGGATGGAGGAGGACCTGCAGCTCCGCTGGGAGCACCTTGTTCAGGACCGTGCCATGTGCTCAAACCTGCAGGCCCTGCTGCAGAGCATGCTGCCCCGTGCCGGTCCTGCGCCTGCTGCCCCCCCAGCTACTGTTCCTCTTCCCACTCCTGCCCCCTCTCCCACCTCTTCCTCCTCAACCTCCACACCCTCCTCCTCAATCTCCACACACCCCCACCTCAACCTCTGCACCCTCCTTTCCATCCCTCCGGGGATGCCAAGGCCCCCGCACCCACCGTGCTGGGAGACATGTGGCCCGACGAGACTCCCACCCCTGAGCCCTGAGCTTCCCCTCCCCCTTCTTCCCCTTGCTTCCCCCTTCCAGCTCCCTCCTCCCAGGTTTCCCCCTCCCTTCTCCCACCCTCTCTCCTCCCCTCTCCCACCTCCTTTCCCCAGTCTCCCCAGAGTTTCATTCCCTCTCCCCAGTTGTGTTAAATAAAGACAGTTTCTATTTTTGAAAATATGTGTATTTCATTTGACATCAGGAAGGGGGGGAGGGGCTAGGGAAGGGTAAGTGGAAGGATGAGAGGGAGGAATGGGGCACAGGCCCCCAGTGGGGCAGACCGGGGAGACTGTTAGCGCTCCTCAGGGTGGAAGCTCTCCCGCAGGGCCCCCTGGATCCTGACAGCCCCCCGATGGACCTCCCGGATGGCAGCCTGCAGACAGTGCAGCCAGGCTGCTGACAACATGTCCACGAGATGCAGCAGAGTCCCCGGGGGCAGTCTGGTTCCATGTTGTAGAGTGCCGTGATGTCCCGAGTGAGGGCAAGCAGAGCACTCCGAGACACAAATGGTTTGCTGTCCCTCAGCGAGGTAGACCAGCAAGCAGAGAAACCTAAGAACTGTCTGTCCAGGATGCGGGGTCTCGTCCCTTTAAACACGGACCTCGGATAGCCTGAGGCAGCAGACCCACACACTAAGTCCGACCCTGATGCCCTGCCGGCACTGGTTCCGGCCAGCCTTACCTTCGATTCAGGGTCCACTCAATGTGGATGTGCTATTTCAAATTAGAAAAACGCTATTTCGAATTAGTTTTTGTGTCTAGATGCGTTATTTTGAATTAGCTTATTTCGAATTAACTAACGCTATTTCGAATTAACTAATTCAAAATAAGTTAATTCGAAATAGAGCTGTAGTGTAGACATACCTTCAGTTAATTTAAACAAAGTTTCTTATAACTGCAAGCAAATAAAAAATGGCAAAATGAGTGCCACAAGCTTCTGATGTTTAAATATAGTTCTTAAAATAAAATATACTGTGTGTGTACTGACTTCTTTGGGTTAGAAGAAAAAAACAAATAAACAAACAAAACAAAATTAAAAAAAATCTTGCAGGGAGGTTCTGACAGTATTCACTTTTTTTGCAGTGGCAGGCACAATTACCTGTAAATTGGTGTGATATGGTCCACTCCAAAACCAATATATTTTTCTTTGGAACATTTCTTTGTTTTTCAATTCTAGCGTTTTGTACGGCAAGAATTATTTCGCAGAATCCAAAGAGTATGAGATGAACTGTATCAGAGACAGGGAAATCACTCCAGCTCTCCCTACAATCAGATAAAACTCATTGTCTTATCAGTAAGTCTAAGGGCAAAGAACTGTTACCTTGTAAGTTCTGAGAGCTGATTAATTCTCAGACATTACACTCAGGGAAGCGTATGAAAGAGTGGTCTCAAATTATAATGGCTGAAGGATTAAAGGACATTTTTCTGAAGTAAGAAAATATTTTTGACCTGGATTGTAGGATTCTTGGAACAGAGTAGTAGGGAGACATTAAGCACAGTGTTTCTTTATAGTTTTTTGGTTTTTAGAAGGTGAGATTTGCTATACATGCAAGGTACAGTTTTCCTTTTTTATTTTTACAGCTCTTTAGATTGAATTCAGATACTGTATATGAGAGTGAATTATATTATTTCTCATTTATGCATCAACAAGTTTTAGCTATAGTCCCGTTCAAAATCTTAATTATTAGAGATGATGCATGAACTAGAAAGATCAAAACTTGACTTTCAGATCCCAGGTTGAATTTGCATGAATTAGAGAACACATGTTTTAGTTGTCCAATGAGGAAATCGGAGCTTAAAACAATAATCACCCAGATTATATCAATAGAAATACACTAATTCTGTTCAAATATGTGTTGTTGCTTACACTGTGGATTTGTTTGGTGCTCCTTTTCATCTAATCTTTGTTTCCCTCTTTCCTATAATGTTTATGTTATAATAAATCCCATGACTTTTCTTGTCAGCACATTTATGACCTTTCATGCTGGATAGGAGGCAGGGAAAGGAATGAACACATACAGTTTTTGTTAATTTTAGGCTTAGATTACAATTTTGCTAATAGTGAGAGAACCTTTCTTTATCCCCTCTCAAATATATTTCCATTATAACTAATTTTGATCTTTTATCATTATATGGTTGCATAAATATTTGTGATTTGTTACATCCCTTAAAATCATAAAAAGGTGTTCAGCATTCAGAAGAAATTCTTTATTAATCACCCAATACATTTAATAGTTTTGAGTTGCTGCCTTTGAACTAGTTATAAAATTATAACAAATTATATCAGTAAACAAATTATATCAGTTTTTCACATTGTTAAAAGTATGCCAGACAAAAAGAACAGATCTAAAATTTAAGGCTACTTTTTTTAAAGCCCTTTGAAATCCCAAAGCAATGTGGACAACTCATTTTACAGGTTAAATCTCTCTAGTCTGGCACACTCTGGCCCATGGTCTACAACATCCATGGTCTAGCATGACTTTAATTAGATGAATGTCCACTTATCATGGGTGTGCCCAGGTTTCCCAAGGACCCATAAAGTTTTACAGCCACAATTCCTGGCTTTGAGTGTTCTATACCATTAGTTAGGGCTAATTTACCTAATATCTCCTAATAACCCAGTAAGCAGTAGAAGTGTTGGTATTGCTGCTACACAATACTGACCTCCCGTGGTCAGACATATTCTCTGGTTCAGCACCAATCAGATCCCAAGGGTCCAGGCGAGAGAGGTTCAACCTGTATTAGTTTGTGGTATTCAGAAATTACATTGGACTAGACTCCCAGTGAGTAGTAACTTAATTAACAAGTAATGCCATTCATTTCACTAAAACTCATTGTGAAGTAATGTATTTTTCATTGTGATTAAATAGTATTGGAATCTGGCTGGTGGTGAAGACTTTGCATTACATCTCTGTTGGATGTACCTTGGTTTACCTTGTAATGTTGCAGTTTAGAGGGAGATGGAGGGAGAATCTTGAGTGTGCTGGAAATTGGAGGAAAAACAAAAAGCATCAAATATTCAGATTCCCATATTTTTTTAAAGCAGCACATTTACAGCTAAGAAAAGGCATTTCCTAACAGCCCAGTCTGATTTTTTTCTGTACACCTAGTTAATGTACATGTATTTTTATAATAAAATTGCTATATTTGAAGTCAAACTACAGCAAGGAAAAGCAGCATTATAAAAATGTGTAAATTTAATTAAAATCTGAAAAAAATGATCTTCTCATCATTTTTACTATTGTGTGACTCCCGGTGTGAAAGAATTCTAGAAAGAAAGAATACTAATTTGTAAATGCAAGAGAACATTGCTTTTTCATCTTTAAGGGTGTGTGTGCGTGCTTATATATACTACAGACATGCTTACACAGTTTGGCAATGTTTACTTTGGGGGTGTGATTTCTAAGGTATGCTAACCTGTTGCACACAAATTGGTCTTTGTGGACCATGCTGATATGCACTAAAATTTCCCAAGAACACTTTAATATACTGCTGAAATGGAAGCACACAAGGGAACTTTTAGTGGCTACCAGCATGGTCCACATGGACCAATTAGTGTGTAGTACAGTAGTATGCTATAGAAATCATACTCCCATAGTATGCATTGTCAAGCCATCTAGATAAGCTCTAAGACTCTTAATTTTATAGAGTTAAATGTATTGTTGATGATCAGCATAGTTACTGACAGCTGAGAACATATAGTGCATGTTTGACTAAAATTGTTTACAGTTTGTTAATAATATAAATAAAGGTAGTTAATAAAGTCACATTCCAAAATAATTACAGAATCCTAGAAATGTGGGACTATAAGGGACTTAGAGAGGCCATTTAGTCCATTTCTTTCACACTAAGGCAGTACAAAGCACACCTAGACCATCCCTGACAGGTGTCTAAAATGTTCTCAGAAAAAAGGTGTATGTGTATAATTTCATGCAAATTGCATATAAACTGTGAGCCTGTCTATGTTTTGGCAGCGCCATAGCATCAACTAAACAGTAATCACAGGTTTCTGATTCATCCTGTTAAGGTTAATGTACATGTTACCACAACTGTTTCCTTAGACCAAAAAAAAGTCAGTATCAAGAACAGACAGAAATTCTCTAAGGTTGTGTATACATTGCATGCTTTTTTCCAGGGACATACAGAGTATTTTCTTCGATAGCCCCTGTGGTGTGAGTTTAAGTAGCAGTCTAGACAGTGAGGTCTGACTTGGGTGAGTAGAATACAGTCACACCTGAATATTGTGTACATGTACCCAAGTACTGACCCAAGCCGTGTTTTCACGTCTACACTGCTATTTTTAAGCTATGTATAGTCCCTCTGCCTTCCAGATACTGGAGCCCTTCCCACTGCCTTCCCACTGTCAAAGCCTATCCTTGCTGCAGTGAAAGGCTTCAGCAGTTCGGGGCTTCATGAAGCCTTTTCTTGTTGCTTTACCCCTACCAGATGCTTAAATTGACATGTGTACCTACCCATCACAGAGTAGGCCCAGCTTCTCACTACACAGCTTGCAGTGACACAGGCCCTACATGCTGATTAAAGTGATGTGTAGCGTAGACAGATAATCAGCATTGGTTCCTCACCACCTTTTTCATGCTTTCATGGAATTATATAGATAACCTAGATGGAAACCTATTTTATATAATTCTTGATCATATAATGTGCTGTCTTGAGGAAATGCATGTTTCTTAAAGCTCATTCTAAATTACTTGAGTTTTTCTCTGACAGTTTTGCACAAACTATTTCTTGTGCCTGCACTTGGTTCTGATAGGGGTCACAAAACTAAAAAGGGCTGGTGTTATGTTTCTGCTTTAAATAGAATTTGGATATAATAGAACGATTTAACTACCGGTTGAATCTCTCTCAGCTCCCTGGTTCAGCAGCATGCATGGTCCGGCAGGACCCGGATGTTGCTGGACCAGAGAGACCCAGTGGAGGACCAGAGGCAGGAGCCCTGCAGGGGCTGGGAACCTAGCTAAGCTAGCTGAAGGGAGGCCAGCGGTTGGGAGCCCTGCTGTGGGAGTCTGGCTGAGACCGGTAGCAGGGCATCTGACATGCCAGCAGGCTCTGGTGGGGCAGTAGTCTGCTCTGGTGGGGCCAGAAGCCAACATGGCAGGACTGTGGGCTGACACAGCAGGGCTGGTGGGATTGGGAACCCTGGTGGCTGAGCAGTGGTCTGCCGTGGAGGGGCAGGAGTCCGGTGTCAGGACTTTGGGCTGGCAGGGCTGGTGCTGCTGCTGCAGCAGGGTGGGGAGCACCGGTGATGGGGCAGTGGATTGCTGCAGCAAAGCTGAGAGCCCCAGCAGCGGGACTGTGGGCTGCCATGGCAGGGCAGTGGGGCTGGTCGTGCATTCCAGGAGTGGAGCTGGACTGGGGGCCAGAAATGACCTTGCCTGATCCAGCAAAATCCCTCCTTCAGGACCACTCAGGTCCCAAGGGTGCTGGACCAGGGAGATCCTACCTGTATTTACAATTTGTAACAAATATGTGATTTAAAGTTCCCCTGCAATCGCTGCATATCATCTTTAAGCAAGGGGGAGGGACAGATTTGTGTAGTGGAAGATTGTGTGGGTGGCTGAATGAAGGAAACAGTGCTTTATGGCTGGGGCAGGGGCAGGAGCAGTGGAACAAAGATAGGTCATACTTCTGCAAAATGGCACAAGGGACCAGTGTGGCAACACTATCTCATCCTCTGGGAACCATATGGGTAAAAGGGCTTAAAAGGGGCACTGCTGTGCATGAAGCCTCTTCCTATCTGTAGTAGGCTGAGACAGCACTCACTGTCTTTCTTTCAGCCAGACAGTACAATCAAAGCTGATATGAACTATGTAATTACACATAAACTTATAATGTGCTACTCTTATGGATGCAGCAATAAAAGCAAGAAATGTTGTTAACTTTTTGAGAGGGAGATTTCTTTAAGACAAATATCTACTTCAGTTTATGTAATTTTTCTCCTAGCACACTTCCTTTTTCTCTCCACGAATTGAATGCTTCCATGAAGGAGAAAAAGAGATTAATGCAGGTGGTTTTATGTTTTATTTTATTTTTTTCTATTAATTAGTAATTGCCAGAATTTCCTTTATTGCAAACTAATAATGGTCTTCTGTTGTGTGGTAATGACCAGGTAAGTTAACACTACAGGAGGCATCAATTATACATCTGAATTTTTTCTATCAATCAGTCTATGTTCTTGGGTAACATAGGTTAATAATGTCTTCATATAAAGAGTATCAAATATCACAATATGGAGTTTGTTTTGAACTACCAACCTGAAAACTCATTTCATTTTTGCTGTGTCATTTATTTCCATATCCAAGACAGTTGTGAAAGTTGGTCGCTTAGGCAGCTACAGAAGAATAGTTGCTTTTATTGCTCTGTAGCAACTTGGTTATTAAGGAGCAGCACTGGCAAGCTCTGCCACAGTGTTGGCTGATAATGGGAGCTGATAGGTCTCATTCTATTAATGTCTCTCCTTCTCCCTTTAAACAAACAAAATCTTGGTGGTGGATGCCTTTCTTTTCTCCTTTTTGTCCTGAGCACAGTGGAGAAGCCAATGACAGAGGAGAACCTGTCAGATTCCAGCCCTTTCAGTGCCACTCCTCAAAGGCCTTGTCTACACTGAGAGATAAGATTGAATTTATTAAGTTTTTTTTTTAACAACCAGTTTTGTAAAGTAGAAGGTGCATGTCCCCACTGTGCACAAGAGTTTGATGCCATTTGAAATAACACGTTCCCAGTGGTGTGGTTACTGTGGACTTTGAGAGTGATGCACTGTGGGCAGCTATCCCACTGTTCTCGTACCCCTTGGCAGTCTGCACCCCAATGCACTCCGAGACCAAATCTGTGTATTGCGAGGTTCTGGGTATATGTCATTCATGTCTCAGAATGCACTCATCTCCTTCTTCCCCACACTTGCTATGGCAAACAGTCTTTGCTCCCTTTTTTCCCTATTTATCCACACAGATGCTATAGCAGTGCAAGCATGGAACCTGTCGTAGATTATACTCAATATCAAAGCATTATATTAACGAAGGTGAGCCTTATGCTGGAATATATCCACAGCCTATCCAGGGTCTGCTGGAATGATGAAGAATCCCAGGAGGCTATGAGCATACTCTTCTACAAAGCACTTGAGTTGAGCAACTGGCAAATGCCACCCACACTTGATCCTCTGGACACTATGGAACACCGATTCTGGTGCAGTGAGATGAGCAAAGACTGGTGGGACTGAATAGTGATGCAGCTATGGGATGATAAGCAGTGGCTGCAAAATTTTTGCTTGTGTAAGACCACTGTCATCAAAGTTTGCGAATTGCTTTCCCCTGCCCTGAAGTGCACAAATGCCAGAATGAGACCCACCTTTACAGTGGAGACGCACATGGCAATTGCTCTGTGGAAGCTTGCAATGCCAGGAGGCTACCGGTCAGTTGGGAATCAATTTGAAGTGGGGAAATCTACAGTAGGGGCTGGTGTTCTACAAGTAGCCAAAGCAATAAATACTATTCTGCTATGGATGGTAGTGACTCTGGGAAACGTGGATACCACAGTAGAGGGCTTTGCCGCAATGGGGCAATAAACAGAACGCACATCCCTATGTTGGTACCTGACCACCTGGCCAAAACCAGAAGGGTGCTGCATGTTCCGGTGAGTCACAAGGGCCATTTCACTCACATCAGTGTGGGATGGTCAGGAAAGGTGCATGGCATGAACATCTTTAGGAACTCTTTCAGAAAGCTGCAAGAAAGAAAATTTTTTTCCCATACCAGAAAATTAACATTGGAGTCATTGAAATGACAATAGTGATGGTTGGAGATCTAGGCTACCCCTTGCTCCTGTGGCTCATGAAGCTGTTCACAGGCAGTCTGGACCACAATAAGAAGCAGTTCAACTAGAGGCAGAGCAATAGCAGAATGATGGTAGAATGTGAATTTGGGTGTTTAAAGGCAATGTTCTGCAGTCTCCTGAGTAGGTTAGATTTGAGTAAAAGCAACATTCCCACTGTTGTGGCAGCCTGCTTGCTCCATAATATTTGTGAGAGTAAAGGGGAAAGTTATATAGCAGGGTGGCGAGGTCCAGGCACAGCACCTAGAGAGTAATTATGAAAGTCAGACACCAGGGAAATAAGGAGAGCACAGCGAGGGGACACTGCAATTCAGAGAGGCTTTGAAAGACAGCTCTGTGAATGGCCAAATAGCAATTTGAATCCTGCATGTTGCTCTTTACGAGTTGCCCCTGAATTCAGTGTGCCTGCTGAAACACCCCTACCCTCCACAACACAAGCAATAAAGAGACTGTTGTTCAGAAATCATGCATCTTTATTTAAGGAACACAGCAGGGACAGAAAAATTCATGGTGGGAATTTCAGGGGCGGGAAGGGTGATCATAGGTGTGAGAAAGACAGCCTTCTGCTTTGGCCCGCATCCCTGGGAGTGAGTGTGAGGTCGCCCTTGACTCTCCTCCTCCCCCTGCATACTAGGGCCCCTGAGAGAGGAGGCTATAGGACTTGGGGAGGGGGGAATGTGGGTCCACAAAGCTGCAGGAGGTGCCTGTGCATGTAGCTGCAAGGATGCCATGTGGTTCATCACATTTGTCCAGGTTGTCAAGACTCTCTCCTGGTTCTTCACTTCCAGCTTCCTGAACACTCTCCTTTCCTCATGCTCCACTCACATCTCCAGTAGCAGCATATTCTCCCACTCGCTTAAACGCTCCCCATCCAAGTGGGTGGATTGCATTTGCTCCTTGAACATGGCATCCCTAACCCATTTTAGCATGCAGATTTGTGTTAGCTGGACAGCTAGCGGAGCTGAAGGAGTGTACAATGCGTTCGCTGTTAGACCCACTGTAATGAAAAGTGAAGGGCAGACTTTACAGGAGATACATTGTCCAGTGTACAACCTAATCTCTCAGTATAAAAGGAAGCTCTGTCTATAGACAACAGGGATGCATTATGTACAAGTTAGTTACACAGTTATGCTTTTAAGCAGTCAGTATGCAGCAGGTATACCACAGAGTTCTTAGAGGAGCAGCTGAACTCGTTTAATAAGGGCCAGGCTGGGGCTCGAGACTGAGGGGTCTGGGTTCTGGACATGGCGGCAAGGTGCGGTGCAGGGCAATGGCTTATGTGATGCCCCTGTTTTGTCGCCTCCCCCCCCCCCATTTGCTGGCAGAGTGTGACTTTCTCTTTCCGCAGGAGCATGCAGGTGGGAGAGAGGAGGGGGTCCAGGCATGACAGCAAGGCAGGACAGGGGCTCAGGCCATGCTTTATTGGGGTCCCACTTGCCTGCTGACCATTCTCTTCCTCTTCCTCATCCATGCTGTCCGCCACACTGCTGCTTTAGGCTGCCAGAAGAATGTCTTGGGAGGAATCCACCGACTGGCTAGGAAAGCTGGTTGGTTCTCCCCCTAAGATCACATGCAGCTGTGCTTAGAAGTGGCATGTTTGTAGTGATGATCCAGACCATCGGTTAGCCTCTTCTGATATGAGTGCATCAGCTCCTTTATTTTCACACTGCACTGCTGGGCATTTCTGGCATATCCTTTCTCTTTCATGCCCATTGCATTCTTGACATAGATATTCTGCATTTCTTTTGCAGGTTTGTAGATTTGCAAAAACAGATCCGCTCTCCTACACAGCAGTGATGTCTACTATAAAGTCCCTGAGCTGCCCGATTCAGACCATGGGCTTATATCTGGTAACCCATATCCCAGGTGAATGCTCTAACCCCAAAGATATTGGCTATTCTGGGCTGGGTTCTTCCTCACTTTTGATGAAAAAAGGCTCAATTTTGTGTCTATGAAAAACTTTAAAAAAAAGTAAAAATCCCAAATATTTTCAGAAACCTCCTGCCCCCACTTATGCCCAGGTGGGCTGGGAGTGGATTTTCTCTGTCCAGAAATTCCATCTTGGGTCTAAATCAGGTGTTGTTGACATTAAGATGTGATTCTCTCTTCCACTCAGAAAGCTGATTAACATGAGTTATGTGCCACCTATGTAAATCTTCTCTCTTCAGTCAGATCTGGGCTGCTGGCCCTCAAAATCTTTGGAAATGTTTCTGTTAAAAATCCGTTTAGTTTCTCTAACAGAAATGGTGTGGTATGTTGTGTTTTTCCTGCCAAGGTATTCTACACTATATTTGATATTTTGTAATCCTTCACAGGAAATGGTGTTTTTAATTTTTTCAGTCTGTCAGATTTGAGAATTTGCATTTCTTTCCAGCCTCTTATGAATTGTCAGAATCCAGAAGTAATGAAAAACAGCGAAATGACCCCCAAAGTAAAAAAAATATTTTCTGATAAATTGTTTCGATAAGGATCTAGGGGTGGGCAATAATTTTGGACTGGGGACCACTTCAGAAATTTTTGAAGTGGCCCTGGGCCACCCTGCAAGGGGTGGAGCCTCAGGCAAAAGGGGCAGAGTGAGGACACTTCCTGCTTCCCAGGAAGGAGGGGTCAGGAAGGAATTTTCCTCCAGGGTAGATTGACAGAGGCCCTGGAGGTTTTTCGCCTTCCTCTGTAGCATGGGGTACAGATCACAGCTGGAGGATTCTCTGCATCTTGGGGTCTTTGAACCATTGTTTCAAGGACTTCAATATCTGAGATATAGGTGAGAGGATTATTCTAGGAGTGGTGGGTGAGATTCTGTGGCCTGCATTGTGCAGGGGGTCAGACTAGATGATCATAATGGTCCCTTCTGACCTTAAAGTCTATGAGTCTATGAGTCTAAGTCAAATTAAATGGTCTGCAGTAAATAATTTGTTGTTATGAATTAGTGTTAAAAGCAACATTATGCAACAAGTCATCTGTTTATGAGGAGAAATACCAGAACCCCACATTTTAATAAAAACTAAGTAGGCTTTAATGGTTAGATTTTTTTTTCTCTCTGGGTCTAATCCTCAACTGTGGAAAATCTCTGCTTTCACTTCATTGCAGCTATGTTGATATACTTCAGGTCAGGATCTAGTTTTCTACATTTATTCTGTTCCCCCAAGTCAACTGAGAAATAAATCCTCACTTAAAAGGCACAGCATTCCCTTGTTCTCTGACTCTGAATTGGATAAAATCTGAGGCTATGAACACTATTCTTAAATTGGTAGTGGCCTTTGATTCTAGTCATGTTGAAAATACTTCAGATATGGATGAGGGACAAGCCCTGTGTTCTCCAGGAGTGCTCTTTTGGTCCCCCACACTCCAGGCGTAAACATTACTTGACTCTAAATTTGCCCTAAGATGAGTATTTTTCAGGTTGTATGTTATTTGCCAACTGTGTTAAACCAGACAAAGCCTTTGTCATTCATACCGTAATTGAAAAAATAATGTATGAAGAATTGGCTCAGCCAGAAAATATCTTTATCACAAATGACTTCCAAGATGTGGAATGTCTTCAAAAATATTTTTCACGTTGCCAAATATCTATGCAGTTAATGTGAATATTGGGAGAGTGGAGTAAAGACACCTTTATGGTTCATGAGGTATACTCTTATGTGTGTAACTCAATAGTGTTGAAATAATTAAATAAGAAGACAGCTTCTACAGTGTGTGTTTGTGTGTGATGCATGTCTCTGTACCCCCATTCATAAGATATTAAATATGTTTTTGCCCTTTGTTAGGATCACTTTCAACATGTCATTCTGCCATTCAGTCTAATATCTTTCCTAAACTATTTGCACAAGTTCTTGATCAGTTTACATTTCTGAGAGAACGAGGAATAAAAAATTATCCATATTTCAGTAAAGGTAAACTCTTAATAGAAAATGACATCGAGACAAAGGTGCTTTAGATACATTACCAATAGGCACTACACAGCTAATATTCAGAAGTGTCTATCCTTCCTAGCACATTTATTGTCTAGAGGATTACAAGCCACTAAAACTGAGGAGTATAGAGAGCCTCCCCCCCTCCCCCTTCCCAAAGTAGATATGAAGTAGAGGATCAACCTAGAGAAATTCTATTCTCTAATCAGATCATGACTCGACGATATCGCAGTCCAGACACAATTGTTATCACAATTAGAGCTAGTTTACATATCAAACTTCTGCAGCTTTTTTTTTCACCTGCATCCTAATTTGTTTGTTCATTCATTAACTGAAACAGTATGGAAATGAAGGTACCTTCTTATAAACTGGTGATATTATGCCAAATAATATTAACTAGTGCATTATGTATCTTACTGATAATGAATCGTAAGTGTGAAATACAAATAATAGATTCAGTGAGAAAGAACATACTAACTGACACAAAGACCATTAATCAACAGTAAACAAAGCATGGTTTGGAAGGATGAGTGTTACAGCATTTATCCTCATCCTGTTAAAATAAGCATTCTGCATTATGGAGGCAAATTGATTTTAATATTTGATGACCTACAAACTCACTTGGACAGGTATCTTGAAGGTATTTGGTCTTATATTACACTGAAGGTCTTGTCCTTTACCTTTTAAATAAAGGCCATTCTTTCTCACCCAGCTATTATTTTTTCATTGCTGCTTTAATCTTATGTCCTGGGCTTAAAAGTAATGTATTAACGTCTCTAAATCTAATTTTTAGTTGCCTAATGAATAGCTTTTCTAAAATTTTCTGTTTTCAGAGCTTCTCATTTTAAGGTGATATTTTTACTGCTGTCATTTGTTTCTCATGTAAAGTTAAGATAACCTTCAGCCTTTTCTTGTGCATTTATGTAATTCATTATTTTTAAAATATTGATAAGTTGACAGTCAGTACAGTACTAGGGTTTCTTCCTGTACTCATTTCAAACTTGCATATTAATTAGGAAGTTGTAATGTTCTCTGTTACTTTATCAAAAAGTGTTGCCCATTGAGAGAAAGGGAAACTTTTATATAAATGAGAAACAAAATTTTAGGTATTACATCTGCCCCAAGTCCCCCAGGCAGTTTTTGGGTTCATTTCATTCATATTTTCTGCACAAACATCAGGGGAAACTGACTAAAAGGAATACTTATTACTGGCAGCACTCAACAAATGGTGATTGGAATGTCATTGTGTTATACATACATCCAGGTACGCTCCCTGCACTAACGTCTTTAAGCTTAATCTTTAGGAAACAATTGCTCTGACTATGCACAAATATTGAATGCACAAAGTAAGCAAATTGCAATACATATAAATATATATTTTCTTCTCTAATCTCTTGCCATGTGCCATTCTTCATACCTAAACTAAGGTAGATTAACTAGGTTAGTTGGGCTCTGTGTGCGCTATTTTTGGCACAAGTGTTTACTTTTGGCCTTATTTCCATCCATAAATAATTCCTTGCTCTCTTCTTGAGCCATAAAGTGACAGATTTCAGGAAAGCATTTCAATTTTTTCCTCTGAGCTATATCCCCACTGTTTGGCTTACAGTTTTAAGAGCTTTAGTTAAAGCCTCTTGAGAGTATTTTATTTTAGAACATTGTTGCTATGGAAGATGTTTGTTTGAAAATGTGAAAACAAACCCTCTCTATGCCAGATCATCTGTTCTACTTCTGTAGATGGAAGGGAGTACAGAACCAACCAAATTTCTTCCAAAGAAGGCCTCTAAAATTATTTCATGCACGCTTTGCCCTGGTCTACACAAGGGGGTTATTTTGAAATAACTCCCTGTATTTCAAAATAACAAGTGGAGTGTCCACACTACCAAGCCCGTTATTTCAAAATAACAAGCTGGTTATTTAGAAATAACAATTCCTGCTTTCCATGAGGAATAATGCTTATTTTAAAATAGTTATTTCAAAATAGCGGTAGTGTGGGCACTCCTGCTGCTATTTTGAAATAAATACTTCCTAGAGTAACTAAAAGTAATTACTCCCCACTGCTTCTTGGGGCTGTAAGTCAAAGTAGCATGTCCACAGGAGGATATAGACCACCCTTGGTCCTGCCATGAGGGCAGGGGACTGGACTTGATGCTCTCTAGATGTCCCTTCTAGTTCTAGTAATCTATGATTCTGTGATTCTATGAATGACTTCTTTATAGTGCTTACTGCAGAGAGCATGAAGCCAAGCAAACTGAAGGAGCATTTTGAACGAATCCGTAAAGCATTTGAGGGAAAAGATATTGAATATTTTAAGAAAAGGAATGCATGTTGAAATCCTCTTATTTGGATTCAACTGGTCAGTTTGCAAAGACAAATGAAGCTGTTCTTGAAGCATCCTATAATATTGCTCTCCGAATTGCTGAATGTAAAAATCCTCATCCAAGTGGAGAGGATCTCATCAAACCATGTGTGGTTGAAATAGGGAGACTTGTTCTTGGGGAGCAACATGTGAAAAAGCTGGATCAGGTGTTACTTGCAAATTACATCCTGAAACAGCACATTTGAGATGAGCAAAGACATTTTGGATCAAGTAGTTGCAGAGATGAAAGCTGGTCTCTATTTTGCATTTCAGTTGAACAAATCAACAGATGTTGCCTCCTGTGAACAATTACGTGTGTATGCTCGGTACATAAAAGGTATTTCTGAAGGAGGAATTCCCATTTTGTGAATCGCTGATCAGTACTGCACATGGAGAAGACATGTTCAGGACATTGCAGAATTTCTTCATCAATAAGAGGTTACAAGAGACAAAATTAGTTGGTATGTGCACTGATAGAGCACCATCGATGATGGGAATTCATTGTGCAAGTCACCACTCATGCCACATTTACCCACTGTGAGCTTCATAGATATGCTTTGACTCTGAAGACACTTGCACCAAATCTTAGCGAAGTGTTCTGTGTAGTTGTTAAAATTGTTAATCATATCTGATTTAGTGCTACAAATTCCAGAATGTTTAAAGTATTATGTGAAGAGGTTGGAGATGAATTTAGTGCACTTCTGTTTCATACAGAAGTTTGCTGATTATCGCATGGAAAAATCTTAAACCGAGTGTTGCAACTAAGAAAAGAAACATCAATGCTCTTTGAAAGAGCAAGATCTGCTAAAGAGGAAGAATTGTTTGGGAAAATAATAGACCATACATTCACTATAAAATTAGCATTCCTTGCAGATTTTTTTACTGAAATTAATCAGCTAAACCTCTCTCTACAAGGAAATATGGTGAATATTCTCACAGCTCAAGACATAGTTACTAGCTTCCTAAATAAGCTCTAGCTTTACCAACGTAGGGTTGAAGCTAGTGATGTATCTGTGTGGTTAGAATTGACAACTCTGCTTGAGGCAACCAAACAGAAGTGTTCATTTGCTGATATCCTAAGACACTATTGGTAACAGAATCAATCAGCAGATACTTTGCAGATATAAAACTTTTTCACATGAATGCAGGGATTGTGAGACTATTTACAGTGGAAGAAAAAGTAATCAAAGACAAGGGTGTCAAGGCGAAAACAGAATTCCTTGGTCTACGAGAAGATAACACATTGAAAGCAGATTTTCCAGATTCTGATCTGGCAATTTTTTGGTGAAAAGCTGGTTTAAAATACCCGTTTCTCTCTGACAGAGATCTCAAACTTCTAACCCCATTTGCCACTACGTATTGCTATGAGGTTGGCTTTTCTATGGTGGTCAACATTAAAATGAAAGCAAGGAACAGATTGGATCTTAATCATGACTTGAGATGTGTGACAAAACCTCGTATCCCTAAGCTACTCAGCAGAAGCAGTATCAATCTGCACACTGAGAAATTCATCTGAGAAATGCTATTTTGATGTGTTTTCATTTTCTGAATAACAAACCTAATATAGAAGTTTTAAAAATGCAATAGGTGTTCAATTTTGTTCAACATAACGTATGAGGAAACAAAATACAATAAAAATGATTAATTGTAATTTTATTTTTGTCTATTGCCATTTTAAAAAGGAGGAGGGGTAATTTTGGTTTATCGGTTACGTTTAAGGAGTAACTGTAGCACAGTGGTTCTTAACCTCTTTGGCACTGTGTTGAGAAGATGCAACAATGGAGTGACATCCAATGTAAAACATGGGTCTTTTCTCATATGGAAAGTACTTTCATGAAGTATGGAAGATTCTGAGGTTTAAATTTGGGATAATGGTAGATGGCACAATATTTTAGGAGATTGTTCTATGGAAAATACACATGGAAAAATTGCAAATACATCCATCCCTTTACCTGTTTATTTCCCATATAGAGATATTCTGTCCCCAGTTAGTGTGAAGACCTCACCAAACAATATGTATTCCTTTTTTTTCCTGCTTATTTAGAGTAGCAAAGAAACTGATTTTCCTATGTTTCTTTAAAATACCTTTCACATTGCACTGTACAAATAACTTTCAATGGAACACTTTCTAGTTAAACATGGTGGTATAAATTACAGATTGTATATGTTTATTCCCTCTCCTGGCAATTCAAATTTTATCTTAATGAGGACTGAAGGGTAAAGCCATTAGTTAGCTTTATTTCTCATCTTCACAGGAGGAATCAAACTTTTCTTTCTGTTCAGGCTTTTCCCTGTCTGAGAAGAATAGGTTTATCCTCATTCTTGTCTCTGTACAGGTAGATACTCCTTTAATTCAAGCACTGGAACTAGGAATATAGGAAAAGCCTGTTCCCTACATTCATGTTTTCCTTCCGTTTCCAATCTAGCATGACAGACTTTTCAATAGAAATGATGATTTCTACTCAGAAGAGGGAGTCATAGGAAAATGCTTGTGTGACAGGGTACATTCACATAAGATCCCTTGGGATTGTTCCCAGGTGTGCTGATTAAGCCAATGGCACCCACCTTCTTGCTCTCTGGGGATCCCGATAACCCTGTCCTGCTATGGTCTTCCTCAGCCAAAGTGCAGAGCTTCCCAAAAAACAATGCAGACACTGAATCACTTCAGCTCTGGCAGAATGCAGTTCTAGGGCACAGAAACCAACCCTCAGAAGGGATCAACCCCCCAAATAAAGCCATCATGCTCAGAGTAAAAGTTTTACACAAAGAAGGCTCATGAAGATATTCGTCCTCTTTATCAGTGAAAGAAATATGGACACTGGTCATCCCTCCCACTCCTCCCCCCCACCCTGTAACAATTATTTACACTGGGCCTGGTAGTAAACAAAAGTGTTTTTATTAAATACAAACAGTAGGACATAAGTGGTTGAAGTTTTATTGCTGCATGAGGTGCTCACAGATTGGAGAGGAGGGGCCCTAGAGAGGATTAAGCAGTTAATTTGAGGATTAAAAAGACCTCCATCTGTTAGAAAATGTACAGATGTACTCGCCACCATCAAATAGTAGGAATACGTACAATGTCTGCAGTTTCAGTATCAGCAATTCTAGATGATATATGTGTTCGTTTCTACCTCTCAATCAGTACTCAGCTTTTATAAGCACCTTAGCATAATACTTCATTGGATGATGCCTGCAGATAAAGTACCAGGATATTATGGTCCCGGGCAAAATAAGTTAATTCCAGCTAATCGTTGCAAGGCTGCCTGGGAGCTTTGGACTGGTACTATGTGTACACATGAATTCTAGATATGGGAAATTGAAAGAGAAATTTGTCTTCTAAATTGCATTCCTGTAAGAGGCTACCAGTAATCTATGGTGACGGGAGAATCCATTTTCAGTTAATTGTGTAGAATTATTGATTATGGTTAGTTAGGTATTTGTACATATAGCTGGTTGCTAAGCTCCACACTCTTAGAGAGTGTGGGGCAATCTTGCTACCAAAACTTATGCAGCAAAGTTATTTTTAGTTATTCAGAAAAGTGAGTGAAAGTGATTAACAGGTAAAACAAATGCTGGGGGTGGGGGAGGTTGGTCTAGTTTTAATAAATATATACCACACACACATAGACAATGAATAGACCACAACCCGATTTTCAGGCTGACGTTGTGTTCTGCTGTGGAGAGTGTGTTTTACTCACTGGGAATAAGAGGATTTGTTTTTTTCAGGTTTTTTTTCTTATGGTAAAGAGTCAGGAAATAGTATTAACTAAACAAAGCAATTAGAAAGAATTAAATAAAACCTTTTCCTGCTCAGTAGAAGTGGACTTAGAAAACATCTTACATTACATAGAATGGCATGAAACATCAGGTTTTTTTTCTAGCAGTAAATTAGATACATTATACCAAAAGGAGCTTAGTAAAACTTGGAACGTTTTGTGTTTTGTTTATTCGGGTAGGGAGAGGAAGGTTCTTAAAACACAGTAGTGGGGGGGAGCGTGTATTTATTTTATGTGCACAATGCTCCTTACTCTATCTTCTGTAGCTTTTTAATGGTGGATTTTGTAAAGGGAGGGAGAGAGTAAAGAATATGGAAACAGTTTTTTTTTTCCTGAGCAGTGTATTATCTAACAGTTTACTGTTCCAGAGAATAGTTTGGCAAGTCAACATTGGCAGGGGATACAGCAAAACAGAAGTACTGCCATCAGCATTAACATGCTCCTCACATTCAGCTCTGAGTGAGTACACATGACAATATTTAGTTCAGATTTTCCAGCTGTCTGGTGCTCCTAAGATTCTTTGGTGGATCTTTCAACAAAAGTTTTTGGGTGCTTCCACTTATTTCCTCAGTAACATGTTACTGTTTTTGCTTCTGGGAAAATCATGTGACTTTAATTTTTCAGTCTCTTTAGATTTGGAGGCAAGATTACTAAATTGAAAATAAATGGAATTTTTCCTGCCCCTATTTGAATTAAATAATACATTAATTATAGTATTAACTACATCTTTAAAAATTCTTGGAGTCTTGATACTCCTCAGTTTCCTAGTGCCAATTTGATAGAGAGATGACTTCAATATATTTTAAAAAACCTATGCCATACATATGCACCTGCTTTCTTCTAAGATATGAATTTTCTCTCTTTTTAAAGATGTAGTGCTGTGTTACCATAATTTACTTTCCTTTATATAGTTTGTTTCTGCAGCATATGGGAGTTTGTTTAATTATGGAATAGTTTTAAAAAAAAGCATAAGACAGAGATGCCTGACAGTGAACAAATGGTCACACTTCACCATGCGAAATCTGTGAAATTTTTCAAACTATCAACTACCCAATAGGGATGTAAAATATCAATTAATTGGCTAATCAAATAGCTGACGCAATTTGCATCAACTATTCAATTAGTTGATAAGGGCCCCTCCACCGTTGAAGCGTAGCAACAGCCCCAGGGCTGTTGCTACACCTGAAAGGCGAGAGCAGTGCGGGGAGCACGGGCCATTTGAAAGCGGCAGTGACGCATGGGGACCGGAGTCCACTAAGACTGTGAGCTGACCCCAGGCTGCATGCAGCGCTGCCACTTTGAAACTCCGTGAGCAGCCTGGGGCCAGCTGGGGACTCCCAGCTGGCCCTGGGCTGCTAGCGGAGTTTCAAAGTGGCAGACCCTGGGCTGCTCATGGAGTTTCAAAGCGGCTGACCCCAGGCTGCACGCAGCACTGCTGCTTTGAAGCCCCCCTCCACTTCCCCCTCTCCCCCGCCTTGCCGCCTCTTTCTGATAGAGGCAGCAAAGGGGGGGAAGTGACGAGTCGATTAGCGTATCGAGTATCTGTCAGCTGATGGTCAGGGCAGTGTGTGTGTGTGTGTGTGTGTGTGTGTGTGTGTGTGTGTGTGTTATACACCCGAGTCTTCAACTGCTGGGACACAAGGTCCTGTCGCAGTGAGCGGCCTTAGGGGAGGCTGACGGACGCCCCGAGAAGTTTAACGTCCGTGTCTTTGACCTCTAGGACCAGATCCCTTCGCGGCGGGCAGCCAACAGGCTGACAGACGCCCCAGAGTTTACAGGGAGAGCTTATTACACCTCAGACTTTGACTGCTAGGATACAAGATCCCTTCGCAGCGGGCAGCCTAGGGAAGGCTGAGAGATGCCCCACGGATCTGTCCTCTGGAAGCGACACGATCCAAACGCCCAGCTCTGCCTGTATCTGTCCCTTATGACCGGCTGGAGTTCTTTTAAATTGTGCTTGGTTCTGTTACAGCAACTGAAAGACTCAAGTTAAAGCTTAAACAGTTACAGGTTTATTAAAGAAGCTTATAAATTATATGGTTACAATGGCTATTGCTCTATTTCTTAACTGCTAGCAAATATAGATCTTAAAAATGGTTACAAAGAAAATAAAGATAGAAAATAGAAATAATGGTACCAAGTGACAGCTTAATCTTTAAAGAGCTCTAAATCTATGTGTACACTTAAGACAAAGGACACATCCAGGTACAATTTTTACCCCCTTCTGTGCCTCTCGACTCCAGCGTATCAGACCAGGGCTGGTCCCTCAATTCCTAGGAAAGACAAATACGAGGTGGGCGTCCCCGTGGAACCTCGGGAGGCCAATCACCTAACCCGACCAGCAGATAGATGGTAGATTGACGCTCAGAGTAAGTGTGCTGATGGACCCATCTTTATACCCATAGGGGCCCATATCCTCTTTCTTATCTAAGATGCCAAATTGTGCTGGTCCGTCTTTGACACACCAGCTCTTACAAGGGAGTTTCAACTTAATTTACACTTGCAAGAAAGATAACTAAATTGTGAGTACTGGACATTCTTTACTGGGCGGGAGATTCCTCCCCCCGGACGAGTGTGTGTTCGTATCAATATGGGTTTCAGTCAAGGGCACTCCTCTGCAGCCTCTTGGTCAGCAATTGGCGTGTCTCTGTTTATAGCCATCCAGGGTCACAGCAGCCAGCATATCTGGGCCTCCTGTCTATGCTTCAAAGACTATCCTGATTTTACTGCTCTGTGTCCCCTGTGTGCTCCAGGCATCTCAGAGAGGGGCAAGCAAGATGTTACCGGGGGGGCGGGTTCCTGTCTGGCTACAGTATCCAATAAGAATTCGCTTATCGGGTAGTCGACTAGTCTACTCATTCACATCCCTACTTCCCAATAGTTTAGTATACAAAGTAGAGAAGGTACTATAGGCCAAATAGGGGGAAAAGGCTATCATCCAAGATATTCAGATGTGACTAGTGATTATGGGCTGCAGCTCAGAGAAAGTTAAGTACCTAAGTCCTATACTGCACAAAATCCCTGTAGGTTCCCAACTTGCTCAATGCCTAAATATTGATGAGAATAGCCCCTAGGCCTCTCTGTTTCTACCTGTAGCTTTGTACCTGCTGTCTCCTTTTGATGGGGGAACTGGATCTTTAGTCTCTTGTTTCTGACAAACAGAGGCTAGGAGCACCATTCCTGTCCATTCTGGCTAATAGCCATTGGTGGACATTATTATTATTAATCCTCTTTGCTCCTAATGGAGCATAAGGCACCAACGAATCTTCTCCAGCCTTCACAGTCCTGAGAAAGCCGGCTGACTTCTTCCCAGGTCGTGCCCTTCCTTTTCATGTCCTCCTCCAGGTGCCCAATGGTCTCCCTCTTTTACGCTTTCCAGGTGGAGTCCATCTGAGTGCCATATGAGGGAGTCTTGTTTCGCTCATCCGAAGGACATGCCCCAGCCATCTCCAGCGTCTCTGCTTGATCTCGTCCACAACATTGTTGATGCCAGTGCGCTGGCTTATCTCCTTGTTTGTAACATGCTGTTCCCAGCGGACTCTGAGGATATGACGAAGGCACCGTCCTTCAAAACATCTGAGTCTGCTCTCAATCTTCTTGTTAGTCCTCCAAGTCTCTACGGCATACAGCGGGACTGAGCGCACATTCGACCTATAGATCTTCAGTTTAGTCCTGGTCTGCAACAGTGACGACTTCCAAATGTTGTTAAGCTTTTGGAAGGCTTGCGCTGTCAGGGCAATTCTAGCGGAGATCTCTTTGTCGATGTTGCTGTCCGCTGAGATGTAACTGCCGAGATACCTGAAGTCATTTACTTCCTCTAACTCTTCACCCATGACGGTGGTTTTATCGGTGTTAGTTGTCCTCAGTTTCATCACTTTGGACTTGCCAGGGTGAATTCTGAGCTTCTGGCTGTCCGGTCAACAATGTCGGTCTTTTCTTGGATGTCCTGCTGATTATGCGCGAGAAGCGCCAGGTCATCTGCGAAGTCGCAGTCCTCAAGCCGAGCGGTCGGTCCCTATAGCACTCCCCTTGATCTGCCCTCAGTGGCTCTGCGCATCACCCAGTCGATGACCACAAGGAAGATAACAGGTGAGATTACACAGCCCTGTCTGACCCCTGTCTTCATGTGAAACCAGTCACTCTGCTGTCCTTCATGTCACACACAGCATTGATTCTCAGCGTACAGGTCCCTCAGGATGTTAATGACCTTCTCAGGGAACCCGTATGCTTGTAGAATCCTCCAGAGTGAGGGGTGGTGGATGCGATCAAATGCCTTCTCAAAAATCAATGAAGTTAATGTAGAGCGAAGAATTCCACTCTATTGACTGCTCCACTATGGTGCGTAGGACGAAGATCTGATCCGTGCACGACCTTCCACTTCTGAAGCCAGCCTGTTCTTCCCTGAGGATTTTCTCAATGCCCTTTCACATTCTCTGTAGCAGGACTCTACAGAAAATCTTTCCTGGCACAGACAGCAGATTAATGCCTCTCCAATTCACGCAGATGGACAGATCACCTTTTTTGGGTAACTTCACAATGATGCCCTTCTTCCAGGCCTCCGGTACCCTCTCTTCTTCCCAGACCCTGTTGAAGAGACCCTTCAGAGCTTGTGCGCTTGCCTTGGGGTCTGCCTTAAGCATTTCAGCAGTGATCTGGTCTTCCCCGGGCGCTCTCTTGCCCTTCATCTGTTTGATAGCGTCCGCTATCTCCAGCTCACTGATGTCCCCACATTCCATGTCTACTTGGAAGTTCATACTTCTAATATCAGCCTCTTCCTCTGGGTCTGGTCTGTTGAGAGTCTCCCTGAAGTGTTCCATCCACCTGATGAGCTGTTCTTTTGCTGTCACCAGCATTTTCCCGTTCTTGTCTCTTACTACAGTAGACTTGTTGGTAAAGTCTCCTATAAGAGTCTTGGTGATCTTGTACATTGTCCTAGTATCACCTCTGTCTGCTGCTGACTGAGCCTCCATGGCAATATTGTCCACGTACGCTCTTTTATCTCTTTGCACACTTCTCTTCACGGCAACGTTTAGGTTCCTGTAGACCTGTACAGCTGTTATTTTATCTTCGTCACTGCCTGCAAGTGTGCGCTGTTTAACCGCCTTTCTGTTCTCAATGAGCTACCATGCAGCATCTGAAATCCACTCCTTTCTCTGTTTCTTCTTGTACCCCAGTACAATCTTTCTGGCTTCCAGGTATACCTTCTGGATCTCCTCACAGTGGATATTAATATCATCTGCTATCAGGTGTTTGAGCAGGCTGAATCTGTTGGACAGCTCTAGAGTGAACTGGATCTTTACTGTTGGATGTTTTAGTCTACTGGAGTCAAAGAGCTGGCCACCAGTCTTTCTGTCTGTCCTTTCTAGCCATTTCAGCTTGAGCTACAGCTTACAAAGAAGAAGGTGGACATATCCATTGGTGGACATATCCACTATACATTTATCTAACTCTCTTTTTTGAACCCTGTTATAGTCTTGAGCTTCACAACATCCTCTGGCAAGGAGTTCCACAGGTCGACTCTGTGTTGTGTGAAGAAGTAGTTCCTTTTGTTTGTTTTTTAAACCTACTACCTATTAATTTCATTTGGTGACCCCCTAGTTCTTGTGTTATGGGAAGGAGTAAATAAGTCATCTTTATTCATTTTTTCTACACCAGTCTTGACTTTATAGACACCTGTCATATCACTCTTTTTCCAAGCTGAAAAGTCCCAGCTTATTAATCTCTCCGTATATGGCAATAATTCCATACCGCTAATCATTTTTGTTGCCTTTTTGTGAACTTTTTCCAATGTGAAGATATCTTTTTTTGAGATGAGATGACCACATATTCAAGATGTGGGCATACCTTCGATTTATACAGAGTCATGAAGACATTCTGTCATTCTCTAGCCATTTTTAAAGGATTCTTAACATTCTGTTCCCTTTTTTACTGTTGCTGTATATTGAGTGGATGTTTTCAGAGAACTATCTACAATTACTCCAAAAATATCTTTCTTGAGTTTTAGCAACAAATTTAGTCCCCATCACATTATACATATAGTTGGAGTTTTGTTTTGCAATATGCATTGCTTGGTATTTATCAACATTAAAATTCATTTGCCATTTTGTAGCCCAGTCATCTAGTTTTGTGAGATCCTTTTTAAACTTTTCATAATCTGCTTTGGACTTAACTATTCTCAGCAGATTTGTGTCATCTACAAATTTTGCCACCTCATTGTTTACCCCTTACTCCAGATCATCTATGAATATATTGAATAAGATTGGTCCCAGTGGACTCCTGGGAGACACCACTAGTTACCTCTCTCCATTCTATTTATTCCTACCCTTTGTTTCCTATCTTTTAACCAGTTATCAGTCCAGGGGAGGACCTTCCTTCTTACACCAACTAAACTATCGTGGGATAACAGTCCATGGCAAGGGACCTTGTCAAAGGCTTTCTAGAAAACTAAGTACACTATATCCGGGGCTGGCAAAGGGGAGAGGCAAATGGGGCAGTTGTTCTGGGGCCCAGTAATTTAAAGGGGCCTGGGAGTGGTGGCTGGAGTCACAGGCCCTTTAAATCACTGTTGAAGCACTGTACCAGGTGGATGGTTCTGAGAGCTGGGGGTGGGAGTGGCATGCTCTGGATGGTGCTGAAGACTGGTTGCCCCAGCCCTGCCCCCTTCTTCTCAAGGCCCCGCCTATTCCAGAGGTGCAAAGCCACCCCATGCACATATCTTGCCCAGGGGCCTATGGTGGCTGTCAGCCCTGCTGACTATGTCCACTTAATTCACCTTGTCCACATGATTGACCCCCTCAAAGAATTCTAGATTGGTGAAGCATTATTTCTCTTCACAGAAACCATGTTGACTTTTCCCCAGCCAATTATATTCATCTACGTGTCTGAGAATTCCCTTCTTCACTAAAGTTTCAACCAGTTTGCCTGGTACTGAATTTAATATTATTGGTCTATAATTGCCAGGATCACCTGTAGAGCCCTTTTTAAAAATCAGCATCAGATTAGCTATCCTCCAGCCATTTCACTGACATAACGTTGTCTATAGTGATGGTTAGTTTGTCATAGCTGCACCTCTTGGGAATATGGACTTTTTTCACACTAAACCTTAGGGAGGTGGATTACCTACACTGATGAGAGAACCCTTGCTGTCATTGGGGCTGAAGCGCTACAGTGGCACAGCTGCAATAAGTGAGGCCATGTCTGATGTTCCAGAGATTGATCTTTTGGCATTCAATTTAGCAAGTCTAATATAGACCCCAAAGTCAAATGCCCTGGACAGCCAGCCTCCGGTACTTCTCTTTTTATGAAGAATAAGGGAAGCCGATAGGAATGTTTGCTCCTGTCTGCCTCTGCATGGACAGTGTGAAAATGTGATTTAAGATACATTGACTCCAGCTATGTAATTAATGTAGCTGGATCTGCATATCTTATTTCAACCTTCCACTGTAGTGTAGACCAGGCCTGAGTGTGTTTTGTTTGCTTTGTATTTTAGGAACGTGTCATATTTGTGTAAAGTATTTAGTTCTAATTGGATTGCACAGCAGATTGCTCAGAATTGCAGGTTCCAAAGGATGAAGAATTAGAAAAATCTAACACAAATAAAATGAACTTTGTCACCCAATCAATGTCTAGCTGAGGTATTGTACTGGACAAAGCCCAAATTATAAGTAGCAACTGCAACTTAGTAGAAAAGATTTACTCACAGTCCTCACTGTCAGTTATAATTTGGTCTTGCCAAAAGATATCCCCAAATTTGAAAAACAGCTGAACACACATCACAAATTCACGAAAATTGTGCAATTTCTCATATGCAATATTTATATCTTTAATAGCGCTTCCTTATTTACTGAGACACTGGGAAGCTATACTTCCTTCCAGAGTGCACAGAATTATTTAAGTTCACTCATAAGGGGAGAAATCCACTCCCAGATATTTTCCATATTACAAAAATTCCTTCTCTGTCAAGTGTTTTTCCACTAATCTTGGGACAGAGGCAGTCCTTTGAACATTTTCCCTCTGCCATTCATAACTCAACTCTAAGCTTTGAAGATATGGCCGCTAGTTTATACATGGGACTAACCATGTGCTTTCGGTTAACACGTAGTATTTGCTGATTTGGGGCCCTATTCCTTTCTGAGCCTCCCTAGCACTGGGAACCCTGCTGTATTACAGCCATATCTGTATACCTTCTGCTATACTTTGCATTATACTTTCCTTTTGTCCCTCCTCGGCAAACTGTAGAATTCAGCCTTTTTATTGCGGCAGGAGCTCTCCCAGATCTGGGGCAGCTCAGCAAGGACTGGTATACTGAAGCTTTTCTTTTGGCCCCTGCTCATCCCATTGTAGGTTCATTTCTCTGAAACCATTAGGTCATCTTTTGGTGCCCCTCTAGCTCCTGCTCTGCCTTATCTTTAGTCCTTCCTCTTTTGTATTTAGTTTCTTCTTCTCTCATATGCAAATCTCACTTTGTGTGTACAGGTAAAGCGTAATAAGAAACAAGCAAACCATCCCTTAGTGGCGGTAGCGCTCATAATTCATATTGGGGGTTCGGGATAATGTTAGTCCATTCAGACATGAAAAGTAATTTAATGTTTTCATATAGTTCTCAACAGTTATCTATTCTCATAGGGTATGTCTACACTGCAAAGTTAATTTGAAATAACAGCCGTTATTTCAAATTAACTTTAATAGCGTCTGTACATGCAAACCGCTATTACAAATTTAATTCGAAATAGCGGAGCCCTTAATTCAAATTTGGTAAACCTCATTCTAAAAGGAGTCATGCCAAATTCGAAATAGCTATTTCGAATTAAGTGCTGTATAGGCACTTAATTCGAAATAGGGGGCCTCCAGTCCTTCCCAGGGAGCCCTGGTGGCCGCTCTGGGCACAACCAGGAAAACTTACTCTCCTGTCCCCCAGCCCCGGAGCTATTAAAGGGGTAGATCCTGGCCACAGTGCCTGTGCCAGCTCCAAGCCTGCCAGCCCAGAGCCATCAGTGGCCACCGGGGCCCCTGACCCAGTGGCCCCAAAACATGAGCCAATAAGCCACTGGCAGCCACCCCTCCACTGCTCCCCAGGAGCAATCTGCCAGCTCCCAGGAGCCTGCCAGGGGCTGGAGAAGGCGGGCACCTTCCTGGTCCAGGGTGGAGATCATGGACCTTATTCAGGTTTGGGGGGGATGCCCCCAACGTCCATGATCTCCTCACTAGATGGAGGAACGCGGCTGTCTATGGCAGGATAGCTGCCAGCCTGGCCACCAAAGGCCACATGTGAACCCAGGAGCCAGGTTTGCATGAAACTCAAGTTGGTCCAGCGAGACCCCCAACCCTGAGCTTCCCCTCTCCCTTCTTCCCCTTGCTTCCCCCTTCCAGCTCCCTCCTCCCAGGTTTCCCCCTCCTCTCTCCCACCCTCTCTCTTCCCCTCTCCCACCTTTTCCCAGTCTCCCCAGAGGTTCATCCCCCCCAGTTTTGTTCAGTAAACACAGTTTCTATTTTTGAACATACGTGTCTTTTATTTGACATCAGGAAGGGGGGCTAGGGAGGGGTAAGTGGAAGGACATGAGGGAGGAATGAGGCACAAACCCCCGGTGGGAAGGACTGGGGAGGCTCTGAGGGCTCCTTGGGGTGGACGCTCTCCCTCAGGGCCTCCTGGATCCTGACAGCCCCCTGATGGACCCTCCGGATGGCAGCCTGCAGCAAGTGCAGCCGGGCTGATGGCAACGACCCCACGAGACGCACAGGCGTGCCCAGGGGCAGCTCTGGCTTCATGTGGCCGAATGCTGTGGTGTCCCAAGTTCAGGCACTCAGGGTACTCCAAGACGGGACTGCTTTGCTGTCCCTCATCAAGGTAGACAAGCAAGTGGGGAACCCTGAGAACCGTCTGTCCAGTTTGGGGGTAGGGTCCCTTTAAGCACGGAGTTCAGTTAGCCTCAGGCGGCAGCCCCACACACTAAGTCCTAACCTGATGCCCTGCCGGCACTGGTTCCGGCCAGTCTTAACTTCAGTTCAGGGTCCACTCAGTGTGGACGTGCTATTTCGAAATAGCAAAACGCTATTTCGAAATAGTTTTTGTGTATAGATGCGTTATTTCAAATTAGCTTAATTTGAATTAACCATTTCGAATTAAGTTAATTTGAAATAGCGCTGTAGTGTAGACATACACATAGTTATTTATATTTTTTAGTTGTGCAACTCACAATGATAAGGAGAGTTAATATTAAATATATCCATATTGGTTTAACTAAATTAACATGTTACCAACGATGATGTGTTGCAAGATTGAGATGTTATTCAAAAGTAAATTTCATATTTGGAATAGTTAACTTTGCCAAAAAAATCAATGTTCATATATCGGGGAGCATAATCTCAAACCATTATTTCCCTTTATCTGTTTTCTTGTTTGTTCTTTCAAAAACAAAGACCAAATTAAAATTGATTGCTATAGGACTAGCTAGATATAGGAATCATAACATTGTTAATTAACAGTAAATTCCATCTGAAACTGTTTTCATCTGTGAATCTGAGGAACAAGTGCTAAAATTACTTCAACAAAGCCCTGGTAGAATACCAAGTGTCAAAATAAAATTATTTGATTAGTTAAGACTTGCAAAAATTATTTCCTTTTAAGACTGCACATGAATTTTCTATTATTCCATTTGACATATTTCCAATAAACCTTTGTTCTTTAGCCTTGTGTAACCCCAATTGCATGCTTAGACAAATTAGCTTTCAATGAAAAAAATGATATAAGGTTCAAAAGAGAATGTTCAACTATAATTTACTAGACTTTCTCTGTATCTCCAGGGACCCTTAATGACTGTTTTCAGAAGCTTAAGCACTGAAGCCATGTTTCTGCTTCTGTGTTGCCCTATTTCCAACAAAATCATCTTACATAGTCTATGCAGACATGCAATTTAAACTTGGGATTATGTTCTTCACAGCCAAATTTGTAAAATTTAATAGAATTATCCACCAAGTGCTTTCCTGAAGATGTTAAATACTGGGATAGAATCCAGCATTGCTTGCCTCTTGCTTGTGAAAGCTGTTGCAATTGTAAAGATAACACTACTAATTTTTAATACAGTAGTCAGAATCAATCCTTTCCTAATGCGAATCATGATTTTGAGTGTAGTCTCATGCATTATTTTTTCTTTCTTTGCATTTTTAAAAAAAGGGTGATACACACTGTGAATACCAAGCCTTTGAAAGTCAAATGCTTTATTACTTTACCTTAAAAAACTATATTGATTTTTATTGGCTGTACTTTTGGTCTTTCTTATACTAAGTTTATAAAAGGCAATAATATATAGCCAATACAAATGTGCGGTGGGCTATATCTCTGGAAGAACATACAAAAGGTTTTTAAGTCTTATTTGTCAGAGATTGTGATTCTTCTGTCATTGTAATCTGATTCCATTTTTGTGACCCCTTGTGAACATTAATACATCTTTTTGTAAGACGTGACTGTTACAATCTTATGACTCTGTGGTTATGGTTATCCTTGCATGTTATATGAATGTGACTGATGTTAGATTTTCCTTGTAATCTCCTTCAATTAGTAGAGCTATTTGGAAATTGGATTTGCTGTCCCATGAGAAATTCCAAATTTTGAAATTTGTTTTTTGTCATAGATAAAAGATTGAATATCAACAATATTTATGGAGCAAAAAGTTCTGAAAAAAATCAATTCATGTTTTGTTTACACTGCAGATTTGAAACAAACAAAAATGACAATTTCAGATAAAAATATTTTGTTAGAACAAACCAAAATATTTTTCCGCTTTGTTCAACAGTAGTCTGTGAGTTGCTGGATTCAAAAGTCTGCTTTATTTTTAAGAGGCAAGGCAAGTGAGATACTGTCTTTAATTGGACCAACTTCTGTTGGTGAAGAGACAAGCTTTTCAGCCAAACAGAATTCTAGAATTCTTCTTCAGGTGTGATTTATTGGGGAGTATTTTTCAAAGATGAGACTAAAAAGATGACCAAAAGAGGAAGTAGTGCCCCCATTATAACTTTTAGTCCAGTGATTAGGGCACTCACTTGTAATTATGGAAACCACAGCTCTGAATCCCCTTTCTAAAACAGGAACATGAACCAAAGTTTCCTGTCCATTCCAGGCAGTTCGCTAACCAGGAGGCTGTAATGTTTCCGTGATAGGTCTCTCTCAATTCCCTCTTGTGCGTGTAAGAGATACCAACTGTTGCATGGGCGAACACAGAATACTTAATCGTCTAATAGCAGCTAAGTGTATCAGAAATTTATTTTCAGATGTTCTGTTCCAAAAAGTATTTATTTCAAGGTGTATTCTTACCGATGTGAGATATTAAACAGTTTTATTCAAAACATGCAAACAAAACCCAGCATTTTAAAATTAATCTTTAAATAAATATTCCTTTAAATTTGAAAACCTGCCTTTCTATTTAATGAAGAAAGGGGAAATTCACAGCTGTTAGAATTTATGTTTTTTTCAGTGGCCTTAAGGGACAGATTTTCAAAGTGGCCTCTCCTTTGCTTCCAAATTGGATATTCAAGCCCCAATTTGCTTGCACTACTCATGTTTATAAATTTGCAGGGACTTGGGAACTGAATATTATTTGCAAAGGAACTTGAATGCACAACATTTGATGCTAAATTTCCTTATAATGATATATTGAACTTGGTATTTAATGTCTATCTGGACTCTGTGTTTTCAGACTCAAAATTTAATCCTGATGTCTAGGGTTTAGGATACAGGTTTTTAGCAAGTGTGAGAATTTTAGTTCTATGACTCCTTTAAAAATCAATGTGTAAGTTGCACAGTTTTAAGTATCCTCTGGCTGGCATTTCCCATGAATTTAACATACTTGATAAATTGACTTGGAGATAACTGGATTTTTTCTATACTATTGAATTTCTTAGTCTCAGAAATAAGCTGCAACTCAGTGTTGAAGTTACTCTAGGGTGTTAAATGTTTCATTTTCTTCAGTGAGGGAAACAATTCATTCATGGAATCCATTCCTGATTTCCTCACTACATTTTTTTAGAAATTGGTTAGTTGTGATTTCCTGTCTTTCTGGTAGTGACCTTTCGTCTTGATTTGTTGTTGAATGGAGGGCAGGTGGAATTTGTTGAACCGTTTATCATACAAGTAGTATGAAAATAAACATGCTATAGATACTCTCAGAAAATCACATACCTTCATTCTAAAGACAAATTCCTACCAGCATATTGACCTCCATACCTAGGAAACACAATGCAAATAATGAATAAGTGTCTGTACTATGTAAGTGTGTCCTTTTAGATTATTTTAGGTTTTAAAATATGTCTTTCCCAGGCTTGTGAATAAATGTGCATAAAGTGGCACCAAATCAATACAATACTACTTAAGCAAATTCACCCTTTAAATAAATGTCTATCACTCATCAGAAGCCTTTGTAGACTGAAAGGCTTTGGACCATAATTTAAAGATTACAAAATCTGGCATGTGTCAGGTCCCTGGGGAAAGTCAGCTCCAGAATGCAGAGTAGTTTAATGAGTAATGTGGGTACAAAATATTAGAGATGAATTTATAAGCAAATTGGGCCAATGGACAGCTAATTTGGGTGCAGAATTAAGACTATACTGAAAATGCTGTTGACCACCTCCAGACATTTTAAATATAGGGATTATTAGTATGATGATAAAATGTGGTCTCAGCTGCAACAGTGGTGCTTTGAAGATAAATGGTGTCAGGTAGTTGGTTTTTTAAAATAATATTAAGGTGTGGTGATTTTGTCTGTTTCCTCTGGCTGCCTATGTACATAGTGCTAACATGTGTATATGTTCTGGACACAAATTAATGCAGGGCTACTCAAGTTTGGAAGCCCCATGGGCCACAGTGATACCCACAACACATGCCGAGGGCAACAACTTTAAGTGTGGTTACATGTACATGCAAATATATATGCAAATAGCTTCTTTCACACTAACGGGCATGAATACAAAGATTAAGACTTAAACCCCGGTGCCAGACCCAAACATGACCAGTGTAAGACAGTCAGCACTTCTCAGGTTCTGCCCACAAGGTTAAGCAGCCAACACCTTCCACAATGCCCCAGCGCTCCTGGCACCACCTCCCTGGGGGCTAGAAACACTAACACTCTATACCCGTCTGTTCCAGCCAGCCCGTCTGCTTGCATCTTTCAATGCTCACCCCACCTGGATATGCTTCGCCATTGTGGAGCGTGTTCCTAGTGGAGACCACGTTCAAAGGATCCCACCTGCCAGCCACGTGTTGAGTCCCGCGTAAACCCAAACTTCACTGTGGACCGCAAACAAATGGGCCGCGGGCTGCATGCGGTCCACGGGCCACGTGTTGAGTAGCCCTGGATTAATGAATCAAATATTAGTTTAGAAGGTGTATTTCTCATCCTCAAATGTTATCCCATTGCTTATCTGCACACAAGTTGGAAATGTTGTCAACTTCTGCTCAGGCATTCTTGTTTCATAAGAAACCTGAGCACTAGAAGACTTAGTCTCACTCACCATACATATATACTGTCATTCTCCATCAATATTTGTTATTAATAGTGTACTTTTAAATGTAAAATCATTTTCTAATACATACAGGCTTAGTCATCAAATATCAATGCTATGAGAAACCATGCTGATGACATGAAGAACGAGTGACTGGTTATTATGATAAATTTGTTTTGGATGCAACAAAACTACATTTTGAATTAATGATCTGATTTTTCATTTGCATAATTTGAACAGTACAGAGTCAAATCCTGAAGTCTTTGGTCTAGTTTTTACTCTGCTCCCACTCAGATTAAAACTGAGTCAGGCTCTCAGGACTTGGCCACTAGGTTTGATTACTATATCTGGATTTATGTTGCTTGTAACCATGGTTAAAGCTTGATGAGTTTCAATTTGTTTTCACTGTTAACTTTCACATCTTCCAAATCACTTTTAGCATTTAAAAATTGGTGTTCTTATGAGAGCACTTCTTAGCCAATCAAATATCCTTTTTTGTTCTTGTCATTTAAAATAGTTGTTTGCTTTTGTTGATTAAGAGGATCCTATTCAATCATTTATCCTAGTCTCTTTTAATATATTTGACTGGAAAACTCATTGACACAGAACCATGCATCACACATTTCCACAGAGGCCAGTTGCTTAATGGTTTCAAAATATCCTTACATTCTCACTAGGGTATTTGAAAGAACATGAAAGTAGTTTCTCACCAGTATTACTTCTGTAAGTGAAGGTAATTTAAAATGGTGTTCCTGAAATCAAATGTTTATTTTAACTCTTACGGTAAAACCATCCCTTTGAGAAAGAAAAGAAAAAAATAGAATTAATCTTTCCAGGATTAATCACAGTTTCTCTAATGCCTTGATTTTGTTAATCACAGTGTGCCTTTGTAATACTATACAATAAAATTTGTTTCTAATTTTTGTTAAAATGATAATGGAACTGTCCGCACTGCATAACTGATTTACACAAACTGCAGTCTCCTGAAACTTCACAAATCTAGAATGTTGCTCTAAAGGCCAAAGATAATTTGAGAAACGTAAGTAATATGTGGAATCACAAAGAAGAGTTTCAACCCTAAAATGAACATAAATATTAATTTTAGGAAGTTATTTTATCTAATATATAAAGGGTATGTCTAGACTGGCGGGTTTTTCTGGGATACCTCTGCATCCAGGGAATGTGTTTGCTCTTCCACTTTTTTTTTGCAGAAGAGCAAACACGCTCTTTTGGGGAGCCCTGTATACCTTGTTCTACGAGGAATAAGGGATCCTCTGAAAGAAGAGGCTTTTCCACCATTTGTCCCCATCTAGATGGGGCCAAATGGCAAAAAAAGCCTCTTCCAGAAAAGCAATTAGCGTTTTCCAAAAAATGGCGATAGTGTAGACCTAGCCAAAGGACAGATATTTAATGTTGTTTCTGGATAAGTATGATTGCATTTTAACACCTGCTGTTGACAAAGGCAGAGTTCAACAGACAATTAACATGAGCAGGAATGTAAAATGAGTTTTTGGAACCATATGTGAGGGAGTGGGAGAATAGTTCATATATGACTTAGTAATGAGTTGATTTAAGTTAGCTTTAAACTCCAGATGAATGAAAGTTACCTCAAGTCTCTTTTTCTAGCTCAAGAATATTCAAACATGAAATTCATTTAACAAATAAATAATATAAATTGTTATAGTAAGTTAACTAAGCTACTTAATCTTTCCAGTTTTTAAAAAAGTTATAAAAATCACCTAAGACGTTTTTATTCGAATGCAGTTTTTGCTGTAATCTTTCATTGAGCATCTTACACTCACTGTGTCTATTACCTTTTTGGAGGGCTTCTAATTAACTCTTGCAACATATTACAATGACAGGCATCGTTTTAACATTTAGGAATGCCTCCCTTTTGTATTACCCCATAGTTTTGTCCTTATTAAAGAACATGAGTGTAATTGTATATAGAGCAAATAAAAGCATGGATAACCGTCAATAAGAAATATATATTCTGAGTTACCTTTTGATCATCTAGAACATAGACGCTCTAAAACAACATACTTTTATTTCCAAGTTTGTGCTACATGGTGGACTTCCTTTGAGAAAACTCACAAATAAACATTTCCTTTGTTTTTCTTTACTTTCTTGAGAATAAACATACTGCAGTCACACACTAAGGAGAAGAGGGATAATGCTAATGAAATCGTTAGCCACCAAACACTGAACTAAAAATATAATATAAACTTTGTTGTATGTTTTATCTTAAAGAAATAGTGGCATTACATATTATATCACCATTAAAGGGATATTGTCAGCAGGGGATGACAGACAGACACCTGAAGATGTAAGAATAAACAGAGGGAAAGTGAGCTTGTGACAGATAAGTGAGTTTCAGAATTGTCTGCATAGTGGTGCAGCACATGGGCTACATTGCTTTACATGTTGTAGAACTGTGGTAAGAGACTACGGAGGTATTATAAGAAAGACTATTGTTATAAAGATACTGGATTCAAAACTGTTTAAGTCAATGGAGAGACTCCCCTTGACTTAATCAGACTTTGGTTCATGTTGCTAATGACACTGAAATAATTACGAGTGCAAGAGGGGAAATCTAAAAAATAGAATTATATCTCCTATTCATATTTTATAACCTTTATTAAAGATGTTATGGAAGTTAGCAGAGCTGGCTTTTTTATTTGGCTTGTTATATTTGATAATGTTTCAAATGAATAATATATTCTGCCATTTATGATTTCACCTGAATTTATTCAGATTTCGCTCTCAGTCAAAATATTGAAACTCTCATCTTGTAAGCAAAGAAATGGCTAGGGGCTGCTTATATCTAGCAGCATTCAATACTTTAATAGGTGACTTGCTATCCTCAGCTTGAGAGATCAAGAAGGGTATCTGTAAGCAAAGTACTACAGGTATTGAAACCCAACTTGGTAACAATTAGCTTTTTCCTGGCCTTGCACTACTACGCTTCAACTGAGTCCACTATAGCTATTGATAAATGTTATTTGTTATAACAAATGACAAATATTCTCTATTAGGAAGACATTTTCCCTGAGTGCAGGTTACCCTGGAACTGCCTGATGCAGGGTTTCTTGCATCTCCTCTGCAGCATCTGGAAACTATTAATGCCAGAATATTGGACTAGTACTACCACTGATCCAGTACCACAATTTTATGGGTTTTTTTAAAATATTTCTGAACACTTTATAACGCAGATTTGCTGTCTCAGAGATGAAGTTTCAGAATGTAGGGGTTTTTTGTTTAAATGTAGTGTTTATGACACTATACTATGAAACTTTATGAAAAGGTTTCATCATGGAAACTGATAAAACTTTTACCATGGACATGCATTATGAATGTCAAAGTTTAGAGCACCGAGTGGCACTGCAACTAGGAGATCCTCTCCCAACTCAGGTAGACAGACTCTCATGAGTTTAACTTAAGCTAGAATATGTTAAGAATCTTGCAGAGATTTTGCTAGCCATCCAAACTCAGGCCCAGCTAACCCTCTATATGTAAACCAATTTGCTTACACCAATTATTTAAGCAAATACAAGTTGTTTGTACATTAAAGAAATGTAATTTAATATTCAGTTAACCCACCATACTTAATTCACAGCATACCAATAATGGAAACAAGAACTCAGGTTGATCATAATGTTTATTTTAGCAGAGTAAAAAATTTAAATATTGAAGCTTTTCATAGAAAATGTTCAGACTCAAAATGTTCTTTTTTTCTGTCTGACAGTCCTCCCAAGAATTCAAAGGGGTATTTCATCTGTGCAAAACTATAAGTTAGTGATCTGCTAAGCACTCACCCTTCTGAGAAACTGCTAGAATTTCTTCTGCTTCCTCAGCCACAAAAGTGTACTAATCATGCCTCGTGTTTTGACAGAGATTTGGAGAATGAATGTTTTCTGTGTATTTTAGATACCCATATTCATATTATCCATATAGATAACCCCACTTTGCTAGGCATTCTGAATGGCACCTCTAGAGCAAAAAAGCCTTTTGGTGAGGCTCTGGAAATAGCAGTGCTGGAAGCTTTGGAAAAGGACAGAAAAGCACTTGAAAACATAAAAGGGTCCTGAGGCCTATTGTTCATGGCAGATATTATTTGCATGCCACAAATTCCAGAGAAATCAGTTCTCAGCAAAAAGCAAAGATAGGATAGGGCAGGTTAAAAGAGGAATGGGAAGTTCTAGTTTATTAACCAGCTCCTTCTCCTTCTAAAACAGTGTTTCTGAAAGTGTTCCACAGAATCACTCTCAGAAACACATTAACTGGCTGCCCCGGTTTGTTTATTTACCGGCGCCGTGGCCACGGAGCCTCGTGGCTCCCATTGGCTCCATTTCACCCTTTGCAGCCGAGGGGAGCCGCAGGAAATGGAGTGGGCCAGGCCACTGCTTCCCTCAGCTCCCCTTGGCTGCAAAGGACGAAACGGAGCCAATGGCAGCTGCAATGCTCCGTGGCCACGGCTCCAGTAAATAAACAAACCGGGGCAGCCAGTTAATGTGTTTCTGAGAGTGATTCTGCGGAACACTTTCAGAAACACTGTACTAAAATAATGCATCTCACTTTTCATTGATCAGATTAAAGTCCCCACACTAAGGGAGAAATTTCAGCTATATGCAGAACAAAGGGCAAATAGTAATAGATAGGTTTACCCTTAAAATAGAGTAAGAATGTTACTTCAAGAAATGAATCTCCTTTCTCTCATGCAGTTTTATCAAATTCACACGGTATCAAAATCCTTTGAAACACAGGAACATACAGGTAGATGGTTTAGATCTGCTCTTGAAATTTAGACTACAAAGAAAGGAGTGGCTCCCAAAGAAGAGAGAGAAATCTGCCTAATCTATACTCTTTACAATTTCCAAAATATCAGGAAGAATAAAAGTAATGTCAGATTGAAAACATCTGAACAAGTTTACATCCCATCATAGTAATAATATACATACATAGTCAAGTCTCAGATGGGTAGCTGTGTTAGGGTACATCTACACAGCAACATTATTTTGAAATAACTCGTGTTATTTTGAAATAACGTAGTCCGCATTTACACAGCAGGCAGTTATTTTGAAATAATGTGAAAATACTGTCAAGCTGGAGGACTTATCTTTTTAACTCCATCCCTATTTCAGGGTCAGTGGTCTCAGGTTCTTCTCTCTATGTATGTTCAACCAGTGATAACCTCTGGCTAATTGATGGATTCCTTTATCCCAAAAGGAGTGCCTTTCTTCACTCCTCTGGTCTCAGCCTGGAACTGACCAGCTACTGCTTTGCAAGTAATTAATCTGAGCTCAATGGGCTCTGACTGGCTGCTTCTGTAGACCTGGAGGGCCCATCTTCCTTTCCTGCATCTGGGAGTGTTAAGATCCTGGACCTTTTGTGTAGTGAGTGCAAAAGGTCAGATACATCCCTTCAGACACTCTAGTCCAAAGCACTTTTTTTCTTTCAGAATTGCCACCAAACTGATAATATTTGTCTCCCTTCTGTATTTATTTCATACTAAATGCAGATGTGCTCTTCTTTGGGGATACTCCTTCTAATTCCCTTTAATCGCAATATATGGTTGAAGTACCTCAGTACAGAAGGACAAAAACAACTAATTTTGAAGTGACTTCAGAAAGGAGGATGTCTGAAGGGATTTAAAAAGGAGTGAGTTAATTAATTAATTTGTGCAAAAAAAAAATCATCCATGCAGAATAAGGCATAGACTATTTTGAGATCAGGAGGCAGAAAGGAAGAGAAATAGTGAGAATAAGATCTCTGCTTCATATGCCCATGTATACTCTGAAAAGTTGAAAGATGCAAATCCTTTGTAGACCCTGTTAGCCCATGTTGAATGGCCATACAGTTTTGTTACCTAAGGTTAATTTACATATTATATAGTTCTTAATTTTTTTCTTCTCCTATTTCATACTGCTGTGTGTTGATGAATGCTTAGAATGGCATTAAGCAAATGTGAATATAGACATCTTTTCTTAGTCTAAAAATCATTATTTAACACCTTACAAGGATTGACTACTACAAAGAAATGGTGCACAAGCACCTAGATATTGATTTTTATCTTATGCTTTGTATTTGGCCCATTAAATTCAATAGATATTGTCAACTGAACTATCCTTTAAAACAGCGTTTCTCAATCTGTGGGTCCCGACACCCCGGGGGGTCACGAGCAACTGAGAGGGGGGTCGCGAACAACTTAGAGGGGGGTCACGAGCAACTGAGAGGGTGGTTGCAGCAATGGAGGGGGGGGTCGCGATATCACAAGTTTGAGAACCCCTGCTTTAAAGTGTTGGTGAGTTCTCCTGTTAAGTATATCTTTTTTTATTTTGCGCTTTATCTGAGCTTTCTCTGGCATTTAAAAAAAAAGTCTTAAAAAGCCCTGCAGTGGCTTTCTTGAGGTGCTATTCCTTACTTCTGTCACTGGCAAGAATATTTTCAGTTTCTTGAAAATAGACTTATAGAACCAGATCTTGTTTGCCATCATTGCTGATAATCCAAATAAGCTTTCTTCAATCTCATTTTAAAACAACATACTTTTTTATTAGCTGAAAACAGTTCTACAAAAATAATGAAAAACCTGTTAATTTGTTTAGTTTGAAGGGACTTACTTGATTGCAGTGTGACTACCTAAACACATTTGGTTTTGAACTGGAAAAAAAATCCTCACTGGGCATTTTTTCCAACATGCTGTTAGAAGATGAATTAGCATGTAATTCTGTATTAAACAAACCCTCAAAATCATCTCATTAACTCATTCTCCCACAACTTGGCATATAGCCTTCACCAAAGAGACAGCATAGTTGGCATAGTTGGTTCCTAACTACATGAGAGCCCTCCTGCACTCTGGCTGATCTGTTATGGGATAGTCCCCTGGGGGCTATTATTGGTTCATATAGTTTAGAGGGACCCCTGGGCTGCTGTGAACTGTCCTGAAGCCAGAATTAAGGAGCTGAAACCAGCTGCTTTGCTTCTCTTCTCCTACAAGTGCAGCAGTGAATCTGATCCACTGTGTGTTTGTGTAGGTCAAATGTTCTTTTACCATCTAATACTTACAAAATTCCAAACTGATATACAGAAACTTGCAAACAACAACTACATTTATCACCTCTGTGTAACACACCTGTGTTACTGTTGTTAGCAGTAACTTAAAACTATGGGTTCAGTAGTATATGAAGTAAAGAGATTCTTTTGCTTGTAACCAGTCTGGGTGTGTTTGAACTTTCAACTGTGAGTAATGCTGTGTAAATCAGATGTGCTATTGCAAAGATCCTTATAGGAAAAAGCTACAGGTTGTACCTCCCTTAACCAGGACTCCCTGGTCTGGCAATATCCGTGGTCCAGCAGGGACCATGGATGTTCCTGGACCACAGAGCTGGGAAAAGGGAAACTTGGCGGTGGGGCAGGAGCATGTTAGGGGGCACTGGCAACCCCATTGGTGGGGGGAATAGGTGGCACAGTAGGGAGTTCTGGTCTTAGCAGTGGCCATGGAGCTCCAGCCCCAGTAGCGGCCAGGGAGCGCTGGACCTGGCTGTGGAGCTCCAGCCCCAACCGTGGATCAAGGTGGCCATGAAGCTCTGTCCTAGGTGCAGAGATACAGCTGTGCTGCGGAGAGCCTACCCTGGCTGCAGTGGGGCCGGCAACATCTAGAAAGCCCCAGGGGGTTGGGGCACCAGCAGGGACAGCCTGGAGCCCTAACCTGGTGCCAGCACAGGCCAGAAGGGGAGGGACCTGCCCTGGTCTGGCAAATCCCCTCATTCAGCACCAGTCAGATCTGAAGAGTGCTGGACCAGCGAGGTCCAACCTGTAGTAGACCTGCCAAAGCTACAACTGCAGGAAAAAAAGGTAAAGGATGTATGCATGAATATGATACAATTTTAAAAATTATGTAAGTGGCTTGATATTTTACAATATTTTGGGTGTTTGACAATGACAATAACTATCTTTTTTTTCTATATAAGGAAAAAGTAGAACAAAAAAGATCATCAGGCTCTTAGAAATTCAGAGCTGTATCCAGTGAGGAAAACATTGTGATACAGTTAAGTAGACTATTTTAGTAGGGATGGATTAGTATGGAAAGTATTAAGCATAGTCTAACAAACTACTTAATAACAATTTAGACACAGTATTCACTATCAGATACTACAAATATAATGAAAATGGATAAAAACAAACAAAAAATTGCCATTGCCTTCTTTGTACCATAATTTACCAAGATCCAACCAAGGCAAAATAGGAAAGGACTATAAATATCCCTGCTGTTCTCCAAAGGAAAAATATTATATTATAGAGTGTTATAAAAAATGGCCAAAAATAGACACAGGGTGATAGTTTTACAGCTCTTTTGTGTATATTGGCCTCAAAATAATCCATGAAGTATTGTGAGATTTCAAGGTAGCTCTAGTTTTAGATCTAACAAGTAGGCTTGTATTGCAAATCTGAATCCTGAAAGACTTCCAAATAATTCCAGTATTGTAGGGCTCACATAACTTTGAAGCTTTACGAAGAGTATTAGAAGTGTTAGTATTATCTGATTGAAAACCTACAAAAAGTTGAGGGATAAATAATTTTAGATTTTAAATCACAAGGTTTTATTTGATTTGTATTAGTTTCTGAAAGCATATGTGAAACCATAGCTTTCAAAATGTTCTTCGTTGATTTATAGGCATGAGCACACCGAGAAAAATTACAGATTGTTCATACATACGTGGAAGATAATGTAGAATTATTTTCCTATGTTTATTTTAAAAGCCATATTATAGATGTTAAGTTTTAGGAGGAAAAATACTGTTTTAAGAAGGGTATTTAGGAAAGCAATTCTCAGCAACGTAGAGAATATACTCATTGTTCTATTTATTATTTTGCCTTTTTTAGCATCATCTTTTATAACATGAGTAATTAAAGAACAAAACAAGGTTTTCATATTGTTACCAAATAATAGGGCAATTATCATTACTTGCACTTACTGATTCTTTCAAATCAAGAGTTATTAGCCTATTTTGCAGTAAAGAATTTCAGGTTGATAGGAAGATGTTCAGCTTAACCAAGTGCAGCCCAGAGGGACTTGATGTCATGGGCGTAAAATACGCCAGAAGAGAATGTGAGAAGCTGAACAAATCTCATATTGACTCAACCAGATGACCAGATATCTTTTGACCAGATGGGAGATGAGAGATACTGTTAAGCCTACTCTAATATGTAGCCGCCAGTTGGGAGTCATGTGTGGATGACAAGTATGTGACTGGTTGCTGCATGGGAGGAAAAAAATACAAAATGAAAAGAGGAGCTTCCAGCTGCATCCAGATTAGCCCAGCTTTTACAGGCTTGGCTAGACATTCTTTTGTCTGTCTCTGTGTGCCAGAATCTGGGAATGGGTGACAGAGGATGGATCACTTTCAGGATTGACAGATATCCAGCTTTTGACCAGAATGTCCAGTTGAAAAGGGACTCTAGTAGTTCTAGTTGGTGCTGCTGACTAGGCCATTAAAAGGCCACTCGGTGGCATAGGAGAGCCTGTGGACTAATGCGGGCTCCAAACCTGCCCTGGTTCTTTGCATTTTCCTCATCCCATATGCCAACTCCACAGCTCCCTTTGGCTGGAAACCACAAACCCCTCATCTCTGGCTCCATCCCAGAGTCCACATCCCCAGCGAGAGCCATTCCTTACCCCCCCCCTGCATCCCAACTCAATGTTTCAGGCTAGTGAAAGTTAGTGAGGGTAGGGAAGAGTGAACAATAGAGGAGGGATGGGCGATGAAGCAACAGAGAAGGGGCAGGGAGCAGAGGAGAGGTTTTCAGTTTTGAGTGATTAGAAAGTTGGCAACTGTGAACACTTGTTGATTACCTGTACTGTTCATTCCCTCTGGCGCACCTGGCGTGGGCCACTGTCAGAGATAAGAAATTGCGCTAGATGGACCTTTGGTCTGACCCAGTATGGCCATTCTTATGTTTGGAGTAGACTTACTGCTTCCATTTTACAAAGCCTGAGTCTTGGTTCTGATAATATGAAGGATTTACTTACAAATCCTGCCATCAGATGTAGAACTCCACTGATGAGGTTTGTTCAGTCTAATATATGTCTGGCTGCCAATTGACAGACACAACTGTATTTTGTCATCCTCTTTTAAAAACTGCAGAATAGTATGGTGATCAGAATCTACACATCTGTTTGTTCACTTGTTGAATCTGTTAATTGTCATGCAGGCTACATTAAAAGGTATTTTTTTCTTGATTTTTGTGTTTAATGTCACTAATAGTGAGTTCCCTGGCCTCATTAGGTATCAAGTCTCACTTTATGTCTTCATGGATCTTCAACCAGCATTATTGTCACTGGATTGGGGCAAGACTAAGAAATACTTTCAATAAATTGAGATACTATGAGTCCTTGACTGGTTTCTCTTCAGATCCCTCCTCCCCACTGCAACTAGAGCTTGAAGTTTTCTTTTTTTTTTTTTAATGGGCTTGCAGACAATAGCTCTATTCCTCCTACCCAAACAAACTGTTGTTGCACATGAACAAGATACTTCTTAAAAAATAAGTATTAGAGGGAGCAGAAGCAAAAAAAAAACCAAAAAAAAAACATTTAAACAAATCTTTAGACAGTGGCTGACAGTAATGCTAATTTTATTTGTTTCACTTTGTTTATTAAGCTAAAAGGTGCTTCTCTCACAAACACATATGATATATTAAAATTCTATGGCTGTATGAAACATCCCATCTAAAATAACCACAAATCCCGTCCCTACAACAGTTATCCATAAATAGAGCCCTGCACAGATACAAAATTGGTATCTGCATCTGCAGCTACAAAAATTATCCATGGCTATAAAACGGATATCTACAGATTTGCAGGGCTCTGTCCATAACCTCCTCTCAGCTTCAACCTATCTTCTCTCCTTCAATGTGCAATAGAAAGGTGGCACTTGCAGTAAACCATAAGCCATAAATCAAGCACTGGGAGACCAATAAAGAAGTAAATTCCAGTTTCAAGGGGTCTTCACAGTGAGCATCCTTCCAGGAGTTCTCTCTTGATTAAATTGATAGCGCCCCAGCACAAGTATCTCTGCTGTTGTCGGCTGCAGCACAATCACACAGCGAAGAAATGTTTTCTCAAGTAGTCTTTCCCTGAACCATTTAGAGCTTTAAATGTCAAGACTGATACCTTGAGTTCCACTTGGAAGCCCATAGGTATGTTAAGAAGCTTAAGTTAGAAAAAATAGTGGCTGCTAAAACTGGCTCTTACACAAAAGAGAAGAAATGTACAGCTTTCTCATTATAGATTTATCCCTAACAGTTCACTGATTATCCTATCATTATAAGTATCAGCGGTATTATCTACATAACAGCACCTCAAATTTGCTAAGTGGTGCACAGATATAAAGGAGAGGACACTCCATGTGACCAAATAGTCTGAAAAAGACAAAAACAAAGGTTGAGGAAAATGATGTGACCTACAATCAAAAAGGGTAAGTTATTGCTTTCCTTTTACCACTGAGTTATATGTAGCTGAGCCATCCAAGATCCAGCCTAAGAAAGCAGTTGTTACTCTGAGAAGTGATATGGTATTGGCCCACCACTTGCAAATTACTTTTCCTTCCATGCTTGTCTCTGGTGGTTTGTAGTGAGTATTGGAGAATGTATGCCGCGTGGAAAATATTAATTCCATTTTGCAGCAGATGTATTTATTATGTATGTAAAATATGTAATTCACTTACATACTGTCTTTTAAATGGGTGTGATAGTAAAAGTCTTGAAGTTAGCGTAATGGCATTCTTGAAAGTGAAGCATACAGTAGTGTGGGCAAAGACTGAGTCAGCCTTCTACAAATTTTTGTCTCCATCCTGCCCCACATTACATTCCTGTGCTGAGAGAGTGAGAGGAGCCCAACTTATTTGTTTTTATCATATGGTATGTTCTGTGGTGTTCAACGGTTACACAATGCCAGAGATAGTTCTATCTATAGATGGTCTCTCATGACTTTATCTTTCTTTTTCCCAAAGAATAATGTTACATTTCTATATTTAGTCGTATTGGGCACACCATGTCAATTTCTCTAGTGGTCTTCTAGCTCTGATCTAAACCTTTGAATAGGTACAGACGGAGCTCATGCATTCTATTTCAAGGATACTTAAATTTAAAGGGTATTTAAATGGCCATTGCACTGTCCATAATGACTTATTAAGCAAAGACAAGGCAATATTTTTAAAGGGTTTTACGTGATTGTTGCATGAAATATCATGGATTGGTGAGTAGCAGGAATTTAACTATTTAAATGATTAACCACCGAACAAGTGCCATATGATCATAAGCCAGGTAAACTTCACTTTCACCATGTTAGTGCCAACACACTGTTCATCATATACATCAATTACACTGGCCATTCAGTTTTTGTTTTCTGCCGAGATTGCCATCAAAGGTGATTGTGGTTTCTAGGATGTGATAAACCCGCCACCAAGCAGTTACTAGGTAATAATTAGTGTAGTCATAATGCCTGGATCTTATTTGAACTAGTAATCAGTTGGAGAGCTCTGCAAGGTTTTGTCAACTTTGTTAGCCAGTCTCCCTGTTTTTGAGGCTATTGACAATAAGTGAAGCATATGCCTTTATCACAGTTTTCTACTTATCGGTGCATGATATTCATTTTCTAGTTCTGCTTCTGAAGAGGGATTAGCAGACTTTTTGTTTGAACCCCACATGAGTGCTTGATTGTAGGACAGCATTTGTGCATAGTGTGAATTGAGATGTACTTATATTGTTAACTTGTTTGATGTTTTTTCTATGACCATCAAACATTACCTTGTGATTGAATCGTTTCATCTCAGCGGGTTTTTACTTTTATAAATATTATAAATAAATAAAACAAAGTCCGTCTATATGCTTGTTTCTAGCATAGATACACAATGGGAGAAAGTTTAAAAAAAATTGTTAGGAATCCAGCAAATGTACTGTGTAAAGCAGGAGAGAAAATGAAATATTGAAGCTCAAAAATCAACCATGATGAAGAAATTGCAATGAGGGAAGTTTCACAGTTACACCCATTGGCTTCCTGATATGTTTGTCTGATGTCTATTTAGTGTTTAGAGTCATTCATCAAGGTCCAGAGATTTTTTTCCAAGTAAGCATCTCTTCGGGTGGTAATTTTCTCTTTTAACAGTGAAAAAAAGAAGTGGTTGTAGAACAGCTGCTTTATCTGCTTGAATTGTTACCTGAAAACAAAAGCTGTTTTGAGATGAAGGCTGACTTCATATTTTTATCAGCTTCCCTAGGTAACTTAGAAAGATGAAAACTCTCTTTTCCTGTCCCTGAATTTCCTCTACATTCTTCTGTCAGGAGCAAAAAGTTCTGCACCCTTGCAAAACAAAGTGAGGGCCTGGGCTTCAAACACTACTGATCTCCTGAAATCCACAGAGAGTGTCATCCACACTGGTGAAGTTGTTGTGCTGCGAATAAATAATGAGAGTATGATTAAAGGACAGGGATTGCACCCAACATCTCCCACCTCCCAGGTTTGTGTCCTAGGTCACTCTCTCTAGTACGTAACTATTTACATATTTCTCCCCCTCTAGCAGAGGGGGAATTGAATCTGGATATCCCACGACCCAGCACTGCAAAAGTCTTTGTGTGGATCCTACTCTAAGAAACTAATTTTTTTAATTGATCCTGAACAGTTTAGGTAGAGGCAAATATACTAATATTTCTAAATAACTTAAAAAATGAGTCAATATATTTTATGTCTTATAACCAGTTATGATTTCTTCTTTTACTTTAATGAATGACATTATGAAAATTGTTATTGTCTACACCCAGGAAGCAAAATTCTCACCATGGCATACAGCACAAAGATTGATAATGCTGGTGATCTCTCAAGATTGTCTGCTTCATGTGGAGCCTATTTATCTTTCTGTCTCAGAATGAGAGACCAAACCAGTTCAAAAATCCTTATTGTTTTTTCTCTCAAACTCAAAAGTTGGGTAAAGACTCAAAAGATCCAGATTCTGAAAGTTCACTCATTCCCACCATAAAGGAATGATTTGTTTGTTCATCATGGTGGGTAGCTGCTTTAAAAAGAACATTTCTACTTATTTACATTTTTGTGAGCATTCCTGCAAACTGTGCATTAAGAGAGAACCCATTAATCTGGGTTACCTATCCAGAGAGTACTCAAGACAGAAAGATAAAGAACAAAGAAATGATACTAAAAATCTAAAGATTTTCTCATTGATAGTTTTTTAACTTAAGGGGATTATTTTATTAACTTTTTGCCATATGCTCCTTTTGTTTCATGTTATCCATTACTAGTACAAGCCAAACCAGCATTTCAGAATGATCTCTGCTTAGAGAGAATCATAAACTGAGATTTAAAACATGGCCAGAGTGAGCAAGAATTCACACAAATTCTTCAACCACTGTTTAACTCTGCTACCTCTTGTGTTGGAAATGGAAAGAGGAACCCAAATACAATTAATCATTGTCTAGAAATTGATTTAATAAGCACAGATTGGTATTCCATTCTTTTCCTTTAATTTATCTTCCGCTCTTTGAGAATTATCTGTATGTGCTTGTGTGTAATTCATTCATTTTCAGATTTATTAGGTAAAATATAGGAGCATTTTTAGAAAGATGTTTCAGTCCTCTTTTTTTCAACTGAGTATACAAGCTTAATCCAATTTCTGATACTCTTCAAAGAAATTTCAAGAAGCAGAAAGAAGTAACAAAACATTACAAAACAGATCATTTGCTATCCTGCAGGATCACTGTATTTATACTTGCACATTCCTTTTCTCTTATCAGCCATATAACAAAATATCTTTCATTTTCCAGAATGAGTGAACTAGTGGTATTTCTTTTAAATGACAAGGTTAGCATTTAATAAAAACCAGACTTTTGTGAAATTTGTCTGCTTTCCATGGACAATTTTGACTATCCGTCAAAAAACTCCAAGCATGCCAAAACTGAAAATTTCAGTTTGGAAATACTACCATGGAGCCTTCTGCTGATTGAGGCATTTAGGGGTACGTCTAGACTGCATTGCTATTTCAGGATACTGGAAGTATCCTGAAATAGCAACACCGCATCTTTAAAAGTGCCCGCTTTTTCCCAAAATAGCGGATGCGCTATTCCGGCATCCCTGTAACCCTCGTTCCACAAGGTTTAAGGGATTTGTCAGATAGTGCCTTATTTTGAAATTTGGCACCATGTAGATAACGCCAAATTTCAAAATAAGCTCTCTCAACTTAGAGTCGGAATAAGCTACACAAGTCAATGTCCAAGTCAGTGGTGGGCAACCTGCAGCCCTCATGCTCTGTCCCTGCTCTTGCCCCTCCCTCCCAAAGCTGGAACAACATGAACCAACTGATTGCAGCTATACCAACTCTGGAAGAGGAGGGGTAGAAAGCAGGGATGGAGAGTGAATCAGGTGATTTGTTATGCTTCGAAAGTTCTGAGAGGGAGGGCGAGGAGTAGAAAGTTCAGGGCTCCAGTGCCCCATTACACAGGAGGTGCATGGAGGAGCGGAGAGGAGAGAGGGTCCATGGGCCAGAACTGGAGCCTCAGTGGGCCGTGGGTTGCTGCAGCCCAATGAGATGGAAGACCACTCATGCAGCCCACTCCCTAGCATTTGTTGCCCAATGCTGGTATAACTAAAGGATCAGATACATGCAAAGCATGCTTTTGTTTTCCTTCTTAGGCTTTAGTCAGTTTAGCGAGAGGGAGACTAGACCCTTCCCCAGTTTTTAGGTAGTAGTTGAATGTTGCAGGTACATAATAAACCCAGATATCCAAACACATCCATCATGTGTCATATCAAATATGCATTTGACTTACATTTGAATTGCTTCCCAAATATTCATGAAACATTTATTCATGACATATGCACTAATGTGCCATGCATGCAGATGCTATTTCAATCTGTATGAAAATTCAGAGGATGGTTGGAACAGAAGCGAATTGTCTCCATTCCTCATCTATGTTTGGAACTGGGTAGGTCAACAGCCAGCAGCTATTGAAAATACATTCTGCATATCCTTTTCTCTACTTCTTTGTGTGTAGCTGCCAAAGAAGTTAATACAGTTTTGGGTGTATAGTACAGTAAAACTCCAATTGTCCGGCATCCAGTGGTCCGGCACTCCCAATAGTCCGGCACCAACTGGAACCCGGAAGTGCTCCAGCCAGCCGGACAATTGGAGCTACTCCACGCTGCTTCTTCAAGTCCGCTGCTGCCGTTGCTGAAACTGACCAGCTGCGGACCTGGGGAAGCGGTGCAGAGCAGAGCAGCTGGGGTGCTGCTGGGTTGGTCCCGCAGCGCTGCCCCTCACCCTCCTGCTCGGCGCCCTGCAGCACTCCAGCTGCTCTGCCCCATGGCTTCCCCAAGTCCGCCACTGCTGAAACTGACCAGCGGTGGACTTGGGGAAGGGCGGGCAGAGCAGCTGGGGTGCTGCCCAGTTGGTCCCGCAACGCTGCCCCTCACCTGAGCGGCGATGCGGGACCAACCCGGCAGCACCCCAGCTGCTCTGCCTGCCCTTCCCCAGTCCGCCGCTGGTCAGTTTCAGCAGCGGCGGACTTGGGGAAGCCATGGGGCAGAGAAGCTGGGGTGCTGCCGAGTTGGTCCCGCAGCGCTGCCCCTCACCAGCACCTGGTTCGCCCCATGCCACGCCGTTCTCCGCCCGCCCCCCATCCTCCCCAGACCCGTCACAGCGCCCCTGCTGGAGTACCTCCTGATACTCCGGCATATCCAATAATCTGGCACCCCCTGGATCCCAAAGGTGCCGGATTATCGGAAGTCTGCTGTACTGTCTATGGATCTCTCATGGCAGAGGTGAGAGCAGGACAAGCTCCCTAGGTATCTGCAAAGAAACCAGGATTATACCTTGGAAAGACAGAGGGAACTTGAAGATAGAGGGTAGGGAAGATAATTGTGCCCTCCCAAGTTCACATAGTGATTAGATAAGTGAAGAGATTTGCACCCTGCTACATTCCACTTAAAAAAAATACAGACTGGTAATTGCGAGGGATTCCTTTTCAGCCATTCAGACTGGTCCCTCGCACTTTTACAGCTGCATATCATGTGATAGCTGAAGAGGAGAATACTCCATCTGCAGGGTCTGGGAAGTGCTTGGAATCATAACTCAATAGATCAGGGGGTTGAATCTTTTTTTCCCCCACTTCAGAGGCATTGTGTGAGATTTGGCATCCACAAAATTATTGTATTTATTGAAAGAATTTTTTATGCTGCTTATCAACATAGATTTCAAAGGTCTTACAACACTAAGGAATTAGAGGAAGCCCCACCCCTTAGGATCTATGTGTGTTATGCATTTTGAACCAGGAGCTATGCTGTAAACACCAGCAACTGGGTTTGTTCCTGAGATCTGGCCAGAGGTCTTTGTAGGCTTTAGACAAACATTATATATTTTGTTGTTGTTTAAGAGATTGGGATTTTGCAATCTTGAATCTTGGGGACAATGATATTTGTCTATCCATAATGCCCTTTGCTTCCCTTTACTATGTTCCACCTCTTTCATTTCAATTTGAATTGGAACTCTAGATGTGGCAGAAACACTAGTTCGCTGGGTCTTCAGGACAGTCTCTCAATGATCCAGCACTTTGCTCAAAAACAGCTCACTGCTATTACCCTTATCAATTTATTTTGTATTTTAGGAATCCCCAAGAACATTTGAGCAAGTGCTTGGATAACTTAGCTTTAATTTAGACCTCCCAAGGCTTACAGAACAGGAATCCAGGGGCTCCTCAGATTATTGAAAACACTTCCCCCACCCCCTCACTAGCTTTTCTTTAACATGTTCTTTTGTTAGGGGAAAAAAAAAACCAGAAACCTACTGTTTTTCTCATTCAATATGAAATCTTTTCTTAATATATTTTATGTTAACAGTCTGAAATATTAACATGAATCACCCCCCCCCCCAACAGATACAGCCATCGCACTCACATTCCGTTAGTAAAGCAAATAATAAAAATAATACAAGCGCACCCAGAATTTTCCTATGCAGCCTTCTTCTGCTGTTGTGTTAGTGGAGTTCCATAGCCAAAGATAGTCAAATTAAGCATATGCTTGGGCCCAAATATGAGAGGGGCCACCTGGGACCTAACAGACAACTGTCAGATTGAACATGATGTGGGTCTACCAGAGCCAGCTCTTCATCTTGCCAGTGATTTTGCCTTTGCTCATCATGATGAGGATCATATCACCACTCATTCAAATTTAGCCTGACTGCCCCTCCATCATGACAGAGGGGCCCAGGCGGTCTTCCATCAGTGAGATCAGTGCTGTAAGCAGCATCAGGATGAGCAGCCAGTCCTGGTAGATTCCTTCCCGGATGTTTGTTGTTCATGAGAAAGTAGGGCCTATAAATGTAATTTGGTCGTGCCCATTCATGGACTCCAGTAGAAATGAATAATTGCATTCATTTAGCCATGTCCCCTGATGATACAGATCATGATCCACATCTCTATATTATTATATGGCTTATAATATTTGAGTGTCTCATACATTCATCTATTAGTTCAGCATGTAGTTCAATCCTCAAACTTGTTTTTCAACAACTTTTTTTATTATTGTCATTAAATGTAGAATAATTAGTTAAAATAAAACTAATCTAGAATAAGTTTTTCTTCACAAAGAGAGCCATGTGTAATCAAATTAAAAAGAAAAATATGGGACGGGACCTTTCCATCCAGGGGACACCATTAGTAATATGCCAGGTAGGTGCATGACAATTATTGTGGCAAAATGTGTATATGAGAAAAATACCAGCATGTGAACTTTATATTGTTTGTTTATGCAACCAAGCCAGGTTTTCCTCTTATTTAATGGAAGATTGTTTGATATTCCACACTAGAGACTACATTTTCAGATGATTCTTTCTTATGGAAGAAAGGTTTTTTAAGGGTGTTCACTTGTCAGTTTTGCGCTAACTTGGAGAAGGCGTTATTTTTTAAATTATCTTGTCAATTTAATTGTGACACTAACAGAGGCAGGTATCAGCAGTTTCCTCCTGATTATGTTAAAATCTCATCTATTATTTAGTTTAAAACTGACAGCATATATTAAGACTTAATGAAGGCTTTTAGTAATTCCAGGACTAAATTTATCTTCCCACATTTTTGATGTTTCTGTCATTTATGAGGGCTATGATTTGAACAAAAGTTAACCTTAAGTGAGTTACTTCTGAGTTATTTTAACTTTAAATAGATAGAACTTTGGTTTTGCAAAAAGTACTTCACTGAAGGTGTAGTTATATGTGGACTGGTTTTAAAAGTAGCCAGCAGAACTTTATATTTGAAAGGCCACTGGTAAAAATTGTAATACCTGCAGAAGACTAGAAACTAGGAAGTAGTTTGCATTCTGTTTGAAATTTTGACTAAAAAGTATCTGTTGTATTCATTGTCTTCTGAACTCTTTGAAAAGCAGTAGATTTAAATTATTCTTTTATTTTAATGGAGTAAAGAGAATTATCAAAATCATACTCTGGATATATGCTTACTAGGGGACTATGACCCGTGCTCGCTACGTTTGCCAACCCCCCTCTCTCTCATGGTAGGTGTCTGGCCAAGGGGGAGGGGGCAGGAACAGGCTGGGGGCAGGGTGTCTGGCTAGGGGTTAGGGGGCAAGAACAGGTTGGGGGCAGGTTGTCTGACCAGGAGAGGTGTGAGGGGGGGCTGGGGTTCAGCTCGGATGGTGGCTGGGTTGCCTGAGGGAGGGAGTCAGGTTCACATAGCAGAGAGGACTCAGTGGGGTCAGGCTTGCATAGCAGAGGGAACCTAGCCTCAGCAGCTCCTCCCCAGCAACACAGCCCCTCCCCTCCAGGGCTTGAAGCAGGAGCCAGATCTGGAACAGCCCATGCCCGGAGAGGACAGCTCTGAGGCTGACCACAGCAAGCAGCTAAGGACCAGAGGCAGAGGTGGCCCATGGCGGCGGCATGAGGATGCAGATGATGTGATGACATCATTCTGTTGTTCTGTAGGAATTTTTTTTATATATAGAGAGAGAGAGATAGAATCTAAAGTAGTGATGTCACTAGTGTAGATGTCTGGACAGTGTTGGCACCTAGGCTGATTGAAGGGATGGGTTCCTGGATGAATATGATAGAGGTGTGCTGCATGGTAGCTGGAAAGAATTTGTTTGAGGTTAGGGAGCTGTCTGTAGGCCAGGATTGGCCTCTCCCCCAAGCCCGGTGTGAGTAAGGGGTCATTTTCTAGCATAGATTATATATTGTTAATAATAACTTCCCTGGGCCCTCCCTAATGGATCTAAATGTGTCTGTGTTATTTCAAAGCAATTTCAAAAGTCCCTGGAGAGAGAAACTACAGAACTGGGTTTCATTGACAAGCTTGACACCTTGAACAGAGGTTTAAACAAAGGCCTGACCTGGAGAGGCCACTACTTTCCACTTCCTAATGACATAAAATGCTAAGCACCGGGTACTTAGAATACTTATAGCCCACTCTATTACCTTCATTTAGCATGGACACTCTAATTGATAACATTTTTTTATCCATTTTTTCCTCTTTTCTTTCCCTCCCTATCTCTTCTCTTTCTCTGTTATTTATTTGTAACCTTTTACTTTATTCATTTGAAGAAGTGGGCTGTGCCCACGAAAGCTCATGATACCATCTACATTTTTTGTTAGTCTCTAAGGCAGTGTTTCTTAAATTGTGTTCCGGTGTGCCGTGGAGAATAGAGTTCAAAATGGCTGCCCTTAAAAGGGCAGGTGACCTTTTTTTGGTTCCCCCCGACCCTTTTTTTTTTTTTGCTTAACAAAAAATCCTTGGTATTCCGCATAAAAGAACCATTGTTTGGTGTTTCTTGGTCTTAAAAAGTTTAAGAAAAACTGCTCTAAGGTGCTGAAAGACTACATGCTGTTTTTTAAGTTTTTTCAGTCACAGACTAACACCACTACCCCTCTGAAACTGTTGAGAGGTTGTCATACTTAATCTCTTTTAATCCTTTCACATTGATCTTAATGTCCTGGAATTTATTGTGTTTTAATACTGAAAGTGTAAGAGGTTAGGGTTCTTTTATTTAATATCTTGTTTTTTCTTGGGAAAATGGAAGGGAGTCTTCTCCCCTTCCCACTTCCTATGTTCCATGTATATTGCTACATGGAGAAAGAAACACCCTATGGTGTGTGAAAATATGGAGGTAGTGAGAATGTTTGAGGTGAGGGCAGAGGTGACAGTGAGAGTCTACAGTAATTCAAATTTGTGCTGTGAATCTGAAGGTCTCAGATGGGTTCATACACTATTGTTGATCCATGGTGGGGAGAAGAGGTTAATCCATAAGGTTGCACATGATGAAATTTATGATAGAGAAGTTTTCCTAAAATCAAACCAGCCAACAACATTTATTATTTAATTCACACAATAAGAAGATGATAAGAGCAGATATTACAACTAATAATTGTCATCAGTGGTGTGATGCAACAGAACATAGAAGTTCTGCGTTTTGTTCATGGTCCTGGATTTTGATTGCTTGAGTCACACGTTGGCAGGTTTGATGGTTTAGGGGAGTGATGGCAGTTTTTTCATGAAATAGAGGCCCTCTATACTGAAAATAAAGTTCCACAGAAAACAAAGGAAGACAAGACATCATTATGTAAGGGCAATGTGCTTCATATTAGGCTTCTGTGAAATAAAATCATCTTCCTTGAGGGCTGTATGTGACTACAGTCCCATTAGAAACATTTGGAAACAGTACCATCTTTTACTAGGGGCACTCACTAATGAAATACTGGTACTGGTCCTTTGAACACAGTGAATTAGTAGCTTCAGTTCATCTGAGTGGCGTGACTGTAATTTGTGAGACATGAAGCCATTGTGAGTAGGGAAAAATTGTGACTGCAATGGAAAATAAAATAAAAGTAGTCTTCAATAACTTTGTTTACCCACAATATAATTTTTCCCATGTGCATTAATTACTAGTTTATAATAAGTTCAAATTATATGGAAATGCAAATGAAGATAAACTAATAATTTCTTAGTGAAAGAGTTCTGAAAAAGGTTAGGAACCACAGTAATAATATAACTAAGGGTCTCATCGTTCATTATTTTTAACTAATAAACTGGCAGATTTATTTGAAAATACCCACTGCAATCAATGTTTACTTACAAATTGTGTGCTCTGAAATTGAGGAATAGAGAATCTGTATTCTACTTAAATCACAGGATTATTCCTCACTTTAAGTGAATAACTGATTCCAACCTAAATATAGAGGTGCTCTCTATCTAGTATTACATTAAAAATAAACTATGTTAAAAGAACATGCGAGTTGCAAAGTCAAGCACTCAAAAGTTAGGAAATGCCGGAATTAAGATTCCCTGTACATGAGTCTGGCTCCCTTTTGTGCATGCATTAAGATAGAAGCTTTAATTACATCACACATAGTAGTTTTTTCATCGAACACCTGCCTCAGTGCACAGGAAGAGCAGTGCTAACTCAATGAACAGTATTCAATATTTCTTTTTAACCTCATCATTCAATCTGTGGCCCCATACATTATTTACGATGCATCATTCAAACCCTGCATTAAATACAGTATTATTAACTTCCTAATGAGATTTTCTGTGGTGGCCTTGTAGTATCTTTGTGCTTTTCAACCATGAAGAAATTTATCATCAACCATGGTATTTGGAGTATTATTACTTTTTTATCACTTTTTTACTGAGACACAGTAATTTAAACCAAAATTTTCTTCAAGAGTCAACAAATTGTGAGTGCTTTGTTTGAAAAACCTGATTTTTTTCAGAGGACTTAGCATTATATAGCACATTATATAGGAGTACAGCCCCACTGATCTCAACTGCAGTTGTAATTGTTCATTACTTCCGCAAATCAGACCTTATCTCTTCAAAGTTGGTAGCCAGAAAATGAGAAATACATTTAGGGGTCACCCACAAAAAAAATTGGTTAAAGGGACATGCCCAGCAAAACTCTGTGACAGAGGTAGAGACAGGATAGAATTATCCCAGGCAGCATTCACATTAACTGTGAAACTGTCTTTTTTTTTTCTTCCTGCAATTACCTGCCTTATTTGTTCCAGAAGTTGGAAACAATGTGCTGAATGAGAAAGATGTCTTAGACATAGCCTAATTTGTATACAGCAGCCCTGATACATTCCCAATGCACTGAATGAAAAATGGGTCCTCTTGGAAAAAAATAGTGTGTTATCATGTAATTAAAAAACTCTATACCCGTGTAATGTGCACACACGGGACTGGATTAAAATTGCACAAGCAACTTTAATTCTAGTACAAGATGGACCTCCCTGGTCTGGCACTCTTGAGACCTGAGTGGTCCCAAGGGAGGGATTTTGCTGGACCAGGTGAGGTCATTTCTTTCCCCCCTCACCGCCACCATCCCCTTAGCCTGGCTTCCATTCCTGGCCTGTCCAATCAGGCTGCTGGGTCTCTCAGCTTTGCTGCAGCAAATCACTGCCCTGCTGCCAGTGATCCCTGCTCCACCAGCCCTACCGCAACAGCACCAGCCCCGCCAGCCTGAAGTACCACCACCAGGACTCCTGGCCCCTCCATGGCAGATCACTGCTCAGCCACCAGGGTTCCCAACCCTGCCAATCCTAATAGGGCAGCACCGGTCCCATCGTTGGGGATCCTTGCCCCACCAAAGCAGACCGCTGCCCCTCCAGAGCCTGCTGGCATTCCAGCTGCCCTGCCACCTGCTCAGCTGCACTCCCGTGACAGAGCTCCCAGCCACTGGCCTCCCTGCAGCTAACCTGGCTGGGTTCCCAGCCCCCGCAGGGTACCTGCCTCTGGAACCTCCACTGCAGCAGTTCTCAAACTTTTTGGGCTCTGGAGCCCTTTACATGAGTTAAAATTTATGCGGAGCCCCAGTGGTCCACTGATTGTATGTGTTGTACTTATGCGGAGCTCCAGCAGTCCACTGATTGTATGTGTTGTACCTGTCGATGTTTCCAGTTTGTCAACCTCATGGAGCCCCTGGAGATGTCTCACGGAGCCCTGGGGCTCCGCAGAGCACAGTTTGAGAAACACTACTCCACTGGATCTCTCCAGTCCAGCAATATCTGTGTTTCTGTAGACCACAGATGTTGCCTGACCAGGGAGTCCCAGTCGAGAGAAGAGTCAATCTGTATTCAACTTTTGAGTGATTGATATTGCATCCTTTTGAAGTAAAGTAAGTTCTTTTAAAGTACATTTTAATTAATATGAAATAGATATTTTGTCTCTTTTTGTAAATATATATGGAAATATTTAGCTATCACAGTATATATAGCATAGTATAACTTGTGTCCTTTGAGGAGAAAGTCATGATGATATATTCCCCACATACAGTCCAGGTTGCATTTTCAGAGTTGTACATGGTGGGTCAGATGAAAGTTCCAGTCATTAGTTGGATATCTACATTTAATCTGCTTTTTACAGACTTGAAATTCAACTACTAAAAATCCTGCAGCTCTGTTGAAAACAAGGTGCATGTACAATGTGAGGATAAAAAGATAAGCGAATCCAAGGGGTTAAAATGTTAATTACATTAAAATAAAAAAGATAGAGTGAGAGAAGCAGAAATACCGTAGTTGTATATAACGAGTAAGTAATAGTAATGACAGAAATGTATAAATATTAAACCTTCACTGCATATCTTATCCTTATTGGACACAGCTGTCGATAAAATATGCCCTTACTCTTGACAAGTAGCTCCTGTGTTTTGCTTGTAGATTAGCTTGCCTCCCTGCTCTGTATTCTTTATCTTCATCACTGCACCAGTACTTTAATTAGGCAGTGGAATCTTCTGCATAGTGATTAGGAAATCACAGTTAAGAAGGAGTTACAAAGAGAGATTCTGGAAGCTGCTCAAAATAGCTTTCAGCTTTGGAAATTCCTCTATGCTCTGTATAAAGGAAATGTGTGTAGGATTCAGAACAAAGTGATAAATGACCTTCACTTAATCAACTTAATTTGTGAATCTTCCATTTAGGAATACTATGCATAATAGAAAAGTATTCTGCAATCTATTTGTAGCAAGAAATATTTGCTTATTATTGTCCTTCAAGCAAAAATTATACTTGGGTTGGCTACTGAAATTTAAGAGGTTTTGAACAGCCTCTCATTGATGAAGATTTTTGGTTTTAATGGTAATTATTTTGACATGTTATTGAAATGCTTTTGTATCTTCAACTACTTAGACATAATAAAGGCAAAGTAGCATTTTGATTTAACTTTGCTTTTTGTGGTGCATTAAACGCTTGAAATGATTTTGGTTTTTTGTACATACTTTCTGTAACTTGGCTGCTGACTAGTATCTCCTTTTTTATCCTCAATTCTTATAAATGAATATATGAAAATATACATTCTTATATTTTTTTAAAAAGGTATATTATAAATTAGTGCTGACAAGGAGGAACACCTCTCCTTTTCTAGGATTGAGTGCTGTGCTAGGGATGTTAAATGTAGTTTAATCAACTAATAGACTAGTCAATGGATTTTCCATCTACTAGTTGATTAGTCAGTAAGCAAGGGAGCTGCAGTAGGGTCTGCTCCCGGCCCGGGAGCTAACCCCGCTGCGATTCTGCCTTTTTAAATGTATTAAGCGCTGACAGGCTCTTAATAACTTTAAAAAGCGAAAGCACAGCAGGAGGGACCCAGCACAAGCTGGAACAGCTGCTTACATCTTGCACACGGTCCCCCGCTGTGCACCCACCTTTTATTTAAAGAGGCTACATTTAAAAGATTAACATGCAGTGGGGAGGACCCAGCATGAGCCAGGAATCAGTTGTCCCAGCTGATGCTGAGTCCCCCATGCTGCGCTTCTGATTTTTAAAAGTATTAAGACCCAGCAGGCTCTTAATGCATTTAAAAAGCAGAGGTGTAGCGTAGGGAATGGGTGTGAGCCGAGAATCAGCTGATTCTCAGCTCAAACCCGGTCCTCGCTATTCCCGCCTCCCCTGGCCCCTGCAGAGATCATGCTGGGAGAGAACTAGTCGAGGGACTAGTCGATTAGTCGAGGGATTAGTCAACTATCCAATAAGCTTTTGCTTGTCAGATAGTCGATTAGTCACATACATCCCTGTGCTGTGCAGGTGGTCTCTTTGGAAGAATGATATACACTAGACCCCTATCAAACGATTTTCATCTGCTTTGGAAAATATTGTTTCTTTTCATTGTGGGAAATGTGGAACTCTTAGCAATGCACAGATATCTATGCTCTGTGTGTATGACATAAATAAAATGCTGTAGAGAATGAAAAAAAAGAGGTTCCGGGAAGAAATGTTGCAAAGAATGTACAAGTAAATGAAGGGCTCACTTTTCACATATGTCCGGGTCACTGATGTGGCTTTGTCAGTAGGGTTAGGAACCCCTATTGTATTTACTCTGACTGCTTGGTGAAAGCTACATTCACCTGCAGGAGGTGAGTTCAAAAGCTCCATCTTCCCATTATTACAGTAAATAAAATAATAGAATAAATGAGTCAGGCCAGGATTTTCAAAAGGGTCTGCTAATTTTTGTGATTCATTTTCTCCCCTGCCCCCACGCAGTTTGAAATACCTTTGGGCTGTGAGATATCACCTCTGGAAAAAAAGGAGTGTGGCGTGCAACAGCTTGGCCAGCACACCAGGGACCTCCACAGGTTCATGCATGAGCAACTATAGTTTGAGCTAAGAGCCAAGGCTCTATTGCTTGGGGCTTTAAGAACTCATATTCTCTCCAAATCAACACAGAGGGGGACTCCTTCACTCCAGCACATGCTTTCTCAAATTAGATCTCCAAATACTGAAGAGTAGTGTTGGAGTGAACACTTTAGAAAGTTTAATTATAATGGAATGCAGTGAATAAAGACTGTTCTTCACTTACGTACTTTCTGGGTTGCAGAAAGTATACATCATTACAACAAGCAAGGAAAAGGCAAATGACAGATTTAATTAGACAGAAACATTTGATTTCTTTTTGTCTAGATGTACCCATGTAAAATGTTCAGACCTGTGTTTGTTCAGCTCTGTCATTTCTTGAACCCAGTCTGTGATAGACAGACTTTCTGATCCAGAGCCTTGCCAGAGTTGAGACCTCTGATTAACGGACATGTCTTCTACCTTTATTGCTGAGAGAAACAACGAGAGAGAGAGAGAATACTAGGTTATCTGCTTCTTCAGTTAAAGGAGTTTTCCCATTTTTCTTATAATGATTAACCAGTGGTGAGGGAGAGAGAATGTTCCTTTTATCTTTTCAGTATTGTTTCAGTATTGTTTCTTTTTCATATTGTTAAAAACAACAGTGTGGGGAGTCTGTAAGGAAAATTGATAAAGTTGCCTAACACCTGTTGATTCTATAACTTTGAGTATTTATTCTACTGCTATATTACAACTACAGTTGCTAGTGGTATTGATAGGAAGTATTCCCCATCTGACATTTTGCAGAACATATGTTTTTGATCAAAAATATATTCTGTGTATAACAATACATAGATCCCAAGAATGATAAAGTAAACATTGTATGCAGTGTTGTCTCCATCTTCATCCCAGAATATTAGAGAGACAAAGTGGGTGACATAATATCTTTTATTGGACCCACTTCTGCTAGTGAGACATGAAAGCTTTCAAGCTTACAGTGAGCTCTTCTTGTTGGTAAACTAATTCAGAGTGTCACACCTAAAAAGGTTTGAACAGATAATTCAGCATAAGTAAGTTAACATATATATCAAAGGACCACTCAAGGTCATATCTCCACTGCTACCATGTTCAATACCATCCCACTATATGTCTTTCAAGATCCATTGGTCCTGCACATGCTTGTTACAAGATCTGGTACATCTCATCTGGTACATTAAATTCCCCCGTTACAATTATCCGTATAGAGCCAGACAATCACTACACTCTTGAACGAACTGTCATGGGGAAAGGATAAAAGACAAAAAACCCTGTCACCTGTGGGTGAACGCTTTTCACAAATCTATGACCATGCTCCTTTGTTCTGGGGCCAGAGGAAGGGGCACCTCTCCTCCAGTATTAGCGCTCAACCAGACCTGTCCCAGAGCTGCCACTGCCGCTCCCCACCCTGAATCTGCCTCTGCTAGGAAACTGGCACCCCTCCCCCAGCTGTGCCCACTGGAGCTGCAGTGGCCATGGAGTGGTGCCTCTCACTTGGCTCCAAGGTGCTGCAGTGAGAGAGGGCTGGAAGCAGTGCCAAATTTATGCACAAGATACGTAAACTAGTTTAGTGCCTCAGATTATTAAGGGCCACTAAATGCAAAAGAAAATCACTATTTTTTGGTTTCATACTTGCCTATGTACTGGTATACATGCAAATATAAAAAAATATTTCTGTTTTCATTGTCCTTTCTGTTAGAATAAGTCACATTTTTTGGTAATGCTGTGGGACCTCTTATACTTGACATAGTTTAGGGGCCTCGGGCTGTTTTAATCTCGTCCTTGCTTGGGGTAGTCCTGTGGGACAGCCTGCACACTGAACCACTCATCCTCAGCCCCATCCCAGAACCCACACTCACAGCCAGAGCCCTTCAACCTCAACCCTCTGTCCCAGCCCCTAGTCCCTTATCCCTGGCCCCTCTAGAAGGTTCACCCCCAACTCTAAAAGGTTCACCCCCAACCAGACCCTGCACCCTGAAACTAAACCATCTGATACAGCCCTGAACACCTCGACCCCAGCCCAACTGCAGAACCATCACACTCCTGCACCCCAAACTCTGCCCCAGGCCTGAGACCACTCCCATACTCAGAACCCCTTAGTCCCAATCCCGCCACATCACTCATGGTGATGTCACACATCAGTTCCATATTAGTGCACATAACAAAATATATTCTGCTCAGGGATGAGAAAAATTAGAACACTGAAAACCATCCAGACCTCTCAGCTCAGTCCCCATTCCAGCTCTCTACAGGAACGGGGAGGGGGGTGGGAGAAGGCCTTTAGATGTCTCTCTTTCTTGTCAATTTCATGCCACCTGCCATGAATTTGACAAGCCAACCACCATCTGATATAAGTAACAATTTCTGTGCAGAAATTGCATTAGCCCGACTATACTGTTGTCAGCACTACGCTTCTTGTGGAGTTAAAGTTACTACGTGTAGTATGGCACTTTTATTGGTGGGAATAAAGTTGTATTGTAATCACTGACATAATTAGGTCAACAGAGGGCAGCTTACATCAATCTAACTCATTAGTGTAAAGAAGTTTTTACAATGCCAAATCAAGTCCCATTGACTTGTGCTGTTAAGTCACTTACAGACTTTTTAAAACATTCTTCTCTTCTTTGTTTTGGATTTTGCCCTATAGGATTAGAATCCTATCATTAACTGCTCACTGTGAATGTTTACTCAATTAATTTTCATCTACAATAAGTGCACTTCACTAGGATAGAAACAGTGTATGCAATTTAGATTTATACATGTAGAACTACATTATTAATATTTAAGTACTTTTTCTCAAGTTAGTGTTTAAAGTTTACATTAATATATTGGCTGAGAACTAGTGTTGTTCTTAAGTAGTGACAGGGTAGTTTCTCTTGAGGAGGAAGACATTTATTGCCCTACTTCTACATCATATACTGCTGCAGGAGGCCTCCTAGAGAGAAACCAAATACACAGTGCACAACTCAGAAGGAGCTCGGTAGTCTGTCTAACTGGATTAAGTATCACATGGAGAATCTGGGAGCAGCTTTTCCTCTTTTTTCATTTGCCTATGCTTATATCTCATTGTGAACTGCTATTTTTGTGGTGTTCATCTTTCTCTCACCTGCAGTAAAGATTATCCTGTTAAATTGCTGCAGCATTGTAAATCCTAGATTTGTCAGAAAACATACAAGAGAGTGGCATCACATAACTAGACATATCCTGCAATGTTGAGGATATAGAGAGGAAAGGCAGCAGTCATGGTGAATCTCACCTTTTATGACACATTTGGTTTATGGTGATAGTTTGTACAAGGGAGGCTAACTTAGACACAGCACACCTAGCAAATATTTTGCTGCACAAAGGTTAATTTTAGTGCTGCTTTCTGCTTTTCTTGTTTTACTTTTAAATTTAAAATTTTCAGCATTGATCCCATCCTCTTTGTATCTACCAGTTGCTTAAAAGAGTGTTTTGTTATGAATCTTCACCCCTTACTCAGAAGACTTTGAATTGTGCAATTCACCTTAACCACGCTAGCCCAAGGTCAGTCATTGCTAACACTAGCAGACTAGCTTAATAAAGCAATTTTTGTGAATCATTCAAACTGTTGAAATTCAACCCTTCATTTGTAATAATTAATTGCTACCCATAGCTAGTATTTTTAACAGAGTATGAAACTTGGAGGAGATTTTCAGAAGCGATAATGTTTTGTTTTGAAATATAGCATCCTGGAAACGTAATTGTCTTTCTAGTTCTTCAAACACGATTGATTCAAGACTAATTCTTTGAACAATTGGACTGAAAAAAGTTACAAATTCTTACAATACAAAATAAAAATAATATATTTAAGCTATTAAAATGTCTAATTATAACATAATCAGCTGCATTGATATGGTTTTAAAAGAATATCTGAAAGGAGACGTTTGTGTAAAGGTATCTGTGGATTAATACTCTTGAATCATGTGGCCTCTTGTACGTAACATTAGAAAATGGATTTTTAGCTTGATTAGTTAAGGTGTTTTGCTTCAATGTACAGTCATTAGATGTGAATTGCTATAATATACCAATTGGTAAAGATGTTTGCTTCAATTAACGGTTTCTTTCTTCTTTTATTAATTAGCATTTTTTGTAAATATATATTATTCTCAGCCTTAATTCCAGCACTTTTTGACAAGTGGAAGACTACTCTGAGGAACCAGAGAAACTGCCATATTCAGGAATAAAAAAATACACTTAATGTATTGTTTTTATCCTTCATTGAGTTCCTATATACCAGTCACTGATATTTATATATCAAAGTAGGTTTTTCAGATGAACGAGCCATGTGGGATAGTTGCTCTATTGGGCAAACTGTGTATAGCGCGCATGCCTATAGGGTTTCCAGCACAGCAGGGCTTTATTGAATAGCTTGGCAGCCACCGGAGAGAGCTGAGGGGCACTATCAATAGTGCCATTATGTGAAGAATATGCTTAGAATTTAAAGCAAATGAGTGCCTGCCTAAAATGTTAACATATTGCTGCTGCATGTTGCATGTCAGCATATTTTAAAAGCCCAAAGGTATGCAAGATGAAATCCTCCTGAAGGAACTAATGAGACAGTTGTGAGAGTCTGGAGAAGCCATTATAAGTAGATCATGAGTCTGAAAGGTGTGAATATAAGAATAGATAGAAAGGTATTGAGGGAAAGCTTGAAGAAGACAAGATAATGGAAGACTCCATTATTGTAGCAGAAGACAAAAGACATTTAAAGCAAATAGATAAATTGTGTTCCTAGGTTATAAACTGAAGTGGTTAGTTAGAAATATTGCACCTTTTATTTTTTCCCTCTTGCCTCTGACCATTTTTCATGTCTTTGGATATTTATGAATTTAGAAAAGAGCTGCAGCAACTTGTAAAGACCTCACTCATATCAGTTCCTATTATGAGTCCTTTACTGTAGATTTGAATATATTATGTACAATTAAATATATATTCTTAGTTAACTTGATTGAATTCAGAGAATGCTGGTAATTAGTTGAACAGGACCCATGTTTATATTGCTTGAGAAGTATTCAATTACATTTGTGAAATTAAAGCTTGTGAAATGGTCACATTGTCTGCACAGGAAAATGCTCTTGGTGTCTAAACTCAGAACAGCCACTCTGCAAGTTCCCCTCTGTCTTTCTCTAACATGCCTAAAGCTTGACCTGGAGAATTCACTTGTAAGAGTGAATGAGTAATTCATATTTCATATCTTAATTCTTAGCAATTCTTTTTTTAGGCTTGAAAGCATCAACCCAACCTTGGAAAAAAGGGCAACTCGTACAAAATGCAGCAGTATATTTCTTCAGTAATACAAGCTGTTTACTTCCTCAGTAATGCAATACTCATTATCTTGGCATTGCACGTACAATACTAGTTTTCCACTGAAAAGTGATGCAAGTTTTAAAGTTTGGTCCTTATTTTTATGACTGTGCTTCATACTTTGGGATTTCAACTGTCCATGACAGCTCCATTCCTTGAACTGTCTACCTCCAAGACAAGAGGCCAGGGTTCCTTGTTGAATGCCTAACTCACTGAAAGTCTACTCCCATGGGAACTTAGAATAATTACAAACCTAACCTTCACTAACCTCCTAATTTCTTTATCTTTTGCTACTGCACAGACACCTTGTATTACATGAACATGGATTTATGCGGGCTTAAACATACATTTATTTCCTCTGAATGAAGGAAAGTTGGAGAGAAAAAAAACCAGGCACTACTCTTCTTGATTTAATCCTGGTTGTAGAACAGGTGTCTCAAATTCCTGGCCTATGGGCCATCTACCGACCCAAGCATATTTGTGACTCAAAGGGGAGGTGTGTCCAAACTTGCCCTCCAAGCCCCACCCTGTCCCAACACTACCCTACCCTCTCCCCCCCCCCCGCCCATGGCACCCCATTCCCCAAGGGACATGGTCTCTGGGATTACTGGGGCGGGGAAGAATCTGGTGCTAGTGAGCAGCAGCAGTCAGATTCCCCTGCATTTCCTGAAGCACAGGGAAGCAGGGTGCATTTAGCAGGTGCACTTGATCACATCTACTGTAAACCATCAAATCGTATTAGGGAACATGATAAACAGTGTCTTAAGTCAAAGTTCCATAAGCTAATGGCTCATCAGGTTAAGGCATATCAGTTTCATAGCCATGTAAAGGAATGATATGACCAGCATGGTGTCCAACTGGTTTTGACTATCTTAATCTAATAGCGCTACTACCCATTTGGCAGCTGGGTGAATGAAAGATGGCCTTTTATGTGAGATGAAAGCAAAACACAAACCCACAACCTTCAGGATTATAGTTAAGCACCGTAATTGCTCAACTACTGCACCTTTTGCATCTTTCTATAAATTTATAAGATGTGTTATGGGGGTCTTCAATCTGAGAGATGCTCCTAATATTAAAATTGCTAAGAATTTATAGTTGACAATTTCCTATCTCAAAAAATGTTGCAGCCACATGGGGGAAATTCTGTATTAGACCTCATCTTGACTGATAGAGGAATTGATCACACAATTTAAAAAAAATGATAGCATTGGGATATGTTTGTGCAGGTGTGGTCTTTCTCTCTCTCTCTCTCTTTTGCTGCTCTCAAATGGACAAAGCTGAAAATAATTATGGGAAAATCAGTTAGAGAAAAGGATTTAAACAGAAAAAAGCAAGCATGATGCGTTTTCTTATATCATCATAAAGGCACAGTTAAGAAAATAGACTACGCTGATTTAAAATTAAATATACACAGAAAGAGAGAGAAAACCTGGTTGAGTATGGAAGTGAAAGAAATAATTATAGTAAATCTGAAGCTTAGAATTGTTAAAGGTAAAATAAAAAGAAAACAAGAAAAAAAAGGAAGGGAAGTAAATGGCATAAAGTTAAACCTATGGCCCCCTCACCCCCAAAAAAGGGGGCTTCATGAATATTAGGAAAAAAAGGAAACCTAACAATGATATTGGTCCATTACTAGTGTGGAAATTTTAGGCAAAATTTCTGGTCGAATAACTAATTCTGTTCTGTATTTGGGAAAACCATCAGATGATGTAGTTATATCATATAATGAAATATTTTTCATTCTAGCAATAGCTAAGGAAGATATTAAACAGCAGTTTCGATTGCTAGACATTTGTAAATCCACAGGTCTGGGTAACTTGCAACCAACAGTTCTAAAAGAGCTGAGTGGAAAGCTATTTGGATCATTAATGTTGATTTTGAGTGGAATTGCAAAGTTTCAGAAGATGGTGAGAAAGCAAAAGTTGTGCCAATATCTTAAAAGGACAAATGAGATGAACCAGGTAATTACAGGCCTGTCAGCCTGACATTGATCCTGGGCAAAATAGTGGAATAGCTGATATGGAAGCTGGTTAATACAGATGTAAAGGAGGGTAATGTAATTAATGCATAGGACTATGGACACTCACTCCTATCAGACTAATCTGAGATCTTTGTTTGACGAGATTACAAGGTTTTTGGTTACTAAAGGTTTATGGAATATGCTTAGATTTCTGTAAGACTTTTGACTTGATACCTTATGATATCTTTGAACACAAGACACTGAAACAAAATAAAATTGACATGCAACATACTAAATTGATTAAATACTGGCTAATTAATAGGACCTAAATGTGTGTACATGGGGAATGATCATCAAGTGGGTGTGTTTTTAGTTAGGTTGTGCAGGAATCTGTTCTTAGTTTGAGTTATTTAACATTTTTTCTCGGTGATGCATAAGAAAACTCATAACTGTTAAAGTTTGTAGATGGCACAAAAACTGAGGGAGTAGTATAAAGTAAAGAACGACAGGTTGCTGATAAAGAATGATTTGGAGTGACTGGTGATGATGTTCAAGCAAAGAATATGTATTTTAATATGGCCAATTTAAACTCATATAGGTACAAAGAATGTAGGTCATACCTACACATTGGGACTCAATCCTGGGAAGTAGTGACTCTGAAAAGGATGTGGTAGTCATGGTATATAATCAATTGAATATGAGATCCTGATGTGGTACTATTAGCAAAAAGATTGTGATTCCTGGATGTATAAAAGGAGTAATTTCAAGCTCTGTATTTTAGCATGTATGTGGCATTTATGTGTACATTACGGTATTTGTGTGTGGCATTTATGTGTACATTACGGTATTTGGCATGTATGTGGCAGCTGTTTGAATACTGGATCATGTTTGGTGCCTGCAATTCAAGAAAGATGTTGATAAATTAGAGAAGGCTGAGAGAAGAGCCACAAGAATAATTAAAGGATTAGACAGCTAGCTTTATAGTGAGAAGCATCTGTTCAGTTTAATCAATAGAAGATTAAAGGGTGACTTGATCACAATCTATAAGTATCTAGAGCAGAAATTTGATAATTGAGAAGTATTTCATTCTCGCAGTTAAATGTGTAACCATGTCTCACGCCTGGAAATGGAAGCTAAAACATATTCACCCTGGAAATAAAGTGTAAAATTTTAACAGTGAGGGTAATAAATCATTAGAACAAATTATCAAGGGTTGTGGTTGATTCTCTTTCATTGGAAACTTTAAAATCAAGCTTACATGTCTTGGTTCCCCATCCCCACAAAGTATGCTCAGTTTTAAATGGGAATTAATTTTGGGGGAGTCCTTGGCTTGTTGTATTGAAAAAGTCAGAGTAGATGATCACAATGGTCTTTTCTGACCATAGTACCTATGAAATAATATAATCGTGGAACATTATGTTTATGGAAGTGGTAACTTAGATTCATAAGGCCTCATTTATGCTCACTCGCTGGGGAAATCAGGGGTAACTCCATTGACATTATTAATGTTGTTGGTGTAAAACTGGTATAAGTTACATCAGTAAAGACCATGGAATATGTTTTGTGAAATAAAGGTGATATTGCATATTCATTTGACTTTTTTAAAGTTGATAGAATAATTCTACACTAATCAAAGAGCAGTTGGCCTAGTGTTTCTCCTTTGCCCTCATTACCAGGTCAGTGAAGCTTGGTTTCCATATTAAAGTTAAAAAGGTTGGCTGGTTTATCTGGGGAAACAAACAAAAATCACTTAATCTTTTCCACCCATTTTCTTAAACAATCTCCTCTTAGACAGTTCATCTAGATTTCTGGTTCAGAGCCAGGGTCTAAAAGAACCTTTTCTAACTGGCTATTAGCTTACATCTATCTATCTTATTCTGTAGCAGGATTGACAGTTAAGGCAGATGTCGAAACTTATTCAATTAAAGATACAGTAGCATCCTTAGTCAACCTTTTGCCAGATCAGTCCCTTCAAAGGACATTTACAAGGTATTAGAAGGAGCCGTCTCTCTACTTTTTCAAAAGAATTGTTTTGACATGGTATTTTGACTTACTTTATGCAGCAAGGTCAGTTTCGTTAACTGAAAGTTGGGTTTTTTTCCCTTTTCTTCTTTTGAGCATAATTGTGGTGTTTCTGGTTCATCTGTTTTTTCATTTGGTTCTGTAATGGTCTGCACAGTATGACTGTTATATTTTCAATACTTACTCATCACCTCTTTGAAACATGACTAATAATCACGATTCAGTAATCATTATCCTTAAATAATGTCACCTTTTGGGACCTCCACTTGTAGGTAAAGAATTCTCCTATTTGTTTGTTTTGCTTGTTTATTTATTTATCTATCTTTTTAAATTTTTTAGCTCAAATCTTTTCCATGTATCCTACAAAAGAAATTAGTTTCTCATTCAAATACAAGAGACTCGAGCCAGATAAAATCTACTTGCAGCAGGACTATTCAGTTGGTCAATAAATGCCTTTGTACATCAGAAAGATTTAATTAACAAGTTAGAAAGGACATTTTGACTTGTTTCTAGCTTGCTACATGCCTTTTTGAGTCCCACCAATCAACACAAGAGCAAGCAAGGGATTTTGCTCTAAAATGATGAAGAAACCCACCACAAAACTTAGGGGAAAAAAAGATTTTGTTTCCACCTCTCTCCTCTGAACAATGTCAAATTCTTTCAAACATATTTGAATTCTTGTGCAAAGATTTCTTTCAGCACAAGATATCAATCAAAGTGCAACTTCCTTCTTTCAAGGATTTAAAAGAGCAACTTTTCATATTTTTTTCTCCCTCTTAAAATACAAGTGCCCTGATGAACAGTCTATTGACGTTATTAGTGTTCTTTGTGAGCTGGAAGGAAGTTGCACTTGAAAAGAAGCTGGAAAGGACTGAAAATGCTAGAAAATAAATAGAGATCAGTATGACAGTGTTTTCTTATACTGCTGTTGCTGAAAGGAGAGGGCACATTACAGCAGTATATTATGTCATTCCAGACATGTTTCTTAATCTGAAAAATGCTTGATCTGACCCCAAAGTGAGCTAAGAAAAATAAACATTCAAACAAAAACTTGTTTCTGCATAACTATTATATGTATAAGTCATGCAACTATACAAAGCAGTTGTCACCTGTGCTTACTGTGACACCATTTTTTACACAGATTATGAGAAAACATCTAAAACAAATTTTGGTTACAACTGTTTTCTTTCATTTCTATATGCCTCTTTTATAGTATGTTTTTTTAAAACTTGTCCATTTGTTTTTGAAATGGGGTAATGAAATAAATAGGTGCAGTGAACAAACATGGGGTTATGCATGCAAATGATGTAAACAGGAAATAACAGGGATATCGAGAGTCAAATGTTATATTGGGACTAAGTAATCAAAATTGTGTTCAGTGAAATAAATCACCTTGTCAATAAGCCACAGATATAATCATGTCAATCTATATAGAGTTTGGTGTGGCCTCCTTATATGCACTATGATATTATGAGCACCTTTGGGTAGCACCTCTGAACTGGCAGCAGCTTCACAAACTCTACCCCATCACCTTCACATCCAAAACCAACCTTTTTTTTTTCCCCCTCCATGATCCTTGTCCCACAGATTGTGAGATTGGATTGATTTTATAGCAATAAAGTAAGGACTGCTTGCTTGTGTTCAAAGTGAACAAAGGTCAAGAACCACTGTTCCCAGGTTTAATTATCATCTCTCACCCTCCCTCTTCTAATGAATTTGATGGTCTCAGTCTGATATTTGTTGAGACTGATTACACTGGATTTTGTCTGAACTTCCTGCAATCAAGTGTGAAAGTCACAGAAGTTTTCCTATTAATTGAAAGACTTTTTATAGTATTTGCAATGGCTGAAGTAATTTATCTTGTTTTATATTGAGTTGTGTGTAAAAACTTGCAGATTATCCTAGACAACTGTTGCTTCCTTAGCTCCAGTATAACAACCTACTCCCTTTGTCACTATATATTGAGGGTATCCCAGCCTTTCATTTAGTTTTCTACAGGGAGGCCCACACAGAATTGCTGGACCCCTGAACAAGGTAAGGGGGCGGGCTGTGCTCCCAAAATGAGTGGGGCCTAGGATAGAAGGGGCAGTGCCACAGGCAGCTGGCCTTCACCGCCACTCTAAAAATTCTAGCGTATCTTTAGAATGTGGCTTTTTTTCTACATGAGCAATGAAGGTTTCAAGAGACATTTCTCTCTCTGTGTTCAATGGGTTTTCCAAGTGGGCCCTGGGTGGACCACAGAGCAAAAAGACAGGTATAGTTGCCCTGAAACTGAAAGAGGAGTTACTTATATGAACAAGAGGACAAGGACATTATTTGAAAGAAAGGAGTGGAGGATTTAACACTCTCAGATTTACCATTATATTTATTAATTATTATCCTGTCAGTATGTTTCAGAGACAAACAAAACTTACATTCTGCTTGCTTATTATGAATAATAAAGAACCTATTCTTCTGTGCCACCTGTTCCTACCAGGCAGGAAAAACAGTCACCTTTTTGAAGTCATAGCATCCTTGTCCATGGTAATATACTATAGTATATGTTGAACATATGGAACAGAACTCAGTGTTGTCTGACTGTGGAGTGTAAGGTGGAGGGAAGTAATACAAAAATTATTTGCATCCTAACCCATTTTCCTGATCTGGCAATGTTCATCACCTAAATGTTTTTTCCTGTATTTCCTAATGATGGTCCCCAAGGATGTTATGTATGAATCAGTGAGAAACAGTTACAGTAACATTAATTCTTAATTGTTCAGATTAGTACACAGAGTTATAAGGACTCTTGGTATCAAACTCAGGGTATTTACCCTTAAACCTTTTAAAATATGCAATAGAACCTATAATTTGCTCCCCTCTCATCTTTATAAAGTGTCATAAGTGTTCTTTTTCACAAGAGAAGTGCTCAATATGCCATTACAAAAGAGTAACAAGTATTAAAATGTTAAAATATGGCTTCTGGTTATATTTTGACACTGGAATTTTTAAAGTATTTTATTTCCTTATAGTAAATTAGCATTTTTGTAGCAATAAATTCATATCTCGTTTATACTCTGAGCAACATTAAGGAAGAATGCTATCTAAGGTGTTAGACTTGTACGTTCGGTGTGGCATTTCTCAAATATCCAGTGAAATTTGCAAAATTTATTTCTGCCTATTAGCCCCAGCTACCTTCTTGTTTAAAGTTTCATTTTATGTATTCACTTTAGAAATGGAAAAGTGCTAGGATGAATAAAATAAGTTTTGGGTTGAAATGAAATATAGAAGTGGTCAAAAGGCATGTCTTAGTGTCATAAATTTAAAGTAATGGGCTGGTAACTGTAGCTCATGAAACTTTGAGGAGTGGAAATGCTTGATTCATATTACAGTGCAAACTTTACCATAAGTTTAGTTTGAAATATGTATGTACAAAAATGCCATTTTAAAATGTGAAGGTTACAAAGTCGTGCACTTAGAAGTTAGGAAGGTTGCCTTGCCTAACTTCAGCAAACATAATTCTCACCATAGGAAGCCATTCTCACCACCTTGCTTTACTCTCATTGTTTTTTAAAAAAAGCCACAGAACAGGCTGGGAAAAGCAATTTTACAATTAAGTTACTATGGAAACAGTCATACCCTTCATATTGGAGGAGTATGTGGTGTGTGTGTATTTGTATAGATATATATGACTACATATGTGTATAAAATAATTACTTTAAAGTATGGGTGCAGAATGGGGCTAAATTGTAAGCTGCTGGTAGAAACCATTCCTAGCTATTATACTTATAAATTAATGTAGAGCTGCATTAGATTAGAATTTTTCAATTAATATTTATATTTAGCATATTTGTTTAACAATTGTGGGCTTTTTCCCAATAGATTTCACATTTACAATGTCAGTTATTTTTGCATCATTATCTAGAAAGTTGCAATGTCAAGAACAAAACTCTTTGTAGGACAAGTAAAATCAACTACTTATCATACTCCATAAAACAAACAAACCAATTGTATAAGCTCTTGAAGTCTCTTGCTTATTATAGAAACCATTAAAAAAAGTTCTATTTTCCTAAGGGAAGCGGGCTTTGTGCTGCACCTACACCATAAAAAAAGATTTTCCAGTGTTTAGAGTGAAGGGATGGTAGGTAGTATGTGATCATACAAGACCTCATTGTTATGGAGTTTTCAAAAGCTCTGCTGACACTCTCCTAGTGCCAGAAATATTATTTTATACCATTTGTTGTTTTACATGCTGTGTTCTTGAAGTTAACAATGACCTTCAAAACTCACTTTATCCATTGCTGCTGTTATTAAAGCCTACTATTACTCGAAAATAACATCTGTTCAGTTGCAAATAAATTACAATGTTGGATGTATGTATGTGTGCTAAAAAGCTTCTCAGTGGAACTTTCAATGTGTAAAATTATTACAAATCATTTTAAACATCTGGTGTATAAACTATTTTTTCTTAACAATATTATTGAAAACAATATGCTTTCATATGTAAGAATTAAAAACAGGATTGACAGTGTAATTATTATTTACAGCTTTGTGTGTGTAACTTACACGGGAGGGGTGTGAATTTTCATAACCTGAAAGCCAGTTAAAGGAAAAACAAATGTAAAAATAATATTTGGCAAAAGTATTTCTGGTGAATCCGTTCACGTTGCTTCAAATTAATGTCTTTTATCATTCTATTTACATGAATATTTAATTCAGTATTGAAAAGGTGTGTGCACAATAGTTGGAAAGGAAGAATTATTAATGAATGCACTTCAAAATAAAAGTGCCTTAAACAATTTACATTAAAATTTATTACCATCCATTTTATTTATTGAACCCACTTCTGTGCATCTTTCATTCTGAAGCTGAGACTTCTGTAGAGAAGCTACTTAAATCTTGATGACATAACCATCACGTCAGATGCATTGCATGTCTTTATAACAATCTAAAATGTTTAGGTCAACCTTTCAAAATGTTGTACTTAAAGTTAGGCATCTGCAACTATTGGATTTTGCAATTATAATCGTGACCTGATTTTACAGGTGCTGATTGCCTGCAGTTTTCATTTACTTCATATTTTAAAATAAAAAATTAAGTGCCTACCTTTAACCTGCAGTATGAATATTTTGTCCTTTGTCCTTAATATTTTGATCCCTCATTTTTTTTCAACTGTGAATATGGATAATAATTCTATTAATTGATAGGGGCATTGAAGCCAAATGCATTAATTTTTTTAATGACACTGAGGAATTGGCAAGATAGTAAAATATCGGTAATACAATTCTCAATCTCTCTCTCTCTCTCTCTCTCTCTCTCTCTCTCTCTCGACTAGTGTTTGTTCTTAGGGAACAAAGGGGCACTTTTATTCTATGAACTTATGGCTATAGCTGAGAGTATATCTACACTGCATTCCTCTTTTGAGAGAGGAATGCAAATGCAGACAAATGAAATTGCAGACAAATGAAATTGCAAATGAAGCGCGGATTTGAATTTCCCGTGCTTCATTTGCATAATCGCAGCCAGCTGCTTTTTCGAAATACCCTATTTCGAGATAAAAAATGCTGTTTAGATGTGGTTATTTCGAGGAAAAAACCTTCTTTCGAAATAACCCTTACTCCTTATAAAATGAGGTTTAACACCAGTCCAGTGATTAAATTCCTGAGTGGCTAATGACTAGGTAACAATGACAAAATATATTTCACTTGCTAATTCGTCAGCCAGACTTGGAGAATACTTGTAGTCCTACTGGTAAAAGAAATACAGTGCACATAATATTATGTCAATTAAAGCCTAATTTAATTAATCAGCAATAGAGGGCATTTTTCCCCTATGGGCAGACGAAACTTTATTTTTTTTCTTCAGAAATACTTCTGTGTTAGTGGTGTGGCACATATGTTCTGTCATTTAAGTTGTCAGTTTTCCATTTGTGTAGTTTTCCCACCACTTCACATTCATAGCTACAGTGTGCATTTGCAGCTCAACTTGACAGCTTGGTTGTTTATTGAATGTTGTGGGGAGCAGGCCCTTTCCCTTGAGAGGATGAATGCCATGATCAGGACATCTTCTCCTGTTGGATTGAAGGATAAAAATTACATGGTATCGCTAAGAGGCTGATGGTACCTGATTGTTTTCAGGTGACTGGAGAGGAACCCAGAGATATCACCACTCATTAGTCGAGTAGAATATTATAATCTTCTTTCCTCAGCTACAGATTTAGTATCCCCTCTTCCCTGACCCCTTTCTCAGAGGTCTATATAAATGCTTTGCAACAGATTAATGCAGCAAAAGGAAAGATGGGGTTTGGGGTATAAAAATTGTACCTGAGCTGTGCAGAAGCCAAAGACTTGCCCCTCACCTCCACAGTAATAACTGCATCTCCATGATAGTAACTTCAAGGATCTGCTCAATAGAATGGTTCTGGGTGGTGGGTGAACAGTCTAGTTCATCTGGGCTGTTAGGTATCCAGTATGAGAGCTGGATGTTTCCAACAGTGAAGAGTTCTTAGATGTCTTTACAGGTAAGATTACTCAAATTTGGACCAACATTTATGCATTCATTTTGCTAGCAGGGCTGTGTTTGGGTAGCAAAACAACCATTAATCATTGGCCCCTGAGTTAAAGACATTATTTCTTGCAGAGTAAATGTGTTGGTTTATTTCACATCATCTATGAGCTAGCTCCATACCCTTGCAGGCTCATAACGTTATGTAAGTGGGTGTTGACAGGTGTTGGAGTTGATTGTCAGTGTCTCCCTTAAACCAGTACAAAATTATTTTCTCAGAAGACTTAACTGTTTGACCCTGTCTGGGGAAAAAAATGCTGTTAAACTCTCTATTAACATCCTGTTTCAAATCAGTCTGTATTGGAAAAGATTATTCAGAAGTTATAGCTGCTATTGAGTCTTCTGGTCTCTATAGTGCCAGTCAGTTAGGTCTTTGGTCTGAGTATGGTGCAGAGGCTGCACTAATTTGATTGCTTTATTGCCTTGATCCATTGATAGGAGGAGATTATGTATCCTATGCACATTCTTTTGCGTCTGTCAGCTATTTTTCAAACTGTTGACTATGATGTCATTTTCTGTGGTTTCACTCTTTTGGAAGATGAGTCAGATGGTAATATTTGGCAACTGTCCATCTGCCATTAGGTTTATTCATTGTGTGACTCTCACATTTCAGTTTTACCCACTCTGTGAGTAAAGCAGGTCTATCAAGATATTCAGGGAGATTAGGGAAGAAGCTTAGGTTGCACTGATTTATGTCTCTGGCACTCTATTGATGCAGTTGAAGAGTGACGGGGTGTAATCATGGCGTCACTGAAGTCAGTGCGAGATCTGCCATTGTTTTTAATGAGCATGATTTCACCATTGTGCTCTGATGAGGACTAGCAAGCTGACATTCATTTTGGGTAAGACTGAAGCATTGTTTGTGAAGTGGGATAAGCAGTCATAGTCCCGTGATTAAACAATTTGATTTAATTATGAAGAATGTATCATATTGGATACTTATCTGATTTGTAGTGGTCCGGCAGTGAAATACCAGTGATAAAATACCGTATAAAAGATCAATTTTCCCCATCTGCAGAGAGTAAGTTACAAGACTCTTCTTTTAGATGCAGTACTCAAGACAGATATCCATTCTTCTTTGTTACCTCTGGTATAAATTATTATATTGGGTGACATCCTGGCCCTCTGAAGTCACTAGGAATATTGCATTGTACTTCACTAGAGCCAAAACTTCACACATTATGTTCTTTGTAAAACATAATTTGAAGACCACTTTGGAAATCCAGCAAGTCCAGAATGTATTTTCCTCTTTACTTATCACAGCAGGGTATCTTTCATGGAACATGTTACTCTAGTTCACTGTGATATATACCTCCTTATAATTAATTGCTAGATGCATTTCACGTGTTGTTTTTGTCATACTTTATAAAGCCCTGAATGGCAGAGTTCTCTGGGGTTTCCAGGATCATTTTTTCAAGAGGATCATGGGTTCTTTATAGAATGATGGAGTCTATATCAGCCGTTGGATCAGCAAGCTGCTTTTTTTTTTTTTGTCCTTATCTGGTCCCACAGTTAAACAAGACACACCTTCTGAAAGAAGATGCCTCTTTCTTTTGGCCAAAACTTCCTGTCTGTGTCTCAAGTATTGCCACCAACACTTGGATCTTTTTTTTTTCCTGCTGCTGAGGATTTTCCACTTCCCTTGCCTGCAATGAAGTGGGAGAAACTAGCTTTTTTCAATGCAAGACATCCATGGTCTTTCCACCTAAATAGTCAATGATTAAAGTTTCACAACTAATTTGGTTTGATAGACGCATGTTAAACCCATGCCAACAAATGGTGGATTCCACATCCCCTGAGGTAGACTATATTACAAAAATATCACCATTTAATTGGAATCCATAAGTTGTACATAGACATTCTTCCCTGTTCATCACAGTATCACAGTATTTATTTTTTGTTTTGTTTTGTGAACAATGAACGTGAGTTCTTGGTTGAAAGGACACCTTTCATCAAGATATTCAGTATTTTGCCCATTCAGTTAAGATAAAAGAGATTACAGTATACATCTCAGGACTCCCAAGAGTCCCTCCAACAAAAAACAGGGAAGATTAGATGTGATATTCATGCTATTTCTTGCATTTAATTCGAGTTTACATTGGACTTATTGCACTGGAAGGTGCATTTCCCCTACAAATACGGTATTTGTGTATCAAACAGAATGTACAAACCCAGAGGATGTACTGAGACCACTATGTCAGTGTAGCCTTTGGAGTATTTACTTTGTTTCCTGAATAAACTTATTACTGAGCTATGGAAGTTATACACTTTTTTAGTACAAACACTATTATATTTGCACCAGTTGGAATCCAGAGCCCTAATCCAGCACAAATGGATTTTGACTTCATAGAGCACACTGAAGCACCACAGTGAATCTTTATGTTATCTTTATGTTGCCGGTAAGAGTAAGTCTCAGGTCCAACACTGGGTTCTCAAAGTACAAAAAAAACTACACAGGTATCTGTCAAACACAAGCAGTTTATTTCCTGACAGCTATCAGCCGTGCCCCTTAACTAAAAGAACAACATGATAGGGAAAGCGACATTTCTTACATCCTTTCTGCTAGCCAGGGAACCCGTTTCAGCTGCGGATGAAGTGGGAGACTGTCTCAGCTTCTGAGGCACCGGTACCCAAAGCCCATTGGTGAGGTCCAAATTGCTGTGCTCTGGTGCAGTTTTAAATACTGTGTCTCTACCTTGTTTGTGGCAGTTTGGAAATTTCCAGGGGTTACTCATTGCTTGTTACAGTATGGCTCAGCTGGACTGCTTATCCTTTGACTTTGTTTACATGATCAGTACATTTAGGTAAACAAGATTGTTATGTTCCCGCCCTTATCTACAATTCATTCTTGCTACAATGGCGTATGTTCCTAGAGGCTTGCTTCTGGCTCATCAGTAGTAGGGAAGCGGGGGGGGGAGGGGGAGGGGAATGCAGGCCTCACCACTCACCACCTATACTTCACACGTACAGAGTTCTTCCGCAATTGATCCCTACGTGTATGGAGCAGCTTTCCAGACCAAGGACCTGTGATTGTGCCAGTAACTAATATCTAATAATACAATCATTAATAAAAATCACAAACATTTTCAGTGTTTTTTAGCCTGTTCAGAGATTGCTCCAATAATAACACATTTACTCTGCAAGAAACAATCTGTTCATGGACAGGCCCAGCCACAGAGTTTGCGGGGCCGAAGGCAGCATGGCTTAAGCCACATGGCCGCATGGCTCCCAGTCAGAGCAGCGAGTGAGCGACCAGGTGGGTGGGGCCAGGAGCTGGGCAGCGCGGGCCCCTGAATGTGCGGGTCCCAAGGCAACTGCCTCGCTCGCTTTGCCCAAAGGCTGGGCCTGTTCACAGGTTGTTGTTCTAATAATACTTTTTGTTATTTTAGTGGGAGGAAACAAAGCCACTGCAATATAGAGTCATCGTCATCATCATCAACCATGGACTCAATGCCCACTGGTGTCCGATGCCTCCCTCACTATTTCCTTCCATCTATTTCCCTGTCCAGTGCGAGTGGCTTAGTTTCTATAGACTAGCTCTGCACCAATTGACTATATCATCTACCCATTCTCTGTGGAGTCTGTCGCTTCTGTTTGGACCATCCATTATGCTGATACCAGGGTCTTAACTTTTTGCTCATTTTTCATTCTGCAGATATGCCTGAATAGCTGTAACTTCCATTGTATATCCTTCTGCAGTAGGTTCTCTTTCGGCTGTATCTTCCTATATAATTCCTCGTTGGTGACCACCTGCATCCATCCTATTCTCAGGATCTTTCTATAACAACTCCTCTCGAACGCCAATATCCTTCTCTTCGAATCTTTTGTTATCACCCATGTCTCACATCCATACAACATTCTGCTAAATACACACATTTTCAAGACACTCAGCTTCATTCCTAAGCTAATCAATTTACTTTTCCAGATCTTATCCATTGCCTTCAAACTCATTCTTGCTTTCGCTATTCTAGTTGTTATTTCCTCCTTCCATTCTAGATCAAAAGTCACGTAGCTCCCCAAATATGTGAACTTCTCTACATTCTCTAGTTCAATCCCATCTACACTGATCTTCCTTCCTATTTCCTTATCTCCAAATACCATTGTCTTCATTTTATCGATATTCATAATCAGTCCATACTGCTTCCCTTCCTCGTGTAGCACCTGCACCTTTCTCGCTAGCTTCTCTTCATCTTCCTCGATAACTATATCATCTGCGAACCTCAAGTTGTTAATTCTCATCCCGTGCACTAATATCCCTTCTACCTCTTCCTTGATCTTGTCCATCGCGCTCTCTAGGTGCATGATGAAGATACTTGGTGATATCAGATCAGTATTGTAGATTTTTTGCTGATAAGTAATACTTTATTAATGAGTTTGGTTTGGTACTTGATAGTGGTTGACATGGAGTGGTGTGTGGAAAATAGTTATTCAAAAATTAGCCTTCTGTGTGGGTCTCTAAATTAGTTGGAAATGAATCTTCGAGCATTTTACACACAAAAAATCAGACCAAGTATTCTAAATCTTTTATTGTTGCTTTCTCTTCTGCTTTCAATTTCAGAACATCTACATTTCACTTTTAATCTTAATTCTGGCTGACTAATTGACTGTGCTACTGTTGTGCACTCTAGTAAGATCTCTTCCTATAATTTCAGTAAATTTGGATTGAAGGGAAAGGATGATGTCAAAAATCTGTGAGACGTGTATGTCACATTTATCTGTATCACGTGGATTGGCCATCTGAGCTTAACCTTAGATTGGCCTTGATGTCTGCAGACTAAAGAGGCATATATCTACAGGATAAACAATCACATAAGTGAAGGCCATATACCACGAGCAAAACACAGTGAAAGCAAGGTTGCAAAGTAAACTACCATTTGCATAGTTGCCTGTACTTGCACAGTGCATAATTTTAATTCTTCATTAAAAATAAGTGGGCTGTGTGCTTTGCTTTAATTAGAATAAGGTCACCAACAACTAAATGGCAGCATAATATTCCATTTGTAGTATGTAGGTTGACTGATGGCCCTAGGGAAAATACAGCATTTTAATTCCTTGATGGTGTTCTGCTGACATCACACATGGGTGCTCAAGCAATTTCTGAATAGCAACAAAGCCCTGGGAGTGATTTGAGAAACTTTTATACTTCAAGCCCCTCTGAAGTTATAAATGTTGTGATATTCACCACTTAGGTGTAACACTCAATGTACATTTATAGACAGGATACAGTGCAGAGCTTGAAAATATTATCAGACACCCGCTAACTGGAAGTGTAATTCTATTAATCAGTAATCAATACAAAAGAAGGAGGAGGAGGAGTTTGCATGTGTGAGGACTGCAAAAACTGGACTTTGGCACAGGAGTAAAAATTTGAGAGAGAATTCTTTCTCCTTCATATAGTACTTATATATTTTTACAATACTTAATAAACACACTTTTTCTGTATTTCTAGAATGGTATTAAATTATTTGAATTTACTGCAATCCTTTCATTCTCATTTAAATAAAATGCATAGTAATATTTGAATAATTCATAAATCAATATTTCTTGGATGATTTTGAAAATATTTTGTAAACCCCCATCTTCACCCACTGAGTTGTAATTCTGCATATTCCTCAAATTCCTTTTCACTTTTCACACCAGGAGATTCATTTCTTTTCTCTGAGGAACCAAATGTACCAATAAATTATCTTGTATTTCTTTCCTGAATGTAGAAATGTAATGTATACTCTTAGGTCAATGAGCTTTGCTCTTTAATAGTGTTTCTGAAGCATTCATTGCTGTTGTAAAATTCTATTAAGATAAGAAAATACAGAGTCTAAGGCTTCTCTGTTTAATTTTTCTTAAGAGTCCATCACAGTGTTTTACCCAATAAACTAGAAGAAGAGAGAATGTAATTTGTACTTCCTAAAGCTTTTGATTTGAACTGATTGGTATGTTCTTTCTAAAAAGATAAGTTTCATTATAGTACAAACATGACCTTCAGGAAGAGGTTAAAGTTATCAACCAACACTGATGCATGCATGTGCGAGCATGCGCGCACACGCACACATTCACAGAATGTGATGACTGACCGTGGTTACTCAGGTAAGTAATCCTCACTTAAATCATTGATTACTGACTGTGTCAGTAGGCAGATAATGATGACTATTGCAGGTATTAATTCTGGAATAAGCATAAAGAATCGAGATACAGAAATCAAATATTCATAATTCAGATGACTGTTAGTGGGATTTTATAGTCTAATGTGGTGATTTGTATAGTTACATTGGGAGTTGTGGGAGTTTTAGGATTTCCAGTTCATAGGATCAAGTGGTTTAATTATTTCTGGAATTTTAATATGACCTTCATTTTTTTCACCTTTCACCCCAGGAGATTCATTTCTTTTCTCCGGGGAACCATATCATAGACCAAATATTCAATAATTTTTAATGATAGCGAAAAAAACCCTCCAGCCAGAATACTGCATTTCCACTAGAAGAATTGCCTTGGAAAGTAAAACAAAATGTTTCCTATTTTTATTCTCAATATTCCCCTTTTGTTTCATCAACTTGCCATTGTTGTGCTTCTGTAGCATTCTGATTTTTGATTTGTGGCAAGAAGGGTCAAGTATTTCAGGACCTCATACTGGCTGTCTTTATAACTCCCTGGATAGATGGACTGTACCAATAGACCCCAAACATCTATAGTAAGTCTTTCTGGGTTGTGGTGTTCACATGGCTTTTATAATAAAATTAATATTTTGAAGCATGGGAATTAGATTTGTAGTTCTGTTTCATTGTTCATAGCTTCAACAAATTTGCTTTCAGTAGAACATCAGCAAGTCTTACCTAATGCGTACAGTGTCTAATAAGCTTTTTCTCAACAAAAGATAATGAATATTGTATGGTAGTAGATGCTAGAATTTTTGCTAGGACTTGTCTATACAAAAACATCCACAAAAGGTAATCCAAATTAACTAAAGGTGTGAATTTAAGTGGATATTTAATGTGAATTAAACTCCTGCATGAAATCCCTGATTCAGAAATAAGTGGCCTTAGTGTGGCTTAGCGTAAATCACTCCCAAAGTGAATGATAGCATCCACCCAGAGACTTAATATGGATTAACGAAACCACTTCAAAGTTTATTCACACCTTTATTTCATTTGGATTGATTTTCCTGCATGTGGCCCTGTAGACAAACCCCAAGTTCAAGAGGAAACTTTTCAAAGATATGAAGGCACTGAACTCACATTCCAAACCTTGCCCCAGCCCTGAGCTCCCTCCTGCATTCCAAACCCCTTGGCCCCAGTTCAGAGCCCTCTCCTCCACCCAAACCTCACCACAGTGATCACACCCCCAACCTCAACCCTTTGCCCCAACCAGGAGCTCCTGCCCACACCTGGAGCCCTAGTTCCTGACCCCACTCCAGAGCCTAGGGGCAAGCCTCAAACCTTCTCTCCCAGCTTATAATGCTATGTGTGGCCCATGGCTGATTTTCTTCTGTGGGTCAATGGCCTCCGATAGAAAAAAGATTCCCAACATCTGTGTTATGAAAGCTCTCTTTTAGGAAGTAAAATTAAATGAACCCAAACAGTGAAAGGCAACCTCTCAGATGCCAAAATTAATAGTTACATGGGGTTTTTTCTTTTTTTTGGGGGGGGGATACCTGGAACTCGTATGTGTAAATTCAATCACCACCCAAATAAAACACTCCCTATTGGTGGCAGCCAAGCAGAGATCATCAGTCCTTGGCTGCATACCTTGTGTTTGAAAGAAAAGAGCACAGAGAAATGTTGAAGGGGAAAATAAAACAATGCATTCATATACAAGTTAATATATAAAGAAAGGAACAAAAAACAGATCACACTTTGGCTCTTGCAACTAATGGTAATAAGAGTGCAAAGCTTGTATGAGAATGTTGGTGGGGGGTTGAAATAATGCAAACAAAGCAAATGATTGCTGACAAAAACTAATTCCTGCCATCAGAAAACACCTTTTTTTGGCATGAAGTACTATGTAGCCAGAGTTGGTTTCTTTTTGTTTTGTTCTTTGGAAACCTAAAATCCACCTTTTATTCAAGTAACTGCAGTGCCTGGCAGCCTTGGTGAATGTACTACAGGATGTGGTTGATTTCAGGTCTTGCAAAGAAAACAAAATTGCTCAATTAGACTCTCCAGAAAGGCTTCATTTGTCATAGTGAATTACACTGGTCATTGGCTACTATTAAGAAGGGAAAGGAAAGGAACAAAAGGATCACACTCTGTGAACAGGTCAGATTAAACCAGCCAGAAGGGTTCATAGTGTCATACTCATTGCAGAGAGTGAAAAAAGGCTTTGATAGTTGATAACTTAATTATCTGCCACTATCAGTTTGGAATGGCTTTTAAACATGTCCAAAATGTCTACCAAAATTTTCAGCAGGAGTGACAGAAGATTTTTAAGTAAGGGTAAAAATGCAGCAGTCTTTCTGGAATAAAACTCTGACAGATGATGATGAATTACCTTATTATAGTTGTTCGCATGACAAATGTACTTGATCAGTGTTTCTTCTTGGGAATAGTTGAGCTTATCCAGAGGCAAAAGTTGAAAGGAAATGAAAGCTAACTAGTAATCCTAAGTGTAATACATCAGCATTTCTACAAACATATGCTGAGAAGCCTAATCAATTATTGTTTATGTCAATAACAAAACAAATCTCTGGTCCCCTCATGGTGTAACTTCTTCCTGAGTCTAACTCATTTAATATTATGGATAAAAATTGTTCCATCTCCCTTGCACATGCTCACTCCCTTCCTAAGGAATACATTTAGAACTCAGAGGCCTGTTTAAATCAAGGCTTATTTGTGATGCAAGCAACAAGTCATAGCTACAGATAAAATAGTGTGTACACAGCTCCTCCTATGATCAAAACAAACACTCAGAGGAGAATACAATTAAAATTTTTATTTCAGTGCAGAAAGTAGAATATTTAGAATACTTTCAACTATTGTTTAGTAGAATAATTCATATTTTTCATATCTATAAAATATCGGGACAGTTGTGTATGAATATTATTAGCAATCATCATCATTACTGTCATATATATATTGGCTCTAAGGAATGACCAGGGGCCAACATAAATGGCTGTTTTGTAAGCATACTAGATCATACTAAACAATGGTTCCCTGACCTGCAGTCCTTATAATTGCTCTCACACACACACACACACACACACACAAAAAAAAAAAAAAAAAGGAATCTGCATCTCAGCAAACATTTAATAACAGAGTAGTGGGGTCTGTTGTTGTAACTCACATACCTAGGGTACGTATAAGTACGCTTTATTTTCGAAAGAGGCTATGCAAATTCCCTTGGAAATTGCATATCTTCTTCCAATCTCACGTTCAAAAACGGGTCTTTCGAAAGTGAAAGTAGTCTGGACGTGGGTTTCTTTGGGAAAAAAACCCCTTTTTTGAAAAACCGCATAAACCTCATTTTTTAAGGAAAAGCGGCTGTTCGAAAAAGGGTTTTTTCCCCAAAAAAACCACGTCCAGACTACTTTCACTTTTGAAAGACCCACTTTCAAAAGTGAGATCAGAAGAAGATATGCAAATTCCTGAAGAATTTGCATATCCTTTTTCAAAAATAAAGCGTAATCTAGACAGTGTGGTTCACTGTCCCATGCAGTGGTACTGAGACCACAGCAACAGATGAAGAAGAACAGACCTCTACAGCATGGGCTGAGCGGCAGTTGGCTTTTAGCTCAGAGGGTAGAGATTCCTATACTAAGCTGCAGAGGTCACAGGTTTAAATCTGCCCAGTGAAGGTTACACTTGTAACTGTTACAAAATGTGATATAGTACATTGACAATTGTACTATGAGTTGTTCCTATTAATAATTAAAATAGAACTGCAGTTGTCTAAATATATGAAGAGAGCATATTTTGGGATGTATGCTTCATGATTTTTGTCCTCTCACTAGCTAATTCAACAGATACTGCCATCTGCAAAGGTCTCCCTGCCAGTGATGCTTATTAAGGACGTTCTTCTATTTTTTCAAGATATGCATCATTATTTTGGTGCAAGGCATGATTTGAAAATCAACCACATAGGCAAAGAGATTGTTTTGTTGTTTGTCTTGGCCTTAGAGGACTGTTTATTCATCTGTGTCTTTACTGTCATAATTTGTTAGAAAGTCAGTTTCTAAAAGCAGCATTATTTTATCGGGGTTTAAAATTAATTGTGGAGAGTGATATTTTGTTTTATTGATGAATATGTTTTGTAATGCTTCAATAATGCACCAAAAATTTCCAAACCAGCTTCACAATGGAGGAGAGAGGGGCCTATTGAAAGAGAAAAGATAGTCTTATGTTAAGGCATTGGATTTGACTGGGAGAATGTAGAAAAGCCACACAGTATATGAAAAGAAAAAGATTTAACAGCAGCCTCGCTCACGGTGCACTGGTTGAGGCACAGGTCCAGTGGGGAAAAAATATGTGATTGTGTATCTGAAGACTCTAGCCTACAGTGCAATGCATATGCACAAGGTTCTATAGATCATTTTAATTCTTTAATTTTCTAACTTTTTGTGTACTTGATATTACAGACTGAACAGTTTTTATTTTGGTCATGGAAATATCTATTTTATACAAAGACTACCAACATTTTCAAGTGCGGATGTTTAAAATTAGGCTTCTTAATCAATATTTAGGCTGAACTTTCAAAACTGCTGAGTACCCTACAGTTCTTCAAATAGTCTCTCTGTGGATGCTTCACTTTAGGTGGCAATGCATCCTGCTGCTGTTGATGGGAGATATAAGGCATCTCAGATGAGCTGTTTGTCTGAGGTAGCTGTCTTGCAGTGCCATTGGCACTGCATGTAGCTTATACATGACCTTGGACTTCCAGTTTCTTCTCAGCCATTCTCTGCTGTAAACAGAGCTCAGGGGCAATGTTGCACATCTCCCTAAAACCTCTGGGCTATGTCTACACTGTAGCCTCTTGTGCAAAAACATGCAAAGGATGTGAAGCATTTTTTTCAGGAAGAACATCTCTTGTGCAAAAGCCTCTTGCACAAAAACAGAGCCTCGTTAATTATGCAAATGAGGCATGGTGAAATTCCATGCTTCGCCTCATTTGCATATTTTTTGTGCAAAATGGGCACAGTCTAGACATAGCCTTAGGAAATATTCTTTTAGATAGGTGTTAGACAAGTACCTATGTAAATATCTGTAGTTAAAGTTAGAATTAGTTTTTAAAACATCTTGTTGTTAGTCTGTTTAAAAAAATAACACCACCTCCCTTTAAGATACTTAAGACCATCTCTGTCGGTGGCCCCTTGAAAATGGTGGCCCCCGGCGACTGCCCGGCTCACCCACCTACCCCTAAAACCTAGACTCTTCATCTCTATTACCAAGCACTCAAAGGGAGATGCCATATCTACTCAGAAACCATCTAAATGGATTTCCACATGCCTTCATGCATGCTATCATATCAGGAAAACAGATACACTGAAGCACATTAGTGCATACTCCAGTTGGTCCATTTCAATCTCGGTAGCATTCCTTAATAAAGTTCCATTATTAGAAATCTGTAAGTCAGCCAGTTGGACCTCTGTGTACACATTCTTAAAACACTATGCAATCTGTAAAACCGATTTCATAACAGGCCTCACACTACTTATCTCAATGATTCAAATGACTCTGAAGTCCCCCGCAACCATCAGACGGACACTGCTGTACAGTCATGTAAAGTGGAACACCCACGGGGATACCCCTAGAAGAAGAAGGAGAAGGTATTTGTGCAGTAACTGTGTGGGTGTGCCAGTACCCAACCTCTTCCCCTCTACTTTGTAATTCATAGTAGGGACTTTCTGGTAGTGAAGGAAATGGAGGGCTTGGGTTATGAGCACATATTTGCACACTTTTGTTCAGACACATCTGTTTACAATGAATATGATATTTACAGATAATTTACATATCCTAACATCTAAAAATGGTGTGGTATTTCCTGGAGATGGAAAAGTTTTGTGTGCTATAAAATAGTCTCTCAAATATATTACCAAATACATACTCTTTTCCTCAATATATGTTTCAAAAAATGATGATAGTTATATGGAAAATATGACTCCTGGCCTTGCTAAATGAGAAATGAAGTTTGTTGTCTGATTCTGATAACTATCAGCCCTGTGCTAGTGAGTCTCTGGGGTCCAAAGTTTACAGGGTAATTGGTTGAAAAGCAGATGGGGGATGTTCTAAATGACTGGGCACTAAGCAGCAGGTGGACAGTGCTGAATCAATGGTTTGTGTATTTGAGCTCTGTTTGAGCTAGTGGAATACTCTAACTTAGGCTGTACGTTGCCATTATCAGTAGGTGTATCTCAGCCTCTATGTATTAAAGAATAATAAGGGAATAAAAGACTAGAATAAACCAGATACAAATATCTGGAAAACATGTAATGTGGACTTTATTATTTATTTTGATTTTTTCCATCAAAAATATCCACCATACTTCAGATTCTCTCCTGAATATTTGCTTATTTTCAGTGAAGCTTTGTTATAAAGAAGAAACAATTGAGAGCAGCAAAATTATATCTGTTGATGGCCAAGTGCATATATAGGATGGAAAAATATACAAAAGTGCTGATTATTTACAAGAGGGATATTTTTACAACTGCTTTTTTTGCAAAAGTATCTACTTCACCTTTATTTCAGGAATTTTGCTTTTACTAGATATAGGCTCACTCAAACATAAATTTCTGCTGAAATTTTAATAAAGCATTCAAACAGAACAGTGGATAAAACTTCAGATTAATTGAATGGGTAGATTTGGGTCTGCAGCTTCTTTAGCTGTCAGTTGCCTGTTTTTGTTCTGCTTAATTTAGCTGCTCTTTAGCTTGTAAACTGCAATGTCAACCCAAAGTCAAACACAGAGAAAATTTATGTGACACAAACAGGTCTGACCAGACCAAGTGATGTGAGCAAATGTGACATCTATGCAACATATACTACTAAGACTGGGCTGTGAAACACTGGCGCCTTGCTCTCAAACCTAGATCAGATGTGAAGTAATATAATGGAAGTGCATTATAATCCACAACCAAGAAGGAAATTAAGCTTGGATTATAATTTGATTAGATACATATGAGCATCAATACGAAAGCTGTTAGAGAGAGAAACAGTTTAAAACAACCTGTGATTTAAAGTGGTTGTGATAAAGCATTAGTTATTGAAAAAGAAGGCAAAAAAGTGATTTTAGTTTTGTTGCAGTTCTAGGTTTATTATTTTTCTGACCTAGATATTAGGATGATTATTTTTATCTGATGAACAGTACTAGTACATTTTAGTGTGTGCCAAAGTATGTTTTTGGAGATATGAAACTGAAGATTTACTAGACATGAATGACTGAATTAGTACAGAAGTATCCAATACATCTATTTGGAAAGTACAGCCATCCTAACCTGTGTGTTCAAGCATGGCTAGGGAGAGGAGGGGGGCAAACAGGGCAACTGCACCTGTGATTCAAAAGGGCACAGGGCTCCGGGTCAATGCTACCATGGCAGCTGGAACCCCAGGCCCTTTAAATTGCAAACAGAGCCCTAGATGCTGTATGCCTGGTCGGGTTGGGGAAGGCTAGCCTCCATTCCCACCCCTTCCAAAAGAGGCCCTGCCCCTTTTGGGAGTGCAGTGTTAGGCCCCCTGAACCTTGCCAAGGAGCCTGGCAATTTGGTTGGCCCCCCGTGTGTGTTCTTTTCCCTGGGGTACATTACTATAGAACAGAGGTTTTCAAACTGTTGGTCAGGACCCAACAGTGGGTCAGAACCCTATTTTAATGGGGTCAGCAGAGTTAGCTTAAGAGCTTAAGCCATGGGCAGCAAGGCTCATGTTATAGTCCCTCTGCCTGGAGCTAAAGCCCTTGGACTTTAGCTTTGGCCCCCTGTAGGGGCAGTGGGGCTTGTGCAGGCACAGGATTTGGGCCTGCTCCTGGGATCACATAGTAACTTTTGATGTCGGAAGGTGGTTACGGTGGAATGAAGTTCTAGAACCTTGAGTGGAAAAAAAGGGAAGTCATTGGAATTGTCCATGCAAAAGCAGTCTATTCTGCTTTGGTATTAGGCACATGAATATTCTAAAGAGTAGCGGGCAGAGTTTCACATAGATTGTCTAAATGACTTATTTGGGGTCTGGACACCTTGTTCTTGTCCCTGTAGGCTAGGTCTACACTACAAAGAAAAATTGGAAAAAGAAACGCAATTTGCGGTATGCAAATTGTGTATCTTTTTCCAATTTACTTCTGAAAGAGGCTTTTCCGAAATTTGGCCCGTTTACACGGGGCCAAATTTTGGAAAAAAACCCTCTTTTGGAACATCTCTTCTTCCTCATAAAATGAGGTTTACAGGGATGCCGAAAAAACCAGTCCACTTTTCCGAAACTTTTTTTGGAAAAGCAGATGCATTCCTTGAAGCAGACACATTCCTTCAGTCTAGACATAACTGTAGCAACTTCCTTCTATGAAGGTTTTTAAAGAAAAAAAATTAAATGTTTAATATGTTCCTGTACATTGTGTAAACTGCTTTAAGGCATTTGACTTATTACCACATGACATTTTGATTAAAAAGCTAGAAGAATAAAATTACCAAGCACACATTAAATGGATTAAAAACTGGCTAAAGGTCTTAAAATGTAATTGTAAATGAGGAATCTTCATGAGATGGTGAGTTTCTAGTTGGGTCCCACAGGGATTGCTACTTAACATTTTTATCATAAGATCATTACTGATAAAGTTTGCAAATGAGACAAAATTGAAGCAGTGGCAAATAAGGAAGAAGACAGGTTGCTGAGACACGGTGATCTGCATTGACAGGTGATGGGATACAAGCAAGCTAAATGAATTTTAATGCAGCCAAATGTAGAGTCATGCATCAACAAAGAATGTGTGTCACACTATCATTGGAAGCAGTGACGCTGAAAAAGGCTTGGGTCAGGGTTGATAATCAGCTACACCTGAGTTTTCAGTCTAACACTATGGCTGGAAAGGCTAATGTGATCCTTAGGTGAATAGGCAGGAGGGGTATGCAGAATAAGAACAGGGATGTTATACTACCTTTCTTTGGAGCATGGGTGCAACCCTGCTGGAATACTGTGTCCATTTCTGATGATGAAAATTTGAGATAAATTGAAGAGTGTTCAAGGAAAAGCCACAAGAATTATTAAAGGAATAGGAAACAAGCCCATAGTGATAAACTCTCAGAGCTCAATCCATTTAGTTTAACAAAGACAAGGTAAAGGGGCGCCTTCATCAGTCTATAAATACCTACATGGGAAACAAAAATTTGATAATGGGATCTTCAATCTAGTAGACAAAGGTATAACAACATCCATTGCCTGGAAGTTGAAGCTAGACAAATTCAAACTAATGGTAAGGCACACATTTTTCACAGTGAGGGTAATTAACTATTGGAACAATTTACCAAAGATTGTGGTGGATTCACTATCATTTGGAATGTTTAAATCAAGATCGAAGGTTTTTCCACAGGATATGCTCTAGATAACACAGAAATTAATTCAGAGAAGCTCTGTGGTTATGTTAGGTAGGATGTCAGACAAGTGATCCCTTCTGGCCTAATAGTCTATTTAACTGCATTAAAAACAAACAAAAACCATAAAGTCAAAAGTCCAAACAATGCAAAGCAGACTGTCTCAGACATGGCTGTGTGCAAAGAGTTGTTAGAACTTGGTACAGATCCATGTTTGCCCTCTGAGGCAACTCTGCAATCTGCAATCACATCTCTATGGTAACTAGTTAATATCCTGTTCAATTTGAATATATAAAAAAAAAAGTAGTAAAGTTTCTCTTAGATTTTGTACTTGTATGTTTATTCTTCACACTTATGTCTTGCATGTATAGGCTGTAAACTCTGTAAGGCAGTGACTCTTTCTTCCTATATGTCTGTTCAGCTCCTAGAACAATAAAACAATGATATGGATTGGTCTCTTTGAGCACGACCATAAAATAAATAATAAATAACAAAAATAATTAAATAAAAGTTTTAGAGAGTTGATCTCTTCCCATAAACATAGACTGTGTGATTTGTAGGCCGAGGAGCAAGAAAGAGATAAGCACAGGAAGTAGAGGTGTGGGGGGTCCATCTCCCTGGGCTCTGTAGCCCACCTCCATGGGGCCCAGGCCACCAGCCCTGCAGGCTTCACTGGTGCTCAGGATCCTGCCTCAAGCTGTAGCTAAATTGCCAACTCTCCCAAACTAGACTGGCCAATGCCATTTTGTGGCAATGGCATCCAATCCACCTCGTCTGGGAGAGTTGGCAATCCTAGGTGAGACCCCAGTGTAGGACAATGAAGGATGTGAACAGGTGGGGGATCTGAGCTGCACCTCCACTCTACCCTAAAAATAGTTCCAGTGCCACTGGTAAATGGTCCACATTAAAATCCTGCACAAGCCATTGCAGAGATTCTGAAAATTATGGCATCTCTGAGGTCTTTTCCAGGTTGACTCCAGCACAACATGTCTTGATGGTGTACAAATATTATTTGTTGTTTATGTATGCCCTGTTTAATCTTTCTTATAATGTAATGCAGATCACTGTAAAAAGTTAAAACATGCCATAGAACACTGGCTAAGATCCTTTGTTCAAGTATGCTTACACATGGAACATTTTGCAGGATTAAGACTCAAGTTTTCCAAGAGGTCTTCATCTTCTGAAGAATATTTGAATTGGCTTTTAGAAGGGAAGTGTGGATGGTTTAGGCTATGTCTACACTGCAGAGTTTTTGCACAAAAACTCGTGGAGCATCCACACCTCAAGTGCATTTGTGCACAAGAAAATTTACAGTGAATCAACAGAACAGAGGGGGTTTTTGTGGTACAGGTATTCCTCTTTCTATGAGGAATAACTCCTTTTTGCACAAGAGCTCTTGCGCAAAAGGTGTGGGGGGGCAGGAAACAGGTTTTTTGCGCAAAAACAGCCTGTTGGAAGAAGCACAGGTGCCCTGGTGGCCATTCTGTTAATGTCAATCAGAGCTTTCTTGCGAGAGAGCATCCATGCAGTCTAGATGCTTTCTTGCGCAAAAGCGCATCGCTTTTCCAATGCGCTTTTGCAGTGTGGATGCGCTCTTGTGCAAGAAAGTTTTTGCAGAAGATCTCTTCCACAAAGCTTCTTGCGCAAGATGCGACTTGAGCAAGTCACAGATGTAGCCTTAGTGTGGTTGTGAAAGTAGTTTCACTTGACACAGTTTTTACAATTAAAAATGATAAATTGATTCCAAACATAGTTCTGATTTATGCTTTCCATAAACAAAACTTTTGTTTTGGTACTCTTTCAAACACTATATGAATTTCCAGCCACTCTGTATCCGCAACAAAATGGTATGGAATGTTTGTGTCATTGCTGCTTGGCTCCAGAGTTTGGAAACGATAAGGCAATGCAGTGGAACAAAAGCATATTTATATATCACTATCAGGAACCAAGGAGAACATAAAGAAAATAATGAGAAGAGGTTTGTGTGGGTTTTTCTCTTTCTGTGCAATATCATGTGTATGAATATTTATGGCATCATTTAGAATGATCTCCAATGAAAATGATTTATGTATACAAATATACAAACTCAGAACAGTGTCCTTATTCAAGAGAGAAAATGAATACACATCCAAGCACCTACAAATACACATTTTTGTTCTTCAAGTTTAGTTTTGAAGCTTACAGATATTTGAAAATTAATATTTTCATTGAGTTATTACAGTAATATGGTCCATTCATGAAAAAAAATGTACACAATACTAAAACTTTATGTTTGATACCAATAATTGGCCTTTATTAATATTTTTATCATACAATATATCCTAAAGCTATATAGTATTCTGGGGCATATTTTACTTTGTTTTAATTTGCAAAATACGAGATTTCTTAGAATTCTGTATTTTAGTTATAAAACTAACAAAATATTTTTCTCTGTTTTTAGGTAAGCAAATAACAGATTCATCAGTATACTCAGACTCCATCAAGGTAAACCAATTTCAGGTATATACTGTAATTACCCAGAATGGTATTGTCATTATACATGGTTATTTGGAGAGAGGGATAAACATGGCTACATATATGTAAATAATGTTCAGTTCAGCAATGAAGTTGCAAAAGGAAAGATGGCCAGTGCCATTCAAATGTAGAAACCAAATAGAGAGATGTACAGTGTTGTATGTTACTATGTTATTAGCCTCTAGTTTAATATTTAAAGCAATTTAAATGTTGTTTTAATCTTGACTGTTCATTTTTCCATGTCCTCCCAGTAAGAGTAGACTAAGATGAAAGAAATAATATAGTCAATATGTAAAAATATTTGAAAATGGTGAAGTGTATAAGATAATGAATATATAGGATATAGGATAATATATAGAATACAGGATAATTAATTGAAAGTAATGAAATGAAAGATAAAGAATAAACCAAGTTGATGTTTAAGAATTAAAATACCAATGAAATCAAACTTGTGAGAGGATGCTCATTGTTGGCAAAGATCAGAGAATACTATGCTGCAATTTGTAAACAATAGATTATGGCCAACGTTTCGCTGATAAAACAAGAGTCATGGCATAGACTGTAATATATCATACTGAAAAATAGAACATCTTTTGTTAATACTAATAAAAATGCTTGCTGAAAATAACCAAATTCATTCACTTTTTCTGCTAAAAAGACAAATTATTCCCTGATTTAGTGCTGGGTCAGGGAAAAAATAGTTTCAGTTCCTCCCTAAAGATTAATTGCCTATCTTAAGAATTTACCACTGATTACAGAGGATCTGAACAGAAAATAGGCACTATCAATTCATTAAAGGAAAGTAACATTTATTACTTAAACAGAAAAAGTATAGAAATACTAGTCTTTAGAAGAAACGTTATATTGAAACTTATTCATTGTAAACAATGTAGTGTGACTAAAATTTGAATCTCCCTTCCTCCCCCCAAATAAACCTCTAAAGAACACTTTCTTTTTGCCTTTCTGGCATGAATTGTGACAATCTCTGTATTTGGAAGAAGGCAGTTATAAAAAGAGACTGGAGAGTAAACAATTTTGCATGAATTGATGAGCAGAAGAATCATGCACTCCATAGTCATTCCCCACAGTAAGTACATTGATACAGGTCTTCATTAGCTACAAGGTGAAAAATTTCCATAGATTTGTTCCTGAGATCCTAGACAACATAGTAGTGTTTTGTTATTGATTTTTTGATTGACAGATAGATAAATAGATAGATAGATGGCCTTTTTAAATATTTTAAATGATTCTCTTTTCTCCCCCTTGCTGGTATTGGTATTAGATATGTATTTGGAAAACTTCAGAATGGACAGACCTGGATCTTAATACAGTGAAGCATATCTCTGAGTTCCAGTTGTGAAATGTGTCTTGGAGCTTGTTAAAATCAATATACAGATTTACAAAAAAATCATACTTAAGGGCTACAAAAATATTATTTTCTCAGTAAGAAAGAGACATAGCATTTGTAAGACAATGAGAACATGTGTAGAATGCTTATCTCTTTCTGGTTGCTGCCTAACATTAAAATAAAATAAAATAAAATAAAATAAAATAAAATAAAAGAGTGACACGTGAAGTGGTGCTAGGATAACCCAGAAAATTAAAGTCTCAGAGGGATAGACATGTTAGTCTGTAACTTTGAAAACAACGAGTATCCCTGTGGCACCTAAGAGTCTAATATATATATATATATATTATATAAAAATATAATAGGATTTTGGGATGCACAAAATCATCCATGTACACATATCTCTACAATAAATATAATGAATTTCCCATAACAAGGAAGAATACTAGGATAAATATTACTCAATAACTTACATCAGGTTTATGTTTAAGTTTTAGGGGAGTTCAAGATACTGAACCAAAGTAACTGGGCTCAAGATTTTTTAGCTACAGAATTCTGTTCTGATTTGCTTTCCTAGTCCAGCAGCATTTTAATGTTATCCCACTGCCAGTGATATTAAATCAGTGTAAGACTGATGGTTATTTGATTTAGCAACATCTGTTGTACTGTGATGCACTTCTAGCACATGTTCTTACTTGAAATATAATATGCCATTTATTTTAATCTCAGAGCATGTAACCTGTAACAGATGAATGCTAATAGAGTTGCAGTGCAAATTCTGAAGTTGAATGCACATGTGTAAATGTTGCAAGCAGTCAAAATTAATATCAATAAATTGTGCAGACCGTCATTAACTTTAATAATAATGCAGTTGGAATACTCTGTGAATCACTTACTCTGCAAATTGACACAGAGTTCTTTCAGCTGTAGGCCACTGAGTTAACTTTATTTCCAATTAACCATCTTTTTGTTCCTGGTGGATTCATGAAAACAACAACATACATTGTCAGAGTCACAATACTGCTTCCTAAATTTGTCATGGTATCTTACACCTGACACATTGTACAAAGAGTTGTAATGAGAAAAATGTCCAAAGATGAAATCTGCAACTAAATTGACTTTCTTTGCACGTATTGCTATCTGCTACCAAACAGTCGAAACTCAGAGAATTGTACAAGAATCAGTGTTTTATATTTTATATGGGTGCATCTGAGGGGGTATGAGAGAAATATAAGAATGATAACATCAAGACTTTCAGAGGTCTGAGGAGAGTTGTACTTTTGAGTGATACAGTTTAAAAAGGAACACGAGAAACAGAATATTTCTTGTTTTGCAATATGATACATCTTAAATATTCATGGAGTGTGCATCAGACATTCTCTGTGTTGCTATGGTAATGTGACAATATTATTCCATATAAAAATATGTATTTTTATTAATGATTTATTACATCCACTTTCATCTTTTAAGGCTATTTCACATAATTATTTTCTTACAGGCGTATTGTTGTTTTTATTTTAAACCAATAAAGTTCTGTACAAAGGGCATAGTCCTGAATTGGCTGACTACAGCATGGGATTGGAAACAAGAGTGTTGAGCATCTGCTCTAACCCCTGTCTCCAGACATAGGTGATCAGGTAAAGGTAGATGATTAGATCAAGGTGTTGAATGACTACAGCCAATGTTCCCTATCCCCTAGTCCACTCCAGAATCCACCCCCTCTCCTATCTTCAGAGGGTCCCTTATCCTGCTTTCCTCATACAGGAACTAGGTCCGTCTCTGGGGCAGCCTGTGTTGGCTGCCTAGCCGCTGCCTGTGGGCTGCATATATTCTGCTAAAGACTCAGCACAGTATACTCCTTGTAGTGGTGGAGGAATAACTCATGATTTTATCCCTGTGCTGCTTCAAAGAACAGCACTATAATGCACTGTCCCTTATTCAGGACATATCTTTATCTCGCGATCTAGCATATAGGAACTGAATATAAACATATTATTCTTTTAACCATGCAGTTTTAACACTGAAAAAACCCAATAAGCTAAATCAAATCTGTTTTCTATAGTTATCAAATTATTCAGTAGAGAAGCCAATAAAATTAGACCCCTACTGACATGATAATAATTAAGCAAATATGTATTCCTTTGTAGATCATGCAATTTAAGTAAAAAAGACCAGTAGAAAACGAAATCAAAACTGTTTTATATCAATCTAATGCCAATGTAATTAGACTAGATTATTCAACAAGAAATCTTGCAAAATTAAGCTACTATTGATGCATTTGTAAGTAGATGCAAATGTTACTTTCTACATTGCAGGGTTTCAAACTAAAAAGCCAATTTTAGTGAAATTGAGTCAAGTAACTGAAACTCGGTTGAGTCATTCAGCTTTTCATCAGCACATTTTTCCCTGATTTGACTATTCAAAAATTCTACTGCTTCTGCTTAGTTATAAAAAACTTTGTTTAGTATTGTTGGGTGAATCAAGTTTAAGATGGGGATACACATTGTTATAGCCAGTGCCTAATTTGTAATGAAAGAGGTGCTGGAGCTCAACACCTGATCTGAAATGAAAAACACTTAGTATTTGCTTTCTGTGGGTTCAAGCTTGCAATATTTTGTACAAATGTTTTTAATGTCAGTAAATAAGTATAATATACATTGGATACACCATATTTTGGTACTATTTGGATAGCTGTGAAAACTGGGCAAAAACTTTTTGGGGTGTGCTTCAGGTTTCTCTAGATGTTCCACAGAAGTCAATATCAACTGTTTTGATTGTACTTCAGATGAAGCAATTGCATGTTTGTGCTGCTAAAGATGTGATTATTTATATAGCCTCAGAATATTAGTATTATTGATGCTCCATCAAATTAATTTGATTCTTCCAGGTTAATAACCTCTAAACCACACTTTAACTGTTTTCTGCAGGGCTCATGTCTGGCAGATCTCTATGCTTATAAGCTACTGGCCTGCACAATTCTCTCACTGAATTCTACAGACTAGGATTTCTTTCCCTCTTACTTCAGATATTATATATAAACCCACTGATAGTATTGGTAATCACAGTAGTGTTAAGAGTGGAAGATTTTTAAGGTGTAGACCACCCTAATACAAATCAGAGCTTTCTCCTGTTCTGTTGGAAAATTCAAGGCATTCTTCTTATAGACTTCATTTCAGAAGAGCATCCTGATTCAGAACATTGGTTAAGTACAAACTGAAGTATTACTGACCTCTACAACCTTGAAGTCAACGGGACCTAAGTATGTGTTTAAAATTAAGTGCTTGCAGAGGTACTTCTCTGATAAGGAATAAATTTCGGCACTGAGCTTTCCTGAATCAGGGCCTAAATGCTGGGATAAGGAGTCTAGGTGTGGTTGCTGCTATCTATTCCAAATTTCAGTCCACCTATAATGTTTATAGCTGAGTTACAAACACCTGCAAATAACAGTTATGTATTGGCTAGCATGTTAGCATATGACATTATAACATGATTCTACTCTTAATATGATTCTGTATCATCACTTTACATTTTCTATCATAGAGACTGCTGAAAAATGCAAATTTCTCTTTTCTGATATCCTCAATGTTTATGCATCGTTTCAACAGCTGTCTGTGTAATACAACCTTAGCTTCATTTTGTTCTGTAATTTTAGTTCTGCTGTAATTTACATTGGCAATATTGGGTATCTGCTTCAGGATTTGCATTTTGTGTGGGTGTAATAGACATAAATATACACATTTTAAAAATACATTGTTGAATACAATATTGTGGGGTGTTTTTTTTTGTTTTATCCTCAAAATGGGATTTTTTTTGGCAATGTATTTCACATATATTCAAAGAAACAAAATTTTGATTACTTTTCAAAATGTCAAGAGTCTGAAAGCTGTTTAGAGTAAAGTATGCCCTTAAAAAAGTCCTTTGAAATTTTGAAGAAATTTGAATTGGCCCTAAGTTAAGCATGTGTCTGGAGTTCAGAAGAGACTTGTTTCTCCATCTGACTTGTCCTTTACAGTATTTTGAATATATCCTTACCCCTTTTTGGTACAATTAGCTAATCAAAGTTTGGGAGCTTGTGTATTTGCAAGAAATGTACTAGCTCCTGCTTCTTTGAATGCAGGAGGTACCAAAAATGGTATAACTACTTTGCTTATATTCCCAAACCTCTTTAGCCAGCACTTTATCCAGAAGTCCTCTCCCTAGCTTCTTCCAGGGTCATGTACCATTGTTATGCCAGGCTGTTTGTATCTGTCTTGGTCTTTTATCTGTGCTCCACTTTATCTTTTCAACACATATGAGGACATGCATGTTAGGGATGTTTAATTTCCATTAAAAAACGAATTGAGTAGTTGATGGAATTTCCATCGACTACTCAATCATTCGATAAGGGGGACACTTGCTATCCCACTGTGCCTCTGCCTTTGAAATATACAAGAGCCACCTGGGGACAGCCACACCTCTCCCTTTAAAAGGGGGTGAGTCTTGTAGATTTCAAAGGGAGAGGCACAGCAGTTGGGGCTTATGTGAGCGGGGCCTGCGTGAGCGGGGACTGCTTCGATCCCCACTTTCGTAGTTTCCCCGCTGTGCCTGTTTCTACCCCTACACGCACAGAGCCGGCGCTGGGGAGAACCGGCTTTTAAGCCAGCTCCCCCTGGCACCAGCTCCTGTTCCCCCTGCCTCTGAAACAGAGGCAGCAAGGGGTGCGGAGAAGCAACTAGTCAAGTAGTGACTCAGCTACCCAATAAGCCAAGGCTTATTGGGTAGTCGACTAGTCACTTACATCCCTAATGCATGTAATACTCAGTGGAAAACTCTCCATATCTGATGCTGGTTTGGGGCAAATTCCACTATGCCTTATTTTAGATGGGGACTGTTAACTGTCTCTTATCGCTATCTTAAATGATGGGCCCATTAGACCCATCAGTTTGCTAGATTTCACCTAACTCCTAACAAGTTTTAACCCAGCTCACAATATATATTACTTTACAAAAATTGATTTAATGGAAAAATGATCATTGTCTCCACTTATTAGCTGGAGACACTAGAGTTCAGAGAATGAGAGGCACTGGGCTTTGATTTAGGGAAAGCCTGCTTCAGGTGTATTTGAAAGTTTTTTTTATTTTGTTTTCTGACATCATATACACAATTGAACTCATGATGCAAAGGTAACCTCGCTGTCAGTTGGAAAAATGGGAAAATGTCTGGATTAATATGTAAAACTCCCCTCCTCCCAAAAAAGCTTGTGTTACAAGGAAAAGGTCATAAGCAAATACTTGATCCCGTGTCTTTTCTTTTTCTAGCCTTAGTCCCATCTTTATAGATCTGGCTCTTACAGCCCTTTTCCTCCATTCCAGCCTGTTTTGAAGCAGTGTCTCTGACTCTGCATCTAATCAAACCCTTTTGATGACATCCATCCAGCTACTTTTTGATCTTCCAACCTTTCTTGTTGTGACATAGCAAGGGTACAATCCAGACTAATGATTCTTACCTCTGACCTGTAATCTGGGGTGCCTTTTCAATGCTTTGCTGCAATACCCTCCACTCTGCACTGCTCACAAACAGGCTCCTGCATCCAAGTCCCAACTGTGTCTATACACGTGTTGCAGCCAGCCAGCCACATCTTGGCTTATAACGGCTATAATTATATCCCTGATCTTCATCCTCCATCTCTGTGTCTGAACAATGCAAGTCAGCTATTTGTGGTGCTCCAGAAGCTCTGAGAAGGTGAGGGAGGAGTTACTAAGCATGGGGTCTCTGGCCTTTCCATGTGAGTGCTCCAGCCTCAGACACCGGACCACAGTTGCAGCTGGATGAGGAAAGTCCAGATTACAGAGGTTTAACCTGTCCATGGTCTTACACCATCTGAAGAGATGGCCTGTTAGTTCCAATGTAGCAATTAAATTTAAAGACACTTCCTTAGTCACAAGGCTAGACATATAGAAAATGTGATAGAGTTTTGCATTTAAAATTATGTTGCAGATAATGATCACTAGAACACTACGTCAGTACAAAATAAAAGTTTCTTCTCCTTACTGCCCTTGAAAATGAAATGGGCACAGGTTACTCTGATAATGTGTAATTGTGTAATTAATTTTATAAACTGTTAGTCGGGTGATTATGTAAGCTGGGACCATATCATTACAGCTCTATGAACTTATATGCAATTGTAATGCTTTCTCCTGTCAGGCAAACTGCAGATGCTGCTAAAATAGGAAGGCACTGTATGTATAATGTGTAACTTATTAAAATATGGGGAAATGGTGAGTTAAAATTTACGTTTTAAAAGAAAATCAGTTTGAAGTTCAAAAAAAGGTGAAGGTGTTAAATAATTTCTGTTTGTGTATGCAGAATAAGCTTATATATAGAAATCCCAGGTTAACATGACTCTCTTTTCAGTAGGCTGTGGCAAAGTACAGAAGATGGAGAGGGTACACATTATATCCTTTGATAGAAATACAATGATAAATGTCAAATGCCAAAGAGAGGGAACAGTATTTTAGACAAACATTGATGTACTTGCTTCTTATTTTATTATTTCTTATTACAGTTCTAATTAAAATTAATAATTCAACTTTGGATAAGACCATACACATTTCCATATATATATGTATTATTTAATGTGTAAATATTGCTGCTGCTTTGGTCTGTGAAAGCTCCCTCTGCAGTCTGACTTAGTAAGGGTACCAGGATTCAGCCATTAATGCTTAGCACAGGGAATGATCTGAGTGTTGCTTAACCATAGGTCAGCTGGCTGTCACTGTGGCTATGTCTACACTGCAGAGTTTTTCTGGGATACTGGCAGTATTCCGGAAAAACTCTGCCGCATCCAGGGAACGCGTCTGCCCTTCCGAATTTTTTTTGGAAGAGCAGACACGTTTTTTCGGCATCCCTGTAAACCTCGTTTTATGAGGAAGAAGGGATGTTATGAAAAAAGGTTTTTTTCCCGACATTTGGCCCGGTGTAGACGGGCCAAATGTCAGAAAAGGCTCTCTGAAAAAAGAAGCGGAAAAAGCTACGCAAATTTGCATAGCTTTTTCCAGAAGAACAATGCAGTGTAGACACAGTCTGTGGTTTTCTGATTATTTATGGAATTGCTGTTCCTGTTTTACAATTGTGACCTAGGAAACGCATTTCCATTTCTGGCAACATGGAAGAAGTCAACTGCCCATGATGCACTTGGATCATTCAGCACAGTATACCTGATAGATAAGAGAGTGGATCTGTTGTAATTTTAGCAAAAGGATTTTATTCTAAACAATGTATATTTATCATGATAGATAAGTTCATGTAATTCTCTGTGCTGGAACTGCCAAAATAGACAATCGATATTGATGGCTTTGGGCCTGATTCTGAGACCATTGTGTTGTTAAACATTTTTCCATTGACTTCAGTGCCATTTTGACTAGTTTCTTTCTCATGCTGAGTCCTCCTGGTAGTTCCCTGAACTTCAGGAGGTAGCATTATGGAAACAGCTGGACCCCCCCTTTGAGATCTGTTTACCAGTCTAGGAAGAACAATCCATTGGCATAATTAAAAACCTTGCCTTTTCAAAATATGCAGCCATTATCAATTAGCTCATTTATTTCTGATTTAAGCTGCCATTGATGCTTAGTTAGAATAAACACAAACTTGAGATAAACAACCATACTGCTTCACAAGTGACCATAATTTAGCTATACACTTCAATGTCTGGACAAATTACATCACTTTTCAATTGTAAATTTATTATGACTATTCATTAAAATAAGTGACTCCTGTAGAGAATAAATCTAATAAACTGAATGAATTTTGTTCATTTTTTTATCTGCTAAAATTACTTCCTGCAGCCATTCAGAGTAGGCAGTAGTATAGATGAGCCTGTGCTGTGAGGGGGAGTATCCTTGCCCGCACTCATGAGCGTGCATTTTTATGCCTTTGGAGATGGGTTTAGGAAGGTGTTTATTTCTCTTGCCCAAATGTTTTGGAGCTCGAGTTGTTTCAAGTCAAGCAGGGGTTTTAGTTACACAGTTGCAGTTAATGGAAAGTGCTAGGGTTTTTTTGTTTTGTTTTCTGTTTTTTTGACAGAGGAAGATATATTGTTCCTCACAAGAGAGAATAGACAGCATTCATCTGTATAAAACAAGGGGCGAATTATATTCTAAGATGCTGGACACACAGACTCTGTAGCTCTGCTTAGTCCTCTTGCTTGCAGACTGAGGAAAGAGGTATGTACTGTACAGTGTTGCCTGAATCCTTATGTAGATGAATCCATTAGAGAATGGAATGCTGACTACAATACATGAAAGTTAAATGTTTCTCAGGACTCTCTAGAGGAATGAGAGGAAAGATACTAACAAAGGGGACTGAGTGAATCTAAGGTAATGTACATTATTGCAAGATTTTACTCAAAGGAGTATTTTCAATTAAAGCACCTCTATTAATAGTATAATAGAGATGTAGCCTCTGTCCCTGCTGTGCTGATATGTAACTACCTTTCTCTCTCTCTTTCTCCTGCCTTTGCTCTTTTTCCTTCTTTCAAGTGTTATCTTCCCTAGTACTAGGGGAGATATAGGTATACCAGAATTACTTATCTTTTTATAGAAATTAAATTTATAATAAAAATGTTTTTAGCTATAGGAAGTGAGTGAGAAACAATGAATCTCAGAAGGTAAAGATGTTTGGGGACTACTCATGTTAGTAAGCACTACATCCATTTGTAAGTGTCCTTAGGACCAGAGTGGAGACTGCAGTGGTGGTGGTGAAGAGAAGGAGGAGAAGGCCAGCAGCAGAGCAAGAAAGTCCATTGGTGTGCGGTTTTGGGGAGTTGGATGAAACTCATTGAAGTTAGTGGGTACAATCTTCATTAAGGATACATGTAAATGGCAGTGAAGCTCATTTATGCAATAGGTACCTGAGAGAATAGGTGTCACCACCCAAAACACAGCCCATAGGCGAGGTTGAAATAAGAGCTGAGTAATGCAGTCCAAAGGGTTTTCTCAGCAGTTTGAATGCAAATACAGGGGGCTGGGTATTATTCAACACAACAATGTGTATGAGAAAAAAGAAGGGATAAAATCACAGAAGCACAAAGAATGGGCAGCCAGGCAGCCTGATAGCGTCAGAGAAGCACTTGTAGAGAAAAAGCTGAAAGAGCGAACAGTTGGGTAGAGTGCTGGATGGGAAAAGGGTTTGAACTGTGAGCAAAGGAATTGCTGTTTGAGTCTTACCATGTTTAAGGATGCAAAACTTTATGAATATTCTTTGTAAAGAAACAGCATTGCATCAAGGAAATACCTGACTCCACCATCAATTTCAGTTGGTCTGTTTAAAAAAAAAAAAAAAAAGTTAGATTACAAAAACAGTCACGGTACCTCACTTTATTTTCATTTACTTCTTATTACTTATAATACAGTAAAACTGCAATTGTCCAGCATCCAGTGGTCCGGCACTCCCGATAGTCCGGCACCAACTGGAACCCGGAAGTGTTCCGGAAGCTGCTTCAAGAAGTTGTTAGTCAATTACAGTACCGCCAGGTGGATCCGCAGGTGACATTTAAATTGATGTCTTTTCTCTACTGCCTCTGGCGGGGGCGGGGGGCAGCGGGAAATGGCTCAGCGAGGGCCAAACCCTCCACCGTTTTTCAGGGAGGCAAAGCCTGCAAGCGGCAGTGGCAGAGAGGGGGTGAGAGGCAGGCAGCTGCTTCAAGAAGTTGTTAGTCAATTACAGTACCGCCAGGTGGATCTGTAGGTGACAGGCCCGCAATTTATCTTTCCTCTACTGCCTCTGGCGGGGGGTGGGATCGGCGGGAATGGGTGGATCCGCAAGTGACAGGCTGCTGCTGAAACTGACAAGAGATCTTTTCTCCTCCCTGTCCCTGCTGCTTTTACCAGTAGACTTGCAAGCTTTGCCTCCCTGCAAAATGACAGGGGTTGGCCCACCGCCCCCCGTCCCTCCTGCCCCCGCCCCCACCAGAGGCAGTAGTGGAAAGATAAATTGCGAGCCTGTCACCTGCGGATCCACCCGGCGGTACTGTAATTGACTAACAACTTCTTGAAGCAGCTGCCTGCCTCTCACCCCCTCTCGGCCGCCGCCGTTTGCAGGCTTTGCCTCCCTGCAAAATGGCGGAGGGTTCAGCCCTCACTGCGCTGTTCCCCACCGAGCCCCCACCCACCCACCCCCGCCAGAGGCAGTGCGGGTCCCAGCAGACCTGTCACAGCCCCCAGCCGGAGTACCTCCCGATAGTCCGGCATATCCGATAATCCGGCACCACCTGGGTCCCAAAGGTGCCGAATTGTCGGAAGTCTACTGTATAAGAGTAGGATGAATGAAAATGGGAGGGACAGGAAGAGTGAATGTTCTTTTTCTTGGCTGGGTGCCAGGGGAGCTCCAAGAATGAAGCTGAGCCCAGGGCCCCACTAGCTCTAAATCCACCGCTGAGGTAAACTGTACTGCTTTCACCTTGAATTTCCCAGTATGCTTTTCACAGGCTAGACCTTTCTTGCCTGGGTTCAGGCTCCCCCAACCCTAGCTTAATTTCTTTGTTTCTTCAGGTGGTTTTAGTAGTTTTCTTTCTTGGACACCCACTGCCAGTGGAGAAGAAACAAGACTGATTCACTTCCCAGCTTTAAATAGGATTTACATACGGCAAGAATCCTTTGTTTTCTAGTTTGACTGCCACCCCCTTCCAATAGAAAATATGAGGAAAATATTATGTTTTACTGGCTTAGTGACATAATCACTTGGCCTTGCTGTGGTAAAGCAGCATCCCAGGAAGCTTCACAGCAAGGAAGGGGATTAGCATCTTCAAAGACCTATTGTCCTTTCTTAATGGCCCATCCAGACTGATTGCCTACTGTCTGACTGACATTCAGATGCAAGCACTTTTGTAATTGACACATAGTCAATATTCTTAACTTCAGATACAAAAATGATACATGCTTAGAAATAGGATAAAATAAAGCCATTCCAATGACATTTCACGTGACCCATCCTGCACAAAATATATCTTAGTTCTGTCATCTTCATATCATAATATTTGTATGAAGAATATGGGACGTAGCATCACAGGATAATCCTTGTTAAAGCTACAACTGTGGTACATTTAGGAGTAAGAGTAAAAGCATAAGAAGTCACTATACTGCCTTATGAGGTTGTTCAGTAGGTTTCTGTTCCTACTGCGTTATGTGGTGTGGTAGCTCTGTTGGTCCCAGAATTTACTGTCTCAACATTTACTCCTACTGCTTCACAGGTGCACAGGTAGGAATAGGGAGTGGAAAGAACTTTGAGTCATCCCTCTCCTCTACCTCGCAAATATGTTGGTGAGTACAGCTGAGCTGGTAGAGAGGGGGAAAAATTATCTGTGCTAGTTATACAGCTTGTGCAACTCACTTCCTCTACTGGTGGAAGAAGGAACCTGGGACCACCTTGTGAGTCATATTACTGTGACTGAGACAATTGAACACTGTGCTGCCCATTACTAAAAGATTTTCAGTAAATTTATTCTTTCTCCCTAGCTCTGAAATTTAAATGACAATGCTTCAGATGGTACACAGTGTTAAAAGTTCATTGGATAACTTCTTTTCAGTTCTGATATATAGTGTTTGTAATTTTGTATTATATTTCCATGACAATTTGTTTATGTCTCTATCTTTAATATAGATATAGGTATGTAAATAACAAATTTGTCATAGAAATCTTGTGCAAAATTTGCCATTTTGGTTCAGCCCATCTGACTTAAATGACATTTATACAAATGTGTACCATGTGATAGTGATTTTATTTTTCATCTTTATATTGCATCTTAGCGAAATGCAAGCAATAATATGTTCACAAATAAAAGCCCATCTGGTGGTAAAAGTTTGTTACAAGGAGGAAGGAGAAAAATGACCTTTTACGATAGGGCAAGGAGCAGTGGGCTTAAATTGCAGCAAGGGAAATTTAGGTTGGACATTAAGAAAAATTCCCTGTCAGGGTGTTTAAACACGAGAATAAATTGCCAAGGGAGGTTGTAGAATCTCCAGCATTGGAAATTTTAAAGAGCAGACTAGATAGGCACCTGTCAGGAATGATCTAGATCAGTGCTTCCCAACCTTTTTGTATATATGGACTCCTTTTCAATCTATTAAAATTTCACACACACACCCTGTTTGGGGGAGAAAAAAAGGAAAAGAAAAGTAAGGATTGAGCCACCGCGTCTATTTTTAAACTTTCCGTGGACCCCCTGCAGTACCATTACAGACCACCAGGGGTCTGTAGACCACAGGTTGAGAACCACTGGTCTGGATGGTGCTTGGTCCAGCCATCAGTGCAAGGAGTGGACTTGATGACCTCTCCAGGTCCCTTCCAGTCCTATAATTCTTTTTGTAGATAGTAGCATAAGTTACAATCCACACTAACGCAAGTCTTTTTGTTATATTGCATATTGAGGTTAAGCATATAACTATCGTAATTATCTAACCAAAGCTGCTAATATTGTTCATGCATGATAAGGTTGTTAAATAGGAATTAAGCCTGTAGCCTTGACATGTAATGTTTGTGTTGCCATCCTACCCCACATTTTAATGCTGCATGTTCTCTATTTTAATTTTATTCTAACCAATCTTTACTGATGGATAAGATTATTTGCTACCCTCTTGTTGTTGTTCTGAAGTCTGGTGGAATGAAACCCCTGCATCTTCACTAAAGCTGTCTTTCTACAAAGAGGCATATGGGAAAATCTTTGTACCTCCACAGTCCCATGGACTTGAGTGGAATTCCACATGAGTACAGGGATTTGCTTATGGATCCCGTTGTAGGTCGTCTTTTAGTATATAGCTTGGGGATTCTAAGTGCATTTTCTTTCATGAAACAGACAGATAGATGAGTGACTGGTTTTGAAGCTAAAGTACAAGTGGCTCCATAGGTCTCCTGCAAAATGTTATAGCATAGTGCATTCACATGCTGTGATCCGCAGAAGGGTAAACACGTCACTTCATCAGCAGAGTGCAATATAAATCATCCAGGATTTCAGGGTGTTAAAAAAATTGACACAGTGTATATATTACAAAATGTAAAAAATGCAGTTCACGGTGCCCTCTGTAATTTGGAGTTCATTTTATATTTACAGACTCAATTGCACTTTATATGCAAATGACTCATTATACTTTGGAAAAGTGATATGTTAATTTGATTAATTTCTTACCTCATTTAAATCTTATGAAATGTCACCTGCCATTCAATCTACATACCAGTTATAACAAAACAAGTAACATTATAAAGAAGTGAAGCATTACATTTCTTCTAATCATAAGGGAGATGTGACAGGTTTCAGTTTATGCTCACAGATGTTGCTGAGTGTGCTGAAAATCTGGACGTGTGTACATGCACACATATATATCTTTTAATTGAAATTCAGTAAAATTAAATCTTTGTTTTTAATAGGTTCCAAGATGTTTATTCCTGTCACAGAAAACATTCCTTTAGATATAGTGCTATAGTTTTTTGGTGACATTGTTTCTGGGTTTTGTTTTGATTTTTTTAACACAGAAGAAAATTATGAATAGAACAATATTTTGCAATTTTCTTCTCTGGAAGTTGTTCTCTCTGAAGCATTTTTATCCTCTTTCAAGGAGAGAGATTTTTTTCAGGTGCTAGGCAGTATCCTGAGGAATAATGTTGATGTTATCTGTAAATCAATTGGCCTATCAATCTGGTAGCATGCCAGTTTCCCCTTTTCTAGGAAAGCTTTTACTGTTCTGTCTTAGTCATTAGTGCCAATAATTCCTTGTTTATGTGATAGAAAAAGTGACAATCTTTGTCCTAGTGCTGAAGAATCACAGGATTATTTTCTTCTTTCATTAAGGAAGTTGAAAAACAGTGTTATCGCTATCAATATGCTGTGCATTTCTGCTTTGCAATATAGCTTCTGCTTAAAACCCACTCCAGCTATGGATTTAAAGTGGTCATATCTTCTCAAATTTTTTGTAAGAAATGAGTCACATCATACCCTCTGCTTATGTGAATGAAAGGTAATTAAAAAAATATTAACTGGATGCTATAGATGGGCACAGTAGATATCCACTATCTTGTTCTTCCTTTCCCTATGAGTATAGCCCTACCAACTTCATGGCGTGAAAATTGCTTCACCAATCATGAAATCTGTGCTTTGTGTGCTTTGACCCTATACTATACAGATTTCATAGAGGAGAGGAATGTTTCTCAAATTGAGGGTCCTGATTCAAAAGGGAATTCCAGGGGGGGTTGCAAGGTTATATTAGGGATCTTGCGCTTTTGCCACCCTTCCTTCTGTGCTGCCTTCAGAGCTGGGCAGCTGGACAGCGGCAGCTGTTGGCCTGGCACCCAGCTCTAAAGGTGGCATCTCACCACCAGCAGCACACAAGTAAAAGTACCATACCATGCCACCCTACTTCTGAACTGCTGCACATGGCAGCTCTGCCTTCAGAGCTGAACTCTCAGCCAGCAGCCTCCACTTTCCAGCTGCCTAGCTCTGAGGGCAGTGCTGCTGGTAGGAGCAGCACTGCAGAAGTAAGGGTTCCATTACCACAACTCTCCCCCAATAACTTTGTGACCCTTATACAAGCCCTTTTTGGTTAAAGATCCCTAACATTAAAACACCATGATATTTCAGATTAAAATAGCTGAAATAATGAATTTTGCTATTTTTAAATTCATATGAGTATTAAATTGACAAAAGTTAACTCACTTAGGTATGGCCCTTTCTATGAACTTTGGCATCCATTCATGGATTCAGGTATAGTCAGGGAGGTGAGAGTCCCTTTTTCAAGACTGTATCAGCATTTACTTACCCTTCTTTTCCCTCTGTGCTGTGGAACACCTCTTAATAGAGGATTCCTGGTACACTAGCCAGTATGGGAGACCTGTTCACATGGCATTTTTAGCAGATATGCGGAGAGGCACTATCTAGCTAAAGTGTTTGTGTCCCATATGATTATAGTGTCTGAACATCGTACAATATACCCTTGTGAAGTAGGGAAATGCTGGTATACCCATTTCACAAGTCAGAAACAGGCACAAAGACACTAATATGACTTGCCTGAAGTCACACACAAGTCTGGGGCAGTACAGAGATTAAAACTTGGTCTTTCAAACCCTAGATTAGCACCCTAATTACCAAACCATTATTCCTTTCTCATGATAACTAATGAGAGATAGACATGTGTGAGCATTCATTAGAGATGCAGGAACTATAAGTAAACGGTTTCTGAAGATGACCTGGGATCTGATGGTTTGAGGGGTCAAACTAGGGGTGTAAAAACTCAGTTACTCAGTTAACCGGTTAAATCTTAGGGGATCTCGCTCCTGTCCCTCCCCCCTGTGCATGGGGCTGCTGCTGCTAGCAGCTTCACGCTGTGAGACTGGCAGCAGGAGCCAGCAGCTCCATGTGTGGAGGACCCATCTTCTGCTCAGCCCTCCACCCATGATGGGTTGCAGGTGTGGGGCTGCTCCTGGGAACTGGTTAACCAGTACCCAGTAAACATCATCAGTTACCAGTTCACATCCCTAGGTCAAACTCCTTGATTGCTGTATGGATTATAGAGGCAAGCCCCATGCCCACTAAAGAATTTGCAGCAAACTCTGGGAGCTGTTCAGATAGGAGAAGACATAACTATATGTTCTGATCACCTTCTTAATAGGACCTTGCGGAATGCTGAGTTCAGCTCCTTTATATGGAGGAAGAACAGTCTGGTAGTTAAGACCGAGATCTGGTGACTGGAAGTTCTGGGTACCATTCCCCAATCTGCTAAAGGCTTCCTCTTTTACTTTCAGCAAATAATTGTCCTGTTTTTTGCCTCAGCTTTCCTGCCAGTAAATAGAGATGGTACTTACCTACTTCCTTGGATTATTGTGAGGCTTAATTCTTTAATTCTCTGATGTGTTTTAATATTCTCTGATGCAGGTTGTTATATAAAAGTGAAATATTGCTAATATTTCCATTTTGATTGATAATTTATTTGTTATTAAGGCAGAGTGAGAATTCTCAGGTTATATGTCAGGCTAACCTGGCCCATTGATTAAATCTGTATCCCTGAATAATATTTTATATAGATAAGAGGAGCACAAAATTAACACATTTTCAAATTGCTAATGTATGAACAATCGTGTATTACATTCTTTTTTTACTTTCAAGCTTTCTGACCACACTTAAAAGCTTGTGTACTAACTGAAATGCTTTTACATTTTTAGGGATAGTTTATCTTAGTTATGTGAGTACTTTGGGGACTTTTTCCTGAACATATTCATTCCTAGTACTAAGGAAACTGTGTTCTACCATCTGAGTGCAATGTTTTCACTGAGCAATTTAGAGTGACCTTGAGTAGAAGAGCATAAGATATTTTCCTAGGTATTTGCAAGTTTGAAATATCAGAAAACAAGAAAAAAACCTATTAAATATGAGAGCTATGTCTAGCTAGATTAGTAGTTTTATTATTAATGGCTTTAGACTATATTATATCATTTAATTGATGTTTATAAATAGCTTTCTTCCCTGTGGTTATGGAATATAACATTTACCAAACTTCTTCTTTGATGGAATTTACATATGGCACATCAGGATGATTAAAAGCCAGCAGTCTTTTCACAGCATGGCAAGAAATAGGATTTGATTTATCTTCATGCTCGCCTACCACTTGCTGTGACTGTACTTTTGAAATTTTAATATTCTCATTTCTCATAAGGAGTTTTGTTATGTAAAATATTATGTAAATAACTTAAACTTTTATGCTTTGTTTCTTTTCCATATAATAATTGTAATGAGATGAGCTAATAAAGGTGCTGGGGGTGGAGAAAAAGGAGTTTTTAGCAACATAGACTTTTGTCTGAGACGACAAATTTCCAGTTGAAAAATAGAAAAGGTCTGGAGTACGTGTGATGCATTACAGCCAGCCCTGAGACCCTTCACTTGTAGTGTTTAGCAACTGGCAAATGAGCAGAAAGGTAATGTAACTGGATTTATGTTCTGTACTCTGGCTTCGTTCTTTTGCATGTATTTAATATACAGCTATATTAGGAAAAATGTACTAAGGCTGGGTTCAGGGCAATCCTCTTGACCCATGGAGAAGTCCACTGACTTCAAGTCCAACAAATTGCACGATTAGGGCTTAAGACTTCATGCTCACTCAAATGTTATGCTTTCCCTCTTTGGATAGGTCTCCAATAGACTGGAAGAAGAGCACTAATACAGCTGTTCAGAATTATAGCACCAAGCTGCGAAAATCTTGGCTAGGTCTTTTGTTTATCAATCTTGATACCCCTTTCATTCCTTTTAGGCAATTAAACATTTGATGAGTTCCTAAGATTTGACTAGGATTTTTGCATTTTGAGTTGTTCTTTGTTTGCACTATCTACATTTTAGTTTAAATCTTTAATTTCTCTGTATCTCAGTTCAGCAACTGAGCTAAGACTAGTTTCATCAGCTTCCCTCTCCCCTCAAAGAATGTGTGCACAATGCAGTGAACTGAAAATTAAGCAAAATTAAACATACTCAGTATGATAGGTTGAGAAGGTATAGAACTGAGTATCCAATTAAAATGGAACAGAGATAAAAGAATATGTTAGCTGACACTAATACCACAGGTTTGGAACAGGAGGTGCACACTGGGTGGCTGATATCAACTATTGCTGACCCACAGACGTATGGGAAGCTAACAGATATGACTGCTTTGATGAAGCACTTTCCTTGCTGGTGTGTCTGCATTTTTTTTAACCTGTGAAGCACTGAACATGGAGGTGTATAAAGAAGAAATAAACATAGCAAAGTGAAATAAGGTAAATGTAGTGCTATTTAAAGTAAGACAACTAAGAATGAAGGAATTGCTCCAGAATGACACAGTTCAATTTTGTTAATTTTGAATGGCTTAGTATAACCAGAGAAAATAAGTGGAAATAAAATTCAATTATCATTGTCAACAAGAAACACTGATTTCAACAAGTACTTCATATGTCCTTGTCACATTTTGTGGGCTAATTTTAGAAGTGAGGAATTACGTGAGAATGACTCAGTTTTGCTTTCAGATGAGCTAAATAAAATAATTTCATAAATGTGTCCCAATGGGGCTATATTCTTTTACCTGATGAGGATTTTACTGAAATGCTTTAAGGCCTTCTGCCTAGAAAGTGTTGAGTGCTCTCAAATTCATTGTCTCTAGCTGGGAAAAAGTCCACAGCCTGCAAAGCTGTAAGACAGAATTAGCAATTTCCTGTTTCGGCAAGAACAAGTCAATCAAATATGTAAAATGTAATTCTTCTGGTTTACATTTTACGATTAAATAATATTTCTTTATACAAATAATATACTCAAATAGAACTCAGCCAAGGAACCTAGACTCAACAAGATTCAGCCTTCAGATTACACTCTGAGGAACAAACCCCCCCTTTAACTAAATCAAGAAAACAAGAAATGTGTGCCACTCCTCCATTTCAAGTTCAGAAGCTGCTCTTTCACTAGCTCGCATGCAATATGGCACTAGTGTCATTTTTAATAAAATATCAAGCAACTAGTTTCTTCTGTAAATATTTGTTGAGCATTAAACACTTTGAACTTCTGAGATGGTGTCTCGAGAATATTTAGACAGCTTTTTAAAGTACTGTGGATGACCAAGGAAATCTGAGATGAACTATTCAAATAATTAAGTAAGAGTGCAAAACTGGAATCCTTTACTTCTGTTTAGCACACACTTGTAAGTCAAAGTGAAGATTTTATCAAACAGGTGCTATTTAAATGATTACTTATTGCTTCTCAGGGATACAAAAATGAAAAAAGAAGGTTTTTTTGAAAATGTTTATTTTTAGTGTTCACTGCAAATAAAAAAGTTCCCTCTCTTCCTCCCTTTCCACTTGTTTAGTAAAATGACTGTTAAGCTGTTGAACCTGAAGACATTTTATGTGTGTGGATATTATATATTTCAAAAATATCATATATTACTAACATTTAAGCGAGGCCAGATACCTTTTATACCAGCCATGCACTCATTCTTGTGGAGGCATACAGAACAGTTTGTCTTACATAAGAGAGCATAAAGTATCTTTACTGCTGCTGAAGAATGTTATATTTATCTTTGTGAAGATTAAGAAACTGCTGTAAAATTAGGCCTCTGACATTCTATGTGCCAGGTGGGGTGTAGACACTGACAACAGTCCTTACACTGCTCTACTAATGATTTCAAACCTGCCCTCAAGGGACCACTCTTTTTCCAGCTGTGAATCTCCTTGATGGCTTGCCTACTTTTCTACCAAGCAGAAAAGTAGTGCTGCGGGGTATCTGATAATTTGTGCTTTTGTGAATAGAAAACAATAAAGTATGTATGTAGTCTCATGATGAGCATGTACCTCTGATGGGAATGCTAACAAACAGATGGTTTTAGTTCATCCCTACATGTAGGGCAATAGTAAGTTAAATTGAATATTTTTTTCATAAATTTATTTCCTCCATCCATACACAATTAGAAACAGAAATTAGTATTAGATCTATGTAACTAAGTTCAAAAACATTTTAAAATATGTTTGAAGTGTCTCATTTGAAATAGATTAAATGATTTTAAGCTATCTAGCATGTTTTCCAGAACAGCTGTGTTATATTGTTAAAACAAATCTGCTGCCTGGCTAAATCAGGGGTGATATGAATTCATGGTTGCTGACTGCTAGATTGAAACTCACATGTGCTGCTCCTCACATTTAACCAAAATGTGTATTTCACCTTTTTCCACTAGGCTTGAAGAATTAAATACCATGACCTGAAAGATGCTTCAGTCTGACATGTTTAGCTAATATGAAACTGTTTTAGCCCATGGGTTTGCCTCAGGACAAATGTGCACAAAGAGGCCAACACTAAGAGAAAATTCACAGCAGTGAGCACTCTACTGTCTAATTAATTATTTAGAGGATTCAGGAGGAAAAAAGAAATCTCAAGTCCCACAGCCCCCATTTGCAGTAGATTACACAATTGATTTTTTTTTTTAAATGAGGGTTTTTTTTTCTGCTCTCTGAAATGTGTGGAAGGTCATTTCAGGGCCGAAATTAGCAGTAGCCTAATGACTTGAAACCAATATTGACGTTCTGTGTTACCAAGAATACGAATTCCTTTTCAGATCGTATCATTCGATTTTCTCCTTCTGTATTTCAGGGTTTTTTTTTCTAGAATGCCTGCAGATTGAAAACAGGTTTTTTTTGTCTTTGTTACTGCATTCCAGACACAATACATATCTGTGTAATAATAGAGTCCAAAGTTTTAGGTGAGTGGAAGACGCTACCAATTGGGTCAACTTAACTAACTATATATCATGTATTATTTGAAAGTTTATTATGTCTACTTTCAAATAAAGTATGATGTGGAGCTGTCAAGAGGTACGGTTATGATAGATTCAGTGTGTATCCCTTCTTCTATTAACACATTAAAATGACTTTTTGAGTGTCATCCAACATTTATCAGACAAGAGCTAGAACAATTTGAATACAGTCCTGCCTGTTCACACCGTTTAACAAATGGATAAAGTTTCCGAGCATGCAAGGTCTCAAATACCATTGTCAAGCCAATGAGTGATTATGATTGAATTAGTTAGCAGCAAGCATTTTATCCGCAATGCGAGCTTCATGCATATCAGAATAAAAAAGACGGTCTAGCAACTGTGGGTTCCCAAAATTTTCCAGTATGTGTAATGAAACAAACTATCCAGGTGAATCACATTGTTACTAAGTTTGCTTAGGAGAGTCCATTTTACTCACGGCGAACGGCATACGCTCCTTTATCCATGATCTAGTTTCTTAGATCTGCTGGTATTTTCTTACATTTGAGCATGGTAATATAGACTGTGATCATGTCAGCTGTATTTGCATCCACTAACGGTGCATAGATGCAACTGTGTATGTGACCTTCTTTGTTGCAAGATTGTGGTTTAAAGACATCCAAAATGGAATCACCTGATTGTGAACAATATCAACATTATTTGGTTTTGATAAATCATTGTGAGATAGTGGTCGTAAAAGACACTAGAAAAGATTTTGATAGAGTTCATTTGTGAGTGACAAGGTTTGTTTGTTTGTTTTTTCCTCAAGTATTTTATAATGGTGAGTTGAGTCTGGACACGTTCTTGGTTTTTCAAATGCTGCACATACCATAAGAAATTCTGATTTACTCAGACACTAATTGGCTTTTCTTTCCTGTGCTTCAGGGATGTTAATTGTCATGCTGGGCAATAATACCACTCTAGTCATTGAATGAAAGATGTTCATCTCATCAGTAATCTCTACTTTGATGTTTATGTTATCTTATCCTTCATGGATGATATTTCCATGAGCATGAAATAGTACAATTCCATTTGGAAGGACCACATCTCCCTGAAGTCTTACTGCCTCTTTTTATTGCATCACTAGTAATGAACCATCTCAGCTCATCATCACTGATGAAATTTCCATCAAGGTGCAGTAAGACAGTTAAACTTTGAGACTCAAACTCATGGTGTAGCTGTGCAGCAAGGCTTATGTGCAGCAATGTGATAATTTTTGAATTGTTAAATGCTGTGTGGTCCACAAAAGAGAGGCAACAAATGGTCTGGTAGCACGTTATAGACTAACAAAACATGTAGATGGTGGTATGAGCTTTCATGGGCACAGCCCACTTCTTCAGATGACCTGAGTTTTGAGTTTAGGATGTGCAGACCCAAAATAAATGGCGGGGGGGGGGGGGAGGGACAACAAGACAGGGAGCTAGAGGGAATCAGTAAGTATCTGAAGATTGGGTAGTTAAAATAAATCAGATAAGAATCAAAGTCAATTGATAGTATCCTTCCTGACATAGGAGTCTAAACAAAGAGCTGTTTGCACCTTCAACGACTATTAAGTTGATAGTGCCCCAACCATCCTTCGTCATGATTGAGTCCATTAGAAAATGAATGGAATTTGCGGATGAACTCTAATTCCAATGTTTCTCTGTATATCTGGCTAGTAGAACTGGCTTGTGACAAGACAGCCACTTGAAGATCTTTTAAACTGTGATTAGGAAGATATAAAGTGTTCCCCAATAGGTTTCTGTATGTTTCCTTTACGTATATCTGATTTGTGTCCATTAATTCTTTCCCGCAGAGACTGTCCAGTTTGTCCAATATATATATATCAGTGGGGCATTGCTGGCATTTGATGGCATAGATCAAATTACTGGATGTACAGTCAAATGACCTTTTGATTTGGTAGCTTATGTTGTTGGCTCCAGTGATGAATTCTCTAGTATAGATATGTGGGCAGAGTTGACACTGTTTTTGGTTGCAGAGCTGGATGCTTAAGATGAGGTTGTGTGGCATGGATACCGGAAAGAATTCGTTTCAGGTTGGGGGGGTTGTCTGTAAGTGAGAATAGGCTTTTCTCCCAAGGCCTCTGATAGTGAGGGATCATTTTCCAAGATGGGTCGTAGATTGTGTATAATGCGCTGGAGGGGTCTGAGTTGTGGATTTTGGTAATAAAAAGTGGAGTTCTGTTGTTTTCTCTTTGGGGTCTGTCTTGAAGTAGTTCACATCTGGGTACTTTTTTGGCTCTGTCAATTTGTTTTTTCATTTCTCCAGGTGGGTATTTCAGTTTTAGGAATGCTCTGTAAAGATCCTGTAGGTGATTGTCTCTGTCTGTGGGGTTGGAGCAAATCCAGTTGTATCGTAGGGCTTGGCTGTATACAATAGCCTGAGAAATGTGTCTGGGATGGAAGCTAGAGGCATGAAGGTAAGTATAGTGGTCGGTGGGTTTCCGGTATAGGGTGGTGGAAATTTGTCCATTATTTAACTGTACTATAGTGTCCAGGAAGTGGATTTCTCGTGTGGACTGGTCCAGGCTGAGGTTGATGGTGGGGTGGAAGTTGTTGAAATCCTTGTGAAATTCTTCAAGAGTCTCTTTTCCATGGGTCCGTATGATGAAGATGTCATCGATGTAGCATAAGTAAAATAGGAGTGTCAGGGGGCGAGAGCTGAGGAAACGTTGTTCAAGGTCAGCCATAAAGTTGTTGGCATATTGTGATGCCATGCGAGTGCCCATGGCTGTGCCTCTGACTTAGAGATAGAAATTGTCTCCAAATTGGAAGTAGTTGTGGGTGAGGACAAAGTCACAGAGCCCTGTAATCAGGTGTGCAGTGTTGTTATCAGGGATGGTGTTCCTGATGGCCTGTAATCCGTCTTCATGTGGAATGTTGGTGTAAAGGTTTTCTACATCCATGGTGGCCTGGATGGTATTTTCAGGAAGATTACTGATGTTTTGAAGTTTCCTCAGGAAGTCAGTGGTGTTGCCGAGGTAGCTAGGAGTGCTGGTGGCATAGGGTACGAGGATGGAGTCGATACAGCCAGATAATCCTGTGGTGAGTGAGCCAATGCTCGAGATGATGGCCTGTCCATGATTACCAGGTTTGTGGATTCTGAGTAGCAGATAGAAAGTTCCTGGTCGAGGGGATTGGGGGGGTATTAATGAAAATTTGTTCCTGAGCAGCATCAGGGAGCTTCATGAGCAGTTTTTTCATGTTTTTTCTTTTGAATGTCTTCTGATGGATGATATTCATTTCTGGCTGAATTACATGTCTCTTTATCAACCAAAGGATAATACTTGGACCAAGTGGGTCACATAAATAAGTGACCTTCCAAACTACTATACCTCAACTTTGGATAATATTTGGAAGCTTTCATTGTGAATATTTCTGAGCAAAGGATTGAAGCAGCATTATACAAAACACTTGTTCATGTGAAAGCTGATCATGAGACTCATTTGCCAGAAGAACATATACAAACCATTGTGATGACTAAGACTCCTACTTCAGATTAGTGATAGCTTGGACAGCATCAGCTAATGTCATTACACTGCATAGAACAGTGGTGGAGTGCATTGGTTTTATCCATGCTGTGCATAGAAAGAAATTGCAGAACCATAGTGCCATTTTTCTAATCTTGCCTATAATTTGATACTAGACTAGTTCACTGTTTCTACATCTAAGGCAAGTAGGACTTTGTATTTTTGTAGCAGCTTGGATGAGGAAGAGCCTTGTTGTACATAAGATTATTGTCTCACCAATCAGATGATAAATTCCAGTGTCATAAGGTGACTGTATTGTTGCAGTGTTACTAGATTGTTTTGCTTTAGGGTTTGTTTTCTTCAAGCAGGAAGAAAGGCTTGTTGAGTGAAATTGCAGGCTTAGCAATCAAGACTTCCAGAGCTACTCTGTGCAACATGTCATCATCTTCTCTTTGAAGTACTGTCTCTCTTAGATTGGCATCTTTCTCAGATGTTTGTGTTTTATGAAGTTTGTCTTGAGTATTTTTTTCAAGCAAATATTGCAACAGGACTAATTGCTGGAGGACACAGTTATTGGGAGTGGTTATTGAAGCAAGTGAACATGATACTTTCAGATGAGATTCCATTTCTGTTTCTTTTCCTTAGTTCAGTACAATTCTGATACATACCAAAGTTAATTTGCATTTTGAAAGCAGTTGTGATAGGGTATTGGTGACATATCATCTAAGCTAGAAAACTCATCCAATAGTCATCAATACAATTAATCTCTCCTGCTTTTTGCTGCCACCATTATATGTTCTGGCTAGCACTGGTGTTTTTTGATAGTTTTGCATTCTTTCAATATTCTTGACTAATAACACTAGACAGAGGTGTCCCCTGTGGGGTTTTTTCTCCCAGATTGTGGGTGTGCCTGATAGTTACTTATACTGGGTAGCTGCAACAGTCTCCTACTTAGTGTAATTTTGTCCCTATATCCACCCTTCACACACACACACTGCTCCCATTGCCTGAATTTTCCTCCCTTTTAAAGGTTTCCAACTAGGTCCTCTCTGGCACCTTGTTTTTTTTTAAATTTGGGGTCTATTTACGTACCTTCCCCATCAAAAACCAAAAAGGATTATCATTCTTTATTAAATGCATATATGCTATCCATTATAGTGTTCATATTCTGAGAAAAGAAATTAGCATTAGCATGAGCCTTGCCAACTTGGAATCAGTATGGCTGGGGATCCACACACCAAGCAGATCTTTGTGTCATGTCTGTCATCATAAGTATCCATAGTAAGCAAAAGAAAAAAAAGAGCAATAGCACAAAGCATCTAAGGCATTTCACAGACAGGGCTTTTTTCTTTATAATGGAGAAGACACTTTCACTTGGGAATAACTTTCATCTTCAGTATATTACTGGATATTCCTCTCTCTCGGAGTCTGGGAGGGCACTGCCCAAACTCTAACATATCTGTTTGAAGCATAAGCACTCTTTCAGCATTTTAAAGGCCACATAACACTCCGATGACCACTCCATTTGTGAGTATCTCATTAGACCATAAAGTGGTCAGGGTTGCATGGTGGCAAAGTTAGGCATGAAGCAGCGGTAGTATTCAGCCAACCCCATAAACTGTTTGGCTTGTGTTTTGGCCATAGTTATTGGGTATTTCGTCAGGACCTGTATCTCGTCCACAAGTGAATGTATGCGTCTGCTCCCACAGTATATCTCAGGCATGTGGTTTTGCTATTTCTAAATCTGTATTTAGCCAGGTCGGCAGTCAGATCAACTTCAGCTAGCAGTTGTAGTACCACGGTGACATGGCAGAGATGGTCATCCCAAACTGGGCTGTATGTGCATATATTGTCCAAATAAGTTGCAGTGTAGTATCCATATAGAAGGTGCTCCCAATCCTTTAAACATCCTTTAACCTGAGATGTTGACACTGATCCATGTGGCCCAAACAACATTGTTGGAAAATGGTACAGTACAAAGACCATGGAAACACCTAGATTTAAGAGTCAAGTGGATCTGCCAATACCCTTTTAGAAGGTCAATTGCAGACAGGTACTATGAGCCAATCCAGTAACTTATCCACTTGGAGGATGGGGTACACATAGAACTTAGAGATTGCATCAAGTTTGTGAATCTCAGTAAAAAATCTCATTTGCCATCATGCTTCTGAATGAGGACTATGAGGCTCCTCCAGTATGGCAGGTCTAGCATAGTTTAGAGCTTGGTCTTGAGGGTGTCAAACATAATCTTGAACAAGGGTCGACGGCTCGCTCTCAGTGTCTGCCCATGGATGGTCTCAGTGTGATCAGTATGTTAGGTGCAAATGCCCAGGAAGGGTGGGGAATACCTGAGGGAATTTTTTATCAGTAGGTCCATCTGGGCCTTTTGTACATTCTGTAGCATCTCCCTTAATGTGTTAGTGTTATCCCCCCTTTGCCATGGGAAACTTGGTTCCTAATTTGGGATCAGTGGTGAAGGTAGGGATAAGAAAGGCTTCCCTATCCTGGCAGGCTTTTAGTGAGTTGACATGATAGATTTGCATGTCTTTTCTTTTCTTCTATTGTTGTGTTTCATAATCACAAAGCCTAAGTGTCACAGCATCTCTGTCATTGGGCCAAAAACTTACACTCCATGGTCACTAACAGTAGCATAACTCTGTACCCTTACTTGAACACTTGTTTCTGTTTCTCTCATTTGCAGACTATTGCCTGAAGTTGTTGGTCCCCTGTAAATTCTCAAGGGTGAAGGCTCCCAACTTTAAGCCATTGACATAAGTGGAGGGCACACTGAACCAGCTTTTCTGTTGGTGATTCTTGGCTTTCCCAGGACACCTGCGACAAATTGAGAATGCTTCTGGATTGCGGGCATATAGCATCTCAGAAGTCTCTTACCCACACACTCCAACCTCTCCTTCTTCTCTTTGGATTTGTACTAATCTGTGTTGTCAGGTCCCAGGAAAAAAGCTCTTTGGCAGTACGTTCCCCTCAGAGCAGCCACCTGCTCCCTTACCTCTGAAGTGATCTGCTCCCCTTTTTAAAACCCTGCCCTCCACCCAGCACAATCCCTTATCTCTGTAACCCCTTACCAAATAAATCTGTAAAAGTTCAGCCCAATCACTATCCTGCCATCAAAGTTCTACCTAAGGTTCACTTCCCTTAGCAATAGTCTAAGAAATTTAAAGTTGATAACTCTATTATCCATCAATCTTTGATGATATCTATATGTATATTAGTTATAAGATACAGATAACTTCTGAATGACTTGGGACATCAAATCTATATAACTGTGTCATCATCACTTGAACCCTAGTCCTTCTGACTCCAGTCATTTATGGCCAATTGTATCTTGTTTTAAATTATAAAGATTGTAAACTCTTCATGGAATAATTCCTGTCTTCTTGTGTGTGCATAGCGGAGTCCCAGTCCTGATCAGAAACTCTGGGCACGGCCGCAATACTACTGGAAAATAATACATGTAACCACTAGGTAGTTGTTAGGGAATTGTCCATAGTATGTTTTGTCTGGAGAAAAAGGCTGATGTTCTTTGTATTGTCCTCAATATGTTTTTCATCTTCAATAATCATTAAGGTGTGTGAAATTCTCACCAAAATGAAAAAAATGAGCTTTTGTGAAGTTGCAGTCAGCTGTTGATATTGGTCAGATGCTCTGGAATCACACACACACACAAACTATTCAAATAATCCATACCTCTATTTGTTGAGAGTATCTGGGAAAAAATAACCTGTCAGTACTACTAAAGGAAATTCTGAATCAGGGGACATAGTAAAGCAAAGGCTAGTGTGCGACACAGACATATAATTGATTATTTGACTAGTTGTTCACATACCTGTTTTTAACTCTCTTCATTTCATTTTTTTTTTTTACTCTGACCATCTCAAGGTATTTGTTACACTTCAGTGCCCAACAGCATTCAAGTATGGTTCAAAATATGACTTATTGCAACACATTTTCAGGTCCTATTAGATTCATCAATTTAGAGAAACTGGTATTACATACAACAATGTAGGAACAAAAATTGACAGCTATCATTTCATCTGTAGTACCTTCAACTGCTGGGCAGTTGAAGTCATGTGGAGAAATTCACTTTTCTTTCACTGACTTTCTTTTCAATTTTCTTCATTTTTTTTCTTCTTCTCCCCCTTTTTTGTGTGTTTTGAGGTTATGAGTTTCTTCCCGATTTTCCTTATTTAGTGGAAGTATTCTATAAAATCATTATCGATTAGATCAGCTCCACAAACAGGGTTACCACATAAAACCCTTACTAATGAGAGCTTACTCATAGAAGTAGTCGGATAGAATTCTGAGAAGTAGCATATCCAAAACATGAATGTAAATGATTTAGAATTAGTTATTTAAATGATATAATACAGTTTAAACAGTTGCCATTGAATTTAGGATTTTGACCCATACTAGGATATGCATGGCGATCTCTTTCCCATGTCCTTGAAGCAGAAGTATTGTATTCTGTTATTAGATTGAAGTGTACAAACAATCAAACAAAAATATAAAAACATATCTTATGAAAAGATTGATAGATTAGAAGAGAAATCAGTATATAGGACAAAAACAGTATCATATACTGGAATAGCAGAGGGGCAATTTTCCTCTTTGCTTGTATTTGTGAATTTATGCTAATGGAAAACACAAACATCAGAATGTAACTAACTCCTGACCCAGTAAATCATGTTTTAAACAAAATAATGAATTTGATGTTTATTTCATACTTTGCAGACAATATATATGTCATATTGCCACTTCAGGTAAAGGAAAAATGGCAATTACTCATAATGAAGGGTATTTGAATAAGTTTTGCATCCTTTTCTTGGAAGATAACACAGCTGAAAGTCATTTTGGTGATAACTCTTCAGTTAACTCAATGGTCTTGATGCCTATTTGTGCATAGAGATTTACGTGGAGATTTACAAATCAAGACAGGCATCAGCATTACCAACCTTAGCAAATAATTTGTTGTGTCAATGTGAATAAAGTCCCTACATGTTGACAATGTATTTAGTTCAATAAAGTGAGGTTCTTTATGAATAACATTTCATTTATGTTCAGGCAATACTTATGAACTAGTCAGTTGAAATAATTAGCTTTATTTTATTGCCATTTTCATATAATTTTTTAATACCTACACTCTGCATGGCATATGAAATGTTGTGTGGGTGGTTGGCAGGAGACGAGGACAATATACAGGGATAACGAAAACAAGTTTTATTTCCTTGTTTTTAAAAAATATTTTATACCCACTGTTTTTCCTTCAGTCCACGTTTTAAGTGTCAAATAATTTGTATTACACTTTAATAAGACTTACGAGGTTGTAAAGCAACAGGCCTTGGGCATGTTGAAGACTCTCAAAAGAGTTTGAGGGGAAAGTTCATCGCTGTACTTTGTACTACAGATATGATTTTAGTCCCATAACACATTATTACTAACGTTTTATTCTTATTTATCAACGATTACTTTTTAAAGCAATGCCAAATTATTATGGTCTGTATTAAACCAGAATAAAGCCATAGAGGATTCAAGGCACAAAATAACATTGTCCATTCTCCACTTCTGGAGAGGAAGGGTGACAGCTGGGACTAGGGGGAGAAGTCAGAATTTACCCCCCCCACACACACACATACACTATAATGCATCTCCTTCGAATGGCTGGGGGGGGGGGGTTGTCCTGATGCTCCTGCCAAACACACTTCTCAGGTGGTGTTGGTAGAGTTCTGCCAGAGTAATGGCTTTTGAAGGATCAGTGTGGATCCCTCTCTGGAACGATTGTTTTAGGCTGTCTGAAAACACAGGTAGGGATGCAACAAGCATTATCCTAGGGAGAGGACCCATCTCCAGGAGGTGCCTGTGCTGGGATGGTGATGACCATGGGGCTCACAAATGGCAGAGGTTATCACAGGCAGATTTTATGGAATTGCAGTCAGGGAAGGAAGCACTGGGATGTGCTAACCTCAGCCTCCCTCTCCCCGCCCCCAGTACCCACACACTAGGCCAGTCCAATTGGTGTGTGACAAGAACATCCCACAACTGCTACTTAAGTGTGTGGTGAATACCCAGCTGCAAGAGTGCCCCCCACTGCTGCTTCAGTCATGGGCTGGCTGGGTAGGCAGCTGCTTTTGAGTCTCAACCAAAAGTCAGACAGTGGGGTGTGCCCTTGGCCCTACCTCTTCCCCATTTCTTTTCATCCCCTATAGTGCCCCTAGACAAAGACAGACAGATGTCTCTGCAATGGTTGCACTCAACTCTTGTTTTTGGTGTTTCCTTCATAACCATGAGAATTAGAAACTTAGTCAAGAGTTCTGCCTAATACTCACACCATACCTCCTTGAACTTTCACAGGAAACAGTCACTGAGGGAATGGAAAAAATCTATTATTTCTGCTAAGAGTTTGGTTTTTGCAGTCGTCTTGCAACAATTCAGGGATCTCAGGGGAAGGTGATGGTATTGTAACTTAAAATTCAATGGTTCTTATATAATAGACATTCCTCTTCCTGGTCTGAGAAAATCTGACTTTATTTAACTAATTTATGAAAGTTTTAAAAAACTTTTGTACATGTATGTATGTATGTATGTTTACATTGACTGATCATCTTCCAACACTTGATTGGCATCTGTGTATAAACTGAGTGGAAATGAGTGCTTAATAAAGTGGAATGGAGTTTTCAGGTTTGCTGAGTAGAGGAGAATTATGAAATATGTTCATGAAAAGAGACCAAGGTCCTAAGGAATCCTCCATCGTAAATGAGGGCACATTTGGAGTAAGGCACGGTCCTTCACCTAAGTGACTGACCATGCTGTGCTGTAGAGAGCATTATTTTGTTATATATCAAATAGTACTACTTGACCATTTCTTTCCTTCTAAGTAGAAAATTCTATACAATATAAAACTACAGGGTATACCTCCAAAATCCAGCACTCTCTGGTCTAGCAACGCCCATGGTCTGGCAGGACCACTGATGATCCTAGACCAGAGAGCCTGGGAACCCAAGGGCAGGAGGACCAGCCAGATGGGACATCAGGGTCAACAGCCTGGCTGGGGGCAATGCGGGACTGGGGCCAAAGCTCCGCAGCAGCCTCCAGCAGCCCCGTGGCAGCATGGGCCTTGAGTACCTGTGGCCACCCCCAGGAATGCAGAGCCAGGACCAAAGCCACACGGCTTTCCACAGCTCCGCGGGGCTGGGGTTGGAGCCCGAGCCTCACAGCTGCTCCCAGATGCACAGGAACGGAGCCCCTCAGCAGGAGCCTGAACCTGTGCCGCTCAGGGAGCCAGCGGTAGCTTGGGCAAGCAGCCTAGCCATGTTGTGCGGAGGCAAGGCAGGATTGCTTGCTGGGGCAGCATGCCAGCAGAGGGTGATGAGCTTCAGGCCAGTGGCAAGAGACCTGGTCCAGCAAATTCTCTTGTTCAGGACTGGTCAGGCCCCGACGATGCTGGACCAGGGAAATCCAACTTGTACTTGTAGAGATTATTCCAGTTGTGATGTGAAACACTGAAAAATCAAGAAATGGGTGCATCAGTTTTATGCGGGAGTTAGATGGAATTAGTATTTCAGTTTGCCAGTGTACAGTTTTGGCCTAGTTATCAGTGAACACTGAACTGGTGGACAATCGTGCCCACATTGATTCCCCACTGAAGTAAATGAAGTTCCATAGTAAGCAAGTACAGGGTTTATTGCAGGGTCAGGCCTTTGCTTGTCTATATTCTCCATACTTTAAGTCTATTTTTATTTTTATTATTTTTATTTTATTATGTGATTGTTTGTTAATGAAGACTCTGGGCCAGAATTTTGAGTACCCTCTGTATTGCATCAGTTACAGTTTTGTGCTGCACTCCTGTGAGTCTGATTTACCTGCCAGTTGCAATGGATTTATGACTACTTTGTATATTTGTAACAGTCAGAGAACCAATGACTCTGGTCCATATTTGAAAAAAAAACTTGCTAAATTAGTGAGAGACAATATCTCTTCATGACTATTTGAGAAACCCTAACGAGCAAATATATATATATGACACCTCTCTCTCTCTCTCTCAGACTATACAAAGACTGTTGTAAGCAAAGTTGTATTCAGTGGTGTTTGTTTGTCCCAGGATACTAGAGAGACAAAGTATATGAGATAATATCAAGCTTTTGAGTTTATTTTTCTAACAAACAAAAATGGGTCCAATAAAAGATATTTCCTCAACTATCTTATCTCTCTATGTACATTTGCAACAGTTGTTGTTTAACATAAATTTCTTTAGCTGTATAAAGAGATACAGTTATATTATGGTGATTACCACTGTCATGGGACCCCTGACTTTTGTGGTTTTTATGGATCCTATTGTTTCACATGAACAGGTCCTTAGTTTGCTTTGATCAGCTTCCACACATTAACAGCTTTGTTCGTTTACTTTGATCCTAGTCTTCTTTGAAACATGACAAGATCAAAGCCAGGTAACAAATGGTTAATGTGTGGCAGCTGACCAAAGCAAACTAAGGAACTGTTCATGTGGCCCCTCCTACCATGCATTAACAGTTTATTAGTTCCTTTCTCAAAGAGGGCAAGACAAAAGTGAATTCATGAACTGTTCATGCATAGGATGGTGTGGGGAAGCTCCACCAGGTTTCTATGACCATAGCATAAAATAATCTATTTTTACTGTGATTGTACTGTGAATTATGGGTAATTTTACCATGACAAAATCATGTTCATAGCTATTTGGCTATTACACTGATTGCACCTAATAGTCTACATCATTCGCCCACCCATTTCTGATTGTGTGGTAGGTTCACAGTTAAAGTTTCATGTTGCTGTGTAGTAAAATAGAACTGGTGGTTCCAGGCTAAATTAGCCAATAGGTACAACAACTTTGAGTTGTCTTTATATTTTTAAGCGAAAGTAACATAATTTTTTGCCATCTATTTAAAGGTGTTATTCTACTGTTCCTCATTGTGGTATCTGAGGGTATGTCTACACTAGCCCCCTAGATCGATCTGGAGGCTAATGAGAGCGACCAAAATTGCAAATGAAGCATGGGATTTAAATATTCTGCGCTTGATTTGCATGTTTCCGGCCGGTAGCCATTTTAGAAATTGAGTAGCCCGAAGCAACTGCCCGCGTCTACACGTGGCAGTGAAACGGGATTCCAAAATAAAGCCCTAAATTGAATTAGTTGGTAAACCTCATTGCAGGCTTCTTGACATCTCTGTGGGTATGTCTACTCTATAGCGTTATTTCGAAATATCTTATTTCAAAACAGTTAATTTGAAATAAGATATTTTGAAATAATACGTCTACACACAAAATGCATTTCGAAATAGCGTTTTGCTATGTCAAAATAGCACGTCCACACTGATTGGACACTGAATTGCATTTAAGGCCAGCTGAAACCGGTTCCAGCAGGGCATCGGGTCAGGATTTACTTTGTGTGGCTGCTGCCTGAGGCTATCTGATGCTTGTGCTTAAAGGGACCCCCCTGGACAGCCGGTTCTCAGCTTTCCCTGCTTGCTTGCCTACCTCGATGAGGGACAGCAAAGCATTGTTGTCTTTGCCTGCTTTGGTTGCCCTGACTCGAGACACCACAGCACTCGGCACCATGGAGCCAGAGCTCCCCCTGGGCACTCTGGTGCTCATTTTGGATGTCTTGCTGCAAGTCTGGCAGCAATTGCTGGAGTTTGCCTCACAGCATCTGCTGCAGCCTGACCCCCGCCCCTCTTCCAGACCCTGCTGGGGGACGAGGAGGAGGAGCAGCAGCAGCACCTGGATGCCAGCGTGCCCCGCCGCATCTGGCATCTGGACACCAGTAGTGACTGGTGGGACCACATCGTCCTGGAGCACTGGGGAGACCAACAATGGACCCAGAACTTCAGAATAAAGGAGGACACCTTCCTCAAGCTCTGTGAGTGGCTCGCCCCTGCTCTGCAGCGACGGGACATGCACATGAGGCCCGCCATTTCCCTCCACAAGTGTGTGGCCATCGCCCTCTGGAAGCTCTCCATGCCGGATAGCTACTGATCCGTGTGGAGATCCACCGTCAGAGCAGTGCTCATGCAGGTATGGCAGTCTCCAGCCATTGTGCCTGGGCGGGGGGGCAAGAAAGGGATGGGCTTCCCCAGGGAAAAGGGGGGGGGAGGTGGTGCAAGTCCCCTCTCCAGGAGAGTTTATTCTGTCCCAGCCGCACTATGGACTTCCAGCGGTGGCCAGGATTGCAGCGGGGGGTTGCTCCTGGGGAGGGGGTGCAGGGCAGTGGTGGGGAAGGAGCACTGTCAGACACCCTGGCACCCCAGTGACTCTTGGTTTTGTGTGTCCCTCTGCAGGTGGTCAACGCCATCAATAGAGTACTGCTCTGCAGAGTCATCTGCCTCACTGATGTGGACACGGTCATCGAGGGCTTTGGTCCCCTGGGCTTCCCCAACGGCGGGGGGGGGGGGCAATCGATGAGACGCACATCCCCATCCGTGCCTGAGACCACCAGGCCTCCCTGTACATAAACCGGAAGGGATACTTCTCGGTCATCCTGCAGGCTGTGTCTGACCACCGGGGCCGCTTCCTGGACATTAACGTGGGCTGGTCCAGCAAAGCACACGATGCGCAGGTGTACCGCAACTCCTCCATGTGCCAGAGGCTGCATGCTGGGACTTTCTTCCCCGACCGCCACATCAGGGTCAGGGACGTGGACATGCCTGTGTGCCTGGTGGGGGATGCAGCCTACCCACTACAGCCCTGGCTAATGAAGCCCTACACAGGACACCTCAACCCCTCCTGGCAGGCCTTTAATGCCAGGCTCAGCAGGGCCCGCATCATGGTGGAGGGTGCCTTCGGCCAGCTTAAGGCCCGATTTAGATCCCTCCTCACTCGCCTGGACCCCTCTGAGAGGAATATTCCGCACGTGGTGGCGGCATGCTATGTGCTGCACAGTTTGTGCGAAAGGAAGGGGGAGGCTTCCCTGCCAGGCTGGATGGCAGAGGCCGACCACTTGGCTGGCCTGTATGCGCAGCCCTGCACGGCTGACAGCCGGGAGGCCCATCGGGGGGCTGTCAGTATCCAGGAGGCCCTGCAGGAGAGCTTCCAGATGGAGAAGGAGTGAAATCTCCCTGGTGTGCCCCACTGGGGCCTTCTGCCTTATTCCACCCTCACCTCCTTCCCCTTTCCCCTCCTAGCCCCCCTTCCTGATGTAAAATAAAAACACGCGTGTTGCCAAAAACAAACTCTCTTTATTGAACATAACTGAGGTGGGGTGGGAGAAATGAGGGCGGGATAGGAGAGGTGAGAGAGGGGAGGGTAAACCTGGGAGGAGGGAGCTGGAAGGGGGAAGAAGGGGGAGGAGAAGCTCAGGGTTGGGGGTCTTGCTGGTCCACCTGTCTCCCAGCACTGCAGGTGTGGTGTCCTCGGTGTCCTCGGGGGGGAGCGAGTATGGAGGATGGGGCGGGTTGGGGGAGAGGAAGAGGCGGCAGGGCGAGCATGAGTGGGAGCAGCAGGAGGCACCATTCTCTGAACCAGGGTCTGCAGGTGGTCACAGATGGCATGGCCCTGGGCAAGCAGCTCCCACCTGCTCTCCTGCCGCAGCTGCAGGGCTTCATGCACCCAGTGCTCCAGGATGCGGACCTGCCTTCGCAGGATCCCCAGGTGCTGCCACTGGTGGTACTCCTGGTTCCAGGTCAGCCTGCTGAGTGCCTGGGTGCGGGAGGATGTCCTGGCTGGGGTGGTGAGCCCTCCACTCGCAGCTGCTGCGGCTGTGGAGAAACAAGAGAAGTTGTCAGTTCTCCCTGGGGACACAGTGGGTGAAGCCCAGCCCCCTTCTGCAAGGCGAGGACGGCTGGTCTCCACACCATCAGAGCTGATGTGCTTGCACACAGGCCATGTTTGACATGTCCTGCTGTCCCCAGGAGTGTGAGCTGGCCCAGGATTGCACCCATGCCCCTGTGCTGTATATGGTGTGGGGGTTGGGGGGGGAGAGGGAGATGTGCCCTGCCTGTGCGAAGAGGGGGCTTGTGGAGGGAGGGCATCGTGCAGTGTCCCTCCCTGGGGTCAGGAGCATGTCATGTGTCTTCATACATACACGCGTGTGGGTAACAGGCCAGGGCCCCTGTGTGGCAGCCAGCCGGGGCCACATGCCCAGGGTGGCACGGCACATGCACAGGTTGCTGCGTGCTCCATGGTCAGAAAGGCCCACACGTGCGGTCCCTGGTCTTCCTCTCCCTTCCCCCCCCTGCCCCGCATAAGGGGACAGTGATGGCACTCACATGTTGAGGCCTCCCCGGCCTCGGACGACACCGGTGACATGGCTGCTGTGATGCCTTGGGGGTCCTAAGTGAGTGGCGGGGAGCAGAAGAGTTTTCCTGGTTTGGCCCAGAGTGGCCACCAGAGCACCCTGGGAAGGGCTGGAGGCCCCCTATTTCAAAATAAGTGTCTACACAGCGCTATTTCGAATTTGGCATTATTCCTTGTGAAATGAGGTTTACCAAATTTGAAATAAGTGCTCCGCTATTTCAAATTAATTTTGAAATAGCGGTTTGGCTGTGTAGATGCTGTTAAAGTTATTTCGAAATAATGGCTGTTATTTCGAAATAACTTTACTCTGTAGACATGCCCTAAGTTTCAGTTGTAAGCTGGTTCTGCACAGCATCAGAACTGTATGCTTGTCATTTCTGGGGGGAAATAGGAGTAAAAAGGTGAGCCTAGGGGAGAATAAGATGAAGGGTGGGTGAGGAGCTACAGAGTTGGCTGAGTACATCCTGGACTATGAATAGAGTTATAGCTAAATAGAACAGTTTCAAACTTGTAATCCCAGGCTATGTCTGGGATAATATCAAATTTCAGAAATAAAGGGTTAAGAATATATGGGAGTATAAGGATGCAACATTTTACATCCTATAAGAGCTCACTGGATACATTAAGCATTCCGTTATTAATAGAAAGGTATGTTAGGTAGTCTTAAAGTAGCTCTCAAACTCTCAAATCTTTTAAAGATACATCTTCTGTCTTTCTGCATAGGTACTTATACCTATTTTTGCAGAAACAGAAGTAATGGAACTGTTAATCTTAAAATTGGAAGGACAAATTAAGTGCAACAAGATAAATCCCCTACAAGTGAAAACTGTGTCTGGCAGACAGCCTGATTGATGGGGATAACTGGGACAGGTAGTTTGGATTTCCACTCAGTTTGGAATTTTCAAGAAAACGTGAGTTAGCATATGCAGAACTTAAAAGAAGGTTACTCAATCACTAGACCATAAACTCAATCAAATGCTCAGAAGTTTTATCTAATTGTTATTAAGAGTGATGTTGCTGAGGAAAGTCAAAAGGTCAACACCTGTTCATCTGGTTTGGAAGATCAGTTGACTGATTCTTTGAGTTTTGAATCATGGGAACCATAATCTAGGAAGGCACAATATACCTCATACCATATGGCCACATGGTTGAGGTCACTGGGTCCTCAGAATCTTGAGTTTGTAGAAACAGTAGTTCATTAGAAAACCAGGAAAATAACTGACAACTTCCTGTGCCTAAGATGATGTGCAGGTAAGAGCAGTAGTAAGCTGGCTGCATAGCTGAACTAGCAAGAAGATTTTCATTATTACAGTAGTTAGCAGAGACAATAATCGTTCAGGTGTCATATGTTGCTCCTTCACAGATGCACACTAACTCATCATTTATCAGTTTTAGTGGTGGGAAATGTATGCAAATTGGTCTCTCTCTTTTTGGGAGTAGAGCCCTGTGATGGGAGAAACAACTTTTTGAAAATTAGGATGGCTGAGTTTATAGTTTGTTTTTCTCTATATCTGATCATTTGTGAAGTGTCCATTCAGTGTGGTCTTCTGAAAAAACTTCTTCCAAAAGAGAGCATCCACACACTGCCACAGTGCATCGAAAAAGTGATGTGCTTTTTCAAAAGATAGCATCCAAACTGAATTGACACTATCTTGCATTTAAGCTGTGATTAGTATGGACGGTGTGGCTACCAGGGCACATGTGCTCTTTCCTCTTCTTTTGAAAAAACTCTCTTTTCCCCATCCACACATGCCTTTTTCCAAAAGAGCTCTTTCGAAAAAGGCTTCTTCCTCATAGAGGTTTACCAATGTCAGAAAAAACCCTCTGTTCTTTGGATTTTTTTCGAAAGAACGTGATTGCAGTGTGGATGTAAGTGAAGTATTTTTGGGAAAATGGCCATTTAAAAAAAAAAAACCCTCTGTTTAATGTGGAGGTAGGCATGTTCTTGCAAGGTACCTAACTCAGGTTTAGTGGATTCTTTTGGATGGTTTGGTGCAGAAAAGTTAGGCATTAAGTGCCTAAATCCATTTGTGGATCTGGCTAAAGTGATTTCACCTGACCTGATCCTTAGGATTGAATTTTGCATTTGCAAACTTCATTCCATGCTTCTGAAAGTTGGGTGAGTAAATGGCAAGGATGTTCACAGAATTGGAAAACATTGCAAGCCTCCTTCTGATAGCCATCCTCCCTTCTCTTCAATGCTAAATAAGCTTGAAAAAATCTGTATATATAAAGTCCTGCAACAGTAAGAAGTTAAACATTAATGGTGGGCTGCATTGTAAGGGCCTTTCCCTTAGAACTTGAAATTTATTGAGCCATCAAACAAATCTGCAGGGGACAACCTGCTTCCGAATTCTCGGCCCTAAATTCCAGGGCTCAGCTCACAAAATGAACATGTATGGTTAGCACAGTTACAGTCTTTGCTGACAAAAAAATAAATCATTTAGGTATACCATTATTTTCAGTGATTTAATACCAGCAATTCATAGGGGACCCCAGAAGGGATTCAGAAAGGAAGTATAGCTTATCAATAATAATTTGAGTCCACAACAGTACCAGCTGCAGCTACACAATGAGTAGCCAGATCAGTAGTGATATAGAATACTTCTGTGCATCCATGTAAGGTTTTTGTTTTTTTCTGATTTCTGATAAAAGGTCAAAAAAGACACTACCAAGGAGCATTAGAGCTAATATGCTGTTTTAAAAAATAGTATTCCAGAACTTGGCATCCTCTGAATCCTGAACTGCCAAGCACATCATATGTTGCCATACATGCTGGCTCCAGCAAAGGATTAAACACTTTGCATGGATGAAGGTTAGAGAAGTTGAATTAGCTATGCCAGCCACAGAAGTAGGGGGTAAATTCATGCTGAAAGATTATTAAAAAGTGTTTTTTCCCCTTATATTGTGCTAGAGCCTCTTTCCCCAGTATCTGGTTCTTCCATTTGTAAATGTCCTTTATTTCCTACACAGAAAAAAAAAGCTGCGAGAAGACAGGACTAATTGCAAACACTTTATTGCAGATGCATCAAGCACTGATAGCGTATACGCAATTAATATTACGTACCCTTAGCCACTGGGTTTTGGAAAACTGTTCACTGTTAAATTCTGTGTTCCTGACCTGGAATAGCAGATTTTTAGAGATCCCAGTTTCCGAAGCTTTAAGGCATCACTAAAATCGGTAAAAGTGAACGCTGATCTCTCAGGATAAGCCTTGAACTGAAAGTCTTGCTAAACCAAGTATATTGAAGGTGAACTGGTTTGTTTGAACTGTGACATGAACATGTCTGTCACCAATGCTTAAGCAGAAGTAGCTGCTTTTGTTGTTGACAGTACAGCATTAAGAATCAAATGAGGTAACATTTCTATACAAAGACTTGTCTCCTCAGTTCCTTCCAAGTATTTAAAAAACTGAAATAACTGAGCTTTAGACAGCCAGGTTTTAAAATACAGATTTTTATGGAGAACAAAGATTTCTTTACAAAAATTGATCTGTTTTATCCCTTTCTGTATACCACCGTGTGTGTTTTCAGTCACATAAAAAATTGTCCTTCAAAAGAGAATGGTATTCAATGCTTCTAATGACTTCTTTATGTTAAAAAGGAGAGACTGATTCAAAGTTTATCAAAGACACTCCTTTCAGAAGCACAAAGCTGTTTAAATGGAATAATATTTTGATATAAGCTAAGAGCAGTTGTTGTGCACCAAAAGATGTAAAGACCAGTTAAGGGCTGTATTACATTACTAATTTGGACACACGTTCAGAGCCTGCTAAGCAGCATAGACTCTGCTTCTTATGGACAGATGGTATTAAAAATGAACAAGCAATTCTGGACACAGATCACTTTCTCTATAGATCTGTAATGTGACCAGATATAATACTATCAAATATTGTTAGCTGAAAAACCATCCATTTCTTCAAACACTGATGCACATCTTGTATCTTGCTGTTCACAAACCGTTATGTCAATGGATACTACAAGAAATGTGAGCCATTTAATATAGAAATAGATGCAGCTGTGATGAGTCTGAGGCTAATGGCACAATGCTACAAACATTCATGTATGTTGCTTATGCCTATTGGGTAACCATCTGGTGGATGCAATGGAAGGACAAAGAAAACAAACAAACTGATTAGCAAAATGTTTTCTTTATTGCAGATGGCATGTAGCTTATGCATCTCATGGAATTATTGCCATTTTTTCTTATTGCATGGCACATTTTTATAAATGTGCAGTAGGTTCTTTGGCCACAGATTCTATACATTTTAGGCCAAATCATACTTAACCTGACGACTTTTTATAGTAATTTGATGTGAATTTTAAGCCACTTGCAATTTCTGCATTTGAGAGAATGAGATTTTACAGGACAAAAAGATACTCATATTGTCAGTCCCTTTCATGCAAGCCATTACAGAAAGTTTTTCAACTTCCTGCAGCTGCTATTTTTTATGGAAAGATAGTTTCCAATTATAGTGGCTTAGTGACATGCACAGTGTGCTTATTTGATTGCCATGTCATGTTAGCTGATAATAGTGTAATACTTCAGTGATTTATAAATTAAACCATTTAACAGGGAAATGACATTCTTTCTAAAGACAAAGGAATAGATTTCAGAAAGAATGGGTAAAAAACTGAGAAGTTTAAACATGGAATAGAATTTGTATTCTGTATTGTAGATGAGTTCAACAACTGCATTGAACAAATGAAAACCTTGCTAAAAAAGAAAAAAAAAGTGAATGTTAGTCTTTGTCAGAAATATTGATACACACACCGAATCTAGTTCTTGCCTTTCCTATCATGCTAAGTAGAAAAGCAGGTGGCTACTTACTTATGCTTCTCTCAGACACCACCTATTCTCCATTGTATGCACTGGCTTCCAGGTCAGTTTTGGATGCAGCTTAAGGTGTCATTTTAACCTGAACACATTATATGAGTTTGGTCCTTGATGAGGGATCTCTGCTCTCCTTGTGTGATGTCATGGCAGCTCACATGTATTTCTTTGTATTTATTTTGAAGAACCAAAATGCAGGATGTTTTAAAAGAAGGGTTATCAACTTTGCAGCTTTCTGTTCATTTGCAGGATCCCAAAGTTATTGACTAAACCATATATTTTCTCAAAGGATTTTTCTGGGATTGTTGAATGACTGGATAATATTGGGAGAAAAACAACAAATGGTCTGGTATCGCTTTATAGACTAACAAAACATGTAGATGGTATCATGAGCTTTCGTGTGCACAGCCCACTTCTTCAGATGACCGGAGTTATGGGTTTGGGATGTGTACACCCGAAATAAATAGCGGAGGGGAAGGGGAAGGAAGAAAAAGAGAGGGGGGTGGGAGACAGAGAATCAGTAAGTATCTGAAGATTGGATAGTTAAACCAAAGGGCTGTATCTAGACTGGCGCGATCTTGCGCCGGAGCTATGCAAATGAGGCTTAGCGTGGAATATCGCCGCGCCTCATTTGCATAACTAATGAGCCACCATTTTTGCAGAAGAGGCTCTTGCACAAGATGGAGCTGTCTACACTGCCCCGTCTTGCGCAAGAAAAACCCTCTTGCGCAAAGCCGTTATGCCTGAAAATAATCAGCATAACGGCTTTGCGCAAGAGGGTTTTTCTTGCGCAAGACGGGGCAGTGTAGACAGTTCCGTCTTATGCAAGAGCCTCTTCTGCAAAAATGGTGGCTCATTAGTTATGCAAATGAGGCTCGGCGATATTCCACGCTGAGCCTCATTAGCATAGCTCTGGCGCAAGATCGCGCCGGTCTAGACACAGTGAAGCAGATAAAAATCAAAGTAATAGATAGACTTCCATGTCAGGAAGTGTACAACACAGAGAGCTGTTTACACCTTCAATGGTTGTTAAATTGGTAGTGTCCCAACCAACTTCCATCACTATTGAGTCCATTAGCATGTGAATTGAATTTGTGGATGAACTCTAATTCCAATGCTTCCCTGTGGATTTGGCTTGTAGAACTGGTTTGTGACAAGACAGCTACTTAGAGATCTTTCAGTTGGGTTGTGAGAGAGCCCACTGGGAGCATTTCATATTTTGGATTGTAGTCCTGATTTCTCTATTACTTAAGTTTTGAGCATGAACAGGAGAGGGGCATTTAAAAATAAATAAATGAGTCACTGCATTGTTTATTAAAAAGCAAATTGTCGTAATAAGAGAATGCAAGGGAATATTTATGGTTAAAAGCCAGGTTGAGAACTGTTACATCATTTTTATTAGACTCTGCCTCTTTAGACAGTAAACTCACCAATTTTTTTTATAGTTTGACTACTGTTTCTTGCTCCAGGGCGTTGGGAGTTATCTTTCCAATAATTCTTCTCCTTCTATACTGTTTTGTATGCTTAAAATGATGGAATGAATGTCAGTTTTCCAAGCAGTCAATACAAAATTTTGCATGGTCTGCTTGTGTAGAAATATTGCCAGTAGATGTATACATTATCAATAGTAGCCATTTTTTATATAGGACCAAAATTATAGAGAACATCAAAGGGTGTATGCCAAAAAAAGGTGTTTTTTTTCTCAATGGCCTTCCAGATCCCTTTTATCCCTCAGATTTGTGCATGCTGTCTGTTATTGCACAGAGAAGTGGTAAGATCTCAGAACATTAATGGGTTTCCATCTTCTTCAGATAAAATCTCTGTATCAAGGACCCACAAATACTAAGCTCACTAAGATACTGTGAAAAACCTTGAGTCCATTAAATAAATGCAAAATTCTCATTAATTTGTATAGGTCCAGAATTTCACCCACTGACTTAAAATATTTATTTGAGCAGACATTTTTCCAAAGCTTCCTAGCACAATATATAACTGATTATTCTCAGATTTATGTTTGAGAAGCCTATTAGGGTGTTTATGCTAGAAGCAATTTAACATGTACTGGCTTGGGTTTGTAAACCTAATATTTGATGCAAATCAGTTATTGTACTTCTGTGGATACAGATGTATGACCTAATTTTCATATTATTGAGAATATAAAATTTTACAGTAACATGTTATATTACATATTTCACTTTTCCCAATGGTGCAATGTTTATAATATTAAGTACATGTACTGTGTTGTATCCCACTTCTTTGTAACATGCAGGAGTTCTCCGACTATAAGCATTTGTAAAAAGCAGATACCTTGGGTAAATATATACTTATCATATGTCTTAGCTGAACATATTCATTTTGTGCTGAATGTGTGCTATAGAAGTGAAACTTGAACTGATTAATAGAAAATCAAAAAATGATCAATGAAAGTAAGTTTTCTTCTTTTTTGGGGGGGGAGGGGAGGGCGGTGGTTATGAGCGGGACTGTAAGCCAAAGGGAGCTGGACAGGTGGCAGGGAAAGAGGAGCTCCCATCGTTGGTAGGGGTACAGTGCAGCCGCTAGCTGTGGACCCTGCTGCTCCTGGCTTGTTCTCCGACAGTTCCCAGCCATCATGAGTGGCAGGGGACACTACATCTCCCAGCTGTGGATGGAGGGGGACCCTGGAGCTCTGAACCCCCACAGACAGAGGGGCCCTACGGAGCTCCCTGCCAGCCCTGCAATTGGCCAGCAGCTTCTCATTTTGTCATAGATATTTTTAATAAAATCAGGGGCAGGTCATTGACTTCCATGAATATTTCTTTATTGCTTGTGATCTGTCTATGGCTTTATTAAAAATATCCATGACAAAAATGTTGGTTTTAGTTCTGATAAATCTCTGTGCCTCTCTCTATGTGAAATCAAACTTAAATTTATTTTTCTACAAAATACTTTAAAAAAAATCTAACAAATTGTGGGCAATTTATCCAGAACGTTGTACCAAAGTCTAAAAAGAATTCTGCTTTATTTGCTCTTTTTCATGAATTTTTTTAGGTCTCTTTAGTTGAGGGATTTTTAAAGGTTGCTTTTGCAATAGTATTAAAAGTTATTTCACTCAGTCTGGAAACTAATATGTGTTAAGATAAAAGGAATATCAAAATGTATATTTGTACTTCAAAGAGTAATGGCTGTGTGCACACAGTTCCCACAATATGGAAAATGCCTGTTCCAAGACCCATTGCCTCTATATAAAACCATGGTACACCCACATCTTGGGTACAAATGTGGTTGCCTCATATCAAAAAAGATATATTGGCATTGGAAAAGGTCCAAAAATGATTAGTGGTTTGGAACAGATCCCATATGAAGAGAAATTAAAAAGACTTAGATTTTTCAGCTTAGAAAAGAGGAGACTAAGGGGGGATGTGATAGAGGTCTATAAAATCATGACTGGTATGGAAAAGTGAATAAGGAAAAGTTATTTACATATTTCCACAATATAAGAACCAGGGGGTCACCAAATGAAATTAATAGGCAGCAGGTTTAAAACAAGCAAAAGGAAGTTTTTCTTCACTCAGCACACAGTCCACCTGTGGAACTCCTTGCCAGAGGATGCAGTGAAGGCTAGAACTTTAACAGGGTTAAAAAAAGAGCTAGATAGATTCATGGAGGTTAGGTCCATCAATGGCTATTAGCCAGGATGGGTAGGAAAGGTGTCCCTAGCCTCTGTCTCTCTAGAGGTTGGTGACAGGGGAGGGATCATGTGAGAATTACCTGTTGTGATCCCTCCTTCTGGGGCATCTGGTGTTGACCACTTTTGGCAGACAGGATACTGGGCTAGATGGACCTTTGGTCTGATGTAGTATGCTCGATCTTATGTTCTTATGGAAATATAGCATTATCCTGAGAGTCTGATCAGCATGAACAGTTCCTATTGAAGTCTTAGGAAATTGCAGATGCTAAGCATCTCTCAGGATCAGGCCCTAGCCCATCTGCTGTATCAAAAGAATTTCAGCAGGATTAATTTGAGTTAGAGAGAGCAATAGCCAGAACTGCCTTTGGGAGTTTCAATTTCATCTACAAGCATACACCTTCATATAATGATGTAAAAGTTTAAATGAAAACAATACAGGAGAGAGAATAATAGAGTAAAATTGTCTGCTAGACTGACTTCATTGCTAGGAATACTAAAATGTGGAACACATACATATAAGAATTAAATACTGTGATGCTTCTCAGAGCTGTAAATCACTTTATTATCACCTGCTTCCAGCACAGTATTAGCCAGGTGCCTAGCTCCTAATATAAACATTACCAGCACTTCTATGAAGGGATTTGGGGACTGGTGTATAGCTGTGGTCAACCTGCAGGGCAAAGTGCCACCCTGTGCTACCCAATACCTGATCACTGGATCCCTACAGAAATCCCAGCTCTTCTGTTCCCAAAGGAACAGTGTGCCACAGATTAACAGATTTACCCTTAGATCACCACTCCTGTATTATGCACAGCACTAGAAGTCAATTATAAAACACAAAGAAATGGAGTTAAGAAAGAATAGAGATTCAAATAAAAATCAGTGTGAGACAAGGGAACAAATAGTTATGCATAAAATAAATTCACAACTCTCATTCTAAAGCCCACATTTAATTAGGAAGCTATTTTCCTTTGTAAAGAAGTTTCTTACCCAGAGTTTACCAACATTTGGCTTACAGCCACTCCCCGAGTTACGACCATCCGCACTTACGACCAAAGTGGTCGTAAATGCAGATCCGAGTTACGAACAGCGATCTGCGCTTACGAACAGCGCGGTCGCCATGTAACTCTATGGGATCCGAGTTACGAACACTTTGAGTTACGGACCAAGTGTTGGTCCATAACTTGTTCGTAACTCGGGGAGCGGTTGTATTTACAAAAGTAAAGTATACACAGTAAAATAATGATGTCAAGGAGTCCTGTAGCACCTTATAGACTAACAGATGTATTGGAGCATAAGCTTTCGTGGGCAAAGACCCACTTCGTCAGATGCAGTTTTGCCCACGAAAGCTTATGCTCCAATACATCTGTTAGTCTATAAGGTGCTACAGGACTCCTTGTCGCTTTTGCAGATCCAGACTTACACAGCTACCCCTCTGATACTTAAAATAATTATGTACACCTTCTTCCATATCTTTCAATTGTTCTGTGAAATTTGGGAGTTTCCCAACAATTCATTTTTCATCACACATTTTTTTGTTTTAATTTACAATTCTAATCAAGCTGTTATGGTTACATTAGCAACTTACTGAAATCATATATTTATAATAGAACAACTGGGTCACTGATAGGTGCCATCATAATCTGTAAAAGCCACACTTTCTTTGTGATTTTGAGTATCTGCTGTCTGTGAAAATCTTTAGACATGCCCTCATTCATTATAGCATGTAAAATAAAAGATGGAGACTATTGATTTAGGATCTGATCCTGCTGCAATTGCAGTCAATAGGCATTTTGCAAATGACAGCAATAAGAGCTGGATCAGACACACAGATAATGGAATCACTGTTTCTAATTTCAGAGATACTAAGTGCATTGTAATTTAGTACTATCCAAATTTGCAACAATATTAAAATCAATCCTTGTCTTTGGACTTCTGAAATGTGGAGCACAATATATCTAAAAGATATATATGTATGGAAAGACCAAATTTGAAATTATGTCTCATTATTTCAAAATTTCTGAGAATTTTCATTCAGAATCTTGGCTGAATTATTTTGTTATATGTTTGAGAGGATGGAAATAGAAATGTGTTAGGGAAAATTGGCTAGGAGTGAGAGTTTAAAAGGGAAACAACTCTAATATTTATTTTACAAAAAAAATCTTGGCTGTTTTGGTAAAAATAAAAATATACAAAAACAAACCCCCAGAATCTAAGTTAAACATCAGTAGTTCAGTAACAAAATAAGAGGTATCCGCACACCAGCAGGATGAAACAAGTGCCTGATTTCCACTCTTAAAAATGCATCTGAAGGTCATTGGGAAATGTACTTAAATAAACACATATTACACTGCTTTCTCAAAGTTGTCAAACTTGGGCTCTAGCCATACCTAAGAGTCTGAAACCCTTCATTTAGAATTTTGCTGCATACGCAGAAAAAACCTTAGCATTGGGTAGTGAAAGCAAGGTTTACCCAAAAAATCATAACCAACACTACTTCAGAAATAGTCACCATCAACCTTAACCCTGCAAGCAGGCTTCCACACTGTTTTGAGGGCATGGCCTGGTGGAACAAATTGAGTTAGGAAATAGTCTTTATATAGAACAGAGCTATGGAAACCAGCTGCTAATGTCTGTAGTGGTGAGTTTTCATGCAATGTTAGTGGAGGTAGGAGAGAATAATAACTGAAGACCCATGTGGTGATAGCAGAACACAGGGAGGTAACCATACTATTGCTGAAGGCCAGGAGTGAGGAAAAGTGATTTGGTGACGCACCAACTTTATGACAACTTCCCACTCTTTACTAGGTTTGGTAAGAATTTACCTGATGAGACTCAAGTTTGGGATTTTCCTTCTGCCACTTACAAATCCCCTTCTACAAATTTCACTTCCTATAAGCGGAGGATATGATTTTCTTTCCTTATACAGTCCTATGAAAAATTTAACTAAGGCCTGGTCTACATTTTTCATCCCAGCATACACTGGGAGCATAACCCAGAATGCAAAAAAGTACAGGAACTGGGGGATAGCTACCCATAGTGCATCTCTTTCAAAGTTGATGGTAACCACCATAATGGACACGCGCTATTTTGAACTGTGTCACATTCTTGCTCATGGCAGGGACAAGCACTATTGACTTCACAAAATCAAGTGCTAGAAAATGAATCTTAATAAATTCTCCCTAATCTCTCATTGTACACAAGCCCTAAGGTTTTCCCCTTCCATGTGCCTTTCTAAAAAAGGAGCAGAGCTAGTCAAAAATGTTCTGCAGTCACTCCTCCCACAGCTTTGGCCAAAACACAATGTCATTACATCAAAATTGAAGTATTCTGTGGGAATATGTCAGTTAAAATTTTAAAAAAAATTCAAGCCAAAAAAGAAAGAAATGACGTATTTAGATGTGGAATGCATTAGTTTTTAATTTCAAAATGACTTTTGTTTCAAAATTTATTTTTTTGTATATTATGCATTCTTTTCTATTTAGAATTTTTTCTTAAATGAAACATTTTGATTGACTCAATCAAAAACATTTCAAAAATTGATTTGCATGAAATTTTGATTTTTTTTCAGATTTCCAACAATACTTATTTTTAAAAAGTTTTATTTTTCTACAGAACAGATATGCTAGTTCCCAATCAGCTCTAAAAGGAATAGCAGATCCCAACATAAATTAGCATATTCCTATGTAGAACCTGTGATAGTAATTGGGCCTGATAGTCTAAGGAAATCATAGTTAATATTACAGTAATACTGTATCATTCAGGGACCCGTATGAAGTTTAGCTCTCCATCATGCTAAGAAGCATTGTATAGATATACTTTTGGAGACATGCCTGGAAGAAACCTTATATCTAATTTGACAAAGAGTGGGAAAAGCACTGAGAGATTAAAATAAGTAAACCAAAGTCACCTAGTAGATCACTGGCAGAACCTGCAGTAGAATCCAAATGTCCCATTCCTCCTGACACAGTGTAAGGCAATGTCAAAATAAGGTAACACATCTTTTGAGACATTCAATAAATATACAAACTCCGGCCCCCCTTTTTTACAATAAAGGCAAGTCAATAACAGTTCTTGGAATATGGTAAAATAAAAAAAAAAGTTTGTATCTAACAAGCTTCTCTAGTTTAACTTTCACAATAAATCACAATTGGACTATTTACTTTTGGTGTGTACTTAAAGATAATAACCCATTTCTTACAGTATTGCAACTTTCATGCACCTTCTTTGTAAGATGAAAGAAAATTAAAAAGTTCTTTTTTAAAATAAAATATGCTTTCTTAATTTACTGGAATTAATAATACACTATCTTCACAGATGTTACACTGAAGATACAGTATACAAAAATCAGTACACAGGATTTGCAGTTGAGACAGTAGAGTCCAGGCAGAAAACTGTACAGAAAACATTAAATTAAACCCATCTGATAATTTTTTTAAGTTACAGTCTGTCTTTCTAGATCCATTTGAATCCTCAGTTGAACTGTGCACTCAGTGTAAAAGTATTTATCTCTTCAGAGCATAATGATTTAAATGTTTACATATTTTTTCTAAAATAATTAATATATTGGAAGACTATGTTTAATCAGTAGGTGGAAATGGCTGACAGTGTCCTCACTGTTTGTATTTGGTGCCAAAATTTTTCAATATGTCTTAGGCCTTTACAGTCATATCCTTAGTCCTTTAGAGCCATATCTTTTGCCTCATGAACTTTCCTGGTTATATCAAATGCAATCAGCCAAACCTTCCTATAGGATGGTTTAGGAATAAAACACAAGTACTGAGACTCAGGAAAGTTTGTTTTCAACCCGATCTCTGTGTATAATAGGCAATTTAACTACTCTTTATCTGTATTCCATGTCTATAAAGTTAAGATCCTTTTTTCTTTTCATATGGGTGTTATGAAGAGTGATTTATGAAAGTTCATAAAGTTGGATTTTTAATTCTTTGTAGAAGATGCTACAGAAGCATTGGAAAATACATTTTAATTAGTTATTGTAGTATAATATATGGTATTCTTTGCTATGCAAAGTATAATTAATTGAGAAAAAAGCTTGTGACACGATGTATTTAGATGCTTCTCTAATGTGCAATTATTTTCCTTTTTTTAAAGGAATATTTGTTTAAAAACAAGGCCAAATCATGCATGTTATTACAATTAAATAATGGGATGGAGAATTTTATTTTAAAGTAAAATGAGGCAATCAATTTATATAAGTATTTATTAAAAACATGAAAGTTTCTTAATGGGGGAGCATTTAAATAGGATTTCTGTTCAGAACATCCTAGTTAAGGGATATCTTGGAATATTACTCCAGTCTATTGGAGACAGGAGAATGAGAGTCTGATTCTTTCGGGTTGGCCATATGGAAGAAGGAAACCCTTTAGGCCACCTGCAAATGCATATCCATAAGTCAATCCAAGCCCTTGGATAAATCATGTGTTGCCTTCGAAACATGAGATTTTTTAAAATCTATTATTGAAAATCTATTATTTTATTTTTTAAATTCCCTTCTACTTTTATGTCAATGTGTCTGATAATTTCATGTTGCGGAGACAATCCTTAATGCACATAAAAGTGCAAGTCTTTTCTTCACTACTGGGAAGTAAATTCAAATTACCCTCTCCTTATCTCAAATATAGGGGGATTTCTATTTATTCCTGGGTTGACTCCCTTCACTCCTAGTTTCTTACCTTCCCCTTTTCCACTCTGATTTTGCCTTTCACCCATCTCATTCTTCTGTCCTAAATTAAGTACAAAGAATCATGATGTTATTTTAGAAAACATTATTTATCACCCACATGCCTAAAAACCAATTTGGCTACAGTACAAAACTGTAAGCTACATAGACAATGTGCACCATATTCAAAACTGATGTTTACATGGGGAGGATTTAGAATCAGAGTGACTTACTGTTTTAATCCACAATTTGCTGTACCTACACAATCCATTTTGTGTGCAGTAGTTGTATTTATAATCTTGTAGAATATTAGAATTGGATGTTTTTTTCTTCACTTCTCACCGTCTATTTTCCCAGTTAGGCTTCTGATGTCAGCACAGAAATCGAAAATGAAAACAAGAGCTTTAATAGCAAAATTCCCATCAATTTGAATAGTCATGATTTCTCTTATGTTACTTACTTTGTAGTTTTCAATATAATAAATTCTCGGATCCATATGACCTTAAAAAAGAACACTAAGGTTGCAATGACAAACATGCCAAAATTAGAAAATGCGAGAGGAGGAAGCCATAGAAAATTCTATGAGGAAATGAATCACTGTTTTAAGTGTAACATTTGGATGGTACGTGTTGTTAAGGCCTGGGCTACATATTGAATATGGAAAAGAAATATTGAGTAAATATTAAGTAGGGGTACTGATAACAGACAAAATAGTATGTGATTATACAATTAAAGAGTACCAGCATATGTTTGGGGCTGCACAGACAACCTTAATTCTAGCATGGTATAAGATCAGTGAGCAATTGTAGAGAATATAAAATTGTGAATATTAAAATGTGTTGATTTCCATTACTTGAAATCATGAGATATAATTGTTAACTTATTTGAAGCTCTGATTAGAATAAAGCTTAAGCCACAGCACCCAAGAGTGAATTGTAGGGTGGATATAATTTCTCTTGGTCGGAGAGGAGCAATAAAAATAATTCCAGACTTCAAACATTTAATTTATGAAGAAAGATCGAGAGCCTTATTATTGGAGAAGAAAAAGATTTCACAGTCACTTAAGCAAAGTTTTTTAACTTATGAAAAGGATAGCTAACATTCAAATGAACTTTTAATACTTAAAAGAAAGAAAAAGGAAAGGTTTGGATTAGAAGATTAAAAATAGAGAGCAAAAAGAGACCTGAAGTGAAACATTTTATATGTAGAGTAATAAACATATGGAATAAATTACTGTAAAGGTTACTGAAGCATGAAGCATTGATAGATTCCAAAAGGCATCAGGTTGAGTTCTGAGAATAGCAAGATATGGGGAATAAATTGTCCATTAGAGGAAGGAAAGCACAGATAAGAAGGTGCAATCAGCAAATATCCTTCCCCGCCCTTATTTTTAAAGTATCTTATGTTCTCAAATAAAAATAAGAAAAATGTGTATTAAAAATAATTTCCCCTAAAATAGCTCCTTAAGGATAAAGGGCCAGATTGTAACTTCTTATGCATGGCGTGCATGCCAGACATATTCCATATGCACAAGTTATGTCTTTTGGTGGCTGTAGCAAAATAAGAATTTGGTAGTAAAAAGTTTACAGAAAGCTTTTTGTGTTCATGTGTGATGGCTCAATCCTTAGGTAGGAAAAGACTCAGTTTCCATGCTTTAATTTAGGACATCTCCAGTCATAGTGCTAGGCAATAAAATTAATTTTCTTAATGCCCAGTGAAACTGAATTGAAAAAAGCAAAATTGCTCCCAGTCACTTTAACTTTGCTTTGTAATATCCCTGAACATATATCATTTGTTGGTCCCTTCTTTAACTTGTTTTGTCAGTCTGGGCCAGTATTAGCTGGGAGGCAATGATGTATATGTGAATATGATGTGTGTGAACAGTTTCCTGGGATCCTGTGTGCCAGACATTTTTGAAAGAAAATTATCTGACTTGTTTTCTTCCATGGTATACAATAGTGTTTGCCATTAAGAAAGTCCATATTTGCCAATAGCTTTAACACAATTACCACAGTTCTCTAGTGTAATGGAAAACTGGGGTGTCTCAAATACCACTATGTGAGAATTTCCCATAATTATAACTTTTGAATGATACCCATTGTGAGAGATATTCATATAATGGCACATTTTATTAGAGACTTTTAAAATTTTTCATTCAAGTAATCAATGTATGTGTTTTTGTATAGTCAGGACAGGTTTGATATACAGAAACCAAGTTTATTCTTTATCTATGTACATGGTCATTTGTATTACACAGTGCAGTCCAGTTACAAAGAAGAGGTATGAGGATGTAAGAGGAATTACTGTGTATCTGTGGTGTACTTCTAGGGTTGCCAGATACCTTCGCAAAAAATCCCAAACATGGCAGGGAAAAAAATTGGGTGTTGAGAAAAAAAATGTGGAGGGACCAAACTTGTTGAGCAATAAATAAATAAATAAAGGATGCTGTGCCTTTAAATTCCTGTGCTCCCCACGCCAGACAGAGCAGGGTAAAAATGTCCCCGCTGGCCTTCTGTCTGAGAGAAGAAAATCTGTTTTTTTTACCGGACTGAAGACGCAATGTACTTCTGTTTTTACATGTGGGTGAATTTCTTTTCATATCTTCCTTTTAGCCTTAGAATTAATTGTGTTTACATCATTTGTCTCAACAGGATTATAATTCATTCACCCTAAATATTAATTTCATTACGCAGCTTGTTAGTTATTATTGCTTTTATAGGGTGAAATTCATCCTGTCCAGGAGGGTTACAAAAGTGGCACCATTTAAGTCATATTTATGGCATCCGTAGTAGGTCCTCTTTACATGGGTGAATTTCATCCATTGGGATGAGTAAGGATGAATCATGTTGAATAGATAACAAGTTAGGTCTTGTAATGTAAAATGTTGCCACTGATTGCAACACCTTGCAGGACCCACTTAAGACAGTGTGAGAGCTCCATCGTCACCCCCAGAGACTGTACCACTTCCATCCCATCTGTTTTTAGTGCAAAGGGGGTGGGGATTCAGGAGGTTAGGATCAGAGTGGTTTTGAGCATTCTGATGGTTTGGTGGTTATAACAGACAGGGGTGGAGGGAATGAGCAGCTGGTCACGAGGTCACTCACTCAAGCTGCCTCTCTATGATAGCTAATCCTCTGAAGCAAGCAAAAAAGAAACAGTGCTGGGAAGATTCTTGTTTTAATAAATTTTAAATATGTATAGTATCATGTGGACCCCACTCCTTATTGCTGCATTTGAAAATGTCCCTCAGTCATTCACAATCTTACTTTAAACTACCCTATCTTGCCCTTTGCCCTCTGGCCTGCTCCATATATGCGCAGTTAGTGTTGGAAGACTGTTTCAAGAAAGTTCAGACTAGTACAGCATCATCTCAAATGGGAACACGGCCAAAACATATAACCACTCAAATTAAAAGTGCCAGCAGGACACAACTTCAGACCCTATCTGCTCAATTGCTACTGTATGATTTCAAACTTTTACTTAAAAAAAATTAAAAGCAATTATGATTAAAGTCTTTCAATTTAGATTTTTATTAAAATGTAAGCTGCAGCTACAAAGGTAAACTTCTTTAACGTAGTACTGTTGGGGATTTAAATAAAATCTGGTTATTTAAAACCCTTTTAATTTATGTTGCTGTGTTCCCTGCTGTTAGAACCCTGCCTCAGAACTTAATTATCTTGATAACTACTGTAAAATGCTATAATGAATTACAACAGGAAACATAAAACAGTGTTATTTAGAAAATGGTTTAAATAGAATTTTGTTTACTGGCTTACTTGAGCAGGGTCCAGTGAAACCTCTCTAGGTTATTGTTATCTTAATGACTGAGAAAGCCAGCGTTATATAGGATATGATAGGGACATTGCAAAAAAAATGTTGTACACCTATTGAAGTAATGTGCAAAGGTGTTCAGTATTGAATATGAGCTTTACTCCAGAATTCTATGACAGAGCTCTCTCAGTGTGAGACTTAAAAAATTCATTTCCTTTGTTTTTCTGGGAAAAACTTCTTAAGACATGGAGCTGATATGTTGTAGACCGTCTTCAAGATTTTGAATGCTTAGGCCAGGAGAGCTTATTTGGAAAGTCTCTAAATGATCATAAGGATGGAATATATTGTGCAGTATTGTGGAAAAACTTGAATAACATTTGCCTGCTCTATGCCTGTTTCTCTGCGGGGAATCCCAGACTCTCACTTATATGAACAATGAAGTAACTGTGAAACTAGTTACTCAAACAATAAAAAAAATCAATTTAAAAAAGCCCTTGTGGCTGAGCTAATTTACTGTGTTTACTGGGAACAAAAAAGCAGTGAAGAACAGTTGGCAAAGAAAACCAATTCCTGTGTCTCTCTTTAACTTTCCCAACAAGCTCCTTCAAGTAAAAACAACGAGTAGGCCTGTGGCAACTTAGAGACTAACAAAAATATATAGTATCATGAGGTTTCATGGATAAAACCCACTTCATCAGATGACCTGGACTTTACCCACGAATGCTCATGAAACTATATATTTTAGTTAGTCTCTAAGGGCACGTCTAGACTGTGTTCTATTTTCAAAAGAGGATCTTTTGAAAGTGAAAGTAGTCTGGACTGTTTTTTTTTCAGGAAAAAACCCTTTTTTGAAAAAAACAGTGTAAACCTCCTTTTTTTTTTTTTTTAAGGAAGAGCAATTTTTTGAAAAAGGGTTTTTTTCCGAAAAAAAAAATGCGTCCAGACTACTTTCACTTTCGAAAGACCCGCTTTCGAAAAAGCGATCAGAAGAAGATATGCAAATTTGCATATCCTCTTTCTAAAATAGAACATAGTCTAGACGTGTCCTAAGTTGTCACAGGACTACTAGTTTATAAAGTTACAGACCAACATGGTTATCCCACTGAGACTTAAAAAGTAAGATCTAAGTAGTTGTTTGACTGGTGAGGAAAGAGAATGCTGTTTTATTTATTTTCTTTAAAAATAATTCTAACATTTAAACTGTATTTCGTCTTTAACAGTTATCTTTCTGTTTGAGGGAATATCAGAACTTACAGGAAAACTAACAAAAACTGGAACAAGTGACAGGGAAAATATGCATTGAATTGTTTCAGGATGTCCTCAGAAAAAACTTTGTTATAAAATGCATCTCTACAAAATAACACTTTAAGGCAAGGATGGGGAACCTCAGGCCCAAAGGCCAGATGGAGCCCCCAGCTTGCCTGGATCTGGTCCCTGAGGCACAGGGTTCCCTCTCTCCTCAGCATTGGGGAGCCCGTGCTGGTGCTCCAGCTGTCCCTGACCCACCATGGAGCTGGAACACACATCATCTATTAGGCTGGGCTCTGGTGCGCGAGGGGAATGTGGAGAGTGTCTTAGTGTCTTTCTCCTTCTCCTCACTCCTGCTTTAAGGAGAATAATAGCTATCCTAATTATTCACAAGGACAGAATGTTATCCCCTAAACTTATTGTCTGGAAGATATTTGATTAATATTTATACTCTAGTATTATCTGGAAGCCCTCGTCAGAGCCTATCAGCACTATATATGTTCCAACATCTAGAGTAACGCTCCTCCCGCTGGAAAGAGTAGCCAGCGGTTTTCATCATCATAAGCCTTGGTCCTGTGCACCTGCATGGTAGAGTTGGACCCCCTCAAAATGCAATTTCATTTAATTCAATAGTGCTCCTCACAGATTGAATTACATGATTTCAGACTAATTTTTAAGCCACTATCATTCCAATTTTAGATAGAAATGGATGTTGTTGGTTAGACAAAAGCAGATCATTTCACTTGAATGATTGACCAGGGAACACTCAAGACAAAACTTTCAAATGTGAGTGCTTTAAGTTAGTTATACATGTTGACCTCAGCATATTGTGGCCAGAAATCTGGAGTGCCTGATTTGGCTTCCTAAGCAGTGGTTTCCGGTTGCTTGAGGGATATGAATTATGTCTTTGGGCAAACCACCCAGACTGATGTCTCATCATTTATGCAGCTAAGAAGTTTTGCAGGCTATTCAATTTGAGCTCAAATCACAGTACAGATCAATTCCAGCATCGTTTAGTTGTGGTGTTAATTAATTTCTGCCCAGACTCTACCATTTTTATACACCCTGTTGAAGTAATCTGTCATCATGCTAAAGCAAGGGAAAATCAATCCATCACTGCTGATTCTGATAGAGAATGATAGGAGAGGGTGCAAGTCATCTTCCCAGCAGTAATCAAACAGCTGTGATACATGCCGTTTTAAGCTTGTATCATCATATAATAGATGGTTTTCCTCTACAAGGGAGCTTGCTTTAAAATCTTCAGGCAGATGGACTCTGTTGCAAAGGGTTCATTTTGTGGAATTTAAGGCTCTGAACTGGTTATTGACAAATACTGCATCATCAGTTCCAGTTGAAGACACAGACTAATAAGTAGAACATTGGCACTAATCCTTATTTAATCAGCCTTAAAATGGTAATTTCAAATAAATGACGGCATGGGGAATAGATTTTTTTTCACTCAAAGTGGTACTAAAAATACCAGTCATATGTGTACACAACCCAAGGATGAAATTAAAGAGCATTTGGTGTGTATGGTGACTGAAGCATATAGTAGAAAAATGGAGGTTACAATTTGTAGTGGGACCCAAAAACTTCTCTGTTAAGTAAGTCCATCCTTTCTATCTAAAATAATCTTTTTTTTACTATATACAGGATATTTAATCAAAGAAAAACTGCAGTTGATATAGTCTAGAATATAAAATGCTAGTTAAAATCTTATGCTGACATACCTAGAGAATGTAAAGGACACATTAATTCTTTGGTTGTGATGAAGTTTCTTATAAAGTATTGATTTGGCTAGCTGTTTGGAAAATGTAAATGCCTAATTTCAAAATAATACTGAACAACGTTTTTGTTAAAATATGTGATGCTTTCAAACAGCATCCTGTGCTCCCTAGTACTGAAATACTGAGGGGAAAAAAATCAATGCAGAAGTTAAAATACTGTGGTTTTTTTCCTCGGTAAACAGAGTAATGCAAATAATGTATAAGCTTTGTTGAGTGTTGTTAGCCTGCAAACATCAATCTCAATCTATTTTGAAGCTCAGTTAGTTGAGCCATGCAAACTGTATGCTTGGATCATATAACCGGAAGGCAAGTACTTCAGTTGGGTTATTTGAAGTTTCCTAACTTAAAACTTCTTCTCCTGGGAATTATGAAGGAAGAATGTGTGGCAACTTTTATAAATAACAAAGGTGATATAAAGTAAATTACCTAATTAAAGCAGGAAACTAGTTTACTGAAAACCAGGTTCAAAGCTAATGCTATGCCTAAGTTACCAGTAATATATTCAAAATATTGAATCCTCTTCATTTTATAAATTCTTGCTGATTCATCTGCAGTCTGTTCTGTAGAAGCATTCCAAGATTTGTTTTCATATTATGTCATGTCTAATTTTAATTTTACAAAATTTTCTGTAGTATAATTCCATCTTTAACCTATCAGTATAAGGTGTCTCTACCTGTCAGCTTCTCAGCAGTCAGTCTGAACTAGAGAATATTTTTAAAGATGTAATTCATTTAAATTCTAGATAATACAATGAAATATGGAGGTTCACAGTTAACCTAGTAGGATTCTTGAAAATGGGTTTCATTTCAACCTGTAATCCTGTTACAGGTTGTATTTTTAGATATTACGGTAGATGTCTGCAATTTGAAAAGTGATAGAGATGCAGCCGTGTTAGTCTGGTCTAGCTGAAACAAAAGACAGAACTATGTAGCACTTTAAAGACCAATAAGATGGTTTATTAGGTGATGAGCTTTCGTGGGCCAGTGAGAGGTCTGTTGTTTGAGCAAATATACAATGAATGTGAAGATGACTGAATCTTAGCGATTATGTCGCATTAAAAGGTCACTAAGCACCTAGCACTTGAAGGTAAAATAACATAATTAGTTGATTATTTTAATCCCGTTCCTAGTAGTTATGTTATATGATCACCACCACCACCCTGCCCCCGAATTACAATTATAGAATCACAGAAAACTAGAACCGGAAGGGACCTCGAGAGGTCATCAAGTCCAGTCCCTTGCCCTCACAGCAGGACCAAGCATCATCTAGATAATCTCTGATAGATGAATTATCATTAATTGGCACCACATCTGGTGGCCTTTTTGTGGATAGGAAAATAATTGACTAAGAATTTCATAGGCAAGAATTGAAGATTTTCATATGTAGAGATGGTTCCTATATCTAAGTGTGGAGCAAGGTCAATGATGGGGCTTTGAAGGAAGATTGTACTGCTGGTTACAAAGCTGCATCTGTTTGGACTTCAGAATTATTAAATATGACACTTTTCATGTGTACAATATTCACCAGCAAATTAAACTATAATAATAATAATAATATAAATATATGGAGATATATCTATCTCATAGAACTGGAAGGGACCTGGAGAGGTCATCAAGTCCAGTTCCCTGCCTTCTTAGTAGGGCAAAATACTATTCCTGATAGATTTGCCCCAGATCCCTAAATGGCCCCCTCAAGGATTGAGCTCACAACCCTGGGCTGAGCAGGCCAATGCTCAAACCACCAAGCTATCCATCCCCTCATATACATACTAATCAACTGAAAATTACTAGCATGTATATGTATTTACATGGCAATGAAGTTGACCTTTCCGTGATAGCGTGGAACTCTTTGCCAGAGAATATTGTGAAGATCAAGATTATAACAGGGTTCAGAAAAGAACTAAATAAGTTAATGAAGGATAGGTTTAGCCAGGGTGAGCAGGAATACAAAACCATGCTCTAGTCTAAAGTGTTCTTCGCCCCTTTATTTGCCAGAAGTTGTGAACAAGCAATAGGGGTTGGATCACGCAATGATTACCTGTTCTGTTCACTGCCTCTGAAGCACTTAGTATTAGCCAGTGTCAGAAGACAGGATGCTGAGCTAGATGGGCCATTGGTCTAGCTCAGAATGATCATTATTATGTTTGTTCAGTTACCCTCAGCCTAGTCAAACAAACAAAAGCCTGGCTGAGTGACTTGTAATAGAACAATTAAGAGCATTTGTGGGTATGCTGAAATACGTATCCTCTGAGGAGTCTGAAAGTGAAGGTTGCACATGCACAACTGTTACACTTTACCATAAAGAGAGAGTAGTTCTCAGAAAAAAATGTCATGTTGTCAGCATGCCCAGCAATTACCATATAGAAATCCTATTATAAGGTTTACTTTGCATTATATAAAACGTTGCTAAATTGGACCTCAATGTGCCAGATGTGTATTCTTAGTCCTTTGCTCATGCACTATTAATTCTTCATGGCTCTTCAGTATTAGTATACTGAGCAATAGAATTCTAGGATAGAATTCATGGATTCTCACAGAAAAGAAAAAAATATCTAAAATTTATTTTAAAAGATTTCAGTAGAGGTAATTTTGGGGAGGGTTGAGTAGTGAATGCTTGCAGCAATTTATCTGGACTAATGAAGTGGTTAGTAAAGTAGATTCAGCATAAAGAGGATAGGCAGCTTGGCATGCAATAGTACTTTTTAGGTTCTTTATAAGTCTGCACCCTTCCTTTAACATCCTTACTAATTTCCTCCTATTTTTTAAAAAAACCTGTAATATACTTGCTGCGGGCTATTCCATGTTCTTTCTTCTTGACAGTATTATATTGTTAATGAAGGTACAGCTAGCTGAATGCTAGAAAGGTTCAATTAAACTACTTATGGGATGCACTAATTGCAGTGGTTGCACCTTAGAAGTCTCATCCTCTTTCAAAGAGTCTATCAGGCCGAGAGAGATTCCCTGTGACTAAAGTGAGGGATACTGGTAGAATTCTTGAAATTGCAAACCATTTCAAAATTTAAGGGCAGCTGCTATAGACTGAGGTATTTGACCCCTCTTAGATCTTGTGTGCCTTGTTCATACAGGATTGTTTCATTACATGTAGGCTCTGTTTATGGACCTTAGTCTAAACATTCTCATTCTGTTCTATGGGAAAACTAGTTAATTGTACATTGTGATTTCTTTTAATGTGCAGAAAGCCCATGAATATAAAGTCATATTTTACAGTACAACAGAATATTGAAATGAAAGCAAATAATTTATAAAAGGAGGGGGCAAGGGAATTGCTTCTCATAAAACCACACAGAAAAAGAGACAGATTCAATAGGCAGGTGAAAGGGGCTGGCTGGGAGTTGTCCCCTCTCCCCCTGCCACAATCCAGCACTGCGTTATCCCCAAGCCTCCTCCCACCCCGGGAACCCTTGCCTAATTCATACTGGACTATTTCTCACTGTTCCCCTGTAGCCGGCCAGAGTAAGTTTCAGGTCCGACACTGGGCTCTCAAGGTACAAAATACGCCGCACAGGTATCTGTCAAACACAAGTAGTTTATTTCCTGACAGCTAACAGCTGTGCCCCATAACTGGAAGAACGACATAACAAAGAAGCGCCATATCTTATGTCCCTTCCTGCAACCCTGGGCCCCTGCGGACGAAGTGGGAGGATGTCTCAGCTTCCGAGGCGCCGGTACCCAAAGCCCATCAGTGAAGTCCGATTTGTTAGGCTCTGAGGCAGCCTTAAATACAGTTTTCCTGCCTTGTTTGGCAGTTTGGAAATTTCCAGGGGTTACTCGTTACATGCTGATGTAGAGCTTAGCTGTTAGTTATCGATCTGGTTCTGATCTAGTTCTACTTGTTCTTTGGCCCTGTTTATGTGATCAGTACGTTAGGGTAAACAGAATTGTTTATGCGTTCTTGCCCTTTACCCTTATCTTAATACTTGTTCTTGCTATACTGTCAACAATGCTTATCTTAAGTGGCGTATGTTCCCAAAGACTTGCTTCTGGCTCATCAGATATAGGGAAAAAGGAAAGGGGGGAAAGAATGCAGGCCTCACCACCCCTAAACTATCACGTACAAAGTTCTTCTGCAATTGACTACTACATCCCCTTCCTCAGAGAGCAAGGGGAAAGTGCATAGTTTGCTGCATTCCTCACTCTGGTTGGGGAATTCAAGAGCAGACAAACCTGGAGCTGCCCCACTCCGCTGGCTGTGCCCACTGGAGATATAGCAGTCATGGAGAGGCCCCAAGGTGCTGGGGTAAAAATTAACTACTGTGAACCCCAGCAATGCCAGGCAAATCTTCTAGTATGTAATATAAAATAAAAAATGAAGGAAATTGGAAGATACATTTTGAAAGCCAATTCAAAGCTAAGAATAATAATCTATATGAAAGAGAAATTAGAACGATATAATACAGAGGTAGGAAATCAAAAGAGTGAGTTTATGGTGCCAAGTAATGAAAACTGTAGGAAATACAATAAGGTAGGAAGTACTCATAATATTTGAGGTAATGAAGAGGGCCAAGGCATGAATATATACAGAGAGAATGGAATGTCTAGTAGGTAGGGTCATGGAGATGAAAAATACAAAGTAAAGTACAGGTATGAATTAATGGTTATGAACATTTTATGGTCACTGCTTTCTGAAGATGGAGAGCAGTTTTGTTAGAGCAAGGGGCTATGAGAGTGGTACATCTGTAATTTCCTTTATTGTATATTCTACAAGAGATTTACAATAAATCTCAACAGTGAATGAATGATATTGATACTTTAATGGCATTCAAAATACATACTTAACTATCATTCTGTTTTAATACTAGCATCCTTAAGACTCCTTCGCATGTAATCACAATCACACCAATTGAAACTCCCTCATACACTGGTAGTGTAATAGGTATAAGTAAGCTGAAGCTGCCTTACACATCACTTATCACATCACTTTTCAATTTGGCCCCCTGAGTGAATTTGTTTTGCACTGATTTTATTTATAATCTGTTAATAGTTCTTTTGAAAGATTATTTCTAAAATATTAATTTAAAATATGTTAAGTGTCCCAGATTTCTTAGTGGCAGAGGGAGTATTAGGATCATAACATTCCCAGTAGCCTATATGAGGTGGATTAATTTGAATTAGCATTAGTTCAGGAATTTAAGAGCCACAATCCATAGCCATGCTGGCTATATCACATGAGATATAGTATCAGGCTAAATCTGACAGTGGTGAATTAAGCGTCAGGCTAAATCTGTTACCATGCCAAAGAACCTTAGGATTTGCTACTAGGACTCCTTCAGATGGACCCTTCATCTTTTGGTTTGTCAAATCTTCATTATCAAAAGAGTAGATATTTTTCAGAAAATACCTTATCCCTCTTAGAGTCTACCCTACAAGACATTCTAGAAGCTTTAATAACTAGTTAATGAGGGTTGAGATATGAACCTGGCCCTATATCAAATACCTTTATGCAAAGAAACAGTAGTATGAGATGCTACCTAAAGAGGCAACTCCTTACAGGCCCACTTGGCTTCGAGAACTGAGCTTCAGAGAAAGTCTGAAGATATATCCTACATCATGAAAAACACATGTGGCTTCTATGATGGGATTCCTGGGGTACAGCCTGGGACTGTGGGAAAACATTCTAAAGTTCCCTATAATCTGGCAGAGAATTACAAGGAGTAGAACTGCCACCAGTCTAGTCTTTGCTGCCAAAAAGGAAAACATGGATTTATTCAAGATACTTCCTGATCATTATATTGACAAGACTTCTATCTCACTTTGGGTCAAGATCCTGAGTGAGGATCTAGTAAAAAGATATGAGAAGATCACCATGCTGAGACTATGTCTCTTCTAAGGGAAAATTGCTAGCAATCTGTACGAGACCTTATAGGCCCTTACATACAGGAACACCTCACCATTTGTGGTGAATGCGTTCCTGCATCCATCACAAATAGCGAAATTCACAAATACTGGGAGTCTCAGCTCCCGACAGTTGGGGTGAGCTTCCTGGTGCTCCTGAACTCACCGCACCTGCCAGGAGCTGCAGGGAACTGCGTTGAGTTCCCCGTGGCTCCTGGCCCCTACTGCCCTCCCAGGCCAGGAGAGGAGACACATGAATAAGCAGAACCATGAACAGCGATTCCACTAATTGCAGGGGTCTTCAGTACACAGAAGGATAAGTATTGAAAGTGTTTCTTTGTTATCAGAGAACAGCACCCCCAGTGTCATATGTTTCCTGTTATGTATGTGCTGTACTTAAAGTGAACACTTAACTTTGAATTAACAAGTCATTATATAATGACTGTTTTTATTAGGGATGTGAATGGGTAACTTTAATGGATGATCCTTAGTGGGTATCAGTTAACCAATACTTAGGAGCTTGGGAGCCTGCACCCCTCACGTGCAGGTGTCAGGAGCACAAGCTGGCCACTTCATGCACAGGGGTCTAGGAGCAGAAGCTGCCCCTGCCCCGTGCTTGGGGCAGCCAGCTCTTGCTGCTGGCCCCCCTATGCAAGATCCCACTTAAAAGGTTTAACCAGTTAACTGATTAACTGGGATTTTACATCCCTAGTTTTTATGCCTCCATCTTGAAAACACAGTCATACTCAAATAACAATTGGTTTGCCTCTCGCTGTCTTTGCGTTTCAGCCATCATATTGCTGCTTGACTGAGAACTCTTCTGTTGCTCATACTAGTAATGTGACAAAATAAACACAAACAAGAAATAAGAAAGAAAATCCATACATCCAGACTGAAAAGTGAACTTAAATCCAGATAGAATTATCAAGCAAACTTTTGAGTGGTAGTTTAATTTCAACAGCATCGTTTCATACATTTTGATCCCTTATGTATACGCTCTTTCAAATCCCCTTCTCCCATGATGAAGTGAAGTCTGGATATAATGGATAAAAATGTAAGAGCACAGACAAGTCTATTATATCCAGCATTCACTTCAGGTGCCATTGTAACTAGTATTCCTAAGGGTTCGCTTACATGAAAGGCATGAATGCTTTGGGCTGACATGTTGGCTATAAAGTAATACAAAGAACTGTCAGCAATTATATATAGGAGGTGAAATTTGATGGAGGTTCCTGGAAAAGGCAGATATACTGCACATATGATTTTTTGACTGCTAAAAGAAATTGTTTCATGCTAAGTCATATCTGTGATATTAAACAATTCTTTTCCTCATTACCATATGTTGGAGGCAGTTAGGTTGTCAATGGCATCAAGGTGTGGTTCATTTCTTTTCTTAATGTTTTAAAATATGAATCATTTTCCGTCAGATGTACTGCACAGTACTCCTAAAATTAGATGATTCAGGTTCATAGTGGCTCTCTATGTCTGAAAATTGGAGTATCTTGATATTTTCAAATATTTTGGGTTGCATATTGTACACTGCAAATCATCAGGGAGCACTTCATATGTATATTATGAAGAGATTATGGTGTTCACTGTGTTGAATGACTGCCCTTGATCAGGCACTATTGTGATGACCGGTCTCTCATATGTTTTCATTCTCCATACTAATGAATTCTTATGATGAAAGTTAACTAAAAACAGCTTTAAAGGATTCTTTTGTTCAAAATAAGGCACTAGAAAGTACTCCTGCCCTGTCAATTTGATCTTAAGGTCTAAAGTCTAGCAAATCTTTATGGCAGGGTTAGAAAGCCCACAAATAGGTTTACACCAGAAATGCTGACAAACCTTAAATGACAGCAGCACGTACACTGCTGCTATAACACAGTATCACTCCCAGGGGAGTTCTGCACCACAGCAGCATAGCAGAGAAATGTTCAGCCCCTGTCCCCTGCAGATCGTCTTTCTGGGAGGAAATAAAAAATAGCTGCAGAAGTGCTAATACACAACACACCCCTTCCTGTCAGAGAAGCGTCTGGGGATGCCTTGGCCACCCAGGGACATTAGTCCCATCTGGGCAGCAGGGAGGAGGAGAGAGAATTTGCCCTTCTCTATCCTGGCACAGAGTGGCTGGGGCTGGGTCAGATCAACCCCCAGAATCAGGGCCTGTTTTAGGAAGTGCGGGCCCCAATTCGAACAATTTCGACGGGGCCCCACAGCAATTTTGGCTGAGCAAAAAAAAAGCACACAAAAGTTTCAACGGGGGGCCCAGGAATTTTTTTAATTGAGCAAAACAAACCCACACATACACCCTCCCGCGGCACAGAAAAACCCTGCACTAAACTCACACTTCCTGTGGCGCAGGCAGCCGACGCACTCCTCCTCCAGGGCCAGCAGGGGTGGCAGATTTGTATAATTTTTGGTGGTGCCCCATTAGCTACACCCCCTGACCTCCATTAACCAGGCCTCTGGAGGCAACACGCTCGGGGCAAGATGGACACATGACCAGAAGTAAAAGGTGTCATGTCACCCCTCTCGAAGGACTTTTCCCACCCTCCTCCTACCAACAGGGATTAGTTTAGCCCCCACCAAACCCCCCTCATGCAACTATCCTGCAATTGCATTAACCCAATGTGTGTGACATTAATACGGGGGCTGAGAGGCTGGGAGAAGTGTTCCCTCTAAGGCTATGTCTACACTCACGGCTTCTTGCGCAAGTACAGCCGTTCTTGTGCAAGAACCCACAGAGCAGCCACACTGCCCGCCTGCTCTTGCACAAGGAAATTTATGGTATGGCATGGTAAGAGAGGGTGTCTTGCACAAGAGCTATGCTCTTTTCTAACAGGTGTAAGCTCTCTTGTGGAAAAGGGTAGTGTGGATGATCGGCAGGGATTTCTTGCGCAAGAAACCCCTATGGCTAAAATGGCCATTGGAGCTTTCTTGCTCAAGAGAGCGTCCACACTGCCATGGATGCTCTTGTGCAAAAGCACAGCTCGCACATGGCAGTGTGGATGTGTTCTCGCGCAAGACTTCTTGCACAAGAACCCTTGCGCAAGATGTTCTTGCACAAGAAGCCGCCAGTGTAGACATAGCCGAAGAGTTTCCTCCCATGAGCAGAATGAATTGTGTTGTGCACCAGTACTGAGTTCATGTGGCTTGTTTGGATGTGCCACTGGGGCACCCAAGGTATTAATAAATATTTTATAAACCTTTACCTTTTCTCTCTGCTGCCATGTCTCCTCCCCTTGCTCCAGCAGCTCCCCTGGTGCCTGCTGCCCCCTAACTCCTCACCCTCCTCTGATGTCCTGACTCCTGTCCTTCTCACTGCCCTCAGTCCTCCTGCGACCTGCCCCCCTCCACCAGCCCTTCTCTCCCCCCTGTGCCCACTCCTCCAGTAGTCCCACTCTGATCATGTGAGCTACCCTCCTCATCCCCTCTTCTAACACCTCCCTCTATACACCTGCCCTGCCTCTCTCCTCTGGTGCTGGTCCCTCCCCTGCAGGTGTCTGCCCTTCTGCTTCACCCCAGAATCCCCTGGCACCTGCACCTTCCCTTAGCCCTGCACCCTCCTGGTGCCTCCCCCTTCCCTTACTGCCCCTGTACCCTTTGCCCTCTTTTTCCCTGATGCCCACCCCCTCATCACTCTCTGCCCCCATTCCCCTCCTGCCCTTCTGTGCCCTCACACATGACTTGCTCCATCCCCACCTTTCTCATGCCCACCTCTTCTTTCAAGCCTTCTCCCAGCACCTCCCCCTTCCCTGTCTAACCCCCAATACCCTTCCCCTCTCCTCTCCCAGCATCACCCTGTCCCCCCTCCCACTGACACCTCCCCTCCTGCACTTTTCCTCATTGTCTGCACTTGGCCCCCTGGCATTTGTCTCTCCCCCTCCCCACAAGCCCTCCTTCCCCTTCCCACAAGCCCCCCTCGTTTTCCCCTACCCCTACCTTCTGCCTTCCACTTTGCGGGGCCGGAGTCTGCGCTCAGGCCTCAGACTCTGAACCCGGAGGCAGGCCACTCCCCGCAATGCGGCTCCGAAACTTTTAAAGTCCCAGGTCGTGATGTCACGTCACTCCCGGGCATATCCCCACTCATGGGAAAGCCGTGCATGGCAGCAGTAGCAGCAGCCGGTGAGAGGGAGCCGCACATGGCAGGCATGGTCCGGGGCCGAGGGGGATGCTCTGGGGGCGGGGTGGGAGGACGCGCGGGAGGGTCCGGGGCCTGCTCCAGGCAGAGCCTGGGGAAAGACCCAGCTCCACATACTGCTGGAGCAGGGCCCCCGGCTCTGAATAGTAACTCGTGGCCATGGCCCCCGGCACTTCTGGGTTCAGGGGTGCAGGGCTCCCTTAGGTGCGGGGCCCGATTCGAGGGAATTGGTTGAATCGGCCGAAGGCTGGCCCTGCCCAGAATGTTCCCCTGGCTGCAGGAAGCTCTGAACTATGGGAGTTGAGGATCTTGGTGGGTGGAGGGTGGAGGGGGTCTGGATGAATGGGAGATTGGGTAGAGAGGGTGACCCCGCCCCCATATCCGTATCAAAAGCTTCCCCTACCCAGAACCTCCCCCCATTGAGCCCCCTGAAATCCCACTCCAGCCCCTAGATAAGTAGCCCCGTGCCCACATCCAGACCCCTACCTTAAGGAAAGACAACCAGCTTCATCCTGACTCTCCACCCCACCAACCTCCAATACCTCAGTTCCTCTGCCCCACTGAACCCTAACCACCTTCACTTGAACTCCCCTGCAGAGTCCCATTCCCCTTGCACCTGGCCTTCAACTGAACTGCCCACACCCAGACTGCGCTACACAGAAACTGGTAATCTTAATGGAATTTTGTGCAAAAACAATTATGATTCTGCAGAGTTCTGCATATTTTACCTGTGAGAAGAACATAGAAGCACCACAACAATATAATCACACAATTTTCAATTATTTCAGTCATTTATTTCAAAATATCTGCTAGCAAATAATTGAACATGTTATGATTATAATGTGTTATTTTGAAAAACATGCAGAACTCTGCAAAATTTTACGAGAGCAGAATTCTTATTTTTTCCCTGAATACAGTATGCAACATTTTTACATTACATTTGGAAATCATCAGTGCAGACTTTAAAAGAAATTTAAAAAGAAAATAATTTACTTATTCTACTTAACTCTTCTTTTGAGGTATTTGTATTACAGTATGACTAGACTTTCTGTCTTTTTATTACATATTTATGAAAAGCCCTAAATTATAGCTGAGTTTCTCTGTGTAGCCCAAAGGGAAGAAATGACATAATTCAAAAGTGGGTTGTGGTAAATGGGTAATTTCACATTTTCAGTAGAAAAGGATATAAATGTACCCAGATATAAGTCAGTTATATGGATCCATAGTATGAAAAGTTCTGCGTACAAATATAATAATGTTAAATAAAAATGTAGGAATAAAAGAGCACTTCAAAATAGTCTTAAAGGGAAGAAGTCAATAGAAAATGCTACAATTAAAAGCAGAAAAAACCATGTAGAAGAGATTGATGGCATATAAAAGTGTTTTGTACTGAAGGGTCAATTGTATCATTCCATTAATTGTAGACTGAACATAATTCGGACAATTGCTCCAAATTTTATATATTACATTATATTATGATCTGTAATGCAAGGATGCACCAGATTATTCTTACCTGTAAACCTGCAAATCATCTTCACTACTTACTGCTATATTTACCTGTACACATCCAGCTTCCATCTAGGACACATCACACTGCCCATTGCCAGCAGCCAAGCCCTAAGATAAAGCTGTATTTGCTCCAATCCCTCAGACAGAGACAAACATGTACAATACTTTATCAAACATTTTAAAACTACAATAACCATCTGGAGAAGTGAGGAAATATATTTTCAGAGCCAAACAGGTATCCAGAAGTCACCTACTGAAGGTCGTGTCCAACAAGGAAATAACAATCTCAGAGGGGAGATTGAACGCATCTGAAGAACAACAGAAATATTACTATTATAATATAAATATGCATATTCATCTGAAGAAGTGGGTTGTGCCCACAAAAGCTCATGATACCATGTACATTTTTGTTAGTCTCTCAGGTGGCAGAACTATTCATTTTTAAGTTTTTTCAGAAATATTACTATTACTGTAATACTAAAATTTTATTTTTAAAAAGCTACTTCTTGCTGCTGACTGTTACAGACTAATGTGAACACACCAACTTCATACACTTATTATAAACACAAAAATCACAAACAAGTCAAAGGCATGAGAATTATACATGTAAATTATCATTAAAAATCCACCTGTAGAGAGAAATCTATATCCTATTTTTAACTTTTTTCAGAAGTAACCTTTATCATGAAGATGCAGCTAGTTGGTGGTTTGTTATACAGTGTCTTTCATGAGTAGATATGTGCAGTAAGCACTTTTATAATGACTAGTACCCTGGCTTGCATCAAATCCAAGCTATAGCAGAAGGCACTTCAAAACTAAAAACTAGAGAGATGTTTTATGAAGTCTTTCTTCATCCTTGTGAAAGTGTTGCTTTCTAAATTTGCACCCATTTTTTACTCTTGTGCCATTTAAAAATTTATCATGGTCTTTTCAGAATGAATCAGAAGGTGAAAAATAGCCAGCAGATATTTAGAACTTTCAGGTGTAGTTGGAAAAGTCAGTCACTTCATGATGTGCCTCAAAGGTGTTTTACAAGTGCAAACTATATTTTCAAGATTTATTTTAAGACTGGCTTATCCTTAGTTTGATTTGTTTCTATACATTCAATGTATCATTGAAAAATCTGCATTTTATTCTGGCACAGTATCATCTGCTCTTTAAAATAAAGCGGGTTAACAAAAAATTTTATAAAAACTTTCACAGATATAAGTAGGTTTTTTAAATTCTGTAATTGTGGTTGAATAAAACATTTATTAAAACCCAAATGCTTCCAAAATTGCCCAACTATTCTAGTTACCTTATGTATTTCGGCAAAATAAGGGACCTGCATTCATTTTGGGGTCCGTATTTTTCTCAACTAGTAACAAGAAAATAGGCATTTGGTGGAGGAGATGCTTTCACCTTCCATTTTGTATGGTAATAATCCCTCAGGAGTAAAGAATTCTCACAGAGCGTGCTACTGGCTTCAGTTCCAGAGTCATCTGTCTGCCTTCCCTTTTGTCCTACTTGAGCATGGGGATAAATCATCACAGATGCAAATTGCAGTACGGGATGATAAGAATATGATAGAGTTACTGTGAAGTCAGAAGGGAAAATAAATCTATATTTATAAAAAAAGAAATGGAGGCAAAAGAAAAGTGAATATATGTGAGGCTAACTATGAAAATTGTTTTAGATAATAATGAAGTGATGCACCTTTAAATATCAGTTTAATTGGACTGTGACAAATTTACTGGAATATTTCCCACAAGCATTAATGGACATTAACAGTTTAAATCAATGTCATAGTTAGACTAAAGCAGAAAGAACATAGAGAATTCCTCTGCATAGCATTCAACTATTAAATAGGTAATATGAGGGATAATGTGTTTGAGTGAAATTTAACCGTATTTTTATGTATCAGTTATTTCTGTGGAACTGTGACACTTTGCTTGCATATAACAAATATGAAGCTACATCATGCAGATAATAGTCTCTACATCAGGGATGAGGTATAAGCCTGCCCCCAGGCCAGACACAGTTTGCCTAGGTTAGTCTCTGGTGGGTCGCCAGACACTTTTTGTCTGTGCATCCATAGGTATGGCTGCTTGCAGCTTCTGTTGGCCATGGATCACCATGCCTGACCATTGGGAAGTGGTAGGGACTAGGACACCACTTGCCATAGCTCCCATTAGCCAGGAATGGTGATCCACAGCCAACAGGAGCTGCAAGCAGCTGTCCCAACAGACATAGCAGGAATTAAAGCCTCCAGCAGCCTGCCAGGTACTAACTCTTGTGAACCATGCTGGCCCACAAACTGCTTATTGTCCACCCCTGCTCTACATAATAAAATGTCTGCATTTTTCATCATAATATAATTCTTATCCTATCCTCAGAGGCCAAGGAGAACAATTTCCCCCCATCCTCCCTGTGACACCCTTTTAGATGCCTGAAAACCACTATCATGCCCCCTCTCAGTCTTCTTTTCCAAACTAATCAAGCCCAGTTCCTTCAGCCTTCCCTCAAAGCTCATGTTTTCTAGACCTTTTATCATTTTTGTTGCTCTTCTTTGGACCTTCTCCAATTTCTCTACATCTTTCTTGAAATGTGGTGCCCAGAACTGGACACAATACTCCGGTTGAGGCCTAATCATTGCAGAAGAATGACTTCTCGTGTCTTGCTCACAACACTCCTGTTAATGCATCCCAGAATCGTGTTTGCTTTTTTTGCAACAGTGTCACACTGTTGACTCATATTTATCTTGTGGTCCACTATGACCCCTCTCTGCAGTATTCCTTCCTAGACAGTCACTCCCCATTCTGTATGTGTCAAATGAATTGTTCCTTCCTAAGTGGAGTACTTTGCATTTGTCCTTATTAAACTCCATCATATTTACCTCAAACCATTTCTCCAGTATGTCCAGATGATTTTAAATTATGACCCTATAATCCAAAGCAGTTGCAATCCCTCCCAGATTGATATTATCTGCAAACTTAATAAGCATACTCTCTATGCCATCATCTAAATCGTGATGAAGTTATTGAACAGAACCAGTCCCAAAACAGACCTTTGTGTAACCCCACTTGTTATACCCTTCCAGTATGACTGTGAACCGTTAATAACTACTCTCTGAGAATGGTTATCCTGCCAGTTATGCACCTATCTTATAGTAGCCCCATCTAAGTTGTATTTGCCTAGTTTATTCATAAGAAGGTCATGCAAGATCATATCAAATGCCTTATTAAAATCTAGGTATACCACATCTACCATTTACAGGATCTTTTCCAAAAGGGTTTTATTTTCAAAAGATCCCCGTCTAAACTGCCAGGGTTTTTTTTCAAAAAAGCCCTGTTTCGAAAAAAAGTGGCAGCCGCCATTATGCAAATGAAGCATGGGAAATTCAAATCCCAGCTTCATTTGCAATATTGATGTGCCTAATTTACATCCCTTTACCGAAAAAGGGATGTAGTCTAGACACACCCATTGTATATTGCTTTGCTTGGAGCCTTATCAGAGATGGCAAGGATGGAATAACCATGGTGAGAATAAATCTTCTCACCCTTGACGGTCCTTTGGGTCAAGTTTGAAGCTTGGTGTGGGAGGAGCCTTTTTGGCTACTGTCTTCACTCTCCTCCCTCGCCCCTCCAAAGCCATTATCACTAACAGTAGAGTACAAGATGTCGTTAAAGGCAAAAAGTCATCTGTTAACAAATGAAAGTTAGATTCTACTGAGGAAAGTAGTTTATACCCCTTTCTCTGGTAAATCAAATATGACAGCATAATTAGGCAGCCAAAAAAAGAAGTTAAAAAGCAACTACCAATAGACCAACAAAATCTAATTACATACATCAGAAGCAGGAAGCCTGTCAAACTATCAGTGGCCCCACAGGACAATTATGGCGCTAAAATAGCACTTAAGAAAGACTAGTTTGTTGCAGAGAAGCTAAATGAATGTTTTTCATTCATCTTCGCTGCAGAGGATGTGAGGGAAATTCCTGCATCTGAACCATTCTTTTTAGGTGACACATCTGAGCAACAGTCCCATACTGAGTTATCAGTAGAGGAGGCTTGGGACAAATTGATAAATTAAACAGTAGTAAATCACCAGGAAAAGATGATTTTCACTCAGGACTTCTGAAAAAAGTTGGATATGAAATTGCAGTAACCTTTACTGTGTACGTAACCTATCACTTAAATCAGCCTCTCTACAAGATAGTTCGAGGATAGCTAATATAATATAAAAAAGACTCCAGAGACAATCATTGCAATTATAGGCCTCTAAGCTGAACTTCAGTACCAGGCAAAATGGATAATACTGTAATAAAGATTAGAGTTATCAGACATACAGATGAACACAGGATGATGGGCAAAAGTCAGCATGGCTTTTGTAAAGGGAAATCATGCTTCACCAATCTAACAGAATACTTTTGAAGGAGTCAACAAGCATGTGGGCAAGGGAGATCCAGTGGATACAGTGTACTTGGACATTCAGAGAGCCTTCAACAAGATCCCACAACAAAGGCTATTACACAAAGTTAGCAGATATGGGGCTGGTCTATATTACTGCAGTAAATTGATCTAACATATTGCAATTTCAGTTACATGAATAACATAACTGAAGTTGATACTTTTAAATCCACTTACCGCAGGGACCACACTGTGCTGTGTTGCTCAGAGATCATCTCCTGTTGATTTTCCTTGTACTTCTTGGGGAGACGGAATACACAAATGGATAGGAGAGTGCTCTCCTATTGATTTAGCATGTCTTCAGCAGACATGTTAAATCGACAGTTGCAATCAGTTCTGATTTACTGGCAAGTGAAGACATAGACATACTAATGGGATAAGAAGGTCCTCTCATGGATCAGTCACCTGTTAAATGATTAGAACAAAGGGTAGGAATAAAGTATCATCTTTTGCAATGGAAAGAGGTAAAGAGGATCTGTATTGGGACTCATGCTGCCTGAATATTCATAAATCTGAAAAGGGGTAAACAATGAGGTTATGAGTTTGGAAGTGATAAAAAATTACTTAGGTTTATTAAGTCCAAAACTGACTCTGATCCATTAAAACAGTATCTCACATTATTGTGTAATGGACAACAAAATGGCAGATGAAAAGCAATGTTGGTAAGTCCAAAGTAATGTACATTGGAAAAATAATATCAACTATATATACAAAATTATGAGGTCTTAAGTTGTTACCACATAAGAAAAAAGATATTAGAGTCATTGCAGATAGTCTCCGAAGACATCTCTTCGGTGTGCAGTGGCTGTCAAAAATGCTAACAAAGGTAGACTGGGCCTTCCTTAGGCATACATAGCATGTGCAGCTGCCTAGGGCAACATTGGAAGGGAAAACCACCACCAGTCTCTGATTGGCTGTGTGGTGGCCCCTGCTCCGTCTCTGGCCTGCAGCTCATACTGCTTCCCGTACAGCATTCCTATCCTGCTCCTTTACCCCACATCCCTGGGCCTGCCCCCCACAACTCCTATCATTGCAGCCCTGAGCACTGCCCTCTCCTTCATGGCATGGTGCAGATGTTTGGGCTACATAGGGCACCAGCAATCATAAGCATGACCCTGATGTTAACCATTAGAAAAGGGACAAATAATAAGATTGAAAATATAATATCATAATGCCATCATATATATCCATGGTATGTCTATACCTTGCATACTGTGTTGAATTCTACTTGCCACATCTAAAGTGTAAAGACATATTAGAACTGGAAAAAGTATACAAACACGAGGAAATAATACTTCACACAGTGCAGTCATTTGTTGTCAGGTTGTTATGAAGGCAAAAAAAATGACTGGATTTAAAAAAGGATTAGGCAGGTCCAGTGGAGGGTAGGTCCAGTGATCATTAAATAAGATGTTTAAGGGCACAATCCCATTCTCTTGGTGTCCCTAAACATCTGACTGTCAGAAGGTGAGACTAGATGACAGGGAATGGATCATTCAGTAATTGCCCTTTTCATTTGTTTCCCTCTGAATCATCTGGCACTGACCAACATCAGAAGATAGGATACTGGGCTAGAGGGACCATTATGCATAGAAGGTCAGAGCATTGTAAAGTCTTTACATAAAAAAGCCGCACTCCTGTAACTGCATGCATGCAAGGACATCCCTGTGCCCACATACTGTCAATTGAAGGATTGGGGCCTAAATTAATATTTCCACACTGGTGCTATGTACAAATAGTACTAAAACACCCAGAGCTGGCCCATTGTGGGGGGTGCCGCGTGGGGCTGCCGGACTGGGCAGGTGTGGGGCCGCGCATGCGCTGCACTCCCGGGGGCAGCGCCATGCTCCCAGGGCCCGGGGCACACGAATGGCTCGGGCCGGCCCTGAAAACACCACAAGTGTTTAAATCCTAGCTTGAGAAAATACAGGTCTAAACTTCAAATATAGACCTTCGTTTGTCTATATAATTATCTTTCGCTATGGTAACACTTTGCTTGAATAACATAATATTAAATTGAGTTTATTCCTGGAGTGGTATTTTTTTTTATTTCTAGTGTAAAAGTTAAGTATACTTAGCTAACTTAATGATAAAATATCTCTGCAATATACTGCCAACAGAGAGACCAGCTGCCAGATCAATTATCTGTGTATCTCTGCCTCTTGTGGGGAAAGCAATGGCAGAACAATTGTACAACCAATGAAGAAGACTAAAAATATTTAATAGATCTACTGCAGCTCAGTGAACATTTGTAAGAAAGGAAACAGTTGTCCAGAAAGGAGGATCTTGCAAACTGTGTTTTAGTTAAATTTCCCATCAAATGTATGATTTATTCAGTATGGAGTCCCAGAAAAATGGGATATTACCTATGATAAGGAAAACAGAAGCAAGAATACTAGTTTTAGGAAGAGTGTTAAAGTCCTATTTGTTTAACAGGCAGACTTTTTTTCTGACAAACACATTACAATTTTAGTAAAAAATTAATACAGATTTTGAAGCTCTATTTCAAAATGCTAAAGAGCTAACCTGCTATCTTGTAACAACCTGCATTGCTACAGAGCCTCATACTGACATAAGGAAGAAAACAAGCAGCAAACCAGAGGTGATAATGTCAATAAGCTGGAGAGAGGAGAAGCTAGGTTGTTGGGTTTTATTTTCCTGGATATTTTGGTTAAAGATATGCTTGAGGTTAAAGTTTAGGTACTCAGAGGATTGTGGCCAATTCTGATAAACACAGTATATCTTAAAACTGGCATGGGCAATGTTTTTGATGGAGGGGCAGTCCAAGAATTTGGTAAATGGTCAAAGGCCACACTCTTAAGGGAGGAGGTGTAGGGTATGGGAGCAAGGTTGGGTGCAGAAGAGAGCTCTGGATAGGGAATTGGGGTGCGGGAGGAGGTGCGGGGTCTGGGAGGGAGTTGTGACCAGCGTCAGGAATTTGCAGAGGGTTTGGGTTGTGAAATAGGGCAGGAGGGGGTTGTGACCTGGGGCAGAGGATTGGGATGCAAGAGGGGGTGCTGGGTTTAGGAAAGGATATGGGTGCAAGAGAACATTCTGGCCTAGAGTAGGAGTGTAGCTGGGAATGCAGAGTCTGGGAGGAAATTATGACCTGGGGCATGGGTCCAGGAGGGGATACAGAGGGTTTAGATTAAGGGAGGGATGAGATGGGGTGCCAGGAGCAGAATCTGGCCAGGAGGCACTTACCCTAGGTGGCTTACGACCAACATCCCACTAGGACCCTCAGGCAGGCTCCCTCCCTGCCATGCCCTCACATGCCGCTCAAAGTGGCTGGCTGCTGGGGCCATTGCATCTCTGCACCACATACTCCTTGGGTGGGAGAAGGCTCCACAGAGTGCCTGTGCTACAGCATGGCCCAGGCAGCTCTCATTGGCTAGAAACCAGCGAATGGGAACAACAAAATTATGCTGGGGACAAGGGCAGCACACAGAGATCCCCCTCTTCCAAGGGGTACACACCATGCAGAGACATATGTGGCTCCAGCTGCTGGTTCCTTTGAGTGGTGTGGGGCCATGGCAGACAGAGTATCATTGGCAGCAAAGAGTATCATGGTGGATCGAATTCAGCCTGTAGGATGTATTTTCTGCACCCCTGCCTTAAAACTTCTAAGTGTGGACACTATGAAAACATATTTTGAGTGAAAAATTAGTGATTTGAAATATCTACTTAAAATGATGTTGTGACAGGGTGTTTGCCCTGCACTGGCCCTTTAAGGGGCTGAGAGAGTGAAGCCCAGATGAGGCAGCTTGGCTAATGAGGGCCCAGCTGGGGGATATAAAGAGGGACTCCTGGAAGGAGGCTGGAGAGACCTGCCTGCTGCTCGGGCTGGAGAGTAGTAAGGACCTGACTGCCAGGGAAGCGAGAGGCTTCCTGGAGAGAGAGCAGGGCTGGGGAGCCTTTGGCCAAGTAAACTCCAGGCTACCTGGCCTGAAGCTTACTAGGGGCTTTGAGAGGCAGCCATGGTAGGCTGGTGAGGCTCTGGCCAAGGAAGCCCCAAGCTGTAAGACCTGAAGCCCTCTGGGGCTGTGAGAGGCAGCCTGGTAGGTAGAGGACCAGACCCTTTGCCTGGGGTGAGTGGCCGGTACAGACTGCAGTCTGCCCTGGAGGCAGGGGCTCAAAGAAGATGGACAGTGGATCACTGAGGCAAGTGGGGAGTCAGGGGAACTGGGTGTTCCCAGAGAGAAACAACTGGAGGTCCCAGGGAGTAGGGAGGACCCTGGAGTGAAGTATGGGGGAGGAGTAAACAACCCTCTCCAGAAGGGACCAGAGGCAGAGACCAGAGGGCAGTGTCCTGTAGAGGATGCTGTGCTGATGGGAGAACATGGAGAGACACCAGCTGGAGGAAGGCGTTCACTGAAACAGCCAGCTAATTCCCCAAGTCACCTAGCTGAAGGTGCCACGCTGGTGAGTCAACACCATTACAGATGTATACTGGTTATAAGGCCTACTTAAAAAATTACTTTGTTAAAGTTCAGGTCAACTATGTCTATAATTCCCTCTCATGGTCCATGAAGGATACCCACTCTGGCTATGTCTAGACTGCATGGCTCCATTGACGGAGCCATGTAAAATAGTTTATTCAGCATAGGCAAAGAAGCAGGGATTTAAATAATCCCCGCTACATTAAAATAAAAATGGCTGCTGCTCTGTGCCGATGATCAGCTGATCCGGCACAGCGTGGCAGTCTAGATGCGGCGCGGTCGACAAGGGAAGCCTTTGTCGACCGCTCCGGTATGCCTTGTGAAACGTCTAGACTGCTGCGCTGTGCCGGATCAGCTGATCGTCGGCACAGCGCGGTGACCATTTTTATTTTAATGAAGCGGGGATTATTTAAATCCCCACTTCTTTGCCTAAGCCGAATAAACTATTTTACATGGCTCCGTCGATGTAGCCATGTAGTCTAGACATAGCCTCTGAGACTTCCTATTTCCCAGCCAGCACCTCTCTTTTGCCAAGACCTATGTTTCTCTCCCTTCTCACATTTCCATTCCACACAGTTCCATACCTACAATGTAAATTCCCTATCAAAGACACATTAGGTAAGCATCCCTGCTCTGGTTTTCTCCTCAGAAGCTATAAATAGTATAATTGCCACAATTATCATTTACCATATAGCTCATCCTAAGTAAGTACATTTATTCTTAAGGAGAATACAGAGAAACCATATTAAAAAACGTAAAAGAACCAATGTACATTTTAATAAGCTTACCAAAGATCACCCCAGCTCCAAGCCCACTAAATCTTCACAGAAACATCTGCTGGTGTGCTACAGTCACAAGTTCATACAGCTGTTAGCTTAAAATAGGAACACCCATGAATCTGAGAGTCACTCTCTTACCCAGTATGGACTAAGGATGTTAAGGACTAGTTGACTATTCGATAAACAAATGCCTATTGGCTAGTCGAATAGTCAATGGAAATTTTGATGAACTACTTGACTAGTAAATTACTCATTTGTTAACATCCTTAGTATGGACCTCTGACGTTGTTGTTGTATATCATATAACGGGTGATCAACAAACAATGTGGTTTTTTTTTTCATCGGGGCACAGTTACAAATCATTGAGTCTCAAAGTGGGTAATTTGCATTCCTCTACTCCCAAGTATTTCCTCAGACACACACTACACTAAGTTTAGTCTTTTTTTGACTTAATGTTTTAAAAGAATCATTTGACGCTCATAATATTTCCCTGGGCTTACATTAGACCTGAGACCTTCTTAAAGATGTTACAGGCAATCCCACAATATTACATAAATATTTCCATTTTAATACAATGAACTCCTATGATACTTGCACTTAATTCAATGAGATTTGCTCAGGAAATTGCTATACAGTAATTCCTTATTTAACATGTGCCCGCTTAACACGTTTTCGCGATAGCACGATTTTTTTTTTAGGGAACGTTTTTTGAATTACACGACCGTCCCCGGAATAACATGATTTCCCCAGCTGGCCCGTTGCCGGCAGCTGCACAGGGCTTCCCCCGCCTTCCTGCAAAGCGGTGGAGGGTTCGCCGCTCGCCGCGCCATTCCCCGCTGACTCCCCCTCACTGGGCGCCTTGCCCCCTCTCCTCTGCCCCCACTTGCAGGCCGGCAGCTGGGTTTCCCCAGCTGGCCCATTGCCAGCGGCTGCACGGGGCTTCCCCAGTATCCCAGCAAAGTGGCGGAGGGTTCGCTGCTCACCGCGCCGTTCCCTGGCGACCCACCCTTGCCAGACACAGTGCGGGTCCCAGAATACCTGTCACAGGGGCATGCTCCCAACCCAATCCCCCTCCCCTCGCCTCTCCTTCCCTTCCCCAGAGCCAAACACCTCCCCTCCCTGCTGTAACCCAGTCCCCTTTCTCCCCCAACCTTATGTCCCGGTCCCAACAGACACCACTGTTTGAAATGCAACCCCCACCTTTTCTATTATTTTCAATGGGAAAATTGACCCCGCATAACACATTTTCACTTAACACGATCATTTTCTGAAACATATCTATAGTGTTAAATGAGGAATTACTGTACCTGTCACAAGGTCTACTTAAACAAAAATATTTTTACTTACATTGTATTCACTTGAATGTGTTCAGCTTTTAAGATGATTAATGCACTAAAAAACCTGAGAGTTCAGAAGTGCAATGGAAATATAGTGCTTCAAGAACTGTACTTTGCTGAAATAACTTTGTATTTTGAATAAAGAAGAATACGTGCACAATAGGGGTTGTTACACTAAGTGAAGGTCACATCTGTAAGGAAGTATTCTTTTCAGTATACTTGGTATCAGTTGATTTAAAATACATAGAAATCTGAAGGCCTGATTCTGGCAGCAGGTACCGTGGCAGACAACAAGTAAAAAATTGACTCATGCTTGCAGAGGGTCAGCCAAAATTGCAGCCCTTGTGATTGGAGGAGCACAGAATTGCTTTAGGGATACTAACTCAGTAACACACTATTGCTCAAAAGTGGCTGTGAGTATGTGGAGACAGGGCTAAAGCTCCTTGCTTTAACCAATGACCAGCAGAAATGAACCGGAATGCGGGGAAGTCAATTTTCTACCCTCAATACACTGGAAAACTCTGGAAGTTATTCCTCTGGTCCACTTCTTGGAGCAAAGTGCTTCAGGTATGAGCTTGTACCTTCCAAGCTCAGTCTTACTCTAGGTAGTAAAACAGATTTTGGATCCAATCTTGCAGTTGTTCTACAGCTCTTCTTTTTCAAGGGGCTGAGCTCTTTGGAGGGGCACTCAGCATCCACAACTCTAGTTAAAATCAATTAGAGTGGAGGACATGTCAGAAGTGTTCACAGCCTTGTAAAATAAGACCCTATGTGAGGAAATCCCATTTCCTTCATTGGGAGTTCTATGTATGAAGCACTAGTAGTGGGACTGAGCCCCTCTGTATACATAATAATTAATCCATAATTAGCATGCAATACTATATTTTATTAGTACTGTGAAATAACAAATCCATAGTAACAGATCTCTAATGGAACAGATCTGTTCCAAGGTCCGTGGTGGGTGTCCACGCTCCACCAGGGACTCGGCCATGCACTCGAATATGTCAGCGTTTCACCATTTGGAGTGGAAATCCTGCAAGGTGTCCTCCTTGCTCCACAGCTCAAGGAAGGACAGGAACTCCGCTCTGGACCAGGAGGGTGCATGCCTCTTGGTCCCCCTCAGTGAGTTCTGAAACCCCTGGGGTTGCTCCCTGCGAGGGCCAGCGGGGGGCTTGAGGCTCTGCCATGGCTGGCAAGGCCTGTGGCAGGGGGAGCTGCGTGGTGAGGTGCTGCCCTAAGGCTGGTTTCCTGCCATAAGTCTTGTCCAGGGTGCCTGCAGCTTTAAGACGGGCCAGGAGATAGGAACTATTGAGTCCTGATTACTTTGGATGGAGTGTCCACCAAGGCACCTGTGTTATTTCCTGGAGGCCTCTTCTTCTGAAAAAAAACCCTCCTCCCCATCTACACACACCTTTTTCCTAAAGAGTTCTTTCAGAAAAAGGTTTCTTTCTCATAGAAAGAGGATTACCAATGCCGGAAAAACCCCTCTATTCTTTTGATTTACTTTCGGAAGAATGCGATTGCAGTGTGGACGTAACGCAAGTTTTGTCAGAAAAACGGCCGGTTTTCCGACAAAACTCTGTAGTGTAGACATACCTACAGTGTGCTGTATATATGCACCAGTATGGTGCAGGCACATTCCAGCAATCTTCTTATGCTGGAATTTCTGTTATATTTGCATATTGTTATGTCTATTATTCTTAAAATAATTTAGGTTAAAAGCAAAGCATTAGTGACTTCTAATACTCAGGTATAATGTTCTTTACAGTGATATGAGAGTTGCTGTAATCATAAGTAATTAAGAGCTAGATTGTGCCACACAAGTTCCAGGGAGGGCACTCGGATGTTAATGCCTCCCAAAGCTCCCAACAATGCATGTGGCTTTTGTGTGCCTTTTCCTACACTCATCTTGTGGAGTACAGTTTGCTAGTAGTTGGGGAGGAAATAGTCATGTTCCTGCCTCTTCCACTCCCTTTTGGGATCCCTTTGGAAATAAGGGATATTACAGATGTTGTGCTCCTTTGAGTATACACGCTTTAATTGTACTGCACCTGCCCCTTCATAACCATGAAATTGTCAGGCAAATCTAGAAAAAGGAAATGCATAAGAAGGCTTAAAATCATTAAACCCTTGCATAAAACAGTGTGCATCAAGGGTTAGTATTCGTTTATGAAAGCAGCAGGATGCTCAAGAGGAAGAGTAGAACCATGTTAATATTCTTATACAGGAGGGCTACGTCTACACTGCAGGCTTTTTGCGCAAGAACACCCATTCTTGTGCAAAAACTTGTGGAGTGTCTACACTGCACGTGCGTCCTTGCACAAATAAATTTACAGTAAGGCATCGGAACAGAGGGCTTCTTGCGCATGAGTTATTCCTTTCCCCATGAGGTATAAGCCCTCTTGCGCAAGAGCTTTTGCGCAAGAAGGCAGTGTGGACGGGCAACAGGGGTTTCTTGCGCTCTTGCACAAGACCTTTTGTGCAAGAACTCTTGCGCAAAACAGTTCTTGCGCAAAAACCCTGCAGTGTAGACGTAGCCGAGATATATATTCCATGTTCCAGAACAACACAGGGTTTGCATAAGTATGCTCAATCCTGTTCGTACTGAATTCAGCGAAGCAGGATTGCCCTGATGTGTATTTGAAAAAAAAAAAAACCTTTAACATTTTACTGTTTTATGCCTAATTAAATCAAGATGTTAACATATAATAAATAAATAATATAAGAGAAAAATGTGGTGAGAAAATTAAGAAAAAACAAACTGTTAACAAGGTTGTTATTGTTCAAAAGCAACAACTACTATTTATAAAAGCAAATTAGATTCCTGATATATTTCTACCCCACAAATTATAAATAGAACATACTTTATATTCCTGTTATATCATTCACAATATCTTTGAGTGGATTTCAGTGTACACTCTGCCTTATCAATGCCAGAGAGCAGTAAATGGACTTAGGAGTTCATGATGGGCAGGGTCCATTTTTATAATATTGTGATATCCCACATTCACTTTCTTCTCTTTGGAAAATCTGAAGTGTTCTTCCAATTAATTGCCTTTCTGTCTATAATAATCAATTCTTCCTTTTTAGTAGTACACACCTACTGCTGGTGACTCTGACAGTGAACACTGGTTTATCTAATCTGGTATTTCTTTTACCATATAGCTGCCATAAAAGGCAACTTTTACTTTATATTTGAAGCATGATGCATCATAGAGTCTAAAAGCAGGTACTGGCTGGCATGTAACTTACAGCTGACAGGATGTCAGCCTTAAATGCAACACCTGCTTAGCCTTTTTCATGCACTGTAAACAACAAGATGGGAAGTAAACAAACTGTAGAGATACAGAAATACAGAAGGAATTCAAATGTATTTTCCAATGATGATTCTTATTTTAGTCTGGAAAAATAAAAGTACATTATATTATTACTTAAAACTAGGAAAGGAAAGTAATAGATACACGTACAGCTGCAATATTTCCATACTAATAAGAGAAAATGTTGTTTAATAAATTTGTTTTACAGTGCTGAAATACCGCCATGTGTTTGAATATATGAAAAGAGTTAATTAGGGTTCACTTTTCTTCATCATGAAGATAATTTGTTGTCTAGTTTATATATAGATCTGGTATTCTATTATCTACCTTTTAAATGTATTTATAGCATCTGTTTGCCAGTCTATTTTCCACAGTGACAAGAAAAGCCGTTGCTTATACTTTAATGCCTGTGCTGATTGCCAGTCAGTCACATCTATATTAGCATTTAAACATTTTAATTCTTGTTTACAAATTGAGGATCAATACAGCTATGTACTGTAAGGCTCAACTAAGCTCACATGAAAAGATTTTCCACTTGGTGAACAGTCTTATTACTGGGTTTAGTGGCAAATTGAAATGGTAAATGATGATTGGGGCCTCACTGTTTGGGTCTTTTCAGATCCTTTTCTTTATAATGTCACATGAGGAACTCTTAACTGATGTTTCTGACATGTGAGCATGTGTAAGATATCTAGCATATTTTATTTTAGCATAGTCTGAAATCCATGTAGGTTTTTACTCACATATCTGGAATGTATCATTTGAGGTGATCCACTCCATATACTCTCAGAAATTCCATTGAGACAGTGTCCAGCTGTTGAATGCAAAATCAGTGGCTAATAGAACACTTTTCATCCAGTATTTATTTAAAAATGTGTCCTCTGACATTACAAAGACCTGACTGGGTGAGACACATTCACTTAGACCTGGTAGTGAATCATTTTTAGCTTTTATGTATTTTATGAACTGCCCATAGAAACTGAGAAAAAGATACAGGGAAGACATGGGATTATGGTGTATCCTGTGGTTTTCCAATATTGTATTTTACTTTTTGGTGGTTGGAGGCACAGGGACAATCAGAGCATGGGGTTCCTTATTCAATTTATCCACACCATTCAAGATTTTATAGACCTCTGTCATATCCACCCTTAGTCATCTCTTTTCTAAGCTGAACTGACCTAGGCTTTAATCTCTCCTTGTATGGAAACAGTTACATCCCCATAATAATTTTTGTTGATCTTCTGTTTTCCAGTTCTGATATTTTTAGATGGGGCCATCAGAACTGCATGCAGTATTCAGTATATGGGCAACTAATGGATTTATATAGTGTCATTATGATATTTTCTCTTAACTTTTTTGACTGCCACTGCCATTGAGCAGATGTTTTCAGACAACCATACAATATGACTCAAACGTCTCTTTCTTGAGTGGTAACAGTTAATTTATATCCCATATTATTATATGTATAGTAGAAATTGTTTTCTAATAGGCATTACTTTGAGGTTATCAACATTGCATTTAATCTGCCATTTTGTTGCCCAGTCAGACAAGGTAAGTGAGGTAGCATTTATTAGATGTTAAATTTAGTTTAATCAACTAGTCAATGGCATTTCCATCGACTAGTCAATAAGTGGGGGAGCTGCAGTGGGGTTAGCTTCTGACCCCGGGAGCTAACTCCACTGTGGCTCTCCCTTTTAAATGTATTAAGAGCCTGACGGCTCTTAATACACTTAGAAAGCTGAAGTGCAGCTGAGGGGACCAGGCATAAGTGAGGACAGCTGATTCCCGGCTCATGCTGGGTCCCTCGGCTATACTTCAGCCTTTTAAATGTATTAAGAGCCTGCTGGCTTGGGCCTTAAGGCTCAGCTGTACCCCCTGGGCCTTTTAAAGTGCTTCCAGATTGCGTAATGCTCTGGATGGCTTTTAGGATGGGTGGGGAATATGGGGGGTGGTTCAGCAAGCTACAGATGGTGCTAAAGGGCTGGCTGTCCCCAACCCCACCACTTCCAGAAGCACAGACCCTCTTCTTCCACCTTTCCCAGGTGCCTGGCAAATCTATTGCCTCTCCTGTTCTTAACTAACTTGAGTAATTTTGTGTTGTCTGCAAACTTTACTGTCTGTTTACTCACTTTTCCAGATCATTTATGCATATGCTGAATTACACTGGTCCCAGTACAGATCCTTGGAGGAACCCATTATTTATCTTTTGCCACTGTGAAAACTGACTGTTTATCCCTACCCTTTGTTTCTTATTTTTTCACTGGTGACTGCTCCCTGATGAAAAACCTCCTTCTTATCCCATGACAGCTTACATTCAGGAGCTTTTGGTATCCAAGACTTTCTGAAAGTCCAAGCACTGTGTATCAACTGGATCACCTTTGTCCATGTTTGACCCTCTTGAAGGATTCTAATATATTCAGAGGCATGCTTTCCCATTACAAAAGCCATGTTGACTCTTCCCCCACATATTTTGTTCATCTATGTGTTTTATAATTCTGTTTCAACCAGTTTGTCTGGTATTGAAATTAGGCTTACTGGCTGATAATTGCCAGAATTGCCTCTGGAGCCTTTTTTTTTTTTTTTTTTTTTTTAGGAAATTACAATTACATTAACTATCTTCCAATTGTCTATGCAAAAGCTGATTTAAACAGTAGGTTACATACCACAGCTAATAGTTCTGCAATTTCATATTTGATTTCCTTCAGAAAGCTGGAATGAACACCTTCTGGTCCTGCTGACTTTTTACTGTTTAATTTATTGATTTGTTTCAAACCCACCTCTATTGATACCTCGATCTAAAACCATTCCTCAGACTGGCTTAGGTGTGGGAACATGCCATACATGCTTTGCAATGAAGACTGATAAAAGAATTCATTTAGCTTCTCCTCAACTGCCTTTTCTTCCTTGACTGCTTCTTTAGTACCTCAATTGCCCAATGATCCCACTGATTATAGCAGGTTTCTGCCTCCGAATCATCTTTTTTCTGCTTAGTTTGTGTCTTTTGGTAATTCCTTTTCAAAATAATTTTTGAGCTAATTATGTTTTTACATGTGACTTGCCAAAGTTTATGCTCCCATTTTTCTCAGTTTTGAGGGATTTTAGAATGCTTATGATTTCGGGTGTTTTGATATCCTTTGTTGTCAATTATGTGCCTACAAAACACTAAATTCCTTCGTCTTTATCCTCACATATTACAAAGATTCTTAGATTATCTGCAATTTATGAACCAAAAAGAAAAAAAAATGGCTAAAACAGTGGTGGAAGCAGTGTTACACTGAATTAGGTTGAGGCATAATTAGGTGTTTAGATGTTGAACAGAAGTTATGGGGGGGGGAAGGGGGAATCCTTGTTGCCAGCATAAAATCAGTGAATTCAAATTAACCAAAATACTCCAAGTAGTAATGTGATAAATCTGATCCTTTTTATCAAAAAAAGTAGTCGATTTTTTTTTTCCACAAAAAAGATCACCTGTCCTATGAGGGTGTGTCTACACAGCTAAGTTATTTCAGAATAAGGACTTTTATTCCAAAATAGCTATGCAAGCGTCTATACAGCAATTCCGTTATTTCAAAATTATTTTGAAATACTGGACAGCTTATTCTGATTTCTGTAAACCTCATTCTATGAAAAATACTGCCTATTCCAAAATAGGAATTGGGGCTGTGTTGACAATCCACTTCTGTTATTACAAAATAGCCCCTAACCTGGGGCTCTAAATCAAGTTAGCACATCTACATTAGGAAAGCCTGCCTCAGATTAATTTTGAGGCTTCCCTGCAGTGTTGACTAGGGATGTTAACTATCGGTTATTTTACTAGTCGAGTAGTCGATGGAATTTCCATCAACTACACAACTAGTCAATAGGCACTTCCACATTCCTCTTTTGAAATCTACAAGAGCCCCCAGTGGGAAGTCCCGCTGACTCTAGGCTGCATGTGGATATATGAGTTTTGAAATGTACAAGAGTGCCCAGCGGGGGCTCTTGTGCATTTCAAAGTGGAAGCGCAGCATGGAGCACGGGGTTAGCAGGGGACTCAGAGTCCCCCACTGATCCCAGGCTCCATGCTGTGCTGCCCATTTGAAATGCCATGTGGAGCCCGGGGACTCCCCAACTGACCGTGGGTTCCATGTAGCATTTCCTCAGAACCCAGGGTCAGCTAGGAACTCCCCAGATGACCCCTGGTTCCATGCACAGCAGCGCTGCACAGCTGATCCCAGGCTCAGCTGTGTGGCGCTGCCCCTTTGAATGCCGCCTCCGCGTTTCAAAGCCACAGCATCTCACAGCTGATCCCAGGCTCAGCTGTGCGGCACTGCCACTTTGAAGTACTCCCTCTTCTCCCCCTTTGCTGCCTCTATCTGATATCTTATTAACATGCCAAGTGTAGACGTGCTATTTTGAAATAAAATATTTCGGAATAACTATTTTGGATTAGCTTATTCCAAAATAACTGTGCAGTGTAGATGTAGCCTGAGTGAGCAATCTGCTTCTGATGAGGAGGAATACGTTTTATTTGCTTAAATTTTAGCCTGTATTGCTCAGTAAAGCTTTGAAGCCAGTCCATGTATCCTAAAGCACCTCAATCTCCCATGTGCTTGCTGGATAATAGAATCCAATGGGGAAATTTGGGCAGCCATTGTTAAAGAAAACTGTCAAATTTTATCATTAAACTCTTCCTTAAAAAGCCATCCTTTCACATACTGACTGTTTAGCTTTTTGCCTACATAACTTATGTAGGCAAAAATCTAAATAATTCTAAATCTGCATTGTTCTCAAGTTGTTAAAGTGTTAAATAACTTGAGAATTACATGAGAGATTGTTAGATAAATAACATTTTAAATCTGTTGTGATTCACTCATGTATATCTTGAAATATCTAGGACCAGAAGGGGTGATATAATGCTAGAGTGACAGCCTTAACTTTATATTTATTTCCTTTTTCAGTTTAAATTGGAACTTCTTAGTTATTTTAATACAGTTTTTATTTTTAAATTTGATCTATTCATCTGTTTTATTTAAAGTAATGTAAAGTGACACTTAATTCCATCATATTTGGCCAATACGTAACTCAGCTGTCCTGCACCTTGGGAGATTCTATGGGGTGCTCATCTGTCATATGCAATTTAAGCTAAAATGTCACTGTCTGCAAAAGCAAACATTATTATAATTTTTGTAAACATCAAAATTCTGCAGTTATAGATGATAAACTAGTTTAGGTTCTGTTTCCATATATTTGCTTTGATGACATTGTCCCTTGATTTTTATAACAAAAACACAAAGATTCAAAGACTTAGCAAAGACAAAGATTCTTGCAAAATATTATCTCAGAAATTGTATGCCTGCAGCAGCCTTGCTGTTACATAGGAGAGGATAGAAAGAGAAAAATGGATCAAATGATATCAGAGTGACAGCTCCCCCTATGAAAATAATTATAAACACTGCAGTTAATGTGTGTAATTCACTGAAGGTTCTAACTATCTTCTTTGGCAACTCTCACTAGGCCCTCCCAGATGTCCCCTCAAATAGCAGGTACTGAAAATGTTGAATTAAGCAGTTTAATTTACAATGAAATGAAATGAATCTCTGTAGAATAAATCAAATATCTCACCCATGAAGGGTAATTATCTTTCTTTTTCTCAAGAAAGAGAAATCCAGTACTGAGCTATAACTCTTCTCACATCTGAAGTAACAGATGTTACTTCTGTATGTGAAAGAGAATCTAGGTATTAATGTTTTGATATATTTTAAAATAACCACAGGTAAAGAAATTCCATGGCATAGTATAGTAATGAGGACACCCATATTCTGAAACATATATTTTCATTTTTTTATTATTTATTATGCAAATTTAGGGATGGATAAATAAACCAGTGCGTCATATAATCTCTAATTATTTTAACAGTTTTAACTTGAGAATAATACAGAGTCAGAGTAGCAAATATTTATAACATTCTACTTTTGAGGCTCAGTTCAACAGTCCATTCACTGGTACTACTTATTTGATTAAAATTAAGCACATTATATTGGAGCTTAAGAGCTGCAGACAAAACTAAGTCCCAATCCTTCATTGTTTACTCCCTCAAGGTATTCCAGCAAACCTACTGTTGCTGCTTAAATGAGTAAGTATCATGATCAGCTCCTTGCTTCTTATTGCTATTTAACAGTTGTCCCTTGGCAGCAGCATTGGTTTTATGATGAGTACTTCCTCCCCCCACACAACTGCCTTTGAGAATTATGAGGGATTTTTAGCAGCATGACTTCCATAATATCTCCCTTTGGAATCAAAGGAAAGAAGCTGAACTTTGATTAACATAATTTGCAATTTTCTCCACTTTTGTCTTAATAAATGTTTAGCGCACAATATTAATTTCCATTTCGCTGCCTTTGTCATAGCCATTACAGTTTATTTTGTCCCAGTTTCTTTGAGAGCGGTATAATTTTGAAAAAGAGTTTAATTTCTCCATAAATCCTTGCAGCTTTGGCAGCCCTTGCTATTGACTCTCTTCTACTATGCATAGTCAGCAGCTTCATAGAGTGAACTCTTCATACGGTATTGGTGCAGAGTTTTCTCTTGAAATGTGTGAAGTTCATAGGATGTGTTTAAAGGAGAAACAGTTGACTCTGGGGCTATGTCTACACTACATTTTTTTGCGGAAGAGGCAATGCAAATGAAGTGCTCATTAACATTTTCTCGTTCTTCATTTGCATAATCTCTTCCGATGCTTTTTGCGCAAGAGGTTTTTGCGCAAAAACAAGCAGTGTGGACGTGTCCGTTTTGTGCAAAACCCCCTTTTTGTGCAAGATCCTTATGCCTGTAAAATAGAGGCATAAGGATCTTCTGCAAAAAGGGGTTTTTGCACAAAATGGACAAGTCCACACTGCTTATTTTTGCGCAAAAACCTCTTGAGCAAAAAGCATCGGAAGAGATTATGCAAATGAAGTGTGAGAAGCTGCTAATGAGTGCTTCATTTGCATTGCCTCTGCCACACCCAAAAAACACCAGTGTAGACATAGCCTGGGTCCTTGTCTTGTTGTTCTGAATATCTTGCGTAAGTTGTGTCATTTAACATGTGGCTTGCATGCTGAAGAGAAGGGAAAAGATAACCAAATATGCAAACAAGGCAAACTTACGGTTATATACAATTCAACACTTAACTATCACATCTCCACTACTTGAGACTAAACATGCCATTTGCCCACAAGAAATTTCCTGCCTAGCAGAGCAAGTTCTGTTACATTAATGGGTAAAAAGGACATTCCATTCTTGCAAGAGTAGTAGTAGTTGTTTGTATAATGGTAAAGGCCCCATCTGAGATGCACTATCCTACACACATAATGCATAGACCACACAGTGTCCCTATACATGTTGAAAGACAGTTCCTTTCATACAGAGTTTACAGTCAAGACACACAAAGACTAGGAAAAAGGTATTCTCCCATATTTCCAAAACTGTATGATCTAAACTATCACGTTATCAGAATTTCTTCCTTGTCCTCCTTGAATCTCATATTGGGGTTAAAAAAAGGATTCACATAATACAGATGTATGGATAATAAAGTAGTTACCATTGGTCAGGACTGTTGCCTGTCCTGTTGATTGTACATTAGTTACATTGATTAATTATATAAGCCAATTAATACTTTGTAGTTTGGCAAGCTTCTGCCCAGTGATCAGACCCAGTCCTAGTGCCTCATAGAAGTTACAGATACAGTAACACATAAAGACCTGTGTGATGTTGTATGGTTAAAGATGACCATTTATATAATAAATGAGGCCTGCATCAAGGCACCAAGGCACCATGAGTCAACATGACTTGATGCCTCCTAGGTCAATAAGGGTATGTCTACACTGCCACCCTAGTTCGAACTAGGGTGGTTAATGTAGGCATTCGAAGTTGCAAATGAAGCCCGGGATTTACTTAAAGTATAAGAAGTTTATTGACTCATTAATCCAAATAAGGATTGAGTCAATCATAATTCTTATATGTGATTGATAAACTGCAAAGGTATTCAAAGTATTGCATTTTTTCTTCTGCTATGTTGCTAGTTATTCTGCTTGTAAGTGATCCCACAATGTGTGACAAATCTCTCTTTGGTCATTCCTTTAGTTTGCTAATATGCATAAAATATAATGCCAGAAATGCAGTGCTTTATATTTTCAAATCAACATATGAATATTAATGTAATTTAAAAGAATATAACCTCATGAATCATATGAACCTTTTGGAACTGAGCTGAAGAAATGGAGAGAATGTAGTCTCAGTTATGAAAAAGTGTTGCATTAGTTAAAGAAAAACGTGAACTTTCATGCATCCTATGACCAGTCCAATATGTTGTTTATAAACCTGACAGTGCTACGCTCTCTCCATATCATCAACTGCTTCATGTCAACAATGTTGCATCAGAATATAGCTAAAAATACAATCTGTAACTTTAATGACATTTATGGTGTCTTTCAATTAGTTACACTTTATTGTTTCTTTGTGGAATTTTTGGGAGGGTGTGGCAGGGTTCATGTGGCATCTAGAAGTTTTAAGAGGAGGCCGTTGGACTAGAACCTGGATAGCAAGTCCTATATGCTGCAAAGGAATGTCTTTTGTGAATGTCCAGCCTTCTTTTAGGGTTTCTCCTATTCTGTGAAATTAGTCAATGCAAATTCTCTTCCTGTGTAGTAGACCTATGGTCCTCCAGGTGGCAGCCTCCATTGTGTAAATCAGGGACGGGGAACCTAAGGTTCAGGGGCCACATCTGGCTCCCTGGCTTGCCTGGATCTGGCCTCTGAGGATCCCCCCCCCCCCAGAATTGGGGAGCCTGCGCTGACCCACCAGCTCCCCCGGCATCCCTCCACAGGGCTGGAACACACAAAATCTACTGGGGCCCCCTCTAAGGCTCTGGAGTGCAAGGGGAATGTGGGGAGTGTCTTTCTCTTTCTCAGTCGGGGGGGGGACACATTAGTGAGGGTTAGGTTTTGGGTTTTAACACTTCTCACTTGTGTGTAGCCCCCAACTGATTTTTCTGTAGGTGAGTGGCCCCCAACACAAAAAAGTTTCCCCACCCCTGGTCTAAATGATCAAAGCATCTTTTTGTGAAAGTTAGATGGTTGTTCTTCACACCTCTCCCCAAAGAGAGCACTAGTATTCAGTCACCTATTCCTCCACATTTATTGTCTTCTCATACAGTACCATAGTCTGAGATGGCTCCATTCATCCATGGTGAATATCTACACTATAGAGGAAAAAAGCTGAGGAACAGACATAAAAAAACCCATCAAGACACAGGGTATTTTTCATGAATAACCCCCTGAATGCAGTTTAATAGTGTTGTCCAAATGATCACCTGACAACAAACAGGGCAGAATTAAGGCACAGGCACTTTAGTACCATGACTTAAGATCCAGCATGTGCCCCTGCAATCATGCTAGCCGTCATGATAACAAATAGAAACTCAAACATATTAATTGAGAATAACTGAGGCAGAGTTATTTGTCTGAGTCTACAGATAGCCTGAAACAATAGCAGTGAGATGAATGAACTGCCTCTTTCATCTCTGTGAGCTATTAACTCCAAGATACACTATTCTTCAGGACTTTGTCAATGCCCTCCTCTGCACACCCACAACTGAGGTCTGTCTGTTTGTGGCAGGAGAAGAGGGCTGTCATTCTAGTCCATCAATCAAGCAGTTACATTCTGGATGCTGTAGCAAATGCAGTTCCTCTTCCTACCACCTAGGGTTTCTCCAGATGGAGAAGGAACCCAGGAGGAAAAGAAAAAGGCCCATGCTGTTGTCCTGCCTTCTTTTACCGCCATGCAAAGGTTTGAAGATACAGTGATGTGCCTCAGGACTCTGTTTGATCTGGCCCTGATAAATGGGGGGATCCAACCTTTCTGAATTAAATATTATGTCAAGTGATGAAATCACCAGGAATATGTCCCATCAAAACTGGCAAGCCTAATTACAGGAAATTTTGAGAACCAAGTGAAATATCTGAGACCTTAGATATAGAAATCACAAATGCATGCCTGTTTCTATGATATGCTGGAGGCACAACAGGAAGGTTGCTTTGCTTATAAATGAGGGTCTATTCAAATCTGTATGAGTCTTTTGCTTCCAGAGATAGGTACTACTGTGGTAAAGAGAGTCAGCTATTTGTATCAGGTGCCACAAAAGGATTTTCTGTATTTTTACCCTTCCTGCGCTTGTCCCCTTAGTAGATTCTCCACAAAAGAAAGAAAGAATCTACCCCAAGAATCCATACAGAAAGCTGAGACAATTTTCACTCATTGCACTTTATTTATGTGGGCTTCTCTTGGAGCATTTGGCAGAAAAGATAAAAGTAATCACTGAGGGGCAAAATGTCCCTTCATCCTATCTTATGTATCATATTATGCTTTTGAAACTACAAAAAAAGTTATAACAACTGTGCTTTACATTTTAACACCATTTCTGCCTCACATTCACCAGGTTCTTTTCAAAGGCACAGTGGAACTGGAGACTTTCTGTTCTGAAGGCTCCAGTCAGTAGAAAGACTGATAAAAGCTACAATTCATTCTCCAGGATTTTCACAACCTGCTCCTTAGTAACTAGTGTGCTATTTCTATTGTGGGCTCACTCTATCCTAAACAATCAACAGAAAGGCAAATTGTCCAAGTGGAATCAATTCAGAAATAGAGACCTGTTTGTTTGACTTCTTCATTTCCTGCAGCATTACCATCAACAAAGCAAAAAAGGTACAGATTAGACCTCCCTGGTCCAGCGCCTTTGGGAACTGACTAGCCCCGAACAAAAGAATTTGACAGACCAAAGGAGGTCCCCTGGCACTCCAGCCCTTTCACCCCTCCCCACCACCTGCTTTACTTCTGGCCCTAGCCAGCTCTCCTCCTCCATCCTGGCTAGACAGCCAGCCCTGGCAGGGCTGCCAGATGCTGACCCCTCTGCCACCAGGCTCCTGGATGGCAAGGCTCACTGTTGCCCTCCTGTCACTAGGTCCCCAGCCCCTGAATTTCTGGTTCAGAAACATTCATAGTCCTGCTGGACTACAGATGTTACTGGACCAGAGAATCCTGGTTTAAGTAGGTGCAGCCTGTACTTCCAGTATATTTCCCTCAAGAAAGTGGATTCATTCATTTATCATGACTCCTGATATTCTGAAATTGCTATTTATGAATGATATGAAAATGTAATGAAATGAGATCAATCCACCTACCCTGTAAATGGTAATAGTGACAAATACATCAAACTTGACAGTCTCATCTGCACATTCTGAGTGTACTCCGCATGTCCATTTTGTTTTATGGGGGGTTGAAGTTCGATGTTTTCAAATTTCAGGCAATGTGTTGGACCCTGAAGTGTTTCCTTCCACAAAGTCAAAATTGTTTACTACAGCTGCAGAGCTACAGTGTCTATTTCATAAACAAAGGAGACCTAGGTCATAGCCGCTGTGTTAAAGCAATCACACTTAACAAATAGCATGTGGGAAATCAGATTAATTCTTCTGTGTAGGGAAGAAAACAGGTTGGGATCTACATGGGGACTTAGACATTTCCATACTGAGCTGCCTAACCAAGTCTCCCGGTGTGTCAGGGAGATTCCTATTTACAATGAAAAAGCTCCTGTCTTCTGATTTAAATGTTATTTCCTCCAACAATAACACTATTCCTCCTGATTAGCCCAGCCATTCCAGTTCCTTTCTTTGGTGTCTGTACTTTGGCTTGGAGGGGACGTGGGGTCACAGATGTGCTCCATGCGCTATATGTTGAACATGTGGCCCATGAAACTAGTCCCACTCCACAAGAGCAGGCTGTTTGGGGGTGTTGGATTAGCAAAGGGTGGGAGTCAGATCAGTGCAGGGATTGGGAAGCAAAGAGGAGATGCGAATGGTGGCTGGATGTTTCAGCACCAACTGCCGGCATGCAAGTCTTTCCCAGAGCATTTCAGTCCAGCTCCCAGGAGTTCCCCACTCCCAATCATAAATCTCTCAGAAATTAATTTGAAAATGTGGGTCAGAATAATTCTAAGCATCACAATGTCCAACTTTAAGGCATCTAGAAAATCAGTGTTATCCACATAGCCCAGTTGGGCACCTAGGCTGCCTTGCTAGTGAGCAGGGAGAGGTAAATGCCTAAATATTTTATGATGTAATCACCTGCCTCACTATTTTGTAGAAATAGTAATTTTCTAAGGAAAGTGACCTATTTCTTGCTCAGCTGTGTCTTGGCAGGAGATGGTGCTGCTTCACCTGTGACTTTTAGTCCATCTACTAAAGCATTTGCATGTAGGGTGGGAGTTTTAATCCAGTTTTAATCCCCCCCTCTCTATCAGAAGGAGAGAGGATTTGAACACTGGTCACTCCTTCTCGGGACAGCTATGCAACCACAGCACATGGGATATTCTGAGGAGGGCCTCACTCAATCTCTTCTGATTAAAGAATTGTTGGAGAAGTGACACTGAGACCAGGGTCTCCCATGTCTCAGATGGGTGCTCTAAAAGCTGGACTATATTCATTCTCTCCTTCTTGTGCAATGACTGTTCCACTGTGTATAAATACAAATCTTCTGGAATCTACCAGGGTCCAGTACCCCTGCTCCAACCTCTCTCATTATTTTTCTATAATGCAACAGCTTCAACAGGAGAAATCGGGAGAGCTCCTTATCAGAATAGCTCACTGCCTTAGAGCACTCTCACCAAAAGTGGATACTAGTTCAATTCCCCCATCTTTATCGGGGGGGAAGAAAGAGTTTGGACAAGGCCCTCTCTTCTCTTCCTCTGACTCGGGTAATTGAACGTGGGTCTCCCACATCCACAACAAGTGCTCTAACCACAGGGTTATAAGTAAGGTGCCACCAGGATTTAGTTGCATAAATACCTTTGTGGACCACACCCAGAATCTAAGGTAGGTATGAACATTTCCTGGAGGAATCAGTAGTACAGTTCATATTCAGAAGGAGATATGTTCAGGAAAGACAACTATTTGCAACAAACAGCAACCCTTCATGTTCTTGCTGTGTTGAGGAGGAAGAACAGTTCTCTGGTCAAGTAACAACTGGTATGAGTCTTAGAATTCCTTATAATAGTGTTGGGTTTCACAGAAGTTCAATACAACTTCCAGGAACTGAGATGAAAACATGGATGGAAACGAGGAAGGAAACTGACAGACTACAGATGCGGAGATAGGCTCACCTATGAAATTGCCTTTACAGATTGCCCATATTATTTTCAGAGATTTGTGTCTTACCTCAGAGACACAGGGTATATCTACACTGCAGAGTTTTTCCAGAATAACATCCATTTTTCCAGAAAAACAATACTTATGTCCACACTGCTATTGCGTTCTTTCGACAGAAAGTTGAAAAAACAGAGGGGGTTTTCTGATGGTGGTAAACCTCATTTTATGAAGAAGAAGTCTTTTTCCGAACAAGCTTTTTTGAAAAAAGACGTGTGTGGATGGGAAAGAGGGAGTTCTTTCGAAAGAAGAGGAAAGAGGAAAAAGCACAGGTGCCTGGTAGCCACTCCATCCAAAGTAATCACAACTTAAGTGCAAGATAGCGTCCAGTCAATGTGGACGCTATCTTTTGAAAAAACACATCACTTTTTCATTGCGCTTTTGTTTTGTGGATGCTCTCTAAGTAAGTTTTTTCAGAAGATCTCTTCCAGAAAAGTTTCTTCCAAAAGAAGCCTGCAGTCTAGACGTAGCCACGGAATCTTTTCAAACCACTAACCATTAGGTTTGTGATTAGGGTTGGCTGGAAAACAACACAAAACAATTCAAGGTATCAAAATTTGTTTCAAGCCAGAGAAAGAGAGAGCTCAATAGGGCAGTCACATATGAATAATGAAAAAGCTTTTTTCATATTTTAAAGTCTGTCAATTAATAAAGACCCATGCAGGAAATCAACTTTCAAAAGCACCAGAAATCTGACCTGTAAAGCTGAACAAATTAAAAAAAAAAATTCATTTCAGACAGCCAAAGCTCTGAAGTATGCAGTAAGATCAATAATGATTCCACTAGCCACTAGTTATTGGCCATTGTGTTCACTTATGCAGTGCATAAAAGTTAAAATATTGTAGAATTTGTGGTGCAAATTATAATGCTAATTGATTGAATATTCATTTGCAATTAATGGAATGACAGCAGGCTTCATAACTTTAAGTTCATGTATGAAATTTTTGTGTGATTTAAGATAGAGGATCTCAAGTTCATCTGTTGTCTTAATGTAATCTCTCTTTGTTCTTGTTCACAAAATAAGCCTGTCAACATTCTGATCCTTAAGTGTAGTTTGGTTATTAGATTTTCATTACATTAGACAAATGTCTGTTTTCTGGGACTTGTTAGACAAAGTGACACAGACACATTTCAGCAAGATAAATAGAACAAAAGAGTAAAAGAACTCGATTTTTCCTTCACAAATAAGCATTTTCTAGAAATAATAGTTTCCCAAGGAAAGTGACATATTTTTTGCTCAGCTGTGTTTTGGCAGGCTATAAGGAAATAATGATACATCCTAGTATACCCTAAATTCTATCTATTGCCGATAAGTCACAGGTTGGATTTTAAGTTTTTGTTTTTCATAACACCATTATTTTTTCCCCCTGAATGATTGCAGAAATGTTAAGAAACCAAAGCTGAAAAATTCAGCTCTTTGAACTCATGTTGTTTAAAATGCTCTCAGGGCATACTTAGTATTTGACACTTATTGTCCAAGCATACTATAGGCACACTTTGCTCTTAACATGCAAGAGTGATTTTGTTGTAATTTCCTACAACAACATTTTTAATTTTGTTTTATAAATGTTTGAAAAACACTTGCAAAATTAGTAACATTAACTATCTCAGCAATGTGTTTCAAAGTCTTTGAAAATTTGAACTATAGCTTCAATCAACTTTGCTTGTTCTTGTGTATGTAAAACATACAACAACATGACAATGGCTTGCGTTGTGGGTGTTTGATAAGCAATGATTCTGTGCATGGAATAATTCATCGTGCAAAACATAAACAATTGGAATCTAGACTCAATACTTTTGCAGGATAACTTTGACTAATAGGGTATGTCTACACTACAGCGTTATTTTGAAATATCTAATTTTGAAATAATTAATTTGAAATAGCTTCTTTCGAAATAACACGTCTACACACAAAATACATTTTGAAATAGCATTTTGCTATTTTGAAATAGTGCGTCCACACTGAGTGGACGCTGAATCTCATTAAGGCCAGCTGAAACCAGTTCCAGCAGGGCATCAGGTCAGGAGTTAGTTTGTGTGGCTGCTGCCTGAGGCTATCTGAGGCTTGTGCTTGAAGGGCCCCCCCTGGACAGCTGATTCTCAGCTTTCCCTGCTTGCTTGCCTACCTCACTGAGGGACAGCAAAGCATTTTTGTCTCTGCCTGCTTTGGTTGCCCTGACTTGAGACACCACAGCACTCGGCACCATGGAGCCAGAGCTGTCCCTGGGCACTCTGGTGCTTCTCGTGGATGCATTGCCGCAAGCCTGGCTGCACTTTCTGCAGGCTGCCATCTGGGAGGTCCATTGGGTGGCTGTCAGTATCCAGGAGGTCCTGCGGGAGAGCTTCCACCCTGAGGAGCACTAAGAGCCTCCCTGGTCTGCCCCACTGAAGGCTTGTGCCTCATTCCTCCCTCACGTCCTCCCACTTACCCTCCCTAACTCCCCTTCCTGTTGTAAAATAAAATGCATGTATTTTCATGAACACAAATTCTCTTTATTGAACAAAACAGGGGGCGGGAGGAATGAAACTCTGGTGAAACTGGGGAAAGGAGGCGGGTGAGGGGAGAAGAGATGGTGGGAGAGGGGAAGGGGAAACCTGGGAGAAGGGAGCTGGAAGGGGGAAGCAAAGGGAAGAAGGGGGAGGGGAAGCTCAGGGTTGGGGGTCTCACTGGACCAACCTGCTCCTGGGTTTGCATGTGGCCTTTGGTGGCCAGGCTGGCAGCTATCCTGCCATAGACGGCCTCGTTCTTCCAGCTAGTGCGGAGATCATGGACTTTGGGGGCATCCCCCCCAAACCTGAATAAGGATCTCCACCCTGGACCAGGAAGGCTCCCGCCTTCTCCAGGCCCTGGCAGGCTCCTGGGAGCTGGCAGACTGCTCCTGGGGATTGGATGCCAGTGGCTTGCTGGCTCATGTTTTGAGGCCAATGGGTCAGGGGCAGTGACTGCTGGCTCTGGGCTGGAAGGATTGGAGCTGGCACAGGCACTGTGGCCAGAGTCAACCCCTTTAAGGGCTCCAGGGAGGGGGGAGGGAGAGGGAGTGGCCTTGGTTGAGGCTGGAGTGGCCACCAGGGCACCCTGGGAAGGCTGGAGGCCCCCTCTTTCAAAATAAGTGTCTACACAGCACTTATTTCGAATTTGGCATTATTCCTCATAGAATGAGGTTTACCAAATTCGAAATAAGCGCTCCAGTATTTCAAATTAATTTCAAAATAGCGGTTTGGCTATGTAGATGCTAGTAAAGTTATTTTGAAATAATGGCTGTTATTTCGAAATAACTTTGCTGTGTAGACATACCCATAAATACTACTACTACTGCTACTACTATTAAATGCTTTCTCAGGTAGTTTCAGTTAAAATGGTTAAGTCATTTCTTCTGTGCTTTACAACTTCTGAGAACTACAGAAATAACATACAGCTGAGTTTAGAGTAGACCTATGATAACAGTTCAAAGACCCCACCATGGCCTTAATGTATTGGTTCCTTACGTCCCTTCATCTTGTGCTTGTGTGGATATTTTGTAACACTTCTAAGACCTTTGAGTTCTGAAATGGAGAATTAACATGTTCTCTAGAGGATGGACTACAAAGAGCTAGAGTATTTCATTTCAATAGGCAACACATAGAGGAGTATGGAATTGTGACGATCTTCCCATATAGATCAACGTGATGATCTCATTTAGTCTGAAGCCAGACTGGAGTCTGTGTTGTGTACGTGGCAACAATCCTAGTGCCATCATGTAATATGTTAGCCGGTAAAATGTCAAATGGCACAAGGCCAGCATTTTGCCATGCTCTTGGACAGAAAGCTGACTAGATTGTTGGGCCACATAGTTGTGTTCAATGGCTCGATGTCTGGTTGGTGGTCGGTTTCAAGTGGAGTTTCCTAAGGATCAGTTCTAGGGCCAGTTTTGGTCAACATCTTTAATAATGATCTGGATGAGGGGATGGATTGCACCCTCAGCAAGTTTGTGGATAACACTAAACTAGGGGGAAAGGTAGATATGTTGGAGGGTAGGGATAAGGTCCAGAGTGACCTAGACAAATTGGAGGATTAGGCCAAAAGAAATCTGATGAGGTTCAACAAGGACAAGTGTAGAATCTTGCACTTGGGTCGGAAGAATCCCAAGCATTGTTAGAGGCTGGGGACCGATTGGCTAAGTAGCAGTTCTGCAGAAAAGGACCTGGGGATTAGAGTGGATGAGAAGCTGGATATGAGTCAACAGTGTAGCCAAGAAGGCTAATGGCATATTAGGGTGCATTAGGAGTAGCATTGCCAGCAGACCTAGAGAAGTTATTATTCCCCTTTATTTGGCACTGGTGAGGCCACATCTGGAGTATTTTATCCAGTTCTGGGGCCCCCACTATAGAAAAGATGTGGACGCATTGGAGACGGTCCAGCGGAGGGCAACCAAAATGATTGGGGGCTGGAGCACATGACCTATGAGGAGAGGCTGAGGGATTTGGGTTTATTTAGTCGGCAGAGAGAAGAGAAGAGTGAGGGGGGATTTGATAGCAGCCTTCAACTTCCTGAAGAGAGGATCCAAAGAGGAAGGAGAGAGGCTGTTCTTAATAGTGACAGATGGCAGAACAAGGAGCAATGGTCTCAAGTTATAGGAGACCATTATAGTCTCAACTTGAGACCATTATAGTCTCAACAAGGAGCAATGGTCTCAAGTTATAGGAAGGTGGTGAAGTATTTGAATCAATTGCCAAGGGAGGTGATGGAATCTCCATCCCTGGAGGTTTTTAAGTCCCGGCTTGATAAAGTCCTGGTTGGGAGATTTAGTTGGGGTTGGTCCTGCTTTGAGCAGGGGGCTGGACTTGATGACCTCCTGAGGTCTCTTGCAGTCCTTGGATTCTATGATGTTATGATTCTTTTTAAATGTTGATAGCTAGCTTTATTGACCTGACTGATTCTGAACGAGATAATATTCTGAACCCTGGGAAGTCAATATTGAGTCTCAGCTTTACCAACATTTCCACTGCTTACTGAGCTGTTAGAGGACATTTAGGGGTAAATTTTAGCTAAGCACAGAACACTGAGAGCTAGGACTAGTGGCTGTAAACAAACTTTATGGGACTGCGGGAAACTGTCCACATCCATGAAAAGTGGACATCCAGCTAAATAAAATCATTCTGGATGATGGATGTTTCTGGACGAGAGAGTTCTGGATTAGAGAGGTTCAGCCTGTATTACCTTACAGAGGGTGGTGATTCACTAATACTCAAATATATAATGTATTTAGCTGTTTCAAATGGAATATCTTGATATCTGTAACATTTTTGGCAGGGGTAAATGGCAATCTTGCCTGGTTCCTCTCTGAGGTAAGAGGGAGGGTTGATCTTCATCTATTAGAAAGTACCACTATAACAAACTTATTATACATGGAATCAAAAGTGAAAGAAAGGCAGTGCACCACTCCAGCAAGAAAGAGCTGGCCAGCCATCAGGCACGCTGCTGCAAGTGGGAAGGCATGTCGCGTGGCACAATCCTGCTGGCTCCTGGAACTCTTCTGGAGGCTGGTACTGGCAGCAGCCCCATTTGCCATGTTAAGCAGCAGGCAACCAGGCAAGTTAAAGGAGTTGGTTGGGGGCACACAATAGGAGGTGTGCATGCTTTCAGTGTGGCCCTGGATGAGGCGTCCACATCTCTGCTGCCCCTCTCTCGCTGTGTTGGCTGGATGCTGGGCAGTGTAGGACCAGGATGAGTGTGGGGCAGGGACCCATCTACCAGCCAGGTAACTTGTGTGGGACTGCCCCAGCCCTGAGTCCCCCACCCCACACACACACTGCTCTTCACCCTCCCACTCCAGTCTCCTGGCGTGAGCTCCCTCATACAACTTCAACTGCCTGCCTTAATCCCATCCAAACCCACATCCACCTCAACCTCCTGTCCTGAGCCCCCTGCATTCCACCCCCCACTTAATTTTCTTACAGGTAGTGTCACGTTGCACCCCCAATCTCCTGCCCTCCTCCCCCCACACTTGTGTCCTGACTCCTGCACCACCCATGACCCAACTCCCTGCCCTGAACTCCACCCCACAGTTAAATTTCTTACAGGTACTGTTAAATGCCCCCTACCCTGAGTCCCCCTCAAGGGGGGTTGCAATATGAAAGTACCTTTAAGATATTTAAATTATTTTTACCCCTGTGTAAATAGTGGAGAACATTTTATGTTTTTATTGCTTAAAAACAAATAATGGTATGTCTATGTAGTTATGACTAGAACTGGATGGAGAACAGAAATTCCATTTTGTAGATTTTAAATTTTCAACATATGTTTACATTCCTCTTTGGAATGAAACCCAAATATTTCAAAATTCTCTTCTGAAGAAAATTCCAGGGAGAGAAGTGTAGGAAGAGAATATCAGAATATAAAACACAATTTTTTTTAACCGAAAAACTGAAACATTTTGTTACCAAAATGCTCCAACTATGACCATGCCAATCTCAGGCTGTTTCCTTGGATTTGGTAATGAGAATGGTATCTTGATGATGAGAGAGAGATCTGCTTAGTGAATTAAGTATGAAGTGTTGTATATATTTGATTTCATTCAGCCTTTTTAAAAACCAGTTTGGACTGTGAAGGTGAATACATGGGATTTGAGCTACAGCGTGTCCTCCATTGGCCTATTTGGAAAGGGGAAAGTATTTTAGCCCTCTTCGAAAGAGTTTCTTCCTTCCTGTACTTCACTTCCAAAACTCTGCAGATGTTTCTTCATTGGGGATCCACGCAGAAGGAGCCAGATGGAGCTGAGAAGGAAGAAGGTATTTTCACTCTGAAGCACTATATCTCGTTAAACATGTGAATACCCTAACAGATACCAGAGGGCATTCCAGCATCATTAACTCTCCATTAGATTCTGTCTATGACTGCTTTGAGCAATTCTAATCTATGGTAATGTCCATGCTACTAGGAAGACTAGAAAATCTGTAGATCCGTACTTAGTGTCACATAAGTATAAGTGGTGCAACACAGTGGTTGAAACAATAGTCAGGCTAAGAGTATGGGCTGAGCCAGAATGTGCAACTGGAGTTGTGATCAGGAGACAAGCCAATAGTCAGAGTCAGGACAGAACCAGTGTTGTGATCTGGAGACAAATCAATCATCACAGCCAGGAGTCAGAGGATTTGGAAGAAGGTTAAGGCTAGGGCTGGAGTAAGAGATGGCACAGGAAACAGCTTTTGCAGCTTCTGTGTTACTGTTACTACCAGGTGTAAATGGTGATCTGCTGTCCAATCGAAGGGCACAGTTAGTTAGTGAGGGCTGAAACACAGAGAAAAAAGAACATAAAATCACTCTTTCCAGTTTAGTCACCATTTATCTGAAGTTGGAACAAAGTTACATACTTAATTGCTCTCTCTTTGTTTCATACTTCCATTAGTTCATTAAAATCAAACTAGATTGCCGGGATAACTTGTTCACTTTACACATAACTGATGTATTTTTCCATGCTTGCATTGTCCTAAATATCTATCTTATTCTAAAAAAAGGGTTTTAAAGGACTGCATTTTATTGGACATTTTCAATATTGATCGTTGAAATCCTTTTCAGCCGCTTTTCAAATTCCTGTTTTCCATATGAATTGAACTGTACTTCTCAATTATATTGTATTTGTTTAATGGAGCATGTGCACCCTTTTAGGTCTAATGGAAACTGCTTCAAAAACTCTGACAAATTGCTTGTTTGTGGAATGACATAGAACTTCACAATGCTTTAATTATGCAGACTGTTGACAATAATAAAAATTGGCTTTATTGTGAAAATTAGTGAAATATGTTCAAATGTTTCTATACTATAAGGGAGTTGTATACTGCCTCCCCATTTCTTTTCACTAAGGTCTTGATTTGCAAGTGCAAGTGAAAGATTGACTTTACATTTCCAGAGATGATTAGCTGCCAGCTCTAATCAAATTGAGAAGTAATTAGCAAATCAAAACTTGATTAGCTCTTTGCTTGATTTACTAAAATTATAGTTTATGCAGTTTAAATGATGGGGGAGGGAAAATGTCTGTTCTCCATACATAGTCTGGTGTGCTGCAGTGGAGGAAAAGTGGTTCTTAAAGGCTTTACCTACTTGAATATTTAGCACTATTATTTCCCTGAAGGTGATACAATATAAACTAATTCTTCCCATCTTTTCACCTTTAAAGTAAACGTTTCATGAGTTGCTATTTTGAGGTAGCTGTTTGGGATATGTGTGACCCATGCTACCTGATTTTCATTCTCTGTGCTCTTCTGCATTAATAAAAGCACTTGAGTCTTTTATGGACTTATTTAAATGTAAAAGTTATGCATTTGATTCTGCAGAAAATAAGTTATTTTATTGGTTCATATTTTGTGACACGGCCTGGGCAGGGTTTAAAGTTGAAAGGCTGTGTCAAGTCAGGATAACTGAGTTCTATTTCCATCTCTGCCATCTGCTGGCTGTTTGACCTTTGAGATCACTTTTAACAACCCTCTACGGGTTTTGTTTCTAGAATAGATACCATTCATTTTGCACAAGGGTGATGATGTAGGTCTTAATTTATGTTTCCAGAACACATCACCTTGAGACTAAATTGTTGTAATGGACTGCACACTGAAACTATTCAGAAACTGTAGCTAGTGAAAAATGTTTATTAATTGGTATTGCAGTACGGGACTATGTAAAATCAGTGGTTCAAAACCTTCTCTGACTCCCAGTCCCAACATGCACCCAAATGGAATCTGAAGTACTGGTTTTACCCTGTAAAGGCTTAAATAGTTTGAGATGAGGTTACCTGAGAGACCACTGGTTTTGCCTTTAGCTTTCTGCCACAATTGAAATAGCAGGAGTTCTTAACCTGAAGCTTTTCCATGAAAACAAAAGGGAACAGCTGCTAGGACTTTTTCTGTGAGGGATATTCAGTTTTGAAACTTGTTCCAGTCTTGAACTGCTAACAGACAGATTTTTGTTACCATTTGAACAGGCCACAGTTGCCCCTCTATCTCTTAGGACCTGCTTCAGCAATGAAGGTAAGAGTGTGGTAAAGTGTTTTGCTGGATCAGTCAGGCCTTATCAGCAACTGAGCTAACATGGTGGTATAGAGAAATGTTTCCAGTGCCTAGCTGGTGTCTTGTTCATATACTCATGGTCAAACTGATCAGCAGATCTAAGATCAGAAAGAACTTACCAAATATGTCAGATTGCCTAAGACCTCCCCTTCCCTTCACTGAAGGAGTTGTGGGTCACCTGCTGCATTTAGCTCACCTAATCAATTACCTATCATTGCAATGGTCTTAGGTATTGATTGTACCTTAGTCTCTCTTGTTTTGTGCCTGCTATAATACACAGATTTGTTTCCTAGAGACTGAAATGTATTGGCTAAAATCAATATAGGAGTTTGTGGGTGAAATTTAATGGCCTGTGATATAGATGATGTCCAACAAGATGACTTGATCTTCTACCCTGAAACTATGAAATGCACAGTCATTTTTAATTTTTATTAAAATATTATTACCAGTAAGATGGTTGCCTATATCTTTATTTTATAAATTAAAGTAATAAATGCAATAACTCTTTATTTCTTTTCATGGATTTTATACAAATGATGTAAGGATAGAAGAGCTGTAAAGTATAGGTCTGTCTTACCAAATGCAGGCATTACGAGCTGTGTTCAGCTGCAGCTGTAATGCTGAAATAGTTTTTTGCCCACTGAATTCCAATAATGCACCTAAAATTAGGGTTGCCAGATGGTTTAAATCAAAAATATCGAACACCCCCCCCCCAAAAAAAAACACTGTTGAGAAAAGAAAAGGGGGGTAGACCAAAGTTGTTCAAAAATACAAGGCCTTTAAGGCCTTTGGGGTTTTTTTTTTTTTTTTTTTGCCAGTGGCCATCTTGTTTTCTTACTCTGTGTGGGAAAAGAGCGCCCCTGCAGACCCAGGTAAGTGGGGAGGATGGCGGGTTCAGGGGTGCTGACGGGGGGTCAGGGAGGTGACTGGGGGCTGGGCCTGGTTGCTGAGTGTGTGTAGGGTTGCCAGGTGTCTGGTATTTTCGCCTCCTATCAGGGAGAAAAACCAGAAAATACTGGACATTTTAGGTGTCTGGTATTTTCTGATTTTTTTTACCGGACAGGAGGCGAAAATACCAGACTATCTGGGTTAATATCGGACACCTGGCAACCCTACCTAAAATCTGGTTCTTGGCCACAAGCAAAGAAGCATATTGACATATAAGAAACTGAAGTTTATTTTTTTAATATTGTTGTTGCATATACTTGGTAGAATTACAGCTTCTTATAATACTTTTTAAGAAATGTCTCCAGTTTTGTTTTATGGATTGTTCTTCTCTTAGCTGTAACATGTAACTCTTGTGCTTATAAATACAATCCTTAGTACTGCCTGGACAGTTTCTTCAAGGTGTTGACTTGATCTGTAGTTGGTGGTGTCCATAACAATGTTTTTCTCCGTTGTAATAAAAAACACATTTTAATTCATACTTGGCTTGTATTCATTGCAGAGGTAACTGCAGTGGAGAGCACCTCCACTGAATTCATATAATTACAGAATTTGTGGGTTAAATATATCCTTGCTTGAATTCCATAAAAAAGTTTCAGCTTCACTTTTTTTGGAAGGGATTGAAAAAAGTAGGCTGAGATGAATTTATAAAACAGATCTATTCTCTTAAATATGTAGGAACTGCTGTGTCCTTATCTTAAAAACAAATATTACATAATTATAATTAAATAATTATAATTCTATAATTCTATATAATTAATAGAAGACTCTTGCGATAAGCATTATACTGCTGTAACAGGTGTGGGCAAATACTGGCCCACGGGCTGGACACTGGTGTGCTCCTACACTGCCGTATTTATGTGTGCTTCCACAGGTATGAGGGATTGAAGCACCTGTTGGTTGCAGATCACTGTTCCCGAACAATAGGCACTGCCATTGTCTGTACCTGCAGAAGGGCAGGTAAATATAATGGCAGCAGCCCACCAGTGGCTAACCCTGGTGAACTACCACCATTTTACTGCCCACCCCTGTGCTATAATTTGCTGCAGCAATGGGCAAACAGGGCTAATGACTGTGCTGCATGAGTGGCTGCATGATTGAACCACAGCAGTGCTTTGACTGGATGGAGAGAGAGCCCATGGCTCTGTCAATGTTGTCAGCACACACCTCATTTCACGTGCCCTTAGTTTGTGTGTGTGTAGAGGAGAAAAATCCTGCACAGATGGAGACCAGTGGAATATGGCAACCCTGCACATGGGCAACAGTAAATAAAATGTCTTGTGGGCCTCACACAGGACCCCAGTGAGCTACATGTGGCCCTCAGGCTGTGGATTGCCCACCATTGATTTACTGTGTTACAGAAATACTGATATTTAGGGAGCCCAGTTCTATCGCATGTAATTGTGAAATCTTGTCACTAACTTTTAGGGTGGTCTCTTGAGGCTCTCACCTTCTTCTGAATAACCCTCTTTAGTATGCTCTTAATCAGCTGCAGGACCCTAATGCCCAATTAAGTCTGCCAGTCCTTCCTTTTTGTGGCTTGCAGTCTTCTGGTTGTTTCCATGAAGGCAGTCAGATTCAGAGATGTCACCTATTTACCCTCCCAGGCCTTTCTGCTTCCCTAGTCTTCTCTGTATTCTTCCCTATATAGCAGATATTGTTTTCTCTCTTAGTTGCAGCTGTCGGTGTCTGCCTCTGATTTGCAGCTCTAGCAGCTGTGTGAGGTTATTATCAAGCTTCTTGATTGTAAACAGAGAAATTCTCCTCCCCACTAAGTCTATGCTCAGTAAGGGGTTTGTAGACCTCATTACAAATGCTAAATAGAACAAATTGAGTCAAAATTTTATATATGTCTAAGGGCAAAATAGGGCTCCTTGTTTGGTCTTCACTTGAGAGTTTATTCCAGTGACCTTTAACTAGAGGATGTTATTTTGGAAGTAGGATTTTGGTTTTCGTTTTGTATCTTACTGTGTCCTGTTTACTGGAAACAGAGATAAATAGTGAGGTGTCAGAATTTGCAAGTGATACAAAACTATTCAAGATAACTAAGTCCAAAACAGACTGTGAAGAGTTACAAAGAGATTTCACAAAACTGAGTGATTGGGTAACAAAATGTCAGATGAAACTCATACGTTGATAAATATAAAGTAACGCACATGGGAAAACAGAATTTCAAGTATACATATAAAACAGTGGGATGTAAATAGGCTGTTATCACTCAAGAAAGAGATCTTGGAGTCACTGTGGATAATTCTCTGAAAACATCCACTCAGTGTGTACTGTCAGTCAAATAAACTATCAGTGTTAGGAATCATTAGGAAAGGGATAGATAATAGGACAGAAAATACCATGTCACAATATTAATCCATGATATGCCCACATCTTGAATGCTGCAGTTGTGGTCACTCCATCTAAAAAAGAAATTGTTGAAAAAAGTACACAGCAGGACAGCAAAAATGATTTAGGATATGGAACAGGTTCTGTAACAGGAGAGATTAACGTGTATAGGGAAGTGTTATTCACCCCTTCACATAACACAAAAACTGGGGTGGGTAACCCAAAGAAATTAATAGGCAGCAGATTTTTAGAAACAAACATACTTTTTCACACAATGCACTGTCAACCCATGGAACTTGTTCGTAAGGAATGTTATGAAGGCCGAAATATGTCTAGGTTCAAAAATAATTAGATAAAGTCATGGAGGATAAGTTCCTCAATGGCTATTATTCAGAATAGTCAGGGATGCAGCCCTATCCTTTGGGTGTCCCTAGTCTCTAATTGCTAGAATCTGGGAGTGGATGATAGGGGATGGATCACTCAAGCTATGTCTATGCAGCAGCATTATTTCGGGATAAGCTATTTTGGAATAAAAGCTCCGAAATAGCTTATTTCAAAATAGTGCGTCTGCATTGCAAATGCCCATTGAAATAGCGCTGAGCTATTTGGAAATAGAGCAGCTACACTGATTGGAGCCTTGATCACATTTAAAGCCCCCCAAAACTCGCTTCCCTCCATGCTGTGCACATGCCAGGTCCAGCAGTGGCAGCATCCCATAAGGAGAGGACTTCTTTTCCTGCCTGCTGGAGGATGGAGGTGAGGGTGTTGGGGAGCTTGTGTGTGAGCAGCAGATGCTGCTTGCTGGGGAGGGCGCTACTGGGGTCCCTTCCACTTTCTTCTCCTCCCAGCAGGCTCCCCTATCAGGGATTTGGTGTCCTCTGCCTTGCCATGTCTGCCCAGGAGTGCATGCTGTCCCAAGAGAGCGGGCATGCCTGTGTGCCGAGTGCGGCACTGCTCTTCATGTGTGTCCCTAACCCCATCCTCCTTAGTGGTGGCTTGCAGTGGGAGTGCATCCCACCATGGAATTGGGAGTAAAGCAGGTCTCTCCAGAAACCCTGTGAGTAGAATCACAAGGCCCCTCTGAGACAGCCTCATTGGGGTTGTCTGCTCTGAACTGGTGCTCCACATGCACAGGCTGCTGTGCGATCCCCTTGCCAAGAAGGCTGAATGAAGAGTGTGCAGCCCCTCGCTACCTGCCAACTCCCTGTGTGTGTGTCTATGGAAAGTAATGGAACTCACCTGATGGGCCTTCCCCAGCTTCATCCTATCCATGAGTGCTATCCTGGGAGGGTGGTCCAAGCTCCAAGGACTGGCTGAGCTCCTGGCTGGTGGGCATTGTGGATTCACTGGCCTGCTCCTCCTCCTCCACCTCCTTGCCATAGGCCTACCCTCCGGGAGGGTGACAATGGACGTCTCCTGCCTAGAGTCCACAACAAGGGGGGAGGGACTGACCCCTCCCTCACCCATGATGCAGTGGAGCTGGTCAAAGTAGGGGGAGGTCTGGGGTGCTACCCCTGAGCAGAAGCCACACTCCCTGGCCTTAGAATAGGCCTGCCTCAGCTCCTTGATTTTCATGCGCACCTGTTCCTGGGTGTGCATGTGTCCCCTCTGGCCCAGGCTGTTGGCCATCTGGTGCAGAGATCCTGGAGGTTTGCCTCGTCTCCCCGGGTCCCAATGAGATCTAGGATCTCTGCGCCAGTCCAGAATGGGACCCACCTCCTCTGCCCCCAGGCAGGTGCTTCGGACCTGTCTGCAGCTGTGCTTGCAGCCGTGGGGGGCTCAGGTGGTGTTCTGGGGTCTGGCAAGGCAGCAGGAAATGCAGAACAGGGCACTGCTGTGTGGCACGGTGCTAGCAGGGCTTGTGTCATATCACAAACTGTTTCCCCTGAGTCTGCAGCTTGAAGGGCTGCAGAGGAAAGGGAACTATATAATTCTGATTAGTGTGAACAGTGTAGCTGCCAGGGAAGCTCTGGAGGCCGCTTATTTCGAAATAACTCCAGCTGCCCCATCTACAAACACCCTATTTCAAAATAAGCATTGTTCCTTGTAAAATGAGGGTTGAGGAATTTGGAATGACACACCTTTGAAAGAACAGGCTTTCATTGGAGATGCTCACTTTGTTATTTCAAAATAACACTGCTGTGTAGATGTGCCCTCAGTGAGTATTGGTTCTGTTCAATCCCTCTGAAGCATTTGCCACTGGCCACTGTCAGAAGGCAGGATACAGAGTTAGAAGGACCTTTGGTTTGACCCGGTATGACCATTCTTATGTTTTATTATAAAAACAAGTTTGTATATAGTAATTAAATATTATTGTGATGCTATGGTATGGTACTTGAGCTGTTTCTCTTTCAGATAAATTATTTAATCCATGCTTTTTTTTTTTTTTTTGTCTCTAGGGAACATCAATAGACACTTGTGCATGTCAAAGTGCTATAGCTTGTAAAATACATTTATTTTATCAGATGCCTATATATTTGGTTTGAAGCACTGCATTTCAGCTTATGTTCCTTTCTTCCTTCCCTTTCTGTGTTTTTATGGGTTTAGTGAGATATCTTCCATCCTGCCAAGGGGGAGGAGAGAGGGCAAATGGGGAAGTTGCCCCGGGTCCCAGAAATTCAAAGAGGCCTAGGGCTCTGGCTGGCACTGCTGCCCAAGTAGCAGAATCAGTGACTGGAACCATGGGCCCTTAAAATTGCTGCCAGAGTGCCACACCACCTGCTTCAGGCAGTGCCAAAAGCTGGGGAGAGGGCTGCGCTATGCTCTGGGTGGATCCCAGGCCTGGTTGCCCTCTGCCTTACCCCTTCTGGGAGCATGAAGCGTGGCCCCCTCCCTCAACTTGCCCCGTGGCCTGTGGAGGCTGTTGCCAAGTGATTGGAGCCAGACCACTTTCCTTAATCCAGCAGTAAGCAGGTACTTTGCAGAGTAGATGACAGACACACTATTAGTGATATATATGTTGAAAGAGTTTGTAATGATGTTTTATGGGTCATAGTTAAGCTTCTTACATAGAAAGTATTAGGTGTCTACATCTATATCCTGGCAAGTGAATGACTGAACTATAAAATTAGTAGAATATCTGTATAAATTTTCTTAATTGGTCCTATCTGTTGCTACTAAGGTATTTAAAATTATTTTTGTATTACAGTTAGGTTATTTACTGTAGTAAATATTTAATTTTTAGTTACCAGTTTTTGCCTGAAATGTGGTTTGGAAATGTGGCAGTAGGGTAGGGTAAATTTGATTCAAACTTTCTTTATACACTCCTTTAATAGTGAGGAATAATTAAGAATAATTTACTTTGAAAATACTTTTTAAAGGTATGACATTTAAAACAGCTTCTCTTGTGGTTTCCCATTTTGGTTTCATTTTTCATTCATGTTTGTCCACATTCTCTAGTGATTGATTATACTCATTCTTGGAGACAGAAACATATATGTTTTATCTGTGGTGATTAACGCTAGCAACCTGAGGAAGTAAGTAATGCCTCATAGCTTCTGATTGGTTCTCAGGCAGTTAGACTCACTGACAGTAGGTTTATTGTCTGTAGTACAGAAAGGGAGGCGGACAGTGGAAGAGGACTTGTAACAAGCTCAAGAATATTTCTGCTTGACAAATATTTGAGGTAACGTTATGTTTTTTCTAGAAGATGTACCTGGTATTGCTCAGGTTCTTAACTCAATTAAATTTTGCTTTTTGTAAAATAAAATGAAAATGTACATGCTTCATTTCAATCATTTCTCTGGGGTGGGGCTGGGAATGAGGGGTTCAATATGCAGGTTGGCCTGGGAACTATCCCCAGCCCTCTGTCACTGAAGCAGCTTGGGCCTAGATGAGAAGCACCCCTCCATGGCCACTGCAGTTCCAGCACAGGCATAGCTGAGGGAAGGGTCCTTCTTCCCTGGCTGGGGCAGGTCCAGGTTCATCTGTCCCCTATGCTCCCTAGCCAGAGTGTGGAATGCAGCAAGCTTTGCACTTTTTCCTCACTCTCTTACAAAGGGGAAAAGCCACCAATGTTCCTCGATAAATCAAAGGCCGGGGGAAAGGGAAAGAGCTTCCGGTCCCGCCGCTCTCCCTAAAGGGCACTTGGGGGTGGGGATGGGGCAGTCCTGAAAGGGGGAGCATGCTCCCAGCCAGCCCTTTCCACTTGTCTTGTGATTCTGTCTCTTTTCTGTATGGTTTTGTGAGAAGCAATCCCATTCTAGGTATATCCTGTTTTTCTGACAGAACCAAATTCTTACTTTGGTTTAAGTTATGATAAGAGGAAGCTGCATACAGAACTTGGTGGTTCTAGCTCTTACCATTTAGAAAGAGTTCTTGAACGACAGATTCATGTACAGACAAACTCTCTCAAATATATAGTAGATTTATAACAATAAAGTTGTAGGCATTTAACAGTTTTTTGGCTTGTCTCCATCTACTTTGAGGTCCACATTTCCAAGTAGGTCCCAAATGGAATTAGGATTATTTTTATTTAAGTAATAGAGCTAATAGTATTAGGGTGTGACGGGGCAGAACGGCCCCGCATGCCGCCAGGCCAAGTAAACGGCAGCCCAGCAGATGCCGCCGGGTCAAGCACCAAGGGCGTGCAACACGCTGGAGGGGCGTCCCCAGCCGATGACATCACCCCAGCGCCGGCCGGCATCATGACCCGGGCGCCGGCTGATGACGTCCCTGGCTGGGCCAGTGGGGCATTCAAAAGCAGCCGGGAGGCTGCCGAGTAGGTGTGAGTCCCGGGCCGGCCACAGGGAAGGCAGGCAGGACGAGCGTGGAGAAGGAGGGCGGCAGATTCCGGTGACCGGCTGGGGTGAGATGTAACCCCGTGCCAGCCCGATTGCACGAGACCACAGGCGGGGTAGGAAGTGGCCCAGAGCTGGGCCGAGGACTCCGAGTTCAGGTGACTTTAGGGGTTTGCACCCCATCCGCAGGCAGGAGGGAGGTCATTTTTCCCCCTGCCTTAGGGCCCTGGGCTGGGACTCGGGAGAGTGGGTGGGCCCGAGCCGCCCTACCTCGCCACTGGTGGGTGTAACGCCAGCAGGTGCGGCTGTGCGTCCTGTCACAGCAGCCACCCCAGTCGAAGGGAGGGAGCTGTACTGTAAGGGTGGCCTGTGGGGGCCTGGTAAAAGAAAAATATGTACAGCCACTCCCCAACTTATAGTCACCTCGACTTACGACCATCCGTACTTACGACCAAAGTGGTCATAAATGCGGGCTCCGAGTTATGAACACAATCCGTGCTTATGAACAGCGTGTTCGCAGTGTAACTCAATGGGTTCCGAGTTACGACCATTCCGAGTTACGACCATTCCAAGTTACAGCCAAGCATTTGGTTCGTAACGCGTTCGTAACTCGGGGACTGGCTGCAATAAAATGCAACTACCGACCACGACTTTGGAGGTGGCCTTTGTAGATAGGGACTATAGGAAAATGCAAGTTGTTTTCCTTTAGCGTGCGTCTACACTGCCCCCGTAGCATGAAATAAGCTACGCAATTTGAGCTACGCAAATTGTGGATCTTATTTTGAAATAGCTTATTTCATAAAGTGCCAAATTTCAAAACAACTTGCTATTCCAAAACATCCCTTATTCCTCATGGAAAGAGGCTTATAGGGATATCAGAATAGTGAGCCCAAAATAAGAGGCTTGCTGTTAAGATGCAGGATAGCTATTTTGGGATACTCCGATATTCCCAAATAGCGTAGCGGTGTAGACGTGGCCTTACTGTCCTAAAGAAGGACATTTTGCTTTTGAGGGGCAAAAGTCTCAACAGGGAGTGAAAGCTTAGCTGCCTCTTGATTTTCCACATTATAGTATTAGAGAATAGCAATTCTGTTATGTAGAGGCTGTAGCTGAACTAGAAGTGAAAATATAGATTGAATCCTCCTTTGAGAGTTTTTTTCCAGGGGAACACTCAATAGTGACCTGCAATTCTGATTTAGTACTGCAAATACAAATATGCCAGTCTCCAAATTTTGTGTGATGGAGGATGATTGTTGAATATGAAACTTTGTTTCCACAACTCTAGAAGCAATAAATTGACAATGTTTACTGGAGTGAAAGTATAGGGTTCTTTGTAGTGAATTACTGAACATTGTTTCTTTTCCATTCTCCGAAGTCACATTTGTCTGAACCAGGTGTGTAACAGCTCCATCTGAAGCATAATGAAGAGCTAGAATTTAACAGACAAATAAGTACTGTGACAAAGAGGAAGTAAGGTGAGAGGGATATTGCATTTCTATCAGAAGTGTATACGAAGAGCATCTAGGACATTGTATTCAGTTTTGGTCATCATCTTACCAGAAAGATATTGAAAACTTGGAGGCAACATACAAAAAATAAACACAAAATTAACAGGAAGATGGTAGAATTAATTAATCTAGGAAGATTAAAAAGGGCTAAAAATGTATAATTTAAGTTATATGACATTTAATGAGTCAAAACATGGCAGAAACTTGGAAGGTTACCAAGGTATACCCTTGGTGACAGAATCTGGATCTTAACAATTATTGAAGTATTTATAAATATTTTCTTGAAATGTTTATTAATGGTATCACCAACTTGATGGTATTTACACACCTCAAACATATAGGTTAAATTAGAATGCTTGATATGTTGCATCAAAGTGGATTTAATGCTATTGCTTCACTTTATCTGTGGCTATACATACTGAATACTCAGAAACTTCTTTATTTTTCCCTCCATTCTTTTTAGACATTGTTTTTTATCCAAATTTTGGTAGAAATTACAGGCCATATTTCACTGTACAATTAAATTATTTGACAAAGACAGAACCAGTTTGCAAAGTTAATTAGAATTTTCTATCACCTCATTTTCAATTAGGATTGTTGATATGACACAGTTTTTCCTGCTAATGTCTTACCGTTATCGGTACAGAGTACACAGGTTGTGCCAGTGTAGTGGGCCATCAAATAAATAGTAATTATTGAAATAATCATGAAGCTGAAACTATTTTTCAGATGTTCTAATTGTTCTCTTGTGTTTGAACAGCTGAATCATGTAATTAGTATTTACTTCATTTATGCAGCAGTTTTGATTTGCACTTAAAAGTATGTTCTTTTTTTTCTTTTTTTCTGGTGAACAAGAACTGTGCTGGAATGCAAAAACAGAAGAAACCCAAACTCAGAAGTGATGAGTTTTAAAACATTAAAACAGCTGTAATTACACTAGATGAAATATTGCTGAGAGACTACAAACCCTTTAAACTGATCAAAGATAAAGAAATTATAGCAATGCTCAATATTAACCCTGCCACTGCTAGACAAATATTTACATCTTTGGTCACTCAATAGTATTTAAATCTGGATTGTTGTACTGGAGATCAAATGTTTTGTGAAGCACTATTCAAAGGAAATATTACTTTTATGCCTTTTTAAATTCAAGTTTAAACCTCAACCAAAATGTGCATTGAAATTCTACATACTTCTGTTGATTGCTGCACTCTTTTTGTTATAGAGTTGACTATAGCTTTTCTGATATTAATTATACATATTTTCATCAATTGAATATTCAATTTAACAGTCTAAGACTTGTGTTTTATTCAATTGGTTGAACTTTCCTATTTAGTCAAGCATAGGGTTGGTTTACATCTATTAGCCCAACCATGTACAATCATATTTTCTAGTGTCTTTCCATTTATCTGCTGTCTCTAGCTTGGTATTTTTGAATGTCTGAAACTGTACCTTCCATTTCTGAAGGTAGTATCACTTAAATTTGCCTCTTTATCAGATTATGGAAAGATATATTAATGTAATGTTAATTTTTAAAAAAGGCTCCAGAAGTGATTTTGGTAATAAGTTTAATTACCCTGCCAGGCAATGGTTAGAGCTATATTAAAAATTACCAGACACACAGATAGGAATAGTCAAAACATCTTTTATAGTGATTAATCATGCATCCCCATTCTATTGAAGGAGCCAACATGTATATAGAAAAGAGTGATCAAAAAGATATAATGTACTTGGACTTTCAAAAAGCCTTTGACAAGTTCTCACACCAAAGACTCTTAAGCAAAATAAACACTTGTGAAAAAGAGGGAAGGTCCTCTCATAGATCAGCAACTAACTAAGAGATACTGAAAAAAAGGTAAGAATAAATGGTCAGTTTTCACAGTGGAGAAAGGTAAATAGCAGGTTCCTACAAGGATTAGAACTGGGACCAGTGTTATTCAACATCATCATAAATCATCTGGAAAATGGTGAACCAGGAAGTTGCAATATGTGCAGATGATACAAAATTTCTCAAGATAATTTCACAGCAGACTGTGAAGAATAGCAAAGGGCTCTCACAAAATTCAGTGACTAGGCAACAGAATGGCAAGTGAAATTTAATGTTGACAAATGGAGTGTATTGCACATTGGAATACAGAATTCCAAATATACATACAAAATGATGGGATCTAAATTAACTGTTACCACTCATGAAGGATTTGTGGAAGTCATTGTGGATAGTTTTTTGAGAGTATCTGCTCACAACATCTGTAGTGTCAGTCAAAACAGAGAATATAATAATATTATATAAATTCACAGTATACCCACACACTGAATACCACATGCACTTCTCGTAGCCCCATCTCAAAAAAGATATTATAATTGGAAAAGGTATAAAGAAGAAATACATATGTGATTAGGGGTATGGAGTAGCTTCCATCTGAGGAAAAATAGAAAAGACTAGGACTGTTCAGCCTTGAAAAGAGACTACTGAGGGGAGATACAGTGGAGCTCTGTAAAATCTTGACTGATGTGAAATATATGAATAAGTCACTGTTATTTACCCCTTCACATAACACAAGAATGAAGAGTGACCCAAGGAAATTATCAGGCAACTGATTTAAAAGATACAAAATGAAATACTTCCTCACACAGACCACAGTCAACTTGTGGAACTCCTTGACAGGGAATGTTGTGAAGACCGAAAGCATAACTGGTTTTGAAAGAGAATTGGATAAGTTCATGGAGTGTAGGTTCATCAATGGCTACTTGCCAAGATAGTCAGGGATGCAAACCTATGCTCTTTGATTTCCCAACCTCTGATTGGGAGAAGCTGGGACTGGATGATGGAATGGATCACATAATAATTGTTCTGTTCTGTTAATGTCCTCTGACTTGTCTGACACTGGTCACTGTCAGAGACAGGATAATGGACTAGATGGACCATTGTTTTGACCCAGCATGACCGTTCTTATGTTCTAGTGTACCATACTTAACATCAGCCCACAGCAAATATGGCCATGTTGACTTTTCCCCACATTCAATATCTTCTGCTTCCAGCTGGGGATTTCTCTTCCTCAGGAGAATTTTCATGTTCACTGCTACTATCAAGATTGTTCTGAGATTGTGCCAGAGAGGGAGATGTCTTTGCTAGCACATGCTGGGCTAGTGGTACAGCCAGTATGTATGGTTATTGCTGCCATATGTTAGAGCAGTCCTCCAACTACTGCAGTTTTAGTCATAGTATCCACAGAATCATGGGTGAAAAAGAGAAAAAGATAGAAAGTTGGTGGAATAGCCTCCCCATTGCAATCTTCAGATATGTTGAGTTTAGTTGTGTCCCATCTGATATTGATTTTGAAGCAGGAGCAGCAAGAAACCTTCGCTTCCTTCCAGGCAGCTGTAGGTAACCTCAGAACCATGGATGACTATAAGAAAATCACTTGGGAAGGGCTTGTATCTGAAAGCAGGAATAAAAAGGAGCTGGTTGTCCAGTCACCAACCTTTCTATCATCTTACAAATATACAGTGCCCACCAAACTTTATTTTGCTTTGTAACATTAAAAACAAACAAACAAAAGTTTCAGGTCATAATAACAAATTATCTGAAGAATATAAAATCAAATGTTCTACTCAAGTATCAATTTTTATAGAACAAAACACTAGTATATGCTATAACATTACATAATGTAATCTGAAAGCCTTGCTTAGTTGCTACACGACACACTTCCAATTATACTGGCAGGGGGGGACAACAATAATTTTGAAGAATTTGCAAACTACAGTTTGAAACTCCATGGTCCTACTGGGTAAGAGATGTTCTGGGACCAGAGAGTCCCAGTGGAGGGCTAGCAGCTGAGAGCCCTGCAAGCTGGCAGGACGGTGGGGCTTCCCAGCAGGTCTGCGGGAGCCCCACATGCAGCTGCAGGATCCAGGTACAGAGGCTATGGAGCTGCCTGGAGCAGGAACCTGGCATGCAGAGGCAGCAGGGCTGCAGAGTGCAGCACTGAGGGCACGTTTGCACAGCAGGGCTAGGTCCAAAATAAGCTACGCAACTTGAGCTATGTCAGTTGCGTAGCTTAAGTCAAAATAGTGTATTTCAACTGTTGGTGTCTACACAGCAGGAAGTGCGAGAAAGCACTCTTCCTCTGACTTCCCTTACTCCTTGTACAATGAGGGTCACAGGAGTCAGAGTAAGAAGGAGTCCTCCAGCTCGACATTATTCTGACACTATATAGAAATAACTGCTTGTAGTGTAGATGTGCACTTTATTTCGGAATAACATCAGTTATTCCGAAATAACGCTGCTGTGTAGACATAGCCTGGGAGCCCAATACGCAAAGGCACTGCGCTGCCAAGCACTTCAGCAGGAGCCTGGTTTGTGATGTCAGCGGGGCTGCGGGGCACTGCAGTGGGAGCCTGGGGAGCAGAGGCAGCAGGAGCTAGTTATGACCGCAGCAGCCTGGTGCACAGAAGTGACAGGGCTGCCCAGTAGGGGCCAGTGGGAGTCGGGAGCCAGCTTGGAGGACAGTGGTCAGGCCAGGGCTGGAGGGGACTGGCAGCAGGTGGTTCAGAAATGACCACCCCTGGACCAGCAAAATCCCTCATCTGGGACGGGTCAGGTCCCGAGGGTGCCGGATCAGAGAGGTCCAACCAGTAGTCAAAGGCCACATTCATCCATGGTATTTATGGAAGAGATGTGGAGTCTGGGATGGAGGTTGGGTGCAAAAGGGAGCTTTGGGGTAAGGGTCTGAGGTGCAGTAGGGGCTGTGGGACCTGAGAAGAAGTTTGGGTGAAGTAGAGGGTTGTAACCTAGGGCAGAGGTCTGAGGTTCAGGGTCCGGAAGGGGTATGGGTATAGGATTCTGACCTCCAGGAGAGGTGCAGGACAGAGTGTAAGGTCTGGGAGGGTGTTGTGACCTGGGGTAGGAGTGCAGGAGGGGATCTAGAGATTTGGGTTGTGACCAAGGTGTAGGGCATTGGGGTGCAAGATCTGAGAGGAGTTTGTGACCTAGAGGAGGGGTGTAAGATAGGGCGCAGGGTCTTGAAAGGGGCATGGGTGCAGGAGTGAGGGTGCATAGGGTTTGGGGTATTGCCCACTCCTACTCTAATCCTTTGCAAGGAGGAGGTGGAAAGAATTAAAAAAGTGGGCTGAGTCCTAGGATTTAAGATTAAAAGGATCTTTCATGAGTTAATTGTTTATATTATGTAAGCCCTATAACTTTGCAGTTGACTCAGTTAAATATCTAATACATCAGAAAAAGTAAGTGGAGACCCCTTTTTCATTGATAAGTTAATAAGGTTGCAGTCTGCTGCTTGAATCTATTCCTGTGTGCATCTTCCATTCACCTGCAAGTCCTGATCAATTATCTACATTCTAGAATACTGACTTTAGGAAGAGCTGGCTTAAATATTTAATTACGTTTTTGTCTTCTAATATAGAATATAAATAATGATTACATTCCCCTTCCTTGGCAATTGATTAAACAAGACCATTATTTCTAAAGTTACATATATACAAGTAATCTCAAAAAATGAGCTTTTTCTATTTTCAAAACACAGCTGTGAAAGAAGTAGGCATTTTCTAGTAGTTGTGAACATCATAATCTATAAGACTGTATTCAAAGTAGGTTCCACCATGCCAAAATACCACTCTTTGCATCTTCTCTCTCAAAAATGGCATATTTAAAGTTGAATGCTAAACTCTACTGTTTGAGTTGTTTTTGGATATTAGAAAAAAATGACCACTTGAAAGACACAAGTTTAAACAGAATATATTATTTTTCTTGACAAACTAAAAATATAAATCAATTTACTTGTCTTAAAAATGTGTATCAGTATCTCAGGCACTGATCATTTTCCTCAGAATTCACCTGGCAGTCACTTCTGCTTTTTATACGTTGGAAAGAACATCAACTTCTTCATAGTCCTCTAGTGGTTGGAACCTTAAGTATGTTAAATAGAAGGTTATTTTCTGGCAAAAGTAAATGCAGTTTCTAGAACTGGTAAACAGAGAAGTCTAGTGACTGAACAACCAACTGTTAAAACCAAAGTGATGTTGGATATTAATTCAGAACACTTCTCTGTAGAGTAATTCTGCAGCAGTCAAACAATATATGTCTGTCCTTATTCTAACTTTAGCAGAGACTTCATAAAATGATCTGAAGTTATGCAACCTGAGTGGCAAGATGACAGTCAGCCTCACGTTATTACTTTCTCTGAAAATTTATGTCAACCACTTAGATTTTGTTGCATACCCTCACTAAATATTCATTGCCTTGTGCTTCATTCTTTGTACATATTATATGTTGTATTTTAATTAACATATGTTCTGTGTTCATTATGTATCTGCTAGATGTCACTAAGAAACTGGTTCCTCTGGACTTGAGTATATGATGTGTGAGCACCATCTCGCCCCCTCTCTCCAGAGAGAGATTGAGGTTTACTGATGCCTATGTAAATGCTTAGACCAGAACTCATTAGACAATGATTCTTTTTCAGGGGGTGTGATGTCAAACTGAAAGATAACATACAAAATGACAGGAAAGGCACATTTTTTAAATGTTTCCCTCATTGTTTTTTTAATATTTAATATGATACTTTATTTTAGCTCAATTTGAAACACTGCAGTTTGTAGGAGTCTTTCAGTTCTTGAAATGTATAGGTCACATTTGAAGCCGGTTGCTTTCAAGCAGCCAGCCACCAACTAATATCTATAAATGTTTCTCCCCCTGCGTCTCTCTATTAGATGCCTTTTTGGTCATGTTTCTTCAGGAAAAAGTTAAATGGGAGGCATGGCGCTGGTGGAGGAAAGGCAAGGGTATAACTTCAAAACGTAATGTTTTATTTTTATCAAATTAAGACTGCTATCTGTTTTGTCTGGGATACTTTGTGCCTCACAGTATACCTTAGTTGTTAGCCTAAGGGGAATGCTTAGAGATATTACAGATTTTAAAAAAGGATTTAAAATAGAATAGCCTCATAAGCCAAATACATACCATGATGCTATGTTTATATGGCATAAATTTTCATGAATACTGTTACATGAACACCTTTTGTTTCATGTATAATTTTCTACATTTCAGTCCATTTGCTAATATTGCAATTGTGAGTAAACACGCCTATTCTCAAACCAATTATCATTATAATGGGCTTTAAAAAAGAAAAAGTAGATTATGGTAGATGGCAAAATCCCTCCTCAAAATGTGAAAAAATGAGATTAATCTACGTGACATGAACACATTATGTAATAAAGTAAAGTTGTAAGATTCAGATATTAGTTGCTGTTGCTTCTGCTATAGAAGAAACTACTAGTATTACTGGAGAAATCCTACCAAGGTTTTGGGGTTTTTTTTCTATTGATGCTAGCTGCCCAAAGGAGTGAAATTTACACAGCTTTACTCCAAGATGAATATTAGTTGTAGTTTGAGTATGGAGAACACCCTAAAAGGATAAGGAAGATTTTGGCTTCTGCTTTTCTCCCAACCCTGTAGAACTTTCACGGCATTTATATTCCTAGCTGCTTTATTTCTGAGTCACCTTTTTTTTTCTCCTAGTATGTGCAACACCAAAATAGCAGCAGATTCATATGATTAGGAGTAGGGATGTGAATGGGGTAATGGGTTAACCTGTTACCCAATAAACATCACTCTTACGGGTAACCGGTAACCTGGTAAGCATCACCCTTAATGGGTAACCAGTTAACTGATTGCCCGGTAAGCATCACCTTAATGGTTAACCATTACACGGGAGCAGCCCCCTGTCCTAGCCCACCATGGGCAGGGGGTTGCTCCAGCCCTGTAGATCTGCTGGCTTCCAGACTATGCAGGCTGGGAGTCAGCAGCCTTGTGCGGGGCTAACACGGCAGCCGGCAGGGAGACTGCTGCTTCTGGCACCATGTGAGGCTGCCAACTCCCGGCCTGCGTGGGATAGAAGCAGACAGTCCAATGCATAACCAGAAGCAGCCGGGCTGGAGCAGCCCTAGTTAATCAGTTAAGTTTTAATGTTCAACCCGATTAGCTAATTAAATGGGATATTTTACATCCCTAGTTAAGAACAATGTAGGCATGGTGGCATCTAGAATGAACTTCCATCTTGAACAGTCCCTTGCAAGTATTTTTCCCTTAGTCAGGAAGGGAGGAACATTTATAATATATTGAATTGCTATTAGTGTGCAGACTTAGATGTATTTATATAGAGTTTTACTCTGTGAAACCCTACTGTCTCATTCTAGCTCATGAAGTGCATCTAGGGAAGTGGCCTATATATATATAAAGGATCTCCTGAAGTTTGTAGTTTTATTAATTGAAAGACAACATACACTATACAGTAAGAAAATCACTAGTCCAGATCAAAGAGATTCATTAGGCTCTTGGTTTTGTTGTCTTCTGCTGCTCAATATGAACACATTTTAAGCTGCAAGAAGAAATGTTTAAAGTAGCACTTTTAGTCTTTATTTGAAACCTCTTGTTCTCCTTTAGATCACAATATGTCTTGCAGAGACTGTAAGAATCAGATCATAATACTTTGATCATTCGACTGTCTTGTTTGATTAATATTTTCATGCTAAGGAGTATATCAGCAGGGGGCAGGTTGATCCCTGTGGCTTATAATGGGCAAAGTAAGAGGGGGGAAAGAAGGTTTCTTTTTTGAGACTGTTTAAGATCAGTGATTTTCTTCCGTCTTCAAGGTTTAAAAATAATGCTATGGATAGATAGTCTTTGCCTCTGAAAAAGATCAGATATCCCCAGAGAGAAGGCTGGTCAGCATGTTCAGTGCTCCCCTCTGCACATCCCTCTAGCTCTCTAAAAGCAGCCTGATACCAAAGTGAAATCAGAGTTGAGGGGAGAGGACCTAGCATATGGTATGTAGTAAATTTTTATATAGTAAAAATGAGGTGTGAGTTTCCAGTATGTCTTAAGTACTACATAGGTACTTCTACCCAAGCAATTGTCATTAATATGGTTGACTGTTTCTCTTCCCTCATCTTCAGCAAAAAACAACCTGCCATACCATAGGAACTGGCTTTTGGTGATTGGCTAGGCCAGACAAAATCTATACAAATTATCATTAAATAGCTAAAAATTGCTGTTCCTTTTTTCATAAACATGCAATATGTTTCATTTGTGTTGCTTTGTCATTTTATATGTAGCTTGTGAATGTGTGGGTAGCCTTGTCTTGTTTCCTGTAGATCAAAAAAACTGAATTACTGTTAAGTTCAGTTTACTGTAGGATTTCCTTTTAATTAGAAAATAATCCGCAAATTGTTTAAAACATTCAATCTTGCCCATTTGGTAAGTAAACATCTTTTAAGATTGCCTTCTCCATCATCATTCTTCAGATAAGTTCCCTTTAGGAAGTCAATTTTTTTTTTTTTTTACTTTTTCCAATATAAATAATGAAATAAAATATCAGCAGTCCATTTCTTGTATTCCCCTGGTTTCAGTTGAAGAGATGTTCTTATGACATGTTTCTTTGCTTTGCTAAAAGGTGTCTGAGTCTATTACATCTGGCACCTGGAATTTTGTGGCAATAAATTATATTATTGTTCTTCCAATGAACAAAGCTATTTAGAACTCATCCACTTGAGCATTATAAACCACATGGTATGTGTCCCATTTTCCCTGTTAGCATATTTACTGCTTTTAAAAGAGTATCAGTTGAAATGTAAGTGTGATCACACTTTGTCTTGTTCATTAAAAAATGCAACCTTGTTGTTTGAACTGCTGTTTACCATGCTTCTCTTCACAATGAATACCAAAGTTCTAGCCTTATAGTGTGACTCATTTTATTAGTGATCTTGTCATATTAAAATATGTTTTTCTTCAATAATTGATAAGATGAAGGAATCCGAAGTGCTGCAACTACTGCACTTTTACTCAGATGACTTTTCTATAAAGATGCTATGCAGCCATCTTTCTAAACAGAAAGTGCATTCTTTGCCTAAGGCCAAAACAATTATCTCTAATATCATAAAGAAGATAAGGCACCGCATGTGGAAAAAGGACTTGATATATGTAGTTATGAATTCTAGTGGCAAACTCACTGAAACGTGAAAAGGTACAAGGGTTATTTTGAAAGCACAGTAGTGAGCTCTCTGATATGGTAAACATCGGTCTACACCAGGGGTGGTCAATAATTTGTTATGGGGGAACCACTCCAAGAATTTGGAAAGTGGTTGAGGGCCGTACTCTTTCATATATTAATAGAGGAAGTATGAGGTCTGGGGTGGAGGTTGAGTGCAGAAGGAAGCTTGGGGTAAGGGAATGGGAAGCAGGAAAGGGTATGGGATCTGGGAGGGAGTTTGTGTAAAGGGGGGATAGGGTTGTGACCTGGGGCAGGAATATAGGGGGGGGTCAGGGACTTAGGCTGTGATCAGGTGTAGGGGATAAGGGTGCAAGGTCTGGGAAGTGATTGTGACCAAGAGGAAGAGTGTAGGAGGGATGCAGGATCTGGGCAAGGGTATAGGGGCAGGGTGAAGAGTGTTTGGGTTGCATAGGGTAAAGGTGCAATAAGAGGGCCAAAGGGTTGTGGGTGGGGTGCCAGAGGCAGGCTCTTACTGGTGGCTCTCAGCCAGCAGCCCAGCTAGTTCCTCAGGCAAGGTCCCTGCCTTTCATGCTCGTGCACTGGCTGCAAGAGGCCATGTGCAGCTGTGAACAGAAACTGGCCAATCAGAGCTGCAAGATTTTGCTGGGGTCTTGGGCTGCACGTAAAACCTCTCCCTCTCCTCACACCTGAGCTCACAGCATTCAAAGAGCTGCTCTGAGCAGAGTGCAGGGATCAGGCAGGAAGGGAGACTGTTGGAGGTTCCCGTAGGTTGGATCCTTTCGCTTGATGGGCAGGCAGTATTTTGCCTGGTATACAGGGGAATATTTCAAAAGATAAGAGTGATGGTTTTACATTTTAAAGGTTTGTGACATGCAAGAGTAGTCTGGTTAAAGAAACTGATATCTTAAACAAGATAATAAAATGGGTTGAAAGTTAATTTATGTATTTAATTTATTATCAATGTAGATTTCACTAATCTTTTAAAATTAATCATTGATAAACTATATTTATAGCCTTTTTGCTCCTGAAAATGTAATTTTATGTCCTTCTTGTGCTGGATGGATTTTTCTAGCATGCAAGAATGACATAAATATAGAATAATAATTTATGCATAACTAATCATCTGGGGGTTTTTACGTCAGAAAAACTACCAGTGGGACTACTCTTATGAGTTATTCATGATGTGCATATTGCAGGATCAGGCCCCAAGAGTTAGCATGTTTCAGATACTGTCTCTGCTTTCTGCCAGTGACTAGTGGCCTGTATGTGGGTATGTTTTGTTTGTAAATTAGGAATATTCTTCAGGGGACTACTAATTTTAAGATCAAATGACATTCCTATAGATAAATCCACCATTCTTACTGAAGCAATTTATCTAGATGTCTGCAAGAGAGGCCTAAGCATATAAATACACTTAATTTAGAGAAAACTTTTCCACTAGGGAGGAAAAGAATCTATCTAGTACAAAAGTTTTTGTTCCAATATAAGCATTAAATGTTGTACATAACTTCAGCAACATATTTTTAAGTGAAAATGTGGAGGAAATCTTTACACAGAGGTTTGCTGGAGAATAATCATATTGACTAAAGATCGTTTCTATACTTCCAATACAACTATACTGGAGGGATAGCTCATTGGTTTGAGCATTGGCCTACTAAACCCAGCGTTGTGAGTTAAATCCTTGAGGGGGGCTATTTAGGGATCTGGGGCAAATCTGTTAGGGAAAGTGCTTGGTCCTGCCATGAGGGCAAGGGACTGGATTCGATGACCTCTCAAGGTCCCTTCCAGTTCTATGAGAGAGGTATATGTCCATATTTCTATCAGGAAACTTTGAGTATATGCCCTATATATATTTTTCTAGATAAAGTGTAGATTGGACCTTAACTATGTTCCATACTAGACTAAAGCATTGGTCCGACCAGTTCTTGAGCTTAAATATGGAATGTGGCTAATGTTGAATCTTTCATTTTAATTATTAGTTGTACTGTCATAATGAGTTCCCTAGTCATGAACCAAGACACTATGGTGCTATGCCCCATACAAATAAAGAACAGGAAGATAGTCTCTATCCCAAAGAACTTAGCATCTAAGTAGAAAACAAGAGAAAACAACTGGACATGACAAAGGGAGAACTACCGGGAGTCAATGAGATGATATTGGTCATGATAGGTATTGATCTCAGCATACAAACAGTCTAATCATGGTCACATTTTTTGTAGACATCATGGAAAAGGAGAGTTTAAAGTACTTGAAGGAGAATAATTTTAATTTGTTCTGTAGATGTTTATGGGAAATTCCCCCTAAGTGTGAGGGGACAGCCTGAGAACAAGCATGAAGGACTTTGGTGGGAAATTGTGTTTGGTGGAGGCTGGCATCACAGGCTGATCAGAGGTATGAGATGACATTTAGAGAGAGAATGAGAACTGATATGTAGGGTTGAGATGGGTCATTAAGAGCTTTGAAAGTGAAGACAAGTGGCTTATGTTTGATGCCATAGAGGAGAAGCCTATGAAAAAGATTAAAATAGAGGGGTGATGTTAAAGCAACAGCTAGGAAAAAATCTTTGCAGCAGCACTCTGAATGGAGGTGGGTTATGAGATATGCTGAGAGAATGAGTAGAGAGGCATAAGAGAACCAGGAGAGGACAGTAAGTCAAGCAAGAACAAGATTTTAAGAAAAGTAGCATAGTCGAAGAAGAAGAGTGTGAGAGAACTGGTTCTCAGCTTTGGCTGGAAAGTGGTCATCAGAAACTTTGGTGAGAGCAAAGCCATAAACTGACAGCAAAATTATTAAATTCGTCAGAAACAGGGAGCCTGGCAAACAATCAGTGGGACAGCTGAATTATCAAGGTCCTAATGGAGCACTCAGGAAAGACAAGGCCATTGTGGAGACGCTAAATGAATAATTTTCATCAGTTTTGACTGCAGATGATGAAAGAGAGACCTATACACCTCAGCCATGCTCTTTAAGTTACAGATCTAAGGACTGATCCAGATTGAGGTGTCAGTAAAGGAGGTTTGGAATAGTAATAAGTCATGATGAGCAGATGGCATTCATGCAAGAGTTCCAAAGCAACTCAAATATGAAACTGCAGAACATGAGTGTATTGTATAACTTATCATTTAACTCAACCTCTATACCACACACAGGAGATAGCTTAATGTAATGCCATTGAAAAAACAAAGTTGTCCAGAGACAATCTTGGCAATTACAGGACAGTAGACATTAATTCAATAACCTGTAAATCGGTTGACACTATTGTATAGAACAGAATTGTCAGACGCAGGGAGATATATAATTGAGTGGGGAAGAGAGAACACAGCTTTTTTAAAGAGAAATCATGCCTCACCAATCTATTGAATTTTTAGGAGGTCAACAAATAAATGTACAAGGACAATCAAGTTGATAGATTGTTCTTGGGCTTTCAGAAAGGTATGGACAAAGTCCCTCACCAAATGCATTTAAGTAAAATATGCTGTCATGGAATAAGATCAAATTAACGGCTTAAAAGACAGGAAACGAGTAGGAATAAATAGTCAGTTTTCACAGTGGAGAAAGATAAATAGCAGGTTTCCCCTAGGATCTGTACTGAGACCAGTGCCATTCAACATAGTCATAAATAATCTGGAAAAGGGTGAACAGTGAAATGGTGAAGTTTGCAGATGATACACAATTTCTCAAGATAATTCCAAAGCAGACCTTGAAGAGTTACACAAAATTTAGTGAAATGTGATGTTGACAAGTGCAATGTATTGCACATTGGAATACAGAATTCCAACTATATATCTATAAAATGATGGAGTCTAAATTACCTATTACCACTCAAGAAAGAGATCTTGAGTCATTGTGGATAGTTCCCTGAAAGCATCTGCTGAATTTGCTGTGTCAATTAAAAAAAGGTAATAGAAAGGAATCGACAATAAGACAAAAAATATCATGTCACTATACAAATCCATGGTATGCCCACACACTGAACATTGCATACAATTATGGTGGCCTCATCTCAAAAGATATTAGAATTAGAAAAAAATTATATATAATGACTAGGGATAGGGAACAGCTTCCATCTGAGGGGAGATTACAAAAAAACTGGGATTGTTCAGTATTGAAAAGAGGTGACTGAGGGGCAATATGAGACAGCTGTATAAAATCTTGTCTGATGTGGAAAAAATAAATAAGGAAATGCTTTTTTCTCCTTTATCCAAAACAAGAAGGGAGGCATCACCCTATGAAATAAATAGACAGCAGATTTAAAAAATACAAAGTAAAGTACACTGTCAATTCATTGTCAGGGTATCTAGCAATGGCCAAAATTATAATGAGGTTCAATAAAGAATTAGATAAATTAATGGAGAATAGGCCCATCAATGGCTATTAGTCAACATGATCAGGGATGCAGACGTGCTCTTGAACTTTCTTTTTCCTCTGATTCACAGAAGGTGGGAATGGATGATGGGATGGATCACTTGATAATTGTTCTGTTCTTTTTATTCCCTTTGAAACATCTGGCACTGTCCACAGTGAGAAGACAACAAGACAGTGGCAGATGGACCATTGGTCTGACCCAATATAGCCATTTTTATGTTATGTTCATACCAGTTTCACTAGAGTGCAAGGGGTATCAGCCTGCTTGAGGAAAATTTAGGCTTCAATTGGAGGAGAGCAACTAGACAACTGTTTTGAATAGCATGTTCAGTGACCTTAGAGCTGAAAGAAGATGAAATGATAATTGGTTAGAATCAAGGGTTTGCTTTTTTTCCCCTTTGAAATGGGAGACACAAAAGCATGTTGTATAGTGAGGGAGGAAAAAAACAAGGGGAACAGGAAGGGAGGGAACCTGCTGAAGCAAAGCTCTTTGAATGGAGGTGGATGATGCAAGGCAACTGCTCAGACTCTAGGTTGTTTCAGAAAATGAAGGCTATGTCTACACTGCAGGCTTCTTGTGCAAGAACTGTTTTTCTCAAGAGTTCTTGTGCAAAAGTTCTCGCTCAAGAGTGTGTCCACATTGCCATGTGCTTTTGTGGAAGAGATGTGCTTTTGTGCAAGAGCATCCATGGCAGTGTGGACACTCTCTTGTGCAAGAAAGCTCTGATAGCCATTTTAGCCAAAGGGCTTTCTTGTGCAAGAAACCGCTGTTGCCTGTCTACATTGCCTTCTTGTGGAAGAGCTTTTGCGCAAGAGGGCTTATTCCTCATGGGGAGAGGAATAACTCTTGCACAAGAAGCCCTGTTTTCTGACGCTTTACTGTAAATTTACTTGCGCAAGAACGTGTGTGCAGTGTAGATGCTCTGCAAGTTTTTGTGCAAGAACAGCTGTTCTTGCACAAAAAGCGTGCAGTGTAGACGTAGCCAAAGGGTTTTGGAGACCTAATCCCACTTTCCTGAAAGAAGCAGTCTTTAAGAAAGAAGTAGGACTGTGTGAAATAAATGGTTAAATGGTTTGTTGAATAAGGATGGGATTAGTCATATTCATAACATTAAGCATATGCTTAAGCATATTGCTAAATTGGGTGTCTAATTGCCCACTTCTTCCTTCAAGAGTCAACAGGATTATGCAAGAGAAACCATCCATATTCCTTCAAGAGATTGCCTCATTCCGTCTTATTCAATCTTCTCTCTCTCTCGAGAGAGAGAGAGACTTTTTCCTGATGATGTGAGAATGACATCATCACAGTGCTCTCATACTTTCTGGCCACAAAAGCCCCATCTCCTACAGCAGGGGGTCGGCAACCTATGGCTCCCGAGCCAAATATGTCTCAATAGGGAGGCAAATGTGGCTCTTTTGCAACCTCAGCTCAGCCCCCCACCCTCCACAGCAAGGAACCCATGCTGGTGCTCCAGCCTCGCACCCACCCATGAGGTTGAAGCACCAGCTTCCAATGGGGAGGGGAGAAAGACCCAAGGCTCTCCTCCAGATCCAACTTGAGGGGAAGAAGTGGAGCTAGAAGCAGCTGCATGTAGGGCTGGCAGATACTTTCGCAAAAAATATCGAACATGTCAGGAAAGAAATTGGTTAAGGAAAACAAAAAGGACCAAACTTGTTGAGCAAAAAACAAAGGGGGGGGACCGAAGTTGTTGAGCAAAAAAAAGTCACTGCACTTTTAAATCTCCCCGCTCCCCCCGCCCCCACCAGATGAGGCAGGGGAGGAATGTCCCAAGCAGCCTTCCAGCCAAGAAAAACATTTTATATGTCTGGTATTTCTGGGGTTTTTTACCAGACAGAGGCCAATACCGGATGCCTGGCAACCCTAGCTGCATGTGCTGCCGCTTCCCTTCCCCCTCCCCTAGCTGGGGGACAGCAGCACAGGGACACGCTTTCTGGAGGCTTTTCTCACTGCTCCTATTGGCTGGAATCTAGCCAATGGGACCAGCGGGAGCCAGTGCCTGAGCTATGGTTCTGGGAGCAAAAGCAAGTAAGTGGCCCCACCCCCACAAGCTGAGACCCCACCCTGATGACTCACCACCCTACCAAGACCCTGCACCCCTAGCTCACTCACACACACCCTCCACAGAGATCCCCTCCACCGTTACTAAAAACAATCAGTACTATTGCATTTTTGAGCAAATGTTTGGCAAATTTTGCATGGACACCAGTTGCTGTGTATCTCCTTCGGTCACCTTTCATTTTTAACAGACTTAATAAAACTCAAAGAAACAAACAAAAACTAAACTCCTACACCCGAATGTAGAGTGGTATTTTATGAAGCCTTCAATGTTGGTACAACTCAGCTCTCTTTGAACCTAGTTTGATCACTGGCTACAATAACATCACAGTAGACCAACTCTGGGAACTGGTAGAAATCCTACTTGTCATTACATGAGGACAACCTATGAGTATCTGTGGTCCACAAGTAATAAATGCTGTGTGGTGACATGGCCAACAAAAATACAAACAAAAATAAGAAAAATGGTCCGAGAAATTTTTAGTCCTCGGGGAATTCTTTCCTCGGGTATTTAAGCCAGTTCTACCGTATGGAATTCTGAATACCTGAGAGATTCAAAAAGACATAATTTAAGTAGACAAAGCCAGATCCGTAAATAAATTGACTATGTGGTTGGTTATTGTAATCTGTCAGCAATAAATACTTCAAAATGAGCTAGTGATGGAACTTAATTTTTTTAATAAAATTTCATTGAATGATTTGTATTGATTTGCCAAATCGATTGCCATGAAAGTCAGTTCACACATTTATACCAATTTCTTGAGATAGGCAATTTATTCCTTCACCTTCTGTACAAAGGGAATTTATGAAAGTTCTAAAATGCACTAAATATTTTTAATTAACACTACCTATTGAATTTGAAATGTATGTTCTTTAATGTTTGATACCTGTTATGCGTTGTAATAATGGAGCTTGGTATCTAATGTGTACTGCTTTAGAAAAAAGTATAGATGTTGTGAATAATGGAAAATCCTGTTATGGATTTGCCAGTATTGAAGTATTCATTGACATAAATATGCCAGTATTAGCATATTCAACCAGTATTAGAGGGTTTTTTTCCCTATTGACTCACCATCTGATCAAAAACCGATTTAAAACAAAAGACCTTGCCCTTTTTTAAGATAAGTAATACCCTTGCATCTTCTTATAGTCTGGCTTAACCTATCTTGTTTGTCTCAGTGCTTACCGAGTCATCACTGAGCACCTACATTTCAGATTTTCAGTCTTGTACATTGGTTTGTTACTTCTTTTCCATTGCCTCAGCTTGGTTTTTATACTGAGGGACAAGAAATATTAGGGTATGTCTACACTAGCCCCCTAGTTCGAACTAGGGAGGCTAATGTAGGCATTCGAAGTTGCAAATCTAGCCTGGGATTTAAATATCCCACGCTTGATTTGCATCTTCCCAGTTGGTCGCCATTTTTTAAATTTACAAGTCCGGACTAACTGCCCGCGTCTACATGCGGCAGGGACCCAGTAGTTCGAAATAAAGCCCTAGTTCGAACTACCTGTTAAACCTCATTCCAGGAGGAATAACAGCTAGTTCGAACTAGGGCTTTATTTCGAACTACCGGGTCCCTGACGCGTGTAGACGCGGGCAGTTAGTCCGGACTTGTAAATTTCAAAAATGGTGACCGGCTGGGAAGATGCAAATCAAGCGTGCGCTTGATTTGCAACTTCGAATGTCTACATTAGCCTCCCTAGTTCGAACTAGGGGGCTAGTGTAGACATAACCTTATATAGGCTTAAAGTGATTATATATTATGGCTTTATCAAGAAAGTCTACATTTTTCATATGATGTCCTGTGAGGGTTGCCAACCCTCCTAGTTTTACTGGGAGTCTCCTGGAATTGGGCTCTATCTCCCAGAGGCTACTCAAATCAAACCAGGAGATATTAGGCCACTAGAAGTCCAGTGGTACATCTCTAAGTCCTGAGGCAGGCAGGGCATCTGTGCATGCTGCTGCCCACACCCGCAGCTCTGGCTCCACAGCTCTCATTAGCTGCAAACTGTGACAAGTGAGACCTGTAGAAGTGTGGAGCCACCTGCCCCCCTCGCCCAAGGGCCACAGGGATATGACAGCTTCTTCTGGGGGTGACACGGGCCAGAGCAGCTAGGTAGCCTGCCTTAGCCCATTACAATGCCACTGGATGTCGCCCAAGGTAAGTGCTGCCTGGTGAGTACTCATACCCCAATACCCTGTATTAATCATGAGCCCCCTCTTGCAACCAAACTACCTCCCAGAGCTTATACCCTGGACTGCCTCCTGTATCCCAGCTCCCTGCCCCAGGCTCAGCCTGGAGCTTTCTCCCATGTTCTGAATCCCTTGGCCCCAGCCTAGAGCCCATGGCCCCTCCCACACCACAACAGATGAAAGTGAGGGAGGCTGGGAGAGAACAACAAGCAATATAGAGAAGGGGTATGGAGTGAGCAGGATATGGCCTTGGGGAAGAGGCGATCAAGAGTGTTTGGGTTTGTGTAATTAGCCAGTTGGAAGCCCTATGTTCTGTGTCCCAAGAATTTCTTCTCAGTGCCTGAAATGTCAATTTTTCATTTAAACAAGTAAAAAAAAACCTGTTTCTTGTAATTAACTACAAAGTGTTTATAAACTACAAAACAGCCTGCTGGGCCAGGGGATGCAGAAGGGCTTGATACTGAGTAGGTCCCTCTACCCATTGCTTCTTTCCTCTCTGTGGGAGAAGGGAATCCAGGGGGAAAAGTTTGGACACTGGTCCAGGGAATGAGTTTGGACACTGGTCCAGGGAATGTCTCTCTAATTCAGGAAGTGAAGAGCAAAGAAAGGAATTGGCATGTGCAGCTTTTGAGTCTTTTTGTGATGGTAAAAATATTGCCACAAATGTTCTTTTTTTTTTCCTTTACCTTAAATTGAGTGGAGCTCTCATATGCTACAAACACTGATTCTGAAAACCTTTGCCCCAGTCTGCTACTTCAAAAACAGTTTTAAAAATTCATCATAAAGCATGTTGGTTTATTTTAACTTCAGTGAGATGGCTCACATGTATAAAGGTAGTCAGGGGCTCAAGTGCTTTACTTCATGTGGCCAAACAGCATGTGGTGACAGCGTTGCCCCAGGCCCTGTCCTGGAGAAAACAGTTATAGCATGGACTGCTGACTGAACAACAGAAAGCAGAGAATAACAAAAATCAATTGTAGTTTTTGTCCACACAATGAGGAAATCAATTTTCAGACCCAATAGCAAATTTAGCCCCTAGATTAAAAAACCCTTTGTTTCCTGTTTAGTATTTATCAGGCTGGCATACTTTTTAAAAAGCAAGAGTGAGTGTGTGTGTGTGTGTGCGCACATGTGTTCATTCAATCGTTCAATACTTAGATTCTTGCCCACAGGGCATCCTTCTGCTCTCCAGTTTGACTGAAGGCAGGATGCCCTTGATCACCTTTTTTTAATACTAGAAAGTATTTCTGTTTGTTTTTACAAAGGGAGTTGTTGATAGAGATGATCTGCCTATTGCGCATTGTGATGTAGAGAACAGTGCGCTTGCTATATACATTCTAACAAAGTCCACCCAGGCTATGCCTAGACTGAAGGCTTCTTTCAGAAGAAGCTTTTCCAGAAGAGATCTTCCAAAAAACCTTCTTCTGAAAGAGAGCGTCCACACTGCAAAAGCGCAACGAAAAAGCAATCTGCTTTTTCGAAAGATAGCATCCACACTGAATGGACGCTATCTCGCATTTAAGCTGTGATTGCTATGGACGGAGTGGCCACCAGGGCACCTATGCTTTTTCCTCTTTCCTCTTCTTTCGAAAGAACTCCCTCTTCCCCGTCCGCACATGCCTTTTTCCGAAAGAGCTCTTTCGGAAAAAGACATCTTCCTCGTAGAAAGACGTTTACCAATGTCAGAAAAACCCCTCTATTCTTTTGATTTTTTTTGAAAGAATGTGATTGCAGTGTGGACGTAAGTGAAGTTTTTCGGAATAACGGCCGTTTTTCTGAAAAAAACTGTAGTGTAGACATAGCCTCGGTACCATCGAAGCTTGCCATCTTATAGTTATTAGAGGCAGGGTTAAATAAGTGTTAGCATGAAGATCAAGATCCTTAAACAATATTCATCTCCTGTTAGTGGAGACATTTTTGTCTCTTGCAATATGCCTGGGCTCAAGATTCTGAACTTAACTAAAGTGGGTATCATTGGTAGCCCAGATTTTTTTTTCCCCTGAATCTATTTTCACTTTCCCTGTATAAATATTTCAAAATTGTTCATTATCTACTGAATTACTGAGATCCTAATCATATTGATATCCTCAGGAATACCTTTTAACGAATTTTTTTAACTGGAATTGTCAAGTAATTTAAGTAGTAAATTAACTAGTCAATTTACCAATGAGAAAAAAAAATCAGACAAACCATAACAATCCATAATATTACAATCCTGGTTAAATCCTATTGTAATCCTGTGCAAATACTTGTGAAATTCTTTAGTATAAAATTAAAATCCTTTTGGAACTGGAGGTTTTCTTCAGAAAAAAAAAATCAATTGCCTACAGGATCTTTGGGAGTCTCTCTCATATGCAGTATAGAAGCAATTTAAAATAGTTTAAAAAGCCTTTTGAGTGACTGTAAAATGCATTTTATAGGTGATCACATTTTTACGCAGAGTGCTTCAATTACTGTTTTGGTGCTGTTCTATTCTAGATATTTTTACAAGCAGGAAAAAAAAGGGAGCCAGTTGCTGTTTGATTTACAAATTAATGGAAAAAAAAACAACTGAAAAATAAGAGGCCCTGCTGAGCAGGGGGATAGAAAGTCATCAGTGAACATGAAGATAAGAACTAGTTTTTTGGTAGAGGACAGTTATTCCTAGAGATAATAATTTAAATTATTTTTGGAAGTTCTCCAAATGAGGGATTTGAAAGAAGTAGTGGTTAACTGGCGTCCAAGATCAGGGAGTTCCAAACTCAAGGTAGAACATGGACTAAGACACAAACAGAAGAATGCAAGCAACTAGGCTGGAGCTGGTAGGATGTATGAACAGATGAATGCAGACCTGTAAACAAGAGTGGAGTTATGCTGGGCCTTTAATATAGCTTAAGACTGAAAACTAGTGGAAATCAGAGAAAAGATTCAAATGAGCAATAACTAGTAGATAGAAATATTTTAAAAACACTAGTGAAGGAACATTAATGAGCTAAGGAACTCACTACAGTTAAGGATTATTCATGTTTATATTTAGTCATTTGGGGACTGCCAAATACAACATAAATACTGTCTTTGAAGTTCATTCTTTCCCTTTTGCTTGTTCCTTTGATGGCAAGAAGGGGACAGCAGGGATATTATTTCTGTGTCAGAAAATCTTTGGACTACAAGCTGGATCATATTTCTTTCCATTGACCACATGGCCCTTTGTTTGTCATATTGTGCCACTGTTAAAACAAAAGGTTACCTTGGTCTATTATCCCAAAATTGGGCTTTATAACATCTATGCCTGCATGGAGATTATGTTATGCTATCATAATTGTGAACATTTTAAAATTTAATTAGCTGTTCATTTACTTGTTGTTCTTTATTTCTGTTTGATTATTTTCACAGCAATTTCAGTACAGATTTAAAATTTGCTTTCCTTGTAATTTTACTTTCCAAATTTTTCAGTAAACATGTTATGCAGTTTGCCTTCCTGACCTGGTAGTTCGTAATGATAAGAATTTATTGATTTCTAGCCTATGTTAGGGTATGTCTACACTACAAAGTTAATTTGAATTAACAGCTGTTAGTTCGAATTAACTTTCATAGGCGCTACACACGCAAACCGCTAGTTCGAACTTAATTAGAACTAGCGGAGCGCTTAATTCGAACTAGGGCTAACGCCTAGTTCGAATTAAGTAGTTCGAATTAAGGGCTGTGTAGCCACTTAATTCGAACTAGTGGGAGGCTAACCCTTCCCAGGTTGCCCTGGTGGCCACTCTGGGCCAAGCCAGGGAAACTCGTCTGCCCCCCTCCCGGCCCCGGAGCCCTTAAAGGGCCACGGTCTGGCTACGGTGCCCGTGCCAGGTGCAAGCCTGCCAGCACCCAGCCAGCAGACCCTGCACCTGGCACAGCACGAGCCAGCCACCCGCTGCCACCCAGCCCTCCCCCTCTTCCCAGGACCAGGCTGGCGGCTCCTAGGAGCCTGCCCGGGGCCGCAAGAGGTGGACGCCCGCCTGGTCTAGTGCGGAGATCATGGACCTCATCCAGGTTTGGGGGGAGGCCTCCAACGTCCACAATCACCGCACTAGGCACAGGAAAGTGGCCGTCTAGGGCAGGATAGCTGCCGGCCTGGCCACCAAAGGCCACATGCGAACCCAGGAGCAGGGTTGCATGAAAATCAAGTTGGTCCAGTGAGACCCCCGACCCTGAGCTTAGGACATAAGAACATAAGAACGGCTGTACTGGGTCAGACCAAAGGTCCATCTCGCCCAGTAGCCTGTCTGCCAACAGCGGCCAACACCAGGTACCCCGGAGGGGATGGACCAAAGACAATGGCCAAGCCATTTGTCTCGTGCCATCCATCTCCAGCCTTCCACAAACAGAGGCCAGGGACACCGTTTCTACTCCCTGGCTAATAGCACTCCATGGACCCAACCTCCATGACTTTATCTAACTTCTCTTTAAACTCTGTTCTAGTTCTCACCTTCACAGCCTCCTGTGGCAAGGAGTTCCATAGGTTGACTATTTGCTTTGTGAAGAAGAACTTTCTTTTATTAGTTTGAAGCCTGCTACCCATTCATTTCATTTGGTGTCCTCTAGTCCTTCTATTATGGGAACTAATGAAGAACTTTTCTTTATGCACCCTCTCCACACCACTCATGATTTTATAGACCTCTATCATAGACCATATCATTTTATAGACCCCCCCTCAGTCTCCTTTTTTCTAAGCTGAAAAGTCCCAGTCTCTTTAGCCTCTCTTCATATGGGACCAGTTCCAAACCCCTAATCATTTTAGTTGCCCTTTTCTGAACCCTTTCCAAGGCCAAAATATCTTTTTTGAGGTGAGGAGACCCCCATCTCTACACAATACTGAAGATATGGCATACCATAGTTTTAGACTTCCCCTCCTCCTCCTTCCCCTGGCTTCCCCCTTCCAGCTCCCTCCTCCCAGGTTTCCACCTCCCCTCTCACACCCTCTCTCTTCCCCTCTCCCACCTCCTTTTCCCAGTCTCCCCAGAGGTTAATTCCCCCCCCCCTCAGTTTTGTTAAATAAAGAGAGTTTCTATTTTTGAACACACGTGTCCTTTATTTTTCACATCAGGAAGGGGGGCTAGGGAAGGGCAAGTGGAAGGAGGTGAGGGAGGAATGGGGCACGAGCCCCCGATGGGGAGGACTGGGGTGGCTCTGCGGGCTCCTCGGGGTGGAAGCTCTCCTGCAGGGCCTCATGGATCCTGACAGCCCCCCGAATGACCCCCCCGGATGGCAGCCTGCGGCAAGTGCAGCCGGGCTGATGGCCGAGTGCTGTGATGTGCCGAGGGTGGGCACTCAGGGCACTCCAAGACAGGACTGCTTTGCTGTCCCTCATCGAGGTAGACAAGCAAGCAGGGAACCCTGAGAACTGGCTGTCCGGGGTGGGGGTCGGGTCCCTTTAAGCACAGCCCTCGACTAGCCTGAGGCAGCAGCTCCACGCTCTAAGTCCGAAGCTGATGCCTTGCCAGCACTGGTTCCGGCCAGCCTTAACTTCGGTTCAGGGTCCACTCAATGTGGACATGCTAGTTCGAATTAGCAAAATGCTAATTCGAACTAGTTTTTAGGTCTAGATGCGCTAATTCGAATTAGCTTAGTTCGAATTAACTAATTCGAACTAAGTTAGTTCGAATTAGTGCTGTAGTATAGACATACCCTTAGAAACACCATGTAAAAGTCATCCATTGAAATCTCTTTTCAAACCAATAGCTCATTTGGTCTTCTTTTATTACTCGACAAGTTCAACCCTTGTGATGTTACATTCAACTCTTCAGGTTGCACTGTCTGTTTGATTTTATAAAATTGTAGGTCATCTCACCTTTTTTTCCTTAAGATGATGATGCAGTTTCATTATATTCATCTGTGACTATGCACTGTTGTTAAAACCATTTTTCATGTATAGAAAATGGAGTTTTGGGCATCTCATTTTTGTATAACTAAATGTTTTGGAGATTTCCTGGACTTGCTTATTTCATTGACACCAGTTGCAACTTAAGGTTACATCATGAGAGCTTACCTAACCATGTGTCTCAAACCTATTTATTAGCATGATAGATTCTTTTACCTATATTATGGTCATTTTTCTCAGAGGAATGACATCTTGTCACTCAAAAAAACTCCGAGTCTCATCTACAAATTCTTAGAGGCTTGTTTTCAGATATACTGAATATACAGATATACTGTTTTCAGATATACTGAATATACAGATATATTGTGTTGGATGCAGCTGTTAATGCAAAGCACTCAGAAAATCAGGGAGACTACAGTGGTAGAATCACATGTTGTTGTTTTTTTAATATTTGATTCTGGCCACTATTTTTTTCAAGGGCCATAAAGCTGCTGTAATTTGGCAGAAAATGATTATTCTGTATTGTGAGAATCATGTGCTTTCACACCTGCTCCTCCTACTTTCCAGTATGAGATATGCCGGAGTACTTCTGGATTCTACCAATCCCCAGCTAGTGGAACAACTCCTGACGTCTGGTCATAGATACGAGCAGCCCTGAAAGGATGAACTTATGTAAAGTATTAGGGGATGTCAGGGGATCATTGTACACCAAACTTCGTGCTTCCTCCGTCACCCTTGTCCCACTTCTCCCCCTGAGGTCTTATGCTGAGAGTGTTTCTGGCAGACCTGAGCATCAGGGCCAAAATGTATTTTCTAACCTGTCATTCAGAATCCCAAGCCATTCCACAGAACAGAATTCTCTGCAGTTTAGTGCTTCCATGGCTTATAACTGTCACTTATTCTCTTAGGTGTGATCTGATTGTTTTTCCCCATACTGTATAATAATAATAATATCTTTCCTTTGAAATGCTGATGTCAGACCAGACAACCTCTTTATATCTCTGATGCATACCAATTGTCAGTTTGTCTATATACTGTATAATATGACAAATAAGACCCAGAGTACACATCCTGCTTTTATTTATTATTTTTCTTGGGCCACGAGTTTTTAGCATTTTGTGTCCTTAGGAAATCAAGTATGTCTTTTTTCATGTAAGCAACTTGGAGCCCCCTCTTGGAGCATCTCTGTCTTCCAAGTCTGGTAGAGTCCTTCCCTCTACTTTCATTCCATTATTGCTCCTTTTTCAGGGGAGTGGTGACCCACTTCAGACCAGTGAATCATGGGTTCTTTGTGCTCCATGCCTCCACCTAGAGTCCAGATGCATAAGCCAATAGTCCCTGTGACTCTAGGACATTAGAGCTGAAGGAAGTCCCTGGCAGCCTCAGTCTTTTGCTTTCCCCTGGCTCCTAGTGCAGGGTAGGCCTATCAGGGACAGCTGGTAATCAGTTTACTCAGTGCAGTAGAATCTCGGAGTTTTCTGTCTCCTTTATGGCCAGGAGGGCCCTTGGTTAGCGTTAAGCCCTCTGAATGAGACAGACAAATGGTGTTCCCTTGGATGAAGGGAGCAGCTCCTAGCTAGCTTCTCTTTTGCCTGCTAGAATGTGATTCTTTACAGTCAGCCTTCTCCTGACATCTCTCCCTGGCTTGGATCCTAGCACACCTGGGGCCATCTCAGTCCTGTTCAGACTTTCCAAGGCCTGCAGCTAGTTGTCTGGCCATGGGACTTTCCTGTAACTCTTTCAAAATGTGCCTCTCTCTGTTAAGTTTGCATGTGGGGCTGGTCCAAACCATGTTCGGGCTACTGTTCATTGGGCTTCTGGTCCAACTTGCAAAAGGTGATAGTGTTTCTGAGAGAGGTGGGGAGACCAATCAGTTTTGGTATGTGTCTCTGTTGCTGTCTTTGGGAGCTGCTTTTCTCCTGCCACTGAATGGCCAAGGTGACTTAGATGGAGTCTCCTGTTGTTTATAATTGATGTTTAATTAAACATTAAAAAGGTCGTAGAGCAGTTTTTAAACTAAGAGGTGGGGGAAAGCCGATTGGTGCGGGGGAGCACCTGGATCGGACGGAGACTTCTCTTACACGAGGCTCCATAGGTAGGGATTCCCTAGAAGTTAGTCAGATAGGGAACGTGGGAAATAATATATGGGCAAGATCAGATGTGAAACAATCGTGCATAAAAAAATCCAATGTGTCTGTGAAAGGCGGACATATAAATAGTGGTAGTTTTCTAACATGCTTTTACACTAATGCTAGGAGTCTGTCTAATAAGATGGGTGAACTGGAGTACCTCATATCAAAGGAGGAAGTTGACATAATAGGCATCTCAGAAACATGGTGGAATGAGGACAATCAGTGGGACACTATCATACCGGGATATAAATTATATCGGAAAGACAGAACAGGTCGTGCGGGTGGCAGAGTGGTACTATATGTGAAGGATAATATAGAATCAAATGAAGTAAAAATCCTAAAGGAATCAAAATGTTCCATAGAATCATTATGGATAACAATTCATTCCTCTAATATGAATATGGCATTAGGAATATATTACCGGCCACCTAACCAGGACAGTGATAGTGATGCTGAAATGATAAGGGAGATTAGAGAGGCTACCAAAATAAAAAACACAGTAATAATAGGAGATTTCAATTATCCCCATATTGATTGGGTGCATGTCACCTCAGGACGGGATTCAGAGATTAAATTTCTTGATGCCTTAAATGACTGCTTCTTGGAGCAGCTAGTACAGGAACCCACAAGGGGAGAGTCGATTCTCGACCTAGTCTTGACTGGAACGGAGGATCTGGTCCAAGAGGTAACTGTTACTGGACCGCTTGGAAATAGTGACCACAATATAATAACTTTTAATATTCCTGTGTTGGGAAGAACACCGCAGCGGTCAAACACTCTGGCATTTAATTTCAAAAAGGGGAATTACACTAAAATGAGGAAGCTAGTTAAACAGAAACTAAAAGGGAGAGTAATTAAACTAAAATCCCTGGAAGCTGCATGGGAACTGTTTAAAGACACCATACTAGAGGCCCAACTTAAATGTATACCCCAAATAAAAAAACACAGTAAGAGACCTAACAAAGAACCACCATGGCTAAACAGCCATGTTAAAAAGGCAGTGAGAGAGAAAAGGGCAGCTTTTAAAAAGTGGAAGTCAAATCCTAGTGAGGAAAATAGAAAGGAACATAAACACTCCCAAATTAAGTGTCATAATGTAGTAAGAAAAGCCAAAAAAGAGTTTGAGGAACAGCTAGCCAAAAATTCAAAAAATGATAGTAAAATGTTTTTTAAATACATTAGAAGCAGGAAGCCCGCTAAAAAAGCAGTGGGGCCCTTGGATGATAAAGATATAAAAGGAGCGATCAAGGAAGACAGTGCCATTGCGGAGCGATTAAATGATTTCTTTGCTTCAGTCTTCACGGCTGAGGATGTTACAGAGGTTCCTAAATCTGAGCCAGCCTTTTTAGGTGACAAATCTGAGGAACTCACTCAGATTGAAGTGACATTAGAGGAGGTTATGGAATTAATTGATAAGCTGAATAGTAACAAGTCTCCGGGACCAGACGGCATTCACCCAAGGGTTCTGAAAGAACTCAAATGTGAAATTGCGGAGTTATTAACAGTGGTTTGTAACCTATCCTTTAAATCCACTTTGGGACCAAATGACTGGAAGATGGCCAATATAACACCAATATTTAAAAAAGGCTCTAGAGGAGATCCTGGCAATTATAGACCGATAAGTTTAACATCAGTACCAGGCAAATTAGTAGAAACACTAGTAAAGAGTAAAATTGCAAGGCACATAGAAGAGCACGAATTGTTGGGCAAAAGTCAGCATGGTTTCTGCAGAGGGAAGTCGTGTCTAACTAATCTGTTAGAATTCTTTGAAGGGGTTAATAAACATGCGGACAAGGGGCACCCAGTGGATATAATATACCTAGATTTCCAGAAAGCCTTTGACACGGTCCCACACCAAAGGCTTTTACGTAAATTAGGTGGTCATGGGATAGGAGGAAAGGTCCTTTCATGGATCAAGAATTGGTTAAAAGACAGAAAACAAAGGGTGGGAATAAATGGTAAATTTTCACAATGGAGGAGGGTAACTAGTGGTGTTCCCCAGGGGTCAGTACTGGGACCAATCCTGTTCAACTTGTTCATCAATGATCTAGAAAATCATTGATGGTGAGCAGTGAGGTGGCCAAGTTTGCAGATGACACAAAGTTGTTCAGGACAGTCAAAAGCAAAAGGGATTGTGAAGAACTACAAAAAGATCTCAGCAAACTGAGTGATTGGGCAGCAAAATGGCAAATGAAATTTAATGTGGGTAAGTGTAAGGTAATGCATGTTGGAAAAAATAACCCAAATTACACGTACTACATGATGGGGTCAAATTTAGCTACGACAGATCAGGAAAGGGAACTTGGAGTTATAGTGGATAGTTCTATGAAGACATCCACGCAGTGTGCAGCGGCAGTTAGTAAGGCAAATAGGATGCTAGGAATTATTAAAAAAGGGATAGATAATAAGACAAAAGATATCATACTTCCCCTATATAAAACTATGGTACGCCCACATCTCGAGTACTGCGTGCAGATGTGGTCTCCTCACCTCAAAAAAGATATATTGGCATTAGAAAAGGTTCAGAAAAGGGCGACTAAGATGATTAGGGGCTTGGAAAGGGTCCCATATGGGGAGAGGCTAGAGAGACTGGGACTTTTCAGTTTGGAAAAAAGGCGATTGAGGGGCGATATGATAGAGGTATATAAAATCATGAATGGTGTGGAGAAAGTGATTATAGAAAAATTATTTACCTTTTCCCATAATACAAGAACTAGGGGACACCAAATGAAATTGATGGGTAGTAGGTTCAAAACTAATAAAAGGAAATTTTTCTTCACACAGCGCACAGTCAACCTGTGGAACTCCTTGCCCGAGGAGGCTGTGAAGGCCAGGACTCTATTAGGGTTTAAAAAAGAGCTTGATAAATTTTTGCAGGTTAGGTCCATAAATGGCTATTAGCCAGGGATAAAGTATGGTGCCCTAGCCTTCATAACAAGGGCAGGAGATGGATGGCAGGAGATAAATCACTTGATCATTGTCTTCTGTTCTCCTTCTCTGGGGCACCTGGCATTGGCCACCGTCGGCAGATGGGATGCTGGGCTCGATGGACCTTTGGTCTGACCCAGTATGGCCATTCTTATGTTCTTATGTTTCTTATGTTCTTATGTTACTATGTGAAAACCTTTTCTAACAAACTGGCACATACATTCTGCAAATAATTAGGATATAGTTAATATATTTATTATTACATGTTGGCTAATTTCTTTTCTCTTGAAATTGGAATTGTGACTCTCTCACAAAGGGAGGTAAAATTAAATGATGGAGATCACTGTTGGTTGATGTTAAATACCAAATTAATTCTCTGTTATATATGTGACTTTTTTCTTTCATGTGAATGTTTCAGTGTTTTCTTATCCTAAGAACTGGATCTAAATATATTAAATATTTGCACAGAGCAAAGCATCCCTTTAATTGTGCTGTCTTCAGGGAATGGTCAGTTTTAACTTAGACCTTTTTAAAGAAATGGGAATTGCTTCTAATTCTCATTCTCCAAAAATCTGGTAGTAGTAGGCTCCATGCTCATTTAACCTCTTTCTCCTGATAGAAAAGAAAATTTGTTAGAACCTTTACCAAGGAGAAATAATTTAAACTGCCTAAAACTACAATCCAAAGTATGGCCATATTCAACTGGTTTTTTTTTATTCTTACATATATAGCGATTGAGCACTGTGGCTATTTGTATATTTATTTGCACATGGACATATACTATGCATAGCTTTCCAGCAAAAATTAAAGATAATTCCCTGAATGTCTTGCTATAGAATATGGTATCTTTTACTGTTTGCATTCACTGAGCACTCTAAGTGACCAGCTAACTGCAGAAAACAAAATAGCTGCTCATTCTGCCATTATTTTTTTTCAAATGTTTAGGAGAATAATTCATGGTATGCATATTTGAAATGGTGTTTCTCCTAAAAGGATGCTATTAATAATTTTTCATTAATAGTAATGTACAGGTGTGGAAAGATTAGCCATGTGCACTGGCACTACACTCTATAGTGTTTGTTCAGGTGTCAGAATCTGTGCATTAAGCACGCTGATTAAACTGAGGTATAAGCTAATGGAAAAACACAAAGTGGAATGTCACTTACTGCAAACATAGTTAGGTAAGTTTTTTCCATTTCATCTTGCAAGCTAAGTGCTGCAGGTGAGGATGGAGAGTCTTCCATCTCTAAAGCTGTAGTGAAATTTAATGAATACATTGGTGACATAGTGGATTGCACTAAATATGCAATTTTCTCTGGATGGTATTCTACTTTAAAAAATGATGTTTTAGAAATCTCCATCATATATGTATTACAGAGTACTATCAAGGATGTTTTTTAATGAAATGCAAAATATTCATGTTGATTTCCCTTTTATTTTCCCTGGCATTTTTAACAGGTATCATTTGTAGTCTTGCTCCCCCTCCCCAGACTGAAGAATAAAACATCAGTATTTTCAGGACATGGAGGCTTACTGTAGAGGTAGTTCAACTGGTTTGTAGGGGTATAGATTTATCACAAAATGATTGTGTGAGTATGTGGCATGTAGTATTTATCACAAAATGATTGTGTGGGAATGCGGCATGTAGTATTTATAAAATAGAAAATATGTGCAAAACACGCAGCATACAATCTGTGCTCTTTTTTTCTGAGACACACACAGCTGGATTCAAGTACCTGTGACTCTTTTTCACAAACATGACATAAGGTATATCTACACTGCATTCCTCTTCATGCAAATGAAGCAGAGTGAAATGGCAAAAGAAGAGTTAATTTACAAATCTCATACTTCATTTGCATAATGGTGTCCGGGTGCTTTTTCAAAATACCCTATTTTGAAAAAACCCCCCACCGTCTAGACGGGGTTATTTTGAAAAAAAAAATCTGTCTCTTGAAATAATCCTTAAACCTCATTTTTTAAGGAGTAAGGGTTATTTCGAAAGAAGGGTTTTTTTCAAAATAACCCCGTCTAGATAGCGTTTTTTTTTCCAAAATAGGGTATTTCGAAAAAGCGCCCGGATGCCATTATGCAAATGAAGCACAAGATTTGTAAATTTGCACTTCATTTGCAATTTCGCTCAGCTGCATTTGCATTCCTCTCTCGAAAAAGGAATGCAGTATAGATATACCCTAAGGGAATAGCCTTTGGTCCTATGTCTTAATTGCTTCATTCCCTATGTATATTAAATGGATACATATAGACAAGGTGATAAGATTTGTTATCTACAGCCTGACAGAAAAATTAAATGATACAATTAGAATTAGGAGTAAGAGTGACCTGTTTCTCCATAACAAGAATGAACACTAACAAACTGTAAGTGACAAACTGGTGAAACAGCTGGAAAAAGGAATGTTCTTAGATAAAGCCCAGGCATTGCTGGCTCTAGTCTGATCTAAATAAAATATATGCAGACATCTCCAATGTTCTGTATTTCTCATAACAGTACAGTTGAACCTTCTTAATCCAGGTGTTCCTAATCCAAGAATGCCCATGGTTATGACTCTTGCAGGGGGAGGAAGAAGCAGCTCTGTGTGCTGCCACACTTCCCCCCACTCAGTTAGTGGAATGGCAGCACAGAAAAGTGCTTGTCAGGAGGTTTTTCCTCTGCCACTCCCATAGCGGGGCAGGGAATGGGCGGTGTGCCTGGGAGCAGCGAGGGGCATGGAGCTACTCGTGCCTTGGCCAGAGCAGAGCACCTGATAAGCACTCCAAACACAGCCTCCTCACCTCCCCACGCTCACTCTCCCTTCTTCCCAGACCCTGCACCCCCACCCCTGCTCTCTCCTGCATCCTCCCTCCCTCCCAGACCCCCAGCCCAAGATGTTCCTACACCTTTTTCAACCCCAAACCCTGCCCCTCATCTCCAGCACACTCTTGAACTCTCTCTCCCTCAAAAGTAAACTTTGTTTACCCTTCATTATAGTGAACACCCATGGTCTGGAAAATTCCATAATCTGGCATAGCCAGCATGGCCGAATTAAAGAGGTACAAGTGTATTCATTTCTTGCATTTAACATAGATTGAGAGAATCTTTCTGTGCATATTAATACTTTCTTAACCTTTCAACCTGCTTTGTCAGTGTTGGAGGAAAGTAAAGTCAACAGAGTAACATGATTTTATTCAACAACCTTTATGCTGGAAACTAGATGCTTTTAAGTTGGCTTTGAGTCTCATAAGTTGTGTGAACATTTTATAGATAAAGACCCAGCCCAAATCCTGGGTCTTTTGATCTGAATTTCATTGGATTTGTGTGAAATGGTGCAATATTTTCATTTTCTGGTAATTTACTGGTACATGGTTGAAACTGGTTGAAAAATTGAATTTATATTTCATAGGAAATTTCAATATTTTGACATTTTGTTATTGATCTGATTCAAAACAAAAAAATGGAAATTTGGAATTTACCCTTCAATGAAAACTGCCCCAAAAATTATTGAGAAACATCAACATTTTTTAGAGTATTGAAACTAAATAATTCCATGTTATCAAAATGAAAACATTTTGTTTAAATAAAGTAAAAATTTTTAATATTGGTAATGTTTAAACATTTCAATAAAATGTAGATTATTATATGTGAACATTAATATTATAATGTAATATAAACATCTATTTTAAATTATACAAATCAATTTTACCTTACTGAAAAGTAAAATGTTGACATTGTTAAAAATGAAGCTAGTCAAAATGATACATTTTTACTTTCTCATTGAAAATTTTGTCAAAATTAGCATGTACTTTCAACATATTTCAGTGTTCATGTATCTGTATTTTATGACTAATTTCATTTGCTGAAAATTTTGACCATGTTATCATCCATAGTTCTCCTCTAATGGAGATGGAGAGGTAGGTGTCTCAGTACATTCCTGCCACTTTCCCAGGAGTGAATGATGGGAGGAGAACCCAGAGCCACCCACTACTCCATATTCTAACCCAGGAGCCCTATATGATATCAGCTGTAACTCTCAAACTTCTGTCTCTGCTGCTTAAGTTCCCTGGACCACATGCTCATTGCCCCAGCTCTTCTTTTACCGCTGTACTAAGGGCCTTGAGTGCGTCAATCCCAGCAGCTAGTCAGGACTCCCCTCTTACTCCACTGATCCCTGATAGCAGCTACTCTGCCAAGGTCCTTTCAGTTCTCTCAGATGCTGAGGGACACAGTCCTCATACCCCGAGCATTCAGCAGTCTTTGAGTCTGCTCTGTCCTGCAGTTCACTTTTATGTGAGACTAGCAGACCCTGATTGGCTGCTCTGTGCAGCCTCATCCTTCTTCTCCACTTCCCTTGTTCCCGTTTCTACCTTCTTGCCAGAGAGAGACTCCAGGCCAGAAAAGCTATAAGGGCCTCATGATTAGTGCACTCACTTGGAATGTAGGAGACCTGGTTTTAAGGCCTTCTATCCCAGATTTGGGACAGCAATTTGAACACTCATTTTCTGGAACCTAGGCAAATGTCCTCACCACTATTCAATGTGCTACTCTGGGACTATGAAGACTGAGGGGAGGAAGGTGACATGTGGGATATCTTTCAGTCTTTCTTAATGGAATTATTCCACTTTATATGAATACTAATTGGAACATTGACTTGACCCTTACTGTCCCATATTCAGGTAAATCTCTGGGTTATAGAGTCTGTCTTAGTTGCTGTCCCTGGTCTAGTGAATATTTATTAATACAAAGTGGAGAAGCTCTAACAGGAGAGACTAGTTAGGATGCTCACTTGGTGGGAGACCCTCTGCATCAGGTATAGCAGGGATTTTGATCCAGGTCTCTAACATCCCAGGCTAGTTCCCAAGCTACCAAACTCTTGTGGGAGCATTCCCTAGTTGTTCATTTGAAAAAGTTCCACAGGTCTTATTTTTGTCCTAATACAGAACAAAAATACTAGGTTTACTAGGTGTGCATTTAAAGAAGATTCTTTATAGATTCATCTCATGTTCATTCTTTAGGTTGGCGGAATTTTGTGTACAGTTCAATATATTAGAGATGTCTAATCCATATAAATGTTAAACTCCCTCCAGGACCATTCTGTCAATAGTGATATTTTTTCTTTGATTTTTCTGACTTATTCATATAATGTACTCTCAGTCTTAACAGGTTAAAAATGGAATGAATAGCTGTGTAAGTCTTTTTTGATGAATAGGACCCTTAGTGGAAATTTAATAACCTCAAACATAAAATATTGATCCTGATGTACTTGCTCTCATAAATTCCTTTAAAATTGTAACATTATTTTTGTTGCAATTACATGCGAAGAAAAACACAAGCTCAGAATCTGTAACCTAAGGTGTGACATATAAGAGCAATATATAGTTTGGAACCCTGAAGGTCAGCAACTTGGATTTTATTTATTAGAAAAATAGAACATAAATTAACAGAATGATAAAAAAGTATAATCCTAGCCAGGAGGGGGAGGAGAAAGAAGATCATGAAATGTTAGATATTCTACACCTTAGTAAGTGACAGTTTTGCCTTAAGAAATAAAGTATGTTGCCTACTTATAGCAAATGCACTGACACCAAAATCATAAAATAATAATATAAAACCTTGAACAGGCTGTGTGGCATATAATATAGAAGCATCCCAGTACATGCACACTAAAAATGCTTCTATTAGCAAGTAGGCCAAAAAATAACCTGATTTGTCATTGTGGTGTTCCTGATTTTTGCTATTACATTGACATCAGTGGAGTAAGATAAGTAAAACCGGGGTGAATCAAACCCAGTGAGAGTGTGAGTCAGTATAGAGTGCTTTGTTTTCCTAGTACAGATGCATTTACTTCCCTTTAGCATTGCTTGAAGTAATATTTCTCGATTCCTTGGGAAAATCGAGTTATTATCACTACTGTGTTTTCATTCAGCACAAAGCAAATTCTTTATTTCCACCATAATGTCTTGGGTAACATTTTAACCTATTTTGCATGGAATGAAATCTCATTAATATGGGCCCCTGTAATGGGGTACCACTCACCTCTCACCCCCTTTTTCTGAATGCATGTTCCTGCACTCTTTCCTTTTAAGCCTCTTTGGCAACTTAGCCTTCAGGCCAAGTCACATAGGCTGTATGTGTTCAAACACAAATCCCTTCCGGGATACACATCTGACAGGGGGCCCATCTTGGTGTCCTCTGTAATGTCCCTATAGGTCTATTCCTCACTCTGGAAAAAAGTGGTATCCCCAACACTTCCCCTCCTGGAAGCAGCATCTTCGCCCTCACCTCAGGGCTTTATCTCCAAGTCCCACTAGGGTCCAGTCTTCACTAAGCTTACCTTATGGAGCTGTCCACAGTGCTGCCACTCTGTTGGCTAGTCACTCAGCCTGTACAGCTTGAGATCTCCAAAGGAATTGACTGACTGCTTTGTTCCCCGGCTCTTTTTATAGGGCTTTGCTGGCCCCTGGTTAGCTGCTTCCTCCACTGTCACTCTAGCCTACTTGGAGGATTTCTAGATAGCCTTTCTGGGGTGGCGTGTGGCAGGACCACAAGGCCTCCTGCAGGGGTTCTCAGGGCCTGATCCACCTCATCACAGGCTCCCAAAACAGCAGGCTGAGAAGTATTGTTTTTGAACTAGCCCCCACAATGCAATCCAGTAACCCAATTTTCTTTGCTAGCCTTTATTTTACAAGACATGCCTGCATTTAGAACTTAGTATTCATTTAGCTAGGTTCTTCTGCAAGTCCTTCTATTTGCACAATTATAGCTAAGAGATTATGTTCATTTCCATTGCACTTTCTAGTTTTCACAGAGAACATTTGTCCAGGCTGTAATTTAAAAAATATTTTGAACTTCAAAAGAATAAAATGAAGAAACAAAATGATTAAGCTGCGTAAGATGATTTACTATGCTCCTACAGTGCAGACCACTGAAAACTAGGATGGGAAGATTTCTGGTTGCATTGGCATTAATTAATAAATTTGCATCGTATTCCATACCACTATTAATAATACTAAAGTTCTGTTACACAAGCAGAAGGATTATTATGGGAGGAAGATCTGTTTCAACCAAATTATTCTGTAAGAAAATCATTAAGAAATTACAAATAAATATTGAGACACATAATCTTAATAATTCCAGCAATACCTGTACTGAAGCAACATGACAATATTCTTTCTGCATCGTGAATGACCACATCCAAGCCAATACGGTAGAGCCATTATCCTAAATAGTCTCATGTGAGAAAATACTTTCAAGAAAATTCCTTAGTTAATGATATTCTTTTCCTTAATTCTGGGTTGGGTGGCTGAGGCCACAATATTTATATACTGATGTTTCATTCAAATATTTTCTAAATATGTAAAATTTTAATATTGAGACCATTCGTGTTCATCAAACTTGAAGATAAAGAATAGCAGTTCAGAGTATGGACACTATAAGTTTCAGACTTATCACCTGGCTGCGTGGTGGCAAAAAAGGAACCTAACTTGATTCCATTTGCTTATTCTTCATGAAACTGTTTACATAGACCCACGTTATATGAATCATCCATCATGCTGAGCCTCACAGTTTGGAACCACATTTTAAAGGAAATTTACTGTTAAAGGGGTGCATGTATCAGTTCATAGAAAATGAAGAGCCAGATCCTCATTTCATCTTAAACATTATTTCTAAGAATCCCTACTCTAGGTAAATTGCTCACCTGCTTTTTGTCATAAGCGTCTCATGGGGCTTTGCTAAAACACTGTTCATCTTTTTGTTCCCTCTATTTGAGAGCATAGAAGGAGGAAATAACTATCACTCCATTTCTCGTGACGACCACTGGAGGAAAATAGAAATACTCGAAGTGAATTATTATCCATATCAGTCCTTTTTATTTAGAGAAAACTTTCCCCTCTTTGGTTTTCACAAAGTACTTTATACAGCTTTTGCCAGTTCTACTATGTCTGCTGTGTTTTCACACCACTGGGCTGTAGTTTTAAGACTTCACTGTTTGGGGTGGCCAGGCAAAATTCACCAGAGTAATGCTACATCCCTCCTACTATGGCACAATATCTGTGACAGATGAGCTTAATCAGTGCCTCTTGTGTTTCTGAATCAGTCACAAACAAAGCTTCATATACTAGACCTCACCAACAGTGCACATTACTTGAGAAAACTTCTGTTGTGGGACATGGCAACACAGGTTGTATCCTTTGGAACACAGCATCCAGAAGACTTGATATAAAGAACTTGATCTTGATCCATTGTTAGGCAAGACTGTCCAGCCTCCTAGGGCCTCTATAGCATAAATCCAAAAGGCAAATTTTGGTGATGAGGGATATTCCAAGTTATCTCTAAGGAGCTCTTTAACCTCTTGACCCTGCACTGAAGCCTGGACAAGATTAGTTAGGCCATATAGCATTGCATTGAACTTCATGACAAGTCCATGTGAAAAATGTTTTATTTATTTATACCCAGAGGTCCTAATCAGAATAGCAATCTAATGTGCTAGAAATTGTGCAGATGCTTATGGTAGAAAAGAGCAGCCCCTATGTTGAAGAGATTTGGGAAGCTCCAACCAAAAAGAAGTTTGAGGGTTTCTGTTTCTTAGGTCTATGCTCTGGGGAGAAGCAGCAAAACCATGAATTCCATGCCTCTGCCTCACATTGTTATTGAGTTTTCTAGGACAGCTTCTGCTTTAGAGGCCCCTTCAGTCCTGAACACATCTGATGTTTCAGTTTCATCTCTCAGGTGCTGAATAGCTTGCTTTTGTATGCTGGTAGGACCATCCGTGATGCAGGATGCTTCAGGAGTCCATACATACCTTAGTAGTCCTAGTCTAGGCATGTGTCAAGTACCCTTAGTTCCAGCTGTTTTCACATCCCCTGTCCAGCTGCAATATTATATCAGTAAATATTATGATAACAGAACTCTATGCTGTGTGTAGTCATGGGTTTATTTATTGGCCCATGGGTATTTTATTTTGTTCTTTTAGTAACAGCACTTGAAATTTAACTGATAATTTTACAAAGTATAATTTTGAGCCTTAGTAATTTCAAGCAAGAATGTAAAACTATTTTTTCATCTGATGAATTGTTAATAATGTTTTATTAGATATGTATGTAAAAATGCCAGACTGCTATTTATTATTTTAGGTCAGGATTTTCAAAGGCACCTACAGGAGTTAAAAACCCAAATGCTATTCCTTTGGGAAATTCCATCCTTAACCAGTAGGTGTTCTTGAACAGTTGTATATTATTACCTCATACTATATAATGAGACTGCTGTTAAATGGTAAACAATTGTAATTTCCCTTTGTTGACCTTCCTTTTACTACAAATTATGTTGTCTTTTATTATACAGGATTTTGAGTTTTTTTGCATCCATGTGCTGCTAACAAAGTTTGGGACTATGGATTGAGGGATCAAACCTCATTATAAAGCTTTCTTAATCAGTTTCCACAGATTTATGTATGTATCATTCTCTCCTGAACGTCACTTCTGACTTAAGTTTTAATCTTTTCCAGTTCTTTAGAATATTGATTTGAAACTCTAGATAAGACAGAAAAAAATGTTATAGGAAGATACCAAGTGTGTGTGTGTGTGTGTGTATATATATATATATATATATATATATATATATATGTGTGTGTGTGTGTATAATAATCTGAATTATAGTAATATGAGTTATATACATATAGTCAAAGCTGTGCTATTCAGCCCTGTACCAACTAAACAGCTCTATAAACCATCATTCCTGATCTTCATTGAAAATCCAGCATGAAACTGGCCAATGGAAGGTGAAGAGGAGGCACTTGTGGGCAGAGGCAGTGCATAGAGCAGCCTTGCTGGGCTTCAACCTAGGAGAAGCAAGGACATATTGCCCCTTGCAGGGAGCTGTCCAAGGTGAAAGCTGCTCAGATCTGCTCCCCCAAAGCCTTTCCCATGTCCCTATCCCCATCCCTCAGCCTGAACACTGCACCCCCTCCTGCTTTCTGAACCCTTCATTGCCAGTCCATAGCCCCTCCTGCACACTAATCCCCTTATCCCTGGCCCCACTCCAGAGCCTGCACTCCCCAGTTGGAGCCCACACCCAACTTCCTGCATCAACCTGGAGCCTGCTCCTACGTTCTGAACTCTTAGTTAACTAGAATATTTGACTAACTTGCTCCTCCACCCCCCAAGTCCCTCAACATGCCAGATAACCAAGCTTTGACAGTACCTTTAAAAATTCAACATGAAAGTAAGACCCTTTTTTAAGCATACCGTTTAAAATGCTTCTTATTGCATACTTCCTTCTTCATTACCCTGTAATAGTGTAGGGAATTGTCCTATCTTCAGCGTAATGTTGAGTTAATTTCATGAAGATGGTGGAGTTATATAAAATTAATTTACTCTACCTCCTCTGGTATTAAGCAATTTATCATCCCAGTTCTTATTCACAGCAAATGACCCATTATTACTATGCTGCTAGCACTGTATGGCCTTCTGGAGTTAACCTAAACAAAGGGAAGTGTGTCATTATGTAATTCAAGAGAGAGAAAGAGAAAGATACAGTTCCATATTTATTTTTCTCATTGTTTTGTAGCACCACTGATGAAAACACAGGCGCTGCCATTCTAGATCAAACTCTGGGCTCCTTTAATCTAGAATTCTGCCTCTGGCTCTGGCAAATAGCTTTAGAAAAGATCAAAAATAATAATTCACCTAGGAGTGTACAATTATGGTACTATGTAAATGTTTATTAATAACCATTGATGCTGTACATGGAGTAGAGAGATTCTGCTTACACCCTGAAGCATGGGATTTAATTACTCTTACATCATTGTCTTACAAATTTGCCAGTCTTATTTATCATCAGAAAATTATCCAACCCTTTTGTAAATGCAACCTCAGTATGTGCCTCAACAAACTTTTGGAGCAGTGACTTAATTAGATACTGTGTAAAAATGTGGATTCTTTTGTTTTTCTTAATATACCATCCTTTAATGAAACAAGGTATTTTATGGAAAAGGCTTATAAAATAGAAAAGTTTTAGAATAATTTGCACTTCATTATTTCATTGACCATAAATCAAATTCCATTTTATATTTCACTAATTCCAGATTTATTAATTTCACTCCAACTTCCGTGTCTGATGTAGACTTCTCTGTGTTAAGCATTTTTTTTCATTCTTCCCTGGTCTATTTCAATCTTGGTGAATTCACACCAGGTAAGGACACGTTGATTGTTGTGTCTAATACCATTTTTAAGTTATTTCTGCTTTTTTAATGCATTTGGTTTTCCTTTTTTCTATTTTCTCCTTTTTAAGCAATTTTACTAGTAAATGACCAGTCTGAGGTCTTTTTCATTTGAAAATCCAGAAAGTTAAGGTATTGCGTTTGCTTTTGTTGTTATATGCTAATATTATAGCACTATAAAAGTACATGGTCCTTTGACCCCAGCAAAGGAAACTCTTAGGCTATGTCTATAATGTGCTGTTTTATGCAAGAAATATGCAAATGAGGTAAAGCATGGAATATGGCTGTGCCTCATTTGCATAATTGAGTGGCCACTTTTTGCGCAAGAGGCTTTTGTGCAAAAAAGGAGCTGTCGACACGGCATTTTTTTCAGGAAGAATGGCTCTTACGCAAGAGGGGGTTTTTTGCACAAAAAGGAGTCGTGTAGATCACTATCTTAATTTGTACTTAGACCCCTGGTCTGCAGTAGGGTATCCAACAAGATTTTCCCCATGCTCCCTGGTTATTTATTTTCTGTTAAAAAATGATATATTTAGTTTTTCAGGACTTATTGGTTCAGACCCTCTCCATCTACGGTTATGGAAGTGTCCACATATTTTAAGACCAGGAGACACCATTTAGATTATCTATAAGAAAATGAATGATAGATTTCACTCAGTGATTTGCACATAAACCATTAACATGTGGTTAAACTTCATCCTATCTTTTAGAAAGATATTCAGTCTTCATTTAAAATCCTGAAGTAATGGGAAAATTATCATGTCTAAAGTAATCTGTTCTTGTGTTAGATTCTCCTCATTACTGTTGCAGTACACTGTCCTTATGTATGCCTTCAGTTGTCCTGCCCTTAGTTGAGGATGATATTGCTTCACTACCTGGGATTATCAGAAATACCCTTTTTCCTCTCTGTCCTCCACCTTTGGTAGGGATTACATTAACATTTCCAGCTTCCATAACAGGTAACATCTTTTACTCCTCTTCAGTATCTAATAGTTTGTGCCTTTTGAAATATGGGTTTACTAACACCCTGACATCTTACATTTACATTCACCATGTAGTTTAGTTTTTAAAAGCAGCTGTTGCCAACAAGGCCACGTACTATAAATGATTCCAACCCAGAATTGTATTGTATGATGAAGCCATGAATAGTTGTTTGATATTCCTTGAGGCTACTGCCTTTTATTGGGAGAGAGTGGTTGCTGTTGGATAACCTGTTGCTAGTAACATTGTTGAGGTTGACAGCATAGCGTTGTTCAGGACACTTGGGAGAAGCAGGCAGTTTCTTCTTGTTCCTGTCACAATACTTACATTATCTAACATTTTTCATTATGGTCATTAGTTGCATGGGGCATTGGCTTGCTCTGTCACTGTGGGTTGTATGTTGCTCATGTGGTATTACTATTGCAGTTATCTTTTCACGTTGTGTGGGTGCTATCTCAGTAAGGAATAGGCATGGTTTTCAGGGTTCACTTATACAGGCTATGTGTCATAGTATATCCAAAATTCATCTCAATACCTGCTCCCGTCCTATTTTTTATAAGAAAATTCAAATCTGGTTTTGTTCAATTAAGTATGTTGTAATAATAATCTAGTAAAGTGAAAAATAAATTATTAAATAAAAGGACTCATTGTTTCACTGAAGTTTGTGAATATGGTTACAAAGTAATTTTCCTTTATAATTATTAGTTTATTTATTCTTAGAAATGACACACTTGAAAAACTGCAACAGAAATACGTTTCTGAGAAAGGTCAGTTGTGCTTCAAAAAGCACAAGCAGTTATGCAGCAGAGAATATGTACCACAGAGAAAAATAATATATTTATTTCCAATTGTAATACATTCATTTATGCAGTAGGTATTCCAGGGAGTGTCCTGAATTTATACAATGTTACTGATGGCTAGTGTTTGCTTTTGTATATCTTATTTAACTGATATATAGATATATATATATATATATATATATATATATATATGTCTGACAATATTTCAGAATGAAAGCTATTTCCGGCTACAGTCAACATAAATTTATACTCATAATTTTCATTCCACTTTTGCCTTTTTTCTCTCCTAATTAAATTATTACTTATACTCATAATTGCCATTCCAGTTTTGTCTTTTTTTCTCTGCTTTTATTAAATTGTTATTGGTGTCTTTAGCAAGTAAAATGTGGTTAAGGTCTGATCCACAGCCCATTAAAGCCAATGGAAATCTTTCCATTAACTGCAGTGGGTGTTGGATCACACCCTTTGTTTTTAAATTTAATAAAATTCAAAGAAAAACAACTAAGCTGAATTCTTTCTGGCTTGCATATCATTGGTGGTACTAAACATTGTGCATATAACAGTTTTACTGATGGTTCACAACCTAGGAAAGAATTCAGTTCCCTTTCCTTTGGCTCTGCAGAATTATGTTTCTTTATCCCATTTAAGTCAATGGAAACACTCTCTCTGACATTAAGCAGACCAATAAAAAGTAGCAACAACAGTTTTTTGTCATTAAACCAGATATAAAGATTCTGAATCCTACAGATAGCAGATTTGTTGAATAAGATGATGCCACCTTTTCACTAGTAGATGCACATAGTATGAATAAGTGACAAACTAAAGGTGTCAATCTTTTTTCCAAATAAAGAATCTATTAAAAATTTGTCAATACTTTTTAACATTTATTTTTAAGCATTTTAGATCATTTCATTTATGGAGAGAAATATCTGATGCTTTTGAAGTGGACTTCATTTAACATTTTTTACATGACGGATGAGAATAGGAAAAGTATACTTTGTTCTAAATAGCCTTTTTGTGCAAACTATGATCCCATTGCAAATGTCAACACAAGGAATTCAAAATATAAGAAAATCAGGGGTCAAATATATATTTTTTTACTATTAGAAAATCGGCATAATCTCAGTTAAGCATTTCAACCCATATAAATTCACTTAGACCATTTTTTGTGTGCAACTTTGTGTGGATCTGATGGAAGTATTTCACCTTAAGCAATTTTGTAGTCAGCATTATTTCCCTTTCAATTTTTTCTGCTTACTTTCCTTTTTAATTATCAGCATTTTTCATTGAGGAATGAAGGACACCTAATTCAAAACATGTTTTAAACATTATTTTGCATACAGTAGCTAGGTGCTCAGCATTTTTTGTAGACAAACTGCTGACCATACAAACTGTTCAATTTTCTCCCCCTAAAGAACTATCATAAATTGTAATTGATTGAAATGATAATCAGAGAAGATATCTTTTAAATCTTAATATATCAGTATCTGTGTCCATCTGCATGTGCGCATGTGTATTTAAGGGAAAGAAGCAGAAATGCAATGTAAAAAATAAAACTGTCTTAACCTTTGTGTTGTGTGCATTGACAACTTCAGCAATTATGTTATCTCTCTGTTGCCAATTATTTCTCCCTCCCTTTTGGACTGATTGTACTTTCTTTGGGACTAGTTCTAGTCTCATTTTGATGAGTGTTACCCAGTGCCGGATTTATGCATGAGCTAAGTAAGCTACAGTTTAGGGCCTCAGATTTTAAGAGCCCTCTAAATACACAAACACACAAAACCTAGATTTTATTTGCATCCTTGCCTATGTACCAGTATATGTGCAAATATAAAATGTTATTATTTCTGTTTTAATTGTCCTTTCTGCTAGCATTATACATGTTTTTGAGTAATGCTGTGGGGCCTCATAAACTTGACATATCTTAAGGCTTCAGCATGTCTTAATCTGGCCTTGGTGTTACCCCACTAATTATGCTGAAATTACTGCTGACTCTTACTATTATCAGTGAGAAGAGAATATGCCCTCCACATTTCTAGCATACTACAAAAAAGTAACATCTTGTATTCAACAGAAGAATGTGTATTCTCAGTACCTCAGAAAGAGCCATATTCTGTGATGACTCCATTTGGATAATCTGAGAAAATATTTTAAGAGTCTAAAAGGAGATTCCTTCTCATTTGAAAAAGTGGGTTCCCTCAACATAGAGCATTAAATGGAGTGTGGAAATAAAGGGAGACTTGAGAGGAGTTCCTCTTGCCTCATTCTGAAATGAGAAAATGTTTTTCATTGTATTAGTTCCCTTTGATGGAGAAATAGCTTGTTCCGTTAATGAACAATATTTTTGTCAGTATTGGAGCCCTCTTTTATTTATTTTTATATAGTACTTTTCATCAGTAAATCTCAAAACATTTCATAAACTTTGTCATGCTTTTTCTCATATCAACCCTGTGTGGTAGGGAAGTGAGAGTATCCCCATTTTACTGATAGGGAATTGAGGCACACACAGAGGTTACATAACTTCTCACTTCCTAGAGGGAGTTTGTGGTAGAGGAGAAAATCAAACCCAAGCCTCCCAAGGTCTTAATTACTATATCATCCTTCTTTATTATTATCTTGCATCAGATAGGTTCATAAATGTCTTCAATTCTCTTTAAGGATGATGTTGTAAATAAACTCATTTGTTTGTTTGTTTTGTTAATCAGAGATCTTAGATCAATGATGCACAAACTTAAAAACTGAATCTGCCCATCTCCCTCCCTCCATTATTACACAGCCAAAGATGATGTGGGCAGACATCTGTGACTGTCTCTGAGGATGGAGCTAGTACAGGGCATGGAGTCTGCTAAGAATACAAATCAGCACTGGAGACTGACCCACAAGTTGGGTGGCCAGCTGAGGTGAGTCAGGGTGTGAAGTAGCACTCCCTTTCTGCCCCCAGTGGACACTGGTCTAGGCCCTTCCGTGTGGGACTGGCACATGTGCCTGGCATCACTGCTTTCCCCCTAACATTCCTCCACTTACCCCTTTGGGAGTTCAGCCCACAGTTTGTGCACCATTGTGCTAGGCAATGCTTTTGCATATATAGAGAGCACTTACATGATTATTATTCATTGATTTATACAGCTTCATTCATACATATTCTAGTGCTTATCAATAAAGGCAAGATAATAATAAATTTAAACTAAATTATAGTTCAGAAAGATAGTTTTCTATTTATTAAGATTATTTTCTAAATTTTAAAGTGCAATAATAGAAAAATAACTATGTAAAAGTTACACCTTCTTAACTGAGGGGAACACTGTGCACTTTGTGTCTAGTCATACGTTTGTTCATGGAGTTGTTTTGAGTTTTTCCAACTCCAAAAAAGTAACTGGAGGAGAAAGAAAACATCTAGAAGTTTTATAAAGTTAGACATACACATTACCATATGATTTATTCTCTAAGAGTGTTCATTTGTTATAAAAAAAAGTATAATATGTTGCCCAAAGTTTAAACTTGGCAATTTTTTAAATAAAACACAAGAACTGAAACTGCAGTCTGTTATCACAGCGTCATCCACTACCTTTGCTCTGGCGATGACATCAGATTTAATTATGTGTTAGTCACCTAGCATGTAAGTATCATGCACTATGAGGAATATAAAATCTAAGAGACACTCATGAGCATTACTGAAGAGTATCAGAATATGCTCCTATGTAATTAAAACTTTTAGAAAATTCAGTAATTTTACATTCAAATGATGATTGGTCTTGGTATAAGTTTATCCTTTACTACAGAGAAGAATTTTAAGTCCCTTGCATCCTCTTCCTTAGCAGATTTTACTTTTGGTCTCCTGAAATTGGGTACATCAATGCTGTAACGTTTACTTTCTATCTAGTCCCTGTATTTAGTCACATCATAAGAACATAAAAAGATCAATACTTACTCAGACTAAAGGTCTGTCTAATCCAGGATATCCTGTCTTCCAACTGTGGCCAATCTTAGATACCTCAGAGTGAATGTAGAGAATAGGTAATAATCAAGTGATCCATAACTTTTGCCCATTCCCATCTTATAGCAAGCAGAGGAACTATCCCTGGCTAATAACCATGAATTTATCTATTTCTTTTTGAACACTGTTGTACTCTTGGCCTTTATGACATTCTTTGGCATGTAACAAGTTTCTTAGTGTATTAGGATTAATTTGCATATTTTGTTTATTTTGGCTTAGTAACTCACTGTGATCTATCTGTTTTCACTTGCAATCACTTAAATTTCACTTGCAATACTTAATAAAAATAATTTTGTTTATTGTAGAGCCCTGTGTAAATAATTGTTGCCTGGGGGGAGAGGGGAGCCAGAGCTGTGTATATCTCTCATAGATAAAGAGAGAGAGTCTTATGAGCTTTCTCTGTGTAAAACTTTTATACAGAATAAGTCAGATTTATTTGTGGGTTTGCTCCACAAATAAAGTTGTGTTCCTGGGTACTGTCGAATCCCTATAGCTGATCTCTTCCAGAGCTGAATTCATTCAGTGTCTTCATTGCTATAATGGGGGGCCATTGCCCCAACTCTGTGCCTTGGATAGGGGAGACCAGAGGACAAGTAGGTGGACTCAGGTGAGATGAGATGACCACATCCTCATGCAGTATTCAAGATGTGGGCAACCCATGGATTTAAATAGAGGAAATATGATATTTCTGTCATATTGTCTATCCCTTTTTTAAGAGTTCCCTATATTCTGTTAGCTCTTTTGACTGCCACTGCACACAGAGTGGATGTTTTCAGAGAACTATCCTCATGAGTCCAAGACCTTTTTCTTGAGTGGTAATGGATAATTTAGACCTCATAATTGTATATGTATAGTTAGGTTTATGTATTCCAATGTGCATTATTTTGTGTTTATTCACATTGAATTTCATCTGCCTCTTTGTTATTCTTCACAGTCTGCTTTAGATTTAACTATCTTGAGTATTTTTGTATCATGTGCAATTTTTGCCACTTCAGTTTACTTTTTTTCCCAGATCATTGATAAATGCGTTAAATAGGACTGGTCCCATCACAGATCCCTTGCGGACACCGCTATTTACTTATTTCCAGTCTGAAAACTAACCATTTATTCTAAACCTTTGTTTCCTATCTTTTTGATCAGTTACTGATCAATGAGAGGACCTTCACTCTTATCTCATGACAGCTTACTTTAATTATGAGCCTTTGATGAGGGACCTTCTTGAAGGCTTTCTGGAAATCTAAGTACACTGTATCACTCGATCCCTCTTGTCCATATGCTTCTTGACCCCTCTCAAAGAATTCTAGTAGATGGTGAGGTCCAATTTCCCTTTACCAAAAAATGATTCTTGCCTAATAAACTGGGTTAATCTATGCGTCTGACAATTCTGTTCTTTACTATTGTTTTAATAGTTTATTCAGTAGTGAAGTCAGGTTTGCTGGCCTGTAATTGCCAGGACCTCCTTTAGATCATTTTTAAAAAATTGGCATTGCATAACTATCCTTTAATTGTTTGGTACAGAGATTGATTTAAATAAGTTACAAATCAGAGTTGGTAGTTCGGCAATTTCACATTTCAGTTCCGCAGAACTCTTGGGCGAATACCATCAGTTTGTTCCAAAATCTCTTCTAATGACACCACTATCTGGGATAGTTCCTAAAATTTTTCACCTAAAAAGGAATGTCTCAGGTTTGGGACTCTTCCTTACATCCTCAGCCATGAATACCAATGCCAAAAATTAATATGGTTACTCTGTGATGACCTTATCACTTTTGACTGTTCCTTTACATCTCAGTTGTTCAGTGTCCCCGTTGGTTGTTTAGCAGGTTTCCTGCTTCTGATATACTTAAACATTTTATGCTATTAGTTTTTGAGTCTTTGGCTAGCTGTTCTTCAAATTCTTTTTTGGCCTTTCTAATTACTTGTTTATACTTTACTTGCCAGAGTTCATGTTCTTTTTGGTTTCCTCGGGATTTAACTTCCACTTTTTAAAGGATGTCTTTTTGCTTCTCACTGCTTCTTTTACTTTATTTAGCCACCATGGCATGTTTTGGTTCTCTTACTCTGTTTTTTTTTTTTAATTTGGGGTATACCTTTAAGTTGAGCCTCTCTTATAGTATCTTTAAAAAGTTTCCATGAAGCTTGCAGGAATTTCAATTTTGTCAATGTAAAAGGATTGTTTTCCATTATGTAAATGTTTTTGTATAGATTCCTTGTCAGTTTTTCAGTCATAAATGTAATAATATGATTAGACTTGCTCAATAATCTTCTGTCTCGTGCTTTTACTCATGTCTGATTCATTGTGTCTATTATTAAACCCAGCTGTTGATGTTTTTGAATAAACTGATTTCTGAATTAACTCTACATTGTGTTCTATAATAACCCTACTTCTAAATTGTCATGGGTTGTTCCCAATTTACTAAAAGATAATTAAAGCCTCTCTTTATTTCTATCCAAGTTGCCTGTTTTATTTCCCAAAACACAAGGATGTGATTTCATTTATGTTGCTCTAGGGGTCTAAAGTTGATAATTTTTCTACATCTGCCCTCGTCAGTGTCATCTTGCAATATATGTTGCTCTGCCATCATTCCTTTTTTCATTAACATTCACATTCTCAGTGATATGTTAAGTTAGTCTGCCACAAGTCATTCCCTGTTGTTTTCTTGTGAAGTCTGTACCTTTGCATCAGAATTGTCCTAATTTCCCTAGCATATTATTTTTTTTCCTTTATTGGCTTATTTACAATTATTATTTACATATGAATGCATCTCTTTCAAACTAATGACATCCCAAAGTATCAAACATGTATTTTCAAATATCTGAATAAATATAAATGCACCATACAATCAGGATTATTATAAAACATACAAAATTTTTGTTGCAAATATTTTTCTAATTAAATTTAGGCAGCTTAAAGCAAAACAAGCAAATATATCACATTTTAAAACTATTATTGGGTTATATGGCATTATGGCTTCCTTTCAAAATGTGCTAGAAGATGTACATAAGACATTTACAAACAGCAGGAGACCATTCACAAGAGCAACAAGTGCTGTCTCTGTAGTGAAGCCTGCCTGAGAGGGTTCCAGGAAACTGGTAACTGACAAGTGATGTGGGAGACTCTTTTCTAGCTTCTTGATTGCCTTGCTTTAGATATAAAGGCTGGGGACTAGTTTACAAAATAATTAAGAGCGAGTGATTTCTTTAGCTTATATGATCTGGGGGGGGAGGGGTGGAATCTGAAGAAGTGTTGAAAGCCTCTGCTAGTAGGAAATGTTGTTCTCTACTGTCCCTTAACTGCAAGGAAGGGCCAGGGTCAGAGACTCAGGTGATAGATGTTACAGCTTTCTGTGCATCCATTGAGTATTATGTGTGAATGAATCAAATCCCTTGTGAATAAACAAATTCCTTATGTATTGTTGGGGATTTTTTGTTTGTTTGTTTCTAAGGGCCCAGGAGGACATCCATAATGTGGGTGATACTTTTTTGTGAAGTGAATTGGTAAATTTTTACAGTGAGATGTTCTGGGTTCTGGAATTGAGTGGAGGCAAGCTTGGATATGCGATAATTACACTGAGTGTCTGATTTCTCTTCTATCCCAACTAAAGTAAAAACTTAAACAAAGAATCTTGTAGCACCTTAGAGACTAACAAAACAAGTAGATGGTGTCATGAGCTTTCGTGGGCATAAACCATATCTTCAGATGAATGGCTCAATAAAGTAGTAAGGCAGCACAGAGCAAAAAAAGGTTGACAGGGAAATTCTCTGACTGATATTGTCCTCCTCAAGTTACCTTGTCACCTATATAGATTTGATTTATTTTAGTTCTCCATGGAAGGACATCTCATACTTCTGATAACCTTTTAAAATGTCCTTGAACCTGCTAGCTAGGGTGTATTGTTTTGTTTTTAATCAAATAAAATAATATGAACAGTTAATGAATTGAACTGATAGATTAGTCACCAAAGAATCATAGAAATGTAATGCTGGAAGTTACCTTGAAATTCATGAAGTCCCCCCCCTCTGAATATATCTAGAGCAACCTGATTGTCATAACCTACAATGATGGGGATTCCATAATGTCCTTTAAAAGCCTATTCCAGGGCTTAACTAATCTCATTATTAAACAGGGTGTTTTTTCTAATATCCAACCTAAATATCTCTTGCTGCAGATCAAACCCATCACTATGTATCTTACCTTCAGTGGACATGGAGAACTATTGGTCACTATCTTCTTTATATGTCATTTAACCTATTTAGACACTGTTACGAAGTCCTCTCTCAGTCTTCTCCTCTTAAGACTAAACATACCCAGGTTTTCTAAATCTTCCATCAAAACCTAGCTTTCCTGGTTTGTCAACTCTCGGCCATTCTACGAACTTGGGACTTTGAACTGAACTAGCTGAATACACAGAAATAAGAGCATTTTTTCTGCACTCACAAAACAGGCTGTTCCTTCAAAAAGCTGGTTTAGCATTCAACAATTTCTGGTTTCAGATACTTAGCCAGTGACTTCCAACAATTTCTTCCTTTGTCATTATAAGATTCCACTGCTTATTTTTTAGTAGCTTCTCTCTGAGACAAGCCTCTTAGTTGGTTACATTATTTTCATGTTTGAATATTCAGTAGCTTTATGGTTTAATGCAGGAATGAGGAACCTTTTTTGGGTCAGGGGCCACTCACCCACAGAAAAATCATACTGGGGCGACACATAAGTGACAAGCAAAAAAAAAAAAAAAAACCCCAAACAAACCCTCACTGACATGGTCCCCAACTGAGAAGGAAAAAGACCCTCCCCACAGTCTCCTCACAGCAGAGTCTGGGGTGGAGGGGGGCAGGCTAGTAGATTTTGTGTGCCACAGCCCACGGTGGGCAGGTGGGTTACTAGGACACCATCGCAGGCTCTCTAATATGGTGGGGGAGGAGAGACCCGAGCCTCAGGGGCTGGATCCAGGCAAACCGGGGGCTGCATCCATCTCCCGGGCCTGAAGTTCCCCTGGTTTAGTGGTTTAGCTAATGCAGGAGTGGGCAAGATCCAGACCAGACACTGAATCTGGCCCACCAACTCGCAGGATCCAGCCTGCGGACTGCCCTGCTGGGACCCTCAGGCACAGAGCAGCCCTGTGCCATTTTAAGCTGCTGGCTGCTCCCTGTGGATATTATACAATTTCTTGGGGTTTTTTTGGAGTCCTTTTCAGTTAACAAAAAATAAGTCCTCTCAATGTCTGAGGGGGAAAGTTTCCAGATTTAGAGCAGGTACAAAACAAGCGACTGGGCCTCATACATAACCCCAAACTTATGTTCTCTATCCCTACTCCAGGACTGGCTGCTGTGTGTAACATAGCATATGAGGTACAGATGGAGGAATGGTTTTAGTGTGTATAATAGTATAGCACACTCTTCCATGTTTCCCTTAGCTGTAGCTGCCTAATAATTGGGATGCTATGGAGGACCAAATGCATCCCTAATGTAACTGATTACTTCTCAGGTGAAGTTGGTGGGTATTATGCCTGCTTATGGCAAAAGCTGAATTTGGCCCTGAGGTTTGTTGTAGAGTTTATACAAACACTCTTCGCCATATTGCCCGAATCACCTGTCCCCATAGCCAGAGGTGGGTTTGAGATAATAAAGGGTATCCTAGAAAAATGTCTCACCTACTACCGATCTCTTTTTTGCAGAAGTTCAAACCAGGGTCAGAAGACTCACCAGAACTGTTTCATGTTTCACAAAAGAAAAAACAGAGTAGAGAGAGCAAGTGACTTGCTTAAAAGTCACCCAGCAGGAGCAGAGCAGAAAATATAGAATCCAGGTTTCCTGATAACTAGGATTATACCTAACTCATCTGCCCACAATACTCCTCTGGATATTTCCTGATCAAAGTGAATTTCACACTCTGTTTACTGGTCTCCTGATTTGGAGACCATGGTAGGGATGTTTTCGTGCAGGGCAAGTGCCCCACTTAGCTGGACTTGAAGATGAACGGAGCAGGGGGCTGCTACTGCATAGAATCAGAGGACCATAAGGTGGAAAGAGACCTCAGGAAGTCATCAAGTCCAGCTCCCTGCAACCAATCCCAACTAAATCATCCCAGCTGGGACTTAAAATCCTCTAGAGTTGAAGAGATTCCACCATTATCCTAAAATAACCCATTCCAGTCCTTCATCACCCTCCTGGGGAAATAGTTTTTCCTAATATCCAACCTATACCTCCCCCACAGCAACTTGAGACCATTGCTTCTCATTCTGTCATCTGTCACCACTGAGAACAGCCTAACTTCATCCTCTTTGGAACCCCCCTTCAGGTAGCTGAAGGCTGCTATCAAGTCCCCTCTCACTCTTCTCTTCTGTGGACTAAATAAGCCCAAACCCTCAACCTCTCCTCATAAGTCATGTGCACTAGCCCCCGAATAATTCTTATTGTCCTCTGCTGGACTCTCGCCAATGCATCCACATCCTTTCTGTAAAGGAGGGCCGAGAATTGGATGCAATACTCCAGATATGGCTTCACCAGTGCCGAACAAAGGGGAATAATCACCTCCCTACATCTGCTGGCAGTGCTCCTTCTTATGTACCCCAATACGCTGTTAGCCTCCTTGACTATAAGGGCACACTGACTCATATCCAAGTTCACATCCACTGTAATCCCCAAGTCCTTTTCTACAAAACTGCTGCTTAGCTAGTCAGTCCCCAGCCTGTAACAGTGCTTGGGATTCTTCCATTCCAAGTGCAGGACTCTGCACTTGTCCTTGTTGAACATAATCAGACTTCTTTTGTCCCAACTCTCCAAATTGTCTCGGTCACTCTGGCCCCTATCCCTACCCTCCAGCATATCTACCTCTCCCCCCTCACTTAATGTCATCCGCAAACTTGCTGAGGGCGCACTCCATCTCCTCATCCAGGTAATTAATAAAGATGTTGGAAAAAACCCGGGCCCAGTACTGACCTTTGGGGTGCTCCATTTGATACCAACAATCACCCAGACATTGAGCCATTGATCACTAAACATTGAGCCCAACAATCTAGTCTATACACTGTACAGTCCATTTATCCAATACATATCTCTTTAGCTTGCTAGCAAGAATACTGTAGGAGGCTGTACCGAGAGCTTCTCTAAAGTCAACATATATTATGTTTTCTGCTTTCCCCATAGCCACAGAGCATTATCACAACAGGCATGAGGGTCATGTTTTATGCAGGGTAAGTGCTCCACATGGCTGGACCTGAAGATACGGAAGGGAGCAGGGGGCTGCTACTGCAGCAGCAACCTGCAGGAGCACAATTGATTGTGCACTTCCCAAAAGTCACAGTGTGTATAGCAGGGGTGGGCAAGACAGCCTCCACAGGTCAGATCTGGTCTGCCAAGGTCAGATCTGGTCTGCCAAGCTGGTTGTTTTGGCCCGGGGCCACCCTGCCGCTTCCCTGCCCCCAAGCCAACTGAGACTTGGAGGTGGGGGAGCACTCAAAGTCTCCTCCCCTCACCAGGGGCCCGCAGCACCAGAGGGAACTGCCAGCAGTTTTAAACAGCGGCCGTTATTTCTAGCCACTGTGCACCCTTGGAGGGTGGGGGTGGGGGGCAAAGACTTCATGAGCTCTCCTGCCCCCAGGCCCTGATTGGTCTGGGGGCAGAGGGAGAATGCCAAGTCTCTTCCTGTCGTCAGGGCCATGTGTGGTGCCTAGAAGGAACTGCCAATTGTTCTGAACAGCTGGTGGTTCTCTCTTGAGAGGGGTGGGGACAAAGACTTTCCATGATCTCCCACCCCGGACCATCAGGCTCTGTGGGCAGGGGAGCATAGAAGAGTCCTTCCCTATACCCTCTGGGACAGCCTGGAGCCACTTCAGAAATTGTGAAGTACCCCCCCGCCCCGCCTTTACAATGTATTGCCCATCCCTGGTGTATAGCCAATTTCACTGACTGTAGGAGATGCTAGTTTATTATTAGCCTTGATATATTCCAGTACAGTGACACAAACCTTTACAATCTTAGGAACAGATACAGCTGTCCTGAAATGTTCTAATCTACTATGAACCAACTGAAAATGTTTTATCTTGCTACATTTAAATGTTCCTAATTTTTAAACAAATTAACCAATTTCCTTCAAATTTGGCTTGTTTGTATATGTAAGGGGACTGTTATCCCCTTACTAAAACTCAGTGGGAGTTTTTGGTTGGCCAGCTCCCAGTACCAAAAGGGGAAGTGTCCATGAGAAATCAGGGCCCTGGGACTGACAGTCCCCAGAGACAATGGGAAGAGGCCAACACTCCAGGTCAGCCTGATTGACAGGTTGGACAGGTCAATGTGGGAATTAGGAGGCCAGGTCTGTCCTCCATGTGAACTGGGATTTTCTGGGTCTGAGTCAAAGGGAGAGAGAGCTAATAAGAGTACCAAGGGGTCCAGGCTGTACTGACAGGCAGACCTGCAGCGACAGAGCCAGACACACACAGCCCAAGGAGTGCAAGCTGTGCTGAGGAGCAGACCTACAGTGACTAGAGCCAAAAGGGTCAGAGAAACAACACAAGGAGCTGGAGGCTGGCAAAGCAACATAGTCTGGAGCTGAGTATGGTGAGCAGCTGGGACCAGAAAAGGGGGGGAAAGAGGCTCTGGGCAGGGACACGCCACCTGCCAAGAGGCCCTGCAGGCCAGACTTGGAGAGGGATTGTAACTCCAACTGGGAGAGGGGTGCTGCCACTTAGAGCCTGAAGTCACTGCCAGAGCAAGTGTGTCCAACCTGCAGCCCACCTGAAGCACAGTCAGGGCCTGAGAGAGCCCTGGGACCTATAAGGAACAGACTGTGAACTGTCCTTACACTCTGCAGACTGCTGTTTGTGATGTCCCCGTGCTACAGAGTGGGTCTATGTGTTCTCTTTTAACCTTTTTCATTTTTTCTTTATTCTTTTCTTTTTAATCAGTTGCTGTTTAATAAATTGTATTCACTTTGAACTGTATGTAATGATAAGTGGGTCAAGAAAGCATCCAGTGTGAAGAGAGCACCCGGAAGTGGGGACACCCTAGCCCCTGCCCTAAGTGACTACAAGGTCGGGGATTAAGCCCCAGAAAGCCTGGGCCCTGCCTTGTTGGGATTTCGAGGACTCTGCTTCTCAGGACAGTGGAAGGGGAGCCTTTGGGTAAAAGAAGTGGGAGCGGGGACTCAAATCCTTTCGCTGGTCCATTTCACCGGGGTAGTATAGAAGCCAGGAAAGTTCCCCACAATAGCGGGACCATTCCCCCGCTTACATATAGATTTTATAAAGACATTACAAAACAATTTAGAAGCCCGGGCCTGATTATATGGGTAGAAATGTATTTTTGGGAATATATATACTGTATTAATTACATTTATGATGCTATAACTTTCATTTTTTGAGTGGGAATTGAGGTTTCTTCTTGAACTTTTCATTTCCTGACTTGGAAGGCTTGATTTTTGAGCCATTAACATTGTATTAACACTAAATTATTTTCAAGAGATGTATTTAGATCACTATATCCTCTTACAAAACTGCAAATCATTTAACCCATTTTAAAAAATATAATATAAAAGAAGATCTGTGGATAGTAATACTTTGGCCTCAGTTTTGTTGTTGGGTTAGTGTATGGGAGGTGCTGTGTTGGCAGTCTGTGCTATATGGGAGGTCAAATTAGATGATCTTGTGGTCTCATCTGGTCTTAAACTCTAAGGGTATGTCTACACTACAGTGTTATTTCGAAATATCTTATTTCGAAATAGTTATTTCAAAATAGCTTATTTCAAAATAACGCATCTACACATAATATGCATTTTGAAATAGCGTATCCACACCGAGTGGACTCTGAATCACATTTAAAGCCAACCGGAACCAGTTCCAGCAGGGCTCCAGGTCAGGACTTACTGTGTGGGGCTGCTGCCTGAGGCTATCTGAGATGTGTGTTTAAAGGGACCCCCCTCCCCCGGACAGCCAGTTCTCAGGTTTCCCTGCTTGCTTGCCTACCTCATTGAGGGACGGCAAAGCATTTTGTCTCTGCGTGCTCTGGTTGCTGTCACTCGGGACACCACAGCACTCTGCAACATGGACCCAGAAATGCCCCTGGGCACTCTGGTGCTTCTCTTGGACGTGTTGCTGCAAGCCTGGCTGCATGTTCTGCAGGCTGCCATCCGGGAGGTCCATCGGGGGGCTGTCAGGATCCAGGAGGCCCTGTGGGAGAGCTCCCACTCTGAGGAGCACTAAGAGCCTCCCTGGTCTGCCCCACTGGGGACTTGTGCCTCATTCCTCCCTCACGTCCTTCCACTTACCCCTTCCTAACTCCCCTTCCTGATGTCAAATAAAATACACATATTTTCATGAACACAAACTCTCTTTATTTAACAAAACTGGGGGGGGGGAATGAAACTCTGGTGAGACTGGGGAAAGGAGGTGGGAGAGTGTCAGCCGGTGGTCAGGGCAGTGAGTGGTGTGTGTGTATTATACACCCGAGACTTCAACTGCTGAGACACAAGGCCCCATCGCAGTGGGCAGTCTAGGTGAGACTGACGGGTGCCCCGAGGAGTTTAAAGTCCGTGTCTTTACCGCTAGGATCGGGATCCTTTCGCGGCAGGCAGCCAACAGGCCGACAGACGCCCCAGAGTTTACAGGGAGAGCTTATTACACCTCAGATTTTGACTGCTAGGATACATGATCCCTTCGCAGCGGGCAGCCTGGGGAGGCTGAGAGATGCCCCAACGGATCTGTCCCCTGGAAGCGACACGATCCAACACTCAAGCTCTCCCTATATCTGTCCCTTATGACCGGCTGGAGTTCTTTTTAAAATTGTGCTTGGTTCTGTTACAGCAACTGAAGGAGTCAGGTCACAGCTTAAACAGTTACTATTTTATTGTTACAGGGTAAACTTAGCTGTTAAATGCTACTACTGTGTTACAGATAACACAGCCACTACAAAGGACAGGACAGAAATTACACTAAGAAGTCACTTACAGGTACCATGAAACCCTTTTGGTTCTCTGAGCTCTTATTAAATGCATGCAAAATAGACACCTAGCAGGTATATATTCTCACCCCTGCATTCCAGACTTGGCGTGGCCAGCGTCTTTCTCTCAATCCCTCGGGAAGAAGTAGGGCGAGGTTGGGCGTCCCACAGACCTCGGGAGACAACCAATACCTGCCAGCAGGTATAGATGATTGGAGCTCAAATGGGGTGGGCTACTAAACCCCTCTTTATACCCCTTGGGTCACGTAGGCTTCTTCCTGGTCTCAAGTGGCCAGTTAGGAAAAATGGCTTTGAATGCCAAGTTTCCCACGAAGGGTGCAAAGCATAATTCACACCTGGGAAAATGCAGACAATGGGCACTTCTAGTATGTGATGGGCGAAGATTCCTCTCCTGGGACAGTGCAGGCGTGTCAATTACTGGTACTAGCCATCAGGGCGGCGGGAGGCCCTGGGTCGTCAGCTAGCCCATTTACTGTCTGGTTTCTGTTTATTAGAGTCAGGGACAAGCAGCACCCCTGCGTTCCCAGGGCATCAAAGCCTGACTGCCTTTCTCTTGCTCTCTGGGGGGGGGCGGGGGGGGGGAACAAGATGGGGTTCATGTCTGGCTACAGAGAGGGGAGGGGAAAACCTGTGAGGAGGGAGCTGGAAGGTAGAAGCAAGGGGAAGAACGGGGAGGGGAAGCTCAGGGCTCAGGGTTGGGGGTCTCACCGGACCAACTTGGTTTTCATGCAAACATGCTCCTGGGTTCGCATGTGGCCTTTGGTGGCCAGGCTGGCAGCTATTCTGCCATAGACGGCCACGGTCCTCCGTCTAGTGCGGAGATCTTGGATGTTGGGGGCATCCCCCCCCAAACCTGAATAAGATCCATGATCTCCACCCTGGACCAGGAAGACGCCCGCTTTCTCCGGGCCCTGGCAGGCTCCTGGGAGCTGGCAGACTGCTCCTGGGGAGCAGTGGAGGGCTGGCTGCCAGTGGCTTGCTGGCTCATGTTTTGGGGCCACTGGGTCTTGGCAGTGACTGCTGGCTCTGGGCTGGCAGGCTTGGAGCTGGCACAGGCACTGTGGCCAGAGTCTACCCCTTTAAGGGCTCCAGGGGGAGAGAAGTGTTCTTGGTTGAGGTTGGAGTGGCCACCAGGGCACCTTGGGAAGGCCCCCTATTTCGAATTTGGCATTCTTCCTCGTGGAATGAGGTTTACCAAATTCGAAATAAGTGCTCTGCTATTTCGAATTTAATTCAAAATAGCGGTTTGGCTGTGTAGACGCAAGGAAAGTTATTTCGAAATAAGAGCTGTTATTTCTAAATAACTTTGCTGTGTAGACATACCGTAAGATTTCTGACATTTATAACACAATAATAAAAAGAATTGAACCTCCCCACATATTTTTTTCAAATCTATTTTACTAAGAAAACTGAGGAGGAAGAAAATGTACATGTTACACCTATCTTTGCTTTCTCGAAGGTTTATTTACAAGCTCTTCTTTTCTTACTTAGTATCTGCCATTTTGCTGGCAGTACATAGCTTTAGATACTTCATGTAAGCATATAAAATAAATGAAATCTTTGAACTGCTAACAGTATATTAAATCCTGTGTTTCTGTTTACTTCATTACTTTACATACAAGGGCTTTCTTATACTTTATTATTCCCCAAGAGTCAGTGTATTGTTAGTGTGCTGTGTAAAATTTGCAGACAAGTGCTCAGCCTACTCTTACAAAAAATAGTCCTTATTTATGATGTGTCAAATTACTGTTCTGAGAGTAGACCTTTTAGGCTTCATTCAGTCTTTAATTTGACTGAATTTAAATGGCGTAAAATGCCTTTTAGTTGGGCATTGGCTGGCATATTATATATCTCATTTCAATGAAAAACATTCACATGCAAATACGGTTTGTTTGGAGTGAGTACAAATGCCACTATCATGACTGATGAAGGCTTTTGATCGCAGCTCTGCAAACTGAAACCTTAAAAAGGAAGAGGCTATTTGGACTGGTATCTGCAATCCCATGAATTATTTAGTTCACATTATTCATACATTGCTTTGAAGAGGAGGTTTATGAGGTTTTAAGAGGAGTAGTCATAGTTGTGTTGCCAGTTTCTATTTATGCTGTAAGTGACTGACTGCATATGAAAACTTCTTCTAAGCTGGAAGGGTTGTGCTGAATATAAAATAGGTTACACACATGTACTTCACTAAAATTGACTTATTGTTGTAAAGTTTTTTTGTTTTCTACAAAAGAAATGGGTCTGTATGTTTATGTACTCTACAGACTCAAACAAAATGATTGTCATGGCAAGACTATGTCTGTATAATTTGGTCTACTACACAGATAGCAAACATGGGCCTGGTTAAATACCACAGAGCACATGTTTACAGCTGGAATTTATTCTGTTCTTCATTCACTGAACTGCAAATGTCTTTGGCTGCAGTCCCACAATAAAACCAAAGGAGCTGCTCCAGCATCCCCTTGAATTCTTTATAACTTTCATTACACTTCCTTATGAACAAAGAGGTGACATTTCAAAACAATTCCTGTATCTAAAACATTGCGTTAAGTTAAATATTGTCTATTAATATGGCAATTGTATGTGCCATTTAGCATGTCCATTTAGCTTAGTTTACTTGTAATAATTTTCACATTTAGAAGAAAGGAACAGTGTTGTATCTTGTTAGAGATGCCAAGAAACAAGTTAGAACTGTCAATAATTGTTTGTCATCTGTGGTTTTTAAACAATTCTTCTGGGATTTTTTTTTTTTTGTGAATGAATAATTTCAATTTGTTCTGATAAAGAATGGTCTCCTATTTATACTATGTACCTACGTTGGAATAATAACTCTTTATTTGTTTTTATTTTGGAATACTACAAAGGCTACACATTTTTTGAGTCCCAACTTTTATTGTGGTTTATTTTGTGGTGTTAGTAAGTAGAGTATACATAATAACTGGCTTTTATCTTCTGAAGAGAGGCAAAATATTACCCTTAAAATAAAAGCTTAAAGTGATTAGACAATTAATTTGTGAAGTTGATGGATTTCCACTCCGTATGGTTGAATGCAGTGCTTTGCATGTTCAGAAGCTTCAGGGGGTAGCCAAGTTAGTCTGTATAGGATAAACTTTAAAAAACAACAAATAGTCTGGTAGCACTTTAAAGACTAACAAAACATGTCATTTGAAGAAATGGGCTGTGCCCACGAAAGCTCATACCATCTACATGTTTTGTTAGTCTTTAAAGTGCTACCAGACTACGGTATTTGTTGTTTTTTAAAGTTTCTCGTGTACAGACTAACTTGGCTACCCCCTGAAGCTTCCAGGCAATTAATGTATTTTTTCTGTGTCAAATGTAATATTGCTTTTTTTCTTTTTTTTTAAAAAGTGAGTGTTGTTACACTTGGGTTTTCCATATATGAGAAAATCCACTCAGATTTCTCAGAGTGAACTTCCATTTTGTTTTGTTTTTTAAACCAAGTGGTATATGACAGTAAGTATTAAGCTGTTGCCTAATTCCATGCACTACTGGCTCAAACATAGAAATGTACATGCTACTTTTCAGACAATTATGAATGCTATTTTTATTTCTGTGAGTGTTTCCAGCACTGACAAGGGAAAGTGAAAGAAACATAAAAAAAATTGTCAGTCTAGGATGTGTGAGTTGGTGGCAGGGTACAGGGAGGGAAAGAGTGCGTGCATGCATGCATACACCTTCTTGAATAAATGGACCTAAACATTATAGTATTGATGCAATCATTTAATAATAATAAACTATAAATGACAATTGTCAGCATTCTACTACTGTCTAATGTGCTCTTAAATATTATGTATTATATTAAGTTTTTCATACTTCATCAGATAGCAAAAATCCTAATATTCCCAAAACCTCTAACTTTGACAACTTCTGTGATGTAGTCATGAATTGTCTGTACTGAGCCAGGCTGCATCTACACAAGGGCATAGCTATGTCACTATTCCCTCTTAGTATATAGACAGTGTACAGACAGGAGTTTTTCTGTTGGAGTAGGATTATCATCTTCCAGAACAACTTAGCAGGCACTCTTTTCTGTTCACATAGCTACATCTTTTTGGGATTTTTTTTTGACATAACTATGTTGGTCAGGGGTGTTTATTTTTCCATGCCCTGACTGATGTAGCTATGTCAATATAACTTTTAAATGTAGAACAAGACCCAGAAGTGATAGGCACAGAAAGCAGTAATGACAGCGGTAATAAAACCTACATTAACTCATTGGTTGTGTCCTTAATTATTAATGACCAGATTTTTAAAGGTATTTATTTATTTAGTGAGCCATGATTTTAATGTTCAGAACAAAGGAAATTGTGTGTTAATATAACATCATTCAGGAAAAGTGCAGCCTCTTTAAAACATTTTTAACATGTTTAACACAGCCACATGCATATGCTGATGATTTTAATATCTCTTCCTCCTCTGTCTCAACAAAATCAAACCCCATTAATGGATATTTTAGAGTTTGAAGACTCTGCATGCCCTCAATCTGTTTGTAATTGCCCATACTCTCAAAATGTCTTGGGATACTAATCTTCAATCTTTGGTGAATCCTTTGTACAATCTGTAGCTTTGCTTCTTATAATGTTATCATTGCATAATTGGTCATATAGGCTACGCCTATACTGCAGCATTATTTTGGGATACCAGAGGTATGCTGAAATAGCTATTCTGCATCTTGAGTGCACCCATTATTTCAAAATAAATAACGGGCTTGATATTCCAACATCCCTGTAAACCTTATTCTACGAGGAGTAAGGGACATTTTGGAATAGTGATTTATTTCAAAATAAGTTCTGTATAGACAGCACCAAATTTCGAAATAAGCTATTTCAAAATTAACTTGAAATAAGCTACACAATTTGCATAGCTTAAATTGCATCGCTTATTTCGAGCTCCGGGTGCAGTGCAGATGCACCCAAAGACATTAAGGAGTCCCAGTGGATAGAAATGTATAGAGGGAACTACCAGGCTTGGAAGTACAAACAGGAAATATAATAGGATGTAACATGGGGTAGTACTGTTTTAATACATATGGTTGGTTTAAAAATCTCAATCATTCAATGGAAGCAAATGTTAAAAAGGGCCTATCATAAGTGTAAAATTCTCCCCTGGTTATTGGGTCACTACAAAGTTTATGTACCACTTAGATACAATTTAAGACATTTTTAAGGTTTAAGCAGCATGTGTCTTGTAGAAGCTCTCTTTACAAAGGTCAACTTGCATCCATAGGATATCATCAGTAGATGACAAATGGGATATGAGCTTGCAATGCAATATGACAATATAAAAGCCTCATTTACTCATTTAAATTAAGGTCCTGATGTGTAAAACATACATAAAGATAAATTGTTAGCATGACCGCTAATAGGAAATCATCATATTTTCATTAATAGCAAATATTAGTGTGTGTGTGTGTGTGTGTGTGTGTGTGAGAGAGAGGGAAAGAGAGAGAGAGAGAGAGATGGTAAGTGGAAGATGGTATACAATAGATCGCTATTCAAATATTAAAGGTGTGTCTAGACTACATGGCTCCGTCGATGGAGCCATGTAGATGAGTTTACTCGGCAAAGGGAAATGAAGCGGCAATTTAAATAATCGCCGCTTCATTTACATCAAAATGGCCGCCGCGCTGTGCCGATCAGCTATTTGTTGGCACAGAGCGGCAGTCTAGACGGGGATCTGCCGACCCCAGAACCCTTCGTCGGCAGATCCTGTAAGCCTCGAGGCATAAAGGATCTGCCAACGAAGGGTCCTGGGGTCGGCCGATCTCCATCTAGACTGCCGCGCTGTGCTGACAAACAGCTGATCGGTACAGTGCAGCGGCCATTTTGATGTAAATGAAGCGGCGATTATTTAAATCGCCGCTTCATTTCCCTTTGCCGAGTAAACTCATCTACATGGCTCCATCGACGGAGCCATATAGTCTAAACACACCCTAAGGTGCAACACACAGTGCCTTTACAGATTTTATTGCAAAGTGTGCATATAGTTCTGGGACACTCCGTGCTAGAAAGATATTGAGAAAATAGAGATAATTCAGTGAAGAGCAACAAAACTAATACTTGGCCAGAAATAATGTCTTCTAAGAAAGTTAAAAAGACTTGGATGGCACAATCTACAATAAATATAAAATAATATTTTATATTATGGTTATGAGAAAATTATTTGAAGATAATTGAGGAACATTTTGTTAAATTATATTTCATACAGAAGATAACATCTACACTAATTGTTCAAAAATACTATTTGAACATGATTCATTGTCATATTGTTTTAAATATCTCTATAAAGAAAAAAACAGATCTTGAATATATATTTCACCCAATAATTTATTTTTACATAATTCCATAAATACAGTTTCCCATTTCCAAGGACATCATATTTAATTTCAAAGTGTGTCTGATTGTGTGCCATTTGTTCAAGAATTCCTAAATGGTAAGATCTGGGGCCATCAAATTTGCAGCTTCTTCTTCTCCTAACTTAAAGCATGGTCAGGGATTGGTTATGCCAGGACAACTGGAAGACCAAGGAAAAAGACTGTTTTCCATAACATGGAAAGGGAGAGGGTGCTGTTTGGAGTGATGCCCATGAGAGTGGCCACTGGGGGCAGCGTGCCTGCAGGGGAGAGCTATATGCAGACTGTCCACTGGGGGTAGCCACACTAACAAGGGAATTGTCAGGAGGGCTGGGAATATGCCATCTTGCCAGCCAGCACTTTGAGCAAGTAGTTTCCCTGCCCTAAACCCTTTCACCCCCCCTCCTGGCCCTTGGCTGCAGGGCCGGGGGTGGGGAGGGGAGGGAGGAAGGCCCTGGTGTCTGGGGAGCCACTGTGGGGAGAAAAGAGGCTCCTTCCAGCCAGGGGACTAAGGGGAGAAAAAAGGCTCCTAGTGGCTAGAACCGGGCATCTGGGGGAGAAAAAAGGCCCCTGGCCTCAAGGAGGGTGGACGGGGGGGGAGAAAAAAGGCAGCAGTGCAGGAGGCAGGCATAGCCACCCACAGGCACCGGCAGTTGCCACAAAGCTGCTGCCTGTGTGGGAGGCAATAGGGTGGTGGTGGGGGCAGTCAGCTCAGTGGGATCTGATACGTGCAGGGAGCTAACAAAAGCTGGCTTCCCACATGCACCATCTCCTGCCTTCCTCCCCCTCCCCCCAACATGCTGCTGCTTCTGATAGAGAAGTAGCAGTGCACAATGGGGGCAGGGATGGGATGGGATGAGACTGTTTAACCATGAGGGTTAACCAACAAGCCCAGGATCATCAGTTAACTGTGTACATGGATACCTGTTCACATCCCTAGTATATGTATAATGTATGTGTGTATGTCAATACAGATATATAGATAAAAAATAAAATGTGTGTGTCTATGTATACATAGATACACACACACAGACCTTCAATGATTAGGCTATTATAATATCTGTAAATTATTCAACAGACCTCAGTGGCTCCAAAGGAGCCATTATATTCCATCAGATTTAAAATTCACTCTTTAAAAGGTCCTGGAGGAGCAATTATAGTATATTAGGTCAAGACAAGGATAAAAGCTTTCCATATTTCTTGACAAAATAGACTGAAATAGAAATGTCTCGTGCAGTAACTTGTGGGGCAAATTGTTAAAGATAATTTGAAATGACTACTAAAATGTAAAGGAAATGTATAATTCTTGAACATAAACTAAATTGAAAAAAGAGATAAAACTGAAAGTGTGTCTCTGTGGAGCTCAGCAAAATTACACTTCTTAAAATACCAATAATTCCAAAGCTTTTGTTTAAATAAATAAAATGGACATTTAAGGAATCCAGCAAGTTCTCTCATCACTATCCTTTTGCATCACTCACTATTGATGACAGATTGAAAAGTTATGGAAGATGGGAGAGATCCCAGAAGACTGAAAAGGGGCACATATGGTGCCCATCTATAAAAAAGGAAATAAGGCCAACCCAAGGAAATTACAGCTCACTCAAGCTTAACTTCTCTGCAAGGAAGGATAATGGAGCAAATAATTAAGGAATCAATTTGCAAACATCTGGAAGATAATAAGTTAATAAATAACAGCATATAAATAACAGTTAATAAAGAACAAATCATGTCAAACTAACCTGATAGCTCTCTTTGTTAGAACAGCAAGCCTTGTGGATAAGGAAGAAGTGGTAGATGTGATATAGCTAAACTTCAGTAAAGCATTTGATACAGTCTTGCATGAACTTCTCATTAATAAACTAGGGAAATACAACCTACATGGAGCTACTAAAAGGTGGGTGCATAACTGATTGCATAATGATTGCCAGAGAGTAGTTATCAATGATTCACAATCATTCTGGAAGGGTACAACAAGTGGTGTTCCGCAGGATCAGTTTTGTGACCAGTTCTGTTCAATATCTTCATCAATGATTTAGATATTGGTATAGAGAGTATGCTTATACAGTTTGCAGATACCACCAAACTGGCAGAGGTTGCAAGTGTTTTGGAGGATAGGATTATAATTCAAAATGATCTACAACAAGCTGGAGAAATGGTCTGAGGTAAATAAGGAATAAATTCAATAAGGACAAATGCAAAGTACTCCACTTAGGAAGGAACAATCAGTTTCATACATACCGAATCAGAAGTGATTGTCTAGGAAGGAGTACTGCAAAAAGGAATCTAGGGATCATAGTGGACCACAATTTAAATATGAGTCAATTAGGGATGTGAACATCTAGTCGACTAATCGACTATCTGATAAACAAATGCTTGTCAGATAGTCTACATGTTAGTCGACTAGTTGCTTCCGCCCCCTTGTTGCCTCTATCAGAAAGATAGAAGGGGGGAGGGGAGAGAAAAGGGTGCTTCAAAGCAACAGCACCTGGGCTCCATGCAGTGCTGCTGCTTTGAAACTCCCCCGCTGATTTTGGGCTCCATGTGGTGCCACTGCTTAAAAAATGCCATTTCATCGACTGTTTGATTAGCCAGTTAATCTAAATTTAACATCCCTAGAGTCAATATGTGAGAACTGTTCCATAAAAAAAAACCCTATAGTTGTGGGTGTATTAACAGGGGTGTTGTAAGCAGGACATGAGAAATAATTCTTTTGCTCTACCCTGAGCTGATCAGTCCTCCACTGGAGTATTGTGTCCAGTTCTGGTCACCACATTTCTGGAAAGATGTGGATAAATTGAAGAAGGTCCCAAAAAAAGCAACAAAAATTACTAAAGGTCTAGAAAACATGACATGTGAAAGAGGATGGAAAGAACTGGGTTAGTTTAGACTAAAAAAGAGAACACTTGTAGGAGGCATGTTAAGAGATTTCAGGTACCTACAAGTTGTTGCAAGGAAGAAGGAGAAAAATTATTAGCCTCCGATGATAGGGCAAGAAGCAATGGGCTTAAATTGAAGCAAGGGAGGTTTAAGGTGGACATTAGGGAAAATAAATTGTCCAGGGATGTTGTGGAGATTTTTAAGAGTAGATAAAATAAACATGCATCAGGGATGATGTAGGTTTTGCTTGGTACTGCTATGAGTGCAGGGGAGTACACTGGACTTCTTGACCTCTGAGGTTCCTTTCAGTTCTTGTGTTCTATGATTATCAACCTTAACTTTATTCTTATGTATTTTTTCTAAATCCATCAAAATATACATATCCCTGTTCCTTCTCCAATTGTTGGTGAATTAATATAAATACAGAGGCTCTGTTTTGAACTGTCTGTACATACGTTTTGCATGATGGAAGAATAGTTATAGGTCACAAGATGTGCTCAAATGATATTAAAACTCTTCCAGTGCTTAAAAAAATCCGTAAAAAAGATCTGAATGAAGAAATAAATCCTGCAGGACATAACGTAACATAATATGGTAGGATGTTTCAAATTAGTACTTGATAGTACTTATTTAATTAGTGTTTCCTAAATTGTTTGATACCTTAGCTAAATATAAAATTGAAGAGTAGAAGCATTTATTTCTGTTTAGACTGTGTATTACATATGTGCAAGTAATACTTGCTCAATATTTTATAGAAACCCAGCTGTTACCTGGTAATAAATTGCTTGCTTGCAATTTGTATTGCCTGTAGAAGTTGTGTGTCTAGTTGCATTATAACACGCATAAAAGTAGTATTGTAAGACAGGCAAATCATGTTATCTAGGTTCCTTTTACAGGAGCCTTTAGGGTATGATTATATTCACATTCAAGTCTCACCACACAGTAATATACTGTGTAATGTATTTTAGACTTCAAAATCTCCTCAACTAATTTGGTATCATCCATCGCTGAAATCCTGCACTCTAGCAAAGTTTATGCTCCAAGATGATACTGCTGATCTCCTTCATGCTAGCTATGATGAATATTCAGGACAAAATTACCAGTACTGCATTTATAACCTGCTTCTCAGACTGATTATGTAGTGGTACATTGTTCAGCATTCTACAGTTAGTAATTTACACATAAGCAGAAGTCAATGCCTAAGATAAACCTGTGCCATATTTTTTTAATGAAAATGTCGTATGCAGTATGACATTAGCTTAAAAGATGTTATAATTATCATAGATTTCTTATCCCTGTCATTGTACCAGATCATTAATTAATACTTTAAAAATATTTTACATGACATTGAAAAAAAAATTATTTACATCCAGGAAACTGATGTCTCCTGTGAAGTTGCAGGACTGGAAAATAATGTTGGAAATGCTGCTTTTTCCTCATGTGTTTTTTTTCCCCCCCAAAGCTTTACCTAATAAAACATACTCTCATAAAGCCACTCATCTAAATAAAATCTCAATAATGAGATCTTTTAAAAATAACTTTGTTAAACATTATTACCCCATAGCATGGCATATTAGTCTAAGGGATATTGTTGGGGATCTTTGTTTGTGTGTGTGTGTTTGTGTCTCCCACTGAACAAACTGAAAAATTAGATAGAAGTTACCACCAGACATAATATGATAGACTAGATGAACTAACAGTTTGTTCAGATATGACAATTTCCAGATTATTGCATTCTGCTTATAGAACTTGCAGATTTTTCTAAAACAGTCCCAGTATGTAGTCACATATAGGTAATAAAGTTCTTGGTCATTGATGATATCCACATACTGTATGATGTGTGAAACTTTTCTTTCTGCATTGCTTCGGGGCTTTAAAGAAGCCTAAGGTCAGAAGAGATAATTTGTGATTATTTAGACTTCCTGTATACCACAGCCGATAAAACTTCCCCAAAATAATTCATATCGCATATATTTTAGGGAAAAATCCAATTTTGATTTTAAATTTATAATGTTATATTATAATGTAATGGAGAATCTACCACAATAAGTGTTTCAGTGGCTAATTACTCACCCCATTAAAAAGTATTTCCAGTCTGAATTTGTCTAGCTTCAACTTCCAGACATTGGATCGTGTCATACCTTTCTCTGCTAGACTGTAGAGCCCATTATGTATTCATTTCCAATGTAGGTACCTATAGACTATAATCAAGTCTCCTCTGAATCTTTTTGTTTGTTAAGCAAAATAGATTGAAATAGTTGAGTCTATTATTAATTATATGGTATGTTTTCTAATCCTTTAATCATTTTCATGTCTCTTTTCTGAATCCTCTCCACTTGCATGAGGTTTTCATACAACTCATCAGAAATTGGTAACCTGTCATTGCTAATTGTGGGCCAGATCCTAAGTCCTATACTTGATTGGCATCTGTCTAGTTACTTGAATGGACTTTAGAATCAGACTCTATATATTCAATAGCAACTGTGAGCAAGGATAATGTTATTTTCCATATGTAATAATTTATGCATCAGAGTAGGACGTTACACACGGTGCGTTATAGGGCCTTTTGAGAAAGATGTATTGTGTTTGGACTTATTTTTACATTGCTATTATTTATCCTATGATTCAAGTATTGTTCCTCACTTTTTTCACAAATGAGCTTGTGAATTATTGAATCCTAATTTTCCATTTTGAAATTACTATGTCCACTGTCTTTGGCAACGTTGGCATGCAGAGAGAAGTATGCATTTATAGAGCAGATCATTAAAAAATCACAGAAGTACATATATATACATATATACTTAAAGCATCATGTATCAAATGAAGATGGAATATCTATCTATCTATCTATCCCATCTTCATTTGATACATATATATGTATATATCCCTGCCTCTGATTTCCACTCCCTTGTTCCTTCTGAGAAAATGAGTCAGAATGGTTTCTGCTAATTGCCCTGTGCTCACAGGCTAAGCTTATCCAATTAGAGAATCAGATGTATATCATATTATTTATATGAGTAGTCCCAAACAACCAACAATACTTGAATTTAAAAAAAACAAACAAAAAAAAAAACCCTGGCAAGTCCAGTACATAAGACTTTTTTTTCTGTCAACCTAATAGGGAAGGGAGCATTCACAGGAAATTTCACAAGACAGATGCTAAGAGAGGAATGAATTGAAGAACTAGATTTCTGGTTTGTTAATTTAACTGCTTCTAAAGTAGATAAAACTTGAGGAGTTGATGCAGATGACAGAGAGATAATATCTAATCTCAAAAATATTATACCCGATTATTATTTATATTGTATTTGTATTACTAACATCAAGAACTTGTTGTGCTAGGTGATGTATATTCAATGCTAAGAGGCCATCCTTTCCTCAGAGAGCTTACAAAATAAATAGATCAAGGTAGAATAAAGAGGAGAGGGGAGTCCCAGAAGGATACCTGAGGTAGAGAGAGAGATTAGGACATCTTGTGATGTGGCCAGAAGCTGAATGCAGATATCTTAGGTAAAAACCTGGAACTATGGAAGTAAATGGTAGTTTTACTATTGATTTGTAGGGTCAGAATTTCACACTCTGACTTCCAATCTAGTGCTTTAATCAAAAGACCATCCCTCCTTTGTCAGTTTGCAATTTTGATAACATTAATGTTGGGAAATTCTTCTTTGTCTTCCTTCCTCCTTTTGTTGGAATGATACTGAAAAGAAGAGAATAAAAATAATAATTTTAGGAGATGAGGGGTAAATGGTTCCTTTAACATGAAATTATTTCTTTCTAGTGGGCCTCACTGTGGGAAATGCATAGAGAATAACAAGGAAAAAGATATATTAAAAAGGAAAAGTATTTTCCCAACTAAACAAAAGAAAATATCCATAAAAGTGACAGAGAAAAATAATTCTCTCCCTGCCAGGCATCAGGTGGATGAAACATTGATGACAAGAGCCCCAGCTGGTTCCACACAGTATACAGAAATATATTTGTAAAGACCATTTTCAGCTAATTTGGCTGTTGTGTGTTGTGAACTTTACCAATTGACTTGTAATTGGACCGTCCTGTCAATGGGAAAAAAAAACTTACAAGTATTGAACATGACATTTGTAAGAACATTACTGTCATCTGGCCTGCTTTTATTGAGGACGCAGAAAATTATAATTGGGCTAACAAGCCCAATAGTCTGGCCTATGTCCAATTATACTGTACAACCTCACTTATGCCTCTCCTTTATTTACTGGTGTACTGCAGATACTAATTCTTCAAGTCTCATGGCCAGCTCAGTATTTTCAAAACCATTAAATATTGTGAATTAAAATTAAAAGATGGAGAACCATAAACAATTTGTGGATGAGTTAGTATAGTTTCACACTTGAATTAGGAGCCAGCTTATGAATCATTAGAATGTTCTTTACCGCTTTTTGTAAGCCTGATTTATCTGGCCAAAGGAGAGCTGCTGAGGCTATGTCTACACCTTGGGTTTATTCTGGGATACCAGATGTATCCCGGAAAAAACTCTGCCACGTCCAGGGAACGTGTCTGTTCTTCCACTTTTTTGTTTTGTGGAAGAGCAGACGCGCTCTTTTGGAAGCCCTGTCTTCCTCCTCCCACAAGGAAGAAGGGGTTTTCCGAAAGAGGAGGCTTTTCCAAAAATTGGCCCAGTATAGACGGGTGCAATTTGCAATTTGCATATAGAGTGCAATTTGCATACCTTTTTCCGATAGACCATTGTAGTGTAGATGGCCTCAGATGGCTCTGGCTGTGAGAAGAAAGCAAGGATTTCTTGAAAGTCCCACTTGTGAACAATTTAAAGTGGAAGTTGCAAAGAGGGCCAGGAAGTTTGATGTGCCTTAGTTCTTCTGTCTTCCATAGATGCAAGGAAGAGTAGGTGGTTAGGTTCATTGTTGAAGTAAGATGCACCCCAGAATGGGTAAAGTAACTTCCTCCCTCCCTAAAACAAGTGGCATCACAGAAGGAATTGTAAATTTTTGACACACAGTTCCTCCACAAAGGTACTCATGGGGCAGTGCAGTTGACACAGTGTTCCCTATGTCTTGGGCTCAGTGTATGGGCACAGTATTGCTTGTAAAAGGTTAGCACAATCCATATTTGACAAGAGTAGTCAGGTTGAATTTCAGTCTCTGGTTATTAATACTTCTATATTATGTGGTGTATTAGTAGTCATATAGCCTGAGTTCTGAAAGTTAGTTTTACAGTAGGTACCAGTGACATAGGGAAGGGAAGCAGAGAGAGGTTCTGGAGGCCAAATTTAGGCTACTAGGAAAGAGATTGAAATCCAGGACCTCTATGGTATCATTCTCTGAAATGCTTCCAGTTCCACACGCAGGGCCAGGTAGACAGGCAGAACTTCAGAGTCTCAACGTGTGGATGAGACGATGTGTAGAGAGAAGGGATTTTGATTTATTAGGAAGTAGGGAAACTTTTGGGATAGAAGGAGCCTATAAAGGAAGGATGGCTCTACCTAAACCAAAATGGATCCAGATTGCTGGCACTTAACATTAAAAAGGTCGTAGAGAAGTTTTTAAACTAAATGCTAGGGGAAAGCTGACAGGTGCAGAGGAGCACATGGATTGGACAGAAACATCTCTTAGCGGAGGGTCTATTAAAAGAGATTCTCTATGTTTTAGTCAAGAGGATAGGATGGAAACTGATAAAATATGGGTCAGATCAGATGAGAAACAATCAAATGAAAAAGAGTCTAACACATCAGGAAATGGCAGACAATGACACATTTGTAACTTGCTTATACACAAACACTAGAAGCCCAAATAGTAAGATGGATAAATTAGGGTCCCTCGTATTAAAGGAGGATATTGATACAATAGGAATCACAGAAAGCTGGTGGAATGAGGACAATCAATGGGACATAGTCACACCAGGGTACAAAATACATCGGAAGGACAGACCAGGTAATGCTGGTGTGGGAGCGGCAGTATATGTGAAAGAAAATGTAGAATCAAATGAAGTAAAAATCTTGAATGAATCAAAATGTTCTATAGAATTTCTATGAGTAGTAATTCCATGCTCTAACAAGAAGAATGTAGCAGTAGGGATATATTATCGACCACCTGACCAGGATAGAAATAATGACTATGAAATACTAAGGGACATTAGCAAGGCTATCAAAATAAAAACCTCAATAATAGTGGGGGATTTCAACTATCCCCATATTGACTGGGTACATGTCACCTCAGGGCGGGATGCAGATAACATTTCTTCATACCTTAAATGACTGCTTCTTGGAGCAACTTGTTCTGGAACCCACAAGGAGAGAGGCAGTTCTTGATTTAGTCCTAAGTGGAGCGCAGGATCAGGTCCAAGGGGTAAATATAACAGGACTGCTTGAAAATAGTGACCATAATGTAATTAAGTTTAACATCCCTGTGGTGGGAAAAACACCTCAGCAGCCCAACACTGGCATTTAATTTCAGAAATGGAAACTACACAAAAATGAGGAGGTTAGTTAAACAGAAATTAAAAGGTACAATAACAAAAGTAAAATCCCTGCAAGCTGCATACAGATTTTTCAAAGACACCATAATAGAGGCCAAACTTCAATGTACATCCCAAATTAAAAAAAACACAGTAAGAGAACCAAAAAAGTGCCACTGCAGCTTAACAACCAAATAAAAGAAGCAATGAGAGGAAAAAAATATATAATTTAAAAAGTGGAAGTTAAGTCCTACTGAGGAAAATAGAAAGGTGCATAAACCAATCCCATTAAACCTATTTATAAATGATTTGGAAAAAGAGGTAAACAGGGGGGTGGCAAATTTTGAATATGATACTAAACTACTCAAGATAGCTAAGACCAAAGGAGACTGTGAAGAGCTTCAAAAAGATCTCACCAAACTAAGTGCAACAAAATGGCAAATGAAATTTAATGTTGATAAATGTAAAGGAATGCACATTGGAAAAATAATCCAAACTATACATAACAATGATGGGGGACTAATTTAGCTATAACTACTCAAGAGACAGATCTTGGAATCATTGTGGATAGTTCTCTGAAAACATCCACTCGGTGTGCAGTGGCATTAAAAAAAGGCAAACAGAATGTGAGGAATCATTAAAAAAGGGATAAAGAATATGTTGCCGGCAAGAGTAAATCTCAGGTCCAACACTGGGTTCTCAAAGTACAAAGACATGCTACATAGGTATCTGTCAAACACAAGCAGTTTATTTTCTGACAGCTAACAGCTGTGCCCCTTAACCAAAAGAACAACATGATAGGAAAAGCGACATTTCTTACATCCCTTTGGCTAGCCGGGGAACCTCGTTTTGGCTGTGGATGAAGTGGGAGACTGTCTAAGCTTCCAAGGCACCGGTACCCAAAGCCCATCGGTGAGGTCCAAATTGCTGTGCCCTGGTGCAGCTTTAAATACTGTCTCTCTACCTTGTTTGTGGCAGTTTTGAAATTTCTGGGGGTTACTCATTGCTTGTTACAGTATGGCTCAGCTGGACTGTTTGTCCTTTGACTTTGTTTACATGATTAGTACATTTAAGTAAACAAGATTGTTATGTTCCCACCCTTATCTACAATTTGTTCTTGCTACAATGGCGTATATTCCTAGAGGCTTGCTTCTGGCTCATCAGTAATAGGGAAGGGGGGGTGGGAATGGGAAAGCGGGGGAGGGAGTGCAGGCCTCACCACCCCTATACTTCACATGTACAGAGTTCTTCCACAATTGACCCCTACAGAATAAGACAGAGAATATCTTATTGCCTCTATATAAAAACCAAGTACACCCATATCTTGAATACTGCATACAGATGTGGTCACCTCATCTCAAAAAAGATATATTGGCCTTGGAAAAGGTTCAGAAAAGGGCAACAAAAATGTTTAGGGGTTTGGAATGGATCCCATATGAAGAGAGATTAAAAAGACTGGGACTTTTCATCTTAGAAAAGAGGAGACTAAGTGGGGGGGGAGGATATGATAGATGTCTATAAAATGATAGGTGAAAGTGAATAAAGAAAAGTTATTTACTTGTTTCCATAACATAAGTAGGAGTTCCCAAATGAAATTAATAGGTAGTAAGTTTAAAAAAAAAAAAGGAAGTTTTTCCTCCAAGCGCATGGTTGGCCTGTGGAACTCCTTGCCAGAGGAGGTTGTGAAGACCAGGACTTTAACATGGTTCAAGAAAGAACTACCGGTCAGTAAATTCATGGAGGTTAGGTCCATCAATTGCTGTTAGCCAGATGGGTAGGAATGCTATCCCTAGCCTCTGTCAAGAGGTTGGGAATGGGTGGTGGGAGACAGATCACTTGATGATTCCCTGTTCTGTTCACTCACTCTGGGGCATCTGGCAATGGCCACTGTTGGAAGACAGGATACTGAGCTACATGGACTTTTGGTCTGACCCAGTATTGCCGTTCTTATGTTCTCACTCTTCAGGAACTGTAGAGGAGAGAAGGCATTTGTGGACATTTCTGTGTTTCCTCATCTTTATGGCTAGATTTTATGCATATATGCACCATCCTGAGCAGGCTTGCTGACAGCAATTCTAGGCCCAAGGACAACACATCAATGGACCCACAGTTCCCTCCTTAAGAGGGGACCACAGACCATCCCCCTCCTTTCCCAGACAAACCCTGAGTAACACTCCTCAATCAGAAGACCCTTTTGTCAGTCTCTGCCCCAACCCTCACCTGCCTGGAGATGCCCCAACCAACCTTCTTCCCCTCTCTGCCCCCCTACCTATCATGAGCTCAGCTCTTCCCCTCAGTGGTCCTGTACCCTCCCCCCATGGCTCCAGCCATCACCGCCTACCCCTACTTTCCTATCTCTGCTCTTCCCAGCCCTATTTCTCCACCCCATTTGCCCTCGCTCCCTGCAGTCCCATGCCCAACTCTACCGCCAGAGCTTGGCTCCCTCCTCTTACCAGCCTGTTTCTCCTCTCCCCGCTCACTCTTCCCCTTTCCCTTGTCCTGCCACTCCATGGATCTGGGCAGGGGTTCAAAGCAGCAGGGAGCTCCTGCACCCTCTCCTGCTGCACCACCCCAAGTCCCCTGTCCTGCCCCTACTCTGCTGACTTGAGCAGGGCTCTATCCTGCTGCTCTGCAATATGAGCTCTGAGGCTCCCTGCAGCTGCTGCCACTCTGCTACAGCAGAACTATTTAAAAGGACCAGGTCAGGGCTGCCGCTGCCCTACAGAAGCCCCAAGCCCCCTTAATTCCGCCAGGCCCAGAGGTGAAAATATTGAACATTTCTTACAGGCACTGTCCTATTGCAATCCAGGTCCCTGCCAGCTCTTTAAATAGCTCGCTGCTGGCTTTTGCCACAGTTCAACCAGTTCTTCTCAGAGCTGTGCACCAGGGTGCACCTGCTTACTTTCACCTCTGGCCGGGCCCCTATGCAGTTGCCCTCTTTGCCCCCTACCCCATTGGTGGGTCTGATCATGAGTATCAAGCCTGTAACTGCCTCACTTCAGGGGAGCGCTGCTGCTGCTGTGCCTTAGATACACCCATCGGAGGCTCGATTTCTCTAGAGCTCACTTTTTTTGTTCAGTTTGAGTCCTTGACAGGACACAGTAGCTCCTGCTGCCTTGCACATTCGACCAGTGTGGTGGGAAGGAAATGAGCCATGGTTGAACCTCCTTTGGTCGCTCCTCTCTCTTCCTCCTCTTTCCCTTTTCTAATGTGAAGGAGTATTGGCTCTCAGCCCATCTTTCGCGTTGTGGAGAAATTCATAATCCATGCACAACATATATGCAACAATCTAAGGCTATGTCTATATTACAAAGATAAATTGGAAAAAGAAATGCAATTTGCGCTATGAAATTGCATATGTTTTTCCGATTTACTTCCGAAAGAGGCTTTTCCTCGGGTATTCCGGAAAAGCTCTGCAGTCTAGACATAGCCTAAGGGAGTGAAAACTACTCACTTCCCTTCACGGATATGCACAATAGACTTTCATTCTACACCAGTTCACTTCAGTGGATGCAGGATCTGACAGGATGGCAACATAATGAAATCCTCAATTTGGATCTCCCTGATCTGTCACCCTCAGGACATGACCAGTCCTGAATGAAGGATTTTGCCAGACCAGGGAAGGTCATTTCTGACCCCTCTGCCACCGGCCCCCCAGCCCAGCTGCTGGCCTTAGTACCACCTCCCCGCACCCACCTCCAGCCCCACTGCCCAGCCAGCCCTGCCAGGCTTCCAGCCCCACCGTAGCAGCCCACTGACCCCAACAGCTGGGCTCCTAGCATGGCCACGGCAGCCCTCTGCCTAGCTAAAGCCTGCTAACACTTTTCCCAACCTGCTGCCAGCCCAGACAGACTTCTGCAGCAGAAGGTCTCCTGGCTGCCAATCCCCCTTCAGGAAGCCTGGCTGGGGGTCTGCCCACCCCCTGCAGGGCTCCTGCCTCTGGCCCTCCACCGGGAATCTCTGCTCAAGGAAAATCCATGGTTCTCCTTTTCCATGGGTGATGCCAGACTAGATAGTCCTGGTTTAGAGAGTTTCAACCTGTATATATTTAAATTAAAAGTATTACACAACATAGATTAGCAACTACTAGATATATATTTTCAGAGCTATGGGATTATTTGTAAACAGGTCTGTAAAATATTTAGATATACTTCTGTCTATAATATCCTTGCAAAAATGTAAGAATAGTTTACCTTATTTTCTTTTTAATCAAAACCAGGATTTTTTTCATCCAGTTATACAGGAAAATAAAACTGAGAAATAGAATCAAAGGGGAACTAATTCATGCTTTACAGTTTATGCAGTCCAGCACAAGCAAAACTGTCCTGAAAGACAAATGTGTTTTTAAAGTTTGGAAATATGTATAATGTGGAAACTGCTCTTTATGATTAATGGTAAATGATTTTACTGTACTTCTTGCTATACTTTTCAAGGTCTTTTTTTTTTTTGCTACATATTAACTAAATTCAAAACACAGGTCATCCTTCTTGACAGAACCATTGGTCACAAGAAACTACACACACCTCAAAGAAATTGGTCAAATAATGTTAGAAATAGTTTTTATTAGCTCTGGATCAATATTGATAAAGTTTCTCTCTATTCTTACTAAGTAGTCCCTTTGTCTAATCTGTCTTTGTTCTCTTCTCCTTGTGCAATCTTTTCCTTGGTTCCAGCGGCTGCTACCAAGAACAAAGTTAAAGGTGAGTTTCCACTTCCCTTCTTTGATTTTCATTGCATGGTTCCGCAGTGCACATTATCTTACTCGACTATTCTTTTTTCTTCTTAATTACAAATCTGGCAAAGGCATCTATCAGGCTTATGCTCTGATAGATTGCCCTTTTGGCTTCTGTAATTGCTTATAAATGCAAAGTGTTTACTGCCTGTTATCAGCCATCAGTTTGTTTTTATACTGTAGTTTGCTTGAACTGCTAGGCTATGTCTAGACTGCCCCCTCTTGCACAAGAGAATATGCAAATGAGGCAAAGTGGTGAATATTGCTGCACCTCATATGCATACTTAATGAGCCGCCATTTTGCGCAAGAGGGGGGTTTTGCGCAAAAACGGTGGTTCATTAAGTATGCAAATGAGGTGCGGCGATATTCACCGCTTCGCCTCATTTGTATATTCTCTTGCACAAGAGGGGGCAGTCTAGACATAGTCCTACAGTATGAGGGCAAACATTAAAAAAAAATGGATAAATATAAAACAAATACCCTGAGTTTGCTATCTTTCATGTTTCTTAGTAAGATAAAACTACTTTATGAAATCAATATAAATATAAAATCTAAAACTCCAAAGCTATATTAAAAATCTCTAATAAACTGGGGTGCTGAAACAGTTTGTATAGCACTCATGTTCAGAGCCATTGAACCGCACTGTAAACCCTTTTTAATGGTGGAAACCACTTCAAGCCACAGAGTGCTGCAGTGCTCCCAGCACTCTTAGTTCCAGCTCCTAAGTAATGTTTAACTACTCTCTATATTTTTTCATCTCTAGACCTTGACATAAAATGTCGTAAATATTTGTCAGGAGAGAACATTAAAGCCTCCAAACCATTCCCCTCTTCTTTTTACACAAATATAAAAAGAGCATAATTCTTTGTTTATGACAGTATATCCATGCCCCAGAAACATACTATAATCTTATAGACAGAAAATTATAACTTCATCGTAGTATCAGAAGGAGCATGAAGAAAGGGAGTCAGTCTATAAAGGAATAAAACTTAATTATTATGAACATTTTATCTTCAAAAATTAGCCATGAAGAGAAGATTAGGAGTTGTTACCTCATTTTCATCTATCTGCAGTAGTACTGAGTACTTAGTCCTAGATAAAAAGGAATCTCTCTCTCGCATCACTCATAGATGCTGGTGGACCAGTCAGTATTTTATTGCTTATTCTGATATTGTAGTGGCATAACCATTTGGATGTGGTTGGTACAGCAGTGGTTTTGCCTCTGTTTCACTCTAAGGCTTCCACCAGTCTACCCAGCCTCTACTGGTTTGAAGTGTCTTTGCCTCCAATCCTCATTAATGTTCCACACCATGTGAGGTTCCCAAAATCCAAAATGAAACCAAATAAATGTAAAATTTTCCAACACGACAGGTTTCTTTGGAGACTTTAAACTTTATGTCCCTTCTTCCCTGCTTCTCCCCACTAAAAAAAATCCTTCCATCCTGCCTGGATTTGTGCAAACCATGGGGGACATCGGCACTGTAGCTGGGAGATGTAATTCTTAGCTCAGCTAAATATATACATGCTAACTCAGATAGTGCACTAAAAATAGGTCTGTGTCTGCAGTGGATTGGGTATGTACTAAGGACCTATGAAGAAGTAGTACCTGGGCACCGATTAATCTGTCAAAAATAGAAGATTCCCTAATACAATTAAATATTTTAAAATTACTAATATACCATGATTTCTTCTCCCATTGTTTTCTCCTCCATTATTTTCATAATTTAACAAATATTATACATCAGACTGCTTTGTAGCAGGTCTGTCAGTGTTGGCCCAACTGCAGAATCAAGGCCTAGAAGTCCCTATTTTATTGGTGTTCTACACAGAGAATTTTTTCTGATTATGAATTTGCAGACATAGTTAAGGTTTCTTTAAGAATGTGCTCTTCACCCTGAAGATTCTGAAATCTCAGTATTTTTCCCTAATCTTTAAATCATAGTTCCTTATAGATTGTTGTTGTTGTTTTTTTTAACTCTAAAGGAACATTAAGTAAAATTTCATTTACATGCCCAGACAGCAATTTATATGTGCTCTAGGGCAGGTATAGTTTAGCTATTTGATTCAATTTAAATCGTTTATGCTTGCTGGTCTTATCATTCACTATTCAAATATGAAAACTTGACATAAGTATTTAGGCTTTACACAGGATTTAACAGATAAAACATAGGACTCATAAATTTATGTTTAGATAGGCCATTAAGATAATTAAGAACTCCAATATATTCCCTATTCAACAAGTCAAAGTACTACATAAATATTATTAATTGAATGCTTTCAGATATAAATTGAAAAATACATAAATAAAGCTCATTAAAGTAGAATCTGACAGTTGGCTGATGACACTTTGTTGCAATATTACAATAGTGAAACCAATAGTTAAGCTGTAAATCAACTTTTTTCCATGCATGACTTTAAAAAAAATCTACTTTTTGGCTGAATCTTTGCATGCATTGGTAAATTTGGGGGAATCGAGATACCTAGTGTCAGACTGAAAATGTGCTTTTGTATGTGCATAATATGAAGCTTCCTAGTAGTAACAGGAATGACACTATGGAGTAATGTTCAACTTTGGCACAACTTCATAATGAATAAGCAAGTGGACACATAGTATATATGGAGACACAAACAATCGGTATCCACAAAAAAATATTCTAACACCCAACATTCGTCCTGCATACGTACGCACTGCCAGTCAAACAACAGATGGACTTTCATATATATGAACACATACTAGGAAATATAAAGAAAATCAAAGTATACTGAGGCTCCACTCATCTGTGAACATAGTCACATGTTCTTCACCCACACAAGGGGTATGTCTACACTACAGGCTTTTGTCGACAGAAGTTTTGTCGACAGATACTGTCAACAAAGCTTCTGTCGACAAAGAGCGTCTAGACTACGCCCAGTTCTGTCGACAAAGCAAGCCACTTTGTCGACATGAGAGTGTAGATGCAAAGGACAGTGTAGATGCAATAACGCCTTCTGTCAACAGAAGTCTAATGACAAAAAGTGTTATTCCTCGTAGAATGAGGTTTACCGCTGTCAACAAAACTGCTAAGTTCTGTTGATGTTATATCGACAGAACTCAGCGGCAGTGTAGATTCAGGTATAGTTTTGTCGACAAAAGTCCACTTTTGTCGACAAAACCCTGTAGTCTAGACACACCCAAGCACATACATACACACCAAAAACACACTGCAACTGTATTATGATGATTTTAACATGTAGCAAGAGCAAATCTTTTAGTGGTTTGGCTGTTAATTCTCCTCAGTCTGCTCTTGCTCATTTCCCCAGTAGCTGCAGGGAAGTCATCATTTTGTTTTCTTTTCTTCACTGCCCACAACATTGAAACAGAGGCACCATATAGCTTCAGGAAGTTGAGTAACACACTGGCTCTTTGATCCCATCTGCATTCACTATGGCTGTGTAAAGGAATAGTACATGTCCTCTCACTGCTGTTTATTGCTCTGTCTCAGTAGTGAAGAAGGGTCAATTCCTAATCTCCTTGAAGTGCAACACTCATTTGTACAATAGTTATCTAACACTACATTTGAAATCATCACACACTAACAGTTGAAGGAACACCTCACTTCAGGAGGAGTTTCTCTGCTGATATGAATCTCAGCAGATCCCTAATAATCTCAACTGATACTTTTGGTTCTTGTGCCCCAGCTGATAGTCATGGTGGCAATTCTCAAAGTCATGTGTTTTCAGTTCCAGTTCAGGAAATCTCACCCTTGTCCCCTTGCATCTCACCTGCATCCCCCTCTAGACTGCAGGGACCCCACAGTGCAGCTGTAGTGAGGTTCTTCATGAGAAAATGTGAGGAATGAGCTCTTATGGATCCACTCTCTAGCCTTTTCAGAAGGACTATGTCCTGGAACTCCTCACCACTTCATTGGCTTGCTATGCTGTCACTCAACAGCAATTTTTGCCTCCTAAAGAAAGGAGGAACCCACAATTCTTTGAGAGACTCCAAGCACACTGTTGGTGCCTTTGGCCGTGGCTACATCCCCAGAATTTGAGTCCACTTATGCCTATTCATTTCTCGCGGTGTTCTCTCAGCACTGTGTACCGGGACTGTTTGAAGCCTGCAGCTCTCGCTGCTTTGGTGAATCTTGGTCCCTGCCTTGTTTGTTCATAAAGAGTTGCATCTCCTACTTCTTCTGGTATTTTCTAGTATCTGGAAGAATCTGTCCATCAGCTTGAAGGAAGTTGGTTCTTGGCCCAGCACTATTTAACATTTTATCAATAACATGGAAGAAAATGTAAATTCATTACAGATGACATTTGCACTTGACACATATTGGGGGAGTAATATATAATGAAGGTCACTGATAACAGAGCAGTCTGGATCTCTTGGCAAGCTGGGTGCAAGCAAACAGTCTGAGTATTAATATGTCCAAATGTAAAGTCATACATCTAAGGAGAAGGAATATTGGCCATGCCTTTAGGCTGAGGGACTCTATCCTGAGAAGCAGTGACTCTGAAAAATATTTGGGGATTATGGTAGATAATCCATTGAATTTCTGCTCCCTCTGTGACACTGTGTCCCAAATGACTAAAACAATCCTTGAATGCATAAACCAGGAAATCTCAAGTAGAGAGGTTATTCACTGGTGCCACTTCTGCAAGAATATCATGTCCAGTTCTGTTGTCCACAATGCAAAAAGGATGTTACTAAGTTGGAGAGAGTTCAGAGAAGACCCACAAGAATAATGCAAGGGTTAAAAACATGTTTATTGTGATAGATTGAACCTGGAATCTATTTATCTTATCAAAAAGAAGGGGTGACCTGATTGCTGTTTATAAGCACATGCACATGGAAAAAATTGTAAATGGACTCTTTAGTGTAGCAGAGAAAGATGTAACATGACCCAGTGGCTGAAAGTTGAAGATACATTGATTCAGACTGGAAGTACATACATTTTTAATGATGAGAGTAATTAACCACTGAAGCAGTTCATCAAGGATTATGGTGGGTTCTGTATCACTGCCAATATTTAAGTCAAGATTAGGTATTTTTCTATAAATTATGCTATCAGAATTATTTTGTGTCACCTGCAAATGTTATATGTAAAGACTTTGTTTTCTTCCAAGTGATTGATTAAATGTTAAATAGTACAGGGTCAAGAATAATACTAGTTGGAAGTTCTGTGACTTGCGTTATGCAGGTGAGATCACAAAAGTGCCTTCTGACCTTGGAGCTGATGAATCTATGAAACTCCATATGAGGTAAAACCATATCTTTGATATACAAGGATGTCTCAGTCATGCAGTGCCTTTGAGCAATTTGATTGCTTCAGTGGTAACAACTGCTCACAGTTATTGCCACAAGGACCCATGTTCTGGATACTGTGTATTAAATGTCTCTTGGTCTTGCACACTTCCAGGAAGCCTGGTCTAGAGTGTTTGAAAGCTTCAGTCTCAAGAGAGCCAAGCTGGGCATCCAAAGTGGGCACTGAAGCTTTGAATTAGTCCTGGGGCAAGACCCTAAAATGCACCTCAAAGTCTTCGGGGAGCCAATCGAGGCTAGATTTAGGGCCATTGTACTGTGTAGAGGCTTCACCTTCAGTTTCTTAATGCACCACTCCAGACTTGTTTAACAGATTCCTCAAAGGCAAAACCTCCTCTGCCAAAGCCCCAACTTGATTTCTTTCTGAAAGAGCTCACATAACTCTGTACTGAACACTATGACTTCCTTCAGCTTCTGGCAACAACCAATTTAGGTAAAAATAGCCATCAATGATGAACCATTTTTTAGACAGGAGATAGTATTGGTAAGCCTGCTATCTTCATCTGAGTGAGCCAGCTCAGAAATTGAGGTTTCTGTCCTATGTTTCAGCTTTCCTTGTGCATGAATAGACAATCCTGATTACAGGGGTGTTGGCAGAGTTTGCACCAGTGACTTGGATGCTGGATACTTTTATAACAGCCATGACACTGCAACCATTGAGAATCTACACAGCAGATTCTGACCTCTATTTTGGAGGATAGGAGAGGTCTAGATGTCTGTAATCAGGACTATTTCAAAGATAATGAGAACTCATAAGACCAAGTATGTTTATGGGATTTGAAAGATGAAAAATGCTCCAGGAAGACCTTACATGTATGTAGATTATCAAAAAGGGTGCCAAAGATCTTCCATTTTGATATTAAGAATATCTATTTCTGGGGCACCCACGGAAGGTGCATTCTGCAGATAGAGGGCAGTGTCTGACCATCATATTCTGAAGTTGCTGCCAAAGGAAGAGTGGCAACATTTGTATACTACCCATTCTGCAGTACAAGCAGTTAATAATCATCTATCCCCCTCCCCACACACAACACATTTCCCCCTTCACCATTATGAACTGTGGATAAAGTTTTGGGCTTTGTTTTATTGATTCTGCCATTAAAGAGCATGATTCTATACCATGATGCCATCCCATCTGCACCACTTAGTAAGCTTAGTCTGTTTGAAGAATGTATAGTGCTCTCTCTCTCCATGAGTTTTGCAAAGGCTACACTTCCATGGTGTCCTAGAGGAATTCCCACTAGGAAACCTGATCTTTCTGTGGGGTGTGACTTAAAGCTACACTTGAACCATATGTGTCTTTCATTTTAGTGAATTTCCAGCATTGGTTTAATGCTATAAGACCAATTAGCTGTAACCTAGTGAGTATTCAGTACATTTTGTGAAAAATCTTAGTACTGTACTGTATTGTTTTGCCATGCTTTGAGGGCCAAACAATTTTTTTTTGTAAACTCAGAAAAAATACGATTTTTCTGCAAGAAAAATCTAGTTGAGCTGCAGATATACTTTTGTGGTTTGCTGTGGCATTCAAATGAAGAAAACTCAATTGCCTATGATAAGACTGAAGTTAGCAACTAAAGATTAGCTTCAGCATGACTACTTTAAGTTGCTCAATTTTCAACATAAATAAATCGTAGCAGTTTATATTCTGTCTAAACTCATTTCATTCAAAAGCCAAAGATCACTTTGGACTTCATTTATTCACCTGATTCATGTTATTCCTCATTATGGCAATGAAATTGGTTTGTTTATTTTTAGATTAAGTCAGCAGAGGCACAGTAGTAAACATACTGTATAGTACCTAAATACTAATACAGTCATACCCATTAAATTTAAGCCAGGGGTCAAATTTCAAGTTCAGGGTATTGCTTGTCAGTCATCTCCCTGATCTTTCCATGTCACATGCAAAGATTTATATTTTACTTCATCGCTCATCCTTTTAATAATAAAATGTAATTAAATTATATCCCCTTTTTTAATTGGCACACAGACAAGCCACATATGTTAACTTTGCATTCAAAAGAATTCCATGTCATAGTAGGTTTTGTATATTTGGCTGCTTTATAAAACAGATGCATTCAGTTAATCAGATTACTAAACAATGAGTGCATAGTCATTTGTTCTTGTTTTCCAAATAAAATTACCAAATGGCTAGATGGTTCCATTGATTACTGGTGAGAAAAAAAAATAATCTTGTTATTTTGTTTGTTTAATTTATTAAAAAGCTAATGCTAGATATCACAGAAAGGCCTTCTCTTTATCATTCCCCAATATATGATACCTCTCTGCCATGGTTCTATAGTGGCCACTCAGGATGGCCACTATGTACTCTGCATAGGGAGATGGGAAACCAGGGCCCAGCCTTCTCTTGTCTTTTCTCTAGATGGCTGGAGAAGAGGGAAAAGATGTGCACTGACTTATTAAATCTATTTATATAGCACAAGGGTGGTGTTAGATTGTCTGGTGATTTAAAACAAAAAATGTTTACAATAGAACTGAATGAAAACTGTAATTTCTATCCTATTAAAATATTGGTTTTTTTAACATTTGTTTTCATTGTGACATTAAAATATCAAAATTTCACATTGAATGCAAAGTTTAAAAAAATCAATATACAAATGTTAAAATGTTTTGTTTTGAGTCAGTTCATCATTACAGTGCATCTGACTAAAATGTGGCAGTTGTACATTGGTTGCCACTTACCCTCAGTATTCCCTGTGGGCTGGGATCTGTATCTGGATCAGGTCGCCTATGATATACTCCAGTGAGGTGACTTCCATAATGGACCATACAGCTTGATCAGAGAAAAGATGGAACATGAGGTCTGTCTTAACAGCCGTACAAGAGAATGGGGGTGGATCCATGAAGCTCATGAACAACAACTACCCTGTGACACTGTGGTGCCTATGGAAGATAGTTGTATATCAAACTGAATCAAAATAATGGTCTTTTAATTTTCCTAATGGAAGACTGACAAAACTAGGCAAAATCTTTTTTTTTTCTGACAAATTCCCATATAGTTAAAAACTCCTGAAATTCTGATGTCACTCTTCAGAACTGAAAGTTGCTAGAGAGTAAAGTTCTTCTGCAAAGAATATTCTTAATAGAACTGAGGAAATAGTAAAGATGGCTATTGTCTTGGTCATCTGCTCCTCCCAGCTGGACAGTGTAGGAATAACTGTTCTCTCCACTGGCAGCAATGGAAGAGGGTATTCATTTTGAAAAAAAGCAATTCTTTGTGAGTTTCTATGAAGAGAAAGATGTTATATGCCATCTGAAAGAAGAAGGTTCCATTGTGAAAAATAATCATTCCTCCTGAATATTTGTTTTCAAAAGCTGTTTGTTAAACCAGATTTACACAGCAAGTGAGGAGGGAGGGATGGAGAAACCAGTCTGTGGCATGTATGTATTTCCAGGGGAATGTTGGTGGGTGCAGGAAGAAAAGAAAGTCCTGGGGAGAGGAAGTGGAAGACAAGACAGACAAAAAATGGGTGAGATGCAAGACAATAGGGTATGTCTACACTACAGCACTAATTCGAACTAACTTAGTTCGAATTAGTTAATTCGAACTAAGCTAATTCAAACTAGTGCATCTAGACTTAAAAACTAGTTCGAATTAGCGTTTTGCTAATTCGAACTAGCATGTCCACATTGAGTGGACCCTGAACCGAAGTTAAGGCTGGCCAGAACCAGTGCCGGCAGGGCATCAGGTTAGGGCTTAGAGTGTAGAGCTGCTGCACAGGCTAGCCGAGGGCTGTGCTTAAAGGGACCCGACCCCCACCCCGGACAGACAGTTCTCAGGGTTCCCCGCTTGCTTGTCTACCTCGATGAGGGACAGCAAAGCAGTCCTGTCTTGGAGTGCCCTGAGTGCCCACCCTCGGCACATCACAGCACTCGGCCATCAGCCCAGCTGCAGTCTGGCGGGGCCAATCGGGGGACTGTCAGGATCCAGGAGGCCCTGCAGGAGATCTTCCACCCCGAGGAGCCCGCAGAGCCACCCCAGTCCTCCCCATCGGGGGCTCGTGCCCCATTCCTCCCTCACCTCCTTCTACTTACCCCTCCCTAGCCCCCCTTCCTGATGTAAAAAATAAAGGACACGTGTGTTCAAAAATTGAAACTCTCTTTATTTAACAAAACTGGGGAGGGGGAATAAAACTGTGGGGAGATGGGGGAAAGGAGGCAGGAGAGGGTGGGAGAGGGGAGGGGGAAAACTGGGAGGAGGGAGCTGGAAGGGGGAAGCCAGGGGAAGGAGAGGGAGGGGAAACTCAGGGATCAAGGGTGGGGGTCTCGCTGGGCCAACCGCCTCCCAGCACGGCGAGGGAGGGGGCCTCGGCATCCCCGGGGGGATGGGGTGGAGGGTGCAGAGGTTGAGGTGGGGGGTGTGGACATTGAGGAGGAGGGTGTGGGGGCTGAGGAGGAAGAGGTGGGAGGGGGGGCAGGAGCGGGAGGAGGGACAGTTGTTGGGGGGGGCAGCAGGGGCAGGACAGGCACAGGGGCACCATGCTCTGCAGCAGGGCCTGCAGAGTAGCGTTCCTGGCTCGCTCCTCAGCCAGGTGCTCCTGGCGGAGCTGCAGGTCTGTCCGCATCCAGGCCTGCACAGTGTCGTTCAGGGCTCGCAGAGACCCCAGGTGCTGGTCCCAGTAATCCTGCTCCTTGGTGGTGGTCCGGAGCAGGCCGTGGGTGCGGGAGCATGTGCCGGGCAGGGTGGTGCGCCCTGCACGAGCAGCTGGTGCAGCTGTAGAGAAAGAAGAGAAGTGGTCAGTTCTCCCTGGGGACACAGTGGATGATGCCCAGCCCCCCCCCCCCCCACGACGTGAGGGTGACCGCACCCTGCACCGTCAGAGCCGATGTGCTTGCACAGAGGCCATGGTCAGGATGTCTGGCTCTCCCCGGGACTGGGAGCTGCCCCAAGACCGCACCCAGGCCCCTGTGCCGTGTATAGTGTGGCCGGGGCAGGGGGGGAGATGTCCCCTGCCTCCGTGTAGAGGGGGCGTGTGAAGGGAGGGCGTCCTGCTGGGTTCCGCCCCGGGGTCGGGAGCGTGTCAGGTCTCTTCACACACGCGTGTGCCTATTGGGCCACGGCTCCTGGGTGTCACGCAGCTGGAGCCACCTGCCCAAGGGTGGCATGGCACGTGCTCGCATGTGCACAGGTGGCTGCGTGATCCGTGGGAGGCATGGCCCATGTGCGTGGTCCCTGGTCTCCCTCCCTGCCTCCCCCCCGGGCAGGGGACAGTGCTGGCACTTACCAGGTGTGGCCTCCCCGGATGACCCTGCCGACTCTGGTGCCAGGACAGCTGGTGGTGGCCCCTCTGGTGCACCCGGGTCAGGGCCCTCCGGTCCAGGCTCTCTGCCTCCCGGGCTGGCGCGGACCGCCCCGCCCCCCAAGAGTCGGTCAAGGGCGGGGAAGTAGGGGCAGGTGGCAGCCCCTGCTGCGGCGTCACCCCTGGTGGCCCTGGCGTACGCCTGCCGCAGCTGCTTTATTTTCAGGCGCACCTGCTCCTGGGTGCGCCTGTGTCCCTTGCGGGCCATGGCGGCCGCTATGCAGCCGTAGACAGCCACGTTCCTCCTCCTGGTGCGGAGATCATGGAGATTGGGGGCCTGCCCCCAAACCTCAATGAGGTCCATGACCTCCGCACCAGTCCAGGAGGCCGCGCGCCATCTACGGCCCCTGGGTGCTGGGGGACTGAGCGGGGGACGTCTCACTGGCACTGGCACTGGCTGCCTAGCTCATCCTGCAGCCACTGGGTCGGAGCAGAGACTGCTGGCAGGGCTGTCTCTGGAAAGTGCCATCTGGCCAGAGTCTACCCCTTTAAGGGCCCCAGGGCTGGGGGAGAGGAGAGTTTCCCTGGCTTGGCCCAGAGTGGCCACCAGGGGGAACCTGGGAAGGGCTAGCCTCTCACTAGTTCGAATTAAGTGGCTACACAGCCCTTAATTCAAACTACTTAATTCGAACTAGGCGTTAGTCCTCGTAGAATGAGGTTTACCTAGTTCGAATTAAGCACTCCGCTAGTTTGAATTAAGTTCGAACTAGCGGTTTGCATGTGTAGCGCCTATCAACTAACAGCCATTAGTTCGAATTAACTTTGTAGTGTAGACATACCCATACAGAGTTAAAATGGGAAGGGGTAGTGTAGATGTGAGGGAAGAAAAACATGGAACATGTGAGCAGGGGCATGTGGAGAATAGAAAGGAAGGAGGAAAAAGAGAAAACATCTAATGTCTTCATAAATCAGTTTAATCCGATCTGAAACTATATATACTTTAATCATATAATGGCATCACTACAGGGAAGAGTTAAAGTTATTTGAGTCCTTAATTGTGTATTTTTATATTTTAATAATAGGGGTGTTTTTTTAAATTTTAACTTTACATTTCATAGCCTTATAAAACCTTTTGTAAAAAATTCCTATTGTTTTTTGGGAATATATACACAACATAGTATGCTGAAATCACTAGAAGATCAGCACTAGCATTTTTTTTAATTGCTTTAGAAGGTACTTAGGAAATAAAAATGTTAAGGGAGCTTATTTACATAGCCAGAGCCAATACCACACACACATTTGTATAATATATAAGATGTGTGATCTAGTAATCACTATAAACTTAACTGCTAGTTGTTTATAGTTTCTAATGTTAGGGGACATATGCTTGGAATGCCTGCAAGAGCCTGCACAATGTGTTATCTAGAGGTCCTGCAGACACATTTCTGTTTAACTTAGAATAGAAATGGGCCTGAATTACCATTTTAAATATTAGTGAGTGGAAAACAAAATAGACAGACACAATAGACTACATAAAAAAATGCTAAGGGGAAAGGGTTTTCTATGGAGCTTTTAAACATCGACGAAACATGGGGCCCAAACATTTAGGAAAAATCCATAAATGACTATTACAGGTTGCATCTCTACAATCTGGGATTCTCTGGTCTGGCAACATCCATGGTCCGGCATAACCACAGATGTTCCAGGATCAGAGAGTCTTGGTGTGCTGCAGGAGGGTGAGGGTCCAGGAGCTGATATGCAGCTCAGCTGGGCTGCAGGGTGGTGGGGTGCCAGGAGCCAGCTCATGGCTCAGCTAGGCTGGGGAGGGGCCAAGAGCTGGTGCGTGGCTCAGCTGTCTGTGGGGGGGAGCCAGGAAGCCCATAGGAGGGGAGCCAGGAGGGGGCCTGAAATGACCTCCCCTGGTCTGGAAAAATCCAGGACCAGTCAGGTCCTGAGGGCCTGGGAGGTCCAACCTGTACTTAGGATGGTCAGGTTTTCAACCCCATGCTCTGGGTATACCTATATCTCTGACTACTAGAACCTAGGACTGGACGAGAGAACCTGAGACTTTCAAAGTAGCCAGAACCTCTGACTATCAGAATCTAGGACCTGGGTCTGAATCACTCTATAACTGCCATGTTTTTATGCATTCCCTCTGACGTATGTAGCATCTACTACTCCCAGAGACCAAGATACTGAGCTAAATATACCAGCGGTGTGAGTTAGCATTAGCCTTCTTATGTTCTCAATGTAGCTCTAAATTCCAAAGCCTCCCTGAAACTACAGAAGCTTTTCCTGTCATTAGGGAATTAAGTAAATGAACTGAACACAAAGAGACCCTGTCATGGGGCAGACTTACCACCATGGCGCCTCCAGCCGGTAGCCCTGGGAATTAGCTCGTTGACTCACTGGACGCCTCCCTCTAGCTGGTGTCTCCCCATGTTCTCACTTCCCTCTCTAGTCCAGACCCATGTCATTCTTGGACCACAGCGTCTTCTTCAGGACACTGCCCTGTGGCAGTGCCGACTCCTGGGGGTTGGTATTTAGCTTTGCACTCCAGGGTCCTCCCCTCCCAAGGGGCACCCAATTCTCCTCCCAGGGAGCACCCAGTTCTCCTGAACCCACCTTGCCTCAATGACCCACTGCCAGTCTTCATCTAGTCCCTGCCTCAGGGGCAAACTGCAGTCTGAAATGGCCACTCATCATGGGCAAAGGGGTGTGGACCTGCTGCCTTTGACTACCATGGCTGCCTCTCTGCAGCCCTAGTAGCCTCGGGCCTTGCTTCAGACCCTGCAACCTGGGAGCTTGCTTGACCAGAGTTTCCCCAGCCCTGCCTTCCTTTCCCAGCACTGCTCTGCTTTCCTGGCAGCCATGTCCCTCCTGCTCTCTATTCAGAGCAGCAGTATGTTCTCCTTTTGCTCCAGAGGCCCTTCTTTATATCGCCCTAGGGTTGCCAGGTGTCTGGTTTTGAACCAGACAGTCCAGTATTTGAGGGTTCTGTCCGGGGAAACAAATTGAGAAAATACCGCACATGTAAAATGTCCGGTATTTTCTAATTAGGTTAGTTTTATTATTATTAGCGGTATCAGTATGCAGTTGCAAACTGCCTGGCTGGTAGGCACACTCATGGTGCGTGAGTGTGTCTACCAGCCAGGCAGTACGCAACTACGTGAGGGGGATGGGGCCAGGGCAGGATGGAATCCCCGGGGCTGGACTCGCTCGTGCTTCGCCAGGACCATGCGCGGGACACGCAGCGCCCCGGGATCTGTGCGCACCTGGGTCAATCCCGCTCTCTGCTGGCTAATTCTTTCCCCCTGCTTTTCCCCCCCGGAAAGCCCCACTCCCCCTGACCTCCTCCCAGACAGCCCTGCTTCCCGCCAGCTGGTTCTCCCCGTCTCCTCCTCCTGATCTCCCCCGGCCAGCCCCATTGCCCCCAACCTCCCCATGCCAGCCCTGCTTCCTGCCAGCCGGTTCCCCCCCCCATCTCCTCCAGCCAGCCCTACTTCCCCCAACCCTCCCCACCAGCCCTGCTTTCCGCCAGCTAGTTCCCCCCCCCACCACCTCCGCCCGGCCAGCCCGCTCCCCTTGCAGCCAGTCCCCCTCTCCCATCTGAGATCAAGTGTGTACAGTATTTTTTTTTTGAAGCCACCTGTATCCCTACTTGCTGGGCCCTCATTCGTAACAACTGCGTCAGCTGGGGCTTTGCTCTCAGCCCTCACTCAGGGCTGGGCTTTTGCCCTTAAAGCACCAGTGCAGGGCAAGCGCCCTATCACAGACCCAAATAGCAGTATTTGTCTTATTTGTATTATCCTCCAAAAATTCGGAACTGTTCAATTATTAACATCAGTGAGACAGTGTTTCAGCTTTTGCAGAGTGGTTTGTTATGGTGGATAAATAAATCATCTGCATGGATATGATATACTGCATCATAATAGTACAAAACCCAAGCCAGCTGAAGTGTATAGATATTGAAAAATGTGAATCCAGTGCAGTCAGGGAAACTCCATAATTCAAAGGTGCAATATCAAAGAACCGTTATTTATGGTTACAAGGTTTTACCACTGAGACAAATAGAAATGAAAAACTGTCAGATTCCCTCTTTAATAGAGGATCATTACAAAAACTTAAGGCAGACATAGTAGCAAGGTCTAATCTAAAGTTTGGTAGGAAATATTCTGGTACAGGTTGGACCTCTCTGGTCCTGCACCCTGAGCAGTACCGAACCAAAGAGTTTTCCAGACCACAGTAAGTCAATGCTCCCCTACTCGCTGTCCCACTCCCAGGCTTCTAAGACTGAGGCTTTCACTCTGCTTCTAGCCCTGTTGCCACCAGGGCTGCCCAGGATTCCCAGGGCCAACCAGCCGTTGCCAGCCCTACTCAGAAGCCATCTGACCCACTACCACTAGGGATTCACCAGGGCCCCATGGCCAAGACTCCTCTGTTGCTGCTTGGCCCTGCTGCTGCTAGGAGTTCTCTGGCTGGGGTTGCCTGGCCACCCCCCCGCCTCATTGCCAGCGGAGATTGGGTTCTCCAGCCAGGGCTTTCTGGCCCTGCCTGGCCCCAGTGATGCTGGCGAGTTCCCCAACCAGGGCCTCCCGGCCTGCTTCCACTGAGAGCTCTCTGGCCACTCGGCCATCCCATCCCCACTGCCACCAGGGATTCCCTGGGTTCCCTGGCCTCACCTGGCCCAGATAATGCCTGGTCCCGCTAATGCCGGGGGGGAGGTCATCAGACAGGGAAGGTCTCCTCACCCCCACCTGGCCCCTTTAATGCCAGAAGTCCCACAGCTGGGCCAGGGCTCCCCAGCTGCCACCTGGACCAGCCACTGCTAGCTCAGTCAGAGCTCCCCAGCCCTATGATCTCCAGCTGGCTCCCGCTCCCACCTCCTGGGCTCTTTGGTACAGCAACATCTATGGTCCCGCTGGACCACGGATGTTGCTGGACCAGAGAGTCCCAGATTTGGAAGTTCAACCTGTATTATAATATCACTGAGAAAAAACATTCCCTCTTCTACAGATATTATCTTGCCCTTTTGCTGGTATAGATTGATTTGAAACAGGTAGATATATAAGAGTTCCCTTGAAGACAGTGGAAGTCTTATAGAATCATAGAAGGGACCTAGAGAGATCATCATGTCGAGTCCCTGGCCCTCACAGCAGGACCAAGCACCATCTAGATCATCCCTGACAGGTGTCTGTGTAACCTGCGTTTAAATATCTCCAGTGATGGAGATTCTACAACCTCCCTAGGCAATGTGTTCCTAAGTTTAACCACCCTGACAGTTAGGAAGTTTTTCCTATTGTCCAGCCTAAACCTCCCTTGCTGCAATTTAAGCCCATTGCTTCTTGTCCTACCCTCAGAGGCCAAGGAGAACAATTTTTCTCCCTCCTCCATTTTAGATACTTGAAACTTAATATGTGTAAGGAGTTACCTTCTTAATAAGTGTAGGTAGTTATCAAAAGTATTGTTTGGAAGACATTACTGGGGTGAATAGAACACATGCCAGACCAGCAACTAAGGAGTTAATACAGGTATTGCTAAGCAATGCTGATTTGCAGCTTCACAGCAGCTGGAAAAATAAAAGAGCTTGGAAGCAGATGGGCCAGGCTGTTGCCAGAGGAGCAAACAGGCTGGAGAAGGGAACTCCTGCCAGTAATCTGCTGAGGCACAGCTCCAAGATAGCTCCCTGAGAATGGATAACCAGACCAAGGGTCTGGAAATCCTACAGAAAGCAGAGAAGGTCGGAAGGAGCTCATAGCATGGCTGACCTGACTTAAGGGCCCTGAGATATAACCCAGTGGAGTGGGTGGGCTTATAAAAACAATGAGTAGTCCTGTGGCACTGTAGTTGTTTCTTTTGGTATTCCTCAGTGGGATCAGAGGAAAGGGGCCTGTAGAATGGGATGTTGGTAATTTGTAATCTGTTTGTAATCTGACCTATTCATGATGGGTGCATCTAGACTGGCAAGATTTTGCGCAAAAGCAGCTGCTTTTGTGCAAAAACTTGCCGCCTGTCTACACTGACCGCGAGAATTTGCGCAAGAACACTGACTTTGTAATGTACAAAATCAGTGCTTCTTGCACAAATACTTTGATGCTCCCACTCAGGCATTAGCCCTCTTGCGCAAGAATACTTGCGCAAGAGGGCCAGTGTAGACAGGGACGTTAATTTCTTGCACAAGAAAGCCCGATGGCTAAAATGGCCATCGGAGCTTTCTTGCGCAAGAGAGCGTCTATACTGGGCACGGATGCTTTTGCGCAAAAGCAAATCTTTTGCACAAAGGCACATGCCAGTATAGATGCTCTCTTGAGCAAATACTTTTAATGGAAAAACTTTTCCGTTAAAAGTATTTGCGCAAAATCATGCCAGTCTAGATGCAGCCGATGACTATAGGACCCTCTTTGTCAGCCTCTTTGATTATAATGTCAGAGTTGTTTCTGAGGCTGTGGATAGCATTGTATTCTGCATTGCTGAGGTTATATGTCACTTGATGTTGCCTGTTCACAATGTCAACCAATGCATGTCTGTGGAACCAATCGATGTAGAAGTCCAGACTGTCATTTAGACCATCAGGAGGAGTCCATGTAGAAATCTTCTTCTTGTAGGGCTGGTATGGGGGATCCTGAGGGTCAGTGTGATATTCAATGGTGAGTTAGAAATATTCCTTCAGTCAGAGATGGCAAAATAGGCCTCCAGGTCACTTCAGAACTGTATTGTGTGGTGTGGGGGGTGGGAGGCAGAAAGAGAGTTCCCGAGATAGGACGGACTCTTCTGCCAGACTAAGTGTATGGTTGGATAGATTACAATGTTATTAGGTGAGTTGAGGGTACCAGAGTTGTAATACCCTGTGAAATGTAGGAGTTTAGATTTGTGTGTGTGTTCTTTTTCTTCTGTAGGGAAGTGAAGTGAGCATTGTAAGTGGCTTGTCCAGTTTTTGTAAGGTCCAGCCACATTGAAGTTTGTGTGGAAGCTTCGTTTTTTATGAGTCTTTAGTTTTGAGAGCTCCTTCTTGATTTTCTTCTGTTTATTGTGTATGATGCTGATTAGGTGGTTCCTCAGTTTCTTTGAGAGTGTATGGCATAATTTCTCACTGTAGTCTGTGTAGTATGTTAATTATAATGGATTTTTCACTTTTAGTCCATTGGGTATGACGTTCATCTGTTTGCACTTGGAGAGGAAGATGTTGTCTGTTTGTATCTGTGAGTTTCTTTATGCAGTTGATGAATTTCCACTTCATACAGCTAAATGTGGTGCCTTGCATGTTACAAAGTGTCAGCTGTGTTAGTTTGTAACTTTAAAATCAACAAATAGTCCTGTGGCACCTTGGAGACTAACAAAAATATATAGTATCATGAGCTTTTGTGGGTAAGACCCAGTTAATCAGATGGGTTGGAGTAGAAATAACAGAAACCAAGAGGTATGTATAACAGCAAAAGAAGTACCTGTCAATTGTAGGATCCAGGTTAATGAAGGTAATTTAGTGGACTGGACATGTCCCATTCATAGCCTTTGATGTGAAAATGTGACAAACCGTTAAAAACTGAGGGTGGCTTTTGGAATCCCCTCCCCCTCCCAGGGCAACAGGATCTGGGGACCCCACCAGGAATAAGAGGAAGTCCACACACACCCCTTTTGGGGCTTGAGGCAGAAACCAACTGAACATCCTGCAAGACTGAGTGAACTCTTTTGCAATCCTCTGCTTGCCCAGAGAGAGTGCTGTGCCATTAACACAGGAGCCCAAAGAGAGTGTTTTGGGTCCAAAAGAATTCCATAGCTAACATGTTGTTTGAAAATCTGTTTACTTTTTTTGGTGCCTAAATGGGAGCTGTACTCTTTCAAAATCCAGTCCATTGTCTCTGTCCTCTCTGTTCATCCAGGAGGAATCACTGAATAAGCGGTCTCAGAGAGGGGGAAAAGGAAGAAATCTAAAAGCCATCTGTGAGAGGAGTGCACTCCTAAATATTCTTTTCTCGGGTTCGTGGCTAGCTGTATTGCGAAGAGAAAAATAGTAGAAAAGCTCCTATCTCTATGTTCCCACTGAAGGTATTAAATGATTGCTCATTTGGGATTAGTTGCGAATGGAAATTTTTTAAAATAATTGTTTATTGGTTTCCTGCTCCCCTTGGAAGAAAACAGTTGGACAGGCAGCTTCAATTCTAGCTTTCTATACCATACTTCTTCACCTTCCCTCCTATTTTGGGACAGGAAGTTGGGAGCATAAACCCAATCATCCCCTGAGTGTGGGAATCTTTCTAAATGCAAAATTAATGTGTTAATGAAAATGTTACCTCTCTATCTCTCTCCATCTATTTGTTGATTAAAAATTAGCACAAGAGACCAAAGCAAATCAGCACAGTAAATCTGGGTCACAAGTGCAGTAATTCATCCAGTAATAATAAGCACTGCAACTAGTTTAATATCTCAAATACACTATGGGATGTAGTTTAGAATCAATAAATAATATGAATCAGAAGACTATCTTAAGATACAGGAATGATATGAGCTCTGCAGTTTTTAGAAAGTTCACAATACTATTGACATATTTTTCCTCACATTCTGGCACTGCCTCAGAGGAATAAATTGGAATTCATAATAGTGATAATAGTTCTAGCGAAAGTTTCTGGCTGCTCTTTACTCCCTCCAATTATCGTGGAGAAATAATTGGCCCTGGCTTATTTCAGAGCTTTCCAGTATTGAGACAATATTGAGATTTCCACATCATATTGTTTATTCACAGCCCAAATGCTTGTTTTTCTTCCAGCCAGCATCCTTGTATCCTTCAAGGCCCCAAGCTCTGTTATATAATAAGAAAACTGCCAAAATATGAATCAGAATTGTTGTCTGAATTGAAGCAGTTTCTCGGCTTCATTTAAAATAGTAATTATACAATTCTACTGCACACTCTACTGTTTTTAGTATGGTTTATTTTGTATTTGTTTTATTTAAAAAAATCCAGAACAGTCAGACCAACAGCAATACGTGCACAGTGAAATCACAAAGGGCTTGAACAAGACAGATTTAACAAACTGTAAACTAGGGCTGGCAAGGTACAGTACACAATGTCACTGGAAGGAGCAAAGTGGGAGCAGGCTGTCACCCTGGGACAGGCCTGGTGTAGTGAGATGATTGGATGAGTGCAGATGCTCCACAATCTGCCATGCATTTCACCAGCTCTGTTGGTGGCTTCTTGAGATGGCCAATCTAGAGGAGTTTATTAATAAAGGGACAAAATTAGATGAATTTATGTGAAACAAATGGACACTGATGTGGGCATTAAAACAGTTTTGAAGGAGAAATGATCATCCTCCAAACATGCCAACTATCACACTTCCCCTTAGAAGGAACAACAACGAATTCTAATAATATCCGATTATTTTAAAAGTCTTGAATCTTGGAAGAAGACAATAGAATATTGCTCTTGGTAATCACATCAGAGAATAAATATGCACACACAGCCTCTCTAAGTTTACTGGGGTCAATTAAAATGCCTCTAATAGTTCCAAAGTGTAATAAAGTTGTGTAGTTCATTACAAGAGAATTTAAAGCCCTCCTATGAAAGAATCTGTCACAAAGATCAGAAAAGGGTGTGTTGAGTGGAGGAAGAATCAGGAAACTACTTAACAGGAGATGGCTTCTGCAGGATCAGAGGTGATAAAATTTAAGTGTGTTGAGATGAAGATTATGAGATGAAGGTAGGGATGAAAGGAACTTAATTTTCTTGCAGGTACTGTCCTATTGCAACCTGGGTCCCTGCTAGTTTTTTAAATAGCTCCTTGCTGGCTTTTGCAGCAACTCAGCCAGTTCTTGGCGGAGCTGTGTGCATCTCCTTACTTTCACCTCTGCATGAAGGTCAGAAAGGGAGTAAGAGAGCTTGCTGAAACAAACCACTTCCTTAGTTATTGGATTGTGTGATTCTGGCTCAGAATGAATGACATGATATAATAATAATTAAAACAATGGGGAGATACTTATTTATATTCCTGTTCCTCTTATTTTTGGCTTAATTTTAAAATGTATTAAGAATTTAACCTCTTATATTATAAATGCAGCATTTTCCATATCTGAATGTGTTGAGTATCAGAGGGGTAGCTGTGTTAGTCTGAATCACAGGACTCCTCGCCGCTTTTGCATATCTGAATGTATTACTGTTAATTTTTTTATGAAGTAAACTTTGTCATATTTTTTCCTCTACTTATCATGGGATTTGTTTATTTTATTCAGCAAAAGCTTGTTCATGTGTTACCCTCCTGTACTAAGCTCCAAATGATAATATTTGAGTTCTGATACAAATGCATTATTATTCAATTGTATTTTGTCAGAGTTTCAGAAGTGCCCGGCACACATCATGCTCTCACTGTGACTCACAGATTGTCGGAATAACTTGGTACATTTCAGTTGAGCTCTTTTGAAATTCTGTGCACTTTGTGTGTTGTATAAACAGGAGTTCTCAAAACTCTGGCCCTGACTCACAAAAACCTGACCAAGAATGTCTTAAGAGTGCATGGCTTGATCCAGGGTGACTTGATCCAGGGTGCTCTTGTACAGAACCCCAGTGAAGTTATTGGGACTTGCCAAGGGTGTATAAACCCTATGCTGTCCTAGTCACTGAAAGGTTAATAAGGAAAGTGGCTGCCTGCTCAGCTGGGGCTGATTGATAACCTCACAACAGCTGCTACAAGACAGAAAGTCAGAGTGGATGCTTGAGCAACTGAGCCTGCTACAACAGATTGGTAAGAAGTCACCCAGGAAACCAGCAGATTCTCCTGGAAAGAGGAATACTGAGTGAGTTTGGGAAATAGCCTCCACAAGAGATGTGGTGGGAAGCAGTAAGGCTGTGCAAGAAACTGCTTCAGATTTTATTGGAATTCAGAGGAATGGGCAGGCCTGGATTCTCCTACAGTCCCTGGCAGAGGGTGTTTTTTTTGTTTTTGTTTTTTTTTTTAAGTCCACAGAGAAAAAGCAGTCCAAACCCCAAGAGAATTCACTGTGGACAGTGGCCAAATAGCTGATGGGGCCCTTGCCAGTTGTGGGGGGAAGGAGGAGAAAAATAGTAACCCCTGCATGTTGCTCCCCTTTAGGAACACTGGGTGGGGTGAAGGAATCCATTTGCACTCTGGTAAGAGAGTGTGGGAAGCCCTAGCACCTGGACTCTGACTAAGACCCTGGAACTGGAGGACCTCTAGTTTCCTGCTACAGCCTCGAGGCTGGGGGGAAGGAGGGGGAAGAGCTGATCAGATCTTGAGAGGGAAGAAGGGAAAAAAAAAGAAAATGGGTTGTGGGGCTACAGTGGGGGGTGGAATTGGGTAGCCAGTGGGTGGAACGGAGCAGGGCCTTGGGAGGAAGGGGCAAAATGTGGTGGGGACTCAGGCAGAAGGGACAAAGGAGGCAAGACTGAAGGTGGACAGGGTGAGGAGGGACACCATGAAAACATAATCAGCCTCTGACTTTAGATCCTTCAGCGGGAGTCTCACTAGACTGTTTACTGCTCTCAGAGGGGAGAAATGGTCTCAGAAAGGACTGGAGTCATAGCAGGGGACTAGAAGGGCTGAGACTAAATTGGGTAAAGAAAGGGGAAACTGAGGTGGGCTCACCCTAACATCCTTCATTCTTGACTGTGAGTGAGTGCCCTTGGTTGAAAGCAGTCTTGTTGGGTTCCACCTGCAGATTGTCAAATTTTATATTACAAATAATTTATTTGTAAGTGACAAGATTTGCAGAAGGGGGGAGCAGGGGTTAGAGCTTGTCTCACAATGATATAAGAAGTGTCTGCCCACTTTTGGTTTCTGGCACAGCTGAACTTCACAAGTCTCTTTCTTCCCTTACAGGAGGGGAGGAGGGAGCAAAGAGCTCATTGGCTCAGGATAGCTCTGCTTCCTCCCCTCCTTGCTCCTCCTTCCATTAGTGCTTGCCCTGGGAAAGGGCTGAGGTGCACCTGGAGTTGCAGACCCACAGCCTGGGAAGGGGGAGAACTAGCATTCAAAGCCAGGGTGCAAATGTCGAGCACACTAGCTTACTGTGCACTAAGTGGCTGTGTAGATCCTGCAGACATGGAGTAAAAGTTCCACAGTGTGCTTTGACATACTGTTATTTTAGATACTAGTATGTCAAAGTGTACTACAGAACTTTTAGTGTATAGTAGAAAAGTTCATGCCATCACTTAGTGCAGGGCAGGCTAATGCGCTGTACATTTGTTTCCTGACTTGCTGGGTACTAAGTCTCCATGTAGACAAGCCCTGTGATCCACAAACAAACTCCCCCAAAATGGCCTACATGGAGAAGGGTCATAGGATTGTTTGCATGGATAGGGTGACCCCAACATGCTGCATATGGTGATCAGGCTGGAGAAAGAGTTGTTTCCCATGCTCCTAATCCTGGGTTGATGGTGTCACATTTAACATTCCTTTTGTTCCCATGTGTTTGACTGTGTTGCTCAGATTTTTGGATATTTATGCTGGTGAAATGAATTTCACCTTGTAAAAGAACTAATTAGCACAATCCACATTGCCTCTCCCTTAAAGCATAAGAACCAAAAGTTGCATTTTGTATCCTTATTATAGCTATATATTTAGAAAAGGGCTCTAGCAGTCTGTTTCAAAGTAATTGTAAAATGCTTTCTGTATGCAAAAACAAGAGTAAATTGTGCTCCTGAACTTTGGTGGAATTATCCCCAGGCACACCATCCTCTAATAGCTGTATCTAAGGAAAACAGGAAATATCAAACAATATTTCCATGGCAATCTGCTCATATGAGGTTAGCTCGGAACTAGCTAGCTCTTGTGTGTGTTTGGGGTGTTTTTTTTGGGGGGGGGGTGAGTTTTGTATGCTGCCCTTAGAAAATTCTAGTCACTTTATTAAATTCTGGCTTGTGTAGCCCTATTGATGTACCATGAGCGTAACTGAAGATAGAATTTAGCTCCAGGATTATATTTTACTGCTCTGCGAAATATGCACCGTTCTATAGTATATCCAATTGACCTCCCATAGGTCTTGCATTGTATTTCTTTTGCTGCTGCTGAGAATATTGTAATGTCTTTTGATTTGACAGATATTATTTCTCCGTGTGTTTCCCCTAATGATTATGATTTGTGCATTTATTCACACTCAGTGCTATGGATTGCCTGTTAGGAGGACTATTTAAATGATTTGCTGTATTTTGGTTTAGTAACCTCTTAATTTTTTGTGTGTACCAATTTCAGCAAAGTTAGGAACTTTGCTTTTAGTACCACCCTCTAGTGATTTATATAAATAATAAAGCCACTAAAATCTCCTCTTTGTTCCCAAAGGTACCCCACTGACCTCTTTCTATTTTGAAAAGCTTCCATCTACTGCTGATTCCTTTCTAATTGCAGCTTTTAGCCTACAGTGCTTCTTTTCATCTGTTTTCTTGACTTAAGAATTAATTATTTAAATTTCTCAAGCATTCTCTGAAAATATATCAGGTTATATTTCTCCTAAAAGCTGCTCTAAAAGTGATAGGAGAATTTCCAGCCCTGTATATTTGCTTATTAAGGTTTTGAGGGGAGGGGTTGGCATTCACAAATACATAGAACTATGTAAGAATTAGGGATGTCAGCATATAGTCCACTATATGATTAACCAATAAGCCTAGGGTTATCGGTTAATCTTGCGGACTGCACACTCCCCCCCCCCTCCCCCCTTGCTGCCTCTGTATCAAAGGCTGTGGGAGGGGAAGAGTGGGAGCTGGTGCCGATGAGGAGCGCCATGGGGAGTTTGGACCCGGCATGGACAACCGCCGCTGCCACCCCATGCTACTGACTCTGGATCAGAGGCATCGGTGCAGGGTGGTGAGAAGCTGGTTTTTAAATTGGCTCCCCTCATGGACTGATATAGAGGCAGCAGCATGGGGTGGCAAGGAGTTCCTTGGGAGTGGAGCCAGAAGTGCACTGGCTGCCAGCCCTGCCCCCAGGGTACTATCAAATAGTCTTGTAACTGCTAATATTTCATGCGGTTACACGACTATTCAATTACACAATAGCTAACATCCCTAATAAGAATAGCCATTCTGAGTCCAGACCAGTTGTCCACCTAGCTCAGTATCCTATCTCTTGTGATGTCTCTCATCTCACCTTACATGTCTCAGCTTACATGTCTTACATCTCAGCTTACATGTCTCTCATCTCAGCTGCTGCAGTATAATACCATAGGTGGCTTCCTATCTCCCCTGGCCAGCACAACCTATATCAGAGGTGTGCAACCTATGGCGCTCAAGCCAAATATGGTTCTGTATGGAACCAAATATTCTTTTGTCATTCCCAAAATACATGCAATGTTTTAAATTAAAATGAAAAATTAAATCAATATTTTAAAAACGCATAATTACTCATGCAACTTGAATACATGCATGAACCTGCATTTGACCAGTTATTATAATTCAGACTTCAAAGAAATGTGTGAAAAGGTGCATCAGCAGAAGTTCCATTGGATAAAGTCTGTTGTTTGTGCTATTATTAATCATTATGTCAATTATCAATAATATTAAGTTGTATATTTTTAGAAATGCAAATAGACATTCTTATACTGACTCTTTGACCACTTGTTCTGAATTTTGATATAGTTTGGCTCTTTGGTTTGAAAAGGTTACTGACCCCTGACCTATATGTTTGCCCTGTCTCTGACTTTGAGATGCTGATGCTATTTGTGCGTGTGTGATTGATCTCCTTTTCTGAGTAGGCTATTGCCCTGTATATTACATGGTTGATACACTCACACTCTCTCGCTTCTATTGCTGTACCCTTGTGCCTGCCTTGTTTTGACCTATTTTTCCCTAATTTTTAAATGATTATGCTTCCTGTATACTTTCCTGACATCTCTTCACTTTCCATAGCAAATAGCACTTTTTTAAGTGCCTCTGTGAAGAGCAAGAAGTCCATTCCAATGGGAGTCCCTGAAAATTAGATGGCAGATCAGAGGTTTCTGCATTAAACTTATAAATCTCATCTGGAGCAAACCATATTTTTCAGAAAGGTCACAAATTTATGATTCTCTATTTAGAGTGTAACACTGTAGATAATTCTAGCCCCTTGCCTCCATTGCAAAAAAAAAAAAAAAATATCTGCTTTAACATTTCCAATTTCTTTTATAAATCCTAGCACATTTGCACTGCATCCTAGTGCTTGCTTTGGTTATTCCAAAGCAAACTGTAACGTTGCCAGTCTTTTTAGATTCATAAAACCTTCAACCTTTTGAATAAATTCATTGTTTAAACTACTGTAATACCAGGGTACAAGTAACTGTGTTTTTTAAAATAACAAAGTATTAGGCGACACAGAGGTCTTCAGTTTCATTAAACACACATATGAAGCATTGGGTCTGTTTGAGTCATCCTCCTATGTCCTGGTCTTCCAAACATTCACATGTGCATGAAGTTAATCACATAAGTAGCCCTGCTGAAGTCAGTATGACAACCTGTATGCTTAAAATTAAGAAATACTTGCCGGACTTCAATTACCATGATGATTTTGGCCTGTTTTTTTGCACTCACCTCTCAAAGCATGGGGTATGTGTGACTTCACACATTTGAACCTCTAAGTCTGAACTTTCTGTGATCTTCTCCTCTCCATACAAGTTATACTGTTATAAATATCTTGGAATAAATGTAGAGATGGGGTTATATAGTTGAGCCAGGTACTAGCCACTTCAGTCTATTTAAGCTTGCTCAAGGATAATGAGTTGTTAGATACTTTTTCTTGTTGTTGGCAAGTCTGGAATTTTTATTCTGAATGACAGATTTAAATATTTCAGACTTCATTTTCTTTCAACCCTATGCAAAGATACATTCCACCTCCCTCATAGATTTTCCTGCTGTAATTGAAAAAAATGGCCACCCATATACTGTGGGAGAGAATTAAAATATGACGAAGTTGGAACAAATACTGGTTTAAGTGCATATTTCATAGCTAACTCTGAGGCCTACTTTCAGCTGGAAATAGCAATATTTATGTTAGCAAAAGATCTGAAATCCATGTGAGGGCTTCTGTATATGGTATGCTTTGCTATACCTCCTGGAAATGAAAAAAATTGGGCTCTTATTCACAAGGTGTTCAGTGGTTTGCAGGTCTCTGCATTTGCACAATGGTGAATTCTTGACTCTCCACTCGTATACCAGGTGTAATGTCCTAATATGATTGGTAGTCATCCACTGTCTTCAGCACAACTTTAAGGCAAGTGTGAGGTGGGTGAATAGGTTGGACGTGGAGTGGGAGCTTATGCTCATGCAATATAGCATCAGCTGCACAGTGGTTCTCAACTCGTTTCAGTCCACGGACCACCAGGCCAATCAAAAAATTTTTGTGGACCACCTCCTTTTTGAGACATGATAAAAAAGAGCAGACAACGAACATTTTGGTTTGAAATTTATTTCTTACTAACAGACTTTTGGATTCTCTTCTCAATGACAAGCTTTTCAATGTTTGGAGTGGTACTTGATAATGCACAACGAATATTGCTTTCCACTTCAAGCCAATTCCTCTGTTTGGACTTAATGTGCAACAAACATGAAAATCCAGTCTCACACACATAAGTTGATGCAAATGGCAAAAGAAATCTGACTGTGTGTAGTGACAGATCTGGGTAACTCCTGGTCACACTGGCCCAAAATTTCTCTATGACTGCTGGTACACGTCATGAGCCGCAAAATCATTTTTCAGATCCAAGAATTCCTCCTGCAGGTGACACTATGGATGACGCACCGTGTGCTTATGAACACAGCATAAAACAGCCTAATGGTAGTGCCTGCTCACACCGTGTGACTTTGGACAATGTTCCTGTGGACCACCAGTGGAGAACCACAGAGCTAGAGAGATGGCTAGCAGGAAGGATGTTTGTGAGATTCAGAGTGGATTGGAGCGTGTTGGTTACAAGTTTCACAGCTGCATTTGGCTGGATCTCAGTGAGGTCTGTGCAGGTGCACAGTGCTCACTGTGGAATAAACTAAACATAGTGTTTCTGTGTGTAGTACTTGAGCATCACAATTCCAGCTACAACTTGCTAGGTTTTGGATTATATTAATGTGACCCTTTCTTTTATGGCTCACTCGCTTTAGATATTGATAGCTAAAGCTGTAATCAAGGGACTCTCTTAGGTAGCATGGGTTAGGATTGTGGGAGATTACCTTGCTCTCAAAGTTTGTGCTCAGCGGCCTCTTTGCTTGAGAATTACAGAGACAGGGAAACTGAAGACACTGGTTTTGAGAATTTGGATTTGAACCACTAGTAATGGAAAATAGTTTTCCATCCTCTTCAGATCATCCTTAAGGGTGTCTTCTGCTTTCTTGAGTGTGGCTGCCAAGTCATTTGCATAAATTAATTTGTGGCGTGTCATTTTAGGCAAACCACTTGTGTGAGCTAAGCAGGGATAGTGCTAGTCCTGAACATTTGGAAGGCCCTGGGTGCAGCTTTTGCTTTTTTTCCTCTAACTCTGAAGTCAGTTTAGCATGGAACATTCTGTCTGAAAGCATTGACCTAATGAGTCGAAATGCCTGGTTGCACTGAAAAGGTTGGATAGCTTCTGCAGTAAGCTCTTGCGCCAGACTGTGCCATAAGCTGATGACAAGTCTATAAAAGCTGCAACTGTTTTAAGCTTCCTCTGATCTGTTTCCTGCACATCTAATAAAATATCCATCTGTCACACAGCATTTGATATTGAAAGATGCAGCAACATGTTTATTAAGAAGTAGCACATGTTTGATTAGCCTGTATGCATACATTTGCATGTACCTCAGTATATGCTTGGGCTTAGTTCCCCAAAGCAGATTCTTGAAAATTCTTTTGTACTCCTTCTCTAGTATTCCCCAAAACTATCAAACATCTTCTTAGTGAATCCATTGCTGTGTCTTCTATATTCAACAGATGCACTTTAAAAATCCTTAATTGCTATATTTTATTGTATTTTATTAGGCATCACTGCAAGTGCCACATGATTCAGCAAATGGCTTTGTATGGTAGTTCTACAATATACACGATGCTTTGTCTTTAGAAATCTACACTTGGGTCAAGCTCTTCTCTTATAACATGTTATTTTGGTCACTTTCTTGTTGTCCTTGTGGATTGCTCTTGTACTAAATGAATTTATATACAGGCAGCCCCCGACTTGCGACATGATCAGTTCCTGGGGAAGCGTCACAAGTTGGGGGCATCGTAACTCGAACCCGCATTTTACGATAAGTACCATTCACCATCGTAAATATGGGCCGAGGATGTAAGTTGGTGGATTTTGGCCCTTCCGCACTTACAAAAATGATTGTAAGTGCGGGGGGGGAGGGGATTGTCGCACCTCGGGCCGTCTACCTGTGAAGATTCAAGAGGTATCCTTAGCTTTGTTGGAAAAGTCTTGTCTGATTTAGTGTATGGCCTCTTTACCAAATGCCTTTAACTTTCTATAATTCCTCTTGTTCGCTGCTTATTTTCTAATTTCTCATGTTTTGTCCCCGAGGGGTGAGGGGAATATCCATATTCCTTTATTTTCTAAGACTTGCATGCAAAATCATTCTATATTTTGTAGTCATCTCTACTTCCCTGCTATTCTGAAGGGAAGTGAGCTTTATCCAACATCACTTGTTTGTTGTCTACATTTTAAAATAATCATTTTATTGTCTGAAACTTTCTGTGCATTTCATTTTCCACTTTTGTTCCCCTAGTGTAAAAGGATGTGTGTCAGAGGACTAACAAAACTAGGAAACCACAAATGAAGTGTTATGGGTGTGGGTTATTTTTTTTTGATGGCATAAAGGTAGATACTGCCAGGCTATATTGAATAATATTTCTACTAAGTGTCTGTACTTCTAGATGGAAAAGAATGTATTTCTCTCTTGAAGTAGAAATGTGAGTGAGATGACTAGTAAGATGGTCACTTGAAGAAATAGGATTCTACTATTGTCTGGCCTGTGGACTTCAGTCTATGACCTTTGAACATCTTTGTAAAATGAATTATTTCTTCTGTAATATGTTGGTGTAACATGACAGGCAGACCTAAAAGGAAAGGGCAAGTGAGAATCTTATACTGTTCAATAACCAATTCAAATGCCTTAAGGTATTGGTTTTTGCATTTTTTTTTCCCACTGTGTGACAGAGCATATGTACACACCGAGGCAATAAAGTTGAAGAGAAAAAATGCTTTATATCATTTTTATAAGTTTTACAAGTGGTTTTTTTTTTTTTTTTTTTTTTTTAATATCTAGCGTGAGAAACATAAAAGAAACTAATCTGTAAGAGTATACTATAATTCCAAAATAGTCATTTTAGTACTAGATCATGGGCTCAAAGGGCTGTGTGTCCTTGCGCTGCCCTAAGAGCAGGCTAGGGATTGAATTGTGACTTGGCAAGTCACTGTGATTCAGCCCTTGCTCTGTGGGGGATGTTAACTCTGCCAGCTTTTTACTTGGCTCAGATTACTTACCTCTATGTACAAGCAAAACTGAGATGAGCGATGCATTTGATGGGTGGAGACAAGAACTAGGTAGCACTGAGCACTCTGACCCTTCCCTCATCCCCATCCCCAGCTGGGATCCCTCTCACACTGTACTGTTCTTTGAAGCCCTCCAGCCTGCATTTTCACCAGCATTCCCACAAGCAGGGACTCACCCAGCTGCAGATACATGCAGGGTCTCTAACCAATGGCTTCCCATTCTGGGACCTCAGAATAGTACCATCCTGCCTTGGCCAAATCTGGCTGATATATGGGTTTATACCCAGTCCGTGTCTCTCTCAATTTGGTTTTCAGCTGGAACACCTGGTCAAATAAGTGACTCTGGCAGTTCCATTTGGCACAGCCAACTGGGCTATTAAAAATTCTAGTCGTTGGAGCAGCGAGGCCCAGGAGCTAAGGCTGGCTCCCTACCTGCCCTGGCTCCATGTGGCTCCGGGAAGTGGACACCAAGTGCCCATGACTCCTAGGTGTAAAGGGCACTACCACCATCCCCAGTGCCATGTTGCAGCTCCCACTGGCCAGGAACCGCAACCAATGGGAGTTGCAGAGATTGTGCGTGCAAGCGTGAGGGGAGTGTGGAGTTTCTCAGGATGTAGTTTCCACAGGGACCTGGTGGCTGCTTCCTGGGAGCCACAGTAAGCACCTCTGGGACTGCACACCCTGCACCTCCACCTCTGGGACTGCACACCCTGCACCCCCACTCCAGTCCTGAGCCCCCTCCTGTATCCAAAACCCCTCATCCCTGGTTCTTCCCCACAGCCAGAGCCCTCATCACCCTCCATCCCAATCTCTTGCGTCAACTTGGAGCAGTCTCCCACACCCTGGCAATGTCTACCACATCAGAGGTATCCCGGAAAAACTCTGCCATATCCAGAGAATGCGTCTGCTCTTCTGAAAAAAATTTTGGAAGAGCAGATGCGCTTTTTCGGCATCCCTGTAAACCTCGTTTTACAAGGAAGAAGGGCTGTTCCGAAAAAGGGTGTGTTCCCCCTCCCACCCCCCCAACATTTGGCCCAGTGTAGATGGGCCAAATGTTGGAAAAGCCTGTTGTGGAAAAAGCTACACAAATCGTGGTTTGCAATTTTGTGTAGCTTTTTTTCCAGAAGAACAGTGCAATGTAGACATAGCCCCTGATTCCCTCATTTCTGGCTCTACCTGGAAGCCCAAACCCCCAGCCAGAGCTCACAACTTCCTGCCTCAGACCCAAGTCCAGATTAAAATGAAAACAAGTTTAAGTACAAAAGTTCAGAGCAGATTCCCTAGTAAATAACAACAAAAAAGCAAACTAAGATTAATATACTAAATAGATTGGATATGAATTAGCAGATTCTCACCCTGAGAAATTATACAAGCAGGCTGCTACTTCTTAAGATATTGCTTTACAGCTTGGATTCCTCAGGTCAGCATTCATGGGCTAGAAATCACTTCAGTCTGGGTCCAGCACTTCCAGCAGTTGAGGCTTTGTTTCTTACATGTTTCCAGGAGTCTTTTTGCAGTGGCGGGGGTATGAAGAACACCACATGATATAATTTTCAGCCTTAAATAGCTTTAGCATATGGCAGGAACATTTTGCTTCAAATCTTGGTTTCCGGACTAGTTTGTGGAAAAATATTAACATCCAGATATGGAGTTCAGCATCATTTTGCATGGTCATGTGTTCTTGTAAAGCCATAGCAGCCTCCTTTAGGCTGTTTGTAGCATTCTCAGGAAGGTTTACCAGGTGTAGGGAAACCTTCTGCTAAGGCCTACTTTTTTTTTTTTTTTTCCTGTCTCCTTAACTAGACTCTTCCCAACCAGCTATCTAAATTGAAATCATCTTAACTACTGGCCATTTCCTGGGTATGATGAAGCCACTGAATTCTCAGAGCAAGACTTAAAGCTATGCATTTCTGTGAAGTCAATACTTGTGGTTCCTGTCTTGCAATGGAGAAGAGATGGTCCCAATAAGAGATTCCAAAAGCCTAAAAACTTTATGTATGCTGTATATAAACTACAGCATCCTGGGCTGACTTTATTTCCTCGAGACCTACATTTTTCCATTGAAGGATAAAGGCCTATATCTGTTGTCATATAAGGAGCTTACTTCTGTTCTATTAGGAACCCAGGGCAAAACTGGATATCTGGAATTGAGGCGCTGACTTTCTAATGTGGCGGAGGATTCTCTCCCCTTGGCTCTGCCCCATGCCTAGCCCCTATTGCACCCCTTCCCTCAAGGCTCTATCCCCCTCTTGTATCTTTCCACTTCCTGCTTTACCCTACTTCCTGCTATTCCCACTTCATTCCACCCCCTTTGCTGAGAGTGCCCCGCCCTTGTTCCTCCACTTTTCCTCCCAGTGTCTCCTGCATGTCATGAAACAACTGATCTGCAGTGGGCAGGAGGCACTGATCATCAGGGTCCAGCTGCCTACCACAGTGTCCTGAGGCAGCAGAATTAACCCACAGCTCCCAGCCCATCATGGGCAGTATGGGTGCCCATGGAAGGAGGACCCTGGCTGCAGCAGCAGCCCAGGGGGATCCTGAAGCTGATGTAGTAGGAGCCCAGTGCTCCCAGCCACCCTGCAGCTGTCTAGTCCCTTCCCATTTTAGTGTGGATATTTTTAGTGCAAGTTGGGGACAGATCACAGGTCTCTGAATTTGCCTTTATTGTCTGTGACCTGTCCATGACTTTTACTAAAAACAAATCTTAGCTTTACATGGGACTAGAAACCTACCAAATTCAGTCAGTTTTGGTCAATTTTTCCAGCATAAGATTTTAAAATAATAAATTTCATTATTTCAGCCATTTAAATCTGAAGTTGCATGTTGTTGTAACGAGAGTCCTCACCCAAAAAAGCAGTAGGGGGAATCACAAAGATATTGTAGGGGAGGTTGCAGTGCTGCTATGCTTACTTCTGTACTGCTGCTGGTGGCAGTGCTGCCTTCAGAGCTGGGTAGCTGGAGAGCAGCACCTACTGTGCATGAGCCCAGCCCTCAAGTCAGAGCCACTGGCAGCAGCAGCACAGAAGTAAGGGTGGCCTGGTGTGATACTGCCACTCTTACTTCTACGCTGATGCCTGCAGATCTGGGCCCACCATTAGCAGCTGCTGCTCCCTGGCTGCACAGTCAGAGAAGGCAGTGCAGAAGTGAGGGTGGCAAGACCACAACCTCCTTCAAATAGCCGTGTGACCTCCTACTCCCCACAACTCCTTTGGGTTAGGACCCCCAAATTTGACAAATGCTGGTCTCCCCCTTGAAATAAGTATAGTATAGGGCAGTATTTCATAAACTTTTTAAGAGCAAGGAACACCAAACAATATTCTTTTTAATGGGGAACACCAAGGATTTTGTGTTGAGCAAAAAATAAAAAAGGGTCAGGGAAAAGTTATTGGGGGGGGGGGGGGGAAGGTCACCTGCCCCTTTAAGGGCAGCCATTTTGAATTCTGTTCTCCACAGCACACCACCAACTGCCTCGCAGCACACTTATGTGCCGTGGAACACAGTTTAAGAAACACTGATATAGAGTAAAAGTGCTCCTGGGCAGGGAAAGGAGAAATTACATCAGATTTCATGGCCCATGATGCATTTTTCATGGCTGTGAATTTGCTATGGCCCTACCCATGACTCCAGTTGTGTATATCTAAAAATAATTACCATATTTCAAATATTTTCCACTATTTTTAGCTAAATTTAATATTATATCCTCCACTTTGTCACCCCAGGGCACTCTGGGCATAATGGTGGTAGACCTGGCCATGTACAGTTCTGGAAGTATCTGGTGTCTAGCAAACAGAAATTGTAACGTTTAGTGAAAGAACATCTGGTATTGCATAATTGTTTTTCTTTATGGCATCATTTGTATGTCCAGGCCAATTTGATAATAAACACTAAATTAAAATTGTGAAAAGTTAGGCACTCCCAATCCCAAATGCTGCATTTTTGCACTTGAGTTGCTCTGAGTAGCTCATAATGTCACCATTGGTTATTTCAAACCCTATGGTTGAATTTCTAGTATCTTTCAGTTGTCAATTGCTGTAAAATTAGCATTCCTGTTTGTACAGACTATCATTACTAAAGATTGATTTAGTGAGGGTGGGGTGAATTTGCTGCTGCATAACCTATTGGCTTCACTCAGAGATACTTCTAACAAACCTCTGAAGAGAAAAACATTCTGTTCTTCACATCCACTGTACGGAAGTTTGCAACTCCCACTTTGCCTATGTCTACTCTATGAACTCTCATCAAACTAGCATGAACATAAATAGCAGTGTAACTGTGCAAGCATGAGAGTGGGCCAATGAAGGCATTGTAACAGAAGGTATCACTGTAGCATGGATAGGCATACCTATGCTCACTTTAGTATAGCTGCAAAAGGCGACAATACTAGTATAGACATGTCTGAGTAGGCATCAATGTAGCCTAGCAACTTGGCAATGAACATGTGGTCCTTGATGGGTTTGTACATGTGCTACTACATCTTCACTATTCTTATGATCTTTGCTGGCTACATTAAAGCAAACTTGAGCAAGTTACCCATATTCCAGTAATACCTTCACTTGTAATAAATACACCATAATGAAAAGCAAACAGCATTCACAGTGAGCATAATTATACGCATCAGTGAAAGACCAGTAGAATGGAAAGGGTCCATCAGCTCCTGCTTTTAGAGCTGTTCACTGTAGAAAGGAGAGGCTCGGGGTTATGTGGGTGGGAGGTAGCTGGGAACCCACCCTGGTAGAGGAAAAGGGAGCTGTAAAGACTTTCCATACTGCCAGAGTCTTTTCCTGTGCTGGGGGAAGTCTCTAACAGTGGGAAATAGATGGATCTGTTCCGTGGTGCTGGAGCCTTTCTTTATGGAAGGCTGCTGCCTGAGCCTTTCTGTGCTGTTCACCCTCTGCCAAGGCCATTTGCTGCTGCCAGAGTCTCTTCCTAAGGCAAGCAAAAGTTCCAGAAGTGGGGAGGCACCAAGACCCTACACTGCTGAAAATAGTGTAGCCAGTGTTGCACTGCTTCAGCAAATAGAACTATGTAGCATATGTACTTCAGGTATGTCATTACACTACTTGCTAAGCCATGCCTCATGAGCTACATTGTTTACACCTGGCAGGGGGGAGGGTGTTAAGTGCATACGTACACACCACCAAAAGAATCATGCAGTGTGGGTGTACCTAAAGCAGGATTCAGGAGTGCCTACAATATGATGACCGAATAAACAAAAAGGACTCAGGAAAGGAAGCAGGCGTGAAGAGGAATGCAACTCTTAGCAAAAGTGAAAGGGACTGAAGTTATTCTGAAGGTACTGAAAAAGAGGACATTGAAACTTTTCCAAATAATGTTGTGATTCTTATATCGCATGAGTGTATCTTGGATCAACTTTTCTTATAATCAAGGGCTAATAATCATAAACTCTAGGGGCATCTGGAAACATGATTGCTCCTAGAAGTGTACTATGAAACAAAAATTGATGATATTTGGATGGGAAAGCAAACTTGTTTCTTCTGTTTTACGTCTATTCTGTGTATTGAAATAAAGCCCCATAAGCCAAAAGAGCCTCCTTTGATTCAAATCACGTAGTATATCAATTCATAAAGCACTTTTTTATATGTTAAAATGTTGACACTTAAGTTTTCAAGAGACACAAACTGGTCATAATCCTCACTGCTCTCAAGGAACAAGATCCCTTACTGAAATTAAATATACATGATGGAAGAATTATTCAAATCGGTATGCCAGTTGTTACATTCACAATTCCATTATTGTTAATGGGATTTGGATGTATAACTCTTATATCGTTATTTGAAATTTTACTCAGCTGTGTCCTTGAAAAAGACATGAGAGAGAAAATTATTTTATCTGAGCAGGCACTCTTCAGTTTTGTCCATTTGTATGTTGATGCCAGTTCTTAAAATGTTGGATCTTTGTATACAAAAGAAAAGGCACTATTTGTCTGCTGTTTCCTGAATGACTCACAATCACTCTTGAACTCTAGCACCTTAGCACAGTTCTGGTACTGGAACCTGCTGCATAATTCATTATAAAATAACCTGAGGTATTCAGCAGTCAATACTCATTCAGAGGTGTTCTGTATGATTAGCAGCACTAGTAAATATGCCTTCTCCATATATAATTTATGGTTAGCAGCAGACGTAGTTTTATTCTAGCTTTGATTCCTTTAAATTTGTTTGTAAAACTTAAGCTTGGACATAAAATAAAGATATTAAATCTTTTCTATATTGCTTGTTTTGATTTTTATTTTCACAGGCTAATATGTCTGAAATTGATTCCGGACCATTTCCTAGGAAATAAGCTTTGCTACAATGGATTTTTTTTTTTTTTTTTTTTTTTTTTTTGAGAGAGAGACTTAATTTGTGAATTCCTTCATTCCTCCCCAACCCAGTTGGGAGCAGATTTAAATTGGTTGGAAACCTAAATTGGATAGTCAGTTTTGTACTTTTGCTTTTAAAAACTCTTATATTTCTAATTAGAATTAGATAAAAATGCCACCTCATTCTCTATTTAGAACCTACTTCTTGAGAGTCAGATAAAAATGGCCACACTTACTAAAGCAAGCCAAAATGTCAGAGAGGGTTGAAACTTGGAGTTTCTGTTCTATGTGAAATTTGACTTAAGTTTTTATTCAGAGTTAGAATGCATTTAATTATGAAATTTGCATTAAATCAGTTTTTTTGGAAAAGTCTGTTTGACTTACTGAAAATATTAAACTTTGCTAAATTTGAAATACTTGCTGCTTATTTGATTCAATCAGATTGTAGAGAATAAAATATAAGAATAGAACAAAGTAATAACACAAAGTAATATTCAAATTTCTATCTAAAATCTTTTTAAAACAAAAAATAGAAACAGTTGTTTCTGACAAGGTTGGATGTTACAATCATAGCAAAACGCTTTGTTTTGATTTTTGTTTCCAGAATGAAGTATCATAACTGACACCTTTTATATGGAATGCTTTGATTTAAGACATTGGTATTTTCTGATTAGAATATTTTTGATCAGCTCTACAAAACGTAGACTAAGACTTCTAAAAATACTTCAGTAAACCCATTTGTTGCACCCCAGAAAGATGAACAATTTAATGTGCTCTTTGTACCTCATTCAGATTATCATAAAGATCTTACTAGATAAAGAACAAGGATTTTGCCTTTCACTCTATTAGTCTATAATATGTTACAAACTGAACTTCTTATTTTTGCGGTTAATCTCCTTCCTCTACTTCCATTCTTATCTATCTCCAGCATCCTTCCTGTTTTTCCCAATTTTCATCTTAGTGTAACATTTTTGTATTTTTTTTTTTCCTTCCCCTGCTAAAGCCAACATTATTATCCTCTTGTTTTCCTTCTTCCATTTAGTTGGTCACCAAAATCCAAATTTGCCTCACTTTCCCCATTCTTTGTCAATGGCTGGATCCTATGGGGGGAAAAAAAAATCAAGATGAACTAGAGCCATGGGTGGCATGCCTGTGGGTAAGTGCAGGGATGCAAACTAGGGCTGCTCTCAGTCACCCCAGTGCCCTGTTCAGGAAAGGTAGAACTTCTGGGGCTCCCCTTAACAGCCCAGGCTCCTTGAGTGCTCTTACTATTGCCTGGCCATGGCTTTGTAATCAGAGGGAGTTAGCCCCCATCAGGAAGAGGCTAGCTCTGCCCCTGAGCCTGGGGCAGACATAGAACAGTGTTGCAAGGAATCCCAGGACAAATGCTGTCCCAGAGTCATTCAGCCTAGGACTGTGACTAAACTATCAATTTTGGAACTGTGTACTGCCTAATTTGGGACAGGTGGTCAACTTATCCCTCAAGTATACCCCCCTTTTCCCAGGGAGTGACTGCAAGTTCCTTCCCTGAAGCCCTCTGTGCTTCTGGGCCCTTGGGGGGAGGAGGGAAGAGGAGGAGCTTGGAATGGGGACACAGAGGGCCGGGGCTCCTGCATGTGTACCACTTTTGCCTTTTCAAAAAGTGGTCATGCTTTTCAAAGTTACTCCCAGGAAGGAGGGAGTGAAGGCATTAGCAAAGCTAGCATACTGAAGATGACCAGGAGGTATGGAAGTGTCTCAAGGAAAGGCAGCAAGGTTCAGGGAATGGACTCCGGCTACTGTGTAGAGGGTCCTTGAGACGTAACCCAGAGTAGAGGGTAGCCCAGGTCCTGCGGGAGTGTCACTCTGAAGCAGTGAAGTGGAACCTTGATACACTCCTACCCACTCCCACTCTTCTCCTGAAACCAGAGACCACAATAGTGACCGTGGCAGAGGGTTAAGTCATGAAGACACTACAGCCCTCTGCAGAGGGGTTGCAGTGGAGATGTTGATTGGGTATAACTGTTGGAATGGGTGTCATCCTAGCTAAGCTAGTCCTCAGAATGGCCAGGGGGAGGCACCATAACTGCAATGGGCAGAGTACCCCATCACACTACCCCTATATTCTTTTGGAATTTGGTCTATTTCTTCTGTTTTTTCTCTCATAGTCTTTTGAGCTGTTGCCAACCATTCCTTTCTTTTCTTCCTAGGCCTTGAAAAGATCTTGTCTCTTCCAATTATATACCTCTCTTTCTCCTCTTATATATTCCTTCTTTAAACTTGTCTTTCAAATGCTCCTCCTTAACATCCTCTTCAGAAGCAACCATAGATTTCCTTATTAACTGCTGCCTTCCCTAATAATTTTTTTCAGAAATGTCTAAGACCTGTTTGCTTTCTGAGGGACTTGGGCTCCTAAGTGACTTAGTCACTTTTGAAAATGGCCTTAGACTTCCATGTCACTTGAGCCCACTAGAAAATTTCAACCTGTCTTTATATATTGTCAACTTGGAGGCAGAGAACATGTCATCTAAAATTATTCCATGTAATTTGTAATAATAATAGAAGACTGCACACACCATAAATCCAACAAGGAATTCAGGAAAACTTTTGTGGTTATGTCTATTTGACTTCAAATTCTGTATTCAGTAATCTGTAGATGATCATACACTAGCAAGCCTCATTCCACCTTTCTAGGAATTTGTTCATTTCATGGATAAATGTAACATGTTCAACTCATTATTAATAGTAGATTCCAGACAGATGTATGTGTGCTAGAAATTGCCTTTCTATTCCTTATTGTTTCATTTGTATTATCCTGCTTTTTTTATTGTTGAGCTTGCTGTAATCAACACACATTATATATCTTCTTTTCTTGGATTGTATTGGTGTGTACTACCAAACCAGACAAATATTGTCAGCAATAGAATTTCTTGGTCTCACTTTTCAACCTGATGGCAACTGATTTTTTTTTTTGCAACTATTTTCAGGTATCATGAACATATTTCAGTAATTCTATGTAAATTTGTTTAATTTTTAAAATATTTGGCTACCCTCACTTGTTCGTATCTTAGCTTTTATTTTATTGGAAAAGATTTTTTTTTTTTTTAGTCACCAAGAGCAATATTAGGCAAATCTTTTCTACAACATCGACAAGTCTAGAAAGTGATTCACAATTAGTACCTTAAAACCGACATATACCCTATAATAAATTGTAAGATGCAGCAAAAATAGTCCTTTTAATTAATTTTAATTCAGTAGCTGGTGGTAGTGACTACCATTCAACCTAAAAGCCTTAGTAAGTGAATATGTTGGTTAATTCAGATTCAAGTCTGCTTGCCATTGGTTTTAACTTGTGCAACTGGAATGGTTTTAGGAAGTTGGAAGACATTTGTATTATAGCATAATTTACTTAAAAAATTATGTCCTCCAACCATCAAGTGAGACTTCCACTCCACTGCAGTTCAGCCTCCATCACCTGTAAGCCCCAGAGCTATTGTGGTGATCTATTTACCCCACCTCCTTTGGCATAGTAAAGCTTAGAGTGATGAATGAGTGTGTCTGAATTCAACGGCAACTCTCCATATGACAGCTACATTACACTTTAGTAAAATGTGATTAGTAATGTTGCCAACTCTCAGAATTTTATGTTTTGCAATATTTCATATTTTTTCTTAAAGTCCTGACTCACGGAGTCTTTTGAACATAGACACAAGGCAAACTTCCTTGTGCACAAGGAGGAAAATTTAAAAATATGAAATCAAAACCTAATATTTATTACTTAAGATTCCACTATTCCTTTGGGCCTGTCAGATGTTTTAAATGCATTAGTTTGCAAACTCTGTTGATGAAGGATTACTGACCTTATGACCAGCAACTAAAATGTCCATTAGCCCTTCAGTGCATATATACACAGCTATTTTTAATAGTTCTTACTGAACATATGCACAAAACATTACCTCTGCTGCCACAGATGGAGCCATTAAAAGCCATTGTTGTGGAGGACATCTTCTGAGTATCCTTGCACATTCCCAAAAGGAAATATACTCATACATAGAAATGAGATTCACACATACCTGCCGCGATTTTATACTTTCAAAATAATTGCTCAAAAGCTGTGTAAAGAATGTTTTTGTCAGTGAAACTGGCACTGTAACAGTTGCCTTGTTTTGTGCTGCTATGAAGACAGGGCAAATTTTATGTCATAGCAAAAGCTATGCAATTTGTTTCAATATTTTAAAGACCTGTTTTTATATTGTACTAAGAATGCTTAAGTGACCTGTATATGTGAATTTAAATGGCTTTAAGCCATTTTTAATGTTCACAATACAGTCTTATTCAATCCATATTCTCCTCTGAGACAGACGCACGCGCATGCGCGTGCCAGAAGAAGTATTGGTAGAGCACTCCAGGAAACCTCCTTTGGCTGGTGGAAGGTTTTGTTTGTTTTTTGTAATATCACAAATGGAATTATTTCTCAACTTATACAGATTGAATTAAGGCTCTCATCAGCTTGAAAGATCCAATTCTTGTCTTCCTGATTTATAAACAGATTATTTTAGAATCTGGGAGATTTCCTGCCCTATTCTTGAGTCTTTTTGGCACTGTTTGTTTTACAGTGGTTTAACTCATTTTCAGCAATGGTTATTGTGCTGGGAAATGGAAAAACAAACTGAAAAATGAAGTGGATATTATAGAAATGAATTGGAAGTATATCTAACAGTCTATAGATCTCTCTCAAACTCCTGATCATTCATAAGACCCAGAATTAACTCAGGCTTGTGGCACACACTGTTTTATTCAAGGGCTTTTTTACTACTGTTCCTTGACCTCAAATCTGAAAATGAATAGAGTATTATTAAATATTACAAAAGCCTACATACCTACAAAGGGGTTATTTTACTGTCCATGATATGTAAAGTTATTTCTTGGTTTTTAAAATATTGTTATGGTAATTGTTAGGTGATGCAGCCTTCCACTTTTTGTAAGATGCAAACAAGTATTCAGTCTTGGGAAAATGTTTGGTGGTGGTGGTGATTTTGTTATGCAAGATTCTAAAGAGAGTGCGCTTCACAAGCAGCAGAAGTCTTTGTTCACAGCATTGGTCTCTCTACTCAGGCCTCGCGACAGAATCATTCTGTGAGATTTGGGATGATATTTCTGAAAGAAAGGGGTTGCCTATATGTTGTTTGGGTCCACCTCCATTTCAACACTGGGAGATATATAAATAAAGCAAGTTTCAGTTACTTCCCCCCACTGGGAAATACACTGAAAGGCTCAGGACATCTGGTAGCTTTCGGCAGGGGGCAGTTATTAACCTATTCTGCAAGCAGTTCTTTACTATCAAGCAAGCATACATATACAAAGGAGGGGAAAAGGACAAAAGCAAGTCAATTTAAAAAAAAATCATCCATTTCCTGCTGCTCTGTAATTATATATAATTTCCTCACATATGGCATATGACATGGTTTAAACTCAATGAGCAGGTTAAAACAAATGTGGATCTCTGTTCCTTAATATGAAGTACATCCACCTACGATCCATAACAAACTGGACACCAAATCAGTATGTGTCTGTCTTGTAATTTTTTTTAGCTGCTCTGTATGATGTTTGACACATTCCTTTTTCCTGTGAAGGGATGAATCTTTCTTTGCATTATTGTTGCTAATGAGCACTGCCATTATCACATAATATCACAGCGAAAGAAGTCATTCTTCAGCTCTACTCTGCGCTGATTAGGCCTCAATTGGAGTATTGTGTCCGGTTCTGGGCACCATATTTCAAGAAAGATGTGAAGAAATTGGAGAAGATCCAGAGAAGAGCAACAAGAATCATTAAAGGTCTAGAGAACATGACCTATGAAGGAAGACTGAAAGAACTGGGCTTGTTTAGTTTGGAAAGGAGAAGACTGAGGGGGGACATGAGAGAACTTTTCAGGTATCTAAAAGGTTGTCACAAGGAGGAAGGAGAAAAATTGTTTTTCTTGGTCTCTGAGGATAGGACAAGAAGCAAGGGGCTTAAACTGCAGCAAGGGAGGTTTAGGTTGGACTTTTGGAAGAACTTCCTAACTGTCAGGGTGGTTAAATACTAGAATAAGTTGTCAAGGGAGGTTGTGGAATCTCCATGTCTGGAGATATTTAAGAGCAGGTTAGATAGACATCTGTCAGGGATGGTCTAGATGGTATTGGGTCCTGCCATGAGGGCAGGGGACTGGACTCGATGACTTCTCTAGGTCCACTCCAGTTCTAGTGTTCTTTGATTCTAATTATGGTGTCTGTCTTGTCTGTTTTTAAAACAAAACAAAAAAAACTTCTGTAGGCTATTCATGACTGTCTTTTTAGGAGTTAAAATCACTTTGTATTGGAGCTGAAAAAATACTATTATTGTATCAAACATTCTTTCTCTGGAGTCTTGTGATTCTGCAAGGTACTAATAGTGAATTTAGAAGGTTTTAAAGCTTGTACCAGTCTCCAAAATGGCAAACCTTAGATATTCTGAATGAATATGCTGCTCAAATAATTTCTTTCTAGGATTTTCTCTGGTTTGGCCTAAAATTGGAAACCTCGAATGGTAACATAGCTAAGATAGATTTATCAGAACCTTTTGCCAAGAAAACTATATTCAAATGTTACATGCAGATGTGCCTTTACAGCTCAAATTGTTCGCTCCCATTACTATCCACCTTCTAAACTATTTGTAATGGTACTGGTTCCAGGACATGAAGGACTCAAAATGGATGGGGAAATATTTTTTTTATTGGGCCAACTTGTGTTGGAGAGGGCTTGAGAGAAGCTTTTGAACTTCACCCAAAAGCGTGTCCATCTGAACAACAGAAGTTTATACAATAAAATGTATTATCTGATTTTCTAAGGAGATAACACCACACTAATACTGCTATGTATTTCTCTTTTGTCTAACACTGCATTTTAAAAAATATCTTCAAATGTTTTCATCCTTAAGAAAATTAACGAAAGTACTCAAGTGCAGTTCTCACTGGTGTGAGTCACAAGACTTGTGCTCCTTCTCCCTCCTTGATTCACAAGTGGGACTAATTGTCCTTGACACCTCAGCAGTTTTTCCTGATTACTGAAGTGAAATAGAATATTTCAGAGCAACCTCCCTTTTTTTTAAAATGTGGAGTTTGGCATGTGAATATGTATCTTGCACTTGTTCATACTGAGACACTAAAATCTGGGCACTTGGCAGCTGCTTTCCTTGCCAGTCTTTACAGATGCTGCTACAACTGCACTCATTCTTACACATGATAAAATACTGTTGCAGTTCAGTCCTGAAAAATCCCTTTTCCCTATACAAAATCATAAAGACTAAAGAGAGACTGTTGTGATCCAAAATAGAATTTTCCAGCTACCCTGTAAATTGAGCCTTTATTTTGATTGGTATTAAACATATGTGAAACAACCTATTTCTCAGTAATCTGCTGAACAAATTAGCTGTGTTTAGAGGCTGCAGTTGCTTACAAAGAAACCCATTCAACTCAACATTTTATTAGGTACTAAATCACCTTTAAAATAATTTAGTAATTTATAAAGTAAAAGTCTTCAGCTAAAAGATTTTTAGAGCTAAGAAAGTAGTGTTATTTTAGCATAGGCAACCATTTCTGACATGGATTCACTGAGCTAGAAAATTACTTTAATGTATATATCAGTATACTCACTGGCTTTTTACATATGTAAAAATCTACTGAAATTTATCTCTTCTGTAAATTTGCTCTGTTTTTATACATTTTAAATTTTGGAAACTTTTTATGCTAAAGTAACAAAATGGCTATTAAGTAAGTTGTTTTTATTGGAATTCTAATAAACACAAGACAGCTTTAGAAATGGCTGAGTGTACATTTGCAGTTGCTAGGTAAAACTGTGCTGAGCAAAAATTATTAATTTTATTTGTAAGGAATCCTCTGCACAAGCAGACATACCAAAATTACATAATTCTAAAGAATAATGGAAGGTTTATGCATGATATAGAAACATGCAATGACATTCCTGTTGTAAAATGGTAGTTCCACCACTGTGCCATATAGTAGAATGTGCACCATTTGTAATGAATGGAAGCTATAATGAAAAATGTATGGCTCTGGAATGAAACTTGCAAAGGCATCTAAGGGGTTAGGCACTCAACTCTCCACCTATTAAAAAAAAAATACATATTTTTTTAAATAAAGGAGAGTTGTGGGTGGGATTGATAAAGGGGCCATGGGCTGAGTATTGCCTAAGTGTCCGAGCATGCAATTTAGGGAACAGCCATGTGGCCTAAGGTGTGCTCTTAAAAGAGTTAGATATCTAATTGGGCTGGAAGGAGGTGTCTCCTTCCACTCAGAGTTCACAGTTGTGAACTTTCGCCTGTAACTAGTTGCCTAAAAGAGAAAATGAGAAGGAGGAGATGCTTGCCCCCTTGTATCCAAGAGTGCACTCATTCGAGCTTTCACCTTGGATTGGGGAGACTTAAGTTCAAATCCCCAGATGAATCTAGGGGCTATGCAGTGGATTTGTCTCAATCACTGGTGTCAGTGATTCCACTTGAAATGAAATACTTGAGTATTCATGGGGTCATTGAGGAAAGAGTGATTCTGTTGTCACTCACTAGGATGGGGGAGAGCAGCGTTAAAAGTCCCAACTCCAGTGACTGTTTAAGTGGGGGTGGGATATCTGGTCCATATCAAGCAGAGTGCAGACTTGAAACCAATGCAGCACATTCTGGGTGAGGTCAATATACACAGTTTATTGCATGTATAAAGACTTTGACTGTGCTTTGTGGAAAGGTGGCCTCTGAGTGCATCTGCTGGACCAGGAGCAGCAGAACATTTAGTTTCTAAATCCTGCTGGAGTTTGTGCAAAGCACCAAGCTGCTTGGTGGTTGCAGGACTGAGGTAGCTATGAATATATTTACTAGCAGAAATTTAAGAACCTATGGGACAGCACTATGGAAATTTTAGATATCCACAATGTTAGATGACATCTGAGCAGAGCTTCTGAGAATCTTATTTTTTTTTTTTAATTGTGTCCTAAAGTGGCACTTAAGTACTCCATGAATCCCATCTTGTGTGCCTAAATCCCCTCTCATGAATCCCCTCTTGTGTGCCTAAATCCCCAAGTTGTATGTTTAAACCTCTCCTGCATATTGTAGGCCTGCTGTTGAAAACAACCTTCAGATTTCTGTATACACTTAAAGTTCTCTCTTCTCTAAGGTTACAAATTGTTCAGGTTCAAGAAAATATTGTACAGATTGTACCTCCAAAATCCACAACTCTCTGGCCTGGCAACATCCATGGTCCAGCAGGACTACAGATGTTCCTAGAGCAGAGATCCCAGGAGCCTCAGGACAAGAGGACCAGATGGGCAGGACATCTGAGTCAACAGTGTGGACTGGTGCCAGAGCCCTCTCACAGCCCACAGGAGCGCGGGGCTGGGGCTAGAGCCCTGTGGCTTCGGACTGGGGCTGTGTGGGGATGAGGTCAGAGCCTCAGCCCCATGGCTGCTCCCGGCTGCACAGGAACAGAGCCCTGCAGCAGCAGCCAGAGCCTGTGTTGCCCAGGGAACCAGCAGTAGTTGGGCAAGCAGCCCAGCTAGGTTGGAGTGGGGGGAGGCAGGGGTGCCCGCTGGGGCAGCCTACCAGCAGCAGGCAATGTGCTTGGGGACCAGTGGTAGGAGACACTCCCCTGGTGTGTCAAAATCTCTTATTTGGGCCCGGTCAGGTCCCGATGATGCCGGACCAGAGAGGTCCAACCTATACTAGCTTACCTCTCTGTGGTCCACTGAAGCTTAATTCCACAGAAGGGTGAGGAGCCACACGTAACTTCAGAACAGGAATATAATGTGGAAGGGAATACAGGAAGTATGGTAATTATAAATAATCATCTTAGAGATAAACAAATATAAGCTGCATACAATACTGTGCTTATAGATACCACAGCAGCTTTTCCTTGTCTTTGTTGCTCTATGGCATACCTCCAGATATCTGTTGTGTTAAAATTTGCTCCTGGGAGGGGATGAAGAAGAAAGGGCCCATAAGGTTTCCATTGGCCTAGACAACAGAAACATCTGCTGGATTCGTGAGCAGCTTGCTGACCTAAATCAGCAGGGAGACTAGCACTCCTTAGCTCTGCCATATCAGTAGATATTTCATAGGCCATAGAGATAAACAAGAAAAGCCAATACAATAATGTATTTTGTATCTATAACTAAGGTTAAGATTGTGTCATGGTTTCTTGTAGTAAAAGTCAGAAACCCAAAATTTCATGGGAGCACTGAGCTGTCCTGACATTTACTAAAAATAACAGAGAGGGTTGAAATGATACCTAGATTCCTGTGGGGGAACAGCCCAGATTCCAGACCCTGCTGAAGCTATGAGCCAGGGCCGGAGCAGAGGGGACAAGAGGGAAGGTCCTGTTCCAGCCAAAGTTGAGAACACACAGCCCACTCCTGCCACTGACAGCTACACTTAGACTAAAGGAGATCTTGTGAAGTCACAAAATATATCTTACCTGCCCTCCATAACTAAATTGTATCATTATCTATAGATATATGGAATTGACACCAATTAGGATTGATCAGTAACATCAGCACATACAACTCATAAGGTTCTGTGAATAAAAAAGTGGCAGTACCTCCCCTGTAAGAGACAGTTGAGTTTTAGGGGCAGAGATGTCTATTAATGCTAACGGAAGCAAGCCAAATAGTCTCTCCCCGCCCCCTTCAATTCATTTTAATTAAAATTATAAAATCTGCACAGTTGCATTTACTCAAACTTGTAGAACCATAAAGAAGCTTTCTCAGTCTCCTGTAGAAATACATAATATTCTGATGGTGGTTGGGACAGCATTTGCTATGTGTAATGCAGGATAATGTTTCAGAGCAGTTGTCCAAATGGTGAGAATAAGGGACCCAATCCTGAGGTCACGCAAATTGTCATAGTTCTGTAATGTTATTTTCATGTAAATTTTCATTGCTCCAGAAGCTGAAGTTCTAGCCCAGTGGATTTAGTAGCATTTGGTCATAAGAGACAGTTGAAAGTGTATCACGACAAAATTCCCAGCATGAAATCCCCTATTCTGTATTTACAAAATATCAAGTCTCTGTTAAATTAACAGTTGTTTTATTCAGCAAATTCCATTTGCTTAAACGGAGTAATGTTTCAATAGCTCTAGTTTGGCACTACAAAAGACTTTGAACATCAAAGAAAGTAAACATTGACATGATGGGTGAAATCACCAGAAATGAAATCTTTGCGAATGAACAAATGATCAAAAGTGGAAAATATCTTATTAACCACTGTGGCTTTCGCTCTTTGAAAAAACAGAAATGGTTCTTTCAGGGAATGTTCTGAGTTTACTAGGATATAGCTACATATTGATCAATGCAAAGTCACTGAGGTATTGCTTATTGAGGTGAAATATCTGTACAAATCAGGCTCTTCGATTATTAGGGTTCTGATTTCTCTTTTTTCTCCTCTCCTTTGACACTGTGTCACGCTGTTGAATCATGTTTAGATTGTCGTCCACTATGACACCTAGATCCCTTTTTTCAGTATTCCTTCCTAGACAGTCACTTCCCATTCTGTATGTGTGAAAATTGATTGTTCCTTCCTAAGTGGAGCACTCTGCATTTGTCCTTATTAAATTTCATCCTATTTATCTCAGACCATTTCTCTGGTTTGTCCAGATCATTTTTAAATTATCACCCTATCCTCCAAAACACTTGCAACTCCTCCCAGCTTGGTATCACCTGCAAACTTAATAAGTGTTCTCTCTATGCCAATATCTAAATAGTTGATGAAGATCCTGAATAGAATGAGTTCCAAAACAGATCCCTGAGGGACCCCACTTGTTATGCCTTTCCAGCATATTTGCAAACTATTAATAACTACTCTCTGAGAGTGTTTATCCAGCCCTAGTTTATTGATAAGAAGGTCATGTGAAACCATATCAAATGCTTTACTGAAGTCTAGGTATACCACGTTCACTGCTTCTCCCTTATCCATAAAACTCTTTATCCTATCGAAGAAAGCTATCCGATTGGTTTGACATGATTTGTTCTTTACAAATCCATGGTGGTTGTTACCTATCACCTTCCAGATGTTTGCAGTTTAATTTCTTAATTATATGCTCCATTATCTTCCCTACCACAGAAGTTAAACTGAGTGGTCTGTAGCTTCCTGGTTGTTCTTACTTCCTTTTTTTTTTTTTTATAGCTGGGCACTATATTTGCCCTTTTCCAGTCCTCTGGAATTTCTCCCGGTTTCCATGACTTTTCAAAGATGATAGCTAAAGGCTCAGATACCTCCTCTATCAACTCCCTGAGTACTCTAGGATGCATTTCATCAGGCCCTGGTGACTTGAAGACACCTAACTTTTCTAAGTAATTTTTAACTTTTTCTTTTTTCTGGCTCTGGTTCTTATTCTGGTTTAGTTAAGGAGAGTCTCAACTGGAGAAAAGGACTGTTGGCTCTCTTGGAAAACATTGTCTCTTCCAACATTTTGAAAAATATACCATATTAGTTTACTTGTGTACATTAAAAATACTCAAAACCACTTGGTTACATTTTATAATTTGGCATGGCGTAATGTGTTAAGATACATTTCTTTTTTTTGTTCCATTTACTGTCTAATAGACCAATTTATGCATAAAGGAGGATTTAAAGACTAGATAAGATTCTGTGTTGGTATATGTAACTAAAGCTAAGGAGTTCAATGAACAATATTAATTTGTGAAAAGTCAGTTTTGTTAGGCTTAAAGAGCAAGCTTGGTGATCTCATTCAGAAAGTCTGCTAAAAGTAATGTGTTTGCAGGTAATGACTCATGCTGATATCTGTCAAAGAAGGGTGCCATTTATGGGGGCCTCAGGGAGCAGTAGCCCCCTTTGAAGTTGGAGCCCCTGATTTCATTCTTGAGGTCTGCTTAAAGCTTCATGCCCTGACTCTAGAGGTCGTTTTTAACTACAACAGAGTTTGAGCTGCTTGCAGTTTTGCCTTTGGGGCAGAGTTTGTTATAAAAAGCAGGAGGCAAGGTGATTAAAAATAACAAAAGGCTGGGCATTAAAAGTAATTGAAGGATTGTTAGATCATCATGAGACATTGCTGGGTACTCCACTTAAAAGACAGGAAGGGAAAAAAACAATAGGAATGAGTGTTATGCTGTTGGGATTTGCATTTGGATCACTGCTGTTAAACTTATAAATGTTCTTGAAAAAGGGGTGAATAGTGACTAATCCAAAGCAACTGCACAGAGAGATAAAGGGATCTCTAAAAACTGGGTCATTGGGCAAAACAAGGGCAGGTGCAATTCAGTGTTAAATGCAAAGTGTAATGCACATGGAAAAATATAATGCCAACTATACATACAAATATGATGGATCTAAAATAGCTGATACCACTCAAGAAAGAGATCTTGGAATCATTGTGGATAGTTTCCTGAAAACATCTGTTCAATGTGCAGTGGCAGTCTAAAAACTAAAAGGTAACAGACTATTGGGAATCATTAGGAAAGGAATAGATAATAAAACAAATACCATATTGCCTCTACATACATTCATGGTATATACAGAGCTGGTCACCCAATCTAAAAAAGTTATATTGGATTTGGATAAGATACAGAAATGGCAACAGAAATGAGTAGGGGGTAAATAATAACTTCCATATGTGGAGAGATTAACAAGACAGGGACTTTTCAACTTGGAAAAGGCAGCAGATTTAAAACAAACAACATAAATTATTTTTTCTCAGTCAGCTAGGGTGTGTCTAGACTACATCCCTCTTTTGACAGAGGGATGTAAATTAGGCACTTCGAAATTGCAAATGAAGCCAGGACTTGAATTTCCTGTGCTTAATTTGCATAATTGTGTCATGGCGCTCTTTCAAAAAAGTGCTATTTTGAAATTGAAAGCGCAGTCTAGATGCAGTTCTTTTGAAAATGGGGCACTTTTTCGAAAGATCCTGTAAACCTCATTTTTTGAGGTTTACAGGGTCTTTCAAAAAAGGCTTCTGTTTTTGAAAGACTCATATCTAGACTGTGGTTTCAATTCTGAAATGGCGCGCTTTCAAAAATGTGCTATATCTAGACTGTGGTTTCAATTCTGAAATAGCACATTTTTGAAAGCGCGCCATTTCAGAATTGAAACCACAGTCTAGATATAGCACATTTTTGAAAGCGCGCCATTTCAGAATTGAAACCACAGTCTAGATATGAGTCTTTCAAAAACAGAAGCCTTTTTTGAAAGACCCTGTAAACCTCAAAAAATGAGGTTTACAGGATCTTTCGAAAAAGTGCCCCATTTTCGAAAGAACTGCGTCTAGACTGCGCTTTCAATTTCAAAATAGCACTTTTTTGAAAGAGCGCCATGACACAATTATGCAAATTAAGCACAGGAAATTCAAGTCCTGGCTTCATTTGCAATTTCGAAGTGCCTAATTTACATCCCACTGTCGAAAGAGGGATGTAGTCTAGACACCCCCCTAGTCTCTTTGCTAGGAGATGGTGGAAAAGCTCAAACCGTAACTGGGTTCCAGTGAGAACCCCATTTCCCCATGTGATGCTTGGCTTGTACTGAGCATGTTTGGTAACACTGCTGAAGACTCTGTGCTCAGTCCACCCCTCATGCTCTCATTCTCTTCTCCCTCCCACATCATGACCTACAGATGTCCCCCTTTACCTCCCGCCTTACCCCCCACCAAAATCTGAAATGGCTGCCCTGCAGTCAAACCTTCCACAACAAAACTCTGCAAAACTGTGGACGCTTACAGTTATCTTTTTAACCTTGGCTAAATAAGGCATTATTGAAACATGTGCTTTCCACAGAGTAGTGATTTGACCCAACTGCCTTTGCTTCTATTTTAAAAGGAATTGGCGGGAGGGGAGGGGAGAGGAAATCTCATTATCCTAGATTAAACTCTTCATCTTTACTCTATTTCCTGAAGTCAGCTGCCTATCACTCTTCTTTGAAGAATACTTTCTCCATGTTGACACCTCCTACATAAGACATAGCTGAGTGAGTGAGTCGTCTTGTGAATCTGCCTGTGAATATGAGATGCGGCCATAAGTTCTTCTTTTGCTTTGTTCCTATCTGCCTTTTCAGGGTTCTTCATGTTGGAAGGGAAAATAATCACCTTTAGGTATTGATTGTTGACTGTTTGAATGACATTACAGAAAGAGTGTGTTTTATGAATAGAAAGTAATTAACTTTCTGGGCATTATTGAAGTTCCATTTCAATGCTGTCTCCTTTCTTTGTGGCAGTTCCATCAAAGGAACACATCTTTCATCCTTAAACTTCTCCACTTGTACTATAATATAACTGCTTATTTTTCAGTTTGTTCTGCAAAACTGATTCTAGATGGAATATATATGAAGAGGGGATGGCTTGTATGCATAAATACTGCGTTGTTTCATGCTACTTAACATTAATTTCCCCCTTTTTTTCATTTCCACTGAGACGATTTCTGCTAGAATTTTTTAAAAACCTGTCTATAGGCTCACATTACTCTTAGTTGAAGTTTCATGTTTTAAATAATTCTTAAAAGAAAAATGGTGTCAGGGAGAATGCTGCTCATGTAATCGTGGTTTGCATTCAGTGCAAATAACCACCAAAAGTTCTGGATGATGGTCTGTTCTCTGTACTTTTTGAGTCTACAAAAATCAGTAAGAAAACTTCACGTGATGATAGTCCCGACATTTTATGCAATTTTTCAAAAGCTGAGTGTATGATAACTTCTAGGGTTTTTTAAATTAATGGTGGATTTTTAGAGGATAGACTGCTGGGTCACTCTGTCACACTGAAAAACTGATTGCCTGCACAGTATCAAGAGAGAATGGGACAGATGAAAATGAGTGATAATTGGGCACCGCATGATATTGAACTGTGTCTCATTAAGATCTTCTATGGCAAATTATCTGGCCTACCTGTTTCAGGCTTTTTTTTTAATGTAGGTTTTAATTGAGCACTTAGCAGTATGGTTTGTAAATCCTGATAATTGCAAGTGTAAATATTTTTAAATGATCATAAACATTTTTTTAGGATTTCCGTTTTTTAACACATCTGTGCCATAACTATTGGATAGAGCAAAAATAAAATAAAGCCAAATCCCAAATTATCCAACAGAAAACCAAACTCCATGTATCTGAAGTATTTTGGACCTTCAGTCTCACATTTTTAAATTCTAACATTTACAAGCCAGTGCAAAAAATGTGGTGGTTCCAAAGCATCAATATTCCTTTTGTGTGATTGCAGAATATTTTGATTTTATAGATGTGTAATTGTTCCATTTCCCTCCTCTGATGTCAGTACTTCATGGAACACAGAGATGCACACGTTGAAAAACACCAAAAAAATGAAAGCCAAGATACTTCATTCTGAATGTGAAGTTGTTGATTTTGTTGTGAACATTATCTATATACCAGCTTATGCACACGAAGCTGCTGTGTATTACCTCTATCCTTACCTCCATGTTAGGAAAGATTTGCTAATCTATGTGGTTTCTCATCCAAACATTATTCCTCCACAAACATGTCTTGTGTCTAATTAAAGGCCCTTTAGTTCGAGAGCTCTAGTTGTGCTGGAGCCTAAACTTAAGCCTATCTGTTCAATATTTGTCACTACAAAACGATTTTTACCTAATATAGTTACAGAAATTTTCTGTGTCATGGGTTGCTTTTGTGATGCTGTGGGTGGTGGTGTGTGGGAACTTAATGCATTTTTTGGTGGCATTCACAAGTTTGTTTGTCTAAAGAAGGGTCTAGTAATTTCCATTAGCAGTGATCATTGCTATTCTCCATAGGCCTTTACAGGAAGCAGAAACATAGATCTTTTTCACATATGATGTCTCAAGTATTTCTAGGGGCTTCCAGAACTCATGGTATGTTGGTAATGTGATTTGGACAAATTCCTTCAGGACTGGTGAAGTGGTTAATGCCATCTGGTCCAGGTTTACTGTTCTGCCTTGAGCTTTTCACAGAGGTCAGTGAATGAGTCTGAGTCACCACCTGGGCTGAGTAGCTGGTTCACTATGCAGTGACTGTGAGAAGACCTCTGCTGGCCGTGAATTGAGGGTTGCAACAACAGAGGTTCTCTTTGATTTTGTCACCATTGTGTTGCATTCCTGTTTTTAAAAAAAAAAAAAAAAACAAAAACACCTTTGTGCTATTGGTGATGTATTCGTATGGTTTTTTGCTGGCAATATACTAGTCTTTCTGTCTATGCTTTTCATGCTGCAAAGATGTCCATGATTCATTAACAAATTGTAATAGTTGTGGAGAAGAGGATATCTTGGGTCAAGAGGCTAACTGTGAGGGACATCCGGTGATTGGTAATGCGCTCTAATTTATTGGCACATGAGCTTTATATGTTCCAATGCATCTAGCTTCCCAGTACCTCTGTGCGGCATGTAAATTTTAATGCCATGTTTCTTATGTGGAAATTAAGACAAAAAAAAGTTGCATCACTCCTGTAGTTCACACAGAAAGCCTGTAGCAGATCTCAAATTAGAATGCTGAGCTTGAACCATAAAAACATCTTTTTTGACCATCCTTCTTAACATGAATCTCCACGCATCATTTCAGTACTTCTAGTTCAGCCGAACCCAAGGTAGACAAGTGTAAGGAAATGTAAGAGTTGGCGAGGCAAATACAAATTAAAGGTTTAGTTCAAACCCATTAAAATAAATGGCAGCTTTCATATTGATTCCAACAAGTTTTGGATAAGGCCTTAATAAGTATCCATCTTCCAAAAGGCAAATGCAAGGCATACTCATTATTTCAATGGTGAGAAGAGAGAACTTTCCATTTTAAATGATGCAGTACTTATCTGACAATAAGCATGTGTGTAAATTAGTTTTGGCTTATTTTCTTGGAAACCCAGCTCAAAGCAAATTAAAAACAATAGAGATATGATGAACTATCCAAAACATATTTAATCAGTTTTTCAGGATTACTTTATTTATGTATATATAATCTCTGTAAATGGAAAATCTCTCTAGAGAGAGAGAGCTTTATTTTGAAAGAACATCACAAGATGTTGCAATTAGGTTAGCAGAAATTATATCCAAATCTCAAATTCCGATGCTATAAATAGCCTAAAATTGGGCAAAACTCCAGGATTGGATTACTTGTTAGGTTGGTGTTTTTTTAGTTTTCTAGCAGGAATTAATGCTTTTGTTATGTAAGGTTATACCAAAAGCACAAGAGAGAGGTAGAATCCTGGAAGCTATGCAGCAAGTTATTCAGCATACTGACACGCAAAGAAGGGCGAGTCAGTGTTTGTCCTAGTATCTGATTTCTCTTTTTCACTTCTAAACAGTGGTGCTACAAATTTATGATCCAATACTGACAACCAGATTATAGACCACAGTTAAACAATTTACACATAAGACCCAAAACTTTTTTACTTAAAAGGCAGCTCTCAGACATTTGAAGATACAGATTTAATTACATCGCTTTGGCTTGGTCAAAGAAACCAGAATTTGGTTTAACTCTAGAAGTTTCTCAATTGGCTATTTTGAATTATATCAGTTTAGTCTCATAATTTCAGAATGAGGAATTTATGTATAACAGAAATGGAAGGTGTCTTTGTAACTTGCCTGGAGGTATTGTAGGCTCATGCCAAGAAAACATTTTTGTTTTAATAGGGGAATTAAAATTGTGTGAGTTTATTTTGATGACTTTTTTTCCGCAACTGCTCCTAATTTAATTTGTTCAGAATGCCAATATTTAGGCAATAAAGTATTTTAATATATGAGTGTTTGTGAAGGATGCTGCTTCAATTTTTTCCCACAAAAAAAGAACAGCATAAGCTGCAGCAGCAACCTTACTTAGTGACCCTCCAGTTTATTCCCACACACAACTGGATGGTCCACTTGTAGTTGTGAGATGCTAGTTAGTCTTCAAGGTCAATTTGCTTTTAACACTTCTTGTGAGACTGCCAACATGGCTGCCAGCTAGTTGTTTTTGTTTTTATTTTTATTTCTTTTTTTGGTGGGGGTGTCTTACCTTGCAGGAACTGCAATAAAACCACAAAACTCATTTTGCGTAAGCCCACCTTGGTTTTCATCTTGTCATTATAACCGTGTCAAAATAGGGTGTGCCTCTCTCTCCCATTTATTCACTGTGTTTCTTTGCATAGTTGCATAATTGTACTTGGTTTTTAATCATTTTTGCCTTCTATATAAGCTCAACCCCAAACCCTCATTTATTTGGGAAGAGTTCTATGATGAGTACCATTTAAAATATGATACTTATCCTAAAGTTTATGCTTAGTCTGATAATTTTCATAACTACTGTTATGAAAATTAATATGTTTTATATAAAATATAAGCATGAACTTGTTGTCTATTTGTTGAATTGTATGGATGTTTTCCATCTCAGGCTTTTCTCACTTTTTTGTGCTAATCGGTGTGTTGTACTTCTCTGTCATAAGAATCTCTATGCCAGTGATTCTAGCAAAACAAATATATTCTATTTGTAAGCTTTTCCCAGTTCTCTCCACCCCCATATTAATAACTGTAGTTCTTCTTCAAGTAATTGCTCGTGTGCATTACAATATGTGTGCACACACCATGTGTATGTTTATCTGAAAACTCTTCCCTTGAACTACCAGTTGGGTCAGCTGTAGCCCTTCTTGAGGAGACACCTCATGGTGTCACATATATACCCCCTGCTGACTTGACTCCTGTTTCAGTTGCTTCTTTCCACCAGGGATGGTTACTGGAGCTTCTGACTTCTTGCCTAGGAAGCAGTTCTTCCCTAGTGCGTAGTTTAGAGTTCTTTGTTGTATAGATAGATAGATTAGTTAGTGATTCTGAGGGGGGTTTCTCCTCCCTCCCAGCTATCTGCAAAGCTTGTGGGACATACAGCGGCCAGAAGGATTTAAACAATGTGTTAAGTGTGGGAAGGGTATGCTTACAGGAGACCGTCACACTGAAAGTTTCTTGGGGAAGGCCAACTTCAAGACAAATGTTGCTTCTGCAGGGGCTTCAAGCCCTGCATTAAACATGAGAGAGACCAGGGACTTAAGTTGTTGCTAATGGAGTCAGCACTTCAGCCCCATGACGCAGCTTGAATTCTCTTGATACATAAGGCAAGCTCCTTGGCAGGGAACCACTCCTGTTTTCCAGGGCCTAAGAAGATGAGTGAGAATGCTCTTCCTCCCAGAAGCCTAGTAAGGCCCCAGAGGCTGCCTACACGGTGTGGATCCTATCCAAGTCAGGCAGCTTGGCCACATCGCAATTGAGTCTGGCACCCATGGTGGGGCCATCAAATCTGGTGTTGGTTGACTCTGGAGCTAATGATGATAGAGGAAGACCTGGATTTGCCCTCCATGCCTGACATCTTTGAAGCTATGTGGGACCTCATTGAGTTTACGGTGCCTACGCTGGCAATGCTTGAGCAGCTCCACCATCTACCAGTGGCACTGCTGACAACAGTGGCACTGTCCCTGGCACTGCTTGTGGGGCCACCTCCTGGACCAGCAGACAGCTCCCATTGTGTCAATGACAGGGGCACCACAGAGCACCTTCCCATCAATGACAGTTTATACAGACCCCCTACTCTGACTCCTCCATCCTCCTCAGCACCGGCCCCTTCTCTGTGCTGCTGACACTGAGGCATCATGGCAAGCCCACCCACATCCATGATATGTTGCGGCACTGTTCACTGGCACTGTCAGGCTCTGCTCCCCTCTGGTTGGTGTTGGATCGAGCTTGGAAGCTGAGTCTTTGTGTCCCGCAGCTCTTGGTACTGCTCTTGCTCCAGGCAACATTCCTGCCACTCTTCTTGATACTGCAGCTCTTTGTTGGCACCAATGTAGGCTTTGCCACCCCAGTGGTAGCTGCTGATGCATTGGCCCTTCTGGACTCCATGGGTGTACCACCAGAACCAGAGGCAGGGCTCGCCTTCCAGGCCTGCATTGGTGGTAGCTTCAATGCTAAGCCCCCCCCCCCCCTTCGCTCCAGTGCTTGAGACAACATTCGAGCCAAGTGATGAGGTGGTTCCAACACCTGTACCAACCTGTAGGAACCTTCCATAGAAGAGGAAAGCAGTGGAGGACCTGCTGACTTAGGAAGACCCCCTCCCCCCACACACACACTCTTTGTGGTATCCTGATCATCATCCCCAGATGAGATGTTGATGGGCTCATCCCTGTAGGGATGTTAAATTTAGATTAATCAACTAATTGAATAGTTGAGGGAGTTTTCATTGACTAGTTGATGAGGGGTGTCTGCCTTTGAAATGTAGCAAGAGCCAGAGAGGCTCTTGCTACATTTCAAAGGCAGAAGCACCACAGGGAACATGGGGCAAGTATACATTTCAAAAGCAAAGTGTGCAGGGAGCACGGGGCCAGTGGGGGACTGCTTGAGATCCCCTCTCATACCCTGCTCCTTGCGCCACTTCTGCTTTTAAAGTGTAGCAAGAGCAGGACTCTTGCTATATTTCAAAGGGAGAAGCACCACCAGTTCACTGCTGTGCCCTTGTCATCCCCCCCATGGAGACAGTGCTGAGGGAAACCAGCTTTTAAGCCAGCTCCCCCCAGCACTGGCTCCTACTCCCCCTCTCTGTGCCTCTCTGACAGAGGCAGCAAGGGATGGAAAGAAAGTGACTAGTCGAGTCACTAGTTGACTCTCCAATAAGCATATGCTTATCAGATAATTGACTAGTTGCTTACATCCCGGACCATGCCTTCAATGGACTCTTCTGCCCAGCAGGACCTTCAGTGGGTGGCCCAAAACCATAGTCTCCAGGTGGAGGAGGTAGATGTCCTCTCAACTGAGTGTCTGGCAAATGTCACCCTTCCTATTACCAAGATGATCTGGATGATCACTAAGGTCTTGTGGCAGACATCCGGATCCATTGTGCCCATGTCCAAGGATGTGGAGAGGCAATACTTTGTGCTGCAGTGGGACTACAAACACCTCTTCACCTACTTCCAGCCAAGGGCTCTTGTGGTTGATGCTCTGAACCACAAGAAGCACCAGGGGCCCACCACCAAAAAAAAAAAAAAAGATTGAAGTGCCAGTCCTGCTTGGATATAAGGTATATTCCACTAGTGGTCTCCAGCTCAGGGTATCAACAGATGCTCCTTAGTTAATATGACTTTAATTCCTAGGATGTTCTTTTGAAATTTCAGGAGCTCTTGCCTTCAGATGTGAAGCAGGAATTTGCGGCAATGGTATAGGAGGGCTGCACAGTGTCTAAAACAGCACTGCAGGCAGCCCTCGATGCAGAGAACTCGGTAGCCTATATGATGGCTATGGGGATTGCCATGAGGCATAACTTTTGGTTGAAGTCCAATGCACCATCCGGGCCTATTTGCAGAGAAAATGAATTTCCATCTCCACAATTTGAAGGGCTCCAGGGTTACACGTAAAACCCTGACTATCCATATGCCTGCCCCACTCATTTTTGCCTGGTCCTCCCAGGCAAGACCAAGGATGTCATAGGGGTCGAACCAATATCAGGAGGGGACCTCCTTGATCCTCCTTCAACCAACACTAGGGCACCTCTAAACAACCTCCCCCTCAGGCCGAAGCCCCAATTTTGAGGGTTCTCTCCAGGACAGAGCACCAGACCCACTTCTGGATTCTGTCCCTCCCTTTTGGTAACACTTTGTCCCACTTTCACCGTGTATTGTCACAGAATACCTTGAAATAGTGGGTCCCGAACACCGTAGAAGTGGGATACTCTGTCCAGTTCCATTACTTCCCTTCCTACAAATCTCCCGTCCCCATCCCTCTTCAGGGATCATTCTCACAAGCACCTTCTGATACAAGAGGTCCAGTCGCTCCTCACACTAGGAGTGATAGAGGAGGTTTCTCGGGAATTCAGATCAAGGGGGTTCTATTGCTGATACTTCCTTATCCCCAAGTCCAAAGGGGGTATGCACCCTATCTTGGGCCTCAGAAATTTTAACCCCTTTTATACAAAAACTACTTTGGTTCTATATGGTCTCCCTGGCCTCAATTGTCACTTCCCTGGATCCAGGGTACTGGTATGCTACCCTCAATCTCAAGGCCACATGTTTTCACATGGCCATTATCTGGCGCACAGATTATTCCTGTGTTTTCTTGTGGCAGGCAGACATTACCAGTTAACAATGTTGATATTCGGCCTGGCCATGATACCTTGAGTCTTTATGAAGTGCATGGCGGTGGTGGGTGCAGGTCCTCCCATGCCTTGATGACTGGTTAATCAAGGGTGGGTTGAGTGACTAGATGCTTAAGCATATGGACCTGGTCAAAAACATGTTTACTTACCTGGGCCTGATTTACAATATGCCTAAATCAACTAATGGGCCTACACAGAGAATCAAGTTCATTGGGGTCCTTCTCAATTCTACATGGATGACAGCGTCCCTGTCTGAGTCCTGTTTTCAGACCATGGTGAGCTTCATCTTGGAACTGCATGAGGCTCTTGGGGCACATAGCTCATGCATGTACGTTCTCAAGTATGTCTGTGTCTGCCTGCTCCCACTCCAAACATGGCTGGCATTGGTGTTCGTGATGTGCAGGAACACAATTGACCAAGTGTTCACTGAGCCACCGGTGACCTCGATTGATGGACACAGCCCCAGATAATGTTTGTGAAGACATAGCCAGAGGTTACTATGGTGACTAGGAATGAGAATGGTTAACTGGTTAGACAGTAGGGGCAGGAGCAGCTGCCTGCCTGCTGTGCTGCAGCCCGCTTCCCCTTTAATTGGTTAAGTGATGAAACACTACATATAACTGGTTAACTGACTTAAACCCCTTTTCCCCACAAACTGCTGGTAAGTCTCACATTGAAATGCACATGATCAATCACTCAAAGAAAGAATGGTTACTTACCTTTGTAACTGTTGTTCTTAAAGATTTTGCTCATGTCCATTCCAGTTCCATCCACCTCCCCTCTGTTAGAATGTTCCAGCAAGAAGGAAGCAGAGTTAGGTTGCCAGGGCTATATATTCAATGTCGTGAGGCATCACCACTGGGGATGCTACAACTGAATGGGTAGCACTAAGGAAAAGTCTTCCAACGATCACGCATGCAGCGCTTGTGCGTGCGCACACGCGCACATGCTGGAATGGATGTGAGCAACACATCTTGAAGAACAACAGTTAAAATGGTAAGTAACCATTCCTTACTAGTTTTATTACCATTGTTCTTTGTGATGCCTTGACAGTGTGGAGTTCAAGTATGTATGGATTTTCCAATAAGCAAAATTGTTCTTGATAATAAATATGTAACTGTAAATATCTCTGAGGTATTTTGGACTGCTGCAAATTTAGTGGACTTGAACATTTTGTGATAAAATCATAATAGCTGGACATGTGAAAGGACTATTACATCAAGTCTATCCTCAAACTACTTTAAGTGATACTTCCTTACAACACACTTGTTCTTAGACAAAATGCCAAAACAGATAAACAAAATCAAGAAATGTATCAAAAAATTGTAAAGTAATCTATCTTTCAGACTAAAAGAGTTTCATGGCGTGGGGTTTTTGTTTTGTTTTGGTTTTTGGTTTTTTTTGGAAAAATATTTCCTCCTATTAGCAGATGGTTTTAATAGTCTATCTGTTTAGGTACATTTAACCATGTCATTCATAATAAGAAACCTATATAATACATTGAAGCACCTGTGGACAGGGTTTTTTGTGTGTGCATCTGAAGGTGGAGGGTTAAGGATTGTAGGATGGATGCTTCCTAGAAGATAATGAACATTAAGTAATCTACAGCTCTTAAATTAACTTGTCTGTCTCTGAGTTACAAAGAACATATTTCTGATGTATCTTCCCCCCCCCCCCCCCCCCCCCACACACACTTTGGTAAGACTGTTACATCAAATTCAGACTCTGCAGGCTGTGAGAAGTTAACGTAATAAATTTTGTTCCATAACTTTCATGTAATCAGGGTTGTTTTTTCTTTAATCCCCTTCAGGCAGCCAAGGGCAGTTTCCACTCACACAGAATGTTACAGTTGTTGAAGGGGGAACAGCAAATTTGACCTGCAGGGTTGATCAAAATGATAACACCTCCCTCCAGTGGTCAAATCCAGCTCAACAGACTCTATACTTCGATGACAAGAAAGGTGAATATATTTTCTTCAATAATTTTGAAATGTATTATGAGATATAATGAATATTTTAATGAGACAGATCATTCATTTATTCCCAAACTGCTTTAACATGTAACTTTATTTATGTCAATTTTTTTCAGTGAGTTAGGCATAAACTTTAAAGAGTACTTAATTTTCAAATACACAATTTTTCTAACTCTCTTTGAAGATATTTTTAATATATGTTGACTTCTTATGTAATTTTCATTGCTTGCATTAAGTGGTTGGAGAAAAAGAAAAACATTTTCGTGATTATTGCAAATTGAACTGGAAATCCTTGTTCAGATATTTTGAAGGACTAATTAGAGCGCTGTGTGAGAAGGGGAAGCAGTAGCCCGTTAGCACCATATCTTCTCTATGGTACTTGTTGGAAGGATAGATTTGGCTCAGGTTTATTGGAGTGAGTTTGTTTGTTTGTTTTTTAAATCATTGGTGTGCAGTTACCATCATATGATTATTCATCCAAACTACTGTTCAATTAGTTCACTTATATTTACTGTCGTAGCTTTATTATGACACGATTACATGATTCACAGCTTGTTTTGGGGTGCTGGCCTACCCCAATGAAAAAAATAGGAACAAATTCTATTCCTTTTTATAAGGCAAACATTGCTGAATTAGTAGGGTTTGCTGCCAAGATGTGTGCATCCATCTGACTTGAATAAGACAAGAGATGTATCGTTTGTGGTTAAACATGAACAAGAGAATACATTTAGATTTTGTAAGTAAAAACATTTGAGATTTCATAAAATCTCTATTTGGCTTCAGAACTGCAATAACCTTGATGTTGACTCCAGCAGTAGCCAAGCTTGGTGGAATTTATATTTAATCCTTCAGTGAGGACTCAGTTCTGCAAGATACTGAGCACTCTGGCTCCTATCCAGCAAATGGGAGCACTCAGGAGCTTTAACTTAAGCACTGATTAAGTGCTTTATTGTATGATGGCAAAGGTGCTTAGCATCTTGCAGGATCAAGCTTGAAGAGAAGGCTTCATGTGGATCTGTGTACTTGATTAAAAACAGATTTGAAAAGCAGTTGTATTCTGTCTACAGAACCTGCAATCAAAATGTTTTCAAAATGAGGAGGTTTCATTGCTTCTATTATTATTGACAAAACAGAATCTAATTAAGATACTGAAATGGTTCCTGTTTCCTTTTCATAGCTTTTTTTTTTTTTTTTTGTAATGTGTAATCATTTGATTTGTAATTTCCTTTAAGTCTTCAGTATATGAAGATTACTGAATGTTGGATGTGGAAGATGAATGTTGGATTAAAGATACATAATGAAGGATTTGCATTGTGTTAATGTTTCCAAACCCAGTCCTGCAACCCTTACTCGTGTGAGTAATTCCACTGATTTTGCAAAAGTAAGGAATACTTGCATAAGTAAGAGTAATGGGTTCGAGTTCTTTCACAGAAGAAACAATATCGAGACTGTCTATCTATATACTGAATGACATTTAAAAGATTCTAGGAATAAAAAACAGGTTAATTTCATGTATGAATTTGTTCTGGCAAGAGTTAAATGTACTGCATGAAGTAGAAGTTCACTAGGAATACTTAGTAATATGTCTCTCAAAATAAACTGCAGCAATAGCATTTCTGAGTGGCTTGTTGCATAGTAAGTTATTGTGACCAATTTATATTCTCTACAGAAGACAGAGGAGGCTAAAGTAGACTTAAAGAACCGTAGTTTTCATTGAACTTTAAGCTCTGTCCTAAGGCTTTGAGGAATATGTGAGGATTTATTTGCAGAGGAGCTACTGTGCTTCTGTAGCATAGGAAAACTGCAAAATTGATTCAGAAATATGCTCGGTCCTTAAATCATGCATATTCGACTATATTACGTTTATAAGGCATTACATCCTGTTCATGTGACACTCCCATTCTTGACTAATGGGGGCAAGTGAGCAGCAGTTTGAAATGTCATGCAGAAGTCATTGCTACTCTCTCCCACTTCTTCAACTCAATTAATGGTTTCACAGCCTTAATCAGCAGTTCTGTTGTATGTGCTTCCACTTATGCCTAAAGGAAAGATGCTTCCTTTACAAAACGTTTCCCTTTTTAGGCCTTGTATTAGAATGTAATTCTATCTCTGAAAGCTTAGAAGGATATCCTCAGAGACAGGGCTGAAGCAGAAGTTTGAGTCCAAGACCTCTTGTCTTCTTACAGGCAATACATTTGGATATTGCTTTCTCTTAGATGCAGTAGATCTGCTTTATCCATTGATTCCAGAGCCCGGATGTTCAGAGCTTTCCATTAGTTTTGGCCTTTCCTGTTTGAGACCTCTTGTCTCCCTTCGTGGCTATTAAACCTCCTTGGTAGAGTTGTGTTTATCAGACCCATAAAATCAGTGAAAAGGAATAGGTGGAGACACAGACAGACAACTCTTATGGGAACTGGAGCTATGAAGCTCACACCCACGGGAGATTAGAATGACTGCAGAACCCGCCACATTCAGAAGTCAATTAAAAAATCATACATGCTATTGACTTAACCTTCCATCAGTAAATTATGCACCATCACCCCTCACAGAACCACTAACAAATCAAGCTTTTTGGTTGGTTGGAAGGGAGAGAGAGAGTGCTATTGTTTCTGTTATTAAATACTTGGAAGATGCTTAGATACTAAGATGGTGGGGGCCAGATGAGTATCAAATACATGGCTGGTGGGTATAGCAGTAGGAGAGTAACAACATGCAACAGAACATGTTTCAGAAGTAGAAAAGTTACCTGTGGGTGGGGAGGTCTGAAATGCCCTCTTCAGGGTGCTGTTCTTCATGAAGGCCCGAATGTTTGCAAAACCTAGGATTATAAGATAGTGATATAAAGGAACCTTGATCTGGGCTGTCTCGTTCAAAGATAATTTCTGATAATAAAAAGCCATGTTGAATGTAAATGTAGTCTATTTTTGTGAACTAAATCAGTGAAGTATTTGAGAGAGAGCATTTTTCACTTGATTTAGGACAATAGGATTAGAAGGAAGGAGATGGTAACATTGTTGAATTCACCTAATGGTACTATTATTCAAGGCTTGTCTAAAGGACCACTAAACGAATCTACCCCACATTATTGTGGTATTCACTAAGTAGCTCCATGGGTTATACTGACACACACTTTCTGTTCCCTAGTGTGCTTTAATGTACTCCCATTTCAAAGTGTGATAGTCCAAATGGATGGAGAAATGTTTAGTGCACAGTGGCAGGGTCCACAAAGAGAGTTAACATATGACAGGCAAGTGTGGGGTAGATTTATACAATAGCTTGCAACAAAACAAGTGGCCATTTAGATGAGCACTGGTAGATGTCCAAACTTTGTATGACTGAATAAGTAGGCAGTTTGATCTCAAAGATGTGTTGATTAGTTTTCCTGTAGCTGTCTCTGGAAATCTGAATATAAAGTTGGTCATGTCTGTCTGAGTCTCTCTCTTTCTAGAATAATGTAAGTGATACTACTGCCTACATTTTATATGCCTGTAAACAAAACATGGGAAAATATTAGAGACTGGGATTCTGTTTTTAACTTGATTTGTCCTTGTACCTCTGATTCCTTGTACCTCAGTGTCTTTGGTCAAGTCACTTAATAGATGTCTTCATTTTTTCCATCTGAAAAATGGACTGGTAACAGAGACCTGCCCCAAATGGGGCAGTTGGTAATATTGTCCAATATTCTTGGGCGGAAAGTGCAATAAAAAGTTACATTATTTAATCATTTTATGAATTATAATTTATTCATTGTTTGCAACCAGAACATCAAAGATATTAATCACATTTTCCTTTTCATTTCCTAGATACATATCAAAACTTAATCCCCACCCCAAATTCCCCTACAGTAAAAGCAAATACTGTCAATTAATATTTTAGTTGGTATTATCCCTGTATTTAATTGCATATATATAGTCAATGCACAGGAAGATTTTGTGCTCAAGGATGCTTTCAGCTGAACTGATTAAATATTTATGAATAAAACTAGTTACACAAGTAATATTTTAGCTTGAGAGATGTTTGATGGTCTGTGTGTATAATATTAAAATGAATAGACAACTAAAAAGCTATGAATAGATTTTGTTTCAGAAAAAAATGAAATACTGTCATCTGTTTAGTGTATGCATATATCAAAGTTGATTGATTGCTTTTTCAAATATTTGTTATAAATTTGAGGCTAGAGTATGATTAGCCCTGTCTGGATGCACAGAGAGTGAAGAAGGGAAGGCACCATGAGCCTTTTCCTTTCTGTATGCCCTTATAACTGCAAGACATATACAGATTAGGGAAACTGATCCCCTGCTAGGGTTGACCAGGACCAGTCATATTTTTTTAAAACCTTAAATGTACTTGCTGCCAGGTCCTGTTTAAAAACAAGTGATATCCATGTCACTTAAAAGGTGTGAGTTCACATGCTTTAAACCACAACCTATTATCCTAGTTTAGACTTGGCACCAGAGTGCAAGGACAGGGAGAGACCAATAGCCGTGGCCAATTATATGGTAATAGAATTTTTAAAATGGTAAATTTCATTTTTCAGATATTTACGTCTGAAATTTCACAGTGGCGTAATTGTAGGGGTCCTAACCCAAAAAAGAGTTGTGTAATGGATTACATGATTAGCAATACTGCAGCCCCCCTACAAATACTCATACTTCTCTGCTGCTCCTGATGGCAGTTCTGCCTTCAGAGCTGGATTCCTGGACAACAGCCACCACTGTTCAGCTGTGAAGGCAATGCTGCTGCCAGCAGCAGTGGAAAAGTAAAGATGGTATGGTATGGTATTGCTACCCTTACTTCTGCACTGCCATCTGCAGAGCTGGGCCCTTAGCCTGCAGTTGCCACTCTGGCCGCCAAGCTCTGAAAATAGCAGTACAGAATAAGCGTGACCTGGATATAGTGTTATTACCTTGACTTCTGCACCGTTTCTCGCAGGGTGCTGCTTTCAGAGCTGGGCACCAGGCTAACATTACAACCACTGCTCTCCAGTTGCCCATCTCTGAAGGCAGCACAGAAGTAAGGGTGGCGATAGCAGGATCCTCTTAACATAACCTTTTGTACCTTTCCCTTCCCCCCCCCCCCACTTGCAACTTGTTTTGGGGTCAGGACCTCCACTTTGAGAAATGCTAGTCTTCCCCCATGGAATCTGTATAGTATAGAGTAAAAGCACACAAAAGGACAGATTTAATGGAAAAACTCCAGATTTCAGTCCGTGATGCATTTTGCATGTCTGTGATTTTGGTAGGGCTCTACTCATAGGCCTTGTCTTCCTAAGGAAACTATATATAAATATGGCTCTAGAGTCATTCTGCTTCTTCACTCTCTCTTCCTCCAAGCTGTGGTTTAAAATCACATATAGCCATTTGTTCATTAATTCTTCTTAATCTGTTTTAATTTGAAGTATGACTACTAAAATGAAAGTAAACAACAGTCTCATTTTTACCAATAAGTACCTGGCTGACTTTTCATTGGACAAAGAGTTGTAGAGACCAGTTGCGGGGGACAGCTTTTTGTTAAGACAACAGTCTTCACTAGTACATTTTCACTTTTTGCTGTGACGATGAAAGAGCATATATTCCAAGAAAATATGAATTCACAGCTCACCATGTACAAGTTAAAATTCTTAGGAAGCAGATGCAAATTACATCCTGCACATGAACAGATTTTTTTCCTACACAATTTTCAATTAAAATGAATGATTACCATAGAAACCTCTGTATCACTTTATGCACACAAGTATCCTTAACTATATAGCTACCTTTCAAAGAAGTACAACATACAACAATGCAGAACTGGCAGAAATGTGGTTTTTTTGGGGTTTTTTTGGTTTTTTTAAATGAATGTAGGTGGGGGGGGTTAATATTTTCATCTGTATTTCTTAAAGAATGAAAGATGGGCAATAAAGGGAGAGGCATAAGGAAAGTGTTGCACCATGGGAAGATACAGATCTTTGTAAAAGAAGATTTAACACACGTCCCTCATTTAATTTTAAGCCTTATTTTTATAGTGTAATATTTTATACTTATTTTGGTGGGGGGGTGATAGCTTGGCTAGATGAGGATATTGAAGCGGGTGGACCCCATATGTACCATACAACCAAATTATGGGTAATTGATGCCAAGATTTTTTGATTTCATCAGTTAAGTGATGCACTCAGACTATTTAAAAATGAAAAGACTGGTATCTGGCTTGCACACCTCAGTGTTTTTGTTTAGTCCGCCAAACTAAACTGCAGGAAATACATGCTCTTTATTTTGACAAGGATTTGGCATGTCTGTTGATAATAAAATGTGCACTTCTGTTGACATTGATCATAATGAGTTTGCCATGAACTGACATGCCAAATCTTTGACAACAGTTATGTCTGATGCTAATCATTGTTGGGTATGTACTCTCTTATACTGTCATCAAATAATAGCACTTTGATGCCTTAGTAACACATTAGTGAACACATTTCTACTTCAGTATTATTCAGCCTTAAGAGGGAGAAGATGTTTCCCTAGATGACCTTTGTTTATCCTGCATGCAACAGTACTTGGCACTTACATAACTCTTTATCACCATAGGCTCCCAAAAGCTTTCAAAGATGCTGTGTTTGGGTTACGGGTGTGCACTGCACTGGCGGCACCTCCTAGAAGCATTCTCCAGTGGAGAATGCTGATAGGAACAATGGCCCAGTGAACCTTCAGAAACACCTATGGGTATTTCAATTGACATTATTTCACTATTTGCTGTCCCTCAGTGATAGTCTTGCATAATCAGCCTGTGTAGGATGACGGTAGGCTCAGACTATGTCTTCATTTAAAAATGATGCCTCTGGAACAGTGTTCCCGGTAAGCTCCCAGCCAGGGCAGCAAGTGAATGGCTGGGCGAGTCAGTGCCGGACAGCGTGGGGTCCTGAAAGCATGGGGCCCAAGGCAACCACCCTTGCTTTGCCCTAAGGCTGATTAGCTGAAAGCCCACAGCCAGCAGCATGTGTTTATACTGGTAGTGCACATCCACTCATGCTTCAGTGCACATAACAAAATTTATGCCACTGAATGGAAAAAACTTGCAACACTGCTCTGGAATAGGTATTCCCACTATCCACCCCAAGAAAACATCTCCTAAGATTTGTAGTAGTCTTGTTACATAGTACAATTCAAACTCCTTACACCAATAACTGAGTGTGAAAAATAAAGTGGTGGGCGGTGGAGGAGGTAGCATACAGAGAAAATAACACCACCAAAAAGTGAAGATGTACTGGAGTCCACAGCTGACCACCACCTGCAATTGTGTGGGTTTTGTAATGTATAGCGAGAGTTACTATTTTTGTTGAAAGTGTTTAGGGCTGTGTTTGTTTTAATTTTTCCCTGACCCAGACAATTTTTAAATGTTAAACAACCTTAAACAGTGAAGAGTTCAGAGGTGGAAATTTTCAGTGTGCATTGTAAAGCAGAACTTTTAGTTTTGTGATTTTTATGTCTTTTTTCCATAGTTTTGGGATAGTTGTTCACAGGTCTTTGATAAGGTTGGATGTTTTGATTTCATAGTCTCAGTAGTTGTTGATATCTCATGCAACTTAATATCAAGAAGCCATTCACACTAGTAATCTGGCCAGTTCCCATTCTTCCTTAAGGCAAACGTGATGTGTTGGGCTAAATAAATTTGACCAAGAATTTTGGAAATGACTCATGATTTGAGTGTCCATCTTTAAGACCCCTTAAAGGAACCTGATTTTCAGATGTTGGTGTTCAGTGCTTGCTGAGAAACAAACCCCTTTTTAAGGTTTTTGGCTCTATGGGTCACTGCTTGAGGTATTGAACTTCATTTGTCATGTGCGTGGTTTAAAAGATAACAAGTAAAGCAGAACAGGTTGATTAAATTTATCTCCATGAAAACAGTTTATAAACGAAATATGTGACAATATGTACTTTCATTATAATAAATCAATGGAATTGCATCCACTTCTGCCATTTATTCATTCTTCAGGTTCTGGTGTAAATACTCCAAGCTATTAAGAGAGAAAATAAACATTTTGTAGCAGTGTTAGTGAAGTGAAAGAGTTTGCATTATTTTGTGCTGAATGTGAGTGTTTGCACAAATTAAGTCCCCTAGCTCTACAGCTAGCTAAATCGAGATGAAGTTGATTCACTGAAATGAGGTGAAGCAGTGGTTTTGGTGATATTGCTAACATTGCTTCTTCATGTAACTTCATTTTATGCGCACTAGTATTTTCTTCTGTATGGTTGACTATAATTATCACAAGAAACAGCAAATATGTAGCTAATTTAATTGTTTTTAGTCCACATGCCATGCATATGCAATAGATATTGTGGATATTGTTTTATAATTTTTTTTTCTTGGCCTTGAAAAAAGCTTAGTGCATTAAACTGAATTCTGAGCCCTTTTTAAAAAAAATAAAAAAAAAACTTGGATGTGACAGTAGCCCTTAGTCAGCAAATGTTGACAATTGTTTGTATGACCTTTGGTAATCCTGTCCAACTCAGGTGAGTTTGGCCAGGAAAGAGTTCAGTTTCCAGAGGCTTTGCATCTTGCATACTAATTATATATCAGAAGTAAATTAAGTATTTCACAGAAAGGGAGAAAATGAAGCCATATTTTTTTTCATTCTGGAAAGAACCCTGATAGAGATATGGAATAAGTCATTGCAACTCTCCCAGACTTTTCTGAGAATAGCTGGTATTCAAGAGAAATTTGAGAGTGTAGAATCATGCAAACTACCACAGGAAGCAAACACAGCAGCACTGGATATCTAGAGTGCATTTCAGTGGGCCACGATGGATACTGAAAACTGATATACAGATAAGGGTGGGTTGGTTGGTTGGTTTGTTTTTTAAAATCAAGAAAACTGTGACTCGTGTCTCTTAGGAAAGTCAGTTTTCTTTGGATGAAACTAGCATCTGGATGAAACCATTGATTTTTGTTGTTGGTGTTGCATAACTACTTAATAAAACAAACAGTCATATGAACTGAACAATTAATGGATGAATGGAATGGATGAATGGAATGGAGACTGAATTATTTGTAATATGAGCAGCTACTGTGCCAAAGAATGATTCCTGTGATAAATTGGCTTGATGTTAATAGGGCTAGTGAAACTTGTGCTTCCCAAACGTAAGTGCTAATGAGCAGAAGAAAAATTCATATGTGCAGTTAAACATGCATACAAAGAGACAGAAGTAAAAAAATGGCAGGGACCAGATTTATTTCCCATATACATGGTGACAATCACATCATCTTCCAAGATGTCCAGCACAAGACATAGTAGGGAAAAAATATTAAAAATAAATGTAATACATTCATGACCATTCAGCTGGAAGATGAAACTCTAATCATTCTGCCAGAACAGTTATTTGTGTTCATTTAATAAATGCACAAAGCAAGGTTCTACAATAGATTGGTTTGTAGTACTGGAAACAAATGAACTAAACATCAATTTCAAACTACACTGTACTCCACTTCCATTCCATATATAATCAAGGCAATCATATATACATAATGATTGGGGACTGCCTGTTAAAAGAAAAGTATATTTGTTTCAAACAGCCATTACTAAATAAGCCTACGTGGCAAAATCACATTGCTCTTCATCCAAAACACATACGGAATTTACACTTGATTATATGCTAGCTATCACACAGTTTGAAACAAAGATAGGCAGTCTGCAAAAACAAATGATTAGAAAGGTGTATAATTTGACTACCAAACCAAAGGCAAGAGACATTTTTAAAGAATTTGAGATATTTATCTAACTGGTGTACATCTCTATTACACTCTTAGAGTGCTTGCATATGTTCATTTCATTTTCGGGTGTCTGCACAATAGTGCACTGGAGATGGAGAACTTTGTCCCAGGGCAATACCTTTTGGGGTGGGCCCTCCTCCCTTGCTGCTAGCCTGCGAGTGTAACAGGTAGCATTGCCCCAAGTCCCTTCATTTTCTTAAGACTTATCATGATTGGTTGTCTGGGCTAATCGGGGCTCCTCATATGTTTTACCTTAGAATATTGTATGTAATATATGTTTATGTATCTCATGTAAGTAGTAGGATTTTTTTTTTTTAAATTCTACTTAAATGACATTGTTTTCCATTCTGTTTGGTTTTTTTGCTTCCATTTGAGTTTTGGATCTGAGCCAACTCAAACAGAAGTCCCCAGGCTTCATGTGTTGTTCTGGCATTAAATTGATGCAAGTCTGTGATCCCATTCCAGTTTCTTCAAGTGTATGAGTAAGAGACATGTTAGACACCAATGCCCATTTGCAAAGAGTTTAAAACACGTACTAAGAAGCTGGGGGTTGTTTGACTTCAACATGAAGGCAGTATTACATCCCTACTACATTGTTTGGTTTGGAAGTACTCTGACATGCCACTTTCCCAGACTGAGTTGCTGGACTTCGTGACTGTCTCACAATAAAGGGAACCAGACCAGGCTTACACTACTGGCTAACTTGGCACTGCTACAATTGATGCAGCAAAATCAACTTACTGTGTCTGGTAAAGACATGCTAAGCTGATTGGAGAGTGTCTCCTGTAGACATAGTGCAGTGTAGGCATTGCCAGAAGTCATTCTAAGTTACGTTAGGGTCCAGAGAAGGAGTTCTTCCTCAACACTGAAAGATGGGATTTTTATTCCATTTTCTCATTCCAGAGTCCACAGGATCCCTCTGACCTATTTCAAACTGTCAAAATCTAACCAATACATAGAAAAGATTAAGTTTTGCATCATTACCTAGTCTTCTATTATCTCTTCCCTATCTCATAATAACTGGTTTACTGCCCTAAACTTAAAGGATGCCTTCTTCCATTTGCCAATACACCAGAATCACAGGAGTACTTATAGTTTTTTTTCATAGCAATTGTTGTTATCCTCACGCCTCCTGGCAGCAGAACTGGCCTTCCAGAGTTCACATGGACCCATATCTGGATGTTTGGTTGGCCCCTGGACAGTCTAGCCAGCAGGTGAAAGGAGGTGTTGAGTTATTCCATTCATCAGGTATCAGCAGCAATAAGTGAACTTTTCTCTTTGTACAGAACATCAGATTTACAGGCTCAATTCTTGACTCAGTCAGGGAGAGCTTGTTTCAAGCCAGGCTTCATGCAATCTATGGCCTTTACAAAGAAAGGCACAGTCTAGGTATAGCCCGAATTTCTGAAGGTTTTTTCAGAATTTCATATGAATCAGGCAGTGTACTTGCAATCTTCTTTCTGAAACCTCACACTCTCAAAGAAAAGGAAAGACTCCATAATTTAGACATTATCTGGGTGTCGGTGTTTTCCTGGACCAGGGAGTTTTGATAATCTCTAGCATTATTCATCTCTTCTGAAGAAAGGGTAAAGGGAAACCTGATGCCTCCCAGAGCCTTTTTTTTTTCTGGATTTCTTCCTGTATTTGTCTGCATTCGTCATTCACAACATTGATGATGATCCTCTGTAAAGCAGTGTTTCTCAAAATTGTCCACTAACCGATTCTGAGAGAGCTGTTAATGGGCCACTCCAGTTTGTTTACTTACCATCTCTGCAGCCGTGAAGCCTCATTGTCTGTGGCTTGCTCTTTGCAGCCAAAGGGTGCTGTGGGAAGCTGTGTGACCCCAGCTGCTGTATTCCATGGCTCCTGTGGCTGCAAACGGGGAACCGCAGACAATAGGAACCATGTGGCTCCATAGCGGTGGAGTAGGTAAATAAACTGGCCCAGGAGCAGCTTCCTCACAGGGGGCCCACAGACCGCTTTGAGAAACACTTCTATAAAGTTTTAGCATACTCGACAAGTGCTGAAGAAGAATTATCTGCTTCCCTCATTCAAGTCCCATTTAGTGACCATTTCAGTACTGCCACTTGGTCTTCAATTAATATGTTCACTGCTCATTAATCTATTTACCAGACCTCCAAGGGACAGTGCTATGTTTGAGACAGTAGTATCACGGTCCTTGTTAATACAGACTCCAATACTCACCATCATCTGTAATAGCTTATTGCATCACCTAACATGCAATAGACACATGCAAGCACTTAAGGGGAAAAAATGACTATTTCATAAGTTCTATTCTTTGAGCTTTGTTGCACACTAGCATATGCTGTCCTGACAGGTACTGCTATAGGGTAAAAAGTTCTGATTCTGGTGCACTGGGGCACAGATGCCTAAAGTGGAATGGACACTCACCACATATCTGGAGGAACAGCAGTTACAAAACAGAGGTGCAACCATTTTATATTTCAAAGGATCCCAGCATGTCACCACAGCACATGAATTATGTAAATTCCATTAGCACTGAAAAATAATGTAAACACTGAACTTTACTGCATTGTAAAACTACGTTTCACTGATCCAATTCAAATTTCCAGATGACTGGATTACAGTATGATGGTCATTAAAATCCAACAAGTTAAAGATTTGTATAGATCAAAACAATTTCAATAAGGTGATGAAGGTGAACACTGAGCAGTAGTTGATTCATCATACCTAACCATATTTTGATATTTGTTTTCCACTTTGAATGGAAGCCAAGAATTTTAACAGGTCCAACTCAATAAAGGAAGTGCTAAAATCCCTCCTAGCTCTTTTTTTTTTTTTTTAAATGGTGGAACATGCTTAAGGGACTTCCCTTCATCATTGCCTCAGGACCTGAAGTGTAACAAAGCATCATGTCTTGGAGCTTTAAAGATCTGTGTGGGATTTAAGTAATTGTAGATGATCCCCTGATACAGGGAACATGCTAAACACTGTGAGGCTGTACAAGGTTCTGTGAGCCAAAGAAATAACCTAAAATTGGACAGAAACAGATGCCCACTCAGGCTGAATGAGAGAGGATACGTTCTCAGGGAGAAGAATTTGAACAGACCCAAGAAACATTGAGTTAAGCATGCAATTAGAAACCCCTACATAAAACAATGTAGTTTTAGTGAGTTGTGAGCGTGTTAATGAATGGGTAAATTTTCTTTGATACATTAAGTGTTCCTTTCACAATGCTGTTTGAGAGGAGAAATGTCACACATCCCAGTACCATTTTGCAAGAGAACAACTTTGGAGACTGTAACAGCCCCCCTTCTAAAACAAACATATATGTTAAAAATGAAGACATTTCAAATTTTAAAAATTAACATTACTCTCCTGTACATCAGTTTAAGTGCTGATGCATAGGTGTGGTGGTGGTTTTAAGTCTTACCCTGTGTAATGATTTTTGTATCACTCCATTGGAATGAAAGACTCACAACAGGGTTGCAGTCATTCCAGACCAACTGACTTGGTCTTGGAAGACTTGGCTGCAGGGCTGAAAATTGCTGTGTGTGTATATACATGTTCAGATCCGAACGGAGTCTGGGTTTTGGAGACGTCTCCCTTGCAAACTCCCGGAGCCTGGGCTCCAGCCCAAGTTTGAATGACTACACAGCAATTGTTCGGCCCTGAAAGCTCAAGTCAGCTAGCATGGACCCACTGTGGATATTTAATTGTTGTGTAGACATATGCAAAGAGTCAATTCCTGGGCTATTGTTTAGCAAACACCACAAGTAGGTTTTAGTAACAGTTTCCAGGCAACTTCAAAGAACGAGTACGACATAATTACATAGTAAACAAATATTTACATTTTATGCAAGCAAAAATATCTTAAAATACCCTTGAAAAATTCTTTACCCTAACAGCTTTTGTGTTAGAATTTAATCAGTCTATTGCTGTGTTCTTCCTGTAGACACTTGTGTTCATTCATGGAATAAAAGCTGGGTATGTGGAATTTGCATCATCACACATGATTTTAGCATAACACCTACATTTTTGGACTCTAGACACACAAACATGGTTACTCCTCTAATTTTCTTTGCAGATTTCTCTGTTTTGGGACCTAAAATTGAGTGTGTGTCATCTGGATCCTTCAGAGCATGAATGAAACTGTGAAGTGTATTTAGTCCAAATTCCAACACTCCTGTCTTGGTGGTTCAGCTTTGTTGTCAGATAGTTGTTCCAGGGAAGCATCTGTCTGAGTTGTAATGTGTCAGAGGAGCATGTCACAATTTTGTTTCTCTTCTGCTATCTGTACTAGGGCTTTTTTACCCAAATTTGCCTTGTGGAAATGAGACACCCCTCTTGTTGAAGAATGAACGTTGTGCAGTGCATATTTGTGTTCAAACCTGAGATGTTTTTTACTTTTGTTACAAAAATATATCAGATGTTCAAATTTCAGTCACTTAAAATAATAGAGAAGTGGGATTTGTTTGCTGTTTTGAGTAATTGAATTTTTATCCTTCACAGTTTTATCATGTTGGAAATGGTTGCAAATATTGTAATCTCTTAATAGACAACGGTTGCTAAGGAAAAACCTGAAAGTCACATTCCATTTCTTATAATGAAAAGTTCTCAAACTGTTAATACAGTGATGGTATGAAAATAAAAGATAGGGGCTGAGAAGAGTAAAGAATTGCTCTTTTCATTTGAACCATGGGGAATTTTTGGAAGATTTACAGCTGTATTGGCTCATTGCATAATCAGATGGCAGAAAGATGTTCTCAGTGTGTGTTCTTTTCTCCTAATGAAAAAGACCATTAGTCCACACCAAGCTGTATACTTAAAGTCTTTTCTCTGAGTAGCTGGCAAAACTGGTTTAACCCATTTTGGGGTGTGTTCTACTTATGTACCTTCCTTACAGCTGACAAAGTTGGTAACACATGTTTTAGATCATTTTTGATTTCTAGAGGAGCGATATATATTTCTCTTATGTAGTGAAAGGAAAGTATTAAAGGAGCCACTAGTGCAGTTTTAGAGAACCATAAAAGAATCGTTCCTCATGCTCTAAGCCATACCACAAATAGCATGGACTGATTTTCAGAGATGCTGAGGACTTGGGTCTCCATTGACTCATATTTTTTCAGAAATCACTTTTACCTCATCTCCCCACAGTGCTTTATGCTGGTTTGATGACTTCTAGTCTCTTCCTAGGATTTAATTTTCCTCCTATCCTTCAACTGAGTTATATCTGAAACAAACTTTTCTTGATTCATCTACCCACCACTTCCATTACTTCCTCTATATGAATGCCCAATTGAATGTTCTTTTGCAGTGCTGAAATGGATCATCAGTCACTTGAGTGTATCATCACAGTTGAGGGGAGTGGAAGCCTCGAATTCGCTCAGCCTGATTTACACTTGGTTTGCTGCTTCCATGATTCATACACCAAAGAACCTTCAAATTTCTAGCTGGTATACCAATGTCTGCTCTCATTCAGTAGTATTTTATTAAAGAATAAAAGAAATCTGATGACCTATGATCAGCTTCTTCACGGCTTCTTTACAACCCATAGGGTTTCCAGGTGAAACTGTGGGTGTATCGTAGATCAAATTATTATGCTTTATTCACAGTATTTGAGAATTTTGCTATTTAAAATTAACTATCTACACATCAAGCTTCTGCTGATCCATGTACATCCAGTTGGTTATTTTGAACAAATTGATAAATTAAACAGTAGTAAGTCACCGGGACCAGATGGTATTTATCCAAGAGTTCTGAAGGAACTCATATGTAAAATTGCAAAACTACTAACTGTAGTTGTTAAACTATCTGCTTCTGTACCAAATGACTGGGCAATGATTGATGTGGTGCAATTTTTAAAAAAGGGCTCCTTGCGTGAGTCTACCAATTATAGGCTAGTAATCCTGACTCTAGTACTTGGCAAACTGGTTGAAACTACAGTTAAGAATAAAATTGTCAGTCACATATACATAAACATAATTTGGGGGAGGAAGAGTCAACATGGTTTTTGTAAATGGAAATCATGCCTCAGCAATCTACTAGAATTCTTTGATGGGTCAGCAAGCATGTGGGGGGGGGGGGAATCCAGTAGATATAGTGTATTTAGATTTCCACAAAGCCTTTGACAAGGTCCCTCACCAAAGGCTCTTAAGCGAAGTAAACTGTCCTGGGATAACAGGGAAGGTTCTCTCATGGATCGGTACTGATTACAATATAGGAAACACAGGCTAGGTACAAATTTTCAGAATGGAGAGAGGTAAATAGCAATTTTCCCCAGGAGTCTGAACTGGCACCAGTCCTATTCAACATATTCATAAATGATCTGGAAAAAAGGATAAACAGTGAAGTGGCAAAACTTGCAGATGACATAAAACTATTCAAGATAGTTAGGTACCAGATAGACTGTGAAGAGCTAAAAAAGGATCGCTCAAAACTGGGTGAATGGCAGATGAATTTAATGTTGATAAATGCAAAGTAATACATACTGGAAAACACAATCCCAAGTATACCTATAAAATGATGGGATAGTCAATGTGCTGTGTTAAGAATACAGTAGTAAAGCAGCTATCACATGCTCACATAGACATACACATGCGCGCGCACACACAGACACACTGTCCCATCAGTCAATGTTATAGTTACCAGTCCAGTGTCTGTATCGATCTAGTGGCCCACTATCTTGATCACAGGTAGAGTAGAGCTGGGTTCTGTCAGTTGTAGCACAATGCTCCAAGGGAAGTCTTGGCAGGACAAACCCCAAAACCATGGCCAAGCAGCCTATTTTAAAGTAGTTTTTCTTCATTGAGATCAGTGAGTTTCGTATCGTCATGCTGTAATCAGTCGCCGTTTGATGAATGCTTGTTTTCTTATTTTGTTCTTCTCATCCTTTTATCTATTCTTTCATCAGTTCCTCAGGAAGTTACCCCATACTGGTTTTGATCACAGCTATTTTGTCCCAATTTATAGGTGCTTGCATCATCTTTTAAAGTTGTCAAACTGCCCTCTTCTTGCATCTCTACAGGGAAATACAGCAATATCCTGACACCTTTATGTCTGTACTCAGCTTCTCCCCAGAACAGTGATTTTTTTTAACATTTTTTTTTCATGACCCAGCTGAAGAAAATTGTTGAAGAAGAATCCCCCACTATGCCTGAATAGAAAACTGAGATGCCTCAAGAGAGATGAATCTATAGTAGGACCAGAAAATAGGAGATGGTGTTGAATTTAGGGGATTTCAGGCCATTTTTGCCAGTGAGTGGAGCTGAAGCAGTACCTGTTTGAAGGAGGAGTAGCCTGGCCTCTTTTTTTTTTTTTTTTTTTTTAAAGTTGGTCCTTCCTTGGTGGAAGAGAGTAAAAGTTACATCTTCAAAAAAGAGATGATCCCTGTAGCCAGCTCACTCCCTTTCTCCCAACCTCCTGTGCAAAAGATACACAGTACATAAAATGCACCATGTTTTCACACTTTTGAAGTGTCTTAATTTTCTAAAATGCAGGAGATCGAAGCAAATATTTCAAACCTTCAAGGGAAATGTCCTCTCCACTTCACCACAAGTGCCTCTGTTTTTGCCTGCTGTTTTATTCCAACAAACACCCACTCATCTTGTTTATATAGCAATATTTATTCTAATTCTAGGTAGAAATTAGGATGGCAAGAGGAGACCCGAGGATATAATTCTGAGATCTGCACACCATCTCTTCTCCAAACCCCACTCACATTTTTGTCTGGCTCTGACCTTTAAGGGGACCCTTTTTCAGACACATTTTTCTCTTGTCTCCATTTCCTTCCCCCAGACTGCACCTGTGGCATGCAATGCCACATGCATACATGATGATGAGACCATGGGCTCTCTCTGCTATTTCCTTATACTGTGGCCATTTGTTTTCAAGATGCTAAATAAGAATTCAAAAAAACTAATAAAACTTGAGTTAGCTCATGATGTTTCCCAGTTTTTGAAGCCTCAGTGAGTTTAGGCATATCCTCCAGATCAATGTGCCCTATCATGTATATTATTTCTTTTTCAAAAATGAGGGAATTTATTGTCCATAAAATGTCAGTCTTATTGTTTAAAGAATTCAGGAAACCATTCATCTGTGATGCACAAAACATCTTGACATCATTGCTAACTTGCAATGAAGGAAGTTAAGCATTGCACATAAAATCCATGGATGTATCACAGCTTATTGACAAAATGTTTTCTTGTCAACCAGAAATAAACCCATTTTATTGAAAACTTCATTCCCTTTCTTTCTCCCGATTAGCAGATAGAAATATTCTGCACCCACATTCTATGCTCTGTCAGGATGGCGAAAGGGGAAGAGGCAAAGAAAACAAATGTGGAATTTACATGGCTAATAATTCATTCTAATAGGGAAAAAAAATCACACATTCACATATTGCTGCTGGTTCTGATTACTTCTCCTTTCTGTTAACTGCTTGCAATAATTAGAAATGTTTAATGTCAAACTGATCAAGGCCCAGAAGATCAGAATCTTGCTTCAAGAGGAGATTGAGGAGGTCAGGATTAATTTGTTGTGTTAAAATGTTGAAATTATTCTGTTTCAAGAGCAGTATGTGGCCCTCTCCCAACTATGTGATAAAAGGGGCCTTGAATTTCATTGTACGTTCATGACAAAGATGATCTATTTGGAAAGATTTAATGGGTCTCAAATAGAGGGTAATAGACATTGAATTGGAGTCATTTATGTTGTGTGGTGAAGATGTTGGTCTGTTAAAACTTCAAAGATTATCCCCACTGTTGCATGGTTCAAATTGACCAGACATTTTCAAATAGTTTTCTTTCAAGTCACATAGTGTCAGTGTGTTGATTTCAGAGAGTAGGTTTATTTTTGTAACTTTTAAGATTGCATTGGGAAACATCACAAATTGAATATACACTCTAGAACAGCATAATGGTTCAAGGTTTTCTATACAAGAATAAAAATACTATGAATTTTGCCTCTGAATCAGTTAAGATAAATATATAATTGTAGGTGTGTTTGTTTTTTTTAAAATAGTGTTTAGGTATAAAAAGACAAACTCAGACCTCGCATAAGCCAGCGTATTCTGTTGACTTCACTAGAGTTTAATCTGCTTACACGTGGACTGAGTTTGTTCCAGTGTTTCTGCTTCTTAATAAGGCCCTGCACAAGATAATGAGGAAAAATATAATGCTTCTGTGGAACCCAAGGCGAAATATGGTTTGATGAGAATCACCACTAAATAGAGTATAGGCTATACTGCAAGGTAATAAGTTTTGAAGGGGAAAATCAGATTTTAGGATTCTGTACTCACTAAAATAAAAGGGAAAAGGTTATACTATTTTTTTTTCAGCAGGTTTAAACAATTTCATAACAGACTAGAGGAAAACATTATGGATTAAATGTTCATTTTAATGATATAAACTGTCTCTGCAAGTAAAATGGGCATTTGGGCCATGTAAGGGCAAGCATTTGTTATGAAAATAAGTGGAGCTGAAACACTGTACAAGTAATGAGACTCTCTCCCACTGCTAAAAATTCCTTGGGGGAAAAATGTGCTAAAGGAGAAAGTCAACATCATTAGAACAGACTAACTTGTTACTTTATGCTTAAAAACAGTGCCTGGGTTTATGAGGATGTGAAGTTATCACATACAGAAATCTTCCCTGGGCATGTCAGTAACATCTGATTATTGCTCTTTAGAATGCAGTGATGTGCTATGGCAGTTGGTTTTGACATACTGTGAACTAAAAACAGGTAGATCTTTTATTAGAACAGGAAGTTGAATGTAAAAGCACTGAAATGAATTATGGAAAGCTTTTATTTTTCATCTAAGGAAAACATTTTTGCTAGGATACAGAATAACATGTCAATCATATTATTCAGCAGCCATGCTGTCTCTGGCTGAAGTCTCATTATACCTCAAATTGAGCAGTGCTGTGCTTGTTTGGTATATGGGTAGGAGACTTGTGAGGAAAACTGAAGTTGCTGAAGGAAGTTGTGTTGATCATTTAGTAGGTGGCACTCTTCCCTTTGAATTAATTTTGATTCAGAGTTCCAGCATGGAGACACTGGAAATTCAGAAGGGTTTTTTTTTTTTTTAATTAGATGGTTAAAACCAAGGTTCTGTCTGATTATTAAATATCATTTACATTGTGGTCCTTTCCATAAGCTGCCCTGGACAAATTCTAATTGTGAAATTAAATTTTTTCCTTCTAAAAAATACCTAATTTTGAGTTGGCTATAGAAGTCAGTTTCTTCAAGTGTTTGGGTGCTGTGGAATATATATGTCCACAATGTACTTGAGCTGGAGACATTGGTCAGCAGTTCCTGCCAGGGTAGGACATCTGCCATCAGTACTCTCATGTCTGCATAAGAGGGCAGAGCTTTCCTGACCTGCTTTAAAAACTTCTCACAGTACAAGGCTAGGAGCTGGAGGGGTATGGAAACTTAGTGCTCACTGGTTTTAATTGCTTATCAGCAGTTTTTTCCCTTATACAACTAGTTAGTGTGAGCAAAGTCATTAGCTTTAGCTAGTGTTCGTTGTACAGGTTTTCCTTGGTTCTCCTCTTCAGCGGGTTCTTCTGCTTTGTTCCTGGGACATAACCCTGGAATCATCATAGCTGGGCATAAATCCTGGAGTTTTAAAAACTGCTTCTCATGTGAAGCAGTCATGCTTGCAAATGACAGGCATGGCCATTGCCTCTATGTAAATGAAGAGCATACTATGGACAAATGTAGTATTTGCATATCTTTTTTCCTAAGAGAACACACATCTATAGAGGCCCATCTGAGCAAGTACTTCATGAAGAGGTCCACATGCCTAGATATGAGTGTGCTTCACCACCACTCCCCAATACTATCTACATTTATACACACATAATCAGTATTCATTACTCAAATACAGATCACTTTGGTGCTGGTGAAGCCAAGCACTTCCACTTCTTTGATGAGATGACCCCAGCACCATTGCATAGACATCTTCAAAATTCATGCTAATAACTCTGGCACTACTGTTCCCTGTATCATTGACACTGTTCTCTGTTTCATTGATCATACATTTATGGCAGCCATGGAATTATTCTGCACATAAGTATCAGGCTCTCCTATACAAGCCCATCAGACAGAGGCCTCGGTACCAAAGCTGGCATTGAAGAAGCCTATTATACCACTGAATTACTCTGGCACAAAAGCTTCAGCTTCACCTAATGCACTACATCTACCCCATGAATACCCTTTTTCACCTTCAGATGCTTGAAATAGTAGAGAGGCTTCTCCAATAAAAAGATAGGACTCCATATTTTCCCCACCACTCACAGTGGGGTGACATTCTAGAGAGGGGACTTGATATCATACCAGAGGTCATTGGCTAAGGGTAAAACACCTAATGATCTCCATCTTGTTGTCCACCAGTTCTTCATGCTTTCTACATGCACACCCTTTCAGCCCACATTTAAGCCCCAAAATTTGTCTTAACCACTCAGTCAAGATCAAAGTCTGTTACCACAGTCTCCAGAAAAGATTATATGCTTTTTCAAGTTGCTCAGCCTGTTTTCAACTTGCCTGCACATCTCATCTTCCTCACTGGATGAGGGCTATAATAGCTGAAACCTTTGTTGGTCATGAAAGATTACCCATATTTTAAGAATTTCATGAGGAGGGTTGCTTAATCTTTTGAGGTTTCTATTGAAATAGTCCAAGAAACCATCACAAACTACTAAATGCATCTGCGATGAGAGAGGTAGTTTTACATATCAAGGATGGACTTGTGGACCTTAGAAAGCTTATCGAGCTAGCACCAAACTCAAAGGAAGTGGACCTCAGCAACCTGGCTGCAGGTTTAGTAGTAGTAGTGGCACCATGAAATAAGAGGACTAGACAGGGGAATTAAAATTTGCCAGTAATGACAAGAAGCTCTTGTTTGGAAGGAAGGCTTATTCTGTGTCCTCCTTTGAAATGAGAATTATGTGCTCTCCGGTCCTGTTGTCAAAATATGACTTTTATTCTTTGAAAAAAATGGCCGAGAAATTGCCTCAGCATATAAAAGGAGGAATATAAATCCACAGTCAGGGCTGGCTTTAGAAGTGCGGGGCCCGATTCAAACAGTTTTGGCGGGGCCCCACCACCACCCAGGATTTTTATGTTGAGCAAAAAAAAAAAAAAAACCCCACCCACACACAAGTTTCGGTAAATTGCGGCATATATTATAAATATCAAGTTGGTTAGGCTGTTACCCAAGAGACTTAGGTAAGCAATTGCTGTGGAGCCTAAGCAATTAATCAAAGCCTATCCCCCCACAGAAGCCAAATTCAGCCTGGTGTTACATATCTATCACTGCTGGACTGACAATCACAAATCAGGCCAGACAAGGTTTAGGGCCAAACCATGTATTTGAAAGTTAAAGGCACACAACAAGCAACTGCAACAAACCCACCCTATCCCAGAAGAAAGAAAGATAGAAAGGTCCCATACACAAAAGGGGTATACTTTATAGAATAGGAGGCGGGGGTGGATGCCTGTGACCTACAATCCCTTGGCTAATTGAAAGCCTTAGGAGAAGATCAGCAGGGAGATCCCTCCAAGCTATGATCTGGCGATTGATGCCTGCGACCTACAGAGACGTGTCTACATCTGCTGCAGGGAGACACCTCTGCCTGCCTCCATCCCTCTCCCCCAGAGTCTACAGCCCCATTGCAAAGTGAGGGAGTGGAAGGAAAGAGGCTGAGGCCCATCAACAGGACTGAAGCAGTCAGGAGCAAGCCATGCCCGGGAGCCATTCTCCTGTCCATTGCTGGTGCAGTGTTGTTTTAGGCACACTGAAATGCAGTCACCTCTAGGGTGGGCTGGATAGCTGTTTAACACCTGCACAAGGTTTCAGCCAGGGTGCAGTGTGGGCTGCCTTCCTGCAGAGCCCCCATCAGAACTACTGCCCTCCTGGCTTCGGAAAAGAATAAACAGGAGGATTGGAAATTAACCCGCCCAGTCTCACGTCCCCTAGGCAGGGAATGAGCCATCTACATTAGGCCCCAGCTGGAGTATCATGTCCAGTTCTGAGCGCCACATTTCAGGAAAAGTGGAGAAACTGGAGAAAGTCCAGAGAAGATCAACACAAATGATGAATGGTCTAGAGAACATGAGATATGAGGCAAGGCTGAAGGAATTGGCCTTGTTTACCTTGGAAAAGAGAAGGCTGAAAAGGGACATGAGCAGCTTTCAAGTATAAAAGAGTATCACAAGGAGGAGGAAGAAAAATTGTTCTGCTTGGCATCTAAGGTTAGGATGAGAAGCAATGAGCTTAAAGTGCAGCAAGGGAGGTTTAGGTTGGACATTAGGAAAAACTTCCTGCCTATCAGGGTGGTTAAATACTGGAATAAATTGCCTAGTGAGATTGCGGAATCTCTATCACTGGAGATATTTAAGACCAGGTTAGACAGACACCTGTCAGGGATGAGCTAGGGCATCTCAACTTTGGAAGCCCCAGTAGCCACACTGATACTTACAGAGCATGCTGAGGGCCTCAACTTAAGAGTGGTTGCATATGCAAGCAAACATATACAAATAGCTTTTCTCACACTGACAGGCATGAATACAAAGATTAAAGCAAGACTACACAACACACAGGCCCCATTTAAGTCAGTTCTGCTGATAGTAATAAAATGCAATATTTACCCGATTTTCTACCCATGTGATAGCACTTTTCATGAGCAATGGCAATCCAAGAATTTAGCTACTAAAACATATCAACAGAAGATCATTACACTGACTACTTTTTTGTTTTGGCTCCCACTCACCAGCCATGTGTTGATCTCCACATAAACCCAAACTGCACCGCGGGGCGCAAACAAAGTGGCTGTGGGCAGCATACCAAGTTATTAATAAATATTTTATAAACCTTTACCTTTTCTCTCTGCTGCCATATCTTCTCTCCTTGCTCCATCATCTCTCCTGGTGCCTGCTGCCCCCCAGCTCCTCCCCCTCCTCTGGTGCCTGCTGTCCTGACTCCTGCCCTTCTCACTGCCCTCAGCCCTCCTGAGACCTGCCCCCTCCACTAGCCCTTCTCTCCCCCCGTGCCCACTCCTCCAGTAGCCCCACTCTGATCATGTGAGCTATCCCTTCTCCTAACACCTCCCTCTACACACCTGTCCTGCCTCTCTCCTCTGGTGCTAGTCCCTCCCCTGTAGGTATCTGCCCTTCTGCTTCACCCCCAGAATCCCCTGGCACCTGTACCTTCCCTTAGCCCTGCACCCTCCTGGTGCCTCCCCCTTCCCTTACTGCCCCTGCCCCCTTTTTCCCTGATGCCCACCCCCTCACCACTCTCTGCCCCTGTTCGCCTCATGCCCCTGTGCCCTCACACATGCCTTGCTCCATCCCCACCATTCTCATGCCCACCCCTTTTTTCAAGCCTTCTCCCAGCACCTCCCCCTCTAGCCCCCAATGCCCTTCCCCTCTCCTCTCCCAGCATCACCCTGTCACCCCTCCCACTGAGATCTCCCCTCCTGCCCTTTTCCTCATTGTCTGCACTTGGCCCCCTGGCATTTGTCTCTCCTCCACCCTGTATCTTGGTACCTTCCCCTTTCTTCCCCCTCCCTCCTCCTCTCCCCCCCCCCCTTCCCTCCTGTCCCCTCTGTACAAACCCCTCCCCCTCTGCACATGCTCCTTCCTCTCCCACCCCTTCCCCCCCCCCCACGCAAGCCTCCACGCACGCCCGCGCTGGGGCCAACACAGCCCCTCCTCCACACATCGTCCCTATGAGGCTGGGAGCCAAGGCTCCCCACGACGAGTGTCCCCTGCCCCCCAGCGCTCCTGTTCCTGGCTTGCACAGCCTGCCTCCCCGCCCAGCCGAGCTCGGGCTGGCCCCGTAGCTGCCAGCAGAAGAGACGGGCCACGCCGGGCTGGGCAGCGCGCACGATGGAGGCGCAGTTGGCGCTGGCCTGGCCAACTGGAGGCTGGAGCACGCTGCCGCTGCTCAAGCTGCCACAGGTGGTGGCCGTGCTAGCTGCTGGTTCCGCACGTGGCCTCAGACTGCAGAGCCTGGTGCTGGAGCCCCTCAGGTAAGAGACGGCAGCCGGGGCTGGGCCCGCCTCTGCAAGTGGCCCGGGACCCACGGGGGAAGCGCAGCCCTGCCTGCTTAGACCGCGCCCCACGGGGCTGCTCTGCGCCCTGGCTCCATGTGCTCAGGGTGAGTCGCCGCTCCCCAGGCTGCAGGTGGCTGAGAGCTGACTGCGCCTCCCACCCCTCTCCCCTAGTTTTCCCCCTCCCTTACCTTCTGCCTTCTACAATGTGGGGCCAGACTGAGTCCAAGCCGCCTGCAGTTTTCAGTTTCAAAAATCCCGGGCCATGACAATGTCACGTCACGCCTGGGCTTCTCCCCGCCCACTTGCAAACGCACGCACATGGCAGCAGCAGCCGGCAGCGTGCGCAAGCAAGGGGGAGCAGCCGACTTCTGGGTGCAGAGCGTGGGGCCCCCTTAGACGTGGGGCCCAATTCGGCCGAATCAGCTTAAGGTCGGCCCTGTCCACAGTGAAGGCTAACTTTTAGAGAAATCATTAGGGATGTTAACGCATGCTTAAGTAAATGATTAACCAATAAGCCTGGGCTTATTGGTTAATCCTATCGACTACACCCCCGCCCCCCTTGCTGCCTCTGCAGAGGCAGCAAGGGGGGAGAGGTGGGAGCTGGTGCCCATGCCCTTGAAGCCACCTCCCTCTCATCCTGGTGCTATTGTCTCCCATAGAGAGGCAGCAGCGCAGAAGGTGAGGGGGAGCAGATGGGAGCTGGTACACATCAGGAGCTGTCTCCATGGAGCTGTCTGTCTTCCCCTCCCCCTAGCTGCCTCCCACAGAGGCACAGAGCTGGTTTAAAAGCTGTATCAGAGGCAGCAGCATGGGTGGGGGCAGACAGGTGGGATGCTGGTGCAGCCCCTGTCCACAGGAGGCTCTGGGCCTCTGAGGAGAGAAGCTGCTGCTGCAGAGCAGCCTCTGTCCACAGCGGGCCTGGGCTAGCTGCAAAGGTGGATACCCCCACCAAGACTCCAGCCAGCTCCTTCTCTAATATAGAGGCAGCAGCATAGGGTGGCAGGGGGGCTCCCAAGCAGTAGGGCCGTGAGAGTGCTGGCTGCCGGCCCCACTTCAGGGACTGTCGAATAATTCTGTAACTGCTAAGATTTTGTGCCATTGCATAATTATTGAATAAATTGATATCTAACATCCCTAGAAGCCATAGCTTCAGGCATCTCTTGACACTGCAGATTGCACTCACCATACAGGAATCTCCCTAGCTCCATATCTTATGCATACCTAAGGAAGTTCAAAATGCCATTGGATGTTTGCCATTTGAGTGGTGCAATCTCTCCAATGGAAAAAAAAAATTGAGGCTTTACACTCCCTCAAAGACACAAGATCATCCGTTAAGATCTCTAGGAGTTTATACTCTAGCCCCAGGAGGAGGCATATGTGTCTCAACAGTAGCATTAGTCCTCTTTTTAACCTAAGCACACTGACCTCTCCAGAAAGTGATACAAATTTCGATAATGAATTCCTTCCATTTTGGCTTCCACAAGGTTGGCCAAACATCTTTCAGCTGCTGTCTCCATCCAAGACTGAGATTCGGATATTCTGGTCACCTATCAAATTTAAAGAAAACAGATCAGCCTTTCTGTGAGTTCAGTAAAAAAAAATGACTTTATTCCTAACTTTGTTATTCACACTGAGGATCTTGGATGCTCTGTTTCCTCTGGTCCCATGGCAGGGAGATTTCTGAAAGGTTTCACAAGCGTTTGCAATTCAGTAAAAAGAACCTCTCTCTCGTCATCAACAATCATGGGCTCAACTATTTCCTTCCATCTTTCCCTCTCCAGTGTGAAGTGGCTTAGTTTCTGTAGACTATCTCCACACAAACGTACTATATCATCTACCCATTCTTTGTGGGTCTGCCTCTCCTATTCAGACCATCCATTATGCCGAATACCAGGGTCTTAACTTTTTGCTCGTCATTCATTCTGCAGATATGCCTGAATAGCTGTAACTTCCATTGTATAACCTCGTGCAGTAGGTTCTCTTTCGCCTGTATCTTCCTGTATAATTCCTCGTTGGTGACCTTCTGCATCCATCCTATTCTCAGGATCTTTCTATAACTCCTCTTGAACGCCAATATCCTTCTCTTCAAATCACCCATGTCTCACATCCGTACAACATGCTGCTAAATACACACATTTTCACGATGCTCAGCTTCATTCCTAAGCTAATCCATTTACTTTTCCAGATCTTATCCATCACCTTCAAACTCACTCTTGCTTTCGCTATTCTAGTTGCTATTTCCTTCTTACAGTCTAGATCATATGTTATGTTTCTCCCCAAATACGTGAACTTCTCTACATTCTCTAGTTCGATCTCATCTACACAGATCTTCCTTCCTATTTCCTTATCTCCAAATACCATTGTATTCATTTTATCGATATTCATAATCAGTCCATACTGCTTCCCTTCCTCATTTAGCACCTGCACCATTCTTGCTAGCTTATCTTCATCTTCCTTGATAACTATATCATCTGTGAACCACAAGATGTTAATTCTGATCCTGTGCACAGATATCCCTTCTACCTCTTCCTTGATCTTGTCCATTGCTCTCTCTATGTGCACGATGAAGATACTCTGCGATATCGGATCTTCTTGTCTCGTACCTCTACTCGTTCTAAACCAGCTTCCCAACTCTCTGCATGTTCTCATAGTTGCCTCTGCATTATCATTGATATCCTTCAACAACCATATCAGTCTGCTATCCACACCGTATGACTCCAACACCGCCCAAGTCACTTTCTGATCTATACTGTCAAATGCCTTCTGAAAATCGACAAAGCAATTATAGGTGTTCTTGTTCTTTCACAGAGCCTTTCAATCTTAGTGCCCAATATCTGCTGTATGGTACTTCTACCTTTCCTGAATCCCGCTTGCTCATCCACTAGATGTTCTTCTGTCTGCGATCTCAGTCTCTCTGTCAGTATCATCATCAGCACCTTGCCTAGATGACTCCAACCCCGATGGCTTGATTGGTATTGTGGACCTTGTTTATTCAGGCAACGTTGTCAGCCGGTGGTCAGGGCAGTGAGTGGTGTGTGTGAGCTATACACCCGAGACTTTAACTGCTAGGAGTGGGGTCCCTTAGCAGTGGGCAACCTGGAGGAGGTTGACGGGTGCCCCAAAGAGTTTAACGTCCGTGTCTTTACTGCTAGGATCGGGATCCTTTGCAGTGGGCAGCCAACAGGCTGACAGACGCCCCAGAGTTTAACAGGGAGAGCTTTACACCTCAGACTTTGACTGCTAGGACACAAAGTCCCGTCGCAGTGGGCAGCCTGGGGAGGCTGAGAGGTGCCCCAACGGATCTGTCCCCTGGAAGCGACACGATCCAACGCTCAAGCTCTCCCTATATCTGTCCCTTATGACCAGCTGGAGTTCTTTTGTTTGTGTTCGGTTCGGGTACAGCAGCACGGGTTCAAGTCAGAAACTCAAACCACACTTGCTTATTTGTCGGAGAAAGAAAAGAAAAGAAGAAAGAAAACTTGGTTCAATATATATATTTAAACTTATAAAGTGAATGAGGGCACAATCTTATTTTCTTGTTTACAATAGAAGTGAAACAGGTTGATTAGAGAAACTTATAACAGAGTAACTAAATTAAAGTGTACACATAAGAAACACATTGCAGGTATAATTCTCACCCCTGCGTTCCCAGACTTGGCGTGGCCAGCGTCTTTCTCTGAATCCCTCGGGAAGAAGTAGGGCGAGGCTGGGCGTCCCACAGACCTCGGGAGACAACATATACCTGCCAGCAGGTATAGATTGGAGCTCAAATGGGGTGGGCTACTAAACCCCTCTTTATACCCCTTGGGTCACGTAGGCTTCTTCCTGGTCTCAAGTGGCCAATTAGGGAAAATGGCTTTGAATGCCAAGTTTCCCACGAAGGGTGCAAAGCATAATTCACACCTGGGAAAATGCAGACAATGGGCACCTCTGGTATGTGATGGGCGAAGATTCCTCTCCTGGGACAGTGCAGGCGTGTCAATTACTGGTGCCTAGCCATCAGGGCAGCAGGAGGCCCCCTGGTCGTCAGCTAGCCCATTTACTGTCTGGTTTCTGTTTATGGTAGAGTCAGGGACAGGCAGCACACCTGCATTCCCAGGGCATCAAAGGCTGACTGCCTTTCTCTTGCTCTCTGGGGGGGGGGGGGGAGAAAAACAAGATGGGGTTCATGTCTGGCTACATTCCACCCCCTTGACACGCCTCACTATGTCCCAGAACGCAAGATGGCGGCGATGCCAGCGCCTTTTGCCCTCCTTGGAGGAAGCTAAAATCGCCCTATCGGCAGGGTCTGATCAGATAATTTTGGATCAAGGGATTGATTAGGATCGCTTCCCAATGCCATATATTGGACTTGCGCAGAGGAGGTAGCAGTGTACACCAAACGCTTAACAATACATAGAAGCATGCAACAAGCAATTACAACAAGTAAAATGGTTAATATAGTATTTACAATAGAGTGAAGGAATGGAGTTAACGAAAATCCTAGGTGTTGGGCTAGCCAATCTAGCCATGAGGCTTTTCCGTCCTCTGTTACAGCATGTAGCACCTTAACAGTGCCCTTTATAGTGAATGCATCCTGTTTAATTTGTAAGCAGCAAGAATGGTTAATTATCGCACATACTCCCCCCTGCTGGGCTAAAACTGCATCTAAGGCTATTCACTAATGCCTTCTCCAGCTCAGCTACTCCAAACCAGGGCAGGAATGCACAGGTGAACTGGTGAAAAATCTGTAGAGCGTTCTATAAGGGGGTTCAGGGTGAATCTTCTTGGCATCCGGTGCAGGAAACTTCCAAGGTTAGTGATACCAGGAGCCATAATGTGGGGGTGTACAGTGAGTCCCCCAGGGGCAGCATGCCCCAGTGAGCAGTGCCCTATTTAATTCAGTGGCAGATACTTGTTGGCTTTCTGCCTGCAAATGAAAAAGAGTCCTGGCTCTTCCTTTAGAATAGGGGAGTAGGGTGTTACTGGTTACCAGTGTGGGGTTGTATATTTGACCGGTGTTAGGAATAATGAATAATGACTGATTGTACCAGGCTTTTCCTTCCAGGTATTGGCTGAAGTTTAGGGGAATAATGGTAACATTGCTAGATAGTGGTGTGCCACCGTGGGAGATGTTATATCCCGAGCACCTTAAGGGTTTTTGGTGGGTTGCACTGGGATAGACATCCCAGACTTTTAATTTCTCATTAAAACTTACAATGTGGGTACACTGCTGGTCCCCTAACCACCCAAGGTGGGGTCCAGTACCTTTTGTTCTCAAAGCAGATGGGGTACACTTCCCTGGAGCTTCCTGTTATATACTCGAGTTTGACCCCATAGTGTAGGTTGCCATTGTCCATGCCACCCCCAAGTTCCCTTCCCAGAGTCATTTAAAAGTTTGTAGCTGCTGGAGCTGCTGTCATCAAACCAGGCTGGTCCCCACTTGAAAACGTCGCTCTTGTTCCACCAGTCATTCAAGTTTAAAGGGACAAATTCAACTCCCAGTCCTGTGGAAGAATTTAACAGGGTGCATATCCAGCAGTTTGTAGCATCGGCAGCAGGGGCAATAGTCTGAATAGCATTCCTGAGAGGGTGCTCGGGCAGGGCGGAGGCTGCTGTGGCCACAAGGAACGTTACAACAAGTCCAAACATCATGCTGTCGCTCGGATCGGGGTCTGCCACACAACCAAGTTTGATTCTAAAAGAAAACATAAAGTCAACCGGTCTTGGATACAATCCAAGCCTCAGAAATAGTTATTGGCATCTTGTTGGGGTTTGCAATAATCCAAACACCCTTGTCTTTATAAGACTGAAGTACACAGGTATGTGTGCCCAGGCTGGGGTGTTTGACTACAACAGTATCCCCAGGGGCATATTTGGAGTCCTTATCTGATTGTATTACTTGGGGTGTTGGGACAAGTGCTGTTAAGTGGTTTAGTCCCATGATGGTTGACAACCCCATTGCTAATCGGGTCGGGTAGGCAAAGCCAATTCCCGAGACAATCTCTACTCCAGTCAAAACATATTTCCTTCTCTGTCTGGTGGAGGGTAATGGGCCAATGTAATCAATTCGCCAGTTTGCCTATTACCAGTTTAGCAAGGAGGGTGGCCTTGTTCAATAAGCCTCATACCTCCTGGTCCTTTTCTTAAGCATATTCCTGAAAAATCTAAGAGTTGCTTTAACTCTCAGTACCCATCCTTAAGGGAATCTAGCTCTGTCTGGGTACTGAGGGACATGCATTTCTACCTCTCCACTTCTGCAGCAGAGGCTTCTACATTTTTGCAGTTTCATATTTACATTCTTATATTCAGTCAATTTGAGGAACACCTCATTAGAGGTTTTCCATAGAAGTCAAGCTGCAGCTGCTTCCCCCTTCATTGGGGCCAAGGGTTTACATATCCACAAGTAGTTAGCCAATTTGTCTTCTAGGTCTGAAATTGTATGGACAGCAGCTAACACCTGATTAGACCAAGGGCTATGCCCAAACTTTTGCAAGATTTTGTTCAAAAGGGGCAACATCTTTTACAAATGCCAATTTCTCAGTCTCCTCTCTTGGAGCCTTCTTAAAAAGACTGCTTACATTTAAACATTTTCTAGTATACCCAACCTCCTATTGGGACTAAAATAGCAATACCAATACCTCCTTTTTTTCTCTTTCTTTCAGGGGATAAGGCAACACGTCACATTTATTGAACATACATAGATCAATCAATACTTATCATATGCATATGATACATTACACTCATGTACTCTTACACACCCACAAGCACACTCCATCTTGTTGTTACCAAAGGTTGCTCCCCCTTCTGTATCTGTTCTCACATTTAGCATTGTGCAAACATAAATCCTTTTAGATTCTCACTTTTATGTTTGACTTTCTGGAGGGCTACAGTTTGAACTTTCTGATCTCAGGTAGTTTGCTGATCAAACTTAGCCATTACCTGCAAAGCTTCTTTGTGCTGCCAGCTAGGGCATTTGCATCACAAAGGAAATTACAACCTGTTGTGGCTCCTGGAGCCTCCACAGCATTTTAATTTGTTTGCAGTTTTTACCCCTTCTACAATATACATGGCATGTCACAGGAAAATGTGCAGTCTTTGTTTACAACACTACTTAGCCACATTAAACTTTGCATAGGGTGTAACTCTTTCTTTATGCTTACAGTTTTCCTGTACTTTCATTAAACAACTTGGACTGAAATGGTCTTACTAAAAGTAAACCAAACCAATTTGTTTCAAACCTACAAAATAAGATTACTGGACCTTGAAAACCTCACTTATTTACACTCTATATATTATATACACACAGATACACATACATTCTCTCTGAATCTTTCTTACACTATTTCTACATAGCTGTACAACAATTATATTCCCTTTTTATTCATTGGGGTAGTTAAGTTCCAATAGAATCCCCTTTTACAGTTCTTTTAGCAGTATCTATAATTAAATGTACGGATTTGAGTCAAATTTGCCTGGATTATTTACAGACATTCCTTTGGAAAAAGGGCCCATTTTTCCTTCAGAATGGCTGCAAAGAAACCACAATTTTCTATCTACACCATTTTAGCATTTGCACAACTGCTCAATTCTCTCCATTCTCTGTAGAGTTAAATTCTCTGTGGGTTTTTCCTTTTTCTTAAAACACTTTCTTATCTCTAAAAATAAAAAAAAACTGGCCTTGTTTCAGATATTACTCTTGTAAGTATTGTTTTAAGGATTTAGATTTCCAGTGCATGTACTGACTGCCTTTTCCTCAGTTCTACCACAAGGCCTTCAATCTATCTGTTACCTGCCTGCTTGTCTGGGCCTGATCCTGTTTTCCTTGCTAAATGGAAAGTGGCTCCTTTCCACAGACTCAGGCTTTGTCCCATTCTTTAACTTACAAGCAGTTCTATACTTACAGAACTGCACCCACAACTCCTCAGGATTTCCCCAATCCTTTTCTAACATTTCTCTATCCCATTTAGGGTCAGCCCAACCTTCCTGGGCGAAACTCTTTTCTACCTTGCTAAAATCAGTGAGTGGCTTCATGCTGCTGTATTTTGAACCGATATCACAAATCCTGCCGACTACGCCAATTCTGTCAGCCGGTGGTCAGGGCAGTGAGTGGTGTGTGTGAGCTATACACCCGAGACTTTAACTGCTAGGAGTGGGGTCCCTTAGCAGTGGGCAACCTGGAGGAGGTTGACGGGTGCCCCAAAGAGTTTAACGTCCGTGTCTTTACTGCTAGGATCGGGATCCTTTGCAGTGGGCAGCCAACAGGCTGACAGACGCCCCAGAGTTTAACAGGGAGAGCTTTACACCTCAGACTTTGACTGCTAGGACACAAAGTCCCGTCGCAGTGGGCAGCCTGGGGAGGCTGAGAGGTGCCCCAACGGATCTGTCCCCTGGAAGCGACACGATCCAACGCTCAAGCTCTCCCTATATCTGTCCCTTATGACCAGCTGGAGTTCTTTTGTTTGTGTTCGGTTCGGGTACAGCAGCACGGGTTCAAGTCAGAAACTCAAACCACACTTGCTTATTTGTCGGAGAAAGAAAAGAAAAGAAGAAAGAAAACTTGGTTCAATATATATATTTAAACTTATAAAGTGAATGAGGGCACAATCTTATTTTCTTGTTTACAATAGAAGTGAAACAGGTTGATTAGAGAAACTTATAACAGAGTAACTAAATTAAAGTGTACACATAAGAAACACATTGCAGGTATAATTCTCACCCCTGCGTTCCCAGACTTGGCGTGGCCAGCGTCTTTCTCTGAATCCCTCGGGAAGAAGTAGGGCGAGGCTGGGCGTCCCACAGACCTCGGGAGACAACATATACCTGCCAGCAGGTATAGATTGGAGCTCAAATGGGGTGGGCTACTAAACCCCTCTTTATACCCCTTGGGTCACGTAGGCTTCTTCCTGGTCTCAAGTGGCCAATTAGGGAAAATGGCTTTGAATGCCAAGTTTCCCACGAAGGGTGCAAAGCATAATTCACACCTGGGAAAATGCAGACAATGGGCACCTCTGGTATGTGATGGGCGAAGATTCCTCTCCTGGGACAGTGCAGGCGTGTCAATTACTGGTGCCTAGCCATCAGGGCAGCAGGAGGCCCCCTGGTCGTCAGCTAGCCCATTTACTGTCTGGTTTCTGTTTATGGTAGAGTCAGGGACAGGCAGCACACCTGCATTCCCAGGGCATCAAAGGCTGACTGCCTTTCTCTTGCTCTCTGGGGGGGGGGGGAGAAAAACAAGATGGGGTTCATGTCTGGCTACAAACGTCCAAGCCGGCATCTTTTATCAGTTAGTCGTACTGGCATCAGATTTCATTCGTATTGTTGTTTTACAATCAGCGCATTGACACTCATCTGACCAACCCTCCTCATTTATCCAGGCTTGAGAGTGGCATGAAACCCCTAGATGCTTCATGGCAGAGTTAACCTGTCTCTCCCTGGGACCTTATTTTAGTATTATCAGGGTTTATGGGACTTCCACTTGAACTACTGGCTTTCTGTTCTCTCTTCCTTTTGTCAGATAGGACTGCCTTTCTAATTGTAGTAATATCGGCAAGGAGAGTGGGAGAGCTTCAGACTGTAATGACAGAGACTCCATATATAGTGTTTTATGAGCGAGGCCTTAAGGTCTCATTTCTGAAGTGTTTTTTTTAATTGAAAATAGTCTCAGAATTTCACCTGAAAATGATGTCCTCCATTTACGTTCCTTATTTCCAAAATTGAATGCACAGAGATGAGGAGAGGCAGTTAATCTAGTTGAAGGCAAATGGAATTCTCCTCACTTAAGTGGGGAATAGGGATGTTAAGTTAGGTTTTTACTTGCTTTACCAGTATGCCTTGGAGGAGAGGTGAGACTCAGTGGGTATTTTCAGGGCACTCTCATTTTTCACAGGCAGGACTAAACAAATTTGATCCTAAGAAGTTTTGCAGGTTATACAGAGAGAATAAGAGGCCAAGTGGTATCAACACAATGAATTTCCAGTTAAATATCTGCCTGCATCAGAACATGTGATGACTTGTCAGTGATGATACCATCAGCAAGTTGCACTTTCTGCCAAGGCTCAACTTAGTGTCCTTTCTCTAATGTTCCAGTCATAAACACTTTCATAGCAACAGCTTGGTCTTTCATGATAGGTGTTATACATAGTTTTCATTGTATCCCTGGTAAACATCATTATTTTTATTTTAACAGTTCTTTTAAAAACCAAGACAGTGATATCTGGGCTTATCACGTAAAAATGATGTGCTTCTTTATATTAAATGTAACTGCCCACTAAGAGTAGCATAAACACCTCACCATTTACAACCTGAAAATTATTAGAAGAATCTTTCTGGCAATCAGTATTATGTTAAATAATACTCGTCCACAACATCCATGTCCTGCATCATGGTCCAAAAGTCAAATCTCTGGGGCTATGTCTACACTACAGGGTTTTTCCAGGATACAGGATTCCACTCTTTTTTTGTGGAAGAGCAGATGCGCTCTTTCGGAAGCCCTGTCTTCCTCCTCCCTTGAGGAAGAAGGGCCCTTCCGAAAGAGGAGGCTTTTCCAAAATTTGGTGCAGTGTAGGCAGGCCAAATTTTAGAAAAGCCTCTTCTGATTTTTGTGCCTTTTTCCAATAGATCCCTGTAGTGTTGACATAGCCTGAGATACTAATTGCTTGCTTAAAGCACAGAGTTATTGAGGTTTAGAGCCATATTTAAGAAATTAGGAGTTCCTGGCTTATGACGGCCCTATAGGAAAAAGTTTTCTCCTAAATTTCTTACAGTAATTAATACTAAGAACATTTATAATAACAATGGTGTATTTGTTTTTGGCTGATGAGTCATATGTGTTTGTATACAAGACTCGGGCATCTCAAAGTTTCTACATTAAGATCTATTTTTATAATAAGCAGTTTAGCACAGCATGTCAGTCCTTTTGTCTTTTGAGGTAATGACTTGAATCTTATTCTGGAAGTGTCACCCAGAGAGTAATTATCTTTGTGTTACTATTGAAAAATAGAGTTTGGTTGATTTCTTTTAACTTGACAGCCATGTGTCTTTGGTTCAATAAATGTTATCAGGCATTCTTTAGCTTCTCCTATTGCATCAACTTTAATTAGTTTTTGATTGCTGTTAATTTCACAGCTTTTTCTCTTTAATAAATTGCATCAAAATGGTTTCATTTTTGTTGCAGCAAGTTTAATTAGTTTTGTACTTTTGCTTACTCGATTTACTTGCTCTTTTTTCAAAAAATTACCCCACAACTTGGTACCTTGAATACCCATGAGTCATAGATTCAGATGCTGATGATTAAAAGAGCTTATAGAAGTTCTGAACATTGAATGCTTGTCACGAGTACCTCTGGGAGAACACTTCTGTCTATTCAGGTTTCATTACAAAAATGTGGGGCGGTCACCACCTCAGTAATGAGCTTTGATTAATAGAACAATTTACACTTCTGTGTCTCTGCATAAAACCTTTAATGGGTTTTTGTTTTTATTTTTCTGTCTGTTTCCCAAGACCTCTCTTCGGGTTTCCCCACTATTAGTGGAAGAATGGCATTCCTCATAAGCAGCAATGTCTGTAACTCTTTGTGGACTCAGTGGTTATTTAATCTAGTGTCTTCCAAATGTGGGGGAGGGGGGTTGTAGATAGGATGTTGGGCATGGGGTGGAGGTTGCCAACTCCAAGGGGATGAAAGAGTTTGAGAACAAGCCTACTCTGAACTAATCCTGCAATAGTGTCTCCTATCCCATGGGGCTGGGCCCAGCTCTTTGCTCTGAGCATTGTGACCGGGTGCAAAGAGTTCCAACTCCACTCACTTCAGCCTAGTCACTTTGGCCTATCATGATGAAACAGTGGAAGAGCCGAAACCTGAGTGCTGCTGCAGTCCTATGCACCAGGTTACAATGCATGGCATGGAGAGCTGGGCCAAGCCCCATGGGAAGGGAGAAACTGCTGTGTGGTATGTGGCCTGGTTCTCTAACCTCACAAACTCAGGTCCTCACCTCTGCCCCATGCTAGAATTAGCATCACTACATTGAGATAAGTGCTGCAGAAGGAGGTCAGCACTCCCTTAATGGGGAAGCGAGGAGGAAGAGGATGTTGGCCTATCATTTTTGCCCTCCCCCCTCCCATGTATTGGACCCTGATTGCGTGTCAAAAAAGGTACAATGCGAGTGGTCCCTTGTTAAATCCTTTGAGAACCACTGTTCTTCGCAACTACCATACTTGTATGATTACTATAGAACTCAAGATTTGAACAGAGTATCTTAGGAATTCATCACAAAATTGTAAGAGATGAGTTCGTATTGCTTCCTTCCCTGGTAAGAATTTCCATTAATAGGGGTGCTTATGAAGGTGGGAAATCAGAAGCCAGGGCATGGAAATGGTCAAGGAAATGGATATTAGTTTTCTGAAACAATGTTCCGGGAAGAGTGGTAACTCTCAGTACTATACATTGAGGAATCAGAAGTATATATCATGCAACATATTATTCAGAGGAGAGAGCTGAATTTATGCTTTAGACACTGGACTAGGATTTCAGAGATCTGGATTCAGCACCCAGCTTTGCAAGAATCTCTGTGACTGTGATCAAGTCACATAAGGAAAAATTTCTGAAAGTGCCTATGTAAGTTAGGTGTCTCAGTTCCATTGACATTCAATGAGATTGAGGGCAAGATTTAGGTTTTCTACTTCCAAAAGCACCAAAGCAATTAAGTATCTTGACATTCAGGGAGTGGTCTCCTCACCTGCCTAGGTTCTTTTGAAAATCTCACTAGGTGCCTGTCTTGCATCTTTAGACATATACACATATTTTTGAAAAATTCACCCTTAGGTGACTAAGTTTCTTTTGAAATGAGAACTTAAGAGCTCAAGTCAGAGAAGCACTTTTGAAAATGCCCTTAATCTCTGTGATTTTGTTCCTTTTCTCTTACCCTTTCTGGGTCTTATCTGTTGAACTTGTAAATTATTTGGGGCAGAGACAGTCTCATAGTATGGGGGAGTACAGATGAGCCGACAGACTTGCTGGGCCCTGGCCGGGTGGGGGAGAGGGGCTTGGATGGAAAGAGATGGGACCAGGGCAGCCCACCTTCAGCACTGCTGGAACCCTACTGCGCCCCCCACCCCCGTGATCTTAGGAGAGTATGGTCTGGTGCTCTAGTGGCAATTTAAAGGGCCCAGGGCTCCAGCTGCCACCATTGTTACAGTAGCAGCAGCAGAAGCCAGGATCCCCAGACCCATTGGATTGCTGGGCCCAAGAACAGTTGCCCCATTTCCCTCCCACCCCCACCCCCTGCTGACCTCCCTCCCTCAAGTGGCCTTGCCAGTTACAATGGGATCCTGAGCTTAGATGCACAATTTTGGTTCTTCTATAACCTAAATATTAAACTGTAATTTTTATTCTCCTGACTGATTACTTTAAAACTGCTTTAGCTTATTGAACGTGGAAAATCTACATCATGAAATAGTTCTAGTATAGCAATTGTTAAAGGCCATTTTAATGTAGTTTCTATTGTATAGTTATATCACTGCTAAGTTGTGTCTCCTAAGATTGACTAAATATTTGAAATAGTAAGCCATAGGGGCCAGGGTTAAGTGCCATTGTAAACAGGCTCCCAGGACAGTTAACTACTCCCCTCATGAAGGTGGCTTTCCTACTGTGCTAGAAAATGTCCAAAGTTTTGCTGGTTGTTAGGTTACTTGAGGACTCACACTTCACTTTTACACACAGAAGAGGGAGAGTTTAATAAAATAAGAATGTTTATTAACAAAGAACAGAGATTTCAGCAAGAGAAACAAAACAAAACACACTTTCTCTTGACTAAAACTTAGGAAGGTACAATCTTTGTCTAAGCAGTTGTCTTATTTATATCAAGTTACTGGCATCTCCAGTCCTCCAGACCAGGAATCCTAATATTCACAGAATCAAAGCAATGGATAACTAAGATGTCATCTTGCTCATCTTATGACCCCAAATAATTGTATCAACCTCAAAAGCCAGGAAGGATGCCTGGATATGCAAACTGTCCTCCAGTATTCTCACTATGCTGTTGCTTGATAGCTTTATTTACTGTATATTTAAATGTACTTTCATTGTCCTCTGCCAGAAAGGAAGCCATTCCAACATGTAAATAAATATGCCTTGTTTTATTCACTGCCTCCAAAAGTCACTTGAAGAACATGTTTCCAGCATGCACACAACCCATACGTATATCATTCTAATGTATTTTCAGAGCCAGCACATCATGAATTATGCTACTTCACATGATTCATTTTAGATACATATTATAACAGCAGCATAATGGTGGTAATGAATGTATCAGCCCTGACACAAGTTACAGTCTGGTGAGCCCTGTGCCAGTTGACACTGAAGAGTGCCTAAGGTCACAACCTATTTCCAAACTCCATAGGTAAAGTTAAGATTTTTATCATGGGTATTTTTAGCAAAAGTAATGGACAAGGCAAAAATTCACATAAGCCTGTGAACCAGCTGAAGCTGCTTCTCCAGCCCTGGCATCTGGCTGCTGCTCTAGCTCTGCTGCTGCTCCTGCACTGGGAGGCAACAGCTGCTTCAGTTCTGTCATTCTGGCAGGGGCTGAAACCAAAGAAGTCACACAGAACTGTTGGACATAGGATCTGTGACCTCCATGACAGAATTGTACCTTACCCATAGGATACATTATTCAAAGTATAAAACTGTCACTCAGGAGATCTCACAAATTAATTTAGTTAGTGTCTTTTAACTTCCAGAGTCCAAGACTGTTTCCTATTATATTTCTTTCAGAGGAATGACAATGCGTTATTCATGCTATCACTTGGTCTGTGTTCGCCAAAACACACATACATTGAATGCTGAAGAGACCTGATTAATGGGAGTGAATTGCAGTGTAGATTCTTATAGTGCTAGCTAACAACTTGCCTCAGCACAAGGGAAATCCTCAACACTATGAACTTGACTTTTAAAGTTAATTTTCAGTACATACAGTCACTTTAACTCCTGGTTATTAACACTGAGACAGCCCCAGTGTTACAAATAGGTTACTTAACAGGAGTGTCTGCATAACAATTTCTTGAAAATTGATGGTTTCCATCTGTAAGTTTTCATGCCTCCACCATTGAAATTTACAGATTATTCAGGAATTGCGATGCCTTCTTCTGACGAACACAGCTTTTTGTCATGTTTAGTCAGAGGCATTATTTTTGGCTGTACATTCCATTTTTTTTTCTTTGCTAGGGGAATAAAGAAAGAAGTTGGAGTATTTTCTAAGAGGGTCAGTTTGATAAATTTCCCATTTGAAATGCTCACTGTGCTTTTCATTGTAATGTGACATTTTGAATTTTCTATTTAGTATTACACCATAGATTTCTTTCTGTAGGTACTGCACATGTGGAACTTATGTTCCCTTTCCAAAATTCACTGTGAAATTAACTATGGGAAAATATTTTGCCTGGGAAAAAAGAATCAATATCATTTTCAAGCAGTCATGTTATGGAATTAATTTGTTATTGGATGGAACCAAGTGAAGCTGCAGTTGAATGCTGAGGGCACAATTATGTTCTTGGCTCCACTCATCCCAAAAAAGCAAAGAAGAAAAAAAAAAAAGACATCCAGTATTTTGTTCTTTAATTTATCTGGAAGATGCACATTCACAAGCATCAATATTTTGGGGCTGATCTCTTCATGATTCTAAGACTAGACAGTTCAAGGATGAGAATAGGTTACCCAAAACTCTAAAGAGTACATTAATAAATATGGATATTTAGTGTATATAATCAAGCAGCAGAAAAGCTCAGGACTAGATATAGAAGGAAATCAAGTCTGATCTCTTTTCTCAAACAAGAAATAAAAATGGACCAATGGGCACATTAGCAATAGTTAACCTAAAAATCACATAAATTATTTACTTGCTGTAAAAGTTTTGAAAAAGGCATTTGTTCTTTGCTTTTCAGTCATACATGGTGCTATACAAATAAATCATAAAAGGGGTCTTGGATGTTACCATTAGGGTTGCCAGATACTTTCACAAAAAATCCCAGATATGGTGGGGGGAAAAAATTGGTTGAGCAAAAAAACAAAAAAAAATGGGGGATCAAACTTGTTGAGCAAAAAAAACCCGCAGAAAATACAAGACATTTTACATGTCTGGCATTTTCTGGGTTTTTTACTGGACAGAGGATGCCATTACCAGACTGTCCATGGAAAACTGGACTCCTGGCAACCCTAGTTTACCATAGAGCATGGCCGCTGACCCACAGAAAATTCAGTCAGGAGCTGGGGGCTACAGGGAGGCTGCATGGGGGGGTGGAGTGCCGGCATGGGCTCCCCAACGATGGGGGAGGCCCTAACCCTCGGGGGCTAGATCCAGGCAACCCAGGGGCTGCATCCGGCCCCCGGGCCTTATATTCCCCGCTCCTGCCATTGAGTAAAATAATATTCTTTCATAAAAGGTTTGTTATATCCTTTGGCCAACAGAAAATAACAAGCTGTAGTTAAATATACAGTAAACTTCTGATAATCCGGTACCTTTGGGACCCAGGGGGTGCCGGATTATCAGATATGCCGGAGTATTGGGAGGTACTCCAGAAGGGGGGCTGTGACGGGTCTGGGGGGGGTCGGCGGGGAATGGCGTGGCGTGGGGTGAACCCTCCGCCCTTTTGCAGGGAGGCGGGGGAAGCCCCGCGCAGCCGCCAGAGACAGGCCAGCTGCGGCTGGAAGCGGCAGCGGCGACTTGGGGAAGCGGCGGGGTAGAGCAGCTGGGGTGCTGCCGGGTTGGTCCCGCAGTGCCGCCCCTCACCTGAGCAGTGCTGTGGGACCAACCCGGCAGCACCTCAGCTGCTCTGCTCCATGGCTTCCCCAAGTCCACCGCTGCTGAAACTGACGAGCGGCGGACTTGGGGAAACGGTGGGCAGAGCAGCTGGGGTGCTGCCCGGTTGGTCCCGCAGCGCTGCCCCTCACCCCCCTGCTCGGCGCCCGGCAGCATCCCAGCTGCTCTGCTCTGCAGCTTCCCCAAGTCCGCTGCTCGTCAGTTTCAGCAGTGGCAGCAGCACGGAGCAGGGCAGCTGGGGTGCTGCTGGGCACCGAGCAGGGGGGTGAGGGGTGGCGCTGCGGGACCAACCCGGCAGCACCCCAGCTGCTCTGCTCTGCGCCTCTTCCCCAAGTCTGCCACTGGTCAGTTTCAGCAGCGGCAGCAGTGGACTTGGGGAAGCGGCGCGGAGCAGCTCCAATTGTCCAGCTGGCCAGAGCACTTCCGGGTACCAGTTGGTGCCGGACTATCGGGAGTGCCGGACCACTGGATGCTGGACAATTGGAGTTTTACTATAGTTGGCTTTGTCCTGAGGCTTTAATTCTAGTAGTTGGTCTTAAGGACATGAGTACACAGATCGTGGTGGTCAGCCTACTAGCCTGGATTGACACACTTGGCATAACAGGGCCTGTATTACTGCTCTGAAAATGGCTGTGCTATGAAGTTGCAGCCCTGTCTGGAGGTGGGGCTCTGAAGCCCATCCCTCTTCCTAAGCTTCAGAGTTCAAACCCCAGCAAGTAGTGAATCTTTAAAGTGCTTTCTATGCAACTAATTTTAGAGTGGTAGCGGGAGCTCGACTAGCTGGTCTGTGAATCCAGGGTGGGAGGCTTGCTGCCCTGAGTGGTATGGATATACACTAACCAAGGATATAAATCACCAGAGAAATTTAGAATTGATGAATTATCCTTATTCCAAATGAGCTTGGGAAGAATCTTTTAAATCTTTGTGCTCCGAATTCTTTCCATTGTGTTTGTGTGGTGGTGATAATATGCCTTATGATGAAGTACTGTAAGTACACACACAAATATAATGACAGCAGATTTTACAAAAAACAAAGCTGTTGCATGTATTTTTTATGAAGGCCGTTTCTAAGGCTAAAGTGGCAGTTTTCTTTTTGATCATTCATAATAGATATTGTTTGTTTTTGTTTTTTTCCCTGGAGCTTCTAAACCTTGACATTCTACAGTTCCACTTTCAAAAAGGATCAGAAAGGTTTTCTAGGTTTTTATTTGTAATGGAAAGTTTTTATGCTTTTTATTTCTTTCACTATGGATGGTTGATGTGTGTTTTCTCTGCAAATACCGTTGAAATAAGTATTGTCATTTATTCTTTTTTATGCTTTGGGTGGGCAGGTGCTTTAGGGTCAAATTATAGCTAATTCAACCAGAGCTGTGGTAACAATTGCCAGCCTGAGGCTACTTCTTGCAGTTTAGATTTGTAGGGCTGCAATCTGTGATTACTTGGAAGTTCTTATACTTTTACCGACATTTATTGCGGCATTGCTGTATCTTATAAAAGAAGAAAAGAGACAACACCAAGTAGAGTTTAATTGAAAAGCTTCTGTTGGATCTCTTAACTAAATCAGTGGCTTTCATTTGATTAATAATGAAATGGGTCATTAGATTATTCTTATTAATTACCTTTGAAAGTGCTAAAATGTGCTAGGTTCCTCACAGTTCATAGAAACAAGTAAATGCTATTCATATTCCATGTCTACAATCCAAATATGACACACAACTGCAAGAGAGGGTCAGAACTAGGCTATGACATCCCAGACTAAGGCTGCAGGGAGCTTGGAGGGAGGACACCCTGCACCCACAAAGAGACATCATAAATTCACTGAGGTTCTGTCTGAGGACACAAATCCACATTGTTGGAGTTCCTTGCAGGATGAAGTCATAAATGTGGAATAAGAAAGGGAGGTCAAAAGTAAATAATAAAGGGCAATAATAAAATCACAATAAAAAGTGTTGGCCAAAACACTTGGGCTGTGTCTAGACTGGCCAGTTTTTCCGGAAAATCAGCCGCTTTTCCGGAAAAACTTGCCAGCTGTCTACACTGGCCGCTTGAATTTCCGCAAGAACACTGACGATCTCATGTATGATCGTCAGTGTTCTTGTGCAAATACTATGCTGCTCCCGTTCGGGCAAAAGCCCTCTTGCGCAAATGCTTTTGCGCAAGAGGGCCAGTGTAGACAACGTGGTATTGTTTGGCGCAAAAAAGCCCCGATGGCTAAAATGGCGATCGGGACTTTCTTGCACAAAAGCGCATCTAGATTGGCCAGGGACGCTTTTCCGCAAAAAGTGCTTTTGCGGAAAAGCGTCCGTGCCAATCTAGACGCTCTGTTCTGAAAATGCTTTTAACGGAAAACTTTTCCGTTAAAAGCATTTCCGGAAAATCATGCCAATCTAGATGCAGCCTTGATGTGTGAGTTGCTATGTTGATGGACTCCCCTTGGTCTTCTCATAGGTAAGACTACAGAGGTAAGTTTTAGGAGGGGTTAGAAGGAGATGGAGAAGGTGCTTTTGTGAACAGGTGTCAGGAAGACACCACAAGCATGAACAAAGGTACAGGGATATTTGTGAGAGCAGATGAGTAGGGTGTTGAGAGAGGTGTTGTTGGGAGAGATTGGAAAAAGCATGAAGGAATACAAGAGGAGAGGAGATCAGATGTGGTCAGGACCAGTACATTTTAGGGCATTAAAGGTGAGAGAAAGACTTGGTGCATAACGTAGTGAGGAACCAGGGAACACAGTCGATGTGTAGACATACCCTCTAAGTTATTTCGAAATAACAGCTGTTATTTCAAAATAACTTTCCTAGCATCTGTATAAGCCAACCACTATTTTGAAATTAAATCAAAATAGCGGAGGGCTTATTTCAAAATTTGTAAACCTCATTCCATGAAGAATAATGTCAATTTCGAAATTGCTATTTTGAAATAAGTGCTGTGTAGACACTTATTTCGAAAGAGGGGGCTTCCAGCCCTTCCCAGGGTGCCCTGGTGGCCACTCTGGCCTCAACCAAGAACACTCCTCTCCCTCCCCTCTCCTCCCTCCCCAGAGCCCGTAAAGGGGTAGACTCTGGCCACAGTGCCTGTGTACAGCTCCAAGCCTGCCAGCCCAGAGCCAGCAGTCACTGCCCCTGACCCAGTGTCCCCAAAGTTTCATTCCCCCCCTCCAGTTTTGTTAGAGAGAGTTTGTGTTCATGAAAATACATGTATTTTATCTGACTTCAGGAAGGGGGTTAGGAAAGGATAAGTGGAAGGATGTGAGGGAGGAATGAGGCACAAGCCCCCAGTGGGGCAGACTAGGGAGACTGTTAGTGCTCCTCAGGGTGGAAGCTCTCCCGCAGGGCCCCCTGGATACTGACAGCCCCCCGATGGACCTCCTAGATGGCAGGCTGCAGAAAGTACAGCCAGGCTCGCAGCAACGCATCCACGAGAAGCACCAGAGTGCCCAGGGGCAGCTCTGGCTCCATGTTGCAGAGTGCTGTGGTGTACCAAGTGAGGGCAACCAAAGCACGCAGAGACAAAATGCTTTGCTGTCCCTTATCGAGGTAGGCAGGCAAGCAGGGAAAGCTGAGAACCGGCTGTCCAGGGTGGTTCCCTTTAAGCACAGGCCTCAGATAGCCTCAGGCAGCAGCCACACAAAGTAACTCCTGACCTGATGCCCTGCCGGACCTGGTTCTGGCCGGCTTTAAATGTGATTCAGCGTCCACTCAGTGTGGACGTGTTATTTTGAAATAGCCAAATGCTATTCTGAAATGCATTTTGTGTGTAGACGCGTTATTTCAAAATATCTTATTTCGAAGTGAGATATTTTGAAATAACTCTGTAGTGTAGATGAAGCCAGAGGGAAGTGATGTGGTTAAACTGAAGGCAAGAGGAAAGATTTTGGATGGAAGGTAATGAAAAGTAGACACAACAGTAATAAGTCAGGAGGGGAGATGTGTAAGGCATGGATCAGTGATGTTGCCTGCAGAACAGAGGAATAAGTAGATTTTTAAATGTTATGAGGGAAAAAGGCAATCTGCTTTGGCCACAGCCAGGTATAAAAGGCAGAAGGGTACAGGAACAGGTGAGATTAGAATTGGAGGCTGGGTGTATATCTTCTATAACTAGTGTGTAATAGGTTGGGCTCCCATGGGTCTTCATGACATGGTTCAACAACATCCCTAGGGTGTTTAGATGATGACAGCCTATCCCTTCACATTTAGTGTGTAGGAGGAGATGGGCAATATAGGGTTTCCTAAAAATGTCCTTGCTAAAGTTCTGTGTTCTTGGTGATCCTAGCATGGTGACCTATAACCATTGAACTTAACCCTACTTCACTGTTTCAGAAGCAGCCATCTTTATAGGAGAAGATAGGCTAAGTACTTGTGTCTTGAGTTTTGCCTGTAAGGTGACAAGGTCAGGTGTGATATGTGCTCTTTCACTTTAAAATAAGGTGCGCTGAAACTCTGTAGGTTTATGCTTCAGGCTAGGTTTTAAATAACCTGTCTATTGCTATTCCCACAGTGTATTCTGTTATACAACATCAATATAAATTTTTTCTGTGTATTTTAGATAGTCATTACTTTATACTGTAACCCTTTAATAAAGATATAAGTATGTTACACGGCACTGGTGATCTTTTGCCTGTCTGAGATTGAAGGCTAGAAGGTGGTGAGCTTTCTCAGGTCTGTAGAGAGAAACAAGTTGAAAATATGCAGTATATCACACACATCTCCTGGTACTTTGTGGGATTTGGCTCTCATATTATCAACTGAATGAATGAATAAACCCCTTGATCTCAATCATCTCCTTCTTTTTATCAGTGGAAAGCAGGTGTCTCAAGACAAAAACCCTAGTGACCCATGTGTACACACACACACATGCTCTGCACAACAGATAATGCTAGGTATTAATTGAATCTCATAAACTAAACTAGATAATGTGTTTAAGTTTTCATAAATAAATACATTTACAAAGTCAAATATATACACATTGAAAATAAGAAAAGTTAAGAGGGGAAAGCACAGATCATATATATATATATATATATTCTACAGCAGAATTTTACAGTTAAATTTACAGCTTAAAATATTTAGGGTAAGATCTTCAGCTGCTGTTAAACAATATAGCTCCACTGACGCATAGAACGAGACCTACATTACTAGAATCACATAACATTAGGATTGAAAGAAACCTCAGGAGGTCATCTACTCCAACCCCTATTCAAAGCAGGATCAACCCTAAGTAAATCATCCCAATCAGGACTTTGTCAAGACTGTCCCTAGGAACATCCAAGTATGGAGTTTCCACCACTTCCCTAAGTAACCCATTCTAATGCTTCACCACCCTCCTGGTAAAGTAGGGTTCCCCCCCCCTAATATCCAATCCAGACATTTTCCACGGCAACTTGAGACCACTGCTTCTAGTTCTGTCATCTGCCACCACTGAGAATAGCCTAGTTCCATCTTTGGAACCACTGTCCAGATAGTACTCATAGACTTTAAGGTCAGAAGGGACCATTATGATCATCTAGTCTGACCCCCTGCACAATGCAGGCCACAGAATCTCACCCACCCCCTCCTAGAATAATCCTCTCACTTATATCTCAGATATTGAAGCCTTCAAAAACTTTGAAGACCCCAAGATGCAGAGAATCCTCCAGCTGTGATCTGTACTCCATGCTACAGAGGAAGGCGAAAAACCTCCAGGACCTCTGCCAATCTACCCTGGAGGAAAATTCCTTCCCGACCCCAAATATGGTGATCAGCTAAACCCTGAGCATGTGGGCAAGACTCACCAGCCAGACACCCAAAAAGTTCTCTATAGTAACTCCTATCATCCCTCCATTGACCTATTTACCACTGATAATGAATGGTCAATTAGTTACCAAGATCATGTTATCTCAGTTGAAGGCTGTTATCAAAGCCCCCCTCCCCCTCACTCTGGTCTTCTGCAGTCTAAATAAGCCCAGTTTCCTCGGCCTCTCACTTTAAGTCATGTGCCCCGCCCCCAATCATATGTCCCTACATCAATGTAAATGACCTGAGGAACTGATTCTCATCTCTCACTTTTCACATAAAAAAAGACACACTTTTCTGGGTTTTTGTTCTTCTTCTTAACTATTAAGTCTTGCTGATATCAGTTTCCTAGTCTTGCTACCCCATTTTTAATCAGGCTGGAGAGGGCTCAGTTTCCTCTAAAGGGTTTGGCTCCGTTAAACACAGGATAATTGTGACATCTTGCATTTGGGTCTTGTGTTTAAATGATAAATGCTAAGGATAATGAGGTCTTCCAATTGCTGCATATCTGTCATAAAACATTAATTATTGACTAATGAATATTTTTAAATGATTTAATTGTCAAATTTATTCATATTTTCCACAAAATAAAAAATAAGCTGATTTTTAGCTCTTACAATTCATAGTTAGTTAATCCCCTCTTTCTAAAATCCAAAACTAGTTTTAAACATGCATTTTTTTAAATTCCAGCATAAGTTAATGATTCCCTTAAATAGCAAGATTCTACCAAAATGTGAATGAATACATATTTATATAACAGTACATAAATATCCAATATCTGCATTTCATTATCGTTTCTCAATTCATGGAGATTGATAGGACTGCTTGGTATGTACAAGAATAGGTATATAAAAGCTAGTATAGAGAGGGGCTTATCTTTTGGTGTTAAGACTAGGCCCTTTGTGTTTGGCCTTGCTCAAACATGAATGCTATTTGGGCTTTTCAAAATGTCCAATCTTTTATAGAAGATTACTAGAAGTCGAAATAGTAAAATGGGTGAACTAGAGTGCCTAGTTTTAAAGGAGGATATTGATATAAGCATCACGGAAACTTGGTGGAATGAGGAAAACACTGCTCTACAGCCAAAATGCTTCTGAAATAAATGTAGTCAAACTTTACTAATTCTGGGTCACTGAGAATGAAAATGATGCTTAAAATTGTTGATTGGCTCTAGTTTTCAAGATATGCTATTGGGTCAGTATATACGACCCTTGACTTGGGAATGGCGGAAGATAAGTGAGTTATAAAGGGAAGGGATCTCAATTTAAACCAGAAATGACTAAAATACATCTTTGACTGGATCTATGAATAAATCTATGACTGGGTTTGGACAGTACTTGCTTTTTAGGCAAAACAATGAATGATGCAATCTGAAGCCGGTATTGCGTCATACATGATAAGAATTGCATCATGTTATTCCTAGAAGTCATGGATGATGCAATCATAACGAAGCTTACATCACTCTGCTGAACAAATTGCCCTATATCAGCTCTAGAAATCATACAGTGTCGTGCTCTCTTATTTGTCAGTGTTTGATTTTGCAAAGGGACACATTTCTGTTTAGCCAAAGTGAGCAGAGATGCCTCGTACTTGTGTGAACAGTGCAGATAACTTCGGCTATGTTTGTGGTGAAGTGACTTTTGCATCACAAAAGCGCAGTATAACCACTATGGTTAAGAAAGCCTATCGCCTTTATTTTGGCTGCAAAATTGGAGATCGGGACAAGAGGTGGGCCCCACACATATGCTGCAACACTTGTGCAACAAATCTTCACCAGTGGTTGAACAGGAAAAGGAAATCTATGCCTTTTGCAGTGCCAATGATTTGGAGAGAGCCAACAGATCATACCAGCAATTGTTACTTCTGCATGGTGCCTCCAGTTGGGAAAGGTGTGTCAAAGAAGAAAAAGTGGACTGTGCATTATCCAAACATTCCATCAGCTATACGCCCAGTACCCCACGGAGAAGGACTGCCGGTTCCTGATGCACCAGAATCATTCTCACTTGAGTCAGACGAGGAAGAGGAAGAGGATGAAACTTCTGGTCCTGAACCATCAATGTCACAGGACCCACATTTTCTCCCATCCTCCTCCTCTGAACCACACTTCATAACACAAGGTGAACTGAATGACCTTGTCAGGGATTTGGAACTACCCAAGAGTAAGGCAGAGCTGTTGGGCTCCAGACTATGGCAGTGGAATCTCCTGGCAGGTGATGTTAGGGTTTCCATGTTCCGTGACCGTCAAAAGGATCTTGTCCCATTCTTCTTCATGGAAGGTGCTCCATTTAATGAATACAAGAGACAAGCCAAGAAGCGCCGAGTAGACACTGAATAGGACTAAACTATGTACATAATAGTTTTTTGCCTTTTGTTTCATAATACATTTTATTTATATAACCCTTTTGCTGATTTTTAAAGTGTTACATAAACAGGACAGGTGAAATATTGTCATGTAAAGCAACCATAAACACATGAAAAGACCTAGGTTTACAATTTATGATTAAAACTCTACTATCTACACAATATACATAGACGTAAAATGTAAAAACTTAAATATCTTGGAAACAGTAGCCAATCAGTTGTTTTAATTGTCATATTTGAATTCAGCACATCAAAATACATAATAAATAGCACATTTTATCTCTGAAGCAGACGACTTCTAAAAAATTGTCACCTCAGGACGGGATGCAGAGATAAAATTTCTTGATACCTTAAATGATTGCTTCTTGGAGCAGCTGGTTCTGCAACCCACAGGGGAGAGGCTATTCTTGATTTAGTCCTGAGTGGAACGCAGGATCTGGTTCAAGAGGTAAATATAACTGGATCGCTTGGAAATAGTGACCATAATATAATAAAATTTAAAATCTCTGTGGAAAATCACCTCAGCAGCCCAACACTGTGGCATTGAAAATCACAATTCTAATCTTGAGGTGACTGAAGCACACAATTATAGTAGCAAGCATTAGAAAGGAAGGGGTGCAAACTCTGGGATACGAAGATGAGAAAAAGCCTTCCTCAATACTGGAGCTGTATGATCCTCCAAGGGAAAAAGTATCTCCATATTTTGAATCCCAACAGACATAGGTGCCAATTCCATGGATGGTCCAGGGCTGGAGTATGCATGGGCAAAAATTAGTGGTTGCGGAGCATCCACTGGCACCAAGCTGCTACTTTCGGACCCCTCCCCCTGGACCTCTCCCAAGCCAGCTGCCCTGTGCTTACCAACTCCTCCCGTTCCCTCCCAGTACTTCTGGAGTGCTGCAAACAGCTGATTTGTGGCATTCAAGTTCTGGGAGGGAGGCGGAGGAGGGAGGATGGAGTGTGCTAGGAGGGATGGTGTGGAAAGAGGTGGGGCAAGGGTGGAGGCTTGAGGGAAGGAGTGGAGTGGGGGGCAAGGCCTAGAGTGCGGTCGGTTGGGGTGGGGAGAGATGGGGAGTTGAGCCACCTCTGCCAAGATGAGAAGTTGGTGCCTATGCCTATTTTATAATCCTTATCATATTTCCAGTTGCTTCTCTCAATATACCAACATCATCTCAACTTTATCCCTCTTTAACTTCAGTATCACTCCTCATTTATGCCTGAATATTTGCCAAACTCTAGGTAAGGCGCATTGAGCAGCAATAGCTTAGTCAGATGAGACAGAAAAATAGAGTAGCACAAGTTTGCTTCCTATAATATATTTTCCTCGTATAGTCTTAAATATAATTTTAAATTCCTTGGAGATACAATTTTATTGTCAAGTATACTTCACTGTTAAAAAGATTTTTCCCGACGTATGGGTTAAATGATGATTTTTTTCAAGAAAATCTCTTATTTATTTGGCAAAAAGGGGATGTTAATGAAATGTATTCAGCAGCATGATGGTATTGTGAAACTCATTATATGATAGCTTTCACATGCCATCTCATTTTTAACGCATCCCAGTAAGATGACATATGGTGACCATACACTGTATATTGTGAATTTCAGGATAAACATTAAATATTGCACTTTAAGCTATTATTATTGTCATTAATGTCATATATTATCATTAATTCAAACAAATATTTTTTTTAAGAAAAAGATCAACAAATACTGTGTTGAGAATAGAAGGTAAAGGATCAGCAAAAGTAAAGGAAAATAAGAGCAAGTATAAAACACTGAAGAGCAGTGAAACTCTCCCCTCCTCCCACCATATAGCCTTGCAAATACTAAGTGACAAAGTTAATAATAGTATTACCTCATTAATCTATGTTAGGGAAAAAAATAAAAAATGCAATGATTGAAAAGTTGTCCTAGTCAAGACATAAGAACAAATGCAGTTAGAGAAAATAAGCTAATGGATTTTATAATTAATTATGTGAAATATAGATAGCAGAATTTGAGAACTGTACTTTGAGCTGTCAGTGTTATTTAAAAACCTTGTCTTATGTGTAGAAGTGAAATCACAGCTAGACATATCTGAACTTGTCAGTCAAACCTCTTTGTTATATCAATGTTAGGTTAGATTCATGTGCACCAATTGTTTAATTGGCAGCTCAAAACAGAAATAGATTTTAGAGTGGAAAATGCTGTTTAGAAAGGTTCAGTGAAATGCCTGTCAGTCAGTGGCTTTTAACTCCTCTTTTAGCTGCCAAACTGATTAGAAATATAATTGCTGGCTTTTGCTAATGTTGAAAGTAAATGCTGGTTTTAGGAAACAAGTTTTTAAAATACAGGTTTCTAAAAATATTTACATCAGAAACTCAGCAGTGACAGCAGTTTCTGACAATGCTAATGTGAAATTATTAATGGCTTTTAACTAGCACTGCCTGGATGTGAGAGTAGGAGTGGAAAGTCATCTTGCTATTGTAAGCCCAGTGAAAAGCCACAGCTGGGCTAATAATTTTATTTTCAAACATTGTTTTTGTTTTATATTTTCTAAAAGTAACACTTTGGCCAACATTTTCATTAGAATATTAATATCAATGAAAACCTGAAGTTGAAATTCTGGTTGGCTGGGCATGTATATGTGTTTATATTTCAGTGCCAGCAATCAAATAGCTGGAGAAAGAGCAGTGGAAGAATGAGGGAGATGAGGGGGGAGTAAAGAGATGAAGAATATGAAGGTATTCTCTGAGTTTTTTTAATACCAAGGGTAACTATCATGAAAAACATAATATATACAGCCGGTCCCTAAGTTGCGAACGGTCGACTTACGACCGTTCGCAGTTATGACCGAAGCTGTCGTAAATGGCAGACCCCGAGTTACAGATGCGATCCATGCTTACGAACATGGTGGTCGCGTGTAACTCTATGGGGTCCAACTTACAAACGAACCGAGTTACGACCAATTGCTTGGTCCGTAACCGGTTCGTAAGTTGGGAAGAGGCTGTAAATAACCATGTATTTTCCTTTGTACTAATGCTTAACATGCCCACCACCATGGTATCTTGTAATGGAAATTTTATTGCTTATTTAGTAGTGCATCTATGATCAAGGACCCTTGTTGTGTTTAGGCATAAACAAAGTAAACCTACAATCTATCCGGGGGGGGGAACCCAAAGTACTACTGCCCACATTTTATAGTTGGTGGTAGAGAGCTGTGAAATTACTTCCTTAAGTTCAGTAAATAAATTTGTTGTAGAACTGAGAACTGAATTCAGGTTTCTTGAGTCCCAAAATGGAGCTACATTCAGAGAATCTTGAAGTGCACATTAGGTTTATCTCTTACTATATATCTCCAAAGACAATAACAACACAGAGACATTAAAGAGCAAAAAAGAAAAACAAGAAATGATCAAAATATAAAGGGAGACACAAGAAAATGAGCAAAACTCTATAAAAGAAAAAAGTAGTTCATGGGTATACAAAGGTAAGAAAGGAAGAGACGGTAAAAAGCAAAGACAAAGAAAATGCTGCCCCTTCAACAGATGTAATATTAGGTAACTAGAAACCAGCTGTGATAAAAATACTGTGATGGTATCACAGGTGACATGCACAGATGTGGGCAAGGTAGTACCACCAAGAACGACATCTGAATAAATGCCAAAACTACAGCATAGCAATCAGATCTGTAAAACAAAGGGCAATATGAAACTCACATATCATCCTTCTATTTCAGATAACTGATTTTTTTGCCTGAAATGCAATTACGTTTATCTGTGGTATACATTCCCAGTGCCAAGCCATTAACCTTTTATGGTGTATTGGTTCTATTAGTGAGAAGAGTACAAACATTATCTTGTACTAATAAAAATCATTCCTATTTTCTATTTCCACTAAGAGGGTTAATAACTAGTTTTTACTCCATGTAATAAAAACAATTTGTTCTAAGAATCAGAACTCCCAAAGTGACCTGAAGAGACAATGAACTCTTTATTGCACAGATAACTGCTTAGATATGGAGTAAAAATTGTAACTGATGTCTGCTAAAGAAAAAGAGCAAATATTTAGGCAATCAGTGGCCTGTGAATCCTTACTGTGAGACTCATCCTCTTTTTTAGTCCTCATAGGGTTATCAAAACTGTTAATGGCATAGTACAATGTCAGCAGGCTGAAAGATTGTTTTAAAATGTACATTACACCTTATTGATTAGAAGAATAAAATTACTCTTTCTTTTTCTCATCTGTCAGTATGCCATTAAAATCAGACACAACTCATGGATAGAAAAATGTTTGAACTCTGGCAAGAAGACTTTGATCTTTTCTTTCTGATGCAACCCTTGCCACTATAACCATGTCATTCTCCCCTTATTACAAAGAACACCTTCTGGAGCTACAGCTTGAGAACATTCAAGACCATTCAGAATATGAAGTTAGTACAAGGAGTGCCTGCCAGTAGGCAAGGAGTTCATACAGCAGCCACATTTCTGACCATACTCAGTATTCTGTTCTTGCTTTCCATTAATTTCTGTGGTGGATTTTAGCCTATTGTTTTTTATCTTTAAAAGCTACATCACTTAGTCCTGACTGGATGAGAAATCACCTCTCACCTCTGTGTGATACCATGGCATATTCAATCATTAGAGGCTCTCAAACATACCCACTCACATCAGTTTAGAATTGAAAGTTTGCCTGCCTGGACATTTTCCACAAGGGGTTCTGGACTCTGGATTTGCTCCTGTGCAACTGAGGTTTATTAATTCTTGAAGCATTCCAATCGTTTTTTAGGGGTGAGATATTTTGAAAGAATGGGATTGAGATGATTATGATATTCTTGGTGAGTATTATTCATTTATGAATTATATAACATTAACATGTTGGATTTTATTAGACTTGTGTGTGTGTGTGTGTGTGTGTGTGTGTGTGTTTTAAAACTGGAGAGACAACACTTAGCTAAGCGCTTTAAAATAGTTAAAGTAATTTCTTGAACTGTAAGAATCAAGTGACATTTTAATGATTTTTAACTTTTATCTTTCCATCTTCAAAGGGATATACAAACATCGCTTAATTTTCTGTATGCCTGTGATGTAAGCTAATATTATCCCAAGTGTTATATACAAAAACTAAGAGATTTTTAACTGATTTACCCGATCATAGAGAATTCAGTATTATTGTTGAGATTAGATCTCAGGAATTCTTGTCTCCCTTACCTATGCTCAGATCACATTTCTCACTTTATATACTGTGGTAGTAAATGGGAGGTCACAGAAATCCCCTTGAGATTGTATTGATCATGCCACTGACACCCACCTTCTTGGTCTCTAGGGTTCCCCACCACCCTGATCTTCTGGTCTCCACCAGACAAGGCACAGGGTCAGGGGTTACCACCACTGCATAGCAGTGCAGACACTGAATCACTTTAGCTCTGGGAAAATGCAGTTCTAAGGGCTCAGGACCCAGGAAACCAACCCCCAAAAGGGGTCAAAACCTCAGATAAATCCGTCTTTGTGTACAAGTTTTATGCACAGTGGTTGCTTCCCCAGTTTACAATTATTTATACTGGGCCTGATAGTAAACAAAAGTGAAAACTATACATATATTTTTATTAGTCTCTAAGGTGCCACAGGATTACTTCTTTTTTTTAAAGTTGTTTTTAAATTGACAGACTAACATGGCTACTCCCTGAGACTTTTAAAAGTCAAAATAGGTCAAAGTAAGTTACTAAATTAAAAGTAATAGAAATTAGCTAGTTCTAATTTCACTAAGAAACTTCTTACATGCAAATTTTCACCCTAAACAGCTTGTATGTCCGATGTAAGCTTAAAATCAAAGACAAACTTTTACTCTGACTTGGGTCTCCAGCCTTTCAGAGTTTTTCAAATACCCTCTTAGGGTGTGCTGGACAGTTTCAAAGGGCAGCTGAAGACTAAGTGCTGAGAGTTTCCTGTTGCTTACATAGACTGTCCCTGACAGAAAGAATCTTTTCCATGGCATGCCCCTTCCTATGGGAAAACATCAGGTTCAAAATGAATTCCAGTGCCAGGTGATATGGTCACATCTTCCTAGGACCAGCCACTCTTTGAGGTTACAGAGACAAACAAGGCTGTTTATAGGTCGTTAAAACTTAAAAACAACAAATAGTCTTGCAGCATCTTAGAGACAAAAAAACATGTATATGGCAGCATGCGCTTTCATTGACACAACCCACTTCTTCAGATGAAACGAAAGATACCCATGAAAGCTTATGATGCCATCCACATGTTTTGTTAGTCTTTAAAGTGCTGCGAGACTATATGTTGTTTAAGTTTTTCCAGTTACAGACTAATAGGGTTATCCCTCTGAAATAATTTAAGTTGATCACCAAGCCATTAGGCTTCCAGGGCACCAGTAATGGCTTTCTTTAGCACATTTAAAATTACAAACAGATTCACACATTATATTTCTAACTTCCTATTTTTGTGCGTGTATCATTCTTGTATGTGATGTACAAATCCCAGCAAACTGTAACATTGAACCTGATAGGTTACATGAGGTATTTGGTTTAAAGCATCTGAGAGTTATGAAGATTAATATTTACAAGCCAATTTTTATAAAGCATGGGGGGGGGGGTCACAGTGGTGTTGTAGGCATTTGGTCCAAAGATATGAGAGTAAGTTAGCCAATCCTCCAGGATTATCCTAAGTAAAAATTAATCTTCAATTCGTAAAGATTGTCATGTAGTGAAACGTCCAGAAATATGTCCGTCCAAAGTTGGCAACCATATATGAGAGAGATAGAAATAAGTGTTCAAGCTCCTCAGCGTTCTTTTTACAGCCTGGGAAATGAAAGCAGAGTGTCACAGCAAAATAAAACGTGGACCAGATTGTCAAAAATGAGGCAGTGTTTTCAATCTTATTTCATTTATGGACCCCTAAAATGTTGAATCACAGTGCAGACTGCAGACCACTTTAGACATAGTCTGTGGAAACCAGTGTCATAATGAGTTAATATCTATTACATGAAATCAAATTTAAGTGCGCAATTAACACCTCTGCAGTCATGGGACAAAGTAGAGTTAGGGGCTTACAGGTTTCCAGGGCCATTCCTAGCCGTTCTGGTGCCCTACACAGCTGGAGCACTTACACCCCTGTGGGGGGAGGCTGTTTCATGTGTGGAACCATGCTGTGAGCCAGAGGGGCAGGGACTGGGGGTAGCAGGACCAGAGCTGTGTGGCAGAGGGGCAAGAGCAGGGCAGAGTGTCAGCAGGGTTGGCCCCCTCTCTGAACAACCTGGCTCCAGCCCATTCCGCTCCCTGACTCCCAGCCACATCACTTGTGGTAAGACTGGATTACAAGCCTCTTTCAAAAGAGATCAATTAGACAGCCACAAGAGTTTTGAAAAAGCAGCTCGCTTTTTCAGAAGAGAGCACCCAGGCAATCTGGATGCTCTCTTTCGAAAAGCCCTGTTTGCGTTCAAGAATGCCTTTTTTTGAAAAAGCTCTTTCAAGAAAAGGCATTCTTCCTGATAAAAGTAGGTTTACCAATTTCAAAAAAAATGCTGTGGTCTTTCGATTTAATTTCAAAAGAATGCTACGGCAGTCTAGATGCAGGTGAAGTTTTTTTCGATAAAAGGCCACTTTTAAAAAAAAAACAACTCTGTAGTCTAGACACACCCTTGAGGGAAGGCATAGAATTGGACAGAGGAGACCAGGGGCAGGAAGAGCCAGATCAGGGGCAGAGGCTTAAGGGTAGCGTTGAAGCAGGATCAGTCAGAGGCAAAGAAGGAGTGGGAAGAAGTGAGGAAGAGCAGGGGGCTGTCCCAGGCTTTGCACTCCTCTCATGAGCGCCCTGCTAGACACAGACTGTGGGTGGGTGTCTAGGGGATGGGATGGCCCACTGCTGCATATGCAGCTGCCTAGGGCACCACAACATTTGGGGTAATTTGATGCCCCAAATTTTATGGTGCCCTAGGTAAGTTGCATCTTTTGTGTATTGGCAGTTTGTTGTACTGCACAAACATCCATGTACAAACACTTTTCACAGAAGGATCTCTGACCTCTGCAGTATTGTCCTCAAAGGAAATCTGCATAGCATCTTGGAAAGATGAACCTTGGAGCTTAAATTTATAACTCTGTTAGACTCCGAATAATGGACTCATTAGAACAGGAGTTGGGAACCATTTTTGGGTTGGGGGCCATCGGCCCACAGAAAAATCAATCTGGCCCACACACAAATGAGAAGCAAAAAACCAGAAACCAAACAAAAACCCAATGCCCCCTACTGATGTGGCCCCCAGATGAGGAGAAAGAGACTCCCCCAGATTCCCAGAGCCTAGGGGAGGCCCAGCCTAGTACAGTTTGCGTGCTCCTGCCCTGCAGTGACGTAGCTGGAGGGGGTGAGAGCTGGAGCTCCAGCAGGGGCTCCTCAGTGCTGGGGGTGGGGCCCCTGAGCCTTTGTGGGGGGAGGGTTCAGGCAACACAGGGGGGCTGCACCCTTCCCCTTCCCCCCCACCCAGATTCCCCACCCCTGCATTAGAGTTACTATTGTTTGTTTCTTTAAAATAATCTGTAACTCAGAAATTGTCCTTTGTCCTGTGACTGCAGAAATGTTAATTGCCCACTTTATTTTCAATGATTTCTTGTAATATGTGTTAACTCCTTATGCTAAACAATCTGTTCCACCTAGTAGTTAGTTAGCTGTGACACTCTGATTATCTTTCCCAGACCTGAAGAACTCTGGAGTGCAAAAGCTTTTCTTTCTCCAAGATTACTTGATCAGATAAGATATAACCTCACCTACCTTGCCTCTTTTGTTTTCTTCCTTGTATTTTGTATCTTTTAAAAATGTATTTATCCCACAGAATTGTGATTATAGATTGTACTCACTAAATGCAGATTGCAAGGATCCATTTCAGCAATACATTTAAGAAATGCTTAGGTTCCTTTGGCATTTGAGCATGTGGTTAAGATGAAAAATGTATTAATGTTCTTTATTAAAATGGGACCTGAATTATAGCTAGTGTGCATGCATGTGCTGATCATATGACCAGTCCAACCAAAGCTACATAGTCAAAATAAAGTCATTCTTCCTGAAGTTTGGTGTATTAACATAAAAGTACTTTCAGAATCTTGAGTCTAATCATCTTCCCTGTAATGTTTTTAGATTTGCTTTTCAAACCACAACTGTGTATAAAGACTTCCATTTAATTGTGGCTGGCTTGATCTCAAAATATGGTGAGGAGTAATGATACAGTACTTTAGTTATATGGTTAAACAAAAATCAGTTGTGTCTATGTATCAGGGCATTGTTTGAAATATACAACAGAATCTCAGATGACAGAATGTTCATGATTGAATTACTACTAAAATATAAAATATTTTCAAAGATCTCTATTTGCTCATCAAAAGTTCAAAAAAATATAAGGACACATTGTCCTGGTGGTGTGTGGTGCTTTTCTCTATGTAGTGCAGCATATACACAAATAAAAGATAATGTTCTCATTAAGAAAACTAACAGCTGTAATGCAATACCCAGAAATCATCTAAGCTAATGCACACTACAACAATTAAAAAATAACTGTATTCAGCTTATATATTTCATTTATTAATTCACATATTTTATTTGTATCTGCCCTGAGGCCAGATGGCTGAAATACAGGCAGACTTCTGTACCTGAAACGATAATAAAATACTGTTATTACCTGAAATACGTGAGTTGAATCCTTTTTTTTTTTTTTTTTTTAACCTGCTGCTGTTTTTCTCCGGCTAGACAGGTTTTTATATTACTTAAGCTATAAGAGATAGCATTACTGAACCTTAGGTGGATTCAGTTTCTGAGATATGATCTAAAGGAGCAAATAACTTCAATTATTGAAATGAGGCAGTAAGTATGACAGGGTGACTTAACACAGTTATAACATGGTAAAAAGAAGTGAATCTTTTTTTTTCAAGTTGGTGATATTGTACTTGGATTCAAATGGTAAATATGACACAGTGTCAAAAGGTTTGGAATGAAAATGAGTAGATGCTATTGAAAGCTGAAAGACTAACCACAGTTATAATGGTTGTCCATCGCGGTTCCTTTAAGGTTTTCCATCAGAAACCCCCTTTTTGCGAATCCATATCTTTTCAAAAGATTGAGGATGTGTACTTGAACTTTGAAATGCCAAGTCTGTCTAAAGATGATAAATATATCAAAATCCCTTTAATCCTTTTCCTAATTATGTAAGAATGGGGAGATGTTAATATTTTTTCCCCCACTGCAAAATAATTGCTCTGCTCCTTCAACAGCAGCAAAGGAGAACAACTCAAAAAGTAGCTGAACTTGTAAACTTAGGAACAAATATTCAGCTGATGCAAACCACTGACTTCAATTTAGGATTTAAAGGTCAAAAACTTTTAGTATTTGTATTAAAGATGAAGAAACTTGAACTTGTCTTCAAAGAAGCTGCACCTATACCAGTTGGGGATCTGGCCCTTAAAATGGTGCCTATCAATAATGTGTAATAATGGTACAGCAGATGCTATGGGATATTTGAAAATATAATTTGATAAATCATGAACACTTTAAAACATGTCCTCCAAAATGGGCACTATTAATTTAAGTTACTATCTCTACCAGAAAGGTGAAGATCATGCAGATGGAGCTTTTGGATTTAACGGCACAATGCAATGCCCACTCAACTTAGCTGATACAAAGACTCCTTCTCTTGTTGCTACCACATAGGCCACTTACAGAAATGAAGAGGACTGGTAGAATGTTTTCTGCTAAATCTTTTTAAAAAAACATTATTTAATTAAAATTGAGTTTTTCAATTAAAAGTTAACATTCTCTGTGCAAAAAAAAAAAGACATTTTTTTACCAATGATAGGAATGAGAAATTTTGAGTTAGAGTCCTATTTGTTACATATATTTGCCATTTACATTAACGTGGCACTTTATAAATATTAAGGTTTACAATCCCTGATGAACTAAGGGCAATTCTACTCTACTGCAGTAAATTGATCTAACTTATGCGACTTCAGTTCTGTAAATATTGTAACTGAAGTAATCATTGTTTGATCCACTTGCTGCTGGGGCTACACGATGTTGTGTCAACAGGAGAGCATCTCCCATCAACTTATCTTTTCTTTCTCGGGGAGATGGAGTACACAAATCGATGGAAGAGCATTCTCCCATCAATTTAGCAGTTTTTCACCAGACTCACTAAATGGACGCTGGCTGCAGCAATGCCAATCTACTGTCAAGTATAGATATATCCTAAGTATATGTAATTGTCCTTTTCCCACAGATTGGAAAACAAACGTTCAATGATGTTATGTGACTTGCCCAAAGTCATACAATAAATCAGGGTCCAAACCAAGGAGTCTGGGCTTCTTGACCACTGAACTCATGCTTAAACCCATAACCACAGCAGCTGAGTTGGCATAGCCTCAGTGGAGAGCACACACATGGCTTCTTGCCACTCCCCCTGTGTATGTTAGCTTCCCCATGGAAAGATGGGTTGACTAGAACCAGAACTCTTGACTTCTTCTTTGTGCATCCAGCAGAAGAGTTTGCAGGGCACCATTGGGGACGCATTTTGCATCCCTTTACAACAGGGGTGGGCAATTATTTTGGAAGGGGGGCCACTTCACAAATTTCGGAAGTGGTCGCAGGCCAACCCAGAAGGGGCAGGGCCTCGGGCAGAAGGGGCGGGGTTGAGAACTACCTTGCTGGGTATGGTGACCTTATTTTCTGAATTAGCTGCTGCTGGTAATAACAGTTTAATTTAAATTATGAAACATATTAAGCATTTTAACTTTCTCGTGTTAATCAAACTTAATTTTAAATAAAGTAAAATATTATGTCCAACACAAAAGGTTTCAATGTTTTCTTTATTTGTCAGGATTGGGGAACCCCTTTTGGGTCTGGGGTCACTGCCCCACAAAAGAATCAGTTGGGGGCCACACAAGTGAGAAGCAAAAAAATTCCTTCAAAACCCCCCAACTGATGTGGCCCCAACTGAGACACCTCACTCCTCTGGTGCCCCCCCCAGGTGAGGGGAAGGGAAGGGGGGACTGAGGTTCAGGGCTTCCCATAGACCAGATTTACTTTTCTGGCATTCCAGAGTTAGTAGATTTTATGGACTTCCTTAGGCTCTGGGGTAGAGACAAAAATGAGGGGTCCAGCGTGGGAGACAGGGCTGCCAGCAAATAGGATAGGGATGGGATGCAGGAGCTGGGAAGGAGCTGGGGTGCAGAAGTGACAGGATTGGGGTGGGGAAGGTCTGGGCATGAGGGGGAACCTTATCTGGCTTCTTGCCCCTTTGCAGCAACAGCTGCAGCCACACTGCCGCAGCCACGAAGTCCTGGAGGCTGGAGATATCACTGCCATGGCCACAAAGTCCTGCAGTCCGGAGACATCACTGCCGCAGCGACACAGCCCTGGGGCTGGCCCCAAGGCACCGCGGCCACAGACCACCCCAGAGGCTGTAGGTACCACTGCCATGGTCATGCGGCCTGGGGCCAGCCCCAGAGGCGCCGCAGGCCACCCCAGAGGTGCCCCAGGCTGCCCCAGAAGTGTCACTGCTGCAGCCACACAGCTTGGGGTCAGTCCGGAGGCACCCCCAGGCTGCCCCAAAAAACGGAGGTGTGTGGTCTGGAGCCAGCCCCGGAGGCACTGTCACCATGCCCACACACCATTGGACCGACCCAGAGACACGGAACCATGGCCTGGGGCCGGTCCCAGAGGTGCCTCTACAAAGGTCAGGCAGTCTGGGGCCAGTCCCGGAGGCGCCGCTGCTGCACCCATGTGGCTCGGAGCCGGCCGGAGGCACACTACCATAGCCCGGGGCCGGCCCCAGAGGCACCCCTACCGCGGCCAGGTGGCCCAGGACCGGCTCCAGAGTCACCTCTACAGTGGCCAGGCGGCCTGGGGCTGGCCCCAGAGGCGCCACTACTGTGCCCATGTGGCTTGGGGCCAGCCCTGGAGCTGCTGTGGCAGCAGCGCCTCCAGCCTCCTGGGCCAGTCCCAGATTGTGTGACCATGGGAGCAGCGCCTCCAGGGCTGGCCCCGTTGAGGAGCTTCAGCCCCAGTGCTGCCTCATCTCCAGAGGCTGCACGGTGGGAGGTGGGGTGGGGCTGAGTTCTTTCCTCCATGGCACACGCCGATTACAGGGCGGGGCCTGGACTTGCCTCGGAGGCTGGATCACAGCTGAGCCCCAGGCCAGATCCAGGCCACTGAGAGGCTTTTGCCCACCCCTGCTTTACAGGATAGCAAATATACTTCTGCAGCATAGGGCCCTATGCAAAATCCCTCCAGTAACAGCAATGATTGAAAAGCCATAGATTGAAAAACAGGTTGATGTTCTCTAACTGTATACTATTGTTAAATAATGAACTGGAATAATTTAAAGTGTATGCCTGCATTATACATACTTCTTTTTGTCTCTTCTTTGGCAAAGATTTAAGGGACTTCTGTTATATGTAACACAGGCTATCCCTGTTGAATTATTCTCTAAAAATATATTTTGTTTTTACTCTGAGAAATTCTGTAGTACTCTCCACTGAAAAAACTACATTGCTACAGAGTACTTCACACAATAAACTAATGTAATCTCTTTATTTTTAGCAATGCTTCACTGTATAAACTGTCCCTTGTTCTCCTTTGTCAGTTTTCACTGTCTTGTTAGGTTTGTGTAACTGGATCTAAATTCTGCAGTTTTATTTACTCTGTACAGAGATCTGTGTCGTCATCTATTTTTCAGTTAGGAGCCGATCTAGGAAAACTGCATTTGGCCTTGGGTTTTTGAGAGAGATGTCTAAAAATAAAAACATTAGAATACTCTTCCATTATCTTTCAAGATAATCTTAAAGGAACTACTTAAAGGAACTACTTTACCCTTGACTGAACCAGGCACAATCTGGTTGCTCATACTCTTGGAAAAGTTAAGTTAATTGCAGTGCATGCAATTATGATTTAATAATAAAAGTACATATGGTTGTAAAAAGTTGTCATTGCAAAAGTTGCACAAAAGAAGGTAGCGCATAAAAAGGAAATAATAAAAAAGTCAAACCTAAAACCATCAATACATTTTTCAAGCTGAAGTGCAAACTGCATGTCTAGGACTATGCCCATGTCTGTGTTCTGTCAATCACCCACCTTCTTTTATTAGTCTTAGATAGAAGATAAACAACAAGACTGACAGCTTTGTGTCCTTTGGCATTTTTGTGTCACCACCACTGAGAGAGAGGGTATTATGTCATCACTCAAGCCTGTCAGGTTTGGTTTAGTCTGCTGTTTGTCTTAAAGATCGTTTTCCTCATATTTTTCCTCTGAGTTGATACACGTACCCAATATAGATTATATATTGCAGGTTTTGTTGAAATCCATATTTTGGACGTTCAGGTATCTTTCACTTGAACATTGGTAATTTCACCTTTCTCACCCATATGCCTAGACTGAAATTATAGAAGTAAAAGTCTCTGTTTATTTTAAACCCATAATTGACATTTCTTGGACTTTTACTTGGGGCTTTTATGACCATCATTTATGCTTCAGTTGCATTAGCATTAAAGTGGAGGAAAGCCATAGAAACACTTCAACTCTGTTTTGGTGAATCCAGCACAGGCATAGATCCTGTGGGAATTGTAGAGTTTGTGCTGCTTTCTCACAGACAGAATACTAGACCACTGAGAACTTCTTCCTCACTAGATGAGCTTCAGCAATAGAATAGCCTCATTCCAGGGGAGCACAAAGCCACTTTTCCCTAGAGATTTGCTTCAAACAACAATAATCTAGTCTTATTAGTTTTTGGAGAAGTGGGCTGGGAATGGGAATTGAAGAGACAAATCTTTGCTTTTGTTTAATGAAATTTCACAAGTAATACAATGGTTGGGAGGTGAAAACTATAGAGTCTCGCTGCAGGAGACACAGAGTGCTTAAGGGCACTGGCAGTGAAATTAGTGGGGTGTATGTCAAGTATTCATGCTTCTGGGGTGTGCTCTAGTTTTAAGAAACACGTTACAAGTCCATCAATGACAAGAGTTGCTGCTTTTCCCTTCATGAATTGACAGAAGTGTTGAAGAGCTTGTATGGGGTCCGAGGGAGTTGTCTGGTCATTTTTCGTGGCTTTTTTGACAAGTCTATACTGCTGCCAGATTTATTCCTCTAGGGATCACCTTAAAAATGACACTTGACTTAGAGAATCTGATTTGTTCCACAATAGGGGAAGATCAGGGTACAGTCTTTGATTTCATCTACAATGGGAACAATATCTATTTAATTCTAAAATGGATGATCAGAGACTATATTCATAGAATAATTCAGGAAGTCACTTTGGCTACAGCAATTCTCCCTTCAGAATGCTGTAATCACCATCCCTTCCTATTTCTTCTGTCTCAGCAGTAATGTTTCATCTGGTCTCAAATACAGATGCCTTTCCTGGATCTAGCTAGACTAATTTGGGCCAGATTCTGCTGGCATAAATCAGTACACTCCTATTGGCTTCCTTTTTCCCCTCATTTAACATAAGCAGCCTCTCAGGAACCCGAAGAACTTATGTATTGGTGTGGGGGAAACACTGTAGTTGCCCCTTCTGGTTTCATGCCATTTTATATTTTCCTTTTGGGAGAATCAGGAACATACTAGTTTAAAATATTTGTGTTTTCTTTCCTCTTGAGATTGCTGTGATGATATATTTTTCTAGTTGTTGGTGTAAAACTCATGATCTGGGCTTTACAGTATCAGCATCCCTAAGGGCTTCTCAAGAATTTGGAGTTCACAGTACTTTCAAACTACAGATGATCCATCTGGTTCTGGATGTAAAGGAAAATATCCAGATTCTTATGAACTATATGACAGTATTCTGTGTCATGTGTTGTTCCATATATCTTTATACAGTGATCCTTCTCTGGATTTAGCTAAAGAAGAGTAAGTAGATAGAGAAAAGTTTATGCTTATTGAACACTGAAGAGAGGTCAAATTTCTGTCTACAGACTCTTTGTTTCACTTTTTTTCATATTTTCTACTAAGAGTTAATTAGTGATGTATGATTTTTTCCCCCTTTGGAAGTTGCTTCTTGGAAAGAAAATAATCCCCTCTAATGTTCATCTGTCAGACATGGAGAATTCACAAGTGTAATCAGTCAGCATTTCAGGAATGTATGGTACCTTTAATATGAAGCTGCTTATTTATTTATTTATTTATTTGCTATTTATTTGCACCATAAGGATCTCCTCAAATGATGTCTTTGTCTCTAGCTCAGCCCAGATAACATCCCAGGGACAGAGCTGCCAGAGGTGGGGTAGTTTGTTGAGGGCCCTCTAAATGACAGAGGTCTGAGTGGACCAAATCTGAGTGAGAAGCTTTGTGAAAGCTCATGGGGTTTCAGTTTCATTCAGGTTAGGCAACTGCCATCAACAGTGTATGGAGTGATTTGCTCCAGTGATCAGCTGAGCCCCAAAACTACAGTTGACCCTACTATTATCACACCAGGCCCAATGCAATCCACCCAGCCAAGAGCAAGGAGGTAAGAGGAAGGCGGACATTAGGTATATAGCTCCCACCAGCAGTAGGACCAGCACTGAGGGAGAGGAGGAATCGGAAGTAGCTCCCTAGCAGCATGCAGAGCAGAGCTCTGCTATCTTCTCAGGGAGGTCAGCAATCCCAAATGACTCTCTCACTACTTTGTATCCACGGTAATTTTTTTTAAAATGGTGAGGGGGGCCTAATTTTCAGATTTTGACCTGGGTTCACAAAAAAGTCTGTGTGCAGGTAAAGAGGGAAGTATTTTGAAGATCTAGCTAATTCTGACTATGACATACCTCCAGGATACACCCTGGAACTGTGGGACCAGTCTGACCCCTTAACTTTCCTCCCTGGGTTGTTTCTTGCAATGCTATGATATTGATCAGCAGCAAATCCCTTCAGGTGCTGTGATCAGTTGGCCAAAAAATCAAGAAACTCACACAGCTACGTCACTTGAATGATCTTTAAGTCATTCATGAACTTGTATAGAAAGGCACCAGTCAATTCTGCCTTAACCCAAAATCTTGCACCCCAAAAATATACCATCTTCCACTTGAACAATGAAAGCTATTATATAGTTTGCCAATTTATCAAAAGATCGTAGACATGCACCAGCCTTTGTAATCTGTGTACATTCCCCAAGCTCTTTAGACAAACTCACTGGCAAGGATAAACCATTGAAATATGTTTGTTAACTACAGAAAGATCAATTTTAAATGATTATATCATAAAGGACAAAGATGGTTACACGAGAAATTAAAAAATCATAATCTAAATTCTCAATTTTATCAACCTAAAGAAGATTTCAGTTTTTCTCACCATGTTAGGCATTGTAAACAGTTCAAAGTTCTTAATACACAGGCTGAATTCACTGCTCAGCCCAGGACTAAGCGCCTCAGTATCTTTGTCTTCCCAATGTTGTTGCGTTCAGAGTAGGTGTGGAAGGAAAGAGGCCTGGGGCTGATGTCACAGACTCCAGTTTATACCCCCCCAATACATGAGCATGGAAGAGACTGTTTCAAATAGGGAGTCATGTAATTCCGTGTACCCCGCTCAGACACTGGGCCTCTATTGTCTACATACTTTAGGAGGGGCTCACTAGGAGAGTGGATTCTCCTTAATGGCCTTCAACACATGTCTGGCTAGTCCTAATGAAAATCTGTGTGTGTTGTTCCTGCGTTCCTCACAACATATTTCAAAAGCACATATAGCAAAACTTCATAACTTCACATGCAGTGGTAACATGTACAATTCAGCAGGATAGTAGCATACAAGAGATCATAAATTCTCAAATCATACCTCACAAAGCATACTTTGTACAAAGCAAATCATAAAAATATCAAATATGGAAGTTCTAGAATGGTATTTTCAAGTACAGTGCATCACACTGACATCACTCTTCATCACTTCATCCCAAGACTATGTAACTCATCAATACTCAGACAGACCTAGACCTAGAGACAGTGTCCAGAAATTATCTTTATGTTTAGCAGACTATATTGCCATGCTCTTGTCATCCTGATACTAGCCTATTGATGTTCCTGCTTAATGGTTAATCCAAAAGGTCACTTGGAAAGCTAACAGTTGGAACAGCATTCAGTATTCACCTAGGCTATGTCTACACTACAGAGTTTTTTTCAGAAAATGGCTGTTTTTCTGAAAAAAAAAAAAAACCCTTCACTTATGTCCACACTGCAATCGTGTTCTTTTGGGGGGAAAAATTGGAAGAACAGAGGGGGTTTTCTGACATTGGTAAAGCTCTTTCTCCGAGGAAGAAGCCTTTTTTCTGAAAGAGCTGTTTTGGAAAAAGTGGTCTTGGGACAAGACCAAATTCGCAAAGGATCAAAAGTTATGGAACTAATTTCCACAGGAGATCAGTCTGAGCTGTAGGCGTAACACTTTTAGAATAGGCTGCACGATTTGTTGGTAGGTTGATGTGCCCTCAGACAATTGTACCATGTATCTGTGGCTCAGCTATCGGCTACTAGCATCTGACCATTATAAGAATACGGTTAAGAAGAAGAAGAAGAGAGGTAGAAGAGCTGAATTATCTGTTCATCTGTAAGGCATTATGGCAATGAGAGCAGTAGGTGATTGTATAACAATATGAAAAATAATAATTTGCAACATATGTCATTGTAGCACATTTGCAGTTCTGTTCCAGAACAGATAAAATGCACTCAGGAGTTCTCGTCCCTGGATGCTGATGGTGAAGGCTTTTGTTTGTTTTGTCGTCTTTCTCTTCTCATGGGTATTCAGAAAATAAAGTGTAGCAATGTTCATGCCATTCTCTTTTTAGTCAATTAGGTAAGCCTATTTTGAGTCTCTTTTCTTTTAGCTGACTCATTTCTGTATCAGAATCCTCTGTTGTACAGAGGAGCAGAATTATTTACTATAGAGAATAAGAAAGCTGTTACCATGGAGATTTCAGACATAAGTTTAAATGTGAAGGAGGGGATTGATATAGAATGATAATTGAAGGGATAGGTGGAGTCATAGGTAGCTTTTTAAAGGATGGAGGTTACAAAAAATGCAGCTCTATGGAAATCAGGAAAAATTCAAATGAAAAGCTGGTGGTTAGGTTGGGAATAACAGAAGTAAACAGTAAGGAGAGTTTGGGTTCATAAAGGCAAGGCACACAAGTTTTGGATGTGGAAAGTCAGAGATGTCAAAGCTAGTTACTGGCTGTAGTAGGTCAGAACAGTGATGTAGTAAATTCAGGTTTCACTGGTGTGGTGTCCTGACAGGTCTCCTGTTCCATCAGTGATGATAAACATTCAGCTGTATGCATTTTGTCTGGTCCCTCAGTATATCATGCCAGCTCCGGCAGGTAGCTAGCATCACAGACTTCACAAAAGCCCCCAAAGAACACAGACTCAGATAAGATATGAAGTCACCCGGGTCAGGTTTATGGTTGAACGAAGTACATTAATAGTCGTTGGTAGCCAGATGGATGCAGCTGTGACAATGGACGGTAGCCGTGACAATAGATTCAGCTCAATTATTAGTATGGATTTCTCTATTGCCCCATAGGCCAGCCAAAGACTTAAGTGATGTACTCCAACATTTATAGACAGAAATGAACAATCTATGATACACACCATATGTATTATCTTACGCACTAATGACATGTTTGGTAACTCCCCTTGAATGTTCCTCCATAGCATTCACTACCCGTTGTTATACTTTCACATTTGTTGTTTCAAACTATTTTATCTCATACTCAGCTGGGTGTCCTGATGAAATATATTTACATATTTCCTGTGGGGAAGTAGAAGTGGGTGACAACCTGGGAAGCAGTGAGCATGAGATGGTAGGTTTCAGAATCCTGACCAAAGGAAGAAAGGAGAGTAGCAAAATACACACCCTGGACTTCAGAAGAGCAGACTTTGACTCCCTCAGAGAACTGATGGGCAGGATTCCCTGGGATGCTTACATGAAGGGGAAAGGAGTCCAGGAGAGCTGGCAGTATTTTAAAGAAGACTTACTGAAGGCACAGGAAGAAACCATCCTGATGCGCAGCAAGAAAAGCAAATATGGTAGGCGACCAGATTGGCTTACCAGGGACATCCTTGGTGAGCTTAAACACTAAAGGAAGCTTACAAGAAGTGGAAAATTGGACAGATGACTAGGGAGGAGTATAAATACATTGCTTGAGAATGCAGGGGAGTTATCAGGAAGGCGAAAGCGCAATTGGAATTGCAGCTGGCAAGGGATGTGAAGGGTAACAAGAAAGTTTTCTACAGGCATGTTAGCAAGAAGAGGGTGATAGACAGTGTGTGGGGCCCTTACTGGATGAGGGAGGTAACCTAGTGACAGATGATGTGGGAAAGTACTCAATGCATTCTTTGCCTCTGTCTTCATGGACAAAGTCAGCTCCCAGACAAATGCACTAGACCGCGCAGTAGGGGAAGGAGGTGGACAGCCCTTGGTGGGGCAATAAAAAGTTAGGAACTATTTAGAAAAGTTAGACATAAACAAATCCATAGCTCCGGATTTAATGCATCCGAGGGTCCTGAGGGAGTTGGCAAATGGCATTGTGGATCCTTTGGCCAGTATCGTTGAAAACTCGTGGAGATCAGGAGAGATCCCGGATTATTGGAAAAAGGCAAATGTAGTGCCCATCTTTAAAAAAAGGGAAGAAGGACAATCCAGGGAACTACAGACTTGTCAGCCTTACCTCAGTCCCTGGAAAAATCATGGAGGGGATCCTCAAAGAATCCAATCTGAGGCACTTGGAAGAGGGGAAAGAGATCAGGAATAGTCAACATGGATTCACGAAGGGCAAGTCGTGCCTGACCAATCTGATTAGCTTCTATGATGAGGTAACTGGCTCTGTGAATATGGGAAAGTCAGTGGATGTGATATACCTTGACTTCAGCAAAGCTTTTGATACCGTCTCCCACAATATTCTTGCCAGCAAGTTAAGGGAGTATGGATTGGATAAATAGACTGTAAGATGGATAGAAAGCTGGCTGGACTGTCAGGCCCAACGGATAGTGGTCAATGGCTCGATGTCAGGTTGGCGGTCAGTTTCTAGCGGAGTGCCCCAAGGGTCGGTTCTAGGGCTGGTTTTGTTCAACATTTTTGTTAATGACCTAGATGAGGGGATGGATTGCACCCTCAGCAAGTTTGCGGATGACGCTAAACTAGGGGGAGAGGTAGATGTGCTGGAGGGCAGGGATAGGGTCCAGAGTGACCTGGACAGATTAGAGGATTGGGCCAAAAGAAATCTGATGAGGTTCAACAAGGACAAGTGTAGAGTCCTGCACTTGGGATGGAAGATTCCCAAGCATTGTTATAGGCTGGGGACTGAATGGCTAAGTAGCAACTCTGCAGAAAAGGACCTGGGGATTACAGTGGATGAGAAGCTGGATATGAGTCAACAGTGTGCCCTTGTAGCCATGAAGGCTAATGGCATATTAGGGTGCATTAGGAAGAGCATTGCCAGCAGATCTAGAGAAGTGATTATTCCCCTTTATTGTGTCCAGTTCTGGCCCCCCCTTCCCCACTATAGAAAGGATGTGGATTCATTGGAGAGGGTCCAGCGGAGGGTGACCAAAATGATTAGGGGTCTGGAGCACATGACCTATGAGGAGAGACTGAGGCATTTGGGTTCGTTTAGTCTGCAGAAGAGAAGAGTGAGGGAGGATTTGATAGCAGCCTTCAATTTCCTGAAGGGAAGTTCCGAAGAGGATGGAGAGAGGCTGTTCACAGTAGTGATGGATGGCAGAACAAGGAGCAATGGTCTCAAGTTACAGCAGGAGAGGTCTAGGTTGGGCATTAGGAAAAACTATTTCACTAGGAGGGTGGTGAAGTACTGGAATGGGTTACCTAGGGAGGTGGTGGAATCTCCATCCCTGGAGGTTTTTAAGTCTCGGCTTGACAGTGCCCTGGGTTGATTTAGTTGGGATTGGTCCTGCCTTGGGCAGGGGGGTGGACTTGATGACCTCCTGAGGTCTTGTCCAGCTCTGTGATTCTATGAAATGGGAAATAAGTGTTGGAAGAACTGAATGCAGGATTAAAATGGTTTTGTGAAGCAGATGACAGTAGAGGAAGATGAGAGAATTTATAGCAAGGGAACTTGATATCGCCTCTGGAATTTCTTCAGAGGTGCTGACCAACCCAGTAGTATTAAGTAAAGGAAGAGAATGTTAAGAGTCAGCCTGGATGGGGAGAATGTGACTGTGTGTTTACATAACAGAGCCAAGAGAGTGAGAGTGGAGGATAGAAATGGGCTAAATGAGTCAACTAGGGCAGTGGTCCCCAACCTTTCAGGGCTGCCAGGCGTCCAGGGGCAGGGATGCTCACTTGCTGCGCGTCTGGGGGTGGGGCCACGCATGCTCTGCGCGCCAGGGGGCGGGGCCGCCCACGCGCCTAGGGCCGGCACCGTGCATGTGCCGTGCGCCTGGGGCAGGGGCCGCCCACGTGCCCTGCGCCCAGGGCTGGCACCGCTCATGTGCTGCGTACCTGGTCCGGGGCTGGCCCAGATGATTCGGCGGGTGCACACAAATGCCCTGGCGGGCGCCATGGTGCCCGTGGGAACCGCGTTGAGGACCACTGAACTAGGGAGTTGAGAGAGGTAAGGAATGGGAAGTGTAAGTTAAGGGCAGTGGAGAATTAGAGGTTGAATTTTATACTGGGAGATCAAAATCTTCTCAAACTCAGCACTTTAGATTGTCACTGGAGACTATTTATCAGCTCTGATGCCACTGTTTATGTTATTCTCTGAATTTGATATTAATATCATATCACAAACCTCTCTCCTGAAAGGTGAAAGAAATAGAGCCCATTCTCCTGCAGACCAAATGCCTCCTCTGCTTGAACCATGTCTCAATTAGCCTGTGAAGCTCAAATTGAAAGTCACTCCTGATCCATTATATGTAATATAGTATGACGCAATACATAACAAATTGCTCTTATAATGCATCTTCCACCTAATATGTTGTAAAGTGATTTAATAGTAACACAAAAAGATTCAGTACTAGAAGAATTCCTCCTAGCTCAGTGATGAACACTGGAACTTTTCCATACTTATGGTATTCATACTTAAAGGATATACCCTTCAAAAGTAATAGACTGGAGACTTGTATGAATATATGATGTTTTCTTGGCAAGTCACAGCTACAGTGGATAAGAACGACAACTATTCATAAGTATAAGTAAAAAAAAAAAAACCTTTAAAAAATGAGTGGTCCTGTGGCACCTTAGCCCCCGTCTACACGAGGAAGTTATTTTGAAATAACCCCCTTATTTTGAAATAATAAGCAGAACATCCACACTATCAAGCCTGTTGTTTCGAAATAGAAGGCTGGTTATTTCAAAATCCGTACTGCTGCTTTCCTGGGCAAATAAAGTTATTTCAAAATAGTTATTTCAGAAGTTGTTATTTTGAATTTAGTTATTTCAAAACAATTTCCTAATGTAGACATACCATTAGAGACTAACAAACAAAAATTGATAGTATTTCTCATCATCTGAAGATGTGGGTTGTGCTCATGAAGGCTCATGATTCCATCTATCTATCTAGCTAGCTATCTTGTTAGTCTCCAAGGGCCGTTAGTTCGAATTAACTTTCATAGGCGCTACACGCGCAAACCGCTAGTTCGAACTTAATTTGAACTAGCGGAGCACTTAATTCAAACTAGGCAAACCTCATTCTACGAGGACTAACGCCTAGTTCGAATTAAGTAGTTCGAATTAAGGGCTGTGTAGCCACTTAATTCGAACTAGTTGGAGGCTAGCCCTTCCCAGCTTGCCCTGGTGGCCACTCTGGGCCAAGCCAGGGAAACTCTTCTGCCCCTCTCCCAGCCCCGGAGCCCTTAAAGGGCCACGGTCTGGCTACGGTGCCCGTGCCAGGTGCAAGCCTGCCAGCACCCAGCCAGCAGACCCTGCACCTGGCACGGCATGAGCCAGCCACCCGCTGCCACCCAGCCCTCCCCCTCTTCCCAGGACCAGGCTGGCGGCTCCCAGGAGCCTGCCCGGGGCCGCAAGAGGCGGGCGCCTGCCTGGTCTAGTGCGGAGATCGTGGACCTCATCGAGGTTTGGGGGGAGACCTCCAACATCCACAATCTCCGCACTAGGCACAGGAATGCGGCCGTCTAGGGCAGGATAGCTGCCAGCCTGGCCACCAAAGGCCACACGCGAACCCAGGAGCAGGTTTGCATGAAAATCAAGTTGGTCCAGTGAGACCCCCGACCCTGAGCTTAGAACATAAGAACATAAGAATGGCCGTACTGGGTCAGACCAAAGGTCCATCTAGCCCAGTAGCCTGTCTGCCGACAGTGGCCAACACCAGGCACCCCGGAGGGGATGGACCGAAGACAATGACCAAGCCATTTGTCTCGTGCCATCCATCTCCAGCCTTCCACAAACAGAGGCCAGGGACACCGTTCCTACCCCCTGGCTAATAGCACTCCATGGACCCAACCTCCATGACTTTATCTAACTTCTCTTTAAACTCTGTTCTAGTTCTAGGCTTCACAGCCTCCTGTGGCAAGGAGTTCCACAGGTTGACTATTTGCTTTGTGAAGAAGAACTTTCTTTTATTAGTTTGAAGCCTGCTACCCATTCATTTCATCTGGTGTCCTCTAGTCCTTCTATTATGGGAACTAATGAAGAACTTTTCTTTATGCACCCTCTCCACACCACTCATGATTTTATAGACCTCTATCATATCCCCCCTCAGTCTCCTCTTTTCTAAGCTGAAAAGTCCCAGTCTCTTTAGCCTCTCTTCAAATGGGACCTGTTCCAAACCCCTAATCATTTTAGTTATCCTTTTCTGAACCCTTTCTAAGGCCAAAATATCTTTTTTGAGGTGAGGAGACCACATCTGTACACAGTACTGAAGATATGGCGTACCATAGTTTTAGACTTCCCCTCCTCCTCCTTCCCCTGGCTTCCCCCTTCCAGCTCCCTCCTCCCAGGTTTTCACCTCCCCTCTCCCACCCTCTATCTTCCCCTCTCCCACCTCCTTTTTCCAGTCTCCCCAGAGGTTAATCCCGCCCACCCCCAGTTTTGTTAAATAAAGAGAGTTTCTATTTTTGAACACGTGTCCTTTATTTTTTACATCAGGAAGGGGGGCTAGGGAAGGGTAAGTGGAAGGAGGTGAAGGAGGAATGGGGCACGAGCCCCCGATGGGGAGGACTGGGGTGGCTCTGCGGGCTCCTCGGGGTGGAAGCTCTCCTGCAGGGCCTCCTGGATCCTGACAGCCCCCCGAATGACCCCCCTCCCCCCCGGATGGCAGCCTGCGGCAAGTGCAGCCGGGCTGATGGCCGAGTGCTCTGATGTGCCAAACGTGGGCACTCAGGGCACTCCAAGTCAGGACTGCTTTGCTATCCCTCATCGAGGTAGACAAGCAAGCGGGGAACCCTGAGAACTGTCTGTCCAGGGTGGCGGTCGGGTCCCTTTAAGCACAGCCCTCGGCTAGCCTGAGGCAGCAGCTCCACTCTCTAAGCCCTAACCTGATGCCCTGCTGGCACTGGTTCCGGCCAGCCTTAACTTCGGTTCAGGGTCCACTCAATGTGGACATGCTAGTTCGAATTAGGAAAACGCTAATTCGAACTAGTTTTTAAGTCTAGATGCGCTAGTTTGAATTAGTGTTGTAGTGTAGACATATCCTAATGTGCTACAGGACCACTTGTTTTTTTTGTTTTGTTTTTTAAAGTTACAGGCCAACCTGGCTACTCCTCTGAGAATTTACTTGTGTAAATGTGTGTTATAATGTATCTAAGTAATATATAGAGCAAATAAACATAATTTGAAGGTTATGTAGCTTAAATGTGTATATTTTTTATGTATTTCTCCCCACCCCTCAAGGATTTTTTAGTCTTCTTAGTAGTAGTTTATATTTGAATTCTGCAAAAAATGCAATAACTTTTTTTTCAAAAATTTAGCAGCATCCCATAAACAGTTGCTTGAGTTCATTAAAATTTGAAAAAGTTGAAAAGCATTAGAATGCATTTCGTTTTTTTCTTATGAAATCAGATGTTAGACATGGCAACATCTGTTCAAATTACTCCACCCAATCCCCTCTTTTACTCTGGCTCTTCTATACTAACCTTTTAAGATTTGCCCATGATTTGCTTCTTTAACATTTCTACCAACTGCAACTCAGCTGCAACAGCACATCTCACTCCCTGTTCTCTGCTAATGGGGATGAGAGTGGGCCAGGATTGGGAGCAGAACACTCTCATTTGCCAATTATAGGCTGTCAAGGTATGGGCACATGTACTAGTTCCTCATGCTTCCCATCAGTCAATGTAGAAAGTGTCATTTCATCTCCAGGCTTAATCCCAGCACTCAGTGCTGATTTGGTGCAGGGCTATAGTATTGCTACTACTAGCCCTTCTCCTTGCTGCTGCTCTATTGTGCGGGCTGGGGACTAACCAGGGTTAGGCTCTCATTGCTCTGCCATCAGATATGCCTGGATCACTGCATGAGAAATACAGTGGGATGTGGGGCTTTAAAAGTCTTTAAATCTACCTCTCTTTTTCAATGGCATTTCTTAAAGCTACTGCTTCTGTCTGTATGTTTCCCAGTTCTGAACCCATTTACAAGAATAAGCATGAACACTGGCTCCCTAAGAGAAAATGACAAGGCCCACTTCTAATCCCTCCCCTTGTTCTTTCAGTGAAAGAGAGGAGTTGAAGGCTGGTTAGTGCTGTGGGAATTATACAAGGAGAATAAGCAGTGCTCCCATGAGTTGTGTCTGAAGATGGGGTGACCTTGGAAGTGGGGTGATCTTGCCCCATCGCAATCTTTGCCACTGGGTTCCTCTTCACTCCTACTGACGTCTGAAAGGCTTCCCTTATACCCTGTCTTCCTACAGCAAGGAAGAGAAACAGTGGGAAGGGGCCTTTTCAGAAATGTGTGAGTGGTACTGAATTATGTGTGGTAGCACCAATGTTTATTCAGCTCTTCTTAGGGCTCATGAGAAGTATGATGTGATACTCACTGCCTCACACCCCACCAGCAGTACCTCCTTGCTCTGCCGGCCAGAGAATAAACCTGGAAATCTGTTATATTGGCATCAATTTGTAGTTTATAAGGTTATGTCTACACTAGCCCCCTAGTTCGAACTAGGGTGGCTAATGTAGGCATTCGAACGTGCAAATGAAGCCCGGGATTTAAATATCCCGGGCTTCATTTGCATGTTCCTGGGCGGGCGCCATTTTTAAATGCCCCTTAGTTCGTACTGACTGCCCGTGGCTACACGCGGCAGTCAGAAGTTAATCCAAACTAAGTCCTTAGTTCGGATTAACTGTTACTCTTCCTGCAATGAGGTGTAACAGTTAATCCGAACTAAGGACTTAGTTTGGATTAATTTCTGACTGCTGCGTGAAGCCGTGGGCAGTCAGTTCGAACTAAGGGGATTTAAAAATGGCGCCCACCCGGGAACATGCAAATGAAGCCCGGGATATTTAATCCCAGGCTTCATTTGCAAGTTCGAAAGCCTACATTAGCCACCCTAGTTTGAACTAAGGGACTAGTGTAGACATACCCTAAGTGTGGATTAGCAAGACCCAGCATGTTTCACCAGGCTGTTTATACCACCATTTAATGTCCCTCATTTAAAAACTTAAAAAACAACAAATAGTTTTGTAGCACCTTAGAGACTAACAAACTATGTAGATTGTATCATGAGCTTTCGTGGGCACAACCCACTTCTTCAGATGGGTTGTGCCCACGAAAGCTCGTGATACCATCACATGTTCTATTAGTTTTGCAGCACCTTAGAGACTATATGTTGTTTGTTAAGTTTTTCCAGTTACAAACTAACATGGTTACCCCTCTGAACCTCCCTTAAAAATAATTCTTATCTAATCTGAAATTTATTACTTTAGTTTTCAACCAGTACTCTTCATTTTACTTCTCAGTTACAGGAAAAATGCCCTTTTTTCCTAAATCATCTTAATATTAATACCTCTTTGGGTGGGGGGAGAGGGTGCATGTGTATATTGTTATCATTTCGCATTGTCAATTCTCTTCTCCAGTTATATTCCATGGATAGTCCCTCAACAGTTTACCCCATCTGAGGGTCTTCCTCTCAAGTTGTTGTTGACACAGTATGACATCTGGTGCTTTGTCCTTTAAGGTGGGAATTTGGCACATCTCTCCAATTTTGTTTGGTCAGAGTTGAATCAGTTTTTGTTTGTTTGGGATTTTTTAACTTAAAGAAGACTTAAATGTCAGACATAGTACAACGTATGTATTTCACCCAAATTTTATAATTCAGTATTATTACTTCCTTTATTGTACTACAATTAATTCTGTAAATACAACACGGGAGAGGATTCATCTTTTTTTTGCAGTAGTGTTGTGAATGACCCTCTGTAATCCCCCAGGCTTTTTCCAGCATTACTGTGGTCTGAATACCAGTCTGCGATTTTGCATCCAAGAATTATGATTTCTTGCCATTGCATTTATTTTCTGAATCTCATCTGTTTTAATTCTGACCATCTCTGAGCTTGTCAGATCATTCTGTAATTTTAATTTTTGCAGCTGCATATTAGAAAAACGTGGTTCCTGGGCTGTTGGGTTATGGCACATGTCCAGTTCCATTAGTCTAATAGATTCCCCTGTAATTTCACACTGTAGAAAAAACCAGATGATCAGAATTTGCAATACATTGCTTCATTCTAAGGAGCATGTTCCTTTTTTGTGCACAATTAAACATATTCCAATTTTTGTATGAACAATTAAGCATATTCCAATTTAAAAAAACTTTACTATCAAGGGGCCATAAGTGTGCACGCTAGGATCTTGAGTCTATTGTGCATTTTTTAGTGAGGTAATGGGTAAACAAATCCCATAGGGCCATGCGTGTCATCACTGAAAACCAAAGTATCCAGGGGTTTGGGATCCTAGCTCTTTAAGTTTTTCTGCAGCTTTGAATTCTTCATTGCAAACAGCAATAAAAATGCTAGCCTTTATATGTGACTAGCTAGAAGATGTGCCTCATGAGTCTAGGCTAGGGTCTGACCACAAATATCCACATATCTGGGACGTCTGGATTTGGCTATTTCAGCTCATTGTATCTAGAAATTAAGTCAAACACCCTGAAAAGACTACAGCTGGTTAGCCAGAGTGTTTTTGTTCTCTACTTTGACTTCTGAGTGCTACACAGTCAGTTTCAAGATTTCTGTGCTAATATTAAAACCCATCGTCATTCTGACCCCAGCTGCCTGACATGAACATAAGCTGTCACAGCAGCCAGATTCTATTGGAATCAAGAAACTGTTAACTAGTAGATGATACTCAGGATAGTGGGTGATGGACATTCCACAGGATTTGGACCTAAATTATGGAGTTCACTACAGTGTTGGGTGCCACATAATTACCAGCCACTTAGGGAGACATGGAAACAACTGGATAAAGAATTAGATATTGACCAAGGATTAAATGAACATTTTTAAGGTCTAAATGAATGAATGAAGTTCATATGGGAAATCTGTAGTGAAATCAGGAGGGGATGAGAAAGCAACAAACCAGTGTCTAATATCACGTGTTTGTTGGCATCCATCTCTACCCCTCATCTCTGTGTTTGTTTTCTTAGACTGCAAATGTTTCAAGGAAGGGATCTATTTATTTTATGCCTATAAATCTTGTGTGAGGCACTATCAATAGTAAATATGGTGGGGCAAATTCTGCTTTGTGTGTACATGCGCAGCTTCCACTGAGGTCAATGCTCAAAGTCAAAGGGACTTGCATGTGCCTATGTGAGTTGAATTGGGCCCTCTTGAAACACACTTCAGGTTCGGAGGCAGAACTGCAGTGGAAATTTCATATCTGAAAATTAAAATGAATGATTATTTTGGTTGTGTGGTACTGAATTTGAGGGATTCATCATGTTCTGTAGAATTCTAGGACTCTAGCTGGTTCCAGTTAGTAGTTGTGTTATCCTCATGATATAGAGAATAGCTTTAATATTAGGAAGATAACTTTGGGGACCTAGTGCCTAGATTGTAAGGAATGTCAAATTAGCATTGTCAAAATCTCTGGGAGTTATTCTGAAACTATTTCATTTCAGTGCTTCCAATATCTGGCTCCAAACGTTTGCAGGATATAGTGACTATAAAGAAATAAGATTACAGATGCCAGATGCCAGCTCCTATATCTAACAAGTCCAGGTGCCTTTACCTCCCAGTGTGGATTATGAATGTTTTTTCCATGATAGTATACATTTCTAATCTTTCTTTTTCTTTGATATAAATGCTGTATCACGTTGATTCACTACAAGACGACACATGGTAGTTATACTATTATGTGCAAAAAATGGATGTATGTGATTGGGTGTTAGAAGACCAGTTAATGGGATATGGTTGCCAGCCAGTAATGATTGCTAAAAAGCATAGCTGAAATACAGTGCTGTATCCTCTTCTTACTTTATAACTAGGCTGTGTAAATTAAGGTAGCTGCCTTCTAGGATTATCTTTCTGTTTTGGAAAATGTTCTGAAAGGAAATCCTTTCTAAAAAAACATTAACTGGTCAAATAAATGAAATGCTCATATTTTGAAACAAATGTTTTCTGTATATTTATTTGATATATGTATGAATTAGTTACCTTATACAGCTTTTGAGACTTGTTTTATACAGTGTAATACATATTGGTCACATTTTGATTTTCATCTGAGTTTGGAACTACCCAAAAACTGTTGAAATATTTGAATTCCCTGAAAAGAAAAAAATGTAATCTATATTTAACCTGCTCTATGTCTCCTTATGATAGATTTGTAATTAAAAATGTTCATGAGACTTTTGCATTTAAACCTGTTGAATAATGTACTGTACTGCGTTAATGTAATATTTTGTATCTTTAACTCATGTATTTTGTTTTCCAGCCCTGAGGGACAACAGGATTGAGCTGGTTCGAGCTTCCTGGCATGAACTGAGCATCAGTGTCAGTGATGTGTCTCTGTCAGATGAAGGGCAATACACCTGTTCTTTATTTACTATGCCTGTCAAAACTTCCAAGGCTTTCCTTACTGTTCTGGGTAAGTATAGCTGGCTAAGAATACCAAAGTGAAATGAGTTAAGAGATGATTTCTTAGGCTTCTTAAGCCTCAGTAAATATTTCTAGCGTGAACTTTCAGAAAACTTAGGAGAAGTATGTAAAACACCCACTCTTGCTTTCACTGAAGATTGCTTGACGAAACCATGCCTAGGAATAGCAAGCTCCTTATTATGTGTGATGTGGCAGGATCATGAATTACAGTGCACACGAATGCTTCGTAAAATGGACATAACCTCTATATCCCACGTACCAAAAGGGTTAACAGGGTGCATGTGTTCATCTCCTAACAATGTACTGTATAGGGCAAAGGAGACAAAATCAGAGAGTATGAAATCAAAAAGGGCTTTAAGGGACTCATAGTTTTGCCTTAGCTATGCATTTTCTTGGCTCATTCTATTTTCTTTTTTTCCCTACAAAGTGCATATTTTCACTGGGCTTGCTTCTTTGATGTTTCATCCTCTAAATGTTCTGTTGTTTTCCCCAAAGGTCGGTCGGTCACTCTCTCTCACTCACACACTCTCACACACGCACGCACACACACACACACACTCACTCTAGATGCCTGGATCTGGCCCACGAGGGACCCCTCCAGGGACCCCTCCAGCACTGGGGAGCCCATGCTGGTGCTCCAGCCCTCCCGCTCCTGCTCCACTGCAGAGCTGAAGCACACAAAACCTACTAGGCTGGGCCCCCTAGACTCTGGAGTGTGGGAAAATATGAGGTGTGGCTTTCTCCTTCTCAGTCAGGGGCCATGTCAGTGAGGGGTTTGATTTGTTTTGTTTTATGCTTCTCACTTATGCGCAGTCCCCAAATGATTTTTCTGAGAGTCAGCAGCCCCTGACCAAAAAAGGTTCCCCACCCCTGAAGTAGATTCATATAGATGCCCAAGCTTTATGTGATTCTGTCAATGTCAGTAGTCCAATCAGCTAAAATTTGTATTGTTCATTGTAACACATTTGCATTCCTAACAAGTGATATGATTTTAAAGATTGATTTTTTTTATTTTGTTTTGTTTTGCTTTTTATATATAGAAAAGCAGACAGTTGAATTTAATAGGACTAATACAAGATGTTCCCTTTGCTGGCAATATTAAAGTTAATCCACCCAGGAAATTGATTTTGTGCATAGGATATGAAGTATATCTCTGTGAATCCCACTGAGTGTATTTTGCAAAAATCTTCTCAAGTTTGCTATCAAGGACAAAAATATCCACTCAAAGCAGAATATTTGGGGATAACAACTGCCTAAGGGTTAATTTTTTTCTCTTGAGAGTCATCTCAAGATCCAAAGAATAGGTGATTAGTCAAATTTAAACTATTAAATGACAGTGAGACACAGAAAAAGGGTGTTTCGAAGTAAAAAAAAAAAAACCCCCAAGACATCTAACCAGTAGCTTCTAATCAAGGTGGCTTGCTCTTTTAAGGTCTATTTAGTTCTATTTTTTGTTTGGTTGTGAGGGTTTTTTTTTTTTTTACATGATTGCTTTCCAACATCATCTGTTTTCTTTCTAACAAAAAGACAGCAGAAAGGTTTCAGAAGCATCTGTCTTACTATAATTTTATTTAATTGTCTATTAGAAACTCATATTTAAAATTCTAAATATGACCCTACATGAGAGTAATTTTTTCTTTGAAATTGAGTCCATGCTATCATTTTTAACAAAGAAATATTTCTGCATATAAATCTTTCTAGTTACTGGTCTGGTTTGGATTAGAAGATTTTAATGTAGATGGATTATTAAAGATGCCATTTCATGCCCTAAAAAGTGGGAGTTGTTTTATTACAGAAACTATATTTGATTGGTGCTGTTGCTTTTGTCTGGAGTACTGTTTAATTAGGTACTGTGTTTATCAGTTTCTTTTGGCAAAGGAAAGACATGAACAAATCACATTGCTAAATGCAGACCACAAAATGGAATTTCAGTGACTTATCCCTTTTTCCTGGAACGAAAATCCATGCATTAATTGAAACTTTCCAAATGTAAAGGGTAAACCTAATCATAAAATGAGAGCTTTTAGAAACTGTGGTATGACACATCCTCTCAAAGTAAGACCTTTCTATGTGTTACTAAGCCAGTCATTGACAATAACTAAATATTCTCAATTTCATTTACAGCTCTATATTTTAGGTCTCCCTCCAATCCTCAAAACATAATCTTTCTCATCCCTAATATTCTGTGTATGATGTTTAATTAGCATAGGCCCTGATCCAGAGCTCACTGAGTCAATGGAAGGATTTCTATGAATTCTGTGTGCTTTGGACTGGGCACATTATTTTACTATATATTTTAGAAATGTGCATCTGTGAGTCTGTTTGTTCAAGAACTCTGCCTAAACGTTAAGAGCTAGGACCACCAAATTGGCAGTAGCTTCCTCCTACCATAACTTGAAGCAAAGCCAGTATAATGAGATGTGTGTGAAATGTGATTGTTTCTCATAAAATGGAAAGGGAGGGGTCTGGTAAGAGGGACAGTTATTCTGCAGGACAACCAGCAAGGGGACTGGGATAACTATAACCCTATTGGGCCAGCAGGGAGTAGGAGTGGAGAAAGGATCAACTATCTACTATATATTTCAGAGAGTTTGTCTTTTTGTGTGTCTGTCTCCCCCAGCTTGGGGATATCCACCCCTTCCCCCAGCTGTGGCAGCTGCAGCGGACATGGACAGATGCTTTTCATCTGGCCCCATGCTGCAGTGAGAGATAGCTGGGGCTGTTTCCTTTCCCCTGGGCAGCCTACATACTTAACCCCTCATCCCTGGCCCCACCCCTGAACAATGATTTAAATGAAGAAAAACAAAACTTATTTTGTAGGAGTAGGAGTCCCGGAATTCATGCTGGAACTGTCTGTTGAAATACATCTGAATCAATTTGTTGTCTCATTTTAACACGAGTAGTTAATATTTTTCACACCTCCCACTCAAAATAATCTGCTTTAAAATGCAGCTATCCACTATATGTCTAGCAATAGGAAATCAACTTACATTTGAACATAAAGTGTGAGACAAGCTAGCTTGGTTTAAAATGAACATTAAAACCTGTTCATTTTCGTAAATTAAAATTTAGCATGATTCTGAGTCACTGATCAGTTTAAAATAGGAAATAGAATTCAGTGACACTTGTTGATAGGCCTGTCAATCATAAAGTGAATAAACCTATCTGTTAATTACTTTACCGATAATGCTAAGATTGTTTTGAAAATTGACCTATAATAGGTTAACCTTATCAACTGACAACTCTGATCAAAAAGTTTATACTAGCTGATTGGTAACATGCTGTATTTTTTATTTGCTTGATTATTTTCTAGGTGTTCCTGAGAAGCCACAAATTAGTGGATTCATTTCACCAGTTATGGAGGGAGAGAGGATGCAGCTAACCTGCAAGACCTCTGGTAGCAAACCAGCAGCTGATATGAGATGGTTCAAGAATGACAAAGAGGTTAAAGGTATTGAAAAGCAGTTGCATGTAATTATGTGTCAACATCAAAACTAAAGTATTTAATGGGCTAGAGGATTGCTTGCTTGTATTATTTTCATTTTATAAAAGAATGGTCATTATCTAAATGTGCAAGAATCAGTTATACTCTGAAAATGTGAAAGAATTGATCAAAATTTATCATGATACCTATATGATTGTTTTTATATGTTACAAACTATAACTTTTAATTATAATAGTGATCTTAAGGTCATAATATTACCTTAATTGAGATGATCATAAAATGGTTTACAACAGTCTTTTGTACCAGGAAAATGTCTCTCTCAGTACCCCTGCTATTTTGCCATTTGTTCCACTTTTGTCTGTTCCCAGAAAATTGGTATTGATTTTTATTGCTGTTCATCCAGTATGCTAAAAGATCAGGTCCATGAGTTGTCAGAATTCTGACTGTTTCTTTATAGCTTTTGTTTTAAAACCATTCCTTTAGTATTCATGTATCTCTCACACTTGTGTAGTATTATAGTTTGTGTTAGGGAATCAAAAAGCTTCTTTGAGTAAAGTTATGGTAGTAGTAAGAGAAACAGTTCATCTTTCTTCAGTATCCACCAACACAGAGCAATACATAATAAAACAAATGCTAATATACAAAAATAATAGCATGGTTGGTATTCACAGACATGTTTCTTTTAAATGTACCTGTCTTGAGATGTTTCCAATTTAAAATCAGAAAAGTGGATTGGAAAGGAGCAAGGACTTTGGGCTCAAATAGACTAAAATACACCGGAGTTGCTGTGGTCAAGTGAGATGTGAAACAGGAAAACAAAGTGGAGTCTTTCAACCTGCCAGAAGATAGAGGAAAATACCAAAAGAAAAGTAGTACCTTGTGCAATACAGAGGATATAATTTACATGCTGTACTATGCCAGCAAGGCTGTTATTCAGAAGAGATGTCAAAGTGAATGTATGCAAGAAGTTCTATAAAAAGATGGAAAATAAACTTAGGTAGTGACAGTATCCTAAATGAACTACTGGTATAAGCAGATATATCAGCAAGAGCAACTCAAGGCACCAGGTTTAAAAAAAAGTTAGATCTATCAGGCTTCCACAATAATTATGCCTTTCCTGTTGAAATATAATAGCAAAGCAGACAATTTAGGGATTTCAGTCTTAACATACAACTTTCTGAGCAGTTACTGAGCAGAGATGGACATAAGAAAGAAAACTTGGTAGAATGGATGAAGTAAAGGTTTAAAGGGAAGAGAAATAGGAGGTGAAGAAGATACAAATGAGGGAAAAGCCTTTAGTTTTCTAGGTCTTCTGAAGAGCACAGTGCCATTGTCATGAAGGTTACAAATAAAATAACCTAACTAGCTTGCAATGGCATCAGCAGAAGGTACATTAACTTTTGTGCACTGGAAAAGGTGAAAAGATAAATCTGAGAAAATAGATATGAAATGGTATGCTAATGTACCTGACATTAAAGGTTAGAAGTTCTGCTGTCTAGCACCAGTAAATTCAATTGTGTTACAGTATATTATACATGGTGGAAAAGAATACGAAAAGTGAATACATTCAGTTCAGAGTAGGAATGGGGGTGGGGGAAGGAGGAGGGAAAAGCCAGGCTAAAATTTTGCTTGCATTTCTCTTAGCAGAAAAAAGGAATCATCATCTAGTAAGAGAGAACTGTTTTAACAGGCTCAGTGTCAAGAATGGTGTTATGCTTATAAGAAGCACACGGGATCTTTTTCAGGGGGATAAGACAACATGCTGCATTTATTGACAATATAACAAAGCAGTGTGTGTGCGCGTGCGCGCACGCGCGCACACACACACATATGCATGCGCGCGCGCGCTGCTGGAATAGTTACCAGTCTGTTGTTCAGCCCAGCCTATTGGCCAGATAGGTCAGATGCAAGGTAGAAGCCGGGTTCATCTCATTCCAGACTGATGCCCCTCCTGGTCTTGATCTTAGCAGGACAGAACCCGAAGAACTATACAAGACCCCGCATCCTTTATAGGACTGTCCTTCCATGCAAGTCTGTGTATTTTGCCTCATCAGGCCTTAGTCAGTCATTCAGCATCACAATCAATCTTCCTAGGACGTGCTTATTGTGAAGAAGTTGTTCTCACAGTCATCTGATACCAGTATGCTGACGACCCCTCGGGTGGGGGGGGTTGTCCTTCCGGCAAAAGTGATTGGTTCGCTATCAAGGGGCTCTTGACTCTAGCTTCAGGGTTCGTCAGTCTGCCCGGATAGTCTGCGTCTTCTGTGTGCTTTGATTATTATTTGTTGCTTCTGAGTCTCCATCCCTTCCTCCGACCAACTGAGCATGCAGTGGCCTTCACACTTACCTCTCCGAAAACATTCTCTCTCTCATTCATACAAACAGTACATTTACAGAATTGCAGCATGGAACAAAGGGATACTTCTAAGTCACTTTAACAAAGTTACAATGTCTTTCAACATTAAACTTCTTTCTAACTACTACAAGGCCTTATCTAATATCACTAATATCACTATGTATTGCAATATTCCATCCCTTTACTTTAACATGCTAACATCTAACAAAGCCTGTCCGCGGCCTACCTCTTATATTTAAGTTTAATCCAAACCTTTGCTATAACATATATTTATTACAACTGACTTATTAGTTACAAAATTCCAATTCCAGTGCTACAATGGGGGAAGCTGAGTGTGAATCGTGACATTCGACATTTTAACATTTGGCATCTGATACATGCATCCATATTAGCTCAGGGATGTGATGTTTGCCTTTCTGATCCTTTTTTATTCCTACATGTACAAGTAATATAGCTGACTGTGGCATCCCTAAATTGAGCTTATTTAGAGCTACAAATATATAAAAAAGAAAATACGCAACACTTTATTTGTCACGTAATTTATTACACACTGTTTTGAAAATATAACCTTGAATGTAGTTTGTTTTTTGAGAAATATCTTCAAATGATTTTCCTGTTTTTTTTCCTGTGTAGAAAAAGTAAATTAATGTTTTTGCAACTGAATGGCAATTTAAAATGAAGCTGTTAATTTTAATATGTGCAATAAGATCAGAAATGTGGTAATTTTTTTGTCTTGACAAACTCCAGCTGAAAGTAGAGTTTAATCTTCTCAGATTATAATGCATGGATAAAGCAAAACTAGTTGAAAAACATACAGAAGCTATTAATACCAATTTTGTCCAGTTAAAATATAGAAAAAATATTTTCAGTACATATATGGGAACATATAATTTAAAATAACTATGGAGTGATAAATAAGCAAATTTCTATTGTTTTGCTCCTCAGAGACCAATAATATGGAGCTAAGAAAAAAGTGTTAACCAGTCAGAGTGTATGTGCAAATGCATCCTGATTGGTTGCAGTGAGTTCCAGGAAAACTTTTTCCATGGAAGGCTTTTTTCTTGACTTTTAGCTTCAATTCTTGAATGAATGTGATTCTCAAAAAGAAAGAGAGAAAAAATCTGCCACTTTAAAAATATTTGGCTGTTACTGAATAATATATCAGTATTTTATATGATCCAGATATTCAGAGTTTATATAAAAGTACGTACAATGACTTTTCAGTGACAATTTAGAGTCAAGAATTTCAAGAAACAGGCATGTAAAATGCTCCTAAAGAAGTGCTCTCCATTTTTTCAAATGAGCTGGGCATCCAGAATACGCCCGTTGAAGTGCAGATATCCGATGCCTAGGAGCTATCCAACCTGCACTTACTTGAAACTGCTGGGTGCTTAGCACTTTTAAAAATGAGTCTGTTTATTCAAGTGCTTAAAGTTAAATTTAGGACACAAAATTTAGGCACTTTTAAAATCTAGGCTAAAATATTTTCTTCTTTTATGAATATAATAACATTGGTTTAGCCACAGTCAATATTTTCCTCGGCTTTGTGTTCCATACATTTTGATAGTCGCCTTAGGAAAAACTGAAATCGCCTTAATGCTTAGCAACCAGCAGGAAGAAAAATGTAAGCGTGTAGAAGACAATTATTTCTGAGGCAAAAATCAGAATTACTTAACTACCTGGATTCTTACATTATCTGAAGTGCATGAAAAAGCCCATCTTTCTGATTCCATAGATATTTGTAATCTAAAAAGATGTAGCTTATTACATTTTATATCTGCTTTCTAAAATTGACTTTTCATGGAAATTTTATTTAGGTCATCTTCCTCTCCCTAATGGGATTTTACAATGATTTGTAGAACTGAAACCTCTTGCATTTTCCTTTCCTTTGATTAGGAAATAGAGGACACATGCAATCTCAGTAGTATATTCCTTTATAAAAATTCATTTTAAGGCCTTCATTAGCCCAAATCAATATGGCCAGGTTGCTGTTTTGCTGAAATAAACAAAAATCAATGAGCAATATAAATAGATGTGTACAAAATAAAATAAATCCAAAAAGTTTATAAGTGGCTCTCCCGCTAACTTCTGTACATAATAACTTTTAAAGTTAAATGCCTCATCTGTTGATTCTTATGTTTTGTCCTCATTTATGCATCCATCATACATACAAGGCCCCAGAGGTCTTGAAATGAGTTGTGTAGGGAGTGCTATGCACCCCCTGACTTGAAGTTGTTTCCATTATACACAGGATTTATAGATTAGGTTCTGTGTCTGTTGGTACCTCCACTATAAAAATTGTGCCAGTACCCCTACCCATTACAGAGAGAAGCTAAGGGTTCACAACTCTGTGAAGTCAATTGATATTGGAAGTGCAAAGCATCTTAGAGAATGTCTATACAACAGCTGGAAGTGAACGTCTCAGCCATAGTAGAAAGACTTGTTCCAGCAGGGCTACAAATAGCACACTAAAAATGGCTAGGTGGGGTTGGTAGGCTTGAGATTGAATGTTCCAGCCCAAGCTATAGCATCTACATTGTTATTTTTTTAATGTACTAGTTTACACTCTGCTAATGTGACTCGGGCCCAAATGGGAGGCACAGTCCCAGGTACAGAAGAGATGAACACTCAGGGTACGTCTAGACTATGCTGTATTTTCGAAAGAGGATATGCAAATTCCGTGGGGATTTGCATATCTTCTTCTGCTTTCGAAAGAGAGATCGGGTCTTTTGAAAGAGAAAGTAGTCCGGATGCATTTTTTTTGGGAAAAAAAAAACCCTTTTTTGAAAAACCACGTACACTTCATTTTTAAAGGAATAGCGGTTTTTCGAAAAAGAGTTTTTTTTTTTTCCCGAAAAAAACGCATCCAGACTACTTTCACTTTCAAAAGACCCGCTTTTGAAAGTGAGATTGGAAGAAGATTTGCAAATTCCCACGGAATTTGCGTATCCTCTTTCGAAAATACAACGTAGTCTAGACGTACCCTCAGAGCCCAAACTGAAACTACGTGGGGTTACTAATCAGGGCCGGCCCGAGCCATTTTGGCGCCCCGGGACCAGGCGTGCGGACCCGCCCCTGGGGTGCATGGTGCATGCACGGACCCGCCACCGGAGCGCACGGCGCATGCACGGGCCGGCCACGGCCACTGGCGTGCAGCCCGGGGCCCGCCCCCGGGGCGCACGGCACATGCGCTGCCCAGCCCAGTCTGGCTAGTGCTGCTGGCGCGCGCGCCGGGCAGTGGAGGGCCCTGCGGCCGTGGGGGAAAGGGCGCTGCTGGCCGGCCCTGTGGGGCCGGCGCTGAGGGAGCTGGGCGTGCGGTGCCCGATGGCAGCTATAAGGGACGCCGCACATCCCTTACAGCTGCCATCAGGTGCCCCCCATCGGTTGGCGCCCCAGGCAGCTGCCCGGCTTGCCCACCCCTCAGTCTGGCCTGTTACTAATATGCTTGTATCACATATCTGTAACAGACTAGATACCTAGACTTTGAAATTTTTACTGTAAGTAGTTCTATAAAGTGCTTTAAAAATGTGTTTTTCTAGTGGACTTCAGTGGAAGCTTACTTCTAATTGGGATGCAGATATGTTAATGCTAATGAGGAGATGCAAGGTATTCTTGCCTTTCAGTTGATTTTGATTTAGTTCATTGAAGATTTAATTGATTGTAGATGTCCAGCCATCAGTTCAAGTTCAAAAGCTAAACTGGCTAAAACAAAATTCTTGCTTATTCCCCCACCCTTTCCCGCCTATCTCCTTTCTTGATGTCTGAAGATCACCACCATCATCCATGTAACTCAGGCACATAAGATCAGCATCATCTTCAACATGGATCTCTCTGTATGTCCTCAGATTATGTCCATAGTCAAGCTGGAAGGGCGTACCAAGTGGGGTCCCGCAGGGATCCGTTCTGGGACCGGTTCTGTTCAATATCTTTATCAATTATTTAGATAAAGGAACAGTGAGTATACTTACAGAGTTAGTGACTGACACCAAGCTGGGAGGGATTGCAAGTGCTTTAAAGGGTACGATTAAAATTCAAAATGATCTGGGCAACCTGAATAAATGGTCTGAAATAAATAGGATTCAATTCAATAAGGACAAATGCAAAAGTACTCCACTTAGGAAGGAACAATCAGTTGCACACACTGATGGGAAACAATTGCAAAAGATCTGATGATCATAGTAGATGAGAAGCTCAAAATGAGTCAACAATGTAACAGTTGAAAAAAAAAAAAAAGCTAACTCTGATATGTATTAGCAAAAGTGTTGTAAGCAATACACAAGAAGAAATTATTTCGCTATGTGCCACTGATTAGCTTCCCCTGGAGTATTGAGTCCACATTTAAGGAAAGATAGGGAAAAATTAGAGAATGTCCAGAGAAGAGCAACAAAAATGATTAAATATCTAGAAAACATGGACCATGAGGGAAGAGTGGAAAAAATGGGTCTGTTTAGAGACTGTAGAAGAGAAGACATGATAACAGTTTTCAAGTACATAAAAGATTGTTAAAAGTAGAAGGAAGAAAAATTATTCTCCTTGACCTCTGATGATATGACACAAAGCAATGGGATTAAATTTCAGCAGTGGCAGTTTAGGTTGGACATTAGGAAGAACTTCCTGCGTGGTTGGTTAAGCGCTGGAATAAATTGCCTTGGGAGGCCGTGGAATCTCCATCACTGGAGATTTTTAGAAGCAGGACAGCCAAACACCTGTCAGGGAATGATCTGGATAATACTTAGTCCTGCTATGAGATCAGGGAGCTAGATGACCTCTCAAGGTCCCTTCCAGTCCTGTGATTCTGTGATCGATCATATAATTTCATCCTGCATGGCGTCCTTGAAATACAACTGTTCCTATTAATCACAACCAGTAAAAATCTTGTGTGTAGGCTCTCATCAATTGATTTTGAAATTGTTTTTCCTATTTGTGTATTTGGCAATGGCAGTATTGGTTCTGCAATCAGACAAATAATGGAATATCTGGCTATAAAATGTAGAGGCATTTAAAGCAAATAGGTGAAACGTTTTTAAAAATCAGTTTGCTATGCACCAGAGCCTCCTAATTTGCCTTGTGCTCCTTGAACATCATTAAGATAAAATTGTTTCTCTTGCAGATGTAAAATATTTAAAAGAAGAGGATGAAAATCGCAGAACATTCACTGTTAGCAGCACACTGGATTTCCGAGTGGATCGGAGTGATGATGGTGCCGTTGTAAGTTGCAGAGTAGACCATGAGTCCCTAAATTCCACACCTCAGATAGCAATGCAGGTTCTAGAAATACACTGTAAGTAATACATAATCTACTATATATCTGAAAAAGTTTGTGTATCTGTCTGGTCTTCCTGTCTGTGTTTCTGTCCGTGAGTCTATTTGTTCAAGAACTCATCCTAAACATTAAGAGCTAGGGCCACCAAATTCGGTATGTAGCTTCCTCTTATCATAACTTAAAGTAAGCAAAGGGTTTGATTGTGCCCAACAATGGGATGTGCACGGAATGTGATTTGTTTCCCATTAAACAGAAAGGTAGGGGTGTGAGAGCCGGGACAGTTACATTCCTGAAGGACCACAGGAGGGTAACAAACACCCCAGCCCCCCCAGGAAGCAGCCAGGCAGTGTGGCTCCTGCCAACTCAGACTGGCCCCAGGGAGTAGCTGATGGCCAGGCAGCGTGGACCTTGCCCGCCCCCCCTGCCCAGGCTGGCCCTGGGGAGAGCCAGCAGCCGCCCCTTCGCCCTTCCCTGAGCCTCCCCTCATTCCCCACTCTGACTTCTGCACTCCCTACTCTGAGCCGCTCTTGTCCCTCAACCCTGATTCCTGCATTCCCCCCGAGCCCCTCTTCAGCCCCCAATCCTGACTCTTGCAGCCCCAGTCCACTGCTCTGAGCCCCTCTTCACACCCCCAGTCTCCTGCTCTGAACCTCTCCTAAGCCCCCCAAACCTAGTTCCTACACTCACACACACACACACCTCCAGCCCCCAGTCCTGGAGGATCTGAGCAATGTCAGGTAAATCTTCTAGTATGAATATACACATACTTTTACATTGTCTGGTTTTGAGTGAAAGTGTTCTGCCAGTAGGCATTTAATAGACATGTGTAATGTGAGCCATAGGTGGGCCTGCAGGGGTTAAATTTGTGCTCCTCTAGGCCAGCCTTGAAGACTGCTAGCAATAACATTGGGTGTTCTTTATCAGATGGCCTTCACCAGCCCAAACTCCCCTTGCTTGCTAGCTGAGAACCTCGTATGGGATAAATAACATGACCTCAGTTCTCAGCCCCGTGGGAACGTTGAGAGTGGCATTGGGCCAACTTGCGCACACTTGGTAGGCAGCTAAAGAATAAGATCTGCTGGGAGTCCCACCCCTCTGGGAGTTTCACCAGAGACCTAGAACTTGAGAGGTGCTCTGGGTCCCCCAGCTGGAGCCACGTCCACTGTGGCCTGGTGCAAGGTGACTGGAATGGGACTTCCTGCAGAACTGAAGGGGCGTAAGCATTTCTAAGTGCCTGTTGCTCACTTACATGCATTGCTTTGCCTATGCTAATTATTTAGATTATTTTGCAGTAGCTGTGTAACCATTTGGCAGTATTATGCCTGTAATAGTAATAATGTAGTGAGATTTGTATTTTGCAGTGGCTGTGTAATTATTGGGATTACTTTGCAGTAGCTGTGTAACCATTTGACAGTAATAAGCCTGTAATAGTATTGATGTAGTGAGATTAATAGAAGCAACTATCCCTAATGACTCTGTCTTGAAGTGAATCCACAACCCTGTTGGGCCCTGGCCCTGTGACTTGATAATATGAAATAAACGATCCTTTATGAGTTAAAATATATACACATCCATCTCTTCTAGCCCAATCCTGCAATTCTTCTAGCAATCAGTGAGAGTTTTCCCAAAGTAAGGACTGGGAGATTGAGTTCTTAGTTTGTTTGGAAGAGGAGAGAGGACACGTGTTTGTGGGTTTTAATAGTGTCTCAGGTTTTCTGAGAGAGGTTTTCAACATCAGGATAATAGTTTTATGTAATATTCACTTTAGCCTGACAATACCATAGAAATGTTAGGTGCTGTTAACAGCAGAGATTAAACCAGCAAATTTGTGCCCTGCTAATTTAGCTTTGTGTGATGTTCTTCGTGTCAGAGCCCACGAGCAGAGATTTAGTAATTATCCTTAAGGCTTGTCTAACATGGGGATGTTACCTCAGAATAACTTTATTTGTTCTGATTAAAGTGCCTTGTGTCCACACACAGTTTTAAAAAACTGAATTATTTGGCACCATAGATAGCAGTAATTAATCTGTTTGGATTAAAAGAAACTCTTCTTAGCAGTGAGTTTGGGTGCTTTAAGGTTTATGTGAATGAATTTCTAAGCACTCTGCTTCTGGCAGTCTTCCCGGTGCTGTTCCACCCTTTATTGCTTCACACCTAGCTCAGCCTGTCTGTGTACCTTTGTGCCATCCACTGCTCTAAAGTTATCTTGACCGAATATCCTCTTGCTAATTAACTGCTGGCATGCAGCCAGATGTGCTCCTTTTTTGATTTCAGATAGTGGTTAGTTCATGTGCCCAGAATTACATAGCTATTATAACACTGTGCTGGCACGTGCATGCCTGCAGTTCTCCAGTCCCATCTGGAGAATAGTCTCTGGAATGTAGATAACTGCAAGATATCATAAGAGCAAATGAAGGTGAGGAGGCGCCAGGTCCCAGCAAAGGAACCCCCGCCATGAGCACCTGCGTTGTGTTTTTGCAGTTAATGTTATCATTGCACCCACACATGATGTGGTAGACAGTTTTCCTCAAAACATCCACAACACTACAGCAAACAACAAAGATCCTACAGCAAGTGCCCACATATAGCATGGGGTCAGATCGGAAGTATATTTCCTCAGGTGGCAAAGAACAGTATAACATGGCAGAGTAAGTGGTTACACAAGAACCCCATGCATACAGCCAGACTGACACTGATGTGCACAAGAAGTCTACCAGCAAACAGCCAGGAAATGCTTTAGGGGGTAGCCGAGTTAGTCTGTACAGGATAAACTTAAACAACAATGAATAGTCTGGTAGCACTTTAAAGACTAACAAAACATGTAGATGGTATCACGAGTTTTCGTGGGCACAGCCCACTTCCTGCTGCAGCTGGGAGCTCTCCCAGTAAGTAGAATATGCTGTATTACAGTACTCCTATGTAAGGGGATTCGAACAACTCTTTTTCTGCATATTGACAATCTTCTCAGTGTTATTCATATATGTAATTTCCATTTCGCCTCTGCAACAACTGGGAGCACCCCATCTTGGTAGATAGCAACTCTGCATGTGTTCCTGGTACGCCTACTGTCTTTCTGTCTTCTGTGCCTCTTGAGGACTTGCCTCAGGGTAGCATCCTCAAATATAAGGATAGCCTGCAGCGTGACGTGTGTAATTACTAACGTACCCCTTGCTGCCCTTCCCACCTACTTGCTCACCTCACATCATTAGTACTGACGTGGAAGTAATTTGGAAAAGATGTTATCCATTTGAAGCAAACCCCAAGGTGGGAAGAAAAGATGAGAATGGCATTCCAACATTGTGGGAAAGCAACATTTTTTAAAACAACAAATGGTCTAGGAGCTCTTTATAGACTAACAAAACATGTAGATAGTATCATGAGCTTTCGTGGGCACAGCCCACTTCTTCAGATGACTGAAGTTTTGGTTTTTTTGTTAAGCTTCTCAACATTTTTTAGTGAGTTTGGCACAGAAAACAGCACCAAGACAATAAAAATGAAAGTATGCTTTCCCTGGCTGCCTTTAGCACCTTCAGTGCCACAGCCTAAACACAGCAGCTTTATCATCCATTGAAAGTCTTACAAACCTTTGACTGAAATGAGAGACCACAAGAGATGTTCAGGGAACTACTGACTGCATCCCAAAGGAGGGCCATCAAAGCAAAAGGGTAGAGGGATGGCTTATGGAATGATCCCATAGGCTCAAAAGGGAACTGATGGCCCTTGAAAGGGACATGATACACCAGATGCAGAAGCAAATTGCTGTGCTGGAGCGTATTTTGTTACAAACCTCCAGCAGAGCATCCTATGTAGCCCTGTCCACATTGGGTCATACCTTTCAATCAGTCAAATTTCAGTTCCTTCCCATATCAGTCAGCTCCATCCATTTGGGATGGAAAAGGAGAAGAGTTTCTAGCAGAAATTTATTAATAACACTTTGGACATGCAAAAAGTTCCACTGGTCTTAAGTTTGCATCACATTCTTTAACTCTTTTAAATTCAAGTGATGTGGTTTGTTACCTCTGTTATGTCTGTTAACTCAATATAAAAGATTTGGTACAGCATGGGTGGAAAAAATCATTCAGGGTTAGCTCTCCCTATAATATCAACCCCACTCCCCCAGTATCAAATCCTGATAAAATCAGTAAACCATCATATATTGGTCATTTCCTTGGTTACAGTATGTTCGTTATCCCAGAGTAGCTCCTGACCTCAAAGTAAGCACACATGCCACTTGAGGCATTTTTCTGAGGTAGCTTCTCCAGCTGTCTATAATGTTCAGAAAGTCTTTCCTGAAAGTCACAGAATCCATGACCTCTGTGGAAAAAAACACTAAGCCAGTAAAGCAGAAGGAAAGCTGGGTCTCTGAGAATGACAGGATGAATCATAACTCCATTAATATCCATAGCGAGATGAGAGCAGGAGTTCCTTTGATCATTGCAGAAAACAGTCCTGAGCTTCTAAAGATCCTAGAATTACAGACTTTTCCAGACCACCTCACATTAATATTGGTGAATGCTCAATAGTGACCAAGGAGGCCTGGTAGGCCCATGGGAAAATTCCTCTTCCTGTTGATGGTCTTTGTCTTGGTGTGGGTGCAGGGAGCAAAGAACAGGAACATCTGTAGCTTCTACATAGTTTGGGAATCCCATCACATCAAAACAAGCAATAACCTCTTTTATGGCCTGGCCTGGCAGCTGCTTCTGAGTAACATTGCATATCTCCATGACAACACCCCAATAGCTAATGTACCAACATCAAACTGGTTAGGCGGTGACAGCTACACTCTTCTCCATGCTGAGTGGTGCCCTTATGTTGATGTTCTGTCATTGTAGCTCAAGGGCAAACTCTGCACAGATCTTTAGGAAACTAGCTTTTTGTTGCCACTTCTGGTCATCCCAGTTGTGCATTCTTATCCTGTCCCAACAGACACTACTAGCTGGCTGAGCCCAAGTGACACTTCACTAAGTAAACGTGCTCCAGATAAATGCCCTGTAAAAACAATTGCTCGATTTCATCATTCTGCTCCTCTTCCACCTGCAGCTGTATCATCACAGCACCCAGAGGCCTTCAAGGCAGCCAGCCTAACTCTACTCAGCTGTACAGTTGTCAATTCGTGTACATCATCCTGTTCAAATGAAACACTGTCCTGATCCTGGAGCTCAGCAGTGTGTCCTTGATCTCTGATATAATGGCACTGGCAAAAATACAATGAATAAGGGTCTTTCAGAAGTAGAATCATGGAAATTTGTTAGTTTGGCGCCAAGTCCCAAAATTCTGGTAGGCACTATAGGCATCTGACAATGCATCACAATAAAAATTTCAGAATTCATAGAGCTGAGCAGCACAACGTTGCACCATAGGATATCTGCCCAGACTGCTATAGGGTTAATTTGAAAAAATACATAGTTGTATGGCCACAATTAACAAGGAAAATACTTTAAACTCGCATAACAGTGGTATGAATACGAGTTCAACACAGTATACTTAAAGCGAACCAAGATAATCTACTTTAGCATCTTCATTTAGATGTGCCCTTGGATTGTAAACTACTCCTTCAGTTAGAAATTTCTTGCTTACAAAATTAACTTTTGTAGCTCAAATAGCAGCATCAGTGCTTAGAAATAAATCATGATGGTAAGTATTTTGGGCCCTTGTTTTCTTCTTTTCTGAATTTTTTCTACTTTATAGTTATACTTGAAATTAACACTCTTTTTGTAAACAGAGTGGCTAAGTACATGTAACTTCATCCAGGTAATGGATATGAGAAAGAAAAGATATGACTTACTGAATGACAGGGTTTTATTGGTAACTTATGGAATGATGGAGTGAAATGAAATCTGCCCAAAATTATGGGGCTATGTAAGATAAATACTCTAAATGAGTACACAGAAAGATTAAGTAAAGAAGCCTCTATAAACCCATGCACCAGGTTTAGTTAGGAATTTATTGGACAACAACCTGATAAAAGTAAAACCTTTAATAGTATTGATATCAATATATATTTTTCATTTTCCCCTCCCACATCTTATAATTTATGACTGGGATTGTGCAAACCAAATCAGATAAAACCAAATAAATCAGAATCCTGTCTCCATGTGAAATGAACTTGAGATTTAATTAAAAAAAAATTCAGTTAACTCTTTTTACAATACAGTACTGTTTTTGAGCACTTCTGCTCACTCTCATTGTTATGGCCAGGCGCAAAAGAGCAGAATTATGGGATTGCCTGTTCTTGTGATACCCTGTTTCTTCTGGTCAGGCTATAAGTATCTTGAGAGAGAGAACATGGTCAGCACTTAAAATCTGATGATAAAGTGTGTCTTTCCCAGCCCTATTTTGCAGACTACATATATTAGGAAAATGTACATGAAGTTTGGGTAAACATCCAGAATTTTGGGTGAGTATCTGAACTTAAATCCTCCAATCTGTTGAGATTCACCCATCACTAATTTATATCCTCTCTCACCTGAATCTAATCCATCCATATCTCATGCTCTGTTTGCCGGAAGGAAGTCTTACTGTCATTGTCTTGCTAAAGGATTTGGTGGCAATTTAGTTCATGCTTGCCCAATGGGGATTAGAAGTGGCCTAACATTCTTGCCATGTCTATTTTTTCACTGACATTTACTGTCAATGATAAATTTAAGATAGAATAACATTCTCGGTGGCATTGCCCAGAAGTTTGTTGTCAGACTAGCTGCCACTGATTATTATGTAGGAGGGTTTTTTTAAATAAACTATAAAAATAAAACAAAATAAATCTCAGGGAAATACTTATCTGTATTATATACTTCTGTTCTCACACTCAGAAATCTTCTTCTGTTTTGTTATGAACTGATCAGAAATGCAGTACTGTCCCTAAAAAAGTTTGTTTGGTGCTGCAGTAATTTACTGTATTATACAGCGCATTTTGACTCTCTCCTCCCAGGCACAGGTTCAGGAGGCTTTCTTTGAATCTTTGAAATGAAATCAAACCTGTTTAAACTTCACACACAATTATAGTGATTTTAAAATGGCAGCAGTAATGTGGCCAATGCCACAAGACACACTGAAAGATTCTTCAGCATGTCTCATAAGCTAACCATACTTCCCAAAAGACAACACTGATGCATTAAATATGTATTAGGTAAAAAAGATATTATGCTGATATCTGTGATAGCTTGTGATGCAATTTGGGGTACATTCTCAATCAGCAGTCTCAGAGATCTGCAATGAAGTGTCAGCTTAGCAAACTTGTAGCTATCAGCTAGGGGTGCAGGTAAATAAAATTTCTTGCTGGGATGGGAAGGGTGGTCACACCAGCTAAGAGGAGAGCATGTGAGCTCCCCATATGATGCCCCTTGTGACTGCATCCGCTTCTAGCCTGGGACCATCATGTTCTTCCCCTCCCTGTCTCTCATTACCTGGGGGAGTGTTGGGGGTGGAATGGCAGCTGGAGGAGCTGCTGGCAGTTCTGCTCCTTTCCCCATGCCCCTCCTAGCAAGGAAAGGAGCAGAATTCTCAGCTCTACCCCTTCATGGAGCTGCTGCATCTCTGTGTCCAGGGGTAAGGGTGCGGCTGGCAGTTCTGCTGCTTTTCCCATTGGAAATGTCAGGGGAGAAAGGAGCAGAACAGTGGTAGGTCCTCTGCTGCTGTAGTGAATCCCATAGGGTTGCCAGATGGTTTCAACAAAAATACTGGACATACTTGACATTACATCACAATCTACATTACATCTTATTTAAAAAATACCGAACATTTATATTTTCTCAATTTGTTTCCCAAACAGAAAGCTCAAATACTGGACTGTCCAGTTCAAAACCAGACACCTGGCAACCCTAGAATCCCAGCCCCGCCTGCCAGGCCTGTAAACAGAGATGCAACAGTCTGCAGAAAACAATTTTCCATAACTGAAGGTTACAGCCTTCTACATCTGAAAAAATAACTAAGTTACATACCATGAACCAGAGAATATTGTCAATGGAAAAAGATGAACTAATTTAGAGTGGGTTTTAAGCATTTTAGCTAGCCAGTCAGTGATACCACTTCAATCATAGATTTATTGTTTTTGTCATTCATAGTTGAGTGACTGAATTCTGCCTTACAAAATGTGATACTTTCACATTTGTTTGTGAGATATGTCTAAACAGCCATAAAATTAGAATGTGACCAAGATCCTGCTTTTATACACATAAAAAATTTCTCATGCAGAGGTCCATATATCGTATCAATAATATTAATCACCTATTCATATATACTTTTTAATGATAATTAGTTTAATTATTTAGCTCAGTTATTATGTAAACACTGTTAATAAGTAAAATTATCTTGTTTAAGCTTTTCAGATTAATGAACAATTGAAACAAATGAAACATAGAAGATACTTAGAATAAGCAGTAAAGGATAATATCTGTGAACGTGAAAGTTCAGTGCCCTAATTTGCATGTTTAAATGAGATCAATTAGGTTAATGATGGATGAAAATAAGAAATCCATGATTTAAATGTAAAATAATTCAAAAACTTGTGAGTTCATTAAATGCCGAACTTCCATCTTTCAAAGGGGCTATCTAGATCAAAGGGTTAATGTACAACCCTCACCTTTACCATCTGGAGGCTTATATTTAAATATGGATTATAAGTGAAATATAATACAATGTAATGTATTTTTCTCTGACATCTTTTATGCAAAGATGTCACAGAATGTTTCATAGGTTATTGCATTCTGCATAGAAATACAAATAATGGTTGTGGGCAGAATATTCCATGCATATGTCATCTGTATTTATGACAGGGTCAGATAAAACAATAAGGCAAGCTTCAGGGAGAATGATTGAAAACACTGAAACTGGCAGGCTTGGTGAAATATTTGTTGTTGTTGTTGTTGTTATTTTATTTTGGATGAATGAGTTAATTAACATCAGCCACAAAGACAATATTTGTCTTGGGATGGGATCTGAGAAAAGTGAGTTAGGCAACTGAAGGATGTTGTAAATGATGTTTGTAACAAGGTGCTATTTGTAACAAGGTTAAACCTCTCATGTTATAGATGAGCAAGGGAATGATCAATTGCAAAAAAAAAAAAAAAAAAAAAATATGAGGGACGAGGGGAAACAGAAAGAAAGAAGTCTCATTTTTGAGGACTAAACCATCAATCGCCTATTGGATATTGTTAAAAGTCTGTCTGATCCAGGGCACAATGCATGTCCTGAAATACCCAGAAGATTAGAATAATGGATTCCCTGAAAATCAAAGATTCCCACCCAAAGTAATGTATGTTTTTCAGGATGCATAAAATGGTCCTGTTTGTGATAGGCTGGCACAGGCCTTTCCCTCAAAAGCAGAACAGAGCATTTAGCACATTGGCAGTGAAATCTGTGTCTATAGCAGAATGTAAAAACAACCATATTGGGTCAGACCAATCGTCCACTTAGCCCAGTCTCATGTCTTCTGGCAGTGGCCAGTGCCAGGAGCCTCAGAAAGAATGAGCAGAACAGGGCAATTATTAAGTGATCCATCTCCTGCCTTCCAGTACCAGATTTTGGCAGTCAGAAATTTAGGGAAATCTGGTTAATAGGTTTTCACCCCAGATCATCTTGGCTAATAGCTATGGATGAACTTACCCTCCATGAACTCATCTAATTCTTTTTTGAAATCAGGGGTACTTTTGGACTTCACAACACTCTAAGTTAATAAGTTCCACTGGTTGACTCTGTGTTCTGTGAAGTACTTCCTTATGTTAGTTTTAAACCTGCTGCCTACTAATTCCATCGGGTGATCCCTTGTAGTTCCTGTGTTTTATGTGAAGGGGTAAACACCACCTTTTTATTCACTTTCTCCACACCAGTCAAAATTTCATAGACCTCTATCATATGCCCCATTAGTACCTCTTTGCTCAGCTGAAGAGACTCAGGGTATGTCTACACTACAACACTAATTCAAACTAACTTAGTTCGAATTAGTTAATTCGAACTAAGCTAATTCGAACTAGCGCATCTAGACTTAAAAACTAGTTCGAATTAGCGTTTTCCTAATTCGAACTAGCATGTCCACATTGAGTGGACCCTGAACCAAAGTTAAGGCTGGCCGGAACCAGTGCCAGCAGGGCATCAGGTTAGGGCTTAGAGCATGGAGCTGCTGCCTCAGGCTAGCCGAGGGCTGTGCTTAAAGGGACCTGACCCCCACCCTGGACAGACAGTTCTCAGGGTTCCCCGCTTGCTTGTCTACCTCGATGAGGGACAGCAAAGCAGTCCTGACTTGGAGTGCCCTGAGTGCCCACGTTTGGCACATCAGAGCTCTCGGCCATCAGCCCGGCTGCACTTGCCTCAGGCTGCCATCCGGGGGGGAGGGGGGTCATTCGGGGGGCTGTCAGGATCCAGGAGGCCCTGCAGGAGAGCTTCCACCCCGAGGAGCCCGCAGAGCCACCCCAGTCCTCCCCATCGGGGGCTCGTGCCCCATTCCTCCCTCACCTCCTTCCACTTACCCTTCCCTAGCCCCCCTTCCTGATGTAAAAAATAAAGGACACGTGTTCAAAAATAGAAACTCTCTTTATTTAACAAAACTGGGGGTGGGGGCGATTAACCTCTGGGGAGACTGGAAAAAGGAGGTGGGAGAGGGGAAGAGAGAGGGTGGGAGAGGGGAGGTGAAAACCTGGGAGGAGGGAGCTGGAAAGGGGAAGCCAGGGGAAGAAGGAGGAGGGGAAGTCTAAAACTATGGTACGCCATATCTTCAGTATTGTGTAGAGATGTGGTCTCCTCACCTCAAAAAAGATATTTTGGCCTTGGAAAGGGTTCAGAAAAGGATAACTAAAATGATTAGGGGTTTGGAACAGGTCCCATATGAAGAGAGGCTAAAGAGACTGGGACTTTTCAGCTTAGAAAAGAGGAGACTGAGGGGGGATATGATAGAGGTCTATAAAATCATGAGTGGTGTGGAGAGGGTGCATAAAGAAAAGTTCTTCATTAGTTCCCATAATAGAAGGACTAGAGGACACCAAATGAAATGAATGGGTAGCAGGCTTCAAACTAATAAAAGAAAGTTCTTCTTCACAAAGCAAATAGTCAACCTATGGAACTCCTTGCCACAGGAGGCTGTGAAGATGAGAACTAGAACAGAGTTTAAAGAGAAGTTAGATAAAGTCATGGAGGTTGGGTCCATGGAGTGCTATTAGCCAGGGGGTAGAAACGGTGTCCCTGGCCTCTGTTTGTGGAAGGCTGGAGATGGATGGCACGAGACAAATGGCTCGGTCATTGTCTTCGTTCCATCCCCTCCGGGGTGCCTAGTGTTGGCCACTGTCGGCAGACAGGCTACTGGGCTAGATGGACCTTTGGTCTGACCCAGTACGGCCATTCTTATGTTCTTATGTTCTAAGCTCAGGGTCAGGGGTCTCACTGGACCAACTTGATTTTCATGCAAAGCTGCTCCTGGGTTCGCATGTGGCCTTTGGTGGCCAGGCTGGCAGCTATCCTGCCCTAGACGGCCGCATTCCTGTGCCTAGTGCAGAGATTGTGGACGTTGGAGGCCTCCCCCCAAACCTCGATGAGGCCCACGATCTCCGCACTAGACCAGGCGGGCACCCGCCTCTTGCGGCCCCGGGCAGGCTCCTGGGAGCCGCCAGCCTGGTCCTGGGAAAAGGGGGAGGGCTGGGTGGCAGCGGGTGGCTGGCTCATGCCGTCCCAGGTGCAGGGTCTGCTGGCTGGGTGCTGGCAGGCTTGCACCTGGCACGGGCACCGTAGCCAGACCGTGGCCCTTTAAGGGCTCCGGGGCTGGGAGGGGGGCAGAAGAGTTTCCCTGGCTTGGCCCAGAGTGGCCACCAGGGCAAGCTGGGAAGGGCTAGCCTCCAACTAGTTCGAATTAAGTGGCTACACAGCCCTTAATTCGAACTACTTAATTCGAACTAGGCGTTAGTCCTCGTAGAATGAGGTTTATCTAGTTCGAATTAAGTGCTCCGCTAGTTCGAATTAAGTTCGAACTAGCGGTTTGCGCGTGTAGTGCCTATGAAAGTTAATTCGAACTAACGGCTGTTATTTCGAATTAACTTTGTAGTGTAGACATACCCTCAGTCTTTTAAATCTCTTCTCATATGGAAGCTGCTCCATTCCTCTAATAATTTTTGTTGTCCTTCTCTAAAATTTTTCCAATTTTGATATATCTTTTTTTTAAATACACCCCAAGGTAATTAATTGTATAGACAACTGGACCTATTTTAGAGGAATGGCAGCGCAATGTATGCTTACTCGGAAAGAGCAATTTTAAGACCTGTCTTCTATGTCATCTCTGAAAATCTTGAAAAGCATTTAGCCTAGATAGAGAAGGTAGAGTTAAGCATCCATATGATAGGTAAATGGTCATCCTAATGGTGAGGAACCAATGCCTTAGTCTACATCACAAGCTAAGATTATGATTTTTTGGAGAACGATTACAATATAAAAAAAAGTATTCAAATGTTTGCTATGGATTTCTGAGAATCAAGCTAAACCATAGGATCTGTTTTTCTCTGATTTTCAAGTGCTGAACATTATCATTTATTGCTAACTTCCAATTGAATTTTGGGTGCTGTGCCCTTCAGAAAATCGGTCCCATGAATACCAACCCTAAGAGTTTAAAAAAAACAGCAAGCAAATGGTCTGGTAGCACTTTATAGACTAACAAAACATGTAGATGGTATCATGAGCTTTCGTGGGCACAGCCCACTTCTTCAGATGACCGGAGTTATAGGAGAAGGGAAGTGGGGGGGGGGGGCGAGAGAAAAATGCTCTGTCGCCCACCCCCCTACCTCTATACATAAAGTATCAGGAGAAAGGGTGCTAAACCTGAGTAGATAAAGATCAAAGTCAGTGGATAGATTGGTAAGGCAGGAAGGATACCATTCAGAAAGCTGTTAGCACCTTCAGTGATAAAGGGTCCAGCTTAAGTAATCTATAGGTTACAAAATTATGGCTCATGGTATACTTGAGTTCACAGAGCAGACCAGAAGCAGGAAACATAGGTTCTTCTTTGTGTGATTGCTCATGTGCATTCCAATTAGGTGTGTGCGCGCAGCATGCACGCGTTGTCGGAAGTTTTTCCCTCAGCAGTACCCTTTGGGCCAGCGGGGAGCCCCTTGGAGTGGTGCCAGTATATCGGCCCATATATACCCCTGCTGGCCCCCTCACCCACCCAGTTCCTTCTTACCATCTTGACGGTCTTTGGAACAACCCTCAGCTTGTCTAGCAATAGTTGTCTTCAGTATTGTTCTCTTTTTCTTCAGTTAGCTTAAGTACCTGCAGTTAAGTTAAAGACTCTTTTGTTGTTCTTTGTTGTTTTCGTGGCTGTTCCCCACCACGGCACACCCTGAGTCCATGGCAGGGCATATCCGGCCTGCAAGGCTTTAAGTCCTGCAAACAGTGCCACAAGCTTATGCCCCAGGGTGATCCTCATTCCTTGTGTTTAAAGTGCTTGGGGGAGAGACACCTCACTGAAGCCTGCAAAATCTGCAAGGCGTTCAAGCCGCGAACGAAACGCGCAAGAGAGTCGCGTCTTAAGATCACCCTTATGGAGGTGGCTCTCCGGCCGGTACTGGCGCTAAAGTCAGCACTGGGTCCTCAAAGCGCACCGGCATCGGTGCGGGACTCCCCCATGCACCGTGCCTCACCGGCCCCACAGAGACCTCGACACCAGTCTCAGTCTCTGGCACCGCAGAAGAGGAGGAGGCCTAACAGGGGACGGTCCCCTACTAGGCACTTGCCCTCCGTGCTCCCTGCAGTGGGGCACGCGGCGCCAGCAAGTCCGGAGCCCAGACCTTCCAGGTTGGATGGATCTTCCTCCCAGCATAGGGAGACGAGCCCCTTGGAGGACTTTCCCGAACCCTCCACACCGGAGGCCTTAGAAGTGGCAAGGGTGCTCATAGACTCTTTCCCCTCGCCGCCCCCTACTCCAACGCCTTCCAGGCAACACGGGACGTTCCAGCACCGGCTGTTGAAACAGACCTCAGCACCGGAGGCCCAGGCCCACTGCCCTCTCCTCCTGGCACTGCCTGAGGCACCACCCAGCGGCGCATCCCTACCAGGACGCGTTACCGGATACACGGCAGTACCATACCCTGGCACCGGCTCACACCGTTCCAGCACCTACCTCTGCACCGGATGTCCACACCATGATGCCACTGCTGCCACCTCGGCACCGTGGGAAACTGGAATCTATGGCCAGGCACGTAGCCGCTCCACAGGTGTCTGCTTCGGCTCCTTCCTGGTCCGCCTCGGAGTACATGTCTGACTCCGAGGCGGAATCTACCTGGTCTTCTCAGGGCTCCTGGTTCCAGTCGCGGCCGCTCCTGTTCATGCACTGCTCCCGGCACCATAGTCCACCTCATCCATACCAGCAGCAATGGACACAACTAGTCCTGGTGCTGGTGCTCCAGCAATCGTGGCCTCCTCAACCTCCAGCCCAGTGGCCATTTTGGTCTCCTTGGGCATATCATCAAGCCCAGGGAAATCCTCCTTCCAGGTCGGCTTCGGTCGCATCGGGTCCTCAGGCCCCTCCCTCGGCGACTCCACTGGTCAGATGGTCAACCTCTGGTCAGTCACTGCCTCCCGGCCAGCAGTCTCCTGGTCCTTCGGGGAGTGCGGCTCCGGTGAGCCAACCTCCCCCACCCTTGTCCGCTTGCTCGTAGCAGGATCTGGCACTTTCGGGGGTATCTGTCGGGGAAGTTCGAAAGGGATCATTGTCATCGTCCCCTGATGAGGCTCTGGGAGACCCTGGACCATCCATGGCCTCTATGGACACCAGGGCCCACCAGGACCTCCTCCAACGTCTGGCCCAAAGTTTGGGAGTCCAGACGGATAGGGTGTCTGATGACTCCGATCCCATGGTGGACATCGTTCTCGTGGACGCCCCCTCTAGAGTGGCCCTCCCGATTAACAAAACAGTGGCCAAGATCTCCAAAGCCTTGTGGCAGACTCCCGCGTCCATCCCCCTCTATGGATAAGCGGGCCGAACAGAGATACTTTGTCCCCCAGGAGCGTAATGAGCATCTTTTTTCCCACCCTCCACTGGGCTTTCTTGTGGTACAAGCCATGAATCAAAGAGAGACAAGGTCAGCCTGCCATTGTCCCTAAGAACAGGGAGGTTAAGAAAACTGACCTCCTAGGCTGGAAGGTCTACATGTCTGGTGGTACCCAGTACCGCACTGCAAACCAACAGGTCCTTTTGTCCCAATATGCGTTTAACACCTGGGTCTCGATGGACAAATTCACAGACCTACTTCCCTGAGAGTTCTGCATAGAATTCAAAGCTCTCCATGAGGAGGGGAGAACGATTTCCAGGGCGGCTCTAGACGTGGCGGACGCTGCTGCCCGAGTAATGGCCTCTGGGGTGGTCTTACGCCACAGTTCCTGGCTACAGGGCTCTGGGGTTCCCCTAGAGTTCCAGAACACCATATAAGACCTCCCTTTTGAAGGCCCCTCACTGTTTTCTGAGCAAATTGACCAGAGGCTCCATGGCCTGAAAGACACCCGTGCTACCCTAAAATCATTGGGCATGAAGGACACCCGGCTACCCTGAGGCATCCCTTCCCTATTAGGAAAGTTCCTAGAGCACCTGCCCCGGGTCCGCGTACCGACTTCTCCCACTGTAGGAGTAGAAGCGGTAACAGCAGGAACAACGGGCGTTGCCCTCGCCCGACTCCTGATCACAAGCAGGGGCCCCCCAACAAACCCGCCGATCCCCATCAGGGGTTTTAACGGGACCTGCGAGGGCAACCTTCCAGTCTTCCCATTTCTCTTCTAGGACCATTTATCCCATTTTACCCCAGCCTGGTGGTCGGTCACTTCGGACCGCTGGGTGCTCGAGATAGTGAAAAGGGGTTATATAATCCCTTTCCACTCGCCTACTCCATCCCTTTTCAGGGACCCCTCTCACGAGCCTCTGCTTCAAGAGGAGGTCCAACATCTCCTTGCAATAGGGACGATAGAACGCATTCCCACCGAGTTTGGAGGGAGGGAGTTCTATTCCCGCTACTTTCTGGTCCCAAAAGCCAAAGGGGGCCGGCGTCCCATCCTGGACCTAAGAGCCCTCAACTCCTTCATTGCCAAAGCAAAGTTCAAAATGGTAACATTGGTGTCCATAATTCCCTCACTAGCCCCCGGAGACTGGTACGCTGCCCTCGACTTAAAAGACGCTTACTTTCACATTTCCATTGCCCCCCACCACCGCAAATTCCTCAGATTTACTGTGGGCCCAGACCACTACCAATTCACAACCCTCCCGTTTGGTATTTCCACGGCCCCTCAGGTCTTCACCAAGTGCATGGCAGTGGTAGCCGCTGCACTCAGAAAAAGGGGTATCCAGGTGTTCCCCTATCTAGATGACTGGCTCCTGAGGGGTGGTGCGCGCACTCTTCGATGATCTAGGTCTTTTGTTAAACCTGGACACGTCTTCCCTAATGCCCACTCCGATAATAGAGTTTGTGGGAGCCACCCTGGACTCTAACTCGGTGAGAGCCTCCCTACCCAGCTCCCGGTTTCTCGCGATACAGGCAGCAGTCAGGGAGCTCCAGAACTTTTCAGTGACTACCGCCCAGACTTGCATGCGCCTCCTGGGTCTCATGGCCACATGCACTTATGTAGTGCAACACGCCAGGCTGCGCATGCGCCCACTACAGACGTGGCTATCGTGAGCCCACAACCCGGTCGTCCATTCATGGGTCAGAGTGGTGATGGTCCCCGCTCCCATCCTTCTCATGCTGAACTGGTGGACCAACCAGGCAGAAGTCTCCGCGCGGGTACCTTTTTCCAGGCTGGTACCGTCCACCTGACTCGTCATGGATGCGTCGGACACCGGCTGGGGAGCCCACCTGGGAGACCTTCACGCACAAGAAATGTGGTCTGCGGACGAGATCTCCCTGCGTATCAGGGAGCTCCAGGCAGTCTGACTGGCTTGTGCGGTTTTCCTTCCCCCACCTCAGTGGCAAGTCTGTCCCCGTACTATCGGACAACAAGACAGCGGTGCTTGGAGGCGATTCACCTTTGGGAGCTTTGCATCGAGGCAGATATCCACCTGATGGCCTCTTACCTCCCAATCTCCCAAAACATCCTGGTGGACAGACTGAGCAGGTCCTTTGCAGGACACAAATAGTCTTTGAGGTGGGATGTAGCCCAATCTATCTTCCATGCGTGGGGGTCTCCCCATCTGGACCTCTTCGCTACAGAGCAGAACAGGAAGTGCCACCGATTCTGCTCCCTCATGGGACAGGGACAGGGCTCACTGGGAGATGCTCTCCTTCTCCCCTGGCCGCAGGGCCTACTATATGCCTTCCCACCAATTCCGCTAATCCACAAGGTCTTACTCAGGGTGCAGGAGTTCAGGGTGTCCCTGATTTTAATCGCCCCGGCCTGGCCCAAGCAACACTCGTTCTCAACCCACCCCAACCTGTCATGTGAGAGACCCATGGCCCTCTCACTGCTCCCAGACCTGATTACCCAGGACTCAGGCAGGCTCCGCCACCTGGACCTGCACTTGCTGCATTTGACAGCGTGGAAGCTCCGTGGCTAACGGCCGAGGAACTTCAGTGCTCGGAACGGGTCCAGGAAGTCCTACTGGGTAGCAGGTAGCCCTCCACTAGGACCACATACCTGGCTAAGTGGAAACGGTTCTGTATCTGGGCTGCCCAGAAGCGGGTACACGCAAGGCAAACTGCGATCCCCTTGATCCTGGATTACCTGTTAGACCTTAGGCTACAGGACCTCTCTTCCTTCCTCCATCAAGTTCACTTGGCGGCCATTTCGGCCTTCCATCCAGGAGAAGGGGGGAAAACTCTGTTTGCTAACCAATGGTCAACAGGTTTCTGAAAGGGTTGGACAGGCTGTACCCACACATCGGCCAGCCCATTCCCCAATGGAACCTAAACCTGGTCCTTTCCAAACTTATGGGACCCCCGTTCGAACCGTTAGCGACGTGTTCCCTTCTATACCTGTTGTATAAGGTGTCTCTCCTGGTGGCTCTCACATCCGCCAGGTGGGTATCTGAACTCACGGCGCTCACCTCGGATCCCCCCTACACAGGGCCGGACTGAGGGGTGGGCGAGCCGGGCAGCTGCCCAGGGCGCCAGCTGATGGGGGGCGCCTGATGGCAGCTGTAAGGGGCGCATGGCGTCCCTTATAGCTGCCATCAGGCACCGTGCGCCCACCTCCCACAGCAACGGCCCCACGCGCCAGCCAGCAGCGCCCTTCTCCCCACGGCCACGGGGCCCTGCACAGCCCGGTGCGTGCGCCAGCAGCGGTAGCCAGGCCGGGCTGGGCAGTGCATGTGCTGTGAGCCCCACGGGTGGGCCCGCGCATGCACCGTGGGCCCGGGGCACCAAAATGGCTCAGGCCGGCCCTGCCCCTACACAGTGTTTTTTAAAGACAAGGTTAGGCTCCGCCCCCACCCAGCCTTTCTACCTAAGGTGGTGTCTTCCTTTCACATCTCCCAGGACATTCTCCTGCCAGTTTTTTACCCCAAGCTGCATGCGTCTGGGAAAGAGCAGGCTTTATACACTTTACACACAGGCTTTACACATACAGGGCATTAGCTTTTTACTTAGAAAGGACAAAACCATTCAGGAAGTCACCGCAACTCTTTGTGGCCATCACCGAATGGGCAAGGGGTCAACCCGTGTCCTCGCAGTGGATCTCCTCCTGGATAACCACTTCTATCAAGGAGTGCTATGCCCTAGCGGGGGTACTGGCCCCACGCATTAGAGCGCACTCCATGAGAGCTGTGGCAGCCTCCACCGCTTTCATGGTGCAGGTTCCCATCCTGGACATCTGCAGAGCCGCAACATGGTCCTCTGTCCATACTTTTGTCAATCACCATGCGCTAATGCATCAAGCCAGGGAAGGTGCTGCCCTGGGCAGGGCGGTCCTCCACTCCTCTGTAGCTTCAACATCTGGCCCTCCTCCATAGGTTCTGCTTTGGAGTCACCTAATTGGAATGCACATGAGCAATCACTCGAAGAAGAAAGAACAGTTACTTACCTTGTAACTGTGATTCTTCAAGATGTGTTGCTCATGTCCATTCCAAATCCTCGCCCGCCGCCCTTTCTCCAGATTATTCCAGTAAGAAGGAACTGAGTAGGTGAGGGGGCCAGCAGGGGTATATATAGGCCGATATACCAGCGCCACTCCAGCGGGCTCCCCGCTGGCCCTAAGGGTACTTCTGAGACAAAAACTTCCAACAACGCATGCACGCTGCGTGCACACACCTAATTAGAATGGACATAAGCAACACATCTAGAATCACAGTTACGAGGTAAGTAACCATTCTTTTTAAGAAATTATCATTTATATGGTACCATTAGTTTGTGTGGTGCTTCATAAATAATTGCTTATTCATATGCATGATTTTACTCACACAAATAGTGTAATCGAGCCTACTCCTATACATAAAGTAACTCATTCATAGGTGTTTGGAGATTGTCCTTGCCATATCTACATTTGTCATGTAATCAAAGTTACACTCAGGTTGAAGTATTTGCAAAGTTGAAGATATTACAATAGATTGCAAGATAGGTGACCATGGGATGAATAAAATGTTTATAAAATCAGATGAGGAAGCTTCTTTGGTTGTGTAGCTTGCACTGCATAGTTTCTGCTGTAATTATTTTACTTCATGTTAGTTAGTTTAAGATGTTGAGTTAAATATTTAGCAGAGGATCTGTGTTAGAATCTGAAGAAGAGGATAGTAACAAGGAGTTAGAAATAGAGGTATGTAATTAAAATTTTAAGAGGTTTTATTTTTCAGCAGCTATGGGAAATAGGGAGGGTAGAATGGACAGCTGAGATGTTTGGTTTAAGTGCTTTTAATGTTTACAATCAAATCCTGGATGACTACTGTGCATGGAATTTAGGAAGTTAAAGGAATATCTGCAAGTGTTGTGTGCTCTAGTGTAGGCGGTCATACATTTTGTGTGTCAGAAGGGAACTTTTCATTGATTGTGGTTTGTTTTTCCTCTATATTGATTGTGAACTTTGCTGTTTTGCATTCACAGGACTGTTTTCAAACTTTTATGGCATAAAAAAGGTGTTTTGTTAATTTTTGGTTTGTTATTTTGTTTTTTTAGTTTACATTTTTAAAAAGTTTGGAAAATGTGCAATAAAGATGGCAGAATTGTCATTAAAAAGTTCTTGACAAGGAGGCCCTTGATGCTGGTCATCTGGTTTCACACCACTGTGTAAAATAATATAAAAAGCAATATAGAAGAAAGCTAGAGCAGGTAAAATTATTCCACTAAGTATTCATTATGTGGGCTCCCTTTACTATAGGAGCCTCTGACTTTTACTGGAAGGATCATTGGTCCTGCAATCTAGCCTAGAGACTTGGGGAAAAGGAGGGAAACTGTTGCTCTCTTAAAGGCAGTGCAGGAAGAGAGTTGGTGGGCACCAGTTTGGAGAAAGGAGCCAGATTGCTGGCGTGGAGCCTTTTCCAGTCCAAGAACTGCTGCTGGAAGCTAGAGCCTACTGTTCGGATCCTGCTGGGCTTGGATCTAGCAGGCTGCTTCACGGGCTGTGGGTGTGATTGTCCCTGGAAGGGAGAGACCCTGGCTGTGCTTGTGGCTGAGAATGGCCTGCATAGAAGTAACTGTGAGCAACTATGGCTATTTGGAATAGTGCTGACTGGGACAGAGCACAGAAGACAGATTGACTCTGGGTCCAAAGAGGAGCAGAATGATCTGCCCAGGGAACCAGAGTTGCTGCCTTGCCTGGACTGGCAATCTAGCTTGGATTGATGACACAGACACCATCTACACAGTGCTATCTCCATTCCAGCTGCCGCCCTGCAAGCACCCCCACACAAGCAAGTGTCTGGGACTCTGAGATCCAGAGGAGTACACACTTGGGTTAAATGGTGGCAGTGTTAATGCCAGTTAGATAAGTTTAATTTATTTCTGTGTACTTTGCTAATTGTTTTTATTCAATTTCAGTCTGTTAAGCTCTGTTTCTTTAAGTTGTTAAGTAAAGGTGTGTTAATTACAATTTAATCAATTAGATGTTTTGGTGTTAAATCCAGATTATTGCTGGAATGACTTTATTCGCAGAAGCTCCCAAAGCATACCGTTAAGAGTGTACAGGGGCAGCCAGGTGGAGGCATCACCTCTGTATGTATCTTTAGAACAAGGGATTGCAGCAAGGGGACAAGGGGATAGGGGATCACCTCTGGAATACTCAGGATCTCCTTTAATGTTAAAAACAGGTGTGCCCAGGCACACAGGTGAGTGTTGCCTACTCCTGAGTAACCCAGGAAAGAGGGGGTTACAATTAAAACTAAAGAGTTCATAAAATTAAGACATTTAATTTTAAAGCAGTCTTTTTTTCTCCTCATTAAATGAACATATATGCTAATATGAAATGCCATTGCCATGATACCGCCTTTTGGTCTAGATTGCCTCCCCCGTAAAAATTAATAAAATACATTTTCAGGCACAAAACACTGAATTTTCATTTTGTCATTCAGCAATGAGTCATTCAGTATAGTCTGAAGCAGACCATCAGACGTACTATATCTCCCAGGGTAATTTGATGAAGTTTGCCAATTGTAAAATTGCTTTGCATGTACTCTATTGCACTGAATTGGCACTGTCAGAAGCAGCACTTCTTGTCATTTACAAAGGAAGCCCAGATTTAGGGAGTACTGACTCACAGCTGTAGGATACCAGCAGCTGGTAAATTTAATCTATTAAAAAGTGATGAGTACTTTCACACAGCTGATTGGAACACTCCTCACTCATTCTTCAGCTCTCAAATGGGAGATCCTTTTTGCAGTTGATTTTGAGTGGTTTCTACCTGGGATTTATTTAAGAAATCTTCTTTTCAATAATTACCTTGACTATTTAGAAATAAGGATAAGTTTATATATAGAAGTCTAACATTCCATAAAGTTTTTGTGATTGCCTCTACTAGGAGAGACCATCAAGACTGAAGTTAATAATGTATGTTTGAGCTCTCAAAAAGATCTTTTAAATGTATCACATGCCTACCTACTGCTATGCTAATTGATCAATAAAACAGCTGAACCATCATCTTCAAAAGTAGTTATTTATTTATTCTTCCTGCTGGGAAATTATGTCTAGGAAAGGAACCAACAGAAGAATAGAATAGGGATATCATAAAAAAGTAAAAGAAAATGATGAAAATAAATTTCACAGACTTTTTTTATGTTCAACAGACAAAATGAGGTACAATAATAAATGAATTCATGTCTCAGGAAAAACTCTGGCATTTATTTATTACCAGGTGGTGATAAATGTTTATTGCTGAACTATTATCTTTTTATAACTGTTTTTAAAATGATGGCATCTGTGTATTTGTTATTCACTGTTATAATAAACCATAAAAACATCAGCATTTTATTAAGATTTTCAGTGTTCCAGAGTTTCTAACTAATCAAGTAAATACATACTGTTTGTAGTTTGCAATTCAAATAAACCTGTTAAAAGAAAAATGGATATGTAGTGGATTAAATCGCACTAATACAAACACTGATACATGGAAGAGAACTGATGATAAGACTACACAAAAATTAAACAGGAATATAAACAGATTAGCAAATGAGATGAGCAAGGCTTGATTCATGTATCCTATAAACCTGTGCTTCACACCCCAGTTCCTGGAATCATAATTTTGTAGCAATTTCAGCTTTTTTTTTTTAAAGTGCGGTTCTAGCCCTCATGGTTTCTAAGAAAAACTTAAAAGTGTAACTGATTCAATCATATCTGAGTCTGCAAGCAGCCTGAGTAAGAGCTCTGAAAAAGGGGAGTGCCTCATTCATTTCTCAGACATATTAACTTGAAAATGCACTGCTCTGGTGGCCCTCACATATAGTACCACAATGGGGTTTGGCAAGAGAAAAAACATGATGTGGTCCCAGACAACCCACCCAAGCAGATATACCTCAGATATCGGAATAGGTATTGGGGAGCCCCTTGCTGTTTGTGAGGAAAATGGGATTCCTGGTGCTATGCATGGAGGAGAGAGAGGGAGCCCAAAACCATTATCTCTGCTGCATATGGAAGAGGAGGAAACTGCCACCATCCTCACTACAAAGCAAGGAGCAAAGAGCCATGGTATAAGAGAGGAATCACAGGAAGGGCTGATGTCATGTTGTGTTTAGAGTGCTGAGTGGCCTTATTTTGACTCTGGAGCTGAAGTCAATGTTTTCTTCAGATGATATTGTTCACTCCTAATACTGTCTGTGCAAGCAGATCCTTGTGTCCATGAGGCCACTGGGATATTGTACCAGCAGAGATGTTTGCCCATATGGATACAATTGAAAAATTATTTGATTACATAGATAATTGAATTTAATTAATCAGAAGTACTATAAAACATGACTAACTATTATATAGAGAAGAAATGAGGTACAAGCCAATGAAAGTAAATAACTACAACTCTTGGGGAGGGGGAATATTGAGAAGGAGGTAAAAAATATCTTTAGATGGGAAGATTTCATAAAATACTGTTGCACGACAGTATATCCTGAAGTGATTGGTACCTTTATTTCTCAATGAACTCAGTGGTTGATTTGGTCTTCCCTCTTCCTACTTGTGTAATTCCCATTAGGTTACATATACAGACTGAGTTTGATAGGCACTGTAGCTTTGATTTTGTTAAATTCAAAACCTTACTGCAGATGGGGATAACACAAACTCTTGACATTCCATCACAGACACAGGAAAACCAACCTTAGAATCAAAGTACATCCATCTGGGTCTGGGATTAAATTATGTTACTAGATTGTTTTAAAAGGGTGTAAGAGATTGAGAGGAAAAGGAATGCATTTATCCCTGCTTTGAAATATTTAGATGTGTATATGGTTTTTCTCATTTCTTATGTCTGATTTCTTCTTAAATCGTATGTAAGTGTACCAGGTGTTTTACAATAAGAGACAAATATGCAAAGTACAATTTGTGTTTCCTGTATTTTGTTTGAAAGTTCAAGTTGGTTCTTATTTTGCCGGAGGTGTGATTCCCTACTTTAGTTCTTGTATATTCACCAGAAGTAACTTTTTTTTAAAGGTGTCTAATTTTCCAAGTCTGTATATTCAGAGAGACAGAACATCTCTGGGCTTAGGCAGTAGATAGCTTATTGATACGCATCCTTCATAAAAAGCAAGGTAATCACTAATGGATTTTCCTTTCTTAACCCCCTAGGAGATCATACACAAAAACTGATAAAGAGATTTCCCCATATCTGTAGTTCTCACATTTCTTCATTGAGCTTCATAATTTTTTTATATTGAGATATGATGTCTTCCTGCCCAACTCATCAGTAGCTCAAAGAGGCAGCCTGGCTCGGGGGGGGGGGGTACCATACTGGGAGTTAGGGGACCTAACATCTCTTCTTGACTCTGTCACTCTCTTGCTTAGTGACCTCTGACAAATCATTTAACTTTTGTTTATCCATGTGTAAAATGTGGCTGGCAATACTCACCACAGTGTGCTTTAAGATCTACAGATGAAAAGGGTTAACTATGATTTTAATTATGCAGTGTGTCATATACTAAAACTTAAATTTTAGGTGACATGTCTATGGATGCAGTTAGAAAAATGTCTTAACATGTTAATGTTTAGTGAAAGCAAAGCTTATTTCTACCCAACTCAGCATATAATTTATTTTACTAATGATTTGTGTACAAAAAGGAGCATGATAGGAACTTTGAATACAGATAGGAAAAGAAGGTCCTTGCCCTGAACATTTTGCAACCTAAATAGATAACGTGCAATTTCATAACGGGTTAAGTATAAGAAAAGCAACTGATTTTTTCCTCACATGTCTTGTTAGTTCCATGATTCTATTCTATTGGGAAAAGTAGGGTTTGTGGTCTTTCTGAAAGAAATATATTATTTAAAGGAAAACTTGAATAGAGGAAAGATGAGGTATAGTGGACTGGATTGTATTCTGTGTAAAATGATAAAATGCAAACATAAATCCTTATCTGTTCTCCAGGAGAACATTGCCATTTGGAAAGAGCTTATAAAACTTTGGCAAACTGATGAAATGTATAATATCTGAATTCCAGTATTCTAGTTGTCTTCAGTAATTTTAAAAGTTGTTTCTACCTGCTAAACACTGAAAATCTTGCATTTTTGGTACAGCAAGAGGACATGTCATATTCCAAATAATTCAGCTGTTAAAAGGGGTTATAAAAACATTTCAGTGAGGGCTGTTGATTAATTGCAGTTAACTCAGGAAATGAACTAAAAAATTAATCATGATTAATCACAGTTTTATTCACTGTTAAAAATAGAATATCAATTGAAATGTACTAAATAGTTTTAGATATTTTTCTGCATTTTCTAATGTATTTAAATTGCAACACATAATACGAAGTGTACAGTGCTCACTTTATATTATTTTTATTGCAAATATTTGCCCCATGAAAATGATAAAAAGATAAATACATATTTTTCAATTCACTTCATACAAGTACTGTAGTGGAATCTCGTTATCGTGAAAGTGCAACTTAGATGATTGCATTCAAACTCTTCCCCAGCTGCCCCAAAAAAGTTAAATTTTAGAGTCTACAAGTCCATTGAGTCATACTTCTTGTTCTGCCAATTCCTCAGAGAAACAAGTTGTGTGAGCAGCACACTCTTGGCAGCACTGAGGGCTGAGATGGGGGCCGGCACTGAGGGCTGCCTAGCCCAGTCTCTCCGCTTCTGCTCAAGGCCACTCCCCTTCCTCTCAAACCCTCTGTTTAGAACTTTCAGAATGTCATGCAATAATATTAACAGCTTCCATTAATGTATTTGATCTAATTCTGCAACTCAGCTCACTTTTGAGAGGTAACCAGGGTGTGGTTTGTTTTTTTTTTTTAATGAAAATTCTTACCATGTTATCATGGCACATGTATCTGACCTGTCAGCTTTGTTCTAACTCTCAAACAATACTTATAAAGCAATGAGTCACAGCCTAGGCTAGTGAGTGGTCTATATGAGTGGTCCTTCTTCCTATGAGTGAGTCCCTTCTTCCTATGAGTGAGTCGTAAGATTATTGTAACTAAGATGGTTTCTCAGGATAGGGTAGTTGAATTAACTGCATTTCCTTACCTAGAATTTGTGGGTGGTGCTGATTGAACCATAGCAGCACTTGATTAGATGCAGAAGATGTACATGGCTCTCACAATGTTGTGTGCAATCAGCATTCACCTCACTTCATGGGCCCTTCCTTTACACGTGTGTCACTTTTTTGTAATACTGATGGGGGGAAAAAAACAATAGGCAGAAAAAAAAAGCAAAATCTGGCAACCCTGCATGTGGGCAATGGTAAACAAAATGTCTCGGGAGCCACAAATATAACCTCAATGGGTCACATGTGGCCCTTCGCTGTGGTTGCCCAACACTGCTATAGTGTCTTAAGGGGAATGGAACTTCACTTGGACATTTGTGGGATCTTTGGTTAAATTAAATATATATCTAAATTATTCTTTAGCAAGGAAATCAGGCATGCCACAGGTTTGGTTACTACCTTCTTGCACAACATTGGTGTGTGAGTTTTGGGGAAGTTACTGAAGCTTTGTCTATCAAGCCTCCTTTGAGCTGGAAGCCTAGGAAGAGTGAATATTTAAGCAACACAGGGACCTGCTCTTCTCTAGAGAGTGAAGTGTCTGCCTTGCAGTAAGGCACTACCAATGAGTATTGAAGCTATTAAAGTTAGTTAGGGAAGGTGGTTGACATAAAAAACATACTGAACACTTAACCAAAAACAACTGAGGAGAGTTGGCAGTTTTTCAAAGGGACATTATTAAGGGCCCAAAAGCAAGCTATTCCACTGCATCGGAAAGATAGAAAATATGGCAAAAGACCGCCTTGACTTAACCACAAAATCTTGCATGATCTAAAAATAAAAAAGGAGTCATATAAAAAATAGAAAGTAGGACAAAATACAAAGGATGAATATAGGCAAACAACACAGGAATGCAGGGGTAAGATAGGCAAAGGCACAAAATGAGCTCAAACTAGCTACGGGAATAAAGGGAAACAAGAAGACTTTTTATAAATATATTAGAAGCAAGAGGAAGACCAAGGACAGGGTAGGCCCACTGGTCAGTGAGGAGGGAGAAACAGTAACAGGAAACTTGGAAATGGCAGAGATGCTTAATGACTTCTTTGTTTCGGTCTTCACCGAGAAGTCTGAAGGAATGCCTAACATAGTGAATGCTAGTGGGAAGGGGGTAGGTTTAGAAGATAAAATAAAAAAAGAACAAGTTAAAAATCACCTAGAAAAGTTAGATGCCTGCAAGTTACCAGGGCTTGATGAAATGCATCCTAGAATACTCAAGGAGCTGATAGAGGAGGTATCTGAGCCTCTAGCTATCATCTTTGGAAAATCATGGGAGACAGGAGAGATTCCAGAAGACTGGAAAAGGGCAAATATAGTGCCCATTTATAAAAAGGGAAATAAGAACAACCCAGGAAACTACAGACCAGTTAGTTTAACTTCTGTGCCAGGGAAGATAATGGAGCAAGTAATTAAGGAAATCATCTGTAAACACTTGGAAGGTGGCAAGGTGATAGGGAACAGCCAGCATGGATCTGTAAAGAACAAATCGTGTCAAACCAATCTGATTGCTTTCTTTGATAGGATAACGAGTCTTGTGGATAAGGGAGAAGTGGTGGATGTGGTATACCTAGACTTTAGTAAGGCATTTGATACGGTCTTGCATGATATTCTTATCAATAAACTAGGCTAATACAACTTAGATGGGGCTACTATAAGGTGGGTGCATAACTGGCTGGATAACCGTACTCAGAGAGTAGTTAGTAATGGTTCACAATCCTGCTGGAGAGGTATAACAAGTGGGGTTCCACGGGGGTCTGTTTTGGGACCGGCTCTGTTCAGTTATCTTCTTCAACAATTTAGATATTGGCATAGAAAGTACACTTATTAAGTTTGCAGATGATACCAAGCTGGGAGGGGTTGCAACTGCTCTGGAGGGTAGGGTCATAATTCAAAATGATCTGGACAAATTGGAGAAATGGTCTGAGATAAACAGGATGAAGTTTAATAAAGACAAATGCAAAGTGTTCCACTTAGGAAGGAACAATCAGTTTCATACATACAGAATGGGAAACGACTGTCTAGGAAGGAATATGGCAGAAAGGGATATAGGGGTTATAGCGGACCACAAGCTGAATATGAGTCAGCAGTATGATGCTGTTGCAAAAAAAAGCAAACATGATTCTGGGATGCATTAACAGGTGTGTTGTGAGCAAGACACAAGAAGTCATTCTTCCGCTCTACTCTGGGCTGGTTAGGCCTCAGTTGGAGTATTGTGTCCAGTTCTGGGTACCACATTTCAAGAAAGATGTGGAGAAATTGGAGAGGGTCCAGAGAAGAGCAACAAGAATGATTAAAGGTCTAGAGAACATGACCTGTGAAGGAAAGCTGAAAGAATTGGGTTTGTTTAGTTTAAAAAAGAGAAGATTGAGGGGGGACATGATAGCCGTTTTCAGGTATCTAAAAGGGTGTCATAAGGAGGAGGGAGAAAACTTGTTCCTCTTGGCCTCTGAGGATAGAACAAGAAGCAATGGGCTTAAACTGCAGCAAGGGAGGCTTAGGTTGGACATTAGGAAAAAGTTTCTAACTGTCAGGGTAGTCAAACACTGGAATAAATTGCTCAGGGAGGTTGTGGAATCTCCATCTCTGGAGATATTTAAGAGTAGGTTAGATAAATGTCTATTGGGGATGGTCTAGACAGTATTGGGTCCTGCCATGAGGGCAGGGGACTGGATTCGATGACCTTTTGAGGTCCCTTCCAGTTCTAGTATTCTATGATTCTATGTCAGGCCTACAATATTCATAATTCATCCATCTGATATAGTGAGTTAGTTTATGTATTGGTATATTTGTTATCTTGATTCCAGTGTCATTTCTTTTATCTTTATCCCTATTTGTACTACTACTTTTAAATCAACCCTATTCTTTCCCTTCCTAAAATGTTAGTTTCTTCTAAAAGCTGGTCAGTCCTTACCTCTTTTTAATGGTTCATATCCTACGTATCCTTTATTCAGTTAAATAGTAGGTGGAAGCATTGTGTACAAAGAATGCAGTTTAGCTCTAGCATCCATCAAGCTAAGCATGGGGAACTGCCATCAGTCCAAAGAGCACAATGAAATCTCTTCTCACTAGCCATCAAGTGGGCCACAAATAAGCTTAAAGAGGACCAGTAATTAGACTCTATCCTGCTTGAGATGCCAGAAGTAGACTAGGTTGCTGGTCCAGCCATCAGGAGATGTGATGAATTCTGTTCCTCATTTGGCCAGTAACTCACTGTATGAATGTAGGTAAATCAATACAGCTGTCTCTGGTCCTGGTTTCTTCTGATCCTATCTCTGTTGTGTATTTAGTTTTTATGCTGCAATTATTTAACAGATGCCTAACTTGACTTACAGATTGAGAGTAGTTCCTTGGACTTCAGTAGAACTACTTACTATGCACAAATTTAAGTATGAATGCAGTCCCCGTCCCCCCCCGGGATCAGGTCCCTATAATGTAAGCTCTTACTGGGTATTTATGCAGTGCCAAGCACAATGGAGTTCCAGTCTCAGTTGGGGTTCTACTATAATATAAAAATAAGTGATCCCTTTACAAAGCAAAAAGACATGCAGATAATTGGTGCACCTGATGAGTGGTTCCCTGAAAAATAAAAGTTGTCAGATGTTATTGCTAAGAGAGCCACAAATGTCACGCTAAGTTGCTCAGCTTCTTCATGTCAGATAGCATTCATTACCAATATTAATTGAAATTATTTTTTCATTTGTGTTCACTGATTTTACATGTGGCTGATCAAATATAATATTATTTATCATTTTAATATAGGTGGAATTATAAAAAAGATTAGTCTGATTAAAATTATATAAATATCTACATAGTTTGGAAATGGCTTCTCTCCTCTTATGCAATGGGATGCATCCAACTCCTAGAATGACTGATGAAATAGGATTTTTTTTAATGAAAGTTTTCCCTTTGTTGTGTTCAACTGGAAAGGGGAAAGTGAAAAAGAAGATGAATTTCATCATCTGAAACTGCCGTTAAGATAGTGTTTACTGCAAAGTAGAGGTGCAACCAAGTACTAATTTTTGGATGACTTTCTTACCCATAGAGGGGTCACAACACATTAGGGTTAATGTGTATTGTTTGTGTGGCATGGGAGAGCTCAAACCTTCTCTGCCTCTATCATAAGTGTCCTGCTGATAAAAACCTTGGTCTCCGACACTATATTCCATCACCACTAAACTTACTAGGCCACATTCTTAGTTGATGAAAAATAGTATAGGAAAGGAGGATCAACTGTGGATCTGATCACCGTTAAAATATTTATCTCCTGTTTTATAATGTATCTACAGAAAGTATGAGGAAATTTGTTATGCTCACCTACCATATAAATGGTGAAAGGAAAATAAATATGTGTGTGTGGCCTGGGGGGGGAGTTGTTGGCTTTGGTTTAAAAAAATACAGGAGACTGAGAGTATGTCTACACTACAGCGTTATTTTGAAATATCTTATTTTGAAATCGTTATTTTGAAATAACGTGTCTAGACACAAAATGCATTTTGAAATAGTGTTATGCAATTTCGAAATAGTGCATCCACACTGATAGGATGCTGAATCGTATTTAAGGCCAGCCGGAACTGGTTCTGGCAGGGCATTAGGTCAGGAGTTACCTTGTGTGGCTGCTTGAGGCAATCTGAGACCTGTGCTTAAAGGGACCCCCCGGACAGCCGGTTCTAAGGTTTCCCTGCTTGCTTGCCTATCTCGCTGAGGGACAGCAAAGCATTTTTTTCTCTGTGTGCTCTGGTTGCCCTCACTCAGCACAACACAGCACTCTGCAGCCTGGAGCTGGAGCCACCCCTGAGCACTCTGGTGCTTCTCCTGGATGTGTTGCTGCAAGCCTGGCAGCATGTTCTACAGGCAGTAACAGTCTCCCTGATGTGCCCCACTGGGGGCTTGTGCCTCATTCCTACCTCACGTTCTTCCACTTATCCCTCCCTAACCCCCCTTCCTGCTGTACAATAAAAGAAACGTGTTCATTACAACAAAGCCTCTTTATTGAACAAAACTGGGGTAGGGGGAGAATGAAACTGAGGTGAGACTGGGGAAAGAAGGTGGGAGAGGGAAGGAGGGAGGGTGGGAGAGGGAAGGGGGAAACCTGGGAGGGAGGGAGCTGGTAAGGGGAGGAAGAGGGAGGAGAAGCTCAGGGCTCAGGGTTGGGGGCCTCGGTGTCCCTGGGGGTGTGGGGAGGGTGGTGAGGAAGAAGTGGGAGTGGGAGAAGGAGTGGGAGGAGGAGCGGTAGCTGGGGAGGCAGCAGGGGCTGGAGCAGCAGGAGGCAGCAAGCTCTGCCCCAGGGTCGATGACCACCTGGGGGGGCACGGACCATCCTGCCCCCCAGGATGCAGTCCATGGCATCAAAATAGGGGCAGGGGTTTGGGTCTGCCCCTGGTTGGGAGCTGCCCTCTGTGGCCCTGGCATACGCCTGATGCAGCTCCTTTATTTTCATGTAAACCTGCTCCTGGGTTCGCATGTTGCCTTTGGTGGCCAGGCTGGCAGACATCCGCCTGTAGATGGCCGCGTTCCTCCATTTAGTGCGGAGATCATGGACATTGGAGGCATCCCCCCAAACCTGAATTAGGTCTCTGTTCTCCGCACTGGACCAGGTTAGGCACCCGCCTTTTCCGGCCCCTGGCAGGCTTCTGGGAGCTGGCAGACTGGTCCTGGGGAGTGGTGGAGGGCTGACTGGCACTGGCTGCCTGGCTCCTCCTGGGGCCACTGGGTCAGGTGCAGCGATTGCTGGCTCTGGGCTGGCAGGCTCGGAGCTGGCACAGGCACTGTGGCCAGAGTCTACCCCTTTAAGGGCTCCGGGGTGCGGGGAGGAGGGAGAGGAGTTTTCTTGGTTGTGCCCAGAGTGGCCACCAGGGCACCCTGGGAAGGGCTGGAGGCTCCCTATTTCGAAATAAGCGTCTACACAGTGCTTATTTCGAAATAGCAATTTCAAAACTGGCAGTATTCCTCGTGGAATGAGGTTTACCAATTTCGAAATAAGCCCTCTGCTATTTCGATTTAATTTCGAAATAGTGGTTTGGCTGTGTAGACACTGGTAAAGTTATTTCGAAATAACAGCTGTTATTTCGAAATAACTTTGCTGTGTAGACATACCCTGAGTGAAGTGACAGCGGTTGTCATGAACTTTTCTGGGTATTTCAGGTCAAAGCCTATTTTTTATCTTTGTCAAGTGGTTAAAATGATATTGTAACTCCAACGGAGAGTGATTTTTTTTTTAGATAGTATAATTTTATTTCCTGGAAGAACCATTAATTGGGAGGAGGTATAACATTCTTGGGCTAATTTTGACAAGGATGTTCCTATACATAGCAGTTTAAAACGGATTAAATGTAAGAGACATGAATAGCTGGTCTTTCAACATCTTTTGTAAGAGCTTATTTAAACAAAATTCAGGACAGCATAACAATAAAGGGAAGGAGTAACACTCAGAATAAAACACAAAGAATAGACAAGCATCTCTAGAGGTTTACTTGGGGGACTGTCCATAATAAATTAAAATCATAAACTCTTCTCTAAGGTTCATTAAATGTCAGTACTTCTTAATTAGCTGGCATGTTTGCCTTGAAAGAACACTGGACATTATATAAGTTGTCTAGAAGACAAAAACATAACAAAAAGTGTATTTTCTACATTGTGTTGCTGTACTTGACAGAGAGATGAATGTCAATTTAAGGCTTAGGCCATTCTTTACCATTGTAGCTTCATTTTAATTGATCGCATTGATTGATTGTGTTGCCATGGTAGATGTAGTAGATGCTGCATTCAGTAAACCTTCCATAAATATCAAGGGAGAAAACATTTTAAAGATATTAACAAGCAAGGTAAAACTTGATCTTCATTCTTGCTTGTTAGAAGGTGAAGAACATCTTCCCAAGTATTGAGAAATCTCCTTTTATGCTGAATTCTCTGTCTTGTTTCTAGTTCTTGCTTTCTAATAAGCATCTAGTATTTAGATCAAGGGTAGGGAACCTCAGGCCCTGGGGCCAGATGCGGCCCCCAGCTTGCTTGGATCCAGTCCTTGAGGCTCAGGGCTCCCCCTCTAGTATTGGGCAGCCTGCACTGGTGCTACAGCCCCCCACTGCAGGGCTGGAGCACACAAAATTTACTAGCCTGGGCCCCCAGGCTCTGGTGTGTAAGGGGAAATGTGGACAGTGTTTTACTCCTCAGTCCGGACCACGCCAGTGAAGGTTTTTGATTTTGTTTGTTTTTTTGCTTCTCATTTGTATGTGGCCCTGACTGACCTTTCTGTGAGTCAGTGGCCCGACAACAAAAAAGGTTCCCTACCCCTGATTTAGATGGATGGAACTGAATAGGCCTATATTTCTAGCTTCCAGAAATTTGGGCTGAAAATTAGTGTGGTGTTTTAGATGCTGCTTGTAATCATTAGAACTGGGATCGTTGGCTATTGGGAGTCTGGAAGCACAGGAAACAGGAAGGAGTGGGGAGGAGATTGGGAGGGGCTGAGTGAGAGCTACTGAAGGGATGCAGTAGCTTTGTAAAGAGGCTCCACTTTTGGTAAATAAAGTCCTGTTGAAGTTTGTTAGTACCTTGCTTGCATGATACAACATTTTGGCGACAAAGATGGATCTTCTGCCTCTGAACCCACCTGCACCCTTTCTGCAAAGCCCAGGTGAGCCTCCAATTGTTTTTACTGCCTGGATTCATATGTTTGAGACTTATCTGCTTGCAATCAGGACTACAGAGATTTCTGAAGTAAGAAAGCATGCTCTACTAATCCACTGCCTTAGAACAGAAAGGCAGCGTATATTTTACACTTTTTCCCTTGCAGATGATAAATATGAGACTGCACTCACTGCATTAAAGAACTTTTTTGTGCCAAAAGTGAATGTAACAGCTAATCGCTACAGATTTCACCAGCGTGAGCAGAAACCAGGGGAGACTATAATGCAGTATATTGCTTCTCTGAAGAGTCTGATTGTAACTTGTGACACTGGGAATATGGCAGATGAGATGATTAGAGACCAGCTCATTGAGAAAACAACCATGCTTCATGTAAGAGGACGCTTGCTTCCAGAACCACAACTTACAATGGAAAAATCAATAACCATTGCTACCCAAATTGAGTCAGCAATAGCAGAAGCCAAAATAATGAGCATGGATACAGGAGGCCCAGTCCAAGCTGTGACTCCTTTGCAGAAAAGTCCACTATCACTGCAGACAAACAATCACAAGGAGAAAGCTGATGAAAAACCACAGAATCAGCAAATTCAAAGCACAGAAAAAGCATATTTTCGCTGTGGATCCCCACAACACCCCGCAAGCTACACTAGATGTCCTGCAAAAGTAGCTCAGTGCAATCACTGCAAAAAGATTGGGCATTCTGATAAGGTATGCCTCAGTAGCCAGTTCAGTCAACAGGTGCATGCAGTTACAATACCAGTTACAATGTTACTGTGCTGAGTGTGGACAAAATCACTACTGCACATATTCCAGAACAGGTAAGGTGCACTGTAAATGTTTCTGCCACATCTTCAGGCAAATCACATCCTATTCAGCTAATGTTGGAGACTGGCTCAGCCGTATCTATGCTATCTGATTCCATCTCTTTGCATTACTTTAAAGATGTGCCTCTTACTGAACCCAAACTTCACTTGGTGTGCTATTTGAAAAACCAGATTCCAGTAAGTGGCTGGCTGCCTGCCAGCAACGGTGACTTTTGGTGATTGCTGTGTAACTGCAGAGTTCTATATTGTCCACAAAGGCACTCATATCCTTGGCAGAGATTTATTGGCTGCTTTAAACCTCAGGGTAGTTAATGGATGAATTGACCTTCCTCAGCAAAGCACTCTTGCAGTACACACACCAGTTTCAGCTGGGACCCAAGACCAGGTTGAGGAGAAACTTGCTTTGCTTATGGGTTTGTGCACAAAGTTAAAATGCGACATAATGTGATGCCTGTACTACAGAAGTTACGGCGCTTACCATTTTCAGTCAGGGAAGCTGTTTCAGAGGAACTTAAAAAACTTGTACAAAAGGACATTATTGAAGAGATTGACACATCTGAATGGGTTTCACCTATAGTGGTGACACAGAAGAAGGATGGAGGCATTCGCCTTTGTGTGGACTTAAGGGAGCCAAATAAAGCTATTGTGATTGGCAGCCACCCACTGCCTCACACAGAAGAAGTATTTGCAGAACTCCGTGGAGCAAAGATGTTTTCTACTCTTTATTTGCAGAGCGCATACCACCAGGTTATGCTGCATGAACACAGCAGAGATCTCACAGCATTTATTACACACAAGGGACTATTTCATTTTAAACGTGTTCCATACAGTCTTGCATCTGCCCCAAGTGCCTTCCAAAAAATGATGTCATTGATTCTGAAGACTCAACATGGAGTTCAGTGCTATCTGGATGATATTATTATGTTTGGAAAGACTTCTGAGGAGCATGAGAATAACCTGCAGTCTGTACTAAACTGCATCAGCACAGCAGGCCTCAAGCTCAACTTGTCTAAATGCAAATTTAGACAAACAGAATTCTCCTTTCTGGGGCATACCATTTCACTGGCTGGACTAAAACCTAATCCAGATCATATCCTAGCAATTTCAAAGGCTCCTCTTCCAACAGATTTGCAAACCTTACGTTCCTTCTTGGGTCATACCTCCTGGTATGCAAAATGTATTCCCAATTATGCTTCTGTAATTGAACCTTTACGAGAATTACCACGGAGAAGTTCAGCCTTGGTGTGGACAATGGGATGCACAAGCTAGTTTGGAAACTGTGAAAGACTTGATTGTACATAGTCCAGTACTTGCACTATTCAGTCCTGCATTGCCCACAATTGTGACTACTGATGCTTCTGATTATGGACTTGGTACTGTCCTCACACAACTTCATGAGGACAACACAGAGAGGACTGTTGCATTTGCTTCAAGGACACTGAGTGATGCTGAGAGAAAATATTCTACAGTTGAAAAAGAAGCACTTGCTTGTGTCTGGGCTATTGAAAAATGGAGAACTTACCTGTGGGGCTGCACATTCAAGTTGCGCATAGACCACAGCCCTTTGACAACATTGCTAACCACAAAAGGACTAGGAAAAGCAGGAAATCATATCGCTAGATGTTCTGCAAGACTACTTTCTTTCAATTATGAACTGAAATATAAGCCTGAAAACCAAAATGTGATAGCTGATTGCCTTTCTTGCCTGCCTTTGTCTTCACCAGATGGTTCACTGGAGGATGAGGATGAAGTAGTTGCACTTATTACAAGCACTCTTACTGCAGTAACAAGAGAGCAATTCCAAGCTGCTTGTTTGGCATGTCCAATTCAACAAAAGCTACGGTAATTTCTGACAAAGTGATGGCCCAGTAACCCTAAAAATCTTGATCCAGTTTTGCTGCCTTATTTTAGAATTCGGGATGAACTTTCTTTGATTGATGGCTGTGTGCTATGATGTACACACTGGCTACTTGTGCTAGAAGAATTAGTCAAAACTCATACACCTGGCACATGATACTCATCAAGGAATTGTCGGAACCAAACGACGACTATGGGATCTGTATTGGTGGCCAGGGACGGACTCCCAAACTGAAGCAATCATAAAATCCTGTGTCACTTGCCAAATGCATGATGAGACAGCAGTGACATGTACCCCACCATTACAGCCTGTTCCTCTTCCTGATGTTGCATGGGAAAAAGTTGCGATTGGCATCGTAGGACTCTTCGCTACTGCACTAATTGACGGTCATTATGCCATCACTTTAATAGACTATTTCAGTAAATGGCCTGAAGTAGCATTTACATCAAAAATCTCTTCTGCTGCAGTAATTAAATTCCTCTCTACAGTTTTTAGCAGGGAAGGTAACCCCAAAGAACTGGTTTCAGATAATGGTAGTCAATTTACTTCCCTGGAATTTGAAACTTTTCTAGCAGAGAGGAACATTTTACATAGAAGATCATCCCTGTATTACCCTCAAACCAATGGGGAAATTGAAAGGTTTAACAGAAGCTTGAAAGAGAGTTTGCAAATGGCTAAACTGGAAGGGCGATCATGGATAACCTTCAGTACTGATTTCTTGCAAGCGTACAGGGCTACACGACATGCCACAACACAAAGATCACCCACAGAGTTACTGCATGGAAAAACAGATGAATATTAAACTGAACATTGCTGGATTGTTAAAGTCCAGACCTGATGCACCAAAAGAGGATGATGTGAGAAAAACAGTTGAACAGAAGCAAGCAAACTACAGCCGGTCCCCGAGTTGCGAACGATCGACTTACGACCGTTCACATTTACGACCGAAGCAGTCATAAATGCGGTCCCTGAGTTATGAACGCAATCCGCACTTACGAACAGCGTGGTCGCTATGCAACTCAATGGGGTCCAAGTTACAAACACTTCGAGTTACGGCCAAGTGTTTGGTTCATAACTTGGGGAGAGGCTGTATAAGGCTTTCACAGAGAAACGGCGGGGTGCTAAGGAACCAAAGTTTGAGTGTGGTTCCTTCGTTAGAGTACGAAAACCTGGAATTCTGCGAAAAGGGGACCATAAATTCACATCTCCTCTTAAAATCATTGAGAAGAGGGGGCTTTGCACCTATCGACTTTCTGATGGGTGTATATGGAATGCTTCTTATCTTGCACCTACCTATTCACCAAGAGGAGATGAGGTCAACACCCAGCCCGTGTTGGATGACTTCACTATAGTACCAACACAACAAGACATTGCACTAGAAACGGGGTTTGAGAGACGGTCTGTCAGACACAGACGACCACCTATCTGGACTAGAGACTATGTTATGTAGTATTTACAGTGTAATATTTCTGCCAGCTGTATAGTGGCTTGTTCCATATTTGTTGCAGTGGTTAGAACAACAATGTTTATTTTATAATTGAGAGCGCTTCTTAAGAGAGGAGGGAATTTGGTGTTTTAGATGCTGCTTGTAATTATTAGAACTGGGAGCATTGGCTGTTGGGAGTCTGGAAGGAGTGAGGAGATTGACAGGGGCTGAGTGAGAGCTACTGAGGGGATGCAACATCTTTGTAAAGAAGCTCCACTTTTGGTAAATAAAGTCCTGTTGAAGTTTGTTAGTACCTTGCTTGCATGATACAACAATTAGCCTTTGTTTTAAAGTGGATGAAAAGGGAGGGTGCAGCCAACACAAGGATGTCTCATCTGTCACACTAGTACAATGGCAAGGAAATTCAAATCAAATACTTGAAAAGATCTCTCGGCTTCTTTCACAGATTTTTACCTGGCTCCAAAGAGAATGATTAGGCTGACTGTTTCCACACTTATCTGTGTGATTTAAGATTGTGACTCAGATAAGTTAGAATTGCAGTTCTACATGGACATTAACTGTTTTACAAAATGATGGGTTTTGCATTTCTGCTATGCTTTTTTTAGGGTGGAGGGGAGGGGGATTAAGCATCAGGCTGACATTTGCAGGAGGAACATAATCATTCCAACATGTTTTATGAGGATATCTTTACAAGGCTTGCTCTCTAAAATGCTCAACTACTTTTCAACGCCAGGGAGGCTCTGGATTTATGATGAGGATTATAAGTCATGAATTTCCATGTTGTCTTATGACAGATACTGAATGTCCCCAAATAAACAGGGTAAAGGAGGTATTGGCAATTAAGATTTATGTTTTCCCTCTTCTTTGGATTGCCCATCAAATGCTGTTGCTTCATCAGGTGCTAGTGCCAGTTTCCACACAAAGTGGTATGAATTCTGCTAGTGGCACTGCATGCACTGCTAAATGTTGCTAAAGGATTCAGCTAACCACTTGGGGCTAAGTCCTGGTTTTTTTATCTTCTTAACATTGAATTTAGTATATATATATATACTTAGTGTATATCTAGTGGAATGTAAAATAACATTGAAAATATTACAGTGCAATATTGGAAGACAGAATAGGCTTAACATACCTCTAGCACAAGTCTGTATCAGTCAAATATGTTCAGCAACACGGTGGGTTGATTTAAATTAAAGGAATATAAATCATTGATTTAAATCTCCATTTAAAAATATAAGAACAGCCATACTGGGTCAGACCAAAGGTCCATCTTACCCAGTATCCTGTCTTAAGACAGTGGCCATTGCCACATGCACCAGAGGGAGTGAACAGAACAGGTAATCATAAAGTTATTCCTCTTCTGTCACCCATTTCCAGCCCCTGATAAATAGAGGCTAGGGACAGCATTCCTACCTATCGTGGCTAACATATATATTGATGGACCTAACCTCCATTAATTCATCTAGTTCTTTTTCTTCTTTTTGAACCCTGTTGAAGTCCTGATCTTCACAATATTTTCTGGCAAGGAGTTCCATAGTTTAACTGTGCACTACCTGAAGAAAAACTTCCTTTTGTTTCTTTTAAACCTGCTACCTATTAATTTTGTTTGGTGACCCCCTAGTTCTTATGTTATAGGAACAAGTAAATAACTTTTCCTTAATCACTTTCTCCATACCTGACATGATTTTATAGACCTCTTTCATATCCCACCTTGGTCTCCTCTTTTCTATGCTGAAAAGTCCCACTCTTTTTAATCTCTTTTCATATGGCCCCCGTTCCAAACCCCTCATCATTTTTGTTGCCCTTTTGTGAACCTTTTCCAATGCCAAGATATCTTTTTTGAGATGATACAACCACATCTTTACACAGTATTCAAGATGTGGGCGTACCATGGTTTTATATAGTGGTAATAAAATATTCTTTGTCTTATTCTTTATCTATTTTTTAATCATTCCTAACATTCTCATGCCTTTTTGGACTGTTGCTGCTGCCCATTGAGTGGCTGTTTTCAGAGAACTGTCCATCATGACTCCAAGATCTCTCTCTTGAGTGGTTATAGCTAAATTAGTCCCCATCATTTTTTATGTGTAGTTCGGATTATTTTTTCCAATGTGCATTACTTTACATTTATCAACATTAAATTTCATTTGCCATTTTGAGAGATCTTTCTGAAGCTCTTCAGAGTCTGCTTTGTTCCTATCTTGAACAGTTTTGTATCATTTGCAAATTTTGCCACCTCACTTTTTATCCCTTTCTCCAGATCATTTATAAATAAGTTGAATAGGATTGGTCCCAGTACAGACCCTTGGGGGACACCACTAGTTACCTCTCACCATTCTGAAAACTTACCATTTATTCCTACCCTTTGTTTCCTTTTAACCAGTTATCAGTCCATGAGGGGACCTTCCCTCTTACCCCATGACAACTTACTTTACTTCAGAGCCTTTGGTTAGGGACTTTGTCAAATGCTTTGTGGAAATCTAAATACACTTTCTCCACTGGATCCTCCTTGTCCGAATGTTTGTTGACCCCCTCACAGAACTCTAGTATATTAGTAAGGCATGATTTCCTTTACAGAAACCGTGTTGACTTTTCCCCAACAAATATGTTTATCTATGTGTCTGACAATTCTATTCTTGACTATAATTTCAGCTAATTTGCCTGGTATTGATGTTAGACTTACTGGTCTGTAATTGCCAAGATCACCACTAGTGCCCTTTTTAAATACTGTCGTCACATTAGCTATCTTCCCGTCATTAGGTACGGAAGCTGATTTAAAGGTTAGGTTCCAAACCACAGTTAATAGTTCTTCAATTTCCCATTTGAGTACTTTCAGAACTCTTGGGTGAACATCTGGTCCCAGTGACTTGTTACTGTTGTATTTATCAATTTGTTCCAAAACCTCCTCTAGTGACACCTCAGTCTGGGACAATTCCTCAAATTTGTCACCTAAACAGAATGGCTCAGGTTTGGGAATCATCTTATCCTCAGCCATGAAGACCAAAGCAAAGAATTCATATATTTTTCCCCACAATGACCTTATCATCTTTGAGTGCTCCTTTGGCATCTCGATCATCCAGTGGCTCCACTGGTTGTTAAGCCGGCTTTCTGCTTCTGATGTACTTAAAAATATATTTTGCTCTTACTTTCTGAGTTTTTGGCTAGCTGCTCTTCAAACTCCTTTTTGGCTTTCCTTAGTATATTTTCACACTTAATTTGAGAGAGTTTCTATTTTCCTCACTAGGATTTAACTTCTAATTTTTAAATTATGCTTTTTTTTAATCTCTCACTACTTCTTTTACTTGGAAATTTGGCCTCTATTATTTGAAAAGTCTCCATGGCCTCTATTCTTTGAAAAGTCTTTGAGACATCTCCATACACCTTGCAGAGATTTTACTTTTGTCACTATACTTTCTAATTTCTGTTTAACTAACTTCCTCATTTTTGTGTAGTTCCCCTTTCTGAAATTAAATGCCACAGTGTTGGGCTGCTGAGGTGTTTTTCCCACCACAGGGATATTAAATTTTATTACATTATGGTCACTATTTCCAAGTGGTCTAGTTATATTTACCTCTTGCACTAGGTCCTATACTCCACTGATGATCAAACCAAGAATCGTTTCTCTTCTTGTAAGTTTCAGAACCAGCTCCTCTAAGAAGAAGTCATTTAAATCATCAAGGAAGAATAATGGATTTAAATCAAGTTTCCCACTGATACTACTTCACATATTTCTTAAACAATGGTGCAAATCTGATGGCTCAAACATGCTAATGTACAATTCAATACATTTACATAATCTAAGAGGGTATATACTTTATATAATTATTAATTTGATTTATATTAATTTAGGAAATAGTACATAATACTCAGTACTTGAGTTAGGTTGCAGATGCAGCAGTACATTAGGATTGTTAAGAAATAAATTGCACACACAAACACAATACGTAAATTTTGTTAAACCAAATCTTAAATGTTACATAAATGTTTCACATTTGTAATTGCAGCAGTAATCAGCTCATGGCTGTCCTTAAACTCTTTATTTTTTAATTTTCAAATTTTATTAACTCTACCGGATATGTCCTCAGAATCCTAACTGTATTGTGTCCTTATAACTTCTACAACTAGCTCTCATCTTCCCCACTACCAGTGTCATTTTGATTCATTCACTGAAACAGAAATATGAGTGTCCATGCTTTTTCAACTCTCAGCTGATTCCTTAGGTTTGTGTGAATAATACCAAACAATGAAAATAGTCTCTCTGTGTCTGCAGAGGAAATTACTGTAGAGAAAAGTTGGCTTAGCAACTGAAGGAATAAATGATGCCCACCAATTCAACAGAGTTACTTTTGTTCAAAACAATATCAGTAAACATGTACTGCTTATATGGTTTCTCTCCAGCCCTGAAATATATTATGACTGGCATAACTGAGGAGTGATTTTGAGATGCCCATGCAATGGCAGCATCCTCATCTTCAGAAGTTGGGCGTCTACCTTTTATATCTGAAGATAATGTTTGCAAGAAAATGAGGTGGAGTTAGTGTTTCATCATTTGCTTCTTTATTGCCTGTAGATTAACTTCCTGGTGAGGTATTTCTTTCATCAGTTTCTTTTGAAGTGCCTTCCAAATTTCCACAGCATCTGAAATAGGTAATAGATTCTAAACCTAGTTAACTAATTAAAGAAACCATAAGGATTAGCTAAGCTAAACTTTTTTTATAGCAACTTCCAATATAACAAAGAGCGTAGCAATTTACTTGTTAAATCACACTTTTATTAGAAGGTGAGAAGAGAGAGAGTCTTGAAGAACGATGTATTGCAAAGTGAATTATTTAAGTTACTAACTAATTGATCAACATTGTACTTCCGACATACCCACATCTTCATCCATATCATGTTCTCCCAATAAGCAGTTTTCCTTATGATGTTTATTTTTGCAGCTAGGCTCTGCATCTTCTTTTTTCACTGCTTACAGTTAACACATTTTCCTTTTTTACCCAGATCATGAATTTCTTTAAAATATTCCTGAATAAGGTGTCGCTTATGGGCAAAAGGCTATGGCAGTTTTTCTGTGACAAAAGTGTGGGGGAATATAGGAAGCTCTGTGCGTGCTGAATAATGTCTTCCCTTTTTCTTTCCAGTCCGCTGCACCATTCCTTTCTGTGCTGCTTCTGTTGCTTCCTGTATCTTGTGTCTTTTGTCTTTAAAACAATGTTCTGACTAATTCTTCTGCTGTGGTTGGCCCAGGCCCACCACCACATAAGCACAGAACAAAAACAATTGTACCCAGCCTGTTCCTTTCTTTGCACATATTTCTTTAGTCTCTAGAGAAATAGAAATTGAAAGCCCAGAATTTTCAAGAAGCAAGATGCAACTTAATTATAACGGTTATTTTCAAATGAGAAATTTAGTATTCTATTGATGATTTTTTTAAAATCCTATTTAAATAAAAAAGTCTGTCTTTTTTTTTTTTAATAATTGCTTTTTATTCACCCTGTTCAGCTGTAGGAGCAGGATTAGGAGGAGAGTGCATCAAATTAAGTAGGAACTGAGAACTGCATCAGAATGTTGGAAACAGCATTTCATTGATCTGTACAACAGAACAGTGTACATTTAATTTGCTGAAAATCCCTCAACCCTCTTTATTTGTATCGTTCACAAAAACTCATTTAAAAGCTTTTTTTAGAAAAAAATGTTTTTATTAATTTCAGAGAGTGATGCCAGCCTTGTTGTTCTTGTTTCTTTCTTTAAATCTAGTGTTCATGACTGCTTCAGAACTATCCTTGTACTTGGAATGACTTCTCAGTCCCACCGCTCTTGTTTCCTCTCTTCCTTATTTAAATTCAATTCTGAGTTTCACAATTTGTTGCCATCAGAATGACTGTGATGTAGCTCTTTTGACATTGTCACCACACTGCCAGCTCAAATAGGAATTGCAAATTAGCAGGGACAGTACACACACTTATTTCAAAGTAGAAATCTTTCATAATTAGCAAATGTACCCTGCATCAAAAAGTCACCTGAAAAACAAGTGAAAGATAACAGGAGTTATATTTGCCTATTAAGTTGGAAAATTTTCCTCTGCATAACATTTAATGCCTAGAGAAAAACACATCCAGCAAAGAAATTGTCTGTGTGTTTGTGTGTATTACCTTTAAATTACATGATAAACTTTTAATTGCATTAAAATATGCTTACAAGTCAGCTATTAAAAGGATTTAAAATAAAAGTCCTACTTTCAAATGTCTGAATGCACATTTTTATGTTGCATACTTCATTGCAACAATAGAAGGGAGGTAATTACAGTATGCAGAAATAGTATTTTAAAGATTTTAGGACAGATTACACTCTTTTATATAGTAATCACAGCAGATGTTTCAATCAAAATGATTTGCTAACTGTACTAAAAATGAGATTCTGTTTTGGGGCCTGCATTATTGCATTTCAGAAATAATGTTCTGCATAATGTCTGTAACAAGGTATTTTATCTAAGAACCCATTGTAGGTTTCTTATTATTGGTTCCAGGCTGCTGCCACAATAAAAGTGTAATTCAAATGTACATTAATGCATTCAGTCCTTTAATAGCAGCCTTCATATCCATCTATAAATAGACAAAGAAACAATTATATGGAGTACTTGTTATTCATCCTCAATGCTTTCTTTTTGTATTTCACTTTTAATTTCCAGACTTTGGAGCACTAATACAGTGGAATTGTGTTCAATACAGAAAACTTGGTTTAGTCTGAAAATATCTGTGGTTTCTAGGTATATTAAATTTACTTTTCCAGTTGCAGAGGTCATTTTAGTGCCATTTTCGGAATGTTGAAAACAGCTCAAGGCTTCAAATAAATGCAACTTCAACTGAAAACTAGATCTGGACTGATGTTTTCTGAACATAACAGAACATACGGTTACATAATAAAGCATTTTATTGTCCTTCCACAAATTGATTTTTTTTCCTTTTTTTCTAGATACGCCTTCTGTTAAAATCATATCTTCCAGTTCATGGCCAGAAGAGGGACAATCTATAGTTTTGACTTGTGAATCCAAAGGAAAGCCACTGTAAGTGATTTAAGAAGCAATATGTTTTTGCTATTTTCCTTATTGTGCTTTGATGGCAGACTGCTGCAAAAATCTGCTATTTTTGTTTTTCCTGGGGTTTAAAGTGATCTCCGGTGTACGAAAAACCCCTTGAAGCCTGTCTTCATTAACTGTCTGCGGAAGATTGTCTTTTACTTTGTCGTCTGTTAGTTTTGGGAAAGGATTCCAGCAGTGAGATTTTTTTTCAGTGAAAGGAGTACAGTCATAGCTTAGATCATCGAACTGATGATAGTTGAGGCAAAACATCACATGAAAAAATTTTAAATCACCATGCCTGTGAGAAAATATACTGAACTTTCTGGCTACTTTGTCATTTACATGAAAATTGGAAATGTAATGATATATGCAAATCAACTATCCAGTTCTGTCCCAATTTAAAAATAAAGTATGCATTAAGAAAATGAATTGTAGACATCTCAATTGTACTTGAAAATTGGTAACTATATCACTTCCAACATTCTTTTTAACAGCCAGCTCTCTCAGTATTGAAATTGCACAGAATCTGCTATTTTAAAAAAATTGTAAGATGCTTTCTTTCCAATTACAGTAAACCTCCAAGGCTTAACCCCGATTAGAAAAGTAAATTCCCAGTTGAAATGTGTTTTGAGTTTAGGCATGAATAAGAAGAACTGAAATGAGATCCCTGAATATATATCTAGGAATTGAAAATATATCTTTCATGTAACTGGAAAATAATACGCTTTGGAATATTCAACATAGGCATTTGTGGAATCACACTTTGATAATACTTATGTGCAAGATACATGCAAAAAGTCATTTAACATTTCAGACGAATTTTTCCTTGGTATAATAACACAAATGGCTTTGTGGGTTTACTTAAAATAGGATTTGGCCTTTGGGGTCATGTGGGCGAGGGTGTATTTACAGGTTTTTTTTAATCTCATTTGTACAAAATATGTATGTTCTGGTCTTTACCCATCCTTTAATTATAGAAGACAAAGAACATATTTTGCCCTTCAGTCTTTAGAAGCTTTGGTATGTAGCAGATAACTATAGATCAACAATCTTTGTTGAAAAAAGGAGTCCCTTGTTTTACATGCCAAAAGGAAAAGGCTCTTCTACTGAAGGAGGAAAATAATCTCTTCATTTTATCAGGAGATTTACTTCCAGACTATGACTTTGCAATTTCAGTGCTGTTATGGATGGCATTTTATGATGGCCATAAAGAATGACGTATTTTATCTTGATGCATTAATGATTATACATTTCAAATTCTTTATATGTTATGAAGGACCTTTAGCAGACTTCAGCGATATCCATTTGTAGGGAAAAGTTTGTATAACTTTGTTTTATCAAAATATGCTGGGCTACATGTTCAAAATCTTTGAAATCAAATGGAGTGTTTGCATGAGTGGACTTTGTGCTTCTGAAACATTTTCAAAGAGGGCATAAGTGGAACCCCACTGGATTCAAATGTAAAAATGTGCATGTGGTGGTATAGATGAATCAGGAGGGTAGCCAAGTAATTATCAGAGGAGGGAACCTGTATGCATGTGGACTTAGTGTTACAAATGATTTGTGCTAATAATTTGCATCTCTAGTTGTCCATGCTACAGAAACTGCTAACTCCAGCTTCTGCTACATTGCCTCATTAGATCAACCATTTTTTATGCAACTGCCAGTGATAAACAGGTAGCCACCTGGGCTACTTGGCATGATAATAGTGGCATCATTGTGGCCTCCTTTATACTCAGAGCAAAAAAGGAAATAGGAGGGGTCCGTAGAGCCCGTCTGTGCCACAGGGTTTGTGGGTAATGAATTAATAAAGGTAAAGGGAGGAGGAGAATGAAACTCATGAGCCACGTGCACAACAGAAAGCCCAATCACATCCCCAATGTGATTTGCAGGCCATAGGTTACCGTCCTCATTATTCCACAGCTTTGTGTGGTGGTTAAAATGTTCCACTCTGATTCCTCTGTGGTATCTATTATAGTCAGTCATGCCAATCTATAGACATTAGAGCAGAAGTAGTGAAACAGCTGCACACAGGGATGATAGTGCGTGGGGGAAGGAATCAAGGAGCAATGTAGATATGATGACATGCATAACCTTGAGAACTACTACAAACTAGCACCATCCCAAAGAGGGCAGGGGGGAAAGGATAAAAATGGGGTCATGGCACTGGCTGTTTGCCCCACCTCATTGATTGAGATGATTTAGTTGGGGCTGATCTTGCTTTGGGTGGGGGGCTGGACTCAATGACCTCCTGAGGTCTCTTCCAGCCATAGGATTCTATGATTGACAAGCAATGTTGAGTCAAACTGAGAGGGGTCATGCTACACCCTTCCAAACTTGATAGATCTGCGAATTGAGTGTATTCTTCCCCCAGAGGAATTCTGCCTTAGGGTTTCATCCTCATGCTGATAGCCAAAATTCCCCAAAGGATTGTTTCCACTGCATTGTGACATGTTCACATCCTGCAGTGTGAGCCATGGCCAGAGGTAAAAGTAAGTGGATGCGCCCGGGTTCTCAGCTCTGGCAAGAGCTGTCTGAGCTGTGGTAAAAGCCAGCAAGGAGCTATTTCAAGAGCTGGCAAGGACCTGGGTTTCAATAGGGCAGTACCTGTAAGAAATGTTAAGTTACTTTCACCTCTAGCCGAAGTTTAAATGCATAATAGGAACATGTGTTTTAAACAAGTGAATAAAGCAAAGGAAAGCTTTGAGTTTAGACATGGTTTGTACCATTACATTCCTGGCGTGATGAGTGGAGCTTTTTGATACTGTGGGAAAGGCATGTACCTTTGTGCATTTTATTGCCAATGTGTGACAGTGTCCTGGGACTCCAACTTAAAAGAAAAGATGAGAAATTACTGTTCAATGTGCTATATGTATGGATAATATCAAGTTTTCAAATTTCTTTATGCTGGTAAAAATATTAGATCAGTGGTCACCAACCAGTAGATCGGGACCTATCGGTAGATCTTGGAGCCTCTGACAGGTGATCCTGTCTGGTTTGGCTGGGAGGTATCAAGTGCTGGCACTTCAGCTGCCCCTCCCCCCACTGCCCTGCTGTTCCTGCCCAGAGCCTCAGAGCTGCCTCCTGGGAGCCTCCTGCTTTTTGTGCAGAGTGGGGGAGAGAGAGGCAGGGGGGTGCTGATGTCACTCTGTCCCCCTCCCCTGTAGTCCATCTTCACAGAGTGAGGAGGGTGGGGCCTCGGTGAAGGGGTGAAACAGGGGTATTTGGGTTTGAGGTAGATCCTGGACTGATTTAAATTCAAAATGTCATCTTGTGTTTAAAAAGGTGGGAGAACACTTTGTTAGATTACAGTAAAGAAAATGTGGTCACATTTACAGTAAAGAAAATGTGGTCAGTTTGTGTACCTCTGAGGCTCTTTTACAAAAAAGATCATATTGTACATTTAATTCTCTAGGAAAATGTACCTCTGTTACAATGGACCACTTTGAAAAGATAGATGACGCTGTGCTTCTCTATGTAATATGTAGCTCTAGATATAGAGGGAGCAACATGCCTCAGTTTTAATTTGCATTATATTTGAATTAAGGCACAATGATTACAGAATATCATATTATGCTAGATAAAGAAGTAAAATGGATACTTTCACCAACTTGGTATTACTCCAAAAATTTGCCCTTATTGAAATGATCACATTAGAAACATCCTTTCATTTTTTTTAAAAATAAGAGCAGTATAACTACCAAGATATAGATATACACATTTTCAGCATTTTTATGGGATTCTATATGATTTGTGGCTGTGCATATTTCCCCAAATGGGAATTTGTAATGAATCTAGCAGCATTAAATGTATTTTTCTTTGGTCTTCATTTCCTCTAGACCCATGCTAGTCTGCAGGAAAATGGAGAGAGAGGTGCTATAATTAAAAACTGTGCAAAATCAAGTTTGTACCATGAAATGCAGCTCTTTCAACTCTGAATGAGGCACGATGCATGATAATCAGATGATATTACAAACTCATTCACCTATAACAATCAATCTCTGGAAAATAATAATGTGCATTTCATACAACAAGTAAAGAGTTCTTTGTATTCATTCCGATATGTGTGTGGAAATAATATACCAGATACATACAGCCCTGTGCTGTTTTCTATGCCCATCCTCATCAGTAGGTACAAAAGTTATGATCAGCAGTAGCTTTTGTTTGACAGGAGTCAGAATAGAGTTAGAGTTGGTTTTTTATACAGAATTGTTCAGTAGGATATCTGGCTTGAATGATGGTGACTTAGCAGAGAGGGCTGCTTTTTAAGCAAACTAGAGGTTGATGTCTCAGGTTGCAGTTAGGTTACACTCTCTGTCTTGTCATCGTGGATCCTTCTGTTGATTTGCTGTGAGTGTGAGGACTTCATGGCTATTTTTGAGTAATATTGCCAGTATTTTGCAATTCCAGATCAAGAATTTTGCGTTTATTTGTCTGTTGAACAGCTGCATAATTTGGACCAAGAACAATTTAGTGCACATGACACAACTATTGAAGAACATACTCCCCTGTTTCTGCAGAGACCGTTGTACTTTTCAGTCCGTACTGAAACGAATCACTTCCGTTTTCAGTTCTCGGAGTTCCTTGTATCTTCTCCTTGACTCTGGCTGGATTCCCAGATAGCTAACTGGCTATAGTATTAGTCCACTTTTCTGACTACACCTGCTGACTGTATCTAATGAGTCATAATCTTTAATACTTTTATTTCAAATGTCTTTCTTGTGCAGGCTAATGTAATTTTATCTAAACCAGTGTTAGACAATTGTTCAGAGAAAGCTATCTGACTATCCTACAAAAATATTGCACTCATACATCTAACAGAACTCTTCTATCATGTCCTAGGTAGATTTCCTTCCTATTACATCCTGACCTGTGTATCTACAGTAGGGGCCCCCCAGTATTTCCACATATTAAGCAAGTATTCATAGTTTGATATTTTTTAAAGTTGGGGAAAAAATAAGAGTTTAAAAACCAGAAGACTGATGAGTGCTCTTCTCTGTATTGACGGAAGAATAAAGAAGCAACATTTTGCTTTTTATTCTAAATTATACCTTCTAGTCACCATTTTGTCTTTCAGAACAATAGGTTCTGATGGCTAAAGACTGTCATGAAACTGAATTCAAAATTGCACCCAATTGTATATCAAGTATTTGAGAATAAAATGCATTATAATGCAAAAAGATCAATATTTAGTATTCTTAGCCAGCAGTTTCACTGAGGAGAGCATGAAATGTGTTTTTTAATTAGGTGAGAATAGAGAGTCGTCATAAATTTTAAATAAATCTCAAAAAATAATACATTAATAGTTATTTACTAATATTCTTATTTAGGGCTAAATCCTGCCCATTGGTTTGCAAGGGACAAAGAGGATGTTGAAAGTCTTAACTCCAGGCAAACAGCTGGGAACAATCTTTCCACAGAGATGGAGAACACTCATAGAGTTATGAGAGCACACCCATTGACTTTAGTGGAGCTACAGTTACAACTAGGTCCTCAAAAGGGTGTTTCAGGGCATATTTAACCACACTCTGCCAACCAATGTGTGGACAGTGGTGATCAGCAGGATTAGCTAGCAGCAGGTGAGGGTATGCTGTGTTGAGGCCAAGAGGAACAGAAAAGTTGAGGCCAACAGGAACTCTCTGACCTGTTGTGAGGACTCCTGCAAGGGGTGACAGATGTCTGTAGCAGAAGACACATCCCCGGCACTAGCCAGAGTAGAGTTTGGCTCTGATCTTGATGGAAATGCAAATTGAAAGCAAACTAGGGAATACTTTTTCTGACAAGAATACATAAATCTGTATACTCCTTACCAAGCTGACATGGATGGGGTTTAAAAATCTATGTAAGTAATAATGGTTTTGATATACAATTGAAGACTGAAAAGCCATTGTGTCTTTGTTTCAGAAGAATCCCTATAAACACTACCTTTTTGTTACAATGTAGCATCATTTATCAAACTATCTGAAATGGTGGGGAGAGAGAGCAGTAAGGCACAATATTGTTGTAAATGTCCAGTAATTCAGAATGCAGCTGAAACAGAAATGGCAATTTTCTTCAAGATCTTTGGAAGACGACATAGTATAAGTTTGTTTTATTGTGGGCTGGGATTGTATGTAATGGGAGACTGGAGAGTTCAAAAGTATACATTGAAAATGTGTAATGTGTATTCTAAACTTTGGTGGCAATACGTGTTGAGTGGATTTGCTGGGGAATCCCTAGGGAGAGGTTTGTACATATTCCTAAAGTGAGTTGGGCAAACATTTAGCCTTTTGAAGCTATGCTCTGAGCAGAGTGTCATTGTTTGCTGATCACCTGTTATAGAGGCCAAAATCAAAGGTCTGAGTTGTATAAACAAATAGTTCTTTATCGTTCTAAAATGGATATGAACTTGTAACCCAGGGAAAACCTGGTTCTGGATTTTGAAGGACTAAAACGTGCCAGAACCCTAGATTGGAGTTAGAAGGTGACCTCTGGGTAAGCTCTTTAGTATGTGTGTAGGTTCTCTTTTTGGTTTAATATTTTTTTTTCTGTAATACCTTTATCTTAAAAATAAATGCGCTCACTTAGAAGGAGTTGTGTGATAATTTATGACTGATTATAGCCCTTGGAGAGAAAGCAAGAGCAGGCGCTGGCCTGTTAGTCTGTCTGGCTTGCTGGGGATTTCTCAGTGTAAGTCAGAGAGCTTGACAGCTTTAATATTCCCATTCAGGAGAAGGAGAGATGTGAATCTCTATGCAGGAGAGGTGACAGCTGAGGAATATTTAAGTGGATGCGCTTGGGGGACCACAAGGTAGAAATATAGGTGCAGGTTCCCTGAAACTCTTAACAGCAGCAAAGTCAGCAATGAGGTAGTAAAAATGTGTCTGATCTTAATATACAGGGGAGACCACATAAGCAAATGAACTTGCATAGCGTTTTTTTACTTAATTGCATTGGAAAATAACATGTATAAGTTATCTTTTATGATAGTAGCAGAATTTACTGTTAATAGAAAGATGAAGACAGGTCTTTCTATTTTAATACTGATTTCTGGAAGGCATGCTGAAACAAGACATACACTTGATGATTCCTTTGGAATGGCTGATACAAAGAAACTCTAGGATTTATTACAATAATAATGCAGCTAGATATACTATATCCCCTAGTGGGCCCAGTGTTGTTGGGTGTGTGACCTGGGAAGGACACCAGAGGGCTGCAAGCTCAGGAAGGAAAAATAAATGAACATAGCTGAGTCACCTGGGGCTCATTAGCCTGCAAACAACCCAGTCTGGAGTGGATATAAGATTCAGTAAAGGATTTGTTGGAAGTGACTGGATTCCTTTACGCCAGCAGATATGACAGTAGCCAAGAAGTCAAGGTAGGAAAAAAGTTGGTTGATTTTTGAAGCCAGGACTCAGCTGAAAACAATTGAGAGGGTTGTGTGTTTTTTTTTCAGCCCCTGTGGATAAGTTTGGAACTTCCATTTCCTTTCTGTGAAGAAATAAGAAAAGATATTGTGAAGAGAAGGGGCATTATATCCAGCTTTTGAGAAGGGACTTTGGATTTTCTTTTTATCCCGTTTGTGAAGAAAAGAGTGATAGAGTGCTGTTTGCACTGTCTTCAGGTAGACACCTAGTTTGTTCTGATGCTTTGTTAGCCTGATGCCTTTCTTTTGAAGAGATGAAGGCATCAAAGACGGAGTTTAATTTGGCTGGGCTCCTGAAGGAAGATAAAGAGATTTAGAACTTTGTTTAGTGGACTCCTTAACAAGAAAGGAAACCAGGTAAAGAAGGAAATAATTTTGAAGTGAGACATTAAAGAGATTGTGGTAATACTTTTTTTCCCCATAAACTGTCTTTTGTCTTGGGCTCTAGGGTGGAATTCACAGCCAAAGGATGGATAGGAACAGCCTCTTTTCCTCAGCACTGTTACTGCTTAAGAAACAACTTGATTCACATTGAAGAAACTCATTGTGGCTCTGATTTGGTGTTCTGGGATAGGAGTTGAATTTTTCCCATTTTAGTTGTCCCTCCCCCCCCTTCCCTTGTAAAGAGACACTAATTTGGGATAGATTTTTCTGCTGTCCCATGAAGGATTGAAGACTGTGCTCTAAAGCTGGAATCAAACTTTTAGAAAGGACCTGTGCCTCATTCAGTGAATGAGTAATTATTCAGTATATACAGACTAACTTGGCTTCCCCCTGAAGCTTCTAATTATTCAGTGTTTCTCTTTGTCCTGCGCAATCAATGTATGATCCCAGGTCTTATTTACTGTGCACTTTCCATACTCTGCACTAACTAAATCCCCCAGGGGCCCAAGATGGTTGCACGTGGGATCTGGGAAGGGCTAATTAGAAAAATCCTAGTCCGGATATAAAATTCAACAAGGAAGTGTAGATGCTAGAAGGGATAGGCTGTACAAAAGATACCTTTATACCGGTAATAGGACTGATTTTCATCCTGGATTGGTCTTGTGATGCTCTCATCCTGGAGTCCATCCATCATACATTAATGAATTTATCTTCCCAACACCTCAGATATTAGGTGGTACTAGTTGCTGAAAGCCCAAGCTATCATAGGGGTATAATTTGAATATATGTAGAATAGAATGTGCTTCTCTCGAACCAAAAATGCCTGAATACTTAAAATTAGGTGGTAACAGACATGAATCATAGTGATGATTGAACTTAGTTCTGTTCTCAACAAGAAGAGATCTCAACCATGCTTATAAGTGTTTTCATCATTTCAAAATGATTTAACAGACATGCTAATGTAACCCATTCTTTCTTGATATTGCCCATTTCTGTCTGCCTGTAGCAACACCAGACTAGTAAAGAGATTGATGAGCCTGCTCCAGCATTGGTTAAAGGCACGGCTTTTAGTTCAAATGTTACCAAAGTGTGGCTTGCATATCCATGGGGCTACATGAGACCTCTCTGGGGTTTATGGAAGAAATTATATAATGGTGGATTTTTATTAATTATTTTATTTATTGCATTTTCACAATAGACTATTCTGGCGAACTTTAAAACTCTGTGGGAATTTGTTATATAAAATATGGCAGTTAATTTACTTCAACATGCACCACTACCAATGAGAACAAAGATACACAGAGAAATGGATGTTCAGAGCCACCACCTCTAATTGCTGCACAACACAGGTTCAGTTGCCCAGCAGCTGTCCAGTCTAACAGATCTAAGGGGAACTTAAGGGTTTGTTGGTGTTGGTGTTGTGTTTTTTTTGTGGTTGTATATATCCTATTATAACTATCTCTGTATGTAACAGTGAAAGATGGACAGATGGCTAAAGACCGTAACGTTAAGAACACCCAAAGGATCAGTGATGAGAAGGGCACAGTTAGATTGGGAAGGGGTATGCAGTAAGAATGGGTCATGTATTAAGCTTTAGAGGCTATAGATTTGATCCCATCTGCCAATGATAGGGATCTGTTGGTGTTATACAAGGCTTCAGAGTGATAGTCCTAGCTAATCATACAGTTAGGGTGATATCTGTGTCTTCATGTATGTTTGGAATGCATGTAGAAGGAGCCACAATCCTTTGGGCACTATTGTATATACATATATTGTATGGAAAATGGGATGGATTTTTATTCATGTACTGGTTGAAATATTGTTCCAATAAAAAACAAATGTGGCCCTTTTCAGCCTTATTCATAGCTGTCTAATTGGAGAGCATAAATAATAATCCTAAATTTTCTTATTTGCATGTTTGCCTGGAAAGAAGTCATATGAAGTTGATAGAATAATTCTAATTAAAAGAGAAGAGGGGTGGGTCTTCGATTTTTTTAACCTTTTGTTTAACTTAATTTAAGAGCTGGAATGCATTTAAACTTAGAAATAAGCAGTGGCTTGAACCACAATAAGATATATGCCCAGAAGACTCATTTGGAGATCTGTTATGACATTAAAATGTGGAATGGTCTAAGCAGATATCTAATAATAAAATAACTAAACTTATTTTGCAAACGTGGGATTTTTTTGCTTGCTTCTCTATATGTTGTTCCACAATGAGTTTCCTTTATACATTTCAACCTTATGGACAAATTAATAAAATTCATGAAATGCAGTAAAGTTGAGTGCAAAACATTTCTAATGCACAGCTACAAAATGGAGAATAACTGACTAATGGTAGTTCTGCTGAAAAGACTCTGGCGGGGGCGGGGGTTATAATAGATTACATAATGACTGAGAGAAAAAGGCTAATATCATTCTGAGAGTGTTGTATGTAAGACACAGGAGATCACTCTCTCTACTCAGTACTAGTGGGGCCTCAGCTGGAATACTGTGTTAATCCTCAACACTACACTTCAAGAAAGATGTGGACAAACTGGGTCCAGAGGAAAGCAACAAATATAAAAGCTTTAGAAAACCTGACCTGTGAGCAGAGTCTGTTTAAAAAACCAAATAAACTAGTTTTGTTTAGTCCTGTGATAGGGCGACTAAGGGAGTACTTAAGAACACCCTTCAGATATATTAAGCATAGCTGTAAGGAGGATGGTAAGTAATTGTACTCCATGCCCACTTAAGGTAGGACAAAAAGACAGTGGGTTTACGCTGCAGCACTAGAGTTGAGGTTAGATATGAGGAAAAATTGTGCAACGGCAATGGTAGTTAAGTGCTGAATGGGCTTCCAGCGAAGGTTGTGGAATCCTCATCATTTGAAGTTTTCAAGAACAGGTTGGACAAACACCTAACCTTTGTCCTGTCACATCACAGAAGTCTGGACTTGGTGACTTCTTAAGGTCCATTCCGGGCCTCCATTTCTAATACTGCCCTCATTACTGTAGGGCAGTGATTCTTCTTTATAAATGATTCTTCAACCACATGACTTTACAGGGAAATCGCATGTCCATATTATTTAAAAGGAAAACCCTACCAAAACTACCCAGTGCACTATAATTCCCCCCACCCCCTCAGGCAGAGGATAGAAGAGGGGCAGATGTCTGTCACACTGCTTGATGCACTATAGAAAGGCACCCTGATATTGTGGCAGGGATGGGTAATAACTGGCCCACATGTCAGATGTGGTTCCCCAGGGTTAGCTGCTGATGGGCTACCAGATGTTTTTTTTTATCTGAGTATCTGCAGACATGCCACTCGCAGCACCCAGTAACTGATGTTCTCCAATCATGGCCAATGGGAACTGCGAGCAGCTGCACTTTCTGAGATTCAGGTGACTGAAGCATCTGGCGGACCACCAGTGGCTAGCTCTGATGAACCGCATCCACCCTGTGGGCCAGTTATTGCCTACTCCTGCACTACAGTGATGAAAGCAGCATTCAAATCTGTGTAAAAAAGACCGTGGTCCATGTGGTTTCCTTGGAAATAGATGTACTTGGTTTTTAACTGTAATTTTCAAGGAGCTACATCTTAATGATTTGTGCTACCTTTATAGTGTGTGCTCAACCATTTTCAAGTGAAGGTTCTTATGGAACTTCTTATGGAAGTCTCACCTGAAACATGCAGAACTGAGATTATGAGCCTTTTGAGTAAATAGGCTTGGTGAACCTTTTCAGATAGGCAATTGTTCTTTGTAATAAAAAGCTAATTATTTTGAAGGCTCATGTAAGTAATCAGTTTGTAACCTTACACACCAATATTACAGAGACTTTAAAACTCCACTATGGGGATATATTAGTATATACATAGATCAATATGTTAAAACAAAGGTAGCATTTCTACAAAGGTACAAGCCTGTATTCAAACATATTAAACTTCAAAATGTGGGTTATTTTTCCTATCTGTGGGTCTGCATTTTCACTTTATAATTGGGTATTTTTTGTGTGTAATTATTAACAGTGCAGGGAAGTTGATGTAATAAAAATAAGGCATGCAAGATGAAACAGATGGAAGCATTAGTTCCCATTTAAATATTATGCTTTAGAATAAAAGCTACTGTAGTTCTTGAGAAGTTCCCCTCTTGTGTTCTGTGGTGTTTACTCATACAGTGATGCAGAGAGTATGGTGTGAAAAAACATCTAAATGCAGTGTTTGTAATACTCATTAAATTCCTTTTGTTATGTGTATGACTTTTTAAAATAATTGTCCTCTTTGCTCCTGGGAGGTATGCCTGCCTCCCTCCCCCCCACCCGCCCAAGAAAAGCAGTTGACAGAAAGCTGTTGTCTTAAAACAGATTTCAAAATGAAAACATAAATAGAAAACAATAATACAGAGAATTGTAAAATGTTGAGACAACTTTAGGCAGCACTCATGTTAGAGTACATGAAACAGAGAGTATTGTCAGTACTTAGGGGTCAGGACATCTTTTAGATTTTCCATTTTATATTAAGAATATTTCAAATACATTATTATTAAAGGTACAATTACTGTCTTAAATCAGCAGTTAACATGATAACGTAAATAACATAATCTAAGCAAACATCTGTTCACAGTAATCTGTTGCTGTAGATCATACCATTCTGCAGAAAAACCTGCAGTTTTGACTTTGCAGAGTTTTAGCCTTCATACGCAGTATAGGAGGATAAAGTATGTCCTCTATACAGTGAGCTGACAGTGAATCTATACAGATTGGAGGGCATCTATGGATCACTGTAAATTTGGATAGAAATACCAGTCCATGAAAGATTACATCCCTCATCTCTTCCCCAGCCTTCATGGCAGCAGAGTTTCCCGGGAAACGAGTGCTACAGGCTAGCAGTGATTGTTGCACTCTTTCTGTGTGGATGAAAACATGCATCAGAAGCAAAATACAAACATGGAAGGACAAAGCAAAAAAGATTAGGATTCTATAATGTGCTTAGTAGTTTATAGCTCTTCTGTACTCATCTTCAGTGCAAGAAAAGTCCTATTCTTTTAAATTCATGTGCCTGCATTTTTGAAAATGGATCCTCAAATATTACAGAAACAGTGTTTGAGAGTGCAGAGCACTCGGTTTTCAAGAATGCTTTTAAATATTATTGGCAATATTATCATCTCCTTCCATGTGAAACGCGGAGGCTTTAACCTGGTCTCTGCTGGCAGTGGTATGTAATGTATGTGTAACTACTTGGTGACAATGCAAGGTTGGCTGTGTGTGCACTCATTTTGGTCTGTAACTATGCATGGCAGTGAAAGATTCCAACAAGGAGGAGACAGGAGGGAAAAGGCCTGCCTGCCTCCAGGCCCTTTTCCTGCTGCAAGGGAGCTTTCATTGCAGTGGGGGAAGGCACCATCAATAGGGAAGCAGTGGGACATTATATGGCTAAAAACTGCAACATAAACAAGTGAGATACTGCTTGGGCATGCAGAAAGGCACACAGGGTATATGCCTTAGGGTTCAGGCATGTAGGACACTATGTTCTTCTTGCCTAAGCAGTGTCTCATGTTGGGATATGTAAAAATTAATAGGGGTCTGAGATAGTGGTAAGGGGTCCAGTCACAGCATGTTTAAAACACGTTTTTCCCCTTTGTCCTTGAAGCCTAGGAAGATAGTTACACTGAACAATATCTCTTGTTTTGACGTCTCACTTGCTCTATAAAAACACTTTCAGGGTCAAACTCTTTCCCCCCCTCCCTGTAAGCTGCTGGTTAAGGCAATATGTAATGCCGATTCGATTAAAAACCAGTGAACAACAAAGAAAGGTGGGTATAATTGTATTCATCACCTGCTTATTAATATTCATTATATGGGAGTTAAGTTTGCTAAATAAAGGTTTATAGAAAGTAGTGATAGATGTGTGAATTTACATACTAAAATAGATGAAGGAGTGTAACTGGTGGAGGCCTCCCTGGTGTCCAGAGGTTCCCAGGAATAGGAAAAGGTTGTGTGGGTGCAGGCTGTTTGTCTGTCATGTTTGTGGGAAGAAGTTACTAACCTTAGAACTAAAGTAACTATAAATTTGTAATTGCCTTAAGTCAGAGAACCTAGACCTGAAGGATCAAAATGATGCCAGATGTTGGAAGAAGGAGGATCACAGGAGACTTGGGAGCGGGCGGAGTAAATGGATCATTTTATTGCCCACGCACGTTTACCTCAGACCCCCAACACACCATTCCAAGTGGCAATGATTTGGCAGCAGTTACACTCCTTTATACATCTTAGTATGTACATTCAGACATCTATCACTACTTTCCATAAACCCTTTTTTAGTAAGGTTAAATCCCATACCAATAATATTAATAAGCAGGTGATGAATACAATTATACCCGCCCCTGTTTGTTGTTTACTGGTTTTTAGTTGAATCAGCATTATGTGCCATCTTAATCAGCAGTTTACAGGGAGGGAGAAAGAAGCTCTGACCCTGATAATAAGTTTTACAGCGAGTGAGAACAGGCAAGGGATACAATGAGGCACCGATAACAATGGGTGCATTTATTAAGTTGCAGTTTAGTGTAACAGTATGCCTATCTATCTCTTCAGCATCAAGGAAAGAGAAAATGGGCCCATACAAAGAGAGAAATAGGCCTTTAATTTAGCAAGGAAAAATTTGCAGACCTGGCCGGACCCTTGCCAATGTTGCAAACCTTCCCAAACCCCTATTCACTTCAAAATATACCAACACCTTACTGCCTATAGTGCTATTTATATTCAAGCTAGCTGTGCTTGTAGTGTCTGTACTCTATATTCTGCTGTAAAGTGTAAACCTAACCTTAGTTCCCATCGTTAATACTGCCCTGTCTTACCTGAAGAATTGAATGAAGGGAATTTAAGAGGCAATGAAGTGGGATTTCCCCGCTCACAAATGCAAAGATATTTGTAGCTGCTGTCCCAGTAGATCCTGCCAGAAACATTACTGGACACTGTAGGGATGTTAAGGACTAGTTGACTATCTGATAAGCAAATACTTATTGGATAGTCAGTCGACTAGCTGATTCTCTCCCCCCCCCCTTGCTTCCGGAACCCGGGATCAGCTGGGATTCCCCAGCTAACCGCGGGCTCCACGCAGCATTTCCCCAGAACCTGGGGTCAGCTGGAGACTCTCTGGCTGATCCCACGTTCCACGGAAATGCCGTCCTGGAGCCTGGGATCAGCTGGGGAGTCCCCAGCTGACCCCGGGCTCCACGTGTGGCAGGGCCACAAAGCTGATCCCAGGCCCAACTGTGAGGCGCTGCCACTTTGAAATGCTGAGGTGGTGTTTCAGAGGGAAAGCCACACAGCTGATCCCCGGCTCAGCTGTACAGCGCTGTCCCTTTCAAATGCTGAGGCAGTGATTCAAAGGGGCAATGCCGCACAGCTGAGCCGGGGATCAGCTGTGTGGGGCTGCCCCTTTGAACACCATCTCAGTGTTCAGTGTTGACAAATGCAAAGTAATTTACATTGGAAAAACATAATGATGGGGTCTGAATTAGCTGTTACCACTCAAGAGAGAGCTTGGTGTCATTATGGATAGTTCTCTGAAAACATCCATCTAATGTTCAGTGGTAGTCAAAATGGCTAATACAATGTTTGCAGTCATTATGAAGGGATAGATAATAAGATAGCATACTGCCTCTATATAAAGATGTGGTATGCCCACATCTTGAATTCTGTGTACAGCTCTGGTCTCCCCATCTCAAATATATATTGGAATTAGAAAAGATTCAGAAAGGGGCAACAAAATGATTGGAAAGGGTATGGAATAGCTCTCTATGAGCAGAGATTAGTAAAATGGGATTTTGCAGCTTGGAAAAGAGACACCAAAAAAAGGGATGTGATTAAGATCTATGAAATAATTATTAGGTGTGCAGAAAGTATATAAGGCAGTGTCATTTACCCTTTCTCATAACATAAGAGGGGTCACCAAATGAAATTAATAGACAGAAAATTTAAAACAAACAAAAGGAAATATTTTTTCACACAACACATAGTCAACCTGCGGAACTCTTTGCCGGATGATGTTGTGAAGGCCAACATTATAACAGAATTTAAAAGAGAACTAGATAAATTCATGGAGGACAGATCCAAAGCCTCTGGCTATTAGCTAGTATAAGTAGGAATTATGTCTTTAGCCTCTGTTTTCCAGAATCTAGGAATGGGCAATGGGGATGGATCACTTGCTGATTATCATTTCAGTTTGTTCCCTCTGGGGCATCTGGGAACTGTGGCCACTGTCACAAGACAGGATACTGGGCTATATGGACCTTTGGTCTGACCCAGTATGGCCAATCTCATGTTCTCTCATGTCCCTCCTTAATTGTCTTTTTTCTAAGCTGAAAAGTCACAATCTTTTCAATCTCTATTCCATACCCTGAGATATTTTTATTGCTCTGCCTGTATCTTTTATATCGTTCCTTTAAATAGGGCAACAAGAACTGTATATAATATTCAAAGTGTGGTCATATCATGATTTTATATAATGGCATTATGATACTTTGTCTTATTATCTATCCCATTGTGTTCACTGCAGCTATCCACTGAGCACATATTTTCAAAGAAGTATTCAAAATGACACCAAGATCTTTTTTGAGACGCAAATGAGAATAGAGACCCAATCATTTCGGATTGTGCTTTTCCAATATGTATTATTTTGCATTTCTCAGTACTGAGTTGTAGCTGCCATTTTGTTGCCTGGTCACCCAATGTTGAGAGAGATCTCTTTGTAAGTCTACAGTCAGCTTTTGACTTTTGAGAAATTGTGTATTACTTTACTTTTCTATGTTTTGACACCTCATTGTTTACTCCTTTTTGCAGCACTGGTCCCTGAATGGATCACTGAAGGACCCTGGCATTTACCTCCCCAAAAGTGAAAACTAACAGTTTATTCTTACCCTTTTTCATATCTTTTAACCAATTACTGGTTCATGAGAGGACCATCTTTCTTACCTGAGACAACTTACTTTACTTAAGAGCCTTTGGTAAGGCATTTTGTCAATAGCTTTCTTAGGGTACGTTTATACTGTAACACTATTTCGAAATAACTAGTGCTATTCTAAAATAACTTAGTCCGCGTCTACCCAGCAGGCAGTTATTTCGAAATAGTGTCAAAATACTGTCAAACTGGAGGACTTCTTACTGACTCCCGTAACCCTCATTGTATGAAGAATAATGGAAGTTGGAGGAAGAGTGTTCTATTTTGAACTAAGTGCTGTGTAGATGCTCCCTGTTTCGAAATAAGATATGCAATTGACATAGCTCAATTTGTGTAGCTTATTTTGAGTTAAGCTCTGCAGTGTAGACACACCTAAATGTCCTAGTACGTTATGTCCACAGCCAGATGAACCTGATCTCCTCCTTTGAAAAGATAACTGATTTTTTAAGAGAAAAGAAATACTGTAGATCTAAGCTACCTGATTCCATTAAGGCATTTGATACAATTCTACAAGGGGAATTATTAGTTAAATTGGGGTAGATGGGGATTAATATGAGAACAGAAAGGCATATAAGGAATTGGTTAAAGAGGAAACTACAGAGAGTTATACTGAAAGGTGAACTGTTAGGCTGGAGGGAGGTTACTAGTAAAGTTCCTCAGAGAAAGGTCCTAGGACCAATCTTATTTAATATTTTTATTACTGACCTTTGAAGAAAAAGTGAGTGTGTGCTATTGCAGATGTTACAGAGGTGGGCGTTATTACCAATACAGAACAGGCCAGGAATATCATACAAGAAGATCTGGATGACCTTGTAAACTGAAGTAATGGAAATGTGATGAAATTTAATAGCAAAAAGTACAAGATCATGTGTTTAGGGACTAACCAAAAGAATTTTTCTATAAGCAGGGGACTTATTAGTTGGAAGCAATGGTGGAGGAGAAAGACCTGAGTGCATTGGTTGATCACAGGATGACTATGATTCCCCACGTCCTTCCCCTCACGTCCCTCTTACGGTCTTGGCTGGGCCGTTTGTGCTACCGTCTCCTGGTCCTGGTCGGATGGCGTCAGTTGCCCTGGCCCTGCTTGGTCTCCTGGTCCTCCGGCCAATTGGCTCCCTTGCGATCCTCTCGGGGTTGGTCCTCCGCTAGGGGCCCCGGTCGGTCGGCCGCCCACGGTGTCCGGTGCTCCCTCGCTCCCCGGGTCCGGTTCACCGCCTGCAGGGGTTGAGAGCACAGCCAGCTCCTGCTGTCCTCTCCCCGCTCCTCCCTTCCGCCTCCCCTTTGTACTTGCCGGCTGGTGTCACGCCCCCACTCGGCGTCCGAGCCGACAAGCTCCCTCTGGATCCCAGGGTCCATCCCCCGTGGCCCCGGCCCTCCTGCGCCTGTACACCCAGCCCTCCACTCACCGCTTGTGGAGCCGGCAGCGCCGGCTCCTGTGCAGCGGTGCTCCACCGGCAAGTGGGCGTCAGTGCGGGGAGCGGCTTCCCCATCGCAGCGGGGGGCTACTTCCCCGTCACATTTACTATAGTTTTAACTAACTTGCCTGATAGAGAAGTCGGACTTACTGGGCTATAATTGCCAAGACTTCCGGTAGAGCCTTTTTAAAAAGTCTGCATTCCATTAACTAAATTCCACTCACCTGGCACAGAGACTGATTCAAGCAATAGGTTACATACCACAATTAGTAGGCCTGCAATTTCATATTTGAGTTTCCTTCAGAACTCTTGGGTGAATATCATCTGGTCCTGGTGACTTATTACTATTTAATCAATTTGTTACAAAACTTCCTCAACTGACACATCTGTCTGGCACACTTCCTCAGATTTGTCACCTGACAATCAGGGCTCAGATGTGCAGGGCTCCCTCAAGTCCTCTGCAGTGAAGACCCATGCAAATAATTCGTTTAGTTTCTCGTCAATTGCCTTTTCTTTCTTGTCATTAAGGAGCTGTTATCTGATGAAAGAAGGTCTTCCTCCTGTGTGATACAACTCCCCAATTTTGTGACTGAAGATGTTCTTCAATAAAATCACAGTCAAGTAGTGTATACCCAGGTTAATGAGTTATTATTGAAAGCTTGTATAAGCCTACTTACCATTCCAGTTGCAGCTGTAGCACTTTTTCATGTTCCCCAGTCCTGTCATTACCTCTAGAATGAATAAGGCCTTTAGTCTGATAAAGTTTCTTCCCCTTGATAGTTTATTACTTCAATAACCAAATTATTTTAAATAGAATTTGGATGAGTTGATAAAATCTGATTCCAATTTTCAATATTTTTACTTAATGAAAAAAGTAGCATTGAATCAGCCAATCTACATGTTCTTCAGTGATTACAGTGAAAAAAAAGCTTTTGACCCTGTCACACAGATATAGTCTGTGATGCTTGACAAAGATTTCTGAGCTTACTATAGTAACTGAATTACTTCAATAACTGCATTTAAAAACATAGCTATTCAAACTGGAAAATGCATACCATATTCATTTCTCATCAGGTCTGAATACCCCACCATATTTTCCTAAACTTTATTTTTGTTTCTATAAAAAATATAAGCACATAAACCAAACAATATATGACTACACAGAGAAGATGGAAATAGCATTTAAATCATTAAACTCAATGTTCATTATTTATAAAACTTGGAAGAACAAAACAAAAACCAAGAAACAAACAACCCTGAACTTTGTAGAAGTCAGGCAGGGTATCAATTATTAAAATGATTGAATAGATAAATGAGAACATAATTAAGATGCAAAGGCATGCAACAGCTTCTGTGATCAGATATCCTCAAGGCTTTCCAAGAAGTTCTGTTAGACAGTGTCTTTTCCTTCTCTTCTTATTAATGCAGTATTAGGGAGCTCACTCAGCCAGTCTGAGGGAGGAACTGAAGATTTTCATTTTCCCAATTCAACTCTTTTTGCCATTAAACATAGTTACTGCAATCCACTTCTTAATGGTTATCCCAAATCATCCAACATCCCTAAAATATATAACCTTGGAGAAGGAAAGATCATGACAAAGTTTTTGAGATGGCACAGCATATGGTGTCTAGAACACAGGACATTTTTTTTATGACAAACGTAGAGGAGGTCTGAAAGGTTGGCATGGGTCTGTGTGCACTTTCACCTTTTTTATAATTTGTGTTGCCAACCTACCCTTAAGCAATAACTATACTGCACCTTTAAGTGGTGGGCATAGCCAAATAAAGGGCACTTTATGGCTACAGAGGTGGTGACGGGAGAGGAAAAATAATTGCTTCAAAAGGGAGCAAGTGGCCCCCCCCTGGAGCCACTGACTCATCCTCTACCAATCAGATGGGCAGACGGGTTTAAAATGGGTAGTCTTGTTTGTAAAGCCCCCTTTTACGAAGAGCAGGCTGAAGCAGCAACCACACTTCCTCCCCTTTTCTGTTGAAATACCAGAGGTAGTCAAGACCTGCTAGTAGGCTTGCCAGAGGCTTCACCCAAAATCCCGAACATGGCAGGAAAAAACTTGGTTGAGAAGAAAAAAAAAAAAGGGTGAGACCAAATTTGTTGACCCCTCCTCCCTCCCAAAAAAAGACTCCCTTTAAGACTCCCCATGCTCCTCGCTTCCCCCCTCCCACACTAGAGGCGGCAGGGGAACAATGTCCCCGCCGGCCTTCTGTCCAAGAAAAACAGATAATACCAGACATGTAAAATGTTTCTGGTTTTTTACCAGAAAGGGGCCAGAAATAACGGACTGTCTGGGCAAAAACTGGACACCTGGCAACCCCACCTGCTAGGGTATTGTGCTAACCACCCCTTTTTTAGGGGAGGTACTAAGGAATTTTTCCATTACCACCAGATTAGTCTGCACTTTTTCTTTCTTTTTTCTTTTTTTTTTCTCTTTTGCTTTCCTCACAGTGGATTTATGAATAACTTTTTGTTTACGTGTGGCAGGAAAAGAGGTAGGGTCACTTTGTACATGCGAAGGGTTATGTCCTGTTCACGCAATCTGTAAGGAAGATATAAAGTGACTGGATAAATGGTTTGGAAAAGAACCCTCAATGGACCTCCCTAAGAACTAGGAACTGTGACAAAACTCACTGCCTTCTGTTGAAGAGAAAAGTTTCATTTCTTTACACTTGTTTTGTATATGTGTATAGCACTCTGTGTGTGAGAATGGGAGATACCACGATACATATATTTATACATTTTAAAGCCAAGTACACTACACACATGCTTCTTCCTCTAAGAGATGTACCCCGGCAGGTGCAGAGTGAGTACAGAGATGAGCGTGGTATAAAAACCTATCTAGAACAGTGAGGAAAAGAGAGGGTAGTTAAAAAGAAAAAATGAGACATGGAAGGTGACAGGACAAATGAGGGAAAAGGAAGGAGCTTGAGACTGAACATAAAATCTATATAAAGAAAAATGTTTCAGAATAAAAGAGCTGAGACTTATTATATGGTACTGCAAGTCTGTACGTGTGTGTTTTTAACAGTGCTTAAGTGGAAGAAGGTATTTTGAACATTCCCTGTTGTTTTCAGCTTCTCCCTCATGTGTTTTGTCTTTGTTTCTTTTGTTTTTCTTCTGTTTTCTGCTGCTTCATCTTCATACTCACTGCATCTTAGAAAAGAGAAGACAAAGGGTGATATGATAGAGGTCTATAAAATCATGATTGGTGTGGAAAAAGTGAATAAGAAAAAGTTATTTACTTATTACCACAATATAAGAACTAGGGGTCACAAAATGAAATTAATAGGAAGAAGGTTTAAAATAAACAAAAGGATGTTTTTCTTCACTCAGTGCAAAATCAACCTCTGGAACTCCTTGCCAGTGCATGTTGTGAAGACTAGGACTTTAACAGGGTTCAAAAAAGAGCTAGAAAGATTCATGGAGGTTAGATCCATTGATGGCTATTCGTCTGGATGAGTAGGAATGGTGTCCCTAGCCTCTGTTTGTCTGGAAATGGATGACAGGAGCAGGATCGCATGGTGATTGCCTGTTGTGTTCCCTCCCTCTGGGGCATCTGGTATTGGCCAGACAGGACACTGGACTAGATGGACCTTTGGTCTGACCCAGTATGGCCATTCTTATGTTAATCTCTCCATCTGTCTTGGAAAAGAATGAAACACTGCTCTGCAATATCAGCATGTTGCACTGCCAGGCCTTTGACCAGGCTAGCATTATAAATGGGTATTTTGTACACGAATCGTATGGTCAAAAAGTACTTGGATGTATATACCATGGTTAATATGAATTACATGGCACCTTTTGTATGAGAGAGATTTTAAATAAATAAGCATATAGTTTCTGTTTTCTGGGGGCATTCTCCCTTCCTCTTGCCTGTCCACTTCAAATTTTCCTACAACTGCACAGGTTAGTGATTAATGATCATGTAGAGTTTTGAAGAACACAATCTCATGAACTAATCTGAAGACATTCTAGTCAAGGAAAAGTTATCTTAGATTCTATTATGACTATACTTCAATGAAAGTACCAGTTCTAAATTTATATTATGTAAAGTTGTGTATATGCTATTACTATATTTTACCACTATTTCCCTATCTTGAACAGTACTTAATTAGTATTAGGAATATAGCCCTTGATTAATCCAAATAATTTTCAACTGTGATTCTGATGCATTCACTTTAGCATCATAGTGATAGTACTGACATTTGTGTAGCTTTGAAAATACATTTTTATTTATTTTCCATTTATTTCACTGCAGTTCCTATCATCCTTTGATTAAGCATCTTTCTTTACTTTAGACTTTTTTTATTCTCATAAACTAATCTGAAATCAACAAAGTATAAGCCATGGTTTAAAAAGCCTAAGATTTTGTTATGTGAATACACGCATCCTAATCATAATAAAATATACTGAACAGAAATAACAATGATCACATGGCTTAAGATTTCTTCATTTAATAAAATGCTCTGTATCTGACTTTAATACTAACCTGTCATTCCCACTATTAATCATATAAATTAGGAACACAAAATCTAAGCCCCAGAACAGCAACAACAAAATACTGTATGTAATTAACAAGGTTGTGTTATTTTTTGCTAGATTCATTTGCATGTATGTTATTTCTCCATCCTTTTCCTTCATCAATGTTGAGGGTTTTAGACCATGAGTACACCTACACTATGCTAAAAGACCTGTGGCATAAGCCACAGGGGGCCAGGGTGAGCCAACTTGGGTTTATGGAGCGTGGCCTGAGGGACTATAAAATTAGGGTGTAGACATCTGAGCTTAGGCTAGAACCTGATTTCTGGGATCCTCTCTCTTGTGGCATCTGAAAGCCTGGGCTCCAGCCCAATACCAAACATCCAGACTGCAATTTTATAGCCCTGCCAACTGAGCCATGTGAACACAAGTCATGGCATGGCATGGCATGGCATGGCATGGCCAGGCATGGGTCATATATTGCAGTGTAGATGTATCCTGTAAGGTAAGATTTTAAGGTATGGATTGTCTCTTTTCTGTGTGTATAAAGAATTTAGCACAATGAAGTGCCAATCCCAGTTGGGTCTGTTAGTAATCTCTTCTGTGATAGTAGAGCCTAATATTAAGGACAGGTGCCTCTAGCTGCGTGCCCCCCTGGGGGTGTGTGAAGAAATTCCAGGGGGGGCGCAAGGCGACCCAGACCTTATGCCCCCCCCCCCCACCCGCCAAGTTTTGGTGCAATTTTTGTTTTTCGGAGCCAGTCAGTTCCCTTTTTTTTTTTTTTGGCTCAACAAGTTTTGCTGCTATTTTTTTTTGGAGGGGGAGAGGGGGGTTTGAGGGTTTCTCAAAAATCAAAAAGGGGGTGTGATGCTGAAAAGTTTGGGAACCACTGCTTTACAGGATGAACCTTAATTCCATCCTCATGCAGGCACAACTAGCCATCACTACGGATAGGTCGACACTGCATTCAGAAACACTGACTGCAGCATGAGTAGATATATCTGAGCTAGGTGGGCCCTTGCTAAATCAAAGCTAGCTCAGGAAACAATAGCAATGCAACCACTAACAGTGAAGCAGCTTTACGAGCTAGCCCTGAACTCTTGGGATGTTCTGATAATGCATGCTGACACTGCTTCACTTCTATTGTATGCTGAGCTAGCTAGATGTACATGCTGCGACCATACGTCCTTACTGCAGCACAGACATAAGGTGTGATTATAGCATATACTGGCATTTCTGAGCTACCTATAATTTGTTGTCATGGCTAACTAGAGTAGCGTAGACAGCACAGTAGATAGCACAGGCTGGCAAAAAGAGTGTGTACCCAGAATTCCTGCAGTCTTAGTGTAAGGGGACTGTTAGCCCCTTACTAAAATTCAGTGGGAGTTTTTGGTTGGCCAGCTCCCAGTACCAAAAGGGAAAGGATCCATGAGAAATCAGGGCCCTGAGACTGACAGACCCCAGGGACAATGTGAAGAGACCAACACTCCAGCTCAGCCTAATTGACAGGTTGGACAGATCAATGAGAGAATTAGAAGGCCAGGTCCTGTCCTCCATGTGAGCTGGGCTTTTCTGGGTCTCTGTGAGAAAAGGAGAGAGAGCTGAGAAGAGCAGCACGAAGAGCAAGCTGTGTGGAGAGAGAGACCTGCAGTGTCAGAGCCAGACACACACAGCCCAAGGAGTGCAAGCTGTGCTGAGGGGCAGACCTGCAGTGACAGAGCCACACACACAGCCCAAGGAGCGCAGACCCTGTGCTGAGCAGCAGACCTGCAGTGACCAGAGAGCCAAAGGGGTCAGAGAAGCAACACAAGGAGCTGGAGTCTAGCAAAGCAGCACAGTCTGCAGCTGATGAGCAGCTGGGACCAGCAAAGGGGGGAAAAAAGAGGCTCTGGGCAGGGACGCGCCACCAGCCAAGTAGGGTTGCCAGATGGTTGAAACAAAAATACTGAATACCTCCCCCCCCCCCCAAAAAAAAAACCACCAGGAAAAATTCTGTTGAAGAGAAAAAAAAAGGGGGGGGGGAGACCAAAGTTGTTGAGCAAAAAAAAAAAAAAAGGACTCCAAGGACTTATTAAGCTAAAAAAAATTCAAATAAAACAGCATGTCTCCTTTAAGAGTGAGTGCAGGGAGAGGAACAGGGGAGCGGTTGAGCATTAGGACCCAGGGGAAGCATTGCTTCCCCTAGGTCTTTTGGCCGGCAGCCATTTTGTGCTAGCAGCTTTGGGGAACCAGGTAAGCATGGGGACTGGGGTCGGGGGGCTGGGGGTGTTGGGGGTCAGGGGAGGGTTTGGGGGGGGAGGCCAGGCACTGAGTGTTTGTAGGGTTGCCAGGTACCCAGCATTTTCTGGATGGGGAAAAATTTAGAAAATACCGGACATCTCAAGTGTCCGGTATTCTCTGAATTTTTTTACCAGACAGGAGGCGAAAATACCGGACTGTCCGGGTGAATACTGGACACCTGGCAACCCTACAGCCAAGAGGACCTGCTGGCCAGACTTGGAGAGGGATTATAACTCCAACTGGGAGAGGGGTCCTGCCACCTAGAGCCTGAGGCCGTGTGGTCACTGCCAGAGCAAGCGTGTCCAGCCTGCTGCCCCCCTGCAGCACAGCCAGGGCCTGAGAAAGAGCCCTGGGACCTATAAGGAACAGACTGTGAACTGTCCTTACACTCTGCAGACGGCTGTTTGTGATGTCCCCGTGCTACAGAACAGGACTATGTGTTCTCATTTAACCTTTCCTTATTCTTTTCTTTTTAATCAGTTGCTGTTTAATACATTGTATTTGCTTTGAACTGTATGAAATGATCACTGGGTCAAAAAAGCATTCAGTGTGCAGAGAGCACCCCGGAGTGGGGACACCCTAGCCCCTGCCCCAAGTGACTACAAGGTCGGGGATTAAGCCCCAGAAAACCTAGGCCCAACCTTGTTGGGATTTCGAGGACTCTGCTACTCAGGAGAGTGGAAGGGGAGCCCTCGGGGTCAGGGAGTCCTTTGGGTAAAAGAAGTGGGAGCGGTGACTCAGATCCTTTCGCTGGTCCATTTCACCAGGGTAGTATAGAAGCCAGGAAAGTTCCCCACAATAGCGGGACCATTCCCCTGCTTACATTAGCATTGCTCGCCTGTGCCTCCACATCTTCACTACTATTATTGCCAGTGCTAGTTAGATTAAAACTAGCATAGGTAAGCCGACCCATGCAACACTCTTCCCTTGCTGGTGGGTGAGAGGATGAGTGGGGAAGTTGTGGCCCCACAGAGCCTGCATATCCTCTGTGCATGAGTGGTGAGCCTCTCCATTTTCCAGCTGACTGAATTATGCTCCTTTTCTCCCCAACATAGCCTCCTAAGAGCAAGATTGTCACTTGACCTTAAGTATTGATCTGTCATGATGGATATCTAACCTATTTCCTGTTGCACAGCTACATAGTAGATGATACACTGTGCATAACCAGTTGTTCAGGTGTAAGTAATCTGTTCATGTTAGTACTTGAATGTAAGTCTTTTACTACAAAAGCAGAATCATTGTCACTTCACAGATATTGAAAAAAATCTTATCTAATCTGTGCTCAGCCCCTTAGCCAACATAGGATTGTTCCCTACAGAATATTTGCTAGTGCTTTGCCCTTGAGCTAATGTTAATTAACTGACAGTGGCAGTAATTCCTGCCTACTCTTACAAGGCCTCTGTCCCCTAGAGGGTGAGACAGAATTTAAAACTTTGTTTAAAGTATTTTTAACTACACATGATTTTAATGTAGTGTGCTTTTTTTATTTCTTTCTATTTTTTTCCTGTTATTGCAATGGCTTAGGCTTTTACTGCTGCCTTTTTTGCCTCAGGAATCTTTTGGAAAGAGATGTTACACCTCTATGGGAGATTTTTCCTAGTTAAAATTTGAAAAGCAAAATAAATTATGTATAAACTGGCTACACAAATAAAACAAAGTAAGTGCACATAGCGTCAAAATGGTCTAATATGTATAGAAGTTTTTATAGAGTACATTTTAGAAACTCCATTTGCCAGCTGCACAACTAGTGTCTTCTCCACATTCAATGTAACTTAAGCCATAGGCTGCCAATTTCTGTAAGCTCTTAGCTCTTCTTAAAAAAAAAAGTGGTGATGGAGGTGGCCAAATGCAAGTTTCTCCAGATTTAAAATGTCCACAAAATGACTTTATTAAAAAAATATTCTTTTTACAATGCAAACATGAAGGAAGCAGGGAAGGGCAGATGGCCAGTTAGAGTTGGCTTTGTCTTTACTAAATTTCCATCCATCCAAAAGTTTTGAATTTATTTTATGTTTAGGTTAAAACCTGAATTTCCTCATCTTTTAACAGTTACTTTAAATATTTTTTTATCTTATAAGAGGGTTTTTTAATTATTTATTTTACTTTAAACACTGGCTATGATATCCAATTTGAACATGAACTCCAAACTTTCAGGCTATCTCTACACTGCCTAGTCTTGCGCAAGAACATATACAAATGAGGCGTGGCGATGAATATCGCCGTGCCTCATTTGCATACTTAATGTGCTACCATTTTTGCTCAACAAGGAGCAGTCGACACTGCTCCTTCTTGTGCAAAAACCCCCACCTGCGGAAGAGCCGTTCTGCCTGAAAATAAGCGGCAGAATGGCTCTTGTGCAAGAGGGGATTTTGTCCCTGGCGCAAAAATGGTGGCTCATTAAGTATGCAAATGAGTCATGGCAATATTCATCGCCATGCCTCATTTGCATATGTTCTTGTACAACACTGGGCAAACAATATGCAAATGAGGGACTCGTTTGCATGAGTCGTGATCTCATGTGCATATTTTCTGCCGATCCATTTTTGCGCTGGGGTTTTTGCGCAAAAACAAGCAGTGTGGACATTTTCTTTTTGTGCAAAAACCCCTTTTTCCACAAGATCCTCATGCGCCAAAAAAGGAGGTTTACCAGTCTTGCAGAAAAAGGGTTTTTTGCACAAAAAGGAAACGTCCACACTGCTTGTTTTTGCACAAAAACCCCAGCGCAAAAACAGATCGGCAGAAAAAAAGCAAATGAGATCACATATCATGCAAATGAGTCCCTCATTAGCATATTTTTTGTCATGAAAACTCATAATGTAGATGTAGTCTCAGTGTTTTTGGTTTGGGAGTTTCCTCATTTATTTAAAATGGTTAAGAAATGCTTAAAGTAGTAAGAGTTTCACTGGGTGTTGGATTGTTGGTTACCTGTTGTTCCCTTAATCAGGTCTGATACTAAATCTTTGGAACACTGCAAGCTCATGATCATCTTCATTTTGTGTTTCCTCACTCACTAACTCGTACTCTATTGAAGGTAGAAGCAGAGCTCAGCCAGTTTCACTTTCCATACTGAGTGTGTTTGTGGGTGAGGAAGAGGCCTTGGACTGTAAGGGTGTGTCTAGACTACAGGGTTTTGTCGACAAAAGTGGACTTTTATCGACAAAACTATACCTGTGTCTACACTACTGCCGAGTTCTGTCAACAGTAAGTTGACAGAACACGTCAGTTTTGTCGACAGTGGTAAACCTCATTCTATGAGGAATAACGCCTTTTGTTGACAGAGTTCTGTGGGTGGGGGGTGGGGTGGGGTGAGGTGCGGGTGTGGCGGGTTCGAGTCCTGGGACCCCTACCCCACCCCAGCGAGAGGCAGGATAAAGGGAGCCCTGCGAGTAAGGTGGTGGGGTGAGTTCCAGCATGGCCTAGGGGGTCGGGCATTCGCCTGGGGAGGGCAGGGTGGCAGGTTCAAGTCCTAGGTCCCCCACCCCAGCAAGAGGTGGGATAAAGGGCACCCTGAGAGCTCTGTCAACAAAAGGCACTATTGCATCCACACTGTGCTTTTTCAAAAGAGAGCATCTAGACTCTCTTCTTGAAAAAGCAGCTTGCTTTGTCGACAGAACTGGCTGTAGTCTAGACGCTCTTTGTCGACAGTATCTGTCGACAAAAGCCTGTAGTCTAGACGTACCCTAAGAGTATAAGGAAGAAGACACCAAATGATTAAGGGGAGGTGTGACGGGGCAAGGCAGCCCCGCACTGAACTAGCAAGGCCCAGCCAGGGTTACCTAGCTACAGAGGCCCCTCCCCCGCAGCCCAACCGGGCATGCCCAGGCTGTAACTCTACTATAAAAGCCAGGGGAAGGCCTCAGTCAAGGGGGGGAGCCAGAGGAGAAGGAGCTAGGAAGGAGGTTCCTGCACAGCAGTGGCGAAGGACTCCAGGAGAGGCCGTAGGGGATGCGGCAGCGAGCTGGTGTGACCCAGGGACTGTCTGCCAAGGAGACTCCAGCCCGGAGGCTGCCGCAAGCCGGGCAAGTACAGGAGAAGAAGCCCCGGGGATCCAGGTAGGAAGTGGCCCAGGGCAGGAGCGGGAGCCGCCCCGAGAACCTTGGCGCATTTTGGCCGGATTGCCCCGCCGAGGGAGTGACCCGCTACCTGGTCGCTCACAGGGCCCTGGGCCGGGACCCGGTGGAGTAGGGTGGGCCTGGGTCCCCCTACCTGGGGTGGTGTCCCCACGGCTACCCTGCAGACAGCGTTGTGGATTCAGGCCGGAGGGCCTTGGCCTGGCTTAAAGGGCCAGCTATAGACTGCATTGTGGACTCAGGCCGGGGGGGCCTTAGGCTTAAAGGGGACAGGCAAGAGCGGGGCCCACCACAGGAGGGAAGACTTAGAGAGGGGCTGGAACATATAGTCAAAAGTTTGAAAGGCAGCAAGATTGAACAGAAAAAAAGGAAAACATAGCAAAGTTGAAGACTAGATGATCAAGCAGGTGTCAGGGGATATTATATTGTCTGTGATTCTTTATGTTCTTTTTTCCATGGATTTTTTTTTTAACACAGCTCAGTGGGACAGACAAACTCCTAACCTCTGTATGTTACTATTGGTGCCTCCTATAACTTTGCTCCTGAGTACCTCTCTCTGAATTCCTCTCCCTCTGACATCAGAAGAAGCCATGGTCAGAAGCTGATGAGAAGGGTGGAGTCTCAACTCTTTCAGTAGTAAACAGTGTATTTTAATCCCTCCATGTTTCCAGCAGCTGGAGGCCATGGTCTTTAAGGCCTGGTTTACACTAGACCTGACAGGTCAGCTTGAGATACACAACTCCAGCTATACAAATTGCATAGTTGGTGTTGGCCACACAGTGGGAAGCTAATGTGAGCACACATTTTCTACTTTGCAGAATGAGAAGTACTGGACCTCCAGAAGGTCGATCTCACTAGTGTAGACATGCCTGATAGTCAACTCCTGTACATCTGCTATGCTTGTTTTCATGCCTTGAAGGTAGCATAAAGAGATGCTGTGCAATGGGGACTCAGCAGTCCTCTGCCTGCCAGTGAGGCACTAAGCCAAGATCCATAGCAGCCCATTTCTTTGGAGAGTTGGGGTGGTAAGGAGAGAGCCCAGATCGCTATTGTCACAGGACTGCCTCCTGGGTCTGTGAATGATACTAATGTAGATGAGGATGAACATTTTCCACATCAGCCTCATGTACGTGTGACTGAGCATGAACCTTTTATACTTGTCCCATTTAATATATACCATTCCCAAATTTCAAATTAAGTGGTTAAAAATAAAACCCAACTCACTTTTTGTCTGTAACATAAGAAACTGAGATAATTAGTCAAACCCATCCACAAATAGATTCATATCAAATTATCATTGGGCTCAAGAGAAGAAAAGGAAGGTATTGACACACTGGCAGAGTAGAGCCAATCATAGCTATGTAAAAAAAAAAAAAAGATTATTTCCTATCTCAAAAAAGTAAAATGTATTTGGGAGGAAGCTGAAGAATTGCAATTATGGATTTCATATATTAGGATTACAAGAGTGCTGGAGGAAACAGAAGGAATTGGAAGTATTTTGTAGCACTAGAGACAAGATTAAAATGATCAAAAATTAGAGAATGAAACTAAGATATAAAATATCTCTGGGGCTCTATGATAGTACCTAAGCCCTGTGAATGCTGTACATTTTTTAAATAATTATTAACAACAGTCCTGTATGTATTTAAGGGGTGAAGAAAAAGAAGGAATAATAAAGTATGAAAACTACAGTTAAAAAAACTCCACCCCAGTTCAGATTCATTCTTAGTTCAGTCTGGGGATACTTGAATAAAGACCAGAATGAATGCCTCAATATCCTTGTGGCAAAGAAAAGAACCCCTGGAATTAAGCATGCAGCTAGACAAAGAAAACTTATAAAAACTTAAGTATGTTCTTCAGGTCCATGATAGTTAAGCATATTTTGTAAGATGTAGCTATGAAACAAATGTCTATGCAATTGAACCCTGACTAATGGGAGGAAAAAATTAAAGGAATCTGACCTTTTCAATATTTAATTCACTTTGTCTTAAATAAGGCTTTCATTGTGTATGAGAGTGTTTTGGGGTAGTATTGTAACCCAGACACCTAATGGGTGTGGTTTATTGTCTCATGCAGTGGCACTTAGACCACTTACAGTGAGCAAAAAGAATAAGGGAGCTCTACAGCCTAAGCTGAGAGCCAGTGGGCTTTATAGCTCAAGTGGTAGAGGCTTCTATACTAAGCTCCAAAGGTCTCAGTGGTGGCTACAGTATGAATTACTATGGTAGGGAATATAAATTAAATTAAATCTTTTATGTTCTACCTGGTATTGGTCCAAGGAATATTATTATATATAATTCCATCTATGAGATATACCAAAGATTTCTTGATGTTAAATATTAACAAAAGTAAAGAAGTCAGTATATTAAAAGTTGTATTATGAGGTAGGGAATTAAGTTTAAAACAAATCCCATCAATTGGTTAACAAAAGCAGTTCTTTGTAAAATAAATGAATAATAATGGCACCTTCTTGCTCCAGATCTGATGTAGTCAGTAATATCTGATGACTTTGTTGAGCACTTTTTTACCATGGTGTTCTCCCCTTAGTAATTTAGAACCATTAAAGCTATGGGAGAATGTAGCGGATTCAGTTCTAGCTCACACATCAACATAACTGTTCCATTCTGATGGGAGAATTTTCATATATGTGAGCTGAAGAGGTCCCAGCTTGAATTTCAAAGTAGGTTTGCATGGCGAGATCTTTTTTTTTTTTTCTTTTTCCTGCAGACCTGATCCCATAAATATGTAAGAGCATGATATCAGTTCTATGAAATCACACTTCAGAGTAGAAATGTGTGCTATAAGATCTCTACAGAGAAAAACTGTAGAGAAAATGGGCATCACAATAATGTAAATTAATGTGGTTTTAATTATTTTAGTCTGTGGGACATGAATATAAAAATAATTTGATTATATAACTGTATTTCATAGAACACAGGATGAATAATTTCAAATTACTAGTATGAGCAAGAACTATACACATTAATCGGTATTAATTGTCTAGTTAAGCATAATTAGGCTTCATGGTAAAAAAAATAATTGGCAGATTTACAGCAGATAAATCTAGTTGGTGAGGATTATGATTTAAGGCTTCTGCTCTTCATATAAATTAAACATACGGGTTGCCATATTGGTCTGTCAGAACAGTCCTTTCCTTTCAAATATTTAAGTAGGAAAAGAAGATATTAAATGTTAGATTCTAAGGAGTTAAATTGATTATAGTTGGATTTTATGTCACAAATAGAAATCCAGAAACTGACTTTAAAATTATTTTCAGAGTTCCTGAGCATAAAGTAGATCAGAAATAGATCAGAATCCACTGACATATCTGAAGGCTTGGCAAAACTTGATTTTTTTTTAAACAATTTCAACTGATAATATATATCAATGAAGAATGGGAAGGAAAAGTTATAATTATTTAGTGACAGTAGATGTTGAGATTAAAAAGTTAAAGCTTTGTAACCATTAAAAATAAATTGTCAATATTGCATGTCAAAATATATGGCATTAAATCAAATATTCGTAAGTTGTCAAGAAGCATTTTTTTCTTATTTTGCCAATATAAATTTTTGTTATCAATGGAAATATTTTGGTGGTTTTTTTATGTATCAGTGAAATCAACATTTATCCATGTATACCAGTAATAGTTTAATCATCCCGAGACTACATATCTGCCATCAGTTTCTAGTCTGATTATCAAATTGATGTCAGACTAACCAGTAATAGGTGCATGGAGAAAGGACCATCTGTAGAGGAAAGATTTTATTTTCCTACTTGGTGATCAAGTTTAGTCTCATACAGAGTGGTTTTCAATAAGGGGAAAATATGATGGATCAAACTCAGAAATACAGGATAGATTGTATTTCTCTCTAGTTCAGATGGGTTCTTGCTTAGGATAAAATTGTATTTAGTCTGAAATGGTCATTCATATGGCCTGCCAATAGAAGGCTCTTTCAGGATCCATTAGCAAAAAGGGAAGGTGGCTCAGGAATGGGGCAGAGAGGTAACTTGTTTGGATTTCTTGAAGGTAAGAGTTTCCACAGGCTTGTGTGTTTTTATGGCACAAGGATATAATTTCACTGCAATATAAATGTCATATATATGAGTAAATAATATATATAAAATAAATTAATTCTGAATTTGGAGATGACAATATAAGATATTTATATGTAAGGAATTAGGTGAAAGGAATGAAGAAGCTTAGAGAGAGAACTATTGAAATTTAAACATAAAACATGCAACTTGAATGAAGAAATTATTTTAATTGGAAAACTCTAATAAGGGAACAGTGATGAAGATATTTTGGTCACATGTTTCCTTGAATATGGACCATTAGCAGGTTACTTGTAGATGCTTGGTGTGATGAAAGGAAATAAGCAACCCTCTGTGAACCGTTTGGTTTCACGTCTCATTGCTTTTAATCTGCATTGTGCATTTACACGCTTGGTAATGGGTGCATAACAAATCAACTAACGACATTAATATATTATCCAGATACTACAGTTGAAAGGTGCCTGTAAATTATCTATAAATACATGTACACTTCGAACTACAGCTGGAGTTTGACCTATGTAATGATAGTATGACATGGCACTTCTCAGTTGCTACCTTTACCCTATCAGGTATAATGTGCTGTCTTGGTATCTGGATCCCATTCTACATTATCACCTCACTTGCTTCAAAGCAGAGGTCCAGCATAGCCAAAAGACAGTGAAAAATTATTGCTTGATCCAGCATATGCAGTGTGGCTATCAATAACACCTGGCACCTTTGGAAGTGAGAAATGTGTTTAATGTTAGGAATTCCAAAGAAAAATATAGAATTCAATAAGATGCATTTAGTGATGACCTAACTTCAATATTGCGTGACTTCTAGTATACTACTTATCTCATGACTATTAGAAAACTAACTTGCATAATATTATCTATGGCACTTTTTTGTTTGATGCTTCTATATATTTTGTGTAGGGCTGCGGAGAATGAGTAGCAGCTATGTAAGCAGTATTTTTTTATAAATATCATATGTCCCTTAGGTTATCTGTTTCATACTGACCTGCCTGACTGCAAGGAGCTCAATCAAAGGATATGGTTAGGAGGAAACCTACATGAAATGAAACAATGTCAAAGATAGACACCTAGGGTCAACAGCTTCAAAGGAGTAAAGTTAACAATGGCTGGGCCAACTGTTGGGGAGAAGCTGCCTACCTGGAGTCAGCCAAATTATGCAGTTGTGTTCCTGAGGCTGAAAACCTTGAATCAAAGGGGATTCTAGACCTTTAAGATTCTATCCTCAAAAAAGGAATGCGGGGAGTGGGTTGTCATCCTGCTGACAGAAAGAAACATAGAGACAGAGAACATGCTGTGAGCAATACAGTCGGCTTCTCCCAGCCAGACCTCAAAGATTAGCTGGATTGAGGAGAATTTACAAAATGCAAGGAAAGATTAAGGTGTAGGCAAACAGAACTCAGCTGTATCTGTCAAATTGGGGTTGAAGGGAAGCTAAAATTCAGAGATCCAGTCTCAGAGGTTGGACCACGAGCTGCCACCAAGGACAGGTGCAGCGAAGCAGGAATGATTCCTGTGGGCCACGCTCAAGAGGGACAAAAAGGGTCTCAGGTGCAGCTTGCCCTGGAACCACAACAAGAATAAATTGTTCATTTGTCTTGCTTCCTGCCTTTTTCATTATAGAGTATATTTGTTTCATGTTCATTTTTGTCTCTGTAAAAATGCTTTCATCAAAGTATTCTGTTTTAAAAAAACAAACTAACGATTCTCACACTGACTTTGAGTTCCTATTTTAAGTCTGTCTCTCTCTCTCTCTCGTTCTTTAAGATTACATCATTGCAACTTACTTTACCTGAAGCATATATTTGTGCCCATATCATCTACTTGGCTGTAAGATCCGGTCAAGTATTTATGATATGAAAAACAGTTGTTGCTATCTACGCTAATATATGTAGGCGGTTTAATTCTTATATATGCTGAACATTTTTCTGTGTGGGGTTGTAACTCTTTTCTGAATGTCTTAAGTCTTTTGAAAGGCTAGCAAGGTTTAAATACAAATCGGAAAATGAAGGGCTTTTTATTTATCCCTTGAGTTCTTTGAGTTGGACTTTGCATATTCTCACTCGTGGGTTGTGCTGGCCAGGGAAGCCTAGACAGTGGAACCTTCTCCAAGTGATCTCAGTGACGGTGTTCATGTGCCTTATCCTACCCTCCCCACAACAACCCTGAACATTCTCAGGATGAAGCTGTAAAAGGGGTGTGGCTCCCTCTGCTGCCACAACACCTTCCACCGATGCCTCAGAGATTTTAGTTCTTAGCAGGGATCCTAATTTCTGTGTTTACAAAACAAAATTCTCTAACAAAAACATAAAAATCTGCATTTTTCAGTGATTAAAATGAACCACTGAACTTAGTTTCCCTAGCCACCATATATATAAGTATCAGTTGAACACAGTGTTTTACTGACATATTTACAATTTAAGTTCAAAGCCTGCCAGTGACATCAAATCGTTACAACAAAATTAATAGAATTGCAATTTGTTTCTTACCTATCCCAAACTCTTCTATGTCTGTATTCAGTATTTTCAGAACATTGTTTTTAAATGCTCAAAGGAAAAGTGAAAGTTGCTTTTATATTAATATTACTCACTTTTTGAATTAGTCCTAGAGGCTGAAGTGAAATATTCAGATGCATTAAAACATAAACCTTTATATGCTGTTGAGCAAACTCTATTTGTTGAAAGCAGTTTATTGGAATATGTTTAGCTATTTACATTTAAAGCACATTCAAAAATGCACAGGAGGGGGAAGTTGTGTGCATTGAGTGACACTTACGCTTCCAGTAAAATGTATTTGATATATGTTTTTATTTTTTCACAAAACTAAACTAAAATGAAAGATTCTCTTTAACAATGCCTTTTTCCATGTGAACAGATTTCTAGGATTCTTGCTTATTAGGACTGTGAGGAAGAGGGGAAATTGGGTGGGGAGTCCAAGTCTTAAAAAATCTTTAAAAAACTCAGTTACAAGTAAGTAACCTCAATTTCTTCATGTAGCAGGGGATGGTTTGTCAAGCAGTAATCCAATGCTGGAGGAAATACTCAGTGTCCTAATTAAATAGCGTTAGAAGTACAACCAACGCTACCACACCGAGCATTAGTGCTAGCCGCTGGATCTGAAAGTATGCACAGAATTCCAGGAGGCAGTCCTACATATTTTCTGAACTGGAACATATCTGAATTAAGCTAGGGACATAGTCATTGCGCTAGTAGAATCTGATGTAATACCCCGAGAGAAAGCTGCTGGTTTATAACTTTCTAGAATGCACTATACAACACATTGGGAAATAGTTTGAGATCATACTAGTGATTTTTATTATTTTTGGCATAAAAGATAATCAAAAGAACAGATTTATACAAAATCCTTTAGATATATTAAGATAATAGACTACAACTCTTTTAACGTCTACATTATTTAAAGTGGAGTCTCTCCTGTCAATGTGTGGTCTAGGGCAGAAAACTGATATGTTTATGGCTTGATTTACAAAAACTTCTGATCCTATTTTAGGTAGAAACCCAAGGTCAGACCTATCTTGTCTCTATGAAAAGGAGTGAAGGGTGAGCACGCTAAGAAGGAATATAATTCACTAACTCTCCTGTCTGACATTATAACAGTTAGAAAGGCAACTAGCTCTCTGCTAAAGGCTTAATGGCAGCTTAGAATTGTAAACTGAGATCCAATGCTGATTCAAGGCCTTATACCAATGAGTACAGATTTGAAAGTCCCTTCATGACGTTTTTAACTGCATGATGTGTAAACACTGATACATTATCTATCAGACCATGATAAGCCAATATAGATGCTAAGTGAACCTTGTGCAAAGAATATGATCCTCAGTCTTTAAGGTAGAGTGTTACAGAATACATTAATTTGAAGTCTGTTCTAGCTGATCTGTTTTCTTGTGCAATTCAGTTCACAAACCTTGGCCACTTAGAAAGGTAATGTTTTCTAGTGTTAGACTGCACTTGCTGAACATCCAAAGAATAAGTTTTTTCATGGTTCATTAATATTCTGTTGTGCACACCACTAACTACAGAGACATATGATCTGGATGAAACATCTCGCTATACTACTACAACAATAGGTCCAGTAATATCGGGAACGCCCTGCAAATTTTTTCAACAATTGAAGTAGATCCATGTTCCCTCAGCCAAGGTGAAGCTGTTATAGTAATTCTTGATCTGTGCTGTCTTATTTTCCTTGCTATTTTGTGTATCAATGGAAACTAAGAAAAGTGCATACCAGTGCATCAGAAACTAACAAAAAATGTAGATGATATCATGAGCTTTCGTGGGTGATACCATCTACATTTTTCATTTGTCTCTAAGGTGCTGCAGGACTATTCCTTGTTTTTTAAGTTGATTCAGTTACAGATTAACATGGCTACCCCTCTGAGACTTTTGTGCAGCAGAAAGACAGGCAATATGGAATTCGTGTCTTTTCCTGCCCTTGAACGTGATAGGCAACACTTTTTGCAAGCAGTCACAACACATAGAAAATCTATCTCTGCAAGATGCCAGATGTTGAAGATCTTGGGTATCACTTCTCTGTTGACCACTTCTGCATTTGTCATCTGCTCATTTGATCCACAAAGTCATTGTGGCCCTGCACCTGTCAAGAAAGGATGGGCTAAATGTTGTGCATGATGCACCAATTCCATAAGTTGAATGCTTCGCTGTATAAATGGGACAAGCAAGCCCCTCCTGACCTGTTGACATGTCAGTTGCATTGTCCCTTACCACCTGGACTGCCTTTCTTTTGATATAAAGGAGAAAAGATCTGAAAGCCATTATAAACCTCCCTCAGCTTTCGAAACTTTATAGGAAATACCCTTTTCTGAGAGTTGAATGTCTTCAGACTTTCAGAGAGTTTAAATGATCGCATTGAGAGAGCTGGAGAATTGCATAATCTCCTTTTTAGAATATTAGCTCTCTGAGTTGTCCATGACAAGGATTTCAGTACATTCTCCGGTATAGTTTTCTTTGTCACTATACTGGATCTGTAGTCAACTAGTCAACTTCATTCTGAAGTAATTGTATAGTAGTGTAAACGCTGCTAATGCTATTCGGTCCATAACCTCTAGAAAAAAAAAATCGCTGCCTACTCCGTACGCCGCTGAAGCTCTATCCCTATAGGTGTCTGAAGTCTAGGAAATTTTTCTGCAGGGCAGAGCTTTGCTGGAAAATACAAGCTGCCTTTTGTGTGTGGCCAAAAAAGGCTTCCATGTCTCCTGACTCAGGGAGGGCAAAGGCAGCTGCAGATCTGACTGATGCTTCTGAGAAAAAATAGTGCGAGGAAGACAATGGAGGGTAAAATTACTTATGGTAGTTGAATTTCTTCTCCAACCAAATGGAATTAAGCAAGAGATTTTGCATTAGACCTCATGCCTGGAGCTTTTCTATAGCTTGTCTGTTTTACTGATAAACAAAACATTTCTTTCAATGGAAAGGTTCTCTACTTTAAATTTTTTTTAGGAAGGTGGATAACCTCAGTCTCAGGCATGTCTTCTAAATTATTAGCATATGCTACTACTCTTCCCAAAAATATATGAAGCATCAAAAGAAGCCCTAAGAGCTTTGCTGCAGTCATTTAAAATGGTTAGCTTTTCTATTCAGCTAGTACAGTACTTGGCAATCTGTTCCTATAGATGAAATAGAGAATGAGGCATTATCATGTGTTATCTAACTACTCAAATGCCAAGGGGGGGGACAGATAAAATACTTTTCTTCCTACTGCTTCCCCTTTTTTACCCTCGTCATGTGGGGTGAATTATGCTTGTTCATATCTATATCATTTTGATAGTAGTTTCTATAATTAAAAAATTAGGGCTGGGATACCAATAAAAACAAGAAAAAAGCTGCATAAGGTAAGAGGCATATATCAGCCATTTGGGAAATGGGCTAATAAGAAGCTGGGAAATAGTAAAGAGATTTGGCAGGTTGCAACAATCTATTCTATGTGGTCAAGGAAAATTTATTCCATTAAGGAACCCCCAAAATGCCAAAAAAAACCAAGATAAGTAGATTCTCTCATTGCCACAGAAGTCAGTGCCATCCACCACTTCATGAAATTGCAGAACATATTACTGAGATGAGTCTGTCTCCGGTCACTGGTAACCCATCATTGGGGCTAATTATTATAATTATATGCCTGTAAAATAGAGGCATAAGGATCTTGTGCAAAAAGGGGTTTTTGTGAAAAAGTCCACATCCACACTGCTTGTTTTTGCACAAAAACCTCTTGTGCAAAACGGATTGGAAGAGATTATGCAAATAAACACAAAAAATGCAAATGAGTGCTTCATTTGCATTGCTTCTTCCGCAAAAAGTTTGTTTTGTCGACATAGCCACTCTGTACAAATAGTTGGAGCCTTCCTGCTAGAGCTCTGTTGTTCTCTTTCCTAGTTCCCTAAAACTCTGGGTTCCTGTTCGGCCATTTTTGTGTGCCAAAATTCACTGACCTTGCTTAGCTAATGTTTTACAGGATACAGGTCTGTAGGTTCCTTTGTATTTTTGCTGAGTAAAATAAAATGCAAAAGCTAACTCTATGGATTACAGTGAGCTTGAAGTGAACATACAACAAAAAGAACATCCAGAAAAAATCATCATGAGAATTTTGATAGCACAGCAATTATAATCCTAACTCTGAGGAATTAACTGTCACTAAGTAACAAGCACCAACTTTAATACCTAATAATTATCTATTGGCACTTAAAAGTAATAAGGCTCTGGATACAAGACAAATGCAGTTCCAGGGGGGATACTGCAGTTGGCAGGGACTGAGGTGACAAGTCCCCTTTTGTATCTTCACCCTCAGAATATTCATCAACACTGAGGGGAGAAGAAGGCATGTTAACAGGCATCCTTGGAAGAAGATTTCAAGGTCTGCGACCAGCCAGTCCAACTGCCCAGTGGTAATTTGCAGAGAACATGCCCAAAAGCAGAGAATTTATATTTCTTGACTGGTGGGGCTATAAATCCTCCAAAGGTCTCTACAGGTCTGAAATATTATACATCTATTTCCAAAATGCACAATATTCCCCTCATACATAATTTCCTCAGCTTTTTCTTAGAGGTATGGCACATGTAATGGTTGATGTTTTCACCAGGTTAAATGCTCCAAAACTGGCAACACAGCTCACCAGACTAGTCAGAATATCAATAACATGGGAAATTCCCTCGGGATTTAAGCTTTCTTGGTGGTGAATTAAAGAACCAGAAAATCCAGACTTAAGATCTGGGTCATAGAAGTAAAATTCCAAAGAATGAAAGCAATCACTCAGCTAAAATGATTGCAAATGTTAGAGTAGAATTTAAGCCAACAGTGATATGGTAAACATAGGAGAACTCTTTCCCTTGTTCACCGAAGAATTCTGACTCTTTATATATATATATATTAAGGACTGCGTAGAATGCAAGTACACTGCTATTTGAAGGATTTAGTTATAATCCCAGGGAAGAATAGACAAAATATTTGGGAACTAATTTACTTGTCTTGTTAACATTGTGCAAATCCTTCTTATATCCTCCTTATTCTTATCCACACTGACTAAGCAATCTTGACAGGATTTTTAGTTATCCAGATGGGAGTGAGTGTTAACATCCTTGGGGACTGATCCAACAAACATTTATTACTACGCATATGCTGCAATAAATTGTCTCATTGAAATGAAAAGCGCTACTCAGGGTAGTCAAGATTACAATGATTGCTGGATTGTGCAGTGAAATGATAGGAGTACAGTGACAGGGTGACCTCCCTTTATGCAGAAAAAAAGTAGTGAAAGTGATGAAAAGCAAAGAAGGCATTCTGTGTGACAGAGGATTAAAGTGATTATGTCGACTTAGTTTAGAGGGAAGATGAATTAGAAGTGACGGGACAAACCTATATACTTTTCCTAAATACTGGGTACATTTACACATTGTACCCTGCCCTTCTCTCTTCCCTCCTCCTCCCTGCTTGCCCCCGCCCCCCCCCGCAAACCCACTGAGGCAGCAAGTCTCAGATCCCAGTCCAACTGACTCAAGCTAGTGAAGCCCACACTTCAGTGCCAAAAATAGCAGTTTAAATGGAGGGGTTTGGGCTTGGGTTCTGAGACCCAGCAAGGGGGAAAATCTCAGAGCCTGGGCTCTAGCCCAGGCCCAAATGTCTGCACTGCTATGTTTAGCACCATGGTGTAAGCCCAAATCAGTTACTCCAGGCTCCGAGACTTGCTGCTCTGGGGTTTTTTTGTTTTGTTTGTGTGTTTTGCTTCATAAACACACCCAAAGACTATGTTCAGGTAAAGGTAAGTTTGAGGATATCTCTATTAGTAAGTTAGGGTTTAAGATAAATTAGAAATGTAATTATCCCCAAACCAAGCATTAAAAACCCTGTAATCTGACATCATGTTCAAGTGGGTAAGGAACCAAGAAATCAACTATTGTGATTTTAAAATATTTTATAAATTGTAAGGCCTCAGTTCAGCAAAGGACTAATAACAGAAATGCATTCAAATATGACCTCCTTTTATGCAGAAAACAAGAAAAATACAACCAAAATGATTAAAAGCAAAGAAGTCTTCCAAATGAGAGAGGAATAAAATTATTGCTTACATCCCATTGATTTCAATGAAATTTATACTTGCTTACATTTTTTTTCAGAATCAAAGCCTTAATCTGTCACGCATTACCAGTGCAGTCATACATTTTAAAAAAATATTATTTTGAAAGTATTTCAGTTCATCCTTAACATTTTCTCTCTTTTTTTGCTTGTTAGAATCATAGTCAGAAAAGACTTTTCCCTTCTTAAACAATTCTATGTTAAGTTACTCACTGAAAAACCTCCTGTGTCATATCACCTGGCCAAATGAAGGTAACAGTGCTTTATGGTTGGGGACAGGGGTTGAAAAAGATGAAGACTGCTGCAAATATGGGCAGTGAGTCACTAACTCATCATCTGGGAATGTAGGATTTGAAAACGACACAGCTCAGGGTGGGGAGCCCCCATTTTATACAGAACAAGGTTCAGGCAGGACCAACCTTTCTTCCCCTTTTTTAGGTGGCAAAAATACCAGGGTTGGCCAACACCCGCTGTGGGCGTTATGGTAGCCATCCCTTTTTAGGGAAGGATAGGAAGGAAATGTTCCCTTACCACCATATTGATCTGGGTTTAGCTAGATTTTTTTTTTTTTGTCTTTCCCACTGTGGGTTTCAGGAAGTGATCTGTTCATAATGATGCAATGTACGGTGGGCTATATATCACAACTCATTATTAAGCATAGGGCGGATGTCCAGTGCAGGTCCTCCTGTAGGAAATGTACAGAATGGCCAGATAAATGGGTAGGCAAATGACTTAAAATGAGGTGTTCAGTAAAGGAATGAATGGGGGGCAGTTGCGAATTCCTATGATTGGTAGAACAGGGAGTCAAACCCTCCCCCCCATTCTTACAGTCCACTTTAACCTTTCCAACAAGGCAGGGATGGATGGTAGGGTCCTGGCAATGGATTTATTGGAAGGACAGGTACAGGTACAGATGGAAGCCCCTCACCCTGGGTGTGATAACATCCTGGTGATTGATTTGCTAGATGGACAGGGATGGGAAAGAGGAGGAGCTGGTAATATAGCTCCTAGACTAATTATGAAATAAACACAGGGGTTGCTTTCACTATTATCTGACAGATAATCCCAGATATCTAATAATAAAGTTGGGGTCTGATTAAATCCATGTCAGCGTCTCTTGTCCTTCTTCCGATACGTCCAGACAACAGGCTTGATGGGAACAGCTCTATTTTAAGGAGTAAACAAGAACCTTTTGAGGCTGATTATTCAGGAAACTATTCTTCACGTACACCAAGAAATCAGATTCTGTCTGGATGTCAGTTAATGAAAGCCTACGGACTTTTTATTAGTTCTAAATTAAAATTATATAAAACTGTAAGTCCACTTAGCTGTTGTTTGAGATACCACAGAGTTCAAGCTTTTGTGTATTAATTGGTAATGTGGAGACTAGTTTAATGTATTTATGATTAGTAACCCTAGTTTCTTGCTGTAAACTGCAGGGCTAATAGGCTACTTTGGAAATTTATATTCAAATTAGTGAAAGCAGCACTTAGCCTAGATCATGATATTCTTTCATCTATTATCTAATAATACTTTGTCATCTCTTAGGTATTTTGTTGCAAATACTCCTGGCTTTGCTTTAAAAAAATCATTTTTATTCAGTCATATTAATGGAATCTACTCTGCGTAAAACAAACCAGGTGTCTTCTGTTGAATTAATTTATGAGGCAACTATTAAATGTAAAATTTCGTCTCCATGGATGTAGTAATACTTGAAAGAGCCACTTGAGCTGTGACTGAATGATATCAGGGGGTAGTATTCCTTGCACCATCTATGGGTTTATCTACATGACAAAATGTTAGAGCGGAGTTCCCAAAATGTGGGGCATTTCCCCTTAGGGAGAATGGAACAACATTTAGGAGAGGGTAGGGAGGAAGTACCACCTAGCTCTGCTCTGTTCACAGCTCTGCTCCAGCCACAACCCCACCTGGGGCCATGGCTCCCTGTCCCCTGCCCCCCCCACCTCACTTTGGCCCCCGAACACAGCCCAGCTGCAGCTCTGCACTTGGCCCCAGCCCAAGCCTCAGCCCCTGGACATGATTCCATTCCCGGCCCTAGACCAACCCTCAGTTGCAGCCACAGCCCCCTTATCTCAGTGCACATCCCTCACTGCCGGAACTGTAGCTTCTCTCCTAGCCCCAGGGATAGTAAGAGGGAGTACGACCCTGAAAAGTTTGGGGACCACGATGTTAGAATGTAGCCATGAAAAACTGTGTAACCTGACATAATGTATACCCCCAAGTATTGTTCACTTAGACAAATTGTTATCAGCATCATAGGAGTTAATTGTGATTTATGTTCATGTAGTGCAAGTAACAACAAGTAGCTGGCACAGTGATAAACACTATTTGTCCTATCCTACAATAATCACATTGCCATGCTCAGGATCACATCAGCTAATTCAAATATTCCCAAACATGTTCAAACATGCCAAGATTATTTAGTATGCACTGTGTTTTCTGAATATGCACAGTACTTAAAGTATATGTTGATCTGATTTTGTGTGTGTGTGTGTGTGTGTGTGTGTGTGTGTGTGTGTGTGTGTGTAAGTAAGATTTGTGCACCTGTCTGTGAGTCTGTCTGCATGTTTATCTGCGGGTCTGTGTGTTCAAGAACTCTTCCTTAAATGGTAAGAGCTAGGACCACTGAATTTGGTATGCAAGTTCCTCTTACCTTAACTTAAAGCAAGGTCAGGGTGTGGTTGTGCCAAGAAAATGGGAAGTGCCGGGAATGGGACTGTTTTCCATATCATGGAAAGGGAAGAACACAGAGAGGAGGGACACAATACTGAGAGTGGCCACTGGGGACAGCCACACCACCATGAGATGCGGAGAGGTGGGCTCCGCATCTTGCATCCACAAGAGTGGGTAAGTACTCCAAAACCTTTCCCCTCACCCCCACTGCAGTGCTGCAGCTAAGGGCCAGGGGAGAGACAGAAAGCTGAGGGGAGACAGAGGGCTCGTGGTGGCCAGGCAGAGGCAGAAGGCCGTTGGAGGCCGGGGAGTGCACAGTGGTGGGGAGAAATGGCCCTTCCAACTGGTGGGTGGGGAAGAAAGCCCTGCCGGATGGGACCCCCTGCCCTGAGGTTTTCCTCATCCCCTGATCCTCACTCTCTCACCCTACCATGCCCCCAGTCTCCTGCCCTGACTCCTGCACCCCACACACCATCAGCTCTGAAGGACCCAGGCAACACTGGGTAAGTCTTCTAGTATGGAATATTGAAGATGTGTCCTCAAATTGGGCATATTTTCTCTCAGAAAATGTTTAATCAGAGTCTGTCTGCTTGGAAAATCATCCAACATTAAAAAATATAGCTACCTTCTCAATATCAGATTATAATAATTCACTCTTGGCTCTCTAATGATTTGTATAAACACTATTTATTAAGACATAACAAGTCCCCTTGAGATAAATATAGCCAAGCATTCACTTGTTGGCTATTTGTGGTCCTTTGGGTTTTCCATCTAATTTAAATGAAGATTTCTACTTCTGTAAATTATCTTTGTAAAGAAGCTGCTTAAACATGCATTTTATGAAAGCAGTGATGTACATTCTGGCAGAAACACTTCAGAGTTCCTGCTCCTGGGAATGTAACCTTTCAGTAAATTAGTAAATGAGAAGCAATGAAGAGTGTGATCAGAACATTTTTTTATCAGCCTTTGTCAGCAAACCATAACAAATCAGATCTCCACACTTTCCCATTACATATTGGGTGAGTCTAGTCACTTACATATGAAGGCCATTATATAATTGTGTGTGTTAACATGAGGAATAGAAAAAAATTTTGTATATTTAGGCCCCGTATATTTAAGTATCCTCATTTAGCAAGGGCGCTGAAGCACACACAAAAATTAGAGCACATATTTAATACCGATAGTCAATAGTACAGTATTTAAGTGTTTGTGCTTAAATTAAGCACATGCTTGTGTGAGTTGCTGAATAAAGATTAATTTAAGCACACATTCCAGTGCTTTCTTGAACCAGGGTCCTAATGAGCAGTTGATTTGGACAGTAAATCCAGGTTAGATTAAACAAGGCTTCAGCAAACTATCATAAGGGTAATTGCTACAGATAATAAAAAAAAACACTTTATTTTCTCATAAAGAGCACAAATAAGTTCTGCTAAACAAGAATGTTATTTGCTTTGTGCTAAGGGGCGGTTGCCTGAGTGGGGCAGCATGGGTCAGTGCTTGCAATTGACAGGGTATCAACACTGCTCTCCCCATCAGCCAAACAGCCAGGAGCAGCAGCACCCTGGGTTCAACATGAGTCTGGAGTGAGCCAGGCCCCAGTCCCTGCCCAGAGCCCATCTCTCACTCCCTGAGATAAGACCAGCACCTGCCTATCCCCCTTTCTCCAGGACAGCTTGTTAATTCTTTCTGTCCAACAAATAGCTGCAGTCTCAGTTGGGAGGCAGAAACTGGAATGCTGACACATTGCCCATACCCCCAAAATATTTCTGAAATGATGCCCCTGCCATTAAATTAGGTGGAGATTTGACTTAAGTCATTTAAAACAAAAATCAACACAGTAATTGATATTATACAACAACAAAAATCAGTTCACTTACATTCGCAGTGCAATTTTAAAGAAAATCATGTCATTGCCCTTCATGGATTGTATTCTTATATGCATGGTCTGAAGCCTTCAGCAAAGTACTTAAGCATATGCTTAAATCCATCACTTCTCAGGTAAGCAATATAGTTTAAACCTCAATAAAGGCAGTATAATACATAGTTAAGAATTTCAATGATTTCTTGAAAAGTGGCTTGCTGAACTGAGGGTCTGCTGATCAGTTCACAATGGGATTTAAGCGCCTTACTGGTACTTTACACACCTAAATGCCCGATGTAGATGACACTGCTTTTCACAAACCCTCCATTCTTCTGCTACCTAACACAGTAGTCACCTAAACTCAGTTTTGGTGCTTAAGTTTTTGCAGTAAAAGTTCCCTAAGTGCCTGTGTTTCTGCTCCTCCAACTAAGTCACCTGTGGACTCAATGCAGTAAGCATGCTCAGGGCCCACCTTACTTGACAACAGGAGGGCAAGGGAGTGGAGCTTTGGGTAAATAGTCAAAGAATTATTGGAGGAGGGGGACCGATCCTTTTCTCTCACCTCCAAAGTGGAGAATAATCTCACACTCATTCTCTGTCCCAATGACTGTTCAGTTGTTATCCAAAGTGGAACAGCTTCAATGGGAGTGATTGAGAGAGATCCATGTAAGACTATCCCATAATCCAGAGAGCAGGGCACTCATCTGGAGGTGGCAGATCCCTGTTCAAATCCCTTCTCTTCACGCAGAAGGTCTCCCATATCCTTACCACTAAGCTAAATGTTATGAGGGTGCTCCTCCATCATCACCACCTCTTACATGAGGTACCTACCTCCAGGAGAAGGTTCATGGCTATGGATTTCAAGTGGAGCTAGGTGCCTCCCTTCAGCCTTTACTTCCTATTTCCCTGTGAGGGGGAAGTTTGCCATATACCCTCTGTCTTAATATTCTGCCACTAGCTAGCTTAGGCAGCTCTGCATTCAGCATGCTGCAGTGTGCAAATCCAATTGTTAGGCACCTATCTCTCCCCATTTCCTCTATGGAGAGTCTAGGTGTCTAACATAGGCTTTGTAAATCTAAGTAGTTTTTCTAAAAGTTAGTTGAATTCCTAAATGCTGAATTCCTAACAGTTGTTTTATTCTGTTTAATTATTTGGTTATATAGCTTAAATGCTTTGTTACAAAAATAAAAACATAAAAGGCCAAATTCTGCTTTCAGGAAAATAGGTGCAAGTTTGGAATAATTTATGATTAATTAGGTTCACTCTAGATATTTACCAGAATGAATGAATGTTAACTTTGACCTGTAACTGGGGTAGGCAACTATCTGGAGGAGGTTTACCATGGTTAGCCCAATAGGCCGCCGGTGCTTTCTTTACCTATGCATCCGCAGGTACAGTGGCTTGTAGCTCCCATTGGCTGTGGATCACCTTCCCAGGCAATGGGAGCTGTGGGAAGTGGTGTTCTGGTCCATGCCACTTCCCGCAGCTACCATTGGTCCATGGCCAATGGGAACTGCAAGCAGGTGTACCTGCAAATGTACAGGTAAATAAAGCACTGGCAGCCTGCCAGGGGCTAACCTTAGCAAACCACATCAAGCCCACAGTCTGCTTATTGCCCATCTCTGGCCTATAAGATATAGAACTAGTGGTTATCAGCACAACTGTAATTAATTGTTTTGGAAACAGCTATGATGTTGCACAGACAGATAATTATGAAGAAATGGAAACTGATTCAGGATATGTGAACATCTTCTACAATGTCACTGAATATAGCCAGCTAGCTGCTCTCTAGTGGAGGGACAGGTATAATATGGTAACATGAAAGTCACTAGGAATGTTTGGAGGGCTGCAGTTTCCTTTTCCATTTTGTTCTCATTTTGGCTGGGATGACAGCCATTGCTCAGGCTTGTCTTTTATTAGACTTGTTTCATGTCATCAGGTGTATGTATGTTCAATAGATCTGCATGGTTTCTGTGGTAAATCTTGCTTTATTGGTATCTCAAATCCTCGGGTAAATCTGGTCTCTAGCTATTCAGAATTCAAGCAAGCAAGCCCCTCATTGCCCACACTTACCCATCAGAGATTTTTGTAACTCTTTTTTTGTAATTCCACACAAGTGAATTTAGGCTGCAAATTGGTTGGATTTTTCTTTTCCCCTGTGGGAAATTTCAATTTCTTAGGATGGAATCAACAACTGAATTTTTTTTTTCAGCTGAAAACTAAAATTTTCAATTAGGAAATGCTTCCAGTGGCTTATGTCAGCTGTAATTCAGGCACTCACGTCCTCTTTCTCCTCTTTGTACTGGGATCCCTCTCTGGACTACACCGCTCATGATGTAATATAGTAACAATTAAAGTAAAACATTAACAGTGCCACATTATCTTAATCTCTTTTCTCTATTTAGATTTCTCATCCTCTTTGTGAAGATAATTTTCTCTTGCTACATTTGTCTGTTAAAACATGAAGGAAATACAGTATTTCTTTCTGCTAATTTTTCTAATGATGATGCCTTACTTCCAAGAATCAGGACAATTGTTCTTATGCTACCATTTCTTGTGGTATTGGGCTTTTAACATGCATTGTTGCTGCTGTTTGTTTCCTTTCACCTCTCTGGAAAAACTTATCTACAAAACCAAACTGAGATTAAAAAATGCCAATTAGAGATGGTTGGTTATGCTTGCTTCAGGAAACTCTCTAACCACAGTAAAATTCAGTTGGGATTAGTGTGTGTTGTCCAAGCAGTTTGAACATCTAGCCACTTCCCAAACTGAAGATTTTCTTGCAGAATCATTTGTCATAACTCATCTGAATGTCCAAATGCCTCATGTTCATTCCTTCACTTGATAACTCCCCAGAATGCCCTTCATATTCCAAGCGTACCCTTTAGGAAGAGCTGTTGGGCCATTTAGCCACTGGGAAAGACAAATATATTAGGCTTTTTTTTATTAGTATACCATAACCACCCACGGTTATACTCTTGAATATGTGGGTGCTATATCAGTTTGCTAGGGGAACACTTAACTACTCAGACTACCCTTTGCATAGTAACATGATAGGTGTATTATATAAGTATCTCCCATTCTGGAGTGGTATCTCATTAGAACACATGAATTAACTGACATAATGGTGTGATTCCTAAGTAATATATAGAAGGCCCAATATACCTGCAGTACCAATGCCCAATATACCTGCAGTACCAATAATTCATGTAACTGATGATTATTCATAGGTACTGATAAGTGGTACATCCACTGCTCATCTGTCTCTAATGTTATTGTTTGAGTGTTTAATGTGCTATGGTATATGTTTCATGTAACTTACACAACTTGTTCATTTGGATCCATTAGGCCAGAACCAGTATTGTGGACAAAGGATGGCGGAGAACTACCAGATCCAGAGAGAATGGTTGTCAATGGTAGGGACCTAAGAATTAGTTTCTTAAACAAAACGGACAATGGTACATATCGATGTGAAGCAACAAATCCTATTGGCCAAAACAGCACAGAGTATGTCTTGATTGTACATGGTGAGTACATCTCTTTAAACACTGTAAGAAAGAGTACCTTGATTAATATTAGAATTTTGTTATTGTTTCAATCAACTATAAGCAAATGGTTAAGACAACATGAGAGAATGACAAGAAAAAAACTAGCAGTGTAATTTTTAGTGTCAGCTAGTAGTGAGCAACAGTCTGACTGCCTTTTATTAGTATATGTTTAATACATTTTGTACAGCATATATCTTTCAAAAGTGTGGGGCACTTTTTGCTAATTAAGCAACAGGCAAAAATGTATTTGAGAGAATACAGGGAACTGTTTTATACATAATTGTATTCCTAAAACATGGTGTTTAGATAGAACTGTCTGTAAGGGCACGTCTACACAGCAGGGCTAAAGACGAGATCAGCTATGCAACTTGAGCTATGTCAATTGCATAGCTGAAGTCGAAACAGCTTATTTCAGCTTTTGGTACTGTCTACACGGCAGGAAATCTTAGAGCACTCTTCCCCCGACTTCCCTTACTCCTCATAAAATGGGGGTTACAGGAGTCAGAGTAAGAAGTCCTCCAAGTCACCATTATTTTGACATTATGTCAAAATAAATGCTTGCTGTGTAGACGTGGACTATGTTATTTCAGAATTACACTAGTTATTCTGAAATAACGCTGCTGTATAGACATAGGCTAAGTGTCTAGGTCATGTATAAACATAGCCAAGAAGTACAAGTCAATTGCTATTTATTTTGTAAACCATTCAAGACCGAATACTAAAGATTTCTCTTATAAATTACAATCTGATGCTGAGCACTCTCAACTCCCAATGTAAACTGAAGGTCCTAGAGAATTGCTCCAGAGAATGAGGACTGTTTTAAAATCAGCCCTAAAATTGTCTACTAGCATAAGTTCATAATAATTATTGTAATAATTGGTAGTGTGGTTGTCACTTAATTATGATTGTTTTGTTTTGCCCGATTTGTCTTGATGCTTCATGTCAAAAGAATAAAAGCCTTAATATTAAGTATGAAATACTGATTCAACAAAAATACAGCAGAGTCTATTACAAGAATCAGCATTTGGCATCTATCATCACACCATAACCACAGATACCTACTATTAAAATCTGTTACTTCAGACACCACTGTGTGGTAACTGCTGGAAAATGACTCCTACAGTCTGTATGTGAACCCACCTCTCAAAGGTCAGATGAATTTATTAACTCCATTGCAACACCTGTGGCAATCCCTTTTTTCCCCTCGCTTTTATACATGGGCAACTTTTTTTCAGAACCACTGCAAAATAAAAGGAAGCACTTTGTGAGTCTCAGACTGTAAAAGAGTTGTTGAAATGAGAAATATGAAGTCCATCTCCTCCTTATGAGCAATTTAAGTGGAACAAATATATTGTTACTCTGGTGTTTGCAAGCTAGCCAACAGCATGATTCACTTCAAGTGCCAAATTACCTTAAGGTAGTTTGGCAGTTAACACATTTATAATGAATACTTCTCTAAAAATTTTGTAATTAGTTATTTTCTGGCTCCATTGTTAAACTATAATTTATCAAAACACCCCATGGATTAATACTGTTCATGCTGCTGAAGTTCATCGTTCGTTTACCTAAGATTAGTGAAACCAGTAATGACAAGCTCTTTGGACCACTGAGGCTCCATTGAGGAGTATTATTATGTTTAAGAAAACAACAAAACCAACTCACCCCAAACTCTACTTATGCTGATTCCAAAAAATATTTCCCATTTAAATCCTGTAAGTAATGGTTTATTAGTTGTTGGCTGGATACACAAAATACTAATGTCTCTCTTTGATGGAGTGACAGTTTTCCAAAACCCAGCAACTATTAAAATCTGAGTGGTCTCTTTATTTTGCCAGAAGTATTGAAGTGATAATTTGGGAGAATTTGACCCTTTTTGTCCTTACAATATGGTTATTTTAACATTAGATGTGACCGTTTAATATGCCTCTAAGTAAGAATGTTTCATGATCAGCTGCCTCATGACTTTCACTTTCAGTAGCATGCACCTGTTGACCTGATTACCATGCTATGCTTGATGGCAGTCTCTAAAATCATCATTATCAAGATGCCATTCTGCTGTGTGTGACAGCACATTATGAATCTTATCTCATTTAACATTGCTGACAATGTCTGTTATGAATACTGGAGCTTCCCTAATTGCATTCATGCAAATCTAGCATTAGAACTAGAGACAGTAATTTGGCTTCCTATAACTCAGTAACATTGAAAGTTGTATGACACAGGATGCATTGATGCTTGCTATTAATAACCTGTTACATACCAGAGTTATAAAGCTGCGGCTGTAAATGAGAGGTTGGGATTAATTATTTTATCAGGTATAGTGTAATTAGTTTATGCAGATCAATTTGGGCAGCACTTGTCTCCTCTTTTGATCATTGCTTCTTGCTGATCAACTCTTCTGGATCTAATGAAACAGGAACTTCCCAAAATTAGGCATTTTTACCATTCTTCCTTTCTTTGTTGTTTGAAAACTGATGACAAGGAGTTTTGGTATCTTGCAGTCAGGTTGTCTTATTGACTAGAGGACATATTTTCTCTTTAACTGCGTATTCCTAAATAGATTCATAGTACTCTCTGGTTCTTCGTGTCCATTCCAATAGGTGTGCACGCACTGCATGCACGATCATCGGAAGACATTTCCCCCCTTTTGCGGTACCGGTCGGGACAACTATGGAGCCCCCCAAAGTGGTGCTTGCGTCATGCAGAATATAGGGCTCACCCGGCCCTCCACTCTTTACCGCCATAGGATCTTGACCTGTTCCTCTCCCAGCTCATGGAGCCTCTCTATGAACTGTTACCTACCTGTTCCCTATTGTGCGTCTTATGCAAAGCCACCTTCCTGGTAGCCATAATATTGGCCAGGAGGGTTTCAGAGCTCCGAGCCCTGGTCTCTGAGCCCCTGTATACAGTGTTTTGTAAGGACAAGGTGCAGCTGTTTAGTCTCCCATTTCCATGTGAACTAGGACATTTTCTGCTTATGTTCTTCCCTAAACCACTCACCATTTCTAGCAAGTAAGTCCTGCACACCTTGGATGTCAGGAGGGCATTAGCCTTCTACATTGAAGCCCCTCCTCTCGGTAAACTGCTTGCATGTCAGCTATTGGAATGTACATGAGCAATCGCGCGAAGAAGAAAAATGGTTACTTGCCTTTTGTAACTGTTGTTCTTTGAGATGTGTTGCATGCGTCCATTCCAAATCCCACGCACCTCCCCTCTGTCAGAATGCCGGCAAAAAGGTACTGAGAGCGTGAAGGGCTGGCTGAGCCCTATATACAGGGCTCCACAGACACCTCAACGGGTACTGCAAGAAGAAAAGATGTCTTCCAATGATCGTGCCTATGGAGAGCACCCACCCATTGGAATAGACATGAGCAGCACAACTTGGAGAACAACAGCTACAGAAGATCAATAACTATTTTTTTTCTCTTCACATCTTCTCTTGTAGCAAAGATAGCAACATGAAGATATTTGTCCTTTCCCAAGCAAGGGATAGTATATCTTTCTCTCCTTCTCATTGCCTTCCTGGGCTTCTTGGCAGGCTCTGGCTAATGGCTTATATAGCCTTTCTGCCTTGCCCCATCCACAAATTAGGCACAGCCTTGCATTGTCAGCTCCAGTCTGTTTTGCTTTACTGGAATTGCTATGAAGAGTGTTGACTCTGGCTTTTTTACCTAGCACTCTGTCACACCTTTATTGTGGCTTATAAACCATCAGGGAGTCATGTATTCTGTCTTGCTCATCTTTCATTTCTTATACATACAATGCCAAATTTATAGGGATGGACCAAAGCCACATGAGAAGGGAGTTTCCACAAGGAAGCCCTCACAGATTTCCCCCATATTGTCTAGTCAGGGCAGCAACAGCTCAGAAAATGGGACTCCATCAAGCTCACAAGAAAACATGCAAATACCCTACGTTGCTTCCACTCTGCTCTGGACACCAGTAGCACCCCATTAGCAGTGTAATTTCACTGAAGCCAAGCTACCCTTGAGTTTGTCTCAGCAGCCTCTAGGACTGCAGGGTGAGATTGATGGTTATGTGTACAAGACAATACAACTACTAGGGCTGTGTTAATATTTCTAGGTAAGCTCATTGGAGCTGGAGAGAGACCAGTAGGCAACCCCCAACCTTTCCACTTCTCTCCTGACTGTCCCAGGGGCTCACGGAGCCTGGAGCACTTTAGGTCTGGGGCATTTTGCTTCCTGCTGCTGTGGAGAAGCAGGGCGCAGCCACCTGGGAGAGGTTGTGCATCGTAGTGGAGCAGGCAGTGAGACCACTCCGGATCCCGCTGCCACCATGGTGAGTGTGGGGAAGGGGGAAATCCCTGCTGCTGCCACAGGTACCTCCCATCCATAGGACAGCTGAGGCAGCTGCTGTGGGCCTGGGGCAACCACCCTGAACCATCCTATGGATGGATGGCTCTGCTCCCAGTCTATGTACCATTCCTGGACTATGGGAAAATGATGCCACCAGGTCAAAATGGAGAAATGAGGCCACTGAGGCCCCCTACTATATGTGGAAGTTCGTCTCCATGCACAGAGCAGTGGAAGGGGAATGATGATCTCACTCACAGCAGTCTCGGTATTTAATTTTTACCCATATATGATTTTTGCCGTTTGTCTTATTTTTTTCTCTCTTTACTGAATTTATCTTTCTGCTTTTTTTGTCAAGTTTCTCAGACTTGCCTTTCTCAGACTTGCCCTCCCTATTCTCTGTTTTACTGTTAACACGTCTCTCAGTGGGACTCTATCCACTAATTCCCTCAATTTTCCAAAGTTATCTTCATAACTCAGAAGAGATTTAGACAGCTTAGAGCAGAAGCTTGCCTAAAAAGGAAAATGTGTAGTTTATCATAATTAGAGATTAAGGGTAAAGCAAAGTGTTTATACATATTAATTATGCAAACAAACCAAGGCACTGTGATGCCTTTAATTGGGACAACCTAGACTTAAAATTGTGTAGAAGAGTCATCTCCCAGTGCAGAGGAGGATGAGGTAATAGTGTCCTGGTGTCGGTTGATGGTAGTTTAAATAAATATAGTTATATGGAAATTAATTGCAGTTTGTTATATTAATATCTGTAGTTAATATCTTTGTTTAATTTTTTCCTCTGGAAATAAAGGAATTTAGTTTTAGATAAAGTCAATGAATTTAACTATGAAATGGGTCTGCGCTGCTTTGCAGAAGACATACAGCTGCTACTTTAATTTTTCTTTTATTATTAATAACACATGCCAAGCAAACATTCCAACTGGGAGGTGTACATGAAATGAAAGTTTTTTAGACAGCAGTGCAAAGGGAAAATAAGTTGGGTTTTTTTACAAAACTAGGTGATTGGGCAACAAAATGGCAAATGAATTTTAATGCTAATAAATGCACATTAGAAAAAATAATCCCAACTATACGTACAAAATTATGGGGACTAATTTAGCTATTACCACTCGAGAGAGATCTTAGAGTCATAGTGGATAAGTTCTGTGAAAACACTCAATGTGCTGCAGCAGTCAAAAAAGCAAAGAGAATGCTAAGAATCATTAAAAAAGGGGAAGAGAATAAGACAGAGAATATCTTATTGCCTCTGCACAAACCCATGGTACACTGACATCTTGCATACTATGTACAGATGTGGTCACTTCGTCTCAAAAAAGATACATTGGCATTGGAAAAAGGTTCAGAAAAGGACAACAAAATTATTAGGGGTTTGGAATGGGTTCCATATGAAGAGAGATTAAAGAGACTGGGACTTTTCATTTTAGAAAAGAGGAGATTAAGGGGGGATATAATAGAGGTCTATAAAATCTCCACAGGTATGGAAAAAAGTGAATAAGGAGAAGTTATTTACTTGTTCCCACAACATATGAACTCGGGTCACCAAATGAAATTAATAGGTAGCAAGTTTAAAACAAACAAAAGGAAGTTTTTCTTCACACAGCGCACAGTCAACCTCTGGAACACCTTGCCAGAGGATGTTGTGAAGACCGGGACTTCAATAGGGTTCAAAAAAGAATTAGATAAATTCATAGAAATTCATAAATTCAATGTCCATCCATACTTATTAGCCAGGATGGGTAGGAATGGTGTTCCTAGCCTCTTTCAGATGTTGGAAATGGATGACAGGAGAGGGATCATTTTATGATTATCTGTTCTGCTCACTTCCTCTGGGACATCTGGCATTGGACACTGTCAAAAGACAGGATACTGGGCTAGATGGACCTTTGGTCTGATTCAGGATGGCCGTTCTTGTGTTCACTCAAACATTTGTCTCCAGCAGTAATTCTAATACTTGTAATAACTGTAGCTATTTGTCATTTCTACATTTTCATATATTATTTTGCTGTATTAGAAGTACATGTTCTGGTAAGATGTATTATACCTCAATTATGGTGATGGACCTTAGGCAGAAGAATTTGTGCTTTCTCTTTCCTTTACTTTATTGAGAATTTTTGTTACCTATGACCAAATGTTTGTTGTTAATCACCAGTATGCAGAACAAACTATCAAAATCATGACATTCAACTTAAAAATAATATTTTCTACTTGGAAAGCTTAAGTAAAAAGCTCCGTTACTATATCTGGAGTTGAGAACTGAACATGTCTGTCATAATCAAGTTACCTGGACAAATCACCTGTGGCTGCCACCATCACTAAAGACTTGGTTCATGCTCAATTTTGTAATATCAAGCATGACAGAAGTTTAAATATGATGGAATATTCCCCAATGTGAACAAGACAATGAAAATGATACTATGAGGCCAGAACTCATACTGACAAATAGACCAATATCAAGATCAACTCTTTATTAGCAACGGGAAATATGATCAGAATAAGGCCAAAAACTTTCTACTACTCTGAGTGGCTGCAGCCTGGGACTGCCCTGTCCCAGATTTCTTATTTCTGCTCCAGCAGTGTGTGTACCACCAGAAACCAAAGTTTGGGTATCAAGAAAGCATGGCATCCCTACACTTATTAGAGGATTCACTCTATGCCATGCTCAGGAGCATAATCTCCAAACACAGCTTTCATATCTGCAAAGCTGAAATAGGGGCTCCACTAGGTCAGATAGTAGTGAAAATTCCATTGTAAACAAGTCCATAATATTTTACTCGGAAATCCCCTAACAGAGCAATGCTTTTAAGTAATTTACAAATTACTGTGGGTTTTTACTTATTATCACAAGATAATATGTGATTCATTGTATGTATCCATTAGATTAAATGAGACAAGTGGAGTTACTGTACATCAAGAATCTTATGATCTTACAAGATAATGCTATGATGTTCAAAGTTAACTTGAGTTACTAATCATCATGAATAAAATACAGTTCTCATCGGCAAATACAATATACGTAGTAGAAAGAGCTAGTCCTGGTGATTTGGAAGCTTTCTCCTGGGCAGTAAACCTGGATTAACTTGAGCCTCTATTTTTCTTCTGAAGTAGACAGCACTTGAAGCTAGAAAGAACAATCACATCAATCTGTGAGACATATTCTCTCAGCTTGCTCCCAGATGCTTCTCGGGCTACCCTATTCACCAGGCAGCCATCATATTATGGAACCAGGCAGCAGAGGGAGGCAGCTGTTCAGGAAGTCAGTTCCTCGACTTCCTGGGCATCTGCCTCCCAGTGAGCTGACTGGCCAAGAAGCTAGAGACCCCTGGAATGCAGCTGCCCTGGGAGTTGGAGTGTCCAAGCTGGCAGAAAACTATGGTTACTGGCTGACACAGCTGCTTTTCTGCCTGCCTCTCAGGTGTCCATCAAAAGTTTTCTTATAATTAACACATTTTCCAACAGAAAAGTGTACAGTACCTTCCAAAATCAACTGTAGTTCACACATGGTTATTTCTTGCTGTAGTACTACCTGTATTATCTTTTCCTTTCCAGTTTCCCTGCTGTCTTCTGTCTTCAGTCTCTCCAGCATAGTGCAGTTAGCTCTTTAGGATATGTCTGCTTAGCATTTTGGAGCCCATAGGAGTAAGCTGTCCAGTCAAGAGAGTTGGGTTTGCAGGACTTAGGCTAATTCTCTAAATATAGCTGTGTAGACAACACTTTGGGTTTGCTCCAATCCAAACAGCAACTTCAAAGCACTGTCCACTGAACTGTTTTTAGAGATATAAGCATGTAAACCAGGGCTGGGAGGCCTCCTGCCTGCAGGCTTCAGAATGCTGCATAGACATATGCCAATTCTGATATTGCTCTGACTCCATCATCCATTTCGTCAAAGACTTTTGTCAGTTCCTTGTCTTATTCCATAGCGTATTTAAACTGTTCACCCTAATTGGTGAGACTACACAACTGGGCATTTGCCTTTGTCTCAGCCCTTGCATTCACCTATTTTCTTTTTTGTGCCCTGATCTCTGGTCATCTTTTTTAGCTGGAGCAGTCACATTCTTGAAGTGCACCAAGCATCTTCCCTCTTCAAATCTGTCCTCAATACTCACTCACTTTGCCCCCCTCCAACTAGGCCAGAGCTTTGCCACAATACACAGCCAAACTGCATTATTTTCATTTGTTTTGTAACCTCCTTTATTTGTCTGCTGTCAGCCCCTTTGTCCTCCCTCTCTGTATCATGTTTCATTTCCATTCTATAATCCTTTTAGAGCTCTGCCTTTTTCACACTTGTAAAAGCACTAAGTACACCTACCGTGCTCCAATGATTCTTAGAGCAATTTTTAAAAAGGTTAAAAAGCTGGAGAATTCTTTTAAAAGCAGGTAGAAATGCATACTCTAATTGGCCTATCAAATGGGAAGCAGACATTCTGCTCTGCAAGTATTTTCACTCCAGTACTCTAATTAATCTCGTGCACTGCTTCTGAGTATCTTTTCTTGCAAACGTCTCTCAAAGATAAACAGACAAAATATTCACTGCAAGAGGAAAAGAATAGAAAAAGAGACAGCAATACAGAGCAGCAAGTCTCATTATAATGAAGTAGCCCTATGACTGGTGTTCACGTCTCTCAGTGAGTGTTTCCAAACATTGAACAAGTTGGATAAACTCTAAGACGGCCTACTTGTTATGGGAATAAATCATTTAATTTACAGACATGACCAACTGGGAACTACACTGACATCCTTTCACTGAACATGTGCTTGGACTACTGAAAAGAGAAGTAACATTGGTATTAAAGTGGTAGTAACCTCTCCACAGTTAAGTTTGCAACTCAGTTTTTATTAAATACCTACATTGTATGTCTGCACATATAAATCACAAATAAAGAAATATCTACCTCAAAAGATAGCTTAGATGTGGATCTGAGAATTGAGTGTGTGTGTGTTATGTGTATGTGTAAAATATCCAAATTTGAATTAAAGTGGACAAGATGTTGTTCAGTTTTTTCTTCCTAAAAATAGAAGAATTCACCAATGTTCAAAAAGTCTGTTTTGTTGCTACTTGGTACTGCCATCCCAAAAAAGTGTTGATTAGCAATTATTAAGATTTTAAATATAATGGTGGATCAACTCTGATATTGTTTAAATAGTCTGGGTACCTATGCTTTCCTGTGGAAAAAAAATTGAGTTTTGATTTCACAGACTAAAGGGGATGCTGGCTTGTTGGCCTTAGAAACAAGAGGGAAAAAATGGAAGAAAAGATTCTGTCCTCTTACGTGCTGCTCCCTTACAATTTCTTTTCTTCCCTTCTCCAAATCATAGAATCATAGGACTGGAAGGAACCTCAAGAGGTCATAAAGTCCAGTCCCCTGTATTTATGGCACGACCAATCACCATCTAGAACATCCCTGACAGGTGTTTGTCCAACCTGCACTTAAAAATCTTCAGTGTTGGAGGTTGCACAACCTCTCTTGACAATAGGGATGTTAGATATTGTATAATTGAATAGTCACGTAATCACAGGAAATCTTAGCGGTTACACAACTATTCAATGGTTCCCAGGGTGGGACCGGCAGCCAATGCATCCTGGCCCCGCTCCCGGTGAGCACCCTGCACTGCTGCCTCTGTATCAGAGGCAGCAGCATGGGGTAGCAGCAGCTTCTGTCTGCGGGGTTCTGAGCTCCCCATGGACAGAGGCTGGTCTATAGCAATAGCCTGTCAGTGGCAAACCTAGGCCTTCTGCAGACAGAGGCTGCTCTGTAGGTTGTGGAGCATCGTTTGTCCGCGGGGAGCTCATACACCCCCAGACAGGGGCTGCTGCTGCTGACAGAGATTGCTTTGTGGCAGCCTCCCCTGCCTCCTCCCCCATGCTGCTGTCTAGGAGGAGAGGGGGAAGAGGCAGGCAGCACCACAGAGCTGGTGCCGGGAGGAACAATGTTTTAAGCCGGCTCCCCCCACCACCGGTTCCTGCCTCTGCCCCTCCAATCTTTGTAGGAGACAGCAAGGGGGCAGGGGCAGGCAGGTCTGCAGAGCCAGCATGCACAGGGAACCTGCTTGAAAACCAGCTCCTCATGCTGATACGGAGGCAGCAAGGCAGGGCGGGTAATGCATGTAATCAACAAGATTAATCGATAGATAAGCCCCCAGCTACATACTGACATGCCTACTAGGCAATTTAAATAAACAGACTTCATAATATCCACAGGAAAGGATTTCTTAATCTGTGTAAATGCTAGCATCTTCAGGGGAGGGATTTCCTTCTTGCAGGTCTTCAGAGTTGTGCAAGAGTGCAGGTCTGTTCCTAAAGATACCAAAGAAAAGTAGCTGGAAGGAGGGGTGGGTGGAGAGACATCTTCCCAGCCCCCTCCAGAATGGCTATAAAAATGCAGGAAATTTGCATACACTTTCTTATAATTCACAGTTAAATTAGGTGCACCTTAATTTTTAAATGTTCATCACTTTCCAAGAACATCCATGTTCAAAGCAACCCAGGAAACCAGTTCTGAGGTTCTACTTCCACATAGCCTTTGTGTCACATTTGCATTGCATAATGTCGTTTCTGCACTTTGGCTAAGGAAGTCTGTGTTTGGACACCTTTAATTGTGAGATGTCTGTTAAGACCATTATGATATTGTCTTAATTTTATGCATCAACTGTCCGGCTCTAATTCATGAATGGTTTCTTGAAATAGTTTTCTGTTTGAAAGTAGCAGCACAGTAAAGTCCACACTCTTCAGTTGTGGACATTTAGGCTATGTCTAGACTGCAGAGTTAAATCAGAAAAAGATACGCAATTTGCGGTATGCAAATTATGTATCTTTTTTCAATTTACTCTCGAAAGGGGCTTTTCTGATATTTGGAACATTAACACGGTGCCAAATTTCGGAAAAAAGCACTCTTTCAACAAATCCCTTATGCCTCATAGAAAAGCAATGCAGTCTAGACATAGCCTTACAAATTCTAACATGTTACATACGAAGGAATGACACTGCCATCCATTTGTATCTTAAAATATGAGTTAGTCCTACATTGAGGCATGCAGATCTGGAATTTTGAAAAATGGCATCAATGACATGACACATTAAAAGGTTTCATTTGTTACACAGATGTATAATTTGTTAATTTCGAATATGTGCTAGTTTTGCATTTGAACTTACTGTGTAATGCCTAAAGAGGAGTAGAATGCATGCTAACTTTGAATTTTAAAGTGGCTTTCTCCATGTCTACAGTCACTGAACATATAATGATAGTACTTTGGATGCATATGTAGAAAATGAATCAACAACGGAGTGTATCTGGAAATAAGTGTACTGCAGCTACATATAGTTCTTCAATGCTGGTTTTTCTTTTTGTTTTTGTTCCAAGTATGAGTTTGGGGGTTTTGATGCTATTGAAGCAGAGTTCAGGTAATTTTTCAAAGCATTTAGGTGGTTTTCCAAAATTTGACTTACAGTTATTTCACTGTGATTTGCTGTTGAGGTGTAATCTAAATTCTGAATTTCCTGAGTCTAACTTTTTTTTGTCAATGCTAGCATTCTTGAAAGATAATATAAACTAAAAACTGTGATGTTTCCGCACTTCACTTTAATAAAGCTTTGTGTCAAAATTGGACTTAAAAATTACCTAGGTTGGTAACATCGTATGCAGTACTACAAAATGTAAATGCCAGATTTAACTTCCATTATTTGGAATTTATTTATATCGAAGATAACATGAATGCATGAAATCAAAGATTGTTGCAGCACCATTTAGTTAAATAAATGAAAAAGTTAGTCTACCAATTGCTAATTACGCCCCATTTCCTACAAACTCATTTATTATCTGTATAGAATAAAAACTCTAAACGGGTTATGATAATTACTCTGCAGTCTTGAGCATTTTTAAGTAATTGGACCATTGTCGTCTTTTATGAGCAATATACAAGTAAAATTTAGGATGCATTGCAGTCAGTAGAGTATAATGACATGCTATTTCATTTTAATAGCTAAGATTTCAGTTGATCTTAGTTTAGTGTTACTTTAGCAGCATATTGTTCTGCCAACTGGGGTTGCAAAATTCAGGAGTTCCAGGCAGATCTTTGGTTCCAAGCAAGCAGTAGCTACTATAATCACTGGATAGAGGTAATGTATTTTAATTTGAATTAAGATGGGGTGAGCATAGTTTATGCAAAACTGCTAACACATCTCTGATGGACAGCTATTAAAAAACAGACATGTGATCTAGCGTCCCTCATGCAGCTCTCCTATGAATCAAGATGACAATAGAAGAGGAAAGAGGCTGAAATGCACACATTTGGGGTTGGTCTGTGACAATCCATTACTATTTCTTGTATTGGTAATCTGGTGGCAATGAGCTAGTTGTAGTTATTAAACTTTCTAGTTTTACTATTACTGTTGGTAAGCTTTTGTCAAATCCAGCTTACTCAGATATACAGCTATCTTTAGTATACAATGCAAAGCCAAAATATCATCTTAAACGTCTTCATTTGGTTTTCTCTGGATGTAATGAATATAAGGATAACTGATCAACAATGTTTCATGTGGTATGTAATGTTTCATGTCGTATGTAAACAAAAATCAAAACAAAAAAGCCAAAGTTTTGTCACAACCTGTTTCAATATTTTAGATTCATTTGAGATATTTTATTTGCATGTATTTATAGTAGAGACTGTTATTTTACTTTGTGTGTTGCTGTCTTTTGGTTTTTGCAGGGCCTGTTGGTCCCTACTTAGCAAGTAGTAATTCACATTAACTCTTTATAAAGTTGATTATGAGATATTAAAATTTAAGGTGATTTTGTAATAGAATATAGCAAAAGGCATCCAAAACCATAATGTGTAACTTGAAGAGCAGAAAGCAATTTATTTTTGAAAATAACAGAATTCTGCTTTTATGCACAATGTGATTTAAAATTTGGCATATATTATAAGTGAAACCGATAATGATGCCTATAACCAAGGTTGTTTAACTTTTTGTTATAATCCTGTATTTTCAGTTGCTTAGAATATTGCAAACTTTAATTTGGACTGGATTTTTCACACTACATCTTTGTTTCAGCGATTGTTTTGTTTAGGTTTTTTGTTTTTAAGTTTCAGCAAAAATGGTGAAGCCGTTTCCAAGAATAGGTTGGGGAAAATAGATAGTTATGGCTATGTTTAAAAAAATTTTAACTACTTTTGAAGAGCAGCAGTAGATTCATTGTTTGGGACAGGAATTTGAAATTTGGCAGAGAGAGAATGCTTTTGTTTTCCATTTGAAAATGGACTCAGATTTAGTGAAGCTTTAACTTCTGAAAACTGCTGGCCTTGGCAGATGTCTCCATTCAAGGAGGACGCTCCAAGGTTTTGTGGGCTCGTAATGATTTGTTTTCTCTTAAAAGGCTTCAGTCTGTTTTTTTCTTTACTCTCCCTGTGCCACCAATCTTCACTGATGTTTAATTGCCAAATATATTTCTACAAGACAGTGGCAATCCAATTCACACTTTCTCATTTTGGGTGGAGTGAAGAATTAGCAAAAGAGCGGAGCAGGGAAAGAAAGGGTCTGAAAGGAAAATCCTAGTAGGAAATAGATTAATTTTCTTCAACTCTTTGGTGTGAACCAGTGATACTCAGCCCTCAGTGGTTCAGGAGCCAAATTAATAATCAACATTATCCCAAAGTGTCAAGATTGGAGAGTAATTATCATAATCACTTTATAGTTTTTATTCATAATATGAATTGTTTGATTTAATATATATTTTCTCACAGCAAAATGACTGACAGAGTATAGTATCATCTACACTTGGTGCATAACATAGTAAAAACATCCTGATTGGTTAATAACTTAGATTGGTTTATAATTAAATCACAGTGTTTTCATACCATGTGCTGCAAAGTGGTGCAGGAGACACATGAAAGAGCCACTTGTAGCTCACAAATCTCAATCTGTCACTCCTATGGATTACTGTTCTCGTTGGCCTTCCTGACCCCTTTGATGCCTTCTGTTTCTTTGTTTCTAGTTAGGTTTTCTGTAGCTTTCATTCTAGCATTCTGGAGAGCCCCTGCAAGAGTTGATCTGCTTGCCTCACTGACAGCTCTGCACTGCTTTCATTTCTGACCAGCAGGAACTGCAACTTCTTTGTAGAGGATTTCCTGATACTTTATTTTATATGAAAGAAATTAGCAGTTAGGACCAAATTTCTCTTCAAGCATGTGTTATTGTATTTGGTGGTCAAATCATGGTATTGAAATGCTTTATGGGCTAAAAATAGCTAAAGACTATCTGCCTAGTTGTGTGCTATTTCAATTTAAGAAAGTTGTGTCTTTCGTTTTCAGTTCCAACACATGTGTACCATGTTTGAGCTTTCACTATACAAACAGCACATTGTACATGACCTGCATGGCAAAAAGAACATGGGGTTTTCATTTAAGCTGTAATATTGAATTCATTTTAGTTTGCACAGATGAAATTGTTTAGAACAGGAAAAAACTCATACCCTGAAAATTTGACTACTAAAAATATATAAATTGTTTATGTGGTGGCAGGTTGGATTACACAATGGTATTTTTGTGTCAGTTAAGTGTATTTATCTACTACAGTGTCACCTATTAAACAACGAAACGCACTATACTTCAGCTTTCAAAATTGCCAAAATTTCAGCAAAACATACTGTGTATCACTATCTGCTGAAGCATTTTGGATTAGGCTCAGCTGCCTCTAGTTTTACTTTAAAAATTCTTTATAATCCTTTTTATTAACTCGACAATTATTGTAGTAAATCTCAAATTGTGTCAACTACTCCTATATGTTGTCCTGAATTTCTTAGAGAGAATGAAAGCAACATCAAGGAGATGAAAGATCAGCACTCCGTGTTAGTTTTAACTTGTTTCTCAATAAGAGAGAAAATAATATAAAAGAATCACCCCCATCTCTTCCTTTCCTTGTCTCTTTCATCCTCCAGCTGTGAAACTGATTGAGCTTTTCAGAATTTTCTTCACAAAAAGAGCCATGTGCAGTTGTTCTGAAAAAGTGTGCCAAGTTGGTTCAAGGCTGATTTGGTGTCTGATTTGTACCATGTCAGGGTTTTTTTTTTAACATGTTTTCAGAGATCTGCTGCCACTACAGACTCTCTTTGACATTTTAACTTTAGAAGTCATTCAGGGACATGTAAAAGACAGTGTAACTTGTCCTGTGTGTTTAAAAAAAAAAATGAAATTCACAAATGTTATATGATCAGATAAGAACAAATAGCACAGAATTCTATACTAAGAAGTATAGTAAGTATTCCAGGCTTGAGGACAAGTCCTGGTGATCATACACAAGCAATTAGTTTAATCATTTTTATGGTACTAGTTCTCTTTTAAGTATAAACACATTTGCATTTTTTGAAGATAAAAGTATGGATTTCTATTATGTTCAAAAGAGAGAATTCTTTTTTGTGGTTAAGGCACCAGACTGGTGGACTCCATCTCCAGCTGAATCACAAGTTCTTGTGTGACGGTAGGCAGGTCACTTAATCATTTGCTTAAGTCTCCCATCTGTAAAATGGGAACGATACTATTTCCTTTCTTTCAACTTTTGTCTAGTCTACTTAAATTGTCAGTTTTTCACAGCAGGGATGTCCTTTAATATGTGCTAGAGTTCCAATTACAATTGTAATCTTTATATAATTAAAATAATAAATACCACCTGTTTATGAATAAAGCTATCTCAGCTTATGAATCAATGGAACATGTTGTTTGAAATTACCATATAGTGCCCATATTAAGAATCATGTAATACTTAAAACTGAGGCATTGGTTCATAAATAAATATAGAAAGACTGCAGTCAATGACTTATTGTGTAAGTTTTACCTAATTTCCTCCTGATAAGTTTATATAAAATGTGATGTGGTTTAATACACTTCAGTGACAAAGAGCAGTGTATTTATAATAAGTAGATCAATTAGAAAATGAAGATAAGGACACTTCAGTTTTATCTGAGACAGTGAACTGATTTAGAGATGCAACATATTAGCAGTAGAAAACTGTTTTTAAAAACCTAAGCTGAAAATATTTCAGATGACTTTGATAAAACCTCAGACTCAGAGCACATATTTGTAGTCATCTAAATTAAGTATTCTAATATTTTATTGGCACAAGAAAACAAATAATCAAAAGTTAATCCATCTGTTGAATACAAATTTTGGCTTTCTGTTGGCATTTGCATTTAATGCTGATATTGTCACACTTAAACACAACTCTTCAATCTAGTTTATTAAAACATTTTAAATACAGAATTGGACCCATTTACTTGAAATGCATAATAGTACTCAATACTTTGCACGTTTAGGGATAATTATAAGAAAATGTCAAATTCTTAATCATGTGTTTCTGGCATCTACCAAAATTTAAAACACAATTTTAAAAATTAAAACATTTCCATACATCATTTTACTTCATCAGTTTCAACAGTAATAAATCTCCCAATTAATTATCTATCCCAGGAAAAAAAACTGAAGACCCATACCCAATCATATAATAAGATCCCACCTAAATCATCCTCTAATTTCTGGGTGCCCGCATATGGACTCTGTGCCCCTTGCAAAAAATGACAGACTTTGCAGCATGCTTATAATGTTAATGCATATGAGCTCTTTATCCAAAAGAAAGAAGCATGTTCCAGAATCAAGGGACCCTTCCTGCCAACAGCTCTCTTACTTGCATCTAGGAAGCTCCTGCTGCCATTCCTTTGTTAATGTCAACTGTGACACAATGGCAGGTAGAAAGAGGTAGCCCCTCAGGTACGCATTCAGGGCTTCAGAGGTCAAAACCACCATCTTGGAATTCTACCTAAAAACTTATCCACAGCTAGTGCTGATATTGAAACACTGATATTATATGCTCCCTGTGAAACACCCTGATCAGCAAGCAGGTTGCCATATTCTGCACTTGATTCAATTTTCAAATGCTCTCTGTGTGCAGCACCATATAGCTTTGTGTAGAGTGCAAGATAACAAAGGCATATTAGTAACATTTGTAGCACCAGAAAGAAAAGGCTGTATTTTTTTTGCCAGATATAAATGGAAAATGTCTTTTTGACTACCTGCCACTACGTGATCTGCCACAATGAGCCCAGGTTATAATAAAATTCCAAGGTAGCCCATCTGCTCACATGTGGTGGGTGCTCTCTTTGGGTTTCAGCTAAATCTTCTGGCTGCTTCATCCATTTTACCTGTGTTCTGTTCTGAATTCATCTTCAGCCAGCCCACCCTTTTTATGTTTCATTTTTTATAGAGACATTAAAAGACTTACCTGGCATTGCCTAGGTCCTTCCAGGGGGAGGGGCGGTGCAGGAGTCAGGGCAATGTGGTGGGGCAGGGCAGAAATGTGCTGGGGGCAGTGCGAGAGTAAGGACTGGGAGCTGAGGAGGGGCTCAGCACTGGCAGTCCCATCTGGCACAGGCCTTTCCTTTCCCCCCCATCTTCCGTCAGCCACCGGGAGCCTTTAAAATAAAACAGCATTAAAAGCATGTCCCCTTTAGCTAGAGCAGGGATAGGAACGGGGGAACGGTTGATCACTAAGACCCAGGGGAAAGCATTGCTTCCCCTAGGTCTTTTGGCCAGAAGCCTTGGGGAACCAGGTAAGCATGGGGGCTGGGGTCGGGGGGCTGGGGGTGTTGGGAGCCAGAGGAGGGGTCAGAGGTGGGGGGGAGGCGGGCGCTGAGTGTCTGTAGGGTTGCCAGGTGCCTGGCATTTTTGCCTCCTGGCTGGGGAAAAATTCAGAAAATACCGGACATTTTAGGTGTCTGGTATTCTCTGAATTTTTGAACCAGACAGGAGCCGAAAATACTGGACTGTCTGGGTGAATACCGGACACCTGGCAACCCTAGCCAGAGGGGTTACTTATCGGTGTGCTGGCAGGCAAGATGGTAGAGCCCCAGCCCTGCTGGCCATTTCCTTGGTGGTGCAGCTGTCCCCAGTGGACACTCTGTTGGATAGCTCTCCCCTATGGTCTAGGTGCCCCCAGTGGCCACTCTGAGTATAGTGTCCCTCTGAACATCCCAGCTCCAGCTCCCTGCCCTTTCCATGTGATGGAAAACAGTTTCTTTCCTGGTGCTTCTGGTTTTCCTGGCCCAACCAAACCCTGATCTTGCTTTACCTTAGGGAAAGAGGAAGCTGCATACCAAATTCGGTGTTCCTAGCTCCTAGCTCCTACCATTTAGGAGGATTTCTTGAACAAGCACTCACAGACAGATGCACAAACCTTATATATATGAATTATATGAGAGAGAGAGAGAGAGAGAGAGAGAGCTACCAGCTATGTGATGTGATGAAATATAGCTCTCTTCAGCCATACTTCCCCCATTAACTCTTTTAATGACGTTATGTACAGTTTGAGCAGATGGGGCGAGAAAATTGAAACCCTTTTCTGGCTTCCCTTTTCACAATACCCTCTTTTGCTTGGTTGTTTAAAAGAAACCAGCCCTCCAATAATGGCAAAGTTGTAACGTAATCAGAGTCAGCTTTTTTTTGTTTTAAATTTCCAGAAGGTGTTGGACTACGCAAATACTTGTGTAATAATTATCTGTATAAGCATGTGGACTTATTTTTCTCACCCTTCCTCCCTCCTCTATCATGGTTACAAACTCTTGCTTTAGTTTCAGATTAGATTAACTCTTTTGGACAGGAATTGTGTCTTCCTTTGTGTTTATACAGTGGGGCTTTTGGATGCTATAAGAGTGTAAACAAGAAATATTATTTAAAAAAATTCAGCCAAATTCTGAGTGTTGTGTACCAATTCCCAGTAGTAATTGCATACATGGAACTTGAGGGGAGAATCTTGGCCCTCTGTGTGTGTCTATACTTGTTGACACCAATTTTTAGCTTAACTAAAATAGAAGAGAGAAACAGGTTTTTTAAAGTTGTGTGGTGCTTTGTCTTCCATCTGTTACTAAATCTGCTGCTTTCAAGATTAGAAAAAAGCCCTGTAAAAAAAATCCTTTAACAGGAGGGGAGAAAAATACAATTCGTTTAATTCATATTTTATGAGGAAGCAGTAGAACCCAAGATCTTTGTGTTTCAATCCCTTTACTTTTTTCTTTTTCTTCCCATCCTACCAAACAGCATTGAATAAAACGTTAATGAGCATTTTAATGTCCTCCTATTTTTAGTATAGTTTAGAGATGCATTACACTTCTTAAATCTTGAGACTATGTGAATCTATTTTATTCTGCTTCCAAACTCACTAGTTATTTTAGCCAAGCTCTATGTGAACTAATTGGAAATTGGTCTAGACTTTTATTGTTTTAATTAAGAGTCAGAGCCACATCATACTTTTATTGAGATGCTTTTGATTTTGCTTTTTAAAAACTACAGACAGTCTGCTAGCAAAAAAAAAAAAAATCAAATATAAATTGCCATTTCAGAGTTTCATAAATCTGAATCAACTAGTCTTATTATATATTTTAGAAATGTGCATGTCTGTCCATCCATCTGTGAGTGCTTTTGTTCAAGAACTCCTCTTAAAGAGCTAGGACCTTCCTCCTATCATAACTTAAAGGATGGCCAGGGTTTGGTTGTGCCAGGACAATGGAATGTGTGTGGAATATGGTTGTTTCATATCAAATGGAAAGGGAGGGCTGTGATAGCAGGACAGTTATACTCATAAACAAAGCTCGATGAATCGCGGCAGGATCTACTCGCCAGCCCCGCACCACGCATGAGCCATACCGGCACTGCGCATGCGCGCAGCACTGGTGAACAGGGTGACCGGCTGAAATCTACTCGCCACGGGCAAGTAGATATGGCGATTTGTCGAGCCCTGCTCATAAATGACCAGAGGGGAACATCAACGCCCCAGCCCTATGTAGTTCCACTGGCCAGCAGCATGGTCTCTGCCACTCTGGCCTCCCCTGGGAAGCAGCTGCCAGCCACCACACAGCCCCTGCTGCCCCTGGCAACCATGCTGCTTGGACTCCGCCTCTCCAAGCCACTCCCAGGGAGAAGCTGGCGGGTGGCCTGTGCAGCCCCTGCCACCCTGAGCCAGCCTCAGGGAGCACTAGCAGGTGGCTTGGGTGGCCCCGTTGCCTCTGGGCCAGACCAGGGGAGAAGCCACCAGCCCCAGACATCCTGTGCAGCCCCCTGCCCTGGGCCAGACCCAGACCTGGACCCAGGCAACACCAAATAAGTCTTTGAGTAAAAGCATAAATAGTGATCTCATGTCCACGAAGCTTTGTGATCTTTCCATTTCATTGCTAAGGCGCTATTGTCGCATGACATTCAAGCCACAATCTCTTTGTTCAGTCCCAGTTTCTGGGAACAACAGTAAATACAACTCCTTTTGGATTTAAAATCTTGCTAAATAATTCAGTAATACACATTACAGTCTCTGATTAAATTTTGCAGAGTAGAGAGATTGTTTTCCAGGTAGGTCATCACTCAGTTCAGTTAACACTTAGGGTCTCTTTCATTCTCAGCCTGAATACCACAGGGTCCATCTATCTTTATCACTTTGCCTTTTAATTTTTCTGTCAGACTTTATATATATAATAATTTGCTGGAGTAGTGCAGCCATTTTTTTTTTTAAATTACACTCTTATTTTGCAGCATCACTGTCTCTTATTTCAGAATGCATAGGGTTAGACGCTCAGTGGATGTAAATGGATGTAGCTCCATTAACTTAAAAGAAGAAGGACTGCTGCTTTATGGAACTCTGCTGGACTTGTTGCAGGAAGGAGGAGAGATTATCAGGGAAATGGTTCAGGCTTCCTGATCTTCCAGTCCATGCTAGCTCTGATGGTGGTTAGAACTGCTCCTAATTATCTCTGCATTCTGCAAATGGCATTGGGTCTTAAGTGGATAACCTTTAAGCCAGTGGAGGAGTGATGATTGAATGAAGATGCCTGATGCCCTTTTCTTCACCTGGAGAAATGCACCAATAGGGATTTCCCCAGTAGAGGGGAATTCTCTGCTAAGCATTTGCACTTAGGGTTGTAGCCCTCTGCACCACCAAAGAGAGAGGAAAAAAAAGTTCCCTTCATTTGAAAATTTGGCCCACTATGTTTATTTTGAGACATTAAAAGATAGCTGGGAGATTAAAGGAGATATTAAGGTCAGTGCATCATTTCAATTAACATTATCCTAATTACCTGTCAACAAGTAATCTTCTGCCTCAGTAGCTAGAGTTAAAATTAATGCTGACTATGAATAATCTTACTTGATTACTTGCCTTTTCAGTAAATTTAAAGACATCTTAGATATATGCAACTAATCTATTTTATATGGGTATCTGTACTTTTATTTTAGTGATTCAGTGTCTGGCATCATCTATAATAGTTTTTAGGAACTGAAAAGAAGTCTCAGAAAAAAAATAAACCATTTTACCAGAATATGGCCCCATTTTGTGGTGTATGAATATTTTAAGCATGTAGTTGGGATTAAAACAGTGTTTTTGAATTAAAAGATGCTTTCTTTACTCTTGCTTGTTGCACTGTATCTGTGAAAAAGGCAGTTGAAGTAGGTAAAGTCATTATATCATTAAAGATGAAAGTGTTCATTGTTATAAAAGAATATTTTATTCAAAGATAAAAAAACCCCAAGAACAATACATGGCTATATCCATCCACATTAGTCAAGCAAGTATAAATGAACCAAATGCATATGTGTCATAAATTCAATAAATGAACAGATGGAATGTTTTTCAAAGTGTGTGTAGGGAGGAAAACAGCCGGTTGTAACACAGAGAATTACTGGGTTTTTTAATTAAAATTTATATTTAATGTCCAATAGTACAAAGCAGAAGGCTTAATGTTAATGCTCTTTGTTGGGGCTTAAAAATTCTGGATTCAACTACTATTTTTGCCCTGACTTTGTAAAATTCTGGACAAATCACTCACACTCTGCCTCAGTTCCACATCTATAAAATGAAAATAATATTTCCTGCTTAACAAGGAATATTAGGAAGAATACTTTAATATGCATGAGGCAACAGGGCATAGGCAGTAAAAAACAAAAGTTCTAGGAAATCTTCAGGCTGTTCTGATCATAATAGTCCTGAATGTTTAGAGGCTTGAGATTAAAACTAATTTGATGTATCACCAGTTGAACAACAACACAGCTTTGAAAATACACCAGTAGTGATTTCTGTGCCCTAAACAGCAACTTTTGTTGTACTTTGCTTTATATTAGAGCATGTTGCCATCTGGTTGATTTGCTGGAAACATTCTAGGTTTCAAGGCCCACGATATATCACCCATATCTCACTCTGTCATCGAACAATGAAGGAGTGGAGTGTGTTGCAAATGGTTTTCTCCTCCTTGTAAGGCAATCAAAAATATTTTGCTTGCTATTGTTCAAAATCACTTATGAAGAGACAACCAGTATGTTAACAAATGCAGAGACGTTTTAGGAGTCTACCTGACTTATGAGTAAAAGTTTAAAAAACTGGTCATGTTAATTTTGAGAGAAAGAGACTGTGCAGGGGGATCTGATAAGCATTCAAATATGGTAAGGGCTTTATAAAGAGGACTGTGATCAATTGTTCTCCATGTCTACTGAATTTAGAATAAAAAGTGATTGACTTTAACATAAATCCACCTTGCTACAGATTAATATAAGCTATAAGGGCAGTTAAGTTCTGGCATGGACTTCCAAGGGAAGTTGTGGAATCCCCATCACTGGAGGTTTTTGAAAACTGGCTGGAAAAACACCTGTCAGGGACCTGATTTTACTTTGTCCTCCATCAGTACAGGGGTTGGATTACACAATTTCTTGAAGTCGCATCTCACTTCCAGCCCTACATTTCTGTGATTCCATCTCACAGAAAATCAATGGGAATTAGGAGCCCAAGTTGCTAATCTTGTGAATATGGGACCGTAGCTTCTAATTAACTCAGGTGCTTGAAAACTATCATCTACAGCTATAGTTAGGTTGGCCAAAGTGTGACATAAGGATGAGATGCAGTCCACAGAATTTAATATGTGTGATTTGTAGATGCTGTAACAATAGGTATGTAGTTACTAATACTATTGAGTGTGCCAAGTGATATGTGATGTTACTAAAGGAGTGACTTGACTGAAGCAAAATCTCTGAACATAACCAGTGTGAGCTAGATGTTTCCAGAATCCTGAGAAGACTCAGACATAACTCAGAGTGCAGAGTTAAACGATGGATCTTCTCTGCAATCAAACTGACTCCTGCTTGCTAACTCAGCATGGCAGTTGCCTGCTTCTAGTAATTTCATGTTATGAACAAAGCTGCCTAACCACAGAGATCTTACAATACATTTATATTTATTCTATTAAGAAAGTAACAGTAGGATCAAGCACCATCTAGATCATCCCTGGGAGATGTTTGTCTAATCTGCTCTTAAATATCTCCAATGATGGAGATTCCACAACCTCCCTAGGCAATTTATTCCAGTGCTTCACCATCCTGACAGGAAGTTTTCCCTAATGTTACTTATATTATGTATACATTTGCTTTGATTTTAACATAGCACAGATTATATGTAAATTAGTTTAATCCTTGAAGCGGTGGGCAAATTGTCCCTCGGGCATTTGGTGTCATGCCTTGATCTGGATGCTGATTTCTGGATAGTTAGTTTCATTCTTCTCAAAGATCAGAAATGATTATTCTTGTCCAACCAATATTACTATCATCTGTCAGTGCCCATTAACAAGTCTCCCTCACTTTGTAAGGGTAGTGTAGTGTAACTATTACCAGATATCTATCTAAGAAGGAATTTCACATTATGGGACATAATTGTGTACTTTGGTGCATATAACATATCTTTTTAACATGTTAATTACTTTATAATGCTCGTTAAAGTCAGTTCTATGTAATTATAATGGTAGTCACCCTCCAGGCAATATTACAGTTTGTTCTAGTGATTAATGTGACATATTCATTATTTAAAAAGCTTGTTTTCTTAATTTTCCTGGCCTGGGAATATTTCCCACTGAAGAACAGGTGTAAACATCAGCGTATGAAATGTGGAAAAGTGATCTCATGTAGCTATCTGATGTTTTCCAAAATAGAATATTCTGCAAGTATAGACTGTAGAAAGAATAATGATATTATTTATTGAAAGCAAAATAACTGAGGGAATATTAGGGAAACTTTTTAAAACCGCAAAATAATCGGTCATCCAGCCTGAAAATAATGTAAATATGTGAAATCAAAAGCTAAGGGAAATCATTAGTCAATGCTGAACTCAGGGACCCCATTCCTGAACTGTCTTCCTCAGGACCCAATGCTGTGAAGTGCTGATCATCCTTGACTACTACTGAATTCACTGGGAGCTGATGATATTCTGTGTGATGCATGATTGGGCCCTTAGCAAATGATACCTTTCTGTAGCGAGGAAGAACTGAAATTATGGGCCAAATTGTGATCCCCTGAGGCATGTGGGTAGCACCTTGCTTCTGAAGTTAGCCATACAGAAGCCAATGGAGCTACATATATAGTAAGGATGGTACTCGCCAGAAGGAGTTCAGAATCTATCTGAGAAATCTGTGTCCAATGCTTTTATCTTCCTTATTGAAGTGTTTTTCTCCATTTCCTTTCATCTTTTCTTATTTACAGTCCCTTCCTAAGCAAAGGAACATTGACCTTTATTGCCTTGGCAGTGCACATCTAAGTATTGTGTTTCTGTATGTGTGTTTGTTTTCTATATATTCAAATCATGTTTTACTATAAGGAATTCTGATTACGATCTTACCAAAATGAGTGCCCTTAGCTTAGCAGATCTGCATTTGCTCAGCTGAGAGTGTGACCAAGAGATGGGAAGGATTTTCTAGGATGCTGCTGTTGAAGACTTGCACCTCTTTCCACTTCTCCTCACAACTTTACTAATACAATTACCATAGATGTTTCTACATGTTGGATGTCAAATGAAATTTCTTAGGGGTTATCAAATGTTGCTTTATGTTAAGTATCCCATGTTTAGGATGATTGTAAAATTATTTTGCCTGCTAGCAAAGGTAAGGAGTTTGAAATATACTATGCTCTGGATCTCAGCAGACAACTCTGTCTTAAACAAATGTGTGGGAAGAAGACAAGCAAACCGAAAAAGAGCAGCTTTTATAGTTAGTAGAAATTTCCCCTTTTTCCTTCCATTAAGTCTGTCTGAAAGTAGGTGTTTTAACATACAGCCATTTCTCGTTAACATGTGTGTGTTATTTAGCATGATAGTGGTTTGTTTTTCATCTCCCACTCTGACACAGCATGTTTCATCTATATTTGGTTTTTACCATGTGAGACCTTTAAAATGGCTCAGCGAAGAAATGGATTCTTGTCACTTAAATATTCACTCTCTAGATCTGTGGAAATGTCATCATTTTAACAGTATTTTAAATTCTTTTCCCTAGATGTTTGAATATGAAATTAGAGAGTGATATGTCAAGAATTTCAAGGTACCCTACTTGTACCTGTAATAATCTGTTAAGCATGTTTTAATTTATACATTTTCTACATACTTGTATTTACAAATTGAACCATTATTATGCTTTTCCTTTGTTTGCATGATATGATTTTATTTTATATTTTTTTCCACTCACCAGATGTTTCCAACACTTTGCTTCCCACCACTGTCATCCCCTCACTTACCACTGCAACAGTCACAACCACTGTAACCTTAACAACCAGCACAACCACATCGGCAACAGCCATCAGCACCAGAGGTACAGTATTCTTCTTTGTTATGGCCTGAAAAACCCATTATAAATAGGAAATTACAGGGAATTTTAAAGAGGATAGAAAATGCTCAGAGAGAATTTAAATATTTTGCCTAAATATTTGTTTTAATATGGTACTAAATCTACATGACAATAGTTAACAAGGTCTAAAAAGGTGTAATAAAACATTCTTACCACTCCAGCAAAAAGTGTAAACTTGGATAGGGTGACTTAATTATTTATTTAAGTTTGCACTTCATATTCTAAGATTAGAAAATTTAACTCTTATATAAATGCAAATACAATATTTTAAATAAACATTATTTTAAACTGGTTATTAGTAATATTTATAATATTAATATTTTAAGTACTAGTAATTATTATTTTTGCTTCCTGGTGTAATGTGGAATACAAGATATAAGTATCTTGGATTTGGAATTTCTGTAGACTTAATCCTGCTTGTAATACAATAGAGATCTTTCTCAGGCTTGTTAGTTTTAACTTTTAAGGTGCTTTTAATTTAACAAATGTCTTTATCTTACCTGAGCTTCTGTATATCACCTGAATTTTCTTTTCCATAGATCTGCATTTTAAGATGATGTTTCTTGTAGTGTTCTGCCCTGTATTTCGAGAGAATCTAGATTCAGTCTCTTATTTAAAGGCCTACCATATATTGGGAGTGTTGCAAAGGGAGACTGGCTTTGGAGGATTGTGTGCCTTGCTTCTTAAACTAATATATCCTCACTCTTATTAAGGAGGAATTTTCATGTAGTCTAAAACAAAACCAAAAAAAGGTTAGTTTACGCTCTTAGTTGGTCTTGAAGAAAAAGTTGGAGGAGGCTCTTCCATCATCCATTGAAGGCACAAGTGAATTAAAGAGAGAGAAATGAGTCTTGGAAGTATTTAAATGTATTTGTATAATGCAGTGTAAACCTCTTGGGAAAGCTAGGACTACATATGTGCTGCAAATCTCTCTGCAGAAGCATTTTCTTGATAAATACGTTAAAACTGTTTTTAAGTGTATGACCTAGCAGCTAAAGCACTGGACTGGGCATCAGGAGGCCTCCTTTTTATTCCTGGCTCTGCCATTGGCCGGCTGGTGACCTTGGGCAAGTCACTTTCAACTTCGTTTACTTTAGTTTCCATCTCTGTAAAATGGGGATAATGACTCTGCCTTTGTACAGCTCCTGGAAGCCTGTGGATGAAAAACTCTGTTATTTGGAATGGTAGGGTTTTTTTTCCTGAACATATCTAGAACCAATATTAAAAAGATTAGGCATCCTGGCAACAATATGCATAGTTGTTTCAGTAGTAGTACATTAATATTTTACTACTGTGATCTCTGCATGAAATTAAACTGACCAACAATCTCAGAATACATTTTTTTTACTTTATTAATCCTCATACAGTGTGAAAATGTGTAACCTTTTTACTGTTAAGAGAAAGGGAGAAACATTACAGAAATACATATCAACTGCAAGAAAGGGAGATTTTGAAAGCAGCAGCAGGGCACCAAATCGCCACTTTAGGGCTATAATGACTTCTTTCCTAAATTAAAAGCTAGATATTAGAAAAGGAGGAAGTTTCCTATAAAAGGGTGATTCTACCCTGTGGCATTTCATTAGGACTGTGCATTTATTTAGGAAGGTGTTTGGAGGCTACCAGAAGAATTCCTACATTTTTGAGAGCCAGAGATGTGGATGAAAGACATATATCTAGGTCTTTCAGGCTGGAGTCTATTCTGAAATAGCTGCTTTTTGTTGTTGCTGTAGGTTGTTAAAATAACTGAGCTACACTAAACTGCTGATGTCAAAACTGTATCTTTTTACATCAGATGGTATTATTTCTTCGCACAGGATCTCACTCCCTGGCTTCTTACATGCTAATTTTAATCATTTGGATGTTCTGCATTGTGGAATGGAGGCTAGTTTAGAAATGTTTCACTTTTAAGCTTCCATCCCCCTGTATATTAGAATATGTTTAATCTGACATTGGAGTGACCATTAGGATGAGTTCAGATAAGCAGGTAGAAGTCCAAATTCTTGACTGAACCTTATCCAAATTTGTGGATCCTGTTCCTTTTTATGAGGTTTTATGTCCATTTGTCTGCCAGAGTAGCACAAAGGGACCTTAAGCTTGCCCCCAAATGTATGGCCAAGTAGTCCCCTGAGGTTGCGTACCTGGTTTTGTGCCACACTCACAGCCCTCCAAAATGGAAGCTGCCTTTTCCCCTGTCATTTTCCCCTACATCATTTTTTCTTTAGTTGTATCCCTTTCCTGCCTGATAGGAGAAAAGCCACAGATCTTGTAAGCCTTGGTAGCCATGACTTAAATAGTTAAAGAATTAAATAAAAAACAAAAAGATACAGATATGAATATAATAATGTGTGAACAGCCAGACCGCAAAAGAGAATAATTCATTATTTAATATACACTGTATTAAATTCTACTGCTCATACGTGGGTGATTCAGTCTTGACTGACTCACTTGTGAAACGATTGTTACAAAATGTGCAAAGCTTTATATAGCAGTGCCTCAAAACATCTGCAAAATCATTGCACATAATAGGGGATACAGTGCTGCTTCCAGGCGTCTGCACTAGGAACTTCAAGAGTTTGTGTTATATTCAGGATGTTTAAAAAGTCAATTTTTTACAATTTCACTGCACATCCTTTGCCTATTTCACTTCTTTTTTAAGGCTCTATAAAGAGGTATAAATGACATCCATGGAACTAACATAAAATTTGGGTACAGTAAATGAATGGAAGTAATGAAGGTTTGATCATTATGGTTAGTTTATAAATGTGAATATTTTTATTTAATCTCACAGAATTTCAACAGTCTGATCTGGGAAATCATATTACTCTCATTTTTTTATCTCACTTTCCTTTTTATCTTGGTGTCTGTACAGGAATAAAAAATTGACTAGAGCATCTGTTTTATTAAAGCAAGTTAAACTGTAAGAATTACCTGGGCAGTGCTTCCATTCCCCAGCTCCTTTGATGTCAAAAGAATATTCAACATTACCAATTCTTTGCTTGTGCCTTCATTTTTCTTCCACATGATCTCATTAACGTACCTCAGTGCTTTGAGATAGTGACAGAGAAATAAACCACAAGGCAACAGAGAAGTCATAGAGGATGCAGGGGCAAAGGAGGCTGGCGCTTTTAAACAGTGACTAAGGAAAGAGTTATATCTCAAAGATAGCTACTGTGCTTTTACTCACATTCACCACTTGTAATAAACACAGCAATCAGTGTAATCTTAAAAGCAGTTTTGTCCAACAGTGTTTTAAACAGCTAGTTGTTTTATAGACTACTTCATAACTGTGTAGCTGTAGCTTAAAAACAAATTTGTGTCTGTTTTCACTCAAACCAGATAAGGAAATTGCAACTCTCATTCCTCTTTCCCTTCCCCAGTTTAAATCAGCTTCCAACAGTTTACCAACCTCAGGATTTTCCTATAGACCTAAACATTCAGCCTAAATCCGAATATGGACTACTTTCTAAGATTTTTTTTTCCAGAGATCCTGTCAAGTACTTTAGCATCTACAAACTATGAGAATTGATTACCACTCTATAATGACTTGATTATTATTATTTGATGCTCTTTTCTTTCCTAATCTCCTTTGTTCTGTTTCAAGAATACACTGAGTTTCCAAGGCTACATTCAGACTTCTCACATGGAGTCTTAAAGCTGGAGGTCTAAGCATATCCTGGAAACAGAAAGAAACAGAGAACAAAAGAAATCCCAATTTAAACAACAATCCTGACCCCAAGATCAAACTACAGAACTTCTTTCCTAAGTTCTAAACATAATACTAGCATGGAGGCTCAGTCCAGAAAAAAGTACTTTTACGTAATATTGAGGATTTTAGGACTAAGTTACAAAAAATCTAATCCGACTACACAGCAACTTCAATAGGCACCAGCTATTTATACAGAGGTTCAAAAATAGTTTTTGTCTTGAGCAAAGAAATAGGATTATTACCAGCTCTGCCTTTTTCTCAGCATGCTGCATGTTTTCCCTGACTGCACAAAAGCACTAAGATGCTATAGTCCTACACTTAGGAGAATTTTTGATTTGAGAGTCCTATGTATTGAAAGACATCCACAAATTTTTTGAGAAAGGGATTCTTTGAAAACCATCCAAACAGAATTAATCTCACAGGTTGTTAAAGGGTAAAACGTTATCTTCCTTCCACTCAAATTCCATGTATAACAGGCAAAAAAGTGTGGCATATGTTTACACCTACACAGGCCCTCTGAGATGTATATGGAAAGAGCTTGATGCCTTCAGTGTCTTATAACCTTTCATATTGATGTTATCAATCTCTATATAAAGCCAGCTATCAAAGAGACTAAAAGAGAAAGGGTATCATCCTAATGACCATTTTTATCTAATGTCTTGAGTGCTGACATGGTTTCCTACATTTTATTCACATCTAGAGATTTCCAATAGTAAAGAATAAATGGAACATATAAGAAACAAGACAGAACATTTTCCTTTTTACCTGTTTTTTTTTCTTCTTCTTTCTCCTGTGAAAGGGTGTGCCTACACTGCAATAAAATCCTTGCAGGTTGCCCATGTCAGTTGATACAGGCTCAAGGGGCTCAGGTTCCTTGGTTATCAAACTGAAATATAAATGCCCAGGCAATTTGATAGCCCTGCAAACCCATATCAGTGGACTCAGGCCAGCTGTGTATGTTTTTATTGCAGTGGAGACATAATCTAAATGAGTGTTGACAGATTTTCCCCTGCTTTTTATTGCCAAAAAACCCTATTAATTTTGTACTTACATCGTACATAGATACCAAACTATTTTTATGATCTTCCATACTTTGAATACTGTACCTTCAAAAAGAAAGGTCGGGGTAACAGGAATTTACTTGGGTTTTCAGTGTTAGCTGCAGAGTCTTATTTTTTTAACTTGATGCTCCACTGCAGACTTGGAGATAACTAACTGCCCCACCTCTGGTCAAAGAGCACTTTGTGAGACCATTTCTCATGCTGAGCAGTCCCTTATGTAGAATTGTGGCCCAACTGATTTCCATGGGATGACCCATGGTTTAATGTGATATTCATAAATTTTAATTTGTGAGTCTATTAAGGCCACAAGAGGACCATTAGGTTATCTAATCTGACATCATTTGTAAGAGTGGGCCATAGAATTTCACCCAGTTACTCCTGTGTTGAGCCCAATAACTTTTCTTTGAATAAAGTATATTGACCTGCCACAAATGTGATTTGAAAACTTCCCTTGGTAGTTTGTTGCAATTGCTAATAATCCTCACTGTTTAAAAATGTGTTCCTTACTTGTAATTTGAATTTGTCTAGCTTTAATTTCCAAACATTGGTTCTTAAGATTTTTTCTACTAGATTAAAACCCCCTTTAGTATCTGGCATTTTCTCTACTCATTCAGTGTGAATAAAAGCAGAATCAGAATCTGCCCTATTAATTACACTTGGGAGGGCTCAATCCACAAGTATCTGACTCTTATTAAGATCTTCTTGTGGTTTTGGTTTGCATTTTGGGGGGGTTATTTATTCCCATATTTAAATACAGTATTGAGGATGCTGGATTTCTGAAGGAAATACAGCAAGCTTCTATTTAACAGTTAGGGGAGATATGCCAGTAGCATCTGTTGAGCTAGATGTTTTGTTGCTCTGCTTAATTTAAATCCAATGGGATATGTTTCTAGATTTTTTAGGAAATTTTTGTGGACTTTAATAGTGCTTTGTAAAATCTCAGATGATTTTTTTCCCCTAAAAGTACTCCACAGTGCAGAATTTTGACATGTTTTCTCTATTATTTAAAAAAGACAAATGTAGTATCACTACAATAATGGAGACTCACTATAGTGAAAAACGTGGCAAGTTAACTATATGTTTACATTATGATGTGAAGTGTTAATATCCAAAACAGGTTCTAAAATGAGGAAAGGAACAGGTAGAGAAAAATACTTGATATGTTTCAAATTTATTAGCAACACTTTTAATAAGGAATGTACATGTCTATCTCAGTAACCAGAAAAATAATCAGCTTTGCTTTTGAAGTTGAAAAGATTACTAAGTCTGCCCTTGCTATCTCTGATACTTGAAACACAGCTAATAACTTCCAGCATGAACTTCATGAACCACTGAATTGATACTAATTGTACTAAGATTTTGGAATAAAGATGACCTTGGGAAAATCTGAAGCTTACAGTATCACCAATAACAATAAAATAATACCAAATCTGCAAAGCATGACCTTGGTAATGGGTCTAATCTGACCTATTAATGTTCACACTGATATAACATTGAAGTAATATATTACGGCTGTCTTAAGTTCAAAATGTGGCTATGTATCTATACCTAACTGTATTTGCTGACTTACCTGATTTTTAAATGATCACCAGATACGCTTTCATACTGATTATAATTTGGCATCCTCCAGAAAATGAAACATCAAAGAGATTAACACAAAAGCTGTCTATGCTTCTAACAAACTGGATTAAAAATGTATCTCCTTAAACAGGAAACAGAAAAAGCAAAGAGAATATTGCAACAGGTTCACTTGTTTAAAACAGAAGGACAAAAATCTGTCAAGGCTACTGTTATGCTTCACCATGTCTATCAGTACAGGGGAACGGGGAAAATGGATGCAACAATATTAAAGGGAAAAAGGGCAATACGTTTAATCCCAGTGATTCATTGGTACTGGAATCTTAAAACTCATCCCTTAACACAGTGTAGGTGAAAGACACAGAAGCGTGGGGTGGGGGTGGGGAATCTGGTTTGAAGTGTACAATAACCTAAATGGTTATATCTAATCTTGGCCAAGGTATTTTTTTCATCTTCCAAAAATTACAAACTCATCTACTTTCAGGAATACAGGGTGGAAAACCCTTATTCAATAACACTTGACTCGCTGGCTGAGAATAAAAGACTGAAAGGAAAAGTATAAATGGAAGAGAGTGAAAAAAATGAAATTCAGAACCGACACAAGGAAGTGCTTTTCACTCAAAAAGAAATACAATTTTTCAATAGCCTATTGAGCCAAGTTTGGAATTGAAGGTACTGAGGTCATTAAAGAAGAAGCGAGATACTATTCTGGAGGAACTGTGTTAACCAAGATGACTTGCAATGGGCTGAATGGCCTTTTCCTTTTCCCCAAATTTATGTTCTTTTTGAAAAACTTTGATTACAAGTCATCCTGCTGTGATTTAGATAGCATGAATTCAGAAAAAGTGAATCAAATCCCTTCAATCAAGGATGCTTGGGTTTCTTTCCAGTCTGAATTTTTTCAAGTCTGTAATAGAAAACTACCAGTTGAGGGGGAAAAAAGTAGCATGAATGGCAATTTACCTTAATATGCAATTTCCCTTTCTACCTGATAAAAGGTAAGAGACCAGGCTTCTGGCCAGCAAAGGCCAGCATTATAAATCACTAAAGGGATATGGTATGGCCTTTTAGAAATGACAGATATGTTTTTAAGATGCCATTCTATTTATTTTAAGACAGTAAAAACTTCTTTTGCTAATACATCGACAGGACAGAACAGATTATGTTCTGATCCATCTAGAAATGAGACAACTTGTGTTTATGAATTCAAAATTCTCAGTCAGTCATCACAGATTTTTTTGAATCACATGCAACAGAGGATTAGCTGTTTGTGACCATATTAAACACCAGGAAATGGTTAAAAATATAACATCTACCAGCTCTTCTATAGATGCAATTTTCAGTACTGAACAAAGAGAGTTTTTAATGTTTGAGGATGGAGAGTCAGGTATGATTTAAATATTGTTCCTGTTGCTGGAATGCACATGGTTATCAAAGACACAACTTTAGATTCAACTTTAGTGTTGTCCTCCATTTTGACTTTGTACAACCAATTCCACACAGAATAGAATAATAGAATAGAAGCTGTGTAGTTCCTCTTATTACTCTTTATTATTCTAATAAAATGGATTGTTGGTAAGCACCCCCATAGACTGGAGCTTGGTGTTGTTCCTTCTGCTGTTGGTGTACTATTTGGTTCTTCTTCAAACAGTGTCCCTGTGGATGCTCCACTTCCCACTAGACCAATAGGGACATATATATCAAGGAACTCCTGTGGTAGCTCAGGTGTAACTCAGGTGACGTTTTACGGTGTGTTTCCATAGCTGCACCTAGGACTCTCCTGTAATTTTGAAATTGGTTGTGTCCTTTTCAGAGACAGAAGAACTCTAAGTTGTTTATGCTTTAAAGAGACCTCTGAGTTTCCAAAGGCTGCTGAATTTTGGTGCACTGCAGCCTCTAGTCATTCTTTGAAACATCTGTTTCCCATATTTCCGGAGTTACTAAAGCTAAGATGAAATGAGTCCTTTATTATCATCAAGTTGGCACTCCTCCACCACATGATATTGAGCCAAGTACTTTCTGAGAGCTATTATAGGCTTACAGTCCATTTGGGACTCTTTTGTATAATACGTCCCTTGCAGCATAGTGTGACTATTGGGAATTCTGGCAGCAAGACCATAGGAAACCAATTTGCTAATTGTCTTTGTGTGACTGGGACACACACATCCTTCCTTCCTGGCACATTATAGTAATGCCCCCTCATTCTGACCAAATGCTTTCTATTGCTAAATTCTCTGACTCCACTGTGAAAATGAGGGATTCTAGTCTTGACTTTGGACACAGAATGAACTTCTCCACATTTATTATGAAAAAGTAAGACATTTAGTAAGTGAACTGTTGCATTCATGTGTAATTCTAGAGCATTCACAGAGTCTGCAGCAACCTAAAGTATAACTTCCAGTCCAAGCAGTTGAGTTCCTCTTATTACTCTAATATAATGGATTGGTTGTAAGTACCCACATGGATTGGGGTTGTACCTTCTGCTATTCAGTTTTTCTTCAAGCAGTGTCCTTGCAGATGCTCCACTTCCCAACAGATCTGGAGAGACATACATCCCAAAGAACTCCAGTTATAGCACAAGGTGAGTAACTTCTCCCTGCAAGTATAAAGTAAGAACCTCTTGGAAGCTCACAGCAGGGATTTTGTCTTTCTGGTTGTGTGACCAGTGTCACATACTTGTGGATGAAAGCAGAATAAATAACGAATTAAAAAAAAACACCTTGCAATTTGGGCCCTGATTCAGGATAACATTAAGAAATGTGTTGTTTAAGTGCTGCCATGAATAGAGATGAGAAAGATATTGCAACTCTGTGCTGTGTCAGCAGGGCAAATATTCTGGGAAGTGTATGGATGGTGTATGTGTCACTGGGAGCCTGGGACTGACTGTAACCCCAAGTGGGAAGGTTCCTGCAGCTCCTCCAGGAATCAAAACCAGCAATAGAAGAAGAGGGAGGAGACGGTTGTGATTAATATGAAGCATTCAGGTTGTGGACATCTCTAGAGACATGTCTCAGTATTTTCAGACATCAAGAGAGACAGACAGGTATTTGGGTATAAAAAGCAGAGCTTGAACTGACACAACAGAGCATTTTGATTCATCAGATTGTCCAGGGTAGTGTCTTAATCCTTGTTGAAGGGTTGGAAGGACTTTGACTTACCCGTGGTAAAATTTTAGAATCTGTATAGGAACTTTTATTGGTTTCTTCCCCAAGAATAAACGTACTTTGCTTTGTGAATTCTGGCTGGTATCTGTTATGCACTGTTGTAGCCTCTGGAGAGGGTTAGTCACCAGTTAGTGTTACAGAAATCACAATGAGGTACAGAGGGACTGCAAGCCTGAATCCCTGATCTGGAGAGAGATGCAGAGCTCAGCATGAAAGGGCTGATAGATCAGAGCCTGAAACTTTAAGTGGATGCCCAGGAGGAAGACTGGGAACAGGTCAAAGGTGCAGTTAACCATTGAAACTGTGACAAGGGATGCTTCTCTGATTTGGGGCCTTGGTTTTATATAAAGTACCATCTTTGTTCCATTGACTCAAATAATCAGTGTCTCTGGTCAGTGCCTGAATATAGTTGCAATATGCTAAGCTGTCTGTAGCTTTTAACTTGATGACTGCAGTGTGGTAGTACTAATACTTTCTGCTCCTAGAAATTTCAATGAGGAACTCAAAAAGAACTTTGAATATTTAAATCAATTAACTGTTAGCTAAAATTCACCATCTTTACCCTTATTGGTCAACTAGATGATTTTAAGGCCATGGGTGACACACAGCTGGAGTAACGGAAGGGAGTGGCCTTCTAATTTGGAATAGCGAGTCTCTGAAATTTTTTAGCCTGAATATACAGCCCTGCCTCAAGGAAATTATACTCTAAAATTACTACTGGTGAAATTTGGAGGTAAAGGATACAGTCACATGAGAAATTACTTTTTTAAACATTGACTGTCTTAGGTTTGCCCACCTGCTATACTATTTCTTCAGTTTGAGATTCTCTTACATTTTTAGGCAAATACGACTGCAAGAAGTCTACTTTATGTGCATTGATATTGTTTTTAATTTCGTAGCATGAAAAGATCTTCTTCCTGGAATTTCTGGAATTTGATCATGTGTGTCATATGTAAAAGATTCTTTAGAAAATCATTAATTATTTCAGTCATTTTGCAGTATTTTCAGTATAAGCAAATGTCTTCTAGAGAGAGAGAGGGAAAATAAAATGGCAGGCAAATAACTTCAAATGTTAAATCATGGTCAGCTGAAGAGCACAAGCATTGTACAAGAGTACAAGTCTACTGGTAGAGTCTTGAAGCACTGAAGGTCAGTCAAGAGCTAATCTCTAATGTGGGATTTTGGTCAAGAACGATAACTGTCAGTAATGCTTTCTTATATTAGTGACTGTAAAAAGCTGTCTGATGTATTTGATGATTTCTGAAACAGAACATCTAGAGCACTATTGCTTTTCTTTTTACTTTCAAAAAATTATCCAGTTTTTTTCTTTGTTTGGAATATGATCAAATTAGGTCCACATCATTTGATAGTTAAAAGCCATGCAAAGCTTACTGGTTCCAACTCAACTAAAACTGGACCCCTTTTAAATTTGCTTTTGGCGAGTTTTTGTTTTCAGTTACCTAGTGCCTACAGATTAACAAATGTTGCCAGAGTTCATCAATTTGTTGTTATTTAAGGTGTCAGTCACACTGTCTAACATACTATTGTATGACACTACATTGCCTACTGATCTTTAAGAAAATGATGTATCAGGAGTAGAGCTGTGCTACATTAGAAGCACTACCTCCATACATGAGTAGTGCAAAAGCACTTGTAACCTGACCATCCATTTACTTTAATGTTTGAGGCAGCAAGAATTAGAACTAAAACACTTATTTTTCCAAAGGCAGTGAACCTTTTATTAAAACTAAATTTTATGTCATCTTCTCTGTGTCAGTCACATCATCTTACTCATGAGAAAATTTCAGTTTTTCAATTACATTAATTTTACATTGCAGTTCATTTACATTACAGCTTCACATTAATTGCATTAGTCTGGCTACATAATCACAAAGTATGGCATTAATGGTAGCACAATGGCAGTGTGGCATTCAATCTTGCAGGTTTCTTTTCTGCTGGGCAAATGTTGGTGCCCAGGTGCAAAGATGTGAACCTGATCCTGCAAAGATTTGCAGGGGCATGGTTAACTTTATGCAGTAAGAGTAGGCAATACTACTCTTAATAGTGAGTAAAATTAAGGCAATGGGTAACTGAGGACTAAATCTTACTCTCTAAATGTCATTTATCAAAATCAGTATATACTAAAGAGTCCAGAAACTGATGTACGCGATACTGCTGTGAATTTCTGCTGAGTAAATTGGGCCAAATATACTTTCAAGTGACTCTTTTTTACTTTATTATTTAGCTATCATCTGGTTAAGCCATGGGTATGCCTTGTAGGTTATTCCTTAGACCACAAACATCTTGTAGAATGGACTAAGTCAGCGTTTAGAAAGCACTTAGTACATAGTGTATACTCCTCTTTACTAAGAATACTCATTCATGATGTGACTAATACACTTGCAAGGCATTCTACTGCTTTGTAAAATATTTCATAAAGGAAGCAGCTTTGCTCAAATGGGAATCTTGAGATAACATTAAAAAACCTCTTATGTGCTCTCTAAATAGCTTGTGGATAGGTGAAAAGAGGAAGGAAACTCAAATACATGTATTAATTTTTACTTGCCTTTAAGCATGCAGTACATCGTGTTTGTTCAGAATGCATCATGTTAGAATATTACTGATACCAGGGCTGCTGCTAGCCTCTTCCCAGTTGGGATGGGGAGAGGGCTCAAGTGTGCTAAACAGAATATGTGGTGGGGGAAAGGGTTGCGCTATACATCTTGTGGACACAAGTTCTTTGTTTATTTAACAGTAGGGGACCTAGATTGTATTCTGGGGGTGGTGTAGGTCTTCCTCCCCAGGAGTTCAAGTTTCTTGGGCTCCTTAGATTTAGGAGTAGGTCCTGGGGGGCCCTGGGTTCTTTCTGCCCCACAGCCTGCATAACTAGTGAGCTGGGGAGAGGATGTGTGTGTGAAGTGGTGTTTGTGACCTGGCTGGGGGACAAAATAGCACCTTTTCACCCCCTTTTGTGTGGGAGGGATTGAGGCCAGAGTTTGAACAACTTGTCCGCAGTTTTATTGAGTGGTAACGCCACTGTGCCTGGAGTGGCCGCCGAAAGGCTATCAACCATGGGGTCAGAATCTTCATGGACCTCCTCTGCCTGGACACCCAGATTAGCTGCCAATCTCCTCAGCAGATCCTGGTGAGACCTAGCATCCATTGATGGAAGTGGTAGGGCCGGGTCCCCTAAAGCCTTGTCCAGCAAGGAGGACAATGACTCTCTAGCACTTGATTGTTCCTTCATCAGTTCCGCAGCCTGTGATGCTGCTGTCACTGGGAGTGCCATCTGGTCTCACTCTGACTGGGGCGCCGTGGCTCCAGTACCTTCCCCTATAACGGGGTCGTACTAGGTCCTTGTCCCCAGGGTGGCTCACCTCTGACGGGGGAACTCAGTGTAGGGGGGTCGCTGATGTGACGCTCCCCTGACGTAAGGACCCCGACACTGACCCTGCGGGAGGTGGTCCTTGGGCTTGATGGTATGCCCACAGAGTCCAGAATGGCCACTGATGAGGTTGCTATTGGGGTGGCCAAGTGTACGTGTCCAAAGGGCTCCAGCATCACTATCTACGCTCAGACCAGGAGCGGTGCTGGGCCCTCGACCTGCAAGAGGACCTCACCGAGTGTACAGATCTAGTCTTTGACTGTGCTGAATAATCCGAGGTTGACCACGGGGGGCCTGTTGATGCCTGCTCCCAGTGGTGTTGGGTCATGGCCGTCGGCTTCTCTCTGTGCACCGGGCCAGGTGCTGGAGGAGGCATCATTTGCCCTGGGGCCATATACACCAGTGCCAAGTGTTGCGGTTGGGAGGATGCATACACCGGCGGCACTGGAGCAGTCTGCGGAGTAGGGCCTCCCAATGCCTTCCACAGGAGTGTGCGTGTTGGCCGCGCTACAATTGCCGCTGCCAGTATCTGGGCCGGTGTCTGTGTTGGGGCCAGTGCTGGCGTCAGTGCCGGGACCGGTGCAGGTGTCATTCCCAGTGGTGGTATTGGTGCCAATCTTGAAATCGGTGCCGGCACTGATGTCGCCCCATGTCTTGGTGCCCGTGTCTGTGCCGCGTCGGGCAAATCCAGAGCTGCTCATGGTACTGGGGATGGTGGCATTGGTATCTGTGGTGCCGAGGCCTCTGCCATTCAGTGAGCTCCCATGATACATCAGAGATCTCCGGCATCGATGGCTGGCGGAGTTCCTCAAAAGTCTCTTCTGGTACGGGACTTTTTTTCTGCGTGGACGTATGCCTTTGTCTATACCAGGACATCCCGGACCACCTTTGAGGCCAAGTGCCCCTCCTGTGGCCGCTTCTTTCTAGGGTTCTTCCCCCTGGTGTCCTTGGCTCTCCTCGGTGCTGGGCACTGTGAGCAGTGCCTAGAGGGCTTCAAAGAGGTATTCTGGTGCTTGGACGGCACCCCAGAAGCCTCCCGCACCAAGGATGGTGCACTGCGCCCCAATGGGCCACACTTCAGAGCCGGTGGCTGAAAGCAGACTCCATGAGGATCAGCTTGAGCCTTGAGTCCCTTTCTTTCTTAGTCCTTGGTTTAAAACTCTTGCAGATGTTGCAGCTTTCTGCGTGATGGGCCTCCCTGAGACACTTAGATCAAGAGTCGTGCAGATCCCCGTAGAGCACAGGCTTCAAGCATGATGCACATGCCTTGAATCCCTGGGGCCCTGGCATCCCCTCCCCAGCTAGGGAGAGGCCATAGAGGAGAAGCCCTTCTTATCTAAAACTATTTACAGAAACTAATGAGGTAGTAACTAACTGAGAAACACTTAAAAGATCTAAAGAACTATATACAGGCTAAGGGTAAAGACTGTCAGTCTTGACAACGCTCCAGCTACCCAGACGGGTGGTTAAAAAGCAACTGAGGGCGTGAGGGGCCAGCAGGGGTATATATGCACCAATATGCTGGCACCAGTTCAGGGCACTCCCTGTCTGGCCCAACAGGTACTGCTAAGGGAAAAAGCTCCAGGGAAAAAAGGGAAAGGCGTGCGCACACCTAATTGGAATGGACATGACCAAGCACTTGAAGAACAACAATACATTCCATAAAAGTGCCAGTTTTATTGAGCCACTTGTAAGACACCCTGTAAAATTGGGACAGTTTATGTGTTCTGAAGGTCGTTCACCTATTATCTGCCACTGTAACAAATACTCCAGTTAAAAATATTATAGGGTCAGATCGTTGGTTCCAGTCTCATAGCATAAAACAGTTTTAAAGCTAGCGTAATTCCTCTTCTGGCATTGAGTTGCCAAAACAGCTTCTTGTGCCATGTGCCTTCAACCCCTAGTGTATTGGCTGGCGCTGAAGCAAAAGGGGTGTGTCAGGGTATCCCTGGTGAATTGCAGGGAAGCTACTTAAGAGCCATGGGCAGATGACAAACACAATAAAAAAAACCAGGGATTTATTTTGTTTTTAGCTGCTATAACTTTTTGCCCAGGGTCAATGCCAGTGAAGATCAAAAATCCTGTGGCTGAAAAGGCATCTTAGCCAACCCCCATGTTTCCTATTTTGCACTTACAGTTATGGTGGCCTACAGGTTATCCTCTACCTTACTACTATTTGGAGAGGCAGAGGAAATGGACAGATATTTTTCAATTAATTCCACAAAATACATCCAGTATTTTATTTTGTATATGTTGGTTCATAGGCACTGATTCCATAGGTCCTCTGTGGCTCAAGCATTCTGAGCACCCACAGAATCAGATTTAATTTTTGTGGGCACCAGCATGCAGACTGTGGCCCCATCCCTGAGACTCCACCCTGCAAGCCTGCTCCAAACTTGGGCTCTTCCTCCTAAAGCCCCAGAGGTGCTCTGTCCTTAGGCCCTGCTGCTGCTCGGCTCTTCCCCCAAGACTCTACCCACCACTTGAATACAATGGGGAGAAGGCATAAAGGAGAACCCACCAGCAAACCCAAAAGTCTGCACCTGTGTGTTGGACTGTCAGAACCAAAATAAATATTTTAAAATCAAAATTCCAGTTTTTATAACAGAAAAATGAATAATTAGAAAAAAATGGTAAGCACATTCTATACATTTTTGAAGCAATGGTGTTATACAGTATCACCAAGTTCTCAAAACACATCGATTGATCAATAATTATTAGCTATAAAGACAAGTGACTTTTAAAAATCATTCTGACATATAAGAATTCTGTGTGAATTCAAACGTAAGATCATAGCTCAAAGGTTCTTAAGATCATCCCTATTCAGGATAGCTCCTAAATATGTGCTTAACATTAAGCATATGCTTAAGTATGTCCTTAAGTACAGTATTGAATCAGGACCTAGCAAATCACAGTGAATTTAGACTTAGTTATTCAATATGGAAAACATTACATGATCAAAATTGATCTCATTTTAAGATGTTAAGTGAATACAGATGTGTTACTCTTCAAAAAAGTTTTAATTGTTAAAAATTAAGAGTTCTATTAAAACAAAATTTTATATTGCCAGATTATTCAATAGGAAATCCAAAAACAAACTGACCTCAGATTGTTGCAGTGTGGTAACAAATCAACAGAAACATTAATTTTGAGATCACAAAATTGAAATAAAAAGATTACTAGAAGATTAAGACAAAATTGTCTTCTACTTGAGTCCTAATCCTATTAAACCAGATTATTCAACAACAACATTTATAAAATTATGTGTTGGTAGGCAAATGTAAACATACTAGGTTCTATATTGCAAAGTTGAGTTTAAACTAGTTTAAGTTTAAAAAAAAATTTTCATCAAGTAATTGCTCATGTGCATTCTAATATGTGTGTGCATGCACTGCATATACGATCATTGGAAAACTTTTCTTTAATGATACCCATCAGCTCAGCCCCCTGCTGACACCTCATGGCTTTGCATATATACCTCTGCCAACCCCTGCCCCCAATCCTGTTTCAGTTCCTTCTTTCCACCAATGACGGTCATTGGAGCTTCTGATTTCTTGCTAAGCAAACAGTTCTTCCCTAATGCATAGTTTAGAAGCTTCAGGGGGTAGCCAAGTTAGTCTGTACAGGATAAACTTAAAAAACAACAAATGGTCTAGTAGCACTTTATAGACTAACAAAACATGTAGATGGTATCATGAGCTTTTGTGGGCACAGCCCACTTCTTCAGATGACCGGACTTCTTCAGACTCCTGTCATCTGAAGAAGAGGGCTATGCCCACGAAAGCTCATGATACCATCTGCATAGTTTAGAGTTCTTTGTTGTGTAGATAGAGTTGTTATCAGTTAGTTAGATAGTTTGTGGTTCTGTGGGGGGTTTCCCCTTTGCTGTGTGTGAAGCCTGTGGGGCATAAAGTGGCCCCACGTATTTAAAAAATGAGCTAAATGTGGGAACCATATGCGCACAAGCAACCTGCATGCTGAGTGTTTACATTGTCTTAGAGAAGACTATCTACAAAACAAGTGTAGCATCTCATTCGTTTTAAGCCCCATACTAAACAGGAGAGGGATCCGAGACTTAAGTTGCTGCTAATGGAGTCATTTGGCCTCATGACACAATTTCAGTTTCATCCAAGCATAAAGTGCAGGCCTCAGTGCAGGACGCTTTGACATCAAGACAGGAGGAGTGTCACCAGCACTGATCCCCTGCGCATAGGTTGGGCTCCTCGGCACAGTACCAATCTCATTCGCTGGTGTCTAACACAAAGAAGGCCGACCGAAGACAGTCTCCCTCCAGGAAGTCTAGTAAGGCCCCAGAGGCTGCCTGCACAGTGCCAAGCCTAAACAAGCTAGACACCTTGGCCCTGGCACCATTGACTTTGGTGTCCAGGATGAGCCCACTGAGTCTGCAGTTAGGGTATGTCTACACTAGCCCCCTAGTTTGAACTAGGGTGGCTAATGTAGGCATTCGAACTTGCAAATGAAGCCAGGGATTTAAATATCCCGGGCTTCATTTGCATGTTCCCGGGCGGGTGCCATTTTTAAATCCCCTTAGTTCGATCTGACTGCCTACGGCTACACGTGGCAGTCAGAAGTTAATCAGAACTAAGTCCTTAGTTCGGATTAACTGTTACACCTCATTGCAGGAGGAGTAACAGTTAATCCGAACTAAGGACTTAGTTCGGATTAACTTCTGACTGCCGCGTGTAGCCGCGGGCAGTCAGTTCGAACTAAGGGGCATTTAAAAATGGCGCCCGCCTGGGAACATGCAAATGAAGCCCGGGATATTTAAATTCCGGGCTTCATTTGCAAGTTCGAATGCCTACATTAGCCACCCTAGTTAGAACTAGGGGGCTAGTGTAGACATACCCTTAGTGGTGGAGGAGACCCTGGAATCACTCTCCATGCCTGGCAACTTTGAGGCCACATTGGCTGTGTCTATACTGGCACGATCTTGCACCAGAGCTATGCAAATGAAGCTCAGCATGGAATATCGCCGAGCCTCATTTGCATAACTAATGAGCCACCATTTTTGCAGAAGAGGCTCTTGCGCAAGACGGAGCTGTCTACACTGCCCCTTCTTGTGCAAGAAAAACCCTCTTGCGCAAAGCCGTTATGCTGATTATTTTCAGGCATAACGGCTTTGCGCAAGAGGGTTTTTCTTGTGCAAGAAGGGGCAGTGTAGACAGCTCCGTCTTGCGCAAGAGCCTTTTCCGCAAAAATGGTGGCTCATTAGTTATGCAAATGAGGCTTGGCGATATTCCACGCTGATCCTCATTTGCATAGCTCTGGCGCAAGATCGCGCCAGTATAGACACAGCCCTAGAGTTTACAGCACTTGAGCAGTCCAGCCATCTGCAGGAGGCATAGCTGACGCAGGTAGCACTAGTCCATTCTCAGCGCCACAGGCCGCACCCGCTGTGTTGACGTCTGGGGCTCTGCAGAGCACATTATCACCAGCACCGATGACTGTTCCTATAGTGCCATATGCAGGCCCCCGGTATGGCTACCCTGGCTTCTCCAGTGCTGGTCCCTTTCTCTGCACTGCTGGTACCAAGACACTGAGGCAAGCCAGCAGCCATGAGCCAACATGGGAGAATGTTGCGGCAATGTTGACTAGCACTGTTGGGCGCAACTCTCCTATGGTCAGCATCTGATTACACGTTGGGCTCAGACACTGAGTCTTTTCTGTCCCATATTTCACAGTACCATTCTTGCTTCCAGCACCACTCCTGCCACCAGTTACAGCACCAAGACTTTTTGATGATGCCGGTGCAGACTTGGCCATCCCAGTGGCAGGCACTGATGCACTGGCCCTTCTGCACTCTGTGGATGCACCACCAGAGCCAAGGGCAGGGACCATCTTTCGGGGCTGCCTCAATGGCACTATTAGCTCAAGCAGTGCTGTTGGTAGCATCCTTGATGCCTGCCCCCTGCTCCGGTGCCAGAAGTGCAGGTCAGGCCAGGTGCTGGTGGTAATCTCACCTACACTGACCCCACAGGACCATCCACACAAGGTGGTAGTAGGGGAGGACCTACTGACTGAAAAGTACCCCCCTACTTCCTGTGTCATCCTTGTTGTCTTTTCTGGACAAGGTGGTGGCAGGCATGTCTTGTCCTCTCCTTCAATGAATTCTCATGCCCACTGGGAGCTTCTTCAGCGGGTGGCCTGAAATCTTAGCTTCCAGGTGGAGAAGATGGTCGAAGAGGTGAACACCATCATGGATGCCCTTTCACATGAGGGTCCCATTTAGCAAGTCTATCCAGATGACCACCAAGGTCTTGTGTCAGATACCGGCCTTCATTGTGCCCACAGCTAAGGGGCTGAAGAGGCAATACATTGTACCACAGTAGAGCTACAAATACCTTTTCACCCACCTCAAGCCAGGTTCTGTTGTGGATGCAGTGAACAGGGAGCACCAAAAGCAGACAAGGGCCATATCCAAAACCAAGGAGGCTAGTGTGCTAGACTGTTTGGGCATAAGGTGTATTCCATGAGAGACCTTCAGCTCAGGGTCTCAAACCAACAGGCACTCCTTAGCCAATATGACTTCAATTCCTGGAATGCCATCTTGAAATTCCAAGAGTTCACCTTTGGCGATGAGGCACAAATTTGCAGCAGTGGTGCAGGAGGGCCACACAATGTCTAAGACAATGCTGCAGTCAGCCCTACATGCAGCAGACTCGGTGGCTTGTACAATGCATATGGGGATCACCATGTGGCATAACTTATAATTGCAAATATCAGGCCTCCCGCCTGAGGTCCAACACACCATCCAGGACCTGTCTTTGATAGTTCAAACCTATATGCATAGAAAACAAATTCCTGTTTCCACAGCTTGAAGGACATCAGGGTCACTCTCTAAATTCCTGGGTATTCATATGCCTGCCCTGTAGAGCAGGCATTTTTTGCCTCAGCAGTTTGCTTGGTCCTTTTCTGGCCCTCCCAGGAAAGATCAGGGGCATCAGAAGGGCCAACACAATAATAGGAGATATCTCCTTGATCCTTGTCCACCTCTAAACAGCCTCCCACAGGACCAAGTTATACTTTTGAGGGTGAGCTCAAAGACAGAGCATCAAACTCAGTTCCATATCCTGTCCCTCCCTTTGGGAATCATTTGTCCTACTTTTACCATACATGGTCACAAATACCTCAGACCAGTGGGTAGAAGTGGGATATTCTATCCATTTCCATTCCCTCCCTTCCCACCAGCCCTCTTCTCCGCCCCATTTCAGGGACCCTTCTCAGGAGCAACTTTTCATACAAGAGATTCAATCACTCCCCTAGGTTTGATAGAGGAGGTTCCTCAAGAATTCAGAGGCAGGGGGTTTTACTCCAAGTAATTCCTTATTCCCAGGCACAAAGAGGGGGGGGGCCTATCCTAGACCTCAGGAACATGAATGCCTTTATACAAAAACGTCACTTCTGCATGGTCTCTCTTGACTCCATTATCCTTTCCCTGGATGTGGAGGACTGGTACGCTGCCCTCCATCTCAAGGATAAGTACGTTCACATTGCCATTATCCCAGCACACAGACAATTCCTGCATTTCCTTGTGGCAGGCACACATTTCTACATCACCAGTGGGTGTAAGTCTTTCCATACCTAGAGAATTGGTTAATGAAGGGTGAGTCAAGAGACCAGTTCCTCAGGCATGTGGGCCAGGTCAAACCAATGTTTTCTCACCTGGACCTACTACTTAATGTGCCAAAATCCATACTCGTTCTCATCCAGAGAACTGAATTCATTGGGGCCCTCTCAATTCTACCTGGGTAATAGCGTCCCTGCCTGAGTCTCATTTTCAAGCCACAGTGAGCCTCATCTCAGAACTACAGAGGTACCCACTAATGCCAATGCGAAATTGTGTGAGGCTTCTAGGGCACATGGCCTCATGCACGTTTGTCCTCTGGCACGTCCATATTTACCTGTGTCTGCTCCAAGCATGGCTGGCGTCAGTGTTCTGACCAAGGATTCAAACAACCTTGTGGTCACCATGTCACTAGTGATCCTACACTCCCTCAAGTGGTGGACACAGTCCCAGGTATTTTGTGTGTGTGGGCGTCTGTTCATGGGGTGGCAGCTAAGGGTAACACTGGTGACAGACGCCTCAGACCCGAGGTGGAAAGTGCACTTGAACGATGTGCGCGTGCAAAGCTTGTGATCGACTCTGGGCACGGGTTTGCTTATCAATGTCAGAGAACTCAGGACAGTTCGGCTCGCTTGCCAGGCATTCCTGCCTAACTTAAGGTGCAGGAGTATGACGGTGATGACAGGCAATATTTTATATCAACACACCACAGCAATATTTTATATCAACACACAGAGCGGTGCTCACTCCTCTTGCCCTGTGTCAGGAGGCCATTGTTCATTGGGACCTGTGCCTCTCCCATAATATCCATCTGCTGGCCTCATACTTTCTGGGGGAGAAGAGCAACCTTGCGGATTGCCTCAGCTAGTCATTTCAGTCCCATGAGCAGTCTCTTCAAGTGGATGTTGCTCTCTCCATTTTCTGTGAGTGGGGTCATCCCCAGATGGACCTATTCACGATTTGTCACAACAGGTAGTGCCAGCAGTTTTACTCCTTCCAGGGGCACAGCAAGGGATTGCAATTGGATGCTTTCTACCTGATGTGGGTGGAGCAGTTACTGTATGTGTTTCCCCTGGTACCGCTGATACCAGGGGTGGGCCTCAAAATTCAACGGGACAGAGCGGCAATCATTCTGATCACACACGCATGGCCGAGGCAACATGGGTTCATCATGCTCCTGTCCCTGTCGGTGTCCAGGCCCACAATGCTCCCTTGTGCCGGACCTGTTGACCCAGGAGTTTGGCAGGCTGTGGCACCCAAGGTTAGATTTGCTCCACCTCACAGCATGGAGGCTCCGTGGCTGAACCGTCTCCAGTGTTCATTCTCAGTTAGGGTGGTTCTGATAGGTAGTCACAAACTTTCCACCAGGTTGACACATTTAGTTAAATGAAAGAGGTTCTCCCTGTGGTGTCTTGCTAGGGATAGCCACCCAACCCCAGCAGGCCATGGTCCAGTTGCTCCTAGACCACCTCCTTTACTTAATGCAGCAGGGTCTGGCTGTCTTATCCATTATGGTGTAACTGGCTGCTGTTTCCACCTTCCACTCAGGTTTAGGGCTGACGTCCCTCTTCAGGGACCCAGTGGTGGGTCACTTCCTTAAGGGATTGGACCATCTCTACCCTCAGGTATGACAGCCTTTGCCCCTTTCGGACCTGAATTTGGTGCTCTCTTCCAAGTTTCAGCCCCTGGCCACCTGTTCTGTAGCCTACCTCTCATACAAAGTGGCCTTTTGGGTAGCTATTACTTCAGGTGTCAGAACCGAGAGCCCTTACCTCCGTGCCTCCATATACTGTTTTTTATAAGGATTAGGTGCAGTTGTGATCCCATCCTGCCTTCCTGCCCAAGGCAATGTCTCTTTTTATGTCAACCGGGACATTTTTCTCTTGATGTTCTTCCCAAAGCCCCATAACATGGATAGGGAAAGGGCTCTGCACTCACTAGATGGAGGCATATCATTCCTTTTTATCTGGAGCATACTAAACCGTTCTGGCGGTCGACACAGCTCTTTATTTCCATTGCAGAATGCATGAAGGGCCTCCCGATTACCTTGCAGTGCCTGTCGTCCTGGATCACTGCATGTATCTAACCTTGCTATGACTTGGCCAAGGTGCTGGCCCTGCCTATCACAGCTCACTACACTTGAATGCAAACCTCATCAGTGGCCTTTCTGGCATGAGTCCCAATTCAGAACATGTGCAGGATGGCTATGTGGCCCTCGGTACACACCCTCACAACTTGTTACGTCCTCACCCTGTAGTTCTGGGATGATTCGGCGTTCAGCAGAGCTGTACTATACTCGGCAACAAGCTGAGGTTTGACCCCTACCCCATTCAAACTGCTGGTAAGTCACATATCAGTATCCACATGAGCAATTAGTTGAAAAAGACAGAATGTTTACTTACTTTTCTAACTGTTGTTCTTCGAGATCTATTGCTCATGTCCATTTCAGACCCACCCGCCTTCCCTCTGTCAGACTGTTCCAGCAAGAAGGAACCAAAGTGGGAATTGGGTCAGAAAGCGGTGGTAAGGTGTCAACACAGAGGGTACTACTGCCGAACTGATGGGTTCTGCTAGGGAAAAGTTTTCTGACAATTCTGCATGTGGTGCACACACACATTGGAATGGACATGAGCAACACATTTCAAAGGACAACAGTTACAAAGGTAAGTAACTATTCTTTCATTCAAATTCTAGTGAAATCAAAATACTAATTTAGCCCTCTTCTTTTTTCCTCTATGTTGACTATTCGGAGTTTTCCCTGCTTTTGTCATATTCTTAGAAAAGAGATTTCTTAGCATCCTTGTCAAGGTGAAATATAATAGGAAGAAGTGAAATAGCAAAGCCTCGTATAGAACCTTTTTCATGCAATATATGATTTTTTTTCATTCTAGCCTGAGTGGGTCTAGTTATAACTGGAAATATATATTTATGATAGTAATGAATCTTTTATTTGGCTCTCTAAACCACTGACCTCAATCTCTAATAATCTAAACGAGACTCAGTAATTGAGTTTGAGACAGAGGGTTAGAACCAAGGACTACAGTAGTAAAGCCAGAAATGTGTAAGTAATCTAGAAATATTTTAAAAAGTTTACTTGAGGGATTATTAGTAGATGTAGAATTGAAAACTAAAGAGGGAAATATACCGAAATTAGTTTAGTCTGCAGGTCTGAAAAATGAAGATTCTGAAATTATTTATTTTATTTACTATAGGAAAGATTTTTATAAATCCTCATTTTTTCAACGGGCCAATGTGTACTCTATGAATTAGGACCCCATCCTGTAAACAGATATGTATTGGTGTTGTAACCTTACTCATAATAGCCTCACAGTAACACAACAATAAAATTACATACTAGCAATGGCAATCTAGGCTAGTGAGTGGGCTGCATGAGTTGCCCTTCTTCATCTCAGTGGGCAACACCAAATAACAGCCTAATAGTTATCAGAGGAAAAAAGAAAGGTGCACTTGAGAGCATGGTATAGTTTCCTAATTGTTTTAAATAACAGTGAAAGTGACACATTTGAACAAAACAAAATACAAAATTAGGCTAACTTTGCACTAACTCCCAAAGTTCTAACCGGATTTTAAAGACATGAAGGGCAAGTTAAATTCCTGCTGCTCTCCAACTCCCAAAGTCAGTAGATACACAATATATTGGAGGTTCTCCAGTAAGATGTAATAAAGTGAAAAGAGGCATTTAATCATCCCACTCCCTATTTCGTGTAAGTGCAGAAAAAGATACTGTTCCAAATTAAATGCCCACACATTTGACCCTTGAGAGTATAAAGGAAAATCTAGGCTTCTCTGTGGCCTCATAGTGTTTGAGTTTAATGGTAAAATCAGTACTGAAGTACTGCAAATGTATTGTGCATTATATATGGTTGCATCTCATTAAATCACTGAGGGAGAATGTTAACCAATAGAAGCAGAGTGTCACTGATATAAGATTATACACCTAAATACAGCCTCTCCCCAAGTTACGAACGAGTTATTTATATTCTAATATTATATTAATATTACAGTATTTACAGTATCCACAGGGATTTACATTTTCAAAGTTCAGGAGAAACGTGAACTGATTTATATGAATGGAAGGTGTCTCGTATATCTTAGCTTTTTAAAATGTGTATAATTTTATTATGAGAACTTATATAAGGGGGGAAAGCAATAGTTAAATGATGCATAAGGGGCATAGTTATGGATTGCTCACTAGTCTTTTATCTTTGGCGATCTGGGTAAAATTCAAGTTTTGATTTCAAGTTCAGGAACATCCCTAAAAATATCATACAACAAAACTCTTACATCGTACATTTTCTATTCCATGAAAGACTCAAGACAGTAGAGGTGATGCAGTTCAGACCTGAGGTGCATTGACAGAGCTTTTATATTTTGTCTGCACTTATGAGTATATACTGGAAATCAGCTTACAGCTCATGCAACCAAGTTGTGCAATGGAGTTATTGACAGGCCAAAAAACAACTAAGGGCCTGCTATGGCCCTTACTACAGGCCGAGAGGTGGCAGAGGTTCCCATTGTTCCTGAACCTGCTTCACTAAGGCAGATCCACAGCATAGCCCTCATGCCTTCTCCAGTGCAACCCCAAAAACCATTGTCTGGTAACGCAGAGGATGCTATCACATAAAAAAAAAATCTAATTTAAAAAAATAACAAAGTTGTAACTGAGTCCATGAATATTCAACAACTAAATAAACTTACATTTGTATAGCACCTTTATGCCTCAGCATCGCAAACCATTGGAGACTTTTAAAAGCAGGTTAGACAAACACCTGTCAGGTGCAGTCTAGATAATATTTAGTCTTGCCATAACAGACTTAGATGACTCTGAAAGTCCCTTCCAATCCTACATTTCTATGATTCTATCACCTCCTGAAAGCATCTCTTTTAGCTTCTTTTTAACTGCCTGTTAGAGGAAACATCAACTTTTGGAGAAAAAATAAGTCCTCAATCAATTTACAACCTCAACACACTTTAACTGATTTATCTGAAGATGGGAAGAAATACAAACTTTTTTAATCAAAATAAACATGATTCTTTTCATTTGATTAGTTATTTAAGAAATATCTGCAAATAAGTCTTCTCTTCAAATAGAAGGAATAAACACATGCAGTGCCTTTCCTCGATCTAGTTGGTTTCTTCGACAGGTATCTATGCACAATGAATCTCTCTGCTGCATTTAGAGTGTTCTGTCATGCAATGAACGCCACAAATCAGGGAGCATGGAAGTGATTCCATGGTTTAATGTTATGCAAAAAAAGTAAAGAAAAAAAGAGAAAAAAAAGGAAACACTGCTTTTCCCCTCTTTCCTCTCTAATCTGTGCAATTCTTTAAAAATGTTTTAGAACATTTTATTTATATTGTCTATATATCAAAGTTGTTAATGAGATGAGAATGCTGTAATGGGGTATATGGCTTTCCTTTTACTAGTACTGCCAGCACCAGCACATCTATTTCATTATAATTGATTTTCAAGTTTATTTAAAATGTTTTACGAGGCATAACGTATTGAAATGAGTCATCCTGTTTTCAGGAGTGTCCTGGGGATAACGGGTTCCTGTACAATTTAGGTATAAAAATGTTAGCACTAAAATAACTATCCCTAAACATGTTGAAAATGGAGTTTGATTTTTTTATTTAAAAGAACAGTTCTGCTGATCATCAAATATACTCAGAGCTCATTATATTTGCGCTGTTGTAATTATCAACCCTTTTATGTCTTAGGTCTTTGTTGAAGCTCTTTGGAAAGAAATTTTGTTTTTGAAGCACAGCTGCTTATTTCACGCTGATGCTGCTCCTGTAACTCATAAAGGAATTTGTGATTTTAATGTTATTGTTGGCTACAAAAAGCACCATAGCCATTTTTTGTATTTCTACAAAGCATTTAGAAAGAGCTTGCTAGAATCTCAAAGATTTTATAGAAGTGCTTCCAAATATGTGATGAAATATTTCTTCGTTAAGCAGCACTAAGAAAAATGTGTGTCTGAATATGTCGTGACTCCTTGGTATGTTGTGAAACTTTAAAGGGCCAGATTCTGATATCCTTATTCTCATTGAGTAGTATCTTACTCCTCAAATAATCCCATTGAACTATGTGAGGAGTACATGTGGATAAGGGAATTGGAATGTGTCCCAAAATGATTGCTAAGAATATATGTGAAAAGGAGGGGTGGGGTGGTTGTAGATTAGGGTTTGTTTCTTGATGTTTTGTTTTTACATTTTTACCCAGAGGCAGTTCAAATGGGGACTTTTATACAGCTCGTTATAAAACTTGTCTGACCTCTAAAGGGTGATTAGCCTATTAAAATTCATTATGGGGGAAAAAACCTGCAAATGGAAATGATTCTGCTTGAAGATTCCTACACTTGGGCATTGCAGTTCCATAGTGCTAGGAATGAAGGCTGGTCTTCATGCATGGACTAGAGAACACTGCCTCTAGCATTCAGCTCCACACTACACTAGCATAAATGAGTTCTGTTAAAGAATTATGGCCTTGAATCAGGAGAACTTTCTTAGTAAGTACTAGGGATGTAATAGTATAACTGATTAACCGATAAGCAAAAGCTTATAGGTTAATGCTATAGACTACACGCATTTCCCCCCTCCCCCCACCCTTTGCCAGTAAATTTTTTTGGAAGGCTGGCCAGCAGCTCAGCTCAGTCCCAGCTTGCACTGGTCCTGGACCTACCCCCGCTGCAGCTCTGTATTTAAAGTGTATTAGGAGCCCGGTGGGCAGGCAGCCCGGCTCAGTTCCAGCTTGTGCTGGGTCCGGGGGCTCAGCCCCTCTACCCTCCTTCCCCCCAGATACGGGCTGCCTGGGGACTATAGAATAGTCGACTAACTGATAAGAATTCATTAGGTTAATTGATTATTCAGTTAAGCGATATTTAACATCCATAGTATGTACATGCTAACTTTAAGCACACTAAAGTTAGGAAGGAACATAAATATATTTTTTAAAGTTAAACACATGCTCAAGTGCTTTCCTGAACTGGGCCTATATGTAGAAGGGCTGCATTCATCTTCAGTAATGTCAAGTGGACTCCACTGACTAACTGTAAGTTCGTAGATGGTGTCAATACCCAGAGGAAAGAATCTATCTGCCAAAAATGTACACACTTTTAATATTATCATTTTTAAGCACATGGTCATCTCAAGTTACACGTGGCAGTTTGTGGCCATAATGAATCTGGACAAAATGCTTCCATTGTTTGGTTGAGTTTTTTAAGCATATTTCCAAAAATAGGTGTGGGTAGATTTGCCATTTTTTCTCTGCTTCTGTACCATGAAAGGACAAGACCTTTTCTGCTGAATACGGCTTACAGTATTTATCTATCACCAGGCAGGTGAATGTGGTTTGAAAAGCCGATGTTGTTTCAGAGGACAGCTGTATTATGGCTGGAACAGACATAAACATCTAGTAGGCAGTGCAATATATGTTTAAACTGTGCTGTATAACAATATATTGCAGATATTTTTCTTAACAACTGGAAAATAAATCTGCAAGGAAGTGCCTTAAAAACCCCTTTTTAATGGATTTCTGATGCACTCACTATTCTCTTTAATGTCCTCATAAAAATGTTAACTGTTTAGAAAATTAGTCAATTCCTTCAGTGAAAGCATAAAATGGAATTTCTTAAATTGAATAATTGTGAACATAAATGACAAATGTTCCCTACCAAATACATTCAAATGTGCCTTAAAAGATTATATTCTGATCAATTGCAGTGTCAAAATTATACACCTAAAAACTCTAGACAAAGCATAGATGATACATGAGGCTTTGAGATGTTTTTGTGAGTCCTCATAGTTTGACTGAACATTAACTCATGAATCAAATTGATTTGCACAGAGAATTATGAAACATTTTAGTAATGCTTATCATTTATGTATGATGCACTACATTCTAACGCGTATATACTTCTTGAGTTAGATTTTAATATAAAGCTTTGTGGACATTTCTATCAAACTGAATATAGTTCAGTGTGTCTCACTAAAAGACCAACAATTAGATGAGCAAAATTAGGGATGTAAAAGAGTAGTTGACTAGTCGACTACCCGATAAGCTTATACTTATTGGATAGTCAAGTAGACTACTCGCATTTCCCCCTGCCCCCTTGCTGCCTCTACATTAGAGGTAGCAAGGGGGGGGAAAGCTGGTTCCCTCCAGCACTGTCTCCATGGTGCTCCTTGCTCCCCCACACTCATGCTGCTGTCTCTATCAGAGGCAGCAGCATGGGGAGGGCAGGGGAGGCTGGGAGGGAGTTGGAACCCCCCACAGACAGGAGCTGCTGTAGCGAAGCAGCCCCTCTCCACGGCCAGCCGCCGCTCCGCAGCAGCACCTGTCGGCGGGAGGTCCCAGCTCCCCACTGGGACCCCCCACCATGGACAGAGGCTGAGTCCCAATTCACACCGTGTTCAGGAGCTTCCCCAGCTGTGGTTCTAATACATTTAAACTGCAGAGCCTCAGCGGGGGCAGCTCCTACTTCTTCAAGTGATGTCCCTGTGGGTGTTCCACTGTTGGTGTCTAGTCATACCAGAGTCACAGATGGGAGTTTTCCCTAGCAGTAGCCCACTGGACAGCATGCGCGTGTCAAGCACCTCATCCTGTTCATGCCTTTCTCTTCGCACATATAGTCTGGCTCCTGCCAGTTCCTTTGTTGCTGCCCTCGGTTGCAGATGGAGCAAGCCCCTCTTCTCAGAGATCCTAGTCAGAGATAGATAATGAATTAATAGTAGTTTGTAGTATTCCAGTTGATTAGTTAATAGTGTTCGAATTAATACGTTTGTTCTTGTTTGTTTAAAAAAAGACTTAGCTTTTGGCAGCTGTTGAGGGCTGCAACCCCTCCCCCCCCCCAAAAAGAGAGAAACTGTTGTTGTTGGGGTTTGTTTTTTTTTAAGGAAGCCAGGTTCGCCGGGCTTTAAGAAGCGTGACAACTGTTGCGAGTCCATGCCTGCCTTGGATGGGCATTCATCTTGAATTAAGTGACTTGGGGTATGTCTAGACTACAGGCTTTTGTCGACAAAGAGCGTCTAGACTACAGCCAGTTCTGTTGACAAAGCAAGCCGCTTTGTCAACATGACAGTGTAGACGCAATAACGCCTTCTGTCAACAGAACTTTGTCGACAGAAGGCGTTATTCCTCGTAGAATGAGGTTTACAGCCATTGACAAAACTGCCGAAGTCTGTCAACGTTATGTCGACAGAACTCAGCAGCAGTGTAGACTCATGTATAGTTTTGTTGACAAAAGTCGAATTTTGTCGACAAAACCCTGTAGTCTAGACACACCTTGGGTGAGGCACATAAACCTTAGAAATGCCCTAACTGCTTGAAGCCGGCTCATCGAGATAGGGAGATGTGGTTCCGCATGCTCCTGTTTGATAAGGCACTTCAACCACCTGTTTCAATGCCTTCAACTGCTCATTCAGACCCTATCAGGGCCAAAAAATGGAGAGAAACTTCCCCATGCTCCGGCTTCTCAGCCAAGAAATGGGCCTCACTGGCACACTCTCTTCTACCGACTTCTACAATTTGGGTTAGTACTAGGAACAAGTCTGGATCATCCGGCATTATGACTTCTCACTCGAAGGGTGTCATGGAACCAAAGTCATGACACAGAACATCACTGGTGCTGAACTCCAAGACTTCAACACAGCTCCTGGCACCGACAGTGCCAACTCCACAGTCAGCAGCACCGGCACAGGCCCTGGCACCAACTCGAGACAGACAGTCGGAACCACCAGACCAGCCTTCTACTTTGGCACTGGAGATACCAAGCAGACTACCAGTACTGACCAAAGTCCATGCAAAATCTAATAAAACCGGGGCCCCTAGCCCAGAACCTCTAACTTTTTCCCCGGCACAGTCATCACCGTTGCCAGCACTGCTCTCCCCAGTTCCAAAGCATTCCACAGCCGGCCATGATCTGCATCCACATAGGAGACATCACAGCTCAGTGTCCCCATTATCTCTGGCACCATACCATACATCTCCGCATGGTGCCCCACACGTCTTTATCTCCTCCCCCTTCTTCAAGGGGTTCAGTGAGATAACCTCAGTCTCCGACTTTGTCAATGCATGCAGCCTATCACATAGATCACAGGAGTGTTTTCTCATCCAGACACTCCTCTCCTACAAGATCATACCATGGGCATTACAGATGGACACACTTATATGACCACCTATCCCATTGGGTGATGGCGTACCACCACCTACGTACTCCAGACACTGATCTCCATGCTGCTACAGGTCTTCCTCCAGACACAAATCAGCGGTTTCCTCTATGCCTGCCCACAGACAACCCATCTCACCACAGCAACTCCCCTCCACCTCAACAATCCGAGCCCGAAGAACAGCAACCTGATGCTTCCCCCACAGAACAGTGAGGCAGTGATTCCTGTGGATATGTCACCCACGGATGACCTGAAGCAATTTCAGGACTTGTTCAAAAGAGTGGCTACTAGCCAGGAGGTCCAGTTAACCCAGGTGCAGGAGAAACATCATTACCTCCAACCCTCCCAACGTGACAAAATCGTACTACCCATAAATGAAGCTATTATTGAGGCTGTCGATGAAATCTGGCAGACCCCAACTTCTGCCCCCCCCAACAAGCATGCAGACAAAATGTACTTTGTCCCTGCTAAAGGCATGGATTTCTTATTCTCCCACCCCAAGCCCAATTCCCTGGTGGTGGACACCGCTCAAAGGTCCAAACTACCTCAGTACAAAATTGCCGCGGCGGACAAGGAGAGTAAGCGGATGGACTTTTTTGGCAGGAAGGTCCTCCTTGACCCCTTAGCTCCACATTGCAAATTACACAGCCCTCTTGGTGAACAACGACTTTGACAATTATACCAGACTCACTACCCTTATGGTACCCTTACTGGACAATAAAACGTCGATTCTCAAGCTGATCATTCAAGAGGGCTCCGCCACCTCAACAATGGCCCTCCAAATGGCCCTCGATGTTGCTGACACAGCAGCATGCTCCACAGCAACCTCAATAATGATGCTTACAGCCTCTTGGCTTCAAACTGCTGGGGTCACAAGGGAGCTACAAAACAAAGTAGAGGACCTTCCATTTGATAAACACAAATTATTTGCAGAAAAGACCAACGAGGTCCTTTACTCCAGTAAGGACTCGAGAACTACCTTACATACGGTAAGTATATATACATCTCCATATCACCGCAAACGTTATACACTGTACCAGAGGCACCACGACTTTTCATACTCCCGATACCAACGATCTTGACTGAGCCTCCTCTGAGGCCACTGCCTCGCTCGAGATATCTCAGAACAGCCTTAATGCCAATCAACATACAAATAAGCAGCAGGTTTGAGATATTGGTCAAGGGCATGCAAGACTTCCCTGCTGCACGAATGCATGACAACAGAGTTCCCATTTTTCATCACTGCCTGAGGCCTTTTTACCATTGTTGGGCCACCATTACAGCCAATAGCTGAGTACTCGAGATTGTGGCATCGGTCTATACCATCCCATTTACAGCCCTTCCTCCAACCTCCCCACACTCCCTGTCCCTCTTCAGAGACCCTGCTCATGAAGACCTACTAAAACAGGAGATCCTTCGACTTGTCTCCATCAGAGCAGTAGAGAGGGTATTCATAGGCACAGGCTTCTACTCTCACTACCTTCTCATGCAGAAAAGGAAGGGTAGGTGGAGGCCCATTCTTGACCTTTGCAAGCTCAACTGATACCTTCACAAACAATGATTCAAAATGATTACCCTGGCATCAATAATCCCAGTGCTAGACAAGGGATTCACTGCCTTTGACCTACAAGATGCTTACTTCTACGTGACTATCCATCCCTCTCACAGGCAGTTCCTTTGATCCATAGTAGGATCAGACATTTCCAGTATTGCATCCTACTCTTTGGCCTCTTGTCTCTGCCCAGGGTGTTCTTGAAGACACTCATAGTAGTAGTGGCATACCTATGTCAACAAGGGAATATAATTTTACCTTATCTCAACCACTGCCTAATAAAGGGTCCATTCTCTGTGGAAACATGCCACATGATATTTACAGCGAGACAAAGATTGGAATCACTCAGATTTATCATCAACAACCAAAAATCTATACTGGAGCCAACACAGGCCCTGGACTTTATAAATGTCCGGTTGGACTCCATTACAGCATGGGCATGCCTACTTATCTAAAAGTTCTAGGCAGTAAAAGATCTTGTCTTGGCTGTCACTATGAGCCCCACAGTACCACTGCTTACTTGCCTCCAGGTCACGGGACATATGGCGGCCACAACATATGTGGTGCACCATGCACGACTACCTTGCCAATACCTCCAGTGTTGGCTGAAATCAGTGTATACCCCTTCAAAGCACCATATACACACATAAGTCTCTCTTCCACCCAATTTGGTAACTTCCCTCAAATGGCGGATCAGGCCACGCAACCTTCTAATTGGAGTCCAATTTCATTGGGACCAACTATCCACTCATATTACCACAAACACCTCCTGCATAGGATGGGTGCCCCCATGGACAGTATTTCAACTCCGGGATGATGGACGGTGAGAGAGACAACCTTCCATATAAACCTCTTGGAGCTGAAAGCGGTTTTCAATGCTTGAAAGCAATTCAATGTGTGCATTTGCAACACCACCATTAGAATACTTACCGACAACATGACAATGTATTCCATAAATTGACAGGGCCTGCTCCCACTCCCTATGTGCTGAAGCAGTACATTTTTTGAAACAGGTACATCCACAACAAAGTCACTTTGGTTGCATCCTAGCTACCTAGGATCAACAATGCCACAGCAGACTAGTTAAGAAGACACTTTGCACCAGATAATGAGTGGGAGCTGCATTACCAAGTGCTCCAACCCACCTTCTGTCGATGCAGCTCTCCTCAAATAGACCTCTTGGCCTCCTCTGAGAATGCCAAGTGCCAACACTACTGCTCCAGGGCCGGGATTGACCCCAGAGTTCTGGGGTTCTCTTTGAATGGAGGGGCCCTCTACTACGTTCATTCCCACCAACTCCTCTCATCCCAAGAGTCCTCGAGAAGATAAACAGAGATGGAGTGATTGTGACACTCAAAGCCCCTTTCTGGGCATGACAGACGTGGTTTCCTTATCTCTCTTGGATGTCTCTCCCACCACCCTATCCTCTCCCCAAATGCCATGACCTTTTGACCCAGAATTACGGAACCCAGCTGCACCTTCAGCCCCATGTTCTGCACCTGACAGCTTGACTCCTCATTGGTTCCATGAATCCGAGATGCTCTGCTCAAACCAGGTTAAAGAAATCTTGATGCATAGCATGAAGAGAACCACATGTTCCACTTACCTACAAAAATGCTGTAGATTTGTGTCTTGGTGCACTAATAAATGCCTCGATCCATACATACTACCATTACATGAAATTCTAGAATATATCCTCTTCTTGACGCAATCAAGCTTAGCCCTCGTTTCCCCAAAAGCTCACCTGGCAGCAGTCCCCGCCTTCCACTACTTGATAGATAGCTTTTCAGTGTTCACATACCGTACCACAAAGATTCATCAAAGTGTTGTGCAAACTTAATCCACCACGCAGGACACCGCCACTGGTGTGGAACCTCAAAATAGTATTGGACACTCTTACCCAACCCCCATCTGAACCATTAGCTATATCCCCACTCTCAATAATGACAATCAAGGTGGTTTTTCTGCTCACCATAACATTCGCCTGCAGAGTCAGTGAGCTGGTGGCCGTCTTGACAGTACCACCATCTACTATTTTTAATAAGGACAATGTTGTATTACAACCTCACCCTTCCTTCATACCCAAGGCATGCTCTGACTTCCATGTAAATGAACCAGTCATTCTTCCGTCCTTTTGTTCTAAGCCACGTGCATCCCAACAGGAGGCTATTCTTCATACCCTGGACATGCGCAGAGCCACTCGCCTTTTATATAGACAGAACCCGATCTTTCCGCAAGTTGCAATGATTGCTAGTCTCCATAGCGGACCACTCCAAGGGTGAACCAATCTCATCCCAATGCATTTCTAGGCTTATAGTATTGTGCATTATCCAATGCTATACTTTCTGAAACAAGCAACTTTCAGGAACACCCAATGCTCATTCCACGAGACCCATAGCAACATCCACAGCTTTCCTCCAAGGGGTTCTCCTCCAGGACATCTGCCATGTGGCCACATGGTCCTCAAAAGATAACTTCATGAAACATTATGCTATTTCTCAGCACTTGGTATCCTCAGCAGTACTATCAATAGCTATAAAACCAAGACTCCGAGATCTGCCTTTCTTGTGTTCTTGAGTAAAAGTCACCAACAGTGATGTCCATAGGGACATCACTTGAAGAAGAAGAGGAGGTTACTCACATTGTGCAGCAACAACAGTTCTTTGAGATGTGTCTTTGTGGGTGCTCCATTACCCACTCTCCTCCCCGCTTCGGAGTCTCTGGTCTTTAATCATATCTTTCAGATGCTCGAGCGAACATGAGGAACTGGCAGGAGTCAGACCATGTGCGTGAAGAAAAAGGTGCAAACGGCATGAGGCACTTGATGCACATGCACGGTTTGGTGGGCTACTGCTAGGGAAACTTGGATCTGCAGCACCGGACGGCCTGACACCAACAGTGGAGCACCCACAGGGACATACATCTCGAAGAACCATCATTACTGCACAAGGTGAGTAACCTCCTCTTCTGTGCACCTTCCCATATCAACTAATTGTGTAGTTGATACGAATTGTACCGGCTATGTGATTACCCAGTTATCCACCTCTTAACATCCTTAAACAAAATAAAATGCTTGCTATAAAATAATCATTTCAGTGCCAGGTAAGGCCAGATAACACCTTGGTCAGCATGCAGAAAGGTCTTCCTCCCATGCATAAAAGAGATGTGAAGCCACTATAGATCCTTGGGAGAACACTTTATAGACTTCAGAAGCCATGGATCAGGGACAGCCATCTAAGTATTTATACCACACTTATCACTGGAGTAGCCAAGTGTCTTAAAATATTAAATAGAATAATCTAAAAGATCTCATGGAGTGAGGGAGAATGGCAGGATTGACAAAAGGATTGTCTGACCCCCAAGGAATACATCAGTTAAAATTCCACAGAATACTCTGGTGTGTTGGAGAAACCCCTTTGAGAAAAGTTTTGGGGTAGCTGTAAGGAGGGGGCATCTCTCACAACAAAGCTTTCCCTATGGGTGGCAGGAGATACTTGAGACCAGGGCATTGCAATAGAATGTAACTCATTGTTATAGGTGTCAAGCAGTTTCTTTGGTTGGTGATTCTTACCCCTTGATATTGCATGGATATAGCTCTGGTCAGAAATTGTACCTGTATCAAGTTTTCTCTAGTGAGTAAAGATACTGATTTGAAATGGGCTGACCTTTGCAGTCCAGGTAAACTCACCTACATTTGAATTTTCCAGATTGGCCAATCCAGCTATCAAACTGAAATCAAGACTTCAAAGATAAACATATTCTACAATGCCACAAAATGCTGTAACACTGCTTCTTTCTATAGGAACCTAATGTACTGAAAACTGTACCTATGATTTGGTGGAAAATCGAGTGATTTGAAAACCCTTTGGTCTCCTTGTGTCAAAAACAATACCTGTCAAAACATTATAGGAGAAAATCTAGTCTTCCCACTGTTTTGACTATGCTTTTACAAAAAATATTGTTTAGAAATTAAGGCTCATTAGGTAATTTATTCTACTACTATAAGGAGTATGATTGTTGCCTACAATATCATTTCTAGTGCTGTCAGATGAGTCCTCCTTAGGTCGGTGTTTGATATTAATTCAAGTTGGAAAGTAACTGAGGGTTTTATATACTTGGCAGCATGAGCTGCAAATAATGAAGACTGTGGGAGGCAAAGCCTCCCAAACCTCTGTGGAGCTAGGCTAGGGCTCAGAGCTCCTTTGGGCCATGCGGGCTCAGCCCTGGTCAGTGAGAAATCCTCCTGACATCTCTGAGCTACAGCTGGCTGGAGCTCAGGACTGCACTGGGTGCTAGTGGGCCAGCCAATGATATCCGGGGGGCAAATGGGTGAAGAGACAGGGTGGGGGTTAGTCGCTCTGAACAGGAAGGGGGGTGTATGTGTAACCCACACACCTAGGCTATGTCTACACTGGTGCAATCTTGCGCCAGAGATATGTAAATGAGGTTAAGCATGGAATATCGCCGAGCCTCATTTGCATATCTAATGAGCTGCCATTTTTGCGGAAGAGGCTCTTGCGCCAGAAGGAGCTGTCTACACTGCCCCTTCTTGCACAAGAAAAACCCTCTTGCGCAATGCCGTTATTCCTGAAAATAATCAGTGTAACGGCATTGCGCAAGAGGGTTTTTCTTGCGCAAGAAGGGGCAGTGTAGACAGCTCCTTCTGGCGCAAGAGCCTCTTCCACAAAAATGGCGGATCATTAGATATGCAAATGAGGCTCGGCGATATTCCACGCTTAGACTCATTTGCATATCTCTGGCGCAAGATCGTGCCAGTGTAGACATAGCCCCAGTGTGGTTACTGAGCAATGCAAGTGCTACCTAGACCACTGGCTTTTAGCTCAGAGGATAGAGGCTCCTATACTCCGCTTCAGAGGTCCCAGGTTCAAATCCGCCTGGTGGTGGTTACATATGCGCTATCCATGCTTGGTAGCCTGAACTCTATAGTAATGATAGGATTACATTAAACAGACAATACAGGGCACCTTGAATAACACATGCTTAAATCCACTGCAGGTGCCTCAAGCACTGTTGTACAGTATTCCCTCCTTTCTCTGCCTGTGGCACACAAGAGTTTAGTCTCCTGAGGACTAATACTTTGGTGTAATTCTGATTGTTAAGCTTGGTTAAGGGGTGGCTGGGTGATATATTGTTACCTGTAATGTACAGGAGGTTATACTCGATCATCTGGTGATCTTTTCTTCGTTAAATTCTGAGTTTTGCTCCAGACGTGAGATACAATTGATTTAATATCAATCCAGTTTTGAGCTTTGAAGATCTTGAAATCCCTATCACAATCATATTTTCAGCACACAAGTCTGGGATTTTCAGATGGTTTCTACAATCCTACTTATATAAAGAAATCCATAAACAAAGGAGCATAATTGTGATTATTTTTCTTGTTCGGTTGTGTAGAATATAAAAATATAAGATTGTAAGATTATTTACTGAGTCCTCAGAAACTGGATTTTGGATTAGGAAGGGTCTGTTGAATTTTACAATTCCAAGTTGTATCACTGCTTTTCATTAATTTAGTGGTTAAAGAAGGAATCATATAAATACTCCTCTCAGATTTAAGGAAATTGGTGTAACTAAATTTCAGGAAGTCTTAATTGCCTTTTATATGTTTTAGCTGTAAAATATAAATAATTAAGTCTGTACACTTCAGAAAGTAGGCTATTTTTGAATAAGATGAGAAAATATGAAGCAATCAGAGTATACTCAATCTTTCTTTAAAAGATTAATCCCCTCCTTGTATTGATTGCCCAAACCCTCTTATCAAACTTTCTAGTAACCAAATACAACTACTTCGCTGCATTTAATACTAAAAAAGTTGTAATTTTTACTTTATTTTTATTGAACCTCACAGCCATGTAAAATAGATACCTGTTAGTTAAATAACTTTTTTGTACAGATGGGGCACTGAGACACAGAAAGACTGGGTATGTCTGCTCTGGACTTAGAAGATGTAAATTCCGTTAGAGCTAGCATACTGAAAATAGAAGTTTTCAGATGGGTTAACTGCCTGAATGCATACCCAGGATCTTAAATAGGATTATATCAAGGCCATCTACCTGTTGTGTCACTATGGTGCCCCTCCTACTTTTAGCACACTAGTTCTGTCAAGAGTTAGTGTGGGTATATCGGCTCAAGCTGGAAATTAGACCTACCCTAATGATTTGCTCAAGCTCATGCCAGAAGTTTGTGGCAGAGCAGGGAGTTGAACCTTGGTCTTCTGGTTAGAACCTTGGTTTGTATCCTAACCTCTAGAGCATACTTCCTCTTTATGGCATGATCATCCAGTCAAAGTGACACCATTTTTATGGGAACACTGGATTGAAAATTACAGATTTAAGGCTTGGGTCTCAATGCAGACAAACTAAAGAAATGCTAAACACACAAACCTTGACAATTGGAGTGTGACATTTCATGACCTGCCTACACTACACATTTCTTGGGGCGGGAAGGGGGTGCTCCCACCTTTTCAATGGTGTAATGCAACAGTTGTCAAACTGAGGCTGTGGACCTATTCAGCAGCATGCTGGAGGTGTTGGGAGGAAGAGATAGGAGCAGGGATAGGGTACACTCAGGGAGTGGGCGGGAAAAGGTGGGGTGCAGGTATGCAGGAGGGTTGGGAAGAGATGCAGTGTGGATAGAAACTGGGGCTGAGTGGTTGTTGCACACCTCCAGGGAAAATTAAAAGTGGCTGGTGGGAGGAGGGGGCGGTTCATGACAAATTTTAAATCAAAATAGGGCTCCTCTGGTTACTAAAGTTTGAGAACTGATGGTATAATGTATCAGTTTCTTGTGCTGATCGATTACAAATCTTCTGATTACTTTGATTTGTCTACCATTTCAATTCCAATACAGATTTTGGCAACCAATATTCTTGTAAATAGCTGAAACTAAAATTCCACACTATGCTCTGATCAACAAGAACACTGATGTGGTTAAGTCACATTCAATTTATGCATAAGTACTTTGCTGAATTGAGAGCTACATTATTTGAAAACTTCAGATATCCATTTTCTAGTTTTAAATGGCATAAATCTTTAAACATTAATCTTTAACAGAGGTTATACAAATTGTTGATTAGAATATTGATATTTGTGAGATGGCTGTAGCCAAAATTTTGTTGACACTGAAATGTCAAAAATGAAACATAATGTTATGTAAAACAAGCTGGTTGTCCAGAATTATTATCTTATTTTTAATCATTTTATAGCAAAATGATTGCACTCTCCTAAAGGCAGTATATTTGTCTGTAAACAGACAACAAATAGATGGAGAAAGTGCAGGGGAAATGGAATTGAAGTTAAGTTATTGATCACTGAGATAAAAAATTAACTGATTAATTCCATTTCTTGTTTGGAGTTCACTTTTTTTCCTTTTGTCTATTTTGTTAATTCTTCCCTGTAGACAGAACTAAGTTATTACTGGCCTTTATGAAATAATTGTATTTAAGGAAGCCCTTAAAGGAGAGGCTAGATACATGGTATTCTAGGTTAAAGAGAGAGGATTCTAGGTAAGGAAACTACAGAAGAGCAGGTGCTATGCAAATGATGAGCAGGACTGGATATGGCCTATAAGCAAAAAGACAAAAGCAGAATATTGTTGTAGCTGGAAAACACCACTACATGTGCTTACTAGATCTGTAAACCTCCCTATCCATTTGTCCTGGACCAATGGTGAGGCAGAAACTAGTTTTAACAACTGAATCACAAATGTACAGGTCGTTTCAGGACAGTAGGGTAAAAAAAAAAAATCAATGACGCGTCATAACAAGAAGTCTAAGAGGCAAACTTTTGAACTTCCATGACCTGCATAATATAGTCTGCCTTTTCCTGTGTGTTTGGAATGAGTGCTGAATATGCAATAGAGAATCCCTTATATGCATGAGAAATCGACAGTGCTGGTAGAAAGGGAGAATTTTGCTTCTTGAGGATAGCCATGGCTATTTTCAGCTCCGTGTTCATTTCAGAGCTATTCTAGGGTAACCCCATGTCATCTTATAAATCATAGTAAAGAAAAGCCTTTTTAGTCCCATGCAGCTACTCTTTAAGTATCCCCTTCATCTTTCTTTGGCTTGAATACGAGTTGGTTAAGAGAAAATGAATGAAATAATGAGGCAGATATCCCCATTTGGTCCAGCCCGCTATTGAAAGAATTAGGCAGATGCTATATAGAGGATTATCAGCAATGTCAGCAGTTTTCTCTCTGAACATTTTTTTTTTTAAGAAAGAACAGGCCCTGCTTATAAGAAACACTCTGGGACCCACATTTTCAAAGGACTAGGACCCAATTTTACATGAGAATACTTTATTATTGAAAAAATTTAAGCACTTGAGCAGACAGTCCCACACTAACTTTTACAAGTTACCTTACAGTACAATATGCCTTAATGTTGTCTTGTCTTAATTCGCCTTCCCTCTAGACTTGGTACGGTTTTGTCACCAGAAATGCAGCTCAGGCTGCTATGAAATTGAGGCAGCCTTCTTCAAATAGTTTGAGCACCATTGTAATTTAGTAAAATAAACATGATTCCATTATTTCTTAATGCCTTGCTTAACAACTTTAAGATTAGACCACATCGCAGATTCTCCCAATGGGCGGCACTTAAAAAGTGAGTAATATTTCTGTCTGCCTTAGTCAAGTAATCCCATATGCGAGTAATTTACAGGATAGCATTAGGGACTGTTACAAGAGACATATTGTAATGTGTCACTGGAAATCAGCCTCCCTTTGCACGTTTGATCAACAGCCAGATGGAAGCTTTTATCACATTTATTTAATCTGAAATATACATAGTAATTACACTGGACCTTTGATTGGAGCCCTTATTGCTGTCTCCAGAGAAGGTAAGAAATGAATCTGTCAGCTGCAAACTTGTGTGGATGTGGACCTCTCAGTAGAATTTGGATATATTACAGTTATGAATGTTGACAAAGAGATAATCAGTACTACTGGAAATGAATGCCCTCTAACAGGTTAAAAATCAATCAATCAATCAGGACTATATACAGCTTTTATTATTTTATGAATGCACAGAAAGCCATTAGAAAACCAAAGATCAATCTCATTCCTAGCAACCCATGACCAATCAATGGTATTAAATGCAAACACAGCTAGTAATAACTGAATGGTATTTAACAACAAAACCTTAAAGTTCCCAGAGGGGAATTCCAGCAAGCATATCATTATTAACAGAGGAAATATTAGTTCATTAGTACAGATATGCCATAAAGAATGGGTAGTATTAAATTAAACTAGACACAATGTTAAATGAATTCAAGGTCATTTTAATGCTTGGACAGAAACTCTATTAATGGATATTGCTGTGTCCCAACAAATTTACGTAGGATTTTATGCCCTAATTAAAATGGCTATAAAAAAGAATTTAAAATATTAATTGGGATACTTATCCTCCTAACAATATCACACTTTTTTTCTGTCCCTTTTTGGTATTACATCAGAGTGACCTCCACTAATACTACTTTTAATATTTGCCATGTCCGTTCATGAAGTACTGGTTGGCCTCTATTGGACTATTCACTAGAACTACCAACAGTGTCTTGACAATCTTAGATCACCTGTGAGCAACCCGTGGCCCGAGAGCAGCATGCAGCCCATTGGGGTTCTATGTGTGGCCCATGAGATACTTTGTTTACTGTTGTCCACATGCAGGATTGCCAGATTCTGCTGGTTTTCACCTACGTGGTTCTTTTTTTTTTCCCTACCAGTATTGCAAAAGTTACACACACGTGAAATGAGGTGCATGCTCTTTGCGCACAATATAGGATGAGTTAGCTATGCGCTTTTTCTCCATCCAATCAAAGCTCTGCTATGGTTCAAACAGCACACCCTGTAAATTCTAGCTACACAAGCACAGTTAGAAAAGTTATCCTATCCCAGGAGACTGTCTTGATTACCACCATCTTTTGGCCCATGGAGATGCAGGGCCATTTATGAAGCCCACTTACACAGCCTACATTGCTCATCACTGTTTTAGATGCACACTTCTTGACAGATGAAAAACATCATTAGCTGCCAAAAAGTTAAAGGTTTTACTCATGCTTAGCAGTATGTCCTTTAAAGGAAATAACAGAGTAAATTGCTGTTAAGCATGAATTAGGGGTGTCATAATCTGGTGCTAAATAGCTGACTTCATCAGGAGTGTTTAACATTATTATAGACCATTGGTTCTCAAACTTTTTGGCCCACAGTTTACATCGCTCAATGAAAACCTTTCTGTGGACCACCAGCCAACCACCCATGATGACAAAATGGATGTAGGAAGAGGAAGGGGGGCAAGGTCTGGCCAGGAGTTTGGGTGTAAGAGTGGAAGGGAGGATGTAGGAGTGGGCTGAGGGTGGGAAGGTCTGGGCAGGAGGGTCTGGACATGAGGAAGGTGGGGGAGCGCTTACCTGGCTCCGCGTTCCCAAGCACCACCCTCGGCTGCTCCCATTGGCCAGGATTCAAGCCAATAGGAGCAGCAGGGAAGGCATCCCAAGTGAGCAGTTTCCTGCATTGCCATTCCCCCAGCAATGGAGAGGGGGAGCAGCAATGGTGCCACTTCCTCCCCGCCGCTCCTTTTCCCCCGCCCCCGCAGGAAACAGGTGGGGCAGCACTCTCCACTGTGGACAGCTTGCCCACGGTCAACTTGAAAGATGGTCCTGGACCACTAGAACTCCATGAACCACACTTTAAGAACAACTATGAGTCTATAAAAGTGGTTTGAATCTTATTAGTGAGAAATTATATGGAAATCACAAAATTAATTTGCACAGTAAGTTTAAAAAAACCCTTAATGAACACATTCAGCCAACTGATAGTGGCCTTCTGGGGCAAGTAACTTCACCTCTGTGTCCCAGTTTCTTCATCTGTAAAATGTTAGGGCTCATCTAGACTATGGGGAATGGTCGAAAGAAGATATGCAAATTCCACAGGAATTTGCATATCTTCTTTCGATTGCACTTTCAAACGCAGAGCTTTCAAAAGTGAAAGTAGTTAAGACATGGCTTTTTCGGTGAACCCCCCCTTCTCCCCCCTTTGTCAAAAAGCCACTCTTCCTCAAAAAAGGAGGTTTACGCAGCTTTTCAACAAAGGGGGGGGGGGTCGCCAAAAAAGCTGTGCCTTTTGACGGTTCCGCGAAGTCTAGATACACCCTTATTGACCTACTTTGTATAGCATTTTGAGTCTTACTCATGGAAAGCACTATATGAGGCCTACATTGTAACAGTGGTGGCATTGTACCTCATGGAACTTGCTTTTCTACTTCTTTGGTACTCCCCTGGCCTTGTCTTGGTTTAGGTTAAAGCATTCTCCTCTGCAGCTCCTGCCATTGGCAATAGCTTATCTGTATATCTCCACTTTATTGAACTCTCCCACTTCATCACTCAGCTGGAAACATCTGTCTCCTTGCCTAGACCTATTGAACTTTTTCTACCTCAGCTAATATTTATTATTTTAGCCTTGCAGCTGTACTAATTAACTCTGGGAAGCATTTTGGGATGAGCTGTATGTAAAGCAGACTATAAAAAGAAGTTTTATTGAAGCATTTTATCAGCTTTTCCAGTACTCATTAAAATATTGGTATTTGCTCAAGGTTAAAAGTGCAACTTTCTGGAATGTTTTGAATAACCTTTTAAATGGTTTTACTTTCACAGCAATCTTAATAGTGTTTGTGATGCAGAAATAAGGTTTTTATGTGTTGCTTTTTGCATGACACTGTTTTTTCTATGTGTTACTTAAAAGCCTATGCACTTGATAAACAAACTCCCATGAAAAATGAAAAAAGAGTAACACACACACAATTTAATAACAATTGGCTCTTTCATTCATTTGACTGTACCTACTCCAGCTACTGCTTTTATCTTTCCCATCGTTTCCTGTTGGGAAGGAAAACAAGACCAGAATTCCTCCCACTATACTCATCTCTGTGGATGAAAGGGAACAAGCACTATGGAGAAATCCCATTTGCTAAAAGAAAGTTTAGTTCATTAGCCTTACTTTGTCTTACATAATCAAATCCAGGGCATGACTTCTGCGGTGGGTTTTTTTTGTTTTTGCTGGTAGGCCAATAATCAAATTGAATCTAGTTTTTCATTTGCAATTTTTTCTCTGTCATGAGGGATATTCAATTTTTCTTTTCTTTCTGGAGAGTCAAACAATTTAAGTTTATTAAAATTCTGGAAGCAGTGATGAGGAGGGGCATTTCCTTATTTTTCTGCAGACCATAGTACCTCATTGGGAGAACCAGTTTGCCAAATAGTGTTCTCCAGTCATCTGTGTACTCTTTACCCACCTGTGTACGGTCTTCTAGGTAGCCAACAGTTATAGTTGGACAAGCTTCAAATATTTTTTTAAAATGTAAATTCACCACATGTCAATAACCTCTCTTGAAAACTGGATGGAAGCAAAAATTAATTGGTAAAAACTGCATTACCTCCTGGAAACTGGATATTTTTGAGAACCATATAGATCTCCATATAGGAATCACTATCACTTGAATGAGTGAGTGGGCACAGAATCTGGAGTCAGCCTGTAAGGAACTTTGCAATTTGTGAAGGAGATGGCAGAACTTAGACTCTAATCAAAGAGGTGGCTTTAAGGAGACCAGACCCCTTCACAAAACCACAGAACACAAAATTAAATGAAAATAATAAAACTTCAGAAAGATGGATATTTTTATTTATCTCTGGCAAAACCCATATATTAATAGGTCACACATCAGAAGAAATCAGTTGTTTTCTTCAGCAAAAGAAATCTCATATTTAACAATGCAACACAAAGAACTCGTTGAAATAGTCACACTGTATCCTTAACATTTGTCCTTTATTCTGTTTCAGTATACATTGTTCTTACTGGGGAAAACGGCATGTGTTTCTGTGTGTGTAAAGTGATATGAAAAAATACTTAGAGGCTAAATATGCTGCTGCAGTAAGTAATAAGAAAGGCAGGCTTTAGATTCTGTTGGGGTTTCTGAGATTTAAAAATAAGCTCTTTTCTACCTGACTTATCTATATTTGATGATGAACTGTTACAAAACAGTCTATATAGGCTGTATACTACTACTTTTTTTGTTCATCTTTGAACATTTTACATTCAAAGTCAGATGCTAACAGAATACAGCTTTATTGAACTATGCCCCGTTGAGTAGACAACCCTTACAAGTTACGGGATGGGGAAGCTTTCACTTTTCCTTCAATAATTCCTGCACTATGTGCTTGTACCAGGTTCCCCTAAGCTGACAAACTCTCTGCACCAGGGATTATTTGATAACTCTGTTTGTTAATCACATTTGGATTGGGAGATAAAACCTCACCCATTCTGATGCCTACAAGCATTCAAACTATCATCTTACAACTCTTGGTAGATAGTAATAGGCATATCTTTCATTGGCATGCTCCATACAAAAGTAAGTTAGTTAACTTTCATGTCAGAAATCTGCACCCCTTCTATCTAGGACAAGTGAGGGCAGTAATGATATAACAACTGAAATATCTCACAGTAATCCTCACAATAATTGTAGGTTAATTTCCTCTTGATACACTTCTTTGCCTGATTGTAATTAGTCTGCCGGCTCACCACCACAGATACAGAAAGAAATCAGACATACAAGGCATATATGCCTCACAATGTGTCTCAGATCAATCATGTACCTCCTAACTTCAGTCAGTAACTCCAGGCAAGTTTCAGTCATCAGCTTTTCCTCCTAACTGATGTGACACTGCACTCCATATTCTTCATAATAGTATGATCATGATCTAATTGGCAATTCTGATGCAATATGTACAAGACGAGTTACACAAGCTGTCATTGGAAAAGTTATGATTTGCTGAATGATTATCCTATTTGTATGTATGTATGATTTTTGGATCTGAAATTATGACTATTGAGTAAGGATTTGTATTTATTTCAAATGAGCTTACTCTGGAGAACACCGAGTCTTTTAGGTACAACAGTCATGAAGCTAGACGGTATTAATGGCTCGTCACCAAAAACATTGAACTGTGGAAAAGCTTAACCTTCCTGTAAATGTTTCATCCAGCCTGTAAGTAGTAGCTATGACTCAGCGAGGGCATGTGACCATTACTGAATTCCATTTTGGGGTACCTTTATTTTTCCACAAACTGGGCTTGGAACAAAGGTTTCCCACTATATGGTAAATGTGTATAAGGTAGAATGTGACATCACCTCACTCTCCTCCCAGGGACACTCCTGGAAACATCTGAGAAACAAAGACTGAACTGGGGAGAGGGGTTCTGGTTCCAGGCGAAAGGAATTTTTAGCTTGTGTATGGAAATCTGGTGGACTGAGAAGATCAGCAGTCAGGGTGAGAAAGTGGTAATTCCTGTGCAGTGTGTCTAGTGTTTGTTGGTTAGTTTGTGATTTTGTCTATTTGCTATGTAAACTGGTTTGATATGTTTGCTATCATTTTAAATCTACTTTCTAGTTATAAATGTGGTTTTTTTGGTTTTTTTGCTTTATCTAAACCAGTGGGCAGTAGATCGGGATCTACCGGTAGATCTTGGAGCCTCTGAAAGGTGATCCTGACTAGTTTGGCCAGGAAGCTATCAAGCACTGGCACTTCAGTTGCCTCTCCACCCACTGTCATGCTGCTCCTGCCCTCTGCCTTGGAGCTGCGCCCTTGGGAGCCTCCTACTTGCTGAGTAGGCTGCGGGAGGGAGAAGAAGGGGGGCACTGATGTCACGGTGTCTCTCCTCCGTCCACTCATGTACCCCATCTCCACACAGAGAGAAGGGGATGGAGGGAGGTTGGCAACGCAAGTCTCTGTCACTCTCACACACAAGATGTGTGTCTGTCATTCTCACAAACACTTCTTCTTCGTTCGTCCATCGAGATCGATGAGGACCACCCAGTGTCATCAGTTTAGTTGGGGGTGGGTTCGGAGATGGCTTTTTAGTCCAATCCGAGCCCGGAATTGACAGTTGCAGTGAGGACAAGAGAGATCGGGCTGCCAACCAGAGGAAGAGAAGATACCAGCCCTGGACTTGCGAAGAAGACGTTTCTCTGCAGCATAACGCAGTCTCTTTTGTTCATAGGCTGTTGCACCATCATGTATTCGTCTGCGCCAGGCGGAACGATCATCAGCAATGCTCTCCCAATTTTCAGGATCTATGTTACAGTTCTTGAGGGAGGCCTTGAGGGTGTCTTTGAATCTCTTCTTTTGACCTCCAAGAGATCACTTGCCGTGTTGTAATTCGCCATAGAGCATCTTCTTGGGCAATCGATCATCGGACATACGCACAACATGGCCAGCCCATCTGAGTTGTGCCTTACAAAGCATGGTGTGGATGCTTGTCATATTAGCCTGTAGAAGGACATCGGTATCTGGAACTTTATACTGCCATCTTATCTTCAGCAGTTTCCGTAGGCAGTTCAGATGGAGGTGATTCAGCTTTTTCGCATGACGACTGTAGACAGTCCAGGTCTCTCAAGCATAGAGGAGGGTGGGCAGGACGACCGCCGAATAGACTTTTAGCTTGGTCTCAGTCTTAATGCCTCTTCGATTCCAAACATTAGATTGAAGCCTTCCAAAAGCTGCACTGGCTCTGGCGATTCTAATGTTCACCTCCTCATCGATGTTGGCTGCCTTTGATAGAGTGCTGCCAAGGTATGTAAACCTGTCCACGTTGTTGAGCTTCTGGCCATTGACAGTGATAGATGGCTCAGTGTAGTCACAGCCAGGAGTGGGCTGATGCAGAACCTTGGTTTTTTTGATAGAGATCGTAAGGCCGAAGTTCATGCATGCTGCAGAGAATAGATTCATGCAGTGTTGCATGCCTGCTTGTGTACCTGAGTTGAGGGCTCAGTCATCCGCAAATAGAAAGTCACGAATGGTCTCGACTTGAACCTTGGTTCTAGTCTGAAACCTCCTCAAGTTGAATAGCCTTCCATCAAAACGGTAGTGCAAGTCGATCCCGACATTATTTTCTCTAAAGGCATCAATCAGCACGGCAGAGAACATGAGGCTGAAGAGACTGGGGGCCAGGACGCAACCCTGTTTCACACCGTTTGTAACTGCGAATGGCTTTGAATAATTGCCACGATCTTGGACTCTGGCAAGCATGCCGTCATGGAACTGCTTCACCATTTCAATGAAAGTATCTGGGCATCCAAATTTGGCCATAATCTTCCAGAGGCCCTCACGACTGACAGAGTCAAATGCTTTAGTTAGATCCACAAAGAATTGGTGCTTACTATCTGTTCACTTAGAGATACAGAAGTGCCAAGACTAAGTGAAGATCACAATAAATAAGTCTGCCACACCATCAAATAGCTCTTCACCTGATGTGTGTCCATAAGGTTTGGAATCAGAAAATGGCAAAAATTTTCTTCAAAGCACATATGTGATGGAAACCAAAAGTCCATTATGAAGATAAATTAACTCAGGATAAACTTGTCTTGGAAAACATGAAGAACTAGCAATGAACACCCTTTTATTCCATGATTCAGTCATGATATTGTCATGTCTCACCCTCATTTCACTTCTTTGTGTGATCCAGTTTTTTTCACGTAAGCATTTTGTGTGTTGAGGCTGGGACCAATGACATGAGGTGCAGGCTGATAATGAAGGAAGAATCCTCAAAAGATGGACAGATGTGATTTTGTTTCTTCAACAGTCAGTATGTTGAACTGGCGTCATAAATAGGATGAATCAAAAGAATCCATTTAATTCAGAATTTATTGTTTTAAGCAATTTGGTGTTAAGATTGTTTAATCTGATCAAAGTGTAAAGAAAAAGGATGAGAAGCTGATTCTTGAAGGAACAAGATTTGCTCTAATTCAGAAGTTCTGAATTTGAATATCACAGCATATGACTAATGTTTAGCTGTTTTGTGTTAGCTTGCAAAAATGCTCTAGATATTTAAATGGGACGTGCTATGCTAGAATGTTTGTGAGCAGAATTTTGAATGCAATTATGTATTTGCGCCATCCACAAGAAATTACTGGATAATTCTAATTCCATATTCATCTCCTTCGGCATATATATGTAATCCGGACAATATCAATAATTTCAAAGGAAAATCTGAAGATTCCCTAAACACACTTGCATTTTTTTGGCAGGCAGATTGTAGAGTACAGGTTGGACCTTCCCGGTCCAGCGCCCCAGGGACCTACTGGATCAGGGGAGGTCAGTGCTCCTCTGCTAGCAGGCCCGCTCCCAGCTCCTCTCCTGGGGGGTCCTTGCCGTGCCGCTGGCCCTCTTAAAGCTGGCCCAGCACGGCCTCCCACTCAGCTGTCTGCACGCTGCCCCAGAGTCTGCCGGGGTTCCCGGTGAAGAGTGCTTGGCAGCTGCTGGCCCTGCTACTGCAGGGTGTTCCCTGGGGTTCCCAGCTGCTAGGGCTGCCCTGCGACTGCTGTGGATTCCGGCCACCCACCTCTGTCAGCCACACTTCAGCTGGGAGGTTCCCTGGCTGAGGCTGCCCAATCATCCCGGCCTGGACCAGGACTCCCCAATCATCTGGCCCCGCTAATGTCAGGGGTTTTCCAACTGGGGTGGGAGCTCCCTGGTGGCTGCATGGTCCCGCTAATGCTAAGGGTTTGCGGCCAGGGTGGGGGCTTCCCAAATGCCATCTGGCCCCACTGACGCCGGGGTTCCCCAGATGCCATCTGGCCCAGCCAGGGCTCACCAGCCCCTGCATTGATCCCACTCTTCCAGGGCTCTTTGGTCCAGCAAAGGGTCCCAGATTTGGGAGGTTCAACCTGTGTATCCTTAGCTTGCTACTCAGATATACACATATCACATGCTTCTGGCGGAGGCATCTTCCTAACTCCTGGTGCTTAGATACTGGCTTATATCCAGAATCATAAGGGTGCTTGATAGTTCCTTATAATATAATTTTTATCCTGTGTAATTTAGCTGCCAGTAGAGAAAGTAAGTTTATGATTTAGTGAATACCAGAGTTTTAATGGGAGTTAAGATTATAAATCCTCACAATACACTGAGAGATGCATGTGCCCTGGTGTTTCTGTGCTGTAGAAGCAGTTCCTGAGGCATTTTGGCAACAGCAGTAATTACATATTAGATAATGGATATCCCCAAAGTGAAAGTAAGGCTGTAATTCAGTCCAGGGAATTTGCTCATGTCATGAATTGCAAAAGGACAGTGCATTACCCTGCAAATGTAATATACATGTTTTAAAAGTGTTAAACAATAATATTTTCTAGTTTATAGAAGGCTTCCCAGTTTGCAGCATTATTTTATGTAGGGTGGATTATCTGCCAGGGAAGCTATGCTCCCCTAATAAGACATTTTTCTGGGAAAATTTGTATCAAAAGTTGTTATAATATTGGTGATAATATATAAATGGTTAATGTAATGTATTGCTTTTTTGATACAGTTTACTAAGAACAGTACTTGTGGGTTCTGAGACATGGTCTATCTTTGACATGCTAATAATTATCATTCATAGTATTAAACATTAAGGGTGTGTTTAAACTACACCCCGCTGCCAGCAAAGGGATGTAGATTAGGCACATCGCTATTGCAAATGAAGCAGGGATTTAAATATCCCGCATTTCATTTGAATAGAAATGGCTGATGCTTTTTGCCGACGCGGCACTTTGCTGGCAAAAAGCGGCAGTCTAGATGGGGATCGGTCAACAAGGAAAGCCTTTTCTGACCGATTCTGTAAACCTCGTTCCACAAGGCATAAGGGATCGGTCGGAAAAGGCTTTCCTTGTTGACCGATCCCTGTCTAGACTGCCGCTTTTTGCCAGCAAAGTGCCACGGCGGCAAAAAGCGGTGGCCATTTCTATTCAAATGAAGCGTGGGATATTTAAATCCCCGCTTCATTTGCGACAGCAATGTGCCTAATCTACATCCCTCTGTCGGCAGAGGGGTGTAGTTTAGACACACCCTAAGTGCCCACATCAAGGTAAGACATGTTTTTACAAATAGGTGCAATGTTATTTTTTTATAAAACAAATGATTAAAAATGTCTGTCAAAACTAAAGAGTGAATATACAGAAACAGTAGAACCTCAAATCTACAGTAACGCAAAAGAATCTAGGAACTTGATTAGGTCAGAGGTCCATCTAGCTAAATACCCTAATGGTGTCTAGTACCAGAAGTTTCAGAGAAAGTGCGAGAAACTATATAGGTGGCAATGAAATAATTACCTGTCTCAGGAGATCGTTAGAGGCTGGCTTATGTTCAGAATCAGAGGGGTGGTTAATAGGCACATATAAAACAAATTTTATCCTGTCTAATTTAACTGCTAGCGGTTATGTTTTATGCTTGAGTGACTACCACTGACAAATGGGTCACTCCTGGCCTAATGCAGCAATCACAGATCCTGCTGGCCTTAACCTAGACTCAGTGAAGCACAGGAAAATCAGTGGTCCCTCCTGCTCCTAGTGATGTGGCTCTCCTTTTGGCTATTACTGAGCAAGAGCAGACGACAACAGCAGCTTTGTTACCACAAAGGAGTAAACAGGAGCTTGCCAGCAGCCTGAAGTAGAGTTAGAGAGGCCTTTAGAAAATGCCACTGAAGTTTTCCCTTTCCTTTTGCTTAAGTGGAGGCTCTTGAGCTGCCACCTCTTTGGTATTTCCCTTGTAATTCAGTCCAGTTGCAAGAAAAAAAAAATGACCAAAGGCTCCTCATTGCTCAGGGGAAAGCATAGCTCTGCTTCTTTCTCAAGGCTGAAAGGGGATAGTGTTGAGAGTAATCTTTAAAGGGAAGTAAGGTCCATTTTTACTCATTTTCCATACCTGGCTTGCATGTCACTGGCAGTGGCTGTTCTCTCAGGGTACGTCCACACTTGCTCCTTAGTTCGAACTAGGGATGCAAATGTAGGCAACCGAAATTGCTCATGAAGTGAGGATTTAAATATCCTGTGCTTCATTAGCATGATCTCGCCGGTGCGTTACTCCACTCAACAGCTGATTCGAACCAGGAAGTGCACGCCGGGATGCATTAGTTCGAACCAAAACCCTTGGTTCGAACTAACGTTACTCCTCATTTTTTGAGCCACTGTGGAGAAGCCTTCAAACTAGTCCAAGGCAGGCTCTGTTAATGTGGATGCGCTACCTAGGACTTAGAGCCTCAGGAATCACTGGGGAGTAATTCGTTCAAATTACTCTAGGGAATAATTATTTTGAAGTAACGGTGGTGTGGACGCTCCTGTGCTGCTATTTCAGAATTAGCATTCCAGATTTTGAATTAAGTGGCCAATATTTTGAAATAATGAGCTCAGTAGTGTGGACGCTCTGCTTATAAATTCGACTTTAGGGCGGTTATTTTGAAATAAAGTCCTAGTGTAGGCCCAGGCAGAAGTACTCTATTGGCATAGCATATTATGGAATGTTAAGGCCAGGCCTGATACAGCAAAACATTCTATTCAAAAGATACAGGACACCACAGATGTTGAACAAGATGGGGACCTTGTCCTTTGTTAGTGTTGTAATAAAGAAAAAGGAACTCATCATGCATCTGATATGGGATTACCTCACAGTCAAGCAGCTGTGGAAAGAGGAAGATGAATGAAGAAAGTTTTGCTTTTACAACTAAACCTCAGCAGAAAATCTTAAAAAACAACAAATAGTATCGTAGCACCTTAAAGACTAATAAAACATGTAGATGGCATCATGAGCTTTTCAGCAGAAAATGTTATCCTAGGTTTTGTATCTCTGTGCTATCTCCACTACAATGACTTTGATTGCTGAAGGTAGCAATCATTACGAATCGTGAATTTACAAATAATGGAGGAGTAGGCCTACACCCATAATAGAGCAGTGGCATTTGGACCTGACTGAAGTAGTAGCAAAAAGTGTGTCTTCTTGCTGTAAAGAACAATTATGTGAATTTGAAAATATCTGGATCCTGAGACGTTTGGATAAAGAGAGTGCTCAAATAATGCAAGACTTCCATTCCAGCTCACTTCTTTGCTTTTCCCCTCTACCCTTCTGGCACCTCCCCCCCTTTTCTTTTTTGTTTATTTGTGTATGGTATTATCCTGACCCTAACATTTAATGTCTGTACAATTTTACTTTTATAATCTGATTTTGCAGCTCTAACAAGCTGTAACTGTGTAACTGCATAATTGTACTGGCTACCTCTGAAATATGCAGAATTTGTTATCATAACAAAACAACAAATGCAGAAAAATAAGACATACAGCTTGTATAGGTTACCAAAGCCAAATAAGAACATAATTTTTCTCATACATTAGCAGCAGCTTTTCTCACTCACATTTTACTGATTTGTTCCCTTTTTTCTGTTAATAGGATTTCCACCTTTCTCTGTTGCCAGAAATCTTTTGCAAACTAGTTGTAGAATATAAACATTTAAAAGGAAAATGTTCTTGAAGCACTGCAGACTGATTACTGGAGAGTGAGCATGCTAATACCACAACCCTCAATCTTGAGAGAAAGACTATTAGTTTGTGGCTGAGTCATTTTTCATTTTAAGAAATAAGAGAAATCTTACCATGATACTGTAGGATTGACTCCTTTTTCCACCACTCTAGCAGATTTCAGATGAATCAACACTTGAAGGTTACCAGGTCATTTTGCAACAGCACTGGGGAATTACTGACCCCTAAACAGTGTCATTGTCCATGATTGTCTCTTCAGAGCCATCTGTAATGCACCTGGTTCACTAACAGATAAATAACCAACATAAAAGGCTTAAAACTGACAATAATCCCCCAATAACTGTGCACAGTTAATGAAAGGAAACTCCTAATATATTGTTAAACTTATTAAAATGTACTGTCAGTGTTAACTGGATAAGTGTAGTAAATTCACAAATCAACATTTGAAAGTGAACGACAGGATACCTGATACATTTATCAGACCAAATTCCTGCATACTCAGCCATCTGCAAAGGAACTTGGAATGTCTGCACTTTATCTCCTTTTTTCATTTCTAGTGTAGTTGGATAGGAATGACAAGAAGAGACTGTATAAGGGATCCCCACTGAGACTCAGTCATATAAATTATGTATTATTCAGACAGTATTCTGCTGATGTTATCTGATCCCCAATTCTCAATTCCGTGCTTTTTCTTCTATAAATAGCTATAGCCACATTTTCAGTTGTAAAACAACTTGGACAAAACCAGAAACCTTTCCCATTTAATAACCTCTGCCAAGGAAGAATAATGTAACATTTTTCATAACTGTAATGTCCTCAGGGCTTTAACAGTCTGGGAATACATGAATGCTATGCCGTTGATAAGATACTGGTAGTAAAGGGGGGAGGGAATAATCACTCTGAATGTTAAAGAGGCAAATGCCCTATTTTCACAATGGGTATAAATTTGCTGCTGTGTATTTTCATATCAATTCTTGTCTGATCAGGACTTTTGTTTTTTTCCCCCCTAGACCCAAATGCTTTAGCTGGACAGACTGGACCTGACCATGCTCTCATAGGAGGAATAGTGGCTGTAGTTGTCTTTGTCACGTTATGTTCTATTATTCTGCTTGGACGATATCTGGCAAGACATAAAGGTAGGACAGATTTAATCAAAGTGCAATCATCTTTTGTAGCAATACTTCTTCATGATGAGCTTCACCTCAAACACACTCACTCTCTCTCATCTCTTCCCCTCCCCCTTGGAATTTAGTTGCTTGGGAAAGCTCAGGCTCAAAAGTAGCATCTGATTTTTTTACCCAGTTTGACCCAGTTTTACTGTTGGATTAAGTGAAGCAAAAGGCTGCTAAGCAACTTGCCTAAGGTCATGTAATGAATCAGTGGTTAAGGGAAATTTAGAAGCAAGAATGCCTCTAGATTCTAGCTCTTTGCTCTAAGCATTCAGTTACGTGTCCTCATAGTTTTAACTGTTATATTAATTCAACAGAATATATAGTTTGTTTAAATCCTCATTCACTATCAGAAATTATGATAAAACTGTAAACACACATTTAATACTTTGTGTTAAATATCAAGTGAAATCCTGGTCTCACTGAAGTCAGAATTGTGCGCCAATCACAAAACTCAGGCTAAGTCCTGACTCAGTGGGAGTTTTCCTCTCAGTAAGCTTAGAATAAAAACTAACATCAATGGCAAAAGTAAAACACAACAGACTACAGAATATGACAAAGGTGATTGTATTACTCTTGTTAAATTTAATTCAACATAGCATTACCATGCAGTTAGTAAATACAAGTATAAAGGTTTTTTTTTTTTTAAGTAGAGCAGAGTGACAAATTACAAATTTCTAATTAATCTGGTACCTTTTCTCTGCTTCTTGGCTGAAGAAAAATGAGTCCTAAGCCAGTGTAAGTAACACTTTTCAGAAAGTGAAAAGAGCTTGTTGCATACAGCTCTATTAATATCCTGCTCTTATACTACTTAGCTGCATTAAGTTAACCCAGTGGTTCCCAATCTTTTTGATACTGGGGACCAGTAAACCCATTCACAAGCTTTTGGAGGACTGGTAACATTTATTTGCATATTTGCATATTCATTAAACAAATGATGAATATGCAAATACATTGTTTCTGGTCCTCCCAAAGCCCCCAGTGCCAACTCTAGCAAAGCTTTTGATACGGTCTCCCACAGTATTCTTGCAAGCAAGTTAAGGAAGTATGAATTGGATAAATGGACTGTAAGATGGATAGAAAGCTGGCTAGACTGGCCCAGGGTTTCCCAAACTTTATACAGTTGGAACCTGGTTTTTTTCAGTACCTTTTTTTGCAACCCAAAAATATAAACGCATATAAACTGGGTTGAGACAGGAGGTGCGGGCTCTGGGGTGTGAATGAGGGATTTAGGTGTAGGAGAGTGAGAAGTGCAAGCTCTGGGAGGGAATTTGGATCCAGGAGGATGTGGAGAAATGGATGTGGAGCAGAGTACTTGTCGGCATCTGGGTGCGGGGGAGGGGACAGGGACCAATACCTGGGGATCCTGCAGCTGCACGCCAAGGCCCAGGAAGTGTGCGGGCTGCTCCCCCATCCCCCAAACAGCAGCACAGTACCTGAAACACTGGTCCATCGCATGCCTGATGCCTTCCTGAGCGGGGTGAGGGGGAGTCCTGGACCGTGCAAGCCCCAACCGCTGGGGCAGTGCGTGCCTAGCTCCTCCGCTCCCCATGGCAGCGCGCGCCCCCTGAGCAGCTGGAGCCAGCGCAGTCCTGGATTCCCACCCCCCTCCCCAGCGCACTTCCGGGACCTGGCACGCAGCTGCAGAACTGCCCCCCAACTCTGCAGGAAGCCCACGCTACCTCCGTGGTCCCTGGAGGTAGCAACAGCGCAGCAGCCCCCCCTCCCAGCCCCAATCCCAGATGCTTTATCAGCCGGCGCCGGCTCCCGTTCTGCGTCAGTGCGCCCAGTCTTCTCCCTGTTTCCTAGCGCCCGCCGCCCGGAAGCATGCCCGGCAGAGATGCCGCAGGTGGCAGGCTCTCTCTCAAGAATCGTGCATGCAAATTTTTCTGAGGACTCGTATTTTTTTCTGAGGAGCGGTACTGGGCCTCAGACCACACTTTGGGACACGCTGAGTTCACCCATTCACTTTACATTGCCACCAACACTACTTTGCTGTTTGAGATTTTCACTTCTAGGGAATCTTAATTATCACAGTCTGTGGAATTAAAGAATGGATTTTAAAAAATGGCCTACATCAATGTGAGAATACAGGGCATCCCCGCTATAAGAGGTTTACCAATGTCGGAAAAACCCCTCTGTTCTTTTGATTTTTTTTTTAAAGTACGCAATAGCAGTGTGGATGTTACTGGAGTTTTTTTGGAAAAATGGCCATTTTTCAGAAAAAAATCTGCAGTGTTGACATACCCTCAGATAGTATTTTAAAGCACCTCCTATTTTTGTTTTGCTTTGGATCTAAATCAGTTATTGAAACCTTGATGAAAAAAACATGTTTCCTTATAACATGATAGGAGTTAATTATATATTTTAAGCACATTATAGGATCATATTCTGTATTTTGTACTAACTGATATTTTAACACACTTCTTTTCTTCTTTGCACCTTTTATCAACTTGGCTACAGGCTATGGTTTTTAGGTTTGCAGATTTTGGGTACAGTAGGAGGGTTTAATTAGGCACATATAATTTCTCCCAAAGTGCAATTAAAATGGAGACTAAATTGCTCAGCATAATACCTATTGACTTTGTTTAGGAAACTCCTAATCAGAGCCTTGATCAGGGAAAATATAGCCTTGAGGTGTTAGTATTCAGGAGTGAACAGCTCAAAGTTATTTCATGGATCCTGTACACCTTCCTTTCCAACAAAAGGGATGGGCTAATTGGCCAGACTCATTCTGTCTGTTTTCTGCATGAAACATTTGGAGCAAATTAAATCTTGCAGCTGTACAGTGAAAAGCAAGACAAATGCTCAAAAACCTGCCAATGTTTTTTAAAGGAGAGGAAATGGCATATGATTTGAAAGCTGGCCAGTTTGTTCTAGCACATTTATTCATGTCTAACAATGCATGCCATGCAAGGTACCTGTCTTCTTTTTCCCTCCTCTACATGGATGTTTCTTACACTGTTTGCAATTAACAAAACTGAGCAAACTCTATTTTTGATATAGTTAGCGCGACAAATATTTTTACAATCTTGGGACCAATAAACCATAAGGTCAATGCAGCAGTTAAATCAAGAGAAGTGAAGTCATGAAAAATCCCCTCTTTTTCATACAGTTCACAGCATTTTTCACAATGGTCAGCTTATCTATATCTTTCTATATGAAACAATTTCAAAGTTTTAGCTAACGTAGTAGCTGTGTTTTAGTGAAGTGGCTTTAGACTGCACTTATAGATTATACATGATATTTAATTATAAAACCATTCATGATCAGTGTCAGACAACGCTGTGGACTGTCAGGGGCAATGCTTGGGGAGGCACATGCAGTCCAAACTCCCTGGGAAGGAGGGGCAAAAGACCAGCCAGGGTGTCCGGAGGGACTAATAAAGGTGAGGATTGGTGCCTACAACAGGGACCTGCCCTCCGATCCCCCGCACTCACTGGCAGTAGTGGAGAAAGTGGAGCAACTAAAATCGTTGATGCTTGTAGGAACTGCTGCATTATAAGTCCTCCTATTCCCTGCTCTTAAGTCGCACAAAAAAGCCCAATTTGTACAAATGGAAGTTAGGCGTGGGGAAAAAAATTCCCTGATTTAAGTTGTTTCTCTATAAGTCCAAGTTTTTTGGAACGTATCTTGGACTTATAGCAAGGATGACCTGTACAAAAATCATTAGAATTCAGGTTTTAAAAACATGTGTTTAATGTAGAATTAGGCAATAAAATGGTAGTGGTTCACCAGGATTAGCTCCATATTTATCTGTGGCATTTATCTGCAAATGGCACTCCATGGCCAATGGGAGCTGCAGTCATCCGTTCCTGTGAAGGCACATGTAAACAATAATAGTGACCTGGCACGGGCTAACCTTGGGGAACTGGATCTGGCCTGTGGGCTGGTTTGGCCCACCCCAGTTTAATGAATTCTAAGCAAAAGTTAAATTTCTTACACATCTAGACATACAATACACAGTGATATAATTTAAACTATCTTCATGCCACAGAAGATAGAAAAAGTTATGGATTTGAACGTGTTGTACCTTTTTTTGCACAGATATGAGCAAACATACGTGCATATGGGACAAGTGTTATGGACCGTAATTACTACTTGCCCAAATTAGAATGTTATCTGTACCAGCACAATTAGTGCTAAAATTGTGAATCAAATTCTGTTCTGCATCTTTCCATTCATCAAAGCAATTAGAATGTTTTTTACAGATCTACTGTCCATAAAGCAAACTAAAGTAAAATTACTAATTTGTTATTGTACTGATTTCCACAGGAACGTATTTAACAAATGAAGCTAAAGGAGCTGAAGATGCACCTGATGCTGACACAGCCATTATCAATGCAGAAGGCAGTCAAGTCAATGCAGAAGAGAAAAAGGAGTATTTCATTTAGATGCAGACCTAGATTCTCTGAGTTTTACTTATCAGGCTGACTGCTGGAGAAAACTGGCTATCATCTTTCAGAGTTCATTTCTACCATCTTCTGCAAACTTTATTAACTTACATACTGCTACAAGTAGCCAGTTTATGCCAACAATCAGTTGTTGACAGCATCATTCTTTAATTACAGTACCATCCACAATGCAGGACATTTCTTATTGCCTAAAATTCATATCCATTGCTCTCTTAACATACAGTGCTTGAATATACAGCCTTAACAGTGTTAATCTTCATCTTAAACCATGTTATTGAGTTTTCTACATTTTTAAATGTCAAATAGCTTTCTTCCTTTCCAGTTTTCTTTTGCCATGGTCCTTATCAATATGTCATTGGATGATTTTCATAACCGATACTATTGGGTAAGGACCTAATGTACTTACACAAAACATTAAATCGAAGATTAGAGGTTTACAAAGAATGTTTTATACATGTCTATAATTCAAAAGCAACCTGTTTTTGAAACATATGCCCTAGGAACCAGAAAATGTTATAGTATAGTTTCCTGTATGTTTGGTTTGATGGAAAAGGAGTATCAATACACTGTAAAAAATGGTACCTTGATACTAATTCCATGCTTGGGTGGTAATTATATAATACTGTATATCTATACAGAGTTTGCAAAGTTAGATAATTGTAGCTTCATTCTGAAACAAATTTATTTAGTTCTTTTACTGCTCTTTGGATCACAAGATTAGATAGCTGTTTCTGTAATTTTGGTTTTAATAATTTATTTGCTTCATATGAACTCACCTGCCTATTCAGATTTGAAGTGTTCATAGGGCACAATTGCAAGGCATTTTCCTATCTGTATATAGTGCATATAATAAATCCAAGTAAACATTATTTGATACATATTTAACTTTTTTGGCTATAGTTAAGTCAGTCACAAGTAAACATTTTCTAATGTCCATTATATCCCTTTAGATATGACTTAAATCAATATTCTGAATAGATAACATGTATTAGTATTTTTTGTCTGTATGTCCTAGCACTGTTCAGCAGCAAACTTTTCTAGTTCGTTAATTTTTTTCTTTGTTATACAATGGAAGCACAATGTTATATGGAAAGGTAGTTTTAAGCTAACAACCAGTGCACAGCCTCAGGTTTTGAATTACAACCACATTTGATTAATATCCTTAAAAATACTGTTATGTTGCTAAATTTTCAGTTTTTAATTTGGCAGTTCCACAGCTGCTTATCTATGTTGGTTTGCCAAAAAAAAAAAGAAAAAAAGAAAAAAAGTTAAATGATATATGTTTTGTGTATACGGTAAATGGACTAATTCTTTATATTAAATTCCTGTCTATGCATTTTGTGGGGTACAAACTTATGTCACAGTGAATGATAGAGAATTTCTGCCAATGCTTTTAGCTCCATGGTAAAAGTTTCTCTTAAAGTCTCATGTTCTTAAATATGACAACAAAACACTATAAGCCCAATGGCTTATTTCCTCTTCCACTGAAATAAAAATGGTGCCAGATCAACTCTTGGTAGCAATTCCATGTCGGAGAATGAAAATCTGTATAGTTTGGAGTTCATCTCCCTCTCCCAAGTGTTGCACCTTTGAAAAATAATATTTCTATATGGTTGCTATACTTGTGACGTCTAAAAGCATGATGGCTTATTGTAAAGGATTATCTCCTGGGATTTATTTTTGTGGGGGGGAGGGGAGAATCTGAATACATCATCATGTATTAAGATAAAATGGAAGACAAAAGGTGCTGTGTCAGATTATTTATCAGAAGAGTATAAACCTGTTAAGGACAATATTATAGTATTTTAATTGTTTTCTTTTTGTTGAAACATTTATCTTGTTAATTTCTAAGAAAAAGAGGGCAATGTTGATCAAGCAGCACTTTTTCAAAATATACAGAACATAAATAATATGATGTGGTTGAGTGTTAACATAATAAATCATATACAGTATGACATTTTAAAGAAATAAGTCTGCATTGATGTGATTGCATGCTTGTTTTTACAGTTCACTCCATACCATCTGTGGAAAAATGCAATAATATGTTAATATAGTATGGTAGTTTGAGAGAACCAGGTAGGTGCTACTAGACACATTGAAACTAGTATAGGTTTTCAAGATATTCATGTCTTTCAAAGCATACACTTTTAAAAGTTTGGCAAAGGAAATAATTAGTACCAGAACAGAAAGTTTCTTGTCACAACTGTACATTGCAGTAACTGCATTACAATATGGTATATCTCAGTCTGATTAAGGTCTTAGGCTTGAGCCAACAAATCACTTAAGCATGTGAGAAGTTCCACCTAATTCAGTAGAACTACTCATATGCTGAAAAAGTAAGTGTTTTGCTGGATCAGGGCCTTTATGTACTGAAGTGGAACTGTTTATCAATGCTGCTTTTACATCTTTATACATTCTATCGAAACTGCACTTTGCTTGAACTGTAGAATCATTGCTTAAATCATTACTTAACATATCACGTAAGCCCTTCAAATGTTAGAGCATCTTTAGGTGTGACCACTCAAAGCTGTCTTATTGGTGTAGTGTAAAAACAGCATTGAAATGTTGCAAAACCAGAAATAAATTGGACTGTTAAATTATATTGGCTGGTTTTTAGTTAACTCTTAATTTGTACTCATTTTCAATAAATTTCTGATTTTCCACTCTCTTGCACCTTAAGATTTCATTTACATTTGTGCAAAGTGGTGTAAAACCACCACAAGCAGTGTACATGAATTGACTGGGTAGTTATTTACATCCATTGACATCCACGTGGTCAAACAGCTTCACTGGGTGTAAGGTAATGCAGTCCCATGCCCTTTGTAAGCAACCTCATGGCTCACTCACTTGGAGCTAAATACAGTATTCCACAGATAAAATACATTGTCTGTCTCCTTTATAGATCCCATTCAGAGATATTGAGTCCACTATAGTCTCAAGAAATCTGATGAATGAGTAAAGTGAAAGCTCCGATTGGGAACCATGTTAGTTAGAATGTTAGTATAACACCCACACTTACAAACACATGCAATGTAATTTACTCAAGACAAGGTAGCTAATTACTGCCAGTTTACAATGTCTGGTGATTATTTTTAACTTTCAAATGTAGAACATTACTACTTTTTTATGCTTTGAGAACATAATCATTACTTAAATGGGCATCACAGGCAAATGGGTGCATCTTTCCATTCTGTTTAGTGTCACCAGAGAATCCAAGAAGCAGTTTAAGGAACTTGATACTTAAGTTGAGGCTAAGAATTTAAATTAGAATGCTCAAAAATGTCATCACATTTCTTGCACTGAGACTTCCTCTATAAACAAAACATAGAAGTTAATGTGTATTTTCATTATAGCAAAATATATACAACTATCTCAATGAAAAGAAAGGACAGGATCATCCGTAATTATGTAATTCAATTGATTGTAAACAGCACTGAAGTTACCATGTACAGTAGCTATTTTGACAGTTACAGTATAGTTACATGTACTTCTATGTAACATAGCAGTTATAGTGTAATTTAGTGCCACTTATTGTAAAGTGTTACCAAAAGGAAAACAGAACTCTTATCTTTACTAATCTGTTCAAATGAAAGGTAAACGTATTAACACCATGAATCTGACATTCAATTTTTTAAATAAGGAAGTGATCTAAAACTTCATGTTCATGCCACAGTTTTTTCCCAGCATCTAGATAAATACAAGTGTTCCGTCTTCTCACTCTTGGGAAATGGTAATCTGTAATGGACAAACCAAAAACATTCAGCTGCCAATAGAAACAACTGAGTAATGCTTTTTATTAAGTGGCACAAAGTACACACTAAAAACTATGCAAAAATATAGGTAACTACAGTGTACTTACATGTAAGTATCTTGTACTTCCTGTGTATGGATATTGGAAACCCATGTAATTATAATATGCATTTTGATTAGTTTAAGAGGGGAAGAAAAACCCTAACCATAAAAATAATTAACATTAAAGTATACATATGCAATAGTCATGCTTAATGCAATATGCTTAATTCCTCTACTTGCAATGATATTTAATTCAGAATAATGCACCCCGTTAGTTCTGTCTCCCCTCTATTACTATTATTTAGGTCCTAATAGACTCCACTGAAACACTTTTAGGATAATGTTAGAGTTCAACTCTGATCATGGCTTCACTACCAGAATACATCTGAACCTCCATAATCCAGGTGTCCCTAATCTGGGAACACCCATGGTTCAGAGTCTGGCAGGGAGTGGAGGAAGTGGCTCTGCATGCTGCCACTCTTCTTCCCCCGCAACTGGGGGAACTGCAGCACAGTGAAGTGCTTCCCCAGAGGCTCTTCCCATCACTATGGGACTGGGGGTGGGGGTGGGGCATGGAGCCCCAAGTGTCCTGGGAGTGGTGTGCCAGGTAAGTGCTCCACTCCTCCCCCTCCCACCAAGACCCCATATTCCCTTCCCCCTCCTGCACCTTCCCTCCTCTCAGTCCCCACATCCCTATCCCCAGCATGCTCCTGCATCAATCCTCCCTCCTTCCCAGACCCCATATGTATTGCTGTCATTTATATGTGGAATAAAAATTAAGTACCTTGCAAAATGTTTTTATTTTCACCTTCAAAAAAGCATACAGGAACACCCCTGGTCCAGAAAATTCCATACTCTGACATAGGCTACTTCCCAGAGTTGCTGGATTAAAGAGGTTCAGATGTTCTGCAAGTTGGGCAACACTGCTGAGTAATTTCTTTTTGATTCAACAGAACAAGTTTGGTCTTTTTTTTTTTCCTTCTTGAGGGAGTCTAGCATGCGAAGATACTGAAATGTTCTGCCATATGCACTAGTATTTTTAGATTGAACAGCAGAGAGAGAAATGTAGAACTGCATTAACCTGACTTCTATATTGTTGAACCACCTCACCTGGAATTTTTACTATTTCTTTCACAATACATCAGGAATTCTTACTTTGTGACTACAAACTGCTTCTTTCAAAGTACACAGGAAGCCTGTAGCAACAAATTTAACTTTTTCTAAACATCAATTTTATGACTGACCTTTTTTCTTCTCATTGTTTTCTGTCATAGCCTTCCAAAAATTACTCCCCTGAAATTAGTGAGAGAACATGATTTTTTTTTAAACAAAAAGTATTGTTACATATAAAATTGTAAAACTTTAGTGCCGGTGTGGGTAACCTCCAATACACATGCAGTTGGTCAGGGTAGCCATTGGTGGGCTGTGAGATGGTTTGTTTACCTAAGCATCGCAGGTACGGAGCCCTGCAGCTCTCATTGGCTGTTGTATGCCATTCCTGGCCATGGGAACGGCAGGAAGTGGTGTAGGTCAGGTCACCACTTCCTGCAACTCTCATTGGCCAGGAATGACAAATGGCCACTGGGATCTGTGAGCAGCTGCCCTTGTGGACACTCAGATAAACCATCTCACAACCCACCAGCCAGAGGTTCTGCATTAGTGATTGCCATTTCTTATATCACTTCATTCTTGCACATATGATTTAAAGACATTTAACATATCCACTTAGGTGAAACATAGGAAGTGAAAACAAGGGGTTACACTAACTCTCACTTTAAATTAGTCTCTGAAAGGGATAATTTTAAGTTTTTCTGTTGAAACTGAAAAAAAATGGCTGCATTATTGGCTCTTTATGTAATTTTCTTTCTCTCCCAACCCTGATTTTTACTATCTTTTGTGGTAGGTAATCTCTTCTGTGGTACTGTGGATATCAGGCCACATCCTCAGCTGCTATATCTCAGCTTAGATATTTTCTTTAGTATAGGCTGATTGACATTGGCTGAAGTTGCACCCATAAAGTTTAAAAACACAGTTCTACCATACCATAATCTGTTAAATATAGGAAAGAATTCAATTCAACTGTAACAAATTATTTTCACTAAAAAATAATATAGGTTTGTAATTCTAAAACCATATGCAAGTTTTTGCATTACATCTATCAAGGATAATCTAACTTGTCATTTAACCATCTCGAATATACATTTGGAATACAAAATATTCAATCCAGGAATTACAGTAGCATCTATTGCAAAAAATAAATAAATAAATAAAAAGAAATGTGCCAATATAGCAGAGATTGTCTGAAAGTTTTCAGCATCAGAGTTTCTACATGATTGTTCTAAGAGAGCCTAATCTAACTACCACTTCAATTAAAGGGAGTTATCTGACATGATTTTATACTATTCCAGTCCATGTTTCTTCTAACCTACACCTCCTGCCACTGGACTTCCAACGGAGCTTTTCCATTTGTAATTCACCAATGCCCAGTTATTTCCATTTTTCTGACCAAAGCCTTCTGCACTAGAGGTAAAAAGGGGGATGGTATTGGAGCACCCTGACACTGTGTGTAGCTTCTGCGTGTTGTCCGGGATTTGCCTCTCCTCCTTTTTCTGTGTGTGAATGATTTAAGACTCTGCTAAAGAGCAATTGCTGAGGAGGAAGAAAGACTCTTTTCCAGTGAATGTTTTATATTACTACAATGGAAAAGTTAAACAAATTTTTTAAAGATCTCAGGTGCAAAAGCTAAGCCTGCAAGGGTCAGCACTTAAGCACTTTTCCCTACATCCAGGGTCAAACCAGCAGCGTTTCCTGTATAAGCACTAATCTCTCATCTCAGCATAAACTACTTACACTTTTATCCTACCCTTAGGTTGACAGCTGAAAATTGCTGATTCTATTTTCTTTTACATTACTAGCTTTTCTTTTTTTCTCTTACTGTTTTACATGAAAATTATTTGACGATTTTCATACTAAATGCAACTCACCCCCATTTTTAAGGTAAGTTTTTTATATAAATATGATATTTGGACTGAAATACTGTTTCTTTTCCCCTTGCTTTCTTCAGTATATTGGATAATGTTAATTTATAAACAAGTGAGAATATTCAATCTCATTTAAGTGGAACTACTTTTTCCCATGCCCATATAGTTTCTATGCACACATACATACACACTCAGTTTTAAAAATCACTTACTTTTATATACTGAATATAGCTAAACAGTGAACAGAGAGTTTTGAGATTTGTACTCATGGACATCTGAATTCATACACATATCTCACTCAAAAATTTTAATGCAGGATTTTTCCTGAGTTCAACAGGATTATAGTCAAGGTAATCTTAAATTATTTCCTAAGGGCTCCAATTTCAAACTCCATTCCCTGTACATCCTTGACTTTTAGCCTAGATATTTTATAACTATAAATCACCTTCAGTATTGCAAGAATTTTGTGAGAATATGCAAGACAAAATTTGTGAAAAGATGTTAACTACAGTATTTCCATTGATACACTATGTAACAGGAATCTCTTAAGAACTACAATCTGTTAAACTGTTAGACTTGCAATTCATGGCATCTGAAAAAGATAAGTTTTTAAGAATAAATAATAAACTCCATGCTGTAAGAAAAATCTACTGAAATTAAGCATATTGCATTGATGATGAAAATACAGTTACTTCATCTAATTTTTTCAACAATTTTAAGTGAACAAAATGCATATTGTAATGTTAGGTACATGACACTTGCATGTTGCTATGCCTATATACTTACAAAGTATTCAATGTGTACTTAGTGGCACTTAAGGAATGTCATGTACAATTCTTAAACATTCTTACAGGGTTCCCATTTGCACTTCATCTTTCAGTAAAGTCTTGTCAGAAAAATGTCTGATGAATATTATTGAAAAAATAAAATTTCAATTTTAGTTATCTGTTGGACATTACTGAATTGTCTATTCATTTAATAGATTTTTCTGGTGCTTACTAATTTGGCAGTGAAATTGACTTCAGTGACTGTTAACAGACCTTGTTTTTTTCCCCTTTTTAAAGTAGAGAACCACTGAATTTAATATGCTGTACATTATGATACAATTGCTGATACTGCAGAACACTTAAAAGAATCAGTGACACACTAGTACAGTATACATTATCAATAAGGGCAAAAAATCCCATAATTTTGTATAACCTTGTATAGTTTATCTACTATGTATTAATATACATTATCCAGATCCTTTTCACTGACCATAGAAGGAATATAACTTTTGGCTATTATCCTCACACTAATTGAAATCATCCTTGATTAGGGGTCAAGCAGAAAGTATTTGCAACATTTAAGGAATATACGAGCTTTCAAAATTAATCTTTTGTAAGATTTAAGTAACATACAGGCCTTGTGCTGGCCCTTTGCCAAAGAGTAATAGGACTCAGGCAAGGCTTTCCATGCCACATATACAAAGCCCTACATATCCACGAATAGTGGAGTGGAAGCCTGCACAGGGTTCCTATACCCTCTCCTGGATGCCAGATGGAGGGTAGGTCCCTGACTGCCTGCAGGAAAAAGACACAATAACCTCCATCCTAAATCTCCCTTCAGGAGGGGCTGAGTGTCAGCTCTGCCTGCCCCTCTCTTCTGCTCCCCCCGCCCCATGAGGACTGACCTGCAGAGCCCTGGCCCCGGGACCCTGCTGCACCTTACTTTCAAGTCCCTGCTTTCATACTACCTGCCCCTATCTGTGCTCCTTTCCCCATCCATTCCAGATGGTTTTCTGTGCAAATGCCAGTAAAATCTGAATGGCGGACTGCAGATCAGATGATGAGCTGAGCCTGGCAAATGCAGATCCACATTTTTTATCTGCACAGGGCTCTAAACATATACTCAAAATTGGAAGAGTACTGTGCAGGGTAGCCATTTAGGAGCCTCCATGGTGCTCTGGGACATTGGTCAGTAATGCAGTCAGGCCAGAAGAGACACCACATGTTCTGTATTTATGGAAGGCACAAGTCACAGTTGCAGAAAGGAGACACACTTAGCTGAGGAAATCTGTGCCATTATATGACAGAATCCATGACAGAGTCCATACATGACTCTACTAGCCAAAATACAGTACTTACTGCAGCCTGAAGTTCCACTGAATAGGGATGTTAAGAAGTATGTAATTCGTTAATCGTGTAGTCAACAAATTGTGTTGACTACATGATAAATTGATAAGGGATAGCACTCAGTCCTGGTTTATGCTGAGTCAGCAAATACTCCAGCTGTGGCTCTGCACTGAAAATAATTTTGGAGCTGGATGGGCAGGCAGCTTGTCTGAGTCCCAGATTGCACTGGGTCCAGGAGGTATCTCTCTTCCAACTCTACATAAAAAGTAATTTAGGAGCTGGGTGGACAGGCAGCTCGCTTCAATCCCAGCTCACATGGGGTCCCAGGAGTTACCACTGGCTCTTCAATTATTTTAGGGGGATGATGCATGTAGTCAATAGCATTAACTGATTAAGCATTTGTTTATCGGTTAATCATTTAACAGACACATTTAATTGATACTATTATATCTGTATCACTGAAGTCAGTGGTCATTTCATCCGAGTAAGATGCAGTTGATAAGACTGTGGTTCAGTATATATAATTGCTGTGCTGACAAACTGATATAAGAACGTTGGGTCTTTTTTTCTCTGCCTGAGTTGTATTTTGGAATTAACTGAGTGTTTACACCATCATCTACTGAAGTTTAATTTTTATGAATTTTAACTTATTTCACTATTTGTTTATGAAACATTATTAGCTTACCTTAATTCATGCGAAGTATGCAAATACGATATAAATCTAGAAGAGTAAAGACATTAACCAATCAGTGTATGGTATTCCAAGTAACACTCCAGTGCCAAAAGTAACAACCAAAATATGAGCTGTAAATCTACAGTATGCATTAGACATTGGACTGTTATGCATTGCAACAATATTACACAAATTACATTGCTTTTCTAGATCTGTCTTCCAAACAACAATTCTTATATCATTCTGTATTTTTCCATTCATGGATTATGTACCCAAAGTTGCCTATAGCATAAGTACAGACTATCTTTTCTTATATAAAATATAACCTGTACACTGATCTAGTAAACATGGAGAGTTGACATCAATGTCTGCTGTCAAAGAGCCCATAGTTCTAACTTGTCATATTCTGTATACCTATCTTAAAGAAAAACATTAAAACAAACCCACACAGATGCATGTCCAGGAAGCAATACAACACATGGAACTTAAATTACATTTTATGACAATTTTTTTATGTTAAATTATTTAATTTTTAATTTACTTTGTACAGTTTTTTTTCTTCTTCATATGATTTATTATGTTGGCAGTCTCGAGAAATTTGGGGACAGAGCAACTAGAGAAATTAAATAAAATTTCATTGTGTCACAACCTTTATAGAAAACTAGAAGACTTACCCAGTGTTTCTTAGGTCCTTCGGGGTAGGGAGCTGGCAATGGCGGGGTCAGAATTCAGGGCAGGGCCTTATAGATGTGAGCAGGAGAGAGAGTAAGGGCTGGGGAGTGAGAAGGGGTCCCATCCAGAGTGAGGGGGTCCCATCCGGCAGGCCTATCTCTCCTCCTACCAGCCAGTGAGACCTGTTCTCAGCCCCCAGCCAGTATGGGTCTTCTCTCCCTGCCCCAGCCCTCCCAGCCATCACAGGCCTTTTATCCCCTTCAAGCACCCAGCCACCAGGGGCCTTTTCTCTCCCCAACTCCTGCCCCGGCACTGCAGCCAAGGGCTAAGTAGCCCAGTCTGGTAGTAGGCAAGATGGCAGAGCCACAGCCCTGCTAGCTACTCTCTTGGTGGTTGCCCCTAGTGGCCACTCTGTCTATAGCTCTCCCCTGTGCTCACTGCCCCCTATTGGCCACTCTCAGTATTACATCCTCCTCTCTGTGTCCCAACTTTCCATATTACGGAAAACAGTCCCATTTTCTTGGCACAACAAACACTGACCTTGCTTTAAGTTAAGATAAGAGGAAACTGCCTACCAGATTTGGTGTTCCTAGCTCTTACTGTTTAAGAGGAGGAGTTCTTGAACAGATTCACAGACAGACACACGGTCATTTCTTTAAAAAAAAAAAAAAAGTTCTATTGTTCTTCCTTCCACGTCTGCATGCTATCTCAGGAATTTGTCCCAAAAAAGTTAGGCACAATTCAAAAAGCTTTTCATCAGTGCTTAAAAGTTATATTCCTGGGGAGATTCTGCACCAAAAAATTAAAAATTCTGTGCACAATATTTGAGAATTCTGCAAAGCTTATTTGTGAAAAATAACTCAACAAAATAATTGTAACTGGAATGATTATATTAACTTATTTCAAATATTTTTGTCAGCAAGTATGTCTGTAACAATATAAACAGCCAAAAGAGATTCAGGAAATATTTGCTGAGAAATAAATTCCTTGCTAGATATATTAATAGAGATCTTTGTGGCATAATTCATTTACATTACAGTGCGGAAACCCTTCAGAAGCACTGCAAAGGCTTGTGGGAGTCAGGGTAACAAAGGAGTTAAGGGCAAGGGATGTAATTGCTAGGCAGAAGCCCAGGAATGAACTGGAGGATTATTAGGTATGGGTTGGAGAAATATGGAACTGGGTTTGTTTTTTGTTTGTTTTTTTGGGGGCGGGAAGAGGGGGATTGTGAGGAAGTTTGTGAATCTCCCCTATTCAAAGCCTGGCTGACTCCTGGTCTCTCCCATTCAGACAGACACATCTTCCTCTGTCCCAGTGTGTCCCTGACCACGCAGAGCTTGCCTTAATGCTCTCACTCTACTTTCTCTTGCACCCCCAATCCAGCAGGGATATAAAATCCTGTGTAATTGGTTAACCAGTTAAACATTATGTTTAATTGGTTAACCAATTAAAGGAGTGGGGAGCTCCCCCTCATGATGGACAAGGGCTGCTCAGGCCAGTTGGCCGGAGTAGCCTAGCCTGCAGTGTGCCACCTGGACCGGGCTCCAGCCCCTACTGGTTAACAAGTTAACCATTCACATCCCTAAAATCTAATCTGTGTAAACCTCCCCACTCCCCACCAGCAGCCCTATATTCCCCATGCCGGCCATCCCTCCTAAATTCCATACTTCTTCACTTGGTCTTGAGGGCATGGTGCTGTGAGGAAAGCAGCTTCTCCTCCTGTCTCTCTGAGGCTGGCTGTCCTGGGCCTAAGCCAGCTACCATCTCTTCTGGTGCCACAGCAACCCCTAGTGGGCAAAAGATTTTCCCAAAGAACCTCTCTGGCAAAATCTATTTTCTGCAGGGAGGAGGGGGGAAAAAATCTGAGCATGCTCACTGGTGCAGAATTCCCCCAAAAGTTAAGCCATGGAAGAGTGGAAGTCTTTGCAGGATTCAGCCCTTAATTTCTATCCTGGAGGACCTTCAGTAATGGCCTCTGAACTTTTCAGATGTTATTTTATAGTACCTTTTTTTTAATGCATAAATACTTAAACTTTACAAAAGATGATGTTCCTTTTGCTTTTATTGCAACAAGCTTTTCCTCTACTGCGAAATAGTTCTTTTAGGGGATTCTTTGAAAGATGGCACCGGTTATCTTAGTGCATGGACTAGGCTCTCTTTAGAAAAGATTACAAAGGCTTTATAACTTAAGGATGTAAGTGACTAGTTGACTGTCCAATAAGCATATGCTTATTGAATAGTCAACAAGTGACTTGACTAGTTGCTTTCCCCCCCTTGCTGCCTCTATCAAACCAGTTCCCCCCAGCACAGTCTCCATGGGGAAGGGGCAGGGGTGCAGTGGGGAACTGGCGGTGCTTCTGCCTTTGAAATGTAGCAAGAGCCTGTCGGGCTCTTGCTACATTTCAAAAGCAAAGCACACATGTGAGGAGCACAGGGTCAGTGGGGGACTACTTGAGTACCCCACTAGCCGGGTGCTGCCCGCAGCACTTTTGCCTTTGAAATGTAGCAAGAGCCCTCCAAGAGGGCTCTTGCTACATTTCAAAGGCAGAGGTGGCCTTATTGAGTAATCGAATAGTCAATGAAAACTGCATGGACTATTTGATTAGTTGATTAATATAAATTTAACATCCTTATTATAAATTCCAAATTTTCCATTCATAAGAAGCAGCAATGATTTTCCTGAGCAAAACAAAATATCCTAGTTATTATTCTCAAGAAACTGAAATTGCCTATTAAAGGGCCTGAAAGGCCAACTGATGCCATAGACAAGAATTTTCTAGGACTCAGGGCTAGATGTGTCCATTTTGGATGCAGACATATATAAGATTGTGCCCTCTCAGAACTCCTGACTTTAGCCTGCTTAGGGTGTATTTCTCCAGCCTTCAGCTCCACTTGTGGCCCAGGGCTTTGGGCTTCATTTCCCCAAACGGCAGGGGGGGAAACCTTTTTTGGGTCTCGGCCACTGATGCACAGAAAAATCAGTTGGGGACCACACACAAGTGAGAAGCAAAAAACAAACAAACAAACAAAACCAAACCTCACGGATGTGGCCCCCGAGTGAGAAGGAGAAAGACACTGTCCACATTTCCACATCAGGGACTAGAGGGGCCTAGCCTGGTAGCTTTTGTGTGCTCCAGCCCCCCCCCGTGGACAGGAGCTGCTGCCACCAAGCAGCCCCTATTCATTGTGGCCCAGGCAGTTAGGGAAGAGCAGCCTCTGTCTGTGGTGGGCCCAGGCTCACCAGGGGCAGAGGCTGCTCTGCATCCTGCAGAACAGCCCCTGTCCATGGTGCTGCCTGCTCCTCTCCCCCCCGCCGCCCCTCACGGAAAGGAGCTGCTGCCGGTTCACAGCCCAGCTCTTGCTACATTTAAGCTTTAGAGCTACAGCGGAGGTACCTCTTGCCAGTGGGTGCAAGCCAGGACTGAGGCTACCTCCCTTATTGACTATTCATGTAGTTGATAGAATTTTTATTAACTACTAGGGATGCTAGTGAGTAGTTGACTAGTTAACTACCCGATAAGCATAATCTTATTAGGTAGTCGACTGGCATATCAAATACTCGTGCCCCCTCCCCCCCCCCTCTATGAAAGGCAGCAAGGGTGGGGGCCAACAGGAGCTGGTGCTGGTGGGGAGCTGGCTTAAAAGTTGGCTCCCCCCCAGCACCAGCTCCACGGTGTTGCCTACTCCTCTCCTTCCCTCCCCTCCTCACAGACAGGGGCTGCTGCAGCTGCCAAGCAGCCCCTGTTCATGGTAGCCGGGGTTGGCCGTGCACAGGGGCTGCTCTGGCAGCAGCCCTGGCCACTGCAGACAGGGGCTGGTGCTGGAGTAGCCTCTGTTTGTGGCGGCTAGAACAGAGGCTTCTGGACTCAGCGCGAGCTAGGATGAAGGAGTTTCAGCTTGCACTGATCCAGGACGCTGTGCCTCTCCTCTGCATTTTAAATGTAGTAAGGGCCCATTGGCTCTTACTACATTTAAAATGCAGACCTGCAGCACAGGTGGCTCCGGGAGCCACCACAAGCCAGGCCTGTTCAGTCCCAGCTCAAACTGGCTCATGGAGCTACCCTCACTGCGGCTCTGCAGAGTGGTCCTTATTAACTAATTGTGTAGTCGATACAAATTGTATCGACTACACAATTAGTCAGATAACCGCAATTCTTCAAGTGGTGTCCCTGTGGGTGCTCCACTCAGGTCTCGGTGTCTCCTCGTGCTGCTGACTGGAGATTTTTGGTAAGCAGTGCCCCTCGTGCCGTGCCTGCGTACCCAACGTCTTGCGCCCCTGTCGTTTGTCAAATGTGCACACGGCACGAGCCCTGTCAGTTCCTTTTCTACTGTCCTTGGCTAAAAACGGTGTCAGAACAGTGCTCTTCTTCCTGACAGGAAAAACAAAATTACTATAATTAATTTAGACTTTTCCCTCATAGTTGAGTCATTTAATGTAGTTTTCAACATTCATTTATTAAAAAAAAGAGAGTGAGACGAGCGCCACCATCGCAGCTTTTTTTCTTCAACATGCTGGGTTCTCTTGGCTTCAAAAGATGCAACTCATGCAGAGACTTAGTGCCTATTTCTGATGGCCATGCCTCCTGTGTTAAATGCCTGGGAGAGACTCATGCAGCACTTAAGTGCCCACACTGTCAGAACATGACAGCTAAAACCAGAAAAGACCACAAAATGCGGCTCAAAAACCTCTTGTGGGGGAAGTCCCTACAACCTCCATGGGACAAACCTGAGGACACCGGGACAGCAGAAGCCCAGTGACAGGGCTACTTCACCACCCCGCAAAGGCTCATAAGCTTCGTGGGCTTCCCTGGCATACTCATTACCAGCGCTGCCCAGAGCCTCTCATTCCCCGGTGCCGAGAGTCTCCGGCACCGCAGAGAAATGCAAGTCTGCACCAGACAGGAGAGCTGAGTCAGAACCCAAGCACGCGGCACCCACGAAGCTGCATATGCCACCACCACCATCTCCTACAAGCACCGCTATGGTGCCAGAACAGACTGATCAGACCGAACTTGATCACACTGTGGCACCGCAGCATAAGAAAGTGCTGCGCAAGATGCAGCACTTACCAAAATCTCCTCAGCCATGCACACTGCTCAGATCAGGAGCTTGCTCACTGTGCTCCTCAGTGGTGGTCTTATACCCAGGGGTATGCTCATATGCCAGAAAGGGCTCCCCACTCTCCTACGTTGCTCTTACCAAGAACTGACTATGGCAGCGGGCATAGGAGCAGATTTTCATTGTGCCATTTATCTCTGTCGGGATCAATGGCTTCCTGGCATTCATATTGGGATCATTCCCTACAACAACACCCCATGTGGCCCAACCAACCGGGGATGTATCCTCCACAACAGTTTCAGCCTCAATGGGCCCCCTGGGAACCATGGCAAGGGTACCGACCACGTCCCTCCCATGCCTACCACTCAAGAGATACAGCTCCTATATCACAACAGCACACGTCTATGCGCTCCCCGGCCATATCCGCATATTCCTCACTGTCTCACCTGCCCTCAGTAATAACACAAGCGGGTTCCAATGATAACGATAACTTAACTCATTCGGCCTCGGAGAGTTCCTCCCACGACCCCAGATCCACTAGACTAGACGAGACAGTCTTCCAGATATTGCCCTCTCCATCAGCAGATGATCTAAAACAATTTTAAGAACTATTTAAGTGGCTAGCTCAATCACAAGACATTACACTCCAAGAGGTACAAGATAAGCAATACAAATTACTGATGATACTACAACCCATGGCATCCTCAAAGATAGCTCTACCCATCAATGAAGCTATCCTAGAGCCATCAGTGGCAAAATGCAGCCTGTATCCCCCCAACAAACCTCTGGATGGATAGAAAATATTTTGGCCCTGAAAAAGATATGGACTTCCTCTTCGCACATCCCCAGCTGAACTCACTGGTTATAGACTCGGTTAATCACAAGGCTAAGAACCCACAATTTAAGTCTACACCCCGTGACAAAGAGCATAAACAGCTAGGCACCTTTGACCACATGGTGTACTCTTCTGCCACCCTCCAATTCAGGATATCAAATTATACAGCCCTCCTGGCCAACTACAATCATGCCAACTGTACTAAACTACAGGAGCTGCTGCAGGACCTTCCTGACGTTAAGAGACTGCACCTTCAGTCCATCATTAAGGAGGGTTTTTCTATAGCAAAAATGGCCCTCCAGGCCGCAATAGATGTCGCTGACACTGCGGCTAGAGCCACAGCCACAGCCATCGTAATGTGTAGGACCTCATGGCTGCAGTCTTCAGAGGTCCCAAAAGAATTGAAATTGAGGGTGGAGGACCTCCCCTTTGATAGAAAACAGCTATTTGCCACTATGACAGATGAGGTCCTACACTCAATGAAGGACTTTCGCACTACACTCTGCACTCTGGGATGTACACCCCACCTAATAAAAAAGGCAAGTACACCCCCTACCAAAGGCCAAGGGACTATCATTATAGCTATTACAGACAACACCAGAGGCCATATGACCACAGGCCTAAGAAATGCCCTAACAGGAGGAGGATGCAGCAAAATCAGTCCTCAACCACTCAATCGACCTCACATGAACAACAAATCTGAAGTCTTGGTCGGGGGTCTGAGAGACCACCCCAGAGCTCCAGTGTATTCTCGTAGATCTTGTAGGTATTTGTCTCTGGGATTTGTCTGTGGGATTGGAGCAAATCCGGTTGTATCTTAGGGCTTGACTGTATATAATAGATTGAGAAATGTGCCTGGGATGGAAGCTATATAGAGCATTCTTCAAACTGAAATACCCACCTGGAGATGTGAAAAAAACAGACTGACAGAGCCAAAAAAGTACCTAGACATGAACTACTTTAAGACTTGCACATTATCAACCAACCAAACAACGAAAGTGCTAATGGTTCTTGATGTCTGTGTAGAATCTGGTGTTGGTCATCTTCCTTTCCAAGTGCAAAGTAATGGTTCTTATCAGCCTCTTGTAACCATTTAGTCTTTAAGGTACTACTAGACTATTTGTTGTTTTTTAAGTCTTTCCTGTTACAGACTAACTGGGTTAGCCCTCTGAAGCTTATCTTCTCACTGTCTCTTTTTTCTTCCTCCCTCCATTTTTTTTCCTTTTCCCTCCCCCTCCCTCCTTCCCTTATTTATTCTTGGATCTGGACTTCCAACACTCTGGTCATCTGAAGAAGTGAGTTGTGCCCACGAAAGCTCATGATACCATCTACATGTTTTGTTAGTCTTTAAGGTGCTACTAAACTATTATTTGGGAGCTATATGGCCATAGTAGAAAGATTTCCTGAGGAAAAGTTTGAGGAGAGTTTGTTAACTATCATAGATTGTGTAAAGTCAATGCTAATTAACCAACTGGGCAATTCAAGTGATGTTTTGCATTCGATAATTAGGGTTGGAATTGAGATTTACCTTATAATTTATTGATTTGGTTCATAACTTGACAGTAGCAATTTAGACAACTTGCCATAAGTTATTATGTCTTTGTAGTTGACACATATATACTGCTCTGCATCACCCTGGCTTGCTAAATCTGTATGTAATTTCACTACAAACACTTTTATACATTTTTGGAACTGTAAATGTATTGTAAAGCAATTCTTTAAATTACTTGAGAATTGATAGGATTCAAACTATATTATTATTAGCAGCCTCCATTTGGATACAGATCTTGTCAGTTATTTACTTTGGAAATATGTAAGAGTTAACTATATAAATGTGCTTTCACTACCTGCTCCTTACATGGAATCTTTATCCATTTAAATATAGGGTGCATAATTCTTCTCTAACTTACACTGGTGTGATTCAGAAGAGTGGTGGAATCACTCTAATATAAGTGTAAGGAGAATCATTTCTACAGTAGGGGAAAACTACTTAATATGGGGTTTGTGTATTGTAACTTCAAGCATTGCTGAAATTAGATATTGTGATTGACAGGCTACCTTAATACTCATTTTTTAAGTTTAAGGGTATCTAATGAAATTAATCATAGCCTGAAGGAGATGGTTCAAAACCTGCTAAGAATTACATTTGTCGGTGCAGGTTTTACAGCTCACCTGGACTGATTTGCTACTGGCAAATATATCACTGTCAGGTAGATCTGTAAACTTTGCATTTGCAATCTTCTGAACTATCAATACAAACCCCCAGCATCAGCATGAAAGGCTAAGGGACTAATGGAAATGTTGATGCAAGATTTTCATCTCAGCAGTACTTCTAATAAGGATGTATTGTTATGCCTCCATTTTATTTAATACTTGTTGTTTAGTCCATCTCAGGAACTCAAGCAGAAAGAGAGAATATTTTTTTTTATTATTTTTTTACTTCTTCTGAATAAAACAAGAAACCTCTAAGGTTAGAAACTGGGAGGAATTGAAATATGTACAGGATTTCACACAGCCTGCACCCAGATTCCATGCTATTACTAGTGAACCAGTTACCAAACTGCATGTTAGCAAAAGCATAAATTTTGCTTGGTTGGACAATCAGGGTTGCACTGGGGCCCATGTCACCCATTTAGAATCTTAAAAACATAAAAAGAACTTCAGGATACAGTCTCCAGCATTTCTTGCCATTTTCACATTACATACAGTGCTATCAGTAACACAGGCCAGCACTCCTTAACACATTGGCTTCCATCTGCAACACATACAAAAAGCAATCAATATGCCAATTTCATGACACTCATGCTATAATACAAAAACATAATAGCAATGCCTTAAACACGTGACCTTATGTCAACATACTAGCACGTGACTATCACACATCCCAGTTATTCATAAAATTAATTTTAACTGCCTTAATATTGCAGAGGATAATGTTAATATTTTGTATGAGAGCATGAGATTCACTAAGTTCAGCTGTGTATTCTTTTTTTAGTATTTATGTCCAGTAACTCTGTATTTCAAAACTGGGAGGTGTCACTCCAAATCTCTACACTAAATTTGACTTTTGATATTAAGTCCCTGCTGCATTCAGCTTCTCATTGTATCAGAAGTTGCCACAAACCCCACATGGTGCCATACATGCATAGTAGTAGAAGTAATACTAATAATAGTATTTACACACTGGTTATCAGAAGGTGTCTAAGTATTTTACAGAAGTGCATAATATTTTCCATTTTATGTATGGGGAAATTGAGACCGAGACAGATCAGTGACTCTTGTCTTACCTGTGAGAAGAAATCAGTGGCTGTGCTAGGCATGTGACCCAGAAGTCTTAAGTCCCAATCTCCCGTTCTTACTCAAAGTACATTTTTTTTAAAAATTGAGAGGTGGAATTGTAGCTTCAACTTCCAAAGCAGTCATGGGGATTTGGATGCACTTTTGGAAATTAATGGAAGATGTGTGTCTATATCCTCTAGGCTGCTTTGAATATCTCAAACTATGTGGCTAACTTTTGGTTAATGCTAGGTAATACAGTGGCCTAGGCAAGCGTAATACACCCTGGCCTTATTCAGAGGCACTGCAGCCATCCCCTGTGGGATGGCATTCCACAGCTGTCTGCGTGTATACACAGCTATGGTTCATTATCCAAGGATGTAAATAAGTGCTAAAGAACACAGACTCTTTCCAAAAATTACTTGTCTTAAAAATAAATTAAAACACTTCCTGACAATTCTAAACCTTCTTTTTCCCAAAGCTTGACATACCTTTTGAAAATCAAAATAGTCCCAACAGAATACAGTTCTCAGTGCATATAATCTTAAAACAAAACAAAAACCCTCACAGGCTCTGAGATGACATAAGTAATTTTAAAGCCTTTATAACTAACTGATACATTTTGGTCATAAGGCCTTTTCCACAGGAGTCTTACAGAGACATTTCTACCTTGAATGTAAATACTGGTGATCCAATGGGAAATCATTGCTGTAATTCTCCACCAGGCAGCTGGTCAGATCACATGAAGGTTTTCTGCTTTCTGGCAGCACTTAGATGCCATCTGAGGTGGATTTAGTTCTTCACAACAAATCCAGCATTAGAGCAGTCAGTTGAATGGGAAGACACAATGAATGCAGTTTGGTTGCAGTATGTCAGACTATGTTATGCATTAAAATATTATTTGCATTTCTTAGCCTTCAGCACAGTCACTGAAGGCACATATATTTGTGCATTTTCCCCTTTCAGCTGTTTAATTCTCAAACAATCCCATGAGATGCTCCTGTGCTATTTACTCCTCCTGTGAAAGTCTTTAGCCTAACCCGCCTCCCTGATCTCTTTCCTTCATAAATGCCAACTCATGGACTTCTGCTCCCATATGTGTCAAACTGTTCATCAATCTGCCCCACAAAAGCGATTCACTCTTCTTTATCCGCTGGGGGAGGCCTGGGTATGGTGAAAAACTCAAAATTTCCCATTGATTTTTCCCACAGAAACGGTCTGTTCCTCACTCAGTCTTTTGCTGTAAAATAATTTCAGTTCTCCACTGACAAGCAACGATGACAACTGCCTTACCTTCCAAACACATCTATTTTTCAGTTGTCATGGAAATTAGTTAGCACTGCAAATCAGATGTCATTGCACTGGGATGCTTAATAGACTTCATTCTTTGGAGTCCATTTTAGATGTGGAGAAGTATTTGTGACATTTGTGATTTTTCACACCTTCTTTGTGAGCACTTAGATTCCTCCAAGTTTGCATCATCAAAATCTTGCTCCTTTCTTGTCCCAAAAAAGGACATAAAGTGCAGTTCATCAGTGGAATGAGGAAAGGGAATATAAGATCTACAAAGGGAAAATTCAGATGGAGAGTATGGATTCTTCTGTGATGTACACTAGTGTGAATGGAGTTCCACTGGTTCAAAACTGGTATATGTGATAGGAGAATCAGGGTCAGATTCAGCATTGTCTTTGCATCTTTATTCTGGATGAATAACATTATTGATGACTAAATACCTTTAGAAATCTGACCTTTAAAACTCAGGTCTCACAGGGCCACATGCACCCAGTCAGCCTTTATTCTGGTTGCTCTCTTTAGTAACCAGTTCCTTTCATCCTTCTGTCCCAGGTGATAGCATGGAAATTACTACCCTTCTCAGTTGTTCCCTTTGTGTTGTGGCTGATTGCACTGGAACATGCAAGAAATCCCATAATGGACATTTATAAAATAACGTGCCCTTTTTGGATGTTTTGCATTGTTGATTTCCCCATCAGTGCAGCTTAGCATAGGGCTACTTAGAAAATGGGTTTATAAATTATCTTTTCATTTATGACCCTGAATGTGGCAGTCATTAAATGGCACCCTCACGTATGTCAGTGTATATCCACAGTGACTCCAGATTAACACTGAGGGCAAGATTTGACCCAGTCCACATCCAATACAAACACACACTCTTTTAACAACTGTTAAAAAGAAGCTGTTTGTTTGTGTTTTTCATATTTTTTTCTTTCCTAAGACTCCAGCCAGTGATTTTTAGTGAACAGAGTCTAAATGAACAGGTTCTCCTTTCACATGTGTAGAAAAGTGTCTGTTTCTTACATGTAACTATGGTAGTGACCTACTGCCTTTGTGGTTGTACATTACCTGAACCACTTCCAAACTAACAGATGCACAATTCCTATTGGTTTTGATTTTGGCCCATGGCAAATGCAGTGATGGACAGATGTGGAAGAGATGGATCATTTAATGACCTCTAATTAGAAACGGGACATTAATTTTCTTTTTCATAGGATTTGTTCTACATACTTACCCTTGATTTCTGTGCAGTAGTCTGGGGAAACATGAGCCAGCTAGGAATATATTACAGAATTAGGAAGCATGACAGTCATGCGTAGTGCTGTAGTCCTAGTCTAACCAGTGAGCTGCCTGGGAATGTTTTATACTTATGCTCCTGTGCAGTCACTTAATGGCCATGCTGGGTCAGACAAATGGTCCATCTAGGCCCAAATTTTGTCTTCTGACAGTGGCTGGTGCCAGATGCTTCAGGGGAAACGCACAGAACAGGGCAACTATCGAGTAATACATCTCATTGTCCAGTCTCCGCTTCTGGAAGTCAGAGGTCTAGGAGCACTCTGAGCAAGGGGTTGCATCACTCAATATCTTGACTAACAGCCATCATTGAACCTATCTGCCATGAACTTATTTAATCAATTTTTTAACCCTATTATACTTTTTGGCCTTCACCCAGCAATAAGTTCAACGGGTGGACTGTATATTGTGTGCAGAAGCACTTTCTTATGTTTATTTTAAACTTGCTACCTCTTAATTTTATCAGGTGACTGCCTCCCAGCTCCTGTGTTATGTGAAGAGGTAAATAATGTGTCCCTATTCATTTTCTCCACACCACTCATGATTATAAAGACCTCTGTCATATTCCCTCTTAGGGTAGGTCTACACTGCATGCTTATGTTGAAATAAGCTATTCTGGAATAGTTATTCCAAAATAGCTTATTTCGAAATAGCATGTCTATACTGTAAGGAAGCCTCAAAATTAGTCCAAGGCCAGCTTCCCTAATGTAGACATGGTATCTCGATTTAGAGTCGCCGGAGGCACTGAGGAGGGCCCTGGTGAAGAGCTATTTGGAATAGTAGCAGTGGAGCGTCTACACACGCCCTATTTCAAAATAGCTTTTTCAGAATAGGCGTTATCCCTCATAGAATGAATTTCACAGATTTTGGAATAAGCCATCCGTTATTTTGAAATAACAGAATGGCTATGTAGACACTCACATTGTTATTTTGAAATAATGCTAGTTATCGTGAAATAACACTGCAATGTAGATGCACCCTGAGTCATCTCCTTTCTAACCCAAAGAGTTCCAATCTTAGTAATTGCTCCTCCTATAAAGTTGTTCCACACCATAATATTTCTTCTTGGTTTTTTTCTCAGTATCTTTTCCAATTCCAACATCCAAAACGTTAACATTCCAATTCTGTGCTTTATTTACTCTCTCTCAGCCAATTACTGATCTGTGAGAGTAACTTCCCTCTAAGGATGTTAAGAGGTGGGTAATTTGCTAATCGTGTAGTTGATAGAATTTTTATCGACTGCACAATTAGTCGATAAGGAAGAAGCACTCAGTCCCAGCTCATGCCGGCTCCGGGACCTACCTCCGCTGCGGCTCTGCAGTTTAAATGTAGTAAGAGCCAAGCAGGCAGGCAGCCCAGCTCCTTCTACATTTAAACTGCAGAGGCGCAGCGGGGGTAGGTCCTGGATCTGGCGCAAGCTGAGACTGACCCAGGCTGCCTGCCCAGCCAGAACAGCTCCTGTCCATGGCAGCCTGAGCTGGCCGTGGGCAGAGGTTGCTCTGGTAGCAGCCCCTGTCCTTGGGGGTCCCAGCTCCATGCTGTGACACCCCTCCCCCCCACGGGCAAGAGCTGCTGCCAGAGAAGCCTCTGCCCACAGTGAGCCTGGGCCTACCACAGGCAGAGGCTGCTTCATGGCAGATTCCCCTTGCTGTCCCCCTCTGCCCCCTAGAGGGGGCAGGTAGCACCACAGAGATGCTGCTGGGGGAAAACCAGCTTTTAAGCCAGCTTCCCCCTAGCACCGGCTCCTGCTCCCTCTCCCCCTTGCTGCCTCTGATACAGCCTAGGCTTATTGGTTAGTCAACTACTCAACTATTCTCTTACATCCCTACTTCCCTCCCTAAAGATGTAGCTAGGTGCCTACTGGAATTTTAGGAGCACCATTAGATGACTAAATTCCTTAACAAATCTGACCTTTAAAGCTCAGGCCTCACAGGGCTACATGTGCCCCGTTGGCCTTTACTCCAGCTGCCCTCATTGGTAACCAGTTCCTTTCGTCCTTCTGTCTCAGGTGATAGCATGAAAATTCCTGCCCTTCTCAGTGTTCTCCATGTGTTGTGGTTGACTGCACTGGTCATTGGCATGATTAGCTGGGGTGAGCATAAAGACTTTTAATACATAGAAACCATCCAAAATGCTTTCAATTTAGGTGAAGATAAGGAAGGTAGATAGGAGCAAATTTAGCTGGCACTAGTAGAAGCTATTCACCAGCTTTTTTTCAAACCACCTGTCTTTTTTTACTCAAGGAGGTGCCATTTTCTTGCTCTTTCTCTTATGAGGTGCATATGCCCACTAATGGAATGGCCATGGGGGGGGGGAGGAGGAGAGCGCAAATATTTTGTGTATTCTTTTTAAATTAAGAGACCACTTACAATGTTCTTTCTGAGCAAGCTCTGCACATCACTCAGCTATTTTCTTTTCTCATTGCTTAAGAGAATAATGTCAAGGCATGTAGCATAACCATTAACCATCTTTCAGCAAGCAGTCTGATTTGGTTGCAAAGGTCTTTCTTATGGTGCTGATGGTAAGAATGAACAACTTTTACCCTGAGAGACTGGTAGGAGAGAGCTAAGAGGCTGAGAAATAGCCCTTACTTTTAGTTAAAGAATATGAACATGAGATTGTTCTTCATTTCTCTTTTTGCCAGCTCATCTGGGAGATGAAAGTAGAGGTTTCAGATTCTGGTTTCACTGTACTTGTATCAAGAGTGCATAGTCATGACACCTTGATGATTAAGGACTGCCCTCTACTCCCTAGGAGTATTTTTGGGTAATCCTTTTCCATCAAGTGATTTTTTTCTGAATCTCTGAATGCTGATGTGAAAATAGTCTCATTTCTCATGGTGAATAATGATAAAATTGTGAAGAATCACTAAGAGAATTATTCTGGTTCTAAAAGTGAATGGTAATAAAAGCTCTTTACTTCCTGATACTCTGCCATATGTTCTTCTTGATTAAACAACCAGTGTTTTGGCTTAAGGCTTTGGATTTGACCAAAATTTTTACTTACGGGAGCATTTGCAAAATATTAGAGACAAAAGGGAGGAGGATTTTTAATAAACTTAAGGCAAATAACTCTTTTAAAATATTTTTCTGACAAAATTAGTCCAGTGGTATAGAAAGCGAGACTGGAAGATAATTAAAAACTTCAGCAGGGATTGTTGAGGAGGGGAAGAGAGATGTTCTGACACTTTTGACTGACCTACAGCTAAAAATGTAAATTGTAGAGAAGTTACAGGAATGAACATGCTGTGTTAGGTTACCAGAGGAGGGCATCTTCTGGGATGCTTTGAGTGAAAACTGCTCCCAAAGGTCACTTTCACTGGAAGACTTTGAATTGTTGTTTTTAGCAATGTTTACCATTGTTAGATCCTCCAAGCACCTAAGGCATAAACAGAATGAAAAAATCTAGACCAAGGGGTTCTGAAGGTAGGAGATCACAATGCATTCTAGTGAGGGAATTCACTTTAAGTGCAATTAGGGTGCAGCACAAAAACTTTGAGAAACACCACTGGATGGTTTATTTACCTGCACATCCACAAGCAAATCTACGGGCAGCTCCTGTACGCCATGGACCAGGACACCACTTCCTGCAGTTCCCAGTGGCTGAGAACAGTGATCTCTGGCCAATGGGAGCTGCAAGCGGACATACCTGCAGATGCACAGGTAAATAAAGCTTCTGGCAGTCCCCCAGGATCTAACGCTGGTGAACCGCGTCCTGCCCATGGGCTGCTTATTGCCCACCCCCGCTATAGGCAGTCTGTGTAGAAGGGAACTCAGTGCTGTTTCCTTGCTAAGAAGTAGATATTTGTCCCTGCCCTCTTTGCTGTCAAAGAATGGCCAGTTTGCAGGTAATAGTCCTCCAGCCTTGTTTACATTTGGCTGAGGCCTCCATTTGCTGTTTGTCTCTTAAGCACTGGTTTGGCCACTCCTCAGACTTCTTTTTGGCTAAGTCTACACTTACAATATTAAAGCGCTGCAGCAGCAGCATTTTAAGTGAAAGTGTGGCCACAGCACCAGTGCTGGGAAAGATTTCTCTCAGCCCTTTATATAAGAAGTCACCTAAATGTGGAGCATTGCTCCAAGTGCTGGGAGCTTGGTTCCCAATGCTGGGAGCCCATTTACACTGCAGCTTTATTGCACTATACCTTGATGCACTCAGGGGGGTGTTTCCCACACCCCTGAGCAAGAAAGATGCAGCACAGTAAAGAGGCAGTGTAGACATGGGCTTACTCATGATTGTAGCTTATGTTTATAACTTCATGAACAATGTTGCTGTGTGCTTTTTGCCATGATGTTATTGATCAGCAATGTATTTGTTTTAAAATGACATCCTACAACTATCCTGGGCACACAGCATATTACAACTATGCACAGAGTATGGATATTACAACCAGGTATAGGGACACATTCTGTCACATCAACCTCATTCCTCTAGACTATGCTGCCTTTCAGAAAGATTGACTTTCAAAAAGTCAATCTATGAGCTAAAAGATATGCATAGATAAAGCAAAATACAAGCAAAACAATACTGGTGAGGTCAGAAAAGTCTAGATCCATACAGCAATTACACTGACGTGGTAAAATTATCATCAAAGGCATTGCATGTTATTATCAATATCAGATCATTGCCTGTCTGGATAATCACTAGATTGTGTGTTTGTTAAAAGAGTGGTTGAGAGCTGATATGCTCTTATTATAGGTAATTGCTCTTTACAATGGCTGGATGTCTCATGTGAAAATGAATCAGTGATCCCCACTGTAGCAGAATCAATTTAATAATTGGAGAGCATGGCTAGTGCCTTTGATGTTGAAAGGAAGAAATTCAATAAGAAGTCTCATCAAGCTTTCTAACAGAGCAGAAATAAGGGCTGCAGGCAGGAACACATTGACCCCACAGGTCAGAGAGGGTTTATGGATTTGTGTACCTTGGAAAGTAGGTAGAATGTAGCTGTACAGGATGTTCAGCTGTTAGTCAGTTACCTTAGGGGACGTTAGAATATGGTAGTGAAGACTTCTAAAAATACGAATGTTTCAGCCAGACATCAAAGATTTCTTCCTTACACAGACTTTTTATGAGAATATTATCTGTGTACTGAGGAGATGTCAGGGCAGTATTTCAGTGGCTGAACTGATGGAGACTGGAAACTTATCCTTGACAGATTCATTTTCATATTTATTAACCAATTTGTGTCCTGCTGATCTATATGTTTCTAGCAATGAGATACCCATATATCCTTGTATTAATAGCTTAAGGATAGTAGTCTGCAATGAAAAAAAAATCCTAGGAGAAGACCAGCTGCCAGGTGAATAGCACACAGCATTAGGAAGAGAAATCTTGTCCAAACAGATGAAAGCAAATCTGTAGTCTCATTTTACAGATGCCATAGGAGAATTACAGTGTACGTGGAACCTTATCTGAATAGCATGGCACTATTTACCTAGAAGGATGAAGGTTGGAATCAACCCATGCCAAACTTTGAACCTGTCATTCCAAGGATTCCTGAGTAATCCAAGCTGGATGTGTGATTTTTGTTAACCTTAATACGGTCTCTTGTGTCAAACCCTAACCAGAAAATACTAGTACCGATCATTAATGAATCAGTGGAAAAATAACTACAAAAATCATAATAAAGAGAGTTATGGCTCCATACTAAGACCATAATCAGGTTCCATTATAAGAGCCATTTTCATACTGGTTCTCTGGCTAACAAACTTGCCTTAGATTAAAAATAGTCATATTTACTTTTCAAGGGTGCGATTTTTTTTTTGCCAAGTTTAAAGAAAATTGGTCAAGTCTTTACGTTACTGGCCAAGATACTATCCGAACACAAGATACGCTCTGCCCAGGGTCAAGGGAGGACCTTCAGGGAGCAAGTTATAGCAGCATGATTATTATAGTGCTTTTATGCTAGCAGCAGCCCATCATCTTGAGTAGAAGGAGAAATATTGGAGTAAATCCAGCTGCATAGTACTGTTTTCATTCTACAGAGGTGTGTGGGGTGGGGATGGGAGGACAACAGAGAATAAGCTAAGCTTTTGAACAGCCACCATTGTAGGTACAGCAGATTACCAGAGATCCTAGGACTCTGTTCGCAATGGAAAAACGCAGAAAAACATGAAATTTGCATTTTTACAGAGAATTTTTAGTGCTTCCATAAAGAAAACCATACATTAACTAAATTTTATTGAAAGGACTAGTGTCGCTTAGTCAATGCAACGAGTAATCCTGTGGTGCCTTACAGACTAACAAAATATATATAAAAGCTTCAGAGGGATAGCCGAGTTAGTCTGTAACAGGAAAAACTTTAAAAAAAACACTCTAATCTTCCTGGACTCTCATTAATGGATCTCCAAGTCACCATTTTGTTTCAGACCAATTCCACAAGCCAAATACAAAGAGAAGGGTTGGAACTTAACTTCATTCACAAGTTTAATTCTTATGCAAATGGTGGGATATTGTTTTCCACATCTTAATGACTTAACCAACCAATCAATCAATGAAGGTGCTAATCGTTCTTGATTTCTGTGTAGAATATGGTGTTGGTGGTCTTCCTTTCCAAACTAATGGTTCTTATCAGCCTCTTGTAACTATTTAGTCGTTAAGGTGCTACGAGACTATTTGTTGTTTTTTAAGTCTTTCCTGTTACAGACTAACTGGGCTATCCCTCTGAAGCTTATCTACTTACTGTCTCTTTTTTTCTTCCTCCCCTCCATTTTTTTCTTTCTCCCCCCATACCTCCTTCCTTTATTTATTCTTGGATCTGGACTTCCAACACTCCTGTCATCTGAAAAAGTGGGTTGTGCCTACGAAAGCTCATGTTTAGTTAGTCTAGTAGCAGCTCAGAGACTATTTCTTGTTTTTTAAAATATATGTAGTATCATGAGCTTTTGTGGGCAAAACCCACTTCTTAGTCTACATGTTTAGTCTTTGAGCTGCTACTAGACTGTTGTTTTTTAATATATATATATATATAGTATCATGAGCTTCTGTGGGCAAAACCCACTTCTTCAGAGGAGCTGGAATGGAAATGACAGGAATCCAGAATTTATAACAGAAAAAGATGGTGGGGCAGGGGCAGGGGGAGGGAAGAGAAGTACCGGTACGAATGAGGCTAATTGAATGGGCTAGAAGTGTCCCATACTTAGCTATTGATGTAAATGAGGTGTTAAATGCATGGAAGGCTGGCTTTAAGCAATGCCTGGTAAGTCGTCTAATTGTAAATAAGTATCAGTTGAACACAATATTTTATTAATGTATGTATATTGTGGTTAGGAAAACTAAATATTTCATTTTAACTGCAGAAAAACATTTTTTTTTAAATTGAGAACTTGGGGGGTTATCATGGAAAAACTAGAATACCTGTTGATCAGTCAGTTGCTGAAATACCTCCAGTATCTTTGGCAATTGGTACAAGCTAGAGCAGCCTTTATTTTACTCTATCATTTGCCCAAGTCTGGTCCAACACCTGGTGGCCCCTGGACTGGCGGGGGTAGAGTGGAAATTGAAAAGATTCTTAAAGCCATGTTTCAATTAGCCCACTCTGAAACTGTACTCAGCAAGTTCCTCACTGGAAAATTTAGTCCACGGGTGTTTAAAAATTACATCTTTGAAAGTATGTTCAGTGTCCAAATTTTGTGAGTACCTCCAGCTAAACATGGTTAGACTATAGCCCTCCCAACAAAAACAAACAAACAAAAAACCTCACTGCAATGGCCCCTGACAGAGAAGGAGAAAGACACTTCCCACATTCCTCTTGCATACCAGAGACTAGGGCCACCCAGTCTAGTAGGGGCCGGATCCAAGCAAGCCTGGTGTGGGGGTGGGGGGTGATGTCACATCTGGCCCCAGAGGTTCCCAATTCCTGTGTTAAAGGGTCATTCTAATTAACAATTTTCTTCTCCTCTGTGCCACTGTGAGCCAGTACCATAGAGGGCTACAAAACTGTATCTGATAAGGAGAGAGAAATCTAACCTGACCCACAAGTTTACCCAGAATTATGAGCTGAACTGTAAAAAGTATATTATAAATGTTTATGTAAGATGTTATGATATCCATTATATCAAATGTTGATGGGCAAAGATATGGAAGGGAGACTGAATAACTGAATTAGTTTGAACAAAAAAGCCAATTTGGTATGATCCAAGGACTGTATTGAAATAATGTCATTTTGAGAAAAACTGTATGAGCAGATTCTAGTTCCCCATTTTGTCCTTTCTGTTGCACTCCAACATTGCAAGAGGGCCATGAAGCTCAGTTGAACAGTTAGCTCAGAATTCTCTTAGTGTGGAAGAATATATAAGGGGGACAAATCCAACATGCTTGTCCTACCCTTCACCCCACCAGTCACTGGGTCGTGGCTAGGAAAAGGAGTAGGTGGTGCACTATTTCATTTTTTGCAGTCATTAACTAGGCTAATGCCCCTTGGAGCTGTTGCATCTTAGAACAACCCCAAAGCTGCTCTGTTTTTCACTCTGAGATGCATCAACCCCCAGACAACATGAAGATAAGGAAGCTACAACATGGTTTCAAGTCACTTTTACCTCCTCCCACTTCAGCTACACCAGAAAGCAGCTGCAGGTACAAATTGAACCCTTAATTATTTATGTGATCTCTGAATTACTGAAACCATAATCCTATAAGAAACCAATTTACTATTTCTCTTTTAAAAAAGGATTTAAATTGTTTCTCTTAGATTTAGAGCTATTTTTTAATGCAAGGTTTCCTAAATGTAATGTATACTTGCTATGAAAATAGCTTATAAATATTTCACTGAAAGTCTTTAGGATTTAAAGTGATGCATATTATATGTTTATGAAAATGTCTTCTTTTCTAAAAATTGTCAGTTAAAAAAGATATTATTAGAATATTCTGATTCTTCAAAAGCAGGATAGAATTATGTATGTTTGAGCTAGTCAGAGCTCCTGGTGAGATTTTGATTTAAAATTTGACAGGAAGAAGTTGCAAAAACGTAATAATTATAATTAGCAGCAAGGAAAGTTTTTTTAATAAAATGCTTAACATTTGCATTGCATTAAATACCAAGAGTGGACTATGTCATTTTGTTCAACATCATCTCAAGAACTCTTCCATATGTCCTGTTTAGAGAGTTAAACGTTAATTCTTCACCATATCTCTGTTATAAATTCAAGGGCACTATTCACCTATTATAATGCAATTTGTAAAGACAAAAGATTGATTAGTGGTTAGACTGTTAGCTTGGAACTGTGGAAACAAGAGTTGAGTCCCCTGCCTACCAGTCAAGGTGCGTGTGTCCCCCTCGTCTTTGGGGCCACCCATCCGGGCTCTCTGCTTTTGCTACTAAAGCATACATGGCCCTAGTCATAATGTTCAGGTCCCGCTATCAGGGGATATACGCCCCTTGAGGCCTAGTCACCAGAAAAGCCTCCCCTAGCCAGGGGGTGATTGTCCAGGGCAGGGAAAAGGGGGGTAGGGGGACCCGGGCCCTCCCTCTCCAGTGGGTCCCAGCCCAGGGCCCTTTAGGCAGAGACTATGGCTCCTGCCTGCTCGGCCGGGCATCCGGCTGATACACACTGAGCCGCGCTGTCAGTCCTCTGCCCTGGGCTGCTTTCTGGTTCCCCTGTAGCCTGCTGGCCTCCTGGGCCGACCCTCACCCGGGCTGGCGCTGGGGCTGCGGGCAGCTCTTGCCTCCCAGGGAGTGGCAGCTGCTGGCTCTGCTCCAGGGTCAGCTGCGGGCAGCCACTCGGGTCTCAGCTGCTACAGAAACACCGGTGCAGCCTGACCTCCTCCTTCCCCCTGCGGCCTCCCTCGCTGCAGGGCTCTCTCTGCCTTCATACTCTGGCTCTGCAGGGAGCATGCCCAGAAGAGCTGGATGGGTGGGGCCTTCTCAGCCAGCTGGGCCTGGGCTACTCCCTGCCCTTCAGTGTGGGGGCCTGTCAGCCCAGTCACACTACCCTCACACCTTCTGTGTGACCCTGGGCAGGTCATTTAGGCCCAGATACTCAAAGGTATTTAGGCACTTAAATCCCACTGAAATTAGTCAGGTTCATAAACACCATTTGGGAGGGCTGTAATCTCTCCACCTCAGATTGCCAACAGTAAAATGGGGATAACAGCAATCTCACACAGGTTTTATGAGGATAAGTGTATTCAAAACTCTGAGCTGCTCAGATACTGTGGCAAAGACTGCAAGTCAAGTACCTAAGATAGAAGTGTGAATCTCTTTACTGTTAAGATAGGAGAATCATATCATTATATGGAAAAACATGACCTTAGAAAGTGAATAGTTCACTCACCTAGAGAGGTGCATAGATCCCTTTGTGGATACACATTTATATCTGCAAATGCAGATATCTGCAGATAGAAATCCGTACCCACTGAATCACAGGGCTTTCCTTAGAACCACAGTGGCAAAAGCAGCAGAAAATGGGTCCGCCTCTCTCAGGAACCAGTGCCCCATGACAGTAATTCCTCCTATATGGCTGTACTATCCCCGGGCCATCTGCACAGCTGTCTGCATGACTGTGTCCCAGGTCTGGAGTCTGTAATCCAGTCATGCTGGAGAAGCTGCTGGTGCGGAGTCACTGGCTCCTACAAGTGGCGGATCCACATTATGCTCCTTTTACCACCGTGGTGCCCACGAGAACCCTGCCATTCAGTAGATACCAGTTTCAATCTGCAGATAGCCACATCCATGGATATAAATTTGTATTGGCACAGGGCTCAGCATGAGCATGTCTGGTTGTTGGGTTTTTCGCTTTCCGTTTATTCTGTCAATGCATTTCTTACATTTGAAATACATGTAGTAAAACTGGGTTACTTACAAATACAAGTCATTGATATAGGGGTTTTTAAGTGTGTCACTTTTCAGAAAACTCTTCAAAATAGGGTCAGATCACCAGCCCTGCTAAGGTCAATTTATATTTCTGAATAGGGTTACCAGATGATTTAAAAAAAATACCAGACACTTGATCTCCGATGGGAGTGGGGACCAGCTGGGAGGGGAGCGGGGGCTGGCCAGGGGGGGAATGGCCATCAGAAAGCAAGGCTCGCCAGCAGGAAGCAGGGCACTGGGGGGAGCAGAGCTGGGGGAGGGGGGAACTGGCCAGCAGGGAGTGGGGCTGGCCGGGAAGGGAGAGCGGGGGAAGGAACTGGCTGGCAGGAAGCAGGGCTGGCCGGGAGGCGGTTGGAGGGAGCGGGGCTGGCTGGGGGGGGGGGAAAACCAGCTGGCCAGGAGGGGAACTGGTCAGCAGGGAGCAGGGCTGGCCCAACCACATGCAGATCCCAGGGTGCTGCCCATTCTGCGCACAGTCCTGGCAGGGCGCACGGGCGAGTCCGGCCCCAGGGATTCCAGCCCGTCCTGGCCCCGCCCCCCTCCTCTCTACTGTGTAGTTGTGTACTGCCTGGCTGGTAAACATGCTCACGCAGTGTGAACGTGTCTTCCAGCCAGGCAGTATGCAATGACATACTGATACTCATGATAATGATAAAACTTAATTAGAAAATACTGGACATTTATATGTCCGGTATTTTCTCAATTTGTTTTCTGGACAGAAAGCTCAAATACCGGACTGTCTGGTTCAAAACCGGACACCTGGCAACCCTATTTCTGAACTAGCACAAAGTGACCAAAATTCCCCCAAAGAGACAACAATTAACGAATTATCCAGCCTGGCCTGTTGAAATGTTGTGCAGGCAACTTTACACTAGCCCCTTCTTCCTCTTCTGTTAAGGGGAGGTGATATGATCCATTGGGACTGGAATGCTTGTGTTCCACTGATCTCCAGTTGGTGGAAGATGTCACTGGGCTAGTCACAAGTTAGAACAGTATCAAGCCTGGTGTAATTTGTGCAGGGCAATAATATGATCAACCCAGAATTGAGGAGGTGTTGGATCTGCTGGAACTGTGAGGAAAGAAGATTGTGCAGCCCCAGTTCCACTCCAGCCATAGGAAAGTCAATACCTATAATCAGATTTGTCATGACTTATTAGATAAGAGCTACAGATGGGACCCGCCTCAGTGTCATGTGAAGATATAAAGATTCTGAGACAGGCCTAGCAGAAGGCAGGGAAAACAGATGCTCTGGTGGTGTACTGAAGACCTGCTGGATGCCATAGAGATGTAAACGAGTAGTCAACTAGACAATTAATTGAGAAGACTAGGATTATCGGTTAATCTAGTCAACTACTTGCATCCCCCCTCTTGCTGCCTCTGCATCAGAGGCAGCAAGAGGGGGGAAATAGGAGACGGTGCTGTGGGGAGCCAGCTTAAAAGCACTGAAAAGCAGTATTCCCCCCAACACTGGCTCCATGGTGCTGTCTCTTCGCCACCCCCCCCCCCCGCTTCCCTGCTGCTGCCTCTATCAGAGTCAGCAGTGGGGCGGAGGCAGGGGAGGCTGCCACAAAGCAGCCTCTGTCCACGGTGGACCCAGCCTCACAAAAACAGAGGCTGCTCTGTGGGAGGCAGAGCAGCCTCTGTTCAGTAGGCAAATGGTCTGCACGGGGAGCTGGTTTTTAAAACTAGCTCCCATCACGCACTAGCTCCCACCTAGCACCCCTCACTGCTGCCTCTGATAAAGAGGCAGCAGGGGGGTGGCAGAGGGCTCCTGGGAGTGGGGCTGTCAGCCCTGCCCCTAAGGACTACAGAATAGTCAAGTACTTGGCAACTAACATCCCTAGGACGCCATCCTTGGTGGTGACCAAATGGGTCTTCACTGCCAAGGACTCTGTTGATACTTTGGCAGGACTGGGGGCAGCACATAGTAGACTCAACCACAAAGACAACATTTTGGATAAGGAGACAGAGTTGGACGATGATGTAGAGCACACAGGAGGACCATCTGGTGACACAGTGAGCCAGGGTCTCTTTTCCACTCCGGAGTGATCTAGTCAGTCTCAGAAGTAAATCTCTGGCGTGCAAAAATGTAGGAGGGCAGAGTCCTGGTAAGTGATGTTTTTGAGTTGATGCTGCTCAATTATATGACATAGTGTGACAAGATATATTTGCCCCAGTTGCCCAAAACGCATGATCAAAGTCTGACTTAGAATCTGCAGAAAAACCTTGAAAAGTGTTTAAAGTATGCCAAAATTATAATTGACTTAATTGAACAAAAAGGACTGGTTGTAATGTATGGGCCTTTTGACATGCTTAGATTAGTTTTAAGGATAGGGCTTAAATTAAATATAAAAATTAATATTTTAAATTAGAAAAACTAGAAATAGTAGTTATAGGGTTATGTAATATGGTGGGGAATTCTATAGGAATGTCTAAGTCTTAGAGGGGTAGCCGTGTTAGTCTGTATCTGCAAAAACAATGAAAAGTCCTAAGGCACCTTGGGGACAGATTATTAGTCCATAAGCTTGTGTGTGTAAAACTGACTTCATCGGATGAATTGAAGTGGAAATTACAGAGGAAGGGGTATATAAAAATACAGCAACAGAAACAAGTTACTTGTCAAGTGGGACAGTAAGTAACTTCTTTCTTTTGTAGCTTCTAATTTCCACTTCAATCATTCTGATGAAGTAGGTTTTTACCCATGAAAGCTTATGCCATAATATATCTGCTAGTCTCAAAGGTGTCACAGGACTCTTTGTTGTTTTTTCCTAGGAATGTGCATAGAAACAAATGGTATTTCCAACCAGGAAGTAGCTAGGATTCATCCAATGGTCAGCTGAAAGCCTCCCAGGCAAATACACGGCAGCCCATAGAATGAAGAGGGATGATGCAACCAGGGAGCAGTATTGCACCATGTCCTGTCTAGTTAGGATTCAGCGAAAAGTCAGCTAGAAGACTCAATAGAAATACATAGAAGATAGGGATGATGCACTCAGGGCCGGCCTTAGGCCAATTCGCCCGATTCCCCTGAATTGGGCCCCGCGCCCTGAATCCTGAAGTGTGCCAGGCCATGGGCGGTGAGTTAATATTCAGAGCTGGGGGCCCTGCTCCAGCAATATTTGGAGCTGGGTCTCTCCCCCAGCTCTGCCTGGAGTGGTCCCCGGACCCCACCTGCTGGCCACCCTGTGCATCCTCCCACCCCAGCCCCAGAGCATCCCCCTCAGCCCCGACCTATCCCTGCCATGCACAGCTCTCAGTGTGGCTCCCCCTCGCCAGTGCACGCTGCTGCTGCTGCCATGCACGGCGTTCTCAGGTGAGTGGTGCCGGGAAGACACCCGGGCATGATGTGACGTCACGACCCGGAACTTTAAAACTGCTCGGTGCTGCGTTGCGCCGTGTGGCCTAGCTCCGGGTTTGGAGTCCAGGGCCTGAGCGCAGACTCTGGCCCCACAAAGTGGAAGGCAGAAGGTAAGGGAGGGGGAAAACTAGGGGGAAGGGGTGGGAGAGGAAGGGGCTTGTGCGGAGGGGGAAGGGAAAGAAAGGGGAAGGCACCAAGGGACAGTGTGGAGGAAAGACAAATGCCAGGGGGGCCAAGTGCACAAAATGAGGAAAAGGGCAGGAGGGGAGGTGTCAGTGGGAGGGGGGACAGGGTGATGCTGGGATAGGAGAAGAGGGGGGGAGAGGGAGGTGCTGGGAGAAGGCTTGAAAGAAGGGGTGGGCATGAGAAAGGTGGAGATGGAGCAAGTCATGTGTGAGGGCACAGAGGGGCAGATCAGGAACGGGGGCAGAGTGGTGAGGGGGTGGGCATCAGGGAAAAAGAGGCCAAAGAGAGCAGGGGCAATAAGGGAAGTGGGAGGCACCAGGAGGGTGCAGGACTAAGGGAAGGTGCAGGTGCCAGGGGATTCTGGGGTGAAGCAGAAGGGCAGAGGGACCAGCACCAGAGGAGAGAGGCAGGGCAGGTGTGTAGAGGGAGGTGTTAGAAGAGGGGATGAGGAGGGGTAGCTCACATGATCAGAGTGGGGCTACTGGAGGAGTGGGCACAGGGGGGAGAGAAGGGCTGGTGGAGGGGGGCAGGTTGCAGGAGGGCTGAGGGCAGTGAGAAGGGCAGGAGTCAGGACAGCAGAGGAGGGTGAGGAGTTGGGGGGCAGCAGGCACCAGGGGAGCTGATGGAGCAAGGGGAGGAGACATGGCAGCAGAGAGAAAAGGTAGAGGTTTATAAAATATTTATTAATAACTTGGGTGCCACAGTGGCACATCCAAACAAGCCACATGAACTCAGTACAGGTGCACAACACAAAATCCATTCTGCTCATAGGAGGAAACGCAAGAAGTCTTGCGCAAGAACACGTCCACACTGCCATGTGCGAGCTGTGCTTTTATACAAGAGCATCCATGGCAGTGTGGATGCTCTTTTGCGCAAGAAAGCTCCAATGGCCATTTTAGCCATAGGGGTTTCTTGCGCAAGAAATCCCTGCCAAGCATCCACACTGCCCTCTTGCGCAAGAGAGCTTACACCTGTTAGAAAAGAGCATAGCTCTTGTGCAAGACACTCTCTCTTACCACGCCATCCCGTAAATTTCCTTGCGCAAGAGTGGCTGCTCTGTGGGTTCTTGCGCAAGAACGGCTGTACTTGCGCAAGAAGCCATGAGTGTAGACATAGCCTTGGAGGGAATACTTCCCCCAGCCTCTCTGCCCCCGAGTTAATGTCACACACATTGGGTTAATGCAATTGCAGGATAGTTGCATGAGGAGGTTTGGTGGGGGCCAAACTAATCACTGTTGGTAGGAGGATGGTGGGAAAAGTCCTTCAAGAGGAGTGACATGACACCTTTTACTTCTGGTCATGTGTCTATCTTGCCCCAAGTGTGTTACCTCCAGAGGCCTGGTTAACGGGGGTCAGGAGGTGTGGCTAATGGGGGTCGGGGCATCGTTAACAGGGGCCAGGAGGTGTGGCTAATGGGGCACCACCAAAAATTATACAAATCTGCCGCCCCTGCTGGGTGCGCTGCAGGAGCAGGCATCAGCCCCGGAGGAGGAGTGCGTTGGCTGCCTGCACCACAGGAGGTGTGAGTTTAGCGCAGGGTTTTCCTGCGCCACAGAAGAGTGTATGAGTGTGTTGGTAGGGGATTTTTTGTGTGCTGGTTTTTTTTGCTCAACCAAAATTGCTGCGGGGCCCCGTCAAAATTGTTCAAATTGGGCCCCGCACTTCCTAAAGTCCCTGATCACACCCCAGGCAGGAGACACATGCTCAAGCTCCCTACAGCTGATACCGAACTGCTTTCCATGCCCTCCCCAAACTTCTCCCACACATTCCTTGCAACTTTCCAGAATGTCTTGGTACCCCATTGACTTCACCCCTTCAAACAGCTTCCCAAATGATAGCTGCACCTATATACAGCTATGAAAGCCTACATTGGCTTGCACTCTTATTTCTTTCCTCATGAGGTCTTGTGTGTGTTGTGAATTGCTATTTAATTTAAAAAACAATCTCAGAAAAATAACCATTCTTAAATTGTGTCCTATACATAGGAATTGCTGCTGGTAGTAATACATAGTGTCAATTTAATCATTTGTTGAATATAAATCCTGGCCAAGAATCGCCACAATTTTCATGCAAGTTAACTATGGCAGAGCACTGCATAGAAAGATACATTACTGATGTTCATTTTGAGAATGTTACCTCAAAGCCTCTCTTATTCAAATAGCCCTCCCTTGCTATAAGTCTAATACCTATTTTAATCACACTTATCACACAGGTGAACTGGGCTAGTTTCCAGCAATGAAATTGTCAGTGCTCAGCTAATGCCTAAAGCCATAGCAAGAGCTGATACCTGCCAGCATCACACTGAACACTTCTGTCTCTTTTAAACAACACTCTTGTTAATACCGAGCCATTCTGTATTAGAATCTTTACCTTGAAAGGAATTCCTCATTTACTCCTTCACTACAACTAAGATATCCTCAGATGAGCTATGGGCGATGACACACAATCAGAAATAAGCTATGGTGAGTTGGCAAGTCTGGCATATTTGATTTGGGAAACCCTGAAAGAGGAACACAGAATTCTGTGAAGTGATTTTTAAGCCGACCCATTTTAGCACATAACTTCATTTTATTCTTAAAACATACAGCACACAGAGGTATCTCTTTTTGATTTAAAGGGTCTATTTTGAGCAGTTGGTGTTGAGAGGATTGCAAAGTGAATCTGAGTTGTTCTAGCCCAGTGACTGACCTAAGGAATGTAATTCAACCCACTTGAAATATCTAGAGCACTTTCTAACACTTAGTCTGGGTTGTAAAGACAGTAATAATACTGTGCTTTGCCTTAATTATAGATATCTAGCAAATGCAGGAAAGTATCTAATGGGCCTTTTAAAACTTAAAACCCATTAGCAAATGATGAGCACTAATACAGCAAATTATGTGCACACCTTATTAAATCAGAATTAGGAATCAATTTAAAACAGATTCCCTTATTATCCCATTGAGCAGAATCAGTGAAAACTCCTTCTCACTTGTGCATATATCCCCAAGCTTAGAAGAAAACAACAAACCTCACAATATTTAAAGACAATAAAAGGCCATCTAGCTCAATACAACTAGTGGAACATAATCCATACCTTCCTGATTTTCCATCATGTACTTCACTCCCCCAAAAATACACAACAACTTTGCCTCCATATAGGTCTTTGCTTCCATGGGTAGCTTATTCCAAACACTTAATCTTCTTTTAAGAATCAGTTCTGAGCAAACAAGGTGCTCCTCATTTGCAGTCTCTGACATTCCAGTCCTGCACAGAACTCTGTGTGGGTGAATCCCTCTGGGTTACTAGAGTCCAGATTCCCAAAAGAGGACCCTCCAGAAGGAGGTGGGGGGCAGAACTGAAGGTAGAAAAGGGAGGCAAATGGAAGGAGGATAAAGTTGAGAGTGCTGGTGGGAGTACCTGCAGTGGGGTTACTCACAAGAGATAGCGAGAAGTGTCGCTCCCTGTCATGTGGCAGACGCAAGCCCAGGACGCAGCAACAGACATCAGTCAGCAGCTCCTCATGGGACTCCTTCACCCCGGAGCTGGAAGTAAGGGCCTGGGTGGGCAGGATCCAGCAGCTGTGGCTGCAGTGGAATGAATCAGCTGTGGATGCAGGTGAGGCACCAGTTGGGAAACAGGCCATTACGGACTCGTTCTCAGCTGCAATCTCTGCTCAGCAAAAATCCATCAGGACAGACGATAAAACCTCAAGAAAGAGGCAACGTCTGGGAAAACCCAGATATATGGTAACCCTAATGCTATAGAAAGTGGTGAGGCAAAAAACAAAATCACAGCTCAAATTGGGGATTTACTACTACCTTGTATTTATAAAATACCCACTCTTTCTTGAGTCTAGGCACTAATAAAATACTAAGAAATGCAAATAATCTAACAAAAGCAGATTCTCACCTGCCCCATTTTTTTAGCTGCATTTAATTTCTTACAGAGAATAAGGGAATAGAATGGAGGCACAGACCCAAACCAACCACTCCTCTAAGGATTCCCTGAGATGAAACTAAGGATGTTAAGTACTGGGTAATGAACTAATCGAATAGTTGATGAGTTTTTGCATCGATATTCGATTAGTTGATAGGGTACCTCCTCCTTTGAAGTATAGCAACTGCCCTATGGCAAAAGTGCCGAAGCCCCGGGTCAGCTAGGGATTCCCCTGGTGTAGGGAGCCTGGTGTTGGGTTCCTCATGGCATTCAAAGCAGCAGCACTGCACAGAGCCCAGAGTCAGCTGGGGACTCCAAGTGGCTCCAAGCAGCTCTTGCAGTCAGCTGGAGTCCCCAGCTGATCCCAGGCTCCATGCAGCATTTTAAAGCAGTAGCACAGCATGGAGCCCAGGGTCAGTTGGGGAGTCCTTAGTGGATCCTGGGCTCCACACAGCGCTGCCGCTTTGAAATGCCACAAGTAGCCTGATGCTGGGCTCTCTGCGGCATTCAAAGCAGCAGCGCCACACAGAACAGTTGACCCCGGCCTCCGTGTAGCGCTGTCACTTTGAAGCACTCCCCTCTACTCTCCCCTTGCTGCCTCTATCTGATAGAGGCACCGGGGGGGGGGTGTGGTGAGCAACTTGCACCAAACATTCTAATTGCTGTGCGTATTTAGTTTAGTACTGAGGAGAAGCAGCCAAGATATTGAGATTTACAAGCTGTATGGTCAGTAAGTATTAATAAAAACAATAATTCTGAAACATTTTTGGCACTTTGTGTAACTCCCTGACAGCCAGATTGATATGAAAGACTGTAATGGTTCCTAAACAGCTGTTAAAATCTATTGCATCAATGATCTGTGAACTAAACAGGACTTGGGTGATAGACTAAAACCTGCTGTGAAGGCAGCATTAAGGGCCACTGGGTCAAAGACGTTCTTCTGAAAAGTTGCCTCTGTACAAATTTACAACATCTTACAAGGTAAATTAGATCGCTTGAGAGTCTTTGTAGTTTGATTTTAAAATATTTAAAACATGTTATTTAGATGGCAAATGCTTCGGGACAAAGGCCTTTGTCCAAAAAGCAACAAGCACATCTTTGGCCTTTGTCCAAAAAGCAACAAGCACATCTGTCGGACAGTAATATATTTACACATGCATACATGCCTTTCTTCTCTCATCCTTTCAACAAGTACAGCAGCAACAGAGGAGGTATAGTCTCCTGCCCAACAAAAGAAGGTCTATAGACATCAGTGAACAAGGGCTGATGGTTTTCCCATCATTCATGAAAAGAAGGCTGAACAAAGGCTCATCCCATCACATCTTGAACTCTAGGAGAAGGAGATAAAAATCCCTGACCAGAAGAAACTTGATCACTCTGATGCTTGGAGTTTGTAGAAGGCAATTTTTCTAGGCATAAGCAAGGTATCCCCAAGAGTCTTATCTTGGTTTAGCCCCAAAAGACACACAAAACTTGCACATTATAGCAGCTTATACTAGTTTTTGGAACTTTCTAGCTCATTTGTATGTGCATGTTTGCATGCTTTAACTTTGTAAATAAGGTTCTTGTTTCTTCCTCCTCATTAATAAATCTTTAGTTAGTTTATTACAAGATTGTCTTTGGTTCGAGATCCGAGGTACAATTGACATGTGGTAAATGAATGGGCTTGGACGTAACCTGAATATTGTTGTGGATTTTTAGTGTAATGGATCATCTACCACAAAGGCAGGCTTGCCTGCGTGGCAACAAACTGGAGTGCCCAAGGAGACTGTTTCTTCATGTTAATTCTGCTGTGGTATTTTTAATACTTAATACGTGGTCGGTGAAATCTAATTGCAAATCACACAGCCAATATAGGGCCCGCCAAGAGGTTGGCACTCACGGTAGTGTGTCATTGCAGAAAGCCTTACAGCTGACTTCAGTTGGCACAGAATCACTCTAAACTCATTTCTTTTTCATATATATGAATGGTCTGCTTGGATTACATCCTTCCCCCTGCAAGCCATTTTTGTCAAAAGACACCTCTAAATTAAGATGGGTATAACCACAATCCAGCAGATTGTGGGACTCTTCTCTTAAATAGGTCACAGTGAATCAATGCTGAAGATCAAGAAGATTAATAGTCTTCATTATCCACAGACACTCAATGCAGGTGAGTTAATAATGGACAAACTTTTGTTAATCATCCACAAACATTACTGGACATGGGGAAGTTTCTCCTAGCCATGTGCACAAATGATAATTCACATTACAGCAGACCTGCCCCTCACATAATGCTAATTTGATATTTGACTTTATGCATATTAAATTGATCTTGTGATGAGACTGTGTTTTATATTCAATGAATACTGAACAGACATCTTCCTTCTGAGAAAACACACATAAAACTGATAAATGTCAAGCAATCAATTTGCTTATGAAAAAATATCCAGAAAACAAGCTAATTGCCAAAACAAAACTTTCTCTACTCAGGCCATACAGAAAAAGCTGAGGAGCAGTGAATGGATGTTTTGTCTATAAAGATGTATAAAAATGCTAATTAATACTGAGTGAACATCTTTCTTCTGAAGATATACAGAGGAAGCTGACAAATGCTAAGTGGATTTTTCTCTAACAATGAGATAAAGAGAAAGCTAACAACCACAGAGTAGATGGTGTGCCCTATGATTATTAAAATTTACAGAGGAAAAACTAATTGTTCAGTTGCAAAAACACAGTCAATGGGCCAAAGACGTTCATAATCATGTAAATACTTTCAAGCATACAGCAGTAGTATAGGTTGCATGGGTAAGCTGGATATCTTGCCTAGTTGATCCTCTGCGCAAAAGAATATACATACATGTTTTTGCCCTTGGTTGTATACAGATACAATATGATACTTCCTAAAAGGTAATTTCATCAGATACTGCTTGCTGCTCTGAAGAGATTCAGAGTAGCATCAAAACATTATGGCATTGTGTTTGGGATAAGAGTATTAAAGAATTATTGAGAGTTAAAAGTTATTCTTTGATAGCAAATATCTAACAAACACATAACAAGAAGACCCTGAACAATGGGATTTTCTCCCTGGACCTCAGTGAAACTTGGATCAGATGCTTTTGTTTTACAAAATGTAAAGGTATGACGCAAGGAGATTTTCCTTTTTCTTTTTACATTTACATTGTTGGTCAACAGAAATCATTTATGCTCAGCTCCGCGACTTGACATTGGAAAATGCATTATGCCTACCGTACAGGTTGCAAACTTCTTGATACCAGAGAGCCATATCAGATTATACTGTTAATGATGGAAAAGTTTCTGCTCACAATTTTTTGTCATGTTCCCAGCATTGTTACTGTGGCAGAGCGGAGACCGGTGACTAAAGGTGTGGATAGAGGATGAGTTCATTGTAGAAATGGAGGCATCCTGTGAAATTTGTTTCTGTATATGAATTTATCCTAGCTTCTGAGCTGTTCAGCCATATGGTTCAGGTTGGGGGCCCCATCTCTTTTGCATACATAAGGAGACTTGGGCTATATATGAGACATTTAAACTCACTGGGAGAAAAATATTTTCTAAAATGTGGATGAATTTCAAAAGACTGGATTTATTTTTGGCTTAGTTAAAACAGCTTTTACAGAGCCATAAGGTATTCAACCTTCTGTTTCACACATCCCCTCTTTCATGACCTTTTCTTTTTCATTATTGATGTCCTCTTCGAGCAACTCCAGCCACAGGCCAAATTTGAAGAACATAAAACCAACTAAAGGTTCAGTTCCTGAATGGGTAAAAGTGCAACACAAGATCCTATATGTTCCCTAGTCACGAGTCAATCAGCCTCAGCCATAAACCAAAAGGTCACAATCACTTACATACTCTCAAGCATGTGGCTTCTTAATTTCAGTTAGCTAACCAGCATCTACAGCTAGAAACGGGAATGGTTTTGTCTTGCTGTTTAGCTGTAGTAACTGTTCAGATCTAAAAGTAGCAAGAAAAATGGTTGTAACTTTCTTTGATCATGAGTTAGTCATAAAATATGAATCATATAACTTGAGCAAGTAGATCGCAGATTTCTCCACTAGTCAGACTAATTGAGCCTCTGCTACTGAAAAAGGCCGCTGGAGTTCACCGGTAAAGGTCAGCAAACCAGTAAGCATACCAATAAGCCTCATGCTTACTGGTTAACCATTTAATATCCCTAAGCCTGAATCAATAGCAAAGCCCTCTGTCTCATGACAGCACAGCCTATTGGCCTGAGTCAGTAGCAAAGTCCTCCTTCTCAAAGCAGTGTGGCCTAAGTCAACCGTAAGGGGTGCTGGTACAGCACCTCAGGAGTATGAATGTAAAATCCTGTTTAGTTGGTTAAAGATTATGTTTAACTGGTTAACCAATTAAGCAGGGGGAGGGGGAGTGGTCTGGAGTGCCCCCTGCCCACAGCAGGCAGGAAGCTGGCTCCAGCCCCTACCAGTTAACCGGAACCAGTAAGCCTTACCAGTTTAGTGATATGAATGGTTAACCTCACCCTTCTCAGGAGGGGGGTAGTGGCCTGGATAAAGGGACACAGTCCCAACCTCTCCACCAGGTCCCAACCCAAGGTCCCACTAGTGGCACAATTGCCCACCAGCAGCTCAGCAGGGCTCCCACAAAAACATGCCAAATTGTTCCAGTATGACTACCATTCCCCACAAAACTCCCCTGAGTCACTTCCTACATGACTCTGTGTATCTTTGGGTTCTACAACTCTCCCATCTTGGCAGAGTCCCAAGCCAACGTGTCAGCATCAGTATCCCCTTGGCTGGTGGTGTCATCTTGGCATATAGGCAGTCCTTTCTGAGGAATTAGCACAGCATTTCCTTCCCTATCAACAGTTCGGCAGAACTGAGCTTCTAGGGAGGTCTTTATACCTGGCCTCCACCTGGAGCATCTCCTCAGAGAGGTTAGCAGGGTTAACTGTGGGTTTGATATGCCCCAGCCCACGGCAATCTATACCATTGAGTACACACTGGCTTTTCTGACTACTCATTTTGACAAAAATATCAATTCTCAAGCAGGGAGATCTGCGCTATCTTTCTTTTTCTCAGAATTCTGGCCCATTTCACCAGAGGTGCATAATGGTTTGCAAGATCCTAAGCAACTGGCAGATCAACAAAGAGCACCTGTAAATTTTATGGGTTTCAAAGTAATCTGCGATGCACTGAGTTAGCTTTGCAACTTGGGCCAGGCTGCACTGGGGAGAAATCTGATTTAAGATATGCAACTCCAGCTATGAGACATGCATAGCTGGAGTCAATGTACCTTAAATGAAATTTCTGGGGCAGCCCCATTGCGAGAGGTTGATGGTTCCCTTACTCCTCATGACCCTGTGAGTTGACAGGAGTGCCCTCAGTGTTCAATTTAGTGGGTCCTTACTAGACTTACTAAATCAAACACTGGAAGATCAATCTCCAGAGCATCGATCTTCATATAAGTATAGACAAAACCTTGGCCACAAAATGACTGCCCCAAGAAGAATCTAGCTTGGTTGTCAGACAGTGACCTTTCCAATATTTGTGCTATTCTACCCATTATCTCATTCTATAAACCTGTAGACTGAAAAGAGGAAGGATACCAGATAACTCTTTTCAGAGTTAGCACAACCATTTTTGCCTGTCTCCACAGCTTGGGTATCTACACTGTCTCCATGCAAGAGTTAAAGAGGCCAAACAGTCATTTCTGTACTCTCATCCTGAGACGTAGTAACTATTCATGACATACACTACTGGGACCAACTGCCTTTAAGGACATGAACAACTTTGGTTCTAGTCTAGCATCTGAGAACTTGTACAGATATGACCTTTATGAAATCGGTACAGTTTACCATGTTCCAAAATAGTTTGAGGGGATATTTACTCCCAAACCTTAAAAGAAGGGGTTAATGGAGGCCTCATGGATCTGACACACTCTATGCCAGAGAAGAGCAGTGAAGGTGAGTCCTCTAAGAATCTGAGGGAGGTTGTGCAGGAAGAAGACAATTAGAGGAAGGCTACACAGATTAGCCAATCAGGGAGCAGTGGGCTCATATAAAAGGTCAGTGGCTTCTGGATACTTGGGGAGTGAGGACTGTGTTCCTGAGAGAATGAGAAGTACCTTGGACAGAATAGCTGCTAGCAGGGACTAGGGGAGCAAGAGGGAGTTCTTGGCTCACTGCTGGGTCTTGTAGTCTCAATGTCCTGAGAAGAGGTGATGGTGGTTATGGGGGTATGGGGAACTAGCCCAAGGAACTGAAGTACCAGAGATGGAAGTTTGAGAGCTGCAGCAGGAGTCCGATATCTATAGAATCCCTAGGTTGGAACCTGGCGTAGTGGGTGGGCCTGGATCCTATCTCCTGCACCTGCCACCAGATAAGTGGGTGGACTACTTTACCACTGAAAGGGGGTGTAGCCAGACATGAACCCCATCTTGTTTCCCCCCCCCCGCCCCCCCCCCAGAGAGCAAGAGAAAGGCAGTCAGCCTTTGATGCCCTGGGAACGCAGGGGTGCTGCTTGTCCCTGACTCTAATAAACAGAAACCAGACAGTAAATGGGCTAGCTGATGACCCGGGGGCCTCCCGTCGCCCTGATGGCTAGCACCAGTAATTGACACGCCTACACTGTCCCAGGAGAGGAATCTTCGCCCATCACATACCAGAGGTGCCCATTGTCTGCATTTTCCCAGGTGTGAATTGTGCTTTGCACCCTTCGTGGGAAACTTGGCATTCAAAGCCATTTTTCCTAATTGGCCACTTGAGACCAGGAAGAAGCCTACATGACCCAAGGAGTATAAAGAGGGGTTTAGTAGCCCACCCCATTTGAGCTCCAATCATCTATGCCTGCTGGCAGGTATTGGTTGTCTCCCGAGGTCTGTGGGACGCCCAACCTCGCCCTACTTCTTCCCGAGGGATTGAGAGAAAGACGCTGGCCACGCCAAGTGTGGAACGCAAGGGTGAGAATATATACCTGCTAGGTGTCTATTTTGCATGAATTTAATAAGAGCTCAGAGAACCAAAAGGGTTTCATGGTACCTGTAAGTGACTTATTAGTGTAATTTCTGTCCTGTCCTTTGTAGTGGCTGTGTTATCTGTAACACAGTAATAGCATTTAACAGCTAAGTTTACCCTGTAACAATAAAATAGTAACTGTTTAAGCTGTGACCTGACTCCTTCAGTTGCTGTAACAGAACCAAGCACAATTTTAAAAAGAACTCCAGCCGGTCATAAGGGACAGATATAGGGAGAGCTTGAGCATTGGATCGTGTCACTTCCAGGGGACAGATCCGTTGGGGCATCGCTCAGCCTCCCCAGGCTGCCCGCTGTGAAGGGATTGTGTATCCTAGCAGTCAAAATCTGTGTGTAATAAGCTCTCCCTGTAAACTCTGGGGCGTCTGTCGGCCTGTTGGCTGCCCGCCGCGAAAGGATCCCGATCCTAGCGGTAAAGACACGGACGTTAAACTCCTCGGGGCACCCGTCAGTCTCACCTAGACTGCCCACTGCGACGGGGCCTTGTGTCTCAGCAGTTGAAGACTTGGGTGTAACATACACACATGCACTGCCCTGACCACCGGCTGACAGGAGGATAGCATCAATAGTGACATGGGTGGAGTGCTGAGTCATGAAGAGGATTTTGAGATATTCGGACTGAGGTGGATCTTTAGGTGTAGATGATGATGGGAGAAGCACCAGCAGGAGAAGCTGCACTGGCTAGCAGAACTAATCCCTCTGACGACCAGCAGGAGTCACTGCTGTAGTGAGTGGACCCTGTCAGACCTTTCTAACAACATCCCTATTGTTATCCTGTTACATATATCTAATTTCTAGTGCTCTTTCACATATTTTTCAAGGAATCATATTTCTAAATGTACTTAGATATTGCACTTCTCTATTTGGGTATGGAATACTCCCTTCCCAGAGTAAAACCCAGGGCCAAAGAAAATGAGCCATGGTGCTGTTCACTGGGCTAGAGACAATTTCAGACCACCCTATTGCACCCTCTGCCTCCTTGTCCCAAAATAATGTAGAGAAACCTGAATTAGAAGTCTACAGTCAATTTCTTTAAGGAGACTTGCCAGTCATATGCCATCCTGATGCTGATTTTTGAGCATTTATTTTATTCATCCTTCTTGCTGAAAGAACACATAATGGATGCACCTGTCCAGCCATGCAGAGAAAATGAGGACACTGCATGTAGGTTGTCTAGCCCAAAATGTTTCCCCTACTGCTCTGGTCCCCAGCATGTAATGGTAATTCTTTTCTCTTTTGAAGCAAGACTGAATTTAATTCTTTCCAATGTGTCAACAGCTGCGATTCCTTTATTGTGCATTCTTATGCCACTCATAGCTTATCAGATTTTAAATTACCATATAAATCTACATAGTTAGGAAATATAAGAAACATCAGTTTAAATGTATCTTATCTCATTTTCAAAGTTAGATAAAAAAACAATCAACACTTTAAAATGAAAGTGATACCCCTAAGCTAAAAGTTGGGAGCCTAACAAAATTATCAACACTAATCATCATTAACTATAATAATACTTGCAAAACAGAAAACACTGGTGTAATTAATTGTAACACCTACAGGGTGAGAACAACCGGATTTTCCCCCCCAGACTACATATTGTTTGTTAATTCCACACTACTGTGATATGAAAGGGTAATCTGTATGTTAATTAAACACAAATTTTACCTTTTAAAAGGCTGAATTGGGGATGGCAAAATATTTATTATGTATATGCTCTCACTGGGTGAGCTGGCCCTTTAAGCAATGTGGGACTTGGCTTCACAGGTGGTGGGAATGAATACCAGGGTCATGTGATTGGGGGCAGGGTGAAATATGAGAGCCGCTTGAGGCAAGATTCCAGGTAGGAGTAAACCTATAAATGAATGTTTGCTTTAGCAAGGACCAGGAGACTAGCCGGGAAAAGGGCTAATGAGGAGCGCATTAGGAGGAAAGCCTTAAGAGAAACAGCACTAAAGAGCCTTATGCAAAGGGTGTGAAGGAGCTAAGAAGTCTGGGTGGAAGATCAGTGTCTTGAACTTTGTTAATAAACCAGCCTCTCGAGTGAGAAAACAGTGTGAAGTCAAATGAACTGGGCAAGAAAAAAGTGGAGCAGTGCCATGAAAAAGATAATAATCAAAATCCTTCTCCTACCTCCATTGGTTTCAATGGTAAAGCATTGAGTCCTAGAAGGCTAGCTAGGAAAAAAAAAAGTTCAAGCAGCTAGTGTGTGTCCTGGCTTAAGGGGGGAAAGCTTGTTTTAATGATGTAATGCTAATATGTATTGCTTCCAGAGAGATTTGTTATAGTATAGTGTTCCAGGGGAATCAGACTCCACTAGAATTCCCTATCTTAACCATGCAACCTTAAATTGGATGGCTCTGGAATTATTTTGAATTTCCTTTTTACTAGTTCTTACCCTAAATACATAATGCTGAGTCTACAGTTCCTTAACTGCGTGCATATTTTGATGAGGTGGAGTTTCTCTGCTATTAGGTACATACTGTATGGCCTTTATCAGCCTTGCAAGTGTTAGAACTCTTATTGACTATGAGAATAAGGGCAGAAAGGAGTAATCATAACTTAAGTGAGATTGTAAGACTGGGCCTAATATGTATGAAATGTTATAAAAATAAGCTGTAAGGAATTAAGAATTAAATGTTATAGGCAGGCCCAGTTGTAATTAAGGCTAACTGATGCTTCCCATTATAAGACCCTGTTTTCAGTTGCTTATAAATCTGTGAAACTCTTAACAGTTCAGGCTGATATTCTGCATAGCAGGTATCTGTTTCAGGCTGGTGGCGAGGGAGGGTTGTTTATTTTTAATTCTAGCTAAATTGTTCAGCCACTTACAAAGAACGAGGTTAGGGGAAAAGACAGGGTTTTCTTGCTGATGTTTAAAAATTTACCACTATTTCTTGTAGACGTACTAGTGCCTTCATGTTTTATGGAAGGGTATGTCTACACTACAGTGTTAATTTGAGTTAACTTAATTCGAAATAGTTAATTTGAATTAAGCGAATTTGAAATAACACATCTATATACACAACCTATTTCAAAATAGAGTTTTGCTACTTCGAAATAGAACTGAGTGCACCCTGAACTGAAGTTAAGGCTGGCCAGAACCAGTGCCGGCAGGGCATCAGGTTAGGACTTAGTGTGTGGGGCTGCTGCCTGAGGCTAACTGAGCTCTGTGCTTAAAGGGACCCTACCCCCACCCCAGACAGACAGTTCTCAGGGTTCCCCGCTTGCCTGTCTACCTCGATGAGGGACAGCAAAGCAGTCCTGTCTTGGAGTGCCCGGAGTGCCCGCACGCGGGACACCACAGCATTCGGCCACATGGAGCCAGAGTTGCCCCTGGGCATGCCGGTGCATCTCGTGGGGTCATTGCCATCAGCCTGCCATGCGGGGGGTCTATTGGGGGGCTGTCAGGATCTAGGAGGCCCTGAGGGAGAGCTCCACCCCGAGGAGCCCTCAGAGCCATCCCGGTCCTCCCCACTGCGGGCTTGTGCCCCATTCCTCCCTCACATCCTTTCACTTACCCCTCCCTAGCCCCCCTTCCTGATGTCAAACAAAAGACACCTTCAAAAATAGAAACTGGGTTTATTGAACAAAACTGGGGGGGATGAACCTCTGGGGAGACTGGGAAAAGGAGGTGGGAGAGGGGAGGGGGAAACCTGGGAGGAGGGAGCTGGAAGGGGGAAGAAGGGGAAGGGGAAACTCAGGGGTCAGGGTTGGGGGTCTCGTCGGACCAACTTGATTTTCATGCAAACCTGCTCCTGGGTTTGCATGTGGCCTTTGGTGGCCAGGCTGGCAGCTATCTTGCCATAGACGGCCGTGTTCCTCCGTCTAATGAGGAGATCATGGACGTTGGGGGCGTCCCCCCCAAACCTGAATGAGGTCCATGATCTCCACCCTGGACCAGGAAGGCGCCCACCTTCTCCAGCCCCTGGCAGGCTCCTGGGAGCTGGCAGACTGCTCCTGGGGAGCGGTGGAGGGCTGACTGCCAGTGGCTTGCTGGCTCATGTTTTGGGGCCACTGGGTCAGGGGCCCCAGTGGCCACTGCTGGCTCTGGGCTGGCAGGCTTGGAGCTGGCACAGGCACTGTGGCCAGGGTCTACCCTTTTAATGGCTCCCGGGCTGGGGGAGAGGAGAGTAAGTTTTCCTGGTTGTGCCCAGAGTGGCCACCAGGGCTCCCTGGGAAAGGCTGGAGGCCCCCTATTTCAAATTAAGTATCTACACAGCACTTAATTCGAAATAGCTATTTCGAATTTGGTGTTACTCCTCGTAGAATGAGGTTTACCAAATTCGAATTAAGAGCTCTGCTATTTTGAATTAATTTCAAAATAGAGGTTTGCATGTATAGACGCTATTAAAGTTAATTTGAAATAACGGCTGTTATTTCGAACTAACTTTGCAGTGTAGACATACCCGAAGGGACTTAAAACTTGGCAAAGAGGTTGGCTGTGTCTTTTGCTGTTCCTGTGAAACTGCTCAAATTTGACAGTTATATGCCTTTAGAAAATATCAGTTCTCACATGTTTGGGAAGAGACTCAAGAGTTTGGCAGATACATTTTCTGAAGATTCTATTGACACTGAGCATCCATCCCAGAGCTGTAGAAACAGAGCAGCATTATCCTTACAGTTGCTGCTGTTCGAGAGTGGTGTGACTCTGTGCTTTCAATGATGTCATCCAAGCAGTGTAGCAGAGTGGGGAGCGGGGGAGAGAAGTGGAAGCAGACACACTAGAATGCAGACTGTTGAGAAGGGGGAAGAGAGCAGAAGAGGCAGACTAAGGGTAAGAGGGTTTATAACTATTAGAGAACGTACCCCTATAGAACCTGGAATTGAAGTCAGGAAAGTTCTTGGTCTCTACGTTCCTCAGCAGACAGCAAATAACTATGAAACCCACTGGTAAAGTATTGCTCATTCTCCCAGTCCCTGCTAGTGCTTAGTCCACCAGACGATACCAGCATACCATTACTAACTCGTTACTACTCTGTCACCTCAAGAAATAGAGGTTTCAGCTGATCCCAAAGAACCAGCCATATTCCCAGGTCAACTTATACCTCTGATCTTACCCAACAGAGCATACTGAGCCAATCCTTTAGAATTTAAAATCTAAAGGGTTATTAAGAAAAGAAAGAAAAGGTTGAGTGTAAAATTGTTAAAGGGAACAAATTACGTCCACCAATTACAAAGTTCCTGCTGCAGGTTTATAGCAGAGATGGAATAACCTGCTGTTTTATAAGTTTCTGGAATACATCCTCTGTTAGTATGGGTCATTAGTCCTTCCAGGCTCAGTTTATAGCAAAGATGCTCCGGAAGTGATGAGCTGGCGTGAAAATAAATATCCAGGAACCCTAGGGTCCTCTTCATACCGTGGCTCATGTGAAGGGAATTCCAGTGTTCTCCTTGTGTGAAAGTAAGCCCCAGATGAAGTTTCACATAAGCAAATCATCTGTCTATGAATGTTCAGTCCTTCGCAACCATTGTTTACATGCTGGTTTGAACATTCACAGCAAAGTTCCTCAGATATGGATTAGCACAATTTGAGATGAACTGTCACTGCTATTCACTTGATTAGCCACCCTTTCACAACAGGTGGGTTAAGTTTGTTGATAATTTCCCAGAAGCAATCATTTTGAAATACAAGTACATAGTCAATACTTATAACTTCCAAATACAAAAATCATACATACATACAAGCAATAAGGAGAATCAGCAAGTTATCAGCTTTCTATAAGCACCTCACATGGCCCACTTTGTATAAGATTTGATGCAAACATATAAAAGTGGTTGCAACAATGTCTTGTATGTTCACATGAGAATCCAATGTCACACCAGCCAAGGCTTTTTGGATGTAATAAAAATATAGGAGATGAGCCTCCGTTTTTTAACTAGTTCAGCTATGCTGCCTTCAGAGTTGTGTTGATTTGCTCTGAAAGTAGTTCTGGTCCAAAATTTGAGTGTAGAAAATGTCCATGTCTTGCATACATCAAAGCAAAATGAAACTTACAAATGTTTATGCAGTGAAACATAAGGTGTCATTTAGTTGTACTGCCCTCTAAAATAATACCACCCCTTCTTACCAACAGATTTTTTCCTCTCAACAGATTCTTCAACTCTTCCTTATATAACCCTTCCACCTGCTTTATTTTGACATAAATATATGTGTTTATAAAAAATTTTTTATAACCAAGTTACATCTAACTCAAATCAAAGAGATTTTTCTATGTTAACTACTGCTGCTCTAAGTGCCTGTAGCTCGTAAACTCCCTCTTTGACCATCTTTCATTTTTCCTGATGGTGGAACTTTACAAATAGTGTATTCTGCAAAAATAATTTTGGCTGCCTCCATTCTTTTTCTTGTGTGTTCATGTTTATGCATGCTGTTTGAGAATACAAACCTACTACAAAGTGAAAAGGAAACCAGACACTTTATTATGATGCTATTTCTGCTTTCATAAAAATTTACAAAACATGAACTCAATCTGTCTTGCACAAAAAGTTCAGTGCGAAGGAGGGTATAAATTTATATTAAACCCCTACTAAAATCAAATGAAGCTCGTAAACTGCCAACTGGCAAACCTATCACTTCTTCTTAAAGAATTATTATTAACATTTTTTCATATGGAAAAATGAAAGCTCCAGAGAACTACAGATTGATAATTTCTATTACAAATATGATGAAAAGTGAATGGCACAGTACGAATTGGCATATACTAGATGGCATGAAATCCAGTTTCAAATAAGCACCTGGCTCAGTATAGGGCAAACTTTGGATATTTGGCTCCAGCTGAATAATTAGAAGATACAGCTCCCTTCCTATGGCTGCCTTAGATATTCGGTTTCTCTCTTTCTAACGAATGGCCTACTATTCTTTGTAAAGAATGTACATAAAGTCCTGCTTCCCTGAACACAATAGGAATAAAAAGGGAAACTGTTTCCTTTTTCTCAAATAATTGTTGAAAGCTGAATAATTTGGAGGCACAACTCCCACCCATGGCTGGAGGCAGCTTTCTTTCCTCATTGTTTTGGTGAGGAGAAGAAGCTGCAGGTTGGACCTCTTTGGTCCAGCACCCTTGGGACCTGGCTGGTCCCAAACAAGGGCACCTGCCGACTCTGCTTCTGGCACCAGCTAGCGCTCACTGTCTTCAGCCAGCTGTGCTGCCAGCCCTGGCTGGACCCCTCAGCCCTGGAACTCCCAGCTGTGCTGCCTGAGCCCCCTGCCCCAGGGCTCCTAGCCGCACCATGGGGCTCTCTGCACACCCAAAGCCCCTGCACCTGGCTGTGCCACCAGAGTGCCCCATGCCGCCTAAGCCCCTGCCATGCTCCAGCTGCATTGCCAGTAGCTCGTACAGAGCTGCTGCCAGTAGAACTATAAGTTCCCCCTAAGTAGCACATCGCTACAGGAAGCAGCTCTGTACAAACCACAGGAGGTTCCCTGCACCACCTGAGCCTCCTGAGCTGCGGGACTCCCTGCACTACCTGAGCCCCTCCCATGGGACTCCTGTCTGCATGACCAGAGCTCCCCATGCTGGTGGACCCCCGAGCATGAGGCTCATTATGCCACCAGATCCCCCTGCTGCAGGAATCCCAGCTGCATCACGGGATTTCCCACACCACCTGAGTCCTTTGGCACTGTGTTCCCCATATTACCTGAGCCCCCTGCCCATCACTGGCCTCCCTCCCCCGGGCTCTCTCATTCACAGATGTTGCCGGACTAGAGTGTCCCAGTTTCCGGAGGTACAACCAGTACAAGGTAGCTGTGGACATTTTTGGTCCCTCTCTCACTGCTATTCATTTCCTGCCCCATTCCACAACACCATCTTTGACAAATTTCATTCTACTGCTCCCTGTGTTTGCTATTCTGGGATCTGGGGGAAACCCTATTGAAGCTGGGAGATATTACAAGTGCCTTTTTATTTCAGATTAATGTAAGATTTAGTTAAGCTTGTTTTGGAGTAAGACAACTGAAACAATGGATGCCATAGCCCAAAACACAGGCCATATGAATGGGTGGTCAGAAGCTGAACTTTATGGGCAAAGAGGTTTTCATTGGTCTGGATATTTTTGGTGAGGCAGGATGTATGTATGTGCAGTCAGAGAAAGCATCCGAAAGCCAAGGGCAGCTACAGAAGCATATATTGCATGTATGACTGCGATAAAGCTGAGATGCATCTTTTGGGTAGAGTCCTGACTCAAAATTATATCCTGGAATTTTGAGCAAGAAAATTGTCTCGAGTTGTTTGAGTATTACTGTATTCAGAGAAACAGAACTTTGTGTAGTTTTTGTAAATAAACAGGCTCAGATTAAAAGGATTAAGACTTTACTCACACATTTTTTTCACTGGTGTCTGATTCCTCTGCCCTCCATGCTCACACTTGGAGCCCTAAGAGATGGGAAGCATGAGACCTGCTTATAGAGAGGCCCCATTCATCAGTGCACGTTGGCTACTCCTATGATGATTTTGTTTATGTAAACTAGCTCTCTAGCTATGTAATAGCTGGCTCATAAGGAATTCCCCTCATGTAGGAAGAATTCTGGTAAGAATAGCTTTGGTGTAGCTGGCTGTACACCAGTCTTCATAAGAGATTCCAGTGTAAGGAAGAGAGGTTGTCTTACTACTATGCTCTGGCTATTCCTAGCTACCAGAATAGTTCATGAGGCTATTGGCAGCTGGGCACAAGCTAGCACTGCTCTCAGCAAGCCCAAATGGAGCAAGAGGGACTGGCAAAGTTGGAGTAAAAGCATTTTCAGTCGCTCCCCTCCTCACCGTTCTGTGCTATGAGCTGATGTATAGGGCCCACAGTTTCTAAAGCAGCTACCTTATTATCAGAATCTGCTTTCATAAACTATCAAAACACACTGTTTGAGAGACAGATTCATATCATTGTGTGACTTACCTATCTTACCTTATAGGTCAGTAATATATAAACAAAAGATTATGCAGCGTGAGTCATTCCTTCCCTCGGTGCATCACTTTTTCACATTTTAAAACAACCACCAAAATGTACATTTTTTTAAAATAACTCTGTTAATAGATTTAAGTGCCCAAATGTCTTTCATTACATGGGAAATAATGGTTTAGTGAAATTCTCATATAGCTGCTTAATCAAAAGACTTTCTATCTTCAGTGTTTTTCCCCACCATAATGTTATGACGAAAATAGCAATACAGGATGGAAAATATTTCCTAATGCAGTTTGGTTCTCTGGGTATGGTTAACTATGGTTCTATTGTTAACATCCTGGTGAAATTATCAGATATAATTCTTCTGACTATACTTATTGCAATATCCGCTTCTAAACTGTTCTTTATTAAATAAACTGTTCCAGTTATACAGAACTTGAATACTAAATACAATTTGTACCTCATTAGGTCCCATTCCAACTGTGAAAACAGATTTGTAATATATAAAACTCTGATTACCTATACACTATATTTCCTATATAAAAGTTCAAAGGTTTTGCTTCTGACACGTGCTCTGCGCTATTTCAGCACAAATCACCAAACGTTTGAAAACATTACTGAATTATGCTACTGCTTTCATGACTTGTCAGATTTTTGCTTTTTGAAAAGTACCTAGAAAGATAAAAAGGATATTTGCTCCAACTTCTTACAAAAAAAACCCAACCACTTTGGTTTCACATGCAAAAAATATTTTTCTCTGGTTGTGCACGTAATACAGGCCATCCTTCCATGAATGTTTATCAATGGGTTTAACTTTAAGCATGTCAGTAATCCATTGACTTCAAGCAGAAGTGGCAATACTTAGAGCACCAGTGATAGAAGTAGTGTCCTGTTGAGTCCAACCAATATTGTGCATGTGTGTCTGCATGTAAGAGAAAACAAGTGAAATATTCTATGCCATGTCTCTGAAGAAAGCAACCAGGCTTCTTTGCCATAACATCTGTTCCTAGAGAGACTGATGTGAAGCCTCATTCTTTTACTGAGTCAGGTTTTTCTTCTTACTTTGTAGACAGAATTGCCCAGCTTTGGACTGAAATATGCACTATCATGAAAACAGAACAATGTTGTGAGAGGATAATTGCAGTCTTTTCCCTACAGGAAAAAGGAAGGATTGCAGTAGTTCTTTAAAAAAAAAAGAAAAGAAAAAAAAGTGAGAGGCCAGGCTCACACAAATTTTTGCTGCTACTATCTTAAGTATTGACATTTTTGGAGATAATCATTAAGAAGACTGTAGTAAGGTAGCTGCAGCAATTTCTTGATTCTGTAGAATTTCCTTAAAAGTTTATAGTCCTGAGCAAGAGAAACTGTTTTGGTTTTGTTAACTGGCAGTCTCCTAGTAGTGAATGAAAACAAAGTGTCTGTACTGATTCTTCTCTCTCTTTTACAGTCTTTGATATCTTTAACTACAGGTTGCACCTCCCTACACCAGGACTCTCTCATCCCTCAAAGTCCGTGGTCTGGCAGGACCATGGATATTGCTGAACGAGAGCGCTCTGGGGCAGGAGGGCCAGTAGCTGAGAGCCCAGCGAAAGTTACGGCTGGTGGTAGTGGAGCCAGGGCCTCATCAACCCAGTTGCGGGGCCATGTCATCAGGGCAAGAGCAGCCCGGCAACCCAGCTGGGGTAGCCTGTACATGTCAGCCCAGCAACGGGGACAGAGCTGTGGCAGCCTGGCTGGCAGTAACGCCAAGTCACGGGAACCCAGAGAGGAAGCCCATCTGGAGCCATGAGAGGCTGGCAGCCTGACTGGGGCCACGTGCCGCCGGCAGCTGGGTTGGTGCTGTGGCAGTGAGGCTAAGGCTGCATGCTGCCATGCCAGCAATGGGGCTGGAGCAGCAGTTGTGGCAGTAGGGCCCAGGCAGCCATGTTGCCTAGCTGGCCACGGGGCTGAAGGAGCTGGCAGTGGGGAAGGGCGGCAGGCTGAGGGGGGCTGGTGGCAGGGACTTTCCCTGGTGCAGCAAATTCCCTCATCTAGGATCACTCTGGTGCTGGATCAGTGAGGTCCACCTGTACATGAATGTGTCTCTTCTGAAGACTTTAGCAGGGATGGATGGAGCTGCTGAAGAGTAGCTCCATTGCAATTTTTTGAGGCAACCCAAAGAATAGCTGTGAGCAACTGTATCTCTGCCCCCCACAACTTTCCCCTGCAAGGTGCCATTTAGAGATATAGCCTCACTTCTATTCCCTGTGTACATGAGACTGATGAGAAATTTAATGTGGAGACATGGGTTGCAAATGCATTCAGAATGTCATGACATTCATGTCTGTCTCCATTTTGTTGGACACAGGCAAAGCATTAGAATGAATTGTCCAGAGCCTAGACGAACTTGGGGCCTGGATAAGAGCTAGCCATCAGAGATAAGACTGAAAACGTTAGTGGTGAACTGAGGAAGCAGCCAGGAAACTGAAGTGTTCCTCACTGAAAGAGCAACTGCCATTTGTGTAGGGATAACATATTAAAGTATTAAAAATGATTCCCCAAGTAGAAGAAGCATATAAGTGTTTAGATTTATTCTTGTTAAAGTGTTTAGATTTAGTGTTATCAAGCTGGATAAGTGTTTAGATTTATTATTATTATTATTAGTCAAGATTGTTAAATGTTTAGATTTATAATTATTGCCCCTCTAGAATATAATTTAAGAATATAATACTATGTAGCCAGAAATAGCTCCCCTCTGTGTCCCAGGGCACGCTCAAACTTTTCCAAGTGGCTGCTTGTCAAGCCACTAACTCTGCTCTGGGAGCCAAGCCCTATAATTGATTAAGGGCATTGTTACACAATTGACGCCCGTTCTCTTCAAAGCATTGTGAGCCAATTAACCCTAATCACAAAGTGAAACATTGTAACTACAACAGTAACTAACTCCTCACTCAGAGAGAGAATGTTTTAAGAAATGCCACCCAGAAACTTTTGTAACTTTTTGTAACTACAACTCTTGTATATGTAAAATTATTATTATACAAAATACTGTATGTGAAACATTAATTAGGGAATGTATGTAAGAGAGAGAGTGCTTGGACAATGAATGAATGGTTTGAGAGGTGCCAGCCTGAGAATACAGTATCAAAGGGCTGAAGAAGGCGTCAGGTGCCAGTGCAACCAAAAGGTGTCAAGTGGAGAAAAACTGGAGACTGGAGGTCCACCCTATGAGATCACTGAGGAGCACCTGGCAGCCACCCTGTAGACATCAGCATGACGCAGCAATTCCCATAGACTGGCATAGGAAGAAATTCCTATAAAGACTGGACCAAAAGACTATGGAGTCAGAGTCCAAGGTTCTGCTGCCAGCCTACCAGGAGCATCAGATGCGCATCTGATCAGGACTTCGCTCCCCACTACCATCACTTGTGTACAGAATACCTGGCTAGTACTCTGCCACAAGCAACTTCCAGGCTGGTAACTATAACAACTACCCAGAACCTGAATGAATGGATGAATGAATGTTTGCTTCTATCTTTTCTTTATTCTTTATTATTATCTTTACAATAAATGTGTCTTTTTGCCTTATCCCCCTCATAAGATCCTGCTTGCTTTTATTGGTATAACATTTGGACAACAGGTGTGTAATTTAGAGTTGGCATTAGAAGCTAGGCTGTTCCTGAATGCCCAGATGGCATTGTAGCCAAAACCTCTTTTCCATATATGCCTGGCAAGACCTGTGACCTTTTCTCTCCAGTGTGACTTTGTCACAATTCTCCGTGTCTTTGTCACCCATGCTTAGTTTAAAATGCACTGTCAGACTACATCTTAAAACACATTCAGAAGCTGAATATGAGAACAGTTTCTCTTATCTAATATAATATTGCTAAGCCTAAGTCTAGAGAAGACAAGTATTTGGGACTAAATGTGTCACTTGTGGACCTCAGCTATTTTTATTTTAAAGGTTTAAGCTAAGCCTTTAACTCTGATTCAATACAAGTTTGTATTTCCCTTTTGTTTTAAAAGTAGCTGGAAAAAAAAAAAAGAAATCTCACTGTACCTTTGACATGATAAACAATATGACTTCTTCAGGAACCATAAGCATAGCAATGAAAATAAATAAGGGATTTTTAATCCAAGGACAGATATTACCAGGACTTATCTGTTACTGCAAATGACATTTTCAAATAATAAAAAAAAAAGATAGTATTATCAAAATTACTTACTAAAGACCTTGTGAAAAAGTAAGTACTGGACATAGTAACTGCCAATTAAATCTCATTATCTTGGTTCTATCTTTTTAAAATGCTCATGCTCTTGATTGTATTATTAACCTACTAAAGTTCATGTCTTTTGAAATAAATCTTTGAATGCTGACTAAAACACTTTGAATGCTGGCCAAAACAAAGTGCCCTTTTAAAGCTAGTAAGGCTAGTTAGCACATCAAGATCAGTGCCCAGATGATTAGTAAAACTAGCATTAAATTTCAACCAGGAGCATGCACATAAAGGACAACTGAGCAAATTGAAGGGGTAGGAGGATGGTGAGAAAAGTAGAATGTTAAACTGTAGCATGGATATAAGTGTTACAATCCTTTTGCCTAAACTGGCTACTGACATTGTGGCACATTACACATGGAAACACTTGCTTACAATTTTGAAAATAAGAAAAAGGAATAAATGTTTATGAGATGCCCTCTTCTTTGATATATATTGTTCTATCAATTACCCCAAACCAAGGATTGACTGACATTCTTACATAATATGCTGGCCTGATACAAGTATGAATAATTGAGACAGGATATCCCACATAACCCAATCTGATAAAGTGTGCCACTGGTTTTAGCTCTCACATTCAGTAATTACCTTTTGGCACAGCCCTGAACAAGGTATGGGGCACAAGTAGCGCCACGTTAGAAGTAGTTCCAGGATGCATTAAGAGTCTGATGGTCCTCTGAGTCACAATTCCTCCTTACTCTCTGAGGATAACAATTTACAGCTACCCTATATAAAAAGTAAAATCCTACCATTACAAACCCAACCCTGGGATATTCCAGGGAGTAAAAGGTAAAACCAGGGCACTACCATTTCCTCATTAGTGCCCTGTCCTCACCAGCTGTAGGTAGAGAGTTTAACAAGGCAAGTAGCCCTTGCTGACTTCTACATACCTGCATACCAAGTCCAAATAGCTCGAGAGAGGCACAGGGGAGTTTTTACTCTAAAGCATGGTTGTGCAGCCTGGAGTAGAGTTAAAGCTTAAATATAAATTGTTGCTAAATATTTACTGATTTTGTTCAATAGATATCATTTTGTTCCTAATTTAAAAGGAAAAATGAAGATTTTTCCCCACCTGAGAGTACATGGGGGAGGGAGGTTTGTGTACTTTAACTACACCAGTAAAAAAAAACCCCAAGAAATAAGGCAGCTAATCAAGTGGACAAGTCTCAGTGCAGTTCCTACCCTTTTAAGAATCACCAGCACCCAGTCAGTAACTTGGGCTGAAACATGGATGGGAAGGAGAAGACGTTTCCTGAGCACTGTGAGACTCCAGTGCCCAAAATGATCCAATACACGCTTCTTTCTCCTTAGCCCTCCTTAAAAAAAAAAAAACAAAAACAAAACTCCCCACACTTACTTAGGCTTCCTACTCCTGCCTCTTTTCTTCGCTACTGGGCTGTGTCTACATTGGCAAGATTTTGTGCAAAAGCAGCCACTTTTGCGCAAAAACTTGCCGCCTGTCTACACTGGCCGCGAGTTCTTACGCAAGAACACTGACATTCTAATGTAAGAAATCAGGGCTTCTTGCGCAAGAACTATGACTCTCCCACTCAGGAATAAGCCCTCTTGCGCAAGTGTTGACAGGCTACATGAATTTCTTGCGCAAGAAAGCCTGATGGCTAAAATGGCCATCGGAGCTTTCTTGTGCAAGAGAGCATCTACACTGGCACGGATGCTTTTGCGCAAAAGCACATGCCAGTGTAGACGCTCTCTTGTGCAAATACTTTAACACAAAAACTCTTGCGTTAAAAGTATTTGCGCAAAATCTTGCCAATGTAGACGTAGCCCTGGGTTGGCCGCTTTCCTTTCGGCAGAAGTCTCAGGTCAGCTGGGAGAGTCTTCCCACTTTCCCAACCTTTCTTTCCCCCTGCCGAGGTTTCTCTTCGTGCTGCCACGCCCTTCCAGAGAGTCCCCTTCTTTGCACAAATTCCTCCAAAGTGCAGGCCCCTTCTACTCCAAGGCCCTTCTCTCCTTTCCTTCTCCTGCCCACTCTGATTCCCAGGCACACCTACCCTTCCCCCCAACTCTCCTCAAACTTGCCTCAGTCTCCCCTCCCCGAAGTGTCTTTCCCTCCCCCAAATCCTTACACCTTTTTCCTCCTGCCCCCACAAAGTCTCCTCACAGCAGCTGCTCCCAGTCCACAAACCTGGTGCTTGCCCTGTGGGGAAGCAGAACGCGATGCTCTCCCCCAGCCCTCCTGCTGCATGCAGACACGGGTCCACCTGGGACTGGAGCAAGAAGAAAGCTGAACTCACAGCTCCCCTCTTGGTTGCTTTAGTCACCTCTGCTGGCCAAATGCTGCCTTTGCAGCTGCCTCCTGCCCTTTAGCAGCTGAGGGAGCAGCTGGTAATCTGAGAGTGGGGGGAGAGAGTAAACACGCAGCAGCCTCAGAGTCTGTCCCTAGTACTGTATCTCCTCAGTCTTCATGTCAGCCACAAGCTGAGGGAGAAGTACTGTTGCCTTCTCTCCCCACCACCACCCCTGCAGTCCAGATTAAAAGTTGTGTATGAGAGGAAGAATTTTCCTACCTTGTCACCTCTTATAATTAAACCTGTGCCACCAGGGAGAATATGTCTGCATAACTGTGTTGGCATTCATTATTAATGATACACATATTACAAGAAGCAGCAGCAACATGTTATGAGTAAAATTCTGGCTTTGTTATAACCAATGAGAGGGGTGTTTTTTTCCCTATTCACTTCTATAAGGCCAGATTTTTACCCTAGATGTTTTAACAAGTGGTAGGAAGCACAACTATTGTGATTTTGAGCTCTGGGAAAGGGCAGAGTCCAGAAGAAAAACCAGCATGTGTAAGGAAGGAAAGAGGTTTCTAGAAAGGGTGCAATGTGCTTGGGAAAGAAAGGCTATAAATCATGAAAGATAGGTACAGGCAAAAAGAGAGGATGGTAGAGCAAGACACTATCTGTGGAAGGCCAAAGTGTAAGAGAAGGAGTTGCATCTGGTAAAGGACAGAGGACTAGACCACCAGAAGCTTATCTGAAGGAAACCTGAACATGGCTATAACTAAGAGCAGTGTCTGGTACATAAAATGTTGTCCCAGAGACAATGTCTGGTGTGATGAATGCCAGCACGTACAAAGAAGCATTGTGGAGATCAAGTCTGCATGAAGCGCTCCCTTCTAGTGAACAGCTGTATCACCAATTTCAGGATTTCTATGCAAAACAATATTGCACATATGAAAAAATTGGTCAGATTTCTGTCTAGCCAAGATTCAAGCCCCCGGTACACTATGGGGACTAAGGCTATGTCTAGATTGAAGAGCTTTCCAGGGATACTGGAGGTATCCCTGAAAAGCTCTACCACATCCAAGTAATGCATTCACTTTTTCAGAATAGTTTCCAAAAAAGTGGATGTGTTCTTTCAGCATCCCTGTGTTCCTCTCACTGAGGAGTTTTTTCCAAAATTTGGCCCTGTGTAGATGGGCCAAATTTCAGAATAGCCTCTTTCAAAAAAAAAAAAAAAAAAAAAAAAGGCAGAAAAAGATATGCAAATTGCCAGGGTTGACAAGAGCATTTTCTTCTACATCCACCTGAAAAAAAAAATCTGACAAAATAAGCTGCATAGATTGAGAACACAGGACAGGTGGTCACCCATTTGTACCCAACGGTGCAAAAATTTATCCTAATCCTTTCATAGAATCAAAGACCTGGAAGAGACCTCAGGAGGTCATCAAGTCCAGCCCCCTTCCCAAGGCAGGACCAATCCCAACTAAATCAACCCAGCCAGGGCTTTGTCAAGCCAAGACTTAAAAACCTCTAAGGATGAAGATTCTACCACCCCCCTAGGTAACCCATTCCAGTGTTTCACCACTCTCCTAGTGAAATAGGTTTTCCTAATATCCAACCTAGACCTCTCAGACCTCTCTTTCCATTCACAAAAACAAACAGCATCACCTGGAAAAAGGTAGATTGTGCATTTTGAGAACACTATACTCAGTAAAAAGCCTAGGACCTGAATAAGCGAACAGTTACAATTGTGGTCTTTTTGTTTATGAGTATCCTGCAAAACTTAGGACACTCCAAACATGTGCATGCACATACACATACCTCCTTTCACTATGCCTCCGGATCTTAGATCCCAGCATGTTTACAAAATAGCAGAGAGCTAGGAATAGCTTAGCATGATGGAAAAGTAACAGTGGAAAGAATGCCTTCACAAGCACTCCCAGATTGTCCACTGTAGGTTCCTCCCTCCATGTTTTACAGATACTGGGCTGAAAGCAATTATGTTATACTCTGATGATTAGCATGCATGAGAGAGACTATTAGCACACAGAAAGGGCCACTCACTTCTGAGGGAAGAGTGTGAAACTAGAATTAAATCTTCTCACTATTAGCTCCTAATATGTCACCAGTCAGTGAGAATACAGAGGGAAAAAATAACGTTTGTTTTCTCACTAATTTAATGAGAGCAAAATAGACAAGAGAAAAGGGCTGGTTAATTTATTAATCAGTTTCAGCTTCAATATGTGCATCAAGATAGGCTGAGAAAGGCAGTATAATAAATCTACACCTGCTGTGTTGGTTGGGAGATGACATTGCTATCCTAAGAGTTCTAGAGGCATAATCCCATAATTCAGTGGTTCCACTCCAGTGGGTATCCCACATCTCTTTCCACTGAGCTCATTTACAATCCCAAGCAGTTTCTTGCTGTCAGTTCCTATTTGCATCTCCTACTCTCCCTGTTTTGTTTTTGTTTTTTTTTCTTTCACAGAGATCTTCCCTGTCACATTTCATCTCACTTCTGACTTGGTGTCATCTTTCCTTGAGCTGTTTCAACTTACTTTTTCTACTGTCACCCACAGTTTCCATCATCTGGAGGTTAATGAAGCAAACCTGCTCTAGCAACAGCACAGTACCCAGTTTAAAGCCTTTGTCCTGTTTACTTTTCCTTAAACCAAGCAGAATTTATTGCTGTTTCTTATGCAAATAAGTTTGAGGTAGATTAGACAATTGCCTCCTTTTTCCTTCCTGGTTCAGTTGAAGCAACTGAAGGAAGCTTATCAGCTTTTAGCATTTGACACAGAGACCATGGGTCACACTCAAATGTCCACAGGCCTGTAAATCAGAAACAATCCATTGAAATGATTTACACCAACCAAGGATCTGACCCACTGAGGTTCTGAGTTAAACACTTTTCTCTTTACCAATTTCATGTGTTCTTAAGGCAAAATAAGGTGACCGTCAGATTTTTGTGTCTGCTATACTCTTATCTACAATCTGTTCTTGCTTAGTGACTTTACCCTAGAGACCTTTCTCATTCAGTGACTTTAATCTGAGTACCTCTGGGTTATCATTTGGCACCATCTCTTACCCAAACAAGTAATAAATTGCCAGTTGATTTTAACCCTGTAACTCAAACAGATGTCTGCCATTGTCTTCTTCCCTAACTTCCTGCTGGTTTAACACCGTTCCTATGTAGCAAATTTCATTCCCATCTCAGCATTAGTCATGTGTAATCTCATAGCCATGAAACTCTCTTGTTGTTGGGTCAGTGACCCAGCCATCTAATTCTCCTTAGCAATCCCATCTCTCACTGTTTCTGTGAGGATATGCTTTCAGCAAGTATATCCTTCTATCAGTATTTTGCTAGTGTCATTCCACCACATCTGGTTTCACAAATTTTCACATTAACTCATACCACTCCAGTTGTCAGCACCTTTGCTTCCCTGTTGATTTTGTGTTCTCACGTCCCAGCAGCCTACATTTGCTTTATCACACAGTGCAATATGATAATATTGACAGGACCAGATTGGGCTGCTTGTCTGAGCCTTGGTCAGGGCAAGCAGGTGCTTTACAGCCCCAGATCCTCACAGTGCTCTTCACTGGGTGGAACCCCATCTGGAGGATGCTCTGGTTTCTACAGGGTGCCCACGAGTAACCCGCTCTTGCACCTAAGGATCATGGGTGCTTAGGGATGCATTAGTCTTACCCCTTTTCCACTGGAATGGCATCTTCTTTCTGAACCAGGCAGGAGTAGTATAGGAATCACCAGAGCAGCTTCACAAACCTGAAGGACTTCCCTAGATGAGAGGAATTCTCAAGGCGACAGTTGAGCTGGTTCCATGATTTTTTTATACCACGGATGTGGCAAGTTTGTAAATTTACATACAGCATTTATATGCATTGCTCATGTATGCTGATAGGTTTTTTTCTCTTTACATTGCTTGTCTTTTTTTTTAATGCAGGATCCAACTTTAAGCTTGCTAATAAATATTGAAATAGGAATTTAAAACAAAAACAAATGCACACTAGCTCTCTTCTACGGGAGAAATTCATTCTTGTGCAGCTAGAGAGTTGTTCATCTTATAACTTGCCTTTTTTAATGTGAGAAATGTCTTGTACTGAGATATTTACAGACATGCATATTGACAGAACCCGAGAAAAAGAGGGAATATGTTACAGAGCAGTATATGTTAACAGTGAGAAACAAGATTAATATTCACAAGTATCCAATGCAAATATTTTAAACCAACAAGAAAAACAAAATGTGAATTAAAATACTGATGCATGGTGTCTGTTAAACATGAGTGTGTCTCCTATACAAAATGAAGGAATGGAAATACCATGGCAGAGGGGGCATCCTTCTGACTGTTACAAAAAACTCTGTGTAAAGATTCAGAAGACTTTACACATTTAAAACCAAATCTTTTTAGATTGAAAGTGACATGCCTATGACTGAGCATCATTAAGTGCTAAAATAATTGATAGATCAGAAGTTTAGTAATGAGGTACAAAGCTTTTCATCTACTAGTTCAAATTTGTCCTAGTTGTTTTCTGACAGTCGTTGTCTGATGCTTGTTAATCTCTACACAAAATGAGTTGATATCAATGTAATTTTTGTCCACGCTCTGAAAAAACCATCAGAAATGGCACTGTCACTCTGTTGGTAATCTCAGCATTAAGGATGATGGTAGCTGAAGAAACTGAACTGGGAGGCCAGTGTGGTCTAGTATTTTAGTGAGCTATCAAGAAATGCATTGATGGGCAATATCTTTTCTATCAGCATCAGTTCCAAAGATCTAACATGATGAGAAATCATCACCGGTTTGGGGAGGTTCATCGATTTTTTTTTTGAGAGAGAGTCTGTAGTTTTCTGAACCCTCAAGGTGTGGTACTATTTTATATGTCATCTGTTCCAAGTTCCCCTCTTTTTGTTCCATTAAAATCCTGTATCCAAACCTTTAGAATTAACAAGTAGAGGCCAAATTAAGGTAACATTTAAAATTTCCATTTTTATAATTCAGCTCCTGTCCCTGACCTTCCTCCAAACTCTTTTCTTTTAAATTAGTTACATAGTTGTCTGAGAGATGCAGAACTTCTCCCTCATGTATGTAGGAATAATGCCAGTAGGGAAACAAGTAGGAGAGAATTACCATACCTTGATTGTTTGGGACTTTAGGAAGCACCTCAAAGCTTTGGGTTTTGTTTGTTTAATTAAGTATTTGTAATAGTAGTCAGTTTGCAAATTCTGTGATCTTTACCCTCACTATTGTATTGTATGTGTTTTTATGTAACCAGTCATAGTGTGCCCTGGGGCAATGTCTCTTCTGGGTCCTTTTGAATACTATTGATTAGAAAAACTGGATGATGAAGAGTCAAGGCATCATCATCAACTGGGCATGCTGTCAGGTGAAATGACAAGTAAAGGGGAAGAACAAAACTTTCTCTTTTGGACAATGCTACTTTTCTGTACCCCCATCAAATGTACAGCATCCTGGATGCAATAGCACTGTATGAGGGGTGAAAACATTCTTGTAAACAATCAGAAATATTGATTGTTATTTTTATCTCTTGCAGCAGAAATTCAGTGCTAGCTACAGGAGTGATGAGACCTGTTCCTACCATCTCTGTGTGTCACAGAACAGCGTGTGTGGTTGGAGTATGTGAGAGTTTTGGGGCTATGTAGGAGAGAAGGACATAAAAATACAGTCTAAGTAAATGCCAACTCATCATGCATTCCGGGATAAGAAAGAAAGGTTATATTTGTTACCATATGTATTGGTTGTATATTAATGATATTGATTACTTAAGAATCCCCAATTGACAAATTAGCATTCTGAGCTTTGGTAGGTTCTAATCCCAAATTCAGGCCAAGGGTTGTTAGAATTACTTTTAAGGTGGGAAACTTGACATGTATGTTTGCACCACTCATACTTATGAAAACTCTTTTGAATTTTCAATAGGTTTTGCTATTGGTTATTAATGAAATGACAAATGTTTTAACCCAGCAAAGAAGGCAAAAATAATATAAATTGAGCTTCTGAGCATCCAAATGCTTCATCCCCTGCAAAAATCCCTGAAATATCAGTCATCCTCCACTTCCTCCAAGTCATCTGTGGTGGTCATCCTAGCATTTCCCAAGGTATGCAATTCAGAAGACAGTTTTTATAATGTTACTTTGATGCCATTATGCTTGACACATGCAGTGTGATTTTCAGCTCCTTTTCTGTATCTGAACTTCCATACCCATGAAAGCTTATGCCCTAAGAGATCTAAGGTGCCATTGGACTCCTCGTTGTGTTTCCACTCCCCAGTCATGGTGGGGTCTTCTTCTGAGGATGAATTTTGTATAAGGTCTAACACTTGTCTTTCACCATCAGAAGTTGCTTTAATAAAAAATAATAAAAAATATGATCTTGTCCATCTTGTTTCTCTAATATCCTGGACCAATAGGACTACAACAACCATGCACATAATTAGTTACCATGTGTGACGGGGCAGAGGCGGCCAGTGCTCCGGTCCCGCCAGTGGCCACGCTGGTGTCGACTCGTGGGGCGGAGACGGGCGCCTCAGAGCCGTACGTGCCACAATCTGGGGGCTGAGCGGCCCCGGCGGTGGCATACCGGCGGTGCACCAGATGTTCCCAGGCAGCTATCGCAGCGGGGCACCCGGGCATGCCGGGGGCTCCATCAGACGTCACGATGGTGGTGACGTCACCACGCGGCCCCGCCGGCCGGCCAGAAGCACGCCCACGCAGGGAGGGGCGGAGTCCCCTTAGCCGGAAGACGGCGCGGGGATTTAAACCCTGGGAGCGGCCGGAGAGGGGGGGAGCTTGGAGAGAGCCCCCCCCACAGCAGAGAGCCACAACAGATGGGATCCAAGACGAGGAGGTAAGCCCACCGGCTTGGATTCAGTAGTGACAGCGGGGAGAGGAAGTAGCTCAGGGCGGGCAAAGGGAGCCTGTGGGCTGGCGAGTTACGGCAGATGCCCCGCCAGCCAGACCAGATGACACAGACGTTCGAGTCCTTAGGGCCCTGGGCTGGGGTCCGTGAGAGGGGGCAGGCCCAGACCCCCCTCTCCCCGCCCCGGGAGGCTAGTCGACTCTCGCACGAGGGGAGATCCTACGGACCAGTGGTGGGACAAACTGGGACGCCGGAGGGCGCTTCAAAAGGGTGACGGGAGCACGAGACTGGGGGAGAGACAGCTGTGCCAATGGGGCACCCGATAGACCCGTTCACACGATGGCATTTTTGTGATGTGACATCTGCTGATGTTTCTAAACGGGTATTCATTAGTATCTTGTGGTTATGTGTCAGCCATTTAGCCATTACAGCATTCTATCTTATTATCTCTTATGATCTAGGGTTTAGCTTCATATGCTAAGGGTTTTTTTTTTTTTAAAGCCTTGATTAGTTTAGCTAGGCTATTGTGTAAGGGCATGTCTATACTGGGGAGTTATAACTTCCTTTATTTTGAAATAACAAGGCAAGCATCCACACAGCAAGCCCATTATTTCTAAATAATGTACTTGTTAGTTCAAAATAACTTCTGCTTGCCATGAGGAATAACACTTATTTCAAAATTGTTGTTTTGAAATAGTGTTAGTTCTGGATGACCAGGTGAGGATGAAAATTAAAGAACTGCAGCAGTCCTACACGAAAGCCAGGGAGCAAAGTTCCTGCTCTGGGGCAGCCCCACAGACCTGCCACTACTATAAGCAGCTGGATGCCATCCTAGGAGGGCTGGTCAGTCACCTCCCCCCTGACCCCATTATCGACTCCAGCCAGGGCACACCTGTAGTCAGCCTCCACAAGGGCAGGGTTGTGGAGAAGGAGCAGGAGGAGGCCAGCCTGGACACCATGCCCACCAGCTAGGATGTCATCATCTGCCTGGATCCGGTCTCCCTCTCCCAAAATGTCTCCCAAGACATGGACAAACCCAGAGAAGGCAGTTCAGGTGAGTTCTATCATTTTCATGCTCCTCACTCAGTCTTCTTGGCCTGGGGATTGCACAACAGCCTGTGAACATGGGTGCACATGGAGCGCCAGTCCAGAGCAGACAGCTCCATGACACTCTCACACAGAAACCCCTTAATCCTTCGTACAAAGTTCCTAGAGAGGCTTGCCTTTCTCCAGCCTCCATGGAGGGACACCTTCCTATGACAAGCCACCACTAAGGAGGATGGGGTCATGGAAAACTCAGCAGTGCCACACATGGCACAAGCTCATGCCCCCACTCAGGCAACATCCACTCCCAGTTAAGCATGGCAATGCAGAGGACACTGATCCATGGGATCCTGCTAGAAGGAAGAGGAGGAGACCCCAGTAGCATTCTCTCCAGAAAGTATCCTCTGATGCTCTCACACACCTCCTCCAACACCCTCCCTCTCCTCCAGCAAGCAGGGATAGAAGTCCTCTGTGGGACACAGCCACTGGAGGACCTGGCATGTCAGAACACAGAAGGAAGCTGAGCTGCCCCTTCCTCCCCTCCTGCCCACAGGTTTCTGGCCTGGCTGACACCTTCCCATGCTAACTTGTCCCTGGGACATGGGGGTAGTGAGGCTCTCTAGGGACGTCCGTACCCCTGCAGGAAAGTGCATGCTGTATAGGCGACAGATGGCCATGCTCAAAGCACATCGCCATCATCTGAATCTTTGGTGTCAGCCCAGAGATTAGAGCTAGGTTTCATGCACAATATCTCCTGGGATTACTGTCCTTGTCACTTTTATTCATAACTGGGCCAGGTGTGAGCAAGGGGAGTGAACCACCACCACCTGTGTCTCTCTTCCCGACCCCATGAGACCCATAGTTGGAAGTGTCCCTAGCACGGGAGCATCTTGACTGCCTCCATTCCCTCAGCCAGAACTTTGATGAGGATCATCAGGAGCACCCCACTCATCACAAGCTGAGGAGGAAAATGTGGGAGCACCAGCACGGGACCACATGGTCATCCTTAAAATCCAGTCATGGAGCCCATGATCAGGATTATGGAGCAGTCCACCAGCCACCTCCCTGATCCCATCCCCCCCACCTCCCTTCCCAACTCCCCGCATCTGCCCCCACAACTCCCATCACCTGCCCCTGCACTGGCACCCACCCCCTGGCTTCTCCTCTTACCCCTCCAGGGGCTGCTGGGGCCTGTGAACACATGTCGGTGGGACCTCCCAGGCAGCCAAAGCTTCACAAAGTACCCAGGGCAGGTACCATGTCTCAGCCCCATCCTTGAGTGCCTCTCCCCCCTCCTCCTCTTTCCCCCTACTAGGTTCTTTCCCCAATCTCTCCCTTGTTGTATATTCCCCCAATAAAAATATCAGAATTGTTATTCCAGACAACAAAGGCTTTGTTGTTCAGTCTGCATGGGAGTGGGGGGGAGGTGGGAAGCCGGGGCAGGGGAGTGGAGGGGAGGAGGAGGAAAGGCACACTGAGGTCCCTTGTTTGGAGGCCCAGGAGAGGGTCTCACAAGTGGCCTTGGCTGAAACTCCCTCAAGACCTCCCAGATGAGCCCATCCCCCTGATGGGCTCACCAAAGGGCAGCGGTGCCTGGCTGCTCAGAAGCCCTGGCTAGCTGCACTGACTCTGTCTCCATCCTGTCAGGAATGTATCCCCCTTATTTTCACAAAGGTTGTGGAGATCACAGCCGACTGCCACCACCTGGGGATGTTCTGGTTGCCGAGGTCCAGGTGGGCGAGGAGACTGCAGAACCTCCCCTTGAGGCAGCCAAAAAGGCACCCTTCATAACCATGAGGCACCTGCTGAGTCTGGTGTTGAAGGTCTCTTTCATGGGGTCAAAGCTGCCCATGTAGTACTTTATAAGCCAGGGGATCAAGGGGTAGGCTGAGTCGCCCAGGATGCATGTGAGCATGTCAACATCCCCAACCCTGATGGTGCAGGTGGGGAATAAAGTGCTGGTGTACATCCTGTGGAACAGACTCATGTTTCAGAAAATGCAAGTATCATGTGCCTTCCCCAACCACCCAACGTAAATGTCTGTGAACCAGCCCTTGTAGTCCATGAGGGCCTGCAGAATGATGAAAAAGTACCCCCTTCCTACTTATATATTTGGAGGCATGGTGGTTGTGGGCCAGGATGGGGATGTGGGTGACATCAGTGCCTCCCCCCCCATACACACACAGAGCTGGGGAAGTCCATTGCAGCAAAGTCAGTGACAGTGGGATCTATGAGGCCCAGGATGATGACACTCCGCAGCAGGATGGCGTGGATGGCCTTGACCACCTATAGATACATAGAATCATTGGGTTGCAAGAGCTCTCCGGAGGCCATCAAGTCCAACCTCCTGCTAAAAGCAGGAACAACCCCAACTAAACCATCCTAGCCAGGACATTGTCAAGTTAGGACTTAAAAACCTCTAGGAATGGAGATTCCACCACCTGTCTAGGGAACCCATTCCAGTGCTTCACCACCCTTCTAGAGAAATAGTAAAAGAGCCACACCTGATGACCACAATCCCAATGATCAATCTCCCCATGCTGAACTGGTTCCCAATGGAGCGGTAGCTATCCAGCATGGTAAGCTCTCAAATTGGGATGGCGATGCACTTCTGGAGGGGGATAGCGGGTATCATGTGGGTGTCCCATTGCCGGAGAGCAGGGGCAAGCCACTCGCAGAGCTCCAGGAAGGTAGCCTCCACATGTGGAAGTTCTGGAGCCACTGCTGGGCATTCCACCGCTGCATGACTATGCCGTCCCACCAGTTGGAACTGGTCTCCTGACACCAGAAGCAGCACTGAACAGTGTGCAGGGGAGGATGAAAGGGAATGTGGTCCATGAGGAGCAACAGGGCCTGAGTCAAGAGGTCCCCCCAGTCCATGCTGGTCGTCATCCTTCTGCAGCACCATGTGGGCAGTCTGCATGAACTGCTCCAGGAGGTGTAGCATGAAACCCAAGAGCTGGTGATTGCTTTGCAGCAGCTCTGGCTCCATATTGGAAGTGCTGTGGCATTCATAAGCATGCAGCAAGAGTTCGCTGTCCCTCAAGGAGATAGGCAATGAAGAAGAGTCTGAGACACTACTGTAGAGGAGAGCCCCTTCAAGCACAGGTCTCAGATAACCTCATGAAGCAGCTACAGGAAGTTACTGCAGTCCTGATGCCCTCCCAGGAGTGCTTCCAGGGGCTTTAAATGACATGCAGACTTCAATCAGTGTGGACGTGCTATTTCAATATCATTCTGCTCTATTTGGATGGTGCGCTGTAGTGTAGATGGGCTATTTTGAAATAGTTATTTCAGCAGTTATTATTTCAAAATAACTTATTTCAAAATAATTTCCCACTGTAGACATAGCCTTAGAGGCCTTGCAGCTTGTAGGCTCATTGCATTACTGCCTTAACTTATACCTGTGCCTTACCTAGCAATTACCTAATCTTTACATTCCAATATCAACACAATGCATAACTTCCATGTTAGCAACTGAGGGTTCAACCATCTGTATACAGGGCATGGAGGTAAAGGTGGCAATAACCTGGTGTGGTGTGGTTGGCAGCTTTTAAGTATTAATTGTGGCAATCCTGTAGTTGATTGCCAGGTGCTATTTTCATCTATTTGTTGTTGTTAAACACTGGCCATACAGTAAGCATAAGCGTTCAGGTACCCAATTAATGTGTGTCCAAGTAAAATCTCTTGTATAAGTAAGGCATGTCTATTTCTTTACCAAGTTTCTTTTCAATCCAATAATGCCCTGGAGTGCATAGAAGTCATTTATGAATTCTGTAATAGCTGACCTTAGTCCTTTGAGTTTCACTTTTTTCAGACTCTTCCTTTTGTTTTCCCATGAGCTAAGCACGCTAATTGAAGGGGCAATAACCTGCCTGAATTTTTTATTCTACTAAATAATCTTTCTACACATTGTTGTAGTGCAATGACAACAGATCTAACACTGATTATGTTAATTGTGGGAAGACTGTTAAGTTATGGGCACTGGTTTATGGGGCAGGTTTTCTCTTTTTGAAGTATTTACAGGTCTTTTCAATGGTTTATGCAGTATGTGCACAAGACTCTGGATGGGTGCATTTTAACAAACTGATATCACTACTTTTTTACTAAAATATTCTAAAGGCCACATACCAGGCCAATTTCCTCAAACCCTCCTACCATAAAAGTAAGTCTGAGATGGAGCTAAGTGTTTTTTCCAGGGCTAATTGTTTCACATTTAATTTACTGGTCCTAAACTAAGGAATGAATAGTGTAACATTAGTGTGGATCTGTAGTCATGCTCTAGCTGTTGTCAACATATGACCTATATTTGTCCAGACATTAATCAGACTTTTGAAGTATTAGCAAATATGGTCAGTATTAATATTATGGTTTAGAAAGAGTTAGATGATTAGATGTTATAATTTCTTATACATGTGTTATAATAAGATGTAATAATATCTTATATAGAGGTGTGTCTGGGAGGGGAGGGATAGTTCAGCATTTTGAGCATTGGCCTGTTAAACCCAGGGTTGTGAGTTCAATCCTTGAGGGGACCATTTAGGGATCTGGGGCAAATCTGTCAGGGATGGTACTTGGTCCTGCTGTGAGGGCAGTAGACTGGATTCAATGACCTCTCAAGGTCCCTTCAGCTCTATGAGATGGTATATCTCCATATTATTATAATTAAAACATGTTATATTCTTAAGTAGCATGCATTAGCACATCATTACCAGCTATTATAGATCATTATATGCCATAGTTATAAGCAAACCAAGTGGACTGTATAGCCATGACGGTAGTCCATCGCAGAAAACCTATCAGTAATGTTCTGAAGGTCACCTTGTCTATGAGCCATCAAAGTGCAGTCATCTGCAAAAAAGTGCCTCAACAAGAAGCCTCTCCAGGGTCTTGGTCTCAGTACTAAGACTTCTAGGATCAAAGAGTGAGCTATTGAGTAGGTAGCAGATGTATATCCCCTGATCCAAGTCCCTTGTTGCATGGCTGAGAACACTAGCAAAGAACAAGTTGAACAGCATTGAAGCAAGTACATAGCCTTGCTTCACTTCATTTGAGATTTCAAATGCATCGGGAAATGCACCACTGACATTTCCACTTGCATTCCACTTGTTCACGAAACAGATGATTTGTATGAACTTTCTTGGACATCCCCTCTCTGACGGTATCAAAAACTTTCATCAAATTGATAAAAATTGCTTAGAGGTCCATGTCCTGCTCTAAACATTTTTTTTCTGGACCTGCCTTATGACAAAGATGATGTCCAAAGATCTGCTTTTCTGGAAGATACTCAGATATGTCGGCAATGAGTCCATTCAGCATAATGCAAGCTAGTATTTTGCCTCCTGTACTGAAGTGAGCAATGCCTCTGTAGTTTCCACAGCCAACTTTGCTACCTTTCTTTTTGAACATGATACAATAATAGCATCCTTGAAATCTTGTTGCATTTCTTTTTCCTCAGAAGTGCTCCTCAGGATGTCATGAAGCTCTGTAATAACCTTTGGGCCTGCTCCTTTATGCAGTTCTGCTAGAATACCATCCTATCCAGATGCTTCGCCAGAATTCAGTTGTTTGATAGCTTTTATGGAGGCAGATTGAGATCCTCTTTGATGAGTTTCCTTAGGTAAATGATCCAAGGAGACACCAAATCGATTGGTGGTGTTGTCTATTGAGTAGACTACTGAAGTGTTCAGCCCATCTCTGTATGATTCCCTCCTTGTCTTTGAGGGTTGTGCGATCTGTCAGTTTCAAGGTTGCTGTGCCATATTTAGATGGCCTGTAGACTGCTTTGAGAGAGTTAAAGATCTTTGCATTGTTTGTATCTGTGTGATGCTGGACTTTTGCAGCTTTCCTCTCCTACCACTGATACAGAATTCTCCTTCATTCAGGCTGGTATGGATACTAAAACCTATTTTTCTTTGAGATGGAAGTGAATTCATTCTGCTATTCCATAATTTTTTTTCTGCTAATCACTTAGGAGTTTGGCAAAATCCTTGTTCTCATTGACTCAATCCTGGTATGCCCTTTTCTTTGACCCCAGCACTGATTTGGCTGTGTCAATAATCGCATATTTATACTGGTTGCCAGCATTTTTCTGATGGTGACATGAAAAAAGCTTGTCATCAAGTGACTGCTGAAATTGCACCTGATAGCCTTCAACAAAGCAAAGATCAAGCACTCCAGCTGTTATATTAGATTTTAGATACTTGCACTGTGAAGAGACTATATATAAGTGCAGCACTGCTCTTACCGGTCTGTGGTCTGTCTAGCATTCTGCACCATACATGGCTCTGGTAGTTCCTTTGAAGAGGTGGGCTGTGCCTATGAAAGCTCATGATACCATCTTCATGTTTTGTTAGTCTATAAAGTGCTGCAAGACTATTTGTTGTTTAAGTTATTCTGGTAATTCTGACATTGTGGAAGTCTCTTTGGCAGGTGATAAACATAATCAATCAGTTGCCATTGTTTGGACTGTGGGTGCATCCATATAGTTTTATATTTTATTATTTTGCCTAAAGATGGTGTTAGTGGTGAACAGACTGTGTTCTGCACATTTACCCAAAAGGAGGAGTCCATTGCTGTTCACCTTTCCCCACTCCATGTCATCCTATCACACCTCTCCAGCCACTGCTGTCTCTGCCAGCTTTAGCATTGACATCTCCCACCAGGTTGAGTTTGTCTCATGCAGGGGTTGATGTGATGAAGGAACCCAGTTCAAAGCAGTAATGTTCCTTGCTTTCCTCTGTGCTGGTGCATAGGCATGGAAGATGCAGATATAACGTAGAGGATTCAGGGGAAATCAAAGTTTCACAAGCTGTTCATTCAGGCCAACGGGGAGGTCAGGAAGTTGTTTCAGAAGTGATGTTCTTATGGCAAATCCAACTCCATGGATCCTGTATTTCCTTTCCAAAAGAAAGCATATTCACCTTCTAGCTTACTGATAGAACCTTCTCTGCCAATTTAGTCTCATCTGAGTGCTGCAATATCAATATTATAGTAGGCAAGTTCTTTGGAGAGAAAAGCAGTTCTTCTCTCAGGTCTTCACGCATCACCTCTATCCATAAGGTCATCTGAAGAAGTGGGATGTGCCCAAGAAAGCTCATCAGACCATCTACATGTTTTGTTAGTCTTTAAAGTGCTACCAGACTATTTGTTGTTTGTGCAGACTAACTCGGCTACCCCTCTGAAGCATTAGGCTGCAGACATTCCATGCTCCTAGAATGAGTCTTTTCTTCTTTATTGTTTTTTGTCCAGCTGTGGTAGCCTGGCCAGATGTCATGGGGCAGTCATCTTTTCCAGCTCCTTCTCTATAAAAGGATGAACAAAGATATCTTAAAAAAGGCTGCTCAATCACCTAAGATGCTGCTGAATTTTCTCTGCTGGGGATGGGTCACTAGTCCCGAGGCCACCTCTGTGCAGGATTATGGCTATGACTGCCAGTCATCTCCACCTGTCACATTGCCACACCTCATTGCCACAGGACTTGAATTGATACCATGATAATAATGAGGAGATTTGATAAGATGCTAATGGGATGAGAGCTGTGAGAAAGTTTTGAATGAGAAAGCCATGGTTCAGGGACGGAGTCCCACTTTTGTTTTTGTGGAAGTCAGGTTCCAGTGTCAGAATCATTATAGCTGGGGACTTCTTTAGCTGCAGTGGGTGCCTAGGACATCTTCTGTGCCTTGTCATGCTCTCCATGCCCTACAGCATGTTGCTGAATTTTTTTCATGGCTGTGGAATCACAAATTGATTTCTTCCCCCTAGTCCACCAAAACAGTCTTTGCATGCTACAGAAAGGCAGTTTCCCGGTCTTGCTGAGAATAAAAAAACTATCAGCTACTCTCATCTGGCTTAGTTTCCTTGTTGAGGTGGCTTACTGGGGCATGGCCACTGTCCCATGAGAACAGCTATTTGGAGCCACTGGTAGAGCTGGGTGTAGTTGGAGACCAACGCATATGAACTACTCCCAAAGGAGCATGACGTGTTCCTCCAACAGAGGTACTACTCCTCCCATACATTCTATAGCCATACTCAACAGTTAAAACATATACTATAATTTCCTAACTATAAGAGGAACCCTCCAAGATGTCTCACTAAACATATATTGAAGGGAAGAAACTTAGGTTGGCCTAGAAGGGTTGTGACTTGAATACATGGCATATGGAGCATGGAAAAATTCCTCCTTTAATATCTTTTTTTTGTCTCCCTGCCCACCCAGATATGGGAATTCTTCTCCAGTAATGACTGCAAGTTTGGCCTTTCTAAATGGCAAAGTATAGATTCAATCCTGTGAGGTGCTGAGTGAGTACACTGAAATCACTAGACACTACCGGAACTCAGCAATATTCTTTTGGTTCTTGGCATCTTTGGGATCAGGCTGTGGTTATAAAACAGCTTGAAAACAATCCTTACATTCATTTAATGTCATATTTCCAAAAGGAAAATCCATCAGGCCCTTAACTTTGACTACATTGCAACTTAAACTTTTTACCCTCATTATAGCCTTGGAAAGGAAAACCTAATGCAGTCTTACACTGATTTCTGTAAAGATTATATGTTGTCATCTACTGTATTATAAAAAGATGGTTGAATGTAAGAACCAAAATGGACAACATACACAGGAGAAAAATGTATTAAAAATGCCCCTCCACACAAATGAACTCCCCTTTAATAAATCTAAGCCTATAGAGGTTCAAGAGACAATTTCTAAGCATGTTTCACACATATACTTACCCAAGAAATCTCTCCTTTCTCTCTTTTTCTTTTTTTTCTCATGTGCAGACACACACTGTCATATCCAGTTTCCAATAGAATCAGGTCAGTAGTGAGGACTGCAGTAATACATCTCTTTATCTCTGACTTTTAAGGACGTGACATCTTTTAAAATATTATTTTCTCTTGACTTCTTTCATGCTTTTTTTGCTGACTGATTAGGCAATGGGGCACTGTGGTCAATTGAATTCCCCAAAATCTAATATTAAAAGAGGAAAAGGAAAGACCTTTGAGGGTAGCAGAATAAAAGGGAAGCGTATTTAGGAAGGTCCAATATTTCTCTCTCAAAAAAATCAGAAAATGAATGTATGTCTTAGTCTTCCCTTTTACACCAGTTGCTGACTTTTCCCTTCCTTGACATGTTCATCTTTCTCAGCCATGATGATGATATCCAATTGTTTCAAGATGCTAGTGGCTTCGACTATGAAAACCTTTTTGAAAAAATAAAAGTATGAAATTAGTGTAGCTGTGGAGATGAAAAACATGTTGCTACAAAATGGAAAAAGGCAATGCTACTCTGTATCATACCAAGAGAGGAAAAGAATGAAAATTCCCCCAACTAAAGTATTTAATCCACAAAAGTGAAACATAAGCATAGACTAGCAACATGTAATGTATAAAACAATTTAATATCTATTGATGGGGTTTATACATTCAGTCGTAAACTAGTATAGCTAGCCTTAGTCAGGATGTGTGATTAAAACTCATGTAAGCATATCCATGCTTGATCTGAAATAGCCAGATCAAGCAATACTAGCAATGTAGCCACAACGGCAGGGTTGGCAGTGTCAGGAATCAGGGCCTGAAGCACAGCCAGACTGGAAAGAGGGTGACTTAACAAATGAAGCTGCCCTGTGGCAGGCTACCTCATTGGCTACCGCATCATATTAGTTGGAAGAGTCAGAAGACTTGCTCTTAAATCCAGCAGCAGCACGTCAAAGCACTTGCTCATGGCTATGACAGCTCCTGGACCTATTTGTTCCCAGCTTTGGTCCAGACCTGCTCTGATCTGGCCTTATTTTGGGTAATCTTAGCTCTGATTCCTGGCTCCTGACTCTCAATCTGACATGTGATCTCTGACTCTGGTTCTGACCCTGGGCTCTCACTCCAGCTTACTGATACCTGCTCTAATCTCTAGCCCTATTGCCTGATATAGCGACATGGTCGGTGCAGCTCTGAGGTGGGGAGGGGGAGAGCATGCTGCACTCCGGGCAGTGTGAAGAGCTGGCTGCCCCAGCCCCGCACTTTCTGGGAGCACAGAGCCTGGTTCTCTGCACGTTGCCCAGGGACTCATGGAATCTGTTGGCTCAGCTGAGTCTGGGCACCTACCTTGGATATAGTGGGGACAGAGGTGTGTAGGTCCAATTTCAAGACGTTCTTGATTGTACACAGGATTCTAGTGAGAGGTTTTATACGGTCTTCCCTTATCTCCAAAATGACTGCAGAAAAACTACTTTGGAAAGACATTCTCTATAATCCTGCAAACATTTAAGCACCTGACTAATACAATGTACTTGTGTATTACCATTGATCACAAAGAGTTAGTTTATAGGCACAAAGGAAATCAAGTGCATACATATTTGGCCTAAAAGGGGTAATGGCATAAGGGTATGTGAACAAAAGTAAGCTTGTGATTTTTTGTTACGTTTTTCTTTAAAGAGCTATCCAACCCCCTTTAATATTCCTTGTCCTAACAAAAATACTTACATGAAACTCAGTCACTCCACTTATGCCTAGCTCTTCATTAAAGGCAGAGTTGAGCCATGCTCACCTGTGGGGAGCTCTGAGGTGGGTTGTGCCTTAGATACGATTTCTCCCAAAGCTCCCTGAGGGATGAATGGGGTGCATCTCCTGCTATACCTCTTTACAAGGTGCAACATACTCCCCCTGAAGCACTGATCTTTTTCTGTAAGCTGATGGGTGAAGGGGCAGGGAGCAAGGAGGACAGCTAACTTCTACCTTCTCCTTTCCCCGTTTGGAGATATTTTTACCCCAAGAATTCTTGTGATCCCCTGAATGCAGGGTCTAAAACTGTGACAGACCAGTGCATGGTATACGTAAGGGGATGGAGGTGGTCTTAATTCTTTTCTCCTTCCCAATCTGTAACACCAACAGATCCTGTCTATCAGCAGGTGGGATGGAGCCTGGGGCCTCTCTAGATAATGCATGAACATCTTTTGCGTGAGTTAAAAGTCACTTGGCCTTCAGCTAAGGCTGAAGAACAGAACTTTCCAAGCAGTTTCAGTGCCACAAGATGGGACAGAATACCACACCCAGGAAGTATGTGGGTTCCACATGCACTGCTTGCACAAGGTCCACTCACAGTCCAGCTCATAGAAATTATGTACAGTGATATGCTTTGAATAGCTAGGTGCTGTTATGTGTCTATGCCAAAGCATTACGGTTATACATTACAACAGATGTTTGATGGTAGTTCTGTAATTAGAGCTCTGTACTATCATGCCAGAGGCGCAGGTTTGATCTCTTGCTCTCTGAGCAGGCAGGGGATGGGAGAACCGCTGTGGCAGTGTGCAAACCCCCAGATGGGCAGGGGAAAACAATACTTTCAATTGCTCTGCAGTGGCCCTTATAACTAATGAGGATGATATTTTGTGCTTTTACTATGCTTTTCATTTAAGGATCCCAAAGTGCTTTACAAATGTTAAGACAGGCAATCCCCTTGTGAAATAGCAGGTAAAGGTTATATAGGGATCCCTTCCTCACCTCTCTCAGGGCCATAACCCAGCAGCTGTCTAACAAAGCAGAGCAATTCTCCTTAGCACTTTAGAATGGTAGTAAAGAAAAACATAGTTTCCAATTAAAGCTGCCAGGAAAATTAAAGTAGGCATGGCAGAAGAATGTAACTATACGACCTATGCTGGGATTTGGCCAAGGCACTGCTGCCAGCTTTTTCTTCTAAGGGAAAGAGTCATGGGATTTTTAATGACCACAAGCTGCTATGCCCTCTATCTTGTCCAAACACAGCACCTCCAACATTATAGTGCCACAGAAGACACCAATAGTTCATGGTAATTTAGTAATTCCATGGGAAGAATGCTGCCAAGTGACTGTTCAGCAACACAAAGGCTAACACTACCACTTCTAGAAGGGCCAGAAAAATTGTTATGTGGGCCAAAACTTAAACTCCTAAAACATAAACTCATCTAAATAAACAGGGAGTAGGATCTCTGTGCTGTTACTACTCCTAGCTTCTACCTCATTTTCATCACCCCTTATGGGGTTCCACATGAAAGCTAATGAACTTTAGATGGATTTTTCTCTTCCCCCTCAAGTTATTTAACTAAATAATTCACATAAGATGCTCTGTCATTATTAGTAATGTAACATATGTTAAATATTCAAATTCTTTCCCTACAAATGTAGAAAATGGTATCTGCTAGAAAAATATAGAAAATACAAAATTCATTCAGCTAAAAGTTTAGCATGCCCTTTGTTCCATTTCTTTACCACCACTTTCTCTTCTTTTTTCTCTGGCTCATTCTCTCCATATCCATTCTTTTCCCTTCAATTCTATGTACAGTTTTTCTCTTTATATTATTCTGTCTCCTTTAAGCAGCACAATCTTAACTCTCATTTCTTCTTTCATCTTGCCCACCCATTGTTACTTTCTTCTCTGATGATTGTTGTGTTAGGATAATGTCTAGAAGCCTAGAAGGGCAGGCACAACACAAACGGGAAAAAAGAGATGGTTCCTGCCCAAAAGAGCCTAGCTCCCTGGTTTCTCTTTTCACCATCCACTTTCAGTTTATGCTGCTTGTTATCTGCAGCACATTGTCATTCCAGGTAAAAATATGCATATACTTGCAAGGGAATTGTTGATTTAATTCCCCCCACACTCTAAATATATTTGCTTTTATCCAACTAGTTAAAGGAAGCAACTTTCTTGGGGGATTTTTAATTCAATTATAGGAGACATTTCATTCCCTTGTTTGCTTTCAGAGGAAAATAATTAGTAGATGCTTCTGTTTTCCACATGGATCCTAGTTTTCCGCAAAGAAGATGACATTATACCTAGGTAAACAGAAAAAGATTATCAAAACAAAGTCAAATAAAATAAAACAAAGGAGAATTTCCTTAGCTATGATAAAATCACCCGACTCTCTACAGTATTTCATGTGCAATACAGTCCTTCCTTCTGAGACGATTTTTTTATTAATCTAAATTTAGCTATATATAGCATACTCAAAGTAGTTTTAAGACTACTACTTTATTTACCATAATTTTATAGGCCTTATTTCCCTTATGATTGCATTTTAGTTTAATTTATATTAGAACCAAATGGAAAAATGGGTTTTAATTAATTTTTGTTATGTAGCTTTATTTTACAGCATGCTTTGTTCTTCACTATTTGGCAACTGCTTCCTTTCCTACTTCTAAGGTCAGAATGATTTCAGCTTCAACTAGCTATTCAAAGCTATCTGATCAAAAGAAGTTTCATCTCTGTGGGTGCTGGCTAGTGATAAAAAGGCTCCAAGGGTTTCAGTAGAGACTAATCCTAATTCAGGAGGGGATAAACAATCTTCTCTTTGGTGACAGATCAGACACTTGAATTTATCATTATTTGTTTTTATTTATAGTAGCATCCCCCCTTCTCTTGCTTCCCAAACTTCTAGAGTGTGATGGAGGAAGATTCCCTTTATGCCCATTGTGTGAAAAGTGGCTCTCATCACCACTATGAATGGTATTTTATGGAGGGGGAGTAAAGTGCAGACTCATAGGACACCTGCTCTACTGACTTGCTGCCACCTCCCAGGCTTCTCTACCTGCCAAGCTACAGTTGTTCCCTTCAGCCCTATACAGGAAAACAAAGATGCCTGGCTCCCTTTCTCCCACCAGACACTAGTTAGGATAAGGGATACCAGTAGCTTGTGCAGCTCTCCCTGCTACAGCAGAACATGGAGTAAAACAACTGGCTTCTTTATGGAAATGGCTCCTGAATAGGCAAGGAGATGTCAGGCATACACATGCCAAGAAGGATAAATTGAGGTCCAATAGGGGATGAGAAGCTGAGCGCTGCTGTGAGGAGGCCCAGCTGGGGATGGGATGTATGCTTGCTGCATACATAGCATCCCATAGAAGAGATTCTATTGAGGTATAATGGGCTGGGTCAGTTAGAGAAAGAGAACAGTTGAATTCAGGGTGATCAGAGGATGAGAGAGAGCTGAGGAAGTGGGGCTGAGATGAAAGAATGGATGCATTGGGAAGCGTTGTGAATGAATATGCACCACCAGGGGTGGCCCGTTAAATGGGGCGCCCAATGATGATGTCATGCCATTGAGGGCTGTGGAGGCGGAGGCGCCAATTGCGCATTCCGCCTGGGGTGCCAGCTGCCGGCACCCAGCCTCGGGCTGCCCCTGTGCACCATGACACAAGACTCCCATGCTGCAGTTCTGTAGATGAGTGGTCCCCAATGTGGTGCCTGCGGGCGCCATGGTGCCCGCCGGGGCATTTATGTGCGCCCACCGAATCATCTGGGCTGGCCCGGCCCGCGGCGCGTGGCATATGCGCGGTGCCGGCCCGAAGCGCAGGGCGCGTGGGCGGCCCCTGCCCCAGGTGCGCGGCACATGTGCGGTGCCGGCCCCGGGTGCGCGGCACATGCGCGGTGCCGGCCCTGGGCGTGTGGGCGGCCCCACCGCCGGGCGCGTGGCGCATGCATGGCCCCGCCCCCAGACGCGTGACACATGAGCGGTCCCACCCCTGGGTGCCCGGCAGCCCTGAAAGATTGGGGACCACTGCTGTAGATCAACCGAAGTGGAGTGCCATAGGATATGGCTGCCCAGTAGCTGCCCCTTCTGGTCAAATGAGGCATAGCTGGCACTTCCAGGATGTATTTTGTTCCCCAGAGGTTAGTATCCTCAGCTTTCCAGACAGCAGTCTGTGCTGCAAATGGCAGTCCATCCAAGAGAAAAAGAAAGTAACCCCTTCCAAGAGAGCAAAATCAGACTAAAACAATCCCATGCAGGTTCCCCTGTATTTCCAACTCCTCTGTCTCAGGAACTTCCAAAGTAGCCTGGCAATTCCTATGATTCCACCCTCAGACTGATCTGTGCCCTTGCCTAAAGCCCAAGTGTCTACTAAGATATTACCTAACCCGCCTTAGTCCTGCACCCTCAGATTAGAAGCATTTTATTAACTATAGCACTGATGTGACAAACTTCACCTCCCCTCACCGGGACAGGAAGATTTTGGTGCTTTATAGGAGATATAGTCCATCCTGGCCCATAGAGGAGAATGGGGAAATGAACTCCCTGAATTACAACTCCCATAGGACAGGAGTGTAGGGCTGTATCGCTTTTGCGCAAAATCTTGCCGCCTCTCTACACTGGCTGCGAGTATTTGCGCAAGAACACTGACGTTGTAATGTACAAAATCAGTGCTTCTTGCACAAATACCACTGGTCTACAATTTTTTAGAAGTCGTCTGCTTCAGAGATAAAATGTGCTATTTATTATATATGTTGATGTGCTGAATTCAAATATGACAATTAAAACAACTGATTGGCCACTGTTTCCAAGATATTTAAGTTTTTACATTTTACGTCTATGTATATTGTGTAGATAGTAGAGTTTTAATCATAAATTGTAAACCTAGGTCTTTTCATGTGTTTATGGTTGCTTTACATGATAATATTTCACCTGTCCTGTTTATGTAACACTTTAAAAATCAGCAAAAGGGTTATATAAATAAAATTTATTATGAAACAAAAGGCAAAAAACTATTATATACATAGTTTAGTCCTATTCAGTGTCTACTCGGCGCTTCTTGGCTTGTCTCTTGTATTCATTAAATGGAGAACCTTCCATGAAGAAGAATGGGACAAGATCCTTTTGACGGTCACGGAACATGGAAACCCTAACATCACCTGCTAGGAGATTCCACTGCCGTAGTCTGGAGCCCAACAGCTCTTCCTTACTCTTGGGTAGTTCCAAATCCCTGACAAGGTCATTCAGTTCACCTTGTGTTATGAGGTGTGGTTCAGAGGAGGAGGATGGGAGAAAATGTGGGTCCTGTGACATTGATGGTTCAGGACCAGAAATTTCATCCTCTTCCTCTTCCTCGTCTGACTCAAGTGAGAATGATTCTGGTGCATCAGGAACCGGCAGTCCTTCTCCGTGGGGTACTGGGCGTATAGCTGATGGAATGTTTGGATAATGCACAGTCCGCTTTTTCTTCTTTGACACACCTTTCCCGACTGGAGGCACCATGCAGAAGTAACAATTGCTGGTATGATCTGTTGGCTGTCTCCAAATCATTGGCACTGCAAAAGGCATAGATTTCCTTTTCCTGTTCAACCACTGGCGAAGATTTGTTGCACAAGTGTTGCAGCATATGTGTGGGGCCCACCTCTTGTCCCGATCTCCAATTTTGCAGCCAAAATAAAGGCGATAGGCTTTCTTAACCATAGTGGTTATACTGCGCTTTTGTGATGCAAAAGTCATTTCACCACAAACATAGCAGAAGTTATCTGCACTGTTCACACAAGTACGAGGCATCTCTGCTCACTTTGGCTAAACAGAAATGTGTCCCTTTGCAAAATCAAACACTGACAAATAAGAGAGCACGACACTGTATGATTTCTAGAGCTGATATAGGGCAATTTGTTCAGCAGAGTGATATAAGCTTCGTTATGATTGCATCATCCATGACTTCTAGGAATAACATGATGCAATTCATATCATGTACGACGCAATACCGGCTTCAGATTGCATCATTCATTGTTTTGCCTAAAAAGCAAGTACTGTCCAAACCCAGTCATAGATTTATTCATAGATCCAGTCAAAGATGTATTTTAGTCATTTCTGGTTTAAATTGAGATCCCTTCCCTTTATAACTCACTTATCCTCCGCCATTCCCAAGTCAAGGGTCGTATATACTGACCCAATAGCATATCTTGAAAACTAGAGCCAATCAACAATTTTAAGCATCATTTTCGTTCTCAGTGACCCAGAATTAGTAAAGTTTGACTCCATTTATTTCACAAGCATTTTGGCTGTAGAGCAGTGTACTCTGATGCTCCCGCTCAGGGATAAACCCTCTTGTGCAAGTATTCTTGCGCAAGAGGCCAGTGTAGAGAGCAACATTAATTTCTTGTGCAAGAAAGCCCAATGGCTGAAATGGCCATCGGAACTTTCTTGTGCAAGAGAGCATCTACACTGGCACAGATGCTTTTGCGCAAAAGCACATGCCAGTGTAGACGCTCTCTTGCACAAATAATTTTAACGGAAAAACTTTTCCGTTAAAAGTATTTGCGCAAAATTACGCCAGTCTAGACGCAGCCTAGGAGTTTAGGAGAACACAGATTAATGGTGAACTAACCTGAAACAACTTTAAAAACAACAAATAGTCTTGTAGCACCTTAAAGACTAACAAAACATGTAGACGATATCATGAGCTTTTGTGGGCACAAAAGGTTTCTTCAGGTTTCATCTGAAGAAGTGGGTTGTGCCAACAAAAGCTCGTGATATCATCTACATGTCTTATTCGTTTCTAAGGTGCTGAAAGACTATTCATTGTTTTTTAAGTATTGCCCGTTACAGACTAACTTGGCTACCCTTTGAAGCTTTTTAACCTGAAACAAAATGTCTTGATTTGGTTCAAGAAATCTTTGGATTCCGGTCAGTCTAACACAAAACTAAATATGTTTCATTTTGCATTTTTGCTGATGGAAAATTAAAAAAAATAGTGAAAAAAAAGTTTTTTTTGTTTTGATTTTGTAGAAACAGAATTGTCTACCCTCCCCCTCCCTTTCAAAAAAATAAGAAATTGCCAACTGATTCTCATTTGTGTGAGATGCATGGAAATGAATCAGGTCTTATGTGCCTAAGTTGGTGGCTGAGCAGTGAGTGAATGTTGAGGTGGGGATGCTGGAGAAACAGATATTAAGGGGGTGTGTGTGTGTGTGAGAGAGAGAGAGAGCGCAAGAGATTGAGAGGAAAAAATCCCCTTTCACAAAGTTAATGTTTTTTTGGCATGGTCACCTTTTAAGCAGCTCACTTTTAACACATCACTGCAAATATTTTTGCAGTCTCTTTTCAGCTAATTAGCTTGTCTCGAAACCCTAGCCAGATCACTGGTCTACACAGCATGGAAGCCTGTGTGTAGTTTCTTCCTTTCTTGTTTAAAAGAAATAATTTCATTTATTTATTTTTGAAAAATCTGTATTGGGAGATTAGCAGATGGAGAGCCACTCTGCTATTTGGTTTATGAAGTGGAAAAGGGATATATCAGGTTTTATGTACTGGAAACAGATACTGCAAATCAGATTATAACAGGAAAGCAGAGGATCTGATCAGAATTACACTGCTTAGAAGGCAGCATATTGCATTTATGTTAGACATTAGAGGTTAATCCTGCAAGGAGCTGGGCACCTTCGGTGTCCATTATCTTAAACAGGAATTGAAGGCTCTGAGTATTTCAGGGGAAGTGCTTAGTTTGACCCAAAATTAAATCCTATTATGGATATATCTGCATTGTGTTTTAAAACACAGTGAGTAAATCTGAGAACCTAGAGACTCAGGCTTTCAAGCCGAAATGTCTACACAGATGATTTTATATCTCTATCTTGAGTTCTATGGATTTGTGTCTATAGACCTGGACTCTGACAGCAGCTACCACAGATTTTAAAATGCATTATATCCATTGTATCCAAGAGACTCAATGTTTGCTGCTATAGCACATGCTTTCCATGTTCTCATTCTCATTGTCTTATTTTCTGATTTAGGTCTTTGTTCTCACTGTGTATATCACATCCATTCAGTGAAATTTCTCGATTCCTCTTTATTCATTTCACATATTACTCTTTTTAAATTCTCATTTATTTTTTCAATTTCTTTTGATTTGTTTGATGTCACTGACCATATTCTTTGTGGGTGGTTTCCATGGAGACATTCACTTCCAATACCTTATGCATTTTCTCAATATTTTTATTAAGTGATACAAAAATGACTATTTAAAATAGTTTCCATCTTTCATGAACTTATTTACATTGCAACTTTTTTTCTGTTTTGCTAAAATAAATTACTATTTGGTAATATAAATTACAACAGTCACACTTTTGCAGCCACAATTCAGGCACACTATGTAATGGCGAAGAAAGAAATCCCGAACATTCTTTTAACCAGTAGATTCTCAGGATAGTGAACCACAGGAAAAGAAATATCACACTGTGGAATTTTAAGAGACTGTGAAGCCTCAAATTTCCAAATGCTGCACATGACTGTTGTACCCAGTTTATACACCACATTAAAAATATGAGGAAACCACGGGGATATAGTTGGGTTCCAAACAACAGGTGTTGACTATATACAAATGTACAAGGCCTAGCTGCACAAATATGCTACTTCTGTGTTTGGTTCTTGTGATTCTGCAATAGAGGATTCATAAAAGTAACATTACCTAATTAGTATAAACTACACAGCTTCTCACTATCGAGTAGATACCATTCTTCAATGCCTAATATTATATCTTCAGCATGAATTACTGTTCATTAAAAGAGGACATGAATACCATGTCTATTTTAGGGACAAGCCCTATCTTCCTCTCAACATACTGAGGATAAGTAGATCTGAAATATCTTTCTTATTCATCATTCCCCGAACAGCTAAGGTCAGGCCCTCAAGATACCTAATCCTGGAGCTTGAGAGATTGGAGGAGATTGATATAATAGGCATCACAGAAATTTGGTGGAAAGAGGACAATCAATGGGACACAGTAATACTAAATACACACAAAATATCGGCAGGACAGAACAGGTAGTACTGGTGGGGGAGCGGCACTATACGTGAAAGAAAATGTAGAATCAAATGAAGTAAAAATCTTAAATGAACCAAAACGTTCCATAGAAAATCTATGGGTAGTAATTGCATGTTCTATTAATAAGAATATAGCTGTAGGGATCTATTACTGATCACCTGACCAGGATAGCGATAGGGACGATGAAATGCTAAGGGAGGTTAGCGAGGCTATCAAAATAAAAAACTCAATAATAGTGGGGGATTTCAATTATCCCCATATTGACTGGGTACATGTGACCTCAGGACAGGTTGCAGAGATAAAATTTCTGTATACCTTAAATGACTGCTTCTTGGAGCAGCTGGTTCTGGAACCCACAAATGGGTAAATTTAGTCCTAAGTGGTGCGCAAGATCTGGTCCAAGAGGTAAATATAACTGGACCACTCGGAAATAGTGACTATAATGTAATAAAATTTAACATCCCTGTAGTGGGAAAAATACCTCAGCAGCCCAACACTGTGGCATTTAATTTCAGAAAGGGGAACTATGCAAAAATGAGGAGGTTAATTAAACAGAAATTAAAAGGTACAGTGACAAAAGTAAAATCCCTGAAAGCTGAATGGAAACTTTTCGAAGACACCACAATAAAGGCCCAACTAAAATGTACACACCAAATTAAAAAACACAGTAAGAGAACCAAAAAAGTGTCACCGTGGCTTAACAACCAAGTAAAAGAAGTAGTGAGAGATAAAAAGGAATCATTTAAAAAGTAGAAGTTAAATCCTAGTGAGGAAAATAGAAAGGAGCATAAATTCTGTCAAATTAAATGTGAAAATATAATAAGAAAAGCCAAAAAGAAATTTGAAGAACAGCTATCCAAAAACTCAAAAAGTTTTTTAAAGCACATCAGAAGCAGAAAGCCTGCTAAACAACAGGTGCGAACCCTGGATGATCGAGATGCTAAAGGAGCACTCAAAGACCATAAAGCCATGGCAGAGAAACTAAATAAATCCTTTGCTTTGGTCTTCACACCTGAAGATATTAGGGAGATTCCCAAGCCTAAGCCATTCTTTTTAGGTGACAAATCTGAGAAATTGTCTCAGATTGAGGTATCATTAAAGGAGGTTTTGGAACAAATTGATCAACTTAACAGTAACAAGTCACCGGGACCGTATGGCATTCACCCAAGAGTTCTGAAAGAACTCAAATATGAAACTGCGGAACTATTAACTGTGGTTTTAACCTATCCTTTAAATCAGATTCTATACCTAGTGACTGGAAGATAGCTAATGTGACACCAATATTTAAAAAAGGCTCTAGAGGTGATCCTGTTAATTATAAACCAGTAGTATAACATCAGTACCGAGCAAATTAGTTGAAACTGTAGTCAAGAATAGAATTGTCAGACAAATAGATGAACATAATTTGTTGGGGAAAAGACAACATGGTTTCTGTAAAGGGAAATCATGCCTTACTAATCTCCCAGAGTTCTTTCAGGGTGCCAACAAACATGTGGACAAGGAGGATCCAGTAGATATAGTGTATTTAGATTTCCAGTAAGCCTTTGACAAGGTCTCTGACCAAAGGATCTTAAGTAAAGTAAGTAGTCATGGGATTAGAGGGAAGGTCCTTTAATGAACTGATAACCAGTTAAAAAGACATGAAACAGGGTAGGAATAAACGGTCAGTTTTCAGAGTGGAGAGAGGTAGCTAATGGGGTCCCCCAAAGGACCATACTGGGATCAATCCTATTCAATTTACTAATAAATGATCTGGAGAAAGGAATAAACAGTGATGTGGCAAGATAGTTAAGTCCAAAGCAGACTGTGAAGAGCTTCAAAAAGATCTCACCAAACTAAGTGACTGGGCAACAAAATGGCAAATGGAATTTAATGTTGATAAATGTCAAGTAATGCACATTGGACAAAATAATCCCAGCTATACATGCAATATGATGGGGATTAATTCAGCTACAACTGCTCAAGAGAGAGATCTTGGAATCGTTGTGGATAGTTCTCTGAAAACATCCACTCAGTGTGCAGCAGCCATCAAAAAAGCCAACAGAATGTTAGGAATCATTAGAAAAGGGATAGAGAATAAAACAGAGAATATCTTATTTCCTCTATATAAAACCATAGTTTGCCCACATATTGAATACTGTGTACAGATGTGGTCATCTCACCTCAAAGATATATTGGCCTTGGAAAATATTCAGAATGGGGCAACAAAAATGATCAGGGGCTTGGAACGGGTCCCATATGAAAACAGATTTAAAAGACTTGGACTTTTCAGCTTAGAAAAGAAGAATCTAAGGGGGGAGATGATAGAGGTCTATAAAATTATGACTTGTATGGAAAAAGTGAATAAGGGAAAGTTATTTACTTTTTCCTATAACATAAGAACTAGAGGCCACCCCATGAAATTAATGGGTAGCAGGTTTAATACAAACAAAAGGAAGTTTTTCTTCATGCAACGCACAATCAACTTGTGGAACTCCTTGCCAGAGGATGTTGTCAAGACCAGGAATTTAACAGGGTTCCAAAAAGAACTAGATAGATTCATGGAGGTTAGGTCCATCAATAGCTATTAGCCAGGATGGGTAGGAATGATGTCCCTACCTTCTGTTTGTCAGAGGCTGTAAATGGATGACAGGAGAGAGATCATGTGATGATTCCCTGTTGTGTTCACTCCCTCAGGGGCATCTGGCATTGGCCACTGTTGAAAGACAGGATTCTGGGCTAGATGGACCTTGGATGTGACCCAGTATGGCCCTTCTTATATTCTTCTGATCCTGCATGATTTTGGGCAAATTGCTAATCAGCTACCCATCTACAAAATTGATACTATTACTACTTCTCACCGCTCTAAAGCTTGTGTGTGTGTGTGTGTGTGTGTGTGTGTGCGTGCACGTTCTTGGATGCAGGAACAAAGTATTTTTTATCATATCAAATTTTGAGTTTTATGCTGTCATCATCACTGGTCTCATAACATTTGTTGTTTTTCTTAATTCCCCAGCTCTTATGGTTATTTGATGATATAAAACCATTCAACTTTCACTTTAAAAAGGTTTATTTCTTATCCTAATTGTTTCAGAGAAAAGCTGGGAAATGTGACCCAAAATAACTAAAGAAAAAAAACAAATTAAAAATTATTTTTAAAAGACTCATGAATGTTTTGGGTTGATCCTTGGGTTGATTTTGGCAATTTTGGACATGCCAACAATAATTATTAATACTGAGAAGAGATTTTCTCCCAGAATACGGCAGGAAGGCCAAACACATAGGCTAGGTCTAGACTGTGGCGTTTTTGCGGAAAAAATGTGCTCCATGGTTTGGGTTGATCCTAGGGTTGATTTTGGCAATTTTGGACATGCCAACGATAATTATTAATATTGAGAAGAGATTTTTCTCCCAGAATACGGCAGGAAGGCCAAACACATAGGCTAGGTCTAGACTGCGGCGTTTTTGCGGAAAAAATGTGCTCCATGGTTTGCGTAGCTTTTTCCATTTTTTTCCCAGAAGAGGCTTTTCTGCCATTTCGCCCTGTCTAGATGGGTCCAAATGGTGGAAAAGCCTGCTCTTTCAGCAGAGCCCTTATGCCTCATGAAACAAGGTATACAGGGCTCCCCGAAAGAGCACGTTTGCTCTTTCGGGGAAAAAAGTGGAAGAGCAAACATGTTCGTTGGACGCGGTGGGGTTTTTGTATTCCGATCCCCGTAGTCTAGACATAGCCATAATGTGTTATATTTCAAGTATGTCACAAAACATTTGGAATTTGACTCTCCCTCGATGACTTCTTAATATCTTACATGAGAAAATTGGTGCTGGTCTTTCTCCTGTATCTTTTTATAATGTTTTAGTCCTGGTGGCATTTATAAGTAATTTGTTTAGATTTCCCTTCACTGTTCATTGGGTAAGTTTGTTCTTGACAATTTATGAAATATAGAAATAAAATGTAAAAATATAGAAAATGTTCACATTATACAGCCTTGGGTGATTTTGAAGAGGCAAAAGCTCTTGCACAGTTAATGCAGCTCCACATGTAGTAACAATGTAAGGAGCATGAGTAGGGCTTTGGGACTGGCATTTCTTTTACTCTTATGTTATGGAGACCAGCTCTGAATGGAACTAAATGGCAACATAGTAAAAATCCTTTTCACTTGTCTATTGTGATCCCACTGCTTCTTGTACCAGTGGCAACAATTCAGCAATGTGAAATTTCCTTAAAAAGGCAAGCTAGAATAGGGGTATGTCTAGACTACATGCCTCTGGCGACAGAGGCATGTAGATTAGGCTACCCGGCATAGGAAAATGAAGCGGCGATTTAAATAATCGCCGCTTCACTTCAATTTAAATGGCTGCCGCGCTGAGCCGATCAGCTGTTTGTCGGCTCAGCGCAGTAGTCTGAACGCTCCGCGGTTGACATCAAAGGCATTTGTCGACCTCCCCGGTATGCCTCGTGGGATGAGGTTTACCAGGGAAGTCGACAAATGCCTTTGATGTCGACCGCGGAGCGTCCAGACTACCACGCTGAGCCGACAAACAGCTGATCGGCTCAGCGCGGCAGCCATTTAAATTGAAATGAAGCGGTGATTATTTAAATTGCTGCTTCATTTTCCTATGCCGGGTAGCCTAATCTACATGCCTCTGTCGCCAGAGGCATGTACTCTAGACATACCCTAGGTGATAGATAAAGAATTATTAGGAAGGACAGGCTAGGCAAAGATTTGATTTTTCTGATGTTAAAAAACAAGCAAGAAAAAAAGCTTTCAGACCTTCTTTATACATCATAAAGAAGTAAAAAAGACACAGACCTCTGAGGTCACCTTTCAGCATTTTAAATTAAAGGGGCAAGATCCAGAACTGGAATAAATTGGACATAGCTCCATTGAAGTTACACTGGTTTGTAGTAGTTTGGTATCTTGCCCTTTATATAGGAAATACTAGCTCAAGCTGGAATGAAAGATATTTGAGTTCAGCTGATTTCAAAGCTTCTCTGTCAAATTGTAAATCATGAGTGAACCCTTAGTGAGGCTGAAATACCCTGTGTTGGGTTTCAGGGTTCAAAGGTATATAATCTGCACAAACAAGGTTCCAATATTTTGCACTGATTTTACTTGGAAAGAGCTACATGAATTAGCTTGCATTTTCTTATGGCTGAAGAAAATATGACAAATTACCATAATTGAAAGAGGCTTGGGAAAATAGCTTGGAGGCTCAATTTCTCCTGAGGAAAGGAATGCTATTTTCACTGACCTATGGCTGTGAGGGACACAAGATCAAGATTTATTAATTGAAGTATTATATAACAAATGTATAGGATATCACAGACATTTCACAGAATGAGGGCAAGTATCAGCTTTATATTGGAGGAAGTCTTGTGATGTGGAGTCAATGGTACAAATTAAGGATGTAATTGTGTAATTGATTAACCGATAAGCAAAAGTTTATAGGTTAATGCTACAGACTACACACATTTCCTCATCCCCCCTTGCCAGTAAATTTTTAGCAGGCTGGCCAGCAGCCTGGCTCAGTTCTGGCTCATAGTGGGTCCAGGAGCTCAGCCCATCCTCCCCCCCGGACAGGGGCAGCTACCACCCCATGCTGCTGATTCTGTACCAGAAGCAGCAGTGTGGGATGACAGGCAGCCAGTCAGTGAGGAGAACTGGTTTTTAAACTGGCTCCCCTCATGGACTGGCTCCCACCTGCAACCTGCACTGCTGCCTCTGTATCAGAGGCAGCAGCACAGAGTGGCAGGGAGCTCCTCCGGAGTGGGGCCAGAGCACGCTGGCTACCAGCCCCACCCTTGGGGACTATAGAACAGTTGAGTAACCAATAAACATTCATGCGGTTAATCGACTATTCTATTAATCGATGTAACCCCTAAATAAAAAATAACTGTGATTGTCTATCTCTCAGGTTTCCTTTCCATGTGTCAGCTGTCATCGCTGAACCCTAAAGTGACACATTTCATGCTTGATTACCACTGATTGCATAATTCACTATCTAAGCTTGGAATACAAAAACAACAATTATCTTGGGAAACACAGTAATCGCTGAGAAGCTTATTTCAAATTTGAAATTTGTCATCGTCAAGACTGAATCTTCTGTAGGATTTGACTTCACAGCCTGACTTCATGTGGAGTTCATCACAACAATTAGTCCTTAGATTACAAATCCTTCTTTCTTTTTCCTGTTCCCTATAATTGGCACTTGAGTATAATGTTTTCCTCAGGATTGCTTTTGCCACATAGTTATCTTCAGATAGGAATGTGTAACTTAGCCACTTTCCCCCTGAAGTATCTCCCCTCATCAGAGGTTCTTAGATTTTTCTCCTCTGAGATCTCAAATGCTATTTATAAATTATTGTCTCCCTGCATGGTGGAGGAGTATATGTGTATTAATACAGATAGAATAAAGAGCCCAAAGAATCAAAGGTGTTAACATGATTGTGCTTTTGTCCAACATTAAACAGTGTTAAAGAAGGGGTTTGGTATGCAGAATCCTTTTATTAAAGATGCAGAAAAAAAGGTAAATACTTAAGGCACTGACATGCCTAATATTAAGTAAAACTGTCATTTAAACTATAATTCTTGTTCCCTTTCTCTTCAGCTGGAGAGAATCTTCATGAGGAAAAAAATCCCTTGTCTAGCAGTCTCTTAGATGTTTGCAATGTTGTGGTAGCCATGTTGGTCTCAGCATATGAGAGAGACAAGTAGAGCCATAATGAGGGCAGAGTGAGCAGGGCAGCCGCTCAGGGTTCAAAGCAGGGGAGGTGGGAAAATGGGCCACCATGGGGAGGTGCATGCAGGGTCAGCCCCCCTCAGATTTCTGCCTTCCATTTAACTCAGTGGTTGTCATGCCAGTGAGCACCTTGGGGAGCATCACATGGCAGCTGGGCTCTGTGGATAGGCACAGCTCCAAGGGAGCTGGGAGACGCACAGCTTTCAGGAAGAATGGCTCTTGCACAAGAGGGGTTTTTGTGCAGAAAGGAGCCGTCTGCTCAGCTCCTTTTTGCGCAAAAGCCTCTTGCGCAAAAATGGCCCCTAATTAATTATGCAAATGAAGCGTGGCAATATGCTAATCCACATTTCATTTGCATAGGCTTTTGCACAAGAAGAGTTAAGTATAGACGTAGCCCAATTCAAAGCAGCAACAAACCCTACCAGAACTACAGATGAAAAATCTATAGACTTACCTCCACTGCTATGATGATCAATACCTCCACAACACAATTTTTAAGGTTCATTGGTCTTTGAACATGGTGTGTGTGTACATGATGTGAACATGGTGAGAACAAGATGTGGTGCACTTCAATCAGTGCATCAAACACCTCAACAACAACAACATGAGAGAAACTAGACAATCACTAACTCTCAAATGACCTCAAAGAAAACTGATAAAAGACAAAACCATTCAATCACCCATGGGAAAACACTTTTCAGTGAGTGATCATTCTGTATCTGACCTCTCAGTCCTCATCCTTAAAGGAAACCTGTATAACACCTTCAAAAGATGAGCCCGGGAGCTTAAATTTAAAACTCTGCTAGACATTTTAAGCCACAGATTCAACAGTGATACTAGTTTTATGTCCAGCACAACAATTTGTATCACAGTCCACTGCCTTCTAACTGTTAATTGCACACTTCAATTTAGGAGGTCTCCTGTACAATCTGTTCCAATTTATATAAATAGTCTGGGTTCTTCACGAAGACCTGAACATCAGGTCCGTGAAGCTTGAAAGCTTGTACCTTTCACAGATAAGTTGCTCCAATAAAAGATGTTACCTCTCCTACTCTGTCAGTTTCATAGGGCGCATCTACACAGCAGCGTTATTTCAAAATAACAACATGAGTGTCTACACAGCAAGCTGTTATTTCAAAATAATTTTGAAATAACAGGCTTCTTATTCCAGAATAATTAACCCTAATTTCATGACGAATAATGCTTATTTTGAAATAGTTATTTCAAAATAGGGTGTGTGTGGCCAGTGCAGCTGTGGTTATTTAGAAATAATTAGCCTCCAGAGCTTCTCACAGATGCCTTGGTGGCTACTCTGTTCACACCTGCAAGACCTCTATAGTTTTCCTTCCCCTGCAGCCTCTAAAGGTGAAGCCACAGGGGAAAAAGTTTGTGACACGAGGAAGTCTCCAACAACCCTGTGCCATGCTGCAGGACCCATTTCTGCATTCTGCAGCAATGGCTGACTCCCGTGCTCCCACCAAGGCCCCCCAGGGCTGCTAGCAAGCTACCAGCCAGTTCCTAAGCCCCTGCCCAGGGGTGGAAGAGGGCCCCTGCCTGGTCTGGCATGGAGATCTTGGATCTCATTGAGGTCTGGGAAGAAGAGGCAAACTTCCAGGATCTTCACACCAGACACAGGAATGCAAACATCTATGGCTGGATGGTCGCAAGCCTGAGCCAGAAGGGCCACATGAGCACTCAGGAGCGCATGCGCATGAAAATAGAGCTCAGGGAGGCCTGCACAAAGTCCAGGGAGTGGAATTCCCACTCAGGGGTGGCACCCCACTTGTGCAGAGCAGCTGTACCGCATTTTGGGAGGAGGGTCAGTCTCTTCCTCCCCACCTCATTGTGGACTCTGGCCTGGAGATGCCCATCATCAGCTTTCTAGAAGGCAGGGCTGTGCACTAGGAGGACAAGCAGGAGGAGGAGGTGGAAGAGGAAAATGAGGCAGCCAGGACACTGTGCCCGCCAATCAGGAGGTCAACCTCTCCTTGGAGCTGGTGTCCCCCACCCGGGATGTCTCCCAGGGATTGGACAAAGCTGGGGAAGGCCCATCAGGTGAGTTCCATTACTTTCCCTAGACGCATGTCGGGGGAGACAGCGGTGGTGAGGGGCAAACAGCATCTGCTGCTCACACACACCTCCCCCTCTCCTCCAGTGGGCAGGGATAGGAATCCTCTCCCTGGGGAATGCCGCTACTGCTGAACCCAGCATGTGTGTGGCATGGAGGGAAGGTGAGCCCTCCTCCCACCCACAGGCTTCTGGCATGGCTGACCCATTCCCATGCCTGCTTATCCCCAGAGTGTGGGGGGTAGGGAAGCTTTCCTGGGACATCTGTGCCCCTGAAGCACAGTGCACAATGTCCAGGCCACAGATGGCTTTTCTCAAAGCACATCACCATCGTCTGAACCAAAACCTTTTGGTGTCAGCTCAGATGAGGGCTAGGCTTTGTGCACAGTGTCTCCTGGGATGACTGCCCTTTTGACTTCTCTTCACAGTTGGACCAGCTGAGAGTGAGGTGCATACACCACTTCCTGCGCTATCCTCTTGACCCCATGAGAGCCACTGCAGATGGTCCCAGGAACACATTGCCTGCCTGCACTGCACCATTGGGCAGGAGCTGTCCCAGCAGACCCAGGGTATGTGCGTGGTATATACCACCACCATCAGCTGCCTGCTTACTGCAGTTGAGTGGTCCAGCAGCTGCCCCCCTCCCACACCTGCTCCTTCCCAAGTCCCCCCTGCACCCACTCCTGCTCTGCTCCTGCCCCTGCCCCTGCCCCTGCCCCTGCCCCTCTGGCTTCTCTCCCTAGCCTCCCGCTGTGGCAACTGAGGTCCCCATACATGAGGGGGTGGGATCACCCAAGGCAGGCTCCAGTCCCAGCCCCATGCCTGAGCCCCTCCTCTTGCCTCCTAGGTTCTTTCTCCAGTTCCTCCCAGTTACATTTACCCCAAATAAAAAACAACAACCCAGTTGATTGTTTCAAACCGAAATGTCTGTTTTTTTGTATCGAGAGGGCAGGAGGGGGAGGAAGATGGGAAGGGTGCACAGAGGAAGGGAGGAGTGGGGAGGAGAGGCACAGAGGGGCAATGCAGAAGCCCTTTGTGTGGGGAGGCCCAGGGTAAGAGTTTCACAGTTGGTCTTGTCTGAAACTCTCCCTCAGGGCCTCCCGGATGTGTACAGACCCCGATGGGCCTACCAGATGGCAGCTGTGTGTGGCTACTCAAAGGCCCTGGCCAATTGCTCGGCCTCTGCCCCCCACTCTGGCAGGAATGTCTCCCCCTTGTTCTCACATAGGTTGTTCAGGACACAGCAGGCTGCCATTACTTTGTTCTGCTCACCAAAGTCCAGGCAGGTGAGGAGACAGCTGAACCTCCCCTTCAAACAGCCAAAGGAGCCCTCCAGCATGATGCAGGCCCTGCTGAGCTTGGCATTGAACTGTTCCTCGATGTGGTCCAGGTGTCCTGTGTAGGGCTTCAGCAGCCAGGGAAGCAAGGGATAGGCTGCATTGCCCACGATGCACATGGGCATGTTAACATCCCCGACCCTGATGGTGTGGTTGGGGAAAAAAGTATTAAAGCAAAGTTAAGTCTTTTACAGTTCCTTAAAGACAGGAAAACTTTTCCCAATGTAGACAAGGCCATGGTAACGTTACAGGGTTGCTATATTGTGTTTAGATAGATCTTGAAGACAGATTTCTGGATGTGTTTTCCTAGTACAGAGTGAAATATTGAAAAAGGTACCATGTGTTTTGATTCTATGCCTGTACTGAATCCCAGTGTAGTCAAAAAGAAGTTCACCTGTGTGGATCCCTTTGCAGAGATGGGGTAAAAGATCAGAGACAAAATTCCACTTCCATATATACTGGTACAAATCCAATGTAAACTTCAGTGGGGTTACACTGGCTTTACACTTGTGTAGCTGAGAACAGACGTGACCCCATTTGTTTGATATTATTTACTGCTTTATATCGTACTCCTCTCTGCCGTATGCCATGCTACCTGTAAAACACAAGGTAATACAGAGGTTATATGTCAGTAACACAAGCTAGTTACTTCAGGCCAAATTTTAGCCTCAGTTACTTGAATGCAAATCAGTGGCATTAGAGGCAGAATTTGCTCTTGAGTGCTCATTTCTGTTAAAAATATTTTGTAGCTTCCCTGCTGATAGCTAAGAAATCAGCAAACCCCGATAGTATACCTACCTGTATTTAGTATTCCCTTCACAAATGTAGGGTAGGGTTTGCTTATAAAAAGATGTTTATAGTTCATAGAAGCAACTGAAATTTTCAGTTTTGCATAGTACAGGAATAGGAAAAATGTTATTTGAAAGTTCATAATTAATCATACTTTTTATTCAATCTATCAATTAATAAGATATTTAAATAACAAGACAGTGTAGCCCATTTTTTCCAGGATTTTAACCTGCCATAATGCAATCACACTTTTTGTTAATGCAAATTAACATTTGTAGTCATCATCGTGATCAAAGTAGTGGAGCACTAAAATGCATTTAAATCCTATGCTATCTTGCCCTGAGCACAGGAATATTTCAACTCTCCACTGTAAATCTTTCATAATTAGGTTATTTTTTGTGTTTTAATCTCCTAGTCTGAAAGCCATTAATGATTTAGAACTGAGACATGTATAATTTGTAGTAATTTAGTTTATCTGGTTTTAAAAAAGCATTTGTTTTGTTTTTAATCTTAAAAGAATCTGTTTCAGCTTAAAACTGTGAGATAAGTAGTCATGTTGAGAGTGAGATACAATTTAATTTACATTAAACAATTCTTATCCCAATATTGAGTCGACTTGACATCACGTGGCTGAAAAACAGCAGAATATGTAAAACCTAGGTATTTCAGGGTATCAGTAATGGGCTCATTTATTGCTACATTGCTGTTTCCAATGCCAGCTTGGCATCAGAAAGTTGTTACCATCTTTATACTGTTGGTTAGGTTGTTAATCTCAGTCCAGTTGTTATTGGACATGTGTCTCAGATTATTGGTAATTTCCTGAATCAAAGCATTGAGTCTTATTTTGTTATCGAGTCATTGGTAATTACAAGATGCATTGAACATGTCTGGATTGACTAAACACACAATCACAGACCAGTATGCACTGGTTTTATCATAACACCTGCAATGTATTCTTTTGGTTATTCAAAAATCTTTGTAAGGATTCTGGAGAGGACAACTTTACATACATCAGAAAACCATCACTACAACTGGAACTAATAGATAGGCTTCATAGGAAGACCAAAGATATAAATGTCATGTTATGGTATTTATTTAAAAATATAAAACAAAACAATACATTACATAAATCTATTTGTAGTGGATAGCGTTTCCAATCAGTTTTTTAGCACACTCAGTATTACCTCTGCTCTATTTCTCTAACAACGTTCCCACTGTTAAGAACCATAGTTACTTCTGTATCCTAGTTGAGTTGCAGCCAGTTACTTTTCATCCAGATATCTCTTTTAAGATCAGATCCTGGATGCTCTTGCATGCAGGTGGATCCCCTCTATATAAACACAGGACTCCGTTAAAGTCAATGGGCTCCCTGTGGGTACGGCTACACTAGCTCGTTAGTTCAAGGTAGGTAGGGTAATGAGGGCAAGCGGAGTTGCAAATGAAGCCCAGGATTTAAATATCCTGGGCTTCATTTGCATGTTCCCAGGCGCCGCCATTTTTAAATCCCCCTTAGTCCGAACTCCGTGCCCGCGGCTACACGCGGCACGGACTAGGTAGTTCGAATTAAAGATCCTAATTTGAACTACCGTTACTCCTCGTGGAATTAGGATCTTTAATTCGAACTACCTAGTCCATGCCGCATGTAGCCCCAGGCACGGAGTTCGGACTAAGGGGGATTTAAAAATGGCGGCGCCCGGGAAGATGCAAATGAAGCCCGGGATATTTAAATCCCGGGCTTGATTTGCAACTCCGCTTGCCCTCATTACCCCACCTACCTCGAACTAACGAGCTAGTGTAGCCGTACCCTGCATGTGCCAGGGGTCCATCCACTAAGGAACAGGACCTTAGTCAGAGACTCAGGCTATCAAATTTGATTTGATATAGGATTATCACAAGCAATCATTTCACAGTTATGTAAGAGCTAATGTTGTTGGTTGGTAAATGTTTGTTGAAGTACAACTGAAAGAAAATGAGGTGGACAAGAAGGGAAAATTATGCCTTTTTTTTGTTCAGCTTTTCATCGCATGCCAGGCTTTATGTCCCAGCAAACACACACGCTCATGCAACTTATTAAGATGACTAAAGCTCCAAATTCAGGAAAGTGCCACCCCTATTCAAGATAGTATTTAAGGACTAAAACTAAAGTCACAAAGGTATGTACCCAAAGTTAGTTAAAATCAGGACTCTTCATTTTAACACATCTGAAGGAAGAGCAATTGCCTATTCTACTCATTGGGACTTTCCTAGGAAGGAATGCTTTCTCTGCAGGTGCATTCACAATCTAGTAGGATACAGCAGCTGAGTCTGGAGTACCACAAAGGCAATACTCGTCAGCCTACAGACCTTTTTTCATGTCATCTTAATTTCTGAAGATTAACAGCGAATGCTGTCTCAGTTGTAAATCCTGGTGTGACAGAACTATAGAAACCCATGGAGCAGAGACACCAGAAAAATAATTGTTGCCTTAAATTACATGTTAAAACAAAATGTACAAGTAGAAAATTAATTTAACTGTCAAAAGAAACAGATTTCTCAGAAATGGTTTCTTTTTTAGCACACACCAACCAAAATTCAAGTTCTTAACCTTTTTTTTTTTTTTTTTGTCACTATAGATCTGTGAATTTTTCCCCCGGATTAAATTCAAAGAAATAAGAATCTCACTTTTTTTCCCCCCACATGAACCCTTTTGAACTGGAGTAAATTTGGATGGTCCTAGATAGTACTTTGTGACAATTATACCTGTGGATTAATATCTGGAACACATGCACATTTATCACTTATGGTTGCTTCCTGTTCTACAAGGTAGTCTTGGCTAATGTAGGCACTCACCTCCTGCTAGTCAGTGATCATAAACCATCTGCAAAGGAAAAGGTGTTTATTGCCAATGATTTCTCTATGACTGAAACTGTCTTAAAAACAGACTTTGCATTCTGGAGAAAACTTGAAAATGAAGAACATCGCTAGGATCTCAGTGTTTTTTGCTGTTATTTAGCTTTAATTTACTCCTAAATGTCTTTGAAGAGCCCAGCAATCAGTGTAAGTGTTTGCAATGCTGCTAAACAATATTGACCTTTTGTGGTTCGGCAAATTCTCTGGTTTGGCTCTGGTCAGGTCCTAAGAGTGCCAGACTAGAGAGGTTCAACCTTGAGTATCATTTATTGTCCCATCTGAAATAAAAGCAACTATTCTGAAAGATTAGAAAACAGCCACTGACTGCTGCAGAACCTCTGTTGTCTGAAGCTGCACTGTATCAAATGGTTTAAACTATAGCATGATATGGAGTGTAGTTAAGTCTATTTTGGGTCATTCTTTCTATTTGAAACTTCAAATATGAACTTGACTGAAGGTGCCATTTGGCCATACACCATGTATATATAATCCTTTCTATACACAAGCTACTAGTTTCAGTCTGTGTTATGGCCACAGATTGAGAGGAGATTATATCTTAGAGAACAGCCACATGGCAGCTCTAATCAAGTTTACTTTGGAAGTGTTTAATGTGTGGAGTGATGCTCAATATATGCAAATTAAAGCTGCTGGGAGTTCTCTGAATGCATAGAAAGAAAAATATAGCCTTCTACAGATGGAGGAAGCAAGTTTATTAGGAATTAATAACAGTCTCACTCCCGGGAAAGTAGGCAAAAATAATGCACTTAGTACACACCCATATAGCACAACATACTTAACAGGAAGGTCATGGACAAGGAAGCACCATGCAATTAATTACAGGTTGTACCTCCCTCATTCAATCCCGAACTGACTGGTTCTGACTGGTCCAGAACAAGGGGATTTGCTGAAGGAGGGGAGCTCCCTCCCAACATGGCCCACTGACCAGGACTCCAGCCAAGCCCCGCTGCTGCCTGCCTGACCATAGCTTCCCATGCTGGAATTCCAGGGCTGCCAAGACTGAGGCTTTGTGGCTTCTGCGACTCTGTGGCCTCTGCCAGCTCCCTGCTACCACCAGGCTGAAGGGGCCAGAACTAGTGGACTAGTGCGGAGATCATGGACCTCATTGAGGTTTGGGGGAAGGCCCCCAATGTCCATGATCTCCACACTAGATGGAGGAACGCGGCCATCTACGGCCGCATAGCTGCCACCATGGCCAAGAAAGGCCACAGGCCCACCCAAGAGTAGGTGCACCTGAAGATAAAGGTGCTGCGGCAGGCGTACGCCAGGGCCACTCAGGGCAGCTCCTCAGCAGGGGCAGATACCTGCCCCAACTTTGAGGCACTGGACTGGATCCTCGGGGGTGGTGTGGTCCGTGCCACCCTGGGGGGCAGCGAGCTGGGACCGGAGGGCCCTGACCAGGGCGCAGAGCAGGAGCCGCCACGCTGCCAGGACCCCCGAGCAGTCCCACCTGAAGAGTCAGCAGGGTTGTCCAGGAAGGCCACACCATGTAAGTGCCATCACTGTCCCCATCCCGGAGGGGTGGGGGAGTGGGGAGGGAGACCAGGGACCGCGTGTGTGGGCCTTGCTTACCACAGATCACGCAGCCACCTGTGCACATGCGAGCACGTGCCATGCCAACCCTGGGCAGGTGGCTCCAGCTGCCTGTCACACAGGGGCCTTAGCCTGATAGCCACACGCGTGTGTGAAGAGACCTGACATGCTCCTGGCCCTGGGGCGGGACACAGCAGGACACCCTCCCTTCACAAGCCCCCTCTACACAGAGGCAGGGGACATCTTCCCCCCACCTCGGCCGCACTATACACAGCACAGGGGCATGGGTGTGGTCCCAGGGCAGCTTCCATTCCCAGGGATATCCGGATATTCCAACCATAGTCTCTGTGCAAGCACAGCAGCTCTGACGGTGCAGGGCCTGGTCATCCTCACCTCGCAGAGGGGGGCTGGACTTCACCCACTGTGTCCCCAGGGAGAACTGACCACTTCTCTTCTTTCTCCACAGCCGCACGAGCTGTGCGTGCAGGGCGCACCACCCCGCCCGGGACATCCTCCCGCACCCCAGGGATGAGCAGGACCACCCGCAGACTCGAGAGGTACAGACAGCAGCACCTGGAGGCCCTGCGAGCCCTGCACTGCACTATGCAGGAGTGGGTGCAGGATGACCGGGAGTTCCGCTGGGAGCTCATTGCCCAGGGTTGTGCTCTCTGCGACCACGTGCAGACCCTGATGCAGAGCGTGCTGCCCCGTGCCACTCCAGCAGCTGCTGCCTCCCAAGCGAGCACTCCTCCTCCCCCTCCCGCCTCTCCTTCCTCAATGTCCTCCTCTATCTCCACACCCCCCACCTCAACCTCCACATCCTCCTTTCCATCCCCCCGGGGATGCCGAGGCTCCCACATCCACGGTGCTGGGAGTCAGTTGGCCCGGCGAGACCCCCACCCTTGAGCTTCCCCTCCCCCTTCTTCCCCTTGCTTCCCCCTTCCAGCTCCCTCCTCCCAGTTCCCCCCCTTCTCCCACCCTCTCTCCTCCCCTCTCCTGCCTCCTTTCTCCAGTCTCCCCAGAGCTTCATACCCCTCCCCCAGTTTTGTTAAATAAACAGTTTATATTTTTGAAAAAATGTGTCCTTTATTTTTTACGTTAGGGAGGAAGGGACGTGAGGGAGGAATGAGGCACAAGCCCCCAGTGGGGCAGACCAGGGAGGCTCTGAATGCTCCTCAGCGTGGAAATTTTCCCTCAGGGCCTCCTGGAGACTGACAGCCCCCCGATGGACCTCCTGGATGGCAGCCTGCAGCAAGTGCAGCCAGGCTCGCAGCAATGCATCCAAGAGAAGCACCAGAGTGCCAGGACACAAATGCTTTGCTGTCCTGCAGCGAGGCAGGCAAGCAATCAGGGACACCTGAGAACCGGCCCCGGGGGCGGGGGGGGTGGGAGGAGGTGTCCCTTTTAGCACAAGCCTCAGATCGCCTCAGGCAACAGCCACACACAGAAACTCCTGACCTGATGCCCTGCCTGACCTGGTTCCGGCCAGCCTTAAATCCGATTCAGTGTCCACTCTGTGTGGACGCGGTAGTTTGAATTAGCAAAACGCTAATTCGAGCTGCATTTTGTGTGTAGACGCATTAATCCGAATTACCTTAATTCGGATTAACTCATTCGAATTAAGATAACTCGAATTGACACTGTAGTGTAGACATACCCTCAATCTCTCCTCATAGGTCATATTGCCAGACCACAGAGTCCCGGTTAAGGGAAGTACAGACTGTACTTCCCAGTCCCGCATTAAACAGGTAAATACAACACCAGTCTGATAATGAACAAATCTTTTGGTACCAGAAATGTATTTATAGGCTTCCTATTGGAATAATTCAGTGAGGCTATTATTTATATATCTTAGTATATTTTATTTTGCATCCCTGTACCAAGATTTTAGAATAACTCAATACCCTTTTCCCCAATATTTTTCTTTATATTGTTCTTCTGGTCCTCTTGCTATTGAAAGCCATACTGTGGACATCTGTTGTGTGCAATGTGATATTTAACACTAATTTGCGGCCAACCTTATGTAGATCAAGCAAATCAGCAACAAGGCTGTTTGCTAGCATATCCCAGTTACATTGTGAAGGGAAATTGTAATGGCAAAATATATACTGTTATCTTTTCAGATGTCAGGTAGTCTGGATAGATGAGCTCCTATCATTTGCTTCAGAGGGGTAGCTGAGTAAGTTTTTCCAGTCATCTGATCAGGACCTGTGACTCCTGATCAGATGTAAGACATGCTGATTCATGATACAAATAGTTTGAACACTGACTTCTCATTACTGAAAATGATTTCACATTTATGTTCTTTGAAGAAAACAGTCCCCTTGTAAAGCAAATCATCTAGGAACATTTTATTTTACTGTCTATATTTAAACTCTTCAGAATAATTTAACATTTATCAACTTCCTTTTTACTTGTTTTCTTGTGCCTTTTTTCAGATCAAAGTTCCAAACCAGAATAGATCAATACACTTGCCCTTGATTTTTCATTGGGAACTAACATAATTGACCAAGTCTCTTATCATTTTTTTCCTTTCCTACATCCAAAGTCCCTCTTTCTAGCAGTGCTTTTACAAAATGTTAATATGTAGGGAGGCAGCACTTAGAAATGCTCGAGACAGGCTGTGATTTCATATAACTTCCATAATCAAAGTTGAATATCCAGCAAACTTGCAACATGTTGGCCTCTTGGGAAAGTCCTAAAATAAGAATAAAGAGAAAAACAAAACGCGGTCAGTAAGGGTAGTACTTCTTAATGGACAGATCTCTAAATTAAATTCAAGAGATATGTATTCTAATCTCATTTCTGCATCTGTTCCAATGGGTGATATTGAGCAAGTCACTTCCCTACTCTATCCCTGATTTTACTTGTCTGTACAATTGGGTTATTAATATTAGCTTCATTTGTAAAGCATTTTGAGAGCTCTTGATTAAAAAGCACCACACACACAATGGCCTATGCACAAATGCAAAGAGTAAGGGGTATTTATTTACTAGATGAATTGTAACTTAATTGGCATCACAGAGTTTTTGTGGGATAAATTTCACAGATTGGACTGGAATATTGGTATAGAGGGATACAACATATTTGGAAAAAAGAGGAGGTGTTGCATTATAACTTTGGAATATATACACTAGCTCTTAGGTCTAGAAGGAGCAGAATGTGGGTAAAGATACAAGGGCAGAAAAAGGGGTGACATCATAATAGGGTTGTCTACTACAGACAACCAGGTCAGGAATAGAAAGTTGATGACACATTTCTAGGACATATAACAGAAATATCCAAAATGCAGGATCTGGTAGCAATGAGGGGATTTACCTGCCCATACATTTGTTGGAAAAGCAAAATGGGAAAATGCAAAGAAGTTTTAGTACATTCTTAGAATGTTTTTTTTGGCAATTTCTTGTTGCAAAACTTTTAGGAAAAATCAAGGGACAGCCATTTTACACTTGACTCTAAGGCTATGTCTACACTACAGAGTTTTTTCCAGGATACTTTCTGTATCCTGGAAAAACTCCTCCGCGTCCGGGGAACCCATCTGCTCTTCCGACATCTTTTGCAGAAGAGCCGACGCACTCTTTCAGGAACCCTGTAAACCTTGTTTCAAGAGGAAGAAGGGCTCTTCTGAAAGAGGAGGTTTTTCCAAAATTTGGCCCAGTGTAGATGGGCCAAATTTCAGAAAAGCCTCTTCCAAAAAACAGTTAGAAAAAGGTACGCAAATTATGGAGCGCAATTTTTATTTTTCTGAAAAAGAAGTGTAGTGTAGACATAGCCTGAGGGAGGAATTGGTTATTACCCTGAAGGTGAAAGGTAATTTGGGTAAAAAGGATCATAAATTGATAGATTTTATGTTTCTAAGGAAAGAAAGAGTGCAAGCAGCACAGTAAGAACAATTGACTTCAAAAACAGAGACTGTAACAAACTCAGAGAACTGTTAAGCAAGAACCTCTGGGATGGAAATTTAAGGGATAGAATCGTTCAGGAGAACTGGCAGTTTTTCCAAGAGACAGACCTGCAAACTATCCCAATACAAAGGGAAGATAGAAATAATAGACAGAATTCAGCATGGCTCCATCATGAGCTCTTTAATGACTTCAAAATAAAAAAGGAATCCTATTATGATAGAAACATGGATGAGTTGCTGAAGAGGACTACAAAAATAGCAGAAGCAGGTAGGGGCATAATCAGAAAGATTAAGTCAGAAATGAAATACACTTAACAAGGGTTATAAAAGGCAATAAGAAGAGCTTCTTTAAATACATTATTTTAAAAAGTCAGAGGCATTTCAGACAGCAGAGTCTAATGAAATGCATTCTAGAATACTTAAGGAACTGTCAGCCGGTGGTCAGGGCAGTGCATGTGTGTATGTTACACCCGAGTCTTCAACTGCTGAGACACAAGGCCCCGTCGCAGTGGGCAGTCTAGGTGAGACTGACAGGCGCCCCGAGGAGTTTAACGTCCGTGTCTTTACCGCTAGGATCGGGATCCTTTCGCGGCGGGCAGCCAACAGGCCGACAGACGCCCCAGAGTTTACAGGGAGAGCTTATTACACCTCAGATTTTGACTGCTAGGATACACGATCCCTTCGCAGCGGGCACCCTGGGGAGGCTGAGAGATGCCCCAACAGATCTGTCCCCTGGAAGCAACACGATCCAATGCTCAAGCTCCCCCTATATCTGTCCCTTATGACCGGCTGGAGTTCTTTTTAAAATTGTGCTTGGTTCTGTTACAGCAACTGAAGGAGTCAGGTCACAGCTTAAACAGTTACTATTTTATTGTTACAGGGTAAACTTAGCTGTTAAATGCTACTACTGTGTTACAGATAACACAGCCACTACAAAGGACAGGACAGAAATTACACTAATAAGTCACTTACAGGTACCATGAAACCCCTTCGGTTCTCTGAGCTCGTATTAAATGCATGCAAAATAGACACCTAGCAGGTATATATTCTCACCCCTGCGTTCCAGACTTGGCGTGGCCAGCGTCTTTCTCTCAATCCCTCGGGAAGAAGTAGGGCGAGGTTGGGCGTCCCACAGACCTCGGGAGACAACCAATACCTGCCAGCAGGTGTAGATGATTGGAGCTCAAATGGGGTGGGCTACTAAACCCCTCTTTATACCCCTTGGGTCACGTAGGCTTCTTCCTGGTCTCAAGTGGCCAATTAGGAAAAATGGCTTTGAATGCCAAGTTTCCCACGAAGGGTGCAAAGCATAATTCACACCTGGGAAAATGCAGACAATGGGCACCTCTGGTATGTGATGGGCGAAGATTCCTCTCCTGGGACAGTGTAGGCGTGTCAATTACTGGTACTAGCCATCAGGGCAGCGGGAGGCCCTGGGGTCGTCAGCTAGCCCATTTACTGTCTGGTTTCTGTTTATTAAAGTCAGGGACAGGCAGCACACCTGCGTTCCCATAGCATCAAAGGCTGACTGCCTTTCTCTTGCTCTCGGGGAGGGGGGGGAACAAGATGGGGTTCATGTCTGGCTACAGGAACTAGAGGATGGAATCTCAGAAGCATTAGCAATTATTTTTTAGAACTCATGGAGGATGGGTGAAGGCCCAGAGGAATAATTCTAATTTACATATATAATTTACAGGAGAAAGGAATGAAAAGCATCTGAGGAAAATGACCTGTTCTAAACCACATTAGAAAACTAGAAGTGAAAATATTTTAATTGGTGTAGATGGAGCAAACTGTTTTTGACACCATTGGAAGAGATATGATGGAAACACATGCTGTAGAATCTTTTGCCAAACTTGTTTAGTGTGCAGCTAAGGAAGGGTGAATGCTTGTGCACGTGAGAGTCCACCTCTGGCCCCAGCCAGTGTTCCTCGTAAGTTGTGCACTTGTGCAGCCACTCGGGAGAGATTCAAATGCTGCCCCACTGATTAGCAGAGAGTCCCCAGCTGGTTTATTGTTTCTACTGCTGGTGCACATTCATACATATATGGGTGCACATGGATGGAAAAAATTAGAGGGAACATTGGCCCCGGTCCTGCTAAACCTCCTGCTTAAGTTGACCTATCTTTCTGCTAAATGGCCTGTCTTTTTTTCCTGGCTAGGCACAATTTTTAATATATTTACTATGTGAAGGGGGCACTGGAGTAATTTGCATTAGTGGGAAATTGGTTAGGATTTGGTAGCGTTGTGTGCAAGAAAAGCATGTAGAATATGGCCAGTACTTGGAGCGTAGCATCCTAGTTTCTGTCCAAGCCAGCCTGCCTCAGCCTTTATATTAGCCTTCATGTTCCATATAGTTAACTAGAAAATGGGTCTTATTCTGCAAGATGCTGAGTGCTTCTTTTGAAGTGTTACTTATCCTTAACCCTGATCAGAGGGATTACTAATTCATATTGCTACACATACTGCAAAAGGTGCTTAGCAACTTAAAGGTGCAGGTCATAATTAGGCAACAATTTTGTAACATATTTCTTTTTTAGTCTGTTTTAAAACTCATTTACATCTCCTGAACATGTCAAAACATGTCAGACTATGAGCTTGGTCTCAAGATCATTTCAATCCATAACTCCATTATTCTTACAGCTACTTTTTGTTGAATGATTAAGATGCATTTTATATTTCTTTCTTTCTACATAGATGTGGTTATTTTGCACATATTGAAATATCTATCTTCCCGTGTATATTTTTCTATTTTCTGAAGAAAAATAAAGAGTTTGGAAGAGCTCATCATCCTGAGATGCTTGTATCTGCTGAACAAAAAAAATATGCAAATCTCTTTAAATTAAATATTTCATTGAATATCATAACATACAAAGATGATAAAAGGGGAAAAAAGGAAAATAAATCACACCTAGAGACAAAAGTACAATAAAATATTTATAAAACTAAGAAGCCCTAAAGGAGGTAGCACAGAAAACTTTCTTTTCCTCCAATGTTATGAATTGAATACAGCCAATCTTTGGTGACTAAGCGGTCCAAATACTTTTGAAGATCTGGGCCACACTCACACTGAAATCAATGGGAGTTAAATACCTCAACATTTTTGAGAATCTGTGCTTACATCACAAATCATTGCCTCTAACTATTTCACTTCCATATACCTACTTCAAACAAATTGTGATATGGGACGTTAACACTCCCTATATATTTGGAAGTCTGGAAAATTTGTACTGACTTTATAGGAAAAAATTAGTTCTGAACCTTATCCTGTGTACTCTTTGAATGAATATGTTTGATTTAGTAGTTCAATAGAGTTTACAGTTAATCAGACTATCTATCAATAAGGGGCTTAATCGTGGCAGCATTATTCAGCCAAAAATCCTGTTGATTTCTGAGGGAATTTTTGCCTTTGCAAGGGCTTCAGATGATAGTCCAAGATATGTAGTCGGAAGTGCTCGGCATTCCTTTATGCCCAAATACTGTGCCTCAATTAACATATGAACACTAAATGATAGTTTTTCTTGTTACAGCGACGAAGAGCTTGTGTCCGCAAATCTTTATCAAGCAAACTCTGACTTCAACTGGAATTTTGCCAGAGTAAGAACAGTATCAAGGCCTCAGTGAGAGCTCCTCCAGCTTATTACCCCTGTTTCATTTGCTGTTGTTTGTATGTTTTGGTAGCACAGATGGAAGCCGCTCCTGTTCAAGCCAGACTTGCTGCAATAAGAGACTATGTTGCTGGGCTTGTGCAGTGCTACTGTGCGATTTGCAAACTGGTGAGCATCAGCTTATTTATTACCAGAAAGATTTTGTAGTAACTGGTATTTACCTTCTTTATAGAATAGATGAACACAACGTGATCACCCTGTGAGATTTCACAGATGGAAAAAGAAAAGTGGCTACATATTAAGCAACTCTTTCTTTACATAAACACTTCCATCCACATCAGCCATTCTTGGCCCTGCTACAGTACAAAGGTCTCTTCAGTATTGCTCCTGTCCAATATACTGAAGGCTTTGGCTATGCTATGCAACTGGAGGTTGGCAAGGTCATGACACTATTAGCCAAAGTTGTCTCTGAAGTCTCAGCTGACCTTAATACCAAGATTGAACTTGCCAGGGACTGTCATCTTCTTGATTCCCCGTTGGCAGCACTCAGAGGTTCTTTGTCAAATTGACAATAAGGAAGAGTCTCAGGCTTCTAGGTCAGTATACACAAATGCATCTTATCAAATATGTCAAAATTATGAAAGGATATAAATCTAGAACAGTAGACTTAAGATATTAATGCTCTTTATTTCTGAAGTAAGTTTATAACGTGGGGGTTTTAATCTGCATTTGTCTTTTGTAACAAACCATCTGGTTTATGCAAATCTCAGAACAAAGTATTAACAATGGCTGTTAAAATCATGAGTAGCTGGATTTGGCATTTGCTTTACTATTACTCCACCTACTGGAGTTGTGCTAAACTGAGTTGCTAGTTTATTCATAATAAACAAAACACTGAGAAGCAAAGCCTATCCCATAACACCAGCACTGGATGGTTAATAATACAGAAATTATGGAAAATATCATTTCTAAAGAATAAATAAGGGTTCTTTATGGGGCTGGTACAAGCTGAGATGTTTTTTCTTTTCTGTCCATAAACGTTAAACATTTTTCATTGAAAGAATATCCCTAACATGTAGTATGACAGCAGCAGAAATAACAGCAAATGTGTTTACATGTTTATAGCCATCCCGCTGTCTCTGTATAACACTGTAGTAATACTGTATATTGCAATCTACATGAAAATGAGTAAAACAATTAGAAGTTAAGTGTTGTGCACGCCATTCAAATGGGATAAAGACAATATGACACGATCTGAAAAATTATATTAGGGATAACAAAAGTCACACAAAAAAGGGATGTCTTTAGATATTCAGAACAGAAATTTGCAGGGTATGATTCCTTAACATACTGGAATTACTCAGGGAGTTGAAACTGCAAGAATTGCTTCAGACAGCAAAGTGACACTTTTATGTCCCGGAAGTCAGATAGTTCTGGTTCAAGGACTATGGAGGGTTCTAGTTTCAGAAAGGGTTAGGCAAAAAGTGATTCACAAATGTGGGGTCATTTCAGATTTTAGTGCAGATATGAGTAACCTGGGGGCCGCCTAAACTTGCCGCTGGCAACTAAAGGTTTCAAGAGGCCATAATGGGAGCCAAAATAGTAGTGTTACAGATAACTTATCCTCTGTTACTGTCTACATCCTTGTTATGCTAGGCTTTGTTGCAGGGGACGATATAGGGTCATGCATACTGCGTTTGTGCCCACTGCAGAAGCTCCGCTACATCAGGAAATTCTCTGGGACCCAGAACTGTTGGCTTTATGGTGTCTATGTAATATGTGGCCAAGGGGCAATGATGTCTTGGTGGAGGCTGGCAATCCTGTGCTCACCTACTTCACATACATGTTTTTTATGGTTTCTCTCTTGGCTCTCTTTCATGTCTTTCTTTTTGGATGCCATTCGGGTCACAAATTAGCTGCATGCTTAGGGTAACCAGTGGTCACTTTTTTAAAGGGACAGTCCCATATTTAAGCCTTCTGGCAGCTATCCCAACTTTTTCTTAATAAAGGGCAAATAGTCCTGTATAGTCTGTCTCCCCCCCCGTACTAATAGATCCTGTTGCTGGCTGGATTCCTGCTTGCCAGCAGCCAACCCATCAGTGGTGAGTGGAGGGATCTGGGGCCGATGATGGGGTGGATATGCAAGGCTGGCAGTGGAGAAAAGCTCTAGCAAGAGGGGCTGGCTGCTCCCCTTGCTGGTCCGGAAGTGTGTGGCTGTGCTTTCCCCTAGGCACCTCCCCTGCTGAGCCATCTCTGATGGGATTTACTGAATCCCCAGTAGTCAGTTTCCCTGGGCTCTGATGCACAATGAATCTTTAGGGCTTAACCCTTCCTGTACCCTCACTGTAGCCAGAGGACAGGAGGTGGCTGTCTTATATCAGTGGCCAGCAGAAGCCTGGAGATATCAACTGCTTTTCAACCCTGTGTGGGCAGGAAGTGACAAGCTGCTTCCAGCCACAGAGGAGTGTTTGTGTGTGGTGGTGGTGGGGGGGAAGATGAGCTCTGCTAAGACATGGGCTAGGTCTTCCCTTCCTCCCCTCTTCCCTGTGGCTGGACGCAGCTGGGGAAGGGGCCTGTGACCCTGTGTGCCCCCACATGCTGCTGTGGGAAGATGAAGTGACAGGTAGTAGGAGAGACAGGTCCATCACGGGGTCCACCTGGGCATGGAGGGTGGAGAGTGCTGGGCGGGGAAGGGTGGGTCAGTCAATCACTCCCTCTGTGTGAAAGAGGTGCATGGGAGTGTGTGTGGTCACCCCTCCCTGTGTGAACACTAGAGCCATAAAGATAAGAAGGTAAATAAAAAGACTCTAACTATACTGGTAATTCTCTTCAACAGGGAATTTAACAAGCCAACTTGATGTTAATTTGAAAGGTCCTTTGAACTCACTTGAATACAAGTAATTTTACCAGGTGTCTGGTATTCAGCATAGGGAAACATGGCCACTCTATGTATGCTTTTATTAGCTGCTAAGTAACAGTGAGCATAGACTGGCAAATTGTGTAAGAAGGCAAGGCCATAAAACTTCAGGGCTACGTCTAGACTGGCATGATTTTCCGCAAATGCTTTTAACGGAAAAGTTTTTCCGTTAAAAGCATTTGCGGAAAAGAGCGTCTAGATTGGCACGGACGCTTTTCCGCAAAAGCACTTTTTGCGGAAAAGCGTCCGTGCCAATCAAGACACGCTTTTGCGCAAGAAAGCCCCAATCGCCATTTTAGCCATCGGGGCTTTTTTGCAAAAACGATTCTGGGTTGTCTACACTGGCCCTCTTGCGCAAAAGCATTTGCGCAAGAGGGCTTTTGCCAGAATGGGAGCATCATAGTATTTGCGCAGGAACACTGACGATCATACATTAGATCGTCAGTGTTCTTGCGGAAATTCAAGCGGCCAGTTTAGACAGCTGGCAAGTTTTTCCGGAAAAGCGGCTGATTTTCCGGAAAAACTGGCCAGTCTAGACACAGCCCAGGTGTGTGTTTGACCAAGAACAGGGGTCAGTGTGGTACATACCCTTTATGCCTCTGCGATGGTAAAGTAGGATTAGCAGTACTCCTTTGAATCTTGCACTTGCCCATGTCTGGTGAAAACTTGAACAGCAGTTTAAAGATAGTTTACTGTCACAGCTTGGCTACAAATGTTAGAATTCTGTATGTGGTGTGGGATACCCATCAACATTATATGGGGGTGTCAGAATATAAGTATAGGAATATGTTCTCTGCAGGATCAATATGAGCACAACAAGAGCCAAGCATAGACAGACACTAGCATAAACAATAATATAGAATAGTATTTGCCCTGCTGGGGGAAAACAGTAGTCCATTAAGTCTGCAATCCTCATTTCCACAGTAGCCACTGGTCCATATTTGATTGACCACCCCTCATAATACACCATGAAGTAACTGGTTGCACAATGCTTAATAGTCTTATATTACACCTCCCTGCCGGCCTCACCTCTCCCTGATTCAGTTTCCATCTGCCAATTTCTGACTGAACAATCAGGGACCAGTAAGTTATGTTGAGAGTTCAGGGAGAGACACAGGAAGGAAAGTGCATATGAAACATCTAGTGGGAAGAGTAGAGCTGATGACTAAGAGGAGTGGGATGTAATTGACTGCAGAAGAATGGTGAGAGGTATTTTAGTTTGGAAGAGAGGGAGTGAGCAGTAGGTGGGAAGATGAAAGGACAGGGGAGGTATTACAGATGGATTTAGTCCTATTATTTTCCAGTATCTCAGTGCCAAACACAGTGCACTCGTCTTCAGTGCTCCAGGGATTAAAAGGTGCAAGCCTAAGTGGTCATCCAAAGGACATACAATTAACTTTCATGTGGAGCAAAGCCAAAACAAGAGAGCTTGCACCTGTGGATTCTTGATGGAAAAAAACACTCTTGACTGAGCATAGCTAAAGTAAGATCCTTTTTCTGCGCTGCACAGTATGACTGTGTACTGCATACAAGAGGATCAGCACAGCTGGTTGTTAGCATCCTGATTAGGGATGGATGAACTGGTTTTGGTACAACAAGAAATAGCCTGCATCTTTGTCTAAAGAACAAATTGAACCTGAATTTAAAAAAAATATATTGTAATTGTTAAATTCTCACATATCTCTTTACTTCCTGCTTGTATCCAAATTGAAGTGGAAATGCTAAAAGCTGAGAAATGGAAATAACAGCACATTTCCTGGCCTAATGAAAACTGGAAACACTGGAAGTCTTATGAGAAATTCTATTCTCTTGAGATTTCAGCCACATTTCAAGACCAAAGTGAAGCTTTCAAAACTTCTCAGAACCCAGCACTGGACATTTGGAGGTTTCCATCACCAGTTTGTATTCCCAAATCTGTGCCAGGTAGCAGAAAACTGACAGTCTAAACAATAGCATCTGCTTTTCTCAAAGGCTCCTTGCAGTTTTTATAAAGTTTCTCAAGAGGATATTAGGCTGAGAGCATTGAAAGTTTCCATCAGGCTCCGTTGACAATCTAACATCTCTAGACCAAAGGGACATTTAACTTCTTGCTCTGAAATACTAATGGAGTGTAGGCAATTCTAAACTAAAGGTCTATGAGAGCATTTCAGAAATATTTGTATCCTAATTTAAACTAAGATTCCAAATGACAATAAAGCTGGAACATGTTTTTTTTTAAATGCGTCTAAATATTTTATACTTTTTAAAACACCATTTTTATACAAAGATTCCTTAAAATACAGGAATAAGCATATTTACAAGTCAATATTCTACAGAATATATTTTATTGTGTTTTCTGGCTTCCTTCTTAATTTAATGAAGATAAATATCCACAGCTAGTTATTTTTTGGGCCACTTATAGAATTCTGAAGAATGGTCAGATTTGAAATGTTTTACGGAGAAAGCTACTAGTTAATACACAGATTAGGGTTTTCTTCTTGTAATTGCACAGTGGGATTGTTTCCACCAAATTAAAATTTCTGACACCAATTATTTTGCAGTATGGGAATGTCATATTTTCCCTTCATTTCATTTCCTCTAAATTAATCTGATGGTAATTAGATTTTAAATAAAAATTCTAGATTTTTTTTTCCTCTTAGAATTGTAAAGTGTGATTCCCTTTGCATTAAACTTGGTGACTTATTTGCTCTTAGTTCTGAACTATTCTGACACTAATTACTTTTTGAAATATAACCATTTAACTATGTTTCTCTGGTCCCTCCCCCCCATTTTGGATTAGTTTAGCAGCACTGGCTTGTTGTTTTATTACTAAATATTGAGGGTCAGAGCCATATTGCATATTTAAGTGTGTTATTTTTTCTGTCTTTTGCATCATTAATTAAATTCTGAATTTTTTGTATTGCTTATGATTTGTAATATCTGTTGCCAAATCCCAGGTTCTGCACGTTAAATCTACTTAGCATAAATATTTTACATGTCCAAATATTTTTTAAAACTACTTCAGCCATAATGTGTAGTTGTTTCCTCCTTTGCAGAGTGCTAAATTACTACCAAAATATATAGAAAAAATTCTCCAGTTGTACTCCAAGCCAAAATGAACGTTTGAGTGTAGATTACCTTTGTTCACAGGAAACAGAAAAATTGTGAACATTCTTAAATTATTGGACCACTTTCTGATTTAAAAAAAAGTAGGAATTGCTATATCAGATCAGAGTAGTGGTGTATCTGGTCCAGTAGCCTTCCTCAGGCACTGACCAATACTATTTGCTTCAGTGAAGGGGCAAGAAACCTCGCCTTTGACAGTCACAGAATAACCTGTCCATAGTGGAAGTCTCTTCCTAACATCTATTGGCTGATCGTTGACTTATGCCAAAACATCAGAGTTCATATGCTTTCTAAAGAAATTCTTTTTTTAAAATTACCATTAATTTTGGCTATTCATGTTATCCATATTAATGTCCATTCCTCTTTTTTATCCTCTTAAGCTCTTTGCCTCAATCTTTTGCTCACAAATTCTAAAGATTACAAGATTTTCTTGGAGTGCTGAGTAGTTTTTAAATGGTAAAATGTTAACTGATTTGCAGTACATTTGGTGAAAAATGTCTAGAATTACAGCTAAGCTTTAATTGCATAGTGTGAGTACGTAAACCTGTTCTAGACTGTAATGGAAACAGACATGGGGAGCATTCTCTGACAATTGTGTCTATGTTCTCATGAATTTATTTCCATGGATTCTAGAGACAATCTTATAAAAGGATTGAAAATTGACACAAATACAGGCATGAGTTTGATGCAGCTTAACAAGGACTTGGTAGAGCAGGGGTGGGCAATAAGCGGCCCGCACACTGGATGCAGTTCACCAGGTTAGTCCCTGGTGGGCAATCAGATGCATTATTTATGTGCTCAGGCTGACCCTCCAACAGGATCAGAAGGAAAGAGGGAAATTTGCCCTGGGGTCTGGCATTTCAAAAGGGCCCAGGACTCCCCACCATCTCTGCTGCTACTTTGGCAGTAGTGGTGGCTAGAGCCCTGGGCCCATTAGAATTGCCACTGGAGTCCAGGTGGTGTGCTCCAGAGTCCCTCACATTCCAGCTTGTTTTCAGGACTGATGTGTGAGAGGAAGCAGGGGCAGGCCATCTGGGCACCACTTGGGGCTGGCTGTCCCAGGCCTGCCCCTTCCACTCCAGGACCCGCCTATTCCAGGAGTGTGGTGTGGCCCTCTCCTACATTGTCCAGGGGCCCGGCAATTCTGTCAGCTTCTGTGGCCACAGATATGCTTGCTTCCAGCTTCCAGTGGTTATGGATCACTGTTTTAGGCTAATTGGAGTTATGGGAAGTGGCACAGATCAGAAAACCACTTCCTGCAGCTTCCATTGGCTGGGAATGCGATCTGTGGCCAACAAGAGCTGTACCTGCGGACACACAAGTAAATAAAACATGTATCAGCCCACCAGGGTTTAGCCCTGGTGAAATGTGTCTGGCCCACGGGGCACTTATTACCCACCCTGGTATGGAGACATAGCCAAAAGCAATGCTTCATTATAACATCCCATTTTCATTACAAAGAGAAGAAAGAATAATATTGTTAAGGTAACTTCTGTTCCTGATGTGCAGGAACACTGTTCCAAAGCAAGGGAAAATTAGCTACAGTGCATGCACAGCCCAATACGCTAGTTATTTCCAAGATATACAATGCATATTGGAGGACAGAATCAAGTCTTATATTTGAATTCAGGAAAACATGGAGTAATTAAGTTTATATTTCTTTTTCATGAAGGGTGAAATTCACTCTTATACAAAGAGCCAGAACCAGTTATGTGCACTACTTACGCCTAAAGATGGATTTGAAAATAGCACTTTAGTGGTTCATAGGCCTTCTGGAAGGCCTCTGCAAAAGGGATGAATTTCACACATGATTAGAGATGCACAGCACAATCAGATGCAACACTGAGCAGATTAACAGGAAATTAAATCTGTAAATCAGTACCCTGCTGAGCAGGCTTCCCTTATATAGCTTTTCTACACAGGTCCTTGTGTATCTATCTCCAATTCTTTCTTCTGGTGGAAGATCAGGTTTTTACATCTAATCAGGCTACTGAGGTTTACCTGTTCATTAGCCTGCTTAGAAGCCTCTGAGAATCCTAGCTGTATTCAATCCATTCAATCAAGTATGGAGGAAAGCAGCTATTCCTTCTTATACAGAGCCACTTGCCTGCCTAATTTCTTCAGCCTAGATCCTCAGAATCAATGGGAATTAGGGTGCCTAAATACTTTTGAGAATCTAGACCTTCCATTTTTTGGGATTTTCCCTAGCATGAAATACAAGAAAGGCATTTCTGACCCAAAATGATTTCCTCCAGCAACCTTGAAGGGCCGTGAAGGGGCCATGTTCTGTACCACAGAGGAAGGAAAAACTCAAGATCATCAAGTGTCTGCTAATTTTGAATGTTCGATTTTTAAGACATGTGGTTCTTGATTTTTCAGGGGTAATGAGCAATCACAAATCCATGTGAAGTTAATGGAAGATACAGGTCCCCAGCATCTCAAAATCAGACCTGATGTGTCCTAGTTTAGGAACACAACAATAAAGGCACTCTGCATAGTAGGCACCATATCATGAATGGCCTCAATCTCAATCTAGAAATAATCTCTCGAAAAAAAAAATATCAACTGAAAAGGGAAAGAACCTGTTAGCTGCAGCATAAATGCTTTTACAGCAAAGACTGTGATGGCCTATATCTTATTCCTGTTTTGTTTAGAGTGTGTGGGAGGTATTCCCAGCATTATGAGTTTTTGTAAATGCAGCAATAGATGCTTTAACTAGATTTAACTGCCTTGTAATTAATTCCCATGAGGGTGTCCTCAAGCTCCTCTCACAAGAATAGCGAATGAAAGAGGGGTAATATTTATCCTAGAAATTAGCATTACAAAGTCCCGAGACAGTTAACAAACATCACAATGGTTATGAGTTCCTTAAAGCACCATGACAAGAATTTTCTCCATTTGTAGTGCCTTTATCTGGAAGCCCAAGGAGAAAACTAGAACTGTCAGTAAAAGGGAGGGAGAAAACAGGGCACACCAGAACAACACGGTATGTGGGACTCTCTTCATGCACACACTGGCATGAATAATAAAGGATTAAATTTAATCTCTTTAGAAAGAGAGGCAAAAATTAAATGAAGTAGAATACACCTGGGAAGTAGGAGAGGCAGCGTCAGTATCTTCCTCAAGGGAGTTCGGCTGTGAAGTGTCTGGTAGGCAGTGAAATGCCTATTAGGAAGAAGATAACAAGTGTCATACAGTCCTCTCTGCTTAAGTGTTTTGGCACAACCAGTGCCATCAATGTGGTGATTGAATGCCAGGCAAAGGCCTTACAGTCTAAAAGCAACTCAAGTGATGATTAGTCAACTGCTGACATGGCACAAAATACAACATTATATTGATTTTTGTGTGAGAAGACAACTCTATTTTTTGGAGGGGATAAATTAAGTTCCTACGTTTTGTTTTTTTTTAATCCTAGGAATGTCTGCTTCTATGATGTATTCTTGAGAATAGCATCTGTGAAAGATTTTAAATCAGAAGAAATATAGAAATGTTAGCAATAACCATTCTGCTCCAAACCTGTGCTATTCGAGAGATAGGAGTGCTGAAAAGTAGTCTGAATAAGACCCAGAGAAGTGACGTGCTTTGGAAATGTGTATACAGGAGCCAGAATGTGTCCCATCTCAATCACAAATTCTCTTGCAAGGCTATGTAAAAGAATGAAGCTGTTCCATGCCTTAATGTGTAATAAAGTGGTATTGGGGTCATGCAATTAGGTCCCAGGGCCCAAGCAATTTTTTTGCACTAATACCTGGTGCAGCAAGCCCAGAGGTGTTAGGTCTATGAACTGACAAGCCTAGAGGTGCCAGGCTAAGCTCTGGCCCACATTAAACACTGTTTAACAAAGCAATCTGAAAACTCCTGAAATATAAAAGTAACTGAAATACTAGTGATTGATGTTTCTGACTGGGAGACGAAGAGAATGGTTGAATTGGTGAGGCTGATCCACGGGCATGAGCAGACGGCCTGAATAATCTGGTTGCTAAACTATAAGAGAATTACAATTTCTACCCTTACAAGCAAGTGTTGACTTGCAGTGTAAATTGGCATTCGGCACTGCTTTGATTTCTTGTGCGGATAGTAAGAAATTCAGCAAATATCTAGAAGTAATACTGCTGCATACTTAGAAAGGAATCTTTGGCTTTACGGCTTGGTAAGCAACAATGCTTTGATGGAGAAGGGGTAGCTAGTTGAAGAATGACCTCAGGTCTCTTATTCCGATGTCTGGCAGAATAATTCAGATGCATCTTGAGATAACCTGCATATGAAAATCAGGCCCTTAATCTCCATCCATGTTGATGGCTCAGAGTACAAATGCTATTTCTGGATAAACTATTGATAGGCTGCAGGGGAAGTTGTTCATCAACTTTCCTGTCAAGAAGATAAATATTATATTTTTTCTCACGAATGAAAGAAAAGGTGAGAGAGGATGTCCTTACGATCTTTTCTACGTAGGCAAGAATAGATATGCTATGGCAGATGAACATCAGCAAATGAAACAGGTAGATTGTAGCCCTGTATTTCCCTTTGTAGGGGTCAAAGTACCATTTTAAAAATATATGACTGATAGCTCAGTCAAATGCACTTTTACTTATGGGAATCAAAACTTCTACTTTTCTTGTTCTGGACTAATTGTCTAAAAGCTTATTGGGCTTTGTGCATTGGCTATATTGATTCTATGATCAACAATAAGATGTTCAGGTACAAATTTCGAGAAACATCAAGTCTGCCATAGTAGATATGATAGATAGGAGGAGTGCTGGCCTGCACCCAGTGACTAAGAGGTTAAAGTCAGGTAACTAGCAAGGTTGTTGGCAGGGAGCCAGAACAACCAATGGGGATAGAGCGCTGATATTTGAATTGTATAATATACCTTGCCTGTTTTCTTTGTGTGGAAGGGTTAAACCAGGAGTTGAGAGACACAGAATGTTTGAAACCCAGGCAGGATTACCATGCCTCCAAGGAATTCAGGGCATGAAAGTGGACTCAACCCGAAAGGAAATGTGGAATTACTCATGATCAGGGTATTTTTCTTTATTTTTGTGGTTTGGTTTGAACTGCTTTGTGTGAATCCATGCCTCCCCTCTCTCATTCATTATCTAAGAGTTGTTCCCAGTGATTTTCTGAGTTTTAATTTGTTTTACTTAGTTGTTCTGTAACACCCAGCAATCAAATATGCTTTATCCAATATATCTTCCATTTTGTAATAAAAATCACTTTTTTAAGGTGGTGATTTGATTCTTGTGTCCTGGAAAATAACAGGAGGTCTGTCTGTGTGTGCCTGCCTGCCTAGATTGAGTGGTCAGCTGCCAGAGACTGCAGCTTGTTTTTCTCTTTTCTTTTTTCAAGCTCTTTTGGCAAAAGAGCTTGGGCAAAAGAGCTTGGGGCACCCCTTGGGAGGGAATTCAAATGTTCCCTCCTGTTTTTTCAGGGTTAAATCACTTGATGATGGCAGCTTTTGTTTATTTATCAGAGCCAGTATATCTGTGACTCTGGGGGCGTTCTGTAAGCAGAGCCTAGAGGCAAGGTATTTAAAGTCTTAGCGGGCCCCCACCTTCTGCACTCGGAGTGCCAGAGTGGGGAACAGCCCTGACAGGAGGATTGAGCTGCTTCTAACTTCAAAGATCAAATTAGAAGTAAACATGGGTGAGTTACTTGGACAGAAGTTGATGTTTTAATATCCGCTGTACTTTAGGAAGGCTTTTTATAAACATTTATTCCTTTTTGCTGTTGCATATGAGATTTACCTTCTCAAAAAAAGCATCTTTGTCCACTTCCCAGAATGGCATAGAATCATTGGACTAAATAGGATTAGCCTTAACACCCCCTTCTCCTTCACAGGCTAAGAGTCGTCATTGCTCTTTCAAGTGGAGATTAAATATTAGATCATTGCATAATAGGGTGTTAAGCCTCCCCAGAGTAGGGGTGTGGATGGAAGTTATTTTGATTTAGCACCCAGGAGATCATAATGTGGCTAGTGTAGCTTAAATCAGATGGAATGATGGAGAAAGAGAACTATGTGTTATACCCTCTAGATATCAGTAGACAAAAAGATCCTACACCCCCAAACATCAGTAAAACTGAATTCTGATGGGAAATCTGAAAATAGATTAAGACTAAGCAGATTTAGATCTCAGAACTTAATTAAACTCACTTCTGGGTAACATTTAGCAGGAGAATAAAGACAGCGAACTAGTAATAACAATCTTCGTAGTTATAACACTGCTCTACAGCCAAAATGCTTCTGAAATAAATGTAGTGAAACTTTACTAATTCTGGGTCACTGAGAATGAAAATGATGCTTAAAATTGTTGATTGGCTCTAGTTTTCAAGATATGCTATTGGATCAGTATATACGACCCTTGACTTGGGAATGGCGGAGGATAAGTGAGTTATAAAGGGAAGGGTTCTCAATTTAAACCAGAAATGACTAAAATACATCTTTGACTGGATCTATGAATAAATCTATGACTGGGTTTGGACAGTACTTGCTTTTTAGGCAAAACAATGAATGATGCAATCTGAAGCCGGTATTGCGTCATACATGATATGAATTGCATCATGTTATTCCTAGAAGTCATGGATGATGCAATCATAATGAAGCTTACATCACTCTGCTGAACAAATTGCCCTATATCAACTCTAGAAATCATACAGTGTCGTGCTCTCTTATTTGTCAGTGTTTGATTTTGCAAAGGGACACATTTCTGTTTAGCCAAAGTGAGCAGAGATGCCTTGTACTTGTGTGAACAGTGCAGATAACTTCGGCTATGTTTGTGGTGAAGTGACTTTTGCATCACAAAAGCGCAGTATAACCACTATGGTTAAGAAAGCCTATTGCCTTTATTTTGGCTGCAAAATTGGAGATCGGGACAAGAGGTGGGCCCCACACATATGCTGCAACACTTGTGCAACAAATCTTCGCCAGTGGTTGAACAGGAAAAGGAAATCTATGCCTTTTGCAGTGCCAATGATTTGGAGAGAGCCAACAAATCATACCAGCAATTGTTACTTCTGCATGGTGCCTCCAGTTGGGAAAGGTGTGTCAAAGAAGAAAAAGCGGACTGTGCATTATCCAAACATTCCATCAGCTATACGCCCAGTACCCCACGGAGAAGGACTGCCGGTTCCTGATGCACCAGAATCATTCTCACTTGAGTCAGACGAGGAAGAGGAAGAGGATGAAATTTCTGGTCCTGAACCATCAATGTCACAGGACCCATATTTTCTCCCATCCTCCTCCTCTGAACCACACTTCATAACACAAGGTGAACTGAATGACCTTGTCAGGGATTTGGAACTACCCAAGAGTAAGGCAGAGCTGTTGGGCTCCAGACTATGGCAGTGGAATCTCCTGGCAGGTGATGTTAGGGTTTCCATGTTCCGTGACCGTCAAAAGGATCTTGTCCCATTCTTCTTCATGGAAGGTGCTCCATTTAATGAATACAAGAGACAAGCCAAGAAGTGCCGAGTAGACACTGAATAGGACTAAACTATGTACATAATAGTTTTTTGCCTTTTGTTTCAAAATACATTTTATTTATATAACCCTTTTGCTGATTTTTAAAGTGTTACATAAACAGGACAGGTGAAATATTATCATGTAAAGCAACCATAAACACATGAAAAGACCTAGGTTTACAATTTATGATTAAAACTCTACTATCTACACAATATACATAGACGTAAAATGTAAAAACTTAAATATCTTGGAAACAGTAGCCAATCAGTTGTTTTAATTGTCATATTTGAATTCAGCACATCAAAATACATAATAAATAGCACATTTTATCTCTGAAGCAGACGACTTCTAAAAAATTGTAGACCAGTGTAATCAGTCATCTCCAAAAGAATGGAGGCATAGATGTATGTAACATTATATTTGAGAGACTACCATAATATAACTGTATCTAATAATTAAAGTGTGATTTTTTTCAAGGATTTATTTTTCCTCCCAACCAGAAACAAACTAGTATTTCAGGCTGAAACTTGTATAATGTGACTGATGGTGGTTTACTGCTGAGATCACAGATCACGATAAGGAGCTTCCCATGGATTTCACAGACCAAATCTAATTTGTTCCCCCCAATATCTGTTAAAGTCCCTAATGCTTTATTTTGCAATAAACACAAATGGTCCAGTGATCATTGTCAACACTCTATCATTAATGAGCAGCTCTGTTACAAAAAAACACTGCACACATGCAATAGAAGAAAACAAATCAACAAGGAAACAGATTGCAGCTTTAGGCTATCCTAAGTTGTAATATATAACAGTGTGGGGTGAAAATATTTTAACAGATATTAAAAGTATTTCATTAGTATTGTGATAAGTGAAGCATATTGGCTTTTTTGGTGTAATGATTTGTACTCCATATTGATTATAGAAGTGGAGTCCCATTAACACTCTGCAGTGATTAGTGGCTCAATAAATTTGGAACAAGGAGATTTTTTTTATTTTATCTTGAGATGAGGCTCAAGCAAGCCTGCAGATCCTACATACTTTTCCTTTTGTCAGAAAAATGACACACTTAAATCTATAGAAAATTTTGCAAGTCATGAGTACAAAACCTCACTAATTCACAGGTTTTGTTTTTCCCCCTTAACAGCCATAGATGAATGTTTGTTAGGGCTTATAATGGAAAAAAATCTATTTAAGGAATTTAGAAGCTGTCCACAAAAGTGAGCTTTTGACTGTAATTTGTGATATGTCTCAACCGCCTCTACCCCTTCCCAAAATGAGCTTACAAATATGCATTTTGCATCTGTTAAATACCAGGAGTTTAAAATGTTTCAAATCAAATCCAAGCCTATGAAACTTAACAGTATCTGTTTTAAAACAAAACTTAGCAGACTATTAAAGATTGACCTGGAAAGGTGTGCCCACACATGTAGTTCATTCAGCTTCACTGGAAGGACACAAAATAAACTTGACTCAAAGGACTGGGTCCTTAATTAGTTACATGAGTTAGATACTTTTGTCCCTGAAATCCAGCCATATCAAACTTTACAGTCAGCACACTGAATACATTCAAAAATGCTTGTCCACACTGCAATAAACCTTCCATCCCTGGGCTCATCTAGACTATGCTAAAGTGTTGAAAGAGGATATGCAAATTCCCCATTTTTTGAGGAAGAGCAGCTTTTCGAAAAAGGAGGGGGGGGGGTCACTGAAAAAGCCGCATCCAAACTAATTTCACTTTCGAAAGCAGAATTTGCATATCCTCTTTCGACACTTTAGCGTAGTCTAGATGAGCCCCCCCATGTAAAATGGGCAAAATCCACTTAAAGAAGCTCATATATAGCTGGGGGTCTTGTGAGGGGCATTAACTGAGAGGAAGGGAAAGAAATAAAATTCACCTCCCTAAATCCTTGGCAAGCCACAGAACTGCATTACTCCAGGAAAAAGGTTGAAATATTGGTGGCTTGCACATACACCCTTTTCTGGGGTTTAGGTGTCCCCAGATAGTGACAGTCCCTTCTGCCTTATGGTGGCCAGGTGTATGATTTTTTCAGCCAAACACCTGGTCAGAAAGGGACCTTCCCCACTAGCCAAGTATAAATGTGTGAGGATAGTGAGAGTGAGTGACAGAGGGAGGGAAGGGGAGAATGGAGTGAATGGGAGGAGACCTTGGAGAAGGGCCATGGCAAGAGTGTTTGGTTTTGTTCAGCCAGGAAGTTAGCAACCCTACATCCACTTCTTGCTTCCAAGCTTCCACTGTGTCCTAGGTTCTTCAGAGACAATGCAGGGCCCCCTTACTTCAACACATTGGGTGGGTAGAGGCCCTTTATTCAGTTGGTTCATACACAACTCCCTCCTTGAGCTTTAGTAACATGCAGTCCTTGTGATGGTCTTCCAAACCATGGGTAAACTTTACCTGCAGAATCATGTCAGAAATTGTTTCTCATGCAAAACTGAGACTCATGTGAGTCAATGGGTCTTTGCCCGGTAAAGGGATTCAGAGTGAAGTCATGTGTTGTTGAGACTCCTTTTGGCTGAACTTTTGTGTCAGTAGAAACTTTTAAATCCATTACACCCAGAGTATGAGCTCATTTACCAGTCCTTTACATATTTTGTTTTATAATAGCTTTCTTTGGTGTTTTTAATTCATGATTGAAAACAGCTGTGTTTTGATTAAAAGAACTTTGCTCCTGTGTGACACCTGGTTCTACTTTGTCAGTATTTTTTACTACATTTGACATTGTGACTATTTCATTTGAACATATGTGACATCACAAATACAGAATTATTAAGACATCACAGCTGGATTTTAAAATAATCTTTCAGTACATGTTGGAAAACATGAACTCTTCCAATAATTCACTAAGGGTATGTCTACACTTTGGAAAAGATTAACCCCTCCAGAGGTTGATCTTCTAGCATTTTATTTAGTGGGTCTAATGTAGACCCCCCACAAACCAAATGCTGAGGGCAGCCCTCACCAGTGTCCTCTACTCCTCATTCTGTGTAGAGTGAGGGAAGCTGATGGGAGCATGTGCGCCTGTTGACTTCCTGCAGTGTAGGTGATGCGACACCTTGGTTTAAATTGGAAGCATTTTGCATACCTTAAGCCAACCTGCCTGGCCTAGTATAGACCAGGCCCAAATACTTTTACTTTTACACTGGTCCACTATAAAAGTCACCCTTTCATTTATTCTATTGCCTTCCTTCCCCTCATTGAGTCTGTTTACTGAATGTTTTATCCCTGACTAAATATCTGATTCCTGATGCTCATCTGGGTCTTCCTCCTTGATTTCAAAGCCAGGAGAGCCATCCCAAAGGGATGTCATCCCAAAGGGAACTGAAGTCAATGGAGAGTCCCTATGACTGCAGCCAGCAATGAATCAGACCTTATGCACTTTCCTCCTCCTCCTTTTTTTTTTTTTTTTTGCCTACATGTGATGTGAGTTATATGCTTCCTAATTATCAGAGGGGTAGCCGTGGTAGTCTAAATCTGCAAGAATGAGAAGTCCTGTGGCACCTTATAGACTAACAGATTTATTGGAGCATAAGCTTTCGTGGGCAAAGACCCACTTCATCAGATGCAAGTAGTGGAAATTCCAGAGGCTGGTATAAATATATTGGCATAAGAAAAGAGTTTCAATCAAGAGTAGGTTAGAGATTACAAGGTCAATTCAGTCAGGGGGGATGAGTCCCACGTCTAGCAGCTGATCTGGAGGTGTGAACACCAAGAGAGGAGAAACTGTTTTTGTAGTTGGCTAGCCATTCACAGTCTTTGTTTAATCCTAAACTGATAGTATCAAATTTGCAGATGATTTGTAGCTCTGCAGTTTCTCTTTGAAGTCTGTTTTTAAAAATGTTTTGTTTCAGGATGGCTACTTTTAAATCTGCTACTGTGTGTCCAGGGAGATTGAAATGTTCTCCTACAGGTTTTTGTGTACAGTAATTCCTCATTTAACACGTGCCCACTTAACACGTTTTCACGATAGCACGATTTTTTGGGGGGAACGTTTTTTGAATTACACGACTGTCCCCAGAATAACACAATTTCCCCAGCTGGCCCGTCGCCGGCAGCTGCGCGGGGCTTCCCCCACCTCCCTGCAAAGCGATGGAGGGTTCGCCACTTGCCGTGCCATTCCCCGGCAACCCCCCACCTCACCGGATGCAGTGTGAGCCCCGGCAGATCTGTCACAGGGGCATACTCCCAATCCAATCCCCCTCCCCTCCTCTCTCCCCCCCCTTCCCTTTCCAAGAGCCAAACACCTCCCCTCCCTGCTGTAACCCAGTCCCCTTTCTCCCCCAACCTGATGTTCCGATCCCAACAGACACCACCACTTGAAACTCAACCCCCACCTTTTCCATTATTCTCAATGGGAAAATTGACCCTGCATAACATGTTTTCACTTAACACGATCATTTTCTGAAACATATCTATAGTGTTAAATGAGGAATTACTGTATTTGCATTCCTGATATCTGATTTGTGTGCATTTATTCTTTTACATAGGGACTGTCTGGTTTGGCCGATGTATATGTCAGAGGGGCATTGCTGGCACATGACTGCATATATTACATTGGTAGATGTGCAGGTGAATGAGCCCGTAATGCTTCCTAAGGTCAACTCTGTTTCATGGCATGATAATAAAGTTCTCACTAATTCACTAGCAATAGCCTTGATCAAATGAGAAGATGGAAACTTCATGGGAATGTCTAACCCTGATGTGTGAGGAAAAATGGAAAATAAAAAATAAAAGACATGGGATGTTTGAAGGATACCAGATTGTGTCTAAGAAACAGCGTTCCAAGTTTGTGCTGATGAGGCATAGTTTGTTCCTTCCTTTATCCCATATGACATTTCCAGAGAAAGCCCTTTTAAACAAACTGATTTGTCTTTTTGTGTACATCCATTTATTTGATAATTTCAAGCTGTCATGGAGGTTTCTTTTTCCTGCAATCTCCTTAGCAGAGAGAGAAAAGAGAGGAGCCAATCTAAAAAAATAAACAAACAAATCTTGGTTGGAGAGGGCTGGGCAAACAAAGCTTAGAGATAAAAAGAGATTTGCTTATTTTATTGAAATACAGGGTGGCAGGGACTGTAACCATGAACCAGCCCCTTACTCTATATCTTTCCAGCTGCTGTGCATGGTTTTCATCTACCTAGTTCATCTGGTACTTGGGTATATTCGCCTGCAGCTGGCATTTAGAATCTTACTCACAGCTAGTGCAGGCCAAACTATTTAATTACAACAAAACATTATGATGGTGTGTGGTGCGCACTCCTGACCTGTGATTTCTGCCCAGTAGTTGTCAAGACAAAGAAAGATGAGTTATTCACTTGTTTGTGCATACCACCATCTGCATAGCAAGGTTAAGCCTCTTTGAGGAATGATTCAAGAGAACAAGAAGCTTGATTTTTATTTCACTCACATTAGTATAAATTGGAAATAACTTCACAGAAGTCATTGGAGTAATACTAATACAAAATCCGTAGGAGATCAGAATCAGGTCCCATACAGGCAAATGGATAAGCAATTTATCAAGCCCTGGGAAATTAATCGCATGGTCCAAGCTAAAGGTTGAACCTGCTTTGTCTGGCACTCTCAGGACAGGAGTGGTCCCGAACAAGGGAATTTGCCAGACCAGGGAAGGTCAGGGGTTCAGGCTCAAACAGGTTTCCCCTCCTGGCAGCTGCTCTGGGAGAACCTGGAGACCTAACATCCTCTGTTCACCTGAATGGGTCTGCTGCCTCCAGCCCGCCCACAGGGCTCTGTTTCCTGCCCCCAGCCCCACACGGGGCAGCAGCTGCTCCCGGGGTTCCCTGGCTCTGGTCCCACACACAGTGGTGGCTCCTCCCAGGTTCCCTGGCCCCAGTCACACACGTAACGGGGCAGCTGCTCCTGAGGTTCCCTGGCCTTGTGTACTGCGGCAGCAGCTGCTCCCGGGGTTCCCCAGAATCCCGGAAGCAGCTGGGAGGCAGCTGCTCTCAAGGCTTTCTACCCCCTGCTCACTGCCCCTCCCTGCTCACTGCCCCTTTCTACCCCCTGCTCACTGCTGTCCACCAAACAGGGTCCACTCCCAGCCACTCTCAACCTCTGCTGCTGGGCTCTCTGGTCTAGCAACATCTGTGGTCCTGCTGGACCAAGAATGTTGCCAGACCAGGGAGTCCTGGACAAGAGAGGTTCAACCTGCACTTTCTTTAGTAATATCTTTACACATGTTACTGAATTCTGCCCATGAAGATATTTTAGTAGAATTTTGCCCTTTCTTTTCTACCCACTGCACTGGTATATGGCAGTACAAGCTGTGGAGCAATGGGAACTCAGACCCTGATGTGTAAACTAACTAACTATCCTCCCACTTAAACCAATGTTAATCTAGGGGTTAACAAGTTAAGGCAGGCCCCTTTAGCAATAACCTGATAGGCTCTCATTTCTGCCCCCAAGAACACAATTTTGAATGGACATGATGGTGACGGAGACAGTCTCAGGTAGAGTACTTGATAGGGGTAGTACACTGACTAACCATAACAGGGTTCAGGATGACAGAAACCTCTCCTGGAACAAAAATGCAAAAGTGCTCTTGGTCTTAAGTCACAGTCTGAAATCATTACTGCTCAGTTGAAATAATCCTGTTTAGGGAGTCAAATACCTCAGGACCAGATATTTAGTAAATTAAGAACTTGTCTACACACAAATGTGCATCAGTGTAGTTGAACTGATTAAATTAAACAAGAGTAAAAACCCTGTGTGAACAGTCTTATTGCAGATTGAGCAATTTATTTTGTTGTAGTTTAAGTCTCTTCCTAGTCAACCGAAGCTAAATGCAGATAAACATGGTTCAAGCCAAAATAAGTGTCCACACATCCTTGTATCAGAGGAGTAGCCGTGTTAGTCTGAATCTGCAAAAGCGGTGAGGAGTCCTGTGGCACCTTATAGACTAACTGAAGTGTTGGAGCATAAGCTTTCATGGGCAAAGACCCACTTCATCAGATGCATGTAGTGGAAATTTCCAGAGGCAGGTATAAATATGCAGGCCAGAATCAGGCTAGAGATGATGAGGTGGATCCAGTCATGGAGGATGAGGCCCACTTCTAGTAGCTGATCTGGAGGTGTGAATACCAAGAGAGGAGAAGCTGCTTTTGTAGTTAGCTAGCCATTCATAGTCTTTGTTTAATCCTGAGTTGATTGAGTCAAACTTGAAGATGAACTATAGCTCAGCAGTTTCTCTTTGAAGTCTGGAGTTCAGTGTTTCTAAGCAAAGTGTGGCTTAAGCACAGAACTTGACACTTTGTGGTCGAGCTCTACATGGTAGAATACAAAGAAAGTTCCCTATATCATTCCTCCCTGCTCCCCTATTTGGGCAGATAGTTACTAACCTGCCACTGAATCTGAAATAATGCATGTAAAGTACAGACATGGGCTAAAACTGCAAAAGTTCAGAACTGTAGGTCTCGAATTTTGGTTTGGGCCCATCTCTAGGAAAATGCTTTGATTTACAGAATCCAGACTCGGCAGTGAAACTAGATGACCTTCCTACCCATTTATTAAAAACATATATTGCTCTTATTTGAAGGCCAATGAAACCAAACAACACATCTGGGGCAGCATGAATCTTCATAGGTGTAACCACAGCTTCCCAGCTGAGAGCTAGAGTATTTGTTTTCCCAGCCAGCAAGCAGAAAATTAGATTGTATAAAATGGCAGGATCCAATCCCAAATGTACATCAATAACAACAGCAACCAAAAAAAAAAAAATCTGAGTGAAGCTTCCCTAGAGATGGATGCTATAAATCATGTAGTCCCTTTGATAGCATCAGTTCAATAACTATAGCAACAACAAAGATTAGTTTTTAATAACTTGTTTTGAAGTGGGCCAGCACCTTGAGCAATTGAGTGACTGACAGACACAAATATCTTCCAACAGAGACATAGTCCATTTTTTAACAATTCAAATGTTAACTAAATTATAAATCATTTCATAGTCTTTTCCCAGGGAAATGTCAAGTCACAGCCCTTGTGACAAGTATCCAATAGCCCAACGCCTATGTTGCCAAAACACACCCTCAAAAATCAGTATTCTCCTTTTGTGTCTGTGTGTGTGTGTGTGCTTTCCCTGTCATTTTTCTGTCAGCATAGTTGCTTGGAGGCCAGATTCCAGATGAGAGAGTCCCAAGGACAAATATAGACTCATGATGCTACTGGTCTAGGAATGAAAGCTATGGAAATTCCTCACCTGAGCTCTTTTCCTCTGCTTTGGCTTCCTTTTAATACTTTGCATGTGGTGTATACCTTTGGGTCATGTATAAGGGTGCTGATGTGTGAAAGCTTAAAAGTGGTGGGTGAAAGGAACCTTAGCCCCAAACACTGCTCAGAATCTTGGGGTGCGTCTACACAGCACAGTTATCAAGTGTCTACACAGCAATTCCATTATTTTGAAATAAATTCAAAATAACAGATGGCTTATTCTGACTTCTATAAACCTCATTCCATGAGGAATAATGCCTATTCTGAAATAGCTATTTCGGAATAGCTGTAGTGTGGACACTCCACTGCTGCTATTTCAAAATAGCTCCTCCCCAGAATCATTCAGACTAATTACTCCCCAGTGACTCCTGGGGCTCCAAATCAATGTAGCACATCCACATTAAGGAAGCCTGCCTTGGACTAATTTTGAGGTTTCCCTTTAGTGTAGACACACTATTTCGAAATAAGCTATTTTGGAGTATTTCTTCTGGAATAGCTTATTTCAAAATAAGTGTGCAGTGTAGACATACCCTTGGAGAAAGTGCAGAGACTGATTTCTTTAGGTGAGTCAAGAAAGGACCTTTTCTTTAATGGACCTGTTGTCCAGCACACAAAAAAAGCAGAGTAACTACAATTATATACTATTAGTACTTTCCACCATTAGTAGGGAAGTACCGTGTCACCCATAAGCAGGACCAGACCACAACATTTTGGCACCTGAGTCAAGGAGCTCAAATGACGCCCCGATGCCCCATCGCTTGGGCCTAAACGTTGAAAGGTCTCAATTCTGCCTTTTTCCTGTTCTACTCCTCTCATGGTACTGCTCTGCTATGCAGCATATGCACCAGCAGCAGACACAATTTTCTACACTCTGGGTCGTAATGGTGTCCCCCGCCCCCACAGTCTGGCACCTGAGGCGGCCGCTTCAGTTTGCCTCATGGTAAGGCCAGCCCTGCCCATAAAATGTAAGAGACTGGGGCACAAGCTATCCATCCTACTGGTCAAATTTTGACTGAGGTCTGGCCACCTGGCAGGAGTTGGAGGAATCAAAAGGCCAGGTCCCACAAAAGTCAGGGTCATAGTCAGAGACTGTAGATCAAAGGCAGTGCCAGGCTAAAACTGAGAGGCAGGAATCAAGGTCAAAGTTTGGCTGGAGTCAGCGATCAGGCAAAGTATGACATTTCAGCAGACCCAAGTTCTTTCCTGTTGCCCAGACAACTTTCTGGGGCAACCCTTGAGATTATTAGGAACACTTGGCCAGTCAGAGTGCCTCAGGATACTGTCACTCCATCTACTCTCCACAGTGCTCCCAGGCTGTAACTGTGCATAGCCTCCCAATGGCACTGTAGGAACCTCAGAACCTATAGCCCTCCTCCCCAGTCCTGGCTTCTAGATCTTGGATTCTTATGTAAGACTCTTCTTTCCAAACCTGGACAGCTCATTTCCTTTCAACATAAATGTGGCATCCTGGCTTTACCTCTTTAACTTTTACCCATTTATGTAAAGCTATGGAGAGGATGGACTTCTAACTACAGCTGTTCAGATAATGAATTTTCTTGTATATTGGTGACTTCAACAAGTGAAAAAATTCATCTCAGGTTGGACAAATTGAAAAGTTGGAAAATTGTCATTTCAGATCAAATGAAACTTTTTGTTTCAAAGAAACTGAAACATTTTGTTTTGATTCTGACCATATTAAAATAATTTTAATTTTTCAAAATTAAAAGACATTTCAAACAAAAAAAATCAAAATGTTTCATTTCAAAATTCTTTAAACAAAACAAGCTGATGGGGGGGGGGGGTGTTAACCAACAATCTGGTAAAAATTCATACAAATTCATGAAATATTTCTGTGTTGATGAAACCTGGGGAAAAATTGGCCCCAAAATTTCATCCAGCTCTACTTCTGACCTATTGTGTTTAACATAGGGATAGGATATTTGCTATAGTGTTTTACTGTGACTTTTGGCTTCTTGGAAAACCCAGATGAAAAGCCTCTATTGTCCATATTTTCTTGAGTACTGCAATGAGTTTCTCAACTTGTCTGACTCACCTGTATTTAACACTACCCTATGACACTAGTTGTGTGTCTCTATATAAGAGCAGATTTCTGTTGCTATTTATATATTGTAAAAGAAATTTAAAATATAGCCGTTGTAAAAATGTCATTGTGATGGTTTGTTCTTCTAACAAAATCTGCTGCATTTCTACTTTACACAAAACATGATATAAAAAACAAAACAAAACACAAAACCCACCACCACAACAACAAAACCTGGAAATTTAGTGCTGTTGCTTGTCTGGAATATACTGATGTGCAACATTTCCCCAGCCAGCACGTGTTTCTGTAATGTATCTGGTGGGTAATGGCTTGTTAGTGGGATGATGTATGTCTTCTGGTGAGGCTACAGTATACTGTCATATTTGCAGTTTGTCCACAGAATTTTTACCAACCATATTATTTTTCTGATATGAGAAAAGCTACACTTCCCACTATGACAGAGTAGGATACACTGATATAAATCAAACTGCAGTTCCTGAGCTCCCATGAATCTCATGAAATGAGAGGATAGCAAACTGTAATTAATTTGTAGTGCAATCCCTATAGAAAAAAAACCTTCCCTTAAGGTATAATATGTTTTTAATGAAAAGTATAACTCTGGTTACAATGTATTCCGTTCCAGCTGCTTAGGTATTCAGGATGCTAAATCAAACACTTGCGATAATAAAGTTTGAATTCTGAGATGCCATACTTCTTTTTGATGAGGAACTAATTGTACCATATCTCTGACATGCTCAAGAAATGTTACTTAAAGATCAAGCGCCAACATCAGTAAGCCTTTTCCAAAGCTGCATACTTTCTGCTCTGAAAAGGTGACTTTGTGTTCTGTCAGCTACAGTATCTATTGAATTAACAAACAAACAAACAAACAAACAAAAAGATATTAAGATAACACTTTAAATATGTTGATATTTTAAATTCCAATTGCTGCATTTAATCAATTCCAGATTTAAACGAACAGTTAACCAAAATTGCTTGATAGATGGAAGCACTCCTAAAACAAGCCATCTAATTATAAGATGTAAGAGGTGTTGTTATATTAAAAAAGGTGTGCCAAACCAACTTTCATTATTACGAGTGGCCTTTATGTTATAAAAAAGAAGTCCATCGTGAATTTTCAGCATTTGGTTCTAGAGCTGCAAACTGTATCATCACACAAACACAACAAACCTTCCCCTGTCCCCGGCCCATCCCTTCCCCAAGGCTATGCTCCTTCCCTGCCCCTTCTCTGAGACCCTGCCCCCACTCATTCTATCCCCCCTTCATTCTCTCTCCCTTTCCCTCTCTCACTTGTACCAGTTTGGGAAAAGGGATTGGGTGCAGGCTATGGGCTAGGACTGAGGGGTATGGGACCTCTGGGGGATACGTCTACACTGCACGCTTATTTAGAAAAAAGCTATTCCTGAATAGTTATTCCAAAATAACTTATTTCAAAATAGCACATCTACACTGCAGGGAAACCTCAAAATTAGTCTGAGACAGGTTTCCCTAATGTAGACGTGCTATCTCGATTTAGAGCCCCAGGAGGCACAGGGGAGGAATAACTTAGAATGGCCCTGGTGAGGGGCAATTTTGAAATAGCTGAAGCGGTGTGTCTACACACGCCTTATTTCGAAATAGCCTATTTCAGAATAGGCATTATTCCTCACAGAATGAAGTTTACAGATTTTTGGAATAAGCCATCCGTTATTTCGAATTTATTTCAAAATAATGGAATGGCTGTGTAGATACTCACATTGTTATTTTGAAATAATGTTAGTTACCTCAAAATAACAGTGCAGTGTAGACTCAACCTGGGAGATTAATCCAGATTCTGGGAGTCTCCTGACGAAATCAGAAGGGTGGCAACCCTGGTTGCTGCCTAAGTAGACTCTTTAATTTAATTGCCTCTTTCTGAGAGTTTTGAGCACTCATGAAAATTGCAGTGTTATCTGGTGCATGTGGAACAGATGTGGAAATATTCTGTTGGGGGAGTATGTCAAACTTGGCATTTAGCACTGGGATCCAACACATACAAATAGCTATTTAACTTAATTTCATACAAAGGGTTAAACAATCTGCCAGTAGGGAAGGTTCCCCCCGCCCCCCCAAAGGTAGGTTGCTGACACGTATGTTTTCCTGTAGCACAGGGTATTAGACCTTGATTCAGTCTCATGTAACCTTTCTGGAACATAATTTATATACAATTCCTTTACTCTGGTTTTTTGTAAGGAAAAACTTGTATGACAGCCCTCACTTACCAGTTCTTGAACTGAATGACCAGGCTGCCTCCACTTTATTACTAAACTCTGGGACAGAATGTCCTGGAAGCTGTAAAAGAGGAGTATCAGATCACCTCTGGCTTGGTTAGCTGATTCCTCTTTCTTTCCTGCTGATTGATAATACATGCTGAGGAAATCAAGCTGGACTCCAGTGCAACAAGGTAGCATAAAAGCCTGTGGGGCTGAACTGTAGCATAAAGCAATTCACCTCTCTGTCTTAGGTACTCAAACAATCCTCTTTATATGGCCTCTGTCAAGGCTGTTCCCCACTCTGGCACCACGAATGCAGGAGCTGGAGGCCTGCAAGAGCACTCCAAAACCTTGCCTCTGCAGGCTCTGGTACAAAAACTTTCCCCCAAAATCCTAATATCCAGATTTTGTGGGATCCGCTGCCCCCATCAAGTGCTCTGAACCCACAAACAGGAGTGGACACTTGAAACCAACCCCAGGGTACCCCAAGATCTTTTCACCAAAAGAGCTTGAAAAAGAAAAGAGAAAAACAAACTGAAGTCTCTGGTAGCTGACCCCTCAATCAGGCATGCAGATACACACAGACAGATCTTCCAGGACACAAAAATCAGCCAATATCAGTTAATTAGAAAAAAGAAAAATCATTTATTATCAAAACAAAACTACAGTTGCAAGCATAGTAAAATGGCTAGATGGAAAGAGCCACCAATTGATTTAGATACTCTGGGAAAGTCCCTGGACTAAAAAGCCTTAGTTACAAAAGAAAAAAAAACACAATTAACAGCTCAGACATTATTTCCAAATCCCCAAACAAGGAAAACAACAAATCCTGATCGACTAGCTAAATCTTTCCCTATTTACACTTTGTAAGAAGTCCATTATTGGAGAGAGAAGTGTCTCCCTTCTCCCTCAGTACTCAGAAGAAACTGCTCTGCCTCTCAAACAAAGAACAAAGAGAGAAAACCCCTCTCTTCCAGTTTGAAATTGCTACCTGCATTGTTATTGGCTGACAGCCCAATACCTGGCTAGGTACAGGAGACATTAGTAAACCCCTTAGTCACCAGGTGTTGGTCAGCACTCCTGATTATGACAGCATCATAATCTTTAGTGTACTGATCCTCATAATGCCTCTGTGAGGTAGGGCAGTGCTATTAGTGCCATTCTACAGATGAGAAACTAGGCACAGAGAGATTAGGGCTGATATGGTACCATCAAAAGTACTTTGGTGTTGCTTTGTTCAGCATTGCCATAGCTAGCACCTGTGTCTTTCCTTGGAAAGGTTACAGAGCACGGGCACTGGGGGGTCACTAGCACCTAAACTGTGACCCTACCCCTCTCCACCTGGCTGAGTACAGCATCACATACAGCTCAGAAACGTGCCTGATGGCGGGCAGAGCTGGAGTGCTGTACCAGAGCCAGGTGGGGGGAAGACATGAAGGGAGGGCAAGATTACAGTCCAGGAGCCAGTAGCTCCCCTACTTCTAGGGAGCTTCCCAGTGTAAACTGGGAATACTGGAACTCCATTCAATGTATGGTGAAGTGATCCTTGCCTGCACCTTTGATACCCCTGTGAATGAAAGGTGCTATATAAATGGAAGACCCAGATATGGTTTTAAAAACTTCCAAAATGTATTCAGTATGCTTTTGAATATTAATAAACACAGGGAAAAAATTGCAGTGGCTGCAACTTCAAAACAATTCCTCTGTTCCAGTTTGCTAAACCAGTGTTTATTTAACATTAATTATTTATAAATGTTCTCTCTTCAGATCTCCATGTTCATTAATAACTTATAATATAAATTATCATTCACTAAGCATGCATATTTTATTCAAATTATGAGGCCCGAGTCTACCGCCTTTCATCATGATAGAACCAGAGATGTCCCACTGGCTTTATTGGAATTATTCTATGAGTAAGGATCTACTCACTGAGAGAAAGGTGAAAGAAGCTGGCCCTATCTTATTGAACAGTTTGCCTGTTACAGAACAGTCTAAAAAATTGGGGATCAAAGACTGTGGCTTGTTTACAGTGCTCAGGCAATAAATTACACCCCACCCAATTTAAGATTCCTTGAAGGCCTCCAGTTCAGACTGGAGAATGAATCTACCCTGTTTTGAGCTGCAGCAGTAGCTCCTATCCTATGGGGCTGGGCCTAGCTCTCCTGATCCAGGCATTCAGCCTTGCACATGGGGCTGCAGCACTGCTTAGGTCTTGCCCATCTCCTTCTGTCATTATGGAGAGGCTGCTGGGTCAAATTTGAGTGAGTGGCTCTGGGATCCAACACACAGAAGGCTGCAACAGCCAAGGCAGGGAGCTGGGCCTGGCCCGTTAGTGTAGTAGCTGCCATTGAGGAATGGGCTTGCCAAGCCAGCCAGCAGGGAGGAGGACGAAGGGAACAAATGATCCAAGCCAGTGATTCTAAAGGGCCAGGAGCTCCTCCTGCCCACCGCCGTTGCTACTGTGGCAGCAGCAAAAGTTGCAGCCCTGGGCCCTTTAGAATCGCCATTGGAATGCTATGGGTATGCTGCAGAGCCCCACATGGCACGCTCTGGCTGGCTTTGAGAGCTGGCGGAGCAGGTGCACTATCTCGGTGGTGCTGAGGGCTGGCTGCCTAGTCCCACCCCTTCCATCCAAGGCTCTGCCCCTTCTGGAAACATGGAGTTGACCACCCCACCACACCCCCCCGCCCACACATTGCCCAGGAGACTGCCAATCATTTTGACTTCCCTGGGGCGTACTCATCAGTCTCTTTTTCCCTTAGTCCTTCTCTGAATACCAGACCAGTGACCTATTTTGAATTTTCCTATGACCCAGTGCTGGTGGGTTTTCACCCACCATTTGAGAAATACTGCTTTATTAAAATCCTGAACACAAAGAAATGTCACGGACAAACAAAAAATGTCAGTATGTGACTTTTTTACTATTTTTTACCGGCAGCTCTATTAATAACGTAACAGAGTTGTCTGTGCCCCTTAAAGTACTAGTGGTCCAGAACCAGCTGGTTATGGTCTAAGGCAGTGTTTCTTAAACTTTTTGAGACCACGGAACACCAAACAATAATATTTTTTTATGTGGAACACCGATGAAAATTTTCTTCAAAAAATATTGTTGTCAGACAAAAAAAGACAAAAACAAAGAAGAGGTCACAGCACACCTGCGAGTTGTTCACGGAACACCAGTATTCCACGGAACATAGTTTAAGAAACACTGGTCTAAGGCCCAGCACTTCTAAGAAAAGGCGTAGTGTGATATGCAGTTCCCTGAGGGATCTGGGAATTCTATTCTGTGGGGGAGGGTATCAGGCACATGAGTAACAACTAATATTAGAGAGACAAAGTGAGTGAGGCAATATTATTTATTGGATCAACAGCTGTTGATGAGGGAGACAAATTTCTGAGCCACACAGAGCTCTTCTTAAGGCCCGGGAAGGATATTCCCAGTGTCACAGCTAAATGCACGATGGAACTGATTATTGAGCATAAGTGGTGAGCACATATTCTGCGGGACCAGTCAAGGTAGAATGATCTGTTGATATCTTTACAGTCACAGGACAAAAAGAGATTAGTGGATTTCACATTGTTATAGTAAGCCATAAAGTTTGCATCTCTGTTCAATCCATGACTTTTATTGTCTCGTAAAATTACAAATTTAAACTTCCAGCCTTGTCTTTGAAAGTGTAATGCAGGTTTCCTTTGAGGCTGAGAACTGATAGGCTAGATATAGAGTGATTTCTTTGTGAAAAGTGCTCACCCACATGTGATGGGTTTTTTTTTTTTTTTTGTCTTTTATCATTTTCCTTTGTGAGTTCATTCAAGAGCAGTAGTGATTTTGTGGTCTCATCCACATAGTTGTTATGTCTGTGCTTCTGACATTTAGCTGTGGTGCTCTGATGCTTAGAGCACCTTTCCCAAACATAAAGAGAAACTCTATAAGACTCAATAGCTTGTCTATCTCACCAGAAGAAGTTGGTCTAATAACTACCTTGTCGCTCTAACACCCTGGGAGCTGGGACCAACACAGCGACAACTACAATTCTTGATTTAGTCCTAAGTGAAGACAAGGTCCCTCACCAAAGGCTCTTAAGTAAAATAAGATGTCATGGGAAAAGAGGGAAGGTCCTATCCTGGATTGATAACTGATTAAAAGATAGGGGGAAAAAAGGTAGAAATAAATGGTAAGTTTTCAGAAGGGAGAAAGGCAACTAGTGGTGTCCCACAAGGGTCCATACTGGGACCAATCCTATTTACCCCTTTCTCCAGATCATTTATAAATAGGTTAAACAGTGAGGTGGCAAAATTTGCAGATGATATTAAACTGCTCAAGATAATTAAAAACAAAGCAGACTCTGAAGAGCTTCAAAAGGATCTCACAAAACTAGGTTATTGGGCAACAAAGTGTCTAATGATTTTTAATGTTGATAAATGCAAAGTAATGCACATTGGAAAAAATAACCCCAACTACTCATACAAAATGATGGGACTAATTTAGCTATAACCACTCAAGAGAGAGTGATTTTGGCATCCTTGTGTGTAGTTCTCTGAAAACATCTACCCATGTGCAGCAGCAGTCAAGAAAGCAGAGAGAGTGTTAGGAATCATTAAAAAAGGGATAGGAAAAAAAAGACAGAGAATATTTTATTGCCTCTATATAAATTCATGGTACACCCACATCTTGAATACATCATACAGATGTGGTTGTTTCATCTCAAAAAAGATATATTGGCATTGGAAAAGGTTGAGAAAAGGGCAACAAAATTAATTAGGGGTTTGGAATGGCCCCAGATCTTTCCAGTCTGCCTGGGGCCTACCTATCATGATCAGTTTTGTATCATCTGCAAATTTTGCACCTCACTCTTTACGTCTTTTTTCCAGACCATTTATGAATACGTTGAAAAGCACTGGTCCCAGTACATATCCCTGGGAGAAAGCACTATTTACCTCACTCCATTCTGTAAACTGACCATTTATTCCTACCTTTTATTTCCTATAGTTTAACCAGTTGCTAATCCATGAAAGAGCATTCTTGTATCCGATGATAGCTTACTTTGCTTAAGAGTCAACCCCTTCAAAGAATTGTAGTAGATTGGTCAGGCATGATTTCCCTTTACAACAATTATGTTGACTCTTCCCCAACAAATTGTGTTCATTTGCCCAGTACTGAAGTTAGGCTTATCTACCTGTAATTGCTGAGATCGCCTCTGAAGAGATTTTTTAAAATTGGCATTGCATTAGCTATCCTCCAGCCTTTTGGTTCAGAAGCTGATTTAAATGATAGTAGTTCTACCTTTCATATTAGAGCTCCTTCAGAATTCTTGGGTGAATACTATCTGGTCCCAGGCATTTATTATTTAGTTTATCAATTTGTTCCCAAACTTCCTCTAATGACAAAATTGTAATACTACATCCAAAATCATAATTCCTAGTTTCCAGATCAATCCACCTCAAGAATAAGCAGTAATGTATTTTCCCCAGGTTCTTTCTGCACAGTGTCTTCATTTTTTTGCACAGTGCCAACATCTCCCATGTCTCTTGTCTCAGATCTAAATATAAACTTTCTTTCCTTGGTGGTTCCAGTTCTGAAAGAGACCTTGGACTCTGGTAGTGAGGACAGGAATGTCCTGTAAGGAAAACAAACAAAGTGGATCAGTCCTGACAGGACATGGTTTGGAACTAATTCCAATAATATCTTCCAGTGATGAATAACTTTTTCTCTCTGGCATTGTGCCTTTTTCTAGCCACCTCTCCATTTTGGAAACTGTTCAGTCCTTAAGCAGATGAATTAGCCAGTGCCCTGACATCTACCTTTTAAATTATTGTCCTTAACCTGTGGCTTTTACTTTTTCTTAGAATAGACATATTTATCTTAAAAATAATGTGGGGCATTCTGATTTAAACATTGGCTTCTAGCTTCTTTCTAGTTTGACTAAATGGCTACCAAAGTGCTTGGTGATAAAAATTACCTTTATTGCATCCCTGTATAGAAGGCTATGTAGCATATTATAGCCACATGGAATCTATTATTGTCTTTAATTCTTTATTGTCCTTTCATCCTAACTGATTACCATCTCAGTCAGAATTTATCAGCTCTGTTCTGTGCACTAGACTGTATGACCTAAATTTTATGACCTTGTGTCCAAAATCTACTTCTCTGGTACAAACTCATATATCTCTGTTGAGCTTTTAAATACATTTTCTTCATTCATTAACATCACAAAAAGGCATTGGAAACCTAGTGAAACAATATGCAATTTTGCACTGCACACAAATTCTTCATTGTAGTGCACTCAGCTATCTTCCTATTAAAATGGTGTTTTCTCCCACCTCTTTATTTTGACTTTAGCAACCATCTGATCTACTAATGGAAGGAAGGTATTTATTTATCTCTCTTTGATTATTTCCATTAACCACCATGCTTCAATTTGGCTAATTTGCTGTGGTCACTGAGTTCATCCCATAAACATTCAGTGCTAGCAGAGACTCTAATATCTTTACAAACAGCTAGGGTATTTCCACAGAAGTAACATTTTTATTTCAAATTATATTACCATAAAATGAATACAAAAAGCATCAATCCAACTTCCAATAAAATGCTAACTTTCAGGTAGCAAATTTTGGTTCTCAGTGAGGAATATCAAACACTCAGCAATGATGACAATGGGAGTATATGAAAAAGAGAATAAATTATGGACAACTCTGAATGACAGGGCTATAATGCCATCAAGGTAAATCAGAATTGTGAGCTTGAATCACAAGACCTTCTTTTCCCTGCCTTTATGTAACTCATGAGTTCTATGGACATATACATTGTTTTAATAACTTTAAAATTACATTATGCACTAAGGACCACCTCCAGAATTCCATCTCTAATCTTAAGCAAACACAAGGATCATGATGTTGCTCTAAATGCAGTTTTATTTATTTATATAGCAAAAATGTATTAGTCACTTTAGGAACTTGAGTTTATCTGTAGATCTTGGACGTGGAAAGTACCATCAAATTGAAAAACCTCAGACAAAGATGTATCTTTATTAAATAATTGTAAATAGCTCTTTGTAAAGTGGATGTAGTGTTAGAAATGCTGAATAAGTTGGCTATGTGTACAAAGTATGTGAAAAATGGAGACTTCTGTGGAGTACCGTAAAAAAAGAAAGTCAAGATTTTATAGGAAGGCTGTAAAGACTTTTTTCCATTATACATTTTGTAAATTAGATTAGATAAATAACTTGGCAGAGTAAACTGCTTTTTTAATTCACGTATTATTGGTTCCAGTAAATGTTAATGATGGGTTTAGGAAAACAAACATTGAAGGGGGGGGGGCAATGTTATTTTTAGGATATTCTGTTTTGATCTAGGGACTCTGAGGACCATATTTTGCAAGGAAACTTCTTCCACGTTCCCTGCTTCTTGCAGCATCCTTATCAGGAGCTAACTACAACTGAACCTTCTGCCTTCATTCATACACGTATGGATGTAGAAGGAACAGAGCAAACTGCAAATTAGGTGCATGGCCTTATTTTTCTCTGCTCATCTTGCACATTATAGAAGAGTTAGATGGGTGCAGGAAGATGAAGATATAGCAGGTACTTGCTTGGGAGTTGCCAAACATTTTGTCCCTGAGGAACAACCAGTCCTGGAGCTCCTCACAGGGCAGTGTAGCGTCATATGAATCTCCAAATGGATAGGTCAGTTCTGTGGATTTAACAGCTTAGGCAGACCTGGAAGAAAAATCCATTTTTGTTTGAGGCTACTGGAATAGAGATAGCATTACTAATTACCATAAGTAGGCTGTAAAATTAAAACAATCTCACAAGAATATGACTATTATGAGTCAAAATATTCCAAGATCAGGTACATTTCCTAGTGGTTGAGAAAAATTACCTCCAACCTGATTATTACAAGAAAGGAATATAAATAAATATATGGTATCTTTAAAGTATATGTGTGTGCTCCATGAAAGCTCCTCTTGATAAACATTCAAGATGAACTATAAAACTACAAAATGACAATACTTTTAAATGTGATACCTGAGATCAGAGAAAATCACAATGTTAAGTATACAAAAGCACTCAGATTTGTACAGAATACATTACTCAGCCATGGTAAGCTAACCACTTTAGATTTCATGATTACTTGAAAAACACTTCGCAGCTTTCACTCTGCAGACATAGCACTTAAAATATGCTGTCATTCATGTAGGGTAGGAAATAAGCCAGGAACTGCATAAAAATCTTAGAACGACTGTACAGAAAATCAGCTAGTGGGCTTAACACCAAGGACTACATCAAGATGTCAAAGGAAGTTGAGTTCAAGGCTCAAGGGCATTTATTTTCAGTTTACAAAATGTACCCATTGTAGTGATTGTCTTTAGTCTATCAAAATCAATAATTCATATCTGATACAGAACAGAATTAATGTAGAGAGAAAGCTAACAGCTATACGTTTAAACTCAGAGATAAAAAAAAATAGTGGGCTATCTGGCAAATTAATACTTGCAGTTAGAGACGAGGTGCATTAAAAAGGAGTTTAATTAGTATCCCAAAACACTTGTTCCAAAAAAACATAATCACATGGAGAGTGAAAGTACTCCATTTATGACAATATGTTCTTGAAATAATGTTTGGAGAAATTCTAGGAATAGGAATGAAAACAGAAACCCAGACCTATTTAGCCAGTGGCAATATTTATAATTGTGTGTGTCTTCATATGTTAAATGGATATATCATAAGAGAAAGTGATGACTCCTCAAAAAGGACAGCTAAGTCAATACTCCTGTTGAGAGAGGAGATAATTAATGGATGTATAGGGGCAGATTGTGTCATTTAGCAACAGTCCTGTAGAGATGGTAGTACAGAGAAGCACCATCCCAGGGAGAGTACCCGTCTATTGCATTTGTACTGTTTAGATATTAACTAAAAAATCCCCATAAAACTCCTGCCAAATAGGTGGGTAAAACATTATAATTCCTAATTTACAGATGATGCAATACAGGCAGAAAGGGAAAGTGACTCACCCTATCATACACAGTGAGTCAATAGCTGGCAACATTTATTAAATCATCTTTCTTGCTTATTAATAAAAGTCTTTCTTATTTTTCTGAAGCACTTTTGGTGGTATTACTTCGTTCTGCTTTGTGTTGCCATAAAATTTTCCCTGCAGCCTCTGACTCTGCCCTTGTTTGGTTATTTCTTCACTAGTCCTTTTACTAGAACTAGGTATTTTCAACTAGAGGCAATATATGCATAGAGGCATGTGGGGTTCACCTCCCATTCACTTCTTGATTTTACTGAATTTGCTCAAATGGGCTGAGCATGGTTTGTAATATCTGCTGAAGCTGTTGTCCTCACTTTGCCCCCACACTATCAGCAGGTATGGTTCATCTCTGTCTTCAACGTTACATCTCTGAGAAGACACATTGGTCACTTCTTGTTCATTGTGTTTTTCTTACTGGAGCCAAAGTCTGCAGTGTTGAATATCTGTAGTGTTGTCGTAACTGTGTTAGTCACAGGTTATTAGAGAGATATGGTGGATGAGCCTTCAGTATTATGATTTAGGCATCTCCAACCTTCTCTCACAAGATGGGATTTTAATAATTTATGATGGATTTGGATTTGCTTTATGGGGTAGATGTGACTGATGTGGACCTGCTCTATATTAATACTGTGTGCTGCACTGGTTATTGGGATCTTTAATATGAATGTACTGTACTGATTTAATTTAATAGGAGGCAACTGGGAAAACAAACAAGCAGAAAGAAATAGAATGACTCAAGATAAGACACCCCTCAGCATACACTTGAGGATTGTTAAGGGACAATGGCAATGCCATTAGCTCTGAGGATTCTGGCTTGATCTTCTATTGAGTCTGCAGAACTGGTTCACACCAGAAGGGCCAAAGCCCAGGAACAAAGAAGAGCAACAGAACTACAGCAGGAGTTAGCATAGTCTTTCTCTCACGAGGGGCAGTACTTATTTAGGGCAACTGAACTGAAACACAGTATGCGGTATCTGAAGATAGCAGACCTGTCTAACTTACCTCTAGAGTTCTACTTTCTGGGTCATAAAGGGACCTCATAGCACATGTTTGTCTGTATTACCCAGCAGATAACTGGGTATTAAATTCCATCACGAGTGTATTCTGTGGCTTCAGTCACCTAAAGAACTGCAGTTCTAGGAACTTTACAGCCATCCAGTTCTGGTGGCCTATGGGAAATGCCCACTGAAAATAGCAGTGTATAAGAATTGTGTCCTAATCATCAAAGTTGTAGCAAGGAGAGTGGGATCTGTTCTGCTTAATGGGAAAGTGTGTATCTCTTCACAGAAGACATCACAATGTTCCATGAGCCCAAAATGCTAGTCTCACAGCACTCATACATCCAATATCAGTCTTTTCCTTACTTTGGCAAGGATCTCAGAGAGGAACACATGAATCAATCATTTATTTTATTGAACCTCCCTTTTCTGAAATCTTAAAATTACTGGCATTCCCCCAGTATTTTAAGACCTAAAGCTGTTTCAGATGTTTATTGTAACTACATTAGCTGATGAAGTTGGGAATTCAACTAATAACAAGTTCAGTAAATGTTATACAGTGAAACCTTTGTTATCCAGCACTCTGTTAACCAGAAAACTTTGTTATCCGGCATTGCCTCCAGCCACAATACTGTCACATCTTCAGAGGCAAAGGCCTGGCTTGGTTCACAATGATTGACTTACCAATTTTTTTAGAAGTACTAATCATCTTTAACTCAAAATAGAAATGTGAGACCAACTGCCTCACGCTACAAAACTACCAATATTAAAAACTTAAGTTTTACTATTATTGTCCATTGTTTTTTCCTAGGTTGATGGGACCCTCAGATAACCGGAATTTTTAGATAACTGGAATGCCCTAATTCTCGAGTGTGCCAGATAACACAGGTTTTACTGTACATATTTACTACATAGTGCGGACAAAATTATGAGCCTATGGGTTGGTCAAAATCTGTTTATTTTAGCTATTTGCTAAAATAATAAAGGTGCCTATCCAAGGAGGTAGGCACCCCAGCAAAATTAATCATACAAAAAATATAATTACATTGAATCTCAGCAGCATGAAAATGATGTAGCCACAGAACCCTGATGAGCTTGGAAGAATAGGAAATGATGGCTATCAAAGTCACATAGTTTTGGTTCTGCTCTTTGACAGAACAACTGAAACTTTTAACGTAAGAGAATAACGAATAGAAAACCTCAGATACTGTTGTTCACACATGAATAACCTTGCCTTCATGTGAAGTGTTCATATGAAGAAAATAAACTCCTGAAACAAAAAGGAATATGGACTTTCATTAACTAAGTAATTGTTCAGAACTCAGCTGTTGGCAAACATTTCCTGAGAGGTGGGAAGGTCACAGAGTCTTGGCTTCAGTTGGGACCCAGAACTCTACATATTGATGAAACAAACCTGCATCGCAAACCCTGTGAGACTATGTTGGCTGGCACAGGTCAGCCATAAGTTTTTCTTTTCTGCATAGACATACACTGGGACAGGCATAAGGATCTTTTGCAAAATGGGGGTTTTGCGCAAAAAGGAAACATCCATACTGCTTTTTTTTGTGCAAAAACCCCTTGTGCAAAAAAGAAACAGCAGAAAATATGCTAATGATGTCACAACTCATGCTAATGAGTCCATCATTAGCATATTTTCTGCTGAAAAATCTCATAGTGTAGACGGAGCCTGGGAGGCTACATATATAATTTTGTTCTGTTTGTCTGAGTATTGTCTTTGCTTAGGTTCCTCACTATGAAGTTTCTTGTGTCCATTTCATTGCTCACTGCTTTGTCACCATTTGGGCTTCCAGATATTTATTCTTGGTCTCCTCCTCCTCCTCCTTCTCACAAAGGGCAGGATATCTGTTGTGAGTAATTATATTAAAAGAGACTGTTGACATTTGCTTTTTTTTCTCTTACCAATCTTTTTTACTTGGCACATTAATTTCTCATCCCATCTCATTAATTTCTTCCTTAGCTTTCCCTTCCATTCTCTCATCCTATTATATGGCTGCGTCTAGACTGGCATGATTTTGCGCAAAAGCAGCTGCTTTTGCGCAAAAACTTGCCAGCTGTCTACACTGGCTGCTTGAATTTGCGCAAGAACACTGACGTTCTAATGTAAGAAATCAGTGCTTCTTGCGCAAATACTTTGACGCTCCCGTTCGGGCAAAAGTCCTTTTGCGCAAAAGGGCCAGTGTAGACAGCTCAGATTTGTTTTGCGCAAAAAAGCCCCGTTCGCGAAAATGGCAATCGGGGCTTTCTTGCGCAAAACCACGTCTAGATTGGCATGGACGCTTTTGCGCAAAAAGTGCTTTTGCGCAAAAGTGTCCGTGCCAATCTAGACGCTCTCTTGCGCAAATACTTTTAATGGAAAAACTTTTCCGTTAAAAGCATTTGCGCAAAATCATGCCAGTCTAGACGTAGCCTATGTGTTTTGAGAGTGCCTTTCTCCATATGCCATCAGATCTCTGTTTCCCCTGTTACCTCTGAATGATTTCAACTTCTGTTTCATCCCCTCAATTTTCCTTTCAGAAAATAAAGCTGCTTCCTCCTCCATATCTGACCACCTGATACATTCCCTAAAAAAACCCTCTCACAATAAGAAATAATGTTTGCATGGTTTTTCTTCTCAGAAACCAAGGTATTTTATCTAATCTAATCTACAATTAAAAACACTGCATGCTGCGCCCATTGCTTTATTGTATGGCTATCTTCCACTAAGCCATGTAAACCTTGATTTTAGCAAAGCCCTTATGTACAATCTTAAAGTTAAGCACATGCTTGATTTTTTTTCCTGAATCATGGCTTTCAATGAGATCTCCCCTTTCTAAACCTTCTTGGCAGGGGAACTATAGTAAACAACAAGTAATTGTAGTTATGTAATAGTGCCCCATAACATTAGTTTCAAAGGATTATTTCAGTGCTTGGATGAGTTAACTCATGGCTAGGCATATCAGCTTTAATACTTTGCACCTCTTTATTGTCAGAAAGTGCAGCTGTGGATGGCTCAGTCTCAGATGCTTCATAGGAGAGGTTCTTGGAATAGTTTAAGGCTTCTTTTGCATCTCTCAAGTATGGGTGGCCAATTTGTTTAAATCCCTGAAGTACACCATGTTATACAGCATAGTTTATTCTTGTGATGCAATTTCCAGTCATATTAAAAGCAATCTTATTTCTACAGCTCATTGGTTTAATTTAAATGCTTTAATTAGAGTGGTATAATTTTTGGCAACACAACTCTGCAGCATAGACATAGCTGTATACTCTGATTTCCAGAGGTGTTGTATGGTTGCAGATCCCATTGAAAGTTTGACTGTCAGTGGGGCATGTCTTTGTCACTGGTGAAAACCAGGCCCATAAATGAAATTGGGTGCCCAAACACCGAGGCACATAAAGTTAGCAAATACTGTTGACTAATGGGGCTCCCTAGTAAACCTGTACACTGGGATTTTCAAAAGTGCTCAGCCCCAGCCAAATTCTGCTCTCATTGAGGTCAGTGGGAGTTTCCTATTCAAGGGGAGCAGAATTAGGCCAATCCAGACCATGAAAATTCCACACAATATACAATGCATTTATTGTTTTAACAGCTCCAGACTTTCTGCATTCTAGGCCAGTGTTTCTCAACCAGTGGTATGAGTACACTTAGGGGTACTCGAGAGATGTCTGGGTGGTACATCAAGACAACTGAAATTTGGAGAAAACTGAATTTTTGTTTTAAGTTTTACAGCGCTTTATTATTTTTGTACTTTTTACACCCAAAAATTTCATCACCCACCCGGCTACAATTAAGTTGTTTAAACAAATGTGTTTCAATGGTAGAAAAATTTTGTGTGTGTCTGAAAACTGTAGGTACTGGGGGTACTCATAATTTGTTTTTAAAGGGGGGACTTATAATATTTTTTTGAAAAAGGGGTACTTTATAAAAAAAGGTTGAGAAACACTGGTCTAGGCTATGTTCTCAGCCAGCAGCAGCCTGTTCTGATTTGTAGATGGTTCACTTTAACTGAGATGCTCTACTACATCAGTTTGCTTGTTAAAAATATCAGCTTGTATTAATGGCTTATCTACTGATTGCTGGCATAAATTTTGCCATGTCTGAGTGATTTCATGATCATATTGGCTGTCAAATCACCTCTTCTAGTATACCTTGCTGCCTTCACCTCTGTCTCTCTTGCTTTGTTTTCTTACATCTGCTTTTTATGGAGGATGTTTTGTTGAGTGTACATATATTGCCACTGACATTACTAAGGCTTGTTCTTATTGCCGAGCTGTAATTTGATAGCTGAGAGGTCAATAGCATGGTGTACTGTTAGTTTTAGTCCCACAAGTCCCATTAATTTCAGAGGAAATTTTGGGGCCAAAGCTGACAGTAGGTTCTGCAAAGCCCAATTTGGATTCTTGTAGAATCTGCTCAGGAGCTCAGACATATCCTAGTTAGCCTTAGCATGTGGTTTCATATAATTTATCTCTACATATCTTCCATTACATAGTTAGAACAAAAATATTTTTATGTAAAGCAATAAAGAAATTAATTTTCTGTGTATCCAGAGGCACAAAACTGGCTGAAGTTAGTAAGGCTTTGTGTAAATGCCCACTGATAATATAGCAGCCAACCTTCTTTTGATTTATCACACTGTAATTATATAGAAAGCCCAGGAATTGATGTCATATGCTCAAGGTAATATAATTTAGTTAGAACAATTACATTACTATATAGAATGAAAACTCGATTGCTAGTCTATAATAGCCTCTTATTAACAGAATAATTTCTTATTTATCATCTTTTTGCTAATGTAAGATAAGATTTCTATAAAGTTTGCACTCTGTTTGTTTGTGTGTGTGTGTATGTGTGTGTGCGTGTGTGTCTGCATGTTTGTCTGTGTGGGAAAGTTGACCTACAGAATGGTGCTGAATGTTTTTTAGATTCCACTGTATGGTGAAATTTTACATACCATATTTTATAATGTATTACTGATTTGTAGGTCAGGGACAGAAAAAAACCCCATAAGTCCTCTTTCACTATATTATGATTCAGTCCAAATGAGATCTTCCCATGTTGGCCTTCTGTATTGGCATCTGTTCTAGCCACTGATGATGAATCAAACGTGGGGGTGTGAACTGTTTCTTGTGTGAAACACATTATTGTTTTACTTCTACTAAAGGCCATTTCTGGATCTTGCCTCAGAGGAGGAAAGGTGAGATATATTCTTTTTATGTGCACTGTCAGAATTTGGTAGCAAAGAAGCTTGATGGTGAATTCATGTCTTACATCCCATCCCTGAGGAGAAAGTGAGCATAAGGGGAAGCAGTGTGGCTAATGGAGGAGACTGGCAGTGAGGAACTATTCTTTTTCTAATTTTGACTATGATTTGCTGTGTGACCTTAGGCTGGTGCTCCTACGTTAATTTCTGCTTTACCATGTGCTTGTGTATTGGGAGGGTGGGGTGAAAAAAGGGTTCAACTACCAAGCACGATCTGAAAGGTGTAGGGTCCTAGCTAATGTGCTAGGTGGTTCTTACAGCTCCACAGGGCCATTGGGCAGAGATTGTGCCCTGGCCTCTTTGGGTATGTCTACACTGAAGTGTTTTTCTGGGAAAATGGCCATTTTCTGGAAAAACTTCACTTACGTCCACACTGCTATTGCGTTATTTTGATAGAAATTCGAAAGAACGCAGGTTTTTTCTGACAGCAGAGGTCTTTTGGAAAAAGGTGTGTGTGGATGCAGAAGAGGGTTTTTTCGAAAGAAGAGGCCTCCAGGAAATAACACAGGTGCCCTGGTGGACACTAGGTCCAAACTAATCACAACTCTATAGTTCCTGTCTCCTGCCAGCTCTTAAAGCTGCAGGCAAGCCTTGTGGCAGGAAGCTGGCCCTGGGAGCAGCACCTGACTGTGCGGCTCTCCCTGCCACAGGCATTGATACCCATGGCATTGATACCCATTGATATCCATGTTATGACTCCCAGAACCCTGCCAGGGATAGCAAGTGGCGTGCACCCTCCTGGTCTGGAGTGGAGATCCTGTCCCTCCTTGAGTTGTGGAGGGAGGAGGAGACCCTGCAGGATCTCCGCTCCCGGCGCAGGAACACCGAGGCCTTGGCAGAGCGGGGACACCCAACGCGGACCTTAGAACAGATCTGGAGTAAAGTTAAGGAGCTCTGCCAGGGCTATGCCAGGCCTAGGGAGCACAGCTTGCACTGTGGGGCAGGACCCCACTCCTGCCTCTATTAACAGCAGCACCATCAGATCCTGGGGGGCTGAGGAGGAGGAGGACAAGGGACAGCAGGGGCAGGATGAGGAGGACACGGCCAGCACCATGATGCTGGCTCTGGAGCCAGTACCCCTGGGCCTGGATGTGTCTGAGGCATCCTCTGATGGTGGGGAGGGATCTTTAGGTGAGTGTTCTGAGTTTTCCACACACAGGGTGGGGGAGGCAAGCGCAGAGTGGATGGGGTGTGATCGTCACTCAGCCTTCTTGGCCTGGACATTGTGCTGCAGTGGGTGCATGTGGAAGCACATGCAGTGCCAGTCTGTGCCACGTGGCCTCAGGGGGCAGCCCCGGAGCACGCCCGGGATCCTGCTCATAGGTTCAGGGTAGACCACACGCATGTCTGGCCGGGGGGAGGATGACCTCCCATCATCAGCTACCACTGGAAGCAGGGTGGGCACAAGGGTGCATGCACAACCCCATACAGACCAAGGAGTGCCTCACACAGCACATGGGCGTGCCTGTATGTGCGAGGCACCACCCACTCCCATGGACAGCGCTGCCAGGTGCAAGTGGGTGTGCAGGCCCCATGGGAGGGCAGGCTGCTCCAGGTTCCTCTCCCACCCATGGGATCCCACTGTGGCCAGACACTTCCTTTGCCTGCTTGTCCATGGGGGAGGGAGAGGAATGGGCATCATGATCCCCTGGGCACCTTGGGGCCCCTGTGAGGCAGGGCCTGCTGTGCAGGCCACGCATGGCCTTGCTCCCGGGACATCCCTATCCTCTGGGCCGAGAACTGTTGCTCGCTGCTCACAGAGGAGGGCACGGCATCAGGGACAGTGTCTGTATGGATGACTGACCACCTCTCCCTCTTTGTTCTCCACAGCCAGACCAACTGTCGCTGAGGGGCAATCCAAGCCAGCCGAGCCAGCCACCCAGCCCCGGGGGACCTGAAAGTGCTCCAGGGTCCACAAGAACCTGATGAGGCATCATGTGGGCATCCTGTGGAACATGCAGCAGACCCTGGAGCAGAAGGTCTGGGAGGACGCTGAATGGTGGACACGCATATGGGACCAGCTCATGCGGCAGGGTGACAACATGTGTGCCATCATGCGTGAAATGATGGCACACCCGGCTGCTGTCCCCGCTCCTGCCTCCCACCCTCCTGCCCCCCTGCTATGCCCATTCCCTCTCCCCCTGCCCCCCAAGCGATGCCTCTGCTTCCTCCCCAAGTGATGCCTATACTCCCTCCCTCTGCCCCCCTGCCATCCCTGACCCTGCTCCAGCCCCCGCTCCTGTCCAGCCCCCTGTGGTCCCAGGACCCACCCAACCTCAAGTTCGCCAAGGTCCCCTCCCCCCATGCCACTCCGAGCCCTGAGCCCCCTCTTCCCTTCCCCCTCCAGGTTCTCGGCCCCCTCTTCCCCAGTTTATTTTATTGAAAGAAAAATACAAAGTTTGTTTTGTTGAAATCAAAACAGGTGTGTTTATTGAGAGTTAAGGGAAGGGCAAAGAGAGAGGTTGTGGTGGGAAAGGTATAGTGGAGCAAGGCACAGGTCCCTAGTGGGGAAGCCCTGGGTAGAGTTACTGGGGTCCTTGAGAGAAACTCTCCCTCAGGGCCTTCTGGATGCACACCCCTAACTGGTGGATGGCAGCTGTGCATGGCTGCTCAAAGGCCTTCCCTTCGTGTCTGGCCTCTGCCTCCACCCTGGCAGGAAGGCCTTCCCCTTCCTCTCCACATGTTGTGGAGGACACAATGTGCCAACACTACCTCGAGGATGTTGTGCTCCCCCACATCCAGGCAGGTCAGGAGGCACCTGAACTGTGCTTTGAGACTGTCCAAGGTGCACTCCACCTGCATGTGGGCCCGGCTGAGGTGGGAATTAAATTGATCCCTGCTGGTGGCTGGTATGCGGCATCATCAGTCACAGCATCAGGGGGCAGGCCATGTCCCCCATGATTCACAGTGGCATCTGCACATCCCCAACAGCAAAGTCATGCTGGGGAAAGAATGTGCCAGCCTCCAGCTTCCCATAGAGGCTCGAATTGTGAAATATGTGGGCGTCGCGCTCTCTGCCCAAGCACCTGACAAAAATGTCTGTAAATTGTCCACAGAGGTCAACCAGGGCCTGCAGCACCATTGAGAAGTTGCTCTTCCTATTAACGTATTAGGCAGCTTGATAACTCGGTGCATGGATTGGGATGTGGGTTCCATCTATGGCTTCCCCGCAGTTGGGGAACCCCAGGGCAGCAAATCCTGTGACGAGCGGGTCCAGGTCTCCCAGCTGGATGACCCTGTGCAGCTGGATGGAGTTAATGGCCCTCACCACTTGCAAAAGGAGACAAACAAACACACAAAACAGAGAACGAGAGAAGTGCCTGAGCCCTTATGAGGTGCCCACCCCCGTTCCCTTCCCCCCCAAACATACCAGGAGCCACCCCCTATGAGGATGCCCCCCCAGCAGCAGGGCTGTGTGAGGGTGGGATGGCACAACTCCCTGGGGATGGGGCCTCCCCTATCCCCAGCCCACCCCTGGCCCCCTCACCCCTCTTTCCCTATGGTCCCCCTTTCCAGGACTCCCCCTGCCCCCCGCAGGGACTGCAGCCCAAGAGTGCCTTATCTCCATGAGGAGGGCGCCAATGATGGACTTCCCCATGCCAAATTGGTTGCCCACTGATCGGTAACTATCTGGGGTGGTGAGCTTCCAGACGGCAATGGCGACCCGCTTCTCCAGGGGGATGGCAGGCTGCAGGTGGGTATCGCGTTGTTGGAGGGAAGGGGTGAGCCAGGCACACTGCTCCAAAAAGGTGTCCTTCTGCATATGGAAGTTTTGGAGCCACTGCTGATCATCCCACTGCTCCATGACCAGGCGGTCCCACCAGTTGGAAATGGTGTCCAGCCTCCAAAACCGTCTCTCCACTGTGGGGTGCAGTTGCAAGAGTCTTGCTCCCACACACAGAGAGAGGCTCTCAAGGATGAGCTCAGTGTTGAGCTCATGGAGGGCCATGAAGACAGGCTGCAGAAACTGCTGCAGAAACTGCAGCATGGAAATGTGAGGCCATCGCATGCCCAGGGGCAGCTCCGGCTCCATGGCAAGAAGAATAATGCTGTGACATCTAAAAGCAGCCAGAGCACGCACTGTTAAAGCTTTGCTGTTCCTGGGAGAGATATACAAGCATGAAGCAGAAGCACAAAAATGCCTGTCCAGGGGGGGTCCCTTTAAGCGGGTCTCTCACTAGGCTTAGGCAACAGCAATTGGAAGCAACTGCTAACCTAATGCCCTGCCTGAACTGGTTCTGGGTGGCCTTATATATGAGATAATGTCCCATCAGTGTGGATGCTCTCTTTCAAAAAAGCAGATCGCTTTCACGTTGTGCTTTTGCTGTGTAGACGCTCTCTTCGAAAAAAGTTTTTCTGGAAGTTCTCTTCTGGAAAAGCTTCTTTCAAAAGAAGGGTTGTTGCAGAATGGTTGATTTCCAACAGCTGTTCAAGAACTCTGAAGGGACATACAGAAATGTTCTTATTTCACAGCACTGAATCTAATAATGTTTCTGTTCCTGCAGTAATTGCTAGCAGTACTTATTCTCCTTTTGTTTTTTGGCTGATGAAATCTTGTCCAGAAGACACTAAGTATTACCTCTATTGCTATCTCAGGAAGCCCTAATGGGCAGCTGAACAAAGAATAATAGAATTATAGATTTGCAGAACTGGAAGGAACCTCGAAAGATCATTTAGTCTAGTTCCCTTAAATCATGGCAGTTCTAAGTATTATCAAAACCAACCTTGACAGATATTTGTCTCACCTGCTCTTAAAAATCAACAATGGTGGAGATTCCACAACCTCTTTAGGCAATTTATTCCAGTGTTTAACCACCCTGATAGTTAGGAAGTTTTTCCTAGGCTATGTCTACACTGAACAGTTATTTCGGAATAAGCTATTAAGTGCTACCAGACCGTTTGTTGTTTTTTAAGTTTATCCTGTACAGACTAACTTGGCTATCCCCTGAAGCTTCTATTCTGGAATAGTTATTCCAAAATAGCTTATTTCAAAATAGAACGTCTGCACTGCAGGGAAACCTCAAAATTAGTCCAAGACAGGCTTCCCTAATGTAGACATGCTATCTCGATTTAGAGCCCCAGGAGGAATAACTTAGAATGGTCCTGGTGAGGGGCTATTTTGAAATAGCAGAAGTGCCTTATTTCAAAATAGCTATTTCAGAATAGGTGTTATTCTTCATAGAATGAAGTTTACAGAAGTCGGAATAAGCCGTCTGTTATTTTGAAATTATTCTGAAATAACAGAATTGCTGTGGTGACGCATGCATAGTTATTTCAGAATAACGGCCCATATTTTGAAATAAATTTGCTGTATATACACACCCCTAATGTCCAACCTAAACCTCCCTTTCTACAATTTAAGCCCATTGTTTCTTCTTCTGTCCTCGGAGGTGGAGGAGAATAATTTTTCTCCCTTCTCCTTCTAACCTTTTTGGTACTTGAAAACTGTTATCATGTCCCCTTTTAGTCTTCTCTTTTCCAGACTAAACGAGCCCATTTGTTTTTAGTCTTTCCTCATAGGTCATGTTTTCTAGCTCTTTAGACAGTTTTGTTGCTTTTCTCTGGACCTTCTTCCATTTGTCTGTATCTTTCCTGAAATGTCATGCTCTGAATTGAACAGAATGCTCCAGCTGAAGACTAATCAGCATGGAGTAGAGCAGAAGAATTACTTCTCGTTTGTTGCTTACAATACTCTTGCTAGCATACATCAGAATGATGTTTGCATTTTCTGCAAGAATGTTTTGCACTCATATGTTGTGCCCCAGATTCCTTTCTGTAGTACACCTTCCGAGATGGTCATTTCCCATTTTGTATGTGCTCAACAGATTATGCCTTTCTAAGTGGAATATTTTGTATTTGTCCTTATTGAATTTCATCATATTTACTTCAGACAATTTATCCTTTTTGTCCAGACATTTTTTATTTTAATTCTATCCTCCAAAGTTCTTGGAACCCCACCCAGCTTGGTATCATTCATAAATTTTATAATTGTACTCTCTATGCCATTATCTAAATCCTTGATGAAGATATTGAACAGAACCAGACCCAGAAATGATTCCTGCAGAACCACACTCATTATGCCCCTCCAACTTGACTGTGAACTGTGATTACAACTCTTTAGGAACAGTTTTCCAATGAGGTATGCACATACTTTATAGTAGCTCCATCCAGGTTATATTTACATAGCTTGTTTATGAGTAGGTGATGCAAGACCATATCAAAAGCTTTATTAAAGTCAAGATATATTATATCTACTGCTTTCCATCTATCCATGAGACTTGTTACCCTGTGAGAAAAAGCTGCTAGATTGCTTTGACATGATTTGTTCTTGACAAATCCATGCTGTTACTTATCAATCACCTTATTATCTTGTAGGTGTTTTCAAATTTATTGTTTAATTATTTGCTTCATTATTGTACTGAAGTTAAGCTGACTGGTCTGTAATTCTCTGGGGGTTCGTCTACCCTGCATCATAGGTCGAAATAAGATATGCAATTTGAGCTATGCAAATTGTGTATCTTATTTAGATGCTATTTCAAAATAGCTTATTTAGTCATTTGACGCTGTCTACACAGCACCAAATTTCAAAATAAAGCGCTATTCTGAAACGTCCCTTACTCCTTGTAGAATAAGGTTTACAGGGACATTGGAATAGCAAGCCCAAAATAACGGGCTTGCTGTGAAGATGTGGAATAGCTATTTTGGGATACTCTGGCATCCTGAAATAGCGTTTCAGAGTAGACATAGTAGTCCTTATTTCCCTTTTTATACAGTGGCACTACATTTGCCCTTTTCCAGTCCTCTGGAATCTCTACCATCTTCCCTGACTTTTCAAAGATAATTCCTAATAGCTCAGATAGTTCCTCAATCAGCTTCTTGAGTATTCTATGATGTATTTCATCAGGCCCTGGTGACTTGAAGATACAGCCCTGGGAAGCTAAAGAAGAGGGAGATATTGTAAAAAGTGCCATAACATTGACTACATCTCTACTGTTAGTTTGATATGTTGTATTTTGTATTCTGTTTGTGGAAGTACAAGGGGCAGATTCTCTACAATGGAAAGTGGAAACCTAGAGGTCTGCTACCTTCCACCAACCAGAAATTCCAGAGGTGCAAAAGTCCTGAATTATTGCCAGTGCCAGCAAAGTTAACACAAATGATTCCCTATGCCACGATGTTTCCTCTGAAGAGGCAAAGTAGGAGGGAAACAATTAACTGACATATATTTCCAATAATAGCATCTGTAAGCAGTGCATTATCTGGTGTATTAATCAAGAATTGATGATTACAAATTAATTAGCTTGATTATTGTCATTATATTTGGATATGAAAGATGGTAGGGGGCCTTGGATAAATATTAATAACAGTATAATCTTTTCTTTTGTACACCTCTGATAGTCACTTAAACACTAGAATATGATGCAGCTTCCTTTGCTTGATCAATGAATTGGACACATGATATAACTTTCAATAATCAGAGACATGCTGGGATTAAGGGAAAATAGCAGTCTATTTTTTGTTGAGTGGGAATGTGTCTGAACTATCAGAGAAGTGAAGAAGATGCCAATACAGTGAGGAGGGCAAAGAGAAGATGCAGAAGGTGGGGAAGTAAAGAGGCTGAGAGAAGATGGTCTGTAGACTGCAAAGAGTATAGGGGATGGTTGCTGAGCTTCCTTTTTAGGTACCCTGTGTCCATTTTGCATGTCAGTATGAAAGTCCTAAATCTGCCTAATTCGTGGGAATAATTTTCCAGCTCCATCCACCTGATATGAACTTCATGCTTTGCACACTTATAGAAAGCTTTGTCTTGCTTAGGAACAAAGGAATAAGGAAGAATAAGCATCCCACCTCTTCCAGCTGGCTCTGTCTACTTGGGTACAAGTCTGGTGCTCAGCCACATCCTTTGCTCTCTGGATACTACATAATGGATAAAGGGGAAAGGAAAGAGAGGGAGAGGGATAGAAAGTATGCACAACCTTGGCTCCTCCCACCTTCCCCCTACTGGCTGCCCCGGATAGCTGGCCAGGCATCAAGTGAGAGGAAAGCAACACTGAAGAGGGGTGCACAAGAGGAATTGTGACTCTCTAAGCCACAGTTCTTCACTGGGGTTGCTTTTGGTACAGTGCTGTTACATACTGAGTCTTATTCAGAACTTCACATGAAAGGCAACAGTGGGCTACTTTGTTTCCCTTCTCCGTCAGTAGTCTTATTCTCTCATTTTAATTCTACATTCTCTCCTCTTCTAGTTGCCTTTGCAGTCTCAGGACTGGTCTACACTAGCGGATACGTTTGAATTAAGATATGCAACTTCAGCTATGTTAATTGCGTAGCTTAATTCAAAGTATCTTAACTCAAATTTTGGCACCGTCCACACTGAGGGAGGTCAACAGAAGCACACTCTCCCTTTGCCTTCCCTTACTCCTCATAGAAGCAGGACTACCAACATTGATGGGAGCACCCTCTTAGTTTGAATTAGCATGTCTTCACTAGACCCACTAATTTGAACCCCAGAAGATCATCTGCAGCTGCTTCGATCTTATCTGTAGGGTAGATGCTGCCTCAGTTTCTCTTGCCAGAAGGTCAGCTGGAGCTGTGATGCAAATGTCATGCTGCAGCTCAGGAAAATGTTTAATCTGTTGGTATCTTGCTTAAGTTGTTAATGGCCCCTGTTTCTGCTCCTTTTGCCCCCTCATCACTACTGGGATAGAGGCATCTCTGGCCATCAACACCTTCCTCTGTTGGTTGATTGGGTATTACCTCTGTATTAGCAACAAGCACTCGGAGAGGATGGAGATGGGGAGAAGGAAAGTGCAGAAGAATTGTTCTTAATCTTGCAGTTTGAAATACAGCTGCTACAGTGCACAGAGGGGTCATCATGGAACTATTGTAAAGTGGGAAAATAAAATGCTATGTATATTTTCAAACACTTTATTGATTTTTTTAAGGGGTAATGTTTTGTCCTTGCCTGGAATACAATGAAGGGAATAACAGGGAACTGCAACGCAGACCATTAGAGTGAGAACACTTTTGTAAGAATTCCTTACTCCAATATTTTGAGTGTTTGCTTTTCAGTTTGGTGCCCTTACAGCGTGCATCCTCCACTAGTATAAATCTATGGAGCTTCACTGAAATAAATGGAGCTCTGCTAATTTAAACTAGGTGTGGATCTGACCTTGTATATATTACAGGCCATGCAAGCGGATAATGTTTGGCTACTAGAAGACATAGCTTTGGTGAATACTCTCCCCTCACATACCAATGTTTGAGAGCACCTAAGCAAGAACCTAGGCTGCACTGTTACAGCTGTAGTTAAACTTTTAAAGTTGATGATTGGGGTTGGTACCCTGCACTGTGAAGAAGGAATGTATCAATGCTAATGGGATACTGGGAAAGGATTCATATCCTTGCAACCTAGTCACAAATCTGGAGGAGTAGGTGTCTTAGAAATCACAAAGTGAGTTTCCAAAGTGGTAAGGAGATTTAGGAACACAAGTGCCATTAACTTTCAATTTCCAACTTTTGTTAAATTTCAATGTATGCTCCTAAACTGCATAAATGTTTTTGAAAATGAACCCCATTTCCTATGAGAAAATACAACACAAATGATATATAATATAGTTCAATACCTTGTGAATGGGCATGTCATATCCTAGCAATTCATGGCCATAGTTGTCATTGTTAAGACCCCTCACTAGTTGGTCTTTTCTAGGACACAATCTTCCTAAAATAGATGTATGTTGGTGACTTTCCTCTCCATTTGCACATGAAAAGTTACTGGGTTAAAAGATGCTTACTTTTTATAAATCTCTAGAAGGTGATCTCTAGATACGCTAAACCCCAAGGCAAAGTTATATTTTTTTTCCCCAAAATGCTATTTTTGTCTACACTGCTGCACTAATTCTGTGTTCTCACCTTACAATGTACTTGATCTTCCTAGTACTACAGTACTACAGATAATCTATTAATGGGATTGTCTGTCTGCTACTGTGTTACTTAGAGGGTATATCTACACTACATGGCTCTGTCGATGGAGCCATGTAGATGAGGGTTGTGGACATAGCAAAATGAAGCGGCGATTTAAATAATCGCCGCTTGATTTACATCAAAATGGCTGCCGCGCTGTGCTGATCAGCTGTTTGTCGGCTCCCAGCGCGGGAGTCTGGATGCTCGGCGGTCGACATCAGAAGCCTTTGTTGACCACCCCATTATGCCTCGTGGGATGAGGTTTACCGGGGCGGTCGACAAAGGCTTCTGATGTCGACCGCCGAGCGTCCAGACTCTCATGCTGCACCGACAAACAGCTGATCGGCACAGCACGGCAGCCATTTTGATGTAAATCAAGCGGCGATTATTTAAATCGCCGCTTCATTTTGCTATGTCTACAACCCTCATCTACATGGCTCCGTCGACGGAGCCATGTAGTGTAAACGTACCCAGAGTGGCAACTTGTTTCCCTTCAGAAGAGCGTGCAAAGCCAGATCTGACACCAGCACTAGACAATATGTACTGGCAATGACAATGGAGCTACATTAAAGCTACTGTGTGATATTAATTTGTTCTTGCAACACAAAGGTGAGAGGTGAGATTGTTTAGCTCTTGCAAGTTGCAAATGGATAGCATACTAAGGATTTTTCTGAGAAAGTAGAGTCCAGAGGTTTGATTGCTAATCTGGGAGACCCAGAATCAATGCCTTTCACTATCACAGATTTCCTAAGTGATATTGAGCAACTCCCCTAATCTGTGTCTTAGTTCCTCATATGTAAAACAAGAAATAGTACTTTCCTACACACAGAGGTACTGTAAGAATATATTTACAATTGTGCAGTGCTCAGATGCTGTATTAATGGGAGAAGAGGCCTATCAATACCAATCATTTCTAAGGGGAGAAGGCAAAGCATTGTGCTGAAAAGTGAACTGTCAGACCAAAGGGAGCTTATTAGTGAAGTTACTCAAGGAATGATCTTAGGAACAATCTTATTTAATATCTTTATTAATGTCTTTGGATCATCTGCAAATTTCATTAGCATGCTCCTACTTTTGGGCCAAAGTTGGGAAACATTGTCAATACAGAGGAAGATCAGGACCTTACACAAGAATCTCTGGATGACTTTGAAGTTTGGAGTGACAGAAATAGGATGAAATTGAAGAGGGCAAAGTGCATAGAATCTAATAATTTCTGCTCCAGTCTGGGAGTTCAACACCTGAAAGCAACAAAGGAGGAGAGAGACCTGTATGTGTGGAATGATCACAGGATGACTATGAGCCACCAACATGATGTGATCATAAAGGCAATCCTTCCTAGGGTGTATTAGGCCAGGCATTTCTGATAGAACTAGAAAAGTATTATTACTGTTGTAATGGTAAGACTTTATTTTGGAATACTTGGTACTGTTTTGGTCAGCATGTTCATGAAAGATGAACACATGCAGAGAAAAGCCACTAGACTGATCAGGGAAATGAAAGGCCTTCCTAATGACAGGACATTGCTAAGCTTGTTTAGCCTAGCAAAATGAAATCTGACAGGGGATATGATTGTCCTCTCTAAATACATCAGATGGCTAAACATCCACAAGGGTGAAGAGTTATTCAACCTGAAGGACAATGTTGGCACAAGGTCAAAGGGATATTATCTAGCCATGAACAAAGTCAGGCCTGAATTTAGAAGATTTATAACCACCAGAGGTGTTTTAGGAGAACAAAAAATATTTTAATTATTTGAGAAAGGGCTGGATACATTTACAAAGGTGGCAATATGATGGGGTTGCATCTGATGGTAAAAGGGGTAGGGCAGGCCGGGGGCTTATTTCTGCTTTGCCTGATGTTTCTAAAAGCTCAGGAGTCAGGGCTTTAGCTGGCCAACTGCAGGGGTGGCCAGGTGTGGGGAATCTTTTTCTATCAGTGGCTTTGACCCACAGACAAGGCCACTGACCGGGGGGGTGGGGGCGGGGAGGAGGGCAGTGGTGGCTGCTCTGAGGCCTGGTGATTTAAAAGGGCCTGGGGCTCTCACCTGCCATTGCTGCTAATGTTACTGCTGCTGCTACTGCACTACCACTGGCAACTCCTGGTCAGTGGCGCAGCGGGGCTAAGGCATGCTCCCTGCCTATCTGCCCTGGCTCTGTGCTTCTCCTGGAAACAGCTGCCATGCCTGGCCCAAAGGCAGAAGGGTCAAGCGGCTCTGCATGGGCACTGCCTGTGCCCATAGGCAATGTCCCCTGTAGCTCCCATTGGATGCAGTTCCTGGCCAATGGGAGCTGTGGAACTCATGCTGGGGGAGGAGGAAGCAGAACTCAGAGCTTCCCTGATCACCACTCTGCGTAAGGGCTGCAGGGTCAGAGACATGCTGGCAAGCTGTCACTCACAACTCCAGCCTCTCAGGCGGGAGGGGCACCAAAGCTTGGGGCTTCCAGCCCGCAGGGCACAGACTTACTGCAGGCTGGATGAAATGAAGTAATGGGCCAGATTCAGCTTGGAGTCTGCAGGTTTCCCACCCCTCTTCTATCATATTACAGACACTGTACATTTCATTAATCCCTGTCATGAAAAGCTTTGAAGACAGGAAGAAATCTGAGAGTTCATTGGTATGATGAAAAGTGCAGAAGCATTTCTGGGCTGATGCTGGTAGCCTAAGTTTTCATTCTCTTGACTGGTAACGCAGTGTTTGAGGCTGCAAATGTGTCAGTTTAGTACACAGAGCTCCAAATATCCAGTTTTCTGTAAGGCTGGATAAAGAGGTACACAGAGTTACTGGTAATGGAGTGAATTATAGTTTAGATTACCCACCACAGACAATGTCTGTGTTTTCTTGTAAGCAGGGCATTTTGATTTGTGGTTTAATAATTCCAAATGGCCTCTTATAATGTCTTGGATGCACTGATACTATGGAATATCTTACATTGATCTTAACATGACCTATGCATTTCTGCAGGTAACCAAGCAAAGAATTGTGAAACAATTGAACAGATTAGAGTAGTTCTAAAACCCCTCTTTCCAACTGGAATGAATGGTGTTAGTGTTAAGATTACATTTTTAAAACCTTGGTATCATGCTCACAAGCTAATAAATAATCTGCAACCTTTCCCAGTCCACAATCAATATCTTATTCAATATTTATTTCCTAATTTCAAACAAATCTAAAGACGGGCAGCTCAGAAATGCCAACGTAGGACAAAACTGATGATAACAATGACATTTATTGACATTTCTGAAGCAGAAGGAGATTTAAATGAAGTTAAAATGCCTTTCCACAAATGACAAGGGTATAATGAAAAGCCAGTGAACACAATAAAATACACACTGCCAGCTGCATGTAGGTCAAAGATGGCATTTACATAAATGTAGGATAACTTTCTCTTTGTGTTACTTTATGGCAGCGCTTGACAATGGCCTGATTGTTGATAGCCCCACAGCAGTCATGTACTACTCTCTGCTATTTGAAGGAGAAGGAAAAATTTTTAAAGGGAGAATGGTTTTTACCAGTAAAAATGTAGTAAGAATTTCCTCTTCTCAGATCATTATGGATATTGCAGTACACCCAAGGCATTATGAGTATATAGGACTTGATTTTCAGAGGTGGTGAGTGTGCTGCAGTCCATGCATGTTGCTGGGTCCAGCACCTTTGAAAGAACCAGGTGTGCTACAAGTCTGAAGGGAGGGGCTTCAAATGCACCTAATCTCGCAAACTTCTATGAATAAAGGAAGTGTGTATGATGGAAAGGAATACCTATTACTTTCTGGGAGGTGTGTCCACCTACATCTGCAGGCTCCTCCCTTAGCCCAAGGGAAGGAGCTACCGACTCTGGGGCTCAAGCAATTACAGGGACAACTCATGAACAGAAATAGGGATAGGAGCAAGGGTTATAGAATGAAAGGCAGGAATCTAGAAGGGGACATTGTGCAGAGAACCTAAGACAGCACCCACTGTTTCTTGAATGTGTCTAGGGAGCTAGCAGATGTGGCACAGAGAAAATCTGCCCAGATCTGTGACCAAACGGAAGAGAAGAAATAGGCCCCACAGGGCCAGAGCACCTCCCCATCCAGCATCCTCTTCTTGGTGGAATACCTGACCGACCTGGCCAGCCCCAGAATAAGGTTGATGAAGTGGTCTCATAACTTTGTGGGGCCATGGATGGGTACACATGAATAAGGAGGTGTAGGGTAAAGTGAAACCAAAACCTGAGGAGAAAGTTCTGGAGAAGGCTGAACAGGAGCTGCAACTTGGAACACTCCAAGCAGATATGCACCAGGGTCTTCCTAATGCCACAAGAGGAGCAAATGTTGCGGAGGGTGTGTGTGGGGGGGGTGGGGGGAGAAGCTGAATCATGGTAACTACACACCCATGGTTCTATGAAGGAGCTGCCAATTGACATTCCCAGCAGGCTGTGGGTCCAAGGTGGAACACTGGCTGCCCCTTTAGGGTTCCTACTCTCCACAAGTAGTAAAAGGTCCCAGCACTGGATGTCAAAATGGGACATGGGGTGAGCAGACGAGGAAATGGAATGTGTGAGGCATGGGTGTTACAGCGGTTCCTTAGGCATGGTTCAGAAACAAACTGGCTGCAAGTCTTGCAGCCAGATTAGGTTATGCAGGGGAAAGTGCTGGGGGTGGGGGTGGGATTCTTGGGGAAGGAGCTCAATAACAAGATCTGGAGGGTGGGAAGTAATTAGGGTACACCTTCCCATAGGACCCACTTAAGGAAGACCCAGAATGCTGGTGATAAGTGTGCTGGTGGGCATAAGGGGTTGAGAGTCCCATATGCTGGGCAAGCACTGGGGATCCACCTAGTTCCCCTACTCATAGTCCTGGAGGTCTCTAATTCTGGTGGTGCCTACCAGGAACAAAGTCTGGTGCACCTACGGGGGCTTCACCACCTGCACGCAAAGCAGGGGGTTGCACATCACGGGCTCCATGGGGAGATGCATCCCCTTTGCAAACACCATGAATCTGGTTGCCTCAATCAGCTTCCAGGTGGAAAACTGGCAGCTCAGAGAAGTCTTGTGGAAGATTTCTCAGATGAAGATAGAAGAGCTCCTGGTCCTAACAGACTCCTCAGAGGCAGCGGAGGAAGACACAACAATGTGCTCCATGCTGGACTGCTTGCACAATAAAGGAGTCTCTGGAGGGCCCGGAGACAGAAGACATGGAACTGGCTGCACAGTCAGAGCAGGCCCTGTCCCTTCTCCTCCTGGGTAAGATTCAAAATCTCACAGAGACCCCATGCAGTCCTCGCCAAAAGAACTCCAGAGCTAACCTGTGGAGGTGGACCAAGATACCTGGGGCCAGACTCAGGATGCGGAGCCAGTGCTAGAGGAGGGAAGGGACCATGGGAACAGGTAGCGAAGGAAATTAAGGAAAGCCAGGTTAGATTAGGGACTCCATGGATGATGTTGAAGGGATGATGCTGTGTAGCAGAAAGATCAACACTTCAGATTGTACGTTTTTCTGAATAGCGCTTGTCTCTCATTCTGTGCAGCACCTACCACAAGAGGGCCCTACCTCCAATAGTAATGCAAATTACTAGTGTGCCTGCACTGGAGAAAGGCGGTACTGCATGCAGTTTAGACTCTTTCTTCCACAGTTGGTACATGCTGTTGGTTAAAAGGGGGTGATGCATTTAGGCAGTGTCTTTTGAGAGTAGTAACAGAACTCCATACACAAGCCAGCCAGATTAGCTAGTTTGGTAATGAAATATCATGCACATCTCTGGATCATACCATATGGTGAGGTTACTGAGTGATGCAATTCTGTGGAAGTGCTGAACTGCAATAACAATTCTGCTCAGGAGAAGAAGTTACACAGTAGTCCCTTTGGCTTGCCTTTTAATGGCTCAGCAAATACAAATTCAAGATCTAGTGACAAATTTCAGAAGATTTGTGTTTAGTTCTGGTTTTCATCCTCTCTCAGAGCTTACCTACTCCGCCACTATACTGCAATGAAACTTTCTCACTTAAGGTGTAAAAAAAGCACCAGTGTGAACAGGCTCCCACTGCTGTTAGCTACTCCCCTTGTGGACTTAGTTTAGCTCTCTTGCAGCCTTGGTGTTCTGACCACACTGCCGTGTTAAAGTGCTGCTGTGGCTGCCATTTAAACTTTGAAGTGTAGACAAAATCAGTAAGCTTCTTATTTTATACTGCACAAACACCTGCAGCCTTGAACCAGATTCCTATAGGCATCTCTGTGGTGCCCCACAGTTGGGAGTAAGGAGGTACGACTTTCACTTCGGAAGACTATATTAGCACACTCAGGACCTTTAAGTTCAAGCCTGCACATCCACACGGGAGCTACAGCATAGCATTTTATGCACACTGCTACTCACATGCTCTGAGTATGAACTGCCAGGCAGTGAATGCAAACAGGCTAGAAGTGCAGGTAGATACAGGAAGACAGAGGAATATAATGGAGCCTAGTGCAAAGCTCATTGAAGTAGGTGAGGTATTCCACTGATTTCTTGGGCATTGAATCAGGCCCTTCATGAGCATACACTAGCGACTTCATTTGACTTAGCAAGCATTGTGCAGCCCCTGGTTAGCTCATTGTTTTGGGATACCAAATTCTCTTTTATTTGTACAAATATCCACCTAGAACTGTATATGTGTAATTACTCTTGTGAGATGTTCCAAAATCTCAGAAACTACACCACTGCACAAAGCCCTTATTGTACATAATTCTACAAGGCTGCCATGCATACATAATATAGTTGGGTAAGAAATATTTTTATACCCTTGGCTACAAAGAAATAACACATAGACTGCTGTGCTACAAATGATGGCTTTGGGAAGGTACTCCCACTTGCTTAATTCTCCTTTTCACTTTTTCCTATTATATAGTTGATGACTTGCTTTTAAGGCTGTTACTTTATATGCATTGTGTAAATACTGCTAGGCTTCTGGGCACCTGTTGAGATATTTTTACAATTAGGCAGCTCATAGTGCTAGCTTGTCTTTTGTTATGGTTTTTTAGTGACACATAGCTTTTGCTTTTTCAGTTTCCTTATGCACTGCTTTTCTGCTTTGATATGATGAAAGCCATAATCAAACACAATTTAGATTGATTTTCTATTTACAGTTACCATACTGCATTATACACTTCATTGTCAGAAAAGGTCCTGAAGTAACACTGCAGTTGTAACTACTAAATTCAGAACACTATAGTTTCACTGTTCTGTTTTATGAGGCCATAATCTATTCTAGTACCTGATTAGTACCTCAAAAATAGCAAAATCACAACTATTATTGTTATTTTAAAAGGTTTTGCTTTGCTAAATCATATTATTGTGTTTTATTGTTTGTTTTTACTCTTAACGGGGCTGGGTGAAATTTGATTAAAGTGCAAGCATTCTTTGCCAGATATAGAAACAGTGCCCTCCCTCCACAGACAGAACTCACATTGACATTGGTACAAGTTCCTCGTATGCATCTGCGGCATGTTATTGTGGTGTTCAGGGATCACTTAGTGTTTAGGGTGTATGAAAGAGTCCTGCTTTATTTTGTGACCAGTTCCAACTGACTGCATATCAACACCACGAGTTCCTAAAATGTCTCGCCCAGACTCTGTCTAGGACAGCCAGCCTTTAAGGGCATAGTCCCAATGCTACACTTATGGCCAATAGTCCTTCTATTTTTTTCCATCCATGTGCAGAATAAATGCTGTTATGTGCACCAAGGCATGTGCGGCTGTGCACCACCACTAGAAACATGCTTCTGGCTGTAGGCACCGTGAGTGCTCTGCTAATCAGATAGGCAACACCTCTCCTGGATGGCTGTCCAAGTGCCCAACTTACAGGGAACACTGGCCCAAACCAGTTTTTGCAAGAGAGCAATTAGTGCTGCATTTGATATGATTTTTTTGTTTTTTTCCAGATCAACTATATTTTATTATTTCTGCTGAATTTGAAAACCTGCATATAAACCTAGGTTGGAATAATTAAGGGGAAATCTTTATATGTGGGGTTATGGAAGTTGGACATCTAACTCCATGTATAGGTACCTAAATAAGTGTGCTTGTTTCCTACAGCTGTATGCTTCCATAGCTCTTTTGGGGGCATTGGTATTCCACACTTGAAATTTTTGGCCTGTGAAACTTTTACTGATACCTGACAACTTTTTTTAAATTGACCAGTATTTTGGGGCAACCAACTTGAGAGGAAGAGTCATTAGTAAATCCCATCATATATATAGTAGCCCAATGTCTGAGAGTCTGTAACACTGAAATGCTGGCTGTTCCCTCTGGGCAGTGCTGTTGCCCGAAATGCTGGCTGTTCCCTCTGGGCAGCGCTGTTGCTGAAAGGCTGGCTGTTCCCTCTGGGCAACCCATGCTGCATGGGGAGTAGTGCGGGCCCCGCTTGCTCCCCTGCGGTGGCCCGGCTGAGCAACGCAGAAGTTAGCCAAGCGCCACGGCGGGAGGGGAAGGGGGGCAGGGTGGTGATGTACATGCCCAGGGAGCGGGGCCTGGATGAGCGTGCATCCCCGACGGAGACAGAGGAGTGTGGAGGAAACAGAGAGGAGGCGGAGGAGAGTGGAGAGAGAGTGAAAGGCAGGAGGGGGAGAAGAGAAAGAGAGAGATGGAGAGAGAGGCAGGAGGCAGAGGAGAGCGGAGAGGGACCGGGGGGAGACAGTAGGTGAGCGAGAGAGAGAGAGAGAGAAAGACAGAGCGAGAGACCGGAGGCTCAGGAGTGAAGAGCGAGATAGAAAGGGAGTAGGATGTGGAGGAGAGACCTGGAAATCCTGTCTTATTTTGGGCTATTGGCTAATTTTTAAAAGAAAGGTTATTTGGTCATCTGGAGCTTTGACTGAGTGGACTATGCAACCTAAATTTGGAGCTTTCAGTAGAAAACAGAAGGAGCTGAAAAGATCTGATTGATTTATTTATTTTTATTATGCAAGGCAAACTATGAGCGCTCTGTATCTTTTCTCCAGTATTGTGTTAACATGCCCTTGCCTTCAGAAACACAGGCAGTCTGAGGAAAAAAGACTGCACGTTTTAGTGAGTGGGTTGGATGCACCTATGGTTGTGCAGGAAGGTGTGAATTAGGTCACGTGAAAGCGTGGAAGATTGCACCCAGGAGGAATTCTCCCCTGGGAGAGTACAGACAGTCTTTCTGCCATTTTGCTTTCTGGAGGGCTTTCCATCAGGAAAAGGCATAGCTGGATCTCTGTGGGAGGCAGCCCAGCAGATGAATTGAAATTCCTGCTGTACTTTCCAGGCTGTCTTGGACCCTCTCCCTGAGCTGGGAACATGATACTTTATGAACTCTTGAGGTCCCTTCCAGTTCAAGTATACTATATATATTTTTTGCTACTCTCTAAGGTGCTAAAGGACCACTCATTTTTTAACTTTATTCCACTGTAGCTTTCCACTAGAAAGAGTTTTAGCTGCAGTACTCTGCAGAACTTGGATATGTCCCAAGATCAAATGATGCCCAGAGGCTTAACTCTTTCTTTACAACTAAGATATCTGTTACCCTACCAAAACTTTTTGCTCCTTTTTCAGCAATGCATTTCTGCATAGTCATGTTATTTCTATTATATCTGGCCATATACATGGCATAATAACTCTTAAATATTATCTATCTTTCTATCTAGATAGATAATTACACAGGTATTATTTATTTATACAGATAAATATAATCCTCTTAGACGGCATTTTTTTCAATGGCATTTGCTCAGGGTGACTCCTGCATACCCATTAGAGTGGCACATCCATTATGGATGGATCGTTTTGCTCTTCCATAACATGACAGACAACAGAGTGTTTGAATTGCAGTCCCAATACCTCAGGGGGTCTCTTGATTTGTTTATTACAAGCCAAGGGGAGTTGCCCTGCTGTGGTATAACCTTGGATGTCTTTTATAGATTCCAAGCTGCAACATAAGGGCAAGCCCTGAACAGATACCGATTCGAATTGAGGAGAGAACTCTAAGAACTCTAATTTTATCAGTAGTTTTTTACCCCAGCTCCTTTCCTCACTACAAACCTATTGTTAAACCTTCCTAAATGTTGCATCCTCTTCCATCTCTTGAAAATCAGGTTGTGGGGCTCAGCAAGTCTGGCAGATGCTGTCCTGAGCCGAGGCGTCCGTTGAATTTAATTCTGTATGTGCTGACCCTAGATATTCCAGAGTATGTTAGCTGTCTTAAAGCCTTCACTATCTGAATTCATGGGAGGTGAGTGGAGCCTCGGGGAGAGGTTAAGAGAGCTGCTGGTATTCATAATCATTAAAGGTACATTGAGGGTGCCAGGAGTCTTGGAAGAGCTGTGGAGGGGGGGAGTGGTGAAGGAAGGAAGGAAGGAAGCTGAGGGTAGAAAGGAGAAAAGGTTCCGGTAAGTTTTGCATGATTCCATGCCAGGGAACTGGGAGGCTATTGGAGCATCATGAAAAAGGAAACATGGCTATGCCGGGAGCCAAGAAGATGGAGCCAATCTTATCTTTTCTGCACTGGTCCCTTCATCCCTGCTGCATAAAAATGTTGCTAAGTTTAGTTCCCAGACATTCACTTTTCTTTCAAAGAGCAGAAAATGGTAGGAAAAAACCCTGATTGCCTCTCAATCAACAGTTTACAGTGGAATAGGGAGGGGATGCAGCTGAGGGACTCATTATCTGCCAGACCTACCTGCCATGTAATTCAAGAGGAATGAAGGAGGGGCCATTTTTTAAAGGAAGAAACCAGACTCCACTGAAAAAGAGACTTTACTTTCTTGCTTGGACCAAAAGATGTTTATACCCCACGAAGGGAAGAACAAAAGCTTTTATTATTTCATTCTGGGAGCATACTGTTGGAGAGGGTAGGGGTCAATCTATGACAGGTGCTTAAATTCCTGAATTCTAACATTGCAATCCATGGGTTTTGAAGTCAGTGGGACTACTTGCATATTTAAAACTACACATATACAGAAATCTTTGCAGGATTGTGATCATGCATGGAGGAAAGTGGGTCTGGAGGAATGTCGGTCTGAATCTAGACAATCATTTAAAGCCATATGAGGGTGAAGGAAAATCCCATACTTCTCACCCACAGTCATTTCAGATCTAGGGATGATTTATACCTTTGAGTCAGTGGCACTTTTATGGATACCTTTTTGGCCCCACAGCACACCATTTTTATGGCTGTCTTAGAACAACACTTCCACAGCTCTCATCCAAATGCCCCTCATCTACTTGCAGTTCATCATCTGGACCCATGGGAAGGAGGCCCAACAATTTCTACCCCACCGTCAATTTCAGCCTGGACACAAGAGACCCACTTCCTGAACACTACAGTGCAAATAAGTGATGGCCACATAAACACCACCCTATACCAGAAACCTACTGACAGCTATATTTACCTATATGCCTCCATCTTTCATCAAGAACACATGACATGATCCATTGTCTACGGCCAAGCCCTAAGATACAACTGCATTTGCTCCAATTGCTCAGGCAGAGACAAATGGCTATAGAATCTCTGTAAATTATTCTTGAAAATACAGTATCCGCCCTGGGGAAGTGAAGAAACAGATTGACAGAGCCAGATGAGTACCCAGAAGTCACCTACTACAGGCAGACCCAACAAAGTAACAGAGCACCACTGTCTATTACCTACAGCCTTAGTTAAAACCGCTCTAACACATCATCAAGGATCTATCACCGATCCTAGGTGATGATCCCTCACTCTCAGACTTTGGGAGACAGCCAGTCCTCATTACAGACAGACAGCCCCCCCAACCTGAAATATACTAGACACCCCCAACAGAAACACTAACCCAGGAACCAATCCCTGCAACAAACCCCATTGCCAAATCTGTCCACACATATACTCTAGTGACACTATCCATCATAGGACCTAATCACATCAGCCATGCTATCAAAGGCTCTTTCACCTTCACATCTGCTAATGCAATATGTGCCAGCACTGCCCCTCTGCCATGTACATTGGACAAACTGGACTGCCTCTACAGAACAGAATAAATGACACAAATCAGACATGAAGAATAGTAACATACAAAAACCAGTGGGAGAACAAGTTAGCCTCCCTGCACATACAGTTATAGACTTGAAAGTTGCCATCCTCAAGCTAAAAAACTTCAAAAACAGGCTGCAACTTGAAACTGTTGAGCAGAAATTCATATCCAAATTTGACACCATCAGAATGAATCTGAATAGGGACTGGGAATGGCTCTCTCATTCAAATATGTCATTTTCTGCTTTAGGTATTCACACCTTATTATCCATATGCATCCTGATTGACTTAGCTCTGATGTAACACTCCCATTTCCATATACTTACTAATTGTTTCTTTTTCTTTCACTTCATGAATCTGATAAAGTCAGTTGCAACTCCTGAAAGCTTTTGCAATAATAAAACCGTTAATCTTTAGTAACTGGACTCCTTGTTGTTTTTGCTGAAAAAGACTACTATGTCTACCTCTCTGAAACCTCCCATACTTCTTTTTTTCTCTCTGTCTGACAGGATCCATCCCAAAACTCTCCTCCCAATTGGGAGGTGGATTAAAGTATGAGGCTTGGACAGTTAAAGCCCCTAAGTCACAGAATGAGTAGGGTCCTGGATTGTCTTAAGTCATTCTACCTGCAACCTGAATACTTGGCTAACTTTATGTAGGCTTACGGATTTGAAGGGCTTCTGCACTGTTATTCATGTATTTCAATTTTTAACATCTATAAATTAAACTGTGAAATATTGGGGAAAGTTTATGGAGAAAGTGATGGCTCTTTGGTTACTTTATCCCTTTTAATCATGTCCCTTTTGATCAGTGTCAAGTTTTATTTTACCTGAACACCAAATGAGATAATCTCATTTCTTATTAACAATGACAATGGTACCTTGTCACAACTGATTTCGTAGATCTCTTTCTGCTTCCTTTTGGCATTGTACATCATGGAGCTCTTATAGGAACACCTCAAGGAAATACAGTTGTGGGCTGTCTAGTTATGTCCTTTGAGGCATTTAAATCTGTGATTTCATACTCCAGTCTCCTTTTGTAGGTTATGTGAGGAATCAACACCAGAGGTCTGAATGGATAAATGTACCAATCTCAAGGATGACATATTAGCATCCATTCCCTGTGGCTTTTAAAAAAGGACAGCAATATTTTATAGTTAGTCCATTGCACACAAAAAAATCCAATTTTGCAGTTACTGCTGTTACCAGATTTGCCCAATACTCTGGGGGTATGCTCATTTATTAGGGTTACTCTTATGGGACTGGGGGGAGGTTAACAATTCTATCAGTGTGCTGCTTGTGCTTACTTGTGCTCTCATATGGAGCTGAATTCTCTCTGCTGACAATTCCCCCTCCCACTGAAGCTCTCCTGCAGGAACTAGGTTCCTCAGGATGGGGTTCTTCCCACCTTAGCAACACACACAGACATTCACACCCACTAACAGAGCATGCCTGAGAAGACTGGGTAATCAGCACTCACAAGCTGACCCCCTCATATGTCCCTGGATTCAGCAGCCTGGGTTTAACAGCAATGCCACACTGCACCCTCATGAGCCTTTGGACTCAGTGGGCTGGATTAAACAGAACTTTAAGCTGCCATCCTCATATGCCCCCAGGTTCAGCACCCCTATCCCCACTTTCACACCACAATAATTTGCAGGTAAACCACATGATAAGCAAACCCTACAGGATTTTGGGCACTACAGGGATCTTTAGCTTGGGTACAAGAAGCATCGTTGCAGAGCGAATGGGGAAGCCAAAACAACACCCCTTGAGGAAGAGTGAGTGAAAGAGAAAGAAAGAGAGAGAAGCAACCAGCTTAACTATGAAAGTTATTTATTATATATATATATATATATATATAGGGAGCCAAACACACAAAACAAACAGTTACAATATTAAATCTAAATTGAAACTGATTACAAATGTTAGGGCTAGCTAACCATATAACAGTATACATAGGGAAGAGTCAGGAGGCTATGCTTAGAGTGAGGTAGCTGCAGGAGGGCGGGGGAGGGGTGGAGAGAGACCTCACCACTCCTTGCAGCTTGCACTGATCAGGGTTCCCAGATGGTGATGGGAGCTGGGGGTCCAGAGGGCAGGAGACAAGCAGAGCAGAGCCCCCAGCACGATCAGACAGGAGATGAAGAAGTCTCAGTGGAACTGAAGCAGTTTAAATCCAGGTATCAGAACAGTTTTTCTTGGGCAAGGGTAGGAATTTAGGGAGAGGACAATAGTTCAAAGAGAACACTGGATTTGTTTATGCGTAAACAGATGCAAGACAATAGAGACTCATCACACCTGATTATGGGTGATGTTCCTTGAACAGTTCACAATGCAACTAGGCAGTTTCAGTATTTTGGATGTCAATAGGATCCAGTACTAGAATTGGTCTGATAATGACTAATTTGGGTGTGAGCAGGCCTGCGTTCATTAGCCTCTGGAGCAGAGATTTCCCATCAGGCAGTGCTGCTCTGCTTTCGGTATCCCATAATTCAGTGTGGTTCCTGCTTTGGAAGAGCTGGTCTCCATTCTGTATGTTAATGGAGATGTGTCTCTGTTCTATCTTCAATGCAGATGCGGCTAGGGTGTTTCATTAATTCTATCATCCTTGTCTGAAGCAGTTTAGGTGTGTTTTCCCCTGCCTTTTCATTGCTTTGTCTTTGATTCAAGCAGAAGCCTGTGGGAGGGGGCTGGTTTTCTATGAAAGTGTCTCCCTGGCTCCCCAAGAGCACAGGGCTGACAAGTGGCCATGCTCTGGCTCCCCAAGAATCACAAAGCTGGTGGGTAACACTGCAGACTTCCAAACAGAGCTACCTCATTGCACTTTGGAGTGGGCCTGAAAAATAATTTCCAACCTACCCCATGGCTCTAAATTTCCAAATTCAAATGACACCTACCCACTATGATTATACTACCAAGCACAGTCCTGGCCTTAGGACTTTGTGAAGGGTCAAACAAATTTCTCTTTGGAACCCACTAATTTAACCAACTTTAAAAGAGGAGGAAGACTAGGTTCTACACTGTTCTAGTGTAGGAAAAGTCTGCAGCAATTATTTGTGTTGGTGTGTCTACATAGATGCCTATGTTGGCATAGTCAGGCCTTTAAAGACAGTACTGGATCTATAAGGGTTTGAAACACCCACTGGCTAGAAGTCTGTCTGTCTGCCTTCCCCTGCCCACACACGCACACCTAACAGTGATATAAATAGAAAGACAGTGGGAATAATGGTGCACGGGAGGAAATCCTGTCACTATATCTTTAAGGACCCTGGTGCCAGGAGCCTAACACAGAGAAAGAGGCATGGTTCCCCTCTTGCCCAGTGTGTTAGGGATGAGCTGGGAGAAAAAGTTCAGCATAAATATGGCCTCCATCCATTTCAACAGCCAGACCAGATACTAGGAGATGTCTGCCTGACCTTCCTAGCTTCAATATTAATTGAGGGGAAAAGGGGTCAAGTGAGGGAAAAGCTGACTAGGTCCAGCAGCTGGCTAAATGATAAGCCAGCTCCAAGGAGAAGAACTGTTTAAAGAGAGAGACAGGGGGCCTGAGATAAAACCCAAGCTAGGGGGGAACCTGCTGCAAAGCTTTCCAGGGAGTGGAGAAGCTTGAGGCCTTGGTCATGCCAGACTCAGATTTGTTGTTTTGGGATTTATGTTTCCTTAAGATATTGAGGTAAGCCCCTTTAACTCATTGTTCAAGTGCTGTGCCTCCCTTAGAATGCCTGATACTGCTGTCCTATTAAATAGAGATACCCTGACATGAATTAGAGAGTTTGGCTTCTACCTGGCTGGGTTGTTAGTAACTTTATTGCTACTGCATCAAAGGAAATACTAAGGCAGGCTGTAGCAGGGCCATACTTAGCTACAAAGGGGTGTGCTGGAGAAGCTTATACTGTTATACTGCAACATTTAAAATGTGTTTTCAAGGAACATCTTTTTCCAAATTAATTGGAGGTTTGGAGTCTGCTAGCACCCTCCATCTGGTACAGTGTGGTGTATTTCCTTCTTCCTCACCCCCCAGTTTTACGATAAAATCTATATTAGGCAACAGTATCCATAGAAAGGCTCAAAATAGCCAGGCTGCCCTTTATTCAAAACATAAAACTCTAGGACATGTGCTCAGGAGGTGCAATGAAATCAGTTAATATAAATAAAGTAATAATAGCAATCTGTTTTGTGTCTTGTTGTATTCTCTTTCCATTTCTTTATTCCTTTTTAAAAATATCTTGTCGGACCCATCCCCATACTGTTACGTTCATCCCCATACTATTATGTTTATCTTATTTGTGTCCATTGTAGTGTTGTATTTTGCTGTTTTAGGCCAGATTCTGCCACCTTTACTCATGCTGTGTAGTATCATGTTCTCCTACTACACTCATTGGTTTTAGTGGCAACACTTGGGAGTAAGGTACTAACTGGAGCAAATATCTGGCCATGAACACTTACGTTCCCTCTGTGCAGGACTGGAGTCTCCTCTGCTCTGTAAAATACTGAACATGTTATGGGAACCCAATAATAAATAACTTCTCTAGCAGTAACGAGATCTGTGGTTGCCTCTTCTGCTCTGATGGTGGTCCTTGCATCACTTATGTAGGCAATATCATCTACTATATACTTGAGAGAGTTTGTCTGCCAGTCTGTTTGTTCAAGCACTCCTAAATGGTAAGCGCTAGGACTACCACATTCAATATATAGCTTCTTCTTATCTTTAATCAAGATAAGTGCTTGGTTTAATCAAGATAAGTGCCAGGAAAATGGGATGGGTCTGGAATGGGATTGCTTCTCATCAAACCATACAGAAAAGAGAGAATCACCAGACAGGTGAAAGGGGCTGGCTGGAGGCACATCCCTTCCCCGCAGTCTGAGACTGCCTAAGCCTTGTTGGCTGCTCCCCCTTCATCATGGAGAAGTTTGCTGCATTCCTCACTCTGGCTCGGGTTGCAGGGGGCACATGAACATGGACCTATTCCACCCCTCCCCTGCCTGTGCCCACTGGAGCTGCAGCAGCTTGGAAAGGCACTTCTCACTTGGCCCCAAGCTGCTGTGGTGAGAGAGTTTTGGGGTTATCCTCTCTCCCCAGGGCAGCCTGCATACTGAACCCCTCATTCCCACCCCAGAGCAATGATTTAAATGAAGCATATACATTTCATTTTATTTTCCAAAAAACAAACAACACCAGGTACATTTTCTGGTTTACTTCTAAAACTGCTGAAATGGTGCCAAAGAGACCAGCAGAGTCACCTTTTCCCAGTCTGGGATTTATGTACAAGCTCAGTCCCCATTGTTATTTCTGGATGGGCAGACCACTGTAAAGCATTTCACAGACCTGACTTATTTTACAGACAATAAGTTTTCTTCGTCTGTCTTAGGGTGAAACCTTGGCCCTATTGTGCTCAGCACTGTGGAGTGGGGTGGAGTATACTTCTGTGCCCAGGTTGGGTTAGCCTGCCCTTTAACCACCCTGTGAGAAGAAGTCTGGCTTTTTGGTAGTAGAGAACTGCATGCAAGAAAATGGTCTGGGTTGGGCAATTTTAACAAAACCATGTCATAGAATCCTAAGTTAATTATAAATGATAAAGAAGCTATTAAATGTGCACAGATAAAAAGAGCACTGACTTACTTGCAAGGGTGCTATTTATTGAGGCTAGGGGGCAGTAGCCCTCCCTGAATTTGGAACCCCTGGATTTCGTACATGAGATCTGCTTAAAGCTGTATGCCATGTCTCCAAAGGCAGTTCTTAAATGCAATGGCGTTTGAGCTGCACGTTTTTAAAGACCAAGAAAGAATACATGTACAGATTTATTTTTGAGAATAATAGTGGTTTCCTTCCCCTAAAAAAGATAGCCAATTGTTCCATCTAAGGTAACAAACAAAACACAATCCTCGAAAGAAATTCTCATTGGCAGGTATCAGAGAGTGAACTAGTAACACAGAAATTGTCAGTGGTGCATTTTTCTAATCCTTTATCCTTCCACTAGTGGTTGCCAGGATCAGATGCTCTGGAGACAGACACACGGTAGGCAGTTAAGAGAGAACTTGCCTTAGGAAGAAAGAAGGTGAGGGTAACAACAGAAGAAGAATTCAGCAGCTCCCTCCCCACCCCAGGCCTCTTAGTTAGTTTCTCAAGGAGTGAAAAAATGATATTTGATCAATAGCTAGGCGATGTCAGAATTTCTAGAACACATGGGCAGGAATGATGGAAATGTGGATAGAAGTGTCATAAAGGAGCAGGAAAATATTGAAACAAGGATGCCTTACCTAATAACAAGAGTTGGCTTGGAGTCATAACTATGTGAGGCTTTCTATAAAAGAAAAATCTGGAGCAATCTGACTGAAGACCTTTCCTTTCTCACCATTGCTCAGCACTTTCTGGACTGTTGTGGCTGCCCTTTATCAAAGTGATTATTTCAGGCATCACACCTTTGATAGCTCTGTTGCTCTGCTGCAGAGTCCTGGATTAATCATTCTCTTGGCTGACTGCAAACAGGATAGGGTATCTTATTTGCTTCCACAGAAGCAGAGGCTGCTCTCCACTGTGTGTAATGAAGAGTTTGGACTTCTGTATATGAAGACTTTCGGATAGTTAAGCACTAAAAAGACTTAAAATGGACCAAAAGCAACATGCAAAGTTTCCACTGTTTGACTGCCCACTTCCTTTTAAATTCCTTCCTGCTCTCTCCACTGTACTTCACACTCTGTCCACCACCGGCACCACAACCCAGACATTTGCAGATGATGAGGAGGCTTCTGGTATTCATACTGCCTGCTTTGTGCTGCACAGTCATAACTTTGGCAGACAGTCCACTTAACCAACGCACTTAAAAGCATCTCCTATGGCTGATTGCCTGATGTCCTCTGTGACCATCTATTTCCTATTTTTATGAAAGTATGCTTGGGAAAATGCTTTCTGCAAAATATTTCATGTAACACATTATTGGAAAGCTGGTACACATACACCACTGAATGTGTATATTCTATTTGTATGCATGTACCATTTCTGTATCTGAAATTAGGAATATTGACTATAGCTTTATCATCAATGTGTTCTTGTTGGGAAAAGCCTATTGCCAGCCCAGTGGGAACAACAATGAAGAAGATAGACAGAATTAATAGCCTGTTAGCAAAAGACAACAGAGGGGGAGAACTGTCCTCTTGCAAAAACATTGAGAAGTCATCCCATGAAAATTTATTCCCTAATAAATGTGTTAGTCTTTAAGGTACCTTAGGACTCCTTGTTGTTTTTGTTGAAACAGACTAACACAGCTTCTGAAACTTATCTTCCTGCTGACATGCTACAAAGACATATGTCCATGTCACTTGATGCTGGAATACATCTTGAATATTTTACTTTTTCACAGAGGTGTTAGGGAATCGACAAATGTTTCCTACCCTAGGGGAATTTTATATAAGGCAATGGAAGTAAATAATGATTGTCTTCAGCTGGCTTTGTAGACTGCCTCCCCATCATGAGAGGATACATGAAAACACCTGGAAACAAAAGGGTGGCACTGACAGGAGTGGAGGAGAACTGCTGGCCCCAGGTCAGAAAGGCCATCTCTGCTTTGAGAAGGACTTGACCTGAAATAAGAACTAGTGTGAGAATTTGATTTGTAACAAGTTCTCTCAGGCTATGTCTATACAGCAGCGTTATTTCGGAATAACTGATGTTCTGAAATAACAAAGTCCGCATCTACACTACAAGCAGTTATTTCAACATAATGTTGAAATTATGGTGAGCTAGAGGTCTTCATACTCCAACTCCTGTAACCCTCATTTTACAAGGAGTAAGGGAAGTTGGAGGAAGAGTGCTCTACCTCGGACTTCCTGTTGCATAGACAGCACCAAAAGCCGAGTTAATCTATTTTGACTCAGGCTACGCAATTAACGTAGCTGAAATTGCGTAGCTGATTTCAGCTTTAGCCCTGCTGTGTAAATGTGCTCTTAGGGTTGCATACTTAAACTGTGCAATTGACGTAGCTCAAGTTGTGTAGCTTATCTCGACTTTAGCCCTGCTGTGTAGATGTGCCCTTAGTGTATTAGGCTTGGTTGGCATGTTTTGTTTTATTTTTTTGCTTAGTAACTTACTTAGATCTGCTTGCTATTACATGCAACCACTTTAATCCTACTTTTTATACTTAATAAAATTATTTTGTTTATTAATAAACCCAGTGTAAATAACTGATACTGGGAGATAGAGAAACAGTTGTGCATAACTCTCTTTTTATTGATAAAGGGGGCAAATAAGTTATTAACTTGTTCTGTCTACAACTTTTGTAGGGAGTAAAATGGATTTATCTGGGTTTCTGGTCCTACTGGGACTGTGCCCTGTGTACCATGTCAAGTCTCTGTGACTGAGCCTTCCCAAAGAAAGCTGCTTTCAGTGTCTGTGTTGCTCTGTGACCCCAACTCTGTGCCATCACTGGAGGAGACTAGAGGGTGTAGCTCAGCAGAACTGAGTGGTGAGGTACTCCAGGGGGCAGGTTGGTGGGATCAGTGGTATCTTGGAACATCAGGTGACAGTCTCAAGGAGATCTCTGTGACCGAACCTGTCACACTCTCCTTCTCTCCTAAGGGGAGGTATTGCTGGTATTGGATCCTAATTCATCAAAACAGTAATGGGCAAGGATGTAGGCATCTTTCTATTCAGCAAACACTTAAGTATGCCATAAAACTTTACTGTGAGTGTGTCTAGAATACATCCCTCATTTTTTGAGGTTTATGGGATCTTTTGAAAAAGGCTTTTCTTTTTGAAAGACCCACATCTAGACCATGGTTTTACTTTTGAAATAGCGCTTTTTCGAAAGATCACCATAACGCAAATATGCAAATGAAGCATGGGAAATTCAAATCCTGGCTTCATTTGCAATTCAAAGTGTCTAATTTATATCCCTCTGTAGAAAGAGGGATGTAGTCTAGACATACCCCATGTGTTTACCTGCTTTAGTGAACAGGGCTGAATTGAAGACTGGAGAATGTTGTGCATCAGAATAATTGAAAGGTTACTGAACAATCAATATATTTGTTTTTGGAATGATTATTGTGGCCCTGCTGAATTGTCTGGAGATCTGGAAATTATTAGTCTGGGTCCTAGAGCCAAGATTATCTCACGTATCTTTAAAAACTGGGAATCCATCCATAAAGCTTCAAAATCACTTACTGGGAGTTGTGCTGTAAATTATTTCAGTGTGAGCTGGATTAGAAATTTAATTAGCTAAAATAATAGCGCCTCTATCACTATATAGCAATGCATGCACAGGTGAGAAATAGGAAGATTAAGAGTACACTGCCTATGAGCCAGTATTCTTAAAGGGGGGGAAAATGTAACTAGGTTGTAATGTGATGTCAAACCTCTCCAAAGTCTAAATGTGCTTTGTTAAAATAGAAATCCACAGTGGAAGAAACTGCAAGTTTTATTTTAAAGTGTGTGTGTGTGTGTGTGTGTGTGTATATATATATATGATACTTTTATTTTAAAGTATAAAAATGAATATGAAGAAGGCAATAAAAATGACAGTTGTCTAGAGAATTCTATTAGACAAAATTAGGTGGCCAATTTGAAGTGGAGAAGTTTTCTTGTTATAAAATTAGGATACAGAGTTTGCTGATAGGTACATATGCTTGTTTTTATCTCCTGTCTTTCTGACCAGAATAATACATAGCCTTTGAAGCTGAATCCTGCCTCTGACTGGTTTTATGCTGTTGTAACCCCATTGAATTCAACTGAGTTATTGCTGCCTCTTGCTATGTGTTGTGAGAGGTGAATCAGACCCTATGTTCTTAAATAATTTCTAATATACTTTGTGAAGTACCACTTTAATGTTTGTACATTGTTGGTGCTATGCAATTAGAACAGTCATACATACCAAGCAGTCCTACCAGGAGATGCTGATTAATTTACATACATTGCTTTTCTTTCATGTAACCATCCCATTAGCAGGCTGCCTTCAATCAACCTCTCCTTCCTTCCCCTCTAGTAGCCTTAGCTGAAATCAGATTGCTCTTGAATAAGTGAAACATCTCGAGCAAATTGTTTCAGGTTTACTGACACTGCATTTTCTGATAAATAAAATACTTGCAAATCTTATACAAATTTGCTTAATAGTTTTGGTTAAACAAATTTTTGGACAAGAGTCATAGGGGCATCTAGTGCCATTCACTAAATGGCCCCAGAAGGGGATGATGGTATCTATCTTATAAATACAGATCAAATCTTTGTGATATGAATTTCTCTGGTCCAGAACATCTATGGTCTGGAAGGATCACAGATGTTGCTGGACTACAGAGTCCCAGGAACAGAGGTTGCTGGTGGCTTGGAGCAGAGCCCACAGGACACCATAGCCTGCAGCCTATTGGGGGCGGGGGAGCGGAACTTATGAGATAGTTGAGTCTGCAGTCGGCAGGGCCGTCGGGGGCTCTGGCCGGGCAACAAGGCTGCCATGAGGTCAGCGAAGCCATTGGGAGCTCCGGTGGGATGGCGGGGCTGCTGCAAAGTTGGCGGGGCAGCCAGGAGCTCTGTCAGGGCTGCCATAGCTTGTGGGGCTGGGAGGCTGGCACCTACCCTTCCTCCCCCAGACCTCTCTTTGTCCAGGACTGGTCAGGTCCTGAGGGAGACAGACCAAGAAGGTCCAATGTGTATTACTTCATAAAGTTCAAAGCCAAATGGGACCATTATATAACCTGCCCTTTTGTATAACATCCCTTAAATAATTCCTACAGCAGATCTTTTTGGTCAAGACTGAATGTTTTCTATACAATTTCCAGTGATGGAGAATCCACTATGACCCTGAGTAAATTGTTCCAATGGCTCATTACCCTCCCTGTTAAAAACCATCAGCCTTTTTCCAGTAAAAATTCTAGCCAAACGGTTAGAGCACTTCTCTGGATGTGGGAGATCTGGAAATTCAAGTTCTGTCTCAGTCTCTCCTGTTGAAGTGGGTCCATTTTTGTATAAAATATTTGATCAGTCCAGTGAAGCAGGGATGTGAACTTGAGTCTCCCATCTTGCACGTGAATGGCCTAACCACAGTGATGTGGAGTCATAGTCTCTTTCACACACTACAGCCCAATCATGATGAAGTATTTATTGCAAAGCACAACAGCTTTAACAACAAACATCTGTGCCAGAGTGTTCCATAGCCCAGTGATTAGGGTTTTAGGAGGTGGGAGAACCAAGCACCAATCTCTACTCCAGTTAGGCAGAGGAAAGAATTAGACCTGCATTTCCCACATTCTCAGTGATTTCCCTAACTGTTTTAATAAGGAGTGCTTCTTTAATTCCTCTTCCTCTGGCCATTTTGTCAAATGAGCTCTTTGAATATGACCAGAAACAAAATATTTCTGATCAGACAACATGTTTTCTCCATCAAGAACAGAACTTTTAAATTTTTGTTGTTCACTAAAATGTTTCCAAACTTTCCAATTGTTTGACCTGAACTTTTTTTTTTTTTTTTGGAACTGCCAGAGAATGAAAAAAAAAAATCAGTTACCTTGTTTAGCTCTAATCTCAGTGTTTTCTTTTACCTACTTTGAGATCTTTGCTCAGCCCCTTCCCTAGGAGGTAAAAGACACTTCAGTACCACCTGCTCCTCATCTGTGTGACACAGCAGGACGCAGAGGGGTGGGGGCAGGCAGGCAGAAGAAGATTGCAAGAACAGGGCAGTGGCAGCTTTCTTCTCTCACCAGGTGTGTTCCATGAACTGCCTTCCATGACTTCTTGTTGTCGCTTGGCTTCTGAGCCCTGGCCTGGGATAGGACTAGACCTGCCAAGAGCTCTGCACTCTGTGACAGCTTGGTGAAATATTGCTTTGTGGAGAGGGGATGAATTGCACCTGTCTACAAAATAAAAACATAGGAATTGCCATACTGGATTAAATCAATGGTCCATCAAGTCCAGGATTCTGTCCCTGACAGTGGCCAGCAGCAGATGCTCCATAGGAAGAAGCAAGAGTTATGCGCTATTCTGCCTCCAAGGAAAGTGCCCTAGCTGTGACAAATTGGCTTATGTCCTGAAATCTGAGGATTTATGTCCCTTACAGCATGCCACTTGTTGTTTTTAGTATAAGAACATAAGAATGGCCATACTGGGTCAGACCAAAGATCCATCCAGCTGAGTGACCTGTCTGCCGACAGTGGCCAATGACAGGTATCCCAGAGGAAGTGAACTGAACAGGTACTGATCAAGCGATCTCTCTCCTGCCATCCATCTCCACCCTCTGACAAACAGAGGCTACGGACACCATTCCTTACCTGTGCTGGCTAATAGCCATTAATGGACTTAACCTCCATGAATTTATCTAGTTTTCTTTTAAACCCTGTTATAGTCCTAGCCTTCACAACCACCTCAGGAAAGGAGTTCTACAGATTGACTATGCGCTGTGTGAAGAAGAACTTGTATATTGCCTTGGATGTTCTTGATATTCATATACGTTTGATCTTTTTTTGAAACTTGCTAAGCACAGATTTGGCTGTTTTAAAAATAATCCCCCCCCCCCCCCGGTGAAGTCTTGCATCTTGCACTGGCAGTTTCTCCACTGTATTTGAAGGATTTATTTGCATGGTGAAATATGTGGTCCTTTAGGAATTGAAAGCCAAGGAATTCTCCCCGGGTGTGATCCCTCAGGGTAAGGCTACACTAGCTCGTTAGTTCGAGCTAGGTAGTCTAATGAGGGCAACCGGAGTTGCAAATGAAGCCCGGGATTTAAATATCCCGGGCTGCATTTGCATCTTCCCGGGCGCCGCCATTTTTAAATCCCCCTTAGTCCGAACTCCGTGCCCGCGGCTACATGTGGCACGGACTAGGTAGTTCGAATTAAAGATCCTTGCAGAAGGGGTAACGGTAGTTCGAATTAGGATCTTTAATTCAAACTGCCTAGTCCGTGCCACGTGTAGCCACGGGCATGGAGTTCGGACGAAGGGGGATTTAAAAATGGCGGCGCCCGGGAAGATGCAAATGAAACCCGGGATATTTAAATCCCGGGCTTCATTTGCAACTCCGGTTGCCCTCATTAGACTACCTAGCTCGAACTAACAAGCTAGTGTAGCCTTACCCTCACTGTTTAGTAACTTCCCAGGTAGGTCATTGATTGCTCCCAACCTTCATGTGCTGCTGGAATATCTTTACCTGCATTTTGCATGATCATTTTAGAAATATTCCAACATGTAAATTAGCGTAGTCAGCAGATTTAAAATCTTTGTGTCTCCCTGCACACTCAGGGCTTTCAGAAAGAAAATGTTGCTCCTAGGTTTTCTTTTAATGCAACAAATGTTCTAGAGGAAGCCAAGAGGGGGCTTACTCAAAATCTTCCAGGATTGTGGTGTGCAGTATTTTTCACTTGCCCTTTCAGGTGTTCAGACAAACCTGTTTCTATTTTAATTTTCCTGGGTTGCTATTTTTCATTTTATATACATAGTTGAATCCCAACTCTGGTTATCTTGAATTGAATTTTGGTAGAGATAATTTCTTCTGCCACTTATTTATTGACACATTTGAATGCTTTGTGCATTCAAATTGTATGTAGGGAAGTGCAGAATATTAGTTACACAACTCACCTCTCTTTTTCAAAGCAACGCCTCACTTTTTGGCATTCACAAATCATAAGGCTCCTTTATCAATGTGAGTGGCTTTGCTCAACTGAATTAAGTTCAGTGAGTCTGTTGTCATCACTATTTGTTAGTTCATTAAGACTACTTCCCAGAAAGTTCTAAGCATGCCATTCCTAATCTAACAAAAGTGTTAGGCATGAACTTTGAGCACTCTCTTCTCAGTGGGGTTCCATGCGGGTATTGGGCAGTTCAGGCCATCCATACAGTACACAATTCAGTCCTTAGACTATATACTGTTTTCTCTCTCTTTATATAGTGCTGAGCACAGTGGGACTCTGATCGTGCCTGGAGCCTTTTAGTGCTACTGTTGTAGAAATAATCTTAAAGCAATTTTTTTTCCTTGAGGGAGAATTGCATCAATTAATAACAATTTTCACAAGAAATTCCACAAAACTGAAACTGATTTTAGCAAGTCTGTGTAAGAACTCTGAGTGCAATCATGCTGCTGTCAAGTGCCAAGAAAGGCTGAGGCCTCAAGGGACTCCTCTTTATATGAGAAATAAAATTCACCTTTGGTTCTGAAATAGCAAGTTTGTGCTAAGGGTTTAACAAATTACAAATAATTGACAAAATGACTGAATAACTTGTTCAGCTGACAGTTTTCCCATTAAAGTACTGATTTGGTTTGCATTCAGAGGAATCTTGTGCAAGTCTATTTAGCAGCAGGGATCAGAAATACTCATTTTCTCACAGTAAGATGCATCTAACCCTCTTGTTAATTTGGAGGCAATTAAGACTGCAGTGTGGAGGGATTGTTGTAGCAGAATGACTCATGCTATACTTAGAGGGGGAACAAAAGGATTTCTTTGCTTGCTGAGGCCAATCTGATTCTCCAGACTACTTACTTTTGCAGTTATTTAAATTATATATATGGGGGTAATCAGATTTTTGGGTTTTCCTCTGTCAGCAAACCAGGGAAAAATTGAAACTAGCATTGCTTACACAAAATGAATGGAAGAAGGATTAAGCTTTGCAAGTGTGTGTTTATCTTCTGTGTGGTGAGTTTTGTACTTTTGAAGGCTGAAGTACTCCCAGTCGTGCTAATGAATTTATATATTTATAGGTGAGGCAGCTGGACAGACGCTATCAGAGTCTCTTTCCTTATCATTTTGTCACAAATATAATCTTGGTCTGCATAGGTAAGTGTCTGAGCAAGGGAGATATTCACTTCCCAGTGCATCTGCCTTTACCTGTCCATTGTGTTGTGAAATTGCTTCATGTTACGGATGTAAATCACACGATATGAGAATCGCTCTGACTGGATGAGTGCAATTTTTTAGAATCAGTCTTCTGATTCAGACATTTGCAATGGAACAAACATAATTTTGAGGGTTAACATTCTGCAACATTGCTTACAGTTCATTGTTTTGGTGAGTATTTTCTGCTGGAAACGCATCTGCTTGAATATTCATGATAAGTGGGCGTAACTGAAACAAACTCTTCGTAGGCTTTTCAGTTATTTTTATAGAACTACTGATCTGCATGGCACTTCACAGGAATTTTTTCTTGCTAGGCCCCAGCACAGAAAAGCTTACAGCTGACAGGTCTGGTCCTCCAGATACATTACTCAGAAGTGGTGGGTGGTGTGAAAAATGTTTGGTGTCCCAAATTTAAACAGCATCAGTCTGCAAGATGCTGAGCAACTCTTGGCAAATGCTAAGTATGGTTGATCCCTATTGCCTTCACAAGGTGCTCAGCATGGTCCCTTTAGAGTCCCATCCATGAAGTGCTTAAGAATGGGAAGACTATAGGGCAAAATGGGGTAGAAAGAAATAAGAGGTAAGATACAATCAGAAGAAGAATTTTGTAGAACTGTGAAGAGGAGTCAAAAGTGTATGAACTTAATGTGGAGAGAGTGGGAATGGAGTATTATGCTGCTAGCTGGCTGGAGGAACACACCAGAATTTTAGTTAACCACTGGTGTATATACACCAGGGATCATGATTTTTGTAAGCTCTCCAGAAAGATTCACCTCTTGCAAACTGGACATACACTGGGCTGATGTGCAGTAAAGTGTATCAAGCAGCTATACCGCAAGGCCAAGGATGCAGCTGGCTGGTCTGGTACTATTTCCTCTAGGTGCCCCTGCTATGAGGTGCTCAGTGGTGCCCCTCAGATAATACCCTGAACCCTCAGTCCCTCCAACACGATATCCTTCTGGAACTGATAGGTCTCATTTTCTGCCTGGAGGAAGTGGAAGTGGAGACAGCAGCAGATGAATCCACAATGGAATGGCAGTTCCAAAACCTCACTGCGGAGCTGTAAGACTCAGATCAGCCCATACTGTCAGACTGGGTAATGGACACCCTGGAGCCATTTTCTGAGAACATATACAGGAATGGACCCAGGAAACAGCCTGGAGAGGCTGAAGCATAAGACCAGGGATCAACAGCTCAATAGGTGCTCTGTGAGATGTTTGTAGTATTTTTAATAGGAATGAATTTCTGGGTTCTGATCAATAAAATTTCTGTGAAGAATGTGGCATGCAATCAGAGGAGTGAATTGTTGAGCTTTGATTGATGGAAGAACCATGACGCAGCCATAGCTCATTCCTCTTGCTCTTTCACCATTCCCAAATGCATATAATCCAGGTGGGTGACAAATAGAGAAAAAAAAAAAAGAATTGGAAGAGTCATTAGCTGTACATCTAAAATATTTTAAATTTTTGTTTGCTAATCTGGCAAGCCTTTATGTGTTTTACAGGCATGAGGACATATCTTCAATACCTCAGTCACCCTGATCTAATAGATTTATGCATTTATACTATCAAAGCATTGTCCCAGACAACCTGGATTAAGTTTTCCAGGATGTAGAGAGTGATCCTCATTACTAGGGCAGACGAAGAACATTCACTGGATACTTTCTGGGCTGCAATGGAGGAGACCCACTCTGCTGCTGACAAGCCTCTGCATTCTGCTCCAGTATCCTTTTAATTTTCTTTCATTCCGAGAAAATGATGCTTGAAAATGTTTTTCATGCAACAGAAATTAGTCAGCTATATGGCTGCTCTGGTAACTTACTAAAGTTTACATTTGCTGGTGTACTTTTCAGTCATCAGACTTCTAAATAATTCCTTTTGCATGGACACATGGAATCCTGCCACTGGTCTGAAAAGATTTTTCTGACTTCCATTATGGTAGGTCTAAAATATTTGTATTCTCCAGAGCTTTTCCAGCCTGAAATAGTTAGAACCAATACTTGTAACAGTTCCCTTGTTAGCACTTCACCCCACTCTATCTCAGGTAGGCTTGATTCAACAAATTATTTTAAATAAAATATCATCTTACTGTAGCATGTCTCTAGTCTTCCAAAGTTAGCAGCTGGAGTTCTGAACAGGAGAATTCATGAAGGAGTAATACAAGCATTCCAAAATGGAAATGTTACCAATAGTGGCTGTGTCAGCATGCAGAAATTGAAGAGTGGATGTGTGTGTGTGTGTGTGTGTGTGTGTGTTCGTGTTCGAGACTGGGGGTCCTTTCTTTTTTTTTTCCCCCTCATGTCAAGAAAAAATGTTCTCTCTTTCATTGACTTGGTAGGCATTCAGGACCACATTGGCTAGTCCTCCCAGCCAGGAAGCAGAATGGCAGGACCATAAAGCAACAGAGCAAATGCAACAAAGCCAGGGAAGAGATGTCTGGTGAAATGGCACACAGGAGTGGAGAGTACTTTGAATATGAGGGGTTAATGAGGAACAGGATATACAGTGGAAGAAAAGGCTGCTGGACAAGTTCCTTACTGGAGAGTGGAGTAATACAAAACAGGACCATATGATCATGGAGAGACGAGTCACTCTGGTAGCCAACAGAATGCAAGTTGCCAGCTCCACAGTCATGTCGTTGGACAGCTATAGCACCAGGGTCTGTGCCAACATCAGCATCCTTAATCTCTCCTCCATGGTATCATATCCTGCAGCATTGGAAAAGGGGGGTGGGTGGGTGGAGTCAGGCAGTGAACAACTCCATGAACTGAAGTAGACTGCATATACCCCATGACCACATTCAGCACAGGCAAAAATCCTTCTGCCATGGGGGAAGGAGAACAGGAGAAGCATTTCAAACAACTGCTATAGCTACCAATGAAACTGGTCTTTTAAGTATTTAGATATTTGACTGCTCTGTATTTTTCTATGTTTTGTTCACACTTTATTTTTCATTGTGGTCAGCTGGCTTCTAAGAACTATAAAAACATAAGTAAATAATAATAAACACGCTTCATTGGAAAAGATGAAATACATGAAGAGCTCAGCTAAAATCTTAAAATCCAAAAAGAATAAGGCATTGCCAGTTAAATCACTTTTCTTTAAACTACTTATTTTTTACTCCAGTACATCATTTGACTGAAATATTCCTCAAACAAGTTCCAGGGAGTTAAGCTGTATGGTCAGTTCACAGGGGAACAGGTAAATTGATGAATGCTGTGCTTTATCTGGGCAGGTAGTTGTAGCTTCCTTCCTGGGCTTGGTATGGAACTCAAAGACCATGGTTCCTCTGTACAAGTGGACTGCTGTGCCATGTTGTGTCTCCTCTTTCATCAGACTGTGAAAGCCCCTTTCCCCCTTTTTTAAACCTCTGGAACAAAGATAAGTGGCAGTTGAACCTCTTTCTTTTTTTTAAAAAATGTGCTCTTTTATTTTTGCATTTGGTGTCTGACATTCCTTAAACCGATTCTTGTTTCAGGAGCTCAGTTCAGCTGGTATGTTCTGACTATGATGTACAGCAACAGATGGTGCTGGAAAGTTTTTGTTGAGAAAATGAATGAACCTGAGCCAGTATTTTCCTAGCAGTAGTTTAAATCAATTTTTATATATGATCAAATTTTGGGATAACTTTTTTTTAATGAAGGCTACACATGCCAGAATTTTTTTCAGGTGACAAAATCTTTCTGCCAGATGTCTGTGAAATTACTATCAGAGGCCCCTGTTCAGTGCAACATGTAAGCATAGGCTCAACTGTAAACATGTGCTCAAACATTGTCCTGGATAAGAGATTCATTAAGAACAGGCTTGAGTGTTTTAATGATTTGGGGCGAGAAAGCAGAGGGCCACTATCTGTTCAAAACAGGCCATATCCACCCTGAGTAAATTGGTGTGCTAGCACTCGTCCCCTGTTTGATAAGGTAACTCCCTTGTTTTCATGTGCTATACATTTATGCCTGTCTCTGTAACTGCCACTCCATACATCTGAGGAAGTGGTTTTTTGCCCACAAAAGCTTATGCCCAACTAAATGTCTTAGGGTATGTCTACACTGCAAAGTTAATTCGAAATAACAGCTGTTACTTCGAATTAACTTTAATAGTGTCTATACATGCAAACCGCTATTTCGAAATTAATTCGAAATAGCAGAGCGCTTAATTCGAATTTGGTAAACCTCATTCTACGAGGAGTAACACCAAATTTGAAATAGCCCTTCCCAGGGAGCCCTGGTGGCCAGTCTGGGCACAATCAGGAAAACTTACTCTCCTCTCCCCCAGCCCCGGAGCCATTAAAGGGATAGACTCTGGCCACAGTGCCTGTGCCAGCTCCAAGCCTGCCAGCCCAGAGCCAGCAGTGGCCACCGGGGTCCCTGACCCAGTGGCCCCAAAACATGAGCCAGCAAGCCACTGGCAGCCAGTCCTCTACCGCTCCCCAGGAGCATTCTGCCAGCTCCCAGGAGCCTGACAGGGGCTGGAGAAGGCGGGCGCCTTCCTGGTCCAGGATGGAGATCATGGACCTTATTCAGCTTTGGGGAGGATGCCCCCAACATCCATGATTTCCGCACTAGATGGAGGAATGCGGCCGTCTATGGCAGGATAGCTGCCAGCCTGGCCACCAAAGGCCACATGAGAACCCAGGAGCAGGTTTGCATGAAAATCAAGTTGGTCCAGCAAGACCCCCCAACCCTGGGCCCTGAGCTTCCCCTTCCCCCTTCTTCCCCTTGCTTCCCCCTTCCAGCTCCCTTCTCCCAGGTTTCCCCTCCTCTCCCCCACCCTATCTCTTCCCTTCTCCCACCTCCTTTTCCCAGTCTCCCCAGAGGTTCATATCCACCCCAGTTTTGTTCAATAAACCCACTTTCTATTTTTGAACGTACATGTTTTTTGTTTGACATCAGGAACAGGGGCTAGGGAGGGATAAGTGGAAGGACGTGAGGGAGGAATGGGGCACGAGCCCCCAGTGGGGAGGACCAGGATGGCTCTGAGGGCTCCTTGGGATGGACGCTGTCCTTCAGGGCCTCCTGGATCCTGACAGCCCCCTGATGGACCCCCCGGATGGCAGCCTGCAGCAAGTACATCCGGGCTGATGGCAAGGACCCCACGAGACACACCGGCATGCCCAGGGGCAGCTCTGGCTCCATGTGGCCGAGTGCTGTGGTGTCCCAAGTGCAAGCACTCAGGGAACTCCAAGACAGAACTGCTTTGCTGTCCCTCATCAAGGTAGACAAGCAAGCGGGGAACCCTGAGAACTGTCTGTCCGGGGTGGGGATAGGATCCCTTTAAGCATGGAGCTCAGTTAGCCTCAGGCAGCAGCCCTACACACTAAGTCCTAACCTAATGCCCTGCCAGCACTGCTTCTGGCCAGCCTTAACTTCGGTTCAGGGTCCACTCAGTGTGGACGTGCTATTTCGTAATAGCAAAACGCTATTTCGAAATAGGTTGTGTGTGTAGATGCATTAATTCAAATTAAGTTAACTCGAATTAACGCTGTAGTGTAGACGTACCCTTAGGCCTTAACCTGCCACAGGACTCCTAGTTGTTTGCGCGGATACAAACTAACATGACTACTCCTCTGATACTTGACAGCTGTAGTAACTATAAAGTTGGGACTACTGCTGTTGTTTTTATAAATGCCACCAGAAGATGGGTGGGGAGAGGGGTGAGGGAGCAGAGAAGGACATTGTACTAACTGCAATAAATTAAAAGGAAGGATTCTCCAGTGATTAAGGAACTAGCCTGGGTCTTAGGAGACCAGGGTATAATTTCCTGCTCCACTATTGGCTTGATGTGTGACCTTGGGCCAGGATTTCAATGGAAGTCAGGAGTCTAAATGCCTTTGAGGAACCATTTTTGTTTCACATCTATACTCTGGGGATAACCATGCTACCCTATGTCAGATGTTGTGAAGAGATCTTAAGAGATTGTGAGGAGCACAGATACAACAGAAATGGGGGAGGAGAGAGTATATCAATACCTTTAATTTCTAAAATAATTGGTTGTCATCCTTGAGCACCACATAGTTTAAACCTTATGCTTCATGGGTTTGTTGGAGACATCAGGATCTCTGTGACAACATGGTGACACTCTAAAGAGCTGTTCAGTCTAATGGACACTTTCTTTGAAAACTTTAATATTTTAAGGGCGGCTGTATATAAGCTGGTACCTAATGGGCCAAATTTTCACAAAAGTGTGTTGACAAAACCTATGTGCATGCATATGTATTTTTTTTAACAAATACTCAACTTACCCATGTAAAATCAAGGCTTTGTGCACATTATTTATGCAAGCCACACAATTTTGTATTTGAATAATGGGACATTAGTGTACTTAAGTCAGATGTATGCAAAATGGTATAGCCTTACTTGAGAATTTGAATCAAAGTACTTCTTTGTCTTCTTTCAGATATTTGCCTAACTACATATTTTTACAGAAATGACAAGTCTGTACAAATTATTAGAGAAATTAGTATTGAATTTTTAATATTATGACTTTTTGAGTATCTTATTAGGATACAGTAGCACGGTGCAAAATAGCCCCTTCTAGATGATTTCCTGGTCTTGCTATTCAACCCAGTGACCTTTTAAAGGATTTTTTTCTTGGTCTACCCCTTTAAATTTAGCAGAACCAAGGCAGCTGAAACACTAAAGTGGATCATTTTGCAACTGGCTGCTTCTTGCTGTAGTTCCTGTTTTCCAGCTGGTAACTATTCTAACCTCCTGTTCTGTTTTCTTTGATTGTTTTTTCTTACTCCTGCAGAGATGGCACATTCTGTATTCATGACATATTAAAAGAGAGGGAAAATGTGAGGGTTTTGATCTCTGTAGATTGTAAACTCTTCAGGACAGAGATTCCCTTACTACACATATGTATATAGAGTAGAATAATAAGGCCCTGATATAATTTGGGGCTCTAGGCACTATTCTCATACAAATAATTATGATAATTGTCTAAGTATTTATTAGGGTATATCAGTGGATGTAGCTGTGATCAGGAACTATAAGATTGTAAATGTAGAGTTAGCAGAGGGATATCAGTCCAGGACTACTGCAGGCTTACAATTTAGAATCTGCTTCTCTTTGCAGTATGCTCATGAGTATAATCCAATATACATGTATTTTCACTGTAAAAGAACTTGCTTAGTAATAAAAATCAACAAAAGAAGAATTTGCAAGCATGAATTTATGGCTGCAAGCTAAAGGTATGAGAAGCCTTCTAATTTGAAAGACATATTGAAGAAAATTGCAAATCCACAGGCATACCAAACCTTTAAACATGTTCCAGCAGCTCAGATTACTAACAATGCCGTGAAATAACCATACCTCTCAAGTGTACTTCATTTTGAGGGGCATTTTTCATTTTAATGCCATAGGCCCGAGGAACTACTGCTGTACTTTAAATTATGCATTTACTTAAGTACCTTGCTGAACCAGAGCCGAATACCTCTGCTCCACACACATTTGTTTTCTCCTCCCACCATCCCTTCCCCGCCTTTTCTTTTTGTATTAGAAAATTACTCATGGCATAAATGAAATTAGAATTTTTTTTACTATTTATTTTATAATATAAATTATTTATGGCATAAATAAAAAGGAATGAAACAGGAAAAAGTCCTGTAACAACAAAAAGGGGGGAAAAAAACCTTTTGTAATGTCCTACAGGTTAATAACAAAAATGATCTAGGTACTATATCTATGAGCTATTGAAGGAGATGCTTTTAGAATGTGAAATGAAACAATGAAACAGCAAAAGTTGTTTGAGCTGGAGATAGGTGCTCTGGTACTGTGGTGATGAGTGCAATATAAGAACCTATATAGAACATTAATTACAGAAATGAATCCCATAGCATTTTAAACATTCCTGCTGAACAATTTTTTGTCCTTCATTTTGGGTCTTGGTCACATGTTATGTTTCATATTTGTGACTTGGCAGGTTGAAAGGTATGAAAATAACTGAGCTGGAAGAGTCTTTTGATCAACATACAAATGATCATACACCACTTTCAGAATTCTTGTATCCAGTACTACCAAAACAAACAGCTTTGAAATTGGAAGTGTGTTTACCCTGGGCTCATCAGACTGGCATAGCAATCTGGCCCCATAAAGTGGGAGCCGTACTTGTGAAACAAGCCAAACAAAATTACATCTGGAGACAAAATATGGAAAAGGCTGCAAGCATTCTGGCTTGTGGTATTTAAGGGGAGAACTAGTTATATTCATAAACTCACCACAAACCCTTTAGTCTTAAAGTCTTGGCCAACAAAATTATGATGATTCTGGTTTTTTTGGAAGCAACTTACATTACCTCGATAGGCTACAAAACTCAATAAATCTTTTCATCTGCAATTTTAATGATGATTTTAATTTTAATTTTAATTATTTTAAATTTTATGGCAACCATTGAATGGTGGTATCTGTACTATCTCCATAAAATAAAACCGTGAAAATTATTTTTTTAAACAAATCTACAATATAGATGAAATTCTTTTGTCAGATAAATGTGATTTTCCCCCCTCACTATTCAGTTTTTGATCAATTACTATATATGCAGTAACTAAATATGAATATATATGTGAAATGTTATATATATATTTCCTATGTCTTTTAACCACTTTGAATCCAAACTGTTTCTCATGTATGATTTACATGGTGACTCAGTTATTTTCATAAAGAAGACTACGAGAAAAAAGGTGGTAATCATGAAAAGGTCACACACAAAATGTAGTGGTCTGTACAAAATACATGCCATTGTACTTACAAATGGTATATATGTGCTGCAGGTTCAAAAAGGAGATCACTATAGTATTGTGTACAAATAATAGGAAAGAATTGAGTGATACTTTATTTTAATAATATCACCTGACAACCTAGGTGCTCAAGCATATTGCTAATAGAAGAGATGATAGAAAAATTTCTGACAGGGCAGTTTTCCATTGGGAAGTTTGAAACTATACAATATTTCAGTGCAAAATTTGTTTAAACAGAGAATAAGTGAAAGCAAATAATTTACAAACTTTTCATCATAATTTGATGTAAGAATGATTCATTTTTATTTGATCATTTTGTTAATCTTTTATTTTTTTTGTTTTGACACTATTAAAATGAATCATGAAATTTTCATTCTGTTGGAAATGTAGAATCTTTTCTAAGCTTTTTTTTTTTCATTTTTAATATTCAGATATCTCCCTGTCCATTCTTTCCCTGTTACCTCCCTTCCCCAAAAGGCTTATGACCAGCTCTTCAGCTTTGTCAAACCAATTTTGTATTGCATTTTATGTTGTGGTGTACCGAATACTTTGAGCCAGATTGTCATCGACTAGTAGGCGCTGGCTAGTTCACATTTCTCCAAGTATGTGAAACAGCAGTGCAATTGCTGTAGCTGGCCAGTGACACTGGGTTTATGGCTACTTTGAATCCAGGGCATGGCACAAGGCAGCCAGCTCTTGGCACTTATTATATTTTGCAAACTAAGTATTAAGGCCTTGATTGTGTAAGGAGCTTTAGGTAGATGCAGTGAGCTATCCCAGAGCTGACTACTGCTTCATTGGTAATGGAAATTTCTAATTATGGTAATACTACATAATACCATGATTACAAACGTTACTTTACATAACTGATATATTCTTATTGACTTATACAGCTGAATGGCAAAAAAAAGTTGTAGGGTAGCCCATTTATAGTATATTGCCAGGTAAACCTTATTTTAGACTGTTACATCTTTTAGGCCTCTCTTTAGTAGCAGGGCAAAAAAAGGCTCATTTGCCTTTTAGCACAATTTAAGGCGTCCTTCAGAATCTCCCCGGGGGAAAAAACAAATACCTTCATATTTGTAAGAGCATTGGCCAAATTTTGCCTTGAAATTAAACTTATTGTTTAGGGGATTTATGAGTCGGTACATGATGGTCTATTTTTTTTAGGGGGGAGGTTAGGAATGGATATTTCCTTGATTCTCTCTTAAATATTTTCTCTATCTATGAAAACTGCATTTCTGGTGGCTATCAACTCTGCATATAAAGTCTGTGAGCCATGGAAAATGTCAGTTAAATTATCTTTCCTTCACTTATTTCTCTTCCTGTACCCCCATAGGTGGTAGCCCTTCTTACAGCCCCAGAATTCCCTAATAAAATTTTGTTGCTATTTTTCATTCATTAAAGCACTTCTCTTCCTTAGGAGCATAAGAATAGCCATGTTACCATGCCTCAGTGGGTCACAACTGAAGATGCCAGTTTCGGGACAAACTGCTGAGAAATAGGGCAGACTCACCCTATGCTGGTGGCTTTTATATTATTAGATGTACTAAGCCAGAAACAAAACTAAACTTCTGCCTCACCACTCTGGTTAGCAAGAAATCTCCTTGGATATTACAGCTGGTTTCACCAACCTGAAACTAAACTTTATGATGAGTGGTAACTGAGAATCAATTTTATCAAAAAGTTCTTCTGATCTCAAAAGATCAGCCATGTACCCAGGTCAAAATATAACTCAGATCTTATAAATAATCACATTGTTGCCAATCCTTTAGTTTCTAAGACCTAAAGATTTATGAGGGGAAAAATAGAGGTGAGAATCAAAGGAATCATAAACACAGCACAATTGCAAAGTTCTTGGATCAGGTTTGTAGCAATTATGTTACAGCCTGCTGTCTTGTAAAGTCTCTGGTAACTTCTAAAAGATTGGAAGGTCCTTAGTCCATAATCATTATGCTCCTTTTAGTTTAAGTCCATAGTCCAGAAATCAGAGCAGGAAAAGGGCACCATGGAGATGATCCAAGTGTCTTTTATATCCTATGTTCAAAAAAGAGAATCTCCAGACACATGACAAAGTGTATAGCACAGAAGTAGTTAGAGACAAAAAGAAATCCTAAAAATCAAATCCTACCGAGGAAAAAATAGAAAGGAGCATAAACTCTGGCAAGTTGAGGGTAAAGGTATAATTAGGCACACCAAGGGAGACTCTGAAGAGGACACAAAACTACCAAAAGGACACAAAACCTGACAGCAAGTGAAAAGTTTATCCAAAGCAAGAAATCTGCCAAAATGCTAAAGAAGCACTCAAAAAGGAAAAGCCATTACAGAAGCTAAATGAATCCTTTGCATCAGTCTTCACAGCAGAGTATGTGAGGGAGATTCCCACACCTGAGCCACTCTTTTTTAGATAACAAATCTGGAGAACTACCCAGAGTGAGGTGTCAATAGAGGAGATTTTGGAACAAATTAATTAAAACAGAACTACTAACTACTATATGTAACCTATTTCTTAATTGAGCCTCTGTACCAGGAGACTGGAGGATAGCTACTGTAATACCAATTTTTTAAACACAACAAGGCTCTCGGGACAATCTTAGCAGCTATAGGCCAGTGGGGAAGAAAGTTTCAGGAGTACAGGGTCTGGGCAGTGTTTACCTCAAGCAGCTCCCGAAAGTAGTAGCATGTCCCCCTCTGTCTCCTACTGAAAGGAATGCTGCCCTGTTCATAGGTGCTCCCCACCACAGCTCCCATTGGTCTCAGTTCCCTGCCAATGGGCACTTCAGAGCTAGTTCTTGTGGGATCCAGAGGGAGGACATGACGCTGCTTACAGGAAATGCATGGAACCATGGTAGCTCCACTGTGCTGCTGACGAGATTTTTAACAGGCTAGTTAATGGTGCTTACTGGAGCTGCTAGGGTCTTTTTTTTTGACTGGGTGTTCTGCTCGAAAACTGGACACCTTGCAGCCCTCCGTCACTCTGGTCTGAGGACTCTGTGCAGGCAGTGATGACTGTGAATGGCTTGTGTGCAACAAGAAAGCACACGCAACAAAACAAACTGGCATGAAACTCACCCCCTTAGGACTTCCTCCATCAGTTCTAATCTATCTCATCCTAAAATGAAACTACAGTCACTTGTTGGCATTTCTCAAATCTAATATTAACAAGTGAGGACAGAAGCAATCCAAAGTTTAGATATTTAGCTTATCCTAAATACTGGGGAAAATACAGGGAAGAGGGAGGAAGCAAAGAAGCCTCCAAAGCTATAATATCAATATGGATGAGAAGATGGGTTACCAAAGTGCATAAAGTTCACAAAGCATCATGGCTTTCACTCAAGGACTTCATTGAATGGACAAGGCATGGGATGGTGGGATTTTCAAAAGCATCTTTGTACCATAAGCATTTGAGTCTCTTTGATGTTTGAATTGTACTCATGGTGTTGTCACTTAGGAACTCATGCAGTTCTGTCTAGATTGTTTCATTATGAAATTGCAAGAGCAGCAGTTTGATCCTTGATCTGCCCTTTCATTAGATAGTATAGGATAGCAGTACTAAGCCTGGTGGATGTTGGTTTTGTCTGTAGGGTTCTACAGTAAGCCCTGATCCTCTTATCCCTACACCTCATATTTTTCCTTATCCTTCCCTCTCCCCACCTTCTTCCCAGCTCTTTCAAGTCTTCTGCATACTAATGGATTCTTGTTATGACAAAAAAATTGGTGGGAACAAAATTGTCCTACTTTTATACTTTGGAGGCATTCAGCACAAGTTCATATAGTTGGTGGAATTCTTCTAAATTGCATATTTGTGTCACCTTTAACAAAGGCATGCTATTTTTTAGATAAATATCGCTCCTTAATATGCTAGTGAAATACACATTATGCATAGAAAAGAAAAATCTATTCTGTGACTCTGATTTTTTCCTGTTGAGTTTTGTACTGGAAACCGTCTAAAAGATATAGTTTAGACCAAGTTTCTAAGATGTCAGACACTACTGCAAATTACCATAAAACCTCCAATAAAAGAAAATGGACTTAAATGCTTTAAGTATCCTTACAAACAGGTAAAAAGAGTCCTAATCTATCATCTTTACTGCTCTATCTGCTAATGAGTTCTGTGACTTGCTTCTGGATCAAAACCCTGCTAGTGCGAAGGCTGATCAACGTAATTGAACCTTTATCACTTTTACCTTAAATAACTGATGTTCCGAGTCTTTTGGTTTGGGGAACATTACTAAGACAATCTTTGTAAGAGAGCTATTAGTCTTGTGCAGCCTTGGATTTGACAGCCCACGAGCTTACTTGCGGCCATTATGTTACCAATACAATTTCACATTCTGTAGCCATCTCCTTCAGTAGTTCGAGAGATATAGCACCTACACCATTTGTGCTACTAACATGTAGGGCATTACTAAATTTCTTTCTCTCTTTTTGTTGTTGTTACAGGACGCTTTTGTCTAAATACTTCCAAACAGTTATTTTGCGCTAATTTTCAAGGTTCTCAAAGATGCCATTATAAAAACAGCAATAGAAGACAGCATGAAAATATTCTCTAATTTATGTCTCTTAGACAAGGGACTTAATCAGTGTGAAGAGTTATTTATTCAAATACTTTCACAAAAGCCAGAAGAATTTCAGCCATGCACGTGCATTCTCGTATGAGCTGAATTTAAAGCTACTACTGACATGAGTATATAGGTACATGAGAGATATAAGTCCCTACTTTACAGGAGCTGAGGCAGACTATATACTTTTTTCATGTGACCCTTGTGATCTGTAAAATATTGAGTACAAATGCAGGTATTCTGAATCTCAGAGCATGATCATTTTTTCAAAAAGCTAAAAATTCATGTGAGTTAATTATTAGGTATGTGTGTCAACTGTTCCTTTATGTATAGGTTCTCCCAATATGTCATAATCGAGGTTTAACCTATTGCATCTCAGTTTAAAGAATCTTAATAGTAATTTCTTTGTTCACACTTTTTACATTAATATTTTTGTCACATTGTATATTGCAGCACTCTACTTTTATTTGGGACACATCAATCTATGGGAAAAGCAGCATTAACATTTCATGGCAACTATGCATTATCCAAGCCAATGGATTACAACTGTAATTTCTCTCCCATTCTGTAAAATGGTGGATTTGAATTGGTATCCAAGTGAGTTTTAAGAGACTTCATAAAAATAATATGCACCACCACTCTACATATGATTATCTTCCTGCCAGAGAAATGTGGCATCTAAAATTGGACAATATGCTGCTTTGACTCAGAGGAAACAATGTCAGTGTATAATAGATTAATATTTTTAAAACTGAACAGCACAATTTTCATTGATTATAAAATGCATGCATGCAGAAACCAGGCATACTATACAAACTCAGGCTGATGGGCTGACTAGCATATCCAGTGGTGTTATGTGGGCTAATGAGATGTTGCAAGATGCAGAGCACAGGGTCTAATTTGTCATCCTTCTCCCTTCCCCAGTGCTTGATAATGTGTGTACAGTTAACACATTGATGTTATCTTTCTATTTTTGAGATGGGCTATGCTTTTTAGAAATCTATGCAATACATTATGTCTGCATAACAGTATATGAATTCTTCTGCATGTCTTGAATCCTTGTGAAATCTTTGTCAAATTTCTACTGAGGGGAAGAAAATCTGTTTTCCATGCTGCTCTAATTACTTGGGTACTTCAGCAGTGAAGGCTGATTTCCAAAAGTGACTACAGGTTGAATCTCTAATCCAGAACTCTCTGGTCCAGAAATATCTGTTGTCCTGAACAGAGGTGTAACAAGGGTGTTATGCGCCTGGGGGCAAAGGAAAAATTTGCGCCCCTCCCCCGCCCCGCCGCCATGTGGCACAGCCCCGAACCTGGTGCACAGCTGAGGGGAACTTGTACCGCATCTTCCCCCATCCCTGGGCTCCCACATGCACTAACCCACCAGTGGAGATGGAGGAGGGTCGGGCTTGGAACAGAGAGGCAGGGAGGAGGCTCCAGCTGCCGGTGGCAGGAGGAGTAGGAGCACGTGAGCTGAGGGATGATGGGGGGAGCAGAATGGGATTAAATTGGCGCCTCCCTAGCATGGCGCCCTGGGGCAACTGAGCCCTCCGGCCCCCTCGCTACGCCACTGCCCCCCCTCCTGCAGATTTATCATCTTATGCATGTGCAAGATCATCCGTCCCATGAATCTGCAGTTAGTGTCTGTGGTGCCGGCTTCTGGGTGGTGTCTCAATGCTGCCACATTCACCTCCAAAGAGGGGGTTCCCAAAGCAGGTCCTTGCTGCTGACCCCAAGGCATCCACAGGTCCAGTCTCCTTTCAATGGGCCCACTTCACAGGGCTCATTGATCTTGGATCTGGCTTCCATCCCCTCTCCAACCTTTGCAACTCCCCAGAGGAGCTCACCTTTTGCCTTATACATTCCCACCTCATTCACCCCACAGGGACAGTCTCTGCCTCACTTGTCCTAGGGACTATTCTACCAAGACGTAATACAAAGTTTCCATGTAAAAGGACTCACTACAAAGCTAAAAACTTCAATGAGAGAATGATTAATACAGAGGCGTGTCTACATCTGCTGCAGGGAGACACCTCTGCCTGCCTCAGCCCCTCTCCCCCAGAGTCTACAGCCCCATTGCAAAGTGGGGGAGTGGAAGGAAAGAGACTGAGGCCCATCAACTGGACTGAAGCAGTCATGAGCAAGCCATGCCCGGGAGCCATTCTCCTGTCCATTGCTGGTGCTGTGTTGCTTCAGGCACGCTGAAATGCAATCACCTCTAGGGTGGGCTGGACAGCTGTTTAACACCTGTACAAGATTTCAGGCAGGGGGCAGTGCGGGCTGCCTTCCTGCAGAGCCCTCATCAGAACTACTGTGCCCTCCTGGCTTTGGAAAAGAATAAACAGGAGGATTGGAAATTAACCCGCCCAGTCTCACGTCCCCTAGGCAGGGAATGAGCCATCTACATTAGGCCCCAGCTGGAGTATCATGTCCAGTTCTGGGTGCCACATTTCAGGAAACATGGAGAAACTGGAGAAAGTCCAGAGAAGATCAACACAAATGATGAAAGGTCTAGAGAACATGAGATATGAGGCAGGGCTGAAGAAATTGGCCTTGTTTACCTTGGAAAAGAGAAGACCGAAAAGGGACATGAGAGCAGCTTTCATGTATCTAAAAGAGTATCATAAGGAGGAGGAAGAAAAATTGTTTTGCTTGGCATCTGAGGTTAGGATGAGAAGCAATGGGCTTAAATTGCAGCAAGGGAGGTTTAGGTTGGACATTAGGAAAAACTTCCTGCCTGTCAGGGTGGTTAAACACTGGAATAAATTGCCAAGTGAGATTGCGGAATCTCCATCACTGGAGATATTTAAGACCAGGTTAGACAGACACCTGTCAGGGATGATCTAGGGCAACTCAACTTTGGAAGCCCCAGGGGCCACACTGATACTTACAGAGCATGCTGAGGGCCTCAACTTAAGAGTGGTTGCATATGCAAACAAACATATACAAATAGCTTCTCTCACACTGACAGGCATGAATACAAAAATTAAGGCAAGACTACACAACACACAGGCCCATTTAAGTCAGTTCTGCTGATAGTAATAAAATGCAATATTTACCCGATTTCTACCCATGTGACAGCACTTTTCATGAGCAATGACAATCCAAGAATTTAACTACTAAAACACATATCAACAGAAGATCATTACACTGACTACTTTTTTGTTTTGGCTCCCACTCGCTGGCCACGTGTTGATCCCCACATAAACCCAAACTGCACCGCGGGGCGCAAACAAACTGGTCGTGGGCAGCATACCAAGTTATTAATAAATATTTTATAAACCTTTACCTTTTCTCTCTGCTGCCATGTCTCCTCTCCTTGCTCCATCATCTCCCCTGGTGCCCCCCGACCCCCAACTCCTCACCCTCCTCTGCTGTCCTGACTCCTGCCCTTCTCACATCCCTCAGCCCTCCTGCAACCTTCCCCCCTCCACCAGCCCTTCTCTCCCCCCTGTGTCCACTCCTCCAGTAGCCCCATTCTGATCATGTGAGCTACCCCTCCTCATTCCCTCTCCTAACACCTCCCTCTACAAACCTGCCCTGCCTCTCTCCTCTGGTGCTGGTCCCTCCCCGGCAGGTGTCTGCCCTTCTGCTTCACCCCCAGAATACCCTGGCACCTGTACCTTCCCTTAGCCCTGCACCCTCCTGGTGCCTCCCCCTTCCCTCACTGCACCTGCCCTCTTTGCCCCCTTTTTCCCTGATGCCCATCCTCTCACCACTCTCTGCCCCCATTCCCCTCACGCCCCTGTACCCTCACACATGCCTTGCTCCATCCCCACCTTTCTCATGCCCACCCCTTCTTTCAAGCCTTCTCCCAGCACCTCCCCCTCCCCACTCTAGCCACCAATACCCTTACCCTCTCCTCTCCTAGCATCACCCTGTCCCCCCTCCCACTGACACCTCCCCTCCTGTCCTTTTCCTCATTGTCTCCACTTGGCCCCCTGGCATTTGTCTCTCCTCCACCCTGTCTCTTGGTGCCTTCCCCTTTCTTCCCCCTCCCCCTCCACACAAACCCCTTCCTCTCCCACCCCCCCACCCTCTGCACAAGCCCCTTCCTCTCCCACCCCTCCCCCCTTCCTCTCCGCTCAAGCCCCTTCCTCTCTCCCCCCTTCTATCCCCCCCCGCACAAGCCCCTTCCTCTCCCACCCCTTCCCCCTAGTTTTCCCCCTCCCTTACCTTCTGCCTTCTAATTTGTGGGGCTGGAGTCTGCACTCGGGCCCCAGAAGTCCCGAACTCCGAACCCGGAGCTAGGCCACATGGCGGAACGCAGCTCCTGGCAGTTTTAAAGTCCCAGGCCATGATGTCATGTCACGCCCAGGCGTTCTCCCCGCTCACCTGCAAACGCTGCGCATGGCAGCAGCAGCAGCCGGCAGCGTGCGTGGGCAAGGGGGAGCCGACTGAATGCTGTGCAGGCAGGAACGGTCCGGGACCGGGGGGAACGCCCATATAACTCGCCGCCCATGCCAGGTGAGCCTGAGCAGCGTGCGCTCGCTCTCACCCTGGCCCGGCACCCCCCTAGCATGGCGCCTGGGGGCAATTGCCCCCCTCCTGCTCCCCCTTCACTACACCTCTGGTCCTGAATGATTTTAGTTATCCGGATGTCCACTTTTCATGGGTGTGGCCAAGTTTCCCACGGTCCCATAAAGTTTATTTACAACTACCAGTCCTGGCTCTCAGTGTTCTGTGCTGTTATTTAGCTCTAATTCACCCCTAAATGTCTCTAACAGCCCAGTAAGCAGTGGAAGTGTTGGTAGTGCTGCTAGATGATATTGACCTCCCATGGTCCAGCAAATTCTCTGCTTTGGCACGAGTCAGATCCCGAGGGTGCCATACTAGAGAGATTCAACCTTTAGTGAATTCATTGCCCCGGTTAAGATGTCTCAAAGGGGGCTGATTTTTCAGAGGATGTGTGCTTCAAATTTCTGAAAATAAGTTCTCCTTGAGGTGTCTCAAGTTGCATACCCGAAATCAGACATATTGATATTATGCCAAATATTTAAAACAAATCAAAGTAAGCAAAGACTGAGCCATAATCCTCCATTCTCTCCCACTGTATTGTTGCATACATACAACAATTCTCTTTCTAATCCCTACCCCAACTCTTATTCCTCTGCTGTTTAGAACAGCCTGTTTCCACTGATTTTAAAAATCAGTACACCTCCTGATTGTGACCTGAAGCTTAAATTCCATACATTTCATTGCCTGCAGCTTTAAACTTATATATCCATCAGGATGCCAGAAGTCACTTGATTGTAGCAGAGCACCACTGTGCCATGTACCTTTCCTTCCCCTTACCATAACATTCACCTAACATAACATTCAGCTATAGTGTGAGTTCCCTTCTAATCAGCAACACCTTTTCCAACTTGCCTTTGCTTCCTAAACCAGCAACTCTGACTGGCTGAACATTGTCACATAATAATATGATCAGTTGAACGGCAGACCACTCTGATCTGAGGGATTTTCTTTTTTGTGTCTGTGGCTTAGTCTCCTTCACTTTTTCTGATCAATCTTTACATATTAAATGGATGAATTTGTTGTTCGTAATACTGATGGTTGTGGTTAGAGTCAGGGACAATGTAAGCTTTTTTTATAAAATGTCTCTGAGAGTGGCCTTCAGCCCACTTCTATAAAACCCCTCCTCTTTCAAACTTTGATCTCCCTTAAATAAATCTACAGGACATATATCAGTATTGTGAGATATAAAAGCACCCAGGAGAAAACTCTGTATGCACACATGAGGCCATCAAAGGCAAAACTGGTAATAAAAGTTTCCCTTCTACAAGCATACAGAAACTGTATTTCAGCAGAACTTTACTGCAGTAGCTCCTTGCAGCTCCCTGCAGTGTGTAATTGCCTCTCTATTTAAAGGGGTCTTGTGAAAGATATATTTTTTCCCCCAGTAAAGCACTGGTTCTTTCTTCTACTCCAGCTTTGTGTGGTGGGTTGTCTTTACTATAGAGGGTGCCTGGTGTTGACAACTTTAGCACCTGAACTCTTTTTCTGTAAATATCAACTTCACTCTAGTTGCAAGAAGCATCTCCATTATGTCAATATCTTAATCCCTTTCTTTCTTAAAAACAAAGTAAACAAAAATGACTTCACTTGTGCAAGCTTCACGTTCTGTCATCTGGATTGAAGCTTTTTTACTACGTCTTCATCTAAGTCAGTTGTGTTGCTGGAGACTGAAGATTAAACTGTCAATTTTCTCCTTCATGGATTCAAAATTGTGTCCACGCTCAGTTGCAAACAGAGTTTGAAACCATATTTTTCTTTTTATAAAAGGAAGACCTTTAATTCCTCAACATTTGCTGCCAAAATACTCCACAAACAGAGAGCAAAATTGTCTGCCACAATAATTCCCAAACAAATGACAATGGAGACTCAGAACACTTTATAAGGCTATCCCTCTGAACATATTTTTATGGCCTTCAATTGTGAAATATTTCACATTCCAAGATAATAGGCCTAGTAACAAACTGGAGTGATAGTCACTCTCTTTCAACACTTTTTTTTTTTTTTGGTTATATTGGCTTGTTTTAGAAGTTATTATTCAACTCAAGTTTCATGAATTTTTTTAAAAGAAAATACTCTTTTTATAAAAGTGACAATTTTCTCCCAGTTACCTTATGCCAGGATAAAGATTGATGCTGGGTGATTAAAGTGAACAACTGATTTCAGTATAAATAAGTGATTACTATAATTTTTTTAAAAGAAAAATTCAGTGACACTTTCTGTGATATGGTCAGGAGGTCAACTTAATAGCATATCCAACCTTGGTTCCAGAGTCTGAGTGAATACCATGGTTCATTTTCGTCTAGGTTATGACCTGTGAATCTGAATAAGTATCTTGAAAATGGAGTCCAAAGTGGCAATATCATACTGCATTTCTTTGAGTTAGCATCTAAAGGATTGCAAAAAAGGTGGCTGAGTAAGTAGAGGGCATTTAAAATTCAAAGGATGCTATCAGACATTGCTTCATCCAGTCAGAGCATGATTGGAGGCCAAAGGCAACCAAAGTGATGTCTATTAAATGACCCGTTTTTATTAAGTGGCAGCTGGAAGAGAACCTTCTTTCATGTTCACTAGGCCTGGAGAGACATTTGGTTAGTAGGGGCAGCTGCAGGTGTAGCACAATGAGTGCTGCTGTTGTGGGAGGTAAGTAACGGAGGGAGATGGATTGAGACTGTAAAATATCCAGAATTAACAATGAACCAAGACAGGTTGGCACCTCAGCCAGCAGAGGTTTTCTCTGTAAATGCCATGTTTCATGTGCACAGCAGTAACCCCAGGTAGCTTGCCCAGCAATTAGCAGACTGTGTAGTGACCCCATTATGAGCCATATTCCGGCACACAGTTCTTATCTGATGCCTATATCTTTGCTCTTTTTCTGCCGAACCTCTTCATCCTACCTAAAAACAACCTATAATCTATACTTGTTAAACCTTTTAAAAGTCATGGGGACATTTTTAAAGCATTTGGTGTTCTTTGTACTCATTTTATTTTTAAAAAAATCTTGTTTGCCCCTCACTTTCATCTGAGTTCTGCCCTGTGATTCTGATTGTGATTAGAATCAAGATGAGCATGCTCAAGAGTTGGAGGGTTTGGGATTAAGTTCTAAACCCTGGGGATAATATACATCAGCTTCATTGTGCACAGGAATAAACTTTGTTTGAAGTGCCAGTATGGGTTAATGTACAGTGAAGTCATTTTCAACAGAGCAGCTTTGTAAGCAGATGAGTTACTTACTCTCTGCAATGCATTTCAACAACTCACATGGAGTGGAAGAAGGCTGTAAACTATTTTGCCATAAAAGTGGAGTTCTATTATGTTTTCTATGAGCAGGTTACAGTGTGCTGGTCTTTGGATAGTTTAGTAAAACATTTCAAATGTGAACTTTCTCTCTCTCCATTGACTAAACTTTGCAATTTAAAAATAATGTGCAGTTTCACAATCTAAAGACACTCCTAATGGGCCACTTTCACATTGTTTAGATGCTGGGTAATTTGTTACAGCCTGAATTGCCCCTTCTATTTAATGGTTGAAAGTTAAATGTTGCCATCAAAAACTACTGGTCTGTTGAGCAGTGATCCATGTGAGAACAGCGAACCTATGTCTCTGCAAATTTGTTAGTCATCTATGAGGCAAAGCAAAGCTGACCTCATAATGTCAAATCCCATTTAGAGCTGGTGAATTCATTGGAGAGGGAGGTACTTGATCTCTTTTGAGCTGTATTAAGAAATACACTGTTGTGCAGAAGTAAATTAACGTGGAGACTCAAGCCTTTCCAAATAATTTATAGTTGAATTCTGTCTTTCAGGAGACCATGAATGCAGTTAATAAAGGTTGTGACTTATGTAAACGGTTGTAGACCAGGGACACATCTAAATAAGTGCCTGAAGCAGTAGTTTTGCCTTTCTGTGGTCACAGTTTCCTTTTAATGGGTTTTACTAAAACCTTACTTGTAGCTGCACTTTATTACAATTGTCAGAAGCAGAAGTGCACATCCCTTTGATAAAGCATCAGACATAAAGCTATGTAAAGGGTTATGTCCCAAAGAGCAACCGTGAATTCTTTCATACTCCATGTCCACACTGCTTAATATGGTACACTCATAAATAGCCTCTTCCTCTATCCAGTGGGTTCCATTGGTCTTTCATGCAGTTATATTGTGCAGCGCATCACAATGCAACTGGCGGAGAATTTGTTAATAAGATTTTTTTCATTGGAAAATACCTGTCTGTTGGAAAATACATTTCAACAAAACGTTTTTGTTATGACTTAAATATTACATTCAGGATTTTTTATTTTTTGAACGACAGAGTGAAGAGGATGGCACAAACATATCCATGAAATTCACCTGCAAACTTATAGATAATTAGAACAGACTCTTCTTCCTTGTGGCTCATACCTAAACAGTCCATCCTCTTCACCAGCTCTGCTGCTTGTGATCATGAATTTTCTTTTGCGAGAGACCCTAACACTGAGAGAGCCAGTTTCCTGGTAGCCCAACTAAGCATAAACCCACAAACTATCAAAAAATTAAATTTGTTTTAGTCTAGAATAGTAATAATTACCATTTGCCAGGAAACACTTGAGAGAATGCTTAACAGGCATAAAATGAAGACATGGCTGCTGTATGTTTTACGTATGCTGTATGTATACTTCATACGCTTGGTACAAAGAGCAATTTCATGCAAACTCATCAGTTGTGACCTTCCTAGATTGCTCAAGAATGTTGAGTAAGGAAAAGCTTGTCCAGTTCACACCAAAACTAGATATGTAAAATGTGATGTTCAGCCCTTTCAGAAGGAAGCCCCAAATCAACCTCAAGTTGGATGGCTTAATAGACAAACTTTGAATTTTGTTAAGCAGTTTATAAAACAAGCAGGGAAAACATGGGCTCTAAAAGCTTTCTGCCCCTTAGCTCATCATAGATTTTTTTCTCTCACTTCTGGATCTAGCTTTTATAAGAACTAGTTCACTTTTTAGCCATTAATCCATCATTAGCCATTGTTTCAGTGAAAAAGGGTGGGGAAAATATATGTTAACAAAATCAGATGCATGTGCTATTCTTCAAAGTGTTGCCAAATTATGGGATGCATCTTTCCCTTTTTTAAACTGCCACATAAGATCTCCACCTAGACACAAAGAAAACAGATGGGCTTTCCTCTGTTACCCTTTGTCGCAGATAAGAAGAGGAACAATCTGGAAAGAAATAAAAGTAAAGACAGAAGAGGAAGGCAAAAAGAGATAGTTAATTTTTCTCATGTCACATAAAGACATGTTTTAGATACACTTACAGTGCAACTAGCCATTGTATATAGGTTCTAAATCTACAGTAATGAGTGTAATATTAGTTCCTCCAATAGAACACTGAGTTATGTGAGAAGGAAGGAGAATGATATTTTTTCCCTTTATAAAAATTTGAGCTGGGAATGTGTTAGATTGAGTTGGGGGCAGTAAACCTCAAGAGCCATGCTTTCCCTGTTTGTGTTTCAAGACCATCCTGGTGAACATTGTAATGTTGCTCTTTGTTTTTATATGCTCTACTTCTGTCTGTTCTCATAAGATTAACTCCTGTGAGAACTTTTCCACATGGTCAATGATATGCAGTTCAGTTAAGCACTGTTTCTCTTGTTTTCATATAAAACCCATGGGCTCCCTTAGCTCATTTTTATAAGAAATGTTCATGGTTTTATATGAAACTTTATAGAACTCTATGCAGTGAGTCCTTTAAAATGATTGTCGAATTTTTGTCATTTCTAAGTCTACTGTACAAAATGGAATGGAACTTAAAATACATATATGCACACTATATCATCTAACAGCATCACAGCTCTATCTCCTTGATAGGAAAGTGGAAAGATTAGCTAACCACCCTATGTTATGTTATATTATTGGGATGGGAAATAACACAGGTGGTCCTAACAACTGGAGAGGATTTATTATACAAAGCTTTGTTCACTTTTAATAAAATTGTCCTTGAAACCCAGCTAGACCTGAAATTAATAAGAAGCTTGCAACCATTTCTCAGCACAGCAATCTGAAATTTCACATGGAGAGAATCGCTTATCTCCGCGTCTTAACTGAATTTTAGTTGAAAAATACAGTTTTTAATTAAAGTTTGCTATTTTATGCCTGCTGCCAGTGCCTGCTATCTTGCTGATAGGTGACACTTGTGGTATGGAAGCCTGATGTAGGAGATTGTAAAGTAGTTTGAATTTTGCATTAAAAGTGGTTTACCATCAGATTTTGTTCTGCATCAAGATTTGCTTGGTACAGGAAAGAGAGAGGGGATGAGTTATAACTCCCTGATTCTTAAGCTGTCCCAGCAACAGCCCTGATATAAATTAAAACAGTCTAGGGTTGCTCTACTTACTACAGCAGCTTACTAGAGCACCTAAGGGCATGTCTACACTAGGGAATTATTTCAAAATAACTTATTTCAAAATAAAAACTCCTAAAATAACTATTTTGAAATGGCATATCCACACTACAGAGAAGCCTCAAAATTAGTCCCACGCAGGCTCCCTTAATGTGGTTGCACTACCTCGACTTAGAACCCCAGGAAGCACTTTGAATTACTCTGCAGAGTAGTTATTTTGAAATAGTAGCAGCAGCGTGCCCACACTACTGCTATTTCAAAATAACTATTTTGAAATAAGTGTTATTCCTTGTGGAAAGCAGGAATTATTATTTTGAAATAACAGGCTTGGTAGTTTGGATGCTCCGCTTGTTATTTCGAAATAACCTTAGGCTACGTCTACACTGGCACGTTCTCACGCAAAAACTCTTTTGCGGAAGAGTTCTTCTGCAAAAGCTCCTCCAGAAGAGAGCATCTACACTGGCATGTGCTTTTGTGCAAGAGCATCCATGCCAGTGTAGACGCTCTCTTGCGCAAGAAAGCTCTGATGGCCATTTTAACCATAGGGCTTTCTTGCGCAAGAAATTCATGTTGCCTGTCTACACTGGTCTCTTCTGGAAGAGCTCTTGCACAAGAGGGCTTATTCCTGAGTGGGAGCATCAGAGTTCTGGCACAAGAAGCCCTGATTTTATACATTAGAACGTCAGTTTACTTGCACAAGAACACGCGGCCAGTGTAGACAGGCAGCAAGTTTTTGCGCAAGAGCGGCCGCTTTTGTGCAAGATCGCGCCAGTGTAGACATAGTCTGTGTGTAGATCAGAGCTAAGGGACTACTCAGGAGTTGAGAATTGCCATAGGGGAAGAGTTTTTCCCATTCCTTGAAGCTCCATATGACAGGGTGGGAAAAAGATTGGGAGAGGAGCCAACATTATGCCAGTTGAGAAGTCCCCTTTGTCAGAGCTCCTAAAGTCTGTAGCTGAGGTTGGGTCCCCATTGTCCAATGCCTTGAAAAGTTGGCAATTTGAGGTAGACAAGACAGAACAAATGTGGGAGAGGAAACAGATTCAAAGTTGGCTTCCAAAGGTCACACGCAGAGCCAGGAATAGAATCCAGGACTCCAGACTACCAGTCCAGATCTCTAGCTAGTAGAAAACACTACCGCTCTACATTTATCTCAAAATTGCCTACTGTCGGGTTTCTTGCTCTTTTTCTCTGAAGATGCACATACTAGTTAATGACAAGATACTAGACATGATGGACTACTGGTTTGACTGGTGTGGTCATTCCCCTGTTTGTAAGTTTTCAAATAGTTGATGGAGAGAATCACTGCTGGTCTCCATGCTAATCAAAATAGAAGCAACTTTTGTTTCTAAGACTATGCAAAGTACATGGTCAAAACCCTTCAGCCGCTAAGCTCGTCACTAGCCTGACATCAGCTTCGGAATCCTGACTCTCTCAAAGGATGATAAATGTTATCTGCCAATCTCTTCCACTGAATAAACTCTGTTTGATCTGAATTAATCACATTTGGCAGGAGGTGCTCAAGCCTGCTAGCAGCAATCTTGGTGAACAGCTTGGCATCATTGCTTAATAATGAAGTAGAACACTGAAAAACAACACAAAGGAGCTTTTCCCTCCCTGCCAAGTTAATGATATAAGCATCAAATTAAATGAACAGTTTAAAATATTTGACAAAACTGGAAGTGTATTATCCTAAACCTTTTTATAAGTCTCGAGTTGGAAAAAGTCCCTCTCCTCTGTCTTTTTTCCCCATTTTCCTGTTCAATTCTACCTACCTCAACAGTCTTTTATGGAGAAGTGAAAAATAGCTAGTATTTTAAAGTTTTCATCAGTTTTTAAATTTAACTTAAAGTATTCAGTTTTCCAAGATGAATGACAATATAATATCAGAACGGGTTTGCCCAGTAAGATGATTTTAAAGACAAAGGTCGATGAGGTAATATCTATTATTGGACCAACTTCTGTTGGTGAGAGAGACAAGCTTTTCCAGTACTAGGTAAGTGAGGTAATATATTTTATCTCTAGGTCCTGGGACTGAGAAGGGTACAGTAACACTGCATATAACATGATTTTAGTAATTTTCCCCCACTGTAATGCAAGATGGATGTGGCTAGCTCAGAGCAAAGAGTAAAACTTTATTTCTTGCCCTCAGTGGCCTTCATCAATTCCAAGGCCAGAAGGGACAGTGTGATCATCTAGTCTGACCTCCTGTATAATACAGGCCATAGAACTTCCCCAAAATCCTTCCTAGAGCATCTTGATTTTAAAATGGTCAGTGATGGAGAATCCATCTCTGCCTCTAGTGAACTGTTCCAATAGTTAATTATTCTCAGTGGTAAAAGCATTCACCATACTTCCCATCTGATTTAGTCTAGTTTCAGCTTCCAGTAATTGGATCATGTTGTATGTTTCTCTACTGAGTCAAAGAGCCCATTGTAAATACTTTGTTTCCCAAATCGCCACTTAATCTCCTGGGGTATGTCTACACTGCCACCCTAGTTCGAACTAGGGTGGCTAATGTAGGCATTCGAACTTGCAAATGAAGCCCGGGATTTAAATATCCCGGGCTTCATTTGCATGTTCCCGGGCGGGCGCCATTTTTAAATGCCCGTAGTTCGAACTACCTGCCCGCGGCTACATGGGCACGGACTAGGTAGTTCGAATTAAAGCTCCTAATTCGAACTACCGTTAAACCTCCTTGCAGGTTAGGAGCTTTAATTCGAACTACCTAGTCCGTGCCGCATGTAGCCGCGGGCAGGTAGTTCGAACTACGGGCATTTAAAAATGGCGCCCGCCCGGGAACATGCAAATGAAGCCCGGGATATTTAAATCCCGGGCTTCATTTGCAAGTTCGAATGCCTACATTAGCCACCCTAGTTTGAACTAGGGCGGCAGTGTAGACGTATACCTGGTTTTTTTGTTCAGCTAAATAGACTTAACAAAATCAATTTGTCACTCTATAAGGCATATTTTCTTATCCTTTAGTCATGCGGGGCTTTTTTACCCCCTCATCTATTTATCCACCTCCTCCTTAATTGTGGGCACCAGAACTGGACACTGTATTCTGGCAGCGTGTTGCACCACTGCCAAATACCACCATAAAATAAACCTCTGTTCCTACTGAGATTCTCCTGTTCTGTTTACGAATCCAAGAATTGCATTCAGCCTTTTGACCACAGTATTACATTAGGAGGTAGTGTTCAGCTGGTTGTCCATTATGACCCACAGATCATTTTGAGTCTCTGATTCCCAGGATAGAGTCCCCCATTCTGTAAGTATGGCCTATATCAGTGGTCTCTAAAGTTTTTACACCCAAGATCACTTTTTAAATGTCAGGGCAAGCCAGGATCTACCCCATCCTTTCTCTGAGACACCACCCCTTAATTGAGGCCCTGCCTCTTCAAACCTTTCCATGGACTACCTGCTAATGGAAACTCACTGTTCATTACATAATTACACCCAAGCTATTTTGCTAGTGCTGCACCTGGAGAGAAGCTTTTTAACTTTCTCATGTTAGTTGATCAAACTTCATTTTAAATTAAGTAAAATATTATGTCCAGCACAAAAGGTTTCAATGTTTTCTTTCTTTATGGCAGGGGTGGGGAACTTTTTTTGGGCTGGGGGCCACTGATCAACAGAAAAATCAGTTGGGGACCACACAACTGAGAAGCAAGAAAACCTCCTCTCAAAACCCCCATCCCTCACTGATGTGGCCCCCAACTGAGACACCTCACTTCTCTGGCACTCTAGCCCCCACGGGGTGAGGGGAAGGGACAGGGACAGGGAAGACTGAGATTCAGGGCTTCCCATGGGCCAGATTTGCTTTTCTGGCGTTCCAGAGTTAGTGGATTTTGTGGACCCCCTTAGGCTCTGGGATGGGAATAAAAATGAGGGGCTCAATGTGCGGGACAGGGCTGCCAGCAAGTGGGATAGGGGATGCACGATCTGGGTGGGAGGTGGGGTGCAGGACTGGGTGAGGAGGGCAGGATCTGGAAGGGAGTTTGGCGGCAGGAGATGATACGGGGTGGGGGTACGAGATAGAGTTTGGGGGCAGGAGGGAGTTGGGGGAGTAACACAGAAAAAGTGAGAGGGTGAGAATGAAGCCAAATAGCTAGTTGGTGAGGGAGGCAAAGAAGTGGGGAGTAAAGGAAAGTGCAGCTTCTGCAAAGTAAAATTGTATCCTCCCTCACATCTCCCCTCTGCTCCAGCCTCACTCCTTTCAGCCCCATGATCATCCCAGCCTAATCCCCTGAATTGCCTCTGCACCTCAGTGCAATCCCTGCCCCCTCCCATCCTGCCCCTGCCTCACCCCATGTCCCTCAGTGAAACCCCCGCACTCTCTCATCCTGCCCCCACATCTCCCTTCACCCCCCTCCTGCCCTGTGCCCCGGCGTACACACTGGCAGGACAGCAGCGCTGGGACTCGCAGCCTCCCTGGAGTGGTGCTGGGGTGAGGAGAGGGAGGAGGCAGAGTCTTCCCTGCCTGGTCCAGTCCTTTGCCTTCAGGCACCCGCTCCGGGGCTGGGACTGGGGCAAGCTACAACCTAGTTGGGTGCAGCCGAATGCTGGAGAAAGGGGCTCCCTGCCCCATACACAGCCTGTGGGGAACAACGTGGTATAGACTGGGCCCTAGCCCAGGCTTTGTGGAGCAGGCCCAGCCCCGCCCCCTCCTGGAGCAGGAGGCAAGAGCCAGGGTGCACACGCGCCTGTCCTCCACCCCCAGCTGACAAGTTAACAGAGGGGCAGCTGCCCCTCTTTGCTCCAGCCCAGCTGGCTGTGCAGTTCAGCCCACCGAGGCTATAGCACGCTCCCACTGGGCTGGATCAAGGGCCCAGCCAGCTGGCCATGGTGATCGACTGTTAGGGGCACTGTGATTGATAGGTCAATCGTGATCGACAGGTTGGTGACCACTGGCCTATATTCTTTGTTCCTAGATGTTTACATTTAGCCATAGGAAACCGCAAATTGTTTGCTTGCACTCGGTTTACTAAACAATCCAAATTCATCCTGAATCAGAGACCTATCTTTTTTATTATTTACCACACTCCCAAGTGTTTTTGGTTTTTGTAATCTGCAAACTTTGTTGGTGGTGATTTGGTGTTTTCTTCCGAGCCATTGATAAAATTGTTAAATAGCGCTGGACCAGCTAGAAAAACACCTGCTTGCATGCTGAGGGAGCACCTAGACTGCCCTGCAAGGGTGCCATTTCGGGTGGGGTGGGTAGCAGCTATGCTCTCCAGGGCACGGCTAGCTTTTCATCCCATTCCCTGGGCTATCAGGGAGCGAGGGGAAAGTGCCTGCATGCTGTGCATTCCTCTCACACCTGGCTGGTGAGCTTCCTTCACCAGCCAGGTGTGAGAGGCATGCACAGAATGTGAGAACTTTCCCCTCACTCCTGTAGTGTCTGGAAAATGGGATGAAAAGCAAGCTGCATCCTGGAGCGCACAGCTGCTGCCCCCCCTACCCTCCCGAAATGGCACCCTTGCTGTCTAGGCTTTGTCTCTGGTTTCGGGGTGACACATTGCTGAGCTTCATGATCACATGTTCCAGCCCCACAAAGAAACCAGTGGACAACTGCTGAGCAACGTGTAGTCTGCTGGTAAGCAAAGAAGTGAGGAGAAGGAGTGACTGGGAAGGAGAGAAAAAAGAAAAAAAAAAACCCAAAGAGACAAAGATGGTGTGTGGTTGTGGGGAGCAAAAACAAGCCAAGGAAGAGGAGAGGCAGGACAACAGGGAGAGTTCATGGCAACCTGAAGGGAGGAGAAATGGCACGTAACATGTCTATGCAAAAGCTTTTGCAAGGTAGGGTGGGGAAGTATATATATATATATATATATATATATACATACATATATAAAAGAGACTATGAATGAATCTTTTAAGGACTCCCATTATACTTGTTTTTCATTATCGTCTTGTTTGAAGAATCTCTTTTACATTTTTTAAAATAAATCAATACAGTTAATAACAGCTGGTATTGTTTGCTTGTCATACAAATGTGTTACTTGTCTACGGACTCAAAACCATTCCCTTGTTTTGGAAGTGCAGAGATGTAAGGATAATTATTCTGGGTCACTCATGTGCATGTCTTGTGGGTTTTTGTTCTGTTGGTTTTTAAATAAATGCTTGCTCAGTAGTCCCTTTTAATCTTAACTGTAAGATATAACACTTTTCAGGCCCAAAGATTATTTAACCATAGCTTTTAGAACCATAATTACACCATGACCCTTTCCTCTACTCTGGCATGCATGTAAGTTTTAAGTTTCAGTAGCTGGAGTTGTTCCCTAAATCATACACTTGATTAAGTAGAAACTCAACTTTTCCCTCTGGTCTCATAATGCATTCAGCTGAGTCTGTGCCTTTTAAAATACAACAGTGCCTCAGCCTCCTCTTCTAAGCCACTTGAGCAGGGAGCTGATTTCTTCTCTAAATCAGAGCTGTGTGCTGACAATTCTGATACTCGCTACTGTTCTTGTCTGTGTTGCGAGAACGTTAGGCTGTGTCATATAAAATTACTTAAGCAATTTATTTTAATGAACCTGTTACACATCATATTGCTCATGCATTTGCTGATTTTCAGGATTGCTAAACTGAAGTACAGACTCAAGAATTGTTAAATTCTATTAATCAAAATAGAATATAAAAAGAAATAATAAACAGCAAATATTAAAGATGACCGCATTTCTAATGTTTAGAATTTAATATATAATGCTTAAAATTTATTAAGAAATCAATTAAATAATAATCTAAATCTCATTACATAGTGACAGTAAGTGACTTTTCTCTAATTCTGTGCTATTTAAGGTGTTTGAGTCTACCCTGTAGTATCAGTATAGAAGTATGGATCCCCTGCACAATTTGTTAGTCACTTTACATCAGTCAAAAGTGAAGATTGTCAGTAATAGTTCAACTACAAGTAACTTGAAATTCACTAACAAATAACTTTAGTGACATGCAAATTCATTTTCAATTAACTTCCTTAGATGAGTCCATGTACACATACCCTTCACACTAATTCCAAGTATGCGCACACACGTCAATGTCGCTTAGCATTTCTCTTGAAATTCTCTTGAAGGTGTAACCACAGATAACCAACCTATGGTCTTAATTCACTACAGGTTGGACCTCCCTGGTCCAGTCCCCTCAGGATCTGAGTGGTCCTGAAGAGGGAGTTTTCTGGACCAGGGGAGGTCAAGGCTCCCCTCCTGGGCACCTGGGCACCAGCTCCACTACCTCCGGCTCTGCTGCCACCAGCCAGGGCTGTACTCCCCACTGCCAGCCTGGGCTGTACTCTCTGCCCTTGGCCCCACTGCCACCAGCTAGTGCTCTGCTTCTGACCCTGGATGCCCCCACCCCCAACCAGGCTTTCTGGTCCTGCTATACCCATGGTCCTAATGGACCACGCATGTTGCCAGACCAGAGAGTACTGGATTTTAGAGTTTCAACCTTTACAAGATTACTGTGCCACCCAGAAGTGTAATCAATGGCAAATTCTTTACCATTGCAACTCAAAATGCATTAATTCAAATCTCTTTCTCTTATCTGAGATGTCATTTTAATGTGACATCACACCTAATGTTTGAAAAATCTCTAAACTGCAATTGCTCTAGACACACACTCAGCCTTTCAGCTATATTTTCACTGCATGTGGATGCTACGTTGAACTGTTGTAATAAATCCTCCAATCTCTACACTCTGAATCACTTCACTCACTAATTCAAAATTGTTTCTAGATATCTAGGATGGAAGGCTCACATCCACAAAGTTAGGTGTGGCAATATCTAAGTTTTTAAGCATGTAAAATATCAGTGGAATTCACAAGCCCTGGGTTAAATGCCTATGTTCCCTATACAATATGTGAGTCAAGACAGGTGCCTGAAAATGGGAACCACAAAACCCAGCATGCTAGGCAGGGAGGTGTCTAAGATAGATAATGGGAAATGTCAATGAGAGGGCTGTTCCTAAGCTCCACCCCTGTCACAGTGAAAGGCGCTGAAGTCTAGGCTGTGGGCAGGTTCCATCTCTACTTGCAATCCACAGCTGGGATCCCCTATGCTAAAGTCACATGCCTGCAGAGCGGGGAGGAGGTGAAGAAGTAGTTTGCCATTATCTTTATAACCTTTAACTTAATGTTAAGCTACTCATCCAGGATGTGGGAGACCGCCTCTCGGGCATGTATCCTAACTACGGGGCCACAGCATCAATCTCCCTTTTTCTCTGGCCCAATTAATATTTAATTAGTTTATACCAGTGGTTCTCAACCTACAGCCCATGTGACATCCACAAGTAGTACTGGATGTGTCCAGCAATGATAAATAGGTTGAGAAGCACTGGTTTATATGAAGTGGAACAGTTCAACAAGTTAGGCGGGGCTACCCACATCAGAATAGTCAATGGCTATGGCTAAAGGTTATAAGGGAGGCCTCTTCCTTCTGCTGCCATTCTGTGTGGAGTTAGTTATGCTCAGAGTTCACCTACCAGAGCAGGCCTTGCTGGCAAAATAAGGAGGGCACTGCCTACTTTCACCTCATTTGAGGATTGTGCTGTGGCTTATGTGTAAGATACACACTGCAACTTCAGGCAGGCAACCAGATGTGTATGCCCAAAGGCAGGACCTCAGATGACTAGTCAGGGGCACCGACAGCTTTGCTAGGCCCCTGAGAAAGGTCAGGGGTGGGGGCTGGCTCTTCTCTCCTGGGGACCCCTCAGAGCCACCCAGAACACTCCCACATGGTGCTCCTGTGATGATTTAAAGGGCCCATGGCTCTGGCCACTGCCACGTCTGCCCTTTTATATTGCTGGGCCTTTGGGAAATTGCCCCCTTTGTCCTCCCCTGTCAGCAGGCTTGTGGCTAGTGAACTTTTACAACTCAGAGCAAACATTTTTAGGGTGAGGCAGCAGATGAGTGGAATGTTGGTTCACTAACTAGTTCGTTTGTGGATCTGTGTAGCTTAGTGAAACACAGGGGGATATCCTACATTTTCTTAGTAATTCACAGGCTTTTATCATTTCTGTATATATTCACTGAGAAGAAGTTAATGTAGAATAAGGGAATCATGAAGTGGCAATGCTATTCACTGTATGTGCAGGCATTGGAGAGACAGTTTACATACATATAATAAAGTGCCCTGCCATTCCCCTTGAAGTCAATGGGTGGTGGTGGTGAGAACATGGCTCAGTCAGACCCGAAGAGATGAGTACAGTGATAGCAGAACAAGACTATGTGTAATATTTTCAAAAGCACCTGATTTTCCATTTTCAAAAGTGACAGCTTGAACTGAATGAAGGTTCATGTTTAACTCTGTCCATTGCAAATTGACAAAATGAGCTGCTTAGTGCACACCAGTTACATGTCATAAATGACAAACTTATGAGCCTAAGTACCTAAATCACTTCAAAAATGGGATTGAGGCTCCTAAGTAAAGTAAGCTCTTTTGAAAACGTTTCCTTTAACCAAACTGCCCCCTTGAAAAGACCTAATGAAAAGTTCATAGGATGAATACTTAGGCTGTGTGATGAGCTCTGGAAGTCAAGAAGTTTAGGATCAGGAAGGGAAATGAACTCCAAACTCTCCACTGAGAACAATCTGCATTTGTCCCCATGTTACACAAATATAGGAATTGTTGGCTAGTGACCCAGCCAATCTTGAATGCTGGAGACAAGGAGAGAAGGACTCTCTAGCACATATAGGAGTCAAATAAAAATGTGTTTCATGACTTAGACCTAACACCATACTCAGAAATGAAATGGAAACCTGGACAATCGATGGAGAAGAATTTTAATGTGCTCCAGGCAAGAAGCACTACTGAGCAATTAGGCAGTTACATAATACACTAAGCCAGTTTTGGGACCATATGCTTTACTTGTATAAATGGGTGTAATGGCATTGATGTCAATATAGCTGTGCTCATTTACTTCAGCTCTGGTTCTGGTCCAGGAAAGGCTTCAAGGGGAGTGGCCTGTAGAACATCTTGCAGTAATTCAGCGTGGACATAACAAAGGGGGGATGCATTACCGTGGAAAGGGCTGAATCAAAACTAAAGTTGCAATCTCCTAGTCATGCACAAGTGGAAAAAAAAGTGATTTTGGCCATTGCAGGAATCCAGACCTTCAGAAACAGCTGAGAAGCCAAAGAGGTTCCTATGTTATAAACATTGCGCGAATTTGATTTTTATACAGGTACTAATAAAATTACAACATGCATATTAGCAACAGTTGGAGATAAGTGTTGGGAAACTCAGTCACAAGTTCATTCAATTCAAGCTCAATCAATTTTGCTTTTATACAATTTTTATACAGAATTATTGTCACTTCTATTGTCTGGATATACTTTTATGCCAGACAAAAACTGGATAACAGAGAATTGGTAAATGAGTCAGGTTACCAGCTAGTGGGGTTCTGGAAATTCTTTCACCTTCCAGGTTAGTTTGTTAGGATTGAAAGTCCTCGGGTCTTCAAGTTGATGTCTTCTCAGATCAATCCCATTCTTTGGTTTCTGCTCCAATTTTTCTCCCATTTGGGTCAATGTTCACTTTCATCTTTTATACATATCTACAATGTAAACTACTTAATCTTTCTTCTGTTGGCTTTTAGCACTTCTATCCCGTGGCTTTTAGGTACCCAGGACATTAGACATGTTCAAGATTATGTGTTTTTTCGTCTGGTTTTACAGTTTCTGTCATGTCATTTTATACTGTGCCCTGTGTCTTCCCCCCAAAAAAAGTTATTTGTGTATCTTTTACTTATATCTTCCAACACAACAGACTACCTTTATTCTGTGACCAATCTTCTTAAAATATTGTTGCTAATTCTATATTTTTTTTAAAATAGCAAAACCGTATTTATGCCAGCAAAGACTTGCCCTTTGTGTTACCTCATCTGTTCCTAATCACTATACCTGATTACAAATCATTAAACTATAGCTAACTATAACCATAGTAGTATAACCATTCAGTAACCCTTCATGTTTATATTTCAATGTCACTGGTCAATATATGTGTATTTTGCCTTTCTCACCTTTATTCTATAGGATGTGGGGAATTATGGAAAACACATTCATTTTTAATGTCAATATTCCTTAGCTTATTTAAACATTTTTTTCATTCAAAGTCCAGTTTTGTTTGTGAATCCTTACAAAGACACATTATTAGAAAATTTTCTGTGAATGACTTTTGAGGGGAGTGTCAATTTTAGTGCCTTGATATTTAGTTGCTTTATTGGTCCCTCTACAGCAACCAATGATCCTGTAATTTTTTTTCTTTTATAAGGTGTTCCTCCACACAGAGAAGCTCTTTAAATCAGAGTTCTTTCCTCACAGCAGTTTTTCCGGGGAAAATAATTTATGGGAGAGGATGTCATTATGGAAGCAGACCAATTTTAGTATCAATCAGAATTTGTCAGATAAAGGATAACAGAAAAATCTGCTTGAATAAATCAGAGTGCAGAAGACCTTTAAAAAGGTTAATGTAAATGGCAGGCAACCATTTAGTATTTTTATTTTGTTTATAAAGATTAAAGGATTTATTGTCTCTCAAAAATGGAACTGCATTGCCCTTGGAAAAAATCTGGTTAGAAAAACAGATACCTGCAAAAGGGTGCACACTGTACAGAGTGAAATATATCAGAATAAATCTACTATGTAACAAATCTTGAAACATGAAAGACTGAGATTTTAATCTTCTCATGCCTCCAAATAAAACACATTTGTAATAGCCATATTTATACCACAAAGAAAAAAAAGACCATTTATTTTTATTAAGTCAATGGCATCCAAAACTGAAAAATAACACATTCTCCATCAGTCGTCTCTCAAAACACAGACTCAGTACTGAAACATGCAGATGAAAGGCTCAAAGATATAAACTAGACCCAGAATTAATGAATAATGACATTGATGAACTTGATGAGGATGCTTCACGTAACAATATTATGGCTGGAAATGCTTTCTGTAAAAGTTTACATGAAATCTTTTTCCTAAGGTATTCTACATAATTTTAGAGTACTGTATATCTGGTTCTTAATGATTGACTCTTTCTTCAAACTTCACTCTGATAACTAAGGATAGCTGGGATATATAAGCTGGAAGTCTCTATTCTAGCATATCTGGAGTCCTGGCACGTTTAGCTAAGATCGACTCCTTTGGTCCAGCAGTTTGGATTTTATTGATTTGCAGGACACTTTGCAACTTCTCTCTGCTCATGTAGACTATGTCTACACTACCAGGTTATTTCGAAATAAATTATTTTGAAATAATAACTCCCCAAATAACTATTTTGAAATACGCTTATTCCTCTTCACAACCAGGAGTTATTATTTTGAAATAACAAGCCCCTTATTTGGAAATAACAGGCTTGGTAGAGTGGATGCTTGCCTTGTTATTTCAAAATAAGGGGAGTTATTTAGAAATAACTCTCTAGTGTAGACATGTCCTTAGGGTACGTCTACACAGCAGTGTTATATCTGAATAAATAACATTATTCCAAAATAACATAGTCTGTGTCTACACTACAAGCAGTTATTTCGATTTAATGTTGAAATAATGGTGAGCTGGAGATCTTACTCCAACTCCTGTAATCCTCATTATATGAGGAGTAAGGGAAGTTGGAGGAAGAGTGCGCTACCTCGGACTTCCTGTTGTGTAGACTGCGTCAAAAGCCAAGTTAAGCTATTTCGACATAGGCTACGCAATTGACGTAACTGAAGTTGCGTAGCTTCTTTCAGCTTTATCCCTGCTGTGTAGATGTGCCCTTAGGTTTTACTTTTTTCCATCGGGGATAGTATGAATGGGGTTAGGATATTTTGGTTTGGAATTGCATTTATATTGGCTAGCATTGATTAGCAGACAATTCTTCCAGGGGATGACGATTGTTTTTTACTGTAAATGTGCCTAGGCCTGTGGACAGGAGCATCTTAGAAAATAAACAAATAAATGTGTCTTGTCTATGACACTGGCAACCCTGCAGTTGTCTTTTATGTCCATTATAGTTGATTAATTTTTTTAAGTGTATACCGTTTTTCTTTGAGGGAAAATGACCATTAGAGTATCTGAAATAAAACTGAGAAGCCTTTAAAGTGGCAAAATAGTACACAGCGGAGTCTTAGCCAGCTTGACTTTGTCACTTAGAAATAAAATATAGATTCTGTACTGTCACTTTGAAAATACGATAAAGCCAGCAACTGAGTATGCTTTGTGTCATTTCTCAAAGGGTACACTTGATCCAATTTAAACTAATACCGTATAACCTAAAGTGATAAACAGGAGAAAAGCTGTTGGGACATAAAAGAATAAATCTGACAGGCTTCTTTTGGAGACTACTGGGTGAGCGGACTTAACCCAAGAAATTGACTTCATCAGATATAATTTGACAATATTACTGACTAACCCTAATCTTATTAACCACGTGTTTCAGGAATTTTTCATAAGACTTGGAAACAGTGAAAATCACCACAGTGCAAATCTTCTGTCTGCTCAAGATGGGGAGAACCATCAACTCTAATTTAAACGGTATTTTTTATAGGAATTAACTTTATAATGTGGACGGATATGGACATCTTTTTTTTCAGTTGAATGATTAAATTATTATTTCGATTTTTTTTTAAAATCTCCATGCTAGTATTTGTCAGGCTGGCAGGACCCTCATTTAGAACTATTTAAGGACCCGAAATGACAAAAAAATCAAAGCTGCATCCGGATCTTTCTGGTAAGACCAGTATATCTGGTGGTGGTAAAGTTTTGGTTACCATACAGATTGGAGGGTGTAATAAAATGGTTTATTTAACATGGGTTTTATTTACAGTTGAAATGCTGCTGCAGCTGAGCCACTGAAGTGCTTCCATGTAGGCATTACTATGCTGATGGAAAGAATTCTTCCATCAGCGTAGGTTATCCACCTCCTTGAGGTGGCAGCTAAACTGAATAATTTTTCTGTTGACATAATGCTTCCTGCAGGGGGGGTTAGGTCATCTTAACTACATCACTGAGTGATATGCATTTTTCACACTTTTTAAGTGATTTTCTTGAATAGACCAGGCCTCAGTCAGCACAGATTTTATCTCACGCTGCTGCATCATTTTTCTTCTGCTGAGATTGTTTGATCACCAAGAATTCTGGGAATGAATACCCAAGACGTGGCTCATTAGTCTCTGCTCCTGTCCCTTGTGGTTCTGAATATTAGAGGAAGTTAGTATAGTCAAGCAACTTACTTTCTCGGAGATAGACTAGATAGATACTACAACAGATACACACCAATCATTGAGAATATATTTAACATGACCATTGCTGTAATTTTAGCTCAGAGACCCAGCAGTCTTGGAATTATCTTGCCAGCAGATCCTCACATTGGTATTCTTTAGGTGGGACCGTACCAGAAAAAGGAGCCATTTAGACAATTTAGAGCAGCCGTGAACTATGCTGGTCACTAATTTATGGTATGGTAGGCAGTCAAGGGGAGTGACCTGAGTAAACTGGCACATCTATTGCACATTCAAACTCCTTGTCATATTATGTAATTGTGTCTCAGAATAGGTATGGGGAAATTTTATTTTCTGTTCAACTGAGCACACAAAAATAGGATGGAGAGTAAAATAACCAATATTGCTATAGTAATTGTAAAGTCCCATTGTAATAGCAGACAAATGCAAATCATAAGTAATAATGGTAAGTTCTTGCCAGACTTAGATGAGTATTTCAAAGATTCTTCCTTAACTTGGTCCAGGTTCCACATTCTGGGGCTTTTATTATTGTTTGTGTTATTTTCAAAATTAAACTGGGGAAAGTGAGCAGGCTGGTCCATATGTTAGCGATGGAGATGAATCTTTGAATCAACAAAAAATAAGTTTGCTAACATTGCACCCTTTTACCTGGCAATGCTCAGTGTTGACTTAGAGGAAGCTAACGCTAACCTGAGGCATGCACCAGTAATTTCCTAATATGTGTCCGGGCCCAAATTCTTTGTTATAAAAGGTTGTAGCTCCTTTGACATGTGAGGAGTCTTGTCCATTTACACCAGCAGAGAATTTGTCCTCCAGCTGAGGTTCATTTCTATATGAATTCTCTCCATGTTATAACTACTATTATCAACAGTTTACTCAGAAAGCTAACTCTAAGGTGAGGTGATATTCTAGGCATGTATTAGTATTTGGGAGGCTGAACATTTTTTGGTAGGAAGCTAGCTGGAAGGATGGAGATAGAGAAAGTGAAGAAAGCTGATAGGATGGAAGACAGAATAAGGGAACAAAAGAGATGGAGGGAGACTGGTATTTATTATTGGCAAATTTTTCCGGTGCTGCTCGGGTCCATAATTTAGGAATTCCATTAAAGGTATTTTGTTTCTTCATCCCTATAGAACTCTTATCATTTACTATGTTTTCACAAAAAAGAGCTATAGTCAATTTGGTTTCCAATAATATGTTCTTCTAGTTTTCAAACCTTAAATTGATTTATCTATGCCAAAAAAAAGCTCTGCTCCAGATTTCTGTTTTATCCCTTGTCTGTAAGGTTCATTGAGAAGCAGTCTTGTTATTGGTTTATACTTTTTTTTTTTTTGTTCATCTTGGTTCAGTCTCTTTCAACATTCACTCAATTATGTTGATTGTGAGGACTGTATGTGCTTTGGTGATTCTGTCCCATTTCCATTTGGTTTGATGAGAAGCAATACCATTCTAGGCACATCCCATTTTCCTGGCACAACCAAACCTTTATGTTGCTAAAATTTTGATCAAAGGAATCTGTATACCAAATTTGGTGGTTCTTAGGTCTTAACATTTAGGAGTTCTTGATCAAACAGACAGACACTCTCTCTGAAATATATAGTCAATATTAATGATGCTTCTGTTATGTAAAACTCTGTTTGGCCACAATATCAGTTCTAGTTTCCCAGATTAGGTTAGATTGGATGAAAACATATGTCTCATTTTTTTTCAGGATTGTTATCACAGCAGCATATAGCACCATTTTGGTATTTTAGGGACATGAGGATATTTTTTCTCTTGTGGAGGGTGGATGCAACATATGATAGACTGTGCAAAGTTTGAAGAAACTGCTTAGGCAGTTAGTAGATGAAGTTTATTTCTGTATGTATTCTTCCCAGTAAATTATGCAAAGTATACATACCTTGCAGTATAATAAATGCTTTGAATATGTAAATTGTTTTCTGAACAGATATAAAACAAAAGAGAAAATAAAATATAGTAGATTATGAAATGTTACAACATCAGTATGAGTTGACAATTAGCTCTTTTATTGAGATTTAAGGAAAATCAAACCAAATATTTATAGACTTCTTTAGTAAATAAAATGCAGTCTCTAGTGCTTACTTTATATCAAGTCTTTATGTAGATTGGTTCTCTATTTTTATTTTTTTATTTCATACAATTAAATTAGAACAAGACTATTGCTGTGATGCAAATTAATTCTAAAAAATAGAACAGCACCTTGGATTTCATCATTGTAAAATGACCAGAGGGCTATAGATATGTAACTCCAGCATCCAGCTAGTCACTGGCTAATTAGAAAGGAGGAAAACATGATTCCTGTAAGCTATAACTGCTTTTAATACACACAGTGATGTATCCTCTAAAATGGACAAATAGAATATTAAAGCTTCATGCTTTCAGGTTTTAAGATTCTAGAAGCAGTGACCCTGTTCTTTGTATTGCTCAGAATACCCTTTCTACAGCTCTACAAAGGTTTGTAGTGCTACAGTTTTTCAGGGGGAGGGGCAACAGCAACTGCTGGAGTTACTGGTTTCCACGCTAATGATTTGCTTTCTATTTTTTCATAACTTGCTGAAAATTTCCATTCTGGGTCTCTACAGAAGGGTGAGTGTTGGATATTTTTTGTTGGTGATTGATTTTTTTTTGTGGGGAGAGGTGGAATTTTAAGCAAAATTGTCTAGATGTTCTTGAATAGAAGAGTGAAAATATATCTTTTGCTCTTTACATAAAAAAATATCTTGCAACCTTTTGTTTGCTCTTTATTAAACTGGGCATGGCTAAAACAGTTGACATTTGGTGTGCGGGGGTTAACTCTTTACTGAGGTTTTTAGAGAAATCTAGTTTTGATTAGACTGAGTTATGAGCTTTTGAAATTTGCATAGTGAGCATACAGAGTATAATTTCTTATTAGCCTTATAAAGTGTGCAAGTAAGAAAGAATGTGCTATGCATGAGGACAAGGCTAATTTAGCTGTGTAACAAACAGGGAGTTGACTATGTGTTGAGTCTCATTATGGAATAATGGTAACTACTCCAAAGTTAAGGATGAAACTGAATGTCTACTAGCAGCCCTATTTTGCCTCTCTCATCAAAAATCCCCCAAAAGCCATTTCTATCTGGCAAATTGACCTGGGGCAGATGGAGAATTTCTGTCAGGCTGTCATCATAAATTCAGAAACCCCTTGTCCAATTCAATTAGAATCTAAGTCTAGACGGGTATACCAATCTTCTTTTCTGCCACTCTGAAGCAATACAAATGGAAAGAGAAGGGGAAATGAAACCAATGCAGTTGAATAATCCATCTGGGATCCATACTTTGGAACCAAAGTTTAATTGGTTATTCTACTTCTAAGTTACTCAACTGTGAACGATGAATACCATGATGGCACATCACTTTTGGTGAGTTGTTTTGGGCTCTCCAGAATCCATGCCATAGGGCAGTTAGAATTGCCTGGGGCTTGGATTGAGAGAAGCTCACTTCTTTATTCCTTTGGCCATCCTGCTGGTGGAGCAAAATGGAAAGAAAGTCTTCTAGATATTTTGTACCCTTTCTCTGTGCTCTCGCATACTCTCCCTCTCTCTCTCTCCACCACCCCACCCCCACCCAGAGGAGATTATGGAAAGGGCTTTCTATTCCTGCAGACCAAATGAGATCTGTGGGTGCAAACTAAAGAGCAATGGGGAGAAACCAGGAAACATAAGAGTGGCCATACTGGGTCAGCCCAAAGGACCATCTTGCCCAGTGTCCTGTCTGCCGACAGTGGCCTATACCAGATGCCCCAGAGGGAGGGAACACAACAGGTAATCCTCATATAATCCCTCTCCTATCACCCATTTCCAGACAAACAGAGGCTAGGGACACCATTCCTACCCATCCTGGCTAATAGCCATTGATGGACCTAACCTCCATGAATCTATCTAGCTCATTTTTTTAACCCTGTTAAAGTCCTAGCTTTCACCACATCCTCTGGCAAGGAGTTCCACAGGTTGACTGTGTGCTGAGTGAAGAAAAACTTCTTTTTGTTTGTTTTAAACCTGCTGCTTATTCATTTAATTTGGTGACCCCTAGTTCTTATATTGTGGGATCAAGTAAATAACTTTTCCTTATTCACTTTTTTCACAACAGGGTTTTAGGATCTGCCTGATGAACTGCATAAACTTCCTGGCCAGGAGGTAGGGTAGGGTAAATCTGAACCTTGTCAATGGGATAAAGAGTTCTTAGTCATGTGTGAGTGATCAGGGACTGCAGGAATGGAATTCTTTGCTCTCTGGCTCCCTGCATTGATACATGGTAGCATCAGAAGAGGGAAATTTATTCTTATGCCATGCCCATTTTCATGCCCATATGCCTGCTTTGAATTTAAAAGTGGTTTTCTCTATCTGCCCGGTGACAGAATATGTGAAGCTGGTATTTTGGATGTGTGTCTGGAAAGGGAATTTGAGAAAGTGTGTATTTTAAGAAAGATTATTACAGTTCCTCCACTGGGATCCTAATTCCTAACTCCAAGCCTCCTGCCAGCCACATTTGCAGCCCTTGGGAGCAGAGTTCCAGACTGAATGACATCAAAGACGACAGGAAGTGAAGCCACGCTTTATATATCTCCTGGACTTAGTGTGAGCAGAGCACTGATCCTAAGAGGCTGAAAAGGCTTGCCGAAGTAAGATATTCTTTCTGCAGATCTTGGGTGTTCTGGGGCATCGGATTCTTTTTCTAAATAGGTGAGTAGATTGTGGCTAATAGGAGGTCTCCTGGCTAGCGGAAAAGAGGGCATGGCCCACAGATCTGCTAGTGTTTGCTATATTGAAGTTCTATTCTTGTATAACTCATAGTTTTTATAAGAGTAGGGCTCACTGCTTATGGCTTATTTTATTTTTTAAAGGAAAAAATCTGAATCTGAGACTGTAGGTATGTCTCTGTTTTTGAATGAATATTAACCTTCAAGAATATTAGATTTTCAATGCAAATTCCAAATGAGAAACCCAGAAAACTTAGACAGAATATCAATTGCATGAGACACAGAATCACATTAAAACTACTATAATTTTAACCTTGCTTCAGTAAAGACAACAGACACCAAAACTCTTACTAGTTCAAACAGGGAAAAACTAGCACACCATTGCACTAAACAATTATCAGGACGTACAAGTCAAGTGGTTATAGTGCTACGGGAGGAATTAGGATTCCAGTGGAGGAACTGTAATAATCATTCTTAAAAATACACAGTCTCTCAAATTCCCTTTCCATACACATATCCAAAATACCAGCTTTACATATTCTGTCACTGAGCAGATAGAGGAAAACCACTTTTAAATTCAAAGCAGGCATATGCTCTGCTCCCTTTTCAAGAGTTAAAAGTTCAAATGCAGAATCATTGTGTATTCTTAATTAACAAATTACATAAAATTAAATATTTTCTTATATTGTCATACATTATTCAAGCCATTATCAAAACACAAGGTTTGCATGCATAAAGACACTGTAAAGTCATGTGTCAAGACTGGAAGAAATGGCCCGGTTATCTTTTTCTCTGAATACACATTGAAAAATACGGATGTCCACAGTCATAAGCTATAGTCTTCGTTCTGCTAATAATTCCCATCAAAACATAATGACAAATGACCTTGCCGGTTGGATGTTCATAAATAAATGTTGTATGTTTGGTCCCTAAATCAATTCAACATTTTTCTCCATTGCCTTGAAACTGGTTTCTCATCCTCAAAGGTGCCCAACTTAATAGTAAACAACACTTTCTAAGCCAATCCAAGGATTGTATAATGCCACTATGGTAGTAGGGCAGAGTAAAGGGGATTGTTTTAGTGTGACTGTGAATTGGTTTTGGAGTACAACCTTAATGCCGGCTTTCTGACATTTAAATTTTCAATTTTATGGGAAAAATATGTTTTAATCTAAACTTCACTTTAACAACTAATCCTGAATGCATTTACTCCACATATTATTCTCTGTATTCAAAACATTCTCTGTAGAGTGAGGTATCACTAGGGAACACTGAATTAAAATGATATTTTAAGGATGTGCCAGTCAGTGAGGAATCCTGAAGTAAGGAATCTCGTCTACTCATGTTTATCAAGCAAGGGGGTGTGCTGAAACACTGAATTTCAATTTTGAAAAACAAAGGATGGCTCATCACATTACTGTCTCTTGGAAGCACTGGGTTTTCTTGATAGCTTCCACCCCTCCATGCAGCAGTTACAGCAACTCTTCCAGTTATTCTTCCTCACTCTGTTCTCCTGACCAGCCTATGCTTGATGCAGCTTTAAATTAGTTAGTAACATTTTAATCATCTGGTTCAGCTGTTTTTCTCTGAAAATATTTCATATACTACAGCGCAGCAATTAGTAGTAGCCATGTTCTTACTATCATGAAAACATGAAGAGATTATGTCCTTTAGCAGCTCTGAAATGAAGGGAAAGCAATCTTATTTGCTTCTCATTTCTTGGAGTTACCGGTTTCAGAACAAAGCATGTTATTACAAAATTCATACATTCTATATGATCAAAAAGCTGTGGTGATCACTTGGCATGACACCAAAACAAGGAGAAGACTCTTGTGGGTAGGAGAGCTATAAAACTTGGAAAAACAACAAATCAAAGTTAATAAATGTATCTCTTTCATACATAAGTCTTCCTTTGTTCATCCTATCAATTTGTCATTTATCAAGTTTCCCTTTCTCCTTCATTTGACTTAAAGCATATTCAATGCTTGATGGAATGTTTTTGGTTCCCTCTATCTAGCATTTAGTTTCTACTTTCACTTCATTTTCCTCTTGTCTTCTCGAGAGAAAGATCACAATAACAGTAGGCACCCAAGTGTTGTCTATTAATTTGTTTGGCAGCGTATGTCTTAGCTGAAGAGAAAGGGAAGAAAGTATCCAGGCAGATATGTAACCTGGTAGACACTTTCATCCATAATTCCTGCCAGAAACTAGAGTAGCAGCAAAAGGATAATTTGTAATCCAAGGGGCTTTATGATTGTGTCCCTGAAGAAATTTCCTATCAAGCTCTCATTCTGTATCTCAAGTGGCTGAATCTAAAACTTCATTATGGAACATGTCCCAGCAAATTGGTGATCCCTGCCATTCATGCTACAAGTTGATCTTCCTTGTATAGTAATCCATTGATCTCTGCACCTCCTATTGTGATTGATTTTCAGTCACCAACAACAAGATCAGCTCGAGCTACCTCCTTCCCCACCAAATATGGAACTCTAGTAGATGCATTCTTTCAAACCCATGACCTTAGAACCTTTGTTTTTGTATGTTTGATTTATCTTTTTTGGAGACCCATTCTAGCTAACTGCTGGCTCTAGCAAATAATATTACACATTCCATTGCACATCCCTAACCAAAGACCGCTTCAGATCATTTTTAAGATGGATTACTGGAATGTAAATTCTTGGACTTATATATCATCCATTATTTATCTGTGTATTTTGTTTCCTCATTGCCAATGCAGTTTTCTCTTGATTTTTCTATGCATGCCTACTATTTGCCTGTGACACTTTCCATTTTTACTTGATATCTTTTTTTTCTTACTAAATCTGAAACACACTTGAGTTCTTGGTGTACTTCCTTTTGTCTGTTGCATTGAAATACAGATGGCCTCAAGTTACAAGGATCCTGAGCTTGATTCTCCTCTCACTTATACCTAGAGCCCTACAAATCCACGGACATCCACTTTATATATGCAGGTATCCACAGCTCATTTTTGCACGTATGGCTGCAGATGCAAATTTTGTACCTAGAACCCTGCAAATTTGCAGATATCCTCTTTATATCTGTGGGTATCTGCATCAATGGATGTCAATGAGGATATCAGTGATGTATTTCTGTGGATAGAGATTCAGAGGCGGATACACATTTTTATATTCATGCAGGGCTCTACTTATAACACTGTAAATAAGGAACAACTCCACTGAAGCTATCTGAGTTACACCAGTGTACCATGGCAATGACAGGAGAGTTAAACCCTTTGTGTGAGTTTGGATATCCTAAAAGTCATGAAAACCCTTGATCCAAACAACTTAGCTCGCTAAAGTACAGCGGGAGAACTGGGAAGTAGAGAAGCTAAGTGACTTTTCCAAGGTACTGCAGAAAGTCGGTGGTAGAGCGGGGATCTGAAGCTTAGTCTCATTTCTGTGTCGGCTGTGTCTAGTTATAATAGTCCAAACATTTGATTTCTGCCACAGAAGAACAGTGAAAGACTATCACTGTGTAGCACCAAAGGAATGGCCAATGCTCACTTTTGTATTGTATTATTCATCTATATGTCATGAAAGGAACTTCATGGTGCAAGAGTGCTTTAAATAGTCTGTGAGAGATATCCTTATTGTGCTTTAAAAATAATGTAAATTACATAATATATTAATTATATAATATTCCTTGTTCTTTAAACATAATTATAAATATTCTGCTTATGAGTTAGCTTTTGCTAAGGTTCCCTTTTCAATTAATGTGAAAAACAGTATCAAGTAGGATAAGAATAGAATTTTTGTTTGACATAGCGCCTTTTATATTCAAGGCGTCTGAAAGTGCTTTATGAAGGATGCTTTTATAAGATGTTGTTGTAATACAGCCCTCACATTACTAGGGAGGCTTCTATGATTGCTTCATAGGGTATGGCTATACTACAGCACTAATTCGAACTAACTTAATTCGAATTAGTTAATTCGAACTAAGCTAATTCGAACTAGTGCATCTAGACCTAAAAACTAATTCGAATTAGCATTTTGCTAATTCGAACTAGCATGTCCACATTGAGTGGACCCTGAACCGAAGTTAAGGCTGGCCGGAACCAGTGCCAGCAGGGCATCAGGTTAGGGCTTAGAGCGTGGAGCTGCTGCCTCAGGCTAGCCGAGGGCTGTGCTTAAAGGGACCCGACCCCCACCCTGGACAGACAGTTCTCAGGGTTCCCCACTTGCTTGTCTACCTCAGTGAGGGACAGCAAAGCAGTCCTGACTTGGAGTGCCCTGAGTGCCCACGTTTGGCACATCAGAGCACTCGGCCATCAGCCCGGCTGCACTTGCCGCAGGCTGCCATCGGGGGGGGGGGTCATTTGGGGGGCTGTCAGGATCCAGGAGGCCCTGCAGGAGAGCTTCCACCCCGAGGAGCCCACAGAGCCACCCCAGTCCTCCCCATCGGGGGCTCGTGCCCCATTCCTCCCTCACCTCCTTCCACTTACCCTTCCCTAGCCCCCCTTCCTGATGTAAAAAATAAAGGACACGTGTTCAAAAATAGAAACTCTCTTTATTTAACAAAACTGGGGGTGGGGGGATTAACCTCTGGGGAGACTGGAAAAAGGAGGTGGGAGAGGGGAAGAGAGAGGGTGGGAGAGGGGAGGTGAAAACCTGGGAGGAGGGAGCTGGAAGGGGGAAGCGAGGGGAAGAAGGAGGAGGGGAAGTCTAAAACTATGGTACGCCATATCTTCAGTATTGTGTAGAGATGTGGTCTCCTCACCTCAAAAAAGATATTTTCGCCTTGGAAAGGGTTCAGAAAAGGATAACTAAAATGATTAGGGGTTTGGAACAGGTCCCATTTGAAGAGAGGCTAAAGAGACTGGGACTTTTCAGCTTAGAAAAGAGGAGACTGAGGGGGGATATGATAGAGGTCTATAAAATCATGAGTGGTGTGGAGAGGGTGCATAAAGAAAAGTTCTTCATTAGTTCCCATAATAGAAGGACTAGAGGACACCAAATGAAATGAATGGGTAGCAGGCTTCAAACTAATAAAAGAAAGTTCTTCTTCACAAAGCAAATAGTCAACCTGTGGAACTCCTTGCTACAGGAGGCTGTGAAGCCTAGAACTAGAACAGAGTTTAAAGAGAAGTTAGGTAAAGTCATGGAGGTTGGGTCCATGGAGTGCTATTAGCCAGGGGGTAGGAACGGTGTCCCTGGCCTCTGTTTGTGGAAGGCTGGAGATGGATGGCACTAGACAAATGGCTTGGTCATTGTCTTCGTTCCATCCCCTCCGGGGTACCTGGTGTTGGCCGCTGTCGGCAGACAGGCTACTGGGCTAGATAGACCTTTGGTCTGACCCAGTACGGCCATTCTTATGTTCTTATGTTCTAAGCTCAGGGTCGGGGGTCTCACTGGACCAACTTGATTTTCATGCAAAGCTGCTCCTGGGTTCACATGTGGCCTTTGGTGGCCAGGCTGGCAGCTATCCTGCCCTAGACGGCCGCATTCCTGTGCCTAGTGCAGAGATTGTGGATGTTGGAGGCCTCCCCCCAAACCTCGATGAGGTCTATGATCTCCACACTAGACCAGGTGGGCGCCCGCCTCTTGCGGCCCCGGGCAGGCTCCTGGGAGCCGCCAGCCTGGTCCTGGGAAGAGGGGGAGGGCTGGGTGGCAGCGGGTGGCTGGCTCATGCCGTGCCAGGTGCAGGGTCTGCTGGCTGGGTGCTGGCAGGCTTGCACCTGGCACGGGCACCGTAGCCAGACCGTGGCCCTTTAAGGGCTCCGGGGCTGGGAGGGGGGCAGAAGAGTTTCCCTGGCTTGGCCCAGAGTGGCCACCAGGGCAAGCTGGGAAGGGCTAGCCTCCCACTAGTTCGAATTAAGTGGCTACACAGCCCTTAATTCGAACTACTTAATTCAAACTAGGCGTTTGTCCTCATAGAATGAGGTTTACCTAGTTCGAATTAAGTGCTCCGCCAGTTCAAATTAAGTTCGAACTAGCGGTTTGCGTGTGTAGCGCCTATGAAAGTTAATTCGAACTAATGGCTGTTAGTTCGAATTAACTTTGTAGTGTAGACATACCCCTAGGTATTTCAGAATCTGTCTGGTGAGCTAAAAAGGAAGAGCATTTTCAAACCAACCTAGGATGCTGTGAACAGGATGCAGAGGGAAATGTCATTTGCCCTCCGTTGGTCAATGCACTGTTGTTAAACTACAAAAACTATGTTAGGCTATATTTTAAGGAACTGACTTAAATCACAAGGAAAACAAGAGTGCAGATGGAAACTTAAGATGACACTTCACATTTTTACTAATCCCACTGGCTACGTCTACACTGCAGGCTTCTTGCATAAGAACTGTTTTGTGCAAGAGTACTTGTGCAAAAGGTCTTCCACAAGAGTGCATCCACACTGCAATGTTCTTTTGTGGAAGAGATGTGCTTGCGCAAGAAATCTCCAGGGGCAGACTGGCCTGGTGGGATACCGGGAATCTCCCGGTGGGCCGTCCTCCGAAGGGCTGGCCAAAGGGCTGAAGGGCCGGCTAATGGCTGCTGGAGGAGGAGGGGGATTGTGATGGGGCGCCACAGCCCCGCACTTTAAATTCCCCGGTGCCGGCCATGTACGGAGCACGGTGGGGCCGAGGGATCACATGCGTGGCATGTTCAAATGCCGCACAACAGCTGAGAGGGGAGATGCCCCGGGGAGGTGATGTCATGGCCCGGGACTTTAAAACCGCCCAGCCCAGGGTTGCATCGCGTGACCAAGCTCCAGGCCCGGCTAGTGGTCTGGAGCCCCGGAAGCAGCTGGGGCCAGGGCTGCAGGGACTTCTGGGGCCCAATCACAGACTCCAGAGCCACAAACTAGAAGGCAGAAGGTGGGGGAGGGGGAGGCGAGGGGAAAGGGGAAAAATAGGGGGAAGGAGGTGGGAGAGGAAGGGGCTTGTGCTGAGGGGAGGGGGGCAGGTTAGGAGAAGAAAGGGGAAGGTACAGGGTGGAGGAGAGACAAATGCCAGGGGGCCAAGTGGAGACAATGAGGAAAAGGGCAGGAGGGGAGGTGTCAGTGGGAGGGGGGACAGGGTTATGCTGGGAGAGGGAAAGGGCATTGGGAGCTAGAGGGGGGAAGGGGAGGTGCTGGGAGAAGGCTTGAAAGAAGGGGTGGGCATAAGGAAGGCGGGGATGGAGCAAGGCATGTGTGAGGGCACAGGGGCATGAGGGGAATGGGGGCAGAGGGTGGTGAGGGGGTGGGCATCAGGAAAAAAGAGGGCAAAGGGGGCAGGAGAAGTGAGGGAAGGGGGGGCACCAGGAGGGTGCAGGGGTAAGGGAAGGTGCAGGTGCCAGGGGATTCTGGGGTGAAGCAGAAGGGCAGACACCTGCAGGGGAGGGACCAGCACCAGAGGAGAGAGGCAGGTCAGGTGTGTAGAGGGAGGTGTTAGAAGAGGGGATGAGGAGGGGTAGCTCACATGATCAGAGTGGGGCTACTGGAGGAGTGGGCACAGGGGGGAGAGAAGGGCTGGTGGAGGGGGGCAGGTCACAGGAGGGCTGAGGGCAGTGAGAAGGGCAGGAGTCAGGACAGCAGAGAAGGGTGAGGGGTCGGGGGGCAGCAGGCACCAGGGGAGCTGATCAAGCAAGGGGAGGAGACAGAGCGAAAAGGTAGAGGTTTATAAGATATTTATTAATAACTTGGGTGCCACAGTGGCACATCCAAACAAGATACATGAACTCAGTACTGATGCACAACACAAAATTCATTCTGCTCATGGGAGGAAACTCTTAGAGGGAACACTTCCCCCAGCCTCTCTGCCCCCGAGTTAATGTCACACACATTGGGTTAATGCAATTGCAGGATAGTTGCATGAGGGGGTTTGGTGGGGGCCAAACTAATCCCTATTGGTAGGAGGATGGTAGGAAAAGTCCTTAGAGAGGAGTCACATGACACCTTTTACTTCTGGTCATGTGTCCATCTTGCCCAGAGAGTGTTACCTCCAGAGGCCTGTCTAATGGGAGTCAGGGGGTGTGGCTAATGGGGGTCAGAGGTGTGGCTAATGGGGGTGAAAGAGTAAATTTTAAAAAAAATTCTTTGATGTGAAAAAGTGGGCCGTTCTCAACCCATTTCCCGGGCCTATTTTGATTGCCAGTCTGCCCCTGGAAAGCTCTGATGGCCATTTTAGCCACAGGGGTTTCTTGTGCAAGAAATTCATGTCTACACTGCCTTCTTCTGGAAGAGCTCTTGCGCAAGAGGGCTTATTCCTTGTGGGAAGAGGAATTACTCTTCCGGAAGAAGCCCTGTTTTCCGACACTGTGCTGTAAATTTACTTGCGCAAGAACGCGTGTGCAGTGTAGATACTCTGCAAGTTTTTGCACAAGAACGGCTGTTCTTGCGCAAAAAGCCTGCAGTGTAGACATAGCCACTGTGTCTGCATTTCAGAAGCTGATGACCTACACATCATGTGTGCCTTATCACTAAACGGAGGCCAAACAGTGTGGGCTAAGGAGAGAGTGCAAGCCCAGCTCTTAACTATCAGGTTGAATATGTTATTGCTTCTTTCTGGGGTGGGGCTAGGTCAGATTGCTATTTGCTTTGAGTTATCTTCTGCCGTCTTCATTCATTCTGAGTACTGTAGTAACTACCTCAGCAAGATAGGTACTACTATCCATGGGGCTATTTGCATAGTAACATATTAATCAAAGCAAGTATGGGTGATAGCATATGGTACTTTGGCATAGTCCGTGGATGAAACTGAATAATACAATGTGATGATATCCCTTAAAGCTGTGTATCAAAAATGGATACACATTTGAATAACTGTGAATAACTTTGTATGCACATTTGAATAACTGAGAAAATAATCGTTACTGATAATGCTACCTCACTCCCTCAAGGGCAATATACTCACATACATGTCACTTGCTGCTTACTGGTAAACAGAGGCTTCCAGGCAGTAGTGACAAAGACAACATTGATATTCTATCCATTAATGATAACCTAACTATGGGTCTGAGTGAGCAAAATTCTATTTATTGCATTGAATCATGGTCTGGACTGAGATCCATATGGTGCTATAATAATGCTGTTGTTATAAGCTATTATTCACCAGTATAGTCAGTTACTGGTTTGATTTCTTGTGTAAATATGAAAGAATTGTAAAGACAACTATTGTGTACATCAGTCATATGAAGAAATGTTATTAAGTGATTTTTTTCCTCATATGGCCATTATGGTCTCTGAAATAAATACAACTGAAGACAACTGTTTTTAAAACTTACTTAAATTTACTCTTGGAGACACTCCATGCTGAGTCTTCAGAACAGTCTTTTTATATTAGAAATACTGCCCAGACCCTAACTGTAGTATTGCTAGTGGGTCCCACTACAATAAGTTGATTTCACTTACAAAGGAAAGAATTAGGTCTTGGGGAAATCATTGCCAGAGTAGAGTAAAGGAGAGGCAGGTATAAAAGCAAGAAATTGTGATTTAAGAGATATAGTAAAACTCCAATTGTCCGGCATCCAGTGGTCCAGCACTCCCGATAGTCCGGCACCAACTGGAACCCGGAAGTGCTCCGGCCAGCCGGACTATTGGAGCTGCTCTGCGCCGCTTCCCCAAGTCCGCTGTTGCCGCTGCTGAAACTGACCAGTGGCAGACTTGGGGAAGAGGAGCAGAGCAGAGCAGCTGGGGTGCTGCCCAGTTGGTCCCGCAGCGCCACCCCTCACCCCCTGCTTGGCGCCCAGGAGCACCCCAGCTGCTCTGCTCCATGCCACTGCCGCTGCTGAAACTGACAAGCGGCGGACTTGGGGAAGCTGCAGAGCAGAGCAGCTGGGGTGCTGTTGGGCGCTGAGCAGGGGGGTGAGGGGCGGCGCTGCGGGACCAACCGGGCAGCACCCCAGCTGCTCTGCCCTCCATTTCCCCAAGTCCGCTGCTCGTCAGTTTCAGCAGCGGCAGACTTGGGGAAGCCATGGGGCAGAGCAGCTGGGGTGCTGCCAGGTTGGTCCCGCAGCACCGCTCAGGTGAGGGGCGGTGCTGGGGGACCAACCCAGCAGCACCCCAGCTGCTCTGCCCCGCCGCTTCCCCAAGTCACCACTGCCGCTTGCAGCCCCAGCTGGCCTGTTGCCAGCGGCTGCGCGGGGCTTCCCCCGCCACTCCCCCCCAGACCCTTCATAGCCCCCCTTCCGGAGTACCTCCTGATACTCTGGCATATCCGATAATCTGGCACCCCCTGGGTCCCAAAAGTGCCGGATTATCGGAAGTTTACTGTAATAGGCTATGTCTAGACTGCACGCCTTTTTCGACAGAGGCTTTGTCGACAGTATCTGTCAACAAAGCCTCTGTCAAAAAGGAGAGTCTAGATTACATTATGAGGCTCAAAAAATTGATCCGCTTTTTCGAAAAAGAGCGTCCAGACTGCCGGATGCTCTGTCGACAAAAGAAGGCACCCGGAAGTACTTCTGGCAGCCTTTATTTCCAGGTGCTGCTGCCTGCCCTTTGCAGAGACATGTGCTTAAAGGCAAAAGCAAAGCTGCTGCAGTGCTTGCTCTGGTTGCCCTGCTTCCTCGGACACCACAGCAGTTTAGCTGCAGGGTTTTTTTCCACTTTTCACCTTTTATTTGGCCATGGAGCCTGAGCTGCCCCAAGCAGGCGATGGCCCTACACTGCCATACTGCAGCTTCTGCTGCATCTGCATGACTCTGTCATGAATCTCCTGCCCCATGTGGACCTGGACCGCAGCGAGGAGACCCTCCTCTGGGATACAGGAGCTCTGCACTTGCCTCCAAACTTTTCTGGGGACAGGCAGATTTGGAGGCATGAGACAAATTCGAACTGGTGGGACTGGCTTGTCATGCAACTCTGGGACAATGACCACTGGCTCTGCAACTTGCGGATGCAGAAGGCCACGTTCCTGGAGACGTGTGCCTGGCTCGCTCCTGCTCTGGAACACCAGGACACCCACCTGTGGCCTGCCATCCCCCTGCAGAAGTGGGTCGCAATCGCCCTGTGGAAGCTGGCCACCCCCAACAGCTACTACTCCGTGGGACACCAGTTTGTCATGGGGAGGTCTACCATTGGGGCCGTCTTGATGGAGGTAAGTCACTTTCGGGGGACAGGCCCTGCTGAGTGGGGGGGTTGAGAAAAGGAGACTGCCACACAAGGGCAAGAGGGAATGGGGGATGAAGTGGCACTCGGAGGCCGCTCCTCAGCTACCCCTGCACTGATGCGGGGGAGGGAGGCATCCTGACAAGGGGAAGGGTGGGTTGGGGGGGGGTTCTCTTCCCAAGCACTTAGGTAACCTGTCTAACTCCCTGGTTTCTGTCTGTCTCGTGCTGCAGGTTGTGAGGCCCATCAATGTGGAGCTGCGGAAGAGGCTCGTCCGTCTCGGGGACCTGGACAACATCATTGCCGGGTTTGCTGCCCTTGGATTCCCGAACTGCGGAGGAGCCCTCGATGGGACACACATCCCAATCCGCACACTGCCCCATCAAGCAGCCCAGTTTATAAACAGGAAGGGCTACTATTCCATGGTGCTGCAGGCCCTGGTCGACCACCGGGGACACTTTATGGACATTTATGTCAGGTGGTCGAGGTGGGCACATGATGCCCACATATTCCGCAACTCCTACCTGTAGCGCAGGTTGCAGGCAGGAACATTTTTCCCCCAGTGGCACCTTGCACTTGGGGACGTGCAGATGCTGGTGTGCATAGTGGCCGACGCGGCCTACCCACTCATGAAGCCCTACACCGGCCACCTGGATGTGAGCAAGGAGCTTTTCAACACGCATCTTAGCCAGGCTCGCACCCAGGTGGAATGCGCCTTCGGCGGTTTGAAAGGGAGGTTCCATTGCTTCCTCACATGGCTGGAGATGGGCGAACACAACATCCTGGAGGTGGTGGCCGCATGTTGCTGCCTCCATAACCTGGTGGAGAGGAAAGAGGAGGTCTTCCTGCTGGGATGGGGGACAAGTGCTGATGGTGAGGACAGGCCATTTCAGCAGCCCTGGATGGCTGCCATCCACCAGGCTCACCAGGCTGGTGTCCAAATCCGAGAGGCCCTGAGGGAGAGATTCTCAGAAGGAGCCCACTGACTCTCCCCAGGGCCTCCCCCATGGGGGGGTTGGCCTGGCCCACCCCTACCTGTCCCTCCACTACCCTCACACTCTTCCCATAAAGAACACATACACAGCCGGTTTTCTTTGTACACAGACATTAGTTTTTTATTAGAAACACTATCAGTAAAGAAAATGTGCTGACTGTTTAAAAAAAATTCTCTGTACTGTTCAAATGTGTAAAGGCAAATCTTTCACTCAAAAATAAAGATTTTGTTATATAACTGAAATGACCTTTAACTGGGGTGGTAGGGGACTGAAAACCTGGAGGGGGGAGGGGGGCTCAAGTAGGCTGCTGCTTCCTTGATCGCAGGGTCCTGCCACCTTCCTGTGTCCTGGCATCACCACAGCCTTGGGATTGGGTGCAGCGAGACGTAGTCCTGGCCTGGGCGGGGGGGGGGGGCAGCTGTTGGGCCTGTGAGGGCTCGGGAGCAGGCGGGGCTGAGGGGGGAAGGGGGGTCTGGAGGGGCTGGGGGAGCAGGGGCCTGGCGTGCAGGAGGAGCGGTGCCCGTGACAGGGGCAGGCAAGGCGAACAGCTCCCTCATTGTGGCACAGATGTCAGTGCGCTGCTGGACCAGCTCGTCCAGCAGCCTGGTGCGCCACTCAGCCTCTGCCTGCATCCTCTGCTGGAGGGTCCTGTTGAGATCCTGCAGGGCCACAACGTGCTCCCTCAGCAGGTCTGTATACACACACCAGTGCTGCAGGTGCCATGGGTCCGGGACGGTGGTGGGGCAGGTGTGGTGCTCCCCTGTTGGGTAGAGGGTCTGGCTGTGGAGGAAAAGAGGAGATAATCACTGTCTGTGTGCACCCCTGCTGTCCCCGAGGCCATGCCGTGGCTGTCAGGGGCTCTCCTTTGGACAGGAGACTCAGGGGTGTTACATGTGACACCACGTGTGAGTTGGGCAGAGGCCTGAAAGCCTCACAGGGGCCCCACAGTGGCAATGGGGCTAGCTGGCCCCCCATGCTGCCAACCCGCCCGTGTCTGGTGACCCCTCAAAGCACTCACCTGATGTACCCTCCCTGATGTCCATGGATGCCTGGGAGGCCTCTGGGGTCTGGGTCCCTGCTGCCTCCTCTTCCTCCTCCTTGTGAAGCTCTCCCACCTCTCCTGCCTGGTCTTCCTCCCTCAGGAGGGGTCGGTCCATGATGTGGTGGGGTAACCCGGACTCCACCACCCGCAGTGGAGTCTGGGCTTCCCCACCGCCCAGGATCTGCTCCAACTCCTCATAGTAAAGGCAGGTCTCAGGGGCTGCCCTGGAGCAGGATCTCTGGTCCCAGGCTCTGGTATATCTCTGCCACAGATCCTTTACCTTGGCCCTGACTTGTGCCATGGTGTGGGGGCGATGCCCTTTTGTGGCCAGTCCCTGGGCCAGATGCTCGTAAATGTCCACATTCCTGCGGCGTGTTTGCAGGGCCTGCAGGGCTTCTTCCTGGGACCAGAGCTCCAGGAGGTTTTTGATTTCTGGCCCTGACCAGGCTGGTGCCTGGCTTTTGGTGCCCCTGGGTGGGTCCTCGTCTCTGTCCCAGAAAGGACCAGGGGGGCCTTGAGGCTGGGATATGTCTGTCATGGCTGGCACGGGTGCTCTGGCTAGCTGCCGGAGAGAAAGGCCTGTCTGGGTGCCTATGCCTTTAAGAGGCTGTGGCCAGGAACCACAGAGGTGCTGTACCCGTGAAGGCTAGACTATCCACCAGGGCTTCTTCCTGGAGGCCTTTTTGTCAACAGAACTGACTCCCTACGTCCACACACACCTTTTGTCAAAAGATCTCTGTCAACAAAAGCGTTCTTCCTCGTAAAAGGAAGTTTACTACTGTTGACAAAACTGCAGCGTTCTGTCGACTTACTGTCAACAGAACGCGGCGGTAGTGTAGACGCAGGTATAAGTTTGTCAACAAAGGCCACTTTTGTCGACAAAACCCTGTAGTCTAGACACACCCATAGAGAAAAAAATCAATAGAGGTTGGTTGCATAGTTCCAGTACTTTGATACTAATCATTCATTACAGCCAAAATATGGCATTAAAAGAATGCTGGAGGGGAAAAGATAGCGTGTCATGGGTAACCTTAATTCTAGCATTGCTTAACATTTCAATGCTTGACTTTACACACTTAGTATTCTTTTAATGTAGGTTTTTAAGGGTTTTTAAAAATCTGATTACCTTGGTTTTTACAAAAGTAAATAAAAAAGTGTGGAATTACAGTGGCCCCCTTGCTTGGCTCACTACCAGGGTAGATATTTTTTACCTACAGAACAGACCCCAACACCCTGTCCCAGGCCAGAAGCGCCCCCTTCCCACACTCTGAACTCTTTGGTTCCTCCCCCTCCAGTACAGAGACCCTTCTGGACTCAACCCCCTCATCTCTGGATGCATCCCAGAGCCTGCACCTCCATCTGGCTCCCCCTTCCACAACCAATCTCTCCTGCCCCAGCCAGGTGAAAAAGAGCAAGTAGGTGAGGGTGGGGGAGAACAAGTGATGGGAGGATGGAGTGAGTGGGAGTGGACCTCATAGAAGGGGTGGAGCCTCAGGGCAGGGGCGGGGCAATGGTGTTCAGTTTTCTGCCATTCGAAAGTTGCTTGAGCTCATGTCCTACTCCTATCCGTCCTTCCCAATTCCTACCCTGTCTCCCTCCTTCTCCTTCTCTTTCCCTTCCACCCTCATCACTCCTTCCCCCTCTCTATTTGAGTCATGCTTCTTTGTCTTTCTCCTCCACGTTGCCTGGGTACTGCAATAGAGGCAGCATTGAGAACACAGAAGAGACTGTCTCTCTACCTTCAGTTCCTGTGCCTTTTGCCAACAGCAAGGAGGAACAATTAGAAAAAAGACCTATCAGTTCTTGCAGTCACAGAATAGAGCAAGTTCATTTGCTCCCTGGAGGCGGCACTCAATGTGCATAGTACTGTCACCACATAGGAGCTACGAAAGGATGGAACGTTCAGTGCAGATGGAATTCTTTGGAGAATTTAGTTGCCAAACTCACTACTAAGTCTCTCCTGAGCATACACAAATTGAAATTTTTAGAGTCATAGAATTTGGCCAAATTTGGTGTTTTTTTCACAGGAATAGAAAAAAAAAGCCATATTCCTGACGCCAAGATGACCACCCAACGACATGCCAAATTTCAAGACCCTTCTCCAAAGCATGTAGAGTCTAGAATTTCTCAACAAAATAGTAAGATTTTTTTTTTAACACGGACAGCACATATTTTCCCGAAGATCATTCTCAGAAACAACTTATTTGGCTAAACTTTCTCCCTCCAAAAATTCATCCTGAGGCAGTCACGTGTCATGGAGTACTTCATTCCAAATAGCTACATATTGGCAGGGATACAATGAACAGAAAATGGAGCATTATAATAGAAACTCCTAGGTACCCTTAGTTACAGATATAACTAATAGTTCTGGCTATAATTGAGATGTGGATGGTGAAAACACACTCTTTGCTTAATATAAGACCAAATTCTGACTTTTTATGTACATGCTGTATTTCGATACCTCCCTCTGAAAACAGATGGCATATTTTGTGCTCATCCAAGGGTAGAAGATGAACGCTAATGCAAAGACAGATTTTGGAGATAGATGTATTTTACTTTTTATTAGCTATAAGCAGATATTTGTATGATCATTATATGAGCATAGCAAGGTAAGAACATACATACTATACGACAGAATAGCAGGAGAAAGGAGAAATTGAAAGTGCAATTATTTCTAATCCTGGCAGACAGTACTATTATTGGGCATCCAAATTGTTATTACATAATATTACAGATTGGAATTATACATTTTTCCATTGATAAGATAGCTACCTTATGGGGGTTTTATAAGCTGTCTTTTTCTTTACAGGACAATTCCTGTGGAAATAAATGTAAAATATGTGGAGCTGAAATGTACAATATGAGTGATACGATTGCTAAGTTAAATTACTTTGCTCTTGGTTAAACAGTTTTCGATAATTTCCTTATTCATCAAAAGTTACGAATACACATTAAAATAATTGAGGCACCAATGAAGTTAAGGCAAGGATAGTTTTCTAAAGCTATGTACTTATAGTGCATATGTGTGTTTATTATTAGTAGAGGATAGCAAAGTGAGCAATTTATGGGGTTTTAAAATTCCTCAAAAATCAGCTTACTAGTAAATTAGTTGCCTGAACGTGTATTGTTAGTAGATTCAATTTAAATATATTCCAGCATGCCCCTACATCCTATTTTCCTTGAAGTGTCAGTTTTTCTAGTTGACCCTTTTGAATGCACTTAAAATTTTTAAAACATTTGCTTTCACATACTGTATTAAAATTGAATCAGTCCACTTTTCTCTAGCAATCAAAGAACCACTGCATTTTATTGATTGCTACTCCCAAGAGGCTCTCAGTCCTTAAGTTTCTTGATAATTTTCTTGGGAATCAGTGATAATTGAGACCAGTCTCATACTCTGTCTGCGAGAGAGAGAATTCTTTTCTCCAGGAATAATTACGGCCTCTGAGCAATTCTTCTAATTTCAACCCAATGTTCCAAGTCAAAGGCCTCTATTGCTGGAGAGTTGTTACACACCATTCAGCTGATACTTGAGCCCCTTTATTCTTCTAATATATATCCACATTGATTTTGTTTTGTTGTTTAACAGTTCTGTCTCTGAGTGCATTAGTGTCGTTTGCACACAACTATTCTGCTACCTGGCAGTCTGGGTCTGCAACCATAGAATATGGTGAGGAGATGTCAGTGTCCTGGCCAGTCATGAAGTATCTGTCTTAAAATAAGGAGAAAGGGCTTTTTAATGCATTAAGGCATGAGCTCTCAATGTATCAGTGAGAAATTAATCATTGTCCTTTAGTCACTACAAAGGAAAAGGTGCTAGATGAAATCTTAGCCTAATCATTATACCTGGTGAAACATTATCCACACTGGAGCTATAGTCTCAAAGCAGAGGAGAACTGCTGAGGCAGAGTGGAGTGCCAGCACCTAACTCTTGCAATATTGGTCTACTGTTAATGAAGTAACCCATAGCAGCATCTCTTATTCAGTGTGCCACAGACAGTTCAAAGCACAAATTGGCCTGATCAACCACACACATGTTCACAGAAACCAAACCAATCAGTGATGTCATGATCATCTTCAAACTTGGACAAACAACAACAACATAATAGAATCATATAAATGAGAACTGGAAAGGACCTCGAGAGGTCATCAAGTCCAGTCCCCTGCCCTCATGGCAGGACCCAGTACCATCTCCATCCCTGATAGATGTCTATCCAACCTGCTCTTAAATATCTCCAAAGATGGAGATTCCACAGCCTCTCTAGGCACTCCAAACTCCTTCACCGGTACTCCCAGAGCCCTGTAGTCACTCTTGATCCATTCAGTGTCACACCTCGCAGTATCATTAGTGCCCACATGGATGAGTAGCATGGGGTAGTAGTCAGAGAGCTGGATAATCCTTGACAATGCCTCCGTAATGTCTCAGATACGGGCCCTTGGCAGGCAGCATTCCTCCTGAGATGACATGTCAGGGCAACAGATGGGTGCCTCTGTCCCCCTCAGAAGACAGTATCCTACCACCACTACCCTACGTTTCCTATTTGCAGTGGTGGCAGCAGACCTCCCAGCCTTGGGGGTACGAGGCTTCTCCTCCTCTATTGTATCAAGAAGAGCATAACGGTTTCCCAGTACCATGGTGGGAGGGTTCGGAGCAGGAGTGGAGCACTGCCTGCTACCAGAAGTAACCAGCTGCTAGTGTCCACCTTGAGCCATCTCCTCCTCCACCAGTGATGTGTCATCAGTCCTGTGTACTGGGACAGCTACCTCAGCTGTCTCCACATGAACACTGTCCAGGAATTGCTCGTGGATTCAGATGCTCCTCAACCTAGCCACCTCCTCCTGTAGCTCTCCCACCTGCTGCCTGAGAGATTCCACCAGCAGGCACCTTTCACATTGGATAGTCCCCCCAGCCTGGATATCAATAAGTGGGATTTGCAAGCCACAGTCCCTGCAAAACCACACTAGGATCTGGGTAGAGGCATCCATGCTCAGGCTTTCCGTATGGCTACAGGGGCAGGTGGAGGAGACAGAAGCAGTGTTGGCACAGGTGTTGCAGGCCTTCCTGTCCATATTAGGACTCCCTCTGTCAAACTCCCTCTTCAACTCCCCTGTCTGCAGTCCCCTGTCTGCTTCGCCTGGCTGCAAAGATGGTGTTGCCAGGAGGGCTTTGGCTTCCTCAACCATGGGATGCTATTCCAGGAAGGACTGCTAAGCAGGGATGGTGTTCACCTTTTGAGGAAGGGGAAGATTTATTTAGATACAGACTGGCTAACCTAGTGAGGAGGGCTTTAAACTAGGTTCGATGAGGACAGGTGACCAAAGCCCACGGGTAAGTGAAGAACATGGAGACTTGGGAGATGGGTCAGAAATGAGAGGGAGTGTGGGATATAATAGCAAAAGAAAGGAGGGACAAGGCAGAACTGGGAGGCAAGATCAAATCAGTATCTTAGATGCCTATATACAAATGCAAGAAGTATGGGTAATAAGCAGGAAGAACTGGAAGTGCAAATAAATAAATACAACTATGACATTGCTGGCATCACAGAGACTTGGTGGGATAATACACATGATTGGAATATTGGTATAGAAGGGTACAGCTTCCTCAGGAAGGACAGGTGGGGAAAAAAGGGAGGAGGTGTTGCCTTATATATTAAAAATGTACACGCTGGGACTGAGGTGGAGATGGACGTAGGAGACGGAAATGTTGAGAGTCTCTGGGTTAGGCTAAAAGGGGTAAAAAACAAGGGCGATGTCATGCTAGGAGTCTACTACAGGCCACCTACCCAGGTGGAAGAGGTGGATGAGGCTTTTTTTAAACAACTAACAAAATCATCCAAAGTGCAAGATTTGGTGGTGATGGGGGACTTCAACTATCCAGATATATGTTGGGAAACTAACACAGTGGGCCACAGATTATCCAATAAGTTCTTGGACTCAACTGAAGACAACTTTTTATTTCAGAAGGTTGAAAAAGCTACCGGGGGAAAGCTGTTCTAGATTTGATTTTAATAAATAGGGAGGAACTGGTTGAGAATTTAAAAGTGGAAGGCAGCTTGGGTGAAAGAGATCATGAAATCATGGAGTTCATGATTCTAAGGTATGGTAGAAGGGAGAACAGCAAATTAGAGACAATGGATTTGAGGAAGGCAGATTTTGGTAAGCTCAGAGAGCTGGTAGGTAAGGTCCCATGGGAGGCAAGACTAAGGGGAAAAACAACTGAAGAGAGTTGGCAGTTTTTCAAAGGGACATTATTAAGAGCCCAAAAGCAAGCTATTCCACTGCGTAGGAAAGATAGAAAATATGGCAAAAGACCGCCATGGCTTAACCAGGAGATCTTGCATGATCTAAAAATAAAAAAGGAGTCATATAAAAAATGGAAACTAGGACAAATTACAAAGAATGAACATAGGCAAACAATACAGGAATGCAGGGGCAAGATTAGAAAGGCAAAGGCACAAAATGAACTCAAACTAGCTACAGGTATAAAAGGAAACAAGAAGACATTCTATAAATATATTAGAAGCAAGAGGAAGATCAAGGACAGGGTAGGCCCACTGCTCAGTGAAAAGGGAGAAACAGTAACAGGAAACTTGGAAATGGCAGAGATGCTTAATGACTACTTTGTTTCGGTCTTCACTGAGAAGTCTGATGAAGGAATGCCTAACATAGTGAACACTAGTAGGAAGGGGGTAGGTTTAGAAGATAAAATAAAAAAAGAACAAATTAAAAATCACTTAGAAAAGTTAGATGTTTGCAAGGCACCAGGGCCTGATGAAATGCATCCTAGAATACTCAAGGAGCTGATAGAGGAGGTATTTGAGCCTTTAGCTTTCATCTTTGGAAAATCATGGAAGACAGGAGAGATTCCAGAAGACTGGAAAAGGGCAAATATAGTGCCCATCTATAAAAAAGGAAATAAGAACAACCCAGGAAACTACAGACGAGTCAGTTTAACTTCTGTGCCAGGAAAGATAATGGAGCAAGTAATTAAGGAAATCATCTGCAAACACTTGGAATATAATAAGGTGATAGGGAACAGCCAGCATGGATTTGTAAAGAAAAAATCGTGTCAAACCAATCTGATAGCTTTCTTTGATAGGATAATGAGTCTTGTGGATAAGGGAGAAGCAGTGGATGTGGTATACCTAGACTTTAGTAAGGCATGTGATACGGTCTCGCATGATATTCTTATCAATAAAGTAGGCAAATACAATTTAGATGGGGTTGCTATAAGGTGGGTGCATAACTGGCTGGATAACTATTCTCAGAGAGTAGTTATTAACGGTTCACAATCCCGCTGGAAAGGTATAACAAGTGGGGTTCCGCAGGGGTCTGTTTTGGGACCGGTTCTGTTCAATATCTTCATCAACAATTTAGATATCAGCATAGAGAGTACGCTTATTAAGTTTGCAGATGATACCAAGCTGGGAGGGGTTACAACTGCTTTGGAGGACAGGGTCATAATTCAAAATGATCTGGACAAATTGGAGAAATGATCTAAGGTAAACAGTATGAAGTTTAATAAGGACAAATGCAAAGTGCTCCACTTAGGAAGGAACAATCAGTTTCACACATACAAAATGGGAAGCGACTGTCTAGGAAGGAGTACGGCAGAAAGGGATCTAGGGGTTATAGTGGACCACAAGCTAAATATGAGTGAACAGTGTGACACTGTTGCAAAAAAAGCAAACATGATTCTGGGATGCATTAACAGGTGTGTTGTGAGCAAGACACGAGAAGTCATTCTTCTGCTCTACTCTGCGCTGGTTAGGCCTCAGTTGGAGTATTGTGTCCAGTTCTGGTCACCACATTTCAAGAAAGATGTGGAGAAATTGGAGAAGATCCAGAGAAGAGCAACAAGAATGATTAAAGGTCTAGAGAACATGACCTATGAAGGAAGACTGAAAGACCTGGGCTTGTTTAGTTTGGAAAAGAGAAGACTGAGGGGGGACATGATAGCTGTTTTCATGTATCTAAAAGGGTGTCACAAGGAGGAGGGAGAAAACTTGTTCTTCCTGGCCTCTGAGGATAGAACAAGAAGCAAGGGGCTTAAACTGCAGCAAGGGAGGTTTTTGTTGGACATTAGGAAAAAGTTCCTAACTGTCAGGGTGGTTAAACACTGGAATAAATTGCCTAGGAAGGTTGTGGAATCTCCATCTCTGGAGATATTTAAGAGTAGGTTAGATAAATGTCTATCAAGGATGGTCTAGACAGTACTGGGTCCTGCCAGGAGGGCAGGGGACTGGACTCGATGACCTCTCGAGGTCCCTTCCAGTCCTAGTATTCTATGATTCTATGATTTTCTTGACTCAAATTTTCAGATGGGGGGGCGATGCTTTTCAGTAGGAGTCACTGAGTTATAGAAGTAGCCCCTTTCTCAAAACACAATTATAGGATTTGGAAGCATGCAGCGTAGGACAGATGATATTGGGGTGATAGACGGATGAAGGACAACAGATGTAAGACCCCACATGCGTGCACCTGAATTGTTCTTCCTCCCAAGGTTTTGTTTGAAGGTTTGGTTGAGAGAAAAGGAGGCTGTGGTTCCTTCCACAATGGGTATGGACTCTGGTGTCTTAACTCTGATGTAATCCATTATCACACAGATTAAGAGGTGCCAGATAACCTTACATTTTATGAGGTTTTTAAAATATAACAGCCAGTGGCTTTTTAAATCTGAAACTCTCTGTGAGAGTTTTATTACTGCTATTCCAAATGGCACTATATCTACCTTTCATTCTAGGATCAGATGCAGTTATTTAATAGCAACGAATAAAAGGGAAAACTGAATTGGTCTGAGACAGAAAAGCCAGGAAGCATGCAGAGAGAGGAGGTGGTAATGAGAACAAGGCATCGCTGCATATCAGTCAAAAGAGCTCAGCAAGGGAACCAAGAATAAAACATTCACTGAAAAAAGGGACTATAGTCAGGTGAGTGAACTGGGTGGACTAGGAAGACCCATAAAATCAGAGGCATCCTACTATTGTAAAATGCCTCTCTCATTTTAGCAATTTTTTCTGCTGCAATGGACCAATTTATGCCTGATGATGTGATTTGGCCCTTGGTCTTTTGCTTTTACAGTGGAGAATTTAAAGCCTACCATAGTACTTATTATTTCTATTATTTTGTTCTATGATCTGTCCCTCTCATTTTGTACAAAGTATTCTTCTGCTCATGTCTCCCTCCTCCCCCAGACATGAAGAAAATGCCAATTTTCAAATATCTTACCTACTGTAATTGCACTGCCCTTTGGTGTACGACACAATGTAATGTACAAATATCTGATTTTTTTCACATCTGTAAGGATGTTTTTAAAAAAGTCTTTTATATTTTTTTTCTCTCTACTGTAAGTGCTAGCTTCTGTATTTGTCAAGGTCTCCCTTTTGCAAGACTAGTAATGTTGCTTATTGGAGCCAGATTCAGAACATAAGCACATTACATGGCACAGGAAAGCTAAGCATGTATATATTAATTTTTCTGCCACCATTCTGCAATACAAGAGTTTTGTTTTTATACATACGCTTCAGGTGAAAAAGAAATTTACTCAAAAGAGAGTTTCTTTTTTGCTGAAACCTAAGTTTTATGTGTTCAGGCCCAGTGGTTTGTCAATGTGCTATATTCCACTTTCATGTCTTTATGCTTGTTATAGGATTATTACTCAATAGGTTTTACTGAATTTTTTGATACAGCATAAAGAAAGACAAAGGAGTGAAGCCAGTGAGACAAAGCATTTTATTTTGTGTGTGTGTGAGTAAACAAGCAGAAAAATAAACTCCTCCACTAGACAGTGTAAAAGTAAACCCACAGGAAGGGCTTTCAAAGGAAAACAGGACTGGTAATTTTAACACAAGCAAACAATCAAAGGCATCTATGTTACAGTATTACGCTGGCAAGGATATTAGCAAAGAAACATCTTTAAACAAAACAAAATACTTCTTTTCACAGTGAAATGATTATAAGAATTTCAGAGCATGATAAAAATAGCAAAACTAAACATGGTAATTAGACTTTTGCTTGTCAGTGCTGCCTCTGAAGACTTAAGAGGGGTTGAACTAAAATGTTCTAAAAGGAAAATTGCCTGCCAAAGCTAAAAAAGATGATAGCTGAACATTACTAAAATGTGTTTTAGCTGAGATTTTTTTCCCCTTGCCGTATGTATCAAAATTGTTTCCTGGAGCCATCCATGTCAACACCCTACCCCTCCATCCACTTATATGAAAACATAGCTAATTTTTAAGTAGGGAGAGCTGTCACATAAGGTCCTTACTAATTTGTGTGTGTGGGGGCGGGGAGAGGTGTTGTTTGGCAGTGGTAGTAGTTAATAGCTCTTGAAATACCCTATAGTAAAGTTGGGCTTGTGTTGACGTAAGACAGCTGTGCTTTACTTGGGTACTAGGAGGGACATGATGCCATTTTGAGGGAGTTATGGGATAAGGAGCCATTTATGAATGGAACCCTGCAGATCCAGTAACCTGTGCTTCTCAGCATGATCTAGTTCCTGCAGAGGGATCTCCATGACTTTCCTCTTTCTGGCCTCTTGGCTCCTTCTCTTTTCTTCTATGAGATTTAGACCCAGACCAAATGAAGATGAGAGAGGAGTGCAGAGAAAGGAGTGGTAAGGACGTAGTGCAGAAACCTAAGCTGCAGCAGCAGCAGCAGAAGGGGAAACTACGGGACTAGTGGAGGAGAAGGCCTTTGGGGTGGGGAGAGAAGAGCCACGAGAAATCATGTGGAAGATTGCCGAGAAGGTTGCTGTTACCTGGGAGTGACTGCAGGGGAGAAAATAATGGACTTGTGGGAGTATGCATCCTTGTGTTGAGGAACGAAGGGGATTTGAGGAACTGAAGAAGGGGAGTGTGTTGTAAGAATGGTTCATAGTGGTACCAATACAGAGGGATTGGAACATTTTTGTGGAATGGAGTTGATTCTGCCAAATGTATGCAGCATTTGTGCATATTTTGTGCTAATTGTGCACAAAAGTATGAAGTTCACAAGCTTTCTGCTGCACTTCTGCAGGCAGGTATGGTAGAGAATCCACCTGCTGAAGAAGTGAGGACTTGCTTGCTTTTCTCCCTCACATATCCGCACATCTAAACTACGGGGTTTTTTTTGAAAGAGGATATGCAAATTCTGCAGGATCTTTTGAAAGTGAAAGTAGTCTGGACGTGGATTTTTTCAGGAAAAAACCCTTTTTCGAAAAAACCACGTAAACCTCCTTTTTTAAGGAAGAGCGTTTTTTTCAAAAAATGGGGGTTTTTTTCCAAAAAAAGTGTCCAGACAACTTTCACTTTCCAAAGATCCTCTTTTGAAAGTGAGATTGGAAGAAGATATGCAAATTTCATGGAATTTGCATATCGTCTTCTGAAAATTCTACGTAGTCTAAACATAGCCTACTCTCCTGTGACCTACTTCCTGCGGGGCTACCTCTCTCCTATGGTTCTTGGGCAAAGACTCTCTCTGCAGGGATTTGGACTAAACAAATTTCAGAAAGCTCAGAAGGAATATACTGTGGTGCCCTAATTTATGTTAACAGATGCCCATCTGTGTCAATACCCTGCCCCTTCCATCCTCTTACATAAAAATATAGCTAATTTTTAAGTAAGGAGAGATATCACATAAGGTCTTTGCTGAATTGTGTGTGTGTGTGTGGGGGGGGGTCTTTTCTCAGATAGTGATAGCTCTGCAAAAACCCCATAGCAAGATGGGCCCATCTTCACATAAGATAACTGTACTTTACTAACCACAAAACAGCTCACTTGAAATGTTGTCTCCATGTGTATTACACTGAAATTTACTGCTACGACAGGTGAGACTAGATTATACTTCTGAAATAGTTTTTGCCTGCTGTTTAAGTCTGGGCATACATGGCAAGTTGGGTGAATGGGTAAAAAAGAATTAAATTTTGCACATAGTGTCAACTACATGGTTAAATCATAAAAGAAGCATTGCCATTCAGAATGGAATATCTAAACATTTATTCTGAGATGCTTTTTGTACTTTCTTAGCCACTAGGATTAGCTGGTATCTCCTGGCATCAAACTTCTTCCTCAGAAGGTGAAACAGAAAGTCTTTTCTGAGGCTGGCTGTGTTGCTCTATGCACTGGTCTCTGTGTTTGGAGTAGACTCTGTGTCTAAATTCCAGTGAAAAGTGTTTGTAACACAATATATGTCTATCTTTCTGAAACTTACAATACTGGACTACCTCATCAGTGTTCCAGTCTCCTTTATATCTAATCCATATATCTACGCACATAAGTCACTGGTGCCTGTGGAGAGAGGAGGTACAGGGAGGGCCACCAAGAGGAACAGGGAGGAGGTAGAAGGAGGCACCCCATTAGCAATTAAAATTTTAGCAGGGACACCAAGGGGGCTGTGTACCTCCTGCGTGCTACCCTGAGTCACCTGTGTGTGAGCACACACACTTACGTTTCACGCTAAGGTTCTCTCCTCTGTTACACTAATGTAATGCTGGCAATACTACATCAATTTCAGTGCAAATACACCAGTCTTAATCTGGTGATGTGGAGTGGAGAATGAGGCTCTAGTTCTTATTTATTGATGTTTTCCTTGTGGGTCAAATGTGCCCCCTTTTTCTGCATAGGCCTGCCTACCACTATGGCTATGTCTACACTGCAGAGCTTTTCCGAGATATCTCTGGTATCCCAGAAAAGCTCTGCCACGTCCAAGGAACACGTCTCTTTTCCAAAAAAAGGTTGGAAAAACAGACAGGTTTTTTTGGCATCCCTGTAAACCTCGTTCTATGAGGAAGAAGGGATGTTCTGAAAGAGGGTTTTTTCCATGTGGATGGGCCAAATGTTGGAAAAGCCTCTTTTGGAGGAAAAGCGGAAAAAGATACGCAAATTGTGATTCACGATTTGCATAACTTTTTCTGACTTTTCTTCCTACATTTCCTTCTCCTATTTTTCCCCAGGGACTTTCAGCCATGTGGTACTCTTCTTCTGCTTCCCTGAATATTTTTTTCTGATAGGGATTTGGCAGTGCCAGTCCCACTGGTGAGACCAGCCTTTGAGAGCAGCACCTGTTTCTTCTCCTACTCCTACTGAGATAGTTAGGATTCCTCTCCTGGTTGTTTCATGCTTTGACATGTCTCATTTCCAGTGAAGAACATACACCATATGATGAGCGAGCTCCCAAACCCACAGCCAGTATCCTACAAGCAGCCAATGGTTCCCATATCACAGTTCACGAAACCAATTTTTTATAACAATAGCCAGAAAAAGAACACTATAAACAGCCTCAAACAATGAGCCATTAATGTTATTTTCAGTGAAAACCAAACTCCCTAATTATGGCTAAATAATTCACTTCCATCTTCTTACATTATTCACACTCAGGATGTTCATTCCACTTTCAGAGAGAGCACCAGTTCTGCAATATTCTCCTCCCCTTCAACCATTATAACTATATGAAATATACTGGGTCACACTAGTAGAATATTTTAAAGCAGAATGAACATTTTAAGTTTGGCCACAGTACATTTTTGAGCAAAATGTCATGTATTTTAAAGGAGGGGATTTCATAGTTAATCAATTCTACAAAAAAAAAAAGAGAAAAGTATTAAAAATCCAAATATATAGCCAATATCATTCTGTCATCCCTCTTGTTATTACCTTTGTAACAGTCAGAGTTTACACCATTAAACAACAGCAGTGTCTTCTGATTTATTTCATGGTGATACAATAAATCTGAATTCATTATATCACAATATGCTGCCCTGGAGAGGAATCAAGATTGTGATGTCACAAACTGAGCAATGTGCAATAGATTCTCCCTGGTGTAAATGGGCGTAACTCCACAATAATTTGGCTCTCTTGCCTGCTCTAAGGTCAAATATGAGCAGATTGACTATGAACCACCCTGTGTTTAAACACTTAAATGCTTTTCCTATTAGCAAATTATTCTAGACAAAAATAATGAAAAATATATGATGGACAAGCAGGCTTACCTTTATATACGTACTTGAACATTTTCCCCATTAAGAGTGTCTCTGCTTGAAATGTTTAGTTTTGTGGGGACATGAATATTTTGAAAATCCTGAATGCCAAAGTAGCTTATTCTGTTACAGCATTCTGCGATGGTTTTTGCATGTCCTTTTTCAGGAGTATGCTAAACATTGCTGTCCTGACTGCATTAGCATTAATCTCAGAAAGTTGTGTGTTTACACTGAAATGCTCTGCCCGGTGATGGATCAGTCTGTTTTTGTTTTGTTTGTTTTAAATACATTTGAAGCAGTGACCTTGCTCTGTATTAGAAATGATCTTCTGGATGCAGATGCAGTTCCTGTAGTGGTGTTATTTAATTATGCCTTTAGGGTCGGCTAGGTTTCCTGCCTTGCAAGCGGAGATTGAGGGGGATGGGAGCTACACTGCTGAGGAGATGATTCCATCTATCCATCATCTGTCTGGCTGGCTCTATATTATATCTTTATTTTTTTTTTTTTATTTATATGTACTTTTTTCCAATCACTTAATCCAGCCAGTTTATCCAAGCTGTAACACAGACAGAGCCTGGAAACTGATTTAAAATGAGGGAAATGGTCTAGAATCACATTCCAGCTTCTTTATGAAATCCTTCAGTACTGCTCCTTCTTCTCACTTCACTGAATTGTCTTCTATCCACCTAGGCATTTCATTGTGATTATTATTGTAGTGGGCTCCACTGTAGTTTTTACTGGCACTAACTTCCATCTAAGTATCCCTTCAAGGGGAAGCTGATGATTTACTGCTTGAGTGGAGCTGAAATTCACATTCCAGGAAAGGGAAACTGCTACCATTTTGCTACTGTGAGTGTCTGTATAAGATGGTGTCTGCCTCCCTTGGAGAGTTCTGGCAGTGCAGACTTTGCAGGAGGAGTGCATGATGCAGGTATTGGGACCCCTAATGGATTCCTGCTGCTATTTGTGGGGTATTTGACTTTTCTCTCACCATCCAATCAATGTTAACCCAGCTGTACCAATGATGTTCTGGGTCTTTGCATGAATGCAACAGCCTATTCACTGGCTATTTCAGTGCACTGGTATGTGCAGTATAATGCATTTGAGGGCTGGAGCAACAGCTGTAGCCTTTTTTTGTTCTTCAGTAGGCAAGAGAAGGGATCTGAGGAGATTATAAATAAAGAATGGAGGATAAGAGGAGGTTAGGAAAGGACAAGTTCTCTATTCCCTCCTGTTTTTTTGTTAATGGGTTGTGTGTGTGTGTGTGAGAGAGAGAGAGATCTGTGTGTGTGTGTGTGTGTGTGTGTGTGTGTGGAGAGAGAGAGCGAGCGATCAACCCCAGTGCAGTCTGTGAACTATCACATCACATGTACCCCCAAAGAGACACAGATACTACAACCTCAGTTTCATGCCAATCAGTGCAAGGCCTGTGGCCAACAAGCCCTTTTCTATCCATGATCTCATTGCCAAAGCATCACCCAAAGTCAGCATCACAGAATGGTAAATGGGTAATACGATAGATGTTTGTTTCATGCACTCAGTTCCGTTTTTTACTACAGATCATCAAGACCCAGGTAGGACAATCTGAAGGAGCAGCAGTTATTCTGTTTCCTGTCAGGCTCAAATATTGGAAAAGCTTCAGTGAGTGTTTTGTTTTGTTTGTTTGTGAGTCCAGAGACAAGACTGGCCAGTGCAGCCCACTAATCTACACATCCACAAACAGTATCCACTTGCTAAAAGAGCTAAGAGGACATTGTCCACCATAATGATAAAGTTCACGAGAATCATAGTTTTAGAAGTCTTTAGCATCCACTCAGCCTGTGCCTTTGATTCAAGTTCATGATGGCTCTGTTTAAACACTGCACCTCAGATTTCTCAGGGACTCATGGAATCAAGTGCAAAATTCATACATTTGTCCAAACTTTCACTCAGTTTCTTCAAACACACAGACAAAATTAACCCTATAAACTAAACCAGCTATTTCTATTAGAGGTTTGAAAGGATGGAAATGAGATACTGATACTTGCCGTTTTAAATACCTAGAAAATACTCGATACTATGGTGATAGAAGTCACCGAGTGGCTCTTTGTTCTACGTGCACTTCTTTGTCTACTACATAATTCCATTACTTCATTATATAACTTGTATGCCACTCCTATGGAGAAGTAGGACTAGGATGTTATTTTCATTTCATAAACTTTTAAATTAATTTAATCAAACAGTGACACAGATTTAGTTTTATAATAGTGCTTTGTTAATGTCTCAGAAAATGTCATTACTTTTAGTGAATTTCAAAAATATTTTCGGAGAAAAAAGTTTACTACAGTATTGTGAAGAGTAACTTTTTAAGAAACAATGAACTCTGCATCTCTGTACAATCTAATACAGATTATTTTCTTTTGGAGATGCATGCATGAATTCCTCCATTACCTGTGACCATTAGCATCAGCCATTTCTGCATTTTTAAAAAAAATATAGGAACCATTAAACTCATCATAAATGTGACACTATTCAGTGGCAACCTCATTGCTCCCTAGAGTCTGGGCTAAAGCAAAGGTGACCACTGGAGTTATTGCAATTCCTCTATGAGGAGCTAGAGATAATAGAGCACAAGTTTCCTTGTCTAAGAATTATATTCAGCACATCATTTTAATAATCCTTCAGTCATTTAAATATTTAAAGACTCACTCTAGCCTTTGAATAAGAAAAATCCTTTAGGTAAATGGCAAATAAAGAAAGTTAATGCACTAAACGATTGGGAGCTCTGACCTACTAGGCATAACTAGACTTGCTGTTTGATTCCTATAACTGGAATGTCAATTTAGAAAACAGCCATTATAGAGGTGAGAGAGGAGACGGGCCAGCAGTATAAGCTGTATGTCAAAAACATTTGCCATACCTATGAGCGGGAATATAATGATGAAGTGAGTTGTGGTTAATTACTAAGTGGCAGGAGTGGTGGGGGAGGCAAACTCTTGAATTTGTAATCATCAAATGCTGCATACATCACGTACCATCCCCATACATCTGCTGTGTGGCAAGTGCAGTTCAATTAGTTATGGATCACCAAAAAGAATCTTAGCACATAACAAAATGCAATGGAACTGGCATTTTTCCAAGTTCTGACATCTAGGGAAACCTAACTGGACACACAGAGATTCAATGGATGGCAACATCTGAAAAACAGTAGTGCTGAGAGGACTAAGAGGATGATATTGGCAGAAAATTAGATATGCCCTTGCCATACAGTGTTGCCCCTCGCCCCCCAAAAAAGCCAATGGAATTTTTGGGAATCCTGTGAAGAATCATTTAATAAAACATGAAGTTAACAATCCTCTGTGTAACACTGGTGAAACCAAACTTGGGGCCTGGTCTCGTCTTCCAAGATAAGGTAGAGGTGGGGTGTGTATGTGTGTGTGTGTGCACGTAAGATAGAACAGACAGACACACACGCCCCTAAGATCCAGTCCCCTACGCCAATAATTCTTTCATTATTTACCACAGTGCAACAGCTTCAACAAGTGAGACTGATGTAATTCCTACATCAGATTATCTCATGGCCCAATGGTCCAAGCACTTACCTATAAGGTGACAAATTGCTATTCAAATTCCTCTTCCCCTTAGGCGGAGGGAGGATTTCAGCTAGAGTCTCCTTTGTCCCAGGTGAGTATCTTAACCACTGGGCTAAAAGTTACTGGAAGGTGCTGCTGTTGTGGAGATCAAAACCTACCAGGTCAGCTGAGTTAGGAGAGTGAATACCAATCTTTGCCAGCATTTGGATTGCTCTGGAGCTAAGAGGGGAGATGGATAGACAGACACCTAGTGGTGGGGAGAGGCAGCAGTTTGCATGCTCAGAAGTAGAAACATAGGCATGTTAGGAACCTGTCAGGGTACATCTATACTGCATGCTTATTTCTGGAAGAAATACTCCTAAATACAGGAGGCCCCAGACTTGCGACCACCCGAGTTCCAACCCCCCTGCACTTACAACCATTTTTGTAAGTGTGGAAGGAGCTGGAAACCCCCGACTTACATCCTTGGCCCACATTTATGATGGCGCATGGCACCTAACATAAATGCAGGTTCGAGTTATGACAACCCCGACTTGCGATGCTTCCCCTGGAACCAATCGCATCGCATGTTGGGGGCCTCCCCTAGCTTATTTTGAAATAGCACATCTACACAGCAAATACCCATCAAAATAGCGCTGAGATATTTTGAAATAGAGTGTCCACACTCATTGGACGATGAATCTCATTTAAGGGCACCTGGAAGCATTTCAGGCAGCACATCAGGGCAGCATTCTTCCTGGAGCTGCTGCCTTAGGCTATCTGAGGCAGGAGCTTAAAGAGACCCCACTCTATAGCCATGTCTTAGGGACAGCAAAGCCTTTTCTCTGCCTGCTGTGGTTGCCCTTCTGGAAACCTCAGCTCTCTAGACATGGAGCCGGACCTGCCTCCCAGCAGTCAACCGTTCTTCTAGGTTGCACTGCACCTCTTGCAGCACTTTCAGTGGGCTGCCTTCCTGGCCCTGCAGGAACACAAAACCCCCAGCTCATTGCAGGAAACTGCCTCAGCCCTCTGCAGGCACTGCTCATGTAGTACAACGCCACCCGCTCTTCCCTGCACACTATGCACCACTGCTTCTGGCATCTGGACACCAATTCTGACAGGTGGGACTGGATTGTTACAGAGTGGTGGGATGACCAGCAGTGGCTCTAGAATTTCCGCATGAGGAAGGACACCTTTCTGGATCCGTGTGAGTAGCTCGCCCCTGCCCTCAGGTGACAGGACACCCACATGAGACCCATCATCCCCCTCCAGAAGTGGGTCGCCATTGCCATCTGGAAGCTCACCACACCAAACAGCTACTGCTCTGTGGGGAACCAGTTGTGAATGGGGAGATCAACTGTTGGGGTCATGGTCGTACAGATATGGTGCTCTCGTGCCATTGTCCCAGGAGGGTGGTAAACTTCTGGAATGGGGTTCCTCAGGGAAGGACGGGGTATGGGGTAAATAGGGGTTGCTCCTGGTCTGTGTGAGGCGAGGGGGAGGGGGACTCATGGACCTCCCAAAGGCCCTGGCACCACTGTGATTCTCTGTTTGTCTCCTTCTACTGGTGGTGAGGGCCATCAACATAGTCCTACTGTACAGGGTCATCAACCTGGGTGATGTGGACCCCATTGTTCCTGGCTTTGCCACCATGGGTTTCTCCAACTGTGGTGGAGGTATTGATGGCACCCATATCCCCATCTGGGCCCTTGATCACCGGGCATCTCAATACATCAACTGCAAGGGGTACTTTTCAGTGGTCCTGCAGGCCCTCATTGACCACCGTGGGCAGTTCACAGACATCTATGTTAGGTGGTTGGGGAAGGCGCACGATGCCCACATCTTTCACAACTCCAGCCTCTTCCAGAAGCTGCATGCCGGCACTTTTTTCCCCGACTGCACCTTCAGGGTTGGGGATGTGGACATGCCAGTCTGTATTTCAGGGAACACGGCCTACCCTCTGCTCCCCTGGCTAATGAAGCCCTATACTGGACACCTGGATCAAAAGCAAGGGATGCTTCAATGCCAGGCTCAGCAGGGCCCACATTGAGGTGGAGAGCACCTATGGGCATTTGAAGGGGAGATTCCACTCCCTCCTCAGCCACCTGGATGCCAGGGAGCAGAACATCCCCCAAGTGGTGGTAGCACTTTGTGTACTTCAAAATATTTGTGAAAGCAGGGGAGAGATGTTCCTCCCAGGGTGGGAGACAGAGGCTGACCTGATCGTCAAGGCCTTTCAAAAGATGTGCATGGGGGCTGTGCGCATCCCGGGGATCCAGAGGGAGAGTTTTACACAAGGACCCCAGTGACACTCTCCCCTGGGCCTTCCCACAAGGAGACTGTGCATTGCCCCTTTTTACCTTTCCTCCCACACCCCTTCCTTCCCCTGCCCTCCCTGCCTCCCCTACAGAGACAATAAACTACACTTTTGTTTTAAAAAAATAAACACTTTGGTTTTATTTGGGATAAATGTAGCTGGGGAAAGAACCTTGGAAGGAAGAGGAGGGAGCAGAAATGGGGAGGAGGGGAGAAGAGAGGCTCAGGACTGAGGCTGGGAGTGGTGCTCGTCTCGAGTGATCCCACCTGCCTTGTGTGCAGGGCCCTCGGTGGCCACAGGGGTGGGGGTGGGGTGGGGAAGAAGCAAGACAGGCGGGAGCTGGGTCAGGAGCTGGCACATGAGTGGCAGCAGGAGTGGGCACCATGGTGGCAATGACTGCTTGGAGAGCTGCACAGATGATCTGGCCCTGCTCCAGCAGCTCCTGCCAGGTCTCTCAACACAGCTGGAGATCTTCCTCCAGTCTCTGGTCCTGCCGATCCATGGCGCACCACAGGGCTCGCAGAGTGGCAATATGCTCCCTCTGCAGATCCTCCTGTGGTGTCTGATGCTGGTGGGTCACGTGGGGTTGGGAGACTAGCATGGGAGATGTCAACCACTCGCCTCTCGCAGCTGGTCCAGCTATGCAGGAGAAAGAGAAAGGCAGTCATCCCAGGATACAGGGTGCCTGAAGCCCAGACCTCATCTCTGAGCCAATACTGAAAGGTCTCAGGTCAGACAAAGGCGATGTGCTTAGAGCAAAGCCGTCTGTGGCCTAGACAGTGGGCCCCTTCCTACAGAGGCACAGATTTCCAGGGGGATGACTCACTACCCCCACATCCCAGAGACAAGCAGGCATGGAAATGTGCCAACCAGACTGGGAGCCTGTGGGTGGGAGGAGGGCCACAAAGTGGCTGGGCTTCCCTCCGTGCCATGCACATGCTGCTTCCGGCAGTGGTGGTGTCCCACATGGAGAGGACTTGTATCCCTTCCCGCTGGAGGCAAGGGGGGGCAGGGTGTTGGGGGAGGTGTGTGTGAGAGGCAGATGCTCCTACAACTCGTCACTCTGTCCCTGGGAGCAGATGCTGCCCTGAGAAGTGTGGGCATGTGTGATGAGTGTGCATGTGTGCACATGTGTGTGTGCGTGTCTCCATGTCCCTAGCTTTCTTCTAGTGATGGCTTGTGGGGGGAGGGGAAGGGTATCCCACCCCGGTGTCGCGAGTAAGGCAGGTCTCTCCACACACCCTGTGAGCAAGAGCTCAAGGGTCCTCTGTGGCAGCCTCCTGGGGCCAGGTGCTCTGGACTGGTGCTCCACGTGCACAGGCTGCTGCATAATTCGCAGCCTGAGATCACACAGCAGCCCCTCACCGCCCACAGCTTCCACCCGTGTGTGTCTATGGAAACTAACGACATTCACCTGATGGGCCTGCCACAGCATCGGATGAAGACTGGGAGACATCCAGGGTCGGGGGGGTACCGGCTCCAGGGAGAGCAAGTCCTCCTGGCTGGCAGGTACTGTAACACTGCTAGGCTTGTCTGGCTCCTCCTCCTCACTGTCTCTGCCCCCGGGGAGGGCAACAACAGGCATCTCCAGTCCACTACTGGGGGAGGAGAAGGGACTGACCCACCACCTAGGATGCGATGGAGCTCTCTACGGTAAAGGCAGGTCTGGGGTGCCACCCCGGAGTGGGAGCAGCATTCCCTGGCCTTGGCATAGCCCTGCCTGAGTTCCTTAACCGTCATCTGCACTTGCTCCTGGGTGAGGATGTGGTTTTTGGTGCCCAGGGTCTTGGCCATCTGGCCATAGACATCCTCATTCTTGTGTCTGGTGCGGAGATTCTGGAAGTCTGCCTCCTCGCCCCAGACCTCTGTGAGGGCCAGATCTCCGCACCAAACCAGGAAGGCGCGTGCCTTTTTTGTCCTTTGGCAGGATCCTGGGAGCTGGCTGCCTGCTCAGCTGCAGCTGTGGAGGGCTCAGATGGAGCACAGTCGTGGCTCGTGTCAGCAGGGACAGCTGTGCAGGCTGCTGCTCTGTGGCTCAGGACTGTCAGGGCCTATTGTGTGCCACAAGCCTTTTCCCCTGAAGCTGCACCTTTAAGGCCTGCTGGGGAAGGAGTACCATAGAGTTTTGCTGAATGTGGACAGAGGGGCCAGCAGGGCACCTGTGGGAAGAGTTGGAGGACAATTATTTCAAAATAACTCCAACCGTGCTGTCTACCCATACCCTTTTCCAAAATAACTATTTTGCATGGGCATTATTCCTCACAGAATGAGGGTTATAAACTCTGAAATAAGCCACCCACTATTTTGATACTATTTCGAAATAGCAGGCTTGTTGTGTAGACGCTCATGTAGATATTTCAAAGTAATGGTAGTTATTTCGAAATAATCCTGCTGTGTAGATATGCCCTTGCTGAAAAAAACATGAGCACTGAGATAGTAAAGAGGGAATTTTGTGCATTGCAGTGGTCTCAAAATGGGACCTCAGTGCCTAAAAAACACATGTAAGTACCTCACTCCTTTTGAGCATGCAGGCCTAAGAGCTTTCAGTGAGATACTGAATGTTCCCAACTCCCATTTATTTGGGAGTGAGGGCACTCTCACTTTGTAGGAATTGACTCTTAGTGTGCTGTGTACAGTTCTGGACACCTCGTTACAAGAATGATGTAGACCTGTTGGAGGACAATTCAAAGTAAAGTGACACCACTTATTACTGAAGGGAATGATTTGTGAGGAAAGATTTGAGTGATTTTAATCATTTCTGTGTCTTGACACTGTGGGAATCTTCCTACCAGCAGGTGGTGACAAGAAATGAAAGGCATTTTTTTTAATATCGACCACAATAAAAGAGTTGAGGAAAAACCACTTATGCCCTTTCTCCTGCAGGAGGAACAAACTCTCTGGCTAAGCTCAGCTTTCATCTGTTTTGCTTTCAGTTTATTTTAAACCTTTATTCTTACCTGTTTTAAATTGGCAGGTTTAAGTGTGTATATTTTCCCTGCAGAGATTGTTTATTATTTTTCAGTGACTGAGGGGCAATGTGATAGCCGAATAGAAATATTTGAAGTATATAATTATCAAGAAAGGAATTGTGGTTCTGGGATTTATAACCAGGAATAATAAAATTAAACTGGGCAAGGGACAGTGAGGGCTTGGAAATCAGTAAAAATAGTGTCTCTTAATCTTTCTGTGCTCTACCTGAGAAAGAAATCTGGTTATTGATACCCAATTTTGTCAATCTGCTTTGCATCATCTTTTCCTGTTTACTGAAACAGGGGATTAGTTGTATTGGGTATTTTTACATTATCTCTGTATGCCCATTTTTAAATGAAATTTCAATTTTTGTACTTCACAACCTCTAAAATGATCTGTTTGGAATGTCACTAGAGGTTAATTGAGACGTCACATGGCAATGCTATCTTTATAATTAGGACTTGGAGAAATCTGATATTAACTCTGGGACAATTCAGTCGGATATTTTTCTGTCGGGGTTTTTTGATGACATTGAAAATTAGTTAGAGTTTAAAATTTAAGATGATCATGTTTGTCTTAAAATCCATAACATTTTACTATTTTTCTTAGAAGTACCATGATGCTATACTGTTTAGATTTTGTTCTAGTTGACTTTTTTACTCTCACAACAAAATAAGTTTGCACCATGTCTTTGTTTTTATTTTGGTAACTGGAATAGGGTGACAGGGGTTTATTTATTTATTGTGTTCCCTCTTGGTTTGGATCAGTTTAGGGTTCTCTTCTAGGCTATTTCCTGACAGAGTATTTGGAGTTAAATAGCTATGTATATGGGAGTGTCAGTAATCATTGTCCTTTACCTACAAATGAAGTGTTTTATTCTGTGTTCCCCTTCTGTGTTCTGCATAGGGGAAAGTGTGGTGAACTCCAAGGTACAAAGGAGTGTGTGTCCACTGAAGAGTGAAACAAGCATAAGAGTGATTCTCCTTGAGTTGTAAAGGCCACTCATATCAGAAAGATCTCAATGTGGGTGAGATAATATCTTTTATTGGCAGTCATAGGGGGCTGAGAGGGAGCCCTAGGGTCTCTCATGGCTCCATCAGCTGATGCTGTTTGGCACGGGGTGCCTTGTACCATAAGCCCTTCTCCAGAAGTCTGCTGTTTTAAGCTCTTCAAGAGAAGTGGTGCAGTGGAGCTGGCTGGTGTGGCCAGAGCAGCCAGAAGTGCAGCTGTGAGAGGCCTCTGGAGGCCAATTATTTCAAATGAGCAGCACCGGAGCATCCACACTAATGCTATTTCGAATTAACAATTTCAAAATAAGCATTATTCCCTGAGGAAATCAGGCGTGATTTTTCAAAATCACCAGCCTGTTATTTCAAAATATAAGGCTTGGTAGTGTGGATGCTCCACTGGTTATTTTGAAATAAGGGGGGTTATTCTGAAATAACTCCCTAGGGTAGACCAGGGCTCAGGTGCCCAGGACTACTCATTAATAAAACATTGAGTTACTGCTTCTCTGTGGCCCTATTAAAAATAGGAAATCTTATTGCTGATTTCTGTGAGTGTGAAAGTTACCAATGAGTTGAAATAGGGTAGTTATGAGTCCCACAACTAAGCTCTTGATCTTGAACGAGAAGTGAGGTGGAGTAGTAGAGTTGTCATGGAGTGGCTAAGCTATTCAGCTGGATATGAAGTTACTATGTTGTGAGGCTGGTGAGGGATGTATGTGCCACCAGAAAATGACTTTTAGTGTTCCTCATGTCAATAGCATAAATGAGGGTTCAACATCAATGCATCCGATATGCTCCTGCTTAGGTTCTATATGCCCATGGAGTAGCAGATGTGGGCACAACTACCAGCTCAAGGTCAAGGTGCGTTGTGCAGTTCTGTGCCCAGGAGGCCTATTTTATCTAATATAATGAAGGCATTTGTAAGTAAACGTGCAATATCACCCACCCTTCAGGAGTGCATAAAACATTTACTGGGTCAAATCCCCAAAAGCTAAAATATTGATCTGTGTGCTAATGGTTACATAGGGCTAGGTGTACTTTTATTGTGCTATTTCTGTATTTTTCTATAATAAGCAGTTTAACTCAGTAGACCTCCTTTTTGGCTGTCTGCCTTTGCCTTTGTATTATCTGACAGCTCAGCATCAGAGCCTGGTGGAAGAATATTAAGTTCTCTCTAGAGTGACACTGAAATTATTTTGATGTGACAAAGACATTTTAAGAGCATCACAATAGCCTTCATGAAAGGAAGTTTTGTCTAAATAAGGACTTTAGCATCAGACCATTGGTTGCAAAGATGTGTATTGTAAAACCACATTTTCCTGGCTATTTAATGGACTCTTCAGAAGCACACATTAGCAGCCATCATTCTATTTCTATAAACTCTGAACATAATTAAAGGACTATCTTTTGTTTTGCATTTATATTGCTTGCCATTATACTGCATTAATTTCTAATATGATTACACTGAGTCCATAATGCAGTATTTAGTTAACCTTTCAACAAACTTACTTATGCTGACCATTACCAAATATTCTTCACAGTAAATAAAGATAAAAATTTGAAAAACTATATATGCTTCAGTCTGTAGTTCAGAAATTGGCAAATGTATTTAAATCTCAGTTCAAAATGTAGTGATTCCTGTCTATAAATCAGCTGTAGTTTAATAAATCTAAAAGAAAGTACAAATGTCCAAGTGTATGTCTACACTGCACAGCAATTTCCAAAGGTATCCCGAAATAGCTCCCCCATGTTTACACAAGCCACTTGTTATTTTGAAATATTTTTTGAAATAACAGATGCACTATTTGCCATCTGAGTAAACCTCATTGCATGAGGGTTAAAGGACGGCTCAAAATAGCACATTATTTCAAAATTTGGGGCTGTTTAGATGCGCCAAATTTCAAAATACACTACTTCAGAATAAGCTATTTAAAATAAGAAACGCAATTTGCATAGCTTAAATTGCGTATCTTATTTCGAGTTTAGGGTGCTGTGTAGACACACCCCAAATTTCTATTCTATGCAGCGGATTACAGAATTACAATATCTAATTACAGAAACAATCTGTAATTAAATTTCAAACCATCAGGTTTAGTTAGGATATGTAATTCAGCATGCACTATATTTGCATTATATACCTAGATGTCAAAGATTTGGGGTAAAATTTTAGAAATTAGTCTCCTAATCTAATCAGTTCAAAACTCTACCCTTCATTTATAAAAGCTCCATATATTTGTGATATTTTATACCAGGGATGTAATCATTCTTGAGAGACCAGTAAAAGCAGATTTTTGCCTATATGCAGAGTCAGTATTTTCTATTTAAGTATTTGCCTTTGTGGATCCTTTTGCAGGACTGGGGCCCATATAGTTCCCTCTAAGCTGCTGTCACTGTGGAGAAGGGCTCCTCCCCCAGCCAGGCAGTTCCATGTGCAAGTCCTGAGCAGTGTTCCCTCTAACATTTTCCATCTTAGAGGGAGTTTTGTCTTCTGCACCAATATTGACATGATGTGCACTTGTTCGGATGCGTGCCACTGTGGACCCCCACCAGTTACGAACAAAACATATATATATATATATATAATATTTAAATTGTTATGTAAGAAAAAATAGTAAAACAAGGATTAATTAACAAGGTGCATGACCCTGCACCCACCCACCCTGAAAACCACCCAGCTTGGCCCCCAGTCTCACTCCCACCCAGCCTTGCTCCCACGGTTCCTGCATTCATGGGTTCCCTTACATCCCCATCCTGTGCAACCTTTACCACTAACCCTGCATTATGTCCCCTTTGCCCCTAACTTCTGCACAGTGTCCCCTTTCATCCCAACCCCTGCACTTTCCTTCCAGCTGTGCCTCCCACCTCCACCCTGTGCTTCCAACGTGTCCTGCCATGATATTCCCCTGCCCAGCACCTTCCACCCCTTTTACCCAGAAACACACATGCCCAGTTGCCCCTCACCCTCTGGCTATGGCACCTTGGGCATGGGCCCAGTTTACCCCACCCCAAAACCAGCCCTGTGACAGGGCAGCCGGCTGCCGCACAGCTCTGGTCCAGCCCAAGCCCCAGCTGCCTGCCATGTGGTAGATCATGCCCCAGCCCCAACCACTGGAGATGCTGCTACCGCTCCCCATGCAGCAGCTCTGGTCCTAGCCTCTGGAGCTGCCACCATCGCTCCCCATGCGGTGGTTCTAGCCCCGGTCCCTGGAGCTGCTGCCATTGCTTACCATGTGGCGGCTCTGGCCCTGACTGCTGAAGCTGCTGCTGCCACCACTACTCCCCATGCAGCAGCTCAGACCCAGATCCAGGCCCCAGACACTGGAGCAGCTGCCACTGCCCACCCTGTGGCAGCTCAGGCCTGGGCGCCAGCCACCGGAGCAGCACCCCCCCACACAGCCTGACCTGGCCTCAGCTCCAGTCCTGGGGAAGGGCTAAAGTTAGGGCCAGGGATGTGTGGTGGCTGCCCAGCTGCTCCTGGGGCAGGACAGCCACCCCACATGTGCCCCGCCACATCCAGCCAAGGCTATGCCCCTTCCAGAAGCACAGAGCTGTCTCCCTCCCGCACACACATTGCTCAGGAGCAAGTTGATTCTGTCAGCTCACATGGATATTCCTTATTTATAACATGAAATTACAGTGCAAGGAGATGGTGACCATCTTAAACAAAGTAGTAAGGACTGTGTAGGGATATATTTCTTTTTCAAAATAGAACATTAGAAAGAAATCTTTTACTTTAGCTTGAAAGTTATACAGAACTGTGTATTTTTATATTGCCACCTCTTTCTCTAACTGCCATATTTTAACACTTTCATAGTCCATCACTTTTCCAACAAAGAATGTGACAAAGGTCCTTCACTACTGTATGAGTCATATGTAATGGTGTGAAAGTTCTTTGTTTTTCTTTTAGAAGTATAGAGATACATAATCTTTTCAAAAATGCTCTTTGCTATTCTGAATAGTGCTGAACGCTGCAATGGCCCAGCAGTATGTTAGGAAGAGGATGTTTTTCTCTCACACTGTCACACCAGTCACTTGTGTTATTGATACTTAGTTTTTACTAAAGCCAGGTGCACATTTTAAACACTGTACAAACATAATGGATATCTTTCCTTTTTTGAAAAAATTACATTTTTCCCAAGTCCCCAATTCTTATATTTGAAGACCTCGGTCATTCTCCTATACTTCCCTACACTAGGGGTGTGTCTAGACTACAGGGTTTTGTCGACAAAAGTGGACTTTTGTCGACAAAACTATACCTGCATCTACACTGCTGCTGAGTTCTGTCAACATAACGTCGAAAGAACTCAGCAGTTTTGTCGACGGCTGTAAACCTCATTCTACGAGGAATAACGCCTTTGGTTGACAGAGTTCTGTCAACAGAAGGCGTTATTGCATCTACACTGTCCTTTGTGTCTACACTGTCATGTCAACAAAGTGGCTTGCTTTGTCAACAGAACTGGATGTAGTCTAGATGCTCTTTGTCGACAGAAGCTTTGTCAACAGTATCTGTCGACAAAACTTCTGTCAACAAAGGCCTGAAGTCTAGACGTACCCTAGATGTATACTATTCAAATGTGTTAATATTTAAGTAACCCTTTTTAGTAGCAGGTTGGCAGGGGTAACAAAGTACCATAAGTTTAATGGTAAAACCTCTGGAAGTTTTGTCATGGAAATCACAGGCATGGCAAATAAAGGGCCATAATTATCACTTCCTGGTGAACCATAATCTTTGTTGGTTTAAAACTATAATATATGTGTGAGAAGTACTCTGTAAAATCTATTTAAAGGGGAAGAAAGTAGTTTGTGAATAGAAACCCACTTCTAGTGCTAGCTTTGTCAGAGAGTGAAATAATCTGGCAAAAAGAAAAAGGAATTGGCTCCCATGGCTTCAGCACAGCTATGCCTATTAGCAGAGCCTGAGGATCTGGCATCATGACATTAGTTTGCATGAGGGAATAATCCTCATCATAGACTCCAGCTTATCTCAGTGGGAGATGATAAAAGAAACTGAGGCTAGATTATTCCCCCACATGTACACAAGGAGACTATGCAAAAAATTATTCTTCCCTTGCCTGCATGGAAAAGGTAAATTCTGTAATGACACCATCTTTCTGCCTTGTATTCCTGTAGCTGTATCTTCATTGGTGCTTCACTATATGTTAGTGGGAGTGGTCCTGCACTGTTGAAAAGTCCTGCTTCCCTCTTCTGCTGTTGCTAGAACCCAGCCAATGGCAGGATGGCTCTGTGGGGAACAATTTCAGTAATGGGGCATGAGAAGATGTTCTGAAGGGCAGCCATCCTTAAAAATGACCCTGGCCTCTAAAGACAGGGAATTGGATTTTCCCTTGGATTTTCAAGATCTTTCTATTTCATTCCCTCTCTAGAGGACAACAACGTATGTTTCTTCTGCCCTGCCCCTGTGCCATGGTTTTGTTGCAGGAGGAGCTGATTTGACAGGAAGTTATTAAAGCAGACACCACCTACATTAGGAATTCCCAAAGAATAAACAATGTCCTTGCTAATTAATTCATTTGTGTTTGATTCTCCCCACAGTTCCATCACTGTCACCTGTGATTATTAGAACAGAAAGCCCCATATCTTTGTCAGATGGTCACCTCCTGTGTTTACCAGTAGGCCACTACGTATTTTATCTCTGGAATGAAAATAAGAGATGTTCATTAAGAAAGCTTACAAGGAACTGCAAAATTGCATCATCCTCACACACCAACCAGAGCGTGTAGGTGCAATAACAACAAAAATACTAGCTTCCTAGTGAAAACTGGGGATAACAAATAACTTATGCAAAAATATTGTTTTGATTATTGAATTTATGAAATTTTGTGCTTACTTTCTGGTTTGCAAATCCTATGACAGTTTTGCTGCAGCTTATTGGACTCAAAATGTCATAATAAATGAGGATTTCATTAGAAAAAATAGGGCACCACATTTTCCAATCCATCAGATTCACCCTGAATTGTTCAACTGGTGCCAAATGAACTTAAACTGGCCACACCTCCCTACCAGAATATTCCCCCTGACTAGAGAAGCCCTCTGCTGACAGAATATTGATGGAGACTGTTCTTGCACTCAATCTCTGGGAGAAGAGATGGGAAAGAGTAAATTAAGTGAAAATTCAATCCTCCAGTAGTGCAAGATCACTAAGGCTATGTCTAGACTACAGAGTTTTTCCGGGATACCAGAGTTATCTTGGAAAAACTCCACCACGTCCAGGGAAAGTGTCTGCTCTTCCGACATTTTTTGCAGAAGAACAGACATACTCTTTCAGAAGCCTTGTCTTCCTTGTGAAATGAAGAAGAAGGGCTCTTCCAAAAGAGGAGGTTTTTCTGAAATTTGGCCCAATATAGAGCCTCTTCCAAAAAAACATTGCGTACATTTTTCCAATAAAAGGCAGCAGCCTAGATGTAGCCTGAGGGAACTTACACCAGTGGCATAAAGAACAACTCTAACATACATCATGACTACATGGTCCAGAATCATAGAGCTAGAACTAGCTCTGCACAGCTCTCTCCTTTTTATAAAGGAGATTCTCACAATTCGAGCAATTGCTGTTCACTGTTCTGCATATTCATGGAGATCTCCTGTCCTGTGCTGGGCCAGGGGGACATCTGGGGTGAGGAGTCTCAGGGAACTCATCGTGGTTCTTGGCCCCTGCAGTGAGTTCCCCATGGCTCACGGTAGCTGCAGTGAGTTTGGGAGCCGTGAGGAGCTCACCACGAAGGCCGGGAGCCATGACTTCCAGTATTCATAAATTTCTCTATTTTCAGTGGATGTCTGAATGCATCCACCATGAATGTTGAGGATTTCCTGTACTAAATGTGAGTAGAATGGAGAGTCTCACCCAAGATCTTCACAGTGACGGAAAAAAAACATTAAATAGGATACTTATAAATATTTGTATTAGTTTATTTCCCAACTGTTATCACTGCTAGCAACTGTCACTGAGTAGATTTTCAGTAACTAAAAGAAATACACAGGGAGTTAGCCTAGTAGTTGTTCCAAACATTGCTACTGAATCTCAACAAGGGGAAGGAAACAAAAATAAACATTTATAAAAGAGTTTAGCTTGTTAGAGAAGAGTCCCCCCAGCTTCTAATGGGAACTTCAATTTTTCAGAACAATCCATAGATGCTATCTCATGGCTGTCATAGGGAAATTACTTTTGCAGAAATGTGCCAGGAGCTCTGGGAGGAGATGCAGAGCATGGAAGTGTCCTGAATCCAATAATGCATCATTGATACAAAGTCATTTCTCATTTTCACTTAAAAAAATAAGCCACCCAACCCAAAAATTATGCACTGAGAAAATATTTGACATTATTCTGTAAGATAACATGAAAACTCTGTCAGTTCTAAACTCAAACATTCTTATTCTCCCTAAAAGTAATTTGCTCTCCATGCATGAGTAAACTGCTGTTTTGTTTTGTGCAACTCCAGCAGTATGTATTTTGCTTCCTGCTCAACAAAGTCAGTGTGAAAGTAAATATATAAATTACTTTTGGCTCTGACCTGCAGTTTCAGAGTTTGGGAAAGAAGTCTCTTTATTATACATATTTTTAGTATATTTTTCAGAACTACATCTAGGCTGCGGGACTAGAAAAATGATCAATACACTGAGTAGGAGGGCAACAATAGTCACAACAAGAGGTTTAGAAAAAACTTAACATGAAGAGAAGATGAGTAACTGAATATATATTAAACCAAGAGAAAATATGAGAAAACAGTGAATATCTCTCTAAATTTCTACATGTAATAAAGATATTAAAAGGATATTTTTTCTCTGTAGTGTCTCCAGGTACAAGAATAAATAATGGCCTGGAATTAAGAAAGTAAAAATGGAGGCCTAACAGTAGGAAGCATTTTGTAGCCTAGAGGTCAGGGTGAACTATGGCATTCAAGACAAAGCTACAAAGAAAACTAATGGGAATTCCCAAATTTAATACATGCTGCTGTGTTTGATATGCAAAGCTATGTATGCTAAATGCTTGAAAAGGTTCTTTCTGCCTATTGTTTTCTAGTCTCAGAGGGGTAGTCGTGTTGGTCTGTAAGGCTCTATTTACACTGCATCCTAACCTCAAAATAAGCAAACTGCACAGCTTATTTCGAGTTTTTTCTAAATAGCGTGCTATTTTGAGACATCCCTTAACCCTTGTGGATGCCAAAATAGCCCGCCCCTTATTTTGAAAAATATTTCGAAATAATGGGTGGCTTGTGAAGACATGGGGTAGCTATTTCAGGATACCTCTGGTATCCCGAAATAACTTTGATGTGTAGACATGCCCTAACTATAAAAACATCATTTTTTTAAAATGAGTAGTTGTGGCACTTTCCAGACAAAAATATATGTAGAGTATCATGACCTTTTGTGGGCAAAACCAACTTCTTCAGATGAGATGATTTTGAGTGGGAAAAAGGGGAGAACACTCAGAATAAGAAGGGAGAAAGAAAAGAAAAAAATATTTTCCTGTCAAGTGTAGTCCTGGTGCTAATGAGGCTAATTGAGTGGGCTGGAAGTGTCCCATACTTAGCTTTTATTGGCAATAGGGTGTTGAATGTAAGGAAAGCTGCTATAATAATATGTTAACCAGTTCAAGACTTTGTTCAGACAAAGTGAGAAAGTGTCAAATTTGCATATGAAAGTCAATTCTGTTCTCTCTCTCTCTGTAACTGGCTTGTGAAATTCCTTTGTAGAAGAATGGCTACTTTGAAGTCCATTAATGAGTGCCCGGGCAGGTTAAAATGTTTCCATACAGTTTCTTGGTGTTACCATCTAGAATTTCTGATTTGTATCCATTAATTCTTTGTCATAGAGAGTGTCTAGTTTGGCCAATGTACAAGTGATAGCATAGATCACATCGGTGGATGTGCAGTTGTATGAGCTTCTGATGTGGTGGCTTATGTGTTTAGGTCCTGTGATGATGTCGCTTGTATAGATGTGTGGACAGACTTGGCAATGGGGTTTATTGCAGGGGTAGGTTCCTGGGTGAGTGTGTCTGAGGTGTCATGAGTTCCTCTTTGTGGCTGAGGACATGTCTGCAATTTCTTCACACCAGCTATCTCTGGGAGTGGAGGTGTTCCAGATGGCTTTCTGGGCAGTTGTTTGGGACGGGGCTCCTTCTTACCCCCTTGCTGTAGCTGTTGAAGGGTGGAGGTGGGGGGGCAGGCCTGTCCACTCCTCTGTGTCCCAGCCCAGGGACCCTATAAATAGAAGTTGCCTGCTAACTGTCTCTGATGTCTGCTGCTACCTTGTCCCTCAGTCACCTCCCCTGGATGCTTCTCCATCCAGCCCTCCCTCTCAGGACTTTGAGGCCAGGCTCTCAGCACACACTGTCTAGGGTTCTGCAAAGTGTTGTAGTCAGTTGTGGCTGTAGTCATCCACTGGATCTGGGTCTCAAACAGGTCTGAAGTTCAGCTCACATTTGGAGCTGTCTGAGGTGCTGCTGTGCTCCCAGACAGTCCCTCGAGTTGGCTGGGTCGAGCTGTAGTTAGAAACTGCCAGGCCTTAGCCCAGCAGCTTCTTTTATATCAGCCTGCTGGACCCTGATTGGCTGCCAGAGAAGCAGCCACTCTAGCCTGCTTGGACGAGCTATTTTCTAGATAGATAGAGATACTGATAGTCTCTAAGGTGCCACAGGACTACTCCTTGTTTTTTTTAAAGTTGTTTCTATTGTTTTCTATTAATCTAAAAGGGGAAGTGACTTTTTCCTTATTACATACTAAGGTTAGGACTAGTTAATAACACTGACGTTTACTGTAGTATATGACCTAAAATACCACCCAGAACTGAAAAGCTGTTGGTAGCTGGTACTCTTGAGTAGTGGGTGGGCCTGGGTTCTGCCCCAAACTTTCCCCCATGCCAACACAGAGACTGTCCCAAGAAAGGAGACCAGGACTATCAGGGGACTTTCACCGCAAAACCTTGGACTAGCCTGTCATGAGTACGGCTCGCTAAGCTGTAGACCCTGCCTCCTGTAAAGAGAAAGGGGTGTGTATAGGACCACAGCAAGTCTCTGAGGCTAATATTATTCACCAGTAGGGTGAGACGCGCAGGGCACGGCCATAACTTTGCTACAGTTGTCTCCAATAATGTGAAAGTGCAGTTTTGCCATACAAACATAAACCATATTAAATCAGTAAGGGTACATCTACACTGTGGCGCTATTTTGGAATACTTCTGGTATCCCGAAATAGCTATTCCATGTCTTTTGAACAAGCCCAATATTTCATAATATAATGGGCTTGCTATTCCGACATCCCTGTAAACCTCATTCCACGAGGATTAAGGGACATTTCAGAATAGTGGTTTATTTAGCATCAAATTACAAAATAAGTTATTTTAAAATTAACTCAAAATAAGCTAGCTCTGGTTTGGAGCTTTACTCCTCACATGTTTCAATGACAGAAAATTGCAATGCCCATTCTTCACAGGACACCATACGATGTGGGTGGGTGGAAAATGAAAATAGTATACTAAGACCTTTCTGTGACTGCTCAAATGAAGTCACAATGAACCACTGAACACTTCCTACATTCTTATGCTGTATGGCAATCTATTACAGTAAAAGACACTTCGGCACAAATTTTCCCTGTGTCCATGTGTGTGCACCAAAACAAGGATGAATGTATCAACATAAGGTGGTAGAAACCTGCTGTGCACCAGATGGTTATTGCACAGCAGTTCTGGCTGGGTACAACAGTGGGAAGTACAAACAGCTACATGTATTCTGCAAATGATGGTGCAGCATGGGGAAAGGGGTGAAATGTGGCTTGCGAAATAGTCATGTTCTTGGTACAAAGCCATGTAAATCAAAATGGATCATAGTTGACACACTTTATCTACAACTCTATATACAGCAGCCTAGTCAAATATTTTTGTTCAGAGATGGAATAGCTGGTGTGCAGGCATATGCTGATCTGTGTTACACTAACTAGCTTTTGCAACAACAGTACCCTTGTACACAACAGGTGTTCAGCCTCAGGCTGACCCATTTCAGGCACCAAACCACACAGTTTTAAGTGTGCGTATCTGCCTCACATTTTTAGGGATTCATGTGGTGGGGCTTGTTTTGTTTTGAAGGAATAGGTAGCCACAGTTTGAAAAAATGAGGGATATTGCTTTAATTCTGCTAGCATAAACAAAATATTCAGTTACTCAATCTGGTTCATTTTAGAAAGATTAATGAGTTAAAAGGTAAGACGTGTATTTAAGAAATACTTGCACACTTCTGACCTAAGGCAATAAGCAGAGAGAAAATCACTGGCATATGCAATTAAATTTAATAATACTTAATTATAGAATCATAAATATTTGAGATTGAAAAGACCCCAGTAGGTCACATCCCTCTCCTTATCTATGCAGAATTGTTCCCTATTGAACATTTGCTGGTATATTGTCCACAAACTAATAGAACTCACTGTCAGGAGGATTTCCCTTAAATTCTGCCTAAATTTTCCATTTCTTAATTTCATTCCATTACTCTCAGCTTTTCAGACTGAATAATTCCTTTTCCTCCCTAGTGTTTATGCTGTTCAAATATTTGTAGATGGTTAGCATGCCTCTTCTTAGTTATGGCTTAGCCAGACTAAACATATTTATTTAGTTCTTTTAATCTTCCTCATCGGTAAATCCCTCCAGCCCCTTAATTATTTTGCTGCTCTTCTCTGAACTCTCTCCTATTTCCTATCTTTCTGGAAATGAGATGGTCAGAACTGAACGAGGTATTCCAGGTGCTGTCACACCAGAGTCACCGAGGGTCTGTTAATTTTCTGTTCTGTGATGTGATGCTTCTTTGTGGGCTATGCTAATATTTTTGCTGCTATTTTGTAGTGCAACTTTCAATGTGCGGGGTGTGCGGGGAGGAGGTCAAGGGAACTTCTTTTTAAAATTCTGCCCCTGACAGTGCTGTCATCAGGAGAGACATATATTATACTGTACCCAACTTCTCACAGTTCTGCCACCTGCAGCTGATGAAAATGCTGCCTCCTCAATGTCTGGCAACTGCTTCTCTTTTACCTCTGTTCTCAGTCTGAAAAATTTTCTGCTGTCCTCTGCTCTGTGTATTTCAGTGCTGCACAGTAGTATGGAGGGGTTGGAAAAAGAAGAACAAAGGAGGTTACCAGCTGCCAGCTGAGACAGCATGAAACATGGACCCCATTCTGGAATTAGTGTCCCTAGGATTAGAAGCTGAAGACAAGATGAGGCCATTGGGAGGCACTATGGAGACAAACTCAAGGATGGGAGGGAGAGACAAAAATAAAGAATGAATTCTGTTGGGAAAGCCTCAGGGAAAGGGAGGGAGGAAGAAAGTGAGAATCCCATGAGTTGTCTGTTAGTCAATGGTAACAGGTTCTATAAAGCAATAATTTGAGCTCATTTCCTAACAGACTTTTTTTATATATTCCCTTGTCAATGTTGACAAATTAGGTGACCCTTACTTTCTTTATGATCAGTCTCTTTTTTCTCTGGTGATACATTTTTCTTTCTCCTTCCTCGGCCATGAGTAGGGTGGATATTGAGGCAAGATTCACATTAACACCCAGAACTGTGTTTTCAAGAACCATGGTTAACTAGAGGCATTCCAAGCAGGGTGCTAACTCGGCTTTGCTGCCCATTTCAGGCTGGGTTGTGTAATTTACCATGCAATTAATTACAAAAACATCAAGTGAAAATCTTGGGGCACATAGGCCCTAGCTAACATGGCTACATTGCTAACAGAGAAAGGGACCTAACTGATCATGGCCTGCTTGCTTTATTGAGACCTAAGCTTATGGTACAAAACCTTATGGTATGGGGTCATTTAATGATTACCTGTTCTGTTCATTCCCTCTGGGACACCTGGCACTGGCCACTGTTGGAAGACAGGATACTGGGCTATATAATCTTTGGTCTAACCCAGTATGGCCGTTCTTATGTAAGCCACATAACCTGTGAAGAGTTACTGGGTCTTTCCTTAAAAATATGTATCCATTATATCCGTATTCAAATTTAGAAGACTGTGATGTGTTTGCTTTACTCTTATTCATATTTATTATTTATACGCTTTTATGGTTCCAACCTATAGATCAAAATTTGCAGGAACATGTTCTCTTATATTAAAATATAATATCTGACCATTAAAAAGTATGTAACGAGGGCTACCTGTAAGCTGAGTTCTTGTGTGGTCACCCTGGAGAGATTCAAAGGCTGCCGAGTAGATTAGCAGAGCACTCTGAGCATCCACAGCCAGCTGCATGTGTTTCTACTGGTGGTGCACATCCACACTTGCCTTGGTGCACATAACAATTATTCCACATATGGATGGAAAAATTAGAGGGAACACTGATGGAAACCTTCTTACTATCTCATGCAGTCCTTTTTATTTGCTTCAAAAGTAGGCGTAAGCATAACATTTTCAAAGGCAGGTAATTTTATTTTCCAAGGAGACTTAGGAGCCTAAGTGCCATTGGCTTTCAATGAGATTTAGGGTCCTAAATACCTATTTCCTGTGGGGCCGACAGACTTACCAGGCCTCTGGGCAAGGTCGTGGAGAGCTTTGTTCCTCCAGAACAAACGGGGCCTCAGATGGAAGGGGTGGGGTTCTGGCTAGCCTCCTCCAGGAAGCCCTTAGCATCACTCAGAGTGCACCACACCTACCTCAGGCAACCCTGAGTGCTTCCTGGAGCCCACTGCACAGGGCTCCAGTAGTGATATAATGGGCCCAGGGTTGTGGCAGCTGGGAACTTCAGGCCCTTTTGGATCCCTGAGCCACAGCACAGCTGGCCCCTTTGCCTCCCCTGTCAGCGGGCCTGCCTTTTGAAAAAGGGACTTAACGCACTTCTGAAAATTTTTTCCTGAAGTGTCTTAATCTCTGATGTACCTCTTTGCTTGAATCAGCTTCACTATACTGTTTATGTAAAGTGATTCTATTACCTGATCATTCTTAGGTTGTTGTTTTTTCTTAAGATCTTGGTTCTCTTAGTTGTTGAACAAATGTCCATTCTTATTTATAGACTTCTTAACATAAATACTGAACCCTTATTTCATCTTCTTGAAGAGCCTCTAGTAGTACGTAACCTTCATTTTAAAGAAATAATAAAAGGCACATTCCTTCGTTTCACTAAATAATAATCTGGAGAACTGTATCAACTGTGCTTCTCATTGGTAAATATAGATGATAACTCATAGTGATAAGTGAGAGTTAAATTTGGAATCTTTGTATGGACAAAATGTGACTGATAAGCCAATTATCTGAGTTCCTATTTTTACACTTTTTTTCTTTTGCCAACTTTTTAAAAGGAAGAGATTTAGGAATTAAATATAACAGAAAATGTGTGTATATATTTAATAAATACAAGGCTATATTTGCAAAACTTGGCCTGCATTTTGGTATACCCAACTTGTCATGTAAGTACGAATGCTTGTGTGCCCTTTTGGAAATTACCTCCTGTGCATCAAGGTGAACTTTAGTGCTGAAAAAGTGATCATGGAAAGTTGCATGACTGGGTGGAGACAAATTTTGAAATTTAGTTGATGATACAAAATCTATGTAAAAATTACTGTCAATGAAAATTCTGAACCATGCAGGTATATGTCTGAGTCTAAGCAAGAAATGTGAGAACAGTATTTTTAATGGTATGATAAATACCCTTATATAGGGGTATATTATTATAGGGGTAAGATATTATAGGGGTATACCACCTTATATAAGCCTTGTGTTTTGGTTCCCTAGGAACATAAAAAAAGCTTAAAATCGAAGTCTCCCAGTAAACCCAAATAATATGGACTGTGTTTGTGTAGTTGGTTTTCATCGGCTTATTTAATACTTCAAGGAGCAATTTATAGAGCCAGAAAAATGTGTGTTCTTGCAGTATTCTCTCCATCCAGGAAATGAAATATTATGAAGAGACTGAATCTCACATTATTTTTGCCCTATAAAAAAGTTTCTGGAATACTTTTGAAAAGTTGGTACAAAACATAACACAAATACCTGAATTAGTTAGACCCTAAATCTCCCAGTTGTATGTAAGTTACCTCTATTTGATGGTTCAGACAGTTTGAAATATTGGCTCTTTTTCTCCTGCATGTATGCATAAACTAATCCATAAGGTATTGATTTCAATGGCTGATTCTAAAGGAGCTCTTATATTCAATTCTACCATAAAAGCTGTGTTAGGTGGCCCAACTCATAATGAAAAGACACCTTTAGAGCCTATGCTACTTGACAGCTGTTTAAGAAGACATGTGCCTAGATTGTGCCGTTAAGCACAACCAGAATATGGGTTGGCCTGCTGATAAGGGAGATGGGGCAATTGGGCAACTATCCTGGGGCCTGATGATCCCACAATAACGGCAATGGCTGGAGCCCTGGGCCCTTTAAATTAATGCATGCAGTGTGTGCAGCTTTGAGGGCTGGCTGCCCTGGTCTTGGCCCTTCCGCCTAGGGCCATGTCCCATTTGGAAGTACAGTGCCAGTCCTCACCTTCACCTTGTCCAGGGCCCGGCATGGCTGTCGGCTGCCCTGAATATGAGCCATTGTGTAGCTTTGCCACCTCAGCTGAAGCACTAAAAAGACACTGTACCTGAGACACTCTACTCAAACAAAATTCCATCAGTTCCCCCTTTTGCATTGATCTATTCAAAACACAGTGTACTCCCTCTTCACTCCAAGTCCAGAGAGCAAAATTGTCAGGTATCAGAGATGATGCTCTGCCTCCATCTCTTCTCAACCCTTTCATACCCACTTCTTCAGAGAGGGTAGTGCAGGGCACATGTTGTGTCTCTGGCATAACTAGAGAGCAGGTAATCCAAGGAGCTTCTCTGAAACCATGCAAGGGTTTTAGTTCCTTACTGCCTAATCCTAAATGGAAGGAGAGGAAAGAAAAAGGAAAGGAAGGTGCTAGAGAATATGATGCGAGATGTTGTGATCTGATTTCAGTCTCATTCGCCTTTTGGGCTTTCTGCTTTTTTTTTAAGCCATTACTTAGTTTGTTTAATCCTTATCTGATATCACCGTCATCCGAGCAACATAAATTCTAATTATATTTTGGCCTTCTCCTGATGATTTACTTCTTTTGAATAAGAAATGTGGCAACTGGGCCAAGAGTTTCATTGGGTCTGTTGCATGGATAACTGTCCACTTGGAACCAAGGTCGAGGCTATGTCTACACACAATTTTTATTTCAGGAGAAGGATGCAAATAGTGCTGCGCATTTGCATAGTTCCTCCAGGTTTTTTTTGAAAGATGCTTTTCCAGTATTTACCCATGTCTACACATGGCCAAATTTTGAAATAAACCCCTATTTTGAAAGACCCCCATAAACCTCATTGTAGGAGGAAAAAGGGGTCTTTCGAAATAGGGGTTTATTTCAAAATTCGGCCACGTGTAGACGCAGGTAAATACTGAAAGAGAGTCTTCCAAAAAAAACCAAAACCCAGAGCAAGTATGCAAATGCACAGCACTATTTGCATCCTTCTCCCAAAATAAAAATTGTGTGTAGACATACACCTAGAAAGGTAACATATCCCTAGATCATCTCATTCCCACACACATAACCTACATACACTTTCTATTACAGCATAACAAACAATCATAATAAAAAAGTCTTGATTGAGCTTGACAATGATTAATTTTTTTTATCATTTCCTAAATGCTGTAACACCCTGAAAAGAATATGTGACAGCATAAAGATTTACTACTAAGCCATAGTAAATTTGATCTCTAGATGTTTGGCTTCTTCAGTTTTTCCAAAATAATTTCAAGTTCTACCATATTTAAAAACATAGCAATAAACAAAAGGGACATTAACATTTGGAATATTTTTACCATATATTTGCTGCATTCTTGGTTGTGAAATTGACTTCATTGATAATGGCTCCCTCTACTGGAGAAACCCAATAAATGCATTTTTAACCGACCCATATTTTGAAACACGGCAATTAACAATGTGCCAAACATGTTAGTCCTGATTGGTTACTGGATTAGTAACTGTATGTAGCAAAATAACTACTGTCTGTGCTGTATCTCTGCCTGTAGTGTTTCTGGATTGCACATCTTGTATTTCTGTAAACAAAATATACAGCATTTATCTCCATCTTAATTTTTAACCCCTTATGTCTGACCCCTTCCTTCAAAAGACCCCTCAAATAATGAAAGATCAAGCAGACTAATAAGTGCTAGTGTTAATGAAGAAGTCACACAGCCTTTAGTAAGCATATCCCTAAGAATATTAAGATTATATATTGCCGCAATTTCTTGGTTTTTGATAGGAGTTCACATTTGGGCCCGGGAGTAGTGGGAGACTCTTTCTTCTTATAGCCCATTCATACCATATTTTAATTCCCCAGAGATGTCATTACTGAGAGGTGAGACATTCTGCTTCTAGGTTTTTCAGAGCAACGGACTGGGAATTAAGCATGTTTTTTTTTACGCAGAGTAGTGCTGAACAGTATTTCTAGGCTACAGTGTCTCTCTCTCCTTAATGTCTGAAATCTGCCTTTAGCTAGCTGCTAGAGCATGTATTGGAAGAATGAGACCAGGATTAAGAATTCAGTGAGTTGCTGTATGTCTTTGGGTTGTTCACATAATCCTCCTTCATGAATCTGGAAAGTGGGGATAATAGTTGCCTTCACCATAAAACAACTTGTGGTGACTGGTTAGCTAATGTCTGAGTAGTTCTTTGAACAAGTAAATATTCTATATCTGCCAAAATATATGTACATAAAGAAAGATGTAATGATTGATTATCCTTGATCAGGATCATGGGTCCATAAAGGCTATCTATGTTTGAAATTTGGTCCCATTGAAGACAATGGAAGCTTTGTCATTAACTTCCCTGTGTGTTACTTCTCTCCAGTGTAATGCTTCAGTTTTTCAGCTTTTCCTGTATCCACGCTTGAATACACACATTAAACACACCTCCTCTCCCTGGTCTAAATGCTCTGTGTGCTTTGTATTTGGTTTGGATGAGAAAAACGATTTGGCCAGTAATGTAAGCTTTTTGCTAAGGTTAGCACTACATATATTAGATCTCCTTGTGTTAAAAACGCAGCTACAGTATGTTGAAGTATTGTGCAATTGCCATAGTTATTACTTGGTAGGCTGCCTCTTGAGTGTCAAATTAGAACTCATTCAGCTAGAACCGTTGCAGTGATGCCTCTTGAGGTTTGTAGGCCCAGATACTTGAAGTATATTACATACTTTTTTGAGCAGTTGTGCTTTCACAGGGTGCAATATTAGAACTGCATGAAATCTGCTGGTGTCTGTTCACTGAGGTTTCTTCTTCTAACATAATCTTACTGGTATTGATGGGTTTGCTCTATAAAGTGTCTGCAGCACAGTGTTTCCTACTGCATTTGAGGATCATGGAACTTGAAACTCATAAAAGTGAAATTGGTATGAAGTGGGAGCCCAGTTGGATTTATTTCCAATCTGCAAATATATTCTGGGGGACAAAACTCCCTTATCAACTATTTGTGAAAATCTGGAATGCCACAGGCATAAGAATTGATAAGCAACCAAAGGACCCACTAGAAGTATTTAGGATCCAACTGCCTTTTCCAGACTGGAGCTTTTCAGAAAAATATGATGGTTATGAAAGTCAGGCTTATAACAGACAGGGAGGTACAAGTTTTGCTTTGAAATGACTTCTGTGCCTTAATGATTGAGGCTTGTAAGAATTTTGTAAAGCAGGGAATATCAATATCTTCATTTCACATGGGATACTGAGGCACTAAAGAAGCTTGGATCCTTTTATGATGCCATCAATACCACTTGATTTTGTACCAGAATGTGTTAGAAAAGATGTAACTCTGGAAAATATATTGCTGATGTTTTTAAAGGCTCACTCCCTTTTTTATTTATGTAAATCCTCTTTCCTCTCTGGATTACTTTGGATCAGGCAGCACTCATTTGCATGCCTGGACACCTGACGTTGACAGTAAAAAATATCCTGAGTATTCAGTGGTGAGAATCCTTTACCCTCCCTTCTGCAGCAGTCTGTTAAGTTGTGATGGAAATTAAAACTGGTGGTGTCTCCACATGGCTTGGGCCCTGTACACAGTTAAGGATGTGCATTGACAATCTCCTGAAGTTATCCTATGCCAGTGGTGCTCAACCTTTTTTAATTTGTGACTCCCGGGGTTGGGAAAATTTTGGTTGAGCAAAAAACACACGCCAGCCCGAACATTTTGTTGTGGCCCCTTTCATTTCAAGCGCCGGTCTGCTCCCCTGCCACTCCCCGACCCCGCTGCATGTACATCAGGCACTGAGCTGGGAAAACAAAATGGAGGCTGACCCGATGCTGTGACCCCCCAGGAAGACAGCTGCGACTCCCTCGGGTTGCACACCGTTGTCCTATGCTAATCTATGCAATAGGTGTAACTCAAACATACCATTTATCAACAAGATACACACAATATACACTTAAATTAGAGTTAACAAACCTTTAACTTAACATTTAAGAAAACCTGATATAACAGACTGAAATTAAATGTCACAACTCATTTAAATCAGCAGGGGGCAATTTGATAAATCAGTTTACAAATACTATTTGCTGTAATAAATGAAAGATATCTAACTTATGTTTACAGTACCAGCATTCCCCCCCCCCCCCCGCCCCTTGAGTGTGCACTCCTTTGAATTTCAGAGTTCTAGGTGCTTGCGTGGGTGTGCTTGCAGATGTGAAAGCTGGGAACAGCACTCTGTGGTCTAGTAAATCAGTCCAGCTAAAGCAACAAGAATCAGAGTAATTTTAACTTGGGTGCTTTCCAAGCTTCACAATGCCTCTGAAGATTGGAGTTGTTTTAGCCAGGTGTCAGCAACCTGGGGTCTGGTTCCATGACAAGACTATTCTGCTTTTTCTCAGACAGCCTTTAACATATCTTTGCTGTTGTCCTTCCCTTCTCCAAACAAGGGTGGTTGTGGTTACTCACTGCCTTCTCGGCAGCCCCATCTCAGTCAGGCCATGTCTTCTCTAAACGTTAGATCGATGCTGCTGCGATCAATCTTCCATAGTTCGATTCTATGAGTCTAGTTAAGACTTTCTAAATCGAACTCAGAGGGTGCCCTCATTGGCAGCTGATATTCCTGCTTCTGTGAGGAGTAAGGGATGCCAATGAGAGCATTTGCTCCCGTCAGCCTCCCGCTGGGGGATGGTGGGGAAATTCGAAACAAGGTAGGTCGACTCCAGCTATGTAATTAACATAGTGGGAGTTGTGTATCTTGATTCAATCTTCCCTTTTAGTGTAGACCTGACCTCAGTTCCAGGCATAGCATCCATCTTTGCCACAGGCTGGCTACAATGAAGCCTGCCACTAGCCTCTCAGGATCCCAGCTGGATCAAAGCCCCAGCAGACTCTCAGCAGCAGTTTCTGGCTTTCTAGAAGCAGCTTTGTGGCAATCTTCAAGCATCTCCAAAATGGAGCCCACTGCATGTTTGCTCCGCAGTCCCTCTCTCTCCCTCTTTTGTCCCCAACACATCGTGGGAGGTGCCCACACTCAGTCTTCCCAATTGGAACACTCTCAGTTAAGTTCAGAGTCCCACTGGTAAAGGATGCCTATATTTATTTGATTTTTTAAAAAATTGTAAACAGAACAGCCACTAAGAATTTTACACTATGCTATACGGTAGGTTTTTCTTTTGCAATTTACGATTGACCAAAATCTAGCCTTATTGTCATGGCTGAAACTTTACCTAAAAATTAAGGCTGTAACATCTTAATTAAGGTAAATGGAGAGTTGGGGTGGTATTAGCAGCAAATGCTATATACTCAGTTACACTAGAAGAGAGCCCCATGTTTTCCCTAGGATTCTAAATCCTAGAAAGAAAAGGTAGATTGAGTTCCTATATCAAAGAGGAATAAATAGGGGCTTTTAAAATGGATACTTTATGCTTTTTTCCTTGTTTCAGTAAAGGGTAATATATTTGAAATGTAAATGATGTTTTTTGTTAAAAACTGTAATTGAAAGCAGAGTGTATTCTAATTATGGTTTGTTACTGTGCAATGAACCACGAGCAAAAATGTGTTCAGAGAACATGTTACAAGGGAGGAATTAAGGGTCTAGCACACTTATCTTTATTTTTTAAAGAGAGATTGGTATGTATTTGCAGTAGGCTTTTTCTTAGACTATAGTCCATTTTCCTCTGTGTAAGGAAATAAAGTATGGGTTGGTTCTGTATTCTGGCTTATCAACATAGGGAAAAGTCCCTTTACTTGTCTCAGGACTTTTCCTGGGCAATTGAAAGGAAGGAAAGTTTCCTTGAATTCTTCCACAACACTTTACACCTGCCCAACGAACAAGGACAATCTGGTCCAAAATATGTGAGGGGACAAGCCATTTCTGGTTCTAATTTAGTGTAAAAGTGTCACAGATTGAAGCACACACCAGAACCAAATTACATCTGCCTGTATTTTAAGTCGGTGACCTATCTGTATTGAGATTTCCTCTTTGCTGTCATCAGTTATATAAAAACGTATGACTGGGAATGAAGGATATCACAACCTATGTATAACATTTTTTGACTTCAGAGAGGTTTTCCCAATGTCTTGTCTACCCGTGCAAACAAACTTCCTTGTGTGCAGGCAAGCTAATTTGTTTACCTTTACTGAAAGAGGTTCAAGGCAGCACCTGCTGTGGCTGTCCCACTGTAGGGTTGGTAGTGTAGACATGACCACAGAGTTACCAGCTCCTTCCTAATTCCCATGCTGCTCCAGGGAAGAAGGTAAAGTGTGCTGGTGCAACTACTTGCCTGGCACATTTTGTAGGAATGACATCCATTTTATGCCTCACTCTTCACACTCCCATGTACCAGCACTGAGGTGAGCAGACCAGGTTATCATCTCTGTGGAATCTGCTTCTGCTATTGTACATTGCAATTTGTGATGAACTGTTCACATTTTGCACATCTGGACTAGAATTGTTGGAGTCTGGGAGTTCCATGCTATAATTGGGAGGTGTGACTGCAGCACGTATAGACTTATCCGAGTTAGTTCTCATGTTGACACATGCTGTAATCACACTATACAATTGCAGTGTAGCCATACCCTTACAAGATACACATCTCCGTGACCCTAAGAACACCCCAATGCCAGAGGGCTGGGGATTCCTCAGTATCTAGCAGTGAGTTTCAGCTGGCCTGACCAGTTTAGTGTACCCTAGCTCACTGATGTCATAATCTATATCTAAAAGCTGTTGTTCAAGTCATCTCCAAACGGGTAACAAAGTAGGTCATTAATATTGTTGGATGTTGTGTGCACAGATGAGAGAGGAAAAATCATAAATAAGTGTTGGAAATATGTTTGTGATGTGTTGGCAGGTAGGACTTTAAATCTTCCCACCCAAGACAAAGGACTATGGTCCTGCTGGCTAGAATGTGCCTACAGTGTAAACTCAGCAAGAGGAACTCATGGAAGCACATTTACATGAAAGATAAACAAAGCCGCCACCCAGAAAGTGGTGGAGATGGCCACTTAAGTACCCCAGTGGGGAGGGGCACAGAAGTGCAGCCCTTAGGAGGGCCTCCTGACTTTGAAAACCAAGATAAATTTTTGAGGCTCTAAACAAAGAAAAAGCCTTTGGCCATCCTCCATATGAGGACACGAAGAAAGAACGTGCTTTGTCCTCAGTGCTGGCTCTTGGCTAAGAACTGGCCAGCCATGCTGGAAGAACTACTGAGATGAGAGAACTACTTTGAACAAAATATTCTAGTTTGTTAGGTTATATTTTAATCTCGGAAGTGTGTTTTTACTTTTGTTTGTGTTTATCTCAATTCCTTCTACTTGGAGTCACTTAAATACCTGTTCTTTGTTAATATATTTAGCCTTGTTTTATTATCTCAGTATGGTGTTCCAAGCTAAAAGGTAAGACCTGCTAAACTAACAGGCTGGTGCTCTGGTGCAGTGTACTGTCTCTTTAGAATTGCAGTGAACTTGATAAGCTTTTTGGGAGGGGTTTCAGCAGTGCAGAGGAGACTGATTGGGGGAACACTCAGGACTGGTGGGGCTATTGACATCACCAGAGTAACAAAGTGGGGGGAAGCCAGGCTGCTGGTGTCATTACTGAGCCAGCCAAAAGCTGCACAGCACAAAAGCTCCCAGGGTGGCAAGACAGGCCATGACAAAATCTGTTACTGGTCTGGTGAACCCCGAAAGCATCACAACATCGTATGTTATATTTTCTAACACTCTTCCCTCAATCGTCCTATCTGGCCTTCCCAATGGGAGTCTTGCCTACATAAGAAGGGACTGGACTGCTCTGATTGTAAGATTAAGGGAGAAGTGTGAAGGGATAAAGTGGAAGGCTAATAAGAAATAGCAAATGAAGTCTACTTTAGGCCCTTGCTCGCTGTAAAATTCTCCCCTGCATAGGAAACTAAATTCCATTCTTGGTCTTCTTATGTGAAAGATTAACTTGAGATCAGAGACTTGCATCATGCTGTGTTAATGTCTCAGTGTTTTCAGGACAGTTATTCCTACAGATTTTTGAGGACTAAATTGTCAAAATAGTCCAGCAGTTGTGTGAAATCTAATCATCTTGTACAGATTGCAGTACCTCTATTTTTGAAATGGATTTTTGAATGTCAACCACTGGAATTGCATCTTTAGTTGTTTCTTGATTGTTTGTAGAAATTACAAATGTCTTTTTATCCAGACAGATTGGTAATGGCTGGGAGACAGGGTAATGGGCTAGACGTTGGATTCTCTGATGGGTTCCGTGTATTGCTCAATAGTTTCGTTGCAGAATCTGCTTATCTAAGATGTATTCTCACTCAGTGACAGTAGGAAATCTAATGACTTTAGATCATATGTGACAGAAACAGATACTATTGCTTGCATTACTAATTTAAGGGTCAGATTCTGCCACAACTCTATATATTTCAATGGGACTAATCCAGGATTAAATTGTGCTTGGTAGTAATGTATTAGATAGAAATTCTGTGTAACTCAGAACTTCTGGTTTTTCCTTTTTAGAATTTAGAAAACTATGTAAAGTATGTGTCTTTTCTGATATAATTCAGTATTTAATATTTCTTTTGAATACCATGCAAACGCCTTACTTGTTTGAAGATAGATGCTACAGCCTCCATTTTTTTTAAAAGTACTATCTATTAAAATAAGTCTGGATGTTGTTCAAGGTTAAATATCATGTCTGCTGAGTGCCAGTGTGCACAAATCTGGCTCTTGTATATTTAACTTGTGTTCTCTACTTTTAACACTTAAATGCATATAGCTAATATTTTAAAATGCAGTATATGAAAACACAATGAATGATGGTAGACCAAAGACATACATTCCAGTCATATCTTGTGTTATTTATTGCAACCACAGAGTCTGAAGCCTGCCAGTCCTCCTTATTGTATTAATACAGTCAGGAGTCACTTCACTGAAGTATGCTTAACCTAGTGCTTCTCAGATCCAGTGTGTCTATAGAGAGAACAGCTATTAAAATAAACATTTCATTATCAGTGTCCTAATGAAGTGCCATTGTGAATAATCAATGGGGGCCTTTGGTAATCATGGGAATTATGCAATGTAATTGAGTTATTTATAATAGCATTTATACACAGTTGCTGACCTTCCAAGTTAAACACTTTTTTTCCTACAGACTGAAGATTTGACTATGTATTTTCAAGACCTGATTTTTTTTATTGGTTGGCCCAAGGTAAGTTCAGAAAGGAAATTTATCAGGCTGAACTGAGTTCAAAAAAGAAAAAAAAGGAAAACTAAGGATTTTCAATACAGAAACATGCCACATTTTCAAAGTGTTAAACTGTCTTACTCCAGGAAAAATTTGTACCATGCTCTAAAATGAAAAAAAAATCAATGCAAAAGACGCACTGTGGAAACTTTGGGATTTATTCCTCCAGTCCATAATAATGGGATAGACTGTGCCCTCTCCAATCACTTGTAAGTAGCCGTGGAGTGGGAGTCAATTGCCTCCCCACCCTTTATGCAAACTGTGCAAGGGTCAGCTAGCATTGGAGCTTCGGTCTGGAGGACACTAGTTGTTACCAGGATGCTCCCTCCCTGGCAGCAACCAACTGGAATGGGGTGGAAAGGTAACACAGCCATGATTTGTCCGCCTTCCCGTACAACAGTCAGCAGATCTGATTAGCTGTCTGGGTTGGGAATATGCAACATTCACAAATTGCTTTGCTTCCTTCAGTGCCTGTGTCCTCCTGTCCCCCACTTCTCCAAGTGAAGCTGGGGACCCACAGAAGCCATTGTGGCCTTTTGAGTGAGAGAGCCATTATAAGTCAGGCCTGATTGTGATCTCACCTATATTGGTGTAAATCTGCACTATTCTATAGATGGGTCTGAGAGACACAGACCTAGCTTTTAATTTCATGATTACATTTTATTTTTCAAATAATACAACAGCATACCACCCAGTCTCACCTTTTGCTCCATCCCCAGCTTTCCCTTTGCATGTAATACTTACTGGTAGTAGTGTGTGCTGTTTAGAGCAGCGTTTCTGAAAGTGTTCCGCATAACCACTTTGAGAGAAACATTAACTGGCCACCCCAGTTTGTTTATTTACTGGCTCTGTGGCCACGGAGCCTTGCAGCTCCCATTGGCTCTGTTTCGCTCCTTGCAGCCAAGCGGAGCAGCAGGAAGCGGTGGGTTCCGTGGCCATGGTGTCAGTAAATAAACAAACCAGGGTGGCCAGTTAATGTGTTTCTCAACGTGGTTTCTCAGAGCACTTTCAGAAACACTGGTTTAGAGTATGATAGGCAGGAGTCCATGCAAGTCCCTTGGTTTACTATTCTTTTCCCTACATTTTTACACAACTTTAGTCTTTGCAAAAGTAACACAGATTCATCCTAAAAACCTGACTGCTCTTGGAGTAGTTGAATTTAGAGAAAGCTACTGCAATAGCTTAACTTAACAGTTTCATTCCCTGCACTACATCTGAGGAAGGCTGTGTTGCTGACACACAAGTAGTAAAAAGCGTATTTTAGAGAGAGGAGAATGATCATACAAATTCTTCCGGGCAGCTGCCCTCTGGTGCCTCCAGGCATTATGGGAGAAATAGATGGGAAAGGAAGATGTCAGGGGGCCCTGTTTTGGCTCCCTGATTTCAAATGGCATCCCTGGCCCAAACACCTATTGGACAGCTCTAATACACCTGAATAGGTTGTATGCCAGGGGAAGATAGAGATAGAAGAGTGCAGCTCTGCCTCGACCCTTTCCACCAATATGTCTCCTATCCCGGGAGGGAAGGCACAGCTGTACCAGAAGAGAGTTCTGCTAAGCCCAGGGAATGTTCTTCTTTAAAGTTTTCGGCTGGGTAAAAGCCCTTTCATGCCGCATGAGTGGTGCAAAAGGTTGTAATGAGGTTTGAGAATCTAGGCCTTGAACTGGAACACAGTGCCCAGGAAAATAGCATACATACAGAATAACAATAGTCAGCATATACCTGAGGTTGCAGGGAAAATGAATATTCTATTTGAGAAATAGGGTGTTTTGATGTAATTAATAATTATTCTAATCTGTGTGCATATGTACAATGGAGAAGAATTATGGTGCAGTGTGAAACCCTAATTGTGTTGTTTCCTAACTTTTCAGTTCTTATCCATGCAGCCTTAATGCTCTGTAAATGTAATTATCATATATTTAATATTGTTATATTATATTTGTTTTACGTGAATGCATTATATTGTGCGTAGAGACAGATATAGGGACACTATTTTTTACTGGATTTTTTCCCTCAACCTACTTTCTGTTTCTATATTCCTCTAAAGTGGAATTTGAACGTAACACTGTAGAGTTTGAGTTGAACTTTTGAATCCACGATACTGGAAAGTTTTAATTTGCTCATCAGTGCCTGAAACTGAAATGTTGTCAATGTATTGCAGGCCTCAAAATTTTCCAGTTATGGAAGAAGCAATGCATATCCTTTCAATGATGTGGGAAGCACGTAAAAAGATACAGGGATTACTTTTCTCTGTGGAAATTATCACTGAAGTTCTTATCTTTGTCTTCTTTTTGATCTACACAAACCCCAAAGAGACCCAAATTCCCCAAATAAATGCTTTCAATTAAAGAGATATTTAAAATGCATATTCTATCCTATTAATTTACAAGTTTTCTTGGGAAAAATACTTATCTCTGATTTTTATGTATTATGGTATTGTATAAAAAGTTAAAAGGAATCAAAACTCAGGCATATAATTTAATCTAAGACACTGGATAAAAATTTTTTTAAAAAGCACATTTTATGTGACCTAGGAACCTAAGTTCCATTTTTAATAAGGCACTTAGAACTCAACCTCCTAAGTTACAGTTAAAAATATATCTGTTTTAAACATTAGTTGTCCTAACATTTACTATAACAATGGTTCTAGATGATTGTGCAATTTCGTAGATTTTGTCTTCATTATTGAAACAGTTCAGTTTTCATTGCTTTGTGGATCTGGTGTTGCCTGAGATTTTCAGTTTCCATCTTCAGTGCTATTGTGATAGATTGGTATGAATGACCCTAAGGTGATGCCATTCACATGGTAGGACTTACTAATACATGGGAGATTTTAGGCACTCAAAGAACAAACTCAAGAGCTTTTACCCTAATCAAACATAGATGTTTAGCTGGTTAGTTGTTTATACTGACTTCAATAAGAATGTTGTCAATACACCAATGCAAGAGCTCAGAAGGCAATGTTAATTTTTATTAGCAAATTTGTGAGATATACGTCTCTTTTGTGCTGTTACTGCTGCTGAGTGGGGAAAATGTCTGAAGAGGAGATACATTTGAAGCAGTTCAGTTACAGGTACATGGCTGGGTATTATCTGTACATCATTATTATTATGGTCACTGCTGAAAAATCGTGTATTTTTCCATGGTTCATTAAATCTGTTTTACTTCCTGCATAAAAAGCTTCTATGAGGTGCCAACAATCTATTTGTGAAAAGTGAGACAACTGTAAGCAGAAAGATTCATTCCAGCTACCAGTGTTCAAATAACCTGGGATCAGTAACATAGCGGACAAGTTGGAAAATTTGTCTGATATTAAGCTCATATGTTTACTAATTTATCATGTTAAATTGCATGCCAACCATCACCATGATTGCTGAGAAAAGGTGGGTGTGGTAGTGTCTGATGGTGAGAGACATGCAGGCTGTTGCTGGCACATTCATATCAAGATGCATCCTTGATGCTGGCTGTCCTGCACTAGCTCTTGTCTAGCAACATTCTGTTCATACCCCCATTCTTTCAAAAGGGCCATAAGAAAAACAGCATGCTTCTTTATTCATAAAGCTTGCAGAAAATGTTATACATTATAAAACTCCTTGAATCCACAGAAGCGGACAACAGAACCATCATTTTAGTCTCTGCTCACCAAGAACCCATGGAACCAATCAAATTCACGTTGGAAAGCTGGAGAGTGTGAGGAAAGAGAGGATTGGGGCCTCTAGAGCAAATTCTGCGATTCAAGATTCAGGTAGAATTCTATTACTATTATTTTGTATTTGTATAAATGTAGCACCTAGGAGGCCCTTGTGATTGGCCAGGCTCCCATTGTGCTAGAAGCTGTACAAACACAGATTGAAAAGATGGTCCCTGTCCCAGAGAGCTTACGCCCTAAGTATAACATGAGGAGGAATTGATGAATACAGAATGCTAGTCAGCAGGGATCTCTGCACACTAGCAGCTTAACCATTATCAAGCTTTTCTGTAGGCATCACGAAAAAGAAAAGTTTGCAGGAGAGCACTGAAGGAGGAGATGTCTCTGTGGGATGCCCAGCTTCAGGGCTCTCAGGTCTGTAAGCAGATGTCCAAACAGTCCCAAACTTGAATTCTGCTACCTTCAAACCCTCTTCCTCAAAGGAGGTGAAAATAGCCTTTAGCCAGGGAGTAAATAGGTAGTGACTGCATGCTACTAGAGGGAGCCTGGATAGAACCACACTGAAGGTGGCTCTCATGGATGAGACTAGATATATGGGTTTCTAGCTTGAATTGTTGGTAATACCAGAGGGTCATATGGAGGCCCCTTCCTGGTCCTTCCTTACAATTACCAAGAAGTAATTGCCAAGAGCAAATGAGGGACAAATTCTAGTTGGTGATAGATATACATGCACACTAGAAAAATGATGACTAGGAGAAAACAATAGAAATAGACTGCTTTAGGCTAGATATCACAGACTGAATCACCACCTCACAAAAGGCTGTAGCAGGACATGGCCTGAGGTCCGCAAGTTTATATGCATCAACATTTTGGCTATCCTGTACAGATAATGCCTCCTATATGCATTCTTCTGTACAACTTACATCCTCCATTTAACAAGAATACCATGTTCAAGCAAGCTTTGAACACACACACAGTGATACTGTCTTTGCAGTGCAGTAGTGCATACACTGAGAGGTGTATTTGGGATATTTGATTTGTTTCCAGTTAGCTGCCAGAATTTGATGGCGGAAAAATTGCACAGAACTCATAGCAGCCAACTGACAGATAATAAAAAAGTGGCATTGTTGAAACTATTACTATCAGATTTTCTAATACAGGCTTCATGTAATGAGATCTTACGCATAGCTTAATCTGCCATTGGGATTTTCACTAAAGGAATGAGTTTAGATAATAATAAAAAAAAGCTGAAAAACATTTTAAGTAAATAGAATTTTCCAACTACTGCATAATGTTTGGTATTATGATGTCTTTTATGAACCTTGCGGAACATGCTGTATAAGAATGATTTACTTTAATATAAGCCGAGATACTGTTATCATAGAGGTTTCATGTCAATTCTTATTTAAAATATATTACCTTACCTTCTCAACATTATGATAGCATAAACCAATGTGACCTCTTCACTTGTACTCTATGCTGTTTATGAAGTGTAGCTGCAGGCTCTCTAAATAATAGCTCCTTGCTAGAGTATACAAATGTAGCTTACAACACTACAAGTAATGCCCATTTGGACAATAAACAATTATTTTATTTACAGAAGACTCAGCCCTTGAAAATGTATGGTCTTTTGTTGAACATTGTGCACAACATTTTATAAACTCAGTGGCAGTGAGGAAGAATGTAAGATGCTCTCCTCCTCCACTAGCCTAATGAAATACTCCAATAATTCCACACAAATACAATTTGTTTTGAAAGGTTTGTGGGAATACAAGGGCATGGCAGTGATGTGAGCCAAAGCAAACAACAGCACAGTAACAAAGGCAGACTGTTTCTAGAAACAGGTGCAATGCATTCTCCCCCTGCAAGCTTAAAACTAGCCATTGACAACAAAAATATAATTATTGTTCCTAAATTATACTTTCTACTTCCATTCTTATACACAGGTCCCCTTTTTTTGTTTTATTCTGACTTTTTCCAGCCATCATTGTTAAGGGGCAAGCATTTACCCATAGTTCTAGGTCTAGGGTATCTGTTGACTAGATTCTCCTCCTTCAAGAAATGACTGGGAAGAGCTCCTGCTCTCCTACCTTGAAAGGGGTGTCTTCACTTCAAAGAATGGATTAACTCAGACAAAGCAGTATCTTACCTTTTCAACCTCTGAAGTTCCCCTTGTCCCAGAGTGGCAGGATGTTTGGAAACATCTGACTCAATCCAGGGCTCCCAACTTCCCTACCGTGGAGACAGGAATCTGTGGGTCATGGGAAGGAATTACAGTGTCTACAGTTTGCAATGTGGACTCAAACTTTAAGACCAGAAGGGGCCATAATGATCATCTAGTCAGACCTCCTCTGCATCTAGCCACTAAACCTCACCAACCCACTCCTGTTATAGGTCCATAACCTCTGGCTGAGTTAGTGAAGTCCTCAAGTCTTAGACTTCAAGTTCTAAGAATCTACCCTTTACTATTGTTCAACTTATACAAGTGGCTCATATCCCAAGCTGCAGAAGAAGGCAAAAGAGAAAACAAACACAAAACACAGATTCTCTGCCAAGCTGAAAAATTCCTTCCTCAGCCCAAATATGGAAACCAGTTAGACCCAGAGCATGTGGGCAAGACCCATCAGCCAGACACTGGGAAAGAATTCTCTGTAGAAATTGAGAACCCTCCCCAGATAGCATGCCATCTCAAGCCATTGGAGATGTTTGCTACTCACAGTCACAGTGGGCCATTTGCTATTACCCTCCCAGGTGATTATCTCTGATCCATTTTTCGAGAGCAATCATATCTTCTCTCAGCCTTCTTTTGGTTAAACTAAACAAGCCAAGCTCTTTGAGTGTTATCTGAGAAGACAGATTTTCTATTACACCAGTCATCCTTGAGGCCCTCTGAACACCTGGTCCAGTCTGAATTCATCTTTCTTAAACATGGGAGACTAAAATTGCACAGTGTTCCAGATGAGATTTTACCAGTCCCTTGTACAATGGTAATTAACATTTCCTTTCTCTACTAGAACTACCATGCCTAATGCCTCCAAGGATTGTATTAGTCTTTTTCATAGTGCATCACTTTGATTATTCATAGTCAAAATAAACTGATACACAAAGGATTTCTCTTCAGCTGTCATTTCCAACTGATAAATTCCCAGTTTATTGCAAAAATTCTAAGCGTGTGTCTAAACTGCACCCGTAGCTTGAAGTAAGCTACTCAATTTGAGCTACGCAAATTGCATAGCTTATTTCGAGTGTATTTCAGAATAGCTTATTTTGAAATTTGGCACTGTCTACACAGTGCCAAATTTTGAAATAGAGCGCCATTCCGAAATGTCCCTTAATCTTTGTGGAACAAGGTTTACCAGGACATCAGAATAGCGTGCCTGTTATTTCGAAAGCTATTTCCAAATAATGGGCACACTATCAAGATGTAGGGTGTATCTATGCTGCACCGTAATTTTGAGATAACTAGCATTTTTTCGAAATAACAATGCAAGCATCTACACAGCCATTTCATTATTTTGAAATAATTCCAAAATAATGGACAGCTTATTCCAAAATCTGTAAACTTCATTCTACAAGGAATAACGCCTATTCTGAAATAGCTATTTCGAAATAAAGCATGTGTAGATGCTCCACTGCTGCTATTTTGAAATAGCCCCTTACCAGGACTATTCTAAGTTACTAGCCAATTAGCCCATCATAAATCGGGATTTTCAGGTCTCTCCTCCATGTCCTATTCCCTTTCTATCTCAGTCTTCTCTTCTGAGCCTCCGGTCTCTCACTCCGTCTCTCTCTCTCTCCCCTCCTCCTACTGCCTCCCCCTCTCTCTCTTAGCTCTCCTCCATCTCCTGCCTCTCTCTCTGTCTCTCTTTCTCTTCTCCTCCTCCTGCCTCTCATTCTCTCTTCTCCTCCTCCTGCTGCCTCTCACTCTCTCTTTCTCTTCTCCTCCTCCTCCTGCATGGGAAGCGCGGAGCCCAAACAGCTGTTTGCGCCGCTTGCTCCCGCGCAACAGCCCGGCTGAGTGGCTGCCTATGAGCTCCAGCTGCCCCCCTGCACCGTTTCCCTTCATCCCAGCACTGATCCTGCAGCCTCCCAGTTGTCCTCCCCCTCCCCCATCCCTTCCCCCTTGTTCCCCTGCCCTCCCCCTGGCCGGTCTGTTCACGGCCAGGGGGCGTGGCCTGGAGCCGCTGTCAAGCTGCACATCACCGCCCCGCCCCCCTTCGCCTCCCGCCATGGCTATCGGCTGAGTTTTGTGCCTCTCAGCCGGGCCGCCACGGGGGAGCAAGCGGCCCTTTGGGCTTCCCCGCAGCAGCCTGGCTGAGCGGCACAGAAGTCAGCCGAGTGCCACGGCAGGAGGCAACAGTGCCCCCAGAGGCAAGATATAACGCTACAGAGTTACAGAGTCACAGACACTGGGCTACTATATATATGATTCCTCCCAGTGCCTCCTGTAGCTCTAAATTGAGATAGTACATCTACATTAGGGAAGCCTGCATTGGACTAATTTTGAGGCTTCCCTGCAGTGTAGATGTGGTAATAAGCTATTTTGGAATAACTATTCCAGAATAGTTTATTTTGAAATAAGTGTGCAGTGTAGACACACCCACAGAAAACGCTATTTTGGGATATGGGAAGTATCCCAAAATAGCACCGGAGTGTAGACATACCCTAAGTGAATGACCTTCCGTTGTTAAATTTCATCCCATTTCTATTACTCCAGTTTTCAAGGTCATTGAGGTCTTCTTACATGATATTCTTGTCCTCCATATTATCAGTATCTCACAATTTTGTGTCTCCCAATTTATATTAGCATACTTACTCTTTCTGTGCCAAGGTTATTAATGAAAATGGTAAATGTGATTGGTTTCAAGACTGATCCTTGAGGAATTTTCTAGTAACCTATTTCAAACCTGGCAATTCACCTCTAAGTGTGTTATCTTCTCTTTAACCAGTTCTTTACCCTTCTTTCAGTTATTGTAATAATCCTAATGTTTTCCAATTTATCTAATAATTTCCCATGTATATTAGATCTACTGCATTTCTAGAAAATTAATCTTTTCAAAGAAAGATCAGGTTGGTCTGGCACGATGTACCTTTTGTAAAGTCTCATCGTATTTTTTCCCAGTTATCGTTTATCTCTATGTCCTTAACTATTTTCTCGTTCAAAATTTGTTCTAAAATGTTGCATACATTGGGCCTCTAGTCTCCCAGATCACTTCCCCCATCCCTTTCCTTAAAAATAGGTACTATCTTTGCAATTCTACAACAATAGGGTACGACCCCCCAAGTTTATGGATTCATTAATAATCCTTGCTATTTGGCTTGCAATTCAATGTGACAGTTTCTTTAATGTTCTTGGGTGGATATTATCCAGGCATCATAATTTGCATCCATTTAAGTTGCTTGAGTTTGACTTCCACTTCAGATAGGATTATTTTTACTTCCATATCCTTGTTCTCATTTACCATCCCCACACTGTCCCCGAGCTCCTTTACAAGGTCCAGCTCTCCTTGATTTTTGGCCATTCTCACTTTATCTCTACACTTCCTAACCTCAAAGAAGTAGCTTTCCTTGCTGATTCTTACTGGTAGGTGGAGCAAGACCATACTTTCTCTACCTGCCAGAAATCAGTGGTCGGGAAAGGAAACATAAATGGCAAGTCTGAAAGCTCAGTTGGGCTGCAGCTGCTGCAGGAGTCAGAAGCATCTTGCTTGCTCTGGAGCTGGGAGACTACAAGTCGAACCTCTCTGGACTGGGGCACTCTGATCTGGAAACATCTGTGGTCTGGCAGGACCATGGATATTGCTGGACCAGAGAGCTCCAGGTGCAGAAGTTGCCAGTGGCTGGGTGGAGTTGGTCTGGTGGGCTAGCAACCCACAGGGAGCCCAGCTGGCAGTCACGAGGCCAGCGGCCAGGAGCAGAACCCCACCGGGGCAGTGGCCACCACTAGAACTCTGCTGAGGTCAGGAAGCCCAGCCAGTGGCTGGGAGCACAGCCCTACCAGGGGCAGGGAGCTTGGCCAGTGACTGGGAGCATGGCCTGGCTGGGGAGAGGGAGGGCAGCTGGAACCAAGCCCCGCTGAGGGTATTCAGCTTACAAGGTTGCTGGGTAGGATAGGAGCCCTGCCAGTGCATGGGGGGGCAGCAGAGCCTGGCAGGCAAGCTGCGGGGAGGGGCAACATGCTGGAGGCCTGACCTCTGCTGGTCCAGCAAACTCCCTTGTTTGGGACCTCTCAGGTCCTAAGGTTGCCTGACCAGGGATATACAACCTGTACTGCAGGCCCCTGGTGAACGGAGGACTGGCCAAAGTGACCAAAGCTGTAAGCCAACCTGACCACAGAGGAGTTGCCAGCACTACCACACGACTTCTACCTGGATGATCGAGACAAACCTCTGCAGGGCCAGGTACACACCAAGGAGGGTGTAGGAAGTGGCCCAGGGGAAGCCAACCCTACTCTGGCTGCAGCACCACCTGAGCATAGTGCAGCGTGTTGCAGCTGGGATCCCCGATGACAGAGTGGCAAATCCCACTGTCTCTATTAGGGCCCTGGGCTGGGGTGCAGTGGACTAGCTGGGCCTGTGCCTTCTTCCTATCCAAACCTTGGGATGTCAATCTCCCCTTCTAAAGGCAAAGGAGCCAGAGCTTCTGAGCCATCCACCAAAGCCAGGTGCCTGAACTCCTTGCTGCTTGACCCTTAACACAGACCTTAATACAGACTTTGTAGTCCCTCCCTCCCTGACTGATGGCTGGCACTCTTTCAGGGTACGTCTGCACAGCAAGGCTATTTCAGGATACTAGAGGTTTCCCAAAATAGCTACCCCACATCTTAACAAGCTGCCCATTATTTCAAAAATTTTTTGAAGCAACGAGCATGCTATTTCGGCATCCCTGTAACCCTTTTTCCATGAGGGTAAAGGGATGTCTTAAAATACTGTGTTTGTTTGAAATTTGGCACTGTGTAGACTCTCTAAATTTCAAAATAAATTATTTTGAAACAGAATCGAAATAAGATATGCAATTTGCATAGCGCAAATTGCTATGTAGACACACCCTAACTGTGTTTTCTGCTCAACCCTGGAAACAAGCCTCAGCCATAGACTCATTATCCCAGCCTGCCTGTGGGCATGGGATATTTAACTGTGATTGATGCTCAGCCATGAACACAAGCCTGAGCCATAGACTCATTGCCATAGACTCTATTGCAATCCTATTATTACTTCGCTAATTGCTCACCCAGTTTAGACTTGGCTGGTACTTCACTGCCTTGAGACGCCATGAGGCAGGCTGGCCTTCCATGGACCCAAAGGGGGAGGAACCTATCTACAGAACCACTGTGGTGTCATAGCACATGATTACTGAAAAATTGCTTACTTTCTTATTTTACCATATAAGTATAAAATAAATCAATTGCAATATAAATACTGTACTTTCATTTCAATGTATAGCATATAGAGCAGTATAAACATAAGAACATAAGAACGGCAATATTTTGTCAGACCAAAGGTCCATCTAGCCCAGTATCTTGTCTGCCGACAATGGCCAATACCAAATGCCCCAGAGGGAGGGATCACAGCAGGTAATCCTCATGTGATCCCTCCCCTGTCACCCATCTCCAGAGAAACAGAGGGATACCATTCCTACCCATCCTGGCTAATAGCCATTGATGGACCTAGCCTCCATGAATCTATCGAGCTCTTTTTTGAACCCTGTTAAAGTTCTAGTCTTCACCGCATCCTCTGGCAAGGAGTTCCACTATGCGCTGAGTGAAGAAAAACTTCCTTTTGTTTGTTTTAAACCTGTTGCCTATTAATTTCATTTGGTGACCCCTAGTTCTTTTATTGTGGGAATAAGTAAATAACTTTTCCTTATTCACTTTTTTTCATGATTTTATAGACTTCTATCATATTCCTCCCTTAGTCTCCTCTTTTCTAAACTGAAAAGTCTAAGTCTTTTTTATCTCTATTCATGAGACCTGTTCCAAACCCCTAATAATTTTTGTTGCCCTTTTCTGAACCTTTTCCAATGCCAATATATCTTTTTTGAGATGAGGCGACCACATCTATACGCAGTATTCAAGATGTAGGCATACCATGGTTTTATATAGAGGCAATAAGATATTTTCTTCTTTATTCTCTATCTCTTTTTTAATGACTCCTAACATTCTATTTGCTTTTTTGACTGTCACTGCACAGTGAGTGGATGTTTTCAGAGAACTATCCACAATGATTCCAAGATCTTTCTCTTGAGTAGTTGTAGCCAAATTAGTCCCCATCATCTTGTATATATAGTTGAGATTATTCTTTCCAATTATTTGCATTACTTTACATTTATCAACATTAAATTTCATTTGCCATTTTGCTGCCCAATCACTTAGTTTGGTGAGATTTATTTTTGAAGCTTACAGTCTGCTTTGGTCTTAACTATCTTGAGCAGTTTGGTGTCATCTGCAAATTGTGCCACCTCACTGTTTACCCCTTTCTCTAGATCATTTATAAATAAGTTGAATAGGATGGGTCCCAGTAAAGACCCTTGAGGGACCCCACTAGTTACTTTTCTCCACTCGGAAAACTTACCATTTATTCCTACCCTTTGTTTCCTGTCATTTAATCAGTTATCAGTCCATGAAAGGACATTCCCTCTTATCTCATGACAACTTACTTTACTTTGGTGAGGGACCTTGTCAAAGGCTTTCTGGAAATCTAAGTACCTTATAGCCACTGGATCCCCCTTCCCCACATGTTTGTTGACCCCCTAGCAGATTAGTAAGGCATGATTTCCCTTTACAGAAACCATGTTGACTTTCCCCCAACAAATTATATTCGTCCATGTGTCTCACAATTTTAATTTTTACTATAGTTTCAACTTATTTGCCTGGTACTGACATTACACTTACCAGTCTGTAATTGCCAGGATCACCTCTAGAGTCCTTTTTAAATATTGGCATCATGTTAGCTATCTTCCAATCATTAGGTATGGAAGCCAATTTAAAGGATAGGTTACAAACCATAGTTAATAGTTCCGCAAGTTCCCATTTGAGTTCTTTCAGAACTCTTGGGTGAATACCATCTGGTCCTGGCGACTTGTTACAGTTAAGTTTATCAATTTGTTCCAGAACCTCTGCTAATGACACCTCAATCTGGGACAATTCTGCAAATTTGTCACCTAAAAAGAATGGTTCAGGTTTGGAAATCTCCCCAATATCCTCAGCTGTGAAGACTGAAGCAAAGAATTCGTTTAGCTTCTCCGCTATGACTTTAACATCTTTGAGTGTTCCTTTAGCATATCGATCATCCAAGGGCCCCACTGGTTGTTTAGCCATCTTCCTGCTTCAGATGTACTTAAAAAAACATTTTGCTATTACTTTTTTAGTTTTGACTAGCTGTTTTTCAAACTCCTTTTTGGCTTCTCTTACTATATTTTTACACTTAATTTGACAAAGTTTATGGTCCTTTCTATTTTCCTCACTCGGATTCCTCACTTCTACTTTTTAAAAGATGTCTTTTTATCTCTCACTGCTTCTTTTGCCTGATTATTAAGCCACAGTAGCACTTTTTTGGTTCTCATACTGTGTTTTTTAATTTGGGGTATACATTTAAGTTGGGCCTTTATTATGGTGTCTTTGAAGTTTCCATGCAGCTTGCAGAGATTTTACTTTTGTTACTATACCTTCTAATTTCTGTTTAACTCTCTTCCTCATTTTTGTGTAGTTCCCCTTTCTGAAATCAAATGCTACAGTGTTGGGCTGCTGAGGTGTTTTTCCCACCACAGGGATGTTAAATTTTATTACATTATTGTCACTATTTCCAAGCAGTCCAGTTATATTTAGCTCTTGAACCAGATCCTGCACTTCACTTAGCTCCCTGGTCACTTACTCATGGGCTTTATAAAGCCCTGGCCTTCCTGATAGCCCTGCCCCCTGGCTAAGGCTAAGGCTTAACCAATGAACCAAATGAAGAAGTACTTGTCTTGCATGACATTTTACTTTGTATTGATTTTGCTAGTGATTTTTATGAAGCCTGTTGTAAAACTAGGCGAAGATCTAGATGAGGTAATGTAACCCCGGCAGATCTCTCTGAGTACCTCCAGGGGTGTCCCTGTTTGAGAACCATTTGAGAACCACTGGTTTAAACTTCAGGTTTTAAATTCAGGGAACATATAACATCATAAAGGCACTGTTGCAGTATTTATGGGTGCTGTATTTAGAGTATACAATATTTCCAGGGAATGGGAACTGTTTTTTCACGCGTTCATAGGTTTTAAGAACTCTAGTCTAACCTCCTGCATATCAGAAGCCATAGAATTCCACTCAGTAATTTAATCTTCAGGCTCATAACACTGAGCTATAGCATACCTTGTAGAAACATATCCAGGCTTGAATCAGATTTCAAGTGATGGGAAATCCACCACTCTATAATGTTTGCTATTGAGCCAAAAACAAAAGGGGATGTTGAAGGCTCAATGTTATCTTTAAATGCAGTAAATTAAAACATGAGCTAAAGATAGTGTGAGGGGAAGGCTGGTGGGTGTCCCAAGTAGTAGTGACTAGAGGTGTGATTCCCCTGTTGTCCACAGTAGATTTTTTCCCCAACATTTCCAACCATTGTTACCACTGGTAAAAGTTTACCTATGGTGACAATCATAGGATATGGTAATGGAGAAAAGGCTCATGAAGCCCTCAGCATTTTTACATTGTATAATCTAACCATGCTCAGAGCAAGTGTGACAGACATGGTGTTAAAAATACGACTAGTTTTAGGAACCTTGTTTAAATTATGGCTACTCTGGTATCCACAAGAAGGGGAAATCTATGCCAAAAATCCCTAATGTGGACATGAACTTATAATATAATTTATATTTCGAAAAAACAAGGCAAGCATCCACACTACCAAGTCTGTTATTTTCAAATAAAGGGCTTGTTATTTTGAAATAATAACTTCTGCTTCTGAAGAGAAATAAGCTTATTTCAAAATAGTTATTTCAGGATTTTTTATTTTGAAATAATCTGGTAGAGTAGACATAGCATCTCTGAACATTGTAAAGTTCTCATTGAAACACATCCAGAAAAAAATGTGGAAAAATTTCTGCCTTAAATTCATAAATAGGAAGAAATTCTGGGCACAAAGCAATTGGTTGATCAATTGATTTTTGTTTTAACCTCTACTTTTGCTGCTTTTCTCCAGTTTGTAATGATTTTATAAATTCTGATCTTTTGTTTAAAAGTAGGCCTTATTTCCATTGCAAAGTCATTAAATTGTAAACCAGTGTTCATTTGAAGTACTACTGAAAATGCCTATTATGTTTTTGTTCTTATTGTTAATAATACACTTTATCGTTTTATTTCATTTTACTAGCATCTAGGTTTCCCAATCAGGGATGGAAGATGCATTGTGCTAGGTGTTGAATGCACATCTAATTAAAGATTAGTTCCAGCCCTGATTAATATACAATCATCCACCCCATTCATCTCAATAAGTTAAACTTTTTGCAAGTCTGTGTGGTCCATTAAGGCCCCAGCTGAACAAAGCATATAAGGCTGTTCTTAAATCCATCCCTATTCACCAAAGTAATTAAACACATGCTTCACTCTAATGATTGCTAAACTGGAGTCTAAAATAGTCACCTCAAATTAAACTCAGACAATTCCCCCTTCTTTTTTCCCCCATAAATCTGAATGCACAAATGTCAAGAAATGAGAATAGTGTTGTCTGCAATAACAGTATACCACATTATGCACACTCAGGCTACGTCTACACTGCAGGCTTTTTGCCCAACAATGGCCGTTCTTGCACAAAAACTTGCAGAGCGTCTACACTGCATGTGCGTTCTTGCACAAGTAAATTTACAGTAAGGCATTGGAATGGAGGGCTTCTTGCACAAGAGTTATTCGTTTCCCCATGAGGAATAAGCCCTCTTGTGCAAGAGCTCTTGCGCAAGACGGCAGTGTAGATGGGCAACACGGGTTTCTTGAGCAAGAAACCCCTATGGCTAAAATGGCCATCAGAGCTTTCTTGTGCAAGAGAACGTCCACACTGCCATGGACACTCTTGTGCAAAAGCACATTCCTTGTGCAAAAGCACATGGCAGTGTGGACGCGCTCTTGCGCAAGACCTTTTGTGCCAGAACTCTTGCGCAAAACAGTTCTTGCGCAAAAAGCCTGCAGTATAGACGTAGCCTCAATGTATTTAGCCTTACATTTAAGACAGGAGTGGGGAACCTTTTTCGGGCCAGGGGGCCACTGACCTACAGAAAAATCATTCAGGGGCTGTACACAGGTGAGAAGCAAAAAAACCCAAATCCTCACTGACGTGGCCCCTGACTGAGAAGCAGAAAGACACACCCCACATTCCCCTTGCACACCAGAGCCTGGGGGGCCCAGGCTAGTGTATTTTGTGTGCTCCAGCCATGCAGTTGGGCAGTTGAGGGACTGGAGCACCAGTGTGGGCTCCCCTGAGCCTCAGGGTCGGGATCCAGGCAAGCCAGGGTCTGCATCTGGTCCCCAGGTGTTAGGTTCCCCATCCGTGATTCAAGAATATAGTAATTAACAAATAATTACACACAAAATGTATTCACTAATGTTACTATATGAACCTTTAGCTATGTTCTATGCATTTCTGGTTTCCTTGCATTGAAAATTGTAGTTTTATGGTTGCATTAACAATTTTTAAAATGTCATTATTTTCTGAGCAGCGTTATAATAAAACTAATGAGCCATGAAGTTCCATCACCTTTAGATATACTTGATGATAACTTATTGATGTCAGAATTAAGGGTTTATGGAGGAATTATTTCAATCTTATTATTACTTCACTAATTGCTCACCCAGTTTAGACTTTGGCTGACACTTCATAATATATTCCACCCTCTTTGCAAAAGCAATTCAGGGTAGCTAAGTACTTTGAAAGTTTTGAGCAGATCTTGTCACTTATAATGAGGTCAAGGGTAATTTATGGGGAATTCTTAATGTTGGATAGCTGAATCAATGTACAACAACTTAAAATTAGCCCATAGTACTCTTTTTTAAAGACTTTACAAAGTGCCTTGATTTTGATCAAACCAATTAATAAAATCTGAAAATATTGCACATTACCTCTTGGCACCACAGAATTAAAAAAAAAGAGGCAAGTATAACACACACTCACACACCCCTTTAACCATAACCCTACAGGGGAGTAACTGGCAGAATCTGACCCATTTTTAAAGGACTAATTTTGACACATAATAGCCACTTTCAGGGAGTGCTGTTTAACACCATTAGACAAAGTACAAAATTAGCAATTGAATAAGCAATAAAGTATCTCACAGTAATGTTAGCTTGTACTGTTAAATTAAATATGATTCTGATAGATTACTATTGGCCTTGGGTGTATGACAATTGTGAAAATGGGGAGACAAATAGGTCAGTAGTGTACTTTATACATACTAAAATACTCTTGCTGTAGGGAATTATATTCTTCCCTATTAATGTAGACACATGTTCACTTTAACTTAGTGATTTAAAAAAAAGCAGAGAGCCAAATGCCAACTAAATGAATATTATAGTTTGCTAGCTGGATGTTCAGTGCCACTGAGCATCTGTGGTTCACATTAACTTTACTGGAACTGTGGTTGCTTAGCACCTCTGAAAAACAGGCCAAGGCCATGAGGTCCTATGAAGTGATTTTTAAAATCCTCTAAAGTCATGGCGTGAGCGGGGGAAGAGGGTGACAGGGAAAGGGAGGGGGAATCTAGATTCAAATGTAAGTGTCTCAATTCTAGGTCCTGTTTTGCTTAAACATGCAACAGTATCAAATCCTCTGACATTTGTCTGTTTTGAGCCATAGGTCAACTTGATCAAGATCATGTCCATATATGACTGAGAGTCACATTGCTTCACACACTACTGGAGGGTGCAACAATACTACAGGGATGAAGGAGGCAAAGAAGAGATAGGAAAAGGTTGACAGAGTTTGAAAATTAAAAAAAAAAATCAGGAAACAAAACATTTTTCCTGTGGTGGGGTTTTTTTTTTTTTTTTTTTGAACTGGTAACAAAGTTGATTGATATTTTGAGTTTTGAAGAAAAAGGATGAGTCCTTTTAAAAAAATATTCACAGAATTTCTTTCTCCTTTTCATCTACCACAGTGTAATGTCATCCCATTTCAGTCAGTATGCAGGTAGGTGGTTAATAGTATAAAAAAGCCAGCAGGAGAATCGTGCAAAGCTATTTTAATCAATTGTATTGTTTAATTGAAGCATTTGTGTATCTTCCATTTCTTCTCTTTTAGCAGGAATTACATCCCTACCCTATTGTAGGCAAAACAGGATTTTCTTCTTTTCACTATATACGCCAAGCAATTTGATCATTTGTTTCCTATCTCAGCTCATTAAGTATACATAAAACTGGACCTCTTTTTACTGGTATTTTGCACCCTGCCAGGCACATTGTTGTCACTTCACAAGTAAGATAAGCATAAGATAGCTCCTGAAGGATCCAAAGGGAAATATGAGCCATTTCTCTACTTATGAATGAAAACAATTAAAGCTGCATATATATGAAGTGCACGTTGGTTTCCATTATTGACATAAAGTTCTGAAGGTTTCAAAGAGCAGGTGTAGACAGCAAGAGAGGAAGGAACCCAAATGAGGATATAGGGTACATGGAGAAATTGTCAAGGTAGACACCAGGATGTCAAGACTCCAGAAAAACAAAGGTGAGCAATGAAGGAATTCTGAGGAAAGTTGCATCAGAACAAATACAGAGGATGAATTAATGTGGCTCAGATATTACGGAGGAGAAACAGCACGAAAACTGATTAGGTGGAGGTGGGAAGGATGTGTCTTTAGTCCAAACCCTCACAAAGATGCAAGATTGAAATGGCCATGCCAGAAAGATAGATTGAATGAAGATTCTTTAGGCAAAACTGTATCTTGAGAAATCTGACACGCACAATAATAAGTGATGTTATTCTGAACTAACAAAGAGCATGTCTACACAGCAAGCCATTATTTTGAAATAATGTCAAGCTGGAGGACTTCTTACTCCAACTACTGTAACCATTATTTTACGATGAGTAAGGGAAGTGGAAGGAAGAGCGTCCTTCCTTCGACTTCCTGCTGTGTAAACAGTGCCAAAAAACAAATTAAGCTATTTTGACTTCAGCTACGCAATTGATATATCACAAGTTGTGTAGCTTAATTCAACTTTTTCCCTGCTATGTAGATGTGCCCTAAGTGATCTTCTTGAAGATTTTATTCTGTTGCCAAAAGTAGGTGAAGAAAGGGAGAGAGAATCAGTGGATCTGCCTGGAACATAGAGGTCAGTTTTGGAGTCAGAAAGCATTGATATGCCTTTTTGAGAGGAGAGATTATTTTGTTCTATACTGTCTCTCTCTAAGCCCCAAGGGTACCAGTTTGTTGGCTTAGAAAGGGGAATCTTTCACTTCACTCAAATATTATGATGGATACTGTATTCCCAACCTACAAAATAAGACAGAAGACAAAGAAGAGTAAGATATTAATACATTTCAAATAAATGCAAGATATCCATGTGCTGGAATGCTGTTACACAAATGCAAGGCATATAAGAATTCAGCAGCAAAAATTAGAAGTGTGGTGATGGAAAGTTTGATCTATTGATTATCAATGGAAACTGCTGGCATGATTCTCAGAACTTAAACATCAATACAGAAAGGCACAGTCAGCACTCCATGTGGTCTGCAATTTTGCATGTTTTCATCTTATCATCTTTGCAGAGACAGCCTACAAAACCTAAATCTCAGTGTCCATTTGATGGGGCCTTGAAGAGCCTTTGAAAATAAGGGTGGGCCCCCTGCTTAGTGTTAAAGTTCATGGTGGCAGTACTGCTTATTGCTAGGAGGTAGGGAAAGCAGGACACTCCCATTCCATTGGGTTCTGATCCAGGGGCCCTCATGGGTGCTCTAAGGAAGGTGCCAGATATCTGCAGTCCAGCTAACAGCTTCCTGTGTGTCTATTCCTACCACTCCTTTTGGCATGCTGAGGGTGGCGGGCCTCCCTTGTATGCAGGGTCTAGTCCTGAATCAGCAATCACTGAACCACCCCTACTGGCATAGAAACTCTCTTGCCAGGGTGACCTTGCATGCAACCCATGCAGAGGATGACATTTAACTGCAAAACAAAGTGTCCTCCATGTGGAAAAAGTCACAGTGTGACATTCTGGCATTCCTACTACATCACAGCATGCACCACTGGCCTCTGTAAGCTGGGGAGTCCCTACCTCAGTGTCTCTCCAGGCGACACTCTCTTGTGTTAACCCCTCCCCCAAAATTCCTCAAATACAGCTCTGTTTCTCTCTAACCACTACCCTGCTGTGCTGAAAAGACTTTATCTTTAAGACCCCTTCCAACCATAGCGGGCTGAGGTATGCCAGGACTAGAGTTGTTACCACACCTGTGTCTTTCCAGTGTAGGATTTATCCACCCCATCACTACCCAAAACAGTGGTTCTGAGAGGTGTGAATTGTCTCACTCCAGGCTCTGTGGATTCTGATTCTTTGGCCCTCAAATTTGACATTTTCCCCAAACACCACGTAATTCATCAGTTTTTTTATTATTTTGTTGCAGCCAGCTGCCCATTTTGTTTTTGGTTTCCATGCTCTGCTGAGACCGACTGCAGCTGTCTCTTTCTCTGCACCTTTTTCCACTAGAGGAAATTAATTGGATTGTAGGAGGGATTCAGGTTGTCAAAATGAGAGTGTATGTCACATAGTCCATTAAAGAGGGAGAAAGGCAAGGTGGAGTTATTGTAACTACCTACAAGCAGATTCAAACTTAGGACCTGAGTGTTGGAGCTGCTACAGCTTCAGCTATGAAGCCACCTGCCTTTAAACTTAGGATGTAGAGCTCACTTATTCTTATCTCTCACTGTAAGTGGTCAAATTGCCACTACCTGGGACAGTGAACCACATCTACTAGGTGTGTGGGTTACATTATGTTAAAATATTTTCAATGCCTGTGAGAGATAATTTGACAATGTAGAATATGGAGATGAATTTTGGGGGGCAATGTATGAAGACAAAGGAGAAACACCCAGGTGTGTCTTCTATAGATCACCAAACCTGGAGGAAAGCAAGAACAAAAAGTCCTAGATAATCATTCTCTGTGCTGTCATGGCCCTAACTCCTTCCCTTACACAGTATGCACAGGGGCTAAGAATGCTGATAGTTTCCTTTGACCTCCATGGAAAAGCCATGATGGAATATCTTATTCTTGGTGAGAAGAGCTCAGTTTCATCCACGGTCACTGAAGAGTCATGTGACATACATTTCTGAACATGTGAATAAATGCTGTTGTGTCTGCAATTCATTTACAAGTACAAATTATGTCTGATTATGGATGGGAAGAGTGATGCTGATTAGAATGAGAATCTGCAATATGACCTTAAAGATATCCTGAGGCTGCTTTGCAGAAAGGTCCTGCTCTTCAGCAAGTGTAAACTGGTGTAGCAACATTGACTTTAATGATGCTATGCTGATTATACCAGTTGAGAATGTGGTCCAAGGTCAGCATGAAAAAATTAGGACAATAATTAAACATGCGACTTTGCAATTGAAACCAGAGTTGGAGTAATGAAAAGCTTTCCAGTACATCACTTATTATATTGCTTTAAATATTAATTCTTCAAATTAACTCTGCTTAAATGACTAATTAGTCAGTCACAATTCTGCTTGGGGAGCACTGAAGGGCTGGGATAACAAAAACAGAATTGAATTGTTTCTGATTTTCATATTAATTGGAGAGTTCAGACTAGAGAGAAAAGGTTAATTTCTTTTCAGTGAACTTCTGAAAGGCATGATAATGGCTAGTGTGGTAATTTGTGGCTCAATCATATGTTTAAAGGCAAAAGTGATTACACAAAAGCTAGAGACGTCGTTGCAGTGCTAACAACTTTTTGTAAATAAATGATTTTAGGTTTTGAGAAAAGGGATAAATGGACAGCACTGTCAGCTGGAAGGCTTTTATTTTTCCATTGAAGAAATGTCATAATAAAGTAGAGTCAGCCTCACATTGCCCCATGCTCCATCACAACTCTGCCTTGATGTTGCCAGTCCTGATACTTTAAATCTATTATTTCCATGCACCTTGCTATGACTAGCACTGCACCATCCACAATAGTGGCAGAAGCACCGCTGGGATCTTCACAGAAGTTGGCACCCTTCAATTTCTACCATTTTCTTTAAAGTCTGTTTCATAGCTATCATCCTTACCTATGTAAATGGAGAATTCCCCTACAAGTGGCAGAATTTTTCAAAATAGTACAAAATTTAAAGAGAGCCCAGTGTCCCAATATATAATTTAAAAAGAAAGTAAAAGAAAAGGGGAACAAAGTCCAACCACATTTACTAAAAATTGACTGGGGTGAGGATTATGGGATAATGCCTTTTGATTTATTGCACTGAATTATTTTAGGGAAAAAACCTTAGCTTTGTCTCATAAGGTAAGATTTATAACATATTTCCATCATGAAAAGTATTTGGGGCACAAGTTCGTCTACTGTGTAGCCCAAAATTTCAGGGTTGAAAGTAGTCTTAAATATTTAGTAGTTATGTGGCTTTTAGTTTTTCATTTGTGTTGTGGGGCAGCTGCTCCAATCTGGCCAGGAGGGGTTAAAAGCAAATTAGAGGGAGGCTGCGTAGAACCCTGGAAATCAGAGAGGGGCTTAGATGGAGTCAATCAAAAGGCAGTCTGCTGGGGCAGCCCTAGATAGAAGGAGCTACTCAGCAGAGCAGAGAATAATTGGGGCCTGACCAAGGAGGATGAAGGACTGGTTCCCAAGAAGAAGCTTGTTAGAGAGAGCAGTGCTCAGCAGGCTTAGGGGAGCAGGAGAGAGGCTCCAGCCTGAAATCTGCCAAGCTATAGGCCTTGACATAAGGCTCAGGATACAAGGTTCACAGGGTAGTGGCCCAGGGAACAAGAGGGGAGAGAAGGAGGGCAGGACAAGGCTAATGCCAGAGTATCCCTGGGTCAGACACAGAGTAGTAGCTAGACTTGGGTCCCCATCCTTCCCCCTTGCACCGCATCTAGTCACCACTGAATGTGGTCTTGAGAAACTGTGGCTTGCCCCTGAGATGAGGGGCTACACCTTAGCTGTAGGTGGCCATGATGGCAGGAGGGAAACTGCGGATTACTGATATCTGGGAAGGGAGTGAGAAACCAGAGTAGTGAGCACTGCCGGAAGGCAGTGTCCTGAAGAGGTTATTATGGTCCTGGGAGTGACATGGGTCCAGAGCTAGAGGGTGGAGAGTATGCAGAGCAAAGGAGAGCGAGATACTGGCCTGAAGGAGGTGCCCTGCTGAGGACTGAGCTAAGTCCAAGAGTGACCAGCAGGAGGTGGCTCAGGGGTGAGTCCTAACACTGCTACAATATGATATTAGCAGTCACTGCATCCTATATGATTTTTACTCCATATTATTAAAGTATGGCTCCGCCTGCCCACTGGTGCCCAAAAGATTGAGAAAACTGCCTCTCACCAGTGTCAGTGGAAGTTATTCATGCACTTGAAGGCTCCAGGTCCTGCAAATACTTCCATATGTGACCTGTCCCACTGAACCACTAATGGACATGAAAGTTTCTCAAGTGCAGACTCAGGGTTTTTTTCATCATCATACATTTTGTGGAGAATAAACTCCTAAACATTTACCTTATACAAAACTAAACTGACATGCAATGCACCTAGGTTATTGTGACATATATATTTAAGTAGCTGTAGAACAGAGGCCGGAATGCAAAGCCCAAAATTTTACAGAATACTTTTCCTTATATATTACACACACTTGAACAACTTGGGTAGTGTAGCATTTGTACTATGCCTTATTCATTATGGCACTATTTCACATGGTAGACACATTATAATCTGATCATTGAGGTTGACAAATTAGAGTGAGGTCAAGAGGAAATGTAGCAAAAACCAACTAGCTGCATTCACAGCTATTGAGATTGTTTTTGGCATTCTTTCAACAGTAAAGCCATGTCTGATCAGTGATAAATGTTTGAACATCAGTTATTATCCATATTCCCACCATTGAATCCAATTTCTGGATAATCATATGACTGAGACAGTATCTTTTCATTAAAATTAAATCCTATGAAGTGTTATCTTTTCCTGCAATTGTTGCTGCATTGGCTGTGAAGATAATAGCAAAATTGCGTAATACAAGAAATGGAAGATTTTAAAACAATATATAGTTTAAAAAATCACCTAGTAATACAATAGTGCTATTTTTTTCTGAAAAATGGTTGTCTCTTTGAATTGCAATTCGACTTTTCAAAAGCTGACTTTGAAATAATAATAATTATTTAATTGATTGTTTCCACCCCAAAGCACTTACTAGAATTTCACAAACACGTGTTTTCATGTTCATGTATTGAATGGGCAGAAACTGCCTTTATGTGTGCAGATCAAGTGGGCACCTGCTTGAATATACACCTCTAAGAGTTTTTGAGTACAAACACTTCAGTGTGAAAAATTGCTGGCACTCTTTTGGAAACCTGATTAAGGCACTATACGCAATAGGGTATCAGAAGCAATTACTATTTGACCTTCCAACGATACACTGAGGAACTGCCAACATCATTGCAAAGGGAATTTTGACTAAGGCCATTGGAAATCCATGTTGTGGTATAGCAGGACTTTCACTGCTCTTTAGAGAAACAACCACGCTTCATAATTTTTGTACAAATCTGTAAAACTTCACTAGAATTCTTACCAAACTGCTTCCCCTCAATTCTTTCTGCCTGAAAGTAGGATATGAATTGTGTGGGATGTTGCCTAGAAGATTGATCTAAATGTGCTGGATCACAAAATGTGAAGCTATATTAACAGTTCATCTTAAATCTCAATGAGTCCAGTAGTATTTAAACCCATGCTTAAGACCTTCCCTGAACTCGGTCCCTGCTAAGCAAAGTATGTCCATTCTAACTTCTACTATACATATTGCACTAATGTAATAGATGCCATACACTCATAAAGAGAATAAAATTCACATAGAGTTGCTTTAAGACTGAAAGTAGTAAGGCTCGATTTCTCGGTCCGATAAGTCCAAAGCAAAGAGACTAATGAGAGAAAGAAAAGACTTCCCTACACAGGGAACACAATCACAGTAGAAAACTTGTGGTGGCAGCTCTGCCACTTTCTCTTCTTACTTCTTCCTCTTTCCACGGTACAAGGAGAAAGAGGGAGCAGGTCAGAGGGAGAGATTTGGGCTGGATGAGTCAGTGTGGAGGTGGTATCATGGCACAGCTCCTCTATGTCCAGTTGGCTGCTGGGGGGGTTCCATATTTCAGTGGCATAAGGTAGAGATGGCCTGAGCTTTATGCAAATAGCAATTTTATCTATCAAAGTGTAGGTTGAAATTATCAGGAAGATTGATACAATAGAGATTACATATGTATGTTTACATACATTATTTTGTTGGTCTTAACCAAAGAATAGTTGCAACTTGCATCTTTCCATATCCAGACGTGAGAATTAGAGAAAATTTTGCTAACAATTTGTCTGAGAAATCCCTTCCACCTCAGCTGGTTATGGCCATGAATCCTCATTGTAACGCTATTTAAATTATATCCCCATTTATTTGAAATGACTCGTAACATAACCTGATTTGCTCAACCCCCCCCCCCCCCCCCCATGTACAGCTCTTTTTGTTGTGCTCAGGATACTGTTCTTGGGTCAATGTTCAGAAACCTGATTCTGTAACAGGGGTGAGTAAAATGTGGCCCATGGGCCAGATGCAGTTCACTAGGCTTCATCCCTGGCAGACTGCCAGATGCTTTATTTACCTGTGTGTCTGCAGGTACAGTTGCTTGCGGCTCTGGTTGGCCATGGATTGCATTCCTGGCCAATGGGAGCTGCAGGAAATGGTGTCCCAGTCTGCACTGCTTCCTGCAGCTCTCTTTGGCCAGGAATGATGATTCACAGCCAACCGGAGCTGTGAGTGGCCATACCTGCAGACACGCGGGTAAATAAAGCATCAGGCCCTGGTGAATAGCATCTGGCCTGCAGGCAGCCCACCCCAGCTCTATAATATGGACAATTGATAGTTTTAGCTGATTAGTTTCTGTGTACAATTTGGCATTTTAATCTCAAAGAATGTTTTACAAAATGTTACCGCATTCACTTGCCAAGAATGTTGTATTATATACATTGCAATTCATTGAAATGATCCCTTTCAGTGTGACTCAAACAGATAGTGATATTGTTGGCTTAGCTAATAAAACAATACTGGGGAACCACCAAATTTTCTTTCATTTAAACCATTCATTGGTGTTCCTTAGACATCCTTTGAAGGCAATAATATCTAAAACTAAAATGACTGCACTTTGCCAAGAAGTAAAAAGAATGGGTTCATAGGGTGCAGTTCATAAACATTTTCACCATCCTCAAGTGTTTTCATGGCTGGGGGGAGAGGTCCATGGAACAGAACAGCTGACTTGTAGCACTGTCAGTCAAATTTCACAGTTTGTGTGACTTCATAATACCTCTTCAACCACATCGATTGTAGTTATTTTTCTTATTGTAAAATAATGGGCTGCTCCTGGAACTGAGGGTGCACAACACCTCTCTAAGGGTACATCTACACTGCAAGCTTCTTTCAGAATAAGCTTTTCCAGAAGATATCTTCAGGAAAAGCTTATTTTGAAATAGAGTGTCTACACTACAGGGAAGCCTCAAAATTAGTCCGAGGCAGGCTCCCCTCATGTGGACATGCTATCTCGACCTAGAGCCCCAGGAGGCACCGGGGAGGAATAACTTTAAAATGGCCCTGGTGAGGAGCTATTTCGACATAGCAGCAGTGGAGCATCTACACACACACCCTCTTCTGAAAAAGCTTTTTCAGAAAAGGGCTTATTCCTTTTAGAATGAGATTTACCGCCGTCGGAAACAGCCGTTTGTTATTTCAACTTTCTGTCAAAATAACGCAAGTGCAGTGTGGATACTAGTATTGCTATTCCGGAAAAACAGTGCAGGGTAGACAAACCCTAAATCAGGCTCTAATACTAGAAGGGAGGAAACAACCTACGGGGACTCTCCTAGTATGTGGGGAGCTAGTGGTAGCAGTTTCTCCTGGATTTTAATTTCAACAGGGCTAATCTTCTTTCCTGCTTCTATCTACACTCCACAGATCTCTAAGCATCTGTTGGAGGCAGGTGGTCCATTATGTGAAAGCCCGATGTTTCCAGACCTCAAAGTACCTCCTCCTGCTCCCTGGCAGGGTCCTGGGTTGATGGTGTTGGGATGGTTGACTCATCCAAATTTCACAGGAAGCATCAAACTGTTCATGATCCCATTGAAGTCTGCCCCAAATGGAATAGAAGCAAGCCATAAAACCACATAGAAAACATTCTTAGAAAAATATTTTCTAATATTTGGGGAACTGTATAATAATGGTGGTGAAATCTTTTCTGTCTCCAAAGACCTGGAGTAAAACAGCTGTCAGCTCTTAGACAGAAGCTGCTTGCAGCTTTATGACCTAGTGCTTTGGCAGCACTAGATCACCAGAAAACATAGAAGGCATCTTCGTGTAAAGCAATAAAAAACAGGGCAAATTAACAACTGCGTGTGAGGAGGCATAACAAGGGTGATGAAGTGTGATCACTCTGAGTAAAAATAGCGTGTGTTCTAAGATGTATAGCAATGAATTATGACTCTGATGAAAAGACATAAATTTTTCATTCCTTTCCATTTTCAATAACTGTCTGGCTTGGGAGCCATTCATGAACGTATTTTCAAATTTCTTGAAGTGATTGATAAATCACTGGAGGCAATTTTCAGAATTCAGGTCTCTGTTACAACAAATTTGAGATAATGGTTGAACTATAACTTGAAAATCCAATTTAAAATGGCCATTTCTGCAGAAAGTTGTATATATATTTTTATTGCAAATTTGTAGAGGAGGCATTATTTGTTGTGAAGCAATTGTATTTTGTTTTATCTAATGGCTAAATGTCCGATGCTGAAGCACAAGGCTGAGGTGATAAACAAGTCAGATTCCAACTCAGTTTGATGTATTCCTCTAGCAGTGTTCAAAGCGGTGGACTTTAACTTTACAACCTTACTGCTCTCCATATACATTAGAGTAGGTCTACCCCCATTTCATGTTGCATGTTCCACTGGGAGGAAGTGTTTCATACAAGGTAAACATTCAACATGCAACAGGTTTGGTAAACTAGGTGGCTGAAATTTTTGGGATTTGAGTGCTGGAATTATTAGGCAGCTTTGAAATATCCAAATTTATGACTAGTGTAGGTGAAACTATGGTAGTGTCTGCATTAAAAAGATATCATGCCCACTTCAAGAAGCAAGATTTTGAGGACATCCAGAAGCCTGAGCAGAGTGTTCCAGCTAATTTAAAGAAAAGTGCTGTGTTTTCTCTCTGAGCCAACCTGTTTCCTGATTGCTCAAGAAACATTACTTCTACAAAAGCACATCAGCTTCACTATATTGGAAGTACCATCCTACTCATCCAGGATCCCACCCCAGCAATCAGTTCTGGTGCCAACTCTGTTCACACATCTATACAAGTGACATCATCACAGGATCTAACCACATAAGCCACCACATCAGAGGCTCATATAACTGCACATCCACCAATGTGATCTATGCCAGTGGTTCCCAACCTGTGGTCCACAAACCCCTGGTGGTCTGTGACGGTACTTCAGAGGGTCCATGGAAAGTTTAGAAATAAGGACTGGGCCCACTATAGTGTCTTTTCTTTTTCTTTTCCTTTTCTCTTTTTTTCTCTCCCTGGGATGGGGGTCTGTGAAATTTTAATTGATTTAAAAGGAGTCTGTATGCTCAAAAAAATTGGGAATCACTGATCTACACCATCAAGTGCCAGCAATGCCTCTCTACCATGTATATTGCTCAAGCTGAACAGTTTCTACAACAAAGGATTAATGGACACAAATCAGATATTTGAAATCATAACACACAGAAACCCATTGCAGAACATTTCAACTTGCCCGGGCACTCACTAACCGATCTAAAAGTGACTATATTATTACAAAGCAATTTAAAAAATCAGCTTGAGAGAGAAGCAGCAGAATTGGGTTTCATGTACAAGTTTGACATCTGGAATCAAGGTCTGAAGAAAGACCTGAACTGGATGGGCTGTTACATTCCAAACCCTATGACATAAAAAGCTAAGCACCAGGTACTTAGAGCCCACTCTATTAGCCTCATTTAGCATGGACACTCTAATTGATATTTTCCCCCATTTTTTCCTTCTCTTTCCCTCCCCACGCCCTCTTTTTCTCTGCTATTTATTTGTACCCGGGACCTCTGAACTCCATTCATCTGAAGAAGTGGGGTGTGCCCATGACAGCTCATGATGCCACCTATATTTTTGTTTGTTTCTGAAGTGCTGCAGAACTATTTATTGTTTCTGAATTTTTTTTCAGTTTCAGACTAATACGGCTACCCCTCTGAAACCTATACACAGAGGTTCAGACAAATAAAGCATTCAACATCTATGTAGGCTGAGGCTCGCAATGTGAGTCTTCTTTCACTGGTCCTGCCTTTAGAAATGATAAAAGAAGCACATAAAAGACTGATGAGCTGGGGAGGGGATCAGCTACAAAGAGATCAGCATACAAAGGAATAGCCTCATCTAAACTGAAAATGATACGTCACACTGTTTTCCAGTGCAATGACTTATTTCTCTTCCCTACGGACCTCCAGTGTCTTCAACACTGGAGCAAATCCATGAACTTAAATAAATAAATAAATAAATAGATGCCAGATATTGCTATGCCTGTGATCTGGGAAGATCCTGTGGAGTCTGATCAGCCTAAGACTTGGTCTACACTAAATATTTAGTTTGACATATCTCTGTCATTCAGAGGTGTGAAAAATCCCCCTTCCTCCCTCAAGCACCATTCCTATGCTGCTCTAGTCCCGAGGTATTGATGGAGCTAGGCAGATAGAAGAAAGTTATTGTATCTCTAGCTACTGCTGCTCTGCGAGATGGTGTTCCTACAGCAATGGACAAACCCCTTCTGTCTCTATAGGCTGTACTTATGCTATAGAGGTGCAGGGGCATACCTGCGGCAATAGGGCAGAGGTGCATCTCCAGGTGACAGAAGGGTGGTCTGGTGAACAGATCACTGGCTTGGATTGAGCTGTAGAAGGCTTGAGTTCAATTCCCTCATCAGTCACCATCAGAGACTTTGGTGCAAATAAGGTTGTGAAAGTATCAGGTCAGGTGTTCCAATAAGGATAAACTCAGAGTTGCCACCTGGGTAATCTTTAGAGTGAAAGAACATATTTAAGTGTGAAATTTGGCTTTTTTGGGGGGGGAGAAGGAGGAGGAAGCATATCAGGGTCAGTGAGGTACCTCATTTCCCCTCAGGCTGAATGCACAAACTGATTTGACAATTGGGTGCAGAAGAGACGCATGCTCCTCCATCCCTTTAGGTATTTATTTCAGATGGAAGTTGTAAAGATGGAAATAATGCTGCAGTGATGGAGTGAACTAGATGATCTAATAGGCCACTTCTGTCTTCAGATGCCCCTGTAATCCCACTATATGATATTACTACAAACATGAGCTATATAGCAAGCAAAACCCATCCCTTACCCACAACAGTTGTGCGTAGCCAATGAAAAGCTGTAAACTGTGGTCCTGGGCTGTGTGAAGGTGCTACTTGCCACTCAAGCCAACTTTCTTTGTTCTGGGACAATCTTCCCAGTATAAGGGAGGGGAGTTCTCAAGTACCACAAAGACAGCACAGTGGTTCCTATAATACTTCCTGCTTGCAGCTGCTGTAGGGAATGTGGTTCCCTGTAGCATTCTGGGGATTTCCAATTGCTATAATATCTCCTTGGGGCCATGGGCAGTCAACATAATTTGGAGCAGTCTTTAAGCTTCTCTGGCTTATGCAAGGGACCAGTCAACAATGGTGCCAGAATCAGGAAAGCTCAAAGCAGACTAAATGCTCCCTTTGCATATTCCCTTCCCTTCCTGGGATGCAGGGAGTCTGTCTCAGCAACTGATGAGGGCTAAGGTCAGAACTTATAAAGCAATAATGGTATTTCTGTCAGCAGGCATAATATAGTTCTGGGATACCATTGCCTCCTTGCATGTGCTCACCCCTGGAACACAGAGCAAGCCTGATAACCCGTAAGGGATTAAAGCTTGTCATCTTAAGTTAACACACATTTTTCATTTTCTTCCATCAAAAAGGAGCGAATTATTGATGTATTTAGAAGCTAATTTCTGAGAAATAACTGAAAGGCATGAGAACACGGATTCCCTTAAAATACTATGAACACAGTATTAAAACAAATCCCACCCAAAATATTTGCACATCTTTAAGGCAATGCATTGCGAATGCTAACCTAAACTCAAGTAGCTCCTGAAAGCCTTTGTAAATTAGTAGTATTATGTGTGAGTTAATGCAGCTCCAGGGCAGCAGTGAATTATGCATAATCTCTCTTTAAAACCGGAGTTCATCTTATTCCCCGTATGAATATTTATACTCCCCATTCATGCCCTAACTAGAAGAATAGAAACTTTATGCTGAACTGTATAGTAAAAAGAATTACAAGGAAATGTTATTTGCCCCTGAATATTCATTAAAAAAAATGTGATCGTATTTTGCTCCAAGTACAAATTTAAATCTACTAAATGAAAATGCTGCTTTTACCATTGAAAGTTGGCTATAAAAATTGCATGAAGGCGGGTCCTTGTAGAATCTAGTAAGGCTCTGTGTGGCTGAGTATGCGTGTATGTAACATATACAATCAACATTTGCAGTTCCTCTAATGTAATGGGTTTCTCTGCTTCTCCCACTCTTGAATCTGCAATAATCCCAGTCCCCGAATCAAGTGTTTCCCTAGTGAGACCTAGCAGGCCCTATTCACACTAAATTTATTTTACTGTGGTGCTGCTCCATTGAGTTCAGTAGAATTGCACTGGATTTATACCTTCATCTTCTCCTAACATCAATCTCTAATGATCCTTTCAAATCAGTGGTGTCCCACCTTTGACCTATGGGCCACATGGTTCTAAACTGTGGCCCTTGAGGACATCTGTGTAAAGAGGACACTCTGTATTGGATTATCAATTGAAAATAAGTTCCCTGAGCCATGCCTGTGACTTTCACACTGGAAGTGTTTGAATGAGTCCCATTGGCACAGGGAGACAGTAGGGAGTGCTGCCTCCCAAACTTCCTTGGCAGCGACAGGAACAGTTCTAATGACAGCACTCAGAAGTCAATGTTGCCACTTCTCTGTGAAGTTATTCAGCAACTTCTCTGAGTCTGCACCACAGGGGAAGGAGGATAGAATAATCTGTTCTTGGACTGGTTTTGTTCAATATCTTTATTAATGACCTGGATGAGGGGATAGATTGCACCCTCAGCAAGTTTGCAGATTACACTAAACTAGGGGGAGAGGTAGATACGCTGGAGGGCAGGGATAGGGTCCAGAGTGACCTGGACAGATTAGAGGATTGGGACAAAAGAAATCTGATGAGTTTCAACAAGGACAAGTGTAGAGTCCTGCACTTGGGACATAAGAATCCCAAGCATTGTTACAGGCTGGGGATTGAATGGCTAAGTAGCAGTTCTGCAGAAAAGGATCTGGGGATTACAGTGGATGAGAAGCTGGATACGAGTCAACAGTGTGCCCTTGTAGCCAAGAAGGCTAATAGCATATTAGAGTGCATTAGGAGGAACATTGCCAGCAGATCCAGAGAAGTGATTATTCCCCTTTATTTGTCTCTGGTGAGGCCACATCTGGAATATTGTATCCAGTTCTGGGCCCCCCACTATAGAAATGGATGTGGACACATTGGAGAGGGTCCAGCGGAGGGTGACCAAAATGATTAGGGTGCTGGAGCGCATGACCTATGAGGAGAGGCCAAGGGATTTGGGTTTGTTTAGTCCACAGAAGAGAAGAGTGAGGAGGGATTTGATAGCAGCCTTCAACTTCCTGAAGGGAGGTTCCAAAGAGGATGGAGAAAGGCTGTTCACAGTAGTGATGGATGACAGAACAAGGAGCAATGGTCTCAAGTTACAGTGGGAGAGGTCTAGGTTGGATATTTGGAAAAACTATTTCACTAGGAGGGTGGTGAAGCACTGGAATGAGTTACCTAGGGAAGTAGTGGAGTCTCCGTCCCTAGAGGTTTTTAAGTCCCAGCTTGACAAAGCCCTGGCTGGGTTGATTTAGTTGGGATTGGTCCTGCATTGGGCAGGGGGCTAGACTTGATAACCTCCTGAGGTCTCTTCCAGCTCTATGATTCTATGATTCTACATGCCAGCTGGGGTTAGCCAGAAGACAATACTCCTCAACAGCATATGTTTAACACTCAGGATGAGAAGGCTGGGTATCCTTGTGGTAAATCCTCCAGCCTATTTGTCATTTTTGTCTCCCTCTTTCCAGTTTGCTAGCATTTTTCAGGTACTAACGTGCCCAGAAGTGAGCAGAACATTGTAGATGGACTTATTAGCCAGAAGAAACAGTGAAGAAAGACCTGCATGCATTGGTTGATCACAGGATGACTATGAACCATCAAAGGGTATGTCTACACTACAGCGCTATTTCGAATTAACTGAATTTGAAATAGTTAATTCGAATAAAGCTAATTCAAAATAACGCATCTAGACCCAAAATCTAATTCAAAATAGTGTTTTGCTATTTTGAAATAGCCTGTCCACATTATTGGACGCTGGATCGCATTTAAGGACAGCTGAAACCGATTCCAGCAGGGCATCAGGTCAGTAGTTGCTTTGTGTGGCTGCTGTCTGAGGCTATCTGAGGCTTGTGCTTAAAGGGACCCCCGTGGAGAGCCGGTTCTCAGCTTTCCCGCTTGCTTGCCTACCTCGCTGAGGGACAGCAAAGTTTTCCTCTCTGCCTGCTTTGGTTGCTCTCATTTGGGACACCACAGCACTCGGCACCATGGAGCCAGAGCTGCCCCTGGGCACTCTGGTCAACAGCAGCAACTGGTGGGACCACATCATCTTGGAGCGCTGGGGAGACCAACAGTGGACCCAGAACTTCAGGATGAAGGAGGATACCTTCCTCAAGCTCTGCAAGTGGCTCGCCCCTGCTCTGCAGCGACGGGACACACACATGAGGCCTGCCATTCCCTTCCACAAGTGGGTGGCCATCACCCTATGGAAGCTTTCCACGCCAAATAGCTACTGATCCGTCAGCAACCAGTTCGGTGTGGGGAGATCCACTGTCTGAGCGGTGCTCATGCAGGTACGGCAGTCATTGGCCACTGGGACCGGGGGGTGAGGGGGCTGCAAGGAGGAGAAGGGCTTTCCCTGGGAAACCGGGGGGGGAGATGGTGTAAGTGCCCACCCCGGGAGGGTTCGGTCTGTCCCAGCCATGCTACAGACCGCCCGCGGTGGCCAGGATTGCAGCGGGGGTTGCTCCTGGGAGTGGGGTGTGGGGCAGTGGCGGGGAATGAACACTCCCAGCCACCCAGGCACCCCAGTGACCCTCGGTTTTGTGTGTCTCTCTGCAGGTGGTCAAGGCCATCAACAGGGTGCTGCTCCGCAGAGTCGTCCACCTCACCGACCTGGACGTGGTCATCCAGGGGTTCGGTGCCCTAGGCTTCCCCAACTGCAGGGGGGCAATCAACGGGATGCACATCCCCATCTGTGCCCCGGAACACCAAGCCTCCCTGTACATCAACCACAAGGGGTACTTCTCTGTGATCCTGCAGGCTGTGTCTGACCACCGGGGCCAGTTCACGGACATCAGTGTGGGCTGGTCCGGCAAGGCACACGATGCGCGGGTGTACCGCAACTCCTCTGTGTGCCAGAGACTGCACGCCAGGACTTTCTTCCCCGACTGCCACATCAGGGTTGGGGACGTGGACTTGCTAGTGTACCTGCCGGGGGATGCGGCCTACCCCCTACAGCCCTGGCTCATGAAGCCCTACAAGGGACACCTGAACCCCTCCCAGCAGGCCTTCAATGCCAGGCTCAGCAGGGCCCGCATTGTGGTCGAGGGTGCCTTTGGCCAACTGAAGGCCCAGTTTAGATGCCTCCTCACCCGCCTTGACCTCTCCGAGCACAATATTCCGCATGTGGTGGCAGAGTGCTTTGTGCTCCACAATTTATGTGAGAGGAAGGGGGAGGCTTTCCTGCCAGCCTGGATGGCAGAGGCTGACTGCCTGGCTGGCCAGTACACACAGCCCCACACAGCTGCCATCTGGGAGGCTCTTTGAGGGGCTGTCCGCATCCGGGAAGCCCTGCGGGAGAGCTTCCAGGTGGACAAGGACTGAAGTCCCCCTGGCATGCCCCACTGGGGCCTTGTGCCTTACATTCCACCCCCACCTCCTTCCCCTTTCCCCTCCCTAAACCCCCTTCCTGATGTACAATAAAAACACCTGTGTTGCCACAAAAAACTCTCTTTATTTAACATAACTGGGGTGGCGGGGAGGGGAGGGAATGAGAGCAGAAGAGGGGAGGGGGGAAACCTGGGAGGAGGGAGCTGGAAGGGGGAGGCAAGGGGAGGAAGGGGGAGGGGAAGCTCAGGGTTGGTGGTCTTGATGGCCCTCCCATCTCGCAGCACTGCAGGTGCAGGGGCCTTGGCGTCCCCGGGGGGGAGTGGGTATGGAGGGTGGGGCAGGAGGGATGGGGGGGTGGAAGAAAGTGGGAGGGGGGCAGGGGTGGGAGGAGGAGCGATAGCTGGGACAGCCACAGGGGCTGGAGCAGCAGGAGGCAGCAATCGTTCCACCATGGTCTGCAGGTGCTCGCGGAGGGCATGGCCCTGCTCCCGCAGCTCCTGCAAGCTCTGCAGCTGCAGGTCCTCTTGCAACCACTGCTCCTGGCTGTGGACCTTCCCTGTAACCGCAGCTGCTGCCTCTGGAACTCTTCCTGGTTGCGGGTGCGCCTGCTGGCCCCGGTGCGGGTGGATGTTCCAGGTGGGGTGGCGTGCCCTGCACTCGCAGGTGCTGCGACCATGGTGAAACAAGAAAAGTGGTCAGTTCTCCCTGGGGACACAGGGGGTGAAACCCTGCCCCCCTCTGCAAGGCGAGGATGGCAGGTCTCCGCACCATCACGTCCTGCTATCCCCGGGAGTGGGAGCTGGCCCAGGACTGCACCCCAGCCCCTGTGCTGCCTATAATGTGGTGTTGGGGGGGGGGAGGGGAGATGTGCCCTGCCTCTGTGTGGAGGGGGCGTCTGGAGGGAGGCCAGTATGCAGTCTCTCCCCCCGGGGTCAGGAACCTGTCATGCGCCTTCACGAGTAGACGCGTGTGGGGAACAGGCCAGGGCCCCTGCATGGCACCCAGCTGGGGCCACATGTCCCTGCTGGCACGGCAGCTGCACAGGTTGCCACCTGCTCCGTGGTTGGCAAGGCCCACATGCATGGTCCCTGGGCTCCCCCTCCCCCCCCGCCCCGCATAAGGGGACCATGATGGCACTTACATGTGGAGGCCTCCCCGGCCTCAGATGAGGCTGCTGACGGGCTCTCTGGGACAGCTTGGGGGTCCTGGGTGCAGGGCACACTCCCTGCAGGCTCCTGTGGTTCCTGGCTGCCGTCCTCCTCTCCGTCTTCCTCTTCCCCTGCGTCAGGGGTAGGGCCCTCTGCCCCGGGGTCGATGACCACCAGGCGGGCATGGACCGTCTGACCTCCCAGGATGCGGTCCAGGGCCTCATAGTGTGGGCAGGCCTCTGGGTCAGCCCCTGGTTGGGAGCCCCTGGCATAGGCCTGCTGCAGCTCTTTTATTTTAGTGCACACCTGCTCCTGGCTGTGCATGTGGCCTCTGGTGGCCAGGCTGGCAGCCATGCGGCTGTAGACGGCCGCATTCCTGCACCTACTGCAGAGATCATGGGCATTGGAGGCTTCCCCCCAAACCTCAATGAGGTCCATGATCTCCGCACTAGACCAGGCAGGCGCCCGCCTTTTGCAGCCCCTGGCAGGCTCCTGGAAGCTGCCAGCCTGGTCCTGGGAAGTAGTGGAGGGCTGGGTGGCAGCGGGTTGCTGGCTTATCCTGTGCCAGGTGCACAGTCTGCTGGCTGTGTGCTGGCAGGCTTGCAACTGGCACAGGCACTATGGCCAGAGTCTGCCCCTTTAAGGACTCCGGGGCTGGGGGGGGGAGCAGATGAGTTTTCCTGGTTGTGCCCAGAGTGGCCACCAGGGTTCCCTGGGAAGGGCTGGAGGCCCCCTATTTCGAATTAAGTGTTTACACAGCACTTAATTCAAATTAGCTAATTCGAATTTGGCGTTACTCCCTGTAGAATGAGGTTTACCAAATTTGAATTAAGCGCCCCACTATTTCGAATTTAATTCGAAATAGCAGTTTGCATGTATAGATGCTATTAAAGTTAATTCGAAATAACGGCTGTTATTTCGAATTAACTTTGTAGTGTAGACATACCCTAAGTGATATAGCTGTAAACAGCCTAGAAAGCATTAGACAAGGTATTTCCTGAAGAGACAAGGACATGTTAGCTCCATTATATAAGGCACTAATGAGACCTCATCTGGAATACTGTGTACAATTCTGGTCTCCCATATTTAAGGAAGATTAATCGAAACTGGAGCAGGTGTAGAAAAGGGCTACTAAGAATGATCCAAAAAATGGAAAAACAACCTTATGAGAAGAGACTCGGAGGTGATTTGTTTGGCCTAACCAAACAAAGGCTGAGGGGAGATATCTATGAATATTTATGGGGATAAATACTGGGAAGAGAGAGGAGTTATTTAAATTAAGTGCCAATGTGGACATAAGAACAAATAAACTGGCCATCAACAAGTGTAGTCTTGAAATTAGGTGAAGGTTTCTAAGAAAGAAATGAAGATCTGGAACAGCTTTACTAGTGGAGCAGTGGGAGAAAAAACAACTAATTTGGGGGAATGATATGATAAGACTGCTTAAAACAGCATGTGGCCCATCTTTGACGACCAGTAGCAAAAATGCCCAATGGTGGGAGATGGGACACTAGGAGTATGTCTAGACTACATGCCGGCATGTAAATTAGACTACCCGACATAGTCAATGAAGCGGGGATTTAAATATCCCCCGCTTCATTAAAATAAAAATGGCCACCACGCTGTGCCAGCTCAGCTGATCGTCAGCACAACGCGGCAGTCAAGACGCGGATCGGTCGGCAAGGGAAGCCTTTGCCAACCAATCCCTTATGCCTCATGAAACAAGGTTTACAGGATCGGTCGGCAAAGGCTTTCCTTCCCCACCGATCCGCATCTTGACTGCCGCATTGTGCCGACGATCAGCTGAGCCGGAACAGCGCAGCGGCCATTTTTATTTTAATGAAGCGGGGGATATTTAAATCCCCGCATCATTGACTATGTCGGGTAGTCTAATTTACATGCCTCTGCCGGCAGAGGCATGTAGTCTAGACATACCCTAAATGGGGAGGTCTCTGAGTTATTAGAGACGTATTTCCTGCCCATGCACTCAGGGTCTAACTGGTTGCTGTATTTGGGACTGGGATGGAATTTCCTCCTGGGTCAGATTGATAGAGACCCTGTTTGTTTTCCTCTTCTCTGCAGAATGAGGCACAGTTCATTTGCGGATTCTTTCAAACTTGAAGTTTTTAAACCCTGATTTGATGACTGATTTGATAACTCAGCCAGAGATTGGAGTCCTTTTTAATGTGTGGGTGGGTGAAGTTCTGTAGCCTTCAATGCACAGGAGATCAAACAAGAGAATAAGAGTGATCCCTTCTCTTCTTAAAATCTATGAGTCATTAGCCTCCACTAGCATGTGAATACTGTCTGTAATATAATGTCTGTAGTATATTTATCATCACAATACCCTTGTGAAGTGAAGAAGTACTATTTTGACCCATTTTAATAGGTGGGGTTTGAGGCACAAAGAGTATGCTGCTGTGAAGCTGGGGGCATGTTTTCCAGCCCATAGAGACACACTAACTCTATTCAGGTGGCATGCTAAAAATAGCAGTTTGGCTGAGGAAGTATGGGTGGGTGGCTAATAGCTGGAGTACAGACCCAGAAGGGCTAGCATGTTTGCACACGAGCATTTAACCTAATGCTGCCACCAGTGCCACAACACTCATGCTGCTATTTAGTGTTCTAATTTAAGCTGAGTTAGTGTGTGTTTGTCTACCCAGGTCCTCTCACAGTTGCTGTGTAGACATATCCATTGAGTGAAAGACTACACAAAAGGCTGTAACAGAGAACTGAGCCCTGGTTTCTGAGTCCCAGGTTAATGCCTTAACATATTCTGTCTTCTTTTCTCTGAGTACAGTGGGCCTTGGTATCACGGCAAACTTAGTTGGTGTGCTCTTCACTTATTCTCCCAGCCAATTAATGAAGATGTTAAATTAAATAAGTCCTTGTATCACTAATTCATATAGTACTTGATTCTAAAGAGAGATTTTTGCTGCAGCAGTGGAATGTGAAAACATCACTTGCCAAATTGTATGCATCCAGAAAAAATATAATTCTACCACTGTTGTTCATGGTATGAATTTTTTTTTTTTGTATTTGTAACTCTGCCTGTGCTAACATTATCATAGATGTTGCTTGTTAATTATCGTGAATACCAACAGGCTGGAAAGTATTTTCTTAAACTAAATTCTAATTCTGATATTAAGCCCTGCATGTTAATCATTTCTGTCTCTCGTGAGTATTGCTAAGATTCTGTGCTGTACATGCCCAGCTGCAGTAATATGCTTGGCTATGTTCCTTTGTAACATGCAAATTTATTACTCTATTTTCATTGAATACATTAAAGGAGAAAGAATGCCAAGTTGAGTTTAAAGGTAAATATTTTATGCTCCCTCTCTGGAATTATGGAGACATTGTAAGGAGAGGTAGTGGAACAGTGAAGTGACAGTGCAGGCACTTTCAAATATCAGCTCTATAATTCAGTGAGAATTTAACACCTAAGTAGAAGGTTATAGTGCCGCATAAAGAAAACCCACAAAGAATATGGAAGTGTTGTATAGTGCAGAGGATAATATATTTAAGTATGTGTGTGTGTGTGTGTGTGTGTTGCTACTGGTACAATATCAGTACACATGTACCTTCCAGACCTGACTTGGGTGGTCGTAAAGATAAAGAAATGAGAAAAAATATTTTCAAAGAGTGGCACCCTTGATAGGATTATAATTTTAGTAATGAATAAAATAAAGTGGTGTCCTAAATTACTGGTTTAAAATTTAACAGAAAAGCAATAAAAATGAATAAATAAAAGGAGGAAGGGGAAAAGAAACCTCTTGTGTCTTGGCTTTAAAAGCATCATCTTTCTCAGGTGTTGTGAATGGCTCTTACAGAGCCATTTCTGACCAGTTGAAGCTATTAACCCATTCACTGCTACAGTCAGTTGCAGCCTTTGTGGTGCTGCTAAATGCAGTGGGTGTTTTTCAATACCAAAGCTTGAATTGTGGGAACTTGTATAATACAGAAATATGCCAGATGTATGAGGCAATACTAGCAATTCATTCTGCCAGTATGTTCTGAACCTTGTAGGAAGGTGCTGAAAAGGATTGCTTTGGGTGGCTGCCGAGGCTAGTGTGTTAAAAAATGCAGTTTTTCTTCCAAATGCAATCTCCACTGACATTCTGAAAATCGTTGCTTCTCAGAGCAGCTATCCACTGCTCTTGCTAAAACGTATTTTGAGCAAAATCACAATACAGTCCCTCCAGATCTCTAGGGGTGGGAGAGGAGCTAGAAAGCATAGCATATTTTACAGTCTTACAGTAGCAGCAAAATCTGTTCAAACAATTCAGGCATGTTCGATTGCTTGTGCTATGTTCTGCATACTTTTGTAAATGAACATGAATGTTTAAATTGAGCTTTGAACCCTCACTCCAGGATAAAAATGAATCCAGTGTGGCAGATCTATATTTTAAGAAAGAGAGATTGGTTCACATAAAAGTCGAGTGAAACATAGTTCTTAAAAAAATGAATTCTTCTTAGATTACTCTGCCCAGTTTACCTGTTGTAAATTTTTTGTGATTTTCATCCCGTGTGGAAATTGATGATGTTTGTAGCAAAACCAGCTTTCTGAAACATGAGTTATTTGCTGGATGAAAATCACTACCTCATTTTGTTCAAAGGAAACAGTCAAGGTAAAATTATGTTTGTATAGCATCTAGTATGATGCAGTCCTGGTGCATCATTGGACTTGGTTGTTACTGCCCCAGGACAGGTAATTAACAAAACTGCTAATTAGAGAATGCTGTTTACTTGGTGATGTGGTGGATTCTCTATCACTTGATAATTTTAAATCAAAACTACATGTCTTTCGAAAAAGAGATGCAACAGCTCAAACAGGAGCTATGGGCATGATGCAGAAATTATTGGGTGGTGCTCATTGGCCTTGGTTATAGTGGTGGTCAGGCTAGATGTCATAAAATATATGAGTCAATGGCTTATAAAATATTTATTACTTTATAATTTAAGTTTAACAGATGCATCCACACTGTATAGCATCTAAGTAAAGACAGCCTTTGTCCTGAAAGGTGGTAATCTTTTAGTTCCAATGAGAACATAATCTCTGTGATGTCTCAGATTTGTGACTGTGATGTTTTATTTAATTATCATTACCGAGCAGTTCATCATGAGAGTCAGGATACAATATGTGCAGAATTGTCTTTCATATGCAAATTTGACACTATCTCCCTTGGCCTGAATAAAGACTTAAACTGGTTAACATATTATAGAATCAGCTTTCCTTACATCCAACACCCTATTGACATCAAAAGCTAAGTATGGGACACTTCCGGCACACTCAGTTAGTCTCATTAGCACTGGCGCTACAATTGACAGGTAATTTTCCCCACTCTCCCTTCTTATTCTGAGAGTCTCCACTTTTTTCTCCACTCAAGATAATCTAGAATATAAGAACATAAGAAGGTTCTTATATTGGGTCAGACCAAAGGTCCATCTAGCCCAGTATCCTTTCATCAAACAGTGGCCAATGCCAGATGCCCCAGACGTAGTGAACAGAACAGGTAAACAGGTAATCATCACATAATCCCTTTCTTGTCATCCATTTCCAGCCTCTGACAAACAGAAGCTGGAGACACCATTCCTACCATCCTGACTAATAAATGATTTATAAATAGGTTGAATAGGATTGGTCCCAGTACAAACTTTTGGGGGACACCACTAGTTACCTCTCTCCATTCTGAAAACTGACCATTTATTCCTACCCTTTGTTTCCTGTCTTCTAACCAGTTATCAATCCACGAAAGGACATTCCCTCTTATCCCATGATAGATTATTTTACTTAAGAGCCTTTGACGAGGGACCGTATCAAAGGCTTTCTGGAAATCAAAGTACACTATAGCCACTAGATTCCCCCATCCACATGTTTGTTGACCCCCACAAAGAACTCTAGTAGATTAGTAAGGCATGATTTCCCTTTACAGAAACCATGTTGAATTTCCGCAACAAATTATGTTCATCTATGTGTCTGAAAATTTTATTCTTTACTATAAGTTAGCCTTACCAGTCTGTAATTGCCAGACATTTTTAAACATTGGTATCATATTAGCTATCTTCCAGTCATTAGGTACAGAAGATGATTTAAAGGATTATAAAACAAAGTTAATAGTTCCACTATTTCACATTTGAGTTCTTTCAGAACTCTTGGGTGAATGCCATCTGGTCCCGGTAACTTGTTACTATTAAGTTTATCAATTTGTTCCAAAACCTCCTCTAATGACACCTGAATCTGGGACAGTTCCTCAGATTTGTCATCTAAAAAGCATGGCTCAGGTTTGGGAATGTCCCTAATATCCTCAGCTGTGAAGACCAAATCAAAGAATTAATTTAGTTTCTCCGCAAAGATCTTATCTTCTGTGAGTGTTCCATTGGCACCTTGATCATCCAGGGGCCCCACTGATTGTTTAGCAGGCTTCCTGCTTCTGATGTACTTAATAGCGAAATGTTTTTACTTTTTGAGTTTTGGGCTATCTTCTTCAAACTACTTTTTGGCTTTTCTTATTCTATATTTACACTTAATTTGACAGGGTTTATGCTCTTTTATATTTTCCTCACTAGGATTTAACTTCCACTTTTTAAATGATGCCTTTTTATCTCTCACTGCTTCTTTTACTTGGTTGTTAAGCCAGGGTGGCACTTTTTTGGTTCTCTTACTTTATTTATTAATTTGGGGTATACATTTAAGTTGGGCCTCTATTATGGTGTCTTTGAAAAGTTTCCATGCAGCTTGCAGGGATTTTACTTTTGTCACTATACCTTTTAATTCTGTTTAACCAACCTCCTCATTTTTGTGTAGTTCCTCTTTCTGAAATTAAATGCCACAGTGTTGGGCTGCTGAGGTGTTTTTCCCACCATAGGTATGTTACATTTTATTACATTATGGTCACTATTTCCAAGAGGTCCAGTTATATTTATCTCTTGGATCAGATCCTGTGCTTCACTTAGGATGAAATCAAGAATTGCCTGTCCCCTTGTGGGTTCCATTTTTAAGGTATCAAAAAATGTTTTATGTGCATCCTGTCCTGAGGTGAGGTATACCAAATCAATATGGGGATAGTTGAAATCCCCTTTATTTTTTAGTTTTTTATTTTGATAGCATCTCTCTTCTCCCTTAGCATTTCATAGTCACTATCACTGTCCTGGTCAGGTTGTTGATTATATCTCTCTACTGCCAAATATTTATTATTAGAGCATGGAAATATTACCCATAGAGATTCTATGGAACATTTTTGTTCATTTAAGATTTTTACTTTATTTGATTCTACATTTTATTTCATGTATAGTGACACTCCCTCACCAGCATGACCTAATCTGAAGAAGTCGGTTTTGTAAGACTATTCATTCTTTTTAAAGTTATAGACTAACACAGAAACCTCTCTGAGACTGTTAAGACATAATATGGCTTTGCAAGTACTACCAACTCCCTACATTTAAAAAAGCACAAGCTTTCTTCCACAGCCATATGGGCTAGAAATGCATTTAAAAACCACAATAAGCTGAGATTTTTTACATCGTCACATGACTCCATGCACTGGGGCTTTCAAGAAAAACACCTCAAGAGTTGTAAACACTGCTGATGTAACTCAAATCCATGCAGTCTTGGTTTTGAGGGAAAAGGACAGTGGGTTGGTGTGAGTGCCCAGCATTTAGGGACTGATTCTGTGATGTACTGAGAACTCCAAACTCACCATGAGATCAGTGGGGATTGATAATATTCAGAATCTCACAGGACTGGGCCCATAAGGTACAGAAATTTGGTTCTTGTTGCTAATTATTCTGGTAAACATGTACAATTAATAGATTTCCTTATGCCACATTTTGATGTTTTTGATTGCTAATATGCCACCATTTAACTTTTGCCTGCAACACGTCTGAACCCCCCCCCCAAAAAAAAAATCTGCATGCAAATCTGCATTTGTGACTTATGTAGGCATTAATGTTCAATATGTGCAATATCTGGTCTTTCACATATTTGTCTTTATCCCATCTAACATCCTGTAAACAGACACCAACTAATTTCTGACATCTAAGGAACAGGAAAAGGCTATGTATGCACCTCTCAAACTGTGCACAAGATGAGAAATGATGACAAAAATAAATGTCAGTGCCTTTTGATTTCCCCATTCCTCCCTGTGGCAGTAAAAATATTCAGAAAGGAAGTGCTTTAGATTTATAAATGTTAGCATGCTGACTGAAGTCAAACTAATTCACTCTATAAACTTCCTTGACATTATGAAAACTTTACAAAGAGATCATTGCATGCAAAATAAATTACTATAAATTTAACTTTCTTTAAAAAGTCACCAGACATTTAGCACTTCTCTGTATATTGTTGGCATTTAGAAACATTTAAAAAATAAATGAAAACACTAGACAGATGAGGGAATAAATTATGCCTCAAAGTTTATATATAAAATAAACAGTATATGTTTTTCACAGATCTGGGCCAAATTGGGAGACTTGAGCAGCTAAAATGAAAGCAAAACAACAACAAAAACACCCAGTAGATCTTATCTGCCTTGGAAAACTCTGTTGATTAAAGAACTAGTGAAATGATTACATTTAAAGACCTGATCTACACTAAAGGAGAAAGTCAACATAAAATACACAACTCCAGCTATGTTAATTACGTAGCTGGAATTGAAGTATCTTAAATCATGGGAGGTTAACAGGAGCACACGCTCTCTTCAAATTCCCTTACTCTTCATGAGGAGCAGGACTACCGGCACCGAGGGGAGCACTCTTTCAGTTTGAATTAGCGTGTCTTCACTAGACCTACTAATTTGAATCCTGGAAGATTGACTGCAGCAGCTTCGATCATCTCTGTTGTGTTGACAAGCCCTAACAGTCCTTTATAATGGCCTTTAGGCTATTTTTAGTACTGATGACCATCACTGTGACAGCTGTGAAAACGTGGATGAAATCCATATCCAGGGAAGTCAATGAAAGATTTTCTTCATTGGGTACAGATATAATCCTCTTTTGCTGGTACAGTTAAACAACCTCCCCATATTATATAAGCTCTATAGTAAAAACAATTTTTTTGTGAGTATAAGATGTCTGCGTGGTAGATTTTGCTGGCATGGTATGTCTCTGAAAGTATGTCTACACTGCAATTAAAAACTCACGGATGACCTGTGTCAACTAACTCAAGCTCCTAGGCCTTGGGCTAAGTGGATGTTTCACTGCAGGATAGACATTCGGGTTGTAGGATCCAGTGAGGTGGAAAGGTCCTAGAGCTTGAGCTGTACCTTAAGCCTGAGTATCTGCACCACAGTTAAATAGCCCCATCACCTGAGCTGAACAGGCCAGCCAGGGGTGTCCAATTGCAGTGTAAACCTTCCCTGAAGAGACCCAAGAAAATAAGACCATTTTGATAGTTTTCACTATAAACTATCAAATAATATGCCCACATATTATGAAATGTCTGTCAATTCTACTTGGAACTGTCTATAAAATCCTTGTGCATGCTATGTTTATGTTTGTACTATTTAGATATTAAGCAGGTAGAATATACAAGGTAGAATAAGCAACCCTCCAATGGTGTGTTGCACAATGAGGTCAAGACAGAGAAACAGAAGACTTTATGTGCAACCTAGCTCTCCACATTTAAAAGGATTATACTGTATACATATGTGTGTGTTAGCTCTAAGACAATATTTAACCTTACATTAATTGCACATGATTTTGTAATTGGACATAGACAGCTTTAATTTTTCAGGATGGTATTTTTAAAAGCATTTCCTAAAGATTATTACAGTATTTCAAAACATTGGTGTTGTGGTCACACTTTATAAGGAAATGTATATGTGCTAAGCAGGTTCAGTGTAAAGTTCCTTTCAATATATGTTGAAGGTAAACCAACAACTATGAGGTATAACCAGAAATGGAATAGAATGGAATGATATATTGGTCTAAGTAGCAAACAGTATTTAACTTTAACAAGATTTAGTACAGTATATCTATGCATGTACTTATGATCCTATTTCAAAATACACAGAGAGCCACCACAATACAACTAGCCATTATGTTGATCTAGTTAATTTGTTCACCTGCTCTTGCTTCTGGGCATTTCTTAAAGGCCTATGGAATTTTTTGCAAATGAGTTTAGATGTGATTCAAAGAAGCAATTAATTTTCTTTTTTTATGATTGTGCACAAATACGTTTTTTTCTTTAGAAAGAAAGCAGAGTCAAGATTTGAGTTACCGACCTCTCTCTCTGGAGAGAAAAAGTAACAATAGTCCAAACTTGCAAACGCTTTTTCCTGTGAGTAGCTTTATGCACATGATTAACTGCAAATGAAGACAATGAACTACACACATTCATGAAGTTCTATATGGATTGAGACCTATGACACTTGCACTTAGCTCAGTTTGAGTCCTGTTACCCTTAATGATATATCATACTATGCACTTTAGAAACATGCATCTTTCTATCAGAGGGGTAGCCGTGTTTGTTTACTTTCTTCCAAATGGGGGCCTGGAGGGTCTGTGTGGTAAATATGGAGTAGTGCAATGCAGGAAGACTCCCATAAACCAGAAATGCTGCTGTCACCTTAGTGAAGTTTATTTCAACAAAACATTTTTAAACTAATGGAAACAATGATTAACTTGCAATTGCTGACAGTTTTTCTTTGGCTATAGGGACAGGAAATTTAAATTAAAATAAAAGAATGGAAATAGAAAAGTAAGTAAATGAAAGTCACATGGACACATTTAGGTCCTGATCCTGGAAAGAGATCAACACATTTGGACCCTTGCAACAGCCTAAAGTCCTGCTGTAGCCAAAGGGGTTCTGTATCATCATAGCAGAATGCTGCCCACCTGGGTCAGACTGAAGAATCAGGTGATGTTTTAAACACATTTCTAAAAAAAAAAAAGCATGTCTGGGCCATATTGGTTTTATTCTAAGCAAGGGCTGGAATGAGAAAAGAGAGGCAATCAGTTACTCTATGTCTCAAAATATGAACTCAGCGTAGGATTTTAACTTCATGAATTTATGCAGAGAACAACTATACTTTGCCTAACTAATACGTCAAGTACATCATTTGAAACTATAGCTCCTATTGTCTCATTGGCAGTAAAAAAAGAATCTATATACCTTTATTTTTTGTTGTGACTCGTCAATGAGTAAATGGCTAGAAGTAGGGGGTTCTTTATGTGTGTATGGAGAAAAAAATTGGATTTGGACTGGAAACTCCTTTGGCAAGTATTAGTCTAATGGAATTTGAAACAGATGAGATACTGATCCATTTAAAAAAATCTTAATCTTTCAGTATCTGCAAAGTTAATAACGTCACTTATAAAAGGCTGCTGAAAATTTTTCTGTGAAATTGTTAAAATACAGGTGTGTATATATTTTATTATTCAAAGGAAGATGTGTATGAGAAAGAGAAAGAGATAGACAGACAAAACCTCTCCTGGATTAATTTCCTTGTTAATTTCTTATGTCATCCACTACTAGGTGTTGAAAGGGCTATTTTGTGCTTTTAAGGCACATACTGGAATGGAAAGGGAGCAATGCAGAGCTGCACAGCTCTTCGAAGTTCTCCCCAACTATGTAGAGTGGAGCAGAGCGAAGCACAATGTGCTACATCCCTTGAAGGGGTTCAACATTCTCCTTGTGGAGCTGGCTACGTTATGTAAGACCAGGAATGGTCAGAGGTGGCTTAGAAGCTTCAGGTAAAAGTAGTCTAGAACACAGGTATATTTTATCTGAAGTCCTGGGAGTAGAATTGCCTCTGAGGAGACATCTTCACTGCAATTAAAAACTTGCTGCTGACCCATACCAGGTGACTCGGTTTGATGGGACTTGGGCTAAGGGAATGTTTAACTGAAGCATAGATTCATTGACTCATAAACTTTAAAGCCAGAAGGGACCATCCTGATCACCTAGTCTGACCTCCAAGCATTGAAGGGCATAAAACCTTATCCACTGATTTCTGAAATGGACCATAATCTCTGGCTGAGTTACTAAAATCTTTAATGAATGATTTAAAGACTTCAGGGTACATAGAACCTACCATCTACACCAGTTTAAACCTTCAAGGTACCTATGCCCCATGGCAAAAAACAAAACAACAGGGTCTCTGCCAATCTGACCTGGAGAAAAATTCCTTCACAACCCCAAATATGGTGGACAGTTAGACCCTGAGCATGTGGCCAAGACCCACCAGTCACATACCTGGAAAAGAATTCTCAAAAGAATCCTCCCCATCTATGATCCCATCACCAGCCATTGGATATTCCTGCTGCTAGTAGTTGCAGATCAGCTATATGTCATTGTAGGTAGTCCCATCCCTTCCATAAATATATCAAGCTCAGTCCTGAATCCTGTTGTGTTTTTTGTCCCCACTGCTCCCCTTAGGAAGCTGTTCCAGAACTTTGCTCCTCTGATGGTTAGAAACCTTTGTATATTTCAAGCCTAAACTTGTTCATGGCCAGTTTATATCCATTTGTTCTTGTGCTAGCATTGGCTCTCAACTTAAAAAAACTCCTTACCCTTCCTAAAGTTAATCCTTCTGATGGATTTATAGAAAGCAATCATACAGGATAGCTTTATTTGATAGGGTAACAAGTCTTCTGGATAAGGGAGAAACAATGGACATGATATAACTACACTATAATACATCATTTGATACAGTCTTGCATTACCTTCTCATCAATAAATGAGGGAAATACAACCTAGATGGGGCTCCTGTAAGGTGGGTGCATAACTGGCTGGATAACCATTCTCAGGGAGTAGTTATTAATGATTTTCAGTTATGCTGGAAGGTCATAACAAGCAGGGTTCCAGGGGGGTCTGTTTTGGGACCGGTTCTGTTCAATATCTTCATCAATGGTTTAGATATTGGCATAAAGAGTATGCTTATTAAGTTTGCAGATGATACCAAGCTGGGAGAAGTTGTGGTACTTTGGAGGATAGGGTCATAATTCAAAATTATCTGGACAAACTGGAGAAATGGTTTGAGGTAAATAGGATGAAGTTTAATAAGGACAAATGCATAGTACACCACTTAGGAAGGAACAATCAGTTTCATACATAAAGTATGGGAAGCGACTGTCTAGGAAGGAGTACTGCAGAAAGGGATCTAGGGATCATAGTGGACCACAAGCTAAATATGAGTCAACAGTGTGACACTTTTGCAAAAAAAGCAAATATGATTCTGAGATGCAGTAAGAGCAGTGTTGTGAGCAATGCACAAAAAGTAATTCTTCCACTCTACTCTGCGGTGATTAGGCCTCAATTGAAGAATTGTGCCCAGTTCTGGGCACCACATTTCAAGAAAGACTTGGAGAAATTGGAGAAAGTCCAGAGAAGAGCAACAAAAACATGACCTATGAGGGAAGACTGAAAGAATTGGTTTTTAGTTTAGAGAAGAGAAGACTGAGAAGGGACTTGATAGCAGTTTTCAAGTATCTAAAAGGGTGTTACATGGAGGAGGGAGAAAAATTGTTCTCCTTGGCCTCTGAGGATAGGACAAGAAGCAATGGGCTTAAATTGCAGCAAGTGAGGATTAGGCTGGACATTAGGAAAAACTTCCTAACTGTCAGGGTTGTTAAACACTGGAATAAATTGTCTAGGGAGGTTGTGGGAATCTCCATAACAGGAGATATGTAAGAGCAGGTTGGATAGATATCTATCAGGGATGATCTAGATGGCACTTTGTCCTGCTGTGGAGGGCAGGGGACTGGACTCGATGACCTCTCAAGGTCACTTACAGTTCTATGATTCTATCTCCCTTCAGCCTTCTTTTGGTTAGGCTAAATGCCCAAGCTCTTTCATATTTATCACACAGGGTAGATTTTCCATTTCTTGGATCTTCTTACGAGCCCATCTCTGAACTGTTCCAGTTTGAATTCATGTTTCTTAAACATGGAAGACCAGAAATACATAGTGTTCCAAATGAGGTCTCACCAGTGCCTCATATAATGGTACTAACATTTCACTGCCTCTGCTAAAAATTCCTCTGCTGATGCATTCTAGGACTGTATTAGCCTTTTTTTTCATGGCTGTCTCACCTTGGCAGCTTATAGTCATCTTACGATCAACCAGTACACTAGGTCTTTCTCCTCCTCCGTCACTTCCAACTAATAAGTCCCTGAGCTTATAGGAAAAATTCCTGTTGTTAGAACCCAAATGCATAACTATTTGCTTTGCACTATTAAATTTCATCCCATTTCTATTGCTCACCTGGGAGAGAGTTATTTTGAATTCAAGTCTCCGATTAGGAATGGGGATTAATAACTTATCTTCCATATCCTAAGTAAATTCCCTACAGCTGAGATAAAGGTTTTTAGGCAGGGCACTCAGTCACAAATATTTTTAGGTCAGTTGAAATGGCATTTTTGGCAGAACAGATTATTTGCTTGAAAAATTTGCCCAACACTAGTTGTAATACATCATCTGGGAATAAATAAGGTTCTAACACGAACCTTACCTTTGCCATCTTGCCTCTGATTGCAGGCCTACTTTTACCTGTGAGCTAATCAGGAGATGCAGTATGTAAAGTATATAATATTAAATCTATCTAACAGTGAGATTCTGGAGACCTGATCTTCTATTGACTCTGTGACACACGTCAGAGACCACAGCACTCATAAGTAACACTTCACACATGGCATATGGTAACCATGATAAAATTCTAACCCTGATCAATTCTTCACCCCAATATTGGTCAGAGATCCCAGATAGTGGTCAGAGGTCAACTTTTTCCAAATCCGTTCAGGTCACAAACCCCTCTTTATCTTACAGGTTATCAAAAGACAGCTGTAGATTTGCTCCAAGCAGGGCAGAAGGGTACATGTAGGTTTTATCACAGTACAACTAAAGACCCAATGTAGGCAACAGGAAGCACATTTTCCTTAAGTGACAACTAGTGGAGTCCTCCTACCAGGAAGGGGAAAGAAGCTAGGGGAAGAAGGGAAGCATTTGCTTTGGTGTTGGGACTTTTAACTGAATATTTTTAGACTTTCTGAAGTTAAGAATTTTTGAACTATTAGGTTCCACATACTATCAGATACTTTTTTTTAAATGTATCTCTGAATTTTCTCACTTCCATATATTGGAATTTTGTTGGTATATAACATTCTAATAGTGTGGTTTTATGTGAATATATATTGTCTTGCAACCTTATCTCTATCACCAGGAAGCTTTTAGTTTTAAAATTCAGATGCTGGAGTATTACATCTTATCCACTAGATGTCACTCAGAACTCAGAATCAAGCACTAAAATAAAACCCATGAAGGAGAAATATGTGGTAAACAGATTGTGTGTTGATTTGTTTTCTCATTCATAGCTAAAGCTGTATTCTTTCCAAAATTCTGTGAGTCAGGCTTTGAAGTTAAGAACTGAAATGAGATTGTTTTTCATCAGTGCTTCAAAATGCATGACATTGAGCCAGGCCTGTGCATTGACCTCATTTATACATCACGGTTGCCAAGTGGAAATAACGTTAGTTCCTTTAAGAAATCTGGGCCTTAGAAAACAAATGCTGGAGGGTTTAGGGAGTAACACACGAGGTCCCTTTAGACTATGAACATGCTGTTCAGCATTTGGTCGGTGTGAATTTTGGTTGTTTCAATTACAAGAGAGTGAATAGAGAGCCAATACACTTCAGATGTTTTGATCAGCAGTAGTTCTAGGTCCAACTGTTGAGGGCTTGGAGCAGCTTAAGGGGACCCCAGCTGAATATTTCTCCCAAAATCTTGTTTAACATGAACTGTTAAACATGTATATTAGTGTGTGCTTTGTGGCTAAATATACTGCATTTTTTATTTTATGGAAATATGTTTAGGGTGTGGGTGAAGGGTATGAATTGGACCCCAAAATATTCTTTTTTAGGGTATCCAATTGGCTAAAACTGCCTCTGGTTTTGATTGATAACTAAAAGAAAAAGACTTTCTATCCAGAAGTCCTCCTTTTTATTTAGTTCCTTCTGTTCCTATCCTGATCTACTATAACTGGAGGACCCCAGACTCAGTTAATTCAGCTCCACTCCAGCATGGGGGCAGAAGTTGAATGTGAAAGTTAGCCTATAAACCTAATTATAGAATGAGTCCATGTCTGAGCTAAAGGAAATAACCAAGTGAGAATTCTTTTCAGTGAAGCAAGATGCTAATTCTGCTTCTTGGAGATATTGTATGAACTTTTAACTGAAGTTGGTCCATTTGTGTATCTCAAAAATGCATTTATCTTAATCTTGTGAGTCACAGAGGCAATATTATCGCCATTTTACTGGCATGTGACCAGACTAAGATTGGGATTGGGGCCACCTCATTTGCTCAGGATACAATAACCATAGGAGTATAGAAATGCAGGACTGAAAAGGACCTTAAGAAGTCATCAGGTCCTGCACCTGTGCTGAGGCACAATCAAGTAAACCTACATCTTCATTCACAAGGATTTGTCTAGCCTGTTCTTTAAAAACTCCAGGGATGGTGATTCCACAAACCTCATTGGACACCTATTTCAAAATGTAACTGTTGGAAATCATCCTTACTGTAGATGAAGCCTTTTAGTTCTTGTTTGCCTTTCAGGACATGGAGAACAATTGATTACCACTCTATTTATAACAGCCCTTACACAGGGGCAGCCCGTGAGCATAGGCAGACTCGACGGTCGCCTACAGCGCCGCCGGCCCGGGGCGCCCGATGATGATGTCACGGGGCGCCTGGGTGCCTGATGATTACGTCATGGCCATTGATGGCCATGCAGGCGGCGTTGCCGATCACGCCTTCCGCCTGGGGCGCTGGCTGCTGCAGCCGGCCTTGGGCCGCTCCTGCCCTTACATATTTGAAGACTGTTATCAAATACATTTATATATCATTTAATCTATGCTTTCCCTACTTTGCCTTACACGCCTTCAGCCTGGTTGTTAAAACTAGTAGTGTTGTGTTGAATATCTGGTCACCTTTAAGCCTTTTAGTCTGAAGCAAAATAGGCATTAAACACCTCAATTTTCTTGATGTCATCAGTTATTAGCTCTCCTTACCAGATAAACTGATGAGGACCTACAAATTTTTTCATCTGTCTCTTGCTTCTAATGTATTTAAAGAACCTCTTCTAATTACATTTTATGTCTCTTACTAGATGTAACTTATTTTGTCCCTTAGCCTTTTGAATTTTGTCCCCTTGTACTTTTTGAATTTTGTCCCCTTCTGGTCCAGAGATTTATTCTATCAGTGATACCAATTTTAAGTAATTATTTAGTTTATATACTAATACTTCCAATTCTTCCTTTTTATTTCTCATACTCCTTGCATTTTCATCTAGATATCTAGGCGTCATCTATACTCACCTGTAAGGTCAAATTAAAATACATAATTCCAGGTATGTTCATTGCATAGCTGGAGTTGGTGTACCTTATTTGACCTTCGGCAAATACAAACGTTCACATCTACTTCCCTTAATTCTCATGAATGGAACTTGCATTACAGACAGGCAGGTGCTTACATACGTTACTGAATCAAGGCCAGAAAGCGTAAAAGTATCCTGCTTTCTATCTTTAGGGACTTCTGAAACAAACAAAATTCCCACAATTGCTGGAATTAATTATACCATCTTTTTATGGATTTTGAATTATCTGTGAAAAAGAAATAGCAGATGCAATTAAAATGCTTCCAATCTTCCAATTGCTTAGGCATCATAGGGTATGTCCACACTGCGGAGCTATTTCGGGATACCAGAGGTATCCCGAAATAGCTATTCCATGTCTATTAAAACAGCCCGTTATTTTGAAATAGATTTCAAAATAACAGGCGACTTATTCCAACATCCTGGTAACCCTCGTTCCATGAGGGTTAATGGGCATTTTGGAATAGTATTTCAAAATACACTCGAAACAAGCTATGCAATTTGCATAATGCAAATTGCATAGCTTATTTCAAGCTAAGGGTGCTGTGTAAAACACCCATATTGGTAAGACATTTGCACATATGCTTGTTGAGTCTACTCATGTTTCTAGACTGTTAAATATATTTTTTTCTTTAAATTATACTGATTTTCTGAGAGTACATATTTGTGAAGTGCAGTCCATTCCAGCACTGGCCAAACTATGATAGACAAAGAATTGACCTCTGAAGTCAAAGCTATTCAGCTATTGACAAAGTGGACTCACATTATTAAATCCAAAGATGCACCTGAAATTGTCTTCAGAACTTAGTGCACTTTTAATAAATGCTTAAAACTGGTACATTTTATCATGACAAAGGCACTCAAATCCAGGTTTTTCTCGAAACTGGAGTACTTGTGGCTCCTAACCTCCTCCCCCATTTTTAAGATTATGACCCACATTCACAAACGTTTAAATCAGTGGGATATAGGTGTCTAATTACCTTTGTGAATCTGGGCATGTTTTTATTGTGGTAGTGCAACCAACAGGCACTCTATAAATCTCTGCCACATGGAGTTTACACTCTTAATAGCTTAGACAAACAATGGGAAGCAAAAGAGAGGCAAAATACTTTGCTCAAAGTCACTCAGCAAGTTGATGGCAGAGGTGAGAATATAATCCATGGTTTTTTACTCCCACTTTAGTGTCTCTCCATTCCATCTTGATTGAAATGGAAAAACTTCCGCCAGCTCTTTGAAAGAGGAAAAAAAGTCTTTGATTTTCTGGTAGGCAAAACTCTTTGCGCAGAAACTGTTTTCTGACCAGCAGTAGCTGTGTAATCTGGCATAGTTGTCTGATTTATTTGATTGGTTAAATACATTACTGAATTGATCCCCATAGAGAGATGAGGCAAACATTCTGAAAATGACAGAGTAGGTTGCTGCATTGTAAGAAAACAGATTGTGGAAAGCAAAGAATAGAAAACAATGACATAAGTTTATTTGAACTGCTTAGTGATTTCTGTGGAAAGGTGGGAAAGGCTGTGGGTAATGTGAAAGTCAGCCTATAAAAATAATTACAGAATGAGTCCATGTCTGTGCTAAAGGAAATGACCAAGTGAGAATTCTTTTCAATGAAGCAGCTGCTAATTCTGCTTCTTGGCCCAGTGACTATGAGGAGATACTGTATGACCTTTTGACTGATGGCTTTATTGCAGTCACTGTGCTAGTTTTAGCTATTTGCATGAAATGACTTGTCTGGATGTAGGCTGTGAGGCATCAAAACTGTTGCTATCTTTTGGATCTTCAGAATGTTGTGAATTTATCTTCACTGCAACAGCTGTGATAAAAAGTACACTCTCACTTCTTAAAAAGGTGATGCTGAGGAAACACAAATGTTTCTGAAGCCGAAATTAGGGTTGCATGAATATGGCTTATGCTGAGGGGGCTACCAGGACCTCAGCTCTAATCTTTTTTGCTACTAATTAGACTGGAGAGGGCAGAGAGGAAATGAATCACTGCCTAGGTAAGTAGAGTCAAGTAGAGTGTACAATTGGTTAAACATTTGAATTTTTGGTTCACTGGAAGTTCCAAAAATTGGGAAAAAATGGTTTTGGGTCAACCTCATGCTGACATTTTTGGGAATTTTCAAACTGTCAATAGCCAAATAGGCTTGGAAAGGGGACTTGAACTCAGGTGTTACTGAGTGGAAGGGGAGAATAGTACTATATCCTCTATTTATGAATCTAACCTAACATTTTCAAACAATTTTTGGCAGAAACAAAAAATTTTGGTCTGAATCTGAATTTTTTGGCCAAAAGAAAAATGCTTTTTAGCTCAAGTTTTTTTTACCCAGTTTTAGCAAAGGGCTTTGATTATGAGGGGTGGCTTCCCTTTTGTATAAAGGCATCCTCCAAACAGATGCCTCGGGAGTAGGAGTAGGGGCAGTGTTATCACAGGAGAAAGAGGGTAAAGAGCACCCCATAGTGTATATTAGCCAAAAACTATTCCCCAGGGAACTCAAATACTCTACCATAGAGAAGGAGGCTTTGCCATAAAATGGGCCATTGACACACTCCGCTATTATCTCCTAGGGAACCAGTTCCAAGTAGTGACTGACCACACTCCGTCGCGATGGATACAAACCATGAAGGACACAAATAATCGGATAATGCGGTGGTACTTGGCTCTGCAGCAATATTCCTTCACAGTAGCTCACCGTGCCGGAAAAGATCATAGGAATACCAATTTCTTTTCGAGAATGGAACACGAGGAAGAGAGGAGGTATTTAGGGGGAAAGGAAGACTTAAGGGGGGAGGAGTATGACAGGGTGTCCCCACCCCACACCTCCCTTACCGCCATAACGACCTTGTTTGGGGCACTGCAAGCGGGGCAGCACACATGCGCGGCGTGTTCAGCATCCGCAGCTCAGCTGTGGGAGGGGGCCAACTGGAGGAGCATCAGGAAGGCAGGGCCAGATGGCGCGCATGTGTGGAGGCTCGGGGAGCCAAAGACCAGCGGGGAAGGCGGAGCATAAAAGGGCGCCGGCGCAGCATGGGGAGGAGAGGAGTTGGAGACAGGGTGGGAGTTTTGAAATGGCCAGGGGGAAGCAACCTGGTAAAAGGTACGGAGTGGAGGGACGGGCAGGGAAAGAGACAGGGAGAGGAAGCAGCCCAGGGCAGGGCAACTTAGAGCCCGTGGGCTGGTGCATTTCGGCAGGACGCCCCACCAGCCGGATCAGATGCTGGCAGGTCTGTGTCCTTAGGGCCCTGGGCTGGGGTCCATGAGTGAGGGCGGGCCAGGACCCCCCTGTCCCCGACGATCACTGGAAGTCGCAGTGGGAGCGATCCTGCTGCAAAGCTGGGAATTGACAGACTTAAACTGTTCGAACTAAAACAAAAAGGGAACAGGGTAACAGAACACTCGGGGTAGCACAGGAGAAAAAAAGGGGGCTCACCAGGTGATCACCCCTGTGGATCATTACAGAGATCCTGTCAAAAGTACAAATATGGGAGACTTAATTTTGATAAAATACAGTTCTTCATTTGTAAAAGCAAAGGAGTTTTTGAGGGGCACCATGAAAATACCTTGTACAACAGACCTTTAATAAAGGGGACCAAAGATGTGTAGCACTGTGCTTTGAGTTATTAATTTTGAGTATGTTAGTAATCATTGTAATATGTAGGTTTGAGGATTCATTACTGTATTCCTCATTGAAATATGTATAATACAAGTTGTTAAAATGTTCAGCATATTTACAAACCTTCAAAAATCTTCGTACTACTTGTGTTCAGGCCATTTTATGCTGCAGTGCTTTCCTCTGTCCTCTGCCTCTTTGCAGCAATATATGAGGAGGACAATTAAGAGATAGTTATGAATCTGCTGAGTGGTGCATACTCTGAATGTATATTAAGGAAACTCTAGCATTATGGATGCATGAGCAACCCTATTCAGTAATAATTGCATCTTAAAGTGCTGCATCTTAGTTATGCTAATATACCTGCTCCTGTATTTTACATTTAATATCACATTTTACATAATAAATGGTATAAACCCTTGCCCCTTAATAAGTGAATTTTGTGAAACTCTGCACATAAAAATCCATAAATAAATTCGAATCCTCTAATTAAATGCTAAAAGTGTTCAGATAAATTGAATTGAGTACATTTTAAGCTTAAAACAAAAATTACATTAAAATCTTTTATAGCAGTACTATACTCCTCAGATATGCTGAATTATTGTATCATACTAGAAGTAATATATAGGATTAGGAAAAAAACAACAATAGTCCTGTAGCAACTTAGGATACATCTACACAGCAGTGTTATTTTGAAATAACTAAAATTATTCCGAAATAACATCATCCATGTCTACACTACAATCAGTTATTTCAATATAATGTCAAAATAATGTTGAGCTGGAAGACTTCTTACTCTGACTCCTGTAACACTCATTTTACAAGGAGAACGGGAAGTCGAAGGAAGAGTGCTCTTTATTGGAATTCCTGCTGTGTAGGCAGCACCAAAAGCCAAAATAAGATATTTTGACTTAAGCTATGCAATTGATGTAGCTCAAGTTGTGTAGCTTATTTCAGCTTTAGCCCTGCTGTGTAGATGTGCCCTTAGAGACTAACAAAAATATATAAATGGTATCATGACTTTTTGTTGTCACAACCCACTTCTTCAGATGACAAATTTGTCATCTGAAGAAGTGGGTTGAGCCCATGAAAGCTCATTATACTAATTGTGTGTGTGTGTGTATATATATATATATTTAGTCTCTAAGGTGCTACAGGACCATTGTTGTTTTTTAAGAGTTTTTTTAAGTTCCAGACTAACATGACTACCCCTCTGAGACTTTTAAACATATAGGGCCAGATCAGTCACTAATTCAGCCCCACAATGCATTGTTTAAGAGAGACTGTTGTGTTATCTTGGGTTGAGCACTCTGATAAGTTCACTTGACTATATAGTAAAATCACAATTAACAAGTAACTTTTCTCAATCATTTTCCAAATTTCTGTGATGCCAGCTTCAGTATTTAGAGATGTCATGATTCAGACCTCCTTAATTTTGGGGTCCCAAACTTCAGACACCTTTTAATGAACTCTGATTTTTCAATCTTTAAGTTCTTTGAACTTTCTGGAAATCAGAATTTTCTATGGTGTCTAAAATAGTCACCTAAAATCAAAGTCACTTTTGAAAATATAGGCATGGGGGGCGGGGTGAAATTGTCAAAAGCAGCAAAGGTGAGTTAGGAGCCTAAGTCTTGTTTTAAAAATAGTTTTAACTGTAAATTAGATGTAGGCTTTTAAATCATTGATGAGTTTTTTGGAGGTTATATTTAATTTGGCTAAATATAGACTTAGGAGCCTAACATTACCCATTTTTTAAAACATTGGTCCTAATATGTCTAATAGGTTTTTTTAATCATGATCCTTTTGGGAACATTCTGATCTTCAGTCTGCAGTATTCATCTCCATAATGTAACTAGAAACATCAGTAACTGTTTCTGGTAATGATTTTTTTTAGATCCATAGATATGTATCTGTGATTAGGACCGGGAATAAAACAAACAAACAAACAAATAAATAAATAAATAAATAAAAAAGCAGTAATGGTCACCAAATTACACTAGTGGTACCAAAAATCACAACATATTCAGTTTGCTTCTAATCCCAAGAGACCAGTCACTTATCCCAGATCAGTTGGTCTACTAGATGTTAGATTAAATATAATACCTGTAGCCAATTCTGTAATAAACAATTTAAAGGTTTATAACTAGGGAAAGAAGTGAAAGCCATCTACAGTTAAAGCAAGCAAGCATATGCATGCATATGTTGCTATTTAAATCCAAAGAGTGACAAATTTTGTAGAGATCTGTCAATTCAAAATGTCTTTCAAAGAGGACCCTGGGATCCCTTCCTTACTTTATTGTCTGTGGCACTGTGAAAGTTTAACAGCAAAGAGATGAAAAATATCTTCATCTCAACTATTTTTATTTCCCTCTTCCCATATTCAAATCAGTAGGACAAGGCCTACTGCACATACTGCACCATGGGTAGAACCTTTGTCTTAGGATGGCCCCTTAATTTTGATAGTTTTCCTGGATGCGTGTGGAGGACAATTCCCATGCCTGAAATCACACGTTCAAAATAATCATTTTCAAAGTTATAAAGCAAAGCTTGCATTTCAGACAATGTAAACACTAAATATATTCTAATAAGACTAATATCTATTTTGAACAAAACTAACGTACAGGTGAGTTGGTTTAGTTTCCCCCAGCTATGAGTCTGTCAATTCTTAGCTAATACCTAAAGCCTTGGCTAGAGCTAGCCAAGTATTATACTCTAATAATACCAGTATTATACCCTGCACCACAGTGTCTGTGCTCACCTTTCCCTCCAGTAGCATGAGAAGAGGAGAGATTGGATGAGGACTACCTGTCCGTCCTGATTTTCACCTTGGATCCTGATTCTAGAGTAACAGTATGTGCAAAGAGCTTGCAGTGAGCTTGGCTTACAGAGGCAATGGTGTGTGTGTGAGGGGATGAGGGACACAGAGCCTGCCACAAGGGAGGAGGCAGGGAGTTTGCACAGAGTCCTTGAAATAGAGGGAGATGAGAAAATGGCACATAAGGAGCATGGAGGGAGAGGGGATATCAGGTTGGAATTGTGCAATGCAACGAGTCCCTGGTGTCTGCAGAGGAATTCTGCCTACAGAAACCAGAGTGCTGTAGTTATCCCCCATCTTATAGGCAGCAGTGGATGCACAGAAAGAATAAGGCCCATTTTTTTGGGGTGCCAATTTGAGATTTTTTGGGGTGCCCAATTTGAGATTTTTTCATGGTACTTAGCATGATGGGGAAGATAGCTATGCTTTGAGCATATAAACATCAGAAGCAGCTACAAGGCATCAGCACTCCTGCACCAGGGTCTCAGATTGGACTCCCAAAAATGATTAACACACAGGGTGCAAATAAACAGCTGGGCTTAACTCGAAATAAGCTACGCAAATTGAGCTACGTCAATTGCGAGCTTATTTCAAAATAGCTTATTTTGAAATTGGGAGCGTTTACATAGCACTTGTTTCGAATTAGAGCACTCTTCCTCCAACTTCCCTTACTCCTCGTACAATGAGAGTTACAGGAGTCAGAGTAAGAAGTCCTCTAGCTTCACGGTATTTCAACATTTTGAAGTAACTGCCTGCTGTGTAGACGCAGACTAAGTTATTTCAAAATAATGCTAGTTATTTCAAAATAGTGTTGCTGTGTAGACATACCCTTGGTGTCCATCTGTGGCATTTGGTTCAAATGACTTGCTCCCCATGAAACAGAAATTCAGTGGTAGAGGCAGGGCAAGAATCTAGTTCTCCAAGATAGCATGCAATTGTATAAAGGCTATCTCGTCTTGTGTAGTTCCCTATCTCATTCAAAATACACCTGCCCACTAATGCAAAATGAGGCAGGAACCCTATAGTCATCAGCCTCCTTTACTGCACATACCCAAGTTATCCCCAACCAAGATCATCATGTTCACTAAATGAGGCAGGGGTCCTGTGGGAAAAATAGCACATGGTCATGTAATTAAAGACTGTATCATAATATATGTGCACACGAGGGATGAATGAAGATTGCATGGACAACCTGAACTCTGGCATTTTCTGACTTTTGAGTGATTGACTTTGCAACCTTAATAACATTCTTTTAATGCCATTTTCTGTGTGCTGTGTTATATGAGAAGTGCGGGAAATGTACGGTGTCTCCATTCAATTTTCCTCGTTCGAGATTCATGTAGAGTATTGGAAATCAAATTGTTTAAAAAGAATATAAAAAAGAGCATGGAATTTCTCATATACTGTAAGACTGTGTCTCTTAGTCTGTCTTCACTGCTGTTTTTTTTCAGGAAAAGTGAAAGTGAAACTGCAATTTGCAAACCTTTTTCCGATTCTTTTTTCGGAAGAGGCTTTTCTGACATTTGGCCCGTCTACACGAGACCAAATGTCAGATAAATCTCCTCTTTTGGAAGAGCCCTTATACCTCATAAAATGAGGAATACAGGGCTTCCAAAAGAGTGCGTCTGCTCTTCCGAAAAACATTTCAGAAGAGCAGATGCGTTCCCTGGATGAGGCGGAGTTTTTCCGGGGTACCTCCAGTATCCTGGAAAAACTCGGCACAGGCCAACTTTATCCACCCCTGAGTCCTTGGGGAGTGTCCTCACTGTTCCATCTCTTATAGCATGTGCTCTGCTTCCTGGCTGGCATTTGTGCAAAGGAGTCATGCCCCATCTTCTCTCTCCTCCTGGAAATTTTGGGATGGCTTGCACCACAGGGGGGTGCTAGTAGTGTGTAGAAAGCCTTCTTGTGCTCTTCTGACCTTGCACACCTACGGTAAATCCAGCTGCACTGCTGCCCTCAGTGAATGCATTTTGTCCAAATATATAAATGGCAAAAATGTCATCTAGTTTTCTGAGTGCATGTGTACCAACGTTCATGTGTCTTGCCTAATGCAGCCATTAAACTAAAAATTCCTACTGGTTCTAATTGCTTTTTCCGAGTCTCAGTATTTTTCTCATTCAACTTAAGTAAAGCTCCATAGAAATTCTATTTATAAATGTTGTCAACATACGGTTAATGCGTTTGACCTTTGATAATAAGAGATGTCAATGGTTATAAAACCCAGCAGCAACATTTTCTGTTACCATTCAGGATGCTGTTGTTGGGGAACAGTCTCTGACCCCTTTTTTCTACCTTTTTTTAAAGCCTGTCCAATAAGAGGAGTTATTTGATCAGAGTGCAGAATGTTGGAGTGCTATAGTGTCTCATGAGTGCTACTCCACAGGGCAATGCTAAGGTAAACTTTGAAGGGAGATATTGACACAGGTTATGCCAAAGGGCCTCATCTGTCTGCAGAGGGGTTTGCAGACTCAAAGTGAGTAGATGGTGATCAGAGGACTACACCCGTGCACAGTCACTGCAAAGTTACAGGATGATAGACAAAAAAAAAAAGTACTTCAGAACACATGACCAAATAGGTCTTGGACAAGTTGCTACCCCGCCTCTCCCTCTTGTTCATGAGGCCTTGAGCAAGTACCATCCACCTACATATAAGCAAGCTTTCTGTACATAGGGTAGACCCACCTGGAGTTACAAGTCTCAATTCTAAATGGTATCTTCTGAGGGTACATCTAGACTACGTTCATCTGTCGAAAGAAGATATGCAAATTTGGAGCTAATTTGCATATCTTCTTCCAATCGCATTATCGGAAGAGGTTTTTTTTGAAAGTGAAAGCAGTTTAGACAGGTTTTTTTAAAGAACCCCCTTTTTCAAAAGAACCCTGTACACCTCATGAAGGGTTCTTTCGAAAAAGGGGGGTTCTTTCGAAAAAACCCTGTCTAACCTGCTTTCAATTTCAAAAAAGAACCTCTTCCAATAACGTGATTGGAATAAAATATGCAAATTAGCTCCAGATTTGCATATCTTCTTTCGACAGAGGAACGTAGTCTAGAAGAGTGATACAGCCACTTTATGCCTCCTGAATTTTGGACTGGGACATTCCTGGGATAAGTTAGAGCTGACACAAGGAAAATATTTTTCAATGAAGTAAGATGGAAGGGGAAATGGATCTGTTCTGAATCTGGTGAACAGAAATAAATGTAGAAATATTGACAATTTTCATAATCATTTTTCCCATTTGAACAACTTTAGTATTTATGTTGGTTATTTACTTTATAATATCAAAGTAACACTCAATGAACTATGTTATGTATAGCAAACTGCTATTTGTAATTGTGTTTTCAAATATCTAGGTGCTGGCTTGCTCTCTCTGTCCCACCTCACTTTTGCCCCCCCCCCCTCCCCACATACACACATGGTTTAAAACATGTAGGGGGGAGAGAAGACACCTGCAGGGATTCCCTTGGAGATACTACTTGATTGTTCTGTTGAGGTGGAACAGGGTGTGGTCAACTACAAGGATCCCTAGGAGCTCTGCAGATTTTGTGCAGAGGCCAAGACCTGGGCCATTTGTCTGGAGGGTGATCAACCTCACTACTTACTGGCAGCTTGTGACATGCTGCCTCAAATGGAACTATAGAATCAGGACTCCCCTAGAAGTACCTGTTGTGGGGATCCACTTAGAGGTGGATCCTGACCTCAAGACATCGCAGTCCTGGGCTGTCTTATCTTTTCTGGTTACGACCTTCAAGAGGGGAAGATGCTGTGCATGTCTCTGTCCCTATATCCACCCATCTTGAGACTATCTCACCCCTGCATAAATATTTGACCTCACAGAGAGCCCATTGGATCATAAAAAAGAAGGAAGTGCTTCAAAGTGCACATTTTGTAGATGTGTGAAGCAAGGCAAAAGGAGGGTAAATGACTTGTCTAGACTTCAATGACACAGGGTATGAGCTAAAACTAGTCATAGAGCCTAGTCTTTCTAACCCCCAAAGCTCTCCATTAACTACATTTGCCACATTCCCATTCATATGTGGTTGCAGAGTGCTTTAAGTATAATTGACATGCAGTATTTCTCACACCTCTTTTGATACCAAAATTAGAGGGTTTTTTTTAAAGATAGCTAGTTTAGATCAGTTGGTTCTCAAACTTTTTGACCTGTGGATCACCTGGCTCAGTACAAACCTTTCCACGGACCACAAGTTGCTAATAGATACTCACTGCTAATTACATAATTATGCCTGAGCCATTTTGCTAGTGCTGCAGCTAGTGAGAACAGTTTAATTTAAATTATTAAACAGATTAAGTGTTTTAACTTTCTCATGTTAGTTAATCAAACTTCATTTTAAATAAAGTAAAATATTAATTTATGTCCGACACAAAAGGTTTCAATGTTTTCTTTATTTATGGCAGGGGTGGGGAACCTTTCTTTGGTCAGGGGCCACTGACCCACAGAAAAATCAGTTGGGGACCACACAGGTGAGAAGAAAAAAAACTCCTCCAAAACCCCCAACCCTTACTGATGTGGCCTCCAACTGAGACACCCCATTCCTCTGGCATTCCAGCCCCACCGGGCAAGGGGAAGGGACAGGAAGACCTGAGGTTCAAAGCTTCCCATAGGCCAGATTTACTTTTCTGGGTTTCCAGAGTTAGATGATTTTGTGGACCCCCTTAGGCACTGGAGTGTGGACAAAATTTAAGGGTTCAGTGTGTGGGATAGGGCTGCCAGTGAATGGGATAGGAATGGGCTGCAGTATGTGAGGCCTGGGTGGGAGGTAGGGTGGAGAAGCACGCTGGTTATAAGATGTCTGGCCAGGGTGGAAGGTGAAAGTGTAAGGGAGGGTGCAGGAGCAGGGTGGGGGTAAGTGTTTGGCTGGAGGGGGGGAGGTTCAGGAGCAAAGGAGAGTTCAGGAGCAAGAGAGGGTGCAGTACCAGGCAGCGGGTAGGGTGTCTGGGCAGGAGGGATGGTGCAGAGCAGGGGTGGGTAATAATTTTTCATGGGGAAGCAACTCTAAGAATTTGGTAAGTGATTGAGGGCCACACTACTCCATTATTAATGGAGGAGGTGTGGGGGTTTGGGAGGGAGGTTGGGTGCAGAAGGGAGCTTGGGGTAAAGGATCTAGGAGGGAGTTTTAGTGAAGGAGAAGATTGTGTCCTGGGGCAATGGAGTGGGGTGAGGAGGGGGTCCAGTGTCTGGAAGGGGAGTGTGACCTGGAGTAGGATTGCAGGGGTTTGGGCTGTGACCAGGGACAATGGATTGGGGTGCAAGATCTGGCAGGGAGGTGTGACCTTAGGTGGAGCATAGGAGGGGACGCAGTATCTGGGAAGGTGTATGGGGGGTTGAGCAGGGGTGCAGAAGGTTTGGGTTACATGGGGTAGGAGGGCAGAGGGTTGGGGGAGGGAGATCTGAGGTGCCACAGACAGACTCTGGCTGGGAGACCTTACCTGGCTCTCAGCCAGCAGCCCAGCAGGTTCCTTAGCCAGGGTCCCTGCCTTCCAGCCCCTGTACATGCTCAGAGCAGTTGCAGGAGCCATGTTTACCGCTCTGAACTGAATGCTGTGAACCCTGGGGGATGAGGAAGGAGGGGCACTTCACCTGCTGTCTGCAAACAGGCAGCTGCTATTGGCTGGAAATGGCCAATGGAAGCTACTGGGGGCAAGGGCAGCATGAGAAGTCTCTCCCCGCTCCCTCCAGGCTCTCAGGGTTCAGAAACACACTCGTGGCTCTGCAGCCAGCTTCACTGAGTGCTGGGGGGGGGGGGATGGGACAGGCAGGGAGCCATCTGAGGCTCTCGCGGCTGCATCCAGCTTGCAGATGATCTTTTGCCCAGTCCTGGAGCAAGATGGGAGAGTGGGGTCTTACTGGGAGGGGTAAATGAGAGGGATTGAAGTGCCAGGTTTGGGTATGGGAGGGGCTGCTTACTTAGTTCTGCGCCCTGGTGGGTCCCAAGCATGTTCTCCTGCTTCTTCCATTGGCTGCAACTCCAGCCAATGAGAGCGGCAGGGAAAGCCCATCATTACGCTAGCATTCTCCCAGCGACCTGGGTGGGAGGGAAATGAGAAATGGCAACATGGTGCCACTTGTTATGCCTCTCTCTTTTGAGCCAATCAGGAGGGGTCGGGGCTTTCTTCAGACTCTCTTCCCACTCCCCTTCCCCCTGGTGAGGAAAACCCATAATTATGCTGCCATTCCCGCCAGCTGACCTGGGCCGGAGGGAGGCAAGAAATGCAATGTGGAGCTGTTTGTGCTGCTTTCCCTTTTGAGCCGGTCTGGTGGGGTCAGAGCTTTCTTCATGGCTGTTTGGTGGACGTGAGGCTAAAATGCCAGCATGGGCTCCCCACTGAAGGGATGTTGGGGGAGGATTAGCTGGAGCCCCAGATCACCTAGGAGATGGCCACAGAGTGGTCCACAGACCGCACTTTGAGAACCACTGGTTTAGATTATAATTGGCAGGATTTAGTATTTATTAACATTGCAATGGAAGTCTTTGATAGAGGGAGAATATGAGTCAGTAAGATTTGCTTATATTGTTAGTGTAGTGTAGTCTGTGCTGCTCGTTCTCAACATGTTTTTCATTATATATGGCCTCCAATGACATCTCTGTCATCTTGTTCAGGGTGGTGAGCCATGCTTCCAGAATTATATTAACATGTACATTTACAGAATACTACACAGTACAGTGGCTTATACTAGATCGCCTGCGAATGGAGCTATGGGAATAATTAGGATAATGTGTTAATATCTAGTCTTTGGACGGTTATAGTAAAATGGGGGAGAGGTGGATAATATTTGACCGAACTTCTCCAAACATCCAACCAGACAGCATCTGCTCAATTTAGACCTTTTGACTATAATACAGTCTAAAGAACCTATGCAATCCAAAAGCTGCCAACTGCTCCTGTTTCCACTTCCTATCACAAATAGTCAGTTTTCCAAAATGTGGGAAAGGATCTGTATAAGTGGACCTTAAGGCTGGTCAAGAACTTCAGAGGATTAAGAAATATGCAGGGTATAAAACAACGAAGTAGACTGTAGGTAGTGGTGGTATGTGCTACATAGATAAAAAATCTGGAAGATTACTTATTTTTTCCTCCAATAGTACCCCTCTGTTAAATGTTTTTGACTCAGTAAACATAGTCATTATTGGATCATTTATGGATGAATAAAGCACCCTAGAAATAAGACCTATTTTGAATCTATTTGCATTTCCCACATTCCAAACAAAATGTATTGTTTCCTTGAGCATTGTTCTGTCTTTTTTATGGGAAAAAATTTAAACACTCAGAGTTGAGATAATGCTGCAAAAAAGTTTCCTCAAACATTTGCTAAAGATTATAATTAATTTGTTTCAGCCACATCATCTCTCTTTTGTCTTTGTTTTCCACAACATTTTTTTAATTTAGTCTTGCTAACACAATTATTCATAGAAAGTGACTTTCAAAGCCACTTATGCAACAATTCACAGAAACCAGATTTTAAAATAATACGCATGCGTATTAGAATAAAAAAATTGACATTCATCCAATCAGGGGACAGTAATAATACAGTCTGACTTAATTAATCAATAACATCTAACCAGCACAGCTCAAATACTCACAATCAACGGGAGTTATGCATGTGATTTTAGTTGAACAGTATTAGAGTACAAAGAATACACCAGAATAGTGTTCACAATCAACCCAGAGTTACAATAATTGCTAAATGTTAAAACACTTTTGAATAAATAAATACATTAGATAAAATAATGAGCTGCCCATTGACATACCACAAGCAGGGAAAAAACCCCAATTAGTCACTATTCATTATGATTTATTCTCTCATCTCTATAACAACTACTTAAACAGATGAAATTATTTTCAGATGTGTTTCTTTGGCTAGGAATCATACTGCACAGCTAAGAAACTATTTCTGTACTGTTGAGCTGCAAGGTAGGGAACATCCAAGATCTCTGTATTCCTATGTCAATGTTTAACAAAGAGAAAAAATGATTTTTACTAGGAATTATTTTCACTTTTCAGGTTTTATTATGCATGCAGAACAGTAAATCAGTACCATAAAGATTATGTTATTCATTTCTGTGCAGCAGAACAGCTAGCTGTTGATAACTCTTTTTTGTAAATGGTCCATTATATTAAGGGAATAGCCAGGCATTGTTTACTACTGAACTCACTATGCCTTTAGGATTTTTTCCCGACAATGAAATATAGTAGCTCTTCAGATTAGTAGTTGGAAGAAAGTTTGCTTTATAGAAAAGACCCTATCATTTACACATGATTTCATGTACATGGCATCTTCATTTGAAAATACTCCCCCACAGCTATAGATGAGGGTTCTCAGATTTTTTAAATGCTTTTCAGTTATTCGCTTTTCATGCAAATTATGGAATTTTATATAATTATATAATTAAGCTGCTTTTAGGAAATTTTGCAACACTCCATCCTTGCTCTAGAAAGCTAATTGAAATTGGGAATAATCTGATTTGTTCGTTTATGTAGAGCATCCAAAAAATATTGCAGCCAACATTTTGGTGGCAGACAGTTACATAAAGTCTTTGTCCATTAGAAAATCTGTCTTTCTGATTTTGCTTCAAGTTTTCAATGTTAAGCAAAAGGAGACCACTATGTTTCCATTATGCAACCATTGTTTCACAGCTTCCCTAAGTGATCTGACTTTTTAGTGAATATTTTGTTCAACAATGAAAGCATTCAAGCTGTGACCCATCCAACAAGGTGGACTTTTAGGGTGTGTGTAACCTTCCACTAAGAAATATAGTTCCCTGCTGGAGACATACTTGCTCTAACTCTCATCAAGCTCAAGAGCTAAAAATAGAAGTGCAGCTATGGTGGCACAACTGGCAGGTGGGGCTAGCTGCCCTGAGCGTGTAGCTAGAATCTTAGAAGGTAGGTGGATGTGAGAGGAAGTTAGCCAGCCATAGAGCTTAGTGTAGATGTACCCATAGCCAGACAGGCACCTGAAGGGATGAAACATATCTGATAAGTCATTCTGTCTGCTGCAGTACAGAAGGCAAAGTGATTGGCCACTATAAGGAAAAGCTTCACAGAAAAAAGTCAGAGATAAATAGATATTTATCCTGAGGGGACATAGGCAATATGGACTTAAGGCTGGCCAGGTTGCAGCTGTGCGAAAAGGGGAGACAATATTAAAGATCAAAACTGATTTACAGCATGAAGCCTGAAACTGAGCCCTTTCTGTAGACTTTAGTTCTTCCTGTGATACTAACACATCTGGTATTCCAGTTCCTCTGCTGAGACTTCAGGCAATGCTACAGAACAGTGAAAGACCTTTTAAGAAGAGCCAGACCATAACTGGTCATGCCAATCAGAGTCTGTAATTGCCAGATGTTGTGTTAAAGGGACATTTGCTCCTCAGACTTTCATAACACAAGGTGGAAAGTCAATACAAAGGGCACTGCCCAGTGATATGTCTGCTTCCTGCTGCTGTGGAGAAGTCGAGCACAATGGGGCAAGAGAGAGTGGCAGGGTGGAGCAGAGCCTGTTGCCAGGTCAGTGCGGGGGGGTGATTCCTGCTGCCACCCCATACTAGGCCAATCCATAGGACAGTTGAGGCAGCTGCCACAGGACCTGCCAAGGTGCAGGACCTGCACTGGCCACCCTGAACCATCCTATGGCCAGAACCACTGCACCTCTCACCAGCAGACGTTGGTCCAATAAAAGATATTACCTCACCTACCTTGTCTCTCCAATATGCTTGGACTGAGATAGCGACACTGCATGCCACACTGGCAATGTTTAATCATTCCCATCATTTCTGGGAAAGAACAGCCACACTTTCCCAATTCAAAACTCTAATGAGTCACTGGACTGGCCTGACCTTAGCTTTCATCCCCAAGCATCTATACCATAAGGGTATAAACTTGTAGTGTTACTGTTTTGCAAAGAAGCTAAAGTTTACATCTCACTATTAAAACACTGTAGTCAGTAGACTAGGGGACCTGTCTTTCTGTTAGTCTGCCATGCTTATGGTGACCCAGATAGCAAATGTATATAATAAAGCTGAAGCTTTTGTGGTCCTTTTCTCCTGTACACAAGCAGATCTGTCTTTTCAGTAGATGTGTGCCAAACAGCAAAAAGATGGTGATGGATTAGATGATGGATGGGAATTTTAAAGGTGTCACCACAATTTAGATTGGAGTTTCTCATAGCCATAAAGGTATGAAAATCTGGTCTGTTTCAGGGTCTTCTTATAACTCACATACTAAAATTGTAAATACAAATAGTACAAAATTACTGTCTCTTTTGCTTCCAAATTTTACATGCTGTACTGTTGGATTCTGGAATCAGCAGAGAATTACAGGAGACAGGTGCCAGTCTGGGTCTCTTAATCCTCTTGCATATTATTTTATTCGTTCTGAATTCATCCATCTGTTCCTTCCTCATCTCCAGCCTTTATCTTTTAGTTCTGTACACAATCTTTCTCAGATTATTTTTCATTAAACTGTATTGAAAAGATGGGACATTTGCCAGGCTAGGATATTGCCCAGGCTCAGGTGTGTTCCTGGGAATGAAGCTGAAGGTTGAGTGCTACAGCAACGAGCAAATTCATATGGTTATAAAAAAAAATCTTATTGTGGGCTGTAGAGAGGCACTATTTTTGCCTTTTTTAGTAAAAAGGAAATTTGAGACATATACAGTCTTAATTCTATAATAAGTGGAAGAAGAGAGCAGAGTCTTTAAGCAGATGATGAGAAATTATAAACCAGAAAACAGTTTTCTTTTTACTCCAGACCCTGAAGCAAAGAAATTGTTAAAAATATAAGTTGCAGAAAAACAATGAACCAAAACAATAGTGGCACTTAAGTGGAAGTAATTGGATCCCTTCTTGTTCTATGCAGACTGATTCACTAGCCATGGCTTTTACATAGTCCTTTTTGCAGTTATCTAGTTTAATTTACCCATTCTTAGTCCAACCATATTCCATATATTGGTTTTTCAACTTTAGAATTTGTTCATGGCATAAACTCCAGGTCAAAATCCATAAAGCAACCATTTTATCCTCCAAGTCACTCCTTGAAACTTTACCTGTGCTAAAATGCATACATAAAATGGTCATCTGAAAACATCTGTGCAGATAGGATTGGGCTGATGACACCCACAAATGGAGTGTCATTTGTGACTGTACATATGCTAGGGTAGGCTTTCCCTATCCTGCCCTACCCCTTTACTTAAAATATGGTTACCATATTTGAACTTTCAAAAAAGAGGACGCTCCTGAGAGAGAGTGTATCTTTATCAGTATCTACCAACTCACACTGTATTAATAAAATACATTAATACAACGTGAGTTGGTAGATACTGATACAGATACACTCCCTCTCAGGAGTGTCCTTTTTTTGAAAGTTCAGGTATGGTCACCCTATTTAAAAAGTCCTTTACCTATGTATATAGTTTTCCATTTTCCTGTCTGCTTCATTTAACAGAGGAAGTATCACCATTATGCTCCTCCCCATCTCCTTATCTTCTCTCCCAGGCCTGAGCACTAAATTTAAAGAAAAAAATAAAAGGAGCAGTTTATAGCAGCTTATAGTAGGATCACTTTTGCTTTGGTCTTAGTCTATAATCCTAGCTTCTCTTTCATTTGTGGGTAGAAGTATCATCATTATGTATGTGTCCCCCTCTCCCTTGGTATCCCCTCCCTCTCTTTTGATTCAGCTGGAATTGGTGGATGCAAGGAGAGAAAAGAGGGAGATGGGGAAAACAAAAGCAGCAGAAGGAACGTTTTACAGTGATTGGATGTAGTGGTTTTTGTTTGGTTTGCTGTTTTATGAACAAACATCAATATAAAGGTCCATGACCATATCCCAGCTAGAATATAAATGTCCATGAAACTATACTTAAAAAACATCCACTGTCACCCTAAGCCACATGCATATTAAAACACCCCAATACTGGTGAGAAGCTGATTTGTTACTGATTTTTGTTCATTTCTTGATATTTTTCAAATAGAATTTTCCACTCAGTAAAACTTCTAAGTAGTTTCTGAGATTCCTAGGTAGGATAAGCCTTGCTCTGCCACCAATGTAATTACAACTCTCTCCAACCACTCATCAGTTCATCTGTCTCAAAATAGAGAAATATTTCCTTGGTGTTGATGGAGGGTCTCATCCCCAATGCCTAAACCAATGGTCTTTCCTCCATTATGGTGTGTGAAGTAGCACAACTTCTTTTAAGGTGGCAGCAGCCTGCAACTTAATCCCCATTAATGCTATGTCTTCAGGTAAGTGTCTCCTCACTCCTTTTCTCTCCCATCCTCCAACACCTTTCGGACAGTTGAAAGGTGGCATTTATTGACCATTTCTTCTCTCTAGCTAACTACTTGACAAAAGTTCTCAATAACTTTACCAAGTTCCACAGAACTTTGGTGACAGAATGAGAAAGTCAAGGGAACAATACTATTTTGAAATTAAAAACTGTTATTTTTCACTTCTGGCTGCACAGACTGAGAATAAAATGATATGAAATCAAAGGCAATTGGCATTTTCTTTCTTCCTATCTGTTGTTAATAAGTTCAACGGTATTTGACTCACCACTTAGAAGAGATGCTGGGTCTCCTAAAATCAGTGATGTCAAGAACATCCCTTTGGTGACTGTGGTGTTAGCTGGGAACAATTTACTGATAAGCATGCAATTATTTATTCTTTTCAGTAGCAGGCAGTGACAATGAGGCCTACTGTCTTCGACTGCACCCATTTTTGTGGTGTGTGAGCATTCAAGTAGTTTTATCTGAAGACCATTGAGTTATACTGTTTATGATTAACTCTTTGGATCACAAAGTTTCAATGAAATATTGATTATGAACTAGATCTGCAGTCCAAAGTTAATGACGTGTTTAGTGTTATTCCATGTAAATATTTATTACAGGAACCTCATCCGTATTTCCTGTCAGCCACACTGTGTTTCTTTCAAATGCACTGCACAATTAGTGGATGGGCCCAAAAGCTTCATTATGTGTCCGCCTTGTGAGGATCAGAAGTTCAGAGGATCAGAAGTTACAGCTGCACTTTTGGGGTGAGGGTCAAGGGTAGGTAGTGGTAAGAGCAGACTGGGGTGCACAAAAGTAACCCATAGACTGTGTGTGCAAATTTCCTGCACCAACACAAAGCTGGAATGAGTTTCAGTAGGCAGCCAGGAGACTGCTGCTGTGTAATAAGTCTGGCACAACGGTGCTCTTAGGTAGATACAGCTTCAGCTTGCAGACAGGCACTGCCAAAGAGACAAGCAAACAGGCTGGCACTTTTCTTTATAAATGAAACCCAGTTGCCCAGTAGCTCAGATTGGGTCTTGATGAAGAACAAAGCTGAAAGGTCATGGAGGGCCCAATTCTTTTACCTTTACTCAAGATGAATACCAAATAAGGCCCAGATGCTCAAACTTATTTAGGTACCTAAATCCCATTGAAATCGAGAGGAGCTAGTCAGCTAGAATACTATTGAGGAGCTGGATCTTAGACCCCAAAAAGTTCTGGCTTTCATAAAATATAAAATAATTCCACAGGGATTATGCTTAAAAGCCATAACAATCATCACTGTTGGTCTTCCTTTGACTTCCTGCAGTGTAGACAGCGCCAAAAGCTGAGTAAAGCTTTTTTTACCTCAGCTACTCAATTAACGTAGCTGAAGTTGCATATCTTAATTTGACTTTGTCCTGCAGTGTAGACGCCCCCTAACAGATTAATTAGGTCATGAGCTTTCGTGGGTAAAACCCACTTCATCAGATGAGTTGGAATGGAAATTTGTTAGTTTCTAAGGTGCTACAGAACTCCTTGCTGTTTTTACAGTTACAGACTAACATGGCTACCGCTCTGAGATGCTTCAGGAGAGTGAGTAGTTCTGTGGAAGCTGGGAAACATAAAATGGTGTGGGATTCCTACCTTTAGGAAGTGATATGTCCAAAGAAATATAAAGACATTGTGTTGCCCAGCTGTCATTGATGTCAAATCTCTTTGTAAAAGACCTCCTCTGCATGTGACTCACTGGAGCCCCATATAAACAGAATCCCAAACTGCAACCCCAAACCAACTGAACCTTTTGATCCTGAAACATTCAGGAAGGAAATCAGCAACAGCAATATTGCATGCTGTTCCCACATCAACTATCTAATGAGGACATCTTGGTGTGGTTGGCAGATACGAGTCATATAAGCAGTTTGCAACTGACAAAGAAATGGATGGGCTAAAGTCATGAAGAAAAAAAGTAGTTTATAGTACTGTTCCAGTCAACAACCTGCTGCTTACTTTTCTTTCTAAGTCTCTGCTAACCCTGTTTGACATTTCAGCTGAGTTCATTTGTTGCCTTGTTACTACTTAGTGGACCCACAATTATAGTCTGAAAGGAAAACAGAAACAGGTATTGTGTAATCCTGCTTTCTTATAAATCAGATTGGTATTGAACAACTTGAGGCTAAGTCTACACTGCAGTGCTATTTAGGGATACCGGAGATATCCTGAAACAGCTATTCCACGTCTTTTGAGCACGCCCGTTATTTCTAAATATAACGGGCTCGCTATTCCTATGTTCCTGTAAACCTCATTCCACAAGTAGTAAGGGATGTTTTGGAATAGTGATTTATTTTGAAATAAGTGCTGTGTAGACAGTGCCAAATTTTGAAACAAGCTATTTTGAAAATGACTCGAAATAAGCTATGCAATTTGCGTAGCTCAAATTGAGTAGCTTATTTTGAGCTATAGGTGGAGTGTAGACATACCCTCAGTTACACAGTAAAACCTATTCATTTTTATTCCACAGATGATTAAGTGTCTTGCTGACATCTGCTTTTAGAAAGCTCTTATCTCCTTGAGAGAGATTCTTGCCTTGCTATGCCAGACTCTGTGAAGAGGAAGCTTGAGGTCTTACTTGATTCCAGCCTAACTTATTTGTATGAAATAAGAACATAAGTATGACTACACTGCGTCAGACCAAAGGTCCATCTATTCTAATAGAGACTTCATGTCTTCCAGCAGTGACCAGTATCAGATGCTTCAGAGGGAATGAACAGAATAGGGCAATTATTGAGTGATCCATCCCATCATCCAGTCCCAGCTTTTGACACTGAGATATTTAGGAAGCCCACGGTTGTATCCCAGAACTTACTAGATAATAGCCAGGACCTATCCTCCATTAATTTATCTTTTTTGAAGCTAGTTGTATTTTTGGCCTTCACAACATCCCCTGGCAATAACTTGCACAAGTTGACTATGCATGTGTGAAGAAGTACTTCCTTATGTTTGTTTTAAACCTGCTACCAATTAATTTCATTGGGTGACCCCTGCTTCTTATGCCATATGAAATGGCAAATGACACTTCCTCAATTATTTCCTCCACCCCATTCATGATTTTATAGGTCTCTATCATATCCTCCCCACTTCAATTGTCTCTTTCCAAGCTTACCTGTCCTGGTCTTATTAATCTCTTCTCATATAGTAGCTTCCCACGCCCCTAATCATTTTTGTGACCCTTCTCTGTACTTTTTCCAATTCTATATCTTTTTTTGAGATGCGGTGACCAGAACTGCATGCACTATTTAAGGTGTGGGAATACCATAGGTTTATAGCGTAGCATTATGATATTTTCTGACTTATTATCTATACCTTTCCTAATGGTGCCTAACATTTTGTTTGCTTTTTTGACTGCTGCTGTTCACTGAGCAGATGTATCCATAGTGACTCCAATTTCTCTTTCTGGAGTGGTAACAGCTAATTTAGAGCCCATCATTTTGTAAGTATATTTAGGAGTATAATTTCTGGTGTGCATTACTTCGCATTTATTAACACTGAATTTCATTTGCCATTTTGTTCCTGTTCACCCAATTTCATGATATCCCTTAGTTACTCATTGCAGTCAGATTTGGACTTAACTATCTTGAGTAATTTTGCATTGTTTGCAGATTTTGCCACCTGTGTTTACCCATTTTTTCCTGCTCATTTATGACTATGCTGAACATCACTGGTCCCCATACAGATCTTTGGGTGACCCTATAATTTACTCCTCTCCACTTTAAACACTGTTTATTCCTACCCTTTGTTTCCCATCTTTTAACCAGTTACTGAGCCATAACAGGACCTTCCTTCTTACACACTATATTTTTTCTTACATCCTTTGATTTTAGAAAGTGGAACATAATGCCAGAAACAAAGTAAGCCAAAGACAAAAAGTGTTTAGAAGTGTTCAGCATGTTCAAGAGGGCTAGATCAATGATGCTTTTCAATATGGACAAAAGCCCACTTCATGAACCAGAGTTCAAACAATGTGGCCAGATTTAAAAGCAAAGCTTCCCAATTCTTAAGTGTGTTTGAATATTACATACTGTAAGGCATAAATTTGTAGCAATAACCATTAGACCAACTGAATAGCTGTTATTGGGATCAACGTTTATATTAAATGACTGTCCTTCCACAGCATCCTTAATTTGCATCAGGGTAATTAGTTGTTTTTATTGCATAAAGGCTTAGGCTACGTCTAGACTACAATGAAAAGTCGGGAAAAGATATGCAAATTGCAAAATGCAATTTGCATTTCTTTTTCCGCTTTTCTTTCGAAAGAGGCTTTTCCAAAATTTGGCATGTCTACACAGTACCAAATTTTAAAAAAAAACCTTCTCTTTTGAGCCATCCCTTCTTCCTCGTACAATGACGTTTACAGGGATGGCAAAAGAACGTGTCTGCTTTTCCAAAAAAATTTTTGGAAAAGCAGACACATTCCTTGGACACGGCATTGCAGCAGTCTAGACGTAGCCTTAACGGTAAAACAATAAGTCCCCACTACAAAAGGAGCTCATTTTAAGAGGATCTCCAAGCCTAAGGATCACTACATATGAGAAAATGTAGTAGTTTAAAAACTGTATAGGTTGTTTATTCAAGATCTATATGGCATTAAGAGTCCTGTAATGTATATAAAAGATACTGCTTTCTCCTTTAGAGTCATAGGGTATGTCTACACTACAAAGTTAATTCGAACTAACAGCCTCTAGTTCGAATTAACTTTAATAGGGGCTACACATGCAAACCATTATTTCGAATTTAATTCGAAATAGTGGAGCACTTAATTCGAACTAGGTAAACCTCATTCTACGAGGAGTAACGCTTAGTTCAAATTAAGTAGTTCAAATTAAGGGCTGTGTAGCCACTTAATTCGAATTAGCTGGAGGCTAGCCCTTCCCAGGTTCCCCCTGGTGGCCACTCTGGGCCAAACCAGGAAAACTCCTCTCCTCTCCCCCAGCCCCGGGGCCCTTACAGGGGTAGACTCTGGCCAAATGGCACTTGCCAGAGCCAGCCCTGCCAGCAGTCTCTGCCCCTGACCCAGTGGCCCCAGGATGAGCCAGGGAGCCAGTGACAGCCAGCTGTCCCCCGCCCAGTCCCCCAGCACCCAGGGGCCAGCCAGGGGCCATGGATGGCGCGCGCCCTCCTGGACTAGTGCAGAGGTCATGGACCTTATTGAGGTTTGGGGGCAGGCCCCCAATGTCCATGATCTCCGCACTAGGAGGAGGAACGTGGCTGTCTATGGCCGCATAGCAGCCACCATGGCCTGAAAGGGACACAGGCGCACCCAGGAGCAGGTGCACCTGAAAGTTAAGGAGCTGCGGCAGGCGTACACCAGGGCCACCAGGGGCGGCGCCTCAGCAGGGGCTGCCACCTGCCCCTACTTCCCCACCCTCGACCAACTCTTGGGGGGCGGGACGGTCCGCGCCAGCCCGGGAGGCAGCGAGCCGGGACCGGAGGGCCCTGACCCGGGCACACCGGAGGGGCCACCACCAGCTGTTCCAGCACCGGAGTCGGCAGGGTCGTCCAGGGAGGCCATACCAGGTAAGTGCCAGCACTGTCCCCTGCCCGGGGGGGAGGCAGGGAGGGAGACCAGGGACCACACACGTGGGCCATGCCTCCCACGGATCACGCAGCCACCTGTGCATGTGTGAGCACATGCCATGCCACCCTTGGGCAGGTGGCTCCAGCTGCATGACACCCAGGGGCCGTGGCCCGATAGACACACGCGTGTGTGAAGAGACCTGACACGCTCCCGACCCCGGGGTGGGACACAGCAGGACGCCCTCCCTGCACACGCCCCCTCTACACAGAGGCAGGGGACATCTCCCCTCCTGCCCCGGCCACACTATACACGGCACAGGGACATGGGTGCGGTCTTGGGGCAGCTCCCAGTCCCGGGGAGAGCCAGACATCCTGACCATGGCCTCTGTGCAAGCACAGCAGCTCTGACGGTGCAGGGCACGGTCGCCCTCACGTCGCAGGGGGGGCTGGGCATCATCCACTGTGTCCCCAGGGAGAACTGACCACTTCTCTTCTTTCTCTACAGCTGCACCAGCTGCTCATGCAGGGCGCACCACCCCACCCGGGACATGCTCCCGCACCCACGGCCTGCTCCGGACCACCAGCACATGGCAGGAGTACTGGGACCAGCACCTGGGGGCCCTGCGAGCCCTGCACCGCACCATCGAGGCCTCGATGCAGGAAGACCTGCAGCTCCACCGCGAGCAGCTGGCTGCGGACCGAGCCAGAAATGCTAACCTGCAGGCTCTGCTGCAGAGCATGGTGCCCTGTGCCAGTCCTGCACCTGCTGCCCCTCCAACAACTGTCCCTCCTCCCACTCCTGACCCCCCTCCCACCTCTTCCTCCTCAACCTCCACACCCCCCACCTCAACCTCCGCACCCTCCTCCCCTTCTCCCCGGGGACGCTGAGTCCCCCTCCCTTGCTGTGCTGGGAGGCGGTTGGCCTGGCGAGACCCCCAGCCCTGAGTGATGAGTTTCCCCTCCCCCTTCTTCCCCTTGCTTCCCCCTTTCAGCTCCCTCCTCCCAGTTTTCCCCCTCCCCTCTCCCACCCTCTCTCCTGACCTCTCCTGCCTCCTTTCCCCCGTCTCCCCACAGTTTCATTCCCCCTCCCCAGTTGTGTTGAATAAAGAGAGTCGTTATTTTTGAAAATACGTGTCTTTTATTTGACATCAGGAAGGGGGGGCTAGGAAAGGGTAAGTGGAAGGACATGAGGGAGGAATGGGGCACAAGCCCCCAGTGGGGCAGACCGGGGAGACTGTTAGCGCTCTTCAGGGTGGAAGCTCTCCCGCAGGGCCTCCTGGATCCTGACATTCCCTCAATGGTCCTCCCGGATGGCAGCCTGCAGACAGTGCAGCCAGGCTGCCGGCAACGTGTCCACGAGATGCAGCAGAGTCCCGGGGGCAGGTCTGGTTCCATGTTGCAGAGTGCTGTGGTGTCCCGAGTGAGGGCAAGCAGAGCACTCCGAGACACAAATGCTTTGCTGTCCCTCAGCAAAGTAGACCAGCAAGCAGAGAAACCTGATAACTGTCTGTCTGAGATGGGGGGTCGGGTCCCTTTAAGCACATCCCTCGGCTAGCCTGAGGCAGCAGCCCCACACACTAAGTCTGACCCTGATGCCCTTTTGGCACTGGTTCCGGCCAGCCTTACCTTCGATTCAGGGTCCACTCAATGTGGACGTGCTAATTCGAATTAGTTTTTAGGTCTAGATGCATTATTTCGAATTAGCTTATTTCGAATTAACTAATTCGAATTAACTAATTCGAAATAAGTTAGTTCGAATTAGCGCTGTAGTGTAGACATACCCATATAGACATACTGGATTGTGAATCCTGTGTGTATAGTGTGTTCTTATCTTCATACTATCAATATAAATCCATTTTACTGTAAGTACTCCAAGATCTTTTGGTACCTTGATGTGAAAAACCGTGATTAAATTAAAAAAAAAATACCCAGCTTCTAGAATATTTGAAGTTTGCATTTTTGTGAGAAGTGAAGGGAGGCAAAAAAAGAAGACTTTGATATGTCGTGGATGGTTCTCTCTCTCAAATTTTTGTTTTTATGAAAATAAAATATTTCACAACGCATTAGAGATCACTAGATAAGTCTGAGAGTGGAAGACATCTTTGAATAGGTTGCCAATAGTGGAAAAGGTCTGTTACAGTGGTCTCCACTAGATGGCATATTGAGTCTACTTAAAAGGTATGTGGATTTTAGACTTGATAAATAAAAGGTAAATGCTAATGTTGGGCCTTACTCACCCCGAGTAGGTTGTTGCTTCACAAACAGTCCCACTTCAGTCATGGGATCACTCACCATGAGTAAGGGAGGCAGAATCTGATCTGTGGGTAGGCTCCTTGAAAAAGAACAGAACGTCTACGTAGATACACATATTTACTTCAGGAGAGAAAGAACGAAATCAAGGCTTTGAATTCAAATTAAAAATAATCATCTTAATTTTAAGTGTATAGATAACAATATATGATTGATCAAGTGAATAAGATAATCTGATTTATAGCTGTATTGAATCATAACAATAATATATGTTAGTGGTCAATTACACTTACGAAAAGTCTTTATTTCAGCTTGAGTCATGTAAGGAAGCAATGCTACAAGGTATATTTCTATTAAGTCACATTGAAATGATTTCTGCTCTGATCAAAAGTCCGAATTTAAGTGAATCTCAGAGTGATATCAATGGCTCTAGTCCTCCAGTCCTTCCCCAAAACTCCCGACTACTTTTTGTAGCAAGTGCATTACAGTGCAATACTTTGCAGTGGATTCCTTTATTAACTGGAGAGTGTTGTTATGTATTACTTATATTATAGTAGCTGCTACATTCCCTAAGCCTATTGTGCTTAGTCTCGTACAACTAAATGACACAAAGCTGCTAAAGAGCTTGTACTCAAAGTTAAAGTGATGAATTATTTAATAAGCACTGCTATGAATGAATTACACAGTTAAAGCTTTATGTCTACATTTCTTGGCCCTGGTCCTGTTTTTAGACCCCTTCATATTATTTTATTTTTGTCCTTTATACAATGGTTATGAAAGAAAAGAGAGAGAACTGCTTTTCCTGGAAGTTAAAGAGTTAACACAATAGTTAAAAGAAATGGAAATCGCCTCACTTCTTGTTAATTGTTAAACAGAGTTTTCCCCTAATATCTTGGATTATATAAAATTAATCTTTGGTATGTAGATGTTAATGTGTAAACAGAGCTATAATGCCAGACATGAGAAAAAAAGTGATTGGACAAACAAAGAGTTTTCAGAGATAAGTAATCTACACAGTGTGCCCATGATTTAAAAATAAAGATTGTTTGTTAGTGAAAGTTAAATCTGGACCTGAGAGCTGAAGTAAAACAAGTTTTCATTTGCAGCATATTACATAGGCACTGAATACTCAACACACGCTAAAAATATTTAAAAGCTAAAAGCTCCTAAAGTTTCAGGTTTCCAGAGTGACCCCCCAGAATCATCCACCACAGGATCCCCTGGCAGATTAATGGTAAACTCTTCTAAAAAGTGGTAATTTGGCTTGTTCTGAGGCAGAATCTAGGCTCAGTCTCTGGTAAATTATGCTCAGGTGTAAATGTCTGTGGAAGTGGCAATGGACTTGGTATGTTGGCCAGTGACTCTCCATGTTGTCCTCATCTGCTCATAAATCTTTTCCCCCCTATTTGTCTTCAGTCTCAAGAATTCAAGATAAGATCTTCTCTGGAGAGGCCCATTGGAAAGGATCGAACATAAGAACATGCCACAACTTGAAATTTCTAGTGCTCTGGAAAATGTTCCCATTCTGCTTTGGAATGAGCACTAGAGATTTCTAAATTTCCTGCTGAAAGATATTTTTTTTAAAATTCATTTTGGAAAAAAATGAATGGTTTTCATTTGTTTCCAAAATGAAATGAAGCAGCTGGCTGCCCTGACTTCAGGGAACTCCTTGCTGGAGGTCTTGAATTCAGAGAAGCCTGGTAGCTCTGTGCTGCAGAACAGGTGCAATGCTCACAGGCAGAATCAAAATTGGGACTTCTGGAGCTTCGAGTGTGAGCGTCTACCATATGAGCTAAAAGTTCTTAGCGAAGGCTTTTGAGCAGACTCATTATTCTCTCTGTAAGTGGTCTCAGTGCCACTAGCTGGAACAGTACACCACACCCAGGGGCTGTATGGGTTCCACCAGTACTCGAGAAGTCCTGAGAGTTCTGTCTTGAGCCATAGGACTCAGGGCTATCAGGCTCCTAGCTGAGCAGAAGGGAGCATACAAGCCCTGTAAGACCTGGCTCAAGCAGGGGGTTCCAGGTTTCCTGGTCCAAATAGGGGGCTGGTAACTGAGTCTCAGTCAGTTCTAGGGCTTTCTGGCTCATAATTCCATAACAGGAAGTGTGGAAGCCCCGACATGGCTGAGCTGTCTAAGAACAAAGGACAATGAAAGCTTGGACACCCTGACAGCCCACCAGGAAACCAGGCAAGTTTCTGTCTGAACCCTGCCTGTGAGTCCATGAAAGTTTGCCTGCCCTGAGCCATTCTCATAAAGCATTTCAGGCTCAGTGAATTGACCTTTTCCTACAAAGCTGGGTTTTATCAGATAATTTCAAACCAGCTCTGCTCAGCCCCTTCTCCAGGCTTTCAGTCTCCCTAGTAGTCACTTTGCTGTGTTCACCTCAGACTTTGGGTCTGATTCTCCATTGTCCTGCAGCTTGCCTGGTGATTTGCATCCGTACTCCCCCTTTGCTGTGGTGCAAATGACTGCATGCATTGTGGGACCAAGAGAATTGGATCTTTCAATGGATGCTTCTAATAGCTGAAATTGGGAAGGCACAAAAGAGTTAAGTAGCTGTAAGGACCTCACTGGACAACTCACCTCAAAATGGAGTCACAAATGCTTTCTCTAAGAAATGTCCTCTGGAAACTCTGCTTCCCCCCAAAAAACAAATCAAAATGATGCTTCTAAACCCATCAGCACTTTTTATCTCAGCAGTTTGCACTCTGCCTCTAATCACACACCTTTAAAGCCCTTATTACTGTTATTATAGAGAGTGTTCCATCTTATGAGGGTACGTCTACACAGCAGCGTTATTTCGGAATAACTGACGTTATTCTGAAATAACATAATCTGCGTCTACATTACAAGCAGTTATTTCGACAATGTCAAAATAATGTCGAGTTGGACTTCCTACTCTGACTCCTGTAACCCTCATTTTATGAGGAATAAGGGAAGTCAGAGGAAGAGTACTTTCTTGGATTTCCTGCTGTATAGACAGCGCCAAAAGCCAAAATAAGCTATTTCGACTTAAGCTAGGCAATTGACATAGCTCAAGTTGTGTAGCTTATTTTGGCTTTAGCCCCACTGTGTAGACATGTGCTCAGTGTTAAAATTGAAAGGTCTGAAAATGTTCACAAACAAAGACATGTTTGCTCTTTACTGCTCTCTCACAATGTGTGGCTTTAGAGATGCTACAAAAAAGTGACTTGTTTCTTTACATTTAAAATCTCAGGTCCTCTCTTCCATATCTATATTTGGGAGCTCCTAAACAAGGAAGGAAAGCTGCAACTCATATTTCACACTTATGTGACATTATTCAGTTTTCATGGATTTTGCCAGGTCCAGATATTTTGGATGTAACCCCCAGTGGAACGAAAAGTTTGGCTTTGGTTTTATACATCACAATGGAACAGTAAAAGGGAAAGTTTAAAAAAATCATCATTTACTTTTAAGTCATATGATTTTAGTCCTTAGGAGCAACAGAGAGGGTTTAAATAAGAGCTATTTTAGAGGCAGACTCTGATGGCCACTCCAGGAGGTCCTCTGGCTCCCACAAACTTATCTTCTTTTGGCCAGGGCATTCTTAAAAATGGAAATAAAAATAATAATTATGAGTAGTATTATATCTTCTCTGTATTGCAGTTATGCCTGGGAGAGCCCCATTCCTGGACAAAGAACCCATCAAACACCACTCTCTTGTGTCCTTCACCCCAAGCCCAAGCATGTAAGTGGGACCAACTTCAGCGGAGGGTTTTAATAGCTGTGAGAAGTAAGGTGCAGAGTACTTACAGAGATAGATGCCAAAGTATTCCTGCAGACAGAAAGCAGGTGGATTGTGTGTACTTGGGTTGGAGAGAATTTAGAAATGGTTGAGGCAGTATTATGTCTTTTTCTCGTTTGGGTAAAAGAGGTAGGCTATGAATTTCTGCATAAAGATGGGCAGCCTGGTATGTAGGTGGACAGAACTCATTTGAATCAGTCCAAGATTTATAGATTCGAGTTGGCTTTGGTAGTTGGGTGAATTTTCTGGACATGTTTGAGGGAGACAGGGATTGCTTTTGTCTTTTTTGGCAGATTTGATGTGCCTATTTGAAACTGCATGTGTCAGTACTAGCATGTGGAAATAGACTGCTTTTCCAGCGTAGGATGAAAGAATTGCCTAACACATATACATGTGTTATGCCCCATCATTTTTACCGCTTTAGAAGAACTGGACAGCTTGTACTATTAATGCCAGGTCATTCTTGAAGACTGGGTTTGGAAACATAATGTGTTATCTATGCCAGGATGAGAAGAATCAACATTCAACTTGAAAAAAAATTAGTGATGAAACGAGTAATTAAAAACATCTTGTTGTAAGCCAGAGAGGAGATAATAAAGCCCAACTGCATGTAACAAGATTCTGCATACTAGTAGTACCCTGGGCTATAACAAGATAGACATGGAAGAACTTTGATGTAAGTGAACAGTGATTGCCTTGGCCACCACAATTGCTTTAGTTTAGTTAAAAAATTAATATGTGGGTTTCCTGAAAGGTCTATTACATTAGCAAAAATGATAATGAAATGGAACCTCCAAAATCATACCAAAAGCAATTTACAGTTCTTTAATAAATAAAAGCAACACGTCAGGTTTGTAGTTATTTATGTGCTTCAGAGAGGTAGCCAACTTAGGGTATGTCTACACTGCTGAGCTTTTTCAGAAAAACACACGTTTTTCTAAAAAAAATTCACTTACATCCACACTGCAATCATGTACTTTTGAAAAAAAATCAAAAGAACAGAGGGGTTTTTTCTGACATTGGTAAACCTCTTTCTATGAGGAAGAAGCCTTTTTCCATAAGAGCTCTTTTGGGGTGGGGGAGGAAAAGGAAGTTCTTTCAAATGAAGAGAAAAGAAGAAAAAGCACAGGTGCCCTGGTGGCCACTCCATCCATAATAATCACAGCTTAAATGCAAGATAGCCTCCATTCAGTGTGGATACTATCTTTCGAAAAAGTAGATCGCTTTTTCAATGCGCTTTTGCTGTGTAGATGCTCTCTTTCAGAAGAAGTTTTTTTTTTTAGCAGATCTCTTCTGGAAAAGAAGCCTGAAGTCTAGACATAGCATTAGTCTGTAACAGGAAAAACTTAAATTAAAGACTAACAAAACATGTAGATGGTATTATGAGCTTTCGTGGGCACAACCCACTTCTTCAGGATTTACGTGGTAAGGGACAAGTGTATTATATATTCGTCATATGACTACTGGTAAGTCTATATGGGTATGTCTACACTACAGCACTAATTCGAACTAACTTAATTCGAATTAGTTAATTCGAACTAAGCTAATTCGAACTAGTGCATCTAGACCTAAAAACTAATTCGAATTAGCATTTTGCTAATTCGAACTAGCATGTCCACATTGAGTGGACCCTGAACCGAAGTTAAGGTTGGCCAGAACCAGTGCCAGCAGGGCATCAGGTTAGGGCTTAGAGCGTGGAGCTGCTGCCTCAGGCTAGCTGAGGGCTGTGCTTAAAGGGACCCAACCCCCACCCTGGACAGACAGTTCTCAGGGTTCCCCGCTTGCTTGTCTACCTCGATGAGGGACAGCAAAGCAGTCCTGACTTGGAGTGCCCTGAGTGCCCACGTTTGGCACATCGAGCACTCGGCCATCAGCCCGGCTGCACTTGCCGCAGGCTGCCATCCGGGGGGGGGTCATTCGGGGGGCTGTCAGGATCCAGGAGGCCCTGCAGGAGAGCTTCCACCCCGAGGAGCCCGCAGAACCACCCCAGTCTTCCCCATCGGGGGCTCGTTCCCCATTCCTCCCTCACCTCCTTCCACTTACCCTTCCCTAGCCCCCCTTCCTGATGTAAAAAATAAAGGACACGTGTTCAAAAATAGAAACTCTCTTTATTTAACAAAACTGGGGGTGGGGGGATTAACCTCTGGGGAGACTGGAAAAAGGAGGTGGGAGAGGGGAAGAGAGAGGGTGGGAGAGGGGAGGTGAAAACCTGGGAGGAGGGAGCTGGAAGGGGGAAGCCAGGGGAAGAAGGAGGAGGGGAAGTATAAAACTATGGTACGCCATATCGTCAGTATTGTGCAGAGATGTGGTCTCCTCACCTCAAAAAAGATATTTTGGCCTTGGAAAGGGTTCAGAAAAGGATAACTAAAATGATTAGGGGTTTGGAACAGGTCCCATATGAAGAGAGGCTAAAGAGACTGGGACTTTTCAGCTTAGAAAAGAGGAGACTGAGGGGGGATATGATAGAGGTCTATAAAATCATGAGTGGTGTGGAGAGGGTGCATAAAGAAAAGTTCTTCATTAGTTCCCATAATAGAAGGACTAGAGGACGCCAAATGAAATGAATGGGTAGCAGGCTTCAAACTAATAAAAGAAAGTTCTTCTTCACAAAGCAAATAGTCAACCTGTGGAACTCCTTGCCACAGGAGGCTGTGAAGCCTAGAACTAGAACAGAGTTTAAAGAGAAGTTAGATAAATTCATGGAGGTTGGGTCCATGGAGTGCTATTAGCCAGGGGTTAGGAACGGTGTACCTGGCCTCTGTTTGTGGAAGGCTGGAGATGGATGGCACGAGACAAATGGCTTGGTCATTGTCTTCATTCCATCCCCTCCGGGGTACCTGGTGTTGGCCGCTGTCGGCAGACAGGCTACTGGGCTAGATGGACCTTTGGTCTGACCCAGTATGGCCATTCTTATGTTCTTATGTTCTAAGCTCAGGGTCGGGGGTCTCACTGGACCAACATGATTTTCATGCAAACCTGCTCCTGGGTTCGCATGTGGCCTTTGGTGGCCAGGCTGGCAGCTATCCTGCCCTAGACGGCCGCATTCCTGTGCCTAGTGCGGAGATTGTGGACGTTGGAGGCCTCCCCCCAAACCTCGATGAGGTCCATGATCTCTGCACTAGACCAGGTGGTCGCCCGCCTCTTGCGGCCCCGGGCAGGCTCCTGGGAGCCGCCAGCCTGGTCCTGGGAAGAGGGGGAGGGCTGGGTGGCAGCGGGTGGCTGGCTCATGCCATGCCAGGTGCAGGGTCTGCTGGCTGGGTGCTGGCAGGCTTGCACCTGGCACGGGCACCGTAGCCAGACCGTGGCCCTTTAAGGGCTCCGGGGCTGGGAGGGGGGCAGAAGAGTTTCCCTGGCTTGGCCCAGAGTGGCCACCAGGGGAAGCTGGGAAGGGCTAGCCTCCAACTAGTTCGAATTAAGTGGCTACACAGCCCTTAATTCGAACTACTTAATTCGAACTAGGCGTTAGTCCTCGTAGAATGAGGTTTACCTAGTTCGAATTAAGTTCGAACTAGCGGTTTGCGTGTGTAGTGCCTATGAAAGTTAATTCGAACTAACGGCTGTTAGTTTGAATTAACTTTGTAGTGTAGACATACCCTAAGGTGTTTGTTGGAGGGTTAGATTTGATGTTGTTGTTAGTTAGTACTGGTGTTGTTTTGTTTTAAAATTCAAACCCTGGAAATTATATGGGCTTTGTAGGGAAAATTATTCGTGTGAAAATTCATTCCTCAGATGTGGTTTTCATTGTTTACTCAGCCTCTTTCTATTTAGCACTTCAGCATATTGTTTCAAAATAACATCAGGGAGAGAAAGGTCATTTATCTCAAGCTGAAATGCAAATAGTTCACCTAACATTTAGGACATAGTATTAGGGTATGTCTACATTTGCACCCTAGTTGGGACTAGGGATGCAAATGCAGGCATTCGAAATTGCGAATGAAGCGGGGATTTAAATATCCCGTGCTTCATTAGCATGATCTCGCCGGCGCGCTAGTTCGAATCACAGCTGATTCGAACCAGGAAGTGTGTGCCGGGACGCGTTAGTTTGAACCAACCCCCTTGGTTCGAACTAACGTTACTCCTCAAAAAAAGCTTCAATTTAGATCTCACTTCTTCCCCCACGGAATTACACAAGGTCAGGAATGGACTCATACTATGATCTGATTACTGGGTTTTGAGAAATTACAAATATTTTTTTCATATTCTTCTCAGATTTACGATCTACTTATGCAGCATAAATGAAGTGGTGACATAGAGTCAGCAAAACTGGTGGAAGGGATCCTCAAGTCAAGGCTGTTCTGCTTCTAAGCAAGCAAAGCATAGGAGTTGAGAGCTCCTTGTCTTCCACCAGCCCAGAGGAAACTTTTTCTTGAACTTCTTGCTTATATCATTTCTTCTCCTAATCTTGCTGTCTTCAGTTCTGACATTTCTGATTCTCTACTATCCTCACCGTTCAGGATGCCCCATGGGGAGTTGTCTAGCTATTACACAAAATGGCTGATAGAAGAGAGCAGGAGAGAACCTGCTTTTGTATGAAATGCAACGCCACCTCTCCAGGGAGTATCAAAAAGGACAATGTCTATTTTGTCCTTCAAGACAGACTGTTCAGCTAGGGAACTGGTTCTTTGTGAGAAATGTTAGCATCTGGTTCTCAGGATAGGTATTTTCTTTCTCTTCCCATGACACTATGTCTATAAGGGTAGTCATTGTGCTGAGTCTAGAATTAGATATGCTGACTGCTAGACAAGATCATGAGTTCCATAGGTTGTCAAGTGGTTTCTTTCTGAAAGTAAAATATACCTTGGCTTCCCTCTCAGGTCAGCTTTATGGAAATTCAAATAAAGCTACAAAAGGGAAAAAACAGTTCCTGCATGTAGGGATTTGAAACATTAATAATTTCAAAAGAAGGATCAATTCTTGTTTCAGGTACCCAAAACTGATGTGACTGTTCATACACAGGCCAAGGAAACAATGATCTGAGCCAAGGATGATCTTTGATTGAAGCAAGAAGTCATAAAAAGGGAATCCTTTCTTAAGTGGAATTATCAAGCTATGGCCAGTTCTTTTCATATCTCATCCACCTCAGTTAATTTGGCAAGAACCATTCTTGCAAATTGCAAGGAACTAAAAAGCAGCTTCTTTTTCTCAGAGGGAGAAGTTCACTAGTGCTTCTGAATGAGATTTCCATTACTTCTCTCTTTATTGCTGAGGCCTCCCAGGATAGCATTCACATTTTGTTTGGCTCTATGGCAACTAGAGCAGTTCTCAGAAGGTATCTTTGGTTGACCACATGGAAAGCTGATTCCCAGGCAAAACCATCAGCAGCTACAACTCTGTTCCAGATGGGCGGTGTTTTTGGCAATTCTGATATCTGCAGAGTCACCCAGAACTCAAGGAACACACACAACCCCCCTCCCCCCACACACACACACTTTGTTTTCATGCAAACCCCAAAGGAATGAATGGAGATCTTCATATCATGAAGCACAGAATGGCTTTGCATGCTGGCCATCTGAACATCAAACATACTGCACATCTAAGGGAGATTTAGATCCAAAGGCTGCATAAAAAATGCATACAATGAAGGAGCAGAACTAAGGTTGCAAGGGGAAGCTTAAATCTGGCCTTTCCTAAATTTTGAGTGTTTGATTTTGCAATCTTAATAACATCATTTTAATATAGATTTCTTAAAGGATATCTGGTTCCTTAAAGGACACATTTTGGATCCATTTGTGGCATTAACCCCAGAAAAATTGTGAAAGAATGATGAAAGCTTTCCTCTCTCTTTTAGGACTCATTTGTACATCATACTCATGTTGGTGACAATATAAATGAATAGTTTCATTAAATTCAGTGGAACTGCTCACATGCAAAAGAATACTCTGATGTGAGAAAGGATTGAGTATTTGGGTCTTTAACCCACATATCCATGTTGTAGGTATCTGTTTTATCAAACTGAGTTTTTATCCAGTGGCTTCCTTTTGGAATCTTTAAAATTTGTCGAATACTTATTTTTAATTTGTGACTTATTGCCTTGTTTAAAGACAGTATTCTCTCTCCTGTTAATTTTGTGGGTTTGCACAGATAATGCACTCTCAACATCCACCTCAGCATATTCTACAGCACTGCTGTGCACAAAGACACTAACCCCACACAGTTTGCAGTCTAATTCTGGTACACACCTCATTGGTGTTAGTCTAATGGTCACATGCAATGGTCTTTAATACACACTCGAGAATATATAGCAGAAGTTTGCAGGTATAAATCATCATTCATCCAAATTACCTCATTTTTGGAATCAAGTCAAGTCAAACTTCTATTTCTCTTTTTTATTTTAATTCAGTGGTTTGAATAATGTTGTTGTCTTACTGCATATTAGAGTGGAGCTAATACTATTATCTGGTTTACATTTGTTTTTGCTTCCCACTGTTGAATGAACAATCAAGTGTTTTTTACAGATTAGCAGCAGTTGTAAAGTGTTCTGTCTTTCTCTTCCTTTCAAACTAAAGAGTGAGAAGCAAATTATATTGGTTGCTCTGGCATTTTTGCAGTAGTTGAGACATTCACAGTGCAAACCACTGTTATTGGTACTGTTATAATTCCTTTGCAGTTAAGTCATTACTAGCAATCAGAGCAGGCCTGTAGTACAATACCTTATTTGGGAATGTCATGTGAGATGCCCAGAGCAATATGAAAAAAATAAAGGCCAACTTGTCTGGCTGTGGAGGGATTTATAACAAGGCCACTGGCAGAGATCTTTTGGGAAGTATTACAAGCTCCAGCTCAGTTGATTGTATAAACACCAAAGCCAGCAGGTGCCTTACATTTGTACACTATCTGTTTCCTTCAGGTGTGGTATTAAAAATCCTGTTGTCACAGCATGTTTATAGAAACTTGAATTATAATGTCATCTTTCTGCAGATGGTGGAGCTAAAGATTTTCAGCTGATGAACACAAAAATCATATAAAACCACTTCACACTTGACTTTTGCTTTTTTTTTTTTTAATGGAAATACAGGTTGTACCTCCCTTAACCAGGACTCCCTGGTTTGGAAACATCTGTGGTCTGGCAGGGACCACAGATGTTCCTGGACCACAGAACCCAGGAAAAGGGAACACGTTAGAGGTCACCGGCAACCCAGAGAGTGTGGGGGGGAGGGGGAACTGTTGGCACAGTGGGGAGTTCTGGACCCAGCAATGGCCAGGAAGCTCTATCCCCAGCCAAGGAGCTCTGTCCCCAACTCTCCGCCCCAGCCTTGGTTGCGCAGCTCCAGCGCTGGTCACAGAGCCAGGTGGCTGTGCAACTTCAGCTCTGGCTGTACAGCTCCAGTCTTGGCCACAGGGCCAGGCGGCCACAGAGCTCTGCCTCAGCTGCGGAGCTTGGCTGTGGCACTCTGCCCTGGCAGCACCTAGAGAGCCCTGGGGGGCAGGAGCAGCAGCGGGGGCACCTAATTTGGTGCCAGACTAGGCCACCACGGGAGGGCCCTTCCCTGGTCCAGCAAATCCCCTCCTTTGGAACCAGTCTGGTGCCGAGGGTGCTGGACCAGCTAGGTCCAGCCTCTATACTTCTTAAAGAACACACCTGCTTCAGATAATATTTTTCTCAGAGGAAAATGGCCCTTGATTACATCCTATACAGAAATATCTAATAATCAGGAGGTAAAGATTATGTTTGAAGGTGTTTGTTTTTAAAGAGTTGGGTCCCACTAGGACACCCCAGATTCAAGCGCCTCACCAAATTTGAGAACTTTTGATCCAAATCTTAATTTGTGACTCAATCCTATCACTCTGTTTTTTCTAAAAACAGTTTCACATGAACAGCCATTTAAGTTACATGAACATTTGAGTGTATTTTCTATTTACAAGGTGGTCATAATAATCATACCATGGGGTAAGCAAACTTTGACATCAGTGGATGAAATGTTGCTTGCACAGGGAACAGTTATAATTAAGTTATCAGGAATTCACCGTAAGCTGTTATTACTATATGCCGAAAGCTGTGTACATGTGTTTGAGATAGCTGAACACCCAGGTCAGGAAATGGCAAAATTAACTTTTGGTTCCATATGAATTACTGGTACAGTCTTAAATTACATTACACTGGTCTACAATTTTTTAGAAGTCGTCTGCTTCAGAGATAAAATGTGCTATTTATTATGTATTTTGATGTGCTAAATTCAAATATGACAATTAAAACAACTGATTGGCTACTGTTTCCAAGATATTTAAGTTTTTACATTTTACGTCTATGTATATTGTGTAGATAGTAGAGTTTTAATCATAAATTGTAAACCTAGGTCTTTTCATGTGTTTATGGTTGCTTTACATGATAATATTTCACCTGTCCTGTTTATGTAACACTTTAAAAATCAGCAAAAGGGTTATATAAATAAAATGTATTTTGAAACAAAAGGCAAAAATCTATTATGTACATAGTTTAGTCCTATTCAGTGTCTACTCGGCGCTTCTTGGCTCTTGTATTCATTAAATGGAGCATCTCTTGTCACTGTCCAGCAATAGTCTGCAAGCATTGATGGGCTCCATTTGCCCTGATAGCGTTTCTCCATTGTTGCAATGTCCTGGTGAAATCACTCGCTGTGCTCGTTGCTCACTGCTCCGCAGTTCGGTGGAAAAAAATCTCAATGAGAGTGCAAAAAATGTATCTTTAGTGACATGTTGCAACCAAGGCTTTTGTATGCCTTGAGGAGGTTTTCCACCAACAACCTGTAGTTGTCTGCCTTGTTGTTTCCGAGAAAATTTATTGCCACTAACTGGAAGGCTTTCCATGCCGTCTTTTCCTTGCCACGCAGTGCATGGTCAAATGCATCATCTCGAAGAAGTTCATGAATCTGAGGACCAACAAAGACACCTTCCTTTATCTTAGCTTCACTTAACCTTGGAAATTTTTCACGGAGGTACTTGAAAGCTGCTTGTGTTTTGTCCATGGCCTTGACAAAATTCTTCATCAGACCCAGCTTGATGTGTAAGGGTGGTAACAAAATCTTCCTTGATTCAGCAAGTGGTGGATGCTGAATACTTTTCCTCCCAGGCTCCAATGACTGTCGGAGTGGCCAATCTATCTTGATGTAGTGGGAATCTCTTGCACGACTATCCCATTCGCAGAGAAAACAGCAGTACTTTGTGTATCCAGTCTGCAGACCAAGCAAGAGAGCAACAGCCTTCAAATCGCCACAGAGCTGCCACTGATGTTGGTCATAGTTTATGCACCTCAAAAGTTGTTTCATGTTGTCATAGGTTTCCTTCATATAGACTGCATGACCAACTGGAACTGATGGCAAAACATTGCCATTATGCAGCAAAACAGCTTTAAGACTCGTCTTCGATGAATCAATGAACAGTCTCCACTCATCTGGATCGTGAACGATGTTGAGGGCTGCCATCACACCATCAATGTTGTTGCAGGCTACAAGATCACCTTCCATGAAGAAGAATGGGACGAGATCCTTTTGACGGTCACAGAACATGGAAACCCTAACATCACCTGCCAGGAGATTCTACTGCTGTAGTCTGGAGCCCAACAGCTCTGGCTTACTCTTGGTTAGTTCCAAATCCCTGACAAGGTCATTCAGTTCACCTTGTGTTATGAGGTGTGGTTCAGAGGAGGAGGATGGGAGAAAATGTGGGTCCTGTGACATTGATGGTTCAGGACCAGAAGTTTCATCCTCTTCCTCTTCCTCTTCCTCGTCTGACTCAAGTGAGAATGATTCTGGTGCATCAGGAACCGGCAGTCCTTCTCCGTGGGGTACTGGGCGTATAGCTGATGGAATGTTTGGATAATGCACAGTCCGCTTTTTCTTCTTTGACTCACCTTTCCCAACTGGAGGCACCATACAGAAGTAACAATTGCTGGTATGATCTGTTGGCTCTCTCCAAATCATTGGCACTGCAAAAGGCATAGATTTCCTTTTCCTGTTCAACCACTGGCGAAGATTTGTTGCACAAGTGTTGCAGCATATGTGTGGGGCCCACCTCTTGTCCTGATCTCCAATTTTGCAGCCAAAATAAAGGTGATAGGCTTTCTTAACCATAGTGGTTATACTGCGCTTTTGTGATGCAAAAGTCACTTCACCACAAACATAGCAGAAGTTATCTGCACTGTTCACACAAGTACGAGGCATCTCTGCTCACTTTGGCTAAACAGAAATGTGTCCCTTTGCAAAATCAAACACTGACAAATAAGAGAGCACGACACCGTATGATTTCTAGAGCTGATATCGGGCAATTTGTTCAGCAGAGTGATGTAAGCTTCGTTATGATTGCATCATCCATGACTTCTAGGAATAACATGATGCAATTCATATCATGTATGACGCAATACCGGCTTCAGATTGCATCATTCATTGTTTTGCCTAAAAAGCAAGTACTGTCCAAACCCAGTCATAGATTTATTCATAGATCCAGTCAAAGATGTATTTCTGGTTTAAATTGAGATCCATTCCCTTTATAACTCACTTATCCTCCGCCATTCCCAAGTCAAGGGTCGTATATACTGACCCAATAGCATATCTTGAAAACTAGAGCCAATCAACAATTTTAAGCATCATTTTCATTCTCAGTGACCCAGAATTAGTAAAGTTTGACTACATTTATTTCACAAGCATTTTGGCTGTAGAGCAGTGTTATCATGTAATTTCCAAACAGCAGAGAAATGTTTATTGATTAATTATTTTATGATTCTGTGTGGTGGTTATGTGTGGGGGTATAATATTAGTGAATAAGTATAAGGCCTCATCTTTCTTTCTTCCTGCATTCTGCTGTTATGGGCCTTGTAAGAAAACTAAAGGAGAAGGAGGAGAAGAAAAGAAAGAGAGAAGAAAGCTCCTAAAGCCAAGCTCAAGATAAAGAAAAAGAAGAAGCTAGTACCCTATCCAGTGAATAGGGTACTAGCTTGGAATGAAGGCAACCTGGATTCACTTCCTTGCTCTGCCACAGACTTCCTGGGTGATCCTCAGCAAGTTACTCAATTTCTCTATGACTCAGTCACACATCTGTGAAATGGGAATAATAGCACTTACATATCTCATGGCATGGGGGGGCAGAGTGTGAGGATAAATATATTAAAGTGTGTGAGACACTCAGCTAATCTGCTGATGGAGGAGCACTAGATAAGCGGAAAGTCCAATACAGTCCTGATATTTTCATTATAATAGTGGCAATTTTTTTTAAAAAAGCCTTATTCTTAAGGAAGAATGTGTAGAACAGCACATTAAAATTGAGCCATTCATATTTTTGCTAAAATATTATATTAAAATAGTTTGATTTTTATCTTTATGCATGTTCTATTTGGAAGATCCACAAGAGTTACAGAGCTTAATACATTTATGGTCTCCACAATTATTCCAGTACACTGCATTTGAGTATAGGTAGGGCCTAATTTTCCGAGATGCTGTGCATTAGCAATTCCAAGGGAAGTCAGTGGGTAGTAGAGAAGCTCAGTACCTTTGAAAACCAGGTCCTTAAATAGGCTCATAAGTACTGAACATATCTATAGTGATCTCAGTTTTAAATCTAAACTATCGACATACTGCATATGGCACAGCTGCATAGTAGCTGCAAAGAGACTGTAAAATAACATTTTGTGACTGTATATGGCTTAATCAAAAATATTTAAGATGTTGCTCATGATGATGTTTGTGGAAAGAGATGCTAGAGTTGGGGATGGGATCAAAAGAGGGACACTAAATTATTACTCAGAAGCTTTGCAGGCCTCCCCTCCCTATTTGCTGGTGTTATAATAGCACTGTATACTCCTAGTCTTCTCCACTTTCATATATCCTGTGTGTTGGTCCAATCCAGGTATTAGTGATGTGACCTACATGTAGGAGTTTCAGTCAGCTCTGCCCTTCAATGCCTGTCAATGTCACAGCTAGAGTGAATAATAAGGAAGGGAAGAGGATATAGAGGGGGAGAATTTGCTGTGGAAGAATGGCAGCTCCAGCAGTGGGAAGATCTGACTTGGTAGGTTTGGAAGTAATTGGGTCTTGGAGGCCTGAGAACTAAAGCATGTCTAGAAGAGAGAGGAGAAGTAGCAGAGCTTTCTAGAGGGGAAAGGAAACTCCAGCTCTTGACAGTTGCTCAATTCAGTAAGTTGGAATGCTGCCCATGTCTCCCTGAGGTAAGGCTTGAGACCAGCTATTCATGGTTGTTTTTTCAGAGCTCCTATGAGTTCACAACTGTTTGCAGCCAGTGAAGGGAAATGAATCCCACCACCACCTTGTGTCTCTGGTGGGAAAAGAGGGCCTAAGAACAAATGGGAAAGATTTTTGTCTCAAATGGACCCCAGTGAGTGCCCTGCAAAGAATCTCATCTTTCTGTTGATGGGCTGGATTATTATTAGGTTTCAAGAGGGATTTTCCCCTGTAGTCCAGATATCTTCAATTACCATCACTTCATGTTCTGCCTGAAACACAGAATCCAATAGTGAAATAACTGAAGCAAATGGAGTATATCTATTTGAGAAATGGCTTACCATTTTCTTGTGCGGAAGGCATTGATGGTATCTGATAAAAAATTAAGACTGCCACTGCTTTGCTCTTCTCTGGGTCTTTTGACTTTTCCCCTTGTACAGTCAAAATTGTGCCTGTAGCCTGGAGACTTTGAAATCTAATGATAGAGGTAAGAATATAAGTGCTTATGCTAAATCCAATGAAGAGTTTTAGAAATGCATAGTACCTATTCTGTGCTTATTGTAGGAGTCATTACCAATTAGCGGTTAACAGGAATCCAAAAGCAATCAGGTCCCATAATAACTCAGTGGTGAGGAAATTGTTGTGAACTGGAAGCTCTTCACAGTGCTTTTGGAGTTAGTCCTGTAAAAATCACACAAACATTACATATTGTGTTTTGTTGTGTTGAACTGCACCTATAACCTGTACAATTTCATTAGCTATTATTAATAGTATGACGAAAACATGAGACTGATTTTTATGGCTAAGAGAGGGTAGATGGTGTATCAATTTCTCCATAGAGCTCTGGAGAGGTTCATCATTCTGGCTTATGTAGGTCTTGGTATTGAATAACTGAGTCTCTCCTGAGAAAAAATGGCTAACCATGCCAAACTGTATAAAGTATCATTGCTATGTGGGAAAATCCTAATTAGGTGTTAGAGTAAGACCAGCAGTCTAATTACACTTGCAAGATAAAACATTTAAACTCTGTCTCTAGGCTAGAGATGGCCAAACTGTTTGTCATGAACAACTCATTCACAAAAGTAATCCTTTTTCCCAATTCATAAACTATTAGGAAACAGATTATAACTTCTATAGATATGTTCACAATCATTCCCTGAATCATGTTTGTGAACATTTATGAGGTGTGGACTGTCTGTAAACTGTTCATAGTGAGTATTCAGTCAAGAGTAGTGAATTCATAAATCAATAGTGCAGTCAATAAAAATACATTTCAAAACCAAAACAAAACCAGACAAAAATCTGCATGCGATTTTTTTCTCCTGGGAGAGGAAAAGGAGAAAGATGATACCCATGTTGCATTATACACTAGTAGAGGGCCCTCAGTGAGAGCCATAAGAACCTGAGTAGAAGAGATCTTTTTTCAAAATTCAACCATCAAGCTTTATGATTGGTTGCCTAAGTCACACAGTGTTTCTGTTTCTTGTGTGAAAGGCTGAACCTTTTTAAGCTTGCTAGATGTTTTGTTTTGTTTTTCACAAAAAAACCCTCTGTTAGAAATTTGATTCTCGTGAACATGTGTACAGATGGTATTTGAGTTTTATGAACATTCTGAAATAGTGTCTACCCATCTCACTCATTCTAGGCCCCAGCAAGTTCCACTTCCATGCAAAGGTTCCCACTTCTGCAGAGCAGCTTCTATGGGTAAGGGAGGGAGAGAGAGATGAAATGATGTCATACAGGTCAAACTCTTTTCTTACACATTCCTAATGAGGGATCAACTCGGTCTTTGTGCTGCCTGCTTGCCAAGGTGAAGAGGATGTTCTGGGTCAGTTTGTATTTTATTGGATCATGTTTCCATGCAGATCATAGTTGAAATATTTTTTGGACGGAAATATTCTGCCTATCTTACACAGAGAATTCACAACACTCAGTAAATCAATTTTCTTGTGAAGATAGTATGACAGAAAGAAACAGAATTCCAAGGGAATAGGCCAGGCTCTAATGAAATTATTTCAATTATCTATATGGCTGTTGCCACTAATATTAAATCTGTTCTAACTAAGTGGTACTAGCTAACAGCCAACACTGCACAATGGGAACAATTGTGGAAAATTCTTTTGCTAACTACTTTTCCCCACCTGAAATAGATATTCTCCATAGATTAATTAGGAATTATAATTAAGCACATTATGATCAACATGACCTTTGCAATGCTAAAGACATGACATTGGAAATTGATATGGATTTTTAAAAAACAGTGTATAGAAATTTCCCTATGAAATTATTGTATAGAACAGTGAGATTCTCCTGAGAATGTCATACACATAGTAAACAATAATTGTTAAGAACTTGTTTTATAATCATACCCTGTTTTAACCTTCTGTCTGCTATTTTTAGTATCCTACTTACAGGGAGTAATACGCATTACACTTTTTAATTAAGATGAGAGTTTTTAATAACTTCAATTTGATGACTGCTTACACTAAAAGATTAGGGTCAAATACATTAAAATCGGCAGGAGGGGAAAGTGCTTCAGAAGGTTTGTGCAGATAGCCTCCTAGAAGAAACTGATATCTTTCCTGAGAGAGTAGTGTTAGCTCCACTGTGTAGTATCCTGGGAACTTGGGCTATCATGAATTTAGATCCCTACAATTTGGCAGGAGATCCTGATCTCATGCCCTCAACAGGGCAGTCAACTTGGCCTCCAGGAGAGAAATTGTGCATCTCTTATCCCTCCAGTGAGCTTGGGGTTGAGACCACAGATGAGATGTTAATACCACAAGAGGCAACATTAACTTGGGAACATCCACCTCAAATAGTGTGGATTCTCAAGGGAAACACCCTGTGAATCTTCATGTCCTTGAACTTCCTGAAGATTAAGATTGTTCAAACCTTCAAACACAAGGTGATAATGTTGAAGGACTTCTGCAGGGTTGGGTGTCAGAGAAGTATGTGATGTAAATTTTTCTTCCCTCGTTTCTGAGCTGTAGAGTTAAAATAATTCCATGTGCATTTGCATCCACCAGCACAGAGCAAAGCATTTGGGTCTTTATTTCCTCGGGGGAGCTGATTATGACTTCCACTTTTCTGAGTGTACATGCTGAGTATACAAGTAGCCTCCTAGTGTTCCCCAAAGCCACGTGCTTGGAGAGGGGGGGTGATATGGGGGAAGAGGGTGGGAAATGACAGAAAGGGGCATGGTTTGGGGGCTAGTAACAGACTGCATTTCCAGGCCAGATTGCACAATTGCTCGGGCCAGGACTGGCCTGTAGGCTGGGAGTTTAAAACCCCTGGTGTAAGGTAATGTTAACTTAGGTCAGTGATATTTGCCCCAGAGTGACATTTATATTAGTGTTCTCCCTGATAAACTGCAGTTTGAGCACTCTTCCAAAAAATCTCGGTGTTGCACCCTGTTCATCTGTAATGACTCTTGCAGGGCCATGAGAAGCATTTGAACCCGGTGCTTTTTACAACTAACAGCAAGCTCACCTGTCATTTGAGGAAAAGGATCACTTAGCTGATTGAAATAGTAGGCTGTTACCTTTGTAGACCATCTCCGAAAGGGCAACACACAACATTCTTTACAACTGTTTAAAATACTGCCTATTTATCTTTACTGCCATTAATTTTATGTTTTGCTTTCCTTTCACTCCCCAAAGGCAAGAAGAAAATAGAGAATGTTTAGCTGCATCATCTAAAGTTCCTGGGTGCATTTGGCCTCCACCCATATTGAAATGAATAGAAGTCTTGCCATTAACTGTCAATCTTAAGAAATTAATATTATAAGTTTTGCAAAGAGAACTCTTCTTTCACATTTTCTTCCATTGGTTAAATACATTTCATGTAGTGACAATAAATGAGTCAGTGTGTATTAAAACAGAGGGAGGGGATGTAGAAAAGAGGCTAATGTGGACAGATTCATTTCTTAAAGACACTTGAAGGCAGTCTAATGAGATTTCCAGTTCAGAAGAGCTGGCTGCTGGTGCAGCTGAGAGTCATTATGAGAAATGTGTATAGAATATGGTGTCTGATGGTTACCTAATACTTAAAGTGCTTACAAGAGTGTTGTTTTGTTCTGTGTCTGTCTCCAGCTGCTGGGCCTAAAAACAAGAACTTCATAACAATCCACACAGACTCTCTGTCAATGATGCTTAGCCCTTTAAGTCATAGTCCCAAGTACCCCAGAGACAGAGAGTAAAGGGAGCTTGTTTAAGAAAAAAGAAACTTAATTATCTGCATACATACCTTAACAAACAGTTCAAGTAATTGCTCATAAATGTATGTGTGTCTATTTAGAACACCCATTTAGGGCTTTGAGTGCTGCTTCAATAATTATATAAAAAATTATACACAAAATATAATTAAATGAATTTTATTGAGGTTTCAATGTCAAATACTTGAAAGTTAGGAAATACCAAACACCTTAATTCTGTTTCATGATGGTCCTGTCCTGGATTGAATAAGGCAAGGGTCTGGTAGAAAAGTATATGATCATGTGATTAAAGACTATCTCATAATGCATACACACATGTGGACAAAGTTAACATGGTCAAGCAACATGAATAACCTTAATTCTGGGATTTCTTCTGAGTGTTTGACTTTCAGATCTTGTTCTTTTAACATAGTTTTGTTGGGGGAGGGGTGCAAATTTTAAAATTGTTGTAGAAGAAAACTAGAAATAATAGGAATTCCATCAAATGAAATCCTACTGACTATTCCTTTATGGTCACCATTAGGGTTTGGATCTTTAGATACACTGTTCACTTATCTCCCAATGGAACTGAATAACTGATAACAGTAGAAGGTAGTCATCCTCTAAATGGACCTGCCATCACAGGACAATAAGTATCAAAACTATTTGCTTGATAACAAAGAAATATTGAAACTCAGAAAGCCAGAGTTCAAGACCAGGTTCTATAAGGGCATGTCTACACTACGTGGAAGATAAATGCTGCCATGGTCAATCTTCTGGGGTTTGATGTAGTGAGTCCAGTATACACCAACTAAATTGAACTCAAAGGGTGCCCCCATTGGCTCCAGTACTCCTGCTCCTCACGAGGAGTAAGGGAAGCTATGGGAGTATTTGTTCCTGTTGACCTCTCGCTGTGTGGACAGTGTGGAAACATAATTTATGTAGCTGGAGTTGCATATATTACTTCGAACTCCCGATGTAGTGTAGACCAGGCCTATGGGAATGAGTTTATGTGCTTTATACCTTTCTGTCTCCTACCCAATCCTCAACCCCCAACTTCTGCCCTATTTTCTCCACAGCTTCTCTAATTTTTCCCTCTCTGTCTGCTCCTATCAACACATTCCATTCCCCTTCCACTCCATTTCTCATGCCCACCCCTCTGTATGCCAAGTAAGCTGTTTCCTTCTCCTCCTTCTATGTGCCCAGATACTCCCTCTTCAATCAGGTCCCATTCTTCCTCCTTGCCCCTTTCTAAGAAAAACCCTACCCTGCCCCTACCTCAAGCTCTTGTCCTCTGTGCAATCCACTCAAACAGCTGCCTCTGTTTCTCTGTTTTCTAATTGCTGCTTGCTCACCAGCAGGGCTGGCATTCACAGAACTGCAGAAAGTTTCCCTGCTCTCAATTCTGAGGCTTAGCACCACAGTGGTGTCTGGCTGCAAGAAGACTCCGTTGCAGGGACAGTCATTCTAAAACCTCAAAACCCCAAGTTGAAGTGTGTTCCTACATGTATTGTCCACTCAGCACAACACACTCAGTTCTTATGGAAAATTCAGAGAATTTAGCTGCTCTATCAAATGTGTTGGACCTATGATTTTCCAGTGGCTTATCAGCCTGACCAAATGTGATGGAATTTTCATGTGGATGAGAAAAGGCACAGCCCGGATACCAGGGCAACCCAGCTGGCAAACACAGAGGTATTACTGGTTTTTCATGAAAAGACTGGAAGAATTCTTTAACATGGAGGGGGGGTGTTAACATATTTTCCCTCGCATTGTTCTCAGAAAGAGTTTGAACCATTTTAGCTGAAATTTCAGTAATATCTACATGAAAAAATTAGGGGATGCCCAATATGGAAAATATCAATGACAACTGTTGAAGTCTGGCAAAGTTACAAGCATCTGAAAACAAGATCTTATAATGGAAAGTGTTAAGCAAGCTGTACTGCCTATAACACATGAAACATGCATTGAATGAATGGTCATGTTTCTTGACAGATATGCTTTAAGTCAGTTCAGCCTTCACTTTTGTATCACTATTTCAAGGTCTCTTCAGATAATGTTATCAATTAAAAAAATATTAGTAATCCTTTGTTTCTTCCTCAATATAATTTCTCCCTAGCAACGTATCCACTGTCTGATAACATCATACCTTTGTCTGTTATTATCACACCATGCATTTCTATATTCACGTGTTGCGTAGTGTGTTGTGTTGTAACAGCTAAGTGATTCCACTGAAGGGTTGGCTCACTTGTAAATACTGACTCATATAGGAAATTACACACACACTCTGCTGCACTAGTAGGCCTTGATTTTGCCTTTAATTTTGAGCCTTGTATAGTCATCACTATCATCACACCAGAATGGTACATTTTACAGTCTCCTTGCACTCACCCAGTATTAATGTGCAAGGTGCAAAGTGATGGAGGAGCCAATATGTAACACACATTCATTGTGTTTGTAAGAGAAGGTAACACCACAGCTGAAAGCATGGGTGGTGTCATAGTATTGACTTTTTGACATCTGAAGATCTACACACACACACCAACATGCAGATCAGACGTCCAATAGCAGATTCAGTGTCATGACTTAGGCCCTGTCAGTACTAGATTAGCTACCCCAGTACAAATCTCTAGTGCGGAATCTGCTGCACTGATGTAAGATTCATCTTGGTGCTTGGGCCCTTCCTCTCATCATTCTTGCTTCCTGCTCCTTAAGCTGGCTAATGTTCTATTTTCTCTTATTCATGCAGTCCAACACAGCCTCTCACTTGAGCAACAGAAGGGTTTTTAAATGTCTGTAGCATTATTTCTGTTTCCATTTTGAAATTAAATGTTAATTCAAGCATTTAATATAAAATACGTTTAATATGAAATAAGTCTGCACAAAATATTTACCTTTGCTTGAAAACCCCCCCAGAAAAGTCTTGGGTTTTCAGATGTTTGACAAATGTAAAAATTTTCTGTAGCAAGCAGACACTTTCCATTAATTTTCTTCTTTAGTTGAAACATCACTTTTCTATTGAAAAAAGGTTTGACAAAATATTCAACCAAACCTAAAAACATTTATAGTAAAGCAGACACTAAGCAAGTTTATTATTATAAGGTATTACAGGATTCAGAAATTCTCTTCCAACATAACACCTCTGAAAGCGTTTTTAGTAAGATGATATCTTTCTGATTTGTATCTCATGCCCAGCTACTGTACATCATATTTTATATAGCTTAGGTTGACCAGATCTCCATATACCACTCCCTTGGTCAATGCAGAGGGGAATGTCAGTTATGCAGGGCATTCACAAATGTTTGTGAAGACACTAGCAAACTTCTACAAAGGGCCTATTTTTTAAACTGTCAAAGAAACACTTGTGTCATTGCAGAAACCAGAGAAAAGCTGTCAATTCCTTTATTAAATTGACATTCCGCACATGCTACTTTCAGATGAGGGTCCATAATAAAGATGGTCTCCTTTTTGCCTTCCATTCATGTGGGTACTTAATGTTTTCTCTCTTATCTGTCTCTCAAACAGACACCAGCTGATAAAGTGCTGGACATGCAAGCCATACAAGAGGTCACCATTCTGGTGCATTGGCAATTGTTTGAAACACCTGAAAAACAAAAACAAAAAGGTCCCAAGGCACCCTTGATTCACAAGGCTGCTACAATGAAGTGTACAGGGATGGTGACATCTCTCAGGGTATTGTCAATCAAGAAATGCTGAACAAAAGCCAGACAACAGAGACCATTGTAATCCCATCTGAGAAACAGAGAGATAACAAGGCTCTGTTTTGGCTTCAGGACATATCACATCTCTGTGTTTCTCTAACTGCTAGAAGCTAAAAGGATAACATGGGTCAGGCTGCACCTACTGGGAATTTATACAAATTGGATGCTAATTCCATTGTGATTCACATTTTGCTGCTGTCCAATGAAGCTATGAGTGCCAAGTGGATTTCTCAGGAAAAGGATCTTCCATACTCCCTGCCTGTTTGTTTTTAGACACATCTAAAAGATGTCTCAGTAGCCTGGATTTCCCAGGTAGCCTGTCCCACCATGCTTCCTGCTGTGAAGCCTCTATTGGGATAACAAGGCAACGCAGTAGCTAGCTCTTGCCCTCAGGGGTGTCTTGTTTAGTGTGTGGCTGTGATTGACAGCTGTTAGGAAGAATGACAAGAAGATATTTTACATCTGTTTAGTGTCTTGACTGTTATCCATTCCTTCCCACACTGGCTATTGTCATTCTGGGTATATCCAGGAATCCTACTGCTGCCAATGCAAATGCCAGACCACTGTGGAGCTATAGTGCTGTGTAGCACACATTATATGAGAAATGAAAAGTGGATCAGGGTCATTGCATAGTGGAATGCAGTGATTCCAAAACATTCCCATTGTTCCTAACCTAAGATTTCAGTTTGATACCAAATATAATTGGCCTATGTGCCATTCTACTTCATATGCCAAAAGGACTTTGGTACAATTCAATCACAAAACGTGTAGAATTTTTTTCATTGCCATTTTTAATTTTTGCTGCAAAGCTAAGGAAAATCTCCAGTGAAGCTGAGGCTATGTCTACACAGCAGCATTATTTCGGAATAATTCTGAAATACCGTAGTGTGCATCTACACAGCAAGCCCATTATTTTGAAATATATTTGAAATAATGCGCTTCTTACTCCCCCACTCCTGTAACACTCATTTTCACAATGCCACAAGTGTTTCTTTGACAGTTTAAAAAACAGGCCCTTTGTAGAAGTTAGTGTCTTCACATACAATGAGTAAGGGAAGTCAGGGGAAGAGTGCTCTGTTTTGAAATAACTGCTGTGTAGAGGCCACCAAAAGTTGAAATAAGCTACTTGGATTTAAGCTACGCAATTAGCTTAGCTCAAGTTGCGTAGCTTATTTCGAGTTTAGCCCTGCTGTGTAGATGCATCCTGAGCGAATAATGCAGCACTATATCAGCAATAATGTTGGAGAGAAACCTAATATTTCTGTATTCTCAGATATAATAATCTCTGAAGAATCCTCAGAGCCTTTGTTTTCATAGTTCCTTCTGTGTCAGATTTGCTGTCTGTGGAATGATTCTTTAGCAGTTCATGGAAACAATGCATAAAATGACACATAGAATGTAAAATATGCAATATCTCCAGACATGGAGAAAGAGCTTAATGTATGACAGTGCCAGACAGGACAAATTTAAATGAAGTTCAGTCCTGGAGGATGCATCTATTATATATGTTATTTTGTACCTGCTGATGTATTGATGAACTTATAAGAATGTCACTGTAGGAAGATTATTTTTTTCAGTTAATAAGGCCACAAATTATTGTTCCAGGTACTGCTTAACAATTGAAATATTTTATATATATGGCATAAAATCCACTTTACAGCAACAGAAAGGACCTACCCATTCTGAAACTGTCCAAAATAAAAAAAGAGATAATTGCCGAATGTAAACAATAAGTATAATGAGCCCATTGAACCCGCATCCCACCCCCAACTAAAAAAACTGAGAAAAATTATAAGCTTTGCAGCATGCCTGGAAGGTTAATAAATCTGGGCTCTGGGACAGTGGAGGGAAGTGAATCTCAGAGTTAAGGATGGTGTATGGAATCTTAGCCAGCAGCAGAAGTATTGCTGGCTCTTAGATAACCACATTCCAAGCTATTTAGGACTTTTTATAAATCAAAGCCAGCACCTTGAATGCCACCTGGTAGCTTTTTTACAGCCAGGCAGAACTACTGAGTAATGTGCATTCTATGCAAAATCCTACTTAATAAAGCCTGTAGCATTCTGCACAAACTTCAGTTCTGACTTCTTAGGTAGACTGTATTCAAGTCTTCTAATGTAAAAGTGACAAGTGCCTGGCAAATTGTGCCCAAGTCATCGTGGTAATTAAAAAAAAAAAAAAAAACGGAGGGAGCTTGTTAGCCTCTATTTACATCAGAAACTGAGCTCAGAATTACAAGTGACAAGCACTTTATCTGCGTACTTTAACTTGGTGAACCTAACAAGATAAAGCAAAGCTGCCTAGCCAAGAAATCCTAAATGTGTATACTTGTAACACCAACAGGCAAAACCAAACCTAGGACCTCTGGAGGTTAGTGCATGAACCTCTACAGCAGAGGTGGGGAACCTTTTTAGGTCAGAGGCCACTGACCCACAGAAAAATCAGTCAGGGGCCAGGGGCTGTGAGGAGACTGTAGGGGGGCTGCAGTTCCAGCACAGGCTCCCCAATGCTAGGGGAGGCCCCAAGACTCAGGGGCCAGATCCAGGCAACATAGGGGCCACATCCAGCCCCTGGGCCTCAGGTTCCCCATTCTTGCTCTACAGCTTGAGCTAAAAGCTAAAGCTGTAGAACACACTCATTCTTATTCTTTATAAGTGATCTCAGTGCCACTATATGAGACAATGAACCACACCCAATAGGTACGCATGTTACATACACAAGGATAACAGAGAATTATTGCTATGCAATATCTGAAAGGTTCCCAACAAATTCTACCACATCTTCTTTAGTCACCTGAGGGTGAAAATGCACAAAAGGCTGGCAAGAGACACTATTTTTAATAAAAGTGTTCACCCATCAACCTTTTTCAACAGCGTCATCACCCCACCTAAATTTTAGACTTCATTGTTAACTATTTTGGCATACAACATAACTCGTGGTCATCCTATCAGCCTGTATTCCATTCACTGACCAAACTCCTAAGCACTAATTTCAAGGAGTTTAGGATTACCACAAACACTGACAGAAACAGGGTTGATAAGGAAGGGCACTAGCAGGACAGCCTCTCTTCCAAAATGATATCCCTAATATCTTTGTAAATAGGGTGGAATGGGATGGAGCAGGTAACGCAGCAAATATTTTGTACTTCTTGATGGGCCTGAACAGACACTTCTGTCTCTATTCTACATTGTGTGGGTGAGAGAGAGAGACAGAAAGAGGTGGGGAATGTGCAGCACAGAAGGCTATGAGGAGGAAGGGGTGCAGTGTCTAGAAGATGAGTGAAAGTTTGATGGCATCTTCTCCTCTTTAGCACTGTGACATAAAAAGAAACTGGTAAAACAAAAAGCTCTGATACCCCTTTGCCTCCTTTAACCAAGCCAATGCTACCAGAGGTAGTCAGTGAAAAGCAGGGCCTTAAAATGTTCTTTTAGGAGGAATCTTTTGGGTTCTTCTCCATTAGGAACAGAAATGAGGCACAACACATTTCACATACAACACTGTATAGCAACTATTTGTTTAGATTTTTAAAATGGAAATACTCAAAGCGCCCTTTTACCTTCTACCACTGAAATCAACTGCAAAGTGCTCCTGCTGTGGTAATCCAATCCAATTTAATGGTTGAAATTACACCATGCTACCAAATAACCTTCATCCAGTCCCCATCACCTTCCCTCCCCCCAGCAACCTAAGGAATGATGAGCTTTGCAGCATATCTCGAATAAGTATAAAGTGAATGCAGTCAGAGAAAGATCTCTGACTTCTTTCTAGTCATGTTTAGGGATTTTTTGTGTGTTATTTTAGGAAATCTAGGTCTAGGAAAGGAGATTGTTCTGTGAAACTGCTGAGCTTCATTATTGTCCTGATCTCTTTCAGAGGTGAGCTCCCAACTTACAGGGCAGTTGCTGAGAAACTTCTGGTTCCTGTACACACTGGTTTTCCTGATGAGGTTGGCGCTCCTATTGGTCCAATAGAATGGGACTCTTGGCACAACAAAGAAGCAACATGGTGGCAGCAAACTGCCAGTTAAGATGTTCTCCAAATTATCCCTGTTGCTATTATGTAACCAAGATGCTCATAAAATGCACTTGTAAATGCGCACAACTTACAGATGCTCAAGAACTCCATTAATCTAAATGTGGAAGCTTACCCTTTCAGGACACCAGTTCAAGTGCTGTCAATCTTGACCAGCCAAGCCAAAATTCAATTTAAAAAATAAAGTGGTTTTCAGATGACAATGACAACAAAAATAGAGAAACCACTTTGTAGGCATCTGGTTCTCTCTCAAATCATTCTCAATCTGCTGGTATCTGGGGGGGGGAGAGTGGAGAGAGAAGAAACAATCATGCAGATTTGGACTGAGGCATGTTGCCTTTAAACTCTTGATGGTACTTACTATTGCTTAATAAGATATTTAGAATTCCAACATGAAAGGTCTGTTTCATATTTTAAACCCAATAAATCTTGATTGCAGCTCACAGTTGAAACAGCCTCTGACAAAACTAAGTGGACAGCAGAAATTTTACCGTGGCTCACACCCTCCACCCCCTGAATTGAATTTTTTTGTTACTAGAAAAAAACAAGCAGCATATTTGAAATTTAATCTTCCTTCAATTTATAGAGCAAATCTACAGAGAAGATCAACCATATTAGCCAGACATATTTTATTATTCCTCCCAGAATGTATGTCATGACTATTCCCTCATCCTGGTGTATTCTGTTGTTTGTTATTGAGTTTCATTCCTTGGTGAATGGCAAACTTAGCAACAGTATTTTTTAACATACCATTGTCATAAAAGTTACACGATCTGATTTTTTCCCTACTGTATGTGCAGCTGCTGCTCTGGAGGTACTGTTGACAGATGAATATGTTGAGAACAAATGGCAACATATTAAAGGCCTAATTAAAGCAGTTTTGTTATATAAAAGTCAGCAAGGAAACTAAAAAATATGTCTGTCACATTTGTTTAAAAATATACTTGTACTGTAGCTTTCAATGTTATTGCCAAAAAGTGTATAAATATAATTTGCATCTTGCTCTCTGCCCAGTTACTCATTTGAGAAAAATGATGCAAATGCTTGTTATACAGTCTTAATAAATAATCACAGCATGATTTATTCTTTTGGTGCTACATTCACAGTCTAGGCCTACTAAAGTCAATGGAAGTTTTGGATCAGGCCCTCTATGTACAAATTTTAGGTTTAATGACCATTTATCTACTCTGTGTTCAAGGTGCAATACATTGCTTAGGACTCAATCCTACAGGAGCTAAACATGTCCCACAAGGTGCTGACCATCCATATCTCTGGCGTGGGCAGGTTTCTGGTAACTGGCTTTTGTATCTAATGATGTCACTTACCACATATGGAAAGCAACAAAGTGAGTTTACTACAGTATAAAGTGTTAACATTTAATAAGGAAAAAATAAGTATTTTGGTCTCGAAAATATTTCTATTTTAGAATACAAAATTTACCAGATACACGAAATGGAAATTGTATTCGTTTCAGTATATGTTTACTGTAACTCTCTTAAAAAAAGAAGACGCAAGAACAAAACAGATACGTTAAAATGTGTGATATTGATAGCATCATGGTCCTGCAGTTGCTTATGTGTCCATTTACTTCTTCAAAAATTGTTCTGCTACTTCTTCATTCTACTCTTGTGGTCACTTCCTTTTTTGTCTGCCTACTGATTTTAAAACATTACATTAAAATAAAATCTCTAGCTGCATCCATGCTTTTCTAATCTTTAAGGGCATGTCTACACAAAGAAATTATTTCAAAATAACTAAACGGGCTTGGTAGTGTGTATGCTCCACTTACTATTTCAAAATTAGGGGGGTTATTTCAAAATAACTCCCTAATATTGAGTAGGGCAATGAGTTCAGTATAACAATCAGGGGAAAAGCAGCAAATCCTAGAGTCCTTCCTGAGGTAAGACTTCCATAGCTGCAGAACTCACTTCTGGATAAGGTGACTTATTCTGAAAAATAAGTAATAGCACATTTTGAATTCCAAAACACTGACACTGCAAATTTGGAAATAAAAGATATGGGGCCATATTTTCAGATTCTGCCCTATACTTTTGTGGCTATAATTATTTATGTCTGTAGATTAGGTCAGTGATTCCCAACCTTTTTTATACCACGGACTAGAAAACTCATTCAAAAACTGTTGGCCAACTGGTATTGACCTATTTGAATATTCATTTTGGCAATTAATTTATTTGAATATTTGCATATTCATTGTGGTAATTTTAAGAGGTCACGTGTTATTTTTCATTGCATCTGTATGCACAAAATACATATCATTGTAACCACTCTGAAGTTTGAAAGACCAAGCAAGTCAAAGAACAGAACCTTTTCTTAGATCAGTAACATTATTTCCTTCTTTTAACAAATCATAGGGATGCCTGCAGCTAATATACTAGTTCTTCTAATACAGTGTTCCGCAAAGTGGGCCCTTGCCACTTCGGGTGTTATCCCACTAGCTCTCCAGCCATCATAGAGTCCTCCAGACCTGAAATTCTAATGTAAATAAACAGCACAAAAAATCCTTTTCTATTAATAAGCTCCTTTAAAGATTTTTTTAACTTAATAAAAAAGATCTGATTTGTGTGTGTGTAGCCAGACCTCTTTAAGAAGTCATTTGCTAGATATGTAACCAAACAAACATGTTTCCAGTCCAAGAGACATTGATAAAAAAAACCAGGGCTAGGTAAAATAATGTCAATCCAAGCCCTAATTATCTCACTGAGGGCATTGCTGGAAATAAATCATAAAACAATGTTAATTCTTATACTCTTTCTGCAAGTTTGGAGTTTGAAGCTGTGGATGAGAGGCTTGGTTCACTGAAAACAATTCATACCCCAGAAGGAACCCAGAATATTTATTTTTTCTCTTCTACCATTAAATTTTCCCAGAACAGTATTTTTCTCTTCCCCTCTTTTAACAGTGAAAATATAATTCGGGAATGGATCTGCGAACACGTTGCTTCTTGCTGCAAATTCTTTGCCTGCCACTCAGTTACAGAGTAAATCTCTGTTATACAAGGAGAGACACACGTGCTCTGCAGAAGTAGATTTGCTAAACCATCAGGGCTGGTGACAAAACAATGAGAATGCAGCCATTGCAGTCACATTATAAATGCCAGGCTGAACAAGATCCCAATTTGGGAGGATTATAAGGAGTCACTTTTTACCCATCATACTCACTCTCACTTTCCCAGAATGGAGAACTATGAAACTATCATGTTTCCAATCATGACGTATCCAAATGGCCTATTTTGATGCTGCATCTATTGCAGAAATAATAGACATTGGGAGTGAAATCCTCAATTTGTTTTCTTTGGGTTTCACAACTCATTGCATTGATAAGCTCAAGGAAGGTTGAAACCTACCTCAATTCCTAGTGCACTTGTCCCTGGTAGACAGGGCACCTGCTTTCCATGTGGCACTTAGCACTGGCCGAGCACCACAGCCCCTCTCCACACAATGCTTGGCCTTGGCTGAGCACTGCAGCCCCTTTCCATGTGGTGTTTGGCCCCAACTGAGCGCCATAGGCACTTTCCACGGGGCCTTGGTAGGGACAGCCTCACCCTGGCCCCGGCTCCAGCCACAGCACACCTGGCTACCAGCTGCCCTACTCACCCTGCTACAACACGGGGAAGTGGGTGGGAAAGGAATTCCCCTATGGGGAACCCCAGCGGGTGGGACTAATTAAAAGCTGGGGGTTTGACCTGGCACTGTGCCGTGGCCCAGTAGGGAGGGGTTCGCAGCCTGCTGCCAGTCCATGGACTGGCAGTTGGGAACCACTGGATTAGGTTATGTGGACACAACCACGAATTTAGACAGCTAAGAACTTTAAATTAAAGGTGAAAAAGTTGGTGCGTATGTGTTCTTGCAGCTATTTTTGCAAGCAAAAGCAGAAGCCTAGTTAATGCCAGACTAAATACTTGGGCCTTAAAATGAGAGATTCATAGATTTTTAAGGTCAGAGAGGACTATTGTTGATAATCTAGTTTTGCTTCCTGCATAGTTTTGCTTCCTTTCATCCTGCGATTCCTGCACTAAGCCAATAACTTCTGGTTGAGTTAGTGCATCTTTTTAGAAGGACATGAAACCATGATTTAAAGATTTCACACAATGGATAATCCAGCATATCTGAAACTTTAAGGCTGTAGGGTCTCTTACTAAACATATTGCCAATTTCTTATATGTTCACACCTTGAACAGATACAGGCTTTTATATTAAAAAATGGCAGAACAACTTCTTCTTGAAATTTGGCCATGCTTTGCAATGTGTATTTCGCATATGAGAGGCAATATGTGCAAGTCCATAAAGAGTGGAAGAAAAGGAAGGTCAAAATACAAGTATAAAAGCTCTTCAAATTTGCAAAGCAAAACTTAACAAATATGAACAGTGCAAATTTGGATACTGAATTTGTCTTTAACTTGCAAGATCGACTTATATAGTTCTATATCCAGATAAAAAACCCCTCAAGATATCCTTGAGCTTGGTAGCATGATAAGGCCATCTTTACTTGTGGTTAGATAATTATTAAGATTATAAATCCAGTTAAGAAGATTGCTACAATGCTTTTTGAGATCCTGATTCAGGAAAGCATCCTATTCAGGACAGTACTATAATATGCACTTAAGCATATTGACTTCAACACAATTTATTCACAAGCATAAGGTTAAGTGCAGTCCTGAATAGGGTGTAAAATCCTGTTTAATCAGTTAACTGGTTAAACTTTATGTTAAATATAAAGTTTAACTGGTTAACTGATTAAATGGGGGTGGACAAGGAGGCCAAGGTTGGAGCACCACCCACCTGGTTAATCAGCCCCACCAATTAACCTTCAACATCCCTAGTCCTGAATAGGCATGAATTTAAAGCCCAAAATTAAATTCTGTCCAGAAAGAAGCCCTATCCTAGGAGTGATTCATCTCATCACATATTTGGGTGGGGAAAGGACATATCACAGCACCACGGCCAAGTCTAAAGGGCGTCCCATATCTCAGGACTATGTGGTCCATTGTTCACGTCTATTACTAAATTCTACTAACAATCCCTTGTGGTAAGGGTAGTGCATCCCAATGGCAAGAGTCACTATAGAGTGAACTGAGTCACCACCCTGAGGTAGGTAGTGCCCAGACAGAGGAACCCAGGCCCTCCCTCTCCACTGGGGTCTGACCCAGAGGTCTGTCAGTGAAGGACTCACCTGCCACCAGCTCACTGTGGCTCTACCCACAACACACCCAGCCATTAGCCGGTTCTAACACTGTTTTCCTAGTAAAGTCTTTTGGGTCTCTTACTACCTGAGTTGATGAAGTCTGTGATGTCTGTGGTCTGGTAGTCTCTGCACCTGCTGTGATGTCCCCTGTCTGGGTGGCTAGATCTGGTCCTGTTCAGCTTGCCTACCAGCTGTGCTGGAGCTCACAATGCATCTTCTGCTCCAGTGGACAGCCTAGACTGAGCTCCTCTCAGGCTTTTATACTCTGGTTCCAACTGGAGCATGCTTGCAGAGTAGAAGGGGCGTGGCCTCTTCTGTTAGCAAAGATGGGTTAACCCCTGGTGTGCCAGCGCCGAGACATACCATCATAGGCCCTCAGAGACTGAAACAATTACACAAGCAGGAAATCTGGAAGGATCTTTAACAAAAGGACCTAGTTCAGACCAAGTTTCTGGATCCTGCTATGGTCCCTTTGTACAATTCTTGTGGCACAAAGGGACAACATAGTTGGCTCAATTAGCCACCTGAAGGTGATCCTGGTTAGCGGTACAGACTCTGACTGACACCATCTGGTCCACATCACTACCTGGCATGATGCTGATATGCTATTTTTAAAAGTCCTTATCCAGCAGAAACAATACTCATTCAAATGTCTAGGAATAGGGATAGGGAAAAAATTGTCTCACTATCAGAATATAGAACTTCACCTTCTGTACCAGGTATCAATTTAGTAGGTTGTTGTTCCCATCCCACAAATGCAAAACAAAAGCGTATGGAACTTAAGATTTAGCACATTTGCTAAATAGCAACCATCTATCTGAGCACCAATTTAAGGTAAAAAATTGTTTTCCACTGTATCACCTTCTCTGTAATCATTCCAACATAAGAAAAGTTGATCCAAAACATTTTGTTGAAACATTTTTCCAATGAAACATTCAGGTTTTTTCTTAAACATTTTTGTGTGTGTGGAAAATGTTTCCTTTCCTTCAATTTTCTTAAACTGGTTCCCTCCATTTTCAATTTTTCAGCTGCACCTTTGTCATTTAAAAAAGTCAAAGTTTTTGACCAAAAAAACCCAAACCAGTTTTGTTGAAATTCTTTGCTGGAAAAAAATGCTCATTTTCAGACCAGCTCTGTTTGTAGTTCCTTTAAAGCTCCTCTTCTATAAAGCCATTTTCAAATCTTCATCAAAATTTAACTGTTTAAAAATAAAAGATCCTAGTCCCACTCAAAATCTAAATCTCACTTTAGATGACTATTCTGTAAATAAAAATCAAGATTGGCCTCCAGATCCTCTTATATGTGATTTGCAGATGTGGGACAAGTGACTGAAATGAAACACATAGGCTATGTCTACACTTGTGGCTTCTTGCGCAAGTACAGCCGTTCTTGCCCACCTACTCTTGCGCAAGGAAATTTACAGTACGGCGTGGTAAGAGAGGTCTTCTTGCGCAAGAGCTACGCTCTTTTCTAACAGGTGTAAGCCCTCTTGCGCAGGAGCTCTTGCGCAAGAGGGCAGTGTGGACGCTCGGCAGGGATTTCTTGCGCAAGAGAGCCCTATGGCTAAAATGGCCATCAGAGCTTTCTTGCACAAGAGAGCGTCCACACTGCCATGGGCGCTCTTGTGCAAAAGCACAGCTCGCACATGGCAGTGTGGACGTTTTCTTGCGCAAGACTTCTTGCACAAGAATCCTTGTGCAAGATGTTCTTGCGCAAGAAGCTGCCAGTGTAGACATAGCCATATTGAAGCTGTACATTTTTTTTTTTTTACCGCTCTGTTGGTAGTCTTGAAAGTAGTAAGTACATTGCTCCATTTTTGTAAAGCTTCCTATGAAACACTTAGGGTATATCTAGACTACATGGCTCCGTCGACGGAGCCATGTAAACTAGTTTACCCAGCATAGTCAGTGAAGCGGGGATTTAAATAATCCCTGCTTCATTAAAATAAACATGGCCGCTGCGCTGTGCCGACAATCAGCTGATCCGGCACAGTGCAGCAGTCTAGATGCGGATCTGTCTGCTGGGGAAGCCTTTGCCGACCGATCCTGTAAACCTCATTTCACGAGGCATAAGGGATCGGTCGGCAAAGGCTTTCCCAGCTGACATATCTAGACTGCCATGCTGTGCCAAATCAGCTGATTGTTGGCACAGCGCGATGGCCATGTTTATTTTAACGAAGCAGGGATTATTTAAATCCCTGCTTCATTGACTATGCCAGGTAAACTAGTTTACATGGCTCCGTCGATGGAGCCATGTAGTCTAGACATACCCTTATAAAATCTGTTGATGTCCAATGTAAAAATTCCCTTAAAAATGCATGGTGTTTTACACTGTCATAACACTGGCTACTCTGGGAAAGGATTAAGCATTCAGACATATAAAGAGGGGGGAAGGAAACAGATGTTAAAGAATTAAAAGATAGGAACTCAGTTCTCTATTTCTATAGAGAGTGTTACATTTGGTTTATTTTGACTAAATCTTCTGTTTTCATTATTATCACATTTATCTAAGATTTTGGTAGCATTCTTGTCTTGTCCTCTGAGTCTGACTGTCAAATAAGCAGAATTTAGTGTAAGGTGGTGTTTAGATACGCCAAATCTGGGATGTTATGCTACTTTACTGTTTCCAGTATCTGGAAGGGATTTGGTAGCTCTGTTTCCAGTGTCCACTCCTCTTATGCTGGCAATCCTTCAGAAGGAAAAGTCACGTTGTATTTTTAACTGCAATACTCCATCACATTTATGACTCTGCAGCACCAAAGTGGTAATTTCAAGAAAGCCGGTACAGTATAAACAAGACTTAAAAGAACAGGTCCGGTTCTAAGCAGAATTGGGGATATGTTCTCTTTGAAGTACAGCCTTTTAGAACTACATAGTTTAAAGACTGCATTACTAATATTATGGTAAAGTCTGTTTCAGCAATCTGACAGCATAGAATAAAAGCGTCCTCTGTGCAAACAGGGACTGATCCACTCACAATGAAGTCAGTAGAAAGGATCCCACTGGCATTAATGGGAGTTGGATCAGACTCATAGTGAAAGCGTAGCAATCTACTTTTACCTTTTGATGCCTAATAATTTGGTTACTGTTTATATATGTCAATCAGAAACTAATATGAAGATTTTACTGGAGAGCAAAACGTTTTATATTCATGTATTAATATCCCCAGAGCCTGCAAAATGTACTAAAACAATTTGTTCCAATATTATATAGTAAATCCCAGGCTGCCCTCGGAACAGAATGATGCTAGCTATAAATGTGAGGAAATGGTTGCTGCAGGGAGATTTCCCACATTATCACAGATTGGGATATTGTTGTTGGAAGACAGTATATGATCAGTGCTCTAAAACTATGTTATAAACCATTTGGGTGGTATCCCTAAGGTACATAGGTCCCTAATTCCCATTAGAATCAGTGGGAGTTAGATGCAGAAGCATCTTTGTGAATTCCACTCCTCACCTGCATCAGAATATGGCTAGACTAGTTATCTGAAACTTGTCTTCACTAAACAGGAAAGTCAAACTACAGCCTTTCAAGCAATAACCATCCCTAAATTTGGATTTAGCTTCAGCATAGTTCTGATTCTGGAAATGTTTGTAATTATCTTTAAGTGCTCATGAAAGATAAATGAGGTCACAAAAGACAAGGGAAGGGCAAACATAGCACCCATTTTTAAAACGGGGAACAAGGAGGACCTCAATAATTTTAGATCAGACAGTCAAATTCAATGCCTGAAAAATACTGGAAAAATAATTAAACAATTTGTAAGCACTTCAAAGATTATAAGGGTTACAAGGAATAGCCAATGTGAATTTATCAGCAATAAATCAGGTCAAACCAACCTAATTCCCTTCTTTGGCAAGGCTATGGGCCTATACGATAGGGAAGACAGATATCTTGGGTTTAGTAAGTCTTGTGACACAATCCTACATGACATTCTCATAAGCAAAGTTAGAGCAATGTGATCCCGATGAAATTAGTATAAAGCGGGTGCACAGCTTAATGAAAGAACATATTCAAAAAATAGTCACCAGTGGTTTGCTGTCAGACTGTAAGGTCATATCTAAAGGGGTCTTACAGGGATCAGTCCTGGCTATGGTACGATTAGATGTTTTCATTAATTGCTTGGATAATGGAATGGAGAGTGTGGTTATAATATTTGCATATAATATCAAGCAGGGGGCGTTGCAAGCACTTTGGAGCACAAGATTACAATTCAAAAAGGACCTTGATAAATTGGAGAATTGATTTGAATTCAATAAGATGAAATTCAATAAAGACAAATGCAAAGTACTAGCTTTAGGAAGGAAAAAATCAAATGCACAGCTACGAAATGTGGAATACAGGTTGAACCAGCAGGGCCATGGATATTTCTGGACCAAAGAGTCCTGGAGGCCAGGAGTGTGAGCCAGTCAGGAGAACGTGGCAGCTGTGGATTCTGGCCTGGGCCAGCAGCAGCTGGGCCAAGAACCCCAGCATTAGAGGGGCCAGGTGGGGAACCTGAGCCCAGCCAGGGAACCCCTACCCAGCAGGGGAACCCTCAGTAGCAGTGGAGCCAGGCAGTCAGATGGCAGCAGGTGGGCAGCAGGGCTGAGAGCTCCAGTCGGGCCAGCGTTGGCATGGTGGGGACCCCCAGACTTGGGAGCTCCAAAGAGAGGAGCCAGCAGTGGGGCAGTCAGCAGGGGAGCATTGACCTTCCCTGGTCTGGCAAACGCTTTGGGCCCAGGACTGCTGAGGTCCTAAGGGTGCCAGACTAGGAAGATCCAACCTGCATGAGGTGATAGTGCTGCTGAAAAGGATTGGGAGGTTACAATGGATCACATACTGAATGCAGGTCAACAGATGCAAAAAAGGATAGTATCACTCTGCAGATGTGTCTACTCAGCAATTCCATTATTTTGGAATAAATTTGAAATAATGGACAGTTTATTCCAACTTCCGTAAACCTCATTCCATGAGGAATAATGACTATTCCAAAATAGCTATTTTAGAATAGCTGTACTGTGGATGTTCCACTGCTGCTATTTTGAAATAGCTCCTCCTCAGAGCCATTCAAAGTAATTACTCCCCAGTGCCTCCTGGGGCTCTAAATCGAGGTAGCATGTCCACATTAGGGAATCCTGCCTCGGACTAATTTTGAGGCTTCCCTGTAATGTAGATGTGCTATTTTGAAATAAGCTATTTCAGAATATTTCTTCCAGAATAGCTTATTTCAAAATAAGCATGCAGTGCCGAAATACCCTGAGGAAATATGAATAGAAGTGTTGTACAAAACACATGGGAGGCCTCACAATGGTGAGAAGTCAGTTAGATTACTTTATCCAATTCTGAGTACCACACTCAGGATGTGGATAATTTAGAGAAGATTTTGAGGAGAGATGATAAAAGATTTTGAAACCTGCTGTTTGAAGAAAGATTTAAAACCATTGGGAATGTTTAATTGTGATAAAAGAAGACTGAGGAAGGACCTGATCACTAGGGTCCTACCAAATTCACAGTCCATTCTGGTCAATTTCACGTCATAGAATTTTAAAAATTGTAAATTTCATTATTTTAGCTATTGAAATCTGAAATTGCACAGTGTTATAAGTGTAAGTATCCTGAGACAAAAAAAGTGGTGTGTTTGAGGTTGAGGGGGTCACAAGGTTATTGTAGGGGGAGTTGCAGTAGTGCTGCCCTTATTTCTGCACTGCTGCTGGTGGCAGCACTGCCTTTAGAGCTGGGTGGCTCGAGAATGGAGGCTGCTGGTTAGGTGCCCAGCTCTGAAGGTAGAACCACTGCCAACTACAGTGCAAAAGTAAGGATAATATGGTATGGTATTGCCACCTTTACTTTTTTACTGCAGCCTGCAGAACAAGGGCAGAGTTTCACGAGGGTAAGGGGGTCAGCAGCTATGCACATCAGTATGCGATTTGCTTTTCATCCCATTTTCCAGACTAGCAGGGAGGGAGGGGAAAGTGTTTTCATGCTGTGATTTATTCCTCTGCCCCCTCCCTCCATCTGTCAGGTGTGAGAGACATGCACGGCATGCAAATACTTTCCCCGTACTCCCTGATAATCCAGAGAAAGAGATGAAAAGCAAGCCGTGCCCTGGAGTGTATCTCTACTCTCCCGAAACTCCACCTTTGCTGTAGATCTGGGTCCTCAGTAAGCAATCTCCACTCTTCTGCCACCCAGCTCAGAAGGCGACAGTGCAGAATTAAGCATAGCAATACTGTGTTCCCCCTAAAATAAACCTATGATGGTGCCTGCGACTTTTGAGTCAGGACTTCCCATGAAATCTGTATAGTTCAGGTAAAAGCACACCAACGACCAAATTTCACAGTCCATAACACATTTTTCATGGCTGTGAATTTGGTAGGACACTACTGATAATAATCTGCAAATATGTTAAGGATTATTATAAAGAGGACATATTGTTAATGTCCATTGAGGGTTGGATAAGAATTAAGGGGCTTAATCTGCCTCAGGGGAAATTTAGGTTAGAGATTAGGAAAAATATTTTTTCAAATAAATGTAAGGATAGTTAAGCACTGGAATAGGCTTCTAAGGGAGGATGTGGACTCCCTATCATTGCAGATTTTAAAAAACACTTGGACACGCACTTATTGGGATGGTTTAGATTTACTTGGTCTTGCCAGAGCACAGAGGGCTAGATTTAATGAATTCTCTCAGTCCCATTCAGCCCTATTTTTCTATGATTCTTTCAACAACAAGTTCATTACTGATTGCAAAAACTCGGTGACCTGACCTTCAGATTCAAACGTACAGCCTATGGCACTATAAGCATGCTTGGAGCAGGCAGCAGCTGTGCCTAAACAACTGCAATTTGCTGCAACACTGCGAGAGAAAGCTCTTCAGAAAACATCCATGGTACCAACTCATTAAAATTGTTTATATCGGTTTGTGAGTCAAGAAATTAGGTGGAAAAGCATGCCAGGGGTGTATGAGCTAAGAACATAAGAGTGTCTATTGCTGCAATATTTTCCCCTTATATATGACCTGACTCTGTAGTGCTTCCTTTTTACCTATAACTTATTTTCTAATTAGAGAGTAGTCTGGCTGGACAAAAGATTTAACTTGTTCTCAGTATCTGCCATTGCTCTTTTTGACCTATCTGTTCCATTCCTCCTTGTTCTGTTTCTTTGTCTTTACTTTAAAGTTAACCTGCTTTTCACTGCTGCGTGAACCATGTTTATTTGGAAAAAAACAAAACAGAACAAAACAAAATGGAGGATAATGATGCCTAGAATTAGCCCTTTTTTCAGTGAAAATGGCCTTTGCTTCTAAATGAAAACTTTTGAAGCAGTTTTATTGTGTTCAATTTTTTCCAGTTTTCCATTGGGTAAAATTGATAATTTTAAAACAATATTTTTACTAAAAAATAATAGGTAACATATTATGTGTGGAGGAGATACTTGATTTTTGGTCAAAAATGTAAATTATCTGCGTTCACGCACACATGTGCATGTGTAAAATGCTATTTTTGACCAACTCCAATTATAATAGCTGTAGCTGTGTATCTAGGAGTCTGGGTAAGTTCTGAATGTCCAGAGGAGTGCAAACCTAGCTGATTCCTTAAGGATGGCCAAATCCTTCATTTTTGTGTGCATGTTGCATTTTTCATAAACCCAGATTCTGCCAAGGCTGGGATGGCGAATTAGACCATTTTTGCTTGTATGGTGTGAATCTGTAGCATATACCAATGGCTAGCTTACAGCAATATCAGCCATCCAGATTCTTTTATAGAACCACTTACATATTGTGAGTAGCTGAGATAATCCAAGATTTTCTAGTTATTAAACTTTTCTCTATCATTTGATGAGTGTCAGATTTGGAAACCTTGCCCCTTCTTTCCTGTATCCGGCATGAATCTATGGCAGATACAAGGGGAGTGCAAGGAGTTCCTTGGTCTGCAAGAAAGGAAAGCAATTTAGCAGCTGCCAGTTCATTCCCCAGACAATGCAAAACATTCTTCAGCAGGGGAATCCCACTTTACATGCAAATAGCAATCCAAGACCCAGAGACATTTTAGCTTCTCTCCCTCTTTTTGGTTTAGGGTGTCCTGAAACAGCTAAAATTGGCAATTGGAATTTCTACCCCTTTTTTAATCTTTACAATGACTCGGCCTGATATATCTATAGAAAGCAGATGCTGAGTGAGCTATTTGTGGTAGACAGTTTAGTAAGTGATCTTTGCTCTCTTTTTATGAATTGTTTGTGAGCCAGCTTTTATTTTTGCAGATTTGTTTACTTGGAGTTATTTGAATGTTTGATGCAAACAAATTTCAGTTTATGGATTGCACAGAAATCACGTTTTCAGTTACTTTTTTTTTAAACATTCCCGCAATGTGATTGGACTAATTAATCACAAAATTTTGTTTCTGTTCTCTGATTGGATGAATAAGTTATTTATATTCATACAATATTTAATGTCTCATTGTGCATGCACTGTATGTAAGGACACAGAACCTGCTCTGAACAATTAAAATTTAAGTAGACAAGACAGATAATGGACCTGAGCTTTATAGAGATTAAGTGATTAGCTCAAGATCTCACAGGAAGTTTGGCACAACCAAGAACTTAAGCCAAGTCACTCAAGGTCCAGGCCAGCACCTTGACAATAACTTATTTTCTGTAACTGGACTATTGCCCAAATCAGAAATGCACATTTAATTCTCTCAGGTAGCAAGAAGAAGTTTGGGAAATTAGGAGAATGTAGGTGGTGGGGTTAGGATCAATATAGAAGCATATTAGGGAGGGATTTTTGGAATGATTGTAACAAATGTGTTGGCCATAAAGTGTTGCATGCAAAACACCTGTCAGTAATTGTCTTATTACATGGTGAACATATGATCCCTCATTTTTTTCCTGGATAACATTTTACTACAATTAATGGGAGACTGAGGACAGAGAAAGAGTAACAATTGTTAGGGTGCTAGTTTCAGTATTTGGGAATGGACACTTGGCAAACAGACAATACAGAAAATGATTAGCACTTGTCTTAGTCAACAAGGATTTGCTTTTGATGAAATAACCATTTATATTGTGCAAATTCTATGCTTTTCTACAAATCACACTGCTGCAAATGGGTGGGTATTTTTATTTACTTTAAACACTACCTTTTACCATATCTGAAGATTTTTTTTCTAAGCAGATATTTTGGGATAATCTAAATGAATATAAACAGTATAAATTAACATAATATTATTTTTATAGCCCTAGCAACTTTTAAAACATAGCAATTCAGACCTTGTCTACATTTTTTTCCTGATTAGATATGAATGTGTCTATCTGGCATAAATCTACAGCAAATAAAAATAAGGGAAGTGCAGCAAGTTGACTAGAAAAAGGCAAATATAATGCCCATCATTAAAAAAAGAGAAAAGAAGAATCCGTGGAACTACAGACCGGTCAGCCTCGCCTCAGTCCCTGGAAAAATCGTGGAGCAGGTCCTCAAAGAATCCATTTTGAAACACCTGGAGGAGTGGAAGGTGATCAAGAACCGTCAAATGTGGATTCAACAAAGGCAAATCATGCCTGACCAACCTTAACTGGTTTCAGTGAAGAGATAACTGTATATGGGGAAAGTGGTGGACATAATATACTTTGTCTCTTCACCTCTCCCAACTCCCTTGAAATGTACATGGTACACTGAGAGAACGATTCTTGCACTCACTGTGACTGTGCCCAACTGCTGCTCTAGGCACAAGGACAGGGAGAATTTTGCAATCTCCTCTCTTTGCACACTTGTGGAGCAGCTGGGCACAATCTGATCCTAAATTAGTGTCATCTACAGTCTATAAGGTCAGGAAAAAGGTGTGAATTACATATTTAGGATGTGTCTACCTGCAAAGTTATTTTAGAATAACGACTGTTATTCTGAAATAAATATGCAAGCATCTACACAGCAATTCCGTTATTTTGAAATAATTTTGAAATAATGGACGGCTTATTCTGACGTCTGTAAAACTCATTCTATGAAGAATAATGCCTATTCTGAAATAGCTGTTTCGAAATAAGGTGTGGTAGATGCTCCACTTCTGCTGTTTCAAAATAGCCCCTCACCAGGGCCATTCTAAGTTATTCCTCCTGGGGCTCTAAATTGAGATAGCACATCTACATTAGGGAAGCCTGGCTCTTACTAATTTTGAGGCTTCCCTGCAGTGTAGATGTGTTATTTTGAAATAAGCTTTTTCAGAATAACTATTCCGGAATAGTTTATTCCGAAATAACTGCAGTATAGATGTAGCCTTAGAGTTCCTGAATTAGATTTACTATTGCGAGACGATTTTTCTTTTTGCCCTGGTCTACTCTAGGACTTTATTTTGAAATAACCCCCCTAAGCTCAAATTTATAAGCGGAGGGTCCACACTACGAAGGCCGTTATTTCAAAAAACCAAATTGCTTAATCTGTACTCCTCTTTTTCATCAGAGATAACGCTAATTTCAAAATAGTTATTTCAAAATAATGTTAGTATGGACACTCCAGTGCTGCTATTTTGCAATAACTACTCCCCAGAGTAATTTGAACTAATTACTCCCCGGTGATTTCTGGAGCTCTAAGTCTGAGGTAACGCGTCCACATTAACAGAGACTGCCTCGGACTAATTTCGAGTCTTCCCTATAGTGCTGACATGCTAGTTGGATTATGTTAAATTGGGAGTTATTAAGTCAAATTTACTAATTTTGAAAGAGTTTCCTACTGGCCTTAGAAATTTCTCATTTGGTTGTTTTGTTTTTTAGAGAAATATCCAAGTTTCTGCCCTATTGTAAATTCAGGTAATCTTGAAACCATCTATAATTTCAGTGCCATTCCTGCAATGCCATCCATATTATTTATCTAAGTGTGAGTCTTTAACTATTTTTCATCTATGGGTTTCACTCTATTTCTGTAAATTTTCCATTAAAAAGTGATTTGGGTTAAAACAAATACAGAATAGTTTATAAAACTGCACAATGACCTCAAATTTTTGCAAATAAATTGAACATGCCACATATATTGGTCATACCATTCTCTGTGTCTAAATGTTGGCCATTGAAACATAATTAAGACTAACTGTTCTATTCATGATGAGTGACTGTCTTTTGAAATAGTTCTCTGTCACAGCACTGATATGCCTTTGGTATAATGAATTATAGTATGCTTAAGGATTGCTTGGCCTCGTTGGGTCTTGTGTGACTCATGATAAACATATTAATAGCTCTTTTTCTCCAATGAAATAGATTATCCAAGGATAATTTCAGTAGACAGTTTCCATTTACGTCTCTACACAAGTTTTGTATACTTTGTCCCATAGAACTTGTTCATGCTATTAGGAGCTCTGAGTAGTTTGATTTAAAATCAGCTAATTAGAGTTTGTAAATTCCTGAGTGCTATGTATAAACAGAATTAAGATGCTAAATCTCTCTCACTCTCTGTGATAAAACTGTTCATGAGCAGCCCTTGCTTAATAGCCAAAATTTATGTTAAGAACACTATGCATCTGGGGAAAAAAATGAGTCTTCACACACACAGGGAAATAAAGTTTAAGAGAAGAATTAAGAACAAAATATCTAAAGGACTTTTTAAAGCAAGAATCGTAATTCAATGTGAAAAAAAATAATCTCTTCCCTAACAACATGCAGGCTTCTTTAAAAAAAAGTAAACAATGCATATTTCTTTATTGATGGGTCAGTTACAATTTTATGAAGGCTAAAAAATGGATTGTAATCTCGTGAAACTTCAGTATACTTTTGTTTCTCCCTCCCCACCCCCACCCTAAAAACACACATGGCTTGACAAAATGCCATCAGAACGTGCTTGAATACAGTGATCTCATTGTGGAGACTGAAGACTCAGGGCTCAGCATAGCTGAATGATTGAGAAGCACAACATGCTCAACAGATGTAAAAACTGTGTAATTCATGACTTGCTCAAGTGGGGAATGAACTTCCACAGCCAGTTACTAAACTGCTGCAAGAGGTGTAAAAATCCAGTGATTTCCTATGCGAGTGCACCAACTAATTCAGATATGCATATACTATTTGTGAGTTTTGGATGGTTGTCACCAGGATTATTTCTCTCTGCTCTACACTTTACTTGTTTTGGGATATTTTAAGAGGAGAGGGGAAACAATGTTTTATACTTATTTTCCCATTAAATGAGGGGGATGGGGGACCAAGTCCACAGAAAAGTCAGGAAGTTTGTGGATGGTGGAGTTCCTGTTTTTTTGTTTTTGTTTTTTTGTTTCACCACGCTAGCAGGGAAGCCTGTTTAAGCCAGCAAGATTTGCTAAGGTCTTGGAACTTCAGTCCTAGACAGACTTGCCGAGGATACCATAAAATCTGGGGTCACTGAAAAAAAAGACCACATAATCCCTTTGCTTCTCTCAAAAGAGTTACAGGCATTCTTTTACTGAACCTTAAGGTCAAATTATTTTATTTCTGAAACTGTTCTAAAGATTCTCAGATAGTATTCCTTAAAAATTAAGGAGCTCAGCCCCTCTAGGGCATAATGTCTGGGCACAACAGAGATAGGGGAGCTGCAGAAGTTAGGATTCTCCAATCCTGCATACCAGTGGGAGCTACTTTGCTTCCTTGCTGTATAGTGTAGAAAAGCCTAGGGGTCTCATTAAACTATGCCTAGCTGCTCCAGCTCCCAAGGAGCTACCTACCATCTGCCCCACACTCTCACCACATCTGTGCTCTTTGCATTGGGGTTAATTCCTGCTGTCTTTTTAAGTCAGTTATATGACCCCCACATACCAGTGATGTCACTGGGGGCTCTGGATGTTTAGTACCTCAGACAAGCAGCCTCCAGGATATAGGCAAACCAAGGTGCATTCCAAATTGCTGTCATAAATTAGGTGAATATTTTGAATGTGTTGGTAGAGGGTCCTGGTTGGTAGGATGGGGAGGTAGCTGGAGGGAGGGGGAAGCCCATGGTAGACTTAAATGGCCACCACTTTTCTAGGCCAGGAAGGGGGCCAGATTAAGGCTCAAATATCACCCCAAAAATTAGCAGTATTTGGCTGAAACGTGGCTGAAAAGTGGCCTCAGCAGGGGGGCTACAGGAGGGATGCACACTCCAATATTTCAGCTGCACTCTGAGAGACTCTTGGCCATGGCTCAAATGGCACCCCAGCAGAAATAAAAGCCACCCTCCCTAATATAAGAACGAGAGAGACACTGCTTGCCCTACAAAAGGCTGATCTCTCTAGATTACAATGGGCTTGGTTCACACATGAGAAGGACATGAACATCTTTCTCTGCCAGTTTTTTTGGGGGAGCTTAAGTCTTAAAAGAAGTATAATAAACTGGGCATCACATCAGCTACATCACTAGGGAATTTCAGTGCCCAGGAAAACAACAGGCCAAAATCCATGGTGGAGTTTTGATCTCCTGGATGGGTGCAAGAAAGCAAATGGTGTAATTTCATTTCTTGTGGTTGTTTAGGTCTGGATTCCTGTTTCTCATTAACAGTGTGAGCGAGATTCAAATTTGCATTCCCTGCTCTTTTGTGTGCTGCTTTTGTGGTGCAAAGAGGCCAGAAAGCTGCTATATATGGGTGGGTGAAAATTCCCATAGCCAAGGGAGAACTATTAGCTGGCACAGAAGTAGCATTCTGCCTTTCTACTTCCTGAATTTCTACATTCATGGGCTGTGTGGCCAAAGTCCACTGTGCTTTCCTGGTCCCCAGCTAGTATATGGTCCTAGGAGAGTATTGCTATAGGTATAGGGCAAAGTTGCCTCTAGGGTTGTAGATTTATTCTGAGATTTGGGAACCCACAGCCAGTTCCTTGACAGCCCCCAGTTCCTGTTGGGCTGAGTAGAAACTCAGGGCAATAAAACACCTAGGCCAATAGGCATTAGTTATATATGTCAAGATTTAGTACTATGTCTACCTTTGAGACAAATTCATACCTGGAAGTCATCACAAGGGGTATGAACGAGGTAGCAATATGGTACATCCTACATCTAGCATATTAAGAAGGTGAGAGAAAGGGCGGAAGTCTAGCTCATCTACCATGTCTCTTTAATTTAGTTTTAGAAGAGCCTTCTTGGCATACTTCACAGCTGTTTCCCAGGTGGAAATGGATGAGCTGAGGCATATAGAAGGTGATGAGAGCAGCAGAGAGCAAAACCTGCCTCCTTTGAAATCACATAGCTTCTGAAGGAGGACATGGGTGTAGTACCATTCATTTGCCACTGGTCAGAAGTTATGTTTACAATTTCTGTTCTATAGTGTTGTACTGCTGCTGCTGCAATGCAATCCTGGAGCATGAAAGCATTTTAATGCAAAACCTTGTTTGCAGTCACAACTAACTTCCTCTTGTTTTGATGCTTGGGGTGAATTATTCCTCTGAGAATTATTATTTTTGGACACATTTGAAAGCACCTGTGTGTAAAAATAATAGGTTGTTCAGTTGTGATATATTGTTAGCTTCTTTACTGAGTTGGAATAATTCAGGCTCCCAGACTTCAGACTTGGCATGCACAGAGTACTGAATGGTGAGCACAGTGTGCATTGTTTTGAAGAAATTTGGTTTCACAGAACAAAATGCAGACAATGTGAAAATAATGTGAAATCCATTATTAGTTTGTTTTATCCTTAAGATTCAGACAGATACAGCAAGGTGCATGTCTACACGTTTGCACTTGTGTCCAGGGGTAAAAATAAAGGAGATGATCACAAAACTGTAGCCAGGACTCTGTTTCCCTGATTTGGGGAAGCGGTGATCCCTCTCTCATTTCAGCCTCACCTTGCCTCCATCTTTAAATCCGTCTTCTGCATTACAACCTCATAAACATGCCTCAAACAGCTATGGCTGCAATTCCTTAAGATGTGTGCGAACAATCCAAAAATGGGTGAGAACTTAAAAATTGATGGTAACAGACCATGAATCACTGAACCTGATGATAGTATGACCAAAAAGAACTCTCAAGCCATGCTTGTAGCTGTTTCCATCAGTTCACACTGACTCAGACATTTTAGGTTTCAGTGACACTCTGTAAGCTCAAAAATTTGTCTCACCAACAGAAGAGGTCCCATAAAAATTATTACTTCACCCACCTTGTCTTTCTAGTCTCTCAGGACCAAAACAGCCACATCAATCTTGCATGCACAGATAGCATGCCATTCCTGGAATCTTCATACATAGACATACAGGGGCCTAAATCTGAATAGCCTATGGAACAGTTATGTCCACCCAGAATCTAGCTGACTTCACAGTAACCAAGACACCAATATTTTACAGGCTGAGGGATATAAAATTATAGTCTTAATATTCTTATAACTCCCTATAATATAGGCAGTCCCTAGCACTGCCTACACTGTGCCACATCCCCCTCATCCCACCGGCCCTCAGAGCCACACAGAACATGCGACATGGCATTGCCACATTGATTTAAAGGGCCCATGGCGCAGGCTGCTGCCATTGCCGCAGTAGCAGTGGCAACTGGGAGCTCCAGGCCATTTAAAACCGCGGAGACTCAGGGCAGTTTGCCTCTTTGCCTCCCACTCTCCTCCAGCGGGCCTGCGGAGGGTTTTCCTATTTTTGATACCTGCTCAGCTTTTGGGCTCAATGATATCTAGCGGGAATGGGTTTCACATGATAATTTTGCATTTCAGAATAAAAAAAATGTATTTCATTTTAAACAATTTTACATTTGTTGCCTCCACTTTCATTGAATGTTCCATTTCTTGAATTCTTCAAAAGTTAAATACTCCTGGTTTCCCATCTGTATACTTTTCATTAGTTTGTATACTTCTCCATGCCCATATTAATTGTATCACTTTAAGTAAGTCTTTTTTTTTAAATGAAAGGCTCCTTGTCTGTTTGTTATGTCATAGACACTGCATGAAATGCTGAGTCAGATGAGCAATGATTCTTGCTTCAGACTGACAGTCCATTACACCAGTGCTCTGTAGCCACACTGGCTATTTATTATGGAGTTCAAGCTACTGTGTGATGTTCAAGGTATTATTTTTGGCTTTTAACGCTCCTGTCATGCCACCTCTGTGCCTCTGCGATACTGCTACAATTGTAGTTAGCAGAAGTGCTCAAGTTATCAGCTTCCCAGTTTAAAAAGAAGTCGTCCGTGGGACAAGGACTTCTCCATTAATCATTCTTTACTATGGAAATCACTTTCCCCCTTCATATGCTACCAGGATTGCCAGCTTTCCCAACTGGACAGACCAGAAAGCTGGCAATCCTTTATGCTACTTGTTCCAACACAACTTTGCAGAGCTTCAGAAAACAAGGAAAACTGTCTGAAAATGTGAGTTTCCATTTATAGAAGTTGGAAAGAGTTGGTTGTCTTGTTGGTTGCTTATATCTTGTGGTCAGGACCAGTGTATGTGGTTTAGGACTTACCTATACAGAGATGTAATATGCTGCACGGGGATGTGATTTTCTAAGGCACATTTACATGTTGTGTCTTAATTAGTCTGTGAAGACCCTGCTCATGTGCACTAAAGCTTCCCTGGTGTGCTTTGACATAGTATTGTTTCAACCAGCACTACATTAAAGCATACCAGTAGAGCCTATACAGGTCAATTAAGGCACAGCCATGTGAGTGTGCTTTATAAATCATGCTCCTATAGTGAGTTCATTGGCCCACCATGTAGACAAGCCCTCAGTCATATTTTGATTGTTTTTGCATTTATAAAAATCTGTGAAAGTGCCTGGTGCTTCAGGACAGGGGCTTCTAAAATAATAAACAGCGGGTAATTTCATACTTCTGAATGTTACAAGGGGAAGGATCCGAATATTGAAGTACTTCTGGAAGCATTTTAGTGACATTTTCCAGCACTTTTGTACTATAATTATTTTTTACTCTGTCACTGGAGGAAGGAAAAGTTGGATGTGTCAGTCAAAGTAATCTGACAGGCGTTTTTTAAAGGACCGTTTATTAAAAAGTAAACCAAAAGTTATGAACTAACTCAGCTTCCTAAATAAACATTTTTGAGATTGTTATTGTAACACGTGGTAATGTGGAATAGCCTATTATAGCAGCCTGATGAGCTTTGCTGCCCATCTGACCTGAAATTATATAAGCACAAAACAAGCCATCTTGGTTTGAAAATTTTTCCTCTCACCTGGTGTGAATAATTTGAAGTGAATGAGTTGATGGACATGCCATACATTTGAGTACACATTCATGAATGCAACTGTATAAAGGAGTGAAGAAATGCTGAATGAACTCACAGATGTTACAAATAATCACAGGAAAAAATGTGTTCATCTCCAGTGTATGAGCAAAGGTGAATAATCCATGATAGCCATAGATCTTGATAAGTGTCAAGACCCACCAGCTCCCATTGACTTCACTGGGAATTGATACCATTCACTCTCATCACTTTGTGGGACTGAGAACTTATGTCCTGATCTAGCCACAGGTTTCATGCAAGCTTTCTTGAAGTCAGTGTGGCTCCATGTTGTGCTAATATTACATGTTCTTGCAGAACTATTTATTATTATTATTATTATTATTATTATTCACAGACCTCTAATAATCTAAGAATTAAAGAATCTAAGAACTAGGGCTTTCATTTGCTGAAGGGATCCTTACAAACTTGCTTTTGCAATGCTAACATCTCTGTAATACCACTGAACAGACATTCATTAAAAAACTCCAGTTAGACATTTTCATGTAACTATGTTTTCTGAATTTGTTGCATTACGGGTAGCTTAGCAAAAGCACATATCTAAGAATATTTAATTACAATAAAATATTAAGCTAAGACATTCATAGACAGCCAACTAAGATGTTTATATGATACATTTATGAAGTTTGAATGATCATAGTAAGATGTCACTTATTGAGATGTAATAAATTAAATCACAGTAACTTCAAATCTTATAACAAAGTGTTGTCATTTGGAATTAAAGTCGTCATAATTCTGTAATATTTTGGTAGGTAATTTTGGGGCTCTTATGAAACTATGAATTAGATGTCTAGAACAGCTTTTTTATTAATTTAACAATTGTGTTTCATAGCCAAAAAAAGTCATAGGCATGTCAGTGACAGTTCAACCAAAAATAACAACAAAGATAAAAATTTAGACATGTAAACAATTACATAACTACTGAAACATGAAAATGATTCAAAATTGCCTCACCAAATATGGCTACATAGTTGAACCATTTCATTCTACACACTTCACACTCACAAACAACACACATTAGCCCCACATATATGTTTACTGATTCATAACTACTTTCACATTTATTTGAAATGCACTAATAGGTACTATATAAACACAAGTAATCTTTAACCATTAGTTTATTCCTCTATAAAGTTTTATGAAGCTTTAATATCTGGTTTGAGTAGCAGTAAACTCTTTGGCTTGAATTTATAATTTATTAATGTAAGCATTTTTTCCTTTTTTCCAAGAAGCTGTCATTTCATGAAATCTTACAAATCATGTGTTTTCTGGAAAATCTCTATGTAAAGTTTTCCTTGGGTAAGAACATGTATGCTGAACAGGTACCATGAATCTTCAAGTTTCAGCATGATCTAAAATAAAACTTGTTAGTGAAAGACATTACATTCTGAAGTAATTTATAGGCTTTTTTATAACTAGGGTACATACTCTGAGAAGTATTTCACTTAGGGTACATCTACACAGCAGAGTTAAAGTTGAATTAAGCTACGTAACTTCAGCTATGTCAATTGCGTAGCTTAAGTCAAAATAGCTTAATTTGGCTTTTGTCGCTGTCTACACAGCAGGAAGTCAAAGAAAGAACACTCTTCCTTTGACTTCCCTTACTCCTTATGAAACAAGGGTTACCATGAGTCAGAGTAAGAAGTCCTGCAGCTTGACATTACTTCAAAATAAAGGCTTGTCGTGTAGAAGCATACTATGTTATTTTTGAATAGCATCAGTTATTCTGAAATAACGCTTCTGTGTAGACATACTCTTAGAATAACTAAGCCATTATAAAAGGAAATGCACACACAAAAGTCATTTTTTACACTTATCGAGTGGAATTGATGCATAGATACATTCTCCGGATCATTTTGGAAGGCTGCAATGTCTGGTTGCTCAAGATACACAGACACTTAGTTCAGTTGACAGCAGTTTTAGTTCAAGTGATGTGTTGCTGTAGAATCTCTGTGGGGTTTTTTTAGGGAGAAAGAAGCACCCTTCATTGTGGGACCTGAGAGCTTTTCCAATGGTGCATTAAGCAACAGAACTAGCATCTGACTTACATGATATGCTAAACTTAACCTATGTTCAAATACTTCATAGTATTTTCAGATCATGAAAAAAAGGGAAGAAGACAGCTGTTTCTGTAAAGCATATAAAAAAGTTTCTGCTTCCAGTGTTCAAGCCTATATTAGAATTCCTAACATGAATTAATATTAATAACATCCACATATTATGGATGTTGTGAAGTCTCTGAACAGAGATGTGTTGTCTACTGGTATTGGGATTGAGAAATTCCCATGGCCAAATGCCAGCTCCATTATTCATTATGGGTATGTATACACAGTAGCGTTATTTCAGAATAATTGACGTTGCATGTCTACACTACAAGCCATAATTTCGAAATAATGTCAAGCTGGATGACTTCTTATTCCAACTCATGGTAACTCTCATTTCATGAGGAGTAAGGGAAGTTGAAGGAAGAGTGTACTTCCTTTGATTTCCTACTATGTAGACAGCACCAAAAGCTGAATTAAGCTATTTTGACTTAAGCTACACAATTTGACGTAGTTGAAGTTGCGCAGCTTAATTCGATTTTAGCCCTGCTGTGTAGATGTACCCTATGTGGCAACCTCCTGATATTTGTTTCGTATTTTGTGGCTTTAGTTTCCAGGGTTTTCAAAAGAGCAGTCCTGACCAGCCATAGGGGAAACAGCTAATAATCTGTCATACCCAGGAAAAATCAGTGACAAGCTTTAATACACAGTGATCAGTGTGTGCCAATTATGTTTGCGAAGCTATCTTCATTGAGGAAAAGGCCTAAAAACTTGCTTTTCTTAATTTAATGAAAGCTGGGAGTCTAATTTATGTTTCTAGGGCTTTGTGGGTCCCCAAAATAAGGTTTGTACAAATGTAAGGCCAGGAAGTTTTTCGATACCTTTACTTGTGCAGTATAGTACCTAGTTGCAATCAAGAAGATCCCTGAAAGAGCAAAGTATGACTTGACATGAGCAAATGTATCTGAATCAGGCTTCGGGGCTTCAGTAATTTCTACAGTGACAATGCAGCGATAAAATTTAGAGTAGAGCTAATGCACACATTTTTAACAATGAGTGTAATTAACCATTGGAACCATTTAGCAAGAGAGGATTTTCCATCATAGGAAACTCTAAATTAACTTTTCATGCTTTCTTTTTCTCTCTAAAAGCAACGAGTAGTCCTGTGGCTCCTTAGGGTACATCTACACAGCAACATTATTTCAAAATAACAAGCGTTATTTCAAAATAATTTAGTCTGCCTCTACACAGTAGGCAATTATTTCGAAAAAATGTTGAAATACTGTCAAGCTGGAGGACTTCTTATTCTGACACCTGCAACCCTCATTGTATGAGGAGTAAGGGAAGTCAGAGGAAGAGTGCTCTATTTCAAAATAAGTGCTGTGTAGACGCTCCCAATTTCGAAATAAGCTATTTCGAAATAAGCTACGCAACTGACGTAGCTCAATTTGTGTAGCTTATTTTCAGGTAAGCCCTGCTGTGCAGACATACCGTTCGAGACTAACAAAAAGTTTTTGCACTCCAACTCATCTGATGAAATGGGTTTTACCCGCAAAAGCTCATGATACTATACATATTTGTTAGTTTCCAAGGTGCCACAGGACAGCTCGCTATTTAAGGTTACAGCCTAACAAAGCTACCCCTTTGAAACTTTCTCTAAAAGATAAGAACTAATTCAAATAGGAATGATTTCAGGGAAGTCTTATGGTCTGTTTTATGCAGGAGGTGAAACCGGATGATCACAATGGCTTTATAATTTATAATGAGAAAAGGCAGGAGTCATCAAAGGTTTCTTGGTGCAAGAGGAGCAGAAAGGTTATTGTGGCTCTGAGCGAGTAAGACATTATTATTCAGCAAAGTGCTTAAACCCCCTTTGGGTTAACATTAAGTATGTGCTTAACGGTACATCTACATTGTACCTCTGGTATCCCGAAATAGCTACCCCGCGTCATAATAAGCCGCCCATTATTTCTAAATATTTTTCAAAATAACAGGCACACTATTTTGGCATCCCGGTAACCCTCATTCCACAAGAGTTAAGGGATGTCTCAAAATAATGTGTTATTTCAAAATGTGGTGCTGTGTAGACACATCAAATTTCAAAATAAGCTATTTTGAAATAGATTCAATTGTGTATCTTATTTTGAATTTAGGGTGCTGTGTAGACCTTGAATCAGAGACTGTATAAGCTTCTACTCCCTGGGGCACATGTCTTAACCAGCTCTGGCACCCTTGTGCACCGTCATGAGCATCATTAACCCTGGCACAGAATTGGCCTATGTGGACACAGGGGGGCCTGACTTCAGGCCAGATTCTGCCTCATTTACTCTCCCTTATTTGTACTTTCTTCTTAGACTAGGACTGTGCAAGGAGTAAGTTATGACTCAGTATGAGGAAGAGTGACAGAAATTGTCTCTTTGTCAAATGGACCCGGGATTTGGTCCTCTGGGTAAGGGGTGATGTGGACAGTGGTTAGCACTAATAAGGAAGAGGGCTTGATAAAACATTTAGCTTCTTGTGCTGTTCAATTAACTTTTAAAGTATTGGGATAGTGTTAACTGTACAAATAATTTGTGCCTCTGTAGTTTACTCCAGAACTTAAAAATCTGCTTTCTGTATTTCTCAGTCTCTTTTTCTTACCATCCTGCTTGTAATGTAAACATGGGATGGAGATAGAAATAGCAGAACAAAGAACTAACTGTACAAAACAGTACCCCCCATCTCTCTGTAGAATCATATACTATGGAAGCAGTACCATGCTGAGTTTTTGGGAACAGAATGATAATAGAGTTTTCATCTCCACCCTAGTATGGAATCACAGTTCTCCCCCCCCCCTTTTAACTCCACATTCACTTAGAAATTATTATACTACTTCATTAAAAAATGGAGACATAAGAAAATACACCAACTGAACTGGCAGGTCTGATAGGAACATATGTAAGACAAATCCATTTGAAGATTGTGTTCTGATAAAGATTGTGTTCAGATTGCAAACCTCAAAATGGTGTTAAATTAATTATGAGAGATTTGTTTAGGATCTCACATCGTCCCTTATCGCAGTCAATCAATATGTCCCATCATTAACTCAGCTTTGGACGATTATAAAACAATAAAACTGCTGCAGATGCACTAATTAAAACATTTAAGATAGCCTCCCTGGCTTTGGCCAGTTAAAATCATCCACATATTTTAAGTTCTGAACCTGAATGCTATATCAGGACTTGTGTGAGTGAAACTTTGTGTATGCTTCTGCAAAATGCCACTGTAATCAAGTCATTATCAACCTTCCTGGGTCCACTGTGCAGCTGGGGCTCAGAATAGCTTTGTTCAGGCAGGCGGGCTGGGGAATAGTATGACAGCTGCAGCATTTGATGTATTTCATTTCCCAGGAGCACCATAAGGAGGAAAGACATCTCCACTTCATATCCCCCACAGCACCACTGAACACTGCAGAGCATCGAGCTGCACACAGGTCTTAAAAAATCCACGTAGCTAGCAAGAAATAGGAAAGCAGTGCTTCTCTGGAGCAGCCAGTAGTTTCTCCAGAGTTCATTAATCAGTCACACAAAATCACCAACATGTTTGTATACTGTACATCCCACACCTGTCAGTCGCACACTTGCCTCCTCAGTCTTATATTTAATGCCAAACAGGCTTTTGATATTAATATGCATATTTTTCATTATTTTAAAGGAAAAAAAATAGAAAAGGTGCCTCTGCCTTACTCCTTAAAAAAAATGAGTCATTCCATGTTATCAGTATCACAGGTATTGAATTATTTTACCACAATTCTGTATTAACATGTTAAATGTTTACAATAAAACATCAAAGCGATATACTTCTTAATTATATTAATATAAAAAAACTCACATTCAATACACCAGCCTTAGCCAAATCCCAGTTGACTCAATAGAGGCCTGGTTCTCATTTACACTGGGAAATTGTCCACCATAATGGGATACAGTGCACTAGAGAACATATAGTGCACACTAGCAGGGTCTGTGCCTACCAATTATGTATGCGTTAGAAATCACACCACTTCATAATGTAGGCTAACCCCACTGTGGAGACAAGATAACTACTCACCACTCTGCGAGAATAAATCAGTTTGGAGTCAATTTAATTTATGCCTACTTTAAGGTCTCTTTACCGTGCAAGGTGGCCTCCATCCAAATGAAAATCAGATCCCAGGAATCATTCCATAGATTTCAGTAGGCTTCGGACCATGCCCTATTGCTCTATAAAAAATAGTTTTGCCCTTACCTAGACACATACATTGTAACACTTCTACTCTATCAGCATGGTTGTAACAGTACTAGCCTGCTGGGGTGGACTATGGATGGGAAGGTGAATAAGGCACCTTTATACTAGTAGAGCTGCATCCACACTAAGGGGCCTAATGGTATAACTATACTGATTAAAAATACAGATTACTTGAAAGTGTGTGTGTGTGTGTGTGTGATTATAAGGATACAGTAATCATATTTATTCAAGTTAAGGCAAATTGAAGTCTTCTGCCCAACTGCCTCATGCCTCCAGATGGATTTTCACATACCGTTAGATCGCTGTACACTTCTCTGGCAACGCATAGGGAACAAAGTAGATTGGGTAGCTGTATAAGCCTCTGCAAAACAAATGTAAATCACTTTTATATTGCAAAGATATAAATGGCTACTAAGAATGCAGAGCAAAGGAGACTTACTCCACTTTAGGGAGAGCTTTCCCACCTTCCATAAATCAGTGGCCCTATTAACTTCCACCGAGATTCCCACAACCTGCACAGGCATACCTTCCCCAATCTACATTGTCCCATTCATGGATGCTTGGGGTGCTGCTGCTCCTTTCTGATTTGAAATGGTTTTTGTCCTATATCAGGCTCACAGTTGAGTTCAACAGCTCTCAACACCTTTGCTGTACAATTGTTCCAGCCCCCTTGGCTCCCTTTGGATTTTAAATGGAGTTGTTTTCAGCTGTGACTATGTTTTTGGTAGGATTGGTGATCATGACAAATGTAGGATGATTTGCTTAAATATTTACTGAAATCTCTGCATGGAAATAGCAGTGGTACTACACCTATTCATAACTGAACAGAAAAATAGTATGGGAACGCTGGAAGAGACACCAGTGATCTTCACCATCACAAAGGGTGCTTCTGAATCTTAATCTGTGGTACCGTCTAAGAGGTACAATAAGCAATTCACAGTGTTCAGTGTTCACCTTTATAAAGCATTAAAATTAGCTATTTGGCTGCGGCTATCTGGGTGTCATAACCCCCTGATTTCCATCCAGCAGATGTCACTAAAGTCAATAGAAATTTTTAGTGATGTGCCGAGGAAACAGATGTAATAGAAAGGCTTTATAGCCCTTGTGATACTTTCATTTTTATTGATTAATCCAGGTATTTTATGCAATTTTAATAGAAAGTTTTCTGTAACTGTGTACTGTGATTGTTTCAGTGTCAACATCATTGCTATATAAGGAAGTTCATATGTGGCAGTAACAATCATTTCCCTAAAATTAAAAGTTGCCTGATATAAACTTTGGCATAGACTATTTTGAAGAAGCACTCAAGAAATGTACATTTTTGTGCATAATCCTACAAAAGCCAGCGGGAGTTTGGAGTGTGCAAGACACGTTGAATCAAGTCCTGACTTTTGCACTCTACAAAATGTTAGTGGTTCAGCATAAATCATCTTTTTCCCTTGGTGTTTTATGAGTGGACTCATGCTAAGAGGCACAGAGAAGGCAAACCATATTGGTTATTCCACAGAAAATTCTATAAACACACTAGCATTGTTATTCTCCCTAAGCATCTCTACAATGATGTTTAAATGAATAAAATACAATATTTAAAATAAGCACGTAAGGTTTTTTATATTAACTATAGTTCAAAGCTTGTGGTTCTAACTCAGTTTTTACTTCATCCTTATTCAGGCAAAATCCCCATTGATACCAAACAGCTGTACTACAATTGCCTAGGATGGCTGGATTCATTGAGAAAGATTGACATTATAATGTAAAGAATACAAGGCATTTCTAGTTCATTGTTCAAAAATGATGATATTGCTAGTAAGCACTTAGTAAATACTAAGGGCCAGAGTCTATTTAGGCATACCAGTGTAAACCTGGAGTGACTCCACTAAAGTCTTGATGAGTCCCTAAGCATGGCTTGTAGGAATTCTCCTCCTTTGCCTCTTTTTCCTTTCATCTTATTGGAACTGATGGGATAAGGGGGAGCTGGAGTGCATAGCCAAAGTAATATTATTCCTAGCAACATCTGACCATTGATTTTGCAATTGCCCTGTCCTTATAGAGCCTCATTGGACTGAAGAGTTATATAAACTGCTGCATAGGTATAGTTCAGTGCTCATAATCACAGTACTAACTGTATCCTAATCCCAAACCGTGTTTACATGAAGAATGTCTTCTCCACTCCTTCCTCTTTAGGGAACTGAGTGACTCTTTTACTTCATTTTTTCATTGTTTTATCTTTTTTCCCGTGCAGATATTCCCCCAATTTTCTGTCCTCCTATTAAGTGTAATCTTAAACCCAAACTTTTTGGAGGTTTTAAAAAAAAATCAGCCTTCACAAACTGTGTTTCTGGGATTTCATATATCCTGTATACAACAAATGAGCTAATAATCCATGCATCATATGTTGAAGGAACAACATTGTCACATTTAGCCCAAATTTTGCAGTCCAAGAACTGTTCAAACTTGAGATCCACACTGTGGAATAAAGTGGAAACTGACTAGCAGTAAAAGTGGAACTAAGGAGTCTATTTTCATTGTCCCTGATGAGAGAAATTTTACACTAAACAAATTGCACTGTGGGAAAATCCAAATTTTAAAAACTTTTCAATTTTGCAACATGGGTAAACATACCTTTCTTCTGTGAAATAGTCCTGTTTCTGCTCTCATTGAAAGTAATGGTGAAAGCTTCCATTCACATTCCATTTGGCTACATATCAACTATAGAATACACCCCATAAACAGCCTCACATTTAAAAGCCCAGGTTGTAATTTTCCATCACTGAAGTCATTGAGAATTTTGCCATTGACCCCAATGGGAGCAGGATCAGGCTTCCCAAAATAGAGCAGTGCCCATGAAAGGGTAAAAGAAATGAGTAGCTAAAGTCCTGATGTTTTCAAAGATTGGAAATAGTTTAGCAGAATACCCCATATAGTACATTTAAAAAAAAATAAGATAACATTGATCCAGTGGCCAAATCTTTAGTTGATGTCAGTACCTCACACAATGGTGGCCCTGGTCTATGATTACATCTGTGTTCAGCTACACAATGTACACATCTGACCCAGTATTTTTCATTTGAAAACACGTATTATTTACACAAGGAATTGACTCTTTTTCAATATGACATAAGATAGAGAAAAAATGAATCCCTCCAGTATAAGGAATTTCCCTCCTGAGAGTAACATGGATGCTTCCAAATATCCAGGCATTTTCCAAGAGACTATCTCTGTTATCTACATATAAATAGATTTCAGACAGGTATAAAAATAGCTTCCGTGCAATACTAAATCATTTTGGCAAAATGAATTTTTCCATGAGGATTAGCATGCAATAATTTACCCACATATTCAGTGCTGGGCTTATTGTGCTATCCCATAGGCCCTATCACAGAGAGTCATTTGAGTTTCTTAATTAAAAGGGTTTCAAAAATCACATTGGTTGGAATTTCTGCATTGGCTTCTCACTTTCCCACATTCACTTTTAACATCCAAAGAATACAGTTGATTTTTTCACCGCATTTCAGACTCCAAGGGGCTGGAATGCAGCCCCAGGAGCATGGATAGCAGGAAGAGCGAATAGGCTTGATTATTTCTGAATACTAATATTACCCATGTGAAACATTTTTTCTTCATGGACTTGCGCTTTGCTGTATTCATCTCTCAAGAAATGGGTTGGGAGTTAAAAATCACCCAGGAGTACTAGATCCTGTGATTTCCCTCCTCCCCCCAACCCTACCTTTATAATCGCAAAGGCCCAGAGACAATGGAGAATCTAATGTAAAATAAGCTAAGCTGAAATTACTATAACTCAGCTTTAGAACCATGTTGAAATAACTGGAGTGCTTTGACTTTTGAAGCCATTTCTGGCTTTCTCAGGATAAACATAATCACATGGAAGGTTTTTTGTTTTGTGTTTTGCTTTTTTTTTTATTTCTGATTTTTAAATAAGATCTTAGGTAGCAAAGAGATGGGAAAAGCTTCTTTAGTGCTGTTGTTGTCCTTATGCCAGAGTTAGTAATGTACTCATTTCTCAGTGAGCCAATTGATATAAGTCACCACAGTATGGTGTGATCTTGTGCAGGGTGTTGATTCTGTAGTACAGTATGGGGGTGAGTGGGAAGAGGGGAAGCACAGCATGGGCAGAGATGCCATTATTCAGCTAAGATGTTAAACTGAAGCCCCTCCTATCTATCCATCTCTGCATGCTGACCTGATGGAGTCAGGGACTCTGTAAGGGGATAACCTCTGTGTCCTTTCCAGCATTCTCTCAAGGAGAATATTTGTCATTGTTTAAGGCTGTGTGAGAGTTAGTGCTAAGCACACAATGGCTGCTTTGTCTGCCTGGATGCTCTTAGTACAGTATCAGTAGTGTGTAGTTCTTTAGGGTTAGCTATGGGGGAAAGGCATTATACACACTCGCACACAGGCAGACACAAACATACTCACACACACACAGCCCAATACTACATATTGTCTTTAACTCACAGGCCCCAGTCCTTTGGTGCATTGTACTATTCTGATCTGGTCACAAAAGGATGCCCTAATACAAGGAGCATTCCTGGGTAAAGTCACCTTAGTGACTACATCCAACCATCTTCTGGTGGCTGGTATAGGAGGAATGACCAGAGGAAAGGGAGCACTATCAGTGCTCTCTTTGATCACCAGCTGACAGAACAGCCTGTCAGCAGCCTCTTGCTCCTCTAATATATGCCAGCGATAGACTGACCCCAGGAAAGAAAGAGCATGAAGGTGGCTTAGGGGCACAGGATCTGGGACATATTTTCCATTCCTGTATTCTCTGTTTTTATGATACTTTCATTAGTGCAATATTTGTTCCCCTGAAGGAGAAACTTCAGCAGGGAATACATTTTTTTCCTGACTTGCTTAGTTACAGATCTATCTCACATTTTAAAAAACTTTGCAACTGTATTATTAAACTCCATAAAACATTTGTTGGTGTATTTATTGTTTATCATTTATTAAAAAGTCTGTGGCTAAACCTTTAAGGAAAAAATATCTCAATGCATAATTATGATTCAGGTCGCTCTTAAAACAATAGTGTGGTGCTTTTAACAGTACTGTAAATAGGGGTATCGCATGTTTCCTTTTCCTCCAAATTCTAACAAGGAGCAGCAAGCTTTTTAAAGTGAGCACAATAAAGTTTAGAGCTTGCGCTACAGCTTTTTAAACCCTGGTGCAAGCAAACCGTAAATTATTTTGAAGACTGCTCAAGAGGCATTGGTGACATAAAGGAACTGCACCTGCTGTAAGAGTTCACAGTGGAGCAGCACAACAGAATGTCCACAGCAAGGAAAAAGCTCTGTTGTTTGGAAAGCAAAGGTTTCTCAGGGGACCGTCCAAAACTGAAGAACAAACCCCCACAAAAATTTACATATAGCATGAACTTCACTGTTTTCCATTCAAAGTGCAAGGAGAATTTCTTTAACTTGTCCTAACTACATAAAACACATAGCAAATCATACATAAAAATAAATAAAATCCATATGCAATTTTCCTCAGGAAAGAGGCTCAGTGAGAGACAGAGTAAGAACAACACATGACAAATATTAGTCACATCGTTTATTAAACTATTGGAAGGAGCTGTGGTGAAGAACCCAGCCAGAAGAACCCAGCCAGTATAGAACACTACAAACCATTATTTTGCTTTGGCTCATGTTCTTTCAAGTGATTACAATTCAGGTAACAAATTTCCCATCCCCAAAAAATAATTAGCACAAAAATAATTGGCATTATTGAGGGTAAAGGTCCTTACAGAGGTTTCTAAAGACATAAAGCCTGGTTCTTGCTACATTAAGCCCTGATCTAGTAGTGTAAGGGGGTGCTGATTGCTAATCTCTCATCTGATCTTTTATGATCTATACATAGTTTGAGGTAAAATATACTTTATCTGATAAGCATGCTTATGGAAATAATAATGGAAGTTACTGACTTTGTAGCAGTAAGTAGAACAATCAAAAGGTCTGTATGAAAATAGGCTTGGCTACAGATTTTATGCATTAAGGTTTAGGGGTAAAAAGAGTATTATATGTTTGACTAAAGATTATGGAATGTTACGTTCTTGACCAAAAGTTATATAATTTAACTATGTGTATTTTATGATTGTTTATCACAAAATAATTCCATTCCTAAACTAATTGACCAGAGAACAACAGGAATAACACAAACTTGGACAGGTTAGTTCAAAATATGGAGCATATGGGGGGGGGTTGCACTATAGTAAATAATTTATTGATGCATTTATTAAGAAATTGATGAAAACAGCTTACATAGGCAGTTGGAAATCTAAGCATGATTGCCTGAAATACCTCACCTGGACAAAGGGCAAGGCCAAGTTTTATTATGGTCATGGAAGCAGACAAATATAGTCATGTATCTCAAAGGTTACATAAAAGAAAGGTATACACAGATCTGATTATTTGCATCTGGTCCCTGATACAGTGTAAACTGAATCAGGACCATCTCTCTGATGCACTCCCTTGACAGTTCCTTCTGTCTTTGTTTCAAATGGTCTTAATATTTTCTGCATATTTTTTAAGCTTCTTCTAAACACACACACAGAGTAAATACCTACATAGCATCATGTGAAATAGGTTGCTGCTGCTTTCATCAAAAGAATCTGCTATGATGGGAGAAAAAGAACTAATTACTTCAAATGGGGGTTTATTGCCTCCTGGAAAGGATACATCTGTTGTAGCGATGCAAGGTGTTCCAATTAGTTTTATAATGGAGAGAGATTACGGAGAGATTTATTACTATTAATTATTATTATTACTATTATTGCCACTAATTGATCCTCCATCTGGTAGGGCTGCACCAACCTGTTCGGTGTTTACAGTCACAGTTCTGTACCCAGAAAATTAACACCAGTATGAAAGAGGTGGAAAATCAGTTAAAGTTGCATGAGTGAGACAACTATGTCCACATTGTTAGCTGAGGGGGTTGTTTCTTTTGTTGTTTCTTTTCTTCTTTTAAACATGGAGTTGGCACGTGAATATGAAAGTCTATCTTAAAAGAGCAAGGAGAGAGGAAAATGGCTTATGATTACCATATGTTTTGGTATCTTTTAAAAAAGGGGATGGTAGTGCTTAAGTGGAATTAGGCTTCAAACAGCTGGGATTGTGTTTGTTAGTATAATCATCCAGCTAATTATATAGGAATGTGGCAAAAAAAAGTTTTGTTTTGACAGCTCAACATTCAGGATTCCCAACAGACAACCAATTAGACCCTGGAAAAAGGAAGTAACTTGTAAAAATTAATGGTGTGCTCAGTGGAGGGATATGGACTGGTTTCTGTTATTAATTCCTTTCTTCGATTTCTAAGACACAGTAAAAATTTTTGTTTTAGAACATATTCTGTACACGTAAATCAATTATTCTTTTTTCAGTTGGCACATTTCCCTGTAAGGAGTTTCAGTTGTATTCCCTGGTTTCTAAATACACGCAAAGACCTCATAAATATGAAATACTGGCATTACAGTCAAGCTGAGAGACTCTTCAGCCAGATCCCCAACTGATGTCAATTGGCATAGCTTTATTAAACTCTCTAGAGCTACACTGATTTACACCAGCTGCGGATCTGGCCAGGGTGAGTCTCACACTATTCAGAGAACATGTTCTTGATATGCTGGGCCAAATGCTGCCCTCAGGAACACTTCACTGGCACTGGTATTTAATCATTTAACTCCAATGTCTAGCTAAAATGAAAGGCTGTGATTCAGACAAACATGTCATCGCATGCTTAATTTTAAGTATATATGGGACCCCCACCTTAACAAGATGGTCTTAAATACCTGCTTAATTTTATGAACCAGGCTTAAGTACTTTGCTGAGACAGGGCCTAAAGAAATAATTGCACTGATCTTTTGGACTGCATTAGGGATTATTTTATCTGCCTACATAACCTGTCCATTGGCTTCTTCACATTCCTCCGGATTCCCTTCCTCATTCACCCATATGATCATTCACTCATATGATAACAAGCATACCCTTGTGATGCAAACGTACCTATTAACTCCTCATTAAAGAGCAACAAAATGGGTGCCCAAATTTTAACAAAAGTGTGACAAAGAGGATAATAAACACAGACAGTAAGAGGACAGAGCATAGTTGAGCCAGCATAGGGCTATGAGTTCCAGCAGGTGTGCAAAACAACTTTATAAAAATTACATCACATCATTCTAGGTGGCCCATCAATTGTTAATCTCACACAGACATTAAAAGTGCCCCATTTCTCTTAACCATTTTATTCTGAGCATATACATTAGAGCCCTGAAACTTGAACTGAACCTCTCAGGACCCAGCTAGAAGTGTTGTGTCCAGGTTAGGTCAAGTGGGATTACAACTGAACCTTCTTGGGCTTGGATTGGCTCAGCTTTCCTGCTCATAGGGTTGCTGTAGTGGTGGCTAGATTCCCTGTTCCTTCCAGACACCACCAGTTCACTGCACTACGTGTGTTGTTCCAAAAAGCCAGAGCTCCTTTTACTCCAAAGCATACACAGCACAGCTAGGGGCTGTGGATTGCCGGAGAGAGGCACCCCGCTGCTGCCAAGCCGACCCCACAAGCAGAAAGCTACAGCAATGACACCGACTTGTGTTTGGGGGAAAGGCTCAGAGTTGGGCTGGAAAATTATTTGATCTTCTTGGGCTTAAGTCAGGTGAGCTTTGGTCCAATTCAGATCTTGGCCAGGCCTAAAAAATAGGTCCAAGTAGACATCGAATACACTTTTTTATACCTGGTATTTGTTGTTTGCAACCATAGTGATGAAATACATTTACTGGCTGGAGGCGCAAGAATTCTAAATAGGTATGTGTCTTTGTTTAATTTCAGCAAATCAGAATATTTTTCTAACACCATAGTAACAGGAATTTGGAGAATGTATTCCTGAAATAACTCTTACATCAGTTTTCTAATATCAGGCCAGGAGTCTTTCTATTTAGGCGCATTTTATCTTTTCTAGCTTTTTTATGTGAATTGGGCACCTGCTTTTTGCAAGTCACAACTGTGAAAATATTTAATCACCATTTTCATCTGGTATTCTCACCAAGGAGGAAGACATGCAGTCATAGACGCTAGTATAGTATTTTAGCTCCTGAGCTGCTGGCCCATTTTCTTGCTATAAGTGTATTAGTGCACCACATTTCATGATTTTCTGCATGCAGAGGTCAAAATGCTCTTTTTTATTCGGGGGGAAGAGAGTTTGATCATTTGAAAGGCTTGTTTATATGAGGAAGTTGCACTTATGTAACCTACACTGTAAACCAATAGTGCTGAAATATTGCTGCTGTGTGAACTCTCGTTTCATTTACAGATCATCTTTTTTCTGTATAGTGTACATTGATGAGAAAGAGTTTTTAAGCTAAACCAAAATAAGCCTCTCTGAAACACAAATAAATATTCATGATGGTTAGTTTAGCTAGATCTGTTTTTAAAAAGCAACTTTAAGTTAAACTGTTGCAACTTTCCCATGCCGATAAAACCTAATGATATGTGACCATCCTGAAATAATGGCAATGATCATTTTGCTAGACATTGTATAAACACATAAGAAGACACAGTTCACAATCTAAGATGATGAGGCAAATATGAATGGTGGGGAGATAGAAGTATAACAAATATATACTGCAAGCAGAGGTGGCTGCCACACCTCCCAGGTGGAGAGAGGAAGTTAAAGGTGGGCTAAACAGAAAATTGGGGGAGGGCTGTGCTATGCATCTTGTGGACACACATAAATATTTATTTTTCTAGCAATACCCATGTAAACATGTGTTCTATGTTATTCCCCAAAAGGGTATAAAAATATGTGCAGACAGACCAGTTCATCTATGGCAGCTCACTGGTGTAATGTTTATTCACAGGAAATCAATATCAGAAAACCCCCCAAAATAATTAATAAAATGATTGATTGATTGATTAATGAATTAATTAATTAAAACAATAAACAAATACTAACTTCTGGGGAAAAAATACTGGTTAAATAATACTAATAGTCAATTGCTTAGAATCAGAGAATGCATTGTATTACATTTTAAAAATTACCCATTTGCATACAACAAAGTAGAATAATTTGTAAAATTGGAGACTCAGAGCCAGAATAGAACTCACATAGCAAGGTACCTCAGTGCCAGTGAGCGTTAACTGAGCAGAGAAGATTTTACTTAGACACCATCTGCTCTGCCCTCAGTACTAAGCAGCAGCTGGAGGAGACAGTGGGCAGGAAGGGGAATGGATGCTGCGTCTATGTGGCTCCTGAGCCTGAGCCAGTTTACAAACCTAAGTGTTGCCAGCCTGGGTGGAGCATGTGCTACTGCAGCAGCCACATGGCAGGAGGCCACATATTGGGGATCTGAACTAGCTGGGGAGGACTGGGGGCCATTTCAGATTTTGTCAGGAGGGTCCAACTTTAACTGTGACTCCAAGGGCAACTTAGGCACCTGAAAACTGGGGGGGGGGGACAGGGGTTAATGCAGATAACTTAGAAATGGGCTGACAAGAGCACTGTATCTAATGCCTATAGAAAGAAATAAACATATACAGATACCAATTCAAGCCAAAATTCATACACAGTGGCAATTGGGGTATTTCAGAGTACAATTAATATACAGACAGCATTCTTTATAAGGATCATACTACCATGCAAGAAAGCAATGCCAGGCTCAATGCATTATAGAAAGATATATTACTCAGGGTCATTGTCCAAATGCTCTTTCAAAGCCTCCCTGTTTTGATAGGCCCCTTTTGAGTCCTTTAACAGCCCAGGCATCTGCTCAAAGGCAGCCCCCAGCCAATCAACCTCATTACTCCACCCTCACAGAAACTTCTTCCCCTTAGCTTCCCAAATATTATGCAGAACACAGCAGGTTCCTATGACCATGAGAATATTTTCCTCCTTAAGCTCTAGCCTGTCAAAAAGCACCAGCAATCTTTTAATCTGCCACAGGCACATTCAACAGCCATTCTGCATCTGCTGATCCTGGTGTCAAAACACTGTTTACTGCAGTCAAGGTTTTTAGTATAAGGCTTCATGAGCCATGGGAGCAAAGGGTAGGCTGGGTCTCCCAGGATCACAATAGGCATGTTCACTTTCCCATTTGGAATCTTCTGGTCTGAAACGAAAGTCTCTATTGCTCCACCACCACTTACAATACCATGAAAAAGTAGCCCTTTCTCTTGACTGGGACTCTGTCATAAGGAGGTTTGGAGTAAAAAACGGGGATATGCTATCACCCTGCTGTATTTAGAGAATTCCATTACCACAAAGCCATCCACTATTTCCTACACGTTGCTCAGAGACATAATGCTTCATAGCAGGAAGGGATTAATGGTCCTGCACAGCTGCATCACTCACAGTGGACTTCCCCATTCCAAACAGATTCACAGCTGAGCAGTAGCAGTGCGGAGTGGCCAGCTTCCACACAGTGATCACCACCCAGCTCAATGCAGACAGACTCATCCCCATCTACATTATGAAACTAGCTTAGAGAGTCTCTCCCATATTGTAGTCTGCCACTTTCAATCCCCTAGTGTTAAACTATTCATAGAATCATAGAACCATAGAGCTGGAAGAGACCTTAGAAGGCCATCAAGTCCAGCCCCCTGCCCAAGGCAGGACCAATCCCTATTAAATCAACCCAGCTAGGGCTTTGTCAAGCCAGGACTTAAACACCTCTAGGGATGAAGATTCCACTACTTCCCTAGGTAACCTTCCCTAGCTTCACCACCCTCCTAGTGAAATAGTTTTTTCCTAATATCCAACCTAGACCTCTCCCACTGTAACTTGAGACCATTGTTCCTTGTTCTGCCATCCATCACTACTGTGAACAGCCTTTCTGCAGCCTCTTTGGAACCTCCCTTCAGGAAATTGAAGGCTGCTATCAATTCCCCCCTCACTCTTCTCTTCTGCAGACTAAATAGACCCAACTCCCTCAGCCTCTCCTCATAGGTCATATGTTCCAGCCCCCTAATCATTTTGGTTGCCCTCTGCTGGACCCTCTCCAATGCATCCACATCCTTCCTGTAATTGGGGGCCCAGAACTGGACACAATACTCCAGATGTGGCCTCACCAGAGCCGAGTAAAGAGGAATAATCACATCTCTGGATTGACTGGCAATCCTCCTCTTAATGCAACCTAGTATGCCATTAGCCTTCTTGGCTACAAGGGCACACTGTTGACTCATGTCCAGCTTCTCATCCACTGTAGCCCCCAGGTCCTTTTCTACAGAACTGCTACTTAGCCAGTTGGTCCCCAGCCTGTAACAATGCTTGGGATTCTTCCGTCCCAAGTGCAGGACTCTACACTTGTCCTTGTTGAACCTCATCTCATTTCTTGTGGCCCAATCCTCCAATTTGTCTAAGTCACTCTGGTCTCTATCCCTTCCCTCCAGCGTGTCTACCTCTCCACCTAGCTTAGTGTTATTTGAAAAAATATAACCCAGAATGTTTATACAAATATTCCAGATTTGCTTATTTATTTGTGAAAGCAATGACTGTGTTTGCGTATAACATATACAGAGATACACTGTGCCCATCTTTATCCCATTTACCCTCCTGCCTCCTGTTTGCATGCTGTGTACAAGGCAAATCAGACCTGTAATCAAGTGAATGAAGGCTCCGACCAAATATATTCCTTGATAGAGCAAGTTGGTTAACAGGTAGCAAAGTAGAGTGGGAAATAGGCACAGACCTGGCTATCTACCCCATCTTTCCCAATTGCTTTGCAGAATTGCTGGCTGACCATCCTCTCCCCACCCAGTACAACCCACAAAATGTTCTGGTAATTTCCCGGCTACCAAAGATTTTACAAAAACCACTATATCATTCAGAAAGAATGATAAATCAGTGCATGCACTGTCTCCTCAATGTGGCCATGCCTGATTGCAATTTGTTTTGCAAAAGCTGGGAAATTTGAACAATATATTACAATAAGTAGGTAAAACTTTGTCAGTAGCCTGTGGCTAAGCTTAAGTTTGCCTGTGGGAAGTTTGGTAGTGTGTCACCCACTAAGCTTTGCAGCTGGAGTAACAGGGAGTTACCTGCTTTGCCACCATGACCACAGTGTTTCTGTTGCAAGCAAAGCAATGAATGTTCTGTTGCCCTGCTGACAATAACCCGTAGTTCTGCTTGGTATGAAAATACAAGAAAAAATAGTGAAGAAGTACATTTGCGTAATATACCTATGCTTTAGTTTCTATTTACAGGTGCAAAATTATCCTGACCATGAAACTCGTTTGTTTAGGAATGCAGAGACAGGTTTTAAAAGGTATTTAGATGCCTAACTCTCATTGATTTCCATGGGATCAGTTAGGCACCTAAATATTTTTAAATATCTGGACCCTGGAGCCTAAATGCAAAACTTCTATTGAAGTCAATGCCTGATTAAATGTGTCAGGACAGAACCTATTGACGGTAGTATTAAAAACACTAAATCCCTGGATAGCATCTTTCATCCATAGACTGCATACTCCATGGCAGAATCAGGAGGGGAATCCAGGTCTTTTAGCCCTGTGTTCAGGAGATTAAACCCCATCTGCCTCTTTGGAGTTACACAAGAGTGGGATTCACTGGATATGACTGATTCTGTTGTTAGCAAACTCTTTCCTTCATCTTTACAGGACAGGACCATGGCTGGAAAATCCAGGTCTAGATCTATATTTCAAACACAAAGCATTACGGGGTGGAGGCTGGATCTGAGGTTTTGGTTTAGACCAGTGGTTCTCAATATGTGGCCTGTGGGCCATTTACAGCCCAGTCAGCACACAGGTGTGACTCATGTTGCATCCACAGGGCCATAACACATGAAGAGCTTACATATGTGGCCCACAGTTATAACTATTAATGAGAACCACTAGTTTAGACCATTAGAGGAGAAGAGTTCCAGTTCTCAGTTTCTTCTGTCCCAAAAGGTTCAGGGATGTTCTGAGCCAAGGTTTTGGTTCATATCACTCTCTACAGTCATACCCGGGACCCAGGTCACATGCCTCTACTTATATATGCAGCATGCTTGTTACATGATCAATATATTCTGTAACAGAAGTCAATTTTAACCAATTAGCGTATGGGGAAAATGCACTGTCAAAAGCAAATGCAGATAAAACATGAGACCAGTCCTGTCCTCTCAGCAGTGTTTATTTGGCTGTAAGTTACACCCCCTTTGCTTTATTTTCCTGGTTTCCTAGTTTGACTTTTTTGTACAGATCAGTTGACCTCCTTCTGTTCATAGCCAATCCACAGACATCTGAAGGATTTCACCCTAGTGGGAATGATACTTTTTGTTTGCAAAAGGAGGGAAATTAACTCAATATTTAACAACTATATTAAAGACAGATGAGCTATTTGCTGTGCCAGAGCATCACATACGCTAAATTCCATATACATGGCTCTGCAAAGCTTGCTGACACATGTTCAGGCCTGTACATATTTTGTAAAGTAGTTTTAAATGTTACATTTTTGCTAACTCTTCAGAAAATACAGCTAAATCCTCTACAGCCATGAAACTAGGTTTTCCAAATCCCTCCAAGCACTATTTTTATATTAAATGGTCATTGTCATTACAACTGTTATTGCCTCTGTTATTAATTATAGAGAGGGAGTCAGGTGTCTGTAGTTAAGGTTGAGTTGAGTTGTGTCTGTTAAGTAGTTTGAGTTAAAATCAAGGAACACCAAAAACACTTCAAACTTCTCATACGGTGAGAAGTCTGGTACATAGGACACTGTAATAAAAAGTAGGTTGTAATTAAGATAAGCTGTTAAGAACCATTGGGTTTAATTGCTGGGATTATAGCCCCTAGCCAGAGCTAGGTTAACAAATCATGCATTGTCTGGCTACACAACAATTAGCAGAGGTGAATTGTAAGTAGTCCTTGTTCAATGGGTAGACTTTTTTTAAATACATTTTTAAGATTAATGGTATTTTTCTCACCATAGTTCTTTATTAATAAACGCAACTCTTTCACCAGCAACTGACACACAAAATATTCTTCTTAAGGAAAAGTTACAAACATTGTCTTCTTTAGCATGACCATTATCATCCAGTGCTCCCAGTGGGTTCATGCCACAGGCAGCCCTTCACAAAGATGACCAGTCTTCATTCATTTGCTGCTCCAAGTGCTGACTTCTGCTTCCTGACAGCATAAGATGTGAATATTGTCTCTGGGAGCATCACGGTTTCACTACAATTGGGAAGGAGGTATTTGATCATGTGTATATATAAATATATTTATGTGTGTGCATGTAGTGCCTAGCACAATGGGGCCCAGATCCTGAACTTTTAATAATATAATATAAGACTCATTACTAGCAAACTAATACATTTAACCTTGATTTACAACATTGTTCTTTATGCTTTAAAACAATGTACTCAACATTGTACAAGCACCAGATAATTGTTTTTTATTCTGGTTGTCAGAAGATTGTGCTCCATCTGCTGATGGTATCACAGCTTTCTTTGGCAGCAGAATTTCACTTGTATTGAGCCCAAAAATCTTAATCATAGGCTAGGTCATGAGTTTTGTGATAAGTAATTTAAAAACAGTTAAACTGGTTTACAACATCAGTACGTGCATACTTATCAACACCACGTAGATGTATTCTGCAAGCAGCTCACCAGGTATTCCAAAGAGCCATGAGGAAGTATGCCAGTAATAGAGCGGGTGAAAGCCTGACCCCAACACAAGTCAATATCAAAACGCCTTGTGCTTCAGGAGGGTCCAGGAGTCTGACACCTCATTGGCAAGTTTTGTCCTGCTATCTGAATCTTCAGAAGGAAATAGGTTATGCCTCCTTTTTATTTATTTTTAATGGACATAATGCTAGCAGACTGTTTCTACAGAGCAGTTTTGTTTCCAATGTAGAAAGATCGAAGATTTCTGGGGCGGGGGGGGATGGAAATGTGACAAACAGAAATTGCAAGTTTGACTGCCAAGGAGCCCAAAGATGTGAGCAACATTAATTTATACCCTCAAACATAGATGTAATAGGTTGATAATGATAATTCTTTGCACTTCTAGGCCACCTCCTTCTCATGGAGCTCACAATGTTTTACAAATTTTAATAGATTAATCATTGCAAAACATCTATGAAGGAAGTAAATAATAATATTCCCATTTTACAGGAGACAACCCTAGGCACGGTGGAAGTAAGGTCAATGGAAATAGATCGGATTCTCTTCACTGATTTCAGTGGGGTTTTGCTCAGTCCTTAATTAGTGTATACAAAATCATATAGCAAGCTAGAAATAGGGCAGAAGCTTTCTGATTCTCTATCCTACACTTAAAAGTAACATTCATTAGATTGTGAAAGAAACACACAGCTATGTCAATGGAAGTTAACTGTTGAGGCAGCTAACATTTTTTGGGCCTGGTCTAAACTTAAAATTTAGATCAACATAGTTACAGTGCCCTGGGGCATGAAAAACCCTGGTTATCTGTGCCAGCCTAACACACAGTGTACAGGCAGCATGATGGTGACAAATGATGAGTCAGCACTCCCTCTGTACCACTAACTGGAGAAGTAACATATAATTGCACGTTCTTCCAGAGGAACAAAAGAGGTGGAGTAGTCACATCACCGAGAAGTTGCATTCATAACCCAAATATTTTCATCATTATCTACTTACTAAGAGCCTTGGGTTTTCTATCTTTCTTTCCCTTCTTAATCTGTGACCTCTAATGGCCTCTTTGAGACCCTTGTGTATGAGGTGCTAGAGGAGAGCAAAGTATTGCCAACCACAGATTAATTCCCAGCTATGTAATGAATTACATTAGCGACCATGGCTTTCTTAGTTTAATTTCTTGTGCTCTTGTTTTTGACCTGAAAGCCTTATGAATAATCATCATCATGCTTCTTCTGCATGTCCACACCACGTGTGTCTCCTTTTAGTGCAGGAATGTTTGCTGGGTTTTGACCCTTACTTCTCAAAAGCCCCTGACTAGGCTTACCTCACCTTTCAATCAACCAGAGCAAGACATGGCTGTTGTGTGCGGTGCCCATTTCCCAACTCCCCTTTGTGGCTAAGATTTGTCAGCTCCACCTACCCAGAGAACACAAGTGAGCGCAGAATGTAAAATTGGATCCCATGTCTGAAAATGAATCTGTTCTGTTAAGCTTATAAACAGTAAAAGTGGAATAAAGATACATGCACATAAATAGCTTCGAGTCAGCAGAGCAGCATTATCTTCTACATTTATAACTTACATCTCTCTAATTTACAAAAATTGTTAAAAGGCACTAACAGGAGCAAATATGGTAAGCAGATGTTTATTTTTTTCAGCCCTCCAAAAAAAGCAAGGCAGAAAATAATACTCCTACATACATACAGCTGTCAAAGGAGCAGAGCTGGGTCAGCCTGATCTAATTCCCACTCTTTCCATTAATACTGCTCACGGTAGAAGGTGATGAAATTTTGACACACAATAATAGAACCAGTCATTCTTATGAGCTAGGCCTGTCAGTTCAGGAAGCCTGACCTGAGTTGGCCCTGAGCACCTGGTGGATGTTGGGTCTGGTTCTCCACTGTCTCAAATAGTTTAAATGAACCATATTGAATCAGAATAGTAGTATTTTGTACCCTCTTTGTACACAGGTAAATGTCCACACTCAGTTGCAAGGCAATAGAGAATCAGGCCTGCTACAATCTCTAGCTAAAATTGTGTATAGTGAGACTGATTCCCCACTGTATATCAGTTACAAGGAGGTGTGAAAGATTGCCATTTGGATTTGCTAAAATAGAACACTTATTTTGTTCAGAAACACATACTCAAGGAGTCAGGCAGTGGAGAGTTCGGCCTACCAGATTAAAGAGCTAAATCCTGTCCTTACTTATGTAGGTAAACCCACAGAAGCCTCATGTGACTAAAGTGAACAGGATTTGGGCTCTAGTAGGTAATGATTTACTTTGTTCTGTCTCATCGAGGCAACTGTTATCAGCATCTTTCTGTTTGGTTCAACCTTCTCTGCCTTTTTCCTCATAATTTTTCCTGTTTATATTCAAGATGCAAGCTTGCAAGTCTACATTGGCAAGATTTTGCGCAAATACTTTTAACGCAAGAGTTTTTGCATTAAAGTAGTTGCACAAGAGAGCATCTACAATGGCATGTGCTTTTGCACAAAAGCATCCATGCCAGTGTAGATGCTCTCTTGCACAAGAAAGCACCGATGGCCATTTTAACCATCAGGCTTTCTTGTGCAAGAAATTCATGTTGCCTGTCTACACTGGCCTCTTGCGCAAGAACAGTTGTGCAAGAGGGCTTATTCCTGAGCACGAGCATCATAGTTCTTGCTCAAGCAGCACTGATTTCACATATTAGAACATCAGTGTACTTGCACAAGAACTCCCCACCAGTGTAGACAGGCAGCATGTTTTTGCACAAAAGCAGGTGCTTTTGTGCAAAATCATGCCAATGTAGACACAGCCCCACTGTTTCTCTTTGATCACAGCATCCTCTTCAAGACACAGTCCTCTGGCAGTGCCCACTCCAGTGTCTCAGCCCCCTTCCATGGGTTGGTGTTTATCCTGCTTGCACTCCAGGGTCCTCCCTTCCCTAGGGCACCCAGTTCCCCTGTACCCACCTTGTCTCAGTGACCCACCACCAGTCTTCATCTAGCCCCTGCCTCAGGAGCAAACAGCAGTCTGTAACAGCCACTCATCACTGGCAAAGGGGTGTGGACCTGCTGCCTTTGCCTAACCTGGCTGCTTCAAGCCCTGCAGCCTGGGAGCTTGTTTGGCCAGAGCTTCCCCATCCCTGCCTTCCTTTCCCAGCACTGCTCTATCTCCAAGAAGCCTCCTACTTCCTTGGCAGTTCTCTCTCTCTCTCTCTCTCTCTCAGCCCTCAGCTGGGCCCTCATTAGCAAAAACTGCCTCAGCTGGTGCTTTGCTCGCAGCCCTTGCTCAGGGCTGGGGTTTTGCCCTTAAAGGGCCAGTGCAGGGCACATGCCCTGTCACCAGCAGGCTATGTCTCAAAAATTGTTTTTAAGTTGAGGTTTTGCAGAGCTATTAAATAACAGTATAACAACACCTTGGCATGCACAAACTGTTCATTGCTGGGGCCCAGATGACTTCATAACAGATAACACACAATTCGTGAGTGCTATATTCTGCCCATTCTCTCTGGTTGATGAGTTCAAGAAGACCATGCTCTCACTATGCAGAGTCAAATGGATTAGCAAGAAAAGCACAAAATGAGTAGCAATAAACTTGATAACAACGGCTCTCACAGAATAACAGGATCCTATTTACAACTTACACAACACAGTTTGCCATGCTTTCTTAGGATTATCAGTACAGAGACTCATGAGCTGAAGGATAAAAACTTTAGTGCCAGCTGTGCAAGCTTCATGAGCAGCACAAACTTATCCCTGAATCATTACAATAATTAGAAGAAAAAGAAAAAAGAAGCAATGAAAAAAGAAACAATGTCATTACAAGAATTCCCACACTGCAATTAAAAGAGAACATTAAAGAGTTCTGTTTCCAAACCAAAAGAGGCAGACCACCTGCTAGATTAATATGCCTGAGATCATGTGTTATAATGACACCTGAGTATCAGTCTGACCTGAGAAACTGAGGACAATGGAAGAGGAGAAGATCCTCCATCTGGATGCTGGTTCTGTGTTTCTTGAAGACTTCCAGAATGCTGCAGGCAGAAGTAACATCCATCCATCCAGACTTTGCCAACAGTCTCTCCCACCAGACACAGCTAAGACAGGCTCTCATGGATAGATCTGCACCTCCAACCAAACAGGACACGAAGTACTGATATGACCAGAGAGCCGTTGACGTTCAAAAATAGTTAGAATGGATAGGAATGGTGATCCTAACCACTGTCAGGGACTGGGAATGGGTGACAGGAGAGGGATTGCTTGATGATTCCCTGTTCTGTTCTCTACCTCTAGGGCATCTGGCATTAGCCATTGTTGGAAGACAGGATACTGGGCTAGATGGACCATTGGTCTGCCCCAGTCTGGCCATTCTTATGTTCTTAGTTGAAACTGACAGAGGCAGCATAATCCTTATTTTGATCTATTAATACTGATAGTGATTCAGATTGATGCATGCAACCAAGGTCTTGACTCAATGGTGCTCCAGGAGGGTCAGTTGCAGGGCAGCCCGTGACCCTTGGCAGACTAGGCGGTCGCGTAGGGCGCCACCGGCCCAAGCGCCCCGTGATTATGTCACGGCCATTGACGGCCGTGCAGGCGGGGGCGCCGATTGCGCCTTCCGCCTGGGGCGCCAGCTGCTACAGCTGGCCTCGGGCTGCTCCTGGTCAGTTGGTGACATTTGCATCTTGTATACTCACCCCCAGTGGAAACAAAGTATTCCCAGATACTGCTGGAGCTCCGAGAGGAGGTTTTTGATATTGCATGTATAACCGCTGGCAGGTTCAAATCTAGGACCTCTGGGACATTTTTCTCCTGCTGTAAACTCGCTGTTGGGGATGTGCAGATGCCACTGTGCATCATGAGGGACATTGGCTTACCCCCTGATGCCGTGGCTAATGAAGCTGTACACCATCCACCTGGATCCCAGCAGGGACCAATTCAATGCCCACCTGAACCAGCATTATTGTGCGACTTGTGGATGCAGCAGGCAGCCCCAGATCACGGGTGAGATCCTGCTGCCAGGCTCAGAGAAGGCTGCACACATTCTGCTATGGGGGGTGGGGCAGCCGGGGTCGAAGCAGGCTAGCCAAAAGGGTGCAGGCACGACCCCACACAGACCAAGGAGTGCCGCGCACAGCATGCAGGCATGCCTGCACATGTGAGACAGCAGCCGCTCCCACAGACAGCACTGCAAGCCTCACCTCCACCCCCCCAGCCCATGGACAAGCAGGCAAGGGAAGTGTCCAGCCACAGTGGGATCCCCTCATGGGCAGCAGAGGAGCCGGGGGCCTCCCTGGGGTCCACACACACACAGGTGCGGCTTGCAGTGCTCTGTGGGAGCGGCTGCTGTCTCGCACATGCAGGCATGCCCATGTGCTGTGTGCAGCACTCCTCAGTCTGTGTGGGGTCGTGCCTGTGCCCTTGTGGCTAGTCTGCTTTGACCCGGACCGCTCCACCCCATGGCAGGACTTGTGTGGCCTCCTCTGAGCCTGGCAGCAGGATCTCAGCTGTGCTCAGGGGCTGCCTGCTGCATCCATGTGCCACACAATAATGCTGCATGTGGTTGCAGGTGCACAGACCACAGCATGATGTCCAGCCCGAGCAGCCCAAGCGACATTTGACCCCCCCCCCACGCCCTGTACGCTCGCCTTCCCCACCCTGTGTGTGTGACAAAGTGAGACCACTCACCTGAAGATCCCTCCCAGGTGTTCAAGGAGGCCTGGGAGACGTCCTAGCTCCTCCTCCTCCTCTGCTGCCGGCTGGCCCTGGCCCTCTACTCCTCCTCCGCGGAGACTTCCAGCTGGGTGATCACGGGGGTCTTGAGGCTAGAGTCAATGAGGATGGGTGTGGAAGACATTTCCCGACCTCCCCAGTATTGGGAGCTCCTTGTAGTTGGGGCAAGTGTGGGGTCCTGCCCCTGAGCACGAGCTTCGCTCTGTGGCCCGGACATATCCCTAGCAGAGCTCCTTGACTTTACTCAGGACCTGTTCCAAGGTCCGGGGTGGGTGTCCACACTCCGCCAGGGACTCAGCCATCCTGCCATAAATGTCTGCATTGTGGCACTTGGCCCAGGGATCCTGTAAGGTCTCCTCCTTGCCCTACAGTTCGAGGAGGGACTGGATTTCTGGTCCAGCCCAGAATGGGGCGCACCTCTTGGTCCCCCTGGGTGGGTCCTGGGACCCCTGGGGCTGCTCCCTGCAAGGGCCAGGGGAGTCGTGGGGGGCTTGAGGCCGTGACATTGTATGCAGGCATGTGGCAGGGAGAGCCACACGATCAAGGTGCTGCTCTGAAGCCGGCTTCCTGACACTAGGCTTATCCAGGGTGCCTGCAGCTTTAAGAGGGGCCAGGAGATAGGAATTATAGAGTTGTGATTACTTTGTATGGAGTGGCCACCAGGGCACCTGTGTTATTTCCTGGAGGCCTCTTCTTTTGAAAAAAAAAACCCTCCTCCCCGTCCACACATGCCTTTTTTTCCCGAAAGAGCTCTTTTGGAAAAAGGCCGTTTTTCCGACAAAACTCTGTAGTGTAGACATACCCTGAGTGTTATGTGAAGGCACGTTCAGTCTGCACAACGTCTAGACATAGTGTTCCTTCAGCTCCTTTGAAACAGACAATCATTGACAGACCAGGCAGAAAATTTAACTAGATATTATTTGGCCCTCAATTGTACTGCATAGTTATGCACTGTTGACAGTTATAGACTGATACTTACCTTACCCTGTTTGCGTTCATAATGTCACAAGGCTTTGCAAAGGAGTTCGTTTTTTGCCTAGCCATTTGCTGTTTGTCCTGCCAGAGAGCCATGTTTCAGATATTGGAACACATTTTATATCAAGAGAGTTTGAAGGCTTTCCAACATATATTGGCAAAGTACATTATAAATCTGTTGTGAAGCATTTCCAAGGATATGGAATAGCGGGGGGAGAGGGAGGAGGGTGGTTCTGAAGAAGCATGGAGGAACATCCGATATATCCTTCCTTGTTGCTTTGTCATACTTTCTGTGATATTCAGAGTACATTTCATGAAAGTATTGGTGAAAGTCCATACCAAGGACTCTTCAGCTAATTGATAGACCAAGTTATCTATAATGATAGAAAACATTCACCCTACCCTTTTGCTATCCTCGAAGCTGTGTGCTATGACTAGGAAATATGCACATTTCAACAAATGTATCCATGCAAGTTTCCAGGTATTCTAACTTGAACAAACAATGTATTTAGGGAAGGATCAGGAAACATTTTTGAAACTTGTGACATGATTTTGTAGGCTGCAAGATATGGAGTATGGTGTGTGTGTTTGCCATAAGGAGAATGGGTTGTTGACCAGTGAACTATACTGTCTACTGAAAGGGAAACAGAGAGGGAAGAGGACAAATTTTTCTGCATATGATGATGCTATGTGGCTCGTTGAGGAAGTTGTGACTCACAGGTATATCTTAAGGCCCTACTTTGGGGCTTAATGGAAGGAAATTGCCTTTGTGATTCCTGCTCCCCGGGGGGGGGGTGTATACACATATGTGCAGACCATTTAGTGAGTGAAGATATTCAGGGGCCAGTCTGTGCTCCTGTTTTGTTCAAACTATTGCTGGCCTAGCCTACTGATGGTTATTACAAGATTTAATTGCTAATCTACCTATATATCTTACTCAATTAGATATTTTTGGTGGTTTTAGATTGCAATACTGGGGTGCATGAGAGCATAACATGGAGTCAATTATTGTGGACTCCTTGCTATGTGAGGTGAAAGTCACAAAACAATGCATTTCTTTTTCACTCGGATGCTTAAAAAGGCTCACACAATGACAGGGTTCTTATTTAGGCCTAGCAAAAACAAAACAGATCTGTGAAGAATCCCCTCTGGAAAGCCTTGGAGAAATGCTCAGTAATAATTTTGTTCACCTCATTTAGCCCCAAGTTCTCCAAGTAAGAGCTGGCTATAAGGAGTTCTGCTCCTGTTACACCCAGCCGGGACAGCGTGTCCTGTCTTTGTTTTCAGCCATCAGGCCTGTCTCAAACACACCCTGACAGCTGCAAAAGTTTTCAGTGAAAACAATAATTCTACTTTTCCTTTCCATCTGCCTACAGATGGTTTAAATCTGACCCATCAAAAGAAGTGGGGGGTGGGGGGGGAAGGAATGAAAAAAGATATTCCAGCTGAGAGGAAATTATAGTGATTGCTGATTTCATATAAAGAAAATGACAGGTTTGTGATTTGCAGAAGAGTACTTGTAATTGTGGATTAAGTTGAGCATGGGGGAGCTGGAGGTTTTGACACTGCATTGGGCTGGGCTGTCAATACTGCCTTTCCACCATCTTCAAACTGTCAGTCAGCTATCTCCAAAGTAATCAGAAGTGTTTGGCTTGACCTGTTGTGGGAATGTCATGGATTATAGCTACCTTCTCCTTTCTTCTTTGTTAACAGTCACTGAAATACAGCCCAAGCCATAAGAATAAAGCAATTTATCAGCCATAACGAAGGGTTTAGTTATTAGCTACATTAGCATTCCTTTAGACTTTCCCCACATTTTAGCCCTATATATAGTTGCATCCCTCACAAAGTTAGTGATGTCTCCTGTTTGTTATCATTCATTTATATTACACATGTTGGTTTGCAGGAGGACACTTAGGGCTTATGAATTTGGTAATGAAGAATGAAAGCCTATCACAGCTAAATGACTGGTTAATAGTGACCATAAGTCATCAATGGCTGGTTTAGCTCCACAAAGTCAGTGATCTCAGTTTTCAACACAAACACCAATCACTAAGGCCCGGATTATTATGGCATATAACACTGAGAAGTTAGGTACCCATATTCCTTTGCGCATCTGGCCCTAAGGTAAATGGCACCTTTGCTGGCAGTCTGTGAGGAGAGGCCAAGGGTCAGGCGGGAGTGAAGATGGAAGTACCCTCTCACTTCTTGATCTTTTCCTTGAGCTTGAGATTAAAATACTAGCAGAGCAGTGCAGAGCAGTGTTTCTCAACCAGTGGTATGTGTACCCTTAGGGGTACTCGAGAGAAGTCTGAGGGGTACCTCAACACAACTGAAATTTGGAGAAAACTGAATTTTTGTTTTAAGTTTTACAGCGCTTTATTACTTTTGTACTTTTTACACCCAAAAATTTCATCGCCTGCCCGGCTATGATTAAGTTGTTTAAACAAATGTGTTGCAATGGTAGAAAAAAAATTGTGTCTGAAAACTGTAGGTACTGGGGGTACTTATAATTTTTTAAAGGGGTACTTTATAAAAAAAAAGGTTGAGAAACACTGGTGTAGAGAAGCTTGGTCACCTATGACTAATCCTCACAAGTATTTAGGCACCTAACTTCCATTGATCCTAATACCAATGCCTGAACATCACTGAAGCCTGGGTCCTAGTGCTTGTGCCATGCAGCTTTTCATAAGCACTAAATTCACACATAAAAAGAAACAATTTTCCTTGCACCGATAAATTAAAAAAATTCACCAGGCTGCATGGGGGCATAACTGTGCCCAAATTCTTCCATAGATTTGGCAGTGGTGTGAGATGTCCTTCTGAGACATCCCCAGGGTGAATTATTTGTGACAAAGGAGGTTGGGGGAGGGGCTATTCTTAGGCTTTCTTGAACTTTATACCTCCTGCTTTTTTAAAATGTTGAGAATATGGTATAGCACCATACTTAGAAGTTAAGGTCCAGATTCTTCAGGGTATTTAGGTGCCCAATTTCTATGTGAGTAAGACGTCTAAATTCCTGAGTATCTGGGCCTAAGGGTGCCAGAGTACCCTATGATGCAGCTATGTGACTTAGATCATGGCTTAAGGACTTTAGGCTGCCATGAGCCCTAGACATGGGAATCACATACTTACTTATTTCAGGCTTTGCTGATTCCAAGAGCTTCATGAAATGAACTTTTATTTTTCTTTGCAGGAAGGACCCCAAGGAGATAACCTTCAACAGAGTTACCCCAACATCCTGCAATACCATAGAAATAATGTGTTGCAAGCCCCTCAATGTGAGACAGCAGACACTTAGACTGAGCTGTCATTAATTCAGGACTTTCCCTTCAACTCACTGTGCTGGCTCCTGGGAGGCAAAATGCCCATGAATCTTCTATAGCATGGCCAATACTTTTCCTGACACGTAGATTGTGGAAGTAGGGTAATTTTACTTGATCTGAGGAATGGAGATATAGAGTTGTTCTGGAAGTGGGAAAACACTCTTCTCCCTAGCCCACCAGGAAGTGGGGAGAGAAAGAGCCGGAAAACAACTGTGAACAAGAAGAGTCATTGTGCTACCCTCCCTGGACCCATGTTGTGGCCTATGGAATGCACTGGGATGGGAGACAGCTGCATCTTTTTCAAAATTGTAGTAATGTACATCCCCTACCAGGTGAGAACTCTCTGAGCAAGCCCCTATGTCTCCCTGGGCTCCTCCAAGCTGGTGCACATTGCTCCTTACTTAGGGCTTCTAAGGCCTTTCTTGCTCTGGAGCTGCACTATACCAAAGGAACAAGCTCACTTAAGAAATACCATTCATAAGAGTGGTAGATACCTTGTGCTTAGTCTGGGTCAAGTCCAGTGGCTACATTGAAATCCTGAACCTATGGAAGTCAACATCAAAACTCCCATATCATTCATTATCATCAATGGGAAATGTCAGTGTGGACAAATAAAGGTCTGCGGGCTGCAAAGTCATCAATCCATCCCCTTTCATAAGCAATGAATTCACCTTAGGAGATGAATTGTATACCAGTGATTAGCACTTTGGTGTCACTTGTTACAGAAAACATGTTCCCCACACATTCTCTGTGTGATGTTCTGTCTTATGTTACTACTCTTGAAAGGCCAGATTCAATTAGAACCACACTCCACCCACTTTTTGGTGGATTTTTATTGATCCTGGTGTTCAAGGTGTCTGCATGTTACATGGGAAAGGAAGTGTCCCTACAACTCACAAGGCACTTCACTGAAGCTTAGGCAGTCTGTAGAGGGTCACACACCATTGGACGAGCCCAGCCAGCTGTTGCCCACCTTTTCCATTGGGAATGGTAAGTAAAGTGATTCTCTTGGGGGGAGTGGGTAGCTTAAAAAAAACGAAAAGAAAAATAAGATGAGGCAATGGAAAAAACCCACTATTACACAAATCCTTCTCACGTGGCCAGAGAGTACACTCCACAGCTGTTAGCTTTGTTTTGCATATTTTACATATTTACAGATACGAAATATTTCCAAACATCCCTGTGTTTATTTTAAAATCCATCACTGAAATGTCTGGCAAAAGAGACCCAGTGGAAATATAGTCACTGGGCGACTTTTGCTCCAACTGTTTTTAATATACTCCCATTGCTCCCACTAAAATCAGTAACAAACCTCCCACTGATTCCTAAAGGAGATGGAGCTGACCCCCTATTTTCCCCACTTCCATATTACAGCATTGACCTTCAGCCAACCAGCCTTCAAACAGATGAGGCAGAGGTTTAAAAAAGTAAGGACAGTCCCTGCAGTGTAGGGAGAGATTTTTGTTCTCCATAGCAAAACGTTCACACACACACACAAAATGGATGTGTGGGTGGGGTGGAATCAAATCATCCAAAATTACCCCTCCAGTAATTGAATAGCTTTTCCCAGCTGGAAATGGAGCAGACAGGCAGGCTTCTTAAGATCCAGGAGGGGAAAGACCTTGGAATTTGCTTCCCCTTACTTCCATCTGTAAAGAACTTCAGGCTACATCTAGACTGCATCCCTCTGTTGACAGAGGGATGCAAATCAAGCACATCGAAATTGCTAATGAAGCAGGAATTTAAATATCCCGCACCTCATTAGCATAAACATGGCCACCGCTCTTTTTGGAAACGTAGTTTTTTTCGAAAAAACGGCAGTCTAGATGTGGATCTGTGGAAAATAAAGCCTTTTTTGACAGATTCCTCAAAAATTGAGGTTTACAGGATCTGTCGAAAAACTAGACTGCCATTTTTTTTGAAAAAACGTTTCCAAAAAAAAGCGGCTGCCATGTTTATGCTAATGAGGCACGGGATATTTAAATCCTGGCTTCATTAGCAATTTTGACGTGCCTAATCTACATCTATCTGTCGACAGAGAGGTGTAGTCTAGACACACCCTCATACTCTAACTACCCCTCCTCCAATGCCCCAGCTCCCTCAGGGTTAGGATAGATTTTGTCATCCCCATTTGAAAAAAGGTGGGCAGGTTCACTGATTGTCAGTGGGCTTAATTTCATCATATCAGCAAACATAGGGCTGGAAGGCCCCACTGGATCCCCCAGTGTGAAATCCTGTATAGCCCAGGCCACATATTTCACCTAATACCTCTCTACTGAACTTGCTGACTTTAGCTAGTCTAATGTATTTTAATAATAGCAGTCAGAGACCCCTGTGTCCCACTCTAGTGTTATGCCCTTTAACTGAGCCTCCATTTCCACAGCTTTTATCCACCCATTCGGGGGAGTGAGGGGGAGGCGCTGCTCAGGTTGCTGTTCTGTCCAGGGGAAGGAGCACAGGGACTGCTCACCTGAGGAGCATAAGTGGACAAGAGCAGGGGGAAAAGAAAGGAGTGGGGACTGGAAGGAGCTCTGGTCCATACTCCCAACCTACAAAAGTAGCTGACCAGGCCATGAAGAAGTAGGCAGGATGTAAGCTGCTCAACAAAAAATTGTACAGTAATTTCCCCTAGCACAAGGCTGGGGTGTAAAGGGGGGAAGCAAAGGCAGCATTGTGCCTCTGTGTGTCTCCAGTTAGTGGCAGGTTTTTTTCCTGGGAGTGGTACAAGCTTGCTGTTGAAATGTCTGTAAAATGATAACATGAACCGTTGTCCTCCCCACTCCAGACAAACATGAAAGAGTTGCTTGGCTTTGGAGCTCAAAGATACTTTGCGAGTGGGGAATCCCATATGCAATTATTCAAGTGGGCTTTTTACATGAACATCAAAATAGTCTATACATTCCAAAACTGCCCATTTGAAAGAAATTAGGGTACTTCCAACAGAAGGAGCTGGATAGCATAAGACTGAATGTTTCTCTTTTATTTCCAGACGCATGAAAAAAACAGCATGTCATGTTTAAAGGGAAATGGCTTTTAAGTATTTATCTAGATACAGAAACCGTTTTTCTTTTTGCTATATTTGGCTTCCAATGCAGAACTCTCTGCTACCACTGGTGTCCTTCATTCAGTGTAAACTAAGTGAGTATGGAAAAAAACAAAACCCTGCTCTCTGAACTTTGGTTCTACCACGGGCATTTACATGACAAATAATTTTCAAAGCCAGAGATACCTCTGTTACATGCTATGGCATCAAAACTTAATTGCTCAATTTCTTTCTCCCCTGAGTAATAAACCAATTGCAGATGTAGTGCTATTGTCAAAACAAAGACCCTCTGATTTAGGTTTTTATACTAGTTATCAATTGCTCTTGATGAGGCCAAAAATGATGTTTCAAAATATAGGAATTTACTCAATGATTGCAGGGATGCCAAAAAAAAATCATTTCAATGCTAGTTGGTGTCCCAACAGAACATACATTCTTCAGCTGTGAAGAATTCTCACCAGATGGCTTAGTCTCCACCCTATATGCTGTCTGTTTTAGACACATACAGATAACACAACCTTTTCAGTTCAGAGGCTTCGCAAAGAAGATGATTCCCTACTTCAGATATAAGGAGCACATGAAGATTGAAGTCACAGCTCAGGGAATCTTCTGTCAATGTGAACATGGCAGCCACTGAGAGCTGTGGTATGGTACAGTGGCATCATGCATTGGTTGCTGCTCCTTTGTGCAGACATTTTCTTAGAAATGTGTGGCATGTATGGCCAGCCCAAAACTGTGCATAATAGAGGTAACTTGCCTTGCTCTTTGTAGGGAAAAAAGAACAATCCTATGCCCTTAAGATTCAGAATTCAGCCTTAAACGGGTACAAGTCTAAACCAAACATTTGGAGCATACATTAACCTTCTCAAGTGGTGTAAAATAACACTGCACTCAATGGAGCTACATGGATTGATATCAGCTGAGGATCTGGCCCACTAGGATTAAAAAAAATCAACCTCCTGTCATTTCCTGAAGATTACTTTACCTTTATTGTTAGTTACAATGGCACACATATGACAAGTGTGAGACCCCTGCAGCATGGGTTCTTGAAAGTATGGATGCTGAGGCCTGGGACATCATAACCGAAGCTTTATTATGGAGAGAATAATAGACATCTGAAGAAGAAGCAGGAGATCAGTCAGTCCTCCCTTTGATATTTTCTGGCTGTCTCAGAGCAATGGGGTTTCCATTAGGGACTATTAAACAGTCTAACAGATCTTTAGAGAAGTGTTTTCCTATGATTCATTCTGAATTTTACTAGACCCGGATTACTCCTAGCTTATATATCCTCTGAATAAGTTCCCTCACTTTTTGGTGTTAACTATCAATAAATATATGAATGATGTGATCATAGATCTCCCTCCCCCTTTTATGGATTAGCCAACTGATACCTATATATTTATTATATTTCACCATTCTCACTCCTGCCATGCTCTCTTTCACATTGGCTCCCAGTCCCATTCTCCCTCCTCTCAGTGTGTCTGCTCCCATTTCCAGGCTTCTTGTTCAGCCAGTCTCAGTATTCTGGCTCCCATTCTCATTCCTCTCTCATGGGCTCCATATCCCGTATCTACTGCCCAGATCTTGTGCTGCCTGCATTTCAGTCAGGCTGCTCCCTCCTTCTTCTCTTCACAGTCTGGCACTAGCAGAAGAAACACTGAGAGCATAGAAGACAGTTCAGGGAAATTATTTTCCAGTTCTTGTAGCCTTGGGCTGTAGCACACTCAAGATAGACAGACTCTTCAGTGGTTTTCAACCTTTTTTCATTTCCAGAAACTGTAAAAAAATTCAAAGGGAGGTGATCATGCCCTCAGGACAATCCCCCTGCCAAATGTCAACTCTACATTCCAAAAGAGAGGCACGGGTTTTCTCATCAAAATGATTTTAAGCAATTTTTTACATAGACAAACCCACATTGTCCTCAATCTCATTCTTAGAAATGGTCGAACCATTTTTACTGAAACTTTTTAGGAAAATTCAGTTTAAGGAAATCCAAAAGATTGCAAAATTTCATACTAAATGGTTATAGATGTATATGCATTTGAAAAGAGGCTCCTACAATTGGGAATGTCAAGCAATCTTAACAACAGATGGTGCTACCACTTCCACCTATGATACAGCCTCTAGCATTTAATAAAATATTATACTGTATAACAACCTTTTTTCTGATGCCCCTCCAATTAATTACAGTGTTACATTCTGGAAAGGAAGAATGGACATTGTTGAAGGCTCCATGTGTCCCAATGAAGTTGGCAAAACTTAAACAATTTAAAACAAATAATCCCAGTTGAGTCAGATGATAATTTACGGACTCAAGAGTAAGTACCTTCAGGGAAGAGTCTCATTTACAATTCCCAGCCCTTATTTTACAACATGCTTTTCAAGCGGAAACACATTCCTTGGCTCTAAAAATTAACCTTGTAGAAAAAAAAATAAAACCCCCAAGCTGCTGTAATTTACAAAGAGATTTATGAATTCTTTAGTTGCATAAGAATAAAACATGAAAGCATTAGCTAATGGTCAAGAAATACAGATAAAATAAAAAAAAATGCTACATAAAACTATAACAATAAAAATTCACATTAAATTATTTTTAAACAATGAAAAAACAAAGCTTTTCTTTACACCACACCCTCCATCAATTTTGATGAGGGGCACAGAAGAGATAAATGGAGTTTTCAAGGAAGTAAGGTTTGAAAGTGGATAGAAGGAGAGTGACACCCTGATTTGATTGATGGTTTTAAACAACAGCTACAAATCTTGGAAGGGAAAGGGGATTCATTCAGTGCCGCAACAATCTGCAAATTTGCTAATGAAGCATGTAATCTTCAGGTACTATAAGAATTGCTGGTGCATAAATACTAATGGTCTGACTCAAAGCTCACTGAAATCAGTAAAAAGCCTCCCACTGACTTCAGAAGGCTATGGGTCAGACACAGTCAACATTTTGTGCCCACCAACACTGTGGGATGAAGATCAGGTGTTAGAGATTGGTTGATCCTGCTGACACAGCTACTGCTGAAGTCTTTCCATTGACATCAGGGAAAGCTGGATCAGGTCTTTCATTAGCAGGGATTCTGGTTTTGTATGATATAACAAACAAAAATCTGTGTTTTCCTGTGATTAAAATGAAATACTAAACTTAAGTTTTCCTCATACACAATATACACAGATATCAGATGAATGAGCCCCACCATCTGGGGCTGGCAACCAAAGCCCCATCCATTCTACTACTTATCGGAATTTTGGCTATCAAGTCTGACCTTGGTCCCAGTTAGATCAGACAATGGAGATTCCACTGTACACATTTTTCCCATAAAATATAAAAACTAAAGATCACCATAAAAGCATAGATTCCACGTTTTTCAGACGAATGGCTTTCTAGAATCTCTGCTCATGAGTAGCTCTACTGAAGTCAATAAAATAAAATGAGGGCCTTTATTTAGCAATTCCCTTTCCAGGGCTTGATCTTGCATAGTGATGGGCACTAGGTGTCAGATCCTGCAAAATGCTGACTGCTATGATATTTTAAGCACACCTCATCTGCAACTAACTACAGTAGGAGTTGAGGATGCGCAGAACATCACAGAAAGCTCTAAGCGTTACAAGATGCAGCCCCCCAGGAGAGTACTGAAGACTGTTCAGCTCAGTGCTCTTAACAGAAGAAACACTTTTTCCAGTCAGGGGATGCCAAGAACCTCAGAGTGTGGATTAAAGGATCAGAAACACGGAATTTCAGGAATATCTACTTCCTCTGTTGGATCATTTGTCCATGTAGAAAGGGGACAGGGTATAGCACAGTGGCTGTCAAAGCATCTGCATGAAATGCAAGAGGTACCCTTCTCAGCTAAGAGCACATAGGATCAAGCTTTCTAAGAAAATTACCTTTGGCATTCCAGTCACAATTAAAAAGTTTTATTTTGCTCATTTCCCATTGACTTCAAAGGGAGCTTTGCCTGAGTCACAACTGCAAGACTGCACCCACAGGACTAATAGGCAATGTTTCCTTACAAAACAAACAAAAAATAAATGAAAAAAAAAATCCTTTCTTGCCGGACCTGGGAGTTCAGTTTAAAAGACATATATGCCACATGGACTTTTTTTTTTTTTTTCGAGAAAACTTCTATTAGCTCAATGCCCTTTAGAAATTTCAAACAGCCTGAATTTTTTAAAAATATGTTTTTTAAAAATTCTCTAACATGTTTAAAAGAAATGTAAATTAATTATCTATTGGTAAAGAGAAAGAATTGTGCCTGAAGTAGAATGATACATAGTTAACAGTTATGCACTTGTTCTCTGCATGAAAACACATTGCACTTCTGTTTATGTACACCTGTTGACAGCTTGGTCACATTTGTAGGTACAACCAATCAGGGTTTATCAAGAGCATTTGAAAGCCTTTTGTACAGGCAAGAAAATGTCATACGCCCCTGAGGTCATGGAGAACACAATGAAATGCAAATGACTAATTATTCAGAGTCAGATGGGAATTAGCCATACAGCTCCAATTAATTTCTAGAGGAAGTCAGGGGAGGGAAAGGGGAGAAAAAAAAAACTTGTATAAGAACTCCAAAAATATGAAAAAAAATATAGGATTCTTTAAAAATCATGTTTTGAGGAAGAAACGATGTCTTTTAAAAGGCAGCGAAAAAATCCAAGATTTCCTTGTTATAAAACTTTCTCTCTCTCTCTCTCTCTCTGATTACCTTGCAGAATTATATTTCTAGTGCTGAAAATCTGAAGAATCAGAAGAAGAGTAGGTCTGTTCCTGTATTCAAAATCTCCAATAACTGTGTATGTTGTGTAACTAAGGACCATATTGTGCCATCAGTTTTTAAACTGGAAACATGCCTATTGAAATTATTTTGATGAGTTCTGCTTAAAAAGTAATGGGCAAACAAACAGTCTCAAGAATGGTTCAATCCAGTTGACATGTCCTGTACCTACTTATAATCTGCAAGAGAGGTCCAGTTTACTTCATAGGAGGTAGGATCAGGCCCCAGACAACTCAGAAGATAGAAACCATTACAGAGTTAAGTACTTTGTCATATATATTTGACTGTTTAATTAGGGGTGGGGAACATTCAGCCTGATAGTCACATGCAGTTCATCAGAGTTAGCTGCTGGTGATCCACCGATGGTTTTTTTTACTTGAGCGTTCACAGGCATGGACCCCAGAGCTCCCCCTGGCCATGGAGCATTGTTCCTAGCCAATGGGAGCTGCGGGAGGCAGTGGCTCAGCCCGTACTGCTTCCCACAGCTCCCGCTGGCTGAGAACAGCAAATGGTGGCTACTGGGAACTGTGGGGCTCCATGCCTACGGATGCTCAGGTAAGCAAAGCTTCTGGCAGTCCACCCGATGCTAACTGTAATGAACCACGTGCATCCAGCAGGCTGGTGGTTCCCCACCCCTGATTTATATGGACACAAAAAATTATTTCTGCATCTCCCCATGGAAATACTACTAATAAAGTACCTTATATTAGTACAGGCCCTCACAAAATAAATCTCCCATTTTCCTGGAAGGGCAGTAAAATTTAGCATATATGCAATGAGATGACTCCTTTTGCGGTATATTAAGACTTGTGGACTGATTTGAGACCTGTTTTTATAGACCTTTTCTCTTAACCTCTGAACGCAATCAGTCTCAACTTTTCCCTTTTAGTGTCACTGCCATCAATGCTCTGAAATATTGTGAGTACAGTATTTGCTCCTTCAAGAATGGATATATTAATCCAACATCTGCTTCTCATACGCAACCCCTTTTTATAGTATTTGTGTGTGTGCATGTGTGTGTGTGCGCGTGCATGCGTGCATGTAAATCAGCTGACTTCAACTTTAAAGGTTCATCATGTGGAAGATTTGTTCCTGTCCTTCAGATTTTACAATATACGAGCAAGCACATTCCTACACCTTTGGTTTCTTTCTATTTTTTTAGTGGTTTTCTTAGCAAAGGTCAGTTTAGTTGCTAGTTAAATCAAATTTAACAGGGAGAAAAATGAAATAAACTTTTAAGTCAATTGATTGGTTGCAGTAACTGTTACACCAGTGGCACTCTGTCTACATGTCCCCACAGAGTGGCAGAAGTACTTGAGTACTTTCTCAAGGTTAGCCAGTGAAAACAGCCATTATAGTGAAAGCAGGAAGTGATAGGATTTTCACTCATTCATATATCATTTGCCTGCTAACCCATAAAAAAGTTCTAATCGGGATTCAAGCAGAAATTCTGGGCCTAGTTCTACTACCTTTTTAGTACTGGAAGTTTTGCCATGGACGCCAATGGGAACAGGAGAAGATCCTTCCATGCTCTGTTGTTACAAAGTGGAGGGCAATTGGCCACCATTAGTAGGAACAAGTGAGCCAATGAAGACACAATAAGAACCCACCAAAATTCAAAAAGGACTTTTTGTTGTTATTTTTAGTTCAAAAGTTTTGGTTAAAACATTTCTTTTACAGGCTTAGCCAAATCTACAAAAACCTGTTTTTCACCATTTCCAACAAAGCCAAACCCAGGACTTTCTAGCACAAGGGAGGCTGATTTTACAGTCTTTCTTAATGTGCAATTTTCTGACAAGTAGCCAAACTGTGAGAGGCTTATGCTAGCTTCTTACCCTTGAGGTGTTCTCATTGCTAACTAGCCCTTTGAATTACCAAGAAACCAGCTCCCCCCCAGAAAGCAGCATTGCTAAGAGAACATAGTGCGCGTGAAATTCAGCATCAGGAAAAAAATTTAGTGATTAGGGCACATAGGAGTAAGGAGTTAAGGATCTTGTAATTGGGGTCCAGATCTTTAGGCATTGCAATGCCTAACTACCTTTAAAAAACTGGGCCTAATGCCCCAAATCAACATAGCAGTAAGGGCTTAATCCAGAGACACTGAATGCTTCTATTTCCAACTAGCTTCCATGGGAGCAGACTATTCTCAGCACCTAATAGTACCAAGTCCTCAAGGTGTAGGGGAAAGTAGTCTTATCAAGAAGCAGATCTAAATTTCAGGAGGTTGTGCACATACAGCTCCCATCCACTTCATATGGAATGGAGGGGCCTCTACACTTCTAAATCCCACATTTAAAATATTCACTGCACTGAAGACAAGTCAGCCTCCATCTCAATCTGGATTCCACTTAGATTTTTTTTTCCTCTTTCAAATGTTTTGGCTAGAAAGGATATTAGCAAGAATAGAATACATAATAGGAATATTTTGAAAAATGTGAGAAAGCTTAAATAAATATTTTACAAACTAATTTCCAAACAATTACTGCTTTGGCCCTAATCCTGCAGTGAGCACTACATGGTCAGATTCCTGACCCCATAAAAATCTCACTAGAGTCAATGGAGCTCTGTGCATAAGTCCACTCACACCTGGCTAGTTGCAGGACTGTTTTTTTTTTTCTTTTTAAACATGCAATGCTACAGCCTTTATTCATGGAATTATTCCTTACCCACACTAGCTTCCAAGGGACTTTTTATGTGGGGGAAGGCTTCTGGATAAGGCTTAATCCAGCAATCCTCTTGCAAACCACTGTGGCAAAAATTATCAAAAAGTTTTCTCAGAGTGGATTCTTAAATGAATAACCCAAATCTGAAAATTCAAACACAACATGAAATCCATAGGAGCTACAGACAATTGGCTCTTTTCAGATTCAGACCCTAATATGTCTCAGGTTGGGCCTCCAAACAATGTGAGACCCTGAGATCAGAGGCCAACTTTTGAAAACTTCAATAGGAAGCTGAAGGCACTCAAGCAATTCATATAAGCTATTCCACATATTGCAAAATCTGGCCTTATGAAATCACTTTGTTTCCATGACCTGTAGCTTTTATGTAAAACCTGAATTTTATCATTGAATGATCATGTGAAAAATATCATTCTTCAAATGGCCTCCATGAAATCCTCCTTCCTAAAATTCTTGAAATTGAAAATATACCTGTTTGGGTATTGATGGTTATTGCAGAAAGAGGGCCTGTTCCAGAGTCCATGGATATCAATGAGAGAGTCTTTCCATTCACTTTGATGGACACTGAGCCAGGCCCAGGCTTATTTTCTCCTTTAAGTCCACATAAATATTTGGTCCAGTTTGAAAGAATGGGCTGAGAATATACCTGAAAATAGAGATCCTATAATAATGGCAGACTTTGCCCCATGCTAAAGATTTTACAAATTTTTTCTGATAGTTAGCACAGAATAAAGCCATTTTTTAGAAGCACAAAAAAAAAAAAGAAAATACAGATGTCATTTGTACAGTCTGACACAGGGAGGAAAAATATTCAGCAGAAATGTTAAGAGTAAATTATAGCTGTTTAAGCTAAAATGAAAGGCAAAACACTGCAAAATCTTGCAAAACAGAAGCAACAAAGGATGGGACTAGCAAAGGGTTCGCTCTTTAAAAAATGAAGACAACTGAGGTAACAAAACAAACACACAAATACAAACATCTAAAAATAAGCATTTTATACATTTTGCCAGTGCTTCTCTGAGAGCAAGTTCTTTAAACAGAACTTCACAATTTTACAATTTTTTTAAAAAAAAATATGTCATCCTAAAATAGCCCACCAATCCTTACCCAAACTTTCTGTATTTCTACAAAAATAGACACACAAAGAGTTATAAAAACTCTGTTCCTGAAAGGATGAGCGCTGTAGTCAAGGCACAGTCTTTTCCCTACAATCAAGGCTGTGCATAAAACCCCACCAAAAATGAACAAAACAAAACACTGTTAAAGAAGCAAAATGGAGTTATGTTGCACAGCTGCAGCAGGCTCAGATGAGGAAAGAGAGAAAAAGAAGTGTTTTTCTTCTATGTTTTGGGATCCAGAAGTGGCCTGCCAAAGGAAAGGCTCAATAGCAAAACCAGAATGACTGGCTCTTCAACTTCTCCTCAGCAGTGTGTCCTCTGCCCCCCTGCAGAACAGTCATGAGTTTCAATATCATCCTCCCAGCTATGGGGACACTAGCTGGTGCTAAGATGCATCCAATGTTCAGAACCAAGAAGATTCCTTGCTCTTATCCTGGTGCTGTAGACCTAGTTTTAGAGGAAAAAAAACTAATTAAAACTTGATAAAACATTCCCTTCACCCAAGAAAGTGAGCAGGGGCATATATATTTATAGCAATCCTGTATTAATAGTCAATTTACACTAAAAGGGTATGTCTACACTAGCCCCCTAGTTCGAACTAGGGAGGCTAATGTAGTCATTCGAAGTTGCAAATGAAGCCCGGGATTTAAATATCCCAGGCTTCATTTGCATCTTGCCGGGCGGGCGCCATTTTTAAATCTCCCTTAGTTCGAACTCCGTGCCCGCGGCTACACGGGGCACGGAGTAGGTAGTTCGAATTAGGATCTCTAATTCGAACTACCGGTATACCTCGTGTAGACATACCCCAACTGTGTTGGGGGACCTTTTGAGAACACTGCTGTCCCCACCTCCCAAATAAGTAGACATATTTGCACTCTTCAGTAATGTTGGTAAAGTCCTGTCTACACTGAGCAAAAGTGTATCATGTTTTAACTTACAGTGGTAGTTCTAATTAGGTCCTCTGATGTATTGTATCTGTAGTTTAGATGGGCCTATATGGAGCAGAACCATTTTTCTGACAGAATTAGTTCTAGAACTTTACTTCTTTTCTAGAAAGCCTGGTACATTTCAGGACCTCAGAGCCATCTGCAGTTTTTCACCTAGAATATAGGGTGACAGAGGTGGGAGAGGCGGTGGGGAAAAAATACCAAGCAATTTCATCTACAGCATGTCAATATTTTAGCCAAGAATGGCTTGTGCTTTCACACAGGGAAAATAAATGACTTTCAGCTTGAGTTTGGTATGAGTTTCTCTGATATTTCCCTTCATAAACGTCAAGGACCAGCCAATAAATGAGCTGTGCAGGGACTTTCACATTATAGCAATGGAATCTGTGGTGCAATTTGGAATTCATCTAGTCTGGAGGGATTTACTTTTTGCTAGAGTTACACCAGGAGAGAGCTCACACTTAGAAACAGACAATACAAAGTATAGAAAAATACATACAAAAAAAGCTTACTTGCTAGTTTAGTTATAGCAAAAAGTATAAAGCTAAGCACTTGGATGTCCTATTACTTTAAGCACAGTGAGAGAGACAAAGTGGGTGAGGTAATATTTTTGATTGGACCAACTGCTGTTGGTGAAAGAGGGAAGTTTTCAAGTTTCCCAAAGCTCTTCTTCTGGTCTGGGAATGGTACTGAAGAATGTCACAGATCAATACAAGGTGAAAATTGAAAGATGTTTCCCTGTTTAGCCATTAGTTGACAGTTATGACCATGAGAAACATTCAGCAGCATTTCTGCTCTGTATTGAGCTATCAATAGTACTGTCTTCCTACTTAGTCCCACAAACTGATCTGTTGAAATTTATCACTGGCCTACACACGTGCAAATTCCCTTTTGGCTCCCATGGCATTACACTCACTTAAGCTCAAGGTTTCTTTGGCCGTTAGTCTGTAAAATTTTAACATGGGCCAGAAATGGAACCTCTCTTCTGAACATCCTCACATTTCAGGCCTGGGGCTGGAGATGGTTCCCTAGGATTGTACCGTCCCATACGATTTTGATACTGGGGTTTTTTTTGGGCGGGAGGGTTAGATGATCCCAAGAATGTCCACGAGTAGCTGTTTCCAGAATTTTAAACACACAATGACAAAAATGTCAGAAAAGCAGCTTATTTTAAGAATCATCATTCTTAAACCCTAGGCCTGATTTGCCTAAACCTAACTGTATGTGTGTTGGATCAGACCCCCACCTCTTCTTCCCATGACTGTATATAGCTAAACTACTGATGATCAATAGAGCACCTCAGAAGCCAGCTACAAAGTTACTAGTTATTGCTAGTAGAACAGAGGAACAAGATAGTGCACCCTCCATCTGAGGATTTCAAAGGAGTCTGAGGGGGCTGTAATTTAGGTGGGGAAACTGAAGCATAGAAAGGTTTCATAACTGTGACTAGGCCAAGAATAGAACAAATGTAGCTTACAGATGAGCCAAATGCAGCATATGTCTGCCCCAACCTTTATTAAGACTACTGGTCCAAGCATGCCAACGTCCAGCTGCCCAGATCTGGACTGAACACAGCATGCTGGGACCTGTGGACCATGCTGGCCACAATTCCATATTAAAGAGGAAGGTGCTTATTGTTTGAGCCATTTTATATTTTCTACCAAATTCTCATTGTTTCCTTCAGTGAGACAAAGTTTGGGGATCCCTGATTTAAAGAATCTGTCTTTAAACCTCACCCTCAGACTGAGGGACTCATTTATAAGATGATACTTCAAGTACTAAGGGTTACTAAGAGGCAGTCTACGAGAGTGTGGGGAAAGAAGTTAATATGGTTCCAAGAGCCTTAAAAACAAAGACATCTGTTTCAGAAGATGTAGGTTTATTGACAGAATTCACTAGCAAGGGACTAATTCACTGACCAGCTCCACCATTTCCGCTAGGAATAAATAATCCCTAGGGGTGTGTCTAAACTACACCCCTCTGCCGACAGAGGGCTGTAGATTAGGCACATCGCTATTGCAAATGAAGCAGGGATTTAAATATCCTGCGCTTCATTTGAATAGAAATGGCCGCCGCATTTTGCCGACGTGGCACTTTGCTGGTAAAAAGCGGCAGTCTAGACAGGGATTGGTCAACAAGGAAAGCCTTTTCCGACCGATCCCTTATGCCTCGTGCAACGAGGTTTACAGGATTGGTCGGAAAAGGCTTTCCTTGTCGACCGATCCCTGTCTAGACTGCCGCTTTTTGCCGGCAAAGTGCCGCGTCAGCAAAAAAGAGGCGGCCATTTCTATTCAAATGAAGCGCGGGATATTTAAATCCCCACTTCATTTGCAATAGTGATGCGCCTAATCTACATCCCTCTGTCGGCAGAGGGGTGCAGTTTAGACACACCTTGGGAATACCAATGGTTCTGGAGGCAAAAGAATAAGTATGGACCTACTGGAAAGGTGGGTGGATGGACAAGATGAAGGATGCCTATGCTCCCCTGAGTGCTGTACAGCACTGTTCTGCCACAGACATACTGTATCATAATGCAGAGGAGGAGGAGAGGAGTGCATTATAAGGGAGGAGTTGATGGACCACAAATTCCAGAAGCCATTCCCCAGGACTGGGAAGCAAGGCAGTCATACCTTACAGCAAAGTTGTGACAGTTGGGGAGTAGTTTTCAAGTCTGAGTTAGGGAGAGGGTTCTGCTTTCTCCTGGGACCCTGCCTAAGTGCAAAGCCAAGTTGCTGAGCCTGCACATGAACAAAAGGATCTAGTCAAGCAAAAGGTTCAAATATGCCTGCTTGGGGTCATGGCCTACTCAATGGCCTCTCTTTACATAGTCAGTGATATGCAGTAAGTGCCATAAGGCTACTCTGTTATAGCCTGATCTAAAGCATATTGAAGACAATGGAATTACAACAGGGTCAGAGCAAAGATTCAGGGCATAATTATACCTTAAGAGTAGCAAGTTGGTTTCCTCCAAACTTCGAACCCTTGGGCTCTTGAAACTTCAGTAGGGCACTATTCACCAAACAGGCAACCACTTTATAATGTATTAAGAGATTTTTGATTTTGCTTAAAATGTGTTTAAAGAAAACAACTCTAAAGTGGACATTTGTTGACATGTTAATTTTCAGCACAGCATGTAGGGATTAAACTTCTTTTAATTGACATGAGGCAGCTAACTCCCTCCCCACGATACTAGTAAATGATGTGCAAAATAGAAATTAGTACTTCACTGAACCATTCTCATGGAGCTAGCAATGTTTCAAATCACAAATTCCCTGAGTGTTGATAATATACAAAGGAATCTCTTCTCCATGACACTAGTTACCTAAGTATTTGGGTATCATCTATTTGTAGTACCAGAGATATGACCCAGAATGGCAGAATTGCAACAGAGTTGCAGGCTGGTCTCCTCTGGTGATCAGAGAACACTCATTCAGCATGAAGAATTTTGCAAAAAAAAAAAATCACGTGACAGAAACAAGACAAGTGTGCCCAAAATAATTATTAGTAAAAGGAGAGTTGCTTAAGTATGTGCATGCCTGTAAAAAGTGATACCTAAAATGTATGCCAAATGATTTTTCTTGTATTAATAATTCAAAGCTCATGGAATGTGACGCTTGACAAGTATGGAGGTTGATGTCCTTCTTTTTCCCCAAAGAGGTACAAGCAGTGACAGGTAGAGTTCATGTTTTCCTGCCTGTATGCCTCTACCCTGTTCTGGATGGACTATCTTTCTGAGAGAGGTTATTGAGACTGCCAGCATGGCTGCCAATTAATGCTAAAAGTCATATGGAACTTATCCACTAGGAATCAATTTTCAGGTAGGGCCCTGAACAGTTGCCAATTGAATAAACTTTGTTGCTGCCAGCCTGAGCTAGATGGGAACTAGCTGATTTAGAAGTGAAAGGCTTCATATGACTTTACCATGCTCCTGGGCAATCCACTCCCCTTCCTATGCAGGATAAAAAGTAATGTAGTTATAGTTAATCTATGCTCTCATAATGCTATTGCTTTGGGTTTCTGTATGTGGCTCTGGGGAAGTGCATGCATGTGACTCTAGCTCCTTTTGCTCTGCTTGATCTAATGCAAAATGTTGGTCATAAGAGCACTCCCCCATTCCACCCAAGTCAGGCAAAGCTGAAGAAATCAGTTCTAAGTCATGCCCTTTCCAACAACCAGAAAGAAAGAAAGGCAATTATGATGCAACATACTAGTATTGCTTCTCAATGCCTTCATTGAATCAGTACATGACTATATTGAGTCATGATGATGCAAACTTTGCAATACAATGTTAGACTGTTTTGTATCATTAGCCATTAACCTGTGTTGCCTGACTCCTTCCTCCCCCCTTTATAAAAGGCTACACCCAGGGCTGAGTCTCTAAGCTTAGGAATTCACTGCTCCAGTACTCTGGGCTTTGTGTATCAGTTATGAAAATAAAATAATTGCTTGAGCCCCAGAACCTCTTTAATTACAAATTAAACACTGGCTATACATCAAACTGGGGACATTCTATCAAGTCTGCATGATTGTGTTTACAGCACATGGCATTCCGAATAGTAATAGGTAAGTAAAACATTTGTCATTTTGAACCCTGATGTTGCTGCAAATGGATCAGCTTTCTCATAGGTTTCCCTCTTTTTCAGGAACAGGATGTAGATTAGACATAATGTTGAGGTTCTCTCCATTGATTTGCATCTTGTATAGTCACCCACACCTATGGAAAGTGGATGTAAATACTACCAAATCAGAATTCTCCTCTCATACCAATTGTACCTGAGCACAAGAGGACACATAGGTGCGAGTCAGTGTGTTTCAGGTTCTCTTAAACCAGTAAGTATGTGCCAAGCCCTCTGACCAACTTTGAACAGTTAGCAATCTAGTCTTAAAAGAAAAGAGTGAAAGCAATTGGAAGGTTAAAACTACCAGTTTAAAATGAAAAAAAAATCCACCCAAACCCAAAACAAAAACCAAGTAGTTGGTAAATTTAGAAAGAAGACATTGCATGCTGGGACATGTGGTCTCTTTACATTACTTTACATGTTACAGAGGAGAGAGGCTGCAAACTGGTTCCATTTTACAGAAGACAGGTGCAGTAATCAAGCACCCCTATGTACAGTGAATACATAAACTTTTGGGGCACTTCCTTATGAATTCAATCATTATTTCCAGCAAGATTTTTTTTCAAAAAGAACATAATGCTTCTTGTAAATCATTTTGCTGTGTCAGGCCAAATGCTAGGTGCCCCATTCCTACTGAAAGTCAATGGGAATGGGATGTCTAATTCCCTTGTGCCCCTTTGAAAGTCCCAGCATTAGTGGGCAGAAGTCATACCCAGAAAAGTATTTGAAAAATTTGGTTATAGGCTCTGATGTAAGTGCAAGGAATCTATTTAGTCACTGCAAATAATTCCCATTTGTCAAGCCATGGAAATGAGCAAATCACCTTACCCGTGTCAAACCCGAAGCTTGGCACAATGTCCACTGTTCCATGAAAGGCTCCAGCCCATGCTGAGGTAGCACTGGCGACAGTAGTAGGGTCTGTCTTTGTCATGTCACACTGTGGAGCAGGAATCCTGGCTGCACGTACTGAAGGCATCAATAGGGATCCATACCGGGGGTCAAGGTGAGAACTGGGGTGGTGATGATGCACATGTGGATGGGGGTGATGGTGATGCATGTACACATCATGCATGTGCGCATATGAAGGGCTAACCTGAGATGCTAATGGATAATGCCAGGATTCTGATGCAGTAGAGGGAGGAGGTGGGGCAGTCTGATGAAGGCTGTGTCCTGGCCAGCTGCTAGGATCTGCTGTCGGGAAGGTGCCTGGTGCAGTGACTGGGAAGTCAGGGTGGACTCCACTCAAGCATGGCGGAGGTGGAGGTTGATAAGAGCTGGTCCAAAATGAAGTTGGAAAACTGCTCCGTTGGCTTGAAATTGTTGAGCTCTCTGGGAAAAAAAAATATAAATGCTGAAAACAACTCATAGATTAGAACTACCAGTTACAAACAAAAGTAGTGGGGTGAAGTAGCTTACCACCAGTTTGAGCTGCACAGGAATAGGTCAGGACCTGTGGAGTAGTCCACACGATGTTCCTTGAATACTTTTGCTGACCTATCCTTCTTTATGATCATCTACTTTGAGCTCCTGTACATCACAAGCCATGGAATCTCAACCAATGATTCTTGCATCAAGCTTATTTCTGGCTAACTAGAGCAAATCATTCAGAAGGAATCCAGCCCTCATTTAGAGGCTTCATGTGACCAAGTGAGAATCCATCACTACTGCTATATAATAAACCTTTACCAAGGCTAGTCAATGGAGGAGATGTCTAAAGTAGGGATGTTAAATATCGGTTAATTGAATAGTCGATTAACCTCATGAATTCTTATGAGGTTAGTTGACTATTCTATGGTCCCCAGTGGTAGGGCTGGCAGCCAGTGCGCTCTGGACCCACTCCCAAGGAGCCCCTTGACACCCCACGCTGCTGCGTCTCTATCAGAGGCAGCAGCGTGAGGTGTCAGTCAGGAGCTAGTCCATGAGGGGAGCCAGTGTAAAAATTAGATCCTCTCCCAGATTGGCTACCCGCCATCCTGCGTTGCTGCTCTGATACAGCCGGACCCGGCGCGAGCCAGAACTGCCTGTCTGCCTGGCTCCTAATACACTTTAAGTTCGGAGCTGCAGCAGGGGTAGGTCTCAGACCCATTGCAAGACAAGACTGAGCCAGGCTGCTGGCCATCCTGCTAAAAAATGTACTGGCAAGGGGGGGGTGGAAATGTGTGTAGTCTATAGCATTAACCTATACGCTTTTGCTTATCAGTTAATTGACTATACTATTAAATCCCTAGTCTGAAGTAGACATTTGCTACTAGTTCTGTATATGGAAAATTGCAGGTTAACAGATCTTGTTAAATTGTTTACCTGATTTGTTGGGGTAGATCATAAATCATCTTATGTTACTTCCTTATACAATTGTTGTTACCTTACAATTTTACTAAAAAACAAGATATGTCCCTCAAAAAGCTGCATGCAAAATAAATCCGTGTTCATGTTTTGAATCCTCCCTCTGTAAAGTTACCAACAAGAACTTTAATTTGTTACACACCTTTGAGTGAACTCCAGGTATAAACAAATTTTAAGAGGACAAGCCATTTAATTGGAAATCTATTCAAAAGTCTGAAATACGTTCACAATTGGGGTTCAATTTACACTTAAGGAGAATTTCAATACCATTGTATCACATTTAAAAATCCCCTCTTTCTAAGGTGTGGTTAGTGTTCTTGATGCAGTCACTAACAGGTCTAGTCTAATAGCTTTCTAGTAGAAAATTCATGTTTCTAAGTATTATTTAAAAGAACAGATCCAGTTTGAACTGAGGGATTTTTTTGGTCAAAGATTGAAACAGATCAAAATATAGGAGTCCATCCTGTTACAAAGGAACATAGTCATAAAAATACTCCATGGAGGAAAAGATATTGGTGAAGTTTTACTTTTCACCAGTCAAGGAATCTTCTTTGCCCCATATAAAGTTTATAACAACACTAATATTAAATTGAAAACGCTCCATTTTTTATAGGAATCCCCAAATTGACTTAGGTGAAGACTTTTTGAAGAATGAATAGCTGCTTCAAAAACCATTAAACTGCACTCTGCTTACTCTAAACAAAATCAGTTTTAAAAATAAAAACTGTAAAATTACTTTGTCTCTATCCCATAAAGACATAGTTATGGGTTGATTCATGATCCATTAGAATACTTCTGTTGACTTCAGTGGTTTTGAACTAAGCCAGTATTAATGTTTGCTTCTTGTGTATGAAATAACTTCAGTCACTGGTAATTTACTTTGGCAAATGCTATATGTACCAAAGCAAAAGCTACCTTCATTCCAAACTACTTTGACTGTTACCGGGCTATTTAGTAAAATATTTTTATGTAATCTTCTTCTAAACCACTTGATATTAGAAAATCATAAATTGCTTCTGAAATATGACTGCTGTAAGCCCTACAACACCACTGTGACATAGGTATTGTCTCCATTTTACAAATGGGCATCCTGAGGTACAAAATTTAAATAATTTGCCTGGAAAGTTTGCAACTGAACTGGGAACATTTGCCCCACCAGTATATTCTCCCTTGTGACCCACTTGCCTCACTCCCAATCCTTCATTCTCATTACTAGATAATACATTATTATTTTATTCAGTTTATTGCCAGTATTTTGTGGAATACATCCCTGGGTTTGGGTGTGAATTGGAAATACTGTAGTTTTAATTAGTGCTGATAGAATCCAAATCCGAACCACCCCATAAAAAACAAATAGAACAAACAAACATACATACACACAACCAAGCAAATATATTTCTGTTTAACTGCTAGGCATCCCTTGCATAATTCAGATTACTAACAATGGCATAAAGACCTTCAACCATTACATTACCAATCTGGCTGAAAACATGATGGGAGAAAAAGTTTTAATATAATTGATCTACAACAGATCAAATGTTTGATTGTGCAATCCAGTTCCCTTTGAATAAGAACACCAATGGCAGAAGTTGGCTCTTCTTGACAGCCTCTGTTGAAAGGCCCAGGAACTGAACGGTGCAGGGAGGTCTCTTGTGGACAAGATGGTCTCTACCACTCAGGATAGAAGCCTGACAGTGAGAAATTTGCACTTTTGCTGCCTGAGCTCTCACTGCTAAGTGGATAAATAGTAGGACTATCAAGCCAGCATTTTTATGAGCACTATGTAAGCAAATGACACTACCAACAAAAATGTCTATTATACATTCTATGAGCCTTTCAGTTGAGCCACAGCCCAAAATAGCACACATGGGAATGTCAGTTTCCATTGTAGTTTAAAGTTGTTCTTTCCCCTAACTTTTGAGAATGAGTGAGCATAACCTATCTTTACAGACACTACAGTGTCAGATACCTATGACAGAATCTACATACTAGACAATCATTTCGCCAAGAGAGATACCAATATGGCCATCTTGTTGTTAACCTGACACTGTCCCTATGGAAAAAAAAAACAGCAAAATTACCACTCAGTTTACATTGGCCTCCGTAAAAAAAAAAAAAACAAAACAAAAAAAAACAAAACGCAAACCATGTGCCAACAGATAAACCACAGTTACCACAATAATTTCCTTTTCTATACTTGAAGCGGGAGGTAACAAGAGGAGTGCAATATTTGAGATACCAGAGTGGTAAACTAATGGAAATTGTTAACTTTTTAATGATAGTCAGCATGCAATGCATTGCACTGAAAACATTACTCTTCAGTTACTGCTAGACGAGAGAAATTTTCAGTTTTGAAGAATAATAGGAAAAAATACCACTAATCCTAAAAACTTCTTCCAATGTAATCCATGTCCAAAATTTCAGGGATTTTGAAGAACCTGTGTTATCCAGGTTTCTGAAGGACAAAAATGTCTGACACTAGTGCTAAATTAATTACAGTTCAAACTAATAATTTTTTAAAATAAATTATTATACCATTTAAAAGGACAAGGGCTGCAGCTTCAGGGAGGATGTTTAGTATTTTGCATCAATAAGAAAAAGCTTGAATACCTGTCTGAAGTGCAAAACTCAATTCAAGCTAAACAACTAGCACCTCACCCCCATCTTGAAAGTGGGAGCACTTTAAATATTTTCTTAATCCAATTGTTATGACTCATTCAGGATTCAGGAGAAGTAATGCAGGAAGAATCATGTACAATACACTCTACCCACTCCCAAATTTTTCTCTGTATCTTTCCACCAGGCAATTTTTAAATGCACTGCTTATTTCATTTGTTGACCTTTTAAGGGGTTTGTTGACTAAGAAATTGAATGAAACTCCAAACAACCCTTGATTATTATTATTATTAATGTTAATGTATCCAACCTAACAAAGCATCAACTTCCTCCACACAAACGAATATACATTAGCAGAACTAGAGCATATTAACTTTAATGAATGAAATGGTAGACTGAAATATCAGAGTGACTATATTTTTCCTTCTTTCAAACTAACACACTAAGGCTATGTCTACACTGGCAGCTTCTTGCACAAGAACAGCCGTTCTTGCGCAAAAACTTGCCTGCTGTCTACACTGCACGCGCGTTCTTGTGTAAATAAATTTACAGTATAGTGTTGTAAAACAGGGCTTCTTCCGGAAGAGTTATTCCTCTCCCCACAAGGAATATGCCCTCTTGCGCAAAAGCTCTTCCACAAGAGGGCAGTGTAGACAGGCAACATGAATTTCTTGTGCAAGAAGCTCCTATGGTTAAAATGGCCATCAGAGCTTTCTTGCGCAAGAGTGTCCACACTGCCATAGATGCTCTTGCGCAAAAGCACATGGCAGTGTAGACGCACTCTTGTGAAAGACTTTTTGTGCAAGAACTCTTCCACAAAACAGTTCTTGCGCAAGAAGCTGCCAGTGTAGTCGTAAACTAAGGGTATGTCTACACAGCAAAGTTATTTCAGGATTCCAGAGGTATCCCAAAATAGCTACCCCGCATCTTTTGAACACGTCCACTATTTCAAAATATAGAGGATGTGCTATTTCACCATCCCTGTAAACCTCATTCTATGAGGAGTAAGGGATGGCTTAAAATAGCACATTATTTCGGAATTTGGCACTGTGTAGACAGCGCCAAATGACGAAATAAGTTATTTCGAAATAGACTTGAAATAAGCTACACAATTTGTGCAAATTGTGTATCTTATTTAGAGTTTCAGGTGCTGTGTAGATGCACCCTAAGACATTAGTTTGTGCATGACAAAAATCCATTTCATTCTAATTTACCTTGAAAAACAAATATGCTATTTATTTCTCTGACTGGAAACTGCAAAATTAAAAAACTCTTTTCAGCATTCCACTAGGGCACCTTTACATTAGATAAGCTGGTGCAAAGGGACCAGAAGGGATGCTTACACTTCTGTCCCTCCCCCATTCATGGAATACTTTCAGGGCAGAAGAATCTCTTGCCAGAGACAGATTGTGTGGGGTATTCAAGGTCAAGAGTCAATAATGGATGAGGTATTCTCATGCTAGGTTACTCTGTACCCATGCACCAGGGTCATGGAGGGAGCTGATCAGGAAATAATTTTAAGATTTCAAAAAATGTCCTATTCTGCATCATGACAAACTAAGACCTGTTAAATATTTATTATCCTCCCCCCCCCCTAAAAAAACCCCACTGAGACATCCCAGAATATCCTATAGCTCACTGGCCAGTGCTATCACACAGGAGGTAGGAGATCCAGGATCCAGTTCCTGTGTTTGAACTGGAACTTGAACCCATAGTCTTCCACATCTCCACCAGGGTTTTGACTATTCTGGGGCACATGGGTCTATCTGTTTCCTTCTCTCATCCTGGACATGAGAAATCTTTCCAATTAAAGTTTCTTCAGAACTGACCATTTTCCACAATAAGGTTTGGTATGTTTGGTTTCAACGAATTGGCATTTTTGGACACAAGAAATTGGAATATTCTCAACAAGCTCTAATCATGGAACCAGAGAGAGAGAGGTGCTGGAGAAAGTATGAAGAGCATTTGATGCCATAGATGTGACAGACTCTTCCCATCCAGCATGGAATGTGTGAGGTCTGCACATAGATCCGCTCTCTGCAAGTTACAAGTATGTAACTCTTCATCTTTCTTTGTAACTATAGGAGTATCTTATTCCTATTCAACTCAACAGAAAAACTCCCATTGACTTTAATAGTGCAGGATCAAGTCCTACTTTCTTCCAGCTCCACAACCATTTTGATCCCCCTTTTCTGAGCTTCCTTCCATTTGTTAATATCTTACTGGCAAGATAGTCCTTTCCCATTATTTTCCATTTCCCAGAGATGTTCAACGGAACATCCCAAAGATGTTCAACGGTGTAATCATTATTTCTTTTAAACAGCTGAGAATTTCATTAATATGCTGTTTGTTCCTTCTCCCAGATCATTAATTAAGATGCCAAACATGATCAGGCCCAGTACAGATCCCCGTGGTATATCACTCATCCAACTTAACTTGTTGTCATTTCTAACCACCCTTGGCTCACAGCCCTTCTGCCAACTTCAATCCATATCACAAGAGGATTTAAATTATTTTTGAGTAAAGTTGTATGCAAACACTGTATGCAAAGATTTGTTTACTAAGATCCAAATATATCTACTTCTCTGTCTCCATCCACTAATTTTGTAATCCAATCAAAACAAGCAATCCAGTTTGTCTGGCAAGATCTGCTCTTTATAAAAAAAACTCACACTGCTTATCTGTTCATCCCTCTAGAGACATGTACTTATCTGTCCCTTATTATTGTAATACCCAAACTCCTCACACTTTCTAGTGTATTTATGATCATGATACTGCAGCATGGTCACACTGTACTATTACCTCCAATTTACATATGGGGAACAGACACAGGTGCAGGCTACAGCTACACTACAAGCTTTTTCCGGAAGAGGAAATGCAAATAGAGCGCTCATTTGCATATGTTGTGCTCTCATTTGCATTTTCTCTTCTGATCATTTTGCGGAAGAGGTTTTTGAGGAACAAGAGCTCTTGCGAAAGAGGGCTTTTTGGTGCAAAAAGGCGCCATCTACACAGCACTTTTTTGTGCAAAAACCTCTTCCTCAAAAAGGATCGGAAGAGAAAAATGCAAATGAGAGTGCAACATATGCAAATGAGTGCTCTGTGACGGACCCGCACTGACCAGGGCCGGGGGATTACCCCCCCCTCCCCCCCCCCCCGGCAGGGAGAGGACAGGCAGGTGGCCCGGCCGGCCGGAATAGCCCCGGCCAGGCAGAGAGCCGACATGGGGGAACGCGCATGGCCCCGCACCAAAGGGGGCGGGGCCAGACGTGACCATGACAGGTGCGCCGGGAGCCTGGTGAGTGCACCGGTTACGCCGGACCGCGCAGGGCAGGGGGCGGAGCTCCCAGCCCCGGCCAGTGCGTAGCAGGGCATAGGGACGCCGGGGGGGCGGGGCAGGCGTCCCTGGCGTCCTGGCCCAGGCCGTTTCAAAAGAGGCCGGGGGAGCCAGCAGGGGGGGGGCAGGAAGCAGCTGCCGGACACACCCCAGGAGGACAAGCATCGCACCTCGCTGGAGGGCAAGAAGGCTGGGGTTGGAGCCCCCAGGACGCCAGCCGAACGGGGCCGATGGCTTGGGCGCGGTAAGTGGCCCGGGCGAACCACCCGGCGGGGCATCAGGGAGTGGAAGAAGCCCGGGGCAGGGCGCTTCTGGTGCCCGTGGGCAGGTGAGTTACAGGGATAGTCCCCACCTGCCGTGGAGGGAACATGGTAGTTACCCCCACCTTAGGGCCCCGGGCTGGGACCCGGTGGAGAGGGCAGGCCCGGGTCCCCCACACCCCTCCCCTTTGGCCGCCGCTCCGATCCCCTCAGCCAATCCATCACGAGGTCACCCCGTATCCCCGAGGGAGCCGGGCAACCAAGATTGTGAACAAACCACTGGACAACCATTACCCCCTTCCAGGGAGGACCTTGCCTTGGAATAAGCCCCCCCCGGGGGGGGCCTCCCCCCTTCTTCCCCCCTTTTTCCCATGGGACCCATGGACCCCTGAAGGGGCCGGGCAGTGAGTCCGCCGAACCCCGGCGCCGCCGTATGGCCGGGTGATCGCACTCACATCCCCTGTCCCGGGGAGCAGGCTCCGGGATAAATGTATGCTGGACTTAGACGGTGGGTCTGCTGAACCCTCCTGCCCCACCGGGAGGGGGGTGCTCGCACCCGTTAAATCCGTCACGTGCTCCATTTGCATTTCCTCTTCTGGAAAAAGCTTGTAGTGTAGCCATAGCGAGGGAGATCCAGTGATCCTATCTATGGTCACACCGGAAGACTGGCAGAGTGGGGGCATTGAACCTGGGTCTCCTGAGTCCCTGGCTACTGCTCCTTTTCTTCTGTGGCCAATTTTTTCAAACATTGGGGTTTTAAAGTAAGCCTTGGATCTCACAGAAGTTCCTTACAAAGCCACATTGGCTCATTCTTGTTCCCCCACCATATTCATTTGCCCCACTGAATGCCAGGAGGAAGTTAAAAAGCCCGTATCCTTCCCATCTTTGATTCTTGCTGCCTGCCTATCATTTCCAGCCATTCACCCATCATGAAATTCCTTGCTACTTCTACATATTCTGGAGGGAAAGCATATTTCCACCAAGACTAAATCAGCAAGATTCCAGCCATAAAACAGCCTATGTGGTAATGAAAGAGATTGACTGAACTAGCTAGACATCATATAGCAAAACTCGTGCTTTTCTTACCTCTCCACAGAGGACTCAGCCCTGCCTTGCTTTTTGAAAGGGCAATTTCTGGGTTGAAGCTGCTGGTTTGGCTCAAAGCTCTTGAGAAGTGTTCATCCACTACTGACCCAATGTCTCCCTGGAAGTAAGTGAAAAGGACACAGCGAGAGTTAAGGTATTCCATCTCAGCAGGCTGGTCTTTCTCATCTTCCTCCTGTTTGCTGGGAAGGGTCACCTCCAGGGATTCTTGCATCTTGTTGTAAACAGCTAACTTCTTCTGGGATTAAAAACAAAACAAAACAAGAAGATGCATCACTAGTGGCAGTTCATAGAAGTGCAACACCCAGTTTCCTTAAGGGACATTACATATCTTTAATGTATACATTGCATAATGTCTTAACGGTAAAGCTGGTAAAAAATAGTAACATTTTAATGAACATGTTCATAAAAATAGTGCAAGAAGACTAGATGGGGAAACTAAAGTAATCCAAACAAACAAACAAAAGGCCCCATGGATAGGATTCCATATTCTGTTGAGGTTGGACTTAATACACCAGAAGTCACGGATCCAGAAATTAATGGACCAATATTGGTGTGACAGATGTCAGTTTTAATTGGTGGACAAAATAATGAGGGGATGAATTATGCCACCCACTTTTTCCCTTTCTGGGGTTCAGGAGAGACTTTGGAAACAAATCCCTTCATCCCAGTACATCTCATCCCAGTTCACCTTGACTCAACTCGGCTTCCCAGCGTGTCTCATCCAAAATCAACTCAACTAACCTTCTTGCACCATATGGCGGAGGAATTAGAACAGGTGGAAGGATTAGGCCTTGCTCTTGTTCAAGAAACTTTGTTTTTTGCCTCTGAGTCCTGAACGTCATCGTATCATTATGATATCTGGTCCTCAGTCCATCACTGAGGATACTGAATTGTCAGCACTACAGAGGTACACAAGATCCTGTTCTCTCTCCCTTGCCTATTGTATTACTTTCTGCCCTGCTGTGGTCCCACGCTATCCCTACTTTATCCTATTAATCTATACTGCATATAATACCACAGGGATATGAGATCGCTCTACCCTGACTTGTCTGAGGAGAAAGGACCCAACCAGATAGCCTGAGTCCAAGCAACAGGTGCCCCAGCCAACCTGAAAGACTAAAGCATCCATTCCTAACTGACTATCCTCTCAGGGTTCCAAAAATATCAACAAAACCTGTATTTCCTCCATCTGTCTCTCTTCTAGCTTGTGTCTGTCTAACTGTTAAAAGCATCACACATCAGGACTGAGAATAAAATTAACCTTTCTCTTTCATCAAAGAAATGTGTTAATGAAAATGAGAGATACTTATATTTTGCCTCCAAAACCGGAGAGACTTGAATAGGTTTTGATTATTTGTTTCATGTAGATCACTCAAATTCAGTTTCAGTATATTTGTTTTACTATTTTGCGGTGGGTTGTTTGATCAATAAACTCTCACGTTTAGAATGAATTCTTCTGAGTGTTTGCCAAGAATCCAAGTAAACCAGGACCTCGGGGGGGGGGGGGAGAGGGGCAGGAGAACCCTGAGCCTACCACTGTTTTAATGTTAGACAGTAAAAGGGTTTATAACTCTTTGGGCCCCTGACATTAATTCACAGACCACCTACAGAATGAGTACTACTACACGAGTTAAAGTGTCAGAATCTGACCCCCCCCTTTTAGAAATTTCATAGCAAAGAGTGATACCACTGATAGTAGAGAAAACCTGTTTTCCACCCCTATTTGAGCTTCTGTTACATTTTTCTTTTTACATAACAATTTGTTTAAAATAAAAGATAGGGATAGTGACAATAGCCAAGTCAAAAATAATTAAACATAATTTGAGGGGGAAAAGCTTTAACAAGCCCCAAACAATAAATACAGAAACTTTAACCAAAAAAAAGTCAAAAGCTTATGAACAACTATTCCCAACTCTTTGCTCCCTCAAATGAAACCAAAATGTCAGAATAAATATGTGTGAAGATCCATTTTGCATGGAACATATTTTTCAGATGTTCCACTTTACAGCAGTTTTCACAGAAGGTAAGCTTTCCACAACCAATACGCTGTAGCAGCAAAAAAACCAACTCTTCGCAGAGACAAGATTCAGCAACACTGACATGATTAAAGTGCACATGCATCTGTCCTTAGCAGCTTCTTTTTTAAAGTTGAGCTTGACTATTATAATTTGGTTGGCAACATTTTAGCACCATCAATATCTTCTCAAGGTTATGGCTCTTACTTTTTCCTACTCATTTATTATTTATATGGCAAAGTTTGGTTCCTAGATAGATTTATGATGTAGAAGGAAGTTCATAAACTAACATCATAAGTCATGCTAGATTTCTTTAATATTTTATATACACAGAAGCTCTACTTCAATCTGGCAAACTACAACAGCAATTATAGTTGTGATTTTTAAAGAGGACAGCATTTAATTACTGTGAAATAAAGTAGAAACACAAGCAATTGCTAGAAAATGTATCTTATGTAAATCAATTCACTACAATCTTTATAACCCAAATACTGCAAATGGAACTAACAAATCTATAAGCTTGAAGTCCACAATCCTATAAGAGTCAACATACAGGAGAATCTAGTCTTGGATTGTATCATTAAGGTAATGGTTTAATTGACTGAACACTGCAACAATGAAGTAATCATTCAAATTCTGATGGTGTTACACTAAATGATTGTTGGAAATTCAGTTCAAATTAATAGAGGACAAATCTAAGAGATTGCTTATTGGAATTTTGTTCGTTTAGACATAGAGGAACACATTTCATACCAAACCCTGTCCACGTACACACACACAAACTGGAGGAGAAAAGACAAATGAAATGTGCAGAGGAAAATAGCAAAACTCGAAATTATTTCATTTTAAAAGCTTTACTTTAAAAATTAAAAACACAGCTACCTGTGTATTACATAATGTCAGACAATTTTTAAATGGTGGAGTTTGGGCAGTAGATGTTATTAATATTTTAAAAAATATTAAACAAGAAATTTCATAAAATGTTTTCCTACTCGGGCAAGACTTTCAGGGAAGTTAATATTTTTGTGTAAGCAAGCACTGAATGATCAGGCCTTAATACCTTTTATGGGGTTATAGAATTTACAATATAATATACATATCTTCTACTATCTTCTACTTCGTACTTGTGAGAGCAACATACCATTACACATACTCTAGAAGTGCAGATGAATCTCATTTCTCATTATAAACCAGGCTAGAAGTATAGGAATTTTTATTTTGTGTCTGTTTTAAACCAACAGAGAAAGATTTATAGATGTCTAACAGATATTTATAAAGTAGGGCTGATATCAACCCTAGACCAGGGGTAATGAATAGGCCTAATCCAGACTACCAGACACTTTTGAGTGGACCCTGAAATATTTTATTATCGATATTTTTTTTATTTTCACAAGAGTCTGGACCTTGACTATACTTTGACCAAGAAATTTGGACCTTGACAAAAAAAAATGACTATTCCTGCCCCAGACTTAATAAAGTGATTATAGAGCACAGTAGAAGGTGATATATATTGTGGATATATCATGGTTATTTACACTGCAAATGTGCGAATACCTATGGATACACACAATTATGTAGACACACAGTTTAATATAGCCCCTGGATTGACTTAGTTTTCAGGAAGGAAGTCTTTCAGTGTTCCTATAAAGAGACTGGAGTTCAGGAAATTAAAATTTATCTCCAGAGCTGCTTCTCTGTGCAGGAATGTTCAACTTTCCACAGTCTAAGAATCTGATTCATTTTCCATTTCAAATCCCCCCCCCCCGCATCGCTCCCCAACCCCATCCAGTCCACGAGAGGAATGATCATAAGTTATTCTAAGGAGTTGTTTCATTCGTTTTCGAAAACACAGAATCTTTAGTGTTTCTCTCTCTTTTTAAGTCAACAGTGCTGATTATTTGACAAGTATAAGCTTTTGAGCACAGATTAACATACAATCATTGACAGTCACAATTGATGGATCTTGCAAAGTTAAGAGTAGGAGTTCTATGTTAAAATAAAATGTTAAGGATTCATGAATGATTCTGTTTACCTTTATGAAAAGACTATTGAACAAGTTGGAGTTTTTTTAAAAATCATATGCTTATGTTACACCACACATGGAAAGCTTTCAGACAATCATAATGCCAGTTATGGTCAATCTTTTCTTTACTAAATACAGCATTGTATTGAATAAGAAGCTCTAATGAGATCACTTTATGGTGACATAATATCTCCCTTTTCAGAGGATATTTCCTTAAACAGAAATCAAATTGTACTCTTCTCATTCAAGCTTCTGTACATGACAGCTAACTGGTGAGCTGCTTTTTTGGAAGTTAGTACTGTAGTGATCTCCTAGTGATCTAATTTGTGAGCATTTATATTTGCACTAGTGCCTTTGGGGATGTCTACACTTGCGCACTCTTTTGATAGAGGGATGCAAATGAAGACATTCGAAACTGCAAATGAAGCCGGGATTTAAATATCCTGCTCTTCATTTGCATAATCACGTTATGGCATTATTTTGAAATAGCGCTATTTCGAAATACAAAACACGGTGTAGATGCAGTAATTTTGGGAGAATACCTTTCTTCCGAAATAACCCTTATTCCTCATAAAATGAGATTTAACAGTTATTTCAGAAGAAGGGTGTTCTCCCAAAATAACCGCATCTACACCGCGTTTTGTATTTCGAAATAGCGCTATTTCGAAATAGTGCCATAATGCGATTATGCAAATGAAGCGCGGAATATTTAAATCCCGGCTTCATTCGCAATTTCGAATGTCTTCATTTGCATCCCTCTATCGACAGAGGGTGCAAGTGTAGACATATCCTCCGTGAGCACCAGTGCTATTTCAAACATATGCAAAATTCTTGACCATTGGCTGAATTTGCCTGCCCATATATTTGCCTGTTTTGGTTAAACAGGTAGTCTTCTCTTTTAGATGCAATGTCATGCTTTTGACGCTAAGTAATCCCACCCAACATACTTCCAAATTATGCCCAGGTCTCTGATATGCTCATGTAACTGTCATAACATCCTTTCCATTTCCCTGACTTCCTATTTGTTTTGGAGATTTATGGTCTCTGGAAACTATGTCTCTGTATGGGCCAGAAGGTTGAATTAAAGTTCAGTTTAGCACACAAGGAACAAGGGTGGTCAATAAAGAAATCTGGTCTCTGCAGTAACCTGCTATTAAGATTAGGTCATAGACAAGGAATCCAACACGACATTTAAAGTAATGGGTCAACCCATGTTCATGTGCCCTTGGATCTCTGGACAAATTTAGCCTTACAGAGTAGGCTGAATAAACCAAAAGCCACCATTATTTTTTACATCTATTCACAAGCAGGCCCTTCCTATGGAGAGGAGGAAATAGGGTTCTTGATTTTTAGATCTTACTATGCTTAGTTTAAAAAAAAAGTCTATAGCAAATAATTAGTAACAAGTGAGCCTTAAATGTGAATGTTCAGGTTGGATGGGCATTCAGAGTTTTGGATAAACACACTACGATCAAGAAATTAAGCTGACATAACTAAACTTTCTGTTCGTGTAAATGGAAAAAAACTTGTGCAGCAAGACTGATGAAACAGCACATAACCCCCTCAAAAGTAAAAGGCCTGTCACTCTAGCAGAAGCCACCAAAAGAAATTGTAGCAAAAAATGTGGGTGCAACTCTGTGAAAAAAAGTGGCTTCTGTACATAAATAAGAAAGCATTTAACAAAACAAGAAAAAAGATTCTCAAAATATGAAGTTCTAATTATTATAACTGCAAATGAGTGAGCAAGGAGATGATGAACATATGGAGAATAACTCTTCATTGAAAATTTAGTGTAATTTTTTTTTTTACCAGATCCTTTGGTAAAACAACAATGCAGAAAAAAGAGAACTGAGAATGAAACAGTTAAAAATACCCTTTGTTAAACAATATGTTGCAGTAGTGACCATATACAATAAATTAATAAACTATTCTCGTGGAAGGATGTAGATATCTGAATTAAGCAATATATACTTAGGGATAATACATTTTCTACAGGGACACTGGGTGGGAAAAATACTGATGGAGGATACTGCACCTCTGTCTTTGGGCCACTGTCTCAAATCTCATTTGAGATGGAATGAATGGAAGTAGGTATCATCAGACAATATGTTGGTGGCCCATGAGAAATGGAGAGGCTCCAAAACCCTGGTTGGCAATCTCAGCCAAAATTTCAAGAAGTGATTAGCTACCTTTATTGCTATGCTGTGTTGATCAGGAAAGTGACTGAAGGAGTAAGAAACCACTAATTCAGAGGACTAGAATAAGAGGGGCCATATAGTTACTTATATTGAAAAGACTTGGCAAGAAACTCATTCTAGCAACAAAAGCAGGAATATAGCATGCCAGCCCATATACCAATGATGATGGGACTGCATAAGGTATAATTTGTGGCAGGAGTTGGCCAACTATATAATGTAACCTTGGAGGATGCTTTTAAAGATGAGCCATATGAGTTTGCTCAAAAATTTGATGTTAGTGGAAAGGCTCCCATTGGACTTGAATCAGATCCCAAGGAAGACTTTTGATAAAAACAAGACGACATATTTAATACCTTGAATATTGTGGAATCTATAAGCATGGATTCTGTCCACACAATACTAAGATCAATATATCCCTAGTATATCAGTCTCACACATATGCAGTGCACTTTCAACTTTTTTTGGTACTTTCGCAGGTGGATAAATGGAAAACTCAATATGCAGGCAGATACATAATTCAGGGTTGTGCCTCTTTTTCACTTATCCAACCTGGTACTTACCATGTGCATGCATGCATATATGTGAATCCCATCTATTTTCTTGGACAGATGCCCTGGATCTAGGTGAAATGAAAAAAAAAAACCCATAACCCAAGGATGTTAAGACCCAAACTCCATTGAATGTTAATGAGTGTTGGGTTCTAATCCCCATAAGCAGTTTTAAAAATCCCATGGCACATTAATTTAATAGAGGGATTTTTTGGCTACATAATTATGAAAGTTCAGAAATTCTACACTGATTTTAAGGTACACAGAAATACAGATATAAAGAAAGCAGAAGGATTACCCTTAAAGAACTTAAAAAATAAATCTAAGACTTCATGTTTACATGCAACAAATACATGATATTCCAAAATTTTAAATCATGGGATTACTTTAAAAGAAGATTCCATTGCATTTTTATTCCACTTTTAAAAAAAAGTATCTTCAAAATCCTTTCACAGCACAGATGTGACAACAGTTAGTGGTATGCCAAAAGCACACTTGTTAACACACCTATATAGTACCACTAAAAAAAAAAGTGAGGGTTACCTTTCCATATAGTTATTATTGGCTAGATCTTCACCTTGTGTAAAACAGATTAGTATCTTTAGCTGAGGAACTGGCTAGGTCTATTAAAAGATGCAACCCTCACAGCAAAAGCAAGCACAGAAACTTTTGTATGCCACACAGATTTTATTTTCCCCCCAAATCCTTCCAGATGCCTAAACTTCAGCAAAAGGAACATACCACCAACACCCTGTAAGCAATATGAAACTCCAAGGCCAAAAGGAATGCAGTACAGATTAGTCTTCTTTATCAAAAATTTATATTTTTATTCCCAATTGAATAGCAAAGACAACAACAGTTGTGTTGGGTCATTAGAAATGGTAGGTCGAGTTCTTGAAAATGTCAAGGATGATCTCCATCTCATTAGCTCTAATATACAATTTTGTTTTTTAAGATGTCCCATTAATGGATTTAAAAATTCTGGCAAAGAAGAAATCTCTTTTAAATAGTTCTCATCTTTAGCAAGCACTTAGAAGAGCATTAAATAATGAACAAAAAAGGAGGAATAAAAATCCAACAATAATTATACATTTAAAAAGCATTAAGGAGTGGTTAAGCAATCAAACTGCTTGATTGGGAGAATATTCCTGGGAATATGATTTTGAAGGAATCTGGGTGTTTTCTGCAGTGTTAATACCGTCTGAACAACAATTTATTCCTCTGTGATTGTATAGATGGAAGAGAAGCCTATTATATAATTTTTGTGTTTTATTTTTAGGCACTGGATCTTAGGACATGACAAAGTAAATGTATGAGCTGCTCCAAACTTCACAGCTGTTAGAATGTCCAAAATTCCTAGTTTGGTTAGCTATAGAACTGTTCTACTTTCTAGTCCTACCACTTGAATTTCAACAGTTCATTAGGAACCCTCTTATTCCAATAGAAGTAGTGTAAACTAATTATGGAAAGCTAGTGCAAGTGGGATGAACAGATTCAAAACAAATCATTGATGTAACTATCCTAGAAAGAGCGTGTTTTGTATTTGCCGTAACCCAGACATTGTATTGGTTCAACTCTATGTTCACTCTTCTTGTGTATTTAATACCATCCTTTTTACTGTTAAAGCATTAAAATAACTTGACACAACAACAATTCTCTTTATTAATGAAATAAGATACTAGAACTAAACTTTCACTGTGGTGTTTCTAGGACATTTTATAGTTAGCGGAACTTCTAATGGATGAGCAAACCACTGATGTTTAAAACCTCTGGTATCTTTACATGCAGAATGCAAGACCATTTTTCTCGCCATCATTTGAAGACAATCACAATCTAAAGAATAAAGTAGCAGGAATAGTTACATCAAACTATAGTTTACTTAAAGCTAATGACAGTTTAATGTATTTAATTATAAAAGTATGGTGTACATTACACCAAAACTCTAAGAAGAATGCACCCAAATCAGACAAAACCATTTTCAACCCTAATTTTATACTTTTCGTTCTTCCAGTCAAAAGGAGTATTTTTATTTTCCATATATATATTTTTAAACTTAATAAATACAGATACCAGAAATAATTTAAAAGCTAAAATTCCAAGGCAAGTTAGAGTCTTCCATTTTGTAAGCTCAGACATAGATTTGAAAAAATCAATTTGAAAGCATGTTACAATGGATAAAAACACCAAACTTTCCTATTGACAGTGAACAACATGAGCAACCTGGAAAAGTCAGCCTTCATATAATTTCGGCAAAAACTCTCTCTCATACACACACACGGCAATAAATAAAAAGTAAACAATAACATTCAGTAGGAATTTTAATGTTTTTGCCCATACTTGTGTCTCCCAGGCAAGTTGATATTAGGAGTCACTTCCCATGTACGGAGAAAACAATTTTCATGGATTATAATGATAAAACCTTATGGAATGCAGCAACAACCAAAAAATGTATTCTCAGATGACTACATTAGGGCCAAGTCAATATTAGTCCCACTTCACCCACGCACTGCATAGTCTAAAAATGCTGTCAGCCTGATAAGAATTTCCTGATTCAGATCACCAAGTTCAAGTACAAAATTGCTTTAGCTGATATTCCAAAAGAGCAAGGTTTTGTTCAGAAAGAACTCTTACCTCCTCTAACATTTCATAGACTTTAACAGCTACCCCAGTTGCAAGTAAACAGGATGCTTCTTATAAAATAGTCTGTCCTATCCTTATATCTTCAGCTATGTATTTGCACTTATGTGCCTGAGTATAGATAATATATGTGATTTTTGGTCCCAGTGTAGATTTGATAACCAAATGCAAGTAACCATTAACAATAATGCATAAAATACTTTTATTTAAAGCATTAGGCAATAGTGTGTAGGTTAGCAGGGTGTACCTGGGAAAGAAAAGGGGGAACGGAGGAGTTGGCTTCCTCCCATCCTTAAAATGAGACATAACTTTCCAGGTTTAAAAACCACCTCACTAACTCCTAAGAAATGTTTCTTTCAAACACACTTGCCCAGTGCTTAATTTGTGTCAGGATTTGCCAGGGCTGCAGGCAGGGACCTCTAGGCTTGGCACTTCATAGCCTCTATACCTCTGGGCTTGCTGTATCAGTGATGAAAGTTAAAACAAAGTCCGAGTCCAGGCACCTCTTTCATTACAAATTAAGCCCTGCGCCTTCTCCATAATATGACATGCCAGATATTCTGGAGAGTGCTATACATGTCTCCCTTTAGTTGTCATTCATATTTTACTTTGGTATCTCTTGCTGCCAACTACATTCCTTGGGACTGGTGAAAAACTGCCAGCTAACTCACTCCTTCCCCCAAAGGCAGGGCAACCTGCTGAGATTCTCTCACCAACCCGACCCCTTCCCTTTCCTTTCCAGATTTCTCCCACGTGCGGCTTTATAGGCACAAGGTCTCACCGACATGCCACGCAAAACCCTGTCCCGAACTTCTTCCCCCACTCTCCCGCACTCAATCCAAGCCTAAGCCCTGGGATCAGAGAGAAACTCACCACACCAGCCTGCTCCCTGCCGCTTCCTCTCTCCCGGCTGTCATCGCAGGCTGGCAACCTCCCCTCGGTGAACTGACAGCAGGGTGTGGGGAAGCGCCCCCCCAGGCCCGCCCCCGTGTGCTCGGAGCGCCGCATGCTGCGGGGATGGCAGACCCCGCACGCCCAGCTCTCCGCACCCAGCCCAGCTTCCTGGCCGGCCTGGGAAGGAGGAGGGGGGGGCTTTGCTAGGTGCCCCGCGCTGGGGGAAATTCCTCAGTGGAGTGACTTGGGGGGTCGCCCGCACGGGGCTGCCGAGGACAGGCTGGGAGCTACGCGGCGCCAAGTCCCCGGCCCCCGGCCAGGACACAGGCGCACGCGGCGCAGCCAGCCCTCACAACACCCGCACCGCACGCGCGGACACCGCTCCGCCTCGCTGCCGCCAGGCAGGTGGGGCAGCCCCAGCGCGAGGGGCGCTGACGCTGCCCCGCGCCCCCACGGCAGCCTTCCGCGGGCCGCATCCCCCGTCCCCCCCTCGGTGTCCCCGCAGCGCCGCGGCTCCTGCTCCTTTGGCCGCCGCGCCCTCCCGCGGCTCCCACCCCACGCCCGCCCCCAGCTCGGCCCCGGCGGCTCACCTGCTGCTGGTTCTGCGCGGGAACGGAGCAGTAGGCTGCTGCCCCCACCGGGCTTGGCACATACTGAGGCGCCCCACACGCCGCCTGGGAATGGGAATGGGAATGGGAATGGGAATGGTGCATCACCACGTCCGAGCAGCTCATGGCAGCGGCCGCGGGGGGCCGGGGAGCCGCCGGCGCGCCCTGCAAGCTACTCCCTGCGCCGCTGCCCTGCGCGGCCCCCTGCTGCTGGGCGCTGGGCTGGGCTCTCCCCGGCGGGCAGGCGGCTGGCCACAAGCGCGGCTGAGCTCTGCAGGCAGGACTGAGGCGGCGAAGCCCTCATCTTCAGGCGCCTCGGGTCCCGCTCTGACACTTATATAGGAGCCCGACGGCGGGGCAGCTGGGGAAGCGGCGGAGCTGGGCGCATAGCGGCGGTGGCAGCGCAGCCCCGGGGAGGCGGAGTGGGGTACAGCGCCGCAGCCGCTTATTACCATACACACAATGAGCAGCCCCTGGCTCTGCCAATGGCCAGCGCCCAGAGCAGGAGGGGGAGAAGGAACCGAAGTCCCGAAACTCCGCCCCGCTGCCTCCGGATTGGATCCAAGTTTGCCTCGGGGCAGCTGGGCTGGCAGCTGAGTGGACCAGAAAGCGGACGGGTGCTCGGGGAGTGTTACTGTCCTCCCGCCTTCAGCTTGTGGTCCTGTTAGATGTTGGGCACTTTTGCAGCCGCTGGAGCACCACCAGAGGATGGCAGTGGCATCTGGAGGAGGGCTGGAGCTGACAGAAAGCAGTGCTTCACACTGCGGAGAGAGAAGCTAGCTGTGGGATCGGCTGGGTGCTGTCTGCCTTTCGCATGAGCGTGGCTTCTTACAGGGATAATTTAGTAAAATACTTTTACCGTCTCACCTCAGAAGTTTGGGCCCCATCCTGGACTGGATTCATTTCCCCCAGTTTTCACTGGCAATTAGTTCAGTTGAGAGCATCCCCCCTCCCCCCATGTAAAGAGAAACCTCATAAATCTCGGGGCCATCAAAAGTTGGTTGCCTAGTAGAAATGGGACAGGCGATCTTTAAATACATGAAGCTAAACTGCACTGGCAGTCTTTAGAACACTTTAATGTAGTGTGAAGCAATAAGGTAGCCAGATCAATGTGTCCCTTAGTGCAGTTTCATTGTAAATAATTTATTTTACAGCTTCTTACCTGACCCTTTGTTCCAATTGCACTTGTTATTCTCTGGAAGTTTGGGGAAAGAGCAGAAAAAGGAATACTTTGTTTCATAGTCAGATATACGGTCTCCTCCAGAAATGCTGAAATAGTTTATTGTGAGTAATGTTGGGGACACAGCGGGAAATTTTTAAAAAATGTCTCAATATAAATACACTACAAATATTCAGGACTAGAAGGAGAAACTTTTTGAACTGCCTGAAAATGAATCCAGAGTAAGTGAGATTCCTTGCAACGGGGGTTGTCAGTCCACCGATGTATTTGCCATACAGAACAAGATAAGAAGTAACTTAGATATACTGAATTATTCTTCTTTGCTGTGCCCACTAGTGATAATGTCCCAAATGCTGCAAACATATTTGTGCTTACATTCATTCATGTGAATAGTCCTATCCAGTTATCACTTTACTGCAACAGGACTATTCACATGGACAAAGGTAAGCATGTGTTTTGTGTTTGCAGGTCTGGGGTCACTATACATAGATCATAGGTATCATGGATATTTCCTTAAATGAGATTTGACTTTTATTTTGGACATCAGCGACTGACAGGCTTGAGGGAGTTATATATATATTTTTTAAAATACTTAGAAATACCTCATTTGTTTCTTATAAAACACTTAATTTTCCCCCTCAACATTAAGTTTCATAATTTCTACATCTTGTGAACGGGTCTCCACTAGGTGCTAACTTTGAAGACCACTAAAAGCTTCACCTAGGGCAGAATGCAGCTCTTCAGCCTTCAGGCAAGATGAGAGAAAATACCTGTAATAATCTGTAACAGTACTCTTCACTCTGCCTGGGCTCCCAGTTCATGAGTGGGTGAAATTCAAGGTGCTGATTACTATTTACAACTCCCTAAATATTCTAGGCCCCATTTACCTAGAAAAAACCCCTACCCTTGGCCCCTCTATGACAGTTATACTAAGAATGAATGTCTTGGCTATCTGTCCTAATAATGAAATCCATGGGATCCATATGCTATGGATTCTCATTAAGGAGTGCCAGCTTCCAGAGTTCAGTGCTGCTGGATATATGCCTCATGCCAGCCCGGACATCTTTGCAGTGAAGTGTAAACTATTTTTGTTCAAATATTTCATTAAATGCTTAATCTGCTGGCACTTAATCTCCTACCACTTGGACTACTAGATGCTATCCACCTTTGCAGATCCTCACAGAGAGGCTGTGTTGGTTGCTGCAAAGTATTGGGAAATATTTCCTGGTTTAGGTAAGATGTTTTTTAATTCAATTCCAACCTATGAAAAGTGCTCTCAAGTGTCATGGTAATGAGGACAATATATAAATACTTAGAAAAATAGTACTTATCTACATTAACATTTAAGTAAGGTCACGGTCTTTATACAGTGTCCATAGAGTGCTAGGTTTGTCAAGATATTCTGGTTCTCAAAGCAGCCCTGAACCAAAATAAAAAATATAACTTACTATACCAAGGGAAGATATATTTTAGCATAGTAATTTAATGATTTCTACATGTAAAGCAGGCAGGAGGCTTATTGAAGAAAGGAAAATACATGTACTATTTTACAAGAAGCCAAAATTCTCAAATATTCAGTTATTGCATATTCCACATTGTTTTTTGACAGGGTCAGTTCAGTTTTATGGAATGGTTCTTAGCATTTGCTTTCAGGTACAAAACAAGGGCATGATTCATCATGTCAAGCAGCAGAATGAAACAATTAGCAGGCAGATGTTTGATATAATGACTCAAACCACTAATAAAAATAATTTTGCCATGATATAGTGTATCAAATCTGTAGTGTGGGGATATTCACTGGTTTTACACTAACATTATCTTCTTTTGATTTTGACTGACCTTTTCTAAATTCAACATGCCAGATTCATTCCCAGTGTAACTTCATTAGAGACAGCTGGGATCACCTCTGGAGCCCATTTTTTTTTTAAATGGTGCCGCATTAGCCATCCTCCAGTCATTTGGCTGATTTAAATGATAGGTTACAAACCAAACTTAATATTTCTTGCAATTGCACATTTGAATTCCTTCAGAACTCTTGGGTGATTTCCATCTAATCCTGGAGACTTATTAGTGTTTATCAGTTTGTTCCAAAACCTACTCTGACACCTTAGTCTGGGACAGTTCTTAAATTTGTCACCCACAGTGGGACTGACAGCCATCACAGGCCCCAGGACAAGGTATGGGGAGCCTGGCCTCATGCCCCTGGAAGGGGCGCAGCCTCAGGCTGAAAGGGTGGGCTTGAGGGAAGGCAGCTCTAAGTGCTGTCTGTACTGCCACAAGTGGGCCCTTCCATCTCTCAGAGCCATGCGGAGCACCCAGCATGGCGCTCTGGAGGTCATTCAAAGAGTCTCAGGGCACTGGCCGCTGCTGTAGTAACAGCAGCAGCAGCCAGGAGCTCTGGGCCCCTTTGAATAGCCAGGTCCTTGCCACTCCCTGTCAACAGGTCTGGTCACCTAAAAAGAATGGCTCAGGTTTGAGAATTTCCCTCACATCCATGAAGATCAATGAGAAGAATTCACTTCATTTCTCCACAATAGCCTTAACTTCCAGGAATGCTCTTTTAGCATCTTGATTGTCCAATGTCTCTCTGAGTGTTTAGCAGCCTTCCTGATTCTGATGACCTTACTTTTTTAATGATTATTTTTAAGTCTTTTTCTTCACATTCTTTTTTGGCCTTCCTAATGATATTTTTATACTTCACTTGCCAGAGTTCATTCTCATTTCTAGTCTCCTCACTAGGATTTTACTTCCACTTTTTAAAGGATGCCTTTTTGCCTCTCACTGCTTCTTTTACTTTGTTGTTTAGCCACATTAGCACTTTTTTTGGTTCTCTTACTCATTTTTTTAATTTGGGGTATACATTTAAATTTAGCCACTATTATGGTGTTTTAAAAAAAGTTTCCATGCCTCTTGCAGAGATTTCAGTTTTGTCACTCTACCTTTTAATTCCTGTTTAACTAACGTCCTCATTTTTGTGTAGTCCCCCTTTCTGAAATTAAATGCTACAGAAATTTAATGCTTGGGAATGTAGATCTTGGGCTCAATGAATGATCAAAGTCCATTAATCCACAAAACAGATACATCATAGGTATTGATGATGGAAGCTGTCCTATGCTGCTCATTTCAGTTTGTCAACCTCACCTCCAGGGACTATGGACATGATCCAATAAAGTGAACTCAGCAGGATCCTATCCATTGAATTCCATGGGCACTGGATCAAATCCTGTAAGCAGGCATAAGAAGATACCTCATTTCTGTCTCCATTCAAGCCGTGGTATCTCAGCTGAGATTGCCAATAAGGAGGCCATTTAGTTCCTGCTGGTGTCATGTGAATTACCAGTCCATTGTGAAATGAACTGATACCAAGCAGCTAATTCTGCATAAGCCAAACAGCCATCAGGTGGTAACAATTTATGATTACTACTAACAGAAATTACTTTCATGTGCATTGTGTAGTGTTTGATTTTATAAAATGTAGCCCAGTTAAAAGGTCCTTCATGTAAAGGCACATAATTTTATTTATTCTTTTTTAAATTAGACATGACAAAAAGACTAACAGGAATTTAGCACCTTTAATATGGAAGTATATGACTCACAGAGAAGCTAATTAAATATTCCTTACACTTAATTCCAAAGACTACAAAACATCCAAACTAGAGATAGACTGCGTACTCGAGTACTCATCGGGTGTATTGTTGCACCAAGGCTGAGACATACCATCTGATGATCTCACATATAAATATCTAGTCCCTTTGTAGGGTGATTGCTTTTTGTGATACAAGCACAGATGCAGTGCTACTTGCAGTACCTTTTTTAATTCAAGACACGGAAAACTGTCACATCTGTCTATCTGTGTAACCTTCAGCAAGCTAAGCAAGGACTGTTATTCATTTTAGTGCCCAACTGCATTACATTTATCCTAGCTATAATGTTCTGCATTACCACTGAAAACATTTGGCTCCCAAAGAAAAAAAGAAGGAATTGTGTCAAAGGTCCAAATTCTTCCGTGAAATGTGAATAATTTTCAGTGAATTTAATGGGAGCTGAGCAGATGACTTTCTATGAGGAATCTGACTCCAAAGCCCACCCATCTATACTGGACTTTTTTCACGTCTCTTTCATATTAGTGTATTAAACATGATTCAGTTGGCTGAATCTTTGAGCTCTCTTGCATCTGCTTTGTATGGTGGTGACATGCAAAGGAAGCAAAGAGCTAAGCTAAAGGGGAGGCTGCGAATTTCTTCTGACAGAGGAATCCTCAGGTGGCATGAACGTGGAGTAGCTGGTTCTATACCTCTTGACCTCCTACTGCCACCTTGGGAGCCTGGTTGAATCATACATGGTGCTCCATTAAATCTACAGCTATCCTAACTTAAAGCAGCTGCAGGGCTGTTGCAAGAAACTCTCAGGGCCATTTTGGTTCCTTGGACAGGAATCAGGGGTACAGAAAAGTGACTTATAGCTACCTATCTTCCAACGCTAAGGCTACAGTGAGTGCATGCACATAAAAAAAACCTTTAATCCTCTTTTCCATCCTCTCTAAATCAGTACCACCATCAGACAATATCTTAGCCAGCTATGGCAGATGTGGTCTTACCCAGTTAGGCTGCTTTAGTGAATTCTTCATGCAAAAAAACCAACTCCTGCTTAATAGTTAAACAAACATTCATTTTCTTTGTTCTTTTTTTCCACTCGTTGCAAGTAGTTTCTGTATAAATTTAGCTAGAATTATCCATTGTATTTAGGGGTGTCATTAATGAACATGATAGAACTTTTGCTGAACAGACCACCTTAGAAAGATGGGAAAGTTTCTAGTGACCTGAGGAATGGAAAATTTTTACTGCAGGTAGCACTGCAGTATTTTGAATATCAAGTACCATTTTCCATTTCTGGGTATACATGCTGCAAGTAAAAGAAAGTTGTTTTGCTGTTACAAAGTAAAGTTTCATAAATGCACTTAACTACCCATAACAAATGTCTCTTTATTTGTTCTTTCAGCAAAAATATGCAATAGAGTAGTTGGATAATAAATAGTATCATTTACTGCCACTCTAGATTTCATCACAATAGTCATGATTGTTACTCTTCTTTCAATTTCTGTCATTACTGTTTCTTATAATTGCAGGAGTTCAGTTTTCTGTTTAGCTCTTACTTATTTACTCATCTTCTGAAGCAGTTTGTGTGTCTGGTGGGAGAAGAGTTATTCCAAAAATCCTTCTTAAGTACTTACTGTTATCTGTTTCCTACTATAATTAAGTTATTAATACATAAGAGGAGCTGAACATTATCTTCAATACCCTTTCAGTATTAACCCACAGGGAATGGAAGTTGTGTGAAAAGAAATGAACAATATTTAGAACTTATAGTCATGTGTATCTTTAAAGTACTATTATGTAGTTAACTAACAACACAGAACTATATAAGTTATTTATACCAGGGATGTGAATGGGTAACCAGTTAATCAATTATCCAGTAAGCATCACCCTTACCGGGTGATGTTTACCAGGTACTGATGCCCAGCAGCAGCCCCCGCCCATACCCCAGTGGGACTGGGAACTGGCAGCAGCTCCCCCGCCACGAGGTGGAAGCCTCCTCCCACTGGTGGTGGCAGACCCAAGTCTGGAGCCAGGAGCCTCCTGATGCCAGCAGCAATGGCAGCAGACCTGGGGCTGAGGCCAGGAGCCTCCTGCTGCCAACAGTGGTGACAGCCCCATCCCCAGGGCCATGAGTCTCCTGATGCTAGTGGTGTTGGCAGCCCCAGCCCCATGGCTAGGGATCCCACTTAGCTGGTTAACCAGTTAAATGTTAAATTAAAAAGCCTCCTGTAACAGTCTGTTTGAGGACATTTACCCAAACTAGGGTTGTCAGGTGTCCAGATTTCGGACAAAAAGGGAACCTGGCAGCATCCAGTCCACAGAAATCTGATTACCTGCAAGTAACCAGCCTCCATCACTGGGAGATGGGTCAGCGGGAAGAGCAGCAGCTGCTGGAGTCAGAAGGAGAAATGGAGCACTCAGAAATGGCTCCAGCAGAGAGAGAAGTACCGGTGGCTCTTCTGTCCTACCCTAAGAGTGCCCCCCCCTTTCCCATCTTTCCCAGTTCAAATCCCTGATCCCCAGAGTGCATCTCTCCCACCCCCATCCCAACCATCCTTAGAGCCCTGCTCAGATGGTGAGTGGAGGATGGTGGTGAGAGTAGCAAGCGACGGGGTTGGAGGGCACGGAAGGAGAGGAGTGGAGGAGGGGGGCCTTGAGGGAAAAAAAAGAACATAACAACAGCCATCCTGGGTCAGTCCAAAGGTCCAGTTAGCCCAGTATCCTGTCTTCCGACAGTGGCCAATGCCAGATGCCCCAAGAGGAGCGAGGGATGGGGTTTCAGGGGAAGATGTGGAACAGAGAGCTGGGGGGAGGTTCCAATCGGTTGTATTGCATTTTATATTATTTTTAAATACTGGCATTCATAGATATGAAGTGCTCACATTTTTAACATGATCATTCCATTTTAGAATCTGTCTGCAAAATCAGCCATGTTGCTATTTGGTTCCAAAAGTTATTCCTTTAAAACTGAAGAGGCATAGTCTGCCCCTTCTACCACACTGAATAGTGTCATCCTTTGCTTGCTAGGCATTACATTATAATTAATGGGGCTCCTGACGCAGGAGGAAGATTAGCTACTTATTTGCCCCTCACCCCCTGCTCAGCACAGTATCTGAGCACCCACCTCACAAGCATTAATACTTTGGAACTTTTTAGGGAGCTGAGAGACAGAGAGAAGTTCAGACTGCCCTGGGTCATACAGGCCGGGTCAGAGCAGGGAATCAAACATAGGATCCCATGTCTTAGGCTACACTCCCCCAAGCACTGGACCATCCTTCCTCTCAGTTTTTTCATTCATGAGACTAAGTGAAGAGAGACAGAATCTGGCCCAAACCGAGCGGATTTTCTGTCACCCAACATATACACAGATGTCAAATGAATGAGGGGGGAAAAGCACTGCAAATTACAAACATGAGATTTTCAAGTTACTTTTGCTGTCTCTGAATGTGTCAGGTGTTCTAAATTAAGGACCTTATTTTGATTCCCTTAGTCATGATAAACAACTTTGAAATCAGTGAAAATACTTCTGACATGATGTGCTACTCAGTGTGATCAGAATCTGGCCCTAAAAGTGGATAACTGTTTTCATTTTATTGAACAGTATAAAAAAATCTGTACTACACATACATGGCTTTCTAAAGAAGTGTACACATTCACATTCCACCCAAATGTTAGTCTCCTAAAATTAGCTCTTATTTAGAAGTCATGGAAACAAAAATAAAATACATCTGTCGACAAGCCTAAAAACCAGGAGCAGTTTGTGTAAAAATCTTTTCCCTTGCTTTTCCTTTCCTCCCTTCACTGTAAGATACATGTAGAAAGTAGAAAATTCTTTTTAAAATAATGTTTCTTTGAGGCAGTTGTGGTGTTCACTTTAAAATGTACACATAAAAGAGCCATGACAAAATTAGTCAAGAGTTCTGACATTTTGTGTTCATAATAACTTGCTCATTTATCAGCTCATATCCTAAAAGGACATTTAGGCTACGTCTAGACTGCATTGCTTTTTCAGGCTACTGGAAGTTTCCCGAAAAAAGCAACACCATGTCCAAGGAACGTGTCCGCTTTTTCGAATTTTTTTTCAAAAGAATGGACGTGCCCTTTCGCCATCCCTGTAAACCTTGTTCCATGAGGTATAAAGGCTGGCTTGAAAGAGCACTTTTTTCCAAAATTTGGTGCCGTTTAGGTGCACCAAATTTTGAAAAAGCCTCTTTCGAAATTAAATTGAAAAAAGATACGCAATTTACATAGCACAAATTGAGTATCTTTTTCAGATGTAAGAGTGCAATCTAGACATAGCCTTTGAGATCTTTACAGATTAGAATACATATCGTATGGTGGAACAAGTGATCATTTGGGCTTTTGTTTCAACATGCATCCATATCAAAACTAAGCCTAACAAGCAAAGATCTGCGCTCCTCAATCTGATCATGGAGACTAAATTAACATCTCACTAGCAGGGCCGACAGCCACTGCAAGCCCTGGGCAAAATGTGATGAAGGGCAACTCTGTGCTGCAGAAGGGGTGGGGCCTTGAACAGAAGGGGTGGGGCCTTGAACAGAAGGGGTGGAGCCAAAAGCAGTCAGTCCTTAGCATTGCCCAGCCCATGGCACACACACACACACCCCCGCCTTGGGCCTTAGAGCCCTGCGGAGCTGGAGGCAATTCAAAGGGGCCCTGGTCTCCAGTCACCACCACTGCCACAGTAATAGTAGCAGCGGCTGGTAGCTCTGGGCCCCTTTGAATCACTGAATGCCAGAGCAATTGCACCCTTGCTTTGCCCATCAGTGGGCCTGAATCTCACCACTGCTCTGGAGATCTAAAACAGATGGATAGGGTGGAGTAAAGAAGCTTGCATACCCACCGTGTATGCTGCAACTCTCATCTGTACACAGAAAGTACTTAATTCTCTAGGACTGTCATTGCCACAATTTTCATGAGCATTAGATTCACTATTTTCTTTTTCTTTAAAACGCCCAGTCTTGATTCGCACCCTATTTAGTATTGAAGTCATGAAAGCCCTACAAATTCTCACATATCAATATCCACATCCACAGATGAGGATATCAGTGGCTCATTTCTGCAGATGTGGATATGAGTACCAAAATTTGTATGTGGGCAGGGCTCTTTAACTTACAGCCCAAGCTGCAAGAAGCAGAAAATGAAGGTTGCTCACCTGTGACAGGAGTTCTTTTGATGGGATGCTTTGGCAGTGCATCAGTTTGTATTGGTATCTGCTTGAGTGCTCTCACATGCCCTCCACCTCCTCCTGTCCTTTTCCTGAACATTCTGAGGGTGAGGCTTCATGCTCTGCTGTCTCAAGTACTTCCATTGCCTTGTTCGGTCAAAGATTGCAGTTAGGAGTGTGAGGAGGAGGGAAAGGTGGACAGGGAGTATGAATGTGCAGAGTCCTTCTTGAAGAGCTGATTAGAGGTGCATTAAATTTCATTTCCTCTTCAAGCGGCATGTGCAGAGTCCCATTCATAATGCGACTTGCTAAGCAGAACGATCATTTGAAGAAACTGACATGTAGAAATAGTGAGAGAAGAAAAGTGCCACTGTACCCAACTGAGCAGCCAGTAAGCACTAGGTCTCATGTGTAATGTTTTGTAAGCATATGAATATAACCATGTAGTAGTTCTGCATATTTTTACAATGGGTATGTGTATAAGGCATGTCAAGGAGGCTACCTTTGCTCTTCTGGAATGTGATGGATTATCTGCTAGCAGAGGGAAAGAGACTAATTAGTGGCAGCTCATTTAGTGTTTATGAAGGAATTGCATCACCTTTGTCATTTAGTTCACAAAAATAAGGTTTGGTGACATTCTAAACCCTATGTAGAATGCTGAAGAGGTTTTAGCATCTGATGTCTTGAGTGTTGTTTTGCATGAAAGCGTGTGGAGGTCTGAGAAAGAATACTAGAAGTCAACTTATTTTTATCTCAATCAGTTATCACCTTAAGGCAGAGACAGAGAACAACTAGGTCTTTGTGGAAAATCATCAAGGGTGGATGAACCATCAGGACGTGCAGTTCATGGCTTTAATGAATAATATATTTATTCATAGGTAAAACAGTGAATATTCATTCATAAGGACTATGTTAAGTTTCCACCATGGAGCGGAACTTTGACTAGTGGATGGATGTTCAGTAATCAAATTTGTTTACTGTGTCATAAGTAAATGCAATACTATTATCAGTTAACATGTAGTAAGCTGATATGGATGCTAAATGAGCTTGCAAAGATAAGGAGTGACCAGAAAGTTTCAGGTGAAGCAAATATTCACAGATAGACTGAAGCCTGGGCTATATTATTAGAAGTCCAAACACTAAACATTTCCACTTGAGGTCATAACACTTGTCAATGGTTTCCTGGAATTTATAAAAAATATATTGCACTTGCAATGAATAATACCTCTCTAAATTGCTCAGTACTATGGCCTACGCTGCCAGGAACAGTGAAAAGGGCCTGGTTGATAAATCTGGCTGTTTCACTGATATACTGCTCTGGAAAGATGAAGGAGGTCTAGCAATCACTTGTCTTGCTCATATTGGAGAATGCATCATTATTTTAGCTTCATCTTTAATGTCCTTATTACTTTTTGGATGAAAGGAAATGGGGGAAGGTGAAGAGGAAACATTCACAGGTTGAATAGGAACACATCCAAAATGGACTGTCCTCTCCTTCTCTCAAGCAGAACTCTTAGCATTTGGCATTGTGTCTTGTTGAAAACAGATTTATTTCTGTCTTAAGTCACAAGCAAAGATGTCATCCATCCCAGAAGTCTGTAGTTCTTTCCTATGCTGCTGAGTTGATCTTTTAGATTGCATCTGTAAATGCAAGGAAGGCTCTTCCTGGAAGGAAGGCTCTTCCTGCTTTAAAATCCAAAAGTGCTTCCAAATGAATGAGATTTTTTGCACAAGACATAAACGTAACCTTTTTCAATTTATTTTGAGTCCCAATTTCTCAAAAAGGGAGCACATGCAACTTTTTGGACAGGCTTTCTTGTGATGTCTTTAGAAGCCAACCATCTGCATATGTATATACACTCATCTTAGATGTGTGTCACGATAGATAAGCACTTGGTAAATATACAGTGGGTGGCAGAAAGGCCAAAGGGAAGGCTCTCGACGTATAATGATTCCCTCCCTCAAAGAAGCAATGGTATTTGCAATGTGAATGCCTGCCTGATGTGGAAATATGTACCCCATAAATAAAGAGCTCTGAAATACACTTAATGGAAACAGGGAGACTTAAAATGCAGAATTTGAACTTCCTGATGGAGGATTGTCTTCTCAGAGCTAAGATGGATCAGAGACTTCTATTCTTCTTTAGAATTAGAAAGAATCTGAAATGGATTATTTTTTCTGTGAATTCCTTTGGAATGCCCTGTATATGGGTCCTCCTTCCAAGAGAAAGCAAGCCTCTCTTCTTGGTAGATTGTTGTGAGCAGGGCCCCTATATAGGGAAGGAAGTGAGATTGGTGTACTATGTACTATTTCACTTTCCTGTGGTAATGATACTTCAATAGGCAAAGGATTAACAGTCATGGGAGAATGACCAATTAAGATGGTCTACAGCTCTCTAGTTTCATTCAAGCCTAGAATCTACTGCCTGACACAGAAGGCAAAGCTGTGTAGGTGGAGCTTGAATGTCTTCCTCCCCTGCTGCTCTTCAGCAAGAAGTTGTTGGTGTTGATAGTGGTGTCTGTGTGAAATACAAAGCTGAGGGTGAAGAAGGACATTGCTGTCTATGTCATCCAAAGACAGGCACTTCAGACCTTCTCCTTGATCCATCCCTAGCAACATACCTGTTGATCATAGAATCATATAATACTAGGACTGGAAGGGACCTCGAGAGGTCATCGAGTCCAGTCCCCTGCCCTCATGGCAGGATCCAATACTATCTAGACCATCCCTGATAGACATTTATCTAACCTACTCTTAAATATCTCCAGAGATGGAGATTCCACAACCTCCCTGGGCAATTTATTCCAGTGTTTGACTACCCTGACAGTTAGGAACTTTTTCCTAATGTCCAACAAAAACCTCCCTTGCTGCAGTTTAAGCCCATTGCTTCTTGTTCTATCCTCAGAGGTCAAGATGAACAAGTTTTCTCCCTCTTCCTTATGACACCCTTTTAGATACCTGAAAACTGCTATCATGTCCCCCCTCAATCTTCTCTTTTCTAAACTAAACAAACCCAATTCTTTCAGCCTTCCTTCATAGGTCATGTTCTCTAGACCTTTAATCATTCTTGTTGCTCTTCTCTGGACCCTCTCCAATTTCTCCACATCTTTCTTGAAATGCGGTGCCCAGAATTGGACACAATACTCCAACTGAGGCCTAACCAATGCAGAGTAAAGCGGAAGAATGTCGTCTCGTGTCTTGCTCACAACATACCTGTTAATGCATCCCAGAATCATGTTTGCTTTTATTGCAACAGCATCAGACTACTGACACATATTCAGCTTGTGGTCCACTATAACTCCTAGATCCCTTTCTGCCGTACTCCTTCCTAGACAGTCGTTTCCCATTCTGTATGTGTGAAACTGATTGTTCCTTCCTAAGTGGAGCACTTTGCATTTGTCTTTATTAAACTTCATCCTGTATACCTCAGATCATTTTTCCAATTTGTCGAGATCATTTTGAATTATGACCCTATCCTCCAGAGCAGTCGCAACCCCTCCCAGTTTGGTATCATCTGCAAACTTAATAAGCATACTTTCTATGCTATGCCAATATCTAAATCATTGATGAAGATATTGAACAGATCCGGTCCCAAAACAGACCCTTGCGGAACCCCACTTGTTATACCTTTCCAGCAGGATTGTGAACCGTTAATAACTACTCTCTGAGTACGGTTATCCAGCCAGTTATGCACCCACCTTATAGTAGCCCCATCTAAGTTGTATTTGCCTAGTTTATTGATAAGAATATTATGTGAGACCATATCAAATGCCTTACTAAAGTCTACGTATATCACATCCACCACTTCTCCCTTATCCACAAGACTCATTATCCTATCAAAGAAAGCTATCAGATTGGTTTGACATCATTTGTTCTTTACAGATCCATGCTGGCTGTTCGCTATCACCTTGCCACGTTCCAAGTGTTTACAGATGATTTCCTTAATTACTTGCTCCATTATCTTCCCTGGCACAGAAGTTAAACTAACTGGTCTGTAGTTTCTGGGTTGTTCTTATTTTCCTTTTTATAAATGGGCACTATATTTGCCCTTTTCCAGTCTTCTGGAATCTCTCCTATCTCCCAAGATTTTCCTAAGATGATAGCTAGAGGCTCAGATACCTCCTCTATCAGCTCCTTGAGTATTCTAGGATGCATTTCATCAGGCCCTGCTGACTTGCAAGCATCTAACTTTTCTAGGTGATTTTTAACTTGTTCTTTTTTTATTTTATCTTCTAAACCTACCCCCTTCCCACTAGCATTCACTATGTTAGGCATTCGTCTCTAGAACTTCATTCATCCTTGCACTGAGCTGTTAGATTTCCCACACATGCTCTGGTTTCAGGGGGAAGACAGAAGATCTAGGCCATGCATGTCTTCTCCCTTGCTTTAACGTCTATTGACTCAAGAGAGGTTCTCACTCTGTGATTAGTTAATAGCTAATGTCTTTTGCCTGAAAAGGCTTTTAGCCAATTTCCTTGCTCTTCAGACAGATCCTTAGCAAATAAGGTCATTTTCACTTAGAGATGGTACTGACACTTCAGAAGTATGGTTTGGTAGATGCTGGTGTGGGCCTATCAGCTTTCTTGGAACCAGCAGTTACACAAATGGACAGTTTGGCTGCTCGTACCTCCTTCAGTAGTAAGTCTTGGAGCAGGTTCTGATGCACCTTGCAAGAACTCAAGGTTAAGGTACTGCAAATTGTGCATTTTGAAGGAGAGTATCCTTCCCCCCAGGCAAGTTAGACACCTTGTATAGATATAGGTATGCAAATTGTGGAATATATCAGGAGTCCTACTAGCTTCTTTCTCTTCAGATATCAGTCTGCACAAAGGAGTGAGAACTAACATTTGTAACTTATTCTAAATACAAAATTAATCTACGCTAAACCTAACTGATTAAGAAATTTAAGGCACTGAGTTGTCGAAGGAGGATATGCTCCTAGAATTTACCAGCCCTGCTGCTGCTGTGACTGGAAGGGACAGAGGCAGCCAAACATCATGCCTACTCTATAGCCTTGTGCTCAGGAGGCATGGGGGTGACCTCTGCAATAGGCACTGTTAGGAAACATTTATCATCACAGCTGCACCCGTGTTGCAGCCTAGGAATGGGAATGCATAGGGGCCACTTGAAGAATGCCGGTATTCCAAGAAAAGATATCACCAACAATTTTATGCCGTGCCATTTAAAAATTGTTGATTTGTAAAAAAATAATTGTTTTATAGTAGTGTTCCCACTATCTGTGTATCAGGGAGACAATGACTGGGGCTCAGATCCACACACATATTATGTATGTTTTTTAAAACAATATTCAAAGTTGTATTGCCTTTTTCCATTAGCTTGTGTTGAATACAGGAAGTACACTAATGGAGAGATGAAAGGGACCCTTCACTTCACAAATGGAATTGATAGAGACAGGAGTAGAGGAGCTTCTGTATGTCACAGCACTAGTATATTAAAAGACTATAAAGTATAAAAGCAGATAAGTACAGAATTAGGATTGCTGATTCATCATAAATTCACCCCATTGTGTCCAAGTATTGGCAGATGTCGGATTGGCAAATTTTCTGATCAATATAATAAACTATGATATTCAAGCTAATGTGAAAGGTGAAGTGACTGTTTTAACTTTTCGTTTCCTATCTTTTGACACTTTAAATTGCCTTACGTGATTTCAAAATAATGCCTTACGTGATTTCAAAATAATGGACGGCTTGTGTAGAAATGGAGCAGTTATTTTGGGATACCTCAGGTTTCCCGAAATAGCCATGCAATGTAGATGTACCCTGGGAAGGGACATGATAGCAGTTTTTCAGGTATCTAAAAGGCTGTCACAGAGAGGAGGGGGGAAAATTGTTCTTGGCCTCTGATAATAGGACAAGCAGCAATGGGCTTAAACTGCAGCAAGGGAGGTTTAGGTTGGACATTGGAAAAACTTCCAAACTGTCAGAGTGGTTAAACACTGGAATAAATTGCCCAGGGAGGTTGTGGAATCTTCATCACTGGAGACATTTAAGAGCAGGGATGATCTAGAGAGTGCTTGGTCCTGCCGTGAAGGCAGGGGACTGGACTTGATGACGTCTCAAGGTCCCTTCAAGTTCTAGTGTTCTGTGAGTCTATATCTGATGCATGTTCAGTGGATTTTCACTTACTCTTGCAGTCAGGGGTTGACCTTCAATTCATGTGGTCTTGCTCCTGGATGGTGCTAAGCATTTTGGTCCTCATCCAGCACAGCACTTAAACATATTCTTGACTTTAAGCATGCAAGTAAATATATTGGCTTGTAAAATCAAACTGTGTGTGTGTGTGTGTGGAATGCCACTTAAGTTAATGGGAGTACCAACTACACAGGGATGGGAAGTTGGTCTTTCAGTTTTTCCATGCGTCATAGTTCTCTCAGATAACCCTCCCACCCCTCCCAAAAATACCATCTGCAATGTTTCCATGTGTACACTGGTAATAAATTCACAAGATGTATTAAACATTATCCACAAAAGGAAGAATGCTGTCTACCTTTATACTTAGACTGAAGGCTAAATTTTGCCTCCATCTGAATTTGAGGGGAAAGGGGGCAAAGCACTGACTTCAGTGTGGTTGAATAGATAAAACTGAAGTGCAAGGGTAGAATACGTCTATCTAGGGTTAAGGAAACATTAAAGAAAAACATAATGTCAGAGAAAAACCTCCATCACGCTTCAAGAATTTCAAAACTTAATCTGGAGTTTAAAACAAATTTTCACTTTAAAAACATACTCTCATTTATAAAGTTTGCAGTGTTGTTGTATCCATACTGGTCCCAGGACAGAGACAAAACTAACGAAAGAATATCTTTTATTGGATCAGCTTTTGCGAGAGACAAACTTTTGAGCTACATAGAGCTCTCCTTCAGGAAGAAGAGCTCTATGTTGCTCAAAAGCTTGTCTCTCACACCAGCATAAGTTGGTCCAATAAGAGATAATTACCCCACCCACCTTGTGTCTCTCATAAAACTTAAGAAATATTTTTGCAGTTGTGATGCAGCATTGTGTCCACTAGATGGACCTAATTTTCAAAAAGTTAAATGTTTTTTCTTCGGGGTTCAACTCCTATGTTCATGTGTTTCTAAAGTAGTCATACACAGCATTCCTCCTTTTGTGGGTAACATTTAATACTGCTTTCAGTGTAAATGGCATATATTGAAACAATTTTCTGATTGCATCGTTGCGAGTTTCTTTATGCTGGATGAAGCAAGTACTGATTGTTAGCATTCCTCAGGTTGCCTAGAGATCACAATACAAAAATTGTTGGATTCTTTCCATAGCTGTGATAACCCTATTACATGAAAGCAGTACTGCCAACCTCAAGTGATCAAAGTTTATGAGTCAGCCCTCCCAAAAAATCCCATGAGATTTAAAATGCATAGGGGTTCTTATTTGCCTTCTTGCTTTTTAATCTTTGGGGTACACTCTAGTAATATTTTCATGTGTTGCACTGTAACCATCAGGATTCAAAATTTGCCTATTTTTTTCAAATGAAAGCTGAGTTTCCTCACGTAATTCACTCCAGGATCTGGAGCTCAAGGAGAACATCAAATATTAAAAGACTTGTAATAAAAGAAAATATACATAGAGCTGGCAACACAGGCATTCTGTCTGTTTCTTACCATTTCCAAGCTATTTATTTGTTTCGCTTGCACACGTGCACTTAGAATCCCACTTGGCTTAACTTGCTGACATATAAAAATAAATTAAAAAAACCCTAAGAAATTACATATGAAGGCCAAATTTTGCAGTCTGCAACATAAACACATTCGTCTGGATCTGAGCAGCACTGGGTTTCCAAAGGACAGAGCAACAACAAGGGAATTTTTACCTGAGGGAATACAGAATGCATTGCATTCCTTTTGGGAGTACTTTGCAACAGCAGCATGGAAACACAGTGCAGACTTAAGGAAGTAGTGCAGCAGCCTGCAAATAGCACCCAGCATCTAGGATATTGCAGCCCTTTACTCATGTAAGTAGATGGTGACCCACACAGGCTAGGTCTACGCTATCACTTTTTTTCGGAAAAAGCTACACAAATTGCGCTCTGTTTTTACACCATTTGGCCCCATCTAGATGGGGCCAAATGGTGGAAAGGCCTCCTCTTTTGGGCGGAGCCCTTATTCTTCACAGAACGAGGTATACAGGGCTCCCCAAAATAGCACGTTTGTCCTTCTGCAAAAAAAAAAAGCGGAAAAGCAAATGCATTCCCTGGATGTAGTGGAACCCCGCAGTGTAGATGTACCCACATTTTGGAGGATAAGGAGAGGGGGAGGAAAGCAATATTTCTCTGGAAGCTTTTATCTTAAATATATGTGACTTGAGGCAGTTTAGAGATTTGGATTATTAAGAGCAATCCAAGTAGAACGGATCAGTGGGTGGAGTGCCGCAGGATCTATGGTAGCAATGGGCTACTAAGGCTAGTGAGTGGGCTGCATGAGTGGCCCTCCTTTATCTCAGTGGGCTGCAAGACTGTCATAACCAAGATGGTCTTCCAGGGCAGGGTAGTTTTTCTAACAGCACTTGCCTACCTAGAATTTGTGGGGTGTGCCGATTGCATCTAATCAAAGCACTGCTATGGTTCAGAGGGAGAACACGGCTTGCAATCAATGTGGTGTGCAATCAGCACACACCTCACTTCATGTGCCCTTCCTTTACACGTGTGCCACTTTAGTAATACCGGTAGGAAAAAAAATAAGCAGACAGAAACCATTGGAATCTGTGTGAGGGCAATGGTAAACAAAATATCTTGTAGGACACACAGAGAACCCTGATGGGCAGCATGTGGCCTTCTGGCCTCAGGTTGCCCACCACTGATCTGTGGGATAAATGCATTTTATCATATGGTACTGAAGATTCCATGTATGAATACAACCTCCACACACAGAGCCAGAATCCCAGAATCAGTGTACAGTAATTCCTCATTTAATACGTGCCCTCTTAACATGTTTTTGCGATAGCACGATTTTTTTTTAGGGAACGTTTTTTGAATTACATGACCGTCCCCGGAATAACACAATTTCCCTAGCCAGCCCATTGCCGGTGGCTGCATGGGGCTTCCCCCGCCTCCCTGCAAAGCGGTGGAGGGTTCACCGCTCACCGCACTGTTCCCCGCTGACTCCCCCTCACCGGACGCAGTGCGGGTCCCAGCAGACCTGTAACAGGGTCATACTCCCAATCCAATCCCCCTCCCCTCTCCTCCCCTTCCCAAGAGCCAAACACCTCCCCTCCCTGCTGTAACCCAGTCCCCTTTCTCCCCCAACCTTATGTCCCAGTCGCAACACACACCACTGCTTGAAACGCAACCCCCATCTTTTCCATTATTTTCAGTGGGAAAATTGAGCCCGCATAACATGTTATCACTTAACATGATCATTTTCTGAAACATATCTAAAGTGTTAAATGAGGAATTACTGTAGCTACATTAATTTAAATGGTTAATGAGTATTTACACCAATGCAAGATCTAGTGTATAGGCTGTATATGTGTTTATTTAACATGCACACAATTAAACTGAACAGGGCAACATTTATTTCAAAAGATCCCAACATTTTGAACACAGATCTATTTTCTGTTCTTGGATAGTTTTCCAGGAATTTGGCTTGAACATGGAAGCTTTCTTTTCAAATTCATTTGTATAGCTTATATCTATGACAAAGCTCCTATGAAAACTTGGTGGCTCCTATGCTTCCTGGAGGATTTGCTTGCCTCAGAGGCTCACAGCAGCCCACAGTTTTAGGAACCACACCTGGGGCTTTAATTTGCTGTTTGTTGAGCTCTTTTCATCACTGGCCAGTATATGGTAAAAACGGAGAATAAGCTCCACAGTCCATTTCCCCAAGTGGAAATGGGGAGGTGGGTGTTGGGGGGAACCCAGGTCCACTCCCTACTTCAGATTCCAGCCCAGGGCCGTGTAATAGTAACTTCCTATGTGAGTCCCTAACATCAGCTATAATACAGCTCCAAGACCCCTGGGTTACTTCCCCACACCTTCCTTCTCTTTGGTTCATCCTTCTAGTGTTCAGTTGTTGTTTCCTTTCCGCGTACTCCCAGCAGCGCTTTCCTCCATCCTCTTAGCTACACACACCTACACCAACTGGAGGCAAACTTCTTTTATAGCTAGTCTAAACTGGTTTTCTTAATTACCCCCAGGTGTTCCACTGCCCCTGATTGCCTCTGCTGGTTCTGAACCAGCCCCCCTCCCTGTTACCCTGGGAACAGAGATCTCCTCAGTCTGAGGCTTATCTATCTCCCCTCCACTACTATTCTATAGCCTTCTCCTCTGACCCTGTCATATCTTGCAGAGCCAAATAGAGCTTGTGTACATTCATTTCTCTGTATCACTGCAGAATAGACCACTGCCTAATTCAACAAGTTCCTTATAAATATGGAATATTGAAATATTTAATTTCCTTTAAATGGGAAAAGTTTAACAAACCCCCCCCCAGACCTCAATTAGACCTACATTATTGGCACCAATCCAGTGAAGCCAAATTAACTTTTGTATGCATCAGCCAGGTATCTTACCCTTCCTCTGTCCCAGGGGTTGGCAAATACTGGCCTGTGGGCCAGATCTGAGCTGCAAGATTTAGCCCCTTGTGGGCTCCCGCATCACTGTATTTATCTGTGCCTCCTCAGTATCTCCTGCCTTCCCTGCATTTAACATCTTATTTACATCAAAAGCTAAGTATGGGACACTTCGGGTATGTCTAGACTACATGCCTCTGCTGACAGAGGCATTTAAAATAGGCTACCCGACATAGTCAATGAAGTGGGGATTTAAATATCCCCGCACTTCATTCAAATAAAAATGGCTGCCACGCTGTGCCGGCTCAGCAGATCATCAGCACAGTGCACGAGTCAAGACACTGATCAGTCGACAGGGGAAGCCTTTGTCGACCGCTCCTGTAAACCTCGTTCCACGAGGCATAAGGGAGCGGTCGACAAAGGCTTCCCCTGTTGACCGATCCGTGTCTTGACTCGCGCGCTGTGCCAACGATCAGCTGAGCCAGCACAGTGCGGCGGCCATTTTTATTTTAATGAAGCCGAGGATATTTAAATCCCCACTTCATTGACTATGTAGGGTAGCCTATTTTACATGCCTCTGTCGGCAGAGGCATGTAGTCTAGACATATCCTTCTAGCCCACTCAGTTAGCCTCATTAGCACCAATACTACAATTGACAGCTACCTCCCTCTGTTCTTTTTCTGTAACAAATTCTGGATTCCTGTCATTTCCGCTCCAACTTCCAGTTCATCTGAAAAGTAGGTTTTGCCCACAAAAGCTCATGATACTATATATTTTTGTTAGTCTCTAAGGTGCCCCAGGACTACTTGTTGTTTTTAAAGTTACAGACTAACACGGCTACCCCTCTGAGACTTTTTAACTTAAAGTGTTATTTTAAACTGATTTAGTTAAACTGATGCAACAGGTGAGTGGACACTCATGTAGATGTAAAACATTATATTAGCTTTGCTTGCCCTCATAGTTACAGTCAATATAAATATCCACATAGTTTACAGAATAGCTCTTAATGTGCCTGGCAGTATTCAAATCACATGCTCCCCAATACATTTCTTTGTGCTGAGGTATACAATATGTTCTGGAGACATGAAACCACAGCTATCAAAGATGCCGTTTTTATACACACAGCTTGACTTCTGAAATATTAAAGACATAAAAAAAGGGAGCAGAGCAAATTTTCAAATGGTTCTGCACTGTTTGCCTGAAAGTTTTTGTTTGTATTCTCAGAACTGAGATTTTGCAAACCCAACTGATGTGTATGTAGATTGTATAGTTTGTTCTACTCAATCACCTCATTTGCAAACAATGTAGCTGGTGAGAGATTTTTACACGTGTAAATAATTGGAGGTGTGCATTTACAGACTTTTTAAAAAAATAAATTGGTTTGGACAATTTAACTAAATAATCTCATGTGTACTGGTTTATTTAATAAAGTAAGCCCTCTACTGATGGATAATTTCCCCTAAAAAGAAACATTTTCAATTTGTTATGCTACTTTGTTATATCTTGGTAGAGAAAATAATTAACATATGCTTATTATTGAGTTCCATTATTTATTGTGGACGATACAACATTCATAATACAAGAGCAACTCTTCATCATATTCAAGGAAGAAATATTTTATGTGAATATATATTGTGGCAGAGCTCTGGCTGGGCCCATGGGTCCTTCACTTCTGGCAGATAGTGTTCAGCCTCAGAGGCTCACTGTGTCTCACCACGTGGCCTCTTTCTCTTTCACTAGAGGCAGGGTTCACAGCCTACTGAGCCATACTCATCCAAAGTAGTCCTTAATAAGGGGGTGAAGCCCCTCTATAGTCCTGGTCTCCCTATCCAGGGACAGACTCTGTAGTGATGGGGGAGGGTTGGGGGAAACCTGGGCCTCCCCACTACTCTGGGTTCCGGCCCAGGGACCCTAAGGCAGCGGCAACAGGTGGGGTTTGTTCTACTTTCCATCTGGCAACTACTTCCCTGGGCCATTTTCCCCAAACAATCCCTCCCAGTACCTTTCCCCTGGTACCTGAACAGCTTATCCTGCTCCTCCAACACACTTTGCCTGACTTGCAGCTCCCACCCAGACTCCTGTCACTCTCAGCACTTTGGCTCCTTCTTTCCTCCTGTGCCTCTCAGAAAGGCCCTTTTAGAAGAAGAGCCTTTTTAAACCAGTCTCAACTGGCTCTAGATTAGCCCTAGGTGGTCTGATTAGCCTGACTCCCTTGGCTCTGGAAGGCTTCTAATTAGCTCCAGGTATTTTAACCAGCCTGATTGTCCAGACCGCTTCTGGAAAGTTCCTGCTGGTTCTAGGCCAGCTTCTGCCAGTTTACCCAGGGAACAGAGACCTGCTTAATCTAGGGCTCACATACTTTCCCTCTAGTACTCTTTTATATCCCTCTCACCTGAACCTGTCACTATTTATATGAGAGTTTGTCTGTCTTTATTCATCCATGTGTCTGCGAGTCTGTTTGTTCAAGAACTCCTCATAAATGGTAAGAGCTAGGACCACCAAATTTGGTATGCAGCTTACTCTTATCATAACTTAAAGCAAGGTCAGGTTTTGGTTGTACCAGGACAATGGGATGTGCCTGGAAAGTGATTGTTTCTCATAAAACAGAAAGGGAGGGATCTGCTAGCAGGGACAGTAAATCATATAATGACCACAGGGGGGCAGCAAGAGGCTAGAGATGGGAACAAGATGCAAGCTATAACCCCATTGGGACAGAAGGCAGCAAGAGTGGGGAAAGGGACAGCTATCTACTATATATTTGAGAGAGTTTTTCTGTGTGTCCCTGTGTCTGTCTATCCCCTGGCTGTGCTCGCTGCAGCCATCCCCTGGTTGTGCTCGCTGCATCTGCAGCTGCCATAGACAGGTGCTTCTCACTTGGCCCCAAGCTGCTGCAGTGACAGACAGTTCGGGGTGTTCTCTTTCCCCAGGGCAGCCTGCATACCGAACCCTTCATCCCCAGCCCCACCCGAGCGAAATGATTTAAATGGAGAAAAACAAAAAAAAAAATATTCTGTTAAGGACCTGAGCAAAGCTGAGTAAATCCTCTATTGTGATATTTGAAAAGGTACAGGTTATATAACATGATGTTTGAAAGTATGCAAGTATCTAATAGAAAGACAAGAAGGGTACAAGTGGCTTAGCAGGCACTTTCTGCATGGCTTCATGGGAGAAGGTTTTGTCCCTACAGGACAAAGAGACAGTTTTTCTGTGGAACATAACTGAGACAGGACAAAGAGACAGTTCTGTGGAACATAACTGAACCCCAAAAGCAAGATACAGTGCCACGAAGTCAGTAGAGCTAAGATGTCTCCCTAATGTCTTCACAGACTGAGTTGCTCCCTTCCATGGGTGGTCATGTAATAGATCATGACAATTTGTAAAGGCCATGCACTAATATTCTAACTGATGTGTCATAGTTTTGTTTGCACATTTATTTGGATGCTACAGACCCCATAGGAAAACTCTTCTGTGGACAAGGTTCTTGCTGCTTCAATCAGAATCTTGCCTGCTTAGCAGCCTGCAGAATCAGGTCCAGAATATGTTTAATAGTTTGTGTCACATTACTTTATTATGTCCCTTGGCTCATACCTTCCTGAATCTGGGGCATTATTTTTAAGAAAGTATTGTTTTGTAAAGCTAGCCAATATGGAAAGGGAAAGCAACGATTTGATTAGTGTAGATAAAAGCTGCCTCAGAAGTTGTTATTTAAATGAAGTTTTTCTAAATCTAATGGAAATAAAACTTTAATTCCTTTCTAATATTTCACTCTGGCAATATAATTTAAAGGGTATGAATACTGATTGCGAAATTGTATACATTCACATCACCACATAACATTTCTTCTCTGTTTATAAAACACTAAATCATTCTGTGAATGATATGAAAAATAAGCATCCTGTTACAGTACACAGGATAATCAAAACCTTCATTAATGGGCCTCTTCTCATGTCAAGGCTCATTCAATAAGTCCCAAGAAGGGATTTTTATATATGTTATGGTGCTCCAGCAGAGACTAATACATCATCAGCAACATGCAGTTCTTGTCAGCAGATGCTGTTATTTAAGAAAACAAATGATGTCTTCTATAAAATGCATTTTATTTCAGTGCAACAGACATTGGACAAGTTTTACAGCAAAATTCAATAGACAAAAGCCAGGGAGAACCGTGCCATTTTTCACTGATTATGGAAAATGGTTCTCAAGCTATGATTCCCCTCACTGCAGTCTACTGCCAGAAAAACAGGCAGTGACGTCTCTTCATTGTTACTTTCAGAGGCAGCCATGTTAGTCTGTTTCATCAAAACCAACAAGGAGTCTGATAGCATCTGAGGAAGTGAGCTGTATATCACAAAAGCTTATGCCCCAATAAATTGTTTCATCTTTAAGGTGCCACTGGGCCTTGTTAGTGTTACTCTTGAACCTGGGAGAATTTGTGAAGAGAGATGTGGTTTCAGATAGGGAGGACAGAATGAGGAGATGCTGTGGGATCTGTTGAGAAAAGGGTATGACAAAGAACAGAAGGAGAGGGTTTTGGAAGGGAAAGCTAGTGGTTTAAGAGTGGCCTTATCTAGTTTAGCTTTAACTGACTCCAGATCAAACCCAGATAATCCACTCTTAAACCAAAAAGCAGCATATCCACAGAGCTCTTTGTAGTTGGTTTAAAAAAATAAATCACACTTTTAGATAAATCTGTACAACTTTTTTCTGTTGGCAAGGTCTATGATTTAAAGATTAGCCCACTGAGGGCACATCTACACTACTCAGAGGATGACGCTTCCACAGTCAATCTTCTGAGGTTTGATTTAGCAGAAGTAGTATAGACCCGCTAGATAGAACTTAGAGAGGACCCACGAAGAGTAATGGAAACTGATGGGAGTGGATGGTGCGGAAACATGATGGAAGATACGTTGACTCCAGTGACGTAAATTACATAGCTGGAGTTGCATATCTTACTTTGACCGTCCGATGTAGTATAGACTACACCTGAGTGAACTCAGGTAAATTGTAAATCCAGACTTACAATACGAATGTATTACAAACATGTCTCCTGGGAACACCTGAAAAAATCCTTTATCTGAGAGTATGTTGGGCTAGCTAAAGATGCAGAACTAACTGGGAAATCACTGATAGTTTGGAGCAGGTTACATACAGGTAATGAAATTTACTTTCTTACATGTAATCATATTTCCGCCACTGAAATCTTTCTATCCATTAAAGAGAAACTAGAATGCACTAGTGACAGAGAACAGTAAGCTAGAAGCACAGAAAGAAAATGTCAAAGTCATCTGTTTCAGGAAAAAAGCAAGCAAACAAAAACCCTATACAACATTTTTAAAAGCACTAAAACGAAGATGATCAAAAATTGGTGCATTAGGTTTGTTCACATAGCAACTTAACTGTACCACAGTTAACATAAAAACATGCATTAGGGAAAGAGAAGAATATTAGATTCACCTCGCTACCTATAAAAAGATGAGTTAAGAGCTGGTGGTGGGCGAGTTCTGTTAGCAAGGTAAGCACTTCACTATATGTGTAGAGATTTCAGTCCTTTTTATGGGCTCTTTATTATGTAGCATACTGAAAACTTAGAGTACCTTGTCTGAAGGATCTGAAATGATGCTATATAACTGATAACTGGAATTTTCAGTTGCTCACCTTTCTGAACTGGTTATGGAACATCTTAAATCCAGACAATATCAGATTCTGTGTTTAACTGTTTAAAAAGAAATCTCTATTCTGTAACTTCAAGTTTCACATATAAGCCCTGATGTTGAAAGGTAGTGCGATTCAAATGAGATACCTGACATCCTTCAAGTTAAGCAGCTACTTAAGGACTTCCTGAACCAGGACTTTCATTATTACAAGGAAAAAACTGAAAAACAGTGAATAGTCGAGCAGAACCTTCAAGACTAACAAAACATGTAGATGGTTTCATGAGCTTTCATGGGCACACATCACAAGGGTTACCCTGCCTCACAGTTGAATCCTACTGGCAGACCTTTGTGCCCATATGGAGCCCCTTTAACTTCACAGGAGCTCCACTCAGAGGTAAGAGTCTGCTCACCTATCTAACTGCATGATGAGAGCACTAATCAAAACGATCACCTTTTTCTACAATTGGGTGAGAGAGCAGCTCTTACTCATTATGTTGCTTAGACTTACTAATAGAGCTCCGTGAATAATTCATAACAAAAAATGTCAGATCAGAGAAGATACAAAGATTTTTCTGTTCAGAATTATCCTGTTTTGCTTTGCAAAGTTTTCTGCCCATATGAAAAGCTTGCAAGGATTCATTACATATATTTGAACTTCAAAATTTGTGCCATAGTGGTTTGTTCTGCTGTCTCGTGGGATTGTTCCTTTCTTCAACTGTATGGCTTGTGTAACTACTCACCAAAAACAAGAAAACTTTAGGAGTGGCAGCTGAAAATATACTATTCAGAATTTGCTTTCAGAGTATATTCAAGATTGAAGTTTATTTTTCATAAGTATTACATCTTGTAAATTGTAAACATATAGTGGTCAAATATTCACAGAAACTGAATAATAAATACTTGTAGGTACAAATGTGGTCAAATCAACATTCGGTTTCAAGTCTGAACAAAAGTGTGTAGGAAAAAATCCTATTTCCACTATTAACCCACTTATCACTAATTTGTGTAATTACTGTATCTTGATTAAATTTAGTTTTAGCTATGGGATCAGGTATGTGGGAATAAATTTACATCCATCCAAACTTTTGTTTTAAAAAATTGATTTCAAGTGGAATTTTTTTTTAAGGTGAGAATATGGTTCTTTAGCTCAAATCTGCAGGAGTTGCATGCATCTTGGTTTAAGCCTGGGCTTCTTCCGGAAGTTTCTTAAGTATTGGACCAAGTCACAGAACTCCCCAGAATGATGTTTTTGTAACTATTGCAAGTGAAGGACATTCTTCCTATTTAGTGTTAATAAATTTAGCTCATTGAATGTGTCTGTGTTTCACTTTGTAGTTGCAAATCTTAAAGACACTACAAAGCTATGGTGAGGAAAAGGAGAATATGTATTCACTAGGAAGAATGCCCTGGTGTGGAATTAAAACATAAGCATCCTTTCCATGTAACATTAGAAGTTACAAGCACAATTCAGTAAACATATGGGTATTTAAGAAACACCAAAATGATTTATGCAATAGACTTCTGAGTCCTTTATTGTGATAGATTGGACTTTATGCTGATCTCACAGATGGGTAATTAAGGAATAATTACATTTTTAAAAAATCAATGTAATTACACTAATGTAAATCTCATATGAGATCAGAACCAGGCATTTCTCACCTCAGTATCAAAGTACGGACTCAGAATGTTACGAAACAAAACAAGGTTTTAAAATGGTATTCAGGAAGGTCTCCAGCACATAAGTATTCTATTATGAAGTTAATTGTTAATAAAACTCTTGAAGTGGTTATGGTGTTTTGTTGGTTTCTTTTTATTAGTACAAGCAAATAAGAGAAAACAAAAACAAGTGGATTCTTGTGTAATTCGATGAGAGTACAGGGTATGGGCTTTTATTACATTAGCACAAATGACTTTAAAAACAGCAATTAGGAAGCAATGAGGGGAATAGGAACTGATAGAAGTATAACTATGTACCTACTTGTAATGCCTACTTCATTTCATTCTTTAATTAAAAAGGTGAATTGTGATCAGATACTTAATACATTTAATGTTAACAGGAAGATGAAAGGAACGCAGGCCAAAATAGGGAAAAAACAGTTTAAAAAATGTCTAGATAAATTAGATATATTCAAGTCAGCATGGCCTGATGAAATGCATCCTAGACTACTTTAGGCTGACCAGATGCCCCAATTTTAGAGGAACAGTCCCGATATTTGGGACTTTTTCTTATATGTGTACCAATTACACCCCTCCTGCCATCACTAACATGCTGATTTTTCACATTTGCAATGTGGTCACCATAATCTCAGAACCACGTGTGGTTATCTTTGAAAAATTATGGAGGACAGGGCCCAGAGGATGAGAAAAGGACAAATATTATGCAGGACTTTAAAAAGAAGAATAAAGCGGACCTGGGAAACTATAGACCAATCAGTCTAACTTTGATTCCTGGATAAGTACTAGAGCAAATTATTGAATAAGCTATTTGTAAGCATTTACAGGATAATAGAATTATAATAATAGCCAGCATGGATTTACCAGGAATAAATCATGCCAAACCAACCTAATTTCCTTTTATGACAGGGTTACTGGCACAGCAGATGGAGGGGGAAGAACTAGATGTGATACATTTTGAATTTAGTAAGGCTTTTGACCCAATTCCACACAACGATCTCATAACCAAACTAGGGAAATGTAGTCCAGATGAAATTACTCTAGAGGTGGGTACAAAACTGATTTAAAGGTCCTACTCAGAGAGTAATTATCAATGGTTGGCTGTCAAACTGGGTTCAGGGGGAGTATCCAGTGAGGTTTCTCAGGAGTCAGTGCTTCCTTCCATCCTAGAGTTCAAAGGTAATCAGAGCTCTAATGTGATATTCTGGTCTTCCTCCATACTGGCAATATCTCCCAATTCGTGTCACCAACAAATTGTATTAGCACACACCCATTCTTTGTGCCAAGCTCAGAAATAAAAAACTTAAGTAAGCTTGTTCCAAAGACTGGTCTCTAAGGGCATGTCTACACAGCAGCATTATTTCAGAATAACTGACATTATTTCAAAATAACAAAATACGCGTCTATACAGCAAGCCATTATTTCGACATAATATCAACACGGAGAACTTCTTACACCAACTCCTGTAACTCTTCCTTCGACTTCCTGCTGTGTAGACAGTGCCAAAAGCTGAGTTAAGCTATTTCAACTTCAGCTATGCAATTAACATAGCTGAAGTTGCGTATCTTAATTCGACTTTTGCCCTGCTGTATAGACGAACCCTAAGGAACTTTACTACTGGACTGCCTCTCACCTAGCAGCTCTCCTTTCAGCATGGACTGTGTAATTTCCCCAAAAACCAGTTCTTTATCCATCTTTCAGTTTTCATATTAATCTTCATTGTCTCCAATATAATTAAAAATGTCCTATGTAGAAGTGTATCAATGCCTTACTGAAAATCCAGGTACATTTTACATACTGTATTTCATTTGTGGTCTGGAACTATTTACCTATTGTAAAACCATGCCGTGTTGTATCCCAGTTACCATGTACCTCCCTCTTTCAAAATTTGTTCCAAGACTTTGCACACAATCAGGGGCAACATGTGGCGGGGGGTGGGAGGAGCATGAGAGGTCAAATGCCCCAAGCACTGTGGGCAGGAGAGGCTGGACAGCAGCTTGTGGGGAGAACAGTGGGGGGGGCTAGCACCCACAACAGGGGTGTATCCTCCTCCCCTGGCAATCACTGGCAGTGGCGGGGGGGGGGAAGTGGAGCAAGGTAGCCCCATTCTTCTCCCTGCCGCTGCCAGTGAGTGCTGTGGGGAGCAGTGTACCCCTGGTGCCAGTGTGGGCCTCCTAGCCCTGCTAGTCCCTGAGGCCACTTCAGCTGGGGGGAAGAGGCAGGGAGAGGGTGGAGCAAGAGCAGAGCAGGAGAGGGATCTGGGGTGGAGTGGGATAGTCCCAGTCCTTTCCTGGGCTGGAGTGGGTGGGGGGGAGGGAGGGTCACGTGGCCACTGGCTTCTCGGGTCCTCCCTTACCAGTTGCTTCTGCATACAATTAAGGTCAAACTGTAGTTTCCTGGATCACTTTTTACCCTTTTTTTTTTTCAAAAAATGGGAACTATATTGGCAATTCATCAGTCATATGGTACAATCCCCGAGTTTATAGATTCATTACAAATCCATACAATTAGGCCTGTAATGTTATGTGTAAATTCCTGTAATATTTTTGGATGGAGATTATCCACGCCCTTTGATTTAGTCCCATTTAGCCATATGAATTTGATTTTCACTTCAAATGTGGTCATTTCTCATTCCACATCTACATTCCCATTACCCACCCTACCACTACTCATAAACTCTTATTAAAAACTGGAGAAAAGTATTTGTTTAGGTTTTGGACCATGCCTAGGTTATCTTTAATCTCCATTCTATTCTCAGTGTTCTCAATTCTTTCCTTGTTTTCATTTTATTTATATGACTATACAACCTTTTCCTATTGGTTTTAATTTTCTTTTACAAGGTCCAATTCTGCTTGGATTTTGGCAAGTATCATTTTATCCCCACACTTTGTGAATGCCAAGAGGTACTCCTTGCCAATCCTTTTAATCTCTCATTCCCTAGGCCTTCTGCTTGTTTTTCTTAATAGGCAGTTTGAGATGCTTACTCATCCGTCTTGATTTGCAACCCTTCCCTAAGATTTCTTCCCTTTCACTTGCAATACAGCATCAGCTAGTTTCTGCAACTTTGTTTTTAAGTAACTCCAAACCTCCTCCTCATTCAGATGCTAGAGATCTTCAGTCCAGTCCACTTCCCTAATTCCCTTTATTTTAAAAAATTTGCCTTTTAGAAATCAAGGACCCTAATTACAGATCTGTTTTTGTTTATCCTACCATTTAGTTTAAACTGAATTAGCTCATGATCAGTCAAACCAAGGCTCCCTGACTGCCAGGTTTTTATGAGGTCCTTACTGAACACTACTACCAAATCTAAGATGGCATCACCTCTTTTTGGGTCGGCAATTCTGTGGTGATGAAATCTGTCAGTTGTCACATCCAGGAAAATCTGGGCCCTTCTATTATTGGTGGCACTGGTCCTCCAATCTATATGTGGGAAGTTCAAGTCTCCATAATCCCACAATGCCCAGTAGTATATATTTCATTAAAACATTAAAGAGCTCTCTATCCATATTCAAATTGCATCCTATGGCTTGGGAGCATACTCCATGCACTCTGGTAGCTTTCTTTTCCCCCACATGCCCCTCCCCCCCAATTTAAAAATGAGTGGTCCTTTAGTACCTTAGAAACTAACAAAAATGTATACAGTATCATGAGGTTTTGTGGGCAAAATCTACTTCTTCAGATGATTGGAGCAAGAGGCACAGAGGGGTACAGAAATCCTAAATTTAAATAAAGGTAAATAAAGTTAATTTAAATTTAGGATTTCTATACCTCTCTGTGCCTCTAAAGTGCCAGTAAACGGCTTTATTTAAGTTATGTGAAAATGGATGGGTAGATTTGAGATTGATATACTTTGAAGAGAAAGAATCTGAATGTTGATCACAAAAGAAACTGGTTTAGGAGTATTGTAATAGGAGACTCAGAAGCCCAGGTGTCAGGGCAGTAGAGTGCCTGTTTCTGAACTTAATCTAAGAATCTTAGGTTTTCCAGCCACATCTGGGCCTCAGTCTTTAAAGGAGTGTAGTAGAGGGACCTGAGACCCAGCCAAGGACCCTGTGTGAGCAACATAAGCAAGATCCTCTTGCAGCAAGTCAAAGTTTCCTTCCCTGGAATACTTCCTACCAATAGGTTCCTTCAGTTTGGGGTGTGGGTACTACAGACCAAGGGTATATATACACTGTGGGATAAGGTCAAATTAAGATACGCAATTTCAGCTACATTAATTGTGTAGCTGAAGTCGAAGGAGCTTAATTCGACTTTGGCACTGCCCACGCTGCAGGAAGTTGAAGGGAGAACACTCTCCCTTCGACTTCCTTTACTCTTCGTGGAAGCAGGACTACCGGTATCAACTAGAGTGCCCCCCTCAGTTCGAATTAGCTATCTTCACTAGACCCACTAATTCGAACCCTGAAAGATCGACAGTGGCAGCTTCGATCTTTTCTGTAGTGTAGACATAACTTAGTTGGATTGAACCCTAAGGGTAACTCCCACTCAGCTTTCTCAGCAAGACAAGTGAAGACTATGCCTTTGGAGAGCAATGATGACAAAAATAAGCTATGGCAAATATTCTGTGCTTCTGTTTTGCTTTTTATGAAAGAATCTTAAAAGCTGCTCACTATTCCTATCCTCAGTTTAGGAAAGTGGAAAACTGAAATTAAAGGGTTTGTTAGTGCAAATCAGTGGGACTGCTCATGTGGGTAAAATACTGCAGGACTGTGACTCCTTTGAGAAGTGATCTGTATTTCTAGTTTGTCAATACAGCACTGTAGAATAGTCATTGAAAACTCAATTGTTTAGTCACAGTTAATTTGTGACCTAAATTCAGATACAGTCATTCTATGCCCTGGATCCTGCATAATCAATTTAATGGGAAGAGATGTCATTCTCCTGGAAAACCCTGTCTGATGCGGGCTCTCAATTCTGGTGGTGCTGGCCTGATGGAAAAAGCTGATTTATGTGCTGCTAACAACTAGGTGGCTCAAGTGATCAGACATGAGATAGGAGGAGCTATTTCACTTCTGTGTCAGCAGTTCAATTTTAGACCATGAAAATAGTGACTGAAAAAAAGTTACTACCTGACAGCTCTTTGGTGCAGTATATGAAATACACTTGTCTCTTTTCCATGATTAGGTATCTCCATTACAAGAATCACCGCAAATGGTTGTTTCAGAAGCGAGTCAAGGAATTGAGTGTTCAGGGAGGCAATCGTTATCAGCTCAGAGGCAGTTCTCTGAGAATAGGGCTGATGAATACTTTGGGAGGATAGTAAGGGAAAATGTTTGCTTCCATCACCTATTCTGTGGATAAAGAGGATGTCATGTGTTAGGGCTGTTGATAGAGCATTTTCACATGTCCTACAACTACAACACACAGAAGTTATTTTATGTATATATTATATAGCAAGAAAACTGTGTGCTGGGGAAATGAAAGTTTTCAGTTGCTATTTCCAGAATTCATTGGGTTTTATAAATTTGGATGCCATTTTGAAAATTTACCCATTATTTTGTAAAGTCTCCCATAGAATCCCTTGGACACTGTGCTAAGTAATAATTGCACTTCCATAGTGTGGTGTTTCCTTAAGAATAAAAATGCATCAGTGATAAAATGTATATAATTTGTGTGTTTACAATCACATAAAGATACCTGTTTATGGCAAAACTAAGTAAAAGTGCACCGTAGAGAAATTAGTTTTGGAGGATACATTTTAAAATTTAGCTGATTTAAACAGACTACAAAACCTCAAGACTGTCAACTTCATATATGTAAAAAATAAAAATCTTCTGCTCCACTCACCAGTGAAATTAAATTACCTATACTCATTCCACATCCAACAATTTCTCCTTGGTTAGTGAAAGAGACTGTACACAAAGACAAAGTGCAGGCGTGAGTGTGGGTGGGGCTTCCAGCCAGCGGGACTGAGCCTGAGCTGCTCCGCATGGGTGGAAGGTGCTGTTCCCGCAGCCCTGCTGCGCTGCCACCAGCCCCACCCACCCAACCCCCTGCAACACAGTGCTTGCCCATCCCCCTAATCCAGAGGTTCTCAAACTTTTTGTCCTGTGGCCCGCCTGGCTCAATGCAAACTTTTCCATGGACCACCAATTACCCTTGAGACATTTTGCTAGTGCTGCAGCTAGGGAGAATGGTTTAATTTAACCAGTAGGAAAGGAAATATTTATTTAAATTATTAAACAGAATAAGCACTTTAAATTTCTCATGCTAGTTTACCAAACTTCATTTTAAATAAAATAAAATATTAATTTATGTCCAACACAAAAGGTTCCCATATTTTCTATATTTAAGGCCAGGATGGGGAACCTTTTTTGGGTCAGGGTTGGATTTTGTAGACTGCCATAGGCTCTGGGGTTGGGACAAAAATGGAGGGTTGATTGTGTGAGACAGGGCTGCCAGCATGAGGAATAGGGTGCAGGATCTGGGTAAGAGGAAGGGTGCAGGAGGGAGGCTGCAGGAACAGGCTGGGAGTGTGGGAGGGTGGGCATGAGGGAGTTGGGGCACTTACTTAGCTTTGCGCCCTGTGCTGTTCCCAGGCACTGCCTCCCACTGTTCCCATTGGCCAGATTCCGGCTAATGGGAGCAGCAGGGAAAGCCTCCAGACAGTGTGCAAGTACACTCCTGTTTCTCCTGCAGAGGGAGGAGAGGGAGCACTTCTACTCTATGAATCAGTTTGTGCAGTCAGGCTCAGGGCTTTCTCTCCTCTCCCTCCCCCCCGCAGCAGGAAGCCAGCGCTGGTGCTCCAACTGCACGGGGCAGGGGTAAGGCTGCAATGCCAGTGCAGGGTCCCCATTGTGAGGGAAAAGAGGTGAGCTGAGTTCCAGCCATGGACCACCAGGAAGGTGGCCGCGGAGCCCCCTCATGGCTGACGTGGAGGGTATTTGCACCCTTCCCACCCTCCCTGCGTATGGGCCTGTACATTGACCCTGCAAAACGTACTACACTGACATTGATGCTACACCTCTTATGGAGGTGGAGTGGTTAGGATGGCATTGCGGGGATGTTACATCAGCAAGAGTGAAAGTTTAGTGATAGATATTTACATAATTAGGTTGACATAAGCCACTTTGTTTTGACCTAACTCTGTAGTGTAGGCCAGGCCTCAGATTGAAATTTATGTCAATCTGACACAGAATGTTGTTTTATCTGTCTATGGTACCCACCATGACCATATTATTTAAGTTCTTTGCTATCTTCAACCTTCACATTATCTCTCTGACGTAGTGAAGTGCTATCTCCATTTTATGGATGGGAAACTGAGGCAGAGAAATCAGGGGCTTCTCTAGGTTAACAGTTAGTGCTTCGCAGTTCCCTAATGCACACTGACCTACTCTTGTTTCAATGTAGAATAAATCAAAGTGCACTAGGGAACTTTTAGTGTACTGTAGCAGGATAGATGGGCAGTTAGTGCACAGCATGTACTGTTGGCTGACACCCAATTTGCCACACATGAAGGTTGTGTCTAGACCCACAGTTCAAATTATAGACGTGTGAATAACAGCATGCACTAAAGTGCTGAGCTGTAATTCTCCAATGCAAACACTATGCGAGCAAACTAAAAGGTCCCTAATTCACATTAATATAATCCTCCTCAAACAGGATTACACTAATATGAACAGGAACTTTTGAGTTCATCCCTATAGTATGACCATGGAAGTCACAGTTCTGAACGTTAGCATGCACTGCTATTCACAGCTCTATAGTCTGAGCTGCTGCAGGCAGTGTAGACAAGCCCTTAGTTTCTGGGTGGACAAGCCCAAAGAGATTTGCCTACGGTCACACAGGAAGTTTGCAGAGAGCAAGAAATTGAATCCAGACTTTTTGAGCACCAAGCTAGGCCCTAAGCTCTGGACCATCAGGGAGAATCTGTGCTCTTCCTTTCCTACCCTAAATTGTTTTGTCCTTATGAAGTAGTAAGTGTTTCTCCAGATGCTAGCTGTTTTTTTATTCAACTGTGTTTGGCTCTTTGGAATATTTTAATTGTATTGTATTGCCACAGGCTTTCTAATACCATGAAAATGTTTTCTTTGGAAGTGGAGTTTGGGCAGGTCTGCCTGAAGTAGGATGTGACACTCTGAGTAATCACATAGCTTGGAGAGCTGATATCTGAGCATATGGCTGATAATTTCCCGTCCCCATTTGAGAAAGTCATAATTTATGTGGCTAGTATAAAGATAATATGAAAACCTCCAAATGGCTCTGCTGCATATAAGTATTTCTGAAGTTGATCAGTTACCATACAATGTTCCCAATTTAACATCCCAGTGGGCAATTTGTAGCAGACTAAAGAGCTTACAATGTAAATGAGCTAGAAATTAAAGTGCGGTGAAACACAGAAAGTGCTTGATGTGACCAATTTCACTAAAAATATTCGTACTAAAAGCTCTTTGAAGAGTGCCATTGTCCTAACAGTGAGAACACACTCAGCAGCAGGTGATCTGTTACGTTCTAAAGAAAGGGATGGGAAACACTGGGCATAGAGTTTGGGGGTTTGATGGTGGTGTCCAGGGGAAAAAAAATGTGGTTTAGAGGCTGACAAACTGAACTAAGGGCTGAAGAGGACGATGACTAAACATATAAAGATATGGGAGTCAGTCAGGAGCTAAACAGAAATACTTGCTTAAAACTAATTTGTCATAAATTTAGGGGGCTATAGTATATCAGGTAAGTTGTTAACTCCCTCTCCTCAGCTATACCGAAAAGTGGGCACATTTTATTTATGAAAGCAACAGCAAGGGTCTATTCCAGATTCCCTCTAGCCCATGGCTCCCAGTTTGTGAGTGGATGATTGGGGAGGTAAAATCCACTTCTGCCCCAGTAGCTGTTATTCCAGTTCTTTGCATGCACTACTAGGGCACATCTAGACTATGTTTTACTTTCGAAAGAAGATATGCAAATTTGGCAGGAATTTGCATATCTTCTTCCAATCGCTTCTTCGAAAGAGTTTTTTTCAAGAAAGCAAGCAGTCTCGACGTGGTTCTTTTGGGAAAAAAAAAAACCCTTTTTTCGAAAGAACCTGTAAACCTCAATTTTTACAGGCAAGTTCAGGTTTATAGTCCCTCATGTCCCCACAAAACAGCCTCATTTTGGTCTAAGCATAGCCAGCAGAGAAACTCTTCCCACAGCACGTGGGCAAGGATCCATTAGTGGCCTCACAGCAGGCAAGTATTGTAAAGTAAAAATTCACCTGCAGCAACTTATGTAGATTTGTCTGAGACTCAGTGAGGCCATGTCTACCCTACCCTGAACATCAACGCTGCCGAGGTCGATCTTCCAGAGTTTGATTTAGCTGGTCTGGTGAAGACCCACTAAATTGAACTCAGAAGATGCCCCTATTGGTGCCGATACTCCTGCTCCTCATGAAAAGTAAGGGAAGCTGATGGAGGTATTTGCTCCCATCACTCTCCCGCTGTGTGGACAGTGCAGAAATGTGATTTAAGGTATGTAGACTCCATCTGTGTAATTAACATAGCTGGAGTTGCATATCTAAAGTTGAACTTTCACTTTAGTATAGATCAGGCCTAAGAATCAAAGCTGTACCAAGCCAAAGTAAGGTCTCAGCGTACCCCATGTTATGGCCATGCCCTGAGGGGGCAGCTAATTTCAAAATTCAGCAGAGATTTCAGTTCAGTCTTTCTTTCAGCTATTGTTCCAGGTTGCCTATGGACTCAGATGGGCATCAATAACTCTTGAGTCACATTTTCAAACTTTCTTTTTCATCCATGAGGGCAAGAAATACATTAAAATGAAAGTAAAGCTTCTGACATCATGTGGCTCAATGACCAAGGGCCCCAGGTACAGGCCTGTAATGTCTCTGGCCTTAATGCATATAAACAAGGATACTGTCTTCAGAGACAACGGAGAAACATTCATCTGTATGGTGGGCTGGAAGCATCACCTGCAAGCAAGATCATAATATGAAAAACAGATGCCAGATTGCATGGCAGTATTACTATTCTGAAATATTGCACAAGTGCTGTGGTAAGGTTTCCTGTGAGACAATTATATCTTTCACCACCTCCCTACCCTAGCACTTTGAGCCTATAAAGCCACAGTTAATTCATGGAATATACTGTAGCTACTTTCCTCCCTGAAAGCCATTCCATTTGCTCACTAGATTTATGGGATACATACAAGGTCAAGCACTGAAGTCTTAGTGCTGCCGTTTAACAGGAGTGAGGAAACTTTTTCCTATCAGGGGCCACTGACATGCAGAAAAGTCAGCGGCAGGAAACACACAGCCCCATGGGGAGGGGTGCTTGGCAGCTTGGGGCTTTCCCTAGGCATTCAGGGTGGCCACTTTCCCACTCAGTTGGACCAGATGCCATTGCCATTAATGGCATCTGGTCTGTCCAGTACTGAAAGTTGTGAACCCTATAATTGGGATGGGGCTAAAAATAAGGGATTCAGCGTGTGAGAGAGGGCTCCAGACTGGGGCAGGTGGTTGGGGTGCAGGAGGAGGTGTGAGGCACTTACCTCTGGCAGCTCCCAGATTTGAAAGTAGTTGACATATGTCCCTGTGGCCCCTGGTTCCTGGCCAATGGATGCTATTGAGGCAGCACCTGTAAGCAAGGGTATCATGCAGAACTTCCCAGATAGCTGTGAACCCCAGCTCACAGCTCCAGTCCTACCAGGCAGCACTGAGACTCAGGACTTCTGGCCCACAGCATGGAGACTTGCAGCGGGTTGGATAAAATTAAGCAGGGGGCCTAATGTGGCCAGTCAGCCAAAGGTTCCCCACCCCTGCTGTACAGTAAGCTAGGAATCATACTATTTAGTGAGGATTCTGCCAGTATGTATTTCAACATTTTTCTTCCTTTCGTCTTATTTGAGACATTTTTAGGAGGTAGACCCTCAACTGGTGTAAATCAACATAGCTTTGTTGACAGGGAACACTGCAACGATTAATTTGATCTAATTGAGATAACCGAGGCTCGCTCCCACTATTTAGTTATTAAATTGTCCCTGTTTCAGAAGCGAGGTACGCCCAAGAAATCTGTATCTAATCACCGGTGGAGTTTAGAAAAAATAGACAGACTCTCAATTTGGGGCCAAACCATTTATTGTAACAAAGTTAGATAGCAAACACAGAAAATGACAGGCAACTGGTAAACCACCCTAACCCAGAAAAGAAAGGAGATAGAAAAGTCCCTTAAACAATAGGTATATACATTACAATTAATCTGTCGGTTGATAATGCAGCCACTGCTCACAACCTCTACCCTTTGGCTAATGGAAAGCCACAATGTACGAACGGTGAGGAGATCCCTCGAGTTTGGTCATCAGGCCTTAAGACACTGGTCTGTCTTAGGATCCTCGGCTCCTCAGGTAGCAGGCACGCACAGAAATCACAGGAAAGCGACTGTTCAGCATGCTAACGGTAATCCAGAGGCGATAATGATGTTGGTCTAGCCACCACTACTCCTGGCCTAATACCTCAACACGGGAATACACCCCGCGCAGGGTGGCCACAGAAATTGCCAGCTAGCTAGACACTTGCTGCTATACTCCTGATGATAACAATGGATCAATCAACCTCTCACACACTCATACCAATCCAAACAGACAGACTTGGGTAGACAGATAAGACAACAGACTAGCTCCACCCGATCTGGTAGGTATGAATCCACAGAAGGAACGAACCTGAACCTTTCAAACAAGGAGGTTTTATTGCCTCTAAGGCGGGAAAACCTGAGGAGGGTTGAGTGCACATCTTTGGTAACATGTGCACGTAAGCTACCTAGGGTGGTGTGCAGATCTGAGGTGCCAAGTGCATAATGGGTGGTGTGCATAGACTTAGAGTGTCATGTGCACACTGTTAGGATGAGGTGCACAGACTAGTAACGAGTGCAAGGCGTAGATTAGGTGGGAAACTCTGAGGCAAGAAATCCTAACCTTTGCTTCTCACCTAAAATGGAACCCATCTGTGACTCCATTTTGTATTTATCATCACATCACCATACACATTTCAAAATCCATGGTAACAGCTTCATTGAACTTAGAACTATATCAGTTTATACCATTTGAGGACCTGATCCAGGGTTTTTCAAGCTTGCCTTCTCCTGTTGCTTATTCCTCACATAAAGTCAAAATCCACTCTTTGTTATATTACCATGCATTGTTATGAAGATAACCTGGCTGCCAGGAACAACAAATTATGCCTGCATGAGAGGAGTGAGCAGCAAGAGCAGATGAACCCCCAAGCAACAAAAGAACGTGTTTTCATGGAATTTTTCCTAGTAATTAAAAACAAGAGGAGAGAAACACAGAAGATGATTTATCAGCAGAACTACTGAGAAATAGATTTTTTTGTTTGTTTTCACAAAGTACCATCAACTCTAAAAAATTAATCCATATAGTTAATTGTTTTAAAGCTTATCTGAGTTTGTGCATCCAATAATTGACAGATATTACTGACTTTGAGTAACCTAAATTAATCAAAATAATTGTGCTAAAAGAATAGCAAAATTACCCAAGAAGTCATGGAATGACAGAGCTAAGTCTTCATAGTTATTCTTTTACATATAGTGTCTCTGATTACCTACTGAAAAACAACATTATTCCATTTTTCCATATAACCTTAGATTTCCAGCAGCATTTATGCTGTTCTCCATGTATATCTGGTAATCCATGAATGCCATCTACAAGCAAGATGCACAGCAAATAAGGGGAAACCTCCCCAGCGAATTACTCCATTCAATACACACTTTTTACAGAATTCCCTTGTGAACTTGTTTTTAAATAACTTTTGTTTTATTCTGCTTAAAGTTGTGTAATGTGAAAAATAGTCCCAGCTAGAATTCATTGTGTGAACAATTTCATAGCAGTTAGCACTTCCTCTCTGATTCTGAAATATTTAGTATATCATTCACAGGTATAAATCATAATTATTACTAAACAGGTGTAGTAGCAACATTGTTCATTTTTCTTTTGATTTTGCAACTTGATGTGGTAGTTATTCTGTCTGAAAAAATTATATAGGCATCTCAGGGGGAGATGGATTAGCAGGAAGAAAACAGGTAATGCAGTAAAGGTACATGCTAAGTATTTTTCACATGACTGCAGTTTACCAGATGCTTTTCCTCTATATTTTCATAAATGAAATGGTGTCATTTTAAGAATTAATGTCTGAAAATTATGGGCCCAACTCTACCGATGCAAAAGGACAAAATTCCACTGAAGCTTAAGGAGCTGCTCCCATTTATACCAAAAGGGAATTAGACTGACCCATGTATGTATTCTTTACAGTTGAAGGATCCCAATTGTTTGTAACCTAGGAGATTACATTTCTTTTTAAAGCATTTGAACCAATAAGTTCAATCAACTACAGACACGTTTTCAAAGGTGTTTCTGCTTGTCATCTGTGAATTGGTTAGAATAATTGTCTGTGGGTGGCAGATAGTTTTCTGCCTTGTATGGTAGACTGTGGGTATGTTCTGCTGCTGACATATTTCCAACCACCTGTTATGAATTAAGCTAGAATATTTTTAAACAGTTAAAATATTGAAATAAAAGACAGAGACTGATCTCTGATGCAAAGCAGAAAAGCAGGGATAACTTCTGAAATAATGAACAACAGTGGTGCCAAAACCCAATGTATTGCCCTATAGGCACCGTGGGCTATTTTCACAAAGGGTTTTAGGCACACACTTGCCACTTTAGGCATCTAACTCATAAATGTAGATCCTTAACACACCTACTCCACTGTTGCCTAAACTAGCAGGTATTCAAACTACTGGGCCAGAAGGGATGAGTCTATAAGCCAGTGGTTAAATCACTCATCTAGGAAATCCAGGTTCCAGGTCCCACTTCAATGAATATTTAGTTAAGTATGTAATACAAAGTGGAACAACTTCATACAAACTGGAACAGATTCAATAAGTGAAATTATCCCCTGAATATCCTATCTGTTAGTGAGCTCATGTGGAGTATTGGAGACGTGGGTTCAAGAAGCTGCACCACATAAGGCACAGTGGGAACTTGAACCTGGATGCCTTATAGCCTAGGTGAATGATCTAATCATTAGGCTAGAGGGTATAAGTGGGGTAGTTACCCTTTCATTTCATACTGGGTTGCTTGCACAGTTCCCTGCTCAGAATGCTGGCTTTTATCAAGCCCATTCTTAGATACCTGACTCACCCCTTGTATTGTACTGCAAAACTAGGCACCTAACTAAGAATTCTGGATTCCACTAGGTCATCTAAAAGTTCTACATTGCAACACTGAGTCTAAATCCCCTTTATAGATCTAGCCCTGATAATCTGTCAGAGTAACCACAAATTTTGTAAAATAATACACTAACTGCCCGTTTTTTAATCTGTAGCATCTGTGTGCACGCAGTAAATAAAATGCACTATCAACGGCATTAATATCAGATCACCCCCAATGCATTTCACAACATCACACAAGTATAGAAAATAAGAAAGAATTTTGTTTAAAAGTAAACTATTGAATTCTTAGAATTATTTTAATTACTGCTTTTTCTGGTGCCTAAGAAATCGGTAATTAAGAATGAGCTTCACCAAGCATCAGAGATTCTGATTTTCAGGACTTTCCTAATAATGAATATTATTTTCCAAATATGAAAATGCCATTGGAGTTTAGTCAACTGTTTTCTCCCCTGTGTAGAATGGATACCTTTGTGCAGTGTCTAAAGACACACAAAAAGCACATCTGACCTGCTGTTACGATTACTGTCAAATACTTTTTCACATATTGCCAGAGAAGTAAAGAGCTATAAATGCAGCGATCAAAATATACTCAATAAAACTGTTAATCAAAAAACTAAATAAGATTAGTGTGTTTTATTATGTGCCCTGAAGTTCACTAGGCTTTGGCTATGACTCTGGCCCTTGTTAAAGGGTGTTAGAAGAAGGAGGGAGAAAAATTGTTCTCCATGGCCTCTGATGGTAGGGTGAGAAGCAATGGGCTTAAACTGCAGCAAGGGAGATTTAATTTGGACATTAGGAAAAACTTCCTAACTGTCAGGTTGGTTAAACACTGGAATAAATTGCCTAGGGAGGTTATGGAATCTCCATCACTGGAGATATTAAGAGCAGGTTAGCTAGACATCTATGAGGGATGGAGGAGTGAGGAGGTGGAAACAATAACCAGAAATGGCAGAGGTGCTTAATGACTTCTTTGTTTCGGTCTGATGATGAAGGAATGCCTAACATAGTGAATACTAGTGGGAATGGGGTAGGTTTAGAAGACAAACATAAAAAAGAACAAGTGAAAAAACACTTAGAAAAGTTCAATGTCTGCAAGACACCAGGGACTGATGAAATGCATCCTAGAATACTCAAGGAGCTGATAGAGGAGGTATTTGAGCCTTTAGCTTTCATCTTTGGAAAATCATGGAAGATGGGAGAGATTCCAGAAGACTGGAAGAGGGCAAATATAGTGCCCATCTATAAAAAGGGAAATAAGAACAACAACAACAAGACCAGTCAGTTTAACTTCTGTGCCAGGAAAGATAATGGAGCAAGTAATTAAGGAATTCATCTGCAAACACCTGGAAGATAATAGGGGGTGACAGGTAACAACCAGCATGGCTTTGTAAAGAACAAATCATGTCAAACCAATCTGATAGCTTTCTTTGATAGGATAACGAGTCTTGTGGATAAGGGAGAAGCGGTGGATGTGGTATACCTAGACTTTAGTAAGGCATTTGATACACTCTCGCATGATCTTCCTATCAATAAACTAGACAAATACAACTTAGAGGGGCTACTATAAGGTGGGTGAATAATTAGCTGGATAACCATTCTCAAAGAAGTTATTAATGGTTCACAATCCTGCTGGAAGGGCATAACAAGTTGGGTTCCGCAGGTGTCTTTTTTGGGACTGGTTCTTTTCAATATCTTCATCAACGATTTAGATATTGGCATAGAAAGTATGCTTATTAAGTTTGCAGATGATACCAAGCAGGGAGGGGTTGCAACTGCTTTTGGAGGATAGGATCACAATTCAAAATCATCTGGACAAACTGGAGAAATGGTCTGAGGTAAATAGAATGAAGTGTAATAAGGACAAATGCAAAGTACTCCACTTAGGAAGGAACAATCCGTTTCACACATAGGAAGTGACTGTCTAGGAAGGAGTACTGCAGAAAGGGATCTAGGGGTCATAGTGGACCACAAGCTAAATATGAATCAATAGTGTGACCCTGTTGCAAAAAAAGCAAACATGATTCTGGGATGCATTAACAGGAGTGTTGTGAGCAAGACATGAGAAGTCATTCTTCTGTTCTACTTTATGCTGATTAGGCCTCAATTGGAGTATTGTGTCCAGTTCTGGGCACCACATTTCAAGAAAGTTGTGGAGAAATTGGAGAAGGTCCAGAGAAGAGGAACAAGAATGATTAAAGATCTAGAGAATATGACCTATGAAGGAAGACTGAAAGATTTGGGCTTGTTTAGTTTGGAAAGGAGGAGACTAAGAGGGGACATGATAGTGGTTTTCAGGGATCTAAAAGGGTGTCACAAGGAGGAGGGAGACAAATTGTTCTCCTTGGCCTCTGAGGATAGGACAGGAAGCAATGGGCTTAAACTGCAGCAAGGGAGGTTTAGGTTGGACATTAGGAAAAACTTCCTAACTGTCAGGGTGGTTAAACACTGGACTAAATTGCCTAGGGAGATTGTGGAATCTCCATCTCTGGAGATATTTAAGAGCAGGTTGGATAGACATCTATCAGGGATGGTCTAGACAGTACTGGGTCCTGCCATGAGGTCAGGGGACTGGACTCAATAACCTCTTGGGGTCCCTTCCAGTTCTAGGATTCTGTGATTAAGTCCTGCTGCCAAACATGGTGAGAAAGAGTCTGATTTTATGGACATTATAATGAATCTCACAGGAGATGCTCTATATTAATATTAGTGTAACTGACAGCAGGATTTACAGGGAGGGGTTTTGTTCTGGAAGGCATTTAAGGCTTTGTCTACACAGAGGATCATCACTGGGGTGGAGGAAAGGGGGCAACTGCCCCGCGGCCCAGTGATTCTAAAGGAACTGGGGCTCCCAACCACCGTGGGTCCTTTAAATTATCATCAGACCACCAAGTGGTAGACTCTTCATGGCTCTAAGGACTGAGGGGAGGCTGGCATGGTGCAATCTGGGTGATGCTGAAAAGCTGATTGCTCCTCCACCCAAGGCCCTGCCTGAGGGTCCCAGAATGGCTGAAGGCTCCCCACTTTACACAGCAATGTCAACCTAAGGTTAGTGGGACTTGAGTCAGAAGACCTGTCAGGGAGCCCTCGGCTTGAGCATCGACATTGAATTTTAATCCTATGTTAAGAATTTATTGACCCATGCTTGAACCTAAGGCTCTGGCATCCACACTGCGGTGCTCAGGCGCAAATCAAAGTAACCATTTCCCACACTACCTAGCCCCTCTGCCCACTTCAGACCCTAGCCCTAGGAATGTGGGGCACTGTGGGAAACCGCTACTATCCACCCTATTTCCTAACTGTGCTGGTGCTATTGATGGGACTCGGGTGTCAACAGGAGCATATGAGCACATAAATCGCATAATTAGCCCCTTTGGTTTCTATCTGAGTAGAATAACAGCAGTTTGGGAAGGTTTAATACTGAACTGCCATCTAATTTGAGACTTGGGCTCTCCACTTCTAGGCTAAGTCACATTAGGGAGGAACATGCCCGTGTGCGTCAGTTCACTGCTTTGCTCCTGTGGGCTGTAGAGTGATGCAGTGTCTGCTAGCTTGATGAAAGCTAGCACAGGTATGTCTTCTTGAGTTGGTAATTGCATACCCAGTTCAAAGCATAGACAATCCCCTAGAGTATCAAATTTTGTTCCCATTTACAAAAGTGTATGTCCTGAATGTTTACAGTCAAGTTATCCTGGATTTATATAGCTGTGACAAAGGGCAAAACTCTGGCCCCAGACTTTGAAGGAGAGACTCAGGGATACAGAGCTACCTAGTTTCAAGCTCAGTTATTCTGAGTGCTCAGCTTCCGGGAACATCAACCTCAGTTCCCTGACATGTGCAATTTAAGAAAAAAAAGGATCATATTTCCCCCCCAGCTTCCTCAGGTGCCCAGATTAAATGGTACCAAATATTCTCCCTATTTCATGGCAGATCAGATTTCCATGGTGAAGAAATCATCTTCATCTGCTGTTTTGTAGGCCACATTATATACGCCACCCCCTCCTTGGCATGCCTAGGGATGATTGAACATTGATTTTCTGGCAAGTTTATTCATATATTTAAATTAAACAATCTGGGAGCTATCAGGATTCAAAGCTCAACCTCCCACCTCAGATGTACATCACTTCATCACCCTCTCAAAGGAAATAAACAAATGCAGTAAATACCAACCATGTGTCGTGAGGTTACTTCATTGTAAGCATGGCACACTGTAGGCAGCTAAATATAAATGTGCTCATTTTCAGTTGCCTGGTATCCTTATTACCACTAGAGATGGCCAAGTGGCCACTTCCAAATAGCATTTAGACAAATTCTGGGTTCCACACTGAAGACCAACTGAGGGCTGGAGTTTGGGTTCATATTACACTGCCAGGAACTTACCAGCTGCCTTTGCAAAGTTTCAAAGTTTTGTTTTAAATGAAGAAAATAGTGCCTTTAAAAATGCAACCCCAAATGTAACCCAGGTATTGGATTACCTCCAGGTGTGTAACTACAAGTGCCCAATCCCTTTACATATGAAAATGTTTCCATTCAAGATTCTGGTTTTGGCTCGTTTCTACATAAATTCATATTGCTTCTCAGGAGTCCCTTATGAGCTAATCCAACAATCATTTTCATTAACCTTAGCACTTTATTGGTAGTCCCTCCAAACAGCTAGGGTTCTTTTTTTTTTTTTTTTAAATCAAGCTAGCCCAAAGATGGTTATTCAGGATATTCCCTTTAAAAAAAGTCCCAGTTTATTGTATATTGCCAGTAACAGTTGTAGATGCCTATTGGCAGCCCAGTTAACTATATGTTCCAGCCATGTTGGTGCTTGATTGCCTTTTAAAAAAAAACAGGAAAATGATTAAAGCAGAGATTCAGGTGTCTGGTGCCATTTGATAAAATTATGCCTTTTCTCTCTCCTTGATTACTAGCAATGAGTCAGACTGGAGTTGCAGAATGTGTGGACATTTGGTTGTGTGGGCCCCAGTCAATTGTATTCTGGGCAGCAAAAATGGCTGACAGCTTGATACGCCTAGCAAAGAGGTAACAGCTTTGGCAATAGACCATGGGAAGAGGCATATACTGGTGTAACTGTTTCAGCTCATGCATGCAATAGAAGTGTCCATTTACTAGCATTCTTGTTATTTATATGGGAGAGAATAACTAATAGTTCTGATGAATTTATGCCCAATACCAGAATAATCTGTTCATAACTGTTGCTGAGTTAGGTTTAGTGAGAGCTGGAAAATTATGGGGCAATGGACAGTGTATGAAAGAAAATCAGCAGATAATTTTCTATGCCAGTCCTTACCAAGATGATCTTTCTGATGGAAGATCACAACGCATCAAAGTTTCCTGAATTTTTTCTTCAACATCTACCAATTAAGTGTTTTCATAATAGGCCATGAAGGCAATGTATGGGCTGCATCATGAATCTACTTTTATTTACACAAGCACAGGATAAGCTGCTTTGGTTGGACTTTGGTCTACGATGGAAGTCTTGGGAAAAGCTGGTATGCTTGGCATTAAGGAGCATTTGATTTGCATGAGGATGGCAGATGAAATGCTTCAAAGCTACTAAAAAAAAATTCACGTAAAGAATGTTTATGATTCAACATTTCAGCAACTGACAACCAGTCACATTGTGTGGCACTGTGCAGCAAGGGTGGGTGTCCATGACTTTGAGAAGAATGTGTTGTTCAGCTGGATGCCCAGCATTAGCATGCAAACAACATGCTGCTCAATTAACCCAACCAGGCAAATGGATAAGTGGTCAATGCAGTAAGCATTGCTCTTCCTGAATTGATTTGTGGAGCCATGGCAAGACTCATTAGTACAAACTCTGATTGTTGACATCATGCTTGAAATCCATTTGACTAGCAGTATTAATTCTAACAACTGATGCTTCATCTTCATTCATTAAAGGAACATCTCTACCCGTACTACTCCCACAACCAACCTGGTGTTTGCATGTTTTCTAATTTCATTTCATTTTACAGACTGATTCTCCATCGGCTTGCATCTTAGGTAGTCATTTGCATCTATGTAAAGTGAATGTAACTTGACACCAAAAAAAAGATGGTAATGTTTTACACCTATAACTATAGAAGGTGCAAGGCAATAGAACACCATAAGATGTTTTTAAGCTTCCAAAACTAGTTGTCTAATATTCTGCAGTCACAAATTCACCATGATCCAAAAGCCCACCAAAGTCAACAGAAAGGTTTCCACTGATTCAGGATCTGATCCCACTTTTGCCCTGCTTGGTTCCTTACACTGACTCCAATGCCAAAATAATAAAAGTACAAATCTTATGAGACGTAGACAAAAAGTGCATTCTTTGGTCTCCTTACTTGGAGGATTTACAATTTGTTTATATTTCTCAATGGAACCTACAAATCTTATTAAGGAGTTCACGCCCCCACAGTCAGTATAACATTCCAGAAACATGGCAAATAAGCGTGACTGGGAAATGAACCTCTGAGTGGAAACTGAAATCAGAATTCTTGCATTCTTTGCAAGTACCTGTAGTTCCTCTAATTATATCTGAAACCTGTAAACAAGAAAATGTTTTACTGATGCATTGAATGATGAACTTAAAGTGGTAAGCAAAAACAAAACAAAACACAAATAAAAACAAGATAGTTACCGTAAAGATGGCCACAGAGTAGAAATAATAAACATGTGTAAAGTGGCACTTTTGTAACTGGAATTGTAAGGTATTTATGTGCCAAATATGCTAAATCAAGGGTTCTCAAACTAGGAGTCATGACCCCCTCAGGGGTTGCAAAGTTGTTATGCAGTGGTCATGAGCTGCCAACTTACACCCAAACCATGCTTTGCCTCCTGCATTTATGATAATGCTAAATAATGTTTAATCTATAAAGGTGGGTCACACACAGAAGCTTGCTATGTGAAAGGGGTCACCAATACAAAAGTTTGAAAACCACCGTGCTAAACATTCATATGCCCCTTCATGCTTCAGCCACCACTCCAGAGGACATACATCGATGCTGATGATGGTCCAAAGCAGTGTGGACCAACGCATGCATTTTTCAGCATCTGAGACAGCAGCCACCAGGAGAAAGTTGATTTTCTTTTCTGATGCCTCAGATTTTGTAGTTTCTGCACTGTAGTGTTGCTCTTTTAAGACTTCTGAAAGAATGCTGTACAGCGCCACCCTATAAGATTTTTGGATGGCAATCCAGGTTCTTAAACCTTGACTTGAGTGCTGTAGTTATATTCAGAAATCTCTCATTGGACCTTCTTCGTGTTTTGTAAAATCTGCAGTGAAAGTGTTCTTAAAATGAATGTGTGCAGGTGATCATCTGAGACTGCTATAAAATGAAATATATGGCAGCATGTAGATAAAACAGAACAGGAGACATACAATTCTCCCCCAAGGAGTTCAGACATAAATTTAATTAATACATTTTTTAAAGGAGAGTTATCAGCCTTGAAGTAAGTTCTCTAGAATGGTGGCCGAATTATGAAGGGGCATACAAATGTTTAGTGCATCTGGCATGTAAATACCTTGCAATGCTGGCTACAAAAATGTAGTCACTCTGCCATCTTGAAACAGAATAGATTCTGCTTTCTTCCTGCTCCCTTTTCAGAGGTTGGTACTGGCTGCAGTCATATCCACACAGCAATTAACACTGTGCCCAAACATGGTGAGCACAGAGGAGGCATGACACCGACTCCTTAAACTCTGTTGCCCCCCACTTCACACCAGTGCAAGGACTGGACACAACTTGTCCTTTGATATAACAAGGTTTCCCAGACTTTCACTATGATTAGATGAGTTCTTATATGTTATTTGCAACATTTCCTTATCACTAGTGGGAGAATGTCAGAAGATTTCAAAGTTCAGTTAATGTGAAACCCCCAAGAAGTCTGAATATTTCTTTGAATTTAGACTCCATGCATCTGATGAAGTGGAAAAGCTGATGTCCAAAGAAATCTGTTAATCTTCAAGGTGCCACAGGACTCCTTGTTGTTTGAACTTATAGACATCTTCCATTTTCTTACTCTTCTAGACTCCACAGAGATGTCCACATAAAACCCATTAAAGAGATGACAATCAATTCCATGAACTCTTGACTTACTATTACCCCTAATCCAGCAAGGCACTTAAGATTGTGCCTAGACCTAAAAAAGCCAGTTGGATTCTTTGCATCCTAGCTGCCACATAATTGCATAAGTGGTACACTAGGGACCAAATTAGCCCTTTGTTTAAGACACTAGCAGTACAAAGTACAATTTGAGTAATTTGCTCCAAGGAGTACCTGTTTGCTGCTAATTGACACTGACATAGGCATCATTTCACACTTTTGTTTGCTCTCTCAGCACTCAGGTTATAACTACTGTATGCAGTGTATTCTGTTCATTCATTAAATCAAAGCACACAGAATTTTTAGAACACGGAAGGTTTATTACATTATTTTACTGAAGTGCCTAGGATTTATGTCTAGGAAAACACAGAACATGTGTTATTCATATGCAATATGAGAAGATTTTGGATATATTTTTATCTGCCTTTTAGAAAACATATGTATACTTAGCCTCATTTCCTATGCTAATCATACACATATTGACACTTACATGTACAACAAGGAAATGTCTTTTGAATTAGCATCAACATTTAAAAACAGAATATATTAATGCCAAATATGTTAGGAGTGGAAAGTAGCCACCAATAGACTTAAAGCTATACACCACTATCCAGAAGCACACTAATTCAGTAATGCCACTTTGAACATGTAAAGTGTTATGTGATGCGGACACAATAGAGTATTATAATTATAACCAAGATTTTAAAAGGTGCTCTATCTGATATTTAGAAACATTAATTTTCAAAGTTACAATAATAATTACTTTTGTGGAGGACATTGTCAGCTACATATGGATCAGGGAATTTTGCAACTGATGCTGCATAGTACCCCCAAGTCCTCAAAGTCAAGTGAAGTTGAGGGCTTTCATGACCTAATTAAATTTACTTGACACCTTCAAAGTGCAGGCCCTTCAAGCCGTACCTCTCAGAAGATACAGATGACATTAAAAAAAAAATCAGAGTTGTGGGTCAGCCTTGTAGACATTGGGTAGGGGAGCTCTGCAGAAACACATTGTGTGTTTAAATCCCCTTAGTAACAAACAAAGCAAAAACAGCTTCAAAATGCTACAGAGAAAGGGAGCAGCAAAGCAGTTGCCTGATGGTGCCAAAAAGGACTATATTCGCTTAACAGGAGCTCTTTACAGAGACTTTTGGTGTTAGGCTAACAGATTAGGGTTAGGTTTAACACAATGAATCTCCTCTAATGTCTGTCCTTGTAACTTTTTGTTGCAGCTGGTACAGCAGCCAGCTCACAGAATACTCCACCTCTTACAGCATCTGCCCACGTGTCTCAGATCCGCAGCTGAAAATGGACAAGGGAGGACATGTTCAGGAAGCAGATGGACTGCATTAACTCCCTCATGGAGGAGATGCAGGCAGAGCACCTGGACCGGATTGTGGAACGCCAGGAGAGAAGAGCTGCCAGGGAGCAGCAGGCAAAGCAGCATGAGACTATGTTTGCCTCCCTGAGCACTGTGATAGAGCCCCTGGCTTCCTGTCTGGAAAGGGCCTCCTCCCAGAACCTTGTCCGCCCCAGTGTTAACCCTGGTCTCTCCTCCCCCAGCCCCGTTGCTTTCACTCCCAGGACACAGGGGAACTCCGAACTGATTTCCCACTGAATGATAGCTGTCTGGCATGGCAAGCTTCCATAGGGCTATTGCCATGTGCTTCTCCACACTCATAGTGGGTCTCATTCAGGTATTATGGTGCCTCAATTCAGGGGCAAGCTATTCACAAGTTCTAAGAAAATGGCCTTGTGCCAGAAGTTCTGCAGCCACTGATAATTGTCCAAAACCTGCAGCACTATGCAGTCCCACAAGTCTGAGCTTGTCTCTTGGCACCAGAACCGGCATTGCACTGCACAGGATTGACTGGTGACTGCACTAGCATCAACGCCAGGCCTTGCATGAGCAGAGACTCCATGCCACACCAAGCTTCATCATCGTCCTCTTCCTGGTGGAGTGACATGAGTACACTCTCGAAGTACAGCACCATTAGGCACAACGCAACACACATCATCATCACAATGGACTGCTGCAAACCAGGCTCCATGCTTATGCTGCTATAGCATCTGTGCAGGCAGCCAGGGCACCACAAGGCACAAGCACATTGCCTCCCCTTTATCTCACACAAAGGGAGAGGGACTAGACAAGTGCATTATGGGACACTGGTGACATGAGCCTCTGACCACCCATTGCAGAGTTTTGGTTCTAGCAAGCACCATGAGCATAACCCAAAATGTAAAGCTGCCCATCATGAATTGCTCTCTGAGTCGTTGGTAGGCTCCCTAACGGGTACGCACTGCTTCAGACTACATTTGATTCTTCCCCGCAGCGAGAACACTGACCTTCAACTTCACAAAATCGGGTGCCTGGAAATCAACCATATTAGATTCAAGCGTATCTCATAGTGTCGATGTACCCTGAGAGAATTTAAGTTAAAGAATGTCAATACATTTCCAACAGGATTCAAACAACAACTTTTTATACTTGCCAGAAGCTTTAGTGACTAAACTACCCAGAGACTATGGTTTAAAAAGGTAAAAGAAATGTTAAATAATAAACTAGGCACTTTAAATGAAATAATAAACTGCGGGCATCTTCATTTCATAAATATAACAGAAACAAGTGACAACTGATGAAGAAAAACATATTTTAATATTAAAATAATTTAATGCAGAGAGCTGCTGAGTTCAAAGTGCATTCCAGTTTTCATTGTAGTCTTTCTATACACAAGTTAATGGTGGGAAAATGGTGCAGGATGAAAAGCAAGTTGGGCTATTTTCACTGCTTTGAAACAGGAAGATAGCACATTTCTTCATGGTTTAGCTATATATTTCTCTCTTGCTAGCTAGCACACCTGTTAAATTGAGTTTTACAAGCAGTACTACAATGAATAATGTGTGCATATCAACTGACTAAAATGTAAACAATGGAGATTGTCATGGTAATTCCTTGACTCTCCAATGAACTTAGATCCAGAGTCAGATACTGGAAAATCCCAGTGTGAGGTGTGAGCAAAAGTGGCACAAACCACTGAGGCAATCCGAGGGCTGCTACGTGCAGGATGTACCTAGAGTGAATCCTACATCTGCCCATCTTGTAGTAAAGAAAGGCAGTTTTGTCTACTGAACATGATGCTTATTAGATTTTATGGTGTTGCAGCATAAATGTTAAATGCTACCATTACATTTTATGCTTTTGTGTACTGCTTTAGTTTTCTAATCTAGTTCTGGTATTCAAAGCTCCCCTTTTTTTAATAGACAATTCTACCACTTGCACTGGCACAGATGTTTCCTGCATTTAAATTCGTTTTAAAAAAATCCTGAACCAAAAAGTGATTACATGGTTATTTTCAAGGATGACACCAGCTGGAATGGAGAATGATTCTATAAAGGGTTTTCTGTTTTTATTGTTATATCTGAACACAGTAGGTTTTTTATTCTGAACCTTTCTGAATATTTCTGGTTGCTGTTGTATAAGATTCCACATAAATATCATTAATAGTATTGAGAGTTAAGCATCCTGCTTGAGAATAGATCTCCTGAAGAAGCAAATGAAGCAGAAATTATATATATACAGCAAATTCTGGGATATGTGTGCACACAAGAAGAAGAGAGATCATAATAAAGCTGTCAGTATGTAACAAGCCTATTAACTATAGGGTTCCTTCAGTCAAAAGTATAAATTAGAAGGCACAGACCTACACGAGCTAAGGATCTGTCAAAATCCCCAGAAATACAGTAAAAAATAATCCCCTACCTGTAATAAAAAGGTGGGCAACAGTGAGAGACAGCACATGAAAGCTCACAGATCAAGGATTTATCTCTGAGAATGGCAATAAAACTAGCAAGTGCAATTTAATTATGAAAGGGAACATCTTGAACAATAAATTTACCTGTAGGGCCTGAACACAAATTAAGATATGTATCTTATTTTATAGAGTTACCTTTACCCCTCCCCTCATAAACCAAGGCAATACAGAACTAACCCAAAGCTCATGGAAGTTACATATAAAGACTCCCATTTTCTCCATATGTCCATAATGCTGAAACTTACTCGGTGGGTACAGATGAAGAGCTACATCTGCTGTATCTATTTTTACTGTCTCAAATGTTACTTTAATGGAGCCAACAGGAGTGCAAGCATCTTCCCTTATGGAAGAGCCCTATAAAAATAACGGATAGGGAGGGGCTTTATGGAAATTAGCATAAAAGTGCTACAGAATTTGAGAATAAAATCCCTGCTACTGAACTTTTAAACCAACATTTAGGACTCTATTCCAGGGATAACATTATTAAAAACTATTCAAGGTATATAAATATTCCATTGGTTGGATTAAACATTTGATATAAAGGTTATGCTTCTACATTAATTTCCTAAGGATGTTTCCATAAGGTTTCTCTGGCACTGCAAAGCATAAATGTGTTTACACTGGAATGCCATTTAAAATCCTTATACTACTAGGTTTATCCAGGGCCACATTTCTGAGCTCCTAAGCACAGCATCTTCAGTGCCCCACCTAGAGCTGACCTTTACGTTTTCTGTAAAAATGAAACTTTTAACCTACCTTCAACTTTTAGGCACTTCTAGAATACAATGCTCCCAGGAACATGCCTACTGCGTTGAGATGGATAGCTGCCCAGTGTTTGTTAAGAACGCAAAGAGCTGATCTTGCTCCCTCTGAAATCAAAGGCAAAACTCCCAATCACTGCAGGGGGATAATATTGGGCTCTTAGAAGTATATGCTATAACCTTACACACCAACATCATATAATAACAACCCAATAAACACATATTCACAAATAGCAAGTTAAGAACAATTGTACAAACTACCCACTGTTTATTCCCCAGTAAGACTCTCCAAATATTGTGTCTTTACCATTAGATCTAAAGAATCCTTTTACTAATTGGAACTAATTGGATACAGTTGCAGGCTGCCTTTTGTAAAACAAACAAAAAAATTCCATTACTTGAACCATAAATGATAGAACCAGGGGTGCTGGGAGTAGTAATGTTTTCTATCATATGCAGGTTTTACAGATTGATTCAAAGGCTCTTAGCACCTCCATGATAAAACGGTTCCAGTACCTTGGATTTGAAACGTATCTATAATAAAGTATCATTATGAGGAAGTAAGTTGTGGTTAAACATGTATTAATGCAGACCTTGATTCAGTACTCCATCATTATTCAGAAAAGATCTTACGCATATACCTAAATCCAATGGGACTTACGCATGTGATTAAGTGCTTTTGTGGAACAGGGACAGAATTAAGCACCTACTTAAATGATTTGCTGAGATGGGGCCTTAGTGACGGATAGGTAATGTTTCATATAAAAGGACCACTCTTAATGGAGTATAATGCTGTGTAAAGTGGCTTGGCACCAACTTACAGTCTGTATTTAAGCAAAGCCTGGCAGATGAGGGGAAGAAAGAGTGACAGTGAGAGGTTTAATTACACTGCATTTAGCTCTTCTTTGTGTTATATAACTATTCCTCATGAGTGTGAGTTCTATGAGTTCTTCCTTGGCCCAGGATCCTTGCAAACTTTTACAGAAAAAATGTACACACTAGGCATTAATTTCTTCCTATACCTATATTCCTCACATCTCCTAACCCATTTCCCATCCTGCTCTTCACCTTGCCTCTACAAGTGTCCATCCTCTACTTCCATTCCATGAGGTTTTTGCCATATATGATCCAGAATTCTTACATACCCCTGCTCTCTCTCTACCCTCAAATCATGCTACAATATTGTATGTATTTATATTTTAAAAGCCATTGACCTTGACCTTGCCACCAACTGTCACTACTCTCACTTACCATCTGCCTCCAGTCTCCCCAAGGATGCATAGTTTATTGCCATTATTTCAACTGTCTTACTTTTAACTGTCTCCTTGGTGCCCTGCAGTACAGCTTCAGCCATGTTCCAGTGAAACCACTCTCACTACAGGTCACAAAGCAACCTTTTCCTTTCCAGGATGAAGGGCTTTTTTTCTATTCCAATCCTTCTTCAGATAGCTGCTGCCTTTGACATAACTGATCACCTATGCCTATTAAACTCTCTCGTCTGTGGTTTTTTTTTGGGGGGGGGGGTGAGGGAATTCAGCACTTACCTAGTTCCTGCTAGCTAACTTGATAAACCCTCCTTTCTATCTGTTTTCCTCAGGCCTCTGTGGTTTCTCACTTTATTCTCACTCTATTTTGGATGACTTTTTCAGCTCCCATGGTTCTTCAGTTACCATCTCTATTTTGAGGATTCCTAGCTCTCTCTCTCTCCCCTTCTACATCCTCTGCGTAACCTTTCTTAGCTTTTCCCTTCAGGCTTAGTTTTATATCTGCCACTGTCTTTCTAACCCTGAAAATATTGATGACAACAAACATAAGACTCTTAGCTGATGTAAATCAATATAGCTCTATTGAACTAATTAGCTATGCCAATTGATACCAGCTGAATAGCTGGTGCATTGTCTGTATTACGCTTTGAGAGCCTCTTCTGGAAAGCAACGTAAAGCTACAGTGGACCATGCAGAAGCTAAGGTCACACACAGATGCACGGGGATACATTGGGGCAACACAAATGCAAGGGGACAATGTTAACTTGTTCAGCCACCAACTCAGCTCCCTGCAGCATGGTTATCTCGCAGTGAGACAGTCACATTCCATGTCTTTTCCATTTAAATTATTTAAATACAGACTGAAAACTGAGAGCCATTTAATATACGATGAAGAGTGATGCAGACTACATTTATGAGTATGAGTCTCATTATTTGTTCTAGTGCTCTTATAACAATGTGTAATTTTAGACGCCAATATAGAATATTAGAAACATAAATGAAACATTAATTAGAAAAAGCAGATGACTGGCTTTTCTAGAAAAAAAGTGGCCTTCACAACAGTTTGTTTCAAATATGTCTGGTCCAGAAGAGAAAAAGAGACTGAGAGTGCCATCTATTGGTCAAATTAAAATGGACCTAATTTAATGGGATGGTTTGTGGCTTAAATGTAGCCAGCAGCTGCTGTAGGCTTACTGTCACCAGTGCGTTACACTTTGTTAACTTTCTAAGTACTGGTCCTCATTGAAGCTTTAGAACTGTGGTGAAACAGAGTGAAGTTCTTATTAGGGGCCAGTCTTCTGATGGATGTTAATACTTCAAACTCCATAGGCCACTTTTGAAGGTGCATTTTGTTTGATGTACCATGCACATGAAGGACCAGAAAAAAAGTTAATATTGGAATCTGATTAATAACAACATTCATCTATATCACATATTCATTCAAGGATCTCTAGACATTTTACCAATATTACTTAAGTCTTACAGCATCCTTAAAAGTAAATAATTGTTGTTAACACAGTTTTATGGATAGGTAAACTGAAAAAGGAAAGTAAAAGACAAAAAAATTTGGCCTCTTGGAGTTATGGTTCAGAATAGCAGTCAAGAGTCCTACCAGTACATACTGTAACAAACAAAGGACACATCCGTTCACTAGCAGTCTCAACAGTTAAATGTGGAAGGTGTACACACGTATAAAGTTGTTGCCATTTTTAAACATTTATAAGAAAAAAATTGATTGGCTATTTAGTGAACCAACACACAGCCCATAGCAGCTGAAGATAGTTTAATGCTTAGTTAGGATATTGGGCAACTGCATGAAATGAAGATGGAAAATGGCTCCTTAAAATTTTAACGTCAAAGTGATCACATTTTCTTACAATGAGCTTATTTACTTTTACCACAGGGCTGTCTTCTCTTTTTCTGCTGATAGCTAATTTTATAGCTGATGTCTAAGCCATCAGCAAAGAGGATTTGGAAAAGGAAAAGGCGGACAGCAACAGTTTATGAATTTCATATCAGTCTGCACCAAAGCAGATTTATGTTTAAACTACTCTCACTGAATATCAACCTGGTTTGACTGGGCTGCTGTGCATCTACTTTGGTCCCTGAAATCAGAGGACTAAACAACAATCTGTAAGCAGCTTAGGCAGATTTATCAATGTGAAATAATGACTCACATTATAGCAAACTCAATAGCAAACTCAATAAAGCGACCTCTTCACCCCAAATATTCTGAGTTCACATTTTACACCCAACACATAAGACTGTTAACAGGATTAATTATAGCATATACATATCATTTTTTGCACACTACTTTGTAAGTGTACTCCTCTGTGGCAACCTGCTGTATTATGCCAAAACTGTGAATAGAATGCCAAGCTAGCATTTCAAATTGCACATTAAAAACCTGTGCGTCAGATCCTCAAAATCAGATGGCATAACTCAGTGCTGCTCTACTGACCTAGCTCCAGAGAAGTCCATGTACATCAGCTGAGAATCTGGTCCTTTATCCTCACTGCTGGGGAGAAACAATCTGTCACTGGATTTTCTTTTCCTCTTTAAAATATTTCAAGAATATTTAATCAAAAGGATTGGCTTTAAAAAAGGAAAGCTTCAGGGATTTGCTCTTGTAAAGTGTTGAGAGTTATTACTGGAAAATGTATTAAAGAGGCTGGCAATCATCCTAATTGATGTGAAAACTTGACATAGACCTGGAGGGATGGATTTCCCCATGGGAGCTTCATAAAAGAAAGGTTACTTTTAGAAAGAAGATTTCACTGTAGAGGAATATCAGAATATACCCTAATTCCACTAATCCTCTGTCTTCCTAATTTCTTACTATGTTTGCTAATTACTAAAATTATTTGTGGACAGAAAAAAGGCATCCTCCCTTCACTGCATCACAAAGGAAAAAACTAGCCAGAATCTTTTTGCATAAATATTTTAAGATTTTCTGCATTGTGACAATTCTTTTGCATCGATAGAGACAGACAGAAACAAGCACGACAGCCAGAAGAGATATGAATAAAAGGGAAGAAGCATTGGCAAAGGCATTTCACCTCTTCTATATGGACTATGTTTCCAAAACAGATATGTAAAGCTACTATATCTTGGCTACTCAACACGCGGCCCATTTGTTTGCGGCCTGCGGTGCAGTTTGGGTTTACGCTGGGCCCAACACAGGGCCCACAGGTGGGATTCTTTGAACATGCCCTCCACTGGGAACATGCTCCACAACAGTGAGGCATCTCCCAGGCAGGGTGAGCATTGAAAGATGCAAGCGGATGGGCGGGCTGGAACAGACGGGTACAGGGTATCGGTTTTTCTAGCTCCCAGGGAGGAGGTGCCGGAAGCATCGGGGCATTGTGGGAAGTGCTGGCTGCTTAGCCTTATGAGCAGAGCCTGAGAGATGTTGACAGACTCACACTGGCTATGTTTGGGTCTGGCTCCGTGGTTTAGGGCTTAATCTTTGTATTCATGCCTGTGACGGGGCGGCTGAATACCGGTGCCCTACAGCCGGTCCGCCCCGCATTCAGCCCATGCCGATTCCCATATGTCACACCTGCGCCGCATGCTCTGTGGCCGTGGCTCAGCTGGCCCATGGCGTCAGCTGGGAGGCGAGGGGGCAGATAACCGCTGCCGCAGCCGAAAGGTGGGACAGGACGCACGGCACGGCTGGGGGACGGGGTGAGAGAGCAGTGTGTGGGGGGCATGCAAGGTCAGAGGGACGGGGCCAGGGGGAAGGACACCTGGCCAGAAGGTCAAAAGGGGGTTGGTGGGTGTGCCTGGAGGCAGGGGAGATGGACCAGGAACGCCACAGCGACGGGGGTCTTCAGCATGGACGGGCCGATGCTGAAGAGGGTAGGAAGTAGCCCAGGGTAGGGCGATGGATTAAAAATTGCCCAAGGACTGGTGCGTTTCGGCTGACGCCCCACCAGTCGGACCAAACCCCAGGGGTGTTGGTCCTTAGGGCCCTGGGCTGGGACTCATGAGAGGGGGCAGGCCCAGGTCCCCCTACCCTCCCTCCTGAGCAGCGTACTCCTGAGGGCACTACGGCTAAATTCCTTGATCGAAATTGACCCCAAAGGCATTGACTCCTTGACCCCAGCAGGGGAACTTGAGTTGTGGTGGGACATACACTTGGACAAGAGGGTGTGACTAATAGAGAAAGGGGCCGGCGGCGGCGAACCCCTTACAATGCCCATCATTTTAAAAAACGTTATTTGCATTTATTTGCATGCATATTTGCATGTATATACAACCACACTTAAGCTGCGGCCCTTGGTATATACTGTGAGTATCATTGTGGCCCCTGGGGCTTCCAAAGTTGAGTAGCCCTGTACTATATTATCATTGTTATCAAATCAAATCCCAAAGAGATAATAGCTTCCCTGCAAATTGAGTGCCATCCAGATCAACATGCTTTATACGTCTTTTGTCTTCCATGATCCATCCTAGTAACACATCAATAATAAGCAAACTGATTAAACTAAACCAGTTTTGAGTTCAGCTATGAATATCCTCACTGCTGATCTAATTCTGCCACTTAAAAGCAGCAGATGAAGATGAAAAGAAATGAAAATATCAATCCACTGCTCTTCAATCTTTCTTACTACCCACATTTCACTGCCATTCAGTAAAGTTAGTTCTACATATCCACAGCTTTGTAGCAAGCTCGATGTCAAGCTCCACAGAGGTTAGCCTGTATCAAATCCTTCCTCAAGATCCATTTCTATTACAGTGCCACAAAACAACTAATAACCATCAACTTATGGTGACACACTTTAAATACACCAGTACCTGCCAGTGTCAAAAAAGGTGCATAAAGCAAACAAGCCCAAATTGCTTTTAGCAGAATCTATATTACTGTTTGGGACATGTGAGCCAGTCAAGATCAAATTTAAATCAAGCATCTGAGTTTAAGAAGTTTTCTGCCAATCCCTTCACAAATATACTATTTTTATGCACCACTATACAGTACTTCTAAATTCTGGCCAAAATTACGACAGCCAACATGCTAAGTTAGAGATTGTATTCATACTGTATCTTCAGTATGAATCTCTATTGTAATTAGAGATGTTATTCATATGATATCTTCAGCTCATTAAAAAACAAAATATTCTTGACATCTTGACAGACTGTTTTTCTTGTGATATTTACAGACATAAAATATTCTGGATAGAATTCTGTTCAGTGTCCGTATCAATAGTTTTTTTGAGACTCTGATTGTTTTGTGGTTCACCCATCATTAATTATGACAACTTTGCCTTATTTTTATAATTTTGAATCTGTCTGGTGACATACCTTTATTTTTCAGATAGCCTTTTATTAACTTTCACAGTCTTAGAAATGTAGAGTTGGAAATGTCATCTAGTCCAATCCCCTGAGCTGAGGCATAACCAATTATACCCTGAGTGATGTTTGTCTCACCAGTTCTTTAAAACCTCCAATGAACCTCCTTTGGAAGCCTAGTCCTGTGCTTACCTATTCTTACAGTTAGAATTTTTTTTCTAACCTAAATCTCCATTAAACCCTTTATTTCTTTTCCTAAATTCAGTGGACCTGGAGAACACCATCCTCTTTATAACAGTCCTAAACATAGATGAAGACCATCATCAGGTCCCCCCTCAGTCTTCTTTTCTCAAAACTAAACATACCCTGTGATTTTTCACTTTGTCTAAATCCTTTATCATTTTTGGACCCTGTCTAGTTTGTCCATATCTTTCTAAAAGTGTAGCACCAAAAATTGGACACAATACTACATCTGAGGCTTCATCTGTGTTGAGTAAAGTGGAGTAATTGCCTTCTGTGTCTTACATACAAAACTTCTGTTAATACACCCTAGAAAGATATTCACCTTTTCCATAAACACATCACATTGTAGATTCATATTCAATTTGTGATCTACTATATACTACCAAATTAATGTTCAGCATTATAATAATTTTGCCAGTTATTCCCCATTCAGTAGTTGTGAATTTTATTTTTCCTTAAGTGTAATACTTTGCACTTATCCTTAGTGAATCTCATCTTGTTAATATCAGACCAATTCTCCAATTTGTCATGTTCATTTTGTGTAATCCTGTGCTCCAAGGGGCTCTCAACCTCACTACTTCGCTGCCATCCACAGATTTTACATACATATTTTCTAGTCTATTATTCACGCTGTCAAATATTTAACAGTACCAGACCCATGATTGATCCCATGGAACCCAAGAGATTTGTCATCTCAGTTTGACAGGGAACTATTGATAATAATTGAATCTTGGCCACTGCTCCATACTTATGAGAATGTCATATAGGACTGTATCAAAAGTCTCACTAAATTCAAATTATATCTCATCTACAGCTTGCCACTATCCAGTAGGCCAGTAAGGTGGTCAAAAAAGGAAATTAGATTGGTTTGATATGATTTATTCTTGGCAAATGTGTGTTAGCTGTTGCTTATAATCCTATTATCCTCTAAGATAGGTGTTTGCACACTGATTATTTAATTATTTGTTCCAGTATCTTTCCCAATATCAAAGATAGACTGGCTAGTCTATAATTTTCATATTATACCCAGTACCTTGAGAGGAAAGAAAAAGCATCACTGAAAGACTCCAACCACTATTTTTGTACTTTATCCAAAACAGACTAATATATACTTAAATGCATATACTAGTAAGAAATAAGGGTTAATTACACTCATATTAAGAACAGACTTTAGCACAGAGAGTGTCTTATCCAATCCTCATTTGTAGAAGAAAAAATAGCTTGCACGATAAGTAATACAGCCCCATGAGTCTGTTTTCTAAGATTTACTTGACAGTTAACTGCAGACACATTCATCAGCAAAGCAAGCTATAACACATAATGCTTTTTATTCATCTTCTATAATCCCATGTCAATTCTGAGAGAGAGAGAGAGAGAATATGTTCATTTTTCTAACCAACAATGCATTGCTGTAATCTGAGATGCCACATTTCATATAACAAATTGACAGAATTTATGGCATTGCCATCCTTTCCTGAAAATCATGAAGGATACAATATAGTTGATGGCAAAATTATTGACTCAAATCATATCCAAGGCACTGTATAAAACCGTGTCTGGGTATCTAAGACCCCACTTCAAGTCTATTGATCAACAGCAACCAAAAATTGTGCTCCAATGCTTGGAACGCAGAGGTGGCTGCATCAAGAAATTAACTAGATCACATAACAGACTAGCATGAGGGATGTGCCATGAACTATCTTCCAGGATGGTTTCATAAAGGATGACTGCAGATTCTACCACATCTTTTCTTAACACGGCCCAGCAGCTACTACACCAAAAAATGCAACAACTCACAGACCTCTGCTTCTTTTCGATGAGAGTGTCAAGAAAATTGGCAGATAAACTGATGAAGGGATTCCTTCCCCAACACCAGTTCAATTTCTATCACACAGTTAAATGAAATAAAAGTGAGCCAATAAGTTTGATACAAACTGGCTATTAATAAAATTACAATTTATCTTATAAATGTGGGTTAGAACAAGCTTTCCCTTGCTTTACTGAATTTTAACAGACTATTTTTATACACATGATGTTTGGAGAATATGATAGCTCAGATGCTTAGGTTTTTGATTGCTTATTTAATTAAATGAAATATTCAAGCTAATTTAGAAAATACATAGGAAATCTTTACTTTCTGTCGATCAATGATGGGCACCACATGTCAAAAAGGATGACACTTCATGAGCATTAGAAACCATATCTATTACCTCCAAGACTGTTTGCAGAAATTCTGGGATGCCCCTTTATAGCTTCTATTTTGCTTCTACATTCTGAACTGGTTTTTTTTAACAATATCTTTCGAAAGATATATCTAAGAGTTAGATATTACAATTAAAGCTTTGTACGGAATATCTTATGGAGATCTCGAAATGAAGTTGTAAATGTACTATGAATGGTAGTACATATAAGAAATACAGGAACCGTTTTGCCAAAAAGACAACCTAACCAACATGAGTTTTTCTCAAAGAACTGGACATATCCCCCTTGTAAAAGACACCAGCTTTACAGGGACATGATTCTTATGTCAATACAACAAACTTCATAGGATATTTATGATTTAGACAGAGATTGGTTGTGTAAAGGAATGTAAGAATGATCTTTATGCAGGATAGGACACTTATCAAGTGCAACATTTAGCAAGTGTGATCAGAACTCTAAATTAAACTATAAAAGGGGAGCTCACTAGCCCTCTGCTTTGCAAAAAGAAAAACCTTTAGGGTTAAACCCACACAAAGAATTATCAAAATATGTTCACTGAAACTGATTTATGTTATGAACATACAACCGTCTTCCTTCTTCAGATGCTAAGAAGAACATTTATTAATGTGAAGCCATGGGTTTTACCCATGAAAGTTCATGATATAATATATTTGTTAGTATCTAATGTGCCACAGAGCTGTTTGTTGTTTTTAAAGTTAAAGACTTACACAGCTACCACTCTGAGATTTATTAGTGGGAAATGATTTTTGTGAATACAGGTTGGACCTCCCTATTCTGGCACCCTCAGGACCTGAGTGGTGTCAAACCAGGGAGTTTACTGGACCAGGGGAGATCAGACTCCTCTCTGGGCTGTGTGTGGGTCCCTGGTTGCTGGGCTCCCTCCGCTGCTGCCGGCCCTATGCCAGGACTCCAGGGCTATGTCTACACTCGCGGTTTCTTGCGCAAGTATGGCCGTTCTTGTGCAAGAATCTGCAGAGCATCCACACTGCCTGCCCACTCTTGCGCAAGGAATTTACAGTACGGCATGGTAAGAGAGGGCTCCTTGCACAAGAGCTACGCTCTTTTTTATCAGGTGTAAGCCCTCTTGCGCAGGAGCTCTTGCACAAGAGAGCAGTGTGGACGCTTGGCAGGGGTTTCTTGTGCAAGAAAGCCCTATGGCTAAAATGGCCATCAGAGCTTTCTTGCGCAAGAGAGCGTCCACACTGCCATTGGTGCTCTTGCACAAAAGCACAGCTCGCACATGGCAGTGTAGATATTTTCTTGCACAAGACTTCTTGCCAATGTAGACAAAGCCCAGGGGTCACCTTTCTCAGGCTGGGACTCTCCAGCCTACACCAGCTTCACTGCCGCTGGGGGTTCACAGTCGAGGTAGAGGATTCCTTCCAGCTGACACCAGGGTTCCGGCTGGGTCTGGAAATATCTCCTGGGCAGCAGCCCTGCAACTACTGGGGTTCCTTGCTGTGATTGGGGATTCCTCTCGGCCATTACTGGGACTCCCCAGGCTCAGGCTCCCTGGGGCTGACCTCCCCAACCACTAGGACCAGGCCTTGCTGGCCCTGCTGGGGCTTCCTAGCACCCCCAGGATTCCCAGCTTGCTCATGCTCCCAGCCTCCGGGGCTCTGGTCCGGAGAGTTCCAGATTGGGGAGCTTCAACCCATACTTACTCAAAGGAATAGCCACTCACTGTACAAGAGCTCCTGTTTTTCCTTGCCAAATACTTGGTGCTAATGTACTATTGATGGCTGTAGTATACAGTAATTCCTCATTTAACACTATAGATATGTTTCAGAAAATGATCGTGTTAAGTGAAAAAGTGTTATGCGGGGTCAATTTTCCCATTGAAAATAATGGAAAAGGTGGGGGTTGAGTTTCAAGTGGTGGTGTCTGTTGGGACCGGGACATAAGGTTGGGGGAGAAAGGGGACTGGGTTACAGCAGGGAGGGGAGGTGCTTGGCTCTGGGGAGGGGAAGGGAAAGGGAAGGGAGGGGAGGGAAGGGGAGGGGGATTGGGTTGGGAGTATAGCCCCTATGATGGGTCTGCCGGGACTCGCACTGCGTCCGGCGAGGGGGGGCGTTGCTGGGGAACGGCGAGGCAAGTGGCGAACCCTCCACCGCTTTGCAGGGAGGCGGGGGAAGCCCTGCGCAGCCGCCAGCAATGGGCCAGCTGGGGAAATCCTGTTATTCCGGGGATGGTCATGTAATTCAAAAAACGTTCCCTAAAAAAAAATCGTGCTATCGCGAAAACGTGTTAAGTGGGCACGTGTTAAATGAGGAATTACTGTACAAAGGTACGTGGAAGAGCTGATCAAAATAATAGGAGACATTTTGATCATATTTTAGACCAGCTAAAAATCCAGTAAAAGCATCTAATTTTGAGGGATTTTTTTTTTTTTCAATTAAAAGGGGATAACATTTAGGAGAAAGTTTTCACAAAAAGTCTCTTCCTTTTCTAACCCAATCTTTTAGGCAGATAGGTAGGTATAAAGTAGCTCTAGGGCCTGCATTTGATCTCACACCAGTATAAACTGGAGTAATACAAATTAAGTCAAGAGTTATATTGATGCAACAACAGTGGGGGGTACATCTACATTGTGGCGCTATTTCAGGATACTTCTGGTATCCTGATATAGCATTTTCCACGTCTTGACAGTGCACCTGTTATTTCTAAATATCTTTCAAAATAATGGGCATGCTATTCTGACTTCCCAGTTAACCTCATTCCATGAGGATTAAGGGACATTTCAGAATAGCACTCAATTTCTAAATACACTTGAAATAAGCTATGCAATTTGTGAAGCTCAAATTTCATAGCTTATTTCAAGCTACGGGTGCAGTGTAGATGCACACCTTGGAGAAAAAGACTAGATCCATAGTCTACTGCAGTTTATATTAAAAATTGAGGTAAATCTTTTAATAAAAAAGAACATATGGAGAACCCAAGGAAATCTTTCTTAGTAACCCTACTGGCAAATTTTGGTAACTTTTTATTTATTATGCTGTACGTACAGGGGTATATGAAAACTATTACTCTAGCACATTAGAAAGTCAATATATATGGAACAGTTCATATCTCATTTACTGTTACTGATTAAAACAAATAATGGACATGACGTTTTGTCCAAATCACCATAGTATTTGTATATTAAAGTGGGTTCGTCTAGATGTTGTTTGCAAAGCTAGTAACATTTTCTCAAGCTGTGCTAAAGGCATCAGTGTTTAGAAAAAAATCTGTAGCAATTTTATCTTGTAGTAATCATTGGCACGTCTGTGCTTTGGGCGATGACAATCTGTTAGCTCTAAACATAGTGAAGAGATTTGTAATGCAAATGTTACAACATTCAGTATATGGCATTGTTTCCATGTGCATTCATGTTAAAAATGCAAAGGACCCATTTCACTATCAGTGCAGGATTGTTTCTTACAGCTATTGTTTATTTTCTAGTGTCTGCTCTGATCTAATTTTAAAAGTCTCGAGTAATAGAGTTTGTCATTCAGTATTGCTTTTACAGATTCTCCTCTCATGTTTTATGAGTGTAAATCAGACGTAATTCTGCTGAAATCTATGCCCCTCCTCCTATTCTCCTCTCACATCATTTTCACACAGGTGTAACTCCACTGATTTTATTTAGCGTTATTCCTGACTGAATAAGACATAAGTAAAATCATACTCTGCCCCTCTGTCTCTGAGTCTTACCACACAGAAAACTGAGGTTAGAGTTACTTATTGTACAAAATTACCATGAAGAATAATTAATGAATGGTCCAATTTGAGACCTACTGTGAGAAATGCAGCTCACAAGGAGATCTCTGAACAAATTCAGTTGGAATATAAACACTGATATAATAATTTGCATGTGTAACATGGTCAGAAAATAGATAAAAGTGGTAAAGATTTACACAGATTTGGGATACAAGTCTGCTCAGAATTACACTGATGTAAATCAGCAGTAGACATTAATGCACTCTGACCAGTTTAAAACTGGTGTAAGTCAGTAGAGAATCAGGCTGTTAGGCATTTAATGTATAAAACAAATATCCCATGTTTACATGTTAAGGAGATTAAAGAAAATAATGTAGCAAGAAAAATATCCAGAAAAAATATAGTATTTGAGACGTAAGGAGCATAGTTAATACACAAACTCTTTTCTAGCTATAGTCACTGTGCATAACACAGTAAATACTGTTAATGTGTTCATTTGTAGTGCATAACAGAATAGCGGCTTTATGTAGGGATTTGGGTTCCATCATGTTACACTGTACACACATAACAAAATACCTTTGTTATTCCAAACATGCAATTTATAGCACTGCTGAATTTAGTTATATTTTGCTTTCCCCCTGACAATCAATCACCTGTGCAGAAAGGAATCTTTCAACCAATAAAGCAAGAGACAGAAAAAACTGACAAATAGATGTTGGGATGGATTTCAAAAAGATTGAAGGCCTGGTCTATACACAATATTTGCACTGTACAGCCATTATGCTTAGAATTGTTTGGTTTTGTTGGTTTGTTTACTGAAAAACTGGTATAACTCACCCCGCCCCCCACCCCCCAGTGCAGAAACAGTCATATAAAGGTGACCTTTACTGAAATAGTTTATTCCTCTTCCTGTGCATGGAAAAGATATGCCAGTACACATTTACACCAATATAACTGTGCCAACAGTTGGCAAGGTTTTACCACTTTCACTCAACTGGTATAGCTAAAAGGACACAACAAGTATATGTAGACAAGATCTAAATGCTTTGGATTATCTATCCCTTTTCAATTGGCAGGGGCTCCTAAATCACTTTAATAATCTCATCCTTTGTATATCTTCACTAAAACTATGCAATAGGTCTCAACTTGAAGCCAATGTAAAGTCAATGACCCACAAATCTGTCTGAGCTCTTGATTCTATAATGGGCTCTGCACAGGTTTCCAGTCCCTTGAGAGTCCATAGAACTTCATGGAGGGGATCAAAACCCTGCTGAGTGCAGAAGGGAACTTTTGAGAACTAAGTAGAATGGAATTGGATTGTTGAGAGCAGAGATGATCCAGGGTAAGACTTCTTGTTTATTGAATGGGTTGAAGAATAAAAGAACTGGAGTAGCTCAAAGGCAAGACAATAATTTAACATTTTTCTCATGACAACATACCTTATTTCATTCCTTTTGTGTGTGTGTCTGTGTGTGTGTGTGTGTAAGGAAACAAGCATAAAAAGTATAACTAGTAAGAAAAAAAATCTGCAGGCTATATCTTCAACGAAACTAGTCTACAATGCATTCCTATGATTTCTTAGAGAAAAGAATCTACTCCTTTCTGCATATGAACTGAAATCAAAAGGGATGTCCTACTGAAGGACTAACTCTCCTTAATGCCCTCATTCTCCCTTCATTATGCTATCTATGTCCCATGACAGCAACATTAATTTGACATGGCTGAGTTATGCTACCTACTATTTCTTGTAGTACTTCCTCGTAGTGCCTAAGGCAGGGTATCCCACTTTGGCTCTTGAGGCCAGAAAGACATACATAAATCCAATGCTGTATAAGGAGCAATTAAGCTACAGGTTGTTTAGCTGTAAGCAGTTACCAGATGTGCCTAATAAATTATTTGATTATAAGTGGCTCATCTAGGTTTAATTTCTGTTGTAAGCATGCATAAAGCTAACATTCAAGGCTTTCTGTGTTTGCAACATTGTTTTCCAATGCACCCCTATAATTCAGTGCTATGGACTTGGCTATAACTTATAACTATATTTAGCATTTATATAGTGCTTTCAATGTTCAAAGCATTGTTCAGTTAATTAACACATCCTCACAACAGTCCTGTGAGGCAGGTGGGAAAGGATTACTATCCCAGTTTTGCAAATGAGGAAACAAAATGGAAGTGACTTGCCCAAAGCTACAACTTTCACTTAGGACCAGAGGACCAGAATGGAACTAAGAACCTGATTTCTAATCCTATGCTCATTTGAGCAGACCACACTACCTACTTCACCTAAACCACATTACTGGCAATAGCAGACAAACAAGAACTTGCTATGAAAAACACACAGTGCAAGTTCTAGTCATTTCACTTCCAGATAGACCTGGGTTAGGTCATCACAGCAAAACAGCCTTCACAAACATTCTTTCTAATTCTGAGCACCTGGTCTCTTTGATCACATTCATATATAGATATTTTTGAAAATGAGTTTTTCATCACTCAAATGTTGGAGAATGATTACTCTTCGTACAAATACTGATATTCTATGTGACCAAGGGTATTCTTGTGCAAACAAATGTATTTGCCATTTATTGTTCTTTTGTTTAAAAAAGTTCAGTCTTCCAATCAGGAAGCAAGAATGTCATATGATGTTGGTGACCAATCACACATCAAGCATAATGAACAGCCAAGGTGAACACTTCATGAAAAACTCAGAGGCTGCAATTCATAAACTGTTAATAAAATGATTATAAATAACAAATAGATGAATGAAAATCAATAATGGGTAATTCATGAACAAAAAAGTGCTAAATTCTTTGGATAAATTATGACTGAATCAACCAGCTCTCTTTCTACAGTTCATTACAGTATTGGAAGCTATTTATAAATGAGACAGGAACAGTATATTTGGCTGCAGCCATTTGTTTTTACACAACAGAAAATACATGTTGGTTTTTATCACCCTTTTCATGGCATTTCATAAAAAATCACCACAAGAACCAACTGTAATTGATACAGCAGTGAGAATGAATTTCAAACTCACCAGTGGTTTCAAAATTCAGCTAACATTGCAAATTATATTGGCACTGATTTGATTAAGCAATTAATAATGAAAAACCTATTGTGTTAAACGATCTAAGTCAGCAGAAGTATGAATGAAACCCTCAGTTTCAGAATTCCACGCAGCTATTTAGGGGCATTTACTGCAAGCCAACCAATTGTAACTCCCCAGTAGTTGTCTGATCAGAAATTTGTTCAGCCCTATAGGAAAGCATACTACAGAGTGCTATTGCTCCCCATTCTACTTCCAGCTATGCTTAGAACTGAGTACATTTTTGGCTGACTAATTAAGTCAACAAATCCATTCACACATTTGCCAAACAGTTTCTGTCAAAAAACTGGGAGAGGGGCATGCTGCAGTCACAAGGGAACTCAGGTACCACTCACAAAACCAGAAAAGGGGGTAGAGCTCCTCCTTACACCCTTTAACTAGAGTACTCACCTGGGATAACCCAGGTTTAAGTCCCCATTCTGCCTGATGCAGAGCAGGGGCTTAGTCTTTGGTCTCCCACAGTGTAGATGAGCCTCCTAATCATTAGGGCATTCTGCGGTGGGGCCTCTCTTATTCTCTAATACTCATTGGAGCAGGGACTGGAATCCAGGGCTATGTCTACACTCGCGGCTTCTTACACCAGAAATATGCAAATGACGCTCAGTGTGGAATATTGCTGAGCCTCATTTGCATACCTAATGAGCCACCATTTTTGCAGAAGAGGCTCTAGCGCCAGAAGGAGCTGTCTACACTGCCCCTTCTTGCACAACAAAACCCCTCTTGCGCAATGCCATTACGCCGATTACTTTTCAGGATGAACGGCATTGCACAAGAGGGGTTTTGTTGCTCAAGAAGGGGCAGTGTAGACAGCTCCTTCTGGCGCAAGAGCCTCTTCTGCAAAAATCGCGGCTCATTAGGTAAGCAAATGAGGCTTGGTGATATTCCACACTTAGCCTCATTTGCATATTTCTGGCACAAGAAGCCGCGAGTGTAGACATAGCCCAGGTGTCCTCCCAACCACCAAGCTGTAGAATCATCCTCTCTCTCTCTCTCTCACTGGTCCAGTGTAGTTGATATGCTGTTTTCCCTCTTTGCAGGTTTAGATACCAAACTACACACTGCACTACATTACAGAAGGTAGATATGGTGTTCTACATCTAGGCACGTGCTTAAGCACCTTGCTGAAATGGAGCCTCTAAACTGGTTTCATTTTATGATAATCCTCTATAATGTAATGTTAGTATGGCCAGCTTTCGCAGCTCCACTGCTTGAGTTCTTTAACAAAATTAACAGTTCCATATGAATCAAGAACAAAACTGGTATCACTGCATAAATAGAAAGCTGTGAAAGGTAGAGTCATTCTAGTGACTTGACCCAAGCTGAAAATAAAGAGGAGCCTATGTATGATCAAACTTGATGAAGAATCAAGGATATTGATGTACACAGTCCAAGGACTGGAATTCATTTAAGCCCAAATCACGAGCCCAAAAAACTTGGCCAGGCACTGAGCAGATTCACAGGCAAGAATGGAAGGACAAGGAATCTTTTGCTGAAATAGCCCTTATGTTCTTTCCTCCCACTTCACAACACAGATACAGATATACTAGCGCAGGGGTACAATCCCTTTAGATTATTTGCATAAGGAGAGTGAAGACGAGGACAGTAGAAAGCTAAATAGTCTCAAGCCAGTCCATGATCTCTGAGTCAGCAGTGTTCAGCTTCCAGAGAGCTAAGCGTATATCTACACTATGCACTTATTTTGAAATAAGCTGTTTTCGAATAATAACTCCTGAAATAGCTATTTCAAAATAGTGCATCAATTCTACAAATGTCCATTGAAATAGCACCAATCTATGTCAAAATAGCACGTCCACACTGATTGGAAGCTGAATCACATTTAAAGCCCCCAGAAAGCACTCCAGACAGGGCATCAGGACAGAAGTCACTTCCTGTAGCTGCTGCCTCAGGCTATCTGAGCCTATGTCTACACTGCAGGCTTCTTTCGGAAGAAGCTTTTTTCAGAAGAGATCTTCCGGTCATCTGAAGAAGTGGGCTTTGCCCACGAAAGCTCATGATACCATCTATGTGTTTTGTTAGTCTTTAAAGTGCTACCAGACCATTTGTTGTTTTTTTAAGTTTTTTCTTGTTTTTTTGTGTTTGTTTGTCTCCTTCTGCAGATGGTGAGGGCCATCAACTCAATCCTGCTGCAACGGGTCATCTGGAGTTCCCAAACTGCACTGGAGCCATAGATGGGACCCACATCCCAATCAGAGCACCAGAACATTGAGCGGCCCAGTATATTAATAGGAAGGGCTACTTTTCTATGGTGCTGCAAGGCCTGTGGCAGGGAGAGCTGCGTGGTGAGGTGCTGCTCTCAGGCCGGCTTCCTGCCACAAGGCTTGTCCAGGGTACCTGCAGCTTTAAGAGGGACCAGGAGACAGGAACTATAGAGTCCTGATTAGTTTGGACAGAGTGTCCACCAGGGCACCTGTGTTATTTCCTGGAGGCCTTTTCTTTCAGAAAAAAAAAACCCTCCTTCCCAGAGCTCTTTCGGAAAAAGGCTTCTTCCTCATAGAAAGACGATTACCAACACTGGAAAAACCCTCTGTTCTTTTGATTTACTTTCGGAAGAACATGATTGCAGTGTGGCCATAACTCAGGTTTTGTCGGGAAAATGGCCATTTTCCCACTAAAACTCTGAAGTGTAGACATGCCCTGAGGCTTGTGCGTAAAGGGGCTACCCCCCTCAGCTGTATTTCAGTCTCCTCTCCATTGCCTAGCTCCTTGAGGGACAGCAAACTCTTCTCACTGCCTGCTCTGGTTGCCCTTGTGGACACCACGGCACTTCTGCCATGGAGCCGGACCTGCTGCAAAGTTCTCGCCGGCTCTTAGACTTCATGATGCACCTCCTGGCACAGTTACTGCAGGCTGCCCACATGGCCCTGCAGCATCAGGACCAACCGCTTACTGTGGGGCACCTCCTCACCTTTTGCCACATGATGCTCATACAGTACAACACCCCTGTCCTCACCTGCACACCATGCACTGCCACTTCTGGTGACGCGACACCAGTTCTGACTGGTGGGACCAGATCTTCATGGAGCAGCGGGATGACCAGCAGTGACTCCATAACTCCCTCATGCGGAAGAACACCTTCCTTGAGAGGTGCAAGTGGCTTGCCCCTGGCCTCCGGTGACGGGACACCTGCATGCGACCCGCCATCCCCCTCAAGAAGCGGGTCGCCATTGCTATTTGGAAGTCTGTCATGCCAGACAGCTACTGCTCTGTCAGGAACCAGTTTGGCATGGGGAGATCAAGCATTGGGACCGAGCTCATGCTGCTATGACTCTCTTACTATTGTACTTGGAGGGTGGTGAACTACTGGAATGGGATGCCCTAGGGAAGGGGGGGACTGCAAAATCCTCCCTGGAGATTTTGCAGTCCCGCCCTCACAAAGCCCTGCTGGGGATGGGGTACTTGGGGGTTGCTCCTGCTGTGGGAAGTGGCTTGGGCTTGGAAACCTCCTGGGGGCTCTGGCAACCCTGTGATTCTCTTTTTGTATCCTTCTACAGGTGGTGAGGGCTATCAATACCATCCTGCTACACAGGGTCATCATCCTGGGCGATGTTGAACCCAATGTTGCCGGCTTTGCCACTATGGGATTCCCAAACTGCAGGGGAGGGGGACATTGACAGCACCCACATCTACATCCAGGTCCTCAACCACCGGGCCTCCAATTACATCAATTGGAAGGGGTACTTTTCCATGGTGCTGCAGGCTCTCATGGACCACCAAGGCTGCTTCACTGACATTAGCGTTGGGCAGTTAGGGAAGGCACACAACGCCTGCATATTCAGGAACTCCAGCCTCTTCCAAAATAGGTGTAAGCAGGGGCTAAACTACTGCTTGCTATCAGCCAGCTTAAAGGAGAGAGCTGCCCTGGAGGTGGGTGTGATCACTCAAATTGTTTAGCTCTGCAAGATACTTAACTGTTAACTGTTGATATGTAAATACAGCTCATGCCAGGATGGGGAAGGAATCTGGGGTGTGGTTATGTAAATCCAATTCAGCCAGGGCTGATGGAGGATCAGTGTTGGAATGGAATGTGATGTATTGTAACTAATTTGGGCTGTTGCGGGGGTCACAAATCATGCAACCCCTAAATGTGGGAACTGTAAAATATAACACCAGTGCTTGCAGGAGAGATACCATCATTGTAAGAGGTCTCAGATGAACAAGCCTCCCCCTTTCAGAGTTGGGTGTACTGAGCTTGAGGGGAAGGGCTTGAGTCAGCCTGCATCATGCCTGCTGGGTGTGAGCTGTAAGACTGGTTCAATCTGCCTCTTTCCTTTCTATTTTAAGGATAGACCTAAAGTAGACTCCATCAGGAGTCCTTTTACTATTCCAGTGGAAGCTGGACTCTTTTACCAGCCTAAGTGATGGCTAAAGAGTTGAAATCACTAAGAGCTGAAGTCATGGTTTTGGCCTGGAACCAGACCCACTGCAGCTGGTGGGAACAACCGGCAGGCAGCCAGCAAAGCGGCTGGCAGGAATGACCAGTGGGCAGCCAGCAGAGCGGCTGGTGGGAACTACTGGCAGGCAGCAGGGGCAGCACACAGGTGGCATTACATCAGGCTCTGTGAAGGAAGTCATCAGGGTGATGTGTCTGGGTCTGCACTGACTGGACAGAGCTGTAAGAGGGGCGTTTGAAGTGGGGTACGGGGAAAGTTTGGCTGGAATGGAACCCTTACCTTGTTGGACTAGTGAACCTGAGAAGCCAAGCACATTGCTCAATCCATTTCAGCTGGGACAGTTACTCATGGGGAGTTATCAACTCTGTTCATGGTCTTTTCCCAAGTTAATGCCATGTCACTTCTCTTTCTCTCTTTCATTAAAAGTTTATTTTCTACACTCAGACTCTGTGCTTGCGAGTGGGGAAGCATCACCTCTCAGAGGCGCCCAGGGGTGTGTGAATTTCCCAGGCTACTGGGTGGGGACTCAAGCCGGTTCTGTGTGAGATGAACCCCTAGATATTGAACCTGGCCCTGGTTGCTGCTGACCCTACCTGGCAGAAGGGTTACATAGGCATGCCAGCACTTTTCTCCCTGATTGCAGCATCAGGGTTGGGGACGTGGACATGCCCATGTGCATCATGGGTGACGCAGCTTATCCCTTGCTCCCCTGGCTAATGAAGCCCTACACAGGACACCTGGATCCCACCAAGGAACGTTTCAATGCTAGGCTGAGCAGGGCCTGCATCATGGTGGAGGGTGCTTCAGCTGATGGAAGGGGAGGTGACGGTGTCTCCTCACCTACCTGAACCTCCGCAAATGGAATGTCCCACAGGAGGTGGCAGCCTGCTGTGAGCTGCACAGCCTGTGTGAGAACAAGGGGGAGATGTTCCTGCCAGAGTGGGGGGCAGAGGCTGAGCAGCTCGCAAGAGTTCTTTGAGTAGCTGCCACTGCTGTCAAGCAGCAGGCCCCTCAGGGGGCTGTGTGCATCCCAGAGGCCTTGAAGGAGAGTTCCAGACAAAGCCAGCTGTAACACTCTCACCTAGGCCTCCCCACAAAGGGCCTCTGCATTGCCCCTGTGTGCCTTTCCTCCTCCACCCCTCCCTTCCTCTGTCCCCCTTTCCCTCTTCATCCCCCACCCCTCCCCTGCAGACCAAATAAACCAGACTTTTTTATTTGGAACAAGAAACTGTCTGTTATTTTTATGTGGGGTAAATGTAACTGGGGAGGGACTGGGGAAAGAACCTGGGAGTGGGAAGGAGGGAGGTGGAAGGGGGAAGAGGGGGGGTGAAAGGGCTCAGGAATGGGGCTTAGATTGGCGCCTGCCTTAGGTGGTCCCACCGCCTTGTGTGTAGGATCCTCCACAGCCATAGGGGAGGTTAGGGGAGAAACTGGAGGAGTGGGGGCAGAGGCAGGAGCAGGTGCAGGTGTGGGGGGACTTGGGAAAGAGCAGGTGCAGGGGGCGGTTCCTGTACTGCTCAATGGCAGTGACCATGTAGTTGACGGCAGCAGTGTATGCCATGCACATGCTGCAGTTCTGTACGGACAGCTCCTGCCAGGTCGTGCAGTGCAGCTCCATGTCAGCATCCAACCTCCAGTCCTGCTGCTCCAGAAACCACTGTGGGGCACACAGGCAGGCAACATGTTCCCACTCAAGGTCTTTCTGGGATCACTGGAGCCTGCAGTTCTCATGGGGTTGGAAGGGTGGCATGGGAGCTGTGGCTCGTGCCCCACTCGCAGCTGGTCCAGCTGTGAAGAACAAAGAGAAGGGCAGTCATCCCAAGAGACACTGTGCATGAAGACTCGCCATAATGTGTGAGATGACACTGAAAGGTCTCAGTTCAGATGATGGCGATGTGCTTCAAGCAAGGCCACCTGTGGCCTAGAGAGTGGGCCCTTTCCTGCAGGGACACAGATGTCCCAGGGAAGCCTCACTACTCCCACATCTTAGGACAAGCAGGCATGAGAAGGTGCTGGCTAGGCCTGGAGCTTGTGCATGGGGACAGGACGGGTCTGACAGTGGCAGCCTCCCACAGGGAGAAGACTTCTATCCCTGTCCACTGGAGAAGGGAGGGGAGTATGTTATGGGAGGTGTGTGTGAGCAGCATCTGCTGCTTGCTGGGGAGGGTGCTACTGGGGTCCCATCCTCATTCTCCTCCCAACAGGTTCCCATGCAGAGGCTCAGTGTCCTCTATCTCACCACACTTGCCCGGGAGTGGATGCTGCCCAACGAGTGCGGGCATGAGCCTCTGCCATGTGCAGCACTGCTGTGTTTGTCCATGACCCCAGCCTCCTTAGTGGTGGCTTGTGGTGGGAAGGTGCCCCACCATGGAGTTGGGAGTAAGGCAGGCCTCTCCAGAAATCCTGTGAGCAGGAGTGCAAGGTTCCTTTGTGGCAGCTTCATGCAGCTGTCTGCTCAGGATTGGTGCTCCATGTGTACTCATGTGCACAGGCTGTTGTACAATCCCCAGGCCAAGAAGGCCAAGCAAGGCGTGCACGCTGCCTCACTGCCCACCACCTCTCCTACATGTGTCTAGGGAAAATAATGCAACTCACCTGATGGGTCTTCCACAGCTTCTGGCTGGCAGGCATGGTGTCGGTGCTGGCCTCTTCCTCCTCCTCCACTTCCTCCTGCTCCTTGTCCATGGGCCTGCCCTCGTGGAGGCTGATGATGGGTGTGTACAGGTCAGAGTCAATGACGGGAGTGGGAGGGAATGACCCCCGTCCCAGGATGTGGTGGAGCTGCTCATAATACTGGCACGACTGGGGTGTCACTCCAGAGTGAGAGCTCCACTCCCTGGCCTTTGTGTATGCCTGGCACAGCTTTTTGACTTTCATGCACAACTGCTCCTGGGAGCGCATGTGGCCCTTTTGGGCCAGGTTGTCAGCCATCTGGCCATACAAATCGGCATTCCTGTGCCTTGTGTGGAGATCCTGGAGGTTTGTCTCCTCTCCCCAGACCTCAATGAGATACCAGGTCTCCACACCAGACTAGGATGGTGCCCTCCACTTACACCCCCAGGCAGGGGCTTGGGAGCTAGTTTCTGACTCACTTACAGCCATGGGTGGCTCGTTGGGAGTGCAGGGATCTTCCATGGCAGCAAGGAAGGCAATGAGGACTGCTGCTGCATGACGGCACAGGGGTGGAAGGACCTGTATTGTGCCTCAAGCATTTTCACCTGTGGCTGTACCTTTAAAGGCTGCAGGGGAAGGGGAACTATAGAGTTCTGATGCTTATGGACAGAGTGGCCACCAGGGCAGCTATTAGAAGCCCTGGAGGCCAATTATTTTAAAATAACCACAGCTGCACTGTCTACACACACCCTATTTCAAAATAACTAATTTGAAATCGGCGTTATTCCTCATGAAATGATGATTTATTATTCTGGAATAAGAAGTCCGTTATTTCAAAATAATTTCAAAATAATGGGCTTGCTGTGTAGACGCTCGCCTTATTATTTCAAAATAACATTAGTTATTTTGAAATAACGCTGCAGTGTATACGTGCCCTAAGAGAGACTATATTAATCCTAGTTGCACCTTATTTAATTATTGAGATTTTCCACTGAGATTTTCAAAGTGAACTAGAGGGTTTAGCCACAAAACCACTGTAGAAATTAGTGGGAATTACGTGGTTACATCTCATTGGCTTTGTAACTTTCGCTCTCACTTGTACGTGGGCTGAACTGTTCTTTTTCTGAACATGAAATCCATATTTTACATATGAATTTTTTCTGATAGACATACAGTGCAGACAACAAGAAGCAGTTAAGAAGGAAGCAGAGAACAATGCACATTCAGAAATAATTTACAATAAATCTGGTGCCTTATTAAGCAGTAAATATAGTGTTGAGCCATTTTTTTTTAAACAAAAAACAAAGGGAACATGGATTAAAATGAAACCAAATTAGATTAAAAATTACTTGCAGTGTTAGTGCTAAAAATAATAAATCAGGCATACGGGCCTACTAGAATGCACTGTGCAAAGCATAAAAAACAGAATCAGCTGTAAACTGTTTAATGCTGCCCTCATGGACACAAGGTGATAAAAAAAGGAATAAGCCATTTTTATAATACTTTAGGGCCCAATCCAGCATAAAATATATCGGGTTTTCTGGCTGTGCATGTTGTGAGTGCTGATTTTTAGTGATTTCTGTGGCTTTATGTGCACTTCTAGAGTACAAAAGCTGAACATATTTTTCATTGAATTAGGCCTTCAGGTAGCTATTTTTACTCTCAAAAGATAATAAAGCTGACAGGAGTTCAGATTACTTGTGAAATCATTAATCATTCAAACAAAGACCAAGTTAAAAAAATTATTTCAACTTTTCCAAAATCAGGAAGCAAAACTCTTAAAAATCTTATTGTTGTAAGATCCATCTACCAGCTTCAACCAAACTATATCCGTGTGGATGTCAGAATCTTCAGGTTTAATACGACTTGGGTAGGCAAAAATCATGGTTAATAAATTACTCTCTCTATGTGTTTAAAATGCAATTATATAAGTTCCATTTCGATTTACTATGAATAAATGTCCATTGTCATTAATAAAAACATGGATTTTTAAATTAGTAGTATTATAATAGCAACAGTATTGTTTGTGTATTTGTTTAAGAAGGATGGGTTTTGTAACTTAAGACTAAGTTAGATAAAAAAGAATTAAATACTAATAAAATTCGTTATTATTTTAAAACTTACAAACCCCACTCCTCTCTTAAATAATCAAACAGGAGTGACCTGATCAAGGTAAAAATGAAGGGTCCCGTGGCACCTTAGAAACTAACAAATTTATTTGGTCATGAGCTTTCGGGGACACCGAAGGAGGAATGCAATTTAGACTTACCCTGAGTAACATCATTCACAAACTCATTCAGTAACCTTCCCCATCTTGGCACCTCATAGAGCGACCTTCCTTCTTGTTCTGTACAATTAAAATCTTCTTCTGTCTCTCATATATTTTTTTGTGAATGTCAAACCATCAGCTAAAATGTAATATGATCAAACCAGAATTTGTAGTATTTCCCCCACAATCCCTCCTTGCTCCTTCCTTTCTCAATCACTATATACACCACAATGTTCCTCCCTATTACTTAGTCCTATAAACTGTGTGACATGTTTGACTAAGCCCTTTCTTTAGGGCAAGGGTGGGCAAGAAGCAGCCCATGGACCAGACACAGTTCACCAGGGTTGGCGGCAGGCAGGCCATTGGCACTTTATTTACCTGTGTGTCCACAGGTACAGCCACTTGCAGCTCCTGTTGGCTGCAGATCACTGTTCCCGGCCAATGGGAGCTGCAGAAATTGGTGTCCCTGTCTAAGCTGTTTCCCAAAGCTCCCGTTGGCTGAGACTGGTGGCCTGCCAGGGGCTGACCCTGGCAAACTGCATCTAGCTTATTGCCCACCCCTACTCCAGAGCCACCAGACTGTGTCTAAATCTTACTAATTCTTGCTATGTAACATGACAATGGCTTTTCCTATCTAGCTACAGTAATACACCTCCAACCAGGCCATCATCATATCACTTCCAGATTAGTGCCTCTGGCTTTCCAAAATCTCTTCTTGTTCATATCCTTTCAGAATGTTGCGATAAAGAGGCACTAATCTGGAAGTGATATGTTGATGGCCTGGTTGGAGGTGTATTTTTCCTAGCTCAATATCTTGACCCTGTTTCAGAGGGGCAGCATGTTAGTCTGTTTCAGAAAAAAAAAGCCGTGTCCCCGAAAGCTCATGACCAAATAAATTTGTTAGTTTTTAAGGTGCCACGGGACCCTTCATTTTTACCTTTATCAGGTCACTCCTCTCATTAGCAATACTCTACCTGCTCTCCTTTCTCTATATTATCTAGTAAAAGCTACTTGGCTCTACCTTATTAGCCCTTCGTGGCCTTTTCCCCACTTTATTATCTCTCATTCACACTCAGAATTTTGACTCCCACCACCAATCAGCCAATAATGCCAGCCTCCCCTACCCACTGGTGGAGAAAAGTATTTTTATGGTTTCTCTCATGCTGCTCTTCATGCTTTGGAGGAGCTCCCCATATACATCCATAAATCTACTTTTTTTTTTTCTCCTTTAAATCTCTTCTTAAAACTCTCCTGAGTTATGATGCCTACAACATTTTTCACTATTATAGTTAGGCAGCAGGTGTGCTGTGACTACTGCCTACCATTGATAACGTATCCTCATTGTTTCCTTGTACTCTGCTGTCTATTAACCACTTGTAGTCTCTTGTGTTACACTAAGGCTCCGTCTACACTGCAGGAATTTGTCACAGAGGCAATGCAAATGAAGCGCTCGTTACCATTTCTTGCACTCTCATTTGCACAGTGTCATCCGACTCTCTGGTCTGGCAACATCTATGGCCCGGCATGATTTTAGTTAGCCGGATGTTCACTTATCATGAATGTGGCCAAGTTTCTCATGGTCCCATAAAGGTTGTTTACTGGCTCTTAGTGTTCTGTGCTGTTGTTTAGCCCTAATTTACCCCTAAATGTCTTCTAAGGGCCCAGTAAACAGTGGAAGTGTTGGTAATGCTGCTAGAAAATATTGACCTCCCGTGGTCCAGCAAATTCTCTGGTTCAGCAGCAGTCAGGTCCTGAGGGTGCTGGACTAGAAAGGTTCAACCTGTAGCACATTTACCCAACATTGCTTGGGCCCTTAACTCAATTAAGGTGGGATGTTTTTATCTTTCAAAAATACAATGTTATTTTTATGAAGTTCATTTTTATTTCAGATTGGAGGATTGGGCCTGGTGCTAGGGACATGGACCATGTGTGTGTGCTAACAGAGTCAACAAATAGATCGTGTAGCCCATTCACTTCTCCATCCCAACCAAAGAATGGACACCAAAGAAAGAGACTGATGTGCTTGAGGCAGAACAGAAGAGGAAGTATTGCTATGGTACAAAATAATATTATCAAATCAGGAGTCTGGAGTTTTTGCTTGTAAATAAGATTCTCCCTGTCTCCCGAAATCCCTCATTAGTCCCACTGCTCACACACTGATATGTGATATAACCTGCTGGGAGGCCAAGCCCTTGAAATACTCACATGTATTAGAACCACTATGTTGGATCACGCTGAAATCCCCTGGGGGGCATCTGTTGGAAACAGCGGGGCACATGCTCCCATTGTGGGCAGGATCAGTGGTGCTCAGCCTAAACATCACAAAGGAGAAACCTGAAGGCTGGTGGTGGGAGCTGCTATCATACCTCACAGTGCTTCTGTGATGAAGTGGGGATTGTACTCACTCTGTTTGCTTTGTTATGTTGCATGTGATTTCTACTGTCCTATAGTAACCCCATTATACTGATTGCTTCTGCGCTGACAAGTCTGCTCTACACTGAATCCCTGTAAACTAACAAACCTTCTGTTTTGCCTGCTGCGGATGGGGGTGCAGGGCCCTGTAACTCCCCACTCTTCAGTGACAGATTCTAACTCAGGCTTGCTGATACTTGCCTCCTTCCCCATGTCCAGTGCTTACGCTCCCACTTGTTGTCCCCCATTTGTCAGGCTGTGCTGGGTGAGGTCTCACGGGTGCAGGGGAAGGGTATAGTCCCTGACTCTGGCTCTTCCAGAGGCAGTAGAACCTATAGTGGGGAATATAAAATGAGCCTGGCCTAGACCGTTCTCCCCTGGGATGTCCCTTTCTAACTTTTGGTGATGAAAGAACCAGACTTGGTCACTTAGGAAAAGGATTGAAGTTCCAGTCACACATCTCTCTCACTTTCTCCCCACTACTCAAGCTCCATCAAAAGCAGTGAACATATTCAAAATCCTGGGTCCTCTATTTTATTTTCACGCCTTGTTCCAGGAAGGGCAGTAGTAGGAGTGATCAATTAACCCTCCCAATGGGATTGGGGGAGTCCAGGGTCAGTGTAGACACCCTGTTTCATCACTTTCTCCTTAATATAGCTTGTGTCTAGAAATACATCCACTATTCGTAGGTTTCGAAGGATAAGATTTTTTATTGGTCAGCAAATGCTGATTTCACTGTATGTACACAAACTGACAAAAATATTTCCATAAAAAATAACTGCAATTTACAAATAGCCAAAGTGAGAAAAATGCTGCTGGATAACTTAGACTTTGATTTAAGGATATTTACTTTGTATATTTTAACATACAAACTTGTGTGTTACAAAATTGTGTTTTAGTAGTTATTACTCTTTAACTTTTTTAATTTGAATATCTATCATTAAATAATTATTGTTTGAATCCTCCCATCATTTCCCAGAACTGAAAATGCAAAGAAAAAAAATATGCTGAGAATAAACAGTCATATTATTCATCAAAATATAAAAAATTGCTCTCTGCCAGGCCTTTATATACATTCATTATCAAAGTAAGTTTAACACACACAAATACAGAGTATGTATAAACAAGAAGAATTATATGAAAAAGAAGTTATCTTTTGGACTGTGAAGTTTGAGGTTGAAAGCACATTATTTGCAAGCAATTTACAGAGGCAATATTCAATCAAAACAACTACTATCAACCATAAAATACAGCACCCGCTATCTACCAAGGGTAATAACTCTTGCATATTGTTGCTGGGAATTCCTTCAAGGCCCAAACCATTTTTTAGTTTACAAGGCTGCTTAATTTGTTTGACATGGTTGGGAAGAATCTGCTACTCAACCAAAAATATGTAGTTTTACCCCCCATTATCTCTGCACATAAAGAGTAGTGGAGCTTCAGGCTAGAATTAACACAAGACAGGCTATTATGACTGTAAGAGCATTTAGCAGCAGTCCCTGTTGACTTTGCAGTTTGTAATAATAAATATCCCCCCACATAATCTCTCTCTCTCTTTTTAAACTTGATGCCCTAAGGAGTTCTTGAAGCTTGTGATAAAATACTAGCAGCATTTGCCTATTTAGGTGATACTCCTGATTTCCATTTCTCCTTGGGCAAAGTCATTTAAAGACATAGTATTTGCAAGTAAATGCCTTTAAAAATATAACCATTGATATTATAAATGCCCTACAGAAATAAAATTTCCTACTGTATCCAGTTACTGAAGCTCAGCTAAATCTCCTTTGTTCAGAAAAATTGAATGTTTTAAAAGGTTTTTTTTCTTTTTCACTCTTTTAGAAAGGAAGAAACTTAAAATAAAATTGAAGGTTACAGATGAAAACACACTTTACAACCTGAGAGTTTTGTTTTATTATTATTAAAGAAGGCGAGTACTTATTATTATTATATTGCTTTCTTATTATTAAAGGAGGAGATACTCCATAGTGGCCAGATAGTTAAAGTGTTCATGAAGTACTGCACTGTATACATACCATAAAGAATGAAAAAATACTGATTTTTTGCTAAGGAAATTTGTTGGAAGACTCTTTAAACCAGGATCCCATTCCTACAGAGATTTATACACATGATTAACTCTATGCAGTTGAATAGTGTAATGACTTCAACAGACCTACTAACATGCATAAAGATTTGCAGAAGTATGGCCCAAATATTCAGGGGAGTCATATATTGAAAAGACTAGATGTCACAGATTGTTGACAGACCACATTAACTAAAATACCTGTATTAAACTGTCATATTTTTGTTGTTAAGACTTTTTTAGTCTCTTTTACTTAAAGAAGCTTTTCAGGTGAGCTTAACATATATCAGACCAGTTCCTAGTAGACACATGCATGCCTACGTTACAGAAAACACCATCACAACTGACTGTGTATAAAGAGAAGATTTCAGTCTCCACAGATGTCAAATCACTTACCATCACTAGCATTGCATTCACTTAAAACAACATTAAATAATTAAATATGCTTCCTTACCCAAAGTTTTATCCTTCTCCATTCTGCACATCTTATCATAGAATACTAGAACTGGAAGGAACCCCCAGAGGTCATCCAGTCCAGTCCTCTGCCCACATGTCAGGACCAAACATCTTGTTTTGTTATTATAAGGCTGCAAATGAATGCAGGATTCATGCCAGTGATTCCTTCTTAGAAAGAAAAAAAAGAACAATTAAGCATTTGTCACAAATACCTACAAAAGACATACACATTTAATAAATTCCATCGACTTGCTGATATATAAAAATAAAACAAATTTCAAGCCCAAACAATCTTGACCGTGTTTCTTTAAATTACTAATTAATTAAAATGTGATTTTCAGAAAAACCAAAATTAGTTGGAAATTCTGTGAAACTTCCAAACAGATGAAATCCAGATTATCGGTCAAATTTCAGTCTCATAACTGGTGTCACTCCTATGTGAAATCAGTGGGAGTGAGAAGAGAATCAGGCCTTGTGATCCTTAACAACTGAAGTTTACTTTTAAGAATCGTTTAAAGTCTAAGTATTTGGTTACCCTAACATTTACTCAATATCGTTTTTCATTGGTGTGGTAGTTTTCAGTTTTTATGAGCTTTCACCAGTACTTCAATACTGTAAATTTCTTTTCTGGGAAGCTGTCCAATCTGTAAGATGAGAAGGTGATGAACTACACACAACACTATTTGAGTTCCTAGAAGATAGATGGAAGCCACTTTGAAACAATATCAAGCAAACAGTAAACATTGTGTTAGTGACAAGATTTTGGTATTTTTCTGTTAAATAAAATCTGTGGTCTATCTTTTAGGTGAGGTATCCTACCAGTTCCCCTTGTTTCAAATATGAATGTTAAATTAATTAGCATTAAATTAATTAAATAAAGCTACTAGATGTTGTATCCGAGTGCTGCTCTACAGCAACTAAACCTGCAAATGCCATGAGGGCAGTGGTGGGCGAACCACAGCCAACGAGAGCTGCAAGTGGCCATAACTGCAGACATGTGAATAAATAAAGCATCTGGCAGCCCATGAAGGGCTAACCCTGGTGAACAGCATCTGGCCTGAGGGTTGCTTATTGCTCACCCCTGCATCAGGGGCTTCTTGTTGGGCCCCATTCCACCAAACTCAAGGCAAACATTAATAAGGATTGACTCTATGTGGCCAGGACAAGAGAAACTTCAGAACTCTGGTAGTTGGTGATCTCAGCATCACTTATCTGTGACATCCCCACATAGAACTTCTTGTCTCTTTTACCTTCCTTTCACCTCCATCATCTCCCCTTCACCCCTTTTATGTCTTCTCTTCTGCTCTTGTTAACCCTCTCTTCCCATCCTCTTCTCTCTCTCCCAAATGTTCAAACCCTCGCTGAGCTATGCTGGATTCCTCTTCTGGTGTGGTGCTGACCCCTATCTTAATCCTGGTACTTAAGCATATCTACATTCTCTGCCTCAGCTCCTTCTAATGCCTCCAGCTTTAGTCCCTCTAAATTTATTCTCTTCTCCTCCCCATTCTGAAACACCCACCCAATATTAAAGTACATCAATAAATTAAACAATGGTTCTACCTCATCAAAACATGCATATTGCCCCAGTTCACCAAAGCACCTAAGCACGTGCTTAATTTTTCAGCCCAGAGTAGTGGGCCAGCCTGTCCCCCTCCCTTCTCCCTTACACAGTGTCTAGCCACCATTGACATGTGGCCTGGAAGGACTGTGGCTTTCCCCAGAAGTGGAGGGCTAGATAGAGGCTGCAGGTGACCACGGTGGCAAGTGCTTGACTAAAGACTGCTGATAACACCTAGAAGGGGGCAACAGACCGTTGGAGTGGGCACTGCCAGAGGACAGTGTCCTGAAGAGGATGCAGTGGTCAGGGAGCGACACAGATGTGGACTAGGAGTGTGGAGAGACGATGGGAGAGACACCAGCCAGGAGGTGACACCATCATTTTAGGATTAAACAAAGACTGTGAATGGCTAGCCAGCTACAAAAACAGTTTCTCCTCTCTTGGTGTTCACACCTCCACAACAGCTGCTAGAAGTGGGCCTCACCCTCCCTGACTGACTTAACCTCGTTATCTCTAGCCTTATTCTGGCCTGCATATTTATACCTGCCTCTGGAAATTTCCACTACATGCATCTGACGAAGTGGGTCTTTGCCCACGAAAGCTTATGCTCCAATATATCCGTTAGTCTATAAGGTGCCACAGGACTCCTTGTCGCTTCAGCCAGGAGGAGGCACCTTGCTGACGAAAGAACTAATTCCCAGGAGCTACCAGTAGGAGGTGTCATAGTGGTGAGTCCCACCCTGTGACACAGTTAGACTTATTCATGGTAGCAATTTGCAGGATCAGTTTTCAGGACAGGGATTGTGTCCTTTTATTTCTTTACTTGATTCTTTGAGTAGTGCACAAGGATAAGGGACTATGTCCTTTTATTTCTTATGCTAGTGACAAGACTTTGAAATTTTGAATAACACATTTTATTCTGTATGTATAATACTTATAAGGGTAAGCGGATAGCTGGTCATGAGACGCTTTATTTATCTGAGCGTCTGCAGGCACAGCCACTCACAGCTCCCGGTGGCTATGCTTCACCATTCCTGGTCAATGGGAGCTGTAGGAAGTGGTGGCCCAGCTGGCACTGCTTCTTGCAGCTCCCACTGGCCGAGAACAGTGTACCACGACCACTGGGAGCTGGGAGCAGCCATACCTGCACATGCTCAGGTAAACAAACCTCTGCTTTACTACAAATATGCGAGTAGCTTTACTGAAATCAGTAGGAGTACTCATGGTTAAAGTTAAATATAAGCTTAAGTATTCAGCATTTGGCACAATAAAATCTTTTAATGTACCCATCACTGGGAAGTGCCTCTCTGGGAAGTGCAGCTGACTCCATGGCCAGCAAAGTCTCTGCCTTTCATAATTACCGCTCCCTTTTTATAATAGGTTGATTCACTGGTGTTCAGATTAACATGTGTATATTGCATCATCTTCCCAAACCAGTTTGTGTGACTCGTTTTTACCTGGCACCCAGCAAATAAGGATAATAAGCAACCTCTGCTTTCTCTTTTACTGAAACTTAGATACAGAGCCATCGGACAGGTTACTGTTCCCCGGGTAGCTTTAAACGTGACCTTCAATGGTTAAGGAGAGGGTATAAGTATCTTTTTTTTTTGGTCTTTATCCTTTAAAGTTCTTTGGGGGTTTTTCCCTACTACTACTTGTTTTTACATTTTAAATTCAGGTCTTATTTATAGTGCGTCAAGAAAATAAAAATGAGTTACTGAGTGCAGAAGTAAATTTTAGTCAAGTGGTTTAAAACTCTAGTTTTTAACAACAACTATTTCACTCAAATACTTCAAAGATGGGAGAAATGTTTTGTTTGTGTGAGAGTCAACACGATTACATTTTTTATCCTTCAGCATGGATACGACATTCCTAAAATAAAAACAAAAATGCTAAAAACAAGAATTTAGGCTATAACAATGGGCACAGAAGGAACTATCTTACTATAAAGTACTGAATAAACAGTTACCCCTTAATGTTAACCACATACATAAGTGCTTTATTGAACTGAGGGCCAAGATTTACAAAATGGTGATGGTGTTTTAAACTCATTATTTGTGTTCCTTATATGTAGATTCCATATATGTGAACAAAATATGTGATAATATACTACCACTTAGGCTTGTGGTATGAATAAGTCAATGGATACCCATAGGTACTTTAAACATTGCAGCTACCTCAACATCTTAAAGCCTCCTTCTTCACCTTAGCACAGCAGGACAATAGGATTATTGTGCCAAAGAAATATTATCTGCCTGGCTTTTTCCTTTAGGTAATGTGTTTAGTTTAGAAATACCCAGTGATAAAGATACACAGCTGCAGAGAAACCAACTGTGTAGACAGATGGATGTCAATAAATAAAAAGGAGAGAAAGTGGCCGGATGGCTGATTCCAAACAGGAAATTTGGATTTGAATACAAGTTATGGGCCCCTCTAATCCTGGACTGTTCAAAACCCATGTATTCGTTCTACTCATTATAGTGATGTAAAAATTTGAAATCAAACTCTGTTTTTTCTTTCAGACCCAATATACTGGTTAGTTATTTTTGTTCTCTCTCATAACCAGCATGCAAATACACAAACATATAAGACAAACAGTTAAGAGTGGAATCAGAGATACAGAAGTTTTTGACTAAATATTGGAAGGATATTAGCAAGAATAGAGTAAAAATTTGAAATGTGGACATACACTGGATGATCCATTTCATCCCTTCATCATATTTCTTTAATCTTCTCAGGAGGTGATGACATTACACACATCGAAATCCTAGCCTAGTGGAAGCTGTTAAAGATAGCTTGTAATGTATCAATAAAAGGCCATGTGAAGAACAATGAAATCTTGTTAGCTGTAATCAAAATATTATTCCAGGAAATTAAACATAAATCATAAAGTAAACAGCATGTCTGCCTTCATCCATGTGCATTGTTATGCTATGGTTACACAATGTGAAGCTGCAATAGAAAAATTATTTCCATGAAAGGTTATACAGGTCTGGTGGATTATGTTATTAGGAAACAAAAAATTAGAAAATGAATGCTATATCTCTTTCCGTGCAAATTTGGATATAGTGATGGAGCCTATGAAGAAACCACTATTTTTTTAAAAATGAGGAATTAAGGTATATTTATGCTTTTATTCATATTAATAACTCAGCAGCTTGTACAATAGCACCAAGATCTTTTATGTTTATGTAGCATATTGAGATGCTTGTACATGATGGACACTAATCCTACATCAACAACCATGTTATTAAGAATTATGGATCTGAATTGTTGCTGAAAAACAAGAAAATTGTTACTAAATACTGTATACCCATATATTTTATATCTTGAAGTATGTATAAATCCTCAAATAAGAGTTCACCTCAGAAAATTAGTAAATATCTTAAGTGTGGCAATGTCTAGGGACAAGGGGGTTAAAAGTTAGGGGGAACCTTAATTAAAATTACTTTGTAAAGATTTCACAGTTTATTTGTTTCTTTCATTTAGTTAATATTCATATGGTGTTACACCTTATTACCTGAGAGTATCATGAACATGCCAACATTGTAGATGAGGATATTATAAATCATACCCAGGAAAGTTTTACACATGATAATATCTCAAATTTGCAACTCCCTTTTGAATTGTGCAACATTTATAAACCCATTGAAAAGGTGTAGAGACAGAAGTCTGTAACACGTGAAATATGAAAATCCACAAAGTGCATTCTTTGTGTTTTCATTATTTAAATAGGCCCCAGGAGTGGACCCTTGACAAGTATGACGAGGACCATTTCTGACCGATATAGATATGCACACACACACACAACTACAGATTCAATATTAACTAAATTCTGAGAGAGAGAGAAGGGCTTGATTTACATAATTTTTGTGACCATTCTAAAATTACCCAGAGGCAAGTCCCATCTTCTTCAGTTCTCCATTCTCCCTTTAACGCACCAGAGTACTCCAACTGCTTCACCCAACCCTTGCCGAAGGGCTCCCACAACTTCTTCTCTCCGTTCGAGTAAGTAAATCATATTGCTGTCTCTCCTGGGCATAAGTGCCAGCCACCAAGGGATTTTGATATGAGGTTTCCCCAAGTGCACCATACTTGTGACTTAAACAGTTGCACCTCCCTATCCTCCCTTAATTCAGAGCACAGAGACTGGTTACGGAGGCAGCTCTGATGTCTGAGTATGAGACACCCCTACCTTGTATGCTCTGGGGCTTAGTGTTATAGGAAGGGCGAGCTGCTGTTTTTCTCTATGGTCAGGCTGATCAGACAGAACCAGTGATTTCTTCTGTACCTGTGTGTCCATCCTGCCTGCCAGGCAGAGCGGGATTAAGACCTTTAGAGGCCCTAAGCACTGAAAAGATTATGGTGCCCCCCCATATGTAATTCAAAATAAAAACAATACTATACTGTAAAATCTCTTCTCTCTTTTTTTTTTTTTTTTTTTTTTGTGTGTGTGTGTGCCCCTGCTTTTTTGGTGCCCTAAACTCCTGCTTAAACTGCCTATTGGGTAATCCAGCCCTGCTGCCAGGCAGGCAATAGTGCACCCTCTCCCTATACTGTCTGCCACTGCTTCCTCTCACCATGGGCTATCAGCGCTACACCCTCTCCAATGACCCCAGCAGTGCGGGCCATTTCCCACTCTACCTGCCTGCTGTTTTGCCCCCTATTGACACTGCGCTGCGCTGGGGCAGCGAGGGGCAGGTTCCCCCCTTCGGCAAGAAGTTTCATTCAGCACCAAAGTGGGGGCGGGACTGAAGCCCGGCGGGAGGGCGGCAGGGGGCTGAGCTGGGGAGCGAGGGAGGGGGAACTAGGCGAGGGACAGGAGATGCTGGCGGGCAGGGGGGGCGCTAAGGGCGGCTGCTGGGGGCGGGGATTCAAGGGGCCGCTTCCCTTCCCCCCCCCCCCCGGCCTGAGGGCGGAGCCGGAGCCGGAGCCGGAGCCGGGCCCTGCGGGGGGGGGGGCGGGTCTCTGCGCCGCTTCCCGGCGGTCACCCGAGAAGCAGGAAGGAGGCGCGGAGCCGGGTGCGGTGCTGGGCTCTGGCGGCTCCGGCTCCCGCCGCCATGGCCTCGCTCTTCAAGAAGAAGACGGTGGATGGTGAGCGGGGGCGCCCGGCCCTCGGCCCGGGGGGGGGGTGTCAGTCCGTCCGTCCGTCCGTCCCTGTGTCCGCGGGTGGGTCGGTCGGTCGGTCTGTCGCTGGGCCCCCCGGGAAAGGGCCTTGTTGCCGCGGCCGAAGCTCGCCCCGGGGGGGGGGGGGCTTCCAGCGGAGCCTTCTCCGCGCCCGCGGGCTCCGAGTGTCCCCTCGGGGTGTCTGTGCCGAGGGCAGAGCGCGGCTGCCGGGGCCCCTTCCCCGGGCTGGGCCTGCGCAGGGCTGGGCTGGAAAACAAGGGAGAGCGCGGCGCGCTAGTGACTCATCCGTAAGCGCCTGTGAGAGGCAGGGACCCTCCCCGCGCCCTGGCCGCGTCAGGGGCAGCTGGCCCGGTCCGTGTTGTCCCAGGAAGCGAGTCGGTCGTACAAGTAGAACTTGGGTTTGCTCCCTACGTTTGTGGGAACACCTCTGCCTGGTCTCTGCGTTGGGTGCTCTTGCGGGTGGGGCCTGGAGACAGTGAGATTAGGTCGAACCTGCCGAGACTCTGGTTTAAAGGGTGGGTTGGGTTTTTGTTCTTTGGGTTTTATTGCGGGGGGGATCTTTTATTTTCTGTTCGGAGCGATACAAACTATGTCTCACTTAAACAATTAGCAGTGCCATGGAAGCAAGTTGCTCGGTTCTCTGAGAACACTCTTCTCTTCGTTGGAAGAGAAGAGCAGATAAACATTGCTACAAATTCAGAGAGACTGGCGTCTGCCTGAGAAGAAGGCACCTGGTGTTCATTAGTTATCCGATCGCCATTTACTACCTGTTGCTCATATGTAGGAATACATCTTGTTGTTTGGGGGCATACATTTTACTGACAAAGTATTAAATCCAATGCAGAAATAAGTCTTTTAAAATACATGAGTAATAAAAAGGCGCAGGTTACCTCCCCTTATAAGAACATTGCTTATACCATCATAAATTCTCCAGTAGGTAGATGTGCTTAATTGATGGAGAGTTGCTTGTCTGTTATCAGCCAAAGTTTTGAAACTGACTAGACAATACATTCACTGAGCAAACCGTGTGGAGTGTCACTCTAAATAAAGCAGGTTCCAAAAAGTCACATTGTGTTTCACGAAGCAAATATTAGTATTTTGGGGTACAGGGCTGGGAGGAGGGCAGAAGTGTATTGTGCCATCTTTTTTGTCTTGATCATGAGGGGCCACTTACTGTTTTGGAGCTTCATTTGCAAGTATGCCTCTCAGACATATCTATTGAATGCATATGGTGGGACATGAAGGTGATAGGAACAGGTGATATAGAGTTGTCCCTTTATGCTATCTGGTGATTTCTATATGCAAAGGGAGGGGAGATTCTGCTGTTTAAAACCTTTTCTCCCTTTTGTGCTTTAGAGAAGGGCCAATGATATGATCCTTTGTCTTATTCCTCTGTGGCAGTTCAGTGTTGGAACAAGCTTTCATTTTCTATTGGATTCTCCTTCATTTTCAGAAACAAATTAAAGTACCTCTAGTTACTGTTATCTATTGCTGTATTTCTTTTAAAGTAGCTGAAAATCTCCTGTGGCACAGGAAATACAAAGAAAATGCTGTTGACTTTTTTTTCCTGGCTTCTAACATGTTTAAAATGCTAGTGCCTTGATTATCTTTAGGTTCAGTTTCTACTCTGCAAGTTTTCTAACAAAAAGAATATTTTCTGATTAGATTAGAATAAAACTATCAATGCTAGTCTCATGCATAAATATATTTACTGTTTCTTCTCAGCGTTCTTAAACTCAACTATATTTATCATAATTAAATTTTAAATCTGTTCTCCCTGCTGCCCCAGCCCAAGGCAAAGTCCTCTTTTTATAAAGTCATTTTGATAAGCATAAAGCATGAGATCTATCTCTTGAATTGTTTCCATCATTGCTGTGCTGGGCCAAGATACATTGGTTTTATTTCTCAGTCTTTATTTTCATATATTATACTCTATTTTTTTCAAGAAAGGTTGATGTGTGCTTTAAAATGATATCTATGGCTGCAGTTTCTGTTTATTGTTCATGATATAGTCATCTAACAATAATTGAGCCTGTCGAAGTTGCATTTCACTTGTAAGTAAATAAGGAAAATAGCTGCATACTGAGACAAGTGTTAGTTTGCCTTTTCTGGGTTCCAAAACCATGATGTAGACTTAATTATGGGAATGTTAATTTCCTTTTCTGTTGGTTTTAAACAGACTTTGATAGAGGGTTACCCAGTCTTTACAATATAAACCTGAAAAGGGGTCCTGATTTCTAATCATGCACAACTTAAAATGAATGATAAATACATTATTGCATGTTGCTCAAAGTATATAGAACTTGTTGTTTTGATATATTTAAATGTTTGTTATGGGTTAAAGCAGATGAAAGTAACTTGTTTGCATGTCTTACAAAGCAAAAATCTGATAAGCATATAAATGTCATTTTAATAAAATAGACGACAGGTTGAACCTTTCTAGTCCTACACTCTCTGATCCGGCAACATCCGTGGTCTAGCATGACCTTAGTTAGTAGGATGTCCACTTATCATGGGTGTTGCTAAGTTTCCCACAGTCCCATAGTTTGTTTACAGTCACCAGTCCTGGCTCTCAATGTTTGGTGCTGCTGTTTAGCTCTAATTTACCTCTAAATGTTCTAAAATCCAAGTAAGCAGTGGAAGTGTTGGTAATGCTGCTAAGCAAAGTTGACCTTCTGTGGTTTGGTGAATTTTCTGGTTCAGCACTGGTAAGGTCTTGAGGGTGCCAGACTAGAGAGATTAAGTCTATAGTAGAAGCCTTCTAACCACACCAAAAATTAACTGCTATTTGTAGTTAAACCATTCTAGTAAGACACTATAATATACAGAATAGTATGGTGCCTGCTGACTGTTTTACTCTTTGGAATTCTGAAACATTAAAACAATATGGGAGTTTGCACTGAGTATGCAATAAGGATGTTAACTAGTGGTTAATTTACTAGTTGAGTAGCTGATGGAATTTCCATCGACTACTTGACTAGTTAATAGGCACGTCCACATTCCTCCTTTGAAATGTGCAAGAGCCCCCACTGGGGCTCTTGCACATTTCAAAGGAGGAATGCGGAACTCCATGTTCAGCCCCCTGACTCTGGGCTGCACGGGGGCATGCCAGCTTTGAAATATACAAGAGTCCCCTTTCTTCATTTCAAAGTGGATGCACCCTTGTGGAGCCTGGGGTCAGTGAGCAACTCAGAGTCCCCTGGTGACTCCGGGCTCCATGTTGCGCTGCCGATTTGAAATGCAGCTGATCCCCGGCTGATCCTGAATTCTGTGGAAATGCCACGCCTTGCCCGGGATCAGCTGGGTCCCCAGCTGACTCTGGGTTCCACACAGCGCTGCCACTTTGAAACTCCACCTCAGTGTTTCAAAGGGGCAGTGCCACACAGCTAAGCCACGGATCAGCTGTGGGGCACTGCCCCTTTGAACACCGCCTTGGCAGCAAGGGGGAGGGATAGAGAGAGCAAGGAGGGGGGGAATCGACTAGTCGACTGACTATCTGATAAGCATTTGCTTATTGGATAGTCGACTAGTCCTTAACATCCTTACTATACAACCTATACCCAAGAGAACTGTTTGTCTCTCCACAAAGGAAAGGGGGTTATTCTTCAGTAATCAATCCCTCTGTGTACATTTTAATATTCACTGTAAGACCTACATAGCCTAACAAGAGGACAATCTTTAATGGAAGATGAAATGACTGGTTCTAAATCATAAATTGAAATTTGCTTTTAATATGTTCACTTTACCAGGAAAATTCCATAAGGCTTCCATGTAACAGTAGTATGAAGAAATTGTTCTCTTGCACCTAAATTGTTCTCTTGTTCTCTTGCACCTAGTGCAAATTGTTTTCAATATCTTGCAAAGAAGATAAAGTACTCTCTGCCCTCAGATGCCATTCTCTGTTCCATACAAGGGCAGTATAAAAATGTCATCAATAGAGCATTTTCTGTATTTGTTTCATAAATATCTCCTAGTAAGTGTGATATTGTTATAATGCTAAGCTTTGATTTCTGTATGCACATGCTAAGTTTTCATGATGTGAGCTCAAAGGAGCGCTTCTCTGCTTTCCTTTTGTGTTTAAATTTAGATATTTAGAAGATGATCTTAAAAGGCACTCAGCATTAGGCCTTCACCTGAGTCAGTTAACAAGGTCCTAGGACAGTCTTCTAAGTGCACATGTCAAGGTAGTCAGACAAACCGTAGTGGGCTTACTGAATCCTCAGTCCTCATCGGTGCCACAGTTGCAGACACACTCACTTGTTAAATTCCTTTAAACTTTTAAAGAAAAGAAAATTTAGTGTTAAAAGCTGTTAAGCCAACAGTTCCAGTTGTTCCCAAACTTTCTGGCCTATGGCCTACCCCACTCAACACAGACTTTTTTGTGGACCACCAGCCAATACTTGTATAAAAGGAGAATTTGGCCTATAGTATGGAAATTTAATATAGTGTTTCAGACATGTACATTTATGTGTGATATTGTTAGCATACATTTGATATTATTTGTCCCAGTAGGAGGAGAGTACTTTACTTTTATGATAAAAATCAAATTAATGAAGGGAAGTTTGCTATCATCCAATAAATTGTAGGTTTTTATTACGTGTTTCAATACTGTTAAGAATTGGGTTTGAAGATTGATTTTACCAATTTTAAATGTTTCTTTTCCAGATGTAATAAAGGAGCAGAATCGAGAGTTGAGAGGTACACAGAGGACTATAACCAGAGATCGAGCAGCCTTGGAGAGACAGGAAAAGCAGCTCGTAAGTAGAACAGAGAATTTTTACTTTACCTTTTTAAAACCCATAATTAAGTGTGTGTTTGCCATTTAAATAAATAGCAAGAGAATGTCTGAAGTCTGAGACAGTCTTCAAAGTATTGTCGGCTTTACCCCCTATCTACATTAGTTAGGTTAATTAGGGAAGTTTCTAGTGTTTCACCATTATGCTTTTAGGAGAAAGTGTCTCTTAAGTGTTCCTGAACCTCTACTGAGTGCAAGGTCAGAGGGTAGAGTGGTTTTTATTATATAACCTGAATCTTTTTTTTTTCTTCTTGTAGCATGGGTAAATTTGAGCCAATGTTTCCAAACCTGTTTTAAAATATTTTTTAAAAAAGCAGTTCATTAGTGCTTTGAATTCCAATGTGGGTTGTTGGGAATTCTGTCCCATTCATAACCATTTTATAATACACGGCAAAGGCTATGAGCTTTGGGGCAGTGCTCTTATGTTAGAAAGCAGATGGAAGCATTACTATAAGTCATTGATGCTCATTTAAATGAACATCAGTGATGAGAGTTTGAGGGAATATTAGCACTTATGTTCTGTAGCACATCTGATCATCTCAAAATACAACATGACTTAATGGCAACTGTAGACAAGGACAAATCCACATGTAAAATTGTCATCTGGATGTAGTTATTCCTATGTTCTTTGCAGAATTTCCCTACAGTCAACTGCCTTTATTAAACATAACTCTGATAACTCTCTCGTTGAATGATTGTTAGCACATCTTATTGAGTTTTATGTCACCTAATACCTATACTGGTAGAGACATACATAAATTACATTCCTTGATAGATGACATAAAAACTGTGTGGAAAAAACTCAGTGACAGTCCCCTTCCTTGTTTAGGTGGTTAATAAGACATTGCTTTGTATAGTTGCAGGTCTTCGGGATATCAGTTTTGGCACAAGAAAAAGAGAGCCTCAAAAGATGACTTTTTTCTTGGAAAACTTATCTTTTGCTAGGGATTTATATGTCTGACAGATTAAGTAGGTGGGGATGGTACCATTATTTCTTTTAGTGTCTTGATTTCCTTAAAAAAATTCACTGTGATACTTTGCTCCATGTCACTGGGCATTTTTTGTTTGTTTGTTTTTGTCTTGTGAAGGAAGAGGCAAAAAGAACAAATCTTTGAAAGACTTTCTCTTCTATTATTACCTTTTGCTGCTCCAAAAGCCTAAGAAATGTGAATTGTCAAAGCTTGGTATGCTTGTCATTTGAAAAGAGCAAGAAATAGTCAATGAATCAGAACATTGTTCAGTAACAATGTCCTTTTGCTGCTACATAGAAAGGCAAAGCAAATATTCTTTAAAGTAGATGTTGCTTTGTAATAGCATCGTTACAATTACTTACTATTTTTATATTGGTCTTTACTTGGATAGTGTGGACACTTTTTATATCTGATCAGTAATGTATCTTGCTTACTATCCTGTTCACTTAGTGAATTTTGATAGAAACATGACTGGCTTAAAATTTCTTCAATACAAGAACGGCGGATTAATCTAGTTTTTCACTTTCAGAATTAATTTTAATTATGACTACATCAGCCATATCACTACTTGATTCACTGGCACAGATTCCGCTTGTAATTAATAGTTTAGTAATAGTTGGCATTCACAGTATATAATGTTTAATCTTAAAACTGTGTTTTTAATACCTTAATGAGAGAGATGGGTTACAAGAACTACTATATTTAATTGGGAAAACTAGTGCTTCCTAACATTTGCTATTATAACATTTGGAAATATGTGTCCAAATTATGCATATTGCTCTTATCTCAACCACATAATACTGGAGTTATATTTAAAATAGGGATGTTCGCAACTAGTTGACTACAAGCATCTGTTTAACGGGTAGTTGAGTAGTGACTCAAGGAGTCACTTTGCCGTCCCCCTTGCTGCCTCTATCAGAGAGAGGCAGCAAGTGGGGAGGAGCAAGAACTGGTGCTGGAGGGCTCTTGTACATTTCAAAGACAGAGACACAGCAGGATAGCAAGTGCCCCCCTTGTTGACTAATAGAATAGTCAGTGGAAATTTCATTGACTGCTTGATTAGTTGATGAATCGAAATTTAACATCCCTAATTTAAAAAGCATGAAAACCTCCATGACATTTTTTGAGCACTGTGTCAAAAACTTCTCTCCTCTCTTACAAGTAGGCTACAAAAACAGGATTACCATTCCATTTCATGCCCACAGTACTTTTCTGTTGAGCTCATGTATTTCACTTGCAAAGCTATACTCTCTCAGTAAAATTGTCTCATCAAATCCCTCATGAAATTGTTTCATCAAAGAAGGGGTTTGTATGAAGCAATTTCTGTCAACATAATGTACTACACGTTGTACCTCCCTTAACCAGGACTCCCTGGTCTGGCAACATTCATGTTCCAGTATGGACTGTGGATGTTCTTGGATCAGAGCCCAGGAAGAGGGAGGTCTGGTGGCAGGGCAGGAGCACCATAAGGGGCACCATCAAGTTGGAGCCCAGAGTGAGTGAGTGAGTGTGTGCAGGGGATTTCTGGCCCCAGCAGAACTCCCTCGTTCCAGTGGCCAGGAAGCTCTAGGTTGGCCACAGCCTCTGTGGCCTCTGACTCCAGCAGCAGCCAGGGAACTCTGGCCCTTTCCCTGGCCACAGAGCTCTGGCCATGTTCTGGCTCCAGAGACAGGGGAACTCCAGCTCCAGTGGCAGCCAGGAAGCTCTGGCCCAGGCTGCGGAGCTCTGGGCTCTGGCCCCAGCCAAGGAGCCAGGCAGCTGTGGAGCTCTGCCCTGGCTGTGCAGTTCTGGCCATGGTGCTCCAGTCTCAGCAGTAGTGGGGCCAGGGAGAGCCTGCGGGTGCGGGGGGCCAAGGCAGCAGCACGGGCAGTCTGGAGCCCTAGACTGGTGGCAGCATGGGCCACGGGGGAGGGACGTTCCCTGGTCCAGCAAATCCCCTCGTTTGGGACCAGTAAGGTCCAACCTATAGACTCAAAATATTCTCCTCCTATCAGTATTTATAGGGTTTTTTTTTGTTACACATGAAGTATCACTTATGGTCACAAGTAGGGTTCCCTGTAAGGTGCGCACCTGTGCGGGCACACAGCAAGAATTTCAGTCCCACCCATCCCTCAGCAGAGCCATGCAGCTATGGCCTCAGCTGCTCGCGGGGGTGGGCCACATGGTGGGTGGCTGCCCTGCTCCATATGGCCCACATGGCAGCTGTCAGAGCTGGAGCCTGGGCCATGGTACTAAAAATATCACTGCGGCCTTGGCTCCAGTCTCAGCATGTGGAGCAGCCACTTGCCATGTGGCCCCACCCAGAACCAGGAAGCTAGAGGGTGTTGAGTGGTGCAGGTGTCAGGAAGGCAGAAGGTGAGGGAAGGGGCAGTGGGGGAACTAAGGAAAAAGTGGGGGAGTGAGGAGAGGAAGGGGCTTACAATAAGGGGAGAGGAGGGCACCAAGGCAGGAGGAGAAAGGGGAAGGCACCAAGGGGCAGGGTGGAGGAAAGACAAATGCCAGGAGGCCAAGAGGAGACAATGAGGGGAAAAGACGGGAGGAGTGGGAAGGTGTCAGTGGGAGAGGGGAGGGGACAGGATGATGCTGGGAGAGGAAAGGGGAGGGATAATGGGAGCAAGAAGAAGGGGAGGAGTGGGTGTTGGGAGAAGAGGGGTTGAAAGGAGGGGTGGGTATGAGGAAGGTGGAGGATGGAGCAAGTCATGTGTGAAGGTGCAGAGGGGTGGGAGGAGAACTGGAGCAAAGGGTGGTGAGGGGGTGGGTACCAGAGAGGAAGAGGGCAAGGGGGGCAGATGATGGGAGAGCAAGAGCAGTGAGGGAAGGGGGAGGCACCAGGAAGATGCAGGGGTACGGGAAGGTGCAAGTGCCAGGGGACTGTGGGGGTGAAGCAGAAGGGCAGACATGTGGCACCAGGGGGCAGAGGAGAGTGGCAGGGCGAGAGGAGTTAGGAGAGAGAATAGGGAAGGGGGCTAGAGGAGAGGTGGGCACAGGGGAGAAGGGAAGGGTGGGTGCAGGAGTCAGAGAGGCTGGGGAGGGAGCAGGTCCAGGAGGGCTGGGGGGAGTGAGAAGGACAAGATCCAGGATAGCAGAGGAGGGTGAGGGGTTGGGGGCGGCAGCAGCAGGCACCAGGGGAGCAGATGGGGTGAGGGAAGGATAGGAGACATGGCAGCAGAGGGGAAAAGGGAGAGGTTTAAACTTGAGTGGCACACATTCAAACAAGCACACATGACCTCAGTATTGGTGCACAAGACAAAACTCGCTCCGCTTATGGATGGAAAATCTTAGAGGGAACACTGGTGACAAGGTGCTGTCTCTACCATAGTGGTAAAACCAAGGCAATTAGTTAAAACATTTGCTTTTGGGATATATCCTGGAGCTTCGTATCTGCCCTGCTGTTGGGTCTTCATTGTCTACATGCTGTAGTCTGATGGCCACTATTTGCTATCACAGCACTTTATAGCAGCCTTTTTGTCATCTGTTGCTGTCAGGTGAGGATAAAGCACTTCTCTTTTTCTAGCAGGAGCTTTCCCACCAACAGCTGCCATGCTGTGCTTACACATTGGGAATAGGCAGAAAGTAAAACTAAGAAAATGTCATCACATAATTGGATGTATGAACTGTGTATGTTCAGCCAGTAACATTACGGCAAATTAAAGAAAAAAGCCCTATTTTTTTTCCCTCTTCAGTAAATCACTTCATAGGATTTCATGATAGTGATCAAGTCACAAAAATCAAACCGATCAGCATGTTCTGTGAAGAGCTGTTAACAAGCAAGGGTGCAAAACTTTCCTTGCCTCCATTAGTTTCGTATTCCCTCCCCATACAGGCTATTGAGTTATCTGGGCATAGGCCTTGCCTGGGGTAGGATGTTAGCTTGTGGCAGTGTAGACAAGTCACACTGCTTTTATTATGTGTTAAGATTGAGTTAAATCCTGGAAAGGGAACTTGGACTTCAACTGTTTATTTGAAGTAACCAAAAAATAAAACTCCATGATCTTTAAGGAGAGGTGCTGAAGGGTAAAGTTTTCCTGGAATCTAAAACCTGCCCACTCAGGGTTTTTTAGACTACAGGGTTTTTTTGAAAAAAGTGGCCTCTTTTTTAAAAAACTTCCCCTGCATCTAGACTGCTGCTGTGTTCTTTCAAAAGTAAATCAAAAGAACGCGGCAGTTTTTTCGACTGCAGAAAACCTCGTTTTACGAGGAATAACGCCTTTTTTCAAAAGTGCTCTTTCGATAAAAGTCTCTATGTAATGCAAACCGTGCTTTTTCCGAAAGAGAGAATCCAGACTGCCTGGGTGTTCTCTTTCGAAAAAGCGACTTGCTTTTTCGAAAGTACTGGTTGTAGTCTAGACGCTCTTTTTTGAAAGAGGCTTTTTTGAAAGTATCTTTCGAAAAAGGCTTGCAGTCTAGACGTAGCCTCAAGCTCTATCAGGCTTTCTTCTGTTGATTATATAGCCACTAGGTTGCAACAGATGAATGCAAAAGGAGAGTTTAAGGGTATATCTACATTGCAATTAAAACATGGCAGCTGGTTCAGACTCAGATTACAGGTCTATTTAGTTGTGGTGTAGCTGCTTGGGCTCTGGGATCCCCTCTCCTTGTGGGGTTCCAGAGCTTGAGCCCAAGTCCAAATGTCTAAACCACAATTAAACAGCCCTATAATCAAAGTCAGCTATTATGGGCCAGCCACAGGTGTGTTCGATGTGTGTAAACATACCTTTAGGCTCTCCTATCCCACAGGGTCCCAGAGCCTAGGCTCCAGGTCTACAGAGCAATGAAACAGTTTGCAGCCCAAGCCCTATGGGCCCAATTTGACTACACAGGCTACCCATGGGTTTTTCTTTGCTGGGTAGACATACCCTAAAAGACTCAAGAGAAGATGACTTGGCAGGGGTACAGATCACAGTTGGATCTTCACATGTATTTTATCAGCCTGTAAACTAAAAGATCTCATAAAAATACACTTTAATTTTGTACATTCGACTCCATGTCAGAATGCACTAATAATATCTACCTTTATGTAAGAAATAGTACATCAGGGAAGTGCACACTCCCACGCTATAATGTGAGTCATTCTTTCAGTGATAGTTAAATAGAGGACAATATTCTATAGTCTTAGTATAGACTTCTGCTCGATAGGTAAAGGGGAAATATTCTTACATCCTTTGCCAATTCCTTCATTCCCAGAGTGGTTTTGTACATGCAGTTAATTTATCCAATCTACCATTTATTAAAGGTGTGAGTTAGTTGTATAACTTTGTTCTCTTAATGTGGCTCTAAACACTACTTGCCTTTCTAAACATAGGAACTGGAAATAAAAAAAATGGCGAAGACTGGTAACAAAGAAGCCTGCAAGGTTCTAGCAAAACAGCTTGTACAACTGCGAAAACAGAAAACTCGAACCTATGCCGTTAGTTCAAAGGTCACCTCCATGTCAACTCAAACTAAAGTGATGAACTCCCAGATGAAGATGGCTGGAGCTATGTCAACCACAGCAAAAGTGAGTAGTTAAATCCATATAAATGTCTAAATGCAATTCACGTTCCCAGGCACTTTCATACTGAAACTCAAATACAAAAGGTAGATTGCAAAAATCTTGACATGTTCAGTGTTATTTTGTAAAAACTGTCTAGTGATGACACGTGCCTGGAGAATATTAATTCATGTTTTGAAAGACACTAAATTAGCCATTCATATCTTGCTGGTCAGTATCTGCTATTTAAACTAGCAGACTCTGTGTCACAGATACTGTAAGTCAGCTTAGTCATAAACTGAAAGCTGTTTAGTTTTAGTGTCTAGGTAATGATTAAAATTGATCCTGTAAGTTTTGATGCAAAGGGTTATTATAGTAGACTAACAAATAAACAGCTTATCATTGTGCAATGTCTTTCCTATAAACTTAGTCTGTCATATAACTTCTGGTAGGTAAAGCAAAAGTAGGGTAGATTGATTCTAGGAATCAAGGCAATATGTCACCTAGCTTTGACTTGAATGAAAATGAGGCATTTACTTTCTGGCTGACACTTCTAAAGAGCTCAGTGAGCTAGAACTCGCCTTCATCTTCACCCTCTGTACACCAAGGAAATTGTGTTAAATTGCTTTGCTTCTTGTCTCATAAAACTGCAATATCTCACTAATTTGATTTGATGCAGGAAGAAGCTGCTAGGAAGACCTTCCTTTAGAGGGCTACTACCAACAACCTTTCTTTAAAGAATAAAGTTTAAAAAAAAAAACAAAACAGTTGAACCATATAAAGCTGTGGCTATGCAGTAGGTCTTTTTTTGCTCCAAGAGATGGTACAGCTAAGTCAATGTTACACAAGACAGTTTATGCTAGCATGCACCTTCTTTCTCTCTGGTGATTTCCTCTCCCATCATTCATATAGCAACTTCACATATGAGGAAGTTAACCTTGCTTTTTAAAACTCCATGCTGAGAAGTGACAAAATCAATGGAAATGTCAATTTCCATTTGAAAAATTTTCCAATTTCCATCAGGATTTAATTTTTTTTTTTAAACTGAAGCAAGTTCATAAATGTTCTATGCAACATTATTATATAATGAGAGTTATTTTGGCCACCTAATGGTTAACTTTTTTCAGTTAATGCAGTAAAAAATACAGTACTAAAAACACTGCTTAGACCCCCTATGGACCGGGGCCCAGGCTCACCGCGGACAGAGGCTACTTCATGTTGTGGAGCAGCCTCCCCTGGAATGGCAGCAGCATAAGGATTTCTTTGTAGTCATGGTTGACAAGAATGTTCTTAACCTGCCTTAAACATTATTGCCATTTCTATATTTCGGATAACAGTGAGTTACCTAATTAGGTAACTCTTCTCCTCTACTGTGCTCTTCTTGCAAGCCAGAAATGTTTTTTTTTTTTCTTTCTTTAAGGTCAGTCTAGCATGTTATTTATATTACACTAGTCACAGTAGTAGATCTTTATTAATTACTAGTCAAGAGGCCATATGCACCTGAAGCTCCCACCAAAGTGGAAGTCTAGATATGCAAAGAACACAGAACATGGTCACAGGTTTTAGATTTGAAATCACTTAACTTTACCGAGACAAATATGTGCAATTTAATGACTAATGTATTCTAATGTTGTTAGACAATGCAAGCTGTTAACAAGAAGATGGACCCTCAGAAGACATTACAAACTATGCAGAATTTCCAAAAGGAAAACATGAAGATGGAAATGACTGAGGAAATGAGTAAGTCATGTGTTCCAGGAAATAACTTCAGAGAACATTGATACTGTCAGACAACTAAAGTGGTTAGACACTTTAATCCCACTTCTAAATATTACCACTAACTCATTAAATTGCTATCAGTAAGTGATTATTAAAGGGAAAAATGTCACTTTCTGTATGGGTGCTCTGGACATTTGACAAACTGTCTACTCCCCCATTGTATGAAAGACTTGCAGAAATAAGAACAGAGAAATTGGAAGAGACTCAGTGGAAGAGTTGAAGAACAGGTGTAATACTTTATACTACTATTACTGCTAGAATTGACTAAACCTAAGGAATAGCCTCTTAGACTAACCATTAGACATTCAGCTCTTGGGGAATAACAGAAATGACAGTCTCCTTTTCTGAGGGTACATCTAGACTGCGGGGTTTTTCCAGATACCATCCTGGAAAAACTCCGCCACGTCCAGGGAACACGTTTGTTCTTCCGCCCTTTTTTTTTTTTTTTTGCGGAAGAGCAAATGCGCTCTTTTGGGCAGCCCTATATACCTTATGCTACAAGGAATAAGGACTCTTCCGAAAGAGGAGGCTTTTCTGCCATTGGGCCCTGCCTAGACAGGGCCAAATGGCAGGAAAGCCTCTTCTGGAAAAACAATCAGAAAAAGCTATAGTGTAGACCTAGCCAGAGATGATAGAATCTTCACAGGAGCAAGTGACATGGGAAGTTGATGCTCTTTTGCAGGGAAAGAGATGAAATCGCACAAGCTCCTCTACTCTTTTAGAAGGGAAGACTAGAGTGCAACTATAATATGTAGTCAACAAATATACTTGTTCACAAAGAAGGATGTTTACTGGATATGGGAATTCTAGGGAAAAAAAGACTTTAGTATTGGAATGGGGGTGGGTGTAAGCAAATCCTCTTTCTAGTCTGAAGATAGGTCTGAGCATTAGGATGCCATTTAGAGCTTTGGGCTTGCCTGTCGATATTTGTGTGTACACTGATCTGTAAATGAGACTAGTTGACAGGCCTCTCATTCATAGCAGTGGTATGTAGAACTTGTAAAATGTTTGGGATGGAAGAGCAGGAGGAGTCCTAGAACAATCCTTCCAGCGACTGTTTCTTAATATACAACAAGAATGGACAAGAGAGTTGTAAAAAGCAGTCAAGCAGAGCCTGGGACCCCATGTGCCTAGTGACTTTAGTGCTGGGTAGGAGCAGCTCTCTGTATTGAAGTTTAAACTCATGGTAGTCTGGATACTAATGGACTAGCTTTCTGGCTACTACATTTTGAGAGATATAGAACCTTACCTTGGAACTTCAGTTAAGGACTACTCAGTTTCTCAAACCATATGTGGATTTTTTTTCTCTTCTCCCTCCTCCTTTTAATGTAACCATTGTGGCTTTGATAAAGGCTATCAATTTGTTTGTAATTACTAGTGTTTCAATGATGCCATACTCACCTTGCTACTGTTGACATGGCTGCCATCTCATCCTAAAATCTGCCACTGCATTGCCTCTGGTCTGGGAAAGGAATAGGATTTTAAAAATCACACCATGGTGCTAGTCACTGGTGCACCAATCTCTTACAGGTTGGACCTCGCTGGTCTGGCACTCTCATCCTCATGGGGGATTTTGCCGGATGAGAGGGGGTCATTTCTGCACCACCTCCTCCCCCACTAACCTCTTCTCCTCCCTCCACTAGGCCTTGCCTGGCCACTGGCTGGAACCTGCTGCCAGCTCTGCTTCCCTGACAGCCCTACCGAGCTGCCCGGCTCCTCTGGGCAACCCAGCAGTGGCGTGCTACCATCCTGCTGCCCTGCCAGCCCAGAGAGCTCCCAGCCACCAGTCCATCACAGGGACTGTCTGGTCCTGGAACATCCATAGTCCTGGCAGACCACAGATGTTGCTGGACGAGTGTGTCCTGGTTTAGAAAGGTTTAGCCTGTAGCTGGATATCTGCAATGTGGGGTGGGGGCAAAGAGTCACCTACTAGCTGCTTTTGCAGGGGGAGGGGAGACAAGGTCTTTAAGGGGGATGTAGAGGGTTTTTTAATTTAAATCCAGGAATAAAAATTCTGAAACTAAAAAAAACCACAACCCTGTAGTCTAGACATATGCTTAATATTAACGTGTCACATTCATTTTGCCATTTTTCAGACAGGATTTAAAGTGGCCTTTTAAAAAAAAAAAAAAAAAAAACACACTTCACCTGCGACTAGACTGCCACTGCGTTCTTTCAAAATTAAATCAAAAGAACGCAGCTTTTTTTGACAGCAGTAAACCTCATTTTACAAGGAAGAACACCTTTTTTCAAAAGAGTTCTTTCGAAAAAAGATACTCTTGAATGCAAACAGGGCTTTTTCAAAAGAGCGCATCCAGATTGGCTGTGTGCTCTCTTTTGAAAAAACGGGTCGCTTTTTTGAAAAAAGTTGTGGCTATCTAGATGATCTCTTTCAAAAGAAGTTTTTTCGAAAGATTCTTTTGAAAAAGCTTCTTTTGAAAGAAGCGTGTAGTCTAGACATACCCTGAGTGTTTCTGTTTGCACTACTTCAGAAGCAAGATTTTAAAGTGCATAAGAAAACAGAACATCTGGGTTGCCAGAATTTGATGCAGAACAGCACCACATTATGTAGCAAATGCACACACTGTACATTCCGTCCTCTTGCCTTTTCTCTCAGTGATACTACTGCTACTTGCTTGGTGTGTAGAAGAACAGTGGCTTTTAGTTATTCTCCTATTTTGGATTAATGTACTCTAATGCAGCTCTGTGGGTGTTTTGTTTTTTTTTTTTAATTTTTTCCTAGTTAATGATACTCTGGATGATATCTTTGAGGGCTCTGATGAAGAAGAAGAAAGCCAGGATATTGTGAACCAAGTGCTTGATGAAATTGGAATTGAAATCTCAGGAAAGGTAAAGGGGTCAAACACTTTCCTCTAATTTTATTTAAATGTTACCTTAATAGCTTTCATTTTGTTGTTCTGTGCTAGAAGTCAAATTGTCACAGTCTTTTCACTAAGTTATATTTGTATGTTTATTTAATAGATGGCCAAAGCACCGTCCGCTGCCAGAGGCTTACCATCTGCATCAGCATCAAAAACTACCACCATTTCAGATGAAGAGATTGAACGGCAACTCAAAGCTTTGGGAGTAGATTAGCCTGATGGCAATACACAACCTGCCTCCTAATAACTATTTGACTACAGACAGGTGTAAAGTGTACCCATTTTCAAAACAACTGATGTACTTTGGTTTTAAGAGAACTGAAGACTTCAGAAATAAGCTGATTCACACCAAAAAAAGGCTTATCTCTAGCCAGAGAACCATTATCAGTAGCACTGAATTCCTGAAGTTGTTTGAAAAACTACTTTGCTATCAGATGACAAATAGATACTTAGCATGAGAGAGATTAACAACACCCAATTGAGAGCTAGTTTAAAATCGGTACGTTCATTTACATCAGGTCTGATTTTTGGGCTGTGTTGCACTCAAGATTTATACCCACAAGTTAGTTGCTCAAATAGTGCTCACTTTTTTCAATTTACAAAATGTCCTCTGACAGATTTGGAAAAATAACAGTGGTAAGATGTTCGCTCTTTTAGCTGTTTTGGAATTGTCATCCTAGGATTGTTGACAGTGTTTTTCTTTATAAAGTCACACTCCACATGGAAAGTTCTTAGTATATTTTATGATCTTGTCTTTACAACTGCTTTGTTTGAAAAGAGATGACATTTTTCATTTGGTAAGATATAAACTTGACACCTTTGTAAGTGTAGGCAACTAGCTTTGTTTTTCAGGTGTCTTTAGTAAATTTGAGTTGATTGATTCTTAGACAATTGTACTACTTAACTGCTCTTGTTAACTTCAGTGGAAGAAGAGGCTTGAACTAAATATTTAGTGAATATTTTGCATGAAAGGCACTGAAACTGTCTTGTACTATAACATTGCTAACAAACAGAATTGTTGTGCCTTTATGTATATAAAACCTTGCTGTAACCTCTAGAGTTTTCAAAATTGTATTAATCATTTAAGGATGAAGTAACTACTGTTAAGGCAGTTATCTACTGCCATCTACGCTTGATAGCAGTCCATGCTGAAGCTGATACAGATTATATCAGCACTTGCAAAAAGAATCCTACCTGACATCTCATTTGTATATATTTTGCAATACTTATCCTCTAACAACAACTCTTTAAATATATTGTATTGTTTACTAAGGTACATGTGATTGCATACTGGCAAGTGAAATCTAAAACTGATCAGAATGACTTGGCTGCCTTCTGTCTGATTAGCCTTTTAGGTTAAAAAATGGGTATTAACTTCTATCGTATAATGTATGGTCAGACAAGTGATTTGGAAGACAAGCTCAGATTCTAAGGTTTTCATGGTGTCTGAGTTATCTTATCATCTGGTACTGTGGCAAGGGTCCTTCTTTGCCCTTGGGTAAAGCACCCAGTAGCCTTTCCCTTAGCAGAGGGTTAGGCTTGTAGTCTCTCCCTGGGATAGGGAGTTCAATCTTGCCTCCTGGAGCTGTTCACTCTCCTGCTCTCCCTCAGTTGATGGCTACTTTGGGTGTATTTTTGCCTTTCTCTCTCAAACAGGAAAGCTTTAAAAGGTCTCAGCCAGGCTGGAAGTGGAATCAGCTGGACCTAATTGGCCGGGGGCAACCCCTGTCAGCTGATCCTGATTGACCTGCAGTAATCCACTTCTATGTAATAGGGGAGTGAATCTTATACCCTTCTAGGGGTGCCTTTTCCCACTGTATTTCAGCCCTCTGGCCTGTCTGTCACAGTCCATAGATTAGCACTGGTGTTATGGAGAAGCCATTTAATCAAAAATAAGGTGTGCTTAGTCTCAAAGTAGGAAAGCAACTTCTGAATGGAATTGCTATTGTCATAGTGTCTGCCAATGCGGGATTGAGCAGGGAAACAAAAGGTTGTAAATAACTATCATTTTGTGAGCCCAGGTCTAGGTTTTGATGTGGAAATGCAGAGCTGTTTTCACTAGAAACCCTGAGGGCCAAACCATGACTCTTCATTGTCGGAATGTGCAAGTGTACATAATAAATACATACACGCACCCCTGGCAGTTGGGGTGAATTTTCTTTTACAACTTATTTTGTAAAAATCTAATAAAAGCTTTTATTCCTACAACAGCTGTCCTGATGGTGGGGTCTTGCATATGAATTATCTAGTAATGGACTTCATAAGTTTTGAGTTAATTGTGAATTTTATTTTTTTTTAACTTTGTTATTGCTTGTGGGTGGAGGCTTTTGTACACACTTAACTTTAGCACTGGTTTGTTCGGCTTAAAAAAAAAGAAAAAGCTGAGAAATAATGATCCTGGTCCAGGTCCACTTCCCTCCTCACTGTTTAATCCTCCTGTTCCCACAAACCATCCGCGTGCAGTTTATATTTGTCATGATCAGAGCAAAGCACCTTCTTCCTCTGGCCCTATACTGCCGGGGTTCTCTGCCTTATCCCAGCACCTTTGTGAGGTGCTGACCCCGCTGTCCCTCCTGCCATTAGGCTCCTGTGCTCTCTGGTCCAGGAGCATTCATGGCCCTGCCAGACCACAGAGTACCAGTTTTCAAAGGGTCATCCTGTACTAGCTACCCTCCCCCTGAGGGCATTAATGCAAAGGGCTAATATAAAACTGCAACTGTTTTGTCTCCCATGTTTAAAGGATCAGGTATCATTCTGGAAAGAATGCCTAGAAGAGGGAGAAACTACACAGGCATAAACAGTAGCTCTAGTACTAGACAAAGGGTTGAACCCCAACCTTTCTGAGCACCAGGGATCAAGCTGTAGGACAGCTTGAGGCTGTCAGTCTCATGACCCAAAATGTGCCCTATTGTGTCAGTGTTTCTGTAATCCAGATGTTTTTGGACAAGCTGCTTGCTGTAGTTAACCCTTCATATTCCCTTATGTGAACATGGCAGAGTGCCTGGTTTCATTTTATTTTGCCATGCTTCTGAAATAGTCCTTTACCCATAGAAACTCTTGGAGAACAAGACACTGCTGATACATTCACCGTGGAACTACATGCAAAAAACAAAACAAGCAGGTGGCAGCGGAGTGGAACAGCTAAAGTAAAATGAAAATACTATCATAAACAAACAAATGTGGACAATTATATTTGATATGCGTTATTTCAACAATGCTTTATTTTTGGCACACAGTAGGATTAGTTTTTCATCATAACCCTCTTCAAACAGGTAAATAATTTAGAAAATAAATAAAATCTAAAAATATCCTCTATTCAAAGCTTAACTATGCATAATACATCCCAAGTAAATTCAAACAAAAAATAAATCAAGGAATAAAATTACAAGTCATCACCTTCATTTCTCTATGCTTTGAGGTTTTTAGACAGTTGCTTTCTCTCAGTACAGCCCCTCGGGTTAATGGTGAAGCCTGAGGCCTAGTCCCACAAACGACTCTTGATTTGTATTAGTGTTGAGACTGTCTGTGGGTTAGAATAGTTCAAGTCTTGTGTAAAATGTGCATTAGTAAGGGGGGAGAGAGATGTCTTCTCCCTCCCCTTAGTTTTAATTCAGAATCCTCTCCTAAGGAGAAAAAGAAAATCAGTAATGCAGTTCATTCATAAGGATATATTCTCTTAATACAGGAGCCTATATTCCTTAGTTTTACATGCCTACGGCTCCTTCCTGCCTGTGCTTATGAATTATTTAAGGCACACCAACATGGATATATTTTACTTGATATACACTTTGACCTCAAATATTACAGCCTCTTTCTGGATCTATTATCTAGTCATTTTCTAAATCATCCAGCCTGCTTCATACAACACTTGTTTTTTTTATTTGCCAGTGCCAGTAATGTGCATTTCTGTAATTTTAGTCCTGAGAAAAAGCTTGAACCAGGACACAATTAGTATCATTGTTATTAATAATGGGAGCTATGTTGTTGCTATGATTACTACCCAGCCCATCTGAGGGTTGAAGTCACATCATTCCAGTTCCCTACAATCCCTGGCTTCATTTTGTCATCGCTGTGGGACAGGAGAAGAGAGGCATATAAATGATTTCTACCTATTTTCTAAACCTCATCCTCCCCAGGGGAAAATGAGGCTATACTTGAATTTTGTTTAAATAGGTTTAAAGCATTTACAAAGTCAGCAAGACTTTTTATAGCCATTGGCAATCAGCATTAAGGGAATGCTATTTCTGCTCAGCACCTGTCTAAATGGATTGGCTCTGTATTGAGAAATGTTATACATTAGTGAAAGTGTCAGTACCTCAGTGGTCTTAAAGTTCATTCAAACAAGGCTAAGGCAACAGCCTCTGTAACATTTCCATTCTAGAAATCTGCTGAGCTGTTACCTGGAGTCCTGGCCTCACAGTAAAAGAAGTCTGGTTGGACAAGGCCATATAACACAAACTGGCATTTCTGATCTTTAGTGAACATTAAATTTATAGTCTGGTTAGTGCAGGGCTGTCAGACACCCTGCCTGGCTCTGTGTGGCTCCCTGAAGCCACGGCATGTCCCTGCTGCTCCTAGGTGGAAGAATGGCCGTGGTAATGCCGTGCACAGCCTCCCACTCCTAGCAAAGGCTCCACTGCTCCCACTGGCTGTGGTTCCCAGCCAATGGGAGCTGCAAAGGTGGCATCTGCAGACAGAGGTAGTGCATCTAGTCACACCTCTGCCTAGGAGAATTATGTCATCACTTCTGGGGAACCACCCACATCTGGCACCCAAAACCCTTCCCAAGGCCCAGCTCATGGCCCTGGACCTCCTTCCACACAAACTCCTTCCCCAAACCCAATCCCTAACACTGAGTCCTTTCACTCATCCAACTCCTTCACCAAGCCTGAACACTGCATGCTTTCCTGTACTTTGACTCCCTTGACCCCAGCCTGGAGCCCCCTCCTACACCTCAAACCCCTCATCCCAACCTTGACCTTGTACCCCCAGACAGAGTCCTTACCCTCTTCTACACCCAACCCCCTTCCCCAGCCCAGATCCACCTCTCACACACTGAACTCTTAATTAACCAGAATCTTTGATTAACTGGAACCCACTCCACCAGCATGCCAGCTAGGAAAGTTGTACATAACAGATCTCTTCTGATCAAGCAGCTACATTTGATGTTCCTTCTTGGAGGACACTTCTGCAGTCCTTGCTTAATTAGAACTCATCCCACCTTTGTAACACTTTAGAGACTAACAAAAATGTAGATGGTATCATGAGATTTGGTGGGCAGAACCCACTTCTTCAGACTGTGACCACAATAGCTCATACCACTATCTGCATTTTTTGTTAGTCTCTAAGGTGCTGCAGGACTATTTGTTGTTTTTCCATCACAAACTAACACAGCTAGCCCTCTGAAAATCATGTGGTTGTATGACCAGATAGACTCCCATGAGGGAAGATGTAAAGCTGTGGTGTCCAACCAGTTCCGAAGCAGTGGCCACTATAGAAGCTATGGCTACTGCTATAGCAAACTAGCTACACTCAACTGGCCAAATAGCCATATGGGGCTAATGGCTAGTATGTTAGACACCATGGATGTAAAGACTGCTAAAGAAGAAAGGCTGTTTGCCACTAAGCAGGATTTTTTAAGACAGATAAGTGTCTCAATTACCTGGTCACCTTCCTCAACGTTCAGTGAAGCTGAAGTTTAGCAGGACGATCATAACTGATTTCACTGCCTCATCCCTTAGCTCTAAATATTTGGTCCTGCGAAGGGACACTTGTGAGGGACCAAGAGCTGTAGCTTTTCTAGAAGGTTTGTGAAGCTCCTTGCTGAGGGTTGCATCACACAAGCATGGCTATGCAGTCAACATTCTCTCTTAAGCTGTACCACCAGTAAGTAACCTCTACTTAATTTAACACACAGCGTTTCATTTCAGATCTTTTTGGTAAAGTTCATATTAAATAGTGGGTATATTGTGAATGCAAGAAAGACATGGTGTATGAAATGTAGTACTTGTGCAATTTGTAACACATTAATAATCCGCTAATGCAAATTGACTAGCTTACAGCTAAACAACAGTCTCCCCTGCATAAACACATACAGTAACTATGTTAAAATTGAGTCCATCCAAGATGCATTACAGTTAAAATTGGCTAACTTGTAAAGAAAACAAATGTTTCTGGCACACTGCTTTTCAGATTGACAAAATACTTTATAAAAAAAAAAAAGGCCCAGAAATCCTCAGCTAAGACAGGAAATTTTACCGGCACTCATGATGCTCCTTCATGACAGAATTAAAGGTGTTCTGGTGTAAACTTGTCTTCACTCTTTTTTCCCTTTGTCTTCGGTTGCAAAACCAAACTCTCACAACTTCCTTCTCAAGGTTGAGCCCCTCAGCCAGCCTCATAATCTCTTGAGAAGAAGGCTTACTTTGTTCCCCAAAGTTTCTTTCTAGAGCTTCTTTAGCAGCAATGCTAGAAGAAGGAATAAAATGCCCCTTTTAGTGATTTTTTTCAACATTCTTGCACCATGGTTGCTATTTTAAGATAAACTTTGATTATATGAACATTGATAATGTTGCACAAAAAAGGCAAGAAACTACTTTGTTTTCCCTCCCTTACAGTAAACGGTTGAGTTTAAAAGGCTTTAGAGATCTATGCTGCCACAGGCTGCAAAAATCTGATTGTATCTTTCCCTTCAGTCCACACTGTAAATCCTTAGGACTTTATAATAATTGTAGGCATTGGTAACCCATTAATGTTCATGTACATTTTATATAGCACATGGCAACTTATTCCATCAATCACATTCTTTCAAAAAATCAGTTTTAACCTATTTGCAAAGCAGTAGAACCCAAAGACACACAGTGGTTGAGCTAGTACAGGCACATAAAAGTTAAAAATGCTATTTTATTCCCCTATTCAGACAGGAAGGCTGAATATAGGTGAAATTTGTGTGTCTTTTTTTGAGATGTTTATTACCCCAAAAGAATGAGAGTGCCCGAAAGGTACAAAAGCAATCAGGATGAAATACTTCTTTTTCTTTCATCTAATTTTAGCAGTAGCTGTACCATTTTTTGGCCATAAGGGGTCACTGTAAGCTTTAGTCTAAATATGAAGCATGTTTATTGCTATGATGTTCAAGCCACTTCAGCAGAAATTCTAGAATTAGTGAACAACTCCGCACATAACGTTAGAATGATCTTAGTGTAATTTCATTAGTAATGCATGTTGATAACTGATACTAGCTAGCTGAATGGCGAGTGTTCCACAGGTGCATGGCTGACAAAGTTTTCAGTGGGTCAAACAGCTGAAAATAAAGTATATCCCACATCCACATTATGGATGGTTTGCCCTAGTTATACAAAGCTCCTGTACTCGAGTAGGCTAACTTACATACCATTTTCCATCTCCAGCTTCTATTTTGTCCAGAGGAAACCTACTTAACAATTGTCACGGTCTTCAATGAGAGTGAAGTGCAGATAAGGTACTGTTCTCTTCCAGCACATTTTTAAAGAGATTTCCAAACTGGGGTCACAAGATCTCTTAGGGATCAATGAAGATTTTCTTGCTGTGTCCACAGAATGCCCCACACTTTCCTAGTACCATGTGTGCACGTATAGAAAACCCATCATTTATAGTGTGTAAGTGTTTCATTGATGCCAGCATTGCACTGATGTATCAGGAGTGTGATAGCGAAGCAGCAGCATGTCACATACTCCAATTATAAGATGCCATCTCCAAAACTATGATCTCTTCAACATTTAGAAAAAGGGTCTTTGATGGCAAACACTGAATACCACTGATTTCTGATGCTTATGCCAGATGGCCTCTAAGATGGCCTCTAAGATGGCCGCACTAAGATAGAAATCTAGAATCGTGCTGGTTTTAACAAAATGTTGTGCAGCCCCCCATCCCATGCTGTGAAGTTGACTACTCTTTGCAATGACACTGGGACTGTATACATTACAGGCATTAGGACAGATCTGTTCACTGGAGCCATTTGTGGGTGTATTCCACATTGTAATAGTTTGGAGTGATCTAGGTGGGAGAGGTGGGTCACCACAATTATCATGTTTAGCTAATAATTGGATCATTGAAATACAAATTTTTATTGATGTATGTACATCCCATCGGGTCTGCTTATTTATATCTGTAAATACTTTTGTAAATGAGCTGTGTTATTAAGAGGGCCTATGTCCACTCTACTTTCACAGCAGAGGAGGGTAAACTCCATAGATCTGGGCCATGAAAGGCACAAAATCAAAGAAAGTCAGCTTCGAGAGACCGTCCCCACATTCTAACCTAGCCACATGCTTCCTCGAGGAAACACACGTTGCACTCCCTCGATGTTCACCAAGCACTTGCCTTTTATCGGCACCACCCCTGCACCTTCTGCACTTTGCCCTGCCTCTTCCTCACCATTACAGAACACAGCTAGAACCGTACCCTCTCTTCACAATGCCTCTCCCCCTGGCTCTCTCTGTATCACGGACTGCTATGCTCTCTCTCACGCCCCTCACATCCAGCGGGGGTCATAGCCCACTCCTTGCATGCTTGAGCCATCATCACATTGGCCTTCTCTGAGGATGTTCCATGTCACTACATTTGTTGGGAGACCACTGGGTCTTCTGTCAACACTTTACTGTCTACTATGCCCTCACCCCTGCCGCAGGGCAGATGCAGCAGTCAGCTGAGCTGTCCTTCAGATTGTAACTTACGGTGAACCCTCACACCCAATTCCGCACTGAGTACTGCTGTCAACTCTCCCATACTTGGAATCCACATAGAGACGTTGATTTGAAGAGACAGTTAGTTACTGTAACAAGAAGTTCTTCAAGATCTTTAGTCCCGATCTGGATTCCAACACCCACCCACTGTTCCCTCCACTCCAAGTCCCATTGCTTACTGGTGGGAGGGAACAGCACTGATCTATATAGCTTCTTAAAGTCTTGGACATGCCACATGGTTGAGGCATGACCCACATGTGGGTCAGTGGACACAACAACTATGTATAGTTCCAGCTTTGGTGCAAGGCACGCACGTGCCCCCACATTTAGAATCCAGATAGGGACCACACCTCTTGAACAACCTCCAGTAAGTGCAAAAACTCAGAGAAAGCTTTTCTGCAAGGAGGAGCTCTAGTCAAACCCTTTCCTCTTTTCACAATCTCTCATCCCAAAGACTCCTGGAATGCACTTCAAAACTCTATGACAAACACCACTTGGAATGTGACTTACAGTCTAAAATCATTTTCTGTGATTAGTGAATATAGAAATTCGATAATGTGTTATTTCAGCATTATGCTCAATGCAAATTTACCATTGCGTGTGTGTAAATTCTCTGTTGAATTCGGTGGATGTTTTGTTCAGTGACATTTGTTATGTCTTTTGAACGCTTAATAAATAGCAACGTGATTTCTCAGGATTTCTCTGACCACTTCTTTCTATGGGGAGATGGCAGCGCTGCCCCTTCCTTCTTTCCTTACAGCCTGCAAAAGCCCCACTGCAGAAGCTCCACAGGATCCAGATCCCTGGCTGAGGGCAGAGGCATATGCTCTTGGCAGCAAGCCCCTCCCCCATTTCATGAGAGCTAACCGCCACAAGTTATAGCAGCAGTAGGGCAATTTCTCCTGAATCATCAAACTTTCCACAAAGGAAGTTGAGAGGTTGTATTGGGGCTCAGAGGGGTACAGAAGCTTTTTACTGACTTGGACATCATAAGTTGGGACTACCAGGGGTCATTAATGGGTATGTTTTTTCCAAGGAGAAGGTTGAAAAAAATAAAATTTTGAAGCTTTTGGTGCAACTCCTTAGTTGGTTGATAAATGGGATGACATTTTCTGTGAAAAATGTCACACAAAATTGGTCCCTGTTTTTCCAAATTTGATTTACTTTTCAACCAGTCCTAGATAGCACCTTTAAGTCGTATTACATAGATCTCAAACCTAACAGTGATCTGAAAAAAAGGACTTCTAATGCATAATTTTTTGAAGTATTGTATTACCTTATGGTGGTTCTGCGCTTTCTTTTCCGTTCATTCACGCCAACTTTTTCGTTGTATAAAGCTATATTAAAAAGGAGGCATTACCTTCAATACCATTAAAAAAAACAAATACAATAAGTTCTAGAAACGATTGTTACCAGCTTGGGTTTGAATAACAGGAGCCCATGCCAGACATGGTTGCTGAATGGTTTACTTTGAAACATTTCTCTGTAGGACATCTGGTGGTTGCATACACTAACTGCACTCTTCAGGCATAGGAAAAGATTGATGCCGTGAATAAAGCTGAAAGAATCTATGCTGGTTCACAGCAAATTCATTTTTTGAGTGTGTCAGAATCAGTCTGTACATACAATTGTTTCTGGTCCAACCCCAAGCAATGTTTCCCAGGGCTCAATCATGTTGCAAACTCACAGGCATGGTTTCATCAGATTGTTGTTTTGATTTTTTTTTTTTTGCAGTTTTATGCCAGTGGGTTTAGTGCTCACGTTGGGAAATGTTGGACATGATTTGTTCCAAGAGATGAAGTTCATTTTCAAAATGCACTGGCGGAACACCTAGTCTGTTGGCCTGGATATCAACCACATGGCAAAAGAACATGGACCCATTATGAACATGTTCCAAGCAGCCATTGCTGGCTCATGAATGCAGGTTGAGCTCACATGCGGGCTGATTTTGGGTGCATCTGAGATTATATCATTGAATTTCTCAATTATGGCATGCAGTTCCAGGAAGGAGGATTGCTGGGAAGATATAGAGGTCCACCTGACCAACTAGGGCCAAAGCATCTTTGTGTACTGATTCATCAACATAGTGAGGGCTTTAAACTAGAGTCACAGGGGGTAGATGCCAAATGCTCACAGTTAAGCATAAAAAAGCTAGCTGCTGTGCAGGACATGGAAAATTACACTAGAGTAACAAACACAACAAGAAATTAATGGAGGAATATGCGCAACATACGATATGCCTATTCACAAATGGAGGCAGTATGGAAAATAAACAGGAAGAACTGAATCTATTAGTACATAAGTTAAATTATTTTAAAAAAAAATCATAGAATTGGAAGGAATCTCTAGAGTCATCAAGTTAAGTCTCCTGCACCATGGCAGGATCAAGACCATCCCTGACAAGTGTTTAACCTGCTCTTAAAAATCTCCCATGATGGAGATTCCACAACTTCCCTAAGGCAATTTATTCCAGTGCTTAATCCCCCTGACAGGAAGGTGGATGCACAATTAGTTGCAAAACCATACTCAAAGAGTAAGTTACCCATGGTTTGCTATCAAACGGGGTGCACATTATATAAAGGGGTCCCACAGAGTCACTCTTGGGTACTTTTCCATATTTTCATTAATGACTTAGATAATGGAATGAAGAGTATGCTTATAAAATGTGTGGACAACACCGAGGTAAGAGGGATTGCGAGCACTTTGGAGGACAGGGTTTGAGTGCCAAACAATCTTGACAAATTAGTGAATTGGTCTGAAAAGAAGATGAAATTAAATAAAGATGAGTACAAAGGATTACAGTACAAATGTGGAACTACAAAATGAGGAGTAGCCATCTAGGTAGTACTGCAGAAGATGATCTGGGGATTATAGTGGAACACAAATTGAATATGAGTCAACAATATAATTGAGTTGAAAAAAAGGCAAACTTCAATCTGTGACATATTAGTAAGAGTGCTCTTTATAAGACATGGGAGGTCATTGTCTCACTTTATTTGGCACTAACAAGCCCTCAGATGGAGTACTGTGTCCAATTCTAGGCACCACATTTTAGGAAATGTGGACAAATTGGAGAGAGTCCAGAGGAGAGCAACAAAAATGAGAAAAGGTTTAAAAAATCCTGACCTATGAGGAAAAGACTGGGCATGTTTAGTCTTGAGAAAATAAGACTTTACAGGGTAGGAGAAGGGACTGGATAACTGTCTTCAGAAATGTTAAAAGTTGTTATAAAAAGTATGGTGGGCAGCTGTTTTGTCCTCCCTTTACTGGATATGGAAGAAGTAATGGGCTTACCCTGCTGCAAGATTTAGGTTAGATATTAACTAAGTACGAAATTAGTTAAATTCTAGAATATGCTTCTAAGTGAGGTTGTTAAGAACCCATCACTGGAAGTTTTTAAGAACAGGTTAGACAAACAACAGTCAGAAATGGTCTAGGTTTACCTTGTTCTGCCTCAGGATAGGGGACTGGACTCGATGACCTCTCCAGGTCTCTTGCATTTCTATAATTCTATAAGAACTTATCAAATGTTTCAGACATAGTAGGAATTACTAGAGATCTAGTTGTAAAAGACAACTAGAAATTATAATATCAGTATGCAAAGTGCTGAGGTCTGATTTTAAGACATGCTGATCATCCCATGCTTCCAACTAAAAATCAGTGAAAACAGCAGGTGCTCGCTGCTCAGTATCTTTTGAAAATCATTCTTCTGGCAATCATCTGTGGCACATTTGTGGTTTGGAGCAGGAAAAGCTGGAGTTCACTGAATAGATAAAAACGTAGGGGTAAAATAGCATTGGTAAAAACTACTATCACAATGGAAGTATCTTTTTACTTACACATCATTCTCTTCTCTTAATGATCAGTAAAGTCATTTTGACAATGATAGAATATACATCATCTGATTTAATCCACTATAGTTGTAGTAGGTCCTCTCTCAGTGGCATTTCAGAACGTATTGCATGCCTTTGAAAGGAGAGGCTTGGTGTTGAGATTAGGAGGGACCAGCCATCTTGGGGCCTGGATGAGCAATTCTGTCAAAACTGAGTAGGATCCTCATTAGGAAGGGGTCTGCTTTTTTATGAGAGAGTCATATGCTCAAATGGTTTGTTTTTTAGGAGAGTAATGCAGTGAGAGAAGCTTTGGATCTGGATCTGCTTTAATAGACTCAAAGTTGGAAGAGACCTCAGGAAGTCATTGAGTCCAATCCTCTGCCAAAAGCAGGACCAAACCCTGCTTCTAACCCCAGTATAACATTTGTTGCTTTGCAGACCTTCAGCTACATGGTAGCTTAGATTGTTGATTAAGGCAAGGACCGCACACTGCCAGGCGCTTTTCTCTCTCCTCATCATGTGCCAATTATGTGCTGGGCAGATCTTCCGATATAATTTACAGCGGCTAACCTATTGTAAATCATGTCATAACTCATGCCTCTGCCACAGAGTCCCAGAGGCTCATCCAGCAACTGGAGGTATGCAGGGCATAGGAAAGGAGATCCTCCAATGGCAAAGAGCAGATGTCAAAATCCCCATATCATCACCCTCCCTACCACTGTTATAGGAGATGTTGTATTGGCTAGTCACATCCCTTTTTCCATTGCCACATACCTTACACCAATAGTAGGGAGCAAGTTGTCATAAGAGTTTGTCAACATCAGCACTCCGCATTGGAAACTCTCCTTTATATCAGTGATCCTTCCACAGCCATCTATGTTGTCTTTTGGACTAGGATTCAATGGCAGTGTATCAAAAAGCAGCTGCCCTACCTCTCAAGATCTGAGCTAATTTGTGTCAATGGTCTTGAGAGAAATGAGAGACATATAAGACGGTCACATCTCTTTGTGCCTGCCACATGTTTTTGGCAGGTTTGCTTCCCTCCACAGGCATCACTCCTAATGAACTGAATGCAAGTACTTATCATACAATATTTACAGTCAACTTCCCCACCTACATAAACAAAAAGCTGGACTAGTGGTACTTGTATATTGCTTGTCACCCTTATATTAAAGAGATTCTTGTAGCGGTCGGATTAAATTCCAGAGGCATTATAAATATTTACCTCCTATTTGTTCTGCTTCTTCCAGCCATTTGGATAATATCAATTTTAGTTTGCAGGCATTTTTGAAGCTCAGTTGTAAATTTTCAAATCGGCAAATTGTTGTTTGACTGAACTCAGAACCATGCACAGCAGCCAGGGCTTCTCCAACATTTGTTTGTGTATAGCCTGTCAAAAAGCAATGAAGAGAAAAAAAAATCTTGAGTATCCTAACCTGGTTTATTTACATGCAGACACATTCTGCCTCAGACACTGGCCCCAAAACACACTTTTTGCTACATGCTTTAAGCATTTTCTTTGACTGTTTTGGATCTGACATCAGTCTTACTCTGGTGTAACTCCCTTGACTCCAGTGGAGGTCACAGGTGTAAAACTGGTGAGAGGAGTATCCAGCCTCATGTCTATCATGAGACATATGCCATTTGACCAGTATGATAATGCAGGCAGAAAGCAACTGCTAATGATCATTCAGTAATTCTGCACATAGAGTTACAAGTTTATCTTAAGGCGAGGAGTCTGATTTAAACTCAGAAAAGTAGAACAATTCAGAGTTAAGACCTAAAATTATCTAAAAATATACTCTTATTTTTACTCAAATCATTGTAAGAGCTGTGACTGCCATTCTCACAGTAATCATTAGCCTGTTTAGTCTCCTTTACCCTCAGTTTCTTGTGTCCACCTTCTGATTTTCCTCATATATTTGAATTATAAGCTCTGTGGGGGAGCATCTGTCTTTTCATTATGTATCTGTATAGTACCTAGCACAACAGAGCCCTGATCTGTTATGAGAGTCGTTAGGCACTCCCATTATTCAAAGAAGAATGTAAAAAACAAAATAAAACACAATTTCCAATCTCATTTCCAGAGTTAGGCTATTCTCTCAAAGGCTTGGTCCTCACCTCAAAAATTAGATCCACCCAGCTACATTGCTCAGGGCTTGCATAAAATGTCATTCAGTGAGCGTTGTAGTTAGTTCAGCCTAACCCCTGCTGCAGACACAGCTAACATCTTCTACCTCCTCCCCTTACTGGGTATAATCCTCAAGGTGCTGAGTGTTTTCTCTTCCTATTTATGCTAGTAGGTGGTGAGGGTGCTAAGGACCTCACCATGTCAAACCCTTTGTCTGTATTAACTTGAACATTTTGCGCTAGCAGGGCACTGTCCGCTTCAGGTTAGGCTTTTCATACATCCCATCTTTATTAATGGCATTCAACCCAATCCCGCAGTCTCTATTCTGTCACATCAGTGTAAGTCAATATGAGTTTTGACTGTGCAGAAATTCAGGATCAAGCCACTGAAGTACTCTAGTGCATAGGCAATTTTGCCCTTTGTATGACTGACTGTTAAATAGTCATGCCATACAACAAAACCTCACGGGTTGTATACACTATTTCAGACAGCATGACTTGTTCTGGCCCTCATTTCTGTAAATAGATGTAAATGTAAATATCCCTGTAGCTGTAGCGATAATACAGATGACTGTTACAGTCATATATAAATTACATGCTTTTATAGAGTCATGCCATATTCTGTAATGATGCGGTATATTGTTATGGGGAGAACGTAAAAATGGCAATTCATAATTGACAGTGAATTTAGTACCCATGAAGAGACTATATTTGCAGTGTGTGACACACACATCTTTGTTTTTTTCAGTGCAGTACAGACAGGATGAAGCTTCCTCCCACTTCCCCACTAGCATGCCACAACCCTGCCACGGAGAGAAATCTCAAGGGATGATAGGAATAATACAGCATGGATGGCCTAAAGTAAATCTAAAATGGGAGGGGAAAGTTGCTCAGTTTTGGTGGCTGCACATTGTACACTGAGATAATTTAGTGAAGTTGCATTATTTTGTGTGATGGGACATGGCATGGGGAAGAAAATGGTAACAAGGTAACAGATGTATTTGAGAGAAGTCAAAGTGCCCAAAGAACCAAATACAAGTACATGTGTATGTGTAAAATAGGGCACTGAAATTCCCCCTCATATCCAGTACAGAGTTCCAGGAAGAGAAGAAAGAAGGAACTGGCAGGGCCGTTCTGTGCCTTCTGGGTTTCAGCTAAGGAAGGGGAAGCAGCTGGCAGGCCATCCCTGTTTCCCTGGAAAAGCAGGAGGTTCTTCCCTTTTCTTCTCTGCCTTCTATAGGAGGAGAAGGAATTAGGAGAAGGTCAGATGTGAGGAATCAGGAAGATGCTGATAGGCATCTCTCAGACTGAACAATTAGTCTGTCAAGTGCCGGCAATACTCCACCTACTGAGAGAAAGCCACCATTTCCTCCCAGATTTTGAAATCCAATTATTCTGGGTGAGGTATAATCATTTCACCAGCCCATGACGAGACAGAAGGGAGACCTCAGTTCTCCCAAGAAATAGATAGGGGCCTCTCCCTCAGTTTTCAGCTGTGTTCTCCCATGTTTTTTTCGAAGGCCTTATCTATCCACAGTTACACCGATTTAACTAAGGCCTTTGTATATGAAAAAGTGGTACTGATTAAACTAGATCTATTTAGAAACTCTTGTAGTAAAGGCTATGTCTATACTACAGAGCCTATGCTGGTATAGCATCATAGTGTAGAGGCATTGCAGACAGATAGAAGGAGTTTTTTCTGTCAGTGTAATAACACGGGACTCCCCACAGGAAGTTAGGCCTTGTCTCCACTTACCAAGAGATCAAAGCTGTGGAGATCAATCTCCTGGGATTCGATTAAGCAGGCTTAGTAAGGGGAGGGAGCAATCCTATCTGCATAAATTGGAAATTTATAGGGGGAAAAAATGGGGGATACAATATTAAAAGGAAGATTTGAAGACCAGAGCTAATTGAAAATTTTCCATCTAAAATTAAAATGGCTTTATGACTAAATGGAAATTTGTTTCTAAAACTGCTATTTTCTTTCTTTAAAAATGGGTTGTATAATTTTAAAATGAATTTTTTCTGGCTTTGACAACTGTGATGGATAGGAGGCATGCTGGCCAGCACTCAGTGACTCAAGGGTTAAACTCAAGTAGCTAAGGGTGTTGGCAAGAAGCCAGAAGAACCAATGGGATACTGTGCTGAAATTTAAATCGTAAACATATACCTTGCTGTTTCTCTGTGTGTGTGAGTTCTAAGGGCTGGAGGGAGCAAGATGAAGTAATCAACAGAAATACCATGCCTACAAGATATATTGGACATGGGATTGGACTGGGCCTTGAAGTACAGATCAGTACAGATCATGAGTAGAGAGGGGAATGTATGTTTAGTTGTGATCGGGATAATTTTCTTTGTTTTGAGTTTGGTTAAACTTCTCTATGTGAATTCCATGTGCCTTTCCGCCCCCCTTCGCCATATCGAAGCTGCAGCCCAATAAACTGTGTTTCTTTGTGTTTTTAATCTGTTCTTTTCTTAGTTGCTCTGTAACATTAGCAACCAAGTATGCTTTATCAAGTATACCTTTTTGTTTTGTTAATAAAATTACCTTTTTTAAGATGATGATTTGATTCTTGTGTTGTGGAAGGTAACAAGAGGTCTGTGTGTGTGCCTGCCTAGCCTGAGATGTCAGCTATCAGAGACACAATTTGTTTTCTGTGTTCTTTTGTTTCTTTTTTCAAGCTCTCTTGTGGCAAAAGAGCTTGGGGTACCCCAAGTGTTTCTTTCTGGTTTCCAGGATTTAATTCACTTGATGGTGGCAGCCTATCTCCCAGTGTCAGAGAATCTGTGACTCTGGGAAGTTTTTGTAAGCGGAGCCTAGAGAGACAAAGTATTTTTAAGGTCCCTTGTGGACCCCACCTTCTGCACTTGGAATGCCAGAGTGGAGAACATCCCTGACAATAACCAAAAACTTGATGAAAATGAATATTTAATTTTTAACCATTTCTGTCATGGGGAAAAATAATTTCCTGTCCAGCTCCACTGAAATCACTTTAAAATGTGTCATTTTTAATGTAAATCATACATTACATCAGCCTTACAACTTGTACAACTGCCATGGTGAATAATTATTGACAGGCAAAGTATCCTTAGGTGTTTCACTATCATAGTAAAAATTAGATTTCGAGCCTTATATGGCAAAATTTTCATCACAATCCTGAAAGGCTGAAATAAATGCAACTTCACAGTATGATTTATGTGACTGATCACTCTTTGCCCTGGAATATAGATCATCAACAATAATTTGCCCTCTGAGGCAGAGAGAAGTGGTAGAAAGTTTTAAAATCATTTACTGTTCTAAGTTATAAAAAGTCTGAGGTCATTAATTCCAAACAAGTCTTCTAGATAAATGTGAGGAAGGTTTTGAATTATAAAGCTTATAAAGAATATAACATATACAGAAATAATTGAGCCTTCATTTGGATTTTCAGGCTATAGTTGGCTAGTACAAAATACATACCTAGCTTAATTCTCCTTAGTTTGAACTCATTGGCAAACTTTTCAAGTTCCCTGATTTCAGGGGAATCCATGTCTATGGGCTCTTCAACAGACTTGGTTTTTCTGCGGAATTCCTGCTTGAAGTCAGTGGTTACGGGATCATCTCCAAGGATGGACTGGTGCATAGGTGTGAAGCCATGCCCCAGAGCACAGGAACTGGCACTCAGAGCATGTTCAGGGAATTTATAAAGGCAAGGGGTCAGGCCACCTGCATGAAGCCAAATAAAAGAACTTGATATAATAATTCTCCAGCATTGCACAGTAAACCTTTGGGCCATCTATCAACTGTTAAGCAATGGAATATTACATACTATATCCAGGAAGGATGGTTCAGTGGTTTGGGCATCAGCCTGGCCTTTAGGAGACCAGAGTCCAATTCCCTGCATTGTCACACTCTACCTCAGTTCCTAATCTATAATATGGGAGTGAACGTGCTGAGGGCCATATACATATCTTAGATAGACTTAAGCCAGGTCTATACTAAAGGTGAAGGTTGAATCAAGATACGCAACTCCAGCTATGCTAATTACATAGCTGGAATTGATGTACCTTGGTTCAATTTCCCTGCTGTTCCCTACAGCAGGAGTCCAATGGGAGAAATGCTCCTGTTGGCTTCCCTTACTCCTCGCAAGAGGAGGAGTACTGCCTGCCAACAGAGGTATCTTCTGAGTTCAATTTAGTGGGTCTTTACAAGATCTGCTAAATCGAACTCCAAAAGATCAATCGTGGCAGTCTCGATCTTCCCCAGAGTGAAGACATGGCCTTATATTGTACCAAAGTATCAACTAGTTCATTGCTTCATTGAAGTCAATGGACCTATGTCAGTGTTTGTTTTCTGGTACTAGCAATATTACATTATAAACTAGATGTGATATGAAGATGCAGTGCTCTATGCAACCTATTTCAATGAGAATTTTCCTAGAGTAAAGATGCAGGGTAAAGCCCAATGAGTGATATTATCTGTACATTATAATTTTAGAGTTGAAAGTAATTACACAGGGATGAACTACTTCATGCAACATGTGGTTCTCTATTGGACTACACCATGCCATTTAACCAAGATGAGGTGCCAACTCCGGTAGGCACAGAACAAACAGAGAGAGTCCCTGTGCTGAAAAGGCAAAATTTGATATCTTCCATTGTTGTTTGGTTTGTTGTTGTAGCCATGTTGGTCCCAGAATATTAGAGAGACCAGGTGCATAAGGTCATATCTTTTATTGGGCAACAAAAATTGAGCCGATACAAGATATTACCTCACCCGACCTTTCTCTCTGAAGAGACAAGTCAGATGAACCACAGGAGAAAAGAAGAATATTTATTCTATTTTAGAGATGGGGGAATCAAGAGAGTAATTTGTGTGCCCAATCACATTCTCTAATCAAGTCTGGAAGTGAACCTACATTTTTGGAGGCCTGGCCTCTAAACCACAAGACCATCCTTCCTTTCTCTTTCAACTTTTTTGTTCTTCTGGTCTTGTTCCAGGTTGTTGGGAGCATTATGAAGGTTCTAACCTTATTGGTATATTGTTACATGCAGTATGACTAAAAAAGGGGAGGGAGCTGTTAAATGTCAGAAGGGAAAAGAGACTAAAAAAGAGAAGGACTTGCCTTGCAGAGTGCTAACGCCATTCACCACATTGGGATGGGACATACTGCAGGTCTGTAAAATGCGACTCTGAGAGAGACTTGCTGATAACATTTCTGGAGTTGCAGGCTTGATGCCTAAAAGGAAGTGGGGAAAAAAAAGAAAAGCTTGCAGCACCATGGAATACTTTTGATATAGAAATAGGTTGATATTTCTGAATGGAAATATCCATTCCTCCTTGTCTAATGATTCTTCTGCTGTAGACTTCCTATAGAGATCTGAGCAAGAATTTCTGTACCAAGGACACAAGAAAAGAAAGAAAACCAGGAGCATTTGTTCCATGTGAAGAAAGAGTCTGATGTGCTGTTCCAGAAAATCCATCATGAGGAAAGTTTTACCTATGCTGATTTATTTTTACATTTTCCCTCCTTCTTAATGAAATAAAATGGTGTACAGGCGGCCCCTGACTTGCAATGCAATCAGTTCCTGGGGAAGCATCACAAGTCGGGGGTGTCGTAACTGGAACCCGCATTTACGATAGGTGCTGTACGCCATTGTAAATACAGGCTGATGACGTACGTTGGGGGTTTTCAGCCCCTTCTGCACTTACAAAAATGGTCGTAAGTACGGGGGGGCCACAACTCGGGCCGTTGTAACGCAGGGGTTTCCTGTATTTGATTTAGGATTTGTTTTGAGCCATAATTATTTCCAGGGAAGACTCTTAGCCTGGCATCACTGTATTATTTTGCTGGTTGATATTAGACTTTAACACCTTTCTGTTGAACAATTTCTCTTCTCTCTTCCATGTGGTATCTAAAGGACTGCTGCATTGGGAGCTAAAAATCTTTTACAAGTTACATCATAATGGCTATTGAGCCTCTGTGTGAAAACACTTCATATTGGTGAATGAGATCTGGAAAAGTGTGCATTGAATTAAATGATTTCACTCTGCCCTTCATGTACATTTCTTTTCACTCTGAAGGACTGACATCCCTGCACGTCAGCTGTTGTATTTCTGTGAAAAGAAACTTAGGCTACGTCTAGACTGCAAGCCTCTTTCGAAAGAGGCTTTTTCGAAAGATACTTTCGAAAAAAAACTGTCTAGACTACAACCAGTACTTTCAAAAAAGCAAGCCGCTTTTTTGAAAAAGAGTACCCAGGCAGTCTGGATGCTCTCTTCCGAAAAAGCACAGTTTGCATAACGTAACGCCTTTTTTCGAAAGATCACTTTTGAAAAAAGGTGTTCTTCCTCGTAAAACAAGGTTTTCCATGGTCGAAAAAACTGCCGCATTCTCTTGATTTAGTTTTGAAAGAATGTGGCAGCAGTCTAGACACAGGGGAAGTTTTTTCAAAAAAACCCTGTAGTCTAGACACACCCTTAGAGTACTTAGAACCCACTCTATCAGCCTCATTTACCATGGACACTCTAATTGACAATATTTTTTTTTTCCTTCTCTTTCCTTCCCCATCCCCTCTCTTCTCGGCTGTTTATTTGTCCCCTGGAACCCTTAACTCCATTCATCTGAAGAAGTGGGTTGTGCCCACAAAAGCTCATGATACCATCTACATTTTTTATTAGTCTCTAAGGTGCTGCAAGACTATTTGTTGTTTAAGTTTATTCCATTACAGACTAACATCTGTAACATTTCTGACTTGTTTACTCTCATCGAAAACGAGTTGCTGTTACTGAACATAAGCTCTTTTTTCAAAGCTTGCCATCCCTTCATTGATCCTAAAGCTTGCAGCAGACTCTGCAAGACTAATGCTTCTCATATTTATTAAATCAGGAACCAGACACTCCTCTTTGATAACAAAGGCATAATGATGCCACACATACAGTAGCCCCACTATCACACAATGATGTGATTTTTTAAAAATTATGAGCATAAGGGACAACCCTGATGGCCCACAGCTATCAGTTGTTAGGGTGTGATCTCAGACTCTTTCCTTAATATCATGAGAGAGTGGAGGGAAAAAACTTGAAAAAATACTCTCTAGAAAATACTTTTCATTTTTTCTTCCCCACCTGCTTCAAATCAGCTTCAGAGAAATGAGTGGGGATTCTAGACTGGGAAATAGAATGTTCATAAGCCAAAACCTGAGTCACAATTAACTGAACGTTTCCTATTTTGTCTCAAGTTTTATGAGTACCAAAAATGGCACTATATTTATTTGTTTCTTTAATTGCATTCATCATGGGTGAATGATTCTGAAGCAGCTCCCCCTGTGCTGAATTTAGCTCCCCTTTGCACTGGGCACTATACACACTAGGGATGTTAAATATTGGTTAATTGAATAGTCGATTAACCTCATTAATTCTTATTGGTTACTCGACTATTCTATAGTCCCCAGGGGTGAGGCTGCCAGCCAGTGCGCTCCAGCCCCACTCCTGAGGAGCCCCCTGCCACTCCGTGCTGCTGCCTTTGTATCAGAAGCAGCAGCACAGGGTGCCAGGCGGGAGCTGGTCCACGAGGGGAGCCAGTTTAAAAACCAGCTCCCCTCACAGACTGGCTGCCTGTCACCCCACACTGCTGCAGAGGCAGCAGCACGGGGTTGCAGCAGCCCCTGTCTGGGAGGGGGGTTGGGTCTGAGCTCCCAGACCGATTGCAAGTCAGAACTGAACTGGGCTGCCTGCCCGCCTGACTCCTAATACACTTTAAATGCAGAACTGCTGCGGAGGTAGGTCCTGGACCCAGCGCAAGCCAGGACTGAGCCAGGCTGCTGCCCAGTCTGCTAAAAAATTTACTGGTTGGGGAAGAGGTGAAAATGCTAGTAGTCTATAGCATTAACCTATAATAAGCTTTTACTTATCAGTTAATCGACTACACTATTACATACCTAAACTGCAGAAGACAATCCCTGCCCCAAAGAGCTTCCAATCTAAGTTTACTGGGCAGACAGTGAGTGAGAGAAAGGAAACTTTATCCTAGTGTCACAGCCAGGGAAGTAAGGCAGAGAGAGTGATTTGCTCTGGATCCCAGACAGAGGCTATGGGAGATCATGAAACTGAACCCAGTTCTTGAGAGCCCCAATGCAAGAGGCCATCCTTCCTTTCATTAACTTCCACTTCCTCAGCCCCTCTAAAGGAAAATCCCCCCAAACAATCATGCGAATAACTATCCTGTTAGAGTGAATATAGCTTACCTGCCATCACCCCATAGGTAGACTGTTGGTTTCCATAATGACAGGAAGGTACTGAATAATGAAGACCTGTAGATGTGTTTCCCAAAGTCGCCATGGAGAAGTGCACGTGGGAACATTTAGGAGTATGGACCAAAGACAAAACAGACGGGACTGGTAAGAAAATGTATGAGGATTCAAGATACATCCTTTCAGTCCAGAGGTAGTGTATATCTTTGTACTTTCTTTCTGTCTGCATGCTAACTATTCAACATTGCTTTTTAACTCTCAAAGTCATATCTATAGGAAAACTGGCTAGCTCTCTTTTAACCAAAATCAATGACTTATCTTGCCAGGTTCCTAATTTATTATCTGAAGTGTAATCATTTGGGCACCCTGAGAAGTTCTCTTTCCATGCATATGGAGTTAAAGCCCCCACTGTGGCTCCATCCATTTTTACTTTAATCATTTTGTAAGTTCTAGAAAAGTCCATCCCCCCCCCCACAATGCAAATTCTAACAGAAGCATATATAACGTGAGGGCAGGGGACTGGACTCAATGACCTCTCAAGATCCCTTCCAGTTGTAGTGTTCTATGATTCTATAACCGAGAGGACAATTTCCTATGTAGGGTAAAGCCCACAATTGTGCATGTAGTGATTTGGGGCACTCAGCTGGAAGTACCTTAAAAGAGTCTCATTTTCAGATGTGCTTAGCATCTATCCTCTGAAAACAAGAGCCCTTTAAGGTGTCTCCAGATCTACATTCACAAGTAGAGACACCAAACCTTTGAAAATTCAGGCCTAAGTCATCATTTTGCAACAGTAGCTGCAATAAACCCACAAGCATTTTGTCTCCACAATTTGCACAGAGGGTTGGCAGGCAGCAGGATGTCTGGCCAAAGTTTGAAGACAAAAACAAGAAAAGTGAGTCCACTGTTTGCTTGACTACACTATTATGTACTAGGCATCTCAGAAAGCCAGGTAAAGAGTTAAGAAGCAGCATGACCTTCAATAATAAAATTACTGGCCTTAAAAGATAACATTTCACACTGACAAAACATTCTGTAAAGTTTTCTGTATCCCCAAACGTTGGGGTTTTGTGGTCAACTCTGTGAAGAAAAATATGAATAACTTTTGGCTGACTCTAATGAAGAGATTGAAGGTTCAGAACTCTGCTCTATAGTGATTAGTGCCAGCATTCCAAAAAAGCATGCATTTCTTCATGCATACAAAGCAGGAAGTTTGTTTTTTTAGGATGTATATTAAAGACATGTGGAGATGTGCTACATTATACAAAATGAGAATATATTATCTCCCTCTAGTACCTGATACATGAAAGAGGTTTATGAGTCTATTGCTTCCAAATAATGGATTTAGTCATCTCCCTCAAACAATAGAGAAGCTATGCTTTTGACCCTTTCAGAAATTCAGCTAGCTTCCAAATGGCCCCAATAACACTGAATTCCATATCAGGGCTCCTTCAGGAACTTATGACAACTCAAGCTGGGTAGCCCTAAGTGTAATTTCAATATTGGTTACGTTAGTACCGGGATGACAATTCAGTGGGCTGAGTTAACTGAGTTTGTGATACTTGTTCATTTCTTGTTGGACATGTGTCCACATCACAGAAAACCTAGTCACAAAAAGTCTCCTACGTTGGCTGTCTCAGCAGAGAGATGGAGACAAGGAAGACATGAGAATGGCATGACTTGTTGACTATTCATGGCTAATTCTTCTATATCAAAGTTAAAGCATGTTATTAGAACAGTCTGGAGAAATTTGTACTGTTTTCACTTTTGCTCTGGGACTAAAAATAAAAAAATAGATACAAAGAGGTAGTTTCTTTAAAGCATGGATTGTATATGAATTGTCACTAAGACAATAGAACTATGCTGGGTTCGTTGATTCTTCTGAGTTGTATACACAGAAGAAATTATCTGGTATAGCAAAAATGTCAACTCAATGATCTATGATATTTTAATGGTGGACTACATTGTTGCTATCATGGTCATCAAAGTTCAGAGATTTAGTATTTACTTTTAAAATGTAAACATGTGATGTGCACTAGTATAACAATACTAGTTAGGGGAGGAGGCAGTGTCATTTTTACCACCAATATAGTTATAACAGTACAGCGGCTAGTGTTGACACACGTATACTGGTATACAGGGACTTTAGATAAGCATTGCTTATTCTCCTTTCCATATATGAATAAGCCATACTGGTAAAGCACATTCACACCAACATAACTGCATCCACATTAGGGACAGCACTGCTCTAACTACACCAGTATACAGGTTGGACCTCCCTGGTCTGGCATTCTTGGAACCGGACTGGTCCCCAACGAGGGATTTTGCTGGTCCAGCAAAGGTTCCCTGATACCAGCCTCGCAGCCTGCTGCCCCTCCCTGCTGCCAGCCCAGCCAGGGAATCCTGGTCCCGGGGATCCACAGCTGCCTCAGACCCTGATGCTGCCAGCACAGCCAGGGATCTCCAGCTTTGGGGACCCCCAGCTACTGCTGGCCCAACTGCAGTCAGCACGACTGGGGATTCCTGCACCAGGGCTCCCCAGCCACGAGGATTCCTTGACTGGGGCTCCCCTGTGGCCATTGGCCATGCACTGGGGCTCCTTGGTCCATCAACATTCTGTGGTCCTGCCAGATCACAGAGTCCCAGATTTGGGAGGTTGAACCTGTACAACTTTTGTTCTTAGACAAAGTCCAAGTTAAAGACTTAATTTGAATCACTTGTTTATTGTTAAATTTTGCCAATCTGCTGCTTGCTAATCCACACATTCCATGATTCTCAGACATAAAAGACTGGCATTTCCAACTTCCTGGCAATATTTTAATAGCAGACACTGGAGTGAAGTCTACATTGCTAAGATACTTTTAAAAATAAAATCTGCCCAGAACATATTCATGTATTATATACAGTGTAATCATAATCATAGTAAAGTTCCTGGTCAGATACAGGTACCATATTCCAAAACACAGAAGAATGAGTCCTGTGCCCTTAAATTACTTTGGTGCTTTTGAATATCTCACCCAGATTCTAGGGTCTTTACTCAGTATTTATTATGTGAAATAAAATATCAGTTCTCTGATTAATGGGTATTTCCACCATGTAAAGCCATCAGCATCTGCTCCATTTTAACTATTCACTCATTTGAAATCATATATTTAAGATATTTATAAACTACAATTTCTTAGGCAAAATATAATTTGGTTTATTTTCGGAGATGTTTATCACTTAAGTCTATTTTGCGTTACAAAAGTTTAATAGTATCTGTAGCCAGTAAGTCAGCGTGCTGGTAAAATACCTCAGCCAACCCCATAACAAAATGTAGAGATAGCTACAAACTTAGTTAAAATGCAGACATGTTAGTCACTCTTGATGTATTCATTTGTATATAGCCTTGTGAAAACTTTCTTGCTTTAAAGGTAGTCCCAGCCAGAGCAAAGTTGATATGAAATAGCTCTTCCTGGGTTTCCCTAACACAGTGTTAAATTTGGCAACATTTACAGAAAAGAGGAAAAAGCATTTTAAAAGAAAATTAATGAGTGTAATTGTTTTAGTAAAAAAGTACCTGTAGACACGACATTGGTAGAATGGTTGGAGACGGGCAAGCATTCTGCAGCGCTATGATGCATTATCAAAGGCAGAGCAGGAGAAGAATCAGAATTCAAGGGGATGAAGGCATCGGCTGAAGTAAATGCCTGGCAACTCATTCCCACAAAAGGAGAAAAGACAAAGGAGCACCTTCCCTTCCTCTATTTTCTAACAAAATGTATCCTTATTGATTAACAGCAGCTCAGACTCTATTCTAGTTCTCTTCACTTGCATATATACATAAACAAGGGCTCCAGAGAACAGGGAGGTCGTGTGCAGGTATTTATACCCCCTAGGAAATCCTTTTATCCATATTAATGTTATTTTCCCAGCTGTATTGCTATATTAGCCAAGAGCCTCCTTTCTTCCCACCCAAACATAATAGATGCCCAATTAATGAGGGGAGAAGAGGGAAACCAGAGACTTGATTTGACAGATACTTTAAATCAGGCCTTTTGTGAAAGAACAATAATCAGGAAAAGAAAAGGTGTCTACAAAGTTTCTAGGGGTGAGACAGGTACGGTTAATACTAAGTAGCTTTCTATAGCTAACACCTGCTCCAAAAACCTCACACTGGAATTGTTTTGATGGCTACTTGGAAGAGAAATCAAATAAAAGTCTATGAAAGAATGTATAGCGCAATTAATCAGATACCAAGAAGCTGCATGAATGGCAGGTGACTTGTCACGTTAGCCTAAATCAGTGCTATGTGCCATAGGATGAGTCTATCCAGCAAAGAGACTCTGAACTTTGCATAAGTAAGCATAAGCTGCTCACTGTTCACCTAAGCCAGTGGTCTGCAGATCTCTGGTGGTCTGTGACAGTACTGCAGGGGGTCATTGGAAAGTTTAAAAATGGGCCCGATCCATACTTTTCTTTTCCTTTTCTCCCCCAGGGAGGTGGGAGTCCATGAAATTTTACTTGACTGAAAAGGGGTCCATATGCTGGAAAAGTTTGGGAACCACTGATCTAAGCTAACTTATGTTTGCTCTTGAAAATGTGTGAACATATTGTTCTAAGATTCTGAAAGAAAACAATAAACACTAGAAATTTAAGCACTTGTACATTTTTTATTTGTTACATATTTGTATAATCATACTGCCTATAACCCCTAGTCCAGGATCTCAACCCTCCTGTGTTAGGCTCTATAGAAATATGGAACTAAACAATGAATCTTTCCCCAGAAGCCACCTTTGCCATCTGTTTTATTAGCATGACATTGGGATCGCCATGTTACTCAGGAGTAGTAAAGCCCCCAGGGACTGTGGCAGATCATCCCATAAAAAGTGTAGAGAAAACCCTCATACCAAACCACACAAGCCTATGTTTCTGTATAGTCCATAGTTTTACAGAAAATAGATTGAAATCAATGTCGCTATGCCAAACTGCCCTAATCCAACAGGTCAGAGCTCAGAGATGCATCAAAAAGTCTTTAAAAATCACTTAAAGTAGCTTTGTGGTATCGTAAAATGTCATGTCTTCAAAGACTGTTCTCTTAAGCTCCTCCAGAGCTAGAATAAGCAAGTGTTGGGTTGTCTCATTGGGAAGCTAATGATCTCCCCTTCTTGATGCTATAAAGCTGTTTCTGAAGATTTTTAGAAGTTTTTACTTTTTTAAAAAACACATGGTTAATCTTTATTTGTTTGCTGAATTTAAAATTAGATATGGGTGGGTCAGAGCTTTCATAGTGCTTATATATATATATATATATATATATATATGCCAATTTGCCAGGATATAATTGTATGTAGGCTACTTGGCTGAACACCAATCTGTTGGATGTGTGATATCACCCCTAAAAGTGCCTATTTCAGGTGTGTAGCGTATCATTATGATTTAGAGTATGTACAAGTTCAGAGGAAGGTCATGTAGGCAAAATCTCCAAAATCCTCCAAACAATTTTACATTTGTAGATACTGTAGTTCACATTTTCTCATAAGTCTGTCTTTAGTATTAAGACATTTCAAAAAGAATTACAGCATAAAGGAAAATTTAGTAATGGGATTCAGCTAACATCCAGAATCAAGCCCATAACTTCTTAAGTATAAATCTATGCGTAAGCATTGCAGTAAATATTAAAATTTTAAGGACAAGTGTTGTGATTTTATATGAAACATTTAAATTAAATGTATTGTCATCTAAGTTTATTCATTCTGAATTGATCCAACTTGCAATTAGTGAATAATTTCACATTGACTGACAAGTACTGACTGGATCAGGAATCTATGCATTTTATTTATTTAACTGCTTTTTTTAAAAAAGCAATTTCTATGATCCCCATAGACACAGGACCAGAGCATAGTGATGTAAAGAAGCTAAGACAGAAGATAATTTTCATCCAGCAGATATGACCTTAATGCTTAAAGTCATTTTAACAGCGTGAAGGGGCATCTGTCTTAAGAAAAGTAGTTTTGACTGCCTTTTCACTGCTCAGCAGTTGATGTGTAATATCCTGGCTCATCAAAATGGTTATAATCAGAGTTAATGGGGCTCAAACAATTTATTGAATAATGGAGAATTTATAAAATATTCTTTGATTTTGTAATAATCTAGCGGCAATTCTGCTGCTTCTGTTACAGTTCTCACTGAGAGAAGCATTCATTTCAATATTTAATTCACTAAGCAGAAATTCACTTCATGAACAGAAAAACCTGAATATTTGGGCTCTGTAGAGGTGAAGTACAAAGAGGTGGGGAAAATGAAATACACTTCCTCTGACCCAAGTCTTCTATAACTGCAACTCCAGCACATAGGTTAAAGTGAATTTCTGCTTAGTGAATAAAATATTGAAATTAATGCTTCTCTCAGGTGAGAACTGTAACAGAAGCAGCAGAATTGCCGCTAGAACAGTAGCCACAATCCACCCCTTTGATATGTGGCCCTTTAGATATGTAGGATTAGAAGGATGTCAAAAGGTCATCTAGTTAAGTCCCCACTCTGAGGCAGGACAAAGTACAGGGGAGATGACAGCTTCCACGGCCCCCCCAGGTAAGGTGTGTGGGGGGACAGCTCTATGCTCTGGGAAGGGCCAGGGCCTCAGGCAGGAGGACAAGGCCCAGCAGCCAGTTCTGAGTGTCACCCAGATGAGACTGCTCTCTCCCCACCCCTCAGGGCCATGTGGAGAAATGCTCTGATGGCAAGGGCCCGTGTCTCCGGTTGCTGGGAACCCTTTTTGCTCTCTCCCCTCCTTCTGCTCCTCCTCCCCCTCCCCCCCACACACACCTCCTTGGCAGGCCTACTTTGGCTAATTTGGTCTTAAAAACTGCTGATGGCAAAGATTCCACAACCTCTTTAGGTTATTTGTTCCAGTGTATACTTATAGTTAGGAAGTTTTTCCTAATGTTTAACCTGCAATTTATGACCACTATTTCTTGTCTAGTCCTCAGGGAATAAACGGAACCTCCTCTTTATAACCACATACTTGAAGACTGTTACCATTTCCCTTCCTCCCCCCCTGTCTTTTCTTCTCCTGACTAAGCAAACACAGTTCTTTTAATATTTTCTCATAGGACATGTTTTCTTGATCTTTAATCTTTGTTGCTCTCCTCTGGACTTACTTCAATTTGTCCACATCTTTCTTAAAGTATGGGGCTCAGAACTGGACTCCAACTGACATCTTTTCAGTCTTGAGTTACTTCTCCTATCATGCTTACCATACTCCTACTAATACTTCTAAGAATGCTGTTCACTTTTTTGGTAACGATATTGCATTGTTGACTTGTATTTAGTTTATGGCCAACTATAACCCCCAGACTGTTTTCTGCCTTACTCCTTCCTAGGCAATCATTTCCTATTTTGCATTTGTGCAACCTTCTTAAGTGTAGGTATTGTGCATTTCTTCGTTTGAAATTTCATTCTTTTTATTTCAAGCAGTTTCTCCAGTTTGTCAAGATCATTTTGAATTTAATTCTGTCCTCCAAAGTGCTTGCAATCTCTCCCAGCTTGATATTGCCCACAAGCTTGATGAATGTATCCTCTATGATAGTATCTGAATCACCTATGAAAATATTGAATACTAACAGACCTTGGACCTGTAGGACTTCACTAGGTATACCCTTTCAGTTCAGTTAGAACCACTGATAACTACTCTCTCACTAAGGTTATTCAACTCAGTCATGTACCCACCCTTTTAATAGGTTTGCCTAGGCTACATTTCCCTAGTTGGTTTATGAGAGGGTCTTGTGTGACAGTGTCAAAAGCCTTACTAAACAAGATATATCACATCTGCTACCCTACCACAAGAGTGTTAATCTGTCAGAGGAAATTGGTTTGATATGATTTGTTCTTGGCAAATCCATGCTGTTACTTATCACCTTATTATCTTCTATGTGATCACAAACTGATTGATTATTTACTTCATTATCTTTCCAGATGCTGAAGTTAAGCAGATTGGTGTACAATTCCCTGAGTTATTCTCATTCCCCTTGTTATAGATAGGCACTGTGTTTGCCTTTTGCCTCTGTCCTCTGGGATCTTTCCTGTCTTTACAAGTTCTCAAAGATAATCATTAATGCTTCAGAGATCTCTCCAGCCAGTTTCATCAGGCCCTGCAGATTTGAAGATATTTTCTTAACTTGTTCTTTTCATATTTTAATTTCAGATCCTACCCCATTTACACTGACATTCACTAGGTTAGCTATCAAATTACTGCTAATCTTTTTTATGAAAACAAACAAAAAAGGCATGTAATCATTTGGCCATTGCTGTTTTTCTGTCATTGTCTTTCCCTCCTCATTGACTAATTGGCCTACTCTGTCGTTCCTCTTGCTTCTAATATATTTGTTAAATGTTTTCTTGTTACCCTTTATGTCCATAAGCCGTATGATCTCATTTTGTGCCTTAGCCTTTCTAAGTCTGTCCTTACATGGTTGCGTTTATCTACATATATCTTTCATAATTAGACCTAGTTTCCACTTTTTGTATAATTCATTTTTGAACTTCAGATTATTGAATATCTCCTTGTTAAGACAGGGTGGTCTGTCACCATACTTCCAATCTTTATTATGTATTAGGAAAGTTTGCTCTTCTGCCTTAAAAATAGCTCTTTACAGAACTGCCAACCGCTCTGAATTTTTTTTCTCTTTGACTTGCTTCCCATAAGAGTTTACCCAACACTTCTCTGAATTTGCTAAAGTCTACCATCTTGAAGTCCATTGTCTTTATTCTGCTGCTTTCCCATCTACCATTCCTTAGAATCGTGATCACTTTCACCCAATTTGGTTTCTAACTTCAAATTCTCAACTGGTTCCTCCCAGTTTCTTAGAGTCAAATTTAAAACAATGCCTCCCCTCAGCATTTTATCCACCTTTTTTAACAAACAGTTGCATCCAATGCATTCCAGGAAGTTGTCGGACAATCTGTGCCCTGCTGTATTATTTTTACAGCAGATGTTAATTGAAATTCTCCATGACCACAAAGGGTTATGATTTTAATAATTTTGTTAGTTGTTTAAAAAAATACAACAAAAAGCAACATCAAAAAACCTCATCCATCTCTTCTTCCTGGTTAAAACGTCTTGTAACCTTGTACCATGATATCATACTTGTTTTTCACCACAAAGAGATGACCAGCCCTTCATACGAGACCAGACCTATGAAGTACAGAGGGTGCACATGTACCCTATGTGGCTACTTAGCCAACCAATCACAAGCAAAGCTTGGAGCTTATTAAGTGAAGGGCCATATTCTGGCTCTCTGTACCATGCGTGAACTTCATTCTTTTAGGTCTTATTTTCAGAGTTGCTTAGCAGCCACAGATGTAACTTATGTCAATGAGAGCTGCAGGGTATTCAGTGCTACTGAAAAAAAAAATCAAGCTTGTAGAAGATTTCACTGTACCTTGAAAGAGGTCATGATAATTACACAAGACTGATGTCTTTGGCAGAACTGAACATTGCTAACAGCAGATGCTATACAAATGATGTTTTTACAATCTCCACCCTATCATTGTGCGATACTACTTTGGGAAAATTTCTGCTATTTATGAATAGCCTACTAACTCAATGATGTTATACTAGGGACATAATTGACATATTTATTTAATTCTACTCTTGGCAAACTTGTTCAGCTCTTACCTTGCCAACTAATAATTCTGTTTGCTTCCTCCAACCTCTTCAAGGTCATAAATGTAATATTTTGTGTTTGTAATATACTCCACATGGGAGAAGAGAAACTATTAGCACTAATACAGGACCGAGATTCTATTTCACAGGAAGTAGAAATGGTAAACACACAACCTTTGCAAGAAGTAGAAATATAAAAGAGCATTTGAGGCAGGAATAGTACCTGCGGATGATGATCTAGAATAATAATTCTATTTTAAATCAATATATCTTGGAGTAGAATACATTTAAGATGATTCAAAATAGGTGTCTAAAATTATGTATCCATATCTGCATATGGATAAGTTGGGGTAAAACTGATGGCCAAAACTTCCAAGCAACCAGAGCTCCAACTTACTTCAGTAGAGCTTCTGAGTGCCCGGCAACCTTGAAAATCAGGCCACTTATTTACATGTATTAACATGGAGTTGGAGTTTATCTTCAGGTACTTTTTTTTTTAAATGTTTATTATGAAGGTTCTGAACATTATGAGCCAAATCCTGAAAGGTGCTAAGATCCTACTTACTTCATAGAATCCTAGGACTGGAAGGGACCTCGAGAGGTCATCAAGTCCAGTCCCCTGCCCTCACAGCAGGACTCAGCACCGTCTAGATCATCCCTGATAGACGTCTATCTAACCTGCTCTTAAATATCTCCAGAGATGGAGATTCCACAACCTCCCTAGGCAATTTAGTCCAGTGTTTAACCACCCTGACAGTTAGGAAGTTTTTCCTAATGTCCAACCTAAACCTCCCTTGCTGCAGTTAAAGCCCATTGCTTCTTGTCAGAGTGTATGAATTGTGCGGAGTGTCCCGGACTTATGGACTTTAAGACCAGAGAGTACCATCATGATCATCTAGTCTGACTGCAGGCACTAGATCATCTAGAGTGACTTGCAGGCACCACAACATCACCCTCTCCTGTAATAGGACTATAACCTCTGGATGAGTTATGGAAGCCCTCAAATCATAAAATCATTATTTAAAGATTTCAAGTTATGGAGAATCCACTATTTGCTCTTGTTCGCAGCAACAGAGGAAGGCAAATACACACACACACACACACACACACACACACACAATAAAACAGGGTCTCAGCCAACATAAAAATTCCTGGGTGAAAATTCCTTTCTGACCTCCCCAGATATGGTGTTCAGTTAGATCCTGAGCACATGGGTGATGCCCACAGCAGACACCTGGGAAGAAATTCTCTGTAGTAACTCAGAGCCCTCCCCAGCCACTGGAGATATTTGCTAATAGTATTCAATGATGGGCCATTTGCCATTGTAGGCAATCTCATCATAACCTCTCCTTCCTAAATTTATTAAGTTCAGTCTTGAAACAATGTAGGGGTTTTACACGCACTACTCCCCTTGCAAAGTTGTTCTAGAATGTCACGAGAATGATTAGAAACTTTCATCTAATTTCACGACTAAATTTATTGATGGCACATTTGTCCTTGTGCCAGCACTGACTCAACAAACTCCTCCCCTTTCCCCTCCTTCTGGTGTTTGTTCCTCTGATGTATTTATAGAGAGCAGTCATATCTCCCTTCATCAAAAAGCTCTTTATAACTCAATTGAAAATCACTGAGACACTTTCTATTTACAGTATAATTAAGCAAACCATGAAATCAATAATATCTTTACTATAAGTAATCAGAAATACCTTTTTGGTATATTATACTTATACTCGTGTATCAAATAAAAGTATTTGTCTTACTAGGTATGTGACACATATTAACTACTTGTCATTAAATACCATATATGGTAACAGCTATAGTAGCATACACAAATGAGGAGGAGAAAGAGATTAAGAGATTTTAAAGGAAGACACTTTCCCATGGACCAGCACAATGTGGTTTGTCTTTTACAACATATAGGAGGCTTATTAGGTCTTGCTGCCAAGGTCTGGTTCACTGGGGTTTGAATAAAAACGAGCATAATTGCATTAAAGCTGACAATAGCCTTAAAGCCAGATTCAGAAAAAGTAGGGCTATTTGAAAAAGGCTAAAGAGAAAATGTAAAATAATTTGTTTCCCTGAACCACCTGTCCTTGCACTAGATTGTCTCTGCAGAAAAACAGCTACTGAATGTACATCACAGACAAGATCTATCATCTAACCAGAAAACAGGGTGTTCCCACGGTTCTCAGAGAACAACTTAGTGATAGATATGGGGTGAGCAACTGGTTCCCCAAAATAGTGCCTTTGAATTCTCAATAATGGTAAATATTATGAAATATATTTGAGATGATAGGTAAGATTTTAAAAACAGTCTAAATTATTTAGGAGTGACTTGATTTGCATAATAATAATAATGGGGGGGAGGGACTGACCATACTTTGGCAAGCTTATGTCATATTTGTAAGTTTGTTGGACCAAAAGTGCACTTTTTAGTGAATTTGTCTGAACAATATTGCCTAACAATATAGTTGATGCTGTACAAAATTATTTGTGTATTTGTATCCAAAATATCAAGAAATGATTGTGTGGGATATGTCATAGCCTATCGTCCTAAACACAATCAATGGTCTTCAGGTTCTTATTTCTTCCTTGCAGATGGTTGTAAAGTATATTCATGATCAGTTGCACAACTGAATCACACTGTGGCACTCCCATCTGGATTACATGATGAACGTTATTAGGGTTGTATATATTTCTAGCTGTATCTGTGACAAAACGCAATGGACAAAGCCTCTGTAGAACAGCTATAGAATAAAATTCACAACAGATCTGCACATTAGTTCAAATATAGTCTACCTTAAGTACAGCACATGGTTAAAAAGAAAAATCGAGATAACTTTGTTTAGTGTCAAATGCAGTGAAGTAGAATCAGTTGACAAAATTCTTTTTCCTGAATAGATTTTTCACAAGAGAATAGTCAGACACTATACAATTAGTAACACGGTGGCTGTACATAGGAACATTAGAACGGCCATACTGCACAGACCAAAGGTCCAGTATCCTGTCTTCCAACAGTGGTCAATATGAGGTGGCTTCAAATCAGAAATTAGGCTGTTCATAGGCCTAAATGAAATAACATGGAACACCTGGGAAAACACTGAGTTTTCAAAGGGGCCAAAAAAATGCAAGTATGTTACATTTACACCCATGTTAAAGACCTCTTTACACTGCCAGAGCAGAGTAAAACTGCCTTTGTGAACACGTGAAGATAGTCTTGGCTCATTCTTCTATGGTTCATATTCCTGAGGCCAACTAGGAATTCAAAACAACTTGCCAAGAAATTATTTTTTTAACTTCCGAAATGTTTTGACAAAAATGAGAAATGTGATTAGATTAAGTATATTTTTTTTCAGTCCCAAAGTGGGAATTGAAGTGATTTAGGAGTACAAGTCCCAACAAAGTAAGGATGTGTATACATTTCAATGGGGAAAAAATTGATTAAATAATTACGCTGATTTTAAGGCAAGTTCGCAGTGGCAAAATGAATTGAAAGTCAGTCGCATTTACCAATTGATGTAGTTGGCTGCTTCCCTCCTCCGATATACTGGAAAAAGAAACTAGTTGGAATAATCCCTACAACATTTACATTTAAATTTAGGGTCAGTAGAAAAGACACTGAATAAAATCATGGCCTTGTTAAATGGCAAAGCTCCCATTGACTTCAGTGGGGCCAGGATTTACCCCAGAATACTCAAGTGTCCATGGTTTGCCTTAGCCCAGCAATAAATTCACTTTGGAACAGAGTTTGCTTCCCTAAACATATTTAACAATACCTTGATATCTGTGAAGCCCCACTGAAATCAGTGGGATTGCTTGTGTACTAAATTGCTACTGAGCGTGCGCACGTGTACACACACACACACACACACACACACACACACACACACACACAGAGGATTGGCCAAAGCTGGCATTTTGTAATTTACATTTTAAAATGCAATATATTAACAAAATGTATATTATTTATTATTTGTAGAGATGGTCCAAAATGTTCAAATGGATCTTTTTTTTGCTAGAAAATATTGTTTCATCTAAATCAAAGCTTTCCTGGGGGCCATGTTGATTTTGATGAAACTTTGTTTTAAATTAAAGCAAAGCATTTCAGTAAAGTCAAAGCAGCCCATCTCATCATTTCCAGAAAAAAGATAAAAATAGAGTCAAAATTAAAATGAAAAAAGTTAAAATGAAACATTTTGATTAACTCCAACTGGACATAATTCCATTTGATAACAAATTTCAAAATTCAACATTGATTCTGTTTCAGAATGGAAACCAATTTTGTAATCATGGCATTTCCCATGAAAGGAAAGCTCTGGTTCCCATACAATGCTATTTATTTGTATTGCAGTAATAGCAAGAAGGCTTCAACTAGGAATTGAGGCTCACTGATTACTGTACACACATGTAACTATAAAGATACCCCTTATCAATTGTTTCGATTTTCACAAACTATAATAGGAGGTTATCCATCCAGTGCTCTGGGTATCCTTTACAAACTTTCATACATACAGTAAATGAGTAGACTATTCAATTCTTCCAGATGGTCTTAGGTCAGATATTCCAAGAAGTTGGAATTACTAGTTTTGTTTAAACTATAGGCAGGTTTTAAAGAATAAATGTGCAAATAAATGCTGTAATCCCAAAGTTATGGTATTTTACAAGATTATAAAGTCTATCTTAGTTCACATTTATGAGATTTATAATGGTAAATGACACAAGATCAAAGTAAAAATGAGATGTGGAATATTTTTATTAAGTGTGAACCTTCTCTGGTTGCTTCTCTTCTTATAAACCTAATACTTTAAGTAACAGTTTGTAAAAGCAAATTCCCTTCTTTTGAATACAAGATTACAGAACTTGTAAGATTCAATACTTTACACCATGAAGAAAATCTTGCATATGTTCATCTAAGACTATTTAAAATAACAATGCCAAGAAAATTGGTAAAGCAAATTTGTTTCCTAAATCTTCCTATAAACTCAAAACATTCAGGGTCAAATTTTGATATTCTAACTCACTCTGAGGCTGAGAGTTTTGTTAGCCTCACTTACTGAGTAAGATACTACTCAGTGTGAGGAAGACTCACAAAATATGTATCCCAAATGAGAACTTCTAAATTGATAAAAGGACTAGTAATGAGAAGGCAAATGCTTCAGCATCTATAGCACCAAATGATGAAATATTCTTTTTCCTTCCAATATCAATGAAAATAAAGGCCATTATGCTTCTAAAAAAATCAAGACCTAATGGAGATAATCATATGAGGTCCTGGAAAATCCTAATGTTCATCTATATTCATATCTGAACTTTCCTCATGCACACTGCATTGATGAATATTAGTGTATTGGACAGAAAAACATCATCTGTTCAGCATGGTTGGTAGTTTTGAGTTTCATCACCAAACAAAACATCTTACAACCAAAGTGATTTCATCAGCATATTCAAACCACAGACCAGCTCAGTCTGAAGGTCATTTAAAAATCTTTGAAACATGAGATAAAGTTTTAAGTTCTTAATCTCAAACAACATTTAAAGGGTTTTTTTTTTTTAGGAAAGTTATCCATAACTCAAACTAAAACATTATTCCAGAAAGCTTGATTAATCATTTCCAAATGACATTAAACGTGAAAAAGAATACTGTAAGATAGGCAGAATAATAATTATAGTATAAGTAACCATGAGGAGCTAGTTTCAGAGATATCACAGTGCTTTTCAAAGTTATTATCATTTTGTTGATGAGGAAACTGAACCATGGAGTGGTTAAGTGGCTCACCCAAATAACTCAAAAAGTCATTGGCAAGGATGAAAATAGTACTCAGGTGTGTCTACAGATTCTTAGTCAAAACACAAAACTATGCAACTTTCTGCATTCATCCCTGTATCATAGAAGACTGAAATTGAAATACCAGCTGGACATTAATAAACAAACACTGTCTACATTTTGGGGGGGGGAACATAATGGTCAGGAGAATCTGTCTGTCTGTCTATTGGTCAGATCAGAATTAACTAGCAAAAAGATAGAGCAAGTACATATAATATCAATACAACTTGGCAGAAAGGAGGTTATTCTTAACCCCATGTAAAATATACAAAATAGAGAGAATTTTTTTTAAAGGCAGAGGGAAGAGGGGGAAAAAAGAGAGATTCTAAATCCTCCACTCCCTTATAAAAAATTATCTGAGGAAAAAATAAAGCTGCACCTACTGACATTCAAAATGTACACCTATTTTCAAAATGGCCATTGACCGAGCATTTGCATGTGTAGTCTATGTGTGAGCATGTGGGAATTTGTTCAGTGTGAATGCGTTCATATGCTCCTTCCTCCCCAAACCAACCACTTTGATGCCTCTGACTTATGAGTATCAACAGTCTTTGTGGACCCTAGGCTAGGTTGGGGTGTGTGTGGCTCCACGCCCCTGAAAGGGGCGGGGCTTCAGGCAGAACGGGTGAGGGCAGCCAGTCCTCTACACTGTTTGGAGTACGATGTGCCCCTCTCAACCCTAAGAGCCACGCCAAACAAAGACTAAGGGCCCAGGGCTGGTGGCTGCTGCCGCTGCCACGATAGCAGCTGTGGTGGCCGGGAGCCCCAGGCCCCTTTGAATCACTGGGCCCCAGAGCAACTGCCCACTTTGCCCCTCTTGTTGGTGGGCTTGCTCTGACTGGAATGGCTTTTTAGGCATCATTACTCCTGAGATTATCCTTTTAAAATCTCCTACCACATACAGTGCTTTTGAAAGCGATGCTGAGAGACAGGCACAACAGAACTTAGAAATCTTCTTCCCCTCAACTCTTCTTTAATACCACAATGGCAAATTTTAACCTGCCAGGAGGTATATGTACCAAGTGGAAGGAAGACTTCCAACAGTACTGGAAGGTGTTTGGCCTGTGGGAGAGGGATATTTTTAAAATGGCAGCACTGTGATGTTTTCCATGACTTAAGTGACAGTGAGCTGGGCACCATTAACATCTGGATCCCTTATGCTTCTCCCTGCAAGAACAACCAAAGAGAGGAGAAGAAAATCCTTGGTTTCAGCTCACATTATTTATTAGGAATTCTCCTTCAAGACAGGATTTGCTCTCCTGAAAGAGCAGTCAAGCCATCTCAGCCCCTGATCTCACAGGTCCTGGAATATCCTGAATAGGCAAAGAGAATCCAGGCAGATGATTCCCCTTTACTCTGTCCTTATTTATAGCCTCACAAGTCCTGCTAACCCTCAGACTGCAATGAGAGCTTGCTTCTAGGGGATTCCCATGATAGTATTACTTCTAGAACACTGGTTATGGTGGATGGGGATGTCCACAACACAGAGTGCAACACATATAGCCTCAGGTCATACTAACTTCTTTGCTGTGGTTTTTTTTTCATAGTTTTAGAGGAAGGACCTGGAGGAAACAGCTCCCCATCCTGTGGGGATGTGTAGAAGTGGGGAATAGATAGAAGCTTGCTTGGCGCTGTTTCCCTGTTCTTGTCATTGGCTAGGATATAGGCTGACAGTACGTTACTATCCCCTGGAGTGAAGGGGAAGCAAGGGAGGAACTGTAGCTCAGAAGTGTGTCTGTGAGTTGATGCTCCCTGGGTCCACCCCAAGGACGGTGCAGCATATACACCACTCCTTACTCAGGGCTGTCCCTAAAGCCAAAACACAGTCCATAAAATATAACATTAGAAGCATGCCAGTGGATGCCATCATAATAGGCCAGAAGAGTGAAGCTTAAGCACTTTGAGAGGTCACCGGAGCCATGATATGTACTCCTAGCCATAACTGCAAAAGCAACAAAACAGTTGAAGTAAATTATAAGCTGAGCCACATATACTGACACTTTCATGCCACAGCACCTCACAAGCCATATCCTCAGACCAAGTTACATAGAGTACAAAAGCCACAGCAGACCACAAACTGACTGTGTGACCCACACCAATACAGTCTGGGGAGATCAGACTCAATGTGTGAGGAGATTTCTCCCTCTTGACCTTCTCTCTCACATTTCTTTGTCCTCCTATCCTCTTTTCAGATCCCAAATGCCTACCAGCCTAGTTATCTTTCTAAAGCACTCGTTTCATTTTAGTTGGCTAGTCACACATTTTGCAATGTCACACTTGCCCACAGCTATGTTCCTGTTTAGTTAGTGTCATCTTCTAGAATATACACAAAACTAGATGCAGCAAAAGCCCCTGATTAAAAATAATAATAATGTAAAAAGCTGGTGTGACTGCAAGGTAAACATGGTTTTACCATGATTTCTTAGCAGCTCAAGTCTCTTCTTAACGTAGATTACCTACTATATTTTATTTTCAGTGAGAAACAAAATTGTGACGAATATAATCTCAAATCTCCTTTCTTAATGAAAACTGGAAATTAAAAAAACAATAAAAACAGCATGCCCAGTTATGGAGCTATAGTGAAAGCTGGAAGCTATCAGCACTTTGGGCTTTTTCAGTTAGCATTTATTTAATAGGTTGAAGGCAATCTGTCTGTATTCTAATTACTGTCATATAGTACTGATGATATTAACAATTATCACTTCTAAAGCACTTTTCATCTGTTTGTCTCAAAGTCCTTTTAAAACAATAGTTTTCACCTAGGAAAATTGGTAATATTAGCCCCAAATTACTGCTAGTTCTTAGTTTCTAGTCATGTTAGAATTGTGATAGTTCAATGCCTTTTTAAATATCTGTTACTCAGCCCCTTTGTATAGTTCAGAGTCTCTGGAATGCATGCTCATAGTACATTCATACATAGAATATATATAACAGAACGCAAATGTAGACACACTTTTTTCTCTACTCCAGAATACTTATCAGTATGTATGTGATGAATTTTGATTGCCCAAATAAATCACATTTGATTATTCTTTTTATATCACTTTTTTCATGTGGTTCACAGCATCATTATTTTATCTTAGTATATACAGTTATCACACAGCACATCAAATTCAGGAAAGCAATTCTGCTTCACAATTTAAGTCCTTACAATAAGATGCAATCAAGTAGCTGGTGAATGTTTTACAACTGAGTTAAAACAAATTATATTACCTTTGTGTTCACAAAAGCCTTAACACAGAAAGCTTACTAAGAAATGTGGCATAATTAAAACATATATCACTGATAATGCTGAGAATATCCTACTGTCTGCACATAACAAATACAGTACCTGGGTGGAAGATCTCTCCAAAGCCACCCCTTAATCTTTTTCTTAATCCAGCACTCAACAGACTCATCTTCATGTTTGCAAAACATCACCATTTTGTCCTTCTTCCTAAAATTGTTTAGAGTATATCCTTGATACACCAGCCATTGTGTATTATTCTTCCAGATGTGCAGCACGATATATTCCAATAGCATGTCACCTTTTTTGAGAGCGAGAGAGGCAGCTACTTTATATAGAGAATAAATAAATTTATAAAATGAGTACTTCATATTTAGAGGGAGAACTGATTGATATTACTAAGTGTCTCCACCTGCCAGAGTATTGTATTTATAACATAGTTTTAAATAATCATTTACAGGAGAGAATTGTTTAAGTCACTTAATGATTTCCATCAGGGACTTGGTTAAAAAGTGCTGAAAACAGCACAATAGTAAGTAGTTTTAATGTTATAGAAAACTTGATGCTTGAATCAATGTGTTTCAAAAGAACTGCAAATGAGGACAGTTTTTGAGACAGTGGGATACGCTGCTCTATTCCTTTTCCTGAGAGCAAGATGCTGTGTGCCTCCATAGCACACAACAAACTAGTATGGTTAAACAGTACTTATGCAGCATTATTCAGGGTGTCATGGCCTTCACTTCCAGGGTAAATGCCTTCATGTTCAGGGTGTTTTCCTCACACACACAAAAAAATCATTCTGTGACTCATTTCACCATAAAATCTGTGTACCTCACAACCCCTTTGAGTAGGGAAATGTTTTATTGTTGTTTAACAGATGGAGAACTGAGGCACAGAGAGGTGAAGGGATTTGTTCAAGGTCACACAGGAAGTCTGTGCAGAAGCAGGGCACTTAAAGCTGCTAGTCCCAGTCCAGAACCCTAACCATTACACTATTCTCCACTCATGTAGCCTCATTGTCCTCTACCATACAAAAGAGCAAAGCAGAAATAATTCCATTAAAGTCCTTGAAAATCTGGTATAAACAAGAAAAAGAATCAAGCACATGGTCTTCTTTAACCCAGCCTCTCTGTTGCTGAGAAAGATTCCTCTAGTGCTAGCACTGTGCTAGGCGTTTTACAAACATGTAGAAAACAAGGGGCAAAATCCTCAGATGTGGCTGAGCAAGGGAGTGCATTGAATCTTCCACAATCCTGGGCTGCTCTGCATCAGTCCTGTCCCTCGACACAATTTGGAACAGGCTTGACAGCTGCTCTAACTTGCCTTGCTGTCCTATGGCCCCTAAGGGACTGTTATAACAGCTAGGGGTTACTGGGTGTAAGAAAGCACGATGTCCCTTTTTTCCATTCAACCCTCCTCTGCCCTACAGACGATACAAGATTGGGATGGTAGATGATGTGGCAGTTCTCTGGCACATGAGGATCCCCTTCCACAGAGAGAATCCTCCTATGACCAGCCAACTTCCAGGCAGCTTCACTTCTTTTTATTGCTGGCACAAGGCTCCTGACATAAAGAACTTAACACGTAAGTGCCCAATCCTGCAAACTCTGAAGGAAAGTAGTTCTGCAGTGGCTAAAGTAGAAACAGTGGAAATAGGAAGGGGAACTGTCACTAGACCAGGCAAGTAGAAAGCAATGGGTAAGTGGGATGTACCAGGGGATGAGCTGGAACTCCCCCTTCTGCTTTCAGCAGCTGTGCTCCCTCCTTCTCCAGTTACTCTAATGATGAATAGTCACAGTGAAATGATAACGTTGCTCACAGGCATGGGCCAGACCGTGTAAACTCTTACTCACATGGAAAGTCCCTACACATTTAACTGCAGTTGGAATGAGTAAGATCCTATTTAAGTAATGTTTCCCCAATCAAGCCTAAATATCCAGCAATATCTGCAAAGAGAAAAAAAATTGTGGATTTACAGATTTCTCATTACAAAGTGTTGCACTTTGCACTTATGGGACTTTACAGATTTCACATTACAAGTGAATGGGTAACTTAAGCCTTTCCCCATTTCACATAAATACCTGTAATCAAAACTTAATGCCAGTGTATAAACAAACAGTATTTTGTATCTATTGAGTTGTGTCAGTATAGTCGATGTTTATGTGAGTAAATTTCACAGGATAAAGCTAAACCACTTTCACAGGCCAATAACTTGGCTAACAAAATCTATACTAGGCTGAAATGCGAAGAACTGAATTAAGATCTCAGCTGGGCAGTGAGCTACTTTTGAACATTTAAACAATATATTTAGCTCTTTTTAAAAACTTAGGATAACTAAGCAAGCTAAAAGCTCTAAAGATACTTGTTAGAGGTCCTGTAACTTGAAGCAACTTCCGTTAAAGGAGGGGAAAGTTACTTTATCATACATCTTTTCTGATGTACGATACTGTGAGCTTCCAAAGTCTGAAAGAATAACACCACCATCTTCTATCAACATAACCAAATACGACAGCATTGATGGATCATATAGTGGGCTTGATTCCGCTTCATACGGGCTTCAGTGTGTAAGGAGAAGATCTGAAAATGTTGTTGATCAGAAATGCTTTTGCTACCACAGAGATTCTATTTTAAAATATTTTGTAAGGATTAAGACTTCACAGAATGTACGTGTGTGTTTTTACACACACGCACACACTTGTTTTTCACACTTCCAATTTGTAAATTGCACAATTGTATTCCAGCAGTACAGATCAGTGAACTAAAATTCCACTCACTGAATTTTTATAATTAGGGTTATCACTTAAAAAGTTACGCTAGGTTAAGGCCTCTGTTCAGCAAAGGACTTAAACCCATGTCTACATTAATCTCACTTCAGCAAAGTACTTAGCTTAACTTGAAAAAGTAAAAGTTAGTGGGATTTAAGCATATGCTTTAGTGCTTTGCTGTATGTAGATAAAAATCAAGCATTTCCTTAAGTGGTTTGCAGAACTAGGGCCCAAGAGGGCACAGTGGGTATTTTAACTCTCCTGCAGTCTGTCTCTCTTAAAATGAAAGCTTTGTTTGATTCATGAAACCAACCACTGGAAAAAACCTCATAATTTCATACATGTAAATAAATGGAGGCAGTTTTTGAAACACTTGAAGAAACCAGAATGTACATAAAAATGTAAATTGAAAACTGAAACCATGTATATACCAGCCAGTGATGGGATATATAAATTATGAAGGCATTGGTAGTGACTCCACAGTCAGAGGTGCATTTAAATTTACACTTATAGCAGGACATCATCATCTACATGAAGCCATTAGGCAAGCTGGCCACACAAAATGGATTCACGTGCCAGCAGTGTGCAGATGACACACAGCTCTTCCTATCCTTCACCGCGTACAACCACGGCACTCTCACCACAGTTACTCAGTGTTTGGACAAGATCAACTCATGAAAGAAGAGCAACTGGTTGAAGCTGAGCCTCAGCAAGCTAGAGGTGATGCCGCTGGTCAGAGGAAAGAATGGTGACAAGTTTGCAGCCCTGGTGCAATCTCCTTTACCGGAAGATGACCCACCATTTTTTAGTTCAGCTGAGAGTATAAGAATGCTTCTAGATTCCTTGCTGATGCTCAGATCTCACATAGCAAACCAGATATGATAGCAGCATCCACGAATCACATTTTCTAAGAAACTTGGTCCTGTCTTGGCAAATAATGACCTGGTCTCAGTTATACACATCTTTATGTCCTTCTGTCTGGACTACATTACAATAATTCAATATACCTGAGCAGGAAGCCCTCAATGTGTCGGAAACTCCAATCAGTACAGAATGTTGCAGTGTCTCCCCACAGCAACACAAAACACAAACATGTCAAATCTCCACTCTTCACACTGGCTTTTGATAGATTATTTAGATTATTTCTGACAATGGCCCAAGCCCAGCATACTGACAAGCACATCAAAAGGCCTGAGATTAAAACCAGGGTCAACATCTCTGCTCTTCTGGCATAATGAAATGTTCTACCATGAGGGTAAAACTTGTCTGTGAGGAGACAGAGCCTTCTCAGGGGCTGGACTGAACTCTCCTAAGAACTAAAACCACCACAAACTTCACCACCTTCCACTCCCAGTGCAAAATGCCCTAGTTTGGCCTGTCTTCTCTCATATGAGCACATAGTAGCAGATGCATTTAAAAACAGCAAACAGAACAAAAACACGACACTGCACAGCATTCTCACTCAGGGAAGAGGTGGAGACCGAGAATGAGCCAAGCACAAAAGGTATTAGTCACATTGCTTAGTGCAGTGCTGGCAGGTCCTCAGGCACAAGGATAATAAAGGCCCAATAAGAAGTTCTATTGGACATAAAAAACAAAATTTCCCTTGGTTTCATGCTGTAATGATTGAATTTAGTCTCAGAGTTTGTCACAGTTTTCCTATAGGGGTGAACTGAATTTGTCATTCATTATTTTAATAAAAATATTTACTTGAAATTGAGTCACTTTTCTCAGAATTTGGGGTGAGGCAGCACTACACCATTGTAGCCTCCACAAGCTCATTCCAAACTCCTCACACTTGTTGGCAGAACATCCTGCACCCACACCCCTTTTAAAGTTGAAACCTAACACCGAGAATTACTCCATTATGCCAGCTACTCCCATTTTCTGTCAATCGCCAGCCTGCAATCCTGAACAGAATATTTGTTTTAAATCAAAACTGGAATTTTTTGAAAAGTATTGTTTCCATTTTTCATTAAAAATAGTTTTCATTGAAATGTTGTAAGCAGCTTGGAAATTTGGGAAATTTAAATCACTTGGGATAATGTGAACTATGTAGGTCTTGGTCCTTAATGGCCTGGGCCCAAAATGTAACTAAGGGTGCATCTAGACAGCAGCATTATTTCAGGATACTTCCAGTAACCCGAAATAGCATTTTCTGTGTCTTGACAGCGTGCCCGTTATTTTGAAATAGCTTTTGAAATAGCAGGCGTGCTATTCCGATGTCCCTGTAAACTTTATTCCACAAGGATTAAGGAACGTTTTGGAATAGCTCTCTATGTCAAAATTTGGCACCCACGTAGACAGAGCCAAATTTTGAAATAAGGTATTTTGAAATTAACTCGAAATAAGCTAAGCAATTTGCGTAGCACAAATTGTGTAGCTTATTTCGAGCTAAGGGTGCAGTGTAGATGCACCCAAAAAGAACAGCTAAAGCTCTGTGATAGGGACTGTGGTCAACAACTGTGCTCCTCTGACACAATCTAACATAAGCCTGTCTGGGCTGAAGACAGTTTTCTTACGGGAAACAAAATTCCCACAGGAACCGACAACCATTATAAACTTCACTGACTTCCATCCCAGGTGTAAGGCAGACTTCTTCACGATTGTCTCCTCTAGCATGAATACATAGCAGCATGTACATTTAAAAACAAAACCATACCCAAACAAAATACCACACTATGCTGCACGTACCGTCTTGAGGTGAGGAAGAGGGAAAGAACAACTACATATGGAAGATATATTATTCAACTGGCTTAACACACAACATGCTCAGATAACACAGGCTATGTCTACTCTGCAGAGACAATGCAAATGAAGCGCTCATTAGCATTTGTCGTGCTGTCATTTGCATATTCTCTGCTGATGTTTTTTGCAGAAGAGGTTTTTGCACAAAAACAAGCAGTGTAGATGGGGCCGTTTTGCACAAAAAACCCCTTTTGCGCAAAATCCCTTATGCCTCCAAAAAGGAAGTATACAGGATCTTGAGCAAATGGGGGCAGACAGGATCATGCTAATGAGGAGCTTCATTTGCATTGTCTCTGCCGACAAAATGCTGCAGTGTAGACATAGCCACAGTGATGAGGGAAGTATAAGACCCATCATACATTGAATATATACAGAGAAAATGTGTGAATGTGAGTGTATGCTGTATAAACATACACACATTATATACAAAAATGGCTGGAAAAAAGGCTTGGATATAGAGGCCATGTGAAGTAAACCGAGAAAAAAAAAGAAAATTGAATTTAACTATCAATTATTTTTATTCTAGTAACTGAACAATAAAGGAGCTATAAAAAGCTGATTTAATATCTGCCTTTTGCACACAGAAGTGGCTGGCAGCACTCACTATGTCTTCTGTATGCGCTCAATAGGTTTTATGACACCTTGTTTCTTTTGTATGTAAAAAATAGCATAAAAATGAATTGCATGACACTAAGAAACTAATGATGAAAACTTGTATACACACAGAGAAAAACTCCACAGCTGTGCAGTTTTCTTAACAGTGGCAGGAATATCTGCAATACGCTGGTCAAAAGAAAGTGACCCTAATTTCAGTAACATTTTAGATGAAAGGGGACTTGTTGAACCAGGACCCTGGTAGACGATTCAGCTTTTTAAAGCTCCATGTGCAGCTCCGATTCCTTTTAATGAGTCCCTCCCACAGAAGACTTGCAAGAGTGGGCCCAGAGAGTTTTGTCGAGTACTTGGTTTTCATTGGTATCCTTTTCAGATGAGACCGAGATGGAATAAACTAATTAGGAATATTGCAACATTCAAACCAAATCAGATCCCGGCCAACTTCATGATATGCTGCTTTCATCGTCTTACATTTTAAATAAATCTCAGCTCAACACTGCAGTTTAACCTTGCAATATGAAATATTACTCATACAGGAGCAAGGAATTCCACTGCTGTATCTATCAGCTAAGCCTCCATACACTTCTGTAATGCAAGGAAATATTGTGAACTCCATTTCACAGATAGGTTCAATGATTCAACCCAAGGGTACGTCTACACTGCAACATTATTTCTAAATAACTTGCGCTATTCTGAAATACCTTAGTTCGCTTCTACACAGTGGGCAGTTATTTCGAAATAGCGTCAAAATACTGTCAAACTGGAGGACTTCTTACTCTGAGTAAGGGAAGTCAGAGGAAGAGTGCTCTGTTTCAAAATATGTGCTGTGTAGGTGCTCCCTATTTTAAAATAAGCTATTTCAAAATTAGATACACAATTGACGTAGCTCAATTTGCATAGCTTATTTTGAGTTAAGCCCTGCAGTGTAGACGCACCCCAAGAATCATATAGCAAGAAATGGACAAACTTAAGATCCTCTAACTCTTAGTCCTTCATGCTAACCAGTGCATCATCCCTCCCATTTAGCTAGCGCAGTGTGTTCTTGAACTAAGATATCCAACAATGTGTGTCTCTGCAGTTGTTAGTTTTAGCAAATCCAGGTGCTTCTCTACTGTGCACTAGCTTGCTGCACACCGATTGCCATTTGGACCACCGTGCGGCACAGTAAAGTTCTGTTGTGTGCTTTGACGTACTTCCATACGAATGTGTCAAAGCATGCCATGAAACTTTTAGCAGGATCCACATGGCATGTTGGTGCATGTCAAACTAAATAAACTTAAAAAACAACAAATAGTCTGGTAGCACTTTATAGACTTTATAGATGGTATCATGACCTTTTGTGGGCCCAGCCTATTTCTTCAGATGACCTGAGTGTTGTATGTTCAGAACCAAAATAAATGGGGGGGGGGGGGGAGAGAAGAAAAAAATGGGAAGGGGGGAACAAAAGGAGGTAAGTGGGTATATTAATATCAAAGGGAAAACCGAACTGGTATGTAACAGGCAAAACTGATAGTCTATAAGCACCTAAAAACTAGATAGTTAAAAGAAGCAGATAAGGACCATTAATTAGTACTCTTCCTCTCTAATTGCTAACACCAGAATCTACACAGACAAAGAGCTATTGGCACCTTCATTGTTTGGCTGGTCAAACTAGTGCACTCTAGTATGACACCCTGGATTGCTAGGCAATAACTCAACACAGAGTCCAGTCCTCTGTCATCATGCATTAAATCAATCCAATTAAAGAAGAAAGTTGCAAACTAAAGATACAAATAAGCAGGTTTCCACACAGCCTAAATTCCAATTTTTAATCTGATTCATGGGGACTAAACTATCTGTAACTCTGCAGAACACAGAGACCTCTGGTGGCTGAATAATATGCTGCAAGTACACATGTCATTCTTATACCCACATTTTAATAAGCTTCCATATTATCTAAGCATTTTACAGTTTTAAAAAAAGAAACAGGATCTCAGTTTCTCCATTTGACCCCCACATAGAAAATTTGATTTTATATTTGAGTACGTAGTTACTGTAGGAAAACTAGATCAAACAAATCTATCTTGTTTTATCAATCTATCCAGCTACATAAAACATTCCTCACTGCCATAGTGCTTTTACTGTTTTTTTTCCCCTGAAGGCAGTGAGATTTGTGGTTTCTCTAATGTGTTCCAGGTTAAAATCATTTATGGTCGTGAAAGGAAAGGTGGTCCCATCAAGTAGCATGGACTATTTTTATGGTCAGCTATGAAGATTAGGACTGAAGCCTGAAATTAACATTGTATTCATGGAAGGAACTAAAGGAATGGACAGCAAGCTATATAGGTAATTGACCTGAGCTTCCAAAGAGAACTAATTTGGCTGTTATCAGAGCTCTCCTTGTCCTTCTCAATATAGCATCCAGGGAAGGAGAGAGGAGTTGACTTCCCAGATATTTTATAGTGCAGCCCCCGAGTGTTGTTGACAAAGTGTGCGTGACAGTTCTTGAAGTACCTAAAACTCTGATTCAGCTTGTTACCCATGTAGCCAATGAGAGTGAATCTTTCTTGGGATAGCTGGGTGTCAGCTCTCAGACATTGCCAGAGCTTCAGTCACTCAGCACTCTCCTCTCAGCTTGTACCAACTCTAACATCAAATTGCAAGTGAACAATAGGGGCACTCCAATCCCTGGACCCCTTTAAATAATTGCCCTGTGATATCCAGCCTGCAACACTGGCTACTCTCAGAAATTCCAGTCCTTCTGCACCCAGAGTTTAATGAACCCCAACTAGTTTTACCTTAAAACTCTGCTCCTGTGAACCATACACAGTTGAGAGTACTTATGATAAAAAGTAGGTTTATTTAAGAAAGAAAAAAAAATTAACCAGAAACAAGAGAATGGTGGAAAACAGTGGTAACACGACAAAATATAAAATGTGAACCTGGGGCTACACTTATCAATAATTACTTTCTCAAGCTAATAAAGTAGATTTCCCCCCCCCCCCCCCCAGTTCAGTGTGCTGCAGAGCCAGCTGGTTTCTCAAGAACTAGGGTCCAAATGTTCATGAAAACACACACACACACACACACACACACCCTCCACCATTCCTTAGAAAATGGACACAACGTGCCTTTCCCTACAGTTTGTGCTACTAAAATAGCCTTTTATTTTCATTCAGAACCAGAGTGAGCCCCTGTTTTGTAGAGTTTCTTTTCTAACTTTAAATGATTTTAAAGGGGAAAGGAGTCCAATATTTTAAAGAAGCCTTATTGAAGGCACAGGAACAAACCATCACAATGCACAGTAAAAAAAGCATATATGGTAGGTGACCAGATTGGCTTACCAGGGAAATCCTTAGTGAGAGTAAACACAAAAAGGAAGCTTATAAGAAGTGGAAACTTGGACAAATGACTAGGGAGGAGTATAAATATATTTCTCGAGAATGCAGGGGAGTAATCAGGAAGGCAAAAGCACAATTGGAATTGCAGCTAGCAAGGGATGTGAAGGGTAATAAGAAAGGTTTCTACAGGCATGTTAGCAATAAGAGGGTGGTCAGAGAGGGTGTGGGGCCCTTACTGGATGAGGGAGGTACCCTAGTGACAGATGATGTTGGAAAAGCTGAAGTACTCAATGCTTTTTTTGCCTCTGTCTTCAGAGACAAGGTCAGCTTCCAGACTACTGAACTAGGCAATGCAGTATGGGAAGGAGGTAGGCAGCCCTTGGTGGAGAAAGAACAGGTTAGGAACTATTTAGAAAAACTAGACACACACAAACCCATGGGTCTGGATTTAATGCATCTGAGGGTACTGACGGAGTTGGCCAATATCATTGCAGAGCCTTTGGCCATTATCTTTGAAAATTTGTGGAGATTGGGAGAGGTCCCAGATGATTGGAAAAGGCAAATGTAGTGCCCATCTTTTAAAAAGGGAAGAAGGACAACCCAGGAAACTACAGACCAGTCAGCCTTACCTCAGTCCCTGGAAAAATCATGGAGGGGATCCTCAAAGAATCCATTTTGAAGCACTTGGAAGAGGGAAAAGTGATCAGGAATAGTCAACATGGATTCACCAAGGACAAGTCATGTCTGACCAATCTGATTGGCTTCTATGATGAGGTAACTGGCACTGTGGGCATGGGAAAGTCAGCAGATGTGATATACCTTGACTTTAGCAAAGCTTTTGATACGGTCTCCCAAAATATTCTTACCAGCAAATTAAAGAAGTATGGATTGGATAAATGGACTGTAAGGTGGCTAGAAAGCTGCCTAGATTGTCGAACCCAACAGGTAGTGATGAATGGCTCAATGTCTGGCTGGCAGTCAGTTTCAAGTAGAGTGCCCCAAGGATCAGTTCTAGGGCCGGTTTTGTTCAACATCTTTATTAATGACCTGAATGAGGGGATGGATTGAACCCTCAGCAAGTTTGAGGAGGACACTAAGTTAGGGGGAGAGGTAGATACATTGGAGGGCAGAGATAGGGTCTAGAGTGACCTAGACAAATTGGAGGACTGGGCCAAAAGAAATCTGATGAGGTTCAACAAGGGCAAGTGCAGAGTCCTGCACTTGGGACAGAAGAATCCAAAGCATTGTTACAGGCTGGGAACCAACTGGCTAGATAGCAGTTCAGCAGAAAAGGACCTGGGCATTACAGTGGATGAGAAGCTGGATATGAGTCAACAGTGTGCCCTTGTAGCCAAGAAGGCTAATGGCATATTAGGGTGCATTAGGAGGAGCATTGCCAGCAGATCTAGAGAAGTGATTATTCCCCTTTATTCAGCACTGGTGAGGCCACATCTGGAGTATCGTGTCCAGTTCTGGGCCTCCCACTCCAAAGAGGGTCCAACGGAGGGCAACCAAAATGATTAGGGGACTGGAGCACTTGACCTACGAGGAGAGGCTGAGGAATTTGGGCTTATTTAGTCTGCAGAAGAGAAGAGAAGAGAAGAGAAGAGAAGAGAAGAGGGATTTGATAGCAGCCTTCAACTTCCTGAAGGGAGGTTCCAAAGAGGATGAAGAGAGGCTATTCTCAGTAGTGACTGCTGGCAGAACAAGGAACAATGGTCTCAAGTTGCAGTGTGGGAGGTCTAGTTTGGATACCAGGGAAAACGATTTCATTAGGAGGGTGGTGAAGTACTAGAATGGGTTACCTAGGGACGTGGTGGAATCTCCATCTCTAGTGGTTTTTAAATCCCGGCTTGACAAAGCCCTGACTGGGATGATTTAGTTGGGATTGGTCCTACTTCGGGCAGGGGGCTGGACTCGATGACCTCCTGAGGTCTCTTCCAGCCCTAGGATTCCATGATTCTATGCGAAACTGCAGCCCAAATGGCTAAAGTTTGACAAAAATATAAGCAACTGAAAATGAAATCTTATAAGGGGAATGTTGAGCAACTCTAAAAATAGGCAGCACTACAGTCCTGCCCATAAATCAAATAATATTTAATCAAAGAGAATAAGCCATCTTATGTGAACCTTTCTTTACATGACCTTACAAACCCCTTCAAGCACATGTTCCTGTCAAAATACTTGATCCATGGTCTACATGATAAGCCTTCAGCCCTCCAAAAGCCAAAGGGACCTCAGAAAGATATACACCAAGATATTAGAAAGAAGTTATAAGTGCCATTAGGCAACTGCACTGACCTTCACAAGGTCTATAGAGCATACTCGGCAGAGTCTCTGGGTCAAATTCTGCAGTGAATGCAATTTGCTTGACTAAGGACAGTAAAAATTGACCTTCCTTGGGCACAGAAGATGCTGTGTTCTGGGCTCTGTGTTATATCTTTGTGGTTTGTGTCCGTCTGTATTAGATATGCATTTAGGCTGAGATTTTTTTAAAGTTGCCTTAAGGGATTTGAAAGGCAATTTCTTTTAATTTTAATAGGAAATCAGCATCTGGCTCTTTTAGACACAACAGAGAATATCACCATTATTATACATTTTTGAAAATTACAATAAATAAGGTTTGAGCCCTCATACCTTATATACAAATATTTACTTAGATGCCTATCTATGTAAATAGTTTAAGATTTTCAAGATACAAAAGCTAAGAAAATAAATACAAATAAGGCTAACCACTGTTCTAATGAAAACATAACAAAGGAAGTCCAATCAATGTTCTAAACAAAATAGACATTTATAACAGAAAAGAAATGGGAATCTGATTTTGGGGGTTCATTTGTAATTTGCCTTCTGTGAGGGAGCTGAAGGAAATCTTTTCAATTAACTGTGCTATATTTTTACCAGCAGGTGGCATCACCAGACAACTAGACACAGCAAAACAAAATATTTAAAGATCGGAATAGCTACAAATCTAACAATATTTATGGTTTTACATTCAGAAAATATAGACACAAATATGATTTAGTCACCTCATGATTATGCTTAGTTCATTCCTTTATTTTAGCTACTGTTTATTGTTCCCTATCCTAATCTTGATTCCTAAAATATATAGGAGAACTAACAGGAGCCTAATCTATTTCTGGTTCTCGTCACCTGACATAGGTTAGGGAAACATGACAGGGATAAGTATCCATTGCCAGCATTGGCCACAGTAAATCTTTCATTGTCACAGGCCCACACAACCCCAAAAAACGTAGATATTTACCCTGGTGTTGCTGCAAACAGAGTAACTGATATCTAAGTAGGATAATAATGCATTAAGGGGCCTGATCCAAAACCCATTAACATCAGTAGAAAGATCTTTCACTGACATCACTGGTTATGGTATCAATCTCAGCATACAGTACCAAATATGGCTGGAGTCATCCTAGGAAGAGACTTCTGGAGGGGCGATATCTCATTATTAAAAGATGCCAGTGTGCATGCAGGCCAAAGCAACTCATTTACAAACAGCTGTCTCAAATCAAGGCTGGCAGTCTGGTAACCAAGAGTAGATTTCCTATTGTAAAGAAAAATAGCAATAGCGGTATGTGTATTTAAATAATGGGCTGTTTTCCTATTTAGATTTAAATAACTAAAACAAGTCTAGCCAAGACATGAGGCACCCTAACACACTATTAACAGAATTAAATCCCAGTGGCATTAACATAATCATTTGATCAGCCAGACACCTTCAGAAATGCCTCCCTACCCCACCATCCTTGTGGAAAGCACAACCTCTGAAAATTCCATCAGATCTTTGGAAGGTCACCAAATTCAGACTGGAACTTGGTCCAAAACAAATTCCTGGAGCCCTCCCACAGAATGCCCTGCCAGTAACCCCTTCTCTGGTATAAGTAGGGGATTCAATTCAGATGCTGTTGTGTTATGACTTTCTGCCTGGAATGGTTATCTGGGCACTTTGGAACAAGATTTTTCAAAATTAACGTATTATTTGAATTGCCTCAAACCAGTGAAGTACACAAAGTTACTTGTCATTTTTTAAAATCTCTGTGCCTCAGTTTCTCCTACCATTCTTTCACAGACTGCCTTTATAGACAGTCAACTTTAGGAGGTAGGAACTGTCTCTTGCTTTGTGTTGTGCAGCACCCAACACAATAATGCAGCCTCAATCTCCACTGAAGGCTCTAGGTCAGGGGTCTGAAACTCCCAGCCTGTGGATCATTCTCATCTGGAACAATTGTGCAATCTACCCGGGAGTCCCGGTGGACCAGGGGCTGCCCACTACCATTCCCCAAGCCCTACCCCTTTCCTTCATTGTCCCAGCCTCTCCCTACAAGGGCACCCAGTCCCCAAGGACATGTCTCTAGGGGTTTCCAGGGAGGACAAGTGGGGTGGTGCAGGGTGGCAGCAGCAATTGGGTCCCCTGTACTCCACACAATAGCAGGAGCCATAGGGAAGCAGAATGTATTTGGCAGGTGCACTCACTCCATTGGGCTCTGCTTCCGCAGCGAGTGAAGGAGGGCCTGACCACTGCTGCCACCCCTGCGCAGCACCCTGGTATTCCCTGAGGTCGCATCCCTCGGGGATGGAGTATCATGGGGGGAAAGGCTGGGGTGAAGGCAGGAAGGGGCAGGGCTTGGGGAATGGTAATGAACAGGGCCCCTGGTACTTCTGGGAAGGATTGTACAATTCATCCAGCCAGGGATGGCTCGTGGGCTGGGAGTTTGAGACCCCTGCTCTAGGTGGTACCGTAATACAAACGATAAATGACATGCTGACATTCAGATTACACAAAACCTGTAGCTGTGAGCCTGGGAATCGCATTGCTCCATTCCCACAGATTTCCCAATTTATGTACATGAGATAGCAATGGCCATGATTAAGTTTTGTATTGTGCATAATTTTCTATTCGAATAATTCAATTCTTCCTCACAGTAGGCAAAATTCACTTGCCACCCATTAGGGTCCAGCCTTGTGAGTTACCAAATGACTTCAAACTGCAACTGAAATCAAGGGTAGATGAGGGTGCTCTGCACTTTTCAGGACCGGAGCTTAAATAGTTGGAAAATGGTCACCATTTTTAATAGGGTCCTTGGAAAGATTCAGAGCTATTCCTCTTCTACTACCCCACTGATTATATCAAGCATTTCTGGCAAGGAACCAAAATATTTAGGGACCAATTTCATCAGCTTTGCTGAAGTAGTCGCTGGATTGATAGTACATTGCTTTTACAGATAATGACTTTCATTGGATGCAAATTATTTAGATAATTACCCTCAAGAGGTACTAATATAAACTTTTGTGTGTGTTTCAATTCCATACTTCTTACAAACCAATAAGTGTTTCCTGTTTTTCAGGCAAACGAATTGGGGACACTTATATTTTAAAGAGCAATAGACTTATTTAAAAAATCCTCATGAGCCCTTCATTTCTCTAGTATTTTAAAACTGATTGTTAATAGGATCATATTGTTTAAGGCCAGAAAGGACCACCAGATCTTTCAGCCTGACCTGCTATATCTCACGGGCTACCTCCCAGCACCTCCACATGAAATCCAACAACCAAAATTAGGCCAAAGTATTACACCCCACAGCAGAGACCAAGATGCAACAGTGCCAGATGCTCTTGCAGCGGTAGGGAAATGAGTGAGTTACACCCACATAATCCTGGCAAGTGACCTGCCTCCACATTCTGCAGAAGAAGGTGAAAAAGTAAATCAGTCTCACCTGGCAGAAAATTCTGTCCACATTCGGTGAACACTATATGAGCACGAACCAGCCAGCCATGTACCTGAAAGCGAGAATGGCTCGGTGGCACCTCAGAGCCCTTACCTATACTGTCCCATCTCTCTCTCATCACCAGTCATGCCTATCTATCAACTAAGGCTTTAGAATCAATATTTTAAAAAAGATTCTGAAAATTTGTCAGGGACAAAAATATTGGTCAGGGGCAAAAAATAATGCCTACCTGATTCCTGAAGCTGGCTGGCTAAAACCCCGAAGCATGAGTTAGTAAGACACAAGACCTCCAAGTGTCTGATTTTGTACTTTGGATTTCAACCTATTTCAGCCACTCTAGTCTTCAAGGTAATCTTCATGCATAATATTTTAATCTTGCTCTGTACTGACAATGCCTCCTGACTTTGTATCATCAGCAAATTTCATTAGCACACTCCTTTTTCTGACAAAGTCATTAATAAAACTGTGGAATAAAATTGCTGACAAGATTGATCCTGGAGGAACTTTGTTAGGAACTTCCCAATAATTCACCTTTCAGAACAAGACACATGACTCTATCTATGGGAATCATGCAGCAGAAATCCCTGTTCATTGCTTTGAAAGCGTACTTTGTGTATTTTATCAAATCAGTAGCAGATCTATTCTTGCACATTATGTCACTATTATCAATGTAACTGTAACAGACAGCCAGACAAAGTGGCACTGATAGAGTTAGAAAGCAGATCTGTTAAAGACATTGAGGCTTCTATTCACTGCTGCCAAATCTTCCTGCTCCTTATAATTAAAGGAATGATTGATCTAGGTATCTGCGTTTCCACTTGATGAAAAAAAAAACATTTAAAGCTTGACCTGATACATGAAAATACAAGGGATACAAGCTATTGTAAACAGATCTATTTAAATCACAGTACCATACTGAATAAGCACCACAAATTGCTAAGTCTATCAAAGAGGTAAAGACAGAAGAGACAAGTCTTTGTCTGCCTGCAATTTACCATAGGCCAAAACCTGCTCCCCTGCAACGCAGAAAAATTACTGATGGGGAAACTGAGGCACTGAACCACAAAGGGACTTCGGCATTGTGATGCTGAACATTACAGTATCTATCTTTTTGGTGTCTAGATAATCACATGAACTACAATGATTCACAAAGCCTTAGTTAGGCGCCTCGGCCCCCTAAACAATGAATGGAAAGAGGTAATGGCCTCAGAATATGATCCACAAAAGCCAACATGCTAAACTGGAAGCTGCCTAAGCTAGCTCATGGGAGACTGCCAACGAGAAGGATCAGTTAAGTCTGCTCCTCTTACAAAACAGACTCTTAGCATTAGGCTGCGGGGAGGTTCCTACCCTGCTAGCAATCGATAGCTGAAAACCCTTCTTTTGTAATCATCTAGCTCAGGCACCATGGGCGGGGAGGTGACGGCCTGGCTTGGGGAAGAAAGCCCCAGTCCTGCCCCCTCTATGCCTGCCAGAGCCCATCCCCCATTGTGGATGCTCGGCCTTCCCCTGCCCCCCCATCCTCCTCTATTATGATTGCTCACCCCCTGACCCTAGGAGCAGCCACACTGCAGCCCCAGCCCTGGCAGCAGTCAGGCAACTCACCTCAGCTCCACCCTGGGAACACCTGGGCAGCTACACCATGGCCCCAGCCTTCTCAGCTGGTTAGTGCACTGGTCAGCTGGGTAGCCACACCACAGCCAGAGCCTCAGCCTTCCCCATCTGGCCAGAGCATGGTGGCAAGGCCACCCTGGTCTTTTAGGGAAGGCAATGCCTGTATTACCCGCAGCACGGCTCAAGAGCCGAATGGTTAAAATATCTATGGCTGGCCCACATCAGCTGATTCATAAAAACATAAGCCATACTGGGTCAGACCGACCAAAGGTCCAGCTAGTCCAATATCCTGTCATCTGACAATGGTCAATGCCAGATGCCCCAGAAAGAGTGAACAGAACAGGTAATCATCAAATGATCTCTCTCCTGTCATCCATTTCCAGCCTCTGACAAACAGAGGCTAGGGACACCATTCCTACCCATTCTGGCTAATAAGTATTGATGAACCTTTCCTCCATGAATGTATCTAGTCATTTTTTGAAATCTGTTAAAGTCCCGGTCTTCACAACATCCTCTGGTAATAAGTTCCACAGGTTCACTGGTCGCTGCATGAAGAGAAACTTCCTTTTGTTTGTTTTAAACATGCTACCTATTAATTTTGGTTGGTGACCCCTAGTTCTTATGTTATGGGAACAAGTAAATGACTTTTCCTTATTCACTTTCTCAATACCTGCCATGATTTTATTGGTCTCTATCATATCCCCCCTAGTCTCCTCTTTCCTAAAATGAAAAGTCCCAGTCTTTTTAATCTCTTTTCATATGGCGCCCATTCCAAACCCCTAATCATTTTTGTTGCCCTTTTCTGAACCTTTTCCAATGCCAATATATCTTTTTTGAGATGAGATGACCACATCTGTACATAGTATTTCAAGATGTGGGAATACCATGAATTTATATAGAGGCAATAATATATTCTCTATCCTATTCTCTATCTCCCCCCCTTTTTTTGGATGATTCCTAATATTGTGTTTGCTTTTTTGATTGCCACTGAACACTGAGTGGATGTTTTCAGAGAACTATCCAAAATGACTCCAAGATCTCTCTCTTGAGGGATTATAGATAAATTATTCCCCATCCTTTTGTATGTATAATTGGGATTATTTTTTTCCAATGTGCATTACTTTACATTTATCAAAATTAAAATTTATTTGCCATTTTGTTGCCCAATCACTTCGTCTTGTGAGCTCCTTTTGAAGCTCTTCACAGTCTGCTTTGGTCTTGACTATCTTGAGCAGTTTGGTATCATGTGCAATTTTTTTTTATTTATAAATAGGTTAAATAAGATTTGTCCCAGTATAGACCCTTGGGAGACACCACTAGTTGCCTCTCTCCATGTTGAAAACTGACTATTTATTCTTATCCTTTGTTTCCTGTCTTTTTAAGCAGTTATCAGTCCAGGAGAGGACCTTCCCTCTTATCCCAGGACAACCTACTTGACTTAAGAGTCTTTGGTGAGGGACCTTGTCAAAGGTTTTTTAGAAATCTAAGTACATATATCCACTGGATCCCTCTGGTCCACAAACTTGTTGACCCCCTTCAAAAAACTCTAGTAGATTAGTAAGGCATGATTTCCCTTTACAGAATCCATGTTGACTTTTCTCCAACAAATTATGTTCATCTATGCGTCTGACAATTGTATTCTTAACTATAGTTTCAACTAGTTTGCCCAGTACGGACATTAGACTTAATCTGTAAGTGTCAGGATAACTTCTAGAACCCTTTTTAAATATTGGTGTCCCATTAGCTATCTTCCAGCCATTGGGTACAGAAGCTGATTTAAAGGATAGTTTACCAACCCCAGATAATAATTGGCAGTTTCACATTTGAGTTCTTTCAGAACTCTTGGGTGAATGCCATCTGGTTCTGGTGACTTGTTACTGTTAAGTTTATCAATTTGTTCCAAAATCTCCACTAATAACACCTCCCTCTGGAATAATACCTCAGACTTGTCACCTAAATGGCTCAGATTTGGGAATTTCCCCAACATCCTCAGCTGTGAAGACTGAAGCAAAGAATTCATTTAGTTTCACTGCAATGATCTTATGTCTTTGAGTGCCCCTTTAGCATCTTGATTGTCCGGTGGCCTCACTGGTTGTTTAGCAGGCTTCCTGCTTCTGATGTACTTAAAAGACATGTTGCTATTCTTTTTTTGTGGTTTTGGCTAGCTGTCCTTCAAACTCCTTTTTGGTTTTGCTTATTATATTTTTACACTTAATTTGACAGACTTTATGCTCCTTTCTATTTTTCTCACTAGGTTTTAATTTCCACTTTTTAAATGATGCCTTTTTATCTCTCACTGCTTCTTTTACTTGGATGCTAAGCCATGGAGGCAACTTTTTTGGTTCTCTTACTGTGTTTTTTAATTTGGGGTATACATTTAAGTTGGACCTCTGTTATGGTGTCTTTGAAAAGTCTCCATGAAACTTGAAGGGATTTTACATTTGTCACTGTACCTTTTAATTTCTGTTTAACCAACCTCCTCATTTTTCTGTAGTCCCCCTTTCTGAAATTGAATGCCACAGTGTTGGACTGCTGAGGTGTTTTTCCCACCACAGGGATGTTAAATTTTATTACATTATGGTCACTATTTCTAAGCGGTCCAGTTACAAATACCTCTTGTACCAGATTCTGTGCTCCACTTAGGAATAAGTCGAGAATTGCCTTTCCCCTTGTGGGTTCCAGAACCAGTTGCTCCAAGAAGCAGTCATTTAATGTCCCTTACAAAACTTCCTGTTAGCTGCTCCTGTTTGCTAAGCTTCAGGCTGTAGGGCTATCGAATTGTGGTGTAGATGTTAAGACTTGGGCTGGAGCTCAGTTTCTGAATCCCCTCTGCTGTGAGGCAGTGGAGTTCTAGCAACATGGGACCTGAAAAAGGTAATAAACTCCCTCTTCCCTGAGGAAATGGCTCAACTCATTGTTTTTCCAGCCCTGTGTGGGAACACATACCTAAGTGAAGAGTGAGGGAGCCTGATATGGTTTCTTGTTCCCCAACTATGCTGCGAACCCCAGTATACTTCTCCTCAGAGTCACAGAAAGCAAACTCGTTAAGAGGTCTGAAAGAGGAAGGCATGTGTGTTGAAAGGGTGCATGGGCAGGGAGGGACCTAAGGTGAAGTCAGTGGAGAAGGGGCCAGTAGAGGAGACAACAAATGCAAAAAGCTGTGTAGGGGAAAGGTTAATGGAGGGCAGTAAAAAAGAAAATTGAAAGGACTAGGATCAGAGACATACCCCCTCTCCTGAAGGTCCTCCTGGAATGTCTATACTGCAATCAGATACCTGTGGCTGGCCCATGCCAGCTGACTCAGGCTCAGGGACTGACTCGGGGCTTAAGCCAAGGGTCTGTTTAATTGTGGTGTAGTCATTAGGCCTCACCTTTGGGACTCTACAAGGTGTGAAGATCCCAAAGTTCAGGCTATAGCCTAAGCCTGAACATCTATACCTCAGTGAAATATCTCCTTAGTCTGATCTGGCCAGCTACGGATATGTGGTGCAGACATACCCTGAGAGGCCTATTGCAGCACTGTCCTTGCCTTGCAACAAGAGACTCAGACGCCCCATCACTAGGGCTGGTCACCAAACAAACATTCCGTTTCATGAAAAATGTCAAGGTTTCAAAATGTGTTTTTGTTCTGCACTGGAATGAAAATGAGACCCTGACGTGTGTTTTCATGAACACCACCAGACTCAGACACCTAGAAATAGCCTGGTGTTAGGGAACTCACCAGAGACAGGGTAGCATCAGATCTTTGCTCTGTCCAATTTAAAGCAGGAACTCTTCAAGTAGCCAATAAACCTCGGGGCGGGGGAGGGGGGGGGGAAGGAAAAGATCCCACTGTATTAAGAGAGGCAGAGAGGGAGAAAAACCTGAAGGGGAAGTGTGTAGATAGAGGATTTAAAATTCTAAGACCTCCACTTAAAACCTTTGGGTCTGGGGAGGGGAGGGAAAGAGATTTTCTTTTTGTAATCTGCATTTTTTTGAAAATATTGAATGTTGTGGATGGATAAAATGGCCTAACAAATTTCAGGAAGCTTATTTTGGGTTCTTCAGAATTAGGAAACAGTTAGCCTCATGAACAGAAGACCTGCTCTCTGCCCTTGAGTGAGAGTAGATGATGTGTCCTTGCACAATGTATTTGAACATAATATTACAGCTCTCTGCCTGAATTTTAATATGGGAGCTAGTACACTGCACATTATGCACCTGGGGCTCAATAATGGTGGGGTTAACTCCTGCAGAAGCTGTCCTGCTACAAGGAGGACAGGTTGTGGCACAACAGGCATCCATAGGAGCTAGCTTCTATCTTCTCTCTTTCTCTGTGGATCCACCAGTTTTAAGGAGGAAGGAGGGATCAGCTTCAAAAGTGGCATCCTTCTGTCTCTTTCCATCAGTGATAAAGTTACCCTAGCCTTCTCTAGGTGGGCTTTCTGTGGGAAAGTCCATGTAGACTTATGGGTTTGTTCCTTTTATTTCCTTCCATTCTGAACATGAAAATCATCTTATATACATTTCCTGGCTATCTCTAGGTAAAAACAATGGCACAAAGAAGAGATATTAAATAAGGCAAAAGAGCTCATAGTGACATGTTTTTAAGGAATTTTACAGAATCTTTCTGGAGATATTGCCTAAAAAAGAGCAGCTGCTTTGATTGGGAACATGCAGTCAAGCTCCATTTAATGATTATTGTTTTCCTTTACTTTTCTCTCTTTAGTAACACTTCCAATAAACTATGTACTCCCTGTTCTTGGGCATCCAATACAGAAAAATCATGCATTTCTCTTTCTGTGAAATATACAAACTAAACACTCTAAAATTAGAACAGGCCTGCAGAGTTGATACAGGTAAAAATGTTAAAATAAGTGTAAAAATTAAAAAAATAAAAATCTAGAGTTTTCTCTTAACTTAGCTGCTGCTTTCAACAGGCTTTGGATCACATCTTTATTTTTTGATAAGGAAATACTTATTTTGTGCCCATTGCCTATAAATGTCTACTTTGTCTCTGGAGGCTAATTACTGGGGATAGAAGAAAGTCAGATATAATTAATTTTTCACAATGACTTTAGTCATAGTAAAATAGTTTTTAATTTTCTTTACCTCATTTCTTCACTTTCAGCTGTGCATATACTGGTCATGGATTTAGATAATGGATTAGCTCCAGGTCCTATTGAAGTTTGGGAGAGTTTTTCAATTGACTTCATCATGAGCAGACAAAAGCCAAGTAGAGTTGACTGGATTTCCAAAGCTGACTGGATTCAATGGAGCAAGCCTATAGTAAGCACAAATATGTGGAGACAGAAAGATTTATAGATAGGCGGTATGAAGCTTCTCTTAAGAATGAAAGGGTTCCTTCCAGAAAGTAGACATGATTTCCCCCAGCTTATATTACATTTGCTTTGAACTTTCCTTCAGGCTTTCCCTAAATACACTGTTATTCCACTTTAATTACATCAATCCATTAGAACTGCTTCCTTCACTGTAAAAATTGACTGTGAAAATGTCAGAAAGCACATATCTACTTATAAGTATTACTTGGAGGTAACTTTCATTCTGTTAGTGATACCAAAAAATGTTCAGTCCTGGAATGACATCAGATCCATAAATAAAGTGCAGCAAAAATCTCTGCTATCAGAATTTACATACTCCTAGAAAATTAGAAATAGTGATTGATGCACTCAAAATTACCTCAAATGTTCTCTTACTTGTCCTCATTACTTAGTAATCTACTGTCATGCAAGATTGCATCTGCAAATATATGATCCATTCTCTTACTCCTGATATTTTATCTGACATTTGATTATCTTAACAAAAAGCAGTTCCCGGTGGTTTTTCTCTTTGGATGCCTTTTCAAGGTTCTGTGGGTGGACATTTCTAGTGACACATCAATCAGGCCTAAGGTCCAGTATTCTGGTAACCGTATTTTGAAATCATTTTATCAGATTTAGAAGAAGTTACACAGAGAGCAACAGGACTCACAACCACCTCTTATGCTTATTTCCAGCACACAGCACAGCAGGGATACATCTATACTACACGGCTGTTTTGGGATACTGAGGGTATCCTGCCCATTATTTCAAAATGTTTTTCGAAATAACAAGCATGCTATTTTGCCATCCTGGTAAACCTCATTGCACAAGGGATAAGGGATGGCTCAAAATAGCATGTTATTTTGAAATTTGGAGCTATGTAGATGCGCCAAATTTCAAAATAAGCTATTTCAAAATAGTTTTGAAATAAGATATGCAATTTGCATAGCGCAAATTGCGTATCTTATTTCAAGTTTAGGGGGCTGTGTAGATGCACCCTAGGAGAGAAAAGCAGACTCAAAACACTCGAATGAATAAAGGCAAGAGAAGAACCAACCCCACACAGCATGCTCCGACCGTTCTCAGCCTGAGCATAAGGATCCAGTGACTAGAATCTGGGACTGCAGAGCCAGGATCAGTTGATGTTCCCATACTGCCACCAGGAGGTCACACAGTGTCACAATCAGGGGGTACTGTGGAGAGGAGGCACTGCAGGAGGAAATATCACCCAAGAGGCCCAGAGTGACAGTACCTTGTGACTCTCTGATTGGCAAGGGGTTGCTCCATAATATTACCTGGACTACCATGCTGATTTCAGCTGCTGCAATGTTAAATTTCCTGATCTCCAGCCTCTGACTCCAGCCTGATTCTGACCTTGATTCCTGCCTCCTGATTCTAATCTGGTGCTACCTCTGCTCTCCAGTCTCCAACCCCAGCCTGACTCTGACCCTGACTCTTGCTTATGGGACCTAGCTGTTGTGATTCTCCCAGCTCCTGCTTGGCATCTATCTTCCCTGTTGTGCAGACTTCAGTCCAGCTGTTACTGCTACACCAGACCCCCACACTCAGGCAGGGCCCCACATGTGCCTACATTTATGAGTTCAGGGAGTATAGCCAGCTAGATAAAGCAGAGAGGGGAAGTTGCTGTTTTATGTGGCATTCCCTACCTAATACATCTGCATCACTTCTGGTAAGTTTAACTTCCAGCAGGTATCTCCTTGTAACATTAACTTCCAATCTGCATCTTCTAACTCACTCTGAAGTGTATGGTAGTGGGCAGCTGTGGACTAGTAACCATTACCTCTGCACTGTTACGAAGGAGAGAGGAGCATAGACAGTTGCACAGATATGGAAAAAGTTGTGTTTCCCATGGTTAGCTTGGATGGTTGACTGGTTCTTTTTCCCAACACTTCAGAATGCTAGGTAGGAAGGCCTTTCTTCTTACTACTACTCACTGGCAATGGTTCCTTCCTGCAAGGGGACAAGTCAGGCTCTCTTGGCTAGCTTGTTTCTTTCCATGCAAATTTTTGACCAGTGCAGATTCTATGTGGTCTTTGCCCTGAACAATTCATTTTAAAATACCTATCATACACTTGAAGTCCCAGTATGAAACTTTATTTGTGGTGTGTACACTGTGAAGATTATTACAATAAAAGTTCATGAACTACTGAAAGCACTATGGCTCTCAGAGAACAGAGACGCTAGGAATGTTTTCCAAATCTTGTGGATTACCCCAAGGCCCAGCTAACAAAGTAGAAAATAATTAGTGCTTCAGGCAGTTGCTCTAGCATGTAGATCAGGGCTACTCAACACGCAGCCTGTGGGCCACATGCGGCCTGTGGCCCGTTTGTTTGCAGCCCACAGTGCGGTTTGGGTTTACGCAGGGCTCAAGACGCAGCCCACAGCTGGGATCCTTTGAACATGGCCTCCACTGGGAACACACTCCACAATGGTGAGGCATCTCCCAGGTGGAGCGAGCACTGAAAGACACAAGCGGATGGGCTGGCTGGCACAGACAGGTACAGGGTGTCAGCATTTCTAGCCCCCAGGGAGGAGGTGCCAGAAGCACTATGTGAAAGAAGCAATTGGCATATATTTTCATTGCGGCCTTTGGTATGTGCTGTGTCATTGTGGCCCCCAGGGCTTCTAAAGTTGAGTAGCCCTGTTGTAGATGTTCTGACTAAGCTGCACCCCCTCCCCAAAATTCACACTGAAGAGAAAAAGAATGTACTAATCAAGCCACAATAGGCAGACAATTCAATCTCTCCCTAGTGGGAGCTGAGGAAATGGAGTGGGAGAGGGTTATTGGAGCAGTGCCTATTACACACGCATATGGATCAAGGACCATCTAGCAAAACTAAGGATGGCTACACATGCAGGATATGGGGCATATGTTTGTAGCATGAACCTTACTGCTGCTCTAGAAAGTAGCAGCGTGCACCCTGGGTGGTACAGAATGAGAGTTGTAACACATGTGCTGGCTAGGCAGCAGGAGGGGTTGGCCACATGCCCCTTAGCTAGGCGATCATAACTTCTTAGCTTGGATGGCTGGACAGATCTTTTTCTTAACACGTCGGGGTCCTGCCATAACGATATGAGAAAACAGGGAAAGGTTTCCAACCTAGTGCACTAAAGCAGCAGCAGCTGAGTCAGATTAACCATAAGCACTGAAGAACACAGACAGAGGGGTTCTTGGTGATGGCATGCATCACAGACAAGTCACCAGGAGCAAGGAACAGAGCTAGCAGACGCACAGGGTGAGGCAAGGATGTCCTCAAATGCCACCTCTGGCATTCTACTCATTCTGGCACCATGGGCTGTGGGGCAGACAGGCAGCTGGCACACCTTGTCCCCTGACTGAACAAACAGGGTAGCTCCATAAGGGTATCCACATGGAACAGTCCTTCCCTCTTGACTGTGTCACTGCTTTTACCATTAGAGGAGGAAGTGATCCAGCCCTCAATACATGCTCCATCCTTACCAATGGAAATCTCCCACTGCAATCCATGGATATTTTTCTTCAGACTTCAGAATTTGGGCTTAAAAGAATTAATTCTGGTACAAAAAACCCACCTCCCTGACAAATATAAATGAAGCACAGATTAAAATTGACAGCTTGTTTTTCTTCCCATAACATATTCCCTAAAAGCCCCAGTGGCTTCAATTCATTTCCAAATGGGCAGGTATCCAGATCACACACAAACCCCCCAATGCAATTAATGCTGGCATAAGAACATAAGAACATAAGAATGGCCATACTGGGTCAGACCAAAGGTCCATTGAGCCCAGCATCCCATCTGCCGACGGTGGCCAATGCCAGGTGCCCCAGAGAAGGAGAACAGAAGACAATGATCAAGTGATTTATCTCCTGCCATCCATCTCCTGCCCTTGTTATGAAGGCTAGGGCACCATACTTTATCCCTGGCTAATAGCCATTTATGGACCTAACCTGCAAAAATGTATCAAGCTCTTTTTTAAACCCTAATAGAGTCCTGGCCTTCACAGCCTCCTCGGGCAAGGAGTTCCACAGGTTGACTGTGCGCTGTGTGAAGAAAAATTTCCTTTTATTAGTTTTGAACCTACTACCCATCAATTTCATTTGGTGTCCCCTAGTTCTTGTATTATGGGAAAAGGTAAATAATTTTTCTATAATCACTTTCTCCACACCATTCATGATTTTATATACCTCTATCATATCGCCCCTCAATCACCTTTTTTCCAAACTGAAAAGTCCCAGTCTCTCCAGCCTCTCCCCATATGGGACCCTTTCCAAGCCCCTAATCATCTTAGTTGCCCTTTTCTGAACCTTTTCTAATGCCAATATATCTTTTTTGAGGTGAGGAGACCACATCTGCACACAGTACTCGAGATGTGGGCGTACCATAGTTTTATATAGGGGAAGTATGATATCTTTTGTCTTATTATCTATCCCTTTTTTAATAATTCCTAACATCCTATTTGCCTTACTAACTGCCACTGCACACTGCGTGGATGTCTTCATAGAACTATCCACTATAACTCCAAGATCCCTTTCCTGATCTGTCGTAGCTAAATTTGACCCCATCATGTAGTACGTGTAATTTGGGTTATTTTTTCCAACATGCATTACCTTACACTTACCCACATTAAATTTCATTTGCCATTTTGCTGCCCAATCACTCAGTTTGCTGAGATCTTTTTGTAGTTCTTCACAATCCCTTTTGCTTTTGACTGTCCTGAACAACTTTGTGTCATCTGCAAACTTGGCCACCTCACTGCTTACCTCATTTTCTAGATCATTGATGAACAAGTTGAACAGGATTGGTCCCAGTACTGACCCCTGGGGAACACCACTAGTTACCCTCCTCCATTGTGAAAATTTACCATTTATTCCCACCCTTTGTTTTCTGTCTTTTAACCAATTCTTGATCCATGAAAGGACCTTTCCTCCTATCCCATGACCACCTAATTTACGTAAAAGCCTTTGGTGTGGGACCGTGTCAAAGGCTTTCTGGAAATCTAGGTATATTATATCCACTGGGTGCCCCTTGTCCGCATGTTTATTAACCCCTTCAAAGAATTCTAACAGATTAGTTAGACACGACTTCCCTCTGCAGAAACCATGCTGACTTTTGCCCAACAATTCGTGCTCTTCTATGTGCCTTGCAATTTTACTCTTTACTAGTGTTTCTACTAATTTGCCTGGTACTGATGTTAAACTTATCGGTCTATAATTGCCAGGATCTCCTCTAGAGCCTTTTTTAAATATTGGTGTTATATTGGCCATCTTCCAGTCATTTGGTACCAAAGTGGATTTAAAGGATAGGTTACAAACCACTGTTAATAACTCCGCAATTTCACATTTGAGTTCTTTCAGAACCCTTGGGTGAATGCCGTCTGGTCCCGGAGACTTGTTACTATTCAGCTTGTCAATTAATTCCATAACCTCCTCTAATGTCACTTCAATCTGAGTGAGTTCCTCAGATTTGTCACCTAAAAAGGCTGGCTCAGATTTAGGAACCTCTGTAACATCCTCAGCCGTGAAGACTGAAGCAAAGAAATCATTTAATCGCTCCGCAATGGCACTGTCTTCCTTGATCGCTCCTTTTATATCTTTATCATCCAAGGGCCCCACTGCTTTTTTAGTGGGCTTCCTGCTTCTAATATATTTAAAAAACATTTTACTATCATTTTTTGAATTTTTGGCTAGCTGTTCCTCAAACTCTTTTTTGGCTTTTCTTACTACATTATGACACTTAATTTGGGAGTGTTTATGTTCCTTTCTATTTTCCTCACTAGGATTTGACTTCCACTTTTTAAAAGCTGCCCTTTTCTCTCTCACTGCCTTTTTAACATGGCTGTTTAGCCATGGTGGTTCTTTGTTAGGTCTCTTACTGTGTTTTTTTATTTGGGGTATACATTTAAGTTGGGCCTCTAGTATGGTGTCTTTAAACAGTTCCCATGCAGCTTCCAGGGATTTTAGTTTAATTACTCTCCCTTTTAGTTTCTGTTTAACTAGCTTCCTCATTTTAGTGTAATTCCCCTTTTTGAAATTAAATGCCAGAGTGTTTGACCGTTGCGGTGTTCTTCCCAACACAGGAATATTAAAAGTTATTATATTGTGGTCACTATTTCCAAGCGGTCCAGTAACAGTTACCTCTTGGACCAGATCCTGCGTTCCAGTCAAGACTAGGTCGAGAATCGACTCTCCCCTTGTGGGTTCCTGTACTAGCTGCTCCAAGAAGCAGTCATTTAAGGCATCAAGAAATTTAATCTCTGAATCCCGTCCTGAGGTGACATGCACCCAATCAATATGGGGATAATTGAAATCTCCTATTATTACTGTGTTTTTTATTTTGGTAGCCTCTCTAATCTCCCTTATCATTTCAGCATCACTATCACTGTCCTGGTTAGGTGGTCGGTGATATATTCCTAATGCCATATTCATATTAGAGGAATGAATTGTTATCCATAATGATTCTATGGAACATTTTGATTCCTTTAGGATTTTTACTTCATTTGATTCTATATTATCCTTCACATATAGTACCACTCCGCCACCCGCACGACCTGTTCTGTCTTTCCGATATAATTTATATCCCGGTATGATAGTGTCCCACTGATTGTCCTCATTCCACCATGTTTCTGAGATGCCTATTATGTCAACTTCCTCCTTTGATATGAGGTACTCCAGTTCACCCATCTTATTAGACAGACTCCTAGCATTAGTGTAAAAGCATGTGAGAAAACTACCACTATTTATATGTCCGCCTTTCACAGACACATTGGATTTTTTTATGCACGATTGTTTCACATCTGATCTTGCCCATATATTATTTCCCACGTTCCCTATCTGACTAACTTCTAGGGAATCCCTACCTATGGAGCCTCATGTAAGAGAAGTCTCCGTCCGATCCAGGTGCTCCCCCGCACCAATCGGCTTTCCCCCACCTCTTAGTTTAAAAACTGCTCTACGACCTTTTTAATGTTTAATGCCAGCAGTCTGGATCCACCTTGATTTAGGTGGAGCCCATCATTCCTGTATAGGCTCCCCCTATCCCAAAAGTGTCCCCAGTTCCTAATAAATCTAAACCCCTCTTCCCTGCACCATCGTCTCATCCACGCATTGAGACTCTGAAGTTCTGCCTGTCTATCTGGCCCTGCACGTGGAACTGGAAGCATTTCAGAGAATGCCACCAAAGATGTTCTGGATTTCAGTCTCTTTCCTAGTAACCTAAATTTGGCCTCCAGAACATCTCTTCTACCCTTCCCTATGTCATTGGTACCAACATGTACCACGACGACCGGCTCCTCCCCAGCACTGCCCATAAGTCTGTCTAGATGCCTCGAGAGATCCGCAACCTTCGCACCAGGCAGGCAAGTAACCATACGGTTCTCCCGGTCATCACAAACCCAACTATCTATATTTCTAATGATCGAATCCCCCACTACTAAAACCTGCTTCTTCCTAACAGCTGGAGCTCCCTCCCCCGGAGAAGTATCCTTGGCACGAGAGGATACAACATCACCCTCTGGAAGGAGGGTCCCAACTATGGGATGGTTTCCCTCTGCTCCCATTGACTGCTCTCCTTCCCTGAGCCTTTCATCCTCCGTAACAGCATCAGGACTGTCAGATTGGAGGTGGGACAGCCCTACTATGTCCCGGAAAGTCTCATCCACAAACACCTCTGCCTTCCTTAGCTCCTCCAGTTCAGCCACCCTGGCCTCCAAAGCACGCACTCGGTCTCTGAGGGCCAGGAGCTCCTTGCATCGAGCGCACACATACGCCACCCACCCACAGGGTAGGTAGTCATACATACTGCACTTGACACAATAAACAGGATAGCCCCCACTCTGCTGCTGGGCTTCTGCCTCCATTTCCTACTCTAATTATATATGAGGGTTAATTAAATGTTTCAGATAGAGGTTGTTATAAAGGATTTAGTTTAAGGGCAATAGAAGTCACTGGCTCCCCCCAAGCTCCCCCTCTAAACTCCCCTCTCAAAACTCCCTCCTGTTAGCACTCACCCTGCTCGCGAGCACCCGGTCGCAAAGCTCCCTGGTCGCTTACCAGCAGGGTTTAAGTGCTCGGCCTCCCTGATAGCTCCTCCCTCTGCCTACAGCTCAGCCAATCAGCACACGGTGTTTCAATTCAAACCTAATCAGCTTCCAACTGCCTGCCTGCCTGCCTGAGCACACGGCTCCCATTTTCTTGGGGGTCTATTTTGACCCCCCCCCCTTTTTCTCCACCTTGGCATGCCGGACCTTCATCTTTCCTGCTGCTGCTGCTCTCCCCAAAGAAGAGACGGTAAGGGGGCTGCTTTAAAGCAGCCCCTGGGGTTTTCCCTCTCCCCACAGCCTGCCTGGTGCTGGGGAGGGGAGATTAGGGGCCCTTTCCATCAGGGCTCCTGGGTGGGGGGGCTGGTGCAGCTCCTTTGGGGTGCTGAGGGCAGGGGGTGGCTTACCTCCCCCTAGTTCATCGGCCCTCACACTTCTCCGGCTGCTCCCTCTCCAAGCCCCGGTTGCTGTAGGGGCCTTTCCATTCTCGGCCCCACTGCTTGTCTCCTTGCCCTTCTCTGCTCTTCTGGGCCTTGCAGCAGGTACTGTGGGCCTGCTGCTCAGGTGCTGTGGGTACACTGTTTCCCTTTCCCTCAGCAGTGTCTCCTCCCTCTTCCCGCCCTTGAACAGGCATCTTTTAACTGCCTGCCTTCCCACTCCACTGCTTGTCCCATCCACCCCTTTGGGTGCCAGTGCTTCCCCCCCCCCCCGCTTTCTTTTGTTAGGCGCTTGAGCTTCCCCCTCCTTTTAGTTACTCTTCCCACACACACAGCTTCACTTGTCCCCATGTCCTTTTAATGATTATTTACCCCTCATCTCCCCAGTGCAGCCGGAGGAGCCACTCTTTCCATTCTGTGCTGGGAGCTGTATTCCTTACACCTTTCCCCTTCCCTTTCTTCTGAATTATCACCCTCCCACCCCACTTCCAGCCTAGTGGGGGGGAGTGGTAAATCTCCTTCCTCCCCTCTCTTTCCCTCCCTGTTCCCTTCCCTGGTGTTTTTTTGGTTCTCCCCTAATTGTTTGTTTTGTCCTTTCCTCCCTACCCATGACCACAATGAAGGGGTTGTCCGATGACACCCCTGCAGAACCTTCCCCACCCCTCCCTAAAAACAACAACTCCTCTGAGGCTGCCGGGCCCCCCGTCACTACGGTAGAGGGGGCGGACATGGACGAGGACCCCGGGGCCTCGACCGCTTCTGCCGCGGCACCTCCGGCTACCATCAAGAATGCCCCCCTGAGGGGTAGGAAGGGCCTGGGGACCAAAAAGGGCAAGAGCCCCGCCCGGAAGGCAAAACCTCCTGAGGCGAGGGCTCACTCCCCGGCCGCGACCCACATGTTGGCCGCGGCTCCCCCTCCTTCCCGCTCCCCTGTTCCTTCCACCAGCTCTGGGGGCAACGGTGTCCCGGGCCCCAGGGCTTACGCCCAGGTGGCCGCCATCCCCCCGCCTGTCGCCTCCCAAGCCGCCTCCCGGAATACCATCCCCGGCGGCCGCGGCCCCTTTTCCACCCTGACCAGGAGGCACGGGGTCCGTTGTCTCCTGGTGGCGGCCTCGCCCCACGTGGAGACCTACGTGCGGGCGTTGGCACGCGTGGTGGGGCCCGCGGCCGTGGTGGTGGCCTCTAAGATGTTCGGGAAGGTGGTCTTCTTCCTGGCGTCCAAGGCCGCCGCCCAGAAGGCGGTGGAAAGGGGTTTGGCGGTGGGGGGAGTCCACGTTCCCCTCGAGCCTTTGGAGGACCTGGGCGTACGGGTGGTTTTGTCCTCTGTTCCTCCCTTCCTCCCCAATGCCGCCCTACTGCCTTTCCTCTCCACCCTGGGGAGGCCTCTGTCAGTCCTGAGTCCCCTTCCTCTGGGCTGTAAAGACCCGACCCTCCGCCACGTCCTTTCCTTTCGCCGGCAGGTACAAATCCTACTACTGCCGGCGGGACGTGGCGGAGAAGCCCTGGAAGGGTCTTTTCTGGTGCCCCATCAAGGGGCCCGGTACCGGGTGTACTACACCATGGGGGAGGCCCGGTGTTTTCTCTGTCGGGCGACGGGACACGTCCGAAGGGACTGCCCCCTGGCCCGGTTTGGAGAGGCACCCGGGACCCCCGATGCCCGGGAGGGCACCGGCCCTACCATCGCCGGTGGCCCTGACGGTCCGGACCCTGGGATCGCCCCTCCTCCAACCGTGACCGTCGTCAATCCCGCTCGGGTTCCGCAGGGCCCAGACGAGCGTGCGGGTACTGATGCTGCCACCGCCAAAAGCGGCAAGGCTGGGCCCGCGGAGGAGAGGGCGGCGGGGTCAGTGACGGGACTCGGGCAGGACCTACCTCGGGAGGAGGTATCCTTTTCCCCTGCTGCCCAGCCCCCATCTACCCTTGCCCCCCCGACGCTGCCCTTGTCCCCTGGCTCTTCCTCCATTCAGGCCCAGCCCTCTTCCTCCGAGGGATGGGAGCTCGCAATGGGGAAGCGCCGAAAGCGTGCTCGGCGTTCCACCCCGCCCTCTGAGGGGGAGGACAACCTCCCTGTACCCATGGGGGTGGACGCTGGAGCCATTCCACCCTCTGAGCCCACAAGCGATTCACAGCACCACGAAGCGGTCGAGGTGACTGCGGCGGTCGCGGGAGAGGTGAACACCTCCCTCCCGGGGTCCCTGCAAGAGGGGGTGTCCATGGAGGATGCTCCCACTGTTCCCGCCTCCACTGAGGGGGCGGCCGCTGACCTTGCCACCGACAGAGATCAGCACCTGGTGGCGGGCGGCGGGCTCGCCTTCCTCTCTCAGGAGGTGGAGGCTTTGGGGCTGACCCCGGCTGCCTCAGAGGGGGATCATCAGGTCCTGGAGGGACAACAACCGACCTCTCCTTCCCCTTCCGACCCGCTGCTATCCCTTCTCCCTGCCTCTGAGTTGCCCCGGGGTGCGACCGTCTGCCCGGCCATCGACAACACCTCGACCGCGGCCGCGGAAACCCTTGAGGCTCTCAGCGGGCGGGAGATCCCGTTAATATCTGTCACCCCCGGCGCTGAGGCCTCCGGTGCTGCACTCTCTGTGGCACTGGAGCCCAGCACTGGGGAGACTATTACTACCCCTACCGCTGCCATCGATTCTCTGCGCTGCGAGGAGGCACCGCACCCCGGTGCCTCCTCTGCTGAGGCATCTCGCCCTGCTCCTTCTCCTGCTCCCTATTCAAACGCCCTCTCAATCGAGTTTCCCACCCCTCTTCCTCCTCCCCGCCATTCTTGTCTCTTCCCTAATCCCTCACCTTTTCCTCCCCCTACTCTCCTTCCTCGTCTCCCTCCTTTTCCCGATCCCCTCCCTGAACTCTTTTCCTCCCCTTACTCTGTTACTGCCGCCCCTGGGGTTGCCACGTTTAGTCCAGACGTTGGCCCCCGGGAGGCGGTTTTCGTTTCTTCTGCTCCCAGCACATCTGGGGCTGATCTCCCTCCGCCACTGTCCTCTCAGCAGGGACCTCAAACGCCCTGCGTCCCCGTGCCGATGGGTCGCGGGGCTCACGGAGGGGTCTGGCCCCAAGGCGTTCGAGGGCCCGAGGCCCCGACGCCAGACGCGCTGAAGGGCGAGATGCGTGTTTTCTTGGAAGACATCCGTGGCTCCAAGAACAAGGTCGCTCTCGCCCTTCAGCGCTGGGGAGATTTTCATCTCATTTTGCAAATAGTCAGAGCCCTCTTGCGGGAGGGTAAAGGGACCGGGCGGCGGGGGGCCGCGGCTTACCAGCGGGTCCACAGCTTCCGTGACGCCCTGCTCACTTTTGGGAACGGTCGCGGTTTGCTGCGGGGCCCGATGGGGGCCGTCGGCACTCCTGCCAATCAGGATCTTCCCCAGCCCTCTCGATGCCGCCGCTCATCTTTGCCACTCTGAACACCCGCGGCTGCGGGTCGGGCCTCCGTAGGTGTCAGGTCCTCTCCTTCCTCCGGAGGGGCAGGTACTCCGTCATATTCCTCCAGGAGACCCACACAGCTCCGGCCGCCGAGGCTAGCTGGCGGCTGGAGTGGGGGGACAGGCCACCTGTTTTAGCCACCTGTCGGCCCGTCAAGCCGGGGTGGCTACCCTGTTCTCCCCGAACCTGCAGCCCGAGGTGCTGGGGACCGCCGAGGTCGTGCAGGGTCGCCTGCTGCATCTCCGGGTTCGGACGGAAGGGCTGACACTAAATCTCGTCAACATCTACGCCCCGACGTCCGTCCCGGAGAGGCTCCGCTTCTTTCGGCAGGCGTCGGCCTTCCTCGGCACTTTGGATCCTCGCGAGTGCCTGGTCCTGGGCGGAGACTTCAACTGCACCCTCGAGGAGCGGGACCGTACGGGGCTCGAGCAGTGCCCGGCCGCCGCGGACGTCCTCAGGGAGATAATAGACCATCACTCCCTGGTGGACGTCTGGCGAGACCTCCACCTGGGCGAGGAAACGGTGTTTACCTACGTCCAGGTGGCGGGTCGTCGGTCTTTCCACTCCCGGTTGGACCGCATTTATGTGTCTCGTCATCATCTCTTCCGGGCCCACTCCTCCGGCATTCGGCCGGCCCCTTTCTCGGACCACCACTTGGTGGCCGTACGGGCTTCTCTTTCCTCGGAGAGGCCGGGGCCGGCCTATTGGCATTTCAATAACAGCCTGCTGGAGGACGTGGGCTTCGTAGCGTCCTTCCGGGAGTTCTGGCTGGCCTGGCGCGGGCGGCGGTGCGCCTTTCCCTCGGCGCGGCGGTGGTGGGATGTGGGGAAGGTGCGCACGCGGCTCTTCTGCCGTGACTACGCCCGGGGGGCCAGCCGGCGGAGGGATGCGGCGATAGAGCAGTTGGAACGGGAGGTTTTAGAGCTAGAGAAGCGGCTGGCCACCGGCCCCGAGGATCCGCCCCTCTGCGGAGCGTACCGGGAGAAGCGGGAGGAGCTCCGGGCCCTCGAGGACCTTCGAGCCCGGGGTGCCTTTGTTCGTTCTCGCATCCGTCTCCTTCGGGAGATGGATCGAGGCTCCCGCTTCTTCTACGCCCTGGAGAAAAAGAGGGGGGCCAAAAAACACGTCCTCTGCCTTCTGGCGGAGGACGGCACCCCCCTCACGGATCCGGTGGAGATGCGCGAGAGGGCTCGCGCCTTCTACGCCTCTCTCTTCTCCCCGGATCCGACCGACGCCGACGCCCGCAGGGTTCTCTGGAACGAACTCCCGACGGTCAGCGCGGGCGACCGGGACCGGCTAGAGCTGCCTCTCTCTCTGGCCGAGTTCTCGGAAGCCCTCCGTCTCATGCCCACCAATAAATCCCCGGGCATGGACGGGCTGACCGTGGAGTTCTACCGCGTGTTCTGGGACGTCCTCGGCCCGGACCTTGCTAGCGTCTGGGCCGAGTCCTTGGAGAGCGGGGTCCTCCCTGTATCGTGCAGGCGAGCCGTGATCGCCTTGCTGCCCAAGAAGGGGGACCTCCGCGATCTGAGGAATTGGCGTCCCGTCTCGCTCCTCAGCACGGACTATAAAATTGTCGCCAAAGCCATCTCCCTGAGGTTGAAGTCCGTGCTGGCGGACGTGGTCCATCCAGACCAGACCTACACCGTCCCGGGCCGAACCATCTTCGACAACCTCTTTCTGGTCCGGGATCTCTTAGAGCTCGGGTGTAGGGACGGTCTGTCGTTCGCCCTCCTGTCCTTGGATCAGGAGAAGGCGTTCGACCGGATGGACCACGGGTACCTCCTGGGCACCCTGCGGGCCTTCGGCTTCGGGCCCCATTTTGTGGGGTTTCTCCAGGTGCTGTACGCCTCCGCAGAGTGCTTGGTCAAGCTCAACTGGACCCTGACCGCACCGGTCAGCTTCGGGCGGGGAGTACGTCAAGGCTGTCCGCTGTCGGGCCAGCTGTACGCTCTGGCCATAGAGCCCTTCCTCCGTCTCCTTCGCAAGAGGTTGACGGGGTTGGCGCTCCGTGAGCCGGAGACGAGGCTGGTCCTGTCGGCGTATGCCGACGACGTGCTCCTCGTGGTCCAGGACCCGGGAGACCTGGCGCGGGTGGAGGCTTGCCAAGCCGTCTACTCGGCGGCCTCCTCCGCCCGGGTCAACTGGGTCAAGAGCTCTGGCCTGGTGGTAGGGGCCGGGTGGCAGGCGGGCTCCCTCCCACCCGCGCTTCAGGCCATCAGGTGGAGCGCGGGTCCGCTGCTCTATCTCGGCGTTTTTCTTTCTGCCACGCATCCCTCCCCGCCGGAGAACTGGCAAGGTTTAGAGGCCAGGGTGGTCGAGCGGTTGCAGAGATGGACGGGACTGCTCCGGTGCCTCTCCCTGCGTGGGAGGGTACTGGTACTCAACCAATTGGTCCTGTCCATGCTCTGGCACCGCCTCGGCACCCTGGTCCCGCCCCCGGGCCTCCTGGTCCGTATCCAGCAGCTCATGCTGCGGTTCATCTGGCCAGGACTGCATTGGGTCTCTGCAGGGGTTCTCCATCTCCCCCCGGAGGAGGGAGGGCAGGGCCTGACGTGTTTGCGCACGCGGGTTCACGTCCTCCGCCTCCGGGCCCTGCAGAGACTCCTATTTGATGCAGGTAGTCCGGCATGGAGCACGCTTGCGCACGCTTTCCTTCGCCGCCTCCGAGGGCTCCGATACGACCGGCAGCTCCTTTATCTGAGAGGTCTTCCGCGAGACCTCTCCGGGCTGCCGGCCTTCTACCAGGACCTCCTCCGGACCTGGAAGCTGCTTGCAGCGACCAGGTCCTTGGGAGCCACCGTGGGGGCAGACCTCCTCGCGGAGCCCCTGCTACACAATCCCCATCTACGTGTGCAGGCGGCGGAGTCCCCCTTGGTGCGCCAGAGGTTGGTCCTGGCAGAAGTCACCAGAGTCGGAGACCTCCTGGACTACGACCGGGGAGACTGGGTGGATCCTCAGACGCTCGCCCAGCGCATGGGGCTCTCCACCCTACGTACTCCCCGGCGCGTACTTCAGGAGGTGAAGGACGCTTTGCCGCCCACTGCTCGGGTGTACCTAAACAAAGTCCTGCGAGAGGGTGCACCCCGCCCACCCCTTACCCCCGGCCCTCCCGATCTCTCCATCGGCCCCCAGCCCCACGTACCTTCCCGACCTCCTCCTCTTCGTCACCTGAGCCGGCTGCACTCGCTGCAGCCAGTCCCCTTCCGAACCGCGCCAAAGAGTCACCTGTACACGCTCGTGCTTCACACGCTCCACTTCCCCACCCTCGTGTCCCGCCCAGACACCAAGTGGCGGGACCTCCTACCATCAATAGAGGGTGGGGAGCCCCGGTGGGCCAGCCTCTATTCGACCTTGGTTCCACGACCCACCGGGGACATCTGTTGGAGAGTCCTGCACGGCGCGGTGAGCACGGGCGTGTACTTGGCGCGGTTCACCCTCACCCCCGAAACGTGCCTCTTCTGTGGCGTGAGGGAGACCCTGGCGCACATCTACCTCGAGTGCGCCAGGTTACAGCCCCTCTTTCGGCTCCTCCAGAACCTCCTGTTGAGGTTCTGGCTGCATTTTTCCCCCCACTTGTTAATTTACGCACACCCCATCCGTGGCCCCACAAAGTCGCGGGACCTCCTGGTCAACCTCCTCCTGGCAATTGCCAAATCGGCAATCTATAAAACCAGGGAAAAGAGGTTGGCCGGGGGAGGGGCCTGCGACTGTGGGGCCTATTTCCGTTGCTGTATCCGCTCACGTATCCGGGCAGAGTTCCAATGGGCAGCGTTCGCTGGCTCTCTCGAGACCTTCGGGGAGCAGTGGGCACTGTCCGGGGTTCTCTGCTCGGTATCCCCATCCGGCTCCCTCGTTTTAGCCCTTTGACCCTCACACCCGTCCAGGTTTTTTCATTATTTGTCCCCAGTAATTAGTTGGTTCTCCTGGGTTCTGTGGTCCTCCCCGCAAGCTGGGGGGAGGTCCTTTTGATGTGGGCGGGCTCACGCCCGCCCAACTCCCGGACACCAAATAGTGCCTGCCTGAGCACACGGCCTTTCAAACAAACAAACACACTCAGCTCAGCACTCCAAACGCTCCAAACAAACAAACAACTCCAAACAAACACACACAAGCCCAAAACCTCCAAATATAAGCAGCCACTTACCCCAAGGTGCTTTAGTTTGCTCCTTCCTTCTCCTCCTCCAGGAGAGCCTCTCAAAACTCCCTCCTGTTAGCACTCACCCTGTTCGCGAGCACCCGGTCGCAAAAAAAAAAAAAAAAAAAAAAAAAAAATCCTCCTTGTCAGCCTCAGCAGAGACCCAAAAGACATATAAGCATGCTGACTATACCACCTAGGAGCAGTCAAGTCATCCTTTCACAGAAGGACTGGGGCATATTAATGGGGAAAGGCTGATATATATCACAGTGCATGCTTATCTATTTTGTGGCTATACAGAGGATTTCAGGTTCTCAAGGTGTCAGCCCAGCACTTTAATGACCACTTAAAGGGAGGCAGTATGGTCCAGTGGATAGTGCCCTCTACTGGGAGTTTCATATGGCCATTATCGATCACACTGACTTACTGTGTGACCTTGCTCAAAGACATGTGACATCTTTGTTGCTCACTTTCCCCATCTGTAAAACAGACATTATGATACTTAGCCTTCCTTTTAGAATGTTTTAGGATCTCTACATGAAAAGCTTTATAAGCACTAATTGCTATCATTAAGGGAAAAAAAGGTTCAGCTTCTGCACTGATGTTCTGTAGGCTGTTTCCTCTTGTGTAGGATTGTTTTCATTGTTAAAATTTTCTTTATTGATATTCATAAATAAAAAGAACACGTAGCAAACAATAAAGGGAAAAGAAAGGAAACAAAATAGAAGTAACAAATGGATGCAAATACAACATTCCAGGGTACTAAATCTGCAAAGAGGAGACTACAAAAAACAATTACAAAGAACATGATCTGAAAGTATCTCAGGAGATTGCAAAGAGGACCCCTAGAACTAAAAGCACAAGCCAACAGTAGCATCTGTAGTTTACGTTTTAGAAACTGAAATCTGTTGAAGGAAAACAGGATGAAGTTTCTAATGTTGGTTGAAATGATTTTTTTTAATTGCTTCCATCAGAGCAGAAGAAGGTCAAAGATTAAAGGGAAGGTAATAGATACATGAACAGTAAATACACTCAATAGTACAAGGACTGAAAATAGCAAGTGAAATATTCAGAAGAGTCAGCAAGGTTAAAATGGCAGTTTCTGCGGAATGATGTACTCACAGGCAAAGTTTCCTGTAATTTTTTTCCATCCTTGTGTGCAATAAATTTTGTAATGTGCACTGAGGCATGTGTGGATATGCACCATTAATAGAAACACATCTTGTCAGATGTGGGCACTCTGCTAATCAGTTGTATGGCATTTGAATTTCTCCTGAGTCCCTATTACAATATGATAAGGACTAATTTGGCTACAACTACTCAAGAGAGAGATTTTGGAGTCATTGTGGATAGTTCTCTGAAAACATCCACTCAGTGTGCAGCGGCAGTCAAAAAAACAAATACTGTAGAATGTTAGGAGTCATTAAAAAAGAAATAGAGAATAAAACAGAAAATATCTTATTGCCTCTTTATAAAACCATGGTACGCCCACATCTTGATTGCTGTGTACAGATATGGTCGCCTCATCTCAAAAAAGATATATTGGCATTAGAAAAGGTTCAGAAAAGGGCAACAAATACGCTTAGGGGTTTGGAACAGGTCCCATATGAAGAGAGATTAAAAAGACTTGGACTTTTCAGTTTAGAAAAGAGGAGACTAAGGGAGCTATGATAGAGGTCTATAAAATCATGACTGGTGTGGAAAAACTGAATAAGGAAAAGTTATTTACTTATTCTCACAACATAAGAACTAGGGGTCATCAAATGAAATTAATAGGCAGCAGGTTTAAAACAAACAAAAAGAAGGTTTTCTCCACTCAGTGTACAGTCAACATGTGGTACTCCTTGCCAAAAGATGTGGTGAAGGCTAAGACTTTAACAGGGTTCAAAAAAGAGCTAGATAGATTCATGGAAGTTAGGTCCATCAACGGCTATTAGCCAGGACGGGTGGGAATGGTGTCCCTAGCCTTTGTTTCTCTGGAGGTGGGTGACAGTGGAGGGATCACATGAGGATTATCTGTTTTGTTCCCTCCCTCTGGGGCATTTGGTATTGGCCACTGTCAGCAGACAGGACACTGGGCTGGATGGACCGTTGGTCTGACCCAGTCTGGCCATTCTTATGTTCTTATGTACCCGAGTGCTCAGTTTACAGGGAGCACTGCTCATGGGAGAGGATTTGTGCAGAAGGGGTGGGAAGCATGATTTTGAAAAGTTGTCAGCCCAACTCTGGTTGGAACTGAAATTACAATCCCACGGTTTAGAGGACATCTGTGAGCAGAGGAGACCTGCATGGATCTCTGTGTCTCCCTCAGAATCTGTGTTTGTTTTTACATACACAGTGGGAAGAAAACACAGAGGAAGACTTAAGGCCAGCCTAACTAGCTTTACTGTTCTGATGGATTTCTTCTCATACATTGCCACCACAATTTTTCCTATTTATGGAGCTGATCCAAAAGTTTTATTTCATAACTCTTTCACTGCCTATCCTCCATGGCAACTGCTGTATAGCTTTAGTCCATTAAACACTGGATGGTAAGGCATATTACACTGAAAAGGTTTACATTACTTCCCCAGGATTTCTGCTGTTTGTCATAGTACAATGAAATAACTTTCTCAATTCAACAGGATGACAAACATTACCACCATTACTTCTCTCACTTCAATTGCTTATTTCTATAATGTTGTGTATCTGGAATGCTTTGCTCATATTTTGCTAAGCACATTTTCCAAACTTTTTTCTAGTACTCACTGTGAATTTATTTACAGAGGCGCTCTCTTCTTCCTATTTTTAAATTTTGTAATAGCAAATCATGTGTTATTTTACAAGTCTTATCTACATTAATTTATTGATTGACAGAGAACAATCTCTTTCCTATTCCTTACAATAAGTTCAATGTTTTGGGAAACAGAGGGGAAGGGTCACTTTAGAAAATGTGTTGACTCCCTCCTCTGAAATTCTGATTACTAATATCTGAATGTTCATCTACAATACCATCCATCTGTCTCTTTCCTGCATCTTGTTCAATCTCACATAGATGTTCTTCATCTCTAAAAAATTTATACTTATGGAAGACAATGGCAGGAAAAGCATTTTTCTGTTGTGAGTTTTTTCCCGTTTCCACTTATGCCAGAGATACTGCTTTGTTTTCTGAAGTTCAGAATGCCCTTGTTAAAAAACAAAACAAAGCTACCTTCTGGTTTTTAGCCTTTATCTTGATAAGTATCCATCTTCCTACAGGGACTACCAACATTGAGAAACTCGTCATGTTAGGACACAGCCTCGTGTGGACAATGGAAGGGTAATATTCAGATATTCAGCCTGCCAGCCTTTCTCTATACCAAGTCCTAGTCACAGTTAGCATTGTGTTAGTTACCTTGATTCTGTAGTCATGCCCCAAAATGGTGTCCTCTCCCAGTGTGTGAAGCCCACAAGAAGTTTGTAATATTGGATGTTAAAATATGAGCTTACAGTGCAAACAGCCTACACATCTAAAATCAAAACAAACCAGATTTTTTGAATTAGCTCTGATTTTAGCTAACACCAGAGCTACATAATTGACTGAAATAAAGGCTAATTACAAATATAAACAAAACTTCAGATTTCCCCTGTATTCAGAATAAAAGAAAAGGTTTAACAAATACAATGGGTTTCCCCTTTCCCAAGTATAACAACAATTCAAACTTGGACAAAAAAGTTCTTTTCCTGGGTACAAAGAGCAATGCAACATTCACCCTTTTATTTAACGTGCTCTCCTTATGACCCCTGCTTTCTTCCTTCTCCTTTTATACCCAGCAGTTTTCCAAATTGGCTACTAAGCCTCTGCATATTCACCATAGCCTTTTACCCCTTCTCTTACTCCCCTGCAATTCCCAGAAAAAATAGATGGTTAGCCTGGATCCTCTCAGTTGCCTGTGTGACTCAGATGATTTGTACACCCAATGCCACATTGGGCTACTTTAGATAAATGTCTCAAAAACATTCTAGTTCATATCTTTCTTGCAATGTACCAGTCCCATTATGGAAAACTGGTGCCAATTTATGGCATTGGACCTATGTTCCTAGCTTAGTTAAGCCTCAACATATTTTGGGGCATTGTAAAAACAAAAAAATATGTAAATAATTTCTTAATTGTTCACTTAAAGTTATAGAACTCCAGCTCATCATGTGTCTTACCCCCTGTTCTTTCTATGAACAGATGGAATTAGCACATTCCTCCTGCAATGTAACTTTATGATGGAAACTGTGAAATGAAAATCAAAGTTAACTTATTGGGAAACAATCTCCCCTTAATCATTCTTGATGGGTACCATGCACAATCACTTGAAAATTCAACTAATAGAATAACATTTATTTGGCTGTGTTCTCCTAAAAATTAGAGGAAGGCCTGGAATGGAAACAAAGTTCTTGACTCTGTTTTACAGTCATGTTGTATTCTTGTAGAAAAGAAACTCCAATGAACAATAAAAGTAAGAAAGCTTTAAAGAGTTACATTAGTTCTAACTAAAACTCTGATTTATTTAGACAAGAAAATGAAGAGCTCTTTCTTGTTTTAAATGTAGAGAAACTTCGGATACTTTGCTGCTTTTTCCTTTCTGATATTTACCAGTCTTTCAATAGCTAAGCATACATGGATGTCATCTTGTCACAATGGCAGACACACACTTTAGGGTTCACATTGGAATTGAGGACCATTCATTTCTCTTATTTTAAGAGACTATTTGTCCATTTATCTTGGAATCCTACATCTGACAGTAGCCAATACATTCCTATTTCAGAGCAGGAATGTGGACAATCATGTAATGTTCTAGATAGGATTCAGGAAGGAGAACAGGGAAGAAAAATGTCTTCCTAAGGTGATAGATTTACAACTTGTAGGGTGAGATTTGATTACCCTTTCTATCACTGCTTCCAAAGACAACAAATCCTTGTAGATAATCACATTCTTTTAACAATCCCTCCCTGATATTGGATTTCATCCTGTGGCAACTGAAGAATCTGACTGTATGTGGCAGCAAACCCTATTTCGTTTCCTTATTTTGAAATGTCCAGCCCCTTTAATATCACTGAGTCTCCTGATCTGGTTGCTAGCTAAAAGGGTAAACAATCTCTTTCCTGGACTAAAGAATATGAGAGCCCATCATACATCAATTGACTTGTCACAGTCTCCACTTGTTACTCTTATGCAGTGAGTAGAAGCAAGTGCCATCATCCTTTGTTGGGGCCAGGAACTTAAAGTCTAGTGAAATAAAGGCAGCCTGCAATATGTGAGGTGTGGCATCTGCTAGCTGTCTGCTAGCATTCACGTGTTTTGACAGAAGTAACTGACCGGTTTACGTTAACTATGTCTGAATACTGAGATATCTACTCTGTTCTCTTAGTGTCAATGATCAGAATGCCATTATTTTTCTATTTCAACACATTTCAAACTGTCAGTATCTTTGTTAAAATGACCATCATGCAAGAGATACATGCTCCTCACAGTCTCACTTCTTTGTAAGTGCAATTCATTCTCAAAACCTTTAAATATTTACCACTCGGAAACCTAGTGTGAAGCAGAACAGAAGCACAGGGGCTTTCTAAGAAAACGTATGTGCCTTGATGACAGCACATGTTCTTAGAACATAAGAATGGCCATACTGGGTCAGACCAAAGGTCCATCTAGCCCAGTAGCCTGTCTGCCGACAGTGGCCAGAGCCAGGTGCCCCGGAGGGGGTGGACCGAAGACAATGATCAAGCAATTTGTCTCGTGTCATCCATCTCCAGCCTCTGACAAACAGAGACCAGGGACACCATTTCTATCCCCTGGCTAGTAGCCTTTTATGGACCTAACCTCCATGAAATTATCTAGCTTCTCTTTAAACTCTGTTATAGTCCTAGCCTTCACAACCTCCTCTGGCAAGGAGTTCCACAGGTTGACTATGCGCTGTGTGAAGAACTTTCTTTTATTAGTTTTAAACCTGCTACCCATTAATTTCATTTGGTGTCCTCTAGTTCTTCTATTTAGGGAACTAATAAATAACTTTTCTTTATTCACCCTTTCCACACCACTCATGATTTTATATACCTCTATCATATCCCCCCTCAGTCTCCTCTTTTCTAAACTGAAAAGTCCCAGTCGCTTTAGCCTCTCTTCATATGGGACCCATTCCAAACCCCAAATCATTTTAGTTGCCCTTTTCTGAACCCTTTCTAAGGCCAAAATATCTTTTTTGAGGTGAGGAGACCACATCTGTACACAGTATTCAAGATGTGGGCATACCATAGTTTTATACAGGGGCAGTAAGATATTCTGGGTCTTATTTTCTATCCCTTTCTTAATAATTCCTAGCATCCTATTTGCCTTTTTGACCGCCGCTGCACACTGTGTGGAAGTTTTCAGAGAACTATCCACGATGACTCCAAGATCTCTTTCCTGATTTGTCGTAGCCAAATTAGCCCCCATCATACTGTATGTATAGTTGGGATTATTTTTCCCAATGTGCATTACTTTACACTTATCCACATTAAATTTCATTTGCCATTTTGTTGCCCAATCACTCAGTTTGGTGAGATCTTTTTGAAGTTCTTCACCGTCTGCTTTCTGTCTTGACTATCTTAAACAGTTTAGTATCATCTGCAAACTTTACCACCTCACTGCTTACCCCTTTCTCCAGATCATTTATGAATAAGTTGAACAGGATTGGTCCCAGGACTGACCCTTGGGGGGGCACCACTAGTTACCCCTCTCCATTCTGAAAATTTACCATTTATTCCTACCCTTTGTTTCCTGTCTTTTAACCAGTTCTCAATCCATGAAAGGACCTCCCCTCCTTTCCCATGACAATGTAATTTACACAAGAGCCTTTGGTGAGGGACCTTGTCAAAGGCTTTCTGAAAATCTAAGTATACTGTATCTACTGGATCCCCCTTGTCTGCATGTTTGTTAACGCCTTCAAAGAACTCTAATAGATTAGTAAGACATGATTTTCCTTTACAGAAACCATGTTGACTTTTGTCCAACAAATTATGTTCCTCTACATGCCTGACAATTTTATTCTTTACTATTGTTTCGACTAATTTGCCTGGTACTGAAGTTAGACTTACTGATCTGTAATTGCCAGGATCGCCTCTAGAGCCCTTTTTAAATATTGGTGTCACGTTGGCTATCTTCCAGTTATTAGGTACAGAAGCCGATTTAAAGGATAGGTTACAAACCACAGATAATAGTTAGCAATTTCCCATTTGAGTTCTTTTAGAACCCTTGGATGAATGCCATCCGGTCCCGGTGATTTGTTAACGTTAAGTTTTTCTATTTGTTCCAAAACCTCCTCTAATGACACTTCAATCCAGGACAGCTCCTCAGATTCATCACCCACAAAGGATGGTGCAGATTTGGGAATCTCCCTAACATCCTCAGCCGTGAAGACTGAAGCAAAGAAATAATTTAGTTTCTCCTCAATGGCTTTATTGTCCTTGATTGCTCCTCTTCTCCTTAATCTCATCAATGGGGAAACAATATGTTCCCCAAATACTCCCAAGACATTTTTTACAAAGTCTGAACTTCCTTAGAAAAAATTCCCTTTGGGAGTCATTTGTGGATTTGAAGATAGAGAAGGGAGAGGACTCGCAGGATGGAATGACAGCTGAAAGAGACCTCAGGAGGTCATCGAGTCCAGCCCCCTGCCCAAAGCAGGACCAACCCCAAATAAATCATCCCAGCCAGGACTTTGTCAAGGTGAAACTTAAAAACCTCTAGGGATGGAGATTCCACCACCTCCCTAGGTAACCCATTCCACTACTTCACCACCCTTCTAGGGAAGTAGTTCTTCCTAATATCCAACCTAGACCTCCTCCACTATAATTTGAGACCCCCTTGTTCTGCCATCCATCATTACTGAGAACAGCCTCTCTCCATCTTCTTTGGCTGCTATCAAATCCCCCCCTCACTCTTCTCTTCTGCAGACTCAATACGCCCAAATCCCACAGCCTCTCCTCATAGATCATGTGTTCCAGTCCCCTAATCATTTTGGTTGCTCTCTGCTGGACCCTCTCCAATGCGTCCACATCCTTTCTATAGTGGGGGCCCAGAACTAGATGCAATACTCCAGATGCAATACTAGATGCAATACTTCCTCACCAATGCCGAATCAAGAATCTGCTGGCAATGCTTCTCCTAATGCACTCTAATATGCCATTAGCTTTCTTGCTACAAGGACACACTGTTGGCTCATATCCAGCTTCTCATCCACTGTAATCCCCAGGTCCTTTTCTTCTGAACTGCTACTTAGCCAGTCAGTCCCCAGCCTGTAACAGTGCTTGGGATTCTTCCATCCCAAGTGCAGGACTCTGCACTTGTCCTTGCTGAACTTCATCAGATTTCTTTTGGCCTAATCCTCCAATTTTTCTAGGTCACTCTGGACCCTATTCCTACTCTCCAATATATCTACCTCTCCCCCTAGCTTAGTGTAATCTGCAAACTTACTGAGGGTGCAATCCATACCCTCATTCGGGTCATTAATAAAGATGTTGAACAAAACCGGCCCTAGAACCGATCCTTGGGGCACTCTACTTGAAACCAACTTACAGCCAGACATCGAGCTGTTGATCACTACCTGTTGGGCTTGACAATCTAGCCAGCTTTCTATCCACCTCACAGTCCATTTATCCAATCCATACTTCCTTAACTTGCTGTCAAGAATATTGTAGGAGACCATATAAAAAGGTTTGCTAAAGTCAAGGTATATCACATCCACCAACTTCCCCATGAAAGGGAATGAGAAAGCCAGCTCAGTATTACTCCTTCAACTCCTGCCAGAATAGCTAGTCAAAACACTACCAAAGACTGATAGGTCAAGTAGTATCAGCATCACTTTCTTACCTTTCACTAGGCCATGAGGAGGGCAATCATCCAATCATGTAGCCAGATTGGGAAGGATCCAGGATACATGTATGAGCTATGTGAGAGCAAGATTATCAATTAGTAAGCAGTCGTTGTGTTTGTTCTGCTCCCTAAGGTTTTACTGAGTCAAGCTTAGCTCTTTGTATTTATATTTATTGCTAATTTCTTGAACCATAAAACAAGTTTACCATAAGTCTCTAAGTCAAAGGTTTGATCACCCCTGGATTGGAGATGAGGGAAGGGTTTGCAGGGGCACATGCCAGGAGGCTCTCTAGCAGTTGTGATTTTGTAATGAGTAAAACTGAGCAAGGCCCTAGCAAGCCTTACTAAAAGGCAAGATGTATCACATCCACCGCTTCCGCACATCCAACGAGCTTGTTACCCTGTCAAAGAAAGCTATTAAGTTGGTTTGACACAACTAGCTCTTGAAAAATCCATGCTGACACCTTAGTATCATCTGGGTGTTTGCTAATTAAATGCTTAATTATTTGTTCCTTTACCTTTTCAGGTAGTGAAGAAGCTACCATAAAGTGTAATCATCAAAAATATCTTAATGCATTATAATACCACAGAGGGTTTACACAATACTTTAAATATACAAAATACTTTGTGATGATTAGCCAATTAATCCTCATAATCCTCTATTGGGTATGTAAACTATGGGTATGAATATCAGCTCCTTTATTCTTTATTTTTATCCTTTTTAGCACTTCTCTTAGCATTACTTGAGACATATTGGTTATAAAATATAAACCAATAAAATATAACCAAATATAATCCACAACTGGTAACTATTCATATACTCATAGACTCATCGACTTTAAGGTCAGAAGGGACCGTTTTGATCATCTAGTCTGACCCCCTGCACAATGCAGGCCACAGAATCTCACCCACCCACTGCGAGAATAATCCTTTCACCTATATCTCAGATATTGAAGTCCTTGAAACGATGGTTCAAAGACCCCAAGATGCAGAGAATGCTCCTGCTAGTGACCCGTGCCCCATGCTACAGAGGAAGGCGAAAAACCTCCAGGGCCTCTGCCAATCTACCCTGGAGGAAAATTCCTTCCCGACCCCAAATATGGTGATCAGCTGAACCCTGAGCACGTGGGCAAGACTCACAAGCCAGACACCCAGAAAAAAAAGTTCTCTATAGCAATTCCTATCTTCCCACCATTGGCCTATATACCACTGATAGTGAAAGGTCAATTAATTGCCAAGATCATGTTATCTCATCAAACCATCCCCTTCATAAACCCATCTAGCTTTATCTTGAAGCCAGATAGGTCTTTTGCCCCCACTACTTCCCTTGGAAGGCTGTTCCAGAACTTCACTCGTCTGATGGTTAGAAACCTTCGCCTAATGTCGAGTCTAAACTTCCTAATAGCCAGCTTATATCCATTTGTTCTTGTGTCCACATTGGTATTGAGCTTAAATAATTCTTCTCCCTCCTTGGCATTTATCCCTCTAATATATTTAAAGAGAGCAATCATATCTCCCTTCAGCCTTCTTTTGGTTAAGGTAAACAAGCCAAGTTCCTTGAGTCTCCCTTCATAAGACAGGTTTTCCATTCCTCGGATCATCCTAGTGGCCCTTCTTTGTACCTGTTCCAGTTTGAATTCATCCTTCTTAAACATGGGAGACCAGAACTGCACACAGTATTCCAAATGAGGTCTCACCAATGCCTTGCATAACGGCACTAACACCTCCTTATCCCTACTGGAAATACCTCGCCTAATGCATCCCAAGACCGTATTAGCCTTTTTCACAGCCATGTCACAATGGCAGCTCATAGTCATCCTGTGATCAACCAGGACTCCGAGGTCCTTCTCCTCTTCCGTTACTTCCAACTGATGTGTCCCCAGCTTATAACTAAAATTCTTGTTATTAATCCCTAAATGCATAACCTTACACTTCTCACTATAAATTTCATCCTATTACTATTACTCCAATTTACAAGATCATCCAGATCTTCCTGTATGATATCCCGATCTTTTTCTGAATTGGCAATACCTCCCAACTTTGTGTCATTCGCAAACTTTATTAGCACACTCCCACTTTTAGTGCCGAGGTCAGTAATAAAAAGATTAAATAATAATGGTCCCAGAACTGATCCCTGAGGAACTCCGCTAGTAACCTCTCTCCAGCCTGACAGTTCACCTTTCAGTATGACTCGCTGTAGTCTCCCCTTTAACCAGTTCCTTATCCACCTCTCAATTTTCATATTGATCCCCATCTTTTCCAATTTAACCAATAATTCCCCATGTGGTACTGTATCAAATGCCTTAGTGAAATCGAGGTAGATTAGATCCACTGCATTTCCTTTATCTAAAAAATCTGTTACTTTCTCAAAGAAGGAGATCAGGTTGGTTTGGCATGATCTACCTTTTGTAAAACCATGTTGTAATTTGTCCCAATTGCCATTAACCTCAATGTCCCTAACTACTTTCTCCTTCAAAATTTTTTCCAAGACCTTGCATACTACAGATGTCAAACTAACAGGCCTGTAGTTACCTGGGTCACTTTTTTTCCCTTTCTTAAAAATAGGAAATATATTAGCAATTCTCCAGTCAAATGGTACAACCCCTGAGTTTAGAGATTCATTAAAAATTTTTGCTAATGGACTTGCAATTTCATGTGCCAGTTCCTTTACTATTCTTGGATGAAGATTATCTGGACCCCCTGATTTACTCCCATTAAGATGTTCGAGTTTGGCTTCTACCTCGGATTTGGCAATATCTACCTCCATGTCCTTATTCCCATTTGTCATGTTGCCATTATCCCTAAGCTCTTCATTGGCCTCATTAAATACTGAAGCAAAGTATTTGTTTAGATATTGGGCCATGCCTAGATTATCCTTAACCTCCACTCCATCCTCAGTGATTAGCGGTCCCACTTCCTCTTTTTTTGTTTTCTTCCTATTATATGGCTATAAAACCTTTTACTATTGGTTTTAATTCCCTTTGCAAGGTCCAACTCAACATGACTTTTAGCCTCTCTCACTTTGTCCCCACATGCTCGAACCTCAGTAAGGTAGCTTTCTTTACTGATCCCTCCCATCTTCCACTCCTTATATGCTTTCTGCTTTTTCTTAATCACCTTCCTGAGATTCTTGCTCATCCAACTTGGTCTAAAACACCTACCTATACATTTTTTCCTCTTTCTTGGGATACAGGCTTCTGATAGCTTCTGCAACTTTAACGTAAAATAATCCCAGGCCTCCTCCACTTTTAGATCCATAAATTCTTTAGTCCAATCCACTTCCATAACTAATTTACTTATTTAAAAACATTAAAGAGGTCTCTATCCATATCCAAATTAGATCCTGGTGGTCTATAGCACACCCCCAGCACTATCACAGGGGATGATCTAATAGTTTTCTTCCCCAATGTAATTTTTGCCCAGACAGACTCTGTCTTCTTCATTCCTTCACTTTTTAATTCTTTGCAATCTACCTCATCATTGATATACAATGCTACTCCACCACCTTTACCTTTATTTCTGTCTTTCCTAAACAGCACATACCCTTCAATACCTGTACTCCAGTCATGCCTAGTATTCCACCATGTTTCTGTTATTCCTATAATATCTGGTTTCACTTCCTGGACCAGTAGCTCTAGTTCCTCCATTTTGTTACATAGGCTCCTCGCATTAGTGTACAAACATCTTAATTTTTGCTGTTTCACCTCACTCACATTCTTTACCCAATTTGGCACGGACATTGTACCTCCAACATAACCTATTAGACTAGTATCCACTCTGCCCTTCCTCCTTATGTACATTCTCCTACCCCCGGCTATATCCTTTCTTACTTCGTTTTCCTCCCTCTCAATGCTAAAATCCAGCGTAGAGATTACCTGGACATCTCCCAACCGTCTCCCCCAAATTCCTAGTTTAAAGCTCTCTTAATCAGTTGTGCCAGCCTCCATCATAGAAGTCTGTTTCCTTCCCTACTTAGGTGAAGTCCATCCCGAGAGAACAGTCCTCTGTCCATGAATGCCTCCCAGTGACCATACATCCCAAAGCCCTCCTTACAGCACCACTGCCTAAGCCACCTATTGAGCATCATAATCCTATCACACCTTTGTTGCCCTTCTCTAGGAACAGGCAGAATCCCACTGAAAATCACCTGAGCCTCGATTTCCTTAAGCGTCCTCCCCAACCTAGCATAGTCTCCCTTGATTCGTTCCAGTGAGAATCTAGCCGTATCATTTGTTCCTACATGAAGGATGATCAATGGATTCTTTCCTGCTCCCTTTAGGATCCTCTTCAGCCTTAGTTCCACATCCCATATCTTAGCACCTGGCAGACAGCACACCCTTCTGTATACATTTAAAAAACCCTCAATGGTTTGCAACCAACAAAAACTCACAAAAGCAATTGTCATAATCAGGAGTGCTGACCAGCACCTGGTGACTACAGGGTAAACCCTGTAGGTAGCCAGATATTGGATGGTCAGCCAATAACAATGCAGGTAGGAATTTCAAACTCGAAAAGAGGGTTTTATCTCTCTCTTCTGTGTTTGAGAGGCAGAGCAGTTTCTTCCAAGACTGAGGAACTGACTTCTTAAAATGTGTAAATAGGGAAAAGTTTAGATAGTCCATCAGGATTTGTTGTTTTCCTTGTTTGGGAATTTGGAAATAATGTCTGAGCTGTTCATTGTGTTTTCTTTTTAATTTATAGCTAAGTTTTAGCCCAGGGGGTTTCCCTGAGTATCTATATCAATTGGTGGCTCTTCCCACCTAGCCACTTTACTATGCTTGCAACTGTAGTTTTGTTTTGATAAAAAAGGATTATTTTCTTTTCTAATTAACCAGGATTGGTTGATTACTGTGTCCTTAGGACTCAGCGCCTAGTTACCAGGGCAGAGTCCATTGTTGCCTGTGAATTCCCTCTATCTTCCCAACTCCAAGTAAAATGGAGGTTGCGGTAGGGGGAGAGTTTTACCTTAGGGAGGAAATTTCCCAAGTGATCTCTTCCCTGGTTTTTTTGGAATTACTTGGGTGGTGGCAGGGGATTCCCCAAAATCCGAGTGTTAGGATTTTGGGGGGAAGCTTTTAAACCAGAGCCTGTAGAGGCAAGGTTTTAGAGTGCTCTTGCGGGCTCCCACTTCTGCATTCATCGTGCCAGAGCGGGGAACAGCCTTGACAGAAATAAACAGCCAAAACTGTTTTATAGGGAACACAAGCAAATATTATCAAAATTTTTGAAGAGCCCAGAATGTGAAAAATAGTGTGGTATGGGTTTTTTATTTGGTTTGGTTTGTTTTTTTTGGGAGGGGAGGGCTAGCGGGGGGGGAGGGGGAAGTGTTTGTTTGTTTGTTTTTGTAGAAACAGTTGAAAAATCAGACTTCCCATCAAACAAAATAATGGAAAATGTACATCTGGCCAAGGAGCCTATTACATACAAGAGAATGTGCTCAAAAAGTATCCAACTGACAACTCCCCTGAGGAACCACAACAACTTAAGCAGATGCAGTTTAATGTCAAACTGACCCTTACAGCTATTTTTTCTGATGCTGGACTGATATGAGTAATTTATAGCACGTTATCTCAACTGTGAGTTGCAAAAAGCATTTTCCCCCTAAATAGCTGACTAGAGAAAACCTGTTAAAATGGTATGTTTCCTTCTTATCTTGATACCAGGACCGTCAACAGGGGAGGAGGGAGGCTGAGGCAATTGTCCTGGGGTCTAGAAATTTAAAAGGGCCCAGAGCACTGAGCCCTTTAAATTACCTCCACAACCCCATGTGACGTGGTCCAGGAGCTGCTGAGAGCTGGCTGCCCCTAATCGCACCCTTTCCATCCAAGGGCCTGCCACAGATAGGGGGCCAGAGGAGAGCTCCTCCCCATTGCCTAGGGACTGGTAAAGTCTGTCATCAGCCCCACTTGAAACACAAGGTTTTGCTAGAATTACCTTGATCAGCAAGTACTATAAGCATTGAACAACAAATACCCACAGAACATTTGAATAAAAGCAAACACAACAGGCACATAGCTGTCTGTCACTGTTTCCTCTTACAGGCTCATAGTGATATCTCCCGAGTCTTCCATCCTCCATCATTTTCTACTAAACACCAGTATAATTTGTTCATTCAGATCATTATCATCATTATTTAGGATTTCATTCCTTATGTGCAGGCAGCAACCCAAAAAACTATTTCTGCAGTTAACCAAAAGAGCACAGAGTCTCTCTCTTGGAATAATACTTTTCGAACATTCTTTCATTCTTACTAGGGACGTACAAGGCTTGTGACATTTAAGGCTTTGCAAATTCCTCAATTTTTTTTTTAATTAGTAGAAACAAGTACAAGTTCCATAGAATCATAGAACCATAGAGCTGAAAGAGACCTCAGGAGGTCATCAAGTCCAGCCCCCTGCTCTAGGCAGGACCAATCCCAATTAAATCAACCCAGTCAGGGCTTTGTCAAGCCGAGACTTAAATACCTCTAGGGATGGAGACTCCACTACTTCCCTAGGTAACCCATTACAGTGTTTCACCACTCTCCTAGTGAAATAGTTTTTCCTAATATCCAACCTGGACCTCTCCCACCACAACTTAAGACCATTGTTCCTTGTTCTGCCATTCGTCACTACTGAGAACAGCCTTTCTCCATCCTCTTTGGAACCTCCCTTCAGGAAGTTGAAGGCTGCTATCAAATCCCCCCTCACTCTTCGCTTCTGCAGACTAAACAGACACAATTCCCTCAGCCTATCCTCATAGGTCGTATGCTCCAGCCCCCTAATCATTTTGGTTGCCCTCCGCTGGACACTCTCCAATGCGTCCAACATCCTTTTTGTAGTGGGGGGCCCAAAACTGGACACAATACTCCAGATGTGGCCTCACCAGAGCCGAATAAAGGGGAATAATGTCATCTCTGGATCTGCTGGCAATGCTCCTCTTAATGCAACCTAATATGCCATTAGCCTTCTTGGCTACAAGGGCACACTGTTGACTCATATCCAGCTTCTCATCCACTGTAACCCCCAGGTTCTTTTCTGTAGAACTACTACTTAGCTGGTTGGTCCCCAGCCTGTAACAATGATACAGGTCTGTAACAAAGTTTGAAACATGTTCTGTGTTATTTAATGATGCTAGTAACACAGCTTTCTTCCCCTGTACTCTGCTTTGATTACACATGATGTCAAAACAAAAACTGCAAATTGGGAATCGGATATTTGAGTGGAAAATTTAGGGTTGGCACATATATAGTTTGAAGTCTGCTTTTTGGCCTAAATTAAAGCAGAGGACTTAAATCCAAGCAGAGGACCTAAATCCTTTATCCAACTGTAGAGCTATATGATTAATCTATGTAGCTACTGTCACCATTCCATCTACACATAAGCACTGAGGGAATCAGTTCTTGATGATGGACTTTTTATGATGCAAATGAGAAGGAAAAGCCTGGAGCTTCATGAAAGAGATTGAATTTTCTAAATTAAATTTGCTGGATTTTTCCCTACATTTTTGGATTATTTTTTCTAAAAATCAAAGTTCATATTAGTCTGCAATTTCATTTTGGAACGTTATGTGGGAACAGCCTTGTTCATCAACTTTTGGAGAACTGTATAGGACTATAAATTTTTTCAAACTATATGCCACATGTATCACTATCACAAAGCAAAACATTCCCAAGAAGGTTCAATAAGTTAAAACATTGGAAAAGCAAACTTCAGCACTCAATTTAATAATGAAACAGTCTACTCATTTCTACTCAACCCCTATATGCTTTCCAAGCTGTTCCCTGTCCCTAGTTCATGTGCTGCCTTTAATACTCTACTGCTGCTAAATCAACTAACACCAATTTAAACAATTATCAAACCCAATACTATCAAAAATAGTAAAATATGCTTCAACATTCAGTGTAACCAGAAAAAACAGTAATGATATGTTAATATTTTGTTTCAGCATGTTGAGTATTTATAAATGGCCCAAACAAAAGCTATGTAATGACTAGTATTTTGAAATAACTGACTCACCTACTTCTTAAAACGTTGCACTGCATGTACAACTAGATAATTAAAGCAATTACAAAAAATTATTTTAGAGCTATCAAATGAAGAAGTTAAATTATTACACAGTTATACTGAATCCAACTCCTTCAGAATGTAATGTCATTGAAGTTACAGTTATGGGTATGATACGTCAGAGACACCACATGGACAAACGACCCAAATATTGGACTAGGAATCTGTGCACTAAGTCCCAGTGCTCCCCTTTGCTGTGTGGCATGCTGAAGATTCAGTGCAATTAGAAAAGAGGCAGCATAACTGTTTTGCATCCTTGGGCAGAAACCAAGCAACAGGCTCTCTACATAGTATGACATTTAAAAAAAACTACAGTAGAAGATTGTTAAGGTTACAAAGCTGCAAACATTTCAAAATTAAGGAAACACTGTGTAGCCTTAATTCCGCCCCTTATATTTATGCTTTGATATAGACTGGAATTATACAATCACGTACAGGTTGAACCTCTCTAAACTGGAACTCTCTGGTTGGGCCATGAATGTTCCTGGACAAGAGAGCCCCAGAAGACGACTTGCAGCAGGGAGCTTTGCCAGGGCTGAGGGCACAGATGGTTGGGAGTCCAGCTGCGCTGAAAGAAGTGGGACCAGCAGCCTCACTGGGACAACAGCAGAGCAGGGGCTAGTCAGGGGGCTAGCAGCTGGGCCAGGAGCAAAGCTGGGGTGGGGGGCAGTAGCAGGAGGGCAGAATTAACCTCCTCTGGTCCAGCAAATTCCCTCATTCGGGACTAGTCAGATCCCAAGGGTGCCAGACCAGACAGTCCTATGTATACTATTTTTTCCAATGAATACCTCTTCAAAGTGTACAGGATGGATGGCGTTAACTAAATGAGGAGCTAGTCAATATTTTATTTTATCCCCATTGTATGGTATGTGGCCCTATGCCTGATTTGTTCCTTGATATTCAAACCCTGCTCCAAATGAAGAAAGGATTCGAGTATCAAGACCTTACTTTCTAAAGTGCATTGGGATCTCTTAGATGCAAGTCTGCATGTTAATATACATAATTACAGAGAAAGTCTATATGTAAATTTAAGTAATTTTATTAGCTATTGTCCTGTACAATTAGTAGCTCTTAAAAATACATCTTAGTCCAGTTTGACCATGTACCACTAAAGCAATTTAAATTAATTTCCTTTGCTGCAATATAAGCAGCAGAACCAATGCATTTTAATGGTAAATCTTCTCCCTTTTTGCCATGAATACCATGGCAAATCATGCCTTTTAGGTAGGCTTAATGGTGTATGGATCTCATTTTGTTATATACAGGTGGCAAGATTGATTACTTCTCCCCTATTTGTGCTGGAAACTACAACAGTGCTGCTGCTTTCTTTGTACTTTCCTTGTTTGGTTTCCCCCTTCTACTCCCCCCCCCCAAATTATTTTTAAAGCAGGCATTTAAAATAATTCCTCTTCTCCAACTATTTTAAATGTTTTTCATAAACACCTTGCTTTCTCTCCATGCAGCCTTGATGTTTCTGAAGCAACCTTTAGGTAAGGTGATATACCGGCACTGTTGCCTAGCTACCAGCATTTATCATTGTAAAGCACACTGCTTGGGATTTAAGTGTTCTAATCAGCCTAAACAGAAAAGAGTATCACACTTCTTTTGTGCTTCTGATCCCCTAGTAAACAATCAAACACCGAGTTATCCCACTGTTAGGACAGAGAGAAAAATGATTCAGTCTATGCTTTAACGCTCCGGGCTTAGTGTTTTTAGCTCTAATAGGTGCAATGGCTGCAGCTCAGGTTTTATCAGTCTTTCCATTAGAAAAGTATCTGGACCCTGCACGGGTAATCAGCTATCTGATGCAACTATCTGTGTGTTTCTGTGCCTGATGCTGGAGCTGGAAGAAGATGGTATTTCTTTTTGCTACCTGATGATTAGTATAGTAGTGGCCCTTCAGTCTTCCACTTCCTGCTTCCCCAATTCCTGTGCTTAGATATAGGAGGAGAACAGCCTACTACCTTGAAAGTTCAGCATTCATTATTTTTTAAATATTTTTTCTTATGATTGTCTTCTTGTCAAAAAACAGGTCATAATACCCCAGATGAGCACCTATCAGTGCTGAATAGAGTGTGACAATGACTTCCCATGTCTTATGTAAAATACTCTTAATACACTCCTGAATAATATTCGTGTTTCTTACAACTGCATCACATAGTAGATTACAATTTGAATAAGTCAATAATAACTTCAATTACCTTTTTAGCCATACTACCACCTAGTCTGTTATTCCCAATTTTGTAATTGTATATTTGATTGTACATTATACATTTGATATTTCCTTCCCAAGTGAAGTGCTTTGTCCATATCTTTATGGAATTTCATTTTGTACAATTCAGACCAGTTCTCTAATATAGGTTAAACCACTCTAGTCTGGAGCCCTTGGGACCTGACCGATGTCAAACCAAGAGAATTTGCCAGATCACGGGAGGTCAATATTGTCTAGCAGCATTACCAACACTACCACTGCTTACTGGGCTCTTAGAAGACATTTAGGGGGTAAATTAGAGCTAAATAACAGCACAGAACACAGAGCCTGGACTTGTGACTATAAACAAACTTTGTGGGATTGTGGGAAGATTGGTCACACCCATAAGTGGACGTGCAAGACGATGGATGTTGCCGGACCACAGAGTACTAGACTAGGGAGGGTCAACCTGTACCTCAAGGTCATTTTTTGTAAAATGTTCCTTTCCCCTTTGTTGTTAATATTGTGTTGAGTATCTAGTTATTGATATGCTTACTGAAGAAAACTAGGCATTAAATAACTCAGCTTTCTTGATGTTACAGACTTGCTAGGATGACTACAATATTCATAGAGACAGGTATAGTTTGCTCAGGAAGCCTGGGAAGGGGGAAGGGGAGGTGGCATTGCATTACAGATCTTGAATATATACACTTCTGTGGTCAGAAGGAGATGAGAGTCAGACCCGTTGAAAGCCTTTGGGTAAAGATAAAAGGGGTACAAAATAGAAGTGAAGTTATGGTAGGGTCTACTATAGAATATCAAATCAGGAAGAGGAGGTGGATGAGACATTTATAGAACAAACAACAAATATTCAAAACAAAAAATCTGCTCGTAATGGCAGATTTTAAATACTCAGACTTCTATTGGAAAAGTAATACAGCAAAACACTAAATTTCCAGATAGGTCTTGGAATGTACTGGGGACCACATTTTGTTTCAAATAGGGGAGTAAGTAACCAGAGAGACAGGTAAAAATTTGTATTAAAGCTAATGATAAAAATATTATATTGCACAGTTTAAAGAAAAGGAGATCTTCTACATCTAGGATCATGCTTGGATCATCTTTGGATAAAAGTTTTGCTTAAAAGTTATATGATACATATAGAACACAATCATCAATAACCTAAATTTAGGTTCATAAATTTAACAATACAGTTTAGTTATCTGAATCATACATTTGGGTACATCATTCATGGGAAGTTTTATGAAGAGCTGGTTTTGGGCAGCAAATATATCAATGAGTGGAGATTGTCCCTCAGTAAGTCAAAATTTAAAGTAGGTTTTCCATTGGAAAAAAAATATTAAAGCTAATGTTAAAATTATATAATATATAGGTTTGAGAAAAGAGTATTTGTACATCTGCGTATATTGCTTAGATTATACACAAATGCACAAAAATCAACAAATAGTCTAGCAGCACCTTAAAAACTAACAAAACATGTAAATGGTATCATGAGCTTTCGTGAGTGCAACCCAATTCTTCTGAAGAAGTGGGTTGTACCCGGGAAAGTTCATGATACTATCTATATGTTTTGTTACTCTTTAAAGTGCTGCTAGACTATTCATTGTTTTTTAAGTTTATCCAGTTACAGACTAACTCAGCTACTCCTCTGAAGCTTTTAGTTCACAAATACACAGTTTCTTTCTAAAAATCATATGATACATATAATGCATAATCAGCACTAAACCAAATTTCGGTGAATGAATTTAAGAATATAGTTCTTTATTTAGCATCTAGGTACTGGGGTACATTACTCATGAAAAAAATTATACAGGTGGCAGAAAGCAAAATATATCAACAACTGAAGATTGTCACTCAGGCTATATCTAGACTACAGGGGTTTTTTGAGAAAAGTTGCCTTTTTTCAAAAAAAACCCTTCACCTATGTCTAAACTGCTTCCGCGTTATTTCAAAATTAAATCGAAAGAACGCAGCAGTTTTTTCGAGAGCTCTTTCAAAAAAAGGCATTCTTGACTGCAAACAGGGCTTTTTCGAAAAGGAGCATCCAGATTGCCTGGGTGCTCTCTTTTGAAAAAGTGGATCACTTTTTCGAAAAAGTTGTGGCTGTCTAGACGATTTCTTTCGAAAGACGCGTGTAGTCGAGACATACCCTCAGTAACTGAGAATTTAGGATAGGTTGAGAAAAAAGAGTTAATCAAGACAGTATTTGAGTTACTTTCCCAACTGTGCTTCTCCTTGGCAATCCAGCTCAACACTCTTTGTATTGTCGATGTCTGTTGATGTATTCCAGGTAGATGTGCCTTGTCCACCTAGTGACATCTGACACTATAAGTTGCCGCATCAGGCGAGTATAATGTTGACCAACTCCACACTCTCAGCACTCATTGATTATTGGGGTCCCATGCACCCATATTACACTGAATTTTGATCAACACGGAGGAATTGATAGTAAATCTGAAGGTGGAAGGCAATATGGATAAAAAATTATCATGAAATCACAGATTTCATGATTCTAAGGAAAGGAATGATTCAAAACAATACAATAAGGAAAACAGACTTTAAAAATGCCAACCTAACTAACTCAGAGAATTACTAAGTAAGGCACCAGGGGAAACAAATTGAAATAAAAAGGGATTTCAAGGGTACATCTACATAGCAATGCTATTTCAGGATACCAGAGTATCCCAAAATAGCTATCCCGTGTATGTACAGCAAGCCCTTTATTTTGAGCTTGCTATTTCAACATCCCTGTAAACCTCATTCTACAAGGGGTAAGGGGCATTTCAGAATGGCGCTTTATTTTGAAATTTGGCACTGCCTACATGAAATAAGCTATTTCGAAATAGCATCGAAATATGATACGCAATTTGCATAGCTCAAATTGCGTATCTTATTTCAAGTTATTGTACAGTGTAGACACACCCCAAGAGACCTGGCAGTTTCTAAAGGAAACAAAGGCATAACTGCAAACTATCCCAATGTGAAGGAAAGATAAAAAACTGGCATGAGGACAATAGAACCCCATCAGGAGCTATTTAATGACATGGAAATCAAAAAGGAATCCTACCCAAAAAAAAAAAAAAAAAGAAAGACCAAGAAAAGTGTAGGTCCTCTACGTAGGGGGAAGGAGACCTAATAAAGGAATATTTTTTTCTTCCCGTGCCATGCTGTTTTCAAGGTAGTCAGATTTAGTCACCTGAACACCATAATATGCATCCCAGGATCTAAGTTCACTGACACTCCACTATTTTCTGAAACACTAACACTAAGAAATGACTGGGTATAAATATGCATAATTAAAATTTCATACACACTTGAAGTTTCAACGACAAGCTTCTTTCAGCCAGCTGCCATTCCCATGATAGCCATTGAATGAGGAACCATTTAATAAATCATGAATGGCATGGCATGAGGTGAATATGCTACACAGAAGACAAAGCTGAAGTAAAGAAAACGTAGCCAAGTGAAGTGGTATTGTAGATCATTCCTACCTGATGTGCAAGATGAAAATGTTGATGGTCAAATCTTTCCAACACTAAACCATGCTATTTAGCAAGAGGAAAATAATAATACTAATGAAGTACCAACGCAGAAAATGTACTTACCTGCCATGTAATAAATGACAGCAGATAAACATTGGTCATGAACACTAACCAGCAATAATTTAAGGAGGACAATATATTCCTACCTCGTGTATGCAAACAAAGGATACTGCATGACAAGACTGGCTGCCATTGTCAGAGTTTCAGAGTAATTAAACCTGTATTTACCCTCTATATGCCACCAGGGCACCCACTTTCAGCTTTCAACTCCAGTCATTACTTCTCAAGCAGAGACCCACCTGTCATTACCTTCTGACCAGGATTTTAAGACTGCAGTGCTCCCTATCTTACATTGCAATACCCATAGTAAGCCAGACTGTCTAAAAAAAGATTCATGTAGTGGAAATTCCAGAGGCAGGTATAAATATACAGGCATAAGAAAGGAGTACCAATCAAGAGTAAGGCTAGAGATAACGAGGTCAATTCAGTCAGGGAGGATGAGGCCCACTTCTAGCAGCTGATGTGGAGGTGTGAACACCAAGAGAGGAGAAACTGCTTTTGTAGTTGGCTAGCCATTCACAGTCTTCGTTTAATCCTCAGCTGATGGTATCAAATGTGCAGATGAACTGTAGCTCAGCAGTTTCTCTTTGAAGTCTGTTCATATGGTGACCCCTAGTTCTTATACTGTGGGAATAGGTAAAGAACAGACTTCAAAGAGAAACTGCTGAGCTACAGTTCATCTGCAAATAAATCTGGTAGTCTATAAGGTGCCACAGGTCTCCTTGTCGCTTTTGCAGATTCAGACTAACACGGCTATCCCTCTGATCAAAAAAAGATAAGAACATAAGAACAGCCATACTGGGTCAGACCAAAGGTCCATCTAGCCTAGTATCCTGTCTGCTGACGGTGGCCAATGCCAGATGCCCAGAGGGAGGGAACACAACAGGTAATCCTCATGTGATGCCTCTCCTGCCACCCATTTACAGACAAACAGAGGCTAGGGACACCATTCCTACCCATCCTGGCTAATAGCTATTGATGCACCAAACCTCCATGACTCTATCTAGCTTTTTTTTGAATCCTGTTAAAAGTCCTAGTCTTCACCACATCCTCTGGCAATGAGTTCCAAAGGTTGACTATGCACTGAGTGAAGAAAAACTTCCTTTTGTCTGTTTTAAACCTGCTGTCTATTAATTTCATATGGTGACCCCTAGTTCTTATACTGTGGGAATAGGTAAATAACTTTTCCTTATTCACTTTTTCCACACCAGTCACGATTTTATAGACCTCTGTCATATCCCCGTTTAGTATCCTCATTTCTAAGCTGAAAAGTCCAAGTCTTTTTAATCTCTCTTCATATGGGACCTGTTCCAAACCCCGAATCATTTTTGTTGCCCTTTTCTGACCCTTTTCCAGTGCCAATATATCTTTTTTGAGATGAGGTGACCACATCTGTATGCAGTATTCAAGATGTGGGAGTCCCATGGTTTTATATAGAAGCAATAAGATATTTTCTATCTTATTCTCTATCGCAAGGACAAGCAAGCATGGGAAGATGCTGGGCAGGCCAATAGCCTGTGTGTGGGAAGGGAGCAACAGGGTGGCTCACCTTCCCTCTGCTCCACACACATGCTGGGCCTGGCAGTGGCGGTATCCCACAAGGAGAGGACTTCTATCCCTGGCCGCTAGGTGTTGTGGGAGGTGTGTGCAAACAGCAGACACTGATGCTGGAAATGGTGCTACTGGGGTCCCCTCCTCTTCCTCACACTGGCAGGTTCCCATGTAGGGGCTTGGTGTCCTCCATCTCTCCGCACTTGCCTGGGAGTGGATACTGCTCTGAGAATGCAGGCATGAGCCTGTGCCATGTGCGGCACTGCTGTGTGGTTCCATGACCCCAGCCTCCTTAGTGGTGTCTTGTGGTGGAAAGGTGTCCCACCATGGAGGTAGGAGGAAGGCAGGCCTCTCCAGAAGCTCTGTGAGCAGGAGTGCAAGGTTCCATTGTGGCAGGCTCATTGCGGCTGTCTACTCCTGACTGGCACTCCATGTGCACATGCTGCTATGCGATCCCCAAGATATGGCCAAGCAAGGAGAATGCAGACCCTTGCCGCTCACCACCTCCCCCCACCTCTGTCTAGAGAAAATCATGGAACTCACCTGATGGGCCTTTCCTGGCCTTGTCCGAACCCTGAACGATATCCTGGGAGGGGAGTACTGGCTCTGGGATAGGATGACCTCCTGGCTGATAGGCATCGACTCTTGACTGACCTCGTCCTCCTCCTCTTCCTATACTGCCCCAACCTCCAGGAGGTTAATGATGTATGTTCTCCAGGCTGGAGTCCACGATGGGGGGGGGGGGTGTCAGCCGATAGTCAGGGCAGCGTGTGTGTGTGTGACACCCAAGTCTTTAACTGCTAAGACACAAGGTCCCGTTGCAGCGGGCAGCCTAGGGGAGGCTGAAGGGCACCCCGAGGAGTTTAACGTCCGTGTCTTTCACCGCTAGGATCAGGTCCCTTCACGGCGGGCAGCCAACAGGCTGACAGATGCCCCAGAGTTTACAGGGAGAGCTTATTACATCTCAGATTTCAACTGCTAGGATACAGGATCCCTTCGCAGTGGGCAGCCTAGGGAAGACTGAGAGATGCCCCATGGATCTGTCCCCTGGAAGCGACATGATCCAAACGCTCAAGCTTCTCCCTATATCTGTCCCTTATGACCGGCTGGAGTTCTTTTAAATTGTGCTTGGTTCTGTTACAGAAACTGAAAGAGTCAGGTTAAAGCTTAAACAGTTACAGGTTTATTAAAGAAGCTTATAAATCATATGGTTACAATGGCTATTGCTCTATTTCTTAACTGCTAGCAAATATAGATCTTAAAAATGGTTACAAAGAAAATAAAGATAGAAAATAGAAATAATGGTACCAAGTGACAGCTTAATCTTTAAAGAGCTCTAAGTCTATGTGTATACTTAAGACAAAGGACACGTCCAGGTACAATTTTTACCCCTTTCTGTGCCTCTCGACTCCAGCGTATCAGGCCAGGGCCGGTCCCTCAATTCCTAGGAAAGACGAATACGAGGTGGGCGTCCCCGTGGAACCTCGGGAGACCAGTCACCTAACCCGACCAGCAGATAGATGGTATATTGATGCTCAGAGTAAGTGTGCTGATGGACCCATCTTTATACCCATAGGGGCTCGTATCCTCTTTCTTATCTAAGATGCCAAATTGTGTTGGTCTGTCTTTGTGACGCCAGTTCTTACAAGGGAGTTGTGAACTTAATTTACACTTGTAAGAGAGAGATAACTAAATATTGAGAGTACTGGGCATTCTTTACTGGGTGGGAGATTCCTCCCCCCGGACGAGTGTGTGTTCGTATCAATATGGGTTTCAGTCAAGGCAGTTCTCGCAGCCTCGAGGTCAGCAATTGGCATATCTCTGTTTACAGCCATCCAGGGTCACAGCAGCCAGCATATCCACGCCTTCTGTCTATGCTTTAAAGACTATGCTGATGTTACTGCTCTGTGTGCCCTGTGTGCTCCAGGCATCTCAGAGAGGGGCAAACAAGATGTTACGGGGGGCGGGGGGGTTCCTGTCTGGCTACAGGGGAGGAGGGATTAAACCTCATTTTTTGAGGACTACAAGATCTTTCGAAAAAGGGGTTTATTTTTGAAAGGTCCCCATCTAAACTGCCGTTTTTCTATTGAAAAGCCCCATGTCGAAAAAACCGCAGCCGCCATTATGCAAATGAAGCACGGGAAATTTAAATCCCGGCTTCATTTGCAATTTCAAAGTGTCTAATTTACATCCCTTTTTCGAGAAAGGGATGTAGTCCAGACACAGCCTAAGAAGCCTGTTATTTCAAAATAATGTTAGTAGTGTAGACATGCCCCCAGAGACTAGCATATCTACCTTCTGTCAGACTGCAGCAGCCAGCTGGTCTGGGTCAAAATGCATATCGTTTTTATATTTGTATTTCTAACAATGCTCTGACTTTAAAAAGATGGTGATTTCTCTGGAGCCTCTAGAATATTAAATCTTGATGAATATTGTAGATTTCAAGTGGCATTGTAATGACAAGCCATATTAGCATATTAGATGTTCTGAATTACTATAACACTAGACCTGCAATAACCTCCCTAGAGCTTGTTTTTAGGGAAACAGGAGAACTATAACTTGCAGAAGGCTGTTTGGGAGCTTAAACATTCATTTGTGAGAGCTCCCTGCACCTTCCTATTTGGGTTGCTATGTGGTCCCATGATGGAGTAGGCATAGAGCCTTCCTCTTTAAAACCATTCAGGTGCAGAATACCATGGAGTAAAGGGTGTGTAATATACCCTACTGCCACATAACAAAAGCTTAAAATAAAAAGGTTTCCAGTATTGTCAAGGTAATGCACCTGATTCCCTTTCAAGCTGACCATGTACAGCTGGCATCTATAGTGCTTTCATTCTAACTTATCTTGAAGTCATTATCATGATCCAAACCTTAACAGTGGAATAGATTCTTTTTCAAAGCAGTGCTTTTAACAAATGCTTCCGTTTTCTCACCACACTGCCTTCCTCTCCTTGTTAACTCAAATAATCACTTATCATTCCAAAGGAATGAAATAGCAGTATATCATGCTTTGATGCCAGCTGTGCCTATTATTCTTCCACCCTGTTATGAGATGACAGTTACCCAAGCACAATGTATTCTTTCTCGATGTGCCTTTTTATCAGGAGTCTGTGGACATCTGTGACTGTCATTTTCCTGTCTTGCTAATTATCTGGAGGTTGTTTTAAGCAGAATATATTTTAAGTCTTCTTTGCTATTGTTTGGTAGAGAAGGATTACTTGATTTCTGGCCGATTTTTGTTGTGTACATTCATCCCAAAACAACTGAGTTTGTGCCACAAAAGTAGTTATTTCTCACAGTAGTATGGGTCCATTCCAGTCAGCCTATTAACCCCACTTTCTGACTTCTTCCTCACCTTCCCACGTTGATGGCCCACCACCTTAAGCCATAAAGCAGCAAAAGCAAGGTCTCCTTGTCAAAAGTTGCTAGCTAAGGCTTGCCATGCAGTCTCACTGTGGAGAGTTCATTCCTCAAAATTTCCCAATGTTGTCACTTCAAACCCTTTCAATTAAAAGAAAAAGCCATTATTTATAAAATAATGTCATGGGATACGCAATACAACAAACCACCTACCCCTATGGACGGGTCATGCTAATCAATATGACCAAGACACACAGGTTTAGCAATTTTAGAGAGAAAAGCTGGATAGTGAAAGTCTTTGATTGGATCAATTTTTGCAGGAGACACAGACAGGCTTCTGAACCACACTGAAGATTTTCAGGCCTGGCAAAGGTACTGTGAGCATCATAGCTAAGGTGGAACAGATTGTTTAGCATAAGTAGTTAGCGCACATTTTAAGGTGCCATTAAAGATAGAATGACCTATTAAAACTTCTGAAGTCATAAAATGAAGAAAGCATTAGTGAGTTACAGATTTTTGTAATAAGCCATACATCCAGTATTTCTGTTCAGTCCATATTTAATGTCTAACAAGTTATGAATTTGTCAGCTATAGAGGTGATCCTTTGGAAAATAAATGAACAGCAATGGGAGCCAGGCAGACAGGGCAATCCTGGATGGCACACATTTAATAGCTCCAGATGTATCACACAGCTTGGGGAAAGCATTGCAGATGTGTACCAGTTAAGCACATCTGAGTAATGGTATACCAGGCAGGAAGAAAGAGAGTAAAGCTTTAAGTCCAATAGAGGGGGAGCTGGTCAGCTGATCATAAAGTGGTGGGGTTCTGTCAGAAAGGTCTTCAAACTCTTTATTTCACCAATCTATAGTAATGGATTGGGATGATGGGGTTAAGAATATAGGACAGAATTATAACATCTGAAAGCTTATTGGTGCTTATTGGGTTGATCCAACTTTGCACAAAGTCAGAAAAAAAATATAAAGCCCACATCTTACAAAATGTATTTATGGGAAGGTGCAAGTAGGAAAGTTATCTCAGAGAGTGGATGATATCAAACTGGGTAGTAAAACAAACTCAGAGAAAAAGATTAACCAAGGCAGATCTAGTTGCTTTAGGAATGTGGATAACCAAAGTGCTTATGAGTTTACATTTAGTTGAGTTGAATGAAGAAAAGGGATTGCTTGAGACACACAGGAAGACTGTCATAATTGGAATATCACTGAAAGGTAGAACATTCTATTAGAAACTGGAAAGGAGTTTGAGAATGGAGCCTCTTTTTGTTGGGTTCAGGACTAGACAGATGCTAAGAGTAGTCTGAGCCATCTGGAATACTTACAGAAAGAAGGATGAGGCCCAACAAAATTGACCAGTCCTTAAAGATCTTTGAGGTTTAGGACCATTTCTTTGTCTGTTTACATCAGTTTGTCCATTTCTGAATATTAGTGACACACCATTGCAAAGTATGCAGCAAAAATATATCTAAAAGAACCAAAAGAGATTGGAAATCAAATGATTAAGTAAAAATAGGAAAGATCAGAGCTGTATGAACCTTACTGGATACCATGTAAAACAGACACATTTTGATATTTCACCATGTTTTTGAAGAGAGAAAAAAGTCACTGTCAAGATCATAACCAATGCACTGCTCTCATACCCAAAGATATAACTTCTTATCTTTATACTTGTCAGTGTATGACTGGAGCCATTTCACTTCTTGTAAATGTGATAGTATTTGTTGATCCAAAGAGAGTCAATACCATTTTGTGGATGACCCAGGAGAGGTATTAGTAAATAAACTCTTATTAGCAAATATCTTTTCCAACATATAGGTTAACTAATATGCTGATTAACATTTCACTGAATATTGTCTGTCCCTATTTCACTTTTTCACTTGCTTCACAGACAAAGGAATTATCAGAAGAATGCCAGTCATTTCTAGAGTACAATAAATGTGTAGTCTTGCTTTTAAGATTAAATGGAGGGATTTAGTGCCAGTATTGTGCCATGTGTCTTATGGCTAATGATAATTAATGTTTTGACAGTATTGAAAATTTGGAGGATGTTCAAATGGTAAATAATTTAAAAATGTGTCTCTTTCACTAAACATTTAACAAAGGGAACTTTAATCCTTTCTGCCTTCTCAAGGTAACTATTCAATTAGAGGAACTACATTTTTTTCCACTTCTTTCTGAATAGCAAGGCCAATTTGGAAAATTATCTATGAGCTCCCAGAGGATAGAAGGGACCTATTGTGGAATCACCATGGTCATGGATTAACCTCACAAGAGCAACTCATTGATAGACCACTTTGGTGGACCACTAAAGTGAAGTTACTCACCCTACGCAGTAACGACTGTTCTTCAAGGTATGTGTCCCCATGGGTGCTCCACTGCTGGTGATGCGTCATCCCTGGAGCTGCAGTTCAGAGCTTCTTCTTAGCAGTTGTCAGTCAGGCCATGAATTCATGGAAGACAGCCCGACCCCCCTTTCAGTTTCTTGTCTATGCCCGAGTAACTAAGACTTCAAGACGAGGGGAGGAAGGGAAGATCATGGAGCACCCACGGGGACATACACCTCAAAGAACAGTCGTTACTGCACAGGGTGAGTAACTTACCTTTCTTCTTTGGGTGATGTCCCCATGGGTGCTCCATGACCTTCCCTTCCCTTTGTTGGTGACTACAAAGCAGTACTCGACATGGATTCTGGAACTTGGAGTTACTGCTTTGTGGCAGAGGATCAAACTGCTGTAGCCACTGCTGTATCAGCTGCTAGTTGAGGCATGATAGCGTAGTGTCTGGTGAAGGTATGGTTGGATGACCAAGCGGCTGCCCAGTATACAGGCGACCCCCGCACTTACGACCTAATTGGTTCCTGGAGAACCACTGTAAGTCGAGCCAGCCACTGTCTGGATCGATTATAATTGTGAGGTTTGTGCTGAGGATGTTGCCATTGCTCTCGCTGCTATGTTGGCCATATCTATTGCTGACAGTAGTGCAGTAAGGGTGATGGTATGCCCCTTGTGGAGGTCTGCCCTGAGGATGGGCCTCTTGGTGTCTGGAAAATGTTCCATAAGTTCAGCCAGTTTAGATTAGTTGTCAAAATCATGGTTAGCTAGGAGTGCAGGGTAGTTAACTATTCTGAGTTGTAGTGTGTCTGAAGAGTATATTTTTCTGCCAAAGAGGTCTAATGTTTTGTGTTCTTTGTCATTGGGTGCAGATTTAAACTAAAGGGCTTTTGAGCATTGATTTGTTGTATCCACCACCAGTGAATTTGGTTGGGGATGGGAAAAAAGGAAGTCTAAATCCTTAGGAGGGACAAAGTACTTCCTGTCTGCTTTTTTGCAGGTTGGCTGGATTGGAGGCAGGTGTCTGCCAGATGTCATCGGATACCTCCATGATGGCTTCATCAATTGGTAGTGCAATCCTTCCTTGGGTGGAAGGACGGATGTTCTTTAGGAGACAATGCTGTTTCTCCTTTACCTCTTGAAGCTGAAATTCCTGGCTAGCGGCCACTCTTTTAAAAAGTTATTGAAATTGCTTCAAAGCATCAGTGGTGTGCATGTCCTCCGGAATTAGGGCTTATTCAGGAGATGAAGAGGAATTGTCCCTAGAGGCACAATGTGGGGCTTGTGTGTCGATGTGCTCATCTGGAATTTAACCCTCCTCTTCTTCCGACTCTACAGTAGTCAGGAGGGTGTGGAGGCTGCTGGAAGCCTCCTTGACAAAGTAGATGGGGCCATGGAGCCTATGGGGTCCCCAGTGCTCCCATGGGGCCCAACAGGGTGGGTAATGGGGATGAGGGTACAGCCACTCTGGGTACCACAGTGGGTGGTAAGATCTTTCACAGTAATTATGATATAGGTGAGATGTAGTAGGAGAGGAGTGTTGGGAGGAGAAAACACTCCTCTGATCATATTCAGCAAGTCTGGAGCATTCATGTAGTAACAGAGACCTAACATAGCCTGGAGATGTGCAAGGCGAAAATGGCACTGGAGAAGGTTCCCTCAATGAGGGGAGGGGAGGGGAGGGAAGGGAGGTGTCTGTCATTAATTTCAGGAGGTGGTAAGGCATGAGTGGCTCTGGCTAGCTCAGTGTGGTCAGCATGAGCTGACTGTGGTGCCTGTGCTGTAGCCTCCTAGGGAGGAGGCATCTGTAGTGATGTTTGCACACTGGTAGGTAGTGCCAAAGACCTGCGGGCCCACTTAGAACGCGGAACTGGCTGCTTTCTCAGCGCCGGGTCTTGAGGTGCTTCTTGCAGTGGTGCCAGGGTTTGCCGGTGTGATCTCTCCAGTGCTGACATTGAGCGTGTCGGCCCTGGGTCCGTGTGGGGTGCCGCAATAGGGGTGCCTGCCGAGGATCTCAGCACCGAGTTGCTGGAGGTTCCAAGCGTATCTCCCCTCCTCAGTATGGGGGATGGGTTAAGGGGCAGTGGCCTCACCAGAGATACCCTCTTCGTTTGATGTTTATGAGGCAGGGAAGAAGCAGACCTCTTCTTAGGCGGGTCTCCGGGGGGTGGAACAGGCTGCAGCTCCTCTGCAGGCTGTAGCGCCTTTTCAAAGAGTATCATATGGAGCCAAAGCTGCCGTTCTTTCCTGGCCCTTGCCAGGAGGCTGCAACAATGGTCACATTTCTGGGGTGCGTGTGACTCCCCCAAGCAACGCACACACAAATGATGCCCATCAAAAGCAGACAGGGGGTTGTTGCATTGTTAACACATTTTAAACTCTGGGGAGCACGGCATGGAAGTATGTGGTGACTGCTTGCTGAGTGTGCGGGCAGCTGAGGAAGCGTCCTTTAAAAATCTCCTTTTCATTTGTCTTTCTTTCTGGGCATTCTTTAAATAGTTTCCATGAAACTTGCAGGTGTTTCTGGCTTATTAGCAGAAACTTTTAACTTTTGGTTCTGTGCCCTTTAATTTCTGTTTAACTAACTTCCTCATTTTTACACAGTATCATCTCACGTTTTTCCCTTTCCCTGCACTAGTGAATACCCCAGGGCATTAAGAGTTATGAAACCATTTTTCTCAAATCTTGTGTATCTGTTAGATGTTACCCTGCTCATTCATTAATTTGCCAAAATGTTCCTAGCTAAAGAAAACTGTAGTTTATGAATATTCTCATCTACACAAGCTGGTTTTCATTAAACGCAGCACAGGAGTGATGGGTTTTGATCAATAATCAGTAGATCTCTTACTTTTCTTCTTTTGAGGGCAGCAGCAAAGAAAAAAATCACTTATTTAAAATTTTAAAATTATATATGACTTCCTTCTTTTCCCACAGATTGCATCCTGATCCATAAAATATGTATAAATGGTATTTTATTATTCATAATAATTGATGCATCCTTGTCTGCTGGTATATAGAAATTCAGAAGTGGTGGCTTTTTTGGTAAATAAATTCCTTAATTATGTGCATTACCTTTCAGAGCATACCAGGTATCAGATTATGTACCCGGATAAAATTGGCCTGATTTTAAAGGTGCTCAAAATCATTGTTTAAAAAGTGGAAGTAAAATCCTAGTGAGGAAAACAGAAAGGAACCAACAGCTTCTATTGACTTTAAGATTTGTAGGTATTCAATACTTCTGACTCATCAAGCCATTTTTATTTAGGAGACAAAATATAGATTTAGGAACTTATCTTTAGGGACCTACCTTCAAAAACCATGGTCAGTATGGAAATGCCTAAAAAAAAGGCCACAGAATTGAATATGCTCCAATAATTTTCCTCCCACCTCAGTGCACATGCAATGGCATATGACTATCAATTGCAGTAAATTCCTTGTTGTTGGAATATTTTACAGAGGGATCAAAGCCATCGCTTCATAATTTCAAATAAACCCCACTGCTGTGAATTCATTGATTTCTTTCCATGACCTTGAACATTCTGAATTATTTGGGAATAGAATATTTGCCTCCCCCCTGCCACTCGGCTGAGGTTTACTTAACGAGGTAATAGCACATTTCAGCAATTTAATATTGTAGTGATGACATATTTTTGGCTCTTTCCAGTGACTACAGTGGGAGTGACTCAATGTGCAGTGCTTTTAAAAAGTAGTCCATCTATTAATTTTGATGCTTAACTAAGGACCTAAGAACCATCTCATTATGTAAATTTTTGCCAATTGTTTATTCCTTTTCTTGTACCCTTCTTATAGGCCCAATCCTGAAAACATCCATGTATAACAGCAACTTCTTGTATACTCATCTCAATAATGATTTTTTCTTTAAAGAAACATACTTTAAAGAGTAAAAAACTTTGGGGATCCCCAAATACTTGAGCATGTTCTTTGCAGCATGAATGAAATTAGTGAGGGTGCGTCTACACAGCACCCTAAACTCAAAATCAGATACGCAATTTGCCCTACACAATATGCTTATCTTATTTCAAATCTATTTCAAAATAGCTTATTTTGGAATTTGGTGTGTCTACGCAGCGCCAAATTTCAAAATAATGCTCTATTTCAAGCCACCCTTTATCCATCATGCAACAAGGCTTACCGGGATGGTGAAATAGTGTGCCCGTTATTTTGAAAAATATTTCGAAATAACGGGTGGCTTGTATAGTCGCAGAGTAGCGACTACAGTGTAGCCATACCCAAAGTGAGACTCCAAAGGAAATTTAAAAACACCATGGGAAGAATTTCTTAGAGTCATGAAAGCAACAAAGTCCACTGACAATATAGAGTGCATCCCTTCTGAAGCTCATAATTTTCCATCATTGAAAAAAACCTCACCCCATAACCTAGTTTAACTGTCTGTCTAGCAAGTAAGCATTAGCACTGCCCCATTCATCATCTGTAAAAATAGAATTTGACCAGACCTGTGGGGGTTTTATTAGTTATTTATCATTCCTGAGATTTAGCTTCCAGCATTTATAGTCTGTAAAGCACTTTGCCATCCCATAATAGAAGTGCAAAATATGATTTTTAGTTCGTGCATATGCTGACTATCAGCCAAAGTCAAGAAGAAATTTCTTTTTTTGGTACAGTACTGTCCAATTAGTTATATTACAGGATGTGGCTTTGGAAGTATCTGACATTAAGGGTATGTCTAGACTACATACCTCTGGCGACAGAGGCATGTAGATTAGGCTACCCGGCATAGGAAAATGAAGCGGCGATTTAAATAATCGCCGCTTCATTTAAATTTAAATGGCTGCCGTGCTGAGCCGATCAGCTGTTTGTCGGCTCAGCGCTGTAGTCTGGACGCTCCGCGGTTGACATCAAAGGCATTTGTCGACCTCCCCGGTATGCCTCGTGGGATGATTTAAATCGCTGCTTCATTTTCCTATGCCAGGTAGCCTAATCTACATGCCTCTGTTGTCAGAGGCATGTAGTCTAGACATACCCTTTGATGCCTCACTGTATGGATCTGCAATGTGTTCAAATGTGGCAATTTCTTTGTTCCCAATTATTCTACATTGAGAAGATACTACTTTGTGTTAATTAGCCATGAGAAATGTTAGGTTATAGTGAAACATCTTTTCCTAAAAGTACAGGAAAGTGGCAAGCTATGATTAATTTTTATCTTTTTATCTGTGGGAATATCTGTGGCCAACCTAGGGAAGAAAAATGCCTATTTTCAAGCTGGCTCCCATGGTAACAAGAGATGGTCCAATTTATTCCACAGTGCTGTTAATCCTAGGGATCGAGATGGGATAGTTTTGAGCTATGATGGGCAGGGTAATTTTCTTTGGAGGTACTGCATAAGGAATTTGGATAGAAATACACTAATCTCCATTGCAAATCATGGCTAGACCAGGCCATTGAAAAACTCGTTAAACTAGACAAGCTAGGCAAACTCTTTGTTCATATTACATAGTGAACAACACAATACACTGAAAATGTGAGAGAGAAAGTCGACTTGTTATTGGTTTACTAACCCTGCCTTATAATCCTTTCTTTGCTTGATAAGTTATAGCTCAGCTTACCTGCTCTCTGCCTGTATTTTTACTGGAAAGAGGTTTCCATGGAACCACCACAGCTCATACAATTTAGCCACTCACCATCCTGGTCACCAATGACCTAAAATAATAGATGTGGACTGAAGCAAAAATGTTGGGAATCCAGTCTCTAAGATATATCTTTGCTCTCATTCCAGAGTTTTGAACTCTGCATATAAAAGAGATGGCATTAGAAGAAAATTGCTGCAGAGTATCAGTTATCCACAGTAAAGTGATCTACTAGAAGTCAGGTCTCTTAGGCAGTACTCTCTGCTCTTAATGCCAGCAATACATGAGACCACGAGGACATAATTCATACCTTCTACATATAAGTGGCATAGCCAGAAGGCCCCACTTGGGTGGGCCCTGACTTTGGATGGGTGGGCAATGATGGGGGTGGGGTTAGGCCCCAGCACCCTGACCTCCTCCCAACCGGAGTGCCAGGTAGAGCTGGGTAAGCCCCCATGCCTAGGCCCCACTTCCCAGCCAGAGTGCCAGGAGTAGCAGGGTCAGCCCTAGAATGCAGGACCAGCTCCCTGGCCAGCATGCTGGGCACAGAGGGATCATCCCCCACACCCAACCTGCATAGGTGGGCCTGGATGTAAAGTAGGTGGGTCATGGCACACTCAGGCTAACCTTTGGCTGTGCACCTGCTACACATACTACATTAGAGAACAGAAATTCATATATCACAATTGCTAGGATCAGAAGAGACACTTTTGTTAACAGATCTTAGAAATGGGCTCTGGAGAACTCAGGGGCAGGGCTATGGGAGATGGTTCCATGACTAAAGAAATCACATCTGTTGGAGTCATTTTGTTCAGCCTACTGAGAAGGATGGAAAGGCAAAGCTTGCACCAAAGTCTCACATAATTAATCTCAACTAGGAACGATCTTTTCATTCCCCCTTCTCTGATTTCTATTTTTTTTTTCAGGTAAATGCTTATTTAGAAAAGAGTTAAAATTTTTCTATTTAACTATCTACCCCCAAAAGTGTTACCTTCTCCTCAATGCAATCCATTCGGGATTCACTTCAAAAAGTCCCCTGTTGATGAAAGAAGACTTGATCTCTTTGCTCCCTGTGATACTTCACTTTATGCAACTGTGAGTTAGTTCTAGGACCCACAACAAACTCATTTGTTGGCACTAATCAATGCAGACAATCAGGCCCGAAGTGGCTCAAAGTAGACCACCAAAATCAATGCAACCAAAAATGTTGATGTGTACCAATGAAAGTTAACTTTGTGCATGAGTTCACTGATTTGTGAAATAAATTTTTGTGGAATTTAATTAATACCTGTGAGCCACTCTGAGATCAAGTGGAAGTCGCTATTCAAGTATAACACATCAGCATTATTATATCCTGTTGATACAATTTAATTATCAGTTAATGGGTAATAGCATATGTATCAAGGTATTTTTCTTATTTTAAGTTAACAGTGTTTGCTCCAAAAATAATTACTACTTACTGAGAATTAAAGAAAAATGCTTGGAAAAGTTTCTTTCAAAGAACAGATTACTAGAAAATGCCAGTCCTATACCCACTGAAAAGGGCCACATGGCCATGATGTGAAGTCAGTGGTTTATGATGTCAGTTGGAATAATCAATTTTGTTACTGTCCCACTCTCGAAAAGACATTCTAATGTTAATGGAATGAGATGGTGAAAGGCATGTGATGGAAGATTATCCAATAAGTTCTTGGACTTCACTGGAGGCAATTTTTTTTTACTTCAGAAGGTTGAGAAAGCTACTGGGGGGGGAGCTGTTTTAGATTTTATTTTAACAAATAAGGAGGAACTGGTTGAAAATGTGGAAGTGGAAGGCAACTTGAGTGAAAATGGTCATGATTCTAAGGAATGATAGAAGGGAAAACAGCAAAATAGAGACAATAGATTTCAGGAAGGCAGATTTTAGTACATTCAGAGACCTGGTAGGTAAGATCCCATAGGAAGCAAAACTAAGAAGAAAAACAACTGAAGAGAGTTGGCAGTTTTTCAAAGGGACATTATTAAGGGCCCAAAAGCAAACTGTTCCATTGAGCAGGAAAGACAGAAAGTATGGCAAAAGACAGACTTGGCTTAACCAGGAGATCAAGCATGATCTAAAAATCAAAAAGGAGTCATATAAAAAGTGGAAACTAGGTCAAATGACAAAGGATGAAAATAAACAAACAATACACCTATGCAGGGGCAAGATTAGAAAGGCAAAGGCACAAAACGAGCTCAATCTAGCTAGAGACATAAAGGGTAACAAGAAGACATTCTATAAATATATTAGAAGCAATAGAAAGACCAAGGACAGGGTAGGCCCACTGCTCAGTGAGGAGGGAGAAACAATAACAGGAAACCTGGAAATAGCAGAGGTGCTTAATGACTTTTTTGTTTTGGTTTTCACCAAGAAGATTGATGGTTACGGGATGCCTAACATAGTGAATGCTAGTGGAAATGGAGTAGGTTTAGAAGTTAAATAAAGAACAAGTTAAAAATTACTTAGAAAAGTTAGATATCTTCAAGTCACCAGAGCCTGATGAAATGCATCCTAGAACACTCAAGGAGCCGATAAAGGAGGTATCTGAGACGAGCTATCATCTTTGAAAATCATGGAAGTCAGGAGAGATCCCAGAAGACGGGAAAAGGGCAAATATAGTGCCCATCTATAAAAAGGAAAATAAGAACAACCCAGGGAAGTACAGACCAGTCAATTTAACTTCTGTGCCAAGAAAGATAATGAAGCAGGTAATTAAGGAGCTCATCTGAAAACATCTGGAAGATAATAAGGTGATAGGTTAACAGCCAGCATGGATTTGTAAAGAACAAATCATGTCAAACCAATCTGATAGCTTTCTTTGATAGGATAATAAGTCTCGCGGATAAGGGAGAAGTGATGGACATGGCATACATAGACTTTAGTAAGGCATTTGATATGGTATCGCATGACCCTCTTATCAATAAACTAGGCAAATACAACTTAGATGGGGCTACTATAAGATGGGTGCATAACTGGCTGGATAATAACTATTCTCAGAGAACAGTTAACAGTTCACAGTCATGCTGGAAGGGCATAACAAGTGGGATTCCACAGGGGGTCTGTTTTGGGACTGGTTCTGTTCAACATCTTCATCAACGATTTAGATGATGGCATAGAGAGTATGCTTATTACATTTGCAGATGATACCAAGCTGGGAGGAGTTTCAAGTGCTTTGGAGTATCTAATATATAAAGGAGAATGTTTGTATGTTTGTGTGCTAATAACTTGGACACTATAAGAGCTACCGCAACCAAACTTTGCATAGGATAACCTTTTATCCAGGAGAAAGTTTTAAGGTACTGTGGGAGGGAAGAGATGAGAGACTGATGCCTCTCCCTGGGGCTGCACGGAGCTTGGCAGCGAGGGGAGAAGCGGCTTCCCGGGGGTAGCAGCGGGGACAGTCCCTCACTAAGGCCAGTGGAGGGACAAGGAAGCGGAGGGCGGGCTCAGGCGCTGGCGGCAGGCATGCAGCTCTCTTCCCCTTCCCTCCCCTCAGGCTCCTCACCTCAGTTATATCAACTGTCAACTTATATTTCAACAGTGTATACTGACAAAGCGCAAGGACAGTCACTTAAAGTAGTTGGAATTAATTTGGAGACATCTTGCTTTTCACATGGACAACTCTATGTTGTGCATTCAAGAGTTGGAAGTGGACAAATTTTGTACATATTTGTTAAGAATAATGAAGCAAAAAATATAGTTTACAATAAAGTTTTTGATGATAATATGTAAAATTGGTTGTTTTATACTTGTTTTATATATATTTTAATCCCTATAGAACTCAGTGCAACTTTTCTACCATTCAAAAAACGATAATGGACTACTGTTTTTCTAAATTTTGTTTCTCCACTTTCCTGAGCAACGCCGGGTAACTCCCACTAGTAGGGTCATAATTCAAAATGATCTAGACAAACTGGAGAAATGGTCTGAAGTAAATAGGATGAAGTTTAATGAGGACAAATGCAAAGCATTCCACTTAGGAAGGAACAATCAGTTTCACACATACAGAATGGGAAGTGACTATCTAGGAAGGAGTACTGCTGAAAAGAATTTAGGGGTCACAGTGGACTGCAAGCTAAATACGAGTTAACAGTGTGACACAGGTACAAAAAAAAAAGCAAACATGATTCTGGGATGCATTAACAGGAGTGTTGTGAGCAACTCATGAGAAGTCATTCTTCTGCTCTACTCTGCACTGATTAGACCTCAATTGGAGTATGACGTCCAGTTCTGGGCACCACATTTCAAAAAAGAGGTGGGGAAATTGGAGAAGGTCCTTAGAGAGCAACAAAAATGATTAAAGGTCTAGAAAACATGAGGTATGAGGCAAGGCTGAAGGAATTGGGCTTGTTTAGTTTGGAAAAGAAAAGACTGAGATGGGAAATGCTAGCAGTTTTCAGGTATCTAAAAGGGTGTCACAGGGAGGAGGGGGGAAAATTGTTCTCCTTGGCCTCTGATGATAGGATGTAGGCGGCTTGGCTTCCCGGAGGTGTTATTCCTCCTCCGCATCAGTGGGTGGCCACTCGCCCCACTGTACTGTCCCTTTAAGCCAAGCCCCAGGTCCGTGCCTAGCCTTCCTTCAGGCGGGCGGCACACCACAGAGTCTGTTTATCTATATATGTACATAGTCCCGGCCCTGGTGCAGGGTGGGCGGCAAGTCCACAAAGTCCCGGTTGGGGATAGGCCAAGCCCTGGTTCAGGGCGTGGTAACAGACAAACACAGAGTTAGTTTACAATCGTGCCAGGCCCTGGTTCAGGGCGGGGCAACAACCAACCACAGGCAGTTTAAAGGGAGGCCAGGCCCTAATTCAGGGCGTGGCAGGAAACAGTCCCTGGAAGTTTATACAGAGTGGCCAGGCCCTTGCTTCAGGGCGTGGTGCCAAACAGTCAGTTCAGGAGGCCCGGATGCTCAGTCAGGGCAGGGCAACAAGCAAACAGTTTACAAGTTCAATTAGTCCTGGCCTTCGGTCAGGGCGGGGCAACAAACACACACAGGTTTGGGGGCTCCTTGTTCAGGTGGGATGCGGGCTAATCGCCTGTGGCAGTGGCGAGGGGGGCAGACTACCACCCGGTAGGTGGGTGGCAGGGGAGGCGCAGGCCCACCCACTCCACTGCACCCCAGCCCAGGGCCCTAGGACCAGAAATGCAGGCTGCTACAGGCTCAGCAGGGGCTCCAGCCCGAAACGCGCCGGCCTTGGGGCCTTTAACAGCCCCCACTAACTCCTGGGCCACTTCCTTTCTCCCCCTCAGCTGGTACCTGAGTTTCTAGTGGCGTAGGCAGGGAGTCCAGGGTGGTCTCATCCCACTGAGGTCCCGGGGGTCCCGTCCAGTCCTCTGTGGCTTGCAGGTCGGCAAGGCTCAGCTGGTCTCCTGGTGCAGGCTGGGTCAGGCGTCTGGGCCAGTCCATAAGGTCAGGCTCTGTTGGGGTCTCAGGCCAAGCCTCTGGCCTTGGCAGCGGCGGCAGCTTCTCCCGGTTCCTGGACAGGGGCTTGGGCACGGAATCCGGCTGGCCCTCTGGGTCCCCTGCGGGTTCTGCTAGGGTAAGCAGCCGGGCCTCAGCCTCCCAGGCAGGTAGCTGGTAGTTGGCCTCTGGCTCTCAGAAGGTTGGAGGCCCGGCCCAGGCCAGGCCTCGGTCACAGCCTCCCAGGCCGGGAGCAGGTAGTCGGCCTTGGGCTTCAGAAGGGTTAGAGGCGCAGGCCAGGCCTCAGTCTCAGCCTCCCAGACTAGGAGCCCCGAGCAAGCCTCTGGTCCCTCTGCAGGCTCGGCCCCCACTGAGGCCGCTGGCTGGGCTTTTATAACTCTGGCCCTGCCCCCTGGCTTCCAGTCAGGTGGCTGGGCGGGGTCAGCCTCAGCCCAACATGGTGGCCAGAGGGGTTCCTCCTCCTCTGCGTCAGTGGGCAGCCACTCCGCCCCGCTACATAGGACAAGAAGCAATGGACTTAAACTTCAGCAAGGGAGATTTAGGTTGGATATTAGGAAAACTAAAGACCCTGACAGTTAGGAAAATACTGGACTAAATTGCCTAGGGAAGTTATGGAATCTCCATCACTGGAGAGATTTAAGAGCAGGTTAGACAGACATCAATCAGGGATGATATAGACAGTGCTTGGTCCTACCATGTGGGCAGGGGACTATAGCTGATGATCTCTCAAGGTCCCTTCCACTGCTAGTATTCTATGATTCTATGAAAAAAGCACATATTTTAACATTTATCAAACAAAACATGAAGATAAAATTACAAAACTTGAGGATGAAATATGGGTTAAAGTTTAACTTTGTAGATTTTCTCTATTACAATAGCAGAGCTCATTAGCTTTCTTGGACTGTGTTATACCCTATGATCTACAATAAAAGATGGTAATTAGGGTTTTTTTAATTCCAAAGCCATACAAATTCTTGTTAAATAAATTCTAATGTAGTCAATCATCTTGCAAATACCTTGAGTTAACAGCAGGGCTCCATATAGTTTGATAGCAAGCACTGTAGACACAAGTGTAATGATAATTAAAAAGTAGCATACAGTAAAGATTTAACAAAAACTTAATTAACTTCAGAAATGTCATCCATATATGGTGTGTAGAAAGTAAATGTTACATTAGCAAGCCAAAATTATGGTTAGTGGCACTTAAGGTGTCAGCAGGGCAGACTACATCCACCCAAATCCTTAAAAGAATGGAAATAAGATGGGGAAAGACTTATGCATTCCTTTCCATCTCCAGACTGTCTACAGCATGGTTGCTAACACTGTAACACTCCATAGACTTTCACATTCATTTCCAGTAAATTCTCACAAGCAATATGTACCTCAACTTGCACTTTAGCACAAAACTATAACCATGACTTCATGTGCTTTTATTATAAGTGGAACTGGTAGCAACAACTGTAGTTAAGGTTGCCTAAGATTTCTCATTATAAAACTATGCATTGAGTAGACTTCATGGGGTCAAATGTAACATGACTTTTAACAGAACAAGCTACTACTCACTGTGAGAAAACAGACAGACACTGAATCTAAAATGTGTAAGACTTCTGATTATAGCTTTCCATAACATTTTAATGAAAGTACTTTTGTAGAATCAGATAAGCTCCTGCGTATCGATATTCATTATGAAATATTGCCATTGGGTAATGCATTTATTAATTCCACTATAGCGGATGACAGGAGCAGAACACATACTCTGGCTAACATTAGTATATTCTTTAACACTATCTATTAGGACACTAATATTTGCATACACTAACTACAACATAAGCATTCAGACAACCCAACAAAAAGCTGGAATGTGAGCTTTCTGCTAACACTATCCATTTAAGTGGACTGAACAAAAAGGGCTAATGGATTCTGTCAATTTTAAGTCAGTCCCTCAGTCTTATTTCAGTGTATTTTTTTTCCTTTGGGATCAGTTCAGCTTTGCTTTGAAGTTCATAAAATAATTATTACACAACCTAGTCAAACTTCACTCCTTCAGAGTCTTTTTGGTCTCTCATGGAAACATCCAACATAATTAGCTAATTTTGTGCACACCCCATTATCTACCAATAAGACCAGTCTGGCTTCATACTATGTCATACTTAAATATAATATTATGACAGAAATCTGATGAGAAGTGCTGAGCTTCCCTGTTACCTACTATTGAAGGTGGTGGAAATCTTCAGTTTCAACTGATTTAATGAGACTTCTGCTATTGTGTAGTCAAAATCCCATGAGAGCGTCTTTTGAGATTTCATCAGCATTGAACACAAAGCTAACTCTGACAGATCCTCAAACCCAAACTCCAAGCCCTAAACCAAGTAGGATCCTGATTTGCGTCCTCATACAGTTTCCTTTGCCCACATCTGTTCATGTCCTAGGACCATAATCCGCATTCAAAGGATTGAAAAGCCACTACAATTAGCAGCCATGCTACTTAGCCTCTTCAGAATAGAGTGGTTAAATATGTACAATTTTCTAAACATTCTTCCTGCACAAGATTTCTCCAGACTTTTGCTTCTCCCTGCAGGGTCAGCAAAGTCACATAACAAGGCTTTACCATTAACCTTCAAGAAAACTCTATTTTTCTTACTATTTAACTACAATCCCTACCACATCCCCATACCCTACGTTAAGCCTTTGGTCTACAATCTGCCCTTTAAAACCCATCTTTAATTGTTCTCTTACCTTCTGATATTTGGGTAAGTTTTTATATATCTGAATACGACATTCATACAATACAAAAGCAGAAGTTCAACCAGGCCATTTGATACCGCAAAATTACTGATTAACGAAATGAAGCAAATCACTTATCCTGCATTCCTTTGTTAATCTATATTGGAATTATTCAGGTTATAAACCAACAACGTCATTCAATGACAAATTGTTAAAATGATATGAATGTTGTTATATTTAGGAGTACAAAAATCACAGAATTGCAAAGATGAGAGGATAAGTTTTGAGTTCCATAACATGTGGTATAATTTTACGAAGCCAAATCCTGCTATGGACATTCTTTGCTGCTTTCCCGTATATAAGAGACTATCCCCTGAAAAGTTACAATGTCACCCCCTAGCCTATGTCTATTTTGATACCTACAAATCACTCTTTTTTGGCATTGACTAGGAAAGTCATAAACTGTGACTTCTGCTTTTCTGTTACACTACGCATTTTATTGTAACCTTATGGTTTCCCCCACCATTCAGGCTATGTCTACACTGCAGAGCTTTTCCGGGATACCAGATGTATCCTGGAAAAGCTCTGCTATGTCCAAGGAATGCGTCTGCTTTTCCAAAAAAATTTCAAAAAAGCAGATGTGTTTTTTCCACATCCCTGTAAACCTCATTCTATGAGGAAGAAGGGATGTTCCAAAAGAGATGTTCCATGAGGGATGTTCCGTGTAGACGGGCCAACTGTTGGAAAAGCCTCTTTCAGAACAAAAGCGGGAAAAGATATGCCAATTTTCTGACTTTTCTTTGTAGTGTAGACATAGTCTCACTCTCTTTGAATGTTTTATCCACTTGTTGCATCTGGTATGACATAGATTGAGTTCTCGGAGGCAGGGAATTCACTGCCAAATTTCTATACAGTGCCTTGTACAAAAGAGACTTGATCCTTGACAAAATTCAAAGATGCTACCATAACAACAGATACACAGCCATTTACTTCATTGACACTACTTATGAGAGAAAGATGAGCAGGATTTGGCCTAACGATATTCAATAATAACCTCCTTTTTAGTTGTGCTGAAAGCAAAATTGATTTTCTATCAACATATTTCAGAATTACTGGCTACACAATGTGATTTTTCTAGTTTTACTTGTCTTAGTCTTTACCGTGTTTCTGAAAAGCATAGTTTATAGCTAATATAACAAGCTATATTAGCATAGTCTGCAATACCTTAAGTGCACTGCACTTATTCTTTCTGGGGCTTCAGGTAGCAATGTTATGCATGGCCAGAGATACAATTCAATTTATTATGCCTTATATAAACTACATATTGGGTGCATCATATAATTTATATGAATGTATCTTGTTTATATACTCAGTGAATCCTCCTTCACTGAGATTTAAAAAAACCGAGAAGTACTTGTTGGAATTGCAAGCATACATTGTCAAGTGTTTGGGTCTTTCTTTCAATTAATATTAGTCAAAGGCCAAGATTCATACCTACAAGTGTCCAAGAGCCAGATTCTATATATTTTACATGCAAACAAGTGCTCCCTAAGGAAATCTCATGGTGCTGCTTGTCTGAGAAACATCAACAAGCTTTGGCTGTGAGAGCATAAATGAAGAACCCAGAGGTGAAAGTGGGCCAGTATGGGCTGGCACTACATACTGGTAAGAAAGTAGTTGCCGGTACAGGATGGTACACAGCCAGCATTAAAGCACTGAAACAGCAGGACTACAAGGATCATACCAGCAGGGTCACTGTGTGCATGGGGGAGGGAATAGCCTGACAATTTAAAAGGGCCTGAGGCACCCAGTCACTGTTACCACTACTGTGACAGCAGCCAGATCCCGAGGCCCTTTACATCACTGCTAGAGCACCAGGTGGCTCACTCTAGGAAGTGCTGAAGGCCTGGCTGGAGGAAGCTGGCTTCCCAGCCCTGCCCCTTCTGTCTGAGGCCCTGCCCCTTCCAGGGGTCCTGAGCCAGTAAGAAATTTATTTTACTTTCACTCCAGAAAGAACCCGGCTTTGAGTTTTCACAGTACTGACTACAAGAGCTCTTTATGTGAATTGAAAGCTGCTGCAGCACCCCTCACATTTCATTTTTTATTTCAAGTGTTGCATGTTCTCGACTATAGCAGCTCCCAGCAATAAATTTTGAAAGGAGTTATCAAAGAAGTTACACAACAAACGTCATCCATGTGTTACTTTAAATATAATTTTGGATTATAAGTGGAATTCTGTGAAACTGAACTGATTTTAATGTTAACCTTCATGAGTAAGGGGAGTACATGGATTCCACTGTTTGTTTTTATATTTCACTTTGTTTTTTATATTTTTATTTTATATTCTGAAATGCTTTCAAAAGCCTGATATAGTTCCAAAATAATGCAAAGTCTGTTTTTTTTATTGTATTTCTGTTCTACGACAGTGAAAAAAAATCAATGACAAAGACCAGACCCTTCATTATTTTAGTCCCAAATATGGCTTCCTTCAGAAAAAATAAGGCACATGACAATACAATACATAAAACCTGAAAGTCCTAGGTTTATTTGAATTCCTCCAGAATTTAAACGTACAACCCTACCGATGACCATTATACTTTGCTACAGAGTGCATGCAACACAAAAAGCAGAAAGAACCTTTATGAATTGAAAAATAAAAAGTTCTATTCCTTTCATATTTATATGAACAATCATACTGACTTCCAGGAAACAACTCACATAAAGGAGATGAACAATATTTGGCTCATATGTCTTGCAATTACTGTACCTTATCAAACTCAATTCATTCTCTTTTAAGTCTCCCTTCTTGCAGTGGACAATCATCCTCCAGCTCCTTGATTATCCCACCTCTCATTTTTCTTGACAATCTGACAGACAACTTTAAAAGTTGATTAGTCAGAAATCACAATAAAACCATCATCTGACTTTTTATAATGCACTATTCACTATACAAATCTTACAAGTTCAAAACTAAATACAAGAAAGAATATCTAGTTTCACATTCTCAAAGGCACTGAGAGTGTTGTCTGTTTTACTGTGTAAAGACTAAGTCCAAAGTAGTGGGTTTTACTTCCATTGTAAAGGCAATGAGATTATCGGTAGTTCATATATTTTGTTGTTCTGAGTACCACAGATATGGATCAGTTACTAACAAAGCTCCATTTCCCATTCTTAAAGATTGTTGTCAATGTTGGCAGGCCTAAAATTAATCTACCATCACATGATTACTTTTTGGAAGGATTTATTTTTCAGACACTCTGTCCTATTTCTCCATTACAGTTGCCCTTGAAAATATTTGAAAAACATACCCTCGCGGCCCATTTTTAAAAAGTCCAAAAGCTAAAAAGTTTAAGCTAAGACACAGCAATAAAATTCCAGAATTATACTGAAGAAAATAACATTAAAAGCGGTTCTTGAACATATTTCTTTCAAAAACCATTGCAAAAATCAATTTTTAAAGCCCAATAAAAGTATAATTAACATTTTTTCATTTAGGGTCCATTCTTTCCTCCATCAAAAATAACAGGAATTTTTCCATTAACTTAACTCTGAGAAATATTGGAGCATTAATATACAACACCTAGAACTCCCAAGTGAAAAGCAATCCAGGATCAGTCCCTTAATATAGAAATGCCTTGTGCAGCTTATTTGAAAAGATGTACTTTTGCGGGGCTTCATCTCCCCCACATACAATCTAGTTCAGCAAAGCAGTTCAGTAGATGCTTAATTTTAGACATGTGCAACTGAAGACAATACAGTTTTCACCTTCAGTCTATCAAATCTTGAATTCATCTGCATTTCCCAGTGTTTCATTTTTCCTTAAACATAAAGGGTGCGTCTGGACTGGCAAAACCTTGACACCTGTCTACACTGGCCGCTTGAATTTGCGCAAGAGCACTGACGTTCTACTGTAAGAAATCAGTGCTTCTTGCGCAAATACTTTGACGCTCCCGCTCAGGGATAAGCCCTCTTGTGCAAGAATACTTGCGCAAGAGAGCCAGTGTAGACAGGCACCTTAATTTCTTGCTCAAGAAAGCCCGATGGCTAAAATGGCCATCGGAGCTTTCTTGTGCAAAAGCGCGACTATACTGGGCATGGATGCTTTTGCGCAAAAGATGTCTTTTGCGCAAATGCATCCGTGCCAGTCTAGACGCTCTTTTGCGCAAATACTTTTAACAGAAAAACTTTTCCGTTAAAAGTATTTGCGCTAAATCATGCCAGTCTAGACGCAGCCTAGGATGCCTAGCACTCTATCTTCACCAGAAAAAGTTCCTGTTTCCATCGAGATCTATATTCCATGTATTTCTATTCTGCCAAGATCAATGAAAATACTTAGGATGATCATATTTCCCTATGGTGAATACAGGAAATCTAGTAAAATTACTTATATTCATGAGCGTTAAATGGCCATCAATCATACAAATGTTCAAATTAACATCACACTGACTGGAGCTCCTATTGAAAGAAATACTGTGTTGCTGGTTCTTTTTATTTACTGTCTTATTTTTTAGGCTTTAGGGTTAAAACAGGGAGGAGTGACACATACACACATTCCCAGTGCACCTCTCTTACATGAAGGGGACCAACTGACCTGACCCTTCCTGCATGATGATCTCCTCCCTCCCCACCTGGCTGGGTCCCTGAGGTACTTGGCATAGTAACTCCCTGGGGCAACATGTGGAACACACATGCACGGTCATACGCTCCCCAGATTTCAGCCAAGGTTTACACCAGAATGTGGCCAGCAGTAGCCTTTCAGCGCTGTGCAGGAGGGAAGGGATGGGAGCCAATTCCAGCCCCAGTGAGCTAAGGAGGAAGGGATGATTCTGCAGAGCTCATCTCTTTCTCACTACCACTGCTCCCATGTGGCTGGAAGCAGCTTGTCCCTTCCTGCCCCCACAGCATCAAAAGGCAGCTACCACCACCAGGCTGCTACTGGCCACTGACTTCACACAGCCAACTCCTGTTCCCAGGACACAGCACTGAGCAAAAAGGGATTGAGCCACACAGATGTATTGTACATCAAGACCCAGGAAACCTGACTGGAAGAGCCCCAGTCAAAGAGGTAGTTCAGCAGAGGAGGGTGCCGAGGGGATGGAGCAGCCCCAAATTCCCAAGGAAAAGGACCCAAGGCTAGACAAAGGGGAGGGCAGGTGAAGAAGCTCCCAGGGGCTGCAACTCCAGAGCTTAGCTGAGGGGCAGAGAGGTTTCCCCATGCCAGCACTGTGTTGGGCTTTGGCACATGCACGGTTCAGCTTTTACTGGCCAGCATTCTCCTAGGACACCAGCTCAGCCAGAGGCAGTGGGGGGAGGAACAAGCCTGCCAGCCAGGCTGTCGGTGAGCTCGGTGCTCCAGTCAAGGACTGGTTCTCCGTGCAGTGCAAGGAGCAGGATGCACTCCAGAGCCATAGGGAGTGGGGGTGGGTATTGAAGTGGCAAAGCAGGCAGAGGCCAGCGAGAGGGGAAGCACATAAATGGCTGATGGGTGAATAGCAGAGGTGGTACATAAGTGGCTGCCACCTGGCTATGCTCAGCAACCATCTCAGCCAGTGCAGGCTAGAAACAGGATTGGAAGGAGGGCCCTGCTGGCCAAGAGTTGGCATGCAGCGGGGGCTGTGCTGAAGTACCAGCAGGAGGAGCATCCAAACCTAGGCACTGCATCTTTGCTCTATCACCAACCTTGCACATCCACCTCCATTGTCGGCCACTGCCCCCCTACCCTCATGGCTGCTGGGTAGGCAGCTATTGAGCAGGGATCTGCCCAGTAGCAGGACCCATCAGTACTGATGAGTGGGAGACAGAATATACAAGACAATTTGCCCATTTGTAAGAAAAAGTTGGAACACCTACAAGAGTGTCCCTTTAAAAACAGGACAATCTGATCACCCTAAAAATACTCAACACATTCTACAAAACCCCACAAAACACACGATATGCATCCATCTCCTTAAGCTTCTGGAATACCACTTGATTTTTTTGTGATGATTACTCCTCATAAGGAGTTGGAATTAGACAAAGACAGTGGCTTTTTTTTTTTTTGAGTAATGACTCATTGATGCATACTTTCAGGAAATTCTTCCTTTAGTAATGAGGGTTTTTTATAGGTTCTTGGAGCTCTGCTCAGTAGTAAAAGCAATAATTTTATAATGCCACTTCTGGTCACTGAGGATTGTTATGAGATAATAAAGCTTTTGTGGTTTTGTTCAAAGATGTGTCTAGATGTCCATTCATCATTAACCTATTGCCAATTGCGCCAGGTGGTCTTTTGAGTTTCTTGCTTTATTTTAGATTTAAACTCATCACCAAAACTCTCTTCCTCTTTCTTTCCCATACATGTGTATTTTCACACTTTTTGAACCTGTTATGTTCATTGTTGCAGCAATCAAATATATTGTCGTGGTTATTTTTAGTTTTAAATATGTGAGAGCTGCTCAGCTCCAATAGTGGAGGGGGCCATATAAGTATTTGGACAGGTACAACACTTTAAGATGCAATTTCATCACTGGCTTAACTTCAAATCTGCTCATAAATCTTGTAATCTCGAATGCTATTTGGCTTCTCCAAAACACTGAATTATACTACATGCATACCTCTAAAACTAGATTTTTTTTTTTTTTAATCCAAAAGATTCTGAAGTTAACATGCTTCTGCAGTGGAGCTTTCTAGCCTTTTCACATTTGAATGTGAAGATAGACTAAAAAAGAAGCCTGTGGATTCAGGGACGAATCAGATATAGATGTCACATTTAGCACCCATATTTGACAAGTTGCTTTTGCAAGGTTCTACCATGTTTGGAGAAGGGGCCACTCCTAATTTTACACATGGGGCTTGAATCTGAACTCCTCAAAATTCAAAGATATTCATGTCTGGAAGTCCATCTCATAGACGCAGGAAGTAGGAGTGCGGGCAGGGGGCTGAGGGAAGGGATAAGAGGTCCTGCAGCCCCAGCTTCCCTGCACTTAGGGCGTGGCTCCTCTGACTTCTCTAGCACCCCACTTTTTGATATGGTCATTCCCACATGCCCATTTTGTATTTGTTCCAATATTTTCCATCTCACCGGGGGAACTACAATATGTGTTCCCTTCAAGAGCTCTCCTGAGATCACTAAAAAGTCATTTATATAGAAGAAATACATAAATACAGGTGGGAAGTGCTGATTTTCTCTTCCTTGTCACTTGTGTCATTATTTGCAGCCTATCATCATTAGCTATTTCTCTCTCCAATTCATCCAGTTTGCCTAGAGGTACAAACACATGACACGTCTCTCATTGTCACATGTGTGTTCACTGCTTGTTTCAGACAGTGCATCTAGACTGCAGGGTTTTTTCGGAAAAAACAGTGGCAGCACCCGGAAGTAACTGCTAACCGAATGCCCTGCCTGAAGTGGTTCCGGGTGGCCTTTTATGTGGGAATGCATCCAATGAGCGTGGACCCTTTCTTTCAAAAAAAGCAGATTGCTTTTTCGATGCACGTGTGCTGTGTGGACGCTCTCTTTCGAAAGAAGTTTTTTTGGAAGAGATCTTCTGAAAAAAGCTTCTTTTGAAAGAAGCTTGCAGTCGAGACGCACCCAGATTGTCAGGCTGTGCATTATCAAATGAAGCATATGTTGAAGTGTGTCCACCATTGCTAAATAGCATCCAGCATGGAAATCCAGGGTCACGTCCAACACTTCCTCTACATTGTCCTTGTACTGTGTTGGCTACAAACTCTACTGAGCTTATACATACTCAAGGATAAAATGCGTGGGGAGGTTGTATGTATGGGCAAATTATGAGGGGAGGGAAGTATGTGTGGTGAGGGTTTTTCAGGAGGGGCTACCCTAGGAGAGTTCCCTCCCCACCACTTTTGTGCATAGATCTTCTCTGGAGCTCTCATTGTCCTAGATTCATATGAGACAAGCAACCAATCCAGGGTAACAGTATTGCCCCAAGCCGTTCTTTTTATGGAAGGTTTGATGTCTTTCAAATGGGTGAAAAAATTGGAGCCCTGGAGCTGATGTCAGAATGTGCTGAAAGTGACTGAACTCTTGTGCTCTGTCAGCCATGCTCATTCATTGACCTATGCAGTGGAGATAACTTAGCTGAGTTGCGAAAGCCATTTAATTCAGTCTGAATTTGCTAACATAATTCAGTATGCCTCGCAGCCTTTGAATGTCCTTTTTATCTTCAGATTTTGGCATGTATGATGTTGCTTGAATCTTTGTTCTTCAGGCAAAGATTCCCTAGGAGCTTAGGGAATCTTGCTCCCAAGTAGGTTGTTTCTGTTGTCTCAAAATGACATTTGGATTTATTCCGTTTTAGGTTATTAGACTGCACATTTCCCAGTACTCCCCTCACTTGTTCCTGATGTTCAGCAACCATGCTATTCCAATGTCTATCTTTTATATTGCATATGCCATCTGTGCTCATTTTAAATAGCCAATCTTTTGAGTTTTTATGCTTCCTCAGTTGTTGGGCTTAGAAACAGCTTTTCCTTTTTTCCCCCCACTTGAAGAGTCTTTCTACACTCAATAAAAGAACACTCAATACATGGTTCTACTTTCTCTGGATATTTTAGTATAGCGGTTGGGCTTATTACAGTTTCTGCATCTTTGCCTGAATGCTGGGTATTTTCTATACTTTTATGGGTTGCCACATTGGTGGGATGGTTTCCTGCTTTATGTGGTTTTGCTCTCAGCCAATTTGATTTCTATGAACTTTCCCTTGATGGTTTAGTGATAAAATGCTCAACCGTGTGCTCTGTATCTTTCTCTAGGCTATTTAATTGTGTTTCTTGCATATTGCCCTTATTGGAATCAGATCTATCTCCCTTTGTGCTCATAGACTTTTTATTGTTACCCCAGGACAATCTGTTTTTAGCAAGAGTCTTAATATTTCATATTCGCCAGAATGACTTCTTAGCTTTAAGTTTGTTACAAACTCCTCTACTGATTACGTTTCATTCCATGGTCTTATCCTGAACATACATCCCTCACAAGTAACAGGTTTCTTTTCTAGAAATACTATGATCCACAAAATACTTTCATTGTTTCAGCAAAGTTTGCCTCTCTTCCCTCACTATTATCTATCTGCATTGTAAACATAGGGCTTCTGTGCCTACCGCTATTACGAGCAAAGAAGTCCTTTGGTCATCCTCAAGTTGCCCTGTGACTTTCATATAGAGCTCATATTTTTGTTCAAACCTTTTCCAGACACAGTCAGCATTTCCCCTGATTCTGAGTTTCATGCACTATTGTTCTGCTGTGATATTAAACTCACCATGATAGTATAGCTTCAAAATTGCTTTAATTTTTTTACACTTATAAATGATTATAAAGATCCAGTGGAATTTAAGATTTCATTTTCCCACAGACATGCAAATGCTTCATACATCTCCATCAAAATCTCACGTATTTTGCTCCAGGATTATCCTATTGCATATATGCAAGTATAGTTCCATAAATGTCTGTGATCTCTTCAGAGGAAGAGACTCTATTTGTAGGATATAAAGACATTTTCATCTCAGGTTTGTAGCCTGTGATGTTTGCAGCATGCAACAGAAATTGGAATTGGTCTGTAAGAAAATAAGAGCTATATCTAGTGAAGAATTCCGTATATTCATAAGTGGCACTCGTTGAATTATTCATTGTGAACATTCGATGCCAACTTAACACCCTTTCTCTTCATGAAACATTTGCAAAACAATCTCAAGATCAATTTTCACCTTGTCAGTTGTTTGCGTATTGCTGAATTAGACTATTTGCCATTCATTATTCATGATATGTGACTAACTGTCAGAAGGTAAATTTTAACAGTCCCTCCCTAATGCTCTCAAACTCTCCAAGTCACCACCAAGGAAAAGAGTGCCAAAATAAAAAGCTCATCCTAACGGGTTCAACCACAGAAAAAGTACCAACAGACATTTGCTCTCTGAGGCTATGTCTACACTATGCACTTATTTCGAAATAAGCTAAGCGGCTAAATAACAACTCTCAAAATAACTATTTCGAAATAGCACGTCCACATTATAAATGCCCATCGAAATAGAATTATGTCAAAATAGCACGTCCACACTGATTGGAGACTGAATCGCATTTAAAGCCCCCCAGAAGCACTCTGGGCAGAGCACCAGGACAGTAGTCACTTCCTGGAACTGCTGCCTGAGACTGAGGCTCATGCTTAAAGGAGCTCCTCTCTACAGCCGTGTCTCAGACTCTTCAACTTTACCTACCTCTTTGAGGGACAGCAAACTTTTCTCACTTGCTGGTCTGGTTGCTCTTGAGGATGCCACAGCACTTCTGCCATGGAGCTGGACCTGCTGCAAAGCAGTCTCCAGCTCTTAGAACTCATGGCACAGTTATAGCAGGCTGCCCTCGTGGCACTTCAGGACCATGACTAGCAGCTCATTCTGGGGCATCTCCTCACCACACTCTATGTGCTGCTCATGTACCACAGCCACTCCCAACCTGCCCTGCACACTGTGCACTGCCGCTTCTGGCACCGGGACACCAGTTCCGACTGGTGGGACCGGATCACCCATGGAGTGGTGGGATGATCAGCAGTAGCTCCAGAACTGCATGCAGGAGGACATCATCCTGGAGCTCTGTGAGTGGCTCGCCCCTGACCTCCAGCGACAGGACACCTGCGTGCAACTCACCATCCCCCTCCAGAAGTGGGTTGCCATCACTATCTGGAAGCTTGCCACACCAGACAGCTACCACTCTGTCGGGAACCAGTTTGGTGTGGGAGATCAACCATCGGGGCTGTGCTCCTCTAAACATGACTCTTACTATTGTCCCAGGAGGGTGGTTAAACACTAGAATGAGGTTTTCTAGGGAAGGAGGGGATAGAATCTCCCTCCCTGGAGGTTTTGCAGTCCTGCCTTCAAACAAAGCCCTGCTAGGGATGGGGTAATTGGGGTTGGTCCTGGTGTGAGAAGGAGGATGGGCTCGGGGAACACGGATTCTGGCAACACCGTGATTCTATGTTTGTATCCTTCTACAGGTGGTGAGGGCCATCAATGCCATCCTGCTGTACAGGGTTGTCATCCTGGATGGCGCAGACCCCATCATCGCCGGCTTTGCCATCATGAGCTTCCCCAACTGTGAGCGGGGAGGGCCATTGACAGCACCCACATCCCCATACAGGCCCTCAACCACCAGGCCTCTGATTACATCAACAGGAAGGGTTATTTTCAATGGTGCTGCAGTCTATCATACACCACCAAGGCCACTTCAACAACATTAACATTGAGTGGTCAGGGAAGGTGCACAATGCCCGCATGTTGTGCAAATCCAGCCTCTTCCAGAGGATGCATGCCAGCACATTTTTTCCCGACTGCACCACCAGGGTTGGGGAGGTAGACATGCCCATGTGCATTGTGGGTGACACAGCCTACCCCTTGTCCCCCTGGCTAATGAAGCTCTACATGGGACACCTGGAACTGTTCAACGCCAGGCTCAGCAGGGCCTGCATCATGGTTGAGAGCACCTTTGGCTGTTTGAAGGAGAGGTTCTGGTGTCTCTTCACCACCTGGACCATGGCAAATGGAACACACACCCCTCCCGCCCAGGTGGTGGCGGTTGGCTGTGTCTTTCACAACAAGGGGGAGGCCTTCCTGCCAGAGTGGGGGGACAGAGGCCGAGAAGCTTGCCTGGGCCTTTGAGCAGCTGCACACTGCTGCCATCCAGCAAGCCCATCGGGGGCTGTGTGCATCCAGGAGGCCCTGAGGGACAGTTTCAGCCAAGGCCAGATTTGACACTCTCCCTTGGACCTCCCCACAAGGGGCCTCCGCGGATGCTCTCTGTGCCTTTCCTCCTCCACTCCATCCTTCCCCTCCCCCTCCTTCTCACTTTCCACTGCCCTCCCCACCCCTGCAGTTCAAACAAACAAGACATTTTGGTTTGGAACAAGAAACTGTCTGTTATGTTTATTTGGGGTAACTATAACTGGGGAACAACGAAAAGTCCTGTGGCACTTTATAGACTAACAGATTTATGGGAGCATAAGCTTTCGTGGGCAAAGACCCACTTCATCAGATGCATGTAGTGGAAATTCCAGAGGCAGGTATAAATATACAGGCATAAGAAAAGAGTTCCAATCAAGAGTAAGGTTAGAGATAACGAGGTCAATTCAGTCAGGGAGGGTGAGTCCCACTTCTAGCAGCTGATGTGGAGGTGTGAATACCAAGAGAGGAGAAACTGCTTTTGTAGTTGGCTAGCCATTCACAGTCTTTGAATGGGGGGGGGGGGAGGACTAGGTGGAGAAGCCACAGGGGCAGGGGTGGGAGCAGGGACAGGAGCAAGGGCAGGGGCACACAGGCAGGAGATGTGTTAACACTCTAGCTTCTCACGGGGTCATCTGCATCAGCGGCTCTTGTGGGGTTGGGAGGACAGCGCGGGAGGTGGTGGATGCACCATGCTCACAGCTGGTCATGCTGTGAAGAACAGAGAGAAGGGCACTCAGCCCAGGAGACACTGTGCATGAATCCTAGCCCTCATCTCTGAGCCGACATCAAAAAGTCTCAGTTCACATGAAGGTGAAATTGGGAAAGTGGGAGAGCAAAGAATGAATTTAAATGTTTTAAACTTTTGTTATTTAAATGTATAATTTGAATTTCTCAATAAGTGAAAAAACAATTTTGAACAAAATTAACACTTTTTTTCTGTGAAAAGATCAGATTCTGACAAGTAAGATTTTAATGCAGTTTGTAAAACTAAGCTCCTTGGGCAGAGACCATCTTTTTTATGTGTTTATACATTGCTTAGGTAAAATGGGATTTTGGCCCATAACAAATGGTAATATGGTAATACAAATGAAGATGTAAAACAATGAGCTCTAGTTTTCAATCACTTAAAACTCAGCTACTTTTAAATATTTTTTTGGATTTGATTCAATATGAGTATTCTGAAAGAACTAGACTGCAACCCAGCAAACCACTAAGCCACAGGCTTAACTTTAAGCAAGTGAATAGTCTAATGGGACAACACTGGGTTTTTATTAAATCAAAATGATAAACTACAATTTTCATCAAGTTTTCTATAAAAATGTAAAATGGCTGATTTTTTCAAAAGCAGCTCAATTTTGATCACAACTAAGTGACAATAAATTTGAAACATTTGACAAAACTGTTTCTCAACAAAGAATAAAATTAAAACATATATGGGTGGTAACATAATTGGGGGTCCTTTCAGGAAAATAACTGGTACTTGAAACCTTTGAAATGCTGAACATTTTTTGATGAGCAAGCTGTGAGCAACAGAACCACAACTGCTGAGGATTCACTGTGTGGGGAGCATGGGGCAATTACAGAGTTAGCAATTATTTATTTACATTATCCCAAGAAAACCTTTCTGTACATCTTGGTAAAAATGGTTTTTGATTGTAATATTGAGTGACAATCTATAGAAGAACAAACAGCAGAACAAGTGGAAATCTGGGCACTGATTCTTATGTTCATCCAAGCTCCCATCAGTGCAGGACAGCTCTGTTTCCTTCTGGATGCTCATAGGCCCCTAGGGCAAATTACACCAGCCAGTGATTGCTAGAGCACAGGCTCTGCACCCAAATTACTTTTCCTCTATTATCTACCCAGCATGGCTCCTACATTAGTGGGTGGGGTAAAGCTAGCTATGCCAACTGTAGGCATAGAATCCTCATGCTGTGGGAACTCTTCAGACACCATTTTAGATCCATGTTGTGGTACAGCAATTGGCCCCAAATTTTTCTACTGAAACATTACTCAACATCGCATTCCAACACATGCAGCAAGCACCCCCCCCCCAATTATAAGCAACTTTTTTTCAAGTTTTTTTTGTTTCAGTCTACAAGTTCATTGACTCCAATGAAAGTCATTTGGAGATAAAGACATGTCTCTACTTTCCAATATTCACACCTCTTTATTTGGTGGCCAGACTGTTTCAGAGGCAGTAATTATCTTATTCAGAGGTGTAGATGTGTAAATTAAGGTTTCCATGCCTCTCTTTCACTATGGCCAACCACTAGGCGGCAATGTTTGCTCTTCATATGCTATTATAGGCCATACTTGTTAAACATATTCTCAAGTGAGAATGTAACAAATCCCATCCTCACTTATATTGAGAACAGAATTTGTCTCACTGACTTTTCGTATCAGCCAATTTATTTTAATTGCACTCTGATGGCTTTTATTGTAACAAGTGGGGAAAGGTCTAAGGAGGACCACTCTTCTATATAAATGCTTCAGTTCTACTTTTCAGGAATCTACACTCTTCCAAATAAAATCTACCAACCAGAAATTATAAATTTTCTACTGTGAGGGCGTTTTTATGCAGAAGAAAGTAAGGGTCATGGTGCATTTCAATTGCAAAGGTTAAACTAAGATACAAAATGTTACATCGAATTTCCCCCCATTTTATGGCATTTCACTGCTATTTCATAGTGGAACTATTCACACTTTTCATTGATTTGCTAATAAAATGTTAAATGAATGAATGGATAGAAGGATAGAGGAAGTAATAACAATCAATACATCATAAAAATTAAATTAAAAAACCAAGTAGCAAAATATAAAAGTGGAGTCTCATACAGACATTGGGGTCCTCTGTCTGCTGAAGTATTTAGAACTATCATAAATATGATGAAGAAAAAAGAGGCAGAGATGAGTTTAACTAGTTCAAGATGGGTATGGGATAAAGTTGAATTAAGGAAATCATTAAAGCATAAGACTACAGATCAGAAGTGCTATCCCCACTGACACAACCACTGACACATGATGTTATCTTAACCAAACTACTTAACCTCATTGTGTCTCACTAACCTAAAATGAGAGTAAAATTATCATAATGTGTTGGTGGTTTGCCACACATAGAAGACACACAGAATCTTTGATGAAAGGTACTTAGAGTACACAGTAGTATTATTTGGCTGAATCTTTAATTCTTTATTCAAGAAAAACTCATTCATCAACAATTTCTTTTAGAATCCAAAAATAAACTCGAGTGAAAAATACACAGGTTTGCTGATGAAAATTTAAGTTACTTTATTCCCCAAAAATGCCAAATTCAGCTCTAAATAGTACAAATTTAGAAACATTTATGTTTTTTCAGAGTATCAAGAACATATGAAAAGCAACAACAGAATGATGTATTCATTGAATGGTTCCATTTTGGAAAATGAAAGTACTTAACAGCTGAAGTTACCAGAAATCCTAAATTATAGATTTTTAACAAAATACCAATTTTTGGTCAAATACTTTCTTACTCATCCACATAGTCCTATTGGCTTCTGTGACATGCATTACCTCCAGCTCTCTTCTCTTTGCTCTTTAGACTGTTTCTCTTGTGTCTGCTTGGGTGACCCCCCTCAACCCAAACTATCTGTCTTAACTATCTGTTAAGCCTTTCAAAGACTTAACCTAATTGTGATACCACCATTCACAAACTATCTTGATGGCTTTACTGAGCATCAGAGAAGCTCTTGTAAATATTCCCAACTCCCAAGAACTATAAATTACAGACAGCATCCCAGATCTTCTGAGACAGTTCCATTGACACAGCTTATATGAGACGGAGACAGGTGAGACAGAGATGATACTTTATCCCAAACAATGGTCAGTCTGTTCTAGATTCCACAGGTCATGACATTGCTGAATACTTGTGCCATGTCTTCACTACGCAAATTAAGATATGCAACTCCAGCTATGTTAATTATGTAGCAATGTACCTTAATTTGAGTTTCTGCACATCTCCACATTGGGAGGCCACCAGGAGCAAACACTCCCATTGGCTTCCCTTACTCCTCGTGAGTAGTAGGGGTATCAGTGCTGATGGGGGCACCCTCTGAGTTCAATTTAGTGGGTCTATACTAGACCCACTAAATCAAACTCTGAAAGATTGATTGCAGAGGGGTCAATCTTCCGCTTAGTGAATGCTTGGCCTCAGTGTGGTAGGACACCTTGGATGAAAAAAAAAAGACCCCTTTGGCAAGCTGAAACATAAAATGGCATGAGGAGGAAGCCTCTGAGAGATAAGAAGTAATGTTTTCAAAATCACCTAAATGATATAGTATCAGAGGGGTAGCCGTGCTAGTCTGAATCTGCAAGAACAACGATTCTCTACTCAGATCCTATGCCACCAGCACTCCCAGCTATCTCTAAGACACCACTGACTTCCTGAGAAAACTACAATGCATTGGTGATCTTCCAGAAAACACCATCCTAGCCACCATGGATGTAGAGGCTCTTTACACCAACATCCCACACGTAGATGGAATACAAGCTGTCAGGAACAGTATCCTTGATGATGCCACGGCACAACTGGTGGCCGAGCTCTGTGACTTTATCCTCACACACAACTATTTCAGATTTGGGGACACGGCCCCACAATATACCAATATTTTTATGGCCAACCTGGAACAAACTTCCTCAGCTCTCGTCCACTAGCGCCCCCCCTCTACTTATGCTACATTGATGACCTCTTCATCATCTGGACTCATGGGAAGGAGGCTCTGGAAGAATTTCACCATGATTTCAACAATTTCCACCCCAGCATCAACCTCAGCCTGGACCAGTCTACACAAGAGACCCACTTCCTGGATACTACAGTGCAAATAAGTGATGGTCACCTAAACACCACCCTATACCAAAAACCTACAGATGGCTATGCCTATCTACATACCTCCAGCTTCCATCCCGGACACACCACACAATCCATCGTTTACAGCCAAGCACTAAGGTACAACTGCATTTGCTCCAACTCTTCAGACAGAGACAAACACCTACAAGATCTACACCAAGCATTCTTGAAACTACAATACCCACCCGAGAGAGTGAGGAAACAGATCAACAGAGCCAGATGTATACCCAGAAGCCTCCTGCTACAAGACAGGCCCAACAAAGAAAATAACAGAACACCACTGGCCATCACCTACAATCCCCAGCTAAAACTTCTCCAATGCATCATCAGCAATCTACAACCCATCCTGGACAATGATTGCCCACTCTCACGATCTTGGGAGGTAGGCCAGTCCTCGCCCACAGACAACCCACCAACATGAAGCAAATTCTCACCAGCAACTATACACCACACCACAGTAACTCCCACTCTGGAACCAATCCCTGCAATAAACCTCGGTGCCAACTCTGCCCACATATCCACACCAGCGACACCATCACAGGATCTAACCACATCAGCCACACCATTACGGGCTCATTCACCTTCACATCTACCAATGTAATATATGCAATCACGTGCCAGCAATGCTCCTCTGCCACATACATCGGCCAAACTGGACAGTCCCTCCGTAAAAGAATAAACGGACACAAATCAGATATCAGGAATGGCAATACACAAAAACCTGTAGGAGAACACTTCAATCTCCCTGGACACACAATAGCAGATTTAAAAGTAGCCATCCTGCAACAAAAAAACTTCAAGAACAGACTTCAAAGAGAAACTGCAGAGCTACAATTCATCTGCAAATTTGATACTATCATTTTAGGATTAAACAAAGACTGCGAATGGCTAGCCAACTACAAAAGCAGTTTCTCCTCTCTTGGGCTATGTTTACACTGGCGGGTTCTTGCGCAAGAATACATCCACACTGCCATGTGCTTTTGCACAACAGCATCCATGGAAGCGTGGATGCTCTCTTGAGCAAGAAAGCTCTGATGGCCATTTTAGCCATAGGGCTTTCTTGTCCAAGAAACCCCTGCCGCGCGTCCACATTGCCTTCTTGTGCAAGAGCTCCTGCGCAAGAGGGCTTACACCTGTTAGAAAAGAGCGTAGCTCTTACACAAGAAGTCCTGTCTTCTGATGCCGTACTGTAAATCTTCTTGTGCAAGAGCAGGCGGTCAGTGTGGACGCTCTGCGGGTTCTAGCACAAGAATGGCCGTTCTTAGGCAAGAACCCACCAGTGTAGACATAGCCTTTGTGTTCACACCTCCACATCAGCTGCTAGAAGAGGGCCTCATCCTCTCTGACTGAATTGACCTCATTATCTCTAGCCTTACTCTTGATTGGAACTCTTTTCTTATGCCTGTATATTTATACCTGCCTCTGGAATTTCCACTACATGCATCTGACAAAGTCTGTCTTTGTCCACGAAAGTTTATGCTTATGCTCCAATAAATTTGTTAGTCTATAAAATGCCACAGGACTTCTCATTGTCCTAAATCCTATTTTCAAAATTTACAGGCATTTTGGAGCCTAAGGCTCATTGCAAGTCACTTAAGGGTATGAGTAAAAATGAGTAAATGAGTAAAAAAATGTTACTCCTCATTTTTTGAGGACTAACATTAGTTTGAACCAAGAGGTTTGATTCGAACTTACATGGCCCGGAGTGCACTTTCACTTTCGAAACAGCTGGGTTTCGAAACAGTGCCCGGCCAAGATTACACTAATGAAGCATGGGATATTTAAATCCCAGCTTCATTTACTATTTTGAATGCCTACATTTGCATACCTAGTTCGAACTAGGGTGCAAGTGTAGACATACCCAAAATGCTGGTTTCCCAATGGGATTTAAGCACTTAAGAACTCTTAGAAAGTCTTGCAAGGTTGTTAAGAAAAAAAGAGTAAATAGTTAATGGGGGTTTTTTTCCCAAAAAACCAGGATTTTTTAAAATTTCCACCAAATTATTCAACTGCCAAAAAACTTGAGCAACTTTAATGCAAATGAAAAAAAAAATCAATGTGCTGCCAAATTGTAATGAAAAGTTTTGGGGGAGGGGGGATCCTTTCAAAACTCAAATTTTACCTGCTGTAAATTTGAAATTTGGAAATATTTGACCAGTTCTGATTTTGACTTAAATTCTTTTTCAACAGTAGTTTCTAAAATGCATTCTACATAAAGGTTTGTCTTATGAGGTACCTTTTATTAAGAGGAGACAGGAAATTTCACTTTTCAAAGAGAAGCCTCTGGACAAGATAATCCAAACCTAACTTTACTTACAAGGGTTTAAGTGAGTGTAATTATTTAACTTTTCAGTTATGTGACTATATCTGCCCAATACACTTACATTTCCAAGTATAATTAGAATTTCCGGGTTCCAGGTGAAACCCAATAAAAAAACCAAAGCAACCTTCCAGGAATCTGTACTTACAAAAACAAACAAAACAAAAACAAAATAAAAGCATAAAAATTCACAATTTTGGGGGGGCTCATTTGTTAAAAAAAAAAAGTCATTTCCTTAACTAAAAACATAAGTGCCAAGAAATCCCCACTAAGTATAGTGTTAAATGCTCATGATGAAATTTTACATAATCATGAATGTTACTCTGTTTTATAATTATGGTATAGTATATTACTGAAATCTAAAAGAACCAATGCTGATAAGTTTGTTCGCTTCATTCTATCAGTTTTATATGTCTTACATATAATAATGCTTGTTTTTTCATCTACATTGGATTGAAATGGAGGGGAACTATTCTGACACTACTTTGGGCCAAACTGTGCCACTGGAGTCCAATTGTAATGGGCAAATTGAGATATTCATTCTCCATACACAGTCTGCAGGCAGAATGCCATAGAGTTCCAAATGAATATGTTCTATCATGCTCCTTAAATCTGTAGGTGAAAACGCACTCTCTGCACTCCTGATAGTAGAAGCTGGAAGGAATGCATGGAGCCTAAACCCAGGAGAATGCTGGCCACTTCTGCTTAGCATGTTGGAATGCCTCTGGCATGCTAACCAGACAGCAGTTGCACTCCCAGGCCAAAATCTTCAAGACCATAAAGTAGGCTTAACCCACACTGAGCTTCCTGAGAATTCCTCTCATGCAACAGGAAGCTCTTGGTGGCACAGAACTAGCATAGCAGCTCTGTGCCAGCTCTTTCTCTATTTCCATCATATTGAATATTACGGTTGCAATATGCTCCAGACTGTCAGAGTTGGTCGTTCTGGCCATACACAGCTGGGTGTCATTAAGAAAACTCCTGGCCAGCCCACAGGGAAGTGCTACCAGTCACCTTTCCTCTTTACCTTCAGCTATATCAATCACAACTTCATCAGATTGAAGGATCTAGATCACTGGTGTCTGCTGTACCTGAATGGAGGCCCAGTTGCAATTCAGAAGAAAGAAGCTTTCTGTGTTCAGTTTGCTCTCAGCCCATATGCAGGACTAATTAGAGTTTAACCTTAAACACGAAAAGCCAAATTCTGACCAAACATACTTATAGGCATGCCAGACTTCTAATCAGAGTGTTGTGTGGTCAGTTATGTAAGGGTAGAATTTGGCCCTAAAACTTTATGCTCTGTGTCTCTGTATATATATTCACTCTACCATCCTCCACAATCCTAATTAATACTACCCAAAACCAACAAGGAGTCTGCAGGCACTTTAAAGACTATCAAATTTATTAGGGTATTAGATCATAAGCTTTCAATTATTTGTGTTCCTGGATTGGTTTACTACTTTTACTGATGCAGCAAAGGATAATAAAGTCTGGTTTATGTGACATTTTGCTGTGGTAAGAATATGGAAACAAGCGATGTTTGATTCAGTCTCTCTCTTTTATTGGACTATATTGTTGTCTTTGTTCTTATAATTAATGGGACAAATTTTGCACTTCACCAGTGTAGTTAACTGGTTTTAGAAGTATGATATAACGAAACCCTGTTTATGCAATCTAATTGGGACTAGGGCCAGATAATCAAAAATAATCAGAATGAAAAAGGGTGAGGCTGCAGCACTGTCTAGTGGCTACAAGAGATATCTGCTTCTGGACATGGGTGTGCTGGTTGTTCAGTTAATATAGAAATCCAGAAAATGGAGGGTCAGATAAATGGGGTTCTACTATATGTATTTCAAGAGTGTTACAGGTGCTCAGAAACTCACAATACTATTTCAACCATAAGTTGTATATTCTCCTGTAGCCAATAGGTCAAATTCTGTATTTAAAGCTCAGGAAAGGTACAAATTATGCCTATATGTAAGTCAGTCACAGTCAGGAGTTGGAGTTGCAGCTGGTATTGTATAAATGAAGAACAGACAAAGTAATGGCCAAATCCAATTCACCTTTGTACACACAAGTAGTCCCATTGAATTCAGGACTACTGAATCATTTGCTAATAGCTTGTCATAAGTTTCATTAACTTCATCAGGCACATTGTATCAAGTTCTACTATTGCCAGCATCTGGAAATCATGACAAAACTGTGTGTTTTAAATCTCCATGTCTGTTACACATTTTGTAATTCAGGTGAGTCAAACAATTATCTGAACAAAAATACTGGATTACAAAACTTTCATGGCCAATGGGCTGAACATTAACACAGTAGATCACACACTTATTATCTCAAATAACATGCCTAGTTCATTGTTATAAGTAGGTGAATTGCCCTGGATGCTCAGTTTATCTACATCCTTGTTATGGCTAACTATTAAAAACAGGAAACGAGTGTGTACAGTACATGTTTTTCTCTGAAGAATATCAAATTGTTCATAGGGTGTCCAACTTTCTACTCACAAAAACCAAACACCCATGTTCCATCCTCAAGGGCACATTTTATGGGGAATGAGAGGGGGCTGTAGTCCCCCTGAAGTTTGAACCCCTGGATTTCATTCTTGAGGTCTGCTTAAAACATATCCCCACACTGTAGATGCAGCTTTTAACTGCAACAGAGCTTGCACTGCTCTCAGGTTTTCCTTTGGGGCAGGGAATTTGTTTTTGTCTTTGAAGCAGGGTAATTAAGATAAGAAAAGGCTTGTCATTCAAGTAACTGAAGGATCATTAGATTATCATGAAAACATTTCAGGGGTAGTCAACTTAAAAGATAGGGAAAAAAAGAGTAGTAATAACTAGTGGTGTGCTCTAAGGGTCTATATTTGGACCGCAGCTGTTTAACTTACTCATAAATTGCATTGGAAAAGGGCTCAGAGGGGTAGCCATGTTAGTCTGTAGCTTTAAAAACAATGAGTAGTCCTGTGGCACTTTAAAGGCAAACACACACAAATATATATATATATATATATATTATCACAAGCTTTTGTCGGCAAAACCCACTTCTTGAGATAAGCAGAGGGTAAACAGTGGAAAGGGGATAAACAGTGAGGTGACAACATTAGCAGATGATTCAAACTTTGCAGGTGATGCAAAATTACTCAAAATAGTTAAGTCCAAAGCTAACTGCAAAGTTACAAAGGGATCTCTCAAACCTGAGTGATTAGGCAATACAAGAGCAGACAGAATTCAGTGATAATAAATGCAGTAATCCCAATTATACGTACAAAAATGATGGGGTCTAAAATAGCTTTATACCACACAAGAAAGTGATCTTGAAATAATTGTAGATAGTCCCCTGAAAACATCTGCTCAATGTGCAGTGGCAATTAAAAAAGCTAAGTGTATGTATACACTACAGTGAACTGTTGGAAAAACGTATGCAAATTGCGCTCCACAATTTGCGTACCTTTTTCCAATAGTTTTTTCGGAAGAGGCTTTTCCGAAATTTGGCCCGTCTACACTGGGTTAAATTTCAGAAAAGCCTCTTCTTTCAGAAGAGCCCTTCGTCCTCGTGGGAGTAGGAAGACAGGGCTTCTGAAAGAGCGCATCTACTATTCTGCAAAAAAAAGCATTCCCCAGAAAAAAACCCCGTAGTGTAGACATAGCCTAACAGAATACTGGGAATCATTAGGAAAGGAATCTACGATATATTTTGAAGAGTTAGTTTGTTTGGGGATTTGTTTGTGAAAAATGAAGTCATACTTCACGATTACCTACAGATACTAAGTTTTACATAAACAAGCCTGCCATTTAAATTAGTAGAATGCACTACTTTTTACCGGAATATGCTGGGTACAAATTTTAAATAATTATTTTTGTTTTTCATCAGAAGAAAGTCATGACTATTATGATTAGAGTTCATAAAAATATTTGCTAACAAAATTAAAATCAAGTCACCTACTCAACTGTCATTTTAGTGCAAGGAAAATTTTCACAGTTACAAATCACAAAATAATTCAAATTAGTTGAAAGATGTATTGGCTTGGAAAAGGGACAGAAAGGGCAACAGAAATGATTGGGGTAAGGAACAGCTTCTATATGAGGAGAGATTAAAAAGACTGGGACTTTTCAGCTTGGAAAAGAAATGACTAAATGGTGGGGGTATATTAAAGATCTAGAAAATCACAAATGTTGTGGAAAAATAAAATAAAAGAATGTTATTTACTCCTTCACTAACATAACACAAGAAGCTCACGCAGTGAAATTGATAGGCAACATATTTAAAACAAACAAAAAAAATTATTTCTTCATAGTCAACCTATGGAACAATTTGCCGGAAGAGGGTGGAAAGGCTTAAACTATAGCAGGATTCCAATAAGAACAAAATAAGTTCAAGGACAATAAGTCCATCCATGGCTACTAGTCAGAGTGGGCAGGGATGGTGTCCCTAGCATCTGTTTGCCAGAAGCTGGGACTGGATGACAGGAGAGGGCTCATGTGATGATGAGGCCAAGATGAATAAGGAGGAGGGAGAAAACTTGTTCATCTTGCCCTCTGAGGATAGAACAAGAAGCAATGGGCTTAAACTGCAGCAAGGGAGGTTTAGGTTGGATGTTAGGAAAAAGTTCCTAACTGTCAGGGTGGTTAAACACTGGAATAAATTGCCCAGAGAGGTTGTTGAATCTCCATCTGTGGAGATATTTAAGAGTAGGTTAGATAAATGTCTATCAGGGATAGTCTAGACAGTACTAGACTGGTCCTACCATGAGGGCAGGGGACTGGACTTGATGACCTCTCGAGGTCCCTTCCAGTCCTAATATTCTATGATTACCTGTTCTGTTCATTCCCTCTGGGGCATCTAGTATTGGCCACTGTTGGAAGACAGGATACTGGGCTAATTGGACCATTGGTCTGACCCAATATGGCCATTCTGATGGTTTTTTTTAGAGCTGAAATGTATCTGACCCCTTGCTGTAAACCCACTAGACTCCACTCTCCTTCTAGAACTGAAATTGAGGGCAGAAGTCTCCCCCTGCCCCTCGGAAGAGTTAGTAACGAAGTAAGAACATATGTTAAAATTTAAAGGCTAACCAATGTCCCGTAAGTGACTTGCCACAATTTGTTAGTGTTAGAGCTGAATGGATCTAATATTTTGATTATACAGAAGTAGATACAGTGCTTCCGCCAGCTAATTGCTAAGTTAAATAGTTTTCCAGTGCCTTACTAGCTCTTAGAAAAGGGTAATAACTGGGTGGGTGGGTGGGTGCAAATGGGATCTGTCTCTCCCTTGCCAATTTGCTGTTTGACTTGCACTGAGCATTTTCAATAACACTGCTGAAACTGCTTTCCTCAGTCTGCCTCCCCATGCTCTCACTCTTTCCCCTCCATCACCGCATGCCCAGGTTGCCCTCCCAACCAAAATCTGAAATGATGCCTCTGTCTGTTCCTGCCCTGTCCCTCCTCCAAGGCCATGGCCATGCCCCGTCCCTTCTCCAAGGTTTCTCTCATGCTCACTCCATCCCCTACTCCCTGTTTCTTGCTCTTTGCACACTCACTAAATTGCTAATTTTCACCAGGCTGGCTCAGGAGTCAGAGGTGTGGGGAGGGCTCCATCTGTGGTGTGGGTTTTGGGAGTCAGAGTGTGGAAGTGGGTCTCCAGGATGAGGCAGTGGGTTGGGATTCAAGATGGGATGTGAGCTTCACTGGAGGTAGGTGCTCTTGGGTGGGGCCGGGGTTGATGGATTTGAGGTATAGAAGGCAACTCTGGGCTGAGACTGAGTGGTTCAGAGAGTGGCAGGGTGCTCTGGGATAGGATAGGGGGTTGGCATTCATGGGAGAGATGAGGGCTCTGGCTGGGGATGCAGACTCTGGGATGAGGGTGCAGCAGGTGTTCAGGGATAGAAAAGGGGGTTTGGAGCATGGGAGGGGGATCAAGCGTGGGGCAGAGAGTTGAGGCCTAGAAGGGGGTCAGGGTGCAAGCTCCGGACAGCACTTACCTCAAGCAGCTCCCAAGAAGCAACTGGCATCTCCCTGCCAGATCCTACACAGAGGTGCCACCATGTGGTTCTACATGCTGTCTGGTCTGCAGGCACCACTCCCACAGCTCCCATTGGCTGCAGTTTCTGGACAATGGGAATGACGGCATGGTACTTGAGATGGGGGCAACGTGCGGAGCCTCCTGTCTGCCTCTATACATAGGAGCCAGAGGCGGGTTTGCTGGCTTCTTCCAAGGGGCCATATGGTGTGGAAGCTAGCAGGGAGCCTGCCAGCCAACTCGACAGTCAATGGCCCGGTCAGCAATGATAACTGGACTTACCAGGATCCCTTTTCAACTGGGTGTTTCAGTAACACCCGGTCACCCTAGCTGTTAGTAAACTAATTCATTCCAGATGACAGAAAAATGCTCTGTCCTTACAGACAAATTATCTCCTGCACTTCAGAAGTCATTGCAGCAAGATATAGAACAAAATCTACATGAACTAGAGGGCTTAAAAAAACATATGAAAACAATGATAATATGTTACATTTTTATAGCACCTTCCAGGCAAATAACTTTACAAATATTAACCAAATCTCATTATCTTATGAGGTAGGGAGGTATTTCTAGTCTCACTTAATAGATGGAGTAAACAAAGGTTCAGTAACATTAAGTTACTTATCCAAAGCTACACAACAAATATATTGCAGAACAAGGAATAGATCCCAGATCTCCAGTCTCTGAGGGCTATGTTAATTGTGTAGTTTAAGTCAAATAGCTTATTTTGAAATTGGACATGTCTACACAGCACTTATTTCAAAATAGAACACTCTCCCTCCAACTTCCTTTACTTCTCATACAATGAGGTTTACAGAAGTCAGAGTAAGAACCCCATTATTTCAAATTTATTTCAAAATAACAGGTTTGCTATGTAGACACGCAATACAATATTTTGGAATAAGGTTTGTTATTCTGAAATAATGCTGCTGTGTAGACGTACCCCTAGTTTTGTACTTTCACCATAGGACCATCTTTCCCAAAATGGAGAAATATAGGCCTCTCAGCATAGGACCTTATGCTAGTGAGATTAGTTATGTCACTGAAGTTAATAGCATTAAACCCTGCTGAACACAACAGAACTCAGATACTTTAGGAATTATTGTCTACTGCATTGTAACTGAGCTAGCTACACCAAGTTCAACAGGAGCTAATGATCCAACCAGCAGACCAAACTCTGTGGACATCTGAGGCGTGTCATGCATATGCTAAGAGGAGTAAGAGGTACAGGTGACAAGCACCTTTGAATGAATCAGATCACTTATTTTGGATCCTAATTTGGATTTAGATAATTTATACATCAAGAGTAAAATCCTGGCTCTATTGAAATCAATGGCAAAGTTCTCATTGCTTTCAGTGAGGTCAGGATTTCACCACATGGATCAGATTTCCCATCTGTAATATTTATCTGCTTCACAAGGGCAGGATTAGAGCATTAATTTTTCCTAAAATTCATTGGTAGCCTTGAATGGAAAATGCCATATAAATACAAAGCATTGTTACTATGTTTTGCATGTTATGGTCTTACTCTGACAAGCTTTAGTTCCACTGACATTTGGACTTTTTATTTTTATAATGGAAAAAGTATGTATTCAAGTGTTGGTTTAATTAATATATTTGCATGAGACAAGTTGTTTCCATTATAAATTCATCTCCCTTAAACACAATTTAAGCCTAGAAATAATTTTGTTTCAAGAAAAGAACTGGATTCTTCTTTCTAGCATATCCTCTAACTATATTGATTCATCTTACCCTGGTCCAAAACTTCACCTAAAAAGTAAGCAAAAGAATCTTGGTTTAATTTATGCTGCAAACAACTTTCGGTTGAATTCCCATTGTTGTATGGCAAAAGGTGCCATACAATTTACCAGGTCTTTGACATATTCTTATTGATGACTAAGTATGTTCAATAGGATTAAGCAGGCAACTTCCTTTATCTAACTAGCAAGAAGAAAAAAAAGGAAATTGAATCATAAATCATGATCAGATTTTTAAACTTTTCATTTGCATCACCTCCTTCAAGTGCATGACAGCATATAAAGCAACAGCAATTGCCATTTCATGGGGTTCAACCCTTGTTCAATTTATATTAACTTATACTGCTAATAATAAAACCACATGAGTATCTTAATTTCTACCCAAAGTAGCAGCCCTCCAGACACTGAATACAAATAACTTATGGGGTTGCAAATGCCCATTTTTGATCCTGATGATCCTAATGGCTGTGCTGTGTATCCCTTTTAAAAGACTTAAGTTATGCTATATCCACAAGAATGGTAATCATTTCTAACACTGGGGGCTTTGAAAAAAACATTGTCTATAAAGAGAAGAAAAATATCCATCTGATAACAACCTGGGGCCAGAAGTCTCACAGGAGAGGTCAGGGCTGGGACTTCCTCAATGAACATGAAAGAGTTTCTTCTTCTATGTAACTAATGTAAAAATGCCTTATTTAGCTTAGAGATGTTAAGCAAATGGTTTCTCTTGTTCTAAATCTATTTTCACTTCATTTTAAATAAATCTTGCTTTAATCCACAATTGGGCGTTTAAAGCAGTTTATCCCCAGGAAGAAAGAAAAACCTTTTGCAACTTGTCAGGAGCGGTGCTGAAGGGCAAAGAGTCTGTGGGACCTAAATCACTTGCTCAGTTTCATTCATAGGGGCTGGTCAATGTTCAGTGGGGCCGACTGTCTTGCCAGGCCCCTTGGCAACGGGGGTCCTCCTCTGCACCCCGGGAAGGGGTGGGGCCTCAGATGGAAGGGGCAGAGTTGGGGAGGCCTCAGTGTTGCCCAGAGCATGGCACACCATCTACCCACCCTACCCGGTGCGCGCACACACACGTATACACACACACACACACACACACACAGCCCTTAATGCTACTCAGAGCATGCAGTGCTCCAGCAGTGATTTAAAGGCCCCAGGGCTCTGGCCACCACTGCTGCCACAATAGCTGTGGTGGCGGCCAGGAAAGCTGGGCCCTTTTGTATTGCTGAGCCCCCAGGCAGTTGTCCACCCTGTCAGCGGGCCCGACAATGTTTTCTGTAGGGCCAATAGCACATTAAGGGAAACATCAGCAGGCCGAAGAGGGATATACAGGAGTGGAAGCTTGGCTAGGTCACACTCACCAATAGAATAAAATTTGGCATCCTCCTGGAAAATATGAGACAGAGGGAAGTACTCGCTCCTCGTTGGAAATGTAAAGGCTTATGATTCTATGTAACCATAGAATCATTCAGCATGCAATGAAGGAAAGGAAAAATGGCATGTAATGATCAATAATGGATCTTCAGTCTTATACTATAAGCTCCCAGACTTGTGAACACACATATATGCTTAACTTTACATGTGAATAAAGGTTTGTCATATCGGGGCTTATATATGCTGCATATACTAGGCATCAGTGAGAAGGAAACTCTTAGCTATGTACATAGACTTATTTTAAAACAAAATATTTTTTAAAATTATGGCAGCGAAAGTAATATTTGTTTCCCCATTAAACAAAAACAACCCCATCAAAACAAACAGAGGGGAGGAGAACAGCTGCAAGAGCAGCAAACCATGTCCTTGGTTCCAAATGAAAGAGTTTTTCTTATTTGTTTTCGCAGTTACTGGCAAGAAAAATATATTGCAGCATCAAGAAAAAAGAAAGGAAAATGATTAATTTTACCTAGATAACTCAGGAGAGGAGGAAGACAGCTGCCAAAGCAGGAAGGTTCTGTAATGTACAATGTTGAGTAGGCAGGACTGACTTTATACCATATTATATATTCATAAACAGACTGCTTTAGCAATGAAGAAAACAAGAATGAAAGCAAATGTGTTAATTACTTGTTTTCAGTCCTGCAACATTTCTTATATATGACATGTCCTTCTTCAGCCATTTGGAATTAGGCTGTTTCTTTCAGCACACTCTTCCAGTACATCTGGAACTTTCCAAGAAATCCTTCTGAAGAGAAATATGAGGTGTTTTTTTTTTTAAATTACATGGCAAGCACTGTCCCGAAAATCTTAATGATAAAGTCACTGGATAGAACTCGAGGTGAGTAGCTTTAAACAATCAAAAGAGGGATTCTCAGTCTTAATTTCGGGAACATGTATTGTGTATATGTAAGTTTACATATTTTAAGAGAAATCTTACAGCTGTCATATTGAGCAAATCCTGCCTTCACATAGACTGCAGATAGATTTCCATTAGTGTGTGGAAATTGTTCTTACACACCTCAGTGAAGAATCTCATCCATTCCTTGCGCCGGAGAACATTTTTCACAAATCACAAAGGCACTTTAGTATATTTATTGGTAGAAAATGCAGGCATGTGAAATGCAAGTAGTCAGTCACCAGACTCAGTAAATAAGAAAAAAAGCTGATCTATTCAAAATGGGGGCCATCACTTTGGACCCCTTCGTCTCTGTAAAAATGCAAGTCACAGTGCTAGGGTGAGTGGCCTGTCCACCTGAAGAAGAACTCATGGGATCTGCTCCCTACTCCCATGAATCACTCAAGACCTGTGTGGCTCTTAAAGATACAAGAAATATTGGAGCAGACATGTGGAGAAATAACACTCTAGTGAATGACTCTCATCAACACATAATTTCCTGTTACTTTGTTAATGATTACTTCTTGAGCAACAAGAGGTGAATATTTGGATAGGGTATGTTAGTAGTATGTGAATAGTGTATCTTTAAAGGAGGGTCAGTTTAAATAAAGTGGATGTTGGACCGCATTCTGCTCTCTTCAATCCTGATTCATATCACAGAAGCCAATGGGCTGCTTCCATTAGACGTGTCAGGTAGAGGCTGGATCATAACAAATGCCCATCTTCTCTGACTAGAATTAAGTTTGGATCTTGTGCCTGCTCTCTGATAAACCATGTATTGTACAATTTAACATCTTTTTCCATATGGCCATTCAAAGCTGTTTACAGAGTCTTTTGGGCTCCAACATAATCTAATTTCCCTTTAAAAGTCAAGGTTAATTTTATTTTACTGTCTCTAATTTTTAAAGCAAATAAGACCTTACAAGACTCAATTACCACTAACCTGATTTATAAACCACTCAAATTTACCAGACACTTCTGCTCCCTCCCATCCCTCAACCATATCTGTTTGTTTGTTTGAAATTTTTTGTACAGCTGGCACCAATCTGCGTAATAATAACCACAGTCACCAAGGTAAGAGTATTTTTTTTCCTCAACATCTAATCATCTTAAAAACACTCACTAGCATAAGCATCCCAGATTGCTAATGGAGGTGGCATCTTTACACAATGTCCTCGCGTATATTGAATCATGATCACTTAAAAATTGAGAGGAACAATAACTTTAGTCCTTTCCTGTTAAAAAAAAAATGCTGCTTCCTCGTTTACAGATCCAGTAGTTGGAAGAACACTTTTAGGTAACTTTGAGGCAGACCTGAATAACCTTTGGTTCTTTTGTTTATTTTTACTTCTGAATCTCCAGTGTAGAAGGGCTGTGGTTAAATTTGAAGTCCAGCAAGAAGGTTTGAAACAAGAACACATCAAGGATAAGGCTACACTATTGAAATGGTTTTGTATAAAAATCCTACATACTGTGATTGGGTCAGGCCACATGGCTACAAGAAAGTAATAGAAAGCAGGTACACGAGCCCCAGGTTAAAGAAGTCACTTGGCCCCTAGTAACCAACCAAGGTCTACCCCAGGTTAATTAAGACACCTGGAGTCAAGCAAGAACCTGCATTAACCAGTGTAGACAGATTAATTAAGACACTTTGAGGCAATCTAGAATCTGCTAGAACTAGCTGAGACAGTTACATTTGATTGGCTTCAGGTGTCCAAATCAAGGACTATCTGGAACTGGTCAAAAGCCTCCCTTTTAGTCAGTTTAGTAGCATGCCTGGAGTAATGGGAGGAGGATATGCTGCTGGAGAGCAGAAACTATAGACACACTGTTAGGTACCAGGAGGGAATCCTGCAGATACAGAAGTGAGGGGAAGGGAGTCCTACACAGGGAATAGCCTCTTCAGGCCCCAGAAGTAAACTGTGGCTAAAGGGGGAGACACTGAATTAAGCAATCTAGTCAAAGTGTTGTAAACATTGCAATCATCAGCTTTCGTGATGGAGAAATCAAGGATAAATTGAGAATTAAGAACTGATGAATCAGAGAAGAGTTTTGTCAGAGTTCATAGAGTTTATATAAAATGCTGGGTATGGAGGCTCAAAGGGATCTCCATTTTTCCAGATGTCCAGGGACATTTGACTGCAGGTGTTCATCCCAACAGAATCTTGGTATTGTGAACGTACATACTCACTCATGTGTTAATTTGAAAATTAGCAACTGATTTACAACACTAAAACTTGTTTCGTTTGAGAGTACTACTGGCATGACACTATTTGCTAGAAGAATAGTACATCCCACTTTTCTCAGTTTCTAGAGCATGTATTTATATTGTAGCCAAATATCCTCTAAGTCAAGCGGTAAGTGATTGGATATAATTAACATGCAATGCTAAATTCTCAAGTCAATGAAAGCTTTTCCTGAAGGTCTGAATAAGGGATGCAGTGTTTAAAATGAAATTATTATTCATAATATAACTAGCATAAAACTATACAGAAATGTAGACAGATTTTATAGCTTTTCCTGTGATATCTGGCTACAGTAAATTTGTCTCTAACTCTTGATTACAGAGCTCTAATGACGCCACTTATATTTCGGGATTTCTTGACTGTTTTCTAACTCTCTTTTTCATTTCTTCCCCTCAATCTTAATCAGATTTAGTTACTGTGCTCAGATCCCAATTGAGCAGCATCTTCATTTGTTTATTTTCCTGGAATTTTTGACTTGGCACATGTGGCAATTTAAGCCTTCTCTTTAAACCTCCACTTGATAGCAACAATTGATAATTCTCTTTCTCCCATAGAGCATATTTGGAGTTATCAGGCTTTTTCTGTTGACCATCATTCTGACTCTTTCCCACCTACCTCTGACCCCTTAATGAATGTATTGCAGCACAAATTCCACATCCATTATGAAACCAGATGAGAAGGTTCCTTTGCGATAAATTAAACATGGGTTGATATTGAGGTCTAACACATGGCACACAAATTATGACTAAGATTTTGTCATGCATAATTTCAGTAAAAGACATGGACAGGTCACGGGCAATAAAAAAAAAATCCATGGACGCCTGTGAACTATCTGTGACTTATTAAAAACATGCATGACAAAACGGGGAGCCATGGGGACCCTATACTTTGTGGAACCCCAGCTTGGAGCTCCTGGGTCCCCCTGCTGGCTAGTTGGAGCTCTGGGATGCCTCTCCCACGTATAGCAGCTTGGAGCTTAGGGGTACCACCTCCGGCAGCAGGAGGACCCTGCAGCTGTGAGATGCCATGGGCTGAAGTCATGGAGGTGTCCGATAATCACAGATTCTGTGACTTCCATGACCTCCATGAAAAAAAAAATTCCTTAACTATGGACACACATTGAGGAGGACTACAAAATGATGACTACCTGGAAGTATTTCTGCTTTGAACATTTTTGACAAGAATGCTGTGGGTTGACTTGATCGGACTGAATCCGCCAAATAAAAAAAAACGGCTGAATTTACTCCTTGTCTAATTAAAAACAAATGCTGACCCTGACATAGTGTGGTTGAGGCCCTGAACACTTATTAAATAAACTTTCTCCTGCTTTCTTAGTTAAAGTATGAGGCTCAACCCTGGAACCAGAGCTCTAAAAATGATTTCATGCCTCAACAAGTCCTTTAGCATATGGATCTCCTATAAACTTTCACATTTTTAACAAATCCCTGCTTCCTTTAGTCTTTGCTAGTACAAAGGTTGTGACAGGGCTCAGTTTGGCAGCTGAAAAAAGAGGCCAGCTTGTTATGTTTTGACCAGCCTTAAAAAAAGGGCTTCCTTTCAGGGTAAGAAAAGTAAAACCCTTCATAGAAGTATTCTGGGTTATCTTCCCCTTTGGAGAAGATTTAATTCCTGCTCTTCAGTGAAATCTTGTGCATCTTAAAGACAAAAAATAATCCTTCAAGAAGCAAAGAGCTAGTAATAAAAGTCAAATCTGCAGAGGATAGTTCAGCTGCAAGTACAGGACAAGGTTGAATGTCTCTCCAATTTCCTCGTCTCCACATAAAATCTTTGTGCATGTAAATGCACTAACATTATTTACATCATTTATTTTAACATTTTGGCATTCACATTTAAGACAACTTTTTCTCAATTAACTTTTCTAATGTTACTTTTTCTCTCTTCCAGTCTTTCAACCCATGTTCTAGTCTTCCATTCTACATTTAGTATCTTTTCGCATGCCCGTCAATGTCTGCCTCTGTCTTACCTTTCCTCTCTTTTGATCTTCCTGTATCTTATTCTCAGTTTCTTCCTTTCCTTGCATTTTTTTCTTCCTGCTTCCCTTCTCTTTTGACTTTTCAGACCCCATATTTGTGTCTCATTTATCAACAATCTTCTTCCTCTCTTCTGCTCTTCCCCCTTATTCTCTCACTATCCTTCTATTCAAATCCCTCTTCCTTCTTCATCCAAGGTATATTACAATTCAGAAAACTGCACAAAAGGACAACGAAATGTATTAGGGAACAGGATATGAGGATAGATTTAAAAGACTAAGCCTGCTCAGTTTAGAAAATAAACTACAAAGGAAGAATATGATAGAGGTCTGTAAAATCATAAATGGTATGGAGAAAGTGAGTAGGGAATTGTTATTTATCCCTGCATATAACACAAGAGCTATGGGTGTAGGCAGCAGCTTTTAAACAAATATAAGGAAGTATTTCTTCACACAATGCACACTCAACCTACGGAACTTGTTACCATGGATGTTGTAAAACAAAAAAAACCATATAAGTTCATGGAGAATATGGCCGTCAATGGCAATTAGCAAAGACGGTTAGAGATGCAACCCCATACGCCAGCTGTCCCTAAACCTTCAGCTGCTACTTTTTAAATAATGAGTATCAGGAAACCAGAAAAATCAAAGACTTTGGGGTGAGGACACTTGGCCGGTCACTCAGACTGTTATTGTGCTGGGCCTGGGACCTACTCCTGGTATGGAAATTAGCAACAATAAATAAAATAATTTTTCAGGGAAAAGCAGAGACAAATTTTTCTCTTCCTTCCTGCTTCCCCCCTTTTTAAAGCAACTATAGTATCAACATGGAGACAATATTTTAGAGTTCCTGTAATTTGTCCCTGTACTTTACCTCTCAATCAGTATAGCATAGCAAACCACATGGTCCTATTACTTCTCACTCTGAAAGAGTGTAATTGTTCCAGCTCAGTCATCGTAAGTAGGCTCCTAAACCAGGAGTGGGTAACCTCTGCCTAGATCCGGACCCCGAGGCTTGGAACTCTCCCCTTCCCTCACCAGCATGGGAGAGCCGGTGCTGGTGCTCCAGCCACCTACCCCCCTACCCCCCACCGTCTCTCTGCAGAGCTGGAGCACACAAAACCTACTAGCCTGGGTCCCCCTAGGCTTTGGCATGCAGGGGGAATGTGGGGAGCGTCATTCTCCTTCTCAGTTAGGGGCCGCATCAATGAGGGAGTTTTTTTCCTCAACTGTGTGTGGCCCCACCGACTAATTTTTCTGTGGGTGCTCATCCCTAACTCTAAAGAGGTTCCCCACCCTGTCCTAAACTGTCATGTCCAATATCCGTGTGTGTGTGTGTGTGTGTGTGTGTGTGCGCGCGCGCACAAGCACGCATGCCAGTACTGGGCCAAAGCATGTTTGCCAAGGAGTGCTGCTATGCTGCTGGTGACCATGTCATTGTCTATAGTTTTAGTGGAGAGATGAGAATATTAATGGACACAAACTGAATATCCAATTAGACCAACTGGAAAACCTAGTGAGAGATCAATTTGGGAGGCATTCAAGCTGTGAGGAGGCTACATCCCTTTAGGATTTGCCCTGATGACAGGACTGCCAGCTGTTAGACAAACTATACCATAATATTTGAGGAGCTTAAGATGTTTGTTGTATTTTGTACTTTTAGAAGTGCAATAGAGTTTGATAAGCTAAATAAACAGCAGTCTAAATCAATGTCAAATTAGCTCTAATATCACTACAGCTAAAAAAGAATCTCACTTCTTTTAGTTCAAACCTTGGAGCAGAAGTTCCTTTACAGTTGAGCTGAAGGAAAACTTTCACTACCTGTACTTAGGGCTACAATATATCATTGATTTAAGCAAGGCTGAACCAAGTAAACAGCAGGGGTAAACCTATGCAATATCCTCTCTATACACTTTTCTGTATTCAAAAATGTTTTAGGCTTATTTATATTGTTCTGGAGAAGGTGCTACAGTAGCCAAGATGAAGAATGCTGTCCTGAAGCCAAAATCCAAAGGAAACTGCTGCTTATAACATCTTTCCCCCATATGTGGTGGGGGTACCATATTGACAGCCTCTTCACTGTTTCTCTAAAAGGAGATACCGGTTTCATTTCCTCAAAAGTTGAGGCATCCGCACTTTCTTGTCTTTTAATCTGATGAGTAACATTATAGGGGTGTTGACTACAATGGATAAAAAATTCATTCACATCTCCCTCCCTTTAAAAAATAACTGAAAATTCAAAACTTCTGTAAAAAGTCAAAACCAAACATTTTCTGTTTCTCCCCACCACCCCTTCTTTGCTCCTGAGTGCCAGGACTACAGAACAAAGACCATGTTTCGTTATTATTACCTGACATCTCTGTTGATGTCAATCTACATATTTCAATTCACAATTCTTATCACATAATTTGGAACACACATTTGCTCCATTAAGGCTCAATGAATACTAATTCTTAATAAAGTTACCTCTCATTCAGAGACCCTGATTCTGCATAGCATGTGATCTAACATCACTCCTTCTACATTTGTTTGGTATATAGTCATTGGATATTGTGTTTGCAGGTGCCATAGAAATCCACTGGACAGATAGTCAAACCTTGAGCTGTGTCATGGTGTGCCAAGTGGTGAAGTTCCACAAATTAGGATTTTGGTTATGCCCACTAGCAAGTGAATATCAACTTTTCCGTTGTAAGCTTTGATTTCTGTAAGTTCATAACAGCTCTATAAAACTTACTTTTTGGCAGACACTTGGCATAAAACACAAGAACATGCTGCCAGAAAGTCATTTCATTATTTATACCCTTCACAAAACAAATCAGTCATTTTCAAGTTATAGAAAGAAGAAAATGGGAAAACATTTGCGTGTCTGCTTTTGTTTCATCAAATTATTAAATGTATTTAATTTAATAACTGACTAGTACATAAATACAATCATAGTATTTAAGAGAAAAAAACATTAATAATGGATGAGATATAAAACTAAGCTGCTACTGCACATGAATGTACAATGAATGATCTCCGGGCCCGAAGAGTGGTCAGATCCACCTGTTCCTCTCAAAGCTGATTTGTAGTGCCCCTTCTGATAAGTGCTCATTGGTTAGCCATTCTTCTTAAAATAATCACAAGGCTTGGTTCCTTGGCTCCTGGTTTTGAATGATATAATATATCCCTGGTTTAGTCCTTCCACCAAGTGTCTGGTTGGATAAATGAATAACCATACCTCTGGGATAATCTAACAGAACTGATCTGGAATTTAATGAAACATTTTTGTTGAAAAATGCCAATTCATCCCAGTTTTTGTTGGGAAGGTTTCTTGGGTCTAGGAGAAAATTTCTGCTCCAATGTACGGGGGGAGGGGAGAAAGAGGCCCACAATAGCCCAGCTATTAGGAGACTCAGGTAGGTTGTAGGAAGCCTTGGTTTAAGTCTCTGCTCCACCTGATTCAAATAAGGAACTTGACTGTAGGTCTCACATCCCAGCTGAGCCCCCTAACCAAAAGACTACAGAATCAATTTTTCTCTCTGACCCAGTGAGCATTTAATGGTTTACACAAAGTGGAACCGCTCCATCAAGAGCTATGGGGCAGAGGGGAGAATCTGCAGAGAAAATAATGTCCATTGCATAGATTAGTAGATGTCATGTACAGGCTACTCCCCCAATACACTTCAGCAGAACATACCTTTCTTTGGCTGTGCACTGCGTCTGCAATATAAGAACTTTAGCGGCACTGTTGGAGCCTTATGCTGTGCTTTTTGTGATACAATACCAGGTAGACACTTTTCCTCTCCATATAGTCAACCTCCTGTCTGTTTTTGCATTGCCCCTTCTATATTCCTCAATGTGGTAGAACAAAGAGGAGATTAATGCAGAGTAGGATAAATCTGGGAGGGGTAGCAGCGTTAGTCTGTATCTGCAAAACAACAAGAAGTCCTGCGGCACCTTAAAGACTGTGGGTACGTCTACACTGCATCCCTAGTTCGAACTAGGGATGCAAATGGAGACGACCGAAGTAGTTAATGAAGCGGGGATTTAAATATCCCGCGCTTCATTAACATGATCTTGCCGGCGCGCTAGTTCGAATCACAGCTGAGTCGAACCAGGAAGTGCGCGCCGGGACGCGTTAGTTCGGACTAAAGCCCTTAATCCAAACTAACGTTACTCCATATTTAAATCCCCGCTTCATTAACTACTTCGGTCGTCTCCATTTGCATCCCTAGTTCGAACTAGGGATGCAGTGTAGACGTACCCTAACAGATTTATTGGGGCATAAACTTTTGTGGGTAAAAACCACTTCTTCAGATGCATGGAGTGAAAATCAGTAGCTGGGATATGTACTAACATATCAAAAGAAGGAAATTACTTATCAATTGTAGTACCAGTGTTAGCAAGGCCAATTCAGTCAGGGTGGCTGTGACTCACTCCCAGCAATTGATGGGACCCTGTGAATACCAAAAATGAAAATTGCCTTTGTAGTGAGATGACCTTTGATTGTGTTACATTTGCAAATGAATTGCAGCTCTGCTGTTTTCTTTGTAGCCTGGTTTTGAAGGGTGTTTTTTTTAGCGGGGGGGGGAGGGGGAGAGAAGGAGGAGGTAAAAAGATGGCAACTTTTAAATCCGTTACTGAGTGTGGAGGCTAAAGTGGTCTCCTACTCGTTCTTGTATGTTACCTTTCTTGATGTCTGATTTGTGTCCATTTATACAGATGCAGAGATTGTCCAGTTTGGCCAATATACATGGCAGAAGGGCACTGCTGGCACTTAATGACATATCATGCTAGTAGATGTACATATTGATGAGCTCCAAATAGTGTGTCTGATGTGGTTAGGTCCTGTGATGGTGTCACTTGTATAGATATGTGGACAGAGTTGGCAACAGGGTGTGTTGCAGGGATAGATAGGTTCCTAGGTTTGTGTTTCTATGGTGTATGGTTTATGTTGGCCAAACCAGACTATTTCTGTGCCAAAAGATGAATGGACACAAAACAGACATTAAGTTAGCTTACAAAAACCAGTGGAACACTTTAACCTCTCTGTGATTTCCACTTCATGCATCCAAAGAAGTGGTTTTTAATCACAAAAGGTCATGCTCAAATAAACCATGTTAGTCATTGAGGTGCCACAGAACTCCTCGTTGTTTTTATTAGGATATATTATATTTCACAAATAATTTCAAAGTAGCCACTTCCCTAATGAAAGTGTTCTTTTAAGAATAAATCTATTTTATTTTCAAAATTGTATCCACTTTAAAAAAAACAGACTACTATTTATATCACACCAGGTTTGTGCGTTTTTGCTTATATCTCTTTTCTCTCCAGTTTTTGTTTGGAGATATTTCGTAAGGCATACAAAACATATGGAGGCAATATCATTTAGTCCCTATGTGTTGACAGCCTGTTGAAAAGACCAAACTACCTCGAGTTATGAACAATAGTAATTAAAAGGTCATCTATTCAGCACTGAATTGGTATGTAGAAAAGAATACATTTTGCATGGATTAGGATTTCTGAAACTGGTTTTAATATAATGCCGCAGTTCATTAATTCTATTTTATATTCATAGAAATAGATTGTAGATAAACCCTTAATTATGCAATACATTTAAATACAAGCCAGACTTGTGGGATGTGCTCAGTCAGTATGCTGAAAAAGAACCCGTTTCTTTTTGTTCCATGTCCACATGGATTTATATAGGGAAAATAACATTATACAAAGCTATTAAGCTACCAAACAACTTCATTCAAATAATGTTGAAGATCCCACTTAAACCTATAAAGGGCTAGAAAGTGTAGTCTTAAAGCTACCACTTAAAAATAAGACACAGCTGAGCTGCAAATAAGCTTTTAGTGTATGCCATAGGTGTGCTTGTCTTTTGCCTTCAGCCATCTAATAAGCACATCAGTAGCCTGAGAGAGAGGCTAATGGCTATTGGAATATGGCTAACAATGGTTTATTTTTTAACTTTCAGAAAGACACTTCATTAAAAGAAGATACCTACAAAACAACTTGCCAGTATAAAAAGTGCTTCCTAGTCAAATTAGGAGGAAATAATAGGAAAAGTTTATAGATATCTTTTTCTACTCTTTTGAATCACTCTTTTTCTACTCTTTTCCTTCCTCCTTTCTTTCCCCCTCAAGTTTCTTTCGTACCAATTCTATCTGGAATATTGAAAAGTTCAAAAAGTGATTAAAATGGGCTACACATTGGCAGAAGCACACCTCAGCACTTTAGGAGGGAAAGGTAGCTCAAACACTGTCACTTATTCATTTTACTCTTCGTTTCCCCCCTCCCCACCGCTCCACTTCTCTTTTAACCCTTGTGACAACAGTGAGATTTATCTTGTACAAATTAACAGGGATAATTCAGAGAGTTAAGAATACTTTCTCATGCTCTGAAGCCTCTTGAATATTTTTGCCCATGGAAACACGAAGAGCGATTTGCTCTTTGAATTTCTCCCTCCTTTTATGTTTAAGAAGATATTGGTTTCCCATCCCCTACCCTGCTCTTGACATATATTACAATTTATCTTTCTGGTTTTGCCAGGCAAAGCAATAGCAGACCCTTCACAGCCAAATTGGTACTGCAGCCTCTGAGTACTCCCTGTGGAGTGAGAGTTCAAACAGCCCTTTTAGTATTGACCGAAAAAAATATATATAACCAAATACAAACTTTTTTTTTTAAATCCCTTTTCAGTCAAAACTGAAGAGCTGTTTGAGCTTCACCTCAATTCCGGCTTTTGCAGGAACATTTCCAGTTTATTCACCAGGAACTGAAGTACCACTAAAGCCCTTAGCTTTTATTATAAAGCACCACCTCTGCCTCTCCACATGCTCACACATAGTCACCATGCCCAGTGAACTGAAGAGGTTTTTCATGGCACTTGAGTTCCTGAAGCAGCAGGAGAGGAGAAAAGGAAAAGTACATTTCAGGAAAAGCAGAGAGGGAGAAGTGCAGAAGCAAGGGAGAAGCTGTTTACAGGCATAAATATCTTTGGATCTTCTTAAAAATCCATTTAAAAAAGGAATCTGGACATTAAAAATCATTTCCTCCTTTCTTTGCCCCACCCATTAAACAATAAAGGAATATTTTTTGACAGATGGAGTTCCCAGTGGCGCACTAATGTAAGCTGGTAGATGGGCAGCTAGAAATCAGTTTTAGGCAATCTTTATATCCAGTCACACACTGCCATTTTCTTCTGTGCAGGTACTTTGGCTTTTGATTCATATCAGCCACACAGGTTTCAATTAAGTAACGTAATATATAAGTATGATACATGCAGGTAGATCTTTTTGCTAGATTCATTGAAAATGTGCTCCTGCGCATATTTCAAGCTATTTTGTCTTTCCTCCCTTCTACAACCCTAAATCTACAGAGAGTTTGTTGCAATATAAAATACTGTTTCATAACATCAAATACACTACAGGTTGAACAACAACTGTAGTTGTACAACTCTCTGGTCAGAGAACCCTAGTGCCTAGGAGTGTGAATGGGCTGGGAGTCCCATCTCCGGGGAGCCCTGGCTGGGCAGGGCAGCAGCAGGATGAGCAAGCCCCATTCCTGGGGATCCCTGGTGGAGGGCGGCAGAAACAGGGCAGCTGGCAAGCCCTGTCCTCAGGGATTCCCAGTCAGGCAGGGGAGAAGCAGGGCAATGGCAGTAGCTGGGGAGCTCCATCCCGAGGAAGCCCCAGTGGGCTGGAGCCCAAGTCCAAGCCAAGCAGGCTGGAGCTCAGTGGCAGTGGGTCCAGAGCAGAGCCAGCCACAAGGAGTGGGAGCACCCTGGGAGTCCGATGGCAGGGGACCTCCCCTGATCCAGAAAATTCCCTCCTTCAGAACAGGTCAGATCCCAAGGGTGCCAGACAATGGAGGTCCAACCTGTATAAAGTAACACTAGTATACTTTGAATTAAAATAAATACCTAAGGAGTTTGACTTTAAGTCTGCTGTCTACCATTTCTTCTTAATAGTCTAGTGAGTTAAATGCAGGCCAGATTTGGAATACATAAAATGTTACTGTAAAGGAAAGGGTGTATCACACGATAGCCTGAAAATCAGATATCAGATCAGAAGTCCTTTTAATCTTTGAGACAATCACTGATAAATTATTAGCTTATCTGTCCAAGTGAATCCCGACTTGAGCACCTGACTTATGGGCCTACAAAGTGAATGACTATTGAAATTCTAATCGTATTTTTCTCATGTGGTAATGTAATTAAAGTCACTGGGAGTTAATTTGTAATCTCATATTTAAGCCTTGTAGCTCAACTATCTAGGGCACTGCTGAAGGAACACATTATTGTATGCTCCACAATGGCCATTAGTCAAATAACAGACTGTCCTTCCCTTTATTGCTATTCCCCAAGTAACACCCTAGTAGGCGGTTTTACAAAGACAACAGTCATTAGAAGCAAAATCAAATTACATTAAAAAGGGTGGTTAAGACTAAAATTAAGAAAGAACAAACTATAGGATCATGAAGATTATGTCTGAAAAGGAAGCTTGCCAAAGATGCCCAGTTCAATGTCAATGATAGCAAAGGCAGCAGGCAGGTTATGAGAGCTGGTAGTGGCCGTGCTCCACCAATATTCAGGAACTTGGGCCTGGTTCCACCAGTGTTTGGGCTTATATTTTCAGAACCATTCCATCCATAGAACATATCAGGGCAACCACCCCCTGCACTGAACTTTGGGGGACCCCAAGCTTCACAGAGTGCAATCATATAACTTAGTATATTACTCAACTGAGCTGCTTTAATTGTATGATCTCTAAATAGAATAATACTGCACCTTACTATTTACTATATATTGTATTGCTTTCTCTCTTTGCTTTATTAATCATTCTGTAACTGCTTACTTACTGCTTGTTTGTCAATTCTTGAGAGGCAAGCTGTATCTGTGTCCTCCTAAGGGATAGCAGGATTAGCCCGCTATGGGGAGTCCTTTACAGGTTGGAGACAACCTCTCCCCCCACAGTAAAATTCTGGCAAGTCCTGGAGGAAGAGCCGTCACCTTTTACCCATTTGGGCCAACTGCACTGATGATCAATTTTATGGTTCCAGGCAAGCCATACTGGGGTGCCTTAGGTCAAATTTTTTTGGCTAACAACCTTACAGATAAACTTACAAAAAATAGTCCTGTGGCACCTTAGAGACCAACAAAAATGTAGATGATATCATGGGCATTCGTGGGCGTACCCCACTTCTTCAGATGAATGGAGTTTAAGGGGTCCAGTTTTCAAATATGGCACAAAAAGGGGATTTTTATCAGCTTCATTTAGCATGAACACTCTGACAATTTCTCCCCCCCCTCCTTTTCTTCCCCCTTCTTTTTCCTTCTCTTCCCCCACTCCCATGCCCTCCTTTTGTGCCCTGGCCCTTCCCCTCCTTATTTGCCCCTTCTCCCACAGGAGCCCTGAACACCCCTACCATGACCCAGGATCATGAGCAGCAAGGCCAGCCCCCAGTGCATTGGGTGGCCAGCCCCAGTGCACCAGGAGGGACAGCCAGCTCTGGTCCACTAGGCAACACAGGCCTGCCCTGACTATGTAGCAGGCAGGTCAGTCAGCCAAGGCAGAGCACTGGGAACCCAAGTAGTTGGCCTGGCCTGGAAACTGAGTGTGGGTGTGCCCACAGGAGGTTGTTTGGGAAAGCACAGCCTATCCCTGCCTATAATATCCACTGCCCTTGCCTGAACAAGTAAAAATTCTTTGCTGGTTTGTTGTTTTCCAACAACCTTTTATCATCTTCACTGCATAAAAACCTGCACAGCCAAAACAGAGTTTGCATTATGATTTTGTAAAATACAGTCTTAAAGCTTGAAAGTGCCAGCTCTGTGCTTTGATAAATCAGGCATTGTCACTTACTTAGAGGATTTTTCAAGCTGACATGAAAAAAAAAAAACCTGAAAGGGTAACACAAATTGGAATCATTAAGATCTGGGGACAACCGTGCAAAATGTTGGCCGTGGCAGCAGACATGGATCATGTTGGATAATACTAAGTGAGTCTAGCTGAGTTTCCATGTCAAGCACAGTTTGTGAACTCCATGTTGAATACGGCACTTCAATCACTGAAATCTAGAATCCTACACGCAGCAGTCCTAAGATATAAATGTTAAGGATAATCAAGCCTGGAGAGAATATTTGGGATGAGAGTTGAATTAACTTCTTAATACAGCTGTATCCCAGGTAAGTGTTCAGATACTAAGTTACAGACATAGATAGATAGATAGTAATGTGTTGATTTTTGACCTTACATAAATCCGCTGTGTTTTAGATCAGGATCAGAATACCACCAGTTCACTGACATATTACAGTATGGAATTGTCATACATAAGTAAGTATTTGTGTATGTAGAATAATTCTATGCCAATAGTGTAACCTGAACTGGTGGCACTTCCTCTGTGTGAGTGTGGGATCTCTTTTCTAATAGTCTCTCTCACACAAACACACAACGACTGTACACTAGATATCACAATTTTGTAATCTCAGTCCACAGGAGTACAGATAAGAGTATGCTGGCTAATGTGGTTAAGTTTGGACGGCCATTGTGTACATTGTTTTCAACCAAAGTAAAGACAGTGTGGAAAGGATATTCCTTTTTATTAAGCATTTCTAAAAAGCATAATACTTTCAGAATCTTTCAAAAACAAGATTTCCTGCAGGTACAATGTAGTTACTGCAAGAACACAGAAAGATTCTAAATAAGCATTCATATTGCTAGCTACATGAAGAAACTGAAAATGCAGGACAATCTACTGCCCTCAATCCCTCCTTATGTGACACTCCCACTAACATCAATGGCAGTCTTTAAACTTTAAAATTAAAGTGTATTAAAATACGATTAAAAATGATTTTCCATAAACAAAGGTTTGCCTTAGCACTGTGGTTTATCATAGTGGCAAAGCAATGGACCACAGCTACATACCTCAATGTAGGCAGTGTACTATGTGAAAAATAGGGGGGAAATGTGTTTATAGTAGGAATCTTGCAAGTTTCAAAGGAATGCCTTTCATGCAAAATACAATAATTAAAATAGGAAGTAAAACAGTGACCTTGCCATCAGACTCAGCATTTTAATTCAATATTTGATAAGGTTAACTCTGCAGTATCGATAAAATTGATAATATAAATTAGTTTGTGAAAAATTAATTAAGTCCTGTGGTGTGATTTATCACACACTATGTGAATTGTAGAAACACCTCAGCAGGCCTCACAAACAATCTGCCAAAGAGCACAGATTTCCAATATGAATATTGGATAATGAAATCAATGGAAATCCAGCACAGTAGTCAGTAAAAGTAGTTTCTTGGCCTGATGCCACAGACATATGCTGGGTTCCAAAGTTGTGTGTTCCTATATGAGGCTCTTTCTAATGGCTGCAATATATACAGAAATAGAAGAAACACAGAAATGACAAAGTTGTATATAGATGTGCCCAGCAGAAGAAAAACATTTAGGTTTAATTTTGCATGAGCATACCTGGCAATGCCTGACATATGAGCAAAATTCCAGCTCCTCCTGACTCCTCTGTGATGAAGGCAAGAGAGTAAAGGCTGCTTTCTTCAACTGATGTTCTTAACCTTCATCTCTATAGTACTCACCCACATAACTAAGGATGCTTTAAAGAAGGGAAAGAGTCAAGGAAAAGAGGACAGTGAATGGGAATCAAAGAAAGGACCTCAGTAAGCACACAGAAAAATCAGCTGTAAATGCTGAATGAAGTGTCTCTCCCACTTAACCTGTCTGGGCCTCATTTCCCCATCTCTAAATTGGGAATAATAATGTTTGCCTGGTTTGCAATCATCTGTTGAGGTTAAATACATTAAAACATTGTGAAGTGTTTAGAGATATACTGATGAAAAACTGCATAAAAGAAATTGGCATTATTATTGATATTATTTGTGCAACGCATATCAGTTTTCTAATTTTCTAGTGAATGTTGTAACTTGTGGATTAGGAAAGCAGGACTGTGATGTTACAAATCCTATTAGAGGTTTTTATCATATTATAATCTGGTCGTCTTATTACAGCTACTGGACACCACCTGCTTTCTTTCAAAAGCTAATAACAATCAAACACACATATTTCATTTTCATATTAAAATACCTTTCAAGGATAAGGCAACTTCTGGAAAGCTTGTAAAAACCTTCTACAGTACTGTATGGTGATAGGTCAAAACCTGACATGCTATAGCAATAATGCTGCCATCTTTGGGGCTTTTACTCTAGAACACTGGCAAGCTTTTTTTAAAGGACAGGATGGTTAACTGAGCTTTATTCTGACAATCCCATTATCTTGATCTAACATGGCACACTCTTCTAACAAGCATTTCAAAACCAGAAAACCACGATGACGTACATATGAATGAGGCAAGAATACCTGGCTGTTACAGTGAGCACATGCTTTTGGGGAAATTTGTGTGTGTCAAGGTCACTTTACCTGTGGTAACCAAGGAAGTCAAAGTGGGGCTATGGGGCATAGACAGGAAGCTAAACCTGAGCTAGCTAGGATACAGACATTCCAGAACATTCAATATGACCTTGCCAAACTGGTCTGAATTCAACGGGATTAAATTCAATAAAAGAAAAAGTACACAGTACTGCATTTTGGAGAGGAAAAGTCAAATGTATGTTAAGGGCTGCAACAAACAGGACTGTAATCAACTGTTCTCCATTTGCACTGAAGGTGGGACAAGAAGCAACCAGCTTAATCTACAGTAAAGAGGATTGAGATTAGACATTAGGAAAAACTTTCTAATTTCAAAAGATAGTTAAATTCTGGGTTAGTCTTCACAAGGAAGCTAGTGAATACCCATGTTTGAAGGATTTTTAAGTACAGGTTGGACAAATACCTCCCAGAAATGGCCTCAGCAGGGTTGGACACTGTGATTTCTGGAGGTCTCTTCCAATCCTAATTTCTGTGATTCTGTGTTGATCCTACAGCAAACTCATGTTCCTGAGCTTTTCCCCACTGTGTTTAGAAGCTAATAGTTGCTTAACCTCACAGTGTTGTTTTTTGTGATTTGAATGCAAAGAGGAGAGTTAACAGCATTAATTCTTCATTGTTTTTGTAATATCCAATGGCTATGTTTCTTTGACAGAATATACAAGGATCAAAAAAATTCATGATCATTGTTTTCAGTATCTACTTATAAAACGGGTATCAACATCAACAATTAAACAGCAAAATATCAAAAAGGGAATATGGTTGTGCATGACATGGGAAATGTTTCTATGCAGCTAACTGCATCTTTTCATATTGCGACATCCAATTCTATCAGCCTTACTCATGCACTAGTACCTTACTCTGCAAGTATTCCCACTTACTTCAAAGGACTATACAACAAGTACAGTGATAGTCAATATATGTATAAGACTACAGAAATGCACCTCAGACTGATCACAGCAGTTTAAAAATTATTTCATGTTTTAGCTTTGTATCTTGTCAAAGCAAGCATAAGACACTTTGAATGCTACTAGAACAACAAGGAGCAGAGTTAATTTCATAAGTGTGTATAAATTGAACAGTTTCTCACCCAAGATAAAAAAAAAAGATCAACATCTGAATATAAATGTCATGCTCCCAACCTAGTGTGTGGTGGGGGTAAAGAGAGTCAGGAGCTACTCTGTCACGCCTGACAATTCCTGATACCTTTGTTGTATTTTCTAGTCACAATGGGGTAGCTTTGTTCTTCCGTGCAGCATTGTAATCAACAAGGTTGGATGGATATAATGAGGAATGAATCAGACTCAATGCCTTCTCTATGATTGTTAAAGTATGGTTATTTTGGCTTAGATATATTTTCTGCTTCTTACTTTTTTTTTTATACAGAATTGCTACAACCCATTCCCTTTCCATCTCATCTACATTTTTTCATCCACTTTTGTTGTTCTTAATACCCTGTTCTCTACACTATTCTTTCTTCCCTTCATTTTTCCCCCTCCCCTCCTAAGCACAAGAGCTACTTGAGTCCTTCACAATGAAGCAGAAATTAAGATATGGGTGAAATCACTGTATGTAAATTAATTATCCATTCCTAATACAGTTTTCTAATGATTTGTAGTAGCTTTGGGGCTGATTTTTCTTTCACTTGTATCAGTACAAATCAAGAGTGATCATTCTGAAGTCAGTGGAGCCATCAGTGAAGGGGGGATGAGAATAAGGCCTTGTATTAAATTTGTTTGAGATTTATGTGGTCACATATGTTCTAAGACCTAAGTGCATTAGGGTTCCTTAACTGCATAAGAAACTGAGCCTTTGTATTTTGATCAAATAAAATTCCATTACTGAAATGAATCGCTTAAGGTAAATCAGGAAAACAAAAATTAAATTGGAAACAGAACAAATCTCAATCTAACATACGGTGCAACAATGGGAGAAGTTAAAAAATATTTTTCAAATGCTTTCTTTAATAGCTATTCAAGTATTTTATACAAAGTGCACAGCTTCAACAGGAGAGTGACAGACCCTCACCCCAGCATCTGCTATATTCCAGTGGTTTGGGCACCTCACTTGTAATGAGCAAATCCCTGATCTGAATCAGGGACATTGTGGACTTTAACCGAAGTCTCCTGCATCCCAGGTGATGGCTCTAACTATGGGCCTTTAAGATAAAATTGCAGTCACCATTTTGTGACTGATGTCTAAATCGTGTTCTGAATATAGTCTGAAAGTTTTGATATTGTCTGAAATTCAGCAAGTTCATGAATAGTTCTGATCAACCTTAAAACTGCATTTTTCAGCAAATGATTTATTTGGGAAAAAAATTACCCAACTCTGAAAACTTACTCACATTCTTCTGTCTTTGCTACATTAGCAAAGCTCCTAAATAGCTTTGTGCTCACAAAGGGTTCAAACCATTTAACAATTCAGGCTCTTCTTCTGTTTCCCACTGAAAGCTCACTGGCCTCTGACTTGATAATGAGATGATGATATCACAGTTATCAACCAAAAAATGCCAAACAAAGGTCTTTGGAGTAGGTCATGTCTCGCCCAAAAACTTGTACTTTCCCTCACCTTATTAAGAGATTGACTTATAGGAATTTATATTGAGCGTTCCTGTCTTTGAAAACCTTTTATGATGGGGTTGACTAAGCCCCAATATCCCGGCTGGAGGCCTTTTCCGCACCCTGCCTAGCAACAGGAGCAGAAGAGAGGTCCTCCGACCAGAATAGAGTGGCAGCCTCTGCTGCAGCCAATCAGGGTACAGCAAGCCGATATAAAAGAAGCTACTGGGCCAGAGCTTGGCAGTTCCTGGCTGGAGCTTGACCCAGGCAGACCTAAGGGCTGACTGGGAGAACAGCAGCACTCCAGACAGCTCCAAGTGGGGTCAGAACTAGGTCCAGCAGCTGAAGACTAGCCAGTAAGCCAACAGCAACCTTTGAAAAACCCTGGACAGGGAGAACTGGACCACAAGGCCCAAGAGAAAGGGCTAGACAGAACAGCTTCACAGGGAAGTGGCCCAGGGAACACAATAGCAACCAACCTCTTTGAGACTCAGCAGGTAACTGCTACTCAGAGACCCCCTGGGTCCCAACCCTCAGCAGCCACAACAGGGGGTAAGAAGAAGCCTGGTCCCAGGTCACATACCAGACACTTCCTCTCCCGCAGACAACCAGGAAGCGAGATTACAAGACTCCCCTCAGACACTGAGAGGCACCCACAAGAAGGACGGAGCCCTTCACACCTTTCCATAGTGGTGGGAAATTGTCATGTGATGGCCAGGAGAAAGCTTATAGCTTACAGCCCAGGTTTAATAGCAGATGAAGGAAGAAACTACTCTCCAGGCAAGACAAATTTGTAAAACGTATTCAAGTTTTGAGACTTTTACCACTACTCCATTTGTCAAAAAATTAGTGGGTGCTTATTACCCACCAGCAGTCAGCTTCTCCCTCACCCCCCCCCCCAACACCTCCTGTTCATTGGTGGCCCTGCCAATCAGCTCCTTCCCTTCCTCTCTCATTCCTGCCTACCTGCTACAATCAGCTGTTCTGTGGTGTAGGATGAACAGGGATGAGACACACTCAGGGAAGGGCGTGGAACTGGAAGGGAAGAGGTGGGGTGGAGTGAAGCAGGGATGGGAAGAGGATTAAGTGAATGGGTGGAGTGGAAGTGAGTTGTAGGACAGAATGGTGGGTTGAGCATCCCCGGGGCCCAGAGGAAGTTGTGCCTGTACAGTAGAAGATATAATCCAGTCTTGCACTGAAAAAGTCTCCCTGGGGTAATAAAATGTATTAGTAGGAGTCCCTGCTAGTTGTCTGAAATACTAGTGTACTAATTAGACCACCATTGCAGAGTGTGCAACAAACAGGACACTTGTTCTATAGCTCTACTCTAGGGACTCTGTACATTTCTTATTTCCTGCTCATTCATTTTAATTCACACTTTTTATATCCATGTCTGTCCTACACTCTTGTATTATGTATATTTTTATCACAGGCAACTAAAGACACACAGATTCAGTTGCTATCACCCCCCCCACACACACACACACTTCAAATATAATATACATATTAGATAGTCCTGACTGGGCAAGGTGTGACTGGTTTAGATTTTATTCTTTGACAGGTAATGGGAGGAATCTGGGGGTTTAAAGTTAATCTTCTATGGACGCACCAAGCACACAGCAACAAATAATCTTACTATCAGCGATTCATGCTGGTAAATAAATATTTCAGAGAATGCAGTTTTAAATCATGCAATCAGAGTGCTGGAAACTTTCTCTGCTGCAATGGGCCTAAAACCCAAAATTCAGACAGTTTGATGGTGTTTATACAGGGGCAACTTGGTTTGGTTAGGTTAATCAACAATAAAGTTGGAAGCTGGATACAGATTGGGAAAATGTCAAAGTCTGAAAACATTTATCCCAATGATTTACTTTCCAGCGCATCCCTAATGAAGTGACTGATATGTCTACTTTTCAATCACCAAATCCACTCCATGCTTATAATATGCCATTCAATAGTTTTAGTCATTTATCTTGTGGGAGTACCTAAGAAGAACTTAAATACCAAATCAGACCCCCCTTCCACGTCAAACAGAAGTCACTCATAGTATGGAATAAAACCCAGGCCTAAAATGTGTCAGCCATTAACTTCAGTTTTTCTTTGTCATTGACTTCATTATGAGAAAAAGCGTGGACAGACAACACAGGCATCACGTAGCTCAACAACAGTGCAGAGGTGATCTAGATTTTGTTGATGACATCACTCTAAGGGACACCTCAATCAACATGCAAGCAAAGACCAGGAGGGACTGTACAGCATAGCAAGAGAGATGGAGTTAAGGGAAAAAATATATTTAATGAGTACCCCAGGAATTCCCACTTCTAGCATTGCCAAACAATTCAAAAAGTGAGTCAGTTCACACACCTTGACAGAGAATGTGGAAGCCAGCTTCAACAAGATTTGGTTGTGGAAAACCTATTATCTAAAAAGACTAAACTATTAATCTTCAAGTCACATATTTTAACATATGGACATGAAAGTTGGAAATCCACACAAACATCTAAATACCTTTTCTTGAAATGTCACAGTAAAAATACCAGATATCCAATGCATTAATTTAAAAGAAATGCTAAGTTCTCTATTAATTTAACCCCTCCTGATCTTGATACCTATCTGGAACACATAAGAAAAAAGCCATAGCATGTGCTAATGACAGGCAGGCCCCTGAGCAGTAGTAGAAGCACACTACTATTCATTTTTTGAGGTTTACAGGATCTTTCGAAAAAGCACCCCATTTTTGAAAGAACTGTGTCTAGACTGCAGTTTCAATTTCAAAATAGTGCTTTTTCAAAAGAGCGCCATTATGTGCAAATGAAGTGTGGGATATTTAAATCCTGGCTTCATTTGCACTTTCGAAGTGCTTCATTTACATCCCTCTGCCAACAGAGGGATATAATCTAGACATAGCCCAAAGGAGCTGACCAGAAGTAGTAGTAGTACCTCCATCAGGTACTACTCAGAGAAAGAAAACTCATGGGACTCCAAAAACAGAAGACATGCATAAAGTGGCACAGCACAAACAGCGATAGTGGAACTCTGTCTGTTCCCTAAGCAATATCTGATGGCATGGGAAGACTTCTGATTCAGAATTTGCATCAGTCATTTCTCCTCTGGGAGTGCCTCAGAAATGAAGTGCCACAATAGGGCCTATTAGTGGTTATCACTACAAGATCAAACAATTTAATTCTGACTCAAGTACTATCCAGTTTCATCAGACTCAATTTAAAAGAAGGAAAACCATGAAGGAAGTTATACTACATACATGCTGGCAATAATTTTACTACAGTTTGGAATATTATATTCTCCAAACAAGCCTTCAGCTTCTTCCTACAAGCCTACACGATTTGCTTCAGAGTACTTGCAATTGCTTGGCATTTCCAGCATTTATCCTGAGCATCCGATAAGTATGATGTGTACTATATTTCATATTTACTTTGAATTCATAGGATTTTCTCCTCTGCTTCCTTGTCAAGTTTGCCACTAATCTGTATATCAAAGTATTTCAGTATATAAATAGATTTTGAACACTTGAAATGTATTAGCAGATTGGCATTAATATAATCAATTTTTTTTCTGGCATTTATCCTTCTCTCTCCTCCCATCCCATTCATTTTACACACACGTAGGTTTGGCTGCTAATTATGTTCTTGTTAATTATTTTCATCTTTGAATACATATTAGGCTTCCACATATTATATGCCTATCTTGTTTTTGTCTTCCTTATCTCACCCCAGTTTGATAAGTTAATTTTCTTTGACATCACCATCACCACAATGTTGCATCAAAATTTGATCACAAACACATGCATACACTGTAACTCGCTCCTTTATTCTTATTTGTAGTATTACAAACAATTGCAACAAAAATCTGTCCTGATTTTTCATGATTGTGTCATGGTAGAAAGAAACATGCAAAGAAAGTTTTAGATCTTCTAGTATAAGTGTCATTAGATATTTTAAAACAACTAAAGTTTTTTCATTCGAGTTGCATCCATTTTGGACATAAGCATTTTCCAAAGAGTTGATTTTGCCCATAATGACTCCTCCATTTTCCTCACAGTCTGTCTGGGTCAATGTACACAATACTATTTTCCCAAACTTTTGATGTATGTATCCGTGATACAATATGTTCAATGCTATAGTTCTCATTTCAATACCTAAATCAAGTTGCCAGATTTTTCAAAAGGTCCCTAAACCCTTCATGAAAGCCCTGCCCTGAGCCTTTCTAAGTCTATTCCAAAGGAGAAATCCAACTTCAATTGGATCGTGTTGCTGAGCATAAGTACATTTTGTAGCAAGCCTAGATCATCTGTGAAACTAAATACACTCAACAGTATACATGCCAGGAAGGTTAAGGGTAAATAATCCTACGGTGGAGGGAACAGTTCCATTCAGAAGCTTATTCAATCATTATTTTTCTGTAAAAGAGATGTAGGATAACTCACATATTAGAGAAGTAAATGTTTAGAAATCAATACCACCTTCCTAACAATCCACGTTTTTCTTTTGTAAATTATCATGAACAAATGCAGAATACGTTTTGGGGGCACAAATATCAACTACATAGATTACATTTAAAGTTCTGCAACACCCACTTTGCATCTGCCTTCTACTGATGCATCTCTTCTGTCAGCCAGAGAATCTCTAGACTGAAGCAAGTCAAGCAGGCATCAACTATTTCTCGAGTTTAAATGCTTTCCATTTAATACATGAGGAAGTTCAATGTTACAGTTGCAAAAATAACTAGTATATGTGCAGTGTGGTCATTTTGCAAAGTATGCAGCGTATTATTATTCAAAATTTCATCCTACACCAAAGTCTAGCTCTTCTGAAGTTTTTAATATTTTCCAAACACAGCATTAACTGTTATTTGTGATAATATATGTTACAAGATGTCAGGTTAGTTTTAGGTTCAATAAGAGAGTTTTTTCATTCATTTTAAAGATGGAGGCAGAGATAGAAAAAAATGGGCAGACACAGATACAAAAGCCATATCTAGATTCTACTTACAACATTTAATAAATCTTTTTAAGACTAGTATGAATGGTAAATACAGCACCATCCAAGTCTATTTATTTGACCAACAGCTAAGATCTCCTTCTCTGAACAAACTATACTCTTTATAATCCCAACATACAAACTATCTTCTGATGCTCAGTCTGGTTGAAATGTGTTTAAAACCAAATTTACATCCAGATGCACAACAGGGTGTGTTGGTCATGCTGCATTTCAGATTCAGAGATTATACAAAAAGGTTGCCCTGCTCTCTGGACTGACACTAGAAGGTGTCAAGTTGTCTTGCCAGAAATAACAACAGGGATTCTCTCTCTCCTGCATTTCCCCATCAAAAACTCAAAGACATTCACCTTTTGATGCAGGTATCAACGAAACATAACTTGTTAGTGAACAAATGTCCTTGTTCTATCTGTGAACCTGGGCTCTGAACATCCCCAGAGACTAAGTAGTAAACTTCCATCATATGAAACCTGCCAAAAAAAAAGAGCATTTAAATGTTTACATTATTAGCCACCATACTAAAAATAAATATTTCCAATTATATGGTTAATGTATTTAGTTAGAATAACTTTAATATCTATTCATTGGAAAACATTCAAAGATATCAACACAGCATCTTGTATAACTGCCCTTTCCCCTTGGAAAATATTTTTTCACCTACATTATCTCACTAACATAAAAGCTGGTCAATTTCTATTAGGATAAAATGGCCCTGGTTGAATGAGAGACCGAAGCAGAAAAGGAATGAAGGAAGCATCTTGAACAACCAAATGTCAGCATTTACTACCTGCATGTCTTTAAATGTCTCATGAATCTTGTAAGTGGGTTCAAAGGTTAAAAACATTTAGGCCAAATTCTTCCCTCAGTCATACCATACAGTTGGGAGAATGTGACCCTAGTTTACACAGCAAATAATTGTCTGTTAGTTCATCCTGATCAAGCAGGTCATCAAGTGCTGAGAAGCTCCAGTATACACAGCATGGATTTCATTAGCAGAAGGCATATTTGATGTTTCATGCCTTTGATCAGAGCTGTTTGAGCATCAGAATATAGGATCTGGGCACTGATTGTGACTTAGGCAGCCAAATATGAAAGCATCCCCCTCCCCCAAGGCATCCATTTACAATGAAGAGATTTTTAACAGAATCAGTTTATCAGTAATGCATGTTCTTAACTCTGAAAGTACAACTTGCTCACTGCGATACACTGAAACAATCTGGACTTTCACTATGTCCTAGGTCACTGTAAGCAGAATTCATGGTATTTGTAACCAGAAACCATCATTTTACTTCCCTGATTAATCATAAGCTTTTAATAGATGTGTACAATCATTCACCCTTTAATGTTTCACCAGATGCTGCAGAACAGAAAAGGCATCATGCTAACGAGAGATTTGCTAAGTAGCACTTCCTTGAAGAGCTCTGGCAAAGTAACAATATCAGCAGTGAGTACTGTGATATTTAAACACGCCAGAGATCTATGGAAACAAGTGTTAGCAAAGATTGAAACAAGCAGACACCATAATAGGGCATAATTTAAACATTTGTCTATATTTTTGAATATGTTCCACAGACAGTAAAGAAATTGCAAGGGATTAGCACAGCAACTGTTTATATGCTACAGTACTGTAGGACAACTTGTATTTGAGTTGATCTATACATACACATTGTGTATACACGCACACACACACACACACACACACATACCCTGAGGCTATGTCTACACTACCAGGTTATTTTGAAATAATAACTCCAGAAATAACTATTTCAAAATAAGCTTATTCCTCTTCACAAGCAGGAGATATTATTTCAAAATAACAAACCCATTAGTTAAAAAAACCAGGCGTGGTAGTATGGATTCTTACCTTGTTATTTCAAAATAAGGGGAGTTATTATTTCAAAATAACTCCCAAGTGTAGAACATGCCCAGAGAGATATGACACCTTGTACTACTCAGCAATCTCTGAACCAAATCTAGAGCCCAAATATGACCAACTCTATCCACAATTACAATAAAGGGCATGGGCAGCAGGTATGCCAGGCAGGTGAAGGCACTGCCTTCCCAAACTGCCTTACCAAGCCCCACCAGAGTCCCCCAGACCCACTCCCTCAGCCTGCTGTTATAATACCAGAGGCTGGGGCAGGCAAGTTGGGGGCTGGGCCGCCAGTCTTCCTGACTCTAGGGCCAGTGTGGCCATTCAGTGCTGGGGCTGGTGACTCAGCTGCAGGGAGAGCCTTGCTGGTCAAAAATGTGGGTGGTGAAGCCCCAGGCCTGTGCCATGCCTGCTGGCCAGCTCTCCAGGGTAGGGAAAAGCTGTGTCCGTGCTGCCTGCCAGCTCTCGGGCTGGAGGGAGGTTAGGGGCACTAGGGCAGGGGTCACCCACAGCCCATGCTAAAGGGAGCAGGTCTACATTACACAGTCACAGGGACACACAGAATACACACACTGCATGCCCAACCCCACAGAGTATAAATAGCTATGTAGCCGGTGAGGCCCTGCTTATACAAATCAAGGCATGTCTGAACTCTGTGGGTATGTGGTTTACACAGCTTTCTCCACACTCAAGCAGGGCTTTCCATTTTGATACTATTTTTAGCAGTGTAGGATCTTACTGCCAGGGATATGTTCCAGCAGCTCCCCACTGGCCCCATCACCTCTACCTGGAAGAGCTTTTCGCTGCTGTGTGTCACTACACACTGAATTGTGACCACAGCCAGCTTTGCACTGCAGCATATAGCTACGCATACCCTAAGCGCTCCCTGTAAGCTGTGCACTTGTGCAGCTACTCTGGAGAGTTTCACGTCTCACCCTACCTGATTAGCAGAGTGCCCATGGCTGTTTTTTTGTTTCTGCTAGTTGTGCACATTCACAGATGCCTCGATGCACATTAAAAATTATTCTACACACGGATGGAAAAAGATGAGAGGGAACATTGCCCTACATGCCACTGCTAGGCTGCGTCTCGACTGCTTCCCTCCTCCGAAAGAGGAAATGCAAACGAGGAAAACGGAAATGCAAATGAAGCACCAATTAGCATGTTCACACACTTCATTTGCATATCCTCTTCCGATCCTTTTTTTGGAGGAGGTTTTTTCAAAAAAAGCAGTCTAGATACGGTTCTTTTGAAAAAAAAATTTTTCAAAAGAACCCTGTAAACCTTATTTTTTGAGGAAGAAGGGTTCTTTTGAAAAAGGGTTTTTTTCCCCCAAAAGAACCGTGTCTAGACTGCTTTTTTTTCGAAAAAACCTCTTCCGAAAAAAGGATCGGAAGAGATATGCAAATGAAGTGCACAAACATGCTAATCAGTGCTTCATTTGCATTTTCCTCATTTGCATTTCCTGTTTCAGAAGAGGAAAACAGTCTAGATGCAGCCCTAGTGTAAACAAGGCCCAAGAATTGTATCTCTTGTCTCCAATGTACAGCACAGAATCTGGAGGTTGAGAAAAGTTGGGGGGCGGGGGAAGAGAAAGGAAACAAGAGTCAAAAACAAACAGAAGATTCTGAGGAGTTTTAGTGTCAGGACAGTGCCAGGAAGACACTGAAAAATGTAGACAAAGGAAAATTTAGTGTCATGATTTAAAGAAGTGATTTTGTAACAAACATACAGAGTCTTTAGAATACTGTCTCTGAAGGTCAATTATGGAAGCATTATTGGAGATTTCTAAGACAGGCTAGAATAATATCACTCCTGAGTATCCAAGTGCCTATTCTCCTGTGAAAACTACAGTATGGAATCACTAGCTTTCACAAAATTCACAGACACAACCATAAAACCCCAAACTCAGTCTCATTTCATTCGGGGGCGGAAGGAGGGGGGGAGGAGGAGGAGAAAAAGAAAAGCTTCTCAGGTTTCAGATTTTATCATGGAAGTTTCAGATGTAGTCATGGATATGTCAGATGTTGTCTGTGGAAGAGCCATATGTAGATGGGACTATTCTTCATGCCACCTTTTTACAATACAGCTCTTCAAACTATACAGCAACTTGGCGATCAACTTGTTAAATCAGAGTCCCAAATAAAGCTAATAAAGTTCTGGAAAAGCAGCAACATAATAGCATTGCTCAGCCCTCACAGCAGAGAAATAAAGATAGTAACCCAAAGCAATTAATCAGCAAGAATCAAATGAAATGGTCTGCTAAACCTGAACATGAACCATCCAAAGCTTTGTCAAGTAGCATTGTAGTAAATTTTGTTACTTGATTTAAATAAGAATTGCTAACAGAATGCCACAAGCAAAACTAAACCTTTACAAATTGATGACATGAAATAACCATAACAAAACTGGAATAATAAAATTTACTGGGTGAAGTTCAACTTTGAAAAAAGTTTCAGTGACATTACTCCAGGGATGAACACTGCCTTCTGTGTGTAGCTAAAAATTTTCTTCCATATCTCAAGACAAGGGAGAAAAACATGACATACACCTCTCAATCCACATTTTTCTCCCTGAGGCAAGAGTGTATAAACAGACTATTATCATTTTGCTCAGAAGTTGTGTGTTAAGATTTCCAAATTTTATCCAGATAGAAAACCATACAAAACTTCCCTTTGGAATCAGCATGAGAAAAATGGACATGAAAAGAAATTATACCTATACACTCTATGTTCAGTAACAAAGATGGCCAATTCCCCACAATTTACACAAAGTACTCAGACGATCTGCAACCATATGAAAATGGTGTTGAAAATGATGTTGAAACAAGACATGACGTGAAAGTTATGAAAATGACTTTACAAAAAGTTATTACAAGAATAAATTTGCAACGAAGACAATGTTTCCATAACATAATTGCAGCTGCAAAAACTGAAACAAAAACTGTTTTTTGCTTCATCCACATCATGTCCTGGAAACAAAATGTACCTATACATATTAATCTCAAACATGAATGCCTGCAGGAAATTAAATCAAACAGCCAAATGTACATTGTTTTCTACCCAACTGTTTTAAGAGTAGCTGATCAGAATCTCATTGTCTAATTAGTGCAACCTGCTCTGTGTGGTTATTGTAGGGAACTAAACTGAGCTGCAAACCAATCTGCATGATGAATTACCTAAATATGAGATATCTTAAGTAATGACATTTTCAGATAAAACAAATGCCTACCGATTCAATGTATTTTCTCCTTACTCTTGTGGTATAACAAGACTAAATATTCATATTGCTGGAACATGCCCACCAGAGACAGTTTCTGAAGTTATGAAATGTCTCCACTGTACCTGAGCATTCTGTTCCCTCAAAATATTTTTTTTACTTGTGCATTCTCAGACATGAGTATTATTGTTTGTGATTTTGTAACACCAAGGAGTGTTAGGTGTTTCAAGTAACAGAGAAACCGCCCACATAGTTCTCTGTGTGGGATTGGAGCCTAAATTATAGATACAAAATGATACGCAAGGATAACAAACAATGAGAATAGATTTAATCTTAGCATATTCAGTAGCTCTCCTTGAGAACCAGATACTAATATCTTTATTCCACGTGAAGAAATGTCATTAGAGTCAATGGGTTTTGCATAAAGATGAAGTACACATTATGACTTTGTGGGTTTGATTTAACTTTATGACAGAATTTGCAGTTGGAAAAATACTACTAATTATACTTGATCTGAGCCTAGAAAGAACTAACATTCCACACATTTTTAATTACTTTAGAAGTTATTGATTTAGCCACTTTAGTTACAGCAGTGGTTCTCAACTCGTTTCAGTCCACGGACCACCAGGCCAATCAAAAAATTTTCGTGGACTACCTCCAGCATGTAGCACAGGATGAATGACACAGCAACTGCTCAGCACAACGGCAGCAGCTACACTGACGCTCAGAGCCTCAGACAGAAGTTACTGGCAACACAACGCGTTTGCGTCCTAAGTGATGCTATGGACGATGCTTTACACCATGTTTACAAGCATGCAGCGCATCATCCATAGCATCACTTAGGACGCAAACGCGTTGTGTTGGAATTAAAAATGTGTGGAATGTTAGTTCTTTCTAGGCTCAGATCAAGTATAATTAGTAGTATTTTTCCAACTGCAAATTCTTATGCAGCAGAGGAGTTACTCAAGTATTTTACAATTCCAAAAATACAGTACTACAAGAAAGATTTGATTTGGGAAAGCACAATTTTCTGTCTTTGAAAGCATAAATTTATAGACTAACTGGTGAGTGCAATGGTATTTGACTGGACAAAATCATTTTGAATACATCTCAAACAATCTGAAATGAAAGCAAATTTGTCTTCATGTTCCTGTGACTAACCATCACAATACCTTTGTGATGTTTGCTTTTCTGTTGTCTTATTTTACACTTGTGAAATGCGGGTGTAAAATGTTACTGAGTTAAGGTGACATTGTTTTACACCCACTTTGTTGCTCAGGTGAAAATAACTACACAAGATCAAGGCAGTGGAAAATTGGGCCCATTTACATAAATGTTAAATTTCTCTGTGGGGCAAGGGAAAAGGATTTTGAAAATGTCATTTCAAGGATAATTTTGTGGCTTATAATAAAGGTATTTATCATACTGTAACTCTGTGGTTCTCAACTAGTGGTCCATGGTGACTTTTTCAGTGGTCCGCAGGAACATTGTCCAAAGTCACATGGCGTGAGCAGGCGCCACCTGCTGGCTCCTTTCTCTGATCTGCTCTGCTATTCTGCCTGAGCTCAAAAAGCTGTGCTCTGCTTCTCTCTCCTACACTTCTCTATTCCTTGCTTCCCTCCCTTTCTCTTCCAAGAGAGGAGGAAATGAAGAATACAGGTGTCCATCTCTTCCCTTCTTGAGCCCTGTCCCCTCCTCCACAGAGGGGACAATGAAGAGGTTTTTAACTGTCTAGAGTGATTCATTGACTCCTTGGGCTCATGCTGTACTGTTGTTTCATGAAAAGTTATGCCAAGCTTTAACACTGAACAAAATGATTAGTAAGAATCACTAGCTCCCTGTGTGATCACAGAGAGACATGGGAAAAAATAATTTTATCAGAGTAGCAACATACCTTGAACAAGTACTGATATAAAAAAGATATTGTGATTGATAAAATTAAAAAATGGAGAACTGTCAGGAAACCAAAAGATTTCTTGGGACTTCAGAACACTGAACGAAAAAGTGGGACTATGCAAGGTAAAAATCAGCATTTTTTGTTATTTTTAATTGGTTTGGAAAGATCAGTCATCTCCTTTTACAGATAACAATTATGTGCTTTTAACTTAAGACTATGACTGGTCACAATCTGTTCATATGACAACTTCTTCCCCTTCAGTACTTCATACTTAAAAATGGAATTCTTCCAAGCCTATTTTAATAATTGTGACTGATGATATCAATATTTTAAGAGTTTTTATTTTTTTATAAATTTACATTTATCAACATTGCAGAAAATTGGCAGAGGGGAGAGAGGGCAGACAATTATTTTACACCAGCATTATAACACATGTAAGTGGGACTCTAATAAGTTCCCAAGCACCATTTTTCTTACTTTGATTATCTGTCCATTTCAATTGGTATAAACAGAAATATTTTTCCATCAAGACAGTGAAATTGACGTTCAGTGACAAAAATCTATTCCTTCCAAGCTTACAAATCCTAATATTTTCATCAGTCATATGAAAAGCAAAGTTAGCAATGAGTTTTTAAACTTTACAGGGGAAAGGCTTTTTATAATTCCCCCTCAAAGCATATTGCTGTTTACTACAGATTAATGAACTGTTACAGCCATAAAATAAATACAATTGACAATCTGAGAGTCTATTGAACAAGTCTTACTATCACTAAATGAATATCTAATCAGCTAGAGAAAAAAAGAAATCAAATGGTTTGTACTTCAGACTGACTGTTTCTGAGAACATCATCTGTCAGCTGCTATTTAAATGTAACATCAGTGGTGCTAGTTACATTAAAAAAAAAAGCCCTCTGATTCTGGTTAACTTGCTCATGATAGCGTGACTAAGGAAGTCAAGGAACCTGACTTTTCTCTTACCTAAGTCATTGTAACTCAGGAGTAATTCCACACTGAAGTTTCAATAGGATTCCATTAGCATATGGCAATTATATGAGAGAGGATAACTAGGCCCACAATGTTTAATCTTCACTCAACATATCATTTCAAAAGGGTTCTGTCTTACGTTCAAGATGCTGCTTCTAGACTTTGAGTCCACATAGACTGTCCCTATTTAAAAATCAGCAGCACACCCTGCACTTTAAATGTCATTACTATAGCAATGGCACTTCACCTACAGTACTCCTTGCAGTTGAGAGCAGCAGGTTAAGTAATCACTAATTCATGGAGGGTTTTCTTTGTTTCTTTTGTTCTGATGAGAGTTTTATTTGAATTTAAAAATTGAAGTACCCCATAGTAAATACTGGTCACCAGCCAATGGTCCTTACTCAGCTATTTAGTTATTATTCGGACTGACCACTGATAACATCAGCAGGGTCAGCCTGAGGAGGATGACTGGGAAGAAACCCAGAGTAAAAACAAGCCACGAAGGCCTTTCCTCCCTTCAGGCAGTGGGTGTGGATGGCTGCACTGCAGCCAAAGTCCATAGGAGACCTGTCTAACTGGTTCCATCAAAATGTTTCCAGAACAAGGGTGATGTTTCGGGAGGGTGCTGGAGGCAGCCATGTGCTCCGGGACGCGACTTGCTTTTCATCCCGTTCCCCAGGCTATCAGGGAGTGAGGGGAGCTCACCAGCCAGGTGAGAGAGATATTCACGGCATGCAAGTACTTTCCCCTGACACCCTGATAGCTTTTATTATATGAAGACAGGGTCCAGGAGTTAGGAGATAGAGTAATTCAGAGAGGAAGAAAACCACCTCCCAGGGAGTGTTCTAGTAGTTTTCTCTACATAGCAAAGTTCACTGTCAGTATCCTACTGCACATAACTGTTTCTCCATATTTATGCATGGAACATTCTGCCAGATTCTGGAACTCAGATAGAGGATGGAGCACTTGATGACTGCCCTCTTCTGTTCATTCCCTTAGAAGCGTCCAGGATTGGCCACTATTGGAAGACAGGACATTGGCTTAGATAAAACACTGATCTGACCCACGATGAGTATTCTTATTATCAACAATGTACTATTTGTTTGTTCCCCAGGCATTTCTAGGCAATAAGAACAGAGCAGATAAATGTCTCAATTAACCCATATACAAGAGATTCAGAAATATTTAAATGCCTTTGTTGCTGGATTGAATACTATCAAGAGTACATAATGTACATAACACTATAGAATCATTCTCAGGCAAAGAAAACAAATCTAGCATCTGAGTTTTTCCCCCTGAGGGTTTCTGTTTTTTCTACTCATTAGATCAGTGGGAAAAGCAGTTTATTAACAGTGCCTAAATTGATATATCTTCACATTTGGAGATCTGATTTTTTTTTTTAATTAAAAACTTCTCTTTAAGGGCTTCTGAAGGAAGCCACAAATCCTACATTGAGCTTAATGGGAACTGCTGGGTGCACAGTACTTTTTAAGAAAAAAAAGTAAGACCACTTATTGTCATTTATTTAGATAAAGTCACTTGGCCTGATTTTGAGCACTCTGGAAAATATTTATCAGTATGGTTGGCAGATTTTTATCAGCCACAAATCTAAAGACCTTCCACCTGCTCTATATTTATAGAGCTTAGATCAGTGGTTCTCAAACTGTGGTCTGTGAACCACAAGTGGTCTGCGGCTGCCTTCCAAGGAGTCTGCAGCTCAAGCTCAGCCCCACCCTTCCCCACAGCAGGAAGCCCCCTGTGAGGTTGGAGTGCCAACACTGGCTTCCCTCTGAAGGGGGGAAGCCCCAAGCCTCACTGCCAGATTCAGCTTGTGGAGTATATACAGAGCCAGAAGTGGCTCCGCATGCTGCCCCTCCTCCTTCCCTGGCTGCTGGAACAGCAGCGCAGTCTCTGCCTGGAGACTACCCTCTGCTCCCATTGGCTGGAGTTGTGGCCAATGGGAGCACTGGGAGGCCCTGCCTGGGACACGATGTCTGGGAGTGGCATGGGGTGTGAAAGCAAGTAAATGCCTCCTGCCCTGTCATGCCCAGACCCCACCCTCCCAGGATGCTCCTGCACCACCCCCTAGTCAGACTCCCTTCCCCCCCAGCCTGCTCCTGTATCCTCCCTCCTAGCCAGGCACCCTACTCCCAGCCTGCTCCTGCACCCCACTTACCATCCAAACCTTGCACCCTCACCCCTCCTGCACCCCACCTCCTGCCCAGATCCCACACCCCATCCCTATCCCATTCACTGGCAGCCCTGTCCCACACACACACAACCTCTCATTTTTGTCCCCAACCCAGAGCCTGGGAGGTCCACAAAACCCACTAACCCCTAAACCCCAGCAGCGTATACCCTGTCCATAGGAAGCCCTGAACCTCAGTCCTCCCTCTCATGGGGCTGGAGCACCAGAGGACTGAGGCATCTCATTGGGGGCCACTTCAGTGAGGGTTGCGGGTTTTTGGAGGGGTTTTTTGCTTCTCACTTGTGTGGTCCTCAACTGGTTTTTCTGTGGGTCAATAGCGACGCCCATTCAGAAAAAGTTCCTCACCCCTTCCATAAATAAAGAAAAAAACATTGAAATATTTTGTGTTGGACAAATTAATATTTTACTTTATTTAAAATGAAGTTTGATAAACTAACATGAGAAAGTTAAAATGTGTAATCTGTTTAATAATTTAATATTTCCTTTTTTACTGGTTAAATTAAACTATGCTCCCTAGCTGCAGCTCCCTAGCTAAGTCCCACCCTGGGAGCAGCAGCCAGACATCTGCCCCAGGGATTGAGCAGTGGGGTTAAGATAGGCCCACTCCTGCCCTGGCCCTGCACCACTCCTGAAAGCAGCTGGCATGTACAACAGTGGCTCCATGCACTGCCCCGTATCTACTAGCACCAACCCCATAGCTTCCACTGACCACAGTTCTCCGTTATTGATCACTGGGAGCTGCAGAAGTGGTGCAGCACTAGCAAAATGGATCGGGTGTAGTTATGTAATTAATGGCAAGTTTCGGTTAGCAACTGTTGGTCCACACAAAGGTTTGCATTGAGCCAGGTGGGCCAGGGGCCAAACGGTTTAAGAGCCATTGGCTTCGATCATCTTATTTTAAAGTTTTTTTCCTAACCTGTTTAATAGTGTGCAATTTTCATGAATCTTAAATTTCTTTCTTCAGCACAGTTTGGAAATAGACTGGCTTTGTCCTTATGATTCAAAAAAAGGATGATTCCCTACATATTGGATCAAATGCTTCAATAATCAGACTCTCTGAAGTAACCTGAGAAGTGTAGCACTTTAGGCCTTTTGACAGTAGCTAAAAATAGCAGACATTTCGAAGATCTAAATTCCTTGAATCAGAATCCTTTAAGTCAAATTGAGATATCCAGCACTGAAACGCTTGGGAAGTTATTGTATTCATGAAGATCACTTCCATATCATCACAAGAAGCTCTCTGTTATGTCAAGACAAGATAATCAGTATGGAGGAAGAAATGAATTCTTTGGCTAAATTACGATAGGCATGTCGTTTGAACTACCGCAGGGATTTCAAGGGCCTGTTTACCTAAAGAAAAAAGTCAAGATTCCCTCCTATATACTGAACATTCCAAGCCCACAGCATCTCCCTAAACAGTAAGCAGGTACTAGACCCACTAAATCGCACTCCAGAAGATCGACCGCTTCAGTGTCAATCTTCAGGGAAGCGAAGACATGGCTAGAGCCTCTGGTGAGGGTTAGCTGATCTTACCACATCACACTGGATGTGACTTTTTCACATCCCTGAGCATGATAGCTAGATTGCCTTGAGTTTCAGGTGTAGCCCATGCCTTAGACTCTTGATCAGTCTTTGTTTTAAATGCCTTTAGCATTGGAGCTTGGGTTTCCCCTCAAAATGGTATTTCAGTTTTACTGGTCCCATCTCCCTCTACTGCTATTTCAGCTGATACTTGTGCAGCAAACAAAAAAGTGATCTATTTGATGGATCAATTTAAAAAAAATTCTCCCAGGTCACTTATCTTTGCCTTTCCATTCACACTTTCTTTCCTCCCTTTCATTAAACACTGCGCTTAAGGACAAATGAATGTCACAGCCGCTAATACCAGAATTGAAATTGGGCCACAACCTCTCTTTTTACTAACAAGGGAGAACCGCTAAAGGTTCTATTAGAAAAGGCACCCTCCCCAAATTGTAGATTTTTTTCTTTAATTTCAGCCTTATCCAAATCTCTTGAATCTATGGAACTGAGCTAGAAGCATCTAAACTCATTTCAGCTTTCTAGTACTCTTTCTGCTTCCAGCAAAGTCACTAATAATAAAATGCTGGCACATCAATTTACTGTCCCAGCTAGAGTCAAGGTGGAAAAAGAGCTTCTAAAACAAAAGGAAGGGTAGTGGAAACTTCACCAGACCTCAAGAAGGATGAATCCACACTTTATTTTTACTTTATTCTAATATTCTTTTCTGCCTTTATTTTTATCATCTTTCACATGAGGCCTCTAGTCCAACTGAACTTTGGTTGCTGCAAGACCTAAGATGGACTTTACTTCACTTTTGAAGACCTCAACCAGGGTTACATGTAGTTGTGGTGGTACTGTGAAGTCTTCCAGGGGGCATACATCAGCTCATCTAGATATTTACCTAGTTTTCCAACAACTACATAAAATGCATTAGTGAAGACAGTACAAAATACAATTTTACTGGCAATAGCTTACTTATACTGCTCTCTCTAACATACACTGAAATGCCAGTGCAATATTTAAATTTCTAATTGATTTATTTTATCATTGTATGGTAAAATTGAGAAAGAAAGCAATTTGTCAGTTAAGAGTGTGCTGTGACACTTTTTTGTATCTTTAGGTCTAATTTTGTAAGCCATTAGTTTTTAAGTGAGGTGGAACTTGGGGTAGGCAAGACAAATCAGACTTCTAAAAGTAGTTCAATAGTCTGGAAAGGTGGAAAGCCACCACCCTAAATCATCTGGTTTAGTACAGGCCCAGTCTCCTGGCATAAAACAACATAGCCTAAAAACCTGCCCAATGAACCATTCCAGCAGATAGAGATTGCTGAGGCAGAAAAATGCTTTAGCTCAACCAGGAAGGAACTGGCATTGGAGAGGAATACTCCACTGTCCAGATCCACCCTATCTAGGGCAAGCTTTATACCACTTTATATACTACAGACTTTGTCTAATACACTGAACATTATTTTAAGCTAAAGAATGTATATGTAACACAGAGCCACCATGGGAAAAAACCCATAAATAACCTTTTGTTTCCCCTTCATATAGTTTGGGGCAAAATAAAAATATTCAGGAAATTGGAACACTAAGTGTTTGCTCTGACTCATCTTTAATGCTTTCCTTTTATCATTTTTAGGAAGTGTAACTATAGCATTCACTGAGTCACTTCAAGCCAATAATCTTTTCACTCTAATAATATGACTTGGTAAAGAAAACATTTAATCTGATTTGGCACTCTAGTACCTGTCTTTTTCACTTTGACACGATATGGGTCAGATTCCGACCTCTCTGAACTAGATGGTTTTTAGGAGGTCTCTAGCTGTAAGAAATGAGGACTTGACAACAACAAAAGTGGCACCCTAATTGTAATGCAAACATGACAGCAAATCCACACAGAAAAATTTCATCTATCTGAATTTAACTAAATGCTTAAAAATATTTTGCAAACCAGTCTTTCACAACAAAAGGAGAGGCCTACTAAAAATTGTGACTATCCTGCAAATTAGGAAATAGGAAACCTCTTAATTGTTCTATTTAGCACCAAGAGTCAGGCTGGTTGGAGAAAAAGCACAACATATAACTTCTATAACAGACCCATAAGACTGAGTTTATTCTCATTAAATACACTATCAGCCACTCTGAATTGTCCTTGATTATGAATTAAAAGACAAATATTCTAGTTAATGGGGAAAAGGACTCCATCTATATACCTGAGATACTTCTCTCTCAAATGTATCTACAATCTCTGCTAAGCCTTTTTCTTCTTCTTCTGCAAAAGTATTCTACACTAAGAGTACGTCTACACTGCGGCACTATTTCGGGATACTTCCAGTATTCCGCATCTTGACAGTGCACCTGTTATTACAAAATATCCACCATGTTTTATAAGCAGGGGGGACATTTCTAGTTGGGCACAGACAGGCTTCCAAAGAAACCTAAATTTATTTTTGTGTGCATGCATGCATGTGTAAAAAGAGCAGCCTGCCCTCAAATCCTGTCCCTAACTTGTTAAAAAGTATGCCAGCTATTTACTTTAATGCACAAGATAATTTTGTCCTTCATCCTTTGCACTTCAACCATTCATTTCTGATGTATGTTGATGGAAGACAATATCATTACAGTGGAGTTCTGCCAATCCAGCTATTAGAGCCACAGTGGCTGGAATGAATCACTTTAATGCTACTTACTTCTAACAAGAGTAGTGACTCCAGCTGAATCAGCAGCTGGCACCCCCATTGACTACATGGCAGCTCGTGAATCCCAAGCATTGGGACACCAAGTCTGGTTAAAAGCTACCAGATGGAAAATAATTTTTCAACACTATAAACAATTGCTTTATGAAGCTGCTCTTCATGGACCCTGAGAGGTTACTTGGGAGTTCCTTTAATGCAATATGGAGGAGTAACTTCAGAGACTGGGTGGGACAGCTCCATGGAATGTAGGCCTGTAGCCTTACTTATGCAGAGATTGACACTGCAGTGGTCAATCTTTTGGCATTCTTTTAGTAAAGACTTGCTAAATCAAATGCTGAGGGTGCCCCCATTGCCGCTGATACTCCTTGAATCATGAAGAGCAAGGGAAGTCAATGGGAGCATCACCAGATGGTGCCAAAGTTTGAATTAAGGTACATCGCATCCAGCTATTTATGCAATTAACGTAGCTGGAGTTGCGTATCTTAATTGGAACTGCTGCGCAAGCATAAACGTGGCCTTGGAGAGAAAAACACTTTCTGGTACCTGTTGGTGAAATGGGAGAAGAGCAGCTCAGAGCTGCTTTAGAACTGCATGCAGATGTGCAGGAGAGCAATTGGAAAGGGAGCTCTCTGCTGGAATCCATTGGGGAGCGAGGGGAATTGACTGAATCAGATCGTTGGGGCATTTTGTTTACCTCACAGTAAATTTGGGGTACGGAGGCAATGAAATTCTATTGGCCTTTGTGGGTGGCTTGGAGGCGATGGACAGTGTGAAGTGGCAGTAGTGGCTTTGGGGTGACTGATGATACAAAGCAGCAGTGGCTAAGAATGGATGAGACAGCTTTAGCTGAAAGCACAGAAAGTATGTGTAGGACCCTGCAAGGCTGGATTCCCTGAGCCCAGACATACATCTACACTGCAGTTATATAGCCCTCAGCTCAAAGCCCTCAAGCCCAAGTCAGCTGAGTCAGCCAGTAGTTGGTATCTAATGGCAGTGTAGACATTCCTACAGACACCAGCAGCTCAGCTAAAGGACTCTGGTGCAGGCCTCCCTCTCAGGGAAGGTGGATGGAACACACCAGAAGAACTGTCAGGAGACCTTAGGTTGGGCCTATAGTTAAGGCATACACCCTGAGGGAGTGTTTGCGGGGGTAGTTTTATTACCTCATAAAACAGATGATCTAATAATTGTTGTTTTTCCCAAATTCATTCTGTTTCCCCAAATCCCTCTCCCACAGCTCTAGAGTTCCCAATTCTAATCCCCAAATTAAGTGGGGAAGTGGTGTCTGTCCGCAATACTCAGGATGCCACATGGTTTCCCAGGTTTCTGGGTGGAAGCTCTAGCCAATGTTAGTTCAGTCTTAAATTTAAAGAAACAGCTAGAAAAGTGAACCCAGGCTTCTTTGCTGCCATCAAGCCCTAGCATGATGGTTACATGAGCAACCATTACTGCCCTATGCCCTTAATTACAAAAAGCACACTGTTTATGAATGGTTTAGAATCCACAAACACTTCCCGTATGAAGAGTGCTGCTGGCAAGAAGTTCTCCTAATCTATCAGTGCTGTGAAGATGGAGGGGCCATAGTGGTTTATGGTTTAGTGTCTCAGTGCTGCTGTTGATCTGTGGAACAGTGGTTCCACAAATGAAAAAGTGTAAGCCTTTAAAATAACTGCATAGAACACATCCCAGATACCATATTTGTAAAAAATGAATATTCCAAAGCAGGCAAGAAGGGACCACACTAAAAGCATTGACTAGCTTCAGTCATATTAAGGCCCAAAACACCTTTCTAAGGAACAAAAGCACTGCACAATGGTATGGGGTTAGTTTTGGTATAAAGGGACCCATTTTAAAAAGAGTGTAAACAGAGCAAAGAAGCAAGAGCTGTCAGATCTGGAGAATGTTATAGCAGTGAGCAGTTTGTCATGCTGACAGATGGAAGCAAGAGATCTATGCATCCGTGTGTTAATTGCGTAAATCTAGTAATGACATCATCTGGATTAATCTGCTTAGTTGTCTCACCCTTCATAGCCAATGTGGCAAAACGTCTCCATCTGTCTTTGTATCTTGCATTTTTATAAATATATTCCCATTTTTAAAGCATAGTTCATATGAGTAAGCTTCTGTGTAAGCTATTCTGAGTTTTATTTGAAAGTGATTCATGAGTGTTTGTAAATTTAGTTCACATTGTTTGTTATTCCACACAGTTCAGAATGTTCAAACAAACCCAATTTTCCATAGGAAAATTTTGTTGTTATCCAACCAAGCCAAATTTTTCAGAATTGAAAGTGGGACCAAATTTCAGGTCTGGAGCAACAATGAAACTCTGATTTCAGGAAAGCTACTTTCCTTTTCTAAAAGTGGGGTAGCTGAGAGAAGCCAAACAAGGAGAATTTTCAAAAGCTGAGGAAATACAAAAGGTTGTGATAGCGAGGGCATTGCCACTGACAAAGATTAGAAGAAATTATGACTTTTATAACTTGATCAGAAAAATCAACTAACATGCATCCTCATCCTCTGAGAAACTGCATGGAAATAACTTCAGCTGAGCTGGTCAATCTTCCTTAGCACAGGAGATGGCTCAGCCTATCAGACACATAAAAGAAATATGTGTTTCCATTATGTGCTTTTTCCATTATGTGCTTTTTCCACATGTTCTCATCCAGAAAGTCAAGAATCGGAAAAAATACACCCTAAAGAGCAACCTGATAAAGTCTGAAGATATTCAAACAGAATAAAAAAAAGTTTAGAGGATTATTGGCAGTCTAGACATGAACAACATTTGTTTCAAATACTATTCAAACTGAGTCCAAGGTAGAGTACTTACTTCTACTCAAATGGCTCCCACTGCTCTTAACTTTATATCCTCCTTTTATGTCCAAGTGCAACCAGCGTGACACAGCTATAGCTTTCACAAAAGACCCAGCAATGTTCAGAATTAAGTTCTTAAGTCTGAAATAGGTTGTCAATTTTTGTAGGAAGTCAGAGCAGGAAGTGCCAAATCTTGGGATAACATTTAAAAAGCTCTAAGCATTAGATATATTTTTGCAGTTAAAGTGTAAGTACAACTGAGTTTTCAGTCTCTGTGGCCCTGATCCTCCCAAGGAGCATGAAAAAGGTCCTTTGTTCATTTCTGATATCCCCCATTGGGTTTGCTTTAAGATGCTAATTTGTGTCTCTTTCAGTTGCTTAGTATGTAGCATAGACAGTGAAGAGGTTGTATATAAATCTTGTACATAAATCCTACTGCCAAAGACGACTGACAAGTGTGTCAAGAATCAGATTTAGCATTCAGAACAGTCACACACATTATCCAGAAAATGTGGTCTTTTTTCCAAAATGTTATTAAAAGACCACTCATCATAAGAACATAAGAATGGCCACACTGGGTCAGATCAAAGGTCCATCTAGCCCAGTATCCTGTCTTCTGACAGTGGCTAATGCCAGGTGCCCCAGAGGGAATGAACAGAACAATAATCAACCCCATCCCACCTCGTTGCTCATTCCAAGCTTCTGACAGAGGTTATGGACACCAAGGGTACGTCTACACAGCAAAGTTATTTTGAAATAACTTTACCAGTGTCTACACAGCCAAACTGCTGTTTCGAAATTAAATCGAAATAGCGGAGGGCTTATTTCAAAATTGGTAAGCCTCATGAGGAATAGCACCAATTTTGAAATTGCTATTTCGCAATAAGCATCGTGTAGACACTTATTTCGAGATAGGGGGCATCCAGCCCTTCCCAGGGTGCCCTGGTAGCCACTCTGGGCACAACCAAGAAAACTCCTCTCCCTCCCCCTCTCCCCGGAGCCCTTAAAGGGGTAGACTCTGGCCACAGTGCCTGTGCCAGCTCCAAGCCTGCCAGCCCAGAGCCAGCAGTCACTGTACCTGACCCAGTGGCTCCAGGAGGAGCCAGGCAGCCAGTGCCAGCCAGCCCTCCACCGCTCCCCAGGACCAGTCTGCCAGCTCCCAGGAGCCTGCCAGGGGCCGGAAAAGGCGGGCGCCTTCCTGGTCCAGTGTGGAGATCAGGGACCTAATTCAGGTTTGGGGGGATGCCTCCAATGTCCATAATCTCTGCACTAAACGGAGGAACACAACTGTCTACAGGTGGATGTCTGCCAGCCTGGCCACCAAAGGCCACATGCGAACCCAGGAGCAGGTTCGCATGAAAATCAAGGAGCTGCGGCAGGCATATGCCAGGGCCACAGGGGGCAGCTCCCAACCAGGGGCAGACCCAGACCCCTGCCCCTATTTTGATGCCATGGACAGCATCCTGGGGGGCAGGATGGTCCATGCCTCCCAGGTGGTCATCGACCCTGGGGCAGAGCTTGCTGCCTCCTGCTGCTCCAGCCCCTGCTGCCTCCCCAGCTACCACTCCTCCTCTCACGCCTTCTCCCCCTCCCGCTTCTTCCTCCCCATCCTCCCCATGCCCCCAGGGACGCCGAGGCCCCCACACCCACAATGCTGGGAGACAGTTGGGCCATCAAGACCCCCAACCCTGAGCCCCTCCTCCCCCTTCCAGCTCCCTCCTCCCAGGTTTCCCCCTCCCCTCTCCCACCCTCCCTCCTCCCCTTTCCCACCTTCTTTCCCCAGTCTCATCTCAGTTTCTTCCCCCCCCCCATCCCAGTTTTGTTCAATAAAGAGGCATTGTTGTAATGAACACGTGTCTTTTATTGTACAGCAGGAAGGGGGGTTAGGGAGGGGTAAGTGGAAGGACGTGAGGTAGGAATGAGGCACAAGCCCCCATTGGGGCACACCAAGGAGACTGTTATTGCTTGCAGAACGTGCTGCCAGGCTCGCAGCAACACATCCAGGAGAAGCACCAGAGTGCCCAGGGGTGGCTCTGGCTCCATGCTGCAGAGTGCTGTGGTGTCCTGAGTGAGGGCAACCAGAGCACACAGAGAAAAAAAATGCTTTGCTGTCCCTCAGTGAGGTAGGCAAGCAAGCAGGGAAACCTTAGAACTGGCTGTCTAGGGGGGTCCCTTTAAGCACAGGTCTCAGATAGCCTCAGGCAGCAGCCACACAAGGTAACTCCTGACCTGATGCCCTGCCAGAACTGGTTTCGGACGGCCTTAAATGCGATTCAGCGTCCTCTCAGTGTGGACGCACTATTTCAAAATAGCAAAATGCTATTTCGAAATGCATTTTGTGGCTGGACGCGTTATTTCGAAATAAGCTATTTCAAAATAACTATTTCAAAATAACACTGTAGTGTAGACATACCCCAACTCTACCAATCCTGGCTAATGGTTATAGATGGATCTAGCTTCCAAGAATTTATGTAGCTCTTTCTTGAACCCTGTTAAAGTCTTGGCCAGGGCAAAAAAGTTACAATAAGTTCAAAAACATCAAATCGTTTCAAAATTTAAGTGGCAATAATACAACTGTTTGCATTCAGATTATGTGCTTGGACAGATGAGAAAACCACCTCTAGTGCACAATTATGGACCTACAGAGTCTGATATCAGTCCTTATTTATGGTAAAAAATGACTTGACTGGCATCTGCTAAATTAGAATATAGTTTGACTTACTAGCGGCATACATTATTTTTTTCTGTACTACACAATCCAATTAGCCTGAAGCAGCATCTTAGGATTCAGCATATCATATTAGATAATTTTGGGTAGAATCATATTTACTGACTTGGTGGATATGATGTGATTTCTCACTGAAATCCAAATATTTCCAAAAGTGTCTTTTAGAAGTAGCCTCTTCATTTTCATCATGCATATGGAAAAGAAAACCCCACTTCTCCAAATGCAGTATAACTTCAAGTAGCCTACAACAATATATATTTTTTTTAATTTCCACCTCTTACCCTTGTTCATGTGAGCCTTACTCTTTCTATTTTTATGCACCCCTGGCTGACACTGCACTGCTCTGAGGGCAAGAAAGACTAGTTTGTGCAACATTTTCCTAGTTCAGAATTCTAATGTTCAAATAATTGAATTGTAACTGCTTTATTAAATACAGCCCTAGCCATGAATAGAAGTGACGAGTGAAACAAAAAGCACACTGTTTAACATTGATATATTCCAACCATCAGAACTCTACCACACAGTAAAACAGTAAACTTAGCCAGAGAGAAACACCTCTTTTATTCATAGATTTTATGTCAAGAAGCAACCATTGTGACATTCAAGGCTGACCTCCACTAGAACACATTTGTCCCTGATATCTGCAAAAGGATTAATGATTTTATCAGAGAGGGAAAGACTCACACCTACAGAAGATCACATTTTCCTGAAAACTATTTCAAGGCAACTGGTACTGATGCTAACATCAGGTTCATCATCTGTAACTGAGGAAGCATTTTGAATTGGTTGCTGTGCTGTGGCTATAGCATTTCTTCTTTGCTTTGTATTTTGACCTCTGAGAATGTGCAAATCTCAGGAAGTCTGTACATGGGATTGTCAGAAATGCTCAGGTTGGCCTCACACTGGTCCCATGGGATTCAAGAGAAACACGTCAGTGGGGAAAACAATAGGCCAACACTGAACATCTGAGAGAATTTATTTCCTGTCAATTTAAAAAACTCAGTAGCATTTTTTCTTTTTGGCCTGATGCAGTCAGTTTCTCGTGTTTCTCTTTTTTTTTCTTACTTTTATTTACCATATTAACATTAATTCATGCTCATCTGCAACTGGGGCTCACAAGTTTGGGGTAAAGGAGATGTTCTGCTGAATGAGGGATGGACAAGTCTGTCAATGCTCAAGAATTCCTCAGTTAGTCACTGACAAACACTAAGTACTTCATCTTAAATTCCCAACCCCAATGTTAGAAAGATGGACATTGTGCAGAGGTTGATTTCTGCATTCAGTACTCCTGCTGTAGCCAATCTGGAAGCAATGCACTAGGCAAACAGGAGGTGGAGATGGGTGAAACATGGCGAGAACTAGCTCAGGTGCTTCTGTGGCATTCATTCCTTAACAAAGCTATTGACAAATAAAGAGGCTCAAGTCCAAAGGTCCTAATTCTTGCAAAGAGAGAGTGGGGCAGGAGCCTGGGTATGCAGCATGCTGTTAGACAGACTTTGGTAGGCACAAGTATTCCAATTTCTGATGTAGCCCTCTCCACGAGAGTGTGTCATCATGATGAACAACTACCGATGAGGGGAAAAAACAGGCAGGACAGGATTTCTGGATGCAGGAGGAGGGTAGAGGTTATTTTATTTTTCTTTGATGTCTTTGCATCACAGTAAGACATGTGGGTGCTATTGACCTTGTCAATAAGAATTTTTAGACTCATGAAATGGAAATGTTACTCAGACTTGTGATCTTTGAGCGTTTACTATTCAGACCCTTTCCCTTACTCTCCTTGATCTGAGACAGATACAGAGACTACAAGAAGCTTCTCCCAAATTCTCCCTCCTTGACAGAGAAATTTTGGCAAGGCTGAGCACTATTGCCAACTGTGAGCACTGGACTTAAAATAAGAAAAAAAAGGACACAGGACACAGAAAGCCAGGGTCAGGAACTGAAACATCACTTTTGCCTCTCTTATTGGAGCAAAACGTCCTGGAATGCAACATATTGTAAAATGACTAATGCAGCTATTAAAACCATTCAATAGGTGTCCCTTAAATGAAAAATTAACATGATAGTTAATACTTGTTTTGATGGCAGCAGTAGCATCCAGAAGAAATAGCTTCCAAATTGCTTTACAAAAATTGTATGTTCCTCTACCATCTGGATTCCTACCCAAGTGACTTGCTAATAGCATTCTGGGTGGCTGACAGGTCAGAATTACTCTTTGCAAGGTGTATGCTGGTTAAGTGGCACCATTCACTTTCTTGATTATTTCTCCTTGTCCCCATTTCCCTCTCTGCGGCTCCTTTCCAAAGCATGCATTATTCAGAAGTATTACATTCCAGCTCAAATCCTTTTGTTCATAAAATCTTTTTGTCTTTATTCATTCACCTCACTTCTCCATCTTAATTGAGAAGTCACCTGAAAAACTCACCTTGTTTGACTCCTATTCTTAGTCCCATGAGAAGAGTGGAACAAATACCATGCATTCATTGTGACATACAAAATAGCATTGCTCCAACATTCTTCCTGCATAAGCTTATGGTACTTCCCCTGAAATACAGCCTTCCAAATAGCTTTTGCTTCAACCTCCATAGTGGATACCCAATATCAGATAAAATGTCAAAGAGAGGCATAATGAGAGCTATTTATTTGTTAGTATTTAATATTCATAATTTTCATGACTCTGCTGAATTTTTTTACTCGCTTCAATCGGTTGATCTGACAAGAAAAATATAGGGTAAAAACCACTCACTGGACTTTTAGAATTGCCCAGTGAATCACGACCCGGAAACAGTATATGACCAGGAAACAGTACATGTAGTTAAATAATATTGCAATTCTATTTCTGTAATTGGAAGGTATGACTTAACGTAAGAAAGAGAAGACAGGGAATGTAAGAAGACTGAAAAGTACTCATTACTTCTCCAACCAAAATGCATTATGAATAACTAAAGTAAAGTTCTCAAAATATTGCATTATTATTATAATCTAGAGAGGACAGCATTCAAACAAGGCAACTAAATCCATATTTATTGGCCTTCATGAACACTGCAAGCCTTAAGTATGTTCTATGAGACTACTGCTTTGCTTTTATTCGTACAATGCTTTCATTGCACTACTCATCACTGACTCAAAGCCTCTAAGTGCCAATGAATGCACCTGCCTTTAGGCTCTTTGTGATTTCTACAATAAATCTAGTGTACTTTTATAAAGGGAAAGAATTACATATCACTCCCTCTAAACACCATCACAATACTGGATTGGTTGGAGGGGTGTTAAGGAGTGTATTTGTCTAGTGAGCATCTATCAGCAAGACTAGATGAATTCCTTTTGCAACATCTACTGCCCAGATGAGAAGATAGAAGAAACCAAGTGTGACGGGACGCCGCGGTCCTGCACTGAAGCCCCCACTATGCAGATCCTGTTCGGGGGCCCAGAATGGGGCACCGGCTCTGTGCCTGCTGCTCCGGAGCCGCGGAACGTCGGGCGGCCCTGTACTCAGCGGCAGCGCCATGCTCTGGTTGCTTCAGCGGAGGGGGCAGAGCCTTCCTCCCCCCGCCCCCCACTGGTGGCGTCAAGACGTCGGTGCACCCGGCGCCAGATGCGGCGGGGAATTTAAACGCCACTACAAGCGGTACACGGGGGAGGGGGAAGGGAACGGACGCTGGACAGAGGGGTCCCCCAACCTCTCCTTTGTTGGGCTACACCCGACGGGTACGGAGGGCAGTGGAGCCCGGGTGCCAGGCCGAGGGGCGTGCAGGACGGGAGAAGGGAGCCCGACACTCTGCTCACACGGGGCAGACGCAGTCAAATCACCGGCCTCCGGACAGGTCCCAGGGCAAGCAGCCACAGGGGTACGAGGAGGAGATGGGGGGAGGAAGCAGCCCAGGGCAGAACCAGGAGATGGTTGGTGGGCTGACGAGTTTCGGCGGAAAGCCCCGTCAGCCAGACGGGACCATAAACGGTCCGAGTCCTTAGGGCCCTGGGCTGGGGCCCGTGAGTGAGGACGGGCCCGGGCCCCCCTCCCCGCCCTCTCACCCTAGACAGAATGCGGGAGGATTGCCCTCCAAGGGTCAAGACTGCCGAGCTATAGAGCCCGGCCTTAAACTGTACTGTGGATCAGGTGGTAGGCACGTCACAACTGGTGCGGCGGGGCAGCGAGAGGGCCGATAACCTGACGAGACCACCCCGACACATCACACCAAGCCTTTGTCTTGAATTATGCTTTCCTCTGTAACCGTCTGACTTACCCTGTCTTCCAAGGCTAATTTAGAAACATTGGTCCAAATTCAAAAGCAATGAGTGTGGTAACAAGCTAGCCGGGCAGATTTAATTCCCTTTCATCTGAGGACAGCTGGTGTTAGAACCATGGAAGTTTAAATGTATAAGCTAAGGAGTCAGGATAAGGTGAAAGTTTTTAAAAAATAGCTTCTACTTTCTTCTACTCCATCTCCTGTAGTAGCCTCAGAAACATATATAGGGCTCCTGCCAGAGAGTTTTATCTCTGATAGCCAAAAATACAGACAAATACCAATTAAAACCAGACCAGATTTAATTGTCCGTGTGCTCCATGAAATTGTGGACAGCTACTAAGAAAATCATTCAGTTATTGGCAGGAAAGGATTTTAGATGGGATCCCATGCTGTTTAGGGTTGCTTCTTAAAGCACAACCTGAATACGACAGTGCCTAGAGGGAAAAAAATTTATGCTATGTAGGTATCACTCACTGTCCCTGTCTTATCATTGAAGTGTGTTTGAGATAGTTTAGTTTTAAGGAGGAATTTTTGTTTTGATCATTCCACATGGTAAGTAATTGGCTTTCATTCTCAAATATTATTGACTTAAACTGCAATATTGAAACCCTTGGATTGTGATTATTGAATAATTTTTTAAAAGTATCCCATGAATTTTCCCACAGGATTCCTTTATGCTCTAAAAGGAGCACATTTCATCTTGCTCACACTTCTTTTTATGATTTATATGTGCACATCTAAAACAGATAACGAGCTTCAGCTGGGAACTAGAAGAAAATTGCTGCATTGTGACAGGTGTTAGACTTTACTTTTAGAACTATTTACATGGGCTTCAGCAGCTGAGCACGATCTGAGCACTAAGTATAGCACACATCTTTACTCAGACTCCAGCACAGTAATTGAATTTGTGTAAAACTCCCCTAAGGAAAGGGAATCCATGCTGCAAATATTTTTATATTAGGGCTCCTGCATAAATTGTTTTGATGAGTGATTAATATCATAATTTTGGAAATTGTGCATTGATTGCAATGCATTGGAGTTTATTGCTTTTCTGCATTTCCAAAGGTCATTGGTGTCCATTTGAATAAGCCCAGTGAATTTCAAACTTACTCTCACCTGCTAATCCTCATCTGTGACCCAATATCCCCCTGGGCAAACTAATGGGATAGTTCCTGCTCCACACAACAGGTCCACAAGCCAACTCTGTCCCCATCTTCTTCTATGTGCTTCCTCCCCATTCAGCTTGTTCCAGCAACCCAGATCTCTCCACAGCAATAGGGGAGTCACAAATGTAAATTTCAAGTGTTACACTACAGAAAGATAATTAGACTGGTTTTCAGCATAACAGTCAGCTGAAAATCATGGGTTTTTATTTTTATGAATACATTTTGTAGTACCTCTGCTACACCAGTGTGGACTAATAGGTAAGAGTGACTGTCCCTTTATTTCTAGCATGCAGAAGAAGGGAGCAAATGATGGAGTCAGAATCACTGAACAGTCCTAATGAGTACCACATGTGAAGTCACTTATGTTCATACCGTGTGCCAGGTCTGACTTTAACAGGCATAATAATGCTTTGTACTTTTCATAAATGCTGAGCACCCATAACGCCAAAGGAACTCAAGAAAGTTGTAGGTATCCAGCATCCCTGAATGGGACCTTCAATAGATGTCCCAGTATCCTAGTTCAAAAAAGAACTAGATAAATTCATGAAGGTTAGATCCATCCATGGCTCTTAGCCAGGATGGGGAGGAATGATATCCCTAGCCTCTGTTTATCAGTTGGAGCCTCGAAATGGATGACAGGAGGAGAGGCATGATTTGATTCCCTGTTCTGTTCAAACCCTCTGGGCCATCTGCCATTGGTCATTGTTGGAAGGCAGGATACTGGGCTAGATGGACCTTTAGTCTGACCCAGTCTGGTCGTTCTTATGTTCTTATCCCTGAAAATGAGCCTCTCAATATCTCCAAATTGGCACTGAAAAAAAAAATCAGTGGCCACTTCTGAAAATTTTGGCCCAAAAGATGAGTGAAAATAGGAAATAAATATGGAAGATAAATGAAAACACCCTCTTGAGAGATACAAAGAGGAACATGCATTTGCTTCTAGCACAGCCAGCAAATTAACTGGGACTAGATAAACATGGAGGATGAGCCACAAACTGAAAAAGATGGAGGGCACTGGTTTCTGCTAATGCCTCCTACTTGCCAAATTCTCAGAACAAGAGCACTTTTTAAAGAGTTGAGCTATTTAAATATTCTGCCTTGCTTCTGGCCAGGATAGAAGTGCTGCATGCCATATGAGTCTTTAGACATGATTAAAAGAAGGCAGCGATTCTGTCTGAACTGCAAATTTTGCTATTTTGACTGAAATACGTTCTAAAAGGAACGTGGCTCCCCAAATTGTTTGATGGATTAGTGAAGCCTAGTGTATCCCATAGACTTTCCAGAATAAAAAAAAAAAATCTATAGAGATGTTGGGATGTCTTATTGGTATTATATATTCTAGATGAAATGGACTACTATTTTTATAAAGTAGGAAATATGGATCAATATCCAGCACTTTCAACACAGCACAGTGAATGTGGCAATAGAACTGTCAACAGTATGCCTATTAAAAGGTTTTTTTAAAAAGTCTCATTTTAGGCAAAACAGTCTGTTATAGATATTACTAGGGTCAATATTACTTCATGCAGCCAGATGAACAGTCATGTTTTAAAACTTAAACAAGAGCAAGTTAAAGCAAAAATGAAATGGAGGCACTGAAGTAAAATAATTAAGGTATTCTGGAGAGGAAAGGAGGTCAAATTCTATTATCATGAGTAAATCTAGATTAATTACAGTAATGTTGCTCCAGGTTTTCACAGTCTTAACTGGAGTAAAATTTGGGCCATGATGTTGGATGAAAGCCACATGTAACAGAAGTAGACCGCCCTACAGGACCAAATTCTGCCCTCAATTATAGCAACTCAATGAGTAGAATAAGAGCAGTTTTCTTACTTTGTAGTTCTCTCCTGTGCCATTTCCTCTTATGGCAATGACTTTTGATTCCCACACACAAAGCTGCAAAGGAAACAAAGTAGTCTCAGGCTGACAGTACTTGTGTCACATATTACAAACTAGCTAAGAGATAAAACAAAGCACAGAAATACATGCCCAATTATCATCATAGTTAATAGATTAGCAACATGGAGCCCTAAAGTTCCATACAGAAAGGATGCTGTTCAATATTACAGGCAGAGTTGGAAGAACAAAGGTAGAGAAGACAATGAATGAGGGGTCAAGGGAGAGGGGCTGTGAGGGAGAGATGGGAGAAGAATGGATGCAGAGGGGATTCTGACAAATTAGAGGAAGAGGGGAAGACAAATTAGGGGAGGAACTTGGATAAGGTACAAAAAATAAAATAAAAATAAAAAAGACAATGCTGTGACAAGCCGAGGTTGGAGATGGTAGTGGCACAAGGGTCCATAACTAGAGAGGAAAGCTGGTTTTACTCCTGGCTTTGTCACAGCAGCCAAAGAGACAGAGACTACGCAACTCACGCAAGATCACACAAGGCCTCTATTTCCTCTCTGTATACCTTTGATAGAGTACACTCCACTCTGGAACGGAACCTAAGATTCACCAGTCTCCCTGTATTTGTGAGCCCCACTACCAATGTGCGTCTTATCCCTCTCTAGAGGCTAGTCCACCTAGAAGGTAACAATCTACTGCTGACATCAGTTACTCCAGTTGCTCAAGTGACAGAGGTCTGGGCTGTGGATCTACAGGATATAAATCCAATCCTTCTACTCGCCCATATTTGATTCCTCATGTTGGAATTCCTAGTTGTTTGTTTATTAAAAAAACTAGGAAATTCTACAAAAAACTACACTGAAAGAACATTGAGGTTGTAGAGTCAGGCATTCAAAAGTTCAGGAATGACAGAATTAAGGTTGCCTTACATGATCTCAGGGACTCTCACCTCAGTCAGCGCATAAAATGGAATGTGTTCTGAGAATGTATTAGGCTTGTAGAGTGAAGTCTTTCTGTAAAATCCATGCAGTTGAAGAAGGGGGAAGGCATGTAGCCCGAGAGACATTGGACTAAAGGGAGGGAAAGAGAAATCTCATGGTTAAGGTACCTAAATATTGCCCTAAAAACTGGATTCTGTCACTGCCTCTGCCACTACGTTGCCTGTGTGGTGCTGGACAGCTCATTTAAACCAAACTTTTCACAGGTGACCGCTAATTCTGTTCCTCATTTTCTAGGTGAAAAACCTGAGGCCTAGGGGTCTGATCTGTAGAAGTGCTGGGTACTCACAACTGCCGCTGAAGTCAATGGGAGCTGTGCGTTGAAATGATAAAGTACTAACTAATGCTAAATTCTTAAAAAAACAAACAAACAAAAAAAAAACTTCTAAGCATCTCAAATTGGGTACCCTAAAATAGAGCCTTGATCTCTCTGCCTCTGTTTCCCATTATGAAAATAAATTTGTTAGCACTTCTGAAGCAGAGCATAAGCCACATGCTCACTAGGGTTAGGAAGAACCTTCTCATAGGAAGAGATTACTAAATAAATTTGTTAGTGCCTGTGAAACACTCAGATACTATTGTGAGAAGCACCATATACAAGTTCATGAGGATATTAATTCTGTATCTAGAACAGGGTTTGAATAGGGTGCAGTAAAGACAACATAGTGCCACTCCATAAAAAGGAATAAACAATATTGAATAGCTGCTCATTCAATCAGCACTATCCATTTTATGGACTGAGTGATGCAGGGATTGTCTAGAAAAGATAATGATCACATAGGTAAAGACTATCATAATGCACACGCACTAGAAGGGAGAGAAAATTAAGATTGTACAGGCATTGTGGATTCTGGCATTCCCTAGCTTCTGAATACTTGACTCTGCAGCCTTAGCATTATTTTAACACAATTTTTTCGATGGAATATTGTTCATGATTTGGAATGATTATGTATTTTCCAACATGATCCAGTGGAGAGAGCATCAGAGTTATATTCTTGGCTCTGCCTTGGACCCTTTGCATGATCCTGGGAAAGTGTCTTCCCTTCTCAGTGACACTGTTTCCTCTCCTGTGAGAACCTCTGCTTTAGATGCCATGATGGACCAAAAAGGGAGACAAATATTTGTCTGTATAAAGTATGGGATGAGATAGTCACAAAAATATATCAATTTTATGCCTTCTTCCAAAACACAGCGATATCTAGTTACGATATCTCAGAAGAGCACTGGCAGAAAAATAAAGGGGTGTGGAAAGTATTTAGATAAAGATATTATATTTAGAATAAGGATTGGAAAGACCTGGAGAAGAGATGAATAAAAAAGGAACTGATAGATGTGAAGGATTAAATGCCATAGGGGCAGATTACTCCATTAATGTCACCAATAGGAGGTTTTTCAGCTTCCTCGGCAGCATTTAAGTACTGGTCACTACTGAAGGCAGAACTTGGGAACAGAGAGCCCATTGGTCTGATCCATCATGGCTATTCCTATGTTCAAGAACTAGTAGGAACAGTTTCAGCTAATTGCATTTTCACCCTATTATGCTATTTCATCAAAGCCAAAACCTTTTCCAGAAATGTATCTCTTACAATGGAGCTTTTGTCCAGAAGGTTTCCAAGGTCCAGAGTTATCTAATAAATTGAGGTGAAAGAGACAGACACAAACTGAAAACCTGATATTTCAGAGCAGAAAATGGCTATTTTCACACAATTCAATTCCATGAAACTATTCAAAAGATTTTGAATTTGTTCTGTGTTGAAATAAAAAATTTGAAACTGATACTTATGGCAAACTGGAGTTGTTGTCCTCTGGACAGCTCTACTGTGTTCCTATGCACGCTCACTACATGCTTCAAAAAGGTGTATAGCTGGGAGTTTCAAGAAGAGTCTAATGAAATCTGGCCTCCAACTCTTACTGGAATTCCATGAGATTTGGCCAATTAATTCATACCAGGAAACATCAAAATATTTGAACAAAACCGCAAGCCTCCACTGCTGCTGTCCATCCTCTTCCACCCATGTGATTAGAAAGGATTTCAATGGGCCCATCACACACACTGTATTAAAGTAAAAATGAGAGAGAGGCAAAAATAGCATTTGATATTTTTATGAAATAGTGTTTATGAAACATGATTTTGTAGCTGCTGAAGGAACTGTAATTTCACTGATGTCACCTCTGTCACCAGAGTTGTACTTGTGCGTGTGACAAAGTGAACGTGCCCCCATATTATGAACTACTCCAAGATGCTTCTCCAAGACCATCCTTTACACAGAACCACCTTGTCTTAGAAACTATCGAGAGAGAAGAAAGGGAATCTCCTGTAGTAAGAGTTTTAGAAGACGACAGGGAATTAGCATCCACAAAATGGAGCAATTTATGCAAAGCAGTTCAAGAATGGTATGTGCTAACATGGAAAATGAAACAAGAATTATCTTTGCAGTTCTGATGAAGCAGATTTAGTCAAAACTTTCACTTTCAAAGCACAAAACATCCGCACAAAACACACACAGGACAATGACAAAAGAATGACAATATTTTTTTACATTTCAGATGTGCAACTCTGAAGTTAATTGCATGTATTTTTAAGGTAAAAACTTAAGATACACTGTCTCATGAGAATGATACACACTTCTGAAGAAGCAAAGCAGCTGTGATGTGACTCTTTTGCTGTCTAAAATAGTACTGACATTTACTCCTCCACAGGGTTTGCCTTTTGTTGGTCAATACTCAGAATTAAGCTGTTTTCAACCAAGAGAACTCCCCTGTTACAGACAGACAGGTACCGAGAGTTGCTAAGGAAACACGTACGATTGTCAAGGCTTATAGTATAACCTAAACAATGTGATGAACTAATTTATTGGATTTGCAAGGCACTGTGTGGTATTTAAGTTGTAGCCATGTAGTTAAAAAGTAGCGTTGTAGGGTTTGTATAAAAATATAATAATAAGCCTTATACAATGTAGCATGCCACCTCCAGCACATGGGCAGATCGTTCTGCATGGTCGCCCAGCACAGCCCTAGAGCAAGCCTCCCGCCCTGCCCCTACTAGCTCCAGCCCTGAGGAAGGTGATGGCTGCCCATGGAGAGGGCAGGGCTCAAACCTACAACCCCAGGCTCCGGAGGGCAGAAAAGAACAGGCTAGTGCTGTCAGTAAAGATGCATCAGAGAGGCTCTTTGTACCTGTTTCTGATGTCCAGGCAAGAATAGACCACAAGGGTTCTCGTGACTCACAATGGTCACTCTTTTACCTTTAGGGGTGCTTTCCTCTTTAAATTTAAAAAGTTTAAGAATGCTGTTGTATTATACAAAAATTAGTCACAGTAATAGTTACTTTTGTAAAGATAGGCTTCGTGCAAAATATTTTAAGATTAAAAGTAACTATGTAATTCTTGTTTGTGTGAGTGAGGAATGTGAGTATTTAAAGAGAGAAGCCATAAGGCTACCTTAGCATACTGATGGCCAGGGAAAGGACCAGACACTCAGGAGTACCAAGCAACTATTAATGTGCCCATCGTATTTGACGGCTGAGGAAGGACAGATTGATGACTCTGAAGTTAGAAGCACTCCAAATATATGAAAACAAATCTCCAAATAAGCGTAGGTTGCATAATCTTTGATTATAACATAATGCTGCAAAATCCATAGATGGGCTTAAGAAGGGACTCCTATAAAAGATGGGATGTCTTGCATCGTACTTTGGGTTCATCTTGCCAACAGCCTCAGTGCATTGGAATCATGACTGATAGAAGCCAGTCCCCCAACTCGGGCTCAGTCTCACTGGTCATTTGATTGGTCCAAGCCACAGTCTGGTAACTATAACAACATTAGCAGGATCGGTATGAGCGTATGTGTGTGTATACATATGCTTATTATTTTATATTCTCAAATGCAGCATATTGCCTTTTCTCCTGAAAAGAACCTGTGTGCTTCTTATAAGCATAACAAAGGAATAGAGTCAAAGAAATGAGATTATTACCATTAACTCTGTAGGTCTCCTGTTTTTATATAAAGGAATTACAAGCACACCACCTACTGTGCTAACAGGCGGCATCACATAGCTAGTTCCCCACGTCCTATGCTGAAAATCTATACTGAGAAGACAAGCTGGTTATAAACTCCAACTAGAAAGAGGAAAAGGTTGAAATTAAATCAATGTTTATGCTGTTCTACAACAGACAGTAAGAAACAGAAGATAAGGAAGGAACTGTCAGATTGATCCTGAATTAGGAGAGAAAATTCTTCATGTCCACCTTTCAGAATCCTCAGGTTTATTCATATTCAGTATTGATTCCCCTTCCCCTCCCCCCACACACACAGTCACGTCTCATGCAGAGACGCTCTAGACTATGCAGGAACTGCCGAAATATGAAGATACAGACTGCAGCTCAGTCCTTGCATAGCCCCCTGCAGCCTGTGAGCTAAGTGGGGCCACTAACTTTCAACCATTTCCAGGGGCCTTTCTTTGGAAGCCTGCACCTGATATGTGCCTGCATGCTAGCGTAACTCACTGGTGAGCATGTTACAGGTCCCCCTCTCTGCCAGTACACCGAGAACGTAAGTCTGTTACAGCCATAGCTACGGAGCCTTGGCTCTTTAGCTGAAACAGCTCATGCTTTTAGCCCTGCAGGTTCCAGACTCAATTCCTGATATCAGCAACAATGACAGCTGTCACACTATCATGGTTAGAGACATAATTGAACACCCACCCTTTCTACCCAGGAGCACAGGCGTCCCTCTACATGGCTATTCTGCCTGTGCCCTCTCCCAGACACCAGAGACTATTGGTGCCTCCAGAGACATGCAGGTCAAGCACCCTCCCACATCATGTCTCTACCAGTCTGCAGGAGTGCTGCCTCTAACACCCTGACAACACTGGAGAAGGGTGACTGCTGAGAGAGTGGCCAAAGGAGCTAACCTCCTTTCTCCCTTGCACTGCGACTCAGATAAGCCTTCCCTTCCCCCCATCCCAACTTCATTCTTACTACACGGGTGCTACGGGGATATCAGAGGATGCGTCTGCCCATCTCTTTTCCCCACTTCAGGAAGCAGAGAAAAGAAAGCCTACCTCTGTGAGGAATGAATGGGAGTGAAGCGAGCCAGAAGCACACACAGCCCGTGACTCTTTCTTTCCCAGGGTGCTTCAAGGGGGTTGAGAAGCTGAGAAGCTTGAGGCAGTCACTCCTGCCTCCAAGGGATAAAAACCAGTGCCCTGCCAGCTCCAGCTCTCCCTGATTACCTCCCCACTGGTGACTGTACTGGGATTTTGGGGAGGGGCAGAAAGAGTATGTACTCACAGATTCAGTTACGTGATTGAGGCAGGACAGGGTGTCCTGGTCCCTTTTTCTGCTTCTCTCTCTGGAGGCACCTGTTCCCTCCTTCTCTGCATGCCAGACATGCTAACTTTTCAAGTAACTAGTGTCCATCAAATGTCATGCTGAATTAGCATTGTTTCTAGATTGCATACATAGTCATCAATGATTGCTGGCCACTGCAGGAAATATATATTAGCTTCATTTTCAATTAGTTCCATAATAAGTAAGATTGACATTAACCCCCACTAGAGAAATCTTAGTGGAGAGATTTGTCAATCATACCTATGTTCAGAGACTAGGATAAGTCCAAGTGCAAAAACCACAGGGCTAGATTTAAAAAAAAAATAAAATAAAACAAATAAAAGTTCATTATCAAACTTGATAACTGTACAAAGACTTAATGCTCACACTGATGGGGTTTGAGGCAAAAACCAAACGATCAATGTTTTTCTTTCATCTCTCTCTCCACAGGTGGCCAGATATATTCATTTGACCTAGTGTGAGATCATATAGAAAGCAAAATGCCTGGCTGCAGATTTTTTTCTGTGGGAATACTGGAGAACAGGAATTGCTATGCTGCATCAGCCCCATAGCCCATCTACTCTGGTACCCTTCTCTGTCTTTAGCCAGCACATGATACTTCAGAGGGAAATGCAAGAAACCCCAAAATGGGGCCAGCAATGGAATAATCTGCTCACAGGAGAAGGTTCTTCCAGGGCTTATGAGTGGTGTGGGGCTTATGCTCTGAAATATGAGTTTCTATCTCTTCCAGCTTTTTTTAAAATTTGTCCATTGTACCTTGTTTTTTGTATAAATGTTCAATGCTTTTATAAACCTTGCTAAGATCTTGGATTTAATCCCCACACTTACAGTTTAGTAAATCAGCCATGTACAGTGAAGGGGAAAGTTGATATCCTCCATGTATCACTATGAATGATACTCTTCATGGGGCTTTGCCAGTACCCTGTGCTGTACATACAGATCTCACTTAGAGCTCTCCTACAGAAACTCAGCACCTTCAAGTAAAAATCTATGAATTTCCTAAGAGATTTAAAAGGATGCGCATATCTCTTCATGTCAGAGATTTGGCCAAACCACAACATTCAGTTCAAGAGGCACACCCAAACATTCTCAAAGCTTGAGACAGTCCAGATTTGTGCTTTTGGTTCAACCCTTTAAAGAGACAGGATCTTCTGCAAAGTTTTCATTCACAGCCAGATGCAAATCTCAAAGATCACTGGCATGGATCAAGGATTCTGACTTGGGCTCACACTCATTGAAAACAGCACACATTTAAATCGGGGACTTCAGACTCCCATCCTACAAAACATCTGTTTCTGAAACCTGGACGTGTTCCATACTGTGCATTCACTTTCCATTTTGTTGTTTAACTCCTAATATTGACATTTATGCAAGAAGTTTAAATCCAAAATCCAAAGCCATTATACAGCATGTGCAATACTTAATCATGGAAAATTTCCTTTCATTGATGATAGCTTAAAAAAAGAGAAGGTTAAAAGTCTTACTTTGACAACTTATAAACATACAGAGAGGCATGATGTCGAAAAGGCTGAAGGAAGGTTTACCATGAATACCATGACTCTAATTTACTCCTCTGGCATAATCTTATACCCCAACTCCTTTCATAAAGCCTTCGATAGTTTAAAACAATTAAATGGCTATTTGCAGATTCTAAAATATTAGGCAAAATCATTGTGTTTTAGGACCATAAAAATCTCTTTTTAATAAAGAAAAAGTACCCTAACAAAATTAACCAAACAGGAGAATTTCTACTATGTTACACCATTAAATTACCACTGATACTTGTCACTGGTTCTTGCTGTAGGAGAGGCTAAAGGATAAAATTCTGTCTCTGAATTATTGGACATAATTGCTTATACTTTGTAATTGTACCTGCACTAAAGAGAGGTTTGTCATAGCAAGGTTTCCATTGTCTGTCAGTTGCACAGAGACCAAACTGTTAGGCTCTTCTTTTAATGTGACTATTTGATCTGTGAATACTAAGCCATTCTTATGATCAATAGAAAAACCCTGGAATGAGGGAAGGATTTTGAATTATTTCATTTAGTTATGATTCTCTCTCTGTAGCAAAGAAAATCAGGACAGTCATCTGCAGGTGTCAGGTTCGGGTACTGTGACATGATATGTGTTCTGAGAAAGATACTGGCAGACTTTTCTTTGGCACTGAAAGTGCAGACTGCCAGCACCACATCTGTTTGATACATTTAATCTGTAATGAGTCTGCAACCAACACTGAGCTGTTGGCTAATAATTCCACGGGTGTGATTACCTGCAGGATGTCAACTGATGGCAAGTTTCATTCCAGAGTTACAGTCATTTTGAAAATAGAAGAGGAGGGTTCAACTCAAGGCCACACTGTTGGCCGAATCCTCCAGGGCACTACCCCAAATGTTCAGCCACCTGTATTTGTGCCAACCTGGAAGGATAAAGCCTGAAAAGTGTTTTGTTCACACTTCCATTATCAACCCATATGATGAAATAACTTCATCAGTCCAGATTGCATATGCCTTGTGCTGAGAGTCAGTCAGAGACACCTCATTTTCATTTCCTGAGATGACTGAATACTCCATTTTGTTCAGTCAGACCATAAAGGTCAGTAACAAATGCGTATGTAATCTAGACATAGCCTTCCTTGACTGGACTCTAGAATATGATACCTTTCCTCAATAGTTCATGGGTATACTATGCACATCTTGTACCAGAACTGACATTCCACAGTGGTCTGTATACCAGTCATACTCATTCAAAACAAAGAGTAATTTATTGAGTGATGTGGCTAGAAAACCCATCTTTAATAAGTAACCACATCAAGGTATCCCCAAACATTTCATAGTTGAACTAAGCCACCCTGCCCACCCTTTTCATAATTACAGATGCTCTATCTGGCACAAAGTCTGCGTGATCAACACTTTCTCATGGGAGACAAGCTTACCCACTTTATTCCTCATGTGACATGTTGTACAACACCATTTATGCACAACTTATGTACAGGAAGCTGTATAGTTTGTTACATTGCTTTATGCTTTTAGACAAACATCTTACAGAAAAGTAAAATGCATCATAACTGGTATTTTAAAAGTAAATGCCAGAGATCAACATTTCAGCTACAGGTTGAACCTCTCTAGTCCGACATCCTCGGGACCTGACCACAGGAGATCAATATTGTCTAGCAGCATTACTAACACTTCCACTGCTTACTGGGCTCTTAGAAGACATTGGGGGTAAATTAGAGCTAAACAACAGCACAGAACACTGAGAGCCAGAGTTGGTGATATAAACAAACTGTATGGGACCATGGGAAACTGGGCCACACCCATGATAAGTGGACATCCAACTAACTAAAAACATGCCGGACCACAGATTTTGCTGGACCAGAGAGTGCTGGACTAGAGAGGTTCAGCCTGTAGGGTTTCAATATGCATGCTGCCTTGGGGAGAAAAGAAAACCCCAGCCCTGTCTTACCACAATAACTTGGAGCAAGGTCAGAAGCACCCCTCCATGGCCATTGTAGCTCTAGCACCCTTCCCCCAGCTGTGCCCGCATGTCCTTTGGATAGGGGACAGACACACACACAAACAGACAAATCCTCTGAAATATATAGTAGATAGCTGTCCCATTCTCCACTCCTACCCGCTGCTGGCCCAATGGGTCATAGCTGTCCCTTGCTGCCCCTCTGTGGTCATTCTGCAGTATAACTGTCCCTCCTGCCAGACCCTGATCCTTTCCATTTTATGAGAAACAATCAAATTCTATGCACATCCCATTGTCCTGGCACAACAAATCCCTACTCTTGCTTTAACTTACGATAAGAGAAAGCTGCATACCATTTTTGGTCATCTTAGCTCTTACTGTTTAGGAGGAGTTCTTGAACAAGCGGACTTACAGATGGACAGACCAAGCAGAAGCACATTTCCAAAATATATAGTAGAGATAATATCAGTGAATTTACACAGGATTTACATGGATATAAAAGAAACCAAAATTTGGGCCCATGAGTTTAGATGAAATTAAATTGTAACTCCAGTGAAATCCCTAATATAGATTTTTGTGTAACACCGCTTAGAAGATACATAAGGCCGCACAGAGTCAACAGCTGGTACAGAAGTAAGATGAGGACAAATAGTCTCTCATTTTTCTTAGACATAATGAAACAGAGAACACAAGAACATCCATACCGGGTCAGGGTACAGCTAGCCCAGTATCCTGTCTTTTGAGCGTGGCCAATGCCAGGTGCTACAGAGGGAATGACCAAAACAATAATGACATGATCAGCTCCCTGATGCCCATTCCCACCTTTTGCCAAAAAAAGATCCTTGTGTGTCGTCTGGCAGGAAGTGGCCATGTACTGTGAAAGTGCCGAAACAGGCAGTTTCCTTTGGCCAGCTTCTCAAGCGCTTCAGATTTAGTGCAGATTTGACAAATCTGCAGAGATGGCACACAGGGAGAGGTAATTTCTCAAATAGTTACTATAGTATCCCAAGCCACAGAAGACTTGCACCCCAAATAAAAGAAGAAGCTAATACAGGTCTAAAACAATTATAAAGTTTGCTCTCTAGGGTTAATCCTACTGAAATAAGCAGGCAGCCTCATTCTGTATCAGCTCTAGGTTCTGATGAATTTTCAAGGGTAGCCTGAAATTGCAGGACCCATCAAGTACATTTGTGGAAAGAAATCAATTTTGAAATAGAACTGACCCCCAAAGCAGAAAGGTCTTTCATGAGGGAAAAAAGTTAGACAACTACAGGATGCCAACTAAGGGCTTCAGTATTCCAAACCATTTCACTGATACTAGGTGAGAACACAGAAATTGTAGTATAATTCAAAAGTAACTCCAGACAGAGAACCTCAACAAACAAATGATGAGTAAATCTTCTTCATAATGTGGTTGGTGTAGTATCATGCCCTATCTTCCAGGTGGTTTGATTATTGTTATTATAAAAAAAACAAAAGTAGGCTCAAAAGGCATTAGAGATGTGTACCATAATTCTGAACACCATCTGTGTTTGCAGACCTGAGACTATACAAGTGTTTTTACAGCTGGTGGGAAACTGCTGAAAAGGGTTTAAATTTCATCAGTCACATGACTGATGATTTAAGCAGAGATTTTCAAATTTGCCTGAGGGGCAGGAGCACAGTTGCCATTGAAAGTAAATGGGACTTTGTAAAAAAGCATACAAGGGCTCATCTAGATTACTCTAGAGTGTCGAAAGAAGATATGCAAATTCCATGGGAATTTGCATATCTTCTTTCGATCTCACTTTCGAAAGCTCCGCTTATGAAAGTGAAAGTAGTTTAGAAGTGGCTTTTTCGGCAAACCTCCCCGTCCACCCTTTGTCAAAAAGCCGCTCTCCCTCAAAAAATGAGGTTTACGCGGCTTTTCGACAAGGGGGGGGGGAAATCGCTGAAAAAGCCACGTCTAAACTACTTTCACTTTCAAAAGCTCCACTTTCGAAAGTGAGATCGGAAGAAGTTATGTGCTTTCGACACTCTAGCGTAGTCTAGATGAGCCCTATGTGAGTTAGGAACACAATCTCCCTCTAAATAATAAATGATATGGCAAGAGAGGAAGGAAGAATGCTGATATTTTGGACTATTGGTGCTTTAACTTCTATATGATTGTACATATAAATGTCATGGACAGCCACTGGTTTGGATGGACACGCTTTGATGTGGGGTTCCAAATGGAGCAAAAGGCTAAATAAAATAAATAGCACTGGTCTCCAGCTTAATAGACCATAACAGTCAGTCATTTAAGCTTACTGTATAGTCCAGAATCCTAACTCACTTTATAGTTACAGTATATTACTGTATCTCCCATGCTATATGCCACATTGCTGCATTTGAATATGATTGAAGTTAACAGCTAGAGCAGCAGTACAACTGAAGCACCCTGACAGCTATTTATGCTGAAAATCAGGAAAAGTGGAAGTCCAAGGTATGTTTTCTGTGGCAATCAGACATAATAATCGTTGCATACTTTGTTCAAGTGGATGTAATTCTCTTGTTTCCTGCTATTGTCAGTCTGGGCCTTAGTAATGGATTCAGTACAAAAGCAGAAAACAGGAGCTAATTTTGTTGGCATCCTTCTCAGCAGGATTTTGTTACAGATGAAAGCCCCCTGCTTTTAAAGGGGGAAAATGGGTTTCCTTCTGTAAGCAAAACCCCTTGCCAATTTTCTTTTTAAGTGATAAATAGATCATTTATGAGCTAAAAAAAATAAAACTTCCTACCTTAGGAAGAAATCATATAGATATTTAACTCTCTGCTTGACTTCCCCTTTGGTAGGTTTATCACTTAACAAATATCTCTGCTTTCAGTTGTTAGTACCTACGGGGCTGACAGAATTTCCAGGCCTCTGGACAAGGTGGGAAGGGCCCCAGCTTGACACTTCTGGAAGGGGTGGGCCCTCAGGTGGAGGGAGTGGGGCTGGGAGCAGCCAACACTCAGGGCTGGCTGGAGCGCGCCACATTGCACTCTGGTGGTGATTGAAAGAGCCCAGGGCTCCGGCTGCTGACACTGCTGGAGTAGTGGCCCTGGGACTTTTTGTATCACTGGGCCCTTAGGCACTTGTCATTTTCTCCCCCTTCTCCACCCAAATCAGAAGGCAAAGGCATGCTGTCTGGACAGAGCATGGATTTATTCCAAGTTAAGCTATTCTCCACTAACCAAGGTCAGTAAATCTGCTATTTTCAGTTCTATTAGTGCACACCCTTCTAGATTACTTTTAATAATTGGATTCCCAAAGAACTATAATTGGATTCTCAAAGACTTATGCTTTGCTTGCTCATAATTGCTAGAACCAATCTGCTTTCATTGCAGCCAAATAAAGTTAGGTATTGCGTTTAATGAATGCAGCAGGATTGGGCCTCAGACAACTTACTCTAAATATCTGCCTTTAAGGAAAACATTGACTAAATTAGATTTCTGCAAACTGTCAGACAAGTGCACATTCACTTTGTATTTAAAGGCATAACCCTGTTCTCTTTAACAAGCAACTTGCAAAACAATTCTGAGACAGATAAAACCTGTGTCTTTAAGGGAACTGTAGCTTTAAGTCACTTAGGCCCAGTCTACATTAGTGAACCACAGCGGCAACACTGTAAGATCGCTCATATAATCAATTTATGCTGACAGGGGAGAGTTTTCCTAGCAGAATAACACCATCACTCAATGATTGGTGGTAGCTCTGGAGGCACGAGATGCTCTCCCACCAACCTTGCACTGGGCACACCACCACTCCACACCTCTAACCAACAGAAGTTTCTCTGACTTAAGTGGTAGTGAAGACATGACCTTAGTATCAGAGATAGGAAGGTTAGGGAGGGGAAGCTGCAAAATACTATATTTTATAGAAGCTGTTGGGAAACTATGACACTGGAGAACGAGGATCTCCTTTATGTGCCTTGGGTGCAGAGCGACTCCTGAACACTGCAGAACATAAAGACACCTCATGCTTAATTAAGAGCAAATTCACAGTTGCAGGCAAATGAAAGAATATACTTCTTGAAATTCAGAAACTTCATACAGTATTGTGGCCAAGATTCAGAAAGGAAAGTGTCTACTTTTGGTGTCAATTTTTGGGCACTCGGTTTGAGAGCACCTTGAAAGGGACCTGATTTCCAGAAAGTGCCAAATACCCAGACTTTGAAAGTCTGGTTCTCTTAAGGTGTCTTGAGTTGCTTACTCAAAATCATCCACTCTTGAATAAGGCCCCATTTCATTATATATATACACTTGAAGCACAGAAGCCAGATTAACATTAAGAACACAAGTAAATCAGAGAAGGAACATTACCATTGCTATGCACACAGGATGGCAAGTGCCTGGACAGTTATTTTGTGTCTCAAACCAGAGAGGATATGCATACACACTTGCACACCCAATCCCAAGCCTTTGATGCATTGCATGTTTTCTTTTTTTAAAGAGATTACACTTGGTTAAGCAGAAAGGAAGCAAAATCTTGCTGGGGAGGAAGAAACAAAACCAAATAAATTATATTTGTAACACAGGACTTAATTTGTAGATATGGGCATGCAAGATGAGCCTGAAATAAATGCACAGAAAGAATGGGCAATTGTATAGCCAAAACCCCTTTTTCCTACACATTTACTAATTTTCCATGTGTAAATACAAGGGTAGTGAGCACAAGTACAGGTAGGTGAGCTTTTTCAGACAAATCATTTCTTCATAGATAAAAAGCAGTTTCTATCAACCTGAAAACTTCATAAATTTGGCATGAATTTGACAAATAACTTCAGCCCAATTTTTTTAAACAGATACCAGAAGGTGGTGCCAGCCTCTCTATAACCTTTAGCCAAGGGCTAAGAACACTTATCTGAGATGTGAGAGATCTGTATTTAATTCCCCCCTCTGCTTGATGTAGAGAAATTATTTGGTTTTGGACCTCCCACTTTGTCCAATCCTAGCCCTAGCGATTACTCTTAACCAATGCTCTACAAGATACACTGGAGCACATCTCAGTCTCCACTAATGTTGCACTTCCTGTTAATAAATTAGTCATTGGAGAAGGGACTTCCACTTGTATTTCCAACATCCAAGAGAGCATTCTAACCACAGAGACTTAGAGACCAACAGATTTATTAGGGCATAAGTTTTTGTGGGTAAAATCCACTTCATCAGATGAATTGGAGTGGAAGTTACAGAAGCAGGAGTATATACAGTGAAGAAGTTGCTTGTGTTAATGAACTTAATCAGGTGAGGGTGGAAGTGGATCATTCACAGCATTTGGTGTGGAGAAGTGAAATTGCCTTCAGTAATGTGTTAACCAGAGATTATAATTGTGTAAAATGAGCATTAGATGCAAGCTAGTGTGTGTATGAGAGAGAGAGATTGACAAAGCAGCATCATTTACATTAACCTGCTACTCAGATGATGTGTAAAAGATACAATTTGGTATGTTTTGGGATCATGTGATTGTAAGCTACAGGAATGTAGTATGTAAAAGTGGAAGTGGATGTTTTGTCTTCTATCTTCCAGTTAACTGCTTTTCCCACAGTCCTCCCTTACTGCAACAATACCAGGAAAATTGGTTCAAACTATAGTAATCAGAATGATCAGACATGTAGATGAATACAATATGTAGAAGAGTCAACATACGTTTGCTGAGACACAATTCCCTTTCATAAACCTATTAGAATTCTGAGAGCAAACAAACATGTGGACAAGGGTGATCCAGTGGGTACAGTGCACTTGGATTTTCTGAAAGCCTCTGACAAGTTTCCACACCAAAGGCTCTTAAGCAAAGTAGGCAGTCATGGGATAAGAGGGAAAGTCCTCTTGTGGAACAGAAAACTGTTAAAAGCTATGAAACGAATGGTAAGAATAAATGACCAAGTTTCATAGTGGCAGGAGGTAAAATAGTGCTCAAATCTTGTACCAGGACCTGTGCTGTTCAACATGATCTCAAAAAAAGATAAAACAATGAGGTGAAGAGGATACAAAATTACTTAAGGTAGTTGAGTCCAAAGTTGGCTGCAAAGAGCTACAAAACTGGGTGACGAGGCAACAAAATGGCATTTGAAATTCTATGTTGATAAATGCAAAGTAAAGTATAATGGAAAACACAATCCCAACTATACATACAAAATGATGGGATTTAAATTACTCATAACCACTCAAGAAAGGTATTGATTTGTTGTGGATAATTCTTTGCAGACATAAGCTAAAGATGCAGTAGCAGTCAAAAAAAGCTATCAGGATCCATTAGGAGGATAGCTAGGTAAGACAGAAAATACCATAATGCCACTATATACATCCATAGTATGCCCTCACCTTGAACACCACATGCAATGCTAGTCATCCCATCTTTAAAAAAAATAGATATTAGACCTGAAAAAATACAGAGAAGAGCAACAACAGTAATCTGGAGTATGGAACAAGTTCCATATTAGGAGATATTAAGAAGACTGGGACTGTTCAATTTAGAAAAGAAAAAAATAACTAAGGGTGGCTATGATAGAGGGCTATACCATCATGAATGGTATGGAAAAAGTGAATAAGGAAATGTTATTTATCCCTTCACAACACAAGAAGCAGGGTTTCTCCAATTAGCAAAGATGGTGAGGGACTGGACAACAGGGTTTGGATCATTTGATAATAGTCGTGTTCTGTTCATTTCCTCTGAAGTATCTGGCAACGTCCACTGTCAGAGGACAGAAAACTGAGCCAGATGGACCATTATGATCATTTTTATGGTAATTGGATTTCACCCCTGCATACATGCATTGCTCAAGGTTTTTGCCCATTTTATGGATGGAAGTAGTGTACAGGCCTTGTGCAGACTCCTTGCACAAAAAGATTGCTCTTACTGAATTCCAAACCTATGCAATTTCCATGACTGACACTTCTATTCACTTTATTAAACGATTTCATCCAAAATCACCTTTAGATTTGGCCCATTGATTTCAATGAGATTTGCACCCACGGCCTTTAAGCATACTGCTATAGGGCCAACACAAGGGAAATGATCCTCATTCTGGGTCAGATATTTAATATTCAAGTCCTTGGAGTCCATAATAATTTTGTCCCATATTTGTCCTTATTATAGCATGTGCCAGAAGTCTAAGAGAAGGGGAGATGAAAATGAGCTTCCAGTTCAATGCTGTAGCTAAGACGACTAAAGTATAAGTAAAGGAACACAGAGGAGGAGGAGGATGATGTTATTACACTTCATACAGCTTTAATCAAACCAAGGTCAGACTACTCTGTCCATTTCTGGTATGTACATTTCAGAAAATATGTTGGAGAGGGTTCAGAGAAGGGCTACAAGAACAATTCGAGGTCTAGAAAGCCTGCCATACAGATGAGAATAAAGTTAAATCTTTTAGACAAACCAAGTAGAAGGTTGGGAAGTGACAATCATAAGTCTATAAGTATCTGTACAAGGAAATCATTTCTGATAGAAGGGTTTTAATTTAGCAGACAAAAAAGATCCAATGGCTAAAAATTGAAACTAGACAAATTCAGGCTCAAAATACCTCTGCAAATTTGTAATGAGGTAAAAATAGCCATGAGAACGTTTTACCTAGGGATATGGTGGATTGTCCATCATACAGGCTGTGTCTAGACTGGCCAGTTTTTCCGCAAAAGCATCCGCTTTTGCGCAAAAACTTGCCACCTGTCTACACTGGCCGCTTGAATTTGCGCAAGAGCACTGACGTTCTAATGTAAGAAATCAGTGCTTCTTGCGCAAATACTTTGACGCTCCCGTTCGGGCAAAAGTCCTTTTGCGCAAAACCTTTTGCACAAAAGGGCCAGTGTAGACAGCTCAGTTTTGTTTTGCACAAAAAAGCCCCAATGGCTAAAATGGCGATCGGGGCTTTCTTGCGCAAAAGCGTGTCTAGATTGGCCACGGACGCTTTTGCACAAAAAGTGCTTTTGCGCAAAAGCTTCCGTGCCAATCTAGACGTTCTCTTGCACAAATACTTTTAACGGAAAACTTTTCCGTTAAAAGCATTTGCGCAAATTCATGCCAGTCTAGACGCAGCCTTAAAGTCTTTGCATCAAGAGTGGATGTCTTTCTAAAAGCTATGCTCTGGCTAAGTCACGCATCATGACCTTGATGCAGGAATGTCATGATGAAATTCTATGGCCTGTGTGATACAGAAGGCCAGACTAGATCATCACAATGTTCTCTCTGGCTTTAAAGAGTCTAAGAAAACTCCACAATTTAATCAAAACCAAGGGGCTTCTTACACCATGGCAGATAGCCCTGAATTTAGAGACCAGCCTTCCCCCATTCTGTTCCTGGAACTACTGCTTCTGGCCCCTCCCTGGAACATATATGTAAGCAGCATTATTAACTCCTTGTTTTCCAGAGACAGGGTACTGCCTCTCTAGCCTCCAATAGTTTAAAGTCCTTTTTTGACAATAATATTTCCATGGTCACTGCCTCAAAAGAGTGACAGATATAAGAGGTGGAAATTTCCACCTTATGCAATTAATACACCAAAATGCTCAATCCTGGAACTGTCAAGAGAACCTAAGTCGGATACCAACTTCTTTCAGGCACCTTTGCAAAAAACACCACCACCACAATAACAAAAACAAAACAATAAAAAACCCACACACACAATCTCAGCCCAAGTAATCAGAAAACTCCAAAAAGCCTCTGTGCTTTTTTGCCATTGGACTACCATAGAAAGATTGTCAAAACTACTCAGTTTTCCATAAGAGCTGCTAGTGGCTGACGATTTTTTTAAATCTACCCACTATTTCTCCAGTGCCATCTTTGCAAATATCAGAGATGTTGCACCTCTGCCCATGTACCTTTTCTCCTGCTCGTAGTAAACTTGTGTATATAGTTTCTATTCCCCCACGTTAACTGTAGGGATTGGGGAAACCCCCGGCAGTATGGCAGCTACCATAGAATACTAGTATGCTTATGATCAGACTTTGAGGTAAAAGATATCGACCCTTATGAAACAAAAAGTGTAAAGACGAGTTAAAGCCAAATGTAGTGTGGTGTGAGTGAGAAAGCCACACGTGGGTTTGCATTGATCCTCAAGACCTTATTAAAACAAAAGAACATTCCCAACCATGATGCAGAAACAGCCAGGATGGAGGAGAGGAAGGTTTAAAAGGTGGCAGCCAAATAAATAATGTTTGTAAAGTGTCATAGAAGCACAAAGCCTTATTAAGCCCACTCAGCAGCACGTGAACTAGAACTCAGGAGTTCCTGGCTCACAGCCCAGCTCACCAGTCCTTGCTGCTGACAAGACACTCAGCAGACTAAACAATACATATTTTTGAGCAAAATTAACTTTTTGATGTAGTGCAGGAAAAGTCCAGACCCCTAGATTTGATGGGCGCCAACACACAGAAACAGCAAAAAAATCCCATTAATTTTCTATTTTATCTTTATTAGCCAATTTTAGAGAACTAGAAGAGCCCCTGTTGAAAGTGATGGGAATTAACCTTTACCAGAGGGGAGCATGACAATATGGAAAGATGGCGGCAAAATAGCATCTCTGCTGCATGTTCCCCTTCCCTTAAGCCAGCAGAAGCCCCTCTGCTCGAGCTCAACATGGTCAGAGACCCAGATTAAAGAGGGAAACACAGCAGTTGCTCTCCCTTAGGTAAGCTGAATCCCAAGTAGAGAATCTCAACAGTACTTATACTCCCCCACTTTGGCATTAACTGACCACATAACAACCTACTCTGAACTTTAGGAGTCACACCACCAGAGGAGATGGATTTCCAGATACCAGTCACAGGGAAAGTCCCTCTGCAGTAAGGTTGAAGTTCCATGGGGCTGCGTCCCTCCCCCTTCCGTGAAAACATCACGCCTATAGATGGAACAATGTGGCAACAACAGTATGCCATGATTGTTCTCCCCATTAACATCTCTTTTCCCTTCCTGTGGATTTTTCCATTGAGTAGAAAAGTCCTGCACCTACATTTGATAGATAAGGTTCTCTCTTCCAGCCTAAATTATTTTTAAATTAATTGTTAGGCACTATCTTATGTCAGCTGTGTTGCTCTACTCTTTCAGTGTGCATTTAAGTGATAGATGTAATTTTTTGCTGAAAAACATGGGAAATTAGGTTTGCATTTTCCACAAGTTACGCTAACCAGCCCAGATCCCTCTACTAAGCCTGGTTTACATTTAAAATTAGACCAACCTAGTTTGGTGCCCAGAGATCGGAAAAATTCTAAACACAGCTAGATCAACAGAAGAATTTTTCAACCAAACTAGCTACTGCAGCTTGGGGAGGTGGATAATCTACCTCAGCAGGGAAAAAAACCCTTCCTTTGATAAAGGTGGTGTCTGCATTACAGCACCACAGGGACATAATTGCAGGTCCAAGCTGGCTTTGTTTTGTAATGTATGAGGAAAGCTCATCCAACTTAGTTTATAGACTATCAATATTAGATTAGACCCCATATGCCTACCGGCTGTTTGTTTTAAAATCCTCTCTCTTTAATGCTTGTTCCAACTGATTAATAAAAATACTTTCTGTTTTGAAAGAGTTGTTGGGTCATTGAATCACTGGTCATAGGCTCCCAAAGGGAGGATTAAGCAGATGTTCAAACCAACACATTTGCAGGGGGGGAAAGAGATTGGTATATATGTCCTAGTGTATCCAAGTCTTGGTCTGAGAGAAGAACTGAGAAATCACATAGACACAGGTAAAGGCAAGAGGCAGAGCGCCTAACAGGATTCATGAAGAGACATAGGAGAGAGGATAGATATGCAGTTATCCCTGAACTCTGATGTACTGATGGCCATGCTAGTGAAAGTGCGAAATCCTGTATTATTAAACTATTAAAGAACATTCCAGGTTAGTCACAACATTCCACTCAGAGTGGGGAACAAGGAGGGGTTTTGAAGGAGGGATGAAAATTCCAAGAGGAGCAATGGGTGAAAATGTAGTGGCGAGTAAGGCATGGTAGAAAAATAAATACAAGTCATGGTAGAAAAAGGAGAGAACTTTGTCCAAAAGAGTTACAAAAAAATTAGACCCTGTTGGGATTTGTTAGAATTTAAAATGGAAAAACTATTCACAAAGGGGGGATATTTGCATTAATATATTTCTATTTTAAGCACTTAGAAGCTGGTAGCTACATCTCTGAGCAGGGCTGCATTTAGGGGCAGGTGATCAGGGTACTGCCAGGCCTGGAGGTGGTGGTGCGGTTTTTGTTCTTAGCAACAAAAGAGAAAAATTGAATGTTGGCACTCTGGGGCCCAGATAAATTGTTCAAACAGAACAGTCATGTTCTCAGTTTGGCAGAGATCCTTGGGAAAATACAACAGTGCCATGTGTGAGCATCCACACTGACTAGTTCGTAAAGCATCTATGGCCCATTACTGCAGCAATTCAATACAAATTGATTGCTTTTAGGTATTTGATAATATATTAATGAGTCTGTGGACTACTATACTGGAAAAGGCCTAACAGAACTGTTTGTGAAAGTTTTGAATGAGAAAAAAAATAAAGCTTCAGGGCTGCCACAGCCAAGGCTGTGGTGATGGCATGAACATGAAGGGAAAAAACAGTTGAATCCAGGAAGGATCCTTGCATTGAGTCAAAGAGCTTCTTCATGAGTGTGACTGCCCTTCTTTCAACCTGGTTGTCTCAGATGCAGTGCCATCTTCTTTAGATTCAGTATTCTTTCCAGTGTATTGCAAAGACAATACATCAAGTATTAGGTGGAAGAGCCTCATGGATCATGTTATGAATCGGACCATGAAATCACAAAGTACACTGAGAAACATAGACAACAAAGACCTTTATGTCAAATTGGACATCTGTCACATTTTTCAAACAGGAAGCACTCTCCACTCCAAGTCCTCCAGCTCATTCATGATGCAGAGCTGAAGGATGCTTTCCCTAATGTTAAGGATTCTGGTCACACTCCTGGACACAAGGGCAAGTGGAACTTTTTGAAACTCAGGCTCATCAAAAAACACATCTTTGACCAACGATGGCCAACAAAAGACTGACATGGCTTGCTATTTTATCACTTGAAAATGCCATTGGTCAGTCTTTGGATCGCTCTGAGGCTGTGCTTAAGTTTGGGAGAGCAAAGCCAAGAAAAGTGGTCTTTTGAACTAAAAGACTTGGGTTAACATTTGAAGGCTGTCATCTGCTGTAACACTGTTTCATATTGGTCCACCCAATCTTGGTACACTGTTAAGTTTCTTAATGTTAGTACACTTTCAATTATTCTTAAAATTAAAAAGCTTCTAATAAGCATAGAGGAAAATAATTTGTTCATATATGTGGCATGAATAAATATGGCATGAATAAATGCAGATTTATAAATTTGTCAGGCTAGAATCTGAGAGACCTGGATAAACCATGCATCAAAGTCATGAAATGGGCTACAAATAGAATAAAAATAAGGTATTCAAAAGTTTAGCAAATGGAGAGGGGTTGCAGAAGATGTTCCTCACTTGGGGCACCATTTTGTCTCGATCTGGCTCAGATCTGAGAATTTTCACAAAGAATTAAACTAATAAAACACGTAAAGGACTGCTTGTATAGCTCTAATAGTTATTATCCAATCGCAAGGAATCCAAATGGCCTTCAATGCTACTCTTTCCCCCCCATTTTTTCTTCTTCTCATGTGATCACAAGGAGGAAAAAAAAAGATGATTTTGTCTGGAAAGTTAATAAATCCTGCCTCTGCTCCAAAACTGCAGGGAGAGCAGAGTATATTAGGGAGGCCAGGGGCAGAAGGGGAATATTATTTCTGCTTTAATTATTGAATACCTATTTAGTTTTTATTCACAGTGTGAGATTCAGGGCTAGGTTTCTGTAGCAAGGGGAAGTAGAATATCCCCCCATTGTATGTTAAATGGGGAACATGGGCAGTAACACTTAAGTTTAGTACATGAATGCTATCCCTATTCAAGACCATTAGAGATTGTTTCTGTCAGGTCAAAATATGATTTTGCTCCAGGAATAGCCCAGCAATATTTTGCAAGTGCAAGATTTTGATTTAATGTGCCTCTGTTATGTATATGTGTCATAAAACTAGACACTCAAGGTCAGTCCTACTCCTATTGAAGTATGTGGGCGTTGACTTTAATGAGAGAGCAGAACTAACCCTTGATCAATTGTTTGAATTTACCCTTTTCCTTCAAACCACAATTTCTTTCTTCATGCTGACAGGTCTGTTTCTTCTTCTGGCTTACAGAAGGGTGCCTTTAATGTGGTAAAGGTTAGCAGGTATCTCTGAAATGTCAGCTAACTTTTTGTAAACCTTTTTGTAAACCTCTTTACTTCAAAAGCAAGTTATTCTGGTTTAAACTAGTAGCTCTTCATTTGCTGTATTGTTTTGAGTAAACTAAATTTCTATCTCCCCTGACTCCATAACACACTACCACACTAAAATTTTTCTATTTAGATCTCAAGAATCTCACAAGTTAAGATCATTACTATCTCAAGGCATAGTCAAACTAATTGAGCTTTTGACTTCTGTGTTGATAGTTTGCAACTTAACTTGACACTGAAAAATATCTTGCGATCTTTAACTGAAAAGTTACCTTTGATATAGTCAGTACATCTTAATGAGGCACATAGGGAAATTCATGTTTCAACCTGTTAGAAATATAATCTGCATTTTATCAATGAAAGCTGCAAAGTGTAAAGTCTTTTGCAGATATTATGGAGTTCAGTTTGTGGAGTTTTATAAAAAAAAGACTGGGTGACAAAAATCAACCTCTAATAGCTGGCACACTATGGACAGATTATTCCAAATTGCCCACTATACAACTTTTTACACCGTCCTCTGAAATAACCAGTAATCACCTGTACTGGAGACATTGCATGGATCTGAGTCTTAACCAGTATGAGACTTTTTACACTGTGTTTCTGTATCTTAATACAGTGGACTTGATTACATTAGATACTTGTCAACATTTGTAAAAGATTTTAAAGTCCCATATACTGGCTATTTGCACTGTGCCCCTTCAGCACCTGTGCTACATCCCAGCTTTTTCCACAGTCCCACTGCGGAACCTCTTCAGTGTATCATACCCTTAAGGGGCCCCACTCTTCCTTAATGGCAGGGCACAGATGACAGGGTAATACCTCCAAGAATGAGTGTCTGGTCTCCGGCAAGTCTGAGGGATATGTTGTGCTCCTCTCAAAAGAAACTCATGTCAGGAAACAAAAAAATTATTTGCTTTAACCATGACAGATCTTGCCTTTGATTATTTTTATATTGTTGAACGCTTTAATTTGCTCATAGCTAGGGATTCCCTCTTTAAACATTTTCATATTATTGAAACTTCTTTCTGAAATTTTTCTCCACAGTTTAGGAACTTTCCTTCTTCACAGATTTTCATAACTAATGTTAACTATTCCAATGTTTTCTACATGTCTCATAGAGCTTCTCATACATAGCTAGATTCTTACCTCTCTATTTGTTGTCCGCAGAACACAGCTGGGAGAGGGCTGGCCAAGGAATGCAGTTGCAGTCTCCTCATTGTGGGGCCAGTTTTACGTTACTTCTGCCTCTGTACACCTTAAAGCAGCCTTTGCAATGCTGACAGGTAGTAGCCTCAAGAGACTAGTTGGCTGGTGTAGAATAGTGACAGAATAGTATTGTTCTAACCACGGCCTATGCATTCACTTTGTATGAAATAGTCAGGAATAGGTGTCCTAGATAGCAAAGGAATGCCCAGCTGGAAAGAGCCAATAGCTTCTAGGCCCATGGGATGGATGATGACCCACACAGTAGAGAAGGTGGAAAGAAAAGAACTCTGAAAATCCTTTCATCCTTAAGGAATGTAAACTGAATTATTTCTCCTCAGAGAAGACACACCATCGTATTTTCCTTCATTTGGAAAGGTCCCTAGATATAGGCCATATCTTCAGGGCCAGCTCGAGCCATTCCTGCATGATGGCAGCTCTAAGGGGCGCCGCGTGGCCGGGCGTATGGCGCCCCTTACAGCTGCCATCAGACACCCCCTATAGGTTGGCGCCCCGGGCAGCTGCCCGGCTAGCCTCCCCCTTAATCCAGCCCTGCATATTTTATTTCTACTGAAGTCATAGTGAGCAATTAACTTCCCCGGTAGTGGGAGCAGGGCACATATAGGCCTAGATGTGCTTCAGAGTAGGATGTGTCATACTAGTATGTTAAAGATTTTCCTCTTCAAGCACCAGGAATTCCTTTGGAAAATGTGATATTTCAGTCTGACAGTATATGACAAGAATGGTTTGACTTCTGCTATTTCCCTCTTCAATGCCAGGTCAATGCTCTTCATTCACGAGGGGAGTGTGAAATGGCAGAGACTAATTACACATTTTGTAGCTGAAACCTTAAGGGAAACTGAATGTTCTACATTTCACAGTGTACATTTTACAGTCAGCAACATTTCTACCCTGCCCCCCAATCTAGAAGTCTAATTTGAGCTGACATTTTCTTAAATATCAGATGTATTTTTAAAGTTAGAACTCAAGCCATTTAAGCTATCTGGAGTTGGTCAGAAAATTCTACAGGAATGTTTGCTTATCAAGGATAGGAAAACTGGGCAGACCCGAAATTCAATATTTAAAAAGGACCATTGATTATGAGTACATCTAAAATGTGTTACAGTTCTCCCATTAGACCCGTTCCACAGAGGATGTGAGTACTACAGCCCTAGCTACAGACCTGTAGCTCTTGCGCTCAAGCTGAAGTAGCTCATTATTTAACTGCGAGGTTTAATCCTCACAGAGGTGCAGACTTTGATTTCCTGGGAGGTGCTTGACCCATGCTCCTCCCAGTCCTGCGCACACTCTGCCCTTCCTCCCATGCATTACCTCTACCCAGGTTCTACCCCCTTTCCTGCACCATTCTCCCTTGGGGCACATCCTGCTCCCTCACTTTCTGACCTGACTCTACCTGTGCCCTGGCACCTCCTGGCCATTGCTGGACAGCTGATCCTCACAGGGAGGAGGTGCTGAGGGGAGGGACTAAAGAGAGGGAAGAGCTGATCAGCCAGGACCATCAGTGGGGTGCAGAGTGCCCACTCCACCCCCCATGGATGCTCCAGCCCAAGCTCACCCACAGTCAGTGCCTATGATCCCTCATGTAATTGGCAATCACATATGCATTTGTAGTGAAATGTTCTAGCAATAGCATTTTTATTCATGCAATAAACAGGTTGAGAGAGTCCCATCTGTATCCAGTGAATGTATTTTTTTTTAAATTATCTTTTTGTAATCTAACACACTGTCAAATGAGGGAGGAAATAAATAATGTACAAGATAGAATAAAAAGTCTGCCCTGTGCCAAAGCACTGGTGAAGGGTTTGTGTTTATTCATTTCCCCCTGGCTGGCTCACAAGGGGGGTTTCAAAAGAGAGCAAAAGAATAAAAGTTTAATGACAAATATCACCCGACAGTGTTAACAATGAAAAGACAGACTAACCCAACTGACTGGAACATTCTCTAAAATAAAGTGTATCTAGCTAAAAATCAGAAAAGCAGAAACCAAGCCTGGAGCCTAACAGTCTAAACAGGGAGATTTTCAGCCTAAAGATGCAAAGTGAAAGAACGTTTATTAGGAAACTGTTAAATCCTAGTTTAAAATTGAGACAAAACCTGTGGGCTGGATTAAAGAAGGGATCATTCTTTATCGCTTTTAGTGACTGGCATAACAATGAGAACTGAACACAGGATGTTTCCTATTTTTATATTGTGCCGATGTTTAGGTTTGAGGTCATGCCTGGAATACTTTGTAACAGAAAAGTTCTTAGTAGGGAGAAATGTCACAGTTTCAGTGATGACTATGATTTTTTTTTACCTCCCTTTTGGTCTCCCTTGAGGACATCCTCTTATGGTTTTTTAGTTCCCAAGCATCACCTTTCTTTGCCAGAAATTGGTATTTCCCTGGCTCTGGATCTGGTGTTAGAGTCCTCTGCACCTCACTATGAGCATGTCTACACTAGGACATTATTTCAAAAAAACTAAATTTGAAATAAGCTTATTCCCCATGGCAAGTAGGAGTTATTTCAAAATAACTGGCCCCTTATTTTGAAATAACAGGTTTGGTACTGTGGACACTCCACTTGTTATTTCAAAATAACTCCCTGGTGTAGACCCAGGTGGCAGTTTCCCCCACAGGGTGAAAGCATTACCAAGGAAACAAAAACAATAGATGTCCTACACACATGTTAAAAACTCACTAGAGGTCACCCCAACTCCAACCTAGAGATCTGCTAGGTTAAGTCACAGACCCCCTTGCAGCTAGATTTGTCGTGTTGGTTACATGCTCATGTCAGTTCTTAAGATCAGCAATCAGAAGCCTGACTAGAGAGTTCAGCTGTTTCTTTATCCCAATCAATGGCCCTCTCCTAAGGGGACACATTCAAATGGCTGCAGCTTGGAGGCTTTGGGGGATTGTTTGAGGATCTTTTTTATATAACCAGAGTTGTGGTATTTGTCTTAACCAGTCCTCAGGGATTCCCCCTGCTTATCACTTATTTGATTGTCCCAAAAGCCTGTCTGAGCTCTCTCAAAATAGTCTTTTTATACTTCTCAGGACTCAAACAAATTATTTCCAATAACCAGGCAGCACACCTCCACCACACACATCCAGGAACCCACCCCTGCAATCAACCCTGATGCCAACTCTGTGCACACATCTCTACAGGTATCATCACAGGACCTAGCCATGTAAGCCACCACATCAGAGGCTCGTACAACTGCACATCCACTAATGTGATCTATGCCATCAAGTGCCAGCAATTCCCCTCTGCTGTGTATATTGGCCAAACTGGACAGACTCAATAAGAAAGAATTAATGGACACAAATCAGATATCCAAAAAGGCAACACTCAGAAACCTGTTGGGGGACATTTTAACTTGCCTGGGCACTCATTAATGCATCTCACAGTCACCATATTATGTCAAACCAATTTTAAAAGCCAGCTCGACAGGGAAGCTACAGAACTTAATTTCATTTACAAGTTTGATTTCTAAAACAGAAGTCTAAACAAGTACATTGGCTGGATGGCCCACAACATTCCACATTCTAATGACATAAAAAAACCAAACAAAGGGTACTTAAAGTGGGTACCTAATTATTCTTATCAGCTTCACTTAGCATGGATACTCTAATCGACAATTTCTTTCACTTCTTTTTCCTCCTCCCCCTCCCATCACCCTTCTCTGTGCTATTTATTTGAAAACTGGACCAACCCCTTAAACTCCATTTATCTGAAGAAGTGGATTGTGCCTATGAAAGCTCATGATACCATCTACATTTTTTGTTAGTTTTGCAGCACCTTAGAGACTATTTGTTATTTTTTAAGTTTTTCCAGTTACAGACTAACACAGCTACCCCTCTGAAACATCTGTCACAACAGGTATGCTATTAAAAACAAGGCCTATTTGGGAGTGGGGGGTACCTAAAATTTTACTGTCCATTATTTGAAAATGGATCCCAAGCAGCTAAAACAGGCATGTCAAATTCGAAGCCTACTGAGGGTCACACACATGAAAACTGATAGAAGTACATTTTCTTTGGTGGCCCTGAAAGCTATCAGAAAGTCGAAATTATTTATTATTATAGATTATGTTTTAGGTATATTTTATAATATTTTTTCAGGTCTTGTTTTAATATAATACAATAATTTGATGTGTAAAATTGTTATTTGCTCATATAAAATTTTAATTTAAATATAAATTTAAGGTACTTTTTAATTTTTCATATGATACAGAACTTGTTTTGTTGAAATAAAAACAAGTATAGACCATGGTTAATCAAATAGAAAAGGCTTCTGTGAAAATTTCAGATACTTTGTAAGTTTGAGATTTTGCATAAACATATAATTATGCATTCAATTGCAAGAAATTGACATTTATTGGTATAAAATTAATATACATTGTGTGATTTTATTTGGGAATAAATAAATAAACAAAATTAACAAAATCTCCTCCTCTCCCCCAGAGCCAGGCACTTCCATACACCTGCTCTAATCCAATCCCCCTCCGCTCCCCCAGAACCCCCCCCCAACCCAATGCCTCCTCCCTCCCCCAAAGCCAGGCACTCCCAGCCCCCCCATACCTAATGCCTCACTCCTCCCCAGAGCCAGGCACCCCCGACCTAATGCCTCCTCCCTCCCCAGAGCCAGGCACCCCCGACCTAATGCCTCCTCCCTCCCCCAGAGCCACGCCCCCCCAGGCCCCTTTTACCTAATGCCTCTCCCTTCCCCCAGGCCCCTTTTATCTAATGCCTCTCCCCTCCCCCAGAACCAGGCACCCTCAACCTAATGCATCCTCCCTCCCCCAGAACCAGGCACCCCCAACCTAATGCTTCCCACCTCCCGCAGAGCCAAGCACTCCCAGCTCCACCAACCTAATGCCTGGGTCCCGGAGCCACCGCTGCTGCCGCCACACACTTCTTCCTCAGGCTCTGCGGTGGCACGAGCACAGCGACCAGCCGTGAGCACGTGCTGGAGCACCCAATTCAGAACAGCCCGGCCGGCTATGAGCTGTTGCCGCGGTGTTGTGAGCAGAGCAGCCGGCTGTGATGTATACTCCGCCACTTGCTCCGAGCAGCCAGCGGGCCTCACTTTATTCTTTTATAAAAACATAGTGGCGGGCCCCAAAAAATTTCGATCGGGCCACATGCGGCCCTCCAGATGCCTGTTTGACATGCCTGAGCTAAAACATTGGATATATTAAATTAGATTGTGTGTAGTCATATTTTGAAATAGGAACTAATAGCTCACAAGACCTGATGAAGTCAGTCCTTTAGCAGGAAGGACTCTTGTTCATGTTAATGGGAGTTTTGTCAGAGGAATTGGTTCTATAATGTTGAAAGAGGCTACATGTAGAGTGCCTACAAGGTCATATTCTCTTTCAAAACTTCAACATACCACTTTTCAGAAAAATTAACTAACATTATATTTCTCTCAGCAAGCTATGGAACCGTGACAGACATTATCTGCCATGATAACACCCTCTGAACATGCACGAAGCTCAGAAGAGAAGAGTATATTAAATCTGTGCTCTCCAATCTCGTGTCCAAAGGAAGTCTGAAACAGGTACCAACCTCATGAGCTAAACCGACTGAAAATAGTGCATATGCACAAAGAGATGAAGATACAACCACTTCTCCTACCCCAGCAAACCCACAGAAGCAGGAGGACAGGCCACTTCTTCTGTAATTTCTGTTAAGGGCTTGGGCTAACATGCATAGGCTAATATGCTGGATCGTGTTCCACACAGCCTTAAAGAAGTTAACCTCTGATCCTCAGAGTAGTAGCCAGGCCATTCCTCCAGCTATGCTTATGCAGTCACCACCACCCACTGAGGCCACATCTTCACTATGCAGAAGATCAACACTGCCGCAGTCAATCTTCCAGGGTTCGATTCAGCAGGTCTAGTGAAGACCCACTAAAATCAAACTCCAAGGGCGTCTTCATCCACGCTGGTACTCATGAGGAGTAAGAGAAGGCAATGGCAGTGCTTGCTCCCATCGACTTTGCGCTGTGTGGACAGCGCAGAAACTTGATTTAAGATATGTTGACTCCAGCTTCATAATTAATGTAGCTGGAGTTGCGTATCTTAATTTGGCCTTCCGCTGTAAGTAGACCAGGCCTAAGGAACTGGCCTCACATTACTTCATTATGGAGAAGAAGCACTTGCATCTAGAATGCACTTTCCCCTTATTCTCCCTCAGACACTCTGCCACACACTATCACCCATTTTCTGACACATTCCATTGACCAAATCCAACTGAATGACAGTTTTGCCCAAACAAGAACAGCAGGCTTTTCCCCCTTAAGTAACAAACAAAAACACATATAAAAAGAAAGGCATAGTATTACCAAGTATTTCTGCTTCATGTCACAGTCATATTTTTCATAGTAAGTTATTTGAATTTGCTATCAAAAAAGACAGACATTGAGATTAGAACTTATTGCTGCTTAATAACAAGGTTGATGTATTTCATTAATGACAAGAGGGAAAGGGGAGATCAAATTCTCGCAGAGTTGCTGTATAAATCTATCATGAGTGCAGAGAAATTGCCAGACTACACACATCTTTCATGAACCAGAAAAGAAATTACATGTTTAAATTAATTTACAAATGGTTTTGAGTAGCTTTTGCCTTGTTTTGAAGTGATTTACAATATGAGTCAATTAAGATGATGGCTTGATCATATATTGGGTGAAATGGTTCAGAAAACTTACATTAGTTCCACAGTAAGATTATTCATAAAGGCCACTTAATCTTCATGTGGGTTCTAATCACCTGCCTGAAAGGTTACTAGGAATGTTAAAAAAGCATCAACATTCATGTTATGAATAACTATAACATATATGGAAATTGAAAATTTGTGTTTCACTAAGCTTTGTAACTGAACTAAAAGCAAATATGGCCTCTCTCAAAATATTGAGTACACATCCACAGGGGGACAGTAGGGTTAATATTCCACACATTGTTCCTCAGTTTTAAGGGAAAGGGAAGTTACTCACCCAGTGCAGTAACAACTGTTCTTCAAGATGTGTCCCCCTATGGGTGCTCCACTGTTGGTGATGGGTCATCTTGAAGCCGCAGATCTGAGCTTTTGCAGCAGTTGTCAGTTGGGCTGCGCATGTGTGTGAGGTGTCTTGTGTCATTCATGCCTCAGTGCCTCCTGCAGAACAACACTCTCCCTCAGTTCCTTGCAGACGCATGAGTGAGGTAGACTCAGAGCAGCGGGTAGGAAGGGAGGGTTGTGGAGCACCCATGGGGACACACATCTCAGAGAACAGTTGTTACTGCACAGAGTGAGTAACTTCCCTTTCTTCTTTGAGTGATGTCCCCATGGATGTCCCACTGTTAGTGACTACAAAGAAGTCCTCCACCAGGATGGAGAGTCCAGATAGTGGACTACAAAGAAGTGCTCCACTCTTTGGCAGCTGTGGACAAGACAGCCATAGCTACTGCTTTATCTTCTGCGAGTTGAGGCATGATTGCATAGTGCCTAACAAAGGTAAGGTCGGGTGATCAGGTGTCTGTCGATAAACATCTTTATGGGCCATGTTTTCCAGAAAGGCCATTGACGTTGCAATAGCACGGGTAGAGTGTGCCCTTGGTGGAGTTGCTGAAGGCTTACTGCGGATGACATAACAGCGGGGTATGCATGATTATATCCATTAGATACACACTGGGTTTAAATTGGCATGCCTCTTGAGCATTCTGCAATCGACTCAAAGAGGCACAGAGTCTTATGGAAAGCCCGAGTCCTGTCTGTTGGGGTATGTAAAAATTAATAGGTCTGAAATGGCTCTGCATTAGTGGTTCAGAGGTCAGCCACAGCATTTTCCCTTTAAACATGCTTTTTTCCTTTTGTTTTGTAGTTTGGTAAGATAGATTAAGCGTCCGGTCAAAACCACTATTATCCTTTCTGATGAATAAACGTGTTCTCTCTTCATTCTTGTAGCCTAGGAAACCAGATAAATATGGAATTATTCTATTTTGTTATGTCTCTTGCTTATCCTCATTGGCTCTGCATAATACCTTCAGGGTTAAATTCCTTGTAATCTCTGTAACCTGTTAGTTTGTGGTATAAGCAAGTGTTGATTCAATTAGAAATTTCATAAATAGCAATTAGGGGTGGGTAAAATTGTATTCATTATTTGCTTATTAATATTCATGTTATGGGAGTTAACATTACTAAATAAGGTTTTAGGAAAAGTAGTGACAGACGTGTGAATTAACATACTAAAATAGATAAAAGTGTCTGACTAATGCCAATTTGTTGCCACTCAGACATCGTGTTGAATGTCCGAGGTAACTGTGCATAGGCAATAAAGCAGTTCCATTTACCCCATCCTCTCCTGGGTCGCCTGTTTCTTCTCTAACACTGTCTATATAGAAGGCCAACACACATCGAATGTCCAGGGTATGAAGCATATCATCCCTAAGGGATGTATGAGGTTTGGGAAATAATGTGGGCAAGACGATCAGTTCATTGATGTGGAAGGAAGTGCAGACTTTCAGTAAGGAGGGGGGATGTGGGCGCAGAGTTACTTTGTCCTTCACGAAAATGGTATAGGGTGGCCCTACCATCAAAGCCCCAATCTCTCTAACCCATCCTTGCAGAGGTGATGGCTATTAAAAACAGCACTTTCATCAGAAGGAATGGAAGAGTACAAGTCACCATGGGTTTGAAAGGTGGTCTCATGAGAGAATCTAGAACCAAGGCCAGATGCCACAAGGATGCTGGGTCCCTATGTGGGGGGTATAGATTCATGAGACCCTTAAGGAATCTCCTGGTGATGTGATGAGCAAAAATAGACGACCCATCAACTGGTACATGAAAAGCCATTATTGCTGTGAGATGTACCTTAAACAATGAAATGGATAGGCCCCCACTTTTCAGGTGTAACATGTAGTCAAGGATTGAGTATAGTGGTGCAGTTCCAGGATCAACATGAATCTGCTGTCACCAGGAAGAAAACCACTTCCACTTTTGCAGGTAAGTGGCTCTGGTGGATGGTCTTCTGCTATGGAAGAAAATTGTTCTCACCTGCTTTGAACAGAGGGGTTTTTTTATTAACATGGAACCAGAGAGGAAGCAGGCATGAAGGTGAAGGGTGCGGGGTTGAAGGGGTGCAGCAATTTGCCCCGATTCTGAGAAAGGAGATCTTGGCGGTGAGGAAGCAGATACGGCAGTTCGATGGACATTACTGTGAAGGTATGGAAAACAGGTCTGCCTCGACCATGAAAGGGCTGTTAGGATGACTTGAGCTGCATCAGATTGAAACTTGTGGAGGATTGTCAGGATCAGCAGAATTGGTGGGAAGGTGTAATGGAGAGGTTCTGTCCTGGCAATTAAGGCATCACGTAGTGATCCCTCGCCCAGCTCATGAAAAGAAGCAGGGACACGGTGTTGTGGTGAGTTGCAAAGAGGTCTATTGATGCGTAACCCTATCGGCAAAAAATAGAGGCGAGCATCCACCATGGCATTGTTCACACCAGGTAGGTATGATGCCTCAAGGTGACTCTGTGGTGGATGCACCAGTTCCAAAGGCAGACTGCCTCTGCACAAAGACATCAGGACCAAACACTCCCCTGTTTGTTTATATAAAACATAGTTGTCATGTTGTCCACGAGTATGCAAAACTACAGAATTGGCAATGATGGTAGCAAAGTGTCTGCAGGTATTCTGGATGGCCCTGAGCTCAAGGAGATTGATGTGTAATTCTGTTTCGTGAGGCAGCCACCTGCCCTGGGTGATATGATGGTGTAGGTGTGCGCCCCAGCCTAACAAGGAGGCATCTGTTGTGATTTGTACCATTGGTTCAGGCTGATGGAGAGGGACCACCGCTAGCAGATTGTCGGATGACATCCATCGCTTTAGAGAATCTAACATGTTTTAAGGGATAGTAACTATCCTGTGAAGAGGGTGACAGGACGGCATGTAGGCTGTTACTAGCCGGTAACGGAAGTTACTGCAGGGCGCAGAAGCGGAGATACCCATGTTGGATGACGTAGGTGGTGGTGGCCATGTGATCCATGAGTTGGAGGCAGGTAAGTATGGTAGTGAAGGGCTCATGGAAAGGATGCTTATCAGGGCCTGCAAAGCAGCGAAATGATGGTGTGGGAGGTAAGCATATAAGGAATTGAGATGGGCCCCAATCAATTGGCTCTATTGTACATGCCCAGAGTCCATAGTGTGGTCCTGGAATATTTGCTGATATGCAGAACATCAGCCTGCGAAGAGCTTCTGCTTGTCAAAAGGGAAGTCTCCCACTTTAGGCTTGCTGGTAGGACATTTCCCATGCCAAGGATGAGCTCGTCAGCACCGAGGCAATATGGGTGGCAACAGAGGTGGTGCCGGTAGATGGTCTCAGCACCATGGCACTGGAGGTGTGAGATTTGTCTCCTTTGCTCACTCTAGGAGACCAGGTAGGAGAAAGAAACCTCACCAGGGAGGCTTTCCTCTTTGAGTGCTTCTTGGCAGCCTCTGCAGTACGTCAAGAGGCACTGGCTCTTCAGAGGGCTGCATACCCTTTACAAAACAGAACCATGCAGAGCTGAAGGTCCCTATCTTTTCTTGCCATAAGGCTGCAACAGTGCTCACATTTTTGGGTCCATGAGCTTTTCCCCAGACAGCGAAAGCATGATGAGTGGAAGTCAGAGACAGGCATGGGATCTCGACCTGCCAAGCCTGGCATTGAGCTGTACTAATGGTGTCCGCAGAGTTTCTGAGTGTCAGTTAACTTTTCTGACTTCTTTCCATTGCCATATTTCTGATCTCACTCTCACTAGAAAAATGGAGAAACAGAAGGGGGGGGACTGATTATCTCTAGGCACTGCCACTGCCCCATGGTTCCCTCAGAAATGAAAGAACTTTTTTTTAGTTAACTGCAATGAGGAAACTGGAATGAGGAAACTATTGAACAATAACAAGAAAAACTACAAGAAACTAAGTACGCTGAGGAGAACAAACACCTGAGGTGAGAGAGGAGCTCAGTCCATGACTGAGGGCAGTAAGTGAGGAAATGAGGGGGGAAGGGGGACGGCCACACATGCATGAGGCACTGAGGCATGAAGGACCTCTTGCGTATGTGTAGCTCAACTGACAACTGTGGCAAAGCTCTGATCTGGCTCCAGGACAACCCGTCACCAATAGTGGAGCACCCACGGGGATATCTCTTGAAGAACCACCAGATTTTAGACAGCACAGGATGCTTTTCTCATCCAAAAATAATCTTCAGTTTGTGTCATAACTATAAATAGAGATTAAAGACCTCAAACCCCTTTTTTTGAAGGCAGAGTTTAGGTGTCCTTGCTAAACTCCAGTTTGAGCTTCCCAAATTCTCTTACTGCTTCAGTGGAATGAGATTGACTAGACACCATTCAAAAGTCAACCTTTGTCCAACTTTACCATGCAGCTAATGTTCTGACTGACCCCTCTGCAGGGTATCTAATTGTTGCGTTTGTTATACCACTCCCCGCTAGGTGTCTAGCAGCGTGCTCCATATACCACATGGCAGCACACGCTGCCATCATTTCACGCATTAAGCTGTCAATGCGTTAGCAGTTGATGGGTACCTATAACAACACTCACATTTTGCAAGACTGTCTTTACTAGAACTACCAGAAACAAAGGTGCAAATGCCCTAGGCACAATTGCAATACATTACACTGAAAGGTTACCCTACAATTCTTAACCTAGTCCCTGCTGGCAGTCCAGTTCAGGAGTATTAAGGTATCAGTCTTATGGGGATCCTTCCCACACCATACTCCTGCACATATGCAGTTTCTCCCACATAACTTAACAGCAGGTCACTGTGTTGTACCCTTCTATCATATATTGCTGCCTTCCCCCCCTCCCCCCACACACACACTCCATCAGCAACAGGCTGCTCCTTCTCTGCCTAGCACTCAGGTTACCTAGCCTTCCCCTTCATGCCCAACTCCCAGACTGCTAAGCCTGCTCTCATACAGTCTCTGACTCAGCCCCTGGCCTGGACTCCTCTGATTGCGGGATATTACCTTCCACTTGGACACTAAGGCAAGAACTCCCACCCAGTGGCACTTGTACCGTTGGTGGCATGTGAGCTTGTTGGAAGCGGTGCACTGTAACAGCATGGTCGGTCCCCTTTAAGGGATAGTGGGACACAGGACTATCCAACTCCTGTTCCATCACCCCTTTAAGGAAAGGCATTCAAGGGAGCAACAGATTCGTGGAATGGAGCCAGGTGTTGAATAGGTAGCTACATCTTTAGCATGACAAAAGCCAGCAGCTAGGTAACTTCCAGAAGTAGAGAGAGAAAGCAGGCAGCTTGGAAAAGAGGATTTCTGGGGATTGGGATCAGTAGTCAGAAAAAGGCTCCCTGGAATGGGAACTAGATGGCAGCAAGTGAGGGGAGCCTGCCAGAATCTCATCACAGCCCCAAGGCAGGCTGGCTGTGGAATCCCTTATTCAAAAGAGGAAGAAGTTGTGACTCCATGGACTAGAGCAGATGGGAAAAATTCTGAAAGGCCAAGGAATTTAATGTGACTGGTAGAGCTAACTGGCTTAAGGGCAACTGGGAACCCCTAGTCTCGGGACAAGGATGAATTGGAGCAGAATTTTCCTGGTGCCAAAATAAAGTTCCCCATTTACAGCAGAGACTTTGCTATCTCTCTCACTTGCATGGACACAAAACACTCCAACCAGCACCCCTACCCTCAAAAGAACACTCATTACATTTAGGCAGAAAATGGTTTTCCCATCTTGTGAAACATTTTGCTTTTTCAAAAGATTTTCCTATTGCTCATCAGAATGAAATATACACCTTTCAAGAGGTATTGAGACAGAAAAAAGACACTCCCCAGCTCAGAATAGCAAGGGGAGATCAGGTCACTCACCTGGGATATGGAGGAGTCATGTTCAAGTCTATGCCTGCCTGGATCAGGTCAGGTGACAGTGATCTCAACTGTCTAGCTCCTTTCCCATCTGCTCAGAAAAGAAAAAGGAGGATACCCAAAAATAATAAGTCAGACTCATTACAATGCAGATTCTAGGCACAGAGGAAGTCTCAGATACCAATGACTGGTCACAGATTGATGGGAGGGGAGAGTTACAATACAAAAGGAAATTGAGAAGAAAATGCACAGCGTTTTTGGTAAGTTGCTTTTAGCTGTTTGTCTATGTCTGTCTTCTTTTTAGACTGTAAACTTTTGAGGCAGGAACGGTCTCTTCTCTTGGGAGCAGTGTCTATCAAAATGAGACCTGTAATCTCTGGCTGGGACATTTAAGTGCTACAGGAATACAAATAAGTAATCATCTGTAGTCACATCAGATACCGTTGCATAAAAAGCTTTTGGCAAATGCTTTTTAAATAGCAACTATTATATTTTTTCCTCTTAGTGTCTTAGAACTGTTGCTATGTTGCTGTTACCTCCCTCTGCAGTGATGGCTTGTATTTTCAATGTGTGTGAAATGATCCTTACTATATGTATGAAAAGTTGTATTACGCGGTTTTTTTTTCTTCATTTCATATACACCAGCGTGACATTCAAATAGGATTTCGCTGAAGACTAAATGTTGTCAAAATACCAAATTTGTCTCTTCTAGTGTTTTATGGAGTTTTAACTTCAAATAATGGGTTTGGAAGAATGTTAAGAGAAGTATGCCAGTGACCAAGACTGAATTCCGTATTTACTCGAACATAAGCCCATTCATTCATAAGCCGACCCCCCACAATTTACAGAAAAAAAAAAGTCAATGACCCATTTATAAGCTGACTCTATATCAGCAATGTACTGTACAAACTTTCAGACCCAGCTCATCACAATAAGTCACTGGTAAGTTGGGACGTTTCGTTTACCTGAAACATCTGCAGGCTCCCCGAATCTGAGATTCACTGTTTCTGGCCAACAGAAGTGGCGGGAAGTGGCAGCCAGCATGTCTTTCAGCCTGTGCTGCTTCTTGTGGCTCCCACAGGCTGCTGTTCGCTGTCCCCAGCCAATGGGAGCTGAGGGAAGCAGTGTGGGCCAGAGGACGTGCTGGCTGCCACTTCCCGCCAACCCAGAACAGCAAACGACAGTGAATGGGAGCTGAGGGGCTCCATGCCTGCAAACGCTCCAGGTATATAAAATGTGCCAGTACATCAGCAGTTTGCTTTCCTGGGCCGGGAACTGAAGTTTGCTGACCTCCTCTTCCTCCCCAGCCCAGGGAAAAAAAATGTGAAGCACAATGACCCGATCACAAGCCAACCCCCACTCTTTACAGCATGATTTTTTTAACCCAAAAAAATCATCAGATTACAATAGAGTATACACGGTACTTTAAAAGAGAAAGGCAACAGGTAACAATTATGAATTGTAGATGGTTTGCTACATAAAATATTCCAAAGAAAGCGTAATAGAAATCTTTTTAAGTGGCATTTGTTATTAGAAGATAGATAAATTCTTAGTTTGCTTTTGTGTCTTCTCACAAACACATGCGTTAAAAGAACAGGAACACTTGTGCTAGAAGTATAAAAATCAAGGTATGTAAAAAAGTTGAGGTAGGCTGCAGTGTGGGAGCTCAGGTGAGCGTGTCCAGCTACAGAAAGGCCAGTGAATAGCTACTCCGTACATCAAGTTCCAAAGCAATATAACCAAGAATGCAAAAATACAGAGTAGCTATAGCTGCCCCTCCCAGGCTTTAATATGCTAGACCAGTGCGGGTAACCTGCAGGCATCCTCTCACTTTCCTGTGAGAATGTAAAGCTTTTTTGTTCATATATTCAACACGCCTTCTGTGAAAATAATAAATTATTTTTACGATAAGGGGCTTCTTACACTGGACATGTTAACTTAGAGCTTCAAAACGTCAATCAGCCCAGCACCAGAGGCAGCCATTATCCTACTAGTCCCATAGTTAAGAAGCTTTTTTTCCTGAGGTTTAATCTCCCATGCTATTGTTTGAACCCATTGCCTCTTGTCCCTACCCTCTGTGACAAGAGATAACAACCCTTCTCCATCTTTTTTTTTATGGCAGCCTTTCAAGTATTAGATTGCTATCATGTCTCCCCCTGAATATATTCTTTTCCAAACTAAAAAGATACCAGTTCCTTCAGTCTTTGCCTCTATGGCTTACATTCTATCCCTTTGATTATCTTTGTCACTTGCCTCTGGAACCTTTCCAGTTTCTCTACTTTTTTTATATATTTTGTTGATCAAAATGGGACACAGTCCAGCTGGGGCCTAATCAGCATGGAGAATGCTACTCTCTCCCATAACTTCCCTCCTATGCGTCTGTTAATGTAACCTAAAATTGAATTGTATTTGCTTTTTTTTTTTTTTTTTTTTTTGCAAAAGCATTGCGGCAGATAGCTGAAATGTATCACATTTTATAAGTCTTGTAAACAAATGCTAGAGGAAGAAATATGAGATGGGTGAATTTGGAGTGCCTGGTATTAAATGAAGACATTGATATAATAAGCACCACAGAAACTTGGTAGTATAACAAATGTGACATGGTAATACCAAGATACAAAATATATAGGAATGAAGACAGGTTGTGCTGCTGGAAGAGAGACACTATAGATGAAAGAAAGTCAAATATGATAAAAAAAAATCTGACAAATCAAACTATCCCACATCTCTGTGGATAGTAATTCCATTAATATAAGCAGTAGACATGCTACCAAATTGAGCAGGATGGTGATGGTGTTTGTGAAATGCTGCAGGAGGTTAGGTATGCTATATGTTTTTTTAAAAAACCTGAATGGGGGGCGGGGGGAGAGATTTCAATTATCCCAATGTTGGCTGCATACAAGTCACCTCATGATGGGATGTAAACACAACATTTCTATAAGCCATAAATGACTGCTTCTTGGTGCAGCTAATCCTGGAAACCACAAGAGGAGAGGCAATTTTTTATTTAATCCTAAGTGGAGCATAGGATCTGATCCAAGAGGTGACTATTGCTGAACCATTTCATAATAGTAACCATAATATACCAGCATGTTACATTGCAGAGGGACAAAATACCAAAGAAACCCATAAGTAACATTTAACTTCAGAAAGGGGAACACCACAAAAATGAGGGAGCTAGTTAAATAGACATTAAAAAGGCATCACAGAAGTGAAATGCCTGCAAGCTACAAGGAAACTAATAAAAAAAAACCCAACAGTAGAGGCTCAAATTAAGTGTACATGTGAAATTAAACATATGAGGACCACCAAAAATAGTCCCACCATGGATAAAGTAAAAAGTTGTTGGAGGCAAAAAAAATCCTTTACAAATTAGAAGTCAAATCCTGAAGAAAAACAGGAAGGATCATAAACTGTGGCATGTCAAGAGTAAAAGTATAATTAGGCAGGCCACAAAAAAATTTGTAGAGCAACTAGAAAAATAGACTCAGATTAACAGCAAAAACATTTAAGAAAATCAAGGTACTAAAACCAGCACTCAAGGAAGACAAGACTATTGTAGAGAAGCTAAATGAATTCTTTGCATGGGTCTTCACTACAGAGTATGTGAGGAATAGTCCTATACCTATTCCTTTTAGGTAACAAATGTCTCAGACTGTTATGTCAACAGAGAATGGTTTGGGACAACCCTATAAACTAAACAGTAATAAGTCACCAGGACCAGCTGGTATTTGCTCAAGAGTTCTGAAGCCAGTCAATACAATCCTAATCACGTGCTATAGATGTGTTATGCAGAATCTCACTCCTTAGGCCAGTGTTTCTCAAAGTGGTCCATGCACCCAATCTGAGAGAGCTGCTACTGGGCTGCTCCGGTTTGTTTACTTACTGACTCCACAGCCATGGAGCCTTGCGGCTCCCCTTGTCTATAGTTCACCATTTGCAGCCAAGGGGAGCCGCAGGAAGCAGCGGCCCAGGTCACACTGCTTCCGTGGCTCCCCTTGGTTGCAAACAGTGAACTGCAGCTAAGGGGAGCCGTGAGACTCCGTGGCTGTGGAGCCGGTAAGAAAACAAACCGAAACGGTTCAGTAGCAGCTCTCTCAGATAGGGTCCAGTGGCCACTTTGAGAAATACTGCCTTAGGCAGACATCTTAAAAATCAAACTCTGTATTCCTACAATCATTTGATATTTAAACCAGCAATTTGTCACTTTAAGGAATTTAAAAAATTTAATATAGACTTAGTTAAGTTTTGAACATTTTTAAATTAGTCCATAACTCTTTGGTCCCCAAATACTTCAGGTGAAGTGATTTGCAACACACTCCTAGTTTCTTGTTAGCAATAGAGAAGATTTGGTCGCTGCTGGAAAAGAGATTAATACCATCATCTAGAGCCTTGTATGATGCAGACAGCAGTGCTGTTAATGTGTAATTCTTCCAATGCACCTCAAGTAATTGGAAAAGGAACAGAAGATGTTTATGAAGTTAGGATGCTCTGGGTTCATAAAACCCAGCCCCCGCAGTTACCCTATAAATAATTCTTATAATACCAAAGTCAGAAAATCTCAAGTGGGCCATTAGGTGAAGGTTAAAGATTTCTAAACTAATTAACAGACCCTGCATCTCAACAGGTTACTATGACCTACTGGGTAAATCTGGGATTTCAAAGGTGCATGTTTAAATCAATTTCTGACATAATAGTAATGAGCTCCAAAAACAGGAGAAAGACTTTCTATTATGAATCTGTCTGATAATATGGCATTATGCAAGAAACAAAAGATATTAATGCTGTGTTAAGATATACTTACCCAGAAATGCATCAGTAACTATTTCTTCTTCAGTTAGCTTCGCACAAGAGTTTAAGTCCTTCCTAATGTAGAGTAGGATTATTCCCCACCCCCAAACACTTTTTCTTACCCCATTCATAGTTAATAGTCTGGATTAATATGTTTAACTAAAATATTTAATTTTATTTCTACTTCATATTTCCTGAAAACACCAATCACAGGGGCTCCAGGCCTGAACAAGTGCTTTAAACACACATTCTGGAGGGGAAAACCTCAGTACAAGTTCCTTTTTAAAATCTATTGACCCAAACTCCTCAAAAGTGCATCTTCTACCACTTCATTTCAACCCACACCACACAAAGAAATTCATGTAAATAAGTAAGCATTGCAATGAGAGTCCCACTATATCCCTAGATTGTTTTGACATTATAAACAATGTTATTGCTTTTTACAAGATGGTGTCAATGTAGAAGGTTTTACTAATTCTGTTTATCTGGATAATCAGCTAACTCTGCCAGGTATCTGATGCAGTGCATTATTTTTAGAACCTGCATAAATTTACTAGTGGGAACTTTTCTGCCAGTCCCTCTCACTAAAACCATATTTTGTTATATCTGCTGGCTGCAAGCTACACCCACACAAAGAAACAAAATATTACGTCATATTTCTACTTTGTAGTACCCAAGAACCTCAGCCAAAGGAGCAGACTCCTATTGTGTTAGGCACTTTGCAGACAAGACTATTGACCCTGTATTAAGGAGCTCGAGCACCATCACATAATCTACTTCAAGTAGGAAATATCTGAGCTAATTTCATTTATATTAGTGTGTGTCTGGCTGTGTGTCTGGCTGAGTCCGTTTGCTCAGCAACTTCTCCTAAAAACAGTAAGAACTAGGGCCACCAAATTTGGTATGCAACTTCCTCTTCTCCTAACTTAAATCAAGATCAGAGTTTAGTTGGGCCAGGACAAACAGAAGCCCCAGGAACATGGAAAGGGAGGGACGACTGTTCTGAGGAACATAATATGCGTGGCCACTGGCAGAAGCAAACCCATTGAAGAGAGCCATATGCAGAGTGTCCATTGGGGGCAGTGGGACTACCAAGGGAGTGGCCATCAAGGCTGGGGCTCCATCATCTTACCTGCCAGCACATCAGTAAGTAGCCCCCTCTGTCCCAAACCACCACCCTGCCCCACAGCCCTTGGCCACAGCACTGGAATGGGGGAGAGAACAGGCCCCTGGCAGCTGGGGAAGGTGGCAGAACAGGCCCTGTTTGGCCGGAGGGTAGGAAGAACAGGCTCCTGGCCCCCAGCTTCCTGCACCACCCCCTATCCCAAGGCCCTGTCTTGAAGGACCAAGGTAATGCTGGGTAAGTCTGCTAATATAGCTATAATATCTTCAGTGTGTTTATCTATTCTGGAAGTTATATTTCAGTTAATCTATTTCATGGAGGATTAATTAGGTTAATTATATAAAATAAATGCCTTTGTGCTTCTGAGACAAGACATAGAAGATTCAGCAACATTATTAAAATGAAAGCATGCCCTATAGCCAGCTGGTTTCAAAGGGTGCACCCATCTGGTTTATGTTTTGATTTGGGATGCAAGAATTATATCCCACATTGTTGAACACACATTAACTTCTCTCTTTTATTTGAGAGCAACAATAGGATTCCAATTCCACTCACCAACTGCATCTCCACAGGGTACCAGGCAAAGGGTGATATCCAGTACAACATGGCCACGCTACAACCACAAATGATTGTAGTAAGCCAGTAAAACATCTTCCTTCCAATCCCAATCTAATATACTAGATACTAATATGTTGCAGCACCTCTTAAGAGCAGGACTGAAGTGAGTGCCACCCATGTGTCACTGGGCTACCTATGTGGCAGATCTGACAGCCTGCTCCTTTGACCAATGGTATTTAACCTCCTCCCAATAGCCAGTGCCACTGGCCAGCCATTGTTTGTCAGAAGAGAGAGTTAATTTTACAGCCTCCACAGTAAGAGCATCAGGACAAGTTACACTACAGGGAAATTTTTCACAATTCCATCCTTTGTGCGATAGCTGATATGATCACCTACACTGTCCTAACAGATGTGTGATAATGAATAGCTTTCAGACAGTTTGGACTTGTGTAAAGTGTCTTCAGTGAATTGCATTAGCAACTTAGCTTACATTACAAGAAACTGACACCTTTATACATCAGCATTTCAGAACCTCAACATTTTAATAGGTAGAAACAAAGACAATAGAAAAAACAAGAGAGCATTGACAAACTACAGTAGTTTGCTTTTCTCCATCACTGAAATAGGTATTCCAACACATTTTGCCAGCTCTGAAGGATGTCATTGCCACATTTCACACATGCTGGGTACTGCACAGTATTAGACAGCTGCATTGCTAAGAATATTCATTTATAACTCATGATTCACCAGCTAAAAAAGCAAACTTGAAATATTTGATTTTATTTTCTCCTGATAGAAGCAACAAAGGACAAAGTAGATTTTGCATAAATTTCAATTAATCTGTTGCACTTAATATCTGTTGCTGCACCATTAAAAAGAGCTTTGGTCCAAAAATACTACAATGCAATATCTGGGAGATTAAAACAGTGAAGAATTCTATCCTGACCTTACATGTGTCAATATTACAGAGCAACAAGAAAAGAAATTTCAGTGTGATATGCAAGATTAACTCATCCCGTACATGCGCTTTATAACATTCTAGCAGGGAAGGCTTGTCGTTGACCGGGCAAAGTCATTTTGCGTAGATTACACTCATAGGAAAGTTCAAGAAATTAAATATATGTAATAGAATTATTTATTAATGTGCTTGCAAAAGTGAAATAAAGCAGTTTTGAATTTGTAGGATTTCAATTTCAAACATTATTCATTTTATTGAATAATTACCATACATAGCAAATTTCAATCAGAAACTCAAAGCTTCCATTACTGTTGCCATACCTAATTCGAATTATTTTGTGATTTGTAACAGTACAACTTTTCTTTGCACTAAAATGACAGTTGAGTAGGTGACTCAATTTTAATTTTGTAAGCAAATATTTTTATGAACTCTAATCAAAATAGTCATGACTCTTTTCTGATGAAAAACAAATAATTATTTAAACCTTTCACCCAGCATATTCCAGTGTAAAAATTAGTGCATTCAGCTAATTTAAGTGGCAAGATTGTTTATGCACAATTAGTCGTTAACGGAAGGCTCCCTGTTCCAGCTTGCACTCTCACAGAAGCTACTCCTGCTACAGCTCTGCAGTTTAAATGTAGTAGGAGCTGGACTCACAGGCAGCCCAGCTCCTACTAGATTTTAAACTGCAGAGCCACACCGGTGGTAGGTCCCTGACCAGCACAAGTCGGGACCATTGTGCCTCTGCAGTTTAAATGTAGTAACAGCCATCCGGGAGTAGCCCCTGTCTATGGGCCTGCTATGGGCAGAGGAGCTTCACAGCAGCTTCTGGGCAGCTTCCTTCCCCGCAGCTGCTGCCTCTGATAGAGGCAGCGGAGGGAGAGAGGGCAGCAGGCAGCACCACGGACACAGTGATGGAGGGAATCGGCTTTTAAGCCAGCTCCTCCCCAGTACCGGCTCCTGTTCCTCCACCTTGCTGCCTCTAATACAGAGGCAACAAGTGGGGGTAGAAAGTGAGTAGTCATGCCAGCTACCCAATAAGTTTAGGCTTATTGGGTAATCAACTACTCGCTTCCATTCCTAATGATCAGAACATTTACAAGCGATCAATCATCCCTTTATTACTAATTATATTATGCAGATAATGCCACAGACATAGAAACAACTAAGATAAAGGGAAAATCACAAGATTTCCAGCATTCATGTTTTCATACTCACATGAGTAAGGGTACCACAGAGATGGGTGGATCTCTGAACAGGTCCCTATGGTAACTTGCAGTCATTGTAATAGGACAGGAAATTCTGCAGTTAGGTATCTTGCAGCAGGGACAGATGTTTGAGAGAGTGTACTATAATACATCACCCATTAGCACATCTTTACTCGTACAAGGTTACTCTGATTAAACTTCTTTCAAACCTAAAGCTGATAAGGCTACATTGAAATTTGCCAGGCCTCAGGCTGGTAACCTTGCCTTAGAACCTTATCTTACCCAACACACTCCTACCAATAATATATACTTATCAGCCCTCATACTGTCCTCCATATTCCTCCAGCATACATCTATTCATTGCACATTGATTGATCACAATAGATAACATAATGCATATATGAGTAGCTATAAGGCTTAAAAAAAAAAAAAAGAGAGAGAGAGAGAGAGAGAGAGAGAGAGAGAGAGAGAGAGAGAGAGAGAGAAAAGTTGAGAGCTCTCCTTAATTCTGTACTTGGGAGCCTTAAGATAAGTGAGATTGCTGGACAAATAAGGGATTTGGTTTGTTTGAAAGAAAATGATAAAATTGAATTCAGTGCCACCATTAGTCTAAGGGTCCACTATGCTCCCATTAAGTCAGTCACAAAGTCATGGTGACTTCAATTCAGCAAGCTTGCAATCCGGTGCATCTGCAGATAAATTCTGGAATACAAATATTAGGCCATCAAACTAAACAATGGTTCAGATATGGGGCCATATATTCAGTGAGAAGTTTCTCTGGTGGGGTAGTCACCAAAATGCCATGACAGACTTTTTTAATATCACCAGATTCCATATTTCTGTTTCCATATAGGTTTTTATGTCAAACTCATTACCATGCAGCAATCTAACCCATGCTCATTGTCACGCAGCTATCTAACCGTTACATGTAATGTTGCTTTCTATCCATCCCTCTCCTTGCGTACATCAACATCCACCCACTTCTCATGGCTGCCTCCATCATCCTCCCTATTCCACTTCAAGTAGTCTCACTGAAATCAAGGCCTATTTTGAAGGCCTGCAGAATTTGCTATGAATAATACCCAAAGCAATTGGCACAAGTGACTGGAGCATCTTACTCTCCCTCCAGTCCCCACCCTGCTCCTGGTGTAATTCAACCCCTGTCTATACAGCATTCATTATTTGAATTCCCCTATGATGTCTCCTTTTATTTATTTTCTCTCCAGGTCAAACACTGCCGATATTTCCACTTATTTTTAAACAAGAAAATTTTCCCACGTTTTTGCTGTTTGCTTAACATAAGAATGGCCATACTGGCTCAGATCAAAGTTCCATCTAGCCCAGTAACCTGACTTCCAACCGTGGCCAACATCAGGTGCTCCAGAGGGAATTAACAGAACAGGTAATCATCAAGCAGGCCCACCCGTCACCCATTCCCAGCTTCTGACAAAAAGAGGCTAGGAACACCATTACTACCCATCCTCATTAATAGCCATTTATGGACCCTGTTAAAGTCCTGGCCTTCACAACGTCTTCTGGCTAGGAGTTCCACAGGCTAGGAGTTCCACAGGCTGATTGTATGTTGTGTGAAGAAATACTTCCTTTTGTTTTAAATCTGCTTCCTATTCATTTCATTTGGTGACCCTTAGTTCTTGTGTTTTCAGAACAAGTAAATAACTTTTCTTTATTTGCTTTCTCCACACCAGTCATGATTTTATAGACCTCTATCATATACCACCCCCTTAATTGTCTCTTTTCCAAGATGAAGAATCCCTGACTTATTAATCTCACCTCGTATGGCAGCTATTCCATACTCCAGTCATTTTCGTTGCCCTCTTCTGAACTTTTTCTAATGCCAAGGTATCTTTTTTGAGATGAGGTGACCACATCTGTACGAGTAGTCAAGATGTGGGTGTACCATGGATTTAGAGAGAGGCTATAAGATATTCTCTGTCCTAGGCCAGGTCTACACCACACCTGGAAGGTCGGCTTAAGGTATGCAACTCCGGCTATGTAAATAACATAGTTGGAGTCAATTTACCTTAATCCAATCTTGGCGCCATCTCCACAGTGGGAGGTCGATGAGAGAAACACTCCTGTCCATTTCCTCCACTCCTTATGACAGTGGTGCCTTTACTAGATCCACTAAAATTGAACACTGGAAGACCTTTTAAAAATTATTTCTAACATTCTGTTTTCTTTGACCGCTGCTGCTCTAGTATTTCTCCTCTATCATTTATGAGATGTGACTAAGAGCTGCACACATCATTCCAGGTATGCGAACATCATGGATTCATATAATAATGCCTCATCTACTATTTCCCTTCTTATTCCTTCTGCTTCTTAATACTTTGTTCACTTTTTAATGTGACTCTAGTGTTTTTTCTGAATAGCTAAACTTAATTTCTAAACTAACAATGTGTATAAACAATTCACATTAATCCTTCCAAATTAGCTTGCGCTTATCAATTTAATCTACCATCTGCTGCCCATTCCATTTTGTTTCTCTAGGTTCTTCAGAAATTCCTTAATATTCTCTAGAAGAGATTATTGTTTGTATTACCATAATGCCTTTAGGTCCCAGTCATGAATTAAGATGCTGTTCTACTAGCTTCTGTATAGACACAGAACAAACTCTGGCCTTACCTGGAACATGCTCATGTGAAAGAGAGAGGAAAAAAAAAGTAACACTGAGGAAGACATTGGAAAACAAGGAGTTGCAGCCCTGAAAAGGAAGTGCTTGGAAAAAAAATCAAGGCCAAACAGGCGGGGGAAGAGAAATTATATACTTACAAAAAAAGAAGAGTGAAAAGGTGTTAAACCAGCAGAGATTGAAAGGAAGTAATAGCTAGTAGTAAAAATACCAAGGAAAAATTAGACAGCTGTTGAAAGAACTTTGGTTGTGCACTAAATAGTTCATCTAGCACTGCAAGTGTCACACTTTCCAAGGGGAAAGCAAGGTTGCAAGACACATCGCTAACACCTTAGCACGAGGAAGCCTTGTGTGTTCCTGCTTGGAGTCAGCTCCCAACTTAACTAGTCATTGGCAATATAAACACGCCTCTCTAGACCTTGCAGGTCCTGTTGTTGCTCTACAAGGTTAGTAATACACACTTCAAACCCAGGGCCATCCAGGTGTCTCCCTGGAGTGCTCAGTCCAAGTTCCACTGGACATTCATAAAACCACTGCTTCCAAAAGCAATGGCATACCCCATCTTCCCCCTCAGATCATCACTCCACTTTACACATGGCCCTTGTATATAGTGAAATCAAGTACAAACATTTATTTAATGAAGCACAAAGATTAAAATAATAGCAAGTATTGGAAACAAATGGCTACATATTAAATTATAAACACACACTCCAGAACCTAGACTTAATTAACTAGATACTCTTATGTCTTGCTCACCCAAAGTCCTTGAAGCTTTGTATAGCAGAGAGTAGTTATTAAGGGTTCACAGTCATGCTAGAAAGGCATAACAAATGGGGTTCCACAGGGGTCTGTTTTGGGACTGCTTCTGTTCAATATCTTCATCAATGATTTAGATATTGGCAGAGAGAGAATGCTTATTAAGTTTGATACCAAGCTGGGAGGGGTTGCAACTGCTTTGGAGGATAGAGTCATAATTCAAAATGATCTGGACAAACTGGAGAAATGGTCTGAGGTTAATAGGATGAAGTTTAATAAGGACAAAAGCAAAGCACTCCACTTAGGAAGGAACAATCAGTTTCACACATACAGAATGGGAAGTGATAATCTAGGAAGGAATACAGCAGAAAGGGATCTAGGGATCATAGTGGACCACAAGCTAAATATGAGTCAACAATGTGACACTGTTGCAAAAAACCGCAAACATTATTCTGGGATGCGTTAACAGGAGTGCGGTGAGCAAGATACGAGAAGCAATTCTTCCACTCTACTCTGCACTGATTAGGCCACAGTTGGAGTATTGTGTCCAGTTCTGGGCACCACATTTCAAGAAAGATGTGGAGAAATTGGAGAAGCTCCAGAGAAGAGGGACAAAAATGATTAAAGGTCTAGAGAACATTAGCTATGAGGGAAGACTGAAATAACTGGGCTTATTTAGTTTAGAAAAGAGATGCCAGGATAGCTGTTTTCAAGTATTTAAAAGAGTGTTACAAGGAGGAAGGAGAAAAATTGTTCTCCTTGACCTCTGATGATAGGTCAAGAAGCAATGGGCTTAAATTGCAGCAAGAGAGGTTTAGGTTGGACATTAGGAAAAGCTTCCTAACCGTCAGGGTTCCAAACACTGGAATAAATTGCCTAGGGAGGTTGTGGAATCTGCATCATTGGAGATGTTTAAGAGCAGGTTAGACAGACATCTGTCAGGGATGATCTAAAAGGTGCTCAGTCCTACGGGGGTAAGGGACTGGACTCGACAACCTCTTGAGGTCCCTTCCAGTTTCAGTGTCTTATGATAGCCAGACTTGACTGTGATCCTCCTTTCATAAAACAGACACAGTCAGCTTATCTTGTAGGTGAAGGATCCAGTATATTCCTTTGTTACTCAAGACATGGGTTCTCAACCTCTTTCTGAGCCTCTCCCCTATGCAAGGGAAACACCAGGGCCCACCTGTTTTTCTGCACATAAAACCAGGGCTGGTGATATGGGGTGCCAGCCACAGCAATTGCCCATTGCCCCAGACCTCAGGGAACCCTGTGAAGCTCAGCTGCTTGGGCTTCAGCCCTGCTGCAGCTTCAGCTTTATACCGGCTTCCAGTGGCCAGCCTTTTCCCAAAAAGTGATTAACTTGCATGTTTTCACTGTATGGAGGTAAGCAGCCTTCCCCCCCGCCTGCCTACTACCACTGACTCCACTGTAATTTGTTTCTCATCCCTCCTCTCCCACTCTGACCAGAGGAGGGGGACTTTTTAAAGGCCACTAACAGGCCTTAATTGGCCTCAGATGTCTCTAGTTAACCTGAGATAATCTCCTTTCAACTCCTTTCACTATTTGAGGGCTGATATCTCTGCATTCCACTATACTCCCAAAGCTGTCTGGTCTGACTTTGTCATAGTGTATGTTCAACCAACCCAACTATATCTGAGAGACCACACATACACACACTTACTTCACTCTATGCAGAAGCAAATAGCCAGAAGCTCACAAGCATGAATACTCCTGATAAGTGCAATGATTCCTTGCTTGGGTAGCTATCTGGCCATCTTCCACCCACATTCTTTGTGTCTGTATTCCACAGAGAAAGCACAGAACACAGCTGCTCCTTCAATATTATGTGAGCTTGTGTCTCTTTTGTTGAAGATTTTACAAAGTGAGGAAACTGGTAGCAATGAAGAAAAAAAAATCAATTCCACTATAAAGCAGTTTGTAATTTCTTCATTTTTTTTGGATGCTGTTATACTACTCATTTTACAAAATCATTTACAATTTTTGGTTTTGCAAGAGTCCAGTTTTTCTTTTAACTCATCTCTGACTAAATTTTAGCCTTTTCATTAGTAAACCAACCTGAGAACTATTTTCTTATCATGCTATTTGAAACGTAGGATTTTTGTGACCTTTTCTTTCCCAAAACCACTGGAATTACTCCCCTCTCTTTGCAATCATGGAACATCTCTGTGGCAAGGTCTATCACTATTTTAAGTGGAAAAAATAGTACGGGAACATTTTTCATGTATCCTTTGCTGTCTCTTAAATGCAGTTCAGCAGGTGGAAATAAGGCAGAAGAGCCAGTACAACACAACTCGCTAGCTCTCTGAGCCACCGGCAGGCCACAGATGACAGATTGGGAACTCTGTGCTAGAAAGTATTGACACTTAGCCTAGGTGGTATAGTTAGGTTCCCATGTATCTTATGTGTGTCACGGAGCAGCCATTGAAGTGTTTGATTGAATGTACAGAGGTCAAATAATCTTTACCCTAATGTAGAGTTGATGAACAGATCCTCTAAAATGGATATTTGCGAAAGTTGTCTGAAGAACAAAAAAGCAAAATACAAAAAACAAAACAAAAAAACCCAAGCTTGACTCCAGTCTCTCAAAATGCCTACTTTGCCATGAGAATTTCTTGATGGGTTCATTAAAATTCAATTGCCTAGCAAAGAGCAGAGATGCTGAATAGATTCTATAATTCTTACCATAGCTAATGTCCTTTTGGAAGAAAAGCTGAGAAATAGCAGGCAAAAATCCAAATGGTACTGGGAACAGATGTCTTTTACATTTTAATTATTTGAGGACAGATCCCACCAGCCAGTAGACAGCCCACTCTACCAGGCAGATGTCCAGAAGAGATCTAGGGGTGTTTGTAGGGAATTGTCACAGATTATTTCCTTCTTCCTCAATTCCCAGGCTACTCTGAATCACTACAGTCTCAAGGCTGCAGGCCTCTAGAGTCCCTGCTCTTCCCCTTGACAGAAAAATAGTCAGTGGACCCACAGAGCAGTGGATTCACTAGCCTCACTCTGCTGAGAACTCTGAAACACACATTCTCAGGCACAACACCAAGACATTCTCCTCAAATTTCCCCTCCTACACCCCCATACAGCAAAATGAGTCTTGGACTCTTTATGCTCTTGGTTGGGGTGCAAGGTATTCCCTATGTATACCCCACAAGAGACAAAAATGACAGTCCATTTACATTTATCCACTCACAATTCAGGTAAGCGGGTGATTCAATGAATATTCCATTATTTCTAACACGAACATATTTCAGGTTACAGGTAAGAATATCACAGACCCTTATATGGTGTGTGGTAGAAGGAGCACAAAGGGATGCCCCACTCCTTCTGTGCATGACCTATGCAGTGGAATATAAAGTACCCCAATGTGGGAGAAGGGCCCCAGTCATGTTCTCTGCAACAATCCATTGGACAATCTAAGCGCATGCAAGAACAGATAGGCTGCAGCATCCCAACAGAAGGATTAGTACATGTAGTCCCTCTGCCTATCAGGCCACTCAGGTAAGTATTGTACTTAACCCCTTCTCAAGCACACTCTATGTCCTATTCTTGCCAGTGGCAGAAAGCTGCAATTTGGCCCTTGTTAAAATTAAATAGTACAGTAAATGAAGTGGTAGAGAATTATTATAAGAGAGCACTATTAGGTACATTAGTACTATGGTCTTGTCTGCATGAACAATTAGACTGGCAAGGTATGAATCTACTTAAGCTGTCCACATGCACCCAGCTGATGTGTATTAAAAAGTTGGATAGGGCACTTTGATCCAGTCCTGTCTCAAAGAGAGCTAAGTCAAAGCACTCTGAGGCACATCAGTATCATGTGCATGGACAATTGTACTGTGGCAGGCTCTGAGGGGTAGATTCACACTCCAGCTTGACACTGTCTATACTCCAGAGGGAATTCACCAAAAAAAATTCTACACACAATATTTTAAAATTCTGTAAAATTCTGCATATTGTGTCAAAATAACACATTGTAATCAAACCATTTTCAATTTATTGACCAGTATTGTAAAACAATTTACCAAAATAACTGAAAATAATATGATTATACTATTACAGGTTGAATCTCTCTAGCCCATCTCACACTGATCCAGCAACATCCTTGGTCTGGCATGATTTTAGTTAGCCAGATGTCCTCTTATCACAGGTGTGGCTAAATTTCCCATGGTCCCATACAGTTTGTTTATAGCCACCAGTCCTCGCTCTCAGTGTTCTGTGCTGTTATTTAACTCTGATTTACTGCTAACTGTCTCCCAAGAGCTCAGTAAGCAGTGGAAATGTTGGTAATGCTGCTAGACAATATTGACCTCCCGTGGTCCAGCAAATTTTCTGGTTTGGCACCGGTCATTCCGAAGGGTGTGGACTAGAGAAGTTCAACCTATATTGTATTGCCATGTTATTTTAATATATAAAATATTCAGAAATGTGAAGAATTTTAAAATGTTTATTTTTTGGCACTTAATTCCCTCGAGAGTAGTAGGGCTCTGCATGGCACAATCCAGGTGCAGGCATCTCAGTGGTAGGGTTGAGTGCAGGAGGGGAATCTGGATGTGCAGGGGCTCAGTGCAGGGTTCTGAGTGCAAGGAATCCAGACAAAGGTGAGTAGGACTTGGGGGTATGATCTGGTGGGGCAGGAAGTCAGGGTGCATCTGGTTGGGGCTCAGTGAGACAGGGGTGCGGTTATGGGAGGCAGTCCTCGTGTGGTGGGATTATGGGGTGGGTCACTGTATGGGGACCTGCACCCCCGTCCAACCAACACCTGGCTGGGTGGCTGGCTCCCCTGCACCCAAACCCTCTCACTGAGCCTCAGAAACCCCCCCATGCACACACCAAGCCTCATCCCCGCCACACACAGGCACCACCTTCCCCTCCCAAGCCCCTTACCATAGTGCAGAGCTTCCTGCCACCAGGAGAAGTTTATGGGGGTTGATCTGGCCCAGCCCTGGCTCCTCTGTGCTGGGAAGGGAGGGGGAATTGGAAGCAGCAAGTAACATTCCCCAGCAACCTCCTCCTAGTGATTAACCTCTTCCCCAGCTGCCAGAACAGACACACCTGAGCTGCCAGGAAGGGATGAACGAGCAGAAACCATTTTCTGCAGAAAGTAAAGAGACTCAGGGGAGGGGGAGCAGGATTTTCTGTTGTGCTGCAGTAGCACAGAAATCCCCCAGGAGTAAGTCTAATTGTGTAAGGAATTTATATGGAGCACATTATCTGAAAACTCCCTGTACACATTGTCTTCTATTTAGGTTTTATACTACACCCATTATAATGGGATCAGAGCACCTTCCAGCTTACACAGAAAGAAAAATCCAGACAATTTGCATATGAAGGCTTTCTGGACCTAATTCTGCTACCAGTTCTTTGCATAACTAGTAAATCCAATGGAAGACATGTGTATGAATCTAGGTATCATAGGTATCTGAGCACTTCACAATCTTTTCATTTTATTTATCTTCAATCCCCATTCTCCCCAATAAAGTATTATCCTCATTTTGCAGATGGGGAACTGAAGCATAGGGAGACTAAGTGGCTTGCCCAATGTCACACAAGAAGTCTGTGGCAGAAAAATAAATTGGACCTGGGTCTCAAGTCCCAGAATAGCACTCTGACCACAGACCCAACCTCCTCCTGGTGGAGATCTTAAAATTTTACACTGGAAAGAATGGAAATCTGAAATAACCATACCCTTGGAATACTTGAAAAAGCATCTGTTTGGTTAAAATAACATGCGGGGACAAAGAAACACAAATCACAGGAACATGTAGTTAATATAATACAGCAATAAAAGAAAACTGAAAAAACTATTATGACAAATAAAACCACATACAAAGAAGAAATAGTAACACATTAGACATCACTGAAGTGCAAGAAATATCCATATTGATATCACCGTATGATTGGACCTAACTTAATGACTGAGGTTTTAACTCAGAGTGAATAAATCACCCAATGAAATATTACACTGGGGGGGGGGGAGGGGACAAAGAAATCTTACATGAACAAGAAACTGATTTTCTGGAAGGTATCAGCAGAAACCTGTTTGCCTTAACGGACCCTTAAGTCAGTTGGTAATAGAAGCAACTTGACTGTCAAACTGATTCTGAATTTGCAGCTGCTGGTTTTTGTAGCAGATGCCACCAGAGAAGCTCCTGCTAAAAATATATCTGTTATAGGTGCACCATTGTCATCTGGAGCATCACAGCTTCTTTGATAAACTCACTGTTAGGTTTCACAACCGAGGGGCCCACGACTTATGAGTAAGACTACGATTGTGTCACTGATTCCGTGATTTTAAGAGATGGCTGTGAACACATGAGAATTCCATTAAAAGCATTATTTTTGAGGGGGGAAAATGAGAAGTCAGTTATTTCCTTTAAAATCTGCAGTCTAAGTATCAAAAGTCAAAACCATTGTCACCTAGCCAATAACTTTTCTTGTAGTTGAGCAGTCAAGCATGAGGAGCATATGACACATTTAGTTAAAGAGAGTAAAAGTGGCAATGCCACAAACACTGTGGAGCAAAATGACAAACACCCCTGCTAACCTGAAGAGTACTAACTGCTCAAAGGGAATGTTTCATGAAGGTAGCAAATTGATGTTTTGTACAGCAGGTAATGTTCCTGTGTAGACTACAAGCAGAAAGCAAACTGTGACAAATATATAGAAAGCGCTTTGCATAAACTTAAGGTGTGGGCGAGAGTAAGGTAGAGTGTGGGTGAGAAAGCTCAAGTACAAAACAGGTGAATGAGCTGTTGACTGTAAAGACCGAAGAACAGATGCATCACAGGACAGAAGTTTATCCGTTTACAGAGTCTTTCTGCAGCACTAACATTTTACTGCATATCCTAGACAATCCTGATACGAAAAGTTATCAGGAAAGCTACATTGGTTTCATATCTACCTTGGCTCACCTCTGAAAAATGTACCTGCCAAAGCTTTTTGAAAGATATGTTAGACCTGAAAGAACTGCTGAATCAATGCTTTGGAAATAATCATGTAGCAGAGGAAACTACTGAGGCTGAAGGGTGGAACATACTGAATATTCTGGCAGTGCCCTCTTTTGTTTTTTGCAGACATTTCAAGCTGACAAGGTGAAGGTATTTTGGAACTAAAGTCTATGCTGATAAGAGTGAGTATGTTTGGAGACTGCTAACTTTAGAACTGAGTCACACAGTGGAGGAAACTATCCAGACCAATTCCATATTTCTGAACTAAGTCACTACTTTTGTCACTGACAATGCTACATATATGATCAAATCTGGGAATGAAGTCTCAATGTGCTTTTTTCTAAATGCCATGCACATAACACGCACTGCAAATCTTAATGTAGTGAGTGATGTTGGGGGGGGGGGAAGGGGGAGTAGAAGCTTTGTTATCCAGCTTCCAGGGGGAATAAGGCTTACTAGTTAATCAAATGTGCCGGTTACTCAAGATTTACACCAATAATTCATGAATTTTTCACCACACATTAGCCATAGTTGCAGGATGGGTTCAATAATGGTATTATACACAGAAGCATGACATGAACAAACTTTACTGCTACAATTTTACAAACTTAACTTCCGCAAGCATTGAAAAATGTCAAAAAATGATGTTCCATTTGCCATCTGAGACAGTTACCAGTAAACCAAGTTTTTTGGCTATTAAAGTGTCAGATAACATACCTTGTGCTGTATTTGGAAAAGTAAATGAATTGGTCATTGATGTAAAACATGTACTCCCTGCCTGCCCTGCCCACAAAGCATAGTTCCATCAACTGTTACAAGAAAAAGAAAAAGTGCCTGCAATTCCTGCTTCACTGGTAATCACATGGTGGAATGGCTGGTTTAAAGCTATGCATTTTCCAGTCACCTGCAGGACTGTGCGGATTTTTTTTTTTTTTGGAGGAATGGGAGCAAAGCTGTAGTTCATCTGTTGAAGATGTCACTTTTATATAAATCAATCAACACAAACAAAATCAGATGTTGCAGCAATAGAAGTATTTGCATAAAAAATAATGGCAACTCTCACTGCCTTTGGGAAAAAAAAAAGAAATCAGATCACTTAAAGCGGCAAATGAGTTGGCCAATCTTGCCAGTTGGACAATGTCCTTCAGTCACATGACTGAAAACCTATTAGTGAAGAAAGTCCTTTTCAAAAATAGCAATAAAATCAAAGCCTACATGACTGGATCTGAATGATTTTGTAAACATCACCAGTTTTTTGAAAGTCTGCTGAATGTTTAATACCCATTAGGCCAATCTTCTTAGCCTTACATCACTAAATATATTTAAGTCTATTTCTGTGTTTGAAGGCAGTGCATTGGCCACAGCAGTAGCATGTTTGCAAAGAAGTGCCTTGACTGTGTGGGTTTTTAGTGCAACTTAAAAGATCACTTTGCAAGTCTGACTGTAATAGCTCTGAGGTGTGTATCAGTGCCCGTCAACAGTGTGGACTGCAAGAGATCATTTTCATCTTAAAGATTTCTTATGACAAGACAGAAACTCAATGAAAGATGACAACTTGGTGATGCACAATATTCGGTTTCAGAATTGTGGAAAGCTGTAACTGTAAGTACATAACCTTGTTACACTCTAACAATTAATCTTGTCAATAGTCAAAATTATATTATACATTTAATTGGCAATTTAAAAGCTTCTATATTGATTTAGTGAAAACTGCATTACATATGTACATTTCTGTGATTTATTGTGTATTGCCCATACCCTGTCCCTGACTTTTGCTAAAAATACTCATGGCAAAATTGTAGCCTTATTTCTGGTATATTAAAACTGTGATACTGCATTTTATATTCATCACAGTGATATTATCATACAGTTATGGCATAATTATGATGTATTTTGTGCAAGATATATCATTGGAAAAGTTAGATTTGCTAAATAGGATTATCCTATATGTATGCATGTATCATTTTGTTATCCGAAGTTATGAATATAGACAATGTAACTATTTCAAATGTAATTACACCTGGGTGACGTCCCCCTGGGTGCTTTCAATTTAGATAGTGGGTGGGGAAAGGCCTATTCAGGGCAATGAGCCTTTAGGAAAAAAAAACAGTAGGTATCAGGAGAAGTCTCTCCCCCATCTGGGGAGCCTTCCTGAAAATGTTCCAAACAGTCTGAGAGTAATGGCAACTACAGCACTACAGGGACATGTGATCAGATCACATGATGTTGGACTCCATCTTGGGAGTCAGTATTTTTCCAAAAAAAAAAACCCCAACAAATGGTCTGGTAGCACTTTATAGACTAACAAAACATGAAGATGGTATCATGAGCTTTCGTGAGCACAGCCCACTCCTTGCAGTGGGCTGTGCCCATGAAAGCTCATGATACCATCTACATGTTTTGTTAGTCTATAAAGTGCTACCAGACCATTTGTTGTTTTTTTTCCTGTAACAGACTAACTCAGCTACCCCCTGAAGTATTTTTCCAGTTTGGTCTGGAAACCAAGCTCTGAAACGCACCCCATGCAAAAGCTATAGAAGACAGAGAGTGATACCATTGGTGGTTCTTCACTCTCCACACAAGGCGACTCCTGGAAGCACCCGAGGAACAGAGTGGAAGTGCTGGATCCAGTTTAAGGGGATTTCTAGCCTCTGACAAACAACTGGGGATACACCATGCTGTAAAGTAAGTGCAGATTGTTCCTTAATAATCTGCATTATTAAGCAGGATGAGAATCTGCTAATTCCCAGCCAATCTAATTAGTACACTAAATTTAGTGTGCACATTTTCCTAGGTAATCTGCTTTGATCTGCTAGCTATCACTTAAAATCTATCTTTTGTAGTTAATAAACTTAGTTTTGCTTTATCATCTAAGCCAATGAGTCAGAGTGAAGCGTAAGGGAAATCTTCGCATGGGGCAAAGATTGTGGCATATTTCTCTCCACACTGAGGGAGGGGACACATTTTATAATCTTAGCTATACACTTCCCTGTGCAGCACAAGATGGCATAATTTTGGGTTTGCACTCCAGAGGGTTGCATTCCAGGGGAGCCGGAACTTGCTTTAACTATAGCCTTCCCATGCAGGTGCTGGTCAGATAGCCTGTATTAAACTGAAGCTGGGTATGTCTATACCTATACGTATGCTAGTAAAATTGCAGGCTGGATGGCTTTGCAGCTCCTCACAGCCACACAGTGTGAGAGGGAGCCCAAGCTGGTGAGACAGGGGGCTCAGTAGTACCCAGTTCCAGGTGTACCACAGTGAGTGCCTGTCACAAACACCCAAAAGTAAGGGATTTTAAAGCAAGTCATTGCTCTATGTTCACTTACACAGCCAAAGAGCTATAGCAACTTGAGGAATCCTTTCCCCCAATGGAAAATTCACCTTGCACATATGAATAGCTCCACAAAGCATTCTAAGATGAAGTGTAGGAAAGACAGGGAAACTGATAAAAGGAAAAAACTCCTGGACAAGCACACTTTGACCAAAAGGTGTCCTAGCATAGATTTAGACACTGCAAGTCTTGCTTTTATTTGGGGAAGCTCCTTAAAGGCATCACTGGTGCATAAAAAGACATATTCAGTGGCTATTGGTACTCAGATATTAAAACTGTATCGGAAAGGGTTTTCCATCAGAGATAAAATGACTCAAGTAAAGCTCAAGTCAGATTAATATTCTTTACATTTACGTGGTGTTTAGAAGTCAGGTTAGGGCTGCATTATGCGCAAATTCACAATAAAGGACAGCCCTACCCCACAGAGTTTACACTCTAGTCTCCTTGTTTTATAACTGACATCAGATCCTCTAAAGCCCAGAAGATGGAGATGTTAACTTTTTCAGGTTGGAATGGCATTGAATGGAGCACTTCAGACAACAGAGTATTGAGAACATGGTGTCAAGTTTGCCCATGGGGAAAAAAGATCAAAAAGATTTTATGGCTTGAAGGAGGTTGAAGAAAAGAAACCTGTTACACCAATGGCTCTAATTTTAAGGCTTTCAAAAAAATTAGTTGCCCGTGGGCTGATGATGATCCTGAAAGCAAGTGTCATCACTGCTGCCCACAGGAAACAAAAATAGTGGACAGGAGTGGGGGGAAAGAAAAAGTTCAAAAATAAGAAAGAGTGCTGCATCATGCCATGCAGGGTGGGGATTAGCAGGGGCAATCTGTCACCACACATGCTTCATATCTGAGCAAAATATCAGATGCTGACTGTTTGTTTGTGGTTGATGGAGCGAGTTCACATTAGAAAGGAAGGCCACTGCACACATTAAAGAAAGTTAGTGTGCTCCATCCCACTTGCCTTGACTCAGGTTGGAACTAATTGGAAGCTTTGTCTGAACCAAATCTGCAGAATCAGTCCTTATGGGTATGTCTCCCCTGGTGTTAGATACCCAAAGCTGGCTTGTGCCTGGTGACACAGGCTCACAAGGTGAGGCTAAGGGGCTGTTTAACTGTGGAATATACACTGAGACTCAGGCAGTAACCCAAGCTCTGGAACCCTCCCACATCACAGTGTTTCAGAGCCCAGGCTCCAATCTGAGCTCAAATATCTACACCACAATAAAACAGTCACGTAGCTCATCTCAGTTGGCTCAGGTCACCAATAGGTTTATAATCACTGTATAGACAAGGGGCACTTTTCCTTCCCATTATGGTGGCACTTTCAGTGAACTGTTAACAGTAGATGATGAACAGAAGACATTTGGCCAATCATCCCACTCTGTCTTTTGAGGATTTTTCTACATTCCTACTTCTCACTTATTCACTATACCTCGATACTCTGTCCGCCTTCTCAAATAAATGCATCATGAGGGGATCTGAGCCTGCATTCCTACACATTCCAAAGTCCCCCTGAAGTCAGCGGGAGATGCAACAATGGGCTTCCATTTTTTTTCTTGAAATGACATATGTTTGTCACGACACTAGCTTCACCTTGAAACATAGAATTCTATGGATGTGTTTTCCTTCCTTAGAAACGACTGTTCCTTGTTTCTTCTTACTTTCCTCATTTTTATGATAGGAGCTCCATGGGTTATGGTCTCCTTTTGCTTTAAATAAAAAAAGCATCAAATTTATCTTTAAAAATTGTTTAGTTTTGAAAAATAAAAATGTTCAGAAGCATTACTAAATTGCCGTTTTCAAAAAACAATCAATATTTTGCCTCAGTATAATCCTAAGGAACTTACACACATCATAAATCCTTGGAGGAAGAACTTAAATAATAAACAGTACTAAAACATGTTGAAATGACAAAAAAAAAAAAAAAAAAACCCAATAGTGTACTCTAGCTCCTCAATTCAAAGGAAGTCCTATATGGAGCAGATGTGGCAAAGTAGTACTATATCTAAGATTTCACTGACTGAATAAACTAGAATGATTATGCTACTGGCCATCAATTCAAGGAAACAATATGTGCAGCACAAAAGATGAAAAAGCAACAAACAGCAATAGTGGACTATACATCTATGTAAGCAGGCCATAATAAAATCCCAGAAGGAGAGCATGCCCATTAACAAAAAAAGGAAGCAATAAGGCCAGAAATAATACTATGGCTAAATGGAAAGGTTCAAGAGCAGTGGTGGGCATCTAGTCCATTGGGGTTCTACGTGTGACCCACAACGCATTTTGTTTACCATTGCCCATGCACAGGATTGCCACATTTGCTGGTTTCCATTCACATTGGGGTTTTCCCCCCCCTACCAGTATTACTAAGTGATACGCACATAGAGCAAGGGCACATGAAGTGAGATGCATGCTGATTCACAGTGTTGTGTGTGCAGAGTTGTGTGCTCCCTCTGCATCCAATCAAAGCACTGTTACGGTTCATTCGGCACACCCCACAAATTCTAGGTATGCAAGTACAGTTAGCAAAACTATCCTATCCTGGGAGACCATCATCTTGTGGCCCACTGAGATGAAGAAGGGCCACTCATTAGCCTCGATCACCCATCACTGTACAAGAGGTTTCTCAAGTCACATAGTCATCCATCAGAAAACAGAAATCAAGTGTAAGTGAATCTAATAGAAAGAAATTAGTTGTAATAGTAAAATGTAACAGTTGAGAAAGAATTTGAAGAGCAAGTAGCCAGAAATGAACAATATGGAATTACTTTAAATCTACCAGGATTCTGCTTGAATATCAGGAAGTGAAGGTAACAACTGAGAAACTAAATAGTTTCTTTGCATGATTTCAGCACACATGACGTTAGGGAGATACCTACTGTTTTCAAGTAATAAAGATGAAGCATTGCCAGAGACCAAGATTGTAGAATATCAATGTTAATCTCCTCTGTATCAAAGAATATCACTATCAGAAGTGATAGTAAGATAACTATAAAAAAGTAAAGAGTTTAAATTTAAATACAAGAGAGAGAGCAAGTTGGATCCAGGTTAAATAGCTTTATCCAAGACAATATACCCTGTAAGAAGCACAATTTACTGGAACAATTTGCCAAAACCAGAGTGGTTTCTCCATCACTGATAATTTGTTATTCAGGATTGCATTTAAAAAAAAAAAAAAGATAGTTTCTGATTCAGAAAGAATGATTTTAGTTCTATGACCTGTATTGTACAGGTCAGACTAGATGATCACAATAGTAATTTCTGAATTTGGAATCTATGAAAAATTCTTCAGGTTAGCTCAATGGATCTCAACCACTCTCAAACCATGACCACCATAAAGAAGGGGGTACTGAATGTAACCCCCAAACCTCATTTGCACTTTCACCTCATTCATGATTCTTAGGGTGAGAACACAAACTAGATAAGGCTCTTGGTCTATGAGATGAATAGCTGGAAATAAAACAGGATAGGGCTATGAAAAACAAACTACTGTGCTTGAGTTGAATTTTTCAGGTTTAAGGAGACTGTTGGCCCCTTACTAAAACTCAGTGGGGGTTTTTGGTTGGCTAGCTCATAGTACCAAAAGGAAGGGGAAAGGTCAATGAGAAATCAGGATCCTGAGAGTAGCCAGGAACAATGGGGAGAAGCCAATCAGTGCTCCAGGACAGCCTGAATGACAGAGAGGGCAGGCTAATGAGGGGGTCAGAACAAGTGAACAATCTGCAGTATTCCTGCAGCACAGCCAGGGCCTGGTGGGATGTGAGGAACAGAATATGAACTTCCCTTGCAGCGATTGCTGTTTGTGATGTCCCTGGGCCATGGAGCAACTTGACATGTTTCCTTTCATCTTTCCCTTGCCTTTTAACCGTCCCTTCCTTTCACCTTTTCCATTTGTCTTTATTTTTTAAATTGATTGCTGCTTAATAAATTGTATTTGCTTTGGACACTATGTAATGATCAGTAATGATAACGGAAGTGTTGTGCTGGAAATCATATGTGAACAGCTGTTCAAGCTCTGTGAGGAAAGGGAAGGAGCAGGGATGGAGGGTGAATCAGGCAATTTGTGGCATTCTAAAGGGGCTGGAGGGAGGGAGAGGTGTAGGTAATGCAGGGCTCCAGTACTCCAGTGTGCCCACTGGAGTTCCACCTGGGGAAAGGAGGCCACAGGGCCGCAGGTGGAACTCCAATGGGCCACGGGCTGCTGCGACCCACTGAGATAAAGATAAACCCACTGCCACTCCTGCAGCCCATTCACTGTTCTTGAATGCCCATTGCTACCCTATTGACTAGATGTTTATGTGGGTAACAGCCCCTTTCTCCTAGCTAGATCCTTTCCCTTCAACTCATTCCAGCTGGGGAAAAGCCCAAAGTCATGAAGCAGTCAGTTCATTAAAAAATAGTGGAAGCAGCCTGAAAAATGCAGAGGGAGAAGAACAGTGACACTCCCCTTCCCTTCGAAGCTACAGAAATTTCTCCACTTCTTCTTGTGATTAGGATAGACAGGAGGCTGCTGTGGGCAACATTTCTGGGCAGGCAGAAGTTTGGACAAAAATCTGTCCTGAAGTCAAAGCTGACACGTGGTACCCCCTGAGGCACAAGATGCAGGCACAGAATGGTCTTGTCAGCATTGCCTCAGCTTCCTAAAAGAGCCATCCTACAGATGGTGGGGAGAGGGCAGCCACCCCCTCCTTAAGCATAGCTTGTGAGCCTGCATGGTCTCACCCTTTACTATCACAAAAGGCTCTTAGGAACTGTAGATTTTGCAAGGCCTACTCCTATCTTTCTTTGTGATGTCCCACATAGAGAAAAAAGCAAAAACTAGAAAGGAGTAAATTCAAAGATTTTTCTCCTTTCATTGACTTTTTGTCCCAGGAAAGCAGCATGGAGCTTTGTGCTCTCCTGTTGCTTCTCAGGATTTTATTTTGGTTTTTGCATACAGGGCATGATGGAGTGTTCCTTGTCAGCTGTGCACTTGTATGGCCACTCAGAAGAGATTCAGATACCACCCAGCTCATTAGCAGAGTGCCCACAGCTAGGTATTGTTTCTACTGGTGGTGCAAATTCACACATGCCTCAGTGGACATAAAAAATTTATTTCACGCATGGATGGAAAAAATCCACACGTGGATGGAAAAGATTAGAGAGAACGTTGCCGGTACGCTGCTTATTTAGTTCTGGAGAGCCCCATATTTCTCTTAAACAATAGCTTGATTTTGTATTTCACTCCTCCCCCTGTTTTGTTTGTGGCCTAGGATACCAAAGTGGATGGATAATAGAAGTCTCAAAAAACATGCACTACACTTAAGAATAGTGTTATTTTGGAGTAAATAGATTTGAACAATGTTCTACCATGCACAGCCATTATGAGGAAAGAATTACCTTAATTTTACAAGCACATTTCTTGCCTGGATGATCTGATTTAAGAAAAATATGGTATGCTGCAAACTATTTCTGCTCAATCACTCTCCAGATAAGCACTTCCCATTTCTACAATGGGCTGGTCTTTTCACATAATGATAGAGTGACATAGATCAAACTGCTTTCAAAACTCAAAAGAAAGGAAATAATGGTGGGCTACTATCAATCATAGCCTCCTTTTTTACATAGCCATACCTTTCACCAACCATACGTTGTATGTATTTATCTACAGGTCTGATGCACACAGAGATGTTCATGCGCTCAGACTGGTACTTTTGTAAAACTGCGCAGATTAAAGAGAAAAAAAATCTGACCTTCTAGGGAAATCACACACACACTTTGATTAGCAGATGGTTGGTGATAGTTGCAATGATGCCAAATAAAGTGAGACTGCAAAATTGTCCAGCATTCAATAACTGGCAGAAGCGAAGGTTTATCAGCCTTTACAAAGAGCCAGCATAAGGACTAGGCACACTTACACTGTCAAATTAGATCTTAACTATGATGTAAGTAATACATAGTTACTTAACCCAATTTAACCCTTTCCAAATAGGCTACAAACCTGGAATATTTAAGGCAAAAACCGACCATTCGTGGCAATAAAATAATACAGTGAATTTATGGTCTAACTGGAATGGATCAAGATTCATCTCTTTCGCACAGAAGGAAAAAGAAGAATAGCAGGACCAGCAAGAAAACAGAAGGAACTTACATTTGTTTTCTGTGGTTGTCTTCATCACACAAAGTACAAGTCAATGTTGTAAATGTAATTCCCATGCTTGGTAGCATTCCAAATAATTTGGCTCTGACTCAATGCCATGAATTCATTTTTATTATATTGGTAAAGAGAACACTAAAATGAGATGCCTTTGGCAACATTCATCTCTTAGATTTAGCCACTGTGTATAATATCAAGAAAATCTGTAAATAGTGAAAAATAATCCTATTTTCGAAGAGTATTAACTCAGTATTTCAATATTGAATGTAAGGATAATTTCAAGAGATCCTACCCTAGTCCTGTGTCAGAATTAATTCTGGACTAAATCTTCATCAGCTATGTATTTTAATTCAGGATAGGAATCCTAATGACAAAGTTATTTTCTGTAAAAAGCTCACGGAGAATGGTGCACTGAAACAAGTAACTTCTACCCAGAAAGGTAACCCTTTAACAAGATGATATTTTCTATATTTCCACTGCAGCATTACTGCATAACATTTGAATCGTCACTTTGTAATTCCCCTCCCCCACTTTTCATAAATATGCACCTGAGGGAGAATTTGTTCACAGGAATGCTCAAGGAAAGAGCAGAAGTGTGACTAGTAGTCTTGTGAACAGGGTTTCAGATCAAATATCTCCAAGGCAATCACATGTGTACTTTGAGGCTATGGGAGTCATCAAGTCAGGGAGCAAAAATACTTGTATTTTTTAAATGACCAGTCACACAGCTAGCTATGCCACAAGCAATACACAAAGCAGAGAGATTATGAACAAATGTGTGTGTCAGATCTCAGCTCTCTGTTCATTGCGCCTGTGCTCATGGGAAGTCTGCCTGCCCATCAGGGGACTCTCCATCCTGCAGTGTAGTCTTAATTCATGACAGGGGCAGTTAGTGAGGCTTACACTTTGTGCTCTTTCATGGAGTCTGTACACTCGCTCTTTGGTTTTGTTGTTTTCTTTAATATTGCAATGAATCTGCTGAGCAGAAGGGTCACTGATGTTATTCCCTTTCCTGAGGAGATACTCAGCAGCGCAAGACTTCACTTTGACGGAATCCAGCAGCAATCTGCGAACTGGGACAAAGAGACTAGGAGAGAGGCAGAGGCAACAGAGAAACAGGCTGTGGGCACAGTGTCACCAGCAGCTGGAAGATGGCCTGTATGCAAGTGGTATAAGGTAATAACCATGGCTGTATGACACAACAGTACAGAGAGGACCCCAATGAAAATTAAGATCACGGCATTAAATCCTGGTAGATAATAGAGGCCAATATTTAACTGTCCTATACCACCTTCCTCTCATAAATTCTTGTCAACACCTGCTTCTGTTGGGATGCCTAGCTTTGATTGATCTGGTGGCCATTTGCTACTACCATAACTACTAACAACTGTGGTAGCTACCATACACACTGACGCCACTAATCTATGCAAACGCATCTATCTATTACTATTACCTCTCCCATACTTCACCATCATTTCCAGTTTGTTTATCCACCTATAGCATCTTGTCATAATTTGAACAAGTTGAAAAGTTTTCATGCACTGTTTTCCCTGAAAGATCATTTGATGAAATTGTAAGTATTTTTCCATGAAAATGTCGATTCTTATTAAAAACCACTGACAAGGGAAATTTCAAAATTAAACATACTGATTTGGAGGCAACATTACATTTCTTTCTATAAAAACTAAAACAGTGAAATATATTTCCTTTTTTTAGATGCAGATTGGCTCAAGACTTCCAACAGACAAGTGAACTTTTGAAAATTCTCATGGCAAAATTTGTTTTTCTGCTCTTCTCATCTTAGATGAGCTCTGCGAGGGAAGGAAATGCTTTTGTTTTACTCATTTGGCCAGTGCTTAAAAAAAATGGGGTCATGTATTATTCTCACTGATCCCATACACAAAGGTGGGGGGGGGGGAAAATCACTTCCCTACTTCTCACTGCTCCCCCTACTTCTCACTGCTCCCCTGTTTATATGTCATTACATTCGTTCTTTGTGCCACAGCATCACATATGTTCAGCATCTCGTCCATTACATCCCACAACTCTGTTTCAGATGCTCTTCTCAAGAGCTCATCTCTATTCTATAGACATGGCTACCATTTTTTTTGTTCAGTAATATATGATTTTGCATTTGACTGGGTTAAAAACATATTTTATTTAAATGGGCCCAGCTTACCAAAAGATCCAGATCATTCTGTATAACAGCCCTGCCCCTCATCACTATTTACCACTCTACCAATTTGTGGATCATCTGCAGATGCTATCAGCAATTATTTTTTATTTACCTCAAGATCACCAGCAACAATATTCAACTGCATCGGGATTAGTATTGGACCCTGCAGAATTCCACCAGAAACACTTCCCATTTGATGATCCATGTCTACTAAGGACTGCTTTTTGAGTTCTGTCAGTTAGCAAATTCTTCATCCATTGAACACAAGCATTACTGATATTATGCAGTGCTTTTTTAAAAAAATTGGAATGGAAGGAGAAACAGCATTAATATTTAATCAGTAGGCACTCCTGTTTGCAATCTCTAGCAATGAGCTGCTTTTCAGTTACTAGGCTCCTTATCTCTTGATCAATTGATTTCTAGTTTTAAAATACCTAACAGGACACCTATTTAAGAATTCTAGTGCCATTGGAAATGGGTAGCTAGTGCAGCTCCTGTAACTCTGATGTCCCATACACCCACTGAGATGCCTTACTCGATAAGCAAGTCATTGAGGTATGCACCAGCATCAGTCACCAAATGGCTTTAAAAAGTGTTGCTGTTTGCAATACACTGTATACTAGTCTAATCTTGAGGTAACAAAGGCATGGATAAGTGTAGCAAGGTCTGCATCCAAAGGAAAAGGTTGTAGCCCCCGACCAGCTACAAGAAGTCAAAAGCAGCCTGAATTATGACTACTACATGATTGTTAAATAACAGCTGGGGATCGAAAGTCAACCCTAAACTGCGAACACTAGTAAGTAATGGCTGACATACTACTTCAAAACAAAATGACCATCCCAGCTGAAGCTAGGGCACTGGAACAGTTCTATTAGTACGGGTGCTGAGAGCCATTGAAACAAACTGTAAACCCTGTACGATGGAAATCACTGCGAGCCAGGCAGTGCAGGAGCATCCCTAGTTCCAGCGTGTTAGCCTCAACAGCAGCAATTTCAAATTTAATTAATTATTTTTCAAATATTTCTGCATGGCATAGTGAGACATCCTATACGTAACAAACCTCAGACCTCCCCTGTTATAGGGGAATTGATTTAAGCACTGCTAATGGTACTTATCAATGGCGTACACAGGCATCACCTGCTCTGAGAACTGTAGGGAATTCCCCCACCATTCATCTAGTACCATTGCAAGTCAGGTGCTAGCAATGATGGGAGCACTAGTTTTAATCAGCTGTCAAATGTTTAACACAATTTTCTAGCTCTGCTCCTTGAAGGTCTAGATGACAATGAGGCAGCAAGGGGGCAGATTATAATGCCACTCTCCCTGTTGCTAGCAGTCATGGTGATGAAATGACACACAACCCACAGTGGTAGAATCTCCTACAATTCTCATCTTTGATACCCTGAGACCCTAAGCAAACTGGACACCATTTTCACTCCATTTTTTTAATTCCCGTTTTAAAAAACACTGTACAGGTTGAACCTCTCTAGTCCAGCACTCTCTGGTCTGGCAACATCTGTGGTCTGGCATGATTTTAGTTAGCTAGATATCCATTTATCATGGGTATGGCCAAGTTTCCTGGGGTCCCATAGAGTTTGTTTACAGCCCCAATCCTGACTCTCAGTGTTCTATGCTGTTATTTAGCTCTAATTTACCCCTGAATATCTTCTAAGAGTCCAGTATGCAGGGGAAGTGTCAGCAATGCTGCTAGACAATATTGACATCCCTTGGTCCAGCAAATTCTCTGGTTTGGCACTGGTCAGGTCCTGAGGGTGCTGGAACTGAGAGGTCCAACCTGTACTAAATAGCATGAGTCAGATCAGTCTGCAAGATACACCTAGATTTCAAAACTGTTTTTCAGATTACATCTCCCTTTTGCTTAAAATGAATATGTACCTTAACCTACTTCCATTATTTATACTACAGATCAAGGCTCTATTATGCTATGCACTGTATACACAAACAGATGGTCTTTGCCCAAAGAACTTACTATCTAAAATAAATGAGAAGAGGGAGGTGAGCAGAAGTCACTCAGCCCAGGTCCCCCAGCAGGTCAGTGACAGAGCCAAAAATAGCACTCAGGTGTCTTGGGTCCCATGTCAGTGCCCAATGGATCACACTTCTCTCCACTGAACAGAGTTTAATGGGAAAAGATTAACACCTGAATACAACTTTTGTTTGCTGCATTTCAAAGAGACTTGTGAGAAAGGAAAAAGTTAAGAAGCTCAGCTATTAATCTGACATTTTCTGAAATACTGCAAAGTAACTATACATTTCTGTAAAATGCATGCTGAAATATTAAGTAGACTAACCAGCTTTTTTACTCTGAAACACTCTAAATCCTTATACTTGTATTGTAAACAGTAATGTCACACCAAATTACAGCATTGTACTGAATAATACGGTCTAACTTCCCAGAAGAGTTACTCATATCCTAGGGTGAACTGCACACTCAATACAAAGGTCTATGTCATTGACAGAATTGGCTCAGGTAGAAGAAGGTGATTTAAAATGGCTAACCTTGCTTTCCTAAACCCCATTCAAAATTGAATGTTGCATAAAAGTAAACTGAGATTATTTCAGTAATGACAAATGTAGGGTGTAGGTTTCAGGACTTGATTGCGATATTTAAAATGGCAGTACTTGAAATGTCATTCCCAAAGTATTTAACCCCAAAATGATACCACTAGAAATAAATCTGATTCCCATCTCATGTGAGTGTTACACTGATTTCAGTGCAGTTCCTTGCTATTTATACTGGTGTGAGAAGTGAGTCAGGCTCAGTTTGCCACGCCAGAAGCAATGATCTCCAAGGAGAGTAAAATCCACAATCATCACACTGCAAACACGCTATTGGTACATTCACTAGAGGGTAAATAATTATTGCAACATTTTAGATAATATGATCCATGAATCAAACTACTGCAGTAAGAAACCCTTAAATCATATTCAAACCAACATTTCCATGAAAGCAAGACATCAGTTTTGGACTATTAAGCTCTTCAGAATTACATTCAGACACTTCACTTAGTCAGTCTTGACTACTCCATGGGAGGGCTATTTTTAATGAGCATCAGCCAATCAAATAAAATATCCAAGTCATCTCCTTGAGTAACTGAATGGAAAAAACCTCTAGAGAGAATCCAGGTGATGGTGATTTAGTAAGTGATACTATTCCCTTAAAGTCATTAATAAACTAGTGCCATGGCATGGGATAAGGGTGAAGGGGAACAGTGTTCAATTTTAACCAGAGGCAAGCTAGACATTATAATGGTCATACCCTCCTTCCTGGTCCAACCATGCAGAATATTTAAAAACAAACAAAAACAAACCTTGAGAGAAGATCAACTTAAAGTTTTGCTTACTGAATCTCATGATGAAGCTCTCTTCCATAACACCCCTGCGTTACATGCAGCAATTTGCTTCCATGGGGAAGTAATATTAGGAATTATACATTGTATGCATTGATTTAAATGAAATTCAGCAGCTGGCAATGAATAACCAGTGCCATGTGACTACCTAGCTTTCCATTGCCTAACAAATGGTTCAGGTAAAAAAAAAAAAAAAATTAGGTCAAGAATCTTTAAGTGTTTCTATAAAAGGTTTCCATGAGCAGACAGACGATGATATTCCTACTGAGATAATTCTTCAGTTACTCAGTTTTTTAAAACTTTCAGTGTGCATTTTTTGGGGCAAATACATGAGGTGCTTATTTGTTGGGGGTAGGTTATCTGAATCTGCTTTTTACAGTGGCTGCACATTATTGCTCTACCTCACAATGGGATGAAGTCGCAGGGAACATCTATACCACAGAGAAAACCCGCATGGTGCAGAGTCTCAGAGCTGGGTTAGTTGACTCAGGCTTGCAGGGCTAAAAATACCTGTGTAGAACAGTCCTGCTCTGACTGAACCCTGTGCTGCAAGACTCCATCCCTCCTCTTCCCCCCTCCCCCCCCCCCCACACACACACCAGGTTTCAGAGCCTGGGCTCCCGCCCAAGCGGGAGCATCTCCACTATTGAACCCTCCAGCCTGAACCCACAAACCAACTAAGTGACCCAGGCTCTGGGACTCAGTGATGTGTGAGCTCTTCTTTGTAGGATAGATATATCCCCAGAGACTGAGAGAACAAGCACTAGGGATTTTGGAAGTGTGAAACTACCCATGTGAAGATTTGCCTTCTAGAATTCTATTTTGTTTCTTTCCTTTGTCCCTTTCTCTATAAATGTAATGCCCTAAAGCTTCCCCATAGTTCTTACAGAATATGTATAAACATTCATTAATCCATTGACCCCCTACAGTAAATTACAATAGATGGCCCATTCTATATACATCCTCCTTAGGGCTGGAACAACTGAAAACACAACTAACTGATTATATGAGATCCAACAGCCTATGAATAGAGAATGAGACAGTCACAGTCCATACCATCCTAACAGAATGATCTTGACTCTTTTTTGCGTGTTAGCTAGGGTCATGTAATGGCATAAGAATTATACAGTTTAAAAGTCCCCATTTATGTTGCATTTAAGGGGTTTTTTTTTTAATTCACACATTTTAAAGCACCCCTTATTCATTTTCTTATTCCCCCATCATTCTTGTCTCCTTTCTTTGAAGTTACACCTGTCCCTTCATTATGTGCATACATTGAAGTTACACCTACCTTTTTCCATTTTCACTCTATAAATACAGCTATCTTAAAGAGTTGTCTACATTTCTAAAGTTTCAGCCATTGAAAACATTAAGATACTTATTAGATGACTCAGTCTTAGTACTTCAGACAGGCCTGGTGTATTTAATCTTCTTGTTTGAGTCTTAAAATAGCACTGCTCCCTTGATCAGTATCTGTTAGATCACAGAACTACTTATTTCATCTACCATAGACATCAGAAGAATAAAGTGAAAAACATTTTGTTCTGATTTTTTGTCCTATACATTATACCCGCCTCCTTTTTAAAAAATAACTAACTACATAAATAAAAGCTCCAGAAGGCCTAACCACAATGACAAGGTGTACTTTTCCTGTTACATATTCCCCACAGAATGTGAAATTATTTTCACAAAAAATCTAGTGTTTAAAACTCTGAATATTAAATGTGGGAGGGGAGGGATGGTTACATTTTCCTGGTCAAGGAAAATGGCTCCGTTGCATGTGAAACTCTCAACTCACTTGGGTGAAAAATGGGACATCAGAGACAGTTTGCAAAGAAAAGATGTTGTTTGAATCATTGCAGAGGGCAAAGAAACTGTCTTCCAGTTTGATAAAAACATACCCAGTATTGAGGATAGGGGAAGAGACTACCATGAGACACTTGGGCTCTTACATCACTTTGATTTAAGTTTCTCATTGGAAGGAGATGTGGATTTAAAAAAAGAAAATCCCTGGTGTTGCTGTAACTCTACTTCATGGCATTCAGACCTCTCGAGTCTAGGGACCATACCCTAGCCCCTGCAGATCAAAGTTACATCTGCATTGTCACTAGTGAGAATTCCCCGTGTGTGAAGGAATCCCCCCATCCCCAGGTATAGTAACAGCATAGCCCTGGGTATGAGGAACAAGTGGGTCAGGGCATACTGTATTTCAGCTTTCCCCAAATGGAGGACAGCTCTGTGGACTCTAAGCTCCACTGAGGTCAAGGCCAACATTAGGTCAGTCAAGGATTGGGGAGCTTCCCCCACATGGTCATATCCAGAGACTGAGCAGAGGAAAAGATCTCAAAAAGATCTCTAAGATAATGGACAGCATTTTCTCCAATGTTTTGTAATCCAAGAAGTCTTACATGTTTCCAGTCACTTCATCAGGGTGAGTGTGGAACAAGTTGTGGTGACTGGAGGAGATCTGGCATTCAGAGTTCAAGTAATATGAACATGAACTTCTTGTAAGTTGTATTGTAGTCAAGGAAGATACAATAAGGCTTAAAAGCACCTCTTTCAACTTATTTCAAAACTCCAGTCATTGTGCTGCAAAGAGTTTGGTTTAAAAGGTATTCCTTCTAGCTTGATCTTATAACAAAGGTGAGAAGATGTGTGATTTTAAATGTCTTAGTACTGAATTGCAATTTTTTCAGCATAAAATTGAGGTATAATATTTCAGAGGCTTAGAACTTTGTAGCATGATATAATTGGGTGCCTGCAGTTGAAAAGTTAATAGAACCTTTTATTTTTCTTATTTCAAGCCTTTGTGAACACTGGAACTGACACAGTACAGTAATTCCACAGTATGACAAAGACATTTACAATATTTAAACATACAGATAACCCTTATCAAGATTAGGTACTTTCATAATAAGTCTGCTTCAGATTTTCACTGCAGAGGTAACCCAAATTTCAAAAATATGGGATAGAAAATGCAAATGAACCACAGTAGCATTACCTCACTGAGTCCAAAGCTGCAAAAATGCAGATTAAAATGCACAAACTTCATTGTGCTTGTGATTCTATCAGTATGACTTGGATGTATGCTGGCATTAAGTTAACCTGTATGAAAGACACAAAACATTTAAACAGATGAAGAGGAATGATAGTTAGACTTCTTTTGTCAATCTAATGGCTCTGAAAGAAATGAAATGAAGCTATTAACCTCTTAGTGGAAAGTTCAGATTTTTATTACAGACATCTTAGAAGCATCATTACCTTCCACTCAGTTATATTAACCTTTTAAAATCCTTTTGATTTTTGTGGTTTAAAATGTCTTCTCAAAGCAGTACTGCAAAGCATTATGTGGCTTCATTTCAGGAAGCAGAAATAGTGTATTGCCAATTACACTGATGAAAAAAATCAAGAAATATGGTTACAGTTATGTCTTACTCCAATGGCTGTTATAATTCGAGGTAATGAGTGGGCAAGCCAACTAATATAGTATTAGATTAGGTAATACAAAAGACAAAGTAAGATGAGACAGTGTGACCATACAGTGGGAAAATAGCTAGCCACATTACACATGGATGCTTTGAAAAATGCACCATAAAGTGTTTTTTTTTTATTTTTAAAGTTGTTCTGTATTATAATAAACCAAAAGTCTGCAACAGATGCTGTTTATTCTCATAAGTCAAAGAATACAATTTTAAATTTACTGTTTCTTTAAGAAAATAGAGTATTTTGATATTTATAAAGAGAACATCTGACCCTAGCTAGTGCAGGATTGGGAAATGAAATGAAGGCAATTTGCCAAAGTTAACCCCAGAAGGCCACCACCACACCTGTGCATCCACAAGTACCAGTGATTTCAGTTCCTGTTGGCCACAGATCGCAATAGGAGCTGTAGAAAGTGGCACAGATTGGCACACCGCTTCCCACAGCTCCCACTGGCTGGAAATAGCAATCAGCAGCCAATGGGAAATGCAAATGCCTGTACCTGTGGAGGTGCAGGTAAATATAGCGATGACTGCTCACCAGGGGCTAACCCTGGTGGATCATACCCAGCCTGTGAGCTGGTATTTGCCCATCCCTAAGCTAGTGACAAGTAGGAGCAAATTTTCAGTGGCTGGCACCACCTGCCATGAATCAAGATTACAGATCTTAGCACTTTATAGGGTTTGGTAGAAAACTGAGTTTTTCAAAGTATCTGCTTTGTTCAGAAAATTTCAATTTTTTGCCAAAACCAGACACTTGGAAAACAAAACACTTCTGGCCAAACCCAGAAAAAATATTTGTGAAGTGCTTATGTGGTGCCTCATAGGAGTTGTCGTTCAGGTACCTCACTTGTCCCTATTCTCTCTTTTGGCCAGGTTGCCGAGGATGACTTCCGTATCCTAAAATGCACCAAAAGAACTCTCCAAGGGTGGGGGTGGGGAAGCCAATGGTGCACTATGGAACATGGAGTACATCCAGAGAGCCTGCTCTAGAGACACAAATGGGGAGATGAAGTACCCATGCACATCCCATAGGGCAGGCATCACAGGGCATCTCCTAAATTGAAGTATTTCATGTTGGGCTTTGTTTTTTTATTCTTCAATAAAAGCTGAAATTGCCCCCCACTCTTCTTTCTTCCATTTTTCTAGCCAGCTTTTGGTGCAGTAGTTATATCTTTTATTACCTGACTGCAGACACAAACTCAAATACTTAGAGATGTAATGAAAGCATGGGCCCCCATTAACTGTGGGCACAAATTGCACTAGCAATCAGGGATATAGGGCCTCAGGACATCTGACAAATTCACACAAACAGTGCAGGCAGATACTATACACAATTCCTGATACAGCTGCATTAATACAATTCAGCCATGATAACTCCTTTTCCAGCCCTAGTAATCTGCAGGGCCAGCTTCACCCATCATCCTGAATTATGCCATTTGTGAACTGGATCAGTAATTAAGCCTGTCTACTTGCTGCATGAATTTACATTCTCCACAGGCTGGTTGAAATTTTGCCTCCCTCCGGGTACATCTACACTGTGTACCTTTAGCTTGAAATAATCTACACAATTTGAGCTATGCAAATTGAGTAGCTTATTTTGAGTTAATTTTGAAATAGCGTATTTTGTAATTTGGCTCGGTCTACACAGCTCCAAATTTAAAAATAGACCACTATTCCAAAACATCCCTTAATCCTCATGGAACGAGGTTAACTGGGATGTCAGAATAGCAAGCCTGTTATTTTGAAACCTATTCTGAGTTAATAGGAGTGCTGTCAAGATGCAGAATAGCTATTTCGGGAAACCGGAAGTATCCCGAAATAGCACCACAGTGTAGACATACCCTCAGTGAGCTTTTTCTAGTGAATCAGCTTCCTGTAATGTAGTCCCTTGGAGAAAAAAAGATTACTTTTGATTTCTAGACAGGGTGGAATGTTCTTTGTACAGCATTAGTCTATTTAGCGTGGTAAATCCCCAACCTGTTTAATAATCCTGAGATCAATGCATCGAAACTGGAATTCCTTCTTGCTCACTTAAAATGTTCTCAACCTATACTTCTTTTTTAAAGTTTTATTTATAAACTTAAATAGAGTGCATGTTAACTATCAAATTGGCAGGTTTTAACATCTTTTGGTAGGTGGATTTGTGCATGTGAAAGATATTTATAGTAGACAGGATCATTAGACCTCATGGCAGAAGGCGCACTGGGCTCCAGAAAAGAAAATCTAAGTACAGCTCCACTGTATTCATATAGATACACCAAACTTCAATGAGAACAAAAGGCAAACCAGGAATTCACAATAAAACAGATTGTCAAACTAGTCTTTAAATACATTTCTACAGGGTCTTAAAAAAGGCCTCCACCACACTGATTTCTTATGGTAAGACAGGACTTTATATCCTCAAGATGCTTGTTACCATGACTTACTCTTAACGAGCCCTCTTCCAAAGGGAGTTCTCATAACCTTCCCCCATGCAGTACAATGAGGAGCAGAGCACAATGGAAATCAATGAGCCACTGAGTTTAAAAACAAAGAAAAAAATAGTTCAATAACTGGGGCTAATTGCAGCTGCGAGGACAAACTGAGCCAACTATCCACCTCCAGTTATTGCATCAGAGAGGAAGCTCGAGGACTAATCCAATCATATCCCTGAAACAATCCCTTCCTTTACTCAGGAGAGGGGGATTGAAAAATTAACCGAAGCTCATTTTTTCACATGCCAGATTGACTGCCTTAGATACACAAATCATGTTCTCCACAGAACAGCACCACAATAGCAGTGTCACAGAGGAGCTGCTGGAGGCAGAACATGAGTGCTGCTTTCTGCCTTGCTTGTTGTGAGAAGATGGTGGACGTGATTCAGCAAAAGAGGAATAGCCATCACCTCAGGACTTCCCACCGTAACTGCTCTCAGTGGCTATTCCAGGAGCTGGGGATCACAAGAGCATTGCAGCATTTCAGCCATGTTGCTGCTGTGCTCAAGGGGAGATGCTGTATGGGGGATGAAGTATACTTCCTATGGATTCCTGGAATAGCACAAGGCAGCTTGGAGCAGGGGCTGGAATCTGGCCAGTGGAACCAAACGACACTGTCAGCTACATAGTTATGTAACTTCTATTCACCTTTAATGGGAATGACAATACATCCGTGTATCAAAGAGCAGAATTTGTCCAGTAATGCACTCTGAGTGTCAGAGGCCACCCAGCTGACAGGCTACTCACTACAAAATTGCAGTAATTTATTCTTGATCTTTATACCATAAAAGCTTTCACAACTTTGTCTGCCAAGGGGTATGAACTATTGCACCTTTCTCTGCATCATGATAGAGAGAAAGATTATTTTCATACACAAACAGCAAAAGAGAAGGTGGCTGGCAACTAAAACCTAGACTTATAGGTATACTGCACTAGTGAAGCATAAGTGAAACTTCCTGGAATATAATGGTGCTTGCAGTATAATATACCCTTTTCATCTAATCCCATTTGTAGCCAGTATAGTTGCCTGACTGTGACCCTACATGCTACTTCTATATTTATATAAAATATGCCTTGTAAAGTATCATTTGGAAACTAATACTATCATGGTCAATAATATTGTGAAACGTATGTGACAAGGCTGGCTATGAAGCTGTGAATGCTCACGGATATTACACTGTGACTAAAAGATGCTTAAAAGAAGCATGTCATGGGGTGCTAATGAACAGGTTTTCTTCAAAGGAAAGAGCACCACACTTCAGACTAGGACTGATCAAATTCAGCAGGATTGGTATTGAAAATTCAGGCAGAACACTCACAGTGTAACATTGCAGCAGGAAGCATCACATTGGAACATACCAGGGGAGACTTTAATCCCAATGGAGTCTGACCCCTACAGGTTATAGGAGACTGAACACCAGGAAATCAGTTTGCCCCTTGAAACAAAGGCAGACTTTAAGATTTAAGGGGACACACAGAAAGACTTTGGATTACCCTTCATCTGAGAAAAAAGAAAGGAAAACCAGCACCTTGGATTCTGTGGGGATCCTGATTAAAAGGAACAAAAGCAACTGCTGGGAAAGGAAGATTGGCGAAGAAACCTTGAACAAAGACTGCAGTTCGTTACATTAGGTCTTAGCCATTAGAAAGTGTATTTTTACATTTGTTCTATCTTTATTCATTTTATGTGGTATCACTTACCCTATGTCCTTTCGTAATACGCTTGTTTTATTTTACTGTAAACCAACTGAAAGCTGTGTTTGAAGGGGGGTAGGTTTATCCCCAATTAAATTAATGTAATGTTCTGATTCTTTAAAAGAGCAGCAAACTTAGTACAGCCTGTGAATGTACAGTGACAGAAGCTGGAGTTCACTGATTTGTTACCTGCTAGGCAAGGTTTGGGCTGGAAGAGCCTTGAGGAGTTTGCGGTGAAGACAAATTTGTGTGATAGTTTTATTTCCTCACTCTCCCTGAGGCAGAGAGATAACACAATGACTCACAGCTCTGGATGTTCCCAGCAATGAGTTACACTGATTAAAATCCACAGATCACCATTAAAAGGGGTTCATCTTAGCATGGTGGGGTTCCTACACAGTTCCAAAACACAATTAAGCAGCACGTGATGAAAATTCTTTCACTTTTTATTAACAACATGTACCCCGTAACCCAACCCTTTACCCAAAGTTTGATTGTTCCTAGGGTTTCTTGCTTAAAGCTGTCCATCCTCAATCTGTAGATCCTTCTTTTCTGATGACAATTCTCACACTTCCCTTTTATTCAGAAGGGTAAGTTTACCTCTGGCAGTGACTCATCATGAGCCAATCAGCACTTCCCAGTAGGTGTGCAACATCTGCCAAGAAGGCAGGTTACCAAGGGAACACAGCCAAGTTATTACTAAACCAATTTTCCCAGATACCTGGAAACAAACCTAAGAACCCAAGAGAGCAGACATTTCTCTAGATAATGAGTCAGAAGAGTAAGATTTCTAGACATCCATGGCAATGAATGTCTAGTTTGACTTCCCACACTTAGGAAAACTCTTTTCGCTTAAGGTTCAGATTCCAGAATAAATAGAAAAAAATATCTTCTGTGTTCACCTTTCCTCTGGCAAACTAAGTTTCTGTGTCAAGACAACCTAGAGAGATGAATCAATGATCTCTGTGAAAGGCTCCTGCAAAACTAGCAAACAAACAGGTGTTATGTAGGATGGCCATCTTTCATCCAGCCACACACAGAGGCTTTCTAGCCTTCAACAACCCTTTTTGCCTCCTGAATGCAGAGGTAACAAGTTCTACTCAGAAGAGGGTTGCATTTGTTTGGAAATTCATTAGCTATTCCAGTTCATCCTTTTCAGAACACTGGATAGCAGCCAATCCTCACACAGGTGTGCCTTTCATGCTTGAAAAACCACTCCCCCATAGAAAGCATTTCAAGTTCTGAATGAGACAAAGATCATTTATGAGACAAAGGTCACAGACTGTAAACTGTCCACATGTTGAAAACACAATTAAAAATAATTGAGTCATAAGTATGATAACAAATAGCGTTCATGTTACTCTGAAGACTTAACAGTCTGGTTTTGTTTTTTGGAAGAAAATCTACTGGAACTTTATACTCCTCATACAATGAGGTTTAACAGTTATTTTGAGAGAAGGGTTTTCTCTCGAAATAAAGATGCTACACGGGGCATTTTATTTCGCAATAATGCAATTTCAAAATGGCAGCCAGACGAGATTATGCTAATTAATTGTGGGATATTTAAATACCACACTTCATTAGCAATTTCGGTACACTACATTTGCATCCCTATCTCAAGATAGGGAGCAAGTGTAGACATACCCTAAATGAAAATTTATAAACAAACAGGCACCTCTGTGTTTTTGCTCACTCTGCCCCTCCTGCTTGCAAAGGAGCACCCCATTAACAACCACAAGGCCACAGGTTTGTCCTGCTTCAAATTCCTCCTTTAAACTCTCCTTGGATGTGATGCCCCTGAAACATCTGGCAATAGTTTGGTAGCTGGGATGCTGAGAGCATAGTCTACCATAATAACTTCTTGTTTTCTTGTGCTCTAATGTTATACTAGGAACGTACATTTCTTTAACCATGGACCAGGCTTTTGTTCTGTGTTTGTGCAAGTCATAGCACAATGGGGCTCCTAAGTGCTACAAAAATACAAATAAATAAAATAAGATTAAATGAGCAGAGTCAGGAAAAAAGATAATCCCCCCTCCCCCCATTAAAAAAAAATCTAAAAATCAGAATTTGACAGGTGTCCACCAGCACTGTAGTTGGTTCAAAAACTGGAGAGGAGTGCAGAAGGGACAATTCAAGTAATGGGGGTTTAATTTTTCAAAACATGATTGAAATGTTGAATTACAATATATTTCCATGGGTTGAATCCATGCCCTTTTCTAGGACTGCACCCTGATGTACTAGGAAGACTTGTATGTTCCAGTGACCCTAAGAACTATGTCGGTGGAGTTGTAACTCCTCATAGGGCCTCCAAAGCTAAACAGGTCAAAAAGGCAGAGACCAGATGAAAAGCAGTCCATCAGTCCTCTAGGTTGGGGCTTGAGCAACAGATCCAAGCACCTATCTTCACAGAAAAGTAATAAAAACCCATAAGGTAGCCAAACCTGACAAACAGCATGGTAGACAGGGAGGAAAGATCCTCATTCATACTCAAAGCAACCTCTGACAGCCCAGAAAGGATTTGCCTCATTAGTTCAATCCAAATCTTATCATAATAGTGGGTCACATCCATCAGTGTTAGATATGCTACCATTAAATTAATTTTTTTTTAAATTAAGTTTTCATGAAAGGTGCTGGCTTGACAGCTTGTGAGGATGAAGTTACTTGTTTAGATACAGAATAGGAATGGCATAGGCAGTAGCTAAGCAAGCTTCCCCAAACATCACTACCCTGATCCAGTCCTATTTGGTACCAACCATCACTGGGGTTAGGAGAAAAAGTTTAGTCTTGTCTCTGTGCCTATTTAATTCTTTGGCCTCTGTGGGAAGACTGGCAATAAGGATGCCAATATATAGTGATCATTTGTCATGTGGGGGTACTTTTTCCACTTGAAGCTAAATAGATACCAAACACTCACTTCAGATTAATAACCAATTACTGGAATCTTGACATTTTCAAAGAAGTTTCAAAATTTAAAATAAAAAAAGATGACATTTTTCAGGTTTTATTTAAACATGACTTTTTTCTTTTTGGTCAATAATTTTCACAACTCCCTCCTCAGCCACCACACTTTTTGGGGAGCAGAGGAACAGGCTTAGCATTACAGCTAACAAAGAGTTCTAAATACTGACCTATAGTTACAAGCACCTTCAGGCATAGAGGTGCCAACAATGAACACACACTGATGGATGTCTAACATAAGCATTAGAAAACAGGACTGTGTCTGGTCCCTAAAATGTGTATCACAAAGGAGGAGGGGAACAGAATGCTTTCCCTCTGTTTTCCTTTTTCAGTTATATAGAATTGAATTCTAATTTTCAGTTACTTAAGTGTCCCCACACCCACCCCTTATTTTTCTACTCCTTTCCATCTTTCCAGCAGATCAGATCATTCCAGAGAGCCACACAGAGGGAGCTCTTCATGCAGATCTTCCATGTTCTGCAGGGAGTGGGAGGGGCTGGGAGTTTGTGGACAAGGGGAGAAATTGCTCTCTGTGATACCATCCCTTGCTCTGTCCTTAAATTCCTTGCAGAAATTCAGACTTGAGGGAATTCAGTTGAGTTGTATTGCTCCTGAGTACCCTACAGAAGCTATTCATTAGCTGAAGAGGAGATGCCACTTGAGACAGTGCTACTATGGAGGATGGAATCCAGAAAGGCCACAGATGACTCCACTCTCTGTATGGTGGTGGGGTAGTTCCCTTTAAAGCAGATCCCCTAGATCTCTGAGGGTATGTCTACACTGCAACACTATTCCAAAATAACTTAGTCCTCGTCTACACAGCAGGCAGTTATTTTGAAATAGTGTCAAAATACTGTCAAACTGGAGGACTTCTTACTGACTCCCGTGACCCTCATTGTATGAGGCATAAGGGAAGTCGGAGGAAGAGTGCTCTATTTCGAAATAAGTGCTGTGTAGATGCTCCCTGTTTTGAAATAAGATACATTCAAAGAGTTGACATAGCTCAATTTGCGTAGCTTATGTCAAGATAAGCCCTGCAGTGCCTACACACCCTAAGTGAGAGTGTACTCAGAAATTCACAGCCTTCAAGTCTCTCAGAGGGGAAATATTCTGGAAAAGCTTCATGAAAGAAAGAAACTTTACAATTTCCTGCCCCTTTGGGCACCATATTATTCTCTGTGTGGGTGCAAGTAAGCTAGGTCACTGTCTGGTATAAACCAGAGTGACATAGTTTTGAAATATCTTTAAAATAGGATTTCCTGTATTGTAGAACAGTATTGTTTGCTCTCCCAATGGTTCCCACTGCACTTTATGGCTATGATTCTCAAATATGTTTTTAAATTAGTATAAGTGTTCTCTGATTACAAAAAGTATTAATTACAAAATATACCTGAACTCATTTGTATAACAAGATTATAAGAAAGAGCTATGTTTTACAAGGCAAAGTACAAAAGCAATCATATTCTGTAATTTGTGTTACTCTTGAGCATTGACCATAGCATGGACCAATAAATAGAAGTGCTGGCACTGAATATTTCTGTAAATTATTTTCAATGTACTTAAGGAAGGAAGGAAATTGAAGAAGTCAAAGGTATGGTTTTTAAACACAGGGGTGTATGACTGCAACTGAGATGAAAATAAAAATTTCTTTAGCCGAATCAAATAATTTTTGCAGTTCAGTGTTCAGTTGACTTTTCCTCTCTTTTTTTTCTTTCAGCATGTAATGGCATGGAGACTCACTGGTGTAGCACCTCCTGCTGGTCACTCTAAGAATTAGCTCTGACTCTCAGCAGGGTGCCCTCTTCTGGCTGGTATCTTCCCTGTCATCACTCTGCACTTTGTGCACCCTCTAGCTCTGGACCCACATCGCTCCCAGGACCATGATGTCCTCTTCAGGACACTGCCCTCTGGCAGTGCCTACTACTCCAGTCTCTTGACCCCTTCTTGGGGTATCAGCAGTCCTCAGTCCTCTGGGGCAACCTGCAGCCTAAGTCTAGCCCTCACCTCAGGACTGGAAAGGCTGCACTAGATGCAGTGCAAGGGAGAAGGGAGGGACCCAAGCCTGCACACTACTCTCGAGTCCCGACCCAGGGACCCTCTGGCAGCAGCCTTGTCCTACTCTCCTCTACTGCCTTCTGTTCCCTGAGCCACTTTCCCTGCAACTCCTTAGCCCTTATGTCAAGGCCGACAGCCTAGCTGGTATCAGGCCAGAAACTCTCTTGCTCTGCTCCCCCCCAAGACTGCCCAGCACTGTTCTATCCAAAGTGCCTCTCAGGGAACTGGTCCTGTACCTTCCCTGGTCGGAGCCAAATTGCTCACTGCTCTGCTGGGCAGCTCCTTATAAACAGGGCTGCCTCAGCAACTCGCCTTCTGATGGGCTCCACCAGAAGCCCATTCCTTATTGGCTGGGGCTCTGCACAGGCTCCCTCCAGCCTGCGCTTTCACCCTTTCTGGCCAGAATGGGGCAGCCATCCCACTACACAGCACTGCCCTCCCTTCCTTTTGCAGCAGGAGCTAGAAGCAGAGTTACCACAACAGAGATTTTCCTTTCACAGTAATGCCAAGCTGGATCAGAAATTAGCCATATGATATTTCTTCAATTTTATAGGCTGAAGCAGTATGGACAGTCCTGATGACTATGCCCTACAATTATAGGGGGGATTACTATAAAAGGAGAGAAAACTGGTCAAGTACTCAAAGAGTAGTTATCAATGTGTTGATATCAAACTGTAATTATTTAGTGAGGTCCCACAGGAGTCAAGACAATATTTTCACTAATGACTTGGATAATGGAGTGGAGAATATGCTGATAAAATTTACAGCTGAGAGGGGTTGTAAGCACTTTAGAGGATGGGATTAGATTCAGACTGACCTTGACAAATTAGAGAATGCATCTGAGCTCAACAGGATGAAATTCAATAAAAACAAGGGCAAAATACTCCACTTAGGATGGAGGGGAAAAAAAACAGAAGCAAAACTAAAAAATGAACAATAGCTGGCTATGTGGTAGTATTGTAGAAAAATAGCTGTGCATTACAGTGGATTACAAAATTAAATAAAAGTCAACATGAGGTAATTGTGAAAAAGGCAAGTGTGTGTGCGTGTGTGTATTAATACATAAGATGTGGGAGATAAAACTGTCCTACTATGATTAGCATAGGTGATGCCCCAGCTGAAGGATGGTATCCAATCATAGAAACATTTTATGAAAAATGTGGGCAAACTGGAGAGAATCCAGAACAAAAAAAAATGATAGTTTTAGAAAACCTGATCTATGAGGAAAGGTTAAAAAGACTAGACATATTTAGTCCTGAGGAAAAAAAAGGACTGAGTGAGTCCCAGGTAACAGTCTTCACATATGTTAAGGGCTAGTATAAAGAGGACAGTGATCTGTTGTTGTTCATGTCTACTTAAAGTAGCACAGGAAGTTCTTAACTTAATCTGCAGCAAGGGAAATTTTAGGTTATATATTAGGAAAAGTTGTCTAACCCTAATGACAGGTAAGCACTAGAATAGGCTTCCATGAATGATTGTGGAATCCCCAACTTACAAACAGGTTGGACAAACACCTGGGCAGATGGTTTGGGTTTATTTGGTTCTGCTTCAGTGTGGGGGAGGGACTAGACTGGACGATCTCCCAGGGTCCCCTTCCAGCCCCACATTTTTATGAGCATTTAAACTTTAATCCTTTACCCAGCCATCTGAACTGCAAAGTCCTTTCCTCACTAACATCAAGTTTACAAAGAAAATATTTTCAGAGGATGGACAGGGTTTCCATTTAAGTCAATGGCAAGACTCCCACACTCTTCCATGGGAACCGTGTACAGAATAAGGATGTATTTTATTAGTCTGATTACATAAAGTGTAATTATACTAATGAATTTAACAGACAACTCGAGATTCCGAAAAGAGTACAGATTGTGGCATGTGTGGCTGACAACAAATGTAGAAAAACTTAACAGAACAGGCAAAACATTGCCTACAAAATCCAATGTTTTTAAAAACATGTTTTAAATTAGATGTGCCATATTAATTCATTGCTATTTTGGAAAGTAAACTAATTTATTCTGAGAGCAAGCATCAAAACTGGTGGATTGCAGAGGAGGAAGTCTTTTGCCACTCTCCTCAATGAGGTAGTATTAGATTATGTGGTTCCTGACATTTTCTAGGGAAAGAATGCTTACTTATATGTAAACTACAAACAGCTTGTGTGTGCATAATTTAAGTATGAGCACACACACTACTACCTATTGTATATCACTTTCTTTATATAGGTAGCGATGTCTTACCTCACAATCAGCAACACGAATGGCATTAAGTAATAAGTGACCATAGTTTATCCATGTCCAAGTCATTGGTGAGTGTCTTGAGAGGACCTCAAGACTGTTCAAAATGGAGATAATCCAGCATGGTTTCCTTAAAAAGAAACACTTCATTAATACACAAATTGCTTTCTTTCTTTAGCACCAACTGGTCTATAGAGAAGCTTAAAAGACAATCAACTTAAATTTAAAGCTGCTGTGACCAAACATTAGGGCCCTCTCACACTGTTCAGGGTAGCTAGGATAATATGGATCAAAAAGTGATGTCTGTTTCTCTCAGAAGCCAAAAATATGCAAGTGGTACCCAATTAGTCATCTTCCTCCCATCATAGGCAAACCACTCCTTACTGGAAAAGAAGTTTAATACCAGTGTAAACCACTGGGAACACTTGTGTACACAAGCAAGATGCCTGACAAGTGCAGGGAGAACTAAATGTTTCTAGGAAGGGTCAGCTTGGTCTACACTGGAGAAGTGTCTCTAGAAACTCTACCTGGTTTTGAAACTGCTTAGAGCAGCCTAACTTATTCTTCTACTCATTTACTCCTCATTAGCCAATACTACACAATACTCTTCACTTTATTTCCAGTTACACAAAGAGGAAGTATCCTCTACCTAATTGAAGTCAAAACACAGCTCTGCTTAAAAATATATGTGCAATAAAGCCTTAGGTGATACTGTCTTGTGTTTACAAAAACCAAGATGCAATGACGGCAGAATTGCTAAAAATAAAGTCAGACACCTCGTCTTGGCTCATTTCTGGTATTTAAAAAACACACACCACCACCTCTTCAAACCCATTTCATTATTCAGATATATATTTCCCCTATTAATGTTTTTGTTAGCTTCCATGGACTTTTGGTACAGCTTTTGGTGACATTAGTGTCATGTGTAACATTCTGTGCAATGAGCAAGGTTCTTATACAAAATTCACAGAGCTAGTTTCACAAATATGTTAAATTCAGTAAATGCTCAAAAACAAAAAGGGAGAAAGGATTCCTCAGTGGATCCTGAAATGGGAAAACAGGCTCCCCAGCCATTTGTCAATTCTAACTAAATCTTCTGACCATTTCAGAGTTGAATCCAATGTCAGACTTTTATAAACATTAGTAGGTTAGATACTTCTATAACAAAAATTAGGGCTCTACAAAAATCTTTATATAGAATAAGGGGATTTTTATTTTTTCCCCCTCTCACTACAAAATAGTGTGAATCCAAATATATTTCTTTCAAAAATTGTAGTGATGTTTTATTAAGACTCAAAATATAAATATTTTTCTGGTGTTTCATACATAAGCATAAGAATTTCAGACAGATTTTATGGCTACACTGTCCATGTTCAACCCATTTTGCATCAAATATGCAGAATTCAAATCCTATATGAATTTTAATTTGTATTGTTTTTGCCACTTATACATTTCTGAGAAATGTTTAAAATGCCTATTGAAATTAAAACTCTCATGTTACCATATAATATAGTGGCACCATAGATGAAAAGATACTGTCCTTGCTTTCTCCTCCTCTACAGCTTTACCTCTCATTCTTCATCTGCAAAAATTCTGCTAAATCCTGTTTTGTGTTTTTCTTAAGTACAGCTGACAAAACCTTCCAAACTGTATGCTGTGGAGAAGTGAATTAATGTATTTACCTTATGTCACAAATCAAAACATCTTTCAGTCTGCCTCATGTAAGAACAGGGCTGCTACTACCAAAGAAAGTAATTAAGAACATAAGACGGCGACCAATAACAAGTGCTTCGGAGGGAATGAATAGAACAAAATCATCAAGTCATCCATCCCTTGTCACCCATTCCCATCTTTTAACCAGCAAAAGCTGGAGACACCATTACTGCCCATCCTGGCTATTAGCCATTGATGGACCTATCCTCCATGTATTCATCTACTTCTTTTTTGAACCTGCCATAGTCTGAGCTTTCACATCACCCTGTGTCAAGGAGTTCCACTAATTGACAGGGCATTGTATGAAGAAATACTTCCTTTTGTTTGTTTTAAACATGCTGCCTATTAATTTCACTTGCTGACCCCTAGGCCATGTGTTATGAGATGGTGTAAATAAAACTTCATCATTTACTTTCTTTACCCGAGCCATGATTTTTTTAGACCTCTCTCAAGTTAGCCCCTTAGTTGTCTCTTTTCTAAACTGAAAAAATCCTAGTCTTTTTAAGCTTTCCTCATAAGAAGCTGTTCCATACCCCTAATCATTTCTGTTGCCCTTTTCTGAAGCTTTTCCAATTCAAATATGTCTTTTTGAGATAGGGTGACCACATCTGCATGCAATAAACAAGATGTGGGTGTACCATGGATTTTTATATGCAATCATAAACAATATAATATTCTTGGTCTTATTATCTATCCCTTTCTTGATGATTCCCAACATTCTGTTTACTTTTTTACTGCTGCTGCCCATTTTGGATAGTTCTCTGAAAACATCCACTCAGTGAAACAAAGATCTCCTTCTTGAATGGTAACAACCAATTTAGGCCCCATCATTTTATATGTACAGTTAATATTTTGTTTTCCAGTGTGCATTATTTACATTTATTAATATTGAATTTCATCTACCATTTTGTTGCCCAGTCACCCAGTTTTGTGAGACCGCTTTGTAAATCTTCAGTCTGCTTTGGATTTAACTGTCTGGAGTAGGTTTGTATCATGTACCTATTTTGAAAACTGACCAGGTACTCCAGCCCTATGTTTCCTATCTTTTAACAACATACTGATCAATCAGAGGATCTTCCCTCTTATCTCATGACAACTCACTTTGCTTAAGACCCCTTGGTGAGGGACCTTGTAAATGGCTTTCTGGTAATCTAAGTACATTACATCCATTGTATCCCCCTTGTTCATATGCTTACCAAAGTACCAGATCATTCTGTATAACAGCCCTGCCCTCCTCACTATTTAGCACTCTATCAATTTGTGCCTCCTAGACGTTGTTGTGGTAGGGGAAGAAGCCCTATGCTTCTGAGGCTGCCCTGAGACAGCTGCGCTTCCAGAGGTTTCTGGCTGAAGTGCTTTGTCAAACAAAATAATGCGGAGCCTCATCTCTCTGTCCCGTCTGGCCCTCGCACTCAGTTTTATGCAATGTGGGCATTTTTGAAGGAAATGGGTCTCTCCCAGACAGCAAATGCAGGAGGAATGGCCATCGGAGGCAGGCATTGCCTCTCGGCAAGTGTCGCATTTTTTAAAACCCAAGGGGGATGGCATTTCTTCAAAATATTAAACTGGATTTTGGTTTTTTTAAGATGAAGAAGCCAACTAGTTAGGCTTTATTAACTATGTACACTACTAACTATAGGAAACTTGAGGGAAGATATTAAAAACAGGATTAAAACTTGGTTATCAACAGGGAAAAAAACACCTCTTTTTTTTGTACTAGGGGGATAACGAGAGGGATATTCGGGAGCAAGGGGGAAGAAACTAGGAAGAGAACAAGCTCACGCAGAAGTAAGAGGAAGAAGGTTGAGGAGATCAGTTCACTCCGTCTGCAGCCTGAGGCGGTTGAGAGGAACTGGCGGGGGGCCGGACAGCGCGAGCACAGAAAAGAGCGCGAATGCCACGAGACGCTGCCATGCATGCGTGGTCCGGCCGAGTACTGCTACTGAAGAGTCTCCGATCTGCGGCACTGCGGCGAGCCCAACACCTACTGTGGAGCACCCACAAGGACTCCACTCGAAGAAGAATCTGCATTTTTTCCTATTCAACACCATTGGGTTTACCTATTACCTGGATTAGCTACTGCCTCATCTGAGGAGGCAGTCCTTCCAAACTGCTTATGGTTAATGAAATAAAGAATTTATCATTTTGGCTCACTGTAACAGAATTTACTAACATACATGGAACTCGAAGAAAAGAGATTTGGGTTCCTTTAAAGAACAAAAACAAAGCTTAATACATTTTAGCTATTAATTTGGACTCATTATGGAAAAACAACAGTATAGTTTAAAAAAACCCCAAATACCTCTTTCCTTGGTCCTTGTGAATGTGGGGAAGAGCAACTTCCACATCTTCCAGGTGGGCTAATTTGGAGCAGTCTTGAGCAGCAAATCAGAAGTGGCAGAAAACCATTCCAAACATCCTCTCTCAGTGACAGCAGACATCTTCATTGCTACACATAGGCCTGGAGCCTTCCCTAACTGGAAGACAGCTACTTCCTAACATATTTGCAAAATTGCTATTTCAGTTTTTCACTGAATGTGTAAAACTGCTTACTATTATGAGAATGTGAAATTAAATCCTATCGTTACTCATGGGTAGGGGAGAGGAAGTTGTCACGTTAACAATTGCTGGATGAGTTTAAGTCCTATTTGTGGGGATAAAAATCTCAAATCAGGAAAAAAAAATCATTAACCTACAACTGCTTCAATATGAAAAATTAAGCAAACTATTCTACATTTAAGAAATTGTGGGTTAACCTAATTTTGCTTAGGGTTTTTTGTTTGTATTACTTTTAAACCAACAGATCCAGCTACAGCACGTCAAAACTTTCTTGTTATATAGAAGTTGTTTTACCTCATACCCCTTTTTCCTTGAGTTTATCATTCCAACTTTAACACTCCATTACATACGTTTTTATACTTCATTTTAAATTAATACGAACTTACCATTCCCTAAAAACTTCTTCATACATCCATGCAACATACCTGCTATGGCAAAACTCCAGCTATTCCCTATGTGTCTCATGCTATTGGTGGATAGTGTTAACTTCAGAGGCTTGCTGTGGCCCTCCATACAGTCCCTTTCTCTTTACTAGGGGCACGAGTCGCAGCCTACAGAGCCACACTCATTACAGGCTAGCTCATAAGTTTGGAGTAAAATCCTCTCTGGAGTCCTGACCTCCTTTCTCATGGCAGATTTTGAGATGTTGTGGGGAGGTTTTGGGGGAACCCAGGCCCACCAACTACTCCAGATTCTGGCCCAGGAACCTTAAGGCAGTGGCAACAGGCAGGGTTACTGCCTCCCTTGTTCTGGCAGCTTTTCCCTAGGCCACTTTGCCAAATGATCCCCCAACCCCAATACCGTTCTTTTGGTACCCACTCATCAGTCCTCAGTTCACACCCACCCAGCTCTTCTACACCGCACTGCCTCCTTCCTGTCCATCACTCTATTTCTTCTCCCTTCCTTCCCTGGAGGAGACCTTTTAAAGCACCACCACTGACCTTAATTAGCCTGTAGGTTCTAGCAAGTTCTAATTGACCCCAGGTGCCTGTCTAATTATACTGGACTTAGGCTTGCCCCTCCCCGCCCCTTTTGTTTTTAACCCAGGAAAGAGAAAGCTGTTCACCCAACCTCCAGCATGTCTTCCTTCCATGAGTGAGTGGCAGACGTCTGGTCTGGATCTGGATCTTTCACACCGCTTACAAACACACAAAAGTACCTATAAACTAATCAAATATATCTTCTATGGGCTTGGAAGGAAGAAAGGTTGTTATTAGTGTCACAGTTCCTGGTAACTGTATCTGTATTCCCCGTCTGGTCCCTTGTGGGCATGTTGTTAGGCATCTGGCTCCTCAGCCATCACCTCACTTGGAGACTTGCATCTCTTCTACTCCTGACTGGTAGTTTTCCAAACTGCACAGTTCCATGCCTATGCTGTGATATGCCAATCAAAGCTAGGCCCCCAGAAAGGCCCACATCTGCGTTTTGCTTTCTTTCCAGAGTCTATGAACAGCATAACTGCCTGCAGTTACAAGTTACCACAGGGCTCTTTCTGAATACGCATGTTTACTTCTAAGATGAAAGCATCAAAGAGCACACAAATACACAGGAGACCCTACATGCATATGCTAAAAAACACCCTTACTAGCAGTCACTCCCACCTTCATCCTCAGGCTTCGGGAAAGGTCAGTCCTTCAAAACTCACAACTGGGTTTTTCCTGTTATTACAGCTTCATAACCATCTCTGCTTCAGAACCAGAACCACTGTAAATAACTCACTCTTTCCTTTATATAGCTTGGCCCTTTAATCCTGGCTTCATGTAAAAGGTGATCAACAGACACTGGCTCATTCCTCAGGGCATATTTTCAAAAGGCTGGGGTTTGGCATAACCAGAGATGTGGAATTTGCATTCAACTCTCCTTAGACATTCTGCAGGAAAAGCATTTAAAACTGTTCTAAAGTCCATTCTCGTATGGAACATTTTCAGTATGGTCCTTTGAAACTTCAGCTCCCACATCTGTCACATCTCTTCCTTCCCTGCAGGCACGTCTACGCAGCAAGGCTAAAAGCCAAGATAAGCTATGCAATTTGAGCTAGATCAAGTGCATAGCTTAAGTCGAAATAGCTTATTTCAGCTTTTGGCTCTGTCTCCACAGCAGGAAGTCTGAGAAAGAGCACTGTTCCTCCAACTTCCCTTACTCCTCGTACAATGAGGGTTATAGGAGTCGGAGAAAGAAACCCTCCAGCTTAATTGCCTGCTGTGTAGATGCAGACTATGTTATTTCAGAATAATGTGTTATTCCAAAATAATGCTGCTGTGAAGACATAGCCGGAGAGACAGCATACAATCCTGGCCCACAATAATACATAAACCACTCATTTAGCTTAATTCGATGATTTTAAAATATTTGGCAACATTTGGATACTACAGTAAGAAAAACCACAAATATCTAGAGATAGAGATCAGCATTTCCTTTGTATGAAGCTAGTGTCCCCAAAACACTCTGCAAATGACATGGGAAGAAAGCAGCTGCTACTCCTGTTATTGCTGCTACAGCTCAGTTCCCTTCCCCTCATTTGCAAAAATGGATTTCATCTTCCAAATCTCCTCCCTCACTGCACAAAGCTTGATTATTAATTATTTATTATTTTGAGGGTGAAAGGACATAGCCTCTAGCTTATATCAGATTCCCATATTGTGCCCACGAGTGTTTCATTTTGTATTTCCCTCTACAACATAGTAGATACAGATCTGTTCTCTCAGACAAGCCAACAGCTCCTTATCGATGACACCTCTGAGCAGGCTCATGTGTATTCATTTTTGTAAGCCTATAAACAGAGGCACATTTTCTATAGCACCAAACCAAAGGAAAATTAAGACGGGGATATAGTATTGTCCATACAAAGCACAATAGAAAAATCTTGGAGAGAAAAGTTGGATACTAATTTCAATCAGCAATATGTCGTAAACCCCAGCTATGTGCAGCCCTTAGAACTTTAGGACCAAAACTAATGATTATGTTAAGCACCTCAATTGACTTGGTGAATTTACCCCTTTCATCATGATGTAGCTTTTTAGACATGCACTGTAGTTTGACAAGCCAATTTAAACACTCAAAAATGGAAAGACTGCTGATTTTTGTCCTTTCCACTTGCATATGTGATAGCTCATTGAGAATCCCATTGAAAAGACTTGAGTCTCATTATATGTTGATTATGTCTGTCATCACAGTATACACTCATTCTTCCCCCTACTGCATAACTATAGCTCCCTCATGGCCAATTTGGAGTCCATTTTATGGGGTGGCTCCAGCTAAAGAAAGGCACACACAGGAATGCACCTCGGAAACTCCCTTTGACCTCAGGGCCCCTGTTCCAACCTCCCCTCCAGAGTAACAATGCCCAGACATGCTGGAATTGTTCAAAAAATAGAGGAAAGGGATGAGGTGAATGGGAAAAGATGCCAGAAAAACATATGAGAGCAGTAAAACAGGGTTATATCCAACACAAGGACCCATGGGCCCAGTGATATCACCATATAAAAAGATATAGATGAGCAACATCTCTCAACTCAGAGTTTCAGTGTGGCAGAGAGTCTTGGGGGTTTTGGTCATCTTTGGTTCCAGTAAACTTGCCCTATCAATGTTCTCTTCTGTCTCTCTCCACAAATCCAGAGTGCGCAACAATTTCCGCCCTTATTCTCAATGCAAAGTCACAAGCCCGAGTACTCCTAGCCCCATACAGTTCTTGGTGATGGTGACACTAGCTCTGGCAACAGTTTATCTTTCTCAGGTGATTCCAACCCAGTGTTGTGTGCTCCTCCTGCCCTGGGACATCCTAAGTCAGTTGATCTATCCTTTAGGCTCATTTCTGAATGCTTCAGGACATGAAGGCCTACTTGTTATGAGCACACTTGCCTGTAGCTGCAGACACCCAAGGGCCTCTCCCTCTCTCAACACAGCTCGCCCTGGAACAACCAGCATTTACTCTCCCTGATGATGGGCTTTTAAAGGTGCTATCACTAAATCCTTCATGTTACACCTGCTTTTCCTGTGGACCACAAAGCAATATGACTATGTTCCATTCATTTCCTTGTTCATATGCAAACATAAATGGTAGCAGCACAGCTCTAGCAATGATGTTGAGTGCGTTTGTGCACCCTCCACAGCAGCAGAGCACCGAACATTGTGGTAGTTACGTAAGTAAGTTCTCAGTAACTAAGTGGCAATGTATTACTTAAAAGCAGTGTAATAAAGTGGTGGGGCTTCCACACAGAGAGGAACTCCTCACTGGGTCCTGGTAGGTGGAGCCAGACCATGCTCATCCCTCCCACCGGAAGTCAGTGGTGAGACAAGAAGTATAAAAGACCGGTTTGGGAGTTCATCTGGGTGGCAGCTGCTGGAGGAGCCAGCTATCTCCTACCCATTCCTGAGCTGGAAAACTGCTGCAGGCCCTTGCACAGATGAGGACTAGCCAATGTTGCTGGACCCATATCCTGGCCAGACCACAAAGGAATTACCAGGACTGCTGCAGGCCTTCTATCCTGATGATTTGGCGCACTCTGTATTCACTCGGGTGTGCCCCAAAGGGGAATTAGAAAAAGGTCCTGGGGCAGCCAATCCCAATCTGCTTGCAGTGCTGCAAGAGGTCAGTGTGTTTTTTTTTTTTTTTATCAGGCTCACCACTGAGCCAATGGCATGGTGATGTAACACTGGAAGGCCCTAGGCTAGAATGCAGTGGAGTGTATGGGCTTGCCTTGGTGGCAGTCTCCCCTCTCCAAGAGCCAAGAAACCTTCATTTGTCAGCCATCTGCAAGAGCTAAGATGCTCAATCCCCTTGCTGCTCATCCCTGAATCCAGGCCTGAGCTACAGACTTCCCCTGACTCTTGCTGGCCTGCCTGACTAAGGGTCTGGACTCATTAACTGTGTTTATTGTTCACACTCCTGAAAACTGGCCTTGGTAGAGACTTTGGTTGCCCACTAATTTCCTATGGTGGGGGAACAGGCGAGTGTGTAGTGTGGCGGTGTGGGCTCCCATGGATCCAGAGAGAGAGAGGAACCCCTCCGCCAGACCACTACAAGCAGCAATTTAAGAACAAAAGTTTCTGAGCAGGTCAAAATGTGTGACTAAGCTACTTGTCAGTGTGTCCCTTTTAATGCTGACCTGCTTGTTTTACAGCTGTACTGGATTAATTATTGACATTTATACAAATTATATAGTATCAGCCTCTGATATTAAAATGTTCTCTTTTATTTGGTGTAAATAAAAACGTACTGCTTGTGAGTGGTGCCAGGCTAACAGCCCTGCTGACTGAGATGCTTTGTTGAAGTGACTGAGGCACAGCACAAGAAAAAAAACCCAAAACAAACAACGAAAGCTGTTCCTTTGTCAGTCTCAACCAACGTTCAGTCCCCCTACCCATATAATGTCCAGGCACTGTTTATAGAGGTGTTAGTTGTGGTGGCAGCTTCTGAAATATGATGCAACCACTGGAAATTGGACAGTAGCCATGACTTCATTTCACATGAGTGATATCATCAGTACTATGAGAATTGTAAAAGAGGCTACTCTTACCTGGCCATATCTTCTCTGAAAGTAATTCAACCAAAGAATCCTTAAAACTCTTACCCACCTTTACTAAAAGGCAATCAGCATTAGGCAGCCAAGGTTTTGGCTTTGTTGTTGTAATTGCTTCATTACTTTATCTGGTCTAATCGGGTTTTCTTTTTGGGGGGTGGGGGGAGGTGAGTCTTCTTAATGGTCTCTTAAGATAAGTTTCACCATTTTCTTCTACATGTTTCACAAGTGACAAAATATTGGGGCAATGAGCAAAATGCTACCTCCATTGTTTATCACAGCTTGAAATTATGCTACGTACAAAATTGCACAGCTCTTGCAAATCCACCTTTATGCTTAGATTATTTACAACTTGTTGATGTATATTCAGGGACATTCTCTGAAATGTCAATCAAGTGATAAATCTGCTTTTAATTACTATCAGATCATCACTGCCTTTGCTACCATTTTTAGTTCTCTGATTTTTTTTCCTTACTGACCCAAAGTAAGCTATATTTTTAATAATACAGCAATTGAATTGTAAGTGCATTATGCAACGATGCCTTTGTGATGCTCTTTGCTATGACGTTCATAGTTATGAAACTACAAATATAGCCACTTCTTCATTTCTAATTGGAAAGGAAGCAGCACAGAATGAAAGCACAATGCAGATGAAGAACATGTAGTATATGACTTAAGTAGATGCACAAGGTTTCAGTTGGAAGATAACGCCCATTTCAGTGTGACTAATTAAATTTGGATTTCAACATGGCAACATCTATAAACAAGTCCCACCAGTGTAAGAAAATCTGTTTTTCTTGTCACTAATCTCTGTGGTATTTACATAGAAACACTGTTGATACCTAAGCTAAGATTGGAATTCTTCCTCTCTGTCCATTAAATTGCCATTTTTTTTATTTCTGCAAATGGTTATTTTACTTTCATTGGTTTAAATTCTTTTATTTCTTTCTTACTTCATCATAACTGTCCAGCACCTTACCACCTTCATTGCCCTTAGTGTGGTTTTTTTTCCCCATAGGGCAACTACATACTGTCATTGAGGACGTCCTTTTTTTTTACAATGCAATAATAAAGCACAAGTCGAGTCCCCATTGCAGCATATAGTATGTCCTCCCCCTCACTAGCACCTGACTTGTGAGCACAAAACTGCAGCAGCATCTGTTGCAATGAAGGGGACTTCTTTCCATGTACAGGAGCAGTATGTGGAAAATACTACAAGCAATTTAGATTGTGAATATTATTAGAAAAATATTGTAATAGGCTTCTCCTCCCCCACAGTGACAGAGCTGTTGCTGAGTGTGGTTTAGAGGAGACACTGGGGGAAGTGGACTAAAACCAAGTGTAATAGTGGCAGGTAAGACAGCATGACACCAGTTCTTGGCAGACACTGCTCTGTCAGACCTCAGCATGGGCAGGAAACTGTTCTCTTGTCCTGTGAAGTTGATTTCCAATTTTTTTCTTGTTCTTCATCATGATGAAAAGAGGATCCTCTGAATTTTTTCCATGAAAGACAAGAGAGACTCCCACCCCAAAATGGCCAGTAGCCTCGTGAGGTTAGAGCAAGCTTGTGAGGAACCCAGACACAAGTCGCTACATCTTTTGTATCCCAGGGGAGTGCCCTAACTACCGGCTTACATAGTTGCTCTCTCTGCCTCAATGAATATTTAATTTACATAGAGTGGAACAGTTCTAACAAGAGAGGCAGGGGCTCACCACAGAACAGCCTATGTCCTAGTGGTTAGAACTTTCGCCTAAGAGGAAGGAGACCTGATTTTGAGTCCCTGCCTCAAATCAGATGGAGTAGAGACTTAAGCCTTGGTATCCCATGATTCAGGTAAATGTCCTTGCCATTGGGGTGGGTCTCTCTCACTCTCTGGTTGGACCAGAAATTCCTTCCAGGTTGTGAGAAACAGTAACAGAAAAAAAATTGCCAAAAAATGGCCACTTAGCTTTCGTTAGAACTCTGGCTACATTAAAAGTTTTATGAGTTTTAAGCAACAGTGTCTTGCCTCATTCCGTCAGATACCCCCAATGTTAGAATATTTTACACAGCTCTAATATAATACATGTGAAACATAAACCTGCCAATGAAGCCAGCATTACATTTAGAAATGCATCAGTCAATTTCATAGATTCCAGTGAAGATCAAAAGACACAGCTAAGAACAGCGCAATGCTTTCTTTGCTGTGGAACAGCTGAAGCAAAGGGAATTTGCCCTTCCTAATGATGTCCTTTCCCAAGGTAATCTTTTATTCCACCGTTACCTTTAATTCCCTTCAGCAGCAGCAAAGAAAGGCTTTTGAGGCACCATGCTAAGCCACAGAACCATATACTGAGATGAACTTGGGATTCTTTTGTCCCAGTTTCATGTTGCTTAAACAAAAATACAGTTAAAACTCTACAGAAAATAGTGCTGCCATAGATGTGTAATGGGAAACCATTCTTTCCATCTTCTGATTGAAAACTTTCTTCCTAAAATGTATTTCTTGTCCTCCTTAGAATAACTAATTAAGCCATTTAATTACTCCTCCACAACAACACTGAACTCTGGCTTTGTAACCAGGCAGCAATCAGTGATTTGATTGTGTTGCATCTACCCACATGAAATATATGTACTGAAAGGAGGCCACAATGAACTAACCTCATTCTAGACATATCTCCATTGACTTTAATGGATTTACACTCTGGATGGATTTGATCCATAATTATTTTTCTTAAATTAAAATAAACTAATTAGGACTATGAAGGGAGAAGGCTAAGAGCACTGTTTAATATAATCAAGAATCACTTTCCTATAGTCACATTCTATGCAGTTTAGTGCTATTGTCAAAAGTTTCAGGGGTAGCCGAGTTAGTCTGTACAGAAAAAAACAACAAATGGTCTGGTAGCACTTTATAGACTAACAAACCATGTAGATGGTATCATGAGCTTTCGTGGCAAAGTGGACTGATGATACCATCTACATGGTTTGTTAGTCTATAAAGTGCTACCAGACCATTTGTTGTTTTTATTGTCAAAAGTATCAAGGTTTGAGTCATTTTTAGGCATGCAATTCCCACATCCCAGGGACAAAATCCATGCTGCAGCAGACAACCCACAGATCTCAATGTGACATGACACAACATTTCGCAGCTGAAAAAGCATCATGTGACAAGTGTTTCACACTGGTGAGAGACATGCATTTCCAGCATTACCCTACAAATTCTTGCTGAGACTATCTAAATAATTTTCATTTTGTTGTGTTCACTCACATTGCTTTAAACTATTAGGTACCATACAATGAAATTAGTCTCCGCTTCACAGTATATAAAATAACTAAAACATCTAAATGAATTTTATACCCAATACATTATGGAAGACACAAATATACAAACAAGACCAAAGATTTTGATTTATTGGACAGATGTACCAGAACACATTTACCCATATGTAACACTGTCAGGCCTACCATCTAATCATCCTTAAATGCTGCAGTTATTCTCTCTCAGTCTTGAAGCAAGTGATTCCCTTGAGATGAATTTAAGACACATCCTTTTTAAATGCCAAGCTGTGTCTTATTTAAAGGATATAATGCCCACACAGTGTCATGACATGCTTTTTACAATTCCCCGGGGTCTTTAAATCAGAATTAATTGTAAATCAATAACAACCAATAACCACTAAAGATCTGTGCAAGATAGGTAATAGCAGTCTCCAACTGGCTCTCCCACAAACCACAGCACTCTTTGCTTGCAGCTGAAAGGCATTTTAAAAGCCAAGAAAACAAAAGTAGTAATTTTTTACCTAATCTTTAAAACCAGTCACTAGAAGATCCTATACAGAGCAAAATCAACAATGTTGAGGCACCAGCTCCAAGAGGTTCCCAAAGACCAGAGAGTAGTGGATATTTTAACCAATCCCTGAATCACTGAGACACCCCCCCTGCTAATGCTCATCACCCTGAACCTGCAAAAAGTAATGTGCCCGATTCACTGTTTACAGGATCAGGACCCAAGGCTGTAGCACATTTCAGAAACTCGGTTAAAACATTGTTCAGTCCTAACAACTTTGGGAAGCTGCAGCATTGTAACAAGGATCCCAAACCCAGTTAATGATATAATGCAGATGACACCCAAGAGAGGGTCAGACATATCAGCACTAATAGGAAAGGTAAGATTTGAGCCACATCACTGAATGTCTGCTCTGAAGAATGATCACTAAATAGAATTCCCTTGCATTTCACCGCAGCCTATGCTGTTCTGTAAATCAAGAAAATTACCCACACATCTCCATTCTACTGGCTTCTTCTGTGCATGGCTGAGTAATCTTACTGTTAAAAAATTCAAAGACTCTTATTTTGAACTGATCAAAGATCTTGAACTTCAGCAATATAAATGTTAATGCTACATGTGTTAACAAACATGTATACGGATCACCCCTACCAGGCATAAAAGGGTTCTACACAATAAAGCTTAACATCAGTTAAAATTCCGAATAAAAATCTTTGTTCTAATACTGAGCTAGAGAAAGTAAGAGTGTTTTTCCTCTTTACTTTCTTTGAATAGAAAATGTAATGTTATAATAAATATGACTGTGCAATTTCTCCTGTGTATAATGGCTCATTTTATGTGCTACTCACGTACTGCAAAAGCGTATAATAAAAATGTTATCTATTAGACACCACAAGGAAAAACTGAAGTCAATGAGGTTGCATCACACTCCTGAAAAAAAAAAAAAAAAAAAAAAAAAATCAGGCCTTTCACAATTAACAATTAAACTTAAATAAAAGATGTAGGAGGCAGTGTTTTCATTAAACTTGAAAATAATTCAAAGATGTGCAGTTATTGCTCGACACATTAAAATTCCTATAAAGGACAGTAAGCAGCTTATAGTGTTATATAAATGCTTATTTAAAGCAAGAATTCTAATCTAGCAGCTATATGTAAACAAATTTTTCAGTGATAAACACTTAAAATAATCATAATTTTTTCTTAAAAGCAGGGAGACAATAAAAAAATATACTTCCCATAGGTGAGCATGGAGATAGCTGACAGAAGTATTTCATCGGGGACTATTAACTTCTCCAGTTATCTATTTTTATTGAGGAACTGAGTATTGCCATTAAGCATTATACCCTTTGCTAAATCAAAATTTTATTCCTGATTCAGACTTCATAAAACTTGATACAAACATTACCTCTAATGCATCAGAATTTGATACCAATATGTAGTTTATGCTTTAATGTCATTACTCCAGGGAGTATTCTGCACTTAAATAAAAATTATTATGACAATTTTTTAAAATTCTGCAAAATTTTGTCAACAAATAAACATGGAGGTTCCAGCATGGCAAAGGAAAGCACAGGTCACTGGCTGTACTGAGGTAGGAAGTGACCCTGCAATAATCACACTTTGCCAGGACAGGAACTTAGCAGCGAGGCACCTGACATAGCACAAGGACCAGAGTGCCCCAGAAAACTCTCTGGAGCTCTGCCCCTCTGTGCCAGGCACATTCAACTCAGCATCATCTAAGTGCAGAGGGGCTTGGTGCAGGGTAAGAGGATTCTGTCCAGGTCACTCTAGGGCCAAGGTGTCTTAGGCCACGTCTACACTGGCAGATGTAAAGCGCTGGCAGTTACACAGCTGCTCACGGAGTGCAGCAGTGAGTACGCGATTAGGTGCCCACGTTGTCAGCTGCCAGCACATTAGTATGATCAAACTCGGGGCTCTTGCCGTGTCCTTCAGAGCGGTGCATGCTAGGCAGCTATGCCACGGAACACCTCTTCCTTTTCTGCTGCAGAAGTTTGTGGGGAGGTGCGGGACATCCTGGGTTCTGTCTCAATGCCCTGGGGTGCTGTGCTTTGCATGCCAGAAACTTCTGCGCTTGCATCTGCATTTGGTGCCATCTTTCAACAACTTCTCTGCTGCACACTTTTTCCTCCTGTGTGTGTGGGAATAGATCCCCAGCTGTTGATGAAAATGCTGATAGGTCTCATGAACATGTCATGAATGGCAGTCGAGTTATTCCTGAAGCTCCAAGTGACGATGAAGAGTCTGAGCAGTGTTCATACAACACAAGCGTTCTTGTGGCATTTACGGAGGTGCTGACCACGGTGGAACATCACTTTTGGGCTCGGGGAACAAATACTGTGTGGTGGGATAACGTAGTCATGCAAGCCTGAGGTGACGAGCAGTGGCTGCAGAACTTTCAGATGAGGAAAGTCACTTCTATGGGACTGTGTGCTGAACTTGCCCTCAGGCTGCAGTGCAGGGGGACAAGAATGTGCTCTGCCCTGAGGGTGGAAAAGTGTATAGCGACTGCACTGTGGAAGCTGGCTACTCCAGACAGCTTTCTCTCATTTGTCAATCAGTTTGGAGCGGGAAAGTCGACCATTGGACTCATGTTGATGGAAGTCTGCAGGGTCAATTACATCCTGTGCCAAAAAACCAAGACTCTGGGCAACGTGCATAAAATTATGGATGACTTTGTACAGAGGGGTTTCCCATACTGCAGGGGTGGGGGGAGATGGATGGCATGCATATTCCAATCCTGGCACCAAACCTCCAAGTCACCGAGTAGGGGTAATTCTCCATGGTTCTGCAGGCACTTGTGGATCACTGAGGCCATTTCACAGACATTAACGTAGGCTGGTTCAGAAAGGTGCGTGACGCTCGCATCTTTTGGAACACTGGTCTGTTCAGGAAGTGGGGACTTTCTTCTTGGACCAAGAGATCACTGTGGGGAAAGTGGAAATGCCCATTGTGATGCTTGGAGACCCTGTCTACTTCTTAATGCCACGGTTCTTGAAACCATACATAGGGAGCCTTGACAGCAGCAAGGAGAGGTTCAATAACAGGCCGAGTAGATGCAGAATGACTGTGGAATGTGATTTTAGCCATTTGAAAAGCCCACTGGAGTTGTTTATATGGAAAGCAGGATTTGGCCAGTGCTCACATCCTTATGATTATCACCGCATGCTGTACCCTCCATAATATTTGTGAAGGGAGGGGGGGTGAAAGTGTTACTCAGGGCTGGGGCACTGAGGCACAGCTTCAGGAAACTGAGTTTGAACAGCCCAAGACCAGGGGCAGCAATTTAATGCTGAAAGTAAGTAAAACTTGTTTCATGCATGGGAGTGCAGTGACTGCATTTTGAGAGGGTTACTCTCATTGGTCCATGCACTGCACTTAACACTACAGTGACCATAGCTTTGCTGGGTATGCATGCTTGCTTTCATGTAATGAAAGCAACATTTATTTGAAACATGTATTTCATTTATTAAAACACAGTAAACGAAGGACACCCATGAAGCATGAAACAAACACCTGCATTGTGGGAGACAGGGAGGGTCGGAAGGAGGTGAGGTGTGCCCTGAGAATTTCACAGGTTTGTATATGTCCACAATTACTATGCAGTCCTGCTGTCTGATGAGCTGTGGAAGGGTGGCTGCAGTTAATCAGGGCTAAGCTACATTCAGATTGGCATTGAGTGCATTGGCAACCTGCTGGAGTCTTCATAGGTGGAGGTTGGGCAGGCAGGTGTGGAGTGCAGCAGATGGTGCCTGTGGATGGGCTGATGCCCATATTGTGATGGAGGGGACGGGGGTGTATTGGAAAAAGTTTTGGGACACTGGCTGTAGGAGGCTGTCATGCAGCTGCTCTGTCTTCAGTGCCTCCAGCATGTTCACTTGCTGCTCCATAATGCTTAGGAAACAGCATGCTCTCCTTCTGCTCCTCCTGTCAGTATCCCTCCGCTCCTGCAATTTTCTGTGTTCAGCATCACCATGGCTCAGAACATCTCACAAAAACTCTCCTCTAGTCTTTCTTGGGCACTCCCAAGGCTGTCTCTTGCAGATGCAGGACCCAAGGCAAAACCCCCTCTTACCATGACCCTGCCCCTGCCTCTCCCCATCCCTGCTCCGTTCCTGCCCCATCTCCTCCTATCTTTCTCCTAGGCCCCACCCCTGCTCCCTCCCCCAAACTGTGAGATCCCCTGGCATAGGAGTCAGGCCACTGCAATCACTTCAGCAGTGGAAGCTGTGGGAAATAGAGCAACCCAGCAGCATGTTCTGTCCCCGCCATCTCCCAAGCCCACTGCACTCTGCTCCCCCGAACCCTGTGTCGCTCATGGGAGTGGAGAGGGCTGGGCCAGAGCACTCAGCTGGGAGTTGGTGGGCATAGGCTTTGGGATCACTCTGCTTCCCATGTCTTCTGTCACTGGCAGTGAGTGCAAGCACTGCAGGGATGTGGGCTGGGGTGACTGGGCCTCAGGGAAGGGGGGGCTAACAGGGGGGCAAGGATGTTTGTTCATCTGCAATTATAAAGTTGGCAGCCGTGTGGGGAGTGGGGATTGGTGGGGTAGAGATCCAGGTGCAGCCGGTTGTAGTTCAGGGGTGAGGATCTGGTTGGGGGGCGGGGGGAATCATTGGAGTGGACCAGGAGCAGGAGGAGTGAGGCTCACCAGGGTGGAGATTTGATACACATGCTCAATAGAGGAGATGCAGCTGCTGCTTCTGCTGAGGGGATGCCATAGGCCAGCTCCCCCTTCCTCCCCTCTGATCCTTAGGCTCTTCTCCATTCCATGCCCCTCCCCACTACCCCTTCCCTTCCCTGCCCCCACTCCTCCTATCCTGTCCCATCCCTTTCCTTCCCCACTACTTCTTCCCCTGTCCCACCTCCCTTCCTCCTTTTCCCTACCATACCTCATCCTGCCATGCTGTAGGCACTACCTGTTGTGCATAAAACAGGATGGCTCCCAGCACTCATAGAAGGAGAGTGTTACCGGCACTAGGACCCAGGAGGTAGCATACAGCTGCAGAGTCACCAGTGCCCTCTCCCCCAGGCAGCCCTGCACTCATAGAAAGGAGGGGAGCAGTAGCACATAACCACAATTGCCCCCACATGCCTCGCCTCTGTTTGAAGAAGCAATGCCCCTCCAAAGCTATGCCCCAGCCCCTTCCCCCTGATGATTTACCACTCTGCTGGCTGCTTCAGGTGCTGAAAGCACATGCCTATACTACTGGGGAGAGGCACTTGACTGCCCTTGCAGCTTCCCTTTGCTTCCCAACCACACTCGAGGGAGCAAAAGAAATCTGCTGGAGAACTAGGAGTGCAGGGGAGGATGTACTGCAGCACCCACTAATTTAAAGGTGTTTCCATCATACAGAATTTACAGTTTGGTTCAGTGGTTCTCAGAAACCCCCACTGCACAAATTGTTCCAGTGCCCTGACAGTCCTCTTCACCAATACATATAACTTAATGTGAGAGTAGGCTCAGGAATGATAGCTCACAGGTCCAAGGCAAGGGTCAGCAACCTATGGCTCGCAAGCCAAATATGGCCCAGTAGGGAAACAGATATGGCTCTTTTGCTGCTCAAGCTCAGCTCTCTCCCTAGCTTCTCCCTCAACAGGGAGCCTGCACTGGCAATCCAGACTTGCGGCCCCCTGCAAGATTGAAATGCTAGGGCTCACTTCCTGCAGGGGTTGGAGGGAGAAAGCCCCAAAGCTCCCCCTGGATCCAGCTGGCAAGGAAGAAGCAGAGCCAGAAATGGCTCCATGTGCTGCCACTTCCTTTCCCCTGGCTAGGAGAACCACAGCACATGGATGTGTTTCCTGGAGGCTTTCCCCTTTGCTCCAATTGGCCAGAATTTGGCCAACAGGAGCAGCGGAAGGCCATGCCCGAGATGCCAGGGACACAAAAGCAAGTAAGTGCCTCTCCACCCTCATCCCCAAGCTGAGACTCCACTCCTCTAGCCCCCTCACTCATACCCTCCAAGCTGAGACCCTGCACCCCCCGAGACCCTACACCCCCAATCCTCTCCTGCACCCTCCTCTCTGGCCAGACACCTAACCTCACCCTATTCCTGCACCTGCACCTGCACCCTCCTTTGCTCCTGCACCTCCCCTCTGGCCAGACACCCTACTCCCAGCCTGCTCCTGCACTCTACCTCACCCCCTCCAGTACCCCACCTCCCACCCAGATCCTGCCCCCATCCCACTCATTGGCAGCCCTGTCCCACACACTTAACCCCTCATTTTTGGCCCCTCCACAGAGCCGGGGGGGGGGCACAAAATCCACTAACCCTGGAACCCCAGAAGGGTTGAACCTCAGTCCTCCCTGCCCCCCTGGAGGGAGTGAGGTGTTTCATTTGGGAGCCACATCAGTAAGGGTTGGGAGTTGTTGGAGGGTTTGGGGTTTTGGTTTGGTTTTTTTGCTTCTCACTTCTGTGGTCCCCAACTGATTTTACTGTGGGTCAGTGGCCCCCGACCCAAAAAGATTCCCCACCCCTGCCATAAATTAAGGCAATGTTAAAACCTTGTGTTAGGCATAATATGTTACGTTATTTAAAAATGAAGCCTGGCCAACAAGCCCCATTTGGGGATCAGCCCCCATAAGACTGTAGCATCATAGCATTCCTGCACCCCTCCTCCCCACACTCTAGCCCTAAGTGCATCATACACCTGACCCCCCCCGACGTGAGACCTTCATGCACCCCAACCCAGCCTCCTGCCATAACACTCCTGTAAACCCACACACCACCATCTTGTGCCCTAAGTCTATCATACTCCCAACCCCCCTGCCCTGTGCCCCTCATACACCCCCACCCAGACTCCCGCACACCCACATCATCAGCCCCCGCCGTAAGATTGACAGAAGACAGCCTGAACGTGTGCATGAAGCTGGATTTGACCAGTTATGATGTAAACCTTAAAGAAATGTGCAAAAAGATAAAGCAGCAGAAGTCCCATTAAATAAAGTCTGTGAGTACAAGGTTTCATTTATGCTACTATTAATCATTTTGTCAATTAACAAAAATATTAAGTTGTATATCTTTAGTCATGCAAATGGGCATTCTTTTATGACTCTTTGTTCACCACTTGTTGTGAATTTTGATGTAGTTTGGCTCCTTTGTTTGAAAAGGTTGCCAACCTCTGGTGTAAGGGCTGAACCTTGAAATTGTCTAGTAATGCATCTACACAAAATGATTTAGCCTTCACTTTCAACCCTCAGTAATTGACAAAACCCAGAGAACAATACATCTGAGAACAGACAGTAGGACTAGGGAGAATTATTGTTATAGTTTATTGCTTAGCTGATTCATACATCTATCCCCTTTAGCTCTGTGTTACATTTTGTCTAGAAGGGAAGATTTGCAGTTGTATGATTCCATTACGAGCATTATTACAATATCATGAGGAAAATGTCAGCAGTTAAGGAAAAACAAAAAATATTTGAAAAAAGATTAACATTTTAAACTTACAAGACAAAGTCAAATTCTCCCTTCAGTTACCCACACTGCAACTCTACTGGAATCACAATTTATCTGTGGGACTGTATTTATTGTAGGGCTGTCAATTAATATGTAGTAACACCTGCGATTAACACAAGGCAGAATTAGCGCATTAATTTTTTTATCGTGCGTTAGTCACAGACATTTCCACGGCACTGCCCTTTTGAAACATTGCTGTGGCATTTCAAAGATTATATGAACAGAGCCATTAAAAGTCACTCTTTTCATTGAGTAGTAATGATGAGGGCTAAATGAAGACTTTGTACACTAATGACGTGTGAGATGTATGAAAACATTAACTAAAATACTAGTCTAGTTTACAATATTTGTCTTCTCATTGTTCATATTTGCTTGGGCTACATCACCTTATCTCCTTAAAGAAGAAAAGAGATTAGAGTTTTGTTTCTCCAGGTCTGTTTTAATTCTGTAACAAAAACTACTTTACATGAGGAAAGCTGTTGTCTGAGTTAAAAAAAGCAAAACAGCACCTAGAGGACAGTGACTCATCCTCACTAAAGAAATCCAGGCCCAGAGAATAACTATAAGAGGAATATATTGGTGTCTATTTCCAGTTCCTTAGTCAAGCAGCTATGCTGGTGCTCTCCTAGAAGTAAATTAGCCACCTAATAGCACAAAGGGTATCCAGATGATTTAGGAGCTGCACAGAAATGGCACAGTTGTAGGTAATACAATGGAGAGATTCTGAAAAATCCAGAGTTTTAAGGTTCTGGAGGCTGAACATATTGTGGGCCAGGATAAGTCCTGAATATAGCAGCTTTCATTCACAAATCATTACTTAGGATTGTAGAAACTAAAGCCTTCATAATGCCAGAAGAACAAGAGTGCTTAACTCTATCTCCTATAAAAGAAAAAAAAAAGATGTGTTTGTTATGAGCTCTCAGGCCCTCTCTTTATGGGAATTTTGTTATAACAGAGCAAGGTCACATAATATTTCTCTACATGCACGGTATCACAACAAAGCCTTATGAGCTGGTTTATATAATGATTTTAAACACCCATTCATTGTTCATTTATTTCAACTGCAAAATATTCTGATAGGATCACAATAGTTAGTTACATTGTTGAAGATTTTGATCAACAGTGAGAGCTGCTTGTCTTTCCATGATAAAATCTCTATCTTAAAATCCTCCCATCACGGGTTCTGTCACAGATTCCCTTGAGACTGTCATTTGATGTGCTAAAAATACCACTGAGTCTGACTACCTGCCCCACTATCCAGTCCTGCTGAGTCAGACCCTCTGGTTTCCTCCAGCAATGGCAGAGTTCTAGTCACAGTCCAAAGCAGAGCTACACAGACATTGAGATCAACTCATAGATAAAACTCTGCATGAAGTTGTATACAGAATAAGCACATAAGTTGTTCACCCCCTTTCACAATAAAAAGAAAGTATGCACAGCCGTTTCCCCTCCCCAGTTATCATTATTTAGACTGGGTATGTTAATAAACAAAAGTGATTCCATTAAGTACAAAAAGTAGGATTTAAGTCATTGCAAGTAATAGCAGACAGATCAGATTACTAAGCAAATAAAACAATACAGACCAGCTAAACCTAATATACTAAGAAGAGAAGTTGTCACAAATCATAATTTCTCACTGTAGCTCTTATTTCATTTATTTAAAGCCCTTCTCAGGCCAGAGGTGCCCTTTCTGACTTGTGCCCAGAAGTTTTCCTCCACTTTTGTTCATACAGTCCCTTTGTTTTCAGATGTTTTCATGGAATCACCATTCACGCTTCCACATATTTCCAGGTCACCTATCCCCACCCTGGGATGCACAGTGAGTGTCAGAGCTTGAAAGTCTTGTGACTGTGGACAATGGACTTGCTAAAGAACAGTTGTGTCTGGCTTTTCTTTTAAGAGTTCATTTCTGTCCTCCTTTCAATTATAGCTTTAATCGCACAATAAAAATAAATAGATGGCTGAGGTTTAATGCAGCTTCACTTCACTTCTGAAAAAGACGACTGGCCTGACCTAAACATCCTCCAAACACCTTCATATAAAATGAGTCAAGTTTGAGGGAGGCAGAGTATATCTCAAAGGATCATTTTAGTAACCCTCCCAAAAGTCCCCAAACTGTTCCTGGACATAGTGATGTGAACATGGGGGGCAGGGATATAATTTTGGGGCATGAAAATAGTTTTAAAATGGTATGGTAAATGCCAGGCGAATTATTAAGGCTTCTTTCTTCTAAAGGGGGAACGTGCTTACATAGGGTAGGAATTTGATAGGAAAAGCACACCTAAAAGGGATGTCTAGAGGGGAGGAGAATGTCTAATACTTGGGGAAGCACTCTGTTGGGGAAAGGTAGTTAGCTGAAGTGACTATTAATAAGTGAGAACGTCTGGGAACAATGGTGTGTCTCAGGGGAAGAAGTACATGGATAGTTTTACCAGGTACAAGCCAAACTGCCTATAGCCTCACCAATACTGCTGTCCTGGAAGGGGGAAGACAGACACTATAGGCAGCCGCCCTTTTAAGATTTTGGCTAGGCCAGAGACTGGTGGTTCATGCTACTTCACTAGTAAATACAGTAGTTGACAGCTTAACTTTAATGATCTGCTTTGAGTCACATCACTCTTAGAACTAGACCACTCTTGGCCTGAGCCTGAATCCGTGGACCTGGGCTCTGAGACTCAATGTCATGGATGATTTTTATAGTGTAGACATACCCTAACAAATCATTTAAAGATTTCTGGACCTCAGCATAGGTAAAGCAGGACTTGCAGAAGTGTTAACTAATGACAATTCCAGTTCCAATCAATGGGAGCCACAGCTGCTGAGCTCTGGGTAAGATCTTATAGGTCTTACTTGGGCAAAAATGACCACAGAATTTCAGTAGGGATCTTAGCTAGTAAAGAATGCAGGATTTAGAAGAAGTTTGGCACACTTGTTGTCCATCTGGAAACAAAGATTTTTGGAATGTGAACGAAAATGGTTCAGCCACTTTGAAAGAAAATGAAATGCATTTAGTATAAGAGGTACCACTAGAGCTGTGCACTGAATAAGGCAGGGTTCCCGCAGACAAAATATGTATCTAAATCCTTTACCATAGTGCATATGCACAAGAGGGCAAAGATACAGCACTCCCCTAAAAGGTTATATTTGAACAGGGATCTCTCTTCTCCCCACTCCAGCAGGGTGAAGGTGGGATGACCTGAACCTGGATCACTGACAGCTCAGGTGAGTGTGCTAACCAGTGGACTAGAAGTTGGACTACCCTGCCTTGACAATAAATGGTAATGTCTGCCTTTTCCATAGTGTGGATCTCTATAAAGCAAAATCCAGGCCTGTCAAGTCTGGTGCAAATAAGCATGCAGGTAAGGCCAAGGGAGAAACTGTGAGAAGAAGGAATGTTTTGAATAACAATGCAAATTAAGCATGGTACGCAAGACCACGTCAAGAAACATGACAAGCAACCTTGTACTGGTACTTCTGTTTCTGATAAGCAAAAATTACAGATGCAGCCATACAACTGTCAACTATGCACATAGCAGCAACATCCTGAGTGTTGTACTCCAAATAGGGGCACTGGGCATTTTACATATCCTACACAATACGTAATCAATTGGTAAATATTATTAGAATGACCCAAGTCTCACTTTGCTATAAAGTGGGCTTAATAAGAATTGATGGGAGGGAATGGACAGGATTGACTCACAGGTCCTGCTAGATGTAACTAGAAGTAAATAGGCCCTTCACACTGGAGGCCCAGTGCATGATGTTCCAATGCTTGGGAAGAAAAGGAACCACGACCTCCTGCCTGGTACTGTAGGTAGCATATGGGTGAAATGTAAGTGAACTAGGCTTTATTATTGTATTATAGTAGATCTTCTATTAATTGATTTTGCATTGCTTTGCACTGTATTTATTGCTTTAGAATGTATAGTATTTAAGGTTTAAATTGTATAGTAATTTTTTAAGGCTTGTAAAACTTAAACAGCTACATTAACTGCTTAAAGCTGGCAATAAATAAGAAAGTGGTTAAGTTTCCCTGGAGCATCCTGGTTTCCCTTGGATCTAAAATAAATCGAACCACATGACACGGGCACCACTCCCCATCTCTTCCAGCCAAAGTCTGTATGGGACCTGATCCAGTATGTGACCTCTAAACACACCTACCAGATTTGGTCCCCCATGTGCAATGTAGGTGTTTGCCTGCCTGCCTGTCTTCCCCTGCTTTGCAGATGGCACTGGGATTAGACAACAGGCAGCTGTCAGACTAGACATTTAGGGTACGTCTAGACTACATGGCTCCATCGACAGAGCCATGTAGATTTGTTAGTTCGGCAAAGGGAAATGAAGCCGCGATTTAAATAATCGCGGCTTCATTTAAATTTAAATGGCTGCCGCGCTCTATCGACCAGCTGTTTGCCTACAACCCTAATCTACATGGCTCCATCGATGGAGCCATGTAGTCTAGACACAGCCTTAGGAGCCATGTAGCCATGTAGATTAGGGTTGTAGGCAAAGGGAAATGAAGCGGCGATTTAAATAATCGCCGCTTCATTTAAATTTAAATTGCTGCCACGCTGAGCCGACAAACAGCTGATCAGCTGTTTGTCGGCTCAGTGCGCTAGTCTGGACGCTCCACAGTCGACATCAAAGCCCTTTGTCGACCTTCCCCTTATGCCTCATGGGATGAGGTTTACCGGGGAGGTCAACAAAGGGCTTTCAGGTCGACAGGGGAGCGTCCAGACTGCCCCGATCTGCCGACAAACAGCTGGTCGGCAGAGCGCGGCAGCCATTTAAATTTAAATGAAGCCGCGATTATTTAAATCGCCGCTTCATTTCCCTTTGCCAAACAAATAAATCTACATGGCTCCGTCGATGGAGCCATGTAGTCTAGACGTACCCTTAGAGTGGCCGCATCCAGAGATAGAAACTTAGGTTCCTAGAGACCTCTTGCTCTAAAAACTTAGGTGCAGAGTGAGTTTAGCCACCTATAGAGTTTGGCAGGAGCTTTGAGGACAGAATAGAGCCTAAGGCTATGTCTACACTCGTGGCTTATCGTGCAAGTATGGCCATTCTTGCGCAAGAATCCGCAGAGCGTCCACACTGCCCGCCCGCTCTTGCACAAGGAAATTTACAGTACGGCGTAGTAAGAGAGGGCTTCTTGCACAAGAGCTATGCTCTTTTTTAACAGGTGTAAGACCTCTTGCGCAGGAGCTCTTGTGCAAGAGGGCATTGTGGACGCTCAGCAGGGGTTTCTTGTGCAAGAAAGCCCTATGGCTAAAATGGCCGTCAGAGCTTTCTTGCCCAAGAGAGCGCCCACATGGCCATGGGTACTCTTGCGCAAAAGCACAGCTCGCACATGGCAGCGTGGACATTTTCTTGCACAAGAACCCTTGCACAAGATGTTCTTGCGCAAGAAGCCGCCAGTGTAGACATAGCCTAAAAGTGGGACTTATGCACCTAAACCGAAAACCTAGATACCAAAGTATCTTTGAGAATCAGGCCCTCATGACAGGAGATATATAAAAGTCAATCATCTGAAGAACCCTAATTGCCTGACAAATGGCATTCTTTGTTAGAATATTTGGTACTTAATTGCTGTTTAGATGGCTGCTTATTTCCCCTGCACACTACTTGTTTGTATAAAGAAGAGTAGTGTTTTAGACAATATCCCTTGAAGGTTTAAGAGAAGTCCCACCTCATTATTGCAGGAAGGGTGAAGGAATATGAATTCTATTTGCTTTTGTTGGGATATTAGTGTATGTGCAATAGGAAGATTTCTAAAAGAATGCTGAAGTTTGAGGTTAGTAAGAAAGCCCAATGGCTTATTGTGGTATAAAATACTCAACACGAGGGTAGCAGAATCTGGCCCTCTGCAAGTCACAAATTTAAAAAATGACACACATGCCTTGAAAAGCCTTATTCCCTTTCTGAAGGTGTTCCGCTGTAACTTTGGCTATTTTCTATTTAATAATTTCAAAGATATCCTACTCCATCTTAGTTTTTTTTTTTTCTCCTGGCCTTATGCTATATTTTTTTTCTGACCTAGGTCATGGAACTTTTTCCTGCATGGTTTTCTATCTGGTTCCTCTTTCCTTCTCTGCCTTCCCCCATCATTTATTCTCTTTCACTTTCCCTCCTTAAGTGCTACTTCTCTCCCTCACTTCAATCTCTCCCTCACCAGACACAGATATTCAACTGAGCAGATTTCTTCCTCTCTTCTTGTGTAGAGTTGTAGCTTTTTGAGCTCTGCTTCCTATCTCCCCTTCTCCAAAAAGGTTAGTCCCAAGTGGCTTCACACACCCTGCCTTATATCGGCAATGGGACATGTTAGCTCTTAATCCTTATCCTCTTGGGTTGGGGGACAGGAGGAAGGTGTGGATGAATAGTCACAGAATATAAATAGAAAAACGTATAGGAAAAGCTTACATTGATTTTCTTACTGCAAGACTTCCTTGTTAAAACTTAGCACTTGTCCCATATACCCCTACATACACAATGTTGACAGTGCAGCTCATTGCATATTGCTTGAAGCTACATACATCTCATTAAGCAAAATAATCAGTGGCTTTTCTAAATAGCTGGTTGAAGTCTCATAAAATGGTCATAATTAGAGACCTAACAGTGTTTTAATTAAAAAATGCAAACAAATGGTCTGATTTTGAGTAGTTCTGAGCACCTGCTACTTTCCACCACAGCTGCTCTATTACCACCTGTGCTAAATTGCTCAACTGTTCCTCAGTAATGACAAACTCCAGAATTCATGGTGAGGAAGGCATGAGACAGGCACAGCAAGGCTGAATTCTTCATTAACTTTACAGCCTGTCCAATGCCACTGAAGTTAGTTTGGGATGTTTGTTGAGAAATTGTTCCCCAGTATGTAGATATATACAATGATGCAGAAAACACCGTATCACAAAATATATCAAACTGGGTGTTTCAAAATATCTCTATACTGGTGACCTGATACTGAGCACCTGCTACTCCCATTTACTGATTCAAGAAAACCTGTTTTCATTCACAGACAATCAGTTAAGCTTCCTAGCTCCAAGAAGCAAAATTTAGTGTATTAACTTTCTCCCTCTAACTGCACATGTTCCAAACCCCTCTCTCATGCTGATTTTCAATTTATTCCTACAGGAGTTGAAGGGAAAGGAATTAATGTGAGTCAAACAGGAGGGTGGAGATTTCCTATTAAACAAAGGATAGAAGGAAACTAGTGTTGCTCTCAGCAAGGGCAATCAAAAAAGGAGAGACATCCTTGATCCCTGGGGACTCATGTTGTCACAACAGGGCTCAACAATAAAACAGCTTTTACTCCCTGCAGCAACAGAGGCTGAGCAGTAAATATAACACTAACCTTTCCTGGCTGGCCCAGTTCTCACAGTGTCTATTCTCACTTTTTCTTCTTTCTAGGGGCCCCTCTTCTGCTGCTCTATGGCATCTCTGAGCAGAGCAAGTCATCATTGAGAAGAGTAATCACCTGTTTGTTAGCTTCTTACCTAGTCTCAGCAGAGCAGAAAAAATTGGCAGCACCTGCTAGTCCACCCAGTAGCAGCACCTGCTCCCTCTTTTGTGCCCAAGTACCAATATTAGCTCTTCCTTCTTAATGTCTGAGTAAAATGATAGAATGGGATACAAAAGTAGGACCAATCCCCATGTGAAAGGGCATACAACCAGCCAAGATACTGGGATGGGCAAGACTGACTATGGACTATGATGGTTGTTACTCTCAATAGGACATCCCAAAAAACAGTATATCCTGAGAGCAGGGAAGCAGGCCTTTGTGACTGGAATAATGAAAACCCAATATACTACTGATGGATTATAAACCTAGGCTATGTCTATGCTCCACACGTGTTCTTATGCAAGTAAATTTACAGTAAAGCATCAGAAGAGAGGCTTCTTGCACAAGTTATTCCTCTCCCCATGAGGAATAAGCTTTCTTGTGCAAGAGCTCTTGGGCAACAGGGGTTCTTCTTGCACAAGAAACCCCTATAGCTAAAATGGCCATCAGAGCTTTCTTGCACAAGAGAGCATCCACACTGCCATGGATGCTCTTACGCAAAAGCACATGGCAGTGTGGATGTGCTCTTGCACAAGACCTTTTGCGCAAGAACTCTTGCGCAAAACAGTTCTTGCGCAAGAAGCCTGCAGCGTAGACATAGCCCTAGAGTATTTCTCTTTCAAAATGGGTTTTAAATATGGGAATGACACTCCAAAAGCCTGTGTCCTTGGAGCATGCATATAAGCCTACTGTACATCATCCTTGAGAAAAGATTGTAGCTTGCAGCTAACTCCTTTTCACTTCATTCTCCTTTGACATGAGGAGAAAAATGTTTCTAGAAGGCAAGTAATTGTGGGCTAGGAAAGAAGTAAAAGCTGCTGCTAAACTTTCATGGAGTAGGTTGGAGTCTTCCTTCATTTCAGCCCTAAAGGGCTCCTCTAACATCCATCACACTTGCTGGAGGTAGGGAGCAATGATATGCTTGTGAATAACTATTTGAAAGCTTAATCATAAATTGGTAGCTAATATTCTTAAGAGAAGAATCCTCTTTTATTAATTGTAACCTATCCAGGACAGGGGCCATTACTCTAAATCAGTGCCTAGTACAAATGATCTCTTATCAGGGTTTCTCATTGCTACTGTAATACAATCTACATAGAAGATGAGACAACATGTGACTAAAGCAAAAAAGACAGGGAAAACAGAATAGTGAGGCAGTTGGGATTGGTCTATTAAGCAGTGGTCAACAGGATACTTCTGTCACGTGATTTGTAGGCATCATGCACTGGGAGAAGGAGCTTTACTAAGAGATGTGAAGATGAAAATGAGATTCTTAGCTTGCAATATGACTGCCATTACCCATGCTGTATCTGTTTGGGGGTATAATTAGAGAACTTCTGTCACCATCTTTGTCAGTCAAGCACTTTTTTACCAGCATCAAATCTTTTTGTAAAATCAACCTCTAGGTGTGGCAGAAAATTCACATGTTAAATTGTCATCTTCAGAAAGACTCTTTCATGTTTCTAAGTAAAATGAGTGTAACAGCTTCAATATGGAGCCAAGAAGAGACCACAAACTTACCATAGTTTAATAATGTGATGAATTTCTATTCAGAAGCAGCAGCTGTGGACAGGGCAGCAATAAGCTACATAAAGTATGCTCTGTAAGGTTACTTGTGTTCGTGTCAGAACTAAACTTCCATCCATTAGAAAAGGGGAGGGAGTTACATTATTAGCATAGATAAAACTCTAGTAGTTACTGGAAAAATCTGCAAGATTCAATTTAAATCTTGAATTTAAAATGTGCAAGTAAGAGTCCTTAGTGACCACCCAAGGAGATGTCCTTTAACAAGGGATTAAAGAAAAATTTCCTGGAAACCTGGGAAAAACTACAAAGTGCAGGTTTCAATATAGGCAGGTATTTCCAGTAAAACACTTTCAAAGTGATACATAATGCAATTTAACTTTCAGCAACTCTAGCTTTTACATCTTGCTTGCTTATAATAACAGCTAGTGCTTGGTTTAGTTGGAACAATAGCTGTTTCTTTTTAAGTGCAGGCTGTTATAAACGCTCTTATGCCTTCGTGAACAACAAATTCAGGCTGAAGTGAATGGAGGGAAGCATGCGATCTAGCTAAATACTTCTAGCACGCCCATCATCAGGGCACTGGATCTACCAGAGGCTCCGTTAGGGGAAGAGAAGTGAAAGAGGCAGTGGGCAGAGCAGCCTACACCTTCTGGAGCAAATAGTGGAGAATTCTTAGAGTGAACCATGCACTAGGTAAGCCCTATGGGGTCTACCCAATCCCACCCACAGTACTCAAGGTGAGCTCTGATTTGGATGACACCAGCCAGGGCCAACCTCCTGTCACTAGATGGTTTGAGTCTCCTCCAGGAGGATCAGAATACCCTCTGTGCAAACATAGGAGAGTACCTGGCACTTGAAGACACTCATCCTAAAGTTCCCATTGTTGGCCCTTCTTAATCAAGTGGAGCAGTGGCCTCCGCTTGATGGATGGAAGGAGCTGGACTATGACTTATGTTTGTCTCACTTATTTTCGGAGATCAGCACCCAGGCCTCACTGGTGAGAGCAAAAGGAGTTCCAGCAGGTAAAGGCTTGGCAGGTAAGGATGACAGCATGGGAGCTAAAAAGAATGTAAGGAGGAGCTTTTCCCTCACCCAAAATCACCACCTCCCCCTGCCAAAAGTCTCTTCCAGATGTCTGTTGTGGCAGGGGTCTGCTTGTTCAGCCAGGCAGAATGGGGGTTTCCTCCTTGTGTCCAAAGGGAGTGACAGATGTCAGCTTTAGATGAAGGAAGTGAGCTGGATGGGAAAGGTTGCCAGGAGTGGTGGTGCTGCTCCTGTCCTGGGAATGCCCAGGACCTCTTCTTGCTAGGCCACAGAGGAAGCAAAGAGTCACCCTCCCCAACAAATAATGTAGAGGACTCCCAGTGGGCACTATGAATGACCCCGCCAGGTCCCATCACTACCATGTGCCATTGCTGGCACTGAATGGTGTCCTCTCAGCAGAAAGAGAGCATCTAAAGTATGGCAGGGGCCTCCCTCTGGGGCAGCAAGGTGATGTGGGAGACCAGCTTCCCCAGGATAGGGAGAAGAGCAGCATTAGGAGGAAAGGCTGGGACAGAAGTGTGGACCCATCCCTAAGTCCAGATCCTCCAGTGACTTAAGGGGGACAAAGACACCATGCCATTGAGATGCCCTTCACCTCTCCCTGGACAGCAACCTCCAATGCCAGGGGGGGAAAACATCTTGGAGGCCATCTCCTGCCACTTATGCCAAGCCAGAGCCCCATGCAGGTCTTGGTGTAGGGGGAGGCAGTGGTGTGCTGAGGATCTGTGCCAGATGGTATGCATGGTAAGCCCAGCCACAGCCATGTGGGCAAAGGCCCCCAGAGCTGGAGGAGTTGTGCCCGCACAGCTGGCAGATGGAAAGGAAAAGGAGGGGGCATGGCCATGGCAGCTGTTGCAGAAGGGGGCTGCCAAACATGCTATTATCCTTGCCCTTTCTGCCAACTGAGGCAGCAGCAGAAGCCGTGGCAGCTGTGAAGTCCCTGCTGGTACCCGCCATTGGCGTTATGAAGACCCTTGGGAACACAAGGGGAAAGGCAGCAACCTGAGGGGGGTGGCACTGGAGTCATTAGCACCCTTATTTTATCCCTTCCCCCCCCCCCCAGCCACAACCTCAGCCCTGGCTGAGTCAAGGCGCGCCTGTGCCTTGGGTGAGGGGGAGAAAGAGAAGCTCAGGCTCGTCCCTATTGCAGTGGGGGCGGGAGGGAGCAAACCCAACCTGAGACGGTGAAAATAATGGGGGGGAGGGGAGGAAGAGGAGGACAAAGGCTCACTAGCGGCAAGGTCACTGCGGGGGGGGGGCTCTGCATAGAAGAGGAGGGCGGGAAGCAGCAAAGGGCAGCAGGAGAGGGACAAATCAGGGGAGGGACACAGGCACCTGCTAGGTAGAAGGGGACGTGGGGGTGAATACTAAAGGTAGAAGGGGCTGGGCGGGGGGAAGAGGCTCCCTGACGGCGGAGGAGGGAAAGGCGCAGCGCTGTCCCAGCTCCAGCCGGCTGTGAGGCGCGGTGGGCGCACGAAGAGCTCCCCGCCTCCCCCCGCCAGGCAGCTGCTCAGAGCAACAGCCTCCGCCTCCTCCCCGCGCAGCAGCCGCCGCCGCCGCCGCCGCCGCCTGCAGACTGAGCCCCTGGCCAAGCTGCGCCTGCACCTTGCTCCCCTCTCCAGCCCGGAGTCGCGCGCCGGGGCCGGGGGCCCGCTCCCTGGCGCGCGCGGCGGACGCTGCTGTCCCGCAGGGCAGGTGAGAGCCTTTTGCTTCGCATCCTTCTGCGCGCCCCCGGGCTGGCTTTTCCCGCCCCGCGCCTCGACCTGCGGGCACGCGGGGCGAGCCCCTCGCCCCTGCCAACGTGCTGGGGGGTGCCTGTCCGCGGCAGAGGTTCTCCGTGCTCGCTGCGCTAACCGCGTGGCCAGCGCAGTGCCGTTGTGCCCCGCTAGCCCTCGTGTGCCCACCCAAACAAGCCACCGGCTAGCTGCCTCCCTGCTCTCCCCTCCCACCCCCTTCGTGTATTAGGGGAGCGAGGGTGGCGAAGGAGACGGCTCCAACTGGAAAGATTTTCCTTCCCACTCCTGGGTATCAGCGTTTCGCCGCGGAGCCTTTAATTTCCTCCACCAAATCCCCTTCCTTGCTCTGAATCTAAATGAAAAGTTGCTGTTGCTTTGGAAAGTTGCATTCTTGCGCCTTCCCCCTTTCTACTGCACCCTACGTGCTCTGAAGCAGGGCAGCCCCGGGAGCTCCTTGCAGGGACAATCCGCATCAGCTGTTGCACACAAGGGACATTCAGAAGTGTACTGCTTCCTTGCAGCGGCTCTAACAACTGGTTTAATACTGCGTTAATTAGGCTTGCCCGTTCCCCTGTCCATGTGGTTCGGTTTCTGGCTAACTTCTCATGAAGTGCAAAGGCAATGGAATGGTAATTAATATTTAGTCATCTGCGTCTCTAATTTCTGCATACATTGATGCCTGTATATTTGGGGAAAATACAGAATCCCTATGTTTCAAATCCGATCTTAAACTACTACAACTGTAGCTCTCATTGACTTTTTTCACTCTTTGCCTGACCAAGCTTTCACTCTATACTGGTCCAAACTAAGTGAAATGTAGTTTTAATTTCATTTTGGTCATTGCTTGGTTTTCGTTCATTTCAGTTTTTAACGTGCTCCTGCTCTGGCACAGTGAACTAATGTTTAGATCCCAATCACAACAGGAAAGTGTGTGTGTGTGTGTGTGTGTGTTTAAAAAGCTTCTATTGGAATTTTTTAAAACATGTTTTGGAAGCATCATATATAGCTCTTAAGTTTTGTATGGCTTGTTTTAATGAACTTAAATTTGGAACAAATTTGATCTGATAAGGAAGCTTTGTTTTCCCCTACATTTTTTTTGTGTTGGTTGATGTCCTCATATAATAGACATTTGTGTATACAGTATGGATGAATTTTTGTATAGTGATTTCATATATAAAATTTCATATCTGAAAATTCAAGTAAATTTGGAGTCTTCACAATGGTAAATTGTAATCTTTTATCTTGATTCAGTTTATGAATTCTCTGCTGATTTACAAAATCATCCCGAAGAAATCGAACGGTTTGCATTATTATAGCACTAAGAAGCTTCAGTCCTGGACCAGACTCCATTCTGTTATTGTACAAACTCAGAACATCAAGAGAATCCCTGCCAAGAAAAGCTTACTATCTAAATGTTATTCCTCAACACTATAACTATTTAGTTTCCATAAGGCTCAGAATTGTGATGAAATCTGCTGCCAATTTTATGTTCCTGTAGGGTGTCCTGTGAGAAAAGTTCAGGAATGCAGTAATTAGGAAATATATGTGAAAACTGTTAGGCGCAAGTTTCTAGGACTGAATTATGTGTCCCTCTGCATAGATGTGTTAGAGGGGGAAGTGTAGGGAGTTGGTTCTCCTTACAGACAGGGGTTGGGTATAATCTAGCTCTCCCTTCTGAAGGCAGATGTGAGTGGCACCTCTGGCAACATTAGGGATTTAAGGGGGTGCTGCTGGATATTCGAGGGTAGGACTGTGACTCCTTCACTCATGGGTAAAGGGTATCCTACTCCAGGGGAGGGTGTGCCTCTCCAGTCTGGCATGGCCAAACCGTGTCTCCAGACCCCTTCCTGCCTGCTTCCAGTTCCCTTCCCACTCTTCTGTTGTGGAGAGACTAGAGCAGGCAGGCTGGGGCTCACAGGGCCTGAGGCTGGGGGTGCTGGGGCTGAAGCCACATCATGCTGTTAGCCCAGTGCTCCAGTGCAGGGGATGGGGGTGCTGAGCAATGTGCCCTCTAAGCTTTTTCATCTATGTGCAGATATTTTTCATGCCTGTATGGAATAACATATTTATGTGCACTGAGGCACATGCATCACCAGTAGAAACCAAAGTCTAGCTGTGGGCACTCTGCTAACCAGTTACCTCTTTACATCCCTAATTTGAATCTCTCCTGAATGTCTGCACATATGCCCAGCTTATAGGGAACACTGGCCCTGGGACCCTCCACCTGGCACTGGTGGTGCTCTGGCCGTGTTGCCTGTCCAGTGTCCCAGGGCTGGGGATGAAGCAGGGACTCAGCAGCCAAGAGAGGGAATGTACTGAGCTGTGGTGGGGGAGGGTAGGTGGGAAGGAAGAGGCAGGGCCTCAGGCAGAGTGGAAAAAGCTGAGGACTAGCCTCCTTCAAGGGCACGTTCACCTGCTGCTCATGCCTTCACTGCTTTTCAGGAATAATAAGGTGCACTTTTCCCTGTAATGCTCCCATCCCCTTTTCAGGCCTCGAGATAAGTTTCTCACGGGAGTGCTGGTAATACATCCAGGCAGTGCAACTTTTGTATTCTTGCCTCTTGGCACAACATCTGAGTCACAATATACACTTTGGTTTGGGATATTCAAGTGATCCCTGAATATCTTTATCGTAACTATCTAGACGTCTCTTCATTTTGACCATTAATGCTGAAAGTGTGACAGTTTCAAAAGGACAAAGATACTGTGCTGTGCTTTGTGTGCTGAAATCAACAGGAGCCCATTGAAGTCCACAGGAGCTCTGAATAACTCAGAACTTACAGAAATAGTACTGACTTTCTAGGAGGTAGCCCTTACTTCTTATGGGGCTGAGAACCTACAGTGCAAACTGAGTTCAGCTTGGATAGTCAGCACCTTTGAAAATCTACCCACAAGCTTCAGAAAAACTATTTGCCACCTTACTGGTGAAGAGTTTTCGTACAATTGACTGCAGTCAGTCAGGAGTCCCTCATTTGCATGTGTAGTCTGGTTAATGTGAAAAATACATCTACACTGAATAAAAGACCTGTGCACAGCAGGCCTTGAATCAGTGACTCAGGCTCACAAAGTTTGGGCTGCAGGGCTAAAAAATGCTATGTAGACATTCAGAATTGAGCTATCTGGGATCTTGCTGAGCTCAGGGGTGTTTAAAAAATTCTCACCCTGAACAACAAAAGTTTTAGCAATGAAAAACACCAGTGTGAACAGTGCTTTATTGGCAGAAGTGCTCTTCCGTCAACAAAGCCGCTGCCACTTGTGGAGGGTGCAAGATTTTTGTCAGCAGAAGAGCTCTCTCCTGCTGACAAACAGCAGCTACACCACTCGCCTTTTAGCGGCACAGCCAAGTTGCTAAAAGCTGTGTAGTATAGCCTTAATTAGATTGACACAGCTAAATACAAGATGGAACAGATTGTTTAGCATAAGTCGTTAACACCTATTTCAAGAGATTTTTTTAAGGTGAAGTGGCCTGTTACCCCCACTCCAGTGACAGGGAGGAAAGGGGGAGAAGGTTGGGGAAGCAGCTGTGGGGTTGGTTAGTCAGTTATAGATTTCGTGTCTCTATTCAGTCCATGATTTTTAGTGTCTAGCAAAATTATGAATTTAAGATGACTTGCTCCTCTTTTGGAATGACTGGAGAGGTGTTAACAGGCCACTTCACCTTATGCTACTTATGCTAAACAATCTGTTCCACCGTGTATTTAGCTGTGATGCTCTGATTAAGGGCTTGTCTTCTTACGCTGTGCAGTGGGAGCGCTTGCGTGAAGATGTTGTGGCTACACAGACCTTCTCCTGTCAGCAGAGTCAGCTACCACCGCTCAGGAAGGTGGATTATGTCAACAGGAGAAGCTCTGATGCCAGCATCACACTGTTGACATGGAAGTAGGAGATGCCATGTGACACTTTCCACCTAATTATAATCAGCAATTGTGTCAATAACAATGTGTGTCATACTGCTGTTTGTTTTGTGGGATTTAGAGGAACATGGTTAATTAATAAACTTTAAAAAAAGTTTGATATTTAATGTTAGGGCTTAAATTCAGCTGGAGCAGAGCTTCGGTAAATATTTTCACACTTATGGGAGCTCCGGCAGTGCCTCGTGGGGCTGAAACCCTGAGTCCCAGCAGTGCTGGGAAATACTCTAATAAGTCAAGCCCTGACTGATGGACCATTTTTTTTTAAATGGAAACACATAAGATTTTACAACTGAAAGACCAGAAACCCTTTTTCAGTTTTAGTGTGTCCATTTTATCACATTTCCCTACAGACAGTTTCACTATAATCTATTTAACTGGCTCTTTATGAGCCCTTCACTTAGCAACAGGGGAGAGATGAAAACAACATCATGGCAAAACCAAAAAGAAACTGACTTTTATGTACAGGTACTGTACCAGAAACTACTTTGAACACTTTTTTCTCTCTCCTTTTTTTAGAGCCCCATTTGTTGGTGCCCTGTGGTATAACTATATAAATTGCCTCAAGTAATTTGTATTATATCCATCCAAATGACTGACATTAGGTACCAGATTAGCCTTCTAATAATGCATTTTTATTATTCATTGGGTTGCATCTCATGGCTTCTTGTGCATTATTTTTAAATCTTCCTTCTTGCCTGCAGGATATATGGGTAATTTACTTGGGCAAACAAAGGTTACAGGATCTCTAATTGAAGCTTCAGAAGCAGTAGTAATTCTAGAAGAATGCTCATTTACTTCACAGTGGTGCTTAGCGGGAAGGATCCCTCAGTATTATCCTGCAAATACTGTGTTAGAGAAATTGGTTATGAGTGATTCTGTCTAAATAGTATAGTTCTCTGCCTTCTGGTTATATTATTTACAATTAACACATTTTATGTATCAGACAAAATGTTGCTGCTTGTAAGCCGCAAACACAATGTAGAAATAAAAAAGCAGAAATTATGATGTAACAATAAAGCAGAGCCACCCTTCAGCTGGTACTTGGTAGCCTTAGCAAGATTGATTGAATAAGGTTGCTACTACTGATGTGCCAAGCATGTCTTCATTTTGGATTATATCTGTAATACAAATGAAAAAAATTCTACAAGTTTTTGCCCTTCAAAAATATTGTGTTGCATACAAAAATGCTCCTCTGCAAACCTCTGCTGGAGGGAATGGGTGGCTACTTCTCTTTAATTCCCCTATTCTTCCTCTCCCTGAGGAAATGCTCATGTGAGCCATGGGCCTTCCAAGCTGCACAGGCCTGGCCTCAGAAAGCTGGAACAGGGTGTATCCTGTCTGGTAGAGGTTTGTCAGCTCACCATTTCACAGGATGGTTTGGTACCTAAGAGATGATACAAGGTAAGCAGGGAGTGTAAATCTACAGCGTGCTAACCAGCCATCGACTAACGGGGCATGTGGATCCTTGGCTATGTCTACACTGGCAGGTTCTTGCACAAGAACATCTTGCGCAAGGGTTCTTGTGCAAGAACACGTCCACACTCCCACGTGCTTTTGCGCAAGAGCAGCCATGGCAGTGTGGACGCTATCTTGCACAAGAAAGCTCTGATGGCCATTTTAGCCATAGGGCTTTCTTGTGCAAGAAACCTCTGCCGCATGTCCACACTGCCCTCTTGCACAAGAGGGCTTACACTTGTTAGAAAAGAGCGTAGCTCTTGCGCAAGAAGCCCTCTCTTACCACGCCGTACTGTAAATCTTCTTGCGCAAGAGCAGGCAGGCAGTGTGGACGCTCTGTGGAAGAACGGCCGTTCTTGCGCAAGAACCCGCCAGTGTAGACATAGCCCTACTGTCTTTCACCAAAGATTGCCTAGTGCTCTTTGACCTACTGCTGCTTCTGACCAGTGTGCTGTAGATTTACACCCTAGGTTTCCATGCACTAAGCCTTACTGTGGACAAGTCCAAAGTCACTGGATTCTCTTATGAGTGAGAGAACTTTGACAAATCTCATTGTAATGCTGTCTCTTTCTAAAATATGTCTGCACCACACCTTGCTGAATGTATTTAAGCAGTATTTTTAATCATCAACATGCACAATGGATTTCAAAAACTTGTTTGAAGGGCATGTGGCCCAAGTTGCAGATATGACTGATCTCAGTAAGAAATGGCTGCCAACCATGATCTTTCAGGAGCCTGATCCAAATTCACCAATATGTAAGAACATGCAGTTCCATTGTAATCAGTGGAGTTATGACCTAGGGATGTTAAATATTGGTTAATTGAATAGTTGAGTAACCTCATGAATTCTTATTGGTTAGTCAATTAATCTATAGTCCCCAGCGGCAGGGCTGGCACGCAGCATGCACTGGCCCTACTTCCGAGGAGCCCCCTGCCTCTCCTTGCTGCTTCCTCTGTATCAGAGGCAGCAGTGTGGGGTGCCAGGTGGGAGCTGGTCTTTGAGGGGAGCCAGTTTAAAAACCAGCTCCCCTCGCGGACTAGCTGCCTGTCAGCCTGCACTGCTGCCTCTGATACAGTAGTACAGGGTGGCAGCAGCCTCTGTCCGGGGGTGAGGGTCTGAGCTCCCAGACCTGGCACGAGCTGGAATTGAGCCGGGCTGCCTGCCAGCCCAGCTACTAATGCACTTTAAATGCAGAGCCAGAGTGGAGTTAGATCCTGGACCCGTCGCAAGTCAGGACTGAGCCAGAGTGCTGGCCAGCCTGCTAAAAAATGTACTTGAGGGGGAGGAGATGTGTGAAACAAAGAGGTGTATTGTGGCAGATATTCCTCTGTGTTGCATCATGGCAGGTGAAGTCACAAAAGCTAGTTGAAAATCTAATTTTCTGTTGAAGAATAGTTTGCATTTTCAGCCAATCCTACAGGAGGTGTTAGTGATGGATCCTGCTCCATTTGGAATGGACCCTTAAGCTATGTTTACAATGGCAAGTGAGGCTATGTCTACACTACAGAGTTTTTTCCGGGATATATCCCGGGAAAACTCTGTCGTGTCCAGGGAACGCATCTACTTTTTCGTATCAGTTTCTGAAAAAGCAGGCACACTCTTTCAGAAGCCCTGTATTCCTCATTTTATGAGGAATAAGGGCTCTTCCAAAAGAGGAGGTTTTTCCCACATTTGGCCTCATGTAGATGGGCCAAATGTTGGAAAAGCCTCTTCCGGAAAAAGAATTGGAAAAAGGTACGCAAATTGTGGTTTGCAATTTGTGTACCTTTTTCTCAGAAATAACTGCAGTGTAGACATAGCCTGAATGAGAGAACTTTTGTTGTTCAGAGGTGCTAACCCATCCCCCCAAAATATGAGTTTTGCCATGGCAAGTGCCAGTGTGAACAGTGTGGTGTTAGCAGGAGCACCTTCCTGCTGACAACATGAATGCTGTTCATTAAGGGTGGAAGTATTTTTGTCAGTTGTGTTGCGAAAAGCTGTGTGGTGTAGCCCGGGCCGTCCTTAGGCATACGCAGAGTATGCAGTTGAGTAGGGCACCAGTATTTCTGGGGCACCACTCTGCCGGGAGGAACGGGAAGCAGTGAGCATGCAACAGCAGGGCTGCTGGGTCCTAGAGAGAGCCGAATGCCCTGCCTGCAGAACAGTCAGAGGGAGGGGATTGGCTGCTGGGGTCTCTGGGAAGGGGAGGGGATAGGGTGGGGGAAGGAACTCACGTGTGTGACTCTCTCCCCAGCGTGAAGTGAGGCAGGCTGGCTGGGCGGCTCTGGCAGTATCTTTTCTTTTGCCCCCCATAACAACCATTCTTCTCCCCTCCCCCCACGGAGCACGGAGCATTCTTCTCCCCTCCCTTTCCCCTCCCCGGTGGAGCACCCTTCTCTCCCCCCTCCCCTCCGGCAGGGCTGGGTTGGGTGAGGTGCTAGGGGGAGGAGGGCTGGGGGAGGTGCTGGAGGGGGGGCTGGCTGGCTGTGTGCTGAGGCAGGGGCGGACTGGCCCAGTGGGCCATCCGCCAAAGGGCTGGCTGGTGGCAGATACGCAGGGCACCGGCGTGCCGCAGCGTGAGCCCGGCACCAGCACTTTAAATTCCCGGCGCTGGCCGGGGCACTGTGTGGGGCCGAGGGAGCGCATGTGCGGCGTGCTTAAACGCCGTGGAACAGCTGAGAGGGGAGAAGCCCGGGCGTCTTCCCTCTCAGCTGGTTTGAGCTCCACACGTGGATGCTGCTGCCGGGGAGGGGAGAGAGGTGGGTCTGGGGCCGGGGGAGTGATCGGGGGAAGGGGGCGCTGAGCGCTCAGCCCGGGCTGGGGCTGGGGATTTGGGAGGGGCAAGCACCTGCACCCCCCTCCCCCAGTACTGAGGAGCAGGGGAGGGAAGAAGGCTGCCCCTGTCTCGTTGTCAATTTGTGTTGGGGGGGTGGTTGTTTTTCGGGCGAGGGAAGCCCTGGGTCCGTAAATCCCCAGCTCCTGCAGTCCTGTTACTACATGGCACTCTCCGTTTTCTTCAAACATTTCTAAGCTTCATGGTTAAAGAGAAAATCTTCAAGAGGAGATATTATGCATGTTGTGATTACATATTTATGTCCCTATGAGCGTATCTGGATCTTTAAGAGGTAATTGGGGGGGGGGAGTGGAGAGGGGGAGAGGTTACAAAATAAAGGAAAATGTACATGCTTTATTTAAATGATAGAATTTTTCAAAAATGAAGGGAAAAAGGAAGTTTGCATTAATATCAGAAGGAAAGTGACTAAAACATCAGATAGTTTTTTGGTGGACAATATTTGCAAGTTTTCTATCTTTTGCTAGAATAAAAAGGGGTGGGGGTACAGGAGTGTGGGCAGGGGGCTGGGAGAGTTGGGGAACTCAGGGCAGGGGTTGAAGGGTGCTGGAGTGAAGGCAGGAAGTAGGGGGCTGAGGGCACAGGGTTTGGTGCGGGGCGTTAGGGCAGGAGTATAAGGTTGCAGGGCTGGAGTCAGGGCAGAGATATGGGGGACTCTTGGTAAGGGGTAGGGGTTAAGATGTGTGGGCGGGGACTGGAAGGTTTGTGGGGGCAGCTCAGGGCAGAAAGTGATAGAGTGAGGGCAGGAGGGGTGGATTCAGGGCACAGGGTCTGGTGGAGGGGGGGCTCAGGGTAGGGAGGTGGGGGAGCAGGAGTCAGGGCAGGAGGTAGAGGGTGCAGAACTCAGGAGGGAGCTGGAAGAGATTACAGGCCTTACAAGGGTGACAGTGCTGTGCTGACAGCTCCTCCCGGGGGGACAGAGTTTCGCTTTCCTGTCAGCGGCTCCTCTGAGGTGGGAGAGGACCTGCATGGGCTGGGCCTGGCCTCAAGTTTGTCTGGGGTGAGCAGGGCTCCATGGGCCAACCCTGGCCTTCAGCTGGCCCCCATCTTGCAGCTGGTGAAGGAGGGCAGGGTCCTTCATATAAATTTCCAATAAAATGTTGACAAATTTAAAAAATGATATCATTTGCATCATTCTGTCAATAAATCAGAATTTTTTCTATAGTGCTACTTCTTCAGTGCTAGTCCATCAGCATAGCAGGGTGCTTCATTACATTAAACTGTTTTTAATAACGTGCCTGTGGCAAGTTTTCCAATCCTGTAAGCTTATGTTTGTGTTGCTAAAAGCAAGTCAGGCATAGGGGCACCATAAATCCTAAGGACGGCCCTGTGTGTAGACAAAGCCTTAGAGTATCTCTCATTCCCCTTCTTGCTCAATGAGGGACTGTGAGAGATATAGTTCAAATTTCAGTCTGCTTTATGACCACATAATTATTGAGGGAATGTGTCTAACCCAAGCTGTGGTTGGAATTAAATGTGTGCATAAGGGACTAATGGCAGCAAGGGAATTTGGGTAGGTAAGGCAGGTGAGTCAAAGCTGGTGTGTGTGTGTGTGTGTGTGTGTGTGTGTGAGAGAGAGAGAGAGATTTCCTGGAATCCTAATGACTGCATTAATAGGGAATGCACTGGAGCTACTTTGACTCTAAAGCCTTCTGCGTGGGCTTACCTGAAGATTGTATCACTTGTCTCCAAGCATTGTTGAAGGTCAGCATGTGCCATCTCTGTAACAAGTATTTTCTATATTATATAACAAATGAAAAGTGTGCTTGCTAAAGGTGCAGAGTGTGTGTCATAACTGTATGTTTAAACTCCAAAGGCACAGATTCTGGTTCATGTTGTATTTGTATTTTTTTGTTGAAAGGATGCATGAAATCCTGTTCCCATAAGGAGACAATTGCCAAGGTTTGATCTGTACACTAGATGAACTCTGATATTACAGAATGTAATCCCTCTGATAGCATCGAATGTAGGGATGTAGTCACTCGAATCTTTTAAGTTTGTTTATACTAAATGAAATAGTCTCCAGGTAGGTTTGGTAGTTTTTATTTCATATTAAAACTGAGCAGCCAAATGTGTCATTTACTAAGCAATCTTGTATCGACAGTAAAAGCTGTGTTATCTGCTCTGTACCAACTGGAACGCTCTATAAACTGGCATTTCTAATCTTCATAGGAAGTCTGGTTTATAGTCTGCCTGGCACAGGGCCAGCAGGCTCCCTACATGGCTCTGCAGAAGTGGCAACATGCCCCTGCTGCTTCTAGGCGGAGGAATGGCCACGAAGGGTTGAGAGTGCAGGAGGGTGCTTGAGGCAGGGAGCCGGGTGTGGGAGAGATTTCAGAGGTGTGACCACCAAATGGCGACCTTTCTCTGCTGCTCCTGGTGGATGCATGTTGCCTCTGCACCCAGGTGCTGCCCCGGCAGCTTTTTTTGGAGCTGCGGAGCCAGCACTTGGCTCAGTACGCAGAACCATCTAGCCATGCCTCTGCCAGGAGCAGCAGGGGCAGGTCCCTACTTGAGGGAACCTGCCCAAGGTGATCACCCCCTGGATCTAGCAGACAGAGTCCCCTCCCACACCCAAACTCCCTCCCTCTGAGTTCACTGGAATTTTTCACTTAGTGGCACCCTCCATTTCCCCCAACATGCTGAATAAAAAAGCTTTTACTGTAGTTTGTAGTCTAGTCTGTCATTGTATTTGACCCTAAAATGTCAGAGCAGCTGGGTTCTTTCATTGACCAACTCTGGAAAGGTGCAAGGAGATGCCAACTGATTTTTTCCTAATTCACTGTGGTGGGTGTGGCTCAAGAAGGCTCTGGAAAGAAGGTAAATGCTGCTGAGTCTGAGGTTATATAGCTTGGATCTCCCTAGTCTGGCACCCTTGAGACCTGACTGGTCCAGGACAAGAAAGTTTGCTGGACCAGGGGAGGCCTGTAAGGTGGGATGCTAATCTCCCCACTGGGCACACCTCCCCAGCCTCCCAGTCCTGCAAGCTGCAGCAGCCCTGCCAGAGCTCACAGCCCCATAAGCTGTGGCATCCTTACTGGAGTTTCCAGTGATCCTGCCAGCCTCACAGCAGCCCCGCTGCCCACCAGAGCTCCCAGCGGCCCTGCCAGCTGTGGGCTCCTCTTCCCTGCAAGCTCCATTCCCCCTCTCTCCTTCCGGCTTCGCTGCCCTGCCAGCAATGGGCTTTGATGCCCTGCAGGCTCTGCTGACTGACTTCACTCTGAGGTCCTGGAGACCTCTGCTACTGGGGCTCTTTAGTCCCGCAACATCTGTGGTTCTTCCATACTATAGATCAGTGTTTCCCAAACTATGGGTTGCGGCCCGGTACCCGGCCATGGGAAAAAAATACCGGGCCTCAGCGTGGCTGACGGGAGGGGAGTGGGGCAGGGCAGGCTGGGAGGAGGTGTGTGGAGGGGGGGGAGAGGGAAGCAGGGTTATGGGCAGTGGGGCTGTCCGGCGGAGATGGGGGCGGGGCAGGCAGCTGGTGGAAGCAAGGTTGGGGGCAGCAGGGCTGTCTGGCGGAGATCGGGGTGGGCGGGCAGTGGAAGCAGGGCTGGCCAGGGGGAGGAGGAAGACTGGAGAACCAGCCTCTGGAAGCAGGGCTGGGCGGGAGAGATCAGGAGGAAAAGGGGGGTGGGGAGAGCGAATCGGCCGGCGGGAAGCGGGACTGACCCGGGCACATGCAGACCCAGGCACACTAGCGAGTCCGGCCCCGGGGATTCCACTTTGCCCCCCCCATACCTTCCGTTGAGTAGTTGCGAACTGCCTGGCTGGTAGACACACTCACGCAGCATGAGCACATCTACCAGCCAGGCAGTTCGCAGCTTTGGATTGATACACTTAATAATAATAAAACTTACCTAATTAGAAAATACCGGACATATAAAATGTCCAGTATTTTCTCAATTTGTTTCCTGGACAGAACCCTCAAATACCGGACTGTCCGGTACAAAACTGGACACCTGGCAAACCTACCCCTCCTTGCACCCTCCCTCCTAGCCAGATACCCTACCCTCAATCTGCTCCTGCCTCCTGGAGTGCCCATGCGGCGCTGGGTCCCCCAAGCCCTGGCCCAGGCTGGGCGGAGGATGCAGCTGGGTGAAACACTGAAAATTCATTCATTTTTAATTCTTTTTTTTTATATGTGTTTATATTTTTGGGCTGCAAAAAATAGTACTGAAAAAAAAACGGGTTCCAACTAAAGTAAAAAGTTTGGGAAACCCTGGTCTAGCCAGCTTTCTGTCCATCTTACAGTCCATTTATCCAATCCACATTCCCTTAACTTGCTGGCAAGAATATTGTGGGTGACCGTATCAAAAGCTTTGCTAAAGCTGGCACTGGGGGCTTTGGGAGGACCAGAAACAACTTATTTGAATATTCATCATTTGCTTAATGAATATGCAAATATGCAAATGAATGTTACTGGTCCTCCAAAAGCTTGTGAATGGATTTACTGGTCCCCGTGTCAAAAAGTTTGGGAACCCCTGCTATAGATGTTGCTGGACCAGAGAGTCACGGACCACAGAGATTCAATTTGTATCTAGAGCAGAGAAACCTTAGCCACAGTACAGGGAGAAAAGTATACGATGAGAGTTAACAATAACTCAAATGGCATAAAGCCAAACCCCAGAAAGTGGGTAATGGCGGAATCTGCACTCTAATTCACTACCTCATTATTTCTCTTCAGCTGGTATGACAAACCATAGGACTGGAAGGGACCTGTAAAGTTAATCTAGTCCAGTCCCCTGCATCCATGGCAGGACTAAGTATGATCTAGACCATCTCTAACAGATGTTTGTCTAACCAGCTCTTAAATATTCCATGATGGAGATTCCACAGTCCCCCTGGGCAATTTATTCCAGTGCTTAACCACCCTGATAGGAAGTTTTTCCTAATGTCCAACCTATACTGCCATTGGTGCAATTTAAGCCCATTGCTTCATGTCCCATCCTCAGAGGTTAAGAAGAATTATTTTTCTCCCTCCTTGTAACAATCTTTTATGTACTTGAAAATGGTTATCGTGTTCCCTCTCAGTCTTGGCATTTAGTACTGGCCACAATACTCCATTTGAAGTATCAATAGCCTAGAGTAAAGTAGAAAAATTTCTTGTTGTGTCTTGCTTACAACTCTTCTGCTAATACATCCCAGAATGATGTTTGCTTTTTTTGCAAGTGTCACACTTTTTTAGTTTCTGATCCACTATGAACTCTGATCCCTTTCTGCAGTGCTCCTTCCTAGGCAATCATTTCCAGTTGTGTATGTGTGCAACTGAGTGTTCCCTCTTAAGTGGAGTACTTCACCTTTGTCCTTCTTGAATTTCATCTTCTTTACTTCAGACCATTTCTCCAGTTTGTCCAGATCATTTTGAATTTTCGTCCTGTCCTCCAAAGTATGTGCAACTCCTCCCAGCTTGGTATCATCCACAAACTTTGTAAGTATACTCTATGCAGTTATCTAAATCACTGATGAAGGTATTGAACAGAACCAGAGCCAAAATTGATCCTTGTGGGACTCCACTTGATATGCCCTTCCAGCTTGACCGTGATCCATCAGGTTCTTGCTGCTTCCCATATCTGCAATGGGCAGTCTCATCCTTTTCCATTGCTAAAGCACTTTGCTTATAATGCAGGTCCATGTGGTAGATACAGTAATTCCTCATTTAACATGTGCCCGCTTAACACGTTTTCGCAATAGCATGATTTTTTTTTAGGGAACGTTTTTTGAATTACAGAACCATCCCTGGAATAACATGATTTCCCCAGCCGGCCTGTCGCCGGCAGCTGCGCGGGGCTTCCCCCACCTCCCTGCAAAGCGGTGGAGGGTTCGCCGCTTGCCGCGCCATTCCCCGCTGACTCCCCCTCACCGGATGCCTTGCCCCCTCTCGTCCGCCCCCGCTTGCAGGCCAGTGGCTGGGTTTCACCAGCTGGCCTGTTGCCAGCAGCTGTGTGGGGCTTCCCATGCCTCCCTGCAAAGCAGTGGAAGGTTCGCCGCTCGCCGCACCGTTCCCTGCCGAACCACCTTCACCGGACGCAGTGTGAGTCCCGGCAGACCCATCACAGGGGCATACTCCCAACCCAATCCCCTTCCCCTCTACTCCCCTTCCCTTCCCCAGAGCCAAACACCTCCCCTCCCTGTTGTAACCCAGTCCCCTTTCTCCCCCAGCCTTATGTCCCGGTCCCAACAGACACCACCGCTTGAAACGCAATCCCCACCTTTTCCATTATTTTCAGTGGGAAAATTGACCCCGCATAACACGTTTTCACTTAACACCATCATTTTCTGAAACATCTATAGTGTTAAATGAGGAATTACTGTACTCTTGACTCATCAGCCTTTGCTATGATGATGGTAATGAACAAGCTAGCAATGCTTTACTTGATCACCAAAAATAAACGCTCCCCAAAAACTCTTACCTTAGGAGAACAGAAGAGTTGAACTTGACCAAGCTAACACAGCACTGATGTTTTTCATCTTACTGATCACTTCTAGAGTCGTGCTTTAAGTCTGTGAATCATTTTACCTCATTCCAAGGGAAATGCTTGCCATTCCGTCCTCTCTAAGGTGTACTGTTAGTCAGGCTATACTGTCTCCTCAGACAATTTTTCTGTGGATCCCAGGGTCTTTCTGTGAAGTTACCTGAAGACTAACAAGTGCAAAGATGGTGTCTCCATGATCATCACTGTCTACTTGCTCTTACATGCTAAAAAGCTGAGATTTTTAAGAAACAGTAAGTCTAAAATTAAGAATCTATGGTTGTGTTGGAAACATTTGCTTGAACCTCACCTTTCTATTCCCATTTTCCACTTCAAAGCACTCTCCATAAGGCTTCTCCTGGTGAAGTGGATAGGGTTCTGTTCAGTTCAATCTACTATGAGTTAGTTATTTCCAAGAAGCTGACAATATAGCAGTGCAAAATTTTCTTTCCTCAGCTGCCTTCTTAAGCTGCATGGGCCTCTGGCACACAACACAGTGGTGGTGTGAATTGTTTGTAGAGGAAATTTGCCTTGGCAAGCCCACTGCCTTTGCATGCAAATACTAAATTGAAAGACAAAAAGATTGGTGGCTTAAATGAAGGATCTATTAGTGACAAACCAAGTTTGTGGGAGTTTTCCAGAGGCTGTCTCCAAAATGTGTTGCCATTTAGTGGTGGTGGTATAGACTTTAGTGAAGAGAGAAAGTGTCTGATGTGCAAAATGTGAGATTATTGAACACAGAATTTAACTAGGGGACAAAATTAATCTTTTGAGCCACACCCTGTTAGCAGAGGTTAAAGCCCTGCATGAAGAGGCTGATGGATTTCTATTGACTTATTGTAGCAGTTGTGGCTCATTAATCACCTGAAGAATATAGTGAGTGACTCTTTTTAGTTAAAAGAAACTTATGACTGGTCTAGTGAGGACTCTGCAGGTTGACATGCTTCCTGCTGTTTGAGTTACCAATAAGTTCATGGACTAAACTGGGCATATTTAGATTCTGTTCAGTGCAAGGTGTGAACTACATTTGCTTCAACTGCTAACAAATCAAAAACTATTTACAAGAAAAAGGAGGTAAAATTGCAAGTTAAAAAACAATGATTGTAAACAGTTTGCACATTGTTATTTTAACATTAGCATTAACAGTGCAACTGGCATATAACTAGTGTAACATACTGCTTCACAAATAGACTTTGTTTCTGAATCTCTGGGTTTTTTTTTTTAAATAATAAAGAATATGGTAGTGTAATGATTGAGTAGAGGGAATCTTAACTTTTTTAAAGACCTGTTAGGCTACTTGTGTTAGCAATGGCAGCTGTGAATTCCAGATCAACCAATGCCTCCAAAATAAGAAACAAATATTTTAAAAAAAATCTAATTTCCCTTATTTTCTGTAACACTTATATGTCTATATTTTGTCCAAGTCAGAGAAAATGTGAGCTCACAATGATGTTTTAACTTAATTATCCCTTGTCAGTGAGCTTGTTTCATTTTTATATTCTTAGGTAACAAGTCAAGTTTGCCCTTCATTAGCTTTGTCCTTGATCTTGTATTTGAAAACTGTTTACTCATCCCTGTGTCTTATATAGCCGCATGTGTGAAATGAACATACTGCATGTACTCATTCCAAGCTGCTAAATATCTCTAATTGAACAAAAAAGCTGCACAGCTGGGCTGTAGCTTCACCTGTGCTTTCAGCCCACAGAAATTGGATCAAAGGGAGACGTTTAAACAAGAAGGAAGGAAAAAGGAAAACCAGATGGTGAATTTACAGTGAAGTTGTCATTGCTTTTGTTAGATGCCATCCTTAGTTTACAGTTGCTGCTTTTTAGTGCTGCACCTTACTGACTAAATGAAACATGATTATAAAAGGCACAAAATATTTAATTTCAGAAAAGAAACAGACATTAACCTTCAAATTGCAAATTCTGTAATGCATTAGCAGTCAGCTAACAAATGCTGAATGCAGCAATAATTAAATCCTCTTTTAAAGTGAAAACTGCATTTTTATTAACTTCCAGGGCTATATTATACTTTCTGAAGTGAAACATAATTCTGAAAATTGTAATATAACTTTTGTTGGGGAATCAGGAACAGGGGTTTCTTTGCGTACATTTATTAAATCAAATGGAACAGGAAAGGAAATACTTACAGAGAAGGGGAGAGGCTGACCCTCCTGACAGCAGAATAGGCAGTATAAAATATACAAATTCCATTGACTAGTCTCGGTTTTTGTTATGTGGGTGGTCTGAGGCCTAACTGATTCCCAAGCATTGGAAAATAAAAATGTTAATTGGAGGAAATGAAAGCAAAACTTAGATTCAGTCTTGTAGGGCTGTGAAAGTGTATTCTGCCATTCCTCAGAATCAGATATCTCATGTAGTGTTAATAATTATTTTCTTGATCTTTGTTTAATTGGTCACCTCTCAGGCAGCAATATTACTGCACAAAATGCAGGCAGAATTTCAGGTGTATCTCATACAGTAGAATGAGCAGAGAGAGACTCTTGTAAGCTGTGTCAAATTGGTATACCAAGAGATCTTGAATGCAGCCCGCTGTCAAACCAAACTACATCCCTGGATGTGAGCAATGGGTATAAGAATAGGAAGAAGATCTGGATGTGCTGAAGGGGAAGCACTGCTTACTACTACATAAGCATGAGGTCAGCATGGACTCCTATTGGTTGGCAGTGGCCTTTCCTAGGAGGTAGGAACTGCAGTTGCTCCTGAGCCTTTCATGAGAACTACTAGTCTCATCCCAGGTGATCTTTCTGATTTTGGGTATCTACTGTTGGGTAGTAAGAGGTACCCTATGTTTCAGGGACAAAGTAAGTGGAACCTTACAACTTGTACAGGTATTTGTCACATATGGTGAAAGTGTAAATCTCTGAGGTGCTTTGTGGAAACCAAATTACGTGCGGTAAACATCATATGGCTCTGTACTTTTTAACAGAATTTTGTTTTGCTCTCTGCAAATTAAGTCAAGAATTACTAAACCACCCACCACACCCTAAAATGCCCAGATCTGAAAAATCATTGAATTCCTGAAAAAAATCATGCCTTACTGTTAGTGGTGTAATTTTATTTCTTACAGTGGAAAGAGATGAGAAGAAGGCATTTGAGAATTATAGTTACTGGAGTTCTGTGTGTCATTTTTTTAGCAAAAGATCTGCTTAAGAAAGAAGTGGGGGAGTGATCAAACAACTTAATCAAACAGAGGAGTATTTATTACATATTTTAGAAAACGCTGACTCTGTTTAAAAAACTTTAGAATATTGATGTCATTGCTGCTGTTGGAATTTTGAGAGGAAAAGACACTATCAAAGACATACTTTCCTGGGGGAAGAGTATTTTGTTATATACCTTTTCAGAGAAGGGATGCCATGCAACAATATAGTAAACATTTCTGCAGGAAATATAAACCCAGTTAAAAATAAATGTCATTTTTCTCCACTTTTTTTGAATGTTTCTGATATTAAAGATACCTTTTTGGGGGGTGGGAGAGGAGGAGGTAGACTTAGAAAGCTAGAGATTAAAACAAATCATGGATTCACCACAAGCTTTTCTTTGATTTCCTAGATACCAAAATCTGTTGCAGTAGAGAAAGATATAGTACTCTATCTACCCTGCCCCCCTTTTTTTTTAATTAGTCATATGCACCTCATGTGGCTTCTGTAAGTGCAGAAAATGAGTACAGTTGCTCATTTCCTTCAGATCTATGTATATAGCAGATTGCTTGTAACTATCCCAGTTGCTTGTGGTGTGAAATCCCTGTTGCATTAAGCAGAGGGGTAAGCTTGCAAGTATCAGCAAAGAAGCTCTGGCATGCATAAAAACAGTGAGACTATAGAAGAAAGCATGCACACAGAGCCCCCACGTGGGAGGTGGAAGGATACACTTTACCAAGGGATGGCCCATGCTGCAACTCCCAATCCCCAGAGGAAAAAAACACAGACTAAATTGTAGATCATGCCTGAGGATATTTATAGAAACTTATTTCCCTGTATCTATTGTCCACATTTTGTGTGATTTGCTGGAGCCAATCAGAAGCAGTGTTAGAGCAGTCTTGCGCAACATTCTGAACAGTAGGTTACTGCTCAGCCAGCCCAGCCCTTCTCTAGAATAGTGTGAGAGTCTGTGCAGTTAAACTAGGCACAGGAACATTTTTCAAAGTGTGTGTGGGGTGAACCTCCTTAACCATGTTCGCCCCCACCTAAGGCTAGGAGCAAGCCCCAGCATGCGGGGCTGGCAGTCAGGCCCCCAGGAATGGGGCCAGAAGTAGAGGCCCCCAGCATGCAGGGCTCAAACCAAGCCCTGCATGCAAGGCCAGCAGCAGAGTCCCTGACACATTGGGCGGCAGCCAGGAACCCGGGTGCAGGGTTCAAACCAGGACCGGCAGCTGGAACCCCAAATGTTAGGCCAGGAGCCCAAGGGTGCTTCAGCACACACAGTTCCTGTACCTGTGCTAGGACTTGTAGTTTTGAGACAGAGGAGCACAAATCTCTGTGTAACATGGTCTGTCATATCTAGCTCAAGAACTACCAGTTCCAGTGTTCCTTGTGCATAGGCAAGAAGGAGGGGCAAAGCAAAGCACCATCAGAGTGGAAGCCAATGCTGCTCTTGCTTCTGGTGGGATTTACAGGCCCAAAATATATGTAAGTGTCAAATTCACTCAGTCGAAGAAGTGAGGGAAAAAATTGAATAAGCCATCTGAGCCTGATGAGTAATCATGTTCTAACATCTCTAAAAATGAAATAGAGTCTTTATTCAGAAGGAATGTTTGGATGCAACTTTGTACGTTGTTGTTTGCAAATTAGAGCACAAATTCAAAGCAACCAATAACATTTGTTTTACATTCCGTTCAGTCCTAAAATATGTGACCCTAGAGCCTGGGGGAACTGGAAGAATCTTCTAAATGTCTACTTCACAAGTATCTTACAGATGTTTCTGAGAATTGTCCTTGTGAAATGTTACACCTGGAAAAAAAATTTTGTCTGCTTTTGGAAAAGAATATGAACTACCCCGATTATCTTATTAAATGAGATTTACAAAAAATAACTGCAACTAATTTTCAGTGAAGAGTGTGCATAGCCCTACAGATTTTCTGCATACTGCAAGTGACTGTGGCAGAAGCTGAAAGAAGTTTCAGACAGCTAGTGTGACTGCCAGCAGGTGGATTTGGACCTGGGACCTCAGGGTAGGAGCCTCCTACAGCTTGAGCTATCAAGCCCACTGTCTTGCAACTTATGCTGCAGACGTCACTCATTCATCTCTCTCACTGGAAGTGGTCTTAGTGCCACTACATGGGACCGTGAACCACACCCACTAGGTATGTGGGTTACACTAGCACTCATTAAAAACATCAAACATACTACAGTGGGGCAAGAATTATTAAGCCACCTAGCTATCTTGTCTGTTGAGTGAGAACTTGCAAAATAAATTGACTTTGGGGGGCTAATTCATGATTTTGTAATGAAAACATCCAGGAAAATAAATCTTTAAAGTGAATTGGACTAATTATAAAATGCTTGCAGTCACATTGGTTCATTTAGAATACAAAAAAATCAAGACATCAGCCCCATATAATATCTTTTACAGTGACCAAAAAGATAGAAAATAGTTAGCAAACTTGTAGGACTATGTTATGTTAAACAAAAGTAGTGAAAGGGGGGCATTTTTCAGAAATGTAGAATATGTAACAGTAATTTCAGAATTAAAATAATTTTTTACAGCTCAGGAGATTGTATGTATGGGATGAGGAATTGTGGGGGGAGGGTTGCAAGAGCTCATGTTAGAAATCACATGTTATGTTAGGGGCCAGGCATGCACAGTCTTTTACACACAAGTCCCATTACTGGCAAATGAGCAAATAGGTAAAATGGATTACAAATAAGTCTGGGGGAAGTGAGACTAAGTACTGTCAATCATATTTGCTGACTGTAACCTATTCAAAATGTGGCAAGGCGCCAAGAAATTGGCTATTGTTAGCATCCACTGAACTTGCATCATTGCTCCCTTGTTGTTATACATCAGGAACAGAAAATAGGAGCATCTTGAATTTGGAATGTGAAAATGATGTCCCACGCAACAAGGGAAAGATAGGCATTAAACAGTCACCACAGAGCAGAGATGAGGGAGAGAAATTATATGCAAGAGATGTCACTTATTCTGAAAAGAATGAATACGTTGCCCTAACGTTTACCTGGAACTGAATGGTAGACTTCCATTGTCATACAAATTCAAATATAAACCAGCTATTCTTCAAATACAAATTCCTATGCCTTCGTTTCAGATGTCCACCCTCGTTCCCTTCCTCCTCCCAAAAGTGACTCCACAGTTACATCAAGAAAAGGAGCACTTCTGATGGCCTTGACTTAATTTGCTTGCTCTTTCTAGACTTCTCCCCCCCCCCCCCACTCACACTCACTTTGTTTTTACAAGACTTCATTTGGCAGATGCTACTATCCAGGGCTAAGTTGAGACTTACCTGGCCCATGGACAAGGTTGGGGCGGGAGGTTCAGAAGAGACAGGGCTGGGGATTAGCCTCTCCCAGCCAGCAATCCAGAGCCACCTGGACCATCCCACTTGTGGCTCTGGCAATGAGTTAAAAGGCCCAGGGCTTGGGCCGCTGCCTTTGCTGTGGTAGTGGCAGCAGCAGCTAGAAGTCCCAGGCCTTGGGGCATCTGCCCCCCCCCCCCCCCCCCCCATTGGTGACTCTGCTACCATCCAAGAGTTTAACCATGACAATGTCAGATCATTATAGCAAATATTTCCAGTTCTCCAGTCTTGTGCATTAAAAGGAAATTGGTTTCAAGTTGAAAGTACAAAGCAGAAACAGGAAGAAATCTGTACTGTACACAACTCCCACAAGTTTAGAGCTTCCAGCTGATTTTTTTCACTAAAAGAAACAGCCCCTCAGAAGCTGACCTCTGCTGGAACAAATGTGTACTGTACCTATAAAGCCAAATATCTTGAGACTATTATCTGTGCTAAATTTTTAAAACTTAGGGACTTAAATCAAACTAAATGTAGAAACATATTTTGACAGTCTTCTCCTTTTTTCTAACTATGTACATTCAGAAAACCCCCACTAAATGAATCTTATTGGAAACCTGCTTGTTTTGCGACACCTAAAAAGTAAAGCAAGGTCCATGTGAGGAATTATCCCTTTTGGAGGCATCCAAGTAAACAGATATTCTAGAAATAGTTTATATTCATGTCTATGAATATACGTGGATTTAGCAGGACAGGCAGGTCCACCATTCTGTCTTTGCTGTTGTACTTGTAGGGCATGGGGTGAGTCAGTTATCTATGAGAGGTACTTAAGTGGCCATCTTTACCATAATATTTGAGTTCTTCCAAATCTTTAGTATATTAATCCTCACAGTACCCTTTGGAGATAGGGAAGATTACTCATCTCACCATTTTATACATAGAGAAACTAAGTTATATTCTCACAGGAAGACACTGGCAAAGCAGGAACTTTCTCTTCAATTTCTCAATCTGTACTACTGGAATAATATTGCTCCAGTTTGCAGGCATGTTGTGAAGATTACTTAGTTTATGTTTGTAAAGCACTATAGAAACAGAAAATATTTTCCCTAAAGTTTTTGCAAGAACCTTTCAAATATCAGAAACCAGTAAGAGGAAGTAGAGTTGCTGCCAGAACTAAGCCCAAATAGCCTCTTTGTCACTGTTTTGAGGTGTGAGGAGAGGAGCAAGCATCCTGGGATAATGGAGCATGAAGAATCAGTTTAGATAAAAATGTGAACATTCTCTCCTGACTCAAACTGATCTTTTCTTATTGGTTTAAAGATCAGCCAATGCTGTCATCTAAAAATCTCATAAGGACAGATGTCTCAGGTACTATTGGAAAAATTGGTTCTGCCACAGTTAATTACTTCTGCTTTCCTGATTCTGAAGTTGGATCAGAAGGTAGAGAAAAAGGAAGATATTGCTTTGGTGGGGTTACTGCAGGAAGACCAAAGCTCACATGTCTAGTACTTAACAACAAAAGCCTCTGTACAGCAAGGGGAAAAAGTGGGAGAAATATATAGATTTTTTTTCCTTAATACACTTGTGAGGCATAGATGTATGTGTGATATAAGACTCTTGCTAGAGGGGTGCACCAGAGTTGCATAGAATTGTAAAGGACTGAATAACCGAGGTGTGTCTATATTTCTGAAACTAAGTGCACTGGCCATATGTCTAGAACATCAGCTAAGCAGAAGAAACCAATGCTAATGCACAGATCACTTCATACACCAGAGCTTTCTGCTTTTGCTGCAGTTCTGAAGTATGGGTTTCTTTTTCTCTTAAAGCTGTGACACACAGGAAACACTAATGTTTCCTTTACCCTAGGCCTGTCCATTCGTGCAAGTGTACTTGAATTCTTAATGAGAGCCGCTTATTTTTCAATTGCATCATTCTGTAATGTGTTCAGTGATTATTTATTGTGCAATATGGATGTGTCAAAATGGATTTGACTATATAACTTATTTTTATAATTGTATATGAATGTTGGATGATGACCAAAATGAGAACTCTTTTGTGTAATAAGTAAAAAAATATTTACCTTTTGTAGGCTTAACTGTCTTATTCACAGTAGCATCTTTCATTTCAGGAAATAGGATCAGCCTGACAATTAAGACATTTATCTACAGAGATTTTCCTGTTGTACAGAATGAGCAATAGCAGGGTTTCTCAAAATTCATTGCACTGCGACCCTCCTGTCACAACAAATTACTACATGCTCCAAGCATTGGAAGAGGGTTATCAAAGCCTGGGTTTCAGTCTGAGACAGTGGGGCTCAGGCTTCAGCTTTGGGCCTACACCCCAGCAAGTCTAACAACAGACCTGGCAACCTCTTTAAAATGGGGTCCCAACCCATGGTGGGGTCCCAACCCATATTTTGAGAATTGCTGAGCTATAGGCATCACCAATCTGAGACCCTTAAGCAATTTCAAGGACATGAATGTGCAAAAATAGGATATTTATTAAATTGACAAAGTAATTAAAAGAAACAGGAAATAGGCTAAACAAATTTGTTTTGATTAAAACAGCCTCGTTTTGTAGTAGTCGAAAAGATCATGTTCCTCTTACCTTTGTTCACAAATCATCTGGACTAATGACTGTCCACTGAATGCTGCTACAGGTTGAACCTCTCAAGTCCAGCACTCTCTGGTCTGGCATCATCCGGGATCTGGCATGATTTTAGTTAGCCTTGTGTCCACTTATTATGCATGTAGCCCAGTTTCCTGTGATCCCATAAAGTTTGTTTACAAACTGACAGTTATCAGTCCTGGCTCTCAGTGTTCTGTGCTGTTATTTAGCTCTAATTAACCCCCCAAATGTCTTCTAAGAGCCCAGTAAGCCGTGGAAGTGTTGGTAATGCTGCTAGACAATATTGAACTCCTGTCATCCAGCAAATTCTCTGGTTCGACATGAGTCAGGTCCCAGAGTCCTGGACTAGAGAGGTTCAACTTGTACTGATTAATAGGGCTGACAGACACTTTCACAAAAAAATACTGAACGTGGCGGAAAAAAAATGGTTGAGAGAAAAAACAACAACGAGGGCCCAAAGTTGTTGATCATAAAAAAACCCACACACAAAACAAAAATGATCACAGCACCTTTAAATCCCCACACTTCCTGCTCTCCTCCTGCCCCCACCAGACGTGGCAGGAGAAGAATGTCCCATGCGGGCTTCCGTCCGAGAAAAACAGAAAATACCAGACATTTTACATGTCTGGTATTTTCTGTTTTGTTTTTTTTTAATGGACAGAGGCCGCAAATACTGGACTGTTCAGGCCAATACCAGACACCTGACAACCCTACTGATAAAATGAATTTTGAAGAACTGCAGCAATCAGTTACCTACCCTAACCCTCATAAGAAAAAGTAAGTGGTTAATCTTGCTTTCAATTATTTTGAAATTTTGGAGGACCTTTTCCTATCCCTGAGAAGCTCCCCTTTTCCCACATATGGTGGTTGCCACGTTTATTAATAGCTGGGGTACCCAACAGACGCACTCAGTGGCAGCACAGGTTGACAGTGGACATAACATGCTTGCACTCAGAGCTATCCATGGTGCTGCTGTTCTCCCAGGCAGTGCATAGGTCTGTCTGGGTCAAGCTCCTGTGAGAACTGCCAGGTCCTAGCCCAGCAGCTTCTTTTATATTGGTCTGCTGGGCCCTGATTGGCTGCCATAGAGGCAGCCACTCTATCCTGCCTAGAGGACCTCTCCTGCTCCTCTTGCTGGGGTGGGGTGCAGCAAGGCCCTCAGCCTCCTGTAGGGGATGTTGGGGCTTAGTCTACCCCATTATATGCTGTTTAAAGTTATTTTAACCTAAAAAATGCTAAGAGCCTGAGAGACTGTTTTTTACCATTTGGCAGAAGGAAACCGTTAATGGAGGCAAGTTACCCTTGATAAAAGAGGCTGAGCTACTGGCAGGGTATCTTCTTTGAGGGAACCCAGATTCTGGAATGCATTCACCTCCCAAAACTGGGTCCAAAACTGTGTGCATTCTTTGATTTTCAGAACCCTTTCAAGTTCCCTGCTTTGTGAGGGGTTTTTGGGAAAGGCTGAGGGGGCTGTGAATGGGGCTTTCTTTGGGAATTTGTGGGAAGGAAGGTCTTGATTTAGTTCAGTCTTGCAGCCTGATACTTGTATGCATGAAACAAGGAAATGTAGTACTGATTTGACTCTTAATGACTGCATCTATCGAAATTTTAACTGATAACAAGGGCTTCCAAGACTGAGATAGGAGATCATTTAGGTTTGTGGTTTTTATCCTCTAAATAAATGTCAGCTATGAATTTTCTAACCAGTTATTTAATCTGGTCAAATAGTGTGCATGTAATTGATAGTAAGGTGACCAAATCTTTACAAGAAAGATAGAAACAGAGTTATCATTGTACATTTCATCTTCATAGTTTCTTATTTTGCCTTTTTGATAACATTGGCATTCTTGCCAGGCCTTTAACACTAATGTAGCCAATTGTAATTTCGGATTTATAGCATTATCCAGGGATACTGTATGATGTGTGGCATGTCACTGGGACTGGTGATGAACAAGAGACAGAATACATTTGATGAAGTAGATAGCTATATATGGCTTCATGTTAAGTGTTCACAATGACAATCTTAAACAAAAAAAAAGCCCTGTGACTATTGTGAAGGTGGTTGTACGCGGCGGGGTGGCAGTCCTGTCCCGCCAGGTAAGTACTGAGCCCCCCTTACTTGCGTTTCCCCGACCCGGGGGTAAGTTCTGGGGAGCTCTCGAGTGCGCTGGCCCGTGATTCCGGGCTTTGTCTGCCCGCTGCTGCTAGGAGGGTGGGGTAGGGGGGCCCGGGCCCGCCCTCTCTCATGGGCCCCAGCCCAGGGCCCTAAGGACAGGTTCGGTGGGACCCGTCCAGCCGGAGGGGCTAACGCCCGCAACGCACCAGCTCACCGGCTCCACGCCCCGCCCTGGGCTATTTCCTACCCCACCGTCGCCCCCTGGACCCCTTTTCTTTACCCCCTCCCCTTCCCCCACGGGTGCGTCCGCCACTCAGGTGCCCACTCTCCCTCCTCCTTCTCCTCCGGCGTCTTCCCTTTCCTCCCTCTCCTCCTTCGGCATCCTCCCCTTTCCTCCTTCTCCTCCGGCCTCCTCCCTTTCCTCCCTCTCCTCCTTCGGTGTCCTCCCTTTTCACCCTCCCCTCTGGCGTCCTCCCGCCGTGACGTCGGCCGACGCGCACGTCACGGCCCACGTGGCGTGCCCCGGCTCCCATACGCCGGCCGGCACGCCCCTCCAGCCCCGCCCCCGCCTCTCAGCTGAGCGGCGGCGGCCATACAGGGGCCGCACGCCACTCGCTCTCTCCGCGCCGCTCCTAGGAGCGCGAGCGCGACTGCGGGGTCAGTGCGGGGCGGGTCTGCCTCCGCGGGGAGGAGGCCGCCCGTCCCGTCACAGTGGTCTTTATTTTGTTTACAAAACTAAAGTGTTTTATCATTGGATGTGGTATTGCAATGTGTATACCTGCACTGTTCCTTCACTGTTTTGGTGAAAACTCTGCAAGGTAGACAAGGCCTTAGACAGATATCCCTGAAACCATCTTCTTGCACCTTTGTGAATTCTAGTCTGTCCTGGGACCAATCCTATACAACATACTTATAAATCCTTTTCAACTTATTTATAAATGATCTAGAGAAAGGGCTAAACAGTGAGGTGGCAAAATTAGCAGATGATACCAAACTGCTCAAGATAGATAAGACCAAAGCAGACTGTGAAGAGCTTCAAAAAGATCTCACCAAACTAAGTGATTGGGCAACAAAATGGCAAATTACATTTATCAACATTACATTTCAAGTAATGCACATTGGGGAAAAAATAATCCCAACTATATATACATATAGTATTATGACGGGGACTAATTTAGCTACAACTACTCAAGAGAGAGATCTTGGAGTCATTGTGGAGAGTTCTCTGAAAACATCCACTCAGTGTGCAGCGGCAGTCAAAAAAGCAAATAGAATGTTAGGAATCATTTAAAAATGGATAGAGAATAAGACAGAGAATATCTTATTGCCTCTATATAAAACCATGATATCCCCACATCTTGAATACTACATACAGATGTGGTCGCCTCATCTCAAAAAAAGATATATTGGCATTGGAAAAGGTTCAGAAAAGGGCAACAAAAATGATTAGGGGCTTGGGACGGGTCCCATATGAAGAGAGATTAAAAAGACTTGAACTTTTCAGTTTAGAAAAGAGGGGACTAAGGGAGATATGATAGAGGTCTATAAAATCATGACTGGTGTGGAGAAAGTGAATAAGGAAAAGTTATTTACTTGTTCCCACAATATAAGAACAAGGGGTCACCAAATGAAATTAATAGGCATCAGGTTTTAAACAAACAAAAGGAAGTTTTTCTTTACTCAGAGCATAGTCACCCTGTGGAGCTCCTTGCCTGAGGAGGTTGTGAAGGCTAGGACTACAACGGGGTTTAAAAGAGAACTACATAGATTCATGGAAGTTAGGTCCATGAATGGCTATTAGCCAGGATGGGTAGGAATGGTGTCCCTAGCCTCTGTTTCTCTGGAAATGGGAGACAGGGGAGGGATCGCGTGACAATTACCTGTTGTGTTCCCTCCCTCTAGGGCATCTGGTGTTGGCCACTGACAGCAGATAGGATACTGGGTTGGATGGACCCTGGGTCTGGCCCAGTATGGCCATTCTTACATTCTTAGTCTACTTAGATTCTACTTAGGTCTTCAGAGCTTGTCTTGCTATTTATTTGTATTGAGGGAGAATATGAGTTCCATTGCAGAACAAAAATAATAATCCTATGCAGACAAGGTGAGGATGAAAGAGACTAGAAACAGAGTCTCTGCTTTTTGTTGTGTGGGATCATTCCTGAATTCAACCTTCTCCTCCTTTATTGACAGTGTTGGGGAAGGGAGTCCCTCATGGACTCTCCTCTGTTCTCCTTGACTTGCTTCTCTCTTTTGGAGCTCTTTGGATCTCTCTTCTAGCCAAGAAGCCCGTTCAGTGTATCCATTACTAACTGATCGCCGGTGGATTGTATTCATGCAATCTGCCTGCCCTGATCTTCTCTCCAGAGTCATAATTGCCGTAGGTGAGAGTCAGGATTGATATAATATAGGAAGTGGAAGAGGGAAGAGTTAAGTATTTCCAAAAGCAATGTGCAGCTGCCTTAAGGAGATGAACCCTTCAGGACCTGTGCAAATGTCCTGTGGACTCAAGCAGGGTATGCTTGTTTTCAGGGCTCCGTGAAGCAGATGTGCTGGGATTTCACCCAGAGCTGGGGATAAGATGGCTGTGGGAAGGTGCCTGGGATTTCAACCATAACCAGAAGTAATACTGGGTGGGTGGATGCAGGGAATAATGGTTCAATCCTAGCCCTCTCCCTAATCCCATGCAAAACACCAGGATTACCTGCCACTCTGAGTAGGTTCTGCACATCTCCATAAAAGGACCGTCAGTCTTCTTCAATGCTTCACATACAGCAGTATCCGCTGATTGTTATCTTCACTGCCTGCTTTGAGCAGTGAAATATTGACATTTTAAGTTGTCACTGGGATCTGGAGTTAACACTACTTTGAAAAGAATAAAGACAGTTCACACTTTTCTCAGAGCACTTCCAATTTCTGCGTAGACTCAAATGGGGATCGCTGTATCGATTTTTCTCTTGTTTCTCAGTTTGAAATCCAATTTTGCAAACATAAAAGTGGAAACTTAAAAATAGTCTTAAATACACAGATTTCTGGAGTTTAGTATGCAGACCCTGACTCTCCATAACCCAACATAATTCAGACCTTGTTCTAAGTATGAAAGGAAAAGGCTATTAAAATGTTTTTAGAAAGCAGTTAATTAGCAGAATTTCAGTCTGAAAGGAAGCTGACAGAGTGCAGATGACCCTGTTAATAAGGTCTAGAAGAATGAAATGCCAAAGGCTTATGTAACTAGAAAAATTGGTTTTAAAAAAATCCATTTTACTTTTTAAAAGGGGGATTTTCTATGGTCTGGAATTTCATTTATGCAGTATCTCCTTTGACTCACATTATGAAAATAATTTTCTCTCAAGTTTCATTGTTACTAACACATTAGCAACCTGCTTTTATGCTGGTTTTTTGACTCTTCACTTTTTACGAGCTGTTGGCATGTGCCAGTTCCTGTGCAGTGAGAGAGTTTATTCACACATCTTGGTATTTGCTACTTATATCTTCCAGCATGTTAACTTCATCAGGCCTACCCACTGCTCTTGAAGCCATGTGCACCCCAAAGCCTTCTGCATGAGAAGTGGAACGTTTCCAGTTCATGTGCTGGAAACAGAATCAAGATTTGTTTTTTTCATTCTGTCACTATTTCTTTAGGTAGATGGACATCCAACAGCTTTAAAATGTCCAGGAGACAGCATGGAAATATACATTTTGCTAATAGTAAATCATGTTAATGGGGAGGCCATCAGTGTAAACTAGAAAGTGTTTCAGACTGTGCTTTCAAGTGCTTATGCTCAGAAAAGGACTGTGTGTTTCTTTTGCGGTCATATAATAAAAATTTATATGGTAGTTTTATTAACACTGCAACACCAGCATGGCTCTGGGATAGTGAGATGGATTTTTCAGTTTCGCAAACCAAGAGAACCATGTTTCAAATTACAAATGGTTTGGGTAAGGCATTGCAGCTTGACTTTCAGATCCCAGATTGAGGTTGCATGACTGTTCCTCAGAAAAGTAAAAATATGTGTTAAAAATGTCATTATGAGGTTCTGAAATCATTTTACAAAGGAAAAACTGCATTTTATGAACATAGAGATACACACCTACCTGGCTTTAGCAAGTGTGGACACTTCAGCATGGCTGGAACTTGAGATCTTTGTTTGCTCTGTGCTTCTATATTATGCTTTCAAAAGATCTAATGATCAGATCTTTTACTGGGTGCAGCCTTATAGACAGAGAACACTATGTGATTAATCACACTAGGCTGACCTCTAACCATTTTGGAAATGTCTGCACCTAGGATTTTCCTTATGCCCTCCCCTCCACACACACACACCCCCCACCGTGTGTATTTTGTATGTGTTTATATAGAGAGAAGATGGTTGTTCCAATGTGGACATGTGAGTAATTCCAAGGGTAAAATTGCATTTATAAGTCAATGGGAATTAGACTCCTATATTATTTGGTGCTTTTGAATTTTTTTGCCAAAGAACTTGGGCATATTGTCTGAATTCAGTCTTCAGTTTCATCCCTGGGTCCTGACTGAGACCAGTGGGGTTCTGCATGGATGTAACTGAGGGCAGAATTTGCTCTGTTCTCTTTTGCACTCTAGCAGCATGATGAGTAGTACAAAGGTTGCAATCGAAGGCTTGATTTTGAATTTAGTGGTGAATGGTATTAATCAGGGATCACAGAACAGCAAGTTCAGTGTAGGCTCTTTGGATGAGACTTAGACACTTATCACAGCAGTATCAAAAACTTTCTCTTCTTGTAGGAAACTGCTTTAGAAAGTGTTGTTACAGCTGATTTTTTTTAAATAAAGTTTGTAAGTGTTGTGTACAATATGAAAATCAACAGTGTAACTTGCAGTTTTCCAAGCTAGCCCATTTCAGTGTACCTTATGGTATTCTAGTGGGATGTACCATTTCAAGTCCTTGGCTTCCACGGAGACCACCCCCCCCCCCCCCCAGATGCCAATTGTGATAATGGCTTTGATGATGTAAATATCGACCTGCTAGGAACTGGACTAATACCATTAACTCATGTCACACATGCATAGGCCATTGAACAGTTGTTTATTGTAACAACTTTTAGTTTCTACGTTCGGTACAACATATTATAGCAGCTGCTGCTGCTGCTGCTGCTCCACGCTTTGCAAAATGAATCAAATCTTAAAACCATTCATCTCTTGTGATGGCGAATAGGGTATAAAATAATATCAGGGTTTGGTCATTGTAATATGAACAAGTACTATGCAAAATCTTCCAGCGAGCACTGTATTTTTATTGCAATAACTTTTTTCTTATCCTCTTTCCGTTTCCCTTTGCCTTAAAAAGCTTTGATCAGACTACTCCTGAGCTGAAGGAACCTGAACCTGAGAAGCAGATTGCTAGGCAACAGATGCTGTAAAGTGGAGTTTCCACTCAGTCCATTTAATGTTGAGATGGCAAGGCAGACCCCACAGTTTTGGAAGTCCTCTGCTTCAAATCACTCTAGGCAAAGAGAACTTAGCATTACAAAAGATAGACAAAAGGAAGCAAGAAATACCTCTGAAAGCAGGAGTTAAAAATAAACAGAGAGAGGTCAGAGAGAATACCAGAAACATGAAGAGAAAAGATAGAATGGGAGGAAACAAAAGGCAACATCAAATAAAGAGGAGTCAGAATGAAAAGAGTGAGAGGAGGTTGAGAATATAACTAAAGGAACCATTAAAAACAAAGGCTAAGAGAGAGGAAAATGGAAAAATAAGTATTCAGTCGACTGGTATTTAAAATGTACAGTTGCTATCAGAAAGAGAATACAAGCTTACATCTATTGTTGATATAAATAAGCCTACTGTTAAAACGCTGGGTACATTTACAATATAAATGGCATGAAAAATGTTGCCCACCTGAACTAGCTGTCCTCCCCTTATCATTGTCTTTATTCTCCCTAATATTCTGTCTTCTCACAAATAGACAAAACAGCTTAGCTTTGCATCATGCCTAAAAGGCACTCGGTAAGCTTGGTTTTGTCAGACCAACAGGGACGGTGAGTTCCAGAGTTGAAAGTACCCAGCCTCCTGTGTTCAACTTGGGAAGATTAACAAGAGCACAATATCTGATAGGGTTGCCAGGTGTCCATTCCAGACAGCCTGGTATTTGCGGCATGTGTTCAGTAAAAAAAAAAAAAAACCAGAAAATACTGGACATATAAAATGTCCGGTATTTTCTGTTTTTTCTCGGACAGAAGGCCATGGCGTCTGGCGGCGGGGGAGGGTGTGTGGGAATTTAGAGGAGCTGTTACTTTTTTGGGGGGGTATGGATTTTTTTTTTTTTTTGTGAAACTATCTGGTAACCTTAATTGCAAATGAAGAGGCCATGTATGAGGGAAAGTTGAAATGCAAGGAATTCAAGATCCAGTCTAGGTCTTTATAGAGCAAAATAATCATTTTGATTTGCACCCAGGAAAAAAAATGAGACCCAGACCCAGAGTAAAAATCCACTGTGCTTCATGCAGCTAACTTTGCTAAGTGAACAATAGGCTGCCATCTCTGCTAACTAACGCGTCATCTACTCTGGAACTATATAATACTCTGGAACTATAGTTGTGAACTATAGCACAGTGTTGCTGACCTGAAAATAAGCTTGTACATTTTTTAAAAGAGTATAGAATAGCAATGTTCCCTTTAATCTTTTCCGTTCATGTGCAGATTTTTTTCATTCATGTGCAGAATAAATTTTCATGTGCATCAAGGCATGTGTGAATGTGCACCCCCAGTAAGAACAAAAGACCTAGCTGTGAGTGCTTTGCGAATAAGCCGGGTGGCATTTGAATCTCTCCTGAGTGGCGGCACAAGACCGCAGCTTACAGATAACACTGTAGTGTAACCTCACAAATTAAGAAGAAAACAGAGAAATGTATTTAAGCCACATATTCTCCTCACTTAATGAGTTTGTCATTTTAAGTCTGCTGTTTATAATGGGTTTTCCTCTGATTTTTGCCACTACTCCCAGCTCCATGCCTGCTTAAATGTTTCTAAACTGCTGTTGTATAATACTCCAACACTCAACAAGCTAAATGCAGGGTGGGACACATTGTTTAGCATAAATATCATAGGTGACTAGTGAGGAGAGACACAAATGGGGCACTTGTCGCACCCTCACATGACTGCTCCCTGTGCCACACCTAGCCAAGAACCCAGATGCTCTCTCGTCCCCTCCCTTCCACCATTCCACATTACCTGGGATGGGCAGTATATGTCCCACTTCATTGCACCAGACAGCAAGCAGCATCCTAGGCAGCCTGGCTGGAGGCTGCCTGGTACGTGGGAAAGTGCTGCTGCACCTCCCCATCTCCTCCCCTCCCCATCCCATTACCTCTGTTCCGTTTCCTGCATGTTGTTTCAGAGCTGTGTTATGCAGGTGCTGTGGGTGTGACTGTTTTGATCATCTGTTCTGAGGTCAGGAAGGAGGCGCACTTAAGTGAAATAGCAATAGGATTTACCAATTAGTGGTAGTACTTGATAGAGGTGTTCATTGCAATTTGTAGCCAGTGTCCAGGGTGGTTAAAAGGACCAATTCCCAGATGTAAAAGACACAGGGTTTTGGTGATGGGGCTTGTGCTCAAGAGATAATGGGTGACTTGGTGGCCTTCACAGGCTGAGAAATTCACTCCCCTTTCATTACCCTCTGCTCTTTTTGTGGTAGTGGAGGCTGGTAGGACTCTGAGCTGATTCCTAGGAGTAGGACAAGGAGAGACCACCAGGAGTTATGGAAGGAGTCCTACAACTACCTCATTGAAGCCCTTAAAATGCCTTTTACTGAGAGTCTGGATGACAGGGTGGGTAGCATCTCGCCTTGTGCTGAGTTCAGTAAAGTTGTGCCCTGACACTTAGACACAGGGAGGAGTTTTGTCTTCATTCACCACCCGGATCAAAACAATGACCTAGGCAGCATTAACACAGAATAATTTCCTGGATGCATGGAATGTATGATAGCCATATGGCTGATTGGTTCAGCTAATGGATATCAACATAGGAGGTCACTGAGGCTACGACTACGCTGCAGAGCTATTTCAGGATTCTTCCAGTATCCTGAAAAAGCTATTCCGCATCTTATGAGCAAGCCCGTTATATAGAAATATAACAGGCTCGCTATTCCGACGTCCCTGTAAACCTCATTGCATGATGGTTAATGGACATTTCAGAATAGTGCTTTATTTTGAAACTTTTAAAAATAAGCTATTTCAAAACAAGCTACACAATTTACATAGCGCAAATTGCATTGCTTATTTCAAGGGAAGGGTGCTGTGTAGATGTACCCTGAAGGTTTTGCATTGCACTGCAAATTTGATGAAGTCAGGGCACTTGTCCCACCCTCACATGACTGCTCAAATGCTTGGGCGAGGATGTTCAGCAATGGAAGTGTGACCCCTGTGGAATGTTGGAGTTACTGACAATGCTGTAGGCAATATGAAGGTGGAAAGGCACTCACAAATCTTCCCCTTCACTTCTTTCTTCCATGCTTTTAGGGGGTTGAGTGGATGAAAGATGCCCTGCTGCAACCGTGTCTAAATTAGCACTTTTGTCAGACTATCTTAGGTTGCTCGGGGTGCAAAAAACCACAGCCCTGTGCAATGTAAATTACACTAATAGATGCAATGGTGTGGATAGTGCTATGTTTAGGAAAGAACATCTTCCACTCATAGCTACCACTGCTTGTTGGAGATGGTTTAATTGTGCCACTTGGAGAACTCTCTTATGGAATGGGTACATGGGAGATCTTACATCTGTGCAGCTGCATCATACAGCTGTGCTGTTGTAAGCTCTCTAGTATATCTCTAAACTGGATCACTGATGGGGGAAGGGCAAAAAGGGCAGTTTCCCTGGGGCCCAGTGGTTTAAAAGAGGCCAGGTCTCTGGGCCACCACTGCCCCTACCATGGCAGCAGCAAAAGCAGTCAGAGTCCCTTAAAATTGCCTCCAGAGCCCCTGAAGTCTTGCTGGGGGAGGCTAGCCTGAGGCCTTGCCCCTTCTGGGGGGCCTGGAGTGGAGTTGAGCCTCACCCCCTCCCCCCCACACACACACAAACATATTGCCCAGGGTCCGGCAAAGTCTGTCATCAACCCTGTCTCTAAATGTAAGATTTGCTCAGTAACTCTTGGGGTTTTTTGTTTTTGTGTTTTTCAGCCGGAGTACTTAGCAGTTAGAGCAGGGAACTGGGAATCAAGAGTCCTTTGCTACTGACTCCTGTCATTGGGTAATTCAGTTAGTATCTCTGCCCAGTCTTGGTTTACTGCACAAATTGGTGGTGAGATTTAATGTTGATAAAGCTTTTAGGAGGAAAGGTGCTATTTGAATGAAAAGTACAGGCACATCTTATTTCCAGAATTGTTCTTTAAAAGTTGGTCACACTTCAGTTTTGTTTCATGGAGTTTTGTTGGTGGTGGTTGTTTCTTCTGTCCCCTCCCCAGTTGCTAAAGTTAGTTAGGTGGTGGTGTTTACATGTTGATAAAGGTCTGGGCCCTTGCAGACTTATCTATGTATCTTGCATGCCAACAGTTCTTCCTTTTTGTTAGCATTTTTAATCTAGGTAGGCTCCTGTACTTCTATGTTTAGCCATGCGATTTTCCTTCATGTCTATTATTTTAATGCATGTGCTATCTTCATTAATTCTAAATGTAATGACTTCTGTAGCAATTGCAAATATACATAATCAATTTCAATTTTCTGATTTCTGCGTTCAACCTGATTCTAACTTCTTCATTAATTTTCTTCTTGAAAATTAGTGTTGAAACCATCTTGTATAACAAATACATATTTCTGTTGTGTTTATTCAGTGAAAAGTAATATGCAACATCAGGATTTACTATAAAATTGGATTTAGAAATACAGAAACAAAGAAATATAGGTACAGCAAAATGTATAATAAGCCAGTATAATTATTTGTTCTCTTCTCTTGAGTTTTCTCAATGTAGCTAGCCTTTGTAACAATTCATCATTAGTCCTACAATTCAGTCTGATTGACAGACTCTTTATTTTAGCTGGAAATATAATTTTTTTCTAGCATGTTTTTCCTCTGTTCTATGTTGTATCACCCAGAGACACATAAATTTAATATATTCAGCTAAAGCTTGAAAAAGCTTACTGGATATAAACAAGTAATAGAGATGTAGCCGTGTTAGTCTGGTCTTGCTGAAACAAAAGACAGGACTATGCAGCACTTTAAAGTGTTAATCTTTGTTAGTCTTTAAAGTGCTGCATAATCCTGTCTTTTGGATATAAACAAGTTAGAGGGAAAGCATGGAAGATATGAGAAATCTCCTCAGCTACTACGAGTGCTCAGAAATGTGAGTTGAAGGGATTTCTGCCCAGGCATTGTTTTCCTTTGATACTGGTTGGTGGTGGGCTCTGACTGAAAACTTGGCCCCATTAAGGTGAATAGCAAAACTCAGAGTGACTTCACCAGGGCCAGAATTTCATCCTCTGGTAAGTCCAGTGGCTTGGGGCGGGGGGAAGGTACAGGGGCAATGGCTCCTGGGCGCCACACTAGGGGGATGCCAATTTAATCCCCTTTCTTTCCCCCTGTCATTCCTCGGCTCGCCTGCTCCTCCTCTGCTTGCCACTGGCAGCCGGAACCTTCTCCCTGCCTCTCCGCCCCCAGCCCAACCCTCCTCCATCTCTGCTGGTGGGTGCAGGCCGGCCCCAAACTGGAGGATGCGGGGGAAGATGCAGTACAAGTCCTCTCAGGGTCGGACTCAGCCATAGGCCAGGTTTGGGGCCCTGCCACACAGCGGCGAGGGGGCTCAAATTTTGCCTTTACCTCCGGATGTATAACACCCTCGCTATGCCACTGAGTAAGTCTCTGGCATCTGCTGTTCCGTTCCCCTCTATCTAGGAAGATGGTGTCTGCTGCTTCTCCCCTCTCCACAATCTTATGTAGTAGAATTGTGTAATATTATGCTGTATCTGAAAATAGTCACAGTTGTTGGCTGAAAAGTGTTTTTTAGGTCTGTAGGTCGAAGGAGATGCACTAACAGAGCCACGGGCCAGATTCCTTGGTGCACCAAATCTACTTTTCAAAACTCAGCCCTGCTGAAGTGCTCCTCACTCAGCCTGCCTGATGGTCACTTCCCAGTGGGGCTGATGCGGGGATGGGGAGGGGAAGGGCAGAGGAGAGTGGGTCTCTGCGGGGTGCTGGGCAGTTGTGGTGGGGCTGTGCAGTGACACTGAGTAGTGGGAGAGGGTCTCTGGGTGGAGGGATGCTGGATAGTGGGACTCCTAAGAGTTAAAAGTGGTGGGGTATCCGTGCCATTCCTGCTGGTTAGGGGATCTGAGCTGCTGATGGCAGTGGGGGTTCCCCTTAGGTTCCAGATGCCTACAGGAGCTTCAAACTGTTGCGGGCAGCAGGGTGAAAACACAGTTTCCGTCAGCTGCTATAGGCAGCAGGGGCACAATAAAGCTCCAAGCTGCCATGAGTGGCAGGAGGACCCCACAGCCCCTGACTGTGGGGGGGCATGGCTGGGGCACTATAACAATTTGTACTAACTATTTGGAGGGTGCTGACAGACATTGAACCAAATTGTAATCAATGGATATAATGAAAAGCACTTCAAGCCTGGGAGTACAGCACCGCCAGCACCCCTATTTATGGGTGGGGAGCTCTGAGCCCCTGCACCTATGGGCACCCAAGGTGTAAATCCAGCCCTGCCTGGGACAAAGTGAAGAAATTCAACTGACTAAAGCTACCCCATAGAAAATTCTCCATGAGCAGGAGAGTCCTGCTGGTGGACTTGGTTCCTCCTGCATGAGCAGGTCCCCCAACCTCTGTGTAAGGGGAAGGAGGGAGCTGCTCAGGTAGGAGCATAATAAAGCATAATTGCACGGCCCATAATTCTCCACTGGTGTGACATCACAGAAAAACCTTTCTTAGTCATATAAGACCAAAAAAATAAGTTTTGTGAGGGCAGGCTGGAGAGTCAGGTTCCAAAACTCTTCCAAAATCTAGATTGCCAGGCATTTTTTGCCATTATGAATTTTTTGTTAAATTTTTTTGCTCTCCAAACTCCATTTTCCACAAAGTGAATGAACATCAGGGGTAGGCAAATACTGGCAAATGGACCTCATCTGGTCTGCCACGGTTAGCTCCTGGCTGGCCCCCACCATTATATTTTATCTGCACGGCCGCAGGTATTAGCAATTGCAGCTACCATTGGCTGTGGGTTGCTGGTATCTGTGGCCATGCTGGTACATATAATGGTGGCAGCCCACCGGGGCCAACCTTGGTGAACCACTGCTGAGTTATTGTCCATCCCTGATGTATATAATGAGATATTTCAATATGTGTGTTGTGCTTTAGGTAGCTAGGATGATTTCTTGTAAGCTAATTAGTTTCGAGATTGTTACTAATTTTTTTTTTCATTCTGCAAGTTTCATTTTTAAAAATAACTTTGACCAAATGTTATGTGTGCAGCAACCTTTGTATGACTTGGGTTATTTGTGGATATCCATAGCTTATCTTTGTCAGCTTGTCATACTTCAGAAAAAAATAATCCATATTGTAACAATCAAACTTTCATAGCAATTCTGAGAACAAAAATATTTTCACTCAGTTTCCAGCAGACTGCTTCACAGAAATGAAACCTCTTGTGTTCTTTCTGTTGAAGGCACAGACTGTATAATGAGAGAGTTTATTTTCTGTTTTTACAGAGACAATCTAACAAGTTGAAGCGAACTACCCATTATAAACAAATTTAGCTAGCTGAAAATGTAACCTTTGAGAGGCTATGGTTGTTGTCCCTTTCTTCCTCTAAAGTGCAGAGCTGTTTGAAAACTGACTGTAAAAGTAGCTGCTGGGAGCTCTATAGTCATTTCCATGTTTAAATATTCACAATTTGCAAGTTAAAAATGTTTTCTTTCTTTCAAACTGCCAGTTCTGCAAACTCAATCTGACAATCAAGCTGGGATCTTTTCATGCATAATTGCCCAGAACAAAATTTCTATGGCCAAATTATGTCCTCCATGGCACTTGTGCGATCTGATTCTCATCAGTGGTTTTATTCGGCTGCTACTGTCCAGAACTTAGTAAACAATTCTGATGTACTAGAAGTATTTGAATCCATTCCAATGTCTGATGTCTGCTGCCATACGGCTAACACAAGAAAAAAGGCAGTGAAAATGTTAGGGTTAAAAATAGGTTATGTATGACTCCAAATATACACAAATAACACACTTGAGTAAGTGGCTATTTACCTCCATTGTTTTTCAGACTGTAGTCTTCAAGAAAGGGAATTTATTCTAGCTATAAATTTTGGAATGATTGGGACTGATTGCTGCTGCTGTTTCCATTTATTTCCACTGTATGCATTTTCCTTTTATTGTCTTTATTTTGTATATTACCATGCCAAGTCTTACCAGGGAAAAGTTGTTTGCATCTTTCCATTGAATAGTACATTAAATACTGTTAAAATATCAGTGTCTAAAATTTCTATTTCTTGTAATTGCTTTACATTTCAGAAGATTTAGTGTTTATAGCCACTTTGATCTAAATGTAATAGCCTGGATTGTAAGCAGCTGGGGATACTCACAATTAAGTTCAAAGTACTTTCTCGTTTTTTAAAAAATGGACACGCTTTTAATTTTTCATGGAATAGATAATAAATATAAACACTGTCCACCACATAATAAAATGTTAAGGAGCCAAAATCAGATGGTCAGATACTAAACTTGATTATGGCAGTTTAAGTTTAAATGAATGAACTTGTAATTGCACCAGTACAACTGAGATCAGAAGTCTTCCCAATGTCTTTCCAATATTTCAGATGAACTCTTCAATACAATTAATTGATGATCTCATTTTCTTTATTCATTGGAAACAGTAACTAATAATTCTATCATCTTCTATTAATTTTGATCCTTTTTTATATTTCTTTTTAAAATCAAAGTACATATCATTGGCCTAGTGATAAAGCCCCCAAAAAGCTGCTCTGCTGGAAAGCACATACCTAATGTAATTTAATGTAATAACAAATAGGTGGTGTCACTGACTAGGGTTTGGATATATGTGTAATACCAACTTATTCAGAAAATCCAGTTATCACAGTGTCTTTTACCCACAGGTGGTGTTTACACTTGAAGGTGGAAATATCTATGTTTCAATATGTGTACATTTTCAGCAGACTGATTATCAGTTATATAAAAACAAAGTAAATATGATGATAAACATTCTTAAAACTATCCAAGTTTTAAGACATTAACATGAGCTATAAAGCTCTTTCCAGTATTATTTCAATGCTTTAGAAATTATCTGCATGTGAGTGTCAACACTGTAGAGTTTATATCTACTGTCATTGTTAGTTAATAATGAATAACTACCAAATAGAAGACTGTTTTAAATATAGAAATTATTATTTACAGCTCTGCCAGATGGGGCAGTTGGAAAATATCTTTTATAAATGTTAGCTAAAATATATTCATTAGTGTCATGGAATATATGGAGGGCTTGCCACCCGTCTCCTCCCCACTCTTAAATCTTGGGTGAAAATCTTTCTACTAATATTTTCTATGGGCTGAAATGTACAATTATATTTGTCACTAAATAAAAGATTTTGGGATTATTATTTATTATTGCTTTGTATGCTGCAGTGACAGGATTCTGCAAACTTACAAATGTACCTTTTTTATGGTGATTGGCTGGACCTTATGTGAAACAAGCTAGTGATTCCAGGCCATGTAATCTTGCAGCACCTAATCTTTATGCACCATGCCACCTTCTGGAATTCACTCCTAGGTCCCCTGTTGAAAACATGGAAAGAGTGAGGTACCTCACAAAGGGATTCCTACAAGCTCCTACAAGGGAGTCCTGTAGCTGCACAGTAGGAAATGCTGAGGAGAGGAGTGTGGCCTAAGGCTTAGTATTAGGTACCTATCACATAAACCCTTTGTTAAAGAAAAGCAGAGGTGATGGTGCCCTACTTTTGCCCGATATCCCAGTGGTTAGAGCACTGGACCAGGATGTTGGAGACCTGGATTCAGTTCCCTCAGCCCGATGTGTACTAGGGACTTGACCCACCAACCAGGTAAGTGCCCTGACCACTGCGGTAAGAGGCATTCTGGGGTGAATATTGGAACTGTTCCACTTTGTATAAAAACGTAAATAGTCATCATGCCAGAGAGAATGGCAGAGAGAGACTAGTCCAGTGGTTAGGGCATTGTGAAAGTATAAGGGATACCAGTTCTCTGGGGTCAGAAGCCAGCCAGCTATATTCCTGACAGCTTCACAGGTGGTTACCCAGGATAGGCAAGACCAAGTTCAAATCCCTGTCCCAGTGATTATTGAAGTATTTCATACAAACTTGAACAACTCCCAGGAGAGAAACCTATCCATTAGTTGGGCAAACACCTAGGTGGCAGAGGCTGCGACTCGAGTTCCTGCTTCTACCAGATACTGGATAAGTGCTCTAACCACTGGGCTGATGGGTAAATGCAGGGAGGTGCTTGCACATGCGGTAGTAGCTGCGTTTTGTGTGTCTGGATGTACATATACAAGATCGGGCCCTGCAGGAGATACTGTGTGTTTGTGTGAAAAAAGTACCTCTTTAAAAAAAGAAAAAGGAAAAAAAGACTGCTGCCTGTTAATTTCATTGGGTGATCCCTAGCTTTTTGTGTTATGTGAAGGGGTAAATAACACTTTCACTTTCCCCTCACCAGTCATGATTTTACAAACCTCCATCATCCTGCCCTTCCTTAGTCATCTCTTTTCTAAGTTGAACAGTCCCAGTTTCATAATCAGAATAATTTTTGTTGCCCTCCTTTCTACTTTTCCTCACTCTAACGTCATTTTTTGAGTTGGGGTGACCTGAGTGGGCGTACCATGGATCTTATATAGTAGCATAATATGTTTTTCTTATCTATTCCAGTCCTAATGGTTCCTAACTGTAACTAGCATATATATAGGAGATGGGAACCATACCTTCCACTCACTGGGGAGACATAACCAGTGCAGGAAGAGGCATCCCCCAGTATAGGGAGGAGCTTAAAAGAGGAGAAGCCAGATTTGAACATCCCAGGGTAAAGAGAAAATGTAGAAGGGGATGCAGCTCCTTTTCCTTGCCACAACTCAGAGATAAGGAGAGAAGATGGAGAAAGGGAAGAGTCATGGGGGGCAGACTTTCCCTAGGCTAAGGAGAAGGACTGGGGAAAGAAAAAACGCATAGAAGAGATTTGTTTGAGTTCATGTCGATTGCTGTAAACTTTATATTCTATATAATAACATACAGTATTTTTTATAACATTGAAAGATGTGTAAAGATCTTCGGGAAGTTAATATGCAAGGTAGATTGTCGTTAGAAAGCGCCTCCCCTTCCCCTCAAGACTCAGAGGGATTTTATGATGTCAGGGTCCAAGTGTAAACATCACATCAGGTTGCAAATGTGATTTGTGCACCTTTTAAACACTTACCATCTCCCTGTTTCCTGGACACATCTTAAAATCTTCTCTATCTTGGGATCCTAAATCCTCTCATAATAGTAACACGAGGCTTGTCTCCAGAGCTGGTACAAAGTTGCAGAATCTGAGAAACCCTTTTAAGTCCAAGGGATCAGTCAAAAATAATTCCCTCCCTCCTCCAGAGGTTTATGATTTAAAAATACATAAATCAGTTTAAACAGAAAGAACTCACATTTCTGTTGTCTCAGCTCTCTGATTTATATCAATGAACACTTGCTTTAGCCTTCTCAGTAGGGTTTTTAACTCCTCTGGCTTATCTGCCATCATTCATTGAAACTCTGCCTCTTCTCTCCCTTTCTCCAGTGCTGTTGGAATGTCCTAACTGCCTCCTCTTTGTTCTATCTTGAATGCACCTGTGATTAAGTCCTTCTCTTTGAGTTCTTGCTGGTATTTTCTCTTTGGGAAGTTAATATGCAAAGTTCAAAGATCTTCCAGATCTTTCAGAGTTCTGAGAAATGCCATATGATATTAATACAGAATATGAAGTTTATAAAAAATACCACCATAGGCAGTTTGGTTTTCTTTGTTTCACACAGGAGCTTATCTTTTCCCATTAGAGGTCTCATTGCATCCAATACAGCATGAATTTCAGTGTGCGTGCAGAACAGAATTTCCTCTAGTATTTGTCATGTAATTTCTAAAAACTGTTCTGGTTGCATGGCCAAGAACAATGACTATTTCTAATTATTTTTTCCATTTGAATAGTTTTGCATTTGATATTTTCTTAGCTTGCCTTTGCAGTTGTTAGATGGTGGCCATTGTTTGCAACAGACACTTGCTGGACAGAAGTCATAACTCTCAGGATTCACTACAGGGAAGAGGCCAAATTTAAGTGGTTTACCTCTTTACCTATTGTTTTAGTTTCTCATACTATGGCTATGGTGCTTTGGAGAGATCTTACGATTCCTTAGAATTTCATATATAAGGTTTATGATGGAATTCTCTTTAATCCTCAATAAGGATAAGACGGAATATGAAGTAGAGCTAACAAGTTACAATTACAGCAACAAATGGTTGTGCTTTTTTCATGTTATATTGTAATACTATTGTCTCTGCAGCTCTGGAAGTTCTGGTCTGAGGAGGGTATGATCAGTTAAGTACATACACCAGCAGGAGAAACTTTGTTCCAATTTTTCTTTAAAAAACATCTACTCTATTGAATTGGACAGACATACTTCACTAATTTATGTTGTGTCCAGAACAGTGGTTTCAACCAACAAGAAAGCAAAACTAGAGGTTTTCTTTCTAATTTCTCCTTTTGGTTGGGTGACTGTAATTTTTCCATGTTCAGTCCATAGAACTTTTGCCTTGTTAGACTGGTGAGAAGAAGAGAAACTGATTTCTCTAAGGGAGCTTCACCATGGTTGATTTCTGAAATCTTGGTTGTGCATTTATAATGATACAGTGTCTCTCTGAAAGGGTACATCTAGACTACATGGCTCTGTCAATGGAGCCATGTAAAGTAGTTTACTCGGCATAGTCAAAGAAGCGGGGATTTAAGAAGGCTTCCTTTGTCGACCACACCGTGTCTAGACTGCCACGCTGTACCGGATCAGCTGATCGTTGGCACAGCGCGGTGGCCATTTTTATTTTAATGACTATGCCGAGTAAACTACTTTACATGGCTCCGTCGACGGAGCCATGTAGTCTAGACATACCCATGGGCATTATATACACTGACATGGCTCTCATTGAAGCAATGAAGAGCAACTCCTCGTCTGGTGTAAATTGTCATATCTCCATTGGCTTCTGTGGAGCTATTACTGTTCACATGAGGTGGGGAATCTACCCCATGATATTGTAGTATGTCTACAGAGACTGAGGCCTCTTCAGTACCTGGAGACAAATTTAGTGTTTAGGAGAAGATTAAGCAGATATAGAACTATATCATCTCTTTAGAAATCCAAGAGAAAACAGAGCTAGCTGTAGTGAGTCATTAAAGGAGTTCCCTGTAAACTGATTCAAGGAAAATAAGAGTTGGAGCTTTATCCTTAAAGTTGCTGGGTTTCTTCCATTCCGAATGCAATCAGCTTCTATTGGTTTCTCTCAGTACTTTTGTGAAACTGTAGAACACCCTGTAGGCATGAACCATTGGATTTCCTGAGTCATGTTTGCCGTTGCTGCTGTTTGACTTGCAAAGTTTAGAGTAATACATCGCAATGCCAAGTGTGTGTGTGTGTGTGTGTGTCTCTCTCTCTCTCTCTCTCTCTCTCTCTCTCTCTCTCTCTCTTATATATATATATATATATATATAGTTCATCAAGCAAAATGTATTCTGGAGTGGTTGGCAATTTTCTTACAAAAGAAAGCGATTCTGACCACTCTTCTGGGAAAGATTTAGGTAAGAACTCGTATACACCTAATTTCCAAACAATAAGTTATATGCAGAAAAAGCTATACCCTGGAGAACTCAAAATGTGATTATTTCTAATGTTTTAATGCTGAATGAAGATAAATTTTCTTGTTTCTTCTCTACTAGATTAGTTCTAACATTATGAACTTGGCATCCAAGATCTGAATCTGGTATAATATTTTTCTCTCTTATAATAATCAGTATAGTTTGTAAACAATATGAATGTTAATAACTTGTCTCGATGTATTCTGATTAGTTTTCAGGTGCTTTTTTAGTGTTTGAATAAATGAACAAGGCAGATTGCATAATTGAATGTATGTTGAGATAGTGTTTAAAACATCTCCGTTTTAAAAAGCAGTGAAGAAGTAACTGAAATATAATCATAGAATCATAGAACCATAGAGCTGAAAGAGACCTCAGGAGGTCATCAGGTCCAGCCCCCCTGCTCTAGGCAGGACCAATCCCAATTAGATCAACCCAGTCAGGGCTTTGTCAAGCCGAGACTTAAATACCTCTAGGGATGAAGACTCCACTACTTCCCTAGGTAACCTATTATAGTGTTTCACCACTCTCCTAGTGAAATAATTTTTCCTAATATCCAACCTGGACCTCTCCCACCACAACTTAAGACCATTGTTCCTTGTTCTGCCATTCGTCACTACTGAGAACAGCCTTTCTCCATCCTCTTTGGAACCTCCCTTCAGGAAGTTGAAGGCTGCTATCAAATCCCCCCTCACTCTTCGCTTCTGCAGACTAAACAGACCCAACTCCCTCAGCCTCTTCTCATAGGTCGTATGCTCCGCCCCCTAATCATTTTGGTTGCCCTCCGCTGGACCCTCTCCAATGCATCCACATCCTTTTTGTAGTGGGGGGCCCAGAACTGGACACAATACTCCAGATGTGGCCTCACCAGAGCCGAATAAAGGGGAATAATGACATCTCTGGATCTGCTGACAATGCTCCTCTTAATGCAACCTAATATGCCATTAGATTTCCTGGCTACAAGGGCACACTGTTGACTCATATCCAGCTTCTCATCCACTGTAACTCCCAGGTCCTTTTCTGCAGAACTACTACTTAGCTGGTTGGTCCCCAGCCTGTAACAATGCTTGGGATTCTTCCGTCCCAAGTGCCGGACTCTGCACTTGTCCTTGTTGAACCTCATCCGATTTCTTGTGGCCCAATCCTCCAATTTGTCTAAGTCACTCTGGACTCGATCCCTGCCCTCCAGCATATCTACCTCTCCCTCTAGCTTAGTGTCATCTGCAAACTTGCTGAGGGTGCAATCCATCCCCTCATCCAGGTCATTAATAAAGATATTGAACAAAACCGGTCCAGAACCAAACCTTGGGGCACTCCGCTAGAAACCGACCGCCATCCTGACATCGAGCCGTTGATCACTACCCGCTGGGCCCGGCCTTCTAGCCAGCTTTCTATCCATCTTACCGTCCATTTATCCAATCCATATTCCCTTAACTTGCTGGCAAGAATATTGTGGGAGACCGTATCAAAAGCCTTGCTAAAGTCAAGGTATATCACATCCACTGACTTTCCCATATCCACAGAGCCAGTTACCTCATCATAGAAGCTAATCAGATTGGTCAGGCACGACTTGCCCTTTGTGAATCCATACTGACTATTCCTAATCACTTTCCTCTGCTCCAAGTGCCTCAAAATGGATTCCTTAAGGATCCTTTCCATGATTTTTCCAGGAACTGAGGGAAGACTGACTGGCCTATAGTTCCCTGGATCGTCCTTCTTGCCTTTTTGAAGATGGGCACTACATTTGCCTTTTTCCAATCATCCGGGATCTCTCCTGATCTCCACGACTTTTCAAAGATAATGGCCAAAGGCTCCTCAATGACATTTGCCAACTCCCTCAGTACCCTCGGATGCATTAAGTCCGGACCCATGGATTTGTGTACGTTTAGCTTTTCTAAATAGTTCCTGACCTGTTCTTTACCCACTAAGGGCTGTCCATCTTCATCCCATCTTGCATCACTTAGCGCATTAGTCTGGGAGCCCACCTTGTCCATGAATACAGAGGCAAAGAAAGCATTGAGTACTTCAGCTTTCCCCACATCATCTGTCACTAGGTTACCTCCTTCATCCATTAGGGGCCCCACACCCTCTCTGATCACCTTCTTCTTGTTAACATGCCTGTAGAAACCTTTCTTGTTATCCTTCACATCCTTAGCCAGTCGCAATTCCATTTGCGCTTTTGCCTTCCTGATAACCCCCCGGCATTCTCGAGCTATACATTTAAACCCCTCCCTGGTCATTTGTCCAAGTTTCCACTTTTCCAGGGGATTCTGCCCATCAGGTCTCTGAGGGAGCCAAAATCTGCTTTTCTGAAGTCCAAGGTGTGTATTTTACTACTCTCTTTCTTCCTTTGGTCAGGATCCTGAAATCTACCATCTCATGATCACTGCTTCCCAGGTTGTCACCCACCTCTACTCCCCCTATTAGTTCCTCCCTGTTTGTGAGCAGAAGGTCAAGCTGCGCACGGCCCCTGGTCAGATCCTTCATCACTTGTACCAAGAAGTTATCCCCAATATTCTCCAAAAACTTCCTGGATTGCCTGTGTACTGCCGTATTGGTTTTCCCAACAAATGTCAGGGTGATTAAAGTCCCCTACGAGAACCAGGGCCTGCGATCTGGAAGCTTCTCTCAGTTGTCCGAAGAAAGCCTCATCTACCTCATCCACCTGATTTGGTGGCCTATAGTAGACACCAACCACAACATCACTGCTGTTGTTTGCACCTCTAAACTTAACCCATAGACTCAACAGGTTTCTCTCCCTCTATATACTGGAGTTCAGAGCAATCATAGTGCTCTTTTACGTATAGTGCAACTCCTCCTCCTTTTCTCCCCTGCCTGTTTTTCCTGAACAGTCTATACCCTTCCATGACAGCACTCCAGTCATGCGAGTCATCCCACCAAGTCTCTGTTATCTCAATTAAATCATATTTCTTGGACTGGGCCAGGGCCTCCAGTTCTTCCTGTTTGTTGCCCAGGCTTCTCGCATTAGTGTACAAACACCTCAGATAACCAGTTGATCACCCTATCTTCTCCATTCGAATCAGGGGTCCTCCTTTCTTGCTCGTTCCTCTTTGCATTTCTTCCCGGTATCCGACTTTCCCATTCCCCTCAGGGTGTTGGTCACCGTCCCCCAACGAACACCACTTGCGCTCCGAATTCTTGGGTCCTTCTTCCCAGTGCTACATAATCCGCAGTGACCCGCTCAAGGTCATTCTTGGCCGTATCGTTAGTTCCCACGTGGAGAAGCAGGAAGGGGTAGCGATCCGAAGGTTTGATCAGCTTGGTAAGTCTCTCAGTCACATCCTGAATTCGAGCTCCTGGTAAGCAGCACACCTCTCGAGATTCCAGGTCTGGACGGCAGATGGATGGCTCAGTCCCTCTTAGGAGGGAGTCCCCGACCACCACCACCCGTCGTCTTCTTTTGGGGGTGGTGGTCGTGGAACCCCCATCCTTAGGATTACGCATCCCATGCCTTCCAGTAGATGGTGTTCCCTTGCGGTTACTTCCTTGTGAGGTCCCTTCCAAAGCATTCACCACCGCAGAGCCTGTGGAGAGAGCCTGAAAGCGATTACTTACCTCTACAGCATTGGGGGATTCCCGTGCTGGCCTTTTTCCCCTTCTAGAAGTTACATGCTGCCAGTTCTCTTCCTGGTCCCGTACTGCCCTCTCTGGCTCTTCCGCCTGCCGTGCTTGTAGGATTAATCGCTGCCTTCTATCAAGGAAGTCTTCATCCTCTCTGATCGAGCATAGGGTTGACACTTGGGCCTCCAGTCCTCTAATTTTTTCTTCCAAAATGGTGACCAGCTTGCACCTCGTGCAGATGAAATCCGTTCTTTCTTCCGGGAGGAAGACAAACATGGCACATGCTGTGCAGGTAACAGCAGACCTATCACCATCCATCCCTGAGGTCCTGGAAAAAGGATGATTTAAAAAAAAAAAAAAAAAAAAAAAGGCAAGGGAACCTCGCACCCTTCCAAACTCCCTCTCTAAACTCCCTGTTAGCACTCACCTATTCACAAGCTCCTTGGTCACTTGCCCACTGCCTTATAACGCCCTGGACTGCCTGAAAGTCCCTCCCCCTACCAAGGCTCAGCCAATCAGCAGAGGCTTCTAGAATTCAAACTTAATTAGAAGCCAACAGTTTCTACCTGCCACTCACAGCACACACTCCATGAAGGACAGGGGAAGTGGGGAAAAAAAAAGCCTCACTCCCAAACACAGACAAACAATCAAACAAAAAACACACCAACCCTCATTCACAACAACAAGCTCATCACACAGCAAGAAAGCCCCAAACACAACACTCACTTCCCTCAAGAGTCCTGTATCTCCTTCTCCTCTACCTGGAGAACTCCCTCTCTAAAGCCTCACTCACAACAACAGAGAGGGAAAAAAAAAAACCACACACCACACCAAACAAACCACCACACACCAACCCTCACTCACAAACACAAACTCAGCACACAGTAAGAAAGCCCCAATAACAACACACACTTCCCTCGAGTCCTGTATCTGCTTCTCCTTTACCTGGAGAACGCCCTCTCTAAACTCCCTGTTAGCACTCACCTTGTATGTATTCTCTTGCTCTCATTTAAAAAAGAAATCTGAAAAATAATTAGCCCTTAATGTCAGAGATTTGGTTTTACCACAGTACATTGATTTTAAAAAAGAAATTAAAAAGCGAAAAATACTGAAGTTTGGAACATTGCTGTTTCTAGATAGCATGCCTGAGACACCATAGTATGCATTTGAAATGCATTATGTAAATATCATTGAGACACTATATTTTGCTATATAATTACATGTTTTCAACAGACACATGCCATTTTAATAATGCATATTTTTCCAAGCCCCTGTGAACTTCAGCTTTTTACCCTTGCTTTTGAGGCCTGAATCAAGGTCATTTCCCCTCTAGCTAAGGTGAAACAAATAAGACTCCCAAAAGAGCTAGTTACTGGTGCTCCTTGATTAGACAAAGAGGACATTGTTAAATGTGATTTTGAGCTGCAAAGGTCTATTCAAGGCAGGGTATGTTAGGGAATGTGTGCACCACTGTTCCCTCTAAGGGCTCATCTAGACTACAGGGAACATTCGAAAGAGGATATGCAGATTTCCACAGAATTTGCATATCTTCTTCCGATCTCACTTTCAAAAGTGAAAGTAGTTTAGATGCGGCTTTTTCGGTGAACCCCCCCCTTTGTCGAAAAGCCACTTTTCCTCAAAAAATGAGGTTTACACGACTTTTCGACAAGGGGGGGGAGTTCGCCGAAAAAGCCGCATCTAAACTACTTTCACTTTCAAAAGCTCTGCTTTCCAAAGTGAGATTGGAAGAAGATATGCAAATTCCCTGCAGAATTTGCATATCCTCTTTCGAATCTTCCCCGTAGTCTAGACATAGCCTAAGATTTTCCATCTGGGAGCGGAGCGAGTTTTGTCTTGTACACCAATATTGAGGTCATGTGCACTTGAGTGGATGTGTGCTACCATGTTGTTATGGCTGCACCCAGCCCCGGCTCCAGTCCCAGCACATGGGGCAGCCACCCACCACACGGCCCTGCCCCCAGGAGCAGCTGGGGCCATGGCTGCATGGCACCTGCTGTGGCTTGGGACCATGGTACTAAAAATAGCACCGTAGCCCCAGGTTGAGTCCCAGCACACAAATAGTACCTAACGGGATTTGCCAAAGAGCCTGAGTGATGGAGGCCACTAACTCCCACTGCAAGTCAATGGAAATGAAGCATTTGTTCATTCTATTTGTGAAATCCGGCCGGGCCAGATTTTCAGCGGTTTTCAGACCAATGCCGAGTGAGGGTCACAGAAGGGAAGTGCAGCTAACATGTAAATCACTTCTGAAAATCCTGCCAGGGAGTTCTCTGCATCCTGGTGGCTGGACACCTCTAAAAATCTGGCGCTGAGGGACTTGTCAGCAGTCACACATGGAGGCTGAGATGGTTCAGGGAACCGATTCCAAGCATGTGAGTCCGAGGCTAGAGCCCTTAGCTCCCCTTTCCCAAATATTCACTAGCTGGCAGCAAAGGTGGGGCAAGGGCAGGGATTCATTATTCGCACTGGAAACCAAAACAGAAGTGAATAGCTCAACTTCTAGTGGGTCTGTTCTCTGGATCCCCACAAGGTGCTATTTACACAGGGCGCCCTGAGTGGAACATTGCACAGCACAGTATGTTTGTCTCCAGCTCAGCACATCCCATACCTACCCATCCTCCTCAGTTGCCATACACATCCAGCTGTCTCTGCCTCCTCTTCTGTTTCTTCACCCTTTTCCTTTCCTTTCGGTGGGTGTCTGTTCCACTGGCCCAGAAGGCCTTTGGCTGCAAACAGGCGACGTTGCCCCATGGCAGATTTGTGTTTTGTTCTCCTGGAGGCCCCTTCTCCTTTCTGTGCCCAGCGATGAATTGTTTGTGTCACTGCTGCCCCCATGTGGCAGCTGTGGATTCTGCGACCCGGGTTTTTCGTGAGCATCAGTAGGTTTTGTGTCACAAGGGAAGGTCCTTTCATGGATTGATAACTGGTTAAAAGAAGGAAACAGAGTAGGATTAAATGGTAAGTTTTCGGAGTGGAGAGAGGTAACTAGTGGGGTCCCCCAAGGGTCTGTCCTGAGACCCATCCTATTCAACTTATTTATAACTGATCTAGAGAATGGGGTAAACAGTGAGGCTACGTCTACGTTGCAAGGTTTTTGTGCAAAAACCTGCAGAGCATCCACACCTCAAATGCACTTCTGCTGTTTTACTGCTGATTTACTTGTGCAAAACAGAGGGCTTTTGCCAGTGTAGGTAAACCTCCTTTTATGAGGCATAACTCCCTTTTGTGCTACAGCTATTGCACAAAAAGGCAAGTGTGGATGCTCCAGAGGGGTTTCTTGCGCAAGAAACTCTTATGGGAAAAAGCACAGGTGCTCTGATGGCCATTCTGTGAATGGCCATCAGAGCTTTCTTGTGCAAGAACTTCCATGCAGTGTGGACGCTCTCTTCAGCAAAAGCACATCACTTTTGCTATGTGCTTTGAGGTGTGGATGTGCTCTTGGGCAAGAAGTGTTTGTGCTAAAAGGTTTCTTGTGCAAGAAGCCTGCAGTGTAGATGTAGCCTGAGGTGGCAAAATTTGCAGATGATACCAAACTGCTCAAGATAGTTAAGACCAAAGCAGACTATGAAGAGTTTCAAAAAGATGTCACCAAACTAAGTGATTGGGCAACAAAATGGCAAATGAAATGTAATGTTGATAAATGTAAAGTAATGCACATTGAAAAAAATAATCCCAATTATACATACAATATAATGGGCACTAATTTAGCTACAACTACTCAAGAGAGATCTTGGAGTTATTGTGGAGAGTTCTCTGAAAACATCCACTCAGTGTGCAGCTGCAGTCAAAAAAACAAATAGAATGCTAGGAGTCATTTAAAAAAGGATAGAGAATAAGACAGAAAATATCTTATTGCCTCTATATAAAACCATGGTATGCCCACATCTTGAATACTGCGTACAAATGTGGTTGCCTCATTTAAAAAAAAAGATATATTGGCATTGAAAAAGGTTCAGAAAAGGGCAACAAAAATGATTAGGGTTTTGGAACGGGTCCCATATGAAGAGAGATTAAAAAGACTTGGACTTTTCAGCTTAGAAAAGAGGAGACTAAGAGGGGATATGATAGAGGTCTATAAAATCATGACTGGTGTGGAAAAAGTGAATAAGGAAAAGTTATTTACTTGTTCCCACAATATAAGAAGTAGGGGGTCACCAAATGAAATTAATAGGCATCAGGTTTAAAACAAACAAAAAAGTTTTTCTTTCCTCAGTGCACAGTCAACCTCTGGAAGTCCTTGCCAGAGCATGAGGTGAAGGCTAGAACTTAAACAGGATTCAAAAAAGAGGTAGTTAGATTCATGGAGGTTAGGTCCAAGAATGGCTATTAGCCAGGATGGGTAGGAATGGTGTCCCTAGCCTCTGTTTCTCTGGAAGTGGGAGACAGGGGAGGGATCACGTGAGTTTACCTGTTGTGATCCTTTCCTCTGGGGCATCTGGTATTGGCCACTGTCAGCAGACAGGATACTGGGCTAGATGGACCTTTGGTCGGACCCAGTATGGCCATTCTTATGTTCTTATGTGTATCTAACACAGTAATAGTGGGCGGTGTCCTCGGGCTTCAGGCTGGTCACTTGCAGGTACAGCAGGTTGTTGGAGTTATCCCTGAAGATGGTGAATCTGCCTTTCACGGCATCAAGGTAGTATGAAGTACCCCCACTGCTGGTGATATGAGCGACCCATTCCAGCCCCTTTCCAGGAGCCTGTCAGACCCAGCCCATCTTGAAGCTGCTGAAGGTGAAGCTGGAGCCTTTGCAGGAGAGACAGAGAGAGTCTCCAGGACTCAAGCTGGGGCCATGGTGCTATTTTAAGTACCACAGTTCCAGCTCCATCAGCTGCCACACAGCCATTGCCCCAGCTGCTCCTGGGGGCAGGGCTGCATGGCAGGTGGCTGCCCAGTGTGCCCTGGAGCCGGGGCCATGGTGCTATTTTTGTACCGCAGCCCAGGCTCCAGCTCCAGCGGCCACCGTGCAGACCATGTCCCAGCTGCTCTTGGGACAGGGCAGCCACCTGCCCCATGGCCTCACCCCCGGGAGCAGCTGGGGCTGCAGCTGCACAGCTCTGCTGAGGGGGTGAGCGGGACTGAAATTCTATGTTCATCACCCACCTTCCTGAGCAGCAGTGTCTAGGCTGATGGAAGAATTCTTGCAATGACCTAGCTGGTCTACACTAGGGGTTAGATTGGTTTAACTACAGCACACAGGAGTAATAATTTTTTTTAGACCCACGAGCCACACAGGTAGGCCAGACTAAATGTAAACTGTAAACCAGGTCTTAGTATTTTGAGTACCATGCTTATGACAGATTCAGGAAACTTTATATCGAGGACAAGTAAATGTGACAATATCTAGAACCTCCATTACCTAATGGATTAGATTACAAATTCTAGAAGAGTTCTAGACTTGTTCTTGCATCTTAGTTATAAAGAGAACTGGTCATGGACAATCAGATTTGCTGAGTAGTACTAAGCCACTCCGCACTGGACAGGGAAAGATGGAAGGAAATAGTGAGGGAGGCATTGGACACCAACGAGCGTTGAGCCCATGGTTGTTGATGATGACGATGACGATGACTGTGGTTCTCTTTCGCTTACTGAACACTAATTTTATCTGGCTGACATTACGGATATGGAGGTCAGACATGTTTTCAGAGCAAATTAATCTGGTCATCCTACCTCCTATCCTTACTTATTGTATTATTTTTTTTAAATGTCCTGTTAGGCTCCAAGTGCCAGTAACATTAGTCCAGATTGGTAAGTCTAACACATTCACCCATGAAAGCTGCTTCTCTTCTTTGGAAAGAGCAGGGGAAACTGGTGCAAGTAATGCTGCTTCCAGTGTTAGTTTTAACTTGAAAAATTATGATTGAAGCACCAAACAGGAAGGAGAAGATTTACAACCATTACCTCAGTTTGACCTTGTCACCAAAAGCTGGATGGGAATGTGTAGGCTATTGTCGTTGATTCACAGAACCCTAATTTACAGGTAAGCTTGCTTACACTATGCTCTTCAGAAAACATAGTGTTTCAGGTGAATATAGATTGTTGTTACTGAAGACCCTTGTATCTCACTTACTCGATCGAGAATCGATGGCTGGCTTTCTTTTTGCATCTTTGAATTAGCAAAACCCTTTATTTTTGCCAAATTCTCTTAACTTTTGCTTAGTTTCTTTTTAGATTTATCACCCATGCTGCTGTCTGAGCTTTCTAGCTTCCATCCCACAAGGTTAATTAGCTGTGTCAATTCACCAACTGAGATGCATATTTGACACATTCCAGGAAAGATTATACTGTTGCTATGGTGGCTTTTTGCTGAGAGGTTTCTGACACTTTGGTATTTGTTGAATGCCATTGTTTCATTGCTTAGCTTTAAATGCTGAAGAAAAAATGGGCTTTACTTATTTTACTGCTTTTTTCAGAAGTATGTTAGGAAATTCTTGATCATCTACATATTGCTGTATAGTCCTTTTACATTTGAGAAGGTTTGGATTGGTATGTTAAAGACTAACAATGGAAATTGTTCTTAAGCTTCCGACTGATTGAACCCTGCAAATCTGTGGATATCTGCCTTATCCAGGTTTGCGGATTTCTATTGGATGCTCCTTCTGTGATTCTTCATTTGATTTGGAAGCTGTTGCAGCACAGATCATCTTGTTGTTATCTGCCTTTATGCTTGGCAGACTTAGTGGTGATTAAAATATGCTATTTTTAATCATAAAAACACTTTACGAACATTTTAACTAATTAGTCCAATCTTCAGGCTTTCCGTGAGCAAGATATGTGAGTATTGCCACATTTTACAGATGGGGAAACTTGAGGCAGAATGTGTTACTTGCTTAAGACCATGGAAAAGGGGACGTGTTGTGATTTGAACAGGGGACTCCGTGCATTTTAGATATGGCTATCTCTAGGGCTTGATCCTTGGTGATGCATACAGAGGTAATCAATTATTTTTTTGTCAAAGTCCAAATTTCTTGGTTGAGGTATAGTCAGGCTTCAGACTCCAGAGGAAAATAATACAAAAATGATAGGGATGATATCGTTGTTATCAAGTAAATAAAAAGATTTCACAGTCCGTTCAAAAGCTTCTGCCAGTCTGGATTGGACCCACACTGCGCTTAATGGCCACCCTGATTTTATCTGTTGAAATAGACCTCTTTCTTGAAGATGACACTTTAAAAAGCTGTTTTGAATCATGAAACCATTGATCCTTAATTTTTTTTTTTAAATCTTGCTTTGAAACTGGGAAATTTCTGTTTTGAGATACTGTCAGCTTGTGTTGCAGTGTGATAATCAATAAGAAGACAGTATTTAATTTTGATTACTGAAAATTCACCAGACACAGTCCAGCAATGTCTCTGTGTTGTTTGTCAGTGTTAGAGGACTGGAGTAATAATTGTACCATAATCTGCATCATTTCCGGAAAGAAATGTCTTGTCTGGTGTCAAACTCGGAGGAGAGCACTTCCAGGACTTAGGAGAGTGTTCTGTCTTCAGGGCTAACAAATTTCCCTCTGACCTATAAACTTTTTTTTTAAGAACTGTCAGGTTCTTTCTGTGATCTGATTTTCTTCTGCCATGAGTGCATACACTCGGTCCAAGCAAAGACAGCCATAATTGTTAGCTGTTGAGTGATAGATTTTGTTTGCATGGAGATCTAAAAATCTCCATCCCACTTGTGTTCTAATAAATTACAGAACAAAGTGTCGATATCGGTCCTTATTCTGGTCTTCATGCTAAATTTAATTTACTTCTAATCAGGAAGTAATGCATGGTATTAAAGATAAAAAGTACATGGAGCCTGAGTCCTACATGTCATCAGATACAAATGGACCCGTTAATATTTTTTGAAAACACTTCAACAGTTTAAAAACTATAGAAGAAATTCCCTGAGGTGTGACTATGCCAAAAGTACAGCCACACACACAAAAAAAAAAGCCTCCTGGCAGAACTGCAAAGTGGGCTGCAGTTTGATTAGTGAAGAGGTAAAAGTTAAAACAAACTCTTAACTTTTTGTTGAGCACCTGCTCATTATGCTTCTGCCTTGGTTTTTGTGAATGTCCCCTATATTTCCCTCTCCCTTGCAGATTTTCCACTTAATTCTGGCGTTTAAATCTTTCATTTCTGTCAGTTTCATTGTCTTGCTTCTCCTTCAACTTTTTTGTCTTTTTGGTTTAATTTTTTCTTTTTTCTTCCTTTCTCTCTCTCTCTCAGATCTCCAAGCTTTTAAAATTTCTCTCTGCTCTACTCTTGCTGGGTGAGCTACTGGATAAATCTTCGATATGTTTCTGCTTTTCTATTGCACTGTTGATTTTGCAGCTGTTGGGATTTAGTATCTAGAAATGTAAGGTGCACATAAGAACGTGTAAGTATAGGCTGCACCTCCCTAAACCAGGACTCTCTCGTCCAGCAACATCCGTGGTCCTGTTGCTACATGAGAATGCCCCAGGACAGGAGGACCAGCAGCTGAAAGCTCCAGACAAGGCAAGCCTGGTGGTAGCGGGGCTGGGCATCAGCAGCCTGGTGGCAGCAGTGGTGCCATTGTAGCAGGGCCGGGGCAGCCTGCGCATGCTGGCCTGGCAGCAGGGTTATGTTGCAGCAGCCCAGTCGGGACTGTGTGCCAGCCTGGCAGTGGAGACAGAGCCGCGGCAGCCTGGCTGGCAGTAAGGCTGGGCCGTGGGAACCCAGCAGGGGAAGCCCATGTGGGGCTGCAGCAACTCAACTGGGGCCATGGCAGGTCAGCAGCCCAATTGGGGCCATGTACCAGCCAGCAGCGGAGACAGGGCTGCATGCTGTTGTGTCACCAGGGCTGAGGCAGCTGTGTCTCCCAGCCATCAGCGGGGCTGAAGGAGCCGGAGGCGGGGAGGGGTGGCAGGCTCAGGGGGCCGATGGCAGGGGACCTTCCCTGGTCCGGCAAATTCCCTCATCTGGGATCACTTAGGTCCCAGGGGTGCTGGACCAGCGAGGTCCAACCTGTATTAAAGAAACCATCTCCTCTGGATAAATATATCATTACTTATCTTCTATGTTCCGGCTTTTGAATAAAAGCATATGGCTGTAGTGCTTTCGGGCATCTACAGGAAGCTTTGGAACCTTTTCTGATCAAGATCAATCAGATACAATGGTATCCTATGCAAAGATAACGGGGAGTTGTATCTGGCACTCTGTTCAGTTTCTGAGAGGCTGGTGTAACCATTTAAAGGAGGAATAGTGGTGATTTGTTATAATTTTTTTCCATTCTGGATGCAGTCTTACCCACTTGTCCTGGTATGGGTTTTTCTCTCCTTTAGCTTGCATTGAAGGGAATGATCATGTGGGACCTTTGGAAACTATCTTCCTACAGATTTCTCTGCCCCCAAAGCAGCAAAAGGTGCGGCTGAGATCCCTCCCTACTTTTCAGAGCTATCTCTTGGGTATTGATCTTTTGTTTCTAACTCCAGCAATGTTGACTATCTAGAGTCTTTAATCTGCACGGATATTTCTTGTTTCAAAATCTTCAGTTCTCTTCGCTCTTTATTCTCTTTGTGATACATTCTTCTCCTCTTCCTACTTCTCACCATGGTGGACAAGCCTGACGAGAACAAGCCTGACGAGAGACAGAGGGGGGCTCTGTACCAGCTTCACTGCTCACTAGAATCCTCATATGAAGGCAAAATTTGGCTTCTGATCTGATCTGTGTTGGAATACCCATGGACAGCACAAATGCTATGACAGAAGAGTTAGCAGAGGGAGAAGACAGTACTGACATGAGCCAATCCAGCACTGCCACTGACTTCAAAGGAACTGCACTGTGGATATCATTCATCCTCCTTTGCTTCTCAGGAGATCCACTCCGATTATCAGTTCATACTTCCTGAAAATATTAACCTGGATGTCCAACCCATGACACATGCCACCTATAGCAGAAAGATGCTTTGAGCAATGAGGACCATCTTTTCATAGATACTTGTGTTCTGGTGTCATTACAAATTAAAGCTCCCTCCTGGGGGGGGGGCTTTGCCTTTGTAGGAACAGCAAGCTTGGCTGTGGTACGCAAAAGAAAACTTTGCTACCAGATCCTCCTCTTTCTTTCAGTAGCCAGGCTTCTTATTCTTACCCTCCCTTGCAGGAAAAGTGGAAGTTCAGTAACAGTGCGTTCCGTGGAAGGATATTTCAGAAAAATGTAACACTTGACTAACACTTATTACTCTTTGTCTTGGTTGCAGTCCAATGTTGGAAACCAGGGGCGGCCCGAGGCTGGCTGCCGGCAGCTGGCACCCCAGGTGGAATGCGCGATCGGCGCCCCCACCTCCCCAGCCCTCAATGGCGTGACATCATCATTGGGCACTCTGTTTAACGCAGCGTCCTAGGCAACGGCCGAGTCGGCCTATAAGCACGGGCCGCCCCGTTGGAAACTGTAGGGGGAACGACTTTCTAGGGAGGGCATCATATGATGATTAACTCTAGGGAGTTAATCATATGGTGATGGACACATAGGAATTTGCTTTCCCTGTAGCCCAAAGACAAGGAAATCCTGAGCTGGAGCTATAAAAAAAATTATCTCATGGTTTCCCTTTATTATGTATACACGTTGTCAGGGCTGTTACCCAGAGTGCCATAGTGGGGAATGTCTAGACTACATGGCTCCGTTGACGGAGCCATGTAAACTAGTTTATCCAGCATAGGCAAAGAAGTGGGGATTTAAATAATCCCCGCTTCATTAAAATAAACATGGCCACCACGCTGTGCCGATGATCAGCTGCTCTGGCACAGCGTGGCAGTCTAGACGCGGATCTGTCGGCTGGGGAAGCCTTTGCTGACCAATCCCTTATGCCTCGTGAAATGCATCTAGACTGCCGCACTATGCTGGAGCAGCTGATCATCGGCGCAGCGTGGTGGCCATGTTTATTTGAATGAAGCGGGGATTATTTAAATCCCCGCTTCTTTGCCTATGCTGGTAAACTGGTTTACATGGCTCTGTCGACGGAGCCATGTAGTCTAGACATACCCTCTGAGTGTAGAAGGTGAGGGCCCGCAAAAGAGCTTCAAAATCTTGCCTCTATAGGCACGGGCTACAAAAAACTTCCCTCCGGCATCATAATACACAGATTTTGGAGAATCGCTGCAACCATCAAGTGCTTTTTTTATCCCTAAAAACCAGGGGTGAGCACTTGAAACCACCCCAAGGGTATTCCAAGCTCTTTTGCCCCAAAAGAGCTTAAAAAAAGAGAAAAACAAGCTGCAGTCTCTGGTAGCTGACCTCTCAGTCAGAGGCATGCAGATACATACAGACAAACTTTCTAGGACACAAGAACCAAATCATCACCGTAAAGTGATTTTTATTACAACAGAAAAGATAAACTTGATAAAGCATACTTAGTTGCTAGATGTTAGAGCAAGTAAGAAAAACAAATTAAAACACAGAGAAAAATCTCTGGAACCAATGCTTAGATGGTAAAGGGGGAGGAGAGGTATACAACCCCTAGATGTTAGAGCAAGTAAGAAAAACAAATTAAAACACAGAGAAAAATCTCTGGAACCAATGCTTAGATGGTAAAGGGGGAGGAGAGGTATAGATTCACACAGAGCAGTTCAAACCAAACCACAAAATAAAGAAAAAAATACCCTGAACACAACTGGATTCACTTTTCCCTTTACTTACTTCCAATTTTTTCTTTGTTCTGTCTACTCCCATGCCCCAAATTCCTTGGAGACATGGTAGTCCTGCCTGGATTTAAATCATTCTGTCTGTCTCTCAACTCCTAGTTTATTTCTCCCACACAAAGAAATCAGGCAAGGAATCTAATTCAAATCTAAAACTCTATCTCGATTGGCTCTCCCGGCCCCCTGGCCAACACCTTTGCTAGCTAACTGAGTTTAACCCCTTACTGGTCAGGACTCTTCCTGTCCATTACACACACAAACACTTATAAAATTTGTAGATGATACCAAACTGTGATGTGTTGTAGGTGCTTTGGAGAACAGAATTATAATTCAAAATGATCTGGACAAACTGAAGAAATGGTTTGAGGTAAATAGAATGGAAATCAATCAGGTCAAAAGCAAAGTATTTTAGGATTTTCACTGAAGAGGTGTTTATCTGAAAGTAGAACCAAAATATTGTCTTCATTTGCCCATAACATCACTGTTTTCATAAGAACTTTTGCAGCATTAAATCTTGACCTCACGTGCTTGTGTTTCCATAGCCCTCAAGAGAAAAGTTTTATGAGGGAACAAATTCTATCTTTAAATTCTGGCAGAAGCAACACCATGTATTTTCTCTGTTCTGACAAACAGTGTATATAGTGCACTATGAGAAGGAAATGATACATTTTCAGTCTAACCTCAGTTTGATTAATCATTTGCCCAAAAATGTCAATGATTTTTAGAGTATGTATATAGTGTATTTTAAAATGTTTGGATTATATAGATCTTTCTTCTACTATCTGTAGTTATCTGGCTGTGTTCTATGGATTTTTAATTTTAAAATGATACTAGAGTGCAGGGCAGATGTACGTTGTTTCAGCTTATGGTGAACAGAATTGCTCATCTCAGCCTCTTCCACAGAAAATTCATGCCACGTGATCTGACTCTTCAATTAAACTGGGAGGCTTTCCAGACTATTTCTGCTCTATTCTTTACTTCCATCATGCTCTATTTATTAATATATATGCTAAGAGCTTCATTATCGTTAGTATTGATGTGTTTTGTTTTCCTTTAAGTTGTAGTTTCCAACATGTGGCTGATTGAAATTTTTCCACAAAAAACCGATTGACTCCTTTCCTTAAAAATGTTTAATTCATTCCCAGAAGCTTATGGTGTATGGTTTCTCCTGGTGGTATGTGTAAATGTTTATAGATTTCTAGGTCCTAAAAATCTCTAACTGGGTGACAATATTTTAGCAAGTTTTGCAGTCCAATCTGCTTGTTTATTGTTAGCTGTGCAGTTTTTAAAATGTGGTCTTATGAGAAGTTGGCCAGATATTTCTTGAAATTACCAACACTTCTATAACATTCATGTGTGTGAGTGGCTCTTTGGGATTTGAGATTTAATTTATTTATCCAGGGGAGCTGGTCGCCTACGTGAGCTCCTAGGGTGGGGCCTCAGGCGGAAGGGGCAGGCAATCAGCCCTCCACTTGGCTTGAAGCACCTCCAGCCCTAAAAGCTGCACAGATCATGTGACACAGCATTCCAGCAACAATTTAAAGGGCCTGGGGCTCCAGTCACTGCCGATGCAGTTGTAATAGGTGGGAACCCTGGAGCCCTTGGAACCACCTGCCCCTTTTGCTCCCGCAGTCAGCAGGCCTGTATCTATCTAAACATAGGTACAGTAATTACTCATTTAACACATGCCCGCTTAACACGTTTTTGCAATAGCACAATTTTTTTTAGGGAAGTTTTTCGAATAACACGACTGTCCCCGAAATAACACGAAAATAATCAAGTGGTGGACTACTTCGTGCGGTGGTATAAGTTGGTGAAAACAGTGGTAATACGCATGAGCGGGTGAATACACGTGGTCACAGTGCTCCTCTGCTCACTCACGTGTTTATCTTTGTGTTTTAATAAACCGTGGCGACTTGTGTTGCTAGATGTCTAATGTTGACATTGACGACCGAGCACCAACAAAAAATTGACTTCGCCACCACCACCTGAAACGCAACCTCTACCTTTTCCATTAATTTTAATGGGAAAATTGACCCCGCATAGCATGTTTTCACTTAGCACGAACATTTTCAGAAACGCATCTATAGTATTAAATGAGGAATTACTGTATTATAGACTTAAAGTAGTGGTTCATACATTCTTATTGAAGAGTGTTTGTGGAACTGGTTAGCTTTGTGGGATAAAGTCCTTTCTATTTCAGAATAGTTTGGTAATCCTTGCCTTGAGGAGCATTATAGGTCACAATTCAAGAGTCAGATACACATAGGTGAGCCCTGACAAACAGGCTGAAAGGCGAGAGAGAGATTTCTGTGGGATTCAGTGAGGGCACAGACTGCTGTATCAGAGCCTTGTTTTTGAAAATTGGAGGTTAAAGAGGCAAGTTATGTTTAGATACACAAGACTTTAGAAAGCTTTTGAAAGCCTGACTTTTCTGTCCATTCCCAAAGTTACATGACTCATGTAAAAACTGATGCTTGATTTATTCATTAATCTTATGAGAGTGAGTGCACAGAGATAGTTTATTAATTGACAATAGTGTGCACAAAGATTTTTTAATTATTAGAAGTTTCTTCTGCCTGCATGTGTGAACTTCCATTCTACCTAATCCTAAAATTCTGTACAGAGTTAAATATTTCTAGCCCTTTCCATTTTGGGATAAACCGTCCAACTATAAATTGATTGCTAGGCCTTTTGGTCTGTCACTTTGATTTTTTTCCCCCATTGGAGTTTGCCAAGGAAAGCCAAAGCGTGCATTGATACCTCCTATCCACTAAGGGATAAACAGAAGTAAAATTCCCTGTCAGGTAACAATAATACTGTGAGGGTCTGAGCCATATATGTAGACTGAAGGGGTGCCACTGGCTATCTAGTATCACAGAGTTGTGGGGTTTCTGACTATGAAAGAAGGATGTACAAGGAAGTTACACTGGGCTTTCCAGTGCTTTCATTGAGAGATTAAATAAGACATATTGGAGGTCCTTTGTAGAGGGTAATGATGGAGGAGATAAGGTTCAATCACTGAATCAGATGGGAAGTTAAATGTCTGTAATTCATAATAAGAGGGTTGCCTTGAAGATACCTACATCTCTTGTTTATGGTTGGAGGATTAGTAGGTGGTGACCTGTTCTTAAATAATAATAAATGAGGTTTGCAGTGGTCTGAACCTCATGTTGAAATATCATTAACTGCTGGGCTCAATCCAGTCCAGTGATCTGCCCTTTTGGAGTAAGGTAGACAGACTACTAAAATCTTTGGCCTGAGCTGGAGAGGAATAATACATAACGGCACAGATATAAAGGGAATTTACAGTCATAATCATTAGTCATATAAATTGCAATGTATTTTGCCCTTTTCTCATCTCCCCAGTAATTGAGCTATATTGAGTTTACAAATGGTAGTTAAGTAATGAAATTACTTGATTAATAAATTGAAAGATGTCATTTGTAATCATATTATGGCTCCTTCTCTACACAGAAAATTGAATATCAATAAAATGGGCCAATATAATAGTTATGAAACAATTTGGGCATAATCTTTAAGCAACTGAAGTGAACCCCAAACTCCATTTGTGCTTCAGATGCTGAATTAAATGCTATATGAAACAAACTGCAAGGATGAAGCTTAGTACTGTCTTAAATTAAATTTTTTTAAAAAAAGCTTCTCTCTGCAGTGTCCTCAAATGTATAAAATTAAACCACAAAATAGTTCTGAACAGAAAGTAAACATTTTCTAATGTATACAACAGGTGCTGATGAGACATAAAGTTGTTTACAACTCCTCCACCCCAACACAGAAGCTTTAGTAGTGAAGTTATGTGTCAAGATTGTAAAAACTTATTTGTGATCAGCATGGATAAAAAATTGATTTTTTTCCATTAAAAAGATCAGATTTTTGTTTAAATGTTTTTAAAAATAACCCTTTTTCAAATTAAACTTAACACAGGTAATCATAATTCAGTAGTCATCTATTAAATTAATTAAAGCAAATTATTAATAATTGAACTGGTAGAAGTAACTGGCTAAGCACTTGGAACCAGAATTTGTTACATTCAAAATCAGTTTTTTATAGCAGTAGCTTCTTTTGCAAGTACAGAGACAATATTTTCTTTGTTTACAGTTGTTCAACTAATTCTGTTCAAGAATTAGTCCACTCAAAGTTAAGAAACAAATGGAGAGCCGAAAAAGCAGGAAAACTTGTCTTCCTCTTCTAATCTATGAACTGTGTGAAACGATGAGCTCTACTTGTTCTAAAACCTTGAAGGGATATGGTGATAAGAAATAATCAGCTCAATTAACTAATTGCAGATAATATTGACTTCTGTTTAATAAATCAGCTAGCTTTACATGCACTTTTTTCCTTCTGTATCTGGAACATTTAAGGTTTGTTAAAAATTGTATTTGTTCAATAGGAAAAGAACAGAACTATTCATGCATTTTAATTGAGTTCTAATTTCCATCCAAATAAAGCTTGACACAAATAATGAATAAAAATTTAATCATCAGGTAAAGAAGAAATGCATCATTTGCCATTATGTAACAATAAAAATAAAGAGTCTAAATAAGTGTGTTAAATTCTATATTTGCATAAATAAAAATGTACAGATATAATTGGCTCCTTATTAGCAAAAAGAAGTGCCAAATGTAGGGTAAGAGATATATGAAATTCAGTTGCAAATCAATATATTTTAACCAGACAGTAGAAAAAACAATCTTTCTTTAGAAAAATAACTGCAAAGTATACATGCAAAGCATGATTCATGCTTTCTGATTTTAATCTTTGTTACTTACATTTCTCAGATTAAATTAATCCATTCCACTCATAAATTTGGGTGTCCAGTTCCCACCTTTCAACGAGTGGATGGTCAGCCACTTCAGAAAATTAGGTCGCTTGAAGTAGTATTGGGCTAGGTACACAAAATCATGAGATCAGTTCTGAAAATTTTGGCTATAATGTACACAGAAAAGTTATAGGCTTTAGACTATCCATATGTCTATCCATATGACCAGTTTGGTGCCATGGCTGGGGGGGGAGAAGGCCCCCACCTCTGGCTCCCACACAGAGCTGCCATAACTAGGGGTGAGGCAAAGGCCCCCCACTGGCCCAGAACAGAGCTGCTGCGGCAGTTCTGTGCTTGGTCCAGCAGGCAGAAGTGGCACCTGCCTTGAGCCCCTGTCCTCCCTGAGCCCTTTTTTAACATTCACTCAGGTATGTCAGTTTTGAAGATTTGGTGATTGTGTCTTTTCTCTGTTTGGTTTTATTAGAACCAATCCATTACAATTCTAGCAGGCACCAGCCACCCCTGCACCCTGTTGGCCCAATGGGGTGATAGCTGTACCATTCCCCATCTCTGACCCCTTGCTGCCCCCTGTGGTCATTATGCAATATAATTGGCCCTTCCAGCAACCACCTCCCTTTCCTTCCCTGCACTCCCAGGTCATAGTGACGAATGCAGCAAACTGTTCACTTGCTGCTTGACGAAGGGAAGGACAATTTTTTTTCAAATAAGTCAAGGAGAGGAACTTCAGCTCACCCCACCCTCCTGAAAGGGTGCCTGGGGAGTGGAAGCGGGAGGGGAGGTGCACCTCCAGTCAGTCCCTTTCACCTGCCTGGTGATTCTGTCTCTTTTTTTCTCTATCGTTTTATGAGAAGCAAGCCCATTCCAGGCACATCTTGTTTTCCTGGCACAACCAAACCCCAACCTTGATTTATGTTATGATAAGCAGAAGCTATATACCGAATTTGTTGGTCCTAGCTCTTACTGTTTAGGAGGAGTTCTTGAACAGACAGAAAAACATACAAACAAACAGCTAAATTTCTCTCAAATATATAGAAGATAACGAAACTAGAGAGACCCCAAATATGGCAAATTTCTGCCTGGGGGCTTGAACAATAAAAACGCACCTGTTCATAATTGGGCCATTTGGAGGCAACAGAAGGGGAAGTATATGTTTACATGAGAATGACCATACTGGGTCAGACCAGTGCTCCATCTGGCCCACTATCCTGTCTTCTGACAGTGGCCAATGCCAGACGTTTCAGAGAGAACAAACAGAACAAGGTAATTATTGAGTGATCTATCCATGTTATCGAGTGCCAACTTGTTTCTGTAAAATGTTAAAAGGGTTACATAATATTAGTGAAATTATTACCCACTATTAACTTTTCAAAAAGCAATGTCTGTATATGGTTGGGATTTATTTGCACACAGTAGTGGCAGTTTGTAGCTTCATAGTACACACAACGTATTATATACTCTCAATACATGCATAGCGCATGTGCTCAGAAGAGTTAATGGTCTAAAAATACCAGCAAGATTCAAATGGTGGAGAAGAATGAAACTCTAGAAATCAACATATAACATTGTAAAAAGTGTGTAAATGTTGGCTATCCCAATGGTACCCCATCTTCCTGACGATGTGAATTGACTTATTTTGTGTGGGCACTATGACAAAAGTGGGCCTTGAGGAAAGATCTGAAGGACAGGATAGAGGTCTTTCAGCACAGAGAATTCTAGATAGAAGGTGTGGCAGCGAATAAAGCAAAACATGGCTGAAAGAAATGCAGACAAATGAGATACGAAGTTTACCATCATCAGAGTGGAGTTAAAACAAACTGCAAATAGTTCAGCTGAGGCCTGTGAGATCTTTATTTCTATAAGGGGTCTTTTTGCTCCTGCATATTCCCACTTGAAGTCCTCATCCTCAGTTAGTGATGACAGACTGCACTGCTCTTCACTCAAGCTATCTGATATGTCACAAACAGAATATTATTTCAGGTGGGAAATCCGCAGCAGGAGTAGAAAAGCTCAGATGGAAAAAAAATCCTTTTATCTTACAAGTGCATTTAGTTATAAAGCTGAGAGGAAATGAAAGTTTCCTGCATAGTTTGTTTTCTGATTTTATGTCTAGATAGAATTTCTTCCAGAAAAAATTAGTGTATTTTTAATTAATTTGTTTGGGGTTTTTTTTCAGTATGTTGGTGGATGCAATTTATGCCTGCAAAATTAATTGCTTGTGCCTCTGGCTTATTTGTGCTCTCTGTCAGGTAATGAGGAGCAACAATCACAGTCCAATTTGTTTCCACAATTCATTTAGTATCTCAAATATGTGAATACAAATTGCACCTATAAAGGAACACTCTATTCTATCGCTTATACAATTTTAACTCTTTTTTTCCACAGATTACCAAGTATTACCGATTTAATTAAATTTGACTGTAGTAATTTTCTGAATTGATCATCTGTTTAATTGCAGATGAGATCTGCTACCAGATCATCTTATAGTTATATTTAAAATATTTTAAGCTCTGTACTGTTCTCCTTTTCTTTCCTCTTTTGTTTCCTCTGCCTGTGCAAAGTACATGCATTGAAAGCTGGCTGGTTTTGTCTGATTTGGCATTTGAGTAGAGGCTCTTGCTTCCCATTCTCCGTACTTGGCCTCTGGACATTGTCACTCTTAGTCTGCAGTCAGTCTGATACCATTGTTTTCTCCTGGTAGAATTTTCTGTGAATTGTTGTTAAAAAGATGCGCCACCTATCTCTTTGGGGATTTATATAATCATATTGACCAGTCACTTTCTGACACTTCCTTCCTGGTTAGTATAAATTAGAAGAAAAACAGAACACCCATCCCAAACTCGTGCCAGCCTAGTACGGACAACCTGTCATTTGAGGATGCTGCGGTTTCCACTTTTAATCCCTTGCCTCTGTTCACTGTCCTTGTTCTCTCCACAGGGTGGACAAACTCAGCAAAGGGTCACAGAATGATTTGTTTTCCTCTTGCAGAAGCTGTCATCCCTTTGTGACCCCTCTGGTGTTCGGGAAGACAGAAATCCTGTATTTGATACTGACTCAGTGTCTTCTGCTCTGTGGCAAATTGTGCTGCCAGCTGAAGTCTTAATACAGCTGTAGCTTTCATGTATAGTTGAATGTGTTTTTCCCATAATTAGCTTACTGGAGGATACCATTTTAGAAGTCTCATTTAGCATCCTCTGCAGAGTAAGAAAATCCCTTCCAGTCTGTCATGGAATTGTTGCAGTTGCTATGGTTAAATAGCGACAGGGCCTGCCTTTTGTATGGCATGCGTTTCACAGACCATTTTTCTTTTGCTTCCCTGTAGGTCCTGTGTCCTCACAACATCACCGTTATTGCTGGGAGGAAGAAAGTAGGAACTGATGATTCTATGTATTTGTTTCATAGCAGATTTGAGATCATAAACTTTCAAAGTGGGACAGAGGAGAATCTTGAAGGCTTGTTGAGCCAGCGAAATGATGTGTTCAATCTGGAGATTGAGGCAGATGCAGACGTGCTTATGCTGGGCTTTACATTTAAAGGTAAGGTGACATATTTTATTAATTGGGGAAATCCCAGGACAGTAGGCAGATCTTGAATGAGCTTCCTTTGGATAAAAGGAGCTTTGGTTACTTTGTATAGAATTAGTATGTCACACTTTAAACCAGTATGATCAAGCATAAAAATGTTGGCTTCTCCTTATAGAACAAGACAACAGAGATTATATAAGATTTTGAAATGGAGATTTTTCTAGAAGCCCCTTTTTCTGTACCCTGGGAAATCCTGCCTTAAGAAAAATTTACCTGGGTTATAAATTGTTTAACTGTGATTCCAAATGTCCTCATTCAAACAAAGTATGACAAATCTCCCTCTTAGTAATCTTTTCATAGGGATAACTGTTCCAGAAATGATATGGTACCTGGATTGTAAGTAATTCTAAATCATAAAGTTACTGATTGAATATATGCTTTACTGATCTAGCAAAGATCATAATCTGACATGGAGTATAAATGTGGACCTGGATTTTATACATGGATCAGGACTTCACTTAAAATTATAGCATAGCTGCAAGACTCTATTAGTGTTCTCCTTACAAATCATTCATGAAGTTTGTTGTACTTGATGCTGCACATAGAAGACTGGAAAATCTGGTCCGTGTTCCAAAAGACTGACTTGCCTTGTAAATCAATAAAGAAAATCAGCCCAGAGTCATAATGTGGCATACACTGGATGATTACTTGATGGATTGATTTCCAATGAGCAACAATGGTATCGAGAAGATTCTTCTGCTGGTGGGTTAAACAAGGGTGCCATTTATGGGAAACAAGGGAAGCATTTGCCCCCTTCAGGTTGGAACCCCGGATTTCATACATGAGGTTTGCTTAAAGCTGTATGCCCTGACACCAGAGGCAGCTCTTAAATGCAACAGGGTTTGATCTGCTTGCAGCTTTGCCTTTGGGGCAGGGAGTTTGTTATAAAAAGAGGGAGGGGTGAGGTGGTTAAGAATAATAAAGGTTGGGCATTCAAGCTATTGAAGATCTTCATGAAAACATTGCTGGGTACTCCCTTTAAAAGTGTCCATTTCAAATGTTCTTGAAAAAGGGGCATGAGCAGTTGGTGAAGATAGAGCTGGGGAAGGCATGCCCCCAGCCCCACTGCCATCCCTACCCCTTCTGCTGAGGCCTTGCCCCTTCCTTGTCCCCCCCATGGGGAGGCGGGGTGGCATGCTATGCACGTGCCATCCCCCCAACCACAGGGAGGTAAGGTGAGCAGGTAGGTGCATGCTCACCCCAGCCCCAGGGCACCAGGAAGGGAGGAGGGCATGCAGTGTGGCCCCAACCCCAGAGCACAGGAAGGGCGGGCACTGGAGGCAGCCACCACTCTGTTCCCAGAATGCCTACAGCAGGCGTTCTGGGGGCAGAGAGTGGGCGGGGACATGCCTGGCAGTTTGGGAAGGTAAAGCCTTTCCCTGCCTAGGCTACAGGGCACCCATGAAAACAGGTGAACAGGGAATTATCCAAAGCTGACTGCAAAGAGCTACAAAGGGATTTCACAAAACTGGGTGATTGGGCAAGACAAAGGCAAATGGAATTCAGCATTGATAAATGCAAAGTAATGCACATGGAACAATATAATCCTAACTATAAATACAAAAAAAACCTTAAAAAACAATGAATGGTCCTGCAGGACCTTAAAGACTAACAAAAAATATAGGTAGTGTCATGAGCTTTCGTGGGCACAACCCACTTCTTCAGATGGATGGAGCCAGGGGCCCAGAGGTACAAATAAATAGCAGAAAAAGAGGGGATGGGTAGGTATAGAGAAAGAAAAAAATCTTGTCAATTAGAGTGTCCGTGCTAAACGAGACTAATAAAGTGGGCTGTAAGTGTGTAATACTTACCTTTTGCTATCATTAGGGTGTTGAATGTAGTGGCCCATTCAGTTCGTGTCTCAGTTCAGACCTTGATTAAAAGTATCAAATTTGCAAATAAAGGCAAGTTCAACAGCTTCTCTCTCCAGCTGGTTTTTGAAATCGCTTTGTAAGAGTATAGTCACTTTGGGATCCATTAATGAGTGCATGTGCAAGTTAAAATATTCCCCCACAGGTTTCTGTGTGTTATCATTTTGAATATCTGATTTAATTCTTTGTCATAGAGACTGGCCAGAACTCTTTGCCAGGAGATTGGGGGGAAAGGCCCAAACCATAACAGGCTTCCAGTCAGAACAAAATAAGTTAAAGGAGGATAAGTCCATCAGTGGCTACTAGCCAGAATGGGCAGGGTTTGTGTTCCTAGCTTCTGTTTTCCAGAACCCGGGCATGGGTGACAGAGGATGAATCATGATGATTGCCTCTTTTGTTTATTCCATCTGAAGCACCTGGCATTGGCCACTATTAGAAGTTGGTATACAAGGCTAGAAGGACCTTTGGTCTGACCCAATATGGCCATTCGGATGTTCTTATATAGAACTGAAATGTATCTGCCCCCTTACTGTAACCCTCTAGACTCCACAACCCTTCCGGAGCTGAGATAGAGCCCAGGAGTCCTAATGGGGGGGGTGTCTCTCCACAGAGTTAGCAACAAAGTAAGAATATATTTCAGTGGTGTCTAACCAGTGTCCCTTAAGCGACTTGCCACAAGATGTCAGACTATGTCAGTGTTAGAGCTGAGTGGGTCTAATATTTATTTAATTTTCTTTCTTTAATATAGGAATTAGATACAGTGCTCCTGTCAGCTAACTGCTGAGTTATCTACAAAAAGAAGTAGAGTTTTCCAGTGCCTTGGTGTAGCCACTGAATAGAGATGATGTGTGTGGGAGGACAGAAGGGGGGAATGGATATTGGCAGTTGGTGAAGGTAGGGCTGGGTGCCCTGCCCCTTCCGCTAAGACCCTGCCCCACACACCCCCAACCACAGGGAAGGGAGCGGATGGGTACGTGCTCACCCCAGCTTCCCCAGTGCACCAGAGAGGGAGGAGGGCATGTGGCGCAGCCCCAACTTCCCCAGCTCTAGAGGAGGGAGGCGGACATGTGGCACAACCCCAAACCTAGAGCACTAGGGGAGGTAGGAGTGTGCATGGTGCAGCCCCAGCCATCCCAGCCCTGGTACACAGGAGGAGGAAGAGGGCACGCAGCATGGCCCCAGACCATGGGCACGGGGTGGACAGGGGCTGGGTGCAGCAACACTCCACCCCCAGAATGCCTACAGTAGGTGTTCTGGGGGCAGACTGTGGGTGGGACCCTGCCTGGCTGTTTGGGAAGGCAAAGCCTTCCCCTGCCTAGGCTACTGGTGGCCATGCGGATGGGGTTGGTTCCCACTCTCCCCATTTGGTGCTTGGCTTGTACTGAGCATGCTTGGTAACACTGCTGAAGCCTCTGTCCTCAGTCTATCCCTTCATACTCTCACTCTCTCCCTCCCACCCACCCCCATCACAGCATGCACAGGTTGGCCCCCTCCCTACCAAAATCTGAAATGGCGCCCCCTGGGGTTTAAGGGCTGAAAACCAAACCCTTCTTTCCTTAGGGAGATTATCAGTGTAGAAAAAGGTAGGGGGGTGTTTTAGGCAAGATTTCAATAAAGAAACTTGACTGCTTGCAATGCAGTTTGGGACATGGGGAATGTCCGGCACAAATGGCCACGTGAATGAACATGTGAAGATGATCACCACCATTCAGAAGGAGGTTGCTTAAGAGGGAAACATGGGCAGAGCAGAGGCAGTAGGTTACAACAGGCCTGTAAGAAGACTAAGTGTGGCTGGGGCAGAGCTTTGACTTTAGAAAGGGGAGACAAAGCCTGAGGAATATCTGGCCAGAGCCTTGAAATTATTTTGGCAATAAAATCTTACTTTGGGCTGAAATGCAGTATAGAGGGGCTGAAGTCAGATCAGATTTCATTTCTGCTCTCTTAAACCAGCTTTTTAAAGATAGAAATCCTTCCAGCTATTTTAAGAGCACCCTGTCGCCTTCAAATCCTGACTCTCTATGTTTCTTGTATTTTAATTTAGGACAGATTTCTCCCTTGTCTTCTGAGATTACACTAGTGGGAAGGGTACGAAGAAAGATTTTATCCAAGCCCTTCCATGCTGAAGCCAGGCAAAATGTGTTCATAAGACTCTCCTAATCAACTCTAGCTTGTGGCTGTTGCAAGCTACCTTCTATGTGCCTAATGGCACATAATAACAGATGTTGAGGGAACACATTCTGCACATTTCTATGGCAGTACTAAACTGAGCTACTGGGAGTGCCGCTATCAGTCTCCTCAGAGCTGTTCTACCTTGCTCAGGTCTTGCTCTGGAGTTGCAGAAATGCTGAACGCTGAACTCAAGCCTTGAGAGAGGGAGCTCTAGTGTTACATTTATAAAATACACCATACTGCTGGCAATTACATTTGCTAGGTTACTAATCCATACTTGGCAGAAGACCATTTTATTTTCAAAATATTTCACAAACATTCAAAGAAATACACTAGTTTGATTCAAATGCCTTTTACTTTTTCATAATTTTTTTGTGAGTGCATTTACCTTAGATACACTGATGCACATGGCCGAGTCTTCAATTTTAAATTTAGTGGGTACTTTTGTGGTGTTTCATTAGCACTTTTAGCAGTAGTTAGCAATTAAGGACCAGATTTTTAAAGGCATTTGGGCGTGTCAAATTTAGTTTGGCAAATCTGGGACAGAATGCCCAAACCAGCATTGCCTAAATTATGCCACCAAAGGAAAGCAGAATCAGGATCTGGTCCTTAATGTTGTATAAAATTATTCAACATTATCTGTTAGTATCCAGAAAATCTTTATCAGAAAATCTCTTGCAGCTTTATTCTGTGAAAACTCATTCCTGGTGATATCATATTCAACTGTACATGCTGCTAGTTTTCATTTTAATTCTATTCTGAATTGATTTCCATATTCTTCTTTGATAACATGAGAAATGGCTTATTTTACCTTCCTAAAGGGCCTTTCTCTATTTTTGGTGTGACAGCAATTTTTTTTTCATTTGTTTTAGTTATCACTCTTCTTCTTTGAAATACAAATATCTTTGGTATCAGATATTTGTTGTTGATACATCAAAAACCTTCAATACTTTTGTAGAAAAGATGCATTTCTCATTTTGCTCTGCATGTTGCTTTGTCAGACAGTTGCATAACTGTGAACCACCTCTCTGAAAAAATAAATCTTCCACATTTTGATGATACAGAATACAATGCCATCTATTCAAAAAACTCATGTGCTGACACACTGATGGCATGTATTCCTGATTTTTGCACAGTACTGAGTACCCTCAACTCCCACTGAAGTCAGTGGAGTTTTGGATGCTCAGTACCTCACAGATACTTCACACTTCAGCATCAAGCCCACTTTGATAACTAAGGATAAGAGCATGCTGGAAAGTCATAACAAGTGGGGTTCCGCAGGGATCTGTTCAACATCTTCATCAATGACTTAGATGAGTACACTTATTAAGTTTGTGGATGATAGCAATCTGGGAAGGGTTGCAACTGCTTTGGAGGATAGGGTCATAATTCAAAATGATCTGAGGTAAATAGGATGAAGTTTAATAAGGACAAATGCAAAGTACTCCACTTAGGAAGGAACAATCCAGTTCACACATACAGAATGGAAAGTGACTGTCTAGGAAGGAGTACTGCAGAAAGAGATCTATGGGTCATAGTGAGCTGCAAGCTACATATGAGTCAACAGTGTGACACTTGCAAAAAAAGCAAACATGATTCTGGGATGCATTAACAGGAGTGTTGGGAGAAAGACACGGGAAATCATTCTGTCACTCTAGTCTGCACTGATTAGGTCTCAGTTGGAGTATTGTGTCCAGTTCTGGGCACTACATTTCAATAAAGATGTGGAGAAATTGGAGAAAGTCTAGAGAAGAGCAACAAAAATGATTCAAGGTCTAGAAAACATGAGTTATGAGGCAAGGCTGAAGGAATTGGGCTTGTTTACTTTGGAGAAGAGAAGACTGACTGGGGGGGACATGATAGTGGTTTTCAAGTATCTAAAAGGATGTCACAGGGAGGAGGGGAGAGAATTGTTCTCCTTGGTCTCTGAGAATAGGACAAGAAGCAATGGGCTTAAACTGCAGCAAGAGAGGTTTAGGTTGGGCATTAGGAAAATCTTCCTACCTATCAGAGTGATTAAACACTGGAATAAGTTGCCTAGGGAGGCTGTGGAATCTCCATCTGTGGAGATATTAAGAGCAGGTTAGACAGACCTCTATCAGGGATGATCTAGACCAGGAGTCGGCAACTTATGGCACATATGCCACAAGTGGCACGCGAACCGATTTTCATTGGCATGCAAGGCAGGAACTTAGTCCCACTCCTCCTCCCCTGTGCAGCTGGGAGCCTGCGCTAGTGTTCCCTTAACGTGCGTGCCTACATGGCAACACACACAAAATTCTAATCTAATCTTTAAAAAGGGGTCTAGAGGCAATCCTGGCAATTACAGACCGGTAAGTCTAACTTCAGTACTGGGCAAATTAGTCGAAACAATAGTAAAGAATAAAATTGTCAGGCATGTAGAAGAACATAATTTGTTGGACAAAAGTCAACATGGTTTCTGTAAAGGGAAATCATGTCTTACTAGAGTTCTTTGAAGGGGTTAACAAACATGCGGACAAGGGGGATCCAGTAGATACAGTATACTTAGATTTTCAGAAAGCCTTTGACAAGGTCCCTCACCAAAGGCTCTTGTGTAAGAGCCTGTCATGGGATAGGAGGGAAGATCCTTTCATGGACTGAGAACTGGTTAAAAGACAGGAAACAAAGGGTAGGAATAAATGGTAAATTTTCAGAATAGAGAGGGGTAACTAGTGGTGCCCCCCAAGGGTCAGTCCTGGGACCAGTCCTGTTCAACTTATTCATAAATGATTTGGAGAAAGGGGTAAACAGTGAGGTGGTAAAGTTTGCGGATGATACTAAACTATTTAAGATAGTCAAGACAGAAAGCAGACGGTGAAGAACTTCAAAAAGATCTCACCAAACTGAGTGATTGGGCAACAAAATGGCAAATGAAATTTAATGTGGATAAGTGTAAAGTAATGCATGTTGGAAAAAATAACCCCAACTATACGTACAGTATGATGAGGGCTAATTTGGCTACAACAAATCAGGAAAGAGATCTTGGAGTTATCGTGGATAGGTCTCTGAAAACTTCCACACAGTGTGCAGCGGCGGTCAAAAAGGCAAATAGGATGTTAGGAATTATTAAGAAAGGGATAGAAAATAAGACCCAGAATATCTTACTGCCCCTGTATAAAACTATGGTATGCCCACATCTTGAATACTGTGTACAGATGTGGTCTCCTCACCTCAAAAAAGATATTTTGGCCTTAGAAAGGGTTCAGAAAAGGGCAACTAAAATGATTTGGGGTTTGGAACGGGTCCCAATATGAAGAGAGGTTAAATTGACTGGGACTTTTCAGTTTAGGAAAGAGGAGACTAAGGGGGGATATGATAGAGGTATATAAAATCATGAGTGGTGTGGAGAGGGCCGATAAAGAGAAGTTATTTATTAGTTCCCTAAATAGAAGAACTAGAGGACACCAAATGAAATTAATGGGTAGCAAGTTTAAAACTAATAAAAGAAAGTTCTTCTTCACACAGTGCGTAGTCAACCTGTAGAACTCCTTGCTAGAGGAGGCTGTGAAGGCTAGGACTATAATAGAGTTTAAAGAGAAGCTAGATAATTTCATGGAGGTTAGGTCCATAAAAGACTATTAGCCAGGGGATAGAAATGGTGTCCCTGGCCTCTGTTTGTCAGAGGCCGGAGAGGGATGGCAGGAGACAAATCGCTTGATCATTGTCTTCAGTCCACCCCCTCTGGGGCACCTGGTGCTGGCCACTGTCGGAGACAGGCTACTGGGCTAGATGGACCTTTGGTCTGACCCAGTACGGCCATTCTTATGTTCTTATCTAAGCCTGCCCACCTCTGCAGCAGCACTCACTTTCCTCCTGCTCCTGGAAGATGAGTGCCATGGCTGCTCCTGCTGGTGGGAATGGAGACAGGGATGGAAACGGCCCAGGACTGTGTTGGGGGCTGGCTGCTCAGGCATCCACTCTGGCAGCCAAGGCCATGTTGGGGGCCAGCTGCTACTGGGGCTGAGGACGCATTGTGGGATGGCTGCTGACAGCATTTCAGGCCTAGAACACATAGCAGATAGGCGGGCTGCTGCCGTGGCGTGTTGAAGCTGTGGCCAGGCAGGTTGGGGACCAAGAGGTGATGAAGCTGCGGGTGGGCAGGTTGCTGCCGGGAGGGTATTGAAGAAGCGGGCAGGTCGGCTGAGGGCTGGGATGGGCCCAAGGCCGTGTTGGGGGGTGGCTACTAGGGTGGCCACTCTGGTGGTCAGGGTCATATTGAGGGCTGGCTGGGGCTGAGGTTGCACTATGGGGCAGCTGCCACCAGCGTTTTGGGCCTAGAACACATGGCGGGCAGGTTACTGCCATGGAGTGTTAAAGCTGCAACTGGGCAGACTAGGGACTGTGGGATGTTGAAGCTGGGGGCGGGACGGTTGCTGTCGAGAGGGTGTTGAAGTCATGGGTAGGTTTGGGACCAGGGCAGGCTCAGGGCCACGTTGGGGGCTGGCTGCTCAGGCGGCTGCTCGGGTGGCCAGGGCCAGGTTGGGGGCTAGCTGCCGTTGGGGCTGAGGACACATTGTGGGGAGGCTGCTGCTGGCATTTCAGGCCTAGGACATGTGGCGGGCGGGACGGTTGCTGCCGTGGTGTGTTGAAGGCGTGGCTAGGGGTGGGGGTTGAAGCTATGGGTGGGCAGGTTGCTGCCACAAGGGATTGAGCAGGCAGGTTGGAGACGGGGATGGGCCCGCGGCTGCTTTGGCGTGCCGTGGGTTGCTGAACCCTGACTCAGAGGCTTGTGTGCTGCTTAAAGTATCAAACTATGAGCTCAAGATGAGAGAACTCAGCAAGGCCAAGGATCACACTAAACAGTAAGAGCTGTATCTTAATTTGTTATTTATTAATGAATCTGCTGTAAGTAGGACTATTATTGACTTTAAAAAGTATCACTGGCACTCAGACCCATCCATACAGATGCGTAAGTTAAATCTCGGCACGCCATTTCTGAAAGGTTGCTGGCCCCAATCTAGATGGTGCTTGGTCCTGCCATGAGAGCAGGGGACTGGACTTGATCTCCCAAGGTCCCTTCTAGTTCTAGTATTCCATAAGGGCTCATCTAGACTACGCTGAAGTACCGAAAGAGGATATGTAAATTCGGCAGGAATTTGCGTATCTTCTTCCGATCTCACTTTCTAAAGTGGAGCTTTTGAAAGTGAAAGTAGTTTGGATGCGGCTTTTTCGGCAAACACCCCCGCCCCTTTTTCGAAAAGCCGCTTTTCTTCAAAAAATGAGGTTTACACGGCTTTTCTAAAAAGGGGGGGTTGCTGAAAAAGCTTTTCTTTTGGCACTTCGGCATTGTCTAGATGAGCCCTAAGGGACTACAATAGAAATTAATCTGGCTCTCTTTTCCTTTGACTGAATCTTTTTTGTTGAAGTACAGAGAAATGTAATTTACCTTTCTTTTCATTTCTAGTCTAGGGTGACTGCCAGAAAGTTTTGTTTCATGAGACCTCTAAACCCGTGGTCACCAACCTGTCGAGCGTGATCAATGGGTCGATCACGAGGGCTCGACCAGTCAATCACAAGGCGTTCAGGGCCCCCCCCCATTTCCCTACACCCCCAAGGAGCCCCACTACCTACCTCCAGTGACAGTGGAGGTAGTGCCAGCTTCCTGCGGGGTGGACAGAAGTCCTGCAGCTGCGCGCCACTTCCGGGGGTTCCAGAAGTGCACTGGCTGCTCTCCTCCCCCAAGTCTGTGGCGTGCCAGGAACTTGCAGGCGGGGAGTCATCACCGGAGGAGGCGCATGAAGGGGCTTCCCTGCTCTGCGGGAGGGGGGAGTCGTCCCCGGAGGAGGCGCACGCTGGGCCTTCTCTGCTCTGCGGGAGGGGGGAGTCGTCCCCGGAGGAGGCGCACACTGGGCCTTCCCTGCTCTGCGGGAGGGGGGAGTCGTCCCCGGAGGAGGCACGCGCCGGGGCTTCTCTGCTCTGCGGGAGGGGAGAGTCGTCCCCGGAGGAGGCACATGCTGGGGCTCCCCTCTTCTGCAGGTGGGAGGGGGCAGGAGTCCTGGGAGGAGGTGGGTGCGGGGGACTCCCTACCCCCAGCAACACCCTGTCCCCTGCCCCCACTGGCACCCTGTCCCCTGCTGCAGAACTCTGTCCCCTGCCCCAGCACCCACTAGCACCGTTCCCCAGTACCATGTCCCCTGCTCCCACCAGCACAGTTGGGGCCACATTAGTGAGGCTTGGGGGGTTTTGGGAGGAGTTATTTTTTTGCACCTCACTTGTGTGGCCTCAACTGACTTTTCTGTGGGTCAGTGACCCCTGACTTATAACAGGTTCCCTGCCCTGCTCATAAATAAAGACAATGCAGAAACTTTTTGTGTTTGACATAGTATTTTATTTAAAAATGAAGCCTGGCCAACAAACCCCACAGTTGGGGCCAAGCCCCCATCTGGCTGCAGCATCATAACATTCCTGCACCCTCCCCATACACTGGACCCCCCCCTGCCCTGAGCCCCTCACATACCCCAACCCAAATTCCTGCACCCTCACATCCACAAGCCTGTGGCTTGCTTAGTACTCCAACACTCCCCAGCCTGGAGCCCCCTCCCCAAGCCAGCATCCCCGTCTCCACCTCCTCCTGCATCCAGATCTCCTCCCAGAGCTTGCACCTCTCACCCCTTCCCACACCCAAATCCCTCATTCCCACCCCAGAGCCCCACACATCCTGTCTCAATCCAGTGAGGGTACGGCTAGACTGCAGGAGTTTTTCTGGGATTCCAGAAATACACCGGAAATAACTCTTCCGCATCCAGGGACGTATTTGTTCTTTCACTTTTTTTAGTGGAAGAGCAAACATGCTCATTCCATGAGGAATAAAAGAGCTTCCAAAAGAAGCTTCCAAAAGAAGGGTTTTTTCTGACATTTGGTTCAGTCTAGACAGGCCAAATATTGGAAAAACCTCTTCCTACAGAAGAATCGGAAAAAAAGCAGCAGTGTAGAGTGTATAAGGGCTGGGGATAGCAAGTGATGGAGAGGAGGAGAATAGAGAGGGCGGGGCTTCAAAGAAGGGTGGGGTTTGGGGGGAAGAGTGGTGCGGTAGATCTTGGCTTGTTCTGACATTTAAAAAGTGATCTTGGCTGTAAAAAAGTTGGAGACCACTGCTCTAAACAAATTTTACATGCCAAAGAATTTCAGATAGTTTAGGTTAGACTCTCATGTGAACATTGGGCTGCATCTCTGAAATAAAATGCTACATCTTTTAGAGACCATTGTGCCCATTCTTGGAAATTTGGTATCTGAAGAAATCCTGCAAATTGCAGATTTTGAGACTTATAATTTTTACTTCCTCTGGAATTGTGGTCTGTCTGTCACAGTGGCTTCCTGGAATTCATATACATTTGTAACCCTATGGCTTTAGAGTAGTTCATTAGTAACATCCAGTTTAGTCAAGGGTGAATTAATTCCCACTTCCATTCTAACTCCCAAACTTTCTTGAACAGAGGTAAAATTTCCATGCTAAACACCGAAAATGGAGGGTTGCTTGTCCTCTCCATCTGTTGAGCCATATGCTAGAAACCAGTGTATGGTTGAGTTTGTGTGCAGAGTGAGGAGAACCTAAAATACTTAATGGGGTGCCCACTAGCTGAACTACAGAGGGTCTAGCAGAGAGCCTAGAGATGTACTTGCTCTCCTCTGAGAGATCAATTAGGCTAGAAAATGATGACAGTGTTTGATCTGAAGAGGTGGCCTAGGAAATAGAGAAAGAATTGGAGGTGGGGGAGAAGGTTTAGTGTTAGAGGTGTTGGTGGGCCTACTTGTTCGAGGTTGTAAAATATAGAGAGGTGAATTGGGCCTGCTTGGGAGGACAGTAGATCTTTGAAGAGAAGTTTTGGAGGGATATGAGGCATGGCACAGAACTGAGAGTCAAAGCCCAAGAGTTGTACTTTTAGATCTGACTAGGTTCCCTCTATACCTTGGGAACATCACTTAGGGTACATCTAAACTACATCCCTTTTTCGATAAAGATATGTAAATTAGATGTATCGAAATTGTAAATGAAGCCAGGATTTGAATTTTCCATGCTTCATTTACATAATGGCGGTCATGGCTTTTTTTTTTCCCCCGAAAAGCTGCTTTTCGGGGGAAAAAACATGGTCAAGACGGGGATCTTTCGACAGAAATGCACTGTTTCGAAAGATCCTGTAACCCTCATTTTTTGTGGGTTGCAGGATCGAAAAAAAAGCTGCGGCCACCATTATGTAAATGAAGCGCTGGAAATTCAAATCCCGGCTTCATTTACAATTTTGATACGGCTAATTTACATCCCTTTATCGAAAAAGGGATGTAGTTTAGATGTACCCCAAGTATCTGTGTCTGCTCCCTCATCTCAGAGGGAAGAAAAGTATGGGGGAGGATAATAATGCTTAATTATTTCACAGGGACATTGTGAAAAGACCAATTAATTTTTGTAAAGCGCTGTGAAGATGAAAAGCACTAAGATACTATCTACTCTAACCAACCAGATGTCAGAATGCCTAAATGTACTCTGTAAAACTTTTGATGTTAATACATCATAAAGCTTATGAGCAGAGATTATTCACTTTTATGCTGGCCTGTACTCATTTTGCATATGTAGGTATATGTAATCTTTTGTTTTATTTTTATATCCCTGCCCAGTGTGATCAATTTGCAAGAAAGTTTTAAAACAAACAACCCCCTACAGAAAACAAGATTCCAGTGCAATAATTTAATGATAAAATATTTGTTTCTTAAAGTATTTCAGTGGCATAAATGCCAGAATATCTAAAACCAGAATTGTAAAACTGCAGACAAGTCTGTCTCATGGAAAATAACATGCCATGGAACACGTGTAAATGTTCAATGGTGGTTTATTTAGGCTGCAGTTTTGTCAATTATAATATCTGAGAGTAGTGGGCAACAAATTGTACGGTTCAGGTCATCATTCTTTCCTTTAATTATATCCACTCTGGTACTGACATCTTGCTGCTGAGACCCCAGCACCCTCCCCTTGCATGAGGTAAAAGGGGGATATAAAAGGAAAGGGGATTCAACTCCCTGCTGTATTAGATGTAAGAGGTCCCACCCCCATTTTTCAGCTCCCTTTAGGGATGCTTTTCTTCAAATCCTTAGCTAGACCATTTTATCTAGTAATGCTATCCCTTCTACAGCAAGTACTTGCACTGCACATCTGCAGCCGGATCCAGGTAAGAGGCCTTTTTCTAGAGCTGCACATGTCTTAGACTCTGTCAAGCCACAAATACTCTGTCCTTTTCTCTCTCCCTCCCCACCCCACACATACTCTTCTGGTCAGCAGGGAAGGGTAGTGCTCTCCCTGTGACCTGGTCCAGCTGCTTCCATCTCTTCTTTTCTTACTTGCTCTGTCACTGTAAACTTTCCCTCTACCACTCTACTACCAGGGTAGGACCCCTTTTTCCTCCAGCAAGCTGAACAAGAACTTAGCCCATGGATACTTCAGGAAGCACATTTTCCCATCACCAATCACCAGCATCTATTAAAAATGCTTACACGATTGGAGGGAGGATCCTCAACCCAGATGAGTTTCTTTTTGCCTTTCAATTTTTGACTGTACCTTGGCCATCCTCTCCTTGATCCAGCAAAGCATGTAAGGATAGGCTAACTCAGTTGGTGCCTTATTCCAATTCCTGTTGCTTAGGTTTTGTTAGTACACAATGCATTTGAAATGCACAGCTTCCTTGCCTTTTCCAAGCTATATCCTAGAGTTCCCAGCCAGGACTAGGGAGAACTGTGAGGTGGCCAGTATTGTCTGTCTCTAGAGAAACAGGGCAGGACCTTGGAGATCTGATAGTAAGGTGTCATAAGCATGCTTTAGACTGAGCTCAGCAGTGCTTAATTTGTGCAGGAGCTTACCAGAGATGAGCCTCAGCATCTCTAGGCTTGGCACTTCATAGTCCCAGCCCCTCTGGACTTGCTGCATGAGTTATGAATGTAAAATATATTGCTTGAACCCCAGCACCTCCTTCATTGCAAATTAAGCCCTGGAGCTTGGTTATGAAAGTTGGAAATGTACAACTTAGGCGGGAGTAGGGGATTCAACTCAGCAAATCAAGCCTGAAGACAGTTGTGCAGGCAAGTGCAGAGTTGGAGGAACTTGGCAGATATGACTGAAGAAATGACTGGAAGCAATAAGCTTTGGAAGGCACTAGGAGTCTGTGGGCTTGAACCATTCCCTTTTCTGTACTTTCTTTTTCATAGTATTTAAAGTTTTGAAATCTAGTGTACCGAGAAAATGTGACTGTTCACTAGCTTTTTCAATAGCACTTCTATGATGTTGATTTCTTAGTAAAACCTATTTTAAAAAATTGTCTATAACTTGTTTCTGTTCGGTCTCAGGTAGCTTTACTAATTCATATTCAGAATCTGTTCAGCCTAATATTCTGTCCACCAAAGTGCCATTAGTGAGCAATCTAAATAGTAAGTGATTCTCTGACATGAGTAAAAGAAAGAGGGTGAATGAATGAAGGTTTATTTCTTTCCCCCTCCCCCTTTTCTGGATGGAAATGGTTTTGCAATTTGTCTGTTGGTGGCTGAAAGACAATGACAGAACGACAATCAAAAATTCTATTCCTGTACATGTCAAGTCACAGCAACACAGTTAAAAGGACTAAGCTTTGTTACAACTTGTTGTATTGGGCATTTCATTCAAGGTGTACTCCAACGGTAGGAGGTTTAGAAGTGCTGCTGCCCGGACATGATTTGATTGGAAATTAAACACACAAACAGTATCTGCAATTTTTTGTTTGTTAATTAAAATTACCTTAAATGTGCCAGATACTTTTTTTTCTTTTGTAAGCTTTTTATCAAAACATGCTTTGCAATTGAAACTAACTGATTTATTAAACAGTGGAAATATTATCTCTAATTAGTAAACTGAATTAACAGCACACAAATGTAAATACCTCCAGAAATAGGAAGCCTGCCAAACACTCAGTGGGCAGGGATGCTGGAACAATTGTATAGTGACAGCCATTGAGCCAAACAACAAGCCCTGTGTATAATGGAAACCACTTCAAGCAGAACCCCGCACACTCTGAGTTCCAGCACCTATGTCAGTGGGGCCACTAGCCAATTGAGGTGCTCAAGGAACACTCAAGGAAGACAAGATAATTGAGGAGAAGCAAAATGAATTCTTTGCCTTGTTTTTCACTGCGGAGTATGTGAGAGAGATTCTCACACCTGAGTCATCATTTTTGGTGATATATGTGAGGAATTGTTCCAGGCCAATAGAGGTGCTTTTAGAACAAATTGATAAACAGTAGGTTTTCATATAAAAGTTATGAAGGCACTCAAATATGAAATTTCAGAATGACTAACTATGGGATGTTTAAATCATTCTCTGACCAGATGACTGGCAATTAGTTAATTTGACAACAACTTTAACAAAGGGTCCTGAGGTAATCATGGTAATTACAGGCCAGTAAATCCAACTTCAGTATGAGCAAATGGTTGAAATTAAAGAACAGAATTATCAGACTTTATTATTTACATGATCTATTAGGGAAGACTCACATAGCTTTTATAAAGAGAAATCATGCTGCCTCATGCTTAGAATTCTTTGAAAGAGTTAACAAAGTGCGGACAAGGGCGATCCGGTTCATATAACATACTTGGACTTTCAGGAAAGCCTAACTAAAGGCCCTTAAGTAAAGTAAGTAATCATGGGGTAAGAGGGAAGTTCCTCTTATGAATCAGTAACTGGTTAAAAGATAGTAACAAAGTGTAGGAATGAACTGTATCTAAACTTTGAATAAACTAGTCACTGAACTAAGATAATAGAATAAAGTTGAATGAAAATATTCTTACTGTACTTGCAGAAGAGGTCTCTGCTATCAAAAGCTACTTAAGCACCTCAAACTTTGGTTCTTGAAGCTTAGCCATTGACTTCCTTGCATTCAGTGATTTGACTTTCTTTAAAACTTGGGCAGAAAACATGTATGGCTTTAATTTTTTTTTTTTTTTTGCATTTATATTTATAAAATTAATATTGGCGTATAATTAGTTTTGGATGCAACTCAGGTAGTCAGTTTTAAATAGGTATTTTTTGTAAAACCTGTCTACTTGTACACTGTAATCAACTTATCCCTTACCTTTTTCTTTGTTAAGCTAAATAGATTGAGCTCTTTGAGTTTATCACTATGAACTCTAGTGATAAACTAGAGTTTTTTCTAATTATTTAATCATTCTTGTGGTTCTTGTCTGAACTCTCACATTTTTCAACATCCTACTTTATAAAAATCTGATTTTTTAAATACAATAACGAATTACTATTAACTATGTGTCAAAACTTTTATTTACAGAAGCATATAAGAATTCTGACTCATCATCATACATGTCTGTTAAACTCAAGTTGGGCTGTCTAGATGATAGCAATTAATGGAATATCATGAAAACTTAGGTTTTTATTGCAATGTACATCAATTCAACATGAAAACAAGGGTAAGGGGAGAGTTTTTGACTGGGTTAAAAGTATCCTCTAGAAATAACATCTTAATAAATATGTACATTTTGAGCTTTGGATTTAGATTAAAAATTTTGAGTTTAAAAAAAAGCAACCTCACTACTATATCCTTGATGAATAAAATAAATTTTCTTTTTTAATTCTAGAGTTGATAGATTTTTTTACAAATATTGGATTCTTTGATTTGAAATCTCTTTAATTATGTTTGTTAGAGTCATGACTAACTCATAATCATCTAGTTATGCTTGCTTGGTCTTCTCTGAGAGACTGTATGGACTATAACAAGATAGCACAATTTGGTACACTGTGATCGTTTTATTTTAAAGCATTTGTAGAAAAAGTTAGCTATTCCATTTGATCATAGGAAGATAGAGATTTAGAATTTACATTTTTTTTCATCAGCAACATCCATGAAAAACAATAAATCTGGTTAGAAAATATCTTGCTTCTTCCCAGTCTTCAAATGAGCTGACCACAGGAATCCTTAAGGACATTAAGGGCAATTATCATTATGGAATAGAGCAAACAACAATTCTTAAATGTCTCAGCGACAGTTATCTATGTCAAATGCAACCAATGGTAAATCTGTCATGGAAATCGGTCATATTCCTCCTCGTGGATAGCACTATAATTTAATGAAGACTTCAGGTGCACATGTTGGAGTTTAATTTTCAAATTAAAGAGAATTCCCCATTGAATGTTCGCATAATTCAGGAATATATAAAATATTTCCTGATCTGGTGGGCAGACATTAAAATAAGCTACTTTGGAGAGATACCAGTAGAGGAGGCCAGTGCAAGTTTCCTAAAATGTAGAGCCTGCCTCAGAGGAGGTATAGCCGGCTCTAGAGATACCTCAGTTCAACAAATCTGGTCAAATAATGATAGGAGGAGTTGCATCAGCTTCATGGAGTGTAGGGATACAAGACTGACCTAATAAAATTACTCTCTCAGGTTTTTCCTGAATGTAATCACAGTCCAATATTTGAGCTGACAAGAATAAAAGGGCACCCAGAGATCATCAGTCTTCTTTGCTGAATGCAAGCCTGTCCCTCGTAGCAATCTCAACTATCAAACTAGACTCTCTAAACTAAATCAAGGCCATGGACAGCCAAGGGAATGGTCACTGAACCAATAAGAGAAGGTGTGAGGAGAGATTTTTGGGAGCTCCAAAGATAGATCTATTCACCTCAGTGAAAACTACCTAATAAATATCAAAATGCTTCTTCAGGCTACACAAGAGAAAGTCGGCCAGACTTGGTATCCTGATGCACTCTGACTGATAAACACACATCCCCCAGTTCTTTGGATACTGAGGCTAATACAGAAGATGTAGAGGAAAAGCGCTATGGTGGTACTCGTTCACCCACACTGGCCAAAGAAACCTTGATTTTAGAGATCATGCAGATGTCCGCATGCTTTCTAATCAATCTCCTCATGAGATCAGATTTTCCGTACCAGAGACCATGGTGTCAGGGACCTCAATCACTGAACTAAGACTGGCTGCTAAAAGGGAAGCTGTGAAGAAAATCAATAAGGCAAAGTAATGTATGACTGAGGCCCATTGAAAAGATTCTTAACAATCCTGGAAGAAATTTTGTTAGTGGTGTTGGACAAGACATGAAAACCCATAAATATCAGAAGTACTTAGCTTGTTACAAGACATTCTCAGATAAATAAACCCTCTTCCTTGCACATCAAAGACTTATAGGGAGAAGATGATAAATCCAACACTGCTGATACCTCAGATTTGAAATTGCATCCACCTCTAGAAAGGAAGGACTTGTTGGTTTAATAGATTGGGGTGAGGTTCAAGTTCTGGGGCTTTTTTCTGTTACCCGGAGAGCTGAGGTAAACAATTGCTGTGCTGTGGGCTATGCAATTTAATTTAAGCCTAAGGTGCCCTCCCACAGAAGCCAGATTCGGCCTGGTATCCTGTATCTAATCATCAGGGAAACAACTTAGAAATCACCAAACAACAAAGATTTAGGGCCAAACCATATATTTAAAAGATATAGATCAAACATCAGCAAACAACATGCAATTCAGCAACAGTCCCACCCTAACCCTTGAAGAAAAGAAGATAGAATAGTCCCATACACATAAGGTCATACATTACATTCACGATCGGCAATTGATGTTAGATGTCTGTGACCTACAACCTTGCAGCTAATGTAAAGCTTTAAGGGAGGACAAACGGGGCGATCCCTCGAGGGATGTTTCTCGCCTCCTGCGAGCTGATGCTTGTTGGGGTACTGGATCCTGTCCAAGTATTCCGTAAGCGAGATGATATTATAAGTCCTAAAGTCTTAGTGATAGCGGAGAAGGCTTCCCTTACTCCAAGAAATGTCACTGGACAAGGGTAGTCTTGTCAGACTGCAGGCTGGAACCTTGGTCTCCTCAGGGTAGACAACGACTCAAGAGGATGACAAACCACAGATGTACATGTAGGACACGAGGAGAGCCAAAGAACACGAATGTTCCTTGACAAGGGCTTATAAACACTTCAAGGTGGGAAAACTCCGAAGGAGAGGGGTGCAAAAACCTAGAGCCGAGTGCATAAGAAGTTGAGTGCCCTGTGCAAAAGATGGATGCGCACGCAGGCAAATGGGGCTGAGTGCACAGTCTTTAGTGCTGAGTGCACAGGTTTAGTGCTGGGTGCATAGGTGTGGTGCTGAGTGCACAACCTTTCTCCACCTGATTTTGGCGGGAAAGTTATTCTGAAGAAAAGAGAACCCCTCAGACTCCATTTTGTATTTTACATATTATACCCAGGCAACATTTCTTTGGCCTCCTCTTGAGCTCTTCTCACATATGGCAGCAAATACCTCTTAGATTTCCTGCCATTTGCTACTCTCAACACTTCTGCCATATGTAGTGGAAGACAGTTAATACTAATTCCTATGTGTATTTCTATTCACACGGTTCAGCGGTTGCTTTCCACCTTTTCTTTCCAGGACTGAAGGGGAACAATTGTGGTAACTTGAAGGGCTGTGTGAGTACTTTCAATGAAAGGCACAGGCGCATCTATCAGCACTGTTTTTCCTTCTTGAACTCTCTACTTTTCCCCCCTTTTGATCCTCTGCACCAGTGCATGTGGAGTGGAGAATTGGTCCCAGATAACGTTCAGCAGTTCTATTCTTTGACATAAGCTATTCATATTTGCTTTCTCTCTAGCTAAAAGAGCACTATTTTGTTTTTATACTTGGTCATAATTTTATGTTTTACACTTCTGCTATCCAATGAAGATGCAGTAAAACAACTTAGTAGCAGCATTTCCTGTTAGCAAAAGGATCACACCTTCTACCACTCCCAAAGTCAGTGCTTCTCAATCTTATTGATCAGAACTCTCACTTCTTTGTATCTTTAGTCATTTATGCCTCCATCCATAAGCACATATACTGCCACCCAGCTCTGAATGGTGACAATATGATTTATCAATATAACTTTTCTCAGCAGATTAGAAGTAATGGGGCAGCAATGCAGAAGTAAGGGTGCAATGTGAAAAGTGTTACTCATTAATGTAACTTTTCATAGCAGACTTAGCATCCCATTGCCGCCCTGAAATCTGCACTGCTGCTGCCACCTCAAGGCTGACAACCAAGCCCTGCCACCTTCAGGCAGCCTGGGCTGCCTCCTGGTGAGGGATTTTTTTTTCTGAGGAAAAAGGAAGGAGAGCCTGAACTCAGGCAGTACGGCTGTGGCTGGCTGTCCCTTTCATCCTTGTCTCCTGGGTGTGCATGGCCCTTCTGCATCCCTCCAGTTACCAAGGGCTGGCAGTCAGAGCTCTTCTCCCCTCCTTCCCCCCCCCCCCCAAAAAAATCCCCACACAGAGCTTATACATCTCTTGACACATTCCCACAACTTCTTGCCCCATAGTTTGAGAACTGCTGCACTAGGTCTTGCAGTGCACTGTAATAAATGTAACTGAAATAATCCCTTAAAATGGAAAAGGAAAGAGAGTATTTTGTTTAATAAAAATGATTGTTGATGCTTCATGGGTTATTTTAATGAGAAGAAAAACAGTTTTTGTTTGACCTGAATTTTTTCTGTCCTGCCTCTGTACTTCTTTCCTTCAAAACTGAGAATAAAGGAGGTTATCTTTTTTTTATAATATGGCACAGTCCTCTGAAAATAGCAAAATGATTCTGTATCTAATTCTCTCCAACCACATTTTTGAATAAGTGTTAGTAGCTACTCTCAGATGCATTTAAGCCATTAATGCGATATGCATTCCTGATACTGATTAGCTTATTTTAAGAGACTCGACATTTTTCCTCATTATCCTCAATGTTTTGATGTTATAGTACATGACTATTTTTTCAGTTATCTTGTCTCAATAGTCTTATTCTGATGAATTCTCTTAAAATATTGTTTTAAATTGAATCCTTACTAAAAAGCAGTGCAGGAAAGTCTCTTATGAAAATGTGTTGCTTGGATGCCAAGTACAATTCCAAATAAAATTTCCCAGACAGTTAATTGCATGTTTTAATCAAAATTTCCCAGTGAAGTTTTACCAGGAGATAAAAATGACTCAAAGTTTTTTTGTATTTCAGGTCTTAAGATCTTTGTAGACCAAACTTAAAGACCCTGTTCATAAATTTCTTATATTTTAATAAGCTCTAAATTGAAGCAAGTTCTATGCATAGCAGATAGCCTTTGAAGTCCCAGTCATTGGAATACATTACAAGGATAATATTTCAAAAGGATGAGCGCCTCTTGAATCATTTCTCCAATATAGTAAACATTACTTTCCACATCAGGCAGGTATTTCTTGTCACTCTTTAACTAGTTTTGAATATGTATCTACATTATAGCCAATGTGAGCGAAATCCAAGTCATTGTTTTTGTTAAAATATGGCCAAGACTTACTGATGTTCTCTTGAAGTGCTATTGCTATTTTTATTAATACGGCATGTTAAACAATCTTCTGATTCAGTTATCTTATGTGATTCAGTTTGCTTTTTAATTTTGTGTCCTGTTTTTCTCCCGACCACTCAATATAGTGCGACGTTAACTTTCTGAACTCTGGTTAATAGAAATTCCCAATCTGCAGAAGGTTAGAAATGTCCCAGAGGGGGGTCATGTTGACTGACACTGTGCCCACCTCATTGATGCTCCTCTGCATCTCAAGTTGGGGATCTACTAGGGAATTTCAGTCCTGCAGATCTCCACAAGGGCTTAAACTGAGCTTAGGAGATCTGGCATGCTCCAGCTCCCTCATAGCCATGATTATGTGACTCCTGAATTTTTACAAAGTTTCCAAAAGTCTCTAAGATTAGGATTCTGCGGTATTAATAAGTACACATCACTTAATGCCACCAAATCTTCTGACGTATTGAAGAATACAATGCATGCTAGAAACATAATACAGTACTTAAGTAACAATTTATCAAGCTCATATGCTGTGTTCTTCATGAACAGCAGATCAGTTGCAAATCCTCAGTGGAACTTCCTAAATAATTGCCACAATGTTGAGAGTGCAATTAGAAAATTGTGAAGTACTTTGCTGCATTATTCAAAAACTTGAATACCTCCAGCAGCATTTGGATACTGGCTTGTAATTTTCTGTGTGTAGCCAATTGTTGTCTAAAACACAGCTGTCTTCTTTATATAATTGTCTGCATGAGTGGTTGACTCCTGTAATTTTAGTGGCCACCTTCTCTGTTTTGCATGTGCATTTTGGCAACCTGAAACTCTGGTCTATTGAGGTTCATGTACTATGTCACTGAGTCAGTGTTAGCACTTCTCTTGGATGCTTTGAACATGGTACAACTGAAACAAATTATATTGATTGAGAGCCAATCTGTGGCCATAAATGCTTATCAAAATTGTCTGGCTAAATCTTTTGACCACCTGGTTCATTCTTTGTTGCCAGTCTTTGTCTCAATATCTGGATTTCCTTGGCAGATGTACTGATATTTTACTCTAACGGTTTTTAGACCACCATTATGGTAAGGGAAGTTATCGTTAAGAAAATAAGATTTAGAAATTTTATAATAATATATGTATAGGCCCTTTTTTCACACATTGGCTTGATTCTGGTGTAACATCAATGTATGAAAATGAATAGTTTAAATCAGCAATATATTGTTTTGCATAGTTGGGATATTTTTAGGAAACTCATAACTTAGCCATGTTAATTAGCTGTATGCTCCCAAGGACAGGTAATTTTGAATGTTTTGCTTGACACACAAGGGTTTTTTTGGAGGGAAAGGTATTAACTTTTTTTAAAGTACGAGGTAGTTTCTCAAATTTGATCCTGAATTTGTTTTAAACAAATTGGGTTATGAATGTGTGCATCTAAAGACTACACAAATTAGCAGTGGTGATTTTCATATGGTTGTGTCTTTGTGGTACTGTAGTTACACAGTCCACACATGTTTTAGATGCATTAACCAAAACTCTATCACAGTGGAACTAACTCTGTCTATGATTATGAACACTCTTAAGTACATTCTTCCTCCACTCCCAGACATCCACCTAAATGTGCGCTTTAGCTAATGCTGGTGTGGTTGTGCTGTTAGCAACACTGGAGAAACAGTCTTACAAGACCAAAGGTGGGCAATAATTTTTCATGGAGAGGGGCCACTCCAAGAATTTGGGAACAGGTCATGGGCCACGCTCTTCCATAATATTAATGAAGGAGGTCTGGGATGGAGGTTGGGTTTAGAAAGGAGCTTGGGGTGCAGGATGGGGAATGGGATCTGGGAGGGAGTTTGGGTGAAGGAGGGGATTGACATAGGACAAAAGATTGTGATGCATGGGGGGGGTGCAAGGTCCTGGAGGGGGTATGGGTGCAGGAAAAAATTCTACCCTGGGGGTATAGGTGCAGAGTCTGGGAGGGGGCTCTGACCTGTGATGGGTACAGGAGTTTGGGTTGTGATCTGGGGCAAGGGTTTGGGATGCAGAGTCTGAGAGGGAGTTGTGACCTTGGGTGAGGGATGTAGGAGGGAGTGCAGGGATTTGGATTGTGGCAGGGGACTGGGGTGCAAGGTATGGAAAGGAGCATGGGTGCAGAAGTTTTGGGTTATCTGGGGTAGAGGAGGAGGAGCAGAGGGTTGTGGGGAGGGATGGGCAGACACTAGCAAGAAGGTCCTCATCTGGGCAGCTCCCAGATAGCAGCCCAGCAGGTATCCTCAGACAGGCTTCCTGCCTTTCATACAGGCTACGGGGGGCATGTGCTTCTCTGAATTCTGTGAGCCCCAGGGGAAGGTACTTTGTGCACTGCCTATCCTGAAAATAGGCAGCTCCCATTGCTTAGAAACCGGCCAATGGGAGCTGCAAGATTGTGCTGTCAGTGGGGGCAGTGCTCAAAGCCTCTCCTCCCTTCCCCCCCAATCTCACAGCACTCACAGAAGTGCATGGCTCCTACAGACAACTGCTATGAGCAGCGTACAGGGGGCCAGGCAGACAGGGAGTCTGTCTGAGGCTTCTGCTGGGCCGCAGGCCAGATCCAGCAGCTTGGAGGGCTATATCCAGCCTGTGGGTTGTATATTGCACACTCCTGAAATGAGGCACATCTTTTAGAAAACATCATGATGCTAAATGTCAGGAATTTATCCTAAGAGCCTTTCTATTAACACTTTCTCTATTATGACTTTCCAAGAGTAACTAAAATCTAGATGAAGCCTGAATTTCTCAAAAATGCAGGAGCCTAAAACAGCTTGAAAAGGGATCTTTTCAGGAGGTGGAGACCCAAATCTGGGTCTTTTTTCAGGTCATAGAATTTAGAAAATCAGATCTCTTCTGTTGTGCCATAATCTACCATAGGGTATGTTTATACTACGAGAAGATTGAAGCTGCCACTGTCGATCTTTCAGGGTTTGAATTAGCGGGTCTAGTAAAGACATGCTAATTTGAACTGAGAGGGGCACTCCGGTCAATGCTGGTAGTCCTGTTTCCATAAGGAGTAAGGGAAGTCGAAGGAAGAGTGTTCTCCCTTCAACTTCCTGCAGTATGGACAGCACCAAAAGTCGAGTTAAGCTACTTCGACTTCAGCTACGCAATTAATGTAGCTGAAGTTGTGTATCTTAATTCGACCATATCCTGTAGCGTAGATGTACCTATAGAGAGTAAGTTCTTCACAAAGAATCTGAGGCAAAGGAAATCTCTTATTCTACTATAGAGAATTCTTAAAATACCAGACTCCTGAACTGTGATATATTAGCTTACTTTTGTTTATACTGATGTGTACAATACAGTTGTGCTACTTGAATGAAAGCTGAAGTTCCTTCCCATCCCTCCGTCTCAAAGTGTAGATTGCTGGACCTATGGATTTAGTATCTTCCTTCCATCTTCCCCTCCCCCAAATGCGGACTTGGGGGTGGGAAAACTGCAGAGAGGGGTCAGACAAGGACTCCATCTGATAGAAATAGAAACAGCCAAAGTGACCACTGTCCTGGGGAGGAGATGGGTACAATGGGCTAGCCAGGGCCACCCCTCCAGCCCACAATTCGGAGTGTAGCTTCTGTGTATAAGCCACCATATCAGAGCAACTGGACAGAAATGAGTATCATATGACCAACATTCTTGACATAGGTGATTATTTTGGTCAGGGAATTTTCTGTTTCATGGCTAGACTCTGACTGATGGATGAATTTGGAGACTTTAACCAGCTTGTAATAATTCTTCAATCTGTTCTCTAAAAAAATCACTCCCACTTTAAATTTGAAATGGCTGAATCAAGCTATATAACAAACTGCTGCAAAATTGAGAACAGTTGTTCATCATAGCCTTCATGAGGTGATGTTTTTTAGCCTCCCCCACTGCCTTCAGAGTCTGATTGCAGAATGCCAAGCAAAGTACCATAGATTGCTCCCCTGATAGTCTTTGCTAGAAGTGGGGGTGGTAGTAACAGCAATTTTATCTCCATTGTTCTAGTGAAAATTCCTTTTCCTTATGGCAATCATTTCTTCTCCAACAGGTGGGGGGGGGGGGTATCTATGTCGCCAATGACTTTCTCTGTCCTGTCCCAGATTCCTCGCTGTCCTTGAAGCAATATTGTGAAACTCAGCTCAATTGACATATTAATTCCATGTGAAATTAGGAAATGTCTTGAGAGGATTTGTTGCCCAAAACCACCTTCAGATAAATGTGTCTCTGGCATTGGTTTGACACGTGGAGCATATTTCAGTTCTCTTTCTTTGCAACTCAAGTTTTCAACCTCTTCCATAACCTTGCTTTTGTTTTTAAGTGAGGTCTTTATCATAAGGGAAAAACTAAAAAGGTTCATTTCCTGGAGCGCTTGGTTGACCCTGAAGTCAGATATGCAGACTTAGGCACTCAATCTGGTCTGCTATCCCACCGGGAGGCCTTGATTGAGGAAAGCACAGGCTCAACTTTATGTGCTTAAGTCGCATTGCCCATGATAGAACTTAAGCATGTGCTAACCATGCTGTGCTGAATAGCTTCTTTGAATCTGATCCAGAATTAACAACTTCTCCCCCAATATGCTCTCCACTTCCTGGGCAAAAAGAGATGTTCCCTCCCTAGAAAAATGCATGGCAGCTATTTGAAGGTTTTACCATTTCCAAACATTTCTTCTCCTATTGCTTTCAAATATCAAAACCTCTTATGATAACACAGTGTGGTTCTCGAAGGGTAATCTGCTAGTATCCAGAGTATACCACTGCTGAGACACATCTGTTACGAAATGGAGATGATAATGCCCCTAAAGGAGGGCTGAGTCAAATGGGCAGACTTAACTGAATGCATTTCTGCGTCATATTTGACTGAAATTGAATCCATGACTGTAACTTAAGTGCTGAGATGTTTGAGCATAAGTCCTATTACTCAATGGACTATGAGCTAAACCCCAAAGGGATTTAGGTACCTACCTGCCAATTAGGCAACTAAGTCCAAAATTTAAATCCTTAAAATATTCTGCTATTGGGCATGTACACAGCTGCCTAAACCTCTGACAGCTGGGACCAGGAGTGATGGGGGGGACACAAGCAGTCATATGCCCCAAATGCTGTGGCTAGTCCATAGCCCTAATAGTTAGAGCACTCAACCAAGAGAGCTCAGATTCAAATCCCACTCTGCATGATGAGGACCTTAATCCAGGTCTCCCACTTGACAGGTGTTTGCCCTAACCACTGAACTATAGGATTACATCTATAGTGCAGCACTATTTCAGGATACGGAGGTATCCCACAATAGCTATTCCACGTCTTTTTAACGCACTTGTTATTTTGAAATATAACAGGCTCGCTATTCCAACGTCCCTGCAAACCTCTCATTCCACGAGGAGTAAGGGATGTTTTGGAATAGAGCTTTATTTTGATATAAGTGCTGTGTAGACAGCGTCCAAATTTCGAAATAAGCTATTTCGAAATAACATTGAAATAAGATACGCAATTTGCGTAGCTCAAATTGTGTGTCTTATTTCAACCTACAGTGCAGTGTAGATGCACCCCGGCATGGAACTCATCGTGTCTTTTGTTGAAATTGTTCTTCTTGGCATACATAGTCATTGAGCCACATACTGAGTGCCTTTGTGGTTCAGTGGCTAGGGCAGGCATGTCAAACTCGAAGCATACTGAGGGCTGCACAAATGAAAACTGATAGCCACAGGGCCACCTACAGTTCCCAGATGGTTTGACCCCAAAAAAAAAAGCATTTTAAGTGCTGGGCATAAGGCACCAATACCAGGGAGAAGGCACCAATGCCAGACGCCTGGCAACCCTAGAGCCACCAAAGTACTTGGTCAGAAAGTTGTAGTTATTTATTATTATAGATAATGTTTTAGGTATATTTTACAATATTACAATAATTTGATGTGTAAAATTGTTATCTGCACATATTAAATAATTTTACATTAATTTTACATAATTTTTAATTTAAATATAAATTTAAGGTACTTTTAAATTTTGTATATGATACATAACTTGTTTTGTTGAAATAAAAACAAGTATAGACCATGGTTAGTCAAATAGAACAGGCTTCTGTGAAAATTTCAGATACTTTGTAAGTTTGAGATTTTGCATAAACATAATATTCATGCAATTGCAAAAAATTGACATATTTATTGATATAAAATTAATATACATTTTGTGATTTTATTTGGGAATAAATAAATAAAAAACAAAATATTAACAAAATAACCCCTTCCTCTCCCCCAGAGCCAGGCATTACAATACCCCCGTTCTAACCCAAACCCCCTCTGCTCCCCCAGAGCCAGCCCCCCCAACCTAATGCCTCCTCCCTCCCCCCAGAGCCAACCTAATACCTGGGTCCCGGAGTCGATGTTGCCACCTGAGGCGCCGAGGCAGTGTGAGCACAGCAGCCAGCTGTGAGCGCCTGTTGGCGAGCCCACTGCAAAGTGCCCAGCCGGCCATGAGCGTGTGTGCAGAGCAGCCCAACTGGCCATAATCAGGCACTCAGCCACGTGCTCCAAATGGCCAGCAGGCCGCACTTCATTCTTTTATAAAAATGTTCTGGCAGGCCACAAAAAATTTCCATCAGGCTGCATGCAGCCCACCAACACCAGTTTGACATGCCTGGGTTAGGGCAACTGCCTGAGATCTGGGAAAGTCCAGGTCCAGTTCCCATCATCCCATGAACACTTAGTATAAAATACTGTGATAGAACAGCTTTCAAGAAGAGACTGAGAGACCCCACATGTCCATAGCTGTAGCCCACTTGGCATGGCATGGCATGGCACACACCAGGGAGTTAGAAGACTTGTGTTTCAAATTCCTGATCCATGTAAGGCAGCATGGGAATTTAAACCTGGATCTTCCATATCCTTGATGAGTATTCTTCTGTTTGAGAGAGTGCTAACCTGGTGTCTATACCTAAAGCCAGGAGAAAGTTCACAGTTGTTAATTCCAGTTGAAGATCGCCTCCCTCTGGCCTTGACTTTGACACCTAAATCTCTCAGGGGCAGGCCTAATGTCAAACCCATGTCCTTGGCATTTCCCACTGGTTAGTTTACATAGCTCCTCACAAAGGATGCTACGTTTTCTGGATCCCATTTTGTGGCACCAAACTCTTGCCCATGTGTTGTATAGTTATCCTGGCTGCCAAACTCAAGACTGTGGATTCCACTTAGCAGCAGGGCACCTAAACATTGCGCATTGCAGTACTGAGCCTAAGAGCCAACATTACTTGGAAATGAAACTTGGGTTCATATGTCACTTAGGTGCTATTGAAATTTGTGCCCATCCTGGTTTAAATTAGAACAGTTGTATATTCATTTTGTTCCAACCAGCACTTGAAAAATTCCAGCCAGGAAGTGCCTTCCACTTGGCAAGTAGAGAAGTAATATGATCCATGACCTCAGAAGTCCCTTCATCTCTCTCCCACCTGCCACCATTTGTCTGTCTTGTTTTTTCAGATTGAAAGCTCTGCAAGGAACGGGCAGGGTCTTTCCGTGTATTTTTGTAGTGTCTGATCTCAAGGCAGGGCCTCTCACCCTCTCAGCAATACAAATACCAATAGTACATATGACGATTGTTAACAGTATGTAAAGGGTCTAGCACTGAAAAGTTAAGGAATGCCAGGTTTAAGGCTGAGTGCGCAAAAATACTTTGGACTGCTTATGCATGATACGCCCTTCATCATGTGATCACATACTGGTTTTCAGGATGCCATTTCATTTGGTTCACAGAATGAACAACACTAGTCACTGTTCAGCATACTTTTTACCATCTGTGTGGCCCCTGGTATTATTTATTCCACACCATCCAAACCCAGCTCTAAATACAGAATTGTGAACTTCCTGCAGGTCTCAAGTTTCTATTCACCTCTCACTCCCAAACCCCAGTTTTCCCACCTCACCCCAGCTCTTCACCCCCTTTGCATTTCAGGCTACATGTAGACTGCAGGTTTCTTTCGGAAGAAGCTTTTCCAGAAGAGATCTTCCGGAACAACTTCTTCCAAAAGAGAGCGTCCACACTGCCAAAGTGCATCGAAAAAACAATCTGCTTTTTCAAAAGATAGTGTCCATTCAGTGTGGATACTATCTTGCATTTAAGCTGTGATTACTATGAACAGAGTGGACACTAGGGTACCTGTGCTTTTTCCTCTTTCCTCTTCTTTTGAAAGAACTCCCTCTACCCCGTCCACACACGTCTTTTTTCGAAAGAGCTCTTTCAGAAAAAGGCTTCATTCTTGTAGAAAGAGGTTTACCAATGTCAGAAAAAAACCCTCTGTTCTTTTGATTTTTTTTTCGAAAGAACACAACTGCAGTGTGGATATAAGTGAAGTTTTTTCGGAAAAACTCTGTAGTGTAGACATAGCCCCAGTGATGGTGCTCCTTTTTATTCCATGTTGCCTGGGCACCAGCCTCGGAAGCATTGACACACAGGAGAGAGATTCTCTCTGCTCTCAGTTCCTGTGCTAGGCACCTTAGCAGCCTTTGATTACTGGGTGTACAAACTGCATGATAAGTCCTCCTCAGTCCCTTCAGACCATGATGCAGCATTCTCAGTTGCTCTTGGTGGATGGCTCACATCCTCACCTACAGGGGCTTAGTACAAATGAAATTTTTTGAGAATCACTGAGCATGTATAAACAGCAATTTTCAGAGGGTTACAGTTTGGCCAGATTTGGGTGGAAGTTCACAAGGACAGTAAAAGTCACAGAATTGGTACCAGGAACTTCTGCTGCCAAATGTCAAGTCCTTGCTACAGAGCATGGAGTCTCTAGAGCTTATCAGAGAAACAACTATAAGAAATTCTTAACATCAACAAAACAATGCATTTTCACCTAATCTCATTCTGAAAAATGGCTGGGTGATGTTTGCTAAAATATGTATTTATATATAAAACAATGTGAGCCTGAGGCAGACACCTGACATGGAAAATTTCAGCCCAGATAATTAATTTGTCAAATTAAGAAACAGTTAAAAACAGAGGCTTAGAATGAAAATTGTCAGGCAATCTAAACTATAAGATTTACCAGCACTGCCCATTAAAGGAAAAATGGGCTTACCTCTGCACTGGCTGATGTCAATGCATATTTTGCAATTGACTTGACTAGGACCAGAAACACACACAATATTTGATATCTGTTATCACATTTTTTAATTTTTATTTGTTAGCTTTTGAACAATCAAATGGCTGGCTTAGCGGGGAAAATGAACAATCTCCTTTTAGCCATTTCCAAATTCCAGGAGCAGTACAGGAGACCCTAATGCTAGAAATGTAAAAAAGGAATATATATTGTATTGCTAGGCTGTCTGTATTTTGTTGTTGTAAACCACAAAAGGAAGATGAGAAACAGAGGAAAATACTTTGTATTCTAGCCATACATATGTTGCCAAAGCTGTTTGAACCCTTTGGTTCGGCCACGTTGTTTAGTCGTCTCTTAATACAATTATCAGTTTGATGCTGGTCTGTTACATCTGGCAAAGAAATGAATGGGAAGCCTGTTGTGGATTAGTCAAACAGACTGAGGCAGATGTTTAAGTAGAAATCCTGACTATAAAAAGACAAAAAAAACCCTGACTGTAGTATTTGGTAGCATTGCTGATCTGCAAGCAGCCTACAGAGGAAAATGGAAAATGAACATATCCATGAGAAAGAAAGGGCAACATTTATCAAAGAGAGACATTGTGATTTCTGGTTTGCTTGTGTGTCGTTTTCTCCCCTTCTATTTCAAAAAACAGAAACTTAATCGGTAATTTCCATTCTGAAGGAACAAAAAGGCTGTGTGGTTTTGAGTCTGTAGATAAGTATGATAAATAAAGCCCTTCTGTGTGCTCTTGCAAGTGAGTATTTTAATGATTAGCCTTAATTGTTGCATTACACCCAGAAATATTTTGACAAACTACTGTAAAGAGCAAACCATGACTAGATATACGTACCTGTAGTGAGTGTATACAAGGACAACTTATCTATATTGTATTGTATAGAAATAGCTTTTGGAGATTATTTATTGTTAATTACTTTCATTAGAGTAGTGTACAGAGACCAACCTAGCATGGAATCCCAATGTGTTAGGCCTTGTACAGATGCAGAGTAACATGCAGTCTCTTCTCCAAAGAGCTAACGGGGGAAAGGGTCATTTATCAGATTCTAGAGGACTAAGGCCTTGTCTACACACACAATTTGCACCCGTTTAACTAAAATTGGTTTTGTAATATATTTAGTTACAGCAATGTGCACCGAAGTATAGGCAGATTTAAACAGATTTACTGCTGGCTTATATCAATTTAGATTTATTTGGAAATATGATTTCTGCAAACTTTGAGACATGTACATTTTCAAGTAATTTTTGTTCCCCAAATTTTGAAAAGGAATGAATTCCAAGTTCTGTTAATCTTCTATCTGATTTTTCTGGGAGCTCACCCAACGCTTTTTTCATTTTGCCATTGAGAAGAAAGTTGGAAAGGGTCAACAAACGTGAAGAAAACAACCCCCTTCCCCTTTTTGGATTTAAAAAATGGATTTTGGGGGGATAAAATTGTATTAACTTTTAAAAAAAATGTTACAAGAAAAAATTTGAAAAATTCTTACCTGTGCTAAAGGTGAGTAGAGATCAAGTGGGCGGTGTTTCAAAGTGTGTTGCAAGGAAATTGGTCGAGAACTTGCCATTGTAATTAAGGTGGGAGCTGTGTAACTCTGGACAACAAACAGCTCAGTTCTTGTGTAACTGAAATAAGTGCCATCTTTCACCTCAGTCCCTGCACACTCCCTCCTTTCTCAGTCACTATGGACAACACCACCAGCCTCTCTGTCACTCAGGCCTTTAACCTGGCTGTTATTTTTCCACTTGGACCTCGCTCTAAACCAGGGTAAGCAACGTACGGCATGCATGCCATAAGTGGCACACAAGATGATTTTCAATGGCACATGCAATGAATGGGCTCCCCCTCACTCCCCACCACTTGCAGTAGGGAGCCAGCACTGGCGATCCAGCGTCACACCTCCGCCCTCCCCCACCAGCAAGATTGGAGCCAGCACCGGTTTCCTGTCGGAGCAGTGTGGGGGAGAGAAGGCCCTGAGGCTCCATGCTGGATCCAGGGGGGAAACACACACGTGCTGCTTCTCCCCTCCCCACAGCGACGCACATGCTGCCTTATCCACCCTACTTACCCCCATGCTCCAGGGAAGCAGAACACAGGAGCTGTGTGGCCTCTCCCTGCCTGGGAGCCCACGGCAGGAGACCACGCAGGGCACACAGTGTAGAGAGTCTCCCCCTCCCCCCCCCCCGCCCCGGGAGAGTGGCACAGCCCAGGGCAGGAGGGTACGCTGGGGCACACCACTTCTGAAAGGTTGCCAACCCCTGTTCTAGACCCTCACATCCAGGCTGTCTACATTTTGCCAATTCTTCCTGCATAATATCTGTAAGGTATGGCCTTGCCTAACAATCCACACAGACAAAACTCTACTCCAGGATCTCATCATTTGGTGAATTATCATAAAGATCCCCTTTCCTGGTCTTGAAAAAGGCCCAGTTGCCCACTCAGATTGATTCACAATGGAGTGGTAGACATCACTTTGCTATCTCATTGCATTTGTCGTATCATGTCTCTCTCTGTAGCCTTCCAGTAAATCCACTATATCCATCACGATACATAAACTACTTAATTTCACTCTCATGTCTTAATGCCCCCCTACCCCGATGTGTTACCTCTCATATGCTATTGAAATGTGGATTCTGAGAGGAAGGATTGTCCAGTGGTTAGGCACCAGCACAGGACACTGTGCTGTGCTGTGTTTGCTACATATTCCCTGTGTGACACTGGGCAATTCACTTAGTCATCCCGTGCCTCAGTTCCCCATATGTAATAACACTTCCCACCCTCACAGGCATGTTGTGAGAACAAATGCATTTAAAAATGAGGAAGTACGATATTGGAGAATTTGCAGACTGTATACATATCTGTGATGAATAGACTCCTGCCTCTTATCTGCTAAGGATGCCAGCTTTCATCAAACATATTAAATTTTCAAGTAAGTACCTTTTGTGCTTTCTCCCATGCTGCCCCTCACACTTGGGAGGAGCGCTCAGTAAACACAGCCACCTTGTTGTCCTTCACAGTCTTCCTTAATACTCACTCATGCCATGATGCCTACAAAAAATTTGGCAGTGTTGAGACTGCTGATGTGATGTGACCACTGAGTCTCATAGGGTTTGTCTACACAGCAACATTATTTTGAAATAACTTAGTCTGTATCTACGCAGCAGGTAGTTATTTTGAAATAATGTCGAAATACTGTCAAGCTAGAGGACTTCTTACCCCACCTCCTGTAACCCTCATTGTACAAGGTATAAGGGAAGTCGGAGGAAGAGTGCTCTATTTTGAAATAAGTGCTGTGTAGATGCTCCCAATTTCAAAATAAGCTACACAGTTGGCGTAGCTCAATTTGCATAGCTTATTTCCAGTTAAGCCCTGCTGTGTAGACGCATCCATACTGACCAGTACTATCTCATTGTTTCTCTGTGTTACTCCATCTCTCTGTATTCAGCCGTTGTCTCTTGTCTTATACTTATTTTATAATCTCTTTGGTGGTAGGGTCTGTTTTTTGTTCTTTGGACAGTGCCTAGCACAATAGGGACCTGGTTTATGACAGGGGCTCCCAGTTGCTACTGCAATAAAAGTAATAATTATTAATAGTGCTCTTGAGACTTCAAAAAGTGCTATAGCCTCCCATTGGGTTTGCAGTCACTCACTAGAATTTCAGACTGGGAGCTAAAGCCTAGTGTTCAGATCCCTTTGAACCCTTCAGGTCTTTCCCTTTCTCTACCCTCTTCTAGAATTTTTTTAATAGCCATCGCTTCTGTCCATGGAGTGTGTGAACTGCTTGCCCTCATTTGTGACTTGTCCTATCCCACCTGGATGTTTACAAGAAAAGGTGGCTCTTTGCACCTATGTCACTCAGGGAATCTCCCTCTTTAACTTCTTTTGCTGTCCCAAAGTACTGATTGGCATTTCATAGTTATCCACTGTGACCCTCAGATTTATCTTGATCACAGCAAGGAGTTTTAGACATTCTGCTCCCTCTTCATCTTATCTGAACCCTGTGAAGAAGGAGGGAAAGACGGATGAGTGTGTGTTTAGGCTTCTTATATTGCTCATACCCATGGCTAAGGCCAACTCTACTACAGGAGTTTGCTTTGTATCTCTGCATTTAATATTTTAAGAGAGAAAAAATATATTTATATATTTTTCAAAATGTGCTGAATTTTAAACATATCACATGGGAAAAACGCATTTCTTGGTATTCTAACTATGGTGGCAAACAGTAGTATTGCACAGTATTTGCTAAGCAGCTTACATTCTAGAGAAGGTACAAATAATAAATTAGGGAAAGATGGGGAAAATCCATATTCATTAGCATTTTCCTTTCTAAGTCAAACTATAAAAAGCTAAAGCAGATAGAAGAGAGTCTTAGAAAACTAAAACGCAGAGACTTTTTCTATCTTGAGTTGGGTTGAAATGCTGGCCTTATGCATTGATGCTTTTATCATTTTCCTATTACTTATTCATTACAAACCACAACAAGTGACTCGTCTTAATCTGACAGCTTGATGCTGCATGTATTTAGGTACTTCCCTCCTTCCTTTCCATACTTCAGATGTTACAATATATAATGTTATGGTGCCAGCTTCTGTCATTTATTCTCAATTGGTGAAAGTTGAGGCTTAGATTGGAGGCAAGTGATAAAAGCGTCAAATTGACATTGAGACAAGAGATGGATGGAAACGCAAAGCAATTGTATTTAGTGGTGGACAAGAAAACCATCACTGAATCCAGAGTTGCTGATTTTACCATGTTTTTTGTGATTGTAACTTGTAAGTGGTCATTTTTTTCACCATACATAGCTGTGGGAAACTGTGATTATGCTTGCCAATGTAATTAACACTGCTGTTTGCTTCAGTCTTTATCATCCTAACCCACATCATTTGTTTCTTCAAATGAAGTTTGAGAAACAATAAAATATTCCAGTCCAATTTCCCAAGACTGATGAGTGCCGTGCTCTATCTCAGATCAATCTTTTAAATCATCTGAAAAAAAAACCCTAAGAAGTCCATTGCACTTCCAGTTCTAATGGGCTATGACTCACAACCACAGTGCCTCCTGTTGATCATGCTGGGAATTAGCTGAGGCCGTGGAATGCACTGTCTTCTGGTTGATGTCTCATCTGCGGTCGCTTTGCTATCCTGTCTCCACCCTCTGGCTCTGGATCCACATTGCTCCCCTGGTTAAAAGCATCCACTTCAGGATGCTGCCCTTTGGCAACCCCCACCATTCCACTCTCCCCCTTTCCGGGGTTATCAGTAGTTCTAGTCCATGCACCTGCTGCTGTAGCCAACTACAGCCCCACAGTCTAGCCTCTTGCCTCAGGGGTAAGCTGCAGTCTGTACAGGACTACACTCCTCCAGAGTCAGATGTGGTCCAAAGGGAGAGGGGGGAACCCAGGCCCACTCACAACCCTGGGTCATGACCCAGCAACCCTCTGGCAGCAGCCTCTACTGCTCATGCTCCCTGGGCCACTTCCCTGTGACTCTTACACCCACACAACCCTTATATCAAGGCCCATAGTCTGGCAGTGATCAGTCAGAGCTCTCATTGCCCTGCTACCCTGCCCAGCTGTGTCCTGGGTGCAGCCCTCCTTCCCTGAGAACTCCTCCTTCCTAGCCAGAGTGACTGTAAGCCCCTCTTAGCTCTGCAGACTTTTATAGGGCCCAGCTGGGCTCTCATTGGCTGACTTCTCCCTTCCTCTGATAGGCTGGAAGAAGCTGCTACAAACCTAGCCAACTTTTAACCCTTTTCTTGCCACAGTGGGGGAGACACCCCACTACATAGGTCTTGTACATCACTGCAACGTACTGCATGTTTTGCATGTAATATAACTGTACTATAGGTTGGACCTCCCTTGTCTCGCACCCTCAGGACCTGACACATCCCAAATGAGGGAATTTGCCAGATCAGGAGAGGTCCCCTGCCACCGACCCCCCCAGCATGTTCCCCCTCCCTGCAGCTGGCTCTGCTCCAGCCCCACTGCCACTGGGTTCCAGCCTGCAGGGCTTGGACTTGGGCTCTGGCCCACTGGGGTTCCCCGGGGATGGAGCTCCCAAGCTGCTGCAGCCCCACCCCTCCCCTGCCCTGCCCAATCAGGGATCCCTGGGGACAGGGCATGCTGGCTGCCCCACTTCTGCCGCATTCTGCCAGGGATAACTGGGGACAGGGCTTGCCGGCTGCCCTGTTTTTGCCGCTGGCTGCCTGTCAGCCGGTGGTCAGGGCAGTGCATGTGTGTATGTTACACCCGAGTCTTCAACTGCTGAGACACAAGGCCCCGTCGCAGTGGGCAGTCTAGGTGAGACTGACGGGTGCCCCGAGGAGTTTAACGTCCGTGTCTTTACCGCTAGGATCGGGATCCTTTCGCGGCGGGCAGCCAACAGGCCAACAGACACCCCAGAGTTTACAGGGAGAGCTTATTACACCTCAGATTTTGACTGCTAGGATACACGATCCCTTCGCAGCGGGCAGCCTGGGGAGGCTGAGAGATGCCCCAACGGATCTGTCCCCTGGAAGCGACACGATCCAACGCTCAAGCTCCCCCTATATCTGTCCCTTATGACCGGCTGGAGTTCTTTTAAAATTGTGCTTGGTTCTGTTACAGCAACTGAAGGAGTCAGGTCACAGCTTAAACAGTTACTATTTTATTGTTACAGGGTAAACTTAGCTGTTAAATGCTACTACTGTGTTACAGATAACACAGCCACTACAAAGGACAGGACAGAAATTACACTAATAAGTCACTTACAGGTACCATGAAACCCCTTTGGTTCTCTGAGCTCTTATTAAATGCATGCAAAATAGACACCTAGCAGGTATATATTCTCACCCCTGCGTTCCAGACTTGGCGTGGCCAGCGTCTTTCTCTCAATCCCTCGGGAAGAAGTAGGGAGAGGCTGGGCGTCCCACAGACCTCGGGAGACAACCAATACCTGCCAGCAGGTGTAGATGATTGGAGCTCAAATGGGGTGGGCTACTAAACCCCTCTTTATACCCCTTGGGTCACGTAGGCTTCTTCCTGGTCTCAAGTGGCCAGTTAGGAAAAATGGCTTTGAATGCCAAGTTTCCCACGAAGGGTGCAAAGCATAATTCACACCTGGGAAAATGCAGACAATGGGCACCTCTGGTATGTGATGGGCGAAGATTCCTCTCCTGGGACAGTGCAGACGTGTCAATTACTGGTACTAGCCATCAGGGCAGCAGGAGGCCCCCGGGTCGTCAGCTAGCCCATTTACTGTCTGGTTTCTGTTTATTAGAGTCAGGGACAGGCAGCACACCTGTGTTCCCAGGGCATCAAAGGCTGACTGCCTTTCTCTTGCTCTCTGGGGGGGGAGGGAACAAGATGGGGTTCATGTCTGGCTACACTGCCCCACCCAGCCAGGGCTCCCTGGGGCCAAAGCTCGCCGGTCCTGCTGCTGCCCCATCGGCCAGGTCTCCCTGGGTATGGCACTCTCAGCCAGTTCCCTGCTGGACCATGGATGTTGCCGGACCAGAGAGTCCCGGATTTCAGAGGTTCAACCTGTAATATGCTCATATGCTTTGTCCATTTACCACTTCTTAAATTACTTGCTACTAAAACATGCAAAGGATATATAAAGATTGATTGGGAAAAAGCCCTATAAAAATATATCGTGTAGAACAATAAAATTGGATGACCTAAGAATCTTTTTTTCCATGTCTGGTTTTCAAGACTAAACAACATATTATAGTAGCCCACCAAGCTCAAAACAAAATTAAAAATAAGTTTTTATTCTCTAAAACAAAGACAAGGTGGATATTTAGCCAAAGCAGCAGAATAGATTTATTGAGAGTGGATATTTTTTAACCTTTCCCTGGAATAAGATCACAGTAGAGAATCTTCCCTCTCTCCTTCTTCAAACAAAACAAAAACAGCAATACTCTCCATGCACATCAGTACAGTAGACTTCCAATAATCCAGCACCTTTGGGTCCTAGGTGGTGCCGGATTATCAGATATGCCGGAGTATCGGGAGGTACTCCAGCGGGGGGGCTGTGACGGTTCTGCCGGACCCGCACTGTGTCTGGGGGCCAGGCCGGCGCGGCGAGGGGCGAACCCTCTGCCGTTTTGCAGAAAGGCGGGGGAAGCCCCGCGCTGCCACCGAGAGTTTCCAGGAGGGGAGGGGAGCGGGCTCCCCACCCCCCCCCAGACTGCAGTAGTTATCCCCAAGCAGGGGGGTGAGGGGCGGCGCTGCGGGACCAGCCCGGCAGCACCCCAGCTGCTCTGCTCCGCAGCGCCCACAGGTTCGCCGCTCGTCAGTTTCAGCAGCGGCAGCAGCGGACTCGGGGAAGCGGCGCAAAGCAGCTCCAATTGTCCGGCTGGCTGGAGCACTTCCGGGTTCCAGTTGGTGCCGGACTATCGGGAGTGCCGGACCACTGGATGCCAGTCAATTGGAGTTTTACTGTAGTAAGAAATCTGAAAGAGTTGGTGGGTCTTCTACATGACCAGCAAGTAGGGGGAGAAGCCCAGGTTGAAGATAACATTGTGCCATGGAAGACTATGTACACATACTTTTCCTATAATTGTCTGCTGGTAGTAAAGAAACGAGACTTCAGAGACTTGCAAATTCTAAATTAACTATAACCACTCAGCAAAAACACTTCAGTATCAATTTGAAAGCCTCAGTAGAAATATCTGCTCAGTTTAGAGTACTGATCAAAAAGAATCAATGATGATGGACTGTATATTAAGAAAGAGGGCTGTTTGACTCTTCAAATTAATGAAGCCAAGTATGAAGTTTTGGGAAAATTCACGTATTATTCCAGTGGATAATGAAATACCAGAACTTTAGTTTCAAGTGGTTTTGCATTTTCCCTATGATTATAGCTCCTTCCTCTACGCTGAACACTAATTAGAATTTTAACAACTTCATGTAAGTCAGATTAGTTCAATGGGCGTGTGTCGGGACCCCTCTGCTCAGATGAGCAACAGTGCTGTGAAGGGAGGTTTGCTCCCTGGAGCCCTGATTGGCCAAGGAATAGATAGACTGGGAAAAATGGCCTGTTCAACACCTTGGAGCCTATCTGACTGGCAATCTCACCCTTACTTCATGCTGTCATGCGGTGCCAACTCTGCCCACATATCTGTACAAGTGAATTCATCACTGGAGCCAACAACATAAGCTACCAAATCAAAGGCTCATTTAACTTCACATCCAGTAATTTGATCTATGCCATCAAATGCCAGCAATGCTCCACTGTTATATATATTGGACAAACTGAACAGTCCCTACGAGAAAGAATCAATGGACACAAATCAGATATACATAAAGGGAACGTACAGAAACCTGTTGGAGAACACTTCAATCTACCTAATCATGCTTTAAAAGGTCTCCAGGTGGCTGTCTTCTCACAAACCAATTCTATAAGCCAAATACACAGAGAGGCGTTGGAATTACAATTCATCCACAAATTCAGTTCTCAAACGGATGACCTCCTCAATCGAGATAACGGATGGCTGGGACATTATCAACCTAACATTCAATGCAGGTGCCAACAGCTCTTTGTGTAGATCAGTGGCTCCCAATCTTTTCCAGATGGGGACCCATTTTGACAATTCAGGAAGACTTGGTGACCCAAGGCAATTCAAAAACGGGGGGTGGGGGAGGGGAGGCAGACCCACCTGGAGAGGCACTTGGTGACCCTTTTGAAATGTAATGGCGACCCATATTTGGGTCCCGACCCATAGGTTGGGAAACCCTGGTGTAGATTCTTGCATTAGTACCCTTCCTATCTAATTGCTATCCTATGATCCTTATCTGCTTCTTTAGGTGCTTATAGATTACCAGTTCTGCCTACTTGTTTTTCCCTTTGATATTTTCATACCTTCTGTCATTTTCCACCTTCCTTTTTTTTCCTTCCCTTCCCGACCCCTTCCTTTTGTTTCTTCACATCCTAATTCAAACCCTATTTAAAAATGGGTTTGCCCATCCAAAATTCAAAACTACCGGTCATTGAAATTGGTTAGTCTAAAAGCTCATGATACCTTTACATTTTAATTTATCTGTACAGACAACTTGCTACCCCCTGAATGTTCATGCTAGTCATTCTCCTTCAGGGAATGGATGCCATTCCCTGAGGGCTTCATGGTTCAGATCTCATCTGCTTAGATGGGACTGCCATTGCTAAGAGCCTGTGCTGTTTGGAAGATGACACAGGTTGTAGCCAAGGATGCGCATGCTACGGCCCTTGCCTCAGTGTTGGGTGCAAGGCAGGTTTTTGGCTCATGGCTTGGCAACGTACGGCACGTGTGCGGTAAGTGCCCTGCTACTTTTCACTGGCTCTGTACCTTCCCCGCCTGATCCCCTGTGGGGAAACACTAGCCCTCCTTCCCCTCCTCCCGGCTCTGTACATTACCACTTCCCTTCCCCTCACTGAGACAGGCTCATGCTAGTGCAGTGCAGCAGCACCGGCCTCCCTAACTCCCTCCCTCCCACAGAGAACGTAGGCGCTCTGGGTGGTTTGATGGTGGGCAGCCAGGGTGGCTTCTGGTGGCACCCCCATCCAGACCTCTGGCATTTTTCCAGCCCGGTGAGGCCTCCGTGCGGCTGCTCCTCCTCCTTACTCCATGCGGCCCTCTCCCTTCCCCACCCCCATAGGACTCTGTTCCAGCCATGCTGCCTCCTCCTTTATCTCCAGGCGGCTGCTTGTTCTTCCATAAGCCGCTGCTGGATGAGGGCAGGGGCAACCAGGCCCGAAGCAAAACCTGGCAGAGCCAGTCCTGGACCTCAGTACCTTGGAGCGTCTGCTTCAGCCTCGGGAGGGGCTGCCTGGAGCCTGGCTGCGGCGCTGCAACATGGGGCACGCTCAGGCATGGCAAGTGTGCTCCATACTCTGCCCCCACTCCTCTCCACCATGCTGGGGGAGTGGCAGTGCATGGAGCTGCTCCACACACACACACACACACACACACACACACACACACACACAGACTTGGTGCTGCAGCTTCATGGCTGCATGGGGGACTGAGCTCCCCACTGGGGGGACGGCAGTACAGTGATGAGTGAGGCTTTCCCTACTGCAAGGGGGCGCAAACCCAGGTAAGTATCTCCCCTCATGCCTAGACCCCCATACCCCAATCCTCTTCACTCACAACCTTACCCCCCTCCAAGACCTCACACCCCCAGCTTTCTCCAACACCCTCCCTTGCTCCTGCACCCTCCCTCCTGGACAGACATCCTACTCCCAGCCTGCTTCTGCACCCTACCTTCCACCTCCCACCCAGACCTCGCAACCTCTCTCCCCTCTGCACCCACCTTCCACCCAGATCTTGCACCCCATTCTTACCCCCCTCACTGGCAGCCCTGTCTCACACACTGAACCCCTCTTGTTTGTCCCTACACCAGAGCCTAAGTGGGGTCAATAAAATACACTAACTCTGGAACCCCAGAAAAGTAAACCTGGTCTATGGGAAACCCTGAACATCAGCCCTTCTTGTCTCAGTTGGGGGCCACATTAATGAGGGCTGTGGGGTTTGAGGGGAGGTTTTTTTGCTTTTCACTTGTGTGGTCTTCCCACTGATTTTTCTGTGGACCAACTCAAAAAAGGTTCCTCACCTCTGTCATAAATAAAGAAAATATTGAAATCTTTTATGTTGGACATAAATTAATATTTTATTTAAAATGAAGTTTCATAAATTAATGTGAGAGAGTTAAAATGCTTAGTCTGTTTAATAATTTAAATTAAACCATTCTCCCTAGCTGTAGCTGGTTCTGAAAATATGGTCACTGTACCCAGTCTGCCCCTGCCCCCTCCTCGCCTCTCTTCCCCCCAGCACATAGATCCATAAATAGAAGTGAATAAGTTAAATCTTGGCCTGCCACTTCTGAAAGGTTGCCGACTCCTGTTGTAGCATGAGTGTGTGGTCCCTTTGAGCCTGCACCTCGGGTAAGAACAGTTCAGTGCTCAAAAGGAAGGAGGTTGCTTAGGGAAAAAGGAATGGAGGCAAGACGATCTATTAAGACTCTTTGTGACTCATGCCAGTAGTTTCATTTAGGCCTCTGGGATTTATGCTCTTCTCCCCTTGACTGTTCTTTTCAGTGAAACTGGGCGGGATTCAGTCCATTCTAATGGAGTTGTTGGGATAATTTTAGCCATATTGAAATAATGTTGAGCTGGAGGACTGCTTACTCTGACTCCTATTAACCTCATTGTACGAGAATTAAGGGAAGGTGGGGGAAGAGTGCTCTATCTTGAAATAACTGTGTAGACAGCGCCAAAAGTCTAAGTAAGCTATTTCAACTTAAGCTACGCAATTAGCATAGCTCAAGTTGCCGCTTATTTTGAGTTTAGCCCTGCTATGTAGCTGTGCCCTATAATTTAAAAGGCAATGAAGGTAGTCTAGAGCCTGGTTACACTCATTATTTGTTTCAAAATGGTTTCTTTGGAAGCATGGTTAATAGAGCAGAAACAAATTAGATGTCCCTTCTAATTTCACTGAGGAAATGGATCTTTATTTTATAGGTCTTTGACTACAACCTTTGACAGCTAAAATTAGCTTAGCCTTATTGAAACAGATAATGAATTTTTCCCATTATATGCTCATGGATAATACAGTAAATGCCAATTAGCCTTAATATATTGAGTTTACAGTAGAACTGTTTTTTAATTTGTGTTAGTGAGAGTCAGTGGACAATGTCCAACCACTCTTTAGGCTTCTCTTCATTCTAATTGTATCATCATTTGTGTCTGTTTTAGCAATTCTTTTTTTAATTGTGTGTGTGAATAAATATAATTTATCAAACAAGCTTTCATTCACAAATAAGATACAAATGATCTGCTATACAAATTTCTGATGAGCATAATGTAATCTGTGCTAGCTCCCCGTCCTTTTCCATCTCAGTAATGTGATTGTGACATCAGAAGTTAGTGTTTTCTAGACCTGCACTGGTGGAATGGTCAAGATGGTTCACTGTCCTTTGTCCAGAGTTTTAAAGCCAAATAAAAAACCCAGGTTCTCCAACTCGGAGGATTAGTATCCATTTTAAGTAAGTGTTTTATCCACCAACTTAAATTTACCTTTCTACAGTGCCTGAGTGCTACTGCATGGTGACAATGAATACAACTTGTTTTTAATACAATATAAGAGTCACTGACTTTCCAGAGTTAACATCTCCCATTAAAGCAGGAGGATAAAGCTGGTTGCCTTTTTAATAGTTAGACTGACAATCTTGGGATAAATGTGAGATTGGGTAATTTGTGCTTATTTAGCCCTCTTCAAAGTTGAGGATTTCAAAGCACTGTTGCAAATTTGGTCTCAACATTCCTGCAAATCAGGTGAGGATTATTTCTATTACACATGGGGAAACTAAAGTTGAGAGTAGTAAATGCCATACATATTGATTGTATTCTCCCTAGAATATCCCGCCTATCTCACAAATAACCACCTCCTCCCACACATTGGACCTCTCCTATCCACAAGGAGAGGAGGTGCTCACTGCTTTTGTGGTACTGTCTCCTTCTGCCACAGAACTTTCAGGGAACAACCCTCTGCCCTCCACTCCTCAGCAGGATCAGGATGGAAAGGAGTGAAGGCAGGAGGACTGGGGGGAGGGAAGCATCCATCTCTACAATATTCTCAAGGCTTCTAACAAATCAGCTGAAGAGTTAATGCAGCCTGCTACTGCATTAAATCTTCTGCAGGTCTTCTGGCTTCTGCACTCGGGATATCTCCCTTAAATAGGATCACTTGAGCAGCAGCTGGATGGGATCCATTCACAGAGCAGCACTGGCATAAGTCTTGAGTAAATTATGCCGTCTTTTTTCTTATGAGCTAAAAGTATCATAGTGAAATATGTAGCCACCTTATCATGTTTTAAAAGTGTCCATTAGATAGATACAATATATTGCCGCCTATGGGGAAACAGGGATCCCAAGTGAAAGGGATGGAAGGAACTAGAGGTGGACACAGCAGCTGCACCAGAGCATTTACTTGGAGAAACTGTGGGTATGTCTCCCCTACGGGATGGGTCTAATCACAAGGGGTCAATTCAGCAGGTCTAATGACCTGCTAAATCGACCACTGATCACTCTTCCATCCACTGCAGTACTCCACCAGAACAAAATAAGTAAGGGGAGTAGACTGGAGAGTTTCTTCTGTTGACCCAGTGAGGTGTGGACCTTGCAGTAAGTACATCTAAGCTCTGTCTGAGGCACACTAATAACATAACTCAAATTACATAAAGTGGGACAGATATTTCCTGTCTTTTACACACAGCATTCCTGTTAATATATCCCATAATACTGGAATACTAGGGTGTGGTTTTTTGGGGGGGAGAGGGTTGCAACTTTCTGGCATTGTTGCCTCATATTCAATTTGTTATCCACTGTAAACCCCAAATCTTTTTGAGCAGTATTACTGCCTAGACAGTTACTCTCCATTTTATGTTCGTGCATTGGATAGTTCCTTACTAAATATACATATTTCACACTTGTCTTTATTGAGTTGCATCTAGTTGACTTCAGATCCATTATCCAATTTACCCAAGATCCATTTGAATTCTAATTCTCTCTCCAAAGGGTTTGTAATCTCTCTCATCTGCTGATTTTATAAGAATACTCTCCATTCCATTATGCAAGTTATTAATGAAAATACCAGACCCAGGACTGATCCCTGTAGAATGCCACTAAATACTTATACCTACTCTGGCAGCAAAAATTGCTCCTTGAGTACAGTGTTTCAACCAGTTGTGTACCCACCTTACATCAATTTCATTTAGACCACATTTTCCTACTTATAAGAATGTAATGTAGGACTGTGTCAAAAGTCTTTCTAAAATCAAGATGTATCACATCTATTGCTTTCCCCATCCATGAGGCCAGTAGCACTATGAAAGAAGGAAATTAGGTTAGTTTGGCAGAATTTTTTTCTTCACCAAACCACACTAGCTATTATTTATCACCTTCTCATTCTCTCGGTGCTTACCAACTGATTAGTAACTTGTTACAGCTTCTTTCCTGGTATTGAAGTTAGTCTGACATATTGATAATTTACAGGGTCCTCTTTGTTCCCCTCTTCCTGCCCACCAGGGAAGAGACCAGAGGAAGGCGGGATAAGGGACCAGCCGGCGATAGGGAGGTGGGGTGGATTCCGACGTGGCTTAGCGGATAGGGCATGTTGTTAATATTGTCTTTAACCATCTTCTCATAATTTTAATGAAGAATGAAGCAAACTAGACATTAAAGACCTTAGCCTTCTGAATATCATTCATGTATTAGCTCTCCTTCACTGCTATATAGTGGGCCTACATTTTTTCTTCAACTTTTTCTTGCTCTTAATGCATTTATAGCATCTTGTCTTGTTGCTCCATGTGTCTCTCACTAAATGTACTTTAGCCTTTCTCATTTTGTCCATACATGCTTGCACTGATCTTTTGTTCTCCTTAGCAACTAGCCCATGAATCCTCTTTTTGTAGATTCCTTTTGATTGTTCAGGTCATTAAAGAGTTCCTGATGCAGCCATGCTGTCTTTTTGTTCCAGTCTTTCCTTCATGCCAGGATAGTTGGTGGTTATGCCTTTACCATCGTCTCTTTGAGAAACTGCCAACTCTCTTTAATTCACTTTTCCCTGAGCACTCCATGGGAAGAAAATTTACCTACCTGTTCTGTGTGTGTGTTAGTCTGCTTTTTTGAACTTCATTGCCCTGATTCTTCTGCTTTCATGCCTTCATTTCCTTAGAATGGTGAAATCTAATATTTCATAATCTCTTTCACCCAAGTTCCCTTCCACTTTCAGATCACAATCAATTTCTTCATTAGATTCTTCAAGTCTAAAATGGATGCTCCCAGTTAGTTCCTCCATCTTCTAAAACAAGAAGTCGTCCCAAGCACATTCCAAGAACTTACTGGATATTTTGTACTTGCTTTAGTACTCTAACTACAAAGACATCTGTTGGAAAAAGTCCCACATTCCTCCCAGGTCTGCTATTTTGGATATTTCCAATATTTGTTCTAGAAATGCCACCTCTTCTCTCTGGTTTGGTTGTCTGTAGTAGGCCATTGCTGTGACATTGCCCCTGTTTTCCCCCTTTTATCTTTAACCAGAGACTTTCAGCTGGTTTGCCTCTCACCTCCTTCAGGACCTCAGAACAGGTGTATACATTCTTGATGTACAATGCAACACCATCTCCCTTTTTTCCCTACTTGTCTTTCCTGAAAAAGCTTTTCCCTTCTGCACCAATATTTCAGTCATTCAATTTAGCCCACAAAGTCTCTGCGGTTTGTATTAAGTCATAATTTAGCGTGCGTGCTAAGGCCTCCAATTCTTCTTGTTTATTCCTCATACTCCTTTCTTTTGTTGAGCACATTCCCCTTCTGTATCTCCTCTTGTTGCGCCTATGACCCTATTGTAATTTTCCATTTTCTTCCCACTTCCAAATTTCAGGACTCTGGCAAGGTCATTTTTTCTTTATATACTCACCTTTCATCACCTGAACCCTTTTGAACCTAGTTTAAAGCACAGCTCACTAGGTTAGTGAGTTATGTCAGAAAATGGTCTTCCTCTTCTTTGCCTGGTGGATTCCATCTTTTTCTAGCTGTCCTCCTTCATGATGTGTCTCATGGCAAAGCCCTCCCTTTGGTAGCATGTGCACAGTCTTGCATTCATTTCCAGAATTTGTGTCTTCATGCTCAAGTTATTACTGTCAGCCTGCAGAATGGATGAGAACATGACCTGTGCCCCTGAACCTTTCATCCTGGCTCCCAGAGCCTTATAATTATTGCTGATCTGCTCCTGGTGATACCTAGCAATATCATTCAGGCCTATATGAATGAGCAGCATGAGGTTGCAGTCCAAGGACGAGAGATCTGGCAACCTTTCATAACATCTTGGATGCAGGCTCTAGGCAGACAGCATACCTACTAGGATGTCAGGCTGGCAGATAGATGGACGCCTCTACCTCCTTCTGATAGGAGCCCCAAATACCACTCTTTGCTGCCTCCTCCTCAGAGGTGATAGCTATGAGCCTCCCACTCTTAACCAAGTATGGCGACCAGCTCCTCTCCTCCTGTTGCCAATAATGCAAGACCTGCCTGTTGAAGAAAAACTGTCGTCCTCTGCTAGCATACAAAGCTGACTAAGTCTCCCAATGCCCTTGTCTCACCTACTGCTTGTCTTACCAGCCACTGGACGACTGAATGCTTTTTAAAGCCTGGCCCCCATGCATGCTCCAAAGGTTACAGCTGGAACACTGGAATGGAGGCTGTTTTTCTTCACCAGAAGAGTGAGCATCTGATGACATTCCATATTAAGACTATGCAAGGGTTTGAAATAGAGCCCTGAATTCATCCAAAATCATTGTGGATTGGGTGTCTTCTTGCCTTGGTGAAAATCCAGTGAGGTCTGAGAGACCTTCCTGGACCAGAGAGTGCTGTTCATCTATTCCTGTATTTCCCAGTCCTCCATGTAAATGCTATTTGAACCTCTGATCATCTCAATGCCTGTTGATCTCTCCCAAGGATGTGGCAATGGTGCCATTTTGGGAGGCAGGGGGGGAGCAGCAGCCATGCACTCCGGGACATGGCTAGCTTTTCATCCCGTTCCCCGGACACTAAGGGAGTGAGGGGAAAGTGCTGGCACCAGGTGTGAGAGGCTTGCATGGAATGCAAGCACTTTCCCCTCACTTCCTTAGCATCTGGGGAACGAGATGAAAAGCTAGTCGAGTCCCAGAGTGCATGGATGTGCCCCACTACCCTCCCAAAATGGTGCCTTGAGCCTCCCATCCTTGAGCTGGCTGTTTGGGGTGCTCAGTAGCTGCTCCTCATCTACCAAGAAGTTTCACTGGAGGTACTGTGTTATATGATCTACTGTCCCCAATTGCATCAGGGTTTTCCATTGTGCCAAGAAGCCTCCTTAAGGCAGAAGAGTTTGGGAATACTCCCCATGGCAATCAGCTTATGCAGTGAGGCTGAGGAAAGAGAACCCACACTTTAGCTTGGTACTTAATGAGTTCCTTAGCAACTGAGTGCTAGGCAAAAGAAAGCTCATTCCTACCATATTAGGGATTATGGGCTGTCTCTGCCTGGTCTTGTGAGATGGCCATAGTTTGGAGCAAGAGTGGTTCCTAGCACCTGTTACTGTGAGAAAAGTAGGGTAGACTCTTTCCATCTTCTCCTTCCCTACTCCAAAATCCTTATAGACTTAGAGTAGAGGAACAGTGACCCATACTGCAATATGGGATAAGGGGTACCTGACCTCAACTTGGCAGACCACACACTCCTTCCTCCAAAGAATTTCAGTGAGAGACGGAGAATGGCTGTGGAAGGGATTTTGACACTGAGAGCGTTTATTCAATATTTAAGTAGTAGGATGCTTATTCAGGTATAGATTGGTGAAGCTAATGTTTGTATATTGAGAGTGGAGGAAAGCCATGTGGTTAAAGTACAGCACTGGGAGTTGGGAGCCTCTGTATCTTAAATGTATGAAATTATAAAATGGTCATACTAGTGGGATTTAATTAACTAACCCATTGAGGCCCTTTGATGTGGAACAATAACATATGATTCATTAATTGGAAGGTGGATGGTTTGTTTTTTCGTGCTTATATCCATATTCGCTTTTAAAGGATAGCTGTACCCTAAGAGGGATATTTCTACTCCCTTTACCCCTCCAAACAATCTGTTTGGTTGAAATTGTAGAACGTTTTGTCTGATGATTAAATTTTGCCTGTTAAATTGTAATTTATGGAAACAAGCTACGGTGTTTTGTGAGGTTGTGTCTCGGCATATTAAAAACAGCACTTGACCAGATGGGTTTTTATAGTTCAGTCAACTATGCCTTGCAAGTGTTGTTATCAAGGATGAGTGGTAGCTATTTTAATAATAACACCACTGTGTATTAAAGGATGTGGATAAAGAGTAGTACAAAGCTACTTCAAAGAGCACACAAAGCTGCAAAACAATGATGATTTCTTTGTTTTTATTTTGCTATGAGAAACTGTAGATTATTTAGACCATCTGATGACTTTGTGGGGTACTCTGCCACATCTACCATTGATAGTTCATCTACCACGCACAACCATTTGCTCTTATTACCATTTTCTTTCACCTTACTAATCTGTGTTCATTCCTTGTTTCCCTGTGAGATTTTCAGATTTAAACAGGTTTTAAACTATACTGTTTCACTTTGTACATATGTACCTGCTGGAAGCTTGTGGCCTTGCCACATGCCACCCTAGAAGAAAAGGACAATAGGGAAGTCCTCCAAGGAGGCTTGTGTGGCTGCAGAGAAAGCGGCCAGGAAGGCCTAGATAAGGGAGTTGAAGAATAGAGTTGGAGTCAGTGTTGCTAAAGCCTTGATGGTGTGCAGACTATGAGGTTGGTTGGCTGAGGAAGCTGTCTCCAGGAGGGCAAGCCTTGGCAGCACCTCTCTCTCTGAGTGGGAAACAGACTCAGAGGGACTCTAATAGAGGGCACCGAGATGGGGTGTGTGTGTGTGTGTGTTACACCCGAGTCTTCAACTGCTGGGACACAAGGTCCCGTCACAGTGGGCAGCCTAGGGGAGGCTGAAGGGCGCCCTGAGGAGTTTAACATCCATGTCTTTAACCACTAGAATCAGGTCCCTTCGCGGTGGGCAGCCAACAGGCTGACAGACGCCCCAGAGTTTACAGGGAGAGCTTATTACATCTCAGATTTTGACTGCTAGGATACAGGATCCCTTCACAGCGGGCAGCCTTGGGAAGGCTGAGAGATGCCCCACAGATCTGTCCTCTGGAAGCGACATGATCCAAATGCCCAGCTCTGCCTGTATCTGTCCCTTATGACTGGCTGGAGTTCTTTTAAATTGTGCTTGGTTCTGTTACAGAAACTGAAGGAGTCAGGTTAAAGCTTAAACAGTTACAGGTTTATTAAAGAAGCTTATAAATCATATGGTTACAATGGCTATTGCTCTATTTCTTAACTGCTAGCAAATATAGATCTTAAAAATGGTTACAAAGAAAATAAAGATAGAAAATAGAAATAATGGTACCAAGTGACAGCTTAATCTTTAAAGAGCTCTAAGTCTATGTGTACACTTAAGACAAAGGACACATCCAGGTACAATTTTTACCCCCTTCTGTGCCTCTCGACTCCAGCGTATCAGGCCAGTGCCGGTCCCTCAATTCCTAGGGAAGACAAATACGAGGTGGGCGTCCCCGTGGAACCTCGGGAGGCCAATCACCTAACCCGACCAGCAGCTAGATGGTAGATTGACGCTCAGAGTAAGTGTGCTGCTGGACCCATCTTTATACCCATAGGGGCCCGTATTTCTTCTCTGTGATGCCAAATGGTGCTGGGTCGTCTTTGTGACGCCAGTTCTTACAAGGGAGTTGTGAACTTAATTTACACTTGTAAAAGAGAGATAACTAAATATTGAGAGTACTGGGCATTCTTTACTGGGAGGGAGATTCCTCCCCCCGGACAAGTGTGTGTTCGTATCAATATGGGTTTCAGTCAAGGGCACTCCTCTGCAGCCTCTAGGTCAGCAATTGGCGAATCTCTGCTTACAGCCATCCAGGGTCACAGCATCCAGCATATCCAGGCCTCCTGTTTATGCTTCAAAGACTATGCTGATTTTACTGCTCTGTGTGCCCTGTGTGCTCCAGGCATCTCAGAGAGGGGCAAGCAAGATGTTACGCGGGGGTGGGGGGCGGGGATCCTGTCTGGCTACAGTTGTTTGTGATTCACAGAGGGCGTGTCTTGGCAGAAGGCTGAGTACAGGCTTTTAAGGGAGAGTAAAGGCACACACATGCGATCATGAAGGGGTGCTCGCAGGAGGGAAGTGCCGCCCCATTACGGTTTGGTACCAGAAAGAGGACTTTAGATTTCCCTGCAACCAAGGGCCTTGGAGGAGAAGCTAGATGTGATATTTCAGCAGTAGCAGGGCGGACTTGTGGGCAGCACAGGAGGAACTAGAAGACCTCAAGTTCCAGAATGAGCAACTGTGTGAGGGAAAAGACTATATGCCGAGACTAACTGTGTCTCACAATCCTACAGTTTAAATTCTGCCGCCACTCTACCCTTTAGTTGAAACTGCATGATTATGAAACACAGACCCCACTGGCTAAAAGATGAAGGTGAGCCACAGGAGTGTGAATATTCTCCAGGTGGAGAGACCTGAGAGGAAACCTTGGAAGGCAGGGCAAGATCTACTAAGGGTAGAGACTATTTTAAGTAACTTTGCAGGCAGAGAGGCCTGATAGAGAACCCTGGGAAACCGGGGCACAAACCACTAAAGCTCTGTGAGTGAGTTAGGCCCAGGAGAGAGAACCCTTATGAAAAGGGAACCTAACATTGTTTCCAGTAGATGCCTGACCTCCCTGTCAGAAGTGGGGGAATGTGACATGGTAGATCAGTCCCTGAGGCCCCCTGCTGGAATCTTGTGGCCTTGCCACACCCCACCCTAGAAGAAAAGGACAATAGAGAAGTCCTCCAAGTAGGCTAACTTGGCTGCAGGGGCCAGGAAGGCCTAAAAAAGGGAGTTGAAGAACAGCATGGGAGGCAGTGTTGCTAAAACCTCAAAGTATGCAGACTGTGAGGCTAGCTGAGGAAGCTGTCTCCTGAGGGCACCACTCTCTCTGAGTGGGGAACAGAATCATAGGGCTAGAAGAAACCTCAGGAGATTGAAACAGGGACTCCAACAGAGAGCACTGAGATGGACCCATGTTAAGTGTGTGTCCTGGCAGGGGTTTATGATTCACACAGGCTTTGACTCGGCTAGAGAACTGAGAGGCTGAAAGGCTTTTAAAGGAGAATGCAGGCACACGCAATCGGCCAGATGGGGATGCTCGCAGGAGGTGAGTGCCACCCCATTACAAGATGTTAATGAATAACTTCACCTATGCCTTCTAGAATAAAAAGAATTATTTGTCGTTTTTCATCTTCTTACCCAGCAGCTGAAAACAATAAGTCAAATAAGTTTGAAATACCATTCTGACAGCTTGATTGAAATCCATTCACGTTTTAAATTGGCCTTACTAATGTCTTTGTTTTGTAAATATTTGTTAACTCTGATGACAGAATGAAACAGCAATGATTACAGGGTTGCTATCAATCACCCCCTCTTCTCTCTCCTCGCTACATGCTGCCAAAGGATGGTATAGCAATGTCTTCCTAATCTGCTTTTATTGAATATCTCAATATTTCTCCAATACTGAAGATTTTAACTTGAGTTGCTCTATATTTAATCCCTAAGAAACTAAAAGTAAACAAACTTGAGCTGAGACAGTAACCTGTTTGCTGGTCACCAAGGGTAAGCCTGATTTCAGTAGGTAGGCATCAAAAAGGAAATACATCAATGAAATTTCTGGGGATCTAGAAAATATAGTAATTGAATCCCAGCATCTTAATTGTACTGGCCATACCAAGGCAGGAGCATGTCTAGATTACCACAGAGACCAGTAAAAGAAAGTAGGTATCCCCATATTGCTTCCACATACTCTTCATCAGTTAACATCTTGACCTTAATGTCGGCTTTAATGTGCTGGATACTTCCAGTCAGGATATAGGCATCTGACAGTTCCAGGATAAGCGTCTTCTCCACACTCAGATGGCAGAAGACAGAGCTGCGTCTTAGCTTGTATCCACTTACCAGGAGATCAACACTGTGGAGATCAATCTCCCAGGGCACAATTTAGGGGGTCTAGTTAGGACCTGCTAAGTCAATCCCCATTGACTCTGGTACTCCACCAGGTTGTGAGGAGTAAGAGGAGTTGACAGGAGAGTTTCTCCGATCAACTTCCCTCAATGGTGATGCTTTGGAAATTCAAACTAAGGTACATCAATTCCAGCTATGCTATTCACATAGCTAGAGTTGTGTATCTTAGTTCGACTTTGTCCCTTATTCTAGACCTGGCTTTATGATAGAGCTTTGTATGACATCACTGATCATGCCCTCCCAAAAGTTTTGCTGTGGTCATCCAGCAAGGGGAGTGAGATATTACTGTGTATACAGACAGCTTGATAAAGGGCAATAAATGGGAATGACTTTATATTTGTGTATTTTATTTCTTACATAAAGTAGTAGGGGACAGATGATTTGCTGGTTTGGGAATAGAGGTTAGGAAAAGGCAACAAATAGAATCTGAAATTATTAAAAATAGAGGCATTCAGCTGTACAAAAATAAAAAAAATCTATAGAGGAGAAGTTCATTAAGATTTCATGATGGGGTAGAATTAACTTGAAAGTTTGTCTTATTCAGACGGCCTTCTGCAGAGCTTATGAATGACACCCAGATAATTAAATGGATATTATGTTTCCTTTTTCTGTCTAATTCATTTTTTTCCTTGATCCCAATAACATCATAACCTGAGGATTCAAATATTTGTGTCTGTTAAGAAACAGCAAAGCAGATTTTTTTATTTATACAGAGTGAAGTTCCAGTTGTTCATGAATTAACTTTTTGCTTCATATACAAGAAATATAGAAAACTTGGCAGGCTGACATTTCTAACAAGCAATGCTGTTAAAAATATCTTTAAAACAATCTCTGGATTTAATGTGTGACATAAAATAAGGAAGATGTGTCTTATTTTTATTCTTTGATCCCAGGCAGAGATGGCTTCTGCTGGCTATAAACATAGAACAAACAATTCTAGACACCCGTAGCACAATTACAGTGTCTGAAGGGAATCTGTTAACTCTGAGAGAGAATAATTCTGTGGGGTCTCTTCTGTTTAGTCCTTGTCCCATTAAGAAGTTTTTCTTCATACTGTATTGCTTTTTGAGATTTGTTTTGCATACAGTACAAACAGAGCCCTGTAATTTTTCCCTCTGTTTTGGAAGGGAAGTAGAGTCTTCATTTGCATGTATATTACATTAATAATATCACATTCAAAAACTGCATTAAAAGAACATTAAGGTTGCAAAGTGAAGTGCTGAGAAAGTAGGAAATGCCAGAATTAAGGTTTCCTGTGCAACTTTAAATCAGGCCCCTTCAGTATATACACTGATGACACATTTTGCATGAATAGTTTAGGCATGGAAAATGCAATTTAATTTAAAAAATCCTGATGCTATTCACAAATTCACTGAATAGTTTTGGCTCAAGACCCCCTTTTTTGTGGGTGTGTGGAGCTACATTCACAAGAGAGATTAGGGGCCAGTCACAAACTTGAGGAGGAAGTGACAATGATGCTGCACTGGCCAGCTTCCACTCCTTCATGCTCTATCATACTCCCACCCCGTAGTTTGAGAACACATGTGCAGTGGGAGGCACCCAGGTTCAAGTTCCCACTATGTCTGACTCACAGCAGAGACTTTAAGGTGGGTCTCCCACATCCCAGGTGACTCTTCTAATCACAGGCTATGTCTACACTGATGACTTTGCCAGCAGTGCCTATGCAAATGAAGCATGGATTAGTATATTGCCACACTTCATTTGCATAATTTATTCGAGCCATTTTTACACAAGGGGTTTTTGCACAAAAACAAGCAGCGTGGACTGGGGGGGGGGGGGGGGGGGGGATGGTTTGAGCAAAAATGATCCGGGAGAGGCATAAGGATCTTGCGCAAAATGGGGTTTTTGCACAAAAAAATTCTGTCCACACTGCTTGTTTTTGTGCAAAACAGCTTGAATAAATTATGCAAATGAAGTGTGGTTATATGCTAATCTGTGCTTCATTTGCATAGGCTCTTGCAGCAAAAGCTGCAGTGTAGATGAAGCCACAGAGTTGTAATAAGGCCACCATTACCACCACCTTCTCAGTTTTGTGAATACCTGAAATCAAACCATTTGGATTTTTGGTCAAAGAATCAAGTATATGCATTGGCCTGAACTCATTTTTCCCTCCTAGTTTTTCAGGAAAGCCAAAAATATGAGTTTCAGGTCAATCCTAAACAAACAAAAAGAACAATTTTTTTTCCATTTCTGCCAATAAACTATTTTTTCCATAGGATTGTGCCCCATTAAGTATGTGGGATGGACAGTGCTCACTAACTGAGCAGCTATTCACTGTTTTACTTTGTCCCCCTTGTTCTATGTGTATCCACGTGACTTAATGACCACATGCTAGTCAAATACTGCTCTGAAATCAGAATTATTCATTTCCTTATGGGCTGCCCCATGGTGCTGATCAGTATCATATATGAATGCTTTGCAGACATTTACAAAATTCAACTCTAGGTAATTTTATTCCCCTTTTACAGATGGGAAACTGGGGCCCACACACGTTGTCACAAATGATTTCTTATTTTGGGGGCCCATTTTAAGATAGCAGTGGCCTAATTTTAATAGATACCTTAGTAATTTATATCACTTCATTTTTAAAGTAGATCTCTCATTGATTTAAGTTTGCAGTTGCAAATCAGACCACAAGGTCTCATGTTGGGCACTCAGAAAGAGGAACACTCAATTAGTGACCATTTGTGAAAAGACTGGCTCACCTGGCAATATATTCACATCTATATAGACCATCAGCTGGATCTAAACTCTTATATCCCTAGCTCAAACCTCTAAACTTGAGCTAATAGGGTAATTAGTAGCAATAAAAGGTTGTCAGTCTGTGTATGCCATAAAAACCCACATTTTGGTAGTTGTTTTCACCATTATTTTTGGACAGTGATGTTGAAACTAGAGAATGTTGGGGTTCTATCCCAGGTTCTCAGGGATTATACAGTAATTGTTACAGATCCTTCTGCCCTTTTCCCAGTGCCCCACCACCTTGGCTCTTAATCCCCGTCTCCCCACTACCACAAATCTCAGTCTCCCCACTCACCAGCTCCCTAGACCCAGGTTCTCACCACTCTCTTCCCTTTATCCCTATTGCACAAAAACATTAGCTGAATGGTTCTTGTGCATTTTACAGCTGCAATCTAATCAATAAAACTGGCATTAAATGGTCACAAACAAAGGGTGAAGCTCACGCCCTGCTTAATGTTGTTGGCTACACCTGTACAGTCAGGCTGCTTCCTCCCTTTCCTCCATCCTGTCTGGCTGCTATCAGGGGCAGCACCGAAGGCACTTAAACATTCTCCATGGTGCCGTGCTCCTCAGTCACTTTGTTCTGAAAGCCCTGAGGCGCAACGGCATGGAAAATCAGGCTCTGGCCTTTTAGCCCTGGGATGGAGCATGTTCAGTGCAGATGGACTCTTCAGGGAATTTAGTGGCCAAACTCTAACACGTCTCAACTGAACATGTGCAAACATTTTTCTTTAAGTCTCATAACTTAGCTAAATTTGGGCACATTTTACTTGGACATCACAAATCACATCTTTGATAGCAAGATCCTTCTTTGCCCCCTTTGCTACATTTAAAAGTTCTGTTCTGGAGAACAGAAGTGCTTTTCAACAAAGTTGGGTTTTTTTTTTTAATAAAGTCTTACAGTGCTATATATATAATTCCCTAATCTCATTCTGTGAAATGGCTTCCCTCTGTCCCTGTTGCACAAAAGCATTAGTTGAATGGTTCTTGTGTATTTACTGAAGAGTAATCTGATCAATAGAACTGGCATTAAATGGTCACAATCAAAGGCTGAAGCTCACGCCCTGCTTAATGTTGTCAGTTTCACCTATTGCTACCTCTATACTGATATAATTAGGATCTGGATCTGTTTTGAAGAAACAATGTTGAGGAACACAGTTCAGATGTAATTTAAATTGTATGTCATGTCCTCAGTGGCTGGCAGAACTGTGAAACTTGTAATCCTTGTTTCCATAGCCATTCTTGAAAATGGCTTCCAAGCACAGTCTCCCCACTCACCAGCCCTCCAGGCCCAGCCTCTCACCTCTCTACATTCCAGTCAGGCTGCTTCCTCCCTTTCTTCCTTTCTGTCTGACTACCAGCAGGGGCAGCATTTAGAGCCCCGAAGAAATATTCTCCCTTCTGTCATTTCTGGTGCCATCCTCCCCAATAGCTTTGTTCTGAAAGCCCCAAGGAGTACTTCCAGTTCAAGGAACTAGTCACTTACTGCCAGGTCAAGGTGTAGTCCAGATCTCACCAAAGACAACACTGCTGGCCATTTGCTTTAAGAAAGTAACTAAAAGTTCATTACATAAGAAAAAGAAATGAGTTTTTATGGGTTAATTTGTACCTGTGAGGCACAGCCCCATAGCAAGACAACATGCAAGAGCTGCCTTCTTTTCTTCCAGGTTCAGAAAACAATCTAGTGCAGTTTTTTCCCTGCTTCATTGTCTGTCCCACGCCCTGCTTTATTGTCTGTCCCATGGCCAGGTAGAGAGGAGAAAAATGGCCTCACCTAATTGCTATCCCCTTTGAAGGCTGGGAGCCAAAGGGAGAACACAAGGGAGTGATTCTGTCTGGCCCTTACATGGGCTGTACAAGGTGAAAGGAGGTGGCTTCCTGTGTCTTTTCCTGCTCTCCCATTACTAGTGTGCAGGAAGCACCAGGCTTGGCAGTCAGCATTTGCAGGATCAGACTCTGAACTTGCAACTGATATTAAAAACAAAGTGTCATTAAATATGGAGATTAAAAAGCCAAAATCTCCAGATGGTAAGTGACTTGATGGTTACTGCAAAAATACAGAGAATTTTAAGACCATTAATGCAGGGTGGAGACAAACTAAGCTGGGTTAATAACATATAATAAATTAACTTGTCTAAGATGACTGATAGTGTTAGGCCTCAAACCATGGTAACAGTGTTTAGGCAATAGATTTTCTTTTTAATCTTTGCTAATGCAAATAGTTTCAGGCTTTTTTTTTTCTTAATTTTGGAGTCTTTTCAATTAGACAGGATATCAGTGTATTTAGGAATGAGTAACACTTATTGGGAGCATGTCCTGAGATGTACAAATTATTTTCAATTAATATGAAAGCAACCTGAATCTGTGCCCAGAACTCCATATTTTGTGGTTCAAAGAGGTTTGATTACTTATTTCTCCTATGCTTTCTTTTTTTGTAAAAGTATTCTTGCATCTCTAAATTTCTCTGAATACAACCAGAAGCAGAAGTGATAAAATATTATAGAAGAAGCAGTTTTCAAGGTATTTGACTGAAGCAGAAGCAGGCGCAACACGACACAAGACATCTCACAAGAGACTTTTTGATTTTAGAAAGATTTGCAAAGTGGCTTAGACACATATATACTAGATAAGCAGCCACAATTTTCAGAGTTTCTCTTTAGAGCCTTTGGCAGTTCACATGTCGCTAATTATCCATTTCACATCTGGAGACTAGTTCAATACAGCTTGTCACAGATGAAATTATACATGACCCCTTTTCCCAAAAGCAGAGTAGTATGTTTATCATTATGATTTTGAAATGGTTCTGTTGTTTGTGAGTGGCAAAGCCTTGAGTAAGGTTATGCAACTCATTCCACGTGAGCACTAATAAAACTTTAACCCTAGCCCACACTAGCATGCAACACTGAAAATAATACTTGCTAGCTTTCAAAAACATTTACAAACATCTTAGTGTTAATTTTCTAGTTCTTCTGAATATAAAGCCAGGGTTTCACAGTTAATATGTGTCTAATAAACAATATAGGCTGCGTCTAGACTGGCAAGTTTTTCCGCAAAAGCAGCTGCTTTTGCAGAAAAACTTGCCAGCTGTCTACACTGGCCACTTGAATTTGCGCAAGAACACTGACAATCTAATGTATGATCGTCAGTGTTCTTGCGCAAATACAATGACTCTCCCGTTCGGGAAAAAAAAAAGCATTTGCGCAAGAGGGCCAGTGTAGACAGCTGAGAACCGTTTTGCGCAAAAAAGCCCCGATGGCGAAAATGGCGATCGGGGCTTTCTTGCGCAAAACCGCGTCTAGATTGGCACAGACGCTTTTCCGCAAAAAGTGCTTTTGCGCAAAAGCGTCCGTGCCAATCTAGACGCTCTTTTCCGCAAATGCTTTTAACGGAAAAACTTTTCCGTTAAAAGCATTTGCGGAAAATCATGCCAGTCTAGACGTAGCCTATAGGCTTCAGAGACACAGACTTGGCCAAGGAGTAATGAAGGAAGCATCTTTCTAGCAGTTATTTTAAGATGTCAGTTGCTTTGAGCATGCTCAGAGGTTTAGAACTTTAGAATAAATCCCGGGGCAGGTGAATTAGTGGGTTTTGATGCCAAAAATGCATGAAGCAGCAGTTTACCAATTGGATATCACCAGTGTGTTCCAGGAACTATATAGATCAGAGCTACTCAACATGTGGCCCATGGCCAGTTTGTTTGTGGTCCATGGTGTAATTTGGGTTGTTTGGGTTGATATGCGTTTTAGTAGTTAAATTCCTGGACTGTTGTGAAGCCAAAACAAAAAAGTAGTCAATATAATGGTCTTCTGCTGAGATGCATTTTAGTAGTTAAATTCCTGGACTGTCATTGCTCATTAAAAGTGCTGTCATACGGGTGGAAATCGGGTAAATATTGCATTTTATTAGTATCAGCGGAATTATGACTTAAATGGGGCCTGCGTGTTGTGTAGACTTGCCTTAATCTGAGCTCCTTCAACCCAGCATGGATTAAAGAGTGGGGAACACACAGGAATACAGCTTCTATGCCTCTTCTGGGCTTGTGATTACTCAGAACAGCTGTTCCCCTTCTCCTGACTCTTTGCTGGCTGGGAAAATAGGGATTAACCAGAGATGTTATGAGTCTCTGTGCTTTCCTGAAGGTGAAGAAGTCCCTGGTGGGAGAAAAATTGTCCAAGCTGGGCATGCCCATTCGCCTCCCTCTTCCTACAGGACAGAGGTTCTCAAACTTCATTACACTGCCACCCCCTTCTGATAACAAAAATTACTGTGCACCCCCAGGAGAGAGGACAGAAGCTTGAGCCCTCGAGGCCCACTGTCCTAAGTAGGGGGGTGTCAAAGTCAGGCTGGGGACCTGTAACCTGAGCCCAGCCACCCAGAGCTGAAGTGTTTGGGCTTCAGTTTCAGCCCCGGACCTCAGCAAGTCTAATACCAGCCCAGGTGACCCCAACAAAATGAGGTCATGACCCACTTTGAGTTCCTAACTCACAGTCTGGGAAACTCGGCTATAGAAAGAGCTGCTGTTTCCTCTCTGACAAGCCTGATAAGTCGGGGATCCCTGCATCCCCAGCAGATAATATATGCCTGGAAGAACATATGTGTGCTGCAATGTCTAGGAAAGCAGGGCATGATTTCAAAGTTATGAGCCCCCTTTGCATTCTGTTTCATGTTTAGATTTATTTCAGAACTTCAATGTTATTTTATAGTAATCTGTGTTATTAAAGGCTGGGACATATGAAGTCTACAAAACCCAGGAGACTGTGTCCCTTTTAACAGAAGGATGCTTCATGTGCAAGAAATGAAATAAAGTGGGTATAATTATATTGACGTTACCAGCATAACTCCACTGTAGTTTTTCTTTAATATGTGTAATTACTGCTAAATCCTCATAAGTGGAAGGCTAACTCCATGGCAGAGAGTAATTACAATGCCTCAAGTTTTCAAGTGGCTAGTTATTTTGGGAACCCAGCTAGTGTTTCCTTTAAAGATTTATAGGCATGCCACGTCTCCACCCCTCTTCTCTACAGTTTTCAAATAATATCTATTTAAATCATAGCCCCCTTCTGTTTGCAAGGCAGTTGCTAAATCAATGCAGTAAATGTCATTGCCAAGTGCTCTTAATGACACAAACAGTTTGGTATATAGTAAACAAGTCTCCTTTATAATGAACAGGAGTTTGTGACATTGCATCTAATATGGTTTAGCATATTAATAGGTAGCTTATTTTTTAAATTCTTATTTTTGTTATTTAAGTTCTAGATATATAGAATTTAAGAAACTGTAAATAACACTCCTGTATTGTTTTCTAAACTGTATCCTTAGTTCTACCTATGGAGGGTTGTAGTTTTTTTTAGGGGGGGGGAGGGGGATTGAGAGAGAGAGAGAGAGAGAGAGAGAGAGAGAGAAAGAAAAGAAAATGTTAGACTCTATGGAATTATTTTAGGTCTGAAGATTATTGTGATACCGAACAATGGTTTCCTCAATACGACCACACAGAAAATACTTTGATAAGAGTTTTATGAAAGCAGTTTGTTTCAAAAATATTTAACAGAGAATTAAATATTTAGAAAACAGAAAACAGTAATTAGCCATCATCTTTATGTACTATACCTGGTATTTTAAACACTGTATGCACCACACTGAAAATCAGTGGGGCTGACAGCCATTGCAGTCCCCGGCTTGGGTGTGGCAGAGGCCAGCTTTGCACCTTAGGCAGAAGGGGTGGAGCTAATAGCAGTCTGCACTTAGCACTTCCCAAATCGCAGCATGTCCCTCCCCTCAGCCCTTAGAGCCAGACAAAGCAGTGGACCAGCCCTCCAGGCCTCTTTGGCAATTGCCCGCCACCCTCCTCCCCCATTAGCAAACCTACTGGAAATGATGCCACTTACAATATTAAAGTTGTTTATCTCTTGCATTTGATTACATGTGAGAGTAAGCACTGTAGAACAGAGTTGGCAATACCAGCATATATGCATGTTACACAATTCTGTTTCTCATTAAGAATGTTTGAGTGAGCATAGAAGGTTGCTCCTGATTTATATGGTAATATTGGCATGTTCAGCTAACAATGTAGTTGAACATCAAGAATCTTTGATGATCTTGTAGCCATGCATAATTGGGGACTTACTGCTCCTAAAAAAAATAAATCCTTACACTCAGCGTATTTAACGGATGAGCACAAGACAATATATATTTCCTCTATGCCCACCATTGACTGTGTTTTTGTGATTTGATTGGGGGGGGGGAGTTGGGTTGTTTTGTTTTGTTTTTTGTGAGGAAAGGAGGAACATGTACATTTTAGCTAGAGAGGTGGCTAAATTTGACCAGGTTCCTAGCTGCCTCCAATCCTTCTCCCCAGTTTGAGTGAAGAATGAAGGGGAGAAGGAAATCTGCCACAGTGAGTTATTCTGGTTTTACAGAAAGTTTGACAAAATGGCAGTTAGAGATACAACACTTTTCATTTTACATATTAGGATTATTATAAAATATGATTGTGTAAAAAAAAAAAAAAAGAGAGAGAGAATTTAGAAGATATGGCTGAGACTAAGTATTTTTACATGGGGTAAAGAAGAAGTTAGCCTGCTTGGATTTGCTTGTTCTGCAAAACTTGACTTTTTGAATAATTTCTGTGTATTTGTGTTACACTCTTAAAGGGAATACTTGAGTGCAGTTGAGGACCTGGTGATTTCTGATAGCTATTGGTTTAAATATTATCTAATTTCAGATAAATTGGACAGGCTAGTGATTTATAATAAAATCACTGTTTTGGGCTACCTATAATGTCTTCTACAATGCAGGACATTGCATCTGATATGAGCATGCTTTGGCGCCAGAATCCTAGAGAAAATCCTTGTTTCCATTTCAGTTAATTAGTTTTGTACCTTGTTTCTTCCTCCTGTCTTTTGTACATCTAGAACAAACTATAGTCCTTTCAAGAAGATGTTATACAGTTGCATAATGTATATTTGTTTTTGTCCCTCTGGAGAAGAGAGCAAACTTGAGTGTGGAACAATTACATCGATCTGTGCTAGAGTCCTTAAAATGTTCTTTATAATTAAATCTTTTTAAACAAATATCCAAGAAAAGAATAGACCCATTGATGCATTCATGTATTTTATTATAGCAGCACAGTAGTGACTCTGTATTTATGGTTGAGATGCACTAATTTTCAAGGGCTTTAAATATGCTACAAAACATTGGTTTTTTGACCTGAAATGTCTCATGTTGAGAGGTGCATTATTTTGTTTTTTAAATAGCTAATATATTTAAAATGTGATCAAAATTTCCCTAACTCAGAAGTATTTAGAACTTCATTTATCCTTGTTTTCCATTTCGCACTAAGGCAGTGTTGTCTCCACCCCCCCCCACCCCCGCCCCGCCCTTTTTTTTTCTTCTTTTTTTAATTAGTCTTCCTAAGAGTTCATCTACCTATCTGGAGTTCAGAATTCTGGTATTGCCTGACCATAATCAGAATGGTACAGAAAAAGCAAAGGGCTTTTTGTTTGTCTTCCCTTCTGAGCATTGGGAGACATGTGGTAGAGAGACTTCAAGAGACCTGATTAGTCCTGGCCTTTCATACATATAGCAAGACTGGAAAACGAATGAAGGAGGGAGTAAACATTTGATTGACAGATGCACTCAATTTTGAGAAGACCAATTTTCAGATTTAGCAAAACTGGTACATGCTCAAAAGCTGTGGAAGGAAAAACATGCCGTAAATCTAAAAGGGAGTAGAAAGGGTAAAACATATCTCTAATATTTGCTCCTCTACTTGCAAGATTGTCTGCACGTAAAGTCCATGCTGGCCAAGAATTGGATTTTGTCCTTATGATGCTGTGTGTGAATGGTAACTCAAGTGAAGAGTGCAGGTTTCATTGTAAGAGTTGTGTTCAGTGCTGGATACAAAACAAATCCTCATATCTGATGAAGATGGGTGCCTTGGCTCTGGTGTCTTACATGAATCACCATTGACCTATCTGGAAAGAGAACTCTGGGATGTTTTGGGTCACTTATTCAGACTGCAACAGAAAGAAAAGCTTATTTGATTCGTAAAAGAAGGATGTTTGGCATTTGTTACTTTAACTTAGTTGCTGGAAAGGGTGATTTTTATTTTTGATGAAAAAAAGATTGTGCGGGGAAAGATATTGAAATGAGAATAACATGAACAGTTTATGCCTATGCTGGATATCTCTATAGCCCATCTGGCTGGAGTATTCTGTTCCAGACTTGGGTGAAAAGGCAGTCCAGGCTGCCTTGTAAGCCATTGTTCCTGTTGTGGATGCAGCTGGCAGAGGAGGAGACCTGATACCAGACCTTAATGGATGAGAAATATGACTTGGCCCTAGAATAAGGAAAAGACCCCATGCTGGAGTTGTGAAGAATCCCACAAGGATTTAAATCTGTGTGCAACCTCTTTAACTCTTGTAGTGCTTCTTTCTCGAGTCAGAAGCATACTTAATTCCCTTGTCTGGAGTTTCTCCAAAATAGGTATTGCCCATAAAAGAGGCTTGGATGTGACAAGTTGTCACTTTACTGGCTTCTGATTCTAGTCCATTGCACTGGTTTTACACCTGTGATATTCCTTATTCACGCATCTGTCAATGAAAGCAGAATCAAGACCACTGTCTGTTTTCCTGGCTCTGAGCCAAATACTTCAGTGGAACAAAAGAGACTGAAAGAAAAGTGGTGGGTGTTTTCACATCACATCCATCGCAAACAAAGACTGCAGGGAGGGATATAATTTTTTCTTTGATGCATTTGAGTTTTACTTTTGCCTCAAGCATCTGTGCAAAGAGCTTAACTCAGGTGCCCTGGCTGTAACCATGCTAGTCAGCGAGCCCTTCAAAGCTGTTACAAAGACTGCATAGTCTTTGCTTGAGTGGTGTTCAATCTGCCTGTCAGCTAGGTTCTTCAGCGAGGCAGCACGCTCCATTGGGATAGCCATCATCTTTGTAAGTTGTGAAATAGACGCATCCACTTCGGGGGGTCCTTCAGACTTCTCTCCCCCTGCATTCGCTGATGCTTTTTGGCACTCCTGGCTGGGTGATTTCTTCTCCTTGAATTGTAGTTGCTCTGAGACCACAGTACTTTCTGATGGCTCTTTTCTACAGCATGTTACCCCAAAAATATTCTCACTGGCGACCACCCAGGGTTACACTAGTTTTACCTAGTGGAAATAAACCCATACTAAAGAGGAGAAAGCAGCCACCAAAGGTTTAAGCTAAAGAAGATAGAACGCTCTCACACACACACACACACACACACACACACACACACACACACACACACACACACACACACACCCTCCATTCATTCACACCTATTCATTCCTGCCCTCAGGCAATCACACACTTACACAGACATATAGGTTGCAGGAGGAGCCAAGGCATGTGGATCCTGGAGGGTCTGTCTGCTCATCATGGCTGGGGAAGCTGGTCAGGAGGAAAGACACTGGAGGGGAGCTTCTCAGGATCAGTGGAAGGAAAAAGAGAGTCTCACATGTGCTCCTTCTCTTTATATAGTGTCTGAATGGCTCCTGTGACTCATTCACCTCGTCATCAGGGAGCATGCCCAGATTTCCCTTTATCCAGCAGAGAGCATGCCCATACTGTGATGACTCATTGCCATGTGGTCCATTGTTCCAAGCCTTCTTCAAACACACTCACACTGTCTCTCCATTCACTCAGGGGAGAATGCAGCTTAGGGAAAGTTACAAGCAAGGTGGCTGCATGTTACAAAGATTACAAAGTTGCAGTTTACAGTAAATTTGAGAGTTACACAGATTGCAAAGATTGGCAAGGATCACAATAAGTTGCAGTTTAAAACCTTAGACCTTACAGTTTTGTGTAGCTTTAGAAAATCCATGTATATAAATCTAGTGAGCTCAGGCGGAGGCTTTTTTATGCAACACAGCATTTTTGAAAAGATTCTCTTTTCCTTCTTAATGCAATGTCCTAATGACAGGGGTGTTAAGCCAACTGTTTTACCTTGAAAGTGTCACTCTCAGACTCCTATAGACTGAGAAGAGGAAGGACACAAAGTTTACACTCCTCAGAGGAGGGAAGTGCATCTTTTAAATGAAAACACTCTTTTTGGCTTTTTAGAGTATTTGCATTTTATAGGGTTCAAGGCATCTCATCTGGGCCTTCCACTTATGGAAGAGAGAGGATGATAGGTTGCTCTGAGTCTGACACTAAGTAAGCCTATGTCTACACTATAGCCTGGAGATCTCAGTGATCTCAGTGCTTGGAGATCAATCCACTGGTGATTTATTTAGCAGGTCTATTTAAGACCCACCAAATCAACCGCAGATCCCTTTGCAGTCAACCTCCCTACTCCACCCCAGATGAGAAGAGTAAGGGAAGTCAAGGGGAGAGTTTCTCCAGTCACCCTCCCACAGTATAGACCCCTACCACCACCACCATGATAACACAACTTAAGGTACATTGATTCTAGCTACATAACTCATATAGCTGGAGTTGCATAGCTTAGGTTGACTTTCTGCGGTAGTATAGATATAGCCTATGTATGATTCCAGATCATAAGTGAGGCACCTCGTGAATAAAGTACCAGGCAATAATGAGGGAGGTCCCTTAAGCATCAAGTCTAACATTCAGGAAGGAGGGGAGATTCCATTAAAAGTGCTTTCTAGTTGCAGAAAAGGGCAGGGGCAGGATTTTCAGGGTACTGGCTTCTGTGTCAGGGAGATCTACAGACTCGCACTGCTGAGAGAGAAGTGCTGCTGCCTTTTTACTCTTTGGAAGACTTCTTCCAGCTTTTGTTCTTTTCACGTCAAGGCATGCAGCACAGATGAGGTGCCTGGGGTGTGTTAGACTTCAACTAATACTAATAGCCCGCACCCAGGGTCATGCTTCTCTGTCCTCTGCACTAAGAATCTTGTCCAGTAGATAGTGGTGTGGCTCAGTCCAACAGACAGAAGAGGAAAGAGAGAAGGGAAAGGCTAAGAAGAAGAAAAAAGAGAGAAGAGAAAATGCCCCTGACCCACAATGCCCAGTACACACACACATCCAACAGAGATGATACTTCTGCTGTCTCCATGCATCTTTAAATGTGGGCTTTGCGGTTTGCACTCGAGGCTGGTGTGTGTACTCCACTGGAGCATATACCTTGTGAGCAGGCTAAAGAAAGCGAGGGAGAAAGGAGGAGTGTCTTGTGATCAAAGCACAAAAGTGGGAGTCAGGAGATGTGGGGATTAGTTCACTAATATTTGAAAAGCGCTTTGATATGCTGTGATGGAAAGTTTTATACAAGTGCAAATTATTCCTATTAGTCATCTAATTAGTAATCCATTTTATACCAGTAGTGGCCTGGCAATGCACAGAAAATCTGTATGCCCAAGATTTTTATAAAGCAAGAGAGGAGCATTGAAAACTTGAACATTAGGTAGAAAAATGCAGTCATTTCATCCATGTCACTGCAAGCCCTAGCTGTTTTGAAACATGTTTGAGTGAGAGGAGGAGATTCTGTCACACACAGCTGTCTCATGATGGATAAGATATTTGTCCTATCTCTAATGACAGAAGTATAAAGGAGTGAGAAGCTGCAAGAGTATTGACAACAGGTTGTCATAGCATCACTGGAATGTACTGTTCATGAACTGGAATTGATAGTTTCAAAATGCTAGAAGTGTCAAGTTAATTCACACTAGAGGGAAACAACCCTTCATTGTGAGAACCGGACAGAAAGTCATTTCAAACGCCCACCTGGTCCATTTTGAAATACTTGTCCTAAGATTAATTATATTTGACTGATCTGAGGGTGAAAAGGTCAGATGACAGCAATCTGCTGCCTAGAAAATAGACTTTCAGCTTCCTATAAAAATAATGAATAAAACAGTATTACTGGTTATCTTTAATACTGAAAATGTACATCTTATTATCAGATAGCACAGAGGTTTATTTATAGTATCTGCAAAAACAAAGGTAGCCAGATAATTATTAAACTTCATTGTGACCTCACACTTCTGGAAATCATAAATAGTGTGATAAGCTGTAAGGGAGACATGATGACTGTTTGCATGTGAGAAATCTGAAAGGATTTATAGCGTACAGATTGATGCAAGGTAGCATCAGCACATACTAACACCCATCGCAGTGGCCACATTTGAGACTACGACATTTGGAGATGCAGCTCACCAGAGAAGAGAATGATGGGTTGAATCGCTTCATGAGCTCAATATAGCTGTGGGCCTCCTCGTAAAACATCTAGCTGGACTTGGACCAGACTGGCACAAGGTGCTCACAACCACCTCAGTTCTGTTGGTGGGCACATAACTCACTACCGCAGACCTGAAAATAGAAGAGGGAGCCAAAGTAGCTGAAGGATTTTTCCTGTTCATTATATGCCCTAGACAGTCTCTGTCAGTAGGGGTCTTATGTGCACTGACCATGGGTTTAAGCTGACCTCCCCAGGTGGATGCAACATTGCCAATCCTGGCAATGCAGCAGTTGCTTCTCCCAAATTGAGGTGTCATTTGCATCTCCCTGGCCCCAGTAGGAATGAATACACCCAGAAGAGCTACTCTGCATCCAGATCTTTCCATGCAGGTTTCCTGGTGGGCATCCAGACCAAATGATATGTTAGGATGCTCAGCATTCATATCCAAAGAGAGAGGCCCGGGAGCAAATGAAGTGATTGCTCAGTGGAGATCACCGCAGCCTGCTGATAATTTGGATGGTTACTTGTTGCAAAGTCAACTCTTCTTTATTGAGTTAGTGGCAGCAGGACCAGATTATCCAATAGACACAGTGATTAGGGCCTATGAAAAATTTAGGGCCTAAAAAAAACATTCATAATTGACTCAAAAATAAGAAAACTGCTAAATCACACTTAATAATTTGCTATTTTTGTTAGAATACATGTGCATATGTTGAAGATCAATTAAATGCAGGTATATTAAATCTTTAGTCAACACACAGGTAAAACATACAATTAACACACACAGTTCATACAGGTTCCCTGTAAGCAGGGCAGCAGTGTGGTCTCACAACTACTTAATGAGTCCTGCCCAGGAGCTCAGAGGCTGTTTCACAGGGAGCTGCCTTACTGGGAGAGGGGTATTTCTCCCTCAGCAGCAGCAGTTCCATGCTGGAGATGGAGTTTGCTTCTTCCAGCTGGTAGGGAGGGACATAAGCAGGAGGGGGCAATAAGTGGCTACAGGTGGGGGGGGAGGTTTAGAGAGGGGTCATTCGGAGCATCCCGGCTGGATTGGGAGAGGAGAGGATTGGTATGATTATAGCAGCTGTATTTGGCTGCAGTTTCATGTGAGAAACCCAGCACTTTCCAGCCTGCTGGGCTGGGAGGCGAGGTCGGGGAGAAGAGGAGGAGTAGACTGCATGGGATAGGTAGATGGGGCGGGGGGGGGAAGGGGATGGGTGGGTGCTGGCATCTGTGTGGTGAGGTAGGGGGAGTTTGTTGGGAATTATAAGAATGGCCAGACTGGGTCAGACCAAAGATTCATCAAGCCCAGTATCCTATCTGATGACAGTGGCCAATACCAGATGCCTCAGAGGGAAAGAACACAACAGATAACCCTCACGTGATCCCTCCCCTGTCACCCACCCCCAGAGAAACAGAGGCTAGGGACACCATTCCTACCCTTCTTGGCTAATAGCCATTGATGGCCCTAACCTCCATGAATCTATCTAGCTCTTTTTTCAACCCTGTTAAAGTCCTAGTCTTCACCACATTTTCTGGCAGGGAGTTCCACAGGTTGACTGTGAGTTGAGTGAAGAAAAACTTGTGTTTGCTTTAAACCTGCTGCCTATTAATTTCATTTGGTGACCCCCTAGTTCTTATATTGTGGGAATAAGTAAACAACTTTTCCTTATTCACTTTTTCCATACCAGTCATGATTTTATAGACCTCTATCATATCTCCCCCATTAGTCTCTTTTTTCTAAGCTTAAAAGTCCAAGTCTTTTTAATCTCTCTTCATATGGCACCGTTCCAAACCCCTCATCATTTTTGTTGCCCTTTTCTGAATCTTTTTGGATGCCAATATATCTTTTTTGAGATGAGGCGACCACATCTGTATGCAGTATTCAAGATGTGGGCATATCATGGTTTTATATAGAGGTAATAAGATGTTCTTTATCCTTTTTTTAATGATTCCTAACATCCTATTTGCTTTTTTGACTGCCGCTGCACACTGAGTGGATGTTTTCAGCAAACTATCCACAATGACTCCAAGATCTCTTTCTTGAGTAGTTGTAGTTAAATTAGGCCCCATCATATTGTATGTATAGTTGGGATTATTTTTTCCAATGTGCATTACTTTACCTTTATCAACATTAAATTTCATTTGTCATTTTGTTGCCTGATCACTTAGTTTGGTGAGATCTTTTTGAAGCTCTTCATAGTCTGCTTTGGTCCTGAAACAATACTTCTGTCTGGGCTGCAACTGCTGATGCAAGGGAGAGACATAGGACTCTCTCCTGGGCTGGGGGAGGAGTGGGGAAGTGGGCTGTATGGGGGAAGGGGGGGTAAGCAGACATGCTGAGGCATGTGGCTATATGGGAAATGGGGATGCTTCTGTGGAAACTTAATTGTCTCAGAGGGAGCTTAGTCAAATATATCTTCCCTTTTCTTGTTGAGGCTGGAGTGAAGAGGGCTTGGTATTAATTACCAACTGATTGGTGAAATTATTACAAGATCTTAAATATGCCAGGAAAATATGATGGGGAAAAAAATAATGTAGCACCCAGTGTTAGACTTGTAGAGCAACACAAAACAATGACTCCTCAGTGGTTCTAGACCAAAATATTTTTCACCTAATATCAGGTGGGAAAGATAAAAAACGTACTTTTGACCATGTTGATTTAACAGGAGACAATCTGGACTATAGATGTTAGCTAAAAATTAGTTTGTTTGGAGGGAGACAGATCCAGAGCAGACAAATAAAGAAAGTGGAGAGATTCTGCATTAGCAGATTTTAATGCAGGATCTGGCTTCACTTGTATTGTTATTTTCTATTATAAAGCAGGTAGGTTGGTTTTATCAATAAGGATTATGTGGACAGGCCTAGCTCATGACATTTGCATGATTACATTTCAAAGAAAGTTTATATCATTGTTAATGGCTTAAGTTTAAGAAAGAAAAGGATTCTTTTAACAGATTTTTTTTGGATTGTTGTAGATATCTGAAGACTCTGATGTTTGGGGTTTTTTTAAGTATCCCGTGTTACTAATTAATACATGGTAAATTGTTAAAACTGGAAGAACTTTGCCATGAAACCTTTTATTTGTTTGGCCTTTCAATTAGAATTGGATTACAGACAAGTGGGTTCCATTAAATTTTAGAATTTGTTTGGGGAGGGTCATTAAGGCCTGATCTTTTCTATAGGGTATAGTTCTGGCTCTTATGAGTCAATGGGAGTGCTAGGTGTGTTGTAGGATGAAGACTGTACTTGCAAGCTCTCTAAATAACGAATCTGTCTACAAACTTTGAAGCCATGTGTCAAAGTGCTGCTCTGGAGCTTCTATTCTTTGTGTCAGTGACACACACAATGTGAAAGCTTCAAACAAGAATAACTTTTATTTGTGTTTACAGATCTGTTTCACTTGCATAGTGATCCTAAACGTTCATTTAAAATAACCATCACCAACCACCTGATGTGTGAAAAAGAAAGGACACTGGCTTAGCCTTCTCCCCTCACCCTGACTTCCCCTAAACTTAAACTTTCCTAATCTTTAATGTGCTTATCTATGGCAGTGCAGAGTATGAGAGGCTCTCTCAGCAGGGTTGGCAAGACAGAAGGATTCAGTTGTAGGAGCAGAGGAATTTTAGTTTTCAGAAAGTGAGCACTGTCTAGCAAAATCAGTTTGGAGGCACCCCTGTTAAAGGAGTGATTCTCTTAGGTTTTTTACTACATTTTTTTAACACAACAATTAATTGGATACACATTTGTTGCATTTGTTAACCTCTGAGGACGTCTGATGGACCTTGGCTGAGGACAGCTGGTTTTAGATTTTGTTCCAAGTACTACATTTTGTCGTCTTTCATGTTTCTATTGTGCGAGTTCCAAATAGCAGCAACGGTAGTAGAGTAGAATGTAGATATAAGGCGGCAGCACTGCATTTTTATCCGTGGTTTGTGTTTGGAAAGTGTCTTCTCCATCTCCCCTGCAGCCATGAGCTAGAAAGGGACTTACTAAATTTATATTAGGAATAAATGGATAACATTTACCAGAGGAATTTTGGGGAGAGATAGATTTTTTCAAGGTCTGTAGCTAACAATTCTATGTTATGAACAGCAAGCATATTTACATTAGTGGGTTATGGCTACAGTTTAAAGGGGGGTGTAATTTGCAGCTCATGTAAAAATACTCCTAACTAGTTAAAAATAGCAATGAGAATGTGGTATCACTGGCTTCAGTGTGGTTTGCACAAGCCTGCTTAGGCCTCCACTATGTCCCAACTGCTATTTTTAGTAAATTAGCTGGATTAAAGCTACCATCCTATATCTATCTGACCTGCAAATTACACCTCCATGCTCAGTGCAGAGGCAGCCTCTGTTACAACTATATCAAATGTAGAGCAATTTCAGTGAAGCTTTGAAGCAGCTCTGGATTTGCATCAATGTACTCTGAAAACAGAAATTAACCCATTGTGCGTTCAATTCACTGCATATCACATATCTCCACTATTTACCTTTCTACACTAAGAATATTTGTACACTTAGTTTTACTGGGCTTATTACTATCTATATAATTTAAATCCTTTAAATGTAAGGAGCAATGACCTAACCATCTGTCTAGCAAATCAAGAAAGAATTCATCTAGCCAGTAACATGTGCTCACTTTGCAATTAAGAATCAATTATATGTAATCAAAATTTGCTAATAGGGAGAGATTTCCTAATAAGCTTTTCCCCATCATTAAGCATTAGCTTCACTCGTTCGCGTGTTCATTGTTCCCATAAAATTGTCTACATTTTAATACTTTTTGCAACAAAAATTAATGCAATAAAATTGTGATAATGCTGCTTTAAAAACAAAATCTTTTGTATTATAATAGTCAAAACGAATGATAATGCCAAGTAATGTAAAACTCCAGCTGCAATATTTAATTAACTCAGCAGTTCTCTTGTATGAGTACAAATGAATGTTACAGGACACAACATAAAATTCCTGGTACTAGAGTTTACTCTCTGATAATGGACATTGCAAACAAATGTGTAAGGTGTACACTGAAAGGAGGTACAGCCCCCTCCATTGCAGTATTTCCCATAGAATCTGAAGAAGGCATTCTCTGGGTCTAGGAATCTCTGCAGGGAAAAAGACAGGCCAGGTGGAGCCAGTAGCTTCTCCCATCACTCTTGTACTCAGCAGAGATTGCCAGAAATGAAACACAGTCAGAGGCTGGCCCTCCTATGTGATGAATTACGCACACTCTTTTAAAGAGATCCTGAGGGCAGCCATGCTCAGAAAGGTCCCTGGTAGAAGAGCTTCAAAGGAGCTGTGTAGTAGGGTAAAGGTCCTCCACATGCGGAAAGCCAGTACCTCCTGTAGCTAGTAGAGATACCTGATGATTGGATGCTACCAATCCAACTAAAAAATGCAGAGAATCTACCCAAGGTTCCCAGTTCCTTTGTTCAGTTATTACCATGTGGGAGAACAAACTTGCCCACAGGTTTTAGACTATAACTAGTATACTAAATATTAAGATGCTCAAGAGAGTCTTACAGGGCCAGCTTTAGGCCAATTTGACCGATTCCCCTGAATCAGGCCCCGCGCCTAAGAGGGCCCTGCATCCTAAAGCTGGAAGTGTGCTGGCGTGTTGCGGGAGGGGGCATTGGCCCCAGAAGAGGAGTGCGGCGGCTTCCCTGCATCACAGGAGGGGTGAGTCAAATGCAGGGGTTTCCCTGCGCCGTGGGGGGGGGGGGGGGGAGTCAGCCCCAGGATTTGGCGGGAAGGCGGGACATGACTCTGCCCTGTAGCTGGGGATTTAAAGGGGCTGTGTGTGCAGTGTTTTTTCTGGCTGCCGGGGCCCCATCGATACTGTTTGAATTGGGCCCCGCACTTCCTAAAGCCGGCCCTGGAGTCTTAAGTACATGAATTTGAGTGTTACATTATTTGAAGATGAAGGAAAAAATTATCAGTATCATTCAGATACATGAATTTTTTCCACATTTGAGCTATGTCATCATTCTCTAATTATTAGAACAAATCTGCAAGTCTGAGGAAAATGTAGGAGCAGGAGGAAATTGTACTAGGTTACATAGCATTTTGAAGTTAAAAGAAATTAACATAGAAAACAACATGAATCTGTCGATGAAAGTTGATGCATCTTACCTAAACTCATATTTTCCAAATTTATCCAAGATGGAATGATATTTCTTGATGCTTGTAAAGTGGCTGGTGTAACCTAGTATCTGCCAAGAAATTTCAGACCAGTCAGACTGATATAAACTGTAGAGAAAGTTGTATAATGTTTCAGGTTTAATTGGAGGAAATAATTAAATAAACTCTACGTGATTTGTCTGAGAGCATGTAATACCCAAGTAAGTTAATATGCACACTTTTTTTTAAAGAAATTCCAAAAAATATTAAAGTTATTTACAAATGGATAAAGTAATAAACTCCTTATATATGTAAAATATATAGACTAGAAAATAGAATTGAAGCTGCATACCACCCAAAGAGCAATGGAAAGAAGCATGGTGAGTGTAAGTAAGCTGCAGCAGTGTTTCTCAAAGCAGGGGGGGGGGTCGCAGCTGCCAGCTTCCCTGGGGTCCTTCGCACCACGTCCAGGGATTCCGGAAGTCCGCTCCCCTCCCATAGCTGTGTAGCGTGCCAGGCACGGTGCAGGAGAGGGTGTCAGCCCTGGAGGAGGAGCGCAGCGCCGGCGGCTTCCCTGCAGCACACTGACTGCAGGAGGAGTCAAGTGCGAGTGGGGCTTTTTTTTTTTTTTGCTTAACAATTTTGGTGAGGGGGGTGTCACACAAATTCAATGAGCATTTTAGGGGGTCGCGGTATCAAAAAGTTTGAGAACCCCTGCGCTACAGCATGTTACTATCAACGATATGCACGCAAGAAGCGATGTCAACTCTATCATTCAAGTTATGTACAATCAGAAAAGGAGATGGGCTGGCCATGTAGCGAGACGGAGACACAATAGTTGGACAGCATGTATAATCTATTGGTATCCATGAGAAGTAAAAAGAACAAGAGGAAGGCCACTAGCACGTTAGATGGAATCTTTATGAAGGATCCATGGAAGGACATGGACGAGAACCACACAAAAGAGGATGGCATGGAAAAGTTGCAATCTGCATTGGTGGCAAGACTATTTGCATTGATGAAATCACAATTTGAAAAATATGAAAAATATTGGAAATTACCATAGGAATGTTATGGATTTTAAACACCACTGTTGATGGTCTTGTCATTAGAACTGAATCTGTACTCTGATGTGCATGGTTAGTTTGATCTGCCACTTTTTAAAAAACTTAATGTGCAAATACTTTATTTTCTGACTTGTTAGCATGTATGTCACTTACTGGGGACATACATTTTGAAATAGATGGAGTTTGTCCTGGTCTTTGACTGATAGATAAGTATTGAATGGATTAGTTGAACTGAAACCTACCTTGTGACCATGCCCCTTCATCTGGGATACAAGACCCTCACAAAAATGCAAGCCAAGTTGCCCTAGGATATTGCCACAAAACAGTGAAAAATACTAACCATCATGCTCTCAACATGGGCAAAAAGGCACTAAAACCAGACTTGTGAGCCTTTCTATCTATCCAAGTCAGTCCCAGATCTGGGTAATATTAACCTGCCTCTATAATAGGAGTAGTGCTGATTTCCTATATAGTGCTTTTTCATCAATGGATTTCAAAATGCTTTATATTCTTCAACATACCCTCACAACATCCCTGAACGGTAGGGCAGAGAGAGGCAAAGTGACTCTCTCACAGCCACTCAGAATCTCCATGCTGTAGCAGTGCCCAACATCTTGCATCAATAGCAACAGAACCTTGTTCCCTCTTGGCATAAAGCCATTCATATAGTATGAAGTATTAGGCCGTATTTATAAATCTTGATCTCAAAAGTTATAGTTTCTCATGATTATTTATTTAGAAAAGCAGACTAACACACAGTTTTTCATAGATGTTCATGGATTTAGCATACTTAGTTTCAATTCAGATATTTTAAGAGATTATAATAAATTTAGGCCTCAACATATCTTGTATTAAATTAAAATATTTTAGACAGTTTTTTTAAAAAAAATTAAAATAAGTCTGTTTTATAAAAATATTGAATTGATTTTTTTTTAAACTATTTTTTTTCTCCTTCCTGAGAGAAAAACACACAGCCTCAAGGAGAGAGAAAATGTTGTTAGCTGATTCAAGGAGCATCACTGTAGGTCTCCCACAAGAGTTGCACTGAACTTTGTGGCTAGGAAGGGAGAGTTATGACTGCAATATAGAGATTCAGAGTAGTGGTAAACCAAAAAAAGTGAAGGGTGGGGGCTTAGTATGTGGGAAGGTGGTAGAAGTAGTCTTGGAGAGGAATTATGAGCCACAGTTGTAGCAGGCAGAAGAGAATTTTTAATCTAGAAGAAAGTGGATTCCTATCTACTTCTAGGTACCCAAAACATAGTCAGTCACCTCCTGCAGAATTTAATCAAATCTATTGTACAGAATTGGATATATAGATGAGTTAAAATTTATGGGTGTACTTTATTAATCTGGCGGATACCAAATAAAGTGTCCTCCACCTGAGACTTGGTTTATTCATATTAGCTAGAAAGTTGGGGATGTATTATTCATTCTGTTTTTCATTTAACCTGGCACGCTGTGGAAACAGATCATAAATAAACATGAGTGTTCCCAAGGAGAAGTTTCTTCTCTGCAATTATGTTCTCAATCATCTGACCATTTTCTGCATTGTGTAGCAATGCAGTTTCCTTTCTTTCATCGCTAGTCTCACTTGTAAGGTTTTGTTGTTGTTAATGATGATGTGGCACAGACTTTTTTTTTTTTTTTAAGTAACTTCTTCGGTTTTGTAACTTTTGTTTGTGCAGTGAATGTAAATGTTGTGGGGGTAAAAGTCTTAAAGAAGATGCTTGGAGTTGCTGAAGCCAAAATGCTCCTGGCTGTAATTTGGTTGACTTGGCACCAGTATGAGTTCATTAGAGTACTTGTTTTTCCCTATTGACATTTTGATAACATTCAACCTAGCTATTCCTAATAATTACATATCCTGTGTTAATGAGTCTGCCCAACATCCAGTGTTCTCATATAGTCTAATTTTTGTATAGAAGCCAGGTTGAGAACTGATTCAGATGTCTGGAATTCATGAATAGCTCTCCATATTGAAAAGCATCACTCCTATAGCATCATTCACCTGTACCCTTCCTTCATGAAACCCTACAGAATCCCTTGTGCTGAAGGAGTTCTGCAGAGTCCTTAGGGGTAGCAAAAAGGCTGGGGGCAGAATGAAAAGGACTAGCTACATCTGTGGTGCCATCCCCCTGTCTGCTGGATTTCTGCTGGGCCATTCCATGAGGCGTTAATACATTGTGGAAGTGTATTAACTGTCTCCATGTCCCATTTGCAGTTGTCAGTGAGAGATCTCAGCCAACTCAAGCCAGTGGCAAATTGAGAGACCAGAAGCAGGAGGCCAATAAAGTAGCATTGGAAGAGTACCGGTCAGTGTGGATGGCTCCTGTGTTCATGGAGCTATAGTTTTGAAGGATCATATGATTAGAAAGTCTCTCCTCATGACCTCAGCTAGGCTCCCAAACTCTTTGTCTTCGAAGGGATGGTTGGAAGGAAACTCCACAAGGAGAAGCTTAAACAGGTTTCTGGTCCCATCTGAGTCTGTTCATTGATTTGTCTCCAGTGGCAGCAAATCGTATCCAAGAAATACATGGAAATCCCACAAACAATGAAGCACAGGCGACCTCCGCTCTTATGACCTAATTGGTTCCTGGAGAACTGTCGTAAGTCAAGCTGTCGTAAGTTGAACCCTTATTTCCCATAGGTGCAATGTTATAAATGGTGGTTCCGTTCCTGGAAACCCATTTCATACCCTAAAAATACCAAAATTGACTACGGAAATAGAGGAAAACTAAACTAAATAGTTCAAAAATGCACAAAAGTAACGAAAAAGTGAAGACTGATGTGGTGGAGATGCATACAATTCAAGCAGCAGCTGCAGGCTGGCAAGTTTGACTAACTGTGTGCATTTCCTGTTTTGGGATGACGCGTGGAGTCTGCATCGTACACCATCATAAATGAGAGCTGCAGACGTAAATTGGGGGGTTTTAGGAGCTATATTGCATGAAAAAAATGGTTGTAAGTCAAGCGGTTGTAAGTCGGGGGTTGCCTGTAGTTAGGTCCTAGTTGTATGCAGATACCTTTGGGATAGGAAGTAGGAAGACACACTGAGAAGGGTATATTTTCCCTTCTTTGATTTTAAAATTTTGTTCTTATATATACTTTTACTTCAAACAATGGATAAGCAACAAAATCACAGCTACACCCCCTGTATGCAAATGCCCAGTCCTCCCTAATGACTTCCTATGCTTGCACATCTGTGATTTCCTTTGTGAGAGAGAAGTTTCTCCCATGTCTCACAAAATTGAAAAAATAAATGAAAAAGATCTCATGTGTGAAACAACTCCTTATGTTGAAGTTACCAGTCTTTTAAAAGTGGGGCACGAGCTCGTCTACTTCCTCGGAATCATTGTTTTTACACAGCCAAGAGCAATCACAATCCACATTGTACAAGTCTTTGTACCCACATGTTGATGAAAAATCATGCAATTCATAATGCACCTTATAATTCCATTCTTTAACATTTACAGCACTTGCACTACATAGTTTTTGGAAATTGCCATATACCATGTGTTACATTATCACCCCAATCAGTTCAATAGACCACCTTTCAATGAGTGTATAAAAGCCATTCTTTGAGATTGTAAATTGTCGTTTCTTTTTAGACATGCCAACAGATTTTATACTCCACTATGTCTGACCATTATCTTTCATTTGAACATGCATTTAACCCATATTCCTTTCTCTGAGAGACTATCAAAAACAGGATGCTGACCTGTCCCAAGTGGCACTGTATAACATTTTCTGACTAGATAAGAGGAGGAGAAGGAAAGTTTTAATGTTGAAAGGGTTATAGGAGAGGTCAGGTGATCTAAGCAAACAGTCATGAGGATAAACTGAAATTACATGAAACGTTGGTTCATAATTGTTTCACAATTTAAACCCTTTTGTAAGGATTCAAAGGAAACTGGGAAACTCTTGTGATATTAAATTTCGAAAAGAGAAAAATCCCTAATGTTAACCTTTCTTCAGGTCTATTTTAATAGGTATTTGTGCAGTATTTCTAGCAGAATAGTGATGATTTAATTCCAGTTTTAAAATTAAAAAATCAATGCACGTTCCTTTATTTGCTTAGCCTTACTGTACTTTCATATTGGATTAGCTATCTTTTTCATTAGTGCAGCTAGGCCAGAGTAGATTGGAAAATTGACATTTATAGGGGTTTTAAATGTTTCTATAATATTTCCTTTATGAATCTACTGCCAGTTGTGTGATGCTATTGCTATTCTGTTTAGAAGCCCTTTGTACATCTTTCTGTTTTAATACTTAGTGTTTTTACTTCTCATTTGATCATGTGCTAACTACTTTTACAGTAATTGGATGGCATTTTAAAGTGGTGCTATGCTAAATAATGTACTTTCATTTTGACAGTGTAGATTCATCCCCACAATGAGAGCATGAATTTGCTCTGGTAGATGAAGCTGGCCTGTAGGATTTGCAAACATTGCCTTTTCGTTTTCCTGCATTTTCTCATCTTCTGTTTAATAATATGGCCAACCTTCTTCATGTTCTTCAGTATCTTCTTTTAACATGGACCACTCCCTACTGCAGCAAGGGCCCTCAACAGCTCCAAGCACCACAGGTCAGCGGATTCCCCCTCCCCAGCTTCTGACCCCATCAGCAGCAAGGAAGCCGTGGAGCTCCCCAGACACTGCTACTGGCAGAAGGACCTCAGAGCTCCCTAGTTGCTACCACTGCCGAGGATCCCTGGAGCTGCCCAGCCACCATTGCTGGCAGGGCTCCCACCCCCCAATCTCTCACACAGCTCTCAGCTTCATGGGAATTGGGGACCAGCCCTTGTGGGAGGCAGTTCCTTGTCAGCTCCCAGCCCCACTCCCAGTCACCAGGCAATGGGGACTCCACAGCTCCCAACCCTGACCGCCAAAGGGACTGGGTGATAAACCCTCCACTCTTCCCATTTTGTCATGGATATTTTTAGTAAAAATCAGGGCTAGGTCACAACTTTGGTGAATTTTTGTTTATTGCTCCTGACCTGTTCCTGATTTTACTAAATATATCCATGACAAAATCATAGCCTTGATGATAAGCAATCAACAAAGACAAACCTGGCCTTTTTTGTTTGATCTGTAGGGTTCTACCCTACAAATTAAATAGTGCAGAACCCTTCAGATCAATTTAAATTGTTAGATTAAATATTAATTTGTGGCATTACAAATCCATTTCCCCACTGAGTGGAATTTATGCCTAAGGAAACATATTGCATTTACTATGGCAAAAGCGCTTTTTTTTTTTTTGGCTGTCCAGATTTTGTACATGTTCCTATTTATGAGATAGTCACCGACGTATCAAACACAATTTGAGTTATGCATTCAATCACTGATGCAAACAGATGTCATGGTCTGAAATGGCAAAATGTATAAACAGTACCAGTTATGCTTGCTTTTGCTTTAATCCTTCCCCAGGCTCTTGCTGAGATAGACTGAGGCCTACTCCATCTGAAATACTGAGCTAATGCTCCGCTTAAGAGAGAGACTGCCAATTTTAAATGTGACTTAGAAGTCAGAGCAATCTGTGCAGCTTTTAAGGCTGCTGCTTCTTTCTAAATTCATATGTATGATTTGTTTGCTATAGCCAAGAAGAGTGTGTGTTACAGACAGTTACTACTCCTCTGTGGCCCATCTGCAGTGTGTGGGATGAATAGCTGCTAAGAGGATGACAGAGACGCTGCCTGATCTGGGGCCTAGTTCCACCATCCTTACTTAAATTGGCCAGTTCTTTATTCGCCACCAGTCCCATTGATTTTGGTGGTCACTCCTGTGAAATCAGGAGGAGTTTCACCATTGATTTAAGTGGGAGCAGGAATGAGCTCATAAGGTACAGTTATGCTGGATTGCAAGGTGTAATTTCCATCTTGGCTAAACAGTACCCACGTTAGTTGAGAAACAGAAGACCGTCTGTGGCAATGCAAGCAACAGGAGGGGCTACCCAAACCAAAGACATGCCTAGGGTTCCAGATGGATCATACTTGGCTTGCACACCTCTAGAGCTACGTTTCTATTTTTAGAGCTTGTAGCTTGATCCCATCTACTCAGGCTGGACGTGTCACTTCCTGCTCCACTGTAGACAGACCCTCAGTGACGTATTCTTCAGGTGACACAAGGGCGGTAGAATCTGGTTCTTCGAGCTTGCCATTTTCAGCCATGGTTGCCAATAAGGGGCTGTTTTCTTACTAGAGAGGAGAGGCACTGATTAAAACTTGATATTAAAAAAAGTCATTCATAGGGAAATCTGTTGGTGCTTCGGAGCTGGGGAGGCTCCCATGGGGGCTGAAGGTTTGCCTCCTCCAGCCCTACATTCACCCCCCCCCATGCATGGAATAATGCTGGAGAATGTTTATAACCTTGGGGTAGGCGAGTCCAAGTATATTGGACTCCCTGAAAACTGAATGCAAAATGGTACTGGGACATTTGGACCAACGGTAATGTCCAAAAGCTGTTTCTGATGTCAAGGACAGTAAACCACGCAGCCTCTTGATCAAAGAACTTGATGAGCTCAGGCACTGAGCTCTTGGCCACTGTAGGGGCACAAGTGGGTGTAACTTGGCCACTGTAGGGGCACAAGTGGGTGTAACCTGATTCAGATGTCTGTAATCAATAGTGAGACATCAGGAATCATCTGTTTTTTCACAGGCCAAATAGAAGAAATGGCAGTGGAAGTACATCTATGTAGTACTCCGTGTGCTACAGCAGATTTGATAGTCTTTTCTATATATGGTATGGCTTGGTCTGCGTAAGGATACTGTCTTTGGGCTGGTACATCTCCTCCATCAACAACAACAGTGATTGCCACATGATCACAATCATGTTCGGGTTTAGCAAAAACTTCTGTATGCCCACAAAATAAAGCCTGTAACTCAGGTTGGTCTGCCTGATTGCCTATTATTTTGTGCAAGTTATATCCCTCACTTTCAGATTTCTCTGCCAGAGACACCATACCACATTCTGATACAATTATTGATGGGTAATCCTCTACCTGTTCTACAGTAAAACACAGCAACTGATTAGCCACGTCAAGAACACATCCCTGCTCAGATAGGAAATCAGATCCTAGCAAGCTATTTTCCAGCTCTGCTAACTTCAGGCCCCTATATGGGGTCTAACCTTATAACTCTGTTGAAGGACACGCCCACTCAAAGGTCTAGGGTTATTACATGGGTGAGAATCATTTTGCCAGCTTTGGTACCTAGGGGATTTAGAAACATCTTGGAGATTCCTGAGTCCTCACAGTGGGATTAGCTTGTGGATCCCAAAGCGTGGCAACAGGGGATCCATGCCAACATATTTTAAGGCCTCCTTGGGAATGGATCTTGACTAATAGGGCCAATTCCTCCTTCAAAAACGTGCCATCATTTATATGTATATTAACCTTTTCCTGCAGATGAGGAAAGGTATTATTGACCAATAGACTAACATATTGGGGTCATTTGTTTCCTCTTTCATGTGACTGTGCCATGCTGCACTTAACCGCAAATGCAATTCATGTGGAATCTCATTGGGTCTTTGCTTTAAATTGGACAAGATGGCCACTTCAGCTTGCCCTGGGCACTGGTTGTGTTCCAATAGGCTTACAGTTTCTTCAAAAGATTTTTCTCCTACCCTATACTCAGGAGGTAGGGTACTCCGTAATACTCAATATATTGTGAACTGTAGGATTTTAACCCAATAGTCCCTTGGTACACCAAACACCTGTGCTATTTCTTGCACACACTGGGCATGCACTGCAACTGAAGAATCCTCCATCATCTGTACATGCTTACCTACCAAATTTAGGGTCTTAATGTCTATAACAACTGCTACAAGAGAACCTGAAACAGAATCTGGAGTTCTCCTCCCCGAATCAGTTTCTGAATTTATAGTTTCTAGACTTAGACTTTCTAAAGTATAATCTCGGGCTCTCTTACCTGCATCTCTCTTTTTCCTTTGCTCCACTCATCTCTTCTTTTGTGTCATCAGTTACCTCCTGTGGTGTCACACTAGGGCCTTCATTTATTTCCTGCAGATCACTGACAGCTGCTGCACTACTAACTTCCTCCTTCAGCTCTCCCTGGAGTTCCTAAGAATCAGTCTCCATCTTGGCTGATAAAGGTATTGTATCAGCCTGAACTAACACTCTTGTCTTCCTTCTAGTGGTTGGATCCACCAGTTGCTTTATTTCAGTTGGCTCCATAATAGCAACAGGAATAGAACTGATCCTGTAACTTGTCTCCTGTCTCTCTCACTATCTGTCTCCTTTTGCTTCCTTTGGAGAATAACTGATCACTCCTCCAACACTACATTTAATCGATTTGTTAATTCCCTAATAACCGTATCTTTCTCCTCCAGAATTTGCTGGGTTTTCTCAAATAACTCCAATTTCCTATTCAGTTTTTTCCCTAGTGCACTGCTTGCCACAAGTAGAGATTTGATGGCTGTTCCTTTCAGCAGTTTAGCCTTTTGTGTCTTCTGCTTTGTTACTACATCAAGCACCTCATTTACAAAACCCCATGGGTTACAATGCTCAGAGATTATCTTGCTGTCTCTTAATTGCACTAACCCTCCTCTGTGTTCTTGAATGTGTGTTCTGGTAAAGTTTTCTTAAAGCCATACTGCAGATGACTCCTACATATTCTACTCTTGCCCTTATGCTACTCATCTTAACACACAAAATACAACTGTACGTCTAGACTACAGAGCTTTTCCAGGATACCAGAGGTATCCTGGAAAAGCTCTGCCATGTCCAAGGAATGCGTCTGCTTTTCCAAAAAAAATTCAGGAAAGCAGATGTGCTTTTTTGGCATCTCTGTAAACCTCATTTTACGAGGAAGAAAGGGATGTTCTGAGAGAGGGCTTTTCCCAACATTTGGCCCCATGTAGATGGGCCAAATATCGGAAAAGCCTCTTTTGGAAGAAAAGTGGAAAAAGATATGCAAATTGCAGTTTGCAATTTGCGTATCTTTTTCTGACTTTTCTTTGTAGTATAGACACAGCCTAAGACTTCACTAGTGGCTAGCCTATATGTTAAACTGTGTTAACACTATGCTTATTCTAACACTCTAAACTGAAGGTGTCCCTTCATAGAAACAATAAGAAAACAATACCTACCCCAAACAGTTTTCATGCTTATTTCCATGAGTCTCCAAAGAAAACAATAGAATGGGTGGGGGCGAGTCCCCACTATCTTCCCTCTATGGCTCTTAGCTAATGGAGAGACTATTCCCCTGTGAGGACCTGCCAAACAGTTGGGGGAAACTGAGGCAGTCAAATCAAGGGTGCAACCTAGGAGAACTGAGGGTACTAAACAACTTGAACCCTGTAAGTTCTGAGATATGCAGCCTCTCTGGTGGCTCTAAGTCTTTCTAGTAGCTTATTTAAAACAGAAGTCAGCTTCTCCCACTGCCAGTAGGGCAGTGCTCCATACTGCTGCTTATCTACTTGGTACCAGATAACTTTAACCCTTCAATAACAATGCCCCCTAATGCACATATCACTTTAAACAATAATAATACTCTCCCTTGCAACATTTAACTACAAAACTCTAGCCAGGAAAGGAAAAACCTGTAAGTCAAACCACAAGAAACTGGGACCATTGCCAAGAAGTAGCCACAGGAAATAAAGGTTTCTGTGCTTTAAGACCGTCAGCTCAGAGACCACGTCAAACCCAGCCTTTGCTTTCTAACACTGATTCTTTCACTTTTTTCCCACAGGTAAGATTCCAAAGAATCTAAAATGCCTGGAATCTCTAGAAATTCCTGTCACACGCTCCTTGAATCTCCTGGCTGGCTCGCCAGGCTGTAGCCTGATTTAAGAATGGTAGACATTATTAATTTGGATAGTTTGAGTTATAAGCTCACCAACTGAACTGATCAGAAGATAAGGTTCTTGACCCAGAATCAGGCTGTATACCAAGGACCTTCAGGGGTATAACAGGATGTTCACACAGACAGAATAATTTAAAACTTTATTAAAATATATGGAATAGAAATCAAATAGCGATTTGAGTAATACAAAAAATCAGGTTTACAAATACAGTATTATTAGCCTACAATACATGTGACATTATTTCTGTAAGCAGTGGTTAGTATCTCACATCTATTCTTGATAACCTGGTGACAAGCGATGAAGAACGAGCCTTGCTCTAGTATGCCATGACAAATTCAGGTTTCTCAGCTCTCGAATGAGAGGTGCAGCGACTAATGCTAAGAACTTATTGAAGCTAACTTAATTTACTTAATTGGTAGACCTAAATCTAGATTAAACTAAGAATCTATTGGAAAGACAAAGTTTAAAGAATAATCTTAAGTCCTCCTGTTTTTCTTCTTTCTTTTTTCTTTTATTTTCTCCTATCTTCTCTATCTTTATTCCTTCTTATTCTCTCAAACTAAAAGGCTCCTAGCAACCTGTATTATAAGCATAGAAGCTTGGGTCTTCCTTCTATGTCCAAATTTTAACTTCCTCACCCCCAAACTCTAAGGGTACAGTAACTCCATAGGCTGGATACATGTAACATGTTTGTACATGTTGATGAAATGTGCATACATATTCATGATATTAGATCATTCTCACCTATGTTAATTTTTGTGTTATTTTTGGTCTTCTTGTGGTGTACTTGTTCAATTTGAGAGTATTCTTGGAAGTCTCCACGCAAAGTCACTTTATCTTACTATCTGTCCTGGTGAAAGGTCCTGAACATATGCAAATTAACTGTGCTATCTGGGTGAAAGGTCCCAGACAAGAACTACTAACTTTGCCTTAGCTTCAAATACGGGATATAGTCTGTATCCCTCTTTTTTAACGCCAAATTACTTTAATACAAACCTATAAACCTACTATAACAAGACAATGTTGCTCTAAACAAAAACTTGCTGCTATAATGACAAAACATTTTGTTTCTGATATTTACATAGGAAGGCTCTGTCAACTTGCCAATGCTTCATAAATATATAAAGAGCTAAAACGTAAGGGGCTCTGAAAGCAGCCTCCAACAGTTCCGCACAAGGACAATCATCCCTTTCCCTGACAAAGGCAACGTAAAGACAAGACAGAATCTTTTGGAGATTTGTATGTACCTCAATTTCTTGTTTCTCAACTGAGATATGAGCTCACCCCTTGCAGAAGGCCATGCACTCCTTTAGTACTTAAGTGGGCAGAAGTACTTTTGTATTGGACCTCAGCGCAGTAGTATAATTCACTGCAAGAATGGAGCAAACAGGTAAGGGGAGGCGGCCAGACTGAATATTTATTCCCCGAAAGGCTGAGTGCAAGCATGAGCAGCGTAGGGGAGAGGCCAGGGGCTAGAACTGGCCGCCTATGCTGAAAGAGTTCAGAGGATAGCACTGTAATAGTTGACAAAAAGAGCCTCAACCTTTCTGAGCTCTTGTTGAACCAGGGAAGCAGGCTAGGCTTTTATTTTGAGGTTCAAAAGGACTGATTCTTAAATAATTGCCCAACCGAGGGAACACATACAGATGATTTAATGCTGAATGATCAGCTATTAGAACAATGCACAGGCTAATTCACTAAGTACCAAGTCTGTATATGATCATGCCACACACACCCTGGGTTCTCACCACCTGATTAGTGAGGGCAGGGGGAGGGAGTAGTCTATTAATTTGTAGTTGAAGGGACATGCTAAAAGTGATAGGGGATCCAGGAACTCCTGATTTCCAATCACAGCTCTAACACTCTATGGCTTTGCTCATGGTCCATATGGCTAGTTCATGTGCACCAAGCTGACAGGCTATAGATTTTCAGGCTAGTTTCTCAAAAGGACTTAGAAGCCTAAGTGCCTCAATCCTAAAATCAGATGCCCTCGCCCCCGGGAATGGACAAAATCACCACCAAATGTTCAGGTGCCTAAGCTTGCTTGCCACTTAAGTTTTTGTAGTAAAGTTCCCTACGGGACTGTGTTTCTGCCTGTGAACATGTGCATGGCAGCCCCACACCAAGCATCCAGACAACTAAGTCTCAGAGCAGGGCAGGAACCAGAGAGTAACAGAGGTTCCTCCACCTACCTCATCAGTGAAACCTGATCTTGTAAGCAGGCTCACAGCCCAATTGCTAGGTGAGGCCTGAAGAGAGCAGGTGCTCCCTGAGGGCACTTTTAGCACTGTTGTTGGATACACACCGAGGAAAACCCACATTCAAGTCCCCTCTGTGCTGGAGGGGAAGAAGGGATTAAATCGAGGACCTGCCAGCTCTCAGGTGAGTGCCAAAACTGTCAGGCTATGGGCTGTTTTGATGTAGGGCTCTCTGTGTCTCCGGTTGAAGCTGTTCCACTGTGAATAAATAATGAAAGACTCCTTGGGCAGGGAGTCTTAGCTTGGTGGTGAGGGCACTCAGCGAGGAGATGGTAAAAATCAGGATCTAGACCCCCGCTACCTTTCTATCATTATTTAACCTCAGTGAAACAACTTCAACAAAGAAGATCTGAGGAAGCTCCATATCAGAGTATCCCAAAGCCCAGTGGTTAGAGCACTCACCTGAGAGATGACTCCTCTTCAGGTGCAAGGGAGGGACTTATCCAGAGACACCCTCCCTCAGTTCATTGCAGCTGAGTACCCTAACTGCTGGGCTAAAAATTACCAGGGAAGTCATCCTCCCACCCCTCCACTCGCCTCTTGTAAAAATGGCAGAGATAGCTAACCCCCAAAGCGAGTTTACTGCCAAGAATCCCAAACAAATGCAGCAGATATCAATCTCCCTCAGAGGGCCAGGGTTAGGACACACCGCTTGCATTGGCATCTCCTATTGGCTAGCGTAAGTCCGGAGTTGTGCAGCATGCTGGCATCTGTTAATTGTCTTCTGAAGTACCTGTCTCCCTCCATTCACTATAAAGCAACCTTTGCACCAAACTTGTGAATCCCAGTGATTTTCTAATGTGCCTAAAACTTAGGCATGGGGAAGTGGCACCATGCTTGTGACTCTAGCTCTTACACCCCAGCTTGCCACACATGAAATATCTGTGTGGACAAGCTCTAAGTGTAAGAAGAGGCACAGTAGATGTACATCATGAACAGATGACAGAAACACTATTAAATTACTAGCTATTCTATTAAATTAATAAAATTAGAGGAACTTTAGATAATTTATCAAATTAACAACACTTGAAATATTTAAAATCAGGACTGAATGTCTTTCTCAAGAGATGCTCTAGCTCAAAGCAGAAGTTAAGGAGTTCCTACAGGAATTATTCGGTGAGGGGTTTTTTGGCCTGTGCCACAAAGGAAGTCAGACATAATGGTTCTTTCTGACCTTAAAAGTCCATGAATTTATAAACCCTCAAACACAAGTGGCTGATATGGTTTCCACGGTCTAAGGTTAACATATACAAGTGTGAAAATGTTGAATGTCATTTAAACAAAAAAATATGGTCTCTCACATTCCCCTGGATTATTATGATGACAGTGTTTATAGGGCTCTTTAAATACAGCAGTGCTCCTGTGCTCAGGAGCAGGAATATATTATTCATTTTTAGGGGTGTCCCCCCCCCATTGAACCTATAGATGCCAAAGAATTAATGATAAATACAGGTGGTTGAAAATGCCCCAAGGACCAAGCTGCGTCTTTGATGTTTTGATCAAATGTTGTAAAGGGCAGTTGGATCTCCAAGTGAAAAGCAAAAGAATGAAGATACTGTGTGAATTTCATACTGACATTTTTGCTGTATCCATACAAAAGCTGCATGTGCACATCAGTCTCTTTTTTGCTAGATAAACTCCAAATATCACTTCTAAAGGACACAAGCAACATGTGTGAGATTCTGTTAGAAGGTTACAAATAAAAAGTAACCCATATAAATACTTAATAGAATTGCTTACAAAACTTTTCAAAGGCAGATGTAGTACTCTGTGTCTTTTGCTAGCTGTTTGTGAGTGTTCCCAAGTCACAAGTGCATGAACATTAATTGTGGTAAATTGAGAACACTAAAATGAATAAATATTCCCATTTGAAAATATCAGTCTCTCTCAGTAGATATTTCCTCATGAGCCTCTAACACAGCCAACAAAACCAGCTAAAGTAGCATGCAAAATAATCTCTTACTTCAGGTATTAGCAGAAAAAAGCAATACAGAAGTCCATTAAAGACTAACTACAACTTAATAGTCTTAGACTGAAAAATATCCTTTAGTTTCCTCATGCCACATAATGAAGCAAATAGCATAAGTGCCAGATACTCATTTGTCATGATTCATTTTACATTGTGCAGCTGAATGACATTCGAGGTTTATTACTATTTTTCCCCACTGAAACATTTAGCAGCACTCTTAATGTTTTCTTTTGAGCAAGCACTGAATCTCAGATACTCTTTTTTTCGGATTTGTGTATATTCGCGAGATAAGAGCACAACTGGAAACAATCAAAGCTCATATGCTACAGTTGAGGTTGGTTGAACCTCCATAACCTGAGATTCTCTGGTCCAGCAACATCCAGATGTTGTTGGATCAGAGAGCCCCCAGTGCCCGGGAGTGCAAACCCCATCCCTGGGGAGTCCTGGTCGGGCAGAGGAGAAGTGGGGCCACACGGCTGGGGAGCACCGGCCAGGCAAGGCAGCAGCAGGACAGGCGAGCCTCGTCTCAGGCGGGGATCTCCAGTCAGGCAGGGGGAGAACTGGGGCTGCGACAGCTAGGGAGCTTCGTCCTGGGGAGCTCCAGCAGGCCAGTGTCCAAGTCCTGCAGCCTGGAGCCCAGTTGCCAACTGCAGGGAGGGGAAGCATCCTGGGATGCCGGGGACAGGAGACCTCCCCATATCCAGCAAATTCCCTCATTCAGGACGGGTTAGATCCCAAGGGTGCCGGACAAGGGTGGTCCAACCTGTACTACATCTTGAGGAGATTTTGCAGCATACTTCATGGTCCAAAAAACTAATTAGTAACTGTAGAATTAAAAAAAAAAAAAGTGTGTGTCTTTAAAAACAACTCTGCCATTTTCTGTCTCTGACTTGGAAACCATTCAGCAAGTTAGTGGAGGATTAACTAAACACAGTTATTAGCAGGGGACAGATGTGGAATGCTTCACCATAAATAGACAGACACAGTCTCACTAGCTGGGAGGAGAGCTTTCTGGGGGAAAAGGGCTGTGAAATAATCAATGTGTGTTCCCAAAGGCTGATGGCTATTTTTGGCAAAACCCATCTTATTGTTTAGTCATGTGACATATCTGTGCTCCCAGGTCAGTAGAGGAGAGAAAGGAATGAGGTGTACTTCACTGCAGAGAGTGTTGCTAGTGGAATGGCTTCCCATGGTTTTTACAAGGGTCTGGCTGTGGGACCTCAGGTTTCTTTCAGACTTAAATATGAACCAGGCCTTCGGTAATTATTTGTCTCCACACGAAATTCTCATGCACCATGAGTGTTTTACTGTGACAATATCTGTCAATATTAAATGTTATTTTGGAGCTATTCTGTGGTTTGATTCTCTAGTTTTTTATAAAACACTTTGCAGCAAGGAGTTTGAGTACTCTGTTGAAATTAAATTGATCTTCTGATTAAAGGAAAACTTCGCCTGGATTAGGTATGAAAGGTACGCTAGACCACTTGAACCAGATCTTGGCTTCTGCGCTTTTCAGGAATTCTGTCTTCTTTATGGGAGCTAAGTCACTGCAGTGTTTGAACGCATCATGGTCTAATGTATTTACCCTCACAACAATCCTGTGTAGGAAAGCACCAGTCTCACCATTTTACAGAGAAAGAATTGAGTCACAGAAAAACTAAGTGACTTGCCCAAGGCATAGAAGGAGTTGAATTCAGGTGTCATGGCCCAGGATAGACTGCTAACTATTGGCCCATTGTTTCTTTTGGGATCCAGAGGATAAAGGAGGGTGGATTACTGTGATCATGAGAAGGAAATGGCTTTAAGGAGGCAGTATAGGGCTAGTGTAAAAGCCCATTCATCAGTTTCAGGGCCCAATGCTGGACTTTCTGGAGGAGCTTGGGGTGGAACTCTTGAACCTCTGTATTCCTGAAGGAAGAGGGAAGATGTGCCATGATATTTCCTAGCTGGTCTCTTCGTGGAGCTTGGGAAAAGTAGTGCACATGGTGGCTTTATATCACTGCTTTTGTGACAGACACGGAGGTGCTACTATGACTCAAGACTGGACCACAAAGACAATTCTTTTATAGCAGGGTTTTTGTGGAAACCATTTTACTTAAGCAAAATGTGTACCTTTCTAATTCCCACCCTCAGTCCCTTTCTCTGAATGTGGGGGAGCCTTCCTAGAAGAGCAAACAGTAAGTCTGGGAAAAGACCAGAAGAGTGGTTGATTCATAACAGACAATGGCAATGTTCATAGCTTTGTTTTAATAGGTATATTCTTACTGTGGCCTTTATGTATGTGAAAATACACTGCAATATAAACAAGACCAGACCCATCATGACAGCATTTCTCTGTCAGAGTGCTGTACCAAACTGAAAACCTAATTAAATGTGCGAGCAGCTAGCATTGGAAAGATTTGCATTGTGCCCCCTCTGAGTGAACTGTGTATCTCTTTTAGAATTTATTACTGTGTGTCATTGCACAGCAGATAAATAATTTTTCATATAGTTTAAGTCTCTACTGAGAATCCCTAAACTGCCCCTGAAAAGATATAACATACAAGGGCACAGTAGTCTTACAACGGCAGTCTCTCATTTTTTCCTGGTGTAATTTTCTATGCTTTAAATTGAGAACTTATCATGGTCTCCATCAGCATTCTCTGCATCAGTCAAAAGAAGTAAAGCATCATTTGCATATAGACATGTTTCATTGTTATCCCAACTTTTATACTCCTCACTGGCTGATACGCTTCCTGTCCTGAAATCCTCTCCTTAGCAAAGCAAAAAAATTCAAAAGCCAATGTAAATAGCAGAGATAAGGACAGCCTTGTCTAGTACCCATTTATTTTAAAATGAGGTTGACGGACAGTCCCTACATGAGTATGTCATCAGACCAGTATATAGTAGTCCAGTGAGCCTATGAACTGCAACTGGAATTAGGAATGTAAAATTTCAATTAATTGGCTAATCGAATAGTTGATAAAAACAACAAATGGTCTGGTAGCACTTTATAGACTAACAAAACACGTAGATGGTATCATGAGCTTTCGTGGGCACAGCCCACTTCTTCAGATGACCAGAGTTATGAGTAGGGGATATGAAAACTGGAAACAAATAGGAGAGGGGAAGAGAAAGGAGAGATGAAGGGGGTTGGGGGGGGGGGGAGAGAAACAGGGCATCATTAAGTATCTGGAGAACGGGTACTTAAACCTAAGCAGATAAAGATCAAAGTCAATAAATAGATTGCTGAGACAGGAAGGCTACTGCTCAGAAAGCTGTTAGCACCTTCAGTGGTAGAGTCCCCACCCAGCTGTATCTCGATTGATGTGATTTGCATCAACTATTTGATTAGTCGATAAGGGCGTGTCTGCCTTTGAAGTGTAGCAACAGCTTCAGGGTTGTTGCTACACTTCAAAGACAAAAGCACTACGGGGAGCACTGGGCCAGCTGGAGACTCATGCAGTCTCCTTCTGACCCCGTGTTCCATGTGGCACTGCCACTTTGAAACTCCACAGGGAGCCTAGCGTCAGGCTCCCCACAGAGTTTCAAAGTAGCAGTACTGCATGGAGCCTGGGGTCGGTCAGTCAGTCAGTCAGTCCCTCATGGAGCCGAGGAGTCCCCAGCTGGCCCTGGGCTGCATGCAGCATTTCAAAGCAGCAGTGCCACGTGGAGCCTAGGGTCTGGCCCTGGGCTCCATGCAGCGCTACTGTTTTGAAGCACCCCCTCCTCTTTATCCCCTTTGCTGCCTCTTTCTGATAGAGGCAGCAAGCAGCAGAAGCAACTAGTCGACTAGCATGTCGACTATCCGATAAGCAATTGTTTACCAGAGAGTCAACTAGTCATTCACATCCCTAACTGGAATATTCATCTTATGGATACATGTGGTTATGTATGATGATACTGAGCTTAGTTTGTCTTGATTGTATATCCTACCTTATTTTTACAATTTGTTGGAATTAAGACTCCGCTTATGTTTGACTTTAGTGTTTGCTAACACTTATTCCCTTCACCACAGAGCACTTTTGATTAAACTATAGGATATCACCGTTTAGTGGTTTAAATGTTTGTAATCTGCCCATTTAGCTGTATACTGTGGGCCCCTTTAATTTCTACCATTTTGAAAGAGGTAACCATTTCTTGAAGAGTTGCCTAGTATAGAGATAGGAAACAAGTTTTAAAAATGGGCAGACTGATTCTAAAGGGAAGAAATGTGTGCAGTGTGCAATTATGAAAAGACAAAAGGGACTGCCTTCATTAAAACCCAATCAAATAGCAATGGCATAATTAAAAGCTGCTTATTCCTTGCTTCTAATGTTACAAGTTTCCTTCAAATTCTGTTGATCTTTATATTATGCCCTCAGGCTGGTATGTACTATGGTTATATGCCTCAGTGTTAGAAATCTATGGACCAGATTTGCTGTGCTTCCTATATTATCATCTTCCTCCGTGGCTTGACCCCTAGAGGGTTGAGATTGAGAGTGACTCTTTTCAGTACTTTTGAAATAGCAGGCAGGCATGGTTTTCCTCCTCCTCCCTTCTTTGGCTGTCAGTTAAAAATTTTGCACATTCCTAATGATGTATAGTTCAATAACATCCTGTATGACTTGACATTTGAATAGAATTGCAACTAGTTAGGAGGGTTTCTTCTCGGCAATTTTGGGTACTTGCCTGACCTGCATTACGTGCCCTGAAGGTCAGCACTATGGCCATCCTAAGCTAAAAGTTATCAGAGAAAAATTATAGGCAGGGTTTCTTATTAAAGTGATATTTCTGACTCAGCAAATTCAAAAGGTTTAAGAATGAAATTTAACTGTGCTAATCTGCCTGGTGATTAATTTTTTTTCATTATCATCAGCTACAACAGGAAAAAGTCATTGGAACAAATGATCTCAATAATAGCAATAATCTCGTCTGCCTAACGTGATCCATTTGAACTGTCATTAAGGCTAATAAATATTGCAGTAGAGGTCAGGCAGTGACAAGCTTCTGAACTGCAGCTAATTGTTGTAGAACATTTTTGACATAAAAATATGGGGAAGTAAATGTTTGTGGAAAGGAGTGAGCTTTTATGCAGCACTTTTGATCTCTTCAGTTGCTGGCTACCACATTAATTGTATCTGTTCCAACAGCTTCTGCTAATAAAGTGAGTCATTAACTGGCCCTTCAGGGCTCACTTATTCTCCTTATGAAGAAAAGTAGCACTCGGCATGGGGAGGAGGCTCACCATGCGTGTGACAGTGCTGGGAGCATTAAGCTTGCCAGTAGCACAGAATGGATTATGCTGGGCAATGAGGCTTGCGCTAGTTGTGTAACAGGTGGATCGAGACTTCCCCCTTCACAGACTTGATTGTATAATGGAGATGATGGGGCTATGGTGCTACCTATCAACCCACAAACTTCTGTGACTAATACCACGGCAGGCTGTGCTCATTTAACCCCCTGCTGCTTAATGGGGACAGGCAAACTGCAGCTGCCTCTTGCACAAGTGCAGTAGGACCAAGGGTATCAGCCGAGCTGGAGCGGCCACAGGCTGGTGTTGAGACACTGAGAATCCCGCAGGAAGGAAGTGTGTCTGGGCCGATTTGGTGTATAGTGGAGGAAAGTGATCTATTTACATAGAGCCCAGAGGGGGTGGGAGTAGTACATGGGCTTACTGCTAATGCTTTTTCCTTGAGAGCAAAGGTGAAAGTAAGCCAGCATGGCACACCGGTAAGAGAGTAGCTGGCTGGGGGCAGTGACTCTGGATCCTGCCATTCACCAGTAAGGTTCCCCATGCCAGTGCTAGGCATGGGCGGCTTACCCCTCCCCTTCTGCCTCCCTCCCTCCCCTTGTACCCTCCTTGGCCACAGGAGACCAACCAGCCTCCTGGTCCCCCAGATGTCTAGGAGTCAGGGGGTGAGGCCCCAGTCCTGGGGGGCCTGAGCCAGCACCCATATCTCCTGGGCCACACAGCCAGAGCAAACCCAGGGTGCAGCCCTGAGATCCAGTGGCTGGGTAGTTGCTGCACCCCCAGCCCTGAGTTTTCCACACACCCCTACACCTGCCCTAATTCCTGCACCTGCTCCACAACCCAACTCCATGCTCTGAGTCCCTGGCACTTCTCCTCACACTTCAATTTCTTATGGCCTGGGTACTGTTGTATTGCAATCCCCCAACCCCTGCCCTGGGGCCCCCCTTAAGGGGGGTTGCAGTAAGAAATTTAAGTTTGAGAGCCAAACTATAATCCAGTACTGCCTGCCATGCAGTGTGCATAATACATACCCCTTCTCTTAAGATACACAAGCCTAACACTAGACTTTATGCTGGCTTCATTCTTCACTCTACAAAGAAAAAGTAATTGAAAGAAAATAAAATTCCTTTAGATCTCAGCTGAATCCAACTATGTCACATGTACTCAAACTATAAAGTATAGATGAATGAGCAGAAGCATAGTTGTACATCAGTGTTGTTCCATCTGGTCTCTGTCTAGAACAAGAAATTCTTTGACTAAGCTCAACAACAAAGCAAGTAGCTTACCAAGCAGCTTAACCTATTTGGAAAAAGCTCCATGTATGTTTACACTATAAGATCATTTGGAAATTAAAGTGGTGTACAGTTGCAGTAAGTGGTGTTGTATGCAAAGAGCACACACTGACTCTGATCTTTCTTTGCTGCCAATTGATTTCCAAGTGGAAGTTGGTTTTGCTTGTTTAGAGACATACACTCTTCCTTATGTGATTCCATGGCTTTTGTGATCATCCAAGTTTGTTGTCCATTGGTTTAAATAAGGTAGACTTAGCTCTTGCCCATGCTTCTCTGGTCATTGGTGCTGAGAAGGGCCTTGATGCAAATAACTGGAGAGACTGGTAAAAGTATGAACAATGTGAGATTTTTTTAAAACTAGCATCTGAGCACCTTACAATGGTCTAATGCTTTTAGTCTCAACCATCCCAGGGGGTGAGAAACTGAAATGCAAAGAGATTCACAGATGAGGTAGTGAACTGAATCCAGATGGCCTATATGAGTGTTAGTTACATAAGAACATAAGAACATAAGAACGGCCGTACCGGGTCAGACCAAAGGTCCATCTAGCCCAGTATCCTGTCTGCCGACAGTGGCCAGCACCAGGTGCCCCAGAGGGGGTGGACCGAAGACAATGATCAAGCGCTTTGTCTCCTGCCATCCCTCTCCAGCCTCTGTCAAACAGAGGCCAAGGACACCATTTTATCCCCTGGCTAATAGCCTTTTATGGACCTAACCTCCATGAAATTATCTAGCTTCTCTTTAAACTCTGTTATAGTCCTAGCCTTCACAGCCTCCTCTGGCAAGGAGTTCCACATGCTGACTACACGCTGTGTGAAGAAGAACTTTCTTTTATTAGTTTTAAACCTGCTACCCATTAATTTCATTTGGTGTCCTCTAGTTCTTCTATTTAGGGAACTAATAAATAACTTCTCTTTATCGGCCCTCTCCATACCACTCATGATTTTATACACCTCTATCATATCCCCCCTCAGTCTCCTCTTTTCTAAACTGAAAAGTCCCAGTCGCTTTAACCTCTCCTCATATGGGACCCGTTCCAAACCCCTAATCAATTTAGTTGCCCTTTTCTGAACCCTTTCCAAGGCCAAAATATCTTTTTTGAGGTGAGGAGACCACATCTGTACACAGTATTCAAGATGTGGGCGTACCATAGTTTTATACAGGGGCAGTAAGATATTCCGGGTCTTATTTTCTATCCCTTTCTTAATAATACCTAGCATCCTATTTGCCTTTTTGACCGCCGCTGCACACTGTGTGGAAGTTTTCAGAGAACTGTCCACGATAACTAGGTCCATGAGACCTAGTTACTAGGTCTCAATCATATCTGACCCAGCCAAAGCAGTAGGATGAATTACTCCTGGCAAGAGCCACATGAGGATTTAGGTGCTCAGTTATCACATGGGCTGGAGAGACTTCAGCTCAGATACCCACTTAGCCCCATTCAAAGCAGGAACTTGAACTCAGCTCTCCCAGGTAAGTGCCCTGGCCCCTGGTCTATTGAGTCATTCTCTCTGTTTGTCCCCTTGAGTATTTAGGTAATTCATACAAAATAGAACAGCTTCCACAGCGGAAATCGAAAGACTCACCATGGAATACTCCACAACCCAAGAACATCTAGAATTCTGGAGTGTCCAAGTCTTTGCTATGCATTCAGTAAACAAATATATAACATCAGGAGTATGCATGCGATAAAGTACGTCCATTACAGAACAAAACAAAGGGGCAAGGTTAAGGCTGGGTGGGTGGTGTAGTTGCAGTATCACCAACTAACAATTTTATCATAAGTTCTACAATATTTATTTTTTCCTTAAAGCTCCAACTGCTTTAGTCAGGTGATCACAAGAAAATCCTGTGGGGGAGGGGGTTTCTAGCTCTCCTGCTTGTGGGGGAAGGCTTGAAAATGTAACCCAAGTACAAAATGAAGACTCAGAAGGCAAATGAATAGAACCCAATTTTTTTGTTTAAAAATCTCGATTGGATGGTTAGGGTTGGCAATGCTCACGTTAGGTGTACTAATGAAGGATTCCATGATGGCTTAGAACTGGCAGGATCCCTTAATTGCTCATTTCCAGATATGCTAACACTGTGTATTCTTGAAACCCTGGCGGGCTGCCATTTTTGTATTGCCCACTTCTGTGTTAGAGGAATACCATGGCAGCACTGTCAACCTTTTTAATTGGCATACTAGAGCTCTCAGAGAATTGGGAGTGCCATTTCAAGTATGGCAGGGACTTGCAGAGGTGTTGGATCTGCCCCCGGAGTGAGAGGTCTGGGGAGATATTGGAGTGTAAGTCCAACCACCACCAGCTCCTGTCCTGTGTGACCGGCCTGGTTCTCTCTCCAGCCCATTGGTAGCTTGCAGGCATGGTCTACCCCTTGCAACACTTCGCCCCCTTTCTACAGCTATACCTGTTAAGTTGTTTGTGCATTAACTTTTCGGTCAGATAATGAAAGAGAATTCAACTTTGCCTGGCAGCATTAGTTGATTTTATTTGTTGACACATCCATATGGTCTTTTATACATAGTTCTAGTACACTGAATTTCAAGCTCTCTCTCATTTAAATCAATTATTGCACCAAAGAATGAAGTTACAAAAATAATTTTTAAAAAAAAAAAACTAGTCACTACTTTTTTTCCCCAGTGCCCTGGGATTTTTTATTTTGTTTTCTTAAAAAGTAGCTATGGTTGATTGACTGCAATTGCTAACTGGCCTAGGAACCTGACATGCAAATTAAATTAGGGCTGTCAATTGTTGTTAACGCCCCTGATTAACTCAAAAAATTGTGATGAATCAGTTTTACTCACACTGTTGAAGGTAGATCTCAATTGAAATTTATTAAATATCTGATGTTTTTCTACACTTTCAAATATATGTATTTCAATTACAAGATAGAATATAAACTGTACAGTGCTCACTTATTTTATTGAAAATATTTCCACTGTAAAAATAGCATTTTTCAATTCACTTCATAAGTACTGTAGTGCAGTCGCTAGTGTGACTTACGAGTGTAGACTTCTTTGTTGCACAACTGCACTCAAACTAAAACAATGTAAAACAAAAGCCTACAACTCCACTAAGTTTTACTTCTTGCTCAGCCAGTTGCATAGAGAAACAAGTTTGTTTACATTTATGGGAGACCATGCTGTCCCCCCCCCCCTTTTTTTTTTTTAACGTCACCTAAAAGTGAGAACAGATGTGCACATGGCACTTTGTAGCTGGCATTGCAAGATATTTGTGTTCCAGATACGCTAAATATTCCTATGTCCCCTTCATGCTTCAGCCACCATTACAGAGGACATACTTCAGTACTGATGACACTCATTAAAAATGTGTTCAGTCACGAGTTGAATTAACTCCTTGAGGGAGAATTGTACACTCCTGCTGTTTTACCTGCATTCTGCCACATTTTATGTTATAGCGGTGTCGGATGATGATCCAGCACATGTTATTTTTAAGAACACTCACTGAAGATTTGACAAAACATAAAGATACAAATGTAAGATTTCTAAAGATAGCTACAGCACTTGACTTGAGGTTTAAGAACCTGACATGCCTTCCAAAGTCAGGCTGACATAAGCCACTTTGCATAGATAAAGCTGGACACGTGTCCACACTTAAATGTCTCCTGCCAACATGTGTGCCACATTAAAGCAACAGAGTTCCACCTCCCCTATTGGCATTAAGCCATAGTCGATGCATACTGAGGTAAATACAAAACAAGAGTAGCTCTGAGGTTCTACTGTAGTTGAATATTTCCGTGGTTCTGTCAAGGTGGCTGGTATACGGTTTTATGAGCAAGGGTGCTTCTTCCCTGCTCAGCCTGCAATAAAGCATTCCTGGTAATCCACTAGTGCTTGAGTAATCATAAAAAGTAGCCCTTTCTTCTGAGGCATACTTGTGGCAAGCTAGTTTGGTGCCAAATAGGGATGTGTGGCTTGTCTGTTGCTCTACCATAGTTTGGGAACCCCACAGCTGAAAATTCATCCATTGTGTTCTGCACATTGCCAAGAATCAAGTCCTGCACAGCAAGAACTATTTGCTGCCTGACAACTGCAACCACAGTGGATTTTCCAACTCTAACATGATTTCCCACTGACCAGGAGCAATCCACCACTGCAGGTTTCCATAGTACAGTCGCCACACACTACACCATTATCAGCGTAGCTCTCGTGCTGGTGTCCCTGAGCATCCAAAGGTTCTGCAGCCACTGCTCGTCATTCCAAGCTTTTGTTATGTGATCCCACCAGTCACTCCAAGTTTCTCAGGCCCAGAAGCAGCACTCCACCATCTGCAACTGCTCTGAGAAAGCTACCAACATTTTCGCATTGATTTGTTCCATGTCCCAGTGCAATCTGTCCTTCAAGACATCAACATGATCTCCACGGATGAGGCTGTTCTTCCAGCTCTGAACATCAGAAGATCACACACTGTGTGCTTACAACAATCCTGCATAGCTGTGCAGACTCCATGGTGCAAGGAAGGCCATGCAAGTTCATGGGATATTTAACAAAGGTGCAAAATTTATTGAGGACAGTAGGGGTTGGTAACAGTTGCATGCTAGGAAGTTAACCGCTTGTTTTCAGTCACTCCTGTGTAACTCGTTTCTGGTCCAGCATGCATTGCCAAAACTTCCCAAACCACAGTGTACCAGCAGGTTGCATGTGGGATACCTACCCATGGTGCACTAGCACAAGAACTCCTGATAAATACATGCATTGCCAACACAAGGAGCCAACTGTGCACAAGCAGTGTACTAACTGCAGCCCCTTAATGCTGACTTAACTGTCATCAACCAAAGTTTGTAGTGTAGACATGGCCTTACAGTGCCAAGCACAGTGGGGCCCTGATCTTTACAGAGGTTCATAAGTACTATAGTAATATCCAAAACAAGTCTTACCTACAAAACTGATAACTGGAAGTGTCTAATCCCCCCCCACACCCTCCCAAAGCATCTCCTCATCTTATTTTATTCTGTAATCAGCAGCTTCATTATGTTGACAAGGTCTTTGTGACTTCATACTTGTTCAGTGCTCTTTTCTAAAGGCTGGTCATAAAGGAGTTGCTCGGTTGTTTAGCCATCTTGGGCTTACTGATTTTTGCCTCCCTTGTTTTGTAATGGACCTGCTTCCTCTCTGGTGTTTCTTTTTATCTTTGCTGTTTTGTGAAAGCACATCCTGTTTCCCCTTTCTCTTTCAGAAACCACAGAGACTGTGGAGTTTTCAAATGGCTGGAAATGCATTTGAGGGTTTTGATCTATTCAGAAGCAATTCAGAGAATTAATCTCTTTCCATAGAACTAAGCAATTAGATTCAACATAGCGTTTGCGTCAGCCAATATCAAATTTTTGGATCCTGCACCAAATTTGTAGTACATGTTTTCTGCTGATCCAAAACTGTTAAGTCTGTCAAAGGCTTTCTGATCCACTTAAACATTTTCCACAAACCCAACTGTGAAATTTGTGTATGTGATCTTGCAACGAAGTGAAGCATTTCAAAGAAATACTGTGCGATAATTAAAATCAGTTCATTCTTTTCACCTTCAAGAAAAAGCAAAGCTAGTGAAAGGATCATTTTTAACATTAAAATTTTCTTATGCAGGAAGCTTTCAAAGTCTTCAGCAAATCTAAAGATAAAAGCATCAGACTATCCGAGAATTTTCTACTGATGCATCTTAAAAGGGTGTGAGGAAACTATAGGCATCTTCCACAGTCAGTAGGTAAAGCAGAATTTAAGCTTTCTTGTCTTTAAATATTGTAAGGCTTTTGCTATTGCAGCATCATAAGCACTCTTCTAATTGTCCCCTAAAAATCATACTATTAAGATTTCTCAAATTAGAACAGTAGTACAAAAAACTTGCAATATGCTTCTCGGGTAGTTTTATCTTATGGCTAAAATATGTTTTGAGATTTTAGAAACTACTGAAGCCTTGGTTTGTGTATATGCCATTTAAAGTTTGTCTAATGACAGACATTAGACAATCTGCAACCTGTTTTGAATCCCTGAGACAATAAGAAAGTTGTTTCTCAATATTAAAATTTAAGGTGAGGATTCAGAATTAAGTGAATTATTAATTCACTATCACCTATCCCATGTGTCAATTGCCACAGATGTATGTTAGAAAAGTATGCAAAGGAAAAGGTTCTGTGCAATCCTCTGTTATTTTCCTATCAGAAATTAAAATGAGTTCACCAAAGCACTAGAAACGTGAAAGGCCTGAATTAGTAATCAAAGTGTCTACCAACCGAAGGCCTGACATGCCCAGAATTGAGATTAATACAAAAAGATTCCTGTAGAAAATAATTTTTGCCAGTTTCTTTGGTCTACATTCAGTTATCATTCTAAGTGTTATTCTGCTGGTAGTAGTTCTCTGAAAAGGAAGCTCTGATATCAAAGATATTTCCATGAATTAGAGTATGTATTACCCATCATCATCATTGTGGCAATTCCCACCTGTTTCCATAGAGAAAAATGTGAGATCAGCAAAAGCACCTTTATGTCAGTAAAATTGTGTCTGCACTAGGGCTTTTGCCAGTATTGAAATATTGCAAATTCAACCACACCCCTAACAAACACCATGATACTGGTGAATTTCTAATGAACACTAGACCTTGATCTACCAAAAAAGTATACAGGAGCAGCAAAGAATTGTTTTCCAAGAAGCAAACCCTATAATGGGATCTAGACAGAGTCTAGTCATGATTTTTAGTGCTGTCCCTCCAAGGCACATTTTCCAGGCTCAGACCGCTGGTCTTACTTAACTCCCTTCCCTGGGACGTGGACTGGACATCAAAACCAGCAGCAGACCTCATGAGCCTTCCCCTAGCCCAATCTATTGCTTACACACAACTCCCTCAAAACTGTGCCTAGTCCGTGGCCTCCTGGCTTACTCGTTTAACTCCTGTGCAAGTAACATGGCATGAATATAAGGAACACAGGTGTAGGAGGAGAAGGTTTAACTCCCTCTTGGTTACAAAATGCCATTTTGTTGAAATCTAAATGTTCCACAGAAACACGGTTATTTTTTAGTAAACTTTTGACAGAATCCTGGGTTTTGGTCAGCTCCCCCAGCTGCTTCCCTGGCAGCACAGGCATCAGGCTCACAGGGAGGGATTGGAGCATATTTCATTTGGGAAACATTCCCAGGGTGGGAACATTTCATTGTTTCTGAAACAAAATGTTGGAATTGTCAAGGTTTTGGCTTTTCATCTCAATTAGGGTGGGACTCTTCCAACACCTCAACATTTTTCACAGCCAACTCTATAGGTGAGTCACATTCAAAGGCTGTAGCTCCAGATTGCTTTTACTGAAGGGCCTACTGTAAGGCACCAAGCAGCTTTCCCAAGCAGGGCAGCTGTCTAGAATGCATTACAACAGGCTGTCCATGGACAAACTCACACTAGTGTTTAACAGAGTCCATATTTTGATATCCTATCCCAATCTGCCTCACATAAATGCTGACAAAACCTGTAAAATGGGCACCATAGCAAAAGAGGAATACTTGGCACTATATAAAAAGTCCAAGTCAATGGAGAAATATTAGACAATTATGATAATGAAGTTAGAGTAAATAAAAAAAAAGAGACAGCTACTGGATGACACACTTCTGAGTACACAAATGTATGAGTCTATTTGAGAAGAGTGTTATGTATTCAGAAAAGACCATCACAATCCTTAAGCTTTAAAGGAGCAAAATCAATTTTAACTTTGGTTCTTCCCAGGTTTTCCATCATTAACCACACACTGCTTAATGTGCTGTTGTTTTGCACAGAATAGTTAAATACTGGCATGCTCTTTTTTGCTTGTGATTCCAATGGAATACTTAAGAGAACAGTTTTATCTCAAAGGTATCTTGGTGCGCAAATATCACAAGAGTATCTCTGTAGTGCCAGTCAATATTTTGAAAGTGCTTTCTCATTCTGTAGACTGAAATGTATGGACCTTTGCCAGCTACGTGGCTTCCTGTGCAATTAGTTGCGCAAACAGGGCTAATTCGTTGCCACTTGAATGCTTTAAACTGCTAAAGTTTTATAGATCAGACCAAACAACAACAAAAAAAACGCTTTTCTTCTGAAATAGCCGGAAAGGTTAGAGAAACATATGTTTTAAGGAGCAAAGATTCAAATGTGTTCTGTTAATTGTTGGCAGCATGATGTCAAATGTGACTAGCTGTGAATTATTAATATAAATTTGCTAGAGGCTTAGGCAGCGGGTGCGCATGTTGTTTTATTAAAGTCACATAAAAAAGTAGATGTTACACCAGAATATTTCATTAAAAAGGATCATTTTAACACCACTGTTCCCATCCTTTGTAGATTGGTGACCTCTGATTCAAAGTCAAGTGTTCACCCTTGCCTTTTTAACTCTTACGGTATCCACAATGCAAAGCCTGGTGTGTGTGTTCAAGAGGTTGACAGGTATGAACATGAATCGGACCCTACCAAATTCACCATCCATTTTGGCCAATTTCACAGTCATAGGATTTTACAAATGCAAATCTGAAATTTCACAGTGTTGTAATTGTAGGGGTCTAGACCCAAAAAGGAGTGGGGGGAGGAGAGCTGCAAGGTTATTAGGGTGGGGTTATAATATTGCTACTCTTACTTCTCCACTTTCTTCAGAGCTGGGCAGCTGGATAGTAGAGGCTGCTGGCTGGTAGTCCAGCTTGGAAGCCAGAGCTGCCACCAGCAGCCATACAGTAGTAAGGATGGCAGGGTATGGTATTGCCACTTTCATTTCTGTGCTGGTGCCTGCAGAGCTGGGCCCTCAGGCAACAGCCACCACTCTACATCTGCCCAACTCTGCAGGCTGCAGCTCAGAAGTAAGGGTAGTATGGTATTGCCATCATTACTTCGCTTCTGCTGGCAAGGTGCTGCCTTTAGAGTTGGGTACTTGGCTGACAGCCCAGTTCTGAAGGCAATGCAGAAGTAAGAGTGGCAATACCGTGACCTACAATAACCTTGCAACCCCCCCCAACTTCTTTTTGGATCAGGACCCCCAAGTAGAGGGTAAAAGCACACAACGATCAGATTCATAGAATCACAGAATTGGAAGAGACCTCAGGGGGTCATATAATCCAACTCCCTCCTAAAAGCAGGACCAGTCCCAACTAAATCAGTCAGCCAGGGCTTTTTGAAGCTGGGACTTAAAAATCTCTAGGGATGGAGATTCCACCACCCCCCTAGGTAACCCATTCCAGTGCTTCACCACCCTCCTAGTGAAATTGTTTTTCCTAACATCTAACCTAGACCTCCCTCACTAACTTGAGACCATTGCTCCTCGTTCTGCTGTCCGTCACTACTGAGAACAGCCTCTCTCCATCCTCTTTGGGATCCCCCCTTTAGGTAGTTGAAGGCTGCTATCAATCTCCCCTTACTCTTCTCTTCTGTAGACTGAATAAGCCCAAATCCCTCAGCCTCTCGTAAGTCATGTGCTCCAGCCCCATAATCACTTTTGTTGCCTCTTCTGGACTTTCCCCAATGCAGCCACATCCTTTCCGTAATGGGGACCCAGAATTGGACGCGATACTCCAGATGTGACCTCACCAGTGCCAAATTAAGGGGAATAATCACTTCCCTAGATCTTCTGGCAGTGCTCTTACCAATGCACCCTAATATGGTGCATTCGTAAGAGCACTGTGAGGGTGGTTAAACACTGGAATAAGTTGCCTAGGGAGGTTGTGGAATCTCCATTACTGTAGATATTTAAGAGCAGGTTGGATAGACATCTATCAGGGATGATCTAGACCAGGGATCAGCAATCTTTTCAAAGCGGCATGCCAAGATTTAACCCTCCTGCCCTGGGCTGTACCACTCACCTGGGGGGGGAGCGGGGGCGGAAGGACTCTCTCCACCATGCGCCTGCTTGGTCTCCTGCCCTGGGTTCCACTCCAGCTTTTCGTGTGGGGAGAGGAGGAGCAGTGCATGCACACTTCCACAGAAGCTGGCTGAAGCACAGAGCCTCGGGGCTTCTCTCCCCTCCCCACCCCTGCAGGAAGCCAGCACTGGCTCCAGTTTTGTGGGGGGAACAGTGCTGGATCACCAGCACAGGCTGGGGTCAGGGTGGCTTGGAGGTGGGGGGAGTTCAGGGAAATGGGCAAGGTGAGGGTGGGTAACCCCAGGGTGTCCAGCCCTGCTGGGGCAGGGTCCTGTAGGGGTCCAGTCCATGGTGCCCTTGTCTTACTGCCAGGGACCCAGGGGCCAATGAGGCTTTGGAGCAGGGGAACCCCCCATGCGTTTTCCTCTCCCCTCAGCTGCTGCCGCCCAGCCCCAGAGCTGCAGCCCAGGCAGCACTCACCCTTTAGTGGAGGCCCGGTGGTGGCAATGCTGGTGGCTGGGTGTGACTTCAGCACCATCTTTAGCCCACCTGCCAGGGGCACCACAAGACAAAGGCAGGCAAGCGGAGCAGGAAGTGCTGAGGCTGCAGGGCTTGAACAGTGCAACAGGGCAGAGAGTGGCGCGCTGGAGGAGGCGGGGACGAGCCTCCCACACAAAAGTGGCAGAGGGGCTGGAAGGTGGCTCTGCACCCCCTCCCCACCGTCCTCCAAAGCAGGAAAACAGTGCCCCAGAGCAAGGCCCCCGCTTCCTGTGGCCGCAGCACTGCAGCCTGCCTCCAGCACCGCAGCCTGCCTCCAGCAGCTGGTACGGGGGCACTCTGCTCCCCCACACAGCCTAGTCATCCCTGGAGCAGCTCTGGCCCCCAAAGCAGCCGCCAGCCACGTACCCCCACTGGCTGGGCCACGTGGCTGCCACAGAGCAGGAACTGGGGCCATATTGAGGCTGTCCCTGCAGTGCGACCCGGCTCCAGCCACAGCACATGGGGCAGCTGCCCATCACGCAGTCCCGCCAGCCAGGTGGCATGCCCCTCAGAATAGGCTTGTGTGCCACTTACGGCATGCGTGCTGTAGGTTGCCGATCCCAATCTAGATGGTGCTTGGTCCTGCTGTGAGGGCAGGGGACTGGACTAGATGACCTCTTGAGGTTCCTTCCAGTTCTAGGGTTCTATGAGTCTGTTTGTTGGCTACAAGGGCGCACAGCTGACTCATATCCAGCTTCTCATCCACTGTAATCCCCAGGTCCTTTTCTGTAGAACTGCTGCTTAGTAGTTTGGTTCCCAGCTTGTAACAATGCTTGGGATTCTTCCATCCGAAGTCCAGGACCCTGCACTTGTCCTTGTTGAACCTCATCAGATTTCTTTTGGCCCAATCCTCTAATCTGTCTAGGTCACTCTGGACCCTATCCTTGCCCTCCAACGTATCTACCTCTCCCCCTAGCTTAGTGTCATCCACAGACTTGCTGAGGGTGCAATCCATCCCCTCATCCATGCTATTAATGAAGATATTGAACAAAACCAGCCACAGAACTGATCCTTGGGATACTCCACTTGAAACCCGACTGCCACCCAGACACTGAACTGTTGATCACTACCCGTTGAGCCTGACAATCTAGCCAGCTTTCTATCCACCTAACAGTCCATTTATCCAATCCATACTTCCTTAACTTGCTGGCCAGAACACTGTGGGACACCATATCAAAAGCTTTGCTAAAGTCAAGGTATATCACATCCACTGCCTTCCCCAGTTACCTAGTCACAGATGGCAGTCAGGTTGGTAGGCATGACCCGCTCTCGGTGAATCTATGCTGACTGTTCCTGATCACTTTCCTCCCTTCTATGATCTTTCCAGAGTCTTAGGTAAGACTGACTGGTATGCAGTTGCCGGGATTCTCCTTCTTCCCTTTTTTAAAGATGGTCTTGGTGTCTCTCTCTCTCGTCCAAGTTTCTACTTCTCGTAAGCTTCCTTTTTGTGCTTAAACTCAAAGATTTCACCAATCGCCTACCATATTTGCTTTTCTTACTGCACATCGGTCCAAGACACATTTTTGGAGGCTGTAGTTTGTTAGGGACCTAAACATGAAGGATAAGGTTGAGCACAGCAAGCAAAATATTCTTTGCTTTAGGTGATAGTAAATTTTCAGTGCTTTTCATGACCCCCCGGGATTTACAACCCACTTGCTGAAAAATTGCATTACAGCATAAATCAAGATGTTTTGTGGGATGTCCGCTCTTCAACCATCCCTATTCTAGTTCAGATGAGAATTATGAGGGGCAGCTTCCTACCCAGTATAAAGTAAATCAGATGAACAACATAAATCCAAGTTTCATAAACAGTGACCTGTGGCCTGGACCATGAAATACTTGCTGATTTTCCATGGAGTGCTGCCTGGTTAATAGGAACTGGCTCTCCTCGTTTTTGCTCCGCTGGTCAGACCAGATGGTGGAGGGAGATGAAATGAAGAGCAATCACAGCATCACTAATTCTCCTTTCCCCCCCCCCCGCAAAAAAAGGAACAGCCGGGCATGCAGAAATACTTTCCCAATATTATTCTTCCATCAAGCAATTGCTGTAGTTGGCACAAAGGTGGGAGGGGAGATGGGTCAGACTGTCACAAACATGAAGAAAGGTGTCTCTGTCTCCAGAAAGAGCTAACACACAAACAGTATTCTTGGATCTGAACCTGCTATATTCTAGTTCTCTCAAGCAGTGGGTTGTACGCACGAAAGCTCATGAAACCATTTACATGTTTTGTTAGTCCTTAAGGTGCTACTAGACTATCCATTGTTTTTTTAAGTTTTTCTAGTTACAGACTAACCCAGCAACTCCCTAAAAAAAATTGAGAATGCTTATTGTACGCAGTTGACACATTCTGGCCTGAAAATACTCTTTTGTTTCAGAAGGAGAAACATGGAGCGGTCACTAATCCCTGAAAATGACCCCAGCAGTTACACCCCCCACTCTGGAGAGGAACATGACTGAGGAGACTAAGAAAAGATTGTCATGAAAAAACAGGGTGACATCACTCCACGCTCCCCACAGCTCCAATAAAACATGAAGGTGAGTTCACTAGCCATCTGTGATTGCCTTGTTGTTTCTTCTGTTGACCGAAATTGTGCATTTAAAGAGTTGCCTGAAAAATGAACACTTTTCAGTGTCTCTGCTCCAATGCACATTGATGAGATGAGAATGATAGATTTACAGACCTATTATATAGCTACAAAAGAGACCTGAAGGTTTGTTATACATATGGTCTATTACTGCTGCCGGTCATTACTCCTGACATCAGACAGCTGGAGAGTTCAAGTCAATAACCCATGGATGTGTACATCCTGCGTGGGAGGCACACTCAAGGGATTCAAGCCTTTACTTTCCCCTCTTGGTACATTGGCTTTGGGGAATGTCTCTTACTCAGGCTTCTCCTAAGCGGGGTTTGATGATGGAGTTCTTTATGACATTAGTTCAGCTGATACACCAAAAATAACTCTAAAACCACACGTGTATGGGCCTTAAAGGCCACAATAGACCCATTTCTACAAGCTGAAAGAATAAATAATTCCAGTTAACTGAGGCTCAGCTGTGAGCTCTAAATTGGTTTTGCAGCATAGTTCATCTAGCTCACCAGTAAAATGTAGGTCCAAAAATCTACCACCTAGAACGCAGGCAGCAGCCCCTGTGCCCTTGAACATTGCTCCAAATACCAGCAGGAGAAAAAGCTAATGGAAGAGGGGTTTCTCCTTTTTAAAGCCAGATGCAGCTTGAGTACCTGCATCTAGAATACTGGTTTTCAAGCTACTTGTGGAGTGTTTCACAAGTAGCTTCAAAAGTTATCTTCTTTGCTGTTTAAATCAGATTACATAAAGCCCGCAGAATGTGTTTCTCTCGAAATGCGAGCAGCAGGAGAGGTGTCCTTGAACATTCCTGCAACACTCTGGTCAGAAAAAAAAAAAAAAAAAGAAGAAGCCCCGTGTTATTTAAAAGCTCGCTTTTGAGCAGAGTAGATCACACTGAAAAGAAGACTGTGGTTGAGATGCTGGATAGCTTCCCCATTAGGGAGGTTACAAAACAGGTAATTGGGTAACCATGTAAGCAGCACGGGGGTGACAGCTGGCTCCTCGGGAGCAGGGTGGGAGCCTGTGCATGACCATTCACGCTAACCGATAACACAGGTTTATGTAAACAGTTATACCATTACATCCCTTTCTCTGGTCCCCAGCACACAGGTGCCCCTTCTGTTATCAGTTACTTCCACCTCAAGCTCCTTGTCCAGGGTACCATTGTATGATGCCTCCCCACTGAAGCCCATGCTAATGACAGGCTCTGCCTATTTATCACTAATTGGCTAGGCATTACCCTTCTTTCCCACCTTACACAGGGAGCGGAGGCTTAAGCAGGCGTGGGAACATGAGGAGTGAATTTGTGCATCCTCAACAGAAATATTGTGGGGGCAGCTCTGTGTTTCTGCCCCACTGCCTCCTACAGCCCAAGCCCTACCTGTGGAGCAGATAGGAACCAGGAGCAGCTATTTCCAGCAAGAGGTACACCCTGACCTCCCTCCTCCACTTGATGCTCTATCACCACATTCCAAGCGAGCTTTCACTGCTTCTGGGATTGGTATCTCCAGGATGGAAGTGTTCTTGCTCCAGGGTCACCAGCACAAGTCTGGCTCTCTCCCCCTTTGTTCATGCAGTGGTACATGCTGGAAACTGCTGATCACCAAAATGAAGGCATTAGCCCTCCTTGGCCAATTGGCTTATCCAAATGGGTTCTTTGCCTTCCAGTAAGTTCTTATCCCTCCTGTTGTGTGTAGTCCTCAATGGACAATTGCCATTTGGAGGAGGACTAGGATTTGTTTTGTACATGTGTGGGCACAGGGATGGTCAAAATGAGTCAGGCTTGCAAAACTGACTTTGGCGTAAGTGTCATGATAACTTTATTTTAAAAAACCTTGTCTTAAGGCTGGTCCACTCTAATGCTGTAAGTCGAGCTAAGTTACTTTAATTTAGTTATGTAAGTTACAGAACTGAAGTTGATATAACTTAGGCCAACTTACAGCAAGGGTGGGCCACAAGCAGCCCTCAGGCTACATGCAGTTCAAAGGGTTAGCCCCTGGTGGGCCACCAGACATTTTATTTACCTGCGCATCTGCTGACATGGCTGCTTGCAGCTCCTGTCAGCCACAGATCACCATTCCCAGCCAATGGGAGCTGTGGAAAATGGAGCAGACTGAGACACCACTTCCTGCAGCTCCTATTGGCCAGGAACAACGAACCATGGACAATGGAAGCTGCATGCACCTGTACCTGTGGATGTGCTGGTAGGTTAAAAAAGTGTCTGTCGCTGCCTGGGCTAACCTTTGCGAACTACATCGCGTCCATGAGCCACTTATTGCCTACCCCCAAGTTACAGCATCATCTATAATGTGCTATATCATCAGGAGATGCTTTCCCATTAGCTGAGCATGTCTTCACCAGACCCACTAAATCAACACTGCAGCATCAATCACAGCACCCATTTAGCCAGTAGTGTAGACATGGCTTTAGTTTGGATACCAGTCGGTGGGTAGGTATTAAACTAACCTGATATAGATGAAGCAAGGCTTTGTTTCTGGATATCATGGACCTGGCAACAGACTTGCCAGGCCCCTGTGCAAGGTCAGGAAGGCCAGCTCCCCTCTCCTAGAAGGGGTGGAGCCTCTGGAGTGTGGTGCTCTGGTGGTGATTTAAAGGGCCTGGAGCTTCATCTGCTGCCACTCCTGCAGTAGTAGCCAGGAGCCCTGCACCCTTTTGAATTGCCAGTCGCCAGGGCAACTGCCCCTTTACTCCTTCCTCTGCCACTGACACTGCATGAACCAAAGAAACCAGCAATAGAACCAACAGGAGGGCAAGCTAGATCTTTAGCACAGGTGGAGAATCTCTTCCTGGCTGGAAAGCAATGTTCCCTGTAAGCTGAGGGCTTAGATGACCACCTAGGAGAGATTTAGGTGGTCATCTAATGCTGCCCAGCTAATTAGCAGAGCACTCACAGCACCCAAGTCGGCAGCATGTATTTCTACTGGGGGTGCACATCCATATATGCTGCAGTGCACAACAAAAAAATGTATTCTGCATATGAATAGAAAAATGTTAAAGGGAACACTGATGTTGAGTAGAATGCAGGATTGATTCCTGTGGTATTAGGGAGACATGGCTGTGCCTTAGGATGGGTCCTAGCAGGCTAAAAAAGAAGCAAAGCAAGCACAGGGACATGGTGTCCTATTCACAGCTTGAGTTTATAATTCTCAGGCCAAATTAAGCTGGTCTAAGTAAAGATAATGGGCAGAAGCTTTCTGTTATATTACTACATTTTATTACTTTCTATGTTAGATTACTAACATTTCAGAGTAACCTCTGGAGCAGAGGGGGGTAATGTAAACTACAGAGATTATTAATCTCTTCACTTGTTAAATGGCCTCATTTTAGAAAGAAAAATTATCTCCCGTAGCCTAGTCAGCCATAAAAATATCCAATAAATAAAGATACTATATTAAGAAGCTTATAACAGTATCACTTGCAGCCAGAAAATAGGAAATCTGTGCCACTGTTTTGGAGACCAGGGGCTGAGAGTCCCCTTTTCCCCATCTCCCCCAGTCTAGTGATCAGCTGTAACTTCTACCAGCTGTTCCACCAGTCCAGGGTAACTGAAGCACAGTGCCTTCTAGCCCTCGCTCACTCTGGCATTCTCCCTACACAAGATGGGGGAAACTGGTAGTGCAACCGGGCCCTATGTCCCAGTGCCTTACAACATTGGGGGATTCCTCTACATCCCATAAATCTCTGGCTGGCTTTTTAGGGCAGCTCAAAATCCCTTCTAAGCAATTAAAGTCTGAACAAAGTTTAGTGCTCTAATATCAGTAATCTAGATTATAAACAGAAAAGACAGCAGGGATTGTCACTATCGGAAAACATGAAAATACAGGTTGCACCTCTATAAATCAGAACACTCTGGTCCAGCAACATCTGTGATCCAGAAGGACCATGGATGTTCAAGGATCAGAGAGTACCGGCATGCTGTGGGGGTTGGGGGCCAGGAGCCCAGAGCAATGGGGGGGGGGCGGAAATGAGGGCAAGCTGAGCTGCAGGAGATGGAGGAGCTGGCACACAATTTAGCTGGGCTGCAGGCAGGGGAACAACTCAGCTGTGCTGCAGGAGGAGCCAGGAAGCCCAGTGGGGAAGCAATGTAGGGGGTGGGGCCGGCAGCGGGGGGGGGGTGGTCAGAAATCATCTCCCCTAGTCCGGCAAAATCCCTTATCTAGGACCAGTCAGATCCCAAGCATGCCCGACCAGGGAGGTCTAACCTGTACCAAGTCACATGGAATATTCAGATAGAATCAGAATTAATCTGTGCTATACATACCAGGTACTAGCAAAGATAGGTACTTCCCCATAAGAGTAAAACTTTTACATTAAGCTTCTTAATGCATTAGTGAATTGCATGTCTGACGTACCTAAATGGATGCATAGTTAGCAGTGTTAGAGGCTCTCTTTCCTTTAGGTACAGGCAATCTACTGGATGACATGCCATGACTCAAAACAGTCACAGCATCAAAGAACATAGATAAAGGCACTCATCAGAAGTCACCTTAGCTAAGACTGCATATGTGGTTTGGTTCCCCTTGCGGCATACCATATGTATTCTAAACAAGAGCAAGATGAAAGCTTGCGTTAGTCCCACCACCATGACTCACATGAGTAAACCCTGCAAGCTCAGGCCCTTTATTTGCCCAGAAATGACTGAGTAAACGTCTCTTGCAGACACTGTGACAAGTAACAGGGTTTACACATTTTGTTAACTGTTGCCCATGTGCAGAGTTGCCAGATTCCAATGGTTTCCATCCATGAAGTTCTCTCCTACCAGTAAAGTGATATGCTCATAAAGCAAGGGCATGTGAAGTGAGGAGGATGCGGATTGCAAACAACACCGGATGCAGAGGGAGCACGTGATTCTCACACTCAGTCGAAATGCTGCTACTGTTCAATCGGCACAACCCGCAAATTCTAGGTAGGCAAGCGCTGTTAGCAAAGCTACCCTGTCGCAGGAGACCATCTTGATTGCAACAATCTTGCGGCCCACTGAGATGAAGGAGGACCATTCACTTGTCTACATTGCCCATCACTGCTATCAGGGCTTAAGGGTGCAATAGAGGATAAATATTTCCTGGAGTAAAATACATGAATGCTAGAGAACTGAAACTCATAAGAGAGGAAACAGAGTGTGGCTCTCTCAGGAACTTGTCTAGTCACATCAACACGGTTTCTCCCTGTTCGTGTTCATAGCAGGAAAGTAAAATAATTCCATAACTCTGGGTAAACATCCAGCTTGGCGTTTAACCTTAGTCTAGGACATGGAGGTGGAGCTTAGCCTTCTCAAAGACATCCTGGACCTGTATCCTGCTAACAGCCATTCTTAGAACTTATCCTCTCTTTTTCAAAAGGGTGGGAGAACCTGGCTGGAAAAGTGCAACTGTTTCTGTTAAGTTTTCTGCATCAAATGTAAACATGGGGGAGAGTACCTATGCAAGACTGAGAAATATTGCCTGATTACCTTTTATTTGGGCAGCTTTGCTATGACACATCTGTTAACACACTATTGTATATACATCTTCTCAATTACATTCTGTATGCATTTTCCATATGCATCCCAGATGTCACCAGTATGATAAGATGCAGTGTAACATGACAGTAGGTATTATACTTTGCTATGTGAATGAAAATGCAAGTCAATGCTATGCAAAATAAAATAAGAATAATGGCCAATTCCTAGAATTGGATGCTTCCTCAGGGCAGCAGTATTAGTATACACCGTAACAGTGGATTCTAATGTGAATGTTCTTATCAAATGACAGCTTCCCTCCCCCCCCACACACACACCCCAGAGCCTCTCTCAACCATGTGCCAGAAACTTAATATCAATTGAACTAGCAAATTCATGTTTTAATAGCAATTTTGTAAAATACTGTTAATTGCATTAAGATGTGTGTCTGGGAGAATACTCGGAAACATCTCAAGAATCCCTGTTAACTTTGTAAGATCCGGAAAATAATGCAATACCCCGTAGCAGATTCTGGAAGTCTTTTAAATACCTGTTATGGTCTTTTGTCATTGCTCTTTAAAAAATGGAACACCATTAGGGGTGTGAAAAATCTCTCCACACAGCTAACGATACCAGTGACTAACGGAAATCATAACCTTGGTGCCTCACTCAAAACAGGGAGTTCAAGGCCACCTTTGTCAAGCCTATAAGAAGCATGGATTTTGAAAAGAATTGTCTAAGCATGCTCAGATTTTGTTGCTTTACTCTCCCTGAAATCACTTTTACCATATGACTCCTCTTCAATTCGGATGTCTTGTTTTGACTCAGGTGAAGAGGTTCCCATAACATGCGCCAGATAACGTGAAAGGACCTAGGTCATACGTGGGTGTAGCATGCATCTTCTGTGCTGTGATAAATTTTCATGCCAAGACCTGGAGGTTGAAGTTGACTGCTCACTTCAATGGGGTCACACTGTATAACCACGAAGCCTGAGGTTAGTTTACTATGCACAGTAATATTACTGAAGCATCAACTGAGATTAATGCTTCAGTGCAGTAGGTAAGGTACACTTTTCAGGGCTGGAACTATATGAGCAGGAAATGGAGGGGTGGAAATACTGTTATCAGAGCCGGTCAGGAATTTTTCCTTCCTGGAACATGCAGATTTATCAAAGTTGTTTTTCATGAAAACATCTGTTTCATTGAAACGTCCATCAGGAACGTTGTTGGGTCCAGGATGGTCAGAGTGAGAGGAGACACCCAATCCAGAGTCACCAATAGCCTAGTGGTTAGATCATCTAGGATGTGAGAGAACCACATCCAAAGTCCCTGCACTACTGGTTTGGGAACAGGGACTTCGAACCTAGCTCTTCCAGTTCAGTGCCCTAACCTCCAGACTATTCTGGGGCAGGTATCTTGGTGTGTGATTCATGGTAAAGCACAAACATTTAAACGTCTGTGTTTTGAGTTGTGGAATAAAACCAAGTTTTTAACACCTTATTTTTTTTCCCAAAATGGAATTGTTTCCCAGTCATGCCCACCCATCACCACCATTTTACAGACAGTGCCTGAGTTTCTCTGAGAGATTGTGACTGTCCCAGATTCACACAAGAAGCCTGTGTTGGAGCTAAAAGTTGATATGATTTGAACTTGGCATATTGATACCCAAAGCTACCACCTCCTAGATGTGATCAACAGAGAGAAGCAGCAGCGGCTTGAAACTGTCACAGGCCTTGCCACATTGTGGCTATGTTTACACTGCAGGCTTTTTGCGCAAGAGCACGTCCACACTGCCATGTGCTTTTGCGCAAGAGCATCCATGGCGGCATGGACACTCTCTTGCGCAAGAAAGTTCTGATGGCCATTTTAGCCATAGGGGTTTCTTGTGCAAGAAACCTGTTGCCCGTCCATACTGCCTTCTTGCGCAAGAGCTCTTGCGCAAGAGGGTTTATTCCCCGTGGGGAGAGGAATAACTCTTGCGCAAGAAGCCCTCTCTTCTGACGCTTTACTGTAAATGTACTTGCACAACACCACGCATGCAATGTAGATGCTCTGCAAGTTTTTGCGCAAGAACGGCTGTTCTCGCGCAAAAAGCCTGCAGTGTAGACATAGCCTCTGAGTGTCTATTACTAGCTAGCTGCCCAGTGTCCAGCCGGACCTGTATAAATGCCAATGACTTAACGGGTTCACCAGCCCAGTACGCCAGGAAATCCAACAAGTCTTGCCTGTAGAATTTAGTATTTTCAGAAAATCCAACCCCATGTGGCATCAGCAGGTGGATAGAGCTCTAATCCAACTGGTAACTTTCAGCTGTAGAAGGCAAATCTAGTCCTTTCCAGCAGGACACAGTCTCAGGTGCCACCAGATTAGTTAGCATACCCTAGCTGCTCAACAGCAACATCTGTACAGGTATTCCTACAGCTCTGATGGAACTGCACTTCAGCCACACGACATAGCAGAGCTTATAAATCACCAGGTACAAACAAGGGGTAAATTTCCAGAAGAGTGACAAAAAAAGGACAGACCTTGGCTTAGCTGAGAACATGCCTCCCTTAGAAAGAAGAGACTCCCAAGAAGGTATATATGTGGGTGGTGGTTGTGTTACAGGAAACGAGCAGGTATTAAAACTGTCTACATAAGCCTGCGTGGGAGGGGACCAGTGGAGAAGCACGTGCAGTGTTGTTTTGGTGAGGAGACATTATATTGTCACTATGCTCCCATTAAAGCTCCTGCAGCATGTACTCAGTGCAAATCTAGCAGGAAGAATTCACAGCCTGTCATCTAAAGAAGTCCAGGCACCATTTCTGTCAATCTTCCTACACCACTTCTCTTAATGATATCTCTCTCATACACTAGTGGCTCCTACCTAAAGGATGCCATACTTTTCAAAACCTATTAATCAAGTTTCATTACTTCCAAATTGCTTTCTGCAAGCTGGTAATTTAGTAGTAATATCAGGCACTCAGAAAGCCTTAACTATCCAACATAGTCAATTATCTTATACATTTCAAAGGTAAGACCGGCTGCCACCATCAAGGCAGGTTCCCTCACAAATCCTCTGACTAAGGAATCTATTGCATAAACAGTTCTTAAAAGCAATTAAATGAGTTTGTTCAACTAACGTAATTACACTTTATTTCACCATTAAGTCCCTAAAAGATGACTAGCCCCACAGTATTTCTTCAGCTAATTACCGTTGCTTCAGGAAGTCTTAAAATGATACCGGTGTGATGAAGGAAAAAACGGTTCTGTTCATTGAAAATAAATTGGGAGTTTAAACACTGATTCATCTCTCCCTTTAAAAGTATAGAAATTATGAACTACATGTACATAAATTATGAACAGAAAATTGGGGTAAGTGCTTTTGAAAAAAAACTTTACCCAGCCTAAAGAAAATGTTTTAAAACCTACTTAGTATTTAACTGCAGTGTATTTTCCTTGCTAAATTTCCTCTTGCACATCTTATGGTAATATGTAAACTAACCTGGGGTTTCTGTTACATGAGGATATGGTTTATATCTGAGGTTGGACACTGGACATATTTGCATCTAAGCTGGAATGTGTCATTTCCAGCTTTCAAAGACATTCTCTCTAATGTAGGCGTAGCCACCCAAGTAAGGATCTTTGGTGTTGAATGGGATTGTACTTGGGACAGTTAGCCACTCCTGCCACCATAACTACCTCAGTCAGACCTTCCAGCTCTCATGTAGACATACACACAGACCCCTAAGTCACTTTTGCAAAATGTTGCTTGAAGTTTCATGGTACCCTTTCTAAGTTCTGTTTCCTTTTCCACAGGTGTCTTTCTTGATTAAACATCACCTTTAAGAGGAAACATGGATCCCATAAACTCAACTGAAAAAAATTACACATCAGAAGAACTATTTAAAACAGTGACATCAAAGATTCTTGTTTCATTTACTCTTTCTGTGTTGGCCCTAATGACAACAGCCATCAATTCTCTAGTGATGACTGCGATAATTGTGACAAAGAAGCTCCATCACCCTGCCAATTATTTAATCTGCTCCCTTGCAGTGACTGATTTTCTAGTTGCTGTTCTAGTGATGCCCTTCAGCATTATGTATATTGTGAAAGAGACCTGGATCATGGGGCAAGTAATGTGTGATGTCTGGCTGAGCGTCGACATTATGTGCTGTACCTGTTCCATCCTACATCTCTCTGCTATTGCTTTGGATCGGTACCGAGCAATCACAGATGCTGTGGAGTATGCCAGGAAAAGAACACCTAAACACGCAGCCATCATGATTGCAGTGGTGTGGATCATATCCATTTTTATCTCTATGCCTCCTTTGTTTTGGCGACATCAAACAGCCAGCAAGGATGATGAATGCATCATCAAACACGACCACATAGCTTTTGCCATTTATTGCACATTTGGAGCCTTTTACATCCCACTGGCATTGATTCTCATCCTTTATTATAAAATCTACAAAGCAGCAAAGACATTTCACAGGAGGAGTGTAAGCCGCATTGTAAGAGAGGAGGTAAATGGACAAGTCCTCTTGGAACCGGGTGAAAGGAGCACCAAATTGGCTTTGACGCACTACACAACAGATAAAACATCTGACCCCTCAGCAGATTTGGATAAAATCCATATCACATTACGAAGCCCTGAGTCCAAGCAAACCTGGAAAAAACAAAGAATCTCTAGCACTAGAGAACGAAAGGCAGCAACTACCTTGGGCTTGATTTTGGGCGCATTTGTGATCTGCTGGCTCCCCTTTTTTGTAAAGGAGGTCGTTGTTAACACCTGTGCAAATTGTCACATTTCAGAAGAAATGTCCAATTTCCTGGCATGGCTGGGGTACATCAATTCTCTTATTAACCCACTCATCTATACAATCTTTAATGAAGACTTCAAGAAAGCATTTCAGAAGCTTGTGCGATGTAGGCAATGACAGAGTATTTGTTCTTATACCAAACCTGGAAAAAAAGTGGGTTTTTTTAATTATATAAATTACATATAAGACTTCTAAAGAGAAACATTTGCTGTGTTTAGGAAAGACACACACACCTTTGTCTCAGTAGCACCTTGCAGTGTAAACAGATTCTCTTGTGGTCATTGTTGTGCTGGAAGAGAGAAGTTCCATACACAGGAGGGCCCCAATCCTGCACAGAAACATATGCCGCTGCTTGGCTTTAAGCATACAGTTTGTCCTAGTAAACTACTTATGTGCTTAAAGTTCAGCTCATTCTTAAGTCTTTGCAGGATCAGGTCCCAAAACATCACTCACTGATCATACTACCTGGCTAAATGCTTAATTGCTTGCTTAGGCAAAGCTTACCCACCTTCAGTGGGTATTGATCAAGTAAAAGTCAGCCAGGATTTGGTCCATCGAGTATTTACTAAAAGGGATAACACCTTTTCCCTTAAGGGCTTAGTCATACAATTTAGGCACAGGCTTACAATGGGGATAGTGCAGTCTCACCCTATCTCCACCCTCCCTAGGCAGGGAGCACTCTTCAGGATATGCAACATATTGCCCCCCCCCCCCAATCTTCTGAGGTGCAGCCAGCACCTTGCCTCTCACCACCTCCATTTGGGGGTGGGGAAGGGAGTATACCTTTGGAGCACACACTGAGAGACCAGGGTCTGCCTTCCCCTTCCAGCACAGGAGGCTCTCCAACTGAATATGGTAGTCCATTGAGAATCAGCATGGTGTCCCCTCTGCCATCTCACACCCCCACACAAAGAATGGTCACAAGCTTGACCTACAGGTGATGAACAAACAGCCAGAGCTTCCAGGGTGCAGTGGGGATAGTTCATTGTTTAAGTGGTGACTAAAGATTCTTCAGTTGCTATTAAAAAGTGTCAGATGGCCAAGCTATGGGAATGTAAATGTCAGGAAAGGTATAAAATGTCTCCCTGCTTGTGCCTCCTTCTCCTGTCCTCAGATACTAAGCACAAGCACTGTCCTTGTACTCCCTTGAAGAAAAGGGCTGCTATGTGCTAGCACCCCTTGGAGTCCCAGCCTTCTCAAGAAGGTAGGGGGAACAGCCCCAGCACAGAGATAGCAAACATTTCTTTGCACACCTGATAGCTAACACCTCTGAAAGACTGTTGGTCATACCACCCCCATTGCTAACATAACCCACACACCAATTGGGTGTGATTCACTGTCCCATGTAGTGGCACTTAGACCACTGACAGTGAGAGAGAGTGAGTTCGCTCTACAGCCTAAAGCTGAGCACCAGCTGGCTTTTCACTCCAGCAATAGATGCTCCTACACTAAGCATCAAAGGTCCCAGGCTTGGTTCCATTTGTCAGCATCATGCTAGGCCTGTGGCCACAACAGAGCCTGTTTGATTGCTTTACAGACCAGTGATTCATAACCTGTCAGCACAAATAATATACCCATTTGCCAAGCAAAGCCACTGGCTTCATTACCTACCACATTCAAGTATGTCTTCTAACAGTCATCGGGACTTGGCCTACTCCTAATGTCAAAGTCAGAGCAAGCAGCAGCGCAGTTCCCAGCTAACACAGAGCGTGGTAGGTTAGGGCACCTGTTACAAAAGCCTGAAGTACATTTGGTACCCATCCTCTTGGTTTGAAGAACTATTGCTTCTGTAACATGCTGCTCTTCATTAATTTTAGAGACATATTGCACTCAAAATATTAGACAAAAAGTCCTGTGTGTGTAACCAAAGGAACGCCTTGTTGTTTTTCATGTATTCTGAACTCTAGAATTAACAGCTTTTTTGTATTTTGTCAGCTCGTTACCAGCTGAGATAGCAACAACATAAGAGGCATTTCTTGCAAAATAACTGTTGGATTTGTGGCCTGCTGTGTTTAACTTATGTTTCTGCCACTTTAAAGTTGCTGCCAGTGCTCTGCTTCCACACCAAGATTTGATTGACATGTTACTGAAACGTATCATACTAACAACTGCATGCTTGCCCCGCTATTGATTCCAGCCATATATTTACCACCTTGCTGAGTAATCCAATTCAAAGCTCAGCTATACCATCTACTGTAGCCCAGATTTTAAAAACGCTAGGAAATGACAGGAATGGATTGTGGTTATTCCAGGTAACCCACAGCACTTTACTATCATTGACTCTGCAACCACACTGGCCTTAGCAATAGTCTGTAATGCCCAAATCCATTATGTTACAATAGAGAATAGTTGCTTAGAAAAATCACTTGTCCCCTGTTCTCTGCAAACAGTGCCATGGAATCCAAGTTTCAAATGAATAAACCACCAAAGGCATCTCAGTGGAAGGACTTAACTTCCAACAGTGCAGCGCTTCTCTAGTACCTTAGGGTATGTCTACACTACCACCCTAGTTCCAACTAGGGTGGTTAATGTAGGCATTCGAAGTTGCAAATGAAGCCCGGGATTTAAATATCCCGGGCTTCATTTGCATCTTGCCGGGCGGGCGCCATTTTTAAATCCCCTTAGGTCGAACTCCGTGCCCGCGGCTACACGCGGCACGGAGTAGGTAGTTCGAATTAGGATCTCTAATTTGAACTACCGGTACTCCTCGTCGATTTTTAAATCGACCTAAGGGGATTTAAAAATGGCGCCCGCCCAGCAAGATGCAAATGAAGCCCGGGATATTTAAATCCCGGGCTTCATTTGCAACTTCGAATGCCTACATTAACCACCCTAGTTCGAACTAGGGTGGTAGTGTAGACATACCCTTACTCTTCAGCTTGGATAGCTTGGAGTGGGACTTTAAGGCTAGGTCTAGACTACAGGGCTTTATCAGAAAAAGCTAAGCAAATTGTGCTCCGCAATTTGCGTAGCTTTTTCCGATAGCTTTTCCAGCAGAGGCTTTTCTGCCATTTGGCCCAGTCTAGACGGGACCAAATGGCAAAAAAGCCTCCTCTTTCGGAGGAGCCCTTATTCCTCGTGAAACAAGGTACACAGGGCTCCCCGAAAGAGTGCATTTGCTCTTCTGCGAAAAAAAGTAGAAGACCAAACACGCTCCCTGGACGTGGTGGGGTTTTTCCAGGGTACCTCTGCTATCCCGGAAAAACCCCTTAGTCTAGACGTAGCCTAAGCCAGGAGCTTCACACCCAGAAGTCAGAGTGTTACCACCTGAGCAGTCTGAGATGCACGCACTCCTCTCAGAGCTGTTGCTGAGAGCTAGAGTTTCTTATTTCCAAGCTATTTGGTGACACATAAAAGCAGATTTGAGGCAAAAATAGGTATTGCTGTTGAGGCAAAAGGTACTGAAACTATCAAATCTAAAATACAAAGGCTCAGGCTCGAAGAACAGAACAATCTATAAATAGAAGAGTTGTCATTTTTGCACCATTGACAGTATTATACGCTGACTTCAAGTAAGTTGCTAAACAAGATGCAGACAGAAGTGGTCTCCTTGTATTTTTTTCCTTGGTTGCATCTTGCTTATTATTGAATGCACCAGTGGCTTAAGATGTGGCTACAAAAAGTCTTTGGTAATTAGTGGGTAATTTCCCTCAAACACTTGCAGATCATGACATACTATTTTTCTAGTGGTTAGCTGCCTACTATCACTTTCAGTTCTTAAAGAGTCCAGGATTTCCCTCCCAATGCAGACACGGTTTGTTTCACCTCTGGTATTTCTCCAACATGCTGCACATGTGTTGAACCTTAATTTCTTCTTTGAATGAAGTAGTTCTAATTCAGGTAATTCAGTCCCTCTGCTGTGTACAGCCTTGCGCTTTCACTCACACACGAAGTACACCAACCGCAGGAGGCATGCCCTGAACTGATGTAAAATTAAGGTGGTCCATTCTGTTAGCAATAAATTTAAAAAAAAAAAAAAAAAAAAAACTATGATGTAAGGCATCAACTAAAATTTAACAGCATTTGAATCTCATTGAAATTTCCCCTGTAACCTTCTCCTATATGAAAAGGCTCTTAATAAATGGGGGAAAGAGTGTATCTGTATATATATTATATAGATATAATCAAAATAGCTATTCAGATAACCTGTCCCCCTTTTCCCTCTGGAGTAACCGATAGCAATAGTAGGTTGTCATCCACTTGGTGGACCAGCACTGGAGGGGAAGAGACATGGGATTTCACAGATAGTTAGCAGTACAGAACTGATCAGACACAACAACTTAGGCTCCATTCCAGGATCTGGAGGAGAGGTGTCTCATGGGCACAGATTTCTCCCCATTCCATCAAATTTCTCTCCTCCTGCTAGGAAGAGGTAAGGAGAATCATTGTTGAACTGTCCCTATCTTGTCTCTTCTGTGCCTTGCATAAGGCTCTTTCATTCTTCCACTCCTTGTCCAGCAAGTCTCAGTTCCTCCTTTCCCTTTTACCCACCTGGCTTTCGGTTTCAGTCTCCCTTCCTGGGTTCATCATCTAGGGTGTGTCTAGACCACAGGGGTGTGTGGGGTTTTTTTTTCTCTTCGAAAAAAGGCCACTTAAAAAAAAAAAAAAAAAAGCTTCCCCTGCATCTAGACTGCCGCTGCATTCTTTCGAGAGTAAATCAAAAGAACACGGCAGGTTTTTTGACCACGATAAACCTCATTTTATGAGGAAGAATGCCTTTTTTCGAAAGTGCTCTTTTGAAAAAAGGCATTCTTGAATGCAAACAGGGCTTTTTCGAAAGAGCATCCAGACTGTCTGGGTGCTCTCTTTCAAAAAAGCGGCTCGCTTTTTCGAAAGAAGTAGTTGCAGTCTAGACACTGTCTTTCGAAAGAGGCTTTTTCAAAAGATTATTTCGAAAAAGCATCTTTCGAAAGAGGCTTGTGGTCTAGACATAGCCCTAATCTCAGTCTCCCACCATCTCCCCAGCTCATCCTGGGAGTCCCTGTTCGCCACCCCCACCCCACTCTGGTGGCTTGTCACTTCTGTCTTCCCTCTCACACTAGTTCCTAAGCCCAGTTTCCTTGTCTAAACACTTCCAGTCTCCATCCCCCCATCAGATCTCAATGTTGCTACTCTCACCCAGCCAGCTGGCTCCCAGTTCCTCTCTCTCCTTCTAGCCCCCACCACTATTTCCCTCACCAGGTCTCAGTGTCCTTGCCCAACCAGTCCCAAAGCTACCGCTCCCCAAACTGTCACAGTTTGCCCGCCCGCCCCCCTCCCCCCCCCCCACTTCTGCAGTCTCAATTTTCTCCCTCCCCTCCCCCACCCCCACCCCGGTGTTTGTCCCCTCTGCTTTCAGGTCAGGCATCTTTCTTCCCCCATTGCCTGGGCATAGACAGGGGAAAGGAGCAGGGAGTGTCACAAAAAGCACAGACTAGACAAGTTTTCTGCTCTTAGATCTGCTGCTTGGCCTGACCCCAGCCTGGAGTAGTAATGAGGGGGAAATTCAACTTTGGCCTGACAGGCCTAGTCAGAAGCCAGCTCAGTGCTGTGGGGATGGCACAGGTGCAATTGACTGGCAAAGGGAGCTGTAAGACGAGGGCAGGCTCAATGGGCATGGAATTTTCAAAGTTTTAACAGTCAAAAGTCTCTGAAGTCTGAGCTTGTGGACTGTGACTTTTCAAAGGCTCAGAGCTAAGTTTGGACAGATTCGATCTATCAGTAAACATTCATTTTACTGTGTGAACACACTAATTTACTGAAATATTCCCATTGATCACGAAAATGTATAGATAGGCAAGGGAAAATGGTACTTGAGAAATCAGTTTGACTAAAGGATATTTACTTTTTTGTATTTTGACATATGTTGACAATTTGTGTTTTAACAGTTAAAGCTTTATCTTTTTGATCTGTCAATTATGATCTGACTCCTTCCACTACCCACAACTGTGAATATTTATATCTATAAAAGTCTTTTTTAAAAGCTTAGAAATAAACTATTGCTCATCAACAATACAAAAAATAATTGAATTTTGCCACATCTTACTCCTTGACTAAATTTGGGTGGATTTCCACAGGATTTGTTACCTGCACAAAATACTCTGTCATACACCTTCTACGACACACCCACACCCCCTTATGCATTCTTAGGGCTCAGGGTGTAACTACCTGCAGGCTTATGGGGCCTTTTACCAGTGAAAGAGCTTTACACAATAATATCCTTATCCTCTGTTAATCGCCAAAACAGAATGCACGCATTAAGCATACAACCTTTACCTCTGCCACTGAAACAGACAAACTTTTCCTGATGGCTAGTCAGGATCGGGTCCATCTGGGGGACAATGTCATTAGCACAGGGTTAAGGTCTGGCAGCTCTAATCCAGGGCTGTCCTGGAATTGGTTCCCAAACAACTTCCTTTCGGACCCCAGTTTATATAGTGAATCTAGAGTCCTGTTTAGCTGTACCAATAACCAACTATTTTACAAAAGTTTTACTAACTAATTCTAACATATTAGCCCACTGCCTTAACCGATTTACACCTAGCAAAATTAATTTTACAGCAGACAAAAACTATTAAAGAACCACAGAGATCATACCAACAACAGGGAAATGAGAACCATCATAAAACTATAAAGACATGAAGATTTCACAACCCTGACTATTGATAGCATTCATCTGGCAAGATGCTTAAGATCTGTTTGTTTATCTGGTGATACTAGGGGTGCCATTAGAACAGGTCTCCTTAACATTACACTATTTTAATATAATTTAGATGAAATGTGAGGTTGTGACTTCCTGCTTCTCAGCCAATGGCTGCTGCTCTTCCAATCTGACTGCAGATTAAGGCCTTATCCTTACACTTGCAGGGTAGCAATAGGGACCTCCTTGCCACAAGCCACCCCCTTCCCACATTTCAAGTCGCTGCCCTAATGCATGGCCACTAGAGATTTCTTTTCTTTGAGAAGCTCAACAGTTTAACATGCAGAAACATTTTTCTTAGCCTCCTTATCAAAAATAGCTGAACCCTTTCGGGTGATGTTTTCAAGTATTAAACATCTGAGACACCTACCTAGCATGGAACATTTCAGCCCAAATGGTTAAGGTTTGATTAAATTATAAGCAACTAAAAACTGTGTCTTCTATTAGAAAATGCCAGGCAACTCAATAGCTAGTGCTACTGACTCCTGCTATTATTATTCTTTTGAGTGCTTGCTCATATCAATTCCAATTAGGTGCTGTATGCACAGCTGCCCCAAGTTTTCCCTTACTCGTTGTGCCAGCTGTGGAGCCCCCTGGAGTGGCTTCAGTATGGTACTCTATATATGAACCTGCTGACCCAACCACCCCCTCCCCCACCTTCAGTTCCTTCCAGCACCCATCACTGGTGGTAAGAAAAGCATGCTCTCTTACTTAGCAGGCATGCACTGGTCCTTAGAATTTTTTTCCTGCAGTTAGAGTTATAGTTCTGTTAGCAGCGGGTGTGAGGGGTCTCTCCACCTACCACCCACATTTCCCACTCTCCCCCCCCCCCCCCCAGGATTTAGGGCATGCCCAAGACTCAGGGATTCAATCTTACTCAAAACCTGTGCCCATAGGTGACCCCCCTATAGGTGAGTCTCTTCCTGGAGACTCACCAGTTCACAAAGTGCAGGATCTGCAAGAGTTTCAAGCCTCAAGCCCAGCAAGGAGCAGGAGTTTTGCTTAAAGTCACTCCTTATGGAGCCAGAACTCCATCCGCAGCAGAGCCAGGACCCAGCCTGTTGGTGCGGAGTACCCCTCCAGCAGTTTGCCAGGCTGAGTCCTTTATTGGAGCCACATGGGAATCTCAGCACTGTTGCTCTCCCGCACCCAAACAACCAGCTTCCTGGCACCACTCCCACTCCCCTGTTAGACACACCAAGCATGTGTAGGGAGTCCCTTCGGCACAGGCTGCTGCTATGCCCACATCTCCTGACAGACGGTGCAGGGAGATGCACCATCTGCCCCAAGGGCTCTGAACCCTCCTGCAGCCCCCACTCTGCTGGACTTCCTGCGGTGGCAAGGGGAAGCCATCACAATGCCCTCTACTCCTGACTGTGCAGAAGTCTCCTGTTTTAAGACACTGCCTCATTGCCTCACACCATCCGCAGACAAGGCAGTGATGTTAGCACTGTTGGCACCCACACCTGCCTCCTAGCACCATTCAGAGTCCAAGCACTGCTCCCGGGAGTGCTGCTGGTCTGACTCGCGATGCTGGTCACGCTAGCGGTACCAACCTCGCAGTCCAGAGGCTCAGAGCCACTTGCACTCATGGGCGCCCCTGAACAGCAGACCCTGGTGCTGCTCAAGATCCAGGTCTTTTGGTGTTTGCCGCTGCCCACGCCTCCCACTTGCTTCCCTGAGGCTGCAACTCCCCTGCGCCAGGGTTGTCAATTCTCTTCAACCGGATACCCTTGCAGCAAGTGGTGTTCAGTCTAGGAGGGTTGACATACCCCGGGGGTGCTAGTGCTGGGCTGCATAGGATGTCAACACTGGTAGGGACGGTCCTGTATGAGCAACGCATCTTGAAAAACAGCACTCATGAGAAGATGAGTAACTCTTTTAGTTCCCAGTTTAAGCTTAGTTTTTACAATAAAAATGAAGTAGTTGAAAAGGCCACGACTCATAATTGGTCTCACTTTCTTCTCCCCAGGTTGCTTTATAGTTTTTTCCCCTCCTGAATGACCCTGACCTCACTTACAATGGGCAGAAGATTTGGATGTATGTTTATTTTAATTATGAAGTCTCACTTGCATACCATCCTCAGCTGGGGCACAATTGCATCAAGAGACACACCCACGAGAACATAAGAACAGCCATACTGGGTCTGAGCAGAGGTCCATCTGACCCAGTATCCTGTCCTCCAACAGTGGCCAATGCCAGGTGCCTTCAGAGGGAGTGAACAGAACAGAAAATCAAGCAATCCCACCTCCTGTCACCCATTCTCATGCTCTGATAGACAGAGGCTAGGGACACCATTCCTGCCCATTCTGCCTAATAGCCACTGATGAACCCATCCTCCATGAATTTATGTAGTTCTTTTTGAACCCTGTTAAAGTGCTGGCCTTCATAACATCCTCTGACATGGAGTTCCACAGGTTGACTGTACATTGTATGAAGCAATACTTCCTTTTGTTTGTTTTAAACTTGCTACCTACCACTCATCCCATCAAAGTGCTTTTGGAAAGTCAGGATTAGCAGCCATCCTCCTTTTAGTGCCCTTTGTGTCATTCATAGAGTCATATTTGTAACTATTAGAGGAAAATCACTTAATAAGCAACTCCAAACTCAACCTTTTGTACCTGCTAGATTATACTTCTTTAGTCTTTGCAGCCCATGGTACTGTGAAGACAGTGTAAACCCCTGGTGGTTGTTGTGTGAGGGAAGATTACTTTTTCCTCTTTGAATGGTATGGTATTCCAAAAGGACAGTTAGAAACATTGCTTAAAGGCAAATGTTTAATACTACATTACGATGGGTCAGATCCTGCAACAGCTAAGTGGTTTTGCCCAAAGCAGCAAACCCATGGAATTCTAGGGACCAGAATTGTGTGTGAATTGTTTGGGGCATCCCTCTTTTTTAGCCCTGTGCCATTTCCTCTAGCTCTGTGAGTGCAGAGGCTGTTTCTTCTGAGCAGCCGTAAGGAAAGGCAATGAATCACACCTCCCCTGCTCCCCAGAATACACACTGGCCTAACTCTATTGGTCCCAACTAACACAGATGTGTTACAAAGATGTCTGCCCTCTGATAAACCCAGATTTAGTCCATATCAGACCCCCTTCTCACCAGTATGGCCACACATCTGAAAAGCAGAGCCGTACATTACAAGTTAGGTTTGGCCCTGTAGGTGTTTTTGTAAGCACCTGCTGTGGATATGCAAAAAACCCCAATCCGCCACATGGGCCAAGTGTGGGACTGGTCTCTGAATAATGGGGCATAGTTAGATCCCAGGTCTTTACCTTCCAACGTTGCAAACCACAAGATGTACTTAGGTCACATTTTCACACTTTTTTGTGCAGCCATAAGGGCTAGAAACATTTTTGGAAGTGAAATTTGATTCTCTTTTGTAGCCATCTGACTCAGGAGGCTGGTGCTTTACGAGACAGGAGATTTTCAAGACTTGGAAAATTTGATGCACCACAGTTATCCTAAGAGGTACCAGATTACAGCCCTTGATCATATAAAATGGTGCAGGAGGAACTCAGTAACATTGGTATGATTAATGGTTATTGCTGCATTAAACAGAAAAATGAATCTGATGTCAGACCTTGTAGCTGAGCAAGTCAACATTGTTAACAAAGCAAAGTAACAACATTAGCATGATCTTATTGAATCTGGAGACTCAAAAAAAAAAAAAAAAAAAAACAAACACACACACACACACACACACCCACCCACCACCCACAGAGTCTTCCCCCTACCTTTTATGTTCAAAACAATTTTTGTTTCAAATATAAACTTTAAGAGCCCCTGAAGACATTTCTAACATTTTTAGATTTAAAAAAAAAAAAACAGTTGGCTTTGTTAGTTAAATAGCTGACATACTAACTGTATATTAAAATTCGTGAGACAGATTAATGCCACAAAAAGTATTTAAGTGATGAATCACATCAGTCATTTGAACGGTGATATTTTTAATACAACAATAGTTAAAATCAGTTGAATCCATGTTTAGAGAAGGTGTAATTTTAGCCCCAGTTCTGAAGATATAAGAAGTTGCTACATAAAAAATAAATAGCATTAGCAACTGTGTTCTCCTCTCCACTTGCAGCCCCAGGTGGCTCAGGTGCATAGTAGCTTGTCACTAAGCCAAAATGAAACAGTGCTTTCCTCTTTCTATATATCCATTGCATTTTGAGACTCAAGTTAATCATTATGCTTTAACTTTTCAAAAATAGCAGTTATTCCTTTTCATAGCACTAGTTAGATGGTTAAAATATTAGAAGCACAAATCATGAGCATTAGGTCATAGGGGTGGGGAATCTACAGTCCCAGGGCTGGATACAGCTCCTAGAGTGCCTGGATCTGGCCCCCAAGGCTCAGGGCTCCCCCTCCAACACTGGGGAGCCAGCACTGGCATGCCAGACTCATGCCCCCTCATGAGGATGGAGCACCCGCACCGGCTCCCCAGTGCAGTGGGGGAAGAAGCCCTGAGCCTCTCAAGCCAGAAGCAGGCAAGCCAGGGCTAGATCCAACCCATGGACTCTGCCTGGCAGCCAGGGGAGGAAGAAGTGGCTCCACGTGCTGCCTCTCCCCCTCTTCCTTCCCAGACCTGGGGAAACATCAGCACAGCAAAGTGCCACCTGGAGGCTTTTCCCCCGCCACTTTGATTGGCCATAACTGCGCCCAACAGGAGCAGCAGGAGGTGGTGCCTTGGAGCATCAGGGGCTAATGGAGTCATGTGTCCCCCCACAGAGATGCACTAGGTAAGCGTGTCCTCCCCCCAATCACCCAGAGCCCGCAACCCCACTTTGCTCCTGCACCCTCTCTCCTGCCCAGCCCCCCCCTTCCAAACTCCAGCCCCCTCCTGCACCCTACATCCCACTCAGACCCCACTACCCCCAATCCCCAGACCTCTCCTGGACTGTAACTCCTGCCCAGACCTCCTACCCCCAATCCCTAGCCCACTCCCGCATCATATCAGACTCACCAACCCCCAACCCACTCCTGCATCATCCCTCCTGCCCAGACCCCACACCCCAAGCTCACTTCCCAGCAGCCCCTCCCACACACTGAACCCCTCATTTTCGGCCCCATCCCAGACCCTAAGGGGGCCCAGAAAATCTACCAGCCCATGTCCCCCTAGGCTCTGGTGTGCAAAAGGAATATGGGGCTTTCTGCTTCTCAGTTGGGGTCACATCAGTGAGATGTGGGGTTTGGGGGGTTTTTTTGCTTCTCATTTTTGTGCAGCCCCTGACAGATTTTTCTATAGGTCAGTGGACCCCCAACGCAAAAAAGGTTTCCCACCCCCACTTTAGGACATAAGCAGTGGTAGACAATTTTTACAACATCTAGATCTTCATTGGCAATATCCATTATTTGACGGCTACACCTAATCAGTGGTGCCTACTGGTGCAAGGGTTCTCAGGGCAACATTTTTAGCGGCCCCAGAGTATAGCCACCAACTCTTGCAGATGGTGGCTCTCAAACTTTTTCCTGAAATACTTAATTTGTAGGGCCCTACCAAATTCACAGCAATGCATAACATGTCACAGACCATTAAATCTGGTGTCCTCTCTAAAATCTGGCCTTTTGTGTGCTTTTACCCTGTGCTATACCAGCCACAAATTTTTTTTTGGGGGGGGGGGCTGAGAGAGACCAGTGTTTCCTATATTGGGGGTCCTGACCCCAAAAAAAAGGGAGTTGCGGGGGGGGGGGGGGAGAAAACACAAGATTTGTTTTAGGAGAGGGCACAATATTGCACTTAACCAAGTTCCATGTCTACAACATGAGGCACATTGAATTAAGAAAAATCAGTATTTGGGGGAAAGATTTAAATTACGCATTTTGTGAAGAAAAACCTGTTTAAACTGAAATCTGAATTCAATAAGGACCTACACTAATTGTAATCTCTGAAGCCATTTAAATAAAAAAAAATATGCAGAAGCCAGGAGCTTGTATCAAAAATGTTGCCTTGAAAATCTGTTTTTCTAAATAAAATAAGAATTAGGGGAAAGCATCTACCCTTTTGAAACAAAGCTCTATAAGCATGGCACAACAAGTATCAAAGGGGTAGCCATGTTAGTCTGAATCTGCATAAAGAACGAGAAGTCCTGTGGCAACTTGTAGACTAACAGATTTATTGGAGCATAAGCTTTCGTGGGTAAAGACCCACTTCGTCAGATGCATGTCTTTGTCCATGAAAGCTTATGCTCCAATAAATCTTAGTCTATAAGGTGCCACAGGACTTCTCGTTGTTTACAGTAGGTATTGATCTTCTGGGAGAGTGAAAAAAACACAGAGAAATAATGTTTAATGCCCAACATTTTCAAAAGCTTGAACAGCAAATAGGGTGTTATCCAGGAGGTTCAAAAATGGTGGCTGGTGCACATCAAAGCTAACTGTGCAGCCAATGGCTTGAGCATAGGTGCCCAATTAGGTGTCACCATCAACTCCTGAAAGTGCTAAGGACTGCTCCAAGTGCTCAAAAATTAATTGCATAAAGAGATTTAACTATGCTAGGTGGTAAAAGAAAGGCATTAGGAGCCAGCCTCTTACTCCAGGAGACACCAACAGGATAATCTACTGAGCCCAGCTGGATGGTTTCATTCTGCTATTTTGTAGCATCTTTCTACCTGCACTTTAATTGGCTCAGTTCATAAGTTACATATTTTTACTCCACCCATCATTGACACTTATTCTCCAGTTTGTGGAAAAACAATCACTGATTGTTCAGTAACTACCAGCCCTTTTGTCTGGGTGGTTCTGGGCATCCCCTGTAGGCCTGCATGGACAGGGATACAGAAATCCATTAATTTCTCAACTGCCTCTCCTCCCCGCATCTCTAAACAATCAAATATTGCATTGCACATAGCGTGTGGGTTACACAGGCAGAAGCCATCAATTGCTAAGAGTTCTTTTCTTTGAGGGAGCAGAGGAGCTTTGTAACAAGGGAGAAGGAAAAGAGCATACAACCAGCAAGGAGCAACACTGGTGCCAATGCAGGAGACAACATTCTTCAGAGCCTGTAAGTGTTCTCAACACATGGGAACTAGGCAGGAAAAATGACCTGCACCCATGGCAGGTTATAAGAGGCTCAATTTGGGAATATTTTCAAGAAATTCCTGTGCCACTGGGCAAAAAAGGAACATGTGCCAAATGTAAACAGTGCAACAAAGAGATGCAAGCCCTATACTTATTCGAATGGAACAACATTGTGAAAAATGCTCCTCAGGAGGCAGTAACTTTGAAGACAGATCTGAACTATCACTTGATAGTAAACTTATTTTTGCACCATTCTTAGGATCAGCCTACCACATCTTACTATGCTACTAAATGATAAGTTTGTATTTGGGATGGATTACTTACCTCTGACTTACTAATTATATTTGGAACACAATTTGAAAGTTGTGGGAGTATTTATCAATTACATTTTACTGATACTGCTGGACTTCTGAACTGATGTTTTATTGTTCCATGTAATAATTATCCTAGGTAAAGATTACTATAAAACAGGAAATATTTTCTTAAGGCACTTATTATTTGAAAACAGTTTTTTTTCCAAGCTGTTTGGTATGGTACTAGAGTTAAGGGTATAAACAGATTTAAATAAACCTTATGTTATAATTATTTTCAATATAAAATTGGGTTTTGTATTGCTTCAACAACAGTTTTATAAAGAGCAATAAGAGCTCTTTCATTTATAGTATTTTTAAGCAGTACACAAAGTAACACTAAGTGAGTGACACTGATTTTTTTCACCATTTTGTTTCAGGGTCCAGGTTACATATAAAGGGCTATAAAAGTCCATCATCTGCAGTGTCTGCAACTTCAAAGTAATCTGCCAGTACCACCAGCAGTGCTGCAACTACATATTTGTCAGATAGTCAATTACCTGTAACAAAAGCAAAATAAAAGAACACAACACTACCTTTCTTCATCATCCTGCAACACCCAAGAGGAATTCCTAATCAAGACAAGCAAATTCCAACAAGACCCCAAAAGATTAAAAAGAATGCTCTGTTCACTTATGCAGCACATCCTACCTTTTGGCATGTTCAAAACAAACATTTCATTGACTGGTCATAATGAGTGAACTACATCACCGTGCCACCTAACCAGAGCATACGTTGTTTCCAGGAACCTTTCAGAAATCTATAAGTAGTAAATTGAATAGTGAGCAATAAATATTGATTGGAAATTCATTCAACTGAGTCTGGATATGTGGTGCAATGTACACAGTAATCCAGTAGTACATGTTTGTGACACAACAAGAAATGGAGCTGCTGTTCTTACAGAAACAGTAGATTCATCCAGAAATGCGCATTCATCAAAATATTTAAGGTGCAGTTAAATTGATAAACTGAACAAAAAATTAAGTGTGTGTAACCTACACACCTAGTGTTGTTACCATGCAGTGGCACTTAGACCACAGCAACAGCTAACATCCAGAGACTCTACAGCATGGGCTGGGAATGAGCTGGCTTTTAGTTCAGAGGGTAGAGGCTCCTATACTCCACTTCAGAGGTCCCATGTTCAAATCCGCCCGGTGGCGGTTACATGTGCACCTTGGTCATAGGCAGCATTGCAAATGTAGCAAAGATAAGAAAACGAGAAGATGGTAATGAAGGAAACCTGAAATTTAGCATATACAGTACAGTGCTCGTTTGATGCATCTTTTAACTAAAGACATAAATACAACTCCAGGAATAAGAGAAAGTGTTGCTGAAATTTAGACATATTCTCATCACCACCTCTTCATTTCAGCAAAGAGAACAGGAGGATCTAAACTAATTCTCCCCCATGATAGAATTCAGTGATTGACTGATTTGAGCTATTTATGAGTATTTGGCTTATTGTGATGACAATTTGTGAAGTACATTGTGACAAAATAGATGGAACTATCATATCCAAAGTAGTCAGCATCAGATTAAAGAGGACATACATGATGTACTGAATATATGGATACCTATTTCCTGCTGCTGTATTGCAAAAGTTGTTGAAATTTGGAAAGAACTTTTGAGACATTACAGAAAGAAATACACAACAAAGGTAAATTGCAGGCAGTAAAGAAGCAAATGGATCAAGCACTTATTCCACTTCATTTTCTTGCTAATTACTAGGATACATATGTTACTGCTGAAGAAGTAGCAGCTGCTATGATATGGGGTATCTAATAATCCACCATACCAACAATAATAAATGTCAGGGCTGGAGGTGAACCAGTACATGTTTGCTGATGATGGTTTAACAAAGTCCCACCACTGAAGTAGAGGACATCACTAGCTAAGCACTTGGAACCAGAATTTGAGGAAGAGATAAGCCAGCTTTAGACAACAGTAGCTTCTTCAAAAATAGTTTCTTCGTTTGGATTTATTCATTCCAAACGGAAAAGTTGATTTCTTTTGTTTTTCCTCCAACTCCCAAACAGGGAAACTTGTCTGTCTTCTAGACTATGAATAAAGAGGAAGGAAGAAAAGAATGAGATCTACTAGTTTAAAAGTTTGAAACATATAGTCTAACTCTAGAGTAATTTAGAAGACGGTCTCATTTTCAAAAGACTTAGGCAAGAAGGAACTTAAGTTCTAGTCACTAAGGGTATGTCTACACTACAGTGTTATTTCAAATAGCTTATTTCGAAATAACACGTCTACACACAAAATGCATTTCGAAATAGCATTTTGCTATTTTGAAATAGTGCGTCCACACTGAGTGGACTCTGAATCACATTTAAGGCTGGCCAGAACCAGTTCCAGCAGGGTACCAGGTCAGGACTTACTGTGTGGGGCTGCTGCCTGAGGCTAAGGGACCCCCCAGACAACCAGTTCTCAGGTTTCTCTGCTTACTTGTCTACCTCGATGAGGGACAGCAAAGCATTGTGTCTCTGCGTGCTCTGGTTGCCCTCACTTGAGACACCACAGCACTCTGCAACATGGAGCCAGAGCTGCCCCTGGGCACTCTAGTGCTTCTCTTGGACGCATTGCTGCGAGCCTGGCTGCACTTTCTGCAGGCTGCCATCCGGGAGGTCCATTGGGGGGCTGTCAGTATCCAGGAGGCCCTGCAGGAGACCTTCCACTCTGAGAAGCACTAAGAGCCTCCCTGGTCTGCCCCACTGGGGGTTTGTGCCTCATTCCTCCCTCACATCCTTTCACTTACCCCTCCATAACCCCCCTTCCTGATGTCAAATAAAATACACGCATTTTCATGAACACAAACTCTCTGTATTTAACAAAACCGCGGGGGAGGGAATGAAACTCTGGTGAGACTGGGGAAAGAAGGTGGGAGAGGGGAGAAGAGAGGGTGGGGGAAACCTGAGAGGAGGGAGCTGAAAGGGGGAAAGCAAGGGGAAGGGGAAGCTCAGGGTTTGGGGGGGAGGGGGCCTCGCCAGACCAACTTGATTGTCATGCCAACCTGCTCCTGGGTTCGCATGTGTACTTTGGTGGCCAGGCTGGCAGCTATCCTGCCATAGATGGCCACATTCCTCCATCTAATGCGGAGATCATGGATGTTGGGGGCATCCCCCCCAAACCTGAATAAGGTCCATGATCTCAACCCTGGACCAGGAAGGTACTCCCTGGGAAGGCTGGAGGCCCCCTATTTCGATATAAGTGTCTACACAGCACTTATTTCGAAATAGCTATTTTGAATTTGGCGTTATTCCTCATAGAATGAGGTTTACCAAATTCAAAATAAGTGCTCCGCTATTTCGAATTTATTTCGAAATAGTGGTTTGGCTGTGTAGATGCTAGGAAAGTTATTTCAAAATAAGGGCTGTGATTTCGAAACAACTTTGCTATGTAGACATACCCTAAGGCATGTTTGAAAATTTGCCCAGGCTGATCTCAAATTACCAGCTCAATTCACTAGTTAATCCCTCTGTCTAGTAAGTTATTTAGTTGTAAATGCAAAATGTGTTTTGATGGGAAGTTTGTGTATCAAAAACATAAGAATGATTTGTTTAATAAAGATATATTTTATATGCTGCTTTTAATGTTCAATTGCATTCCAGTTGCCATCCTAATGTAGCCTGATACAAATCATGAGCAAAAAGTTAATTCTCTAGTAAATAAGCAATGCCATTCACTATTTTCTAGCATACTAAAAACATACAATTAAATAAGAATCTGAAAATATTAAGCCATTCAATTCTTTGAGTCAAGATTTAATTCTAGCATTCCCTGCTTTATAGCAAAACGATGTACCAAATGTAGCGTAAAGGCTCTACTGAGTTGTAAATCAATATGCTTGAATATCAATGAGAATGCAACTTTCTTTAGAAAATAACTGAAGTCAAATGGAAATGTGGATTAAAATTGATGATTTAACACACGATTAAATAAATCCACCCTGTTGTGAGGCAAGTCAGGGAAAAGAGGCAAGAGGACAAGACAACAGGAGCCTCCTAATAAGACCCATTAGCCACAAAAGGAGCATCTTTGATGTCACTGCCTCTGTATGAGCCAGGCAGGTTGACCCCAGGCTTTCTGCATCTCCAGTGAACTGAACAGAGAACCAGACCAGCCAGCACAGTGGAGCTCCACTTTCCCCACCCCATTCAGAGTCAGCACAGCACTTGGCACTTTTACTTTTTGCACCCTTTAAAGTGACCATTACACTGGGGACACTACCGGCCTGAGCCAAACCATTGTGTGTGCGCGCCAAGGAGCTTCCTAAGTGCTATGATCTGCAGACCTCCCACAGGCCTGGTTACAGACCACAGGGAGGTTAATTTCAAAAGCATGAACAACAACAAGGAGTCCTGTGGCACCTTAACCACTAAACAGATTTATTTGGGTATAAGCTTTCATGGGTACAATATGGGCAAGGATCTATCTATCATATATGAATGATGGAATTCAGTGTAGGGATGTGAACGACTAGTTGACTATCCAACAAGCAAATGCTTATCGGAGAATCGACACACTAGTCGACTAGTCGCTTCCCCCGCCCCTTGCTGCCTCTATCAGAAAGACCCCAGGCCAGACGCCAGGCTCCACGCGGCGCTGCCGCTTTGAAACACTGTGGGGAGCACGGGACCAGCGGGGGACTGCTTGAGTCCCCTGTTGGCCCGCGTTTCCCACAGCATTTTCGTCTTTGAAGTATAGCAACAGCCCTGGGGCAGTTGCTACACTTCAAAGGCAGAGGCGCCCTTATCGACTAATCAAATAGTTGATGCAAATTGCATCGATTATTTGATTAGCAAATTAATCTAAATTTAACATTCCCAATTCAGTGGTTGACTGATTTGAGCTATTATGAATAATTGGCATATTCTGATGACAATTTGTGAAGTACATTGTGACAAAAATAGATGGAACTATCATAACCAAAGTAGTCGACATCAGACTGCCTCTGTAATTTCCACTCCAGGGCATCTGATTAAGTGAGTTTTACCCACAAAAGCTTATGCCCAGATAAATCTCATTAGTCTTTAAGGTGCCACAGGACTCCTCGTTGTTTTTGCAGATACAGACTAACACAGCTACCCCTCTGAAACAAAGGCATAAATGGCATTTAAGCACCTAACCTCCATTAAAAACCAATGAAAGGTAGGTGCTTGAATGCCAGGTGTGCCTTTGAAAAAAATCTCTCCCCCTCCCATACTAGCAGCCCTACAATTAGGCAGATCAGGCTAGAATTCTAAAGTAGCGCAAAATTCTAAATCTGCATAGGACATGATAGACAGCATACACACAACCTTCTGAGGTGGTCTAGGAAAGAGAGTTTAGCCAACAGAGAATATGCCTATTCCATAAATGCAGTAATATCATCAAGGCAGGATCGCACAACAATTATTTTCCTCTCTTGCCTGAACCTTCATAGATCTCTTGTTCACTGGATGTGGAACTAAAACATTTTAGAACTAAACTCACTTTGCTTTCTTCTTTCCTCCACTCCCTGCCACTGAAGGAGGGATAAATTATTGAAAATACTCTGTTAATTGCAGGCTGACTCTTGGAAAGAAAAAAAAATGGAGCTCTTCCTACATTCAATGAAATGTAAAATTGAGTAACATCTCTCTGATCCATCCCTTCTATTTACCCTGCTGCAAGTTCTGACAGTTCCCACCCACAGCAAATGTGCACAATGGAGCAGGCAAACAAATCAGTTCAAATACATAACAAATTAAATTAACGTTTTTGAGTAGATAAGAGAGAGCTAAGCATCTCTACAGGGATGAAGCAGAGTGAGAAATCAAGAGAAAGATATGGCAAAGGGTGAGAGAAGGTAGAATTTATACAGGGGAAGAGAGTAGACAGAGTTTGTGGGGGGAAAGGAGTATTATTATACATCCTGGGAAAGATGATACAAATAATCAGTGAAGATAAGAAGTTACAAAAGGACAGGAGCAGGTTATTCATTTAGGGCTAGATTCCCCTACACTCCAGCTGAGCAGAGCCTTTCTCTTTGAGCAAGCTCCCTGAAATCCAAAACTGCACATGAAGCAGCAGCATCTTTGCACTAGCATTGCTACTTCTAAAAAAGGTCATCTCAGTTACCAACAGCTCACAAACTGCCAAAAGGTGCAGTGAGTGGAAGAATCACCACAACTGTACACTGATTACTGCTACAGAATGACAATTTAGTAAAACAGACTGAGGCTCTGACAGGCTTTGAAGGCATGGACTTTACAAAAAGCACAGCTGTGCTTCACCAACCTCTGCATGCTTGGGAAGAGGTTTTGCTACACTGAGGAGCTTTGCACCTTCCAAACTTCCCAGGAGAGTGGGAAAGACCTATTTGCAGTCCCCCTCTCCTGTGAGACAAGGAGGACCAAACTGATGCAAAAACTGCAAAATATTGTACATAAATTTTATAAAACCTCCTGGACATTTTTTAAAAGGAGTTAAAATTACTCCACAGAGAGATTCAACAAGATCTTTACAAATGTCAAAATAGGCCCTCTTTGTGAGGCTCTCTGAGCTGAAGGGACCTTGAGAGGTCATGGAGTCCAGTCTCCTGCCCTCACAGCAGGACCAAGTACCATCCCTGACAGATTTGCCCCAGATCCCTAAATGGCCCCTTCAAGGATTGAACTCACAACCTTGGGTTTATCAGGCCAATGCTCAAAAAACTGAGCTATTCCTCCCCCCAAATGCTGCTTCCCTAAGCAGCCCAGCTGGGGACAGATGGGAGGATAAGCTGCAGGGGGTTGCTAGCTCTCCTGGAAGAGAATAACCAGACGCCATTGCTGCAAATGGCATCCAGTCAGGAGAGCTGGCAACCTTAGGCAGGAGGAGGGCAAGGAGAGAGGCTCACCTGCATCCACAGGGGAGCAGGTAGGAGGTTCAGAGGCAGTGAGTGGTGCAAGCATGGGCCAGAGGACTCAGGAGGAGTATAGGGCAGCCACACAGCCGGCCTGAGAGAAGCAGTACTGCAAAGGGGGAACCACCACTTCTCTCTAGCCACTGGCTATGCAGCTGCTCCTGAGCCCTCTGGCCTCTGTTCGCCCCACTCTTCACTACCTGGTGAGCAGGGGCTGGGCACAGCCCGTGGGATGGGGTTAGGGACTGCTGGAGCTGGCACAGAGCCCCCCCCCCCCCCTGCGAGGGGGGGGTGGCTGGCCAGCTGGGGGCTGGGAGCCACTGGTGCCCACACATAGCACTCAGCAGCATGGGCATGATGAAATTTTGGGCAGTGTGGTGCCCTATGCATGTGGGTAGGGATGGCCCTGCTCATGCAGATTAAAAAAATGTTTCAGAAGGCATCTAAATCTAATGTGCAACAGTAACTAAGGAGGGTGTTAAACATCATCTTCTAAAGTTAGACATGTATAAATCAGCAGGTCCCCAGATACTTGCCTCCAAGAGTTTTAAAAAAGATGCTCTCTGTCACATTAATGTTGATTGTCAGTAAGTTTTAGGACCCTGGGGAAGATCAAGGTCTGGGGAAAAGTTCATTTTGTTTCCAATTTTAAAAGGGTATAACAAGGTGGCCTGTCAGTGTGACATAAGTCTAGGACAAAATAATTAAATCGCTAATAGGGGATTTGATTAATAAAGAATTAATGTAATTAATACCAATCACAATAGATCTTTTAAAACAAAATATTCAGTTTGACAAGTGAGATAGTTTGGTTGAAGGTAATGATGAAACATACTTAGACCCCTGAAAGGTACTTGACTTGGTACCACATGGCATACTGATTAAGAAACTGGAACAATACACAATTAACACAGCACACATTACATGGATTAAAAACTGGCTGACAGGTCTCAAAATGTAACCATAAACAGAGATGACCACTGAACAGGTGTGTGTCTATGGAAGTCCTGCAGGAATCAGTGATTAGCTTACTACTAGTAAAAATGCAAGCAACAGAGATTGAGAGAGCAGTGAGCAATGAAGAGAACAGGTCAGAGTTACAGAGCAATCTGGATCAATTGATAAGCTAGGCTCAAGCAAACAATATATTTGGCCGCACTGAATTGCATAAAGTCATACATCTAGGTAAAACAATACAGGCCATACTTACAGGTCAGAGGAATCACTCCTAGAAAGCAATGACTCAGAAAAAGGATTTGGGGGGTTGTGGTGATTAATTAGCTAAATGTGAGCTCCCAGGTATAACAAGGGGAATAATGATTGGAAGATTATTTTACATTTGTGGTTGGCATTGGTGTGACTACAGCTGGGATACTTTATCCACTTTTGGTATCCACAATTCAAGATGGATGTTTATAAATTGAAAAGGATCCAGAGAAGAGCCACAAGAACAATTAAGAATTGGAAAACATGAACACCACTAAGGCAAAGAGCTCAATCTATTTAGGTTAGCAAAGAGACAGTTAAGAGCAACTTCATCACAATCTTTAAATACCAACATGCAAAGCAAAAAAAATGATAGATGGCTTTTCAGCCTAGAAGACAAAGTTATAGCAGAACTTTGGAATTACAAACAGACCAGACAAGCACACACCTCGTTTGGAACCGAAAACAGAGTCAGGCAGCAGCAGAGACAAAAAAGACCAAAACGAAAAAAAAACAACCCTACACAACACAAACTACTAAAAAAATTAAAGGGAAAGCAGCATTTCTCTCCTGCATAGTAAAGTTTCAAAGCAGTATGAAGGCACGGTTGGGCTGCAGACTTTTTAAATGAACAATCAATGTTTTGTTCAGAGTTACAATCAATCTCCATTCCCAAGGTATTTGTAACTCTTAAGGTTCTACTGTAGAACAAGATCCAGTGACCAGAAGTTGAAATTAGAAAAGTTCAGACTGGAAATAATGCACAATTTTTTATCAGGAAGGATAATTAACTGTGGGAACAGTATACCAACAGTTGTAGTGGATTTTCCACTACTGGAAATTTTTTAAATCAGGCTTGGATGTTTAACCAAAAATGCTATGCTCTAGCTCAGATAAGAATTCATTCAACAAAATTCTATAGCATGCATTAAATAGGGCAGAATAGATGATCAGAGTGGTTCCATTTGACCTGGGAAACTATTAAAAAAAAAAAAAAAGCATGCAAGGACCATAAAGGTCCCTGTAACATCTCTTCTCCCTTACCATACCAATCCAGCAGCGAATAGCATGAAGATGGGATCCCACAGTTTACAAGATTCTCCTTGCCACTCTAGTGCTACTGCTCCCTCCTTTACATCAAGACGTATTTAATCTTTATTTATTTCACTTTGTATTTTAGAATGAAGCTCCTCTTCAAGGCTCTGAGGCCTGATTTTTAAAGAAAGATATTTAAATTATACAGAATGATGCTGATAGGTACCTAGTGAGGTTTTCAAAAACACTGATTTCCATGGAAGTTGGGCATCCAAATACCTTAGAGGATCTGAGCCTTACTGCTTTGGGCCTCTGATAAATGCAGTCACCCCACTCTTTCTTCACCCCAAACCAGAAAATAATGAACCGAAGTATGAAAGACATTGCTCTCCAGACTGAAAACCAGTTAGGGTTTTACATATCAAAATGAACACCCTGAACTCTACCCTGATACCTACAGACAGCACCCATACGATGCAGCCCCGTGTAGCACACAAGCATGAACAAGGAGATAAGGCTCATTTTCAAAAGAAGGGCCCTATCCTTCCACACAATTGTAGAGAGGGGAAGCACTGTCCTCTACTACTGCTCCTTAACAAGGCCTCCACACTAAGGCTACATCTATACTGCACCTCTCTTCCGCAAATGCTTATGCAAAGGAAGTGCAGATTAGCATATTGCCACACTTCATTTGCATAATTAATTAGGGCCTGTTTTTGCACAAGAGGATTTTGCACAAAAAGGAGCTGTGTAGGCAGCTCCTTTTTGCGCAAAACCCCCCTCTTGCACAAGAGCTGCTCTTCCTGAAAAATGAGGAAAAACAGCTCTTGCGCAAGAGGGGGTTTTTGTGGAAAAAAAGAGCCATCTACATAGCTCCTTTCTGTGCAAAAGCCTGTTGTGCAAAAGAGGCCCCTAATTAATTATGCAAATGAAGTGTGGCAATATGCTAATCTGTGTTTTTTTGCATAAGCTCTTGCGGAAGAGAGGTGCAGTATAGATATTGCCTAAATGAGTAACAAACAACAAACACACTCCTGCAATCCTGGGGGCTGATTTCATTTCCATCATTTCTTCTCATTCCTCTCCCCCAAACCTGCAAGCTAGCACTGCAGCCAGCCAGCACTCCTCTCTGAGCAAAAAAAAAAAAAAAAAAAAAAAATCACATTGAGAGATTCTAGGTAAGATACTCATGCGCAGCAGCCAAGGCAGAAGATAAGGCAGGATATCCTAAGCAAGCAAAAGGCAATGCAGTCTATACCTCTGCTTTAGTTCACCTATATAAGGATATTAAAAGGTGGATAATTGACTAATCGTGTAATGGATACAATTTGTATCGATTACATGATTAGTTGATACGGGAAGGACTCTGTCCCAGCTCATGCCAGTTCAAGAGCTACCCCCACTATGGCTCTGCAGTTTAAATGTAGGAGTCTCCTGGCTCCTACTATATTTAAACTGCAGAGCCACGGTGGGGGTGGCTCACGGACCCAGCACGGACAGGGGCTGGTGCGGGAGCAGCCTCTGCCCACAGTCAGTCAGTTTCAGCATGTAGTAGGCAGAGACTGCTTTGTGGCAGCCTCCCCTACCCACCCCACTCCTGCCTCTGATAGAGGCAGCAGCACCGGGGGGGGGGCAGGGCAGGTGGCACTGCAGAGATGGTGTTGAGGGGAACTGGCTTTTAAACCAGCTTCCCTCAGCACCAGCTCCTGTTTCCCCCCCCCCCTTGCTTGCTGCCTCTCATACAGAGGTGGGGGTGAAGCACATAGCTGAGTACTCCACTACTCACTTACATCCCTTCTCCTATCATCCTCATCATATCGGCACATTAAAGTCAAGGAATGACAACAAATCAAAGCTTGTAGTCAATCCATAGCCCAAGGTGCCTTTTGGGGCAGAAATATCTACTGCTGTCCTCTGAGATCTGTCTGTACCTAGAGGGCCCCCCCCCCCGTACCAGCTCCAAAACATTTGTTAGTGTCAACTGGTTCAGTTCTTTAGACAGGAAACTACCATGGTAACACGATGGGCTTGCCATGATCATGCCTGACAGACCTGCCTTTCCTGATTGGAGTCAAAAGTTTTTCTGACTGTGGGAGAATTATGTGTAGAGAAGCTTTTCTCCTTGTCCCATCTGCCAGAGTCCCTTCTGCCTCTCTCTGCCTTCCCATGCATTCCTATCAGGACTCCTGCTCCCAGCATTTCCTATCCCCAGCAATGCAATCCTGGATCTAGGGCTGCAGTCATCAGCAGATGCTAGAACAAGCCTGAAACAAATCAACGGATTTCCTTCTGGTGAATGCTGCTTTTGCAACTAACATACCCTGGACATTAACAACCAAATGAGGACTCAAACCAGAACCACTGCAGTCTGTAGATAGAAGCTCTACTAGGTGAAGTAAAAGGGGTGGGGGAAATCACCTTCTGGCTGAGCAAGCAGATATGCTAAGCATCTCTCTAAAGCTGAACTCTGCATTTCCCTCCCTTCTAAACTGTGAAATCATTCAAACACCTTGCTGTACAGCCAAGAGTTACTGTTTACTGGTTTGGGAGTCCCCCCTAGTGGTTCATATGACATACTACACAAACACTAAGTTGAAGCAAAATAATTGAGAAGGTTTTGTTTAACTGCACACTAAACTTACTGCAAATGTGTCACGCACGGGGGGGGGGGGGGGGGGGGGAGAGGGGTTGGTAGACTCTAGGAGGCTTTTACCCTGTCTGGGAGCTCAGCCAGGAAGAATGGAACAGTGGAGCTCATTTTAAAAGTAATACATGGAAACCAAATTCTTACTCTTTTGAAAAAAAGTCTTTCCCAAAAATAAACTAAAGAGAGATTAAATAAACCCTAAACACATATGGCCTGACTTAAATTTGTGCGTAAGCCTGAGGCCAAAGTAACTTCCAAAGGGGTTAGAGAGGGATTTGGAGAATTCTGTACACATTTATAATCAACAAGTCAGGAAGTGCACACAGAGGAGGGACCACAGGCACAAAAGGCAATGAGATAAGAAACCTTCCCTCACCCACAAGAAACAGATTGATTGAGGACAACTCCCTCTTGGAACAGAATGGAAATTGATTCTGAAGGAGCCAACATCCAGTAAGCTCTCCCCAGATAAAAGGCCTCAGTCCCTTTGAGCTACTTTCGCAATAAGCCAAATCACTAACACAGTACATACCTTTAGAAGCCTTCACACTCAGGACAAAGAATTGTTTCTCTCTAGGGGGAGCTGGTTCCTTTCTGCTTGGTTTCCCTACTAGCAGACTGCAAGCAAATTAATTGGGCCCAGCTGCCCTTGCCTCTCCCCCACGCCCCTCCTTAAGCACCTGAGGGAACCAAGCCTCTGGGTCTTAGGAGCTCATCCTCACACAGATATTATATAGTTTCCCAAAGGAAACGGGAATGATGGGAACTGTCACTGAAAAGACCCCCTTCTGAGTCCCCAAAAGATCTGTGCTATGTGCCACAAGCACCTATATCCTATCAGGTCTTACCCAAATGGGTAATGTAGCTATTAATTAGACCTCTGAGTGTAAATCTCACTGGTGCCAGTTACAAAATGCAGAAATTTCAGGCTAGAGATCAACTTTTATGAAAGCAGAGGAAGCAGCTGCCCCACACACAGGATCACTGGCTCATAAACTGGCATTCTGAACCAATCAGAACTCCAAAGGCCCAAGGTGAAGGTCAAGTGCAGTTCCATTTTACAAGTAGGCAGTACTGGAAACTTTCTTTTGAGCTAACAACAATCCCTCTTCCCCAGCATGAGACCACTGGCATCGCTGACTTTTGGAGAGTTTGGTGAGCTTATCTCCTTAAACTGAAAATGGGATGCACAGAACTGTCCTGACCCACCTTCCACCGCTGCCTCTTCCCCCCACCCCTGAATTTTTCTCCATGCCCCCTATTGAAGCAGGTAGAAAAGATGGTGCAGAGAGGGTTGCCAGATGCTTTCAACAAAAATACTGGACACACTTGATAAAAATTTGTTGACCCCAAAAAAATATACATGATATGGTAAGTTTATTGCCCGAGGATTCAGATGGGGCAGAAGGGAGCGAGGGAGGATCACTCAGGGGGAGGGCGCATACCTGGTACCCTGCATGGCCAGGCTTAGTTCCTTGCTCTGGCCCCCTCTTATAAGAGACACACTCGCGCACTGTGTTTTACACTCAGCCTTAGGGAGCAACATCAGACGGTCCCTCCCCACTGTCTGTGCAGCGCCTGGGCGATGGGATCCTGAGGAGGCTCCCACCGACGGGAGGAGTGAGGTGACCTCACGTCCCTCGAGATCATCCCGTGGCCCTATGGAGCGTGTTTTGGGGGTTCACTTATAGAAAGCCCCTGGACCCCCCAACCACCCGTTTTCCAAGCCCTTGGGGTCAGAGGGCTGGAGGCAGGAGCCTTTGGCAGGAGAACGGGGCAGGGCATGAGTGCCCAAGAGGAAGCTAAAGCAGGAAGCTAAGTCACCTGCGCCCCAGGAGCAGCATTGCCCCGGGCCTGCCCTCGGGGTCTGCTTCTCCCTTCAGCGGGACATGGAGGGGGCCTGGCTCTGGGAAGCAGCTGGTCAGAGCCCCGCTGAGCCCTGCACAGAGCGAGGCAGATGTGCCTGCTCCTGCCTGGCTTCACCAGCCACTGAGCCTCTACTGCCTGCGAGGTTTGTGTCTGAGCCCAGACCAGCTTCCTCTTGCTGTGTCTCTGGTGCAGTAACACACGGCACTGTCCTCCGCTCTCAGGCTGTCCATGCACAGGGAGAAATTGGCGCTGTCCTTGGAGGCTGTGAATCGGCCCTGGATGGTGGGAGAATAATACTCACTCTGCCCTGTTTTATTAATTAGAAAACACCGGACATTTATATGTCCGGTATTTTCTCAATTTGTTCCCGGACAGAACGCTCAAATACCAAACTGTCCGGTTGATAACTGGACACCTGGCGACCCTAGGTGCAGATTGGGAGGGGAAAGGATCTGGGCAGCAAAACAGGGTGAGAGTCCAGATCCAGAAGATGAAGCTATTGGACTGAGATCCAGCTAGCAGTGTGATGCCCCTTTGGGGACTGGAATAGCAGAGAACAGGAAGGAGGCTTCAGGTATTGGGAGCAGCCCTTGAAAGATGGGGAAGGTCATGATGTGGCAGAAGCAGGCAGCTGGAGGCAGATAGGGGAGGGAAAGAGGCTGATGGGGTTGGTGGGGCAAGAGAGGGCTCCAGGGACGTACCCCAAAGAATGGAGGGGGGTTGGATAGGGCATGAGGCCAGAGCAGGAGAGCTCCAGGGAACACTCAGGCAAAAGTCCAAAGAGTTTAGCAACTCCTTTATTGCCCAATGATTCTCTCCTCTCCTTAGGTCAGAAGGAACTGTTATTGGAAATTATGAGATACAGGTCATCCAGAGAGAAGTGCTCATCAATGCACTTTGAAAATGTACATACAGAAATGAAAACTATTCTTGCCACTATCAGTGATTAAACTTTATTGCTGTAGGCTTCCTAAACAATCCCATAATTACATGCTATAGGTTTCCAGGGTAATTTCTAAGAACTCTATGTAATTTCTGTGGAAGTGTATTAGTTTTATTCCCATAATAATGACTACTGTGTCTCATGCAAAAACCGCACAAGCACACTCACAATATAGCACTTAACATTGCCACCAAGAAACGAACAATGTTAAGCCTAATAATAACACATAGTTCAATCTCGCCTATATTTGACAAATAGCCTAAGGGGCTGATTCACAGTTACTCTATGCCTTGCATCATCACTATAACTATGCAAAGAGGTGCAAATCTCTAATTTGCTAATGTTATACATCCGCCAAATTTGGACTGGTATAAATGACAACTTGAGAGGTAGGGCAATGGAGTGTCAAGGCCCTGGAGTTCTACAGAATGTCCCCAATAACTTCAATCTCATTCCAAGCAGGTACAATCATTCACACGCTGACAGGATTTGTATTACATAATTTGTAAGGTTCCATGTATTCCGTGGCAAGATGCATCTAAGTTCTGGAGCAGGAACTCCGGTGTCAGTGGCATTCTGGTACAACAGGCCATACGTTATTTACATTTTTAGAGTGAGAGCATGTAACGGGTTCACAGCTCACCACCCCCAGCACCTCCTGTTGGATGTTCCAGTAATTAGCTCCATCCTCCTATGAGGTGCCCTTTCTCAATGGTGCCTCACTGCCATCGCTCCCACTGTCTTCACTGCTCCACTATATGGGCCCATATCACCACAGGATTGTACCATGGCGTCTCTTCCAAGGCATGACCCCCTCTTGGCTGCATCCCAGCACACTAACTTCCTCGCTTCTGAGGGACAGGTAACTCCCAGCCCACCCACCTACCCCACCACTTGTCTCAGTGGCTAACTGCAGTCTTAGTTTAGCCCCTGCCTTCAGGGGCAAACTGAAGTCTGTTTTCAGGCCAATCTTCCCCCCCTCCCCTGACTATTCTCAGTCCCAGGCCAGGGAATCTACCCCTAACAGCCACCTATTTCCCCTCCTTCCATATCTGCTACCTATTTTTCCTGGCCACCTCTGCCTCCTGCAAGAGGGAAAGCTTCTCTCTTTTTTCCCTGCTGAGCAGTCATTTTATATCTTGCTGCTCCAGCAAGCCTTCCCTGATTGGCTCTCCCAACCAGCCTTTTGTCCTCTATGCAGCCTCCCTAGGGTTCTGTTACCCCCAGAGCCCTACATAGCACTAATCCCTACCATAGGGCACTTAATCAGCCACGCTGGAATTTGAAAGCCAGCATTCCCTAGATAGAGACTTGCTGAGCTACGACTGGAGTTCTCAATTCTGGGACATTCAAAAAAAGTAGGTGTTTTCATTAATGTTTTTATGAGAGAGACAGCTGATGCTGATAAATAGTGTCCATCTCTGTTAACTGTCCTGGTTCTATCAATTACACAGAAAGAGTCACACGTGCATTATTTTACTTTTTTTTTTTTTTTGGTAGCAGATCTTCGGATACAGGCAAATGCAGAAGAAGAATTAAACATAAGAACATAGATGAGATGCGAACAGCAAAAATAGACACAGGAAAAGCCTGAGAACCTTTCACACACATTCCAGTGAAAACCTCCCACTGCCAGGGAGAGAAGAGAGGAAAAGGACTAATCTACTATGAGACAACGTGGCTGTGGGGGAAAAACATGCTAACAGCCTCTCATGTGAATGAAGGATAGTCCAATGGGAAGCGACTGTCTAGGAAGGAGTACAGCACAAAGGGATCTAGGGGTTATAGTGGACCACAAGCTAAATATGAGTCAACAGTGTCACACTATTGCAAAAAAAGCAAACATGATTTTGGGATGCATTAATAGGAAAGTTGTGAGCAAAACACAAGAACTCATTCTTCTGCTCTACTCTGCGTTGATTAGGCCTCAGTTGGAGTATTGTGTCCAGTTTTGGGCACCACATTTCAAAAAAGATGTGGAGAAATTGGAGAAGGTCCAGAGAAGAGCAACAAGAATGCTTAAAGGTCTAGAGAACATGACCTATGAAGGAAGACTGAAAGAATTGGGCTTGTTTAGTTTGGAAAAGAGAGGACTGGGAGGGGACATGATAGCAGTTTTCAGGTATCTAAAAGGGTGTCATAAGGAGGAGGGAGAAAAATTGTTCTCCTTGACCTCTGAGGATAGCACAAGAAGCAATGGGCTTAAACTGCAGCAAGGGAGGTTTAGGTTGGACATAAGGAAAAACTTCCTAACAGTCAGGGTGGTTAAACACTGGCATAAGTTGTCTAGGGAGGTTATGGAATCTCCATCTCTGGAGATATTTAAGAGCAGGTTGGATAAACATCTATCAGGGATGGTCTAGATGGTACTGGGTCCTGCCGTGAAGGCAGGGGACTGGACTTGATGACCTCTCGCTGTCCCTTCCAATTCTAGGATTCTATGATTCCACACTTGTTCCCTGAACATATATGAAGGCAGCTTCCATGTGAAGCTGTGATTCAGGAATGAGCAGCCTGGTAATTGCTGGGTTTTCAGTAGACTTCCTCCTACTCTGCCTGTCATCCCTCTGTACATTTTACTTCTATCCATCAAGGACTGTGCTATAGAAAATAATCCATCATATTCAAGGTGAGTTCTGATTATACCTTTTTTCTGAATTAATAATTCTCCTTTACCCTGCAAATGCTGACATGCCCTGCAATATATCACCGTTAAACTCATATAATAATAAAATATTGCAGAAATATGGGTGCTAATTCAGACTAGCATACTGTAGAGATTATGGGACCCCATGGCATTACTGTAATATAAATCATAGTAAAAAAATAAAGCAGACAACCAACCTACCAGATGCTATTTGAAGGAATAATGTCTTGAGAAGTTAGTGGTAGAAGTACTCAGGATATGCTTAACTTCATCTGATTTTAAAGAAGAAAGGAGAGGGACTCATTTCATCCTTATTTAATTTTATGGACAATATTTTCAAAAGTGACTGGTAACTTTAAGGGAGACGACACAAGGTTGATGAGGTAATACATTTTACTGACCCACTTCTGTTGGTGAGAGAGAGAAGGTTTTGACCTGTACAGAGCTATTTCCCAGACCTGTAGAAGACCTCTGTGGAGCTCAAGAACTTGTCTCTTTGACAAACACAAATGGATCCAGTAAAATATATTACTGCACCCACCTTGGCTTGTTCATATCCTGGGTCAACACCACTAGTAATCTTTAGTGCTCCCAACTTGAGACAATTTATCACTGCCTGATTTTCAGAAAGACCTGAGTACTCACCTTCTGAAAAGGAGTTTCAGGTTGGCCACTCAAAATTGCTAATCACTTTGGAAAGTGTAGGTCTGTAGATTTTCAGAGAAGATCAGAAATGTGAAATCTTTTCACCACTCTTATAAAAATGTCTTCTACAATTTAGATTCCAATCCTCAAAACAGCCATGTGCTTATCCTTACTATTATAAATAAGTTGATTGATTTCCATTGGACTACTCATGGTAGGAAAGTTAAGTACATAAAAATGGTCATTCTGGGTCAGATGAAAGATCCATCTAGTCCATCCTGTCTTGCACCAGTGGCCAATGCCAGGTGCCTCAGAAGGAATGAACAGAATGGGTAATCATCAAGTGATCCATCCCCTGTCACCTATTCCCAGCTTCTTGCAAACAGAGGCTAGGGACGTCACCCCTGTCCATCCTGGCTCATAGCCATTGATGGATCTATTCTCCATGAATGTATCTAGTTCTTTTTTTATAGTTTTGGTTGACTGGGCATTGTGTGAAAAAAAATACTTTCTTTTGTTTGTTTTAAACCCAGTGTCTATTAATTTCATTTGATGAGCCCTAGTTCTTGTGTTCTGAGGAAGAGGAGTAAACAACACTTCAGAAAGGGCCCATAATGATTATCTAGTCTGAATCCTGCATATAACAGGCTACAGAACTTCACCCATGCACTCCTGTAATGAACCCCTAACTTTTGGTTAAGTTACTGAAGTCATCAAGTCACGGTTTAAAGACTTCATGTTACAAAGACTCCACCGTTTACATTAGTTTTATCCTAAAGTGACCAGAGCCCCATGCTGTGGGGGTAGGTGGAAAAAAACCCACAATCCATGCCAATTTGACCTGCCCATCAGGATACAGCTACTGTACAAAGGCCCAGACAGTGTAAACACAAATGGCAAAGGGGCATTAAGGCATTTCCCTCCCATTGTACATTGGTTAGAGGTGAGATAAGGGCATTTCTGTGGCTTGAGGCCTGGTAGGCATCAGGGCACGGAGGCTTTTCTCTGTGTCCAAGAGTGGTCAGTGTCTAAGTTCCCAATGACTCATGTTGGCATCATAATGTAAAGCCTCAACTGGTTCAACAATGAAAATACAGAAAAAGTCTTGTTAGGAAATAATAGAGTATAGAGGAAAGGATCTTAGCCTCTGCAGATTGTGGCAGGAAAGAGGGAAACAAAATTAAGAGAAAAGTGACAAGCGTAAGGCCTAGTGAGCAATTGACACCGAGTGGTGCCTGGATGTTTGATGCACAGCAGAGTGAGAGGAGGAGGGCTGGATCTCTATGAGCTGTGAATGTGAGAGGCAGCTGAGGAGGAGAGGAGGTGGACTATGTGTGGGTAATTGTCATGATGTGGTATATGTGAGTGACTTATAGCCAGAAAAGGAATTCAGATAGCAATTTAAATGTTACAGTCAGGGACACATTGTGCTACCAGGAAATGCAGAACCAGGAGCTCCAGTCATTGGCAGATGACATGATATGATGATAATGTTCTCAGGGACTTTTGATAGTTGTTCCCTAGCCAGCTGCTTCCAAACAATGGTGTGAACCAGCATGCAGCTGCAGTGCTTCCGTGAAACATTCTGCATCCAGTCCAATGCCAATACCTACATCCTATCACATGGCAGCAATTCTGGGTCAGCATTAGTTCTGAATTCACTGACCTTCATACTGTTAAAATGTCAATCTTAACATTTCTTTAAGGTAGTTCTTGGCATAGTATGATTGGGTAAAGTATAGAATTCAGTGATTCCCACTTGTATCCGTAATGATAAATTAACAACAGAATTAGTTGTGAGCAAACAAAATGCATTCCATTGCATTAACCTCTATAAGGCTGATTTTCACCACAAAAATGCCACCAGCTCAATCTCTCCTCTTCCCAGTTGAGAATTTTAAACTTTTGGAAAACAGGGGTGAAATAGTGGACACAGTGTTGTCAGTGACAGAACTCTCATCAACTGGATCAGGATTTCACTTCAGATTTCCAGCCAGAGCATTCACTTGGTGACCCAGGCAGAAGGCCTGCTGTGTGGATTTTTGATAGAAAGCTAAGGTAGCAACAAACAAATTACTAGTGAAGACTCAAAAACAGAAAGGAAATTATGGCATCACTACAGATTATTTCACAGAACTGCAAAGAACATATCTCAGAAAATCTAGACACAGCTATAGGAGGGCAAATTAAAACAACTCCACTTGTCATTAAATCCATTTAAGAATAGTTGTGTGGCTCAGTTCCCTCCATGAAAGAGTTTTGGAGCATGTTGGAACCACAATTATCTGGATTCCTTAGCAACCCTCCTGCACAACCTCAGTATTCTAGATGGCACTTTTATTTTAGTTATTTTTTTTTATTGTGCCCCTTCTATGCCAACTCTGGACATGTGCATCAATTCAAACAACCAAGTCTAACAACTGGTAGCAAAGTTAAACCAGATTCTCCACATAGTAGATCAAAGTATAAATAAATGCCTTCACCTGCCTCGGGCAAATGTGGGAAAATAGGTGGGTTTAGCTGTGGGCCTTGATGATTAACAGTATCTGGGAGAAAAATGTGGGAAGTGAGTTCCAGAGCTGATTGTTCTCCATTGAGTGAATCTTGCCATCAACCTCCAGACAAATTCACATGAAAAGACTCAAAATATGAATCATCTGATCTCAGCTGCCACAAAAATATATATGTAGAGAGTCAGGATAGCAAGGTTTCAAAATATACAGGCGTTCACAGCTCTTTGTCAATCTACACTACAGGTTAAATAGAAAGGCTCTTGTCTGAGTTGATGAGTGAAGAGTTAATTGAGTTACCAACTAAAAATTACAATCACCTAGTAAGAGTTACATGGGCCTATTCCATGTTCCTGCTGGAGGCCATATAATGCAAGTCACGCTGTTAATGTGAGTGCTGTTAATCCTGTATATATTTAGAACAGTCACTATCCCATTGGCATGGGTCTCCAGCTGGGACCCAGGAGATCTGTATGGGCACTTTGTCCCCAGAAATCCCACTGCTGCCCAGAGTCAGGGTCACCTTAGAATAGACTGGATGAAAGGGTAAGAGGGAAAATATTCAAGTCAGTTTTCTGTCCTGGGAAAAGCACTATGTCAATGTCCTGTGTAAATCAATCAGAGCATGAAGGAGTGGGGTGTAATGAAAGTGAGAGGAGTGAAGTCAGGCAGATGGGATGAAGGAATTATTCCAAAAAATGTTATATTCATATCATAGATGCCTAGGGGCTTGTAGGCAGGATGAGTAAAAACCTCAGCTGAGGAGTCCCCCATCTGGATCAGATATTACCTATACACAGATTCCTGTTCCTCTTCTTCAGTAATATAAGCAGCAAAGAACAAAAAGAACAAATAAAACATTTTCTACATTATGTCTGAACAGTTCCAATTTATGGATCCAATCCAAAATCGCCTCAAATACACACAAGTCTCACAATTTATTTTGAAAGTCATTGGAAAATGTGTAAAGTGAACAAATTAACAAATTGTATCCATAATCCCTAGTTTAGCTCTCACCACAAGACAAAGGTATGCATAAAAAAAGAAACAGTATCCATTAAAGTTATCAAGAGGGAGATCAGTCTATAAATACTTCTAATAAATTCCTTAAATCGATTAGAAATACTTCCCGATAGATGTCTATCAGTGGCAAAAAAAACCCTACAAAATTACATTTAGTGAGCAGATCTACGATCATTTTTATTCCTACAAAAATATTATCAAAATATCATAACCATTTCTGTTACTCTTATTAAGTATCGTTTTTGTATTTTAAGGGTCTCTTGTCAACACTTCAGGTAAGCCAAAAAAGATTTAAAGACATGAGTTCACAGTTAAGATCAAGCTAACTTTAGAGAATGGACTCTGACTGAACAGTAAGCCTTAGCATATTTTGAAAACTGGTGTAGGAGATAACTTGTGGATAATACATTTCTAAACCCTGAAACAAATAAATATGTCTAGAAAAGGGCATAAATAATGATTAATCTTCATGTGTTGACAGTTACAAAGTTGCAGTGGAACAGGGAACCTTGGAAAGAGCCTAAGAAAAAAAGAATGTATCCCAAAAATAGGAAATAGAAAAGGATCAGAATGATACATGATAATGGTGACAAGGGTACAATTACCATACAAGGGCATGAGGAAGTAAGACCATGCACAATCTGGATTCAGGATGTCAATGAACTACAGAGAAAGGTCTTCCATAGCTGTTGGTGACTGTATGCCTCTCTGTGTATGTGAATTCTTTACTGTTAATCAATAAATCCAATCCCAGTTGATTTTTCCAAAATTGGTTATCAATAAATTAATCCATATTTGATAGAACCCCTCTCAAAGAATATAATCCCAGGTAAATTTTAATCAGTTATCAGTTATTAATCAGTTGATAATTGATTGACAAATTTGATGGGCGATTAATTATAAATACTGTATTGTTTGCTTACATCAGCTTTATTGAAATAAATGCCTCAATGATGGTATAGATCATTATATATTATATGCACATAAATATAACCATTATTTTAGCATTGAGCTAAAATTGCCTTGAATGTAACATCTGAAACAATGCTGTTGCCATATTAATACTTTGTATGCTGCATGTTTCCAATTGGCATTGAAGCCTCACCCAAAAATGCCACTTTTAATTAAAAGTAAGAATTTAGTGATGTTGAAAAAGTTCTGGATTAGCAGGTCTGGAGACTGAATTCCTCTTCTAAATCCAGACCATACTACTAGCAGAGCAAATTTTCTCCAAACTGCCACAATGTTCTGCAGACCTCATGTGAAAAACTAGCTCCAGGTGTAACAGAATAGTCCATGTGCTCATTTGATATTTGGCTTCTCTACTAAGACTGGTCATAGAGGTGCCACTGCAGATTAATGTTGGCTGATTACAGTTTGCATGGTAGGGACATCTGTCCAATAGAATTTGCCCCCAGCCCAGAAACTAATTTGACATAGACCAACAATGCTGTCAGAAGGAAACATCTTAGTCTTGTCTATGAAGCACTCCACACTACAGGGATGTGAATCGTAAAACATGATATGTTTGAGTGCTCTAACTGCCCCACAAAGACCTTGCTGATGTGAACTAAAATGTGCCTAGTTTGCATTGATGTATTCCTATTTCAAACAGGGCAACATTACTACAAACCAGGTGCCTTTTAATTTGTGCCAGCAGGCTGTACACAGGGCAGTTCGAGTAAAGCACAGAGCACCTTATGTCAGGCTCTGTAGACTACACTGCACTGTTGTGTAAACTTTTACCAAACTGGGCAAGGTAACACTCTATAAGCTATTAATCACCTGTAGTTATGTTTAAAATATTAAAAATAAAAAAAATATATTAAAATAAATAGCTACTCTGAATCACATTGTAAAATACATATTAAGTTACTAGTCCTAAGAAATCTCATTCTTAGCTCCTAAATATCTAAAACATTCATGATTTTCACAATATAGGCAGCCATTTGGTTCCTTAATCTTTTTATTGAATTAATATTTGCTCCAAGAAAAAAAGATAGTACAAACAGCTTAAAGAAGTCAACGTACAAAGGAACCTTAGTTTGTAATTGCCATATTTTCCATATTTTCAAAGGTTCAGGGTTTTTACTGCTACATTAATTCTATGTCTTCTCTTTAGTTACATTTAAGAAATTGGGCTCCTAAACTGCAATTTAAAATATTAGTTTCAGAATACAGGATTCAATTATATGCAGGTTATGCATGTGGTGTAAGCCAGTCCACAATTTAGCCCATAGTTTTGTTTTAAATATTTGTACAGCTTTATAGTATATGTTTTCTGGGTTACCTTTTGGAGAAAATGTGAGTTATAGCTGGTGACTGACATCTGCATGGAGCCATGTATTGATTACATTTCCAAAACACTCTCTTCTTAGCAAATTAAACCAAGACAGCATGACCATACCAAAAACATTTTGTTATGCATCTCTCATAGACAGACAGCACTGGATTGGGAACATTTGGTTCTGTAGTGTCAGAATATTAATTTTGATAAATGTTGTCTGGCTGGTCATTGCAAGAGACCCCTGACGTGCCGATAGAATGCACACTGGGGTTATCTGGCGCAGCCATGGAGTTGAGGCTCACATTAGTTCCTGTTTGGAAAACAGAATGGGGAGGAAGGAAACAGACTTTTAACTAATATTTACTTCTAATAAAAGCAGATGAAAACAGAGAATAGTGAGTGCAATAGGGTGGCAAAGGTGAAGAGAGAGCACCAGCTGTGTCATGATAAAGCCAGTGCAGGACACACTGATACCTACCAAGTTCAGGTCCAGCAACGCTTTTTTGTTCACCATGCCATGTCTGAGCTATGTGAAGGATTGTAGGAACTGCCTCCTCCTGAGACTATGTCTCTGTGTATGTGAATCAATGCTCTGAGAGCTTTTGGGTTGTCTCAAGAGCCCTTTTACATTGCCATGTCTTCAGAGATTGTCTGAGCGTTCAGAAGGATGCTTTTTACTCTGGGTAGCACTGTTCCTACTTTTTCCAATACTTTCCAACCCTCCTTAGTTTTTTTACTTCTCACTTGTGCCATCATTTGTACTAAAATGTATTATTATGTATTATTTCTTCACACTGACTAGTTGCTTCTGCCACAAGCAGACCCATTCAAGTCAACAAAGTAAATCATTAATGAGAGTTGCATGCGCTGTCATGCCACTGTGATGTGGGAAGTCTGAAAATATACAGAGATTTAAGACCAAGATGTCATTTCCACTCAGCCCCTTCAGGTGTCAGTTTCATTTCTAAATTCAGATGTGACTCTTTCTTCAAGAAAACATGTTGTGGATGCAACAGGAAGGCTGACATTCTGATTGCGCAAGAGCCAGGACATACAAAGTTGGAGTTTCCATAGCAATTTTATTTTTGTCCAAAACTCTGAATGTCCTGACTTGCATGACCAACAAAGCAACACTTACATTGCACTGACTTAGTTCATGATGAATTCCAGTTCTCCTTGTTTATGTTATGCAAATTGAATAAACCACAAAACACATAGGTCTAAAAATATTCAAAAATTGGCTCCCTATTACCCCCTACAAAAGGGAATGAGTGCATGCCAACCAGATATGTACATACATGAGTGCTCATTCATGTGAGTGATCATAAGTGTAGATTTAACTCACTCAACTGATGCAAATATCCGTTAGAAAATATTTCAGTGTTTGGCCCACAGTATCTCCCTCAGATACATACACCAGTGTGCAAACGGCAAAGCAAAAATGTGTTTGGCGTGTGGATAGGCAAACGTGGGCTAGCTTGGAGAATAATAGAAGTGAAGATGTGTGGTATGGACTTCAGTGTGGGCTAGCCACTCAAATACAAGCCTAGAAAGACTTGTGTCCATAGTTAGATTACTAGTCCATGCTGCCCATATCTTCACTGCTACTGTTACCTGTGCTAGCTGGATTACAGCTGGTGTGGGTAACCTCACTGTGCTACACTCACACCTTCACTTGCAGTGAAGACATATCCAGTCTGCCACAGACACTGGACAACATCTTTGGTTGAACTTAACATACGAGTGTGGTTGCAGTCTGCACAAAATAAATACAAACACCACTCACCTTTGTTAGTGCAGAAGCCAAATGTCAAGAGAGCTGGGGCTGAAAATGAAATACCCAGAGATCAGATGAGTTGTCCCATTAGCACAAGGTGTTTTAATGGCATGCTGTAAATGTAGTCTGTAAGGTTAATTTTATATATAGCTCATGTAAGTGAATAAGCTTTGTAAATGTTTTGAGCTCTGTTTCTATAAAAAAAAATCCAATAATTAGTAAAGGTTGGTTAAATGGTTTAAAAAAAGTTCAAAATTTTTCTTATACTAGTCCTCAGCTTATTTTACTGTCTATTTTACTTATATTATTAGGAAACATCATGTATACTTGAACTGATCTTGATCGTTAACCAAGATCTTTGATCAAGCAAGATTTAGGAGTTGACTCAGATGTGTGGTTATGCAGATCACTATATATTTGAGAGTTTGTCTGTGCATCTGTCTGTATGTGTTTGTCTGTCTGTTCAAGAATTCCTCCTAAATGGTAAGAACTAGGATCACCAAATTCAGTATACAGCTTCCTCTGATCATCACTAAAGCATTGTAAGGGTTTGGTTGTGCCTGGAATGGGATTGCTTCCAATAAAACCAGACAGAAAAAAGAGAATCATCAAAGGAAGTACAGGCCTCAAAATTAACATAACTGAGTGAATGTTGAAAGAGATTGACTCAGGATGAGCCAGAAAAATAGGATGAACCTGGAATAGGACTGCTTCTCAATAAATCTTATAGAAGAGAGATATAATGGAGAAATTTGGAGACATTCTCTGTTTTGTGTCTTTAACTCAATTATTTTTTGTTTTTTGGAAAATAAAATGAAAATGTACATGCTTCATTTAAATCATTGTGCTAGGATGTGGGGTTCAGTATGCAGGCTGCCCCAGGGAGAGAGGACAACCCCAACCCTATGTCACCACAGCATCTTAGAGCCAAATGAGAACCACCTTTCCATAGCTGCTGCAGCTCCAGTAGGAACAGATGGAGGAGGGGTGCATGTCCTGCAGAGGGGATGGGTCCAGGTTCATCTGCACTCTGTGCTCCCCAGCCAGAGTGAGGAATGCAGCCACCTGTGCACTTTTCCTTTGCTCCCTGGCAAAGTGGAACAGCCAGCGATGTTTCCCTGTGACTCAGGGGAGGAGCTTGAGGCCCACCCCACCTTCCCTAAATGGCACCTGGGAATGAGAGCCTCAGAGCTGGGGCAGTTCCAGATGTGGGTTGCCCCATCCAGCCCCTTTCACCTGCCTGGTGATTATGTCTCTTTTCTGTATGGTTTTGTAAGATCCCGCACAAATGGGAGGGAGCCTTAAGCCTCCCCAGTGTCCCTAAAGAGCTCTGGGAGGGAGACTCAGGAGTGGAGCAGTCCCAGATGGGGAGGAGCATGCCCCTAGCCAGCCTACTTTACCCACCTTATGATTCTGTCTCTTTTCTGTCTGGTTTTATGACAAACAATCCCAGTCTGGGCACAGAGACACAGACAATCATACAGACAAAGTCTCTCAAATATATAGTAGATAGCGGTCCCTTTCTCCCCCGCTGCCTCCTTCTGCCCTAATGGGATTATAGGTGTTCCAGTCCCCATCTCTGACCCCTTGTTGTCCCTCATGGTCATTTTACAGTATAACTGTCCCTGCTAGCAAAGCCCTGTCTTTCCATTTTATGAGAAACAATCGCATTCCAGCCACATCCCATTGTCCTGGCACAACCAATCCTTTGTCTTGTTTTAAGTTATGATAAGAGGAAGCTGCCTACCAAATTTGGTGGTCCTCGCTCTTACCATTTAGAACGAGTTCTTGAATAAAGAGCAGATGGACAGACAGACACGCTCACAGACAGACACACTGTCTCAAATATATAGTAGATACTAGCAGATTTACCCAGAATTGCTCGGATTCATAGCTCCATAAAGGGCTGGAATCTTTTTTGGGTGGGCGGGATAAAAGGAAAATGCACATGCCATATTTAAATGATTGTATTTTTCAAAAATACAGGAGTTATTTTATTAAGTTAAATTTTTATTTTGGATTTCTTTAAAAAGGAATTGTTTAATTTTTTCTACTACATTGTTTTAGTAAATGTTTTAAATGGGAATTCCATCAAATGCATTTTTTTCTTCACCCCTATAAACTCTTATCATTCACTAGTTTTACCAAAAAAGAGATATAGTCAGTTTGGTTTCCAATAACATTATCTTCTAGCTTTCAAGCCTTAAGCATTGATTTAGCTGTGCCAGAACAGTGCATTACTCCAAATTTCTACATTTTATCTTTTCTGTAAGATTTATTGAAAAACAGTCTTATTCCAGGTTCATCCTATTTTTCTGGCTCATCTTCATTCACTCTCTTTCAACATTTGGTCAGCTGTGTCCTATTTTCTTGGTATAACCAAACCCTTATGATTTAAGTTATGATCAGAGGAAGCTGTACACCAAATTTGGTGGTCCCAGCTCTTGCCGTTTAGGAGGAGGTTCTTGATGAAACAGACAAACTCTGTAAAATATATAGTATATATATCCATCCAAACAGAACATCTAAAGCAGGGTAGATTGATTTAAATCAAACTGGTTTAAATCACTGATTTTAATCATGTTTGAAATCAGCAAGCAGATAATCTTGATTTAAACAACAAATTTTAACTGGCTTTCTTTTTAGTTATTTTCCTAATGAAAGACTGATTGTCATTGGATGATAATTATTAAAACATTTTTATTTTCAAGTAAATATAGTCTTTATACTTAATTTGATATATTTTTGCAAACCAGGAAGGTACACTATATCAATACACATTTATTTTTTGTACAGCTCGACATACTTTTATTTTAGGTTTTTAATTTTTATAATGTTAGAAAATTGTTAATGATTATTTTCTTATTTATTATTATTATTAATCCTCTTCACTCCTAATGGAGCATAAGGCGCCAACTAATCTTCTCCAGCCTTCACAGTCCTGAGAAAGCCGGCTGACTTCTTCCCAGGTTGTGCCCTTCCTTTTCATGTCCTCCTCCACAGTCCTCTTCCAGGTGCCCAACGGCCTCCCTCTTTTACGCTTTCCAGGTGGAATTCATCTGAGTGCCATAGGGGGGAGTCTTGTTTCGCTCATCCGAAGGACATGCCCCAGCCATCTCCAGCGTCTCTGCTTGATCTCGTCCACAACATTGTTGATGCCAGTGTGCTGGCTTATCTCCTTGTTGGTAACATGCTGTTCCCAGTGGACTCTGAGGATACGACGAAGGCACTGTCCTTCAAAACCTCTGAGTCTGCTCTCAATCTTCTTGTTAGTCCTCCAAGTCTCTATGGCATACAGCAGGACTGAGCGCACATTCGACCTATAAATCTTCAGTTTAGTCCTGGTCTGCAACAGTGACGACTTCCAAATGTTGTTAAGCTTTTGGAAGGCTTGTGCTGCCAGGGCAATTCTAGCGGAGATCTCTTTGTCGATGTTGCTGTCCGCCGAGATGTAACTGCCGAGATACCTGAAGTCATTTATTTCCTCTAACTCTTCACCCATGATGGTGGTTTTATCGGTGTTAGTTGTCCTCAGTTGCATCACTTTCTTATTTACTAGATTATTAATTTTTTACTCATGATTAGTGTCAAGCTGCATTTTGAGGATGTTGCAGTTCAATTAAAATGCACAAAACATCTTTTTAAAACTTGTGGTTTTTTAAATAGTTAAATAAAACTACCTTAAATGTGCTGGATACATAAGAAAAAAGTAAATTCGTCATACTTGTTTAATATTTAAAACTAAATGATTTATTTAAAAAGTGAAATATTATCTATAGTTAGTGAATATAACACCTTTTTCAGGTCATCATGTCCTTCAAGATTTTAGAAGTAGTAGATCTCATCCTTACACCTCATTTTATTCACAGGTTGGAAGAGATCAAAGTTCACTCAAACTTGAAAAAGCAGAAAATTAGTCACTGAACTGACTAGTTGAATAAACCGTATGCAGAAAATATTCTCTCTGCACCTGCAGAAGATGCTATTGCTGTCAAAAGCTGGTTTAAAAATTTAACAAACTAATATTCCAAGTGTTGTTTGTTTTCCACTAGGTCAGTGTTTTGGCCTTCTCTAAAACTTCATCACCAAAAATGTACTGCTTAATTTTTAAAAATTTAAATAAAATTATTTTAACAAATCGTAACAAATTTAGGCTCAAACATATGTTGTCATAATTTGAAATATATTTTTCTTTTAAAAATAAACCTATTTAAATAAAATGATCTGCTTTAAATCAAAATCAGATTCAAAAAATAAATTTATTTTTATCCATTCTGTTCTGAAGCCAACCTTCTTCACAATGCAGGAAGGAAATGTAATGCTTTCTGACCTCTGCCCCACAGTTTACTCTTAAAATCTTCGGGTGCATCTAGACTGGCAAGATTGTGCACAAAAGCAGCCGCTTTTGCGCAAAAACTTGCCGCCTGTCTACACTGGCCGCTTGAATTTGCACAAGAGCACTGACGTTCTACTGTAAGAAATCAGTGCTTCTTGCGCAAATACTTTGACGGTCCCGCTAAGGGATAAGCCCTCTTGCGCAAGAATACTTGCGCAAGAGGGCCAGTGCAGACAGGCACCTTAATTTCTTGCGCAAGAAAGCCCAATGGCTAAAATGGCCATCGGAGCTTTCTTGCACAAAAGCACGATTATACTGGTCACAGATGCTTTTGCGCAAAAGATGTCTTTTGCGCAAATGCATCCGTGCCAGTCTAGACGCTCTTTTGTGCAAATACTTTTAACGGAAAAACTTTTTTGTTAAAAGTACTTGCGCTAAATCATGCCAGTCTAGATGCAGCCTTCTTGTTTTGGAATCTCAGCTTAACATTCATTGCGTGCTAAGTGGAATATATGGAGAAACTGCATTGCAATTAGTAGAATTACACTGGTGTAATGCCCAAATAAAACTTTGTATTTCCTCTCAGCACTGTGTCAGATAAAATACTATTTCTGTAAAGTTTATCTGTCACTGGAAGTTAGAAGTTTACCTTTCTTCCCTTCAAAACAAACAGAGCAGGAAAATGTCCCTCAGCTCTGAAACTTATTCAGGCAAACAGAAAGGGGACTATTTGGTAGTGTTTTAATATATTTTTAAAGTTCTGTTACCCACTAAATTAACTAATAACCTTTTTTTCTGTTGGGTTTCCACTAGGGGAACTGGTTATACCATGCCCTCTGCACAAGGAGACAGTTTTACCAAACACCCAGGTATTTTCTTCCACTCCCACTACCTGTCAGATGGGTATTATGATGTTGTCTTCTGCTTGAAAGGAGGCACTGACTAAACTCCAAGTGACTTACCTCTGTGTTGTAAAGTACAGTATAAAACAGTCACCATGACAATACAGGAAATGGTGCCTCCTATTAGGAGATAATGAAGTAGATGGGAAAATCCTGCTTCCTCTAGAAAGATAAAGAAAGATAATGATAGTTACAGGGTCGAAGAGAAAATCCACAGGTAGTGTCACTGGTAAATGAGTATCTCAATCAAGTCATTAATTCTCTGATTAGATAATATTCAGTATAAAATGGGCAGATAGTCCACCTCATCCTTACATCAATCAACTAATGTAAAAGTTTGTGTGCACACATGATACAGAGAGTTTAGTGGAAAAGGACATGCCTCTAAGTAAGGTTATATTAATTTAAGAAAGTCAAAGAAAAGTAACTGGAGGAAAGGAGTCACTTTAGAGGCATGGATAGGCCTGCTGTCTGTTCCTCATTCCTATCTCCATCCTTCGATACATCCTACAATTTTATATGCTCCATAAAACATCATGAACAGTAGCATATTTTCTTCTTGTGGCAACATTTCCTGTGGTGACTAATATAATTTTCCATTCTTGAACAGACTTTTTATTAGAACACCATTAGATCTTTGTATTATAAACCCAGTGTGTTAGTTTATACCTGCTGTGTAGTAACATGTGTATCTTAGTAGATTATGGGTGTACTGCAGGCTAGACATATACCATGGCCAGGAAAAAATAGATTAGAAATGTACATACAAATTTCAATTCACTGAATCCATGAACGTGTAGTCCGGGTAGAATCCCCAAGGGAAAAAAATGGGCCAGAGAAAGGAAACAAAGTAAATCAGGAACAATACAAAAGAATAATAACTCTTATTTTTCAAAATCAGAACATAAGGGCCCAGCTGTTACCTTTGCCGAGATTTGGCAGCCATTACAAAATAATAATTTTCCACAAAACTAAGGAATATAAGTCCTGGTGGACAGTACTACAGAGTAGTACCTCAGTGGGTGCGGGGATGGTGGAGCTCGATGAACTGTGAGTAAGAGAGGTAGTTGCTTAGCTAAGAGTGACTGTTTGGTGAAGAAGTGAGAAATGAGTCAAGAATGGATAAGTGAAACTCTCAGGATATTAGGCATGAGAGTGATTTGTAGTGAGAAGAGAAAATACAGTGGGTTTTTACATAGTGCAGACATATCTTGCTGTCAGCAGAGGCTGATGTCATGGCATAATGCATGATGTATTTTTGCTGTCCACAGATGACATGACATAGTGAAAATAAATCTTCATTGACCTCAGATATTCATGGCCAGCTGCTTCTAAGAAATAGCATAATCAGGACCCCATCTTTACATACACAGCTAGGCATCCATTCTTCTTCACTCAAACATTCTGCATGTCAGTCCCAACTACGCACATCTAGTTTCTCTGCAAATCCACTCTCAGTCTTAATTCAGAATCACATGACTTTTACATTGGTGAGATCTTCCTGTTGCCTCAGTGTAGTTCTTGGCATGCAATAATTGGTGTGAAGAATGAAGTCTGATTCCCAATTCTTTTGTAGTTTGGCAAGTGAGCTACTAACAATGTAACTTGAGGAGAACATACACACAAAAATCAAAATACACTAACGCAAATACTCACTCCATTCTATATCAAAATATCACCAATTAAAGCCTCTTTAAAAAGATTTTGTGTAGTTGTGAATTTTTAAATGCTTGGACACCAAGGTGGGATTTTCAAAAGTGCTCAGCATTGGCCTACACCGTTTCCACAGTAATCAGTGGTGACCGTCCCATTGATTTCACTGGCAGGAGAATTAGAGCAATGCTGAGCCGGGTTTGAAAATGCATTTGATGACCCAGATGGATGCCATGGGTCTCTGGGTCTCTTGGTTAAATCAGTTGCAGGCAAATTATTTCTGCTGCTGAAGACCTAAAAGCCAAGGGAAGATCTTAAGATAATTACAGAATATTTTATTGAAACACTAAAGAAAAGTTTACAGAAACTCTGCAGAGTTCTAAGAAGAGATTTAAAAAAAAACCACTAACATCAATTTTCTTAGGAGCTCCTATAGTAGGTTTGGGTCTCCAGTGTAATTGCACTGAAATCAATGCATCAGAGCAGAGAAGTGACACCAAAATATTTCTCTAGAACTTTCCATCCAAATAAGTGTTTTGGAGCGTGTTGAAACAGTGAGTATCAAAATTCCTTGGAAATTCAAACATAGTCCCACCATTCTCAGTGATTGTTTAAATTTTATTATTTATATTTTCCATGTGTCCTTTTCTGTTGTCTCTGGCCAGAGGCACCAATTTAAAGAATACAAAATTGTTCTCCATCCCCTAGCCAAAAGCTAGTGTAGGTGCCTTGAAGGTGCTCTCTCTTTTTCTGCTTGGAAGGTTAACAGACCTTACCTGTAACGGACAAATGAGCTCCAGAATTCAAGGCTCTCCAGGGAGCACACTCTGTCAGCAACCTCTAGACATTCAAAGGTAGAATCTGGTTGGGTAGGTCGACTCTGCAAGGACATATCTGAGCGAGATTTAATCTAGCTAACTTGGGTGCTGTAGAAGTATAGGGCTAGCCTGCCAGGTACAGTAATTAGGTTTCAGGCAGGAGGCATGTCTAAATGAACTGTTATCATGCCTTGTAATTACAATAGAGACACACCCTCTCACTTACTGTAGCAGCTAATCTCAATTGCCACTGCAGTGCATGGAAAGGGAAATGTTTTCGCAAGCAGCCAGGACTCAAAATGTATACGGGATTGTTTTAAAGATCATTATCAATCAATGTGTTGACTAACACCATAGAAAAGGAAGGCACTTTAAAAACAGAAGAGTTAACTGAGTTACCTATCAGAAGTGCAAATGCATATTCAAAATGCTCACCTGATGGGAATTCTATGGACTGGCTTGTGTTCCAAGCTGGATGCGAGACAAAGCAGATTGTTTTCTTAGGGATGTTGTGGACCTTGTATTCACTGAGAACAGTCACTGTCCTGTTGGTATGAGTTTCAAACTCAGTGCGATGGTCTCCAGCTGGGAGCCAGGAGATCTGTGCAGCTGGTTTCCCTGTAGAAGCTTTACACAAAGGATGCCCATGGATGTCTAGCATCAGTGTTACCTCAGGAGGGACTGTATGGGAATATAAGAAGTAAACTTTTCATGTCAGTTTCCTGTACTTGGATAAAAACCTTTCTCTTATATACATGGGGTGGTAAAGCACGTCAGAAAGGGGTGGGATTGAGGAGATGGGCAGAGTGGGAGAAAAGTTATCACATGACTTTCCACAGGGCCAGGAATACAGGCAGTGCTTGTAGGAAGGGATGAATGAAAACCCCAGGAGTTCCATATTGATGAGCTACATCCTGAACAAAAACTGGGCACATGGTTTAATTTTTCAGTTTGGTGGCCAAACCAATCCAAAAAATCCCTTTAGTTTCAAACCAAAATTGGATTTTTTTTTTTCAATTCTTCCTCTTTTGAATGAAAGAGCAGTATTTTGCTGAGGCCAAATGGAATGTTTAGAATTCCAGCCTACAGAGGGCAACAAGGCGCATACTTTGGCATTTGATACATAACTATTTATGAGACAGCCCAGGAATATTGGGTATTAGGGGCTGTGGTTTTGATGTCTGGCTCTGGAAGCAGAGTATGAGCTAGTGGTTACAGCGAGTACAACAGAGCACTCACTTTAGTACCAGGTCTGTCATTTAAGAACTGGGGTTCTAGTCCCAGCTCTTGGGTGAATGTCAGTTGCCTTCCCTTGGATACATGTATCAGACCTTAGATAATGAAGGTTAGCAGTGGTTGGGGAAGAGCTGGGGCTGTCAATGTGCTTTTGAATGGCTGGGGTATGCGATATTGCCAGTTCCCAGAGTTCAAAAGTTCTGAGTCAGAACCCAAATCATGAGCCAGGCATACAAATCATGAGGTTCTTTTAAAAAGATTAAATCATGTTTTTAGTCTGTCTTCTGATTTTAGTCTGTCCTCTCTGCCCACCTCCAATGTGAGTGTGACATGTACAGTACCACCAACTTGCAAATAAATTCAAAGATTATTTTGCCCTGGATTACAGAAACACTTGCATGAGCTGCTCACAGGCCATTTATGCCATTTTGCATTGGCTGCCTGCAAGTCCCTGTCCCTAGCTTGCTCACTCTCGCGTGTTCTCCCAGGCCATGGCAGGTACCAGTTGAGTCTGCACAGCTCATCATTTCTTACTAAAGTGAAAAACTCATCCATGTCCCCTACTCTGCTTCGGGAGCTGGGGAAAGGAGGAAGAACCACATGAGGAACATTACATCTCATTAATATCAGCACCAATGGTCTAATATCTGCACAAAACTCCACTTCTCCATTCAAGCCAAGGAGCAATAAGGGCAAGTGAGCAGGAGCTTCTGAGAGCTGGAGCGAAGCAGGGAAGCAGATACCTATTGGGGCTGGGGAAGAGAAAAGCAGGCGGCTGCTGAGAGGAGCAAGGGAGGAATCAGGAAACATATAGCTGCTGGAAGTGGAAAGAAGGTGAGAGAGGGCACCAGCTCCAAAATCACATGAAGGCAGAAGCACTTCAGATCAACCCAAGAGCTCTTCCAGCTGAAGGCAAACCCATGGGACTTGCTTTCAGTTTGCAAGAGTTGGCAATGCTGGAGTGCATGTAGGGGATGTCGCGGTGGATGCTGCTTCCTGGTTCTAGCTCACAGACACCCATGGCATTGCCCACTCTGTGGTCATAGCTAGTTCTGGGTTGCACCCCGCTGGATGGGAATGTGACATGGTGTTTCTTACCTAACACACTCAGAATGTAGTTCTGATTGAAATTTCCCTCAATGCTTGAAATTTCACATGTGTAATGTCCTTCATCAGAAAGTCTCACAGGGTGAATCTGAAGGGCGGTGTCACAGTCAGGTGAAGCCGCCCAGTCCATCCTCTCACTGCAGTTTGTTTTGTCTGTCTTATTTATATCAGCCCTATACGCTAACATACAATGAGCTCCATCCCTTGGTCGCATCTTCCATAGTACTGAGATATATGACACTGATGGCAGGTTAAAGCAACTGAACACAGCCCTGTAACCAGTCACTGAAGACACCACGACATTGCCTAGAAAGGATACAAGAAGGGAAGAAAAATAAAAAGTCTCTCTTAGGATGCAACTGCCGACAAATTAATCTTGCATTCCCCTCAGATTAATGTTTCTGTTCTTGTACTCTATGGAAACCTCCCTATGAAGCAGATTCCAGGACCATTTGTGGGTATTATTAGTGCACAGCATTAAATAGCTAATTGTGTGAGATATGGAACAAAGATGGCAATCTACAAGGTTTATCTCTCTGCAGACCCTGGGCCTCTTATTGTGCCAGGCCATAATCACCATGACATTATCTTTATTAGGATGAGGCCGAATTTGTATTCTCATTTCCTCCTGTTCAATAATGTTATCATAGCCAAGGATGGGCAGCAGAGAGAATACAAGGTTGGAGGGGCTCCAAGGACCACTTGGGGGCATGCCACACTTGGTGCACCAGCACAAGGGGATGCTGCAGAACATAGTGAGGCACTGACCATTCAGGTTGCCCCATAGGGGCCCAGTGAAGAGGGTGGGTTTTGAAAAATAAGAAGTAAGAGACCATGACTTATTGGTAAATCACATGTCCTGTCCTGTGTGACAAGTCAGGTAGAGTTGGCATTGTGGCTTTACCTAGCAGGAAGCAAAGGGAAGGGTGCACAGCAGCTCTCATGCCTATCCTTCTCTGCTGAACACTCCCCAGAGCAGAAATATTTAGAAAGACATCAACACAGGAAATGGAAATGTTCCTGAGAAGGGAGGATGGTGAGATATAGAGGGAGGGTAGAGAAGACTGCCAGTTTTTAATTAGTTTTTACTTATAGGGCATTCCCCAGGTCCTATCCCACAGATGGACTAGAACTCAGAAGATCTTAATTAAATTTGTGACTCTCCTATAGTCTGTGTGTGGTCTTGGGAAAGTCAATGTCTCTGTGCCTCAGTGCAAAATGGCCATAGTTGTCTTTCTTGTCTATTTTAATTTTCTTTCTTGTAATTTTAAGAAGTTTCAGCACTTGTGATGTTTGTGAGGCTCAGTGAGGCATTAAGTTCCATGAGATCTGATTTGCAATTCTCCACTGTGTGATTGAGGCTGTGGGTCATGTATAAGGTGGCTCCTCAAAATCACCTACTTCCTCTCCTTTCCCCTACCAGGGCCCCTAAGGCAGGTGGCAACAGGAGCAGCTCCCAGGGACAAGACCGTGAAACCTAGCACTCTTTTTAAGCTACAGGAACGTGTGTTTCTAAACTCATGAAGCCACTAATGGATGCCCCTCCTTGAAGCAATCTGTAGCCTGAGGGACTAAAAGGAGGAATCAAAAAACAAATCAGGGAAAAAACAAAAGTTGAAAAGATGGGGGGGGGGGAAGAGAGAGAGTAAAAAGAGCAGAGAAGACAGACAAAAAAGGACAATAGGGACAATAAAATGTGCAGGAAAGAATCTGGCAGCAGGGCCCCTGCATCATTGAGGGCATAGGATGGATGGTGCTTTCTGAATGATTGGCTAGTCTATATTTTGTTTTATCTTTATTGTTCAGTGTGTGGCCACATGACTTGTTTAGCACACACTATTCAGACATTGCTGTGAACACAGTGCACACTATTGAGGCCTGCTGTGGTCTGGCAGACTGCAAATGTTGCTGAATGAGAGAGCCCTGAGGCAGCAGGGCCAGCAGCTGAGAGCCCCGTGCAAGGTGAGGCTGGTGGTAGTGGGGCCAGGGCCTGAGCAGCCTGGCAGTGGTAGCAGGACCATGGTAGCAGGGTGGGGGCAGCCCAGCTGGGGCCAAGGCAGCCTATGCATGCTAGCCTGGCGGCGGGATTGTGCCACGGCAGCCCGATAGCTGGATAGAAAGGTCCAGATGCAATTCCCACTGAAATCAGGGAAAGAGTCTTTCCATTGCCTTTACTGGCATCAGGATAAACACAAAATGTTAAGGCGTAGTTAGTGAACTGCATTGACTCAATGAACTTTCTCACTTACCTACCACTTGATACAGTGTGAAAAAGAGGAGGAGGAGAGTAACCAGAGTTCCGTGTGTTTCATACATCTTTCAGGAAATATCAGGGTGACTGCAGGAGGTAAAAAATAGCAAAAAATCACTTGTAACCACAGGTAACTGCAATTCGTTCCCAAGATTCCCTCTTTTAACAGAATTGTAACTTTAGTAATTAACTCCCTGCTGGCTTTTCCATGAGGTGGGAAGGGAACAATAGGTAATGGCTATGTTACCACAGTTAAGGTCCCCCAAATCACCTTAACTCAGCCCTGAAGTAAAGCCATGTAATGAATGAGCATCTGGACCTGGATGTAATCTTTTGTATTAAGAAGCTATTTTATTTTACCACTATGATATATTGTTCCTATTAATAACTGAGGTCTGGATACCCTGATTTCCCATTGGAAACAATAGAAGCAGCAGGTGCTCAGTACTTCTGAAAATCAGTCACAAGATGTCTCATGCTCAACATCCAAAACCTGAGGCCACTTTTGAAAATTGTGGCCTGTGTGTGTTACAGACTGCAAACAGGAATTGTGCTAGCGTAGGAGCAAGGTGATAGTCCAGGCACTGAATGAACCCAAAAGATTTTTACTAAACAACTTGAACCTTTGTGAAGCCATAGGCCAAGACTAAAAAGTATTATTTGTCTTTTACCTTAGCACTGCAAGGAACAGTCTAGCTCAACTGTTTCAGCTCATTCATTCATTTGATTGCTATGACAAGTTTGCTATTCTTAACGATAGTGACAAAAAGAGGGAAAAAATAATATTAAACAGTCTCCTGTGCTCTTAAAAATCAGGTCCATTTTACCTAGACCACAAAAACTAATGTCCACTAACTATAACGGCATGGTTATTACATTGCATCGCTACATGGCAGCGTTATGGTTGTTTGGGTACCTTCATCATGCATTTCCAAACCTAAACAAGTTTTGGTTTCTTGTAAGGTTAACCTTTATGCCAGGGGTGGGCAAAAGGACCTCTGTGGGCTGGATCTGGCCCACCAAGCGGGTTGATACGGCCCGTGGAGGCCCTATCACTCCCCCACCCCCGATTGGCCTGGGGGTGGGGGAGCACGGGAAGTCTCTTCCCTCTGCCAGAGGCATGGGTACTTAGTGCGGGGGGGGGGGGTCAAAGGGGCTCCCCCAGACCAATCGTGGTCTGGGGATGGGGAAGCCCGAAGCATCCTGGCCCCACCCCTTCTTTTTGAGCCCCACCCCTTCTGGTGCAGCCTAAGGCCACTTCAAAAATTTTTGAAGTGGCTCCTGGCAAAAAATTATTGCCCTCCCCTGCTTTACACTGAACTTCCCGAGGTTAATACTTGGATTTGGAATAATTACAAATATCCATCCCACACAACTAGTCATGCTCAGGACCTGTTCTTGGATTTAAATAATAACATAGGACCCATCACAATGCAGCTACTGTCTTGGACATTGCATCGCCTCATGAAAGCAGTGGTCAGAGACCTTCCAGTGACTAGGCAACAAAAATAATGATCTTGGTTTGATCACAAGGACTCACAGGCTACATCTACACTACCCAGTAGTGTTGGTGGCATGTAGCATATGTGTAACTACACACCACAGTGAAAAGCAAGTAACAGCCACACTGCAGTGCATAGCTACACACGTCTGTGAAAAACTCCAACAGCAGGGGAGGCAGCACGGAAAGATTTCAGGAGCTCCCCACTGCCAGTGCCTTTCACTGAGGGGAGGAAAAGTTCTGCCAGGGAGCAGGGAAACCACCTTGCAAGAGCCTTTTCCTGGTGCTGGAGTCTTTCTCTGTGGTGGCAGAAGAGCTCCAGCAACAGGAAGCTGGCAAAGCCTTTTCTCCCCATCGCCTTCCTGCCACTGGAGTCTTTCCCTAACGAGAGGAAAGGCTCCACATCAGGGAACTGCCTCAGCTTCTTCCCCCTGCCAGATGGGGGTGGATGTGCAAGGCCAGTGTGGGGGGTGAACAGTGGCGGCCCATCCATATAGGCGAACTAGGCGGTCGCCTAGGGTGCCAAGTTAAAATGGGCACCAAATGGTGGCACAATATCATTGAGGGGTTTGGAGGTGGGGGTGCCGACTGCATGGTTTGCCTAGGCCGCCGGTTGCTGGCAGCTAGTCTAGGGCTGCCCCTTGGTGAATATGCAGCACCTCAGGCCGGCCACTCCCCTGCTGGTGTGTCTGTATAGTCCCTGCTGTGTGCCAGCTCCTGGCAGCAGAGCCCTGTCCCATTTCCAGCTGATGCAGGGGCCAGTTACATGTCCCCTCTGCTGCCCACCCATCCTTGCTTTAAGTGCTCCCTCTGTCACTGTCCTCTTCCTGCTTTGCCCCTTCACCCCCATCCCTCAGTCCCACTGGTTCTTCCATCTCTCTGCTCGCTGGGTGCATGCTGCTCCCAGTGCTGTGCAGACAACTAGCCCTGGTTGGAGTGCTCATCTCACCAGCAGTCTGGCTGGCAGGCTTCTTCTTTCCCCCACTGCCTCTGCTTGGGCCAGCCTCCTGGGTAAGTCCAAGACCCTCCAGCCCGGGAGGCACTGCCAGAAGAAGCCGAGATTTGCATGTGCCAAAGCCCTGCCCAGCACTGGCATAGGGAAGCTTTCCCACCCCTTAGCTAAGCTCTGGTGTCCATCCCCCTAGGCCAGTGGTGCTCAGCCTTTTTTCATTCACGACCCCCAGAGCCAGGAAAAATTTTGTTGAGAAAAAAAATGCAGAGAACGCTTTGTTGCAGCCCATTTAATTTAAAGTGCCGGTCTGCTCCCCTGCCACTCCCTGCACACCCGTCGCATGTACGTCGGGCACTGAGCCGGGAAAAGAAAATATCGGCTGGCCTGGATCAAAGCGCTGCGATCCCCCAGGAAGACAGCTGTGACCCCCAAGGGGGTTGTGACCCACGGGTTGCGCACAGCTACCCTAGGCACCCTCCCCTGCTGAGCTGCCTCTCTGGCCTGGTTTGCTGAAGCCCCTGCAATCAGGTTCTCTGGGCACAAATGCATTCTGAGGGCTTAACCGGGAAATGAGGTGGGGGGGCCCACAGGAGGCAGCTGGGCTATGTCAATAGCAGCAGCCTGGAGGTATCAGCTGTTTTTTAATGCTATGAGGGCAAGAAGGGACAAGCTGCTTCTAGCTGCAGGTGGTGGGAGATTTAAGAAGCCTCAATTCTCCCCACTTTCCATCCGAAGTGCAATATGCACCTCTTAGACTTTGCCATCACAAATACAAGCCCTCCAGAGCATACCAGGAAAATCTATAGACAATGTTTCACCTTGAGAGAAGACAGACGTACAGACATGACAGAAGCCAATCACATCATTTCATGCAGCTCTGAAAGGTGCTCAGAAAGCATCACAATGGACGTGTTGTGTAAACCAACATGTAACACGAGTCAAAAGCAAGCCTCAGTCTGCCTTGATCCCCAACTTCCTACTGTTCCTCTCATTAAGACAACCCACCTGTTCTCAGCTATATGCACCTGGCCAGAAACCTTTCAGCTCACAGATTCAGAATATCCATTGTGAAACATTGTCTGACAGGCCAGTTATTCCTTTCTAACTATGACTTCAGTTGCTTTAACTTAATCTTCTCTGATCTACTAATTTTGCACAAGACCAACGATGTCTATCTAATGTAGCTCAATGGATGACAAACATTCATTTGGATCACTACGTCACAGGATATGGCCAATAATTTACGATTAAGAAAGTTAACCACAACTTGTTTAATTTCTATCACACAGAACAGAGAACCGAGAGAAGAAACTAATGGTTAAGTCTTGTTTTCTAAGATAGACTAGAATATATATTTAATATGTACTGTTTGGCCAATGACATAATGGTAGAATGTAAGGGTAGATTCACAAAGAAAACAGAGCATCGCAACACCTAACTTTTAAGCAAGTTGAAAAGCGCTGGTATTCACAAGGCCTGTGTTAGGCACCGAGGCCCCCTACACAATGAGTGGAAGAAGACAGGAGCCTAAGAATGAGATTCACAAGAGCTAGGACACTGACCAGGAAGCTACCTAAGTTAGCCATTAGGACCAGCAAATGAAAGGATTGTATCCTAAGCCCCACCTCCCTCAGAGGGCTCAGTGTCTAAGTTGAAGGGAGATAGCTCTGTCTGCAAGCAAGACACGCCTATAAATCTTCTCCTGGAGCCAAGCACCTAAGGCATTTCTTGTGCAATTGCTAATGGAGGGAAGATATTGCCTAATTCATCTAGTGATTACTCAAACAGGATATGGGAGCCCCAGGTTTAATTCGCCAACCTACCTGAGAGTGAAGAAAGAATTAGAGCAGAGGTCTCCCATATCTCAGGTGAGTGCTCTGACCACTCTGCAATGGGGCATGCTGATGTGAGTTTCTCTTGTTGAAGCTGGTCCCCTGAAGTGCAGTTAGGCACCTAAATCCCTTTATGAATTGCCCATAGTGTCCAAGAAGCAAGGTTACAGACTTCACACCACGTGGGGTCAGTTTTGTCCCCCAGTACAATGCAATGATAGAGAAACTGAGACATGTTGAGACCTCAGTATTTGCTAATTTTGCTGAGCACCGACTTGCTGCAGTACAGTTGTACGTAGGGCTTTTGCTTTGAAGTAAGCCAGTGATGAAAGCAGAGTCGGACTGGCCCGCAGAGAAACTTTCTGGGAGGATGACAAGGCTTCTGCAGCCTCCCAGATTTTGGAAGTGGGAAAGAACCAAACCCTTACCCACATGTACAATGCCATAGAGCTGACACCTTGTCACACAGCTATGGGAATCACATTGTCCCAGGTGGGGTAGTGTCCACCTCATCCCTGCTGCACTTATCCCCACCCTTTCTCTCCCCAGCTGGTGCCTCTATTCTCACCCCCAAAGTCTGTCTGCTCCTTCCCTCTAGTCCCCTTGTAGGAATCCTAATGGCAGGGCAGCATAGCTCAATAGTCCACACATGACCCAATGGACTATTTGTGGGGGAGTAGATAGGGGAAAGGTTTACATCCCCCTGCAGGGGGGTCCAGGCCCTCCCACTCCACCGGACCTCAACCCAGAGCCCTGTTAGTTGCTTGCTCTCACCACTGAGTCAGGGGGAAATCCTAACTGCAATATGCTGACTCCTCGACAGCAGTTCACCCACCCGATAGCCGTCACCACTCCTGGGCTGCTCCCTGCTTCCCTGGTCCTGGCTCACTGATGAGTCTCTATTTCACCACCTTCCTCTTCGTTCTAGATACTTCCCCTTATTTCTGAACCCTGTGTGGTCCTTAGAGGTGTCCCGTCTCCAGCCTGTGTGGGAGCATCCCGACCTTTAGGTAGTCGCTGGGGCTTGCAGGGAGCTGGCTCGGCACGTCCTCTCCTTTTGGCTGACGGCCCCAATTGACCTAAGCTGCTCCCCTTTATAGCACTGCAGCCAGAGCATGCCCAGTAAGGTATAGGGGGCGTGGCCTCCTCTGCTCTCAGGGCTGAGTTAACCCCCTCCTGCTCAGTGCAGGGGAAGTATGCCCCGTCACACATCTGCATTGCCTTACTCAGCTGCCACATTGCAGCAACAACAGATGTTGCTGCAGTCTCCTTCCTCTTCCTCCTCCCCTTCCCTGTTAGCGACAGTGTTCCCTGTAAACTGAGCACTTGTGCCTCTGCCGAGGAGAGACTCAAATGCCACCAGCTGATTAGGTGAGGGCCCACATGACCCATAGCCAACACCATGTGTTTCTACCAGTGGTGCACACCCATACATGCCTTTGTGTACATAAACTTTATTCTGCACATGGATGGAAAAAATAGAAGGAACATTAGTCAGTTGTCATGAGATAGGTACAGGAAGCAGAGAAGGCCTGTGCGGTTGCAGCCAGAACTCAGAAGTGATGCAGCTTCAGTTTACTTCTCAGTATTGTGAGAAGGACAGTTTTTAACTCTTTCATTGCCCACCAGCACAATTTCCCTCTTCATTTCAGAACCACATTTGAACTTGTGTTCTTTAATCCATACTTTTCAGTCTAGTCATAGATATGGTAACTTTTGCACTTTGCCTTCAGCTCATACATTGATCTGATCTCGGATGTCTTGTACAGCTTTTGCTCTGAAGATTTTCAGGATTTGATTGGCATATAAGCCCCAGTTCCATAGTAGCTGAAGTACTTCTGCGTACTTCAATTATGCATTATTTTTCCCTCTTCCAGACTACAGGAGAAACAGCTTGAATAGTTCATACAGTGTTTACGTGTTTGTATGTGAGGGACTCTTTTGTATGTATGCATAGAAGCCGAGAAAACTGTCACATGTTCTGCATTTCGCTTGGGGCAGTGGTTAGTTGTGTGGTTATTCTTGTCATTTGTGAGAGTGTGTTCCGTCAGCTAAGCCCAGATCTTAAAGATACTGCTCCTATGCATGTCTGTCTCTCTACACAGTTTTGTGGTTTCAATAGAACATAGCCATCGTTAGACTATGTGATCAGAAAGGGGGGGAGCGCGCTTTCTCAGGTAGCTTGGGTCACTCCTATGGAGGACTGAATTGCAGGACAGAGATCTTGAACCGGTGTCTATATTCAATGGAAAGTCATTATAGAGATCAGGAAGCTAGGGGTGGTGTGTTCACAACAACTTGTGAAGCTAAACAAATAAGTTGCTGGCTTTTGTAGCAGCTGGAGCTTTGCTGGAAGAGTGGTTTCATTCTATGGGCTCGTCTAGACTACGCCGAAGTGCCGAAAGAGGATATGCAAATTCCAACAGAGTTTTCCTCAAAAAATGAGGTTTACGCAGCTTTTCGAAAAAGGCGGGGGGAGGTCGCCGAAAAAGCCGCTTCCAAACTACTTTCACTTTCGAAATTTGCTGAATTTGCATATCCTCTTTCAGCACTTCGGCATAGTCTAGATGAGCCCCTAAATATAATTAGCAATCTTGGCAGTCAGTGATTGAAAAAATGCCACTACCAACTCTGGGTCCAACAGAACGAGACAATCTTCAGGCCAAATGCAAATGGCAAGTGGACTTTTGGGTTTGTTTGGATAGCTCTTTTGCCATCTGCTAGCTCTGAGGAATCTAAATGAATGCCAAGCCTGCATGCCAACTTCATCTGAGAGCAGGTGCCCTCTATAGTGGGAGATGTTAGAGAGAAAATAGCTTATCCAATGGGCTTCCTCTTTCCGCCAACATCACGTCTTGCGTGTGCTCATCTGTGGACCTCCCCAGTCATGATTTTGTCGATGCAATGAAAGTGGTAAAGGAGTTCTTGAAGTGTGCTCTAAAGATGACAAGATGTGAATTCGGCGTGATTTCCTGTGGTAGACTGTTCCACACCACATCATTTTCAATAACTTGCCTTCCCCAGATAACATTGTGTAGTTGGTTAGCCTCGAAGTAATGAAGACAAGGATCATGTGGCCAATTCTTCACTCACAAGAAGGTGGCACGATTTTTTTGCCAAATGGAGACAACAATAGCAACTTGGGAATCCAGGTGCAGATCTCAAACTCTGCACTTCCCTGACAATTAAAAGGTAATCCCTGTGTCAGAATGTAAGAAATTAACAGATGATCCTGCACTCTGATCACTTTGACATGAATTGGCTCCTCCAGAGAAGATGGATGTGGGAATGCAATGCAATTAACTAATCAGAACAGCAGGCTGGGTGAGCTAAGGATTAACTAGTCCATTATTTTAGGACTGATAAAAATGCACAAGCATAAGAAAGAGGAGTAAAGCTAGCAGAGCTCTGAGTCAGAAAGATTTCATCTCCTCTTGGGCCCTGAGAAAAGGGCTGAGAATACAAGCCACATTTTAAATAGCATTCCTACACAAAGGCCTGGTCTACACTAAGAGTTTAGGTTGAACTTAACTACATTATGTCAATTTTCTAAACAATGAGTCTACACCACTAAGCCCATTCTGCTAACTTTAAGGCCTGTTAAAGTAATCTTCTGTACTCCTCCCTGATGAGAGGCGTGACCAGCGATGAAAATACTGAAAATTTCTTACTGGTACTGGTCCTATTGTAACCAAGGTCCCTGCCAGCTCTTTAAATAGCTTCCTGCTGACTTTTGCAGCAGTTCACCCAGTTCTTGCTGGAGCTGTGCACCAGAACACACCCGCTTACTTTTACCTCTGGAGTAAAGCTAAACTCAACCTTACATAATCGACTTTGGGGAAGCGTGCTTTGAAAGTCAATGTTCTTGGCTTCTGGAAAGTGTTCCACAGTGCCCCCATGTGACCACTCCGGCCAGGACTTTTAACTCTACTGCTTTCCAGCTATACAGAAAAAGCCCCAGCTCATTTCCTGTTGGCCAGCATGGCAAGTAGAGCAGCACACCACAGCACACATGACCATGAATGCCCAGGATTGAAAACGAGCTCCAGCAGAGGGCATGCAGGAGATCCTGGATCGGATTGCAGTCTTGGGAGAGGACTCTGTGCATGCAGAACTCTGAAGTAGCAGAAGAAATGCTGATATCTATGCCAAAATCACACAGAGCATGAAGGAAAAAGGATGCATGTGAAATAAAGGAGCTCAGGCAGGTGTACCAGAAGACAAAGGAGGCAAATGGATGGTATGGGTCAGAGCTGCAAACATGTGGTTTCTCTGAACAGCCGCCTGGGATTCTGGGGGTTGGGGAGAACCCGACCAATGTTACAAAGCTGTCCATGGATACCTCCCAAGAAATTCTTTGGGCAGCTTCAGGCAACAGCAGGGAGGACATTGTGGAGGAGGAGCATGCTCAGCAAGTAAGAGGAACATGCAATCTCACTGACAGAGAGGACCTTTTTTTAACTTTGGAGCCAATCCCCTCTTCCCAGGACATATTGTTGCTGGACCCTAATGGTGGGGAGGGCACTTCTGGTAGTTCACAGCAGTAATCATGCCACAAGTGGATTAAGCTGATTGGATGTGAGCTGCGGTGGCCACTCTGCCTTCACAGCGGAGGGGGCCCTGGGAACAGTTTGTTAACATGTCTGGAGATGGAGCAGGAATCCTCCCTGCACATCTCCATAGAGCTCTCATAGAGACACTCTTTCATCCTGCTCACAAGGTTTCTGGGGAGGCCTGCAATATTCTGTCCTACATCTCTATACCATGGAAGCGACTAGCCAACTAGTCATTTCCCCCCCACCTTGCTGCCTCTATCAAAGGCAGCAAGGGTGGGGGAGCAGCAGCCAGTGCTAGAGGGAGCCAGCTTAAAAGCCGGTTCCCCCAGCACTGTCTCCACGGGGGGCAGGGGAGGCAGGGGGATAGTGGGGACCAGGCGCAAGCCGTGAGTCAGCTGATTCCTGGCTCGCGCCCAGTTCCAGATGCTGCTCCTCTGCCTTTTAAATGTATTAAGAGCCTGCCAACTCTTAATACATTTAAAAGGCTGGTGCACAGTGGAAGGGACCCAGCGTGAGCCAGGAATCAGTTGTCCCAGCTCACGCTGGGTCTTCATTGCTGCAATTCAGCCTTTTAAATGTATTAAGAGCCTGCTGGCCCCAGGAGCTAACCCCACTGCGGCTCCCCCCGCTAGTTGTTTAAACTAAATTTAACATCCCTACCACTTTTCCAGGACACTTTTCCATGCCAAGCCAGCAGCAAGTGCTCTGGCATCATTGCAGCACAGAGCATTGCATCATAAGGCCCATGTTTCTGGTCATATTCAGTCAGTATCAGCTCCCTATCACTCTGTGTGATTCAGAGAAGATGGATATTGCAGATGGCAACTTGGATGAGGGGAATCTGTGTAACTGATACCACCAAGGCAGCACACCTCCATTTGCTCATCCCCAACAGAGCATGGTTTGCTGACCACGAGCCCCCATTGCCACACTTGCCCCCCACCCCACCCCACCCCCAATAGGCCCCTTTGCAAAGAGAAAGATGCACTCTCCCAGCACATGAGGAGTGGCAAACATATGGTGACCACATGAGCACCTACCACCCTGCCTGGTCCCGCTTTCCCTTGACAGGTCCCTATGGAAAGGGAAAGTTGCATGATCCCAGGAAATGGGGATTGGCGAACACATGGTGACTGCATGAGCCTGCCACCTGCCCCCCTCAGCACATCCCCTTGCAACCACAACCCACCTTTGCAAACACAGATGCATGTCTGGCCATAGGAGCTACAATTTGCAGCCACTATGTCGCACATCCTTTCAAAGCAGAAGCAAAAGAATAAGAGCCCCAACCTGTCCCTTACTGTGCCTTCCACCAAACCTAATCCAGCTGCTTCCTTAAGATCTATGTGTTGCACCTGTTGCCTACTTGACATTTAAAAACATAAAACTTTGGCCTTGTACATAACACGTGCCTATTGTGTAGGACAGATGTTCTTTCATAGTAAGAGATTAGCTTCTGCCTTCTACAGTGTGGGCTCATCTAGACTACGGGGAACAGTCGAAAGAAGATATGCAAATTCCACAGGAATTTGCATATCTTCTTCCGACGCAGCTTTTTCAGTGAACCCCCCCCTTTTGTCATAAAGCCGCATAAATCTCCTTTTTTGAGGAAAAGCGGCTTTTCAATGAAGAGGGAGGTTCGCCGAAAAAGCCATGTCTTAATTATTTTCACTTTTGAAAGCTCCGCTTTCGAAAGCGCGATTGGAAGAAGATATGCAAATTCTCGTGGAATTTGCATATCCTCTTTTGACCATTCTGCATAGTCTAGATACGCCCTGTGTCTTCTCTAAAGTCTACCCTTCAGTTTTTTCATTACAGCGGGTGAATCAGTGAGTTTGTTGCCCACTCTCCTGGTTTCTCCAGTACTTTGGCTATCACAGAGCTGAAGGTAAAAAAAAAACCATAATCAAGATGACATGTTTAATGAGCAAATGCAGCCTTCCTTCACTGATAGGGCACAATTAAACGTGTTTAGGAGAATCATACTGCAGGTGATATGAACTGAGCATAAGAGGAGAGGAGAGCATACAGAAAGCCAAGACCCAAGAGGACATCTTGAGGCTCATGGGGCAGCAAGCAGCTGCTGAAGTGTCTGGAAGAGGGCACAGGAAAAGCATATGGAACACAGAGCTCTCCCTGCACCCTATGCTGAACTGGATGCCCACCTCACCAAATTCCAGAGCCTCCTCTCCCAGGCACCCTAGAATGCGTGGGGCAGGAGGTCAAGAGCAGCCTTGCATTCAACTCCTGGGGATGTCTCCTGGGACAGAAAGTTGTCATTCCCACGTGTGTAATTACTGAAGAACAGGACTGTAATATGCCACTTCCCTTGCTCCCCCCTTCAGGGTTCATGCCCTGAACGCCTTTTCTGTTTCTGCGCCCTGTGTTTCCTAAATAAAGATGAATGATTTCTGATCAACGGGATCTTTATTGTTTGTGTGTGTTATGGGGAGAGGGGGTTTACAGGCCAGCACACAATGCAGGGGGCACCTTGTTAAGGGCAAATATACATGATTTATCTCACTGTATGGTCATTCATGAAACTGATTTTCAATGTCTCTCTGATTCACAGTGCCCCCTCCATGTGCTCTCCTTATTGCCCTGGTGTCTGGCTGCTCATAATTAGTGGCTAGGTGATCTGCCTCAACCTCCCCCCCCCCTTCCTCCACCCCCTCCCCCACCCCCCCGATCCTGGCATAAAAATTTCCCCCTTACTTTCACAGATATTATGGAGCACACAGCAAGCTGCCACAACAATGAGAATGTTGCTTTTGCTGAGGTCTAACCTAGTCAATAAACCACAAAATCTTACCTTTGAACGTCCAAGAGCATATTCTACCACCAGGCTGCACTTGTTTAGCCTGTGGGTGAACTGCTCTTCACTGCTGAACAGGCTGTCTGTTCACAGCCTCAAGAGCCACGGGAGCAAGGGTAGGCTGGGGCTCCAAGCATAACTACTGCCATTTCAACATCCCCAGTGGTAATTTTCCAGTCTGGGAAGAAAGTTCCATCTTGCAGCTCGCTGAAGAGATCCAGAGTTCCTAAAGATGTGCCTGTCATGCACCTTTCCCAACCCTCCCACTTTGATGTCAGTGAAGTGGCCCTTGTGACCCACCGGCACCTGCAATACCATTGAGAAACTACCCTTGTGGTTTATATCCTCTTTGGCAAGGTGGTCAGGTACCAAGACGGGGATGTGTGCTCCATCTGTCCCACAAACACAGAGTTAGGGAACCCATTGTGACAAATCTCTCCACTGTGTCCTACACATTTCCCAGAGTCACTATCCTTCCTAGCAGGAGGACACTGATTGCCTTGGCTACTTGGATCACAGCAGAGATTCACCCACTCCGAATGGATTCCCAAATGACCGGTAGCAATCTGGCATTGTAAGCGTCCACCAAGCTATTGCCACTCACTTCTCAACTGTCAGAGCAGGTCTCATTCTGGAATTTCTGCGCTTCGGGGTGGGGGAAAGCAATTTAGAAAGTTCCATGAAAGTGTCCTTATGAATGCAAAAGTTTTGCAGCCACTGCTCGTCGTCTCATAGCAGCATAACTACACAGTCCTGCAAGTCTGTGCTTGTCTCATGGCACCAGAATCAGCATTCCACTGTGGTCACCAGCAGCTGTCAATTGCTCCACTCTATAGTTTCATGCACATCTGTGCTCATGGTATCCTCACATTCTTCATGGCTCTGGCAGCTCCTGGAGGGATCTCAGCATACTTCAGCATAATGCATGATGAGTTTACAATGCTTCCCACAGCAGTCTGAAGCTGAACAGGGTCCATGCTTTCCCTACCATGGTGTCTGCCCAGATAACCAGGGAAAAAAGGGTGTGAAAACATTGTTTGCCATTGCTTGCAAGCAGGAAGGGGAGGTAGGAAATAAGTGCACAATAGGAGGCTGACACCATGTACACACACTGTTCGGGGCACTATTTTTATCCCATCAGGCACTGGGAGCCTAACCCAGAATGAAAAGGGCCAACAGGAACTATGGGACAGCTAGCCACAGTGCATCATTGTCCGAGCTGAAAGCAAGCACCCTACTGGGTATGCACTCCATCAACCTCATGCACCTTCGACTTTACAAAAATTGAGTGCTTAAAAACAAAAAATCAACATTAATAAATTTGACCTAATCTCACACTGTACACATGGCCAGACCTGCAAGTGTGTTGGTGGAGATAGCTGAAATAACAACACAGTGTGGAGAGCCAGAGTCTGAGCCAGTTTCAGTAGTATTAGTGAGTAGGGGCAGAATGGTGCTTGGTTACATTCCCCCTAAGACTAAAGGAGCGATCATGGATTCTGCTAGATCTACAAGATGCGCCCTTGCAATCTTACTTCAGTTAATTAGGAACTGGCTGGTATCCATGCAGGTGTCCTCTTCTTCCAGATACTGAGGTAGCTGAGAGCTTGTCTTCTCTACACAGAAAATTGCCACTACTGCAATTGATCTTCTGGAGTTTGATTTAGTGAATCTTAACTAGATTCACTAAAGCAAACTCAGAGGACTCCCTGGCCAGCATCCAGTATGCCTCCTTTCGCAAGGAGTAAGGGAAGCTGACAGGAGCAAAGCAGGGAGGCCGCCAAATTTGGCTTAGGGAAGGGTTGGAAAGTGCTAGGCCCTGGGGTTAGATGTGACCCTTGGCTTGCCTGGATCCAGGCCCTGGAGCTAGAGCACACAAAATCTACTAGGCTGGGCCCTCCTAGGCTCTGCTGAGAGAGGGGAATGTGGGGAGTGTCTCTCTCTCTCTCTCTCTCTCGGGGGCCACTTCCATGAGGGATTTTATTTATTTATTGCTTCTCACTGCGTGTGGCCAACTGATTTTTCTAAGAGTCAGTGGCCTCTGACCCAAAAAAGTTTCCCCACCCTTGGCTGAAAGTAAGTCAACTCCAGCTACACATTTTACGTAGCTGGAGTTGTGGACCTTAAGCCAAGCTTCTGGGTCTAGCGTAGAGCTGGCCTAACTGAGAACCAATGAGAATGCTATAGCTTTGTGACATAAATCACTGACATTTAATGCCATAGGAGAAGTGAGGTAGCAGGATTGTCAATGAGCAACAACTGCCCATCAGTGCCCCTCTGACATCGGTCTGGAAAGAACAGTGGGTCCGATCAATGTGTGAGAAGAGTGTGAACGTGTAAAGTGTAAAGGGAACCAATGGACAAAGCAAGTGCAATTTCCTTAATTTAAGAATATGTGAAACTATTTCAAAACAAAGATAGTTCAATATTTATTGTGTGTGTTTTCCTTTTCAGATGCGCACTAAATGTTAGATACCAAAATGCAGTTAAAAGTTGTGTTGTCACATTTTCAGCTCAGGGGCTTGGCTGGCAGGACAAAATGGAGACTTCATACTATTCAGCCACACTCGTTCCCTCTTAAACTTGCCAACGTAGCAGCCGGCTCTACCATAGTGAGTTTCTTGGACTGCAGCTGCTGACATCTACAGTGCAGGAAACCTGAAGGCAGAGTCCCAGAACCATATGCCTCAGGGATGAAGCTGCAGCGGCCCATAGGCTGGAAAAATCCTGGGGCCCAACTTCATGTTGGGCTCACTGGCTGGAATTCTGTCCACTGCTGCATCTGCTCCATGCCGCTGTCTGGCCCCAGGGTGGCAGCAAGCCATCCAGGAGGAGCTAGAGTACCACCCAGTTCAGTAGCTGATGTAGCCAGTATCTCACCATAAGTGAGAGAGTGCCAAAACACTGACAACCAACTCAAATTTTATTTTCTAATCCCAACCCATAATTTGGGTCAGAGATCCAAATACAAATACCCCTTTCGCACCAGGGTTCATTATTAACCTACTGTAGAGACTACCATGACATCTTGTCTTGCTTTCGACAAAATAAAAATAGACACAAAAAATACTAAAAATAACCACAAATGAATGACAAATACTGCCCCTGAATCTTGAGTTCTTCCTGATCAGCGAGTTGGTTTCTCTCAAAAGCACTTTTCTTAGCAGTGGCAAGGTAGCTGTGCCATGCACAGAAGCTGGGACTCCCAGAGCTTTTAGGCTCCATGTTACACAAAAGGAGACGCCTCTAGGCTTCCCTCAGCTATCCCCTTCTGCAGGCAGGCAGCCATTTACTTTTGTTTCTGAGAAACTGAAAAGAAATGTTCTGTTTTTTCCAAGCTGAAAATATGTGTTTCCTACCCATGGGTCATTATGTAATTTCTACATATCATTCCAAATCAGAATGGAACTGGAACCTGCAGAATGGAAATACTAAGTTTCCACCAGCTTTAGTTATGACAAAGTCTGTTCTTGAGAGATTTTCGTCCCAGTATTAAACAACATTTATGTCCACATATCAAGATGCACAAAAGGCTGCACAAGAATGTGAAGGAGCAAGTTTCTCCCTTTCTGCCCCTGCACAGGCTGCCCACAACCTGGCCCTTTGGGATTTTTTTATGCTGCTCAATGTTGAAGTCTTAACACAAATATCTGTGCACGGCCTGTCCATACATTTCTAAGTAGTCAAAGGTTTGGGTACAGATTCAGTTTTTAGATGTTAACTTGAACTAAAAACTTTTCAACATTGCCCATCACTCATTTCCATTTACATACCAAGTTCAAGTGCATTTGTTTGGCATCTGTCATTACATATGCAAAGTCTATACAACTCAGAAAAAATTAAAAAGTCAGAGGAGAGAAGTTAAATCAGCTGCTACCAATCCCATGTTTTAATTCTGAATGTAAAGCATTCTTTCTATGTAGTAAAACATCTTTTAATTCTGTCAGCTAAACAATTCTGCACTGAGTGGCTGCCTTTCCCTAGGAATTTTGGAGCGTATTAGTTTCAGTTTGTTTCCACCACAGGATTCTAGGGGCACTGTGACTGTCAACATGCAAGTTCCATGTTTTCACAAGATCTCATTTTGCATGCCCAAAGCTCCAGTTCCCACATGAAGTTTTTATGTAAGTTTCTGAAGCTTAGGCCTTCAAATTTCAGTCATTAAAAAGGTATTTACTATTTATGGATCTCCAGAGAGGGAGAAAATTTACATGTTGATTCCCACTGATCTTTCTACCTACATTTTCCTGAGCGATAAAGACAATAAGAATTCCTCCAATTATGAAAACCAGCCACATAAAAATAATTAAGCGCTGAGAGGAATCCGCGATAGGTGGAGCAAAGCCAAGTCTTCCTGACAGACAGGCCAGAACTTTTGGAGCTGGTATACTTGTGTGCTGCGGGACTTCTAGCTCTGCATAAGAACAGTCCCAGGATTTGTTAGATATTCTTGATAGAGTCAGTGGCTGAACTAAGGCGAGACTCTTTACCTTTGTGTTTTTACAGAATTAACATTTGTATACATGCGTTGTACACTGTAATTTTGATAGATGCTTTCTGCGGTGTAAGAGTTAGCTGTGTTAACTTCCTCAGGCCTGGATGCGAGTTTGAGTTTATTCTCAGTCTGCAATACACAGGGGAGGAAGTCAATACATTAAGCAGATTTTTACACTATATTCCCAAAACAGACCCAAGTAAAAAGTGAAATGGCCGAAATCAGGACAGTAGCATGTAAAGTCATACTACAGTTTACCCTGAATGATGAAATAAATGGGGAAAAGATGGTGGCACTTGAGGATGGAAAGAAATACAGCAGCACAATGGGGGCCTGGTCCATGCTTCAGGTGCCTATACACATAGTTGCTGCGGTTTTACAGTTGGGTTCAATCATTCTTAATATCTCCCACTATACAAATAGTTCCAGCACCTACTCACTATGATATTACTAACAACCACCACATCATAAATTACCAACCAATTACAGGAAAGAACAAGACCAGTTCAGTTCAGGCCCTGTAATCTCTTGTTCCCTTTCCATATATCTCCATTTATGGCAGCAACATTTGCACTTGTCTGAGACTATATAGGGTACATCTACACAGTAGCACATACCTTGAAATAAGCTATGCAGCTTGAGCTACACAAATTGTGTAGTTTATTTTGAAATACCTTATTTCAAAATTTGGCACTTTCTGCACAGCACTCATTTCAAAATAAATAGCTATTCCGGCATCTTCCATAATCCTCGAGCAACAAGGTTTACAGGAAGCCAGAATAAGCATAATTTTGAAACAATGGGCATGCTATTAATATGCGCAGAATGCTGTTTTCCTGAAATAGCACCACTGTGTAGCTGTACCCTATATGATTCAGAAACTGTGGTGGAGTTATTGATAGGGGCTTGGGCCTAATTACCACCTCAGGAAAAAAAAAACTCCCTAGATTTTCCTTTAGTTCTATGGTAACCTTGTTGTTTTCACATACAAACATCCCGGAATCACTTCTTTGAATATGGAGATTTCTCTTCATTTGTAATGAAAAGCAGTGTAGATAGACAAAGCCTTAGTGAAACGGCTGTGTCACTAAAAGTCAGGCAGTGTAAATGCTGTTTGTCAGCACTTTTGCCGACAAAATGCTTCCACCCCCTACAAAATGCTTCCACCCCCTACAAATGGAGATGGAGCTGTCCGCAGCAGTAGGCATGTTAAATGTTGATTAATCAGCTAATCGAGTAATTGATGCAATTTCCATCAACTAGTCGATAAGGGGGGTGCTCAATATCCCACTGCACCTCTCCCTTTGAAAATGTACAAGAGCCACCTGCGGCTCTTGTACATTTCAAAGGGAGAGAAGCAGCAGGAACCCACGCCAAAGGGGACTAAAGCAGTCTCCGGTGGCGCGAGTTCTCCTCTGCACCTCTTCCTTTGAGAGGTACAAGAACCGTAGGCAACCTCTCAGGATTTAGCCAGTTTGTTACCATCCTCCATTCTTCACTGTCCATATCAGGTTATCAGGCTTCATAATTTTTAACATATCTTGTCAGCTTGCACAAGTTTGTAAATAATTCTCAAGGTTATTAATATGTACAAGTTAAATGAAGCTGCTGTGTAGATAAGGTGACAGAGTTACTGTTACTGAACAACGATGGCTGAAACTAAACAGCATGGAGTGAAAAACAAGAACATCTCTTGATGCTGTAATTTTGTAGTGGTAGCGATGTCACAGTGAAAACCTAAGATTAGATCCTAACTTTACTGAAGCTCATGGGATTTCTTCCCGCCCACAAACCTCAGTAGGGTCAAACCTTTGGTATGTGTTTGCATACTGTATCTATCTATTATGTGGATTGTATCAGAAAGCTTTAAAAAACTAAGATCAATATTTAGATTTTAACTATAAAAATCAGAGTTCAGATGGCCAGCAGCCACAAATACTTTACCTCTTTCTCCTGGAATAAGAAAGCTAAGGCCAATGGGGCCGGTCATTATACAATCATGTCACATGGGCCACTGCTGTATAATACAGCTTGACAAACAAAACAACATACGAAAAAACAAGTGCTCCTTTTCTATACTTATAGATAAAAACAAAATGCCATTAGTCATGCAGAATCCTGTGTGGAGTCAAGGACCCTAGTACACGAGGTCAGAGTTAAGGTTGCCATAGAAACTATCATTCTGATCTCACTAAAGTGAGTGCATTCAAAACCTCAAACTTAAAGCTGCATTATCTTCCTAATAAATAATGTATTGATATTTTTATGGCAGATGTTGCATTACATTGCATTTTAAACATTCACAAAAACAGATACAAACACACAAGTCACATTTTCATTAGTATATTGCCATATGGTGACACAAAAAACAGATATTGGCATATGGGGGACAGTGTGAGATCAGATTCATTTTAATTTAACTGGATAGGCCAGTCGAAAATAAGAACAAATTCCACTTACTGTATTTGGCATTGTGGCAGTATTAGCCATTCCAGTTAATGAGGTGGCTGAAAATAAGATAACATCAGATCAAAATTGTTTGATGGGATAAGACACACCAATTGATACTTATGATCTGTACTTCCTCTGCTATTAATTGAAAAGCTTTTATCTCAACACAGCTGAACTATTTGGCTTAGTTGATAGTTGTACAGTCACTGTTAGAATTCCTTTATTACCAGCAGGTTTGCAATTGTTTTACTTTCCATTTCTATAACAGGTTCAAACACTTTAGTAGAAGTAAAAATACGTGCAAGTTAAAATCTGCTTCCTGAGAAGCTCGCAGATACTGAATTGAATATGATTAGCAAGGGCGGGGGGAACCTAGTTTTGAAAAGATCCCTCACTTCTCACACATGAGCAAAGTACCACAGTGGTATGACATTGAGGTCACCCATCAAATTGCTGCAAACAAAATGTCACTGCTGCAATCCTCTGGTGGCAACTGCTTTTGGCAGCTGCCTCCTTCTTTCCCCCACTGTACCCTACCTTCTCTGTTCCTGCCCACCTCATCTCTATTCAGACTCACCTGTCACCAGCACCCACCCCTCCACTGGCCCTGACTCAACAAATACATCTACAATGTAATACGTTGGGGGGGAAATCATCTAAATCGCCTTCAGTGGGGAAGTAAAACTAGATAAGCAGTAATTCTGGAAGAGAAGAGTAACTTAGGTCCCTCTGTCTCTCAGATACTACTCTACTTACTTCCCATTTCACCCAGCCTTCCTGCTAGGGTACTCCTGCCCCTATGGTCCATCTGCTTTTACACTACTCCAGCTACCTCCTATTTTCCAGCTGCTACAGCTGCCTCCCATTCCAACAAGCCCCTCCCCGCCCCCCTTGGTGCCAATTGACCCCTTCCACTCTGTCTCCTATTCCAGTCATATCCCTGCAACCAATCGACTTAATTCCCAGCAACACCAAAGCATAGTCACAAATTAGATTCTGTCCTCCATACAAATGTATTCAGTATGGATCTAATGTGTGTTGAAATCTGCTAGACAGGTCAGTGATGAGGTACATTACTGACTCTGCATGTTTACAAGGAAATGTGATACTGGAGACTTTCCACCCCCTGAGAAGCAGCAAGTGACTAAGTTCCAAATGGCTTACCTCTGCATTTTAAAGTCCGGTATGAAATCAGAGCAATAACTGCAACAGCAACACATGAAGAGGCGCTTATCAGGAAATAATAGAGTGTGGGTGAAAGCATCACATCTGCAGAAAACTCTGCCAAGACACCCAGATGATGAAAGTTACAAAGCCTGATGGAGAAATCCACAGATTATGTAACTAGCAGACTTTACCTAAGCTAGGAAATGGGGAGTTCCCCCTCTGCTCTTAGGATGTATAAAACAGACAGTTCACACACACCTGTAGCCAGTTTATTACAATCTCTCACATTAGGCGCTCCTGAAAACTAGACAGACACCTGACACAATGTCTTAGGAAGACATCCTCCTGGAGCCCCAGAGACAGTGGAATGTTCTTTTGCTTCACCTGGGACCCCGAAGCAGCCAGAAGAGCTGAGGGCCGGCCGCTGTTAAACTGATACATAAGAAGCGCAATTGTGAGAGTGCCACTGCACTCCTCTCCCCTGCGGATGTTTTGGGATCCAACTTCTGAAGGGGGTGCTCTGTCAAGGACAGGTTTGACCAAGGGTCTTCTGTTGTCCACTGTGTTGGGAGTTTGTCATGGGGACACCTGGCCATCTCATTCACAGACACACAAACAGCCAGTGGTGACCTCTTTCTGAAGGCTGAATTTGCTGTGGGACTGCATCCTGCATATTGCCACATTCAAGCATTGGACAAATACCCTTGTGACGATAGATAGCAGCTGTATCAGGTGAGCCCAAAGGAAATGTCTCATGGCTGAGCCAGTAATAAGGGCTGTGCTAAGCTGATCTTTCTATTGGGCTTAGACAAAACTCAGCACCTAGGGTTCAACATTCAAAACCCACTTGCAAAGATCAGCATGACATGGTGGCTGTCCCCAGTGATTACAACAGGAGGAGGAGAAAGAACATTGTGGGGGAGCACCAAGGCCCATTACAACAACTTCCCTCTATATTACTCTAGACATTCTAAAGGAAGATGAGGATAGAAAATGCAACTTTTATCTATTGTTACAGAATGTTTCTTTAGAGCTTTACCCACAGAAAGGTTTAAGGAAGCACATCACTCAAAGTTTCCTAGCCCTCACCTTTTGCACTGGAAGTTGTCTGAATTGACAAGAGTACAGAGGCACAAGGAATTACCATAGAACTGATCCCTGTTAAAAAGACGTTGTACTCACTTGGTGACAGTTCTATGGTCTGGTTCAGGGCTGGATGGGTAACTAAGCAGGTCACATAGGCATTGGTGCTGTTCAGAGATAATCTGCTGAGTATGGTCACTGTTCCATTGGTGTGATGAGTTTTGTTCTCGGTGCTGTGACCACTCCCTTGTGTCCATGAGATTTCTCCAGCTGGTTTCCCTGCAGATGCCTGGCACACAACAACCCCATTACTCTCATGAGTCAGAGTCACCACAGGAGGGACTGCAGGAGAGGAAGGAAACAATTGGATTTGGTTTTATTGCAGTAGGAAAAAATTTCCCTACCAAGGCCTTCAAAATTAACTAGCAATTTTTGGGTGGCCAAACTAAGATACCATGAAAGGGCTAGATTTTCAGAATGTGCTACACTCCCACACTCTTCAAAATCCAAACACCTTAATAGGGGCTTAAGTTGCACAACCAAAATCTCTAGTTACTTTTTGAAATTCTTGCCCCCTTGGTTTTGTACATGAAAGTCACAGCAAAAATTGGAGCTGATGATGATGGCGGCAGCAGGAGGGGGGCAGCTAGAGGAAAGACAAAGGACTCTCCATGACTGGCAATTTTTAAAATCAAGATTGGATGCTTAAAAAAAAAAAAAAAAAAGTCTTCTCCAGTTCAAATAGCAATTATTTCAGGGAATTATATAGCCCGTGTGTAGCCAGACATGAACCCCACCTTGTTTTCCCCTCCCCCCAGAGAGCAAGAGAAAGGCAGTCAGCCTTTGATGCCCTGGGAACGCAGGTGTGCTGCCTGTCCCTGACTCTAATAAACAGAAACCAGACAGTAAATGGGCTAGCTGACAACCCGGGGGCCTCCCGTCGCCCTGATGGCTAGTACCAGTAATTGACATGCCTGCACTGTCCCAGGAGAGGAATCTTCGCCCATCACATACTAGAAGTGCCCATTGTCTGCATTTTCCCAGGTGTGAATTATGCTTTGCACCCTTCGTGGGAAACTTGGCATTCAAAGCCATTTTTCCTAATTGGCCACTTGAGACCAGGAAGAAGCCTACGTGACCCAAGGGGTATAAAGAGGGGTTTAGTAGCCCACCCCATTTGAGCTCCAATCATCTACACCTGCTGGCAGGTATTGGTTGTCTCCCGAGGTCTGTGGGACGCCCAGCCTCGCCCTACTTCTTCCCGAGGGATTGAGAGAAAGACGCTGGCCACGCCAAGTCTGGAACGCAGGGGGGAGAACATATACCTGCTAGGTGTCTATTTTGCATGCATTTAATAAGAGCTCAGAGAACCAAAGGGGTTTCATGGTACCTGTAAGTGACTTATTAGTGTAATTTCTGTCCTGTCCTTTGTAGTGGCTGTGTTATCTGTAACACAGTAGTAGCATTTAACAGCTAAGTTTACCCTGTAACAATAAAATAGTAACTGTTTAAGCTGTGACCTGACTCCTTCAGTTGCTGTAACAGAACCAAGCACAATTTTAAAAGAACTCCAGCCGGTCATAAGGGACAGATATAGGGGGAGCTTGAGCATTGGATCGTGTCGCTTCCAGGGGACAGATCCGTTGGGGCATCTCTCAGCCTCCCCAGGGTGCCCGCTGCGAAGGGATCGTGTATCCTAGCAGTCAAAATCTGAGGTGTAATAAGCTCTCCCTGTAAACTCTGGGGCGTCTGTCGGCCTGTTGGCTGCCCGCTGCGAAAGGATCCCGATCCTAGCGGTAAAGACACGGACGTTAAACTCCTCGGGGCGCCCGTCAGTCTCACCTAGACTGCCCACTGCGACGGGGCCTTGTGTCTCAGCAGTTGAAGACTCGGGTGTAACATACACACATGCACTGCCCTGACCACCGGCTGACACCCGTGTTATACAGAAAGTCCAACTAGATGAGTGGTTCTTTCTGACTTCAGAATCTACAACAAGGGGAATGACTAGCTGTTAGCAAAATACAGACTGGAGAGAACACAGCAAGGTGAAATCATAGCTGGAATTTTTCTGAAGAAATACAGAGGAAGCATGAAGAATTTGACAGTATGAAAGGGAGGTAGGTGGAGTTCAAAAGCTTGTGTCTCTCATATCCTGGGAAGAACACAGTTACAACAAGACAAACATACGTGAATTATGATGGTGATTATATATTAAAATCTCCTATGATCCCCTTCTAATATCGCCCAATCTGACTGGAATACAGAGGCCTCAGCAAGGACAGAATGTTCCTGAAGTTCAAGAAAGTCAGACAAAATCTGTAGTTTCTGAAAAAGATTGGTAAGTTTCCTAATGCTATCCCCCCTCCATACACACACACAGACCCCTTGAAAATGGGTTGACTCTAAAAAGAATTCTAGTGAACTAGCTTTCACTTTTGGGGGGGAAGGGAGTAAGTAAACTAAACATTTTTGGTCCAATCCCAAAGTTCTTACTTTGTATTCAGTCCTTACTTGTCAAGGGATGTTTTGACTTTCACTGAAAGCTGTGTCTGAGCAAGGATCATCCCCTTAGCCAGTGAAAACTTGATCATGTTCCATTTTGCACATGATAATGGTGCACTCTCATGCCTGTGTAAATTCTGGCATAGCATGAGTGCTGTGTTGCTGCCTCCAAAAGCCTGTATCCAATTTGCCATACCATATGCAACATAGACTGTTGCTTCAGCAAGCTGCCCTCAGTACTTCTCAAACCCTCCCCGGGTACCTACCTTTTTCCACAGTCTGCAAAAAAGAATCACTTCTCCATAGAACTCCCTGTAACCATCACACAAACCCTCATCCCTGCACTCCCTCTGTGAGCAGCCAGCCTGCTTGCCCTCAGCACAGGAGGATTAACTCGCAAAATTAAAATTCTGAGTGCTCTCATTGAAGAGTTCTCTAATGCCTTATTCTCAGCATCACTGCACATGGAGAAAAAGGAGGGAACTTTGTCCTTCAGAGCTGAATCAGGTAATTTTTCAAATCACCAAAAAAAAAACCACACAAATGACAAGGTGTTTCTTACCTAGCACAATGAGAGCAGACACTTGGCCCAAAGTCCCATCACTAGCTGCAATTTCACAGATGTAATTACCCTCATCAGCAAGTCTCACAGGGTGAATCTGAAGGGCAGAGTAAGATTCCCAAGTAATCCTCTTAGTGCAGTTTGTTCCGTCTGTCTTGGTATCAGCTCTATGTGCCAATAAGCAGTGACTTCCATTCTTTGGTCTTATGTGCCATACTACCAAAATCAGAGATGACACTGAGGTATTGGGGCATTTCAGCACTGCCTTGGTACCCACCACTGCAGACACTGTGCTGTCAGCTACATGGGAAGAAGAGTGGAATTGAAAAAGTCATTTGAGCTGTCCTTATAGTTTATGGCATTTTTAGTTTCATTGAGATGGAACATCTCTGCACTTACCCTGCATTGAAACCTCTCCTTACAGTAGATCCTCAACCTTCTCTGTATATGTATGGGGGGATATGGTTTAAAAATTAGCAGAAAACCTGAGATATGCCAAAGTGACATCAGTTCTCAGGACTGAGTTCACTGGTCCCATCTTCTATGGAAGCACCTTGCTACTGTAGATCACAGGCCAACATTTAAAGACACTGAAGTTAGAGCCTGACTCCACTTACTTGCGCGCAAGAGTTTTTCCAATGGGCTGGCAACTCTGTTATTAGTGCTCTGTGCTACCACATAAAAAAGGTGTGTTTATTTTCCATGCCCAGTCTCCTGCTTGCCTAGCCATCAGGAATTGGGTGTGTTGCAGACACTGTGCCTTGCAGTGATTTATATTGATTCACAGTGGTGAGCTAAGAGTCACAATGGAAGCCTCTACAGCCAAGGAATTTTGTTCTTCTTGATAGATGGCTTTGAGAAAGGGTGTGTGGGGGAGGAGGTGAATCACTCAAGCATGGAAGGAAACTCCTCAGGGGGCCTGGTTATAAAACAGCTAAAAACCGTAATATAGATGGAACCTAATCATAGCTTGTAGCAATCTTAAACCCCCTACCCTCCCATCGCCCACAACATTAGTGCAGCTACAAGGACACATCTAAGTTTGTAACTGCAATTTTCAACCCTGAAAATTGTATTAAAGTTGTACTAAGGATGGGATCTTCATGTTATTGGTGCTGGATTCCTATCCAGGAGCACCTCCTTGTGGCAGTTCAAGAGGGCAGAAAGATTGTGTTTAAACCTAATTCATATCACTCTTCTGCTTTCACATTAAGTAGTAGTATTACTCCAGTCTTGGCCAAATCTGTGTGAAGTTTAAACTTGTCTCTTGTAGTTGGTATTGGCTTGCTTTGTTCAGTAGTTCCTCCTTGTCAGTTTTAAAGTATTTATCAGCCTTTATTGGAAGAGCTCTGAAACTCATGGTATTACATTCATTTAATGATCTTTCCCACTTACCTGGCCCTGGAACCACCTTCATTAGGAAAAGAAAAAGCTCAGCCAGAACTGGCCACATCTGGGCCATCTGCTATGAGGGGCTTAGGGCAAATGGTACAAAATGAAAGGAATGGCAATAACTTGGAATCGCAGATCAATATGTAAATTCTCTCCAAAAATAACCCTGTTTTGAGAAAAAAAGCAACATTTACAACATGAAACATCAACTTCCCTTAAATACAAATGTTCTAGAAAAGACTCTTTGAAAGGTCATTTCAGATATTTTTTTTCTGACGACCCCTCAGCAAAGGTCAGGCCCACTGAGGGGAGGGGCAAAGGGAGCAACTTCCCTGGAAACCCAGTGATTCAGAAAGGGTTCAGGGCTCCTGGCTGACACTGCTTCGGCACCAGTGCTGGCCAGAGCCTTTTAAATTGCTGCTGGACCCCCAGGCAGTGTACACTGGGTGGCACTGGAGGCTGCTTGTGGGAGGGGTAGCCACCTACCACACACCTTTCCCAGCAGCCTGGCCAGCAAGCCCAACCGCCACTGTGGGCTTTGGAGCAAGGTGTTGGGTGGGAGGCTAGCTCCGCACCTCTGGAAGGGTGGGACGAACAGCTGAAGGAGTGGGGCTGAGAGCAGTCAGCTCTTAGTGCCATTCAGACCACAGTCTTTGCAGAATCAAGGTATTGGCCCATTAGTTCATCATGACTGCAACTTTGGCTTAGGATGTTTTATGAAGCATTGATCAATATGGACCCTGTCTCACTATGGCTTCCAGGCACTACTGTAATACACTAAAAAGTTGACTTGTGTTTGTTCTGAAAAGACCTTTTGTTTTGAAATACAAGGATAAATATATAAGCACAGAGCGTTCGGTTTACCTTAATTCCAGAATCACACAGATCTGGTGCTTTAGACACTTAGGTGAGAGAACCTTAAAGTTGCAGTGTTTTTCTTAGAATGAGGGGAAGTAAAAAAAGACTTTAAAAGAACAATGGTTCATCTCCCCTGAACCATTGTAACCTTCTCCTCTCCATCTTTGCTCTGTAACCTTTGCTCTAATCACTTTACAGCAGCTAATATAATTTTCTTCAGCTCCCCAGCTTCCTCAGCTGTGACTTCCTGTCTCTTCTGCCTAACATGCAAAAATGTTCTTACACTTCTCATCAGAAATGAGCTGGTTTAATTCAATGGCAGCTGAACACAAAAATACTTGTTTGGAAACTTATGTTTATGATATATTCTGATTTTGGGCAAATTACCATCTCCCATTTTTAAAGATTCTATATAGCTCTGCCCAGCCTAAAACTCATCTCCCCTCACTCTCAATTCACCTCTGCCCTCTCTTCCTGCCTTGTCAGGATCTTAATTTCATAAAAAGACATTTTCCCAGGGAAAATGTAGAGAGTTTGAAAAACTTTACATTTTCTTAAAAACATTTTTGTTGGAAAACTTTGACCCTCTCTAATCCTTGCTCTCATCCTTCATATCCCTCCCTATGCACACTTCTTTCCTTACTTTCCACTATTGAATACCAAATGCACAGGCCATTTTGGTCAATTTCAGTCATAAGATTTTTTTTTTTTTTGAAAATTGTAAATTTCATTATTTCAGCTATTTAAATCAGGTCTCCTCCCATGAAATATGGTCTTTTGTGTATTTTTACCCTATGCTATGCTGATTTCACAGGGGAGAGGAGTGTTTCTCAAATTGGGGGTCCTGACCTACAGAGGAATGGGGGGGGGGGGAGGTCCACAAGATTATTGTACAGGGGAGGGTTGCGATATTGCAATCCCTACTTTTATACTACTACAGGTGGCGATGCTGCCTTCAGATTGGCGGCTACAGCCAAGAGCCTAGCTCTTTAGGCAGAGGTACCGTCAGCAGCAACACAGATATAATAATAGTATGGTTTGATGTTGCAGGCCTGTAGGCAGGAATTTCTGTGGGGGGGGTGAGCTGTAGGAAGCGCTGGTGGCTGCCCCTGCCATGGCAGCCTTGCCTCACCCCTGGCCTCGCTCCTCTGGGGGGAGGGGAATCAGGCCCAGTCTTCCACTCAGCCAGTCAAGGGGGGAGGGAGTCTGAGGCAACATACCACCCCAGCCTCACGCTTACTTGGAGGACCATGGAGGGGAGGCGGGGGGGGGGGATGCGTTCACACCCTTCTCACTCCCCTGCATACAGACCTGTATTTCCGTCTTTAATTCTGCGCTGGTGCTTGCAGAGCTTGGCTCTCAGTCAGCAATCGCCGTTAAACCCCCCCACCTAGCTCTGAAGGCAGCAGCACAGAAGTAAGGGTGGCACGTTATTGTATTGCCCATTACATCTGTCCTGCTGCTAGCAGGGCACCACCTTCAGAGCTGGACAACCAGCCAAGAGTCACCACTCTCCAGCTGCCCAGCTCTGAAGACGACACAGAACTAAAAGTAACAATGTTACAGCCTCCAGAAATGACCCATTGAACCCCCTCATTTTTTGTCGTAACACTCATTCCATTCCCTATCACGCATTCGTTTAACTTCACAGCCTACAGTTGTCTAATTTAGGACTCAATACTGCAAACATGTGTGTCCATGTGTATGATGTGAGTGGGACATGGAGCCAGGTCTGCCAGTGGGGAGGAGGGGTAATAGGGGCAATTTTCCCCAGGCCTGGTGAAAGCAACATTTACAACATGAAACCAAACAATTTTCTAAAGGCCCTGGACTCCTGGCTTCCATCACTACCACAGTGGCCTCGGACACTTTAAATTTCCACAGGAGTGCTACGCAGCACACTTGAGGCAGGTTTAAGGGCTAGGGGGCATGGTGGAATCCTGGCTAACCCCTGCTCCTGGCTTTCCACAGGCCCACCCCTTCCACCTGAGGCCCTACCCATTCTGGGAGCATGGAGCTGGGGCCTCCCCCCACCTTACCCTGGGGCCCAGGGTAGGTATGTTAAAGACTAGTCAACTATCCAATAAGCAAATGCTTATCAGATAGTCAGTGGACTAGTTGATTCCCCCTCCCCCCTTTGTGCCTCTATCAGATAGAGGCAGCAAAGTGTGTGTGTGGGGGGGGAGGGGGAGAAGGGGTACTTCTAAGTGGCAGCACTGCACAGTTGTGCAGCGCTGCCACTTTGAAACCCCAAGGCAGCATTTCAAAGGGACAGCCACCGCACAGCTAATCCCCAGTTCAGCTGTGTGGCGACTGCCCCTTTAAAATGCCACCTCTGGCACTTCAAAGGGGCAGCTACCAAGGAGCCTGGGGTTAGCTGGGGACTCCCCAGCTGACCCCAGATTCTGAGAGGCATTTCCCTAGAACCCAGGGTCAGCTAGGGGCATTTCAACCAAGGCAGCGTTTCAAAGGGGTAGCTGCCACACAGCTGAGCCTGGGATTCAAAGGGGCAGTTCTGTGGACCCCGGGGTCAGCTGGGGACTCCCCAGCTGATCCCAGGCTCCCCGCAGCATTTCAGTGGAATCCAGGATCAGCTGGGGAGTCCCCAGCTGACCCCGGGTTCCATGGCTTTGAAATGCACAAAAGCCCCCGCTGGGGCTCTTGTACATTTCAAAGGAGGAATGCAGAAGTACCTATCAACTAGTCGATGGAGATTCCATTGACTAATCAATTAATCGCAATTTAACATCCCTAGCCCAGGGTGGCTGTCATCTCCCCTCCTGTGAGCATAACTATATACATTGGCATCATTATTTGAAAGATCAAGGCAAAACCTGTAAATTTTTTGCTTCAGAAACCATTTTTTAATCATCTGTGTAGGGCACCATGCTGTTATGATGCATATAAATGTTTGTTCATAATATTAAAATATTTGTAAGTATAAGCATAGTATGAGAAAGTCATGAATTACTCATTCATGTCATGAATGTTCTCATTATAGTTTCTGTATTTACAAGTATTCACCATATTTACAAGAATAATGATATTGATGCAACACAAATACCTTACAGCAGAAATTTTCTTCTGGGCAATCTATGCATACTGGGAATGATCACCCTTACATTTAAACAAGTTTACTTTTCACTTGGGGTATGGAGGAAAAAGAACAGCTTAGAATTCAGTCTCGCTGCACTAAACAATCAGCATACAGTAAGTCAAATCCTCGGGTGGCAAAAAGGTCACCTGATCTGAATGGGGCTAAATGATTTAGGATCAGGCTCATGTGCTAGTTCATTGGAGTCAAGGAAGGGACTTGCCATGAAGGCCACCCTCCTAAGCCTTACACTAATGAGCTCGCCATTTGGAATGGAAGGTTGTTCAACATATGCAAAAAAATCCATTTTTCTGACTAGCTTTAATGAGGATGTTTGGTGTCCAGCAATCAAACAAACACACACATCCCCAGGTCTGATCTCTGAGTATATGAAATATCACCAATTCCCTTAATTTTTATTATATATAAAATATTATGTATGCTCAGACAACAGCTAAATGGATTTTCTTCACAATTTTCTCCTGCAAAAAAAACCCCCCCACACATCTGGGCTGCAAACCTGAGCTGAAGATTCTCATGCGACAGGCTATTTTTAAATAGCGACAGGCTATTTGTAGTTTCAAAGGGCTACAAAGCAGGGTCTGAAATCAAGCATCAACTCAGCTTTATCAATTCACTCGTCATTTGCTACAATGCAACTAATAATTTGCAAAAAAGTATTATTTATTTTAAATGTAACCTTATTATTTGCTTGTGGACTACTAGAAGATTATGATTTTCCTGAATTTATTCATATATTTATATACTAGAAGATTTAACTAGTGTTGGAGGGTCCTTAACTCTAATTTTTGTTTTTTGGAAAATAAAATGAAATGTACATGCATCATTTAAATCATTGCTCTGGGGTAGGGCTGGGGATGAGGGGTTCAGTATGCAGGCTGCTGGGGAGAGGGGACTCTCTCATCACAGGAGCTCGGGGCCAGGTTGTGAGAAGTGCCTCTCCCTGCAGCTGCAGTACAGCCGGGGAAGGGGTGCATGTCCCCCAGATGGGAGGACATGGTCCAGATTTTTCTGCCCTCTGTGCTCCCCAGCCAGTGAGGAATACAGCAGACTGTGTCCTTTCCCCTCACTCCTTGACAAAAGGGAACCACCAGTAACATTCCCATACAAATTGGGGGGGGGGGGGGGGGGAGGGGAAGGGACTTCAGCCCCCCCCCAGGCACATGGGGAGTGGGTAGCTCTGATCTTGGACAGTCCCAAACAGAAGCAGGCACACTCCCCCACCCCCCCATCTAGCCCCTTTCACCTGCCTGGTAATTCTGTCTTTTTTCTGCATGATTTTACTAAAAGACTTGCCTGGATCCGGCACAGAGTGGTGGAGAGGGCTTGAGGCCAGATGGTGGGGGGAGGTGGTACCGAGAAGATTGTGATAAGAGGAAGCTACATACAAAATTTGGTGGTTCTAGTTCTTACCATTTAGGAAGAGTTCTTGAACAAACAGTTTCTCTGTCCGTCTGTGAGTCACTCTTAAATATATAGTTGATATTAGCTCCACAGGATGATTGTGATGTTTGAAAATGGTATGGTGTTGCTTAGCTGGAATCAGATAATATTGTGCCTTCCCTCATTTAGATGTCTGTGCATTTAAAAAAAAAAAAAAAAAAAGCGCAGCACACTTTGTGAATGTTAAGGTTCACTTTACCCGAATAGTGTAGCCTGTTATGAAATGCAAAACACAGAAGGGAACTGAAGATAGCAAAAATGAATTTATTAAAAACAACAAACGACTATTTTGAGATTTGGGTTTGTATTGTTTACTCTGCTGTAACTAGTGTCTTGTTCCCATGATTTATTATTTTAAATGTCGCAACTGTCACTTAGACTTAACCAGAACATCCAGATAAAGCCTTTGTAATATAGGTGCTGTAGCATCAGTGCAAATGGAAGGAACAATAGGAGTATGCTACTGCTCATGTTGTGTTTAATTTTTAATGAATTTTAGTGCTAGCGAAATGTATCTCTGTCAGCCCTGGAGTAGAATCATTTGGCCACAGAAAAAGAGCAGCATGGGCAGTAGCAGTGCTAGTATGCTTCAGCATTTTGAAAACACCACCTCTGGGGATGGCAAAGTAGATGTTACAGTGTCTATGCAATTTTTGACACCACTGCCCTCTGCTAAAACCCTATAAAGGTCAGGTAGTCATAGGGATTTATTATGTGGATAACCTGTCCATTAGAAACTGACCCGAGACCGCCAAGTCATCTCCACAGGACAAACAGACACTACAGAGGAACAAGCTTTTAAACACTGTCAAAACTATGAAATATTTGTAATCCTATTTTCAGTCAAGCCCCCCCTTTTTTTTTTTTTTTTTTTTTTTAAAAAAACAGGCACCCAACAGATCCAATTGTCCCAGTAATTCTAAAGAACCTCTTCAGAATATTCCAGGGCGCTCTTTTTCCAAACAACTCTGTGTAAAGTTCTATTCAAATTCATGATTAGTACTGAGCTAAAAGCAATTTCTGTTTTCTCTCACAGTTCTCAATCCTCATTGCTCATTCTTTCCCCCCGTAATACCCATGACTGTCTTTGACAGTTTAAATATCCTTTTATCTTGGCAGCAGATTAGCCTAAAAGACCCTTATGGTCCCTTCTAACCAAATGGTTCTATTATTCTGCGACTGTTCTCATCTGCCTGAGCCCATTTCAGTCCCGTTCTGTTCATAGACAGGCATCGCAGTCTCCCTCCCTCCATGCTGTACACCTACTTAGACAGAAAATCCTATCATCTGCATCTCTGTGACTTTAAAGAAAAAACAATTAAGATCACTGACCTCTCACAGAACCATAATATCTTGCCATGGTGTTTGGGAGACACTGTCCTGCAACTACAATTCAGCTCAGTTCAGACCAGACTTGTGGGAGGATGTGGGCATACAGTTAAGTGATCAATTGCTTTTATTTCACTTTACTTTCCACTGTTTTGCATAGCACGGGCTTCTGCAGGTTGTTTATTAAATATGTGGAATAGCTTATCTTAGTTTGTGTTGTCAATAGGCAGGCACTAACACCAATCCTATCAGAATTTAAAACATCTTAAGAGTCCCACAGTTTTGTGACAGAACCTTAGATATGACTCAATATAGATCATGAGAACCATGGCCTCACTCACTGTTGCATTTTTCAAAGTCCCATTCATCTCATAAAGCATATGCCCATCTTCTAAGGCCAGGCCGCTTCTCTTTCACAGAAGCGCACATTGTCAGGGCAGAAGGGAGGGGAACATTATAGTCATCTATTAATAAAGCACCTGCATATAATTATTATAACTTCTTAAAACTGGACAAGCAAAACTCTCCAATTTAGGACTGCTTTTCTGACTTTGTTGTGTGCAAACTTGTTTATAGTTGAAGAAAAAAAAAATCTAATTTACATGCAACAGCATTGAGAGCCCATTCAAATGCTCTTGTCCCATTGTAGAATGATGATAGTTCTTTACATGTTTTAACACATTGAATGTGCATTCACCTGATGCCACTGATGCAGGGAGACTGACAAAAATATGTAATGCAATTGCAATATTAGAAAATAGCGTTGATAGACTGAGATTGACTATTTCTTGAAGCAGTTCTTTTGGTTTGCAGTCCAACTTACATTTGGTGGAATATATACATTTCAGGAAGATGTTGTCAGAGAGAGATCTCCAAAATTTCGTCGTTGTACCTTTTTTGAAACGGTTCAGCTGCTGAATATAGATCTTCATCACCTAGTTCTCTGAACTCCTAAAGGAATCCAAAAAGGGTACAAATTTGTTGCAGTGACTCAAATCGATATGTAAAACCAGATTTGATGGAGTCATTAAGAACAAAAAAATTGATTTGGTAGTGCCTTTCTCCATCAAATTGAGATGTTAGGCTGTGATTTGTGGAAAATTTGGATGAAATGTCAATACCCTGTGCTACTGATTTGGATTCAGAAAGGATTGCATCCCACTGATTGAATATCTTTAAGTCGTCTTTCATTGTTATCCCTGCCACCATCTAATAAAACATTGTGTGCGTCAATTACAAGATTAGTTTCATGGATCATTTTTAGCAGCTTCATCCACATGGACATTAAAATGCATTCAAATTTGGAAGTATACTTCTGAACTGACAAGCTCAGTGCGAGCCTGTGCTGGGCGAGTAAGAGATTCAAGCTCACTTAAAGCCTCTCACAAAGTCCAAATACTATGCAACTGGTTTAACGCCATCAATTCGTGCTGACTATCTCATCCACATGCCATGAGGGGAAACAGGCAAATGCTGCTACAGAATTTCCCACTTTTAAGGGCTTTTACTGAAGAGGTTGTACAATTGCTGGATTGTTCCAAAGTATGTGATTGCTTCCTTGCATGATTCAGTGCAATCAACACAGACGAGATTTAGTGTGTGGTTGCCACAACCAGGGCCGGACTAAGGGGTGGGGCTAGCCAGGCAGCTGCCCAGGGCACCAACCTATGGGTGGCACCTGATGGCAGCTGTAAGGGGCGTGCAGTGTCCCTTAGAGCTGCCATCAGGCACCGCGTGCCTGGATCCCGCAGCGCTGGCCCCACGGCACCGGACAGCACCGCCCTTATCCCCACGGCCGCGGGGCCCTGCACGGCCAGGCGCAGCCTGCCCTGGGCTGCACGCCAGCAGCAGTGGCCGGGCCAGGCTGGGGAGTGCATGCGCCGTGCACCCCGGGGGCGGGCCCGTGCATGCACCGTGCGCCCCGGGGGCGGCGCCACGCACCCAGGCCCTGGCCGCCAAAATGGCTCAGGCCAGCCCTGGCCACAACGGGAGAAAATACCGTTTGGATTTTGCTCCAGAAGAACCCAATTGTACTTCCCAGACATATTGGATCCATTGTTATAGGCTTGGCCAATGCAGGGTTGAAAATTTAATTTGAAGCCTTCCAGAATTTCTAATACATAAACAGCAATTTCTTTTCCATTTTTTTTTCTGTGAAATTGTCAAACAAAATTAATCATTCTCCTTTAAGTGGTGTCCCTGTGGATGCTCCACTCAGGTCTCAGTGAGTCCTCTCCTTAGTGGAATACCCTCAAGGGGACACATCTTGAACTCTTGTTACTGTACAAGGTAAGTAACTTCTTCGATTGAAACCTTTGACCTTCCTGCAATTTTAACATATTGAACAACTAAGGTATCTGTTCTTTATGAGAATAGTCTGGAGTTGCATCAATAATAATAGAAAAGTGCTTTGTATGTTGTATCTCTTCAAGAATTGTTGTTTCCACAAATGTCCCACACAGCTCAATAAACTTGTTTTATATTCTGGTAGACAGACAATGGACTTGCATGCATTTTCCACTCTCTTATGATTAATGAACATGCTTAACATGGCCTGAGCAAGTATGACCCACTTTTTATAAGAAGCTCAAGTATACCAAGAAAGTTTCCATTTTTAGGGTCACCGACCATAGAACTGGAAGAGACCTTGAGTGGTCATCAAGTCCCATCGCCTCCCCTCACAACAGGACAAAGCACTGTCTGTCTAAATCATCCCTGACAGATGTCTATCCAACTTGCTCTTAAATAATCGCCAATGATGGAGATTCCACACAAAAAGTTACAAAAAAATGTAAGGTGCCCATAGCACTGTTAACTTTCCCTGCTTTTAAATACAGAGCATAACACACAGTATATAACAGCAGAGGTATCCAGAAGAATAAGACAAGGCTGCATTGCCTAAACGTCCCACACATTTTCTATGAAATTGGTGTCCTCACACAACAGTGTGTGGATCTATCCTAGATCTGATGGCAGGCATTATGCCACCCACCACAAGAACACTTTGTATCAATCCCTTCCCACCCATCTCTTTCAAAGCTTAAACTTTTTCCAAAGTAGCTCATTATAATGTACTATTACAAGGCTTGATTCATCCCTGTGTAATGCTGGCTATCATCGAGGTACAGTTTCAATTATACACAGAGTTCTCTCTTCCAGAGGCCTGCAACCAGAGAACACTTTCCCAGAAAGGAGAGGTGTTGGCCAAGGAACATGCTAATTTCTAGAAGAATTTTGCTTGCAGTGGAAATAAGTGTCTCAAGTGTTCATTTTTATATATTCTTTTAGTATGACCCTGTGGATAAGAAGTTAGACATGTCGGGGGCCTGGGGAAAATTGTAATCCTCATCATACCCCAACCCTCTTCTCACACTCCTAAGGGAGTGGGCCATTTTTATGCAAACTCCCCAGAAAATTTCACTTTCTGAAAGACAGCTACTGATGAGCCCTGGGAAAAATTCAGCCCAGAGCTGATAATTTTGGAAAGTTACAAGTGACCTGAAAATTGAGTTATAATGGAAGTTGGAGTAACCTTAACTAGAACCATCAGTGGTACTGCAGCTGTAGTGCTTATCTTTTCCTCCTCATTTTCATCTTCTGAAAGCATGTACCAAGGTAACACTCTGTAGCCATGTCTAGACTACATTTCTCTTTTGAAAGAGGAATGTAAATGAAGCAAATTGAAAGTGCAAATGAAGCATGGATTTAAATATCCCGTGCTTCATTTGCATCCGAGCGCTTTTTCGAAAAAGGGTTTTTTCTAAAGTGAAAGCGCAGTCTAGATGGGGTTCTTTTAAAAAAAAAAAAAAAACCTTTTTTGAAAGAAACCATACTCCTCATTTTTTCAGGAGTATGGGTTCTTAAAAAAAAAAAAAAAAAAAAAAGTTTTTTTTTCCAAAAGAACCCCGTCTAGACTGTGCTTTCACTTTTGAAAAACCCTTTTTCGAAAAAGCGCTCGGATGCAAATATGCAAACGAAGCACTTCATTTGCACTTTCAATTTGCTTCATTTACATTCCTCTTTCAAAAGAGAAATGTAGTCTAGACATAGCCTGTATGTTTTCTACGTGATTGCCAATGTGAACAAAAAGGGGTTCAGTGCCAAGTCCTGATGTACTTCAAGACTATTCAGTTTCTCCCCCTAGCCTAACTATGGTAACAGCACCCTCCTACATGTCCTGGGCAAGTCTGATTTAGTCTTCAACTAAGGACGTTAATTGATGAATCGCTAACTATACCAATAAATATGAGGGTTAAGTAGGCTTACTGGTTTAACAGGTAAACTGGCTCTTGCCAGTTAACTTCAGCAGCGGCCATCCATGCCAGGCTGGAACAGCCCCACAGGGATCTAGGTTGAAATGGTTAACCTTTTAAGTGCTACCATTTAACCAGTTAACCATTTTAACATCCTTGTCTTCATCCTCATACACCATCAGATGATTTCTCTCAGAATATAACCTCATAAGCCTTCTCATGATCAATGAATACTATGTGCGGGGGGGGGGGGAGGGGGGGAAATTCCCTCCTCTCTCTCTATTTTTCCCCACAAGCAATCCTAGTGCATTACAGTTTCCAGGAGAACATCCGGTCAAAAAGGGACCCTGGTGGCTCCAGTCAGCATTGCTGACTGGGCCTTTAAAAGTCCAATTGGTGGCAGAGCAAGGGCCTGGTTCACTACCTGCCCCAGGTCCATCTGGCTTCCAGAAGTGCCACCAGATCCCTGTGGCTCCTAGGTGCAGAGAGGCTCCATGCACTACCCTGCACTGAGTGTTGGCTTCACACCCCACACTGAGTGTTCCTGGGAACCACAATCAATGGGTGCTGCAGGCAAGGTGCCTGTCGAGCCTTCCAGAACATAGGGACCACAGGGACCTGACAGCTACTTCCTGGGAGTAAACTCCTCCCACACCTCAAACTCCTGCCCCAGCCCAGAGTCCCCTTCCACAGTCAAACTCCCTCCTAGAGCCTGCACTCTCCTATACATGTCTCCTCCCCCAGCCTGAGCCTCCTCCTGCACCTTAAACTCCTCCTCCCCAGCCCTATCCCAAAGCCCACACCCCCCAGCCGGAGCCCTTTCCTCTCAGCCTAACCCCTTGCCCCAGCCCAGTGAAAGTGAGGAAGGGTGAAGGAGGGAGATGGATCAAGCAGAGAGCGGGACTCCAGAGAAGGGGCAGGGCAGGGGCATTTGGTTTTGTGGCATTAGAAAGCTGGCAATCCTAGATAGCATCCATGTTGACATGTCCAGCATGAATCCAAACTGATCATCACTGAGCTTCATTTCTCTTTATAGCCTTTTATCAATAACTTTCGCCCAAATCTTCTTGTGTGTGGCTCGTGAGTTTAGCACCACAATAGTCACCACAGTCTTATATTATGATGGAGTGTAGCAGGCCTTTGACTCTCCTACCACAAAGTTACACTGCTCTGCAGCACCCCATTCCATGAAACTGTGTTAAGAAAGAAAACAGCATTTGGGAAGCCATGAGACCTGGTCCTTCAGCAGCCAGAATGGCTGGGGACCAGCAACAACTAATCAATGCCCAGCAGGTCTAAAGGTTTGCTGTCTGCATGTCAGTTCCTGGTAGGAACCAGAATAATGAGGAAGGATGTTCCTGAGGTTAAAGCCAGAGGAACTAGGACAGAACAGGGCCTGTTACTGGCCACAGTCAGTGGCAGGATCTAAGGAACCCTGCTGACTCAATCCCAGAGAAGGAATTTGACCCACTGTGGTAAGAAACTATTTTGATTGTAACTGGCCCTGAAGGGCAAGGAACTGATTCTACTTGAGTTCATTTTATCCCAGAAGGGATTTGGGCTGTGTGACCTGGCATCAGGCATCTTCTCAGCCCTCAGGATGAAATTAAGCTCGTGTGTCAATATGTTTATGCCTACTTGTCCCAGGCACTTCCATGCTTCTTGCTCATATGTCACTGGGGCCAAGAGCTTTTTTATTTTTCGTGTTGCTTAATGATTCTGTAACTTCTGCTCCTAGGATTGGTGCTATCAGACCCTAGTTTGGTTCTATCATATGGTAGGGTTCTCTTAGATTCTCTTCATTCATAATCCTTTTGAAGTCACTGCTTCCCAGTTCCTTCATCTGGTTCTCATTGACTAACATTTCCACTTTCATCTTCAGTGACTTTGATCTCACCAATGACTTTAGTTCTCTTACTGTTTGCCAGTCTATATTTGTTTCTCACCACCTTTGCTTTCAAGAAAGTCAAATAAGATTTCCTGGGCTTTAGCTGTAGTGGCTGCTACCTCTTTTTTCATATTTTTTAAACTTTGTTATACTCCTGAAAATCCTGCTGTGGGAGTGTCACTTTCTGAAGATTTTAAAACACTTTCTCTTCCTTCATAGCCTCTCAAACTCTCTCATTCTACCACCAGATTTCACTAGGGGGAAAATGCTCAAGCACCAGCTGTACTGGGCTTCAGCTAACAAGAATTTAAAAGGCCATACAAAACTCTCCATTGGCTGTTAAATGATGTTTGCCTAAGAAAAGAGTACTTTGCAAAAAATAAGTTCTGATAGAACTAGAAGTTCAAGTATGATGAACATGTGTGCACACACAGGGCCTGAGTCTCTTGTGCCCTGGCCAGCGTGATTCCATTTGCTCCTGGGCAAAGTGAGTGCAAAAAATGCTACTGTTGGTGTGAGCAGAAAGTTTTCACTGGGTAGCATTTTATTCCTGCTTTGTGCCACACCCTGAAAACTGCCTCTGGTAGGCACTTGCCACAGCCATTGTTTCCAGTAAGGCTTTAAGTAATGCAAGTCCCGTAATAAAGAGCACAAACGGTGGCAAGACTGGAGTAGGGGAAAATGGAGAACACAGCCTGGTCTCACCATACTGATTAAAAACTGTTCTTTACCAGGGCTGGTTGAAAATTTGTGAAAGGAAAACTGGACCTTTAACAAAACAAACCTTTTTTTTATGAAAAGTACTTACTTTCCTAAAAATAAATAAAAATTTTATATATATAAAAACTCCCCCACCCACTAAAATACTAGTGATAGACTCATAATACATAGAATATGAAAAATGTATAAATATACTAAAAGTAGCCACTCCCCAAAACTGGCAGAATCCTGCCACCCACTCTATATACACATCTTCAAAAGCATTCTTTTGAAAAACAAGTCAATGCCTGTGCAAGAACACCTGAAATACAAAATCTGATGGAAAACCTCACACCCTCTGTAAAAGTAAACCAGAAGTGCCCAATGCCCAACATCAGAGACAGCAAGGTCACCCTCTATTTATACACATCAACACTTCTGAAGAGATGTTAACCACAGCTGCTTTTTCCAAAACTGTGTAGCTTTCTTTGCAGCAATAGGCTTGCAATTTTAGGAACAGTTTCAGTACCTGTGAAGTTGCAAGGCTTGGTGTTTTGTGAGCAATTCACACCTGAGACATGATTATCTTATCTCCCCATCGCTCATCTCGCTTTGTCTGTACAGCAGTTAGTGGAACTTCTGTTTACTGGCTGTGCTAATGAGGGTTTTCAGATCGCACAACAGATTCTTACGAGCAGATATAGCACTGTCTTCATTCCGACCACAGCTCACCAGCCTGGGAAGGCCCTTTACTAGTCCAGAAGAAAAAGAACATTGGGAGTACAGAAAGTTCCATAGACTCAGCTCTGTCTTTCACCAATGTGCCCTTGTGAGAGAGAGTGGGTTATGCAGTGGGAAGTATTTCATGTCCCCTCTCCCACGGGCCCCAAAAGCAGGTGACCGCAGGAGCAGCTCACATCAACAGGGCTGCAGAATCAGGCACTTACTAAACTTCAACAATGTGTGTGTCTAGACTCATGGAGTCACTAATGGACACCTCTCTGCTTTCCCCACCCCAGCGAGACTATGGTATTCTGAGGCTCTAAAATCAAGTGTAAGAGGCCCCATACCATAAAAAAGTGCATTTATATATTCAATGTCCCTTCTGTGAAAACAGTAAACATAAAAGCTTTATTTTCTCACAGGAAAACAAGAAAGGATATATAATTTTGTGCACCACAAATAAGGAGAATTATCCTTCTTTCAATATGAATAAATGAAGATGTAAGATCAATTTTGTTAGGGAAATACTTTTATACAGATTATATATGAAATATTTACAAATGATTAAGTTTCCACTAGGAAACAATGAATGGTTGTGATTTTTCTGTTGCAATACTACAAAAATACAGTGATGTTTCCTGAAAATGACAGAGGGAAGCCAACACGAATGTATTCTCCTCAACCCAAGCCCATAAGATGATCACCTACAAACTCAGTTCTGTGAAGGAGAAAGTGATATGTACATTAACAATAAAATTGTACAGAGCAAGAGAAGAACACGCTCACACTTAAGAAAATAAAGAAAAACAGGAGCAAAAGCACTATATGGCTGAGCAAGCTGCCTTCCAGCTGTTACCAGCCAAGGGGGATGCTATACACACTTGTAAAATGAGTCCCATATGAATAAGAGCTTGGTACGATTGCTTCACAACACTAATGTCTCTGACCTCACATTTTTCCTAATTTTACCAGCAATGAGATTATTTGTGTATTTAAATAAAGTTATGAAGGCATGGTCAGAGTTTTACTTGTAACAGCTGCCCAACAAAAGGTTTTCTTAGGAGACTGATAGCTGGTTTACTTATAGAAATACTAATTTTGCAAGTGCAATTATTGGATTTGTTCTCCCCTCTGTCCTAGCATCCCATCTGCTAACAGTGAACCTTAATAAAGGAAAAGGGTATTTGTGTATATTTGTCATATATGAACAAAAATGTCTGTATTTAGAGAGAGTCTTCCCCTCTGCCCCCCATCTCTCCTTTATTTATCAATTAATTTTGATAACAATTGAAATGGAAACCTGATTGGCTTGGGAGTGGGGGAGCAGCAGGGTGGCTGTGGGCTGGATCCACTGACTTGGCAGGCCAGATCCAGCCTGCAGAGTGCCCTTTGCCCACCCTGGGCTAGAGAGACATGCCGACTGTTTTAAAACTGCCGGCATGTCTCTCTAGCCACTGCACACTCATGGAACGAGGAAACTTCATGCACTCCCCAGCCCTGAGGCCCTGATTGGCCTGGGAGCAGGGAGAGCATCTGAGGTCTCCTCCCACTAGGCATCAAGAGGGAATGTCAGCTGTTTTAAAATAGCTGGCATTTCTCTCTAGGGGGTGGGGCAGGAGAGGGAGAGAGAAGATTTTTCACACTCCCTCACCCAAAGCCAATTGGGGGGGGGGGGGAAGAGGGGGAAGGGCACAAGAAGTCTCCTGGCCCCGCCCCATCTGCCCAAGGCCCCGCCCCTTCCGGGGTGGCCCAGGGCCGCTTCAGAAATTTCTGAAGTGTCCCTTTTTAAAAATTATTGCCCACCCCTGATCTAGATGGTGCTTGGTCCTGCCTTGATGTCCTCCCAAGGTTCCTTCCAGTTCTAATATTCTGTGATTCTAAGTAATTCTCCTACTACACCTGACATTGATAAGGCCTCAACTGGAGCACTGTATCTAGTGCTGGTTGCCACACATCAAGAAAGACGTGGACAAATTAAAGATAGTCCAGAGGGGAAGAGAAAAAAAATTGGGTTTGTTTAGTATGAAGTAGAGAAAACAGAGGGTGAGGGGCCACACAGGTACACAAAGAGCTAACTGGTTGTTATAAAAAGGAAGATGATGAATTGTTCTCCTTGTCCTGTCCACAGTGGACAAGAAGCAATGGGCATAAATTGCAGCAAGGGAGGTTCAGGTTAGACATTGGGAAAAACTTCCTAGTGGTAAGGTCAGTTAAACACTCGAACAAATTATCTAAGGAGGCTGTGGATCTCCATCACCGGAGATTTATAAGAACAGGGCAGATGGACAACTATCAGGGATAGTCTACATCAGTGATTCTCAGTCTGCAGCTCGTGAGCCACATACGGCTCTTTGAGATGTTGCCTGCAGCTCCTCAAGGCTCCCTCCCAGAGCACTGCAAACAGCTGACTTGTGGCGCTCCTGGAGGAAGCACAGGAGGATTAATGCAGGAGTTTTAGGGGCTGTAACCGAGGGCTGCCAGCTAAGGAGGCCCACCACACATATCTCTGGGCTGCTAAGAGTCCAGATCTTTTTGTGGGGCTGCAGCCACTATAGTATCTGCATTGATCTGGCTGTCAGGGAAGCAGCACCATGTGCTGCTGTTCCCACCTCCCCCCTTGGGCTGGAGCTGCACAGTGATCATGGAGGCACCAACCCTCAATCCATGCACTGCCTTCACCCACAGGCAATGTCCCTGAAGCACCCATCAGCTGGGAATCATGGCCAATGGGAAGTGCAGGGACAGAGCCTGCAGGCAAGGGCAGCATGTGGAGCCACCTGCCCTCCCCCATGCCAGACACTTCCAGGAGTGGCAGAGGGCCAGGGCAGTCAGGGAGCCTGCCTCAGCCCTGCTGCATCACCAGATGGGAACTGCCTGAGGTAAGTATCCCACCCCTAGCCCTGAGAGCCCCCACATCCTAAATCTCACCCAGACCCCAGGCACCCCCAACCTCCTGCCCTGAGCCCCGTCCTGCATTCCAAACCCCTTTGTCTTAGCCTAGAGCCCCCTCCTACATCCCAAACCACTCATCCCCAGCCCAGAGGCCGCACCCCAATCAGCACCCTCATGCCCTTCCACACCCCAACACTCTGCTCTGCTCCAGCCTGGAGCTCCTTCCTACATTCTGTACCCTCATGCAATAAATATAAGTGAGCTACATTTCGTTTTAATTGTACTGAACATTTGAAACATTTAGTTATATTTATAGTTGTGTATTTAATATTATTGTATCTATGTGTTTGGAGGGGTGGCATGCAGGGCATACACTAGCCATGAGGCTCTTTGGGTTAGTGGTAGTTGCAAATGTGGCTCCCAAGTCACATAACTGCGAGTACCACTGATATACATAACACTCTGTCTAGCACTAGTGCAGAGGACTGGATTATATGATCTACTGAGACCTCAGTTCTACATTGCTAGGATTCTGTAGAAAGCAGAGACAGGGTTGGAGAAAAGACGACAAGCAGAAGGTAAGATAACAAGAAAAGACAGGCAGAAAAGGAGAGAGACCAAATGCACAGGGACAAAGCTGAACTGGGCTGGGTAACTGGAGCATAGATAAGTTGAGGATATCCATCTGCCAAAGCATCCTAAGGGGAAGACTCCTTGAACAAAATGTTAGGAACCATCAATTTAGACTGAAAGCTCTTCTGGGCAGGGACTTTTTAAATGGACTTGTAATACACTCTGGATGCTGTATAAGAAAATAAAAATAGATCACTGGTAACTAGACCCAAAATTGCAGGCACTCCTGCATCTAGTCAGATATAGCTGTGTACAAGGAGTGGCAGGTAAACAGTAGTAAGTGCTCTGCCTCACAGATGACTTCTGCTGCCCATCCCCTGCTGCTAGGGGACCAGAGTTTAGCACCAGGTGAGGAAAGGAGGTGAGGCCTGGCCAGTATGACTCCTTCCCTGTACTGATTCAGGTTAGGTCTGGCCTCCTTATTCCATTGGGACATCTTTCAACCCACCCTTGCTGGCTAGCAGCCTTCCACAGGTAACAGGGACAGAAGAGGCACCATGAATGCAGTTCCCCTCCCCCAGGCCTTCGAGTCCTACCAGTGCCCCATCATTCCATGGGAGCGACCTGAGGGAGAGGCGAGAGCACTGAGCAATCCTAGGGTGCAGCAACACGACTGGGGATGAAGCGGGGCTTGCTGAATGCAGCATTGGCTGCCTTGAGAAGAAGTGAGGATGGAGGGTGAGTCCCACAACTACCCGAGTAACACAGAAAGGAGAGGATCGACACACCCCCCCTCCCGATTCTGAGATGAGGGCAAATGTAAACACATTCCCTATGGGGCTGGCTGGCCAGAGACGACAGTGATGAGGCTCCAGAAAACTGAATACAAAGTACATAGCCCGGGAGGGGGGGGCCAGTCTGTACAGCAGAGGAGGAAAAGCTGACAGGAAGCAGGAGGGCAATATGTGCACCTGGGTTTGGGGCACAAGGGAGGGCACAGCAAGTTGGGGAATGTTCTGAGTGGATCCTGAAATTCTGCTTGGTCAGAATCCGCCATTGCCCTCTGCTTCAATGACTGCACCTGCTCTGAGGCAGAAAGCCTAGAGAAAGAAATGTCGTGGCTGTAACAGGACTGCTGCTTCTGGGGTTACCAGGTGTCTTTAAAAAAAAAAAATAAAAAAAAACCACACACACACACACACACTGGACACGCTTAATCTCAGATGGGGGAGGGTGGGGGAACCGGCTGGGAGGGGAGCAGGGCTGACCGCGAAGAGGTTGGGGGGGGGGGGGGGGAAGAGAACCGGCCGGCAGGAAGCAGGGCTGGTGGGGGAGGGGGTTGGGGGCAGCAGGGCTGGCTGGGGGAGATCCGGAGGGGGAGGGACCAGCCGGTGGGAAGCAGGGCTGGCCGGGAGGGGGAGCGAAGCTGGCCGGGGGAGAACTGGCTGGCGGGAAGCAGGGCTGGCTGGGGGGGGGGGGGGGGGGGGGGGGGGGGAAGGGGAAGAGAATAGGCTGGCGGGGAGTGGGACTGACCCAGGCGCCTGCAGGTCCTGGGGTGCTGCCCATCCTGCACATGGTCCTGGCAAGCACTAGCGAGTCCAGCCCTGGGATTCCCTCCTGCCCTGGCCCTGCCCCCCCCCGTGTAGTTGCATACTGTCTGGCTGGTAGACACGCGCACGCAGTGTGAGCATATCTACCAGCCAGGCAGTTCGCAAGTACATACTGATACTCCTAATAATAATAAATGGACCTAATTAGAAAATACCAGACATTTTATATGTCCGGTATTTTCTCAATTTGTTTCCCAGACAGAACCCTCAAATACTGGACTGTCCAGTTCAAAATCAGACACTTGGCAACCCTACCTGCTTCTGAGTCCCTATTCTGGCCAAAGGTGTCTCTAGAGCAGGAGTGAGGAACCTTTTTTGGGGTCAGAGGCCACTGACTCACAGAAAAAACAAAAATCAGTCGGGAGTCACACACAAGTGAAAAGCAGAGTGAGAAGCCCCTGACTGAGAAGGAGAAAGACACTCCTCGCATTCCCCTCACACACCAGCACCTGGGGGTGGCGGGGTGGGGGGGAAAGGGGGCCAGGCTAGTAGATTTTGTGTGCTCCAGCCCTGTGGGTGGGTAGCAAGGGGGCTGGAACACCAGCATGGGCTCCCCAATGCAGGGAGGGAATCCCTGAGCCTTAGGGCCAGATTTCAGCAAGCCAGGGACCACATCCAGCCCCTGGGCCTGAGGTTTCCTACCGCTGCTCCAGAGGCTCTTCTCCCTTGTTTTGCCTCTGTTCTTGGCCCTTTAAGAACCCACAGAGGCTCTCTCTAGTTAAACGAGCTCCCTGCATTGGGGAGCCCAGATGCCAGTTTACAACAACCTACAACCCCACACTTAACTCCATTCTAGTAACACAAAGAAAAGTCCGTACTTACTCTAGCCTGTTCTCTCAGCTTCAGGGCTCCTCTTTCATCCTGGTCCGGTCTCTCAGCCAGTCCTCCCTCACTGGGAGGCTGACAAGTGTTCCCTGTAAGCTGTGCACTGCTTGAAAGGCCATCTAGGAGAGATTCCGGTGCCACCCAACTGATTAGCAGAGCATATCCAACATGTATTTCTACTGATGGTGCACATCTGCTCATGACTTGGTGTACATAACATTTATTCCACACACAAATGAAAAAAAGCTAGAAGGAACACTGATATCCAGCCCCCAAAACAAGGTTTTCTGCCTCTCAGAAGCCTCCTGCTCACCTGACCATTACCCTCCACGCTCTCTACTATCATGAGCCTACCAGAACGCCTTTTTCCCCCTGAGCTTTCCCCTTTTTACAGCCTTCTGCTCTTCCTAGAGAACTGCCTGATTCCCCTCAGGTGGGACTCATTATGCAATTAGATGGGACATAGGCCCAGGCTCTCCAGCTGCAGTACAAGCTGCCTGGCTACAACACTGGAGAAACCAGAGTTAGGGCCCAGTCTCTGAGGTGTGGGCCCTTGTGTATGACTAACTGAAATGGGCTCTTTAGGCTTTTTGGAGCATTTGTCTCTTTATCAAGTACCTGAATTGTGTGTGATTGTTACCCTGCATGTTGTTATGGCTTGCTTCTGAGACACTACTGTATGTGTCTGCAACAGCTGAACAGCCAAAAAGATATAAAAATGGATCACGGGGAGGTATTAGCCGAACTTTTGAACTATGCTAGTGTAACCCACACCAACTGAGTGTGGATCACTGTCCCATGTTGTGGCACTTACACCACTTACAGAGAGAGAATGAGTGTGCTCTACAGCCTTTACTGAAAACCAAATGGCTTTATAGCTCAAGCTGTAGTATAGAGGCTTATACACTAAGCTCCAGAGGTCCCAGGGTTGGCTCTACCTGTGTTATGCTAGCTTATAGCAAGCCATTTTTAATAACACTGTTACCTGCCTTATAGCTCTATTTAAACTGTATTGTAACAAATTGATGGTGCCTTCTCTGATCTCTGCATAGGAGTCACTGAAATTTAACAAAAAATCTCTTGTATTGAAAATCTCATCCATAATCTATGAACTCAACATTTTAACACTTAACAGTTTTCTCAACAAAGAGACAGAGGGGTTCAACAACAAAAATGCTGTCCCTCGGGGTGAAAGTAACTTACATTTCTTACAGGTATTGTCATGTTGCAACCCCCCTTGGGGGCTCAGGGCAGGTGGTTGGGAAAGTGGGGAGTTCAGAGCAGGGGTGGGGACTGCAGGAGTCAAGGCAGGAGGGGCTCATGGCAGAGGATTGGGGTGGGACAGGTCTCAGGGCAGGAGGTTGGGGTGAATTTGGGGCTGAGAGTGTGTCCACCACATCCCTGGGGCTGGCTGAGGCACAGCAACTGCACTGCCTGGCAACCTGACCTCCGGGGCTGGAACCTGGGTGCACTGTAGCCATGTGGCCCAAGAGCTGTAGATGTTGGCTTGGGCCCACCAGGGGTTGGGGTTTGCTTTTCCCCACAGCTATCTGGCCCTGGGGCCAGGGTCAGAGAGGGAGAAGCTCCTGTAGGGGGCAGAAAGGAGGGGTGGGCTGCCTAGCACTGGCACAGGAACCTTACCCATGGATAATAGGGTTTCCAGATGGTTTCAACAAAAATACTGGACACACTTGACATTACATCACAATCTACATTACAACTTATTTGGAAAATACCAGACATTTATATTTTCTCAATTTGTTTCCCGAACAGAAAGCTCAAATACTGGACTGTCCAGTTCAAAATGGGACACTTGGCAACCCTAATGGACAGTAGCTGGCAGCATCCAGAGCCCCATCCCCAGCTGGACAACCTCTTACCCGTGCACTGCACTAGGGCACACGGACTTACTTTCACCTTTGGTCCCAGCCAGTTGTGCTTCGAAATCCCCCAGCAGAAAAAGATACTATCAGCATGAAGCTGCTTGGCCCATGGCACAGCTGATCAGAAAAAAACAATTTTTTTCCACTAAAAATGTCAAATTTTCAGCCAAAAATCTGTGAGGGAGAAAGGGAGGGAGATAGTGTTTGTCTTGTTTTAGAATAAGTGAACATTTTCCACTGAAAACTTCATTAATTCAAAATTTCAGTTTTTTACAGGTTGAACATCTATGGTCCAGGGCACTCTGGTCCAGCAACATCCATGGCGTGGCAAGACCACAAACGTTTGTGGCCCAGAGAGCCCCAGCCTCTGAGGTTGCCAGTGGCTGGCAGGCCACAAGTCCAGCAGCCGAGAGCAGGGAGCCCTGCTAGCCAGAGGTCCGGAGTCTTGCTGTGGCCAGAGTGAGGCTGGCCCAGAGAGAAGCCCCACTGGCTAGAGGTGGGGAGCCCTGCTGGCCAGAGCAGGGCCAGCATCCCAGAGAGGAGCCTGACCAGGTGCAGGGAGTGAGCTACTGGATAGAGTGGTGCTGGCAGCCCTGCGAAGAGACCCACTAGGGGGCTGGGGGCAGCAGAGCCCAGCAGGTGGGATGGGTGGAGTGCATTGGCTGGGCCACAGCCAGGAGGGGAGCCCTGGGAAAGCCCAAAGCCTGACCTCCCCTGGTCCAGCAAACTCCCTTGTTCAGGACTGCTCAGATCCCCAGGGTGCTGGACCAGGGAGATCCAATCACTATATTGAAAAATAGTTTTGATGGAAAATTTTTGACTAGCTGTAACTAACATTCCAAACATGTCTCCCCATCCCATACTGGAAATAAAACAGTTCCTTAACCCCCTTATCCAAAACTGCCATTTTATCTGTGCCCAGATCCCCATGTCAGAGCTCCCACTGATACAGTCCTCTAGACTTTCATTATGGTTAGTGAGTCCCACTGATCTGAGTACTTGCTGGCTGGCAGAGGCTGAGGGAGGAGAGTAATACTGTGCTCTCCTTGAGACTGTGTTGGTGAGACCTGTCACCTTAACTCTGCATTTTCCTGTTTTACCAATGGTTGAAATTGGGAAATTAAGCTCTCCCATGCTAGAAGGGCTCTGGGAACACAGGGCTACAGACTGTCTACAGCCTTAGCTGCACGTTACAGGTTTTTTGCATGTGGATATTTATATCTATCAGGGACCCCACTTTTGGTCAATATTGGACATATAATCTGTAGCTATTCCATCGAAACAGTAGTCACAGTGACTGTGGCTTAACTGAGGAGTAGACTGTTTTATTCAAGCCATTCTGTAAACACACACTCAACTCTCTCTAAAGAAGTGCTTCACAGTCTCTTATTGATTGTGGCCCTGCTGTGGTGAAGGATTGTGCATTTTACTGAAAAGATTACAGATAACCTGGGGGTTTTAGGCTTCAGAAAATTGTATTGGTGATGCTGTATATGAAAAGGCATCAACCTTGTATGTTGAATAGAATATAAAAATGCAAGAGCGTTCAAAGAGGTTTTAACTTCTTAAGTAAAGTATCTCTCTCTGTGGGTACAATCCTTACTTTTTCTTCCAATGTCTGGCAAAGTTCAAAATACAAGAATTCTCATTACTCTCTTTATTTAATTGCTACCCATATATTCACCACTAGATGGAAGTAGAGATATATCATACTAACGAAATAGAATAATGCTCCGGTGTAGCTTTTGGGAGTACTGTCAGCTGACTAATAGTCCTAAAAACACCTCCAGCAGAGCCTGGTCCTCTCAGTGAAACCTGAATGGTAGCAACATAGTGTTCTTCCTGTCCAACATGGCTAGTGAAGCACACATACCGTACGCTGTCTCTGCAAGGTGAGGAGGCCCTTTAAGCACCAGGTTCTGTCAGCCATAAACAAATGCTTTATTATTTCAACAGCTCAGATGGAGCATTTAATATCAGGTTACTTCTTATGAAAGGAATCACAGAGTATACATAAAAAGAAGCACAGCCCCTCAGAGTTGATAAATAACTAGGTTAATTGACAGTGATAAACAGAGAGATAGACATCACATGACTTACGTATTTTATTCATTTATAGGACAATTCTCTGCCTTTACATTCCACATAGCCCGCACAACTATTACAACATGGCACAGGTTAGAAATTCTGATCAAACAGCAGCTCCAGGGCAGCTCCTCATGGACTTTGAAACAAAATGATACCAAGAAGCTTCATGCTCAAAAATGTGCCAACAGATATGAACACAGCACCATCCCACATAGATTTGATAGCAAGCTCTTTCTAAAAAGAGTTCCCTAACACCTTACAAGCAGATGTATACAATTATATTTGCAAACAAATATTTTTAAAAGCATACAGTCAAAAATAAAATACTTTATTTAAAATCCTACAATTAATGAAATGGAAGAATTAAAAAAAATCATTTACACATTTATAATCTCCATAGAAAAGTTACTTTAACCTTTAGTCTTTTAATCTTTGGTCATTTTCATTTTCCAGTTCTCATGCACTAGTCCAATGCTACTGTGCTTAGATTTACAGTTAGTACTTAGTTATTTCCGGTAGGTCCCACGGTGTGCTAATTTTGTAAATAGAGAAGGTGTTAATCCTGCTCTGAGGAGCCCACCATGTACACAGAGAGGATGTTCAAGTTCTCCCCAAAGAAGTTGTTGTAACTGGTGTGGGGTTTTTGTTTGTTTGTTTGTTTTTTTAAGATAACGTTGCTCTCTCTGCTCACACACATACAAGTTAACATCTAGGAGCTAAATCCCTAGAGGGTTTCTTTCCACTATCCCTTCCCCCACAAACAGACCCATAGCATGAATCCAGTAGGAATCCATCCTAATGCTACAAAGCTTGCAAAACCCTCTTTACAGAATTCTAACCCCAGTTTTCTTGGGATTAAATAAGAGCTTCCAGCACTCTCAGAGCAACCCAGAAAGGGAAGGTGGTAGGACAGAACACGGCAAAAGACAATGCAGATAAGAAAATGGCGGCAGGACAGAAGCACTGTAGAATCTCTCTTTAAAGAGAGAGAGTGGCATGTTGAGGCAAGAAGACCTAGAAGATCTCTTTGGGTTGGTCCAGAAAGGAGAGATGGAAAGAAATCTCTTCCTGCCCTTTAAATGTTATACATGGAGACATCCATTCTCTGAAAGAGTGAAGACAAAACACATAAGACTGACATCACAGACTACAGAATTTCACTTGCGATGCTGATGAGTATGTGAATCCCTCTGGCTGATGTGGAGTGTTGACAGGTTAACCTCTAGTATAGGAAATAATAAATAATCCTGCAGAGCTAGTATCCAGGTGCTCAGACATTAAGCCACTGAAAATCCTTCAGAAACAGTGTTCCAAGAAATGATGAAATGCAACTGGCTCTGTGGTTGATAGCAAATTCAGTGTATTACAACTTTATAGAAGTTTAGTCTATTAACTGTTACTTTGCTGCTTAGAGGACTCTTCTCAAGCATCAGAAACCATATCTTCGTTACACGTGTCCTAAGAAACAAACAAAAAAACCCCCTAACAGCCCATTAATGAGTCAAATGTTATGTCCACATTGACAGAGCATATCTTTGTCCAATCCCAGACCAGCCTAAATCCCCAAAACCCATCCTAGAGTTCATGCTGAAGAGCCATCATACTCCTAAGATGGCCATCTCATCTTTAAATCAACTACAAAGAGTTCACAGGCAGTACTTGTTTGCACAATGGCTCAGATTACATTACAACAACTCAGGACTAAGAATCCCACCAGCCTCCTGGTCACACTTAATAAGCAACAAATGAAACCCATAAGCCAAATCTGCTCTGAGGCCACATGGCCTGCTTCATACATGAAGTCAGATAACCACAGATGTCACTCTCGCTGTCTGCAGGAGACCAAGGTTGGAGCAGTAGCACCTTGTCCCAAGCCTAGGAAAGAATAGGCATTAATACAAGCAGGGTTCACTCTGCCTTCCTGGCTGGGGACTCTAGTCCATTAACATCTGTGGTATGGCAGAAATGGGACAGGCAGTATTCTACAAAATAGTAGTTTCCTTATGAAAAAGGAAAGCAGGGTCATGTTGGAAATCCCACAACGTGACTCTGTTATAATCTTAGAGGATGGCAGATCACAGTATCTCTCCCCCAAGAGAATTTATGCATCTTTCTTTTCCTACCTTTTAAGGAAGAATCATCCAGAGTATTATGATGAGTGTCCATATCTTTTCCAGCCAAGAATCTATCCTTGGAACTTTGTTGCCTTCAGACACAGCCTCTGGATTCCCTGTTGCGTTCAAAGAACTCACATGGTTTAGTTCTCCTGCTACAAGCATGAACAAAATTAAGGTAAGCAAAAACAGTAGGTGGAACTGCTCTATATCTCATTGTAAACTCAAACCACAGTGGCTTTCTTAAGCCACAGAGAAGGTAACAAAAAAAAAAAACCCCTGAAAAGTGAGATGAAACGTTTTGGAGAAAGCTCCAGGCAGCACAAAAGACACTACAGTGAATGAGAATATAATTTTGATGCATTGTTAACAATTAAGCTGGGTAAACTGCTTGGAAAGAACATGAACCTGCTCCTCCCTGCCCTGTTCATTTCAGCCATGTCAAATCAGAGTATTGTAGCATGGATGTGACACTGGAAGACTTTGACCCACCACCACGCTGGGGTGGTGCCATGCTGCATTGCATTGTGAAGATGATCCATGAGAACTGGTAAGGTGACTCCAGTGTGGACACTGAGTTCAGGTTTGGTCATCGCTTACAGTAGCTGTGGTGCACAGCTCACTCTTTGTGTGTACAGATGGGGGGAGAGCAAAAGCAAGGATAAAATAATATTATGGATGCAAGACAAATCCTTTCTTTGTGTAACTTAAAAGTGGAGCCAACTGATGGTTGCAGGCTTGAGGAGTTGGAATCAGAGTCTGGAACACAGACAGAAGGAAAGGAGAGGGCGATGCTGAAGTAGGAAGAGAGAGACATTTAAAGACAGAATAGCATGTTGGTTCATGTTTATGGACAAGGAGGTGGAACAGAGAATGTCTAGACTAGGGAATTGCTTGAATTCACAGAGGCAACAGCTTTGGCATTGCCTAAATGCACAGCAAGTGGCCAAGCATGGTCATAATGTCAAACACACACATGCGACATGTATCAGGCCCTCATCCCTCAAACTGCAGCATAGAAGTCCACAGTATATTGCCTGTACTCAAGGGTGTATACCAGTTGTGGCATTTAACATGCCTTGTAACCAGCTGGCTACACCCCATGGTATGAATGATTCCTCCTGGGCTGAGCTTCTACATGGTCTCCTTTCTCTTTGACTTCCCTGTTAGCTTATTAGTTGCCCTGAACCTCCACCCTGAACTTCTGCAGTTTGTTTTCAAGCACTCTCCTCTGTCTGGCTCAGGAGCATTCTATATCCAGCGCAGGAAAGTACTGAACATCCACTTTGTGTCAGGAATGACTTTGCCTCAGAGATACCAGCAGGGACTTTGGAAGGTTCAAGGGAAGGGATGAGAGCTTTCTTTCGAGCACTGGGCAGGGGTCGCTTGATATCTCAGATGAGAACATACTGCTTGATCACCCACGAGGATTTAGAAGGGAAAGTGGCAGGGACCCTGGTATTTTTCAGCCATTCCTGTCCTCTATGCAGCATTTTTTTTTTCTTATTCATGTGGAACAGAAATGTATTTCAACTCTGTGAGAAGTAGTTCAGCAGTGCTCTGACCTCATGAGCCCCATTTGTGAGAGCACCAACCCTCCCAAATCATACATTCAGCTCAATGAAGGGGTGGGCGATCCTCACCACCACCACCAAGGAGTGAATGCTCATATACTTTAAAGCATTTCTTTACTGTGTGTTAATTGATCAGGTTTTGGGTTAAAAACAAGAGTGAATACCAGGCAAAGCCAGTGTGGGAGTGAGCTTTGCCTCTGAGTTACAGACTGGCAGCATAGCACTCTCACACTCCTCTCATCATGCCCTTGTTTCTCCCCCACCCCCCACAATTACAGGAACTGCTTTGGTACTGAAAATCCAAACCACACTGGAGGCTGCTCTCACCTCCTGTAGATGAAGTGGGGCCACCAGCCACATCCACAGAGCCAGTTACCTCATCATAGAAGCTAATCAGATTGGTCAGGCATGATTTGCCCTTCGTGAATCGATGCTGATTATTCCTGATCACTTTCCACTCTTCCAAGTGCTTCAGAATGGATTCCTTGAGGATCCCCTCCATGCTTTTTCTGGGGACTGAGGTAAGGCTGAGGGGTCTGTAGTCCCCTGGATTGTCTTTATTCCCTTTTTTAAAGATGGGCACTACATTTGCCTTTTTCCAGTCATCCGGGATCTCTCCTGATCTCCAGGAGCTTTCAAAGATAATGGCCAAAAGCAACGCAATGACATTTGCCAACTCCCTAAGGACCCTTGGATGCATTAAATCCGGGCCCATGGATTTGTGTATGTTTAGCTTTTCTAAATAGTTCCTAATTTGTTCTTTCCCCACCAAGGGCTGTCCACCTCCTTCCCATACTGCATTGTCTAGTGCATTTGTCTGGGAGTTGACCTTGTCCGTGAAGACAGAGGCAAAGAATGCATTGAGTTCTTCAGATTTTCCCACATCATCTGTCACTAGGTTACCTCCCTCATCCAGTAAGGGCCTCACACCCTCTCTGATCACCCTCTTATTGCTAACATGCCTGTAGAAACCTTTCTTGTTATCCTTCACATTCCTTGCTAGCTGCAATTCCAATTGCGCTTTCGCCTTCCTGATAACTCCCCTGCATTCTCAAGCAATATATTTATACTTCTCTCTTGTCATCTGTCCAAGTTTCCACTTCTTGTAAGCTTTCTTTTTATGTTTAAGCTCACCAAGGATTTCCCCAGTAAGCCAATCTGGTCGCCTACCATATTTGCTTTTCTTGCTGCACACTGGGATGCTTTCTTCCTGTGCCTTTAATAAGACTTCTTTAAAATACTGCCAGCTCTCCTGGGGTATGTCTAGACTACATGGCTCCATCGACGTTTCACGAGGCATAAGGGATCGGTCAGCAAAGGCTTCCCCAGCTGACAGATCCGCGTCTAGACTGCCGCACTGTGCCGGATCAGCTGATTGTCGGCACAGCGTGGCGGCCATGTTTATTTTAATGAAGCGGGGATTATTTAAATCCCCGCTTCTTTGCCTATGCTGGGTAAACTAGTTTACATGGCTCCGTCGACAGAGCCATGTAGTCTAGACATACCCCTGAACTCCTTTCCCCTTCATGTAAGCATCCCAGGGAATCCTGCCCATCAGTTCTCTGAGGGAGTCAAAGTCTGCTTTTCTAAAGTCCAGGGTTCACTGACATTTTTTATCAAAGGTAAATGTAGAGGACAAGAATGTGTTGCTTTTGCCCCTCTAGGCCCAAGCAAACCGTAAAGCTACTGCTACTTGCCCATTACTTTCACTCTGATATAGTGACCCACTGCAGTCTTGTCACTCCCACTTGCTCTGCACTGGTAACCACCGCTGTCTGACTGACTTACATTATGAAGCTGCAGAGACAAGATGACCCTTGCTTGGGGATTGGAGTACTCTGTTGATGGTAAGTGTTCCAGCTCTTTGCCAACCTTAGCACAGCCGCTCTGATTGTCTACATGTTTACACCAATAGACATTGGATCTGAAGACTGGTTTCAATTGGTACCTCACTATGCAATTCAAGATCAGGGAATCACCTTCTTTAAGGGTAAAGCTGTCTGGTGGGTAAATGATTTCAAGTGTGTCACATCCTGGGGAGTAAGAGAGAAGACACAAGACACATTAACTATTGTATGGGCATTACCTTGCCTCGTATTTTTCAAGTCACTTGCAAGCTCTTGGGGCAGAGTGTGTCTCACTCTGTGGGAACAGTGCCTGGCACAATAGGCCCTGATCTTGGTTAGTGCTCTCAGGTGCTGTTCTAATACAAATAATTAATCATTTGGCTTTTCCCATAGCCTCAGTGTTCCTTGGCAGCCCTGCCACAGAAAGGTGTGAGGAAGAGATATCCCTCAGTATCTTCCTACAAGGTCTAGACATGCAGGTTGGCCATATATTTTTTGCTAAGGCAAGCTTTGACAGAAGATTGGGTTTGATAAATGTCAGTTTTCCTCCCCCCAAAAAGCGTATTTTTGTCAGAAAACCTAAAAGCCTAAAATTTTCAATTTTCAGTTTGAAAATTTCCAGTTTTTTAAAAGAATAATCTCATTGTTTTACAGGGAAAATAAAAACTTTTTTTTTTTCCAGTCAGCTCTAGATACTCCTCCTCCTCAGAGCAGAGTTCAGCTTCTCTCTCAGGCTTTATCCACATACCAAGTGAAAAGCGCAATTATAACATGGGCCGTCAAACACCCTCCCCCCACTTAGCTGTAATCTAGCTAGCATCGGTAACAACAGCAGTGTAGAGATAGGGCACAGTTTCAGCACAGGCTAACAGAGTATGTATCCACGGTACCTAGAAGGCATATTTGCAGGACTCTACTCACCTATAGCTTTTATTCCCTATGCTGTCAGCAGGATAGCCACAATAAGGCTGCCTCTTCCACACTCAATCAGCGAACCCCTGATTGTTCTCATTTTTTGGATTGCCATCAAATTGAAATCTTGGACAATTTTCGGCAGCCCCTTTCCTCTCACAGCAGAGAGCGCATTAGAAGCCTGTATTGTCACTTATGAGCTGTCCGGAAAGTACAAGCTTCTCCCCTTACTAGCTCTGCATTCACTATTTAAACCACACTGTCATTTAGCTTCATTTAACAGATATCATGGTACAGAGATCTTCTTAAAGAGCCAGAAGACAGTTAAAGCTAGTCCACCACAACACACACACACACCCCTACCTTACCAAAGGAGGCCTCACAAAGTTCTATTTCTTCCAAGGCTGGCCATCTGCAGCCAAGAGCATTGAGAATCACACATTCCTAGAATGGAGCTAAATAATCATCATTTCACTTTGCACCAATTTCAGTGACATTGTAGACATTCTCAAGTATTTGACCATAGTCTTTATAGCTTCTCTCCTTTTTCAGCATGGCTTGACGATAGCAAACTGTATTTAAAAAATTTAAAAAATCCCAGTTTATACTCTGTCTCATTCATTACCATATACCAGAGAAGGCAGACTTCCTTTTTCCCAACTTATGAATTCACTTGAACGCTCTGGGTGTGAAATTTTTATTTGTGAGCTATGGCTTTCATATTATGGGGGCTTTAGGGAAAAGAATTAAAGATAGAAAAGAAAAGATAGAGGAAAAGAATTAAAAATTATATATGCACCAGCTTAACATTGAGGGGTACTAGGCCTCCAATCCCTGACACAGAATATATGCTTCCCTTCTAGCTAGGAAAACATAAAGGTCTTTGGGAAAAGTTTCTATCACTTACTACAGAAAAAAGACATTTATTTAAATGCCATAGAAAAAGGTTTTGAACCTAAAACCTAGTTAAAGAACTTTGTGAAATCCTGAACTTGAAGTTCACTCATCCCTTCTGATTAGCAAAACACTCTGCTAGAAGCAAGGATGAGCACACCTCAAAAAGTTCTGAGATTTAGTATGGAAAAGTATCCAGAAGTGTGGATTTTTCCCCCACAGGCTCAATATACCATACACAAGAACAAAACCAGGTGGGGAATCTTGGTTTTCACAAGTTTTCTAGAACTAACAATTTCCAGCTGAGCTAAAAACATGGTAAGAACATCTCCTCTCTCAGTATATTTTAGCTCTTCTGCCCTTGATTAGAACCAGGAAGAACAGAGAGGTGAGAAAATGATAAGACCCCAGAGAAGCTTCCATGATGCAAAGGCTTGGGGTCATTCCTAAATTACCCAAATTGCTTCTCATACCCCTAACTGATCCTGATGGCCACAGTACAATAATGATGTCCTGTTTTGAAAAGGACCCCCATGTGTTAGAGTTTTTCTACTATATACACTAAAAGAGACAGAGTAATTCTAGTCTCACCTTCTTCACTAGCACTCATCTGAGAGCAATTTAAACTGATAGCCCAGGGAACTTTTTACAAATATTTCATTAATTTTAGTTGTTACAAAGCATGAAAAAATAGTGTAAATTCTGTTGCTTTTTCAATAGCTTTTTAAAGGGTGCTGGTTAATGTGTGTGTGTGGGGCAGGGAGAAATTAGTGAAGCCACAGCAGTTTCAGTAATTCATAAAAGCAATCAAGACCATAGACTGTGTTTGCAGAGGGGAGGTCAGCCTCCTACACTAGTTCAGAGTCTGAGAAATAAAATCCTCTACTTAGCAAATCAGCTTGCAGCAGCAAAATAAATGTGAACGACTTTAATGTTGGTGAAGGGTGCCAGATGGACAACCCTTAAACCAGACATCCGCTGCCAACAGAACACAGAAGACTCAAGCAACAGTTGAAGATTCTCCCACATTGCCCTTCCTACTTATCCACCTTTCATCATGTCTCAGTACTACCCTAGAGAGGCAAGTTCTGATGTTGAGAAAAGGATTTACCGTCTAGGGCCCATTAAATATCTGGCCTCCGCTGAGGGTGCTCACCGAGATAATATACTGTGATGGATTCCCCCCCCCCCCCCCATGCTTTATGAAATGGACTCATGGACATGAATATACGTAACTCAAAGGTGGTTTGAGCAAATTATTTCATGTAACCCATTGATCTTCATGTAATGATCTGCTTGTTCTGTTTATCTTACTCTGTTGTATGTATCATTTGTGTGTGAAAAATTAGACACATGGAGTGGGGAATACTTGGTGAGTTTCAAATGTATGAATGGGAGACATGGAGGGTGTTACCTGCAACTTCTAGATGAGCCACTGTTAAACAATCTTTTGTCCTTAAGTCTAAGCAGTGGTTGGTAGGGAGGGGCCTCAACTCCTTAACAAAAGGAATAGGAAAGGAGAGACCTAGGTCTTTTGGCTGGGCTGCACCTGAAGGAAGGGGCCAGGGACCCCAGGGCGTGGAAGACAGCCCTGGTTTAGAGTGGCAGCTGGAAAAGAGGTTTTAGGGTGAGTTTAATTTTGCACTGAGGTTTCAGTGGAGAATTAGCCATGCGGTTTTGTTTCTTTTCATTTGTAACCTACTTTGCTCTGCCTACTTTCGCTTATTACTACTTAAATCCTACTGCTTCCACTTAATAAAACCATTTTTATTTTCTATCAAACCCAGTGTAAGCGATTGTTACCTGGGGGGGGAAACCAGTGTGCACATTCCCCCTTTCATTGATAAAGGGGGCTTACCTAATTCTTTGGGGTTTGATCCCATCTGGGGAGTGCTCTCTCAGGAGGCTGGGCCCTAAATTGCACTCTCCTTGGACCTGAAATGGTTCAGTGTCTGTACCGCTCCAGGGTGGGGACAGGGACCTCAGCTCGGGTAGACCAGTGAAGCTGGCCCAGCAGGACCGTGCGGTGAGGAGCCCCAGAGAGCAGGAAGGCGAGTGGCAGTGGCCATGTCAGTACCCCAAAAGGCACCCCTGAGGGGTCGTCTGTGACCGCACCCCATCACAATGACTATGATGTAATTATGTGGATACACATCCAGTAGAAACTGAACAGAAAAGCCTCCCTCTTTTCACACCAACCATTCTACAGACCTCAGAAGGTTAATTAAGAAACTTCAGGCTAATTGAAGCTGGCAGCTTTGAAGCCTATTACCACTCCCCTGAGCCACCCATTGTCCCACGTGGCTGTTGGATTTTTGAATGAAGCAGCAAGGTGTCAGGAGCAGCATGTGAAACAAACATGCCAGCTTACTTTATATAGAGCTACAAAAAAAAAAAAAAATTCAATCAACCTGTTCTAATCCTCAACTAAAGAAATGAACAGCAAAATTCTATTCCCCCATTCACGTGAAGAAATAAATGTTTGTTTTAAAGCAAATAAAATCTCTTTAGATTTACCAGTACCTGTAATTACTCAGTCATCGTAAAGTTTGGAGTGCAATTTTTGCCCAAAATGAATGTTTTCATGTCAGTTTTGCAAGGAAAGGGTAAATTAGACAGGAAATGACCTACAATATAAGATGATCTAGTCTCTCCTTGCCATTGTGGGAGTGCTCCAGCATGTTCATGTATTCCATGATTTTTCTGCTCTGCAGACTCTTTCCACCCAGAAAAAATATTAAGAGTCCAGTACTTCTATATAATGCACAGATATCAAATGGCACCTATTTATCACAAAACTAGAGTTAGTTTCAAAGCCTAACTTTAAGTATTTAAATGCAGTCACTTTTAAATTACTTTGCTCAAAAAAAGACAAATTGTGTGATGATTAGAACTGATTGGAGTCTTTGGCAATGAAAATTTGGCAAAATGTTCTGTTTCATCTAAGCCAAACTGTTCCAGGAGGACACATTGGTTTCCAAGAGATATTCACCAAAGATACTTTGAGAGGAAGGCCAGGAAAAATGAGGCTATAGCTGAATGAGAAGACTACAGGCCAGGGTGGTGTACTGGTCTCAGTGGAACAAATTTTGAAACTCAAAAGTTGCCATCAAACAGGATTGTCATCATCTAGTCAGCTCTAGAAATGGACTAATGTTAAAAGTGACTAATGGACAGTTAAAAGCTCCACAATTTGTCACAAACTGTTGTATGTGCACCCATATGATATGGATGAGTGAGAGTTTGGAACGTCTCAATTTTTTATAATGGAAGGTATTTTCCTTGCATTGTTGTGAAGATGTTTTTGTCCCTGAAGAGGGGAAAAAGAGGAGAATATATTTTCCCCAAGGCCAACTGTTGTGAGTGGAAAACAGCATAATTACCTGGATATAAAAATTATTCCATTCAGATGATGCAGATCGCAACCACAATGACAGGTATCTAGCTGGATTGTACAATTACACATCGATGTAATCACAGTAAATGCCCACTAAGATTCCACCAAATATCTTAAAAAGGCAACTCAAGTATCTAGATGTGTAGGCTAACCAACCCCATAACAAGTTCCAACCTCCATGAGAACTAAAAACTTGTATTGATACTATAAAACTGCTTCTCCCCACATTATCCCCTGGTTCGTTGGAATTTTTTTTAAAAAGAACCCTATTGATTAAATGTCTCACTGGTTATTTTTACTTCTTGACATGCATCTTTCGGCCAATGTGCCTCTGCTCTGGGGAGAGTTAGCACCTGCATCTAGAGTCTGCAGGCTATAGTCTGCAGGCTATAATCAGCCTGTATCATCTCCTCATCCTGTCCCCCGTCATAACTCTGAAGAACTGAGGGTTTGTTCCCATGATCACCATGTTGCCTGTGGTGTCAGACACAAGACTTTCAAAACCACAAGACGACAATAGCTCAGGGAGAGCGGGAACTCTCCTCCCCCACATTTCTTATTAGCAGTTCCACATAGTAGATGCACTGCCACGCATTACCTCAGAAACAAAGCCAAATACAAATTCATCTCAGAAGTTCAAAGATAACAGGAAACTAGCGCTCAAAGGGCTGCAATTATGTCACCTCGTCATCTTCACAACATGTTCAGACTTTCCAGTGCGCCCACAGCAGTGAGAAGAGGTGAACCCTAATGCAGGTCAAGCTACTTTTTGTGGCAGGACTGGGTGCACTCAATAGGAATTCTACCCCAAAATAGGACACATGGTACATTTCATTCGCACAGTACTACCTAGCGTATTCTTCCAGCTCACAGCTATTTCAATATCAACTTTGCAGAAACATCAATATGGAATTGGGAACAAGACCTCAGTTGTGCCTTTGGATGCATCAAGGTCTCTGAATCAGGGGCTTAGCTATAGGTGGGTTGGATGGGCCACGGCCCACCCACTTAACATCCAGGAGTTCACCCTGCCTCTGCTCCCACCAGGGCATGGGAGCATTCCCTTCTCCACCTGGGACTCCAGCTGGGCTTGGGGACCAGGGTTGGCAGCTTGCCCTGCTCTACTCACCTGGTGTTCCTGCCAGGGAGTGGAATCAGGGGCTTAAAGCCCCCATACTCTGATGCCTCTCCCTAGCAGGAGCACTCGGCAAGAGGAGCAGGGGAAGCCCCCACCCCTGACTCTGCTCACAGGCTGGAAAATCATGTGGGCAGGGGCCTTTGCCTGTCTTTTTTCAATACCAAAGCTTTTGCTCTTCTCCCACAATGGAATGGTAATTGAAAATGTTTCAGTATCATTTATAATTAAAATTTTGAAGACAAACCCAATTTATTATATCTGGCTAACCAAAAAAGTAGGTGGAAACGACGTTGCTCAACATTATGTACTATAGTTTCCTTTAACTCAAACATGAATGCTTGTGACACTTTTCAGAGTAAAATGTTATTTTTACTCATAGCTACTCTCAGGCTAGTTATGTGCCACACCTCTGTGAGCTTTTACAAAGCTCGTTTAGGCTCTCACATCCATACTCATTCTAACACACACCACTAAAAATGCACATTCATACCTTCAGGCAGTATAACTGTAGCCATGTTGGTCCCATGATATTACAAAGACAAGGTCAGTGAAGTAATATCTTGTATGGGACCAACATCTGTTGGTGAGAGGCAAGTTTTCAAGCCTTAAGGCTATGTCTACACTACAGGGTTTTTGCACAAAACCATCCGGCGCAAAATCAAGCGCATTTTTGCGCAAGAAAATGTACAGTAAAACAGCAGAACAGAGGATTTTTTGCAGTGTAGGTATACCTCTTTCTATGAGGAATAACTCCTTTTTGAGCAAGAGTTCTTGCGCAAAAAGGTGTGTGTGGACGCTCAACAGGGGTTTCTCGTGCAAAAAGAGCCTATCAGAAAAAGCACAGGTGCTCTGATGGCCATTCTGTGAATGGCAATCAGAACTTTCTTGTGCAAGAGCATCCATATAGCGTGGACGCTTTCTTGTGCAAGAGCACATCGCTTTTGCGATGTGCTTTTGAGGTGTGGATACGCTTTTGTGAAAGAAGTTTTTGCGGAAGATCTCTTCTGCAAAAAGCTTCTTGCGCAAAAACCCTGCAGTGCAGACAAAGCCTAAGTGTCTCAAATCATGTGTCTCTCACCAACAGAAGTTGGTCCAATAAGAGATACCTCACTCAGCTTTCTCTATTAATATCTGGTCAGCATTGGTGATGCGCGACTCCTGCACTGGGGAAGCTGCGCGCACCCAGACTGTGGTCCTGCCCCAAGGCCTAACTCTACCCTACTCCTCCTCCTCATGAAACTTGGTCAACCCTTGGCCCCCTCCCTGATATCTCCCCCCACCACTCACATCTCCTTATCCCCCTCGGCTAGCCCCCTCACCATCCTGCAGCTCCTACGGCTTTGCCCTTTCCCCCAGGCCACCCACCTGCCCAGCCAGCCAGCCAGCCAAACCAGCTGGCCAGGCCACCAGCCACGTGCACATGTGCAACTTCACCCCCCCCTCCTGCAAGACTCCCATGCAAGTGGAGCGGGGTGGGAAGAGGATGAGCAGGACCGGGGAGTTTAAAAAAATCCATTAAATTCAAAACTAAACTAAACTAAAATTCAAACATGACACTGAATTCTAAGTCTTAATTGCTGAAACCCACATTCATGCATTTATTCCTGCATCTTCCCTCCTTCCGTCTCAAGACGAGCATATTATCAAAAGTCTTTTTTTAATGCAATCATTTTTACTTGTTTTCTACTGACCTGAGCAGAAACCAAAATAGCTGTTCATTTGACACTCATTGTAAAAGGAGAAAAAGACATTTATTTATTTTATTACAAACCTAGATTTTTAAATCCACAGACAGCCCCAACCATTAAATAATCATTTCAGTACACAGACCAGGAAAAAAAAATCATGATTATATATATATATGAAAAATAACAAGAGAGATTTTTTTATGGAGTCATAGATTCCAAGGCCAGAAGGGACAATAAAACTTTCCCAAAATAAGTCTTGTTTGTACTAGAGCATCTCTTTTAGAAAAGCATGGAGTCTTGATTTTAAAATTGCCAGCAATGGAGAGTCTACCATGATAATCTGGAACAATTAATTACTTACACAGTTAAAAGTTTACAGCTTATTTTTGGTCTGAATTTGTCTAGTTCAACTTCCTACCACCACATCCTTGTTATACTTTTTTCTGATAGATTTAAAATAAAAAACTTATCAAATATTTGTCCCCCATGTAGGTATTTATCATCTGTTGTCAGTTACTACTTAATCTTCTCTTGTTAATCCAAATAGATCGAGCTCTTTGAGTCTATCATTATAAGGCACGTTTTCTAATCCTTTAATTTATCTCGTGGCTCATCTATGAAGCCTCTCTCATTTATCAACATCCTTCTTGAACTGTGGACAACAGAACTAGACACAGCATTCCAGTAGCAGTCACTCCATTGCCAAATACATCTCTGCACAACCTCCCCCATTGAGAACCACTGAGTTAGAGCACAGGGCAAGAATTCACAAAACTTGGGTTTTATTCACAGATTCGCCTATCTTTTTCAGTGATCTCAGGCAAGTCCATTAAACCTTCTGAGTCTCAGTTTCATTTGGAAGACAGGGACATAACAGTTACTACATGTAATCTGGATGAAGGTGTTAAAGAAGCTCTAAATGTTATTTTACTTACTAGCTTTACACTTATTGAAACCTGGACTTACCCCTACACTCTACAGTTAAACAAAGGTTTTTCTATTAACACATAGTGCAAATATGATCCTGTAACTCAGTGGTTCCCAACCTTTTTTATACCACGGGCCTACAAATCCATTCACAAACTTTCAGCAGGCTGGTAACATTTTATTTGTGTATTTGCATATTCATTATGCAAATCATGAAAATGCAAATATGCACATAAAATGTTGCTCATCTGCCAAAATATGTACCCCAACTCAGGCCCTCAGAGTCGAAGCACAGCTGCCGCCATGTGGCTAAGAGTTAGTCCTGGGTATTTTTGGTAAAAGTCAGGACAGGTCACTGCAATAAATAAAAATTCACAGTCGGTGACTTTTACCAAAAGTATTCCTGGCTACATCTCTACTTCTAGTGCCCTGCTGGTCTGGGGGTCCCCTGCTCCAGAGCTGTGGGCTGACACACCACCATCCCTCTCCCCCCCCCCCCACCACTCCCAAGATGGACCTCCAGATGCCCCTGGCGCTGTTGCTCCATGTGCCCTGAAACCACTGTTGCTCAGGTGCTCCTTGGGGCTGCCCCTAGAACCATTGTTTGGGCAGTCCACAGAAACAGCCACACTGGCTGCTGCTTGGGTGGTCCTGGAGCGTCCTGAGCAGCAGTGGGTGAAGCTGACCCCAGGGACAATAGAGCAGCTGGTACAGCTGGCTGTGGAAGACTCAAGCAGTTTGCCCTGGGGCAGTTGTCCCTAGAGACAGCAGCTGCAGAAGTCACGGAAAGTCTTGGACTCTGTGAACGAATCACAGCTTTATTTATAACCCCACCCTAAATTTTCAGAAAATGACTTTAAAAAGGAACCTGGGGTTGGGCCCCCAAAGGGGCTTGATTTTTTTCAGAGGCAAAGTGTGCGGGTAGGAGTACCATATGTATAGGGTTTCCTGGACATTTCCTCTTTGTTTGATACTCAGTCCGGGTGGATTTTTCATATAAGAGGAGGTGTCTGGGATTTTTGCAAGCAGTCAGTGCAAAATGTTCACAAACAGCCCCAATTTAGTCCCTCCCCTGCATCTACAGCTGCTGGATCCCACCCACGCAGGTCCTGGCTCCTGGCACTGGGGAGAAGGAGAGGCAGGAAGGCTCTGACAGACAGCTATCACTGCATCCTGGGCCTGCATCAGCTGCTCTGTTGCTGACTGGGAGTGACACTCTCCCCACCTCGAGAGGGAGGCTGCAGATATCTTGACCATCACTATGTCCTCTTTTTGGGAATGTGAAATATGCCATCCCTATGCTCGGGACTTTCTGAAAAATCGGGTCCCTATTTAAAGTGACTCAAATTGGGCCCCCACCCACGACTCTGAAAATGTAGACTGTGCCGTTGAATTTAGATTTCAGATGAACTCCATCACAGTGCTAAAGCTTGTAGAAACAACATGCAGAAGTCCAGATTAATTCTGAAATTATCTGTTATTCTGATTTACTGCAAGGCTTGTGAGAGCAGATATGTTTTGTAAACTCCCAGATCCTGGAGTCATGGGGTATGAGATTCTTGATTTCTCTCCCCTCTGCTCCCCCTTAAAAGAAAAAAAAACCCCAAAATTCTAGTCTACATGGTTGCAGAGCAAAGCTTGAAACATAACATGGTCGGGGGGGCACCAGCCACGTGCCCCCCCAGCCTAGGGAAAGGCTGGGACAACTCCCCTCCACCTCAGGTCCTGCCTCTCACCACCCTTGCTCCACCTTTTTCCACTCCCCTGAGCTATGCGGCCTCAGGAACTAGCAGAGCTGGCAACAGGGGCTGTCCTCTCCCCCGCTCCCCACACTCACCAGCAGCAGTGAGGCAAGTGGAGCAATGTGACCCTCGCTCGCTCTGCTCCTCCAGCGCCAATGCTCTGCTTCCCGGCAGTGAGTGTGGAGCCGTCCCATCCCTCCCACAAGAGATGTGACCAGAGGAGCACAGCAAGCTGGGGCCACTGCTCTACTTGGCCTGCTGCTGGCGGTGAGTATGGCAGGGGGCAGAGCCCAGCTGCAGGTACTAGACCCACCTCCCACTAGTTTCCCCATTGGCTACTGGCTGGTCCCTTTCCCCTCCCACCCACAGCATTTGGGAAACTCATGCCACGTGCAGGCAGATACCGGAGCTAAAGCTGGCTGCTGTGCGGTGGCTCAGGGGGTCAGGGCTGGAGTACATAAATATTAGCAGATGGGAGAACCTGAAGAGGCAAATGCAGCTAAGATGGGAAGGAACCAGAGCGAGCAAGTGCACCAGCCAGGCCCTGAGCCACCACAGCCAGGATTTAGGTAAAGGTGAATTAATCAGGGAGAGAATGACAAGGTTGTCGTTGTTATAAATGGAACTCACCGCTTGTCATGGAAAATTAGAATCGTTGTATTAAATTGTCCTGCCTCTGTATTGACAAGTCGTGCCATATTTGATGTTTCCTTAGCGCTCCTGTTCCTGGAATCAGGTGAATCTACGCGAATATCAACTTTCTATTTTTGAACTAAACATCTGGACCCCACAATGGCAGAGATACGTAGAGCCCTGTGGTGAGACAAAATTGGTATCCACATCTGCAAAAATGATCCACAGATACCCATGGACATAAAGCAGGTATCTGCAAATTATACATGGTTCTAGATCCAAAATTATATCTGTAGCTGCACCCATATCTGCAAAAATGAGTCATGGATATCCGCATCTGGGGATATCAAGTGGATATCTGTGGATTTGCAGGGCTCTAGAGATATGCTTGTAAACCAGCCTTCCCATAGGGTGTGCAGGTGGGGAGGCTGATAGATATAGATAAACAAGATACTGTATTAATCAGCAACACTTCAGGTCCCAAATATGTGCCTCTCCTTGCCGGCTGAATGTGGCACTGTAACTACTCCCTGCCTCCATTTTTAAAAATTTTATTCTTTTATAACACAAATCTTCAGAAGCATTTTACAACTTAATGATAATCTTAGTAGATAAAAAGTACTCAAGTATAAATTGACCTGTGGAATCAGGCTTTTTCTGTCGCCCTTGGGATTCACATGGCTTAGCCTTTCAGCTGGGTCACGCTCAGAGTTCAATTCTCTTCTGGGATCAGAGAAGTCCAAACAAACAAAACATTCTTTCACACCCAGCTTGGGCCCCTCTCAGCCCACCCTCTGGGCTCAGTCCTCTTTTGGGCTATCTTTTAATCTCTCTGGGATAGGGCCCTGCATCCCAAGCTCTTTCCTTGAAATCCCCTTACAGTCTTGGCCCCTTTCAGATACGTTTGAGTCTTCCCTGCTCTGGAAGACCCTGCTTCAGGGCCTTCTATAGGAGTATAACTTGCTCACTGTAGTTGTTCCTCCAAAATCAGTTCCTCCAGCCCCTCTTATGGGGGCATCTACACAGCAAGTGGCAGAAAGTCTCAGAGCCTGGGGCAACAGCTTCAGGTTTGTGCTATGGTGCTAAAAACAGCAGTATAGACATTGTGGCTTGGCCCATGAAGCACACACTCCTCCCTAAGCTACAAAGTCCACGTTTTTTATTTTTAGCACTGTAACATGAGCTCAAGTCTCTAGACTCGGGCATTGAGACTCCCTGCCACTTGCTGTGTAGGTATATAGGGTTGCCAGGCCTCCAGGATTGTCCCGGAGTCTCCAGGAATTAAAGATTAATCTTTCATTAAAGACTGTCATGTGATAAAACCTCCAGGAAAGCACCCAACCAAAATCAGCAACCTTAGACATATTCTATGAGGTCCAGATGTTTCAGGCAATTACATGATGCCTATTAATTCAGCCCATTCCCCCATCCAGAGCCTGGATGGCAGTCAAGCTCCAGTGGATGTCTGGTGCAGGAACTTGCTGCACTGCAGTGCCAAAAAGCAGTAGCACTGGCCACACCACTACCCACTCAGGTTTGGCCCCTCTGCCATGAAGGAGGGGCAGCATGTTAAAATCTGAGTGATTGGCATTGCAGCCTGATGCAGAGTGCAATGGAACTCTGGCTGACTCCCTTTGCCTCCCCCAAATTGGCCCTAGGCACATGCCTAGCTTGTCTATGCTTTAATGAGGCCCATACATTTGCTTACTCAATACTGCTCACTCATCCTTCCACAAAGCCCCTTGCCCTGAGCTCATTGCTCTACTGTTCGTGCACCCACATGCATTCTCCTACCCAGCTGCTGGGTCAAACCCACCACACTCATTCCCGAAGAACGTTGCCAGCCCCATTTCCACTTACCAATTTTCCTACAACTCACTCACCATAGGAAGAGAATCCCAATCCCTCACCCTCAAATGGTAGACACTCCCCAACACTACCTCCCTCAAACCCCTGCTTGCCCTCTGGAACCTACCCACACAGCCTACCCCCCTTCTTCTGCCCCTCTGGCCATCTCTGCCTCTACTTCAGTTGGAAGATGTTATAGGCTATGTCTACACTGCATGCTTATTTCAAAACAACAGAGTGTGTGTCTACACAGCAAGCCCATTATTTCAAAATTATTTTGAAATAACAGGCTTCTTATTCCGAGCTCCGTAACCCTCGTTTCACGAGGAGCAAGGGAAGTTGAAGAGTGTTCCTCCTTCGACTTCCTGCTGTGTAGACAGCGCCAAGAGCCAAGTTAAGCTACTTCAACTTCAGTTACGCAATTAATGTAGCTGAAATTGCATATCTTGACTTTAGCCTGCAGTGTAGACATACCCATATAGGTGCAAATTACTGTTCTCAAAACAATACATGGGCTGTTAGAGCCTCATCTGTACCCATCAAGCTCATTGAGTCAACTGGCCCTTAGTGAATATCAAATGAAGCTACTTTGCATCAACAAAACCTCCTGACACATTACCCAAATAGCATGCTCTCCTAGACACTTAGGTTCTAGTCCCACCTCCACAACTTCTGGGTGACCTCAGACATGTTGCTTTTCATCTCTCTGCCTCTGTTTCCTTGTCTAGCCTTTGTCAGTCACCCGTTTACATTGCAAGCTGTTTGGAGCAGGGATTCTGTCACACCATGTGTTTTGTCTAACACCTACCAGAATGGGGCTTCAATCTTTATTGAGGCCTCTGGACACTATTGTAATACAAATAATTCCTACCCTCAGCATGCACATGGAGTCCCATGCCCAACATCCAGAAGGAAGATTTTCCTGTATCTTCACATTCATCCTGCCTATATGCAAAGATCATATTAATGCAACATTTAGACTGAGATTTCGATGCCATTTACTTCCACTCCTCTAGCCTGTTGGGACTGTCTGTTCCTATTCTTTAGTTCACAACAGACATGCATATTGTGCATCACAGATTCCCAGGTCCGCTAATGCAGAGGACAGGGCAGAGGAGCAACTGTTCTGGGGCCCAGCAATACAAAAGGGTATTGGGCTCTTATCCACCACTACCACAGTAGCAGTGGCAGTGGCTAGAACTCTGGGCCCTTTAAATCACTGCCAGAGGGCTGGGGGGGTAGGGACGCTGTGGTCCAGGAAGTGTTGAGAGATGGCTATCCCCAGCCATGCCTTCTTCCACCTGAGGCCCCGCCCCTTCCAGGGGCACAGAGCAGGGGGCCCCACCTTGCTCAGGGCCCAGCGAGGCTGTTGACCCCACTGCTGATTCCACACAAAATTTGCTCACGTTTACACAAGCAAATATTTTAAGTTTACTTTTCCTTGTCAACGGAGCTGATTTGCTATGGAAACAATCAGATATTAACCATGGAACCTCACAATACCATTTTGCCACAATGTAATTAGGCCAGTTATTAATTTGGAAACTATAACCAGTAGAGGTACAACAGATGCGTTATTTCCAATAGCTGAGTCCCTGTCATCAGAGCCTGCCAATGCTCCTTTCTAGTGGTTGAAACTTGTCTTGGATCTGCTCCATGTGAGCCCCTGTCTGTCTTAGGGGAAAGCTCTCACCAAGAGCAAAGATCAGGCTTATCTTGGATCTGCTCCCTGTGAAAGTCTGAGTTCGAGAGTATAATGATCAATAAAACCCCCGAGCAGAATTCAAAGTTGCTGAGAAAGGAGAAGTGATTTGCAGCACTCCAGGCACGTTATCAAGGAGGTGAATACATGAAGTGAGACTCAGTTAAATAGATAATCTTTTAAATCAACCTTTGTACAGTCCAAGTTCGGCTGTACCTACAGACAAAGCCACAGGAGAGACTACTGAGAATACCCTAGGGGACAGCACCCCACAGACACAGGTAAGAACTTCCCTTCTTTCTTTACTAACCCTTTCTCCCAAACCTTCCAGTAGTTACTTCCCTGGTTACCTTTTTAGGTTCTTTACCCCTATTCCTCATAAAGCTTTCATGCAGCAAAAGGAGTATTAGCATTAAGCCCTGTGCTAGCTTCCCCACTTCCCCCCCCAAGGTGCATGAGTTCAACATCTGCCTTTTCCGGCACCTGAAGGTTTCTTCGGCTTGGTCTACGCTGGGATTTATCTCTATTTCAGGCACTGGTGAAAACTCCTAAGGTATGTCTACACTGCCCCCGTTTTGCGCAAAAAATAATGCAAATGAGGCGAAGCATGGAATATTGCCGCACCTCATTTGCATAATTAATGAGGCTCTGTTTTTGTGCAAGAGGCTTTTGTGCAAAAAGGAGCCATCTACACAGCTCCTTTTTGTACAAAACCCCCCTCTTGCGCAAGAGCTGTTCTTCCTGAAAAAAATGCAGAAGAACAGCTCTTATGGAAGAGGTTTTTGCACAAAAAGGAGTCATGTAGATGGCTCCTTTTTGTGCAAAAGCCTCTTCCGCAAAAACGAAGCCTCATTTATTATGCAAATGAGGTGCAGCGATATTCCACGCTTTGCCTCATTTGCATATTTTTTGCACAAAACGGGGGCAGTGTAGACATAGCCCTGGAGCAAGGTTTCCCAACCAATGGGTTGGGACCCAAATATGGGTTGGCAACCCTTTTGAAATGTAATGGCAAGTGTCTCCCCAGGTGGCTCTGCCTCCCCTCCACCCCCCGTTTTTGAATTGCCTTGGGTCACCAAGTCTTCCTGAATTGTCAAAATGGGTCCCCATCTGGAAAAGGTTGAGAACTGCTGCCCTAGAGTATTTAGAACAAACCACTACGAGCTGCAATTATCACAAACGCAGCCTGCTCCAGTTTAAAGCAGGTAAGCTCCACAAGGGCAAGTGGTAGCTTTGCCTGTCTACATGGAGGATTTGCCATAGTACCACTGCATGGGGGATAGAATCAGGGCAAATCGTGACTTTTCAAAGGAAAGGTCGGTAAATCGTGTGCTGTGGTCTCCTCTTTACCTACAGGAGAGCTGTGTTTGGGATGAGAATCTCTGCCAGGAGAAATTTTCAAAATTGGGTATAGGAAAGGATGCACCTGCTACAACTGAATTTACTTCAGTCTTAATTTCTCTCTTGTGGATATGTTCAGTGCTAAGTATTGCAGTATATTCAATCTTTCCAGGTATGGGCAAGGTCCTAAACTGCCAAAACTGTATCTTCCTTCAGCTTCCATGACACATCTGTACCCATCTGACTTTCAATATGCTAGCTGACCTAACTCACCCATGTCCTTTCACCTATAAGGGCAATCATCTTTTAATAAAAGGGGAGGAGGGGATTGTTTTAGAGCTTGTTTATACATGAAAATTAACTTATTATGAAGTCTGGTGTGAATTTAAAGCATCTTTTCCTTGTAAACCTTTGCAAGCACTCTTATTCAAGAAAAAGAGTACCTTAAATTCTGACTCTGTTAAATAGCACCAGAATGAGAGGGTTCACACAAGGAGTTAATCTGATTGTTAAGAGTGGTATGTGCATGTGGGTCTGTCTATCCATCTTTAGGGGGATAACAACAATATAGAGAACAATTTGGAGGGAAATGTCAGCAGCTAGAGCTTCACTGGCATTAATGGGATCTTGGACAAATTTTGTCAATGCTTCTTAGAAATAGTCTTTTTAATTATCTCCACACCCACAAAGTCCTAGGCCAGACCATCCCTGCAACATGGGCCTATTTTTTTATAAACTAGCCCAATTTATTTTTTAATGGCTCTCTCTAGTCACAAAGCTTCTCATGGACTCTGTTGACCTAGGCTAGCATCCTGTGGGTGGTCACAGAGAGTAGTTCAGAGTCACAAACCTGAATTGATTAGAATACCAGACAGCTGAAATGAGACAGAGTTCCTACATATATCGTCCACAAGGTCTGGTATATAAGGAGGGAAACACAGAGTACCTATGAAATCTTTACAGCAGGACAGGTGATCACATGGACAGTATTTGTCTGATGCAATTAATGTGTAATTTGTACATCACAGCTTGCCTTGGTCATATGACAGCTTTTTCTCTTCGTGATGATAAGCAGACAAAAGTCCATCCAAAGGGTTATCGGTCATTAACTACATAATTACACAGATTTTTGAAGAGCCACTCAGAGAAAGATGTGTTAGTAAACCACAACACTCACTACGACAGCTCTTTGGCAGGAGCTGTTGAACAGTGAAACTGCCTCCCTGTGGACCTGTTCCCCAGAGTGAAGTTATACACCTTATTTCCCATGTATTAAATTTTCCCTTGTTGTGCATTTTATAATGGTCAGGCACCCAAAAGAAAAAAAAGAAGAGTTCCATCCCACATACTAGTAATATCCCAAAGACCCATCTGGCTACATAGTCAGCTGGCCCTGAATTCTGCCAGAAAATGCTCTGGTTTGCGTGGCAGGCTGGGGCAACAGATTGGAAATTCAGCATCAATAAATTCAGCATTAAAAACCTGAGTTTTTCAATGAATTAAATGGAAAGTAATGAACCCAGTCCATACAGCAGCCTGCTGTTTCTGTAATTCCTTTAAGATATGCAATTTCCTCCAAAGTGTGAAAATATTTTTGTACTGATTATGCATCACTGCACTGTAGAGGTTATCAGGGCGGAAAGCTGGAAGATCTGGCAATTAGATAGGTAGTGAGCGGAGATCTTTAGTACCTGAGAATGCAGGTTAAGATTGTGGTATAAGCACATTATCTAGACATTCGTGCTCTAATGACCAGCAGCAAAAGAGTTAAAACCCATTCCCAAACCCACAAAGCCTTCTCTGTGCTAGCACAGCCCAGTTTTGTAGGTGTGCATCCACAGGAGTTTTTCCACAGGTGTAATATTACTACCTTAGGGACATAAGCCCACTTCTGTTAATATACCTGCATCTACACTGAAGGCTTTGGCAGCATAGCTATGTCAGCTGGGGGTGTGGATTTTCACACCCCTGACCAACATAGCTTAGCTAGTATAAGTTTTAAGGGTAGCTCAGGACAGAAGGGATTCAAAATATTTAGTAAACCCACATTCTTTCCTTAGCATCTTTTTCTTCTCTCCTCCATTTACAGCAGAAACATCTGCAATAGCAACGCCTACCTTTAGTTCTCTGATCCTGAAGTCTGAGTATGAAGAACACTATCAGAGCCAAAGGACTCTCGCCCCTTCTATCTCAGATATTTGAATTTCATATGTGGGACTGGCAGCACTTAAAAGGGGACCAATGAAGCTCTTGGTTTCACTTCAGATTAATTCTTTTTAGCCAAAAACACTAAAAGGGTCACTTTGCTCAAAACAAATTCTTCTCCTCCTCTAAGAATTCAATTTTAGCCACACCTCAATTTTCTTTACTCAGCACTGGAATAGGCTCGGATTACAGTTTTCCCATCTAATTTTGTCATTTTGCCTTCAGTCTTGTCCTTAACAACAGGCAGACACCATCTTCATCAGAGATGGAGGACAAAAGCATTTTCTTCTTTAACTTTGTTAAAAGCACTTTGGCTCAAATGATGCATGCAGTGCATACTTAAAAAGGGACATGCCTCCTTTTACCTTGGCCTGTTTTGACACGCCCCTTTTCCATTCTGCTTGGCAGAAATGACCTCTGCTCCCCAGCCTCGAGAATGCAAAGTGACCAAACAAGAGGGGGAGAGTTATGGATTCTACCTGCGCATTGAGAAAAACAAATTGGGTCATCTCATCCGGAACGTGGAGGACAGCAGTCCAGCTGACAGGGCTGGCCTGAAGGATGGAGACAGACTTCTGAGGGTCAATGGGTTGTTTGTGGACAAAGAAGAACATGCACAAGTAAGTCTAATTATATTGTGTAGCCCCAGACAGTCCTCAAAACTTCAGCCCCACTTTGGATATCTGGTTCAGCAAACCTTTATCCGCCACTTCTCACATAATTCCTGCTACAAAAGCTAAGAGCTGAATAACTGAGCACACAGGATTATTTTTACTTCACATATAGGCATCAACAGACCTCAAGTTGCTCCAAAGGAGCTTGAAAAGATCTTTGATGAAATGCCCCAGGGTGGGGAAAGGTGCAGAACTCATATGTGCTGTGCTTCAGTGATAGGGGAGATTAATATCGGCAATCTGGGTGCTTTTCTGCCTTTACCACCTCCAGGCTCTTCTATCCATTGCAGGTAGTGGAGATGATTAAAAAGAGTGGGAATTCTGTAACCGTCCTCATTCTGGATGAGGCATCCTATGAAAAGGCAGTGAAAGAAGGGGTGAACTTTGAAGAGTTGGGTCAGAAGACAACTCAGCAGCAAAAGAAAGAGCCTCCAGTGATGAATGGAGTAACAGCTCCAGTTCCACAGCTTCGGCTCTGCTACCTGGTGAAGGAGAGAAACAGTTACAACTTCTCCTTGAAAACCACAGTTGGTGAGAACAATGGGCGTAGGCGGTAGGCAAGTGCCAATACATACAACTTATAATTTCCTGACTGCATATTTTCTCTGGTTAGGTGGGGGGATAGGAATTGGTTCATCATCCTATCCTATTTTCTGCCAGCTGTTGAAGCAGACTTGCTAAAACCATTTGCACCAGGCTCTCCTCAGCTGCCAAAAGCACCCAACAAATGATTGCTTCAAATCCAATGCACCTTCTTTGAATTACCAGGGGGAATGAGCTCTCAGGGTTCTGGAGCTTATTTAAAGGCAACCATCTGAAAGGGGCTGAACCATATTATCACAGTGTACAAAAGGAAAAAAGTTTCTTCCAATCCATATGTGTTCACATGAGAAGCAAGAAATTTAGGATTTTTTTTTTCTTTTGAACCCACTTTCCACAATGCAAGTCAAAAGAATGGGCAGGATTCTGTAGACCTGTACTGAATTTCTCCCATGAAGCTAATACAATGTAAACAACACAGTGCCCTAGAATAACTCAGGGACCACATGTGTGGAAGTCTTTCAAACACAAGAAACTCTGAAATGTGGATAAGCCACATTAAATGACAAAAGCAGGCCTTAATCAATTCTAGCTTTAGAAAATAACTCAATTCTCCATAGTACTAAGGGTCAACCAATAATCAGAAGAGAGGTGCAGAATAGTTTGGGTCAGAGATGAAGTTCCCTCTCCTCTCTAGAGGTTATCCCTCCAGGGCCAGAATGAGGCAACACAGGTGTGGCTGGGTAGAGAAAACTTGTCATTGTATCTGTTCTGTGGATAAACAGAGCCCCTTGGTCTCCAGGGCAGTCACTGCAGAACCTTACATCAGCATGAAATTTGCTTGGCAATCTGTGCAGACACGTTCCAGTGACTTGCTCTGTGCAGTAAGTTCTCTCACCTCTTCTAGGTCAGAAGGGCACCTTCGTAATAGGTTTGTCTCCACAAGGAGTGGCTGCGAAAGCAGGAGTCCAACATAATGACCGCCTGATCGAAGTGAATGGGAAGAATGTGGAAAATGACACACATGAAGAAGTGGTTGAAAAGGTATCTGTTAGAAGAACTCCTCTTCTTCCTTCATTTAAGCCATTTCCTCAGCCTGAGGCTACTAGTCAGTAATGTCATTCAGAGAGCAAGTGAAGTCAATACAGTACATTATCAGCAGTATTGCAGTCTTAACGTAGGCGGCTACTTTGGCTTTGTTTTTTGGGTGCATCAGGGACAGAATACAAGGCTGCGGAAAAAGTTGGCTGTTCTTGACAAGTCTGGGACAGATTTCCACCAGACTTCATAAGCTTGCTTTGGAAGAACACTGCCCTTGAGTCAGGCCTGAGTGACATAAGCACCATAACTGTACTGTTGCCATAAATCTGATAAAAAAATGGTGGCACAGGCCTAGGAATTCTGAAAATCTTCCTGGTGCTTAGGAGGATGAGTTAGTCAGCATGTTTGGGGTGGAGCCCGGTAAAAGAGGAATCTTTCTGATATTCAGATGGTAAGATTGGAAAGCAAAGCAGATTGTACTCCATGATTTAGATGAAGGGGGGGTTAATGTGAAGATCTGGATAACTGGGGAAAAAAGGAGGATGGGATTCTCTCCTGCTAAGAAATGCAAAACTAATTTCAACAGTGCCATTTACAGACTCAGTCAGAGCCAAATAACGTAACCTAGCGGTCAGTAAAAACAAAATGTACAGCAAACCCTGCATCTCTGATCATGAAATGTCCTGTTGTCACAGTATACAACTGGTATATTCTTATTTGTGGTGATGGTGGCTTAAAGGTCTATTCTGTGTTAGGAAAAATAACTAACATAATTTGAGAAATCAAACTCAACACTGATCCACTGAGAGAAGTATCAGAGGTAAGGATAGAAAGAAAAGAACATGTGATTTTTCCATTAGTCTCTTTTGAAAAAAAAAAAAAAATCACATATGCGGAGGCTTTAAGCATTCAAACACCAGTATGCCTATGAAGCAACTTGAGCTAGAAAGGCTTTCAGAGTATCTAAACTAAAAATCCTACAGCATTTCATTGTAACAGTGCTTCTCAAATTATGGGGCAGGCCTGAGGATGTGTCAGGGGAGATGTGAGCTGTGTTTTGTTTTGTTTTGTTTAAAAGTGCTCTGGCTATCAGCCCTGGATGGATGGGGTTCATGTAGAAGGCAATGAACTAGCAGAAACAGGGACAACCAGAGCCTCATCTCCCAGGCTTGACCTCTCCTCTCCCTGCCCCCTCAACCCTCCAAATCCCACAAGGCTCAGACTCTCCTCCTCATCCTCCAAATCCCACACCTGGAGGTGGCAGGGCTCCTGTTGGCAGTGCAAAAATAAGGATGGCAAATAGGACACTAAGTCTGCTATGAAAAGTGATATTGCTGAATATTTCTTTTCACATCACCACCCTTACTTTTGTGCTGCTACTGGCAAAGTGCTGTCTTCAGAGCTGGGCACTCAGCCACCAGCCGCTGCTCTCCATGCTGCTATCAGAGCTGGGTGGCAATATATGTACTTGAGGGGCAGGACAAACTACTACAAAGAAGGGAAGCCCAATGAAATAAGTTTGAGAACCACTGCACCATACTGATCCAAACCACTATACTAACTATAAAAAACTGTAGTGCTTGTGTTCTGTGCTATTGTTGCAACACTTTTTAGAAGGAGAGGAAACAAAGAATCATAGAATACTAGAACTGGAAGGGACCTCGAGAGGTCATCGAGTCCAGTCCCCTGCCCTCATGGCATACCATACATACAAGTTTTGAAGACGGAGGTAGAGAAGCAGAGGTACAATGGGGATAGACAAAAACACATGCAATGGTGATGGCAGTGTAGGGTGATGGAAGTAGTTCCAGAGCAGTTAGAGATGAATGTTATAGCAACATGTGATAGGTTTAGTGGAGTCTACAGTCATATAGGCATGTATTAGAACACCACCCTGCTATCTAGTCTTTGTAGACCCTACAGCCCATTTATCTACAGCCCAGCATTGTACATTAAAGAACCTGCCAACATAAAGCTCTCCACAGCCCCCACACTCCATTCAAAGGCCTTTGTGTGTGTGCACCATTAACAGGTGAGGAAGTCTGGAAACCATGTTGTGTTTCTGCTGTCAGACAATGAAACTGATGAGTATTACAGCAACCACCAGATGACGCTGAAAAGAGAAACAGCCAGCCTGAAACTGCTTCCCTACAAACCTCGAATAGTGGAGCTCAAGAAAGGAGATGACGGTTATGGGTTTTATCTGAGGATGGAACAAAATGGTAACGGTGAGAGCCCAGCCATCAGCCAGGCTCCTGCATGCTCTGTAGTGCTCTTTTATGGGGCCCTGCAGGACTCCTACTCTCCAGTGTCCAGTGCCCATCTTGGACAGATCATTTTCTGCCCTGCTACCAACCCAATTGCCTTACCCCAAAACACACCTCATCACACCATCCCTCAAAGCACACCTCATCACAGCCAAACAACCCCAATCTATAGTCTGTGTTATTCAGGAGGCCTAACTAGATATTCACAAATGGCCCCTCCTGGCCTTGGAATCTATGAATCTCCATCAAACTTTCCAAACTAAGGTGGAACTTGTGATGTTTGTGGCCCTCCTCACCTGCTACAGTCTAGCTCCCATAATTACCACTGGGAGGCAGTCTCCAACCCCCCATTTTTGAGGGTCAGCAACATGTCCAGAGTAATGTCTGGTGTGTGTTTTTTTTTTGTTTGTTTGTTTTTTGTTTTTTAACAAAAGAACTCTACTTTATCTGAATAACTTGAAAAGGATCCTCAGATGCTCTCTCACAACTGGGCTCACCAAAACCATAAAGTGCTCAAGTTTAAGTAGACCACATTTTTGCCTCCGAGTAAATCACAACTTTAATGTGTCTTAATTTGGGGAAACATATTTTCAAGTCACTTAGAAGGAGATCTAGATTCTGCACTAGAGTTAATACAGAATGAGCTAAAATCAGGAATCTTATTTCAACGTGAAGTCAGAGAATGAGTTTCTACTGTCCTACATGTCTTTCATTATCTTAACCAAACTTCACCCATGAATATCTGCTTTTCTCTATTAAAAATAGATCTGTTTTTTTCTCTTTTTTTTTTGAGGTCAGGTCATTTAATTAAGGACATTGATTCTGGCAGCCCAGCAGCCAAGGCAGGTCTAAAGGACAATGATATCCTGGTGGCTGTAAATGGGGAGTCAGTGGAGGCACTGGATCACGACACTGCAGTGGAGAGGATTAAGAGCTGTGGGGAAAAGACCACATTGCTGGTAGTGGATAAGGAGACAGACACCATGTATAAATTGGTAAGGAAATTCAGACTGGGGTCAAGCTTGTATAGCTCCTCACTAGGTTAAGGAATGAAAAAGCAAGGAAAAGATGTTTCCATTTTGAAAGAAGCACCATTTCAAAGGCTTTCTAATAGCTCTTATTCAAGTACTCTACAATGAACATTTGAGATGGGCTCATTTCTGTCTTACTCAGGAGAGACATCTACAATAGGTCACTAAACTTCCCAATTTACTCTTGCCCTAGACCAGGGGTGGGCAAAACCCTCCCTGAGGGCCAGATCCGGCCCAACCAGGGCTTTCATATGGCCTGTGAGGCAGTTCCAGGCCCTGCCCCATAGTGCAGGGGTCGACAACCTAGGTACCCCCTCATGCCCAGACTCCCTCATGCCAATCCCCTCACTTGCCCCCTCAAGACCTGGCATCCCCAGCTTGCTCCTGCACTCTTCCCTTGTTCCTGCACTCTTTCTCCTGGCCAGACACCCCACCCTGCTCCTTCATCTATGTTGCTCCTGAACCCTCTCTTCTGGCCACACACTGCACCCTCCCTTGTTCCTGCTCCCTTCACCTGGCCAGACACCCTACTCCCAACCTGCTTCTGCACCCCACCTCCCTCCCAGATCCTGTATCCTATTCCTATCCTACTTGTGGCAGCCCTGTCTCACATACACTACTCCTCACATTTTTGTTCCTACCCCAGAGCCTAAGAAAGTCCATAAAATCCACTAACTCTGGAACACCAGAAAAGTAAATCTGGTCTATGGGAAGCCCTGAACCTCAGTCCCCTCCTTCCCTTCCCCTCACCCTGGGGAGGAGTGAGGTGTCTCAGTTGGGGTCACATCAGTGAGTGTTGGGGGGTTTTGGAGGAGTTTTTTGCGCTTTTCAGTTTATACATGGTACCCAACTGATTTTTCTGTGGGTCAGTGACCCTTCCCCCACCCCCGACCCAAAAAGGGTTCCCCACCCCAGACAAAGAAAACATTGAAACTTTTTGTGTTGGACATAATATTTTACTTTATTTACAGTGAAGTTTGATAAACTAACATGAGAAAGTTAGAATGCTTAATCTGTTTCATAACTTAAATTAAACAATTTTCACTAGCTGCAGCTGGTTCAGAAAATAAAGTCACTGTACCCAGCCTGCCCTGGCCTTCCCTCCTCATTCCTTCCCCCAGCACACAGATCCATGAATAAGTTAAATCTCATTAGGCCACTTCTGAAAGGTTGCTGACCCCTGCACTGAAAGGTAAGATCTGCATCTTAATTTATTTATTAATGAAGCTGCTGTAAGTAGGACTATTATTGACTTTTAAAAGTATCACCAGCACTCGGACCCGTACATAGAGGCGAATAAGTCAAATCTCAGCACTCCACCTCTGAAAGGTTGCTGACCCCTGCCCTAGTGCATTGCCTAGGAGCCGGAGATATGCGAGCCCTTTCAACTGCTTCTATTCAAAGGGTTTGTGCTTGCTGGGCAGCTGCCAGGTAACAGGTTAGCAGGGTGACCAGGAGCTGCCAGCCATGTTATGTGAATTCTAAGCCTCCACCCCAGACAACTCTGGGAGGAGGCTAGCCCCCAGTACCTCTCTCCAGGTCCCTTCCATTGGCCAGAAGTCAGGGGGCTGGGACCCTAGGTCAATCAAAGCTCCCAGCAGGGTAGTTCTCCTGTGGCCACTTCCGAAATTTGTGAAGTGCCCTCACTTCCAAAATTATTGCCCACTCCTGCCCTACACCATCCTATATACTGCTGCAACAATACCAGATTTGAGGAGGTCAAGAGCAACAAGTTAATCAAATGCAACTATCAGGAAGTTTCTATATTAGACAAGAGATCCCTGCTCACATTTGTGCCCACATTGCAGCTTTGTATCTCGTTTACTGGATAGGTTTTAATAAGCAAGTAGAATCCATAGGGTGGGATCTATACTATTGTAAAGATTTCAAACATAAGATGTTTAGACAGATATCTGTGAGAGTTATTACATTAATATGGCCTTTCCTTTACTTTGGTCTTTCAGGCTCAAGTTTCCCCATGTTTGTACTACCGGGAAATACAAAAATCCTCTCCAGTTGAAGCAGAGGAAGAGCCGATCTCACATGTTGAGCATGAGGTCAACCACAAGCCCAAAATCTTCAGGCTGGTGAAGGGTTCTAGTGGATTCGGCTTCCGTTTACATACAAACAAGAATATGCTCACACAGTTCAAAGAGGTACTAACCTAGGGCTTCTAGACTGGGAGAAGCAGGAGACACCAGAAGGGAGAGTATGGGCTACAATTAGACATCCATTTCCTTCATTCTGTGCTGTGACTGCACTTGGAACAAGTCATTCTAAACTATATGTAACAAAAAGGCAAGGTTTGTCCTATGTGCTCTTGGCGGATAAAGAGTTTTAGTCCCTGAACTCAGGATAAAGTCATATCCCTAGAGGTGAAAGGGTGATCTTGTGATCAAGGTACAGGAGCAAGAGTGAGAAGACTTGGGGTATACTCCTAGCTCTGCAAGATTTCTGTGGTAAAATGCATAACTTTTGTCTCTCTTTTCTCTCCTTCGTTAATACTTATCTAACCCACAGGGGTGCAATATTAAATGTAATGTTTGTAAAGGATCTGAGTCTGACAAGATACTATAAAAATGTAAAATACAGCAAACCATTCTCTCATTCCCTAAGCACCACAGTTAGCACGAGTCCTAAGCCTCTTCCCCACAAAGTCAAAACCCTTTATAGGACTATTAATAATATATATATTGGAATATGTTATGGAACAGACCTTTCTCCAGATAAGTTTTGCTCAAATTATTTTTTTCTAGTCTGTAGTCTACCCCCTGTATTAGGAAAAAAACCACATAACATTCATTCTCTATTTATTATACTTGGGTGTTAATGCACCTTCAATGGTACTGTGCTGGCATCACAGCTTGAGAGCCTGTTGTTTACAGATACAGAAAGGCGGGCCAGCTGACACAGCAGGACTGAAAGTAGAAGACATTCTGGTGGAAGTGAACGGCGTGAACATATTGAATGAACCCTATGACAAGGTTGTAGCAAAAATCAAAGACAGCAGTGACAGCCTGATGCTACTGGTGTGCAGCAAAGCAACTTATGAATACTTTAAGTCTCAGAATATTCCAATTACTGCCCCTCTGGCAGATCAGCTCTGTGACACTACTGATCCTCCTGCTTATACAGAGGACCCACCCACAGAGCCAGAGAGCACCTCCTCAGAACCAAGAGACAGGGTAGGTAATCTTGAGGTAACCAAATCTTGGGGAGCATGGGGTGGGGAAAAGAACCTGAATAAGACATTATATTCGCTTGACGTAGGAACTGTGAATTCTATTTGTATTCTGGATTTACAAAATCTGATCTACAATAAATAGTATGCAATGGCACAAGCCTGGTTAGAGAGGATAGAACTGCCTCCTTTTCCTAAGCCACACCAGAATATCTACTGGATCCAGGGAGAAGAGAAAGAATGTGTGTTTGTGTACATGTGCCAATGTTAGAGAGAACATAAAGAGCGAGTGGAGATACTATGCTGTTGCAAGTAGGTCTACCAATATAGCATTCATTAATGTAAATGAGAATGACATCATCAGGAATCCTTTGTTCACCCACAGGCAGCACAGGCCACAAACAGGTTTTAAATACAACTATGAGCATGGGGAAACCATGGGAAACATTCTAAAATGATGCAGACTCTGGTGGGCATGGGATGGGTACACTGTGACAAATTGTGACCAACAAAGGTCCCAAGAAAAATACTGGTGCCAGTAACAAGAGTTTGACACTTGCTATTGTCAAAAAAATGATACCTCTATTCAACTGCTCTGACTCCTGTGTGGATTCAGAGTTTTATCTACTTTGCTGTGAAAAATAAACAAGCTTTTACTCCTGTTCATTCAGAAGAGACACCACGGCTAGGGAGGAACAAACTGGATTCTATTCCTCCACATGTATTATCCCCAGAATTGTTAACTAAGGCTTTGTCTACAGTAAATAGAAGATTGCCACTACTGTGACTGATTTTCCGGAGTTCGATTTAGCGAGTCTAGTTAAGACTCGCTAAATCAAACACAGAGGGCACCCCCACTGGCATCCAGTACTCCTGCTTTTGTGAGGGGTAAGGGAAGCCGACAGGAGCGTATTCTACATACTTGGAGTTGGGTACCTTAAGCCAAGCTGCCTGGTCTAGTGTAGACGTGTCTTAAGTTCCAACTGCAGATTCTTCCAATGATGTCTTACATCCCAGGTTGGATTTTCAGAGCTATAGTTAAACCCTTCTTTTTATCTGTGACCTTGGTTGATTTGATAGGGAAGTTGAGCAAGCACATGGAACTCCCACTAGACAATTTAGTTGCTTTGTAAAGTGCACTTAGAAGAATAATTCACTAACTCCCCATTCAAAGGCAAATACCTAGTGGGCATAGGTTTGGAAGAGACTGACAGTGGCATGAGGAATCTCTATCATAGACACGTTAGCTGCAACCTTAAAATACTAAATTTCTACTTACTGTTTTTCCACAGGCTAGCTCATCCTCCTCCTCCTCTTCCCTCTCAGTAACTTCAGCAGAAGAGGATGAACACACCCAGTTATGAGGCACACTACAACAAACTAATCAAAGAGACATCTTCCAAGACTTAAAAAAAGTTCTCTTCCTCTGAGCGGTCTTTGTTCTTTCACTTCTCAGAACCACACTATGTTATGAAACTTCACACTTGTGAGGGCTGGAACAGTAAGTTCCTTCTACTGAATTTTTCCTGAAAAGGAACACCCCACCCCCACTCCCACTTACCTAATGGGAGTTTATTGGCCTTCTGCCTGGAGAAGTGGACAGTTCTTTACTTCTTATATTGCTCTGTAAAAGCTTAAATGACTAATAAGGAATTTCTGCCACTTTATAGGGGGGAGGAAATGTGATTCACAAAACAATAAGTATTGTGGTCTTTTAAAAACAAGGAAGATCCTAAATATAAAAACTGATTTCTCATATTCCCCACAAAAGACTTTTTTCCTCTAATCAAAGCCCATCAGCTAAATCATTGTGAACAACACTCCTTCCACTTGTTAAAAAGCTGTAGATATTGTCCATTCCAAACAACCAGTTAACTTAATTGTTTGCTGGCCAGAAGCTACAAACATCATTCTCTCCATGCCTCTCTTGTAGCTCAGATTCTACAGTATCTGTAATTAATATGTAGTCTGTTTGACTACACGCCAACATCTTGTCACTAATCAATGAAATATGAACCGGCTCTGTAGTACCAACAGTATATGCTGTACCTCCTTGCTGTAAACTTGAGACAAAGCATAAATAAATCAGAGTGGCTATTTCTCTTTCCTGGGTCTTACACTCCTGCTCTTATGTACACTCCACAAACAGCTTTGAAATGAGCAAGATCTAGGAGAATGGTTTTCAGTAAGCTATACGTTTATTTGCATTGGTGAAATTTGCCATAGTAACTTGCATTAAGTCAACAAGGGGCATGAACTGATATAGCCTATATAGGTTGGTGGGGAACCCAAAATTTCCAGTGTATAATGTAAACTTGTTATAGCTGCCATCTTTGACTTCACATTAAACTCTAAGGGACAGTAACACAAGGCATGGACTCTAATTCATTATGCCTTAAACGGTAACAAAGGACTGACTTATACTAATCATACAGACCTCGCCTGAATCCCAAAGCATTTCCCCTTTTGCCAACAGTGACACATTCACACACTTGCTCATCCACATTAAAGTCTCTGGGACTGACACAAACAACTGTGATGCTAGTGTGAGGTATTACAGAAGCTGATTTAATTAAACAGATTCAGACATTCTGATCCAGAATCAACATCCTCCAACTCTGGATTAAGACTGATTTGTTATTAAATTAAAATCATGTTTCCTCGGTGCCTTCTATGCAGAATTCTTCTACCCGTGATTTTAAGAGGCCTCTCCTCAGACCATCCTTTGCAGTTTTTTCAATATCAGAAGATACCACTGTCCCATGGAATGTCCTATTCCATGGCCCTCAGTTGTCCTCCACTATTCTCCCACTTCTGCTGTTTGTTCAGCTCATGGCCCCCTCCTCTCAGGATGAACCATATAGCTTCTAAGAGCAACTGTGAAAGTCAGAACAGACTGATATATTATCAGACCACAGCTGCCCTTCCACTCTCAAAATCCTGTCACCCTGATGAGTTGCAGTAGTCCACCAGAAGTGATTACAGAACAGTAGGCAGAACTGGAATAGATTCAGAGTGCCATGTGCTTCTCTGGGGCCTGTTTATGTGCCAAGTAGAGGAAAAGGATGCTGGAGAGAGCGCTAACCAGGAATATCACATCAAACCAACGATGATAGAAGTTGAACTGCAGCTCCCCCAAGACTTCTGTAATGATAGTGCGATACTCTGGGGGCATGCTCATCCGGATTAGGAGCACTGAAGAGACGAAGTACATCCCCTGGAGATAAGATACAGGAAGTACATCAGTTATCCAATCCATGGGTGGCTATACTGCTGAGATGGGACAATAAGACAAAAGCTCACTACCTGCTCTGGATACTCACCATGATCTGTGCCAACAACAGAACAATAACATTGGAGGACTTGCTGCTGGAGATGGCATAAAAGAACTGTAACAGAGGGGGAAAAAGTACTGAAAATTGGATTAATCACCAGACAAGTTTGTGCTCCTATCTATAGGAGCATAGAAGTAAAACATGCTCTAATCATTCCCCTTTAGTCCTAGAAACCAGCACTGAAGAAAAAAGACATGTTTCCTAGATGTGTATGTACACCATACTTTTCAAACAGTACACACCTGGACCTTGACCCCAGCAGAGCTACAAGTTAAGCATCTTTACATGGGTCCCACTAACCCAGCTACTAATACTGCATGGCCAGCCAGTGTGGAGAATCAAGTTTAAAAAAAAAAAAAACATTCTAACCAACATACCACTAAGCCCAATTTACAGGTCAGCATCAGGGTCACCCTGTTATGTGTTGTAACAATTAGCCCCATGGTTATATAAAAGAATTAATCCTCTACCTGGCTCCCCAGAAAAAGGCAGCTGTTTAAATGAAGCAATGCAAGAACTCTTAATCACCATTCAATACCCAATACGAAGAAATCAAGGCTGCCATATCACTGTTAAGCACTGTTACACTTCCTTTCAACATTTCCTAATCTTTCTTCCACTAACAGTAAAAACAATGGAATGGTTCATATAAACTGCCCACGGGCAGCAACCAGGGATTTAATCACTAGATATGTTCTGAACAGTTACAAAGGCTGCAGATTAAAATGTACAGGTAGCCACTTTTGGGGGGGGGGGGAGGAGGGTGTCTAGTGCAGAGTGAGTCTCACAGATTATACTAAGGATTTTAAAATATTTTATAATACTATTTAGAACCTCAACATCCATACTATCCTTCCTCAGCTTGGACTGGAGGCACTTACAGACTATGCATTACATTTAGTAACTGAAACTGATGAAATAATTCTCAACAGGACCAGAAAAAGTTATCCTCCCCTTCTCCTCTAATTCCGCCACAGATAATGTTTTTCTCCATCCCACTCCTTGCAAGAATTTCTATCCCAGTTCTCGATGCCCTATTTGTCCACTAACTGAATATAAACCAAAGATCCTATATTTTGTACTGAAGGTTTATACCACTGGTTTTCAACTGGGGTCCAAAAGCTATGTTTCAGGTTTCCAAAGTGGTCCGAGCTTCCATTCAAGATTATTTAGGGATCCACATATGAAAAAAGGTTGAAAATTTCTTGTTTACATAATACGCTCTTGACTGTGATAGAAATAGATACAAGCTCTCTTGGACTACTGTTGCATAAGAGGGCCCTAGCCAGCCATACCTTTGTGAGTGTAATCAATAAGCCCCTGATGGAGGTTACGATGATTATTCCAACGAGGATAAAGGAAATGTGCTGAGACCAGAATTTTACCTGCACCAATAGAAAAAGGAAACAGTTAAATCCCTGGAGTGATGCAGATAAAGAATGTGTGGGGATATGCACTTAACAGGATCTCTGAATTCACATACCATGCAGGTATTCACCATAGGGAAACTTACATACCAGTATATATTCTCCAGGAAGGAGACATAGACGGGTACTTTCATGTGCAAGTACTTACTCTACACACATGGGAAATGAATAGATCTAGCTTTTATGGACCTTAGGGAAGGAAAAGACAATTACCTGTTCTCGTAACTGGTGTTCTTTGAGATGTGTTGTTCACATTCACTCCAATTCAGGTGTACGCGTGCTGCATGCACAAACATCGGAAACTTTTCCCCTAGCAGCTCCTGTAGGGTCGGCTGTGGAGACCCCTAGAGTGGCACCGCTATATCAGCACATATATTCCACTGCCGACCCTACCCTCCCTCAGTTCCTTCTTGCTGGCTACTCCGACAGAGGGGAAGGAAGGTGGGTATTTGAATGGACGTGAACACCACATCTCAAAGAGCACCAGTTATGAGAACAAGTAACTGTCTTTTCTTCTTCGAATGCTTGTTCACACTGATTCCAATTCAGGTGACTCCCAAGCTGCTACCCCATGGAGGTGGGGTCAGAGTTTAGAGACACTGACTGAAGGACTGCCCTGCCAACTGCTGCGTCCTCCCTGGAGGATTTACTAATTTTGTAATGGGCCATGAATGTGTGAATCAAAGACCAGCTAGCTACTCTGCAGATTTCCTGCAAGGGGACATGTGCTACAAAAGCCGCAGATGACGCTTGGGTCCTGGCTGAGTGGCCTGTGACTGGAGGGGGAGGAACCCCAACTAGGTCATAGCAGGTGCGTATGCAACACAGTATCCAGGATGAGATGCACTGAGTGGAGACTGGATCTCCCCTCATCCATTCTGCTATAGCCACGAACAGCTATATGGATTTCCTACATGGCCTGGTACGGTCAATGTAGAAGGCTAAAGCCCTCCTTACATCCAGTGCATGCAATACCCTCTGCCTATTATTACTGTGAAGCTTAGGGTAAAATCTGGGAGGAAGACCTCTTGCGACAGATGGAAATGGGAGATCACTTTCAGCAGAAAAGCTGGGTGCAGCCTAAGCTGCACTTTGTCTTTATGGAAGACCGTGTATGGTGGGTCTGAGGATAGGGCCCTGAACTCAGACACTTGTCTTGCTGATGTGACCGCTACCAGGAAAGCTACCTTCATAGACAGATGCAGCAAAGAACATTGAGCCGTCAACTCAAAGGGTGGACCCAAAAGTTTATTGAGCACCAGATTCAAGTCCCAAACAGGTACAGGTGGATGACAATATGGATATAACCTGTCCAACCCCTTTCTGAATCAAGTCACTGTGGGGTGGCCAAACAGGGAGTATTGGGAACAACCAGGGTGGAAAGCAGACAACGCCGCCAAGTGCACCTTGGTTGAGGAGGGTGCCAGTCCCTAATATCACAGGTGCAGCAAGTACTCCAAACACCACTGGGATGGGCGCCTGCCCCGAAGACACATCCCATTCCCCACACCACTTAGAAAACCTTTTCCATTTGGCTAAATACGCCACTGGTAGAGAGCTTTCTGCTGCCCAATAAGACCTCCTGTATCTGGGCTGAGCACTAAAGCTCCAACAGATTGAACTATCCGGCTTCCACACTGTTAGATGGAGGGAGCACAGATCTGGGTGTCTGAGGCACCCCCGACGCTGCATCAGGTCAGGGTACAGGGGAAGGGTTATTGGGATTTCCACCGACAAATTGAGCAGGGTGGAAGACCAATGCTGACAGGTCCATGCAAGTGCCAACATATTTAGACGGACCCCATCTCTTCGAGCTTCCCAATCTATCAGGGGAACTGGGAGAAAAGCATACAGGAGAGGTGCCTCCCCCAGTGGAGCGCAAACGCATCTCCTGTGGAACCCTGATAGTGATTCTGGAATGAACAAAAGGCTAGGCATTTCTTGTTTTCTGGGGTGGCAAACAGGTCTAAACGGGGAGTCCACCACCTTCAGAAGATTGATCTTATCACGTCTTCCCTGACCAACCACTCATGGATCATAAAGGTCCTGCTGAGGGCGTCTGCCAACAAGTTCTGTAGCCTTGAGAGGTACTGGGCTTCGAGATGGATACTGTGTTTGATACAATAGTGCCATAGCCTCTGTGCCTCTTTGCACAGGCGAGATGACCGTCTCCCCCTCCACCCCGTTTGTGTATATAAAACATCGCAGTCGTATTGTCCGTACACATCGATACGCACTGGCCCTGCATCTGGATTCAGAACACCCGGCATGCCAATCTGACCACTCTCAGTTCCTTCACATTGATGTAAAGACTTGTATCCGCAGGGGACCATAGTCCTTGCGTCCTTAGGTTGCCCAGGTAGGCTCCCCACCCCACGTCTAATGCATCCGTCACCAGAGTCAAAGTAGGATTTAGAGGAGCAAATTGTATGCCCTCCCACCACCTGAGGGACTCCAACACCTTCTGGGGAATGGATACTACCATGTCCAGGTTGTGACATACAGGCACATAGGCCGAAGCAAGCCACTCTTGAAGGGGCCATAGATGTAAATGAGTGCATCTCTGTGATGGCGCAAGTCAGGGTTCCCCCAATCCTACACCCCCGTAGCAGCCAGAACAGTCTCCACCAGCCAGAAGTATAGAGAGGGGTTTATTGATTTTCCAGAATACAGCACAGCATAGACGTGATGTGGCAACAGGAGGGGGGGCTAGGATGCCCCATACCCCTTAAGGCGGGGTGCCTGAGCCCCTAGTCTCCAAGCCCCCTCCCTAGGCTGTCTCCATCATGTTTCCAGCCCCAGACTAACTCTTCCTCCGAACACTCACTTCCCTAGTTCCCTCGCTGCCCCAACTCGTCTGACCGGTTGGGTCTTTGTCTACACGACTTCGGCAGCCCACCTGCTGGACAGTGCTCACAGGCAGAGGCCATTAGGGGTCACTCACAGCCCACAACCCAAGCACAGCAACCAGCAAGGTACTGACACATCACCACAACATCTGGGTGAGTCAGTGGGAATCACACATCACAGCGTAGGGGGACACCGGGATACAGAGCAGACAGCACCCCCACTACGCCACAATCTCACCATATAACAACATGACACCATGCGGCTTATGAGCCTGAGACACGTCTTTACAGTCATGTTAAGATATCACATGAGGGAGTCTATAAGGTAATGCTCTGGGCCATGGACTCTGGCAGCAGAGCCTTCCCTTGCATCACGTCCAAGGTTGCCCCTATAAACTCTATCCTCTGCACCGGGGTCAACACTGACTTATCCTTGCTGAGGATACCCAGTGCTTCAAAGAGCTCTAGGGTGAGGTCTATGTAAGTCATGAGTTGAGGTCTGGAGCAGGCCTTTATCAGCCAGTTGTTCAGGTAAGAGAAGGAAGGCTTCCTTTCGAAGGAAGGCTGCTACAACTGCCATACATTTGGTGAACACTCGTGGTGCCGAGGAAAGGCCAAAAGATAGTACCGCAAAATTGGTAGTGTTCCCCCGCTAATGTGAACTTGAGGTAATGCCTGTGACAAGAAAGGACTGAAATATGGAAATATGCATCCTTCATGTCAAGGGCAGCGAACCAGTCTCCCGGATCCAGACAGGGAATTATAGTGACTAGGGTGACCATCCTGAACTTCATTTTTTGCATAGAGCGGTTGAGTTCCTTAGATCTAGGATAGGCCTTAGGCTGCCCTTTGCTTTTGGGATGAAGAAGCAACGGGAATAAAACCCTAGGGACTTCATGGTTGCCCTGGAGTCCTTGAGGGAGTGTAGTTTATTGTCAGTCTGAGAACTGGCTACTACCCTCAAATGGTAAGTCCTGCAATGTAGACTGGACCTCGGGGGGGGGGGAGGGGCCTGATGTCTGGAGCCATGCAGACAGGCGCATGGCTGCTCCCGTTGAGAAGGTTCATGCCACTGAGTCCGCAGTGTTTAGGGCTGCCTGGAGAGGTTCTAACCACTGTGCCGTTCTCCTCTAACAAGGCACTGAACTCCTGCCTATCGTTGTGGGACAGCCTCTCTCTAAACTTTGCTAGGGCGTCCCATGACTTGAAGGTATACCTGCTAAGGATCACTTGTTGATTAGCGATCTTCGGCTGTGGATCCCCTGTTGAGTAGACCTTCTGTCCAAACAGGTCGGTCCTTTTGGCCTCCTTTGACTTGGGGGCCAAGGCCTGCTGCCCCATCTGTCCCTCTTGTTGACTGCTGAAACTCCTATCGATGACGGTGGGAGTATAAGAACTCATAACCCTTGGGTGGGACAAAGTACCTCCTCTCAACACCCTTAGCTGCCGGAGGAATAGAGGATGGGGTCTGTCACAGGGTCATGTCATTCAACTGTATTGTCTTTATGAATGGCAGAGCCACCCTGGGCGGCCCCTCATGCGAGAGGATGTCTACCATTGGATCCTCGAGTTCCTATATCTCCTCCAATGGGAGGTTATTGTTCTGTGCTACCCTGAGCAGTAACTCTTGATATGCCCTGTGGTCCACAGGCGGGGACCCCAATATGGAGGTGCCTGCCACTGCTTCATCCGGGGAAGACGAAGAATAGGGCTGGGCCAGGGCAGTGTCTTCCACCGGTGCCTGGGCTCTGTCTTCAGGATCCACCCAATGTCCTTTCCCTGGTGGCTGTTCTCTAGCCTCAGGAGGTGGGCTGTCCCCTCTAGGTGGACAGGACTCCGCGGAATGCGTCCTGAGGGGAATGGGATCTGCAACTCATGGACACCAATGAGCAAGGAGCGCCCTGGGACTGATGGTATGCCCAGGGGGTCCAGAAGGGCCATTGTGCTGGTGGTGGCCAATGCTGTTGCCATTGTACTGGCTGGTCCCTTGCACTGCACCAAGAGCGGCTGCGCCAAGACCTGCACGACACCTGATTCGACTCCAATCCCAACTGGGACGACTGCGGCAGTACCGATGATGCCGGTGCCGAGTTACAGGACCGTGTCTGGGATCCCGACCAATACGGAGGAGGCCTGGAAGGGGAGCGGCATCTCAAGCTCCTAGATTGTGACCTTAACCTGGAGACCGATCTCTGCGCCGAATGCCAGTGTAGTACTCAGTGCCAGACTCTCTCGTTGTGCCGGCGGCGGGGAACATTGCGCCAGCAATGGAGGACCCTCGGAGGAAGAAAAGCCCTCCCAGAACCTCTCAGTGGACTCTGGTCGATGGAGCATAGCAGGCTTCCCCCTTGAATGGTGCAGTCCCTGAGGTGCTGGTGGTTTTGTCTCGCATCGTGGACACCTCGGCCTCTTGAGATTTCTATCAGGTCTCTGGTCGCTTCAAAAGTGTCCAGCATTGAAGGGGAGTTTAAGACCTGCACCGGGCTCATGTCTCTCAGTGGGTGGTCATGTGCTGGATTCGACAGCCCTGGAGTCAGAGTCAATGGCAAGTCCTGGACCTCCCACACCAGGGATGTCCTCCGGGCATGGTCCTGTCTTTGCTGGGGCCTGTGGGGGGACCTGCCTCTGTCCTCTCTCCTGCCCCGTAGCGCCGGAAAGGGGGATTTATGACTTGGCACTGTTGTTTTTGGTGCTGGGAATCCCCAGCACCAAGAATCTTCAGCCGTGTCTGGCTTCTGCACCGTGTCTCTCACAAAGGCTGGGGCGCTGCACACCAAGCTGGCTCCCGGGACTGATTTTTCAGTCTGAGGGGGTTTTAGCACCGCCTCCATCAGGAGCTGTTGGAGCCAATGCTCCCTGTCCTTTCTGGTGCAGGGCTTGAAACTTCTGCAGATTCTGCACTTCTCAGTATGGTGTTCTTCACCCAAACAGCAAAGGCACGCATCGTGCGGCTTGCTGTTGGGCATATGGCGCTTACAATCTGCACATGCTTTAAAGTCTGGAGTGTTAGGCATGCCCCGGCACCCCAGGGGGCTAAACACTTGAGAACTTGCTCACTGTTCTTTTATTTGCTTGAAGATCCTTATCATGAAACCAAGCTGAAGACTAGGAAAATGAGAGATACTACTAGGGACTATGCACTTGCTAAGCAAAAGCCAACTACAGTTCCAACATCGCCATGGATGGTAAGAAGGAACTGAGGGAGGGTAGGGTTGGCAATGGTATATATGTGCTGATATAGTCGCGCCACTCTAGGAGTCTCCAAAGCCGACCCTATAGAAGCTGCTAAGGGAAAAGTTTCCGACATTCGTGCACACGGTGCGCATACACCTGAATTGGAATCGACATGAACAAGCACTCAAAGAAGAACTGGGTGTTCAGATGTGAATATTTATAAATACAAAAGAACACACATTATATGGTATATAAAAGTAACTGCCAGTGTTTCCATTTCCTCACAATACTGAGGTGAACCACTGCCCTCTTCTGGGTAGATGGTATAAGACTGCAGCAAACAAACAGAGGGGATTATTATTTTAGGAGGGGCTGGTAGCCCCATTTATTAAAGTTGACCAACATATTTCATTATAAGAAATTTGTTATAACTTTGTCAAATTTTAATTATTTGGGCTAAAGTCTCCATGGAAGGTGTCTCCCTCAAAAGTCCAAAAACTTTCAGTCCAAACAATTCAACCAAGAACAAGGATGGGGAAAAAGACATTGTTTTAAAAAATTAAAAAATTCTAGGGACCTTTTATTTGAAAAGCAGTAGAGCCCCAATACGTAGGAGTAATTTCGGAAGGAGTGACCTTTGTGGTCCAGAACGTGCCTTTTGACATCCTTGTGAAAATCCACCCAAATGTGTCCAAGTTACATAAACCTGTGGAAAATTGCAGGCTACAAAGATTGGTGGAAATTTGCTAGAATGCCATTATGTTCCCTGCCTAGTACATTCTTACTGAAAATGCTCCAGCCATAGTTCAGCAGGACTTTCCCTGCAACTGCAGCTCTTGAGCTGCTGAGGTTGTGCCGGGTGGGTGGATGAAAATCAATTATATTTTTTAAAACAGATTTTTTTAATTATTGTTTAAATTCTAATAAGTTTTTCTTTTTAAAAATAAACCTGATTCAAATAAAAACTGAATTTAATACACACTGCATTAAGGCCTAACCTTCTAAAATTTATTTGTAAATGGAAAATATTTTAGTAAGAGACATTTACATATCCAAAATATTTAAGATTGTTTTGTTAATATACATTCATATGCTGTTTTGTGTATTTAAATAATTTCCAGTTGCCATCCTAATGCAGCTTGATACCAATGATTGAGCAAAAAGTTAAATATATAGTAAACAAGTAATATATCGTTCACCATTTTAGCATACTAAAATATAGAATTAATAAGAATCTAAAAATATTAAGCTATGTAATTGCTTAAATAAATGTATATATAGTATTGTAACCTTCCTAGGTAGCAAAAAGGCATATTGAAACTAGTGTTATATACAGGGATATATTTAGTTGTAAATCTACATTTTAATGATTATATCACCCAATGAGAATTACCTTCCTTTAGAAAATATCTGAAGTACAAATGGAAAAGTTGATCAAAAATTAATTATTAAAATAGAGACTTTCCACTTGGTGATTTAAATTGCCTTGAGGTTCAGGCTCCTAAACTGAGATCAGGGAGCCTGTCTCTACTGGGCTCTCAATTATTCCTCTTTTCTCCTCCCCAAGCTGGTCCAGGAAGCCTGAGGGAAGAATGGGGGAGAGAGTGTACCAGGCAAAGGGAAAAGAGAGGAGAAAAGAGAATATGATCAAGTAACTACAGACCGTACCAGAATGCACATGCACAAGGAAGCTGAATTAAGTCAGCAGAGACAACCTTAATGCTGGCATTTCCTAACTTTTGTGTGCTTTCACACCCTAAAACATGACCTTTTAATGTAGTTTTGCATGTGTAATTATTTTTATGGCACCAGAGAATTTACAAGAGAAAAAAAACTAATATAGAAACTGTGCAAGTACACACATTACTATTCATACAGAATGCTCGTTGTAAATATTGTCTATCCAATGAATAAACTAACAGACAGTAAATTCCGCAGCTCAGAGACTATTTATCTCTTATTCACAGCTGAGTATATTTGTCCATCCTTATTAACAAATGCTAATTTAAGTCCTCAAACATCTATTCACATGAGCTGTAAATTCAAACAGAGTATGTGCACACACATTGTTCACTGTGCCCCTTCACATTTTGACATGTCAGGGACAGTCACTTCTATAGTGCCTTCCACTGAAGTGCTCTGTAAACAGTTAATGAAGTCTCCACATTCCATAAAACAGGTATTATTCTAAATTTATGGATGGGAAAACTGAGGCTTATAAGGGTTAAGCAACTTCTCCAAGGACACAAGTCAATGGCAAAGTCACAAACAAAAATCCAACTCTCCTGACTCCCAGTTCTCTGCTCAAACCATGAATTTCTGCTTCGTGTTACAAACCACCACGTATGGTAATAACTCCATTAAGATGGGGCGAATGGAATGCTCGCACATTATGAAACTGTGCCATCAAAGCTCAAAAGACCCTCTCCTCCCTCTAGGACAGGGAATGCAGCATAGAGAGCTACTAGCATGTGCTAGGTCTGTTCTGTGGACAGTAGATTTCCTCCAGCATTAACTTAAATAGAAACATGGTTAAAATGATGTGCTTTCTTAAGGTGATACCCACAGGATAATGCTGCATTATATCCATCTCTAGCAAGGGGATAGGTGTGGACTTGGGATATCATAAAAGATACTTGCACAGACGAGTCATAACTTTACGGCGAGAGGAATGACCATTACATTTGCTAACGTGCTAACAATGTTAATCATAGAATCATAGGACTGGAAGGGACCTTGAGAGGATATCTAATCCAGTCCTCTTCTATACCCATGACAAGACTAAATATTATCTAGACTGACAGGTGTTGTCTAATGTACACCTAAAAATCTCCAATGATGAAGATTCCAAAATCTCCCTTGGCAATTTACTCCAGTGCTTAACTACCCTGAGATGTCCAACTTAAACCTCCCTTGCTGCAAATTAAGCCTATTGCTTCTTGTTCTATCCTCAGAGGTAAAGGACAAATGTTTCTCCCTCTTCCTTGTTATAACCTTTATATACTTGAAAAGAGTTAACATGTCCCTTCTCGGTTTTCTCTTTTCCAGACTAAACAAACAGAATTTTTTTCAGTATTCCCTCACACATCAAGTTTCTAGACCTTTAATCATTTTTGTTGCTCTTCTCTGTACTTTTGCCCATTTGTCCACATTTTCCTGAAATGTGGCACCCAGAATTGAACACAATAGCCCAGCTGTGGCCTAATCAGCATGGAATGTAGTGGAAGAATTTCTTCCCATGTCTTGCTTACACTTCTGCAAATACATCCCAGAATGGTGTTCACTTTTTTGCAAGTGTTACACTGCTGACTCATATTTAGCTTGTGATTCACTATGACTCCCAGATTCCTTTCCACAGTACTACTTCATAGGCAGTCATTTCCTATTTTGTATTTGTTCCTTCCTAGATAGAGTACTTTGCATTTGTTCTTACTGAATTTCATTCAAATTATTTCCAACTATTTCTCCAGTTTCTCCACATAATTTTGAATTTTAACCCCCCTCCCACTTACAACCCCTCCCAGCTTGATGTTGTCCACAAACTTAAAGTGTACTCTCTCTGTTATTATCTAAATCAGTGATATTGTTCACACTATTTTGTCCACACTGTGTTTCCCACATTAGAAACTGATGGAGAAATCTAAGAACCTTCTCACAGCACTGATAATCCCACCAGCTGCTCCCACAATATCAGTTCAGTTAATAATAGATAAAAATAGAAATTACTGATGGAAGTGGGGTTTTAAATGGTTCTCACATCAAACTGGATTCCCAGATAATTTACAGTGATCTCAATTCCTCTTGTGACTGGATCAGTCTTCCCAACTCGATCAAATACGATATTAATGGTTGCCTGCAAGAGAGAGAGCAGTGCATCAGCACTAAGGAATGTGATATACACAGCACAACTGTATCTATGACACACATACATGCCCTTTGTTCTGTATTTCATCACAGAACAGTCTCATAGAATTAATTGACAGTTTACAAATTATATAAAAGCACACAATGCAGTAAAAAACAGTTATCCCAAATAGATGCCAATTTCGTTCAAAGACTGCTTTCAAATGTCCTGCTCCTGGAAATAAATCTGGAAGAATACCCTTCAGGAGCAGGCAAGAATCTGTGTATAAAGTCTCACTATCCATATGTGTCAAACACAATCTAAACAAGGTGGAAGCCTCCAGGCAAAATGTTTATAGACAACAATATACAATATTTACGTACCATGAAGATTTTCCAGACACAGTAGATGGAGAAAAAGTAACCCAGGAAATTAAAGTATTTCCCCTGGAAAGTTTTGGAGTATTCTATTCTCTCCTGAAAGGGAATCGAAAAAACCAAAAACAATCCACACATTTAGTATTTTCAGGTTTAAATAAAATTCAAATGTATACGTTTTAACAATAACCAGTAAAAACAGCAATGACTTTGTCCTTCTACAGCTCTTGCCACTCAAGTATTTACAAACACTTTACATTTATAAATTTACCTCAAGTCCCATGTGAGACAGAGCTGTAACAGTAGCTCCTCTTATTATAATGGGGAAATTGAAGCAGTGACCAATTAAGTGCCATGGTATCATAGCTAATAAAGATCTGGAAAGAAAATACCTTGTCTCTATAAAGCCATGCCACATTAGGGATGTTAAAAAAAAACAGTTAAAAAGGTAACCGCATAACCATTAAAAATCCTTGTGGTTACACGTGCTGCAGGCTCTGCAATATAAAGCTTATACTGCATAGCCCGCAGCGTGGGGTGCCAGCCAGCTCCCCAGAAGCAGGGTCAGGAGCCAGCATAATGGAAACCGATCCATTTGAACAGTTACACTCTTACATCCCTATGCCACATCCTTACGTTTTAGCATTGATGTGTATTAAAATATATGAACTTTTATAGAACATAAGAACTCATCACCTCAGTACATTGTGAGGCCAATCTACAGAAAAAAAGACTAACTTAGGGCCTTATTAACAAGGGAACTGAGCACAGGCCCTTAGGTTACTCACTCTCCTCTCCCAAAACAGTTTGAGATTTCTGACCCGAGACAAGGTACATGTACCACCGCACATCTGAACTGGGGAAATGGGTTTGCCATCTGACCTTCAATATCTAAGAAACAAACTCTCCCAATATTGTGTTAAATCTGAGAAACCAGCTGCTGTTCTTGCTGTTTCCAGCTGAATGGCTTTAATATTTCTTCTCTGAAAACTTCCACTCAATGTGCAGCAGCGGTCAAAAAAAGCAAACAAAATGTTAGGAATCATTAAAAAAGGGATAGACAATAAGATAAATATCTTATAAATCCACGGTACTCCCACATCTTGAATATTGTGTACAGATGCGGTCGCCTCATCTCAAAAAAAGATATACTGGCATTGGAAAAGGTTCAGAAAAGGGCAACAAAAGAGATTAGGGGTTTGGAACAGGCGCCATATGAAGAAAGATTAAAAGGACTGTGACTTCTCATCTTAGAAAAGAGGAGACTAAGGGGGGACATGACCGAGGTCTCTAAAATCATGACAGATATGGAGAAAGTAAATAAGGAAAAGTTATTTACTTGTTCCCATAACATAAGAACAAGGGGTCACCAAATGACATTAATAGGTAGCAGGTTTAAAACAAACAAAAGGAAGTTTTTCTTAACACAGCGTACAGTCAACCTGCAGAACTCCTTGCCAGAGGAGGTTGTGAAGACCAGGACTTTAGCAGGGTTCAAAAAAGAACTAGATAAATTCATGGAGGTAGGTCCATCAATACTTATTAGCCAGCATGGGTAGGAATGGTGTCCCTAGCCTCTGCTCGTCAAGGGCTAGAAATGGATAACAGAAGAGGGATCACTTGATGACCTCCTGTTCTGCTTACTCCCTTTGGGGTGTCTGGTGTTGGCCACTGTGGGATGACAGCATACTGGGCTAGATGGACCTTTGGTCTGACCCAGTATGGTCGTTCTTATGTTCTGCCTACTCTGATAGTCTCGGAGAGGATGAATCAATCTGTCCATCAGACATCTGTACTAGCACTTTGAGCTGTACCTTGGTTGCATGCAGGTCAGCAGTTTCCAGGAAAAGCTGCCGACTCAACTCTTCCAATGCATCCACTTCTTGCTGGATAAGGGATAGATCTGGCAAACCAAAAGAGTCAAGGGTAGAATCCTGCAAAACAAACACCCTGAGGTTCCTCCATTCTGGGGCTCCCTACACAGACACAATTTCAGTTTAAACTGAACCAAACCCCCTCATGTGATACATTTCAAAGCACTCCATTATAACCACGCTGGGTAGCATACTCCCTTCAGCAGGGACGGATAGCTGTTCTCCGTATAACAATCAAATGAACATACACTACCAACTCTCTCTCAAAAACTGCTTTGTTTTATAACATCCCCATTCTTTACTCTCCACTAAAACTCGCTTGTGCAACTGGCCTTCCATCATCATCTGCAGGACTTCTGCTGAGAGTTACAGACTGGTTACCAATTCATTTGGATAAACTTCCACACCATCCAATACTCTTATGCTCCTTTCTGCTGGCCCAGGACCTTACCCATATGGCTCTAAGCAACATTCCCTGCCCCCGAAGCAGTTTGGGAGATTTGAATCTGAATGCTCAGCATAGATAGGTTGGCAATAGGTTTCTGTAATTCCCACTGTTTGCCAAATCCACCCAAAACTCTTCTCAGAGGATTCCTTTCTACCTTTTTCTCATCAACCCTCTCTCTACACCAACCCTTACCTGAGCAGATGTTCAATATATTTATTGTACTCTATTGTGAGCACTTTGGGGCAGAAAACGTTCCTTTGCTTTGTGAAGAGCTATGTGATATATTCATGCTGAACAACTGGCCTCCCCATCCTTTTTCCTAATTAAATACCATTTCTTCTCAGCAGGAAATAGCCTGGAGCCACATGGACATGAGAGAAAGGATACTTTCACTGCCAGGGGCCGATGATGTAACACTTTTTATCATTCCCCAGAAGCCAGTGGGTTTGTTGTGCACTTCCCCTCTTTGAAACATGATCCTGTGGGCCATTGCCATCCTGAAAAGAGAAAAGATTCAGTTCTCAGCAGAGGTGAAAGCAATTGAAATTTCTTACACCTACTGTTGTATTGTGCGCACACACACCCCCAGTGGGGGGGGGTGGGCTCAGAACATGACATGGGGGGGGGAGGTTGCGATACAACAGCACCTGTAAGAAATGTTAAAGGTGGGGTGGAGTGTGGGAGGCTCAGGCCAGGGGTTGGGAGGGGCAGGAGTCAGGGCAGGAGCTTGGGGGGGTAGAGCTCAGGTCAGGAAACTGGGTGTGGGGGGGTGCAGGAGTCAGGGTTGGCATGTGTGAGGAGTGGCTCAGGGCAGCGGGCTGGATTATATGTGGATTGGGAGAGTATAGAGGAGCAAGGGTACTATTTAGGGGGGCTGAAGATTCATACCAGGATGCTGCTTGTTGTTCTCTTTCACTCTTGGGAAGCAAGAGGGAATCTCACAGCGTGGGTCATTCACTCCTCTGCCCCCTTCACTCCCCAGCCAGGAGCGAGAGGAATGCAGGCATGCTGTGTGCTTTCCTCTTGCTCCCAGATGGGAAGAGGAACAGCAAGCAACATTCCTGTATGACTCTCAGTGGGAGGGGGCTTCAGCCTCCCCTACACTCCCTAAATGCTGTTCTGGGGAGCTTGGCACTCGGGTAGGCCCAGACCAGTGGAAGAATAGGTTTCCAGCCAGCCCCTTTAAGCTGTCTGACTGCCTGCAGCTTAGTAGGAAGCCCCTGGAGCCCAGCTGGGAGCATGCCATGCCTCCTCCTGCAGCGAGTGCCCCACCCAGCTGGCTCTTTCTTGCCAGAGCAGTGCATGGGGGTGTTCCAACTTACTGTCACCTCTGACTCTCAGAATAAGATGCATTCTGCTGCAGCCATTATAAAACTTACACAGTGCAGAGACACATCCCAATCATCCACCCAACCACCAATTCTGCTCCAAAATAGACATCTCACTCAGCTCAGGAACAAAATCCAAACCTAATTAAACAAGCTGCCAAGCTGTTCAGATTTCAACAACACAGAATGGACTCCACACCAATTAAAAATAAAGATTCAAATGGTGTCTCAATCATGTGACTTGTCAGCTTTCCATGTCTTTTTCCAGGTCATGTGACTTTCAGTGACCACACAACCCCTCAAATGCCTCTTTTCCATGGAACCTCAGTCACTATACAACTGTCTTCTCCCCAGAGCTATAAGGACTGGACCGAATACCATTACTGGGCTGTGAGACAAGCTTTCATAAAGCAGAATCATGTAAAGCCATTATGGGACTAGACTGTTTAATGCTTTAGACCAGGGCTACTCAACATGTGGCCCACGGGCCACATGCGACCCGCAGCCCATTTGTTTGCAGCCCGCCGTCTGGTTTGGGTTTACGTGGGGCTCAACAAGTGGCCCGCGGGTGGGTTCCTTTGAACATGTCCTCTACTGGGAACACACTCCACAATGGCAAGGCATCTCCCAGGTGGAGTGAGCACTGAAAGACACATGTGGATGGGCTGGCTGGAACAGATGGGAACAGGGTGTCGGCTTTTCTAGCCCCAGGAAGGAGGTGCTTTATGTGAAAGAAGCTATTTGCATATACTTGCATATATATTTGCATGTATATGCAACTACACTTAAGTTGAGGCCCTCAGCATGTGCTGTGAGTATCATTGTGGCCCCTGGGCTTCCAAAGTTGAGTAGCCCTGTCTAGACCATCTATACAAGACTTCAAGAACTGGTTCAAATACAAAAGCAGCTGCTGTATACTGTGCTTCATGCTCCTATTTAGACTACAACATAATCCCTATAATCACTGCTGTCTCCCACCCTCATTACTTCAACATTTTGCTTCACTGAAATGTGAGAACCACTTATCCAGACTTAAGCTGAAACCTATTCCTAGCACTGCCAATGCAATCTATGATTCCACTGTGTTTACTGGTCCCCTTTTTTGTATCCACAGCCAGTACTGCCACATTTGGCATCGAGCCCTTTACAAGGGCTTGATAATTATTAAACTAAAGCAGCCCTCCCTCCCAACTCAAAATATGGAGCCTTATGACACCTAGCACAGCACAGAGGAGAAGTTCTCCAGTAACAGAGAACCTATAACTATTTAATTCCTCCCTATCACAAAAATATATGGCTAGAAAGGACCTGAAAAGTCATCAAGTCCAGCCTTCTGTGCTGAGGCAGCACCAAGTAAACTTAGACAACCCCTAACATGCATTTGTCCAATTGTTCTTGTTCCCTTGACAGGGATACCACAACCTCCCTTGGAAGCCTATTCCAGAGTTTAACTACCCTTATAGTAAGAAAGTTTTTCCTAATATTTAACTTAAATCTCCCTTGCTGAACATTAACCCTGTTCCTTCAATGGAAATTGCTTGCTGTCTTCTTTATAACAGTCCTCAATGTTTCTGAAGACTTATGTCCCCAGCTTGGTCGTCTTTACTCAAGACTAAGCATATCCAGATCTTTAACCTTTCCCTCTTTTTTTTTTTTTTAATAAATCTTATATTTTTTTGCTGCTCTCCTTTGGAATCTCTCTAATTTATACACATCTTTCCTAAAGTGTGGTAACCAGAAGTGGACATAATACTCCAGCTGGGGCCTTATCAGTGCCAATTAGAGCAGGATAATGCCCCTAAGAAAGAACAATAGGGGTGTTTTCATCCAAGCTCTCTTCCACCCACTTCTAACATTGACAATTGTACAGCACATTTAATCCCAAATAATCTCCAATGTCTTTAGTGTCTAGATGCTATACTGTGCTAAAGTGAAATGCAGCCACTTCTGGGGTAAAGTGCAACCAGCACACAAAATTCTGCACAGCAACACAGGGAGTAAGGAAACATGTGGTCCAGAATACCCAAGGCAAATCCCAACTCATAAAAAGTGTGAGGGCTATTTAATGCCCACAAAGAAAAGGTAGGAACTCAAATTGTAAGACCAAATACTGAAAACCACACACAATCTGCATGGAACCCAATGCATCTACTTTGGAAGGAAGAAGAGCTGAGTTGCCCCTATTCATATTTTAAACTATAGTTTTAGAGAGTCTATGCAATTCAAACCCAAGGTGCTTCCATCATGAAAGATCTGCCTCTAAATGAATATCTTCTTGCATGCCTTGAGGCTGGGGTTTGATTAGTCTGTATGACTAGGCCTAAGAACAGCAGCACATTAGAGAACAATTTCTGAGCAAAACAAAAAGTGGGAAACCCATTTGCAATACTCGTCTATATCTGAACAGAAAGAGGCCATTGATAAGGGTTAATACAAGGCAGAGAGGCTGCTGGGACTTGCAACTGTAGAGAACAAATTGCAATTTTTCTGATTTTTCCCTCCAGTTCTACCAAACAACACTATGCTCAGATTAACAGAACTCTGTTTTAAGCTTTGCCTTATATGCACATCAAGTCCAATTATGTGATCCATACATCTGTCTGGAAAAACAAACAAAATCTCAGTACAGTAATTCCTCATTTAACAATATAGATAGGTTTAAGAAAATGATCGTGTTAAGTGAAAACGTGTTATGCGGGGTCAATTTTCCCACTGAAAATAATGGAAAAGGTGGGGGTTGCGTTTCAAGCAGTGGCGTCTGTTGGGACCAGGACATAAGGTTGGGGGAAAAATGGGACTGGGTTATAGCAGTCCCAAGAGGGGAGGTGTTTCGCTCTGGGGAAGGGAAGGAGGGGAGGGGGACTGGGTTGGAAGTATGCCCCTGTGACGGGTCTGCTGGGACCTGCACTGCGTCCGGCGAGGGGGGGTCGCCGGGGAACGGTGCGGCGAGCGGCGAACCCTCCGCCACTTTGCAGGTAGGCCGGGGAAGCCCCACGCAGCCGCCGGTGACGGGACGGCTGGGGAAACCCAGCTGCTGGCCTGCAAGCGGGGACGGAGGAGAGGGCAAGGAATCCGGCAAGGGGGAGTCAGTGGGGAACGGCGCGGCAAGCAGCAAACCCTCCGCCGCTTTGCAGGGAGGCGGGGGAAGCCCCGCGCAGCCACCGGCAACGGGCCAGCTGGGGAAATAGTGTTATTCCGGGGACGGTCGTGTACTTCAAAAAAGGTTCCCTAAAAAAAAATCATGCTATCGCGAAAACATGTTAAAGCAGGCACGTGTTAAATGAGGAATTACTGTATAGTCTTACTGTAAGCTCATAGCAATTTACATTTTATATCACAGGCAAGAGTTAAATATCAGGTGTTTACCACACTATAGATGCCATTTCCTAATAGTCTATGGGTGGCTCTGTATCCAGAATGTTTTCTTACTGGTGAAAAGCAGGCCTGATCTGGCCAGCAGCAAGTCCCAACCATCTCTACCAACCCTGACAGCAACATGGCAACCAGTGACTAGAGGTCCCAAAGCACTGTACTTTGCAGCTAAGATATTTGGATCAAGATGCAGCATTGTATGTAAACTCTGAAGGCCACACTTCTATACTATGAGAGCAACTATTAACTGTGTTGTGTAACAGTCAATCCACATTAAACCACTGGATTTTGGGTTTGATTAATTCTCTTCCCACTTATTGTCTGCAAAAATGTCTCTGCAATTACTGACTGAACCTTAGTTCACTAACAGGTTTTGGAATTTCTCCATCTTCTCCCTTTACAATTTAAATCAGATCTAGAATTTGAAGGGGAGTGACTGACACCCACATCAGTTGAATCAGCCTGCAGAGCAGTCAACTTGTGTTCCAGAAGCAGTTGTTTGGGGAGGGTGGGGGGGTTAACTCCCATTTCTTTGCTGTGCAAATTTGGTGCCAGGTTGATAATATAGGAGAGTGAAGTCCCCTGTAAATCTGCAGAATGGCTACAGCCAGATCTATATTAGGGATGTTAGCTAGCGAGTAATACAGGGGTGGGCAATAATTTTAATGGAGGGCCACTCCAAGATTTTGATAAGCGGAGCACCTCTGTGGAGGGGACACGGAGCCTGGGATGGCAGCTGGGGTACAGAAGGGAGCTTGAGATAGAGGACTGGGGTGCAGGAGGGAGTGTGGATTCTGAGAGGGAGATTGAGTGAGGGGGTTAGGATCTGAGACAGGGACTTGGGGTGCAGGATCCAGGAAGGGTTATGGATGTAGTAGAGGATTCTGGCCTGAAGAAGGTTTCTAGGAGGGGGTGCAGGGTCTGGGAGGGGGTTGTGACCTGGAGGAGGTGGGGAGAGGGGATACAGAGGATTTGGGTGGTGACCTGGGCCAGGGAGTTGAGGGGGAAGGAAGGGATGGGATGCCATAGGCAGGCTCTGGCTGGGAGGCACGCACTTATTATTAAGTAGTTTTTCCAGGTATTCTTATGTATCCTCTTAGGGTGGGGAGACAGTTTCAAAAACCAGCTGAAGATAATAAATTGTTTGCTCCTCATCCCTTAAATAGAATTTCCCAAGGGCGGGAACCCTTTGTTCAGTTCTCTCTCCCCCAGTTCCCTGCCAGAAGAATACAAAATTCAAGATGGATTCCAACACCAGGTGGCATGGTCACATGTCTTTGTAGAACCAATCACAGTTTGGGCTTATAGGATAAAACAGAAGTATTTACAGATCATTGTCTTGAGAACCAAACCATTACGTTCCTAAAGCGCCTCTAATGGCTTTCACTAGAAGACCTATATTAATAAACAGGTTTACACTTTATATTTCTAACTTCACATACAAGAATAATCCATACACACAAATATATTCTTGAACGATAGGTTACTTGCCCCATTTTGTAAAAAGCATATTTGAGTTATGCATGTTCATATCCAAGAATACATTTTCATTAAAAAATATGGGGGCATAATGTCATACTCACCTTTTCTTCTTGCTGATGATCATGTCTATGGTTTGGAGGAGACGACGTTCCAGGGCTAAAATATCTGCATCTGTCACATTTCTGAAATTTACACACAATATCCTTGGTACTCCACTCAAAAAAAAAAACCATGTGAATAATGACAAGCATGTCGGACAACAAATTGGAACTGAAGAGCCCACATTAAGAGAGCATACATCAGTGATGGAAAGAGTCTTGCATTGTAGCTGGGACAGCGAAAATCAGCAAGCTTGGGGGATAGGAGAGAAAGGACCAGAATGAAACCTGTGCAAAGTCCTAGGGGTACAGATATGGGAAGATGGAAAAATCTCAAGGAGTGTACAGAATAAAATTCCAAGAGGCTGTGGTTACCTGAGAAAGTAGGACATGTATGTGTATGGACAGTTGACAGCACCAAATCCAGAAAGCAGAGCCATGAGCGTCACACCAATCACACCCACGCGGCTGATGAGCTGCTCTATGGATAGGATTCCTGAGAGACACAAAACAATGTCAGTAAGGGATTACTTTTACTTCATTGCTTTATACTTTGGTATCCTTGTGAAATAATACAGCAATTATTTGATTACTTAGCCAAACTAACGGCTTCAGAGTCCAGGTGTCAGACGTATTTCAAAATGTATGAGGCAGGTGGTAGGGAGAAGAGGAAGAGAATGCTCTCCCAGGGAAGCACATGGAAAACTCAGGTTTTAAAATAGGACAGGAAACTAAAGCTAAACAGAGTCTGTAGGAGACTCTAAATCACTGGTCCAGAAGTGACTAGTTTTAGTCACATGATGGCTGTTTGGTGGTCTCACTTCACTTTCTGGCAGACATCTGTCCATGTTACCAAGTCCACTCACAACTAGCACTATATGGCAACAAAGGTATCATTCTCAGCAAAATGGCCAAGAACTGATGAAACTTCTAAGATCAAAACCAGCCCCTCACTTGCAGAAGTGAGCCCTCCATATCAGATCTGACACATGGGTATAGGACAGGGAGATGCTTATGCTGCTGTTGGCTCTGCTATAGCCAACTTATAGATACACATATTATCAGAGGTACTGCGGCAGATATTAAAATTTCCTGCAACATCCCTGGAAGATCTTATGGAATTACACTTACATATTATTGTGAGCAAGGATTTATGAGGGAGAGATGACAAATATTACAGCCTTGAGCACTACTTTTGAGGTCCATTGTTTCATCTGAATAACTATGATCAAGTTCTACTCCATGAAACAGGACTCCCTCAGCTCCTCAAGAAACTAAAACAACCTGGTAAATAAAGTGTCCGGAGGCTCACCAGGGGCGAACTGCCTGCAGGCTGCTTGGGGCATGTCTAGACTGCCTGCGGCTTTCGAAAGAAGATATGCAAATTCTTCCTGTTTTCGGAAGAGTTTTTCACAAAAAAAGCAGTCTAGACGCGGTTCTTCTGAAAAAAAAAAACCCACTTTTTCAAAAGAACCCTGTACACCTCATTTTTTTAGGAAGAAGGTTTCTTTTAAAAAAGGTTTTGGGTTCCCCCCCCCCGAAAGAACTGCGTTTAGACTGCCTTTTTTCCCCAAAAAAACTCTTCCAAAAATGGCATCGGAAGAAGATACGCAAATTTGTGCCAAATTTGCATATCTTCTTTTGAAAGCCGCAGGCAATCTACATATGCCCTTATTGCCCATCTCTGCAGTCACGGGTGCCCTCAAGGAACCATAGAGGAGGAATATAGGTGCAGTTGCCATGAACTGTGAGAGTCACTGACATTTTGTATTACTGCTAAATTCACACTAAAAATACTACTTCAATAAATATACACAGACTTAAGCTCTGCATTGCAGCCAATGCTGTTAATATTTTAATTTTAATATTTTAATCAAAAAATTATATTAAGTTTCAGTTGTCCTTCCCAATTTTCTCTTGCCAGTCACAAGCACACACCAGGTTTTCACAGGTATCTAGTATCATGGACTAGTAAACACTGCTCACCTTTGGGGAATGGGTTATAAAGCAGCAGCCACACACTGCACGTTTGAAGTTTATATGAACGTGAAGCCGAGGTGGCTGACAGCCAGACCACATTTCACGCTTCAGAGAAGGGAAATAAATGATGAAAACAATATGAAAGGGCCTTAACAAAAAGGGGCTGAGACCACAGTGTCATGTGAAGCCAATGCAGATTTACACCAGTTAGAGAACAATACACTGGCCTTTTGCCCCACATGTTCTGCCAAACCAAGCTCCTCCTGTAGTTTTAAATGGACACAAGCTACTTTCCCCCTACTCCTTAAATTGTTGTGCAATGTTGCTCTACACTACTGAAAAGCTGCTGTATTCAAACCCAGAGAACAGTGGATTTCAGTGGGGTGTGAAATAATCAGGCATTATTTCACAGAGATAAAAAAATGTTTTGGAATCATGGATTAAGGATCTCAGCTTTTACAGGGTCAGACCACACTGTTAATTTTCCCTTTCTTCTTTGGTCCTTTCAAGGATGGGGCTCACCAATGAGGGAGAATTCATCCATTAAGCATTGAAGGACGGACTCTACAGACATTCTTGTGCACAGAATTCTCTCATTTCAATAGAAGCTGGAGAACACAATGATAAATATCAGGCCTCAAGAATTCAATATTGACTATTCAGTAATGGCTGTTGATTTTTCTAAGTTTTCTTCTTCCATGGACTTGCTTTAACATTCACAAGAAAAGAAAGAGTAAACACGGTGATCAACATTTAAGTCTTACATTTTCAGTACTCCCAAATAAGCAGGAAAAGTATGTTAAGTTCCTCTGGATTCCAGATTTGCCCATCACTTCCTGACCTGCTAGATTTTTGCTGTTTTCAGGAAGGAAAACAATCAAGATGAATCAAGCAGTCCAGTTTGAACCTGTGTTGCGGTGACGTTAAAGGTTCATGGGGGTTTCCTGACTGTCAGAACTTATCCTCAGGAGTAAGCAACCAGCTATGAAACATACTTTGGTTCACACAGTTGCCAGGAGCCAGAGAGTGAAATGCTGAAGCACTATCTCTGCAAAGGAGGAGGAGAATATATGCATATGAAACTCACCATGTTTTGGGCTGAGGATAGGAAATGGATCTCCTAGTTTCCAGAAGAAATACATGAACGTCAACCAAACAACACAGGAAAAGAGCAGTCTTTGTCTATGCACTGAGAAAAGAAAGAAAAAGGAGGCAATATTAGGAAGTTCCTCGGTCTAGGCTTCATGAAAGGCTGCAGAATCACTGTATTGGTCCCAAAACTGTGCTGCATACAGATACAAAACAGGAGCAATCTAGCACTGCTACAATGCTAGCAGTATCTAGTACAGCCGTGGCCGAGCCGCATGCGTCTCTTGCCCTCCAAAAGTGCGGCTCGCGAAGACGCTCCTGCGGGCCCCCCCATGGAAACCCTGAAAACTTTCTGAGATAAGGAGGAGGAGTTACCCAATCAGAACTGACACAGTAGGAGGAAAAATGGGAGGTATCCTTCAAAGAGAAAGGGGCCTGTCCCACACTATGAGGCATAATTCTCAGACTAATCAATCTCACTTCAGTAAATCTGCATACTCACATAGTCGAATATTGCTCACAACAAAATAGCCAATGTAAAAAGGCACCATGAAGACAAGCACAAGCAAAATCACACACAGGTTCAGTTTCCAGTGAAAATACCGGGAGCTGAAAAGAAATCAGAAGACTGGTCAGGGCCTGATCATAATCAAAGGATTAAAGCTGAACATAACTCATCCTTCCCCTTCACACTTTACATAGCTAGGCAGCACCTGCCCTGAAAGCAGCACTCTGAGACACCCCATACTGCATCTTACTCTAGAGCTCAAAAATGTGCAAGATAAGGAATTAGCATATCAAAACACAGCAAGGGGACAGCTAATCAAGTATCCTATGTCCACAATGGTCAATGCAACTCCATAACTGAGCACCTAATGGAGCAGTAAAGCAAAAAAAATTCCTAATTCTAGCTAACAATCAATGTATGTCCCAAAGCAGGAAAATCTGAGAATGCCTGTCAATTTTTCCTAACCAGTGTAATTATATATGTTCTTATTTTACAAAATATTTCTCTCACTTAAGTGTATTATTCATCTATGGAACTTGTATTGGGAGAAGTAGATTTCAATATATCCATTTTAAATGTGTTGCCTTTTCATTTCCTTAAGGCTATGTCTACACTACAGGCTTCTTGCACAAGAAGCCTTTTGTGCAAGAGTTTTTGCGCAAAAACTACTTGTGCAAGAGCATTTGAGGTGTGGATGCTCCACGGGTTTTTGCGCAAAAATCCTGCAATGCAGACGTAGCCTAAGTGTGCACTCTTATTCTTGTACCATGGAAAGAGGTAAGTAAGAGCACCCAGTTGCCAGTCTTTATATTTCTGTTTAATCTCTTTTTCTACCGTGTTTTTAAGACCTAATATGTTGAACTCTGTTTTTATATGGAAGTCATCACTCCATGTCTTCAGTCATTTTAGATTAGTCAAGCAATAGTGATTACAAGATGAGAACGTATCATCAATTTAAACTTACTGCCATATCATTCTTACTCTTCAGCTAACATAACATCTTATTTGCTGTTTTCATCACCACAAAGCACTGAGCAAATACTCTCTGCAGCTTTTATAATTACAGAGCACTTTGCAAACATTGTCTGAGGGAAACAGCATAAACAGAATCATTATTTTATAGATGGAGAAACTGAGAGGGAGGTATGTGACTTAACCAATTACCCAGTAAACATCACCCTTATCAAGTGATGCTTACCAGATAACCAGGGATATAAGAGGGTAGTTGAGTAGGAACTTAACTGGTTGCTTTTCCCCTTTTGCTGCCTCTATCAGAGAGAGGCGGAAAGTTTGGGGAGCACAAGTCGGCTCCCCCATGCACCATCTCCGCAGGGGACAGAGGAAGAAGAGGGCAGTGGAAACAGCGAGAGCAGGAACTGAAACAGTCCCACTCCTGCTGATCCATCTGCTACTCCTCTCCCTTTGAAATGTACAAAATCCACCTGCAGCTCTTGTACATTTCAAAGGAAGAGGCACAGAGGGAAACCTGTGCCAGTGGGGACTGCTGCTTCATCCCCGCTGGCATGGGTTCCCGCTGCCTCTGTTCCTTTGAAATGTACAAGAGATGTGGGCGACTCTTGTACATTTCAAAGGAAGAGGCACAGGGGTATAGCAAGCCCCCCCATCGACTAATTGAGTAGTCGATGGAAATTCCATTGACTACTTGTTTAGCTGATTAATCAAAATTTAACATCCCTAGATAACGGTTAACCAGTGCCCAGGAGCAGCCCCCCACTTAGGCCTAACATGCTGCAGGCTAGGGCAGAAGCTGGGAGTCCAATGCAGGGCCAGCAAACCGGAAGCCCGGTGAGGGCTGGGGGTTGCTTCAGCTGGGCTGGAGCAGTCCTCTACCTGAGATCCCACTTAATAGGTTAACCAGATAAAACTAATATTTAACCAGTTAACTGAATAAATGGGATTTTACATCTCTATTTACCATCCTGAGCAAGATGATAGCAGAAACTGGATAGGAACTCCTGGCTTCCAATCTTGTGCTCAATCATATGCATGATCCTATTGCTCAGATGTCTTCACTGAGTTATTCACAATGTTGCTTACACCTTGGTATGTGGACATTTAACTCAGAAATTGTACCCAAGCAGATAGAGAATAAGAAAAAAGCTAGGCCTTTATCTAGGAAAGCATGGGCTGGCAGCCCCCACACCTACCTGCTATTTAGCACCCCTAGGATCTCAAAGATGATGAGTTCAAACATAGTGCAGGAGAAGGCGAAGGTCACAGAGAAGACCACCTGCACAACATACTGTCGCACCTGAGACGGAGGAAACAAGTCAGAGACAAGAGTCACTTCCATCTTCACAGGGTACTGGCTATGTATAGATCAGACAGGGGAAACAAGCCTCAGCACAAAAGGGTCAAAACTTGAGATGCCTGGACCTTGCCAAAAAAAGGTCAGTTTGCAAGGAGTCAGAGGATTACACAGAATTTGTACAACCTTAAGCTGATTGCAGTTGCCTTTGTACATAAGACAGAGGTACAGTACACAGAGAGACTATATCAGGGGTGGTTCAGAACCTAAGGCCTGAGGGCCAACTCCAGCCCCCGGGGCTCAGAGCTCCACCCCCCAGCATTGGGGAGCCTGCCCTGGTGCTCCAGTCTCCCTCTCCCTACCGGGCGCTCCCCGCCTCCCCACCACAGGGCTTGAGCACATAAAGTCTCCTAGCTTGGGCCCCCCTGGGCTCTGGTGTGCAAACATGGGAACGTGGGAAATGTCTTTCTCCTTCTCATAGGGGGGCCACATCAGTGAGACTTGGTTTGTTTGCGGGGTTGTGAGGTTTTTTTGTGTTTTGTTTGGGTTTTTTTTTTGGGGGGGGGGGGTTTGTTGTTATTCTCACTTGTGTACGCCCCCTGACTGATTTTTCTGTGGCTCAGTAGCCCCCAACCCAAAAGAGGTTTCCCCACCCCTGGACTACATGCTGCAGCCAGGCCACATGAATCAAGATGGTGCATCACTTGCTGATTCCTGTAGCCTTAGCTAGTCCAATCTCTGAATTCTAGACATGTAAAGTCACGGCTTGTATATACTGCAATGCTCTCTGGGACTGCATTTGGCCTGCAGTTTGACCATTCCCGGTCTACGCAATCGCTCTCATATCCCTCTCATTTTGCTACACTGTCACAGTTTTATCCTGTATCACCTTTTTCCTAACAGTCGAGTCACGCTGTCTTTTTAAACACCTTTCCAAAATTTAAATTCAAGGGACACTATTAACTCAAAAATATTGTCTTTTGTCTGAAAATTTTGTACATACTACTATTAGGAGGAAGACCAAAGATGAGTATAACCCAAAGAGATGAGGAATACATATAAATATTATATATAACATTAAATATATATAAATATAAGCAGCATTTTCTACATTTTCAATTTGTTTATATTTAACAGCACTGTGTATGGGAATTTTCACTAGTTTTCCCAGAATAGTCCATTTCCTCTGTTGTCTAGATGTTGTCAAAGAGCAACAAGAGAGGAAAAGTAATCTTTTTAAAAAACAGGAAAATATAACTGTAAAACCACAAAGATACAACCAGGGGGAACGCAAAAGGTGGAGAACCCAAAGGAAGTATTCCAAACTGCTTTTTTACTCATTTTATTTCTAGGTGACAGCTTCATTTCAAGATGTAAAGAGTCACAGTTTGAATGAAACACTCCTGCTCACCTCATAATCCTTGAATAGCTGGCGCATGAAGAACAGCCATCCAAATCCAAAGAAGAACACCTGTAAGAGAAAGGCCAATCCACAGGTATTAGCTAAGAAGAAACTTGCAAAATGGTAAGTCCCAAACTTGTTGCTAACACCGTATCAGACAAAGCACAGAAAGCAGTTCCTAAGTATTCAATAACCTAGGAGGTCCAAAATGGCTATTAACGTTGGGAGAGGGAAATATTAAAGTAAGATGAAATATAATAGACACAGTTTCATTGTCTTACTGCAGACCCAGCAATGCACAACTTTACAATGAGAGGAGGCAGAGGCAAAACAAGCATCTTAGCTTCCACAATGCATGCTTCTTCTAGATATAAGCAGACATGAATAGGGATGTGAATACATAATGGTGTAAACGGTTTACCAATAAGCCTGGGGTTATCAGTTAACATTCACAGTTACACATAGGCTTCTGCCCCCCTCCTTGGGAGCTGGCTGCGGCTCCCATGCTGCTGCCTCGATATTACAAGGCAGCCGCGCGGAAGCAGCAGCTGGTTCCCCAGGAGCGGGGCTGAAAGCAGGAGCTGGTACGCTCTGGGAACTGGCTGCTGCCCCACACCGCTGCCTGATACAGAGGCCGCAGCATGGGGCAGGAGCCAGTGCATGCCAGAAGCCAGCTTTCAGAAGCAGCAGCACAGGACTGCAGCCAGGGAAACTGACTGCCACTGCAGGTGCACGTAACTGTAACCACTGAAAAACTCAATTACCCGCTTTTTAACATCCCTACTTACGGAATCATCTTTCATTAAACTAATGAAGACCTAGAATAAATTTTATTTTTATATAGCTGCCTTAACACACTATCACAATATTTTAGAACAGTGGTTCCCAAACTTTTTGGCATCACGCCCCCCTTCTTGATTTTTGAAAAAACCCTCATGCCCCCCCACCCCCCCCCAAAAAAAAAAAAAAAAAAAAAAAGCAGCAAAACTTGCTGAGAAAAAAAAAAAGGAACTGAGAGGGGCAGCAAAACTTGATGGGGGGGGGGAGGCTGGGTCGCCCCACGCCCCCCCTCTGGAATTTCTTCATGCCCCCCAGTTGGGGAACCCATGTTTTAGAAAGAGGTTTAAATGAAAAAAAGTAAGGTGAGAAGCAGCTTAAAGGGAGGAAAAGAGTTAGAAATAAGGCAGAGTGTATGAAAGCCAGATCCTCATCTATAAACAAATTACAGAGTGAAGACAGATCAGGTCCAATAATGCTTTTCACCCGTCATCAGAGATTCTCAAAGCGAAACACTTTATTAATTTACATTAGCTAGGCTTCAACTTTTGGAAGACAGAATACCATATCCTTTTAGGAGATGGATAAACTAAGGCTGTGGTCACCAACCCGTCGATCACGATCGACGGGTTGATCGGGAGGGCTCGACCAGTCGATCGCAAGGCATTCGGGGTCCCCCCAATTCCCCCCACCCCCAAGAAGCCCCACTACTACCTACCTCCGACGATGGAGGTAGTGCCGGCTTCCCGCGGGGTGGAGGGAAGTCCGGCAGCTGTGCGCCACTTCCGGGGTTTCTGGAAGTGCGCTGCCTGCTCCCCTCTTCCAGGTCTGTGGCGCGCTGGGAGGAGGTAGGAGTCCCAGAGGAAGACGCGTGCTGGGGCTTGGGGGGAGGGGAGGAGAAGAGAGGAGAGGGGAGGCACGCACTGGGGCTCCCCTCCTCTGCTGGGGAGGAGGAAGGAGTCCTGAGGGCAAGCGCAAGCCGGGGAGGGAGGGGAGGAGTCCTGGGGGGAAGCGCGCGCACCGGGGCTCCCCTCCTTTGAGGGGGAGGAGGTAGGAGTCCCAAAGGCAAGCGTGCGCCGGGGGGGGGGGGGGAAGAGGAGTCCCAGGGGGAAACGCACACCGGTGCTTTCCTCCTTTGCGTGGGGGGGGAGGAGTCCGGAGAGGAGGCTCTTGCCAGAGCTTCCCTCCTCGGGGGGGGCGGGGGGGCGCGGCAGGAAGGTGCGTGCCAAGGATTCCCTGCCCCCTGTTCCCACTGGCACTCTGCTCCCACTGGCACCTTGTCCCGACCCCCCGCCGGCACGCTATCCCCACCCCAGCACCCTGTCCCTTGCCTCTACTGACACCCTGTCATCTGCCCCAGGCCCTTGCCCCGGAACCCATTGGCCCTCTGTCACTTGCCCAAGCACCCATTGGCACCCTTCCCCAGCACCCCGGCCCTGCCCATGGTACCCCCTGGCACCCTTCCCCAATACCATGTGCCCTGCACAGTTGGGGCCACATTAGTGAGGCTTGTGGGGGGTTTGGAGGAGTTTTTATTTTGCATCTCACTTGTGTGGCCCCAACTGACTTTTCTGTGGGTCAGTGACCCCTGACTCAAAACAGGTTCCCTGCCTTCTCATAAATGAAGACAATGCAGAAACTGCGTGTGTTTGACATAGTATTTTATTTAAAAATGAAGCCTGGCCAACAAACCCCCTTCTGCCCACAGCATCGTAACACTCCTGCACTCCCCCTTCCCCCAGATCCTCAAGCTGAACCTATCATACACTGGAACCCCCTGCCCTGAGCCCCTCACATACCCTAACCCAAATTCCTGCACCCTCATATACACGAGCCTGTGGCTTGCTTAGTACCCTAACCCTACATCTGACCCCAACACTGGCCCGCCTGAAGCCCCTTCCCCGACCCAGCATCCCCTTCTCCACCTCCTCCTGCATCCAGATTTCTTCCCAGAGCTTGCATCTCTCACCCCTTCCCACACCCAAATCCCTCATTCCCACCCCAGAGCCTACACATCCTGCTTCAACCCAGCGAGGATAAGGCTAGACTGGAGGAGTTTTTCAGGATTCCGGAGATATCCCAGAAAAACTCTTCTGCATCCAGGGATGTGTTTGTTGTTCTGCTTTTTTTTGTGGAAGAGCAAACATGCTCTTTCGGTAACCCCTATATTCCTCTTTCCACGAGGAATAAGGGGGCTTCCAAAAGAAGGGGTTTTTCTGACATATGGTCCAGTCTAGACAGGCCAAATGTTGGAAAAAACCTCTTACTACAGAAGAATTGTGGGAAAAAAGCAGCAGTATAAGGGTTGGGGATAGCAAGTGATGGAGAGGAGAATAGAGAGGAAGGGGCAGGGCAGTAGATCTTGGCTTGTTCTGCCATTTAAAAAGTGATCTTGGTCATAAAAAGGTTGGAGACCACTGAACTAAGGCATACAGGGGTTAGATGACTTGTTCAAAATTGAGTAAGTAAACTGCAGAACTTAAATAGGAATCTAGAAACCTGACTGCCAATGCCCTCCTCTAGCCACAGGATCTCACATCTCTTTCTCAAATGGCACAAAATCATCAGTCTGAAAAACACGTGGGTATAAGTTAAGAGAAGATGAACACAAAGAACATGGAAGATTTTTTTTTTAAATTTATCTTAAAAGGATAATTTGATGAGATGAGAAGATCCGAAAGCCAAACCAGATGACAGTGATACAGCATAATTTCCTAAAGTAAGGGGTAGTCTGTTTTTTGTCAAGGTCCAAATTTCTTGGCCAAAGTATAGTCAAGGTCCAAACTCCAGAGGAGAGGGAGAGGGAGAAGAGAGAAGAAAATAGTAATAATAATATGTAAATGAAAAGATTTCAAGGTCCATTCAAAACTTTCCGTGGTCTGGATTTGACCTATGGTCAGGCCTGGCCTTACCATGAGGTGAACTGAGGCAGCCACCTCAGGTGCCAGACCAGGGCGGGGGGGGCCACTAGGACCCAGAGTGTAGAAAATTGTGTCTGCTGCTGGTGCAGCAAGTGGGTATCAGAGCGTCATTTGAGCTCCCCGCCTCAGGTGCCAAAATGTTGTGGGCCAACCCTGCCCATGGTCTACCTACTGACTACTCTTATCCCCAGAACACATTAAAAATGTAATAGCATTATGGCAGGCAGAGCAGTGGCTGAGGAGGAACAAATAAATAAATAGTAACAAACAGTAAATGAGCACTAAGAGGACAAATTCTGTCTATGGTCCTAAAATGGAAGAATGACGGACGGTCACAGATAAGGAAGACATGGAAAGAATGAGTCAAGGAACACCAAACATTTTTGCCTGGAAAGCAAATTAACATCTGAATTGAAGAGAGTGATTGAAAGCAATCAGAGAAATTGTGACAAAAAAAATTTGTTCATTGAAGCAACTGATAGCAAAAGGGTAAGAAAGGGGTATGACTTACCCTCAGACAGAAGGCTTAGAGAATGAGTTAAGGAACTATTATAGGTGTTACCAACATAAAGTGTTTATTTCAATACTGAGGCTAACAAGGAACAAGTACAGAGGGAACAGAGAAATACATACTAGAAAATTATCAAGGACACAGATGAATTTTTACCTAATATCATCAAGATTAGGACTCCTTTGATACTTACATTGGACAAACACTCGGGAAGACACAATCTGAAGAGTTCATGGTCTAATTTAAGATGCTACAAGTGAGTATTAATATAAAGGGTTTAGAAGAGAAAGAAATAGCAATAAATTGGCACAATTACTCAGGCTAATTTAAGTACCACCTTGATGTTTCTGGAGATGATGCAAAGCCTCCACAAAAACAAGAGAAGCAATTTAAGATGGCAAGAAATCAAATCGGAAAATTAGCAAAATGGAGAATTGCTCAGGAGAATAGTGTGATCAACATCTTCCAAAGCAACACTGAAAACAAGAAGGATAAGAAGAAAATGTGTCATCAGAAACAATGCACAAGTCACTATTATACAGAAAACAAATTCAGTACTGCAAAATGGTCAAAAGAGATGTTGTAACAGGAAATAATCAGAGACGAAAGGACACAAAGATTTTAAGAACCTGGATTTGGGAAAGAAGAAAGGAAACAGGGCAGGTAACTAGCAAGTGAGGTAGGCTCAAATGAGTGGACTGGGTTCCCCCTCACACACACACACACAATAAGATAAAATGGTTTTGGCTGTAACTAGGGATAAGAGTATTACCAATTAACTGCCTGCTCCATTCTCAGAAAGGAGGCTTCACGGAGGCAGCCTAGCCTCCTCCGCAGGAGCTGGGCAGGCAGAGGCTGGAGACTCTGCACTTGGGGAAGCTTCGCTGCAGGCTCTGCAGTATAAAGCTAAGCTAAGCTTTATACTGCAGAGCCTGCTGTACAGGTAATGTAACCACTGAGATTTTCAGAGGTTACAGGGTTAACCTATTACATGATTTTTAACATTACTAGTTGTAACAGGGCAATGATCCATTTTAACTGGAAGAACTCCACGTGAGAACATGGCTATGTCAAAAGTAGAGATTATAAAAGATGACTGGAGGAAATGAAAGTGGTACAGATGGTCCTAGGTTGCCAGGCCTGGCCCATGTTTTGGCACCTGAGGCGGGGAGCTCAAATGACACCCCCATGTCACCTTTTCTCCTTCCTGCCTGTTATGTATCTTGTGCCTTTCTTCCTCCAGCACAGCACTCCACCATCTCTGTACAACTAGAGCAGAGAGGATACATATGCACCAGCAGCAGACAATTTTCTACACTCTGGGTCCTAGTGGCACCCCTCCTCGCCCCCAGTCTGGCACCTGAGGCAGCTGCCTCAGTTTGCTTCATTGGTAAGGCCAGCTCTGTAGGTTGCAGGTGGCTGAAAGGATAATGATGTGTCTGAGCTCCAACAGTTATTTGTCAAGAAAACACATAATAGAAATAGATTAAAATCTTTCAAACTTGGAAAGTGAAATTGCTATAAATTTCTCAGTGCTAAACAGGAGGCAGTGGCCCTGAGTAACGAGTGCTCTGGACACTGACAGAGCCAAGACAGCCAGTTCAAAGGATAGCAGGCTGAACTTTCTCCATGGGCTGCCACACATGGCAAATCTGGATTTCTACAAATTATGATGGGTTATAGGAATTCAAGTCTCAGCAATCGGTCACCCCATCCACCTTGCAATCACAATCCTGAGGTTATTTTATTCAGTTGAATACTGGTTTAGTAATTAAAAGATCCAGATTCATCTTGAGATTTTTGTATAATCTTATTCTGATGCAGACTTCACCAGGCTCTCAAGAGGAACCACCAAAAGATCGTGGGCGGTTTACAACCACCTTCTATTTATGGTTACACACTGGAAAGCCCTGATTTCCCCCCCCCCCCCCCAGTGAAGCATCCAATCATTACACTGAAAGGCTGAGGAACTGTAAGCACAAGCAAAAGGGGAAGGAGCTGTCATCTTAACCAGCAGTGAAGCTGCACTCATAGTGGGACACCGCAGGTATGCAGGGGAGCCCCTTCACCCCTCATAAGCCCGGGGAGCCGAGTGAGCCAGCCACAGGCCACGCGGGGCACTGACAGCACGAGGGATTATTCCGCTGGCCTCTGAGTCAAAGCGTGGCGAGTGCCCAAGGACCGGGCAGCGTGGAGAAATTTGGGGCCCCAGTACATGCGCAGGCGCGGAGCGAGGGGGGGCTGCCACAGTGCCTGGCTTCAAGCGCCTTCCATCACAGCCGGGATTTACAGCTGGAGTCAAATGGCTCGCAGCCGCCGCCGCCGCCGCCGCCGCTGAGTGTCCGGAGCTGGCCGGGGCCGCGCCGACCTGTTCCCCTTCCCACAGTTGCTTGGGAAAGGGGGGAGGGGGGGGGCGGCAAGAAGCGCGCCGCACGGGGTCAAACAGCAAGGGGGAGGGGCGGGCACGCGCCGAGCGGTACCTGGGAGGCGACCATGATGCCGGAGTCGATCAGGAAGCTCATGGTGGCGGGAGAGGGGGCGGGGGCGCTACCCGGACCCACCAACGGCCGCTCCGACTCCCAGCGCGCGCCGTCAGCCCGGCCTGGCTCCGCCCCGTGCCCCGTACCCCTCCCCCTCTCCGCTTCGGCGTCTGCGCGAGGTGGGGCCAGAGGGGAAGGGGAGGAGGCTGCGCAGTCGGGGGCGAGGCCCGAGAATCTGATTGGAGGGGCGGGGCCAAGCAAAAAGGGCGGGGCCTGGGAGTTCTGCGGGGGGCGGGGGGGGCGTGGTCGTTGGGCAGGGCAGCTGTGCGTGGCGGGAGCTGTGCTAGGCAGCTGGGGCATCGTAACAAAGTGCTTATCGTTCTAGCGCGTGGTATTTGCCTCTTTTTCGGGAGCACCGTCATGGCAAGCCAGCCACCCCCTTAGTGGAAGCGTTTGATGCTATGACTTGGGGAGCTTTTGTGGTGGCAAACTTTGGTCTTAAAGCGCAAAGGCCTTCATAAAATCTTGTTGGATTTAAGAGAATACATCAACCCAGCAACTCACCTACTTATTATTTGTGCCAGTGTCTGGGCCGGCAGTGAGCTGAGCACTGTTTGTCTTTATTTCTAGCAGCTAAGCTGCATTAACTGAAAATACAGTGAACACTTTCCCACTTTTTCCATGTAGTTGATGTAGATACAGGGATGTTACTGGGAATGGGAGGGGAGCCAAGAGCTATTATGAAGAGAAAGGATCCTGATTCTCCATGAGTTGTGGTTCATGCTGTGCAAAAGTTAGGAAAAGCAGGAAAACGCCCTATATTTACATGGTTTATTTTTTGAAATGCCATGTTCTATGCCCACCTATTTAAATGTCACTATTTTTAAAGTAAACATCTTCGTGTATTAAAAAAAATAACCATCCAGAACACTACTGGAAATATTTTTTTCCTAACATACCTTTCCATTTCAGAAAAATTAAGTTACTGGCCATTAGAGTAGGGCTATTAGGGGCTAGTAGTACTATTATTGCTGACAATGAGTTAAATGTTGAGTAGAGGGCCTGAATGCTAGACTTTATAGTTGTATTTAGAGTGCTCATTAGGAACATTGAGGAAGCTTCATTCAGTTTCCTAACTAATGCCAAGCAATGAGACCAGCGACTGATAGGGAATATATGACCACAGAATATGTACATGAGGCAGCAAAAGGAAAGGGCCAGCAACCACCAAAGGACAGGAGATCAGTAGGAGACATTAGTAGAGTTCCACTGCTTTTTCCCTGTTTTGATTCCTGTATTCCAGTTACATTATCACATTCACACAAGTTGAAATCATCATCTGAGTGCTCCAGGGACATCATCCTACATAAGGGGAACAAATTCCACTACAAAGAACAAGTTCCCAGACAAGATCCTATTAACTACATGTTTTAAAAAAGATCCAGATTGTAAACTGGAGTGATGGAATTTTTCCCATAAGTCTAGTATAAATAGCACAAAAGGGAAGCGAAAGTTCAGCCATGGAATTTCCTGGGATTGATCAGTTCGAGAGTCAGCCCATTATATTATGATCATGCACTTATTTGTATTATTATTTATTGGTTTCTCAAAAATCTGGGCCAAGCCATCTTTAGTCAGAAATTTAAAAAATAACTGTAAACAAAGAGGACAGTGGTTTTGGAGTTGGACAAAGCACAGCATACTGCTGTTTGAAAGTCAGGGACATTTATTAATTACAGTGTATTTTATTATGAAAATTAATCTCCATTGGGTGCTATTGAGTCACCAGATAGATCTTAAAGTCTCACTCCTTTTGGGAATTCACGTTGCAAATCTTGCTTTGATTTTTTTCCCTTTTCCATGACATTGTAAAGAAGCAAAATGTCACCTCTAGTGGGGAAATTAACATAGGAGATGTACTGTACAGGATCTGAGTCCTTTCTTATAGTGAAACCTACTGCCATCCAGTGGCAGAGCTGACTGAAGTGTAAGGGTAAAGGTATGACTGCCCAGCCACTTTAGGTGTATGGTTAGTACCTTTTCAAGCCAATAAGTATACTGGTTTAACAGCAGTGACCCATGACCCCCTATGGCTCTCTCACTGCTCAAAATCTGATTCTGATACTGCTATTATCAACTGTAAGGTTGATGTCTGTGTTTTCCAACTTCTTCCTCTATGTACTTATACTTAAAAACACATCCTCACTAATTCCATTGAAGTGTTGGATTTGATATTTTATATTAGAAATGACCATTATACAAGGTAAAATTCTGCTCTTGGTCACATCCTACTGACATAAACACATAGGGTGTGTCTCCACTGCACCCTTAAATGGAAATAAGCTACGCAATTTGAGCTATGCAAATTGCATAGCTTATGAGCATATTTCAAAATAGCTTATTTCATAATTTGGCACAGTCTACACAGCACTAAATTTTGAAATAAAACGCTATTCCAAAATGTCCCTTAATCCTCATGGAACGAGGTTTACAGGGACGTCAGAATAGCACAATCATTATTTTGAAAGATATTTTGAAATAACGAGCGCGCTGTCAAGATGCTAAATAGCTATTTTGGGATACTAGAAGTATCCTGAAATAGCACCACGGTATAGACATACCCATAGAGATGACTCAGAGCAGAATTTGGCCCTTGATTTTTAATTGTTCTGTTATTGCATGTGTTTATGAAAATCTTTGAAGTGTTTGTCCTTAGCTGTAAATGGCTAATCCCTGAGCAATGGAAGATACATACAGGGGAAAAGAGGTTTTTTTAAAGTAAGACCTCAAACTCATACCTTCTCCAAAAGAGCTGTGGGAGATGAAAAAAGAGGGCAAAAAGAAGGTAGAATATTTAATCTATAATATTATTTATATAGCACCAGTTGTATCCATGCTATGTCACAGATATTTAAGACGACAAGTTTCCAGCCTTGAAGGGATTACAATCTTGATGAACAGAACATGCATGGAGCTGGTAGGAAGAGTTGTACAAAGAAGGGTATAAGATAATAATGAAGTGATTGAACATGCTTCTTAATAGTTCCATGTTTTAAATTAAAAAACTCAAACTGTTTATGTTTAGTTTGTAATGGGAGCTAAATTAAAGGATCTGAGCTAAGTGATGAGAGCTGGGTGGACTGATAGTGGTGGAAAACTAACCCAAAAATTGTATTGTTTTTAAGGAAGTACTTGACACATAACACACTGGGTTTCCAGTATGACAATTACCACATAAGGTCTATCTCATTGGAATTTGCTGACCTCTGAATTCTTGTTAAGAGTCCTGCAAGTGGTACCACATCCACATGGTTTTTGCTGCTGTTTTTTTCCATTCACATTTAAAGCTTTAACGTGAAATAGGAGTCTGATCCTTTACCTGCAAAATCAATGGGAATGTTGCCATTGATTTCAGTAAGTGCAGGATTCAGTCTATGTACATAAGATATGGAGTTTTTTTCCAATTTGGGTGTCTAAAGGTAAATATCTAAGTGCATGCTGAGGCTACTAAATAAGTGACCTGATTTCAGAGGTGATGATCATCTGTAGCCCTGCTGACTTGGAGAATTTTGGATGCTCTGATAACAATGCCAAAATATAGACCTAATAATCCCTAACTTTTTTCATCTGTAGATCTCAAAGCACTTTTCAAAGGAGGTGAGTGTCATTATCCCCATTTTACAGATGGGAAAACTGAGGGATAGGGAGCAAAATGACTTGCTCAAGGTCATGCACCAGGTCCTCTGCAGAGCCAGGAAAAGTACTCACATCTCTTGTCTCCCAGTTCAGTGCCATATTCACTGGACAAATGTTAAATATACTGGCTATACTGTAAGGCCATGTCTACACTACAGACAAGATTGAAGCAGCCGCAGTCGATCTTCTGGGATTCAAATTATCAGGTCTAGTGGAGACATGCTAATTCAAACTGAGAGGGTGTTCCCGTTGATGCCAGTAGTGTTGTTTCTACAAGGAGTAAGGGAAGTCGAAGGGAGCACACTCAATGTGGACGGCACCAAAATTCAAGTTAAGATACTTTGACTTAAGCTACACAATTAACGTAGCTGAAGTTGTGTATCTTAATTCAAACTTATCCCCTAGCATAGACCAGGGGTAAATGAAAGCAGACTAAGACTCTGTGGAATCTACATTATAGCCACTCATTTTTTTCCTTGCTACTCCAGTAGTCCAAAACCTTTCTTGATCACTTGGAACCCAACAAAACTGGGCAACTACTTAACATCATTTCAGAAAAGATCCCGTGGTCATCCACAAAGAAGCAAAATAATCATTTGTTTCTACAAAATAAACAAGACATCTTTGCATTTTTTCTTTTTGTTACAAACACTAGAAGTCCACCTGCCCCATTGTCATTATTATGTTATTAGATGGATGACAGAAGAAATCATTTGAAATGTGCTGATAATGAAGGTACAAATAAAAATAACTATTTATAGATACACAGTCGTGAATCATAATGTCTGGTGTTTTTTTCTAAAGAGAGCTGAAAACTTCTTACCTTCTCAATGATATACCTTTTCATATCACTTTTATTTTAATTTTTGAAAAATAAATCTTGGATAGAAAAAGAATCAGTGCAGTTGTAGCTCACTGTGTCAATTTATGTCACTCTCATAGGGTACGTCTAGACTACATGGCTCCGTTGATGGAGCCATGTAAAATAGTTTACTCGGCACAGTCAAAGATGTGGGGATTTAAATAATCCCCGCTTCATTAAACTAAAAATGGCCGCCGCGCTGTGCCGACAATCAGCTGATCCGGCACAGCGCGGCAGTCTAGACCCGGCACAGTCGACTGCTCCGGTATGCCTCGTGAAACCTTTGTCGACCGCGCCGGGTCTAGACTGCCGCGCTGTGCCGGATCAGCTGATCGTCGGCACAGCACGGCGGCCATTTTTAGTTTAATGAAGCGGGGATTATTTAAATCCCCACGTCTTTGACTGTGCCGAGTAAACTATTTTACATGGCTCCATCGACGGAGCCATGTAGTCTAGATGTACCCATATGCCCCTGTAGTGGATGGAATACAGAGCCCATAATTGTACCTGGTAATGGAGATACTCCAACTCAAGTGATAGAGGATGGTTACATGATACTTTGAGGATAACAAGACCACCAAGCAAAGGAAGGAGATGGAGCAGAATGAATGACCTATAGAAAACTAGCATTATACAATCTATAAGCCTAGAGAATGTGTCAATATAGCTCGTGTACTTGCAAATGTCTACAGGACATATTAATTAAATTTAGGCTTAGCTGGCAGTTGACTATTTTCTTTCATTTTCTCTCCAGTGCATCTCAAGATTAAGATATCTGAAGTTTGGAAGAATTGGACATTGGTATGATTTCTGAACTCTTCTAAATTCATTTGGCACCAGCTTAAGGTATAACTGCAAACTGGCTCTTACTAGCAACTGGGGAACCTTCCAAAATTTATTTATGGACTCACCCAGATAAGTATTGAAAATTGTATATGTTTATCCAAACATTTCTGAACATCTTTGTTCTAGTTCTTCTGAACATCAGCCAGGCTACAATGACATCAAGAATAGCCTTCCTCATGTTTGTTTTGTTTCTTATTTTTGCCAAAATCAGGAAATCCAGGAGAGGTGTATGCGTCTTATATATATGCTTTAAAATGGTTTCTGAACTTTTTCAAACCTCAGAAAAGCTTGGGTTCAGTGCAATTAATGAATTCAGTAAAGGCTAAAGTTCCTTTCCCCTTCCTTAGTTCATACCTCTTACCTGGGTAATGAACTGGTGATTTCAGCCACAACCTAGCCTCAGTCTTCCCCTGCATTCTTATACTCATTTGCTGTGTTACTCTGGAACCCACCATCCATCTGATGTTAGCTGATATGCACAGGTGCCCATCTGCAATCTGATATCTGCTTGGTGGGTTTGTGCAATCTAATATTTTTGGTGCTCACTTGTAACCTGCTGTTCTTTTTACTTTCCGCTCAGTTTCATTCTCCTAAATTGCAGGGAGACCCAAGGAAAGGAGCTTTCAACAGACTTTTCCATTTTGTATTTCTACAAACTATTTCCTTGCCACAAACCTTCATGACATTGACTTACAATCTTGCTGGTAGTCCCCTCATAATTCCCAATGCCACACAACCTTTCCCAATGTGCTAACCAGAAAAATGGTCTGTTTTCCTTTGACCAAACAGTTCTGGATTTAGGAAATGTAAACGTACTAGTGAAAGTCAACACACATCATTCTTCTTTCTCATGTGTCTTCCAAAATAACCTTGAAATCACCATTTCTTCTCAGTTCTACTTCAACCCAGGTCAGCGTGATCCTTGTTCTAAGACGGAGAACCTTCATTTAACAGAAAAAAAACCCGAGGAGGCCCTGGAATCACAGTTCATCCGCAAATTCAATTCACATGCTAATGGACTCAATTGTGATATGGGCTGGCTAGGACACTACCTACTTAACAACCACTGAAGGTGCTAACAGCTCTCTGAGTGGTACCCTTCCTGTCTTAGGAATCAGTCTATTGACTTTGATTTTTATCTGCTTAGGTTTAAGTACCCATTCTCCAGATACTTAATGATGCTCTGTCTCCCACCCCCTCCCTTTTTCTTTCTCTCCCCCCTCCTCTTCCCCTCTCCTATTTATTTTGTTTTCTCATATCCCAAACTCACAACTCCGCTCATCTGAAGAAGTGGGCTGTGCCCACAAAAGTTCATGATACCATCTATATGTTTTGTTAGTCTATAAAGTGCTACCAGACCATTCGTTGTTTTTTTCTGTAACAGACTAACCCGGCTACCCCCTGAAGTTCATTTAACAGGACACTAAAGCCCTGTCCACATTATTACTGAGGTTTTTTGAATGGATGTAGGCGTACAATTCCAAGTGATATGAATGGATGGTGTACATCTAAATCCCCTCAGTGACTTTGAATATTTCAGACTACTAAGACAATAACTTTTTTTTGTAACTGGTTTGTGACATTCTTATCTGATCCAGTTACACAAAATCAAATATGGTTCTGTCCACACAGCAGCTTTTTTTCATGACACAAGCAAGTGTCAACTCTGTTTGCATATCAACAGTGTTACCATGTTGCTTATCTGTGTTTGGTATAAGTGCATCCTGGGAAAATCTGAGCGGTAATTCCCACATTCTCACCCCAGTGCTTCAGCAAGGAAAAAGTGTCCAGAATACATGCACATAATGCAGCTCTAGCAGCACATGAGATAATGCACTCTGCCCAGAGACCTGAGAGGAGGAGGACTGGCCAAACTATTTACCTGGGCATGGTTAAGGGCTCTTGCCTGTACTGCCAAAATAAGAACATGCCAAACTAGTTACAGGAAGACAACTATGGGCCAACCAGGCTAGGTCCTTGGCAAGGATAACTCATCAGTAGTTCCCATCATTGCCAACTATTAGCTAGATTGTATGTGGATGCAAAGCCTACTGGGGGCTATGTTAAAAGTCATAGCATAGACAGAGTCTAACGAACGATAGTTCCTTGCAATTTGGGAAGGAAGTTGGTGCCACTATCTGGATGATTCTCCTGATGCAATTTGTTCATCTGACTCCCAAGCACTTTGCCCCCCATAGTTTTGTCCCTATCTACCCGTTCCTGCCCCAGTCTTATCCGTCTGTTTTTCATGGCAGCTCCTGTTTTTATAAAACAAAAACAAGCTTGGGCTGGGATTACTCTCAGCTGTGTGACTGAAAGGCAGCTTTGTATTTAAACAGCAAACTGCCAGCTTTTCAGCATTGTGTGGCATGGATTCTCTCTCTACATGTAAAACTGCATGATCAGTGAAAAAGGGAGTGACAGGAAGACTGGATTCTCTTTCCTAAGCAAGTGGATTTCATGCCCTCAGAAGTCCCTGCTAAACCAGTTGCTCACCTGACACCACAGGGCTGATATTTTTGTTAATGTCTATCTCACATAGTGGGAATAGTTCATATATCAGGATATTTGTGTGTCAGTGTGGATGCATAGGGATGGCAATTTTTCTGCACCTGCCATGAATTATTATGAGTAAAACTACTTTTACTGCAGGACTGCACAGTAAGGTATTGGGTGCTTGCTTGGATCTGATTATATTAGGTATTAGCAGCCTCCAAGAGGTTTGTAAATGCCAGGCCAAATCCTCAAGTGGTGTCAGTCGACAGCATTACTGAAGTTTACAGTGCTGTGCCTGTTATAACCAGGTGACGATCTGGCTCGCAGTATAACTGTGGTTTTGAAGTGCACAGACGCTTATTTCATAATGACTCAATAGCAGAGCTGGGAATAAATATGACAAAATTAATTCTTCATCCACTGCTTTAGACACTAACCTACACCAACTCCCACGTTCTATTTTAAGTCAAGACTGCCTCTCTCTTCCCCCATCCACCTACTTTTGTGACTTTGACACTTGCATATTACACTCCTCGCCAAAAAAAACCCAACCCCCATGAAATCAGTCAGTAACTTGTTTGTAGTGGGAAGCCAAGGAAATTCCTACTCTTAGCTTTCTTTAATTTATCTATTCCATGGCTCTAAATGTTCAGTAACTTCTCAGCTAGGGAGTGGATTTTTGCCCTTCTTTCTTTGTTCTCCTGTGTTTTTCATAACCATTTGTTAAATATATTATTATTATGTACTAAACTCACAGCTCTGAAGCCATTATGTGACTTCATTAGGAATTTTACCAAGAAATTATTGTATTTACTGTCATTAGTTCTTAAATGATTTTAGATCTTGAAATATACTAATACTTTCCCCCTCTATAGAGACTTATATCAAAGTGCTTTACTAATATTAATCAATTAAGCCTCACAACATCCTTGGGAGGTAGGAAATTATTGCTTTGCTGGATTTTACAGTGGAAAAAATTACTTGCTCAAAGTCAACCACTGAATTAGTGGCAGAGCTGTGAATTGAAACCAGGAGGCATGATTCTCAGTTCATTGCTCTCTTAAGAAACACTGTCTCTAGTACACCGTACACACATTTGGGCTAGAGAGTGTGTAAGGAACACAGTGAGACTGTCTGTAACCAGGCTAAGGAACTAAATATGCAGTTGGTTGTATACCACAGGAAGAGGGAAGTATTTTTTCAGTGTGCCATGTATCATACTTGGTATTGTACCAGGAGCCCTGCAGCTGCAGCCATTGTATGCTACAGATAAATTTAATACGTGGGCTTTGTGCAGTGTATTTTACCCATATGCTACAGCACAAATTATGTATTCCACACTTCATGTATAGTATCTGGATTGTGATAACAGCTATATTTCTCCCACTGGTACGTAGCATGTTAAGTCCCAATCACTATGATGGGAGTGTTGCATGCATGCACAAAAGAGGGCAGAAATTGGCTCTAATATATGTCAGTGTCAATAACATAGACAATTATTAATATGTTTTATTGTTTAAAGGGCCAGTCAGGTAATTAGAAATGTATGCATTAGACCTGTATTGTCATTTTTGGCAGTGTCACATGCTTCAGAGGAAGGAGCAAGAAACCTCATAATGAACAGCAGTTGAATATCCTGCCAAAGGGGAAGTGTATTTCTAACCCCATTCGGTTTGTGGGCTCATTTATACCATGAAGCATGAGGCTTTATGCCCCTTCTTTAAAATGAAAAATTGTGTACTCTATCCAATGAAACAGCAAATGTTCTTAATTCATGTAAATGTCTAATCCTATTTTGAATCTTACTAAGTTTTTGGCTTCACTGGAATTGTGTGGCAATGAGTTACACATGTTCATTATGAGTTGTACAGAAAGTATTTCCTTTTATTTTCCCACTTTTTGCCTTTCAGTTGCATTGATTGCCCCTCTTTTTTTCGTATTATGAGACATTGGGAGCATTCTACATGTTTTCTCTGCACCATCATTATTTTATATTTCTCTAATAAATACCCTCTTAGTTATCTCCTCTCTAAACAGATGCAATCTTTAGAGTCTCTCTTCAAAAAAAAGCTTCTTAATGTCTCTCATGACCTTTATCAAGAGCATATGCTGTGAGATCAGGCTGCAAACTTTAGAAAAAGACAAGCCCAAAAGGAGCAAAATTCTTAATGTAAAAATGTGGCATTCTTATAGTACTAAAGAATCCTAAAACGCTTTACAAAACGTATACATACATATAGTAATCATGTCACCCACCAGTGAAGTGAAGCCATCTCTGGAGTGGAATATGGCAGCTGTTTAACAAGGCACAGGAACTCCAGAGAGCCATTTAGGATAGTACTGCCAAAATCATAATATCCAATTGAAACTGTAAGGGGAATTTACTGTAGAGAGACAGAATTCCCATTCAGCTACGTCATCAGAACTCAGTACTTGATCCAAAGCACTTTGAAATCAATTGACTTCAGTGGGCTTTGTGTCCGGCTGTAGGGATACGTCCACACAGCGGCGCTATTTCAGTATAACGTCCATTATCCCGAAATAGCATTGTGCGCATCTTAACAGCATGCCCATTATTTTGAAATAGATTTGAAATAAGGGAGGGGGTCTTATTTTGGCTTCCTGTAAGCCTCATTGCATGAGGAATAAGGAAGACGCTGGAATAGTGCTCTATTTCGAAATTTGGCACTGTGTAGATAGTGCCAAATTTCGAAACAGGCTATCTTGAAATAAGCTATGCAATTTGCATAGCTCAAATTGTATAGCTATACGCGACTGTGTAGACGTACCCTAGGAGGCCTGCCCTCATATAATAGTCCACGGGGCCTTTTCTAGCCAGTTGCAGGATTTGGTTTTATGTCTCATGTGAAGTAAATTTTCTGAAATGGATTGTATTCCACACTTGAAACAATGCACATGAGCTGCTGCATAGCAGAGAAAATTTGCTGAGCTGGCAGGGACTGAGGTCTGGAAAGCAGAACAGAGGAAAACATATACCCTAGTACCCATAGTTGAGAGTAATTGTGGGTAAACAGCATTTACCCATTTGTCATTTAGGAAATAAGGTTCGTTTACTCACTTTTGTTTGGTTTTTATCACTGCACATATCTATACTTTTCAGACAACAGATTCAGTCTTTGCATAGTGATTAACTTTTAAACAACTTGCTGCTTTATCCCAGCCAAAGAAAGACTTTTGTGACCCTAACATTTGAAAGCCATTGACATTTTTAACATTAGCAATTACACACTCAGAAAGTGGATGTTCTTTCTTCTTAATTTCTTCTAAAATAAAACAGACTTTGCTGGAGCTCTGTGGCATTCCTTTAGTCCTTTGGGCACAGATATATTTTCTTACTGATCCTTTGAATGACTTTGCTCTATTCATTTATGTTCATTAGCTAAGTAGAGTATTGGAAACTCCTGCAAATTGAGTTTCTTATCAAATTAGCAACAAAGCAGGATGTCTAATGACCGTTGTTATGTCATTCAAAATAAGGGCCTATTTTTCAAACCTGAGCACATAAATCAGGTCAAGAAGTTTGGCATTTGGGTGTTTAAGCAATCACTTAGCTGCCGAAATTTACATTTTAGGATACCAACTGTCAACCTGAGTATCTCAACACACTCTCTCAGACTTGTTGAGTGCCCATATCTTCCTGGGAGTTGCAGGAAGGAAGCACCTTTTGAGATCAAGCTGCAAATGCAGCACTGGGAGCCCTATGTTGGACATTGTGCTCTATGTACAATAGTTCTACTTACAGATGCCTTCCCATTGCTCCTTTGTAAGTCCATTTCCACACCCCAAGTCACCCTACTTAACAACAAATATTAATTTAATTTATTCTTTGCACCAGCCTGACAAAGGTCTTTGACTGAAATGACCCTGTTGGGAATAAATAACCCATTTGTGTGCATCTGCTAAATTCTTACAAGAAACTAGCTTTAATCTTTTCTGTTATCAGCATCACTTGTAGATCAGAAGTGTTTCTAACCAAGGGGATGCTGGGAAGGTATTTATAAGCAACTGAAATTTGCATTCACAAACAAAGCAAGGCCATTTTGGTGATAATATTTTCATCTAGTTTCATGATATTAAACACAGGATCCTTTTTTGTGAATTAAATAACTGCAGTTCTATGCTAGCAATGAAGGGAGGACCAATGTCATTATGCCACATGCTAAAACAGAGTAAGAAATACCCAAAGATATCTATTTATCAACCCTTCAGCCAGATACTGTCTGAAAGAGCCATTTCCCCCATATCTCTAGTAAAATGTGGAACATAAAACTGTTAGCAAGTGCAGCCATAGTAAATACATTTGGATTTTTGTTTTGTTTTAGTTTTTAAAATGCTTCAGTGCCATGTATAGCACTGGTGCTGTGAGAAGTGAGCTGGCATCTGGAAAAAAAAAAGAAACTGTTCCTTTGAATATGTTACGCGACAGCTAGCACCAGCCATGGGACACACAGGACAGATAAGGTGCAGTTACAATGATAGCACCTTTCCAGCAGAGAATCTCAATAGGAAATATTCAAATGACCATTTGAGCATTTTGTTTAAAAACGTGTGATTTTGTGTGTGCGTAGTTACTCCCCACACCCTTATACAGTCAAATCATCTGACCTGGCCCGGCTGCTGGCTTTGCTTAACCTGCTGGGAGGTCTTGTGTCAGTTGTCAGTTCAGCAGGCACTGCAGGCAGTTCCTCTCCTGGCAGTTCCTGCTCCGCTGCCATCTTCTTCGCCTCCAGCTCTTCTTCCGGTTCCTGCTGCTCCTCCTCTTCTTCTTGCTCCTGCTCCTCTTCCCCTGCCTCTACCTTCTCCTCCTTCTGCTCTTTTGCTTGGGCATAGGATGGTAATCTCTCATCAAAGGTCCTGGATAGGTCTTCTAGGGGACCCATACCAAGCTTCTCATCCAAGTCATTGAAAGAAGATGGAGGGGGAGCAGTTTCTACCCCCACTTTTGTCAGAGGTAAGTAATGGGACACCGGCTTCTCTTCCTCCAGCAGCTTGTAGCCCTTGACCTTCTGAATGGAAGAGACTGCAATGGAGTGGAGGGGCTTCTCTGGGATCTCCCCCCGTTGCTGCTCTGTGGGCCTCCTGAAAAACAGGCGAATCTTTTTCAAGCTCAAGTAACTGATCTCCACAAGGTTGAGGACGAGGGATACTGAAGCCACAGCCAGCATAAACATAATGAAGACTGTCTTCTCAGTGGGCCTGGATACAAAGCAGTCCACAAGGTTGGGGCAAGGCCACCGGCCACAGCGGTACAGGGGCAGAATTCGGAAGCCGTACAAGAAGTACTGACCCACTATGAACCCTACCTCGAAAATGGCTTTAAAAATGATGTGACAGATGTAGGTTCCCAGGAGTGTTCCCTCCAGTCGGAACTTCTTGGCCCCCTTGGGATTGATTTCATTGGTGTTCCTGATGTCCTCTTGATCTGGAGCTAGCGGTAGCCTCTCTTCATCCATCTCAGCTTGCTGTTGCCTCTCTGCCTGCTCTCTCTCTCTCCTCTTCTCCACCATCCGCACATGATGCACAGCATGCCCCACATACACCAGTGAAGGAGTAGAGACAAAGATGATCTGCAGGACCCAGAGCCGGATGTGGGAAATGGGGAAGGCTTCATCGTAACAGACATTCTCACAACCAGGCTGCTGCGTGTTGCACACAAAGTCTGACTGTTCATCTCCCCAGACAAATTCAGCAGCTGTTCCCAGAATCAGGATTCGAAAAATGAAGAGCACTGTGAGCCAGACTCTCCCGATGACTGTGGAGTGCTCATTCACTTCTTCTAAAATGTTCCCCAAGAAACTCCAGTCACCCATCTCTTACTATCTAAGAGAAGAGAAGGAAAGAGAATGGCCATAAACCACATTAAACAAACAAGAATCATTTTTCTACTCATATATAACTTGCTTCTGACTTTAAGTCACATGTATTTCTTCTCCAAAGTAGCTTATACCTTGAAAATGTTTTCACCTTATATTACAGTGCTGGAGGGGGTGGAAGGGAATAAAAAAACAGGGAAATTTCCTCTGTAATCTCTCTCTTTTGTGGCTGGGAGACCTCTGTGGGGTTTTCTGTCCTCTAGGAATGACACAAATTATTCAACAAGATAAAGACGCATCAAGACTAAAATGGAGTCATTATTCTGGTCCTTGTACCACATGAACATTTATCTCCACATCTCTGTACAAAACCCATTGAGAATGTGATGTCATTCTCCCATTTATACACCTCAGATGTGCAAGATTAGTGAACCACGGTTTGGTGATTAAAACAGCAAGACACATTTCTGCTCTATCAGCTACTAAAATTGTGTAAAAAAGTGTATTAATGTGAGCACTTACTTGAACAAATACAATACAAAGATTTTATTGTTTACATACATTATCTAAACGGATATAAAAGTTCCATTTCTGCAAATACACATAGCATTTCCTGCTTAATAAACCAGATAATTAGTGGCATGTGCAACACAATATAAATTTCATTCTCCATTCAGTGTAATTAACAGTCCCACAGATACTCTGCACACTTTGCAATAATCTAACACCAAGATCCTCTGCTATCAATAGGCTGCCTTCATTCCACCTTGGAAAAGTGGCATTGTTATACATTATAAATCTGTTTATCCTCTGACAACTCAATGTAATAGAGGGAGAAAAATGGCTTCATACTACTTTCTTCTAAAATCCTATATGCATCTTGCTGCAGATGGATAAACTTTCTCAGGAACTTCAATAAAGTAGCATCACACATTTCAAAAATCTGCCTTAATGAGCCTTTATAAATGAAATGGTTCTTAAGCTGCTGCATGTGCTCTTCCCGGCACAGCCCCCCCAATCATCTACTACAATTAAATTGGACAAGCCTTAGAAAAGGTATTTCAAGGGAAAATCCTGCATTGGCAGGAGTTGCATAATATAACCATTTCTTAATTTCTTGAATTCTACCAGAACTGCCCATATCAACTCCCTAAGGTCCAACATGAACAATAGTTTCTAGCACGCTTAGTTTGGGTTGTGGCTTTTTTTTTAAGTTATAGACTGGGAGTTTCAAAAGTGCCTAAGTGAATTAGGAGCACAAGTTCTATTGAAAGCCAACAGGATTTAATAATCCCTCCATTAAATTCCAAATCCTATGATTTGATCAAGCTAGAGACAAAAGAAAGCATATATAGATTAAGGCCATCCACCAAACAACTTGCCACAGTAAAAGACTCCGGTGAAGGAACCTGTCCTCCTTCTCTCTTGGCACTCTGCAGCAAAGAGTGAACTTTTGTCTCTTTCCTTCCCTACTGTAAAAGTCCCAACCTTGTCGCACGACTGAGCAGATATGACTGGATTGGCTCTGATGGGTGGGTTTTAGTTACCCTGCAATATTTAAGCTCCAAGCCAGACAGCTTTATGAAGTGAGTGACATTTGGTGATGTAGAGAACAATAGAGGAGAAAGAGAGTCAGAGATGGAGAGAAGAGGTGAATGCATTGAACATGAAAGGGTGGGGGAGGGCAAGGGGGTAGGCAACAAGAAGTGAAAATTCAACTCATGCATAAATGGAGTTTGCACAGTACAGGAAAGTTTGTTCAGACTTTCACTTGCACAAGGGGGAAGCTATTAAGCAGGGGCTGAAGCTTCTCTGCTATTCTGCTTCACTCTTGCTGAAAAAAGAGCACTCATCTTTCTCATGATGGCAGATCTGACTAAATGCAAGCGAATGCTGCCTGTTGCCCTTTGCCTAGTTCTGGTAGTGGAGTTCCAAAGGCGGTTTCCAGAGTCTGCATTTGTTGATGCATCAAGCAGTGCTTCAGGCCAGATCTTTTGTAGCATCCAAACACAACTGGGAAAGATCCATTCTTTCTCTCACCTTTCAGCCCAGGCGTTAGGCATTTACCATTGGGGAGGTTTCTTCAGGACTTGTGAAATATAGTCACATGACACATGCAGGGCTCGATCCTCATCTGGTGTCAATCAGATCAACTCCACTGAAATCAATGGAGTGTTGGCAGTTTACATCAACTGGGATTATAGACCTGAGGCTCTTCATGTTTCTAGTCAAATATCATACAGTGCGCACATGCACACACACCCCTCCCCACAAATAACTAGCTCAAATTATTTAGTTAATGAATGCAGTATGATTCCAATAGTCCAACAAACAGAGGAAGCAGCACAATACAATCATCTCCAAAACTGCTGAGGCATGCAGGAGAGCCAGATCAAGGGAAAAGCTACATTTTTGTAACCATTTGCTCACCAACAAGCAAAAATCAATTCCTCCTCCCCAAGCCTGGCTAGAAATGAAAGCAAGAGAATTTCTTGTCACTTCATTCTGAAGCCTCCTCCCTTTGGCCTGTCAATTTGGAGTTTGAACATTTCCTGGGTGCAGAAAACTGAAAATGGCACTATTTTAAGAGCAGGGGATTGTGGGAAGTGGCATTATTATGCAGTTTGAGAGCCTCTCAAACGCTTTGAGAGTCAACATATTCAGACATTACAAGAAAAGAGTAGGGTCCGAAGAGAATGTACAACATCTGCAGATGGTGGATTTTTATGTGACATCTGTAATCAGATGTGCCAATCAACAACTGGCTTAGTCGCTCACCAACAGCATCACAGAAGATGATATCCATCGATTAATGGCTCGGTCCGTAGTAGTAACTATTATGCAGTGATACAGATAGCATACATCATATTTTGGGGATTCAGTACAGGAACAAGAAGAAGTTGTATCACAGACTGTCCTGTAAGCTTGGGTACCTTAAATATCTGCGGCTGTAACTCTGAGCTCGGACATCAACAGCCATCAGACAAGTATGCAAGTCCCAGATTGTCTGTGTGATGGGCAGCCCAGATTCAGTGCTGTGAGCCCAGCAGCCTGCATACAATGTTAGCAGCTCCACCCTGGACTCAACCAGCCTTGGTTACTATTTGCAGGGTGACCCCAATACACTTCCTGTCCAGAACTTCCCCAACACTATCCACTCTGACGTGTCTAGCCCTTTCCTTAAGTGGTCAGAATTAATAAGATTTGTTGCTTTTTTAGGGAGGCAAAAGTTTATTACTGTAAAAACACTCACATCAATTCAAACAGAGCACAGAGTTGATCTAGAACAAGAGTAAAACAATTGCATATCTGATTTCAAGGCTATTTCAAAATAGCTTATATTGTCATTTGGTGCTATCTACACAGCGCCAAATTTTGAAATAAAGCTCTATTCCAAAACGTCCCTTACTCCTCATAGAATGAGGATTACAGGGATGTCAGAATAGCGAGCCTGAAATAACGGGCTTGCTGTGAAGACGCAGGATAGCTATTTCAGGATACTCCAGTATCCCAAAATAGCATTGCAGTGTAGATGTAGGCAAGATGACCACATGCAGTGGTCTTCCCATGCCCTGCTGATCTGTATGTAAACAAATCTTCCTCTTTTTTTTTGGTCACACCTTGCTCAATTTAATTGGGGACAGGTATATAGCTGCCTTCTCTCCTGTCTATGAGAGAACCTGTTTCTCTCTTTGGTCACAGCCATTAAAATGTGCCAAGAAAATGGGATGTGCCTGGGATAGGATTGCTTCTCATGAAACTATACAGAAAAGCGACAGAATCACCAGGCAAGTGAAAGGGGCTGGCTGGGGGTACTCCGCTCCCTCCATCCAAGACTGCCCCAGCTGCAAGCCTCTCACTCCCAGGCATTCTTTAGAGAGGTGGGAGAGCTGAAGTCCCCGCCCAGATTTGTACAGGGACATTGCTGGCTGTTCCCCTACATAAGAGAGTGATGGAAAAGTGCACAGTTTTCTGCATTCCTCACTCTAGCTGGGGAGAGCAAGAGGCAGACAAGTTATGCACTTTGCTATCGCTCCCTGACAGGACCAAGAAGGGGAAGAGCAAGCAGCCCTGGTACAAACCTTTGGGGGGATGGCTTTGCCCCCAACTGCTCTCCCAATGCCCTCTGGTCTCCTGACCCCTCCTACACTTACACATACACACATACATACAGAGTTCCCTGTCCAGAGTCCCTCCTCACCTCTCAACCTTGACACCTGCAGCCCACAAACTGCCTGCCCTGAGCCCATCCTTAAGAACCCAAGCAAGCCGGGTAAATGTGTTAGCAACACAAGGGTAAACCTACATTATATTTATGATTTATTTTGCTATAATGTTTACTTTTAAACCAGACTGTAATAGGAATAGGGACAATAGCTAAGCTTAATATTTGTTTAAACTTTGAGCTGTAAGTGCAACTCCCAACCCTAAGTCTCACTGACTAGTGCACTTAAAATTGAATACAGCTGCAATAGCGCAACTGGTGGAAGGGGCTAACCATCCCTTGAATGCATCTTTGGCCTATGACGGGCATACAGTTGAGGCTCCAACCCCAACCCATCCCTGTAGCTACATGCTGTGTTTAGCACACTAGCTTGAGCACTAGTGCACGTAAGTCTCCTTTCGCTGGGAACCATAGCCTCAGTGTGAAGTGTAGACATACCTTTGGTTTTCTACAGAAAGCAGTGAGAAGACGGTTGAAAAATGCTTTCAGGCAGGATCCAGAATTCCTGAAGAATGACTGCAAATTGCCAAATATGACTGAGCAGTCATACCACTATCCCAGATCCAAACACTGTGGAAAGATCAGAACACACAACTTGGCTAGACTCTGGCTATGTCTACGCTACAGGGATCTATCAGAAAAAGGTACACAAATTGAGCTCTGCAATTTGCGTACCTTTTTCTGATAGTTTTTTCGGAAGAAGCTTTTCCAAAATTTGGCCCGTTTACACTGGACCAAATTTTGGAAAAGCCTCCTCTTTTGGAAGAACCCTTCTTCCTCATAGGAAAAAAAAAGCAAAAGAGCAGATGCGTTCCCTAGATGCAGCTGAGTTTTTCTGGGATACCTCTGGTTTCCTGGGAAAAAACTCCGTAGTGTAGACATAGCCTCAAGCTCTAGAATAGGATGAACCAAAATCCCATGGTCAATCAACCCCAGATTTTATGGAAGCCCAGATCCAGTGATTTGTGGCTGATGTCCATTTGTAGACTAAACTGGCTGCTGCCTTGGAAAGTTTCCTTTAACCATTTTGTACTCATCCTTCTAAATACCCAGAAACCAAATATTCTGAATATGCAGAATTATCCACCTTGCAAAATATGGCCAATACACAAGCTATTCAGCAAATATAAGTCATCCATCCTTTCTGTACATTATTACCCTTTCACATAACCATCAAGTCTTTTTCATAACTATGGTGTAGCCCTTCGGCATGGGTTGAAATAAGTCACTATGCAGTTAGTCTCTCAGGTCATAGCCATTTTTGTACTGGAAAGTTCTGCAGTCTCTTCAGCTGGATTCTGCAAACATTTGCAGCTGAATGCTGGGTCAGATTCTCGGTTGTCGTTCCAGGTCACCATATGGAAGCAGCTTTAATTCAGCTGCAGATGGCTACTAAGGAACCCCTTTGTGTAGGAGAACTCTCTGCCAGTGGAAATATGGCAGAGGAAGTATTGCTGCCCCCTAATCCTAACTTGAGGGGACTGGGCAGAACAGTGCTCCACACCTGATCCTGCAGTTGTATGGGTTGGAACCTTAGGCTGGGCTGCAATTGGTTCCCTGTGTCCTTTCCAGCTCCCACATCTCCATTTGGTCCAAGCACAGTTCAAACAGAGTAGAGAATCAAGGCCTTTACCTTAAAGTTCTGGGGACCTGTCTTTCCCCAGCTCCACTGTACCTTTCCCTTCCAATGGCTCAGCCTGTCCCAGGCCTGCCTCCCATAGGAGCCCACTAGCAGCCCTTTGTAGACCCAAATACAGCCCAGTCCCCTTTAGTTAGCTGGATTGGGCTCACCTGCTCTGTCCAAAGTCACTGGGCTCAGCCTAGGATCAACTATTCTGTGACAGGCCCATAAGGCCCATGCTGTGGAGACCACAACTTTGGAGGCATTGTTGTGAAGGGCCAGCATTTTCAAACATGGGTTCCTACAGTTAGGCTCCTGAGCTTGGATTTAGACTCCTGACTAACAGAATTCTGAGGCGCTGAGCGCCTGTAGTTCCCAGTACAGTCAATTCTAGCACTAACAAGTTCAGTGCGGTCAGCTAAACCAGCTGGAGAAGGAAGGTACGGCAGCCCCATGCAGGCTGCACAGAGTAGCTGAGAAGAGCTTTCATTCCGAGTAAGGTTTGATGTTCCTCTGAATTGCTCTTTCCTTTTAAAGAAGTGGAAACGTTTCCTTGGCCTGGTATCTGAGGCTTTTGTTTAGAAAGGAGTTATCTTACTTGCCGGGGTTGCTGTCCTTTAGCCACTTTGCCCTGGTCTACATTAGGGAGTTATTTTGAAATAATTCCCCTTATTTTGAAATAATAAGCAGAGCGTCCACACTACCAAGCCCGTTATTTCAAAATAAGGGGCTGGTTATTTCAAAACTATAACTCCTGCTTTCCATGAGGAATAACGCTTATTTCAAAACAGTTATTTCAAAATAGTGGCAGTGTGGACGCTCCACTGCTGCTATTTTGAAATAACTACTCCCCAGAGTTATTCAAAGTAATCACTCCCCAGTACTTCCTGGAGCTCTAAGTTGAGGGAGTGCGTCCACATGAAGGGAGCCTGCCTCAGAGTAATTTCAAGGCTTCCCTGTAGTGTGGACATGCTATTTCAAAGTAGTTATTTCGGGAGGTATTATTTCAAAATAAGTTATTTAGAAATAATTTCCTAGCACAGACATGCCCTTAGAGAGGATCTGCACAGGGCTCCCCTTCATTGCTATGACAGGAAAAAGCCAAGGTTCCACTACTGCCCAGCCTTTTTATGAGAACACAGCACATGGTCTTCAGTGCACTGACTGGGGGTGGGACAGTGTGGGACTTGCAATTCCAAAAGGATTTCCAGTGCAGACATGATGTCAGGACAAGGCAGGGTAGCTCTATTGAGCAGCTCAGTTCATGCATGAAGGCAGATTGTGCCATTTATACAGAGCATAACCCTGGATAACTGGACATCTCCCTTTAACAAAGTTATCATCTCCTGATCTGCATAGCTAGAAAGCAGCACATGCTTCCTGTTCTTGTGCTGAACACACAAATCTCCCAGTAAACATTGAAGATGAGCACTATCATGTTCAGATTCCCTCCAAGAAACTGCGGAGCAAATCTTTCTCTTATTTACATCCGAGAAAATCCAGAGCAATGCAGTTGAAATATGACTGTTTTCTAAGGATGTGTCTGTCTGTCCGTTCTAGGGACAGTATGACCTTCTGGACTGAGCACAGCAATGGGAGCTGTTGTATTTCAGTCCCCCTCTGCCACCTACTGGCTTCAATGCTACATTGTGAGTTAGATTTTGTAACTTATGAAGTAGGCAAAGATCACTGCCCGCAATTTACAACAGGGGAATGGAAACTGAAGCTCTGAAATGATGAAAAGACTGTCCAAGTTCACACAATAAGTCAGTGTCAGTCACAGAGAGCTCAGAGGCTGTACAACATCCAGGCACAAAGGGAAGGAAAGAGAGAAGGATAGAAAGAATCAGGAAGGAGGGAAATTTGGGAGAAGCACAGGGAACAGGAGGGGATAGTAGGGAAAATGGGAACCGAGTTCTAGGTAGGGGCTAGGCTGTACAGAGCCCTGAAGCTGAGGATCAGAGGCTTATTATAGGAACACTCATTTTAAGTTTAAAGGCTGGAATGAGAACAGGCAACAGATAAGGATAGACAAGGCAAAAGTGTCTATGCTTGCTATGTGGTGCCTTTCAGTCCCTGTTTGTCTGAAAGTCCAGTTCTCCTCTGAAAAGGAACTGGTCAAAGGCCTGCATGGGCTTTAGCAGGTTTTGTCTTTCAAGAGATTTCCAAATCAAATGTGTTCAGTTTAATTTTTTTTTCTTAATGGTAAGCCCTGCAAACTCAACCTGAGAACTAAGTGTCAAGCTGAGAACTTTTTAACTCCTGTGTCAGCCCCAATAATATAGATTTAACAAATGGAACAACAAAAAGCTGAAGAGTATTAGAAAAGGTGGCAGAAGACAGAGGCTTGGAAAGAAATTGTTGCTGGCCTATGCTCCCATAGGAGCTAAGGGCAAAGAAGAAAAAGAAATGGACCATAATTAACCATCCCATTGATGGTCTAAAAGCCAGAAGAGAATACAATTCACTGTCCAATAGCTTTGTTGACTAGTAGGAATAACTACTTATTTTGTCATCATTGGAATAATCAGATATGTTTCTGAATATGGTCAGGTCACAGACCTGCTCGGCACAAATGTTCCTGTTACATACTGGGCCTTTTCTAACTATAACTATACTTTCAACTTTTTGTTCTCTTAAGAGACTTGCTATTTTATTTTAAAATTAAATGAATTTTTCATTAAAAACAGCATATTTCAGAGAAACACAGTTCAGTTATCAGATTTATGCATTCATAGTACATCCATAAACAGTAAGAATCTCTTGTCTACCTCTTAATATAGTAATTAAATTTTTACGTTTTCCTTTGATGTTGTTTTTAGTGGGTTATTTTCCACAGAAAGTTAGTAGGAACAACGCTTACCTACTTTTCACCAGTAAAATTGTTATAGTAGCACCAGCAAAGCAAATTTAAGTGTTGGTCTCCAGAAAAAATAAAATTGTTCAGAAGCATTCAGTCTTTCCCCACCAGGGGGCAATATTTTCTCACTTCCACTCTACACTGTGGTAAAGAGAATAAAAATGCTACAGAAAAAAGTATGATGTGATCCAACATGCTTATTCTTTTATGTTTTTTTCCTAACTCCTTCCTTTCTTTCCCCTAGTCCTCATACTTCTCAAATCCTTCCTTCTGCAAAAACAAATCTCTGGCCAGCTCTGCCCTAGACACTTTTTTTCGATACAGAAATGTTGGCAAGAAAAGTGCATTGTTTTATTAATTTTTTTTGTATTTTTTTTAACATTTCTATACTAGCAAAATCTCTAGTGCAGACAGATTTATATAGGTTGAACCTCTCTAGTCTGACACCCTCAGGACCCGACTAGTGCCGAAACAGAGAATTTGTCGAACCATAGGAGATCAAGTTGTCTAGCAACATTACCAACGCTTCTGCTTACTGGACTCTTAGAGTGTGTCTAGACTACATCCCTCATTTTTTGAGGAGTACAGGATCTTTCAAAAAAGGGTTTTATTTTTGAAAGATCCCCGTCTAAACTGCCAGATTTTTTTTTTTTAAAAAAAGCCACATTTCGAAAAAAAGCGGCAGCCACCATTATGCAAATGAAGCATGGGAAATTCAAATCCCCACTTCATTTGCAATATCAACGTGCCTAATTTACATCCCTTTCTCAAAAAAGGGATGTAATCTAGACACACCCTAAGAGTCCAGTAAGCATGTACATGCAACTACACTGAAGTTGGAGCCCTTGGCATTTGCTGTGAGTATCATTGTGGCCCCAGCTTCCAAAGTTGAGTATCCCTGCTCTAGAATGTCTTGAACTCATTGATAGAGTGAATGGACCATCATGACTTCAGTTGCAGAGTTCTCAGCACTTTGGAAATTCTGCCCCTTTCCCATAGATGTCTTAACATGGATTTAGGCAACTAAGTTGAAGTACCCAAGTTTCCAAATGGTCACCTGACTCTTTAATCCAGGTAGAGAGCAAGTCCAATAGGTCTATTTCAGACAGTCACTGACTAGATGTTATTGTGGGGCAAGCTGCTTTTCCATCAACTGCAGGCCTTGGAATCTCATAACTCACAGGACCAAATGTAAAGGTTATGCATAAGGAGATGTATGTTAAAACACTAGTAAGAGGGCCCAGGAGTGGACAAGGAGACACAATTGCTGTAACTCCAATTACAAGAAGCCAGAAGGAGATGTACATTAAATGAAAGGATGGTTTACATGTACATATACCTTCCTATATGTACATATACCTGCCTTTTAGTTGTGGCACTCCTCTGGCCTCTCAGTTCAGACTCAGTGATATGAATTCAGAGGGCAGGTATAAGTTACATAACTTACATGGTACTGAGTAATTATAAGAACTAGAGTCTATTCTGATGTAAGCTACAGTTAGGGAGCTGACTGACTCAGATCCTCTCTGTCCTATGCCCTGTAGACTATAGCCTCTCTACCTCCTTGCAGCCAATCTTTCTCCCTCTACTTGCCTGCCATATTCCCCTTTTAAGAAGGTCCCTCCTTAGGGAGGGTGCCCAGAAGCTGCTGAGGGGGAGGACCTTCGTGGGCCATTTCTCGCAGTCCAAGGCTCACACCTGAGACCAACAGGTCTGTCATAGGAACCATAATCATGGCAAAATCCAGAACAAACAGTATATAAATGGCCTGCCAGGCCCAGAAAGCATCATATCTGCCTCTTTGTGGTAGGGTTGGAGCATTCCACTAGAGCTTGGACCTTTTCCTATTAACAGGTGCAGGCACCATTTCCTCATTAAATCCGGCAGGTATATTATCTCTTGATTAGCTAGGTGGCATGTAGTGGGGTTAGCTATGAGTCCCACACTTCCAAGGGCTTGCAAGACTGTTCTGACATGTTCTAAATGCTCATTCCAGGACTTGCTATAGAGCACAATGTCAAAATACTCGGCTGCGGCCTGGTCACGAGGATGAAGCAAGTCATCTATGCGTCTTTGGAAGGTGGCTCCTGCACCCTATAGACCACCTAGGATAGTGTTGCCTGATTTATTGTTTATGGATTAATTTATTGATTCAGTTTGCACTTTGTCATTTGGTAGTTTCTTGTCCCAAGACCAGGTCTAGTATTATCCAAAGTACTACTATGGGAGCCACGTGGAGCACAGCAGTGACAACACTCAGATGCAGGAAAGCCCTTCTGTAACTGTAAACGTTTCATTATTACAATTATCCCCAAAACAATCCAAACATGAACAATGAGATAAGACAGCACTGCTAGGATGCTGTTTTTATTCTTTTACACTCACTCTGTCCTTGAGGAGAGCTCTAAATGTTGAGACAGATCCTAATCCAGCTCTGGCCCGCCAAAGAAAAATGCCAGTGGTTATACCTGAGACCAGATATTTTACAGGCCGTGATGTCTCTCATGCATATGTATGCATAGCTCTTCCCTTCTTTACCATATCTTAACTTTTCCATAATAGTGGGATGTCATTAGCCTGTAATTAGTATGTTAATTAGGCAAAGCTCATTAAGATATTTATTAATTAGATGACTATGGTTACCTGAGATTGAGCATATTCCCCTCTGAATATACTCTAAACTGCCTTCTTGCAGTTACCAATCAGCTGTTTGCCACATTTATAATTAAAGTCTTATGCCATCTTGTTACTTAATGCCACTATTAGTTTACTTATTTATGATGTGTTGAGCACTCTTCTACTCAAGCCATAAGGCCTTATACTCAAGTTATTCTTATATGTCTTCTCTTTACGTCTCTTGCTATCAGTTCCTTATCCCTTTATCCTATTATGATTACTGCTGTAATTACTACGTGGCTACAACTGTTTTAAGTTGATATAAGCCAAATAGTATGTAGAAATCTGTCTTTCTTTTGTGGGGAGGGGGAACTCCAGCCTTACAGGGATCTGCCAATAAACCCTGGTCAGGTCAAGAGCTGTGACATACTTGATTTCTCCTAATCTCTCTAACAACTTGTTAACCCTTAGCATGAGGCAGGCATCTAATTATGACACTGCATTGACCTTCTAGAAATCTATGCAAAATCTGGTAGACCCATCCTGTTTAGATGTGAACACTATCGGGCTTTGCCACTCATTATGTGACTCCTTGACTATCCCAAGGTCTAATCTAGCTTGCATTTCTTTCTGTATTGTTTCCCACCTATGTTTCAGCAATGGCCAAAAGTTCTTTCTCACCTTTTCTCCTGGTTTGATCTCTATGTGATGGAACACTGGGCGAGTCTGTCCTGGAACTGTGGAAAAGACTAGGTGAATTTTTGGATCTGCTGCTTTTGATGCACCTTCAGATCTTCTTCCCTTGGGACTTAGTTGGAACCCAGGGCTATAATGCTGAGCTACAGTTCTGGAGCAAATGACCTTACCAGGAGCTCTTCCCAATCTTTCTAGACCTCTAGCGGGTTGACATAATACACCTTAGTATCTATTCTCTTGCCTTATAGTTTACTCCTCTAATTAGTCTGTTTATTTCAAAGGGACCTTCCCATCTGACCAACCATTTGGATTCTGAGGTGGGAAGCAGGAGTAACACCTGGCCCCCTAGCTGGAGCTCCTGGTTATATACTTCCCTTATCATATGCTTGTGTTTGCCCCTGTTGCACCTTGACTAAATTCTCTTGCAAACTCACCTAATATCTATAACTTCTCTCTCAGCTGCAGCATATACCATACCCAGTTTTTGGTCCTGTAATGACATTCCTTCCATGTATTCTGAGAGAAGTCTAGTATTTCCCTTAGCTGTGTCCCAGGTCCTAATTCAAATGGGGAGAGCTCTGTCAATGCCTGAGGGATTTCATGGTCAGTGAAGAAGTGTGACAGAAGTAACTGGACCCATTGGCAAAGTTCCAAGGCTACTAACTTCTGCAGCATACTTTTCAAGTATGTTCAATCTCTATTCCAGTCCATCAGACAGAAAGATACACTGACATTCTTAGGAATTTTATCTTCAACAATCTACACAGATCTCATATAAGCTTGGGCATAAAGTTGGTATCCTGATCTGGGATTGTTTTCCATGGAATCCCCACCCAGATAAACTCTTTACAAAACTCTCAGGCAAGGGCCATCACCTCTGTTGAGCAGAGCAGAACCGACTCACCAGAGCCACGTGGCATGGTCTGGAAACCTGCTGCACTCTCTTTTAAGGGGCTCGCCATGCCCATGTCAGTCCTCTCAAATAGGGTCCCCTACCACAGACAGAGAATCAGCTGGGCCTGGGATATGTTCCCTTAACTTGCCCACTAGCATTCTGGGCAGGAGGTGCAGTACACTCTCATACCTCCTGGTGAACACCTCCTCAATAAAAACAAAGTGCCACTTGGCTGAATGTTGTCTCCTGACCAACGTGTCTCCCATGGGATTTTTAGAGTGTGCCATGCAGATCTCCTCAACATGGCTCTGCAACCTCAGCTGCAGCTTTTTCATGGGGTAAGGATACACAGCCCCAGGATACACTGCAAATACATAGTGCCCTGGGAACCCTTTCATACCCTGCCACACTCACCCTCATCAGAATGTGAAAGCACCCAAAGCGTATCAGTCATTGTGCATTCATGCTATTGACCCACCGGGGCGCTAACGGTTTTGTTGGCTGACCTTTACAGGCCCTCAATTCAGCCACCCATAGAGGCAGTCTGTGTATGGGCAGTCATGATGGAAGCATCCTGGCTTCCTGCACACAAAGCAAATCCTTGTCACTAAAGGAGGTTCTACCTGGGCTCCTGTAGGGCCTGCCAGTTTCAGGGAAAGGCTGCACCCCCAAGGTTCCCTTCACTTCTTAAGCCCTGGTTCTGGCAGCAATGCCTTCTTCTCTCCTCCCTGCCAGTTTTTATCAGACACTCTGTCCTTCCTGGACACAGGTAGCCATGTCCTTCTGGCTCCTTGCTTGCTCACTCTCCCTTCCTTCCTAGCCAAGGGAAGAGAGGCTAGGATAGCTCAGGCCATGTCTAGGTTAGCGAGCTTACAGCAACACAGCTATACCAATGGAGCTGTGCTGTGTAAGACCACTCATGTAGCCATTCTATGCCAAAGGGAGAGAGTTCTCCTGTTGACATAATTAAACCACTTCAGTGAGTGTTGGTAGCTATGGCAGCAGGAGAGGTTCTTTCACCAACATAGCGCTGTGCACACTACCACTCATACCTGCAAAATTTATGTCACTCAGAGAGGTGGTTTTTTTCCACACACCTGGAAGACATATGTTTTGCCAGCATAAGTGGTAGTATGCACATGGCCTTAGTTCTTTTATGGCTTGTGCTCCACCTCTGCCTCTCTTGGCAGTTTTCCCTTCAGCCTCTGCCTTGAGATTCAGCAGTTCAAAGCCTCAGCTTGGGGGGTAGGGAGGTTCCCAGCTCTCCCAGAGTCCACTTGTCCCCTCAGTCAGGGAGCAGGAGGGAAAAGTGGGTGGTGGGAGAAGCAAGCTAGGCCCCCAACTTCCCAGCTGAGTATAACTCATAATCCTGGTCCTTCCCCCTAGAGATTGCTCTGTCTCAGCAGTTACAGCCTGTCTGCCTTCTTGCAACCAATCTGTTTTTCATTCTCCCTCTGCTTGACTGCCAGAGCTCCCATTTGAAGTACTCTCAGAGGGATAGCCATGTTAGTCTGTATCTTTAAAAGCAATAAGTAATCCTGCGGCACCTTAGAGACTAATGAAAGTATATATAGTATCATGAGCTTTCGTGGGTAAGACCCACTTCATCACTCGAATTCATCTGAGGAAGTGGGTTTTACCCACAAAAGCTCATGATTATATTGTTAGTCTCTAAGCTGCCACAGGACTACTCATTGCTTTTAAAGTAGGTCCTCCAGAGGGAACGTGTCAGGATGCTGCTGAGAGGCAGGGTCTTTGTGGCTCAATATTGTTCCAGCACTCCCTTAGCCTTAGCATTGGACCTGTAAAACCCCATGAGAGTTCATCATCCCACAGTGTCCAATGATTCTCCAGCCCCTAAGTATTCCAGTCACTGTGGCTCTTTCTCCCAAAAAACACACTCACACAGACACACGCACACTTCTTCTTTTCCCCCCCTTCTCTCCTACTCTATCCCCTATTCTCACACCCTGCTATTGGCTGATTGCTGAGTGGGGAGAATATCCGGGGTGTCTGTCATTCCCCTCTCCACCATGTCTTCTGCTCATTGACTGCTGTCCATGCTGCAATGTTAAAAATTGTGGCGGGGGAGGTGGACTGCATGCAGACCTGCATATTCCAGCCATTGTGGCTCTTAGGGGAAAATGGTACTAAAAGCCTGACTGGGGCAACAATGGTGGTAGTAGGGAGCAGAGTTTGGGGCTCCTCCTGGGGTTTGTTTGGTTTTTGTTTTGTTTTTTTGGTCTTGAGAAAAAAGCAGATCTTGCCTTGCCCTGTGAGACTCTGGCTGAACCTGACTTCCCACTTCTCACAGCAGAGTATGTTCCCAGCAGCTGGCTGGCTCCCTCCAGGGAGGACATCCGTGGGGACTGTTCCTGTTTCCCTACCCTTCCAGCCACTTGCCTTCCTGAGGCTGATATGATTGTTTCCCTGGGCATAGCACAAAGATGCCAGCAAGGAACGGAAGCCTGTCATGCTTCAGCAATTTATTAAAAAGAAAAGGTTATTGAACTTGGACGTCGTCGAGCCGGTGGTTCTCTTTTCCTGATATAGGAGATAGCCTATTCACAGACAATTTGTCCATCCACAAGGGGACAACAGGCATTCTCTGGCCCCTGAATTACCCTCCTCTTATGTGAATGTCCTGGCTGTGAGGAGAAAATGTCTAGGTGTGCAACACTTTTTGCCCTCGGCTGACATAGTGGGAGCCTTAGAACCCATATGACTTCGCCCATCCACATATTCTGCCTGTACACTTGCCCTACCAATCAAGGTGACATAGGCCCAGTTTCTGGAGCAGTGGAAGCTCAATGGGGTTCAGTTTATATTATTTTCACAAATACTAAGGCCTCCCTAACTGTGCACAATTCATCAGAGCAAGTACAAGTACTCGTGAACTTGTGTCACTCTCCAGTTGCGGGAGTCCTGAAAAAGAGGAGCTAAACCTCATCCTAGTGCCAGCCAATGGAGAATCTTCTTTAGCTGAAGAAGCAGAAGGTCCAGAGTGCTATGTATGGGTATGCAAGCTAGGGATGTAAACATTTGTTTAAAAAGGTAACTGCATAATTGCTAAAAATCCTAGTGGTTACATGCTGCAAGCTCTGCAGTAGAAAGCTTATTTAAGCTTTCTACTGCAGAGCCCGCACTGAAGACTTGCTCCCACGGAGGCTTCACTGCCACAGAGGAGCCACTTCCCTGGGAGCAGAGCCAGCAAGGGCTGCTGGCCCCACTTCTGAGAAGGAGGCTTTGCTGTGGGCTCTGCAACAGGAGCTAGCATGTAACCTGCAATGGGGGGGCCAGGCTGGGCACATTGTGTAACCTGTGATGGGCCCCACAGAGCTGGAGCAGCTGCCTGCCCAGGGCAGACAGGGAGCTACTCCAGGCCCTAGCAGTTAACCAGAATTGGTAAGCATTACCTGTTTAGGGCAATGCTTACAGGTTAACAGTTAACCGGTTAACCTTTCACATCCTTGATGTAAGTGCAGCTTACCTCAGTTGTGGGTACATCAGGCAACCAGGGATTTTGTGCGTGTGTCCCTTCATACAGGACACCATCATGTGTTCTTGTATGAAGGCAAACATCCTTCAATGGTACAGGTGTCAATAATGGTTGACTTGTTCCCACTACAGGGCGTCCCTGCTATACACTGTCCCAGTATACATCGGTTCCACACTAACGTTGTTGACACTTGTAGGAACTGCTGTGTTATAAGTCCCCCCATTCCCCACTCTTACGTCTCACACACACACACACACAGAAAAGACCAATCCATGTAAGCAGAAGTCAGCGATGGGAAAAAAAAATTCCCCGCTGCTCCAGTCCATCTGTGCCCACTGTGCTGTGAGCTGCTCTGGCCAGGCTGGGCCCATTGTTGGCAGGAGTTGCTCTAACTGGACCCACTGGGCCGTTCTGCAGGCAGCCACAGGGGAAGGGAGCTCCAGCCCAGCCGAGCCGCCAGTAAACCACTGATATCCCTAATTTTCATCCTCATCCACAGCACAGGAACTGTCAAACTAAGGGTGGGCCCATGCTACTGGGTCCCAGAAAGCCTCATTTATGTTGTTCTCTGTCTCTCTTAGTTCCTTCTGTTCAACTATGGGGCCTCCAGTGCCTGTACTATGTCTCTAAGGGCCATGAGTTGCCTAGATTTTATGCACACACATGCCCACAAGGCAAGTAACCAGACATGCTGCATTCAGTGTAATAAACTGGATAGTCCCCACTTTGCTGCAGACGTCTACCTGCCTTTTCTTTTTACCTTGCATGTTTTTTTAATGGGTTGCTTATTGACCCAAATTTAGAGCATGTTTGTTAGGTATATTGGGACTGGTTTAGATATTTTCTTCTCTCTCCTCTCCCACCTCATTCATTTTCATGGGGGGCTTTTCTGGTACCTTTCTAGTAGTTAAGTTATAGCCCCTAGGCGTCCTCCCTCTGCCACTGAACTCTTATTGCTGCCAAAATGTCCTGACCTTGGTAGCTCACTCTGTCACACAGCTCCTACTTGGTAGCAGGGATCTCTCTGCTTGAGACTTGGATCTGAAAGGAATGTTTCCCACACACCCTCACACAACTGTTCCCCAGCTCTTCTGGTCACATAGGAGCTGGCTTGTTAAACCCTTATTCTCCATGGGTTAGCCCCAACCCCTTGTCAAGTGATCCTGAAGGAGTTATGGATAAAGAGATCGCAGGCTAGAGCCTTTCTAGTAAGATCTCAGCCTAGCCTAGCACACAGCCCCTGGAACATGTCACCCTGGAATCTTCAAGCACACAACCAATTACCAGACAAACTCGCCTCACAGATCACATCGCTTCTTCTTCACCTGAAGAACTCCCTTGCAAAACTCCTCCATTTTCTGCTTCTGTTCACTAGCTTCTTTGCTACCAAATGTGAGACCACAACTTATCTACCATAAGTTTGGATGAAGGCCCTAACTGCCAGTGCATTTCCTCACTTCTGTGAAAGTCATTAGACATTTTAGAGCTACACACTTGATGCCATGGCTTTGTTTGAAGGGCTCAGCTCTATGCTGCCCCTTTTAAGTCGATGGGAATTGACTAAAGCATTGTCAGAACATACACAAAGCAAAGGAGATTCAAGGCAGAATATTCATACAGTTCAGAAGCCATATAATCAGCATGGACTAGCTACCATGCTATTTCACCTTCCCTGAAGTCATGAGTCCACAGTCCTAAAGAGAACAGCAAATAAGTGCCTAGACTGCCTCCTTAGGAATGCTAGGTGGCTTTCTGAGCATCCAGTAACAACAAAATCCTGCATATTTTTATGAAATAAGCAAACCTATTTGCTCCATTGGTATCAGACCCTGGGTAAGAGTCACCCAACTATCCTGTGAAATATGCTGAATTGTTTGTCCATGCCATCAGCATACATCTTCTCATCAGCAAGAGCAGGCGCAGGTGTCAGTATGTGGAAAGTCTCACCGATAGGTAATCTCCAAAGACCAATACCCTGCAGCCCATTTACTGTAAAAATAACTCGTTCCCTCTCTCACAGCACCAATTTCTCACTCCTGATTCCCCTCTCTCCAGGAGTAGGATGAAGGGAAGAGACACTGGAGATCAAGCAGTGACTTCCCTCTTTCTCACATCCCCTTACCACAAGAAAGAAGTGGCCCCCAAATCCTCCCTATCCAACTTCCCATCCTGAAATCTGAGTGCTTGCCTATTTCCTCTGCATTCCCCATTCTGTGCCTGAGCAGCATGTATCTGTTCTGTGGATAAACAAAAGGCTTTATTCTCCATTATGGTTGAATCCACATCATTCATGAGCACTAAAACTAATCCCTAAAAAAAAACCTATCAAGCAAACATCTCCCATTGCTTCTCATGAACTATGCTGCCAAAACCTCAAGCCTGCCTAGCAAGTGATCACAACTTTGCAAAGTTCAGCAGCTGGACATGAACACAATAACATAAGTAACATGATGCAAAAGAAAAAAATCAAACAGGTATATGCCACAAAAATTCACTACCAGCAAATGAGATATAAGAGACCAGTATATGATCAGAAAGAGTGACGGACAAGATTGCAGAAGGGGAGGAGTGAAAAATGTGGAACTGGTGTTACTGAGAAGCGAAATCAGAGAACTGCTTGGAGCACTGCTGGAGAACTGCTGTTACTGACAAGAGAAATCAGAGCAGCAAGGAAAAGAAGGAGCAGCAACCAAAGCGGTAACACAGACAGGACCAAAAGCAGCCCACAGAGAGCTACAACATTATCTATGGTTCTCTGAATGGTAATAAAGAAGTGTGCCCCAGGTTTTTCTCAGACCAAAGAATATTGGACATTAGAACCTGGACTCTCTACATTCAAGATGAAGGTGGCTGCAATTTTCTTTATTTTCTGCAAATTAAGCTGCAGATTGCAGCTCCTGGCAAGCTGCCAATGTGGCCTACAGATGGGAAAAATGTATGTGGCCCTATGAAGACATATGAAGGGTGACTTTGCTCACAATGTTACCAGGTTGAAAACACAAAAACTGAAGTGATTTATGCGAACTGTATTTGAAGTTACTTATTATATCTGGAAATTGTCACATGTCAGTTTCCAGCTGACTGTCACACATACAGATATCACATGCAATCTATAGATGTCTACACCTTAGCTGGAAATTGACATGTGGGTTGATTTCTGGAAATGACAAATTTAGACAACCCTCCCTCTACTCCACTTATATTTGTTGGTGGGCCACAAATGCTTATGGAGCCACTTCACTTCTGACAAACAACTGAGTGTTGTTAGTCATCTTGAATGTATTTCCATGTTTGCCTAAGCCTAGACAATAGGAGCACAGATCAGTGATGTTGCATACCATATTGCTGGAAAAGGAAGGCATGGGTGGGAATGAAAGTGAAATGTTTTGGTTTCTCACCCTTCTTCCAGGAATGGATTAATTGCCTTGATCATCCAAGAGGACTCTGGGTGAAAGCAAGATATCAAGAGGGGTAAGAAAAATCTTACACGTGAGATTACAAATCAAAACATATTTCTCACGATAGAAGAACCAGGGGAAGAGTCAGGCTGAGATTTTCAAAAGCACTTCATATTTGCCTAACCTGAAAGCAAAAAGTCCCCTTGACTTCAGTGGGTGCAGAGTTAGGCCAATATTGAGTGCTTTTCCAAAGTCCACCCTCATTGTAACTGAAAGGCAACAAATTTACAAGTGACAAAACACAATGCATTTTTACACACACATAATTAATCTGTGGAATTCGCTGCCTCAAGATTGCACTGAATCCAAGTGCTTACTAGATCTCAGAAACGGATTGCATAGCCGTAATAATGAGAATATCTCCAGTTCCACTGGCCAGCAGAAAATGGCTTAAAAAAAAAAAAGAGTCAACATATGCAAAGAATGGGGTCTGTGTGTAGTTGGACTGAGTCATTACCTCAGCTATTATACACAGTGATAAAGCCCAGATAAAAAGACAGCCAAGAAGCATGAAATGCAGCTTGTGAGGGATAAATGGGGGTGGAGTGGATGTCCATCTTTCAGATCTTAACAAAACAATTCATTTTTAATACCAGGAACCAGATACATGCCTAAAGAACACAGGTTAAGGAGCAAAAAGAGTTACCATCAGGAAGTGTACAGCGGAAGCGGGAATTTGGCAAGATTCTGGCAGAAGGCATCAAAGCTGATCACTACAAGGGCTGTTTAGGGTCCCGGGTGGCCAGATTGTGCAAACAGCAGGTCTGTGCATGTGCTGGCTCATAGCGATAACATTGTGTGCTGAGATTGGCACAAAGTCCTGGTGAAATCATAATTGGAAAGTCTTTCTCCACTCTCAGAACTGAGTAGTCACTCTCAGAGCTCCTAGTTTCCTCCTCAGCCCTAAATGCTATTGCATCTCTCCCCTGGTCACCTCCCCAAACTCAGTCCATTCCACTCCCAAGGGAATACTTTGTCTGGTTTGGCTTTCTTCCATCATGTTGGCACAAGATTGAATCATGAGCAGCTATTGTGTTGTCATGGGAAATATACAGAATGTGACCAGGCAACTTTGGTAATGAGTAAGGGCCCAGATCCTTAGCTGGCCTTCATCAGTGTAGCTTCACAGACCTCAGAGGCCCTGAGTCCATTTATACCAGCTGAAAATCTGGGCTCTTCGCAAAATATTTTCCATTATTCCCACTATGGTGTCAGACTTTTATAACTTTCAGAAACATTCTTATCTGAGGCTGATTTTCTGCCCGACTTCTGGTTTCTGCCAAGGTTAAAGTTATGGAGAGAGGAGAAGAAAGGATTTATCAGCTGTTCTGGAGTGATGGGAATCCCTTTTCCATTGGAAAAAGCCCCAGGCTTTCTGGACCAGAACTGCAGGGCGGGGGGAATGGTTGAGGTCTTGAAATTCGAAAGTGAGGCATGGCCAGGGCCATGGGCCTAAAGAGAATTAAAACAATACAAATAAAGAAGTTTATAACTAAACAATTGAAAAATAATAACTTCTGAGCTTATGTAACCCACACACCTTCTGGTGTGGTGTACTCATGCTCAGTGGGCACATGGTAAAAATTCTGAGCAGAGCCTAATAAAGACTCACTTAGTTTGTAAGATTTCTAATATGGTACTGGATAAGGCCTGGGAAACCTGGGGTCCACTCCTAGCTCAGTCAGTGACCTGCTAAGAGATCTTGGAAAGCCGGGTCACCTCCATGTCCCATCCCACTCTTTGTCGGTCTTATCTAATGTGACTGTAAGATCCTTGGGGGCAGGAACTGTCTCTTACTTGTGTTGGTACAGTGCCTAGCACACTGGAACTGCCAGGTACTTGTCACAGAGGGGATGCCTCAGCACAACCCCTTTTGTCTGGAAGTGGCTGTGTTTCAGTTTCCTCAGTGTCTTCTCTGGCCCAGTCTGTCTATAGGACTGACTTGACCCTCTCTAGCCAAACACTGTAAGAGAACCCAACCCCATGGGAGGGCCCCATACTCTTTCACTTGGAATCCAAGAGAAAATAATCAGACAACTAAATCTTCAGCTCATCAAGGCTCAGTTGTTAACCCCTGTGGGCTCAATCTGTCTGCAATAAACTGTCCCAATACTGACCCCAGTTCCTGGGCTTCAATTTCACCATAAGAACATAAGAACATAAGAATGGCCATACTGGGTCAGACCAAAGGTCCATCGAGCCCAGCATCCCATCTGCCGACGGTGGCCAATGCCAGGTGCCCCAGAGAAGGAGAACAGAAGACAATGATCAAGTGATTTACCACCCAGAAGCTAACATACTGTCTCTGTATTCAAGGTTTTCTGGTAGGATATCATCCCTCACCAGCTCTTGTCTCCAACTAGTTTCCATATCCATCACAGGATAGTCTGTTTGCTCTGCTTCTACCACCAGCTGGGCTTCCTTCCTCCTCTGAAATCCAACCCTGCATGCATAGCTGTGGAGGAGCAGGCCTAATTAAAGAGGACTGACCAGCTCAAGACCTCTGGTTATTAAAGGGACAGGCCACCCTGTTACAGTGCTTTAACTGTAATATAAACAACAACAATCTTGCATGGCTTGGACAGAAACAAGAGTTAGTGCCTTAAGCCACTACCAGGAGGTTATAGATGCCTCAAGATTGCACGGAGTCCAAGTGACACATATACAGCAAATGCTACTAAAATAACTGCACATACAGAGTTTACTATCTAGGATCCCAATCCCACAAAAAAACTAATGATCATGCTTAACTTTATTTTAAGGCAGGGGTCCTCTCTGTCACGGGCCCTCCCCCCATGCTTTATGAAAATTGACTTATGAATATGCATAACTCAAGGGCATTTTAGGCAAAATGCGAATATGACATCATTTTTAAAGTTACAGTCTGCTGAATATGTATATTCTATTTCTGTGCAAGTGTCATTCTTGTATGTGAAATTTGAAATATTAAATGGAAACCTGCTTTGTTAATATAGGTCTTCTAGTGAAAGCCATTAGTGGTACTTAAGGAACTTAATGGCCCAGTGATCAATCCAATGATCTGTAAATGGCTTTGTTTTTCCTATAAGCCCAAACTATGATTGTTCCTACAAAGACATGTGACCATGCCACCTGGTGCTGGAATCCATCTTGAATCTGGTATTTTTCCACGGGGATGGGGAGATAAAACAAAGGATTCCTGCCCTGGGGAAATTCCATTTAAGGAATGGAAACTAATCAGTCTTTGGTCTTCAGCTGGCTTTTGAAATTGCTTCCCCACCCTAAGAGGATACACATGAAGAAACCAGAAAACAAAGAACTCTAAAGAAGTCTGAGAAGCTGTAGACCCAGACCAGTGAAAAAAGATCAACTCTGTCCTGAAGGATTTTAACTGAAGTAAGAACTAGGATGAGAATTATGATCTGTAACAATCTCTCTTAGTGTATTATGATTAGCTGGCGTGTTTGTTTATTTTGGTTTAGTAACTTGCTTTGAGCTGTCTGTTTTCACTTGCAATCACTTAAATCCTACTTTTTATACTTAATAAAAACACTTTTGTTTATTATCAAACCCAGTGCCAAAAATTGTTACCTGAGGGGGAGACACAGCTGTGCATCTCTCTCTTTCATTGATAAAGAGAGCAAACTTATGAGCTTTCTCTGTGTAAAACTTTTTATACAGAGTAAGACAGATGTATCTGGGGTTTGGTTCGCATTGAAACTGTGTATCTGGGTGCTGACAAGTCCCTATAACTGAGCCCTCTGAGAGCTGAACTGATTCAGCATCTGTTTTGCTCTGCTGGGGAGTGGTTGCACTAACTCTGTGCCTTGCATGGGGTAGACTAGAGCATCTGGCCCGGCAGGACAGGGTGGTGGGGCACTTCAGAGGGCAGGTTGATGAGTTCTGTGATATGATTAGCACACCAGGCGATAGTCCCAAGGGGATCTCTGTGATCAAACCTGTCACACACTCAAAGGGCATGAAGTTAATCCCATGCTTAAGTCTTTGAAGGGTCAAGCCCTAGAAAGAGGAACACCATGCAAAAAGAGTGGGTGGAGGGGATATTATTTGGAAAAAAGATCTACATACACACTTTTTTCAGGTGTGTGATTACTCAGATAAATACAGGTTTCAATTCTTGGTTTATAGTTGATTAAGTAATGAACCAAACAAAAGCCATTCAAAATTACAAGTTAGCCTAAATATGGACTCCGCCTGACCTCCCAAAGTGGAAGAAATACAGTCAGCACTAGTGTATGCTTAACAACAACCCTATCATAATGGGTTGTAGGTATGGTGAGGCAATGTGAGTGCCTTTACTTGCCGAGCAATCCCTCATTGTTCAGACTCATGGTGGGCAACAAGTTTGGGATTCTGTTTCAGTTAGGATAAGCACCACTGGCTACTCACACCCTGGGTTTCTCGCTGGGGGGCGGGGGGGTGGGACATATCGCAAACAAGATTAAAGGGAGACTGACTAAAGCTGAGTGAAATGTTTTGGCCAATAGTAAATTGCCCAAAAATGCATTTTTAAGGCATGAAAGCTGTTCACAAATCGAGGTAAAATTATGCACATAGTTTTTGTAAAAAAAAACCCTGAAAATATTTGGAATTGTCAAAATGACAGGCTTTGATGTTTTTAGAAAAATTGATCATTTGGAGTTTTGTTTTGAAGTGACATTTTCAAAATGAAATGTTAATTTGAAACAACATTCAAAATGTTCCGTTCAACTCGGATTACATTTTTTCAGTTTTGTTTTAGTGAGAAAAAACAAACAAAAAAATAGTTTCAATTAGAAATAGAATTGTTGCCCCAATTTTGGCCACTGAGCAGAAAAATCAATTATTCACTCTACTCTAGTTCTGATTACCCTGCTTTTCTATGTGGCTGGGAGGGAGAGGGCTTCTTAAACTTTTTCCAGTTGTAACATCCGGTCATGGGAAGGAAAAGGCTGGGCACCATTGGCTTAGCCCAACTAATTGAATGACTTGAGCCTGCAGAGCTCATAGAAACAGGTCATCCCCCCCCCCCCCCCCCCACACACACACGATTTCCCATACTTCTTTCATTTGTTACTTCCTGCTCCAGAGAACAACCTGCCTCCTAGAAGGTTTGGGTGATGATTTGGTAGGAAGGTGGTTTTCCATATCATCCAAACCACTTTGCCCATTACTATGTCAGATCAAATTCCACTGAAGGAGCAAGAATATCCAGGACCACAGTGGTTTGGGTTTCTAACTGGTGGTGACTTCTATTGTTGTCTTAAGTCGGGTTATATGGAGTAACAGGAGCCACTTTTATCTGCAGAAACCAATCCCTGACACATAACCTGGATATTAATCTTTAGTAGACCTGATCCAGGTCATGTGACTGGGGCCAGGAAATGAAAAGAGATGTCTTACCAGCATTCCTGAATACCAACATGCTTAGTTATTAATCATCCTGTTATATGAAATGGTAAGTCCAAGTGGGTTATGAAGTGAAATAGCAAACAAATCCATCTGGAGCACAGTTGCCTTCCAGTTATTTTGTGGAAACATGGATCTGCTCCGAGCAACCCAATATGAAGAATCTGGATTTTGCTATGAATAGTGCCTCAGTCATCCTGGAGACTCAATGGCATTACCTGAAGGACAAATCTGGCTCTGAGGCTATGTCTAGACTACAGAGTTTTTTGGGATACCAGAGGTATCCTGGAAAAACTCCGCCGCATCCAGGGAACGTGTCTGCTCTTCCGACATTTTTTTGCAGAAGAGCAGATGCGCTCTTTCGGAAGCCTTGTATTCCTCATTTTATGAGGAATAAGGGTTCTACTGAAAGAGGAGGTTTTTCCAAAATTTGGCCCAGTGCAGACGGGCCAAATTTCGGAAAAGCCTCTTCCAAAAAACCAATTGGAAAAAGGTACGCAAATTGAAGAGCACAATTTGCGTACCTGTTTCCGAAAAAAAGCGGCAGTCTAGACATAGCCTGAGGAAGATTGGAGTGTCCTGTCACAGCAGTGCATGCGGATACACCTTTTACTTAAACACTTCAAGCACAGTTCCTAACCTGTAACACCAAACCTAACTTACCCAGAACTGAATTTATTATTTCTGGGATGAGTCTGATAGCTTGGATTTTCCATGTGTGTTTTGCTATGGTACAACAGCATGTAAGTATTCAACTGTTTCCTTCCCAGTCCATCTTCTCTTTCTTATTACTTTCATCCTCTTCATCCCCCATTTCTGCTCCTCTCCCATTTCTGTCTGTCTATCCTTTCTTCTTTGTGTCATTCCACCCATTCATCTGTCAACGTGCATCCTCTTGAATCATTCTCTCCAGCAGCACCAGGGTTCCCAGTACCCTCTCAGTGATGTGGCAGGAATGCATATTTCAGTAAGACTAAACCTGTAAAGACAAGCAGACGTCTCCTCATTAATGCCAAATGCTCATTGCAATACAGTGAGGAGACGCCTGTAAAGTGATAGCCTTATATCCACAAAGACTTCTGGAATTTGAAATGCTCTCTCCTTCCATTTTCAGGGCAAACAGCTGAAGAAACTAGGAATTCTCCCTCCCCATGAGGATCTCCTCTCTCACTGAGACATCCTGGCCCTACAGATACCAACCTTACCTCCAGCCCCTGTTGTTCAGTAAATGCACTATCATATATCCCACTGTTTACCCATCCCATGCAATCCGATCTGGAACCTATATCCAAGAGGGTGATTAGCATCTATGGGTACTTGAGAGCTGACCTTCCAACAGCCATGATGCATTTTTGGAAGGGCAGGCAGAGTCAAAAGGCTTGTTAAGCCCTTTGATCAACTAGACTTCCCGTTAGCAAACACGTATCATCACCCGCTCCATAAATCCTGTCACTCATTCCCAGCTGCATGTACCCTCCTTGTAGTCTCAGCATTCACTACAGATCCAGTCATTCATTCCTAGTCCCATTTACTTTCCCAGCTACACTACTCCATAGGCCCAGGAACTTATTTCTCAGTCACACTATCCTCCCTCCTCCAGTTACAGGAGTATTGCCTCCAGGTTTTATACGCATTCCCCAGCTCCCAAAGTATGCCAGTTATCATGAGGGAGTTACATTCAAAGGTTCAGACCGCCATTTTGTCACTTGTAAGTCCTTAAAAGCCAGCAATATTAGAGACGGGTTAATAGTGTTCCATCCTCTCTCATAATTCCCTTTCCCTTTCCCCAGACTCTCCATTAATGCCTAATGTCAGCTACCCCTATTAACGCCCTGATATTTGCCACTTTAAAACTCACTTAGGTGGTGGAATTTTGACATCAGAATTAGCCAGGCTTCCCTCCCCCTGTTCATTTGCTCCTTGCCTGTCTTTCCATTACACTCTACTCTCTTCCCTTCACCTCCTCACTCTCTGCTGCTCTCGTGAGCTTCTCATTGCTCTTGTTTACTGAGAGCTTGGTATAGCGTCGTACCAACAAGGAAGACTTGGTTGCTTCTCCAGGGACCTTGCAAGCTAATGCAAAGAGATGAAACAGTGCAGGCATGAGACACACTGGGATGATCAGATGACAGTCTCATTTCAGAATGGATCGGCTTATCTCTTTCCACTGCATATCACATCATCCTACAGCTTCTGATTCAGGTGGGTTGGCATTGCAAGGCTCTGACAAAGAAGTGTGTTGTAAGGAGGGACTTAATGCAGAGAGGGGTCATTTTTTTAGCCTGGTTAGAAAGGGATTTCCAAGTGCAAGGACAGGGCACCAAACAAGAGGTTAAGATGAGAATGAGGAAGGACCAAAAAGGGCAACCATGTGGGTAGCTCTGGAGCAATGTCAGTAGCAGGAGGGGAGACAGGAGGCGCTAAGGGATGAGATGTAGCCAGGGCATGAGTGGTAGTGCAGAGTGCAGAAGGTGAGGCTGAGAGGTTGGATCTAATGCAGAAGGCAACAGAAAGCCAGTCAAGGGTGTTGAAGATGGGGAACAACGTACCTGTAGTTAGAGTAGCAGGACTGTAGATGGCCTGAAGGAAGGTGAAGTGAAGTTAGGCGATCACTGAAACTGTGATAGCAGTTGAATAGATAGATGGGTTTTAGTGTGGGGAACAGAAAAGAAAGGTCAGATATTAGACATGACACAGAGGAAGGATTTATGGGATTTGGCAACATCTGGCCTGGGGCAGGGCAGGGCTGGATTATAACACCATGTTTGCAAACCTGGCTATCAATTTCAGCAAGAATAGTGAAATTGCTACAGTGAAGGGGAGGAAACAAGGAAGTTTACTGTTTACCATGTTGAACCTGAGATGTTAGCAGAACATTCAAAAAGAGATGCTGGAAAGACAGCTGGGAAAGAGAGTGGAGAAGCGGGAAAGGTCAAGGTGAAAAGGCAGCCCTGGATGACATTGGCATAGAGACAGTAACTGAACTCATAAGAACAGATGTGTTTATGTTGATATAAGCAAAAAAGGGAGGAGGAACAAGGACAGAGAATGGAGAGAGCTAGAGAGGAAGTCACCAATGGCGATGCATATTAGATAAATTCAGGATCAATTCCTGCCTCAGGGACAAGGAGCAGAATGAAGGGAAAGGGAGGGATCAGCATTGCTGAAATAAGAAGAAAGATCAAAGAGGATCAAACTAAAAGGCTTCTCTCACTTGGCAGCCCTGTGGGGAAAAATTTTGGGGCGATGAAGGTTGCAAGGGATTCAAGGGAGAATTATAGGGCAAGGAAAAGCCAAAGTCATGAGAACAAACAACACATTCAAGGAACTCACACAATCTTAATTTGTTTGTTAGCTCTACAGGGCATTGAGCTATGTTCTGTGAAGTGTCATGTATATTTAAGACACTGTATGAGCGTAAATTATAAAAAGTAGGTAACAAGGCAAGAGTGGAGTTAGGGCACAAGGAGAAAAACATATAGAAATGCAAGCCTATTATTAGAGCTGGTTGAACTCTTCTGAAAGAAAGGGTTTCCCCATCAGAAATGGCTAATTCAACAAAATCTGAACGTTTTGCAGCAACATGTTGATTTAATTTATGTTTTAAATGAAAAATTAGTGAAAATTTTGGGTTCAGTAAGGTTGAAGCACTTTGTTTCAATTTGATCATGACTAATATATCTGAGACACAAAACAGAAACATCAAATCAAAGTGCTTCAAACTGATCAAGAAACAAAGCCTTTCGATAAAGTTTTTTTGATATTTCCAGCACAAAGTTCTTTAGAAATTTTGTTCGGCAGGAGATTTGATTTGTCATTACAGTTTTTGGAGAAAAAAAAGTTTGCAAATGTCAGAAAATAAATGTTCAGTTTTGACCGGCTCTGTTATGTAACAAGTGACCAATGTATCTCCCTGGCCCCCAAGGCTAAGCTATGAGTAATGGGGTATGACTGTGCTATTGCATCTAATCTAATGGACACACTCCCTTAATTCAGTAGAGGTTTGTGATTTTACATCCAAAAGTCCTCCTGGATTGAAATTCCTGCAGATGACCTATCCAGGGGAGACGTGGTAAGTGGTATCCCACATGGAAGAGTTCAATTGTGGTGAATCCAGGCAGAGAGAGGAGGTAACAATTGTATATTCAAAGACAGAAGCAACACTGAATGACAGTTAAAGGTTGTAATAAGACACACCTCATCCACCCAAAACCTTGAAAGCATGGAAATAAGAAGTGAAGGGGAAGACTTGTGAATTCCTTTCCACCTTCATATTGACAGTGTTGTAGGCAATAGCTCCACCATTCCATAAAACTTTCACTTCCAATTCCAATACACACCCCAGCTTCAAACTTGCAGTCTCATGCAAAACCTTCACAGCAACCTCACGTGCTGATCTATTGTTTAAAAAAAAAACCCATATCTGATGTTCCCTGTATTTGGGAAGTTTTTCTGCCTTACTGTCGCAGGTTATAGCTATCCTTTATTACCATGATCTGGACCTTAGTCCAGGCCTGGAGTAGCTGCCTGTTCAGCTCATTCGGCCTCTTGTGCTCTGCAGCATTCTCAGCCGAGTTGGTCAGGAGATTACACCCGGGCTGGTATGTTATCAGAGCTGCTACGAGGTGATTGAAGATGCGATAAGGACGTGTTAAAAGTCAAGGAGGTGCCACTGACAAGGACCAAAGTTGGGCTTGAACTTCCCCGCCTGTCATGTGTGCACTGACACTCCACAGTCCATTACTGTTTCTGCCAGCTGCTTCTTTGGCAATTCGTATTTCTCTCATTTGTGTGCACTCCTCTCTACCCAGCCAGCTGATCTCTAATAGAAGTACAACCATCTGAGCTTGTGGGGAATGAATCCTTTCCTGTAAAATCCTCCCTGTGCCAAGTTCCCCAGCAAATTGGGGGGGGGGGGAATTTTCATTTACCCCCCACCTTCCCCCACGCACTCTGATGTGGAGGCAGAAGGGTGGTCTTTACTTTCCACACCCTGATTTGAGAGGACTTTTTAGATGCTGAGCTCTGTGGAGAGCTCTGATCCAGAACATTTGCCATTCCACTCACAAAAACAGATATGGTACAATCCACCTCTTTCCCAATTCCTTAATTCCAAGATTCTAGGGCTCTGTTGTGATTTAAGATCCTTCCCAACCTATCCAGATCAGTGTGCACCCTGTTTTCAGAACAGCTTGATTCAAAATACTGTAATCGTGTGTCTGGTGGTGGTGTTTTTAATGCCTACTAGACGGACTGAACTTCATGTTACAGGCTCTAACAATGAATGCAGCGTGGACAGTGGACCACTAGTGGTCTGTGACCATCTTGTACATAGCCCACAGGCTCAGGATTCCCCCTCCCCCCCCCCGGCCCACAGCGGGAGCCCCAAACGTCATGAGCCAGCTCCAGCTCACGGTGGGAGGAAGCAGCTCTGCATACTGCTGCTCCCTCTCCCTCTGGCTGGGGAAACAGTAGCACCCTCACCCTGCTCCTGCACCCAGCCTCCCAGCCAGAGCCTGCACTTCATCCCATCCTACACCCATTTTGTCATCATGGGATACATCTACACAGCACCCTAAACTCCAAATAAGATATGCAATTTGTGCTATGCAAATTGCGTATCTTATCTCAAATCTATTTTGAAATAGCTTATTTTGAAATTTGGCGCATCTACACAGATGCACCAAGGATTACCAGGATGGTGAAATAGCGCACCCGTTATTTCGAAAAATATTTCTGGTGGGTTGCAGAAAGGTTTGTGTTGAGCAGGGTGGCCCACGGGCCAAAAAGTTTGAGAAGCGCTGAGCTAATGAAGAGTCTCCTTTACAGGAAAATCTGTCCAGCTCCCTGCACTGAGGCAGGAACAAAGAAACCTAGATCATTCCTCACAGGTGTATGTCCAATCTATTCTTAAAGGTCTCTGATAATAGGGATTCCACAGCTGTTGTCCATCTTTTATCAGTTTCGCAAATGTAGAGAGGACTTCTATCACTAGCACTGAACTTAGTCTAAGAAAGAGAGAACTTGCCTGATTTAACTGCCCTTATAGTTAGAAAGCTTTCCCTAATATGCAGTCCTCCATGCTACATATTAAGCCCTTTATTTCTTGTTCTACCAGCAGTGGACAGAGAGAACAATCGATCATGCTCCTTTTTATAACAGCCTTTAAAATATTTTAAGGCTTGTCAGGTTCACCTTTGGTTTTCTTTTCTCAAGACCAAAGATTTTAAACCTCCCAACTCTTTTTTTTTTCAAACTCTCCACATAGAGAAAAGGTTTGGAAAACTTGGCCATTTTTGTTGCTGTCCTCTGGAATGTCTCCAATTTGTCCACATCTTTCCTAAACTGTGGTGCCCAGAACTGGACACAGTGTTGCAGATGAGGCCCTCGTCAGTGAGGAGTAGAGCAGTACAAGTATCTTCTGTGAGTTCAGGGATCAGTTTTATCTAACTATATACAAAAAGGACCAGCTCAGCCCAGATCTTCCTGCTAGCACAGCCAGAGGAAAGCTCCCATTTGGTTCACCTGGTAGAGCTACTGCCAATTAGGGATGTTAAATTTCTATTAATTAACTAATCAAATAATTGATGGGATTTCCATTGACTATTCAATTAGTCAATAAGGACTAGCATGGCGTTCCGCCTTTGAAATGTACAAGAGCCCCAGGAGGGGCTCTTGTGCATTTCAGAGCAGAAGCGCCTGCATGGAGCCCGGGGTCAGTGGGGGCTCCACATGGTGTTTCAATCTTTGAAATGCATGTACATTTCAAAGTTGGAACGCCGCCACTGCGCCCCTGCCCCTTCCCATGAAGGTGGAGCTGTGGGGAACTGTGGCAATGATCAGGATGCACACCCCAGTCCAGACAGTGTCCTCCCCTAGCTGGTTATAGTCCAAGCCCCTGCCCAGGTTTTCTGTGAAAAGAGCTGATGGTCTCAGTTAAATTCCTCATGGGCAGGAGTCCACATCAAACAGCTAACACCAATGGAGCCCTTGTTAGCAATCTGAGCAGAGAGTCCCAGAACTGGATGGGGAGGGAACACAGGGTGACATGGTCACCTAAAGACAGGGTCCTCCCTGCTCAGGATGGGGACACACAGACCACATAGTACTAGGACATTTACATGGCTGCTGCCCATATTTTGTAAGTATTGCAAATGAAGAGAGATCTTTTATCTCTAGTACTGAACTTTCACAAGTAGAGAACATGCCTGAAAGAGATGTCCCTTCTCTGTGTTGTGTGTTCTGTCTATCAGTCGCCAGTCTCATAAACATCAATACTGTCTCTTTTTCAGTCCTTGTAAACAAGGTCATTGAATGGCTGCCTGGGGGCAAGAGTGGTTTCCCCACAATCCATGGGCTGATCTACAAACCCACATTACAGTTATGCTACTTGTAATCAACAACTACATGGGTAGAGCTCTCTGATCTTACCCTGACCCCTCTAGATGCCTGGGAGAGAAAGCTAGTGTGCAACTTTGGGCTTGGGAACCAGAAACCACGTGAGGGGGAGAACAGCCCCCTACAATGCAAAGGAGTTAATATGATCTCTGCACTGGCATGGCCTAAGGCTTTTGAAGGGTGCACTTTCAATTAGACTATTCTGCAGCATCCGGCACTGACAATAAAGCAGAAAGTCCATTATTATCAAAGTTAAGCTCAAGATTCAGAGGGGGACACATCTTATCAGAGGCTTATATTTGCCTTTCAAGAAAATCTAGTTTCTTATATTTCAAGGACACTTGCTGGTAACTCCGCTCAAGCCCTCATCCTCTGCAGATTTTGTACCTTAGGGTTCTGGTTGGGCCCGCTGACAGGTGTGTGCAAAAGGGAGCAACTAGACCAGCAATAGCAAAGAGTCCAGAGTCTGTGGCAGTGGCCAGAGCCACGGACCCCTTAAACTGTTGCCCAAGCACCACGCTGTGTGCTCCAGGCAGCACTGAGGACTTCCCCGCCCCAGCCCTTCCCCTTCTGCCCGAGGCCCTGCCCTGGAACAACACCTGAGAGCTGCAGCCCATCTCACTGTTAAAAGTCCACTGACAGAGCTAGGCAGGGTGGATATGCAGTTATGTCATAAAAGACTTGTCTGCTAAAATTCTTAGCAAAGGCCATGAGAGCATGATCTCAAGTAATTTTTCATAAGCCTATGATTTCAGTTTGTCCTCCCTACCTTAGCAAATGCACTAGTCCTAAACAAGAATCATGGCCTACCAAGATACACATCACAAACTTCAACCATTTTTCCTGGATCCCTGTTTTTTAAAAAGCATTGGGTCACTTTTTTATGGTTGGAGAGTGTTTCATTTGAGTTCATAATCGTTTACAGTATCCCCTGGCATGTTGGCTGCCACCTCCAGTAAGGGACCAGTGATTTGTGATCTTAATTCCAGCATGTACTGATGGGGGGGAGGGGATGCTGTACCCCTGACAGGCCCTCTCAAAGTTGAGGAAGAAGTCCTCTACATTATCTCCCACTTGGTACATGGAGAGTTTCCTGGGTTCCTGTGAATATTCCCTGGAGCTGGACATCTTGCCTTGATCTGCGGCTGTTTCTACCTCGGGGTATTGCTTAGGATGGGTTGGTTGCTCTAGGGCTACCTTGCCTGACCGCAAAAGATTGCACTGGGCTATTTCCCTGCCCTATTCTATCCTAACTATCCAGTTGCCCCGAAAGCTAGAAAAAAAAACTCTTTGGGTTGTATTGTCTGGCTTTAAGGTTAACCTGCTGTGTGCCTTTCCCCAAGACACCAACAGAAAAAGAAAAAGAAAAAAAACTCCAAAGCTTGCAACTAGTCAAAATTAAAACCTGTGTCCTTTTAAAATTCTGGGTTCTCAAAATGATCCCACCGTTCTGCCACCATGTCAAGGCTGTTCCCCACTCTGGCACAATGAATGCAGAAGTTGGGGGCCCGCAAGAGCACTCCAAAACCTTGCCTCTACAGGCTCTGGTAAGAAAAAAACTTCCCCCCAAAATCCTAATACCCAGATTTTGGGGAATCCACTGCCACCACCCAAGTAATGCCACAAAAACCAGAGAAGAGATCACTTGGGAAATCTCCTCCCTAAGGTAAAACTCTCCCCCTACTCTAACCTCCGTTTTACTGGAGTTGGGAAAAACAGAGGGAATCCACAGACAACCATGGACTCTGCCCTTGTAACTAGGTGCTGAGTCCTAAGGACACAACTATCAACCAATCCTGGTTAATTAGAAAAGAAAACAATTCTTTTATTATCAAAACATAATAAAAGCATAGTAAAGTGGCTAGATGGAAAGAGCCACCAGTTGATAGAGATACTCAGGGAAACCCCCTGGGTTAACAGACTTAGTTACAAAAGAAAAAACACAATTAACAGCTCAGACCCAGATCCCCAAATAAGGAAAACAATAAACCCTGAAGGACTAACTAAACTTTTCCCTACTTACACCTTGTAGGAAGTCTGTTCTTGGAAAGAGAAGTGTCTCCCATCTCCATTAGTACTTGGAAGAGACTGCTCTGAATCTCAAACAAAGAAGAGAGAGAAAACCCCTCTTTTTCCAGTTTGAAATTCCTACCTGCATTGTTATTGGCTGACCTTGGGCAGGGGGCTGAACTTGATGACCTCCTGAGGTCTCTTCCAGCTCTAGGATTCTATGATTCTATGACAACCGGATCCCTGGCTGGGTACAGAGATAACCCTTTAGTTACCAGGTGCTGGTCAGCACTCCTGATTATGACACCAACATCTCAGAATCCCCCAATCCAGGTGGGCATTCCTGGATGACAGGTGCAGGTGGAAAGATCAGGGCAAAGGCAATTTGACAGATGTGAACCTAACTCCTAATGAATCTACTCCCATTTCACAGCTCAGAGAGGTTCCTGCAGCACCGCTCAGGATGACCCTAGACTGCACCAGGATGGTCTGCACCAGGGGTTGAGCTGGTCCCCAGCAGCTCCTCAGTAGGGGAAGTACAAGCCAGCCCCTCATTGTCCCTGCATCAATGCCTGTATGAAAGGGAAATTTTAGTGAGACAAGGGAACTGCTCATTGCTCAGCCACCACATAAATCTTAACTCAGCTTGTATGGACTCAATATGCTTGAAATAAGCTTTTGCCACACTAGTTATTCCTTTTGATATTTAGAGCTGCACAGAGCCATAAAACGGGGGAACAAAGCTGCCCTTTCCATAGGACACTTCGGGGTGGCCACTCTGGATCCCATGCTTTGGGCATCCCCACAACGGCTGCCTCAACCATCCTATGGATGGAACAATCCCTCATACCAAGGTTATCCTAGGGCAGCCTGGGGGATTATGTGGGGGACCTGGCACCGGGCAGCAGCAGGGGTCGGGCCCTTGCACTCACCGCCCCAGTGGGAACCACAGGAAATGGAGAGAGACATGCAGGAGCTTGCTCTGCTCTGCCTCCATCTCCCTGTGAACACCGGCCCGTGTTTGCTCCCCCACATGCTGCTACCTCTGGTACAGAGGCAGCAGTGGCTGGGGGGAGGGAGGCACTGCATGTAACCATGAAGGTTAACCAGTGAGCCCAGGCTTATCGGTTAACCATTTAACCACGTACACTATCACATCCCAACTGATACCCACCCTTAATCCATGCCAGTTCCCATTCCCAGCTCCAGGAGTTATGGCCACTGGCTGCACTCAGGGCTAGAGTCTCCCTTGTGCTAATGGCCTCTTTGCAGCACTCAGGCAGAGTGAAAGGGCCAAAAAGATGGATTAACCAGCTACCCGAGTAGGATTCTTCCGGGGTAGGGAGAATCTCTGGGTGGTTCTGTGCCATTTCTCCCCCCAGCCCTTGGTGTAGGACAGTGTTTCTCAAAGTGAGCTGTGGACCCACTCTGAGGCTATGTCTACATTACAAGGTTATTTCAAAATAATAACTCCCAAAATAACTCTTTTGAAATAAGCTTATTCCTCTTCACAAGTGGGAGTTATTATTTTGAAATAATCAGCCCTTGTTTCAGGGTTATATAACAGGCTTGGTAGTGTGGCTGCTCTCCTTCTTATTTCGAGTGAAGACATGCCCTGAAAATGCTGCTAACAGGCCACTCCGGTTTTTTTACTTACCAGCTCCGCACCCACGGAATCACATGGCTCCCATTGACTGTGGTTTGCCGTCTGCAGACAAGGGGATACGTGGGAAGCAGCGTGGACCGGGCTGCTGCTTCCCGTAGCTCCCCTTGGCTGCAAACGGTGAGCCACAGCCAGTGGAAGCTGGCTGAGTAAACAAACTGGAGCAGCCTGTTAGCAGCTTTCTCAGAGTGGGTCGGCAGCCCACTTTGAGAAACACTGCCGTAGGAGATATGGCTGGGGGGAAAATGGTGTCTGGCCAGAGCACAGCTGCACTCTGGCTGTCCCAAGCAGCCAGAATGGCCTCTTGAGATCAAGAGTAGTCAGGCAACAGCTGTGAGGCTACCCCCACATACACTGGGGTCTAAACTAGTCCTTGTCTGGCCCCAGAATCGGGGCGGTTTAAAGGTGGTGCCAAGAAACTCTGACCCACCCTCTTCACTATGTTGAGCACGGCTCAGACAGACTCTAGCAGCAGGGCTAAAGAAAGCATGGTGCTCAGTTAGTTTAATGAAGTATTTGTGAAGTCTCCAAGTGTCTGTTGGGAACCACACTGCCCTAGTGCCCTGTTGGGGCTTCAAGGTCACATGAAAGCCCCCTTCTAGAGAGAAATCCAGGAGGGTTCCATATCTGCATTCCATTCTGGCCATTTTAGGACTAGTTCCATAGCAGCATGTATGGAAATGTGGGTGTATAGGACCAACTTTCTCTCTCCATTGGAGCATAAGAAAGAAAATAAGAGATGATGCCTGGGGAATTCTGCTCAGACTAGTTCCAGTTTGCTATAACTGGAAGAAATGACACTTGGTTCAAAGCCTTGACTAACAAGCCGTCAGTGTCCCTCACTAGTAGATACTTGAGCAGGGACAGAGACAGCAGGTCCTTTGTGCCTTCAAGATTAACATTAGCATCAACACCCAGCAACAATACCATAGTTTAGAGAGGCCCAAACTGGCATCTGACTCAGCGTCTAGGCAGGATATTGATTAGAGGCACTATTCTTTATTCCTCTGCTATTGTTTAAACACTCACTGCCCTTGTGACACAACCACCAGCCGTGGGAAATCAGCAGCTATGGTGTTAAAAAAGTGCTCTTATCACCAAGCTCAGCAAAAAAGTCTGTTACAGATGGTGTGTCTGATAGGCAGAGAAAGGCATTATAACAGCATCTGATTCTGGGAGTGGAGTGCAAACCGAGAGCCCAAGCATACCCCCCTACACATATTATTTGATTTAGCTCATCAGCAATCCCACACTCCCTGACCCTGAACTCTCCAAGCTGAAATTAGAGAGGCTGCTCAGTGTACCAAATCCCTAAGCTACTAGTAATGTGCCAAGTGTACCGCTACTTGGAGGCGAACACAGGAAGAAGTGCAAGAGACTCCGCTAGGAGATAACTGTTGCTATTGATTTAACATGGAAGGTGCTCAAATACTACAGTGATGGGTGGCCGTACAAAACTCTAGTTAAGAAAGAGTATTTTGAGTCATCTGCTAATCTGGCTATCTCCCTGTTCATCCCCCTTTCCAGAGGGAAACTTCAGAACTTTCATTCATGCTTAAATTTGATACTTTACGAATGGGCCTTAACAAAGATGCTAATTACCTTGCCCATTACAAAGATAGCTTCCCACTTATCACCCCTGATTAGCCATTCACTGACTCATAAATAGCTATTCCCTCCCTCTCTCTCCCTCACCCCACCTTCTGTACTAAATCTGATTTGTTAGTTTAATAATGTGTTCATTTTTTTCATTGTATTCCTTTGGTATATATGGTTATGCCAATTCTCTTCCAGAATATGATCTGAGAAGTGGGTCTGGCCTACGAAAGCTCATCACCTATTAAACCATCTTGTTGGTCTTTAAAGTGCTACATAGTTTTTCCTTTTGTTTTAGCAAGATCAGACTAACACAGCTACCTCTCTATTACTTGCTCTTACATGGATCTTTAGAACACTCCACTTTTAATCTATTTCCATGCTGAAAGTTGACAAAACTTCCTGTTCTTTATTTTCTAGCTTTTTAGTTTCTGATCTATAACAGAACTTCCCCTCTCCCTCTGCACCTTCAAAATCCAGGACTCTTTGTTCTGGCAATATCTGTGGTCCAGCAAGGATCACAGATGTTGCTGGCCAGAAACCCTGGTGGCTGGGAATGGGGCCCGCTGGGAGTCCAGTGGCAGGGAGGCTGGTGGGTCAGCTGCAGCAGGACCAGTGCACCAGGGGGAGCGGGGCTGGCAGCAACTGGGAAGCCCCCGACTTTGCCAGCAATGGAGGGACTGGCAGTGGAGAAGAAGGAAGCCCCCGGCCAGACCGGCAGCTGCAGGGCTGGGGCCAGGATTCCACAGCCAGGAGCCCCAGCCAGGTGGGAAGGTACAACCCCAGTGGCAGGGGGGCCAGCAGCCAGGAGCCGTTCCAGACAAGGGCAGAACCCAAGGGGCTGGTACCTGGAGAAAGCTGATGGTCAGCGCGGGAACCCTGACCTCCCCTGGTCTGGCAAAATTCCTGGTTCAGGACCACTCAAGTCCCAAGGATGCCAGACCAGGGAGGTCCAACCTATATTGGTTTTTCTTAATAGCCTTTTAGTGGGCTGGGGGAAGGGGGCTTTGCTCAAGGATTTTTGAAAAGCCAGATACAGTACATGATTTCCACCAGTTCGCCTTTCTCTACTATTTTACTGACATGCATGAGAATTTCTAGTAGACTGGAGAGGCACAATTATGTTTACAGAAACTATGCCAATCTGTCACTGTTATGGACCTGATCTGGTGTCCATGAGGTGAATGTGAATCTCCTCAGGCCACAAGCCATATTTAAACAGGTGTTTTATAAGTGTATGTAATTTTTGCTTCAACCAATATCCTGGTTCTGGCCTAGAGCCTGGCTCACTTGTCTGTCATTCCTCCTGCCTTTTAAAAACCAGATGCAACATTTCTTCCCTCCACTTCTCCAGTATATTAGCTGGTTTGAATCAGAGATTGGATATTTTTGTGAGCTTCTGAGGCACTTCATTGAGAAGTTCCTCCCAACCTCTTTGCCGCGGACCATGTGTGCCTAGTGACATGCTGCTCTCTAGTTTATCGGTTTGTTCCAGCACCTCCCCTTCTGACACTTTTTGTGACAATGCCTCAGCTTGACTTCTGGCACTAAAAAGAGTAAGGACCTGATCCAGAACTCTTATAAACCCCACCCCCATCTGTCCGCCCACTCACCTGCCCATCCTACAGATAGCTTGCCATCTCTCTGAGACTGAAGTGTCTTTAGAACTGTGTTTAGTAGCTATCTGGGGATCCCCCAGGTATAAAGGAATGCGCTCCTGGTGTAGATCTGACCTAGGTGGCCCTACTTCACCCACTCCTGGTTCCAGCATCAGTGCCGGGGATGTCAAGGCATGCCCTGGAGCACTGTTGTACTTTGGTAATCCCAGCAGCAGCACAGACCCTGGGGCTCTCTGTAATTTAGAGCGATCCTGAAGCTGCACTAAGTAAGGCCAGGGATGAAATGTCCCCAAGCAGTCCCAAAGACTGGAAAGGTGCAATGGTGGCTTAAGGCAAAAAAGTTGCAATAAATTACTCTAAGAAAGTACATGTATACAATGTTAAATAGATGCAAATATTAGCATTAAAACACTTCTGGACAATTGTTTTAAGTTTTGAATGTATTTTGAGTTTACAAACAGTTTTAACTTTGGTTTTGTCAAATAAAATTAGCATAGATATATATGGTTATAAATTGATAGATAAACATATTCACAACTTTCAAGGCTTTTTGATTTATTTAATATTTGCATCAGAGTTTGAAAGAAAATAACAGTGCAAGTGAACTCTTCATCTTTTATGTTTCGAGTCTTTCCAATAACAAATACATACCCAACTACATGTGTATTAAGCAAAAGAATCATGAATAATTACTATGAAATATCTATTACAACTCTAGCATCACTACTGAAAAAGTATTTTTATATGGCAATACAAATTAAAATAAAATATGCATGACTCATGTATAATTATTCTACTCACCAACAGTGGAAAACCAGACAGATTCTCAGCTGGACAAGGGCTGTGAAATTTGGAGTGAATTCAGTCAAGACAATTGCACAGTTGATTGTCAGTCAGAATGCAGTGATTATGCAACTTAACGTTGTTCACTGTTGAGAATGGCAAATCATACACATATATTAAGCCAAACATAGTCACAATGTTCTATGCCACTTTTCTCAAGTGTGGATATTTGGAGGCCAGCACAAGGTTATCCAGAAAGTTTCAGATGTAGTTTCAGAGTGTTGCACCTTAAGCACTTCATCTGCTTATTAATCAGTAAACTCCAGCAGTAGTTTTGCTTTTCCAACATCTGAAAAGGATGCTTTTACTTGATCACACCAAGTGCCATTTGCTTGTAGCATGAATGGGTTCCTTACAAACAAGAAGATGTCTTTAACACTTTCAAATTCTTAGGATATCTGCAGCAAGTGTTGAAAAAACCTGTCCAGAAATGGTACCATCAATTCATGTTTGCAGTGTCCCAGCAGTTAGCAACATTGCATATGCAGCATCTCCCCAGTTCCCAAATCACTTTTGAAGAAGCTCAGCTTGTTCTAAAGTGAAGTGACACTGCTGTGGAGCTTCGTTACACTGTGATTTTGCCCCTATAGCTTTAAGTTGAAACCACTGAAATGATCTGTTCTATCAACAAGGAAAGGTGGGATGTTTGTGCTTGTGGCAACCTTCAAAAATACCTGTTGCTCTTCTACTTTTTTCCCTGGAATGTTATGTATATATTCTTCCCCATGAACTCAAATTCTGCATTGCCTTCTTAGTACTGGCCCTCTGCTCTGCCAAAGGATGGCATTATGAAACAACAGGTCCTCATACTCAACAGATACTTCTGAAATAAATGTATTGAACTATCTGTGTTGCAGTGATGACTTGAACCAAAGGAAGCTGACAAATTTAATCACCATTGACGTTATCTTTGCATACTCGTTGCTAAGCTTTGCACAAAGTGGTATTTGGTGAATTACACAGTGATAGGAAATCAAGTGCACATCTTGCAGATGTTTTACAAACCTTCGGTGAGTACCAATCACGGCAGGCGCACACCATCTGTTGTAATTGACACAAACTGAGTCACGTCAAAACCTTCATTAGACAAAACAGTTTGAACAGATTTAAACAAATCCTCACTTGTTGTATGATTGTTATAGGGTGTAAGGAACAACAAATCATCCACAAATTTCTCTCCAGCAAAAAAAATCAGGCATACTCCCATGGGTGGTGTGTGAACCACGGGCCTGGGGAGAGTAGCTCCTGGCTCATCTCCTCTGCCTGAGGTCCTATCCCTCCCTCGCCTGCTAGATCCCAGAGCTCTCCCCCTCCCCCCAGCCACTGCCCTCCTCACTCCAGCCCTGGGGTACCTGAGCGCCTCCAGCCCTAGAGCACCACATGGGTGGTGCAGCCCACAGCCCTGGAGCAGGCAGGCAGCATGGCCCTAGCCCTGGAGTGCCGGGTGGGTGAGCAGCATAGCCCCCAGCCCTCCCACCCGCAGAGCACTGTGTGGGCAGCATGGCACCAGCCTGGTTATGGGGGAAGAGCACTGGCAGGAAGCAGAGAGGGGGGCTAAAGGGTGAACTGGAGGGTGATCACGCAGGGCTATTTGGGGAGACTCAGCCTCCCCTGACTCGCAATACCTGCCGTCCATGCATACGTGTTGCCTGAGTTGTATCCCTGATATCATAGGATTCATCTGCTGCCAAGGAAAAATTTCCCATTTTCCACTTCTCACGCAAATGCTTGAAAATGTCTTGCGCCATCATCTCAGCATGCCCAGTAGTTGTTGTGTATGAGAGTGGCAGTTGTCTGAAGGCATCAGCAATGTCTCTCTTCTCTGCATAAAGGGTTTTGGCTGTAGTAACCGCACACTGCTTAATAACGTCCACATCTGTTAAAGATTTCCTGTGTTTTGCCATTATTACCAATGCACCTCAATGAAACTTCAGTTGCCTTTTCCTGAGTCCAAACAGCCTTTGAAATAATATTTGTGCTCTGCAAATAAGCATTCTTCAAAGAAGTGTCCTTGTCTTACCTTAAACGGGAGCTTAATGGGTATTTATGGTCAAAATCCATGTGTTTCGTTTCACAGTACCATTTGATATTTTCACTTAGCAATAGCCAGTGTCTGTACAAATTAAACATGCTGGTGAACCTTTTGTCTGTTTTGTCAAAATAAAACAGTGTTAGTCCAGTCTTCTTTAAATGAATGTTTTTTGGTGTTACTTTTTTACTGCCATCTTTAATAGGGTGCTATTACATGTCAAAAGTGCCGGAGAGGGATTTCCTTGGCTCTGGGGCTCTGCACCCTGCAATCACAGGCCAGAGAGTGGGAATGCAGGGAGAGAGAGGAGAAGGGGGAGAGGTACAAGAGACCTCTCTTGTCAGAGGAGTAGAGGAAAGGGAAGAGCAGAATTGCCCCAAGCCAACTGAACTCTTTCTTCTCCTTCCTGAATCTGGAGGGGCACAGCTAGAGAGTACCACCTGCTTCCTGAAAGGAGCCAATCAGAGGAGGTTTCTCTGAGACAGACAGGAAATATGCACCGCTCAGCAGCTTAGGAGGAAATGTTGGCATTTCATTTGTAGGGTCCGCGATGGTGATCCAGGAGTGACATTTCAGATTTTCATGGAGGGTGGGGATTGGCAACTTTAACCAAGATTCCAGGGGCGACCTGGTTATTAGTTCTGGGACAGCAGGGCACCCATTCTCAGCCCTGTATGTGATGGGGTTCAACCAGTCAACCCTGCATACTAGCCAGGGCTCCCACTGTCAGCCCCACATGCATGACATGACTCCAGTTGACAGCCCAGTGGGCACCATTTAGAAAGGCTGAAAGGAACCCTCCCCCTGAGTTTTGTGTCCATCCAGGACAGCTGGGGCTCCGGCTGTCAGGCCCTGGCCTGGCAGGTTCATGTGAGCAGTGCTCCCACTGTGAGGCCCAGTAAGCATGCAGGGTTGGCAGAAAAGCCAGTGACCCGCACCCTCCCTAAACTGTGTCACCTCTTTGACCAGGGGCACACAAAGCACTATTGCCACAGATGGGTTACTCCGGGCCTCACAAGTGTGTTGTGGCCCCTGTGAAGCAGGCAGTCAGCACCTCTGCTTATGAAGTCCCTCAGTCACAGGCTGGTGGTCGCTGGTGGTGGTGGCAGCAGCAGGGAAGGGATAAAGTCTTGATGCTAGGCTCCTCCACCTTACCCACAGCCCAGGCTTCCCCAAAGCTGCCGGCTTGTGGTCAGTCCTCTAACTGCACTATCCCCCTTGTACTCACTGCCCACTCCAGCCCCAGAGTTTTGCAAACTCATCAAAAATAGCTGGCAACTGGATCCAGACTGCAGGCCGCCTATTGATACCCCTGCTCTAACGTGTGTTGAACTGCAAATAAAATCTTAGTATCCATCTACTTTAGCAAAATACAGCTTATCATTGGTTCAGCAGTCCCAGTACCATTTACCACATGCCATCACTGATCTTCTTGCAAGTCTCTTAAAAGTTACTCCAGCTATCTAGCTCACTACCTCTCCAGGTAGCACCGTGGTGTCTATCTTACCGACTGATTTTAGTTTGCTGTAGGAGTATAAATCTGATTCATAGTGGGGCAAAATAACTCCAACATTTTCTTACTAGTGGTTTCCTAAAGGATCTTTTTTATACTAAGTAACTTGGGACAGATTCCCTGGGCAGGGAGAAGAGTCACACCTCACTGGAGTGGGAGAAATGGAAAGGCTTGTTCAGGCATTAAGATTTGCTGATGGGCATGGGAAGAAGGGCTCTCCTGACTTTTTGCTGGAGAGAGAGGAGGTGGCCCTTGTGGTGGTAGGAGACACATATTGTTTCCATGGTTTACAGGAGCACTGTAACCTCTGCCTGCTAGAGCTAAGCTGAATCTGTGAACCTGCTATGGTTGTCCACTCTAATCCCTTCAGTATCCAATGGCATGAAGAGCCATAACAACCGCTCCGTGGCCAGTATCTCTCATGTGTTCCAAACAATCCGGGAGCTGCAGACAAGTGCTGATACCTAAGCCCAATAACTGGAACAGGTTGCTCAACATTTTCCTATCAGCACATTTCAAGGCCCTTTAGATTCCTTCCCAGAAAGCCCCAGTCTGCAGCCATCTGTTCTCCTATACAAATTCAGAGCTCTCTATTATGGTCATAAAACTATTGACAACACAAACACAGAATCATGCAGATGAGAGTATTTAAGAAACATTTACCAGATGTGAGGTGATGCTACATCATTCCGTGCAGCATATTTCAGAACTTCCTTCTACTGAGAGCTGTTAAATTGTTACCATCCCTGAGACTGGAAGTTAGCTCTTCACAGAGACTGACCTGGGCAAATAGTCAGAATTCCCATTTTCCCAGCCACCCCACCCTCTGGAAAAATTTTGCATGGCTTTGAACCATTTCCATTTATATTTTCCATTGATTGCCCTTTTTGTGGTCATATCCCGTGGTGTTCCTGATTTGGTGACTGCACTCCCAAATACTGAGTGCATTGTTTTGAAACCAGTCTTGGATTCCCTTTGATCTTAGAAGAACCCACTGAAGTTTCTTTTTCCTTCTTCAGGGGGAGGAGACGGGAGGGGAGGGGAGGTCAGGTCGACAATGGCTAATTCTGTAAAGCCCTAGCTTAGTCCACATGGGCATCACATGTGAGAACCATCTATCCACTCGCATGTGCTTCTTGGTTTCTCACACTTACAGAACCACAAATCACTGCTGAGAGTGGGTAAGAGCTTTCCTTGGGATTTGTTAAGGTCATTCTTATCACCTCGGATGTCTCGCACTGAGGTGACACTTCCTCTTGTTTTTTGTTTTTGTTCTTTTTAACAGCATAATTGATGTTTTCCCACAAGCTGTTCTCAAGGGGACTCAGACCACATTTGGGGACTGCCTGGATAGCTTTAGCTAAAATGAAATCGTTTCTTAGCCACATCAATTTTTGTAAATGATTTTTACCCTCTCCCCACAAAGCCAGATCCCCTAGAGCTAATATCAATAACTAATCCAATGCTATCATGAAGTTCTTGTATGAGTTCATATGTGAGGTTTGGCCCAGAAAAGATTTGCACCAGTACCAGTCCACTCTGGTACCATGTGACAGTCACACAATCAGTTAGATGTAAAATCAACAAGCCTCAAGGGGAACATGTAGATAATGGTTAAAAAGTTTGTGCATTTTCGCTCAGCTGCGCTAAGTCCCAGGATCATGCTGCATATTCCCTCCTTCTGATTTCAGATGCAGGATGCACATTCAGGATGGGAAGGAAGTGACTCCCATCATTGCTCTGCACAACCACCTGAGGCTGTGAAACACAGAAATTGCACAAAAAGTCTTTCCAGCTCTTTTTGGGCAAGGAAGGTGACTATAGTGCTATGCCTTGAGGGTTGACACACGTTGGCTAGGCAGCATGAAGCTTGCTTCTCCACTTCCTGATACAATAATTGCTCTGTTCAGAGAGGACTTCAGTCTCTGAGTCAGTCATCAGCAGTAAAATCACTAATAAAAGGTGTGGACAATAAGAATTTTTTCTCACTTATTTGTGCAATTAAATAGCTCTTCATTTTTACCTATTGGGTCATGTCTTGAAATGTTTTAAGAATGCTTCTAAAGATAGCCATCTGGCTTCAGGTAATATGGCCTGTCAAAGGAACTTCTTGTACCTCTCCTTTATACTCTTTCTTCATTCCCCCGCAGAAAGATTCCATCAGGGAAGGCTGCAGAACCTTTAATCCTAATGGCAAAAGCACCATGTTCAGGGTAGGACCAAACCCTGAGTCCCACACCTCCCTGTCAGGGTTAATCGTCATGGTTGTGGAACAGGACCCATTTTCTCTCTTCCCACACCAAAAATCATTTTCTTTGAAGTGAGGCAATTCACCTCCCACACCTTAGTGTCCTCCTCTCTTCCCTCTCCCCATCACGCCCTCCCACCTCTTCCCATCCAAAGGTTTCTAACCTGGTGTTGGGTTAGGAATAACACCTAATTCGAAATAGCTAATTCGAAATAAGTGCTGTATAGACACTTATTTCGAATTAGGTGGCCTCCAGCCCTTCCCAGTTCCCCCTGGTGCCACTCTGGGCCAAACCAGGAAAACTCCTCTCCTCTCCCCCAGCCCCGGGGCCCTTAAAGGGGCAGACTCTGGCCGCTGGGCACGTGCAAGAGCCAGGCCTGCCAGCAGCTGCAGACCCTCAGCCAGTGGCCACAGGATGGCAGCCAGTGGTAGCCAGCTCTCCCCTGCCCAGTCCCCCAGCACCCAGGGGCCAGCCAGGGGCGTAGACGGCGCGCACCCTCATGGACTAGTGCAGAGATCATGGACCTCACTGAGGTTTGAGGGGAGGCCCCCAACTTCCATGATCTCCACACTAGGCGGAGGAACGTGGCCACCATGGCCAGGAAAGGCCACAGGCGCACCCAGGAGCAGGTGTGCCTGAAGGTGAAAGAGCTGCGGCAGGCGTACGCCGGGGCACCAGGGGCGGCGCCGCAGCAGGGGCTGCCACCTGCCCCTACTTCACCGCCCTCGACCAACTCCTGGGGGGTGGGGCGGTCCGCACCAGCCCGGGAGGCAGCGAGCCGGGACCGGAGGGCCCTGACCTGGGCACACCAGAGGGGCCACTGCCAGCTGTCCCAGCACTGGAGTCAGCAGGGTTGTCCAGGGAGGCCACACCAGGTAAGTGCCAGCACTGTCCCCGACCCGGGGGGGAGGTGGAGAGGGAGACCAGGGACCACGCACGTGGGCCATGCCTCCCATGGATCACGCAGCCACCTGTGCACGTGCAAGCACGTGCCATGCCACCCTTGGGCAGGTGGCTCCAGCTGCATGACACTCAGGGGCCATGGCCCCAATAGGCAAACACGTGTGTGAAGAGACCTGACACGCTCCTGACCCCAAGGCCGGACCCAGCAGGACACCCTCCCTTCACACACCCCCTCTACACAGAGGCAGGGGACATCTCCCCCCCCCGCCCCGGCCACACTATTAGGGATGGCCCAAGCCGGGCTGCCGGCAGCTGGCGCCCCAGGCGGAAACAGCCGTCAATGGCGTGACGTCATCATTGGGCACCCGTTTAACGCGGCACTCTAGGCGATGGCCTAGTCGGCCTATACGCACGGGCTACCCCTGCACACTATACACGGCACAGGGGCATGGGTGCGGTCTTGGGGCAGCTCCCAGTCCCGGGGAGAGCCAGACATCCTGACCATGGCCTCTGTGCAAGCACATTGGCTCTGACAGTGCAGGGCACGGTCGCCCTCACGTCGCGGGGAGTGGGGGGGGGGAGGGAGGCTGGACATCATCCACTGCGTCCCCAGGGAGAACTGACCACTTCTCTTCTTTCTCTACAGCTGCACCAGCTGCTCGTGCAGGGCGCACCACCCCACCCGGGACATGCTCCCGCACCCGCGGCTTGCTCCAGACCACCAGCATGCGGCAGGAGTACCGGGACCAGCACCTGGGGGCCCTGCGAGCCCTGCACCGCACCATCCAGGCCTGGATGCTGGAGGACCTGCAGCTCCGCCGGGAGCAGCTTGCTGAGGACCGAGCGATGAACTGTAACCTGCAGGCCCTGCTGCAGAGCATGCTGCCCCGTGCCAGTCCTGCGCCTGCTGCCCCCCCAACAACTGTTCCTCCTCCTACTCCTGCCCCCCCCACCTCTTCCTCCTCAACCTCCGCACCCTCCTCCCCATCTCCCCGGGGATGCCGAGGCCCCCTCCCCCGCCGTGCTGGGAGGCGGTTGGCCCGGTGAGACCCCCAGCCCTGAGTGCTGAGCTTCCCTTCCCCCTTCTTCCCCTTGCTTCCCCCTTCCAGCTCCCTCCTCCCAGTTTCCCCCTCCCCTCTTCCACCCTCTCTCCTGCCCTCTCCCGCCTCCTTTCCCCCATCTCCCCAGAGTTTCATTCCCCCTCCCTAGTTGTGTTAAATAAAGAGAGTTGTTATTTTTGAAAATATGTGTCTTTTATTTGACATCAGGAAGGGGGGAGGGTTAGGGAAGGGTAAGTGGAAGGATGAGAGGGAGGAATGGGGCACAAGCCCCCAGTGGGGCAGACCGGGGAGACTGTTAGCGCTCCTCAGGGTGGAAGCTCTCCCGCAGGGCCCCTGGATCCTGACATCCCCTCGATGGCCTTCCCGGATGGCAGCCTGCAGACAGTACAGCCAGGCTGCTGGCAACATGTCCACGAGATGCAGCAGAGTCCACGGGGGCAGGTCTGGTTCCATGTTGCAGAGTGCCGTGGTGCCCCGAGTGAGGGCAAGCAGAGCACTCCGAGACACAAATGCTTTGCTGTCCCTCAGTGAGGTAGACCAGCAAGCAGAGAAACCTGAGAACTGTCTGTCCGGGATAGGGGGTCGGGTCTCTTTAAGCACAGACCTCGGCTAGCCTGAGGCAACAGCCCCACACACTAAGTCCGGCCCTGATGCCCTTTTGGCACTGGTTCCAGCCAGCCTTACCTTCAATTCGGGGTCCACTCAAAGTGGATGCGCTATTTCGAATTAGAAAAACACTATTTTGAATTAGTTTTTGTGTCTAGATGCATTATTTCGAATTAGCTTAATTCGAATTAACTATTTTGAATTAAGTTAATTCGAAATAGCACTGTAGTATAGACACACCCTCTGAGACTTATGCTCTGGAGCCAGGAATCCCTCCACTGCAACAGCTAGTGGGGGAGTAAATGGCCTCCTGAAGTAGGTGCCAGCACTGGTCTCCCCAGCACTCTGAAGATAGAGGTCTTAGAGCATTTTTACCGGGCAGTATCTATCCACTCAGCAATTTCCAAGTTATCACATCTGCCTTCATGATGCCACAGATGGATTATCACCCTACATGGTAGCCTGTTATGCCTTTTGTGGCAGGCATTAGCACAGTATATATCACAACTGGCATACCACAGAAGTAACATTTATGCACACTGGCAACTTCACCCACACGAGCAGTGCCATCACGGACAACAGGACTATTTCCGTACATATAGTTTCTTACATGCCCAAGTTTTTGCAGGATCAGGGCCAACACGATTAATATGACGAGAATACCTGCTGGTGTTTGGCTCCAGCATACAGGTTTCAAAGCCAGAAGCCTGGGGTGACTACATTTCTTGTAAGTGGCTAAGTTATGAATAAGTTACACAGATCGCTCCAAACAGCTCATCTAAAACATTTACCCTAACAAACATTATCTGGTGTTCTGCTTGTGGCACATTTTAGAACAAAGATACTTTTAAAATATTTGTGAAGAGCTTATATCTGCCATAACCCCCTGCCAATAAAACAGGCTGTCTTCGAGCCTGCTTCAGCATTGCACTCAGGCAGGTGCTTGCCTAGAAACAAGTGCTTAAGCCTCACTGAATTCAATGGGATGTAAATATGTCTTCAAAGTTAAGCATGTGCGTGATTATGATTCTATGTAAGGGCTTTGCTGAATGGGAATGCTCTGCTGGACCATGACTTTAAAAGATGTAAAGAGCTCAAAGTGACAGACATTGTAAATATACTTTTAAAGCTCTAGGAAGATGCCTTTTCTGCATATCAAGCTGTTGCAGTTTTGACAGACAGTATTTTGGGATCTTCCAGAGATCACCTAATCACACAGCTCTCTTATGAATCGTAGCAGGGACGTCTAGCCCTAGCAGGCTCACACCTTAAACATGTCCCCTGACCCAGGGCTGAATATTGTCTGAGACTTTAGAGAGTGATGGAATTTTAAATCCCTGCTTTTTGAGCTGCTCAGAGGTTGGGAATGTTAGAATGTTGTAGCTGTCCTGGCTTAGGCTATATCAAGACTACAGAGTTTTTCCGGGATACTGAAGGTATCCCGAAAAAACTCTGCCGCGTCCAGGGAATGCGTCTGCTCTTCTGACATTTTTTGCGGAAGAGCAGACGCGCTCTTTTGGAAGCCCTGTCTTCCTCCTGCTGTATTTTTTTTCTCTTTTGCATAGCTCAAAGTGGCTGAGTACCACTCCCCAACTTTCACATAAAAGCATAGCCTGAGCTAAAACTTAGCATGGAAGATTTCAACCAGCAAGGAGATTTTTCTGGTGATATCTTGAAAAAGTGTGGGTGCACCTTCACTTTATCATGAAAATCCCATGCTATAGCAGCTTCCCTGAGTTGCCCACCCTAAAATTCTACTTGCACTTTTCACAGACTAGAAATGTCTGCTCCTCTTAGATATATATATATTTTTTACTTTCCTGTGTTTTCACAAAGACATAAACAGGAATGAAACTGTGAGGCTTGTCGTGAGCCCTTCAAATAAATAGCCCTGCCATCTTTTTAGTAATTTGACAAGCTGGTTCCAGGCCCTGGGGAGGAAGCTAATAAACTTTTAGTTGCTTTGCTATTGTTTTCCTAAAACAATTTGACTTCCTTTCTAATAGCCCCAAATCCTTCATTAAAAATAGAGTAGCTGGGAGCCAGAGGAAGAGCTGAACTTGGGCCAAGTCACTGCTGACAATACAGCCTGCGTAAGATCACATTTATATCCCGATCCAGGACGACTCTTTAAAAGAGCAATAGTCAGACAGCTGCCAGTGTATGTCAGGCAGAGCTCAGGAGCTGGGAACCCCCAGCTTATTTCCTTCAAGCTTTAGGGATTCTCTAGCCAGTCAGCTAGTCTCAGTCTACAAGTGGCTGTATTCCAGGAGCTGTCTGGGGTTTGTTTGCCACATTAAAAGGGCCTCCCTCAGACAAGGAGCCCTACTGAGCACTGAACGCTAGCAGAGAGATGGGTTCTTGCCTTCCCTAGAATCAGTGCCAAAGCTACTAGTAACCTTCACTCCCCTGCATTGTGTGTTGCTCCCCCACACCTATCCAGAATCAGCAAAAAGAGGTAATAGTTTTTTATTGTCTTCTTCTTCATTATTTATTATTAATTATTATATTGAAATAACATGCTTGTGTGAGATGGTTATTGATTTAACCAGAGAGTGCATATTTAGAAGACAGAGAGTGAGTGGTGTCTGGTAGCTATGGTCAAGGATAGGCAGGCAGGACTCCTGGGTTCAGCTCTCTTGGCTCTACAAATGACTTGCTGAAGCCCTGGACAAATCACTTAGTGCTTCCCGGACTCAGTTTCCCCATTTCTAAAATGGAGACAACTGTCATCTTCATAGGCCTGCTGTGAGGCTTCACTAAACTCATGCTTCCAAATTGCTTTGAGATGCTCTGAGATGCTAAGGAGGTGTAAGGTAGTAAGTAGAACTGGCAGCAGCAGATGACGCAATGCAATTCTTTGTTACATCTAACACAAGGCTCGCAGCTAACTCTTCATTTCATTTATTTTCGCTTCTGACTTACGGAGAGGGAAATCTGCCCTGACTTTTTACTCTTTAAAACTTTGTTTCAGAATTCAAATTAAACTGACATTCTTGTGCCTCATCTTTTTTTCACTGTGTCTGCCTGGGATTGAGAGAGATTCTCGTGAAAAGCATCTTACTACATTGAAAACATTTAAGATTTTATACTAAAAGAATATATGTGACTACAAAAAATGGCTCACTTGGCTCTCAGGGTTTTATCATCACACACTGTTGCAGTGTTCAGAGGCACAGTCCACCCTTAGGAACTGTATTTTGGGGCAGAAGATTCCTTCACAACTGAGGGTCTATGGCAAGGAAGCTCTCCCTTTGTCACCTCTACACGAGGGAACTTTAGGGGAAAAACGGCACCTGTCTAACATTGCTGGTTTCACTATCTAGTATAGACAAAGCTCCACTGGATTCCTGCATTGTTATCACATTGAAGATCAGGTTTAATGGTGAGGCCATGTGAGCTATGGCTACAGAAAGGTTCCTCCAAGTGCTACTGCCATCAGAGATAGAGCCCTGGTTAGATTTGTTTTTCTAAATTCCACTTGTGTAGAAAAGCTAGAGAGGATACATTCCTCTTGTGTAATGGGCCTCCTCTCTTCCCTGCAAACAGCCTCAGAAAACTACTTAGCCTCCCCTGCTCCGGCCTTGCAAAATTGCCAGGCTCTCAAGAAAGCACATGCCCCTGCACAAAACAGCCTTCCCAAAAGAGCACAGGCTTCACAGACCATTTCCTGGATGTGGTGCGCCACCTTCCAATGCACATTCTCGCCTATACTGTGTGCTCACACACCTTTTCAAATGGAACCAGACTTTGTATTGGTTTAGTTGGCTTACTGGAACTCTAGGGGGAGGAGAATTATATTAACTACAGATGAGGCCTGTGCTAAAAAAGCTCTCACCCAATTCCCTGCTGTGCAATAGCACACAAGGTGTCCTCAGAAAATACAAGGTCTATGTAGAAGGTACCACAGGGCATGCCTGATGCACACATGCCTTAAAATCCCACTTCCAAGCCATGCAGCAGAACACACCAAACTCAGGCTTATTGTGGGCAAGGACCTCTGTACCTTGAGACAGGGCCAGGACCAGTCCCATACCACACACAACACACACACACGCATATATGTAGCCTCATAGAAACTCCCTGTAGTCACTCAGCTGAACCAGATCTTATCTAGGTCTGCAGATACCTTATGGCTCAGTCTTAGAGCAAGCAAATCAATGGCCTAAACCAGGAAAATCAAATCTGAATACTTTGGGTGTAGAGCAAAGTACCACAAGGGGCAGGGACAGAAGTAGTTTCATCAGTCACAGCACCACTTTGCACCTCTCTAGCAAACTGAAACCACTTTACAAGCATTAACAAATCACTCCTAAAGTCACCCTGGTCAGGTAGGTCTGTATTATCATTATCATTTTATGGATGTGCCTTTACGGAAAAATCCTATCAAAATTCATAGGGATAACAGGGCTCTATAGAAATTGAATAAGGTTCTAGAGAAATTACTCTAAATAACCTGAAGAATGTAATATTGTCCTCCTTTCTACAGATTGTTGGTTGGTTTGCTTTTGTTTGTTTGGTCCATACAATAGAATTCCATAGCAAGTATAAAACTGTCCATTCAATCCTATACAAAGGTTCAAAAAACCTACAGAAAAGTTATCAGTTTCTATTACATGTGATACCAAGACTTAAGATTTACTGCTCAAGGACACCCAGCAAATCAATATTGGAGATGGAATTAGAGTTTAGGAGTTCCTGGTTCTTGGTCCTGCACTCAGTTCATGAGAACACCTTCACTTCTCAAATGACTTGATCTCTGGTAGCTGATACGGTCAGCAGCTACGGATCACTTTGAATTTATAAAGAACTACTTCTGACTATATGTGGGCTGACTATAGGGAGGGAAGGCCACCAGAGAAAGTGTATGGTCACACCATTGTGCAGAGTAGAGTTGTCTTTCGCCAAAGCCCAAATCACACATCCGTCAGCTTTGTTTTCTGTCAACAGCCATAGCTCAGACTGGCTGGAATCTCAGCATTTGTTCTCAATATTGAGGCCAGGTGTTAAATAGAAATGAACGATGGGATTAGACATGAGTATGGGTAATGAGCACAGCCAACATTAGCTATGAAGAAATCATTTTTAGAAGGGATATAAACTCTCAGGCTATCGGACATATAGCAACCTCTATGTGAAGGGGGTTAGGAAGACATGTCCCCTGTGGGCAAGTCATTTCGTATTTGCCCATAAAGAGGTTTCTTGCCCCATCCACTGGCATATCTGGAAATGGCCACGGATGGTATTTTGGAGTGCCCAGCCATAGGACTGGGTGAGTATGGCATTTTCCATTCCTGTGCTCCAAATGAAGCACGCTGTATTTGGGGTTTAACTTTTGGAGCTGTGCATGTATTTATATTTAGAATGTTTATTTTGTTTTTCTTGTGTGTGAGGCATCCTTGGCTAAATAAAAGACCCTCCTGCACCGTGGGAACTCAGCTTTGATTGGCTGGGCTTTAATAAAGAAGTCAGAAACTACCTCCCAGCCCCGCACTCCCTTTAGTTTGGGTCCCACAGGAACTTCCTTGGCTGTGGTTGGGATAAACGAGGGGGCAGCCCCATCTCTTTTAATTTAAAGGAAGGTTTGAAACCAGGGCTTGTTATCTAAGAGAGGAGGTGCATGAGCTATGTATATTGGCAATTGGACGGGACAGTGAGAAGCTAGCAGTCAGTGCAGTGTGATCACAGGGAGGAACAGAACACGGTGACAGAGAAAGCCCAAGAATGGCAGAAAACACAGTGAATTGATATTTTTTAAAGAAGCAAAAAACATGAATAACTGGATTTGAGAGAAAGTGTGAAGGACAGAGAAAAAGTGGGGGGAGATAGTGGGGAGGAGACAGAGAGGAACAGTGGAAAGAGAGAAAAAGGGAGTAGGTGGAGAGAAAGAGGAAGAAAGGCAGAAAGAGGGTGGGGGGAACCAAACGAGAGACAGACAGAGAAAGTGGGTGGAGAAGAAGGGGAAACTGAGACAGAAAGATTAAAAGAGTATAGAACAAACAACTGAAAAGAAGAAAAAGAAGAAGGAGCCTGGGAAGGAGGAGGAGACCAGAGAAGAGATACCAAGCATCAGGTAGGTAAAAATGTCATTTTAAAAAAAGCATACAGTTGCAGAAATATCAAGGGGAAGTCACATTGCTAGAGTCAAGGGGAAATGGTGTGTGTGGGGGGGGGTGAAGATAAGGATATCCATAAAAAGAATAAGAACTTGGACACACATAGACTTTTTATCCATTTATTTCTAGAACATTCAGACAACAGTAAGGAGGACAATTAATAGGCATTCTGAAAATTTAACTCCTTCCACTACAAGCAACTTCAGAAGTTACAGAGGAACCTGTTGGTAGCAAGCTAGGATAGCTCTCAATGAGGTAGAATGAAAGTACCAAATAACCTCATTACAGTGAAATGTGCAGACTGCAGCATGGTTAAAGTTAACCTCTGGTTTTAGTGAAGCCGTCCCTGAGGCAGGGGGTGGAGGAAACACTGTGATTGAAGGGGTGCAATGTATAAATGTTTCACTCGGTAAATTGGGAAGCAGCTTTCTTCTTGTGCATGCTGAATGGTTTAAAAAATGTTCCTGTTTCATTTCCTTGAGGGTGTCACATCCCAGCTCAGCTATTACATGGAGCTTGAGAATGCTGCCCAACATTCCTAGGGAGAGCAATGGAAATGTACAGTGCCACCTCTTTAAAGTCTCCTTATCACATGTACTGTGTGCGATGTGCAGTAACTGAGTCTCAGGGTTGTGAGCCCTTTGTTCTTTGAACTTCCTCTTGGTTCACATCCTAATCCCAGCAAACCCCGTTAAAAACTGATAACTATAAAGCCCTACAAACACTCAGCACTTTCCATTCTCACTAACAGCTTTTCTAAAACCTATTTTCCCCCAACTATCTCCTGTTTTGTTTTTTTTTTTGTATTGTGTTTACCTTTCAATATTGAGTATTCATTGTATCAGTAATAGATTTCAACGCATAACCAACTTGAAATTGTTGCCTTTATCCTTCCCACTGTGGGAAAGCTAGTGGCAGGACTTGTCATGGGAGACGGAGCCTTTCATTTCCTAATTGCTGTGTCTAATCCAGTCAAAGGCTCTAGTGACCCTATTTAATCTCATTCTAGCTAGTTATAATATCTGAGCACCTTCCACATAAAGTCAATACAGCAACAGTGAAGTCCCTAGTGGATTTTGTGACACTCTGAGGGCAGGTCAATGGGCCGCTAAATTGAGTAGGGGTCGCATTCCAACTGATAGAGGATAAATAACCACACTGCAAAGGACTAAATCAACAGTTTGTTGGCAAAACTCAGAAGAGATGTCCTTAAATGGAATGGGCTACAGTAACTGAGCTCCTCTCTCACCACTAAACAATGGGGTTTCTATAGGTTAAGGGTGAAGTACATTGGTGGGGCAGCATGCGTGGGAGATGTATATTGCTATGGACTATTCTGTCCTAAATTGGTGAATAAAGAGTGGAGGGGGAGTGTGCACATGTGTGTATATGTATGGGCATAGGTTAAACAGCTCTTCCCTGTTGCTACATGTTCAGTATAAGCCAAGCAACTATATATTTGCTCTTTTTCTAAAATTCCCACCCCAGAGGAGAGAGCCAACACTTTTCCTCCCATCTTTTGAATCTGCTAGTTTGAGAGAATTCCCGAGGGATCAGAATTTAAAAAGCGGGTCTGATTCTCTGAAGCTCTGTTCACTTGGGAACTATGCTAAACATTTCTGCAACTTATAAGCATCAGCTATTTTTTCCCTCTCTATGTTATATTGTCTCCCAATACTTTGGGATGTGAATTCCAGTGCTTTGCTAGAAGGAATCTGAAGTTTACCAGAAAATTCAGGACTTCCTACTCCAACCCTTTTCCTTTTTTTGTCTTTCACACAGATTTCACACTTTCTGCTTATTTGGCCTCATTTTCTGACTTATCTCAGTGTATTGAAAATAGACGAACAGGAATAGTAATTCAGCAGTCCGGCATGGTCGGCCTGGAGCGCATTTCAGAGCGTATGTGGCATGCCTCGGGTGTTGTTGTGTGAGGCACGAGGATAAAGTCTTAAAATTAGAAATGGCCCTCAGGAGACACCGGGCAAGCTTCGATCTTTGGGAAGAGAATGTATAGAGAGGGAAAGAAATCAATTTTCAGCTATTGACAGAAAACAGAGAGATTGTTGTGAACAACATTCTGCACACCAGATCTTTCCTGGGAAAAAAAGGAGTACTTATAGCCCTTACAATGAGTAATGAGTATGTAGATATTAAAAACTGCCTGCCTGTAAATTAATAAGGGGTCAACCTCTCCTCATGGAGGAACTAGAGGGAACTTTGCCACATGGGTACTCCTGGCCCTCTTCGTAAGGTATCATTGACTGTGCTCTTACTGACATGTCCTGAAAGCTGAACCGTTTGAAATTGTTCCTATGAAATTTCATTTTTCATCCAGGAAAAGAAGCTCCCTTCCTCACTCAATGCATAGGATTTAGCAGCTGTGTGGGGGGGGGGAGGGAGATGATACAGGGTGGTGTATGGAGGGAGGGTGGTGTTTGGAAGACACCTGCTTTATTTGATGCAGAAACCAGAGGTGTGCAGAAGAAAAAAGGGTAGTCTCATGGCTAAGGCACTTGAATGCTGCCCTGGAGAACTGGATTCTATGCTTGTTTCTGCCACAAAGATTCTATCATGCAGTGCTAGAAAAGTCACTTCAACCAGACTTTTCACACATGGTCACTATTTCTGGATTCCTCATTTTCTGGGTGTCCAGCTTGTGGCTCTCTCTTGTGAGGCAGTGAGCACACACAGTTAAAGCAACTGTAGTCAATGGAAACTATGCTTTGAATCTATGCAATGTGCTAAGTAACCTAGGTACTCAGAAAAAGTCGGTTCTATATGTCTCAAATTGGGAGCCCAAGATTAGAGGGTCCTTTTGGCCTTAATCTCTCTGTAGTGCCATTCCCCATCTGTCAAATGAGGATAATACTACCCTTTTACCTCACAGGGATGTTGTGGAGACACTCCTCAGTGTTTGTGAAGCACTCAAAACTATAATGATGAGCACTATAGAAAAGGCCTCAATAATTCTGGCTTCAGAGCAGGATTTGAATAATGTGTAATAAAATAAGGCCTATGACCATACACTGAACAAGGAGGATAAAACAAAATACCAAATAGCTGCTCATTCAGTGAGTACTACCCATCCCAAGCACTGAAGGAAGCAGAGGTCATGTGGAACTCATAATATGTGATCATGTAATTACAGACAGTATTATAATGCATATACACAAGAGGGCCGAATGAAGGATGCACAGGTAACTTTATTACTAGGACTGCCTAACTTTAGAGTGGCTGACTTTGCAAACCTTAATAAGGTGCCTTAAACATGGGAGCAGGGGTTACACACACATCATACAAAATAAACCACCCACAAATTGCATCTGGACTTTGTTCTCAATGTAAATAACTGTCCAAATCTGCTACTCATCACTTCTGCTGAGAGCTAAAATGGTCCAATATTTTAGCACTCAGGACTGAGATGGAGGTGAGAATTTCAGAGATTTTGTAGAGGAAGAAGAAACAGGATTTGCACTGGACACCTCTATCCCCTTCTGCAAACAGTGATTGTTTCACTTTGTCTAATTTCCTTCCACTAATTTTTGGTCTATATAGCAGTGCTGCTTACATCAAAATAAACTAAGGTTTCGAGTAAAAGCTTGCACAGTGCTGTATCACATGCTTTATTTAGCTTACTAAAGTCTGGTTTTATTTATCTACTGCATTCCTTTTACAAATTAGGGGCCCACTCCTGCACATGTTGAAAGCATCCCAAGGGACTCTGAAGGTGCTCCGTACCTGCCAATAGCAGGCCTTATTAATGCTGTAATTTGAGTTTCTTTTAAACGAAAGTTTTAAAACATTATGGGCCAAATTCAGTCTTGATGTTACTCCACTGAATTCAGCTTGGCCACACCAGGGCTGAGTTTGCCTCCAAATATTTGCCTGTATTAATGCATGATTCTATACTGATCAAGAACAGAAAGCATCAGGTTCCACAGACCAAACAATAATATTCAGCACCATTTAACTCTGCAACTGGAAGAGTTTAAAACTTCAACCAACTCTTCAGATTCAAATATTGCTTTGTATGTGTCTGTGTTCAGTGGCTGAGAACTAATTTAAATCCCTTATCTTCTCATTCGCTTTATTTGGTGAACACTTGAGATTTTCCCCATTTAGAGTGTGGGAAAGGACACTTACTTCATCAAAGAAGGAATAATAAGCTTTGCGCAACTGCAAGCAGAGGGTCCAGACAGTGTGATCCTCGCGCAAATCTCAATGAACTTAGAAGGGGGACTAAGGGAGTGGGGAGGCATCTGGTGTACACACAAGTCTGGCCAAAAGGCCTGGAGAAGAACCTGAGTAAACCTGCAAGTCCACTCTATTAAGCAAGAGGGTTTGAAAAGCAGGCTGCTCAAGATCTATGCATAGATCTGACCATTGGCACAAAGTCGAGCAACTAGCCTGTTTCACTGCATGCCTTGGTAAGGAAGACCACATATCCAAACCTGAACAAAGGAGGGGGATCTAGAAGACATTGCCTGAGTAAAGCTGTCACGTCCCTCCATGCTTTATGGAAACTGGCTTATGAATATGCATAACTCAAAGACACTTTATGCAAAATGTAACATGTAACATGCCATTTTAAAATGTGCATGTATCTTCCTTATATGTGAAGTTAGAAATATTAAGTGGAAACCTGTTTTTATTAGCCCATGCATTCTATCTAGGAAAGCCAGATACTTCAGGAACTTGATGATTCAGCGATCAAGTCAATGATCTGTGAATGGGTTTTTTTTCCTGAAAGCCCAAACTGTGATTAGTCCTATAAAGACATATGCCCAGGCCAGCTGACTCTGGAACCCGTGTTGGATCTGGTATTTTCCATTCAAGGTTAGAAAAATATGAACTGAGCACAAAGAATTCCCACCTTGGGCAAAAGGGATATAAGAGGGGGAAACCAAACAATAGGGGCAGTTACCAGATGCCAGAAGATCCTCTCTTGCCACCTAAGATGCCTGCTGGAAACATTTAAGACTGAATGGGGTAAGGACTGGGCCTGAGCTAAGAGGCTGCCTAGCTTGTGAAAGAGATAGTTAGAACAACTGTTAGGGTACGAATTTGCGTGCAACAAGTTTCTTAGAGGATTAGGATTAGCTGTCTTGTTTATTTTGGTTTAGCAATTTACTTTGATCTGTCTGTTTTCACTTGCATTGACTTAAATCCTACCTTTCATACTTAATAAAATACTTGTTTATTATCAAGCCCAATGTAAATAATTGTTACCTATGGGAAGCAACCACTGTGCATATCTCTTTCATTGATAAAGAGGGCTGACTTTATGAACTTTCTCTGTGTAAAAGTTTTACACAGAATAAGATGGATTTTGGGGGGAGGTTGGGTTCTTGGGTGCAGTTAATGGCCCTATAGCTGAGTCCTTTGAGAGCTGAATTCATTCAGCATCTGTGTTGCTCTGCCAGAGCGTGGTATCCCCAACTCTGTGCCTTGGCTAGGGGAGACCAGAGCTTCTGGACCAGTAGGACAGGATAGTGAAGGCAGGCTCAATGGCTTGATCAGCACACCAGGTGACAATCCCAAGGGGACTTCTCTGATCCAAACCATCACAATCACTCAGTGCTGTGTTAGGTTTCAGTACCACTTTGAGCTCCAAGTGAGAGAAGCCTCCTGAATTTTAAGGGGCAACAAAAGGTGCATTCTCACTTTCCTGAACTGCCACTCTTATTATAACATGATGTGTCTATATTCCCCAAAAAGGCTTCGTTTACACTAGAAATTTACTACGTCACTCAGGAGTATGACAAAGCCACACCCTTGAATTATGCAGTTAAACCAACCTAATCCCCCGTGTAGACAATCCTAGGTTGACAGGATGGACTAGCTACTTCCTTTTGGGAAGGTAGATTAACTACACAGATGAGAGAAGCCCTCCAATTCAGACTCTGGCACTAAAGAAGAGCAACATCCAGTGGATGCAGGCCATATATATTCCTGAAAGAAAGGATTACTTCTACCTTTCTGGTGCATTGATTGGGGGTATGTCTACACTAGCCCCCTAGTTCGAACTAGGGAGGCTAATGAGGGTGACTGAAATTGCAAATGAAGTGCGGGATTCAAATATCCCATGCTTCATTAGCATGTTTCCGGCCGGTTGCCATTTTGGAAACTGACTAGCCCGGAAGAACGTCTACATGCGGCAGAGAAGGGTGATTCCGAAATAAACCCCTTACTGAGGTTTAACTGGTAATTCGAAGTAAGGGGTTTATTTTGGAATCGCCCTTCTCTGCCACGTGTAGACGCGGGCAGTTCTTCTGGGCTAGTCAATTTCCAAAATGGCGACCGGCCGGGACCATGCTAATGAAGCACGGGATATTTAAATCCCATACTTCATTTGCAATTTCGGTCATCCTCATTAGCCTCCCTAGTTCGAACTAGGGGGCTAGTGTAGACATACCCTGGATCTGTGGCCTGTAAAATATGCAACAAGTGACACCATTTTGAGATGAGCTCCTTACTGGCTTGTCCAGTATATATACTGGGAATGGCAGAATGGGAGCTCACCTCAAAGAAGCTCTTCCTAGTGCCTAAAGAGCACCGGGTTCCAGTTGGAGCCTGGGCTGTAAGTTGTGATGGGATCTGCTAAAGCAGAGCTCTCTCACTGCAATGAGAAAAGCGGCCCAGTCTATAGATTAGTACGCAAGTTTGGGAGTCAGGATCCTGGGTTCGTTCACCAGCTCTGCTTCTGATTCAGTGTGTGTCCTTGAACACACCATGTTGGCCCACAGCCTGATGGGAGTTAGGCACATCCACACCTTTGAGGATCTGGGCTTCAGTCTCTCTTAGGGATGTGAATGGGTAACAGGTTACTAGGTAACCACCACCCAGGAGCAGCCCAATGCCTGCTCCAGGCAGGGGGCTACTCCAGCCCCGCAGGACTGCTGGCTCTCAGCCCATGCAAGCTGGGAGTCGGCAGCCTCATGTGGGGAGGAGGGGATAGAAGTGGCAGCAGGGGGGAGATGGCTGCCAGCTCCCAACCCACGAGCCTGCATGAGCTGGGAGCCAGCAGCCCTGTGGGGCTGGAGCACCCCAGCTGGAGCACCCACTGTCCGCAGCACAGGGGCCATCCCAGCCCGGCAGCCATAGCAGGCAGGGGGCCACTCTAGCCCAGTGGGATAGAACGGCCCTCAGGCCTGCTCCTGTTTCATCAGTTAACTGGTTAAACATAACATTTAACCAGTTAACTGATTAAATGGGATTTTACATTCCTAGTCTCTCTTCATCTCCATAATGCAGATAATGGCACCTTCCTTCTTCACAGGAAGTTCTGAGGCTTAAAAGTGCCATGTAAGTAGATACAGATGAAAGCTACGCTATGGAAAAGTGCTCTTATCTGAGCTTGGGATCTGGAGCTCTAAAAGAGCTCTCTGTGGGTGACTGGCCTGTAAGTCATTAGCACCTCTACAGGACTTGAAAGGCCAGATTCTCACTTCTGAGGCAGCACAAAGGAGCCCAAGAGTGGCTGTAACCTGACAACTGAAAATCCCGCCCACACAGGGAATGGTTTTCTTCACTGGGGCAAAGCTCCTCCACCAAATACTCTTTCCCCCCACTGTGGATGCATGCTGGGAGAGGGAGGTGCTCCACTCTGCCAGTTCTTACCTGGTATATGACTGTCCAGTTCCCTGACTCCCCACTTTTCACACACACACACACACCCCCAACTTCCACCTCACTCCAACCAGATGTCAGATATGTGAGAGATCATGCCACTATTTTCTTCTGTTGCTCTATCTCCGATTAACAGATCTTTAGCAGACAAATGAATATTTGCCTGAGAGTTTCTTTGAATGTGCATGGCCACTGTGCCCAAATCAGGGTCCGTGCCATGTAAAGGAGAGAAGTGAGCCCAGAGAAATGGAGCAGATGCATTGCTACAATCAGTCCCTCAGCTAATTTTAGAAACATCCTGCTGGGCCAGCGTCCTCCTGTCACCTTTTTGTGGGAAAAGTTAGTGTGAAGTGTTGATCTCAGCTATTTATATCACTGCTGCTGATTTTCCAACCAGTCCTCCAAAGAGGGGAGCTGGTAGATTTTTGGCAACTCGAGGGCAGAAGGAGAGGGAAGTTTTAGGGGAAGAAGGAAATTGTGAAGTCCAGAAATTCATATAGCTGCAACAGCCACTCCCACCTACCTCATCAGTGTAAATTTCTTAACCTTTCCCTGAAGCCATCCCTTGTCTGTCAATCTCAGTGCATCACCGAGAGCAAGAAATCATAGTGCACATTGGCTAAATAGTTCCTGTCTGTCATTCAGGCCATGTGCTCTCAATAAAGGAACTTGAACACTTGCCCCCTCTAGAAGGTAACACAAATGACAGCAGATACGAGTGCTTTGTACTCAAGCCAGCTTGATGTTCTAACAGGTGCTACTTTTGCTGAAGCATTTTTATCTTAGAATTCTTCTGTTGCAAGGCATAAAGTTGGTTGGATTCCATGTGTAGTCTGCCTCTTTGATACTTGGTTTTCCCTAACATTAATACTGTTCCAGGTGATGATTACAACTGGCATGGCCCTCAGTTTGTACACAGCTGGTCTTTGTCACGTACACTTTCTCTGCTGAACTTCCACTGTTGCCAAGATCTCATGACTGCACACGGCTCGTTTGTTGATCTACTATAACACTGTAATAGGGTGGCAGATTCCAGGACTCTTGATGCACAGGCAGAGTTCTTTTGTTGAGTCATCCAGATATCAGGGGCTGGGACCCCACAAAGATATGCAGAGGTATTTTTGCTGAGTCACACTGGTATTGGATCATGGGGGTCTCCAATTAGCTCCAGTTTAGGAGTATACATAGGTGCTGGAACTAGGAGTACTGGGGAGTGTTGCCATGCACCTGGCTTGAAATGGTTTTCATTATCTAGGGTTTACAGTTTGATTCAACGCCCTTATTCTAAAAATTATTCCAGCATCCCAGGAGCATAAAAGATAAGATTCTCACAGTATTATTAACTTGCCATACTGCACACAGGTCTTGTCTTCACTGCAAATAAAAGCTGTGTTTTTAACTTGCATTAACTACCATAAGGTAAAGGCCTAGTGAAGACAAGGCAGTATGGTATTTTCATTAGTTAGCAAGTGGCATTAAAGACTATAAAGGAGCCTAGTGTTTGCCTCAATCTGCTCATTCGTGTTAAAACTCCAAACTGTCATGTCTTCAGTAGAATTTCATTTCATGTTAGCTACTTGAGTTAAGAACACAACTTGATTTCTAGTGAAGACTCAACCCATAGTATATAAAGTCTGGTGTGTATTTAAACAGTCCAATTAGACACAGAAAATATTATAAATGTGTAATGTGGGTAAATTAATGTTACTCTAAGAATGCTTTGCATTATTTTCTGGACTTTTCATGTATTTTATCTCCCTAATCTTGCATTAATATAGATTATTAAATTTAATTCATATCTAGAACTGCAGAGTCCTGTCACTTGAGCAACAAGTTTTAGAACTTTGGAAATATCAGAATATTGTGTGTTACTGAAACTGTCATAGCTGCTGAGAAGTTCAGCGAGGTCCATGACTCCAGTCCACAGAAGACCAGGGTGCCAACTATTTGAATTTAAAACCTGACTGTAATAGAGGGCACTGGAAATTCTTGCCTTAGTAAACAGGGCAGACAGGTAGAAAAGTCAACTAGTATCAACCAGGATTGATAGGATATAATCATATCAGCAATATCAGTCACTCATCTACTTCAAATTAGAGGAGGATCCCTATCAAAGACATAATCCTGGAGGAAGACAAGCAAATAAAAAAACATGAATACACATAAGATGAGGGAAAAGTATGCAGCCAAATCTCTGTTCACTGTACCATGTGGAAAAAACATTTCATACATCCAACTATTCCTTGGTACACTGGAAGCCCGGCTAACATGGACTATTGACAGAGCTATCAGGAGATAACAGGGTAGGTACCACATCATAAGAACATAAGAATGACCATAATGGGTCAAACCAAAGGTCCAGCTAGCCCAATATCCTCTCATCCTGGTCGATGCCAGATGCCCCAGAGGGAGAGAACAGAACAGGGAATCATCAAATAATCCTTCTCCTGTCACCCATTCCCAGCCTTTGACAGAGGCTAGGGACACCATTCCTACCCATCCTGGCTAATAGCCATTGATGGACCAAACCTCCATGAATCTACCTAGTTCTTTTTTGAACCCTGTTCAAGTCCTGGTCTTCACAACATCCTCTGGCAAGGAGTTCCACAGGTTGACTGTGCACTGCATGAAAGAAAAACTTCCTTTTTGTTTTAAATCTGCTACCTATTAATTTCATTTGGTGACCCCCCCCCCACTTCTTATATTATGGGAACAAGTAAATAACTTTTCCTTATTCGCTTTCTCCACACCAGTCATGATTTTATCGGCCTCTATCATATCACCCTTAATCTCCTCTTTTTCTAAGATAAAAAGTCCCAGTCTTTTTAATCTGTCTTCATATGTAGCCAACCCATTCCAAACCTCTCGTCATTTTTGTTGCCCTCCTTTGAAATTTTTCCACTGCCAATTTATTTTTTTTTGAGATAAGACGACCACATCTGTATGCCGTATGCAAGATGTGGGCGTATCATGGCTTTAGATAGAGGCGATAAAAGATTCTGTCATCTTCTCTATCCCTTTTTAAAGGATTCATAACATTCTATTTGCTTTTTTTTGACTGCCACTGCACACTGAGTGGATATTTTCAGAGAACTCTCCACAGTGACTCCAAGATCTCTCTTGAGTAGTTGTAGCTAAATTAGTCCCCATCATTTTTTATGTATAGTTGGGATTATTGTTTCCAATGTGCACTCCTTTACCTTTATCAACATTAAATTTCATTTGCCATTTTGTTGCCCAATCACTTAGTTTTGTGAAATCTTTTTGCAGCTCTGCATCATTCCCAATGGAGTTACCATATACATAGAAATAACTCACATCACCAACAGATCAGCCTATACTTAATCTCTTGTCCACTTATAGCATTTTCACACAACATTGAAACTCTATATGAACTAAAGTCAGAAAATTCAGGAAGTGGCACAGATCCTCAGTGACACCAAATTTACACCCAATGCAGTTGTGAGGTGTGAATAAGTAATTAAGCCACCTCCCTGCTCCCCCAGTTCTGGGATGGTAGGTGTTGAAACAGCCTCTAGTATAATTCAGAGCAGTCTCAGGGTGGCTCTAAATTATGGCAACTGAAGTGGTCTAATATGGAACTAGATGTGTCATCCTGGATCATCCAGAGTCCTATCCACTTACTCTAACCACTCCCATCTATAGCATGCCCCCTTTTCATACTGAAACAGTCCCTACACAGAGTGGGGGAAATTAACACCACCTACCAAATCTCCCCTGACTTCAGTGTACTTCAACTTTTGTGCATGTAAAATATCAAACATATTGCTGCAGTAAATTTTCATCATTTAATAGAAACTCCACTCTCCAAGGAATCCATACAATCTTTGCTTAGCAAAAGTCATTAGCTTGGATAGACAAGACAAAGGATGATTAGAAAAGACTCACATTTCTGAACCTTTGTGGCATCAGTATTTCCCTTGTGTGGTGATTTTTAGTATTTGCCATTGTGGTTAGTACATTTTCCATCTGTTAGGATAGAAAGATACTTTGTCTTTACAGGAGTATTTTAGATGCATTCTCTTCATCAAAATATTGTCCAATTCTACCGCACCTCTGCTTTTGGAACCACAACTGTTTCTACAGAGATGCCTGCCACATGATAACCCTGTAAGTAGAGCCCTGCATGGATACAAAACTAGTATCTGCATCTGTAAAAATTATTTATGGATATCCGCATACACATCTGCGGATGTGGATACCCATGGATATAAAGTGGATATCAATAGATTTGTGGAGCTTTACCTATAAGGTAGGTAGGTATGGTAAATATAATTGGACCAGATCAATCTTTCTTGCATCTCTTACTCCAGAGTTACAGAAGCTTCAGGGGATAGCTGAGTTAGTCTGTATGGGATAAACTTAAAAAAACAACAAATAGTCTGGTAGCACTTTAAAGACTAACAAAACATGTGGATGGTATTATGAGCTTTCGTGAGCATAGCTGAAGAAGTGGGCTGTGCCCACAAAAGCTCATGATCCCAGCTACATGTTTTGTTAGACTTTAAAGTGCTACCAGACTATTTATTGTTTTTTTAAGTTTATCCAGAGTTATAGTAAGGCTGAATTAAGACCACTATTTCCATATAACAAATGGGGATTTGAGGGACAAAGGGATTAAGTTACTTGACCAGATGAATTTTAGCAGAATCTGGGATAGACCAGAACCCAGACCTCTCAATTCTTAACCCTGAGTTTTCAGTACAAGATCATCTTTCTATGCCTCTTCTCTAATCACTTAACTAATGGTCTTTATAGATATTTTAGTCCCTTGGTGCATCTCAGAGGAAGGTTTCTTTTCATCTGAATGGTCGGTTTTGATTTATAAACTTAAAAATAGCAAGGCCTGATGGTAAGATTTTGTAGTATTTCTGTATCAGACAAAGGACTGTTCTGAAACAACCATTAAAGATCAGAATTTCGATTACAAGGTTGGAAGTGGACCCGAGATCATTGCTGGACCAGAAAATGTTTATGATTTATGACTGAAATTGCTGGAATTAACTACACACATCAACAACAAAATGGAATCATATAGTTTAGGGTTCTGCACATTGTTTTCATGGTGGCACTCAATTCTGAAATGAAATCCAGCAGAAGAAAATGCTGCTGCATTCATTTCAAACATCTAGTATGTCTGTGCCACTGATGAATCCATTTTAAAAGGAACCATAAAAATCACAGAATTGGAAGGAACCGCAAGAGGTCATCATTCCAGTCCCCTGTACTCATGGCAGGACTACGTATTATCTAGACCATCCTTGTCAGGTGTTTGGATATTTTTAAGAGCTGGTTAGACAATGATGAAGATTCCACAATCTCCCTAGACAATTTATTCCAATGCTATACCATTCAGTTAGGAAGTTTTTTCCTAATGTCCAACCTAAACCTCCCTTGCTGCAATTTAAACCCATTGCTTCTTGTCCCGTCCTCAGAGGTTAGGACAAGAAGCAATTCTTCTCCCTCCTCCTTGTAGCAATCTTTTATGTACTTGAAAACTGTTATCATGTCCCCCCTCAGTCTTCTCTTTTCCAGAGTAAACACACCCAGTTTTTTCAGTCTTCTCTCATTGGTCATGATTTCTAGACTTTTAACCATTTTGGTGATCTTCCCTGAACTTTCTCCAACTTGTCCACTTCTTTCTAAAATGTGGTGCCCAGAAATGGAAACAGTACTCCAGTTGAAGTCAAATCAGGCTAAATAGACTAGAGCAGAGGGCCAGCATATGCAAGAGGATACTGCTCAGTCCTAGTTTTGGATTCAAATCTCACCCAAGTATCAGTACATTTGGGGAGTCACAGGCGAATAGTTCTGCTATTCATAGAGCAGAAGGAGAACCACCTTAGAGATGCAGGTGCCATAGAGAATAAATTTAAGCTCAGTGCACAGTGTAAATATTTCCTGAACCAAGAATAAAGTCTGGTATAGCCTAAATAGTTTAGCAGCCCAGTTAACACTCTGTAATCTTTATACTAATGTACACATTATAGAAGCTACTGCAGAACAGAACAGATGAAAGAACAATCTAAGTTGGCGTCTTGTCTCCAGCAGCGAGACTCAAAGCCAGATGCTGAACCCACATGGCTACAATGCATTGAAATGGGGGCAGAGGGGGTTTCTTTCAGAAGGGTGTAACAGTACACAGACTCACAGAAGATTCCTTACTAAGCTTCCGTGCCTTTCACATGCAGCATTTTCTGATTTTAGGACATGAGTTCCTCTCACCTGACTCTCTTTCTCTCCATCCTTTTTCCGCAGAGGCTGTGATCCCACTGAGCAGAGATGGATAACTGGAGCTTCTTGGGCGAATTCCTTGAAGAGGTCCACAAGCATTCCACCGTGGTGGGGAAAGTCTGGCTAACTGTGCTTTTTGTCTTCCGGATGCTGGTACTGGGCACAGCGGCAGAGTCCTCATGGGGAGATGAGCAGTCTGACTTCATGTGTGACACCCGGCAGCCTGGCTGCGAGAATGTTTGTTATGATAAGGCTTTCCCTATATCCCATATTAGGTACTGGGTCCTTCAGGTCATTTTCGTCTCTACCCCTTCCCTGGTGTACATGGGCCATGCAATGCACACGGTGCGCATAGAGGAGAAGAGAAAAATAAAGGAGGCAGAAATGAGGGCAAAGGGGATTAGAAGTAGCGGTGACTCTTACCACCAACAGGAGTATCCTGCAGCAGAGAAGGCAGAGTTCTCCAGTCGGGAGGAATCAAATGGGAAAATAATACTCCAGGGTAGCTTGCTGAACACTTATGTCTACAGCATTTTGATTCGCGTTGCTATGGAAGTGACCTTCATCGTCGGACAATACATCCTCTATGGAATCTTCCTGAAAACCCTATACATCTGTCACCGGGAACCCTGTCCTCACCCCGTGAACTGCTACGTCTCGCGGCCCACAGAGAAGAATGTCTTCATCATCTTCATGTTGTCCGTGGCGGCGTTATCACTCTTCTTGAGCCTGGCCGAACTGTACCACCTGGGGTGGAAAAAAGCGAAGGAGAAATGTGCTAAATCTTACAAACCCAGCCCCACTATGGTGACTAGCAAATTGGAGCCTGCAACCCAAGTGGAGATGGCTCAAAGCTGCACTCCCCCTCCAGATTTTAATCAATGTTTGGTCAATCCCAACGGGAAATTCATCAGCCCTTTCAGCAATAAGATGGCCTCTCAGCAGAACACGGCCAACTTTGCCACTGAGAGGGTCCACAGCCAAGAGGATGCAGCTGGAGAAGGCCAATTTATCCAGATCAACTATGCACAGAGTCCTGAGGCACCCAATGACTCTGCCCCCCACCAGGTCTCCAATGGCTATTTCAATGAGAAACGCAGGCTCAGCAAGACCAGCCATGCCAGCAGTAAGGCTAGGTCAGATGACCTGTCTGTGTGACCTGTTGCCCGGTGAGGCAAAGAGGAAGGGAAAGACCTCAATACTAAGCAAAATGTCTGCAGCGTGGCCTTGAACTCCTCCTGCCATTCTGCTCTCTGATGGCCCTCTGCTCCTTTTTAGTGAACGGCACTGCCATGCTCCAGACAGCACTTCTCAAGCCTTAGCACAGCGAGAGGCAAGCTTTCCCAACTTGCCAGGAGCCTGAACACAGCACTTAATTTGCAGAAAATGCAGCAGATGGTAGCCCAGCCTCATATTTAATGGAGAGGCACCACTTACAGGGACTACAGAACCTGCCATTACTAGCTATTCAGAGATGGAATGCTGGTGAGCAGGACCTGAAGTCTCCAGAGTTTGTATCTCTCCTGTAAAAGTGAGGCTGGCTCTGAGCTTAATATTGAGCTCACTAAGCTACACATTGCCCACCTCGCCGTTACTTTGGAATTGCTTTAAAATGGAGCTACATCCACTTTGCAAGCACATCAAGTTACAACTTTTCTGAGAAAAGCAGTAATAGAACACTAGGCTTTTGAACAAAATGCTTTATATTTTGCTCGCTCTCTTTCCTTTTCTCTGCCTGTGCCCAGACACATTATACCACTTTGCCTTGCCTATACCAAGTAAATGTGCAATGAAGTCTACTTGAATTTTTGACACTATGTATGTAGTCCCTTGAAGATCTGATGTAGTTAAGAATTATCTGTTTTCCTCACAAAATAAAATGCCTTAGGCTGTGTCTCCACTATGGTGGATCTACGCTGTGGCGACTGATCTGCCAGGGGGTCGATTCAGCAGGTCTAGTGAAGACCCACTAAATCAATTGCCGAACACAGTCCTGGCAATTCCAGTATTCCCTTGGAACGGGAAGCTTACAGTAAGTTGATGGAAAAGTTTCTCCAATCAACCAAGCACCATATAGACACTGCAGGTAGTTGACCTAAGGTACATAAACTCCAGCTAAGTTATTCACATGTAGACCTGTCCCTCAGCATCCAACTATGGAAATAACTTCATTGCAGGGTCAAGCCAGCAGAGAGAGCCTGGCATCCCTGAGATATTACCCAAACTAGCCACTGAAGGAATTTTCCCAAGATACTTATACTAGTTTCAAGAGGAAAGTCCACTTAAACAAAATTAATAGATTTTCCCTTGGAAGCAAATATGTCACTGGTAAAAGGAGGGACTATGCTGCGGAAAGACATGATTTTTTTTTCTCTTTAGCAAATGTTTTAAGCACATTTAGTTCTACTGAAATGGTGCTAGACTGACAGCTCTGGAGAGTGAAGCTCTCTCTCTGTTCATCCACACTTGAGGTACCACACAGGTAGTGGTTGTGCAAGCTTCCTCCACCCTGCCCTTCCAATGAAGCTCAACCTCATTCTGAAGGGTCCTCTTGGAGTGAGAATACTGTCCAACCACCATGACTCAATCAGCCCTTGGTCACTTTGCTGAGTCTGCCAGTTCTTATGACAGGAAACTATTTGTTAAGAAATCAACGAACTCATCAACTCTTTCCACCATGCAAGCCACCCTGAGCCACCATCTGATGGCAACACTGGGTAATGAGATAAACAAGGATCCCAAAGCAAGGATGTTCAAGTAGCACTTAGGATGGTTTCTAGTTCCCAAACCCAAGCTTGACCTCCATTCATCTGGTCATTGCAGAACTGAAGCAAGGGGATTAAATGTATCTTTCTGTCTTTGGAAGATAAACTAGCCTAGTCCAACCCGCTCTCTCTCATTTACCCTATCCTTTTGGACATGTGCAGGTGTTTATAAATGGTTGAATTGTGTGGATATAGGCTTGGAGTGATTTAAAAAAGGACTGATCCTGTGATATCTGACGTTGACAAAGATTGTCATTCCTTGAGTCCAATACAGTGCATGATTTGGTGCACTTCCAAGCCCATGCACCAGGAGGAAAACATATTAGTTTGTAGGTGATTTATGTACATGTATTTTTAATCAGGAAAAAGTGTATGCTTTTCTGAACAAGAGATTTTAAACAACAATGCCTAGTTTGTCCTAATAAAGTTCCGATTCCATCTCCTTTTGTTCATGTCTCTCCTCTTATGTGGCCAAAAATAAGCTAAGAAAGAATAAGCTGCTAATGTCTATGTGTTTCCATCTCAATTTCAGCCTGTCAATGATCAAAGAGATTCCCAAAACAAATGTGAGACACTGCTTGGAATTCTGCGTGTTTGTGAGGTGGCAGGCTGGGGGGGGCGGGGGTAGGAGGAAATATATGGTAAATATAAATGTTGAAAACTATTGTTTTACTGGCTGGTGGAGTAAAGGGAACACCCAAACCCCTTTAGTTTATCAGAGAAGGGAAGGAACACAGGAAGCCAGCTAGAGACAAACAGCACTGGCTCTAGCTATGCGAGGCCTTCCACTGGGGACCAGATTCAGCCATTCTTCTGCACCTATAGGCACATCTCAGAGGGATCAACGGTAGCAAAATCTGGCCTGAAGAGATCAATTGTGCGTCCATCAAAATCAGTCACTCAATCAAGAAGAGGGTCTTAATGTCAACTCCCAACCAGCAGGGCCGACAGCTTCACTAGGCCCCTAGGCAGGGCAGAGGGAGGCCCTGCTTTCCACACCCAGAAAAGGAGGGGCCTTGGGCAGAAGGGGAAGAGCTAGGGCTAGGCAGTCCTCTATGCTGCCCAGAACACAGTGCGTAGTGCTCCGCTAGCAATTTAAAGGACCCAGGGTACTGGCTGCCACCACGGCTGCAGTAGCAGCAGCAGCAGCCAGGAGCTCTGGGCACTTTTGTATTGCCAGGCCCTAGGTCAGTTTCCCCCTCTTTGCCATCCACCCCATCGACAGGCCTGCTCCCAACCCATACAGCCTTGAAGGCTGGGAAACAGAAGTAAAAGGGAGCATTGTATCCTATTGACAATAAAGGGGAAACTTAGGGAGACCATAATTACTCAAACTGGAATTTGGTGAGGTTACCAGGGCTAGGACCTCCACTCCACTCTTAGGGAAAGTTTTATGAATTCTTTAAGGTCACAAGTGACCAGAACCATGATTTGACATCCCAGCTGAAAGATGGCACTTTAAGCACCACAGTGTCCCCCAGCACCATGCAAGAAGGATGAATGAGGCCTAATGTTCCAAATTTTCAAAGCAGTGCACCTGCACTTCTGAATATGCCTGTCTGATGTACGCAGACTGCCAGTATGCACATGCATTTGAGGGTTTGTGTGCCTAAGGCGAAAGCAAAAGCGCCCACAAATGCTTGAGCAATCAACTCTTTGAAAATTTGGCAACTGAGTTATCATCCCAAGCCCTCATTTTTCTATCCAAGTATTAAACCACACCTGACTAATCTTAGTTTATGAGAAGGAATGGATCCACAGTGTAAAAGCCACACTCTAATCAAATGCATCCCCAAAAATGCAGTGGTATTTGATTCGATTCATTATAGATATGGGAAATTAAAATATGGACATGTGCCAATGAGATATGGATATGTACTAAGATTTCAGCCCTTCTTAATTCAGGGATGTTCACACTTGAGGACATGGTTCATGCCCCATCTCTTTGACAAAAATCACAGTCCAACCATTCCCTAAAAAACATGTGCATCAAAACCAAGCACCAAGCATATATTCTCCTGTCCCTGTTCCTCTTTTGCATGCCTCGTTGGCTCTGTCTCCTGGATATAACAGATGGAGGATGTGTGATGGATGGATGTTTGCATTTGCTGACAGATCGTATGCTTATGATGCTTGGAATCCATTGTCAAGGCTGCCTATCAAATCACATCACAATGGGAGTATTTATTTCTAACTGCCAGTAAGCAGGGGAGCAAGAGCTGTCTTTTCAGGCAGATTTCTTACACACTGTATTGGATTGGATGGCTGGGCAGATGGCATTAGGGCATGAGCTAAGTCAATAATACAAAATTCAGCATTGGAGTTGGCACTCAATCTTTGACTCAAGCTATGAGGAAGACAAGGTACAGCTGTCATTTACTTTACAAAATATTCAAAATAAAAGATTTTCATTTTGCATCTGAGCTAATTTACTGGGGCCCTCTCCATATATTCCAGTTCCATGTTCTTAGTAACTCTCATTCCTGGAGTGTGAGCTGGAGTTCCGGATCAATTTAATTAAAATGTACCAGCTCCATGATGTCTGAGCTTCTGCTCCTGTCACACCTCAAACCAAGTCAGCATCTATCTCCTCCTCTCTGCCATAGCATGTCAGCCAAAGGGGCTGTCTGAACAACCCAGCAGTCAGCCTCATTCTCCAGCCTTTTGCTGCTCAGCTGCTTGAGGTCTGGATTGCTGACTCTGAGCTATGTCCAGCCAAGCTCTTAAGCAAAAATATTTAACCCTATAAAAAAGAAAATCTATATTAAAAAAACACTCTAATGCCAAACCTAACAAAACAAGGCAGTGACACCAGGATGAATTCAAGACTACAGTATGCTCTCCTACCTCATCCAAACAGCAGAGAATGGGACTGTTCAGAGAGGAGACAAGTGAGAGAGGTACACAAACTAACGACTGGCCTAGAGAACTCAAGTTGAAAGTTCCACAGTTAACTAAATTGAAAGGGAAGCCATATCAAAGTGATAAACTGGAAACAAAACACTGCTTTGCCAAGACCTTAATAGTATCAAAGAAGGAACAGACATTCATCTACATGAGAACATTTACATAAAACTATGATTATCCTATGATGAGACAAGATTATCTGTTTTTCCACAGTCCACTCCTAACTTCTTGCACCACAGAAGCTTGCTCAGACATCATCAATTGGATCTCCACACTGTGCTGCTTACTTAGGTTCCTTCCACCAATACCTTTACCGCTTTGTGCAGCAATACTAAGTACAATGGTTCTTGTAGCCTTAGATCTTTCCCCAGAACCCAAGAGGAGGAGGAGGGCAGGGATCTCCCTTTCTGAAGAGCTGTCTGACTGGGCTTAGTTGGCCCTATCCCTCTCCTTTGCATTCCCTTTCTGTGCCCTTATATCACCCCATATCTGATGGCTAATTAATGCTTTAATTCACCAGCCTACTGTCTTGATTAGCTTCATTCCCCAACCAGGCTTCTCTGAGGGAGCTAATTTGTGCCAGCGTGATCAGAGCACAAGCTCACCCGCTAATTCCCTGCACTTCGTGACATTTGATTATGTACTTGGGAAAATATTTATTGAAGTCTTCTGTCTTTCCTGCATTATTATTGATAATTCTGCCATTTCCATCTAGTAATGAGCCAAAACCATTGTCAGAATTCTTTTTGTTTCTAAAATTTTTTTAAAAACTTCTTATTGTTCTTAACTTTGCTGGGCATAGATTTTGCCTTGTATCCTTTGGCTTTTCCCTATCAATTTTCTATTCTTAATTTCTGATTTATATTCATGACTATTAATTTCCCTTTTATTATCTATAACTACATTATTTACCTGGCATTGCTTGAGTCCTTAACTCAAATAAGTTTTGTTTTTCTTCATTTAAATCATTGCTCTGGGGTAAAGCTGGGGATGAAGGGTTCAATATGCAGGCTGCTGGCGGACAGAGAACAACGCCAACCCTCTCTCACTGCAGCAGCTTGGAGCCAGCTGAGAAGCACCTGTCCATGGCTGCTACAGCTGCAGTGGGCAAAGCTGGGGGAAGGGTGCATATCCCCAGCTGGGGAACAGACATACAAAAACAGACAAGCTCTCTGAAATATATAGTAAATAGCTGTCCCTTTCTCCATGGCTGCCCCCTACTGGCCCAATGGGGTTATAGCTGTCCCGACCCCATCTTTGGCCCCTTGCTGCCCTCCTGTGGTCATTCTGCAGTATAAATGCCCCTTCCGCCAGACCCCTCCATTTCCATTTTATGAGAAAACAATCACATTCCATGCACATCCCATTGTCCTGGCACAACCAAACCCTGCCCTTCCTTTAAGTTATGATAAGAGGAAGCTGCACACCATATTTGGTGGTTCTAACTCTTACCAGTTAGGACAGGGGTGGGCAAAAGGGCGGAGGCCCTACTGTTTCCCTGCCCCCAGGTCAATTAGGGCCTGGATGGGGGGAGTGCCCAAAGCCTCCACCGCTCTGCCCCCGTGTCAGCCGGTGGTCAGGGCAGTGAGTGGTGTGTGTGTATTATACACCCGAGACTTCAACTGCTAGGACTGCGGTCCCTTAGCAGCGGGCAACCTGGAGGAGGTTGACGGGCGCCCCAAGAAGTTTACAGGGAGAGCTTATTACACCTCAGATTTTGACTGCTAGGATACACGATCCCTTCGCAGCGGGCAGCCTGGGGAGGCTGAGAGATGCCCCAACGGATCTATCCCCTGGAAGCGACATGATCCAACGCTCAAGCTCTCCCTATATCTGTCCCTTATGACCGGCTGGAGTTCTTTTAAAATTGTGCTTGGTTCTGTTACAGCAACTGAAGGAGTCAGGTCACAGCTTAAACAGTTACTATTTTATTGTTACAGGGTAAACTTAGCTGTTAAATGCTACTACTGTGTTATAGATAACACAGCCACTACAAAGGACAGGACAGAAATTACACTAATAAGTCACTTACAGGTACCATGAAACCCTTTTGGTTCTCTGAGCTCTTATTAAATGCATGCAAAATAGACACCTAGCAGGTATATATTCTCACCCCTGTGTTCCAGACTTGGCGTGGCCAGCGTCTTTCTCTCAATCTCTCGGGAAGAAGTAGGGCGAGGCTGGGCATCCCACAGACCTCGGGAGACAACCAATACCTGCCAGCAGGTGTAGATGATTGGAGCTCAAATGGGGTGGGCTACTAAACCCCTCTTTATACCCCTTGGGTCACGTAGGCTTCTTCCTGGTCTCAAGTGGCCAATTAGGAAAAATGGCTTTGAATGCCAAGTTTCCCACGAAGGGTGCAAAGCATAATTCACACCTGGGAAAATGAAGACAATGGGCACCTCTGGTATGTGATGGGCGAAGATTCCTCTCCTGGGACAGTGCAGGCATGTCAATTACTGGTACTAGCCATCAGGGCAGCAGGAGGCCCTGGGTCGTCAGCTAGCCCATTTACTGTCTGGTTTCTATTTATTAGAGTCAGGGACAGGCAGCACACCTGTGTTCCCAGGGCATCAAAGGCTGACTGCCTTTCTCTTGCTCTCTGGGGGGGGAAAACAAGATGGGGTTCATGTCTGGCTACACCCCGCCCTGGGGGGGGGAGCCTGCGAAGCCTCCTCCCAACCTGCCAGGAGCACGTGGCACTTTGAAGAGCCGTGCACTGCGCGCAGGGCAGGGGGAAGAGCGGAGGAGGCTTCGCGCGCTTCCCCGCCCCCAGGCTAATTAGAGCCTGGGGACGGGGGAGCTGCATGAAGCTTCCTTCACCCTGCCCCAGCCCTTCGAGGAGCACACGGCACTTCAAAGTGCCACGTGCGGAGGAGGCTTCCCACGCTCCCCCGCCCCCAGACCCTCACTGGCCTGGGGGTGGGGGAGCGGTGACAAGCCTCTTCCAGGGCATGGGTGCCTAGTAGGAAGGGGGGCAAAGGGGCTCCCCCACCCCCAGACCAATCATAGTCTGGGGTTGGAGTAGCCCCACCCCTTCCCATTTAGGCCCCACCCCTTCCTGTTTAGGCCCCACCCCTTCCGGGGTGGCCTGGGGCCACTTCAAAAATTTTTGAAGTAGCCCCCGGGCAAAAATTATTGCCCACCCCCGAGTTAGGAGCAGTTCTTGAACAGACAAAGGCTCTCAAATATATAGTAGATTATTGATCTGGATTTTATTCTGCTTGTATTTTATAAACATGAGCAAGTCATGATCACTTGTACTAAGCTACCATTAATTTTTAGTTCTGTGATGAATTCTTCTTTACCTGTTAGGCTAAGGTCTAACCTGGAATTCCCCCATAGTGGTTGCAACACTTTCTGAGTTAGGAATTTGTTATCGATCATATTTAGAAAATCCAAGGATGTTTTACTACTGGCAGCATGAGACCTCCAGTGTATATCATTTAAAAGAAGTCCCCATGATCACACACCGTTTTTCATACATATCATGGATAGCTAGGTAAAGAAGTGATCACCCTGTTCCCTAGTGCGATTTGGTGGCTGGTAGCAGACACCAGCTAACACTCCTCTCCTCCCAGTTTTTGCTTTTTCTGTTGGGACACTGATCCATAAGTATTCAAGATCATTTTCTTCCAAAATTATCAGTGATTCAGAAATAGGTAATGTCATTTTTTCTACAGAGTACACCCTTTTTCCCTCACCCGAGCTCTCCTAAATAGGTTAGAACCATTGATTTTAACAATTCAGTTGTGTGAATTCTCCCATCAGGTTTCAGTAATACCAACTAGATTGAACTTATGCTCATAAATGAGCAATTGCAATTCCTTTTGTTTCTAACCCAGGCTCCTGGCATTGATGTATAGGCAATTCCGGAATTTCTTCTCTTTGTATCATTAGGTTCTCTGATTAATTTTATTCTCAACACCTTGATTATGTGCTGTGCCCTCTTTTTACCCTTCCCTTTGGTTATTTGCTTTTTTTCTAGCCAGCTATCAGAGGCAGCAGCGGGGGGGACAGGCAGGAGCAGATACTCAGGGAGGTGACTGACTACCTCCCCCACCCCCGTGCTGCTGCACCGGTTCCCACCTACCCCCCTGCGCTGCTGCTTAAAAGATGATTCCCTAAGTGCACCAGCTCCTGCAGAGCCACCTTTCCCCCACCCCCCAGTGTAAACATGTAAACGCTGAACATTTCAGCGGTTACACGTTTACAAAAAAACCCCCACAACCCTGCATTTTAATATCCCTACATTCCACAAAACCAAAGTCCTCCACCCCACATCACTAATTTGCTAGCAGTTCACTTTAAAAATCTTCTGCCATCTGTGTTCTTTCGCTCAAAGGACAGGATCTCGGAGAAGATGGGTTTGACACTCTTTCTCTTCAGCACATGGCACCAGATTGATACCCATAGGGATCATTGGCAAGGCAGGAACCTTTAAATTCACTGCACAGAAATCTGCTGCTCTAACTAACACAGTACCTGATAGCAATAGTAAGTTGTCCTCCTATATGTGGTCCAGCCCTAAAAGAGGGGTAAGTACATACTTCCTCGTTGGGTTTCTCTGCTAGTTGCTGACTCTAGAGGAACGATGAGACTCAGGAATATTGGGTTCAACTTCAGGAGCTCCAGTTGGTACAGACCCTTCTACCTCTGTTCCCCCCAACCCTGAATTCTTATGCCCATCCCATTTTGTCTTCACCATCTCATCCCTTTTCCAGTCTCCTCATCTAGACTGTCCCCGATTCCAACCCCCTTCCCCTGACTCTCCATTCCAGTCCCATACTCCCAGTCTAGCTAGTCAGTGTACCCACCACTTGGGATCCCATGACAGCCTGGTCCTTCACTCATGCCTGCTCCAGTTCCCTCACAGGCCCCTGATTCTACTCCCCTTTCCCATCTAGTCCTATCTCCTCCCTGCCACTCCAGCTCCATATCGAACCTGTTTTCCGTCCCCTTCTTCTCCCCACACCTCCCCATTTCGCCTTGCTTCCCTTTTTCAGTATGTTGGCCCAGTCAGCCCCACTCAGTGGTGTCCCAGTCCCAATCGCTCCTCTCTTCCCTCCTCCCCAATTCCTTGTCCCACCCACCCTCAGAAGCCAAACCCTTCCCCCTCTGCATTTGAGTTAGGTGGCTTCATCCACCACTCTGGCTAGGCTCCTCCTGTGGGAACACTGACAGCACGACAGCTACAGTCTACTTGCTCTTAGTTCCAATGCAATAGCAACCTGTAGTTTCTAAGAGCAGGAACTGCAAGGAAAATTCTTCTCAGCCCTGGTTTAGATCATGTTCAGTGAGAGGGAATCTTCAGGGGAATGTAGCTGACAAACTCTCACAAGTCTCTACTGACCATGTGCAAACATTCTCCCTCCGCCACCACCCCCTCCCCAGGCTTACAATTTGGCTAAATTGGGGCAGCTTTTCATGAGAACTGTGAAAGGCACATCTGGGACATCAAGGTGACCCACTTGCCAAATTTCTAGTCCTTGCACCAAAGCATGAGGCTACTACAGCTTCTCAACATAATACATGTATGAACTTTTAACATGAATGCCTCAGCTTCTACCCCTATAACAGAATAGTTGTGTGATGGGACATAGCATGGGGAGAGAACCAGAAAAAGGGAATGAATGTATTTGAGAGGAGTCCAGGTGATCAAGCAGAAACAACTGTGTGTAGCCATGTAGAGGAACAACTCATGTTCTCTCAGTTACCCACTTCTACTTACAAGTTACAGAGAAAGGAAGGTCTCAGAGCACTGGGAGCTTGCCTGCTGGGAACTGAGGGTATGTCTACACTAGCTCGTTAGTTCAAGCTAGGTAGGCAAATGAGGGCAACCGGAGTTGCAAATGAAGCTCAGGATTTAAATATCCCGGGCGCCGCCATTTTTAAATCCCCCTTAGTCCGAACTAACTGCCCACGGCTAGACGCGGCAGTTAAACGTTAATTCGAAGTAACTCCTTAGTTCGAATTAACTGTTACTCCTCGTGGAATGAGGAGTAACAGTTAATTCGAACTAAGGAGTTAGTTCAAATTAACGTTTAACTGCCGCGTCTAGCCGCGGGCAGTTAGTTCGGACTAAGGGGGATTTAAAAATGGCGGCGCCCAGGAACATGCAAATGAAGCCCGGGATATTTAAATCCCGGGCTTCATTTGCAACTCCACTTGCCCTCATTTGCCTACCTAGCTCGAACTAACGAGCTAGTGTAGACATACCCTGAGTGCTTTAGCAGCTACAACACCCCACACAGAGCCAACTGGACTGAAGGTTTCAAGGCATGCGATGAAACCACAAAAGGGCTGCATGGAGCCTACCAAATAGCTTGATTTCCTTACCGAAGTTTGTAACTCCTCTTGGATCAAAAAGTCAAGCCAGTGACTCTCAGTGGAGCAACAATATACACATACAAGAAACAAAAATACATCAACTGACTTTTTGGTAATACCTTCACTGAATGTTAAAACAATTCCTCTTAGTGCTACTCACCAGAGCCAACACACTCATTCTCTGCTACATGCAAGGACTATACTGAAAATTACTTTACTCACCAGCTCCTACCCTTAAAAGGAATCAAATTAGCAGGGAAGCAGCCAGCTCTGGGTCAGAAGCATGCCTGCTATTTTTGTTTTGAAGTAGATGCTGTGCCAGCTGTTCGCTCCTGGAAACAAAGTTGGAGTTAAACATGAAAAATATCCTTTAGCCCAATCATTCTGATAGATGCTCAGCTAAAGTCAAGATTTTCAAAAATGGATGGCTAAAGTCAGGCCTCTAAATCCATATTCAGACATCAAAGCTAGTGACCTGGCAGGGCTCAGGGCTTCTGAAAACTAGGCTTCAACTTAGGTGCCTAAATATGGATTTAGCCAGGGAAATTTAAGCAGTTGTTTTTGAAAGTCATGATCTAACTCTAATGGCTAGTAATTCACAAATATAAAGATGGCACATATACACATAGGCAATCACAATATTTTCTTTCTGATCATAGATCCAGGACAGGGGTGGCCAACCAGTTAGACACTAAGAGCCAAAAGAGCTGTGGATAGTAGTGCAAAGAGCCACACATCCCTCCCCCATGCCCTTTCCCAGGTACCCCCAGCCCTCCCAACTCTAACCCAATGCCCTCCTCCTCCCCCAGAACTAGGCACCCCGAGGCCCCTCCATTTTAACCCAATGCCTGGGTCTCACCAGAGCTGCCACAGCCATGCACTTCTCCCTCCAGGCACTGGGGCACGTTCACAAAGTGGGCATGCAGCTCCAAACGAACCGTAACCCTGAGAGCCACATTTATTTGAGCAAAGAGCCGCATGCAGCTCAAGCACCACAGATTGACCACCCCTGATCTAGGATCAGTGAGGAAAGTTTACAGTTCCTGAGAGAATTTGTATTCATCACCGCTAGAGCATTTCAAGCCCTGGCAGGTCACAAGATACCAGATCTTAACGATAGCATGATCTAAAAGAAGATCTACTCACAGCCCTGCCATGGACTTACCAGATGCTTTAGACAAAGATTTTGAAAAACAGGAGCCTCATCACTCCAAATTTAGGGCACTATAACTTTCCTCACTGATCCTGGATCTATGATCAGAAAGAAAATACTGTGATTGCCTGTGTGTCTGTGAATATACCTTTAGATATACCTTTAGATATGTGAATTAATAGCCATTAGAGAGTGAGGTCAAGATTTTCAAAAACAGGGAGGCATCCAGAATTGCAGAACCAAGATAAATTCCAGAACCACAGGCTACTCAGCGTTTGAAAAATCACTTATTTAGGAATGTAAATATGGATTCAGAAGCCTAAAAATTAGGCTCCTATTTTTGAAAATCTTGATCTTAGCCATTTATATCTCTTAGCTTTCTCATTCGTGAAAAAGGAATGATACATATTCACTTCCCAAAGGTGCTGCAAGTCTTGCTCAATTAATTCTTGAAAAGTGGTTTCAAAATGTAAAGTACCAGTATTACTTACATAAAATTGTGTCAGATTTCCACCTTGCTTTTTTCTACTTCAAGCTCCAGTGCTGCAAAGTACTTACACATGTGCGTATAGGAAGGTATTATCACCTCCCCACTTTCTAAAATTATGTGGCAGACCAAAAATGCATGAGGTTTTCAACTCCATCTCATAGTGAAAACACAGCTTCACTTCTGTTTGCTCACACCATAGGTTTCTCTAAGTATTATTGTTTCTCAGCTTTCCCCTTCTGTATTTTGTGTGTTCTGCATTATTTTTCCCTAGGGCTATGTCTACACTGGCGCGTTCTCACGCAAAAACTCTTTTGCGGAAGAGTTCTTCTGCAAAAACACTTCCAGAAGAGAGCGTCTACACTGGCATGTGCTTTTGCGCAAGAGCATCCATGCCAGTGTAGACGCTCTCTTGTGCAAGAAAACTCTGATGGCCATTTTAACCATAGGGCTTTCTTGCGCAAGAAATTCATGTTGCCTGTCTACACTGGCCTCTTCTGGAAGAGCTCTTGCGGAAAAGGGCTTCTTCCTGAGCGGGAGCGTCAGAGTTCTCGTGCAAGAAGCCCTGATTTTATACATTAGAACGTCAGTTTACTTGCGCAAGAACACGCGGCCAGTGTAAACAGGCAGCAAGTTTTTGTGCAAGAGCGGCCGCTTTTGCGCGAGATCGCGCCAGTGTAGACACAGCCTTCATCTTTGAGTTTCTCTTTTCCCAGGATCTTACTCATTTTTTTATTTCCTCCCCATATTTCTAGTTTCTCTACACCTCTTTTTTACATTATTTTCTGGTGTTTCCAATACTCTGTACATGACATTAATGAGACCTTTACTGGAATGCTGCTTCCAATTTCGGGAGCTTATGTTTCAGAAAGAATACTGACAAACTGGAGCGGTTCACAGAAAAGCTAGGAGATTGATTCGAGGTCTGGAAAATGTGTCTTATAGTTAAAGAGTAAAGCTCAATCTACTTAGTTTATCCAAGAGAAAGTTAAGAGGTGATTTGATCTTGGCCGATGAGAACCTATATCAGAAAGAGTAGATGGCTATTTATTCTACTTTCTGCTAGGTTAACAAGATCCAAATTCATCACAGAGAGGATAATTAACTATTAGAACTCCTTCCCAAGGGAATGCAGTGGATTTTCCATCATTTGTAGTCTCTAAATCAGGAGTTGGGGGGGGAGTTAAATTAATATCAATCATAAGTTATGGGCTTGACACAAAAGAATATTGGATGAGTTTCTTTGGCTTGAGGTGTCAAACTAGAGTCATAACGGTTCCTTCTGGCCTAAAGATCCACCAATCTATGAAGAAAGCCTTGCATCAGATTGACAGACTGTTGTTTATTATTATTGTGCTTTGTTTACAGTGTCCCAATCAGTTTTCAGTCCATTTGACAAAAGTGCATTAGCAACCCAATTTGAATTAATGTTATTGAGAGTAAGATACTACATGATAACACCTTTACAAAAAGATCTACCAAGTTCCCTTCATCCATTCATTTTGTAATACTATCAGATCATAGTTAAGTTTGGCTGGGAAACTTGCTTTGCCAAAACACAACTTTGGGCATCTTAATTTGAGACATTTAAAAGAGATCTGGGTATTCAGCTCTTGTTGAAAAAACAGGTTGCTTTAAGGTATGTCAAGCTAAGCACCCAAAAAAAAGTGAAGGGAACCAAATTCAATAATCCCTTCAGAAAAATCTTGGCTGTACATACGTTATAGGTCAGCAGATTGATTTTCATGAAACTCTGAGAGAATAAAAAATAAAAGTGTACTCTCAGATTAAGGGAATCCATTCGCTAAAAATAAGGTGATGAGTTATGAACCTTTCAAAAAGGAGATTTATCATGGAAACTCTGACAAACCCTGAATTCTGGCAATGCATTCAGGCACCACTATAAGCCACAACATCTTTCAAACCTGTTGGGTACTTTTAAAGTGGTCTAAATATAAATGCAGAAATGGAGAAATATATATATATATATATTGTTAAGCAAAGAACAGGTGCTCCTTGCAGGCAGTGTAAAAAAAGAAGAGCCATGCATGCAATCACCAAAATGAGCAGACTTGACCAACCGCGAAAACATCCCACATTCCCTCCTTTCTTTCAAGATTCTCCTAATCTACAAGCTATAATCATCTCTCCCTAGAGTACTGCAGCTCCCTTGTGGCAGGCCTGAGGACTCCCAAGCCTTTTCACCTCTTTCGCCCAATATATTCACACAATTCCGCCCTCTGACCTCTCAGGGATTACTGGATTTCTGAAAATAACATGCATGGAACAGCTGGTGTGGACAGAAATGCCTTGAATGTAAATACCATGGTCTCCAAAATAAGGCCTGTGTCCCTTCTTCTGCCCCCACCTCTTTCGCGATCCCCACCCACATCAAGTGTAGGGGTCTACATTAAAATAGAAAACAATTCAGAGCACCAAGGGAAGACAAAGGATTCAAGCGCCATTGGATATCATGTCTCAGTGCATGAGGAAACACACTATGTTCCATCAACAACAGTCTGATCAAAAAACCTTTAACATTTCAAGTTTTACCCAGGTCTTCATCAAAATGAAGAGATGATGTTTTTCCCCTAGGTTCCGTATTATCACTTCTCATCCTCTCTTGATGCAGTGTATAGGTGGGTGGGTATAGGCACAGTTTGCAGATTACACCACACACCAGTCCTGTTTTTCAGACGCATCTCTCCATATTTGAAAGCATACTCCAATCAACTATTAGACCAGGACCACTTTGTAAAAGTCAGAATTGGTGCTTCCCACCTCTTCAAGGGCAGAAGAATAGTTATAATAACTGACATGTATATTATCACCTCTCACTCCAAATCATCCCAAAACACTTTACAAACTTACACAAAATAGCAATTGAAGTGGCAGAGGTTAAGAATGTGAAAGAGTTAAATATAGCCATTAGAACAGCGATGGACAATCTAGGCTAGTGAGCGGGCTGCATGAGTAGCCCTCCTTCCCCTCACTGGGTCACAAGATTGCCATAACCCAGATGGTCTCCCAGGACAGGGTAGTTTTGTTAACCGTGCTGGCGTACCTAGAATTTGTGGGGTGTGCCGACTGAACTGTAGCAGCGCTTTGGTTGGATGCAGAGGGAGCACATGGTTCTCACAGTCAATGCTGTGTGCAGTCAGCACACACCCCACTTCATGTGCCCTTGCTTTATATCAATGTCACTTTAATAATACCACTAGGGAAAAAAATACTATGCAGAAAGAAACCAGCAGAATCTGGCAACCCTGAGCATGGTCAATGGCAAACTAAAGGTCTTATGGGTCACACACAGAATCCTGATGGGCCAGATGCGCCCACTGCATTAGAACATAAATTTGCCATAGCAAGTCAGAGCACTGGTCTATCAACTGCAGTATCCTGCCTTGGACGGTAGCCTTTATCTGATGCTTCAGTGGAAGGTGAAAAATACTCACAGTGCACCTGGACAATTTTGCTATCCAGTCATAAGGGGTCAAAGCTGGCGACTTTTGCCATCTTGTCAAGCTAATTCTTAGAGATGCTATCTTGTTGAGTTCTTGCTAGTTCTGAAGGGCGCTACTCCTGAACCTAACTCCTCCTACACCAACCCCCCCCAACCTGCTAATGTGTATAGTTGTGAAGAAACCTTTCTTCTTGTTAGTTTACTGTAAACCAGTACAGTGCTGTTTGCCTGAATCTGCAGACAGCCAGAAGAAACAAATCTGAATGGTGTGAATTGTCCCAGTTCATCCAAAAGTGATGGTAGCTATAAAGCACAATGATTTTTTTAAGTGTTGACACTTACATTTTTTAATTTGTTCAGCAGAGAAATAAAGAGCAACAATGATAAGATGATGTCAGTGCATGTAGAGCACAGGCAAAAAATAGAAAGGGACACCACAAAGATGTGCTATGACTGGGATGTCATTTTGCTGTCTGAAGCAAGAGGGACATGGTTTGCTGTGGCATTTAGGAGAGTACCATTATTATTTTTTCCAATTCCGCTCCTGTTGATCACAGAAGTTAGAAATGGCAACATTCCTTCCATTTCCAGACATGACTTGTTCACAAAGCAGTTGGTTACAGAAGCTCTGATAACCAGACTGAGTAGATTAAGTCACTTACTCACTACAGCAGGCTAAGATGCAATATAGCGTAGCATACCCATTTATAAATGTAATTCTGCCCCCTAGGGATGGAATACAGCTAATGTGTCCATGCAGTTATAACAGTAATCTTCGCTACAGTGACTGGAGACTTTAAACAAAAAGAAATTAGGGTGGATTATAAGAGAAGTCTATATTGGCCATAGTGTTAGAGGCCTGTGTTTTTGAAACTGGACTGCAAGTTCTGTTCCATATGACAGATATGCGATGAGCTGACAACCACAGTCACTGTGGGCTTATGTAGCCATGAATAATTAGAATGGCCAATGGAAGACAGGCCGCACTTAGCTATGTTATCTCATTAGCAGAACCCAGAGAGCTAGTCACTTCAAGTGAATTTGGGGAAATGGCATAAGAAAGTCAGGAAATCCTTTTCACCATCTGATCTGGGTAATTTATTTACATACAGCAATTCATTCAAAGTGGACAATGAAAGCACTCTGACCAGCTTTCACTTTCTGCTCATAGTTAGCTTCATTTGCAGGCTGCCCTGAACTAGCGGGATACTGGTTTTTTGTTTGTTTCCTAGTACTGCAAGAGACTATTTAAAATCAGCCTCTCCCCAACTCACTACCCTACCTAAAAAATAATGAAAGAAGCCCTTGGGTCTTATAATCCTTCTGTTTTCCTTATTCCTTTTAAAAACAAAACTTTCATTAGGGGCCTAAAACTACGTCTCTACATTTGGTGCAGATGTTTCAGATAGGTTCATCAATGGCGCAGCTCCACTGACTTAGTGGTTTTACACAGGCCCGCCAATGGGAGGGGGTGGTGAAATGCGGTAGTTACCTGAGGACCCAGCAATCCCAAGGGGCCTGAGGCTCTGGCTGCTATAGCTGTTGCAGTAACAGTGGTGAAACCAGGGCCCCAGGCCCTTTAAATCACTGCTGGAAGCACTGCGCAGAGTGCTCCGGACACTGCTAAGGACTGGAGCGGGTGCTGCTCTCCAGGCAGCACTGAGGGATGGCTGCCTGCATCCCCACCCCTTCTGCCCTTGTGCCCACCGTTTCCAGGAGCGCAGTGCCGCGCCCCCCCCCCCACCACCACACACACACACACACTTTGTCCAGGGACCTGCGGAGGCCATCAGCTCTGCTGGTTTTACACAAATGGTGATTCCTTTGTCTAGGAGGACACTTCCTCCCCCACAACCTACGTGAACCACAATGAGCACTCAAAGCCAGGTTTGAACTTTCAATGCTCACCAGGTTTTTAAGCACATTTGCATTTAAAAATCACAATACAATAATAATAAGGAAGGTTGGTCAGGTACTCAAAGCAATGTACAGGAAGCTCTGTCTCTACTCATAAAAACAGCCAGGTACACACTGTGTGACCTTGGACAAACCACAGACTCTCTGTGCTTCAGTTTTCCCCTTGTGTAGAGTGAGGATCTTAGTACTAACCTACGTTACAGAAGAGCTGTGACACTTAATTCAGTTTGGAAATGCCATAGAAAGTCAAAGTATGTATTTAGTAATTATCAATAATAATAAAGAGATACAGGTATTCGCAGTGCTGCTAAATTTCAGCCAAGGGGAAATTTGGAATCTACTTTTGGGAGGCGAGTTTGCCTGCAAGCTGTTCAGCTGTTGGAGAAGAATTAACTCATACCAGTAACACAAATCACATTAAGGTTGATATTTTAAATAGCAATTCTCCTTTTTCCTGATCATATTAGTATAGACAGAGGAAGGAAACACAGGTTAGTTAGAAAATGTTTTTGTAAATATAAAGCATCTTAGAATAAATTTCTGCACAGTTGGACAAAGGGAAGAAGGGCAACGCCATATGCTAAAAAATGGACAGCCGCCTGCTATTTTGGGGAGCCCTCCTCTAATTGCACACACCTGCTGTGGCATGTTATATTTTAAAATATACGCTTAACAGGAATGGAACGATGCAGCAAGAGTCAAGTCCCCAGAGAGACAACATTATGCTGTCTCTCTCCCAGGAGATTTACAGAGCTGTGGGCTATCTGCCAGGGAAATACTAGCACAGAAAACAACATGAATTAAGAGGATTCACCAGTCTAAAAGTTGTGGGCCTGTTTCCTTGCTTTTCCTTTCTACATTTACATTCCATAATTCCATTCTCTCTTGCTTGCTGTTCTGCTATTTTCACTCTTTTTACTAATCCCTTCACACATTTATTTTCTGCCAGAAAACATAATTCTCTTCCTGACCACATTCACACACACCCAAAGTTTGGGGTAGCTTCTTCTTTCTCCCTGTTTCATTGTCTTGATCCCACTTTTCCTCCTCCCCCTGTTCATTCCCCTTTATTTCTCTCTATTTTCTCCTCTCCTCCATGTTTCAAATACTGGGTTAATAAAATTCAAGGACTCCATGACCGTAAAACTAAACTGATTCTTCATTAACAGGACTATTCACAAGGTGCTGCAATTGTAGCTGGCATACTGGCCATGCATACACAGACTGACTTCCTGGTAACCACTCCAACCTGTCCTCCTTCCTCTATATTCTATGCAGTTTGCTGACCCCTATCTTCAAGCCCGCCCGTTCCCCGATTTTTGTCCTGCTCTGTGCACCCAAATCCTGCCAGCTTCATGAGACCACACCACTGTAATATATATCAGCAGTCTGCTATGCACTACCCCTTTAAAACGCCAAAGCACCACAGAGCCCCGAGTTAGCTGGGGACTCCCCAACTGACCCCGGTTACGCATGGCATTTCCCTAGAACCTGGGGTCAGCTGGGGACTCCCCAGCTGATCCCGGGCTCCCCACGGCATTTCAGCGGAGCCCTGGGACTTCCCAGCTGACTCCAGGTTCTGTGTGACATTTCCCCAAGGCGATGTTTTAAAGGGGCAGCACCGCACAGCTGAGCCAGGGATCAGCTGTGTGGCAGCTGCCCCTTTGAAATGCCACCTCCATGTTTCAAAGGGGCAGCTATGGAACCAGGTGTCAGATGGGAACTCCCCATCTGATCCCAGGCTCCGCATGGCATGCAGCGCAGTATGGAGCCCGGGGTTAGCGGGGGACTCTGAGTCCCCACTGAATCTGGGCTCCATGGCTTTGAAATGCACAAGAGCCCCAGCTGGGGACTATTGTACATTTCAAAGCAAGCACCCGCAGGCAACCTGGAGTTAGTGGGACTTCCTGCTGGCCCCCGGCTGTACGCGGAGTTCCACATTTCTCCTTTGAAATGTACAAGAGCCCCAAAGGAGGAATGTGGAAGTGCCTATTGACTAGTTGAGAAATTCCATCAACTACTCAATTAGTCAATTAACTGCATTTTAACATCCCTAATTGGTAGAAAAGAAAGCCACAGGGACCACTTTGTCATGTCAAAGAGAGAAGAATGCTCCTCCAAGAGGTCCTTTGGTCCCTCACTTGGTCTAGGGAGCTGAAGGATAGTCTTCTGAGAATGGCACAGGATTGGCACTCAGGTCTTGGATCCAATTCCTGACTCTTCTACCTGCCTTCAGAAAATAGTCACATAGTCCCTCTGTGCTTCAGTCCCTTATCTGTAAAACAGGGATAACACTGAGGGCTCATCTAGACTACACTAGAGTGTCGAAAGAGGATATGCAAATTTCCAAAAGGGCTGTCTGCGACTCCACACTGGAGGATAGGTCCATCTATTGCTATTACCCAGGATGGGCAGGAATGGAGTCCCCTATTTCCATTGTCAGAAGCTGGGAATGAGTGACAGGGAAGGGATCACGTGATGATTTCCTGTTCTGTACATCTAGGGCATCTGGCATTGACCACTGTCAGAAGACAGGATACTGGGCTAGATGGATCCTTGGTCTGACCCAGTATGGCCATGCTTATGTTCACATTAAGGCTGTTGTAGTGTCTAGTTTACACTTGATAATTGGTTGATGAAATCTAAGTATAAGACCTCACAGACAGTTTGGGGTTTGTGCCCTGGTTGTTAACCATCTGCCCTGAGCTTGGTACTGACACTCTTGAGCCACAGCAGACAGCATTACAATGCACTCCCCATTTTGTCTAATCAGGATTTTCTATTATAGTAGTTCTGTAGCCAGCATAACTATTCAATTAGTTTCCTTTTGTATTCCTACTCGATGCTCCCCACCCACCCATGAAGTGACTGAAGCAGGATAGTGCAGCAGGCAGGTGAGCAGGTAAGTGAAGCACAGGCAGCAGGGAAATGAAGAAGGTCAGCAGAGTTCCAGAAGAGTAGTTCTGCTGTAAAAGTTTCTCCACAGCATGCCTGGACTGGTCTATAAGATTATACAGAATTTTCCTAGGAGGCTCCAGGACTTGGAGATCTCCAAGGCCCCACCAAGGAGTGGTAGGGATGATGCTAGCAGGTGACCCAGTGTCCAACAGAACTTAGATACACAGATCTGAAGGGCAAGAGCACTCCACCGGACAAGAGTGGATTCAGGAGGCACAGAAGGAGAGAACTTTGGTTGGGGTAGGGAACAGAATCTCACTGATCTCTGTTGCCTATTGTGTTTGAAGGCAATAAGCTATTGTGTTATGCATTAAAGGGTCTCATCTGAGATGTCCCAACGTCAGGAGGGCAGTGCATATGGCAGGCCAAGCACGGAACTATCAGAGAATCATAAGAGTTAGATTAACTCTTCTGGAGGCCGAGTGCTATTAGATTTTGTGGGGCCCCCAAGGCTCTGGGGTGAGTCAAAAAAGGAGGGATTCAGAGTGGGAGGGCATGCAGGAGGGGACGAGGGCTCCAAATCAGGGCATGGGCTTGGGGGCGGAGCTAGGGATAAGGGTTTGGATTTAGGAGGGGGCTCCAGGCTGGAGACATAGGGACTCGAGTGCATGGGGCTGTGGACTTGGGAGGGGGTTCAGGATGTTGGGGTGCAGGGTCTGGAAGAAATTAGGGTGTAAGAAGGGGTTCAGGGCTGGGGCACAGGAATGGGGTGCAGGGCACTTACCTGGGGCAGCTCCCCTGTGATGGGGCAGATGCCTCTGCACCGGGGTGGGCAATAAAAAAAAACAACAGCCTGCAGGGTTAGTCTTTGGCGAATGGTGATTCACAGCCAACCAGAGCTGCGATACTCTGATACCTACAGAGGTTCAGGTAAGCATGGAGGTGGGGGCCTACCAGGGACTAACCTTGCGGAGTGGATCCAGCCCACGGGCTGGAATTTGCCCACCCTTGCTCTACACGCTGCCCTTCACTCACCTGCAGGCACAGCCTCCTGCAACTCCCACTGGCCATGAGTCCTGGCCAATGGAACCTGCCGGTGAGGAAAGTGCATGGATGGAGCTTCCCAACACTTGCAGCTCCATCCCAGGGACGGAAGCACACCGAGTGGAGCCACATCAGTCCCCCTCCTACCAGGCAGGGCCGGAAAGCAGGGGCTTTAGTGTCTGTGACCTAAAGCCCCAGGCTAAGGAGGTCTCACACAAAGATCTTCACTTTTGGCAGCCCAGAGATCTTTTTGCAGGGAGGAGGGGGAGGACCTTAGTCCAGGACCCTGGGCTGCAGCCCCTAAAGCCCCTTTCTTAATCCAGGCCTGCTGACAGTAGAGCTTCCAGTACCTTTGTCATCTAAAGAGAGGAAAGACCATTTCCTCGGGTCCTAGCAGTGGTGGTTGAGGAGTGATTTTGACCCACTTCTTCCCATGCCCAGAACATCCTTTTAGGCCCTTCTTCCTTCCTTTTTTTTTTTTTTTTTTTTAACCTAGACTCTGGCCTCTGCCTTCCCCCCTCCTCCTCCCTCAGTCAGATGGTAGTGTACAGCACCCCTGCAGAGTCTCTCTTAAATGTCTCCAACACTGTCCCGGTCTCTCTCACCAAACCATTCCACCAATACCCACCCAATTCTCTAACATTCTAGAAAGAACATACTAATACACTCATCTACCTTCTGCCACGACTTTGGTCGTATCAGTGCTGCCTTTCAAATATACCTGCAACAACTTCTCAAAAATCCCCTTCACCTTCTATAGGGAGAGGAAACAGGAGTTCTAAACAGCCACCACTTCATCCCTAATTTGGGGGATGTTAAATGTTGCCCCTTCAGATAAAGTGAATGGGCTGTTTTCTCTGCCATGGTTACTTTCTTCCTTGCATTCTAGGCAAGCAGTACAAATCATTTCTAGCACTCATTATAGCCCTCCAGTGGACTGTGAGGTTACTGTTTTATTTTATTTATTTTTCATACAATAAAAAACTCCCTCCATTTCAACATCTCTCTCTGGATTCCTACCAGATCCTCCATTACATTTCAAGTCTGAGGGGACTTGAAAAAGGTATATTTGAACCATTTTTAAAAGAACATAAGAAACAGGGCCTACAAAAGGGTGGTATTTGCATGGGAATGGTTCTGTTGGTTAATACAGAGGCACCTAAAAAACTCCCCAACTGAGGAAGGTACACTCATAATTTGCCAAGATGCCCCAAACCAGCATGAAATGGAATAGCTTGCAGCCACTTTGTTCATAATACAGGCATGTAGATCATGGAGATGGCAAGTTCCAGCATGCAATACAACTTACATCATTTTGGATAGAGAGAGACCTGTGAAAATAAACATGACTTTTGTGACTGACAAATCAAAAGAACCACAAGTTCTAGAGCTGGATGCAGACAGGAGAGGAAAAGTGCCTTGTTACACATTTGGTATCTGGGGCTATGCCCAGAGGAGCAAAAAAGAGGTCAGCATTACCCAAAACAAACCTAATTTCTATTTCTTTTCCTAATTAAGGATTCATCTGTTTGGGGAAACTAACCAACTGGTGTGAACATGCTGGAATAAGAATGTCCACACACAAGGTGCTATTCTGGAAGAGCTATTATGTTTTAAATTCATACTCTACCTTAATCTAAATTAATTTTCAAGCGTACATATTAGCCAAGTGCAGATCTGATGGTTGGGGTTTGGATTTGTGCCACAGGCAGGATGGCGGGCGCTTCCTGAACATCTTGTGGTGGATGGTGCATGGCAGACTATGGGGCGCCAGAGGGGTGTTGGAGAAGAGGAATTATGCAGAGTGGATTGCCTTGCTTCCACAGCGTGGGGGTGGTAGGACCAGAGCTAGAGGTGAGCCAGTGCACCCAGGTGCGCAGCTCCCGCCACAGCTGGCTAAGCCGTGGCAAAAAGCCAGCAGGGAGCCATGTAAAGAGCTGGCAGGGACCGGGGTGCAACAGGACAGGACTTTCGCCTCTGGGAGCAGGGAATGTGGGGGGCTCTGCTCAGCAAAACGGAGGGGGAGGTGCTGGCAGCGCGATACTTCTCCGCTCTCCAAGGCTGCCTCAATGTGCTCCCCGCCGAGCCTCGCGCCCCAACACTCAAGGGACTGGCGCTGCCAGCGCAGCACGTGGGCCACGGAATTTGCCCCAGAACGTCAGTCAGTCTTTTGCGCGTGCGCCGTCTCGTGCCCGGTCCCCCTCCCTGTTCACACGAGACCACCACGTAGGGCGCCTCCGGGAAGGCGGTGTCCACCCCCGCCTCGCCGCGCTGCCTCCTTGGGAGTTGTAGTCCCTCCGCGGCCTCCCAGCCGAGAGCCCGGGCTGGCGGGAGAACTACATTTCCCATCATCCTAGGCGTGTCTGCGTTCTTTGCACTGGCTGGGAGATGATCGACCTGGTCCCGGCCGGTGGGGAAGGTCCCGGGCTGGTGCAGGTGCAGGTGCAGCTGCGATGTGACCCTCTCTTTGCACCCGGTCCCTGCTGCCTCCGCCCGCCCCGGCTGTCGGGGAGGGAGGAGCTGGGCTCAGCCCGCCCCGGGATCTGCGAAGGGAAAGTGGGGGGACCTTTTCCCACCCCACCCCGGTGTCCAGACGCCCCCCCCGCTCCCCTCCCCCATTAGGGGCTTTGTCTTCTGTGCGCAGGTATCCAGCCCCCTCCCGACTCCGGGCACTGTCCTGGTTTGTCTCACGTGCTGTCTGCTCACCTTTCCCCCCGTCCGCCCCTCTGTGGCGGCAGCTTCCCGCCTCCTGCCTTCCCAGGGCGGGGCCTTTGCACAAGGCTGCTCGTCTGCAAGCGGCACCTGGAGGGAGCACAGCCCCTCCCGCCCCATGGGGATCTGGGCTCGAGCGGGGCTCCTGGGCACCCTGGCCTTCTGCGTGCACCAGAAGCGGGTAGTCGTGGCTGAGCTGCGAAGGGACAAAACTCAGTACAGCAACACCCGCCACCAGCTGGAGCTGAAGTTGGTCCAGGTCATATTTCGGCATGGAGCTCGCACTCCTTTAAGACCTATCCCGAAACAAGAGCAGGTGAGAGGGGGCTACTGGAGACTCCGGAGGTAACTGATCTGAGGAGCAGAAGAAGCTGCTGTGTCTGGATCCTGGGGGCAGAGAGGGGACACTCCACAGTGCCAGGGTGTATACCAGAGCAATGGAGTAGATTACAGTGAAGTGTGGTGTTGTTTTAAAAGTTTGGCTGCTAGTAAAATCTGACTCCATCTAATTTTTGTCCAGCTCAACTCTGAATTCCCAATTGTTGTACCATATTTATAAACAAGTATAGCTGATGACAAAACAATAGTAAAATCTAGACCCTGACAGATCAATTAGAGTAGCAAAGTTTCACATCTAGCATTTGGATCCTTCCAATCCCAACACTATTTTGGTTCCCAAATGTTATCATTTAATAATACTTCTCTTTCATTACTAGACTAGAAGACTTACCTGGTGTTGCTTGGGTCCTTCATGGTGGGAGTTGCAAGAGTCAGGGCAGGGGCACATGGATGTGTGGGGCTCAGGACAGGGGACTGAAGGTGTGGGGCAGTGCAGGAATCAGGGTTGGGGGTGAGGAGGGATTCAGAGCAGGGAGTGTAGGAGTCAGAGCAGGAGGTGGGGGCTCAGGGCAAGGGGTGAGGGTGGCTGGCAGTTTCTCCCCGGGGCAGCATGGCATGGATGGTGGCTTTTCACCAGGTCAGGGCAGCAGGGGTGGGACAGACCAGCTGGCAGCTGCTCCTTGGGGCCAAGCAGAGGCCACACTCACCGGCCAGCCAGTGGCTACTCCCTGAGGCAGGCCAGAAGTGCAGGGACTGTGCTGCTGGCCAGTGGCTGCTCCTCTGTGGTCATTCGTGAGTGTAACTGTCCCTGCTACACATCCTTCCTTCCTTTCTGTTTGATGAGAAACAATCATATTTCACGGCACATCCCATTGTCCTGGCACAACCAAATCCTGACTTTGCTTTAGGTTATGATAAGAGGAGGCTGCATATCATCTTTGATGGTCCTAGCTCTTGCTGTTTAGGAGTTCTTGAGTACATGGACTCATAGATGGATGGCTGGATACAATGACGGATAGATGCACAAATTCTCTCAAATATATAGTAGATTTCAAAGTGTTTTACAAGGGAGGTATCATTATCCCCATTTTGCATGTGGAGAAACTGAGGCACAAGGGGGGTGTGACTTGCATATAATCTCCCTGCAGCAGAGTTAGGACTGGAAGTTAGGTCTCCTAACCCTGTGTCTATTAAGCTAGAGGTTCTCAAACTGTGATCCGTGATCTACAAGCTCCATTCAGTTGGTCTGTGGATAGCTCCCTCAGTCTAAGGTGTGCACTTGGGCAGCTGCACATGAGAGAATGAAGGTCCACCTCCCCAATTAGTAGAGCCACACACACGTAGCTCCATTAATGAGGCATCTGTGGAAATAGGAGGTAGGTGAGGGCCAGTGGGGTAAGAAGAGGGGCAAAGGGGTAATTTGGGACATGCAGGGCTGTGGCAGCCAGAGAAAGAAGCAATCTTTCCCCAGCTCCAGGACTGTGGCTGCCTGGGAGAGACAGCTCTCCTTCCCAGCCTCAGCTTTGCCTGTTGTGGCTGGTTAGAGACCCCCTGCTTCCCAGCTCAGTAGCTGCTGCAGAGGGGGAGAGACATTTAGAAAAATCATTAAGTGGTCCGTCAGATGGTCCACTCACAAAAAAAGTGTGAGAACTGCTGATCAGGCCATGCTAGCTTCCCACAAAAACTGCTTACATTCAGTGCCCTTGCACTAGAAAAGTCTGGTTCCCAGTTCATTCTCATGCAATAAAGCATGGGGGAAGAGCAGGAAAATCCACTGCTGGATCCACTTAATTGTTAATTTTCTCCCACAACTCAATATCAATTACTATGTATAATGACAACTAGTATTAAAATAAAGTGCTCATTCTTCCTTACCTCCCCATGTGCATTTATTTATAAGGAAAGAGCAGTTACCTTTCAGGGAAGTGGCAGTGTGGTTTATCAAGAGGGGAGAAGATGATGAACAGGATGGGATTGACTACCAGGCCAGTTTTTGTTTTTTAAGTTTATCCTGTACAGACTAACTCGGCTACCCCCTGAAGCTTCTGAAGACATGGCAGTCCTTTGTCTTGGGGAGCCTGGTGGTTCTTGCATCTAACATTGGGCAATGGTGCCACCATGTGGTGGGGCTATCTGGCCTAGACTTGTTTTGTTTGTTAGGGGTGTCATTAAATCGTTCTAAAGCCGAAAGACTAAAGAGCCTTTGAAGGGTACCACGTGTATCTTTTTGCAAGGTTGGCTTGCTTTTTGTCATTGTGCTGAGAACACCTGCAGTTCCTAGGGAAGGGCTTTGGACCCAAAACTCTAATGACATTTTACCTCCCAGACGTAGTCAGTGTCCTGCTTCAGAGACATTTGCACTTGCAGGGATTCAGACTTCGTGCATCTTCCAACTCCTGCATGTGGTAATTGGAGCCTATCAGAACCTGTCCATTTTTGCCCCTAACCTTAGGTTTTTGCTGTTTATGTAGACAATAAATGAAGTTGGTGTGGTGGAAGGACAAGGAGCATCTTCTCTAGTGTTGGTCAAATCATATTTGATGTTAGTGTGTTCAGTGCAACTGTGCATATGAGCGTTTGGGTCCAAATGTGGCCTCGATTGCTATCAAATCTGTGACTTAGTTAAGTTAGCAAAGGGTGGTGTAATGTCTGTCTTTAAAACAGGAATGAGAGAGATCTCTGATTCAAATAGACGTTTACACAAATCCAAGCAAGATAAAGGGAGTCAGAATTGTTAGGATGCCATCCTGGAAAAAAAATAGCATTATTGGATAAAATAGTAATTAATTAAAGTTAGATGCAGTTAACAGTACCATAAGGCCTTGCTCATTTGGTGTGACAACAGGGAGTCCCATTACCAAGCACTGATTTTTTTTAATTAGGAAGTGAATGGAATAACAAAGCTATTTCATTGTAGTGTTCTCTATTCATTTATTGTGACAGCTGTAGTTTAATTTTCATTATTTATACAACATGGCATAGTAGTAAACATACTCTCTAATAATGTGCAAAAGTAATGAAGTCTTGGCACTATGAAACCTCATTTACAGGAGTCTGCTGTTACATCTTTGCTGAGAAGAGGATTCACACCATTTATTTAAATGTAGGAATTAAGAAGTTGTAGTTTAGCAAGGTTCTAATGTAGTAATTTAAAATGTAGTTAATATTGAGTGCCCAAATATGTCCTATTCAAGTCAGTGTGGGTGAATAGCTGAGGGCACTAATGGGTCTTATTACTATATATGCAAGTACTCATAATTATGCTCACTAGTTTAACTCACATGGAAATACTATAAATACCCTTTTGTGTACTGAGAAGCTGCTGACGTCCTATCCTTAGTCACACTTAGTATCTGATATAAACTAACGTTTGGCATCTGACACTCTCAAAAAGGTGTGTGTGTGTCACTTCCAACTCAAGTAGCGTCATGTTATAAGTGCAGAGATCCAACTACAATGTCACATTTTCTCCAAACATATGTAACTGCATATTGTTACTGTAGAAGAGATGTATCTGTTTAAATGCACAAAGCCACTTTTAATTACATGTTTGCCAGATACCAGCTAGATCCAAATTTTTACTGCCCTTTTGAAACAAAATCCATCAGAGTCCACACCTTCTTTGTATTGGTACAATGGGCATTGCCTTCGGTTTTCTGTTCTAGTTGGCACAAATGTAGGGAAGAGTAAAAAATGGCTAGATCTAGTGTAACAACTTGGGGATTTGAGGCCATTTTTGTCTAGATGCCTCTGGTTTTTTTCAGGAGCGTTGTCACTCGAGCTATCTGGAAATAAGGTAACCAAAATAAGATATTGGGATGGGGGGGAGGGGGCGGAAATTAGCTAGATCCAGCTTTTGCCTTCTGAATTGCTGGCAGCTATGCTGGATACAATAAATGTACTGTTGTTTGTAAGAAATCTGGCTGGGGAAGCCTTCAGATTCCAAAGCGCACACTCACCCTCTGGAGTCCAATCCATTAGTTGCCAGTATAGCACAGCAGTATAGTTCATCCCTCTCATGCACCCTGCCCTTGAAGTGGCAAAACCGTTTCTGTTTGCCAGTTGAACAACGTGCTCAACTCGTAATACTCAGACATACAGATTTGTTCCAGGGCAATGAGCACTTGCTAATGCAGGCTGCTATAGTGAGCAGGCTGTACATGACCCCAATTACCTGGGCATCATTGTGATTGACCCGGCTTTTTATGGACTCTGACGGGGATCTCTTGAATCTGAGGATATTCGCTCTACCATTTAGCTCAAGAAGCAATTCAGTGTGCTGTTAGTAGCAGGTATGATCTGTTACTACTTCAGATGTTAGGGAAGTATGGCTTTCTCAGTGCTGGAGCTTCCCAGAGCCAATACAGAGGTGATGTTGCATGTCATGGTAGTGGAGGCTCTCCGATGTCCTACCACCATACACTCCAAGATGCTTGCTAAATACCAGGAGATGCTGGAGTCATGTACTATATATCACTTGATCCTGTCTCAGTATCACAGAGGTAGTGCACTGTGTTCTCCCAGGCTTTAGTGTAGCCCAGGGTAGTTCTGATGCCATTGCAGATTATTATTTTCTACTGAATCATTTCTCTTTTGTTTTTTGCGACAGGTGGAGTGGTGCCCAGCTCTGTTAGAAGTCCCTGCTCAAATCCAGTTGGATTACATAGTAACTGACCTCTCTGGTGGGCCAAAACCCCACTCCCCCTATGAAGATCAATACAAAAAGACCACCCTGAACGTGAGAAACTCTTCTCTGTTCCCTTTGCAAGACTTGTATCTTTCCATGCACTGAATGGTAACTGCTGTTTCTCTCCCCAGGGTGGAGTCATTGCTGGGCAGCTGACAACAGTGGGGATGGAGCAGATGTTTGCCCTGGGGGAAAGACTGAGACAAAGCTATATGGAGAAGATCAATTTTCTGTCTCCGGTGTTCAATCCTTCCGAGGTTTTGTGAGTTTCTGAAAATTCCTACATGAGTCCCCGACAACTGCTCTTTTACCTCTTGGATGAAGGCTCCCTGACTACACACTCCTCCCCCTGGTGTATCACACTGCTCATTGCAGGCCTCTGATGCCTCCCATATGGCCAGTACAACTTGGAGTCTCTAGCCCAGGGGTTCTCATACTTGGGGGTCACACCAGGTTATTAAGTGGGGGAATCACAAGCTGTCAGCCTCCAGCCCCAAACCATGCTTCCCCTCCAGCATTTGTAATAGTATTAAATTTTTAAAAAGTGTTTTTAAATTGTAAGGTGGGGTCACACTTAGTGGCTTGCTGTGTGAAAGGGGTCACCAGTACAAAAGTTTGGGAACCATTGCACGCACTTCTCTCATCAGGTGTCTGAATTGCCATTTAAGTGATGCTAATGTTGACAGTGGATATCTGGAGCTGCTGATTCATGTGAGAGCAAGGTCCCGTGTCCTACAAGGTGTTCTTGGATGTGGCCTTGTTTACAGGAGGAAGACCTATGTCACACTGTTTAACAAGCTACTTTCTCTCTTTCAGTGTCCGTTCCACTAATATTGTTCGTAACCTGGAATCCACACGGTGTCTGCTAGCTGGACTGTTCCAGCAACATAAAGAAGGTACCAGGAGAGGGGCATGTCTGGTTGATGTGCTTCCTACCCTATCTACCCTACATACTCTCCCACACCCCAACTGCTCTGGTCCCCATGTCGCTGTCTCCCCACCCCTCCATCTACAATCTTTTGCGTAGTGCACAAGTTGTCAGATTGCCCTTTGCTCTGTCTCTTCCTTGGCTTCATATTGATCCCCATCTTTGATCCCTTGCTCTGCTTGACTGCAGCATTTACTGGCAGCAGGAACAGGCAATGAGAAAGGGAGAGTAGGCCACATTATATTGTCAGTTCTGAAATGTCTCTCTAGAGAGACCGGAACATTCTGCCCCTCAGAGCCCCGTTCAAAGTTTGACCATCCAGAAACACCTTCATCTGCACCCTGACACTCACTAATGTGAGACTAGTGTCTCAGGCTGCAGGTCCTAGAGATATGATTGTCTTGAGAACATCTCATTTGCTCTTGGTTTCTGTGGTTGAATGCCCTGGCAGCAGAAAAGTAACTTACCAGAACAAAGCTGTCTTGGTGGGCTTTAGGGAGGGATACATTTAGTAGTCCACAGTAATATTAAATTCAGCTGTACGAAGTACCACACACACACAAACAGATTCTTACGTCAATAGACTCTTGGGGACAGAGACTTGCCACTTACAGTAGGTATGCCCACAGCCTAGCACAATGACCCCCCCAACCTGGATGGCCTCTAGGTACTACCACAATGTCAGTGATGGTTAACAAAAATAGAATTTGGCAGAGCCTTGGAAGGACATCAGAGCAAGGGTATGAGTCATTTTCCTTGCACAATGAAACTGACTGTGTAGGGAAATGGTTTGCACAAAGGCCCAGTTCTGCATTCCTGTGTTAGTGAAAGGAAATCTAGTATGAGGCAAACCCAAGTGTGCTAAGGCTAACAGAAGCCTCTTCTTGTCCCTTCTATAGGCCCTATCACTATCGTCACTGATGAAGCAAGCACTGAAATCCTCTACCCCAATTACCAGAACTGCCAGCGCCTAAAACACTTGAGCAGGTAATTCCTTGTCACATCTTCCGATATGAGGTGACCACAGTGGCAGATTATTGTTGATCACTTAAAGCACCGTAATTTCCTCATTCACTGAATTCTTCCTGTCACAATAGTGGTGCTCCTTGTCAAGGTGTAGCCGCATGAAGTACCAGTGACAGACACTACTGTATTTTTTCCACTTTATGGGAGTAACCATTTAATGGATCTTGAAAGATCAGTTTCATCTACTCACTGAAAACACTTATACACAAATCATAATTGTATGAGAGGGTAGCTGTGTTAGTCTGTAACTTTAAAAACAGCGAGTACTCTTGTGGCACTTTATATACTAACAAATATATAGTATCTTGAACTTTTGTGGGCAAAACCCACTTGATCAGATGAGCTCATCTGATTAAGTGGATTTTGCCCACGAAAGCTCATGATACTATATATATTTTTGTTAGTCTCTAAGGTGCCCTAGGAGTACTCATAATTGTATGGTTATAGCATGGCATGCCTGCAAGGCACAGTTGAGCTGTCTTGGGAGCCTTACTTGTGCGGTTCCATCCTTCAATGCGTTAGAATTAAATTTAAAATAAATCCAAACTCTGAATGCCCAAGATGTGTAGTGTTTCATTTTGGGATCATTACAACATCCGTGTAACATTTCTAGCCTTACCTGATTGGAGTTAAGGCTTAGCATCTGTTTTAACAAAGATTTTATCTGAGAACTTAAAATATTTTTGTATCAAAATTGACATGAAAAGAACATTAAGGTTGTAAAGTCAGGCATTCAAGTTAGTAAATGCCAGAATTAAGAGTGCTGGTGCTATCTCTTTCTCCTTTGCACATATGTACCATGCTTGTCTTGGATTACATGACACTCACTTTTGTCCACAGCACAGTAGAAACTATCAGAATTCATACGCGCAAAGAGACAACCTTAATTCTGGTATATAACAACTGAATGCTTGCTTTGCAGTGTAGGGTGTATTTGATGAGGCCAGGAGTAAGGAGCAGGCAGGCAAGTAGGCTGACTGTTGCAGGTAGCTCAGTGAGGCCTGAGAACTTGCACGCTGCTGCTGGAACATTGACAAAACTAAGAAGCAAGCACTGAACAACTGTATGTGTGTAAAATTTTGGGCAGGATTGCTGAATAGGGATGGATTTTCAGGGGAACAGCAAAACACTTTCCTGACTCAAAGGCCTGTCAAGCTCGTAGTCCCTGCTCCAGGGGTGAAGTGCTAGAGCTGGTGAAAGAAATGGTCAGCCTTTTTTTCCCTTTTAATATTAATAAAGCTGTTTTCTGCTAATCTAGTTCTGGGAAATGGTTGAAGAGTTTTTGCTGAAACTCCTGCCCCCATTCAGCCTAAGGCAAAGATCTAGCATGCTCATTCACAGCCCAAAGGGTTGAAGTTTGGCAATATTTAAAAACATTTGAAAAGAGGGGCTTATTGTGGAAGGTTTTAGGTCATGTTAGCTTAAAGCATCACTCTGCATTGCTTGTACAACAATGTAGAAGTTTTTTTCACTGCCCTTTCCTTGTGAGGCTAGTTTGGCAAAGTATGCTCCCTGGAGGCGCGGGTGGGCTGAGTTCCAGTGTGACACAGAATAGTAACTGAGATGTAATCATGGCTAAGTGTGTCCTTTTCTTTTGAAATGCTTGTGTCTCATTTAGTTTTCCTCCTTGGAATTAACATCTCCTCCCCCATCCCCAGGTTGGAGTTCTAATGACAAATCTGAAGTCTTGGCATCGGCTCAGACACTGAGAATCTGTCACTTCTAGTGTCAGCATTCCAAACACTGGGACTCTATCCAGCACTCAGCTGTTTCCATTCTCTTTGCTCTTAGGCCTGGAAGACAGCCCTACCCACCCAGCAGGAGGTTGTGTTGCAGCTATCTTGTTTCCTCTCGAGTGCCTGAGGATCTAAAAAGCTTTCTCTTCCTTGACAGGGGTAAAATGGAAAGTGTCTTGTTGCAGCCAGGCATCTCTGATGATCTGAAGACAATTCGAGAGGAGATGGGGATTGAAAGTGAGAAGTCTGTGGATTTTTTTCTTCTGCTTGACAACATTTTTGCTGAGCAGGTGAGGTTGGATGGAATTGCAGCAATGTCATAGAAATAGCCTTGGATGGTTCCGGTTTCAGGCCCCTATCCTGCAAGCTGAGCCACATGGGTAGATCCCTGTGCATGGGCCGAGCCCCCTAAAGTCAGTTTTGTTCCACAGGCATCTGCCTGTGCAGCTCAATTGGCCGGATGCCGCCCCTAGTAGCAGCTCGAGGAAGATTGTTTCAGTAGGAAGCATGATTCTGCAAGGTTCAGAGCACCCTCTTCTCTAACCAATGAGTGTTGTGGGCACATGATTTTAGAACAGAAAATTTATTTAAACAGCAAGTTCTCCTTAACCCCTGAAATAAGCTATTCAAGAAATATTTTTCTTCCTTCACTCTGCTTACAAAGCTCAGTAAATCATTCAAATATTGGCCTATATATTTGCAAAGTTTTCTCCTACTTTTATTTACCAAGCTCTAATCAGCATGCCAAGAACTGGGCCTATGGGCAGGTGGCATTTTTACCAGGCTCTACCACAGTAGTTAATCTAAACTTATTGCCTTCCTGAGATTTGCCTTTATTGTTAACTTACATAGAACCTGGTCTCAAAGGAAGAGACTCAAAACCCTTCATGTATCCTTCTCGTACATCAGAGCTATTAATAGGATGCACTTGGGCTAGCTGTCAGCAGAATAGCTCTGTATCTCCATCCCAGGTGTTAAGAGCGCATTCAGTGCTCTTTATGTGAGTGAAAGCTTAAGGAGAAATATATATAAACCTTACAATTGGTGTAAGGGCCAGCTCCTTATATTAAAAGAACCGCAGAAACTCTTAATACCCCTCACAAGTTAGTTTCTACAGCAAGTGCAGACCTATGAAGTGTGCATATTGTGAAACTTAGCCCATGAATACCAGTGTTTAGGTATGAGTGTGGATGTAGGTCCTTGCTTTTGAGTGGTTACATGCTGGTTGTTATGCACCATGTATTCTTTCAGGTACATGACTTGCCCAGCTGCCCCGTGATGAAAAATTTCCTAAAAATGATTGAACGTCGGTCTGTCGACTCAATACTGTACATCATGGAACATAATTCAAGGTGACATCTCATAACTATAGCTTGAAGGATAGTTCTGCCCTTCACTAGTTTGAAAGGGGAAGGTTCCAGTATGGGAGGCTGGGGCTGGATGAGCAAAGAATCCCTTTTTCAGGATGTCATTCCAGACACGAGAGAGCTGAATTCCACCAGGCAGCTAGCCCACAGAGCATCACCTGTAATACACAGCAGGGCTGTGAAGAGAGAGGTTGATACCAGTGAGAAGGGTGCCTTCCTGGCCTGCAACACAGGACTTACAGACCAAACCAGCTGATACACACAGCTGAGTAACTGTGTCACATTTATTTGTAAAAAGTCATACCACTGGACACAGTATTTTTTTTTCCTTAAAAAAAAAAAAAAAAAAAATAGCCAGAAGCTGTGGTGGGGATGCTTTCCCTTTCCGTTAGGGTAGTGGTTCTCAGCCTTTCCATTTGTTGATCTTGCATTAAAAGAAAAATGTTTCAGGTTTCCCTGAAGCCATCCAGAAATGGAGGGTATAATCATGACCCCAATACAGATCACAGCCCCTAGTTTGAATGTCCCTATACCAGAGTAAACCAAATGGGGAAGTGAAATAATCTATCCTATGAGAGTTCACACCCTTTTTTTTATGTATAGATCAGTTTTTTGTTCAGGCTAATCTCAAATTCCATCTGTTCTAGAGAGGTTCTCCAGATGAGCGTCGGTCCTCTTCTCTATGCACTGAATGATAATATTATGAAAGCAGTGAATCCGTCAGCTCCTGATACAAAAGCCAGGTATAGGACAATATAATTGTCTGCCCAGCTACCATCAGTTCTGATTGGTTGCATGTGTAAAGAACCAATTCCCTTAAACATTGAGTATGTGTGAGTAAAGGAACAGCTACTTATGTAACCATTTGCTAGTTTTAAAAGCTAATTATCTATTAGCAAAGGCATGCGGGTGATAGAAATCCACAAGAAATAAATGCAAAATGTTTTTTATTCTCTCCCCCACCCCATAGAAAGCTCATACTCTATGCTGCTCATGACATTACTCTCATCCCTCTGTTGATGGCACTGGGGACCTTTGACCACAAGTGGCCACCCTATGCTGCAGATGTGACAGTGGAACTGTATCAGCATCAGCAGTCTAAAGAATGGTTTGTTCGTCTGTCTTACCAGGGAGAGGTAAGGATTCAATGGATCCTTTGCAATTCAAATGCTAGACAGTAGGCCTTGCGGCAGACTTCCAGCACTCTAAACAGTGGAATGAGACACATTCTGATTGTCAGAAAGAGAAGGAGGTTCCTGCCTAGCCATGTTGTCCTTGAGTATTTTATTGTGCAAAGTTCTTTAACCTCTGCCTCAACTTCGCCTGGTTGAAATTGTACAAGGGATTTGGGCAGCACAAGAATTAGTCACTTATTAATTGGGTGGAAACTTGATTGTGCCTCTGCAGGAACAAGTGGTGAGAGGATGCAGAGCTGGTATCTGCCCCCTGGAGGAATTTCTAAATGCTCTATCCCGCTACGCTGTAAGTCCAGAAGAGTACAGTGTCCTGTGCTCCCAGGTGGAGGAGAAGCAGTAAATTAATTCATAAGTAGTTTTTAAATAAAACTCCATTTCTTGCCTACAACCTTTGGTGTTGGAATTCTTTCCTCCCTCTCTCCATCTCATGAGTCACTAGGAAGGTGACTAAACCTGTTCATTCCAGATACAGGACTCTGCAGGTCCGGTACATACAGCTACTAGCGTATGCATTTGTAGCAAGAGAAAGCAGGGTGTGAAATGTAGAACTCTGCCTCCCAGCTGGATAGCTCATCTGTCAGTATGAACTATTGTCAGAACATGGCATTTGGAGAGTGTGTCACCATGAAGGCAGCTAAAGATAGCTAAGGAGGAGGAATAGTGTCTTCTAACAGCGAAGGCTGGAGTATATTGGAGAATCTGCAGCCTGATTCTAGAGATGACACACTACATGGGTCCTCTCGTGATGTTCGATATTGAAAACAATATAGACTGTTGCCTAACTCTCATTAAGACTGCTGCTGGGCAGAGCATAGTATCTTCCCTTCCTTCTCACCCTAGTGCAAACATGCTGCTTGGGACACAACTAATAGTCTATAACATATACTGTCCATGGAAATGTCTCCCATTTCCCAGGCAGTAAAGAGACTGCTGAACTCCCTTCCTGCTGTTATGGAAATGTGCCTGCTTTGAGCATACAACTATATCAAGCTAAGACTAAATAGGAGTTTGCTGAGTGTATGTTCCCCTAGGTGAATTTAACTTCTCAGTTTCACAGAGAAGCCTAGTAAAGGACTCTGCCCTATGCTTGCAAATTTTACAAGCTGGGCAGGGTCATGGCAGCTTGAGAGCACTCCAGCAATACACCCCTTTCTGTAGAAGTGCTGTTGATTTCAGTAGCACCACTTTTCCTTTCTGGCCCTACTACCCTAGTTGAGCGATGAGTAGCACTACATTAGCAGAGTCCATGGTTTAGTTAGAATTTAAAACTCAGGCTCTTGGTAGCTGTTAAGGCGCCCAGGGTGCTATGCAATAGCCCTCCTATCCTAGCACAGCTGGTTATTTACATGCATGTCCTCTAAATAGCCCCTACAGTGCCACTGTGTAATATTATCCCTGGCCACCTAAAAGAGAAACATTAGATACAGTAGTGTAGTACTGTTGTAATGCATGGTTAGGTGGATGACTGAGGTACTATAGTAATTCCTGTCTGAGAAATGTGAGCTGAACTTTCCTCTAATATGTCATTAAACTGCCCCCACCAACCACTATAGGTGGAACCAGAGGGCTACGTCTACACTGGCAACATCTTGCGCAAGAACTCTTTTGTGGAAGAGTTCTTGTGCAAAAACTCTTCCACAAGAGAGCGTCTACACTGGCATGTGCTTTTGCGCAAGAGCATCCATGCCAGTGTAGATGCTCTCTTGTTCAAGAAAGCTCTGATGGCCATTTTAACCATAGGGCTTTCTTGTGCAAGAAATTCATGTTGTCTGTCTACAGTGGCCTCTTCTGGAAGAGCTCTTGTGCAAAAGGGCTTCTTCCTGAGCGGGAGCGTCAGTTCTGGCACAAGAAGCCCTGATTTCATACATTAGAACGTCAGTTTACTTGCGCAAGAACATGCAGCCAGTGTAGACAGGCAGCGAGTTTGTGAGAGATCACGCCACTGTAGACACAGCCCAGGTGTTCCAGGACCAGAGAGTCCTGGTGGAGGGCTGGTGGCTGGGCTCCCTGGCACACAGCAACTGGGCAGCCAGGCACAACCCAGTGGGGGTGCTTGGCAGAGCCAGGAACCAACTCTCCACAGCACAGGGAGCTGGGCTGCCCAGCATAGCAGGGAAGGATGGGGAAGGGGTGCGGACCAGCAGGGCAGCAAGGCTAGTGGCTGGTCCATGGCTGGGGGGAGCCACATATGACCTCCCCTGGTCCAGCAAAATCCCTCATCTGGGACGGGTCAGGTCCCTAGCGTGCCAGACCAGAGAGGTCCAACCTGTAGTATATACTGACAAAATGCACAATGGGAGGAATGATTTGAATGCATGTATACATCACCACGTTCTATATTAAAAGCAATCAATAGCAAAAAAAGCAGACAAAATATTAGTAAAGTTTCAGGCTGTCAAATAGTTAAATCATGATTGAATATCAGGAATACATTTCATCATGTAATTAGTGTCTGAATGGCACTATTAAGCACTAATAGAATACCATTTAAGTATTTTTGGATGTTACTTATTTCTGTGCTGCAGCTCAAGGCAGACGGTCACACAGTGGCTGCACCTTGCTGCAACTGTATGGCCAGACCGGATTCACCGGGGCACCCGAAGCATGCAGCAGTGCCCCGCTGAGCATGGCCTCCTGGGCAGTGGCCTGCCTCATTCACTCTGAAGACTGGCTGCCTCCCCATTTCAGCCAGAGTTCTCTCGAAGTGTGGAATCAGCACTCATTAAAAAAGCTAATGCTTTAATTTGAGTTAATTGCATGTTAATTGCAATTGACAGCCTGACTAACTCCTTATATAAACATATGACATTATATAAATCAATAGTGCAGCCTCATCTGGAACACTGTTTTCAGCTCTGGGCACACTAGGTCAACAACATCAGCAGAAAGTTTTCCAAGAGCAGCAATAAGATGAATTCTTTACGTGGAGACTGAAGATATGTGGAATGTCTGGAAAGGGACCATTGCAGGACATCTACACAATAACGAGATAGAAGTTAAAATGGCAGCTTGTTTATCCCCATCATATAAGATGAAGATACCATCCAGTGAAACTGAAAGGCAACATGTTCTGTAGAACCCACTGATATAAGACACTGTCAAGAGCAAAGACAGATTTTAAAAGGATTCCATATTGGTACAGCTACTGAAAAGAACCAGTTACCTTAGATAGGATAAAATACATTTAGAAAAAGTGTAAAATCCTCATGTTTCAGTTTAATAGCCAACCTCGAGCTGATAGATTAGGAAGAAAATTCTCCCTCAACAGGTTATTCCATAATGTCATGTATGGGGTTTCTGGCACAGGTCACTGTCAGACAAGATACAGAACTAAATGGACTGCCTAGCTAATTCAGTATGACAACTCAGTATAAACACAAGATGACCACAGAACCATTGTGGTATGATGAAAGATTTAGGCTCAGATCTTCTGAGGAATCTGCCATCTTTTGCTCACTGCCAATGACTAGCAGTAATATTTCTCTCTATAAACACTCAGCCAGAAATAATGCAGTAGGAGCACTACAAAGGCACTGTGTGCAGGAGGAGGGGCAGGGGAATGGATTGTCCAAGAACTCTACAGATAGCTACTGTCTATACTGCCTAATAGGGATGTTAAATTTAGATTAACTGGCTAATCGAATATTTGATGCAATTTGCATTGACTATTCGATTAGTCGATAAGCCTCCGCCTTTGAAGTGTGGCAACAGACCAACAGCTGTTGCTACACTGCGAAAGCGCTGCAGGGAGCATGGGCCCAGCAGGGGACTCAAGCAGTCCCCCACTGGGCCCATGCTCCCTGTGGCAATTCAAAGCAGCAGCTCAGGATCCTCAGCTGATCCCAGGCTCCATGTCACACTGCCGCTTTGAAACGGCATGAGAAGCCTGGCGTCGGGCCTCACACAGCATTTCAAAGCGGCAGCGTCGCATGGAGCCCTGGGTTAGCGGGGGAGTTCCCAGCTGATCCTGGGCTCCACACAGCAGTGCCACTTTGAAATGCCACGTGCAGCCTGAGACCAGCTGGGAGTCCAGTCCCCAGCTGGCCCCAGGCTGCACACAGTGTATCAAAATGGCAGCACTGCATCGAGCCCAGGCACTGTCGTTTTGAAACACTCCTTTTCTTCCCTCACCCCTTGCTGCCTTTTTCTGATAGAAGCCGTAAGGGAGGTGGGGGAGTGACTAGTCGATTAGTTGACTAGTCGCTAGACAACCGATTTGCAAGGAATTTGATGGGAGACTGTCTTTGTTAAAAACTACACAAGAAATACCAGAGGCAGAAGTTAAACTGAAGTCTTTAGGACTGGATGATATGAAAGTACAAAGTAGCTGAGGTACTTATGCAAACATGGATATTTTTCAAATCAATTCCAAAAGAGGGAACAGAGCTTTTCTCTACAGGAGTTGTAGGAGTCAGGAAATAAATCCTGCTACTTACAGTTCCTACAACATATGTATAAGGATAGACTAGTAGAGCCAATAGTTAAGCTGTATCTAAAATGATCAACTGAATAGCTTCTGTAAAGGAAAAACTAAGCCAAGGTGTAATACAAGTTAATTTTGGGCATCCAATCCCTTCCCGTCAATTCAGCATCAGACTTTCATTTTTTATTTAAACTAGATAGAAGTCCCTCAAACTTAAGAAAAGTAACTGTGGAGAAATATTTGTGCTGCTGATTTAAAGATGGTGAGCAATGAATGAACAGTCAAAGTAAAGAATGGTTTTCCACCCAGAGGAGTTAGTAAAGAGAATGGTTCTAAAATTTGTATTGGAAGTTTCACTAGAGGAGAAGTAGATACTGAGTTGGTGGTTTGTGTCTGTGGCTCCAACATAGTAGATGTTAGCGGAATTTTAATGATTAAAAAGACACTGTGGATGTTTAAACTACAGTATATAGCACAAGGTATTGACGTGTCATGTCTACAATAGGCAGCTATAAAAATAACTATAAATTATCTACACTGATCAGCTTTGAGCCTGGAGGATCTGCTCCTTAAAGTGGGAAGAAAATAAAGGGAGCCAGCCAGTGGCAGAAGTGAGAGGAGATCTTTTTAATTTTAAAAGTATCTGTTACCAAGTTGATGTAGCACACTATAGTATTTCTCTAACTGCAGCTGTGTCTTCAACTTTGGTATTTCATGAAGAGAGAAACAAATAGTGAATCAATTTGACAGACTGCATATATAGGTGTGTATGAACATGAGTGTGAAATTACATGTGGAAAAAGATATTTACACTAGACATGACTGACGTATTCAGAATTATGAATTGTAGTGAAAAATCAAACGTGCCTTTTTCTGCTGTCAGAAAAAGCATATTCTTGACTGCATTGGTGCTGGACTGACTAAGTTAAATCTTGTCTGATGCATATTTGCAATCTTTGGCTTACAGTACCTTAATTTATCAGAACAGATGCTTGATTTAAGAGGGCTAGATAGCTTCCTTTTCCTAATTATAAAGGTGACTCAGACAAACTATGCAAATACTTAAATTCAAAGAATTAGGCTTAGGTAGATGTCGCTCAAGTAGTAACCTGTCCCACTACCTTCTGATTCAAAATACGTTAGAGCCCAAGAGCATAAGGAATGTTGTTAATCTTCCTCTGAAGCATCACTTAGTTTTCTGTCTTTTGGTGGTACCCACTAAGCTAGCTGGTAGGATAATTTGATTGCAAGATCCTAACTGCATGATTCTGGAGATTAGCTAGCCTCTGATATGGTCTGCAACACAGGGTATGTACTGTCTTTTAGACCTTGATACTGAGAATTGCATGTGTATCTTTACAGATTAACTATTTGCAATACCACAATCTACAACTTTAAATAGATTTCAGGCATTTACCATGTTTGTGCAATACAGCAGGGATGTTACCACTAAGTTTCAGAAGTTCACCATCTGGGGGTTACCTTTTGGGCTTTTCTGCTGTCAGGCTGTGCTGGGATTTGAAATTATATAAACTGAACAGCAGAATATTCCCTCCCATGTTACTAGAAGAAAGAGCAGCCAAGCTTGTATGAATAAAGTCTGCCTCCTACTTTATTCTCAAATTTCTCCTCCTATTTATTTGGAAGTGTGGTTTTACTCTGGAGCAGGGGCCAGCAAGATATAGCCATGGGCTGAATGGATATGGCCTGCCAAGCCTTTTAATCTGGCCCACACACCCACCTCTGTAGCATGCAGCAACTCAATGTGGCTAGCTGCTCCTTGTAACTCTCAGCACTATGGGGGGGGGAGGGGTGCTTTGTGCACTGTACCCACTCCCAACAAAGTCTCTGAGCTCCTACTGTCTGGAAACCAGCCAATGGGAGCTGAGAGATTTTGCTGAGGGCAGAGGCAGTGCAGCACAACTTCTCAGCTCCCATGGGCTGGTTTCTGGCCAATAGGAGGTGAGAGATTTTGCTGGGATGAGGAGCATGCAATGCCCTTCCTCCCCAGTGCAGTGAGCCATATAGAACAGCCAGCCAGAGGGTGCTGGCTGGGAGCTGCTTAAGCACCTCCTGACCAGAGCCTGCCTCTGGCACCCCACCCTTTCCTAACTCCCTCCTCTTACTTTGCACCCCCTTATACCCCTTCCACAGGCCAGAATCCTCTCCTGCACCCATACCCCCTCCTGCACTCTATGCCCCAGTGACTTGCCCCAGGTCACCACCCAAAACCTCTGCACCCTCCTCCCACTGCCCCAGCCCACAACTCCCTCCCAGATCCTGTACCCTCTCCTATCTCCCTCCCCAGGCTAGAAACCTCTTGTACTCTTAGCCCCTGCCCTGGGCCACAACCCCCTTCACCCAAACTCCCTCTCAGACCCCACACCCTCTCCTGCACCCCAGTCCCCCTATCCTGAGCTCCCCTCTGTATCCTAACCTCCTTCCCAGACCCTGCAGTCCTCTCCATAGAAAAGTGTGGCCCTTGATCACTTAACAAAAAACCTTGGTGTGGCGCTCCATCAAAAATTCTTGCCCACCCCTGCTCTGGAGAAAGGACTAAAGTTTTAGTATCCAATCTCTTCTCCCCATGCATGTTACATAAAACTTGACTCTTGAAATTCTCTCAAAAAGGTTTCAAAAAGCAGAGATGGAATTAGACAGATCAATGAAACAGCAGCAAGGCAACAATTTACCCAGCTCTGTTGTCTAGATAAAACACCTGCCCACTGAGGTTTATCTGTCACCTTTGGCACTTATTTTTTTCTTCCCCTTTACCGGAAACCTGTAAGTCAGAGACCCTGCCTTACTCACTAGCATTCCAGTGAGACAAAGCCCTTTGGGCAGAGGCACTTTAGCAGTGAAAAGATAGACTTTGCAATTGGGAGAAGGTATGATGCTGTGTGCAGCAGAGAAGACACACTTGCCTTGCAGTGGACCAAGAACCACTGATCCATAAGGATTGTCCAGAAGCAGGAGCCTACCAATTCTCCAGTCCTCAAATGTTGAAAGAGGCTGTGGTTGCCATCTCCAGGGCTCAGGTCTGCCCCCTGAAGATAATGCCAAACTCTAAGAAACAAGTTCTGCTCTGGCCAGGTAAAAAAAGTACCGAAGAAATCAACTGACAGAGACCCAGCTGCCAAAACAGCACTTTTTATAAAGATACAAAAGCTAGTGCCATCTAGCAGCTAGGATGTTTGTCACCCTAATGAGGGATCAAACAAAGTGAAGTTTGATAGTCACCTGAAGTTCCCAGGACACCATTGGATTGAATTAAAAAATAAAAGAGTTCACTTTTGTAAGAAACAATATATTTTATTTTTCTGACACCACAGCCCTAGCGAGTGGTTTTGTACCAAATTTAATGGAGGTTACACAGAACGTTTTACGCTGGGGAGGAAAAAAAAATAACCACAAAAAAAATCCTGTATAACTTTTAGTGTCTGTTCCACTCCCACATTAATAAAATCACTTGGGGTTTCTAAGAAAAGGAGAATAGGAAACAGTGAGAGAGACTACTGTAGGATGTAACAGTGTCCAAGTCCAGCCCCTTCCTGAAAGTGGGAAAACGCCCCACATGAGGAGAGGCTCTCCTAGGTTTACTCCCCAAAATAATACATTGTATTGCAGCTGCCAAAAGGAGGAGACAGAAGGGGACAGAGAGATAAGCCTATTTAATAAGGAGTGGGAGGGAGAGACAGAAGGTGCTGGACAGCACTCCATAATTTGAAAAATATGTCCTTAATTTATTATTTCTTTTAAAAGATTCCCCTCACTGAACTTAAGTTCCTTTTTGTGCTTTTCATTAATACTCTGCTCTGAGGTCGTAGTTTGGTTTTCTATACATTGGAGTTGAAGGAAAATAGTCCGTAGTTCTGAAGATGGATTCTCCACCTCAAGTAAACAGCCTAGAATCCCATTCTCCTCTCACCCCCAAAGACTAAAGTCTCTGCTAAAATCCCTTTTACAATATAGTACAGTACACAAAAAAAAAAACCCAAAAAATAACCGAGTCCTGGGAGAAGCCAGTCCAAAGGACGTAAACATACAGAGAATGGTGCAACTTGTGACAAATGGCAATTCTCAAAATACAGCTACAGATTCTCAAAGCAGGTGCCATCATGGGATACCGAAATCCACAAAAATAATCTTTAAAAAATAAATCTTAAAAAAAACCTGTTAAAATGAATTATTTGTTTTCAGGTAAATTCCATACATTCGAGATTTCCCAAAGCATCCTCTGGTCTCTTTTCACCTATTGCATGGCCAAACTGAATTCCTGAAGCTCCCCCAAAGCCCTCAGGACTTGGAATCTCATCTTGACAAGGATCACAACATCCAGTCTTATGGTAGCAGCTTAAAACATCATGTTCCCTGGATTTCCAGGGCCTTGGCTAAATCCTCCCATTCCAACATCAGCAGCCATACCTCGGGGTCTCATCTGGGGGGGAATCATGATGTTCTGTTGAGGTCCCATCATGCCTTGCATTGACATCATCATACCAGGTGAGCCCACCGGTCCTGGGTGGCTATATAGCCCAGCAGGGGCTCGGTCCTTGCCTGGAATCATGCCCACTGCAGCTACTGGGTTACTCATTAGCGTGGGCTGACCAGGCATTGCCGTTTGTGCTGGTGACATCATCCGATGGTGAGGTCCCATCATGCCTTGCTGCAGAAAGGCAGGTGGTCTCATGGGATTATGGCCTGGCATAGATGGAGCAGTTCCGAGGGGGATATCGGCAGTGCCCACTGGGCCTGGGCCCCCCATGCCAGGTAATGCAAGTCCCATCCTTGGAGTCTGCTCTCCTATCATTCCCTGCATATGAGAGAATCCAGGCCCAGGACCCTGTGGCTGCTTGCGGCCTGGAACCTCTCCACGAGGGAAATACTGCAGTGTCTGGCTAGGCTTCTCCGAGGGAATAATCCTGGACAGGTCAAACTCTGGTATTCCAGTGGCCCCAGGGCGGATCACCTCCTGCAGGTCCGGATCAGTGAAAACTGAAGGCATGTTTCCTAGAACAGTGAAGGAGTCCGGACCCCCAGGGCCTCCAGTCTTGCAAAGTGCTGGATCCGTTGAACTTTGGGGCAGGTTGGTGGGACGACCCAGAGGTCCTTCTCCATGGAAGCCCATTCCAGCTGGGAAGTTGCCTTGCCCTCCACTGGGTCCATTGTGTGGAAATGGCACCTGCTGGGGCGGAGACTGTACTGGAGGAAACCCCTGTGGGAAGCCCAAGCGTCCTTGAGGTACCATTGGAGGATCTTGGGAACCATGGCCCATCATCGGATTGTGTGACATCAGGCCAGGTCCCACAGGGACCCCATGAGGAGGTATACTGGGTCCCATAGCATTTGGAGAGGGCATCTGATTGGTATGGGAAAGAGGCTGGGTCATTCCCATTGGGCTAAGAGTTGGCATTGGACCCACGGGGTTTGGACCTGAAATTCGAGGATTCTGGGAATTAATGCCCATTCCTAGAGAACAAACAAAAAAAAAAAAATGAAATTTAGATCAGAGACAATCAATAAAGATAAAAGAACGGTGTCATATTCCTGGCTCTGATTTATGAAATTAGTGCCAGTGAAAGATGCCAAAGCCTCCCTTGCTAAGGCTACTGTTCTATTTAACCGTAAAACAGCATGGACTTCAGCAGCCCTATGTTGTTCTCTCAGTGTCCAGTGTGACTGAAAAGGGCTCCTAAAGCAAAAGGAAAGGTCACTCTAGATCCAATTGATGCCTTGGCCATTTTGTCAAGACTGCTTACAAATGTATGTGGAGGTGGGGATTGTTTAATCAACACGCAAAGACATTTGTTCACTGGGGAGTGCACCAAACACCTCCCTTCCACAGTCATGGCACCTGCAAGTCAGGTGGCTCATCTCTTAGATCTGCTCAAATTAATTAGTCCACAAATGCAGCAATTTGTCATCAAGTACTTAACAAGTCACTTTTTTCACATGCGTGATCAGCTCCAGTCACTAGTATCCTGGGCAGACTGTAAACTGTACAGTCTTCAAATGCCTGTTACCAGACTCCCTGTCCTGAGAATTCTCTTGTTCAATTGTGTTCTTTTCCCAATGGCAGGGGAACAATAAGCAATCTGGGGCAGGGGCTTACAGTGTAAACACATTTCACTCACAGTAGGGCAAGTCACTAAGTCCAAGGGGACAGGAACTTTTATTTCTCTTCTCCCCTAACACCTGGGTACAGAAAAGAGCAGCTTCCCCCTTACTCTGGCACAGGCCAAACAGGCACCCTGCTCGTCCTCTGTCTAAAAAGAGAATGCAGGTTTCTGGGAAGCACTCCAATTGTTTCTTTGCCAACTGAAGCAATGTGCAGAAGGCTGGGCAAGAATCTGTCTTACCTGGTAGATTGTTCATTGGTGGCAAGTTTGGGGAGCGTGCTGGAGGAGAGTCATCATCCGAGCTAGCCACAGTCTTGATGGCATCGTGATAGAGTGGCGTAGAGCTGGGCATGGCAAACTTGGACATCCTTGACATCATGATGGAGAGAGGATTCTGGGAAAGCGTGGGCTCTGGCGGCATTGTATAGGGACTGCTGGAGGGAAGATTTCCAGGGAGAGTCACAGGAGCAGACTGGCTGACAGTGGAAGGTGGTGGGCCACCTAAAAGAGGAAGAGATTTAGAGTGTTTTTCCTCAAATAAAATTCCCAGAAAACTTCCTCATTGGTTCCAAGAATCTATACAAACAGAAGTTATGAGGCAGCCTGTTAAAAGTGTGATAGAAATACGAATCATACTGCTAGACGGTGGATTTCTATCCGTATGATGGTTTCTTTTGGGAAAGAGAGAATAGCATGTCTCACAATACTCACTCCAAAATCATGGTCAACTAGTTGGAAAAACTTTCCCAAACTTCCACGGCAATTTCTTTCCCATTCATGCCTCAAAATGCAAGCACAGAGACAGAAACCAGAGGTCATACAGCTATTGTGGGCCATAAACTATAGCTATCCATGCCAATTTCTGGAGAGCTCTATTAAAAGTTTACACGGTTTCCTATTTTGATTTACACTTAAGTATCTTATATAGAAACTCATTACCATTATGGTCTCAATGAGTGTTACTTTTCCTGTTACTTTAAAATATCCCTCCCTTATAGAATGGTGTAAACAGAATTTTCCGCTGATCCTAGTCCCCATGTCTCCTCACCAATAAGCTTCAAGATGCCTGGTTCATTTTTGGAGCAAGAGGTCACTGTTTCAGGAAGACATTTAAGGCACTCATGTCAGCCAAGCAAAAGCCAGCTCCAAAAAACCCCACAGGAAGTTGATGTATTAAAGGCTTCGCTAGACACAAGAGTAGCCACATATTAGAAATTCTGGGTCTAACTACAGCAATTCAAGCCCAGATTCAATGCCAATTTAACACTCCGCCTGAGAACTCTAAACACAAGCATCCAGATTCTTCCTTCCTCCCAGTGTGATGTATGCTTAGCATACAACACAGAATAAGACGGCTAAATGACAGATATTGGCATATGGTGGACATTAAGTGTCTACAGCAAGAACTACCGCTGCCATAGAAACTCACTGGCACATCCATTAGAGCCAAAGGAGCAGTCCCTTCACTTTGAACAGGAACAAGTCTGATCTTTCAATAGTTATCTTTCTGCAACACTAGAGGGCAATGTAGTCATGTGTTTTCCACAGTCTCCTCATTAACTCCTGCAATAAGGAGGTTTCACAGGCTGAAAAGCTCTTGAGAGCTGGTTCCATCACATTGCTGCTTCTGCTGCATGGAAACACTGCACACCAGGGATTTGCATATTTGGAAGCTTGTGGGAGGAACAGACTCAGTCACGTATAAGCTCTGAATCTAGGAGCGAGAGATGGGACTGGTGCTGCTGAAATGCCAAACAGATTGTGTGCGTCCCGAAACAGCTTATGGTCCTAGATTGTAAAGGTCTTTGGGTCAGGGACTACCAGCACCAAGCATAATGGGGTTCCAGTCCATGACTGGGGCACCCACATGCTAGGATAATACAAACACTGAAACACTCCATAGACCGCATCACATCTCTGAGGACCAGCTACATAGAATCCACCATACATGAAACAGACAAAATCTGAACTGGTATCAGCAAAGCTCCTCCCAGGAGAATTTGTAAAACAGAATTATACCACCAGCAGTTTACTGCCTGAACAGATTGTGAATAATAGCTACCAGGGTCAGCACACATTTTACAGGAACTTCTTGTTTCTCCTCTGGCCTAACAACCCCATTTTGAGGCATTTTTTATTATCTGAACAGCAACATTTCTCCCCAGTGCTACAATATTTCAGTTAGGGACAGGTTGGCAAACAAACTGTTCTAAGCTTTCTTCCGCAAAGAGAGGGATTTCCTTCCCCACCCTTTTCTACTATATTTGAGAGTCATCTTGGGGATGAGGGGAGTATTCAACATGTGTACACCGGCAAGATAAGATGAGAAGAGGCAATTTGTTATGGAGCTCGCCCACACGTTCCACTCACTTAGCTCGGAGCCTACACACAAACTCATTCAAACTGGCAGGAAAAGCTCCATATTCTCTTTCCTCCTTGCACTTGCTGCTCCAAATGCCCAGCAGGTAAGCCTCCCTCATCTCACATCACACATCAGGGTGAGCATATGTGAACCCAAGAATTTACACTTAGATAGAAAAGGAAACACTGACCTGACTCCACATTCCCCAGCATGGCTGGGGAAGACATGGTGAGAGATGCTTTGTGGTTTGGGGGAATCCCAGGACTCTGCAGGGGGGGCTTTGGAGAGGAAGTCCAGCCAGGAGAAGGTGCAGGGAGCGAAGGAGACTTGAGGTGGACTGGCGAGGCAGCTGCAGATCCCAAAACAGGGGGAGACTTAATGGAAGCAGCAGCAGCTGCAGCAGTTGGCCCTGCAAGCATTCCTGCCAGCTGGGATGGAGTCTGAGGGGACTTAAGGTTCCCCGAGGGAGAGCCCAGCATGGGAGACTGGACCTGCCGCATCGTGGGAGACTTCAGAGGGTTGATGCCCGGTGAATGCACCTGACCGGCTGCAACAGAGATATCCAAGGGCTTGCGACCTAGGCTGCGCTGAACAGGGGGAGCTGTGTTGAGGCTATTAGGGTTACTAGTTGGGTTGAGAGGTAGTGGCGGCATGTGGCTGAGCCGGTTGTTAGTCCTTTGGTCAGGCCCAATCTGCTCTCTGAGATTACGGAGGCCACCTCCCGGGCCCTGAGACATAGAAAGGAAAGGCCTGGGACCCATGCCATACTCCTGTTGGGGATGCTCTCCAAATGGCAAGGACACCATTTTCTGCTGAGAGGAGAGCATCTCTGAGACTCCTGGACGCAGTTTCATCATCTCCTCTGGCCCCACTCCAGATTCCCTCATCTTTTGAGGTATCATGGGTGGGTTGGAGCCCATGTTCACATTCAGGCTGATGTCCCCCTTCATGCTGCCAGGGCCCATCCCAAACTCTAGCTCCCTACCAGGGCCCATCTGAGGTGGCATTCCTTTCGGGAAGTCCCCCCTGGAGGGGCTTAGGGGCCCTTCCACAGGCATGCGAGAGAAGATGGGGTTATTCCCAGGCTCCATATGTCTCTGGGAGGAAATCATCCGGTTCATCTCTATGCCAGGCCTGATGCCTTCTATGCTCAAGCCAGGGGGCAGGCCCAGCTGCTTCTCTGCCAACTGCTGTTGAAAGATCTCTTCTGGCAGGCCCTGTGGATTTGGGAAACGCTCCCCTCGGCCAGGGCCACTGAAAACACCCTGGCCTGGAGGGAAGTTTCGGCCATCTGGGATTTTTGGCACATCTTCTGGCCAATTGACTCCTGAAAGCCCAGGTCTGGATGTGGGATTTGGGACACTGGGGCTGTCCATGTCAGGGTTCATCATTCCTGCAAATCCAGGCAGGCGCATCTGGCTCCCAGGCATATTGGGGTGAGGGGCCATGCCTCTGGGAGGCAGAGAATGGGACACATTCATGCCATCAGCAAAGGATTCTGGACCACTAGGGCCCCAGGCCTCACCAGGGGTCATCTGATAGGGAGGAGGAGGCCCTCGAACCACCCCTCGAGGCCCATGCTGGTGGACCATCATGTCCTGCAGGGAACACTGCTGCACCACAACCTGTTCTTGCTTCCTTCTCTTCTCCTCATAAAACTCCTGCTGCAGCTTCAGCCAGGCCACTTGCTCTGGAGTCATGTGGTCCAGGTGGTCTGGGCCTATGGGTCCAGATTGGGAGTTCATAGACGGAGGCACCATTTCATCTGGTGAGAAGGGCATGTCTCTGTGTCCTTGAGGGCCAAATGGAGCCCCTCCATCTGTCCGAGGCCCTGGTCCTTTGCCTAAACTTTGGGATTGAGCCATCATGGCCTGTATGGGCCCTTCAGGTTTCTTCTGGGGACCATCCAGAACCCCGGGGTTCTGGGGAGGCCCCCCACTGAATTCTTTCTCATCAGGGAAAAGCATGCGCTGTATATCTCGTAGAGTTTGCAATGAGCGCTCTCGATGTTCCAGCTGCTCCTGGGATAGTCCATCTGGGTTCTCGCCTAAACTGGAAGGGTCACCACTGGATATCTGCGGGGTGGGACCTTTGGGATCTGCAGTGGAACTATTGCTCCCCTGGGAGACTGGGCTGACTGCTCGATTATTTGGGGTTGAACTCTGCCCAAATCCTTCAGTCTGCAATGGGGTGGAGTTGGCAGGGCTGCCAACAGACATCACTTTACTTTCTACTCCAGGACTGTCCTGATCCATGGGACAGGGGGGGCCAGTGGATTTAGATGCTGGTGCCGAGACGGGTGGAGTTGGCTGCATTTTGGCATTCTGGGGAGGATTATGTTCCTGCGAAGCAGGAGGCTGCGGCTGAGGTGGAGGCAGAGGCTTGGTTTCATTCCGAAGTGCTGTGACCGGGGTGTTCTGAAAGACAAAGCAGAACATTTTAATTGGCTCGCTCTAAATCTGTGCAAAGGGAGCGAGGGGGTATAGACCAGGCTGTACTATGTCATCCCCACTTTCGTCACACAAACCCAATATGAACACTTTCAGCAGGAACTGATGCCTTACACATGCAGTTTGCTAACTAGATCCTTGGACAAAAATGAAATGTTGCTATCACTCAAGTGTCAACACCAACCAAGCTAAAATACTACTCTGGAAACTAACACCTTTCCTTCATTCTGCACAGTGCTCCTTCCAGCCTAGAACGTGGTTTTCAGAGCTTGAACAGTCACCTTTCCCCACTCCCTCAAAGCAAGCAGGTGGATGTATGCACACACTCCCCCCTTCTATCAATGAAGGCTCCCTACCAGGGGTACAGTGTTTCGTTCTGTCTTGCTGTTTGAGATGTTCTGGATATGAAAGGACACAATGGTTTCTGCCTGTCCCTTCAGCACAGCTTCTGCAGCCCTGTAAAGACAGACCGACAGAATATAGGTGAGGTGGCAGTCGGATGATTACCTTTCTTCAATCCCCCTGACTCCCAACTACAAAGGGCGGGGAGAAAAAAAAAAATCAGTGAAAAGCTGGGTCATCAGTCTTTTGACCCCAGAGGTCTAGGAGAAGAAGAAATGAAAGGAGAAGAAAAATCCTCTCATCTACAGAATCTCACTATCAGTATTTAAGGTTCATGTCACCATTTAACCCACCCCTAAACCATCCAGGGTGCAGCTCATGAAACAGGCTGTCATCATTTGCCAAAGACAAGGCTAGGTGGGAGAAACTGACCAGATGTCGATAATTCTTCCCCCACAAGGGATTTGAGGGAGGAAACAAGCTTTTGAATTGTATGCAGTGAGGTACACACAAATGCAGAGAAAGACACAAATGTCACATTCAACCATTTACGTACTTATTGGCCATCTCGGTAGAAAAGACATAAACCACTTTGGATGGAGTCTTTTGTCCACTAGGTGGCTCCGAAGTGGCAGTCAGGCTATGGGAGGGTGTGGAAGACCTTGGGGCTGATGCATTTGAAGGAGTCACGGAGTGTGGGGTATGCTGGGAGTCCTGGCTCTTCATATGGTCGGCAGAGTTGCAGTCTGGAATGCAAGGGGGTAGGGGGAAATGTGTCACCAAGCTTGGAAGCTGTGAGAACGTTTGATACTCCTCTCACTCTTGACTCAGCTGGCATCACAATACCCAACTTTCCTATAAAGGCAGCTCATATTCCTCTCCCAACTAGTACCAAGGAAGCTGTTCTGTTACACTGTGGATTCTCTCCCCCACATCCCATGCCAAGAATCTCTTCAGGCGCTGCTGGAGGAAGCTCATACTATCTCAGCTCTAGCAAGTCCCATGGCACTTACAAATGACTAGGTCAGAGAGCATATGAGACACACACAAGCAGATAAGCATTTTAGTTCTTTAACATGGGGAAAGTTTTGTATGAGACCTCTTTTATTCCCTTACCTCATGCCATCTAAACCCTAGTCTACTATACTGTCAGCCTGACCACACACAGCTTCTAATCTCACCAGTTGGAAACTAACTCAAACAGGATCCATGTCCTTTAGAGCCAAAGCCCTTTTGTTGCCATTCTGTCAAGGGGTCTAGAAAACATAAATGCAAATCCTAGAAGACCTAATACAGGAAACCCCCCGAGTTCTGACCGCCCGAGTTCCGACCCCCAGCATTTACAACCATTGGGGCTGAAAACACCCGACTTACATCCTCGGCCCGCATTTACGACACCCCCGACTTGCGACGCTTCCCTGGGAACCAATCACATCACAAGTTGGGGGCCGCTTGTATCACAGAGCAGCAATAATTATTTGTACTTCTGTGCCACCTTTCACAGGAGGATCTCAGGGTGATCAAATATCACAATGGACAGACACAAGTACGTACCTATTCTACTGCACCAAAATCCACAGTTAGGAAAGTAAAGAGTGAGGTAGTTATATGTCCAAGTTCCCACAATGAATCAATGGAAGAGCCAGGAATAGAGTTTAGGAGATTTGACTCTCAGTTCGGTGTTCCTATCTATAGTTGCTATAATAGAGGGATGTTACAGTATAAGCGACTAACCATTTAACCAACAAGCTGATGTGTAGCAAAATAAGTCGCTGATCCTGAGGGGGGCTTTTGAGAATTAGTGCCATACAAAGAAGACAACAATGACAGTAGAAATGTTGACTTAAGTTGATAGAAGTCTTTTAAGCCCTCACCTTCTCAATCTCTGCATAGGAGAATTCCTGCATATGTTTTCCGATATGCTTATCGATATTAACCAATATGCGTATCGGTTAATGGTGTCAGTTACACGCTACCCGCTCCCGGGGAGGTGGTTTTGCTGTGGCAGGGAAGAACATAAGAACGGCCATACTGGATCATCTAGGGTCATCTAAGGTCCATCTAGCCCAGTAACCTGTTTTCCGACAGTGGCCAATGATGCCCCAGAGGGACAAGGAATCAAGTGATCCTGTCATCTATTTCCAGGCTCTGATAGAGAGGCTAGGGACACCATTCCTCCCCATTCTGGCTAATAGTCACTGATAATCCTAACCTCCATGAATGTATCTAGTTCTTTTTTTGAATCCTGTTCAAGTCCTGGTCTTCACAACATCCTCTGGCAAGGAGTTCCACAGGTTGACTGTGCAGTATACGAAAAAACACTTTCTTTTTGTTTGTTTTAAACCTGCTACCTATTAATTTCATTAGGGAACCCCTAGTTCTTATGTTATGGGAACAATAACTTTTCCTTATTCACTTTCTCCACACCCGTCACAATTTGATAGACCTCGATCATATCCCCTCTTTTCTAAACTGAAAAATTCCAGTCTTTTAGTCTCTCATCATATGGCACCTGTTCCATACCTCAAATCATTTTTGTTGCCCTCTTCTGAACTTTTCCCCCATGCTAAGATATCTTTTTTGAGATGAGATGACTATACCAGTACACACTATGAAAGATGTGGGCGTGCCATGGATTTATATACAGGCAGTAAGATATTCTCGGTATTATTCACTATCCCTTTTTTTAAAAAAATGATTACTAACATTGTTTTTACTTTTTTGACTGCTGCTGCCCATTGAGTGGATACAACAATGAAGCTGGCAGGGGCTGGTGGCCCCACTCCCAGGAAGCTTTGCAGCAGGCTCTGCAGTATAAAGCTTAAATAAACTTATTTAAGCTTTACACTGTAGCACCTGCAGCATGTAACCGGTGAGATTTTCAGCACTTACGTGATTATCTATTGAACCAACTTTCAACATCCCTAGTATAATACCACCCAGTACACCTTGCCCATCTGTATTCACAAAACTGGTTTGCATGCTGGTTCTGACACTCCAATTCAAAACACAGTAGCTCCTGGGAGGCCACAAGACAGAATGGGGTGGAAGGAGACTGACAGTTTATTTTCCCAAAACCTCTTGGGGAATTTCAGTGTTATCAAGAAACAACTTTTCAATCCTAAGCAGGGCTAGACTTCAACTGAACACAGAGACATACATTTATCATTACCAGCTGGGAAAACTCTCTCCCCTCTCTACAGGGGATTTAGCCTCCTTCACCTCAGTCACCACCTCAGGCAGACAGAAGCTTTTGCTAACCCCCAAAAGCCAAATAATCATCTCACACCAAAACTTGGCACTTACCCATAGGCCCCTCCTCTGTCAGACATACCTTTAATTTCTGAATCATCGCTGGGAGTCCCAGTGTCTCTCTGCTCGAAGGAATCTGCTGAAATGCTCCTCTCTCTCTTTCCCTTCCCCTTGGAACCATTTCCAGCCCCATTCTTCAGCCCCATGCTCCCAGCTGGGCCAGGGAGTACTTTAGGGGGGTGACCTCCAGTTTTGGGGTCACAGGGAGAGGGCTGGGATTGACTGGTAGAGCCCCCCTGTTTACCCGGGTTGGAAAATTTGGAATCCAGCTGGGGGTTGCCAGACGGGGACATCACTGTGGGAGGACGGACCATCACCTCCTGCTTTGATTTGGGGCTACTGGAGAAAAAAAAAGGGGGGGAGAGGGGAGAGAGAGAGAGAATTTAAAAACAGAGATGAGACTGTCAAATCACTCCAGCAGGACTGGGTTAGAGAGAAGCACAGCAGCCACTGCTACTGCCTTTACAGAGCAAGGCAGTTGCTGCCCAGTAAGAAATGCCTACATGCTTATCTTCATCCAGCTGCTCTTCCAAACATGCCTTGCAAGGGTTATTATCCAATATAGGATCACAGTGCTTAAGGAGGCACAAGAGCAAGCAGCAGGCCTGCCAGATCCCTGCTCAGTCACATGAGGACCCACCTCTGGGGCTTCTGTCAATAAAGACAACCGTTTCTATGTACACAGAAAAGCCTCTCACACCAAGACCAGCTCAAAGTAAACAAACAGGGCACCATAAAGTTCACCACACTACCCATCCAGACCCAAATGACACAGTACAGCTGTGATCACAGAGTGGAGAAACCTACCACAAGCCAGCCCAAGAGAGCATAAGGAAAACCCAGCATTATTACAGCACTCATCACAGATTAGGGAAACTCGGCAGGCAAATACAAACCTCTGACCATGAAAACAATTAAACCAGCTACAACCTGTCTTTGAATGGGGAAAGAGGAGGATACTGTTTCCACATACACTCCTGAAAAATGGGGTGGAGGAGACTGCATTAGCTTTTACAAAAAACAAACAAAAAAAACCAAACAAAACTTAAAAACAGTATTTTCCCACTCTGTCCCATTACACAAACTACATCCTAAAACTATGTGGTCTCCTTAGATTTCATACAATTACAGTTGTCTCCCTTCCTCCCTTTATTTTAGCTACTGTCAGCCCCTTCCTTTCTTCTGCAGGGATTTACTAGGAGCTCATTTTACCCCACCCCCACCCAAAAAGGCAATGCATTGTAGCAAGCCTCACTAAGAAGCCTGCTCCTTCCTTTGGCCAGACAGCTGTCTCAGAAGCACCCCCTCCAAGTCACTGTCAGCTCTTGCTGACCCCTGGAGCGAAGCATCAAACCTAGGTGTGCTGTCAAGCACATCACACATCCAGCGATCACCTTTCCTTCAAGCTTTTCCCTCTTCCAAAGCCAATGGAGGAGGATGTCTGGCACAGGCAGATGAATGACATGGACGAGGATTGTGCAATGATAATCAATTCCATGCTGCTCCTGTCAGCAGCACAGGGAGGACTTTGTGTTGGAGTGCAAGCACAAAGATCATTTGTGCTTGACCCAGCCTTGGGTAACGCTGCCGCAGACATAGGACACCTCCCCCTCCATCCCAGAACAATTCACTGGCGTTCCTCACCTCTGTGTGTTTCCTGACGGGGAGTTCCTCACTTTGGGGTTACTGGAATGCATTGACAGATATCCTGTGCTCTCTCACACACACGGATGGGCTCTCGTCAAGTTCCTCTGGGGGCCCTGCTGCTGCTGGCAGCTTTGAAGTATTTTCTGCCACACGCTTCTCTCACCGCTGTCCGTCCACTTGTCTTTTTTCTCTTTGTCTCTCTGTGTCGCTGCACTGGACCCTTCCCTCCTGCAGCTCCAGCATTCTCTGAACGTGTGCCTCCTGCTGCTGAGGGGAAGTCTCGCATCTCCAGGGCACACTGTGCCAAATTGCCCCCCAAAAAAAAGAATAGAAGACAGGTAAAGTACATTCCAAACCCTGAATTACCTGAATGAAACAGACGGGTGCCTGGCAATCCTTTCTCCTTCACTAACAGGGTGCAGCTGGCTGGAATGCACAGCAAGGAGAAGCCTCTGGCCGGTATTAAAAACTCACATCTGGTGAAGCTAGGGATGTAAAATCCCATTTAATTGGCTAACTAATTAAACATATGGTTTAAATGGTTAACCGATTAAAGGGACGAGGGTCGGGGAGCTCCAGCCCAGCTGAAGGGCCCCCCTACCCACCAGTGAGCTGGAACACTCCTCTCCCCCTGCTACAGCCTAGCCAGTCCCTGTGTGCAGGGCACCCTGACTCACTGCAAACAAAGGGTGCTCTGGATGGGACTAGGGATGTAAAATTGTGATTAATTGGCTAATTGAACAGTCAGTGCAATTTGCACTGACTATTAAATTAGTCAATAGGGTACCTCCACCTCTGAAGTGTAGCAACAGCCCCAGGGCTATTGCTACACTTCAAAGGCCAAAGTACTGCGGGGAGCATGGGCCAGTGGGGGTCTCAAGCAGCCCTCACTGGCCCCATGCTCCCTGCATGGAGCCCGGGGTCAGCGGGGGATTCCACAGCTGACCCTGGGCTGCACACAGCATTTCAAAGTGGCAGACCCCGGGCTCCACGTGCCTGCCACTTTGAAATGCGGCATGCAGCCCAGTCAGAACAGCCCCTGCTTGTGGGGGCTCCTTGGCTCACCACTGACAGAGGCTGATCTGGCCAGGACGCCTCTGTCGCAGGTGGGGGCTGCGCTAGCCTGCAGGTGAGGCTTACTGGTTAAACTTTCACATCCCTAGGTGAAGCCATTCTCCCTTAACCCAAAACAGGTTACTCTGGATTCAGAAGAGCATGGCAGAAAGAGGTAGTGAAGTTCGTCGTATTTAAGGATGTTAACTAGCAGTTAATTTACTAGTCAAGTAGTCCATGGAATTTCCATCAACTACTCGACTAGTCAATAGGCACTTCCCCATTCCTCCTTTGAAATGTACAAGAGCCGCCACTGAGGCAGAACTCCATGTGCAGCCCGGGGCCAGCAGGAAGTCCCACTGACTCCAGGCTGCATGGGGTCGTGCCAGCTTTGAAATGTACAAGAGTCCCCAGTGAGGGCTCTTGTGCATTTCAAAACAGAAGCGCCCTCATGGAGTCGGGGTCAGCAGGGGACTCAGAGTCCATCGCTCACCCCGGGCTCCATGCTGCACTTCCAATTTGAAATCCACCTGGAGCCTGTGGAGTCCACAGCTGACCAGGGCTCTGCACGGCACTGCCCTTTGACTACCACCTTGACGCTCTGAAGTACTCCTCCTTCCCCCTTTGCTGCCTCTATCTGATAGAGGCAGCAACAGGGCAGGGGAAGGGGGGAATCGACTAGTCCTTAACATCCTTAGTCATATCCAGACTCTTTCATCTAGGTCATGGAAGAATTCATGTCTGTGAATGTGTATGACCTAATTAAGCCTGCCCCACACCAAATCACTAGGAACACAGGACTATACATACCAGTTGTCCCGAATTCCCATTACGAATGGCCATTACCTGAGGTCTTAGAGGAAGATAAAGACTTTCCCCCACTATCCCAACATAATTAGCCATTAGTGGAATGCTGTGTGGTGGAAGATACACAGGAGGGAAGGAGAGAAAGAAAATACCTTTCTGACCACCTGTAAACAACCAGTTCATGCCATGAAGCATGAGACTTGATTACTCAGAGCAAAGGAGAACACGTGGTCAATTTTTTTAAAACTAAATCCTTTTAACTGACAGAATATGGGAGAGCTGTCCATCCAAATCTGCTGAGCATCATACTGGCTATTTAAAAACTCATTTTAATTTAACATGAACAATTTTGAGCTTGTTTCTGAAGAGAGGCAACATGCATGATACTGGCCCACACAGAACATCATAACACAGTTTCTTCTACATTACTGGAGGAAAATATTGGACTTGTGTGTTTCTTATGCCCCTTGGACTAAAGAATTTTGTGGAAAAAAATCTGGTTTATATTTTAACTAATATTTTCTGTTCATTTTACCTACTCAGATGTAAATCCACTTAATTTAGAATATAAACAATATTTATTGTTACTGTATTATATATTGCTAGTTAAAAAATATTCAAATGTAAATATCCCCATTATTTCTTCTCAGCAAGAAAGAAGCAGTTTCTTGTATGACTCAATAGCAACAAAATAAAATTAACCAGGATGGCAGGCTCTTACCTATTATGAAGTAACTAGGACTTTATGGGTAGTAAGAGGACATAAATCAGTTCATTGATGCATTGCTACTGGAGGATTAAGAAATACCTGCCTCCTACATGATCACATTGTTGCCAGTGAGAGACTCTCTGGAAGGCATTTGGTATGGAGCTTTGTGGCTCTCCAGCTCTACTAAGTGATCTTGGCATGTCATCACACTTATTTCATGATATCATACCAGCACCTTGATGCAACATCAATACACAGTGTCAGGACATCTCAACAGCTCCAAAGATTCTCCTCTCCACAGCGCCCTTGGCTGCTTTAGAGCAATCCTGGTGACTGCAATGTGTTTGCTCAATATTTCTGCCTTCACTGCTCTGCCGAAGTCCATTAATGCAAGGAACATTCCTGCATTAAGAACTTCATTGTATTGGGCAGAGCAAGAGCAGTTCGGAACCACAGAACTCAACAAGAACCACACACATACACATATCTAAAGCTGCAAGCAGAGCATCTCATTAGTTTTTAGGGCAATGTAGTTACAGCGTTACTGTTATTTCTATCACGCACATAGGTGTGCAGGGTGCTGTATCATCGTATCTGAAAAATCAGCTCTTCGTAAGTGCCTAAATCCCACTGCCTCTCAGTGTCTGAAGTTCCTAAGTCCCTCCTGAAAAATAGGAATTCATATTTTCAAAAGTGCCTCAATCCCGTTGCTGTAAAGTCTTAGGAGAAAATTTTACCCACGGTCGTTCTCATGAAACTGAAGTTAGGCCAGGGGTGGACAACAATTTTTGCAGTGGAGCCACTTCACAAATTTTAGTATGAGATCCCGGGACAGCCCCAGAAAGGGCGAGGTCTGAGGTGGAAGGGGGCTGTTTCTTCTAGGTGCCATGTGGCCCTGCCCTGCCAGGAGTGCACTGCACTTAGAGGGAACTGCCAGCTGTTTTGAACAGATGGTGGTTCCCTCTAAGTGCTGTGCACCCCTGGTGGGGGAAGGAGACTTTGCACGCTCCTCCACCCTCAGGCCAACTGGGGCCTGGGAAGCACGCAAAGTCATTCGCTGTTCAAAATGGCTGGTGGCTCCCTCCTGGCACCGCGCGCCCTGGGCAGGGGGGAAGCAAGCCACCAGCTGCTTTGAACAGCGAATGTCTTTGCGCACTCCCCTTCCCCCAGGTCTCAACTGGCCTGGGGACAGGGCAGGGCAGGCTGCGGGCCACCTCCGGTCCGTGTGCAGTATCTTGCCCACTCCTGAGTTACGCCGAAGGCCACATCATGGTAGGGAAGGAAAGCATAATGGCCTAAACTTAAACACAATTTGCTGCAAAAAGGCAGGATACAGAGGTCTGTGTGGTGGATTTCTTATTATTTACATAGTTTTTTCCATTATATATGTTTTCTCACTCATGAATGCTGCCTCAAGTCTACCCTTTGTGTTTTTGCATTATGATACATTATACAAGCACACAGTTTTTTTCACAGCACCCTGTATCATTTAGTGCACAAGACAGACACAAAAGGCAGTGGAATTAAGATTGAACAGCCAACCATAAATGTGACATTTCTTAATTTTGGAGTGCTTCACTTGGCAACCAGGATATTGTTCTTTTAACATGCTCTTTATATAAAATACACAAGACACACATTATCTCTCAATGGATTAGTATTGACAAGCTTAGCAGGAGTGAATTATAAGGAGAGATTTGAATGGAGGTGGTATTGAACTTTACTTGTTGAGGACAAAATGATTGCTTTCCCCTTCTGAACAGTAGAATTCTACAAAACTGGGAGACTCAAAATGGAAAGAATCACAATTTTTATTTGTGAGAGCTCCCAGTATGTCCAACAAGTGAAAACTCCCTTTCACTTGTGCTAATCAGGAGATGTTCTTCTATTGCTCACATTTAGATTTGGGGGGAAATGGACTCCAGTCCACACTGCTGGAGTGTCTCTGCTTTGTTTAGCCATCCATCTACCGGCATACAATTCTTGTTCTAGAATCAGAAACTAACACCACTGTGGGAATTTTAGAACATGTCAGTAATGTGTCTCAGAGATCCACGTAGATGGAACTAGTGTCTTTGTAAATCTTATAGGACCCAGCACTCTACCCCGCAGGCAACTCACCAAGACCTCTGGTGTCACGACACTGCAGTGCTCATCGCAGAGGTGATGAGTTCAGGACCCCTTCACACACAAGGAAAGGTTACCTGAAAAAAGAAGAGGGAAGAGTTCAATCACAAGGAATCAAGCATACCCAAGCCCTTGGGCCCCTCCCTCAAAGTAGCCTCCCACGCCACAGAAATGAGACCAATCCTTTCTCTGAATAGCTGACAAGAGCGCCTAAGCTTAACACAGCCAGATTTGTTAGTGCTAAGAAACCCTTTCAGAAAAAAAATTGCAGAAAGGTTTGCAGTAAACAAATGCAGCAAGGGACAGCTTAGACCTGCTTTGGCACACCTCCAGTTCAGCTACATGGATTCCCATGAGCCCCAAGAACTGGCACAGTGCCCACATGAGCATTTTCCTTTTCCACCTAACCTGAAGGGTTTGCTTTCCCTTCACTCCATGAGCCCAGCTACCTGCGGCAACCCCTGCTCTTCAGTTATACTTGTCTCCAAGGCCAGACAGCCTGTCTGCCTATATGTGAATGAAAATGCAAATACGTCAGGCAAAGCTGGGTACTCTCTTCCATCAGTCAAAAGTATCAGACCAGCATCAGAATCAGAGACAAGTTAAGGCAGCTTCATCTATCGTTCCATCAGCCACCATTCCACTGCAAAACACCGCTCTACTTGTGGACAGCTATCCTTTTGAAAGTATTCCCGGCGTGGTATGCTGCAGTTTTGGTGGTACCTTTGAGTGTCAGACACTGCCAGTTATTTCTCAAAAATCACCGAAGAGGTCACTGTTGGACTAATTAACTCTACTCTCCCTACAGTCATTACTGAGTTGAACATCACATCAGTTAACGTCCAGGTCATGCGTAGAAACCATCTTAAACCACATCATCTAGCAAGTTTTACTTTAGCAAATGAAAACTTAAGATCCTGGATAGGGATGTAAAATCCCATTTAAAATGTTAACTAGTTAAACCATAAGTTTAACCAGTTAACTGGCTTGTTGCATTATGCCATGGGCCCAGCTGGGCTGGAGCACCATGGGTGGGGGTGGGGGGGGGGGGAGGGGCTGCTCCAGCCAGGCCATGTGCCAGTTAACTGGTTACTGGTAAGCATCACCTGGTATGGGTGATAGGGATGTAAGTGACTAGTCGCTCCCCCCTCCCCCACTGCCTCTCCCCTGCTGCTTCTATCGGAGATGGGGGAGGTGGAAGACAGAAGCCAGCGCTGGGGGAAGCTGGCTTAAAAGATGGTTCCCCCCAGCACCATCTCTGTAAGGGGCAGGGGAGGCAGGGGGTAACAGGGACTGGGCGTGAGTTGGGAATCAGCCAATTCCCAGCTCACGCCCAGTCCCAGACACTGTGCACCTCTGCTTTTTAAATGTATTAAGAGCCTCCCAGCTCTCAATACATTTAAAAATCAGAAGCACAAGGGGGTGGGGGGAGGCAGCATGACTTGGGACAGCTGATTCTCGGCTTGTGCAGGCTCCCCCCGCTGCGCCCAGCCTTTTGAAGGTATTTAAATGCTAACAGGTCACCCGTTTACATCCCTAATCCTGGAGCCCAATTCTACAGTCTATGGTAAATTCTGTGTCAAAGACGAAACACACAGAACCCCTGTTAGGCTTATTTTGTCTACCCACTCAATCCATTCTAACCTCCAAGAAACACCACTCTATTAACTTCAGTTTGAAGACATAATGAGCCTCTTACTATTTACACAGTGTGGTTAAAGCACAATTGGGAATCAAGAGACTTGGTTTTTATTCCCAGGTCTACCATGGGCTTCCTGTCTGACCCTAAGCAATTCTGTTAACCCACCCACCTATGAAACAGAGAACATGAATTGTGCTTTGAGGTTATATTCATTAAGAGCAATGAAAACGTGTATGTCTATAGCCCCTTCCTTCCAGTCACCCGGAAGTACCATCCATTCCCATTTGGCCGAAGCAGTATAGCAATATCTAACCCAACAAAGCCACCGTTCAAGTCAGCCAGCCCTAAAATAATGGAGTTGCACCCAGTCAATGGAACTAGCAATGTGATGGACTGTCCCTATAAGTCACACATACAAACAGCATCTGACAAGACAATGACTACCATAAACCATTTAATCAGGCAAAAACCTAGCCATAGCAATACCAACACAGCAACACCAACAACCCCAGTTATAATCCCCCCCAGGCCAAGCCATGCCAGCACAATGACACCTCTGTACCTAAGCAGCTATCCAAGGTAGCCCAAATTTACCTTTTCACATGAGAAGAGACAGGAACACTGACACAGACCGGGATGTGAGAAAACTCCTCAAGGGAGTGATTACAGATCTACTGCTTGAGACGTTCTACCTGACAAGAGGCTGGAAAAATGTAGTGTAAGGAATGGAATCCAAGGAAGGAGGGATTGACTAAATGTGACCCATCTCTAGCATCTAGGAAATAATCATCCATGTTACTGCAGCCCAGGCCAGAAGTAAAACCTTCCCTCCAAACTGGGTTTTTCTCCCTCAACAATTTTTGGACAATGTAAGTGTACTTATACACCTTTAATGGTGATGGATGGCTAGGCACTTGCAGACATTTATAATCAGACAGAAACTCCAGCAGGAAGAACTGTGGTTATCATCACTGATTAACTATTGTCCTTCCTCCGGCTTTGAAAACGCAAACATGAAGAGATGAAATAAAGACACCACACGTCAACCTGTGGCCTTGCTGAGATGCACGTGATAAAAGGGGAGACAAATTTTGTTCTTTCTATGGACACAAAATAATGTGCCTTTCCATTGTCTTTGTCTCTGCTGGCCTGAGAACAGGTATGTTGGCCACGTGCACTTTAGTTACCAGTGAGATTCCACTGATTGGCATTCTCTGGTCATTTTCATCACACACCACTCTCCATTTTTATTAAGTTCAGCACTCTTTACATACTGGCAGCCGGCCTATATTTATTAGTTTTTGATAAACCATTTTGAATACACTACATCAACGGGACAGCTTGAGAAACAAGGAAAAGGCAGGAAGTTAATTCAAAACTTTCAAGTATCAAACTTGCTTAAAAGTATATAAAAACAACAGCAAGTTGATAACTGGCATGTATGGAATAGGGATGTCAACGTGTAGACAACGACACGAATAACCAATAAGCCTGGATTTATCGGTTAATCCTATTGACTATACGCATTCCCTCCCACCCACTGCTGCCTCTGTATCAGAAGCAGCAAGGGGGAGAGCAGGAGCCGGCTTTTAAATCAGCTCCTGATGAGCACCGAATCTGTCTGTCCGCCCGCGCTCTGCCTCAGATAGAGAGGCAGCAGTGCGCAGAGGGGAGCAGGTGGGAACCAATACGGGCAAAGAGCCAGCTTTCAGCACATGCTGGCTCCGCAAACCCACCTCTCCCTCCCCCCTTGCTGTCTCCCTACAGAGGTTGGGGGGAGGGGAGCTGGCTGCTCTATGGCAGCAGCCCCAGTCCCCAGGGGGTCCGAGCTCCTCACAGACAGGGGCTGCTGCTGCCCCATGCTGCTCCCTCTTTATCAGAGACAGCACAGGTTGGGCAGATGGGAGCCAGTCTATGCAGAGAGCTGGTTTTTGAACTGCCTGCCACCCTGCACTGCTGCCTGTCAGAAAGGCAGCAGCGGGGGATGGAAGAGGGCTTCCCAGGAGTGGGGCCGGGAGCACACTGGGTGCTGGGCTGTGCCCAGGGACTACCAAATAGTCGTGTAACCACTAAAATTTTATGTGGTTACATGACTATTCAATTATACCCTAACATACCTAGTATGGTACACTAGACAGCATCACAATTCCTCGTGCAACGCAAGGGAGGGCATGGGCACAAAGGGCATCCGTTACTTTCCCCAGTTCTCCTGGACCCAAGTTTTGTCGCTCTCCTGTCAATTCTCTCCACTGCTCAAACTATGGTGCCCAAAACTAGTCACAGTACTTCAGTTGAAGTCTCATTTGTGCCAAATAAAGCAGAATAATTATCCCCCATATCTTACTTAGAACTTCTTGTTAATACACTCCAGAATATTAGCCTATTTTGTAGCTACAACATTTTATAACTCATTCAGTTTGTGATCTACCATGCCCACCAAATTCTTTTCTGCAGGACTACTCCCTAGGCTAGCAATGAGCAACCTAGGCTAGTGAGTGGGCCACAGGTGTTGATTTCAGATGAATTCTCTAATTTAAATCCAAGTCATTTTGAATTCTAATCCTGTCCTCCAGAATACTAGCAACCCCTCTTAGCCTCAGGTCATTTTGTAAACATATCTTCTACTCCGTTATCTACATCATTAATGAAAATACTGATGAGTACCTGACCCAGAACAGACTGCTGTGGAATCCCACTAAATATGCCCTCACTGTTTGACAGTGAGCCATTGAATAGAGTTTTTCTACCATTTGGGCACCTGCCTTATAGTCATTTAATCTAGACCAATTTCCCTACTTCGTTTGTGAGAACATAACGTGTGACTACATCAAAAACACTACTAAAAATCAAGATATTACATCTTCTAGGCCAGTAATTCTGTCAAAGAAGGAAACTGGTCTGGTTTGGCATGATTTGTTCTTGACTAATATATGCTGGCTAACACCCTCTGATCCTCTGTGCGCTTACAAATTGATGGTTTAACCTAGAGGTGAGGAACCTTTTTTGGGTTGGGGGCTGCTGACCCACAGAAAAATCAGTTGCGGGCCCACACACCAGTGAGAAGCAACCAAACCCTCACTGAAGTGGCCTGAGGGGGAGGGCAAGCCTCAGGGGCTGGATCAAGGCAAGCTGGGGGCTACATCCAGCCCCCAGGCCTTAGGTTCCTCACACCCCTGGTTTAACCATTTGATCCAGTATTTACAGAAGCAAAAGTTAGGCTGACTGGTTTATAACTCCCCACTATGTTTGCCCTTCTCTAGTCCTCTAGGACCTCACCTATCCTCCAGGAGTTCTTGAAATAAAACCATTAATGGTTCCAAGACTGCTTCAGTTAATTCCTTAAGTACCCTATGATGAGTTTTGCCAGACTGCTGACTTGACTACATCTAACTTATCTAAACATTCTTTAACCTGTTGTTTCCTTAGTCTAGCTTTTGTTCCTTCCCCCAGTTATTAATATTAATTGTATTAAGCATCCAGTCAGCATTAACATTTCAATCAAGACTGAAGCAAAACAGATATAAAACATCTCCGCTTTCTTGGTGTTGTCCATTAGCTCTTCTTTCCCTCTGGACAGTGAGCCAATTCGTTCCTTTGTCTTTCTCCTAATATATATTTGCAGAATCTATTCTTATAGTTTATCATCTTTCTTGGCGTAACTCATTCTGTGCCTTAGCCATTTCGGATTTTGTCTCCACATGCCCGCACTACTCTTTTGTACTCCTTTTAGCAATTTGTCCACATTTCCACTTAGTGATCTGAAAATCAAAAAGGATTCCCACAAAATTCCTGATGGAGCCATATTGGCCTCTTGCTATTCCTTCTCCTCCTTTCACATCTAGATAGTTCGCTATTATGCCAGCTCTCCTAAACCTTTTTTCCCTTTGCCTTCCTTTCCACAGGACCTTACCTGCCCATTCTCCGAGTCTGTTAAAAGTCAAATGTTTTGTTTAAAACTACCATATTCATGTGCCTCTTGTGGTGGGAAGACAACGGGCATGTGCACTATATGGGCCGCAATACAGTTCAGGAACCCTAATGTCACAAAGTTAGTTATTTCTGGGATGTTAGCAATATATATCACTCTGGGATATAATGCAGCAATAACCGCTCTCCAATCACAAGAGCACCATCAGTCGATTTACCAACATCACACTGGTTAGCTACCAACATGTAGCAGTCTACAGCAGATAGCTCTCAGATTGGCAGAGCCTCACCACCCTCATCTGATTGTCCTGGCACTAGAGTGTCAAGGCAAGCTGTTCACACTGCTCAGTGAACATAGCATTTTTCCTGAGGAAATGCTAAATCATCCCAGATCTGCATGCTTGTGGCCTTGTAAAGGCAACATAGGGGAAACCCATAGCTACTGCAACCCATATCGGCAGTCCCCACCTTGATGCCAGCATGTGGTCTTCAGGATATTCTCACCTAGACCCACAACTGCCTTTTCAGGGTCACTGCCAAAATGCTCTTCGTGGTATATCATGTCCTCCATCTACAGCCTGCTGCATTAACAGTGCCAAATGCAGGAACAGGTTGGATTCACCCACCAGTTGGATACACGTCTTGGCACAGCTGGAACAGACACAAGTGAGGAGCCTGAAGAGCCAGAAATACTTAAGCAGCAAGTTAAAAACTCTTCCACACAGGAGCTTGGGAAGGACAGACACGCTCTGTCACAAGACACTGAGAAACAGTTCCTAGAACAGCTCAACTCAGTGCAATTCTAAGAAACCATGGGACACATCCCCAGAAATATTATCACCTCACCTGGATTACTATAGCACCAGTGTGGAAGCACCTAGATGAGTATGAATCAAGGCTAGTTCCACAGTGTGAAGGCTGGCAGGTGGGCTTGGATTAGCCAGATACCCAGACTCAGGTACACTCTGGAGTGAAGAAATACCTTTTGCCTTTCTTCTAATTCACGTTCCTCACCCCTTCCCTGCTGTTCTTCCTGTGTGTGTAGAGGCATTCATAAGAAGGCCAATCTTTCCTCCTTCCTAGAATCCATTCAGAGCAGATGAGATGGCTGGAATTCCCATAGCCACCCCTATCCCTGAGTGATCCCAAGGTACTGATGCCACATAATGCAAACTGAAAGCGTAATGATAAGTATGAGCACTATATATGTGCATCTGATGAAGTGGGTCTTTGCCCATGAAAGCTTATGCTCCAATAAACCTGTTAGTCTATAAGGTGCCACAGGACAGCTCGTCGCTATGTGCACTATAATATTCGTAAGGTAACAAATCCATTCCCCTACAAGTGTCTCTTCGCTGCTCATTTTCTCATCTCTTCAAGCCATTTGCCTGAGTTTTCCCATCATGTACTGCCATGTACACATTCCAAATATTTTCTCTTTCATGAAATGCCTGAGAGAACACAGCCATGGATTCAACCACTCCAGCTGTGCATGGTGATGTATTGGTGGCAGTGAGGCAGGAAGGTTTGGATGGAACAGGAAGTCCAGCACAATCATCACAGGATTGAAAGCTTGGTTATTATTATAATGTCAACGTGTGTGCTAGATGCTGTGTGGCACAGCAGAAAGATTGGGTCCCTGTTCCTGAAACTCCACACATGGGGAACCTTGTTTATTACAGCAAGACTTCTCACAAGCTCAAGAATTTGCCCATATGTAATTTTAGATGCAACAAAACAGGTGGAGGTGCCAAACAGTAGGGTGGATATGGTGTAAGGTAGGCCAAAGGAGAGGGCAATAAGATCATGCATTTACTAACCGTAGGTATGTGCACAGCTTGACAGTGCAAAAGAGCCTGTTCTATTTTATTTTAAAATAAAGTGAGTACTAATTATTTTCTGCATGTTTTCCTCTAATTTTCTAATTACAGTAATACTATTGGTAATATAATTCAAAGATGTTGTTTGCAATAGCAGGTAAGATTTTTCAAACATTTTTAAAGACTTTGACCCATTGCATTATCACATCCACAATGTGCTCACACTCTCTCCCAGCAACCACTGAGGAAGTTTAACTGCTCCAGAAGCCACCTACAGTACAACTACACAGCCAGTCTCAGAGCCTGTGGGTCAACTGACTTCTGTTTGTGCTGCAAGGCTAAAAGTAGGGCTGAGCCCAGGCTCTGAGATCCAGGAATGAGCGACTGGGTCCCAGAGCCTGGGCTGCAGTCTTAGCCCAAACAGCTACATTGCTATTTTTTTAGCCCAAGTCAGCTCACCCAGGTTCTGCACACTCAGCTTCAAAGGTGGTGGTTGTTTTGGCTGTGCAGAAGCATTGTATGCATTTGCAAGCCAGGCTACAATACACGCACATCATGTCTGCACCAAGGAAGTTCTGCAAACATGTCCCATTATCACTAACACCATTTCAGCGCTACCAGTATTAGTAGTTTGAAACCCAGGAGCAGACAGGTAGCTGCTAGTATTTTAGGCCCAGGGTCAGCTAACCATCCTAAATACATCAGCCTTAATGGACTTTGGTTGCTGCCAATGCTGCTGACATCAAACAGGAAAATCTTTGCTACATTTCTCTAGTGCAGACAGGGCCTCTGTAGCTTAATAAATTATGTCTGCAGCTCAAAGTTAATGCCAGTCAACACAATAGGCAGATGTTCAGTAGATAATTCTATCTTCAAAGAGCAGGTCTTCTAGAGTTAGGAGCTATGCAAATATGTTGCCTATGCAGGCTTCCACATTTTTGCCTCCGAATTCTAGCTACTCCTTCATGATGCGGAAAGAAAACAGGCTTGAAGCCAGTAAGTGACACCCACCTCACCCCACCCCACCGCCAAAAAAAAGGAAGTCACTCACCAGACTAAAAGATATGTAATGTTTCAGCTCAAAACTTCAGGACAAGTCAGAACTACATGGAAATGAGAAGAAGCCATCATCTCAAACATGAAATATTGTTAGGAACCTAGAGTCAATGGATCAGAATAGGGCAGTGATGCTCAACCTTATTACACAGAAGGTCACAAACTCAAGCATAGTCTTGTGTGGGGCAAACGGACTCTACCTATTTTAGTTAAGATTTAAAGTCATTTGTATTGATTTCTATTTCATGTTCAGCTTGTTTTGTTATGTATTTAGATAAAAACAACCTATGTACAATATTGTCTATTTACACACTTATACAACATGACAACAAAATGCTAATGAATCGGCTGTTAGTATATGGTGTTGAAGCAGGCTGCAGGCTTTATGAAACGCTCTAGTCGGCAGCAAGCAGCCCATGTATCACAGGTTTGACACCCCTTGAATAGGGGATGTGAGAGTGAGAATGACTGAAGTGAAGCAGCCTTCTTCCTCAGTATACAAAAGCAGTGCATTGTTTAACCAGAAGGAATGAGGCACTTATCCTCCAGGTATGGAAAGTGGCATGTACCTTTTCTATTCATTTTGCAGTCCATCACTATGTTTCTAGAATGAAAGATATGACTGAGTTTGCAGACACAGCACATCAAGCTGTGATCTTGTCATCTCTTGTAAACCACAGAGAGGGATGGGTCAGCTTGTGGACAGACCTCCTCCTTGGCTTTCTTTGGAAATGTTTCAGGAGGTGATAGGGACAATTAATTACTGAAACAGTGGCTCAGGTAGTGATTAGCAAGTAGTCGACTACTCAGATAAGCCTAGGCTTACCGGGTAGTCGAGTCAATGCCTCGACTACTCGCCTTTATGGATGTAATAGTGTAGTCGATTAACTGATTACCAAAGCTTATCTGTTAATGCTATAAACTACACGCATTTCCCCCCAACTACATCAGTACATTTTTTTGCAGGTTGGCCAGCAGCCCGGCTCAGTCCTGGCTCTCACCAGGTCTGGGACCTACCCCCATTACGGCTCCGCATTTCAAGTGTATTAGGAGCCAGACGGGCGGGCAGGCAGCCCAGCTCAGTTCCACCTCGCGCTGAGTCTGGGAGCTTAGCCACCCCACCCCTCCCAGACAGGAGCTACTGCCACCCCACACTACTGCCTCTGTATCAGAGGCAGCAGTGCGGAGTGGCAGGGGGCTCCTCGGGAGTGGGGCCAGAGCACACTAGCTGCTGGACCTGCCCCCAGAGACTATTCTATAGTTGAATAACCAATCAGAATTCATTAGGTTAATCGACTATTCAATTAACGATATTTAACATCCCTACTCCCTATCAGAGGCAGCAAAGGGGTGGGGAAGAAGGAGCCAGTGCTGGGGGGAGTCAGCTTAAAAGCCAGTTCCCCCCAGCACCTTCTCCACAGTGCCACCTCCCCCTCACCCCCTGCTCTGCTGCCTCTATCAACCTTAACTGACACAAAAATGCAGTGTTATTGTATGAAGTGAACAAATTGTCGACTAGACGATTAACCGATAAGCCAAAGGCAGGGGAGGCTGCCGTGAAGGGCAGAGGCTGCTCCACGGAAGCAGACCCTGTCCATGGCCAGTCCTAGCCATTGTGCACAGGGGCTGCTCTGGCAGGAGCTCTTGTCTGCAGGGGGGTCCTAGCTCCCCACTGGGACCCCCCCCCCCGCAGACAGTGGCTGCTGGACCCAGTATGAGCAAGCCCAGCTCAGACCCAGCTTGCACCAGCTCCAGGACCTACCCCCCGCTGTGGCTCAGCAGTTTAAATGTAATAGGAGCCGGACTGCCTGCCCACCACCTGCTCTTACTACATTTAAACTGCAGCAGGGAGTAATTCCCTTATCAACTAACTGTGCAGTCGATAGAAAATCAGCCTCTGATTAGCAGGGGTCTGGTAAATGTTGCCAAACCCATTTTATCTGACCAAAGTGAGGAGAGTTCTTTCAGAGCTTCTTGAGTGGCAGCTACATTTCAGTGATAGAACACAGTGACCCTTACATATTCAGTTAAAAAATTACACACTGAGAACATTAGGGTTGCAAGGATTCAACCCTGTGTGCATATAAATGATATAGTCCTGAATGATCCCAGATTTTCTCAAACTGCATTATGTGTCAGTTGCTCAATATCTAACAAATCTTAAAGCAGGCAACAAGTTAAGGATCCCAATGGTACGTACCGTGTACTCTTCTCTGCTACCCCTATCCACAGACACACACCTCCTTAGTAGTGGAGTCACTGTACTGGAACCTGAACAGTAGGAATGACAGCCTCCGATCACTACCTTCCCCAAATTTTACCTAGCTCCATCACAAGCGGACCTGACAACCCCCAACTCTCACTTCCAGAACCCTCCTACACAGTTCTGTAAAGTAACACATTCAGATTTGGGGAACACTGCTGAAAAGCTAGCACCCCTGCATGGGGCAGTCAAAAGTATGGTACATTCTATGATTTATGATGGTTATACTATGGGTGAAGTGTGTGTCAGGAGAGAGGCCTATTACTGATAGTCTTAACAAAACCTAAAAAAGCAAGGGAACAAGATATTAAGTATGCACAGAGCAACCTTAATTGACACAAAAATGCAGTGTTATTGTATGTAGGGATGTGAACAAGTAGTCGACTAGATGACTGATTAACTGATAAGCCTAGGCTTATTGATTAATCTAGTCAACTGCTCGCATTCCTCCCCCACCCCGCTGCCTTTGTATCAGAAGCAGCAAGGGGGGGGGGAGCAGGAGCCAGTGCTGGGGGGAGCCAGCTTAAAAGCCAGTTCCCCACTGGACCATCTCCGTGGGGGGGAGGACAGAGATGCAAGGACTGAGCAGGAGCAAGGACTGAGCAGTCCCGGCTTGTGCCGGGTCCCAGACCCTGCGCCTCTGCTTTTTAAATGTAGTAAGAGCCACTAAGCTCTTACCACATTTAAAAGGCAGAGTCGCAGCAGTGTGGGACCTGGTGCAAGCTGGGACAGATGAGTGTCGGTTCACACAGAGTCCCAGACACGGCAACTCCGCTTTTTAAATGTAGTAAGAACTTGGTGGCACTTACTACATTTAAAACGCAGAGTAATAGCAAACCCCCTTATCGACTAATCGACTACTTGATTAGCTTACTAACCGCTATTTAACATCCCTAAGCAAAACCTGAAGTGCTTCGAAGTATCAACTTTATGGCATACACAGAATGCTATTTTCAAAGGCAAGTCAAAACTAGTTTTACGGGAATATTCATGGGTATTTCTGCACAATGATGGTGCTATTTCCGACAATTTCAACTGTCTATCCGCAACCGCAAAAAGGTCTTAAGATTTTGTTTTTAAAAAGAGAAAGAATACTTCCTTCTCCTCAAAAGAAGTTTAACCGCTTTGTCTCAAAATTCTCCACCACCCCCAACATAAAACAACAAAAAGCCTAGAAAATGTCAACTCACCAGTTGGAATTTTTGAAGACTAGCAAACTACTCTAGAGGTTGCTTCATCTTTTCCGTTGTAACAGTACACAGAGGTTTTTACTGTTTCACCTATGAAATAAAGCTGTCTTTTCATCAACCAGGAAAACAAACACTCCTCATTAACCCTCAAACACACCCAATTATGTATGTAGATAAATATTAATAACTGTTGAAGACAAACGGGGATATGAAAAACACTTGTCTAAGATCATTCAACAAATTTCAGTATCTGCACAGCCCAGTCTGTAAAACAGGCATCAGAGCTAGCTGTTATGCAGTGCTTTCCATTTCTAAGTGGCCTAAAATATATAAATCATTAAAGTAATTAATGCTCTGGCACTAGGATTTTCTCATCTGTAGAATTCAAAGCACTTGATAAAAAGGGGGAACGTACTAGTTGCTCCATTTTACAGAGAGCATAACTAAGCACGCACATTTAAGACATGTTTTCTGGGGCACTGTGGTCTACTGCAGCGGCTCTCAACCAGGGATCCTTTCAGGAGGGCTGAAGAAACCCAGTCTCCCAAGCCTCAGCACCACCCCTCTCCCCTGCAGGGAGGAAGCCATAAGTGGGACAGGACTGAAGCCCCAAGCTCTTTTTCTCCCCTGTCTTCCCAAGCCAGGAACAGCAGGCAAAAACTTTGAGCCTATGAGTTGAGGGGGCATGAGGGTGTGGCCTGCCCAGAGGGGGGCAGTCCTGGGGACAGCTCCACCTCTCACTCTCCCCCAGCCCTCTGATCAGGTACTAGGCAGGAAGCCAGAGTCAGACAGCGCAGGGCAGCTGCTCTTCTGGTTGATGTACCATGGAGTGGGGAGCTGTGGCATTCCCTCCATCTGCTGCTGGTGCCTGGGGTTTTGGCTGCTCAGCTCCCAGTCCCCTCTGACTACTAACACAGCTGGTCAGAACTGCCTGCTGAGTCCCTCCTATCCAGACCCCACTAGCCCTCATCCCCCTAAAGCAGAAGTTCCTATCCCTGACCCTGTTCCCTGAATCCTTACTCCCACACCTTCGCTGGGACCCAGAGTTGTTCTAACATTTTGAGGGTGGCTTCATAAAGAAACCGTTTGAGAACCCCTTGTCAAGTGGATAAAACACAAGCACCAACCTGGCTGGAATGGCCAAGGTAACTGTCTTAGATACATCTCTCAAGGCCCCATCCAGCTCTTCATTTCTAAGATTCTATATTACAGGAGTTCTGGATTATAGTCCCAGCATTACTACAACTTTCCTATGTAACTAAGTAATAGTCTCTGGGCCTCACTAACCAAGTGAGTGTGTCATGAAGTACAGAGAACTAAGACCAGCCAAATGAAAGAGATGGGCCAAGTATTTAGGACTTCCTGGCTCTACATTTAAAGTCCTGCAAACCCGCAGATATCCACAGGCCTCTGTGGATACAAAATTTGTATCTGGAACCCCGCAAATTGCAGATATCCATTTTATATCTGTGGCTCATTTTTGCGGATACATATGCAGATGTGGATACCCGCGCAAGGCTCTATCCACATTCCCTCATGCAGGTTAAGGAGACATTTTGGGGACACAATCAGAAACCTTTTCACCAGGCCTATAGCTTCCTGAAACATATGGAAATGGAACAAAGCCAGTACAGAATATTCCAAAGTTTTAAGAAAAGTTGAGTGCATAGCTAATTTAGCTACATCTGCACTGCAGCTGCTCTGAACTTCACAGGGATTGAAGCACGGGCTTTACTCAATATGAAGTTGCTACACATATAGTGAAGTTTATTACAGCCCTTTAGAACACTGGTAAGAAGTGCTTTATTTTCCAAGACAAGAAAGCACCCAATTTTTGTTAAATGCTTAAAGGAACTGTCCCTCAAAAGAGGGCATTTCTTTGCCAAGTTTCAGTCCCATGGGTTTTGCAAGAAATTTTGAAATAATTTTGTAAAAAAAGTGCTTTTCCATTCTCCTGCCTCTCAAGAACAGTTGATTATTTCTTTAAGCTTGAGCAGAAACAAAGTCAAACTGCTCCACTTTTTCCCACAACCTCCCTGACAGAAACCAAGCCTGAAAATGTTCAGTTTTGCAATTAGAAGTTGTGTTTAGAACAGAGAGCTCTGAACAGAAATATGTAGGCTACCTTAATTAGACACGTGACTCTCCCGCTATAATTTGTAAATTTAGTGGCAAAATTTGCAGAGTATTTTTGAGAATCTTCTGCAATTAGAGTTATGTACCCATTTGATCATAATCTTTACTGTATTTAGGATTGCAAAAGCAAGCAGAATGTTCCACAAAAAGGTGTGCAGAAAGCAAACTGAGTGTTTACATGGAAACATTCTCCTCACCAAAGGCAGCAGTTTAAGACCCCAGAGTGAACATAATAATTATCACAGTGGACCAGTTGTCCAGCATCATCTTCAACAGTGGCTAGCACCAACTGTTACAGATGATTATAAGAATTATGCAGCCACAAATATGGAAAAATCTGTCCCCCGTTTACATTTCATTTTGATTTCTAACAGAGATTGGCTTAGCACCTAGGTTAGTAGCCCTCCCCCCCCCCCCCCCCCCAAAAAAAAAAAAAAAAAAAAAAAAGGTCAATTACAACTACTCTGGATATTCTTGATAGCCATATAAATATCCAAACCCTTTTTTATTCTTAAATTCTTGACCTCAACAACTTTGTGACAATGAGTCCTACAGCTTAACTACAATTGCACCAAATATTCCACATGCAGGCAGCATAAAAGCTTTTCCATCATTAAAACTGTAAACAAATTTCTGTTGTAAGTCCTATTTTTTCCCTCTCTTTAAAAATCAACCAATAAAGTGTTCACCCTTTGAGCCATGTGCATCCATTGTGTGACCAAAGGATATATTTTAGCAAAATGTGACGCAAATTGAAAAGCGGTGTGAGCTAGGGAAGTTGGAAAATTAAGGTGTAAATAATATTTGGCAAGTTTGGCAGGTTCTTAAAACAAAGCAAAAGAATTATCCCTCCAAGAAAAGTCTCCAAAGGGTATAATATGGATTTTTCTTTTGTTTACATTAAACAAAACAGTAAGATTGAAGCAAAGATTCAGGCCACACAATTCCTTCTGCCTATCACACACAACTTGCCCCCAGAACCTCAGTTTAATGCACTCATCTCTGTAGCAGAACTCAAACTCCACAGGGACTCAGAGATGATCATAAGGAAGGACTCTAAGTCCTTAGCAAGTCTGCTTGGGTTAAAGGATTTCCTATCTATGGAAATAGACCAGACCTTATTGAAGCACAGGCTTGCAAAAAGGCCAAGGCCAAGCCAATGAAGCTGAAGGATTTTAAGGCTGCTTGCATTCCTCTAAAGAAATACTAATGCAATTTTAGCAAGTGAAACACCAAGGCCATGTCTGCACTACACACTTCTGCTAGCAGAGCTATACTGGTGAGGGGTACAAAGAGGTGGGATCCTAGACAAAACGTACCAGCACAAAACCCTAGTGTAAATGCCAAAATTGTGCTTTTGCTAATATAGTTTATTTTGCATGGGGTTGGAATAAGCTAATATTGCTAATGTGCAGCTTTGACGGTATTAGCTGCATCCACACTAGGAGTGCTTTGCCAATATAGCACATCAGTACTCGTACACAGGAAACCCGAGTTGCGACCCCCTACACTTACAACTATTTTTTAAGGTGTGGAAGGGGCCGAAAACCCCCGACTCACATCTTTGGCCCGCATTTACGACTGTGCACGGTGCCTATCGTCAATGAAGGTTTGAGTTACAACGCCCCCAATTTGCGACGCTTCCCCGAGAACCAGTCACGTTGCACATCGGGGGTCACCTGTACTAGTAAGCCACTCCTAGTGTAGGCAAGGTCCAAGGAACATCTGTTAACATAGGACATAAATTTGCATATTTGGTCAAAGACTGGTCAGGTCTACACTCATAAGTTAACTCAGCCTAGTGATGTCACTCAGGGATGTGAAAAATCCAAACCCTTGAGCAACATAATGAAGACGACCTAACCAATGGTGTAAACCGTGCTAGAATTCTGCTAACCAGTGACAGTATCTTGGGGAAGTGGGTTAACTACTATACCAATGGGAGAACAGCTTCATCACTGCAGCGAGCGTCTATACATAAAACGCTACAGTGGCACACCTACAGTTGGGAACCCTAAGGATTTCCATATGTAGAGGGTACCAAATTTTTACCCCTGACTTTGTTTCTCACACACATCCTAAAGAAAATCCTACATCCTTCCCACCCCATTCCCGCCAAAAAGAGACAATCAAAGACTCTTAGGTTTGAAAACATGCATCAATAAATTAAGAGGAAAACCTTTAAAAAAAATTTACAAAGACAAATATGACTAAAGCCAGGAAGTTAGAGAGTAAGCCTTTAGAATTTGGAAATTCCATTTTAATCCTCTATAGAACTTATGTTTCTATAAATATGAATCCCATAACTAGCTGTTATTTTAAATACTGCATTCATTTGTGGTTCATCTGAATTGACCAGAATACATAGGATTTAAAGGTGATTTGCAAAGGAGAAAAAAAAAAGGGAGTTTGTACACTTTGTTTCTTTATTATGAGAAAAGGAGACCTGGAAGAGGATTTAATATAAAGCATTTTTCCTTACTTTTTACATTAGGAATTCAAGTCCTGCCTAGTCTAGAAGATTATGTTGACTGTGAACAATTAAATTATAAGCTCACAAGAGCTGAGTGAAATACTAGGTCTACACTAGAAAAGATTTGCCAGCATAGTCATACTGGCAAACACTCCCAGCGAAGAGGCAGCAAACAGCAACAAAAAAAAATTTAATTTTGGCGCACAACAGTTTATATAATTTCCAAATTACATTAACTATACTAGCAAAAACACTTATGCTGGTTAACTGTGTCTATAGCAGAGACTTTGAAAATACAGGAAAACCCTCCACATCCCTAACTGATGTTGATATCCCAGCAAATGCATAGTAGAGCAGACCAAAGATGAGCAATTGAGAGGGAGGGGTTTTTAGTTAATTGTTTAAAAAAAACATTGGGGTTTTTTTTTTTTGGTTCAGTTTTGTTCACACTTGTTTAACTTTAATGATTAACGTTTTGTATAAAGAAGGTCTTTGTTAAAGATTCAACTTCTCCACCCCTTCATTTAAGGTGTTAAGAGTTAACAAAAATGCTGAGAACCAACCCCACCCCATAACAAGTCTTCCAACAAAGTCTTGAAACCCAAGCCTGACATTCCTGATACTTCCAAGTTTAAAAAAAAAAAACAAGCTGATGTTTTGTTTGTTTTGCTAGGGAGGTGGGAGCATATACAGGAGAAAGACCCTTTATACATACAGAGCACAGCAAAAAGCAAGTACTCACACTCAGTTTACAATCTCTGACCTAATAGTTTTATATCACCAAACCAACTACCATAGATCTTATTTCTTGAAACTATCTACTGTAGGTAATAGGTGCAAGTGAACTGGCACGGAACAGTTTAGTTGCTTATATAGACAAGACAAAAAAAAAAATCTATCTATATATGTTCCTGTGTGAAAATTACCAATACCTGTTGTCAGCTATAGCAGTTTTTTCCCCCCAAGATAGACAAGAGTCTAACTGCAGGACTACTAACATGAAGTAGAAGCAGTGTGGAGATGAATGGAGCTATAATTAATGCAGCCTTGGGGATGTTAACCCTACATTTCCATACTTTCCTGCATGTTTTTTGATTAACTTAAGTGTTTTCTGGCATTCAATTGTTTTCACGCTATTTTAAAACACCACATACCAAAGGTCACTTGTTTACAAAAGTGAAATAGTTATTCATTTCTCTTTTTCCTCTTCTTAACTTTGTCCATTCGAGAGTACTGTGCATATAGTCAGTTTTCTGGGATGTTTGTGTGGATCTTTCATGTCTTTCACACAGCAACCTGTGAGAGAACCACCTTTTTCAGAATAGGAAAAGCGTGACTGTAAACCCCAACCCCCCAAAATTGCTAGGATGGATGTGTAGTACCTGCCTCCCTTTCCTAAAACTAATATCTGACTGACTAATAATTAGAGAATTTACAATGAAAAGCCCCGTGCAGGCATGACCATCCTCCCCCCACCCTGCTCCCAAACCAGTTTGAACACTTATCACCACCAAGAAGCGGCAGTTTCTTCCCAAGAAAGAGTCAAAGGAGCAAGTCTTCTCCTCTTTCATAAGAGGTGGTGGAATAGTAGATTATGTTCCAAGACAATGTATTAAGTTGGGGGAGGGGGGGCACTGCATGTTGCACATTTACTCTGAAAGTGCTAAGCTTTCTCTACAATACAATCTTCCTGATCTGATGGGCATTTAAATTATTCCATGATCGACTCCCTAGTGCACATCTCTATCACCACTACCACATACAAAAATAATTTCCTGACCATAACTCTTTCCCTATCCCATACTTCCTAATCTGAACCCAGAACAGGCTCTCTGATCACCTCTCACTTCAACCACTTGATCACCCACCATCTTTTTAAGGTACCAATCATCCCCCAGGATCCATCCCCTAACTATACCATCTATAGCCCCAATTCTTGACTCTTCCCACCTGTGACCTCATGTAAATTACCCTATAGTGACCTCTCAAGCAGCCTCTTCCTCCAAACGCCTCATCAATGGACACGTTTGTACCCATAACTCTCATGGGTGGAGAATGAGGGTCACCCAAAAAGTGGCTTCTCCCCCAACAACCTCCTATGCGGCATTCCCTCCACATCCCTCCCAACAATAAATCCTTCCTTCTCTCTTCCCAACTCCCTGGGGGGTGGCGGGCGGGGGGGGGGGGAGACTGGGAGGTTTCCCCTGGACTTTGCTACTCCCTTGCTCCAGCCCCATGCCTCCCCTGGCAAGCAGCACCTGCTCCCCCCTTGCACTTAGGAGAGGGCACCTCTCTGCGTGGACGCCCCAACCTGGTGCCTCCCTCTGATCCACGCGGACCCCGCGAGCCTCTGCCCAGCCCCAAACTCTGAAACTTTCCCCAAGGCGGGCGCGCGGCTGAGCCCCGCCGGGACCCGATCCCCCGCGGCCGCAGGCAGCACGCGGACCCCGCTCCCGCACACACGCGCACAGCGCCACTTACCGAGCGGCGCCGGGCGGGAGGGGAGGGGAGGGGGCAGGTCTCAGGAGCGGGCGGGAGGGGGTGGCGCAGCGTCTCCCCACCGCGGCGGCGGCAGCGGCTCCATTCCCCTCCCGCAAACACACACAGGCTCCATTGTCCGCCAGCGCGCCCCCTCCGCGCACTTGGTACGGCCCGTCGTTCACTCCCTCCCCTCATTCCAGCTAGACGAATGGTACCACCCGTCGCCCCCCCCCCCCCCTGCCCCGCCCCGGCAATGGTACTGTCCCCTACTTACTCCGGCGATGGTGCCTCCTGGTCTCAACCCCGCCCCGGGAATGGTACTATCCCAGAGGAGGAGACTGTACATTTCTTTCCCCCCTCCCCCCTCTTCCAAACAATGGTATCGACCGGTTTCTTAAAGAGGCAGGCCTGAATCAATAAGCCCTTTCCGCGCCTGCACGCAGTGCCGCCCTTACATTCCCCCATTCAGCTTGGTACCTCCCCCTCAATTAACATAGCTCGTCCCTCGCCTCGCGGGGACACCACCCCCACCTTTCCCCTTTAAAGAGACAGACGCCCGATTGTGCGCCTTAAAGGGACACTCCCCCCAGCGCCTCCCTCTCGCTGCCCCTTTCCTAGCGCCCACTGGCCACCTCTCCCCGCCCCCCCCCCGCGGCGAACCAGGTGAAAGCCCGGCCGCGCGCCGCCCCACTGCAGAGCCCCAGCAGGCCCCGGTCACGCTGCGCCCGGCGCTGCCCAGAGCGCGGCCGCCCGACCCGGCCGGGGGGAGCGACGCGCGTCCCCGCCCAGCCCCACGGCCCCGGGGGCGCGAGGCAGCGCGGCGGGGAAGGAGCCTGCACCCCGCTGCTGGGGCAGGGGTCGGCGCCCAATCCCCCCCCCCCCCGGTGTGTGTGTGTGCGGGGGGGGGGGGGATCAATTGTCTCGGGCAGCAATTGCCCCGCAGCGCCCAGCTCGCAAGGCGCCGGGGGTAGCGAGGCGGGAGCCGGTCTGCGTGCTCACCTGCCAAGGCCCGGCCCGGACAGAGCCGCTCTGGTCCGCACAGACTCTGCCACAATGGATACTCCTGCCTGCCTGCACCGTGGGGGCAGAACCAGAGCTGTCAGTCACTGGCAGCAGGAGGATGCCCGGCCTCCCTGAAGTTTCCTCCACTTGCAAGTAACTTCCCCAGCCAGGATCAGTCCCATCTGGTTTCCGAAATCACCGATGGGGAGAACTGTGATTTGAAAGGCGGGGGGGGGGGGGGTGCAATTTCATTTTCCCCTCCAGAGGCTCTGCACACAGAGAGAGAGAGAGAGACAGGAAACGCTGCTCTGCCCAGGACAGAAGTTGATTTTCATTCGTAAGTTAGGCTGATGTGCGTTCCTTCGAGTTTCTTTACTAAAGCCCCGTTAGACATGCTGACTGTCAAGACCAGAATGGATCTGTTCTACATGGAAGGCATAGTGCTCCATAAATCACTGTGTTCCAGCCAGTGGATGGATCTCTTTTTGGTTGCTAGTCCCTGGATTGAATCATGTCCCGGACTAGCTCTCTCAATTACTCCTGGCTTGCTTCTGACATATGAATCCCTCTTTCTGGTTAACTAATAGATAGAGTGATGGTCTCCCTTTCTCCCCTTCAAAAAAATCTGATTCTCTGCCTTTACCAGTTGGGGTAATGGCCAGTGGACGTTACATTCCTGCAATAAATAGGAAGAGTGAGATGCAGAGGAGATAACAGGAATTAAAGGGTAGGATTCCCATGAACTCTGGGGTCACTGATGCATGTCTATGTATGAGATCAGCACTCTCAGTAGGATGCTCTAACAACTAGATTTTTGTTTCTGTGACAAAGTAAGCAGGGAAGCCAAGCACTGAGGATTATTCACCATGTTGCATCCATAAAGGTGAGACTAGAAACCAAGGGCTAATATTTATTTCCCCTTTAGATGCTTGTCCCTAGGGTCATGCTTCAGTGGAGAGATGAAAGTGGTCTCAGACTTTACCTCCACAAATATTTCAACTGGAGGGTGATCACTGGGCTCTTAGAGGCCAGACTTACTGTCAGTCTCTTCTGGGTCTCTCAGATAAAGTACTGGGGTTCAAGAATGGACTTTGCAGAGGATCTATACATCTTTTTACTGTATGGGGTACACCTGGCCCCAGCAAAGTATGTAATTAGGGAATTCCTGGGAGGAAGGAGATGGGAAACTGGGCCCAAAGGTCTCTTAATTACACTCTCCAGAAACACCAGTGTCTAAGCTCTGTCCAGTACCCTCCATTTGTAACTCACAGGGAAGCAGACAAGAAAGAGGTGGCGGAGATCCACAATCAGATTTCAGTGACTGGGACGCACTGTGCCACAGAGCCAGTGCTGGGGGAAACTGGCTTTTAAACCAGCTCCCTCCAGCACCAACTCCTGTTCTCCCCCCACTTTGCTGCCTCTGATACAGAGGCAACAAGGGAGGGAATGCAAGTAGTAGAGAAGATTAACCAATAAGCCTAGGCTTATTGGTTAATCGTACACTTGACTGTTCATTTATATCCCTACAAGCCAGTGCTTTCTTCCTCATGCTAAAAGTCTAGAGATCCATTGCAATAGGACTAGGTACTTCAGCCTAATGGAAGCCAACCTAGACCTGCCAGTCACTGGCTGCATGGGAATGCCCCTCCCCCCAGAAGTTTTCTTTGCCTTCTTGCTGCAGAGCTTGTCTGAGGAAGACTGACTCCAAACTTGGTATCATATTACTGACTAAATTTGTTTCAACAATATGTCAGTCTAATTCCCAGTCATGTCCCAGGGCTGCATTTGCCTTTTGCCGGTAGTGCCCCCTTAGCTCTGCTTCCCTGCTGAGATGTTTGCAACACCTGGTGCCCTTGCAGGCTCCAAGAAACAAGCTAGGCTGAGAAAGCCAGAGGGTAAAGGGAGGACCAGTTTCCTCCCCTCCCCTCCCCCACTTTGAGTGTCTTATTGGAAAGCTTGGCCAGCTTTGTAGGCGGATAAGTTTCCCTCTCATAGACCAGCAAGGGTGGCATTGTTTCTTTGGCATGAATGGACAAAGACATGGAGGATTGGATGGGATTTTTAAACCAACTCCTCTGGCAGACCAGCTCCCACCTGACACCCCACACTACTGCCTCTAATACAGAGGCAGCAGTGCAGGTTGGCAGGGGGCTCCTCAGCAGTGGAGCCAGAACACACTGGCTGTTGGCCCTGCCCCCAGGGACTACAGAATAGTCAAGTAACTGATAAGAATTCATGTGGTTACTCAGCTATTCTATTACCCGCTATCTACATCCCTACTGGGTTGTACAACATTCCACAACTACAGTAGATTAGAAGGAATGGACAAAAATGATCAATAAACACAACCAATCAACCCCCAAAGTACTGGAAAGCCCCATCCTGAGCAAACACTTGTTGTTTGGGGGATTACATGCTAATGCAACTTGAAACTCTTTTTGTGGCCAGTGTTTTGAAGGTTTGCACTCCTTCCATTCTGGGGATCCTTTTGAGAAAGACACAGATCCTCACAAAGACCCACCTCCCCTCCAATACACTAATTTCCCTCCACCATTCCCACAAAAAAGTTCTCAAAATATTTAATCCTGTACATCATAAGAAGAGCACTGACCACAGTGGCTATATTGCATCTATTAAGAGAAATTCAATTTTTGGCACTGTCACTCTTTTGCAACATTTGAATGAAGACTGTCATGCCAATAAAGTGTAAGTGTATTAAAATTTAGGACTTTCTGTCCCTTCCTCACTTTTCAAATGACATCCCTTTTCTTCTCCAATCCCCACCCTTAAAATAAATGCCTACTCTTTGAAAGCAGCACAGTTACACTGGAACAAAGGCACTTCTTCTGGACCAGCATCCCCATCCATGGACAGGATAGCTGCCTATACTAATCAATTTCTCCATGTAGACAAGTGTTAGTTCTATCCTTTTTCCTCTCTAGTCTTTATTCTTAAGATGTCTCCTCCTTGCTCCCTCCCACACAGTCAGTTATTGAGAATTTCTTCCCCTTCACTTACCCATCCCCCACTTCTTGAGAGGGGCTGAAAGCTGGCCCTACATTAACTCTTTGCAGTTGGAGTTTTTCATTTCCAGCCCACCAGGCAGCTAACCAAACTCAGAGGGGTAGCCCATATGAGTCTTTTTTACCTTACCATATCTCATTGTGGCTACTACCAAAGCAGCTTCACTGATGCTACAGCAGTCGAATATTTTTTAAAGAATCAGCCTACTACAGACAAAGCCTTCCTCCTCCTGAAATCTCTACTTCTTTATCCACACACCCCACCCCAAACTGTACCAATTTAAACCGAGCCTATTTCAGCATTTATCTTCATGGGTTTTTTAATTAATATCTATAATCCCTCCACCTTCAGACATACCACTGTCTTCACCTCAGAACAGCATAAATTAAAAGTTTTTTGGAGGCAGTGCATGTCTTTCACTGTGTGTGTGTGTGTGTGTATATTCAATACTATAGAGACCACTGTGATTAGGGCTTCCAAGTGCTACTGTAATAAATATAATAATAAATAGACGTGCATCATTGGTGATTCACATCTTGGGCCCAATGCTGCTCCCACTGAGTTTATGGATTCAGTCTTGTTCGTTAAGAGATCAAGCAGTGTAGGCTGGGATTTTAAAAGATGCCTAAGAGTCAAGCACCCAATTGCCATTTGATTTAGGTGCCTTTGAAAATCCCAGCCTTACAGTTTAATCCTGAAAAATACAAATTAGCAACAGGTTACCAGATGCACTTTCCCTTTCTACGCATTGTTCTCCACTGCCTTGCCCCTTGTGTATGAAATGGGTTTAAAATGCCACTAGATGAGAAAGATAGATCCCTGCAAATCTGCAGATATTTGCTTTATAGCTGTGGGTGTCCGCATCTGTGGACGTGGATGCAGCTATCCGCAGTTTATTTTTGCAGCTGTGGATATAAAATTTTGTATCCATGCAGGGCTCTAAAGAAAGGTACCATATCATATAGCATGAACGACTGCACAAACTTCAGGGCAATGGAGAATCATTCAATCAACCTCAAATAATCCCACCAAGATACCATTCTTTTTATTCTTTTTTTTCCCCCTCCTCCCATCTTGCCTTACCTCTATTCCTTCCTCTCTTTGAAGGGCTCTTGAAATCTGTCATCAGAACATTTTACTTTGTTCTTAGGGTTAAGTTGGTACTTTACCCTATCCCCTCTGCGAATTTTCTCCAGTAAAATACCAATAGGCGTGAATTCCCAAAACAGGAATTCTCAACTGAGAAATCCCTACTGCTGGCCTTGAAGAGTTTTTCACCATGGGAACCAACAACAGAAGCCTCCCTGCTGATTGTAATAGCTCTGACAGGTTGTAAGGTGGAAAGGCAGTTTCTCAGGTGGCAAAATCCCAGACCATTCTAAGCTTTAGAGGCTGTCAGCAACTACATTACACTTGAGGAGGCCTTTCCATGCCCATTTAAGTTCTTACAAGCCATTGCAAAGCACCCAGCTCTCCAGGTTCTTCACAGTATTACAACAAATCCAAGAACACCCAGAACACCATAGCTGCAACCACACCGTGTACCACTGGCTTAGAAGCTCATGGCAGCAGCAGGCATACAACCTCAATTTTTCTGCTCAAAAGCACAATCCCCTACAATTTGGCCTATAATATACAGGTGATGAGCCCCAATTCTGTTCACATGCCTATCAGTTCAAAACACATACATTCTGCTTTAGGTTCAGAGCTTTGCATGCCCTGATTGCTGCTTTCTTGCTTTAAGCCCCCAACCCTGCTAAAAGTTATTTTACACACATGAGTATAAACTCATTGAATTCAATACAATCAACAGCACAATTTATTTCAATAATGGCATAGAGAGTACACTTATAAAGTTTGCAGATGATACCAAGTTGGGAGGGATTGCAAGTGTTTTGGAGGATAGGACTGTAATTCAAAATTATCTGGGAAAACTGGAGAAATAGTCTGAGATAAAGATGATGAAATTCAATAAGGACAAATGCAAGGTACTCCACTTAGGGACAATCAGTCGCACGGCCCCGTACAAAATGGAAAACAACTACCTAAAAAGGAGTGTTGCAGAAAGGTATCTAGGGGTCATAGTGGACCACAAGCTAAGTATGAGTCAACAGTGTAATGGTTGCAAAAAGAAGAAAAAAACATTTTGGCATGTATTAGCAGGAATGTTCTAAGTAAGATATGCGATGCAATTCCATGCTGATTAGGCCTTAACTGGAGTATTGTGTCCAGTTCTGGGTTCCACATTTCAGGAAAGATGTGGACAAACTGGGGAAGGTTCAGAGAAGAGCAACAAAAATGATTAAAAGTCTAGAAAATATGACCAGTGAGGGATGACTGAAAGAATTGGGTTTGTTTAGTCTGGAAAAGAGAAGACTGAGGGGACATAACAGTTTTCAATTATCTAAAAGGAGGAGAGAGAAAAAAATACTCTCCTTAACCTCTGATAAGACAAGAAGCAATGGGCTTAAATTGCTGCAAGGGAGGTTTAGGTTGGGCAGTAGGGAAAACTTCCTGTCAGGGTGGCTAAATACTGGAATAAATTGCATAGGGAAGGTTGTGGAATCTCCAACATTGCATATTTTTAAGAGCAGAATACCTAGATAAGCAGTGGGCAACTTGCAGCTCATTGTGGTTTTATGTGTGACTCATGAGACATTTGTTTACCATTGCAAGGTTGCCAGATTTTGCTGTTTTCCATCTGCATAGTTTTTTTTCCTACTGGCATTACTAAGGTGACATGCATGTAAAGCAAGGGCACGTAAAGTGAGGTGTTTGCTGACTGCACACTGCATTGACTGCAAGAGCCATGCACTCCCTCTACATCCAATCAAAGTGCTGCTACAATTCAGTGAGCACACCCTGCAAATTCTAGGTACACAAGCACAGTTACAAGACTACCCTATCCCAGGAGACCTTCTTTATGATGACAGTCTTGCAGCCCATTCAGATGAAGTAGGGCCACTCATGTGGCCCAATCACTAGCCGAAGTTCTCCATCGCTGGCCTACATGGTGCTTGGTCCTGCACGAAAACAGGGGACTGAATTTTATGACCTCTCAAAGTTCCTTCCAATTCTATTATTCTGTGATTCTAAGTGTCAGCACTTGGGCTTTAGTCTCTTCTGTCATTAACGCCAGTCAAACCTCCTCCATGATAGGCACACATTGCTGTTTCAAATAAAACAAGTTTTGCCTGAGAATGAATGGATCAGACCCTTTGGTCCAGAGCCTTGCTGCTTCTGTCCTAAAATTATTCCATTTCTTTTTCTTCTTTATAGCAGACGCCATTATTCTCAAATTAGCCGTCAGACAGTCACATAGAATCATAAAGTACTAGAACTGAAAGGAACCTCAAGAGGTCATCAAGTCCAGTCCCTTGCCCTCATGGCAGGACCAAGCACGATTTAGACCAGGGGTCGGCAACCTTTCTGAAGTGGCATGCCGAGATTTAACATCTCTAGTAAGTGTCTGGCCAGGGGGAAGGAGCAGGCTGGTAGCAGGGTGTCTGGCAAGAGGGAAGGGGGAAGGAGCAGACTGGGAGTGTGGGGTATCAGTGGAAGGGATGGGGGGGGGGGGCGCCAGGCTCGGATGGCAGAGGGAATCTGGCGTGGCTCGAGGGGGCGGGGGAGTCAGGCTCAGATGGCAGAGGGGACATGGTACAGCCGGGTGCGAGTAGGGGGTAGGCTAGGATGGAGGAGGGGACCCAGCGTGGCCCAGCGGGAAGGTTGGGCACAGATGGTGGAGGGGACGGGGCGCAGCCCAGCAGGGGGGTTGGGCTTGGATGGTGGAGAGGACCTAGCCCCAGCAGCTCCTCCCCCATGGCACAGCCCCTCTGGGCATGAAGTGGGAGCCTGATCTGGAGCAGCCCATGTCTGGATGGGACAGCGCCAAGGCTGGCCACAGCAAGTGGCTGAGGATGGAGGCAGAGGCAGGTGATGGCATGAGGACACAGATGACATGATGGCGTCAAGCTGTCGTTCCGCAGGGAAAAAAAAATATATATATATATAGAGAGAGAGAGAGATGATATAACCATTGCATTACCAGCCCTTTGAGCCCCAGGCCCATTCCTACTGAACTCAAAGGACACTTTATCATTGACTTCAACAGGAGCAGAATGGGGGCATATAAAACACTTCCTACCCTTTTCAGTTACTAGTCCATTCAGCAACCTTCTGTTAAAACTCTGCCCCGTATGTTCCCTCTTTCAAAATGGTTATATTTTTAGGGTACGTCTGCACAGCAATTGAACACCCGTGGATGGCCTATGCCAGCCGACTTACAGTGCCTGGGCTGCGGGGCTATAAAACTGTGGGCACAGGCTAGAGCTTACACTCCAGAACCCAAGAAGAAGGACAGGCCCTAGAGCCTGGGCTCAAGACGGAGCTCAAATGTCTACAGTGCAATTAAACAACCCTGCAACCTGAACCTCACAAGCCTGAGTCAGCTGCTACAGGTATTTAAATGCTGTGCAGACATACCTTTACTGCAGTGTTTCTCAAAGTGGGCCATAGGCGCACTTTGGGAAAGCCTAGCAAACCTGTGCTGAACTTTGTTTACCTAAACCTCCTAAAGGCTCCATAGCCACAGAGCCTCATGGCTCCTATTGGCTCTGCTTTGCTGTTTCTAGCCAAGGGGAGCTCTGGGAAGCAGTGGCCCAGGCCATGCCACTTCCTATGGCTCCCCTTGGCTGGAAACAACGAACCAGAGCCAATGGAAGCCACAAGGCTCCATGGCTACGGGGCCTTTAGGTAAACAAAGTGGCGTGTGGGCCCTCCAGTGGCTTTCCCAAAGGGGGCTCGCAGCCCACTTTGAGGAACACAACCTTATTGCATTGAAGCACGACATACTACTTAAGAACCTGATCTCCACTTCCTTGAACCTTATGCAGTCCTGAGTCCACTTTGCAAACTGGGTATGACACCTTCCCACAGTTGTGAATGAAGAATTGCAGTTGGTAGGAGGCTTTTTTGGCTGTTCCCTCGCCTTCCTCCAACCTCACTTTGCTCAAGTGTAAGTTGTTAAATAAGGTGCAACACCATATAGAATCAGACACTATGACTTCTCCTCTAAGACTGGTGTTTTGTGTGGCTGTGGGTTATAATGATCCTTCTGGAGAAGTAACAACAAATTCTGTAAGAAACCCAGGTGATTAAAGTTGTAATATTGCAACAAGCTCTGCATAGGGGGCTGCCTGCATAAAGCTCACTGCAAGCTGAAAGTCTACACAGGGAAGTATGAAAGGGGTAGTTAAAGGTTCACTATAAATTTAAAGACCTGTTTTCTGTCTAAAAATGTTTTAGCAATTATTGCTACAAATAATTCCTAAAATTACTATGAGGATTATCTTTTTGCTACTTTTTTCTAATTTGGTAATTTTCAGCATTGTGTATCTAGTCAGCCTCACTGTGCTCCCAGCAAAATGAGGTATGCCCTATTCCTGCAAACCTTAAGTGCATGCTTAACTTTGCTAATGCGAATAGGTTCACTGAGTTTCCCTTGTTTGTATGGAACTTCATAGGGCCACAGGAGAGAACATTACTGTAAGATTTAAAAAAACTGGCAGAGGAACTCAGAGGTAGTTTTAGTGCATGAAACTATTATAAAGTTGTTAGGTCTCGAATCCTGTAAACTTCTCTACAGTTCTGGGATTCCCTGTGCCTCCAAGGAACCATCCTGAAATAAATGGTGTTCTCTGCAGGAGCAGTGACCTGACTTTGTGGAGCAGTTAACAGGATTGGTGCCCCAATTTTTAATTCATATATTCCAAATTTGGAAGGAGTCACTGTGATCACCTAGTCCCATGGTGTCCAACCAGCTCTGAAGCAGTAGTATAGTGGCTACTGCATTAGCGAACTAGCCACACACAACTGATCAAATAGCCACATGTGGCTAGTGGCTAGCATGTTAGACACCATGTTTCTAATCTAACCTCCTGCATCACAGGTCTGCTCCTTTCAAGACATTAGTTCAGATCCAGACATCAAATAGACAAAACTAACCTGATCATTATAAAAATGCAGCTGTAGGAAATCCTCATCTTATAAAGAAAGCAGATCCTGCAGTAACTAAATAGATACACTGCAAACCTTATTTAGCAATAGATAAAAATTCAACATTATCACCCAGGTTTAAAAAATGATATATTAAACCAGAAGGAAAATCATATAAATACGGAAAAGCATATGCTCATACAACACTTAGAATAACATACATTCATGCAAAATTAAGGTAGAGAAGAATGTATAAAAGTTAAAACATTCAAAAATTTACACAGGAATATTAAGTCAGTTACACTGGATACGCATTACTTAGAGTATTTGTTTATATATACAATTAGATGTGGACAATCCATGGGAGCTTGGCTTCAAAAACTTCTGACTTTTGTGCATTAAAATAGAGCCCTATGTGGAAATAATATTTATATCCGTGGATGCAGAGATGGACAGAGCTGCAGAGCTCAAGCAACAATACGCGAAATCAGCAGGGCCAGGACTAGCGATCAGGCTAGTAACCAGAGAGGCAACAGCAGCAGCATGTCACACACTACTGTGTGGGCAGTACTACCGTCCAGAACCGGGCAAGCTGCTTGCACATGCCAGCATGACCAGGGACAGTCGCCAGCAAGCCTGGTGCCTGTCCCAGTGGGCAGGGCTGTCAGCGGTGGCACAGCCATGCTGGTGGAGCTGCCCAGTCTGGGCACAGGCTGCTGCGAGCAGCAGCCCTATGTTCTGCTGCTTCTGCCACGACAGTTACTAGCCCAGTTGCTGGTCATGGGCATGCTGGTCTTGCTCATTGTTGCTACAGCCCTGCAACTCTGCTGATACAAAATGTATATCTGCAGATGTGGGTATCTGTACAGACTTTATTATTTAATGTCCTTGATTTTTTTAAAACTACTCTCTAACAGCCCTGCGAGTTGCCAACTGCCCACATCCTGCCTCTATCCAACTATACCATATGCTAGTCCGTGAGAACAATCCTCGCACCAGACCACCCTGACTACACCCATCAAAAAGCCTGTCAGTTGCCTGGTATGCACCCCTGTATTTTCATGCCTGAAACAAAGCAAATGAGGCGGTGACACCGCCACTGGTAGTGCAGCAGGCTAGAGCAGCTTCCAGCCGCTTGCTCCAAGTAGCTGTCAGCATATCCTGGGGGATGCGCTGCTCCCTCCCTGAGTGCCCCTGCACAAAGAGACCTCCGCATATCCCCTGCCGAGGAGCCACTGCCAGAGGGGGTGCCTCAGGTAAGCATAATACCCCCTCCTCCTGCATCCCCTTCCACAACCACATTCCCCTCCAGAGCCTGACCCCTCAACCTCCTGCACCCAAACTCCCTCACAGAGCCTGCACCCCAATCTCCTGCCCCAGTCCAGAGCCTGCACCCAGCATCCAAGCTCTCTCCCAGAAGCTTAGGCAGGTGGGGGGGGAGGGAATTTAGGGGGGGAATGGGTGCAGGCTCTGGGCGTCACCAACATTTTTGCAAACCTGCCGCCCTAGGGCCCTTTGGCTTCTGGGGAAGGCTCTCTGAGCTGGAATTGCACCCTAGGGTGCAACCCTGCATCCTGGCCTTAAGGCACTGATGAATCAGGCCCACAGTCTGTCCCTCCCTCTGAAATCAATGGGAGTTGTGCGCAAGCCTCCAAGGGTGGAATTTGGCTCAACAGCTCTACTGCAGTGCTAGAATAAAATAAAAATAACTTCAGCCTGATTTCTTCTTTACATTGCACATGAAGGAGAAAACCAATCTCTCACTGTAGTCCAGGCTGGTCCATTAAAGTGAATGGGAGTCACATGGTTAAATGCCTGCCATGAAAACGTAGGCGTTGTTGTCTGTTTTGTGAGGCAGAAATCAATATTCCCGCCTCCTCTCCTTCTGTTATTTCACCTTGAGATACTCATACTCAGATAGATGAGATCTGAATTTTATTCACTGTTATTGCAACTTTCTTCTTTTCAATATTTCACAGGGTCACAGATGTTTTTGGAGCACGAACTGGACTGCAGTTTGCCACTCAGCTCCCTAAAAGGAGCTTGAAGTACACTCATCTTCCACTGGTGCTTGAAGTACACTTATTTTCCTTACATATCACATATCCATGGCTATTTCTAATTATATTCCTCAATCCCCTATCATGTAATTCTGTTCTCTGTGTGCTTCAGGAACAACCTTCTTTACGTCACAGCCTCTATTCTTCCCCATATTCCTATAATTTACTCCCCAGTGATAGCCTCTTCCATAAAGCAGCCTCCCCAGTCCATGCTTCATTATGTAATACATTCAATACTCCCTTTTCCCCTCTCCCTCTCTCTCTTTCTCATATCTATTGACTGGCAGTTGCTTGGTTGAGACTGGGACATGGATGAGAGCTAGCTGGTTGGTGTTCGAACCAGACAAGTCTGAAGCAATGCTGATTGTGGGAAACTACCTGAAGATGTATTGAGTATAATCTAGTAGAAGATAACATTTGTTTCCTTGATGGGGAAAGGTGGCTTTTGTTTTGACTTAGGGGTCTGGTTAAATTTCCAGATGTTACTAAAGGATCAGGTAGCAGCCATGTCAGGATGGATGTTTTTTTAAAGCTTACACATGGCCGAGAAAAAGTGCCTCTCTGATGCAGATCCGACTACCGTCATTTATGCCTCTGCCACCTAAGGATTAGAATACTGCAATATGGCACTGTACTTTAAATCCATTCATAACTGAAGCAAGTGCAGAATTCAACAGCCTGCTTCATAAGCCATGAATCCATCCTACCATGAGCATTTTTACACTGCTGCTCCATGATCTGCAATGGCTGACTGTTGGCTTCCAGGTACATAAGAACGGCCAGATTGGGTCAGACCAAAGGTCCACCTAGCCCACCATCCTGTCTTCCCACAGTGGCCAATGCCACATGCCCCAGAAGGAGTGAACAGAATAGGAAATCATCAAGTGATTCCTCTCCAGTCATCCATTTCCAGCCTCTGACAAACAGAGGCTAGGGACACCATTCCTACCCATCCTAGCTAATAGCCATTGATGGATCTAACCTCCATGAATTTATCTAGTTCTTTTTTGAACACTACACTAAGTGGCCTGGGACCTGTCTACTGAGGAGGCCACATATCTCACCTTGCTACACTGCTGCAGTTGCAGACAGCAGAAACCTTTAACCTGGCACCCCCTTGGCATAAGAGAAAGCTGCCAGCAGGTCTTCTTGGTGAAATCCCCTTCAATTTCAGAACTTGGTCTCCCAGCTTAATCGAAAATAGCTTTTCTTTGATTATCATCATGGCATGCCAAAAAGCTCAGTTTTCTTCTCTGTATTATAAAGAGGGGGGAAGCTTATGTGGGTGGTGAAGAGTGAGAGGAGGATGGTTCATTCTTTAATTTGCCTGTTTGCTGGTTGGGAGCAGGGGGGTTAATGGAGTTGCTGAATTTATAATTAAGGAATTTTCAGTATTTGTAGATTAAACAATGTCAAGCGAGCCTAGAGTGAATGGACAGCTACTATTTTTTAAAAAATATATATTTAATTAAATTATATGAGTTTTAAAAGCACAAATCACTGTGATATTTAAGTGCTGTATCAGGGCTATATAAAACAAAGAGCTCCATCCAAAAGGAAAAGGCAGATTTCCCCCTTGCTCTTTGTTTTATTCACTGGCAGCATGTTACAGCATTTCTTCTACTGTGGTTTACCAGATTCAATCCAAAATGCTTGTTCTTATCTACAAGGTCCTAGATGGGATAAGCACACACTATCTCAAGGTCTGCTTCTTCTGACAAGGGTAGGACTTGTACATCCTCCTAAAGCAGAATAGGAAGAGTCCTACTCTTGGCAGAAAGAAAGGCAGTCCTTGAGACAGCATATTCCTATCCCCTCTAGAACATCATAGAACAAGCATTTGGAGCTGGTAATGCATAGGGGGCCAGTGCAGGTCCTGGAGCACTGAGGTGATGTGCTCTCTTTGGCTTGAATTTGGCTTAGGCGACAGACTGCTGCACTATACATCAGCTGTAGCCTTTTGTGTCCTTCTAGCCTAGACACAAAGCAAAGTGAATGACAATAGTCGGGCCTAAAGGTGAGGAATGCTTCAAGTGCTGTGCCTAACTCATCTACTAAACAGAAAAAACTGAGACCATATGTACACTGCCACTTTACTGCGCTGCAACTTTCTTGCTCGGGGGTGTGAAAAAACACCTCCTTAAGCACAGCAAATTGCAGTGCCGTAAAGCGCCAGTGTAAACCGGGCTACTGCACTAGGAGCCACAGCCTTCGTTTAGGTGGTTTACACAGAGCTCTCCCAGCTCTGGTGCCATGGCCATACTTTCATTTTAAAGCGCTTTAATGTGTTCAGCGTGTACTTAGCCTGAGTCATTTTGCTAGCCAGAGGCAGAGGAAAGTACTTTTGGTGATTGCTCTTCTATGAGCATCTAACATCAGCAAGGAGGCCAGCATGACCCAGCATCTGCAAACAATATTTAATTACCAGTGTGCAGATGCCAGGTTTCCTGGGTTCCATTACGTTATTTATTCAAGTTATGATTTCCTCCCTACACTGAGAAATCTGGAAGACTGCATGGAATGCACATTGCTGGCATCACAATCCATGGCAACGTATAGAGTGTCCTACAGTTTTTCTGTAGAAAAATGTTCAACAGAAGTGGAGATAGGACTGAGGCCTCCTGCGAGACCCTGCATGTAGGGAAGGAAAAGCAGTGGCCCATTAGGATGCTCTGGGACCTGGTAATTTCTGCTTTTAGCTTGTATTAAGGGTATTCTTCCCCTCCATTAAAAACTATAGTATGCAAGCAGTTATTTTACCCATCCCAGTATGCTCCAAAGAGGATGGCTCTTTCTTTCATTGACTCATTGTTTTGCATTTAGGGTAACTGAAAAAGCATTATATGATTTGGTGGGAGTCTCTTCTGCATTTTGGAAAAATTACAGGGACAGTCAAAGGCCCAACTTCACTGGCACAAGTAGGCACAACTCTGACATCAATGGAATTGCACTTTCTGAGGACCAAAGGCTATAGTAAATTAAGTCAATTAGGCGCTTTGGCATCTGGAACTGAATCTGGGACTTCAATGTACTACACATACGACCTATCAATGAGAGATTGGACTCAGATCTGTAGTTCACAAACCAACAACTCTTTCAGCTACAGATGGAACCTTGCCCCCAGCCCATCTGCTGCCCTTGGGCTGAGGAAGGGAGGAAGGAATGCTGACCCTAGAATTGCTGCCCAAGGGTTCCCCTTCATGAAGGCAGGAATCCTGGAAATGCTAAATTTGTCACCATGTCACCAATGCTAGTTTCTGGTAGCAGTGTGATGACATATATGGTCATGTACACTTAGCAGAAACTCTTAAATCCTCTGCCCTGCAAAGAACTGCATATCATAACTGTCCATTGCCCATGGCTGGGAGGGGTCAAAGATGACCTGCTCATACCAAGATCTTTTAGTTTTAGCTCCTTCTTAGTTTTAACAACTCAAATTGCTATGTCTTACTATGAAACTGTGCATTAACTCTTTAAACCTTGTCTTTCAGAGAAACATTGCTAGTTGCCATATAGAAATGTAAGGGTTCCTGAATTGATGGTACAGGAGGAAGCACTTGAGCAAATGCACATTCTGAGATTACTCTAGAAGGAAGCAGGGCATGGGGTCTTAACCAGCTCAGATGTTGGGCCCATTGGCAGACTTTGCTAGTGGACCCATAGTCCTAGCTAATGACAAAGCATCTTTTGGGGTCAGCAGGGAGTAATATCCATGAATAAGGATGTGAATGAGTAGCCAACTAGTTGATTAACCATCAGTTAATCTAGTCAACTACTCGCATTCCCCTCCCTTGCTGCCTCTGTATCAGAGGCAGCAGAGGGGGGGAGCAGGAGTCGGTGCTGGAAGGAGCTGGCTTAAAAGTTGGCTCCCCCCAGCACTGGCTCCGCAGTGCTAGCTGCCTCTATCAGAGGCAGCAGCACTGTGGGGAAGCAAAGGAGGTTGCCGCGAAGCAGCCTCTGCCCGCAGTGAGCCTGGGCCTGCCACGGGCAGAGGCTGCTTCATGGCAGCAGTCCCTGTCCACAGGGGTCTGAGTTCCCTGCAGACAGGGGGCTGCTGCCAGAGCAGCTTCTGCTTTGCAGCAGCCTCCTTCCCCTCCTCCCCCCAGCAGTCTCTGTCCGTGGGGTGTTCGGACCCCCCGTAGACAGGGGCTGCTGCCACCCCGTGCTGCTATCTTTCTATCAGAGGCAGCAATGCGGAGCAGCAGGTTCATGAAGGAAGCTGGTTTTTAAACTGCCTCCCCTCACAGACCAGCTCCCACCTGGCACCCCATGTTGCTGCCTCTGATACAGAGGCATCAGCACGAAGTGGTAGGGGCCTCCCTGGAAGTGGAGCCAGATTGCACTGGCTGATGGCCCCGCCTCTGGGAACTATAGAATAGTCGACTAACCACTAAGAATTCATGCGGTTAGTCAGCTATTCTATTACCTGCTATCTAACATCCCTATCCACAACTCAACGAACATGAAAAGCTAACAATCTTTTCAGCCTAAAAAGTGGTCTCAAGAGACCACCAGTGAGGTACTTCTATAATACAGGCCAGTGTAGGAACTGTACACAGATCCAGTGAATAATATTGAAAATCCATAGATGAAGGGAAAGTTTTAAAGGAGAGGGGAACATTCCTTTTGAAATCAATACAATGAAGGTATCTTAAAGGAAACACTGTAAAAAAAGGGACACATTCGCCACACATATATCTTTAATGATCTCTTTACTCTCAATGAAGCCATTTTTAAAAACACCAGATAATATAACACACCTGATAGAGCAATAATCCCCAGATGGCAAAATCTGATTTCACACCTGGTAAATGAAATGCCTCTGCTGCATCCCAAGGTCAGGGTTAGGCGTTAGGGTGAGCTGTTAATGGAAGGTTAGGGACTACATAACACATAATGGCTCTTCAGGGAATAGCTTTCAAATGCTCTTTTCTTGTACAATAATGCAGTATCATCAGAAAGCACAGGTAGCACAAACTAAAGTCACTGTCGCTGACAGTGGTTAACTGTGCCGAAACCAGCTAACAGCATGGGTTAAGTGGCCTGGTTTACATTCCAGCGCTCAGAGTAAGGTGAGGATTGCTCAATTTTAGTTCCCTCTTAGTTCACTCTCCTACATTTTTTCATCTGTCTCCTCGTATGCCTTCTGCAGCACACCACCTTCAATCAACCACTCCTTCCTAACACTCTAGCTCACTGCGATTGAGAGCAAAGCTACAGAAAGCCATAAGAAATTACAATGGTAGAACAAACATTTCAGCCAGATGCAGAGAGGGCCTCTGATCCATAAACAAAACAACACACACAGTGAAACATCAGCAACCCACAGTACAGGAACCCAAATTCATTCAGAAACTGCTCTAAATCAACAAACAAGTCAGCCAGACACAGCTGGGATAACTGCAGAAACTGTCAATCACCCCCAGACAACCAGGAGCTGAAATCTATGCAGAATCTGCAGTAAACAGAAATACTGCAAATATAAAATTTGAAATCAAAATCGAGGCAGAAACAGCACTGATTTGGCAAACAGACAGCATCCGCATAAAAACATAACTCAGTAACAGTGAAAGGAAAGGAGAAAGGAATAACCCAAGAGCAAAACAGAATGGTCAGAATTAAGGGATATGGAAAATTTAACACACCTTGCACACAGTCCCAAAACTTCAGAACAAATTCTGTGCTAACTAGGGATATTAGCATGTAGCCGTTTACACAATTAACCAATAAGCTCAGGCTAATTGGTTAATCTTATCGGTTACACACACAAAAACCCTTGCTGCCTCTGTACCAGAAGCAATGTGGGGGGAGGGGAGGAGCAAGAGCCAATGCCCTTGGGGAGCTGCCTGTCTCCCCATACCCACCCACAGAACCACTTGCCCCCACGCTGCTGCCTCTCTATCAGGGATGTAAAGAACTAGTCGACTAGCATGTAAGCAAATGCTTATCAGATAGTCAACTAGTCGCTCCCCGCCCCTTACTGCCTCTATCAAATAGAGGCAGCAAGGGGGGAGGAGATCAGGGGGATACTTAAAAGCGGCAGCACCGCACAGAGCCCGGAGTCAGCTGGAGAGTCCCCAGCTGATCCCGGGCTCCAAGCGCTGCTGCCACTTTGAAATGCCAGGTGGAACCCGCATCAGCTGGGGACTCCCCAGCTGACCCCAGGCTCAGTGTGCGCTACTGCTTTGAAATGCAGGGCGGAGCCCAGGATCAGCAGGGGACTCCCCAGCTGACCCTGGGCTCTGTGTGGAGTGCCAGCTTTGAAATGTACAAGAGTCCCCATGGGGGGCTCTTGTGCATTTCAAAGAGGAAGCGCAGCATGAAGCTTGGGGCCAGCGCAGGACTCTGAGCCCCGGCTGACTCTGAGGCTCCATGCTTGCGCTGCCACTTTGAAATGCACAAGAACCCCCACTATGGCTCCTGTGCATTTCAAAGCGGAAGCACTTGCATGGAGCCCCGAGTCAGCAAGACTTCCCACTGGCCCTGGGCTCCATGCAGCATTCCAACTTTGAAATGCACAAGAGCCCCCACTGGGGCTCTTGTATATTTCAAAGGCAGAATGCAGAAGTGCTTATCGACTAGTCGAGTAGTCAATGGAAATTCCATTGACTAGTCGACTAGTAAATTAATTGCTAATTAACATGCTTACTTTCTATCACAGGCAGCAGGCAGTGGGGGAGCCAGTGCTTGCAAGGAGCCAGCTTAAACATTTTGGCAGTTACACGTTTACCCAAATACATGACTTTTAACATCCCTAGTGCTAACCTGACTATAGTTATTCCCACTGATTTTCAAATATAGCTGTTGATGTTCTTGCAAACGGATGCTGACTGTAAGGCAGCAAGAATTAAAGGAACAAGGAGAACTAGTTTCTGAATGACAATTAGGCGTTTTGAACAAGGGGGAGGGACTGATTTAATCTAGGTGATTTGAAATCAGCAAGAAGTAAATCTTGATTTAAATAATCAATTTTAATCTTGTTTTGTTTTGGTACTTATTTGGTTATTTGCTTAAACAAATCTTGCTTCTCATGGATTGGTAATCATTAATATGTGCTGATTTTCAACTAAACATAATCTTAAATTTGGTATTAACCAGGAGGATACACCTTTATTAAAGCAATTGTAGAGCTTAACATACAGTTATTAAGATTATTAATTTTTACATTTTTAAAATGTTAATGAATTATGCATTTCTTATTTATTAGATTTTTTTTTACTTGTGCTTTGTGTTAAGCTGTATTTGGATGAAAACTGGAGTTCAATTAAAAATGCATTTTAAAATTGTTTTTCATTAGTTAAATATAACTATCTTAAATGTGCTGGATGCATAAGGAGAAAAAAGCTTATCAAAACCTGTTTTGCCTTTAAAACTAATTTATTAAACAAAGGAAGTATTATTTGCAGTGAGTGAACTGAACTGAATGTTTCTGATCACCATGTCCTTCAAGATTTTAGAACTAGTAGATCTTGTTTTCTCAGACCTCATTTTTATTCACTGATTGCAAGAAGGAATACAAGCTTTCCTGTTTTTTCAATTTCCAGTTGGCATCTTAACTTTGAACTAAGTAGCCACTGAATTATAGTAACTGAATACACTGAAATGAAAATATTCCCTCTGCACCTGCAGAAGAGGCTATCACTGTCAAAAGCAGGTTTAGCACTTCAAAAACTCTGGTTCCAGGTGCTTAGACAGCAAGTTCCACCAGTTCTGTGGTTTGATTTTTTTTAAAAACTTGGGCAGCAAACATATACTGCTTAATATTTAATGTAAATGATTGCAATAGATTACAGTACATTTAGGGCTTAGTATAAATTATCATATTTTCAAATTTAAATTTTAAATAGGCTTATTTATAAAAATAAACCTGTATTTAATTTATTTTTTTGTTAATGACTGAACTAAAAAAATTCATAAAGAAAAAGAATTGAGTTTTATCTATCTTGGCTTTAAAAATAAACTAAAATATTTGAGGCTGCAAATTAAACCATGAACCTGATTCTGAGATATACTGAGAACTGCCAGCTTCCACTGACTTCACTGGACATTGCAGATGTTCAACACATGGCAACACCACCTAGCCAGATGCCCGATGATTCTCTAGAAGCTGTACAGTGATGCATATGTGCCCAGAGGAAGACTGAGCTGCAGCAAGGCCCTCAGATAAGCAAGACTAGAACCATCTACCCACAGACAGGAAAGTGGTAACCTCCTTCACTTCCTTTGTGGCTTTAACCTAAACCGCAACTCCTCCCTTTCGGTTAGAAGTCTTTTCTATACATTCAGATATTTGTCAGCTTTTCTTTATCTAGTATGCAACACCATTCAGTGTTGTATGGAAAAAAAAAATCTCTTCCTCTCTTCCACGCCCCTGCAGTTGCTCTCGTATACAAGAATGACTTTCAGCAGATGGCACAAAACAAGTCTATTCTATAGGTCTTCACTTACTGTGAATGACAACATTTTTTAGGCACTTTGGTATAAAGCAGGGGCGGGGAACATAAGGCCCAGGGGCCAGATGCAGTCCCTGGCTTGCCTGGATCTGGCCCTCAGGGCTCCTCCCCCATTAGCAGCACAGGGGAGCAGGCGCTGTCACTCCAGCCTCTCCTGTCCCCCGCCCAACTGATTTTTCTGTGGGTCAGCAGCCACTGACCCAAAAGAGGTTCCCCACCACAGTAGAAAGGGTGTGTAGATATCCAGTGCCTGTTTTCAGACAGCAGGAAACCATGTTGTCCTTCAAAAGAAATGACAAATGAGCCAGATTCTGAAGTCCTTACTCACAGAAACATCCAATAAAAAGCTCAGTGCAAGTATGACCTGTGTAAAGGCTGAGTAAGAACCGCAGGATTTGACTTTCTATTTATTTTTTAAAAAAAAAATATAACATTAAGGCTTAAGTGCCAAATCCTGAAGGTTTTGGTCAGTTTTTACTTAGTGAAAGCCATCATGGGTGACAATGAAGTTTTCTTGATGTAGGGACTGAGTCAAAAACTAAGTAAGCACTTTAGTATTTGGATTTAAAAATACAAGATAAGGATCCGACCTACCTGGCCCTCACAAGGCATGGTGCCAGATGCTGCCTTCATGCCCCAACACAGGAGCTGAACACAACTGCAGTTCTTGTACTACCTTCTCCCACAGAAAATTTAAATTTTACAGAAATTGCATTTTCTATCAGAAAAATCAGTCTGACAGATTTCCCAACCATATATATTTGTGCCTGCCTGAGGCACAGTTTATTCCACAGATGCTGCTGGGGCAATGCAATTCTATTTCTTCCTAACACTGGGAAGAGCTGTGCCTTCCAGGTACTATTCAGCCCTAAAGTCCATAGCAACCTTAATTTAGACATATTGAACATATATATTAAAGTATCCATGTGACAACACGAACACTCATTCAAACCAGCACATATGCAATATGACCAAGTTAATATTGTAGAGGGAACCTTAACTATTGAATGTCCTGATACTGAGGCATTTAAATTTTTACCCTTAATATTGCATTAACATATTTTTATGTATTTCATTTCCTTATTTAGAAAGAAAGAGAAATTGGAAAGGGAGGGGAGGAAGGAAGGGAAAGGAAAAAAATTGGTCAGGATCTGCATGAAGGAACCAATACATACACATGCATGACAGTGAGCTAACCCTTTGGTGTTACAAGTGTCAGTCATCCCAAGAGCCACCTTAAGGAAGAGTGTGGATGCAAGCTACTCTTCAGTGTGTAATTGTTTTTAGAATGGTTACAAGCTTTACATCACGGGTCTCAAACTCATGGCCCATGGGCCACCTTCAGCCCAAACAGTTCCACAGTCTGGCCCACATGCAGTTGCTGGCACATGAGTCCCTGGGGCTCTGGGGAGGTGGGGTTAATACTCTTCTCCCTAGGCCCAGCCACTATTCAGCCCTAATTCTGCCTCTTCCCACCCCTGCTCTGCCTCCCCTGCACCACTGCATCCCCTGAGGGACATGACCTTGGTGATTACCAGGAGGCCTGGCATGGGACAGCAATATGAGTCAGCCCCCCTGCACACTCTGTGGTGGGGAAGTGGAGCAAAACAGCAGCCTCTGCTCCACTCCGCTGCCATCTGCCAGACCAACCCTGCTGCTCCACTTCACTGCAGCAGCGCGTCCCAGCCTCTTCCCACTGCCCCAGTGAAGCAGAGCGACTAGGTTGGCCTGGGAGATGGTGGTGGAGCAGAAGAGAGGTTCCCACCACCATGATGATTGCTGGGGCTGGGGGACACTCCCTGCTGCTGGCCCTAGCCCAACCAGGGACCCACAGATTAACCTGAATATGGGAGACCATCCCGGGTCTCCCACCCAGAGAGCAGTTGGGGTGGCCACCCCAGGGCTCCCCAAGGTGCAGAGCCTAGGGCGGCCACCCCAACCTATCCTATTGATGGGACAGCTCTGTACACACCTCTCCCAGGCCACAGGGACATGCCACCAGCAGCGCAGAGCTAGCAGTCAGAAGCTACTCTAGCCCTGTAGCACTGCCAGTGATGGTGGCAGAGGCCGCCAAAGGGTTTTAAATTGCCCGGGGGCAGCAGGTGGGGTAAGGAACACGTGGAGGGGGAAGCGCACGAAGACTCCTGGCCCTTCACGGAGCCACGCCAGAGAGGGGTGCCTGCTGGCCTCCTAGGAGGATTTGAGGACCGGCACTGGCCATAAGGTGATTTGAGTTTGAGACCCCTGCCTTAGTAAAGCCAGCTCCCTTTTCCCTTCTTCTTCCCTTCCTCTCACTTCAGTAAAAAGATGGTCTGCTGGTTAAAGCCGAGGATCTCGGTTCTATTTCCAGCTCTGCCTGATGCTTGCCAGGCAAGCTTGTACAAAATACTTGCCTCAACTTCCTCATCTGTGAAACGGAATCATACATCAGCATGTTACTGTGAGTCTTAATTTTTCAGTGACTATAAAGCACTTTGAGATCCTGAGAGGAAGGCTGGTTTAGAAATGCAACTTCGTTATTAATTTTTTTTTTTCTGCAGGTATAGAGTAGTAGGGTCCACCACAGGTCTATGATTAGAATCTCTAGTATATGCTGAAGTATCAAACCGGGAAATGCACTCACCCAGTCCATAATCTGGTGCCTAACAAAAGAGATAAGACATGAAGCAGTGCATTTTCAGAGTTCCTAAAAAGGTTGCTTTTAAAGAGACACAGACAACTTGAAAGATTTGAAGCTGACTAATTTTAGGCAATTACAATTTCTCATTTGTTTTTAATTTTCTTTTCAGAAATGTATGAGTTTTTCTGCTTCTCTGATGTTTATAAGGGTGTTTGTAGCCAGGGGGGGGAAAAGAGACTTATTATATACAAAGTAACAATCCTGAAAGAAAGGAGAATAATTTTGTTTCCTCTTTGTTAATTTTTTTAGTTGTAGTCATGTTTGGTGTTACTTGTAACTATAGTAGGTACATTTCCAGACTAAAAATTGTTGGCACCCTTTTAAGCTCTGTATGACCCATCAAGCAATGCCAACTTCAATGTTCGCAGAGTTCTGAGGGCCAAAGTGCACTCTGGGATGCATCACACCAAAGCATGCAAACTTTGAATGGAATGTGCAATCTAATGATCACACAGCCATGACAGAAACTCACACCTGTAAAACAGTGATCACAAACCCAGATTAAGTCACTTGCATTTATCTGCATGTGTAATTGCCAGAGTGCACATTCCAATGAGTGTTTAACTGGGTGTTATACAGATATAGATTATACACTCCCGGCCAAATTCATGTCTCTTACAATTTCATTAATTTCAGTAGTATTACATCAGGAATTATTTGGCCCAGGGTGTTCTATAGTAGACATGATTCATTGTTTCTTTCCTATGACAAGGGGTAATGCAGTATCTCAGTCAGCGCTGAAGACCTTGCCTCCTCGAGGCTGCTGGACTCCCTGTTTAATCAGACATAAAACAAATCATTTGCTGAGGCCGAGGCGTATAAGCATGCTTTAATTACAATATTGTAACACCAATTAGAGATCTATCTAATCGAGGACTCAGTACTTCCTACTCGGGTATTACTCCCATGTTGGGATAATTACTGCTAATTAAGCTTGGAACTAATTAGGCCAAATGATCTCATTTATACAACATAGATGACTTCTAGGGAGTTCACAAGAAAAAACAAGGGTGATTTTATCATTCCTGCACTATTTTGAATTTCATTTTTGAAATGAAACATCTTTTCTAAAGGGATAAATGCTTCTAAAAGTCAACTCCCAGTTCTCTAACAAGCCCCAAATTCTTCAACTGAAGGGAAACTCACTCATAAGGAATTCTGCCCATCAATCTATTTCACCTTCTCCTATAGTAGTCACACTGTATCCAACCACAGTCAAACTCACACAAGCACAGGAACAAGAAGGATTTCTTCTTCAGGTTCATTTTCACCTCCTCAGTGAGCCTACCAATATCTGGGGTTTCTTACTACTTCTGTTGTACCATGAGTCAATAAACATCTTCATAATATAAAAGGGGCTTAAAATCTCTCTTTTTTAGAGTTTGTAATAATTTTAAAGAGTTTTGCAATACAGTTATAGCGATATGTACAGTAATATGGTTTGCATCAATGCTGAATATAATTAGAAATTACATCCTAACTATATTTAATAGCTGAGTTTGAACCTTGCCCTATACCATGGGTAGGAAAAGAGGGTGATTTTGGCTAACACAGTTGTTTGCAAAGTGTTCCCTATGTTACAAAACTAAGCATGTGTATGGCCTAACCAAATTAATGCCATTTGGCCTAACCAAATTAATGCAAGTTTTACTTGCCCTGTGGATGAAAATAAATAAATGTATAACCCTACTGGGCTGAGTATATAATATTTTCCCTTTAAGACACTGAACCACTTAAACAATGAGAATGGTAGGTAAGACACTCAATGGTAGCAGTTGCCTTAATTACTGTGCCTTTTTGATCTGCTCTGATCAGGCCTGGATAAACCAATGACAGACACCAATGCTTTGCCTCCACCAGCACAACTAAACTGGTACGGAGACAAAATCCTTCAGAGCAGTAGCTCTCAAATATTTTGGCCCACAGTCCACATTGCTCAAGGCTTCCTGCAGACCACCAGCCAACCAACTATGATGATAAAATGGGTGTGAGAAGGGATGGGGATGTGGGGTCTGGCCAGGAGGTAGGGTAGTAGGAGTGGATAGGGTTGCCAGGTGTCCGGTTTTGAACTGGACAGTCCAGTATTTGAGCTTTCTGTTCGGGAAACAAATTGAGAAAATATAAATGTCCGGTATTTTCTAAATAACATGTAACGTAGATTGTGATGTAATGTCAAGTGTGTCCGGTATTTTTGTTGAAACCATCTGGCAACCCTAGGAGTGGGCTGAAGGTGTAGGGTCTGGTGGGAGTGGTGTGCAAGAGTGGGCTGAGGGATCTGGGAGGGAGGGTGCAAGAGCGGGCTGAGGGGTGGGATCTAGCCAGGAGGTAGGGTGCAGGTGTGGGCTGAGGATGGAGGGTCTGGATGGGAGGTTGGGTGCAGCACTGGGCTGAGGGTGGGGGGTGTGGGAAGGAGGATGCAGGAGCAGGGAAGAGGTGTGGGGTCTCGGCGTGAGAGGATTCAAAAGGGGGATGAGGGTGCAGAGTGCATACCTGGCTCCATGCCTTCTGCTGCTCCCAGGCACCGCCCTCCCCCCCCCTCCGCCCACTGCTCTCATTAGCTGTGATTCCTGCCAATGGGAGCAGAAGGAAAGCTACCAAGTGAACGGTTTCCTGCACTGCTGTTCCCCCAGCTAGGGGAGAGGGAACAGCAGCACATGGAGCCGCTCCCTTCCCCTGCAAGCCAGATCCAGCCTGCGAGACTCACCCCCCCGCATCCTGCAGTGGGAAGCCAGTGCTGGCACTTCAATCTCACAGGGGAGGGAGCAGGGCTGAAGCACCAGTGCAGGCTCCCCGCCACAGGCGTGCGGAGTGAGCCTCAAGCCTGCAGCCCACCTGCAAGATGGTTGCAGACCACACTTTGAGAACCAATGCACTACTAGAGCCAAGATGTCACCCTTCATGCCTTCTTCCACATTCCCCCCACCCTTGGAATGGTCACAAAATTTTCATTAGATGTATCCTGCTTCTTCTTCAAATGTCTCAGCATTCTGCTCTTCTCCAAACCTTTTAAATTTGAGCCCTGCAAAATTCCAACACCAGCCTGAATCACTGATTTTTTTTTTAGCTGTGTATGAAATAACAAATTGTAAATTCTTTGTGGTCAAGCTCCATTTTTTCCCCAGACAGCATTGTCAATGTGTGGTTAAGACAATAATAACGTAATTAATGGTAAATAGATGAAATCTCAGAGGGGTATCCATGTTAGACTGCATCTGCAAAAACAACAAGGATTCCTGTGGTACCTTAAAAGACTAATCAATTTAGTCCACTAGTCATTAAGGTGCAACAGGACTCCTTGTTGTTTTTTAAATAAATTAAAATACAATGTAGTTCAGCGGTGGCCAACCCATTTAACAAAGAGAGCCAAAACAGCAGTGGAAAAAATGCAGAGCGCCAGAATTGTCAAACAAAAAAAAAAAAAAAAAGGAGACTGCCCCTTTAAGAAACAAGCTTAGGCTTTTTGGCCATATCAGGCTCCCATCGATGGCCACCATCTTGGGCGCCATTTTGAATCACCGCCCTGGGGAGCACACGGGAGCCGGGGGGGAGGGAGTCAGGGGCAGAGGCTGTTGCGGGGGCGCAGGAGCAACTTTGTGAGCTGCAGGTTGGCCACCCTGATGTAGTTCCTTTTTTAAAAGCATGTAACATGAGTCCTAAATCTAATATCCCATTCCAGTTGCTAAACACACGCAATCCACTGCTGTACATGATGATCTCTCAACCCCATCCCAAGCTACTAAGCTCTCCCCATCCCCTGAAAAACCTGTCACTTCTTTCCAGTTGCTAAACCCTTCTACCCCAGCAGCTGCTCCCAGAAGCCAAGTATCCTCACAGACACAAGTGAATCCACACACATACATTGGATTGCATCTTCAGAATTAGGGATATTAAAAACCACGTATTTGTGTAAATGCTAAAATATTTAGTAGTTACACATTTACACAGGGGGGCAGGTGGAAGCTGGTGCTCATGGGGAGCCAGCTTTTAAGCCAGCTCCCCCAGAGCACTGGCTCCTGCCTGTCCTCCGTCCCTCACTTCCTCTGGTAGAGGCAGCATTGTGGAGGGCAGACGGCTCCATGGGAGCCAGTATGAGCAGGGAGCCGGCTTGAAAGCCAACTTCCCGCATGTATTGGCTCCCACCTCCCCCCCCCCAACCCCACGCTGCTGCCTCTCCATCAGAGGCAGTAGCGCGGGGGGCAGGTGGCTCTGCAGGAGCAGATGCTTGTGAGGAGCCAGATTTTAAGACAGCTGTCCCCCTGAGCACCAGTACCGCCTGCCTCTCTCCCCTCCTGCTGCCACTGTGGGGGGGGGGAGGGAGGAAGGCGGCTCTCCACAGTCACCAATTCCCACCTCCCTCCCCTTTGCTGCCTCTGATACAGAGGCAGCAAGAGCAGGGGTGCGTGTAACTGCTAAGATTAACCAATAAGTCTGTGCTTATCAGTTAATCGTGTAAACGCCTACATACTAACATCCCTATTCAGAATACACATGCTTTTATATAGGGTTTCCAGGTAGATCCCCCCAAAATACCGGACACACTTGATCGTGGGGGGGGGGGGAACCGGCCAGGAGGGGGCGGGGCTGGCCAAGAGGAAGGGAGGCAGGGCTGGCGGGGGGGTCGGGGGCCACGGGGCTGGCCGGGAGGAAGGGGGGAGAGGGAAGCAGAGCTGGACGGGGATAGGGGGCCGGGGGAGTTGGACAGGAGGAGGGGGTGCTGGAGGAAGGGGGGCGGGAAGCAGAGGTGGCGGGGGGGGGTGCAGCGCCCCCAGCAGGCACTCCCTCTAGTTGCTAGCAGAAGCCAGGCAGGGGGAGTGGCTGGGAGCCGCTCCCCCCACCCAGCTTCTGCACATAACCAGAGGCTCCCAGCTGGGAGGCAGGGCCGCAATTGGCACTGGGAGCCTCTGGTTGTGTGCAGAAGCCCGGCAGGGGGAGTGGCTGGGAGTCCCAGCCACTGCCCCCTCCCCGCCCGGCTTTTGCATGCGACCACAGGGCTCCCAGTGCCAATCGCGGCCCCGCCTCCCAGTCGCTCCCCCGCTCTCACTCCTGCCAGGCTTCCGTCCGGCGCCCAACCAGAAATTCAGAAAATACCGGACATTGCACGTATCCGGTATTTTCTGATTTTTTCTACCCAACAGAGGGCGCAAATACCGGACTGTCCGGTAGAAAACCTGGCAACCCTACTTTCATACACTGGAGGAACTGGCAAATCATACACTGAAACAGATGCATTTGCTTATGTCAGGACACTAATAGGACAATGGGGATTTCTGCAGATGGGAGTATAACCGGAAGACAAAATCTGAGTTAGATGGTGGTAGAAGTGTGAGTGGGGTAGTGTCCAGATGATCTTGACACAAGATCTGCTGGGCCTCTTCTCATATCATCTTTAAGTTGAAAGGGGAGGAATTCAGGAGTTTCAGACTGGGGGTGAATGTCAACGGGATCAGGGAAAGGTCCTCAAGCTGAAATCCAAGGGTTCACTGACACCAAAAAGAAAAAAACCTACACTAAATAACATTTATACAGCACCCATGTCCCAAAGTACTTCACAGACACTACAGACAGGAGTCACTATGAAGAGCAGAGGACAAAAATCAAGCAAGCAAGCCACCTACAAAACCCAGGGCAGAAACTGTCTTTTTTTCTCTGCATTTTAACCCGACACAGAATAATGAGGCCCCAGTCCCAAGTGAGGTCTTTAGGCACTACCATAGTATAAATATTTAGTACCACAACTACTGTGCATGCGAGGTAAACAGAGCCTTGTTGTGATGTTTGTCTCCAGAAGGCCAACCCACAGAAAAGTGCACAGAATTCAGCTTGTCTCCCTCAAGGATCTAGATTGGTCTGACCCAGTTGGGATACAATCCTGTAGTTCTAGGGAGCTTTTAAGAGTCATAACATCACCCTCGAGAGATGTTACCCTTAACACCAAATGTCTCATGATGACTTTGTTTTTTGAAACACAGACTGTTTTTCAAACTTAGCAATGCCTATACTCCTCGCCCAGGGCAACCTATATGCTGAGGCCCAAACTGCAGCTATGTCTACAAGAGTGTGGAAATGAGAAGGAGATTGTGTATGGAATCCAATGAATGGGTAGGAGATTGAAACAATCCCAGTGCTTGCTCTCTCTTAGTACAAGTACCAGGAAAGTCCTAGTGTTGAAAGCTGCACTAAACACCCCAAACAGATGTGGCAGTAGGTAAGGCCATTGGCCTTTTTCCCCTTCCATAATGGCCTGGAGACACGGGCTTACACGAAAAGAAAGTACAGGAGCTGCTATGAACTGCATGCTGCCTCCAGAGACGGATGCTGTTGGCTTTGCATCCTTTTTGCCCCCAGTCCAACCCAGACTCTTCTTATATAAAGCTAATACAAAGTCCTAAGTGTTTAAAACAAGGTGGGTTTTTTTTAAAGTATTCTCAGTGCAGTAAAAATCAGAACAATTAGTTTCTGGGTTTAATTTCTACTTATGCTCATATAACTCAAAGAGCTGAATGGATTTTATGCAAGCTTTCCAGAAAAAAAGCTCACCCATTGGGCTGAGACCAGATATGAAATATTTCCGCTCCTAACAATAACCTTTGTGAAAATTAGGACCCACTGAAATGGAGGGGTGTGCGGATGAGTGGGGTTAGATATAATGAAAGGTTAGCTATCTCCAACTTGCATTCTCATGATCCTTAGAGACATGGATAAGGGAGGAATGATTGCCATTGTGTTCATGAAGATGAGTAATGATACTGGGAACAGAATTCTGGGTGGCAGAGGCTAATGCTGCTATTGCATGTACTGTGGGGCTGTGTTACACAATCCCCAGGATTAATTTATACAGAATATCCTGAAAGCAATGAATGGGTTTATTAGCCTTTGAGACACAGGTTAGCACTGAGGTGGAGGCCACCTGGAAAACAAAAGGGTTATTTAGCCACATGCTGCTCAGGCTGCCCATGTAGGAGATCAGGGAAGCATGGTGGATTGCGTTACTTGCCTGGAGTGAGTCCCAACCTCCCCTACCTCCCTGCTTTCAGGGGCCCCACTGATCTCAGGCCTATGCTGTCAATGTCACACCCCCTTCTGGCTTGTGGTTCTCAGCCCAACTATCCAGCTGGGAAACGAGACAGGATGGCAGGCCAAGCAGAAGTACACGATGGCCAGGATCTGACAGTGACCCAGCATGGAGCCACAACAGAACTGAATGAGCAGAAGCAACAGCTATAAAGAGGGAGAGAAATGGCTGTGAGAAAAATGGAACAAGCTGGGGAACTCCACTGGGGACAAAGGGAGTAGGCTGAGGGCCAGGTTCATTGCAGGGACAGAGAGGGAGGGCTGAGGAGTGGTTTAGCTAGGAGAATGAAGACTGAGAAGCTAAGAGACCCTTAACACTAAAAACTCTCTGGCAAGGATGATGAAGAAATATCCAGAGATGGGACGAGATTCCAGCAGAGGCAGGGAAATCACACCAACCCATCCTTCAAAATGGCTGTTGAGTTTTAACAACCCCCAGCATATCACTGTGGAAAAACCCGAGTGTTCCACCTATTGACTGATCCCCTTTCGGCTGACTGATAGAGCAGCATGGGTGAGCTGTGGAGGGAGCAGCATCTGGTTTGCCTTGATCTCAATCCTAAGCACTCTGAGGAAGGCAAAACAGTTAAAGGGTGGTGGGAAAGGGAACTAGGCTGTGCATGAAATACAATCCCTCACGAGTGACAAAATCCCTGTCACTCCCATGAGGTGAAGAGAGGAGGTTTTATCCACTCAGGCTTTCTTGAAGGAAAATGGAGATACAGGCCTTTCCATCCATTGCATCTAGCGTCTCTTTAAAGCAGTGGTTCTTAACCTGGGCGTAATTACCCTCGAGGGGTAATTTGGCATATTTCAGGGGGCATTAATTTTAATACACAAAAGGTGTTCAATTTTGATCGACATAATGTATGAGAAAACAAAATACAATAAAAATGATTAATCGTAGTTTTCTTTTTGTCTTTTGCCATTTAAAAAAGGAGGAGGGGTAATTTGGGTTTATTGGTTAAGCTTAAGGGGTAACAGTGCCAAAGAAGTTAAGAACCACTGCTCTAAAGCAAGTGCAAGATAACCACTGCTTCTGTGAAAGAGCAGATCTCTTCCCCCCCACTGGTGCTGGATCTCTTAGGCATAGAGTGTAGTTCTCCTGCCCTGCTGCACGTGGTTCTTGCTGGCAGAATGTGTCTCTCCAATGGCCATGGAGGAGAGGACACTTGTGTAATCCGTTGGTGCTGCTTCTCTGCTGTGTTGGCTGTGGATTTCCCTAGGAAAGAAAGCAGTTTCCTGACCCACTGACCGTGAGTCTCTCTAAGAGAGAATGCGGCTTCGTGTCCCTCCGGCTTTCTTTCCAACTGCTTCTCTTGTACTACATTTTCTTCATGGTGCTGGGGCATCTATTGCTAAATGGTTAATTAAGTACCACGAGAGTTCATCAGACTGCATCCAGCTAGGCTACGGATCTGGGCTGTTAGTGCAGAGAAACTGTGACAGAGACAAGTGGAAGATGTGGGAAAAGGAAAGGGTGGAGATTTACTGATATTAAAAGAGGAAAAGCTCTGAGGCTGTGTCCTAGGAGTAGCAGGTAGGGTGAGATCAGGAGGCACAACTTGGGACTGAATCAAGCACTCCAAAGGAAATGAGGTGCTCAGACACTCTGATGGGGTGTGCAGTAAAATAAGCATACAGAACAGAACGGAACAGAGTGGGATCACAGGATACACAATCAAAAACAGATGCCTCACGTGCAGAGGGGTCTCATCCTGCTTTGTCAGAGTGAAAGCTGCTGGAGACCTTGATGGTAGCCTCAACGAGGGCTTGCCCATCTGTGTCTACGTTAATAAAGAAACAAAGGGTTTATTGATAAATACCCATGCACGCTAAGGCTCAAGAGTAAAGAACTGGACGGAACTATGTTTGGTTTGGTTTCTGGGCCACAGGCTGCTTGCTAACCATCCTGGACTATTAAATTCAGTCCGGGGTTCACTCCATCCCAAGAAGATAACCAAGTGTAATAAAAAGTACAAGAACTACATAGGTAGACTCCTGAAATTAGAGGGTGCTTCCCTGCAGAGCTTAGCAGAACACCATTAGTGGAACAGGCCGAGGGAGGGAAAGGATACCTGCTTTGTGCATTTGTGGGAGCATTGTCCTTTCCTCAAACAGCCACCAGCCTGTCCTGCAGAAGCAGCTGGCATCTCCCAGGCTGCGGGGAGGAGGAGACATACAGAGAAAGGGAAAACAAAAGGGGGCCAAAGTAGAGAAACACAGTTGGAGGCATTTTGGAGGCGCTGGGGAGAAACAAAAGAGAGAGGAGACAGGAGAAGAGAGTGCTACAGAATAAAGGGGGCATGCAGAGGGAAAGGAAGGAAAACGATAGACAGAAAGATGGGAAGTGCCAATAATAGGGTACAGAGACAGGATGCAGATAAAAGAATTGCACAAGAAACAGAGGAGACCTAAAGGGTCAGAGAGTAAGGCGAGGACCCAGAAGGAGAAGCACTTTACCCCCTCATGGGAAAAAAGAGAATGAGGAGAGTAATAATTACCATAAATAACACTTTACATCCATGGATCTCAAAGAGCTTCATAGAAGGTGGGTAAAGTGCTAGCCCCATTTTAAAAACAGGGGAACTGACTGAGCAGCACAGTGAATCATTGACAGAATTGGAAAATGACCCCTGCTATTCTACCCCGAGGCTGGTGCCCTCTCTTTAAGGTGTTGGGGAAGGAACAGATCTGACATTCTCCCTCCAAACACATGGGAGAGGGCCACTCCCCAGCAACAACAAGGGAAAAAGCCTGTTAAGAGGGAGAGAGATTGTGGGGATGGAAAATAATAGGTCCACTTAGGGGCCTCCATAGTGTGGATAAGCACCTACATTGTCTGACATAAAATTAAACCCCACATTTTTGGAGACTCTGAACTATGGATACTCATTTTAAGTTGATCTAAAAAACACCAAAATAAACAACATCTGGCTGCTAAGGGCACTTGCTTAGAGAATTCTCTTGGAAGCGGGGTATTGTTGACAGTGCTGGTACCGATGCTGGCCCACTCCACCTGCTTGAAGGCTGGTTGCAGGGAAAAACAGGGAAAGACATAGTGCCTGCAGAAATTTGTGCTGTGAGGCTCTTTAAGTAAACCTATCTACTAAGAGCTGATTTAAAGAAAAACATTGTATATTTACAGTTTAATTTGTACTTTATACATTTCAGCTTTTACTGAAATAATAAGTCAAAAATATGTTTTTATGCCTAAATAAATATCACACCCTAAGCCATACACATTTGAGTCACATATCCACTGTAAGGCCACAAATACACCAACCACCTATTACCTGTTTGCACCCACACCCAGCTCCCCAGTTACTCACCCACAGGAATTAAACGAAATCCTGTGTACTCCTAACCTCAGACAATACTACCTTAAGACTCCCTAGCACAGGAATTGCCTAGAATCCCCTCCCAGAGAAGTGAGCAAGGTCTAGCTGCTATAAACCTACATTAATGGCAGGGTGCGTATGTTGTTTGTTTATTGCTGAGGAGGAATGTTTGTCACAACTGTCAGAATTACACAAATATTTCTATGACTTCAAATAGCTTGGTATTTTTACATGCAGCTAAGAGTGCATGAATGTGCAGGTGAAACATGGAAGAAACTTTATTAAGAGATGAAAAAGACTATCCCACAGGACTACTGAGGAGACTTGGAGAGGTCAGGGTCAGAGAGAACACTTCTAAAACATATTTGCACTTCTATAATGCCTTGTATCCATGGTCCTCAAAAGAGTTTGCCGCAAATTAAGTTATAGCCCTCTAAGGTAAACTGAGGCATGAAACGGTTAACAGGCTTGCCCATAATTATATATAGTAAGTAAGTGGCATGGATGAGATGAAAATCAGTCCTAGCTTCCAGTATCCTGCTCTAAACTGAAATCTTAAGTAAAAGAATCAGAGCAAAGGGAACTAGTGTTGCTGACTTAAGCATGAGACGGTGAGAACAGTATGGGACAATGAGACCAAATTCTCTTTGGCACAAAGGACACAATATCCCCTCTTGCTCAAGGAAAGGAAGCTGCAGGACGGAATCCTCCTTGAGGCAGAACCACAGGACTCCTGGAAAAGTAAGAACATGCCACCATGGCCCGCAAAGCATCTGTACTAGCAGAGTAGAGAAAGGTCTGAGAGTAGGGGTTGGCTAATGTGCCACATTGCAAAAACAAAAAGAGGTGAAATTAAAGCATCCACTTATATTTAACTGAAAGACAACATTTGTGGAAACAAATGACAGAAGTCTGAGACCTGGTGTCTAGATACTTGGGTGCTGGGTGCATTAAATATACATTGAGATATTAGATTACAAGGAAAGGCATGTTAGGTGGAAATGGTAGTAGTCAAATACCCAAGAAGTCTGAGATATCCAACAGCATTTTTACAATTCTAGGTAAGAGTAAATGAGTAGATGAGGGGGCCTTGAATGACATATACAGCCTTTTACTTCTAGGTTGTTAGTTTAAAGCCAGCCCAGATAGTTTAAGTCAAAAACTGCTCTTCTCTCATGGTTGTTTAGAGGCATATGCGAAATGAGTTTAGTGGTCTTTACTAAGCTGAGAGAGACCCTATCAGCTAGTACTGACTAGCCCAGGGCTACTCAACATGCAGCCTGTGGGCCACATGCGGCCCGCGGCCCGTTTGTTTGCAGCCCGTGGTGCAGTTTGGGTTTACTGTGCAGTTTGGGTTGATATGCGTTTTAGTAGTTAAATTCCTGGACTGTCATTGCTCATTAAAAGTGCTGTCGTATGGGTGGAAATTGGATAAATATTGCATTTTATTAATATCAGCAGAACTGACTTAAATGGGGCCTGCATGTTGTGTAGTCTTGCCTTAATCTTTGTAGTCATGCCCGTCAGTGTGAAAGAAGCTATTTGCATATATTTGCATATCTATTTCTATGTACATGCAATCACACTTAAGTTGTGGCCCTCTGCATATGCTGTGGCCCCCGGGGTTCAAAAGTTGAGTAGCCCTGGACTAGCCTTTGTTAGCACTGTCACCACAGAAGCCAAAGAATGAATACTCAGGGAAACAGAACTACTCTCTGACCTACAGAGGCAGTCCCACTAGGCAAGGTTGAGGTCCACTGGCAGGACAGTGGGAAGGAAGCTTGCTCTATAGCTTTATATTGGCTGGAGATAAATTACTTCAGGCCTCACAGCTGTCAGTCTATCATCAGCGATCAACACCGCGTACAACCATAAACATATTTTATATTTAGGTATCTCCAAAAGTGCAATTGTTTCTAGAAGTCAGGGCTGGGCTCCTTTAGCCATTGAACTCAATATCTAAAGAAAGGTTTATTGATTGCAATGGGAGCCCCTTCCCTCCTGGCCTGTTTTCATAGTTTTCCCCATGATTTGTAAAATTCTCACTATAACTTCCCTGAAACTTTCCCCTACATTTACCATGAGAATCATAAAGACCAAATCACCACTAATTACTTAGTTAACCCTTTCTTTCAGGAGTGAAAATATGACTGACACTATTACAAAATGCTCAAACAAGCATTCCACTGAATAATGCAAGGTGAGTGCAATTGAACTAAAAACATGAGCATCTCTCAGTTTATTTTTGCACAAGGAAAGCCAGATCATGAATATTTTACACGCACAATTGTATGCCTGTGTGTGCAGTGACAACATTTTCGCATTCAATTATGGCAACTGCACGGGCAAATGGGCAATGACATGCCTAATGACCATTTGCAAATACAATTACAACTAAGAACATAAATTACGTACACAACTGCACATGCAGAAGACTAAAAATCTGGCCCATATTCTTCGATTGCAGAAAAATGTGTATTCATTAGCAACCTGTCCACAGTGCAAATGGCACTGCATCATATCTTCTTGCATGTATGCTTGCAAATTGATTTTCACATTCATTTGAACCATATAATGATCTTAAATGTAGAACATTGCAGCCAGAAGTATCCCAAAAATGTTTTACAAACTATACACAAAGAAAATGCTTCTCCCAGCAAGGAACTTTGTCCATCTGTGAAGAATACAGCAACTGTTTAGGGCAGCAGAGAAACACTATATGACAGTTTAGCACAGTAAGCGAAGAATACTTTATCAATTAAACTATAGGGGAATTTTACCTAGAAGGAGTGCAATTACCTGAGTTTGAATTTGGCCAAGAGCCCAGGTCTAAGACCTCTCCCTCCTTTTTCAAAAACTGCCTTGAAATCTTTAATGGTTATAAGTGGTCAAGATTTAGATTTTACATCTCACACAAAAGATACTGAGACAAAATCATCCTGGGAATAAGCAGATGTGAGTCCCACTGACTCCTGTGGGAGCTTATTCCAAGGATGAAATTTATCCATCATGCCCTGAGGCATTGTCTCCCCTAACACCATACTGAGAAATTAGTTCAGTACTGCATCAGAGAGAAGCATACAGAATCACACACACCTACCTCTCTGCCCACACCATCATTCTAAGTTTATAACCTAGATATTGACTAGGCCTTGGTTAATTTGGGAGATCACAGTCTGAGGGGATATAGCTTCAGGCATGTGCACTTTGTTAATCAATTTCTTGCTATTCATGGGAATGTGGACAGTAGTTGCTACATCAAATGTACAGTATGTTTATAATATTCTCACTTGGGCATACATACAATGCATATCACTGAAAAGTTGTTCTGTTCTTGCTGAAAGAACAGAATATCCTAGAGTACTCAAGATAGCACTGATCCCATGCAGTTAGTTTATATTAGAATTTGTAACAGTGCGTCTCTCCTCTTATGTGTGATAAAATGCATGTTTTGCATGTCTGTACAATGTTATAGGGTTTTGTAAACTGTATACCCCCAAAAAAGCTCTTAGCACTTTACAAACTTTTATCCTAGCAACTTAAAATACACCACGTTAAGAGGAAGGTAAGAATTAGCCCCATTTTACAGATTGGAACTGAGACACACAGAGGTTAATGTTAGCTTTACCACTGATTTGCCTACAGCTATGCATCAAATCAGTGTCAAGATCTCAAGATTCTTAGTTCAGTCCACTAGAACATACTGTCTCTCAAATGCACCCATTGAAGCAAAAAGTAAGAACACTCACTGTTAGTTGAGAAGCTTATGTCACTATGTAGCAAAAATGTTTGTCTCTCTAGAGCAGGTGTAGGCAGTAATTTTTACTGGGAGGCCACTCCAAGATTTCGGTAAGTAGTCAAGAGACCACACCTTTCTAAGGAGGGTGTGCAGGGTCTAGGGTGGAGCTGGGTGCAGAAGGGAGCTCAGGGCAGGGGACTGGAATATAGGAGAGAGTGTGGGTTCTGTGAGAGAGTTTGGGTGGAAGGGGTTGTGACTTGAGGCAGGGGGTTGGGGAGCAGGGTTAGGGAGGATTTAGGGATGCAGAAGAGGATTTTGACCTGGGGGAGGGATGCAGGGCCCGGGAGGGGACATGGATGCAGGAGACAATTCTGGCCTAGGAGAGGAATGTAGGGAGGGTGCAGGGTCTGGGAGGAAGTTGTGCCCTGGGACAAGGAGAGAGAGGGAGTGCAGAGAGTTTGGGTGGTGACCTGGGGCAGGAGGAGATGGTGGCCTAGGGCAGGGAGTTGGAGTGTGGGAGTGGGTGGGTTGCCAGATGCTTACTTAGGCAGCTCCCAGCCAGCAGCCCAGTAGGACCCTCTGGGAGGCTCATAGCCTGCCACAACCCCAGGCCACTCAAAGTGGCCAGCTGCTAGAGCCATGTGCCTCTCTATGCTGTGCACCCCTTGTGGGGGAAGGAGGAGCCTTTGCATGCTGTCCTCAGCATGCAAAGTCTCCCCCGCCCCCTCCCCCAGGTGTGTGTGGGGCACCTAGAGGTACATGGCCTGGGTAGGAATGTAAAATCCTGTTCAATTAGTTAACCAGTTAAACATTATGTTTTAATGGGGATGGAGGGCTGCTCCAGCCTCTCTGGATTGGAGCACCCCTCCCACCTGCCAAGGTTAGGCTGGAGCCCTGCCCCCCCTCACCACAGGCAGGGGCTACTCCAGCCCAGCCCTATAGGTGGCAGACCCGGGCGCATTGCAGTCAGAAGCTGTTCCAGTCTTCCGGGGCAGTCCCTGCCTGTGACATGCCCTGACCCACTGCAGACAGCGGCTGCGCCCAACAACCAGAGCCACGAGTGTGTGCCCCTGTCCACGGCAGGCCCCCTGCGGGGGCTGGAGCAGCCCCCTCCCCATGACTGGTGGGGAGGTGCTGCAGCCCACAGCAGTTAACGGTTAACCAGATAACCATTTAACCTTTCACATCTCTAGGCCTAGGAGCCTGCCTGAGGGTCCCGCTGGGCTGTAAGCCAGATCCAAAAGCTTTGTGGGCCGGATTCTGCCCACCCTTGGTCTAGAGTGCAGGAATAACATTTACGATTATCAATATGTCTCCAGAGTACAAGAATAATATATTTGTGTGTGTGTGTGTGTGTGTGTATATGAGTCCAGAGCTTAAAAAAAAAGCTTGTGATTTATGGCATGTCGAGAGCAATTTGGGTGTGCAAATTGTCAGTGTGCAGGAATAATGTTTGTGACTTGAGTGTTTCTGCTAGATAGAAACAATGTCAGAGCAGGCTTGGAAAAATCCTTGTTTGGCAGCCTTACACAACCAAAAATCTAGTCTGAAGAAATAAAATATAATTGTTTATTGCCAACCGCTACAGATCCTAAACTGCACATCAAAATCCTGTGTGTGTGCTAACTGATCAGGGCACCTCATGTAAGGTTCAAAATTAAAATCAAATTGCTACTTTGGTCTCCTTTTAAACATTACCAATGAGCAGAAGAAACAGCTGACTTGCCCCCATGTTCTCCTGCCACATTGCCATTGTTAGCCTCTGTCTCCATCCAGTTAGTTGCATCCTGTGTTGCACTTTATGAGGGGCTCACACACACAGTTTGTTCTGTATGTGCTCTCCCTGCAAGGCAGGCCACAGCGCAACTGATGTTCACAAGGAAACAGAGGCAGGAGGCCACTGTTTGTTATTGGCCTGAGGTCATACTTACTGATCAGTGCATCTAGGATTTTGAAGTGCAGAGCTGATCAGATCAGCAGTTTGTCTTGGGAGGAGGAAAGTGACATAAAATATGCACAAGCCTTCCTTCTGTGCTGACAGAAGATTGAGTCGTCAGATGATAAGAGGAAGCAGCATTTTGCTCTCCTCACCCCAAGCATGGCTTGGTCTGACACCGGTAATGCAGTGCTGGTTTGGACTTCTGTCATTTCCTGTTCACTATTTGTGCAAATGCTCAACCCTTGGTCAACAGGTTCTCACCACCCCAGTTTTCATGCCCATTCAGTCCTTAGCAGAATGGCTAAGATTGCCACCACGGGGCCAATTAGAGCTCACGATAGTTGGGTTTTGTTTTGTGATTAGACCGTTATCCACTAGTAACTAAACTGAAGCCACACAGAACATGGAACAGCCATCAGGTGGTAACTTTCACTCACTACCAACCTGGGCTGAACTTAAACAGGTACAAAGCTGATCATGTTTGTTCCTTGTGTGTGAAAAAAGAGTGTGATATGTACATATTGAATGAACAGAAACTGTCTTTCCTCATATTTTACAACTTAAAAAGGAGAACAAGATGTGCTATGTTTGATCTCCGGGAAACGGGGCACGAGGGTGGGGGTAAAAGTTGTTTATTATGTTTATTAAAAGTTGTTATTAATAAAAGTTGTTTATTATTTGTCTGTGTCACAAATGTGCAAGAATGGCAGCTGTGGCAAGTATCTTCTTAGGTGAGCAGGATCCTCAAAAGGGGTATAGTCACTATAGAACAGAACACCTGGATCTGATTCTCAACCCACTCTGTACCTCATGTAGAAATTTATACCTGTGCAAAGTGGGAGTAAACAGCAATTATTCTGATGTGACAGTATTTTGCATCTGGCATAAACTCTACATAAGTTACAAGGCAATAGAGAATCAGGCTGTTTCTATGTATGAACTATGTGCGTTGTCCCTTATGCAAGAATGTGCTATATAAATACATGAACCATTTGTGGTTACGCACATGGTGTCATATGTATATGGGCAAAGGAGCAATGTTTAGGGACATGCACATGAAAAAATGTATTTAATACACATACATTTATTTGAGGATGGGGAGTGCAGGACAATTTTTTTTTTAATTGCCAGAGTCCAGTATAGGAAATAAAATTCAGCAACAAATCATTAACATGACATGCAGACCTGCAGGATCTCCATTTATACAGGTACTTAATTCAATCCCTGCTAAAAATCTCATCCATGCCTTCCTCTCTATCTGCCGTGGCATAGTGACTCCTTTCTCTATGGCCTGCCTAAATCCCACCATGTGCAAAATGCCGGTGTCTCCTTTTCCTATGTGCAACAAAGTACAACATCACACTTGCCTTCAGACAACTCCAGTGGATCTCTATTCATGTCAGGATCTACTTCAACATTCCCCCTTTTTTCCAAAACCCACCAGGGAGCTGGTCCAGCCTGTCTCTTGCATCTCCTCTTTCCCTGCGTTCTCTGTTTATGGACCACCAGGCTCCTCTCAATCTCTTCATCCAATCTCAGGGCCATAAGTGTTAGAGATGTCACCTCTGCAGGTCCTGCCACCTGGAAAAGGTTTCTTTGATCCTTTTATCCCATTGTTTGTCAGTCTCATTTAAAATCTGACCTGAAATTTTATTTTTTCCTCCTACAAGTAAACATCTCCAATTCTCCCTCTGCTATTATTTATCTCCATAACTGTGTTATTTAATGCTGTAGGGTATATGAGGCACAGCTAGCGCAGCACATGTTATATCAAATACCATGGGTTTGGTTTGGTGGGTCTCTGTTTTGGGAGGGTGAGAGAGAGAAACTGAATGGAATTTCTGCTTCACATTTTTTTTGCAGCACCAGGCAGAGCCTCCATCTTCCTTGCTAGACTAAGGAGGGTCTCAGGCCAATTTCATCTCCCTCCCCCATCTTCCATTCTGTTCAGATTCTTTAAACACATGATGCTTTCCTTCAGGCCTTGAGTGAAAAAACATGAATCCTCGCTCTCTCTCTCTTACAGTTCCTATATGATCTAGGTTGTGTCAGGACATTAGGCTCACACTCTTGTGAATTACTTTTCAACAAAAAGTCAGAATCAAGGAAACCCTAGAATTATGGTAGGTGATCAAGTTAAAATACAACAGGAAGGAGCCACCTACATCTTATAATTTTGCTTCAATAAAATACCAACATTTAACTCAAAAGAAAGAAAACCCACAAACTCAAGAGCAATTTCTGACTTTAATTTTGAATGGATTGGGAATCAGGATCCAGATGTAACCCCCTCTCTCTTTTTGCTCTTTCACAGCATCACCTCAGCAGCAGTAGGTTATAGCCACAAAACCACCGGTGAGCAAACAGACCTCACACTGTAACCCTCACACAAGGCCAGATATTTACTCACTGATAAACAGCAGTTGTAAATAAATCTCATTTAATCTCCAAAATCCACAATAAAAATCTTCCAGCCCTGTGGCAGAGTTTACAGATCTGCCTTGCTTCAGTTAGATCCAAAAAACACAAGGTCTGGAATACACAATGACAAAAGATCCAGGATTTTCCTCCCCCTGGCATCTCACTATTTGTCTTTAACAGATGTACAAGGGGTGAGGCGGAAGAAAACCCCCCAATCTCTCCTCCCACCTCATTCTCACTATTAATCGGCCAATAAATCTTCCAAAAAGGCACAAGGACAGAAGCCAACAGGTGGAAAACGCTTTTTTTTTTTTTTTTTTTTTTTTGTTCCTTTAGACACGCTGAGACACTGGATCTGCGCGCTCTCGGGTGTTTCTCCCAACAGGGTCTCTTGAATAACAAACCGTAGTGATGATACTTTGTCCTTCTCTAGCCCCTTCCACCTGAGGCTTGCAAGGCAGGCTACAAACATCAAGGAATGTCGCCCTTTAGAGGTAGGTTCCTATCAGGATGCCCCCTCTGCGACTGGGGGAGGGGGGGAAACTGAGGCACGGAGAGATCAAACTCTAGTCGTCCCCCTTCCCACCCTCAGCCGTGCAAAGGAAAAGTTTCTGGCTTGCCCCAGCTCTCCCACCGCCTGCCCTGCCCCCGTCGCCCAGGGGCTGCGGGTGCCCGCCCCAGCTGCGGTGCATCTCCTCCTCCTCCTCCTCCTCCCCAGCGCTGCAGCCCAGCCGACCCTGGGAGAGACAGGAGGCCTCCAGCCTCCCGCTGTGCCCCGCTTCCCCGCCGCCCCCCACCCCCGTACCCTCGGGGGCGGGGGGGGGGGGGGGCGGCAGAGAAGTGGAAGGCGCCGCGCGCCTTTCGGCGGGGTCCGCTCGAGGGTCTCCAGCCCGCCAGCCCCGCAGCCGGGAGCGGCCCCGCCACGGGAGCGGGCTGGCTCCGGCAGCTGTGGAATGAGCCCCCCCGCCAGCCCCGAGCCGGGAGCGCTCCGGCGCCTCCACCGAGCAGCCGCCCGCCGCGGCCGGGAGCAGGGTCTGCGGCGCCCCGGCGCTTACCTGGCTAGGCGCGGGGCTCCTGGGGAGTCATTCCGCCGAGCGGGGGGGGGGCGCGGAACGAGCCCCTGCGCCTGCAGCCCCGGCCGCCTGCTCCCCAGCCACTAGGGCAACATCAAAGCAACTTAGGGGGAACACTTTAGGGGCCTATTGTCTGCTCTGGCCTGATCTGCTTCCCTTCTGCCTCCCCCCTCTCGCCGCCGCGGCACTTGGTACGGCCCAGGCATTCATGCCAAGTCGCTTTCACACATGGAAGCTTGTCTCAAGCAATTGCTGACAAGCCACAAACAAGACATCCCCCCCCTCCCTCCGCCCTGCCCCCCTCCTCCTTTCCTCAGAATGCAAACTAAAACTCCAGTGACAGGCCTGGCTGCACACACACACACACACACACACACACAGGCGGCTCAGCTCGCTGCTGTACTGGGGGAGCTCCGAGACAGGAAAGAGCCCAGGCTGAGTTGGGGGCAGGGAAGAAAGCTGTCTGCTGTGTCCCAGTAAAATGGCAGAGGGAGACGCTGTGCAGACAGCAACGTGCAATCAAAAGCTTTGCTTTCTTGTAAGGATCTCGTGCGGGGAGGAATTATTCAAATAAGGGTAGGGGTAAAAAAAAAAAAAAATAAGATTGTTAACTGTATGGGGGGGGGGGGGATTGCCTAATCAAAATTGTATCTCCACCTCAATCTGCTCAGGTTTTATCTTAAAAATAAAAGAATCCCCAGAGTTAAACGACACCATGCATTGCATTTCCCACCCAAGCATTGTAAAGTTGCTACTCATCTTAATTAAGCCTCCCCACAATCATGGTAGGGAAGTATAATTGCCTACATTTTACAGATGGGGGAATTGATGGAGAATTTAGGTGATTTGTCCAAGGTCACCCACAGAGTCAATAGCAAAAGATGGGAATAGAACTGAACAATCCTGAATTTCAATCTTCTGCTGTAACCACAAGTCCTTTCACTGTGGGATGTAAGAGGGCAGGTGTGCAAACATTAGGAGGAGGTGGTTTTCACTTCAACCTGAAAGATTATAAAGATCAAGCACTATAGGAGTTTGAAAAATTGTGATAATCACTAGTGTAAACTATAAGAGTTAGGAAGCATGGAGCTAAGATTACACATGCTAGGCTTTCATGGGCCACATCCTGTCCTCCATATCCAGTAGGGAACCAGGGGTAATTGTTTACATTTATCAAGGACAGGATTTGTAGCTGAACTATGCATAACTTGTTGGTTTTAGTTCACATGGGTTTGGGCAAACTTTTTTTGTTAGCTTCAATTCACAACAGGCTTGCACACACCTTGAAATTCAGGTACATGCAAACTCAGTTCAGTAAAAGGCAAACCAAAGCTTAAGTGGTTTGATTCATTAAGCTCTGTGCATTGTGTATGGTTCATGAGGGTTCATTCAGGCCAGAAGACAGACCACATGACCAACTGTCATATGTTTCATAACAAAACCACAAAACTCAGCCTTGAAAAACATATGCCTGTCCAGAGACAACAAAAGGTTTTGCTTCAAGTCACAACGGAAAAGGGTTGTAGGGCCCAGAAAAGTTTTGTGCACAACTCAGTGAGTTTATTCCATAATTTCATTTAATAATAATAATAATAATAATACACACCAGTTGGATGACACCTTTTATCTAAGGATCTCAGTGACATTACAAAAGTGGATACATTTTATTATCCTAATTTCATAAGCAGAGAAAAAGACACAGAAAGATTAAATGACTTGTGCAACATCACATAATGATTCAGTAACAGGAGGGAGAATACAGTTCTTCCGACTTAAAACTGACTACTGCAACAACTAGTCCTTAGTGTCTGTATATTCAACCTCCAAAACAGAGTTTTGCATGGTTCAGGGTTTCAGTGAGAAAATTTTATCCCCGCCTAATTTGAAATTTTGGGACTCAGACACCATGTAAATTAGGTACTTACCAAAGAATGAGGGAAAGAGAGAAAAAAAGAGGGAGACAAAGGAATGACTGAAAATGTCCAAAAAGGATAAAAAAGAAAGGGGGTAAAGAGAAGCAGGAAAAAAATAATTGATATCTGTTATAAATAATGGCTCATATGTATAAATGTGCAAATTTTCTTTTCTATTCCATTCTATATAGGCTTTTATGCCTCCCTCCCCCATCACTATAATATTTGAACTCCTTCCAACAATGTATTAAGCAATTTCTTGATGGTATGGAACTGAAAGGTTAGTGTAATACCAAAGAGGCGGGGAATGGATTCAAAGCAACCTGAGGGAGAAAAAAACCACAAGTTTTGGGGAACATTTAGGAACATTGAAGGACACTATAGCTATAAATTCTAATTCCACAAAACACTTAAGCACATGTGTGGCTTTAAGGAGGAGTATAAGTGCTGCCCTGAATAGGGGGGCTTATAGTAGTACGAATCAGAGGGCAGAATATTCCAGAGTTGCAGACCCTCAATAGAGAAGGACAAGAATCTGACTTCTAATCATCTAGAAACTATAGCGAAATTACACCTCCAGATGATTCAGTTCCAGCTTCATCTAGTGCAGTTGTTTGTACAGAAGGGCAACAGACTTCTACACAGATCCTATTTTACTTAACGTTTGCAGTAGCAACAGTCATACTTTGATGTGAACTGGCTAACATTCCTAATGTACAGCCAGTGAAGGTTGTGCACATGGGCATTGCTGACAAAGGCGGGAGTGTAGTTCTTATACCATGTTCTATGACAACTACAGCCTACAAATCATTTTCAAGGATAACCCCAAGTAGAGCATGTTATAGTAATTGTGTCCAGCTGTCACAAAGGCATGGATCATTGTGGTGCAAGCTACATTTCTTCCCCAATCCTCCAATAAAAGAGCCCTGAATTTTTTAATATTTTGGAGATGAAATATTGACCATGATTGGCTAAAACCTGACCAATATAAGTAACCACATTCAGTTTGTCATGAAAAATAATCCTAAAATTAACATAGCCTGTTAGGACCATATTCCATCTATCAAGAAGAAACAACACCTTTTCCTCTCTGCTTCTCCTGTGGGTGTTTTAGTTTAAAGTTTTTCCCCTACCATTTTTCTTACCAGATGACTTGGATCTTCCTTTATCACTCCTGAAGTTCCTAATGCCTGAATTGGCTCATTTGGAGGCAGTTTCTTTAATCTGTGACTGGCTGCTCCTGGTAAGGTAGATTTCTTTTCTCTCCCTCTTTCCTGTATTTTTTTTTTCTTTTCTGTTCTTCTTCGTCTTATGGTCCCAATTCAAGACAGCATTTTAAATACAAGCTTTCTAAATCTCACTGTTGTCAATCTTTCCTTTCTCTTGTTGCTTTCTGTACTTTCCTCCTACACATTATCCTCTTTGACACTTTTTCTTCATTATGTCTTAAACATCTCCCCCCCCCCCCCACACCCCTTTTAGCATTCATATTTACTTTTTCCTTTTGGCTTTTTTTCCTGTCTGCCTGTGCTGTCTCTATGCCACACCAAAGTAGCTTGGTTGGATGCAGCAACTCCCATCAATCAGTGAAAAGATGGGGCTTATTGATGTCAGGGGAGCACTTCTTCTCACTGTAGGAGGTGCTGCATCCAATCAAACTGCTACTGTACAGTGTGCATCAGATGGATAAATGGGACTGAGTAGCACCTACATGGTGATTTGTGGGGGCAGCTTGTCCCCATGCATCTCCTCTCAGCATGTGCCTGTAAAGGGATATTGGGTTGATGGGACTTATGAAAGTGATGATGGAAAAAATACAAAGTAATGAGGACTGAGTCAAAACACTGACCAAAAGGGGTGGATAGATAATGCTTACTAGCCTGTAGCTGGGCAACAGCTCAAGCTTTGCTCCTGAGTAATGCTACTTTATGCCTCAATATTTCAGCATTCCTGGGTGAATTTCTGTGGTCTGCATTATGCAGGAAGTCAGATTAAATTATCACAATGGTTTCCTCTGGCCTTATAATCTATTGTAGAGATGGCATTTTTCAAATGATACATCAAATAAAAAATCCTGGTCACTGGTGGCTTTTAAAGATACCACAATTCGTTTCTTATAAGCAAAGGGCCACTAGTTCTCAGAGCTCACAAGATTCCAGTATTGTATTGTGCCTATCCCCTGTACATTCCCCTGTTGCTTTAACTAGTGAAAGTATTCACTTCCTGTCTCCAAACCAGCAGCATTATAGTGGTTACTGCTATAGAGTATGTTTGTTTGATGCAGTATCCTTGGAGGTTTTTATCCCTTATAGTAAAATGAAAAATGTGTTAACCTGCAGTAGGTTGCTTCCCACAATCCTTTAGGGTATGTCTACACTACAGTGTTATTTCGAAATAAGCTATTTCGAAATAGTTAATTCAAAATAGCTTATTTCGAAATAACGCACCTACACACAAAATACATTTCGAAATAGCATTTTGCTATTTTAAAATAGTGCGTCCACACTCAGTGGATGCTGAATCGCATTTAAGGCTGGCCGGAAACAGGCCCGGCAGGGCATCAGGTCAGGAGTTACTTTGTGTGGCTGCTGTCTGAGGCCTGTGCTTAAAAGGACCCCCTCTGGACAGCCGGTTCTCAGCTTTCCCTGCTTGGTTGCCTACCTCGATGAGGGACAGCAAAGCATTTTGTCTCTGCATGCTCTAGTTGCCCTCACTCGGGACACCACAGCACTCTGCAACATGAAGCCGGAGCTGCCCCTGGGCACTCTGGTGCTTCTCTTGGACACATTGCTGAGAGCCTGGCTGCACTTTCTGCAGGCTGCCATCTGGGAGGTCCATCGAGGGACTGTCAGTATCCAGGAGGCCCTGCAGGAGAGCTTCCACCCTGAGGAGCACTAACAGTCTCCCTAGTCTGCCCCACTGGGGGCTTGTGCCTCATTCTTCCCTCACGTCCTTCCACTTACCCCTCCCTAACCCCCCTTCCTGATGTCAAATAAAATACATGTTTTTTCATAAACACAAACTGTCTTTATTTAACAAAACTGGGGGGGGATGGGGGAAAGGAAGCAGGAGAGGGCAGGAGAGAGGGTGGGAGAGGGGAGGGGGAAACCTGGAAGGAGGGAGCTGGAAGGGGGAAGCAAGGAGAAGAAGTGGGAGGGGAAGCTCAGGGCACAGGGGCGGGGGTCTCGCCGGACCAACTTGATTTTCATGCGAACCTGCTCCTGGGTTCGCATGTGGCCTTTGGTGGCCAGGCTGGCAGCTATCCTGCCATAGACGGCCACGTTCCTCCGTCTAGTGTGGAGATTATGGATGTTGGGGGCATCCCCCCGAAACCTGAATAAGGTCCATGATCTCCACCCTGGACCAGGAAGGCGCCCGCCTTCTCCAGGCCCTGGCAGGCTCCTGGGAGCTGGCAGACTGCTCCTGGGGAGTGGTGGAGGGCTGGCTGCCAGTGGCTTGCTGGCTCATGTTTTGGGGCCACTGGGTGAGGGGCAGTGACTGCTGGCTCTGGGCTGGCAGGCTTGGAGCTGGCACAGGCACTATGGCCAGAGTCTACCCCTTTAAGGGCTCCGGGGCGGGGGGGAGGGAGAGTAGTGTTCTTGGTTGAGGCTGGAGTGGCCACCAGGGCACCCTGGGAAGGCTGGAGGCCCCCTATTTCGAAATAAGTGTCTACACAGCACTTATTTCAAAATAGCTATTTCGAATTTGGCATTATTCCGCGTAGAATGAGATTTACCAAATTCAAAATAAGCACACCGCTATTTCGAATTAATTTCGAAATAGCAGTTTGGCTGTGTAGATGCTAGGAAAGTTATTTCGAAATAAGGGCTGTTATTTCGAAATAACTTTGCTGTGTAGACATACCCGTACTGACCTGGATAAAAGAGATTCATAGAGTTTAAGGGCAAAAATGACCATCTAGTCTGACCCACATAACACAGACTATGCAATTACACCCAGTGATTGCTTCATCAAGCCCATAACTGACTGAAATACATTAGTTGATAACATATGGGGGTTCTGAGTATATCAGGCCAGTTTAAAAAATTGTATTTCCTGCTGTGAGCACTTTGATGTCTTCATACTGGAGGCACATCTCTTCTGCAGAAGGATGTTACCATGAAGAAGCTGTGAGAGGTGCAGTGTTGCCAGTCTGGCCTGTGTATGAAGTATCGCTGAACATCTAGTGGTACAATGAATGGAGCATCCACTGGCTTTGGTGAGCACATATTGCAAGCTCTAGAGTGACTGCTAAATGTTCACCCCACAAGAGATTTGCCCCACTATAATCTCACCTTTTTGTCAAACACAGAACTTCTAGTTCACAAGGTTCGGTACATTCTGTAGAAAGAAATCACCTAGATCTTGAGCTTCTTGTCAATGATCAAAGCCAAATTTTGCTCTCAGCTACATCTGCACACACCTTTAATAGGGCTACCTGAGTACATTGTGAAGGCAGAATTTGACCCTTGAACTGCAATTAACACATTACAATAGGAGGTGAGCCACAAGCTTGGCAATTGCATTCCTATGTGCAGTAGATGCTATGGGGTAAACTAGAGAGAAAGGATGTTAGGGTGAGTGGGGTACTGGACTGTGACTCTAGAGATCTGGCTTGGTTCCTGGCTCTTCCTCTGTGACCTTGGGCAAGTCCCTTCCTTTCTCTGTGCCCACTTCGTTATCCATAATATGGGAGGAATAATGTTCTTTTCGCACAGCTGTTGCCTGTTGTTTCTATTTAGAATGTAAATTTTCCGGGGCAGGCACTCTCTCACTACATGTATGTAGAGTGCCTTGTGTAAGAGGATCGTGATCCCATATGGGCTTTCTTGGTTTGTTCTGTGTTTGAACAGCACCTAGGACCAGGGGGACCTAATCTATGTCTGTGGCTCCTGGGCCTTAGGGTGACACATATAAAAGGTATAACTGTAATATAAATGAGGTGTAAATATTATAGTTTGGCCTTCATACATATGAACATACCCAACTAACTATCCATCTTCCACACAATTGTAGCATCTAACAGGCCCTTCGATAACACATACCGAGGAAAGCACCAAGAACAGAGAGAGTAATTCATCCTTACCTGTTTAGCAGCCATTCGCAGTTCTGCTCATCCTGGCTGCTTTGTCAAACTTTTTTTTCCCCTGCAGGCAGGTGGCTGTTTGGAAAGCTGAGAGTTATGTTTAGAATGTGTTACCCTTCACTTGCAAGGCTCTGCTTTCATGGACCTCTTTGTGTTTGTTGATATGTATACTCCTTCTTATAGCATGCAGTCTGCTTCTGATTGCTTTCTCCCACTGCCTCCTTCATGGCAGTTGTTTTGAAATATTATGCTCTTTCACATTTGCCAGCACTCAGAGGCTCATCCACTCAGCCCCATCAAGTCCATCTCATCACCCGTGTAGTCCACATTGTTCCTGCACTGCATACAATTCACCATCAGACTCACTAGCTAACGAGATACCCTTAAAACGTAAGAAGTCTCAGTGTTGCCATCTCTCATGATGGCAGATATTTTTCTTAAAGGCCTAGGCTCTGCATTCATAGGGTTTTGTGAAAAATTCAGCATTCGCGTTTTAAAAAGTAAAATTTCTAACCCTCCCGGTTGTGTAGAAGAAGTTTAAAAAATGTGACCCAATTGCCCCCTAAAGGCTCAAAAAACTGAAAGACAAATAAAAAGAATGCAAAGTGTATTTCAGGAAATAATCTTATGATTTTTAAGACAATCTCCTGATTTTGGAGGTCCAGAATCATGATTTTTTAAAAACTTAGGGTTGGCAAAACGGTAGGCTAGGAACTCTTATAACTCTCTGTAAACAAAGTTATTGTACTCTTTAAAGTGTGGTTATTGGGAGAAAAGAGACTATTAAAAATGGCAGTTTCTGAAGCAGAGTAGTATAAAGGTGCCCTTAAGTCCTTTCAAACTGAGGGGGGAACATTTATGTGGCCGTTTCATTGTTTGATGATGGTGTAATGCAATATAATGAAATGGTGCAGTTTGTCATTGTAACCAACAGGTGGAGCTGATCTGAATCAACAGCAGAGGGAGGTAGGCACACTCATTCTGAGGGCAGAGATTTCCTCTCTATCCTAGCAACCCAACCTGCACAAGGGGAAGAGGAACAGAGCTGTGTCAAACTGGTGAGGACACGGTGTAAAATGCTCCATTCCCTTTCCTCCCTCTGATTCAGTTTTCTCTGAAATTTCTGGAAACTTTTTATCTGCCTCAATGAGTCAGACAAAAAGCTCTTTTTGATCAAAATAATGTGCTTATGAGATTGAGGGGAGTGCATTTTCTGGAGCTTTATCAGTGGAATTCCTTAAAAGAAAAAGATGGTGTTTACAATGTGTGAAATGCAAACCTACAGCACATGCGGTGGTGGAAACCCAAGGGAGAGCGAGGAAGCTGGTCAGACACTCGTCTATAACCACCCTCAATTTGTGCATCAGAGGACAGTCAATATGGAATTCCCAGAAACTGTTGGATGCTGCTCCTACAGCATAATCTCCTTGTCCACATTTTCTCCCCCAAGAGCTGTGCTCCATGTAAGTTGTGGCTTGCATGGCTGCTCAGGAGAGATTCAAATATTACCTAGCTGATTAGCAGAGCGCCCACAGCTAGGTTTTGTGTTAATGATGGTGCACATTTGCATATGCTGCAGTACTCATAAAATTTATTCTGCCCATGGATGAAAAAGATTAGTGGGAATATTGCCCAAGAGCCAGTGGTTTGGGCATATACAGGTATGACCAGACTCATATAAAGGTGTGCAATTAGCCTATGCAGTTACTGATGCAAATGAGGTAGCTACTTTCATGGCAACTCAACATGCAAATTAGGTGTGCAATTACATTCATATTTGTTCCTGATGTTAGGACACAGTAGTTTTAAAAAAATACCCAAGCATATAGTTCAAGTAGTCTTCTAAGTGGCCCAAACATCTGTCGTGATTGTCTTTCAACAAATGCTGTATCAGTAAATCAAGTACTAGCTTAACATTAAACAGGAATGTTGTGGGTAGGGCTGCCAGCATTGTCTTTCAAAAATATGGATCATGAATGACAGAGGGACAGCCTGGCCAAATTTGAGTGGTAGTGTATTCACATACAGCAGGTTGCACTGCCAGTCATATTTGGCCCAGCTCCATCTCCATTAGCAATACCACTCGAATTTGGCCTGATTACCCCTCTGTCAACTTTCTAAATCAGTACAGGATGCTGTGAGCCAGGGTCCTCTTAATGCCAAAGGCAAGGAGCACAGAATGGGTGCTTAGGGTTTACCCAAATCTCCTGGCTTTGGTATGCACGTTCTTGTTCACAACCTCTGTGTTCCACTGGGCATTCATAACATTGCAAAATGCATAGTAACATGGGGGCTGCCACCTGAGCACCTCCTTTTGTCTAGGATTAGTGTGCCCTACGCCAATTTTCCCCTTCTTCAGGGTTCCTTATACAAACCCCACCTTCTCTCCATCAGCCACAGCCTTTGCTAAGATGGGATTTCTTTATATACAAAGTTCCAAACAAAGCAAACTTCTGTCCAGCTGAGCACAGCACTGTCTCCCCTAGGTCTTCTTCCCCAACCACAACACCTTTCTTAGAAGACCACTGCAGGCAGCTCGCTCCCTGTAGCTTCACTCTGGAGTTCCCCCTTCTAGCAGTGCCCTCCCTAAATGCCCTCCGACCATGTATAGCCCAATTGTATCCCTGCCCACTTACATGGTCCAATTTAGAGCACCTTCTCTGGCATAGGAGTGCTGGACCTATTTCAGTCACAGGGGGCCAGCAAGTCTTTCATATGCATGCGTGAATGTTATGGGAGGAGTTAGGTACATATGTTGAAAACTATGTTCTTAAGTTCTGTGTTTAGTGACTAGTCTCTACAAAGGTGAAATGCAAGTTTTCTTTCAGACAGAGATGTTTATCCTTCTGTCTGTTCACATGTAAATTGAGTATTGTGTGATGCACAATTGGGCCACCACTCACGGGTCTGAACTGAATGCTAATGAAGGATTATAAAAAAAATCCATCAAAAAGAGAAAAGTAACAGGGAGAGGTAAGCAGCAGGGGTGGAACCCTATCTTGAGATGTTCTGGTACACTTGGAGGTCAAAGAAGACTCCTTGTTAACTGTCACCTACAGTAAAGGGACAATGCATTTGCATCATGAAATAGGGGCCTTAGCCCAGCTTAGTTGAATATGCTGGTGAGAACTTCAGTTGAGATAAGTTTCATTAGACAGGAAGATAATTTGACAGTTAAGTTTAATATCTAGACAACAGGTTATGATTTTATTTTGTATGTAATCATTTGTTTCCAGCATTCTGTTTAGCAGAGCTTTGTTCTTAAATATGACTAATAAGCATGGGCGGCAGGTAATACAGGCAAGGGAAGGCATTGCCTTCCCAAAACTGCCTACACTGCCCAGCTGCCCAGGAGGGCTGGAGCCGCGGCATGGAAGCCTGATTTCCCACCCATCTAGGAGGCCTGCAACTGTGGCACGACAGCCCCAGCCTTCCGGGTGGCCAGGAAGTAGCGGGCTTGAGGGCTGGGGTTGGGCAGGACTTGGGTGGGGGGAGGGATTGTTGAAGGGGCATGGTCTCAGGGGAATGGGATGTGGCTTGGAATGGAAGTAGTGGGGCTTATACTTGCCTTCCCCAGCTGGGCCTTCACCCACCGCCCATGCTAATAAGCACTGGTTTACTGTTCCTTTGGGAACAGCAGGCCTGGTATTTCTGTGAGTGTTTAGTGCACTGGGGCTAGAGAAAGAGTGAGCAAATACCGGCCTGTGAGCTGGATCTGATTCACCAGGGTTAGCCTCTGGCAGGCCGCTTGCCACTATATTTACCTGCACTGCTGCAGGTATAGGTGACTGCAGCTCCCATTGGCTGCAGATTGGCATTCCCAGACAAAGGGAGCTACAGGAAGCAGTGTCCCAGTCTGTGCTGCTTCCTGCAGCTACCATTGACTGGGAACCACGATCCACGGCCAATGGGAGCTGCAATTGCCTGTACATGCAGCAGTGAAGGTAAACATGGTGGTGGTGACCTGCCAGGATTTAACCCTGGCAAGCCACTGCTGTCTTATTGCCTACCCATAGTCTAGACACCACAGGGCACACCTGAAACTCAGGGATTGTGTGTGCCTATTGCTATTTGGACTGCGAGAGAGCTAGTATGCAGAGGCCTGGAAAGTAGTGTTTTGTGCTGCCGGAGGCTGATGGCTTCAGGGAGGTTGGCCTGCAGCAGGCACAGACAAGACTTCCTCATACTAAGAGCAAGCAGTGACGAGGTGCCTCCCAAGCCTGGCTACCCCTAGGGAGCATCACAGATGCCTCTTGCATTTCAGCTAGAGGCTGTCCTGCTGCTGGAACAGTCTGTACTCCAGAGCCATTCCACACTGATTTAGTCTGGGACAGGAAATTTTTAATTTAAATACAGGACTTCCCTCATAAAATTGGATTGTTGGCAGCTCTAGTCATGGGGTAAGTGCCACAGAATTTAGGCCAGGGAAGGAAGAAGAAAACAGATCCGCAGGAACTCTGTGCAGCAAATACTACCACCAGCAGGTTGACAAGAACAGTCAGAGTTGAATAGAGGATGAGTACAATTACAGAAGAAGGGTAACATGATCCATTCCCCTCTTGATGAAAATATTATATAGTTTGACCCCGTACTGCACACCTACAGTCTCTTCCCCCGCTGCTCCTGATCCATATTATGATATAAATTCCTCTTAACCTTCAAATCTGCCCATGTGGGGACACCAACAATCAGACTGTGTCAAAAATGGCCCCTAGTTGGAACACCTGTAATTTATTGTGTGCAGTGCCATATTTGATGGATTTGTTTAAAAGTTTTCATTTTAAAGGATGTTCTGAATGCGTAAATTTAATAAGCCCTTAAAAAAGAAAACTGGAAAAACAAGTCTGTATGCAAATATTAGGTCCACCTAAATGAGTCACTAGGGAAGACTGAACTCTGCTTCTTAAGATTCCTGGTAAAGCATGCTAAGTGGAGAGCTACAGGAATAATTGTTATTGGTATGAAGATCAGCTAGTAAAGAGTGACTTGACTCACAATTTGCCAAGCAATAACCAAGTGTCTGCCAGACAGCAGTAGAATATTGGAAATCAGGATTCCTGGGTTCTGTGCCCTGGTGTGGGAAGGGAATATGACCTTGAAATCAGAGCAGTAGCTAGCGATAGGGTCATCAGTCACATAGGTGTAGTCCTTGGGGCCTAAATAGGCTAAAATCCATTTATCATATTAGAGATGTGGATTCTAATCTTAGCACTACCTTGTATGACTGTGTGCGAGTTTCCCATTACTTCATTTGTAAAATGGGAGGGGCTAATATTTGTCTGGAAGGAGAGGTGTTCATGGTCTTGGTCAGTCATAAAGGTTATGAAGTGATAGTAGAGAACAGACCAGAGTTTGTGATTTTCTGGCTCTCAGCTCAGTACACCTTCCCCTAGGCTGCAAGAAATTTGGAGCCATTCTCTCATCTTTTCACCCAGCATGTTCCAGTATAAAAAGTAGTGCATTCTGCTAATTTAAGAGGCAGGATTGTTTATTCAAAATTTGGTATCTGTAGGTAATTGCAAAGTATGACTGCATTTTGCCCAAACAAACTCTTCAAAATATATAAGAGAGAGCTGTCCCTTTCTCTACCCCGCCCCTGCTGCCCCAATGGGATTATAGCTGTCCTGGTCCCCATCTCTCACCCCTTGCTGCCCTGCCCCCTGTGGTCATTCTACCCAGTATAGTGGTCCCTCTGTGCTCCTTTGCCTATGGTGCAACAGTCCAGGAAGATTCTTACCTGAAAACAATTTCCCACACTTACATCATTTAACTATAGTTCTCACCTGATTGCCAGCATAGACTTCCATGGGAAAGCCATGATTTTGTTCCGCTCATTGCTTTTGGATATTGAAATGCCTGCTGCCGTGAAGCCTTCCTGTGATGCTACTGTCTGCTAGGTCTGGGTGGATGTAAGGCTACGTCAGACTACAGGCTTTTTTTGGAAGAAGCTTTTTTCGGAAATGATCTTCCGAAAAAACTTCATCCGAAAGAGAGCATCCACACTGCAAAAGTGCATTGAAAAGTGATCTGCTTTTTCAAAAGAGAGTGTCCAGACTGAATGGATGCTCTTTCGCATGTAAGCTGTGATTGCTATGGACGAAATGGCTACCAGGGCACCTGTGCTTTTTCCCCTTTCCTCTTCTTCCAAAAGAACCCCCACTTCCTCATCCACAGACATCTTTTTGTGAAAGAGCTCTTTCAGAAAAAGGCTTCTTCCTCATAGAATGAGGATTACCAATTGCAGAAAAAGCCCTCTGTTCTTTCGATTTACTGTCGAAAGAACATGCTTGCAGTGTGAACGTTCCTCAAGTTTTGTCGGAAAAACGGCCGTTTTTCCGATAAAACTCTGTAGTGTGGACTACCCATAGTGTCCTCCTCTTTGGTATCTGGGGCACCATGGAGATCTAGCTCAAGCTGAACTCCAGTATCTGGAACATCTGACCTATCTTGAGCTGAAGTGCAGTGCCAAGTTCCACCAGGACAATTGGCCAAACTGGTGTAGTTCATTAAGGAGAAGATAGTAACTGGAACTTTGCTGCAGAAAGGCAGAGCTGCCTCTTCTACAGTGAGCTGGGGCACACTCTGGCTCCAAGTATCCACTAGACTCAAGAAAATGTTGGCAGCCCCAACAAACTGGAAGAGTGGTGGGACCCAGAAGTATGGCAGCTTCTCTGCAGTCCTGAACCACAGATACTTGCTTTTCCTGGTAAATTCTGTTGCTTCCTCAGCTTTGGTTTTCTCCTCACTATCTTCCCTTTCACTCAAAGAAAACAAATGTGCATGATACAGCAGGTTAAAATAAAAGGAGTGGAGGAGAAATAAAAGAGAATTTGAATAGCAGAGATCATCAGAAGACACCCCCGTTTTGCCTTCCAGCTTCCAAATGCTCACACTAACCCACCATTGTGCCCCCTGACTGGACTGACTGGATGCTGATGAAATCAGTGTTTCATTAGGCAAAGGTGGGTATGAGGCCTTTGAGACTTGCCGCATGGTTACAGCTCCATATGAATGTCGATGTGGTGGGCTGGGAAGAGTATGCCATTCTGCACATAGTTCTTGACAGTGCAGACAACATGCAGGTTGTCAGGCTAACCCGTGTATTTAGGAACCAACTGCAGCAATCTGCTAGGGATTGCATCACAGGGAAGTAGCATTCTTTTCAGATGACACATTGTGCTGGCTTGTATGGGTGAGTACAAACAGGAATGAATGCCATCATTAGCCTTGTTTCTGTTTGAGAAACCCAGCTTTTAAAACCCCAGGATGCTCTCAGAGATGTTTTGTGTGTTCATCACATGCCCCAGCAGTAGCTTACATATTGCCATACACAACTTCAGCGCAGCAACCTGCACTGTTTCCCAACTCAGAATTGATGTCCCCCAGATCAGTAATTGCCTGCACTTACAGCTGCCACAGAACAATTACCATTCTCTCGTCCATGGTGACAAGGGAGAGGAAAAGGTCCGTGGCACAGTCAGCAGTTTGGCAGTTATTCCTTCTACATTCTAGAGGAGTTCAGCTTCAGCCTCTTCTACCAGCCATTGGATGTGACACTGGCACCAGGAGTGGTGTTCAGCTCTAAGCTAAAACTGAATGAGACTGTGGTGTTGGCAGTGCTTAATCTGTGCCAGGGCTGAGCCCCAGCACCTCTAGGCTTGGCAATTCATAGCCCTGGCACCTCTGGGCTCGCTGCATCAGTTATGAATGTAAAAAAAAATTGCTTGAGCCCTGGCATCTAATTGCTTTAGCTCCAGCACTGCTTTCATTACAAATTAAGCACTGGGTGTTGGCAACCCTGTATCTGAATACCATTGTCAATTGCAGCCTAGACTCTTCTTTACACTCAGTGAGACCAAAGCCCCACTAGTTTTTGCATTCTGATAGCCTCATTCACAGCTGAATTCCCACTGCCAATGTTGAGGGCAGAGACCATTTTGTTTCTGCATAGCTCAGAAAGCCCCATTTCTGAGTCCACAGCAAAGAGACGACATAGTCGTTGTGCAGTCCAGATTGGAGACAGTACAAAAAAAGGTGGCAATCTACAGTGAATTCTGGGCTCTTCATCCAGTCTCCCTGAAGACCTCTGTAGTGCTACAACATTTTGCAGTTAGCTCCTTCCGAAGAATGTCAGAACTGTCGAAGAGGTACCTGGGAGACCTAAAATGTACTAGAACAGCAAAAACTGGAGGGAGTACCGGGTGCTGAACTGGTTAGCACAAGCAAGACTGGTTAGCATGGACATACTGAATCACTAAAATAACCCACACAACTAAAAACGCTTATCTGTAACATATAGCCTCAAAATGGTTCAATCACACAGTGCTGGCTGATCTAGAGAGGGTTCTCCTGTATTTTAAGCACTGCATATTTTGTTGCTAGAGTGACTGTTCATTTACTGTGGAAGGAGTCTTTTCATTGCTTTCAGTGGAAATAGGATTGGGACCTGACAGGAAAGACACAAGTACTATATATGATCCTGCCCCAGCTTAGACTAGCTCTCCTTCACTCAAACCATTTACCACTAGTACAGCTGTCAATTCTGAGACAACAACTGACAAACAATTCAAAGATAATAGAGAGGGAGAAATTAGAGCTACTAAGCCAATTACAGACATAAACTAGACATTTTACACCTACAGCTACAAGAAAAGCCTCTAAACCCACACAACCCTTATTCCTTTGTCTAAAGGAAAACCACAAAATAGTTACAGTAAATGGCAAGAGAGTCAATACACAAAGCAAGGAGAGGAAAAAAAGGAATTTTCAGTGGAGCTGTAGATAGTTCAAAAATATCCCATTATCTACACAGTCCAGGGCACACCACACACTTGTTTTGGTACAAGGAGATCATTACAGCACTGCTCAGGGCCACATGAAGGCAGCTTTAATGGTTATTTGTATTTAGGTACTTTAGTCTTACACCTTACCGCTAATTAGGAAATAAATAATTTCCCAGAAGTCTCATTTTTCATTCTGACTTAAATTTAAGAAGGCTTATGCATTGTTTTCATCACAAGAGAGACAAAAGGCCCAGAGGAAGAGCTGCTCCGGGGCTCCAAGCCCCAGAGGTGGGATGGATGATAGAGGAAAGAAATAGAGGCAGACCTGGGCAAAGGAGGGAACTGTAGCCCCTCAGGCATGGGCGGAGGAAAACTAGGGACCCCAAGGAGACATAGGTTACGCTGGAAAGACAGATCAGACTGGGGAAAGGAAGTTCAGAGAGAAGTCAGTGGGTTGATGCCTGGATCTGCTGCAGCAGTTAGAAATGGCTATTTGTGTGAGAGAATAGACCAGCCACAAATGAATGTGCGCATGGGGGTGTGTGAAGGGCATTGAGCAAATAGAATAAGCAATAAATAGGTGCTGAGTATGAGGGGTATGTGCAGCATTGAGTGAGTGACAGGCATATACAGCCTTTGCTGGAGAGGTTGGAAGGTGGGTGGATTGGAAAAGAGAATGAGGAAGGGCTAAGAATGGGAGGGAGAGAGAAGAAAGAGACTGATAAAGCTATGGAGGGAAGGCAAGGGAGAGGGTTCTCATGAAAGTTAGGGGAGAAGAAGAACAAAACACGGGAAAGAGGGAGAGACAAGAAGGAGAAATCAGAGTGAAGGGAATGACAGAAAATAATGGGAAAGGGAAAGTTACTTCAGGATTCTAGCATGAATAGCGTGAAGAAACAGAGGAAATGGGGGAGAGAGGGGCGAACGAGAGACAAAGTCAGTGAATAGCTTTATCATTTAATAAAGGGTGATGCTAACATGTCACAACACAGTGACTGAAAACCACATACGGGATGTATAAATATCAGCAGTTAGTCATCAACAGGTGTCCTCACTTTACATGTATGATTCAGACACGAAGATCTCTGGGAAATGAGAGATAGTATGTTAAATTGTAGCATGTGCAAGATATATTGCCCAGGCTGGCCCGTACGCTGGGGGGCGGAAGGTTGCAAAGGGTGCAAATGCACCTCCCCAGTGGTCCGCAAAGTAAGAAAGAGAGGGCTCCACGGCCACCTTCCAGGTGGTCCATGGCTCAAGCTCAGCCCCCTTTATTCCCCCTGCAGATGGGAGCCCACACTGGTGCTGCAGCCTCACCCCCCGCCCCGCCGTGTGGCTGGAGCACCAACATCAGCTTCCTGCTGGTGGAGAGGGAAAAAGCCCTGAGCCTTGCTGCATGATTCAGCTCAAGGGGAAGAAGCTCTCCCCCTCCCCCAGTGGGGGAACAGCAGCGAATGGACATGCTGCCTTGAGGCTTTCCTCACTGCTCCCATTGGCCGGCATGGGACCTGAAACAAGTGCCCCCCCATTCCCAGACTCTGGCACCCCAAACCCCCTCACACACACACACCCTGCTGAGACTCCGCACCTCCAGCCTGCTCCTCCCTCTCCCCCCTGGCCAGACACCTAGTGCCAGCCTGCTCCTCCTCTTTCCCCCCAGCCACTCCTGCACCCACCCTTTCTCCTGCACCTTCCCTTGCTCTTGCCCCCTTGCCCTAGCCAGACACCCTACTCCCAGCCTACTCCTGCACCTCACCTCCTGCCCAGATCCTGCACCCCCATTTCTCTTGCTGCCAGCTCTGTCCCACACACTATACCCCACCCATTTTTGTCCCAACCCCAGAGCCTGGGGGGTGGGGGTGTCCACAAAATCCACAAATCCTGGAGCCCCAGAAGAGTAAATCTGGCCTGTGAGAAGCCCTGAACCTCAGTCCTCCCTCAGTGTGGCTGGAGCACTAGAGGAGTGAAGTAGTGAAGTGTCTCAGTTAGGGGCCACATCAGTGAGGGTTGGGAAAACATAGGAACCTTTTGTGTTGGACATAAATTAATACTTTATTTAAAATGAAGTTTGATAAACTAACATGAGAAAGTTAAAGTGCTTAATCTGTTTAATAGTTTAAATAAATATTTCCTTTCTTACTGGTTAAATTAAACCATTCTCCCTAGCTACAGCACTAGCAAAATGGCTCAAGTATAATTATGTAATCAACAGCGAGTTTCCATGAACAACTAACTGGTGGTCCTTGGAAAGGTTTGCATTGATTGAGCCAGGTAGGTCACAGGCCAAAATGTTTGAGAACCACTGGGTTAGGGGGATGGGCAAGCACTGTGTTACAGGAGGATGGGTGGGTGGAGCTGGTGGCAGCACAGCAGGGCAGGGGGAACAGCGCCTCCCACCCATGAGGAGTGGCCCCGCTGGCCAGAAGCCCTGCCTGCACTCATCCAGCACTGGCCTCGCTGAGCAGGTAGAGCAGCAGCAGGCAGAGGTGGCTGAGGGAGCGGGGGGCCATGCTGGCTGCACTGCCCGCCACGATCCCAGAGGGTAATTTCTATAAACTCTTTATTACTGTACACATTTTTAGTATGTTAAACATAATCATTTTATCAATCACTGTTTGCACTCACATTTTTCATTAACCGCTCTTATGTACACTCATTGCATGACTATTTTGAACTCCTTTATATTTAAAAAAAATTGTGGTCCACATTTACAAAAAAAAAGCACTACCACCCCCCACAGAAATTCCTCCATACAGGCCTGCCAGGCTACTTATGCTCTTAGTGTGGGCTTGGAAGCATTTGAATCAGAGATGCACGCACAAAGTTCCTTTTCCAGATGCTTGTGGGGGAGGGGATTCTGTTGCCTGATCAGGGTCCAGTCCCATCTGAGGAGAAAGGCTGAAGCTGAAATGTCTGATTAGTGTTCAGGAACGAAGTGTAGCATTTCTATTCAAGCCAACAGCAGCCAGTTCACTCCAAGACAGCTTAGGCTTCTGGAAAGTTCTTGCTCACTCTGGGCATACTCTGGCATTTACCTGACATTGAACTGGTGGTGTGCTTGACCGTTGCTTGTCACAGTCACCTCACTGTTCCCCAGTGTTCCCTTGGCTGTTCGCTGGCTCCACTTGCTGTCATCAGTTTCATACTCACAACAGCACTCACTGGAAGTGCTAATAAAGAAATACAACTATGACGTTGGCATCACAGAAACTTGGTGGGATAATACACATGATTGGAATGTTGGTATAGAAGGGTACAGCTTGCTCAGGAAGGATAGACAGGGAAAAAAGGGAGGAGGTGTTGCTTTATATATTAAAAATGTACACACTTGGACAGAGGTGGAGATGGACATAGGAGACGTAAGTGTTGAGAGTCTTTGGGTTAGGCTAAAAGGGGTAAAAAACAAGGGCGATGTCATGCTAGGAGTCTACTACAGGCCACGTACCCAGGTGGAAGAGGTGGATGAGGCTTTTTTTAAACAACTAACAAAATCATCCAAAGCCCAAGATTTGGTGGTGATGGGAGACTTCAACTATCCAGATATACGCTGGGAAAATAACACAGCGGGGCACAGACTATCCAATAAGTTCTTGGACTGCATTGGAGACAACTTTTTATTTCAGAAGGTTGAAAAAGCTACCGGGGGGAAGCTGTTCTAGATTTGATTTTAACAAATAGGGAGGAACTGGTTGAGAATTTGAAAGCGGAAGGCAGCTTGGGTGAAAGTGATCATGAAATCATAGAGTTCACAATTCTAAGGAAGGGTGGAAGGGAGAACAGCAAAATAGAGACAATGGTTTTCAGGAAAGCGGATTTTGGTAAGCTCAGAGAGCTGATAGGTAAGGTCCCATGGGAATCAAGACTGAGGGGAAAAACAACTGAGGAGAGTTGGCAGTTTTTCAAAGGGACATTTTTAAGGGCCCAAAAGCAAGCTATTCCGCTGCATAGGAAAGATAGAAAATATGGCAAAATACCACCTTGGCTTAACCACGAGATCTTGCATGATCTAAAAATAAAAAAGGAGTCCTATAAAAAATGGAAATTAGGACAAATTACTAAGGATGAATATAGGCAAACAACACAGGAATGCAGGGGCAAGATTAGAAAGGCAAAGGCACAAAATGAGCTCAAACTAACTACAGGAATAAAGGAAAACAAGAAGACTTTTTATAAATACATTAGAAGCAAGAGGAAGACCAAGGACAGGGTAGGCCCACTGCTCAGTGAGGAGGGTAAAACAGTAACAGGAAACTTGGAAATGGCAGAGATGCTTAATGACTTCTTTGTTTCAGTCTTCACCGAGAAGTCTGAAGGAATGCCTAACATAGTGAATGCTAGTGGGAAGGGGGTAGGTTTAGAAGATAAAATAAAAAAAGAACAAGTTAAAAATCACCTAGAAAAGTTAGATGCCTGCAAGTCACCAGGGCCTGATGAAATGCATCCTAGAATACTCAAGGAGCTGATAGAGGAGGTATCTGAGTCTCCAGCTATCACCTTTGGAAAATCATGGGAGACAGGAGAGATTCCAGAAGACTGGCAAAGGGCAAATATAGTGCCCATCTATAAAAAGGGAAACAAGAACAACCCAGGAAACTACAGACCAGTTAGTTTAACTTCTGTGCCAGGAAAGATAATGGAGCAAGTAATTAAGGAAATCATCTGCAAACACTTGGAAGGTAGTAAGGTGATAGGGAACAACCAGCATGGATTTGTAAAGAACAAATGATGTCAAACCAATCTGATAGCTTTCTCTGATAGGATAACAAGTCTTGTGGATAAGGGAGAAGCGGTGGATGTGGTATACCTAGACTTGAGTAAGGCATTTGATACAGTCTCGCATGATATTCTTATCAATAAACTAGGCAAATACAATTTAGATGGGGCTGCTATAAGGTGGGTGCATAACTGGCTGGATAACCATACTCAGAGAGTAGTTATTAACGGTTCACAATCCTGCTGGAAAGGTATAACAAGTCTGTTTTGGGACCGGCTCTGTTCAATATCTTCATCAACAACTTAGATATTGGCATAGAAAGTACGCTTATTAAGTTTGCAGATGATACCAAGCTGGGACGGGTTGCAACTGCTTTGGACGATAGGGTCATAATTCAAAATGATCTGGAGAAATTGGAGAAATGGTCTGAGGTAAACAGGATGAAGTTTAATAAAGACAAATGCAAAGTGCTCCACTTAGGAAGGAACAATCAGTTTCACACATACAGAATGGGAAGCGACTGTCTAGGAAGGAGTACGGCAGAAAGGGATCTAGGGGTTATAGTGGACCACAAGCTAAATATGAGTCAACAGTGTGATGCTGTTGCAAAAAAAGCAAACATGATTCTGGGATGCATTAACAGGTGTGTTGTGAGCAAGACACGAGAAGTCATTCTTCCACTCTACTCTGTGCTGATTAGGCCTCAGTTGGAGTATTGTGTCCAGTTCTGGGCATTGCATTTCAAGAAAGATGTGGAGAAATTGGAGAGGGTCCAGAGAAGAGCAACAAGAATGATTAAAGGTCTAGAGAACGTGACCTATGAAGGAAGGCTGAAAGAATTGGGTTTGTTTAGTTTAGAAAAGAGAAGATTGAGGGGGGACATGATAGCAGTTTTCAGGTATCTAAAAGGGTGTCATAAGGAGGAGGGAGAAAACTTGTTCATCTTGGCCTCTGAGGATAGAACAAGAAGCAACGGGCTTAAACTGCAGCAAGGGAGGTTTAGGTTGGACATTAGGAAAAAGTTCCTAACTGTCAGGGTGGTCAAACACTGGAATAAATTGCCCAGGGAAGTTGTGGAATCTCCATCTCTGGAGATATTTAAGAGTAGGTTAGATAAATATCTATCAGGGATGGTCTAGTCAGTATGTGGTCCTGCCATGAGGGCAGGGGACTGGACTCGATGACCTCTCGAGGTCCCTTCCAGTCCTAGTATTCTATGATTGCAAGCTCTCTAGGGCAGGGGGAAATCTTTTCTTATGTGTGTGCGCCGTGCCTACTGTGGCGGAGTCTCCATCCCAGGTCATGGTATCTTGGAGCGACCATGATGCAAATAGCGAGTTATAATTACATAGGCCCTGCAGGACTTGTTGCTTGACACCTCGCTAGGACTCATTTGAGCTACTTCAGTTCCTGAAAAACATAGTGCCGTGAAATAAAACAGCACAGGACTGGGTCAACAGGCTTTGAAACACTTTTCAGAGTCTCTTCGGATGACAGTTATATACTAGAAATGGACTAATGAACCAGCTGCTTCTTCCAGGGATGTCATGGATTTAAAAAGTTAAGCATCCAGATCTCCAGGCTTGCTCAGATTTAGTGGTTCCCTCTGGCTAGGGCTCCTCCTCAGCTCTGTGAAGCTGAGATAAGGAGCAGGATTCCTTGCTCCAGGGCAGGTGAATCTCATTGCTTAAGCAGGAGCTCCAAAGTCTGTGTGGGTGGGGTAGTGACAAGAATGCATTTTGATTAGGACTCAGGAGGCATGTGTGACCTTGGAGAAGTCACTAAATGTCTCTGTGTCTCTGTTTCCATCTATAAAATGGGGATATCACACTGCCTTAGATCACAGAAATGTTGGGGAGGACTATGTTCATTCATGATTGCAAATCATCAGATACTTTGGTGATGATTGCCACAAAAAAGCAGAGTCACAGTGCAATAGTCAGCATTCTGACATAGCTGGAGGGGAGTAGTCAAACATCTCCCTTGCCAATGTCAGCTGGGAATGGAGGGGGGTGGTGCTACAAGTGGCAGACAAGAAGGACTACAAGGTGTGGTTGTTTATGCTGCATTCCAGTTTTATCTATCTGTCACCATCATAACAGCATTTATCTGCAGTCACATTCACTGGATATATTAACTAGTGGAGGGGCAGTTGGAGCAGGTTGGAAGAGCTGTTGCCGTGACTTGAGAGGCACATAGGTATACCTGAAGGGTCAAGTGTGCCTCATCTCAGCACCGAATTCTGTGATTTGTGCCAGAAGCAGCGTGCAGGGTAATAGTGGTAGGTAAGTGAAGGCACTGTCTCAGAAAGAAGGACTCTTCAGGGCAGCAGAGAAGGTGTGTGCAAGTCAGAGGTGGTTTGTATGCATACGCTTAGGCTACGTCTACATTGGTGCGATCTTGCACAAAAGCAGCCGCTTTTGCGCAAAAACTTACTGCCTGTCTACACTGGCCACGAGTTCTTGTGCAAGTAAACTGACGTTCTCATGTATGAAATCAGAGCTTCTTGTGCTAGAACTCTGACGCTCCCGCTCAGGAAGAATCCCTTTTGCACAACTGTTCTTGCGCAAGAGGCCAGTGTAGACAGGCAGCCCAGAGATTTTGCGCAAGAGCCGTCCAAACAGAAAAAAGCCCTAGTGGCTGCTTGGACGCTCCGTACGCGCAGGCACTACCCCAGACTTCCTGGTAACCCGAGCCCTCTTAAAGGCACATGCAGCCTGCAGAGGCCATGCGGCAGAAGCACCTCTGCCAACGAGCTCTGCTGCGCAGCTCTGCTCTCAGTCACAGACCACCCAGAATGGGGCACAAGGCGGCATGCCCCTTCCTGGTCCCCAGGGGAGATTGAGGCCCTCCTGGACCTCTGGGGCGAGGAAGAGGCCCTCCACGACCCACGGTCCCGTCAGAGGAATGTGGACATCTTCCGCTGCATGGCCCAGGCGCTCTCCGACCAGGGCCATCCAGCCCGGACCTTCGAACAGGTCCAGGCTAAAGTGAAGGAGCTGCGCCTGGCCTATGTCCAGGCCAGTGAGGGCCAGGGGGCAGGAGCCGACAGCTGCCCCCCCCCTTACCAACGGCTCCATGGCATCCTGAGAGAGGCGGCACCCCAGGGACCATCGGTGCCAGTTGACACCAGCAGGCGTCCCGCCGTCACCGGGCCCAGCGAGGCAGGGGATGAGGCAGAGCTGCCCACTGGGTCGGAGGATGACGAGGAGGACCGGGGCAGCAGTGTCACTCTCCAGCTCGAAGTCCTGTCAGGCAGCCCGGACGTATCCCGGGCGTCATCGGAGGCTGGGGAAGGATCCACTGGTGAGTGTTGCACTTTGCACTCACAAGGGCGGGGGGGAGCCAGGCACCCGGGGGAGGACGGGGAGGGAGAGTCACTGAGGCAGCGTGAGCTGCACGCTGTGTACCATACCAGTATGCAGCATGTGCAACCACGTGCAGCCTGGTGACCGAGCGGCATGTGGCCGCGGCAGGCAGCTCCAGGGCACGCCTGGGACCATGCTGCTCACACACATCCAGACTGGGGGGAAGGGTGGATGCCGGCTGGAACCAGCCAGGGCCCCAGGGGCTCAGGCCAGAGCCCACACCTCCCGAAGGGTACAGCACACAGACAGCACACTGTTCATGCCTGGCTGTACAACACAGCCAGCTGCTCCTGGGAAAACCAGTGAGCCCCTCGCCTGCTCCCGGTGCCTTGGCTGGCCCCCCAAGGGAAGTCCCCACTGCGGCCACACATGTCCCTGGGCTACATGTGTGAGGGCTAGCGGGAGGGGGAGGGGGTAAGTGCTCGGGCCGGCCCTAGGGCCACCTGAGTTTTGCTGCAAGGATGGTACACTCCCCAGTCACCCCTGGTTCCGTCCAGGAGACATCCACGTGATGGGGATCTGAGAGCCCAGACCACGTCTGCCATATGTGCTCCCAGGCACTGTGTGGGGATTCATCTTGCTCCCTGTCAAACACCATTGATTAGCCCAAAGCCTCACAGGCTCCCCCGGCAGGGAGTTCCACAGGTTAACACAACACACACACCCGCCACAAGGGGCCAGGACACAGACCGGTGGTTACAATACATGGAGGAGCACCCTACTCCGGGGGCGGTCCTGTATGCAAACATACAACACAGGGAGGGAACGAGTGGGCCCAAACCACACTACTGTGGTGTCACCTGGGCTCAGGGGTGGAGGGCATGGGGTGTGGGGACGGTGGCTGGGCTGCCTGACTGACCCAGCCTTTCTTCTGTTCCCTGCAGTGGGACCAAGCAGGAGCAGGGGACCCTCCAGCCCTGCGGCAGCGGCAGCACCCCCAACCGCCCAGGCACCAAGCCGGCGGGTCCGGTAGTGGGACCAACTCCTCCAGTGGCACGTACAGGCCATCGAGAGGATTGAGGCGGCCATCACACGCCGGGTAGATGCAGACCTGGAGTGGCGCCGGCAGGCCTGGGGCCGCTTCCAGGCTCAGTGCGAGCGCATCGGCGATGCCATCACCGCCCTCACTGCACACATCGGTCATGCTGTGCATTATGGCATGGCATTGCCCCATGCACCCGCCATCCCTCCCATGCCAATGCCCATGCTGCCTCCTCCTGCCCCTCCTGCTCCCGCCATGCCCCCTCCTGTTGCCTCTCCTGCTCCCGCCATGCCCCCTCCTCCTGCCTGTCCTGTTCCCGCCATGCCCCCTCCTGATGCACCCCATCCTGCCCACCTTCCCGTGCTGCCTGCCCCAATGTGGCCTGAACCACATGTAGTGGTCCGCCCCCACAGAGGGGCTCGCAGGGGCCACCCCTCCCAGCAGTAGCTCCCTCCTCCCCCGCCCCTCAGTTCAGAGCCCCCTCCCTCCTCCCACCCTACGTCCCCATTGTAAATAAAAAGTTCAAGACGTTGTTTTAAAAAAAAAAACTGTGTTGTTTATTGGGAGGTAAGGGAAGGGGAGGAGGGAACGATTGGGGATGGGAAGGTTTGAGTGTAGTTGAACTCCACATTTCAGAAGTTCATGAGCAGCCATTCAATGAATGTTTTGGGTAGCTCATTTCCTTGTTTGTGTAAAAATAATTTCTCAGCATCCCTATGTTCCACAGCTTAGTTTTCCCCTGACACAGCCTCTCACTCCTTGGCAGTGGCTGCAATTAGTCCCTTCACTGCCCTTGTATCAGCACCTCATCTCCCATCTCTCTGTCTCTTCAGAGCAGCCTGGTCCTCTCTCCTTCCCAGGAAGGAGTGGGCATCGGCAAGGTCCCCTCAGGTTGAGGAGCTGGGCAAAGGATGCAGGTAGAGGGGACAGCCACGGAGTCAGTGGGATATGTTTTGAAGGTGTGGGACAGAAATGAGGGGGGCATGGAGGTCAAGGGCCTTAGGATGGAACGGAAGTGCCCTCTACACCTGCCACTGCACTGACCGCCCCTTTTCACTGAGAAGCAGCAGCAGGGGAAGGGTGAGCCTGGTGTCCCTTCCCCACAGCTGGAGGCAGCATGGGAAAGAGATGTTCTAGGTTCCATCCGCTGACAGGGGATAGTGGAGGTAAGGGAGTCTCCCTCCCTTATCCCAATGGAGGAGCTCTGTAGGGCATATTTAGTAGAATGTGGGAGAGCATGGATGTTTCCACTTCCCTTTCTTCCCATCGGCCAATATACGTCAGGGGAGGGGACGTTCTTCCCCTATGGTTTTGCTCCATCAGTGCTTCTGCACTCCCAGGGCATGTCTTCACAGCAAAGTTATTTCGGAATAAAAACAGTTATTCCGAAATAACTATGCGAGCATCTACACAGCAATTCTGTTATTTTAAAATAATTTCAAAATAACAGATGGCTTATTCTGACTTCTGTAAATCTCATTCTATGAAGAATAATGCCTATTCTGAAATAGCTATTTTGAAATAGGGTGTGTATAGACACTTCACTGCTGCTATTTCGAAATAGCCCCTCACCAGGGCCATTCTGTTATTCCTCCTGGGGCTCTAAATCGAGATAGCATGTCTACATTAGGGAAGCCTGCCTCGGACTAATTTTGAGGCTTCCCTGCAGTGTAGATGTGCTATTTCAAAATAAGCTATTTCTGAATAACTATTCCGGAATAACTTATTCTGAAATAACTGTGCAGTGTAGACGTAGCCCCAGAGAGCGAAAGTCCCTTTAAGGATGCTCCCTTATTCATTGAGGGGGTCATAGAAAAATGACAGTTTTGTAATCCCTGTTCTTTTTCAAAGCTCTAGTCATTGAACTGGGCTTTCAAAAAACATGTATAATTCCTTGCACTATGAAGGATCATTGTCTGGGGTGTGCTGGTTCCTTAGTAGTTGTGCCCGAGTAAAACTGGGTCCACCTGACAACGTTGCACCTCCAATATCTTGGGGACCAGTGTGAACATTCCTCAACACTCCTCTGATTCCCCAGTTGGCCTAGTGTTGCACCCCAAAAAAATTATAAGAAACTAAAAATCATACGAGCAGCTCATGTTAGGAGGGCTGCATATCAGGAACTGCTGGATTAAATGACCCAGTGACTTGCTTTCGTTTGTTCACACTCAGTCCCATTGTTTAGGAAATGGGTGAAGAGCATGGCTTGTTATTATATTCACCTTAATTGCTTACTAGAGTCTTTCATCTTCCCTGTATTTAGTTAATGCTTATTTCCTTGACAATACTTCTAGGCTATGTCTACACTCGCAGCTTCTTGCGCCAGAAATATGCAAATGAGGCTAAGCATGGAATATCACCAAGCCTCATTTGCATACCTAATGAGCCGCCATTTTTGCAGAAGAGGCTCTCGCGCCAGAAGGAGCTGTCTACACTGCCCCTTCTTGCGCAACAAAACCCCTCTTGCGCATTGCCGTTCTTCCTGAAAAATAATCGGCGTAACGGCATTGCACAAGAGGGTTTTCTTGCACAAGAAGGGGCAGTGTAGACAACTCCTTCCAGAGCAAGAGCCTCTTCTGCAAAAATGGTGGCTCATTGGGTATGCAAATGAGGCTCGACGATATTCCATGCTTAGCCTTATTTGCATATTTCTGGCGCAAGAAGCCGCAAGTGTAAACATAGCCCTAAAGTAAAATCAGGGTCAGTTTGTAAAACACATGCATTTTTTGAAGGGGGCTGCATCTCAGGAGCATGAAGTTTTTTTAACAGGGCTTCCTTCATCTCAGGAACCCCTGGCTCAAATGGCTTCTCATCTGGACTACCACCCCTACTCTGGGCCCCCAGGAAACACAGCAAATTTTAAGACAAACTGAGAGAGCACCTAGAGATGTTAGAGTACTGAGAACAGTTATCTTTTTAAAAGTCACACTCAGCCTTAATGGTAGCGGAGTTATACTTGTTAGCAGAATTAGGATATTACAAGTCTATGCAGCAGCCATGATGCAGGCCTCTTTTTCTCCACTCCAGCATTTTGTTCCTACTAGGTGGCCAAACGACTAACCTTGGGTCTGTTGACAGAGCAAAGCTATGTATCGGCTAGCCGACTTCAGCTAGCTTGAATCCAGCAAGTGCAGGTAATAATAGCATAGAATACAGAACAATGTGGAGTTCAGAGTGACCCAAGTACAACCCAGAGTATGTCTACACCGCAGCATTATTTCAGAATAATTGGCGTTATTCCGAAATAACACAGAGCGCATCTACACTGCAAGGCTTTATTTCGAAATAACGTCAAGCTGGAGGATTTCTTACTCCAACTCCAGTAACCCTCATTTTTCAAGGAGTAAGGGAAGTTGAAGGAAGAGTGTTCTTCCTTCAACTTCCTGTTGTGTAAACAGTGCCTAAAGCCGAGTTAAGCTATTTTCACCTAAGCTACACAATTGACGTAGCTGAAATTGCACAGCTTAATTTGACTTTAACCCTGTGTAGACATACCCTCAGTGTCCATGCAGGGCTTGTTCTACCTGTGCTGAAGTTCAAGCTATGCTGTCTTGGCCCAGCTAGTTGGATTCAAGCTTGCTCAAGTAGAGTAGGCCATGCACAGCTTGTGCTATGTAGACATATCTTCTGTTAAGCATTTGCACAGTGCTTAGCACAATGAGGTCCTGATCCATGACTGTACTGAAGTAGCACCTAGGGGCTACAAATAACAGCTGTTTCCCAGTCTTGTAGCTGAGTGTTTCTCTCTTTCTATTTTACAGACAAAATTGATCAGATTCAGAAATGTTGCTATGATACACAGTAAGCAATGCCAAACCAGGAAAGACCAAATGCACTACACTCCCTGTCCAAGTCTAATTCAAAGATCCTGAGGGCCCAGGGGAAAATCTGTACCAGTGAACCCACCCATCTCACAGCTGGAAAAAGTTTGGGCTATATCCAGCATTATTGCTGATGAGGCCTTCTAATACCTTGCTGTTGGTAAATATTAATTAATACTCGACCAACACTCTCTCTGTCATCACCAGTCCCTTCTCATGAAATGTGGGGAAGGACACAACAGTGGATATCCATCCTTTACTTTCTATCAGTGGCCCAAAGGAGGGAGACCCTAGAAAATAGTGCAAGGTTGCAGATGGTACTCCTGTGGATATCAGCAAGGAGTCAGATATGATCCAAAGTTACCTGGAAAATTAGGGTATGTCTACACTAGCCCCCTAGTTCGAACTAGGGAGGCTAATGCAGGCATTCGAAGTTGCAAATCAAGCCCGGGATTTAAATATCCCACGCTTGATTTGCATCTTCCCGTCCGGTTGCCATTTTTTGAAATTTACAAGTCTGGACTAACTGCCCACGTCTACATGTGGCAGGGACCCAGTAGTTTGAAATAAAGCCCTAGTTTGAACTACCTGTTAAACCTCATTCCAGGAGGAATAACAGGTAGTTTGAACTAGGGGTTTGTTTCGAACTACCGGGTCCCTGCAGCGTGTAGACGCGGGCAGTTAGTCTGGACTTGTAAATTTCAAAAATGGCGACCAGCCGGGAAGATGCAAATCAAGCACGGGATATTTAAATCCCGGGCTTGATTTGCAATTTCGAATGCCTACATTAGCCTCCCTAGTTCGAACTAGGGGGCTAGTGTAGACATACCCTTAGAGAGGCACGAGTGACAACACTGTATTCAAAAATGTAAACTAATAAGAACAGGGTTGGAAAACCAGCCAAAGGGATAATAGTAACATTCATGCTTGGTAAGGGTTAGAAGATACAGAGTACTGACTAATCCTGGGAGAGTTTCATGGTTTCCCCTTTCCCATCTGTACAATTTAGGCTTGGTGCCATTGAAAATCCTACCTTATGTGATATAGGAGCATGAGTCTCATTGAAGATCAATGACTTAAAGCATCTAACTGACTTAAGTGCTTTAAAAAAATCACTCTGAGGTTCAGTGACTTGCCCTAGGTCACACACAGAGGGAGTTAAGAATCAGATCAGGGATTAGCCTTTAGGAGGTCCTAGTCTTAAAATTGAGGCACATGGGCAATGCCGTACTAGATCAGATCAACAATTCAGGTCTACTTCAGTATCCTTTCTTCAACCACAGCTAGTGCCACATGCTTCTGAGGAAGTCCAAGGGACTCTGTAAGAGGCACATTTTAGCGGGGGTGGGGGGGGAGGGCACATCTCATCTCTCAGGCTACGTCTAGACTACAGGCTTCTTGCGCAAGAAGCTTTTTTCAGAAGAGATCTTCTGAAAAAACTGCTTGCGAAAGAGAACGTCCACACTGCAAAAGCGCATTGAAAGAGTGATGCGCTTTTTCCAAAGAGAGCGTCCAGACTGCCTGGATACTATCTTGCATGTAAGCAGTAATTGCTATGGACAGCATAGCTACCAGGGCACCTGTGCTTTTTTCTCTTCCCACTTCTTCTGAAAAAACTCCCTCTTCCCCATCCACACACACCTTTTTGCGAAAGAACTCTTTCACAAAAAGGCTTCTTCCTCATAGAATGAGGATTACCAACTGCACAAAAAGCCCTCTGTTCTTTCAATTTACTGTCAAAAGAACGCGCTTGCAGTGTGGATGTAACTCGAGTTTTGTAGAAAAACAGCCGTTTTTTCGACAAAATTCTGTAGTCTAAACATAGCCTCATAAGGGAATATTCTTCCTAACCCATGGTGGTTGATGGTTTCCTTACACAGGAGCTTGCATAACTTTTTAACTATTTATCTCCTCTAAGAACTGTGGATATTCTCATTATCCATATCTACTCCTTTCCTGAGTTTAGTGCCTGAGACTCATAACTTGCTTCACTGAGTTCCACAGGTTAATTGCATTATAAATAATACCCCACTCTTAAATAGCACTCTGCATCAGTAGAATTCAAAAGTGCTTTGTCAATAAAGGATTTCTTTTTATCAGTTACGACTGTTGCCTTTTCATTTTATTGGGTACCTCTTGTTTCTGTTTCTTAAGAGGTCAAATAGGAGCTCACAAGCTCCCCACTCAACACTCTTCATTTTCTTTCTGAATCATGTTGCCTCTTATTTTTCTACTGTCTTAGCTATGCAGTCTCAATCTTATTAATCTCTCCTCATACCAAACTCTACCCATGCCTCTAATTTTTGTGGCCTCTTTCTAGACTTTATTTCTGCTATGTCCTTTCCGAGATGGGGTGATCAGAACTGAGCCCCGTTTTCACAGTGAAACTGTCCCATCACTTTATATAATAGCCAAGTATTGAAGCATAACATGTATAAAGTAGTATACTTACCGCATATTATTCTGTATCCCCTCCTTACTGTAACCTATCACCTTGTTTGCTTTGATCATTACAGCACATTGAGCAGATGTTTCCACGCAGCTCTCCTTCGATCTTGTTTCTGAGATTAGTTCATTTAGTATGTAACAGTGTGTGTGAGTGGTCTGAACTGTTCCTTTCAATGTGCGTCACTTGCCCTTGATTTACATTTACTTTAATCTGTCCTCACACTGCTTGTCCTCTCGCACTTCTGCACCATGCTGCTGGTGTCCCACAATGTCTGCAGTATCTTACAGCCCCAGCTCTTGGAGTCATTGGATTTTGTGAGGCTCTGCTCGTCTGGTTTTAGTGACAGTTTCTAGCCCTCGTGGTTGGGCGAAAAACTTAGAGGGATCTAAATGAACTTCAACGGTTAAAAACACGCCAAGGCAAATAACAGGGCCAGCCCACAACATTTTGGCACCTGAGGTGGGGAGCTCAAATGACACCCCCATGCCACCTTTTCTCCTGCCTGCCTGTAATGTCTCTTGTGCCCTCCTTCCTCCAGCACAGCACTCCACCATCTCTGTGCATCTAGAGTCAAGAGAATACATATGCACCTGCAGCAGACACAATTTTCTACACTCTGGGTCCTAGTGCCCCCCTACCCTCACCCCAGTCTGGCACCTGAGGCAGCCGCCTCACTTCATCTCATGGTAAGGCCAGCCCTGGCGAATAAGCAGAACTGAAAGTTCAAAACTGTTATTTCTCATGATTTGGGGGGCCTGTCTCATGATATTGATTGCATGGGGTTTGCAATACTATAATTAGTTTTTAATCCATTGTGTCTTTCCCACTGACTGCTGTATTTCCCTAATAGCCTCTTATAAACTATTCATGAAAAGTTTCTTGAAAGTCCCAATCTATGTTGTTAAAAATAGTGAATAAATGATAACTGCTTAAGATCCTCAAGGAATTCCAATAGACTGGCCAGGCTGTGCTGATTTATCCCTCTCATGTCATGTTCACCAAGGTGATTTAGCTTATTGTTTCCAGCCAATTTAGCTGCTAGCAAACCAAACTCAACCAAAGTCAGGCCCACAATCCCCAGGGCAACTCCTAATGCCTTAAAAAATTGTATAAGATTAGCTTCCTTCCTGGTCTCAGCTGAATCAGTTTGTTTCAGTGACAAATTACACTAGACCAGGATCAAAATAGTTGAAAACCGCAAGACATTGATCGGGACTGTCTCATTCCTTAGAGCACAGAGGGGGTCATGCTCAAGTCTGTCCAAGAGAGTAAAAGGTATAAGCACAACATGAACCTTTGTGAAATGGCTCTTCCTGGCGTGTTCTGGTCTTGAACACAGGCCTGTGAGTTATTAGACAGCTGCTGCATTCCAGCGTGACCCATGGCACCATCTATGGCAGCCCTAAAGGCACCACTGCTTTGTCTAACCATGCTATTTAAGCCAGAAGGCACCATAGGAGGTTTGTCCAAGCAACAAGATGATTCCTGAAGGTGGCTGCATTGGGCCCTGCTTGTGCCTGCCTCCTACACCCAACCCTGTTCCTGAGTCCTGCTCTGCTCCTGCCTTTGCTCTTGTTTCCATTCCACCAGGCTCCTGCTCTGAGCTTCCTCATTGCCTCTTGTCTAGTTCCTGCCCTTACATCTGGCTTCCATTTATCAGTTACCAGTTCTGGTTCTGGCCCCCTGCATCTGACCCTGACTCTGGCAATTGGCAGTTGACTCTGGTGCTGACTGTTGGCTTCATTCCCCAACCTGGATGCTTGCTCTTCCCACTAGCCTTGATTCCTGCAATTGCTGGCTACATCCCAGTCCACAACACTACCCAAAGCAGCAGTAGAACCTGCATCTGTGAACATCTGCTGAAAGAGAGCTGTAGTTCGAGAAAAAGACACTGAACTAATCATTTGATTTTACTGGACACTGTATAAGAATTACTGTAAATTAGAGTATATAATCTGCGGGTTATACATGTTTTTACACACCCCCCCGTGGGGTATACATGTCTGTGGGGTATACATGTTTATTTTTACTCACAGGGGCTGGGGGCTCTCCATTCCCCCGCCTGGAGGAGGGTGGGTTGTGCCTAGCAGCGGTTGCGTGGGGCCTGGGCGTGAGTGTGGTGAATGCGGTGAGTGGATGAATGCAAGACCCGTGGGCTATACACATCCGCGGGTAATCTAAGGGTTCTTTTACACAAAAAAGAAAAACTGTGTGTTATACACGGGTGCGGATTATATTCGCTAAACTACAGTATTTAAGCCCCCACAATAGCCCTGTGAGATAGGCATCATCCATTTATAGATACGGATCCTGAGGCAGAGAAATCGTGTGACGGTGAGCAAGTCTCCCAGTGAGTCAGTGTGGAACAGAGACCAAGAGCCCCAGCATTTGTGCCCCTGATTTTAATCCTCTCACTGGATGAGGAGAGAGGCAGAATTTGGTGGTGTCCTACACGTCTCTGTCTGCAAGCCAAGCTCCACCCACCTGAAATGCGAGCATGAAACCAGACTGGGCATCTATTCAAAATGCGATCACATGGGTTGTGAAATCCTAAAATCCTGGAGCATGGCTCCTGCTAAGAGGGGTTCTGAGGTACGCATGGCTTGGTCAGATGAAACCATAGGCCCAAATGACACATGCCGATAGCCTCAGCCCCTGGGAAACGTTGTGAGATGACACTGGAATCATCTGTCATAGGAATTTTTTCTAGCACTTACAGTTTGCAAACATGACCCCAGGGTAACTGTTGCAGTGGAGTCTGCCTGAGTCTGCAGACTGCCTACAGAGGAAGAAGCAGCAGCCACTAGAGCCAGAGAAGAAGCTATATTGTTCGAAACCCACCATCAGGGCATTGCTCCAGAATATAAACATAAGAACAGCCAGACTGGGTCAGATCAAAGGTCCATCTAGCTCAGTATCCTGTTTTCCAACAGTGGCCAATGCCAGATGCCCCAGAGGGAATGAACAGAACAAGTAACCATCACGTGATCCATCTCCTGTCCCTCACTGGATGTCCTGGTGGCCTCTGTGGGATCAGCTTCCTTTTTATGGGGATTTATTCACTCTTAGAGCTTTGATTAACCCCTCTAATCTTTTGTCTCCACGGGCCAGCTTAGGGAAAAAGTGGCAGTATCTCCGAGCCAGGCACCACCCACTTGAACCACTAAAAAGAGGCTCTGCTCACAGTGGGTTGTGCTGATCTGCCATACTTCCTCTTTGCTGACATATATTGACAGCAGTGGGATAGCTCAGAACACTAAGGCTACGTCTACACTACAGGCTTCTTGTGCAAGAAGCCTTTTGCGCTAGATTTTTTGCGCAAAAACTTCTTGCGCAAGAGCACGTCCACACATCAAAGCACCTCACTTTTGCGAAGCGTTTTTGCACAAGATAGTGTCCATGCTGCTCTTGCGCAAGAAAGCTCTGATGGCCATTCATAGAATGGCCATCAGAGCACCTGTGCTTTTTTGTGCAAGAAATCCCTCTGGAGCGTCCACACTTGCCTTCTTGCGCAATAGCTGTAGTGCTAAAAGCAGTTATGCCTCAGAAAAGGAGGTTTACCTACGGCGGAAAAAGCCCTCTGTTCTGCCTTTTAACTGCCCATTTAATTGCACAAGAGCTCATTTGAGGTGTGGATGCTCCACAGGTTTTTGCACAAAAACAACTGTAGATGTAGCCTAAGGGTATGTCTGCACAGCAGAGATATTTTGGGATACCGAGGTATCCTGAAATAGCTACCCCACATCTTAGAATTGCGCCCGTGATTTCAAAATATTTTTTTAAGTAACGGGCACTCTATTTCACCAGCCCTGTAAACCTCGTTGCACGAGAGTTAAGGGAGAAGATTAAGGGATGGCTTAGAATAGCACATTATTTTAAAATTTGGCACTGTGTAGATAGCGCCAAATTTTGAAATAAATTCAAAATAAGCTATGCAATTTGCATAGCACAAATTGTTTCTTATCTCTAGTTTCAGGTGCTGTGTAGACGCACCCTGATAGGGCATCCCCCTGCTGGCTGGGCGAACATATTCCTTGAGAGAAATGGAGCAGCTCGTGGTCTCTCAGAGCTGCTGTCATTTCAGGCGCTCTACTAATGCCAGCAGATATTACTCACTTCACCGGTTTACATCAGTGTCTATAATAGTTAAAGATTTCACTTTCATTATTTTTTTAAAAAGGTAAATTTTACAGAACAAGGAGCAATGGTCTCCAGTTGCAGTGGGGGGAGGTCTACGCTGGATTTTAGGAAAAACTATTTCACTAGGAGGGTGGTGAAGCACTGGAATGGGTTACCTAGGGAGGTGGTGGAACCTCCATAGGCCAGACTTGACAAAGCCTTGGCTGGAATGATTTAGTTGGGGTTGGTCCTGCTTTAAGCAGGGAGTTGGACTAGATGATCTCCTGAAATCTCTACCAACTCTAATCTTCAGTGATTCTATGATTTTACAGAAGATGGAAGTCCAAAAAGAAGGGGTGGGAGGCAGTTCATTTTTCTGGTGCAACCCAGCCTTGCTTACTGGTAGCACATGGATGGATGATCTCTTTCCTTTTTGAAAAATTAGTGTGTTACTTTCAGGATAGTGCATCTTGGCTGGGTCCAAGCAGGATCAGCTTAAATTTGACTCAGGTTTACAAAATATTAGGGCAACCAGATATTAGGTCTTGTTAATATTCAGTCCCTAATCCCTTTCTGATCCATATATGAATTGGCAGAAACACGACAATACTGCTATTGTCAGTGTGTTTCCAGCATGAATGCATTCAACATACCATAAGAGAAATGGTTTCTCGGCATATGGCATTTCAAAAAAAAAAAAAAAAAGGCTGCTCTTGTGGAATTGTTCAGCTCCATTTCATGGAGGGAGCTGCACAGAGGGAGGGCTACGTGGCTGTGAGAAAAACATGCTCTGATACATACATATGACAGAGGGAGACAGAAGGAACCTGACAGGCGGGGAAAGGACAGCAAGAATAGAAGAATAAAGACAAAAACGAGAGGAAAGAAACTTAGAAGAGAGAGGAGACAATAAAAAAAACACATTCTATATTGTCAGCTCCTGGGTGTTAGAGTTATATTGGAATATAAATATGGGATCAAAATACAAGTAAGCCTCATTCTCTCATGCCCAGCCACAATGTTACTAAGAAAATAGCCATTTAGGTATTCAGCTCATAAGATGTTTTTCCACTTGCTTCCTTAGTACTAGTCTATGCTGCCCTCTAGTGGAAATAAGAACTTCCAAAATAAAATCCATATGAAGATGTGTTGCTGCCCTTGGGAAAGCGGGGGAGGCGTATCTTTCTTTAATATCACTCTAACCCAGTTCCTAGCTCTGCCAGACATTATCTGGGGTAGTAACACTGCCCTCTGTTTCCTATCCCTATTGTGATGAGTGCCATCAAAATGCCCATTGTCAAAAATATTTGTACATTGCTAAATATTATAAGTCAACCACTCTGCGATAACAACCTCACTGCCCAGTTCTTAAGGAAGCGTTTTCTCCCAGGCCACCCTTTACAAGTCAGACATACTCCCAGGCCAAGTTTGTAAAGCCATCATATCTGCCAAAGTCTCTCCTCAAAACCCACCTCTTCCATGATACAGTAAGCTGCAGCCTGATAGTCTGTGAGTGGTGTTCATTGCCACCAAGTGGTTAAGAAAGGATCTGCAAAACCTTGGAGGTAGAATTGTAGAATCACAGCACTGGAAAGGACTTCGAGAGGTCATTTAGTCAAGTTCCCTGCTGCCATGGCAGGACTCAGCATTATCTAGATCAGGGGTTCCCAACCTTTTTCAGTCCCCATGCCCCCTTGGCTTTTAGTAAACCTTCCTGTACCCCCTATTCAATATGAAAGGAAATAAATTCTAGACTCTAGAATCCGCAACTTTTTTCACTAACACTACTACTTTTGGAATATTTCAATTAGGATAATCTAGTTATTTAACAAATATTCCCCGTACCCCCTTGACAAGCTTCTTGTACCCCCTGGGGGGTATGCGTACCCCAGGTTGGGAACCCCTGATCTAGACCAATGATGGAGATTCCAGAACCTCCCTAGGCAGGGGCAACTGCTGAGGGGAAACCTGAGAAGCCACTGGTCACATGACACCCCCAGCTGGGGGAAGAGCTGGGACAACCCCCCTTCTGCCACAGATCCCACCTTCCCCTGTCTCTGCTCTGCCCCCTCCATTCTTCTTCCCCACCCTTTCTCCACCCTAACGTTGCCTCTTCCCCTAACCCAGGCAGCCTGGGGGAATGGTAGTGGGTCTGACCCAATGTTCCTTCGAATCTTTTCCATCCACGTGCAGATTTACAAAGTAACTTAAACACATGCACCTTATTGCCAGAGACAGTATAGGGACTTACAGATCTATGCCAAATTCACAAAACCTGCCCATAATGTTCTCACTAGTCTGAAGGCTTGCAGGTTTTTGGACAGTCCTTCACTGTCCCAAGACTCTTCATTCCTCTGGCTCAGCCTTCAGGTTCTTTCTCTCTATCCCTCCAACAAGTATTCCTGGGTTTACTCAGGTGTGGCATAGGGATGCACAATTCCAGTTAATCACCCCCATGTACTGGACTGTTGATGACTGCCCCTCCATGTGAGGGGGGGCTGGTAGCAGGAACTGGCAGCCCAGAATGTGGGGGGCCAGCTTCTGCTCCTGCCCCCCCCAAAGGTGCGAGGGCAGCTGCTCCTGCTCCCAGCCTCCTGCATGTCGAGACTCACTCCCAACACCTGTGAGGCTGCAGCAGCCCTCCAGTGTTCCCAGGCACCAGTTAACCGATATCTGGTAAGCATCACCCGGGTAGGGTGATGCTTACCAAGTAACCAGTTAATGGGTTATCTGTTCACATCCTAGTCTGGTATCAACAGGTTCTCCTTGCGCAGAGATCATGTTCCTTTTTAACAGCAGTTTCTAACAGCTCTTCACCTACATAGCAAAGGGGACTTTCCAGTTGCCACAACACCACCCTGGGGAGAGTGTAAGTTTCATGAAGAGTTCATACATTTTCCATTATCATTTAGATAATGCCACAGAGAGTGCACTTATAAAGTTTGTGGTCGATACCAAGGTGGGAGGGGTTGCAAATGCTTTGGAGGATAATATTGTAATTCAAACTGTTCTCCTTTCATGGGGAATTTCCATTGCTCCAACTCCCCTCCCTGCAGTCAAATGGCGGGAAAATCAGTTTGCACTAGAGTCTAGCATATTCATTGTCCTCCCAGCTCAGAGTCAATCCATGTTAATTAGGGCAATTAAGCAATTAGAAAAATTAATCGTGATTAATCATGTGATTAAAATTAAATGTGATTAATCATTCTGTTAGTAATATAATATTATTTATTTACATCTTTTGGATGTTTTCTACGTTTTCCAATATATTAATTTCAATTGCAACACAATGCTCACTTTATTTTTATTACAAATATTTGCACAGTAAAAAACAAAATAAATAGTATTTTCAGTTTACCAAATACAAATATGTAGTGCAATCTCTTTATCATGAAAGTTGAACTTACAAATGTAGAATTATGCGTAAAATATAAGTCATTAAAAAAAAAAACAATAGAAAACTTGAGCGTCAGTGGGTACGTCTAGATACCCACGAGGCATACTGGAGCGGTCGACAAAGGCTTCCCTTGTTGACCGTGCCGCATCTAGACTGCCGCGCTGTGCCGGATCAGCTGTTTGTCAGCACAGCATGGTGGCCATTTTTATTTTAATGAAGCAGGGATTATTTAAATCCCTGCTTCTTTGACTATGCCGAGTAAACTATTTTACATGGCTCCATCGACGGAGCCATGTAGTCTAGACGTACCCTATGAGTCTACTCAGTCCTATTTCTTGTTCAGCTAATTGCTCAGACAAACAAGTTTGTTTACATTTGCAGGAGATAATGCTTCTTGCTTCTTGTTAACAATGTCATCTGAAAGTGAGAACGTGTGTTTGCATGGCACTGTTGTGACTGGTGCCACAAGATATGTACGTGCTGAATGTGCTAAAGATTCATAGGTTCCTTAATGCTTCAACTACCATTCCAGAGGACATGCATCCAGGTTGATGATGGGCTTTGCTCTATAACAATTCAAAGCAGTGTGGACCAATTTATGTTCATTTTCATCATCCAAAGTCATTGTCAGATGCCACCAGCCAAATGTCGATTTTTGCTTTTGATGATTTGGGTTCTGATATTTCCATATCGGAGTGTTGCTCTTTTAAGATTTCTGGAAGCATGCGCCACACTTCATCCCTCTCAGACTTTGGAAGGCACTTCAGATTCAAACTTTGGTCGAGTGCTGTAGCTATCTTTAGAAATATCACACTGGTATCTTCTGTGTGTTTCATTAAATCTTCAGTGAAAGTTTTCTTAAAACAAACAACGTGTGTTGGGTCATCATCCAAGACTGCTGTAACATGAGATATATGGCAGAATGCAGGTAAAACAGAGCAGGAGACATACAATTCTCCCCTCAAGGAGTTCAATCATACGTTTAATTAAAACATTTTTTTAATGAGCATCATCAGCATGGAAGAATGTCCTCTGGAATGGTAGCCAAAACATGAAGGGGCATATAAATGTTATACATATCTAGCATGTAAATACCTTGCAATGCTGGCTACAAAAGTGCTATGCAAAATCCTCTTCTCACTTTCAGATGACACTGTAAATAAGAATCAGGCAGCATTATCTCCTGTAATGTAAACAAACTTGTTTGTCTTAGTGAGTGGCTGAACAAGAAGTAGGATTGACTTGTAGGCTCTAAAATTTTACACGGTTTTATTTTGAGTGCAGTTATGTGACAAAAAAAATCAGTGTTTGTAAATTGCACTTTCACAGTAAAGAGATTGCACTAAACTACTTCTGTGAGGTGAATTGAAAAATAGTATTTCTTTTGTTTATAATTTGTACAGTGCAAATATTTGTAATAAAATTAATAATATAAAGTGAGCACTGTACACTTTACATTCTGTGATGTAATTAAAACCATTATTAGAAATTGTAGAAAAACATCCAAAAACATTTAATACATTTCAATTGATATTCTGAGGTTTAACAGTGCAGTTAAAATTGCAATTAATTTTTTTGTGTTAACTGCGATTAATCGACAGCCCTAATGTTAACTGCTCTTGTGATTGCCCCGTGAGCTGCTTTCAGACTGTGAGTATGATACATGAATCAGCCATTTTCTGATGGGGTCTAGCCTATTCACACTGAAGATTAGCATTATACACAGCCTTTATAACATCAATCAGAACTCATAAGCTGTACGTACGCCATTTCCTCAGGCTGTCACTGTCTTCATCCCTCCCAAGTAATAAATGACAACCATTTATGTTCCTGTGAGGTCTCCCTATCTGAGCAACAGGGGAATTAGTGGAACTGCTTTCCAAGAAACCTAATTTGTGCAGAAACCCTGCAAATACATAAGGTATGTCTACACTGCAGAGTATCTACACTGGTATCCTGGAAAAACTCTGCCGTGTCCAGGGAACGTGTCTGCTCTTCTGAAAAAAATTTTTCAGCACGCTTTTTCAGCATTCCTGTAAACCTTGTTTTACAAGGAAGAAGGGATGTTCCGAAAAAGGGTTTTTTTCTGACATTTGGCCCAGTGTAGACAGGCCAAATGTTGGAAAAGCCTCTTCTGAAAAAAGAAGCGGAAAAAGCTACACAAATTGCGGTTCACAATTTGCATAGCTTTTTCCAGCAGAACAGTGCAGTGTAGACATAGCCTTAGTCATGTACTTAGCTTTACACACACACATCTGATTGCACCAAAGTTAACAGGACTACTTTTGAGCAGAGACTTAAACTCAGACATAAGTGTACACAGGATTGAAAACCTTTAGAAAGAAAGTTAAATTCTTGCCCTCCATCTCTGGACGCAAAAGGTGAAAGGACCTCTTGGATTACCTATACCCTCAATTCCTATTCGAATTCTTTAATCCCCAAGCCATCAAAATATGTTGTGGTGAGTGCTAAGAAGCTCTTTTCCACCAGACAGTATAGTATACTATACCGTCTGGTGGAAAAGAGCTTCTTAGCATTCACCACCACATATTTTGATGGCTTGGGGATTAAAGAATTTGAATAGGAATTGAGAGATCCAGGTACACTACCTCTATGCTGCAGTCTTTTTAAGTGACCTTGGCACAAATCACCGAACCTCATTTGACTTCATCAGTTTCCCCACTTGAGATATGGGGATAATATTTAATTGGTGGTGTTGCATGGAAAACACTGGGAGACCTTTAGATGAGAGGACTAGAGAATAGCAGAATTTCTACTCTGGTCACAATCTGGATTGCTCTATGTCCAGTGGGTCATTTCAGAAAACATCCCTCCAGTTTCCATCATATTCGGGGCAGAAGAGAAGCCTACAGTTTTTTTACCATTCGCTTAATGATTCAAGAGATTTCTCAGACTTCCTTCATCACCCTTACAGTTGAAGGGGACCCTCCCACTATAGTCCAGAAGTGTAATTCTGTGCTTTATCTAGATACATACAGCTCTCATCATTGTGCTATCTGACACCTTGAAATCAACCATGGACTTTATCCTAACATTGGGAGGTATTGTCCCTATTTCCTGGAAGTGGGAACTGAGGCATGGGATAGATTAAGAAACTTGTCTGAAGTCACATAGGAAGTCTACCACAGAGTTTGGATTTGAATTCAGGTCTCCCAACTCCTCTTTCAGTGTCCTATCCATGAGATCGTCCTTCCTCCCTATCTCACTCCATGCAATGTGTCTCCTCACCTACAGAGCAAATAGAACTGTCCAATTGCCATGGTACCACCCTTGGGAAAATGTACTTTTTGTGAAGAGTTCATAGAGCTTCCATTATCATTTAGATGATGGCATAGAAAGTACACTTACAATGCTTGTGAATGATACCAAGCTGGGAGGGACTGCAAGTGCTTTGGAGGACAGGTCAGAATTCAAAATGATCTGGACAAACTGGAAAAATGGTCTGAGGTAAACAGGATGAAATTCAACAAAGACAAATGCAAAGTACTCCACTTATGAAGGAACAATCAGTTTCACACACATACCCAATGGGAAATGATGCCTAGGAAGGAGTACTGCAGAAAGGGCTCTAAGGCACAGAGTGAATGACAAACTAAATATGAGCCAATAATGCAAAAAAAAAATCAAATATAGTTCTGGGATGTATCAACAGTACTGTGAACAAGACACAAGAAGAATTCTTCTGCTCTACTTCCTGCTGATTAGGCCTTAACTGGAATGTGGTGATGTTGTGGCCAGTTCTGAGGAAAGCCATCCCGTCCATAGGATGGTTTGGGACAACCACCCGGGGCCCTATGCTTTATGCATGTCAAGGAGACACGGAAGTGTGGGGCCAAGGGCAGCCTGCAGGATTAGTGAGGGGCTTCGTCTGGTAGCAGGATTCCAGCCCACCCCTGCACTCACCAGTAGCAGTGGGAAGCAGAGTCATCTGGCCCCAGCCCACTCTTCTGGCTCCTAGTGTCACCCAGGAGACGGGTTTTGGGGGAAGGAGTGGAATGGGTAGAGGAAGGGGCAGAACAGGAGCATGAAGAGGTGTGGTGGGGTTGGAGTAGGGCCATGGCCTTGGGCGGGGGGAGGGTAGATTGGGGCAGGGTGGGGGTGGAGCAGGGCCAGGAAGTGGGGGGATGGGGCCAGAGGCAGGAGGGTATCCCAAGCTCCACATTCCCCTTTGGGATAGTCATGGTTCTGGCTGTCTCATTTCAGGAAGGATGTGGACAAATTGGAGAAAATCCAGTGAAGAGCAACAAAAGAGGCCTAGAAAACATGGCCTATGAAGGAAGATGGAAAGAATTGGGTTTGTTTAGTTTGGAAAGGAGAAGACTGAGAAGAGCCATGATAAACAGTTTTCAGGGACCTAAAAGGGTGTTACAAAGAGGAGGGAGAACAATTGTTCTTAACTTCTGAAGACAGGACAGGAAGCAAAGGGCTTAAATTGCAGCAAGTGAGGTTTAGGTTGGACATTAGGAAAAACTTCCTAACTGGGTGGTTAATACTAGAATAAATTGCTTAAGGACGGGGGCGATGTGGGGACGGGGCACGCGTCCCCGAACACTGTAGGCAGGTGGGTTGAGGGGCTGGCCAGCAGCTGGGGGAAGACTAGTGGCACCAGCAGCAGGGGTCTGGCCTCCCCACACGCACCCGCAGCAGCAGAACAACGTGGCTCCAGTTCTCTTTGCACCTCAGGCCGTGTCACTTGGGCAAGGGGAGGGGCTGTCCGGTTCTCACCGGCAGGAAGATGAGCGACGAGACCAGAGGAGCGGAGCGAGCTGAGGCTGTATTGCTCTGCTTCCCCCGCTGCTGCCAGTGAATGCAGGGGGACCAGTGCTTCCTGTAAGCTGGGCAATTGTGCAGCCACTCAGGAGAGATTCCAATGCCAAGCAGCTGATTAGCAGATCACCCACCACTAGGCTTTTTGTTTCTGTTGGTGGTGCACATTTGCACATGCCTCAGTGCACTTAAAAATGTATTCTGCACATGGCTAGAAAAAATCCACACATGGATGGGAAAGATTAGAGGGAACATTGGTCAGCACTATCCTTGGGATCTAGGGCAGCTGGATGGCAGACTCCCACTTCCAATAAAGGGTACTGAACACACAGGCTATACCCTAAGAGTGAGCCAGGAACAGGCCTAGATGTGGCTCAGACTCAGTGGGCAGAGATGCATCAGCCATAACACAACAGCCTGGTGAGTGTCCAAGAGGAGAACATCAACCACGGCTGTGACAAAACACAAGAACAGTCTAAAATTACACATTTGGGTACTTGTGGCGGATGATGGATCATGTGTAAATTGGTCCACTTCTAGTATTCCACCTCCAGCTCTTGTGAACTCGAAATGTGTTAACAACTGACTAAACTCACTTATTTTCTAGACTGCAGCATTTATCATCTTGATGTTTTTATTTTGTTATGGAAACACAATGGAGCCCAATTTGCAGCAGATGAAAAGATCTATGTCCAGATGCATGATTGAGAAATGACACGCTATGTAGGCCTTGTGTACTCCATATAGCAGAGAAAGAGAGAGTGTGGAATTGCATGGGCAAGAGCTAAAAGCCAGATTTCTTGATGAGCTTAGAGAATAGATAGGATGTCACTGAGCAGGACAGAAGTCTGGAAGGCTCTTCCATAGAGCAGGACTCAACTTTCAACACAAGCAAAGCAAGATGCCTCTTGGGAGTGGGTGGGGAGCTGTGTTCTGTACAAGTTCCATCTCCTTGTCATGGAAAGTGGAAGGGGAACTCAGCCCCTAACTTCAACCCTTTTCTCTTCTTATAGCTTGGGGTTTCCACACCATTTTATCTCTAGGGCAGTCAGCTCTTTCACAAGCACTACATTTACTACCAAAAGAAAAATTAAATCACTCAACTCTACTCTACCGAGTGAGAAACTGAAGTTGACAATTGTAGCTGTCTAGCCTGGCCTGTTGAGGCTACACCAAAGCCAGAAGCTGCCAGGAACACTAGTACCCAGGCAAAAGATCAACACTGAGAGGGAAAAGAGTGGCCTCCTTTCCCCAAGCCACATGCAGCGTGTCATGGATGTAGGCAACAAGGTTTCCCCAAGCACATAATGCCACTGTAAGGGGCCATGACACATGTACTCTTTTATAGCACTTTGGCAGTGTCAAACAGGCCACAGTGTGAATACAAACCTGGCCCCATGTGCTTACATTTAGTTCCTCTGGGTATGTCTACACTAGCCCCCTAGTTCGAACTAGGGAGGCTAATGTAGGCATTCGAAGTTGCAAGTTGTCAAGTTGTCAAGACTCTGTGCTCAGGCTGTGTCTAACACCTCTCGCCACATGATGTGCCACATTCTGAGGGTATGTCTACACTAGCCCCCTAGTTCGTGGAATGAGGTGTACCAGTAGTTCGAATTAGAGATCCTAATTTGAACTACCTACTCCATGCCGCGTGTAGCAGCGGGCACGGAGTTCAACCTAAGGGGATTTAAAAATGGCGCCCGCCCGGCAAGATGCAAATGAAGCCCGGGATATTTAAATCCCGGGCTTCATTTGCAACTTCGAATGCCTACATTAACCACCCTAGTTCGAACTAGGGTGGTAGTGTAGACATACCCTAAGAAAGGGCAGCATATAACAAACTAAGACAGACAATAGGAGAGCAAGAGGAAAGGAGGTGTGGTTGCGATGGCTAGTAATGCATGATTCTTAATTCCCAGACAAAAGAGAAAGCTACAACAAGAAGTTATAATTGACCACACATATCAGTACATTTAGGGTAAGGTATATTAGAGAGATGTATACTTATCCTAAAAGCAGCCATTATAAATCCACAAAATTCAGAATTAAGGTTAACCTTGAATCCAAACATGCAAAGATCTGGAGATGCAGTTAGGGCACCCAGTTGCCTTATAGTGACAACATGGAATAAATATCTGATTAATGTCTTTTAATGCTTGAAGTCCAATGCTAAATGAGCAGTTTTAAAAAGCTACATCTAGGTTTTATCCCCACCACTCTCACCCTCCACATGTTGAGCCTACAGGGCAGAGTTAAGGGTGTTAAGGTACCCTACTTGTGTGTTTCCAGACTTCAGCATGCTTGGGTTTCTTTAAGTTAAACTAGGGGTGTGGAACCTAAGGCCCAGGAGCCAGCTGCAGTCCCTGGGTTGCCTGGATCTGGCCTCTGAGGCTTAGGACCTCCCCCAGCATAGGGGAGCCTGCGCTGGCACTCCAGCCACCCCCTGATGCCTCCCCACAGCCCCCAGACCCTGACTGATTTTCTGTGGGTCAGCAGCTCCTGACCCAAAAGAGGTTCCTCACTCCTGAGTTAAACCTTATTTCAGAATTTTTTAAATTTCCTTGTTTACTATAAATAGGTTAGATCCTATGGCTATGTCTAGACTGGCTACGTCTAGACTGGCATGATTTTCCGCAAATGCTTTTAACGGAAAAGTTTTTCCGTTAAAAGCATTTGTGGAAAAGAGCGTCTAGATTGGCACGGACGCTTTTGCGCAAAAGCACTTTTTGCGGAAAAGCGTCCGTGCCAATCTAGATGCAGTTTTGCTCAAGAAAGCCCCGATCGCCGTTTTAGCCATCGGGGCTTTTTTGTGCAAAACACTTTTTAGCTGTCTACACTGGCTTTTTTGCACAAATACATTTCCGCAAGAGGGCTTTTGCCCGAACGGGAGCGTCATTGTATTTGCTCAAGAACACTGACAATCATACATTAGATCGTCAGTGTTCTTGCGCAAATTCAAGCGGCCAGTGTAGACAGCTGACAAGTTTTTGCGCAAAAGCAGTTGCTTTTGCGCAAAAACTGGCCAGTATAGACACAGCCAATATGTTCCCACTGTTTGTTACTGTTTCGCTCTTCACTTACATAGTTAAGAAATTGTTTCTTTATTTCAGTTTTGTGTGTATGTTCTTTAGAGAGTATTTTTCATATAATGTGACTTCTGCTAAGACAGATCTACATTTTAGATCCCAACCTATCTTAATAAGGTCCATTTGGATATTTCCATAAGAGATAATATCAGTTAAAGTTAACCCATGCAAAACAGCTCTATTGTGTACTAAATATCTTTCTTTCTTTCTTTCTTTTACTACATCTAGACTACAGGGTTTTTCTGGGATACCTCTGGGATACCAGAGGTATCCCAGAAAAACTCAGCCATGTTCAGGGAACGCATCTGCTCTTCCTCTTTTTTTTTGCAGAAGAGCAGAAACGCTCTTTCGGAAGCCCTGTCTTCCTCCTTCCATGAGGAAGAAGGGCTCTTCCTAAAGAGGAAGTTTTTCTGAATTTTGGCCCAGTGAAGATGAGCCAAATTTCAGAAAAGCCTCTTCCAAAAAAACTTTTGGAAAAAGGTACACAAATTGCAGAGCGCAACCTGTGTACCTTTTTCCAATAAAGCATTGTAGTCTAGACTTTCTTTCTTTCTTTCTTTCTTTTCTTTCTCACATAACAGCTTTCAAGACCTGACATTTCAGTTTGATTGCAAAGGTACTGTAAATAAGAACTGAATGAAGTCTTATGAGTTTAGTCAGCTATAAGTGATACATTATCCAGTTCACAACAAAAGCAATCAAGGGGGTAAGATATTTTGTAGAGGAATTACTGTGGAGATATTACATTAGGTGGCAGTTAGTGTACTATTTTCACCTCCCAATGCTTTTACATATCAGCCTGACTATAGAAAAAATGTGGTTCTCAAGTACAGTGAGAAGGGCAATTAAAATAGCTTCCAGGAATTTACACTTCCATAAAGGGGGAATAATCTAATCTGAGGTGGAGTTGGGGCTATTTCAGCATTATAGGTCTAATTCTACTTCCATTGACGTCAGTGGCAACCCCCCATTAGTTACCCAGTTAGTACCGAGTGTGATGGCATTTGTGGAGTGGACACTTCTTCATGCAGCAGTGGACTGAGACCAGAGACTCATTGTTCACAGAAATCAGATGGGAGCAGCCGATAGCCAGGAGGATTAGTATTCTCTGGTTAGCCAGGTCACCATCTGACATCAATTCAGTTACAAAGTTTAAATTTGGTTTCACATCTACTGACAGAATGTCAGATGCTTTTAACCCTTATTCACATGCTCCTCAAGTGGCCACATTGATTTCCAGTCAGGCTAGTCAGGGACAACATTACTAGATGTGAGTAAGGGTGGCAGAACCCAGCCCATACATGGTTTTGTATAGAGAGACAGTAGAAAGAAAAGCAGCATGAAAATACTTACCAGGCTTCACTTACACATCAGAGCACCATTTCTGATGTTTGCTTTGCATTGCTGTTTTCCTGTCCCTCAAATAAAGTATTCTGTGGAAATACATGCAGCTCTGGCAAAGAACAAGTCCAGGACTAAACAAGAGCACAACCCAAAATACTGTCATTGGCATATAATACAGTAAATGAGAGAAATTCTAGCTTTTACCAACATCTAACATGACATGACTTACCCACACACAAAAGAATCGTTTCTTCTTTGATCCTATGGTTTCCCTCTGAAAGCGGTATTTAACCATGTGTCTGGGACCTCTGGGACATATTCTGTCTCAGGGATGTATGGTGCAACTAAACAATTATTTTTCATGTTGCGATAAACAGTAAGGAATGTATAAAATGAAAAGTTCTGTTCATTTAGAGAAAAAGCACCAACCAGAAAACTTTTAGGAGATCAATGAGTGCCGTCAGAGAAGCAAAGTACATGATGGCTTGTGTCTCTGGCTGTGTGTCATTGGATGGTGGTCCCTAACTACTCTTCCTGCACACATAGGTCAGACCCATGACCATATAGGGGACTCTCTTTAAAGCATTTGGAGCCTGCTTCACACCTTGAAATATTGTGTAGTCATCTATACAAAGTGTGAAGTAGGTGTAAAATACTACTAACCTGAGTTGGTACCATTTTACTGAGGTGCACCTGACTCTACAACAGGGCTACTCAACACATGGCCCATGGGCCACATGTAGCCCGCAGCCTGTTTGTTTGCAGCCCACGGGTGGGAGCCAAAACTAAAAAGTAGTCAATAGAATGGTCTTTTGTTGATATGCATTTTAGTAGTTAAATTCCTGGACTGTCAATTGCTTATTAAAAGTGCTGTCATATGGGTGGAAATCGGGTAAATAACTGCATTTTATTAATATCCGCAGAACTGACTTAAATGGGGTATGCATGTTGTGTAGTCTTGCCTTAGTCTTTGTATTCGTGCCCGTCAGTTCTGAAAGAAGCTATTTGCAAATATATTTGCATGTATATGCAACAGCACTTAAGTTGCAGCCTTCGGCATGTGCTGTGAGTATCATTGTGGCCCCTGGGGCTTCCAAAGTTGAGAAGCCCTGCTCTACAAGATGCAAAGTAGCAGAGAAGTAGGTCCCCTAGTTTCACCTGCTCAAGTCATGACTGAAATTTCCCTTTTGGACTTCCATAGGAATTGTCACACTGGATCAGGCTAGTGATCCCTCTAGTCCGTTATCCTGGCTCTGACACTGGGTCAGCACCAGATGCTTCAGACAAAGTTATGAGACATCCCACAGTGGGCAGAGCTGGGAAAAAAATGCCCCCCCTCCCAGATGAAGGTATTATTCTAATCCCAGCTAACTGTGGTTTGGTTTGAGACCTGAAGCATGAGGCTTTGTACAGATTCTACAACACTTGTCATTGCCTATAACTAGATATTCTTGTTATCCATCTATAAATCCAGTCCCTCTTTGAACCTTGGCAAATTCTTACCCTCAGTGACTGCCTGTGGCAGTGAGTTCCTCAATCTAATTACACAGTGGGTGGGGGAAGAAAGATCCTTTTATCTGTTTTGAATGTACCACTTTTTGGCATCCCTGAATTTTCCCCTGTTCCTGGGTTTCTGGACAGCAGAACAGACCTTCCTGATCTACAATATCTAGATGATTCATTTTCACTATAATTTTATTATCATGTCCATTACATGTGTCTCCTTTTTAAGGTAAACAATCCCAATCATTTCAGTATCTCCATGTGAATTTTTTAGTGCCCCTATCACTCTCAGTTTCTTTGATGCCCCCTCGAATTCTTGGTGCTGGTGAAAATTTGAACAAGAGCCCATTAATAATAATTAAGCTACAGCGCAGGTAAAGAAAAGGCATATGTAATGTTAAAAAATATTAAAGATGCTTTTTTATCCATACCTCAAAAAGCTGAACTTTCAGGTTGGACATATTCAGTGCATTCATCACTAAGGATTAAAGCCTTTTACCTACAAGAGTTCTCCAGAGATATTCATTTTCAAGTTAGTTTTATTCACAGCTTAAATCCAGCTTGTCATGTTTCTGCAATTCGGCATCACCATGGATGTGAAGTGGGGCTAGTGGAATAGTGGCCAGCGGACGCAGTGAAAGGTGTGTGACAAATAAGCATCATACAGCTCTGGAACTGACAGCTCCATATTTGGTGACAGACAGTAGATGGGACCCTATCAGCACCCCAGGGTAAGAGGACAAGGGGTTCACCGATATCTGGTAGTGAGTTTCCGCTGACTCAACCAGCTCAGTGAATCCCAATTCATTAATGTTATATCTGATATGTGACATGTAAGGTGTCATCAGCCAATTAATAAGACACTGGCCATTAATATTCTTGTGTGGGATGCGTATACTAAACATCCAAGGGACCATAAAAATATGAAGAAAATGTGGAACTAAAATGTATTTATCAGACAAGTCTGGAAAACCAGTAAACAGGTTTCTCCTAGAAAAAGGACAAGCCAAGGCTTCCAGCCTGGTGTCATCATAGTCAATTGGCAATCATATGTCAAATGGCCATTCATTTGCATCAGAGGGGGCAGGAACAGACCAATTTTCATTACACAAACACCAGCCGGGAAAGAAACCAACATGAAACTTCCTTCACTGCCAGATTCCATGTCTCCTTCCTCACAATTTGAGTGAATTTTATATGCAGGAGAGGAGAGGGGACCTTCAAAAGAATCATTTCAATGATTCACTGGATTATAAGAAAGGAGGCAAAGAACCCCAAGTTCTCTTTCATGGAGGAAGACGAGGGAAACCAACACCTTATAGTTCAGTGGGAGGTCCAGAGTCAGAGACAGTCATCCATGCTGAACAAATAATGATTGGTGAGAGAAAGTACCTTACCCAAAGACTGTACCTTGCTAGATTAAATTTTAGATATTTAGATTCATGTTTTTCACTTGTGTTTGTTTATAACCATCCCTACTTTTATTTTTTTCCTTGGCATCACTTAATCTATACCCTTTTGTTAATGATTTTGTTTTATTTTAATTTAAACCAGTCCGGTGCTGTATTTGAATGGAAGTGATTGTTAACTCCAATTAATGTGACAAGCTGCTTGCTATTGTCTCTTTAGAGTAGCAAAAGAAGTTCATTGTTTCTCTGAGTGATCCAGGAGAGGGCTAGACATTTCAGGGCATGTGTTGGGGTCACTTGGCTAGTAGTAACCAAAGCTGGTGGAGACCAGAGTGTGACTGCAGTGTAACAAGGAGGTTGCTGGAGTCAGAGTTGCTGATCCAGGCTGCTAATCACACAGATACTCAGTGCATGCTTGTCTGCTGGCTTGGAGCATCTGGGCCAGGGAGCTACAGCAGCAGTGCATTTTAAGGCACATAGGGTTGTGGAGCATTCAGTGACACAATCTCTCACTGTGAACAATTGCATTTATCATGCATCTCATCTGCACTCTGCCTACAGAACTACCTCCAACCTATCAAGGAGCTACAAACTTCCCAGAACCCAGAGCAGTTTCAAACTTGACAAAGTCAAACCAACACAACAGAATGCCAGAGAAATGCTTTCCACATTCTCTTCAGAGGTAAATTTCTTCTCAAAATTACCTTGGCCAATGCCCAGGACAGATATGCTTTAGTGTTGAACCTGTGACAAACTGAAGGTCAGCTATCCTTGACCCATCCTGTCTAACACTGGGGCTTTGTCTTCACTGCGAGTTCTTCCAGAAGAAAATATGCTAATGAGGGACTCATTAGCATAAATTGTGACTTCATTAGCATATTTTCTCCCATTTCTTTTTGCACAAGGGGTTTTTGTGCAAAAAGAAGCAGTGTGGATGGGGGTTTTTTGCACAAAAACCCTGTTCTGTACAAAATCCTTATGCCTCTCTGGGACAGGCATAAGGATCTTGCGCAAAACAGGGTTTTTGTGCAAAAAAAATCCACACTGCTTCTTTTTGCGCAAAAATCCCTTGCGCAAAAAGAAACAGCAGAAAACATGCTAATGGTGTCACGACTTATGCTAATGAGTTCATCATTAGCATATTTTCTGCCGGAAGAACTTGCAGTGAAGACAAAGCCTGGGAGATTTCTTGCAGGGGGTGGGAGGATACTTGCTTCTAGCCCTCAAAGGTCCCAGTATCACATATTGATGCTGTGAGTATTTGTATGTCTAAAAGAAAGACTTCAAATTATTTGAGTTTTTTCTAACTTTTCCTCTCTGTGCTCTGTACAGCTGGACTCCTTGTAATGAGAGTGGTTTGATTATCAAACACCTTTTATGGATGTGTTCATAATAATCTATAACACTCATGCCTCGTGTCATTTATTAACATCTCTGACCTTTATTTTTTATAAACTATAAGAATACCTTAAACTAAAAGGTGACTGCATTGATTTTGTACAGCATGTGGGGGTACAGTAGAAGTTTTTATTGGCATGACTGCATTATGGTGCCAGCGTGGGCCCTGCTACAAGATTCATTAAAGTCAAAGGAAACACCCCTATTTTCTTCAAAGAGCTTTAGATTAGACCCTAAATGAGCAATAAGCTGCCTCCAAAACTCTAGCTGTATTCCCCATCCTTACATTAGTGAGTTAGGTGGGAGGCTCAAGCTATGTGGCTTTTGATATCCATAGGGAATGTTACTTATCTGTGATAAACTATTGTCCAAAACAAATAATAAGGGTTGTCTTCGATACAAATGAATGATGGTGAGCATCAAATCTTAGGTTTGGAAAAACACCAATTTTTGTGTGTGTTCTCACAATGTCAGCCAGTAGAACACCCTGCCAGAGGATTTTGTGAAGGCCAAGACTATAACAGGGTTAAAAAAAGAACTAGATAAGTTCATGGAGGATAGGTCCATCTATGGCTATTAGCTAAGATGGGCAAAGATGGTGTCCCTAGCTTCTGTTTGCCTGAAGCTAGGAATGGGTGACTACTTTCGGAAGATAAGATACTACATGGACCTTTGGTCTGACCCAGCATGGCCTTTCTTATGTTCTCCCTTCTTCACTTCACATTGTTCACTTTGTCCTTCTCTTTCCCAATCCTTCCCTTTCCTGGTTACCTTACTGATTCTCCTTCCGAATATCAAAATACTTCTATGGCCATCCCTGCCACTCAATCCTACCTATTTTCTTTTCTTCAATATTTCTTTGAGGACCACCAGCCTCACCTGTTCTGCCCTCTGCTATTTTCTGGTCAGGACCTTGGAGTATGAGTGTCCATGTAGTAGTCATTTACACCTGTGCAAAGTGGGTGTTAATACTGAGACGAGAATCAAACTCCACCAAATGTATTCCTGGTGTGATCCTGTTGAAGTCAATGGAGGTGAGGAAGGAATTAATCTAGCTCAAGTACTTTCACCTGAGCCAGGGTAAATTAGTCTCAGAATCCAGGTTGCATTATCCTTAAATATCATGGAGACCTTGAGACTCAAGAATCTGAGTATACCTACTAGCTCAGAGATCAGAAGATTTGCTATCAGATGGATTTCAGTGAAAGCAAGAGGTCCACTGGAGAGAAGGAGTGGGGAAAGTTTTGCAAAGTCTGAAGAGGTTCTGATCCAGTTCAGGGTTTATGAGCTGGTTCATCCATTCCTAAGGTAAACTTGAAGTTTATGTTGGACCTGAACTAGAGAGATCATTCTAGCAGATGTTTAAATAAGAGAAGTTTTAATGGAAAGGGAAATTGTGTGCTAGGAAAGGAGGGATGAGTTACATGACCCATGGGAGTCCCTTTTATCCCACTTTGAAATAAGAAATTGTTTATCCTATTGCCACTAGAGACCTTGCTCTTACAAAGTTTAACTTCTTCAAACTAATCACCTTTAGAAAACAAGTGCCAATAATAGATAATTAAGTTGCATAGGGCTCTATTAAAAAACTTTAGAAGTCAATGTTTACACTTTGTAGTTGCAAATTAGCTGCGATGGGTATTGTTAAGGAACCAGAGTATTCATAAGTAGGTGTGAATACACATTAGATGACTGAGAGTCACAGTATAACTCATTTCATTCCATCCCTAAATTAGAAACTCAGAGTCCTGAGGCTTCATTAAGAAAGGAAATGGTACCACATACAAGCTAGTTAAAAACAGGAAAGTGGACCTGCTCTTCAACTCTGACATGCAAGAAAGAGTTGGAACATAAATACCTTTGGAATTACATTGTAACTCGTGATTGGATACATTTAACGGGAAGTACCATGAAGTCACAAGCACCTACTTTTCTTAATAAGAATCTGTTAGTGAGAGACACTATTGCTTGCAGTTTTAAATAACTAATCTTTTAATTATTTGGCATGTTCAGTATAACAGAACCATGTGACTTACTTTATATACATTATTGTAGTGTTCCCATGAGACCATGATCTAGGAGGTAGTACTTGCTTCCATTATATTGTCCTGTTTTTATAACTTTCTGCAACATTCATCTTTGTGGCTGAAATTTTCCCTGGTGGAAGGTGTAACTTGTTTTTAAGTCTGATTTCAGCAGAATCTTTTCAGGCACTTCAGAGCTATGGGAAAATAAGACAGACACTTTCTATAGCACAAAGTTTACCCTCCCCCCCTTTTTTTAACAGTGCTTCCAGTGTAAGTGACTGATGTTTGAAACTTGTAATACAGCCTGGACAATTTTTGGGATGTAATTAACCATTAGTTTAAGGGAAAGGGGAAATCAAAAGAAAGTACAGCAGCTGAAAAGTCCTTCAAACATACTCAGAAGCTAAGAATTTTAGCAGAGCTACATGAAGACCCAACCTTTTTGAAACATTTCAGCCTAACAGTCAGAAGAGTAACAAGTTTTGCAAATAGCAAGCTTTCTGAAAAGCACTTTATTTGGTAGGACTTAGGGAAAATAAGAGCTTCTTTGAGATTTCTGAAAAGAAAAAAAACCAGCATGACAATTTACTGCTTAGTTACTTGAAGATGGTGAGGAGAAAACCTGGGACGGGACAATAAGATGGGTAAAAAACAAGATGGCTTCCCCACTTTTAGCCCTAGTACAAGGCTATTTATTCTTGGTACTCATGGAACTTCTGTTGCCATACTATCTGAGCCTCTCACAATATTTACAACACTTCTGTGAGGTTGGACAGAGCTATGAGCCTCATTTCACAGATGTGTTACTGATGCACTGAGGCCAAGGGATTTTTCCAAGGTCATACAGAGAGTCCATGACACAGCCGAGAATTAAAGCCAGCTGCCTCTTAGCCCAAGCTAGTGCCTTAGAGCGCTGAACCATTCTTCTTCTTTCGGTGAGCACAAAGCAGTTGCACACTGGTTGAGTGGAGTTGTGCTTTGCCCCAAACCCAGTGCTGAGAGTGTTAGTAGCAAGGTCTAGCAAAGAATTCCCCTTTCTGACAGAGAGGAATTGTCATGGGGCATTCGCACCACACTGGCCAGGGAGGAGTTAATATCACCTTAGGGAGGATGTGTGAAAAGCAGCCAGTAAACAAGGAGCTGTGAGGAGCAGCCAATCAGGCTCAGCAGACCCATATAAAAAGACACTCAGGGCATAGCAGGAGCTTGAGGAGGGAAGATTGTGTCTAGAGCAGGCTGCAACCCTGTAGCATCTTGGACAGACCCATGCAAGCAGGAACCTGGGTAGAAGAGAAGGAACTCTGGATAGGCTTCCAAGACTGAGGAGGGTTCTGTAGCCATGGGGAAGTGGCCAGGATAATACAGTGATAGTACAGGCAAAAGAATGCAGTAAGTGACTGCAGTTTGGAGGGTCACAGAGTAGTGGTCAGGCCTGGGTTCCCCTCTATTTGCCACTGGGGAAGTGGCAGGACAATTGAAGGGCTGAACATGTCTAGTGACACAGCGGGAGGGTTGAGCCACAAAGAGAACAGCATTCCCTGATGCTGTGAAAGGAGTTGCAGGAAGACTGCAGAGGACTAATGGGGTGTGGGATAGGGGCATTGGCCTTGAACTAATTTCCAGAATGACCAGGAGGTGCCACTCCAATAGTGAGTGGAGTGCTCCATAATAGCACTTCTCAAAGTAGCAGCTGCAGCCTTTGTATCATATCAAAGTAGCTGGAACTGGCAACACATCGGCACCGGTATTGTGAAAATAGGAAGCAAAACCGCAGGGTAAGCAAAGCCATATATTGGCGAGTATTTCCTGTTGATGAGGCAACCATCTACTCTTCATCCTCAACACACTACCAGTCCTTTTGTTTCTCTTGGTTTAAAGGGTTCCATGATGTGAGGAAGCAAGGCAAGTTCTAGTATTGACCAATAACATGATAATGGTTTCAGCATGAAAAACTAGATTTGCATCACAAGATTATAGAATTTCCCAAATCCATTGGTGCTTCAAGTATGGGTCAGTGAAGTTTCAAGTTACAATAAAATAATGAAGTTTAGAAACTACAGGGAAATGGAGAGAACTCAAACCTATAACTTTCTTGTTCTGCTCCAGAAATTTGAAAGGTACTTATTTGTAGGACTCTGCCAAATTTATGGTAGGGCCTTGCCAAATTGACCATTCTGGTCAATTTCACTGTCATGGGATTTAAAAAATAGCAAATTCCACGAGTTCAGCTATTTAAATCTGAAATTTCATAGTGTTAAAATTCCTGACCTAAAAAGAAGTTGTGGAGTGGGGGTTGCAATGTTATTGTAAGAGAAGGGAAACTGTGATAATATTGCCACCCTTACTTCTGTGCTGCTGTTGGTGCCAGTGCTGCCTTCAGAGCTGGGCAGTTGACGAGTGGCAGCTGCTAACTGGGAGCCCAGCTCTGAAGGCAGAGTTGCTGCCATCAGCAATACAGAATAAGGGTGCCATGGTGTGGTACCGCAAACCTTACTTTTGTGCTGCTGCCTGCCAAGCTGGGCTCTCAGTCAGCAGTCCACCAGTCTGCAGCCATCCAGCACTGAAGGCAGCAATGCAGAAGTAAGAACAGCAATACCATAGCAGCCGCCCTTCCTTCATACAAAGGGCTGGCATTCAATGTTCTGTTAATTTCAGAACTAACACACTAGTGACATACAAAATATATGTTGTAAGTCTGAGCGGTATCCAACGCCAGTTTTCCTGTGACAACAAAGGAGGTGATCCACTCCTAGAAGGGTGTTAAGTGACCATTAATCAGCATGGAAGTTGTAATTGTAGATATATCTCAGTATTAAACATCTTCAAATAACTTTGTATCATTTTCATATGACTTTGTATTAAGCCTTTTCATATAACCTTGTAGTAAGTCTTTCCATATATAACTTTGTATTAAGCATTAAGCCCTTTTACATAGAAACTTTGTATTAAGTCTTGTTATATAGCAACTTTGTATTAGGTTTTGGTATAACATTATAGTCATGTCTTTGTACCAGAATAGATGTCTCCCCTTTTACTTAATTGATTGCCCTGTTGAATGAATGAGGTGGGAATGGATAAGGCTTGGAAGGCAAGCATCTCGGAACAGCTACAACAGTTGGAGAGGTGATGGAAGCCAGATCCAAGGACAATAAGACCTGCTAAGTGAGCTCATTGAAAGAAGATCAGACATATTGCAGGCCTTGGGAGAAGCAAATGCCTTCTTTTGGAAGAACCTTCTTTGAAGATGAATGTGGCAGTATTAAGACAACACCCGGAAGAACGGGCCACAGATGACTAACTGTGTATGCATGATGACACAGATTTTGCATATGCATATGATGACTAACTGGTATAGATTTGCATGAGAGGGAAGCCACTATAAAACTAAGGTATCTTGCAGGCGGACTCTGGGTTTCATCTTGTCAACATCGAAGCATCGATTTGGATTGGCAGAAGCCTGGCTCCACCCCTCCCCCGTCTAACTCACCTCACAGTGAAGTTAGGAGAGCAACTAGCTGGTAGCAACAAGACGGTGTGTACTTGTGTTTGTGAGAGAGTGCATGAGTGTAATATATCATATGCATATGATAAAGTAATGATTGATATACGTATTACCAAAAAATGTGGCATTTTGCCTTATCCCACTGAAAAGATCCCATGAAGTACTTTAAATACAACATAATTAAGGGATTTACAAAGCTGTAAGAGAGATGTGCAAGCATCATACAATCGGGTTTGCTTAACACTGAAACTCAGCAAAGTCCACCAGGATGTATCTGGGGTAGTGTTTTCCAGGCCCATTGACTACGGATAATAAAATATGGGACAGTGGTATCATGCTTTTATCTTTCTCCTCCTCTATCTACATCGGAAGCGTCAAGAACACTGGAAAGACAAAGACTTTAACTGAGGAGATTGGTCCCAGGCTTAAAGGGGAAGCTTGTGTATTGAGGACTGTACCCTACCTGCAGCTTCCAGTGGAGACAGAAAAACTGTGTAATTTAAATACTGCTTAGTCTAATAAGGTTCAGGATTTAGACTGCATGCTTACTCTTACCTTTTTTAACTATCTCTGACTTTTCTGCCTGTTACTTAGAACAACTTAAAATCTTTCTTTCTGTAGTTAATACATCTGTGTTATATTTTACCTAAAATAATCTGTGGCTTGGTTGAATTGTTTGAGAAATCTCAGCTCAGTTTACAAATCTAAGTGTGTGTCCTTGCCATAACAAGGGAGGGGCAGACTGGGTAATGATCTTACACTGTCAGGTTTCTGAGCTTCCTCACTGCAAGACAGTACAGCTCTAGGGTGCAAGGTTAGGGACTTGGGAGATCTCCCGGTGCCTTTCTCTATGTGATTTGTGAGTGGCTCAGGGAGCATTCATGCCATTTACCTGGGTTTCTAACTTCACATGTTGTTGTACTAAGTGATAAACTGCAGGGGTTTGCTTCTTGTCACTAGAAAAGCACTGTGAGAGGCAACCCAGGCTGGAAAGTTAAGTGGGTACAGCAGTACCCCAGTCCCAGGTTGTATCCCAGGGTTCCCATCACAACCTATACATATCTTAGTTCCTCTCATGGTATTTTTGTATACAGATAAATCATTCAACACCACAGAAATAGAAATGACTGTAAAGACAAATCAGACCATGTGGATATGCCATATATCAAACTGATAAAACATACCAAATGATTTACTACATGTTTGATTGTATAATAGCATCTAGCCTACTCTAACTTGGTCATGGGATCACATATGGCAATGGCTCCCAAACTTTTTGAGCATATGGACCCCTTTTCAATCTATTACAATTTTACGGACCGCCCCAAACAATATAGCTGTTTATCAAGTAATGGAATGTTTGAAATCATTTGAAGGGCATAATAGTTCATGTTATTGAAACAAATACAGTAGTATGGAGAGATAACAGGGTGTCCACATTGAAATGTAACAACTTTGAGGTGCCATATAATTTTATTGAATAAAACGTTATTGGATCCACTGAACCATATTTGCTAACAGCCCAACTAAACCTTTCCCGCCACCCTAATAGCTTTTGAATGGCTAGAGTGGGGTGATGTATTCATGTGATGTGATCGTTTCAAAAAAGAGAAAAAATGGTAAAAAGTGACTGACCCGCTTATAAGCCGACTCCAGAGTACAGTTGCAGCTTGTCAGCTTCAGCACAGGCTGAGGGATGGAACTTCTCAGCTCCCATTGGCTGCTGTTCGCTGTTCACTGCCAATGGGAGCTGAGAGGTTTCTTGCCTGCAAGCAAACAAACACAGACTCTGCAAGCAAACAAATGTTCCAGCAGAGTACAGCAGAGTTTGCAGCACTTCCCAGGGTCACTTCCCAGTCCAGCAGGGCAAACCACTGGCACACTGGGACTTTTTATCCACGTGGAGTGTCTGCAGGCTTGGAGCCTCTCAGCTCCCAGTCCCTGTCTTTCACCATTCTGGGTCAAGGGGAGTGACAGGAAGCAGCAGCCAGCATGTCCCTTGGCCCACACTGCTTCCTCAGCTCCTGCCCCCTCCGTCCCCTGCCCGTCCATGAAGGATACAGCAAAAGGGCTCTCATGGCCAAAGGCTGCTCCTGCCCCAGCAATCCACCCTTGGCCAGGCACGGAGCCCTGGGGAAGAAAAAAAAAAGAGAGAGAGGAAAAGAAAAGTAAGGATTGGGCCTGCCACGGGACTTGGACGGGGGGAGAGGTCTGGAGCTTAAACAGCAGCGCTGGAGGTGGGAGGACAGATGGTTGTGAATGGCGAGTCCCGGGTGAGAATCACCTGGTGGAAAGTCCCAGTCCTGCGATGGGCCTGATCCTTACTTTGAAATGCAGACGCCCTACAGTTGTTGTGGACCACAGGTTGGGAATCACTGACATATGGTTTAGAATCCTTACCATGGCACAGATATTTGTGATGATAAACATTTAACTATGTTCATGGTCAAGCTGGACCACTGGTCTGCTGAACAAAGGATCAGGCTGGGAAGAAGATGCATACAAGTGACAACCAAAAAGACCGTCTGCCCACTCTTTTAATGGTATCAATATCTTCTCCAGCATTGCCCTGCTCGCAATCTTTTTCTCACTGAGCATGTTTCTAAAGATTGCCTCGGAATGTATTGACAGCTGGCCAGAGACAGACAGACAGCCAGGCCCTGGAAGCATCTGGAGCTACAAGAGTCAGTCATAGCCAAATGCTGATAATTCAGGACAACCCAGTGCGCAACTGGCCATGCCCAATAGGACATCTTTTACTCCAATAAACAATGCCAGTCAAAGATGAAGATGGTTGATGTCCTCCAAGGCTGGGTGCAACATTTATCATCAACTCTCACAGTCCATTGTCAAGAACAGGATTTTGGCCCTTGCTACAGGCAGTCTTAGTAAGAGTGAAGAAGAGAAAGAAGTTCTTTGCTCACTTTGATTTTTCTGACCTACCAAGAGGGAAGAGCCTCCTATTGGCTGCCTTCCTTACTTGCCTGGCTCCCGGGGAAGCACAGCTAATCATAGCAAAGGCTTAGTTTTTGTCACAGATATTTTTAATAAAAGTCATGAACCGGTCACAGGCAATAAACAAAACTTCATGGAAGCCTGTGACCTGTCTCTGACTTTCACTCAATATATCCCTGCCAACTAGGGAAGTGAATTCAGCACCCACTGCTGCTGAGGCTCCTGGGTTCCCCACTGCTGCAGTAAGTGGGAGCCTCATGCCAGCAGAGGAGAGGGGTTGCTGTGGGGTCCTTGTGGCTGAGTGCCTGGGGGGCAGAGGAGGGGTCTCACAGCTATTTGCCATGGCTGGGAGTTGCAGGGTCCCCCAACCACCCTCCCAGCACGGCTGGGCAGCTCTGGGGTGTCCCTCCTGCTGCAGATGATGGATGAGCATCCATAGGGTCTGTCAGCCACCTGCTGCAGCTGAACAGCTGTACGGTCCTGCCACCAGGGTGGTGGCTGGGAGCACTGGAGAGCCTGTCTGGAAGCTCCGGCCCCAAGGAAGAAAATATCATGGTCAATGGAAGTCATGGAATCCATGACATAAATGTAGCTTCATAGTGGCAGCCAGAGCTCTCTCTAGGACCCACGGAAAATTTTGGGTAGGGGGAAGGAGCAGCCAATACCATTTTCACAAGAGGGGAGGAAGCTGAGAGACCTCAGCAGCTCCAGAAAGCTTGCTCCCTCCTCCCATTTTGTAGGAAAAAAGGAAGATGGGCTTGGGCTGCTCTTCCCTAGTTTCACACCACCAAGTCTAAGAGTGAGTGAAGAGCTTCTGGAGGTGCCCTACATGCCACTCTGGGGTGGCCGGGGGCGGGGGGGGGGGAGGTTAAGAGACTCCACAGTTGCAGGTGGAGAAAGGGTGCACAGAGACTACTGGGCAGATGTGTGGCTGGGAGTGCCGAGAAGTAATTGGTAATTTGGAGACTTCTGAGCTATTAAGCAGTATTTGATGCAAGTTTATAATTTTATTTTAATTGGATCTCTTCTATGCAGAGCTCCTGCAGTGGCCTCCCTTTGGGGGAATCTGAATCATGAGTTCTGAATTTTGGGGGGAGGGTGGCAGCTAGCAGTACTATGTAATGCCAAAAGACCCATAACAAGGATAGAAGATCAAGGATTGAAGGAAAGGCCCATCCATTCTTTGAGGAATCAACAGAATACCTAGTACTCGCTGTTCAATACAGCCTGATGTGCTAAGGACAAAGAGAGAGGGCAGCTTTTTTTTTTGCACAGCAGGCACTAAGAATCTGGAGTGAATCCAGGATCCCAGAATTTGGAACAGACTCAAGATCTGCATTTGACAGCAGGGCACTACCTATAGCTTTTCTCTCTATTGGGCCCTGAGGTCTCAGAATTCTTCCCCAAGCACCCATCTTCATTGCCATAATGACTATGTAGGCAAGGACATTGCACGCTGTAGGTTTGTAGCCAACTGTTTCTCTGCTCCAGGCAGATGGAACATAATGAAAATGGGTTTTTGCTGGTACTTGTCCTAGTAGAAAAACGGAGGGAGAAATTATATCTGAAACCAGGCATTGAGGATCACAGTCAGCGGTTCCTCCCACAAAGCTCCAGGCTTAGGGGGAAATTGAAGAGAGGAGGTGAGGAGAAATAAACTTGGTGTTTGAAATGAGAATGAAGGGATTCCGATTAAGCTCCTAGCCAAATCACTTTGGGAAGGCTCCAAGCTTAAGAAAAGCTGCATATTCCAAAAGCAAACACCACTGGCCCAGGGTACTTTCATTACAGAAGACCAGGAGAGAGAGAAGGAGAGAAAGAGAGAGAGAGAGAATTACTAGGTTCACAGGAGTTTCATCTCAAACTTGACCATGAAGGTGAATTTACATCAAATAAGCTGGGCCCTAGAAAGACTTAGTGGCTATTGACCATTTCTGCTGGCTACATCTCCTGCTGTCTGCCTCAGAGAGAGCACTGCAAATGACAATCTTCAGCTGTATAGTACTACAGTCCGACTGGCTGTGCACCAGGTTGGCATGCAAACTACGAGAGGCAACCACAAGGAGAAAATTGACATTGACCCAGGACAATGAGTAGGGTATCAGAGACCACAATGGGGAACACATTCTGAAACTTGAAATGGGAGACAAGCAGAGAACAACACTATTAATAGTAATAGTGGATCAGGTATGTAGAGAGGCCCAGGGTGACACAGGGGTCTAAGGCAACTTCACAAGTTACAAAGATGTAAGGCATTCATGTTATGGTTGCTTACTCAAGCTTTTGTAAGATTTACAAGGGTAGCCAACACAATTTATAGGCAGCAGGTATAAAACAAATATAGAGAAATACTTCACACAATGCACAGTCAACCTGTGGAACTCATTGCCAGGGTATGTTGTGAAAGCCAGAACTACAACAGGATTTTAAAAAGAATGAGATAGGTTCATAAGGAGAGGATAGGGCTATTAGCCAAGATGGTCAGAGATGCTAGCTTCTGCTATGCTAGCTTCTGGATGCTGAGACTGGATGACAGGGGATGGATCACTTGACCATTGCCTTGTTCAGTTCATTCCCTTTGAAGAAACTGGCATCGGCTACTGTTGGAAGACAGCACACTGGGCTAGGTGGAGGATTGGTCTGACCTAGTATGACCATTCTTATGTTCTTAATTTTAGAACTATTCATATCACTTGCACAGATGCAGCATTGCGCTCTTAGAAGAGGAACACAACAATTGATTCTGTTTATGCAGAAAGCAATAAGGCTGTTTCTGACAACCACCATTGAAAGGAGTTGATATTTTCCTCATACTTTTGGGGGGAGGCTCATATGGGGCAAGAAGAGTTTGGGATCAGCATCTGAGAAATGCCTTGGATTTTCCAATTTCTCACTATAGGTAGTGTTACCACTTTTGACTTAAGAAGCTAGTCACAATTTGGGGCCCTACAGGTGTTCCCATTTGGAGGAGAAATCTGCAATGGGTTCAGGTATCTTTAATGCAGTCTTGTTTGTTTATAGAGAATGTACAATGTTCTGTTTCCCTGAACACAGGATGAGCCAAACATCAGGAGAGCCTCACAGTCCTATATTTCTTTTAGCCAGCAACTGGCCCCAAAGCTCTCTCTCGCTAAGCTTTTCCAGGACGACATATTAAGTGCTTGTTCAGGGCATTACTGATTCTGCCTTCTCTTTCGGCTTCTCTGTAGTTTCTTAGAAATCAGATGAGATCAGTGTCAGAGAGGCCCGTTTTGGGCGGGGGGGGGAGGGGGAGGAGGAAGGGGAAATTACAAAGCAAAAGGAAAATAAAGAAAAAGCTTTTTGTATGTACCTATAATTTTCAGACAAGACCCCCAGGACAGCTCACCTCCCAAGCTTTCCTGTCAGCATAGTAGCATCTTCAGTAAAGTGATACAGTGGCCCAGCTGTGCCACTGCCGCACTGTACATGAAGTCAAGATCTAAGACCAGAAAGGACCAATGTGATCATCTAGTCTGACCTCCTACATGATGAGGGGTTTGGAATGGGTCCCATATGAAGAGAGATTAAAAAGACTGGGACTTTTCAGCTTAGAGAAACAGGAGACAAAGGGAAGATATGATAGAGGTCTGTAAAATCATGACTTGTGTGGAAAAAAGTGAATAAGGAAAAGTTATTTACTTGTTCCCAGAACATAAGAACTAGGGGTCCTCAAATGAAATTAATAGGTAGCAGGTTTAAAACAAACAAAAAGAAGTTTTTCTTCACGCAGCACACAGACAACCTGTGGAACTCCTTGCCAGGGGTTCTCTGGCAAGCTAGAGAACAGCCCTGAATATTTTCTTGTTTGACTTAAAAAAAGATCCAAGCTTGATTTAAAAATTGCCTGAGATACAGAATCCACCACAACTCTCGTTAAGTTTTTCCAGTAATTAAGTACCATCATTATTATACATGTATGTCTTATTTCCAGTCTGAGTTGGCTGAGCTTCAACTTCCAGCCACTGGATCTTGTTATACCTTTATCTGCTATATTGAAAATCCCATTGTCACACTGCAACCCATGTTTTTCACTGAGATATTATTATGATATGATTATGGCATAATTATGATGTATTTTATTCAAGATAGGCCATGTGAGGTATCATCGAAAAGGTTATGATTTGCTGAATACGATTATCCTATTTGTTCTGGTATCCCAGAAAAACATGCCAGTCTAGAGGTACCCTAAGTCATACCCATCATCAAGTTTGTGCTCCTCATATGGGTACTTAGGGTACATCTACACGACAGTGTTATTTCAGGATAACTGATGTTATTCCAAAATAACATAGTCCACATCTATGCTACAATAATGTTGAAATAACGGTGAACTGGAGGACTTCTTACGCCGACTCCTATAACCCTTATTTTATGAGGAGTAAGGGAAGTCGGAGGAAGAGTGCTCTGCCTCAGACTTCTTGCTTTATAGATAGTACCAATAGCCAAAATAAGCTATTTTGACTTAGGCTACACAATAGACATTGCTGAAGTTGCGTAGCTTATTTCAGATTTAGCCCTGCTGTGTATCGTGCCCTATAGACTGAATGAGTCATAAAATCATAAGAACGGCCGTCCAGGATCAGACCAAAGGTCCATCTAGCCCAGTATCCTGTCTTCCGACAGTGGCCAATGCCAGATGCCCCATAGGGAGTGAACAGAACAGGAAATCTTCAAATGATCCCTCGCCTGTCATCCATTTCCAGGCTCTGACTGACAAACAGAGGCTAGGGACACCATTCCTACCCATCCTGGCTAATAGCCATTGATGGACCTAACCTCCATGAATTTATCTAGTTTTTTTTTAACCCTGTTCAAGTCCTGGTCTTCACAAAATCCCCTGGCAAGGAGTTCCACAGGTTGTCTGTGTGCTGCGTGAAGAAAAACTTCTTTTTGTTTGTTTTAAACCTGCTACCTATTAATTTCATTTGAGGACCCCTAGTTCTTATGTTCTGGGAACAAGTAAATAACTTTTCCTTATTCACTTTTTTCCACACAAGTCATGATTTTACAGACCTCTATCATATCTTCCCTTTGTCTCCTGTTTCTCTAAGCTGAAAAGTCCCAGTCTTTTTAATCTCTCTTCATATGGGACCCATTCCAAACCCCTCATCATTTTTGTTGCCTGTTTCTGAAACTTTTCCACTGCCAAAATGCCTTTTTTGAGATGAGGCGACCATATCTGTACACAGTATTCAAGATGTGGGCGTACCATAGTTTTATATAGATTCAATAAGATAAGAGTCTTATTCTCTATCCCTTTTTTAAACGATTTCTAACATTCTGTTTGCTTTTTGAACTGCTGCTGCTGCCCATTAAGTGGATGTTTTCAGAGAACTCTCCATAATGACTCCAAGATCTCGCTCTTGAGGGGTTATAGTTAAATTAGTCCCCATCCTTTTGCATGTATAGTCAGGATTATTTTTTCCAATATGCATTCCTTTACATTTATCAATGTTAACTTTCATTTGCCAGTTTGTTGCCCAATCACTTAGTTTGGTGAGATCTTTTTGAAGCTGTTCACAGTCTGCTTTGTTCTTAACTATCTTGAGCAGTTTAGTATCATTTGCAAATTTTGCCACTTCACTGTTTACCCCTTTTCCCAGATCATTTATAAATAGGTTGAATAGGATTGGTCCCAATACAGACCCTTGGGGGACACTGCTAGTTACCTCTCTCCATTCTGAAAACTTTGTTTCCTGTCTTTTAAGCAGTTATCAATCCATGAGAGTACATGCCTTCTGATCCCATGACAACTTCTGTGACTTAAGAGCCTTTGGTGAAGGACCTTGTCAAAAGCTTTCTAAAATCTAAATACACTATATCCACCGGTTCCCCCTTGTCCAAATGTTTGTTGACCCCCCTCAAAGCACTCTAGCAGATTAGTAAAGTGTGATTTTCCTTTACAGAAACCATGTTGACTTTCTCCCAACATCAGTCTGACAATTTAATTCTTGACCATAGCTCCAACTAATTTGCCCGGTACTGATGTTAGACTTACAGGATCACCATTAGAGCTCTTTTTAAATATTGCATCACATTAGCTATCTTCCAGTCATTAGGTACAGAAGCTGATTAAATGATAGATTACCAACCACAGTTAATAGTTCCACAATTTCACATTTGAGTTCTTTTGGAACTCTTGGGTGAATGCCATCTGGTCCTGGTGTGTTGCCCCTTAACCTTCTCTTTGTTAAGCTAAATTGATTGAGCTTTTAGAGTCACTATCAAGCAGGTTTTAAATCCTTTCATCATTCTTGTAGCTCTTCTCTGAACTTTTTCTGATTTATCAACTTCCTTTTCCAATTGTTGATAGCGTTATTCCAGCAATGGTAGCACTAATGCTCTGGCCAGGCAGTGCTGAGACCCAGCTTCTAGCGAGAGACCCACTCAGCCCTGCTGCTGCACCTCCTGGCTTGAAGTGATTTCTATCCTACAGGGTTTAGAGTTGGGCTCAGTGGCTCACAGCACCTCCTACCCACCCCACAGGTGGTGTTCACAGGCCTCGTGTCCACAGCCAACACAGATGGCTTGGTGAGCAGCCCAGGGACCGCAGGACTGGGGCCACCCCACGGTTACTCCTGGGCAGGGAGGTGCTGTGCTCCATATACTCAACTGGGACGTGCCAACGTCGGGCACTACAACTCCCATCAGGTAAAGCGAGTCGGTCCCGGATGTGGAATTGACTATAGCGGCGACCATCTTTGTGCGGGGCACCGGGTTCCTTTCTCCCCGGCGGTGGCGGCCATCTTTGTGCGGGGCGCTTCTGCCTGCCGCCCTGATAATATATTTTTTCCGAATCAGCTATCGGCCTGAGGGAACGCTGAGGGGCCGGCTCGCTGCGCGCAGGCGCAGCGGCAGCTGTCCGCTGGGCTGCACAATGGGGCCGCTGGCGGCCTGGGCGGTGCGAGCGGCGGCTCTGTCCCAGCTCGTGCTCAGCCCGCGGAGCAGCGCTGCAGGTGAGAGGCTGCGATAGGCAGCGGCGGGGGCGCGCTGCCCCACTCTCCTTTCCGCCGGCGTCTCCCGCTCCCAGAGCCCCGTCCCCCTCCTGCTCTGCCCGCTGCAGCCTCCAGCGCCCTGCCTCTCCCTCGCTCCGCCCCACGTGCGCCTCCTGTCCCGGGTCGCGCCCTCCCCAGCGTCTCTTGCCTCCTCCTGCCCGGCTGGGACCCTGCCTCTCTGCTGCCGGGCCTGTGCGGCTGCCCCCGCCTCTTCTGTTTGGCTCAGCCTCCTGCTGGTCGCTGTGCCAGCTCGCCCCGCTTCCTCCCGGCCCTCCGTGTGACCCGCCCGCCCTGCTCCGGCGCGCTCTGCAGTGGAGCGGGCCCGGCCGACCCCTTGCGTGGGGAACGGATGCAAACTCCTGCGTCTTGTAGCGTGTTTGTACTTAGCTAGGGGCTGCAGAGATTAGCCCCCGGTCTTGCCTGTCCTGAGCTGGAGTTGGAGGTGTGCGGGGCATACAGCAAGAGCAGGCAGAGGGCTGAGAGAGGAGGCCCTAGTGGGGCACTTAGCTTGCCTTAAGTACACCTTTTAAAACAGGGGTGCCCCAGAGAGAGCCTTGTTTCTGTATGCTCACTGTTAGTTGGGCTTAGCATCCCCTGTTTTCCTGCACCTCTCATATCTGCCTGGGTTTTTTCGGCTTTAAACCAGCTTGTCACTAAAGAATGCAAACCAGGGTTTCTAAACGCAGCTCTTTTGCTGCTGGAATGCAGGGACTGCGTCTCAGCCTTATTTAATATACAATATAAAAGGAGGCTATAAGCTCTTTGGGATGGGGACTGTTTACTGAATGTTGTGTAGCACACCTCATTAGAGCTCCCTGTGCTGATACAAAATTTGTATCCACATCTACATCTGCAAAAATGAGCCACGGATATCCGCATCCACATCTGTGGATGTGGTTACCTGTGGCTGTAAAGTGGATAGCTGTGGATTTGCAGGGCTCTACACATCGTAACTCTATCTCTGGGTCTTTCTGTAATACAAACAAATTTTATATAGAGAACCTCTGCACAGCACCTGATTATAAAAAAAAAAAAATCACTTCGTGCACTGCTGAAGGGCAGTTATCTGAAATGGAGTATGCCAGTTGTTCAGCAGCACAGAGTAACGCTAAAGGAGAACTTAGGACAGGAGATGAATGAAGCTAGAGTGGAACAGAAGAAGGTGAATGTTAAATCACCCGAATTCCCATTTATCTAACACACATACTTAACTCTCTATGGCTGTGTCTACACTGGCGCAATCTTGTGCAAAAGTGGCCACTCTTGTGCAAAAACTTGCTGCCTGTCTACACTGGCCGCGTGTTCTTGCGCAAGTAAACTGACGTTCTAATGTATAAAATCAGGGCTTCTTGCGCGAGAACTCTGACACTCCCGCTCAGGAATAAGCCCTTTTGCGCAAGAGCTCTTCCAGAAGAGGCCACTGTAGACAGGCAACATGAATTTCTTGCGCAAGAAAGCCCCATGGTTAAAATGGCCATCAGAGCTTTCTTGCACAAGAGAGCGTCTACACTGGCATGGATGCTCTTGTGCAAAAGCACATGCCAGTGTAGATGCACTCTTGTGGAAGAGTTTTTGCAGAAGAACTCTTCTGCAAAAGAGTTTTTGCATGAGAACACGCCACAGTAGATGTAGCCTGCAAGTATAGGGGATATATCGTGGGACAGGAGCTGTCAACCTTTTTCGTGCTGAGGCTCCCCTGAACATGCTATTAAAAACAGGATGTTAAAATGTATTTATTGAAAATGTCAGCGGTTACGCATTCACGTGCAGGGGTGGGAGGGAGCTGGCTTTTAAGCTGGCTCACTACACATGCCGACTCTGTGCCAACCCACCCCCGCTGCAGCATGAGGGTGGGGGGGGTTGTGTATGATTGTGAAGGTTAATTGATGAGGCCAGGCTCATCAGTTAACTGTGGACACATTTACACTGTCACATGCCTAATAAAAACTCTAGAGCCTTGGGGCTCTGGGCTGGGGGGCATGACCCTTGCTCGTAGGAATAGTTTTAATTTTTTGGAGAGGGGATAAGGGCTGCTGGTGGTTGGGCCAGCTCTGCACAGGGCCAGGGAGGAAGTGCCACTTCCACCCCGACTCACCTCAGCAGGCCACTCAGGCTATCTGGGTTGTGGAAGGAAACAACCACAAATATAACTCAAAGTGTGTGTGGGAGGGAAGAGAACTTCAGCTCAGAAAGTTTGAAAACTGCTCAGGGTGCAGGCTGGGGTTAGCTAGGAGCTGTATACTGGTATGGGGATAGTTAAGGGTGAAGGCAAGGGAATAAGTAGGGGCCGTGTATAGGCAGAGGTATAGCAAGGGGCTGCGTACAGAGGGTGAGGGCTCCCAATGTAGTTCCCAGTTTCAATGGGGGCAGGAGCACTGGGGTGGCTAATGTGAGGATGGGGGAGTGGGTGGCTGGTTTCCGCCTCGTGCTGCACCTGTGGGACAAGGCACCAGGTTTCAGCCTCAGGGCACTGCGGTCTCCCTGAAAGGGCTCACAGGCTCCGAGTTGAGAACTGCTGCCATAGGATCTTACAGGCCATGATTTGTCAGGAATACTCCTCCTCCCATCCCATCCCCCTAGGGTTACTAGGTGTCCGTTATTCTACCGGACAGTCCGGTTTTTGCACCCTCTGTCCGGTAAAAAAATTCAGAAAATACTGGACAGGTGCAATATCCGGTATTTTCTGTTTTTCTGGCTGGGTGCCGGATAGAAGCATGGAGGGGGCGGGAGGAGTGGCTGAGAGGCGGGGCCGTAATCAGCGCTGGGAGCCTGTGGTAGCGTGCAGAAGCCAGGCAGGGGTGGGGGGAGTGGCTGGGAGGTGGGGCGCTGGGAGCCCTCAGCTGATTGCATCTGAGGAGGAGTGATGCCTTGGGGAGGAGGAGAAGCCCTGTCCCTGCTCCTGAGTGCTGTTCAAGCGCATTGTGGTGCCGTAGTCCAGGAGAGAAGCCCGCAGGTGCTTTGTAGTTGCGTTTAGGCGCCTTCCATGGGCTCTCAGCCAAAACTGACTGGGGTGGAATTTCTGCTTCTTCCCACTGGGACACCCAAAGACCTGGCTATGGGGGAGTCACCTTCCTACCCATGGTTGCTGCCCCCCTTCCCTCCGCCCTGCCATTGTGTTGCCCTGGGGTCTGCCTCCCTCTGCTCTGGGTAGCAGGTGGCTGCTTTGCAGAGCAGGCTCTGCTGCCTCCCCCTTTGTTCTCAGCTTGGTGGCTCTTGGTAGTAGCCACACAGGATGTGTGTTCAGTGTGGGTGGTTTGTGTTTTTTTTTTTTTTTTGCTTGACAAAGTTTTAGCCTGTGTGTTCGGTATTTTTTGGGAGACCATCTGGTAACCCTACATCCCCCAATGAAGTGGTTGGAGGTGACATGTTATCATGTTGCACCACACTTGGGGATTTCTTTTATACTTACTTTGAAGGCTGCTACCCACTGAGTTGGCAGTACTCCTCGGGACAAGAAACTTGCAAGGAAAATTCAAGTGCAAACCTGCAAACCACTCAACTTTAGTTAGCCTGAAGAGCTGACAGACTGGAGATGATTGTATATTGCAACAAGGTCTTACTTCATGTGCTGTCAGACTCTACTGCTGCCTCAGTTTCTCTTCTTCCCCCATCAAGTGGTGCTTTTGAGTTACTCTCCACTCTGGGATCTGATTTATTAGCATAAAGCAAAGCATATTAACTTAAAGCCAGACTCTTCTCCAGGTTCACCACTTCATTATGCCTCTCCTGGACTCCTGTTTCTCTCTTCAGGTATGTCTACACTGCAGAGTTTTTCGGAAAAACTTCACTTATGTCCACACTGCAGTCATGTTCTTTCGAAAATAATCGAAAGAACAGAGGGGTTTTTCTGACATTGGTAAACCTCTTTCTACGAGGAAGAAGCCTTTTTCTGAAAGAGCTCTTTTGGAAAAAGGTGTGTGTGGACAGGGAAGAGGGAGTTCTTAGGAAAGAAGACGAAAGAGGAAAAAGCACAGGTGCCCTGGTGGCCATTCCACCCATAGTAATCACAGCTTAAATGCAAGATAGTGTCCATTCAGTCTGGACACTATCTTTTGAAAAATCAGATCGCTTTTTCGATGCGCTTTGGCAGTGTAGACGCTCTCTTTTGGAAGAAGTTTTTTTGGAAGATCTCTTCCAGAAAAGCTTCTTCCGAAAGAAGCCTGCAGTCTAGACATAGCTTTGGAGTTTTGCTGCTGCCCCTCGTTGAAAGTCACTCCAGCTAGCTGGTGTGACAAGCTTCTTCTCTGATTCTGTGTATACTCTGGGTTCCCCTTCAGGAGCCTCCTTGTAGGTCTGTGCCTACTCTTTATCCCTTGTATCAGGCCTCAGCTCCCCGGACTTCTATGAGCAAGGTACCTTACCCTGACTCCTGATCTCCTGAGAAAACAAATTCCCCCTTATATGAAGGCTCATGTAAAGACAATGCCTCAACGTGATGTGATCTCTGGTGCTTGTGAGTAATGGGCTGAAATTACTGAGCTTTCTCTTGTCTCCTCTCACAAGAGGGGAAAAATCAAATGAGAGCTGATTCACAGATTCCAAGGCTGAAAGGTACCATCTAGTCTGACCTGTGTCTCACAGGCCATAGAATTTCCCCACATTACTTCGTACAGCAGATCTTTTAGAAAAAATGTCCAGTCGTGATGTAAGAATTGTCAGTGATGGAGTGATGGTTAATTATCTCTGGTTAAAAATGGATGTCTTATTCTAATCTGAATTTGTCTAGCTTCAGTCTCTAGCCATTGGAGTGTGTTATAACTAAGTAGTATGTGCAAGTAAAGATACCTTCCTTTAAGGCACAGGTTCAAATCCAGCTCTCCCTAGCAGTGACCAGAGACATTGCTGCCTAATACCTGTTCAGTAGTTTTTGTGATTTGAGCCTGTTCTCTCAGTCTGGATTGAGGAATCCACCTTAAAAGAATCAGTCACATTTGGCACTACTGTGCTGACAGTTTGAATGGAGAAGTCATGGATTGAATAAACATAGCTATTTGACTCCCTCTCACATCTAGAGGTGGCACCACCATGTCGTGTGTTAGACACATGGATAAGAATAGTACAGAAGTGGGCTATGGCGTTTGACACACACCACTGCTGTCATTGTACCAACTGGCTTTTGTGGACTGGAAATCCCATTCATCTCCTGGCAGCTGCTGCCACAATATAATAGATATACTGTATTAAGTATTTTCTTCCTTCCTTTCTTCCAGGTGCAAAATGGAAGCATTTCACTGACCAGATTGACAGAGCGGTGGAGGGCTACAGACTGTGTATAAGGGAGAATTGCAGCTGCTACCAGAGGTGAGGGTATGCTTCTCTGCTTGCTTGATAGTCCCTCTGGCACTAGAGAGAATGCTCTTGCCATGCACTGATGGGTGGTGGTAGATAGCTGTGAAATTACTGGGAGCTATCATAGCTTGAACTCAAGAAGGGAAAAATAGTGTTCAAAAAGAAAATACTCTTGATGGCTTTCCCAATACATTAGATTGTGTGTGGACATCTCAGCTGAGGGATGTCCACGCACAAAAGCTACCCTCCTAGTTGTTCTTCTTGTTGGCAGCATCAGCAGTAAAGCAGACCGGCCACTGATGGCAGGGCAGAAAGGGGTCAGTTTCTCTGGGGCCCAGAGGGGCTGATTCAGAGAGGCTCATGGCTCCAGCTGCAGTAGCAGTGTTAGCTGCTGGAGCCCTGGACCCTTTAAATTGGGGTTGAGTGGGGAATGTGCTGTGCTGTGGGCAGTGCTAAGGGCTGGCTGCCCTTGGCCCTACCCCTTCCGCTCTCGGCTTTGTCCCTTCGAGGTATGCAGAGCTGGCTCCCCCGCTCCCACCTTGCCCAGAGGCCCATGGAGGCTGTTTTCTCCACGGAGAGCAGATGACTGACAGGGCCATAGTCTAAACTCTCCTTTTTCCCCGTCTGAGAGGTCCCTCCAGAGCAGGATTGCAGCACTGGTAACACCGCTGTAACAGTCCTGTGGATAAGGGCTTTAGTCTCTGACCATGTTTATCTGACTTCTAAACAGCACACTTTTAAATGAAGACAATGGAAGGAGAAGGAAGAGTCAAAATACGCAGCTTACACAATAGAGTTCTTGGAGGAAAAGAAAGCCCTCTGAGCAAATTTAGGAAGCATGAGAACTGGGAGTGTAATAGCTTCCCTGATGTGTCTAATGGCAGGTGATGTCTCTCCTTTCTCAGTGTTAGGGAGCAAGACTTGGCGCCCTTTCGAGGAGGCATCTCCAAGGAACTGCTGTCTGACGGGGTTAGCCGAAAGCTTGGGACGCACTACCAGATCATCAAGAACAAGTTATACCGTGAGCATGACTGCATGTTCCCTGCTAGGTGAGAGCAATGCAGAAAATCGCCTTCCCAGCAAGAAATAAAAATTAATCCCAAACTGCAAATTTCTGTGGATGTGCTTAATATGAAGGATGTTTAAATGTCATTATCTGGCTAACTGTATAGTTGATACAACTCCAGCTGGGATTGAGCAGTCCTGGCTTGTGCAGGCTCCGGAGCCATCCATGCTGCGGCTCTGCCTTTTAAATGTAGTAAGAGCCCTTGGGCTCTTACTACATTTAAAATGCAGAAGTGCAGCGATCAGCACTAGCTGGGACTGCTTGGTCCTGGCTCATGCTGAGTCCAGCAGCCCCTGTTCGTGGCAGCCAGAGGCCACGGCCCCTGTCCGTGGGGGGGGTCCAGCTCCCTGCTGGGACCCCTGCGGACAGGGGGTACATCGCAGCAGCGCCCCCTATCCCTCCCACTGCCTCTGATGGGGCAGATGTCACCCTGGAGCTGGTGCTGGGGGGAACCAGCTTTTAAGCCTGCTCCCCCAGCACCGGCTCCTGTCCCCACCTTGCTGCCTCTCAGAGGCAGCAAGGGTGGGGGGCACCGCAGAGAGTACTGGGCGGGCGGGGGACTGCTTGAGTCCCTGCTCGCCCCGTGCTCCCCACAGAAGGCTCTTGTACATTTCAAAAGCAGAAGCTCCTGCAGTGGGAACGGCGTGAGTGGGGACTCAAGTAGTCCCTGCTCATGCCATTTGCCCACTGTGCCTCTACCTCCCCTGCGGAGATGGTGCTGGGCAGGGGGGGAAACAACTTTTAAGCCAGCTCCCCCCAGCACCGGCTCCTGGCACCCCCTCCCTGTCTTACTTCAGAGGCTGGGCCAGCCAGACTCTGCTCTCAGGTTCGGAGGGTAACCAAGAAGACACAAATTGCTTAATGCAAATAAATGCAAGATTTATTAGATATGACAGGTGATATAAAAAAAAAAGGCCGAAGGACCTGGAACTGTACAGAGGTGCCTTTTGAACCTGGCCCAGGACTCCATCCTTTGCTGAGTCAGAGTCCCCAGCAAGCCAAAGGGATGTTTTAAGCCTTCTCTTGCCTTTTGTTTTTATATCACCTGTAATATCTAATAAACCTTGCATTTATTTGCATTAAGCGATTTGTGTCTTCTTGGTTACCCTCCGAACCTGAGAGAAGAGTCTGGCTGGCCCAGCCTCTGAAGTAAGACACTCCCTTGCTGCCTCCCTCTGATAGAGGCAGCAAAGGGTGGGGGGGGGAAGTGACTTGTGGAGTTGCTATTTGAATATCTGATAAGCATTTGCTTATCGGATAGTCGACTAGTTGCTAACATCCCTAATATAAAGCAGATGAGAAATGGGATATTTGTGTAACTAAAGGTGTGCCTCCAAGTTTTTTGCAAGAGAAAAGCCTTCATTTTCAATATTTTGCAGCTTTTTCCTTATAGTAATTTTATGTTATTCAGATATGGTGGGTTAGCAGTAATGGCATTTTTAAAAACCCAGCTTTTGTGATTTAGTTCATTGCACATATTAATGTAAAGTTTTAATAGCACAAATTAGTTTTACAGAATCTCCACCTGACTTAAGCGAAGCTTGTTTTAAAAAATGCATTATTTAAATCAATTAGCTAAATTTGTCTTAATTCAAATCACAGTATCATAGGACTGGAAGGAATTTCAAAGGGTCATCAAGTCCAGTCCCCTGCACTTATGGTAGGACCAAGCACCATGACCATCCCTGACAGGTGTTTGTCTAACCTACTCTTAAATATCTCTAGTGATGGAGATTCCACAATCTCCCTAGGCAATTTATTCCAGTGATTAATCACCGTGACAGTTAGGATGTTTTTTCATAAACCTAAACCTCCCTTGCTGCAATTTAAGCCTGTTGCTGCTTATCTAATCATCAGTGTTTAAGGAGAATAATTTTTCTCTCCTCCTAGTAACAACCTTTTATGTACTTGAAAACTGTTATCATGTCCCCTCCCTCTCAGTCTTCTCTTTTTCAGAGTAAACAAACCCATATCTTTCAAAGGTCATGTTTTTTTAGACCCTGAATCATTTTTATTGCTCTTCTTTGGACTCCCCCCCCCCCCCAATTTGTCCACATCTTTCCTGAAATGTGATTCCTGGAACTGGACACAATACTCCAGTTAAAAAGCCCTAAGTCTACTTACCAGTTAGATTGTTGTGATAGCCCTGTTTTCCTGATGCCATATTATATGTTGAGCTCTCATTTCAGAAGTCAAACGTGGTTGAGTTAGGTCAGTCCTTGGATGGGAGAATCTTGGCAAAAGTCCAGGTTCTTCAGGAAGTGGCATTGGTAAGTGCTGTGCCACTTTTGAGTCCCCATCGAGCCAGCTGCAGCCTGATGTCTTGCTTGAGATGGCCTCTTTCAAATGAGACATAAAACTAAAATATTGACTGCTTATTTTCATAAACAAACCCAGGGCAGTTATTTCTGATAAAGCAGGAATGTTCACCCGGCTTGATTATAGTTAATTTGCCTCCCTAGATTCCCCAGGCAGTTTGATTTGGATGCAGTAGTCTTGATTACCTTGTCTCAGCAGTCGGGTAGTGATGCGCACTCTGAAACTCTTCTATACAGCCTGCCTGAATTTCAGTGGTGGGTGAAGGGATTGCTGTGTCTATGGATTGTACATTTTGTTGAATGCTCCTGGGGAATTCGCTTGAAAGATACGATGAAAATGTCTATGATTAAGGCCCTATTTAACTTGCCATATTGCGGAAACTGCAGATTCTACAGTATTAGGCTTCCACTGCAATTTTGTCAGCTGTGGGCGGCCAACAGCGGGAGCCCTCACTCTCGGCCCTGCATTCCTGTTGTCAGTTCTGGGCTCCTACTCTCAGCCCCAGGTGGCTGACAGTGGAAAATTGCAGAAAAATAATAGTGGACTTTATTACTGCAAATAATCAGCTCCCTTATTACCTTTCCTCAATTTTGCATGGCTTGTCCACAACTTAGCAGTGATTTTTGACAATCATCCTGCAATTCAAGAAGGACCTTACATATAGTAAAACCCAGCCACTAGGCACTGGTACCCTGGACAGAAGAGTCTTAGCAGGTTATGGAGAAGACAAAGCACTAATTACCTCTTTGTCTTTGTTCCTAAATAGCCCCAAATCGGGCCATCTCATATTTCAGTGTTTGTGTCCTCCAGTTTCATTCCCCCTTGGAGCTTTTCTTTTCCATCTTCTTCAGCTCTGTGCCTTCAGAACAGTAACTGCTGCGGGAAGCAAAGGCCTGGGAGCCCCAAGCCTTTCTCTGATGGCTCTTTGTTGTATGTCAACACTCTGCAGATGCAGTGGGGTCGAACATTTCATTCTACAGATCATCGACCGCCTCCCAGACATGGAGATGGTGATCAATGTGCGAGATTACCCCCAGGTCCCGAAGTGGATGAAGCCAGTCATCCCAGTATTCTCCTTCAGTAAGGTGAGAGACTGCAGGCACCTTTGGGATACTGGGGGACACTGTGACCTGTGTTTTATCCTCTAGTTCAGTGGTCCCCAACCTTTTGGGGCTGCCGGGTGGGGCGGGGCCACACATGCGCCGCGTGCCTGTGGGCAGCACCACACATGCGCCGCGTGCCCGGGGCACAAGAATGGCTCAGGCCGGCCCTGGTCACTAGGTGGGCGCACATAAATGCCCTGGAGGGCACCATGGCGCCCGCAGACACTGCGTTGGGAACCACTGCAGTTCATTGCAGCCACAAGAATAAGAAGCTGTTAATTCCTTTCCTAATGGGGCCCAGGAGTTTTTAAGGGGGTGCAAAATGGGAGTTATATCACAATGTACTTTTTTTTTTTTTTTTTTTCAATGCCCAAAGGCTATGAAAAAGTTTAAGGGGTTTTGCTCTTCATATTTGTAGAAGGCCTTTCTCTTTTCTTCTTCAGTACAAGGAATTAGAAATCTATTGAAGGAAATGACTCCCTCACAAGCTCATGCTCCAGATAAATATTTCATCTGTCTGACAAATAAAGTGTTCATTCATATCACTGCTGGGTTTACGTGCCATTATCTGTGTGGTTCATTACCAGCTTTAGGTTTATGCTACAGTTTTAGTTGGATTTTAAGAATACCATGAATGGTGCACGCTACTAGCCTCCTTAAACACTTACCTGACCATCAGACTGTTGCTTTGCGGTAATTTGCATATTATAATCCTCTTGGCTAGAAAAGTATCATTAGCTTTTTCTCATAGCTGTGTGGTCATATGGATGAACTGTAGCCTCAGGATTACATCACAACTGTGAAAAATTATGGGTGTTTATTAAAGTTCCTTCTTTATTTCATGTGGCCTATGGAACCAGTTGCTCAGATCCCTGAGAAGGTGCAATACAAATGCCTCTACAGAGCCATTGGGGAAGTGCAGATCAACTGTTGGATGCTCAATTCCGATAGGGACCATTATGTTGATTTGTAGGATTGTCCCTAGGAAGTGTGAAGTGGGTTAAAGATAAGCTGTGAGCAGCCTAGAAGGTAGAATGTTGCAGGAAATGGTCATAACAGTATTGTCTGTTTTATGGTCAGTATTAACATTTGAAGCTGTACATAATACATACTTTTTAAAAAAGGTAATCAACACCATGGTTCAGTGTATTCACTGATCACACTGGTAGACAGGAAGAATCTTTTTGTCGATTTAGAGCATTGCACAACCAATCAGGTGCATTATGGGTTTCTTTTCACCTTCCTTTATAGCATCTGATATTAGTCATGGCTGGAGGCAGGATACTGGATTTGATTGTCCAGCAAATCACAAAGCACCTCTTTACGCTTTGCATAAATATACACACAAAACCAGACTCTCTTAGCAACAGTGTTACATAGTCAGTGAGGTGTGCAGTTAGTAAGAGCAACACACTGAGAAACAGAGTCTAAGTTTGGTTCTGCTCCTCTGGATAAACAAATCTGGAGTCCATTCCCCACATCTGTGAGAGCATTTGATTGAAGTGTTTCTCCCAAGTAAAATGTTACAGGCTGTGGGAAACCAGAAAAAGAGCAAGATGGCTTGTTCAGCACCATTTGGGCAGGAAGCTTATGCTGAGGCTAGTTACAAGGAACAGTCCCTGTCATATACAAACTAAACACCTTTGGGTATCTGGTTGGTTTGTCTGTTTTGTTTGTTTTTTAAAACAAAATCCAGCTGCTCCTATTCTTGGTTAAATGCATGGCCATTTGCGTACCTCCTAATGTTCTTGTTTTTAAGACTTCTGACTACCATGATATCATGTATCCTGCCTGGACATTTTGGGAAGGGGGACCAGCCGTTTGGCCAATTTATCCGACAGGTCTTGGGCGCTGGGACTTAATGAGAGAGGACCTCCAAAGGTATGGTTCGGGAGAAAAGAGAAGAAACAGCTCAGCATAATTATGCAAGAGCGCCTCCTAGCACTGATGCAACATGGTGACAATAACTTCTAAGCTTGTTAGGTCTATTTTTCTGAAGCAAATCACTTTGTACTAAGAGGGCTGTTTTTACATGGGAGAAGAGACAGAACTGCTCTAAGTCAGTGGCTCTCAACCTTTCCAGACTACTGTGCCCCTTTCAGTCTGATTTGTCTTGCCTACCGCCCCCCCCCCAAGTTATACCTCACTTACAAACTATTTGCAAATTGCTGACTTTCTCATTTTTACCATATAATTATAAAATAAATCAATAGGAATGTAAATACTGTACTTACATTTCAGTGTCTATAATATAGGGAAATATAAACAAGCCATTGTATGAAATTTTAGTTTGTGCTTGAGTCAGTTGGCATGTGCCAGCTGATCGCAGTGTAGACTTACACTAAGGACCAGAGTCTCCATTAGATTAAGGCAGCTTTGTAAGACAGGAGAAGTTTGTGAGGGTATTTTTCATTTGGTCATGATATTCTTTTGTCAGTCTATGGGTTAGTGTCCCTCAGAAAGTAGCTCTTAAGCCAGGTCTACACTAGAGTTTGGTTAGGGATGGTTAGATTAGGGATGGTTAGATAGCGGGTCAGTGAATAGTCGTGTAACCACATGAACTCTTAGTTCCTGGGGGCGGGCCAGCAACCAGCGCGCTCCCAGCCCTGCTCCCGTGGAGCCCTCAGCTACCCCATTCTGCTGCTCTATCAGAGGCAGCAGCACGGGGTGGCAGGCGAGGGGAGCCAGTTTAAAAATCTGCTCCCCATGCAGATCAGCTCCTGCCTGCTGCCCTGTGCTGCTGCTTCTGATACAGAGGCAGCAGCGTGGGGCAACAGTAGCCCCATCAATGGGGGGGGGGCTGAGCTCCTTGCGGACAGAGGCTGCTGCGTGGGACAACTGTGGCTAGCATTTGGACACCATGGCCTTAGGCTATGGGAAACTGAGCAAATACACAAATGCTGTAGGAAGCAAAGATCTGTTAGTAACAGACCACAGACCTGCTTGAATTCACAAGCAGAAGTTGAGGCCAAAATATAGTTTTTAAAAATAAATTGTGGAGGAACATTTTAAAAAAATAATTTCTCAAGCACAGAACTACACCAGGCACCTAAGGTGTGATTTTTTTTTTTCTTTAAATAGCTTTTCACTTTAAAATACGTACAATCAGATCTATGCTCAGTGAAATGAAGAAAAAAAAAAAGTAAAGCAGCAGCATAAGTAGTGAAATGTGGAGTTTTTAAATGATTTAAGTTTCAGTAATTCACGGTGTTACTGATAACACAAAAAAGAATTAATTTTTGTGTGTATAGATAGGGCTGGGGAACATAAGTTCCGGGGGACGGATGCAGCCCCTGACGCTTGGGGCTCCCCCCAGCATTGGCGAGCCCACGCTGGTGCTCCAGCTCTCCTGCCATCCCACCTTGGGCCTGGACCATACAAAATCTACAAGCCTTGGTCCTCCTGGGCTCTGGGGTGAGAAGGGAATGTGGGGAGTGTTTCTCTTCTCAGTTGGGGCTACATCAGTGAGGGGATTTTCTTTTTAGCTTCTCCCTTGTGTGTGGCCCCCAACTGATTTTTTCTTTCCTCCTCCCCCCCCCCCCCACGGGTCAGCGGCCCCCAACCCAAAAAGGGTTCCTCACCCTTGGTATAGATTACCTTGACCATGTCCCTGTAACATCTTGGCTAAAGAGCTACCATCTGTGGGAAAGACCTGTCTTGCTGGGCTTAGCTGAGGTGTTTTTCTGCTCTAATGAAAGAATTGGTTCCCATCAAACTTCAAGAATAATGCAGTGCGACTATGCTGCAGAAACTGAAGAAGCTTTTTCAGGCTTATGTTAAATAATTTATTACCACATATAACTTTTTTTTTTCCCCAGATCTGCAGAAAAATGGCCATGGAAGAAAAAAATCTCCAAAGGATATTTTCGAGGATCCAGGTAAGTGCTTTTTCCAACTCCAGGATATTCTGGCAAGATGGGCTGTGAACTGTGCCAGTTGAATTAAGACCAAAATAAGGTGGAGGAAAAGATCCACTAGATTTTTATTTCTGGGGACCTTTAAGTACTAGTCATTACTGCAATTGCCATTTAAAAGCAATGTTTGCAATACCGTGATATTTTCTATGCTAAGTGCAGGTAATATTGCAAATTCCCTTTTAGCATCGTAACAGTGTCACACAGCAAATAGTGCTTTGTTCCACCCTTGCCCCACCACATGGCCACTGCTTTTTCTGTCCACTTCCTGAAGAAAAGCACCTGACAGAATTTGGCACAATTACTAGTTTCTGCTTCAAGTCAGCAAGAAAGCAGAATATGTTTGGCTTGAGGAACAGCAGCAGAGCTGCATGTGGATGCATATAGGGATATGTGAGCATTGCAGCTGGAAGTGAGCCTTCCAGCCCTGATAAAATAGACTTGCATGAACATAGTGGTGGGCATTGTGGCACTAGTGGAGGCTTGGGCTTGCCACCTGTAGCTAGCTTGAGCCTCAACTTTTGCCTCAGTGTCCACACAGCTAGTTTTAGTTTGCTGGCATAAGCCCTATTAACTTGCATCTGTCTACCTGGGCTGGGAGCCTCACTTTGAGCTGTGCTGTCAGTCATCTGGACTTGTGAAATTTTGTCCCTCCAGGTACTGAACAAAAATGTAACCAGGCTGTTTCTAAAAAGCAACCACATCGTACAACATGCTCTCAGCTCATAACTCTGTTTTAGTTGCCATTTGCAACGGATCAATTGGAATAATAAAAGCAGCGATGGGCGTGCAATGAAGAGTTCAATTGTTTTAGTTCTTAATTAATAAGATGGTTTGAATAAGGACTTTTTTTGTTCTGTATTTCGCTTCCCTAGCAATGGGAACTACAGATACTTTGATGCACATGGGAAGGTTTGTCTGGCATCACTGTAACTCCTTTTTGGGCATCCGTATGCTCTGTTTTGTATTTCTCGACAACGGTGCTCTTCAGTGAATCAGCAGCTCTCCTTACAGCAGTGACACCTGGATGGTGGGGAGTAAGGAAGGAAGGACAAGACTGTTTTTTTTCCCCTGACTTTCCACTGGTAGAATCACAATGGGGTTATAGTGACCCTCTGGTTCTCTCTGTACTATTTTTTTTTATAGCTTGTGCATTTAAGAAAACAGAGCTGATAATGTGCGGCTATCAATAGTGTTTTCAGGAGGCAAAGTGAATAAAGGTTTCGTTCAAGTTGCACCCGTTAAATTTATTACTGACAAAAGGCCTAACCCTAAAAGATGCTAGACATCTCTTAACTCCATGATGTGGATCTAAATTGAGGGTAGTTGGCACCTCTCAGGATCAGGCCTGCTGAGAATAGCTTGTGTGCTGTTTTGTTCTGAATAATGTTTAAAGAATACACCACTTAAAATTAAATGGAATAAGGGAACGTCATGTAAAGTTATTTCATTGCACATACTCCCTACTATCCCCCAACAATGTCCTCTAATAGATACTGAGCGGGCACTTAGCAATGTTGCTTTCAGGCCACACGAGAGCCAGTCTGATACAGCCCAGGCAGTGTTTGTCTTGAATCTTGTCAGATGTGCAGAGTGGCGCTGACTGATCTGAATATTGATTCTGTTACAGAACAAGCCCTGAAAGGGATCCCCTCATTCTTCTGTCTCGAGAGAACCCAGAGCTTGTCGACGCTGAGTATACTAAAAACCAGGCCTGGAAATCTGAAAAGGTCACTACTAATGAGCCAACTAGTTGAGCAGCTTAAGAAACAATAGTTGCAAAAGGACAATTTCAAGTGCTTCATGTAAAGGTTGCTTCTTAAGAGACTGGTGATGATAACGCGGGGGCAGGGGAGACAAGTCACTTGTTAAGCCGCTTCTAGGTCATGTGTTGGAATTAAATCACGGCAAGGGAGGTTTAGGTTGGACATTAGGAAAAACATCCTAACTGTCAGGGTGGTTAAACACTGGAATAAGTTGCCTAGGGAAACTGGAATCTCAATCTCTGGAGATATTTAAAAGCAAGTTAGACAGACACCTGTCAGGGATGGTCTAGACAGTACTGGGTCCTGTCGTGAGGGCAGGGGACTGGACTGGATGACCTCTCAAGGTCCCTTCCAATTCTAGTGTTCTATGATTATTGCCATCTGATGGCTGTATCTGTCTAAAGCAGGTATTGCATGACTCCATCACTGCAGTCTCTGAGCAACTCACAAATAAGGAGCAAGTTTTCTTTTTTTCCCCAATCTGTAGGATAGTGTGTGTGTGTGTTAGAGAGAAGAGGCTATTGAGAGAGTGGCATCAGAGTGATGTTGCCCTATAGATCTGAGTGCAGAGAGTCCCAGGGTCATTCCTGTCTTTTAGGTGAGAGTTCCATAGCATAAAACAAGTCCTATGAAGTTCTGTTTTCAGCCCTTGTGAACCTCCGCTGCTGGTCAATAGGTTCATTGTTGTGGAGGACTGTAGCTGTAGGAAGAGCTCATAGTCATAGAGGGAGTGAGGCTCTCAGGTAGCTAGGGTCATTCCAACAGAGGGCTTTGAATAGCAGGAAAAGGACTTAGTAGGGAGCACATACAGAGTCCACTTCAGAGTATAGAGTGTGAAGCACTGGAGGGACGCGGTCAGGGTGACCTGAGATGCTGCTGGTGGACTAACAGTGTTTTAGATCAGGTAGAGTTTTTCCAAGGTGGGTGACTTCAGTCCTAATAACCAAGCGAGAAGGTCCTGAATTCATGGGTAGCCCAGTCTGTGCGTTGATAAAATGACTATGCTCTAGTCTATCTTTTATCTTGGTCATTTGAACCCGACTACTAAATTAATTGCTAGTTAACATCCCTAGTACAATGTTTAATGTGTGCTATTATTAACCATTATGTCAATTATCAATAATATTAAGTTGTATATTTTCAGTCATGCAAATGGCCATTCTTATATGGCTCTTTATTGACCATTTGTTCTGATTATTATGTAGTTTGACTCTTTGGTTTGAAAAGGTTGCTGACCTAATCTAGATAAGTGGTGCACAACCCATGGGTCACGACTCCCAAGAGGGTTGCCATAGCAGTGGGCATAAGCCCTGGCTGGCTTTAAGTGCCGCACTCCACTGCAGGGCTGCCAATGGCCAGGTCCTTCCCCCGGCTGGCTGGATCTATGCGCTGCTCCAATTATCTTGGGGGTCATGGTTGAAAAAGGGTTGCGCACCACTGATCTAGATGGTGGTTGGTCCTGCTGTGAGGGAAGGGGTCTGACCTTGATGACCTCTTAGGCTCCTTTCCAGTTCTAGTACCCTGAGGAAAATGAATTGGTAAAGCTGTACCCTCTTTATAGCCATTAAGTAAAAGACCTGTTCGGAGAATATTTCTTGGGTAAAGATGAGAGAGACCCTCCAAAAATACTAATATAATTAGAAGCCGAACTGGGCGGGTTTTCTCATGAGCAGAGATTCTTTTGAGGCTTCAGATGTATTTATGGTTTGTTGAAAAAGAAACTTTGTAAATATGATCAGAAAATAAATTGTACTGAATTAATTTTTTAACTCTCTCATTTTTTTAAGGATACTCTTGGGAAACCACCTGCAAAGGAAATTCCTCTAGTAGATCACTGCAAATACAAGTGAGGTTTTGGCCATAAGCTGCTAAAATCTTGTCTGTTTGTTAATATAAAATGATGTATTGAAACAAACAAGCCTAGAAACATTAAGGTCCCAATCCTGCAACTGAATCCATTCAGGCAGGTAGATTTCTGCTCTTATATGGTTGATTCAGGAGAGCTGAGTTTAGGTCTTTTTAAACACCAGTTTCAAGAGTCTGCCAACTCTGGAATTCAAGAACTGAAGGGTTCTGTGGAAACTAACTACAATCTTTCTTACAATCCTAAACCACTAATACATACATGTAAGGTGGAAAAGGTCTCCTGGTGGTTCTAAACAAAAAAGTGTTTAAAGATAGGTTGTCTTTTTCACTTCCCTACTGAGTTCAGGGTTCTTTACAGTTAAAGTGCTAACCACATGGCATAAGAAATGCAGCTTTTGACCTAGTACAGGAATCAGTGATGCCATCAAATGTAAACAGGGAAATAAAGAACCTGAAATCTGATCTTAGCAGGTGAAGTGTGTCTGTTCTGACGAATTCCTACCTCAGAAGCAGAGGGGATGGAAAATGCAAAGTTGTTTGTTAGAGCCTAGTATCTCGAAACACAGGTTTCCGTCTGAGGGGAGGGCACATAGCATTTCAGATTTTATAAAGCAACCAACATTTTTAAAAAGCGAATACAAAAAATCTTTAGCTATGGTTTAATGGACGGGGAATGCCAGTACAAAAATCAAGTGTCTTTGCCTCTCTCTTTACAGATACCTGTTTAATTTCCGGGGTGTAGCAGCCAGTTTCCGCTTCAAACACCTCTTCTTGTGTGGCTCATTAGTCTTTCACGTAGGGGAAGAGTGGCTGGAATTCTTCTACTCACAGCTGAAGCCTTGGGTTCATTACATTCCAGTCAAACCAGATCTCTCTGATGTCAGGTGGGAGACTACAGCTGATTTTCTAGAATGGCTCAGTGATCCTAAGTGTGTTATGTAGAGCAGTGGTGCGCAACCTTTTTTGATCTGTGACACCCATGCTGCAGGGGCCGCCAACTGCCAGGCCCAGGCCAGACAGATCTAGGTGCCACACTGTGGAGGCTGTCAACGGCCGGGCCCAGCCCCCAGACGGATCTAAGCACCATGACCCCCCCAGCAAGACATTTGCAACCCCGTCTTGGGGATCGCAACCCATGGGTTGCGCACCACTGATATAGAGTATCTCATGCAGTGAGCTGTATGTTACCCATTCTACTCAAGGTATGATCAGGCTTGAGTAATACCGAGATACATCCCCTCTCAGTAAAGGATCAGCAAAATGCCATGTTATTTATCCTATCTTTGGTGCACTGAATACGAGACAGCATGTGGGTCATTCTTTCTTTGTAAAAAAAAATTCTCAGTCTCATAGGAAATGATTTAGTCAGATATGTAGAACAAATTATTGGGCTTATTAGAGAGCGAGACAATAAATGTTGACATTCTTCTAACAAGATCTATTGTTGAGTCTTTTGGCTTATGCCTTACCTTTTTAGTAGTAATACCTATTCTGAGATCTGGGGCAGGAAGATGCCCCATGTTCAGCAGACCTTCAACCAGAGGGTTGGAAGTCAAGTGAGACAACTCCATAGCACTTCTGACTTGCAGAGTAAAAAGGAAAGCTGTTATCTTAGCTCTTAATGGTTCCAAATGTTCATCAGCTGTCAATTCAGACCTTGCCTGAATTCCTCCCCTCCCCCAGGACTGGTATAAAAGTGTGCTTTATGACAGCAGCAGCACCAATGGCATGTTGGGCTTCAACATCCCCAAATCTAGTTCTGTCAACTCTCTTGCTGGTGTGCAGTATTATGCATGGATTTGATATTTATGTATAATTTTTCCTTTTAGGGAGCTGTTGCAGTTTGTGAAGGAAAATGATGATGTAGCACAAGAAATTTCAGAGAGGTAAATCCTGTATTCTTCCTGATAGTCACTCATCCTCCAATACTCTTTCTACCATTCAGCATTCAAAAGCGATATCACCACGCTGTCCTTGACAGAACAGTGCACACTGTATTTATCTTGAGCAATGAAAGCAGGAAGAGTGGTGAGCTCAGGGTACTGATAAACAGGATAACTGAACTTTTCACTTGTAGGCCTCTGGGGCAAATCTGAGCTATGGCAGTAGAAGTATCAGATGTTGGTAACTTTTGTTCACTCTATGAAAGGAGTTAGCTTCAGTGAACAAATATCTATTCAACAAAAATGTTGCCGCCACCACCACCAAGTGCTAAACAGGACTCTTTGATGGTGCAGTTTGGGGGTGCTTACATGCCACTCTAGGTGTTACCTGCCTGGTGAATATTAGTCTTTACAGGTGCTAGTGATAATGAAGGGTGTCCCATTAGTCAGAAATGGCATATGGAACTATCAATCCAAATTCTTATGTTTCTGCATTAAAAGAAGATTGATATTAAAAGCATAGTCCAAGGGTTTTTCCATCTTATAACAGGATGAAACTGACTGAGCTGTCACTTTCTCCAGGGGGTGCCAGTTCATCAAGGACCACTTGCAGATGGAGGATGTCTCTTGTTACTGGGAGACTCTGCTGACTGAATACTCTAAAGCCCTGACATACACCGTTAAGAGGCAGAAAAACTATGATATTGTCTCCAAACACTTGAAAACAGAACTTTAAAATCATTGTGGTTCTCTTTCCAGTTCCAGGCCTGGGACTGGTGGTCACTGAAAAGCCCAAGGCCAAAGTAACTTCTGTTATTCTCTAAAGTAATGATTGTCAAGTGGGTTTGGTGGACTGTCTAAAGGGTCCATGAAAGACTTACACTGAAAACTGACAAATTCATCTCTGTATACAGACAGTTTTCCAAAGGGGTCTACTCCTCCACTGAAACCCCCCAAAGGGCTCTGCAAATAAAAACCACTCTTCTAAAGCTACAGCAAGCAGCATTGTTGCTTCAAAACAGTTCCTGTGCAGAGAGCTGAATCACATTCTATATGTTTTCTGAGCTGTGATCTAGCTAAACAATGAGGCAGCTGAGTCTGGTGCTTAGAACCAGAGGTCTTTCTTGCCAGTTGCCTGCTCTAACTCACTTAGGCCTGGTCCAAATACAGTCCATTGCAGAAAGTATCAGGATCAATGTTCACTGCTTACAATCAAAACAACATTGGCAATTTGCCCCCATTTAGAGGTATGATGGCAGTTTGGATACAGGTGTTTGACTGCAGCAGTGGTTGGGGCATTAAATAAATATTCATCCCTCAAATCAACTTCTCCACTACTCACTGATAACCTAGCTCTGTAAAGCACCTGGATGCTAATGCACCACCTCATGAAGGGTGATTTTATTACACTGGCTAACATGTTGTAGCACTGTAGCAACTGTCTAAACCCCCATAGAGGCCATTATTTATAACTGCCTGCAGATGCATTTGAGCTTAGGGTAGGCATCTCCTACTTGAGCAAAAAGCCAGCTGCCTCTGTGCTTAGGCTGTACAGCTCACTGTCTAGAAATAAGTGGTGAGAATAGAGGGAAGTAAATAGTGATGTCAGCCATGGGTCTTTAGTGGGACTAGTGCACTTTAACCTGTTAAATGATCTGGAAGGGAAAAAAGTCATGCAGTAGCAAAGTCAGCAGATACAAAATTTATTCAAGAGTTAAATCAAAAGCCACTTGCATTTAAAAACAAACCAGAAGTCTGAAATAAATTCAATACTAACAGCCTAATTCAGATATAACAGTCTTACACCCTGTTGAAGTACATGCAAAATCCACATTTTATGCCTCCTTTGCATGTTTAATGGACTGGCAGAGTTCTACTCTTATTCTGTGTTATCTTCATTAAAAATTGAAGTAAAATGCACCTCTGTCTACAAGGTATAACTTTTGCACTACAGCTCTTGCACAAAAAGGCATGTGGATGCTCTTTAGGGGTTTCCTTACACAAAAAGAGCCTATCTGAAAAAGCACAGGTGCTCTGATGGCCATTCTTGCGCAAGAGCCTCCATACAGTATGGACACTTTCTTCCACAAAAGGCTCCATGCACAAAAACCCTGCAGCGTAGATGTAGCCATAGAGAAGGAGCTAGCAAAGCTGCTGTCCATGCCTGCTAGCTCCATGGCAGTCATCCTGTGCTGCTGCCTCTATCAGAAGCAGCAGGTGGGAAGTCAGCCTGTACAGGGAGCTGGTTTTTAAACTGGATCCCCTTGCAGACCAGCTCCTGCCTGCCACCTCTGCTGCTAGACTGTTTTCTGCTGGCTCAACCCTTAAAGTAGTATGAAGGTATAAGTGTGATGACATCAGTATGATTGTAACAGTTATGGTATTTCCTTCCCCATTAATAACTTTTAGGGGCCCAATACTGAGCTTATTGTAAGTAGTAGCTCTTGGTGTTTGGATTTAGGGCTACAACATCTCAGATGACCCAAAGAACCCAAACCTGCATGCCCAAGGGCCACTGGTTTGTTCTCCTAACTGAAAGCCACACTCCAATCCTCACTTCCCCCAAAATTTCTCCTTTGTTATGGCTAGAGAGAAAGAAATTGAGTGGTAAGTTCAGCTTTTACACACTTAGGCCTGGAATACTGTCAGAGTAATTGTACTTGCCTGAGGCACAATCTCTCCACTGCTCCTCTAGCCACAGCTTAGACCTAAATGTGGGATTTATAGCTTGTTTGTTGGCGAGGAAAGTGTAAGTTACCTGAACTGGGAAAGTGCCATAAGATTTAGAACCAGTACTTTGGTTCTAAAGTCAGTCAAAACATCCCTCAGAGGAAACCAGAGAATGCCTACTGAATAAAAATCTGAGGCAAGCCATTCTTATGTATGAGAAAGTTGTCAGTGAAAGTTCTCATTTTAGCCACTGGGACCAGCTCTAGGAATTCATAATATAGTATTTACAACTAGAAAGAATAGTTCAACTTCTTACTCAGTCCATAAAGGAAATGGCTTGATTAGTTGGAAGGGGTTTTTGGGGGGAAGGGTAGGAGTGTTTCAGATGCAAGCAAAGACTTATAAACAACATACTGAACAGAAATTAAGTGGGGGAAGACATGATTTAGTCATCTGTAAGCTTGTTTGCATGGGTCACCCTGAGGATGACCACCACTGTTTAGTATAGCACAATCCATAGTAGTGTTAAAATATTCCAGGTACTCACTGGCACAGGAGAGTACAGCAAAGGCAAAATATGGGAGACCCCTTTTGTACATGCTAAGTAAACCAGCATTTTGCTATGAATTCTGTTTTACCATGCTGGGACAGGTTGAGTCTAGCTTATGTACCTCAAGCCCCCACACTGAAGTGAGTTGGAAGATCATAGACAAAACAGGCCCTTGTTCTCTTATGAACAGAAGGAGCGGTCTATCCTTGTTGGATACTGCCTTGCTCACATCAAACCCTCATGAAATAGGTAACAGTATGGCACTGACAACTTGTTCTGTTCCTGACAAGGCCTATTTGATCTAAAATTGGGTGTGAAGCTTTTGCTTGGTTACTGGAACAGTTTTAAATAGCTGAGTATATAAGAATCTAATTGTGACAGGGCTGGTCACAGAAGTCCCCTTAAGAGTTACCCCTAGTGTGCTCATCATGCCAGACACCTGCTAGCTTACTGAGGACCACCACCAACTCCTCCTGCTGAACCAGAACTACTCCTTGCCCTTCAAGGCACAGAATTGTGATTATGCTTTTGAAAGGTGGTAGACACAGACACTTCAGCTCTAGGGCTTAGGGACTAGGAAACCAACCCCCCAGAACAGATCACAATCCCAACTTAGAAAAGTCCCACACCTCTGGAAATGACAGTGACATTTGTCAAATGCTTATACACAAACACTACAAGTCTAAATAAAAAAGGTGAACTAGAGTGCCTAGTATTCAAGGAGGAAAGCATGGTCACCTGCTTTCCAAAAAGAGAAATTGGCATTAAAAAAGGTTCAGAAGAGGGCAAACAAATGCTCACATGGGTCCAATATGAAGAGAGATTAAAAAGACTGGGACCTTTCAGCTTTAAAAAACAGCAGACTAAGGGAGGCTATGAGGGAAGTCTATAATATCAGCACAGCCTGCCGCCTCCCCCTACCCCAAAGGTCACTTACCCGAGCTGCTCTCAGACCTTTCCCAGGCAAAACTCTTTTAAATGTTTTCAGTTCCACACACTGGGCCAGCTAGGCAGGGCAGCACTTCAGAGTCTCAAGGTGTGGATAAGACCATGGTGGAGAGAGGAGTGGTTTCGATTTCTTTGGAACAGGAGAAACTTCTGGCAAAGGGGGAGCCTATACAGGAAGGATGGGCTCCACCTAAACCAAAATGGAACCAGATAGCTGGCAGTAACACTACAAAGCTTGTAGAGCAGTATTTAAACTAAGGGCTAGGGGGAAGCCAGTTGGTGTGGAGGAGCACATGGATTAGATAGACTCTCTTAATAGACCCTCCCCTAAGAGTGTCTATGTTCTAGAAAGAAGAGGATGGAAGATGATCAAGTGTGGGTAAGATCAGATGAGAAAACCATGGAAAACAAAAAAGGGAGTCCCACACATCTGGAAATAGACAAATAGTGACATTTGTCAAGTGCTTATACATAAACACTACAAGTTTAAATAAAACCAATACAATAAGCATCATGGAAACTTGTCACAATGAGGACAATCTATGGGGGACAGTCCTACCAGGGTAGGTGTGGGAAGGACAGAACAGGTTGTGCGGGTGGGGTGAGCAGCACTAGACATGAAAGAAAATGCAGAATCAAATGAAGTAAACATCTTCAAACAAACCAAAATGTTCCAGACTCTCCATGAGTAGTAATTCCATACTTTAAGAAAAAACATAGCCCTAGGGATCTATCATCAACCACACCTGACCAGGATAGCATTTCCTAGTGACTAGGAAATGCTATCAAAATGAAAACCTCAGTAATAGTAGGGGGAGATTTCTACTCTTCCCCATACTGATTGGCTACATGCAGGACGGTGATCTCACACAGATAACATTCCTTCATACCTTAAATGACTGCAGCTTGGAGCAACTGGTTCTAGAAGCCACAAGGGGAGAGGCAATTCTTGACTTAGTCCTAAGTGGCGCACAGGATCTGGTCTAAGGGGGAACTAGATCGCTTGGAAATGGTGACCACCACAGTAAGAAAAATGTAACATCCCTGCAGTGGGAAAAACCACCTCAGAAGCCCAACACTGTCATTCCATTTCAGAAAGAGGAACTGCACAAAAACAAGGAGATTAGATAGAAATTAAAAGGGTACAGTGACAAAAGTAAAATCCCTGCAAGCTGCATGGAAACTTTTTAAAGATGCCGTAAGCAAGACCCAACTGACATGGATACCCCAAGTTAAGACACAGGAAGACAACGCCACCATGGCTTTCCTGCCTTTTTACTTGGTGGGTGAGAAAGGCATTTTTGGGAAAAAAAAGGGGGTGGGAAGGAGTTAATCCCAGCAATGAAAATAGAAAGGAGCATAAACTATCCAATTAGATGTCAAAATGGGAGAAGAGCCAAAAAGGAGTTTGACGAACAGCCAGCCAAACACTCAAGAAGGAACAGCAAAATGTTTAAGCACATCAGAAGCAGAAAGCCTGCTAGACAACCAGTGGGGTCACTTGACCATCCTCATGCTGAAGGAGCACTCCAAGCTGACAAGGTCCTTGCAGAGAAACTCAGTGACTTCTGGACAATAGATGGGATACCAGTATTTTTAAAATGCCTCCAGTGGCACTTTGATGTTTAGACTAAACAGTCACAGTGCAGCCCTCCCCCAAAAGCCACACTTACCCAGGCTCCTCTCCAGGGTTCCTCAGGTAGAATCTCCTGTTGGCTGCTCACTCTATGGCCCTGGTGCCTGCCTTTGTAGTATGGCTGTTGCCTAAGCAGGAGGCCCATCTCAAAGCCTTGCCTCCAATTCCATCAGCCCTCCAAGGCCCACCTGCAACAGCACTCAATTCACCATTTTGAAACTGTTTCTGCAACCAGCACTGACGAAGTTCACCACCACTTACTGCCCCTTGGATACTTAGCCAAACCAGCTTTTGACAGAGCCCTCCAAGAGCTGGACTTACCCGAGGTCCTCTCCAGGGTTTCTTGGGGTGTCTGTTGTATGGCTGGTGGTTCTAATAAAAAGGCCCAGCTCAAAGCCTTGCCTTCTGCACAATCAGCCCTCAGAGGCCAACCTGCAACAAAACACTCAATTCACAATTCCCAGCAGTGCTGCACTCCGCACCAGTGAAGACCATCACCACCCACCAATAGACACTGGGATACTTAAGCCAACCCGCTCACAGCACAACCCCCCCCCCCGTTCAAAAGCCACTTACCTGAGCTCCGCTCCAATGTTGCCAAGGCTGACTCTCCTCTTGCCTGCTCACTCAGTTCCCCCTTGGTCTGCTTTAACTGTATGGCTGGTGGCTCTAAAAAGGAGGCCCGGCTCAAAGCCTTGCCTCCAATCCATTCAGCCCTCTAAGGCCCATCTGCAACAAAGCACTCAATCCACAATTTCCAAACACTCCCTGCACCCAGCACCAGTGAAGACCATCACCACACCAACAGACAATTGCTAACTTGGTCCAGCCAGACCACAGGACAGCCCCCACCCAAAAGCCACACATACTTGAGCTCCTCAAATGTTTCTCAGTCCAGCTCACCTCTTGGCTGTTCACTGTGTATGGGTAGTGGTTCCAAGCAAATGCTCAGCTCAAAGCCTTGCCACCAACTGCATGAGCCATTGTATGCCCACCTGCAACAAAGTCCCTTTACACATTTCAGCTGAACACATGGACATACAGTTCCTGGAAACAGTGTCATGCTTAAAAGAACCCGGGATCTTTCAGGGGGATAAGGCAACACACCACATTTACTGAACATACATAAATCAATACTTATCATATGCATATGATCATTACACTCACACAAGCACACTCCCTCTTGTTACTAAAAGTTGCTCCCCCTAACTGCACTGGCCAGGTGAGTTAGATGGGGAGGGGGTGGAGCCAGGCTTCTGCCAATCCAGATTGATGCTCCCATGTTGACAAGATGAAAACCCAGGGTCCCTCTGCAAGATACCTCATTTATCCCTCATGCAGCCAATTAGTCATCACCTAGCCTTTCTTAATGCTCCTTCAAAGAGTTCTTCTAAGGGCAGGCACTTGCTGCTTGACTCCCAAGGCATCTGTATGTCCAGTCGTCTTAAGCTCACTTTACAGGTATTGTCTTGGATCTGGCTCCCAGACCTTCTCCACCCTTGCAACTGCTGCTGTAGGTGCTCACCTTTCATTCTCCAGTCACATCTCGTTCATTTCAGCAGGACAATCAAGGAAACAGGAGCACTCAAGACATTTTTTTCTTACAAATAAATAGGAAAATCAATACAAAGTTAAGAAATGGTACAGAGATTCCATAAGAATACTTAAAGATATCTAAAAGGAAAAGACCTTAATACAAAGTTATATGAGAATGATATTACAGGGATTTATTGACATCACCAACAGACACTGGGATACTTAGCCCAATGAAGCTCACAACACAGCCTGCCTCCACAAGCACCACTTACCGGAGCCCCTCAAATGTTTTCCACATGGACTCTCCACTTGGCTGCTCAGTGTATGGCTAGTGATTTTAAGCAGCAGACCCATCTCAAAAACCTTGCCTCCAACCCCATCATCTGTTGAACGCCCACCTGCAACACAGCACTCAATTGACCATTTCAAACAGTCCCTTCAACTAGTACCAGTGAAGGAAGTGATCCCAGACACTTTGATACAGACCCACACTAGCTTACAGCACAGCCCCCCCCAAAGCTGCCATCAGACCTTTGCCAGGTAGACTTTGTGTTGGCTGCTCCCTCAATTTCTCCTTTGCCTGCTTTTGATGTACAGTTTGTGGCTCTAAGCAGGAGGGCCAGCTCAAAGCCTTGCCTCCACCATCAGCAGCCCTCGAAGGCACACCTGCAACAAAGTACTCCCATTGCACACCTCAACTGCTGAACATATGGATATACAGTCCCTGGATCCAGCAGCAGTGAAAAAAATCACCAACAGATACTTGGATACTTACCCCAGTCAGCTCATGACAGCCCTCCAAAAGGCACACTCACCTGAGGTCCTCTCCACTGTTTCCCAGGTCAACTCTCCTTTTGGCTGCTCACAGTGTATGGCTGGTGGTTCTAAGCATAAGGCTTTTAGCTGGGCCATGTCTCCAATCCCATCAGCCCTTCAAGTACCACCTGCAACAAAGGACTCCTATTTCCCAGTTAGCAAACAGTTCCTCTAACCAGCACCAGTGAAGGAAATGATATATCAAACTGACAGATACATATCCACACCAGCTCACAGCACAGCCCCTCAAAAGACTTACCTGAGCTCCTGTCAGACCTTTTCCAAGTAGACTGTCTTGTTGGCAGCTCTAAGTCCCCCTGTCTGCCTCTGTAGTACGGCTGGTGGCTCTAAGCAGGAGGCCCAGCTCAAATCCTTGCCTCCAACACCATCAGCCCTTGTAGGCACACCTGCAACAAAGCAGTCCCATTATACACTTTTCCACTTGCTTAATACATGGACAGTCCTTGCCACCAGCACTAATGAAAGACATGATCACTGAGACACTTGGATACTTAGCCCAACCAGCTTAGAGCACAATCCCCCCCCAGAAAAAACCACTTACCAAAGTGCCTCTCCAGGGTTTCCCAGGCTGACTATACTCTTGGCTGCTCCTGGTATATGGCTGGTGATCCTAAGCAAAAGGCCCATCTCAAAGCCTCTGCCAATCCAATCAGCCCTTTAAGGCTGAGCTGCAACCAAGCACTCCTATTACACACTTGTCCAACTACTAAACACATGGACAGAGTCCCTGCAACCAGCACCAGTGAAGGAAATCAGACACTTGGAAGCTTAGCCCAGCCATCTCACAGCACAGCCCTGCTCCCCCCCTGCCAAAAGCCACTTACCCGAGCTTCTATCCAATGTCTCCAAGGCCGACTCCTCTTGGCTGCTCAGTCAGTTCCCCCTTGGTCTACTTGAGTTGTATGGCTGGTGGTTCTTAAAAAAAAAAAAAAAAAAAAAAAAAAGGGCCTGGCTCAAATACTTGCCTCCAATCCATTCAGCCCTTGAAGGTCCACCTGCAACTAAGCACTCAACTCACAATTCCCAAAGAGTCACTGCAACCAGCACCAGTGAAGGACATGATCACCAACAGACACTGGGATACTTAGCCCAATCTGCTCATAGCACAGCCCTCCCAAAAGCCACACTTACCTGAGCTCCACTATAGTGTTCTCCAGGCAGACTCTCCTGTTGGCGCACTCAGTGGCCCCGCTGCCTGCCTTTGTAGTATGGCTGGTGGTTCTGAGCAGGAGGCCCAGCTAAAAGCCTTGTCTCCAATCCCTTCATTGCTCAAAGGCCCACCTGCAACAAAGCACTCAATTCACAATTTCCAAACAGTCCCTACACCCAGCACCAGTGAAAACCATCACCACCCACCAACTGACACTTGCAAACTTAGTCCAACCCGATCACAGCACAGCCCCGCCCCAAAAGCCACACTTACCTGAGCTCCTCAAATGTTTCCCAGGTCAGCTCTCCTCTTGGATGCTCAACATATATGGCTGGTGGTTACAAGAAGACACCCAGCTCAAAGCCTTGCCACTGATCGCATGAGCTATTGTATGCCCACCTGTAACAAAGTACTCCCATTACACACTTCAACTGCTGAACACATGGACACAGTCCCTGGAACCATCACCAGACGCTGGGATACTTAGCCCCCGAAAGCCACACTTACCTGAGCTCCTCTAATGTCTCCCAGGCCAACACTCCTCTCAGCAGCTGACTCAGTTCCCCCTCAATCTGCTTTAGTTGTATGGCTAGTGGCTGTAAGCACAAGGCCAGTCTCAAAGCCTTGCCTCCTATCCAGTCAGCCCTCAAAGGCTCACCTGCAACAAAGCGCTCCCAATTTACAGTTTCCAAACTGCTCTCAGACAAACAGTCCCTGCACCAGTTAAGGACATGGACCACCAACAGACACTGGGATACTTAGCCCAACCAGCTCACAGCACAGGGCCCCCCCCCAAAAGCCACGCTTACCTGAGCTCCTCACAAATGTTTCCCGGCCAGCTCTCTTCTTGGCTACTCACTATGTATGGCTGGTGTGGCTCCAAGCAAAAGGCCCAGCTCAAAGCCTTGCCAGCAATTCACTAAGGACACTGATACTTAGTCCAAACATCTCTCAGTGCAGCCCCCCCAAAAGCAATACTCACCCAGGCTCCTCTCTATTGTTCCTCAGGTAGAATCTCCTATCAGCTGCTCACTCAGTGGCCCCACTGCCTGCCTTTGTAGTATGGCTGTTGGCTCTAAGCAGGAGGCCCATCTCAAAGCCTGCCTCCAATCCTGTCAGCCCTCCAAGGCCCACCTGGAACAGCACTCAATTCACCATTTTGAAACAGTTCCTGCAACCAGCACCAGCAGAGATCACCACCACCCACTGACAGACACTTGGATATTTAGCCTAACCAGCTCATGACAAAATCCTCACTTACCTGAGCTCCTCTCCAGGGTTTCCTAGGGTGTCTTTGTTGTATGGCTGGTGGTTCTAAGAATAAGGCCCAGCTCAAAGCCTTGTCTCTAATCCATTCAGCCTTTGAAGGTTCACCTGCATCTAAGCACTCAATTCTCAATTCCCAAACAGTCATCACAACCAGCACCAGTGAAGGACATGATCACCAATAGACACTGGGATACTCTGCCCACCCAGCTCACAGCACAGCCCCTCCCCCCCAAAAAGCCACACTTACCTGAGCACCTCTCAAATGTTTCCCAGGTCAGCTTTCCTCTCAGCTGCTCATCCTGTATGGCTGGTGGTTCCAAACAAAAACACCTCTCTCATGAGACCTTGTATGCCCACCTGCAAAGAAGTACTCCCCATTACGCACTTCTCCAAATGTGGAACACACAGACAAACGCCATTGCAACCAGCACCAGTGAAGACAGTCACCCCCCCACCAACGGGCAGTGGCACATTTAGCCTAGTGAAGCTCACAGTACAATCCCCCCTCCTCCCCCCCCCCCCCCCCCCAAAGCCACACTTACCCAAGTTCCTCTCCAGTGTTCCTTAGGGTGTCTTTGGTCTATGACAGGTGGTTCTAAGCAAAAGGCCAGGCGACTCCCATCCCATCAGCCCTTCAAGGCCCACCTGCGACAGCACTCCCATTGCACACTTCTCTGACTGCTACCTACAGGGTCACACAATCCCGGCAACCAACACCAGTGAAAGAAATCCACAGATGCTTCCATACCGAGCCCAGCCAGCTCACAGCACAGCCCCCAAAAGCCGCACTTACCCGAGATCCGGGCAGACCTCTTCCAGGCCGAGCCCCCGGGTGGCTGCTACCCTGTTACTGCCCTGCAGCGGGGAGCAGCGCCCGTGTGCGCCGGCCACGAAGCCGGAGACGCCCTGTGAGCCTGGCAGCGACACGGAGGAACGCTTCTGACTCAGGGAGGGAACACGCGGGGCCGGAGCGGAGCTGGCCAGGAGGCAGCCACAGGCTCCGGGCCCCCTCGTGGCGCTGCTGCCGGCAGGCGCGCGTAGCAGACCAGGGCGAGTCCCTGGCTCGGGGTCGCTCGGGCAGCGGGCGCTGCCGCAGCCGGAGACAGGACGCTGGTGGGAGCCGCCGCCACTCACCTCACCCGGCCCGGCCGCTCATGGGCAGGAAGCTCCGAGGCGTTTCCTTGCAACGCGCCGCTGCCGCCCGCGGGACAAGCCCGCTCCCCGCCCAGCGAGGAGAGCGCCCCCACGCAGCACTGACCACCGCGCTTAAAGGAGGCGTGCGCCGTAGCTGCCTTTTTATACGCTCAGCACTGGGCGATACCATCTCCCCGAGAGGTGGGGGGGGGAGGGGAGGGAGGGGAAACAAGGGCTGCTCACTTCCGCTTTTGTCGCCCCGCCCTGTTTTAGCGGGAAGGGCGGCTCTCGCGCCTGCGCAGTCACGGAGCGCCGACGTGTGTCAGAAGGCGGGGGAGGGGCAATGGCGTCGGGCTGCCGTTGTGCCGGGTGGGCCCGAGGCCAAGGTGCTGCGCGCGGCGCCTGCCTCGCTGGCTCTGGGGCTCGTGCTGCGGCTACGGGAGCTGGCAGGGCGGCCTCCCCGCGCTGCCGGCCGGTGCGCAGGCCCTGCGCGGTGTTGTAGGAAGCGGCTCCCGTCCCGCTGCCTGCCGGCGCGAGCGCGGGGCGGCACGGAGGCCGGGCGGCCATGGGCTGGCGGGGATGCGGGGGCGGGGGCGGGGGGAGCCAATTTAGTCCCGTTGCGCTCCCCCTGTCATCCCTCGCCTCGCCTGCTCCGCCTCCGCTGGCTGGAGCCTCCTCCCCGCCCCTCCTCCAGCTCCGCCGGCGGGTTAGTGCGCGCGGGCTGGCCCCAAACGGGGGGGCGGGGGGGGGGAGACGCCGTACAACCCCCCCCCCCAGTTTCCGGCCCCGCTGCCGGGGGGGGGTTGCCTCTGCTCCGGGCGCATAACAACTTCGCTGCGGGGCGGGGGCGAAGCGGCTGCAGGCGGCTACAATGGGGGGGGGGGGGGGAGCGGCCGGGAAACGCTTTTGCTGGAGCAAGACGGTGGCAAAGCCCCAGCGCAGGCGGGTCCGAAGGGACAGAACCAGCCCGCCCCCTCCCCCCCCCCCCCCGGCGGATGAGGCGGCCGTGGCAGAGGGGATGTTTTATTTGCTGAAAGGTGCTTTGTTTTTAATTTACGGGGGGGGGCAGTGAGCATGTGCAGTAGCTCTGCTGCTGCCCCTACCCTTCTCCCTGCCCTTTTTATGCAGAAGTGTTCTTGGTGCGTTTGCAAAGGTGTTTGAAATGGAAGAAGGGGGCTCAGGACAGGAACGCCCATCTAACATTTCTGATATTTGTGTGGTGTGCTGCCGGTGCCTTGCTGAATTGCATTTCTGTCACTGTAACCCTTTTGCACGGCAGTGTTGCTCCTTGCACATATTATTTCTGTAACTTTAATTGCTCTGGGCGATGCTGGTTGCTATACTACTATTTGGTTTTTTAATAATAGCTAATGCTCAAAAACATGTCATTAGCAATTCTTTCTGTGATTCTCTTACAGCACTTTGCTACCTTTGTTTGTTATTGTTATAGTGCTGCATTCTTGAGGGCATAATATCCAGCCATGCAGACTAATGAAAAACTTTCCCACTGCTGCCCTCCCAGTCTCTGCTTGAACCAAAGCTGATCAAATGAAAAACCTTCCCGCTGTCCCCCTCCTACTCTCTGCCTGAACCAAAGTGGATCAGCAGACAGGTGGGAAGACACCTAAACTTCCCTGAAAGCTCCTGTAGCCTCATGTGCATCACTCTATTCATATATAGAATGGAGAACAGAAAGTCCAATGCTGCACTGAATTCTGGGACACAGAGATGGGAAAGCCCTGCTGCAGATGCTCATAACCCCTGGCCTACCCACACTCAGATCACAAATTATCAGGCCAATTTTAGGAAAAAGTCCTCTATGGTATCCAAAATACTAAAGCTGCCCAATTGTATTATGAAGTCTTTCTAAGGCAGGGATGGAGAACCTCTGGCCTACAGGTGGGGATACTCTGGACTCTCTCCCACCCCCTACAACAGGGGGTAACTTGGTATTGGTGCTGCAGCCATGTGAGGGCGGGGCTCCGAGGCTTGTTACCCAGTCTATCCGTGTGCCTGGAGCACCAGCGTGTCTTATCCTGCTGCAGGGGACCCTGAGTTTTGTGGGCTGGATCCTTGCGGTATACATGCTGTAGTATAAAGCTCTTACTGCAGAGCCTGCAGTGCACCTTGCATCAGGAGCAGGGCCCACAGTTAGGAGCTGGTGCTCCCAGCATGCACTGGCTTGCAGCTCCTGACCCTGCTCTAGGGCAGCCAGACACACTACAGGCTCTGCACAATCTGCAGAGTGTGTAATTGTGTAACTGGTAGGATTTTTAACAGTTACATCAGGGCTGCTCAACTTTGGAAGCCCCAGGGGCCACAATGATACTCAGCACATGCTGAGGGCCGCATCTTAAGTGTGGTTGCGTATACATGCAAATATATATGCAAATAGCTTCTTTCACACTGGCAGGCATGAATACAAAAATTAAGGCAAGACTATACAACATGCAGGCCCCATTTAAGTCAGTTCTGCTGATATTAATAAAACAATATTTACCCATTTTCCACCCATATAACAGCAATTTTAACAAGCAATGACAGTCTAGGAATTTAACTACAAAAATGCATATCAACAGAAGATCATTATATTGACTACTTTTTTGTTTTGGCTCCAACCTGTGGGCTGTGTGTTGAGCCCTGCATAAACCCAAACTGCACCACAGGCCGCAAACAAATGGGCCGTATGTTGCCCACGGGCCTTGTGTTGAGTAGCCCTGAATTACATGCTGACGTTTTAGCTGGTGTTTACGTCCCTAATATATTGCCATTTGGACACCTCTGGGAGGTGTCCTAGGCAACTAGCCCCCCTGTCCTTTCCTGGCCAGACCCCACAGACCCGTGCCGTCTGAGACCCTGCACCTCCACCCCCAGCCCGCTCTTGCACTTCACTTCCTGCCTAGACTGCCCACCTTCACCCTGCTCCTGTAGCCTATGGCCCAACTAGACCCTGAATCTCCACTATCCCAACCCCACTCCTGTACCCTAATGTAACCCCCACTGTCCCATATAGTGGCACTTAGACCACTTACAGCAGTGGTCACCAACCAATAGATTGGGCATATGTGGGGGTGGTTGTTACTTTTACTGCTTGCAAAGTGGGTTATTTTTGGTTTTAGACTGGTCTGTGCATTTCACAATTTTCATTTCTCTCTTACAGTTAAATTTAATTCTTTCAGTAGTGAGTTCTAAAATGCCTAACTGTCATGGCTGGAGCAATTATCCCTATGGTAATTGCTTAAGAACATAAGAATGGCCATACTGAATCAGACCAAAGGTCCATCCAGCCCAGTATCCTGTCTGCTGACAGTGGCCAATGCCAGGTGCCCCAGAGGGAGTGAACCGAACAGGTAATGATCAAGCGATCTCTCTCTTGCCATTCATCTCCACCCTCTGACAAACAGAGGCTAGGGACACCATTCCATACCCATCCTGGCTAATAGCCATTAATGGACTTAACCTCCAAGAATTTATCTTGTTCTCTTAAACCCTGTTATAGTCCTAGCCTTCACAACCTCCTCAGGCAAGGAGTTCCACAGGTTGACTGTGTTATGTGAAGAAGAACTTCTTTTTATTTGTTTTAAACCATCTGCCCATTAATTTCATTAATTGCTTCTCCTGGAATGAGAATGTCCCTGCAGCCCCTGAGAAAGGCAGAGCAGGGGGTCTCCACATGCTGTCCTCACTTGCAGACACCACTCCTGCATCACCCATTGATCAGTAACGGGGAATTATGGTCAGTAGAAGCTGTAGGCTCAGTTCCTGTAGATGAGGGACAGCACATGGCACCATTGCTGTATATGCCAGCTGCTTTCAGGAGTGGTGCTGGGCCAAGGCAGGAGTAAGCTTGCCTTAACTCCACAGCTCCACCACCAGGAAGCTGTCTCAGTTAAGTGGTGCCCAGCTAGAGGCTGCATCCTGAATCCCTGTCCCAGTCCTGAACTCCCTCCTGCATCCAACCTCCTCCCCTAGACATGAGTTCCCCTGCACCCAAACTCCTTCTTAGAGCTTGCTCCCTAAAACTCCTCCTGGACCCCAATCCCCCACCCTTGGCTAGGCCCAGAGCCCATCCCACATTCTGAACCCTTTGGCTGAAGACTAGAGGCTGCATCCCAACCCCCTACCCCAACCTGGTGAAAGTGGATGAGGTTTGAGGAGGAAGGGGATGGAATGAGCAGGGTGAGGCCTCTGAGAAGGAGTGGAGCAGGGGTGGGGCCTCAGAGAGGGGGTGGGAAGGAAGTGGGGCAAGGGTATTTGGGTTTGAGGTAGATCTTACATTGAAAAAGTGTTCTTGGGGTTAAAAAGGTTGGAGATTACTGACTTACAGCACGAGAGAAGAACCAGTGAGTTCTACAGCCTCAACTCAGCAAAAGCTGTCTTAGCTCAAGCAGTAGAGGCTCCTCCACTAAGCTCTCGATGTCCTAGGTTCAAATCCACTTGGTGCTAGTTTCAAGTGAGCATTTCACTTTCCATCATAAAATCTCTAAAAACACAACTACAAGAGAATAAACATGGCACAAACACAGACTTTTCCCTGGTTGGGAGGAAAGCTTCTGAATATTCCCTTCCACCTCAGCAAGGACAGGACCTACCTTTTACTTTTCAGTAGGGAGGGAAGAGAAAAAAAATCTGAGATGGATGGTGAGCATAACCCACAGTTACACCAGTGTCGGGTTTTGTCAGCCTCTAGTGGCTGGACCACACAAAGAGAGTTATAAGGCTGCTACTACATGGTCTTTAAGATCAAGCAGTAGAGACTCAGGGTACGTCTACACTGCTACACTATTTCAAAATAACGAGAGCTATTCCAAAATAACTTAGTTTGCATCCACACACAAGGCAGTTATTTTGAAATAATGTCAAAATACTGTCAAGCTGGAGGACTTCTTATTCCGACTCCTGTACCCTCATTGTATGAGGAGTAAGGGACGTTGGAGGAAGAGTGCTCATTTCTAAATAAGTGCTGTGTGTAGATGCTCCCAATTTCGAAATAAGCTATTTCGAAATAAGATATGCAATTGATGCAGCTCAACTTGCGTAGCTTATTTTGAGTTAAACCCTGCGGTGTAGATGCACACTCAGTTTTAGGTCCAGAGGCTCAGGGTTCATTCCACAAAGGTGACCCACCCAGAGGAGTTGTGACAAGCAATCAAGCTACTTCCCCTGACTTCTTTCCTACAGAGAAATGATCTATGATATGAGTTCCTCCAAAACCCCATGCCCTTCTCCCATCTTTAGAATTCCAGGAAAAAAGGTCAGCAAGCCCATAAGGAATGCTCTTGCTCAGTGTCCCAGAGTAAGGTGAAAGCCCCTCCTTTATGAAAAATCCAGGAACACTAAACAGATATTGGAGGGGAAGTGGGGAAACCACTCTGCCAAGTGAATGCTTCTTGGCTAAAACATGTCAAGACTTTCCTATTAAAGTTCCCTTTTATCTCCAACAAACTTTTCAAATATTTCTGAACTTACGACCACAAAACAAGAACGCCATCACGTACACACCAAGAGTAACCAAGCAACCAAAATAAAGTGACTGGCTGGCATGCATCTACTCTGTAAAATAGTTCCTCTTATGTCATAGCTTTATACATTAATTCCTTTTTCAAAATGTCTCTCTAACACAAGTCTCATTATTCTCTCATCCTAGAGCTCCCATCTCTCCCCAATCTGCTTCTTTTTGAAGCTGTAGCCATTTGAATAAGTTACCATGAAATAAGAGAACCTTGCAAGCACAAGGAAGGAAAGATACAAAACAAAGCCAACAGGCATGTATTAATTCACATGCACACGTATGTCTCCAACAAATCACAGGAAGCCTTGGGCTGGTGAATGAATAGGGAAGGATCCTTCCCCCAACAGTGTAACTGGTTTTGAAATATTCTGCTGGATTCACAAGTGCTGTTGAAAAAAAGCCACAAAAGACAGGCAGTTTGTGGGAGAGTGTGTTGTGGGAACATCTCTCAGATTGGCTACACACCAATAATGGAACTAAACTAATTTGAATGTGCACCTTTTAAAAATTTTGATGTAAATCTCTGTGTGGCCATTTATTTTTCAGTATGTGAGTTTTAAAGCTAGTCCACACCTAAATATTAGATCATTGCTGCATTGAAATTAGCTGCATTGCTAAGGGCTGTGAAAAATCTTGTGCCCTCTGCCACATATTTGGTCAATTTAACTCCCACTGTGGGCAAAGCTACATCAGTAGAAAAAATGAAGAAGAACGGCTCTTGTGCGAGAGGTGGTTTTTGCACAAAAAGGAGCTTTGTAGATGGCTTCTTTTTGTGCAAAAGCCTCTTGCACAAAAATGGCCCCTAATTAATTATGCAAATGAAGCATAGCAATTGCTAATCCACGCTTCATTTGCATAGGCTTTGATGCAAGAGGGATGCAATAGAGACGTAGCCCGGGTGTATAGGTTACACTACCATCCTGTCTAGACCCCATACCCGCACACACCCACTCCACCCTGCTGCCCAGTAGCCACCTACAGCACACTGAACCCCTTATTTTTTACCACAACCCAAAGCAGGGGTGGGCAAAAGGGCTGTCAAGCGGGTTGATCCGGCCCATGAAGGCCTTGCTGCTTGCTTGCCCCCAGGCCAATTGGCCTGGGGACCGGGGTGCATGCGGTGCTTAGAGTCAACCCTGATGCCTCCCTCTAAGCGCCGTGTGTCTGAGGGCAGGGAGTGAGAGATTTGGCACACACTCCCAACCCTCAGGTCAATCAGGGCTTGGAGACAGGGGAGTGCACAAAGCCTCCTGCTTTGCAAGGGGTGTGGCGCTTCCAAGCACAGGCACCTAGACGGAACCGCCAGCTGTTCAGAACAGCTGGTGGTTCTCTCGGGGTGGAGGGCAGGGGCAAAGACTTCATGTGCTCCCCCACCCCCAGACCAATCAGGGTCAGTGTGCAGGGAAGCACAGAAATGTCCCGGCCCCTCCTCTTCTGGGGCAGCCCAGGGCCACTTCAAAAATTTCTGAAGTGGCTCCCATCAAAAATTATTGCCTACCGCTGCCCGAAAGCTTAGGTACCACAAAATCTATTAGCAACCCTTGGCCCCAGAAGAGTTAATCTGGACATTTGGGGAAGCACTTAGCCAGGGGTGGTCACCTCAGGCCCAGGGTCCAGAGGCAGCCCCGGGCTTGCCTGGAACCAGTCCCCAAGGCTCAGGCCTCCCGCACCCCAGAACTGGGGAGCCCGTGCTGGCACTCCAGCCCCACCCTGCCCAACATCCCACCATGAGACTGGAGTATACAAAATATTCCCACATAGTGGGTGTGGGTGTGCCTTTCTCATCTCTGACTGAAAAAAGCCAAGTTGATACATTCCATGGGTAATGGAACACAGAACCAAATTGAAATAGATAACCTATCCAAATTGCCAAATTTGTGCATATCAAATGAGAGGAGGAAAAAAAATTATGGTTCTGTATCTATGCAGCAGGTGAAATGCTTGTTTTTTAAAACATCTTGGAACAAAAAGCAAACTGTTGGGGTTTATACATCAGCTTATAATAATAAAGCTTTTAAAACTAGATAAATCTGTGTGTTTGAGTCCATGTCTAAACCCATTCCTCTGAATTTGATACCCTCTGGACTAGAGGGTGTGAAAGGTACCTCTTCACCAATAAGTTCCCAGAGGGTGACAGTGGCAAAACCCTGTCACAGGCATTGGGACAGAGGGATAATAGTTACCACAGAGGTACTGAGGCACCAGTCTTTCAAAAAATATGGTTTTGGGTGGGTGGCAGAATGTTTTATTTATTTATTGCCCCTATCAGAGACAGTTCCTCTGATCATGGGCTTCCCAGAACTTGGTTCTTAAAGGCTCAGGCACCTGAATGCCTGTATTTATTTGCCAACTTGTTTTTCATGCTGGGATTTCCTGAATTTCCTGCCTGAATTTTTAATTTTGACTTTTTCTTCTTATTTGTAAAGCAGAAGTTTATCCTATTGGATCGCCTGAATTCCACACTGACTTTCTGGACTGGTGTCAAAACTGTGTTTCCATTCAATGCACCAATGGGGATTGAATCTTTCCAACTGAGGTTTTGCCTCTAAGCCCAGCCTTTAGAGATTTTTCCCACATCACTGTGTGCAACTGTATTGTCAAATATTCAATAAAGGCAGTATTCTATCTCCTGTAACATCTTTTTCAAAGGAGAAATCTATTGTAATTTTTGCTGAAAATTAGAATCTTCTCACGGCATCCAATACCAGTTGCATCTAAGGGAATGAACAGCACAGGCAATCATTGAGTGAACCATCCCATTGTCCGCTCCCAGAATATATCAGAGGACAGTTTAAGGACATGCAGCGTATGGTTGTACATCCCTGATTATCTTGGCTAGTAGTTGGGGGAAGCACATGTCTCTTCTGCCTCCCGAATTGAGAGCCACATGGAGGGAGCAGCTTGCAATTTTAAGTGATCTGGGACTATAGCAGGCAGGGAGCCCAGCCTGCCTTGGGGGTGCTGCAGGGCTGCTTGCCAGAAGACACTTAGATAAGTGCCCCCCAGCCAGAGCCTGCCTTTGGCACCACTGCCCCTCTCTCAACCCAACTCCCTCCCCCAGGTCACCATCCAAACCCTCTGCATCCCCCTGCCCCAGGTCACAACTTCCTCCCAGATCCTGTAACTCCTCCACTCCTCCCCCAGGCCAGAATCCTCTCCTGCATCCAAACACCCTCCCAGACCCTGTACCCCAATCCTCTGAACCAGGTCACAATCCCCTTCACCCAAACTCCCTCTCAGACCTCACACTGTCTCCTGCACCTCAGTCCCTTAGCCTATGTGCCCTTCTGTACCCAGTCTCCATCCTAGATCCCACATCTCCTCCAAAGAAAAGTGCAGCCCTTGACCACTTTCCAAAATCTTGGAGTGGTCCCCAACCAAAAATTATTGCCCACTGCTGCTGTAATTCTATCAGAAATGTAAATGTAGTCTACACTGTTGTATTGATAAGATCTGTGTGCGATGTTCACAAAAATAATTGGAAAGTTGTTGAAATGATCATGTTCCAAATAACATATGTGGATGCATGTTCACTTACAGATAGCACTAATGGAAACCAGAGAGTTGATAATAATTGGTCCCCTGGGCAATGAAATAAAGCACGAAAGACAATTCCTGAGGATTGGAGGTGATTATTTTAGACACTAGTTGCATAGTTCACATGTATTGTTAGTGAGAAAGCTGTGAAGAAGACTGCTTAATAATAGACATTGAGTGAACTTGTGAAATTTGATAATGGCCAACTTCTTCATTGAAAGTGGGCAGAAAACACTAGCACATAGCATGAGTCAGAGGGTGTTAGTCGTAGCACTGATGTGATTATATGAAACCAAGTGAAGAGATGTGTGGAAGCCATTTCATATTTGGCTAGAAGCCATTTCGTATAACAGAAGCCATTTAGGTTTCTTGCTTCTGCACGTACACTAGAGAGTAAACTCTCTTTCACTGATGTGAGAAAGGCCAGAAGGATGAGCTATTGGAATGCGTTAATTGAGCTGTTTTGAGTCAGAGCACTCACTCCCTGATACCTGTTTCTGCTTACTGATAACAGTCTTCTCTTTTGAGTTTAATTGATGATTTCTGTAATTGGATGCCCTGACGTCAGACTTGTTTGGTTAAGGGTATAAAATACTAGGATTGATTTGTATTGAGCAGCCTTACTGGGCCCAGCTCTGCTGGGGTCATGTTTGGCTCACTTTGTGCCTTATTGATCAATAAAGCTGTTTGTTAGCCACCTAAACACAGAGAAGTCTTTTGCTTCGACAGATGTGATAATTTGATTGTTTCAAGGTAGAAAAAGAAAGGGTTACAAAACATGTAGAGAAATTGCAACAACAAAAAAAGAAAACACTGCTATACAGTCAGCTACTGTACATCCATCATATTTCAGGTCTTTCGTCTTCCAAGGAAGCAAAACACCAACAGAGAATTGGAAAACAAAAATAATAGAACACAACAGACAAACTGATGGATTCAACTGTGGACCACTAATCCTCAAGTTATTCAGTGCCAGATGTCAACTATTTTTATAATGTTCATCATTGTTAATAATGATACATGAGTTAATTTTTTCCTAAGTGGAAGTGTAATTAGTTTGCAGAAATATATCTACAGTTTGAAGACATCAGCAGAGTGCAGACCACATGAAAGGCGCTATCAGAAGAAAAAAGCATTTCTTGAATGAAAGAGTCAGGTAACAGTAACTTTGTCACATTCTTAGTGGGCCGCTAGCATATTATAACAGAATTAGTTTTCTAATGGTGATTCTGCATGAATAATGTCTGGAAGTACTGTTAAAAATGGTGGGAGTTAATGGATGCTATAGATACAGCAGGAAAATCTCTTTGGATACCATTATAGCCACCTTCATTAAATAAAAATGGGTAGAAACATAGGCTGGGGCTCCAAATATAATTTGATCCATGAGCCCTCCTCCCAAAGGAAAATTTTTAACAGAATTGATGCTACTGAATAAATCGAGATTTCTATTTACAGTTTACAGTGTAACCATGCTTTGTCCATCTTTCATTGTTTGTTTTTTTTCCAGAGAGAGTAGAGGACTGTTGTTTATATTGCAATTCTGTGACTTGCAGTAAAAAAAGTACAGATGGAAGCATGGTAAGAAATGAAAAATGGTATGAGTAATTGAGCCCTGCAAATCCACAGAGATCCGATTTGTATCTGTGGGTATCCACACCTGCGGATGCGGATATATGCGGTTCACTTTTGTGGATTCAGATGCGGATACCAATTTCGTATTCGGGCTGGAATCTAATGAGAAAAACACAATCAGTGCAAGCACAAAGTTGGTGGCCAAAAATGTAACCAGTTGCATATTGTGCCAATGTAATAACCTGTTTGAGGATCATGTTTCTTTTAATATATTTCATAGACTCATAAAATACTAGAACTGGAACCTCAAGAGGCCATCAAGTCCAGTCCCCTGCATTCATGGCAGAACCAAGCACCATCTAGCTCATCCCTTATCACCTGTTCTTCACTATGTCCAGTGATGGAGATTCCATAATCTCCCTAAGCAATTTATTCCAGTGTTTAACCACTATGACCATTAGAAAATTTACATTAGCAAGTATTTCCACTAATGTTCAGTCATCTTGGGGGAGGGGGGGGTTATATGCTGAAGAAACATTATTTTATAATTTTTACCATTTTGTGAAAATTATCTGTATACTTGTGACTTTTTAATTTAATTTTCACATGTATTATCAAAGGTACAGTGTAACTCTTGGGAGAGGTGGGCCACTACAGACTAACATAGCTACACCCTGAGACTCTTTAACTATCTGTAAGTATGTACAGAAGTTTGCTGTTCCAAAACTTTTGAAATCACAAATAAAATGTTCCTGTATATACGTCTTATAACAGTAAGTTTTATATTTTTAAAAAGCACCTCTATTATCATTGTGTCCAAGTGTGAAATAAGGATGCAATAGTGTAGTCGAGTAAGCAATTAACTGATAAGCAAAAGCTTATAGGTTAATGCTATAGACTACACACATTTCCCCTCCCCCCCAACAGTAAATTTTTTAGCAGGCTGGCCAGCAGCCCAGCTCAGTCCTGGCTCATGCCAAGTCCTGGACCTATCCCCACTGCAGCTCTGCCTGACTCAGTTCCAGCTCGTGTGGGGTCTGGGAGCTCAGCCCCACCTCTGGACAGGCAGCTGGTCTGTGAGGGGGGCTGGTTTTTAAACTGGTTCCCCTTGCAGACCAGCTCCCCCTTGGCACCCTGCACTGCTGCTTCTGATACAGAGGCAGCGGTGTGGAATGGCAGGAGACTCCTTTGGAGGGGGGGGGGGGCGAAGCACACTGGCTGCCAGCCCCACCCCAGGGACTATAGAATATTTGAGTAACCAATAAGAATTCATGTGGTTAATCAACTACTCAATTAACCAATATTTAACATTCCTAGTATGAAACTGATTGTTCCTTCCTAAACAGAGTACTTTACATTACTCCTGATTGAATTTCATCCTCTTTAGCTCAAATAATTTGCTACATTTGGGTTCAGGGATTTGGGTTCAGGACTGGTCCTAAGGTAAACTGAGTTTAACACTCTGCTCCTATCTGCTGGCAGGCAACCTCTGTGCTTGGGCTCTCTAGTCCAACATCTGAGAGTCCCAGACCAGAGGTTCAACAACCTGTACTTTGTGATTTTTTTTAAATAACTTGCCTTTACCAGGTTTGGGAATATTACATAATACTCATTGCCTATGTCAAACTGCAGATGCAGCAGCAGCACATTAGGAATGATAAGAACTACATCACACACACAAACACAATAGTGCTTACATTTTTTTAAACGAAATTTTAAATGTCAAAAATTCACATTTATAATTGCAGCAGACTTATAAGTTCTTCTGTGAAGTGTAGAGGTGCCCTTAGAGGGGCTAGGTGCACTGAATGCTTCACAGTCTTTAAAATTCTTTGAACAAGCTGTAGGAATAAAAAGAGAATGCAGGAAGACGCCCATCACCAAGAGTGGAGGCTCTCATATTCGTTGCCCCCCATATAGTGTAGCTATTTACCTGCCCTATAGGCAGGTGCTAGGAGCTCCTGGCCCTCAGGGACCTTTTATGGGCTTTGGAGACTCCTAGGGTTGCCAGATACTTTCACAAAAAATACAGAACATGGTGGAAAAAAACGGGAGGGGGGGGGGGGTCCCTGAAGCTGTTGAGCAAAAAAAAAAAAAAAAAAACCCCCGCACCAAAAAAAAAAAAAAAAAGTCACTGTGCCTTTATCTCCACTGTCCCCCACCCAGACGCGGCAGGGGCAGGGGACCAACCTCCCACGCGCCCTTCCGTCTGAGAAAAACCGAAAGCACCCCGCATTTTCCATGTCCGGTATTTTCTGTTTTTTCACCGGACCGTGCCGGCCAATAGCGGACACCCGGCAGCCCTGCATGCGGGGGCCATGGCGGCGGAGCGAGGCGCTGGGGAAGGCAGCAACGCCAAGCAGGCCGCTCAGTGTCTCGCGGGGGGTGTGACATAGCGGGGAGCCTCGCGCCGCTCAGACTCGCTCGCGGCCTCCTCCCGGCGCCCCGCCCGCCGGCCGCTGCTTGCGCTGCCCCTCCCGGGCGGCAGGGGGCGGCGCGGGGCGGGGCGGAGCCGGGGCCGCTCTTGCCGGCTCCTCGGGCTGGGGAGGGAGCCGGGCGTCAGGGCCGCCGCCGCCGCCGCCGCCGCGCATGGACGTGCCCGGGAACGGCCCGGAGCGGGGCTCGGTGCCTCGCTTCGTCGGCAGCGCGGAGCCCCCGGACACGGGCTGGGAGCGGCTGCGGGAGCTGTGGCAGCGCGAGTGAGTAACGCCGCCCCCGCCCCCGCCCCCGCCAGCGCTGCGCCCTCCCCCCCGCGCTGCGCCGCGTGAGCCGGCCAGCCCCGCTGCCCCCCTCTCTTGCTCCGTCTGCCCGCCCGCCCTTCCGCCGCCCTTCCGGCCCTGCCTGCGTGTCCCCTCCCCCGCACCGTGACCTTGCTGTGAGTGTCTGTCTGCTGCCCTCCCCCCATACCTGCTCTGCTGTGATTAGCAGTCCGAGCTTCCGTCCTTTCCCTGCCAGCCAGCCAGCCCCCATCCGTCTGCTCTCACACATAGCCTTGGTGTGCCACCCCTCCCTGCCTGTTCCTACGTGCCCCCTCCACTCTGTTCGTCCTTAGTCCCGTCCCCCCCCCCTCCCCTCCACATACACACATACGCTGCTGTGATTGTCTCTTTCTCCAGTTGGCACTCCTCATCTGATTAGGTGTTCTTTTCTCTCTCTCACTCACTCACTCACACACACAGAGAGAGAGAGAGAGAGGTCTATTGTGGTTAACTGGCCTCCTCATGCCTGTACTCCTCCTGTACACCTATTCAGAACTTTGTGCCTGGTGTAAACCCATTGGTGAATCATTCATAGCCAGATGGATGTGCCTCCAGACTGACCTCCACAAACAGAAATTCACATCTAATAGAGTACTATACATAATTTTAAGGAAAAATAGTCCTGTTCCCGTCAGGCAGGGAAACAGCACTGGCAACTTGTAGTACTTATGGTGTTCCTCTCCACTGCCAGGCCAGCCGCAATCACTGGAAAATCATTAGATGGGTTTAAAAGCCATTAGATTTTACTAAAAATATAAGATTTTTCTGTCCCAGATCTTGTTGATTTCAATGGAGCTGTGTGCAGATGCAGGGATCTGCCTACATGCAACAGTTTACATAACTGAGGCCTTCATTTGTGGCTATAATATGATTGTACTTTATAACACATTTCACTCAGCTATCTCAAAAGATTATTCAAAATGTAATGAATTAATGTATTATTGAAGTATTCATAAGAACGGCCGTACTGGGTCAGACCAAAGGTCCATCTAGCCCAGTAGCCTGTCTGCCAACAGTGGCCAGCACCAGGTGCCCCAGAGAGAGTGGACCAAAGACAATGATCAAGCGATTTGTCTCCTGCCATCCCTCTCCTGCCTCTGACAAACAGAGGCCAGGGACACCATTTCTGCCCCTGGCTAATAGCCTTTTATGGACCTAACCTCCATGAAGTTATCTAGCTTCTCTTTAAACTCTGTTATAGTCCTATATTCATACAGGTGACCATCAGAGAAAAGGCTGCAAAATGGTTGTAAAGGTGATGCCCTGTTTTCAGATTCACATCAAGTAACAACATTTTCTTTTTGGATAAATCTTTCCAGGTTTGGTCTCTGTTCAAAGATTTGGGTTGGGGTTTTCTTCCGTTTAAACCAAGTCTCTTTTTTTGTTTTTTGGTTGAGCATGCAAGAATACTGGGGAGTAAATTTTTTTAAATGCCAGTGTTTGCTCCCCCATATGAAAAATGACAAAAATAAATTCATTCCACTCAGTTCTAACAAACTAAACTCTGCCAATGAGGAGTCACTCCTAAGAGTGAGAAAGCACAGGCTCCAAGGTTCAGCTCAGTCCTTTGCCTTTCTTCTGAGACTTTCTTTGAGTGATAATTGTGGTATGGTTTTTTTTTTTAATATACTGAGGCTAGGTCTACACTAGACCTGTGAGGTAGGCTTAAGGTACGCAACTCCAGCTATGTATCCAGCTATGTAGAACACATAGCTGGAATTGGCTTACCTTAAGCTGATTTTGCCACCATCCCCACTGTGGGAGGCTGATGGGAGCAAATGTTCCTATCGGCTTCCCTTCCTCCTCGCAACTGCGAGAAGTACAGACACTGGCCAGAGCTGCCCTCAGCGTTTGATTTACGGGTCTATACTAGACCCGCTAAATCGAGCGCAGAACATCAATCTCTGGCATGGGTAGTGAAGATGTGCCCTGAGACCCACCAAAGCATTTTCTGAGACCTCCAAACACCCATTAGATGCAGTCGCTTTTTATGCACTACTGATCTTGGCTACATCACCACCTGTGAATGAAAGGTGAGACTCTGTCTCCAATTCACTTCAGCTGTCTAGTCTTGCCCAAACAGAATTTTAAAAAATATGTTATCCCATTTGTGATGTGATATGATCCCATTTGTGATATGTCTTAGCAGGAATGACTCGTTAGGTTAGCAGTACTCCCAAATGCTAAATCTCCATTTAACCTCCAAGTAACGTTGTTTCTTTGTACTAGTGAACTACAGCAGTACCCGGAAGAAACTCTCAACATTATCAAAGCTACGTTTTCAGGGGCTGTCATTGGCTGGATGTATGGAGGTTTGCCAGCTTTTCGTCATGCAAAGACACAATATATTGAGCGGAGCCATGCGGAGGTTTATTACAACCGTCTGGATGCTGTGGTATGGACCAAAATCATGCAGAACTGCTCCTTTCTTGTACATCTTGTTTTTTTGCATCAGAGAGCATATAATGAACTGGATCCCTCATATCTAATTCAGTGGTTGGATCAATAGAGTGTTAAGTGCAGAACTCACACCTAAGATTAGTGAATTTTAAAGTGGGGCCAGCTGAGACTTGCTTTAAGCAAGAGTTAGATCTGATCCCCTCTCGGGGGCTGGAAGCATCCCACGACTACTACCTCCCAATTGAATCCCTGCAAAAACTCTTTGAAAAAGCCAAGTCCACATGTCTTCCCTCTGGAGATTAGCTATTCTCCAGAGGATAATGTGTACCAGGTTTTTACTCTGCATAAGATTAGTGTCTCTTTCACATGCACTCTCAGATTTACAGAAATAGGTGTGTCATATGGTAATTTGTAAAAAGAATACATCCTCCTGTGTGGTGGGGGGGAAAAAAAACAAAAGAGAACTGCTGAGCAAGTGAGGAGGCAACATGAGACTTTAAAATGGCCTTCCAGGCTATATAGATGTTGGCTGCTAATCAGGCCAACTTTTCCAGGAAACAGATTGAGCTTCTGTGCTAGACCAAAATGCTAAAATCTGAAAGAAAAACATCCTTACTTAGAATATGAATGTTTAGATTGGCATTGCTTGTGGTTGCAAATTTAACAAATTGATCTGCTGCATCATTGGGTGCTGCTGTTGCAAAGTTAAAGTATTGTACAGTACTTGTCATTAGAAGGTCTAGTGTACAACAGAGAATGCAGTTCCCATGAGCCAGTCAGTCTTTCTAGGCTAGATATTTTTAATACAGTCAAGTTTGTGTGTAATTACATACATCATTTTCATGCACAGTTACTGTGATTGCATTTGAAAAATACCAGACTCTTTGATTTATATTCGTAAGTATATCATTTGTAACCATCTGTGGTAATTATGTACCTTAATGAAGTAGTTAGTTATGCTCACATTCTGCATGCTTATGTACTCAAGAGTTATAGTTAAGATGTTAAATTAGCCTTTTTTTAAAATAATAGAATTTGCCTTCCAAAAATATTGAGCCTCTAATTTCCATTGTGTTCTGATGGCAATTAGGTTCTCTTCCACTCTGCATCATGAGGCTGTAAGACTGATAGCTTCCTCTTTGATTGTCAACAGTTTTGTTTTATTTAACACTTGAAAAATTGAGATTGTATTACATCATTACATGCAGCTACAGAAAAATAATATTTTATATTTCACTAGATCATTCCTTTAAAAGGACTCAAGTTTTTTTTAATCTCACCTATGTTAGAGTACTTGGATATTAAAACAGAAATTATTTTAAACATATTTTTAATCATTTATAGTATTTATTTGGCTTGGCGATTTGTTCAGCTTCCACAAAAAAAACTAGAGCTGCCAGTTTCTTTCTCTGTTCTAGTCTGTCATACATTTGTGTCAGTGCTATCATATTTGGGTTGCAAGCACTGCAGAAGAGGGTATTGGGTTTAAGCAGTCTTAACTGGAATGTTCTAACATTTCATGAGATTTCTATTAATATTACATCTTGTAAAACCTTGTTTATATACAAAGCTTAAATTTAGGGGTAAACTACAGTGCTTGAGGATCCTTCTTAATGTTTAAGCCAAATGGTTATAGTTTAGGAGGTATTTAATGACTATTAATCCATAGTTAAAATCAAGTAGAAATTAGTTTTAAGTTTCTGTCCTAGTAGGTTTCTGCACTGCCACTGTAATAAGCCATTACTTTTCTAAATGGATGGCTGTTTCATCACTAGGATTGGGAATAACAAATGGAATTAAGCATTTAAATGAATTCCCAGTTTTCCTGTTGAATGGCTGAGATAAAGGAGGTCTGTGTCCCCTGAAGATGGGACTAATATATCAACTACATAATTTTTTAAAATAATATCAAGATGGGTAGTTTTAAGGGAAGAGCCATTGTCTCAAGTACGGTCATCTGAAGAACCACAAATCTGTATGCAGTGAAATGACAGTAAATTTTTAGTTCTGTAACCATCTCTCATTCTCCCCATAGCAATCTGCACATCAAGCAGCCATCAGGGGATTCATCCGTTATGGCTGGCGCTGGAGCTGGAGAATTGCCGCTTTTGTGGCAATATTCAAGTAAGTTTTTAAATATTGAATGTTTCTTCACAATCATCAAACTCTGTTTAACCAGTTAATCAATTAAAGGGGATTTTACATCCCTAGCAAGAACTTGAACTTGATTCTCCCCAAACCCAGGTGAGTCATCTGACCACTGGTTTATAGAGTCATTCTTCAGTCTAGTGCAGTGATTCCCAATCTTTTTCCCATGGAGGAACCCCCAAAATAATTTTTCATATCCCGAGGAACCCTACCTATGAAAACGTTTGCTTGGCCAGAAAAAGACAGCGGGGAGTGCAATTCAATAAGTGCTAAATTATTGTCAGGAAAATGTATTTGTAAAGAGCTGTTTTTTTTTATATATATATATGTGTCAGCTTACATTGTAAGAAAAAAAAATTATTTATTTATTCCACGATTTCTCTCGGAACCCCTGACGATGGTCTGCGGAACCCCAGGGTTCCGCGGAACCCTGGTTGGGAAACACCGGTCTAGTCAATCTTTAATTAACTTATCCAAAATGTAGCAGTTTCAACAGGAAAGATTGAAAGAGCCACCTCACTGGTGTGTTCAGTTTCTAACTCTTTAGTACCATTTTTCAATGTAATTGATTTACTGTTTACTTCCTTTTCTGGGAACTTCAGTGACGTTAAACTATATTGGACCCAATACACATCCTTATGGCTTCCCCACAGCTGTCTCCAGACAGCTTTCTCACAGCTTGAGACATTGCTCTTTTTTCATTACCCCCTTCTTTTTTATTTTATAGCCAGTTTTCAGTCTACATAACCGTGTCCACGTGCAAACCATTTTATAGCCATTTTGGAAAGAAGTTTTTGAGATTACCAAATGCATTCTGAAAGTCTAAGTACAGAAATTCTACTGTATTCCTCTTTCCCACTAATCTTAATCTTGAGTAGAGATGTAAGAGACTAGATGCAGAAGATTATTGGATAGTTGACTAGTGATTCAACTAGTCATCCCCCTCCTTGCTGCCTCTGTCAGAGAGAGGCAGCAAGGGGAGGGGGAGGAGAAACAGGAGCTGGTGCTGGAGGGAGCCGGCTTAAAAGCTGGTTCCCTCCAGCACTGTCTCCTTGGGAGGCAGGGGAGGTAGAGGCACAGTGGAAACGGCATGAGCGGGGACTGAAGCAGTCTCCGCTTTTGCCACTTCTGCTGCAATTCTGCTTTTGAAATGTACAAGAGCCCCAGCAGGAAGAGTACAAGAGTACAAATATACAAGAGTCCCCCACTGGCCCAGTGCTCCCTGCCGCACCTGAGTCTTTGAAATGTCCAAACCTGCTGGGGCTCTTGTACATTTCAAAGGCTCAGGCGCTGCAGAGAGCACTGGCCAGAGGAATCCCCCATTGGTCCCACGCTCCCTGTGGGGCTTCCTTTTGAAATGTACAAGATCCCCACTGGAGCTCTTGTACATTTCAAAAGGAAGCCCTGTGCTTCCTGTGGGGCTTCCACTTTTGAACTGTAGCAAGAGCCTGGCAGGGCTCTATTTGATTAATTAACTAATCTAAATGTAACATCCCTAATCTTGACCAGCAATTACCAAAAATCTGTCCAAAATCAGTACTGCACCATTAATGGTTTTACCTTCAACCAATAATTAGAGATCCGGGGTGCTCTTTAGGAGCTGACCAGCTGCACTTGTGGCTCCCACAGAGTGTTCAAGGTGCACTGTCATGATTGGCAGCTTTATTTTTGGACCTAACCCGATTACAGACTTTGTGTGGTTTTTAAGCTTATGCTTGTAAATGTTGGTTTTAAAAAATTATATAAAACCCTTGGAGTTCTACTGCTCCTCCATATCCTTCTGCACTGCAGCATGCGATATATTGACCACAATCATGTTCTTAGTTGCTGCTCTTTGTGTGTCCCAAACAGATCAGCTGCAGGAAGTATGGTGTGGGCCGACTTGCCAGCTCCCCATTCTTTCATGAAATCCTGTCTGGTTGGGATTGCGGATGGCTGTATTGTTGCGTGTGCTCTTTGTTCATGTCTGTCTTTTGACTCTTGCTTTATGCCCTGTTCTTGCAGCACAGTGAGCACTGGTCTGTCCGTGTATCACAATAAAACCACCTGTAGTCACTTTGCAGCGGCAGGAGGTGAGACTACTTTATTTTTACACTAGAAGATTTACCCAGAGCTGCTCAGATCCTTAACTCAATTATTTTTTTGTTTTTTGGAAAATAAGATGAAAATGTACATGCTTCATTTAAACAATTGCTCTGGGATGGGGATGGGGATGAGGGGTTCAGGATGCAGACTGCTCTCTCTCACCACAGCAGCTTGGAACCAGGTGACAAGTGCCTCCCCATGGCTGCTGCAGCTACAGTGGGCACAGCCAGGGGAGGAGTACATTTCCCCCAGCTGGGGCAGGTCCAGGTTCATCTGCCCCCTGTGCTCTCCAACCAGAGTGAGGAATGCAGCAAACTGTGCACTTCCCCTCACTCCCTGATGAAGGGGAACAGCCAGCAATGTTCTTATATGAATTGGGGATGGGGGAGCTTCAGCTTCCCCCCCCCCCCAAAAGAGAAGCTGCATACTGAATTTCATGGTCCTGGCTCTTAATTGTTCAGGGGTTCTTGAACAGACAGACAGACACAGACAAACTCTCTCAAATATATAATCGGTTCTGTTTGAGTATGGAGACACTCTGGTTTGAGTCAGTGAAGCTCCTGGGCTCTCTTCCCTCTTCTGTCACTGACTCACTTTATGACATTGGTTAATTATGTAACCACAGTGTGCCTTTTTCCCATTGGCAATACAGGGATGATAAAATTTTTCTACCCTACCAGGGAGTTTCAAGGCTTAGTTAACATTTGAAGTTTGTTGCCTATCTTGAGTGAAAGGAGCTTGGGTATTGTCCATGGTAGTGGAATAGTGTATAATTCCCATTCTCATACTATGAAAAATGAGCATCAAATCCATCAACAATCTAATGCTGCATCTTAAAGCTGTTTTCATGGGAAAGATAATTTTCAAGTTTTCTCTAAATGCAGAACAGGGTGTCCTACTGTATGTTATCTTTATACAGGCATGTATTGGGATTCCAGTTGGATATATTTTCCCTCACTTCTTGTTTTAAAAGGTTAGGTAGTATTACTGGTTGCTGTTCAACAGCTGCTGTACTTCACCAGAGATACTTAATTTCAGTAGTGGGTGGGCTGGTAATCCTCCCCAAACATTTAGTTCTTTTGGAACAGCAGGAAATTTTGTGCTGTGGTTAGTGTCAGAGAAGGTACAGATAAAAAAAGGCCTATTAGGTTGCTATTCCCATCTTACCTTTCAATCTGATTTGGAAATATGGCAGCAGGGGTGTGGGGCAGAACGTGACTGCTGGGAGTGAAACTGCCTTTCTAAGTGACATGATTCCATGCTGTGACATTCCCCTGAAAGTGTGGTAAAGACTGCCACATATGCAGGCTCCTCAAAGACTGCTTCAGCCACAGCTGGCTCAGCATTTGGTTTCTTCTCTCTCTCAATTGGCTTTTGGCATTCTGGGGGTAGGGGTTGGAAGTAGCAGAGCAGCTCCCTCAATCTGCTAGGACTCCTTGGGGCCCCACCTCATGTCTGTGGCTTGTGTGTTTTAGCCTTTACAGGAGGCGTTTTCAGAATGCACTTGGGCCTAAGCAAAATGATAGCTGGCAGTGTCTTCGGAGCAATATTCGGGTAAGCTGCACCCATAGCAAACCAGTAACCAGGGTCAGAATTACATTCTGTAGCTGGTGTGTGTTGGATAATGGCCTCCCAAGGCAAGCCTTGAATCCTAGGAGGGACTACCGCAGACTGCCTATCCCTCAGCACCCGGATGGGTTTTCTGCATCCCTCCTATGGATCATGATGATTTCTGTCTCCAGAAGCCCGCATCCAGTTTTTTCTTGCTCTATACTTCATTGTTCTTCCAGTGATAATTGGATAATTGGATACGTTGGGGATTCCCCTCTTTCCTTTGAGCTGATCAGTGCTTGTTCCTTAAATGGCCAGAAAAGATGCTGATCACTATAAAAACAGAAAAGTAATAATAATTATATGATCCTCTCTCCTCCTGCCCCTTTCCTTCATGTTTAATGTATCTACTAATAGGCTATTTAGGGTTCTCAGAATAATTAGCAAGCATTAAAGAGGGTGAAGCATTCTCTTGAGGAGCTGTGTTGTATGCTGGTGAGAGCAGGACTAGGAACAAGGATGCCTGAATTTCCTTCCCAGCTTCTCCACTGCTTGCCTGTATGTCCTGGGGCAAACCATTTAGCCTCTCTGTGCCTATATTCCCAGTTAGGTCAGTATTATAAATATTTTATATCTCATTTGATAAGAGGCTTACTGAGTGTTTGCAAAGCACAGCAACGGGTGGTAGCAGGGGTGTTGTGTTTCCTGAATAGCTCTATGGGGATTTAAGCTTCATGCAGTGGTTGTCACGAGTTAGTGAACAGTAGGGTCTGGCTCTTGAGGGAGGTTATGTATCACTGAGCTTGTGGTTGGCCCCCACACATTCCTTTGTTATTGCCAGTAAGCTATAGCTATTAGTGTCTTCTGGTGGCTTCTCTGTAACTTCCTCCTCCACCTTTTAGCATCCCTGCAGGAGGGCTCTTGATGGCAATGCAGAAGCTCTCTGGTGAGACCATACAGGAGAAAAGAACACGTGAGAGAAGATTGCTGCATGAACAGAAGTTAGCAGAGTGGTAAGAAACAATATTGTGCTGTCTAAATTAGTGAATCTTTATCATTGTCCAACATTCAAGGGTTCCAACATTTTCATTTAGTAAATTGATTTCTTAAAGACTTTTTTTTTAATTTTTATTTTTAAAGAAAGATCCAGGAGAACAGTTTCAGACTTGATACAGAGGCAGCTTCTTTCATAACTCATCCCTCCAGTGCTCCTGTCACCAGAGATAGGGCACCTAATTCAGGAGCAGTTAAGAAGACAAAAGGAACTCCAAAAAAATCTGTTGGAGCCACTGGTAATCCCTACTGTGACTCTGACTGTAAACCAGTTTCCCAGTACTGAGCCCTGTTTCCCTATCCCTGAAAGGATAGTGGATTTTTTGGGAAAAAAATTAAGCTACCTCTGCTTCAATTTCAGGTTACTTCAGAATGCACTGGTTTTAGATATCAGGTACCATCCAAAGGTTTTGAGTGTGTTTATATTCATCCAGCTCAATCATATTGGTTATTGCTGCTGCCAATAAAGGATTTAAGCAATCAGGACAGTTTAATCCTCAGGAGAAAGAGACTTAATCTTTTTGGGAAGAAAGTCTGCTCTTCAGTCTGCTTACAGGTCAGAATTACAAATTTTACCAAGCCATACTGTCCCAATACGGGCTAGTTTGCCAGATTTTAAAGACGAGTTTAGAGCAGTGTTTCTCAAAGTGGGCACGGTTCCACTCTGAGAGAGCTGCTACCAGGCTGCTCTGGTTTGCTTACTTAACAACTCCACAGCCAAGGAGCCTCGTGGCTCCCATTGACTGTGGTTCGCCATTTGTAGCAAAGAGGAGCTGCAGGAAACAGTGGCCCAGGCCACGCCTCTTCCTGCAGCTCCCTTTGGCTGCAAACAGCGAACCACAGCCGATGGGAGCGGTCAAGTTCTGTGGCTGCAGAGCTATTAAGTAAACAAATGGGAGCAGTGCGTTAGCAACTTTGTCAGAGTGGGGCCATGGCCACTTTGAAAGACACTGGTTTAGACACAAATTCTAGGCTATTTGTGAAAAGGGTCAACTGATGACTAAACCCTCTCTTCAAGCTGCATTTCATACTGCTGAGTCTGGTGTTTGTTGGCTACAGGTATTGTGATGCATCATTTCTCTTTGTTACCTGCATCAGGTTTACCAAGAGAGGTACAAGCAATAATTGAAGATTTACTATTCAAGAGCCACTCTCTATTTAGTACTCAGTCTGATGAGTCTCTAATACATTAAAAGACTGGAGATCCATACCCAGAACATTGAGCTTACATACTCCTGAAATTTAAAAATAAATCATCCTCAGTCTTCATTTTTAGATATTAAAATAGCTAGTTGTCATTTTCATACTCTCACAACCAAAGGCCTTCCAAGCGCTTTAGAGAAAGATTCAGATATTACAAAAAAAACCCCAGTCAGTTCCACTATAGTCTTCTATATTCAGTCATCAGGTCAGTCACAGATGCAAAGGTCAAGGATCTTGGACTAATATGCAAGAGTTACCTGAAGTTCCATGGCAGATGCACTGTATATTTGGATATTAATGATTTTTGGTGAGTTGAAATGTGGCTAAATGGACATCACCTGTATGTGGCATGATGAGAAACAGAGGATAAAATAAAGTGTATCCTAGAAGGTGCCCCTGATTGGATTAGCAATCTAGCCATTCAAAGTCAGCCAGTGTGCCATCTTTCACACAGATGCTAAAGGTTGCCAATCCCTGCTGGCTAGGTGAAGTAATGGCCTCTTTTAGCTTGCCAAGTTTTGACATTATTTTATGCAGTGACGAAGTCATTACTAATTCAGAGTTCTCTTTCAAAATTTCAGCAGCCATTAGGGTGTTTACAAAGTGCTTATGAGTAGTAGCAGCCCATCTGTGCAAACAAGGTTGCACATTTACCCTTCCATAGATACCTGGCTTGTAAGAGGGAAGTCATAAGCATTTGTCATAGTGGCAGCAAAGAAATGGATTCATTTATTTTTACCTCTGAATTTGAGGATCAACTTGCAAAAGTCAATTCTGATATTGTCCCAGTCTACAGAGTTCATTGGAGCATTCATACAGTCTGTACCAACAAGAGCATTTCTCTCATTGAACAGATTTCAGATAATAAATCTGATTCTCCACTTCTACCCTTACCGTCAAACAACAATAAGAATGTGCCTCAAATGTCTAGGCCAGGGCCACTCAACTTTGGAAGCTCTGGGGGCCACAATGATACTCACAGCACGTGCCGAGGGCTGCAACTTAAGTGTGGTTGCATATACATGCAAATATATATGTAACTAGCTTCTTTCACACTGATGGGCATGAATATAAAAATTAAGGCAAGACTATACAACACACAGGCCCCATTTAAGTCAGTTCTTCTGATATTAATAAAATGCAATATTTACCCGATTTTCACCCATATGACAGCACTTTTAATGAGCAATTGACAGTTCAGGAATTTAACTACTAAAATGCATATCAACAGAAGACGATTATATTGACTACTTTTTTGTTTTGGCTTCACAACAGTCCAGAAATTTAACTACTAAAACACGTATGAACCCAAACCACACTGTAAACCCAAACTGCACCGAAGGCCACAAGCAAATGGGCCGCACGTTGAGTAGCCCCGGTCTAGGCTATATGGCTTCATGGACGTTTGTAACCTCATTCGTCAGATTACATTTCGGACCACTTGAAGCATGAATTAAGTCCATTTACAGATCAACAGTCCATGATATGTCACTGAAGGTGCTGACTCCAGATCAGATTTTATCCTCTGTGTAATTGCAGATGATGGAAGGAAATGTATGTATGAGAATTCCATTTGGACTTCTGAACTGCGCCTGAAATTTTGATACAATTAATAAATTCATAGATTTTAAAGCCAGAAGGGACCCGGTTTAGGGAGGTACAGCCTATAGTCTGAATTCAACTTCCAGCTATTGGATCTTGTCATACTTTTCTCTACTGGATTGAAGAGCCTATTGTTAAATATTTGTTTGCCATGTAGGTACTTACAGATTGTAATCAAGTCATCTCTTTGTTAATATAAGTAGATTGAGCTGTTGGTAATAAGACATCAGCTTGTAAAATAAGCAGATTGCAAGTCCTAATTCTAAATCTCTATCCACATGTTGCATTGACAGCATGCTCCAGTCAAGTTCCAAAACTGGAATTATGTAGCACTCTTCCTCCATCTTCAGCTTATGAATAAGGATTCTATTCTAGTCAGCGAAGGAAGCTAGTGGTAGTTGAGGTCACTCTCCTTTTATCTGCTTTTGGGGAGGATGGGGAATTGACAGCAAGCAGGGTGCATGTATGACCCTGGTAGTTGAAAGAAAGTGTTCCAAACTCCTACACTAGGGCACTGTTGATACCCTAGAGGGATCCACATGTGCAGAACATCTTAAAGAATAACAGTTACTGTAAAGTAAGTAATGCTTCTTTGTTTATTTTCAATTTGAGCATTTACTTGTCTGCCAGCCTGGGAAAGGAGTGTGTTCAAAGGGATAAACCTGGTTCTTGTCAATGCCACTGTTTATGTGACGTATTAAAACTTACAAATAGTGACAACACTAGCCAGAGTCTAAAGATTTGGGCTTATAGATTGCTGGTGTTTTATCAGTAAGCAGAACAAGATAACTAGATTACAGTGCTGCAAATTATAAGCTTAGAGAAAGAGTACACAAACTGAAATTAATTTGTCTTCCCTCTCCCCATTTAGGAAAGCTAATCTTCGTGTTGCTGAGGTTGACTTAGAAAAAATTGTCACTAACACTCAGGAAGGAACCATGGAGAGAGAGATTGAGAAGATCGAAGAGTTGCTAAATCTTCCCAAGAACCCTCTACCATCAGAAGATAGGAACCAGTCTGAGGTCTGACTTCAGTCAAGGCAACTTGAAAGACTGGCCTGACTCTGTTTCTGCAGTCACTGTTTTTGGCAGCAGCCGTTTGATGACAATATTGTGGTTATGCACCATGACGGAGGGAGGGCTGTAGATCTTCAACCTGAGTGATGGCCAGAGCTGTATTTTGGTGGGCATGGGGACAGCCACAGAGCTCTTGAGTAGCTGCTTCACTTGAATGCTTCCCTGGCCATATCTTAAGACAGTATACATGGAGAAGGGGGTTATGCCATGGTTGTATGTGGCAGGATAGCAGGATTAAGGAGCTGCCACTCTCCCAAAGAAACCTGTAATGACATTTTTATTATTTGAAAACAGAATTCAGTTTTAATCAAACTAGCTGTACTGACAGCACCAGAGTCCTGCCTGTTCTCTGACCAGATGCAGCATTCATGCTATTTCTTCAGTGTACGTCAGCATGGCTCCAGTAGCACCAGTGTTACAGGGATGTTTGGTGACTGCGGTCCACTCAGGCTTCAGGTGTTTTGCAGAAATAATGGTTCTCCGTTTTCCAAATGAGGTTGGTGAGAGTATCAGGGTCCCAAAGTCAGTCCCAGAGAAGGACATACCTTGGATTTCTGAAAAGCCGGGTGATTTCTGAAAAGCCTTTTTTGAGAGGGACGGTGCTGCAACAAGGCTGGCAGTGTGTCGGCTGGATTGCTTGCTATTATGGAAACATCTTTAACAGAACATTGTGAGTGTATTCAGGACCCTCTTGGAAGAAAACTATTGGAAATAACATTTAAAAGACATAACCACTGAAGTTGTCTAGACTGTTTTGTCTGCCAGGGTCTTTTCTTACTTGGGTCATATAATATTGTTGAGCTCTCCAGCAAGACTGCTATTAGGGGTGAGGAAGGTTAAGTCTCATGGCCCTGTTTAAGCTCTGGAGATTGACAACCCCAATTCTCACAGCAAGACCAAGCAGTCATTATGGTGATGTTATGAAAATCTGGGGCTGGCTTTGAATTATAACAGCCTGTGGCTGGAAGGACTCTGTATCTCTTCACCACTTGATGCTGGGCCAAAGCCAGTTTTTAGCAGTGCGAGTAGCTTTACTGCCTGTAAAAGTGTGGCCATAGCTTCAGGTCCCTGCTGCATGTAATGGAAGAAAACTTCCAACAAGTTGATGACAGGAACTTGTTCACAAGCCCTAACAGGTTGAGCCAGATGCATGTAATTAAATTTTGCCTGAATGCCTTATTCCTCCACTTTCAGGTTACTGTTAACATCTGCACAGTTCAGTCAGCAGAGCATGTTCTACCCACCCAAACCTGGGTTCCTCTCACAACTTCTTTAAAATAAGGCACTGGGTTTCATCATGTCTAAAATGAGCGTTCTATCAACTGTGCTCTAGTTTTTCCATAGAGGGGGAAAAATGCATTTTGTATTGGGTTTTTCTTGTTCCTTCACAAACTAGAATGTCAGGAATGTGTACAGCCATGGCCCTGCTTGATTGTTGGCCCTACCCTGCCTCCGCATCTATCGACACATCAACAATGCTGCTGCTACTACACACCCTTTATCCCCAACAAAGTTACCTAGTTACACAGCATTGTTAAACCTTGCCAGTTGTTAATTTCTTTCATGATCACCTATTTTCATGCTTTCCCATTCCTTTTAACTATGAGCTGTATGCTGATCTGGCTCATTGTGCCTTCTTCCTCTTTTTATGAGTGTTCTGGGAGCGATAACTAGTGACACAATTTCTGGTGTACAGTGACACTTGTAAGAAAAAAATCAGAGCAAAGTTAGTTTTATATAGCTTTTTCTTTTGTTGAAGACGACAAGGGGCAAATGAGTCACTTGCTCCTTCAAAATTCAGACTTGAATATCTTCCTTGATGCATTTCCTGCCCATTCTGTGCTTTTTTTGGTATTTCCTCATTTTGTATAATCATAGCTACTGTGCCAGTCACAGTTCAGAATGTGGAATGAAGAGTTGATTCTGAACTGTCTTTTAAAAAGCATTTTTACTAGTGGTAAGAAGTGGCATGTTGCATCAAGGTCGCTGAAATTTAATAAGATAGATACACAGGAGTGTGTGTGTGTGTGTGTGTGTGTGTGTGTCTGTGTGTGGGGGGGGGAGGGTACTATACATACTTGTGCTGTGTTAATGATATAGTGGAGGGTCCCACAGGTGGAGTTGAGGGGTGGGAGGAGTAGGAAAGAGCTCTTGAAGCTGCTGTTGTGATTGTGCAAGACACATCAATTGCCACTGATGAAGTCTATGCCTACCAGCGTGACCAACCTGCTCCTTTATTTACTGGACAAAATGGGGGGTTATCACGTGCCTCTTGCCTAGTGACTGTTAATGCTGACTTTGCAGGGGCAGAAATCTCTTGACTCCCATTGGCATCATCGTTGTGCACACACCTTGTAGGACAGGGTTTTAAGGTGCAGGCTGCCTTTCCTCCTCAGCCTCCTTTGGTTGAGGGTCACATTGGTGTAACTAGCCACCTAAATGCAGGTTGTCACCCAAAGCCAACTGTGCACACAATCTGTATGCTGGCAACCCATTGGGTAGCACCTGATCTGAGCACCTAGCTGCCCCTTAAATCAAGTCCAACTCTTAGAGCCTTAGCATACTCAGCTGCCACTAACCCATGGTGCCGAAATCCCATAGGCACCAAAGTTTATGCCAGTAAAGACCTGATGCCATCACACAGTTCGGTGCCTAAGCCCTAGCAAGCGCCTCACACATGCTCTGACTCTTGGGAATACTGGTGGGGGAGGGAGGAGGGAGATTGTTAGGGGCAGTGACACTGCTGCAACTGTGTTTTTCAAGAAAGGTTTGACCTGGCATACAGGCCTAACTCCAGCAGGTCAGTTCACAACCATGAATCCTATGTGTAAGGAGGTTCCTCCCTTTCTCCCCCATGACTCAGGCCTCACTTCATTTCCTATTCACTTGTAAATAGCTTCTGCTGCTCAGCAGGCAGTATGTGGAATCCATTCTTAGGTACCTAGCTGTCCCCGTGCATTGAATAGGGAGCTTGGACACCCAATGCAGGGCTGTGGAGTTCACTAGGCAGCAAGGCATGTAAACATTTAGCTCAATCATGCACCACCTAAGTTCCCATTGTAGATCCAGACCCAAGTGCTTACTTTGTGACTATACTGCTGTTAGCCAGTGTAGAAGCGAATTAACTCCCATGTCATTTTCCAGCACACAGAGTGGATATGTTTATTAAGAAAAAGAAATCAGATGCAGAGTTTACCTTTTAATACAATTAAGGGGGGGAGGGATCCCATAGAATATCTTAGCCAAAATGAAGATGTTAAACTGAAAGAAGTTCACCTGTTACATTGGGTCAGGTATTAAATAAGCTTGAAAGGTCTCATGGAAACCATGTTGTGCATTTCACTGAAAACACCGTGAGACAGTAGAAAACATAAAACATGTTTTATAGGGGAAAAAAATCAAACCTAAATTGCCTATATTTCTGTCAGTGTAAAATTCCTTAGCCAGAAGGAAGTCTTTACAATAGCATAAGAGTATTTACAAAAGCATGTGCTGAACAGAAAAACCCTGCCCCAGAGAGCTTACAAGCTCCAGTCAGGAGTATAATTAAGTATGAAAGAAGAGTGTTTGGAGTTGGGGGGGGGGGGGTGTTTTGATACAGGAATACATTGTGAAACGGATGTACTTCTAGGAGGCTTCAGAGGACTGGGGGAAGTTACAGAGAAGTATGAAAAGAGGCATAAAGCTGAGAGGGAGCAGGTAAGTATGGAGTGGGCTAACAGACAGTGGACCAGTAGGTGAATTCTGAGTAGTTATAAAGCTGGCAGTAGCAAGATTGCAGACTAGTTGCTGGGTAATAGAAACAGGGAGAAATGAAAAAAATGTAACAGTCTATTCCCCCTACTCATGGCATACCCATGATGCTATCCTGTTAGAGTCCCTCTAGTCATGATAGTGCCTCATTTGCTTAACAGTGATACTTCAGGCCAAATATTAAGATATGCTTAGCTGCATAAGGAGTGCAAAAAAAGTTCCCTCAGCTGTTCACGTTTCATCTGTGGCCCATTACCCTCTCTCCACTCAGTCTCTTCTAACCACACTATTGGGAGTGCTGAGCAGCTACCACTTTAGTTGATTCAGTAGGAAGGAGGAAAAAGTATCTGACAGGGCCACTTGGCCCTTTGGAGGAGCGTAAGGGGCTATTTAAAAAGGCTTTGTTTTCTCTCACCCCACCACCATCCTAACTTGCACTGGCTTCCCACCCGGAGCCCAACCCTCCCTAAGCTGCCTTTATCAGCTTGGCTTCTTCCCTCCAGTCATTTCTCTTTCACACTCCTATTTATCAGAAAGAGGAGTGTAGGGTTGGGGTGTCCTTGTGCTGCTTCCCAGCTGTGCTCTCATTGGTGTGGAGCAGACCATGGCTGCAGCAACATCAAAAAAGTGACCAATGAGAAAGCTGCAATGTGCATCCAGTCTCCATGCAGCTACTGGTTACACCTGGAACAATGGCTGCAGAATAGGCTGGAGGAAGCTGTAACCATTTAGCTTAAAAGACAAAGCAGCAAGGGGAGAGTAGATGATCAGAGGCAAGCTGGGGCAGAGTTATGCTAGTAAATCCCATTGTGCAAGCAGCCTCTTAGGATTTGATTTTTCCCCTCAAAATGAGAAATTGCTCTTTCCTACACAGTAGGCAATAAGACCATTCAGGCCAGATCTGGATAGGTTCTATCCAATGCTGGAGCCCAAGCAGGGCTCTTCCATGCTTCAGCTTCTGAATGGATACAGGGGACAGATTCTGAGAACAGCAGCCATAGACTATGAGATCAGCAGCATCCCAACCAAGGGTTGTCTCATATGCCGATTTTCCTGCAAGAGGCAAAAGGCTCAGCCCCCCCCCTCCAAGCATTGTGGAAATATAATGATAACAAGGGTGTTATTACCATACAATCCCTCCCCCCATGTCTCCTTAGGGGAAGCAGAGCTATATTGTTGGAACTAGACAGTATGAATTTTCTATTTCTTCATGTCACATGTAAATTAGCTGCTGAGCAATTGGATCACATATGAGTGTGTTGACTAGGGGATATACACTTGAAAAGTACCACTTGGGTGTGTCTGCATGGCCTTAGTTGGCTGGAAAGTTCAGATGAGCTTTGGCATATCTACTTCCTCGTTGGGGTGATCCTTTGGCTCGCTGGGTAGAGGCGCCTTTGGCACAGACAAGTCATGAGCACGAGCATTAGTGCTGCAAACAAGGCAGATAGCTGTACACACATTAGTTAGCAAAGGGCCAGAGTGTCAGTATATAAATGCCACTCCAGACCACACTATGTTATGGCTGTTGAAATAAGTATAAGATGTATTTCCCCATCTCTGATCAGTTCTTCCTTAAGGAGTGACTGAACCTTTCGTCCTTACTGGAGTAGGGGCCCAAGACAGGAGACATCTGTGATTGTCGGTGCCTCAAATACATCCTTAATCCAAACTCAAGAACTGTACTGGCAAAATGTCCAAGCCCAGGAACCATACTGAATTGAACACACCACAGCTGCCCTGAGCTCTAACATAAAGGAGCAACCTGTATGGGGCTCAAGAATGCAAACTGGGGTCTGTGGCCTCCCAAGGGCCAGCCCTTCCTTATTAAAGGTTGGGCTACCTGGCAGAGCTCCACAGGCCACCCTTGCCTAAGAGAAAGTCTCAAAGCCAAACATCCCAAACCATGAGGAGGCAGGTGGCGCACTGAAGCATTAGGATGCTGGCAAAATTTCTTACAGCTCATCAGGAAAATGGAGCTTCCCTTCTGGGCGGCTTTGCAGACACAGGGCTCTGGCGCCTGACTGTTCTAAGCTTCCATTGCTGTGGTGTTCAGTCACAAATGCTATCTTTCTAGTCCACTTGAGCAGATTTCCTGCCTGCTCTGTCATCCTCTTCTGGAAGAGCCAAACAGTCTATGGAATAAGCCGTGGCCACGGAGGACAATGGGGGACTGCAGTGCAGGGCACACAGGATACAAGGTCTGTGGAGACACAAAGGTCAGATTTTTTAACTCCTCATACATTCCTGAAAGCGACAGTGGAGGAGGCAACAGAAGCCACCTGCAGACCTCATGGTGGCATTGAATGTAAAAAGCAATAGGAAGGAGGGTGCTTTGTCTGTGCAGGGGCAGCCATTGCAAGCTGTGTACCACACTTTGGGTTGGAACTGAGGCTAGCCATTGGTCCTTGTGAAAGCTTGCAGGTTGTCTGAGGAGAGGGCCTGGCTGGCCCTGCTGCCCTTAGGCTCCTGGGCTCTCTGCTCCAGGCATATCCGTGGTCTGGCAACAGAGAGTCCCCGATTTTGGAAGTACAACCTGTACTATAATATAAAAACTTTCTTCCAAAAACCTTCCAGTCCTTCCTATCTATCGCTACTCCCCTTTCACCCTCCTGTTGAAGAGAGCCCTTAGAGGCACAACAAGCCTTTTCTTCCAGATTGCTGCACAAATGAGTTCCCCTTTTATTTCTGACTATTCAATTAACTAGTTTTAAGAGAACGCTTCACCCATAAATCCTTTGTTATGCCTAAAATCTTTGGAGACATATTTTTAACAAACATACAGTGAAATTTCATTAATATGTTTTGCTATGAAGATCTCACAAAACAAATTAGTGTTCCCTTTTTCTAAAAGCAATGAACTTTGTTGTGAATACACTAAACGGCTCACACTGATTAATATAAAACAATGGCTTTGTTTCCGTGAGTTTAAATATGTAGTAACCTGGAATGATTGCTCTATTAAGGCTTAAGAGTATAGTTAAAATATAAAAAAAATCAGCTTAGCAATATTGATGAAGAAAACGTAAAACAGAGAAGGGCTGCATCATATCCTCCATGATATTTAATGCTGTATTCAGCTGCACAACTGCCTTGCCCGCACTACAAAGTTTTTACAGATAAAGCACCAACAAATTTGAGGGTATATTAAAAAAAAAAAAAACCTGTGGCTGATAATTCCCAAATGTAGTGCTTTTAATTAGGTACCTGCTGCACATCCAGTCTTCACAATCTGGCATACAGTGGGAAACATGCACCATTGTCTTTAGACATTTTAGAAGAGTGTTTTTTTCCAAATGTCATTTGGGTTCGGGGTTTGGCTGGAATGGGTGAGCAGAGAGAAGAAAGAGACAATGGGGAGAGGGAGGGGCCTACGTGGCGCAGAGATGGAGTGTGGGTGGGGCCCAGCCTGGGGAGCTGCCTCTCCAAGCAGCAGCTTCACCCATCAGCCTCACTCTAGTCCCGTGGTTAGGGTGTTTGCCTGGGTTGTAAAAGAGCCTGATTCAAATTGCGCAGCTGTCTGTTCAGCAGGGGTTTGCACAGGATTTCCTGCCTCCTAGGTGACTGTCCTCAGTGGTGGGCCAGCCTTGTCCGAACCCCCTCTTTCTCTCAAGAGGCTGTTGGCTTCTTGGGCTAGGGAGGGGGATTCAGACAGCAATTGCTCACCAGTGACTCTCCCCAGGAAGTGGGAGCCCCCAGTTCATATCCCTCAAAAGAGCAGGGACTTGCCCTGGGGTCTGCCACACCCTGGGCCTGTAGCCTCATCATTGTGGACAAGCGTGTGTGCGGGGGGGGGGAAGCAGGTTTCTGCCCAGCAGCAATTCCTCTTTAATTAAAGGGGCAAGAAGGATTGCAAATGGCCTCTTGGTCAGCTACAAGGACTTTGCTTTCACACTCCAGATGCCCTCTGCCTGGCACAGCAGGGATTTGATCCAAAGGCATGCACATCCCAAGTGAGCACTCTAGCCGCCCCCCCCATGCCCCAGAGGGCCTTGAAAGTTTACTGTGCTCTGGTTAATATATAGTTAAAGTGGACCACTTGACGGTACTAGATCACACTGGCACTCATCCCTCAATAAGCAAAAGGGAGTTGAACCAGCATTTCCTTGCCTCTGGGGCAGGTACCCAAAGCACAGGAACACAGGGTGAGTCATGAGGGTTAAGTGGCCCAATTCTCATTTCATATTTATTGAATGTGGCCAGCTGTGAACAAACGAGGCTGAGGGAGCCCCCCACCTCTAGCCACCTGCTAGTCCAGCACTTAGGCTATTCATTTAAGAGGTAAGATCAATGTTCAAATCCCTTCTCATGGCATTTGAACTGGCACTTGCACTGTTGAAAGGGCAAGCACCCAAGCTTCTGGACTACAGGGCATCTCATGGAGTGCTTGTGGCTCAGTGACAACTATTTAATGACAGTGGCCTAGCCTCCAAAAGAAAGAGTGAGAGAGCCAGTGTAACTCACACACCTGGGCTATGTCTACACTGGCACGATCTTGCACCAGAGCTATGCAACTGAGGCTCAGCACCGAGCCTCATTTGCATATCTAATGAGCCACCATTTTTGCGGAAGAGGCTCTTGCGCCAGAAGGAGCTGTCGACACTGCCCCTTCTTGTGCAAGAAAAACCCTCTTGCAATGCCGTTATTCCTGAAAATAATCAGCGTAGCGGCATTGCGCAAGAGGGCTTTTCTTGCGCAAGAAGGGGCAGTGTCGACAGCTCCTTCCGGCGTAAGAGCCTCTTCCACAAAAATGGTGGCTCATTAGATATGCAAATGAGGCTCAGCAATATTCCACGCTTAGCATCATTTGCATAGCTCTGGTGCAAGATCACGCCAGCGTAGACATAGCCTTAGTGTGGTTACTGAGCAGTGCAAGTGGTACCTAGACCACAGCAACAGTTAAGATCAAGAGACTTCTGCAGCATGGGCTGGCAGACAGCTGGCTTTTAGCTCAGAGGGTAGAGGCTCCTATACTCCACTCCAGAGGTCCCAGGTTCAAATCTGCCTGGTGGTGGGTACATCAGCACACTGGAATATCTCCTAGCCCAGCCACAACAAAGGGATGTGAAACTCAACCTCCCACAATCTGGGCACACACCTAGCAGGGAAGCTGCACAGGGCTGGTTGTTAGCACAAGGGAGGCCCCAGATCAGAATAGCGCTTAGAGTTAATACTCAAGAGGTAAGAGAGTAAGGTTCAAGTCCCTTCTCAGCAAGCATAAAGGGGGAATTTGAACCCCAAGCTAACACATGCTAAGCCCACCTCCAAGCTGGTAGGCTACACCAGGCTGTTTGCTAGCTTTATGGCCCACATGAAAGTGGAATAGCTGCAGCAGAACAGGATGAGGCAAGACTCCATGCCCACCAGGGTGACCACCTCTTAGTCCAGCAGCTGGACATTCACTTCAGGAAGCTGTGGAAGGAGTTGAACCCACATAGCACCAGACAGTTGGACTACAAAGGAGTTCAGCAATTAGATCGTGCCTAATTGCTACTTAATGACACAGGCTCAAGGTGCAACCCACCTTAGCCTGTCCTTTAGGCTACGGCTACACTACCAAGTTTTTCCAGACGAGGAAATGCAAATGGAACGCTCATTTGTATATATCTCACACTCTCATTTGCTTATTCTCTTCCGATCCTTTTGGTAACAGAGGTTTTTTGCGCAAAAAAGTGCTGTGTAGACAGTGCCTTTTTGCACAAACCCCACCCCCTTTTGTGCAAGAACCCTTATTCCTCATTTTTTCTCCGGCAAAAAGGATCAGAAGAGAATATGCAAATGAGAGCGTGAGATATATATACAAATGAGCGCTCCATTTGCATTTCCTCTGCTGGAAAAAGTTTGTAGTGTAGCCGTAGCCTTACAGAATACAGAGCCCTAGACAAATTTCTTCTCCTTAGGTAGAGAGAAGGAACCTGAAACAGCATCAGCCCCTCCCAGGTACCTACCTCTGCTTGTAATTCCCTGGCCAGGAACCACTTAGGCCTCAGCCTCCTTCCCCGGCTCACCTTAGCTGTTTGGTGGAGCATTAAAAGGTACCTCACAAGAAATGATTTTGGCATCTACCATGTAACCTTTAGCCTACTGGTTGGGGGGGGCTTCACCTGTGCCTGCAGGAACGGGGAGGCTGGCTCCCATTTCAGCATGGGCAAGCCATTACCAAGGTGGGATTTGCTAGAGCTCTATAAACTACATGGAGACGTGAATAAGGATGTGTTATTCATCCCTTCACATAATGCAAGAGTCAGGGTGACCTGCGGACATAACTAGGCAGCAGGTTTAAACCAAACCAAATGAGATACATCTTCCTGCAAGGCACAGACAGCAGGTGGCACTCCTTGCCAGTTGATGGCATGAAGGCCAACCTGAAAAGTGAGCAATTGCATGAAGCTTCACCAAGTGCTATTAGCCAAGATGGTCATGGACACAGTCCCATGGTCCAGGTATCCCTAAACCTCAGCCTGCCAGCTGCTGGGAGTGGCTGACAGAGGATGGATCACTTGATTATTGCCCTTTTCTGTCCATTGCCTCTGTAGCATCTGACATTGGGCACTGTTAGCTAGCAGGATCATTGGTCTGACCCAGTCTGGCCATTCATACTTCCTTGATTTCCCCTGTGGTGTATGACGGTACCTCTCTAGGCCCGAGGTAGAGCTTCTCTGGTGTGTTAAGGGAGCCGCTGGGTCAAATCCCCTTTCTGTTCCCTGAAAAAGGTGTGTGGGAAGAGGAATGTGCTGCAACCTATGTACGTGCCTGGCTTATACAGCTAGTTAGGGTGATGGAGGCTGGGGACCCTGTGAGCTTGCCTGCTGAAGCTGATGTGCTTTAGTTAAATATTATTTGGGCAGCAACAACTTTGCAATTCGTAGTCCAGTAGGTAGACTGCCTGCCTTGCGTAGAGGTGCTGGGGATTTGCTCCTCCCGCTGCCTGCCTTAAGAAAGGCTTTGGAGGGGTTTCAAACACAGTTGTATTGTGTGTGTCCTGGACAATGTGGGGCTTGATTCCCTCGTTCCTGTGGAAGCTGTTTAATTAAATGTTGGCTAGGCCAAGAACTACTTCTGTCTTTCCCTGTAGCCCAGAGGTTTAGCTGGGTACTTAGACTGTAGCAGGTGTGGGTTTGAGTCTGTCCTGATACATGTGACTGCCCCTGTGCTGTAAGAGCTCTGAGCTTGCTGCTTTTTTTGTTTGTTGAAGCTGTTCCACTTGAGTTAAATGCACTTTGGGCCAGGCTCACAGCTACCCTCACTCCCTAGTCTGGTTGCTTAACAAGACAACGGGGGCCAGGAGGCATTTCGTATGCGTGGCTAACGGTGATTCAAGTGCATTTTTGAGGGTTTGATTTTTATCAGTAAGAGGAATGTATTATCGAAAACTGGCCTTGAGCACGTTGAAGTCCTCATTGGTCACTGCCAGCTGGAACTTGCCGGTCACAGAGCCTGCCTCAGAGATGAAGTCCCTGCACACTGAGCCCTGAAGATTGGACTTAGGTCAGGAGTCGACATTGCCCAGCTATGGACAGGTGGTAGCTTTGTGGGCATCCTGGATTAATTTGCCTGTACCAGATCAGTAAGAGCTATGTGGAGCTTTTAAATGCCTGGAATAAAGCCATGCAATGTGGCCATGGATATCCAGTGCTATGGACCCAGGCTGAAAGAGCCCTGAGGTTCACTGAACGAGTCATAGAACTTTCAAGCAAGCCTGAGTTGTTTTAAGGCTTTCCAAGAGAACCAAGTGAAATCCCCCATTTCCAGACAGTTTCAACTTTGGTCTGATATTGAGGATACATGCTAACTTTGGTCTGATATTGAGGATACATGCTAACATGAAACATAAGGCTCTTACACAATGAGATCATAGATTACAGAAACTCCTATAATGTTTTACCTTATTTGTTTATGCTGAAAGTATCTCCTTAAGTAGATGCTGTGATGTTGGCAGACTAGTTGCCAGCTCGTGCCAAGGTCTCCATGTCTCAGCAGGACACTGACAGACACAGAATTGGAATCTGTCTGGCTCATTTACGTGTTACTACACTGTTGATAGACTAGCATGGGCGGTAGGTATTGTAGGCAGGAGGCGGCTGCGTATCCCCAAACAACCTATCATGTCCCCACCCCCAGACCAGCCTACTTCCCACAGGGAGTCAGGTTTGGCTGCGTTGCTTACCCAGAGCTTTGGGGTCCAGAGCCCTGAAGCTCTGGTCACCACCCAGGAGCTGTGGGTGCTGAAGCTGTAGCACACCAGGGCCAGGCCTTGCCTCACTGCCCAAAACAAAGCAGTGCTGGGGTCATGGGTTGCGGTGGGCGTTCTTTGGGCTTCTGCGGCAGTAAGGGGGGTATAAGAGGGGAGTACAAGAGGAGGGGCCAGGGGTTAGCCTCCGCATGTGGCTGGGTCACTGCCCACCCATGACTATAAGAATGATTCAGCAGCAAACCAAACTGTCTGACTTGCTGTGGTTGATATGTCTCAGATAATAATTGCGTTTTAGTGTAAATGACTATCCCATGATCATCAACAGAGGTAGTAATGGATCTCAGCATTCTGCCACCTGATCTCCGGGTCTGGCCACTAGACAGCAGCTATTTCCAGCTTTGGGACTCCCAAGCATTTACAGAAAAGCGAGGAGGATTTTGAGAAAGAGGAATGCAGTGGAATGGATTTATTCAGTAGGGAAACTCCCATCATAGAATCTGTGCTGATAAACTCCCTCGGACTACATGCTAACCAAGATTTGGTATCTGTTCCAGATAGGGCCTTCCCCCATCAGGGAGTGGGTGGCTGGGGTTGGAAATGAGAAAAAAATGACTACAATGATTTCCCCTTCTTTTGTTCTCACAGTATGCCAAGTGGTGAGCCTGTCTATTCTCAGACGAGAAAAACAAACAAATGTGACCTATGGGACGTCACAGCTGTCATCCTGGTCACACACTGGCCACTGGTGCAGCAGAGATAGAATCCGGATCATTTTTCCCCCAAATAATAATTATTAGCTCTTATTCTACAAAGCTACTGCCACTCTCACCTCCCTCCTGCCTTCTGCTCCTTCCCATGATCTTTGTTAACAGTACAGTTGAGCAATTCCAATTTCACTTCCTCCCCAATCTCTAAGCATTTGGAAGCAGCATCTCAGAGAGGAGGTGCCGGCAGTAAGTCAAGTCAGGTACCAGGCGTACAGAGAGGGACTCCCCAGTGTCCAAAGTCATAGTGGAAGTGTAACCAGAGCTCTCCCTCACTCTGTAGTCACAGGACCTACCACTGGGCTTCCATTTTCTAACCCCATTTCCATACTGACCCTTCCCCAGAAGCCTCCTCTGCATCTTTCACTTGATCTGTCAAAAGTAAGCAGCATTTTCAAGCCATCTCCTCCTTCTGGGGCTTACCTGGGGAACACCACATGGCTCCTATGGGAAACCCTCCAAGCAAAAACTCTCCTCAAGTTGCTGAAGAGGAGGGTTTGGAAGGAGGTGGCTCAAGGAGGGATGGACATTTAGAGTACATCTAGGCAGCTCACTGCAGTGAGCCTCCCAGCCCAGGTCAGCAGACACACACTTGCAGGGTTCATACTACCATGCTGAATATAGCCCTCCCCTGATCATCCTTGCAGCCACTATACACAACAGGAGAAGCACATGTTGCAGCTCTGGCTGGAGCTCAGGGTCTGAAGCTAGGAGAGGGGAACAGGTAGCCTGCAGAGCTAGTTCTAGTGTGGTGGTATGAGCTCCAAGAGCCTGAGTGTGTCAACCTGGGCTGGAAGGCTCAGTCACTGCTGGCAGCTACGTGGACAAATACAATGAAAAATGGAGTTATTCAACTCACAGTCACATCCTTCCTCTATATCTCTGCCCATTGCTTCTTCAGCCCTCCCCTGATCATCCTTGTGGCCATTATATGCAGCAGGAGAGGCACGTGATCTATGTGCAGTTCACACGAAAGTGTTTCTGTGGGACTGGTGAGAGGTTGATTGCTGGTGAATAGATCAACTTGGATGCAATTGTGCAGTGACTGAAAAACATTGCTAATGAGAGCTGTTTGTTGGCCTGCTTGTGGAATGAGCAAACCCACCTCGAAGGCAATAGCCAGCCTCCTGGTCTGCCATCTGTGCAGAGGAGCCAAGAGCTGGATTTATCAAAGAAAGAACTCCTCTTTCTGCCCCTGCTGGTGTGAGCTCTGGAGGTGAGACAAATTGGAGGGGAGGCATGAGGGGAACTGGCCCCAAAAGCCATACTGATTATATTGCGAGAAGGATCAAGAGCCCTGGAGAAACTGAAGATGATTGGCATCTTTCACATTAAATCTAAACCAAATCCAAAATCTCTGCAGATATCCGGTTGAGGTACACCCTGACTTCAGAAGACTCTGTCATCTAATCAGCTGTAAGTGACCACAAAGCCCTACAGCCCCAGAAAACAACAGAGCACTTTGCGTGCTAACATTATCAGCACATAGGATAGGAACATTCATTTTGCCTCAACAAATGGGGGAGAAAGTTACCTGTAAATATGGACTAATCAGAAAGGTGCTGCTTCCGATGTCACTTCAAAGAGGTGAATGATGTCACCTCTTTCAGTTCAGTTCCCACTGCTGGCTCTTGAGGGACAGGGTAGTGGGAACTCCCCACTTGTTCACAGGCTAAGGAAAGAAAAAAAAATCCTTAAGCGCTCAGAATTCTAGTGCACTCTGCAGTGCTGGATCCAAATGCTTCCGTCAGCCACATTTTGACCCCTTCAAATACCAGGCGTACAGAGAGGGACTCCCCAGTGTCCAAAGTCATAGTGGAAGTGTAACCAGAGCTCTCCCTCACTCTGTAGTCACAGGACCTACCATTGGGCTTCTGTTTTCTAACCCTGTTTCCATGCTGACCCTTCCACGGGTGGGCGTGGAATAGGAGTATAAGCAAAGAAATCAGATGCAGACAAGCCTTCAGCTGTAGTGCCATCACTCACTTGGCAGGATTGTTCCCTTCAGCATGTTAGAGTGATTGTCCCTTACCATATTCTCATGGGCTGGCTTGGGCCTTTTAGGTGATGTCACAGCCAGTGTTCCCTCTAAGCTGGAGGCAGCACAGCTTCCCAGATGATTAATCAGCCCTGCCCAGAACTGACTGACTGGGCGGGGCTGATTAATCACCTGGGAAGCTGTGGGACCACCCAGCTCAGAGGGAACATTGGTCACAGATATGCATCAAATCCCACTAGTGCAGAACTAGGACTTCAGAACATGCAAAAATAAATAAATAAATTTCGCTATGCATGCTGAGAGAAATTCAGATGACAGACACCATTTATTGTAAGTTACAGGCCGATAAATGAGCCTAGGTTACACACCTAATAGGCAGAAAGGTGAGGGTCAGTGCATAAGAAGTAATACAGCATCTAGGAGGAGCAAGGTTCCCCCTAGTTTTATACTCTATAGTTGGTTTTCCTTGTATAATTCTATCAGGCTGTGTCTAGACTGGCGCGATCTTGCTCCAGAGCTATGCAAATGAGGCTCAGCGTGGAATATCGCCGAGCCTCATTTGCATAACTAATGAGCCGCCATTTTTGCGGAAGAGGCTCTTGCGCAAGACGGAGCTGTCTGCACTGCCCCGTCTTGCGCAAGAAAAACCCTCTTGCACAAAGCCGTTATGCCTGAAAATAATCAGCATAATGGCTTTGCGCAAGAGCCTCTTCCGCAAAAATGGCGGCTCATTAGTTATGCAAATGAGGCTCGGCGATATTCCACGCTGAGCCTCATTTGCATAGCTCTGGCGCAAGATTGCGCCAGTCTAGACACAGCCTCAGAGTCCCCTTGGAAAGTTGTAGTAAATCAGGCTCACACCAGCATCATAGCATAAATCTGATGCTGCCATTTAAGTGACCTCTTACTTTGGCCTATTCTGTTAAGTGGATTAAAGAAAGCAGAGAAAAAAATGTTTTGCTACCTTTCCCCTCATCCTTTTTTCCATAAGCCCATTTTTTAGCACAGGGTTAGAGATTGTGCACTGTTAACATATAACTAGGTGCAAAGGTTGCCCAGGCTGGCCTGAGATCATGATCACCTCAGAGCAGGAAGTGTCCCATCTCAAATGTCTGGAGAGTGCCTAGCAAACTGTGACCACCACCACAAAGACACAGCTAAAATCCTCAAGCACCCAGCTCAGCCTAGTCCAACCATTTCCCCTCTTTTGCTGCTTATTTCCATCCTTGCCCCTCCTTCAGCTCCAAAACAAACCTTTTAAGCTAAGTGATAGAAATGTAGCCGTGTTAGTCTGGTGTAGCTGAAACAAAAAACAGGACTATGTAGCACTTTAAAGACTAACAAGATGGTTTATTAGGTGATGAGCTTTTGTGGGCCAGACCCACTTCCTCAGATCAAATAGTGGAAGAAAATTGTCACAACCATATATACCAAAGGACATATATACCAAATGACATGCTTAAATTCGACACTTTACACCTAGGTTTGAATAAAGACTCTAATTATCTCACCCATTACAAAGATAGCTTCCCCAATTATCACCTCTAATATCATTAGCTCACAGACATTTACCTCCCCCCCCATCCCCCTTCTGTTCTGAAATTTGATTTGTCCTTTTCATATGTGTTCATTTTTTTAATTGTATCCTTTGGTATATATGGTCGTGCCAATTTTCTTCCACTATTTGATCTGAGGAAGTGGGTCTGGCCCACGAAAGCTCATCACCTAATAAACCATCTTGTTAGTCTTTAAAGTGCTACATAGTCCTGTTTTTTGTTTCTTTTAAGCTAAGAAACTGGACTCTCTCAGACTAGAATCAGCTCTCAATCCAGGTTAACATTGCACTCCTGAAGCATTTGCAGAGTTCTCAGGACTAGCTGCAGGGAGAAACAATTTCCCTGAAGGAACCTGGGCCTGAAGCACTTTGCATCTCCCTTTTCACTGAGGTGTAACTCAACCTTAAACACCTGAAAGCTGGTCTGAGATTCCAGCTTCTAAAAATGAAGTTCTACTCTGCCAGGGGACTGTAAAATAGCACCGCCTTATGCAGCAAATGTGCTTCTTGTGGGGATTCCCACATGTGTCTGCTGACCTCAGGTGTGAGCTGGGCTCTGTTCTTTTGGGTGCATCCGTAGGATTGATGATAACAGGGACTTGTAGAACTCTTTCACTGGTGATGGTGTAAAGTGGTGGATCAGCCACTGGGCCTGTGGGGTCCCACCAAATGGAGGAGAGGCTGGAAAAATTCTGCCGCCTGGTGGCAGAGTGCAGCATGGGGCAAGCCCTGCATGGCTTCCGAACCCATCCCCAGCTGAAGCTAGAGGACAGAAGACACCCACCCTTCCCCCGCAGCAGCTACTGTCCCAAACCCTCTTTCTTCCCTCATTAGTCCTGACTCTGTCCCCAGGCAAAGATCTCTACCCGCAATGGACCTAACCTACATCCCCAGCAGAGGCCCCCAGATAGGGAAAGCACTGGTGCCTTTCACCCAAGCCCCTACATCTGACCTGTGAACTGGCAGAAGATTGGGGGTTGGCAGGGGAACCCAGCACTTGGATCCCACTGAGGCTCTAGGACTGGAGTAGCTCTCACTTCCTGCTGTGCCCAGGGCAGTGGCATGGGGACAGAGCTTCTCCAGCTTTGGGGCTACAGGGCAAGGAAGGGGAGAAAGGCACAAAAGGGGTTGGTTGTGTGGCTGATGTGGGAGGGCAGAATGGGTGGAACAGGGGTGGGGAAAGGGAAACAGGCAGAAAGGGATAGGGCTGTGGGCAGGGCCACAGGCAGAAGGAGTGGGGAGTGTTCCTCCACTTGCTCTGTCTGGCACAGGAACACCAGGAGAAAATAGCCATGTTTGCCCTTCAGCACCTGGGTGATTTTGCAGGGCTGGCAGATAGAAAACAACCCCCCAACTCCTTGGGAATCTGTGAAAAGCAAAAAATAAAACAAAAAACCCCCAAAACCTAAACAAACCCTCACACTGGCATGGCCCCCAGCTGAGAAGGAGACAGACACTCCCCACATTCCCTTCACACACCAGATCTTAGGGAGAGCCAGACTAGTAAATTTTGCATGCTTCAGCCCTGCAGTGGGGCATCGAGGGTCTGGATCCAGACAAGCTGGGTACCACACCTGGCCCCTGGGCCTTGGGTTCCCCACCCCTGCATTCAGTGATTTGGGGTCCGAACTACTTAGTGCTGTCTTTTGCTGAGGGACAACACTGCAACTATGAGCAGCTGACAGAGGCCGACAACTCTTCCTAATAATAACTAATAAACCAACTCGTTAGTCTTTACAGTGCTACATGACTGGGTTTTTTTTTTTAACCAAGATCAGACTAACACAGCTATTTCTCTGTAACTCTTCCTTTAAATAGCTACTGACAGTGCATCTCAGAAGGGGGCTGGTTCTGGACTCCAAAGCTCACTTCCGCTGTGAGCAGAGCCTAGATCGTCTGAGCCTCAGGGAACACCGTAAGGCTCATGCATTTTTACAGGGCCTGATTTACAAAAGTATTTAGATACCTAATGGTATAGAGAGGCTTCTAGGTGGGCTTTTAAAAGTGCACAAGCGAGATAGGTATTTAATTCTTATTGACTTTCAATAGGAGTTAGATGCCTACAACATTTTTGTAAATCTCCTAGGTGCCTCTCTGCATTGTTAGGCACCCAAATAGCTTGGGTAAGTCTGGCCCTTAGATTATTCTGGGGGAAGCAAGGCAATGGTGCAAATAGGAGGTTGGTGAAGGAGGACTTAAGGATACTCCTTATTTTGGGAGGTGGCAAAGTCTCAACTGTATTTTTGATGATTGTGCAGCAAGTGACAGCTCTTGCAAAGAGCTCCTTTATATGTTTCAGTACATAAAGCGGGGTCTGTACCAAATCCACCCAGTTCTAAATATCATTCAGCTCTGCAGAATTTCCGATCCCAACCCAAATGGCTCAGTTGCTCCCTGCCTATAATGGACCAAACTAAAATTCTGGATCCACGTAGCTGCCAATCTTTAGGAAAGCCTTAATATGGCTCTCCACTATCTCTGTGTCACTGGCTTTTACTATTAGTAATAAAGAACATAGCATATTCTGCATGTCCCTCATCTATCTATCAACAGAAGGGTTTCCAAATGGTACATTTTAGTAAGTTTTTCTATGAGGCATCAAAAGGTAGCCCATAAATATGTCTCTCACTAAAGGAATTGTACTTACCATAACACTGGAAATATTTTAAAAGCAAGGCAAGGGCCACAAGAAAGATGCAGACAAGAACCAAACTCGAGGCGATAATAACTCCATGGGTTGGAGGTATTGGAGGAAGATGACATTCTTTTAGTTTTTCTGTGAAGAAAAGATTGACAAATATCATTAAGGACCCTTCGCCACAGTGCCACAGTCACATAAGAGTTCTGTTTGAGAATCCTGTTCTGTCCAAATTCTAATGCCAAGTAATGCCATTTTTGCCAGTAACATTCATGGTTGCAATATATTATCCAGTCACTCCATTTAGTCTCTGAACTATATTGGAGTTCAAGGCAGAGTATGCTCCCTGGTATACAAAAGTGAACAAGATGGCACTCAAATTGTGATGAACCAATTCCCTAAGAGTATATTTTTTTCTGACTTAAAGATTTTGATGACATTTGTGCAGTTTTAAGGGCTGGATTTTCTTCCAGAACTGGACATGGATTAACTGTGTTTTATATGAATTCTGCAAGGCTGGGAACATCTAAAAGCAAATAAGCAAATCTGAGATTAAAAAGGTACAGTCAGAGGTAATATATAGTTGCAATTAAGAATCATAATCTATTTGACTAACAGTGCAGGCGCTGCCTACCCTGAATAGGGATGTAAGCAACTAGTCGAGTGAGTACTCAACTAGTCGCTTCTGTCCCCAACCCTGCTGCCTCTATGCCTTTGTTCACTTTTTTCATTGTATTCCTTTGGTATATATAGTCATGCCAATTCTCTTCCAGAATATGATCTGAGGAAGTGGGTCTGGCCCACGAAAGCTCATCACTTATTAAACCATCTTGTTAGTCTTTAAAGTGCTACATAGTTTTTCCTTTTGTTTTAGCAAGTTCAGACTAACTTGGCTACCTCTCTAGTATGCCTCTATATCAGAGGCAGAAATGGTGGGGGGGAAGCAGGAGCTGATGCTCAAGGCCGCCATTTCGGGAGGGTAGGGGGATGCTAAACAAGTGAGGGGAAAGTGCTTTCATTCCGTATGTGCCCCTCATACCTGGTTGTTGAAGGGAGCTCACCAGCCAGGTGTGAGAGGCATGCACGAATTACAAGCACTTTCCCCTCACTCCTTCAGCATCCAAGGAACAGGATGAAAAGCTAGCCGCATCCTGGAGCACACGGCTGCTGCCCCACTTATCCTCCTAAAATGGTGCCCTTGCCAATACTGGGGAGAGCTGGCTTAAAAGATGGTTCCCCCCAGCACTGTCCCTGCAGTGCAGGGGAGAGGGCAGGGGAGACAGAGCTGCAGTGGTCCCAGGGACGGTGCCAGCCGGGACTGTTCAGCCCCAGCTCACGCTGTCCCTGGGAGCTAACCCCATTGCAGCTCTGCATTTTAAATGTAGTAAGAGCCCACAGAGTGAGCTCTTCTACATTTAAAGTGCAGAATTGCAGCGGGAGTGTCCCCCCTTAACAACTAATCGAGTAGTTGATGGAAATTCCATTGACTACTCGATTAATTAATTAACTGATACTTAACATCCCTAGCCCTGAGGAATCTCTGTTGGCTCTGGGTGTTTATGTGGGGAAGTAACAAAGGTTGGGTGGGTAATTGTGTGTCTGAATTTAGAGAAACTTCCAGTTGTGGGGGCACTACTCAGATTTTCTTACTGCTTCAGGCACATTGACACCTAAGCCAGCGCAATATGTATACAATGTATTATCTGACCTATCTTTCTCTGAGTTGGGGGCAAAGAGAGTTTGGAATTTTATTTCAGTGGATTCAGATGCTCTTGCCAATCTCATCAGGTGGTGGAAATGTTGTCTCTTAAAACATTTAAAAGACCAGACATGTTCTACCACTTGAATAGGAATGAAGAAACATTGGCAGGAAGATGGCCTAGTTACGTCCTTCATCTCATAGGGCTTTATCCTCTCTAAAGCCTAAGATGGAGCTAACTTAAACAGCATTCAGTTTCCTCAAACCTGGCTTTATTTTCCCCAAAATCGTGTCAGCTTTAAGGCCTGCTCCCAGGCAACTGAAGTGAAAGTGACCACCCACTTTAAAAATCAAAAGGTGTTTTTTGTTATTGTCACTGTGTTTCCCCTCCTCACCTTCAAAGAATCAGTCATTACCTCAAGCTATTTTTTTATGATTATTTTGCTGGGATTTTTTCTCCTTTGCTGCTATTCCTCATAGTATATTATTGAGCCCCTTTCTTCATACCTGCTTCCTCCTGGGAATTTAGACATTATGTCCAGCTATTAGCAATATTCTCTAAGGTTTTGACTAGGCCTATGATTCTTCATGCACAGGCCTATTTATTGTATGGTCATCTATTTTGCTCTGCACTGTATACCATCACCGTTAATTACTTTGCACATGCGTTAGGGATGCTGCTGATTGTGGGAAGATGGAATTTCTTCCTGATTATTGCATCCAGGCAATGAGGCAGGCATGAGAGGGTTTGCAAGTTTCATGTTTGTGTAACTGTGGACTCTGTTCTGAGCTATGCACCTCAGTGAGTTCCACAAGTTCAGTACACACTACATATGATTAGCAGAAACTTACCCAATGAGTAGTTAGAGGACACGTAGTAGCCATCATACTCAATGGTACATGTGAGGGAAATGTCTTCAGTCAGATTGAACTGCAATTTGGCAGTGACATTATAGAGGCTGGTTTTGTTTCCAGATAACTCAGTTTTCCAGTCCACAGACATATTATTGAGGATCCCAGAGACTCTGGGCTTTGGGAAGCCACCATAAGAAGAACAGTTCACCATCACCTGGGTTGAACCACAAGCATCTTTGGGTACATCAGCTGATACGACTGGTTTGCTGAAGTTAGCTGGAGAAAGGCAGAGGGAGAGATTTAATTACCATTCTGTCAGATGAGGCACAAAATTGCAGTCTTCCTGACCCCTTGTTATCATTATAGAGCCCATGGCACTTTACATTCTAGTGTCTCCAAATTCCTTCAGAAATTACAGTCGGATAGAGGATTCTGATATTCACCATTAGTTCCTGCCCTAAACAACTGTCCAGTATTGCAGCGTACTGGTTTACCTGCTTTGAAGTGATTTGTAAGGTGGACGTCTGCTCAATGGAAAGTACTAACTATAGAATGTATAGGGTTTGTGGTTTTAATCGTTTATTACACAAATGTGTAGAAAAGATAACACATGGTGAGCGATGGGCAAAACAAAAGTGTTGCTTGCACTGGAGTGCAAATGCCTCCACTTTCTCCATCAATGTACTTCAACACTGCATCAGAGGCTCCATCGCTAGGTTGTGCAGAGGGAGTTGAGTTGCTAAGGAGTATTCATACATTGGCCTCTCTTCTGAGCCATTTAGCAAGGGAACCAATTAATTAATGATTTGTATTATAGTCATTGTGTTGGGACATCCCCCACCCCGGCAACTGGAATCAGGGCCCCATCATACTGGGTACCATACAGATGCATAGTAAGGGGTCTCCCTCTGCCCCAAAGAGCTTGCAATCTAGGTAGATATGGTCAAAGGATGGGAGAGGAAACTGAGGCACAGAGGGATGAAGTGACTTGCCAAAGGTCACACAGCAAATCAACGGCAGAAGGAGAAAGTTCCCATGTTGCTCAGTTCTAGTCCAGTTAGCACAAAGGATGATTTTGGACACAATCACTTCAAAACCAGAAAATGGACTGAAACCACTAGCTCTTTTCACACAGGAGCACTGAACAGTCATTACATGGTAACAACTTCAATCACTGTTGTCCTACTCAGCTAGCAACCTAGAAGTGAAAGGCACCATATCCCTTTACCAATACCTCTATCCTAAAGGGCTGAAGCCTCCCACAGCTCTTACATGGGCCTGTATGAATGTGGAGATTGGGGAGAGCAGAACAGAGGAGAGACTGACTGTTTTTAGAACTGTGCTACATTTCCCATTAAGTTGATTTGTCAGCGCTCGGCATGGTCCTCTCCTTAGGCGATGTACCCACAAATGGGGGAGTGGAGTGTTCTTAGGAACACAGGCAGTGAAAACTGGACAATTCTCTCAGTTCACCTCAGTTTTCACTTGCTGAAAGAGAGACAGGTGTCCCTGCACATTGGGTGTTATATCTACGCATGCTGCTACAAGGCAGGCTGAGGACTAATGATGGGGAAAACTGAGGAAAGATGCACATTTAAGATGTGGACGATTCCATTGCTTCTTCATGGGCCTAGGTAGAGGCTTCCCTGTGAGATCTCTTGGACTTTCTGCTGTCATCCGGGTTGAGAAAAGAAAAATCATCGTCTCTGCTCTCAGCTGAAACCAACTGCCAGAGAGGCAGCAGTGCAAGTGGAAAATGATGCGAATAGAATTTCTTCTACCACCAAAGGTTCAGATTCGTTTTGAGCAAGAGCACTCCTGTTCCTCCACTAAACCATTTCTCCGGGGCAGTGCTTACAGTGGTCTGAAAAAGCGTGTGGGGGGAACAATCATTTTCTACAGAAAGGAATGGAACATCATCAACATCTGACTGTCTCTCCCCTCATATCAATTCTGCGCTCACATCTCACATCACATGTTCTGCCTCCCTTCCTCCCCCTGGCTCTCCATCAAGTCTGCTCCATCCCAGCTTCCTGTCTGTATTTCCTGAAGCTCCTGGGGTCCTTCACTCCCCTCTCCTAGGCCAAGGAGGCTGCCCTAGTGTCCCCTCTCCCCCTTCTCCTGCTGGTGTTTTTGGCAAAAAAGAGACCAGATAGGCCTGTCCCCATTGCTCACAGGAGGCGATGGTTGGGGCCAGGTGGGGCGGGGAGGAGGCTGGGAGGGAAAAAGGAATAGGGCCATCCTGAGTTATAGTGCTCTTCCAGCTCCCCACTGCTCTCCTGGAAGAATAGGATCCTGAGGGGTCCTGAGAGGTGGGGTGGGGGGAAAGAGCTCTGCCCATTTCCTGCATTAACTCTGATTAGCTGCTTATGCCCCAGCGGGCAGTAAAGTAGCCAATCAGAGGGGGTTTTCCCCCGTGCAGGGCTGACATGTGCACTCCTCAATGATGCTCGAATTGTAAAACTTTTATTGCCTGGGTCTGGAACCCCTGCTATTTATGCACAGATCTGACGCTCATTTACCCCTTGTGGCATGGAGCTATCTCATCCCGAGAGCACTAGCGAGTCCTCTATGTCTCTCAAAGGGTGGTGGGACAAACCAGGAAGGGTCTATGGCTGCCTAGAGGTGGGGCTTGGCTGGAAAGCAGGTGGGGCATCTAGTTGTTCATCTTAACCACCTAGCCAGGAAGAAGAGGTGGATGAGACTTTCTTTAAACAGCTAACAAAATCACCCAAAGCACAGGATGTGGTGATAGGAGACTTCAACTACCCAGACATCTGTTGGGAAAATAACACAGCAGGGCACAGATTATCCAACAAGTTATTGGGATATATCAGAGATAATGTTTTTATTCTAGAAGGTAGAGAATGCTACATGGGGGAAGGCTTTTCTAGATTTGATTTTGACAAATCGGGAGGAACTGATTGAGAATTTTAAAGTGGAAGGAAGGCTGGGTGAAAGTGATCATGAAATCATAGAATTCATGATTATAAGGAATGGTAGAAGGGAAAACAACACAGTAATGACAATGGATTTCAGGAAGTCTGACTTTAGCAAACTCATGGAGTTGTTACGTAAAGTCCCATGGAAAGCAAGTCTAAGAAGAAAAACAACTGAGGACAGCTGGCAGGTTTTCAAATAGACATTATTAAGGGCACAAGAACAATCTATTTCACTGCAAAAGAAAGACAGGAAATATGGCAAGAAAACACCCTGGTTTAATCAGGCGATCCTGAATGATCTAAAAATAAAAAAAAGAATCACACAAAAAGTGGAAACTAGATCAAATTACGAAGGATAAATATAAACAAATAACTTAAGGATATAGGGGCAAAATTAGAAAGGCGAAGGCACTAAACGAGCTCAGTCTAGCTGGAGACATGAAGGGTAACAAGAAAATATTATACAAATACATTAGAAGCAAGAGGAAGACCAAGGACAGTGTATGCCCATTACTCAACGAAGAGGGAGAAGCAATACTGGATAACATAAAAAAGGCAAAGGTGCTTAATGACTTCTTTGTTTTGGCTTTCATCAACAAAGCTGTTGGTGATTAGAGGCCTAACATAGTGAAGGCCAGTGAAAATGGGATAGGTACAGAAGTTAAAACAGGAAAAGATCAAGTTAAAATTATTTATGCAAGTAAGATGTCTTGAAGTCACCAGGGCCTGATGAAATGCATCCTAGAGTACTCAAGGAGCTGCTTGAGGGGGTATCTGTGCCATTAGCTATTATCTTTGAAAAGTTATGGAAGACATGTCAGATTCCAGAGGACTGGAAAAGGGCACATATGATGCCCCTCTATAAAAAGGGAAATGAGGGTACATCTACGCTTGCTCCCTATCTCGAGATAGGGATGCAAATGTAGTATACCAAAATTGCTAATAAAGCGGGGATTTAAATATCCCGTGCTTCATTAGCAAGATCTCGCCCGGCGTGCTAGTTCGAATTGCAGCTGATTTGAACCAGAAAGTGCGCGCCAGGATGCGTTAGTTTGAACCAAAGCCCTTGGTTCGAACTAACATTACTCCTCAAAAAATGAGGATTCCCGGCGTGCACTTCCTGGTTCGAATCAGCTGCGATTCGAACTAGTGCGCCGGGCGAGATCTTGCTAATGAAGCGTGGGATATTTAAATCCCCGCTTCATTAGCAATTTCGGTACACTACATTTGCATCCCTATCTCGAGATAGGGAGCAAGTGTAGACATACTATAAGGGCAACCTAGGGAAATACAGACCAGTCAGCTTAACTTCTGTACCAGGAAAGCTAACGGAGCAAATAATTAAGGAATCAATTTGCAAATATTTGGAAGATAATAAAGTAAAAGTAATGGTCAGCATGGATTTGTAAAGAACAAATCTTGTCAACTCAACCTGATAGCTTTTTTTTTTATAAGATAACAAGCCTTGTGGATAAGGGGGAAGCCATAGATGTGGTATATCTAGACTTTAGTATAGCTTTTGATACAGTTTCGCATGACCTTCTCTGTAACAAAGTAGGGAAATAGATGGGGCTACTATAAGATGGGTGTATAACTGTCTTGATAACTGTTCCCAGAGAGTAGTTATTAATGGTTCCCAATGATGCTGAAAGGGCACAACAAGTGGCGTTCTGCTGGGATCAGTTTTGTGACAAATTCTATTCAATCTCTTCATCAATGATTTAGATAATGGTATAAAGAATATGCTAATACAATTTGCAGATGATACCAAGCTGGGAGGGGATGCAAATATTTTGGAGGATGGGCTTATAATTCAATAGCATGTGGAAAAACTGGAGAAATGGTCTGAGGTATATAGAATGAAATTCAATAAGGACACATGCAAAGTTCTCCACATAGGAAGGAACAATCAGTTGCATACATACAAAATGGGAAATGACTGAGTATGAAGGAATATTGTAGAAAGGAATTTAGGGGTCATAGTGGACCACAAACTAAGTATGAGTCAACAGTGTAAAACTGTTAAAAAAAAAGCAAACTTCATTCTGGGATGCATTAAAAGGAAGGTTGTACCATGTTTCAGGAAAGATGTGGATAAATTGGGGAAAATCCAGAGAAAAACAACAAAAATCATTAAAGATCTAGCAAACATGACTTTAGGTTTATTTAATTTGGAAAGGAGATGACTAAGAGGGGACACAACAGTTTTCAAGTATCTAAAAGGTTGTTACAAGGAAGAGGGAGAAAAATTGTTCTCCTTAACCTCTGATAATAGGATAAGAATCAATGGGTTTAAATTGCAGCAAGGGAGGTTTAGGTTTAACTTCCTAACTATCAGCAAGGGAGGTTTAGGATAAACTTCCTAACTATCAGGGTGATTAATCAATGGAATAAATTGCCTAAGGAGGTTGTGGAATCTCTGTCATTGGGGATTTTTAAGAGCAGGTTAGATAAACACCTGTCAGGGATGATGGATGAAGCTTGGTCCTGCCATGAGTGCAGGGGACTGGATTTGATGACCTCTAGAGTTCCCTTCCAATTCTCTGATTCTCTGATTGACACTTGGTCTTTACATATTAATTAAAGGCATCTGAAGATTTGGGTCACACCACTTACCTACAACAAACAAGTCCACAGTCACTTCACAGAGTTTCTGAGGTCCTGTCACTACCTCTTGAACTATGCATTCGTATGTGTCCTTGTCTGATACTTCCACTGGAGAGAACAACAGCTCAAAGTTCGTTAGGTTCATCTTGGTCCGGTTATCATACTTCCGACTGTATTCAATCAGGTTGCCTTTTGCATAAGCGATCACTACTTCTCGTGTTTTTGTTTGCCAATAAACACGGTAATTAGTCAGGGAATCGGAACTGGATATTTTATGGCAGCAGGGCAGGGTGGCTGTCATCCCCACTGTGGCTTTGACCTTTTTTTCCTGTGCAAAGACTGCAGGGAAGCAAACAGAAAACAACATATGTCATGAGACAATCATATACTCATAAAGCCCCTTCTTCTGCCTACAACTCCATCACTCTTGATTCAACTCTGTCTACTCCCACTGACATGCTCCAGCTTTCCATTGTCCAGTTTACATTGAAAACACAGCCCAGCATGGAAGGGCCCTATCTCAGGGAACATCCACGCAGCAGGTCTAAAGCCGAAATAAGCTACACAACTTGAGCTATGCCAATTGTGTAGCTTAAGTCGAAATAGCTTAACTTGGCTTATGGTGCTGTCTATGCAGCAGGATGTCAAAGAAAGATCACTCTTCCTTCAACTTCCCTTACTCCTTATCAAATGAGGGCTACCGGAGTCAACTAAGAAGTCCTCCAGCTCACCATTATTTCGAAATAATGGCTTGTAGTGTAGATGCACCCTGTGTTATTTTGGAATAATGTCCATTATTCTGAAATAATGCTGCTGTGTAGACGTGCCCTCAGTGATGTGTTTTTGTGATGCTACAATCTCATATATGGATCTAAGTATTAAAAAATTGTCTCTAAACATGCGGGTTAGTGAAAATGAATAGAGCAGCTGCGTGTGTGTTGATAGATCAGAACTTTACAAATTTAGAGTAAGTAATTGTCACTATTGTCATTGAAGGAGTGATGTATGTTGTCAAAGCCATTAGAGACCAAAACATCTCCTCTTCTCTCTTCTTACAGCTGTTTGTTTGCAAAATCCCTGTAATTTCCCAGTGTTTCCTCACCCCCAAGTAAATGCAGCAATGCATCTTTTTTGTAAAGGGACAGGAAGGAGAACCAACCCAACACCCCAGCGATCATTAGCAACTGTACAACAAGTGGGCATCATCTCTACACTAACAGACCTGGAGATTCAGGTCTGAAGTTCATGAGCATCCCTACAACAAATCTGGATACATACCCCGGTGTTCATGAGGAGCCTCATTACACCAAAACTGGCAGCTCACTGCTCATGAGCATCCCTACAATAACAAACCAATGTCACAGCCTGGTGCTCATGTGCATCCTTGTGATAAGCCACTACACTTATGAAAGGGGTAAAAAGGAAAGAAAATATCAGCACAGAAACAACTCAGTTCTGTCCTGCTTTGCAATATTCCCCTTTGCAATCTGCTTGCATGGTCAGTTCTGCAATGTAGCACTACAATAGCTCTGCACCTCCACCCCCTATCTGTCCACACAGTGAAGGAAGGACACCAGTGACGGTGGAAGCTGGAAGGCTTGAGAGGAGCTGTGATAACAGAACAGAAGCTAGCTGAGGATTGGTTGGCTCTCAGTGATGACACAGCCGTGTCTGGGGGAGAATGAATGATCTTTTGGTTAAAGCAAAATTTGGACAGTTCTATTCAGACCTCTGCCATGAGTTGCTAAGTAGCTTTAGAGAAGTCACAACCTTTCTGTGACTTAATTTCTCAAAATGGGAACTGTGATACTTACCAACCGTCAAGGGGTTCCTAAGTCTTAACGCATTGCTTGTAAAGCTCTCCAAGATTCCCCCAGAAGGTTCTAGAGAAGGACAAAATCTTAGCCTGTCCTGTTGCTCTCTGATTTGTGGGAGGTGTATCTGGTATTAACCAGAGTTCACAATTCAGAAGCCAAATCAAACCAAAGAGATTTCATTCCAGCCTAAAATGCACAGGGATTCCAGTGCCAGCGCACATGCACCTGATCGACCCACCTGCCTCTTGGCAAACCAGTAGGAAACATAAAAAATGCCAGGGCCAGCAAACATTGGTTTTGCAGTTAACTGGGGCGCTCTTCTTTGGCTCAGGCACTGCATTGCCCCTCACTAGTGACAGATCCCAGGAAAGCTCTTTTATCTCCATCAGGTGTGCTACTCTGTGTAATTTAAGCTGCAGGTCTTGCTGCTGCTCCTCTTTGTAAGTATTTCTCTCTCTGTCTTCTTCCTGCTTGTGTCTCCTTTCAGCTCAGTTACTAACATTGGTAGATTTCCGATAACTGCAACTGAAACTTTGGGATTCTGACCTGATATTAGTAGCCAATGGAGCTGGTGGGGCTTTTTTTATGCTAGAGAAGAGTGGGCGTAGCTGTAAATGTCAATGAGACATCACATCATAAGTTGCATGAGGTTCTCCACACTTTGCCACCAAGAGTCTCCTCTGCAACCAAAAGGAGAACAAAAACCTCCTGGGCAGTACATAGGCAGAGGCTGGAAACTCCTGATGATGTCAGACTTGCCCTTAAAAGGCACTGCACCCATGAAACTGCAACCCGGACACTTTAAGCCTAAGACAATCACAGTCTGGGAGAGTCATGCAGCTTCACAAAAGTCCCCAGTTCTTATGAGTTTACTTTAAAGGTGAACAGCAATGCAAAAATGAAAACTGAATCCAGTCCAAATTTCTGTACCAAATGTTCTCCATTACCAGGTTCTGTAGGAGGCATCCACTATGGAAATAAATTTTCATGAATTATGTAGACCCGCATTTCTTAAATGGTGGGTCCTGACCTCCCGGTGGGTCACGAGCAACTTAGAGGGGAGTCGCGGGATCACAAAGTTTGAGAACCCCTGATCTAGACAAAAATTCTTTGCTCCACCCAACCCGCCAATTAAATCCTCATGGGTCTTGCTTTCTGTACCCAGAGTGAATAGATACTTCATTGTGACCCCAAGGTATGAAGGAAGCAGGGATAAAGGAAGGAATTTCAGTTCTCTCCCTCCTCCTTCAGGAAAAAAACTGAGGCAGGGGTTTCTTTATTTGCTTTCTACAGTGGACTCAGGTGCTCCCTCCCACTCCATCTGCTTGGTGATTCCACCTCTACTTCCTACCAGACCAGAGACACTGCTATAAGTGGGTCTTTAAATAGCTCAGGCAGGAGTAGAGTGTTGCCCAGGAGAGGTGCTCTCAGCATACCATGGCAATGAGGAAGTGTTAGCAGGAAGCCTGGCAGAATTCAAGCTGTTCTCACTTTCAGATGACATAGTAAACAAGAAGCAGGTAGCATTATCTCCTGCAAATGTAAACAAACTTGTGTGTCTGAGTGATTGGCTGAACAAGGAGGAGGACTGAGTGGATTTTTGGGGCTCTAACATTTTATGATGTTTTATTTTTGAATTAAGATTTTTTTTGCACACAATTCTACATCTGTAAGTTCAACTTTTATGATAAATAGATTACTCTACAGTAGGGCTATGTCTACACTGGCGCGTTCTCACGCAAAAACTTTTTTGCGGAAGAGTTCTTCTGCAAAAACTCTTCTAGAAGAGAGTGTCTACACTGGCATGTGCTTTTGCGCAAGAGATGTGCTTTTACGCAAGAGCTCCCAAGGCGGTGTGGACGCTATCTTGCTCAAGAAAGCTCTGATGGCCATTTTAGCCATAGGGCTCTCTTGTGCAAGAAATCCCTGCTGAGCATCCACATTGCCCTCTTGCACAAGAGCTCCTGCGCAAGAGGGCTTACACCTGATAAAAAAGAGTGTAGCTCTTGCACAAGGAGCCCTCTCTTACCGCGCCATACTGTAAATTTCCTTGTGCAAGAGCGGGTGGGCAGTATAGACGCTCTGCGGATTCTTGTGCAAGAAGGGCCGTACTTGCACAATAACCTGCCACTATAGACATAGCCTACTTGTATGACGCAATTTAAAAAATACAATTTCTTTTGGTTTTTACAATGCAAACATTTGCAATAAAAAATAAATATAAAGTGAGCACTGTACACTTTGTCTTCTGTCTTGTAATTGAAATACAAATATTTGAAAATGTAAAAACTTCCAAAATATTTAAATAGCTTATATTCTATTGTTGTTTGACACTGTGATTAAACACATGATTAATTATGGTTAATTTTTTTAATTGCACGATTAATGGTGATTAATTATGTAAATTGCGTCACAGCTCTAGTTGTGTATATTTGCTACAGACAGGCTCCTGTGAACAGTTCAGGTAACTCTGAAGTAGGGTTAGTGCGACACTGGAGATAATTCAACAAATCATCACACGTCCTCTGCAGCTAATTTGCATGTAACAATTCTATTGGTTGTAATGCCTCTGTGCTCTGAGGAAGTCAGGGCACATGTGTTGAGAGTGATATTTGGTAGATTATTGGTCCTAACAAGTACCACTCTTTAAAGATTATGTAGCTGTATATCGGGTAGCTGCATATTAGCTAGGGCATGAGCACCTGACAGGATTCCTATGGAACTTCTATTTCCGTTCCACTGTGCATAGAGACAGAGAGATACTGGACTTAGCAATGGGCTCTCCCTGAATCACTTCACCAGGTGCTGGAGTCAGTAACAGAGCCCTTTACATCCATAAGTTAATTGCAAACAGGGGGGCTGACAGCTTCCACAGGCCCCCATCTTGATTTTAAAATTGCCAATGGTAGAGAATCCACCATGAACCTTGGTAAATTATTCTAGTGATTAATTACTCTCTCTCTTACGAAAAAGTGCAGACCTTGTTTCTAGGCTGAATTTGTCTACTTCCAGCCACATGGTCTTGTTATAACTTTTGTCTACTAGAAATGTCCTTTATGATCAAATTTCTGTTCCCCACATAGATGTTAACAGACAGTGATCAAGTCACCCCTAGCCTTCTCTTTATTAAGATAAACAGATTTAGGTAACTGAGTATCGCTGTAAGACATGTTTTCCAATCCTTTAATCGTTCTCAGGGCTCTTCTCTGTAACCTCTCCAGCTTATCAACATCCTTCCTGAATTATGGGCACCAGAACTGGATGCAGTATTCCAACAGCAGTCTCACCAACACCAAACAGAGGTAAAATAGCCTCTCTACTCCTTTTCAACATTTCCTTGCTTTAACATGCAATAATCGCATTAGCTCTTTTGGCCACAGTCAGTGAAGTCGACAGCCTTGCCAGGCCCTTGGACAAGGCGGGGGGGGGATGACCCTCTTTGTAGCTGGGGCCTCAGGTGGAAAGGGTGGGGGTGGGGTAGCCAGACTTCAGCACCACCCAGACCACAATGCACTGCGTAGTGGTGGCATCAGGTCAGAGTCCCAGGCTCTTTTGTATTGCCAGACCCCAGGGCTGTTGTCCCTTTTGTCCCCGGCCTGTCGGTGGGCCTGACCACAGTTTTGCAATGTGAGTACATGTTCATGATTTTCAGAGTCACTGCCTCCCAGAATAGAGAACCCCAACTGCAAGTGTGGGCTACATTCCTTGTTCTTAGGCATATAATTCTGCACTTGACTATATTAAGACACAGAGTTCACTTGTACCCAGTTTACCAAGCAATCCAGGTCAGGGCTGGACCGAGCCATTCCGGCGCCCCGGGCAGGCTGTTTAATTGTGCCCGGGTTGGGGAAGGGTGCATGCGTGGCCACGCACCAGTGCCGGCGCGTGGGGGTGGGTGGCCCCGCCCCCGCTCGAGGGAGAGGGCGCATGCGCGGCCCTGCTCCCGCCTGGTGTATGGGGGAGGGCGCGCGGAGCTGGCAGCGGCAGGACTCATGTGCCCGGCCTGGCCCGGCTACCGCCGTGGCTGCAGGGGGAAGGGCAGTGCTGGCTGGCGCTGCGGGGGTTAATGCGGCCCCCACCCCGGGCAGGTGCTGCAGGGTGGCCGCTGGGAGCTGCTGCAGCCCGCGATCCGGGAGTTGGGCGCCCCCCATAGGTTGGCGCCCCGGGCAGCTGCCCAGCTAGCCCATGCGTTAATCCAGCCCTGATCCAGATCAATGCGTATCAGACACCTGTCCCTTTCGTTATTTACCACTCCCACAATTCTTGTGTCATCTGAACATTTTATCATTGATGTTTTACTTTTTTCTTCCAGCGCATTGCTAAAAATGCTATATAGTACAGGGCTATGAACAGATCTTGAGGGGCTTCCTTTAAAAACTCACCCACTTGATGATGATTCCCATGTACAGTTACATTTTGAGATCTGTCAATTAGCTTGTTTTAATCCATTTTAACTGTGCCCATGTTGATTTTTTTTCATTCTAGTTTCTTAATCACAATGCCATGTGGTACCAAGCCAAATACCCTTGAGAAGTCTAAGTCATTACAGCAACGCTGTTACCTTTATCAACCAAACTTGTAGTCTTATTAAAAATATATCAAATTAGTTTGACAAGATTTATCTTCCTTAAACCTCTCTTGACTGACATTAATTATATTACCCTCCCTAAATTCTTTATTAATCAAATCCCATATCAGACATTCCATTATTTTGCCCAGGAAGGATGTCAGGCTGACAGGCCTATGATTACCCAAGTCGTCCCATTTACTTTTTTAAGATATTGGCACTAATTAGCTTTATTTCCATCCTCTAGAATTTTATCTTTGTTTCAAGATTTACTGATAATCAACAGAAACAATCTAGATCGGTGGTTTTCAAACTACAGGTTGCGACACGATACGGAGTCATGGAATGTCAGGTGCTAGGTCTCGTGATCAGGTAACCAGTGAGGGTGCTAAGTCAGGCTACCTGCCTGTCCTGGCACTGCAGACGGCACTGGGCCATAGAAGCAGCCGGCAGCAGGCCTGGCTCCTAGGCAGGGGGTGGGGAGGAAGGGGAGCACACAGGGATCCACATATTTCCCCGGCCCTGAGCACTAGCTCTGCACTCCCATTGGCTGACAACCTACTGCTGGCTGCTTCTAGGGTGCAGCAGGGGCTGTGGTGCCAGGCGAGGCAGGAAGCCTGCCTTAGCAGCCCCACTGCGCTGTTGAATGGGAGCCAGCTGCTCAAGATAAGCCCTTCTTGCCCCAGCCCTGACCTACCTCCAAAGCTCCTCCTGCACCCCGAAACTCTCATCCTCAGACCCACTCCGAAGCCCACACTCGAGTCAAATAATGTTGGGTCATGGGCATCAATGGTTTTCTTCAACTGGGTCATGAGAAAAAGGGTTTGAAAACCATTGGTCTAGATCAGTGTTTCTCAACCAGTGGTACGAGTACCCTTAGGGGTACTTGAGAGAAGTCTGAGGGGTACGTCGACACAACTGAAATTTGGAGAAAACTGAATTTTTGTTTTAAGTTTTACAGCGCTTTATTATTTTTGTACTTTTTACACCCAAAAATTTCATCCCCTCTCCCCCCTCCCTCCCGGGCTACTATTAAGTTGTTTAAACAAATGTGTTGCAATGGTAGAAAAAAAATTGTGTGTCTGAAAACTGCAGATACTGGGGGTACTTATAATTTTTTTAAAAAAGGGTACTTCATTAAAAAAGGTTGAGAAACACTGGTCTAGATTGCTCCTTTGCAGTTCTTTTAAAACTCTTGAGTACAAGTATTTGGACTTGCTGATTTTAAAATGTATAACGTTAATAGCTCATGGTTAACATCTCCAGAGATACTAAAGGAATGGAAAATATTTCATCATCACCACCACATATGATTGTATCTAGCTTTCTCTCAAATACAGAACAGAAATAGCATTGAACACTTCTGCCTTTTCTGGTTTGTCACTGATAATTCTACCATTTCCATCTAACAATGGATCATATTTTTGCTAGGATTCTTTTTGTCCCCAAAACTGCTTGAAAACCCCCTTAATGCCTTTAATGTAATCATATGACTGTTTCATGTCATCTCTGTAAGACAGAGTTAAGGTGGGTTGGAAGTCACAAACTGTCACACTTATTGCCTTATGTTTTTATTTCTTTTAAGCATAACCTTAACCCGCAATTGCCTGGATTTAAAATGCTTGGTTTGAACAGAATTGCAACATCCACATAATTTCCTTTATCCTTAAGTTACTGGTCTAGCTGCTCAATTTTAACACCATTTCAACATTTTTTGGTTTAAAAGAGGTCTCTCACCCTTATGATTATGAAAAAAAAAAAAGCCTTGAAAACATGAATCAAGAGTAAGTGATTCCTGAAGCAAAGCCTGCAAACAGCATGAAGTAATAGATCTGGGCAGCATGTATTACCCCTGTTCATCTCAATGGCATGTTGACTTGGATGCTCAACGATGACAAGTTAATTATCAATATTATTAACTATGATACGTCTGGTTAAATCATATCTAGGATCACCACTTCCCTCCCACCCACTCAATTTATCCCCAGCCTGTCACATGCCAATCCACATGCTGCCTGTTGTAATTTGTACTCACTTAAAATTTTACTGCAGTCATCCCTGCTTTGCCTAAACTTGTTTTGTCACTACAGTAAGCCAATTCTTTTTGTCCCCAAAGACAAAATTTCTCTTGATTCATGTTTTCAAGGCTTTTTTTTTCCATAATCATAAGGGTGAGAGACCTCTTTTAAACCAAAAAATGTTGAAATGGTGTTAAAATTGAGCAGCTAGACCAGTAACTTAAGGATAAAGGAAATTATGTGGATGTTGCAATTCTGTTCAAACCAAGCATTTTAAATCCAGGCAATTGCGGGTTAAGGTTATGCTTAAAAGAAATAAAAACATAAGGCAATAAGTGTGACAGTTTGTGACTTCCAATTGACCTTAACGCTGCCTTACAGAGATGACATGAAATAGTCATGTGATTACATTAAAGGCATTAAGGGGGTTTTCAAGTAATTTTGGGGACAAAAAGAATCCAAAGACTTGCAGCCAGGGAGCAGCTATATTGAGAAGGAAGGGGGCATTTTTCCTGAGCTATTCATCTGACAATAACTTTGCTTATAAAGAAAAAACTCAGCATTATAAGGGGCTGGAACTTTAACTAAGATGTGTCAGGGAAGCATTAATAACGGTGTGGTCAGGGAGGTGTCACCTTCGCAGCACCTCTGGCAACATAGTGACATCCCAACCGTGCCTACTTTACAAGGTAAGCAAGGTCAAGATTGTTGGCAAACTCTTACTAGTCACAAGATTGTTGGCAAATGCCTACTAGTCACACTAGCCAATATGTTACATCCAAACAAGGAGCGTGGGCAACAAAACCCTGATGGTTTCTGCCTTCCTGGCTGCTGGGATATGAGTGAAGACATTTGACTGGAAGATATTTAAAAAATCAATTTACCTTGACTTTTATTGCACCCTCCTCTCCCCTTAGGAATATATGTGTGAGGTGGGAGTGGAGGTTTTCTTTAATGAAAACCAGCACAGCTGGGGTATAGGATAGAAGGGGAGGAGTTTTGTGTGGGGAGATGGGGAGGGAGGAGAGCAAGAGACCCATTGAAATCTTCTTCCAGGAACAGGAGCAGGCCAACCAGGTTAGGATAAAAAAGCACAGAGTTGAACATTCACTCAGAATTAAAATTCAAACCTGGAACTTTTCGGAGGATTGAAAAATGGTCGTTCCTTCAAAACAACCCTCCCGCCCATCCTGCCCGCTCTTCCCCCATGACATTTTCTCATTTCCTCAGCATTCTTGCATTTGCTGTCTTGGGCAGGGGTGCTGGAACAATTTTTATAGTGGGGGGTGCTGAGAGCCATTGAGCCAAACTGTAAATCCTGTTTATGATGAAAACCACTTCAACTCAGTGGGTGCTGCAGCACCTCCAGTTCCAGCACCTATGGGATTGGGGCAGGACCAGAAATAAAAGTTGTGTAAGGCCATCCTAGGGTGTTATGTAAGCCTAGAGACTGGGCTGAATTTGTTAAACTTTTTCAAGATTCAGTTATCTCCTGCTGGAACCCAGTCCTGAAGAGTACTTCCTAGTAGAATACTTTGCACTTCAGTAGTGCCTTCTTGGCTCTCAAAGCACGCTAATCACAGCATCCCTGCCTGAGTATCATCCCCACTTTATAACTAGAGCAACTGGGGCACAAAGGTTAAGGCCCAAATTTTCAAGTGTCCAATAATTTTGGGTGTCTCAAGTTTCCAGAAACCCATTCCAAAACTGATGTGAACAGATGCAGTAAGTGCTCAGCACTTGCGAAAATCAAGTGCTACATGCCCCAGAATGGGCACCCAAAACGAGTGAATGCTTTTGGTTTAAGTGATTTCCCTAAAACACACACACACACATTTGTGATACAGCAGGGAATAGAAAACCAGAGTCCTTACTCCAAGCCCTCTGCACTAATGGGCACTTATTCACTACAGCCCTGAGGTGGGAATATTGAGAATAATCCAAAATTTGAGGGGCTGGTTTGAGGAAATATTTTATATTTATATATTTAAACTATGGGCTATAAATAAAAGAAAACACAACAACATTTTATAAGTATCTGAAGTGTATAAAAGCCAAAGAGAGAAACTGAAGGGGAAAAAAAAGCTAAGAATGTGACTCTGAGGCATGTCTACACTACAGAGTTTTTTCAGAAAAAAACCCCGACTGTTTTTCCGAAAAAACTTCAATTATGTCCACACTGCAATCACATTCTTTCTCAAGAAAACTGAAGGAATGAAAGGGTTTTTCTTACATTGGTAAACCTTTTTCTATGAGGGAGAAGACTTTTTCTGAAAGAGCTCTTTCGGAAAAAGGCGTGTGTGGACGGGGAAGAGGGAGTTCTTAGGAAAGAAGAGGAAAGAGGAAAAAGCACAGGTGCCCTGGTGGCCATTCCGCCCATAGTAATCACAGCTTAAATGCGAGATAGCATCCATTCAGTCTGGACACTATCTTTCGAAAAATCAGATCGCTTTTTCAATGCGCTTTGGCAGTGTTAGACGCTTTCTTTCGGAAGCAGTTTTTTTTTGGAAGATCTCTTCCGGAAAAGCTTCTTCCGAAAGAAGCTTGCAGTCTAGACATAGCCTTAAGAGAGGAACATCTTGCTGAATCACAAGCCCTTTCTAACAGTGAGCTCTCTTTTGATTGAAATAGTTTCCCAAAGGAAGTGATGAAAGTTTTTTCTTAGAATAATTAAACGGAGACAGGAGAGTACACACTGTACACAGAGCAAGCTTACAGGTCAGGGCTTGACTAGATTAGTTTGCCCACCTTTAATTTCTATTATCCAATGTTATAATACTGCAGACCCAGAGGAAAGTGGAATGTACTCTGTCCTGTGTGTTAGGAAGACTCACCCATTAGTCACTGCCCAGCCAGCAGTCAGCACTTTCATTTTCAGTCAGGGAGTCCCCTGGGACCAATGAACTCAAGTGATATTTGAAAAGGTAAGAGAGAAAAGCAGAAGCACAGTCCGTGGCAGTTCTGCATTTGGAACTATTTGCATATACTCGAATGACCTTCTGAATCTCCCAGTCAGAGATGTGTTTTGGAGGGAATCAACTCACTACAACTAATTTAAGCTCCAATCCACTTAAAAGCAGCAACCGGCCTTTTTCTGACACCACTGAATTTTAGAGCCTTCAGCCTTCTTCCTGGCATTTACCAGTGTCACTCAGCTGTTAAAAGGTCCAGCACATATATCAATACAGCTTGTGAATGCGCAGCTCAGACAAAGACCTTGCATCATTAAATGCAAAACACGTCTACAAAACATGACACCACCACAACAAACTGAAAAGCTGAGAAGTCAGGAAATGCAAAAGTTAGTGGCTTTGAAGTAATATGAACTCACACACATGCACACTGGATCTGCTTGGATTTATACAGAATAGTTTAACTGGGTAATGGAAACTATTACACAGACAATGTACATAAGGTCTTCAGAATAACTCTGAGAGCACCTGATATGAACACTTGACTATGTAACTTAATACAAAATTTAGATGTGGTAATTACACAGTACATTTTTGTTTTTTTCTTAACATTTATTTAAGAAAATAGACCGAAGAGAGGGAAAGGAAAGTAAGTGTCCATAAACTATGGTCCCTACTAGACTTTCTAGCTCACTCTTTACATTTCTGGAAAATTTGGGATGTGAGGAGTGGCGCTGGAAGGAATCTGTTCTAACTTTTGCTGTGGATATTTTTGGCTGAATAAATTGTTTCTGCATCATTGGGTTCTGAGGAGACAGCAACTTATCCAAAAAGGCAAAAGAGAAAGGGGCAGTAGGAGGAAAAAACAGAAACTGAATTTGCATGGTTTGGCCACTTGGGCTCTGGCTGCTTCAGTGTAACATTTGCAATTTCCTCCTAGCAGTCTGCCCCGGTACAGCCCCTGGGCCTAAACCTATTGGGAAAGGCACAGAAACTTGCCACTGATGGACAAAGCGTCATTAGTAGCTGATGAAAAAACATTGCTGATGCCCACAGATCATACCTCCCGGTTTTATTTTTAATCTCGCCTGTCACTCCAACAGAAACGTAGCAAAGAGTGATCTCCTCCCTAAGCTCGCTATTGTTGCATGAGTTAGATAGGGGATTCCCAGCTCTTTTGAGTTGCTGGTGAGCAATCATTCTCTCATTGCTGAAGGAAGTGTTTTTCCCCGCTCTCCAATAACTCAGAAATGTTACAGGGATTTTCCTCAAAACTTTCAAAAAAAAAATTTACCTCTGGCCAGAGCCCAGGGGCCGGATCCTGAACTGAGATTCAGCCCCTTGGTACCACTCTGGGCAGGCAAAGAGGCTTCATCATCATTTTAAAGTGGTAGCAGGAGCTTCTGTCAGCAAGTAGAACTAGCCACCTGGCCTAAGGCTGGCTCCACTGGCTTTATGACACCTCCTCTTGTCTTCACCAACACGTGGGGTACATTGAGATCGGTCAGTATAGGAGTTCCTAAGGGTACGTCTACACTGCAGCACTAAGCAAGCCTCCCAGCCTGATCTGACACTCAAGTTAGTGTGCTAAAAATAGCAGAGTAGATGTTGCTGTACCAGTGGAGGCTTGGGTGTTTAGTGCCCACCGGCACGCCCGAAGGAGCTGCTACCAGCCAGCCTAACTTAGAATAGGTTTCAGGCTACTCTAAGTTACACTTGGACTTGAAGTGATCCTGGGAAGCCCTGAGGAGTTGAGGAAGCACAAAGGTGGCTTGAATCCACCTTTGCAACCCATCCTGGACCTATCCCTGATCCTGTGCTGAGTGGAGCATGCTGGAACCTGAGAACTGGGACCCACTCATGAAAAACATCAGCCACAAAGCAAAAATGTTCAGAAAGTTATGAGCATTTGGAAAGATGGTGTTGTAGCAAAAGCCTTGTGGTTACCATATCTATAGGTGTCATTGATAAGTGACTGCTACAGCGTGCGGGTGCATGCACACACACGTACACACACACAGTGCAATAATTGGAGCTAAAGGCTGTAGTGGAAAAATATTGCTCTACAGGCTAAAGGAGAGAACAAAAATAGCTTCAAGAATTATTACCCACTTCAGGTCATGTTATTCATCTCAAGAGGCAACGAACAGACTTCTTCTAATGGGTGATACCCGTTTAGATTTTATTATACAACAATCTGTTTCCCAACTATGGTGCAGCTTTAGTTAACTGCTGGAAAGGGTCCTGAATTTTACAACACAGGCTCAGAACACTTTCGTTATATTTGTCACAATAAAATAATGACTACCATTCATTCTTCTAGAGTTCCCATCACCATGATATCTCCCTGATGTCCTTTAGACCTTAATCCATACATCATACGGTAGGGTATGTAGCAAAACTTCTATTTTGAAAAAGAGTTTAAGGCTCAAAAGTAGCCACTAACTTTGAGTGCCCAACTTGATGGTATCTTGATTTGGACCATTCAAATTGAAGCATCTAAAAACCAGCCCACCCACTTTTGAAAGTTTTGGCTTCCATAATTTACTTAAAATCACCTAGCAGGTCAAAGGCAGAGCAGTTAAGAGAATCCATATCTCCCAGTCTTGTGCCATAGTAAAACTTTCCCATATATAGGAGAAGGTCATGAATTTGGGATGATCACATCCTAATGAGTGAGTTAGGAGATCAGCTGCTACAAGCCCCAAGAAAATCTTTATAACCATGCCATGGTGTATTCTGTATATGCCACCTAAGTATTTGTGTTAGTGTAGCACATAGGAAGTCCAGTGATAAACCAAGCTCCTACTGTGCTAAGCACTGTACATACATAGAAACAAAGTATATATTGTACAGAAAAGTTAACAGAGAAATGTTCCAGACAGATTTAAAAATGCAGATGAGTATTGTTTTCCATATAACTCTGCCTATAAATAACGTAGACTTCCTGATGCTATCATGTTATGGGCTCAGAGAGGAGAAAAAATTATAACCATTACATTGTGAAATCTCCAAAGCTTTTCTCTGCCTGTTAATGTCATGGTGTTCAAAGTGAGCATCTACTATGATTAGAAACAAAAGCATCATCCCTTTCCAAAGAACAGTCCCTGGCTTTCTAATGGGATAAAGCTCCTGTTTCTATTGATCAGCCCTTAAATCTGTCACTGGTGAAGGCTGAATGTTGTCTTTCCTGGGCCTACTGTACTTTTGGGGAGAAACATCACATTGCTCATGAGTAATACGGCCTCCTCATACACACACACTTATACACAACCACAGATTAGTTTAGTCTGGCATAGCATTACAGCATGAATGTGGATGGATGCAGTATGCACAAATGCATGTAGTTTAGTTATGACATGTTTTATATGTAGAGGTGTAGGAAAGGGCCAGAGAATAAAAGCCCTGAAAATGTGGACGTTTACTTTACAGGGGTCTATGTTTTTATTTCCATGTGACATTCCCTAAGTTTTGCTTTGAGTTTCAGGTTTGAATTTAGAATATTACAGTGAAACACAGTGGAAATGACAACGTTTTTCCCCATTTCACAACACGACCATGAAAAACTCAGAATTTTGCATTTCTATGCAAAGCCACAAGTCGGCACAGATTTGCTCCAAAATGGCATTAACTACATGGAAACTCCCAACAAGTCTGATATTTCAAATCTGTAAGGGGTCCATGCTCAGGAGAACCGTGTGCACTTTCAGGTTTTCATGTTAACATTTCCCACATCTGTGAGAACTGATCTCAAAAGCCTACTAAAGTCAATGAAAGTCATTCTGTTAACATCAGTAATCCTTGCAGAGGGCATGGGGGCAGGATATATAACTCTGTCCCAAGACCAGTAATTTAGGGGAATGGGGGAAGGGAGGATAAAGGGAGCAGTTGCCCTGGGGCCCGGTGATTCAAAGGGGCCCAGGGCTCCCAGCCACCACTTCTGCTACTGCAACCAGCAGTGGCAACCAGAGCAGTGGCAACCATTGCCGCTGGAGGACTGCCCCACACTCTCCAGGCGGCTTGGGGGAGGCACTGCACTCCAGGCGGCTCTGAGGAGTGGTGGGGGGGAGTGCAGCGGCGCGCTCCAGTTGGCACTGAGGGCTGGCTGCCCGCAACCTTGCTCCTTTCGGGACCATGGAGTCAGCCCCTCCCCCATCTTGCCCAAGGGCCCATGAAAGTTGTCAGCACCCCTGAGGTGAATTGTTTATTGTGCGGTTTTGCAATTACCAGTTTAATGTGTATTTCCCAGAGGAGAAACTACCTGTTTCCATTTCTGCCTCTCCTGGGAGCTTAAAAGCTCTTCTGTCACAGGAGCTCTGAATCAGCCCCTCCCCTTGCATTTCAGGGAAGACTGGACAGGACAGGTCTCCCTTCAGGGCCTGTCAGTGCCGCTGCTTCAATGACTGGAAAGAGTACTGCTGAATATAGAGAGAACACCCACCCACCCGCCCATACATCCTGCCTGTCCTTGGGAGTACAGCTGGCTCTCAGCTTTGTGTGGTGGCCCTGTGAAAAGTAGTACCGGCTTCAGCCCCTCTCTGCCCCAACCCCAGCCTTGGACCTGGCCCATTCCTATAAGTGTGTGTGTGTAGCTACATCCCCTTCTGCCAGCCTCTCGTACTCACTCTGGCAGTGGGGAATTCCCTTTTCTGCTGTGGGATGCAGGCCCTGCACTGATGGCGCCTGGCTATGGAATTGAGAATGTTCTTCTAGACAGCAACTCATGGGTGTGGGGAGTGCAGGGCCACATATAGGCACATAGGACATAAACTTATAGTTGGAGATGCCCCGAGGAGTTAGAGCAGGATCAGAAATCCAGCTCTTGTGTAGTCATGTGGCATATTAGCCCTACTCCGGGTCACCAGAGCTCTCCCCAGCATGCTGATATTTCTATCAAATTTTAGTGCCCACGAAAGGCAACATCCTGGAGGCTGCAGCCCTCTCTGTCCCCAGAACATGCAGCAGCAGCACCTCACGCTTCTGCCGCAATGCTCCTCCCCAGCCTAGTGTGGACAAGAGGGAATCAAGGCTCCAGGGATACAAATGGAACTGGACTCATCGGCTTACCTAGAATAGTGAAGTGTAGCACAAAGAGCCCCCACCAGAGCCACCTCTTTAACGCCAGTCCAGACAGCATCTGTTCAGTGCTAGCCGTAACCACCATTTTCTTAGAACTCCTCAGATGAAAAAGACGGAGGAAAGAAAAGGAGGGGAACAAGCAGGAATTGACGAGTTAATAACTGAAGCCTTGAATTGACCGGAAATCTTAATTCTTTGGATGAGTGATATGCCAGATAGCACGTCTACAGCATTCATCCTCCAGTTGGATCCCATGACATTTTACAGACACTTGCAATTAAGCCTCAGTCTCAACACACTATTCACCCTTCTATGAGCTTCCTTCTGGACTGGATGCTCTCCTGCACTTGGGAAATTCTAATTGTGTTATCAAAGGTTAATTCTGGGGGCTATGGAGGTTATTCTGAAGGAAAGGTTAAGGGATTTTCCCAAGGTCCTGGCCACTCACCAGTGGCAGATTTGGCAATCCAGCCCAGGAATTCCAATGCCTAAATCCTCTGGTATATACACAAAACACATTGATCCCAATTTTCAGGGCACAAAGGTCCTGATTGTTATAAATTCAGGAGGTTGGACTGGCTTTAAGACTTTGTGCCTCTCCTTACCATTCTGAGTTGGCCAGGAGCCTAGAATAGCCTCAGGACTTCCCCTGACTACACCCTGCTGCCTATGACCAGTGTTTGGGGAGTGAATTCCATGCAGGAGAGCTGCTGGATTTCTAGCTCAAGAGAAAGCTGTTTACTGAAGAGGCAAGGCACCGGCAACAACAGCAGGGTCTGCTTCCCCCTGGCAGCGCTAGTGTCCTTAAGCCTACTTCCTCCCCTTCTCCCTCAGCTCGTAACAGACTCCTTTTAAAAATCACCTGCTCTTTGAGCAGCTCAGAGGTTTGCTTTCCAGCATGTCAGGTTTCTGACCAATTTTAGGATGACACATGTTTGACTGCCAGCAACCCACACAACCCAAAATTTACCAGGAATGGGTCAAGCAGCCAAGAAGTAGTGATCTGTTAGCAAAGGGCCAAATCACTCCAATAGAAGCTGTCAGAGTCACCCGCAGCAAGGCAGAACCCGAGAGCACTCACTTGTATTCTAGGGGCTCCTTCTCCCTCGTGCTGTGAAATCTGGATAGTCCTCAGCTGGCCACGTCCCCTGTGTTGCAGTGCTCAAAGCAGCTCATTCTCAGTCAGCCATGCACAGTGAAAGAGCAGAGCGTGTGCGTGTGGAGCTTAACTTTATACAGAAAAAAAGAAAGGTTTCCACCCCCACAACTTCCCCTTTTGATTAAGAATCAAAACTTTCTGACCCTGCGTACTCCATCCCGCCCATCCTGACGTCCCCACATTACTTGGAAACGGCTGTTATGAAGGCTAAGGGACCAACTCGACAGGCTGCGTTGAGGGTTCCAATAGAGCAGCAGTCTGGTATAGCCACATGCAGTAGCTTTTCCGCAGCCACACAGAACAGGAAACATTTTTTCATAATGATCTAAGATTGGACCAAAACATGTTAATGTGCACACTTCTCTGGAATCAACAGCCCTGCTTGGTCACCTCCAATTCCATTCCTTCTTCCCTCTCCCACCCGCTGGCATCACCCAGCACTCTCACCTTACTGTTCCCTTCCTTTTTATCTGCACCTCAGCTGTGCACCAGTCATTTTGCTTCTCACTACGTTTGGAACAATCTCTCACTACTTCTCCCAATCCCCTTCCATGAATGATATGTACATTCATAAATAATGAGTAGTCCTGTGGCAGCTTAGAAACTGAGGCTGTGTCTAGACTACAAAGACAAATCAGAAAAAGATACATATCTTTTTCCGATTTACTTCCAAAAGAGGCTTTTCCAACATTTGGCCAGTCTACACGGGACCAAATGTCGGAAAACCTCCGTCTTTCGGAACAACCCTTCTTCCTCATAAAATGAGGTTTACAGGGATGCCGACAAAATGTGTCTGCTTTTCCGACATTTTTTTCGGAAAAGTGGATGCATTCCTTGGATGTGGCAGAGCTTTTCCAGGATACGTCCGGTATCCTGGAAAAGCTCTGTAGTCTAAAGGTACCCTAACAAAAATATAATATATTATATATATTATAAATATTATATATATTGTTGTTAGTCTCTAAGGTGCCACAGAACTACGCATTGTTTTTAAAGTTACAGACTAACACAGCTACCCTGCTGAGACTCTTGTACATTGATGTTTGTTGATCTAACATCAGTGAGGTGTCCATGCCATCCTGTGAATGAAACATTGCCCTGCATTTTGCCTGGTTTAGACACACATCATGTGAGGGGCTAAGCGCCTTCTGAGAGGACCTGAGCACACAACTCTAGAGCTGGGCAGTTTTTTGTATGAACCTTTTTTCCACAAAAAACAAAATAAAATGATAAAATAAAACACATTAAGTGACACCAAATTGTTTAGCAAATGTCTGTTGCTTTTGCCAAACTGTTTCAACTGGGAGAGAAGGTGGTCAGAAAAAAAAGTTTTGTTTTAACATGTTTTAAAATGAAATATTTTGATTTTGGGGGGTAAAAACTAAGTTTGCATTTTAAAAAATTGTAATGGTCAAAATTGAAACAAAACATTCTGATTTGGTCGAAATGGAACATTCAGCACTCAATAATATTTTTTAACATGCCTTTTTTTTTTTACTTGAAACAGATTTTTCCCCATTTTTCAAAATTGCCAGCAAAACACATAAATCTTTTTTCATTCACCTCTAGACAAATGCCATTGGCTTCAGTGACAGCTCAGGGCACCAGGCAGAGATGCTCAGAGCCTCACAGAATCAGATGCTCTTCAAGGCAGGGATCTTCCCTCCTTATTTGTTTTGTGGCCTGTATCTTTACATCCCTGTGAAAATAATGCATTATCCATTAATCCTTAATAACAATAGCTATAACACAAACAAATTAAGAATGAACAGCAAGCCTGATTCACCACTGTGTTGCTCCAATTTTAACTCTGGGCAACCTTTTGATTTCTGTGGCCTTACAGCAGCACAGAACTGGAGTAAGAGGGGGTGAACTGGACCCACTGTATTGTAAACAAATCAATTCTACTTTTATAGCTCATAGCTGGCTACATGCCAGCTCTATATGGAAGTCAGATGTTTGACTGGGAACAATACACAACTATTCTGGAATCAGGTAGCTAAAGTTGTATGGAGGAGCTTGGCATCAAAGCAAACAACCACAAACTAAGAATTAATTAGGACTATTTATCTGGTCATTGGTGACTTTCTAGTGCATGTGTTTCATTGATTAGTTTCTTTTCCTTTTTTCTCCCATGTAAATTTGCATTCTACCTATGGATTATCATCATGATACATAAATACTGTTTGTAAGAACAAAGATCAGAAATACATTCATGGAACTTCAGCGGAAGAACAGAAATACTAAAATAGCATTGCCAAAATGTGGCTATTTTGAGTACCAAGTTACTCCCCTAACCACAAAACCATCCTCTTTCCCTTTGTGTATCCAGTATCACCATGCATGTCTATGACAGCCCTCCAGTATAACCACACACACCAGTTCATGTTTTTTTGCCCTCAAGACTTGAAGGCATCTTTCAAAATGGTGTCATTTTGAAAAGTGACATAGTATGATAGTCACAGCATACAGAGAGAGGGGTCAGACATAGGGTTGCCAACTCTCCAGTATTGTTCTGGTATTCTCCAGGAATTAAAGATTAATCTTTAATTAAAAATTATGTCATGTGATAAAACCTCCAGGAATATATCCAGACAAACTTGGCAACTTTAGTCAGATGGAAATAAAACACTGCTGAAAGGTTACAACATAACACTATTTTACTACTTAGAATTCAAAACAATACCACACACAAGAACCCAAAACCAGAGGGAGCCAAAGCAGGCTGCTCCCTGAAACAGAGATGCACTTGTTATCTCACTTTACTATAGGCATCTGTCTGCAGACTGTCTGCTGCTAGAGTGCTATGACAAATCATATCCTTTCTAAGGCTATGTTCACACTGCAGAGCTTTTCCAAGATTCCGGAGGTAAGGGAGCTGTCTAAGGCTATGTCGAGACCGCATAGTTATATCCGAAAAAGATACGCAAATTGCGAACTGCAATCCAAGGAACGCGTCCGCTTTTTTGGAACAGTTTCCGAAAAAACAGATGCATTCTTTCAGCATCTCTGTATTCCTCATTGTATGAGAAATAAGGGATGTTCCGAAAGAGGAGGTTTTTCCTAAATTTGGTCCCGTGTAGATGGGCCAAATTTTGAAAAGTTTCTTCTGAAAAAAAAGCAGAAAAAGATACGCAAACTGCGGTTCACAATTTGCGTATCTTTTTCTGATATAACTATGCAGTCTAGACATAGCCTTAGACAGCTCCCTTACCTGCAAATGGGACCAAGAAAAATATCTAGTAATTTAAAGTGATATTTTACATTTTTAATACAGTGCTCAACACATTACACATCAGCTTTTCAGGGAGACCTCAGTTCCCAAGTCAATTAGGCACTTGGAAATTTGATTCTGAGACTAAGCACACACCCTGTATGATAATATGGTACTGGCAAATCTTTTTGAGCTGTAAAGAGTATTTTCTCACTTTCATTTTAAATTCAAATGATTAAAAATAGTTTTGCTTTTACTATATTAAAATTAAGAAGAAATTCCAGTCAATGAATGCAGATGCTGTGGTAGTTACTTAGGGCTCAAGAGTGCCTTGAGAAATGCATGGCTAGTCTCCACCAGTCCGCAGAGAGGATGACTGTACTTGTGAAGCCATGGCCCTCTTGCAGAAGGTGCTACAACAGCCAGCAGGTATCTGGGAGGGCAGGATTGTTAGGTGCATAGGAGATGTAGCTAAAAATTTCACCCTGTGAAGAGGTGTGATACTAATGGCTGTGCCTTTAAGGACTGAGTTTCCCATACACAAAGTCTGTTTTGTTTTGGCCAAAATGGAACATTCCGTTCTAGATTTTTTTTTTTAATTTTTAACATGCCAACATTTTTGATTAACAGATTTTTTCTCCCATTTTTCAAAATTGCCAGCAAATCACATAATTCTTATTTCACCCAGCTCTAGACAAATGCTGTTGGCTTCAGTGACAGCTCAGGACACCAGGCAGAGCTGTTCAGAGCCTCACAGAAGCCAGCTGGAATCAAACAGTTGCCGCTTCCTTGAGCATTCAGTGTCCCCTGAGCACCGGGAATAATGAGAACTAAGAAAAGATCCCGAGTGGAAGAAAGAAGCAGTTAAAAGCTCCATCCAGCAGAGATGAAACCCTGGAGATGTGGAAGACATCTGGACATGGTTTAAACAGCATTTCTCCCTGTGAGTGCTAGGAAAAATAGAGAGAGGTGGAAAGTAGCCGTATTTCTGACAAAAGCAGGTTCTGAAACATTTGATGTATTCTGAAGTGTCGAATTAATTGAGGCAGAGGAAACTAGCAACTATGATAGGTAAGGTCCCATTGGAATAAAGACTAAGGAAAAACAACTGAAGAGAGTTGGCAGTTTTTAAAAGGGACTTTATTAAGGGCCCAAAAGCAAACTATTCCGCTGCATGGGAAAGATAGGAAGTATGGCAGGAGACCACCTTGGATCAGCTGGGAGATCTTACATGATCTAAAAATCAAAAAGGAGTAGTATAAAAAGTGGAAACTAGGTCAAATTACGAAGGGTGAATATAAGCACATAACACAGGTATGCAGGGGCATGATTAGAAAGGCAAAGGCACAAAACAAGCTAAATCTAGTTAGGGGCGTAAAGAGTGACAAGAAGATGTTCTACAAGTATATTAGGAGCAAGAGGAAGACCAAGAACAGGGTAGGCCCATTGTTCAGTGAAGAGGGAGCAACAATAAGAGAAAATTTGGAAATGGCAGAGGTGCTTAATGACTTCTTTGTTTTGGCTTTCATCAAGAAGATAGATGTTGTTAGGATGCCTAACATAGAGAATGCTAGTGGAAATAGGATAGGTTTAGAAGTTAAAATAAAAGAACAAGTTAAAAATTACTTAGAAAAGTTAGATGTCTGCAAGTCCCCAGGGCCTGACAAAATGCATCCTAGAATACTCAAGGAGCTGATAGAGGAGGTATCTGAGCCTTTAGCTATCATTTTTTAAAAATCATTGAAGTCGGAAAAGATTCCAGAAGACTGGAAAAGGGCAGCTATAGTGCCCAGCTATAAAAAGGGAAATAAGAACAACCCAGGAAACTACAGACCAGTCAGTTTAACTTCCGTGCCAGGGAAGATAATGGAACAAGTAATTAAGGAATCCATCTGCAAACATCTAGAAGATAATAAGGTAACATCCAGCATGGATCTGTAAAGAACAAATCATGTCAAACCAATCTGATAGCTTTCTTTGATAGGATATCAAGGCTTGTGGATAAGGGAGAAGCGGTGGACGTGTTATACCTAGACTTTAGTAAAGCATTTGACATGGTCTTGCATGATCTTCTTATCAATAAACTAGGGAAAAGCAACCTAGATAGAGCTACTATACGGTGGGTGCATAACTGGCTAGATAACCATTCTCTGAGATTAGTTATTAGAAGTGGGCTGTGCCCACAAAAGCTCATGATACCATCTACATGTTTTGTTAGTCTATAAAGTGCTACCAGACCATTTGTTGTTTTTTAATGGCTCACAATCATGCTAGAAGGGCATAAAAGTGGGGTTCCACAGGGGTCTGTTTTGGGATCAGTTCTGTTCAATATCTTCATCAACGATTTAGATGATGGCATAGAGAATACGATTATTAAGTTTGCAGATGATACCAAGCTGGGAGGTATTGCATGTGCTTTGGAGGATAGAGTCAAAATTCAAAATGATTTGGACAAACTAGAGAAATGGTCTGAGGTTAACAGGATGAAGTTTAATAAGGACAAATGCAAAGTACTCCACTTAGGAAGGAACAATCACTTTCACACATGGGAAGTGATTGTCTAGGAAGGAGTACTTTTGAAAGGAATTTAGGGGTCATAGTGGACGACAAGTTAAACACGAGTCAACAGTGTGACACTGTTGCAAAAAAAGGAAACATGATTCTGGGATGCATTAAAAGGAGTGTTGCAAGCAAGACCCAAGAAGTCATTCTTCTGCTCTCCTCTGTGGGCCTCAGTTGGAGTACTGGGTCAAGTTATGAGCACCACATTTCAAGAAATATGTGGAGAAATTGGAGAAGGTCCAGAGAAGAGAAACAAAAATGATTGAACGTCTAGAAAACATGACCTATGAGGGAAGATTGAAAGAACTGGGCTTTAGTTTAGAAAAGAGAAGACTGAGAGGGGACGTGATAGCGGTTTTCAGGTATCTAAAAGGGTGTTACAAGGAAGAGGGAGAAAAATTGTTCTCCTTGGCCTCCGAGGATAGGACAAGAAGCAATGGGCTTAAACTGCAGCCAGGGAGGTTTAGGTTGGACATTAGGAAAGCTTCCTGTCAGGGTGGTTAAACAGTGGAATAAATTTCCGAGGGGGGATTGTGGAAGCTCTATCACTGTAGATATTTAAGAGCAGGTTAGATAGACACCTGTCACAGATGATCTAGTGCTTGGTCCTGCCGTAAGGGCAGGGGACTGGATTTGATGATCTCTTGAGGTCCCTTCCAGTTCTATGATTCTATGAATACAGTGACCATATTTTCTGAACCAAAAAATGGGGACACATTGGTCATGCCCACTGACCTCATTAGTCTAGCTCCCTGGACCCTTAGGCCCCACCCACCTGGGGGCAGTACTTCCAGGGTCAGGATGGACAGATGACCAGAAGTAAATGGTGTCATGACCCCTCTAAGAACTTCTCCCACTGTCCTCTACCAGTAGTGATGGGTTTGGGCCCCATAGCATCCTCCCCCATGCAACTACACTGCAATAGCATTAACCTAGGGTCCTGTAACACTGCAGTGCTAGGGGGTCTAACTTCAATTCAAGATGAGATCCAGGATCCGAGACCTATTACTTTACAGTGTAGATGCAGTCCCATTTGACTCAGGGCCTGGGAGTCATCCAGAACTATCCCACAATTACATGGGACAACTTCCTTAGTCCTCTTAATGGAAGGTGCTTACCAGTCCCAATTAACTGGTAATCAGAGGGGGATGAAGCAGTATCCCACCTGCCGGTGGCAGGGGGCTGCTCCAGCCCTACAGAGGACCTGCTGCAGACAAGGGTTGCTCTCATCTAGAGCAGCCCCTGTCTGTGCGGGACGCAGGGGTCCCGCAGGCAGAGACTGCACCCGTGTCCAGAGCAGCCTCTCTCCATGGAGAGTTCAGCCTGCTTTGGACAGGAGCTGCTCCAGAAGGGGCGGGGAGCTGGCGGCAGCCCCAGTGTGACCTAACATTAACCAGTTAACTGAGTAATGGGAATCTACATCCCTAATGAGACATACTGCAACTGCATTTTTTGAAGTTACTGCAAAACCGTCAAGTGCCCTCCATTTCCACAAGCCAGAATGACAATAATGAACTAATCATGACAATTACAGGATGGAGAAGACCATGTCACTAACCCTCACCACCACTGCTTGAAAAGTACATTTCCCATGGAGGTCAATGGGGCTGGGCTATTTTATATGTAAAGCTACTGAGAAATGTATATGTCAATACCAGGATGGCACTGCCTATATTATGAAAATAATACCTAATAATAATTGCCAAATGAGACCACTTCCCAACCTGCTTACAAAGGGCCTGATCCAATTTAAACTTTAAGCTAGGATTGGGCCCAAAGCAATCTGTTGATATAAGCCAAGCAAATCCAGTTGACATTTAGTCATACTTCAAAAATATAAGGGACCAATCAATAAACGCCCCACTGGTTGGTAGAGGTGATCTTTGAAGAAAATTGGAGAGACTTTGAATTTACTTCTCCTGACAGCAGCACTTTCTCTCACTGGATGTGGGGTCTTTAGCATAGGTTTCACTTTGTGTGTCAGAATAACTCAGAAATGCGTTGTCACAGCTAACTCCATTCAGATCTAGGCAACGTGCAGTCCAAAGCCAGAAGAACAAATCCTTTGAAACTAGAAATCAACACATCTAACCTCTTCACAGAGCTCACAAAGGGCTTGTTTACCCAGACACACAAGTCACGACAATCCTCTTTGGAGAGAGACAATACCTCCTGCCTCTCTGTGGACATGCCAAGTGTTTTCACGTGGCACCTTAACACTGTTTTAATCTCAGCTGCTTGGATGAGGAAGACTCACAAAGACTCTGTCCATCATCCACACCAGAGTGACATGGTGATTTCACTGCCGTGGTAACAGACCTGAAATCTCTGTGGGCTCTTAGGGTGTGTCTAAACTACACCCCTCTGCTGACAGAGGGATGTAGATTAGGCACATTGCTATTGCAAATGAAGCGGGGATTTAAATATCCCGCACTTCATTTGAATAGAAATAGCCGCTGCGGCACTTTGCTGGCAAAAAGCAGCAGTCTAGATGGGGATCGGTTGACAAGGAAAGCCTTTTCCGACTGATCCCTTATGCCTCGTGCAACGAGATATACAGGATCGGTAGGAAAAGGCTTTCCTTGTCGACCCGATCCCTGTCTAGACTGCCGCTTTTTGCTGGCAAAGAGTTGCGTTGGCAAAAAGCGACGGCCATTTCTATTCAAATGAAGAGCGGGATATTTAAATCCCTGCTTCATTTGCAATAGCAATGTGCCTAATCTACATCCCTCTGTCGGCAGAGGGGTGTAGTTTAGACACACCCTTATGGAGCAGCAGGGAGCCTGAAGCGGTCTCTTATGCCGGAGGTGCCTGTATTTAAATGGTTCTCAAACTTTTAACCCATGAACCACCTAGCTCAATGTAAACATTTCCTCAGACCACCAGTTGCTAATGGAAACTCACTGTTAATTACATAATAACGCCCGAGCCATTTTACTAGTGCTGCAGCTAGGGAGAATTGTTTAATTTAAATTATTAAACAGATTAAGCGTTATAACTTTCTCGTGTTAGTTTATCAAACTTCATTATAAATAAAGTAAAATATTAATTTATGTCCAACACAAAAGGTTTCAATGTTTTCTTTATTTATGGCAGGGGTGAGGAACCTTTTTTGGGTCGGAGGCCACTGACCCACAGAAATATCAGTTGGGGACCACACAAGCAAGAAACAAAAAAACTCCTCCCAAAACCCCCAACCCTCACTGATGTAGCCCCCTACTGAGACACCTCACTCCTCTGGTGCTCCATGGGGGAAGGAGAAGGGACAGGGAGACTGAGGTTCAGGGCTTCCTATAGGCCAGATTTAATATTCTAGTGGATTTTATGGACCCCCTTAGGTTCTGGGGTGGGGACAAAATTGAGGGGTTCAGTGTGTGGGACAGGGCTACTAGTGAGTGGAATAGGGATGAGGTGCAGGATCTGGGAGCAAGGTGGGGTGCAGAAGGGGAAGAGGTTGCAAGATCAGGGTGGGAGGTGGGGTGCAGAAGCAGGCTGGGGGTAGTGTGTTTAGCAAGGGGGAGGGAGCAGGAGCAAGGGAGCTTGCAGTGTGTGGCCAGGAGGGAGGGTGCAGAAGCAAAGGTGGATTCAGGAGCAGGGTTGGGATAGGGTGTCTGGCCAAAGGGGAGGGTGCAGGAGGGGACTTGGAGGGATTTTTCTGGACCAGGGTGGGTCATTTCAGGCCCCCTGCTTCCATCACCCCCCACTGGGCTTCCTGGCTCCCCCCAGTTCCCGTAGCCCAGCTGAGCCATGCACCGATTCCTGGTGCCTCCCCCGCCCCAGTAGCCCAGCTGAGCCATGTGCCGTTTCTCTGAGCCTCCTTCCCCCTGCAGTCCAGCTGAGCCACGTGCTGGTTCCCTGCACCCCTCCCTTGTAAATGACTTGCTTTCGCACTTCCAACAGGCACCGCCTCTTACTGCTCCTATTGGCTGGATTTCTGAGCAGCAGGCAAAGCCTGCAGGAAGTGTCCCTGACTCCTGTTTCCTCAGCCAAGGGAGGGGAAGGGGGAAGGGAAACAGCAGTGCACAGCTGCTTCTAGCTGCATTTGGAGTCTCGGGGCTTTTGGGGACATTTCAGTGCTTCATGGGAACACTGGGACAAGAGATTAACAATCGGGACTGTCCCTGATAATTGGGGAGGGATGGTCAGCGTAACTATGAAACTGTTACAGACATTTGAGGAGTAACTGCACTCCACATAAAATGAAAGAGCTGAGAGATGTTTTTAAACAAAGTATAACAGGGAGGTGAAACCATAGCAGAAATTTTAGAGCAGAGCCCTTCATCAGGAGACCAGCTTGCAATTCAAATCTGAACAAAAGTGTCAGAGAGACACTATTAGGCGAGCCAGAATTAACCCTTCATAGGGCGATTAGAAGCTGCCAAGCACAGGATGTCACCCCATGCTGAATGAAGCTCATGGAGGGTGGGGAGTGCTCTGACATTCCAGACAAGACCGAGAATCCAAAATATCATAGGAAAATGAGTTGTGAGGCAGACGGGCATGTGGAACCCAAACTCGGCCTCCAGCAAAAACCGCACAGGGAACTGCACATGCTGTGGCCACCAACATAAGCTAGGACAATGCCCAACACATGGGAAAAGATGCAAGAGCTTAATGGACATCGTCATTTTGGAAAAGTATGCATGCAAGCGGCAGCAGAGCATGCAGTTTGGAAAAGAGCATGACAACGGTACAGCTGGCCCAGAAGAATGCTTCCTGGGAACAGCTGACGACATTGCAAAAGAAGATGATTGGACTATCAGCCTGAAAGCAAAGGCACGTTGATTTTAAGGTGGACACTAGTGCACACAAAACAATGTTATTAATACTAAAAGAAAAGCCACAGGCATTGGAGTATACATGGATAAAACTCAGGCTTACGGTTGTGTGCTTATCCCTCCCCCCCAAAGTTGTGTGTGAATTAAGCACATGGGTAAATAAACTGGAAAAGATATAATTTGTAATAGTTCCAGGCACATGCACACCCATCACTGAGTTACAAATGTGTCATGCACTGGTCTCATCAAGGGAGAGCATTCTTTGGCGGGGCAAGCGACCCAAACAATACAGCAACAGTTTGAGGACCTCTTCCAAGGGAGAGGGAAGCAACACAGCACTGAACAGAGCTGAAAGAGCCCAACTATCCCACAATGCGTGCCCGTAAGAATTTTTCCCTTGATGTAAGCCAGAGGCAGAAGGAAGAGTTGGATGGGCTCAATGCTCTGGGAATCCTCCAATGACGAGAACCACCAACAGAGTGGCTAACATTTGGTCATTGCAGAAAAAACAGACAGAAACTTTCGCTTATGGATAGACCACAGGAATTCAATATGTCAGAAGGGAACATTTTCCACTATCTTCTCGGGGTGGGGAACCTATAGCCGAGGGTAGAGATGCAATAGTGCAGCCAATTAACCAATTAACTGATAAGCAAATCTTATAGGTTAATGCTTTAGACTACATGCATCCCTCCAGCCCAGCCCCCCGCCCCAGTAAATGTTTTAGCAGGCTAGCCAGCAGCCTGGCTCAGTCCTGGCTCATGCCTGGCCTGGGACCTACCCCTGTTGCAGCTCTGCATTTAAAGTGTATTAAGAGCCAGGCAGCCAGGCAGCCTGGCTCAGTTCCAGCTTGTGCTGGGTCTGGGAGCTCAGCCCCAGCCCTGGATAGGGGCTGCTGCCAGATACAGAGCCAGCAGCAGGGAATAGTGGGGGGCTCCTTGGAAGTGGGGCACACTGGCTGCCGGCCCCATGCCCGGGGACTATAGAATAGTCTAGTAACTAAGTCCTTAGTTCGGATTAACTGTTACTCCTCATGGAATGAGGTGTAACAGTTAATCCGAACTAAGGACTTAGTTCGGATTAACTTTAAACTGCCGCGTGTAGCCGCGGGCAGTTCGTTCAAACTAAGGGGGATTTAAAAATGGCGGCTGGCCGGGAACATGCAAATAAAGCCCGGGATATTTAAATCCCGGGCGTCATTTGCAACTCCGGTTGCCTGATTTGCCTACCTAGCTCAAATTAATGAGCTAGTGTAGACATACCCTCAATGATGGAGCAATTACATGGGAGGAGGCTCTGATACATCGGCAGGATTCTGGCAGGTGGCCACAGAAAAAACATACATGTGCCCATTCAACACCCTGTTTGGCAAATTTTGTTTTTGCAGCCTCCCATTTGGGTTTGGGTTTTTACACAAATGATATTTTGATCTGGGAAAAAACAGTAGAGAAGCATCACCAGAGATGCTGATCTGCTTTGGAAAGAACCTCAGCTACTGGGCTACAGCAAAACATACAAATGTAAATTCCATATCACAGAAATCACATAGCTAGGTGGGGGGAGAAGTTCAGACAGCAAGATGTACAGGTAGATTACTTGTAAGGCTGAGACACCTACACACCTGCCCTGCCAGAGAACAAAGGGGGACCAAATTTCCCGGAAATGATGAGCTATGTTGGGAAATTTGAGATTCAGCTAGCTGTCTGAACCAGCAAGCTGAGAATGCTACTGTGCCAAGACATCCAGTGAACATGAAATGCACATCTTAATAGAGAATTTAGCAAACAGAAAGAGATAGTTAAAGCAGTCCCAGCCCAGAGGTACTGTGACAGCAAGAGCAAAACTAGGTTGGCCAGAGACCACACTAAGGAGGGTATTGGCTTAGTTCTGTTATGCATCATGACTATTGAGTGCCAGTATGCTTAAACAGAGAAGGAGACTTTGGCTTCAGCCCATAGGTGGGAAAAATTTCATGTCTTTATTTATGGCAGGGCACCAGGGGGAAGGAGCGGGTTGGGGCAATGTCAGCTAAAAATAATGAGATTTTATTGTCATTGCTGAAAGGGGCCTGGCAACAATATTCCCTCTAATTTTCTCCATCCATGTGTGGAATAAATGTTGTTATGCACACCAAGCCATGTGCAGATGTGCACCACCAATAGAAACACATGTTGCCAGTTGTGGGCACTGTTGGCACTCTGCTAATCTGCTGGGCAGCGTTTGAATCTCTCCTGGGTGGCCACCCAAGTGTTCATCTTATAGGGAACTCTGCCTGGCAGCCCTCCCCCCTTCCCAAGAATAAGAGATTATTTTTTCATCTGCAAATAGATGATTTGCAAAGTGAACACAAACTTGGGAGACACGTGGTAGTCACAAATATACTCTCTAGAGCATTTGACAAAAGTGGAATGAAGCAAAGTCCAAAATTGGATAAAACCATGCCGAAAGTGATTAAGATTATTTGCACAAGGTGTCAGGGACATCTTATTCCCAGTTTCTATTCTCAGTTTAAGGGGGAGTTTTGTTTAAAGGCACCAAAGGTGAGTCTTAAAATGATACAGAAAAGTATGTTAAAAGGATAATGAAGATCATCACGGGTTTGAAAAATAATCTATGTGAGACATTTTATACTGGTCTCAAATGATCAGTAGCATTGAGAAAGCTGTCAGTGCTTGTTGGGTATGCCAAAAACTCAGGCCAAATCAAGTACAAGAACCCACCATGCTGGTTGCATAGAAAAAGCAAAACAGCAAAACAGCTAGACTATTATTACTTCCCTGAGCTAGCCTCACTCTAAGACACTACAGCTAAAGAGGTGATTGTGCAGAGTGACTCTGCTTTGCTAGATGTAGCACACCTGACAATGTACCACAGTTAAGTGAGCATGAGTTTAAGCAGCATGAAAACAACAAAGTGACTGACTGAAAAAAGACATGGTGTTCGGGCACTATAAGATGGCAGAATGGCATCAATGAAGCATGAGGAGAAGAATGTCTGTCTGGCCAGAGAGAGCTCCTGGGGTCTTGCAGAGGGACAAAAAGACAGAAAGGCAAAACAAAACAATTCAATGGGAGTTAGGATCGCAGGAGCTGCCACCACTTTATGAGAATGATAGCGTGTGACAGGAAACATTGGCCACAAACAGGACCGGTGTCAAAAGAGGTAGCTCTGTATCCGTATGAAGTTGTTACCTCAGACAGACATATACAATGGAGTAACAGGTGACACTTTTTCCAAATCCCTGAAGGGACAGAAATAAGGGGCACTGAACCTGCTGTTTTGCCAGGAAGGGTGTGTATGTGTGTCTCTCTAACAACTACAGCAGGTCGAGATGTCAGAGCCCCAGAACATGCAACCACCAGAACAAGTGGACTTGCTGCCTCCTGACAGCAGTCGTGCTGATTTCCAGGGGAACCCTCAAGGCCACATGACAGCACAGCACGCCTCCAAGACAAAATGAACATTGTCAGTCAGTGTCTTCATTGTCCTGGACGGACATATTTGTAAATGTGTCCCTCTAATGGGGTTTTTAAGGTTTTATTAGATTTTGGCTGGGAAGGGAAGATATGATATAAGGACTTTAAGGGCTGAGCTTCGCAGACAGAGTCTAGACAGGACACTCTGAAGCTCCTGTTGTTATGCACAGTCAGTTGGAACCAGACTCAGAACTGTGCAGATCTATTGGCAAGTTCCTTATGCCATCACCCCTTTCTACAAAAGATCGCAAGAAGCTTTCATTTTAACAGAAAGAGCATACTAGGGCTACGTCTAGACTGCAGCGCTTTTCCGGGATACCGGAGGTATCCCGGAAAAGCAATGCTGCGTCCAAGGAACGCGTCTGCTTTTTTGGAAAATTTTTTGAAAAAGCAGACGTGCTCTTTCGCCATCCCTGTAAACCTCATTTTACAAGGAAGAAGGGATGTGTAGAAAGAGGACTTTTTTCCAAAATGTGGTGACGTGTAGACACGCCAAATTTCTGAAAAGCCTCTTTCAACAGTAAAGCGGAAAAAGATACACAATTTGCATACTGCAAATTGCATTTCTTTTTTGAATTGACCTTTGCAGTATAGACTAACCTAAGTGTATCACTTCAATTAGAGGCAAGGGGCATAATTCTAATTCATTTATAGCTTCTCTAACACATACACCCACAACTTTGGAGCCCGGTGATTTAGCTCTTCACCGGAAGCTTTGCATACAGTAAGTCAGGAGTGTACATATTAAAGCCCAAATCCAGAAAAGTACTTAAGTGCAGGCTCAGCTTCAGTCTCAATGGCTTAAGTGTATTCCTGAATCAGGCTACATCTAGACTGCAGAATTTTTTCAGAAAAAGATATGCAAATTGTGAACCGCAATTTGCATATCTTTTTCCACCTTTTTTTTTTTTTGGAAGAGGCTTTTCCAAAATTTGGCCCGTCTACACGGGGCCAAATTTCAGAAAAGCCTCCTCTTTCAGAACATCCTGTATTCCTCTCACCGAGGGGAATACAGAGATGCCAAAAGAATGCGCCTGCTTTTTCAGAAACTGTTGCAAAAAAGCGGATGCATTCCCTGGATGTGGCAGAGTTTTTCCGGGATACCTCTGGTATCCGGGAAAAACTCTGCAGTCTAGACATAGCCTCAGAGATTAAATGGGTAGAAGGAAAACTGTATTCTGAAATGGGAAGCTTATAATTTAACAAAAAAAAGCGTACATACAATTCAAGTGGTTCTATAAAAAGAGGAAGGTGCTGAAGCATCAGATTCACCACAGTTTTTCCTTTTTATTCTCTTTTACATAAAACAATAAGAACAGAAAAGCCACGTCAACTTTGGCAAACTCATGCACTTTGCAAAGGAATTTTATTTTACTGATCAGCACTTGCGGTAAGCATTAGAAATTCTTTGTGGCCAAAAGAAAAAGTGGCTCACATGTACCTTTCACAGAATTCTGTTATATATTCACATCACCAGTTTTTTCCAGAATATAGGCTAACCACTAAAGAAATACAGTTTAAAACTGAATTAAAGCTAACTAATTTGCACTCACTGATTTAATGAGTTCCCTTTTCATTTCTCAGAAAATACCTAAAAGCAGACAAATCCTACAGGGAGAAGAGCTGGGTGAAACCTGCAAAAGATATTAGTGAAGACTTGGAAGTGTATTTAGTTTATTATGATCCTTTTAAAATGTGCTTTATGAGACCAAGCAACATTTTGTTCACAATATCATGCAGGCAAAGGGAAAGTGTCATGAACACTTTAGCAAATTTTTATTTTTACCAGAAATGCTTGTTTGACCATCTTGAAAGCTCTATGTTGATAAAGGAAATAGGCAAATCAAGGAGCAGAAGCAATACCATAAGATATAAGATAATATTTGCACAGGGCCTATTCTCAGCTGTGTGTGAGTGCATGTGTGCACAAAAGCACAGACTCATCTATCCTTTCCAGAAAGAAAGTGATGCCTCCAAAAGTGTTCATTAGGTAATAGCCCAAGTAGAGGTAGGTGTTGTCTGGAAGTTAGACCGCTTCACAGACTTCAGGCAGACAAATCAGAGGTGACTTTTAAAGGTTCCCAAAATCAAAGCACAGACATGAAAGGAAAGGGGAAAGTCCCAGGGTCTGAGATTATAGAAAATCACTTTCATTTAAGTTTAAAGGATAAAAACAACCAAAGATCAGCATTGCAACCGAGCAGGTTCAAAAGTTTTTAGTTTCAATTCTTTCTTTTTCCTCCCCTATTTCACCCTACCCCCTTCAAAATAGGAACCTACCAGATTTTCCTGAAGTTTGAGGTTACACATCTGAGAGCAAAATTGAATCCTAGTGTTTTCTGTTTCCTGACAACAGAGGAGTTTCAGAAAACAAAAACATTTTTTCACTTGTGTGCAGTGCTTTTACTCCCACGACCTTCCACTGACTTCGGTCAACCAGAGAATCAGCAACAGAAGATTGGATTTTCTTTTTTCTTTCTCCATGTCAGGTTCCAAAGTACAGACTCTAGCCCACTCCCCCACCAACTCTTGGAATTATTATTATTAATTTATTAATTTATTTTTGGATTTTTGAGTAGCAAATAGCCAATCGCAAAAGGTTTGCAGTTGGGTTCAAGTCTGGGGCAAAGTATCAAGGGATGGGGACGTGCAAGTTATTTTAACCCAATCCTTTTACCCTTCAGTTGTTCTGATGAAATCCTTACATTCGTGGGCCCTCCTGATTCCCTTTGATGTCTGCAGAATCCTGTTAATTATTTCCTTTTGAATCAGGGCAGGGATTCAATTCTCTAGGTATTCTAATTCTATACCCTAATTCTCTAGGTATTTCCCAAGTTAAACTCCAACTTTGAATAACTAAGGATTACTTAAATTAAGGCAAAGCGTCAAATTCTGCCTTCCCGGGGACATATTTGACTTGGTCTGATTTCAAAGAGAGCCATGTCTGTGGATGGAACATTAAGCTCAGATTCTGACAATGGTCTTTCAAAGTCAATGTCTACTATATATCTGAGAGAGTTTGTCGGTCTGTCTGGGTATGTCTACACTACCACCCTAGTTCGAACTAGGGTGGTTAATGTAGTCATTCGAAGTTGCAAATGAAGCCCAGGATTTAAATATCCCGGGCTTCATTTGCATCTTGCCGGGCGGGCGCCATTTTTAAATGCCCTTAGTTCGAACTCCGTGCCCGCGGCTACACGCGGCACGGAGTAGGTAGTTCGAATTAGGTTCTCTAATTCGAACTACCGGTACACCTCGTTCCACTCAATGTAGCTTATTAAGCCTTGTAAAAATTACATGAATTGTCAGTAATCTGGAATATAACTTCTAGAGGTAGGTGATCTAGTTACAGCAATAATATAGTAGATTCATTTTGCTTTTTTGTTCTGTTCTGTGTATCCTTGTAGTGCCTACAAGTTATTGACTAGGACTCCACTGGGTTAGCTGCTGTACAGACACTGAATAAAAAGGCAGTCCCTGCTCCAAGGAACTCACAATCTAAGCAAGAATGGCCCGTGAAAAAGATTCCATTTTTTAAAACATATTTTCTGTAATGGATTACCTGAACACTATTTGCTCCAATTTTTACTACACCACAACTTAGTATTTGTCCAATTTGTTTGGTTAATGTTTGCAAAAGGTTCCTAGGTCACATATACACCAAGTCCCCTTTTCAAAAGCAATTTAAAACTAGTCTACACCTGAAAATTAGATTGACCTAGCAATATTGCTTGGGCTCTGAAAAATGTCACACTCTGTGTGATGTAATTCAGTCACCCAAACCTCCACTGGAGCTGCACCTAGATCAAAAAAAGAATTCTTTAATCACCTTAGCGACTTCCTCTCCAAGAGGTGGATTAACTACATCAACAGAAAAATCACTTTAATCGACAGAGGATACATTATTGAAATTATGCGCAGAAAAAGAATCAAAATTATGCTAAATTTAGTTTTTTATAACAATTAAATAAATTAAAATGCTATTTGAACTTTCTTTAGAAATGTATGCAGGTATTTTGTATTTATATAGTACATTTTATCACAGAATCTACTACGGTGCTTTATTATTCCCTGAACAAAAAAAGTGACCCAGTAGGTGTGATGTTTAAATAAAGTTGTTAAATAAGGGCTTGTTAAATTGAAACGAGTTAGCCTAATTTTCAGCAAATGACCCTTTTTCTGCAGTAATTAGATGTTCATGTCTTTTCAATATCCAAGTGCAAAACAAAAAACAATTAAAGAAAAGAATGTTTTGAGTCCCTGTGGTATCTCAAGTACTATGCAATGTAAGAAAATTGTTGTGCAATTGCATTGGGTTCTTCTTTCATACCACTTATCAAAATACTACAGTAAGTAAATAAAATAAAGCATCAATAAGACTAAACCAATACATTTTTATTAACAAAGTCTTTTTAAATTCCAAGACTGAAATAAAAGAACACGAGATTTGTCTTCCAAAAGAGAATGCCTCTGGCCTGAGAGGACAAAGGACCCTACCAAATTCATGATCTATTTTGATCAATTGCATGGTCATAGGATTTTTAAAATAATAAATTTCATAATTTCAACTATTTAAATCTGATATTTCACAATGTTGTAATTGTAGGGGTCATGACCCAAAAAGGAGTTGTGCGGGGGCAGGGATCACAGGGTTATTGTAGGGGGGGTCGTGGTAGAGGTATGTTTGCTTCTTTGCTGCTGCTGCTGCTGCTGCTGCTGGCAGATCTGGGCAGCTGGAGAGCAACAGCTGCTGGCCACGAGCCCAGCTCAGAAGGCAGAGCTACCAGCAGCAGCAGCTCAGATGTAAGGATGGAAGGATATGGTATTGCCACCCTTACTTCTGCGCTGCTGCCTGCAGAGCTTGGCCCTCAGTCAGCAGCCACCAATCTTCAACCAGCCAGCTCAGAAGGCAGCAGTGCAAAAGTAATGGCGGCATGGCATGGAATGCCATCTTCAATGCTGCTGGCAGGATGCTGCCTCTAGAGCAGGGTGTCCAGCCAACGGTTACCACTTTGCAGCCATCCAGTTGTGAAGGCAGCACAGAAGTTTGGCAATACCACAACCACCCTAAAATAACCTTGTGACCACCACCCCGAGCAACTCCTGTTGGATCAGAAACACTGATCTCCCCCATGAAATCTGCATAATATAGAGTAAAAGCACAGAAAAACCAGATTTCACAGGGAAAAAAACCAGATTTAATGATCTGTGACACGTTCCAGGGCTGTAAATTTGGCCGGGCCCTAATTATACGGGAAGTGCTACATTCAGCATCAGCTGTGTTTGTTACAGCATTTACGTATCTGAAAGCTAACATTTTCAAATTTGGAAGATGGTCAACTGTTTATCACCAAAATATGGCAATGCCAATTTCCCATCTGTAGAGCACTACTGATCGCAGTGGGTGTTGCCTTCCTGGTATACAAGGAAACCCCTCTGCTGAAATGTCACTAAAACAAGGAATTGAAGCCTAATCCTCCTTGGTATGAGATATTACAGGAACTCTTCTGGGGTTGAAAATCCTTATGCATTTCAGGAACTTCATGTGGGCTGCCCACTCTCAGAATCACTGATGTACTGCTTCACCTTTTCAGCCGAACTATCAACAGCTGAACAAAAGAGGTGCACCAACTTGCAACTTTGGTCAGTGCAGTTATTCAAAAGGGGTCAGGATTTACTGCTGAGGTGTCCTCACAGGTCTCTGGCTCCACTGATGATGATAATAACCGGAAGGCTGCTTGCGTGTGTGCTCAATGATGTGAGCCGTGTCGACTTATGCACTTAGTCTCCACAGCAGACCCCAAGAAAGCCCCCAAAGACCACAAACCTGATAAGGATCGAAGGTGCCAGGCCAGGTTTATTGTTAAGTGAAGTACAGTAATAGCTGTCAGTAGACTCTACTGAACCACTATCCATATGTACCCAAGACCAATGGAATGACTCAATCAGTGAGAAATTTCCACTGCCCACTAGGTCATATAAAGACTCCCCCCCCCCCCAAGATACCACTTTATATACAGGTACAAACAAATTACACATCACTGCTGATGTATCAGGTTCTATATGGCAGGGGGTGGGAAGATGGGGTACTTAAACTGATGTTGTCAGATTACCACCTTCTGAAATTCTTAGATACCACCCATCACCCTGTACCTCATGGTTTGATTAGCTCATCTTTATCCATCGTGCTATCATTTCAGACCCTGAACCTGGGTCTGTATCTGTGAGGAGTGGGTACCAAGGTTTTTTTTAATGAGCTAGTGGTACCATGTGCTTTCCACTTATGACCAGTACCGATTTTTACTGTTCTACACCTGGGCTTATTACCAATTAGTGTTTTGCATTCTCAGCTCTGTTCATGACAAATTTTGTGAACAGGGGCCTGCCTCTTGCTCACATCTTAGCTTAGCTTTATGTTAGCCATGTTTGGTCCATTGTTAGCTAGGCCTCAGGCCTCAAACCAGGCCTAAGCTTTTGTTTTAGGCCCTCATCTTATTGTTAACATCACATTGTTAACATCTTCAGCCTTGAGAAACCTACAAGTGGTTTCCTCTGAAAACTGAGTGTGTGTCTCAAAGAAAAACAGCAGCTCTTCCATTTTCTCAAAAGCAAAGACAGTGCATCGTCTCTGGCTTCCAAATGCAGCCCTTAAGTCAATGATTGGCTTGCATATTTCATTGATAAAACACAGTGCAATCTTCAGCCTTAAACATTGGGTTTCATCTGACAGCACTCTTAAATTTCTGCAGTCGATGTTGTGTCAAGTTGCAACAGAGACCCATTTCTTCTTCAACAAACTTGCGATCATATTGAAAGTGCTTTTCATGATATTGATTAGCAGCAAAGCAGCTGTTTCATCTGGTTGCTACTGGGTTTGGTGCCAGTGTTACACTGGGAACCTTTTCCTGGAGGTAGTTTAAGTACCCCATCTTCCCATCCTTTGCCATATAGAACATTTGGAAGAAAGCTTTTACCAATGCATTGACATCTTTGAATGGCTTATGAATACTTTTCCCCATTAGACTGTTGTGTGGTTCGATTTATTTTAGATCCAAAGGAAACAGGACACTCCAGGGAGACTTAACCGCTTTCTTATTTATTGCCAGCTTTAAGCAGTTAACGTAGTTGTTTAAGTTTTACAAGCCTTAAAAACAATTACTATACAATTAAAATTTTAAATACTATACATTCTAAAGCAATGAATACAGCGCAATGCAATGCAAAAGTAATTAATAGAAGATCTACTATAATACGATAATAAAGCCTAGTTCACTTATACTTCACCTGTATGCTACCTACAATACCAGACAGGAGGTCGTAGTCCCTTTGATTCTCACTCATCGAAACACCATGCACTTTGATCGCCAATGTGAAAGGTCTATATACTTCTAGTTACATTGAGCAGGACCTGTGGGTCAATCCTGCTCATTCCCTCCCATCGATTCTTCTTACTAAGCCCATTTTATAGCAAAGAGAGATTTGGTCATTCTAATAATATTTACCAATTGATTACGTATTGTGTAGGATACCTAAAATGCCCAGTGCCCTATTTGGGGTACATTCCTGCTACTCGGGATGTGCTAAAACTATGTGCACAGTTGACAGTTTTATGGCTGCATCTGTAATTTTTGCTTATCAGAAACAGAAGAACCAGTACAAGATGGATTGTTGTGTGTTTTCTGACATGGTCTCACTGTTCCACACACAATCTGCATTGTTATAGAAAACATTCCTTCCTCCCAAAGCTTCTCCCTTGGCCTTGCCTGTGTGCTTACGTGCACCAGACTTGAGACAGGCCTGGGTTTTGCTTTTTAGAGATCTGCACTGTGGTCAAGGCAGACATCACCATTTATTGTCAAGGCAGAGTTATCCAGGCTCTCACCCAGAGACTGATTACCTGAGCAAGCATGTTACGTAGATGCTATTAGGAAATAGTCCAAGTAGTCCAATGTTGTAATCTTTTTTAATCTACACAGTATTATGCATGTCAAAGACAACCACATTGTTGTAAGCAATTCCATAATGTTGTATAGTCTGAGTGACTGCTTGAGACACAGTGCAGTTATTTTTCTGCATGAAGTGTGTGTCAGCAAAATAGGAGTCAGTCTTTTACCAGTGGGGTGAGTAAAATGTTAAGCACCTTGCAGCCCTCACTGCAAGTCATTTCACTGAATATAACTGACATGTGGTTATCCTTCACTTTGGCTGTGTCTAGACTACAGGCTTTTTGCACAAGAACCTTTTTTTGGAAGAGATCTTCCGAAAAAGTTCTTGCCCATGAGCGCGTCCACACACAAAAGTGCATCGAAACAGCGATGCACTTTTGTGAAAGAGTGGGTCCAGACTCATTGGACACTCTCTTGCATAAAAGGCCACCCAGAACCATTTCAGGCTGGGCTTTAGGTCTCCAGTTGCTTCTGAGTGCTGGAGCCAGAGCCTTGCAGAGTCACACGCTTAAAGGGACCCCCCCCCGGACAGCCGTTTCTCTGCTGCTGCTGCATGCATGCTACCTCTTCAAGGGACTGTCTCCCAGGATCCTCAACATGCCCAGAGGACCGTGCTGCCCGCTTCCCACCCCCCGCCCCAGCCCACGCACAGGCAGCCCAGGGAAGTGTCCAGCCACAGTGGGATCCCCTCATGGGCGGCAGAGGAGACGGGAGCAGCCTGGTCCTCCCTAGGGTCTGCCCACGAAGGTGTGGGTCGCAGCGCTGTCCATGGGAGTGGATGCTGCCTCGCACGTGCAGGCATGCCCGCATGCTGTGTGTGGCACTCCTCGGTCAGTGTGGGGTCGTGCCTGCGCCCTTGTGGCTAGCCTGCTTCCAGCCAGGGTGCCCCCCGAGCCAGACACATGTGGCCTCCCCTGAGCCTGGGAGCAGGATCCCGGGCATGCTCAGAGGCTGCCTGCTGTGTCCAGGTGCTGCACAGCAACACAGCACATGGTTGCACGTGCACGGACCACAGCACGATGTGCAGCCTGAGCATCCCGCATGACACTCACCTCCTGTCCCCTTGTGCGCCCACCTCCCCTGCCCTGTGTGTGTGACAAAGTGAGACCACTCACCTGAAGATCCCTCCCACGTGTCTGAGGAGGCCTGGGAGACGTCTTGGCTCACAGGCACCAGCTCAAGGGAGAGGGTCACAGTGCCCGCCTCCTCCTCCTCCAGCATGGCCCTCCTGATCCTCCTCCGGGGCAACCTCCGGCCAGACGATGATAGGGGTCTCGACCCTGGAGTCCACCAGGACGGGTGGGGGAGATGTTTCCCCACCCCCCCAGGATCTGGTGCAGCTCCCTATAGTAGGGGCAGGTGTGGGGTCCTGCCCCTGAGTGCGAGCTGCGCTCAGTGGCCTGAACATATCCCTGGCAGAGCTCTTTTACTTTGCTCCGGACCTGTTCCATGGTCTGGGGTGGGTATCCGCACTCCGCCAGGGATACGGCCATCCAGCCATAAATGTCGGCGTTCCGCCACTTGGCCTGGGACTCCTGCAGCGTCTCCTCCTCGCCCCACACCTCGAGGAGGGACTGGATCACTGGGCCTGACCACGATGGGGTGCGCCTCTTGGTCCCCCTGGGTGGGTCCTGGGACCCCTGGGGCTACTCCTTGTGAGAGCCAGGGAGGTCGCGGGGGGCTTCAGGGGTAGATATGGCTGGCAATGGCTGTGACAGGGAGAGCCGCGCCGTCAGGGTGTTGCTCTCTGGCCAACTTCCTGCCACAAGGCTTGTCCAGGGTGTCTGAAGCTTTAAGAGGGGCCAGGAGACAGGAATAATAGAGTTGAGATTAGTTTGTATGGAGTGGCCAGCAGGGCACCTGTGCTTTTTCCTGGAGGCCTCTTCTTCCACAACTCCCCCCCTTCCCATCTATACACGCCTTTTTGCGAAAGAGCTCTTTCACAAAAAGGCTTCTTCTTTGTAGAATGAGGATTACCAATTGCAGAAAAAGCCCTCCGTTCTTTTGATTTACTTGTGAAGGAATGCACTTGCAGTGGGGACGTAACTCAAGTTTTGTTTTTCCAACAAAACTCTGTAGTCTAGACATACCCTTTGTTCATAAATTTGTTTCTCTCAATACTGTAGATATCCATAAGATATGTCTCTTGAAGCTGGTGAGCTCCTGGAATTGCATCATCATTCTTGACTCAAGTATTTAGAAACTGATGTATGAAAGGATGGTCCAATTTAAGTAATGCATATTTTTGTAGGATGCAAGTTGAGACCCAGTCATGGACAACATCCAAGCACTCACATTGTGCTATTGTGGCTGTGCTGAAACACATTGAATGTGTACGCTTAATTTTTGAGATTCTCCCTGCAGTTCAGTTTCTCACTTTAAATGTTTCTGTGATTGGGTGAGGTGATTTGCAATTGTCAGTTTCCTGTGGGTCCAGAGGCCACATTGTATGCTTTGAAAAAGTTTTCTGCCAGCTTCAAATATCTGTCTAGAAAAATCTTTCACTCTCTCTTTTGCTGATAGAGCTGCCATGTGGAACCTTTGTTGTTGCATTTTGTGGCAAAATAGATCAATGCTCCTCTGACCCTCCGTGTGATCCAACATTTTTCATGACCTTTCTCTGTTAAGGGCTATTATGCAGTACTATGGTAAAATGCGTGGTCAGACATTTTATGCATAAACTTATGTGGGTGCATAACTGCATAATTCTCCACTGTGTACTAGGAAGTGTCTACATTACAGTAGAAAGACAGGCATGCACGATACAAGACTGAATTCAGTGGAAATTGCACCACCAGGCTTGAGTTGGAGTACATATTACAGGTAGACCTGCCTACACTCAATCCCTCGTAAGTCCCTGTTTTCAGTTGCTTGCAGCTTTGCCAAACTACCCATTCAGGCTCAAATTTCTATGATGAATGTCTGCCTGTGGGCTGGCTTTTTTTTAGAAAGTTTCAGAAGAAAAAAAGGTTATCCATTTCTAAGACCAAGATTAAGGGGGGAAAAGACATTGTTTATCCTATGTTTTAAAAAAAAGGTTTTACATCTGTTTCATTGAGAAGTTTTAGTGTGTCCTTGCTTTGGGACAAGGAAGTGAAATTTGGCAGTGGAGGGAGGTGGAATTTGCATATGCTCAATAAAGATTTGTTAAGAGTTTGACAGCCAAATTCTCTCAAGATTTTGTCCACACTGAGCTTCAGTGAGGTTGCACAAGCAAGCTCAATTTTGGTATTTCCTCACTTCTGAGTGCTTGACTTTGCAACCTTAACTTTCTTTTAAGAGTGTATTTTTTTTATGCATGATACTATGCACTGGACCAGAGTCTGTACTTGCTGATACATCCACGTGTGCAACAAACTTTGTCATGAATGCAAGTGAAATGTGCACATAGGAAGACAAAACATGGCTTTCTGGAAATAGAACACATTAGGGCTCAATTCTTCCCTTAGGGCACATCTACACAGCAGGGCTAAAGCTGAAATAAGCTACGCAACTTGAGCTACGTTAGTTGTGTAGCTTAAGTCGAAATAGCTTATTTCAGCTTTTGGCACTGTCTACACAGCAGGAAATCTGAAAAAGAGCACTCTTTTTCTGGCTTCCCTTATTCCTCATAAAATGAGGGTCACAGGAGTCAGATTAAGAAGTCTTCCAGCACGCCATTATTTTGACATTATGTTGAAATAACTGCTTGTAATGTAGACATGGACTATTTTATTTCGGAATAATGTCAGTTATTCTGAAATAACACTACTGTGTATACATACCTACAGAGCGCATAGAATCATAGAACTGGAAGGAACCTTGAGAGGTTCAAGGTCCCCTGCGCTCGTGGTTTGTCTAACCCACTCTTAAAAATCCCCAGTGATGGAAATTCCACAACCATAGAATCACAGAGTAATAGAACTACACTAGATGTGAAATCAAACTTCAGAAAACCTGCTAGGTTGATATTCTGAAGGAGAGCAGGGGAGTTCAGGGGCAGGGGGAAACCAAGAACCAAACCTGAAAAGATGTGAACTTCAGTATTGTTTTGGTGCTGAGCTTTGTTGTTGTTGTTTCAAACGCTTAAATGAAAGTGACTGTCTGTAATCTCAGGCTCAGGGACTTTCTACTTTCCATATGTTTCTGAGATTTGTTTTGAGGAACCTTTAAAAGGCATTCCTGATTCCGTTGTCTAGACTAGTCTGTGACACTGTCTAACTATCCTGGGAAAGGAACATCTTTACTTGGGCTGTTTCTTACCTGCATTTTGGGAGGCATCATTCACTTTCATGGGAAGATAAGTCAGTGCTTTTATATTCAGTTCACATACCTATACATCTCTTATTGGTAGGTGTTGCTTGTGTGGGAAGAGAACATAAGAACGGCCATCCTGTGTCAGACCAAAGATCCATCTAACCCAGTATCCTGTCTTCCGACAGTGACCAATGTCAGATGCCTCAGAGGTAGTGAACAGAACAGGGAATCAAGTGATCCCTCTCCTCCTATCATCCATTTCCAGGCTCTGACAGAGAGGCTAGGAACACCATTCCTCCCTGACCTGGCTAATAGCCATTGATGGCTTTGACCTCCATGAATGTATCTAGTTCCTTTTTGAACCCTGTTAAAGTCCTGGTCTTCACAACATCCGCTGGCAAGGAGAAATGTATTTGGTGTTGTAAGGTCTGTAGGATCACAGGACCATGAGATGAGAGAAAGAAATCTGGTCAATTTACTATGTGTGTTAACAAGATTGCTCACTGGGCACACTGTCCACACTCAGATATTTATCTATCTAGCTATAGTCCTCTCTGAAGTCCAGATTCTAAGAGCCTGATCTTTGGAATTGCTGATGAATACCCTCAACTCCGGTCGAACAGTGACTGCTCTGCACCTTTGAAACTTGGGCCCTAGATAAATATCCCTCAGGGAGGCTTCCCCATGTCTAAGAGACCAAATATTGATGGCCCCCAAAAGTATTTCCTCCCCTGCATCCATTCTACATGCTCCCCAGCTGAGCCTCGTGCTCACTCTGGTGGTTAGTCACCAATCTATAGCTAAAGTTATTATACCAGTTGGATAGCTCATCAGTACTCTCGTTCGGCTGTCACATTTCCATTCATCCGCAAGTGCCACCTACCAAGTCCCACTTAGAGCACTGTATAGCCCTGGAAACTCAGTCTTTGCAACAAGCAGAAGAGGGAGTGGTTGGTGAAAGGAGAAATGTGCCCAGATCATCAGTGGATTCCATGCTCCAATATGCAAGTCTCACTGCTATGGTACAATGCCAGGAGGCCAACAGAACATTAGCTATGCATAGTCAGCGTGCACTGAATACTGAGAAGGCAGCACTTCAATAACAGTCATTGGGAAAGTAAAAAGTGGGTTCATCCTGCCCCTGGAAGACTCTGGAGCATAAGCTTATTGGATAGTTGAGTAGTGACTCGACTAGTCGCTCCCCGTGTGTGCTGGCTGGGAAAGAGAGTGGGCTAAACCGGGGAGGGGCTGACGTGGCAGGACGTCATGACGCAACCCATGGCTGGCCCATTCAAAAGGGCCAGGGCCAGCGGAGCAGGGGGGGAAACCGGGGAGCCTTGGAGCTTCCAAAGTGAAGAGGGGTTGTCTCACTCCGGAGCTGCAGGGGAGAATCAGCTGACACGAGAGGACCGCTGCCGTGACAAGGGAGAACAAGCCTGGGAGAACCCAGTAGGAACCGTGGTCGATGTGTGGAAAAGCAAAGACAGTGAAGGGGGAAGGAAGCAGCCCGGGGCAGGGCAATCTTGGCGCCCATGGGCTGACAAGTTTCGGGGCCGGCTAGGGAATTACTCATCCCTACGCCTTAGGGCCCCGCGCTGGGACCCGGTGGAGAGGGAGGGACCGGGTCCCCCTTACCTCTTTCCCAGCATACAGGTGTCTTTGCTATATATGGGAGGGGATTATAACACCCCATATCTGACTATTGAACGTACGGGTACAGGGGAACGAAAAACCCACGGGAATTAGGGGGATGCTAAGGAGGCAGAGGGTGCTGGACCCCACTCGGACACAAGGGTAGGGGCTCCAGGCCAGACTGAACCGCCACATCTGCTAACGAGGCTGAGGGGAGAGGTAAGGTTTTGTGTTACAGTGCAAGCAAGACATCCTGGTTGAACTGAAGTAATAAGGATTGTGCTGCACTGACTGCTGGCAGATAAAATGGTTGCTTACCTGTAACTGTTGTTCTTCGCGATGTGTTATTTATGTCCATTCCGTCTAGGTGTGTGCGCACCCCGTGCACAAGTTCCGGAAGCTTTTTGCCCTTAGCAGCACTCATTGGGCCAGCCAGGGAACCCCCTTGAGTGGCGCCGGTATATCCACTCATATAACCCCCTGCTGGCCCTCTTCCCCTTCAGTTCCTTCTCACATGCTACTTCCGACGAGGGGAGGTGGGTGGGTTCTGAATGGACATAAGCAACACAACTCGAAGAACAACAGTTACAGGTAAGCAACCGTTTTTTCTTCTTCGAGTGCTTGCTCATGTCCATTCCGTCTAAGTGATTCCAAGCTAACACCCCCCCCCCCCGGAGGCGGGGTCGGAAACCCTAGAAGAAACCGACTGCAGCACTGCCAAGCCGACTGCCGCATCCTGTCTAGCCTGCTGTGTAATGGCATAGTGGTTGGTGAATGTGTGGACTGAGGAGCAGGTCGCCGCCCTGCAGATATCCGCAATCGGGACCTGTGCTAAGAAGGCTGCCGAAGAGGTCTGTGCTCGTATAGAATGAGCCTTGAGCGGTGGGGCTGTAGTCCCCTGACCTCATAACAGGTTCTAATACATGACGTAATCCAAGATGAGAGGCACTGCGCCAACACTGGACTACCCTTCACACTAAAGAAACTACTAGCTAAGCTAAGGGAACACTTGCGATCACAAGCCAAGCGTTCCAGCAACCATCATGGGTGGAAAGAAGGAACTGAAGGGGGAGAGGGCCAGCAGGGGGTTATATGCGTGGATATACCAGCGCCACTCCAGGGGGCTCCCTGGCTGGCCCAATGGCTGCTGCTAAGGGCAAAAAGCTTCCAGAACTTGTGCACGGGGCGCGCACACACCTAGATGGAATGGACATAAGCAAGCACTCGAAGAAGAAGAAGCTGTTTCCTTACTGGAGAACGTGTTCATAGTGAGCAGCAGTCACTGTGGCTATATGGGCAGCACAGAGTACTTGGAAATGGCACACAAAGGGGAAATCCTTCTTGATGCCAAGGTTTTGTACAGTTGGGTTGTGTCCTGATTCACCCGTGACTGGCTTTTAGCCAGGGGCGTGGTCTGGGATACAACGCTGGGGTTGAGTATATTCCATGAGCAGAAGGAACTATTGCACTCATCAGATCTGGTCTCCTTTCCCACACAGGCCATAAAACTTCCCCAAAATAGTTCCTAGAGCAGAGTTTTCACAACAAACCTCCCAGTTTGATTTAAAAACGGTCACTTATCAAGAATCCACCACAGCCTGCATAAATTGTGCCAGTGATTGCATTTCCCCTCACGGTTAAAAATTTAAACCTCAATTCCAGTCCAAATAGGTTTAGCTTCAGCATCCTGCCATTGGATCGTGTTACACCTTTCTCTGCTAGTGTGATCATTCCGATTTTACAGAGGGGAAACCTGAGAATTAAAGGGACTTATTACAGTCACCCACCAGGCCAATGACACAGCCAGAAGGAATAGCACCCAAATCTCCTGAGTCATAGGCCAATGCTGTAGCCCAGGGGTAGGCATAATACGGCCCGCGAGCCAGATCTGGCCTGCCAAGCTGTTTGATCTGGCCCATGGCCCACCTTGGCAGGATGGATGGGGGCGAGAGACTTCACACGTTCTCCCGCCCCAGGCTGCGATTGGCTTGGAGACGGGGTAGTAAAAGACATCGCCCTGCCACACACACCCCGCTGCCAGGGGTGCGTGATGCATAGATGGAGCCCTCTGTGTGCCATTCAACCTTAGCTGGGAACGAGAGAATTTGCGCGCTTCCCTGCCCCCAGCTGCAATGATTGGCCTGGGGGCAGGGGAGCACACAAAATCTCCCACTCGTCCCCCCATCAGGGGTATGCAGTTTGTAGAGGGAACCACCAGCTGTTTTGAAGTCACTTACCTTAGGCGGTCATGGCCATGTGGCTGGGGTTGCTGCAGGAGGGAGCCTGCTGCAAAGAACCGCCTAAGGTAAGTGACTCCTGGCCAGAGTCTGCCTCCGGCACCACAGCCCCTGCCTCTTGTACCCTGCCCCTCCCACTTCTTAACTCCCTGCCCCAGGTAATCACCCCCCTCTGCCCTAGGTCAGTACCCAAATCCTCTGTACACTGCCCCAGATCACAGTTCCCTCCCAGACCCTGCATCCACCACTACACCCACCTCCCCCAGGTCAAAATTCACTCCTACACCCGTACTCCCGCCTGGACCCAGCACCCTAATCCCCTGGCTAAGGTCACAGCCCCCTACTTCACCTAAACTCCCTCTCAGACTCCACATCCTCTCCTGCACCCCAGTCCCCTACCCCAACCTCTATCCCAGACCCCGCACCTCCCCATAAAGAAGTGTGGCCTTGACCACTTTCCAAAATCTTGGAGTGGCCCCTGATCAAAAAGGATTGCCCACCCCTCCTGTAGCCACTGAGTCATTCTTGATCAGTTAGATTTGTCAAGGCCTGCTGAAGGGGAGAAGGGAGGGGTAGAGGGGGCAATGCCCAGGGTCTGGTGTCTGCGGTGGCACCTGGAGCCTCAGACACTTTAAATTGCTGCTGGAGTCCCAAGCAGCATGCTCCGGATAGTGCTGGGGGCGGGGGGAGATGATCTGGATGGTGGGGCCAGCTGCCCCACCCCACCCCTTCTGCCTGAGTCTCTGCCCCTTCCACGAGCTCAGAGCAAGCCCCAGCCCCACACCTTGTTCAAGGGCCTAGTGAGGCTGTTGGCTTGCCTGGACTTGTTTGATCTTAAACAGGAGTCCCCTGATATTGTCACTCTAGCTGTCTTGGCTGGCTCCCCCTTCCTGCCTTATGCCCACAAGCTCAATGACTGTGGATCCTCTCTGACCCAACACGGAATATTTTTTTCAGTGACAATAGGGAGCTTTGGGGAACAGTTGCTTGTGCCGATGAGCAGCAAATGGCAGCAGTGCCAGGAAGGGAGAAAGCCTGTCTTTCACCTAACTGGTCTTGTGGCATTTTGAGGTGGCCATGGACACCCGTGTCTGGAGGAAGAGGAAGGCTGTCACAAGGTGTGGGTGGTATACAGGGGATTTGGCAGTGAGTGAGCACATGCCCCCTGTGGGAGAGCTGCTGTTTATGTTAGGATGGTGTCATGGCTGAATCACATCAGACAAAGCACCAAAATATGGAAGGGGAGTGGGAGGATATTTTTAGGACTCTCACGGATTGCTGGGTAAAACATACAGTAGCCCTGCTGCAGTTGTTCCTCTTCTGACGCCAACCAGCACTTCCCAATTCTCTGAAATGAATAGCACAGAGCATTCAGTCAAATGCAGAAGTACCTGCTCAGGACTGCACTCTGCTGCCTTTTCCCTACTGTCCTTTTCTTCCCAGGTGTTGCGGCCTCTCATGCCCCTTTGCTTCTAGTGTAAATCAAAACAAGGGACTTTCCCAGAATCAGCGGCATTTTACAATGAGACAATCACAGAAGAAAACAAAGGAATCCTGTCACTTCACAGAATCAGAGAAATCATGGGTGGAAGACAGCTGTGTAGTCAAGTAGCAGTCAGCTCCAGCCCTGGGCCCTCTGCCAGCAGTGCAGGGCTGTTCTGGACTGCACTGTCCACTGATGGGCCAGTCTCAGTATAAAGGGCCCAAGCCATGGGAGATTGCCATTTCTCAGCTTTATAGGAAACATTCCTAATAGCAGGGTCTCACATCCAGCCTAAACTTCTTATATCTACTCCATTCCCCCTAGTTCTGTGCTCCGCCCCTCTCCACCCACTTTCTCTGCTGCTTGTTGTTTATACTCTTCAGACACTTATACTAGATAGTTGGGCCATCACCATCACTGTGACTGGGTCCCTGGCAGCTGTGTAGCTTAGCAGCTAGGTCACTGAGTAAGCAGGTGAAAGAGGGGCGGGCGCTGCCTCCCTATCCCCTTATGTTTCTGGCCCAGGAACTCCACACCACTCCCTATCCCAGTCTTGAAGTTTGGGTATGGCCCCAAGAGTCTAGATTCCCCTTATTTGGGGCTTCTCAATAGGTTCCCTGCTTTTCCCAGAGAGGTAGAGTGTGGGCTTACCTGCTCCCCTGGCTGCTGAGAGGTCAGACTGGCTCGTGCCTGATACTGCTAAACCCAGCTCCTGCCTCCCTACTAGTCAGCCCCAAACTGAGCCAGGCTCCTTCCTTTTTTCCTTCCTTCAGGCCTGGCATTGGCTGCAGGCAAAGCAGAGTGAGGCAGGGCTAGCTGGGCCTGGAAGATTTCTTTAATTCCTGGGATGCCAGGCCCTCCATTCTCCACTCCCTCACATCCCTACTTAACTGTCATATAACCAAATCAGATGTACTGGACCAAACCCATGCCCATTGTAATTCCACTGATGCCACTGGTGTTGTCCCTTTAACTCTTTGCTCTTTCCTCAGAAGTTCACTCCCTTAATCAGCTTTTTTGCTGCACTTCTACCTTGATCCCTCTTGGCTGCCAGTGTCCTTTGGGAAGGCAGTGCTCACCACTGTCCTGTTCTGGCTGCATTTTTTTACATGGAAGAAAGGAGGTTGCCCTGAAAGCAGAAACCAAACTTAATTAACATTTTGCAGCATGATTTTCCCCCAGCATAGACAGAATCTAATACAGCTTCATGGGCATGATGTTAAACAACCACTAAACACCCTGCATATCCAGAGACAAGGTATGGTTAAAAATGTTTACTGATCATGCTTAAGCATCTCCACCATGATGCTTTCCCACAGTGTAAACAAGGCTCGAGAGACTCACCCAGTGTGGCTAAGAGGCACTACAACTTCATCTCCTTTTCCAAGGGGTAGAAACAACACCCATTTGTGTATATGTATTGGGAGGCAGTGTCTTGACTTCTCTCCTCAAACTCAGTGAGATGGAAAGTATTGCAGAATGCCACAACTACAAAGCATCTTATGCCTCAATGCCATTTTCTTTGCATCATTTATTAAAGGGAAGGCACCTGCTTGACAAATGCCCTCTGTGGCTCGAACCCAAAGTCCATTGCAAGTCAATGGGAGTCTCTTCATTAACTTTCATGAGCTTGGGTTCAAACCCTGTCGTTGTAGAAGAAGCTGCTTCTGTGCACCAAGATGACTGTTGTAAACGTCATGGAAAAAGAGAGGAAGGATGCTCATGTGGTCAATGGCATCAAATTTGAATTGTGAGATTTGAGTTCAGTTCCTATTCAGCCACTCGCTTCTTGTGTGGCTGGAGGAAAGTGACAATGTCTCAGTGCCCCAGTTCCTCAGGTAAACATCCTACAGTAAGAGACCTCTCACCGTGTTTTAGTATTTATACACCCTTCCCCCCAAGTTATGTTCTGCACCAGCATGGAGAGGAGTCATTCCTGCTTGAATCTGCGGGCTTTCTCATACATGAACTGGAGAGAGTCCTGAATTCAGTTACCAGATTCAGGTTCATACCTGAATTCATAGCTCAAACTACAAATTTATACAGAACAGAATCCAACATTTGAGAAAATTTGGATCCAGTTTTTAGCCACCCTGCCAATTCAGGGTATTTGACTTATTGATTCAGGGAGGCACATCATGGAGAGAGAAAGTTTGGGCCCATTTGTAATTTGATCCAGGATTTTCTTCATCAGTCTAATTTCAGTAAACACATCATAGACTCATAGACTTTAAGGTCAGAAGGGACCATTTTGATCATCTAGTCTGACCCCCTGCACAATGCAGGCCACAGAATCTCACCCACCCACAGCTAGAATAATCCTCTCACCTATATCTCAGATATTGAAGTCCTTGAAACGATGGTTCAAAGACCCCAAGATGCAGAGAATCCTCCTGCTAGTGACCCGTGCCCCATGCTACAGAGGAAGGCGAAAAACCTCCAGGGCCTCTGCCAATCTACCCTGGAGGAAAATTCCTTCCCGACCCCAAATATGGCAATCAGCTGAACCCTGAGCATGTGGGCAAGACTCACGAGCCAGACACCCAGAAAAAAAGTTCTCTATAGCAACTCCTATCTTCCCACCATTGGCTATATACCACTGATAGTGAAAGGTCAATTTAATTGCCCAGATCATGTTACCTCATCAAACCATCCCCTTCATAAACCCATCTAGCTTTATCTTGAAGCCAGATAGGTCTTTTGCCCCCACTACTTCCCTTGGAAGGCTGTTCCAGAACTTCACTCCTCTGATGGTTAGAAACCTTCACCTAATTTCGAGTCTAAACTTCCTAATAGCCAGCTTATATCCATTTGTTCTTGTGTCCACATTGGTATTGAGCTTAAATAATTCTTCTCCCTCCTTGGCATTTATCCCTCTAATATATTTAAAGAGAGCAATCATATCTCCCCTCAGCCTTCTTTTGGTTAAGGTAAACAAGCCAAGTTCCTTGAGTCTCCCTTCATAAGACAGGTTTTCCATTCCTCGGATCATCCTAGTGGCCCTTCTTTGTACCTGTTCCAGTTTGAATTCATCTTTCTTAAACATGGGAGACCAGAACTGCACACAGTATTCCAAATGAGGTCTCACCAATGCCTTGTATAACAGCACTAACACCTCCTTATCCCCACTGGAAATACCTCGCCTAATGCATCCCAAGACCGTATTAGCCTTTTTCACAGTCATGTCACAATGGCGGCTCATAGTCATCCTGTGATCAACCAGGACTCCGAGGTCCTTCTCCTCTTCCATTACTTCCAACTGATGTGTCCCCAGCTTATAACTAAAATTCTTGTTATTAATCCCTAAATGCATAACCTTACACTTCTCACTATTAAATTTCATCCTATTACTATTACTCCAATTTAGAAGATCATCCAGATCTTCCTGTATGATATCCCGATCTTTTTCTGAATTGGCAATACCTCCCAACTTTGTGTCATCCGCAAACTTTATTAGCACACTCCCACTCTTAGTGCCGAGGTCAGTAATAAAAAGATTAAATAATAATGGTCCCAGAACTTATCCCTGAGGAACTCCGCTAGTAACCTCTCTCCAGCCTGACAGTTCACCTTTCAGTATGACTCGCTGTAGTCTCCCCTTTAACCAGTTCCTTATCCACCTCTCAATTTTCATATTGATCCCCATCTTTTCTAATTTAACCAATAATTCCCCATGTGGTACTGTATCAAATGCCTTAGTGAAATCGAGGTAGATTAGATCCACTGCATTTCCTTTATCTAAAAAATCTGTTACTTTCTCAAAGAAGGAGATCAGGTTGGTTTGGCACGATCTACCTTTTGTAAAACCATGTTGTAATTTGTCCCAATTGCCATTAACCTCAATGTCCCTAACTACTTTCTCCTTCAAAATTTTTTCCAAGACCTTGCATACTACAGATGTCAAACTAACAGGTCTGTAGTTACCCGGGTCACTTTTTTTCCCTTTCTTAAAAATAGGAACTATATTAGCAATTCTCCAGTCAAATGGTACAACCCCTGAGTTTAGAGATTCATTAAAAATTTTTGCTAAATGGACTTGCAATTTCACGTGCCAGTTCCTTTACTATTCTTGGATGAAGATTATCTGGGCCCCCTGATTTACTCCCATTAAGATGTTCGAGTTTGGCTTCTACCTCAGATTTGGTAATATCTACCTCCATGTCCTTATTCCCATTTGTCATGTTGCCATTATCCCTAAGCTCTTCATTGGCCTCATTAAATACTGAAGCAAAGTATTTGTTTAGATATTGGGCCATGCCTAGATTATCCTTAACCTCCACTCCATCCTCAGTGATTAGCAGTCCCATTTCCTCTTTTTTTGTTTTCTTCCTATTTATATGGCTATAAAACGTTTTACTATTGGTTTTAATTCCTTTTGCAAGGTCCAACTCAGCATGACTTTTAGCCTCTCTCACTTTGTCCCTACATGCTCGAACCTCAATAAGGTAGCTTTCTTTACTGATCCCTCCCATCTTCCACTCCTTATATGCTTTCTGCTTTTTCTTAATCACCTCCCTGAGATTCTTGCTCATCCAACTTGGTCTAAAACACCTACCTATACATTTTTTCCTCTTTCTTGGGATACAGGCTTCTGATAGCTTCTGCAACTTTAACTTAAAATAATCCCAGGCCTCCTCCACTTTTAGATCCATAAATTCTTTAGTCCAATCCACTTCCGTAACTAATTTCCTTAATTTATTAAAATTAGCCCTTTTGAAATCAAAAACCCTAGTCTCAGATTTATTTTTGTTTATCCTTCCATTTAGTTTGAACTGAATTAGCTCATGATTGCTCGAGCCAAGGTTGTCCCCTACAACCATTTCTTCTATGAGGTCCTCGCTACTCACCAAAACCAAATCTAAAATGGCTTCCCCCCTTGTTGGTTCAACAACTACTTGATGAAGAAATTCATCAGCTATCACATCTAGGAAAATCTGAGCCCTATTATTATTACCAGTATTTGTTCTCCAGTCTATATCTGGAAAGTTGAAGTCTCCCCTGATTACACAGTTTCCATTACATCCTTTCCTCATTGAGTCACTTCACATGCAGAGGACTCACAGAATCTAGGATTATACAGCAATACTTAGCACTTTCACAGGGTCTTTCATCCATGTTGTTCAAAGCATTTTCTAAACATTAATCAAGCCGTTTTTCTAAGTCTTATGGTTTTATCATAAATCTTGGGATTAGCTCCTGGAGTCAAGTGATTATGAGAGAATCTCAACTTCCATTTTTTTCACAAATAATGTAAATTTCTAGTCCTTACACGTGCAGAGAGAATTTGAAAATGTGTCTTATATAGGTTCCAAAGCTGGAAGGCATATGAAAAGGCCTCTAACTTGGTTATTTTTAAAATCTCAGTTTTGAGGCATAACTTGTGATTTTTAAATCCTGGAGGCTGGCAATACACACTTCATAATGTTCCTGAAAGGTAGGGAATAAGTATCAGTGTTCTCATCTCCATTTTACAGAGGGAGAAAGTGAGGCACAGAGAACTGAAGTGACATAACCAGAGAGAATGAATGGGAGAATCAGGAATAAAAAGCTAGTTCTGATTCTAGAATTCTCAAAAACTGCAAAAAGGTACCTGGTCACATGGGGCTGCCACTGCACTGAAGGTAGCTAAAATACATTAGCATGTCTCTACCGTTTTGTGTCCAGTGGTTATAGCTGTCACTGAACTGTTATGTGATTGGGTACAATAGGGCAAATCTCTATGAGACACCCTCTCTGCTAACCTGTGAGTCAAATTGTGAAACTTCAGGGATTCTTGATTTAAAATAACACTATGACTAATGAAGAGGTGTCATTTGCTTTGTAATTCTAGATATTTCCTCCTTCCCCAGTATAGTATCAAGCAACTTATGGATCTGCTTGTGCCACAAATACTTTCATGATGGTGTAAAAGACTAACCAGAATAGTAAATTATATTTAAGAAAAGCCTTTTTCCAGAAGAAAGACAATCCCCACTCGAGAGCTGCTGCGGGATGACAAAGGAGCTCTTTCCTTTCAATATGGAACAGGACATGGAACAGAAGCAATAATGCCTTCTCTATGGGAAATGGTCCATTCGCTTCTGCGATGCAAAGCGCACAGAGTCAGTACTTCTTGGGACAACACCCTATGTAAGTCGTACTTACATCCAAATTTAAACTTGTCATTTGAAGAAAGTAGCTGTAACTGCTATTTCATTCATTATTATTATTTACTGGACGGCAAAAGAGGAAGCAGAGATCCTTACCTTATATGTAGATTGCCAATGTATAGTTGGGGCAACCCCCAAAGTCTTTGAGATACAAGAGAAAGTAATTGCAATGCATATTATTTAAAAAGTGCTATTAATACAGCTTGCTGGTATTAACTCTTAGTATTGATATTAGCAGAAAACAAAATGAATGTGTGGTAGGGAACATGCTGGTGGGTGGAAGATCCCTTGGCTTGGAGGGTCAATTTGTAAACCTTAGACCAAATTCAGAGATGATAAATAAGGTGGTGAAAATTAGAACCTCTTACAGTCTCTTAAATGGTTTTCCACTCAGATCTACTCCAAGGATATCTAAGGGGATCTAAATTGGTGCTACTTGCATGTTTGAGTGTCAGAACAAGGTACAAGTTCAAGTAGCTCCCAACCTACTGCAAATTGCACCTTCTTCCACCTCTTTAGAACACAAATGACACCAACTTGGACACTGGGGGAGTTGAAGCAGCTGTAAGTGAACCTGGGTTTCTCCACCCCCAGCTGACCCAGCAGCTCAAGTATGGCTTGTGTTCGAAGAGAAAAATACCATTTCCTTTTAATTAACACACTCTCTTTCTCAAGCTTACAGAGCTGCTCATTTAAAACTAACAATCATCTAAAAATAATGGCAGCAGGCACCAGCACCTCTCTTGCAAGACAGGCAACTTCTCCCACTGATGCTTCTGGTGGTGGTGGTGACACATACCGTGCCAGATGCCTCTAAAAACCCAACAGAGGAGGACAGATGGCAAATCTTTAAATGTGCAGTCAATATCAAACCACTGAAGTCCCAAGGGGCAGAGGCCCAGTCCCTGTGCTGCACTGTCTGAAATTCCCTAGGGCCCATGGCCAACCCTGCATTCTTAGTTGCCCCAAAATTCCCCAGGGACTCTGCTCACACCCACAGCTGAATTCTCAATTGCCCTGTAATTCCCCAGGGCAGCTTCCCAAAGCCTCCACTGGACTCTCTAATACAAGCAGGGGTTTTTTGAATGTCAGAGATGCCGATACCTTCTTGTGGGAATCTAGTCTGTAATGGCACAAATGCCCAAGGGATGATGGAGGAGTCTAGTGGCCTATTGGTTGTACAGTCAGGAAGAGCCCTGCAGCACTGAGTCACATCCAACCCCATTGCACATGAACCTGGTCTCTTACCCCTATTTCCCTCCTTCTTTTGCCCACTCACCAGCCCTTGGATGATTGTAGCTATGTATAAACTATTTATAAAATCTGTCAGAGGTGACACCGAAGACACTGGGCCTGGACCCACAATTATAAAAAACAAGACAAAGCAAAAATAAGTCCAGAGGCACTGGGTGGCAGCTTGGGGGACAGGGACCTGATAATGAGAGATGGAGCCCTTTCCTCCAAGAACCAGGGATGTAAGTGAGTAGTCGGGTATGTGAGTACCCGATAAGTCTAAGCTTATTAGATAGTTGAGTCAATTACTCCACTACTCATTTCCCACCCCCTTTCTGCTTCTGTATCAAAGGGGGGAACTGGCTTAAAAGCTGGTTCCCCCAGCACCGTCTCAGCAGTGCCGCCTGCCCCCTCTCGCTGCTGCCTCTGTCAGAGGCAGCAACCGGGTGGGGGGAGGGGGAAGGTGTGGCTGCTGAGAAGCAGCCTCTGCCCACAGCGGACCGAGGCTTCTCCGGCAGCAGCCCATGTCCGCGGCCAGCCTGGGCCAACATGATCAGGGGCTGCTGGACCTGGTGTGAGCCGGGACCAAGCAGTTCTGGCTTGCACCGGTCCAGAACCCACACCGCTGTGGCTCTGCGTTTTAGATGTAGTAAGAGCCAGGTGGTTCTTACTACATTTAAAATGCAGAGCTGTAGCGTCCCAGACCAGGTGAAAGCGGGACTGCTCAGTCCTGGCTTGCGCTGGGTCACGAACCTACCCTGCCTAATGGCTCTTACTACATTTAAAATGCAGAACTGCAGTGGTCCTGGAGCTGGCACGAGCCAGGACTGCTCAGTCCCAGGTCATGTTGGCTCCGGGAGTTATCCCTGCTGCAGCTCTGCAGAGTGCCTCCCTTTATCGACTAATCGTGTAGTCGATTCAAACTGTATCGACTACACAATTAGGCTACGTCTACACTGAAGGCTTCTTGTGCAAGAACTTCTGCAAAAAGTGAATGGCCATCAGAGCACCTGTGCTTTTTCCGATAGGGGTTTCTTTAACAAGAAACCCCTGTTGTCCGTCCACACCTGCCTTTTTGCGCAAGAGCTCTTGTGCAAAAAGGCTTACCATAAATTAGCGTATATAACCTGCATCCATGTATAACACGCACTTGTGTATTACCCACGGTTTTTCTTTCATGTGTAAAAAAAAATCTTAGATTACCCGCGGACGTACATAATCTGCAGGTAATGAACTGCAGCTGAGGCCACTGAGCAATGAGACTATCCTATTACCGGTATATAAGCCCTACGAATCACACCATTTTAAAACCTCTTCAGTTCATAACAAAATATTTGTAAGGATGCCTAAGCGCAAAGCATATACATCCAATTTTAAATTATCTGTTCTGACATATGCAAAAGAAAATGGCAATAGAGCAGCGGGGAGAAAATTTTCTGTCAACGAAAAGTCTGTTCGCGAGTGGAGAAAAGAAGAAGCGGAGATTGAGAAATTAAATCTTCGGAAAAGAGCATGCCGAGGAAAGAAAGCCAAGTGTCCAAAACTAGAAGAAAACCTGGAGAAGTGGGTTCTTGCACAGAGAGATAGCCAACGTGCGGTATCATGTTGGTCTTGTCTTCTTTTAATCTGAGTAAAAATCAGCTTGTATAAGAAGTGGACATGTATACCCTGCGGGGGTGGGGGGTTTGTAAAAATGTGTATAACCCGTGGTTATATTTGCTAATTCGCGGTATTCCTAGTAGAAAGAGGAATAACTCTTGTGCAAAAAGCCCTGTCTTCTGACGATCTACTGTACTTTTTCTTGTGCAAAAACGAGCTTGTAGTATGGATGCTCCGTGAGCTTTTGTGCAAAAATGTTGTGCAAAAACTCTGCAGTGTAGACAAAGCCGCAGCCAAATACCTGCTCCTTACCAAGGTCACTAAACTTAGCACAGCTCAGCGACTGGCTGGAGAGCACTCACCAGCTGATGGCTGCTCAGAAATGTGGGAAGCACAGTGGGTTTAGAAAACCAGAGATTGTCTGGAGGGGAAAAGATGAAGAGTTCAGACAAGTACTCGAGACCAGGCCACTCTTGTTGATGGTCTCAGCCCAGCCACAGGGTATATGTATCAAACTCCCGATGATAAATGATATACTGCTTTGTGATCTGCTGGTGAGGATGAAGTAGAGGGTTTTGTTGGCCCAGCCTCTTCCATCCAAGGGAGCTTTGTTTCCCGGAGTGTTCAGGGTCTGAAGCGGCTTGGGGGAGGAGGTAGGCATGTTAGAAAAGAAGGCCCCAAAGCCATTGCCAAAGGCTGCTCCTATGGAGGGGCAGGGAAGAAGCCTGCAAACAGAACAGGACACAATATTGTCCCTGTGTTCCTCTAGTTATGCACATTGCCCAGAGGTGAACTACTACAAGCTATTCTCTTCCCTCGACAATATTTTATGGCCAATGCCTTGGAGCCCATCAGTATTTGTAAACCAAGTTATGATGTACCTTGAGTAGAATATCACACTACTTGGTGAGCACAGTGCTTTCTATAGAGCAGTGGTTCTCACACTTTTTGGCCCGTGGACTTCCTGGCTCAATGCAAATCTTTCCGTGGACCACCAGTTGCTAATGGAAAGTCACTGTTAAGTGCATAATAATGGCGGAGCCATTTTGCTAGTGTTGCAGCTAGGGAGAATAGTTTAATTTAAATTATTAAACAGATTAAGTGTTTTAATTTTCTCATGTTAGTTTATCAATCTTCATTTTAAATAAAGTAAAATATCAATTTATGTCCAACAAAAAAGGTTTCAATGTTTTCTTTATTTATAGCAGAGGTGAGGAACCTTTTCTGTGTCAGGGCCACTGACCAACAGAAAAATCATTTGGGGACCACACAAGTGAGAAGCAAAAAATCTCTGCCAAAAAAACCCCAACCCTCACTGATGTGGCCCCCAACTGTGTCACCTCACATCTCTGGTGCTCCAGCCCCACAGGGTGAGGGGAAGGGACAGGGAGGACTGAGGTTCAGGGCTTCCCATAGGCCAGATTTCCTTTTTTGGGGGTTCCAGAGTTAGTGGATTTTGTGGATCCCCTTAGGCTCTGGGGTGGGGATAAAAATGAGGGGTTCAGTGTGGGACAGGGCTGCCAGTGAGTGGGATAGAGATGGGGGTGCAGGATCTGGGCAGGAGGTAGGGCACAGAAGCAACAATGGATGCAGCAGCAGGGTGGGTGTCTGGCCAACGAGGAGGTGCAGAAGCAAAGGAGGGGGCTTAGAGTAGGGTGTCTGGCCAGGAGGGAAGGAAGGTTGAAGGAGAAGGCTGGGGAGAGGGTATCTGGCCAGAAGGGAGTATGCAGGAGCAAGGAAGAGTGCATGAGTGGACTGGGGGTAGTGTGTCTGGCCAGGAGGGAGGGTGCAGGAGCAAGGGAGGTGTAGGAGCAAGTTGGGGGTGCGAGGTCTTGGCAGGAGGATGGGGTGAGTGAGGGGGACTGGGGTGTGGGTGTCTGGCCATGAAAGGGGATGCTTATTTGGCTTTGCTCCCCCATTGCTCCCATTGGCCATTATTTTGTAGAGAGCTGCTCACTTGTAAGACTGTGCTACTGGTAGTAGGAATTGCTCCTATACTATATTGCTGCCAGAAGTAGCACAATCTTACAGGCTATTGTTTATAAACAGAAAACCAAATGTTTAGAATTGCTACCTGTTTCAGCGCTGAGGGGGAGGGAGGGCTCCTCTGTTGTCCTCAGTACTGGCTTTTTGATTATAGCAACCCAAATAGTACCTTGTCAGCACAGAAAATCCTGAGATTCCAGTGGTACAGAGCAAGCCAGGGGGTGGGGTGCACTTGGCACAATGCAGTACAAAAGCTTTCTCGGTTTACACCAGCACTTCAGTGAGGGATGAAGGTGGGGGACAGAGTTCCTTAGTGACTCCGCTCCTTCTGGCTGCAACCCCTGACCTCCTGGGGAGACAGGCAGCCCCTTCCCCTGGCTTCTGTAGGAGTCCCACTGTGCATGGCTGCCCTAACAGAGCAGGTTTCCCTGCCTCAGAAATGCAGCTGCCTGCACTGCTGAGCAGAAGGCAGGATGGGCAGGGCACGCAGCGGAAAGGCCTCGGGGCTCCTCTGGATGTTTCCCCAGCCCTACTGCATGACAGAGCCAGCCCTGCTGCTTCCAGGGCTTCTCCAGTGGCCAGCATGGCGCCTCCCCTGGAGGCAGTGGAGCCTCTGAGAGGGAGGGAGGGAAGGTAGTGGAGTCTCCCTGCGGGCAGGGCTAGATGCCGGGCTGCGGTGGCACCATAGGGCTCCCGGCAGCAGTGTGGCACATGGGCTGCTGCTTTTCTGCTGGGCACCGTCAAGACCACTGCCCAGGTAGCACCGGCCAATGGCAGCTGTGGGGAAAGCTTCGCTGCCATTCCCCCAGTAGGGGGAGCTTAGCCCCCCCCTCTTCTCCTATGCAGCATGGAGACAGCGTAGGTTGTGGGGGGCTGAGCTCAAACTACAGACCACCTGGGAGGCGGCTGCGGACCACTAGTGGTCCGCAGACCATACTTTGACAACGACTGCTATAAAGCAAGTAAAGACATGGCCCCTGCCCCAAAGAACTAAGCAGACTATGGCACTATAGGAAAGACTAGGATGTTGAGAGAAGTAGATAACAGGCACATGTGTGGAAGAAAGTAGGCACATCTAGAAGAGGGTGGTGGGATTCTGGCTGATACCAAAACATTTGTAATAGAAAAAGGAAGGAAAAGGTACATGATTGACAGATTCCAAACTGCACTCACATTTTTCATGTCTGCCGGGTAGCATCTGATCCAGTAAGCTCTTTGAGGCAGGGCGTGTTCTTTTTATTCTTTCTGTGGGGCTTTCCACACACACACACAGTGATGGAGCACCCCCCGCTCCCCATGCTGTATGAAATGGACTCATGGACATGAATATACATAACTCAAAGGTGGTTTGAGCGAATTATTTCATGTAACCCATCGATCTTCATGTCATGGTCTGCTGGTTCTGTTTATTTTACTCTGTTGTATGTATCATTTGCGTGTGTAAAATTAGACACATGGAGTGGGGAATACTTTGTGAGTTTCAAATGTGTGAATGGGAGACATGGAGGGTGTTACCTGCAATTTCTAGATGAGCCACTGTTAAACAATCTTTTGTCCTTAAGTCTGAGCAGTGGTTCGTAGGAAGTGGCCTCAACTCCTTAACAAAAGGAATAGGACAGGAGAGGCCTGGGTCTTTTGGCTGGCCTGCACCTGAAGGAAGGAGCCTGAGACCCCAGGGTGGGGAAGAGAGCCCTGGTTTAGACTGGCAGCTGGAAAAGAGGTTTTAGGGTGCGTTTAAGTTTGCACAGAGGTTTCAGTTGAGAATTAGCTAATTCTTTTGATTTGTAACCTACTTTGCTCTACCTGTTTTCACTTACTACTACTTAAATCCTACTGCTTCCACTTAATAAAACCATTTTTATTTTCTATCAAACCCAGTGTAAGTGATTGTTACCGGGGGGGGGGGGGGCGCAAACAGTGTGCACATTCTCCCTTTCATTGTTAAAGGTGGTTTACCTAATTCTTTGGGGTTTGATCCCATCTGGGGAGTGATATCCCAGGAGGCTGGGCCCTAAACTGCACTCTCCTTGGACCTGAAGTGGTTTGGTGTCTGTACTGCTTCTCAGTGGGGGCAGGGACCTCAGCTTGGGGCCTTGGCTGGGGGAGACCAGCGGAGCTGGCCCAGCAGGACCAGGCGGTGAGGAACCCCAGAGAGCAGGAAGGCGAGTGGCAGTGGCTGTGTCAGCACCCCGGGAGGCACCCCTGAGGGGTCGTCTGTGATCGCACCCCGTCACATATATATAACACACACACACACACACTCACCGGAAAGCCCCATTGCGTGTGTGTGTGCACACACATACACAGTACACAGCACAATGAGTCCTTCTGGTAACTGCTATAATACAAAAAAATGATAATATGCAGTCTGTGAATGTGCTAAAATTGATATACACTGCCCCATTTTTTAAAATGTCACAGCTGCCAAACTCCTTCAGTCATGGCCATTAATATGTGCCTTGAACACTGAAATGTCAGTTTTTAAAATATCTCTGTACCAATACTGATTGTCAGTTCCCTGAATCACTTTTCTTTCAAGAACCGAGGGTAAATTGTAATTTTATTCCAGCTGCAAGCTTGGTTTCATTTTAAATTGTCCTGCTGTGTCAGCCAGTCCACTGGGAGTCCCTGGAGCCACTGTATTTGCCCACCCACATGGGCACACACAACTTCTGCTTTGGGAAGAAATGCAAATCTGTCTCCTGATGAAATATATGAAGAGCAGTACCCCAGCTGAAGAATGGCCATGATCACCACTTAATCTTGTGCTTTAGCCACAAGACCAGGCATCAGGAGACTTGTATTTTAATCCACCACTGACTCATGGTGTAACTTGGGACAAGTTTAGACAAAGAAACAGCCATGGCTTCCTCTACACTGGGGGTCTCAAACTCCAGTCCTGGCTGGAGGGACTGCGCAATCTACAAGCCCCGCCCCTTTCTCCCACCACCCTGCCCTCTACCCCAGAGCATGGGCATTGTGGATCACTGGAGGAGGGCCTGGCACCACACTGCAGCAGTGGTTGCAACCCCCCATTACTCTCTCTGGTGGCAGAAGGTGAGGGCAAAGTGGAATGAATGTGCCCACCCAATGTACTCTGCTTCCCTCGGAGTTCTGCCACAGGGAGTGCATGGAAGGGCAACTGTAACCTTGAGTGGGATAGACTTCATTGTCTAAAAAAAAAAAAAAAACCCCAACTCCCACTGAAAGTACCTAGAGACCCAGTGTTCAGTCGCTAAAGAATTTCACAAGGATTGCACAGTGTCAGCCAAAAGAAACTAAAGAAATGAATTGAATTAAATGACTTTATAAAATCTTGATGAAGAAACAAATAATAATCTAATTTTACAACACAACATAACTATTTTATAACCCACAGACATTGTCTTCACAGTTACAACAAACATAAAGAAAAAGATCAAAAGTAAAATTTGAACAGTTCAGTCCACACAAAACACAATAAGAGGAAAGAGAGATCCCAAAAGCTTAGATTTAGTTCACTAAGTGTCTGCCTTGGATTTCTATTCCAAAGTTTAACTAATTAGAAAGTTTTCCTCATATCTAACAAATTTCCCTTGCCACAGAATAAGCCTTTTTTTTTCTCTTGTCAACCTTCAATCTCCAAAGGCTAGTTTGTAGAAGCACCAGTTAGTGCCCTTACAACCAGACTGATCTGCCTTGACATGCAGACACTCTTTGGTGGAACCCAATCTCTCTTTGCAAGATGGAGAACTGCCTACTAGTTCACATGTCTGACTGGGGAATTTCACTGGTCTATAGCTCTAAGACCTAGCCATCCTTTCGATAGACCGGTCAAAAACAAGTGTCCCAGGTTTCTTCCCCTAAGATTACATTCAATATACAAATCTGATAACTCCTTCCCAGTGTTGGAGGACAATGGGGCAGGGGGAATCGCAAAGGATTAAGGACCCAGCCAAAGCAAAGCAGCTGCTCAAAGATTCATAGACCCATCGCTCCCCCTCCCCATTTTAAACACGGCTCTTGGCATTGCTGAGGGCTGCTGTGCATCATCTTTTAGGCAGCATAGACAGTCTCCAGTACAGGACCACCTAAAATGTTTAATGCACCCAGCCCTAGAAACGGGCAATGAGCAGAATCCAATAAATGCAGGGCTTTGGAGCTGCAAATCTCAAACCCACCTTCTGTTTGCTCTTCAAGGAACACAGGAGCACAGGGGAGTACTGCAGTTGAGTGCCTGCAGATTAGGTTTTAAAATATAGGGTGGTTTGCTCATAAAACTTCATAGAGACTGCTCTGGCGGTCCTGGTGACTTTGCCACGTTCACGTTTGGTCTTACAGCCTGGGCAATCCCCCTGCTCTAAGTGGCTGACAAATAGCGGAGTCACCTGGGCAATCCTGTTTTGTGTGCGTACTGTATCTTGAAGTCATCATCGGTGCTGTATAGAAAACCTTCTCCCCCTTATCTCAAACGCATCGATTCCTTAATGTGACAAGCCCTCCAGTAAGAAAATACCCTTCCACCCAGCTGGGAAGTTAGCAGGGGAACAAGAAGAAAGAGATTTCCCCCTGAACGGAATACAACGCCCAGCCTGCCAGCTGACGGGCTGCTTTCCTTTATGCCGAGGCGGGGCAGTTCGTATTCACTTTCCAGCCCAGCCCCCCCCCCCGCAAACCCATCCCTCCCCTTCGACAGGCTCATTCTGTCGAGACAGCGAGTGGCCGGCCGGCCGGCCAAAGATTGGCTGTTTCCTCTGCAAATCAGCAGTGCCACGCTGCAGGCGGAAGAAGGAAGCGTGCGCAAGAGGCTCCGCTGCAGCGGCAGAACTGCAAGTAACCGACCCTTCCTTCTTTGCAAGGCTTCTTACAGACGGGCGGAGGTAGCCACCGGGCTGCCCGTCGCAGCGGCGGCGCGCCCAGCTCCCGGCCAGGGACAGAGCGCCCCTGGCCACGAGGCCGCTTGTAACCGGGGCTCGTTCGGGGCAGCCCGTAGCTCGTGGCTCTGTCAGAGTTCTGGGCGGGCTGGCGCTTAGGGACGGGTGAAGGAGGGTTTTTTGGGGGGTGTGTGTGTGGTGGGGGGGGAGTGTGTGTGGTGGGGGGGAGTGTGTGGTGGGGGTGTGGGGGTGTGGGGGGGTGTGGGGGGGCTGTGGTGTGGTGGGGGTGTGGGGTGTGTGTGTGGGGGGGGTGTGTGGGGGGGTGTGGTGGGTGTGTGGTGGGGGGTGTGGGGGTGTGTGGGTGTGGGTGGGGGGTGTGGGGTGTGTGTGTGGGGGGGTGTGTGTGTGTGTGGGGGGGTGTGGTGGGGGTGTGGGTGGTGTGTGGGGGGGGGAGTGTGGGGGGGGGTGTGGGGGGGGGGTGTGGGGGTGGGGGTGTGGGGGTGTGTGGGGTGGGGGGGGGGGGTGTGGGTGTGTGTGGGGGGGGGTGTGGGGGTGGGTGTGGGGGGGGGTGGGGTGGGGTGGTGTGTGTGTGGGGGGGGGGGTGTGGGGGGGGGTGTGGGGGTGTGTGGGGTGTGTGTGTGTGGGGGGGGGTGTGTGGGTGTGGTGTGTGTGTGGGGGGGGTGCACTCCTTCCTTTCACCCCGTGCTTAGCGCCTGTTCTTCAGAGCACGTATTCATCAACCTACGGGCGGCAGGGGAGTGAGCCCCATCTTAGCATGATTCACACAGGGCGCGTCGCAACCTGCAAGGACACCAGCTCTTCCTCGGCCCGGCCCTGCTGGATTCTGGGGCCCTCCTCTCACAAATCGCCAGACCCCTTCATCTCCTCCCTTCTTGCTTCATGGCTGGTGCAGTGACTTGCATTTATCTAATACCTGGCCCTCGGCCCCACTTGTAGAGGAGTTCCGGCGGACCCCGCCCGCCCTGTCCTTCTGCCTATTAGAGTCTCCAGAGAAAATCAACATTTTTATCATTACCCCACAACTGACAGATACAATAAGCCAGTGTTTCTCAAACTGTGCTCCGCGGAGCCCTCTTCAGGGGCTCCGCCAGGCTGACAAACTGGAAACATTGATATGTACAACACATACAATCAGTGGACCGCTGGGGCTCTGCATAAATTTTTATGCATGTAAAGGGCTCCGGAGCCCAAGAAGTTTGAGAACTGCTGCATTAAGCAGAGCATATACTTTAAGGCCTATAGTTCCAGCTTCCCTATTCTCAGCAGAATATGTCAGAAGGAAACTCTAAACACTAATCCAAGTCGATTTTAGAAAGCGAAAAGAAAAATATTTTATTACAAACTGCCTCCAAAGACCCTCCAAGCCATCATCTTGTAAAAGTCCTGGTCGGGCCCTACAGTCTGCAGTAGAAAGCCAAGAACTGCCCCTTCAGCTCAGCAAATGATTCTCTCATTAGATCAAGGTTTAAATTAGGAAAATGAGCAAGGCAGTTCCAGTAGTAGCAGATCTTTCCAGAGAAACTTTGTTTGATACTAGCACAACTAAGAGGTGGAGTAGGATTCATTGGGGCCCTGGGTAGAAAGAACATTTGGGCCCTCCAAACTCTGGGAGGGGAGGGGGTCGGGGCACCAGATCCAGGGGCAAGGGAGGAACAGGGGGCCATCGGAAGGCTCAGGCCCTTCCATTTTTAAACATGGGAGTAGTAGTAGCCTCAGGCAGGCACAGAGCAGCATGGGTGTAGTTTGAGGGAAGCGAGGAGAGGTGGTGTACCCCCAAACTCCAAGCCTCAGGCTAGAGGTGACAGGAGGAGCAATGCCACATATAGTTGCTGCTTTGGAGACAAAGCCCCGGCAGCAATGGGGGGTAGGGTTAGCCAAGTCTCCAGTTTACAACCAGAATGCCTGGTCGAAAAGGGACCCCGGCAACTATGGTCAGCACTGTTGTCCAAGCCATTAAGAGTGGTTGGTGCAGGGCTGACAGGCTCCTTACCTGGCTCTGTGCGGCTCCCAGAAGCAGCTGTCCCTTGGCTCCTTGATGGAAGGATGGTCACGAGGGCTTCATGTGCTGCCCCTGCCCCGAGCGCCAGCTTCACTGCTCCCATGGGCCAATAGCTGCGGCCAATGGGAGCTTGGGGGGTGGTACCTGCATGCATCTCACTGCCTCTTCTACACTCCAAACCCCTCATTTCTGGCCCCAGCCTGGAGCTCCCCTCCCCAGCCAGAGCCCCCCCTACGTACCACATACAACCCCTGCTCCAGCTCACTGACTGGGAAGGAGAAAAGGTAGTGGAGAGTGAGTGACAGGCACGGGGATGGAATGAACGGGGGGGGGGGGGGAGGGCCTTGGAGAAGGGCAGGGCAGGGTTGTGGTCTTAGGGGTAAGGGTTTTGTTTTGTGCAATTAGAAAGATGGCAATCCTAGTGGGAGCAGCCTCTCACTTGGAGCAGGAGTGACCTGGCAGCAGTGGGGGCAGCCAGGCAGCAGGAGCCAGGCACAGGCACTGAACAAGCCTGAGAGGGGTGGAATGGCCACTGGTGCCCTGTTCCCAGCTCTTTGTTGCCTGTGTCCTTCCCAGAGCTCCCTGTCACCAGGCCAAGTTAGGGCCCCTAAAAGAGCATATCTGCAGGCCTCAGGGATGGAGCAGGCCAGACTAGAATCCCCTACCCCTAGATCCCATCAGCAGTGGCATGCACCAGTGGTTAGGGACATGGGGTGGGAGTTGCTTTGGACACTCCAGCCCTCTGCTCAGGGTAGGTGGGGGGGTCTGGGACTCCCCAGAGTGGCCTGAGCTCCCTGGGCAGCTCTTACTAGTGCCTGCTCTGGTTTCTGGCTGGCCATGGGGCAGGGCCTCAGTGGGAGGGAAGAGGAGAAACAGAGGGCAAACCACAGTTCCAGCGATGGTGGCTCCCCGCTTCTACCCAGTTTCTGGCACGCTTGCAGGGGCCTGCGTATTGGCTGGGACTCCTAGACATGGGCTCCAGTGGGCCCATTCATTAATTCACCACTACCTAAGATCATCTGGGCTGTAGCGAATCTATAAAACCAAGACCCTGTAGAACTGGGTGGGAAACCTCAGGCCCAGGAGTCAGTTGCGGCCCCTGGCTTGCCTGGATCCGGATCCAGCTCCTGCGCGCCCCCCCCCCCCCCCCCAAGACTCATGGCCTCAGTCAGGGGTCACGTCAGTGAGGGTTTGGGGGTTTTTTTGTTTTGTTTTCTGGTCACTTGTGTGCAGCCCCCAACTGATTTTTCTGTGGGTCAGCAGCCCCTGTCCCTAAAAAGGTTCCCCACCCCATTTGTAGAAGAACTTGAAAGGAGCAAAACCAAAAACTCAGTGGATGAGTAGGTCAACCATGGAGCAAGTCAAAGCAGTTTTCCAGAGGGAATAGATTTGAAGTTCCCATCTGATAAAAGTCACTTTCAGGATTTAGTTTTATCAGTGAAGCAATTGCATATGCTTCTACAGATTGGCCCTTGCCTGCCCATCGAGTGTGATAGGCCTAATGGAGAGTTTCCTTTTTTCCTACAAGCTGCCATTTTTCCATCTTCATTTTTCAGCATGAAAAAAAGCACTGCATGAAGATTTGCATGTCAGGTGGTTCAGCGTGCTCATACCTTTCAGATTACATATACTGTCACATTTGTTGATTGGGGATACAGAAGCTCAAAAATCAACTTTGGGTAACAGGTTTCAATGACTGGATGAAAGTGAATGGCTATTCATGTGAGGACCAAGCAACATATGCAGTGACATGTGGCAGCTTTACAGATTTTACCCTTCGCAAGTATCTGTGCATGTTTTGATAAACTAGTATCTGAAAATATCAAGAAGATGCAAGAAGTACTAAAAATATTGCATGATAATCAAAACTTTAGCTAGTTTAGGTCTTCCCTTCCATGGTCACTATGAAGTGTTGGAGAGCATCAGTTGTGGTATTTACTTGCTACAACTTTTGACTGAAATGTCAGTCACACCAAGAGAATCAAATTCTCGAGCAAGACAATGACAAATAAATGTATGTCTTTTTTCATAGGGAACAGGGAAGCACATACTTGCTGCAAAGAAACCAAGTGTTTTACTATCACTGCAGCTACAAACACATTGATCAAATGGCTTAACTTTGTTAATATTGATTGTATCAAAGGAAAAGTAGATATAAAAGAGCATTTGTGGCAATAAGTGAGAGAGAGATGCTGCATCCGTGTGTGACAAGTTAACTGAAGTTTTATTCTGCAGGTATGGATCAGACCTCAAATACATGTCTGTATGGCTTCATCTATATTGCAGAGTTTTTGCACAAGAAGTCTTTTGTGCGAGAGTTTTTGCGCAAAAACTTCTTGCACAAAAGCGCGTCCAGACCTCAAAGCGCATCACAAAAGCAATGTGCTTTTGGGCAAGACAGTGTCCACACTGCACGGACACTCTCGCGCAAGAAAGCTCAGATTGCCATTCACGGAAGGGCCATCAGAACACCTGTGCTTTTGTCAATAGGGGTTTCTTGCCCCTCCGGAGCATCCACACCTGCCTTTTTGCTCAAGAGCTGTAGCGCAAAAAGGAGTTATGCCTCATGGGGAGAGGAATAACGCTACTGGCAAAAGCCCTCTGTTTTGCCGATTTACTTGCGCAAAAACACACTTGGCCGTTTTTGCGCAAAAACCTTGTAGTGTAGACGTAGCCTATAGGTATATGATGGGGCCAGTGTTATGGCTGGGCCTCATGAAGAACTACAAGCAAAAACGAGAGAACTTCTTTCAGGCAAGGGAAGTAAAGTGCGTGCACAGTATATCCATTGTCTAGCACAGGGGTGGGTAATAGTTTTTGATGGGAGGCCACTCCAGGAATTTGGAAAATGGTCGAGGGCTGCCCTCTTCTATATTAATGGAGGAGGTACAGAGTCTAGTATGGAGGTTGGGTGCAGAAGGGAGCTTGGGGTAAAGGGTTGGGGTGTAGAAGGGAACATGGGATCTGGGAGAGAGTTTAGGTGAGGGATACAGTTTTGACCTGAGGCACTGGACTAGGGTGCAGGGGGGTGGTTTGTGATCTGGGTGCAGGGATTGGGGTGCAGGGGTTTGGGTTGTGAGCTAGGGCCAGAGGGGATTGTGATCTGAGGCAGGGGCTTGGAGTAAAGGAGGAGGGCTGGAGGGGGGAAGGGCAGAAAGTTGGGAAAGGAAGAGGCTGGGGTGCCAGAGGCATGCTCTGGCCAAGAGACTTACCAGCCAGCAGCCCAGCAGTTTCTCATGCAGACAGGCAAGAAACCTGCCCTCCGCCCCACACAGGCTGCAGCCATGTGCTTTGTGAATAACTATGAGTGAATAACTGAGCCCAGAGGGGAGGGAGCATGGTGCTTCATGGCTGCCTGTTATTCAAACAGACAGCTCCCATTGGCCAGTTTCTGGCCAGAAAATGGCCAATGGGATTGTGCTAGGGACAGGAACAACACTTGAAGCCTTCCCCCTCCCCTCCAGGGCTCAGAGTTTTTAAAGGGAAATTGCCCCACAGCCACATTTCTAAGCAGCATGCAGGTGGGATGAAGCAAGCCTGCATGGGGGTCCCCGCAGCATCCGCGGGCCGGCTCCAATGGCTTGGCGGGCTGGTTTTGGCCCATGGGCCATATTTTGCCCAGGCCTGGTCTAGCACATCAAATTAACTTAATTTTGGTTCGTGCCTTTGAAGATAAGGCCAGTCCAGACCTGAAGGATTTCTTCACAGCTTTGAAGAAAATACATAAATATTTCCAACTCTAACCATCAATGTGAACAACTAATGATTAAGTCTAAAAATAATCTTTATCATCAGACTTGCTTGAGAGAACACAGTTTTACAAATAGAAGAGGAACTTGATGATACACTTCAGGCCCTTGAAGTAGCTGACAGGATTGATGTAACCTTTGAAATTGAACAGGCTTCTAAAGAACCAAGGAGATCTTTACATCTAACTGCACTTTGGAAGACTAGATGGGCACCTCAAATGACAGCCATTAAGGCCACTATAGTGCATGATTTAAGAGTATTATTGAATGCTTAAAAGAAGATAACTGTGACTAAATGAAGGAGTAGCAAGGACATAATTGAGCAAAAAGCAACAGGTCTGATAGCCTGGCTGTTTTACCTCAGTGTGTTAGGGTGGTATAGGATCTTCTTTGGCTTCAGCCTCTGGAATCTGTCTGTGACAGAAAATTGACCTGTTCTAAGTCCTCCAACACAATGAATGAGCTCAGCAATCTCAGAGCTGAAAATAATTCTGAGGGAAATTGTAAATGTCTCAGACCAGGTGGAAAGTAATGGGTTACGAAATACAAACTTTCCAAGCCACAGGAAACTGTGTACTCTGCATGTATGATACGTTTATATATAATTGTGTGTAAGAAGCAAAGGAGGACTATTGAAGAAAATATTTTGAGGTTAGAGGTAATATGACCAGTAAAATCTAAGTGTGAGGGATTTCAAGAAGCAGCTGCTCTATTTGGTTTTCTCCATCCCAGGTGACTTCAAAATATAACTTTAGTAGAATCAAAGGGGAAAGTTTTTAAACTTATGAGAAAACACACATTTTTCTTCAGGCTTGGCTCATGAGATAGTAAAATAATTCATCTTCAAATATAGAGGATACAAAGGTATTCAGTTTGTCTGTTGGAGTCCAGAGCTACTTGAGTATCATAGTATCAGGTTATCACAATGAGGTTTTGCCAGAAATTGACATGTTGTGTTCAACACTATCACAGACACAGCTGAGTGATCTTGCTCTCCTTCCAACAGAGAAAGACATGATAGCATCATAAAACAATTTGCCAAGAAAAAGTAGTGCCATTGGTGTGAGGTTCCAGTAATTGGAAAGACACAAAAGTTTAACTTCTTATATTTAAAAAACCCTAAGGTGCTATGACCTTGTTGCATGTTTGCTAACCATGCTCTGGCCTTTAAATCTGCCCCTAAGTTTGGCCTATACCAGTTTTCTGGTTTTAGATGAATTGTGTGTTTTATGTTGTACTAGCACACTTACCTGGCATTGCTCGGGTCCTTAAGGAGGGGCTCTGGGCAGGGGAATGGGTGTATGTGTGTAGGGGGAGGGGTGGGAATGCTGGGAGAGTCAAGGCCTCCCTGCCCAAGATTCATACGGGGGGAGGGGCTGCTTGCTCATCCTCTTTCTGTCTCTGTTAGGAAGCGAAAGCAAAGTGCAAAGCTAGTCTGACTCTGTGGTCCCCAGCCAGAATGAGGAATGCAGCAAACTGTGCACTTTCCTTTCACTCTCTGGTGAAGGGGAACAGCCACCAATGTCCCTGTAAGAAATGGGGCAGTCCCAGACTGGGGGGAGCAGTTCACATGCCTGGTGATTTTGTCTCTCTTCTGTATGCTTTGATGAGAAGCAATCCCATTCCAGGCACATCCCTTTTTCCTGGCACAAACAAACCCTGACCTTGCTTTAAGTTATGATAAGAGGTTGCTTTAAGTTATGATAAGAGGAAGTTGTATACTGATGATGGTGGTCCTAGCTCTTATTGTTTAGGAAGAGTTCTTGAACAGAGACACAAGCTCTCTCAAATATACAGTAATTCCTCATTTAACACGGTAGATACGTTTCAGAAAATGATCGTGCTAAGTGAAAATGTGTTATGCGGGGTCAATTTTCCCATTGAAAATAATGGAAAAGGTGGGGGTTGTGTTTCAAGCGCACGTGCGCTCGCAGCTCCAGCCTGCACTTGTTAGCAGCTGGGACCGGGACATAAAGTTGGGGGAGAAAGGGACTGGGTTATAGCAGGGAGGGGAGGTGTGGGGCTCTGGAGAAGGGAAGGGAAGGACAGGGGAGGGGGCTTGCAGCTGGCGGCTGGGTTTTTCCAGCTGGCTGGTCACCAGCAGCTGCGCGGGGCTTCCTCTGCCGCCTTACAAAGCGGCGGAGGTTTGCCACTCGCCGCGCCGTTCCCCGGTGACCCCCTCTGGCCAGATGCCTTGCGTCCGGCCAGAGGGGGTCACTGGGGAACAGCGTGGCCAGCGGCAAACCTCTGCCGCTTTGCAGGGAGGCAGGGGAAGCCTCGCGCAGCTACCGGCCAGCCCTAGGGGAAATCGTGTTATTGTGGGGACGGGGTTGTGTCGTTTGAAAAATATTCCCTAAAAAAAAAAAATCGTGCTATCGCGAAAACGTGTTAAGTGGGCACGTGTTAAGTGAGGAATTACTGTATAGTGGATTAAAACTCTTTAAGATTGAGATGGGATTTTTTTAAAATAAATCTAAAACCAAATTTCTAAAAATCCCTTGACTCACTTAGAATGACTAACTCATACAAGCTGATCTAATGCTGACTGCCTGTGTGATCTTTGCCAAGTCACCTAATTTCACTGAGCTTGGTTACAGTGTTTGTTAGGTAAATTTCCTCTAAATGGGTGTTAACGTTATATCAAGGGCTGGAGCAGGAGTATAGACAAACGGTTGATGTTTAAGCAAAAGTCAAATTTAGAGTTAAGGCTGTCCATGCAACCTTAACTCTACCCTCTTTCAGCAATGCCCTAATATGTCCTGTTATCAAACATACCTTTACTCTGCCAACCCCCCAGTTGTTGAAAAGTTCAAATGTTTCACCTAGATTTTGCAATCCAGGCACTCTCGCCCACACAGATCCACCTAATGCTAAACAAAGATCAAAAAGGGAAAAAGTTGGATGAGCACTAGCTTCTCCAGATCCTAACACTCGCAAAGGGGGAAGTGAGAGGGATTCAGATACTCCCAAAACAACATGGCCTCCCACACATCATGAGGGGGGAGGTGAGGTACTCAGACATTCATCCCCCCTTCAGATTTGGGTGAGAAGAATATGGGTCCAGCACATGCCCCGTCTGTATTCTTGCCCAGTCCCCTGCTACTCTTCTCAACAATCCCCTTCCAAGTGTTCTACCTCTCCACTTCTCCTAACCCCTATACCTCCCTCAGCTGAGCCCACAACCTCTTCCCCTTGCTCTATCACTCATCTCTAGCTATCCTTTCCCTCTTGCTGCAGCCCCAAACCTGTACTCCCTGTCGGCCCAACAACCAAAGAGTTAATACAGGTAGGGTGACGATTGCTGATTGGCAGCGTCACCGCAGCAGTGATAAAAGGGCTGGGGAACAGAGAAGGGGGTGACTAATAGAGTCATGAGCAAGCTGGGGAAAGGAACTCCTGTCACCAGACTGCTAGAGAGACATTGAGGGACAGCACCCCAAAGAGGGTGCAATTGCCTGAAGAGCCTGCAGAGGTCTGGGGGAATGTAGGAAGGAACTCAGGGCACCAGAGTCAGTGAACTCTGATACTGCTTGTCTAGCTTGAGGGCTTTGATCTGGAACCCAGTGGAGTAGGAGGGCTGGGTTCCTCTACCAGAGCCCCCGACAGCCCTGAGAACAGATAGTGTTTTCAGATTTCTGGGCACCGGGAATAGACTGATAGCCCCCTTGAGCTGAATGATCTAGCACCACATCCCTTGCCAGCCCTTCTGCTTCACCCAGACTGCATGAACAGGGGCTCCGTCAGGGATTTAAAAGGAAAGGAACTCCTGCCCCAGCTATCGTAGTGATGGTGGGGGCCAGGAGCCCTGAGTTCTGGGGCAGCTTCCGTCTTCCGCCTCACCTCCTCTCTCTCCCATTGGTGGCCCTGCTTTAATTATATTCTTTCCAAAATAAAACTTCCACCCATGACTCATGATTGTAGCAACCTCTAAACACTTAGTCCAAGCCTCTTTTTGTTGTAGGCTGAGGGCTTATGATTTAACTTGCTCTGAGTTATGTTCATTAAGGGGTGAATTCACAGCTCTTAGTCTCAATGAAATCTATGATTCATCCAGTCATTAATACCTCTCAGTTGAACATTACAAGGCAGAAAGCAAACAGTTCTGGAGGTCAGAGCTGTAACTCAGCAACTCCCTGGTCAAAAGACCTCAAGTATAGATCACACTGACACTAGCTCATGCCCTGATGAGGCACACCAGATTTCAAAGCAATCCAAGTAACTGTATGGATCTGAGAACACTTACAAGCATCGGCCTTTAAAGCCTATAAAACAGCAGGAATGGAAACCCTCTAGCCATATTTCTGTGGTGTATTGGCATGTGCGCGCTGCAATCAATGTACATTTTCTCAAATCCTGTTCTCAATTTGAATCTCCCAAAGATTTAGCAGGCACCACCACTATTTTGGCTAAAACTAGGCAGATTGAAACTGTTTTGAACCACATTACATCAATAGTTTTATCTCTAACTCTGTGCAACCCCCCCCCCCCCGCAAACAGAAAAAGAAATAAACAAAAGCAATCACACAAACATTTTGAAAAATGGTTGTTTTTTGAGGTTCCACATCTCCATAGCCTCTAGCTCAAATGACAGCAAATTTGAGTCATGAACTCTGTCTGCCCTGCACTGTCTTGAGGCATACCAGCTTTCAAAGGACTGCTACTAATTATGTCAATTTTAGAAGACTTAGAAATAATTAAATAATAATTTAAAGTTTAGAAACTTTAAATGGAAGTTGTAATAAAACCTTAACTCTGGAGCATTGATGATTACTTTTTAAGAGTAACTGGACTTCATTTTTGTTTTAAATCACTTTCTTAATCTATAGCAATTGATTAATAAGTTAACCTTTCACTTTTGATGTGGGTTTCTTTATGCAGATTTCTCAAAAAATGAAAATAGACTGGTCAGTTTCACTTTCAGGCTCACAAGCATTTATCAAAATGTTACTATAACAAGGTGGTAAATCATGCAGGGGGATGTATGTTGGCTGGTTTTTGAATAAAGAAATGTTGGGTTAGCTTTATTTAACTACAATTTTAATACAAAAGCAACCAGCTAACAAACACGAGGGTGTTATATGGAACACACTTAAAAATAATCAGCCTAAATTTTAATACTTACAAATAGCTTTGTTCTTAATTGGATCTGTAATTGATCTGGGCCAGGACAGTGGTAGCTGAGTGGAGCTGGGAATAAGAATGTCAAATCCTGAGAGAAATATGGTTTAGGGCAAGGCCTCAAAGCTTGTGTGGTGGAAGTGTGGGATGGGATCTAACTCTTTCTTCAGATTAGAGTTTGAATTGGAATTTGTTTTCTAGTACATGTTGAACCTCTCTAGTCCAGAACGCTCGGGGCCTGACGGGTTCTGAAAGAGAATTTTCTGTCCCACGGGAGGTCAATATTATCTAGCAGCATTACCAACACTTCCACTTCTTACTGTGCTGTTAGAAGACATTTAGGGGTAAACTAGAGTTAAATAACAGCACAGAACACAGAGAGCTAGGACTGGTGGCTGTAAACAAACTTGATGGGACCATGGGAAACTTGCCATACCCATGAAAAGCGGACATCCAGCTAAGTGAAATCATTCTGGATAACAGATGTTTCTGGATGAGAGTGTTCTGGATTAGAGAGGTTCAACCTGTAGTACACCCACAGCTAATTCCCTACTGAGAAGCTACACTCACCATATGGATTGCAAGGCAAAGTGTGCAAATACTGCATTTTAGAGCTATTTGTGCAAATTAAAATGCCCAGTGGGCAGAAAGGCCGAACGCTCCAGTTCTGAGGACTTTGATAGTAGTTCTTGCTTGACCGGTTACACAGTGATGCACCCTCCTAACCTCATACTTGTTTGATTTTCAGAGTCCTCTGAAGCAGAGTCACCCTGGGGCACAGCATGAGTTGTTCAGGTCTTGTTGAGAACTATGTGGCAGCCATGGTGCTGAGCGCTGTTGGTGATACCTTGGGCTATTGCAATAGAAAATGGGAGTTTCTGCGGAGTGGCCCGGAGATTCACAGGCAGGTTGCACAAAAGGGGGGGCTGGAAAACATCAGTATAGAAGGCTGGAAAGTCAGTGATGATACAGTGATGCACTTGGCAACAGCTGAAGCCCTGGTCGCTGCTGGGAAACAACCAGTTTTTCCAGAGCTCTATTCCCTGATAGCACAGAACTACCAGGACTGTATGGACGACATGCATGGCAGAGCTCCAGGTAATGCTTTTGAAATTTTATCTGTGCGATATTAAACAGTGTTTCCTTCCTCAGGATATTGTTCTCTCTCTCATGCCCTCTTAGCTAAGGCTGCCTGACAATTGCCACTGTTTTTAATTGGTTATCAAAGTGTTCAGGCTGAAATTTTCCAGTGAGTAATCCGTATCAGACTGATTTTTTTTTCTATAAAGTTTCAAATAAAATGGTTCTGCCATTTCCAAGAACAGGGTTGGGAAAAGTACATTGTTTTGCTGCTATTCTTACAACAGCTTCTTTAAGACGTTCTAGCACCTCCAAGTTTGGATCTGGGACTTGAAATTTAGCCAGGAGGTGGCCTTTTTGTTAGGGGCTTGCCTTTACAATTCCTGTAAAAAAATATGCCCACAGTTGGCCAAGTTATAAGCCTTTGGAGGGGGTGGGGATTTTATTTTTGCACATGCTCCGTAAAGTTGTTGTAGAGTTTTTCAGCTAAATTCTCTAAAGATTCTGCCTGCACTGAACATGCTCCAGCCCAAGGTGGGAGGGGCCGAACAGGATGAAACTGTCCCTGTAGTTGCTGCTGGGGGACCATTATAGTTCCTGGCATGTGATCTGATAGTGCGGAGCCTGTTTGTCCTGTGCTCTCAATTCTGTAGAGAAGGAGCCTGAGCCAAATACAGATGGCACAAGAGCTGGAGTTGGGAGGGAAACAGAAGGAATAGATTAGGACAAATTGCTCAGGACCGGGGAGAAAGGCTGGAATTGGCTGGAGATCATGGGTGGTTGGTGAAGGTAGGGCTAGGGGAGGGGCAAGTCCCCAGACCCACCCCCATGGAAGGGGCGGGGCAGTGCATGTGTTCCCCCAACCACAGGGAGGGGAGGGGAGCAGGCAGATGTATGCTCATTCCAGCCTCCCAGGCCCTGGAGCACTGGGGAGAGAGGAGGGCACATGGCACAGCCCCAACCTTCCCAGCCCCCAACACCCCCAGAATGCCCACAGTCGGATTTCTAGAGGCGGAGTGTGTGTGGGGCCCTGGCTGCCAGTTTGGAAAGGCAAAGCCTTCCCGTGCCTAGGCCACCAGACGCCCATGCCGGAGAGCTATGTAATAGAATCAAAATAAAATATTTCAATATTATCAGCAAAATGTCAGGAATTTCCATTCAATGGGAAATTTCAGCTTTTCAGTCACGTGTGTGGAAAGAGGGGTTGTTTGTCCTGCGGAATGGCAATTCCAACTTTCAGCTGTAGTGGCTAGGATCAGATTTACACCTTAAGCAGGGTCTCCACATGGCCCCTGATGGCTGGATCTCCCCTCCACAGTTCTGATCTCCCCCCACAGGGGCTTGCGGCTCCAGGTACCCCTGCTGCTCGTGACTGGGAGTTGTGGGGTACCCCCACCACCTGCAGTGGCTCAAAGCTTTAACTGCCAGAGGTGACAGGGGTAACACCACTTAACTTTTAGGCACCCCACCAGCCGGTGCTAGTCCACCCACAGACCTCCCCCCACCCAGTGCCCCTGCACAGCCCCACCCCAACTGCCTGACACCCCACACACAGACCTCCAGCCACCCCACAAACCCCACACTGCCAGTATCCAACCACAGCCCACCCACTCCTGTACCCTACCCACTCACTGGCCCCACTGGGAGATCACAGTGTCCACGGGGCTGAGCATAAGCAAGGAGCACTCCAGCAGGGCTATGTGGGGCCATCTCTGCTGGGACTTGGGAGCAACAAAATTTGAATTTTTAGGTGACCTTAGGATGCTGCTGCCCCTAGCCATGTGCCTATTGTGCCTAATAGGAAATCTAATCTTGGTAGTGATGTGGTATGGATAATGTGTATCCACAAGGGGGCCAAATTAAGGTTTCATTGGCAATCTTAATTAAGGCATTTCCTAACTTTTCAGTACTTGGCTTTGCATCCTTTACATTATTTTAATATACAGTAGAAACTCAGAATTACAAATGCCAGTGTCACAAACTGACTGGTTAACCACACTCCTCATTTGGAACCAGAAATATGCAATCAGGCATCAGCACAGAGAGAGAGAAAAGCAAATACAGTACAGTACTGTGTTAAATGTAAGCTACTAAAAAAAAATGGAAAAGCTGCATTTTAATTCTGCGTAATAAAATTTCAGAGCTTCAGTGCTCGGCTGTGTATACACACACACATATATAAATATGCCGTGTTAAGTCTACAAAATTTAAACAGGTGTACTTAATTTCATACCCAAGAAAAGAAATAAGCCACATCAAATATTTTTAAAGCACAATGGTCGTTATCTCCAACACCTTTTTTAAAATCTAACTGACTTTTCACTAGTTCTGCAGTTTGACTTTCTGTATTTTTCCTCGACTAGGTGAAGTACAGTAATCACCGGTTAGCCTCATAGATTTGGAAGAGACCTCAGGAGGTCATTGACTCTACCCCCCTGCTAAAAGCAGGGCCAATCACAACTAAATCATCCTAGCCAGGGCTTTGTTAAGCCAGGACTTAAAAACCTCTAGGGATAGAGATTCCACCACCTCCCTAGGTAACCCATTCCAGTGCTTCACCACCCACCTAGTGAAATAGTTCTTCCTAATATCCAACCTAAAGCTCCTCCATGGTAACTTGAGACCATTGCTCCTCGTTCTGTTATCATCACCACTGAGAACAGCCTCTCTCCATCCTCTTTGGAAATCCCCTTCAGGTAGTTGAAGGTTGCTATCAAAACTGCCCTCACTCTTCTGCAGATTAAATAAACTCAAATCCCTCAGCCTTGTCTCATAAATCATGTGCTCTCGCCCCCTAATGATTTTTGTTGTCTTCCGCTGGACTCTCTAATGCGGTTAGCCAGTTTTACTTTCTAATTTTCCTGCACTAGTACAATTATTCAAAGTTTGGGTTGCAGACATTCTAAGGGAATATCTGGATGCATGTGGGATGGGGAAATGGAAACAAAAAATTTACCATAGATGATTTAGGCAGTTTGTGGAAACTTTGCAGTTGTTAGACTAAATGGCTGCGTCTAGACTGGCATGATTTTCCGCAAATGCTTTTAACGGAAAAGAGTGTCTAGATTGGCACGGACGCTTTTGCGCAAAAGCACTTTTTGCGGAAAAGCGTCCGTGCCACTCTAGACGCGGTTTTGCGCAAGAAAGCCCCGATCGCCATTTTCGCCATCAGGGCTTTTTTGCGCAAAACAGTCCTCCCCTGTCTACACTGGCCCTCTTGCGCAAATACATTTGCGCAAGAGGGCTTTTTCCTGAATGGGAGCATCATAGTATTTGCCCAAGAACACTGACGATCATACATTAGATCGTCAGTGTTCTTGCGCAAATTCAAGCGGCCAGTCTAGACAGCTGGCAAGTTTTTCCGCAAAAGCGACTGCTTTTGCAGAAAAACTTGCCAGTCTAGACACAGCCAATATGTTTTGGACCTAAATTGATGAACTCTAAATAAGCCAAAGGAAACTGAAGGTTGTTTAAAAACTTTGAAAATTAGGCCATCTCTGTTTAGGTAACAAATTGTGGACTGGTTTCAGAGGGGAAGCCGTGTTAATCTGTTTCAGCAAAAACAAGAAGGAATCCAATAGCACTTTAAAGACTAACAAATTTATTAAGGTATTAGGGCGTAAGCTTTTGAGAGAGACAACTCACTTCCTCAGATAAGTTGTATCTCATGAAAGCTTATGCCCTGATACCTTAATAAATGTGTTACTCTTTAAATTGTGGACTGATTTTCCTTAAGCCAGGTCTATACTATAGGGGAAGGTCAGTTTAAGGTATGCAATTCCAGCTACATAAATAATGTAGCTGGAGTCAATATACCTTATGCTGAACTTTGGCGCTGTCCTCATAGCAGGAGGTCGACGGAAGAACATTCCTGTTGCACTCCTTGCTCTCACAAGGAGTAAGGGAAGTCAGGTGCCAACAGGGGCACTCTTATCGTTAGATTTAGCAAGTCTTTACTAGACCTTCTAAATTGAACACCGGAAGATTGCCTGCCGCAGCATCAATCTTCCTGCAAGTCTAGATGTGGTCTTACTTTAGGTACATTGACAATTTTTGCCACACTACTGGGTGGTTAAGAGAGAGAAGATTTTCTCTGTAGTTACAGCCATAGCTGGCTTTCTGTTCAAGACTGATTTTTTACCTTTATTTTATATGTTCAAAACGTCTGTCAAGCTACTTGAAATCTGTCATGTATGTACTCCTCTGCCAGAAAAAGTTTTAGGAGTTGTCAGACAACCAGTCTGTTGAGAGAAGCAGTCTGGATGTGATAGTGGTGAAATTAAAAGATTGCTTAACTTCTAAAATTAGTTCTTTGCTTTCATGCTTTCTAAATTTTGCCCGGAAACACCAAGCTTGTTTTATTTTGTTGCCTTGACAGGATTGAGATTTCAATGCTGTCATCTCTCTCTCTCTCACACACACACACAGAGAAAGGCCCCTCCCCCAAGCTTTTTAAAATTGTTATAAATTTATTAGTGCTTGTAAGTGTGTTTGCTTTGGGATTACACAAGTTACGGCAGTAACTGAAAACAAGGGAATTGAGAGATACAGGTAAGCCTAGCAAGCTAGGTTCTGATAATCAAATTAGTGAAGGTACATAGGAAGTTCCCTCTCTTCCCTGCCTATCCTCTGGCCTTCACTATTTCTCATTATAAGTGAACATTCTGGCCTGTGGTTCAAGCCTCCTCTTTATTAATCCATTTCCTTCTTGCACAGGTTCAACCTGTGTTCAAAATGCACTGATATTGCAGCCAGACCAACCAGATGGCTGGAGGATTCCATTTAACAAGAATGAGGGAGGATGTGGGGCTGCCATGCGGTCGATGTGCATTGGACTGAGGTTTTGTCATCCAGAGCAGTTGGACAGCTTGATCCAAGTCAGCATTGAGAGTGGTCGAATGACCCACCACCATCCATCTGGCTATCTGGGATCCCTGGCTTCTGCTCTCTTTACTGCATATGCTCTGAATCGCAAGCCCCCTCATGAATGGGGGAAGGGACTGATGGAAGTGCTGCCGCTGGCTAAAGCCTATATCCAGGAGTCTGGCTATTTTGTGAAGGACAACCTGAAGCACTGGTGAGCATGGCTGGGTTTGGCTGGTGGGATTACTGAAATGTGTAGGTCCTCAAATGATTATCCATCTCTTCAGATGACCAAATTCAAGGTATTCAGTGACGTGCGTGTGTGTGTGTGTGTGCGCGCGCGTGTATGCGCTATTCTTTGAAAGGAGCCCAAAAAGGAGTACAGAAGTTACGTTTAGGCTTGTTTTATGGGCCTTTTACACTGCCTCTGTGAAATGAGAATCAGGACCTAGGAAAGGTTACTACCCCATCCCACAGTTTTCCTTTGCATTGCCCTCTCCTGTGTGTTCAGCACTCTTTGCAATCAAGTTGGGAGGCTATGAAAGTGCCTTAATGAAGGCTCTTTTCTAAACCTTTCCGTGAGGGAAGAAAGTATTGCTATCTCTATTGTTGAGTGCAGGTGCTAGTGACCTAATCGATGCAGGTCAGGCTAGATGACTGGGGGGCCCTTCTGCCCTTAAATGCTATCGCTACAGACTGCACTGATGGAGAAAGAGGGGGTGAAGCAACTTATCCTGCACCACACCTCTATTTGCTAATGGGCTCAAAGAGAACCCAGCTTTCTGTGTCTCAGATACAAAACCGTCTTTCCTCCCTCGAGTCTAAACTATGGGAGACCAGGGCTGCTACATGAAATATGGAGACCCTCCAATAGATTTAGAATCAAGCTTAATTGAAACGAGCTCTCAGAGAAACATGAGAACCCTTGAAAGAGCCAAACTGCGAGTGTGCAAACCTTACAAGAGAACATGCTGCCCCACGAGCTCTCCCCTAGACATTCTGCAGAACACAGATTCTCCATATCAGCTGTTCTGCTGCTGCCAGACAGCTAGGAAGTGTGGGGGTGATTGAAGCAGAGAGGAAGGGAGATATCCATGCTTTTTTGGAACTTATTGAGGCACGTTCTACAAAGAGATGGGTTGGGGAGGAAGAAAGGTATCATAACCTGCACATTTACATCAGCTGATGATCTTCCACAACAGTTCATTGAACACTAAAGCTATGTGTGAATGAAACAGCAAGTTTGATTCACTGTTCTTTGTGGAATCATTCATTGGCTATTCAGATGGCCGATGACCATTTGTGAAAAAAGTGTGAACATTTTAGGATCCACACACAATTTGTTACATCAATGATTGTTCAGTATTCAGAATTTTCCTGTGAAATTTCTCATCTAACCATGGAGCAGAGATAGCATAACTTCTTCTGTGGCCAACCGCACACCACCAATAAATACTCCAGTGGGACACTTCAAACAAACTATAGGCTGAAATTTGGTTGCATAATGGCAAGTACCAAAATTGGCAGTACTCAGGATTAGCTCATGAGTAATTCAGAAAGGGGGAAAAAAAGGGGGGGGGGAGGGCAGAAAAGGAAGAGGGATATAGCTCAGTCTTCCATCAATTCAGTGTGGAAGAAATCAGTTCAAGGGAAGCAGGTAAATGTATATTTAGAGTTGGGGCTGAGGTAGGAAGATCAAACAAGTTTTGAAAGGTCCCAGAGTTTCAGGTGTTCACATCTTTCCCCCAACACATTAGGGCTTGTGGTAGGGATGTCAATGTGTAGTTGACTACATGATTAACCAATGAGCCTAGGCTTATTGGTTAATCCTGTCAACTACACGCATTCCCCTCCCACCCTTGCTGCCTCCGATACAGAGAGAGGTTGCAGGGGGCTCCTTGGGAATGGGGCTGGGAGCACACTGGCTACTGACCCCACCCCTGGGGACTATCGAATAGTTGACTAACTGCTCAGAATTCATGTGGTTACATAACTGTTCAATCACATATCTGACATCCCTAGTTTGTGGGCAGCTACAGTATTCTGATCTGGATTCTAAATCCATGTTTGTGAAGATAATCTGAATGCAGGATTTGGTTCAAAGGTCTTATTTTCTGCCACTCTGAATCCTTTGCAGTGTAATGGGTTATCTGTCCTTGCAGTGCTCTACTGCCCTCTCCTGGAGGGAAGAGTCAAACATGCTTAAGTGTTCCTCCCCTTTGACTAGTCTTTCTATTGCGCAGCTAATTTTGCTGTTGGATTTAACATAGGGATGTGAATGGTTAAGTGGTCCTGCTCCAGCCCTGTAAGGGGGTCCACCATGGACAGAGGCTGCTTGGGCCGAGCTAGAGCAGTCCCTGCCTGTGGCCCCACCAGCCAAGATGCCTGCTTGCACCCCCTCGCCCCTTTAATCAGTTAACCAATTAAACAGGATTTTACATCCTTAGTTTAACACTGGACTGAGTTCTTTTTCATACTGCAAGTTTTTTGCTGACATCTGTGGCATCCAGAAGTGCTACCTACTGCTGCCCTGGGATTTTTACTTACTTTTCTCCCTTGATTTGTAGGTTCTACTTTGAAGACCAGTGGAAAAAATACCTGAAGACCAGGGGAATTTCAGATGGTGTGTCTCTTCCTACCTTCCCCCCAGTATATGGTGTGGAGGAGAGAGATGAATTCTATGTCTCTGTGAGCTACTCTGGCTGGGGTGGCAGCAGTGGACATGATGCCCCCATGATTGCCTACGATGCCATACTTGGTGCTAAAAACTCCTGGACGGAGCTCGCTCACCGGGCTTTTTTCCATGGTGGGGACTCTGATTCTACAGCAGCCATTGCTGCATGCTGGTGGGGGGCCATGTATGGCTTCAAAGGCATCAATGTATCTCTCTACAGTGCACTGGAATTCAGGGAGAGGCTGGAGAAAATAGCAAAGGCCTTGTATGATGTCAGCCAGCCAGAGGAGTAGCAGCACAGAGGCAGTTCTAGAGTTCACAAGGCAAAACTAAGCTGTGCAAACTTCCCTGTACTGCTTGGGGAGGAAGGCATGAAGGTTTAGTTTCATCTTGGCCTGCTCTTTGCTGCCCATCTACCCACACCTCCTGTTCCACCCAGGTAATTTTTATGCTTTAGCACAGGGGTGGGGAACCTCATGCCTGGGGCCGCTTGCCTGGATCTGACCCTGAGGCTCAGGGCTCCCCTCCCTGTATTGGAGAGCCCATAATGAGGGTTGGAGCATACAACAACCTCCCAGGGCTGGAGCATACAATCTACTACTCTGTGTCCCCCTAGGTTCTGCTGTGCTAGGGGAATGTGGGGTCTGTCTTCTCAGTTGGGGGCCACGTCAGTGAGGGTTTGTTTTGGGTTTTTTTTGGATTCTCACTTGTGTGTGGCCCCGCAACTGATTTTTCTGTAGGTCTACAGCCTTGACCCAAAAAAGGTTCCCCACTCCTACTTTAGCAGTCTGTCTAGCCAATGCTTGGTACTAGACCAACAGGATTAATGATCAATGTGGAAGGGGGGAAATCTGGCATAGCAGCTGTGTTCACTCAGTCTTTTGTTTGGTGCATCTAAGACTGCATTTCTACTAGCAGTGGGCAACAAAGAGCAACTCATAGTCAGGTTTAGGTTTTGGATGTAATTGTAAAAGAATCTGATACTGGGTTGTGTTTAAGTGAGATTTTATACTCACAGAACAGAACCAGCCCAGAATGCATAATGTAAGCCAAGCCTTCTCATCTCTCACATCCCAGTGCAGCTCACTCCAGCCACATTGTGAGCTCCTTGACAGCTGAGGCGCAAATATAGTTGCTAGGGCCCTTTCAACCCTAGGGGACTGAACAACATGAAGGTGGTTTTTCATCTCTCTTGTTTGGGGGCAAACAACTGTCACTTAACATTCATTTGAAACCTAATTTACAGCATCTCTTGCCAATTGCAGACTTTTAAGACCTTTTGTTATGATTAAATACAAATTTTTATTGGTATCTCTAGCCTTCCCCAATTGTGAGGGAAATAAAATCCCCATACAGTCTTGCCATTCACTCAGAATTACCTTAACATTAGGGTCAGAACTTGCATCTTATTTTATCATGATCTCATTACAAAGAAAAATTAGAAACTGGAAATGCAGCTTGCTACCGTATCCCAATTAAGAACAGAGATGATTACAGCGGTTGAAAGATGTTTTGTTGAAATTTTGTAACCACTGATCATACCTTTGAATGCTTCTTGCTTTTCTGTGCAAACAGAAGCTGAATTCTGAGTCTCTCCCCCAAAATGGCAGCTTTCAATACGATCATCATTTATCCTACTTTAAGATCCTTTACAAAAAAATATAATCACTACAAAACACTGATAATGCAAAACAATTTTGCTCTAGGAGTAACAGTCTACATTTGCAAGCAAACAGAAGGCAACTGCTGCTTTACCTTGCCAGAGGTTTGCCATTGTGCTTTTTGAGGAATTTGCAGCAGGTATTAAAGAATTATGGAAAGAGTATGAACAAGTTTCCAAATGAGAGAGAAGAGAGACGAGTAGTTCTGTACCTTTTGCATGGAGTGATCTTTGGTCTGTAAGAGCACTGTATAGAATTAAAGCATGTATTTGGTAAATGAGTGATAAAGCACATTTCTCATGAAACTGTTTATTGGTATTGTATTATTTTGTCTTTCATTCTCATCTGAGAGAAGGAAGGTGTTGTAGGCATCCCTGACCAAACCCAATGCTCAGCGCACAAAGGCTTTGTCTACACTGCAGGGTTTTTGCGCAAGTAGCTTTTTGTGGAAGAGATCTTCTGCAAAAACTTCTTGCACAAAAGCGCATCCACGCCTCAAAAGTGCATTGCAAAAGCGATGGGCTTTTGCGCAAGAGAGCATCCACACTGCATGGACGCTCTTGTGCAAGAAAGTTCTGATGGCCATTCACAGAATGGCCATCAGAGCACCTGTGCTTTTTCTGATAGGCTCTCTTTGCAGAAGATACCCCTGTTGAGCGTCCACACAGACCTTTTTGTGCAAGAACTCTTGCACAAAAAGGAGTTATTTCTCACGGGGAGAGGAATAACTCTACCGGCAAAAGCCCTCTGTCCTGTTGTTTTACTGTATTTTTTTTGGCGCAAAAATGTGCTTGAGGTGAGGACGCTCCACATGTTTTTGTGCAAAAACCCTGTAGTGTAGCCATAGCCTGAGGATACAGTTATTCTTCCCCTGAAGCACTGCAAAGTAACACTAAGAGCTATTGTTCTTGCATTGAGGCGGCACAGGGGTCCTGTGCCCAAAAGACAAAGGTGAAGGCAAGGACAGCCACGGTTTGGAAAGTGAGGGCCACACAACATTGTTAAGGAACTGTGCTGAAATGACATGGAATATAAACTTGGGGCCAGGGTGGTTTGTTTTAGTAAGGTTCTCCCTCCTGAAAACAATTTCTGCACAAGTCCAGATTCTCATCACTGTAACAGTCACGGAAGAGTGCATCCGCCCATTTAACCAATTCAGTCTTGGAGAACTGTTTCCTACCCCGCAAGCCCAGAGAACAACCGTCAACAGGATCCTGGGCTAGATGGACCTTTGGTCTGACCCAGTCTGGCCATTCTTATGTTCTAACTCATTCCACAAGAGCAGAGTACCTCAGTACTCTCCAGCGTCCTATGCAAAGAAACTTCTGAGGAAAACTTCAGTGGTGCACTTGGTCCATGAATCCAGAAGCCCTGTAGTTGTTTGCTTTACTCAAAAATAATTTACCCCATTAGTAGCCCCTTGCTTTCTTTTGGGCTGGGAAGGCTATCACTGGGGAAAGAGAGTGACAAAAGACATTACAAGCCAGGGATGTATGGGGGATGCCTCTGTCTTCTGAGTGATGCTTTATCCCAGTTACATAGTGGGCCTGGGTTTAAATGCATGAATATGTGGAAGACAATTATTTATCAGTTAGGTAACCCGGACCTCAATTCCCCCCCCAAAGAATCTGAGGGGACACAAGTAGCCTGGAAAAACCTAGGATTTCATTACCCCCCTTTTTTTTAAGAAATAAAAGGCTTTGTTAAGCCTTTTGTGATTTTTTTAAACCAAAAAATGTTAAGCTTTGTTGCAGTCAGAAAAAAAAAATACATTCTAACCTCCCACCCTAAATCCCACCTTTATTCACTGTAAAAACAAATGGGTAGTTTTGCCAACAAAATGAAATTAAAAACCAGCATAGCTGAAAACCAAAACCTCTCACCATTTTTTTCAGAATGTGTCATTTTGGTTAAAGACATTTCCGACCAAAAAAGCTGCTCCATCTTTTTAAATTAAAAAAATGGAAACCAAAAACTGCTCTAACCCTGATTGTTTTAGGAGAAAATAACTACACCAAGAGCACGGTGTAGATCTCATTGGGCACATCCACAGTGTTCAGGGGGTAAGCAGGTTTCCAAAGCCACATTGGCAGCACCCAGACTGCACAAACAGATAAGGCATAGAGCTCTGACCTGGTTTTCTGCAGCACACATAGAATTGCAGTGTAAACCACAGACCACTCCCCCTGCACTTCAGTTGCCACCAACTTTTTTGAGCTGCTGAGGGAGGCCCAACAAGGCGGATCAGATGTCCCGATTTTATAGGGACATTCCCAATATTTGGAGCTTTTTTGTGTATAGGCCCCAATCACCCCTAACTCTTCACACTTGCTGTCTGAGGGAAAGGAGAGGAATTTGCATTTGTGCAAACCCCTGAAAAATATTATCCTTATTTTCACCATCCATAAAAGGGGGGTATTGACAGGACAACTTTACAGAAAGTTGGCCAGATCCTTGAACTGTCAATAAAATGGTTTTAAAACTAAGGTGCCTCCCATGTTCTTTGAGAGCATGCATGCAAATGGAGAACCAGGAGCACAAGACCAAGGAAATGGGTGACTGCTCCATGTTTCAAACTTGCACCTGCAGGAATGTGTTATAAGGCAACTTCTGTATTAACCAGCTCTCTGAGCAAGCCAGGGCAAGTTATTATGCCACATCACAGTGACTGCGCACACTGGGACCCAGAACGAGAGCACAGCTGTCAGCAAAAAACCTAAAACCAGTATGTAATAAGCTGGAAGTGAGCAGCTCTAGAAAGCTCTCTGAAGTCAACATAAACCTTTCCTCTGACCCCATTATACCTGTCAACCTCTTGGTTGCTTATTACATACTTTCCACACCCCCAATCTCTGCCCGTTGCATGGTTAGAATCCAAAGGTCGATTACATCTCAATTTGATACACCAGGTAATCTCAGATGCCATTTGGAAGCTACGTCTGGGCTGGCAGCGCATGAGCGTGTGTGTAAACGTGAGGGGAAAAAAGCATGTTGAAAGCCCATATCACACAAAACCAGCAACAAGCATTAATCACAGTTTCAACACAGTTTACTACAGCTCTCGGATGTGTTGTATAAAACAAGTTTAGTGCAACATAGTACAAAGCTCATTAAAAAATTCCAAACAGTTTTCCACATCATGCATGGACAGGTTTTCTCTTTGCTTCTTGGCTCATTACAGGAAGTTAAAGCAGAAAAAAGATTGTTTGAAAAACTTCATGATAAAAGTTGCCGCAGGGAAGTCTTGTTTATAAAAAAAAGTGAAGCTGGGCAATATGTTGCCAGCTAACTTGATAAGTCATATTCCCAGTAAATTGTGTAACCACAAATGCTGCTTAGAGGGAAATCCCATCTTACAACCCTCATGAATGCATCTGCTGAAGAGCAATGCTGCAGAAGGGAATGTTTCTGGCCACTGGAGGTCACTGTGGAATAGCTTTGCTGGGAAAAGGGAAGCAATGCCAGTCAGAAAGGGTGTAGAGGCTACTGGGTCAATACAGCAGATTTTCAGCGCACAGATGAGGAACAATGTTCTCTTAGGCCAGGAAAGGCTCCTGTTGCTATCTTTTTTTCCTTTTAAAACTGAAATGAGTTGCACTTCCTGCCCTGAACCAGTACGTACAGGAGATTTTACATTTATGAAACAATACTCACTGGCTTTGCGGCTACTTTGTTTTAGCTGGTTCTTCATTTCCATTCACTTTTCAGTCCTCTCTTCTGAGCAGACCCTCAGCGTATCATCAAAAGGGGAGGAGTGCATAACTGGATATTAGAGAGCAATATTCTACACGCAGGGGCTGTAACAATTTGATGGAGGGAGACTTTGAGAAGGTCTGAATGAAATGGAACACAGCAAATGCCTCTCTCGCAAGGAAAGGCATGTCTTAAAACTAACATGAGGTGGACTCGAGTGAGATTTTTATGCACATGTATGTAGTATAGACACTTCCGCACCCATCCCTCCCTGATCTATGGAGAGATTACAGAGTGTAAGACTTCTGTGTGGGTTCTTCACCTGCAATGAAACATCAAAGTATCATGGTTTAACTTACTAGCCCTGTAGAGTTCTCTGAGCAGGGCTGCTCTACAATGGACCTGGTAGATTCTTCTCTCTTGAGGAAAGATAGTTCTATTGGGTTGGAGAGGACAAAGACTGCAGGAATGGCCCCTCACCAGCAAAAAGGGGGTGGGGAAACAGGATGTGCAGTATTGCTCCACTCGGATTCAGCCATTCCACAAAAGATAAATAGCCAGGTTTGCCAGGAAGCCATTAAGGAAGACAGTGAAAGGCCATTTTCGGCCATCATTCCACCCCTTCCCCCCGACACGTGCCAAGGGCGTGCTAGAGAGGAGGTGGTTTCTGACACTGGATATGCCAGGGGTACTTGGCTTACTGAGTAGTGGACTCTGGGTGCTCCAATTATACCGAGCCCCAATTTGATTTTTAACAGCCGTATCTTTCACAGAAAGAACAGCACTTACTGTCCCAGCACTTGCTTACAATAAAGATCAGGTGACTCTAGGGGGTTGCGGGGAAAAGGGTCATTTTCCTAGAGAAATAAAGCCAAAACAACAGAAAATGGCACACAAACAAGAGACAGGGGAGAAGATTCATTTCTCTCCAGAGGGCACAGACACACCCAGGGAGCAGAATCCCTGCTGCAGCCTCCTTGGTCTGGATTCAGCTCACACTGGTAATTAGTGCAAGTCATTGGGAAAAGCAATGAAACCCGGTCATTAATTCCACGCTCCGATTGCCCAGTGTGGCTGTATCATACCACCCTTGCAGAACCATTCAAATATAATGAATTTCAGTCAGTGGAGCCTCCCCTTCCCCTGTTTCCTTGAAGTCATTACTTTGGTCACGCTAGCGAGATTGGATCCAGCTGGTTGGTGCGGTGTGACAGGAGTATGCAGGCAGCCCAGTCTTACTCTTGCCACGTCAGAGACCGCGGCATCAAGGATTAGTAAAACCAGGAGGGGAGGCTTTTTGTTCTTGGTAAGCTCGACTGTCTGGGAAGCCTTCTCTTGCTAGTAGCAGGCCCCGAGTGCCCCATGCCTCCCAGGCGCGCACACAGCCCTTGGCAGCAAACCAGGCTGCTTCGGTCTTGACTGCAAGTGGCCTGAGCACCCAATCCTGTCCGAGGACAAGAGCATGTCTCCAGCTGAAGCCACACACACGTGTGAAATCCTCAAAGAAAGGAGAAACATTTGGGGTGCAGCAGTGGATACGCCAGCCTCGTCTTTGAGACAGATCTTGCCAAAAAACTCACCCACCGTCCAGGTGCAGGGCCGGTCCTGTTCACTTCAGGATAGCGAGCAGCTGTCTCAGTTCACCTTCGGGAAAGATTTTGTTCACTACAACATGACGTCCAAGAAAGGCAAACAAAATCTACGCCAGGGAATGAATACATGTATTCCAAAAAGAGCCCCAGGACACCCAAACCAGAGCACTGAATGAAACTCCTCGAGGAGCTGTTCACTGTGTGACAGGGAAGGAACACTACAGTTTTGGGGTAACAAAAGCTTAGCCCAAAGGATAACAATAACTGAGAACAAAACGAACCCAAGAGGAAAATCCACTATGTACAGCAAGCACATGAACTGTCTGTCCATCTCTGGACTAGCTTTGTTATTGCAGGTGCTTGAGAAAGACTCAAACCCTCCAATCCCCAGAGATCGGGACCTCTGAAGGGCTCAGGCATGGAGCCGAAGAACAGATGTTGAAACAACTAAACAAGGACATCAAAACCATTCCATTCCTTTGGGTTCCAGGTGTGTTTTTTCTCTCTCTCTTTGCAGGTCCCTCTGGGTCTCTCCCTTTTAGTCTATTGTTCCTGGGTGGATGCTGAGGACTGGCGGCTCCAGGCAGGTGGGAGAGTAGTTGAGGTGTGGCTCTTTGATCCACAACAAAGGGACCCCATTTTTCCCCTCTGAGTTCTTGCTGGAGTTCCTGCTCTTGAATCGCACCAGTAGGATGGTGATGATTAGGATGCCGAAGATAGGGAAGGGGTAGAAGAACACAAAGTAGAAGAGGGCATCATTGGAGCAGATGATGGACTGCAGAGTGGAGCCTGAAAGCAGAGACAAGGGGGGAAACCCCCCAAAACACTGAGTAATGAACCGTAGCCATTCTCACTACTAGCCAGAGAGCTGCCCATAACAGAGTAGTGTGGAGATGGGGAGGCATCAATGTCTGAGTGGATTTTCAAATTTCTCCCTCCCCACAAGGGTGCTCTTTCCCTAGAGTAAATCTCAGCTGGGGTTTAGTTTTTTGCAGTAAGGAGTGAGGGGGACAGACAGCCTGTTGAGTACAAAGAAGAACATGAGCCTAAAATAAAGGAGTAAATGTCAGGAATAGAAAATAAGGCCATATCCCCATCATTGGGAGCCTTCACAAGGCTGCATCAACTGTTTATATGACATGACCCTCCCTTGAGAATGGTATAGCTGCAATGTGTAGCTCAAGTGGGACCTCAGGTGTGGTCTGTAACAGGGCATGAAGGTTCCCCAGGGCTGTAGCTAAGATACAGATCACTTGGGGTCTTGTCTATACTACATGTTTGAAACTAGGTCTCTCAACTTCGTAGAGCAGAGGGACTCTCATTTGTCTTTCACCCATATGTTGGTCTAAGCAGCGGAGCGGTCACTGAGTGAATGGAGTATATGGTGCTGGGAATTTGGAGGCATGAATAAAGCAGTAGTGCCAACTTCAATCATTCATCATAAATCAGCTATCAAAAAGTCATGAGGTTTTCAAAATTACATATCTGATGTGTTTATTTGCCTGCAGTGTCTCAGGCGTCAGGATGAGGCCAGGCCATATTTTACTCTTGTGCTGTGACCATTCAAACCCAGAACCTTATTTTTTAATGAAATCCAAGATTCTCACTTAGTCCCATGATTCTGGGATCTGGGGCTCTAAGAAAAACAGCAAGTATTGCCAGACTTGGCAACACCAAGCAACAGCTCCAGGAAAGTGTCCCCTTTTATTCTGCTCTCCAGGACGAAGCAGCTGAAGCTTGGGGCTTTCATCAGAAGAACTCGTACTGCGTTAGCGGAGCATGAACAGCCTCTGAGTTTGTGGACGGTGGGGTTTGGCTGAAACGAGACAACGGTAGCTCTGCTCTCTCCATGCAGCAATCCCAAAGGCTGCACTGCTCCCTGACCAGCTCAGATCCTGCTCTACCACCCATTCTGGATGCAGTTTCCGTTTAAAGGGACAGAGCAATACAAAAACCCTATTAATGGAGGTTGCTTCTATGAGTCATACCTAGGGCTGCCCGCACTGCTTTGTCTTCCATGGCAGGGAGGGATGATAGGATAATATGCAGACACAGCACAGCACACAATCTAATTGGCTCACACAATAACTAGTTTGGTATTCTTAGCTCTCAGGCAGCTGCACGATTTGGTGCTGGGGTGAGGGGTGATTTACCCAGAGCAGATTTTAGGGTATATTTATGTATATCCCATGTATTCCATGGCCTGGTAACAGCAATCCTGCTCAGAGGGAAACAGAGGGGTAGGGGTTAAATATGGTTTAATGTCTCTTATTTAAGGAGACAGACATGAACTCTTCAGACCCTGGTCTCTGTCCCACCCACCATCTTCGTAAGTCAAGTGGCACCTTGTTTATTTCCCACTGCACTGGGAATGGAAAGGGCGGAGTGGCTCACAAGCAGCATGAGTGCCTAATATCCAGACTAACTCATGCTTCCACCTCTGCGATCGATTCCCAGCTTTCCAATGGGTGTGCCAATAGTGCCTCCCTGCATCACACACTCCGAAAGGCAGGGATAGCGCCAACTAAGATTCCTCATCCTCAGCTCCAGAATGGGCTCGCGCTAGGAAAGCCAGCAGGGAAACCAGAAAGGATAGCTGGTGTGTTCAAAATGCCTCAGGGCAGCAAGAGAACTGTCAGCAGTTCCTAGCCCTGCAAACCCCCCAGCATTGGCAGCCAAAGCCAGCCTGCACTGTCTCTCTCCTTCCCTGTGCGCCAGCCTGTGCGCTGGGAAACAAAACTAGGAGTGCTGGAGAGTTAAGCCCAGCACAGACACAGGCCCTTGCAACAGAAGGGAGGCAAGCAGCATATGCGCCAAACTCCTCACAAGTTCCCAGCAAACCAGCCAGGCACAAGTGTCTCCCGTGCAGAAGGCCTCTTGCTGGGCAGCTGACCCGTAGGATGCTGGATTTCTTGCCGATGCACAGACCATAGCTTGTTCCCACTGCAGGTGCCTGGGTCACTAGAGTTTGAGGAAGTGTCTCAGCCTAACTTTGTAGGGACACTAAGTAAGCCCTGTCACAAAGCCAGACACCTCAATGCACGGCTTCTGGCTGTCACTTCTCAGGGATGAGAGAGGACATGCTGGCCAGTGACGGACATTACACTCCCAGCACTGTACTACCTGGCTTTTAATTGTGTTTGTGTCGGCTTCACTTGCCAGCGACTACAGCACTGGTGAAAGGAGCCCGGGGTTGGGCATGCTGGCGAGCAACCCCTTCTTTCCCTCTGGAAAGCCACAGCATTAGCCATGTCAACTGCACTGGTGCCTCCACCTGCCTCACCCTTCACTTGTAGGAGCCTCTTCAAGGGAGGACAGGACAAGTGAGTCTCCACGGCCCAGTCAATCTTTGGCCTTTCTGCCTTGATTAAGAAGAAGGGCAGTTGCTGTTAACTATGCCAAGAGTGTGATCATGGTGGACACGTACCCAATAGGCTCAAACCCACCAACTACTGACTCAAGGGACACCAGACATCTGGTCACTCCCCATTTGAATCTATGACAGAGGCAAAAGGCTCCATTGTCCCATTATTAATCCCCTGCCATGATCCCAGGAAGGCTGTCGGGCTCGGGAGAGCTTAGATACACGAACATCTACTTCTCCGCACTGTCCCATGCCTGAGTCTCCGCAGTGACCCCTGTCCCTCCTCCCCATCGGGGCCGTTTGACATTTTCTCACCTGTGTCCTGCACGTGAATAGTGACCGTGCCGGACTCCTCCTCAGCCAGCCGGTACCATGCCCCCTTGGGGTCAGGCAGCCACTCCTCCACGCGACACGAGTAGTTGCCAGCATCAGCAGCGCCTGCCTGCAGGACAGTCAGTCGGTAGTGCACAGAGGAGAGCCTCTGGAAGCGCAGCCTGCCTTCAAAGCGGCCTGCCTCTTGGCCAAACACTGCATCTGGGCCCACGCTCAGCAGGGCCTCCCTCTCCTCCTCTTCCTCCGTGCCACGGCTAGCGAGGCCTCCTCCCTCTTTCGTCCTCAGGTTGTACCAAGTCACAGCGAAGTGGGACTCTTGGCTGGAGCGGGACAGAATATTGCAGTCCAGCGGGAAGGGCTCCTTCTCCAGCACCGTGAGGTTGGAGACGGCGGCATCCACCTGCAAGGTGGGATCTGACAGTTCAGAGGCACTCGTTAATAAAAGGGGAGAGAAAAACAGAACACACGCTGGCTGAAGAGCTACCCCTTCCCAGACCAGATGTATAGGCATAGCCTTTACATAGCACAGCCTCCAAGCTAAACACAGCCAATCCATGGCGACAGTGCCATTTGTGGCGATCCCATGAAAACATCCCCAGCATACAATGCTCCAGCTTGAACAAACGGTGAAAAGGGAACTTCCCTACAGCACAGTTAGGCCCTGTGTGTGCTACTCAGACAGATCCAGACAGCAACCTTTCAGCAAGAAGCGTGCGTGTGCATATAGAGTCTCACAGAGAAATTTTACAACATCGTAATTAATTTAGATGCCTAAAAATATATACAACTCCAGAAGTTAGAGTTCTGTATTCACCCTCATGGTATGTGTGAAAGAATAATACTACTCCATCGTTAGTGTTGTAAATAATCTTACACAATAAGCCTAATTTTTATTTTTGAGCTCTAAAATTTACAAACACCATCATCATATATTGTCTTCAACATAGACAAGTCTGATCTGGGATCAACATTCTTTATTTCTGAAAAAGCACAAAGTTAATGGACAATGGGTTCCTATATCATGAGACCCTCCCACCCCCAAAGAAGAGGAGTTAAATACAGTTCCAAGATTCTCAGGGTTGAGGGGAGAGGCTGTTTGCTGCAAAGAGCAAAAAGGGAGAGAGAAAACTAGCTTCAACTCCCCTCACTAAGATGCAGGCCCCAGGACCTACAATTAGTTGATCATCATCTGATTTCAAGAGCAATTAACATTTGATTTCATAACATCATCAGGAAACGTGGACTCTGGAGAACCTACCGCAGCACCTCAAAGAGATGCTGGAGATCTGTGCTTCCGTTTAAAGAGTTCAGAATGCAACTTCCAGCCTTTTTCTTTGCACATACACTGAGTTTAGACTGTTACCCACGACAAGGGAATTTGTCAATGGAAAAACAATTTCTTCTCAAAAACTTGGCAGGAGGTTCCCCGTGCTAATTTTTGATCATTTTGGGGTGGGAAGCCTATTAAAAGCTGTGTGGGCATCTTCATGGAATCTACCAAGGTCAGCAAGGGGACCTGCGCTTCCAGAGTCTCAGATTCTGCCTAAAGTTGGTGGAATAGGGAAGAACATCTCCACTCCCTATGATCCCCTCCAGGGACAATGGTGAACAGCTGAAGTAGGAAGGACTTTCCCCCTTTATTATACCAACTCGCAAAGCCTTCTAGCATCTGCATTTCCCTCGCCCCACTTCCTGCAGACATTAAGCAGTCAATGGGAATGTGGCTCTCCTCTTACAACTCTTGACAGCAATGATGCTCCCACCCTGAGAGTCTAAAGAGGTTCACAGAAGTCAGACTATTTCTGTGTCCTTGAAGTCTGTAGAATCAGAACTTTTGGAAGGACAGCAGGCAACTAACAGGATTCCTTCCTCTGGGCCTCCTAAGCATTGCTGGATCAGATCTCTTTGGGTTTGCAGGAACACGGCACCTTTTTAGCAGTTCTTGGGTTTTTCAGATGGTTCTAAGGAAATTCTCATATAAAAAAGCTTCATGCAGGTGATGTAAAGCTGCACGTATAAGTCAGTGGTTTGAGTTCATGTCCTTCAAGGAGGCCACAGGAGAAAATGGAGAAGATATGTCTTCAGGTTCTTGATATGTGTAATATAAAACACAAGCAGGGCAAACCCAGGCCTCCTCGTAAAGCAGCAAATACAGGAAGGGCAAAACCCCAGTTTTCCTCCTTTTTGCAAGTTACTTACAAGGTAACTTCAGACCATGCTCAGTGAGTACTTTTCCAATTGCTCATAATTACTGATTTCCAAAAAATAAGCACAAAGTCTCATGGAAGAATGAGTCACATGCTATGTTTGGAGCTTTTGTTCAACCATTTTTGAGTTACTCGTGAACCAAACCAAAAAAAAAAAAATTGCTTTTCTTTAAGCCTAGATCAGTGTAGTTCTCTTCCCCGCTCTACCTCCCCCACACAAACTCACACTCCCACAGCTCAAAAGGGGCTGAAGGGATTTCCTTCCATACTTTGCTAAATCATTCATCTCTGGGCTTAGAAAAGGTCTGGGAAGTTTCAGCCCAAATGGAGATTTATACATAATATTAGTTATACTGTGTGTAATCTACACTGTAATCACCTGGCGACACTGGGATCTTTCTGTTCAAGCCAACTCAGCTGGAAATGTTTCCTAAGAAAAGATTTCATGGATATGAATTTTCACAATCCCCAAGACCATTCTTCCGTTTAGGGGCACAAATTCTTTCCACAGGGAATTAAGTCCCTGCTAAAACCTTTCCAGTCTCCTGATATTTTGCCAGCTGCATTGCACGTCCCCTGGGAGAAGTCCCAATGAAATAAGTCTGGGAATGTGCGCAAAAAAACCCAAAACCAAAACCAAAACAAACCCCTATGACTGTATTCCCATGTGCTTACATCCAGAAAAGAATATTTATGATCTAGTCTGACTTTTTTCTCTAGTACAGGGCAGAGAATTTCAACCAGCGAGTCCTTCATCAAGCTCAATAATTTTTGACTGAACTAGAGCATTGCAGTTAGAAAGGCATCCTGTCTTGATTCAAACACTTCAAAGGATGGAGAATCCACCACTTCCCTTGGTAAATTGTTCATTATCCTCACTGTTCAAAATGTGTGTCTTATTCCCAGTCTGAATTGGCCTGGCTTTGCTTTCCAGCCCTGGGTTCTTGCAATGTGTGAAAGGCTGCAGACACAGGTGCTGGAAAGGCTGAGGAAGGGTTCTCTTCCCACTGTCACTTTGTTGTATGTGGCACAAGCACATATTTGTCAGCAGCAGGGAACAAAGAAACTGCCATATCAGATCAGACCAGTGGCCCATCCAGCCCAGACCCTGTCTCTGGCAGCAGCCTGCCTCAGCTGGTTCAGAAGAAGGTGCAAGAAGCCCCCAAAGTGAGCAGTTATGAAAGAATCTCCCCCTAGCAGAAATTGCTTCCTAACTCCCTCATCAGGTAGAGAGCCGGGAGTTCTGTTTCCAGACGAGACAGGTCACAATATTGCTCTGCTTCAGTTTCTCCATATGGAGAATGGCAGTGATCCAGCTTGCTAAACAGCTTGGATAAAAGCTCCAATCTGAATGCCTGAAGAAGCTTTCAACCCTTGTAATTATCTCCCATCAGATGCACATGCAAGACCATAAGGTTCCTTAAAACAGATCTCTAAGTCACACGAGGTTGCATTTCAAACCAGAACACAGCACGTAAAAAAAAAAAGTAAAAGTCAAAGTCATTGGAATGATTTAAAAATGGAAAAAATATTTGGATATAAATTCCATGCTCTCCACACCCCTACTCCTCCATGGAGCCAGGGAGGTGCCAGTGTTTAAAAAACAATTCACAGGCCTTCCAGCCACAGCAGGGAGGAAGACAACTGATCCCCAAATCTTATTTCAGGATTTCTGTGTCTGCAGTTCCCCTATGTTCTCCCTCCAGATTAGCGCAGTGGCAATGAAGGGACACAGAGAACTTAGCTCAAGCTGTTGCTATTGCCTGACCTTGCTGCCCCCAGCATGGTGGCAGAGCATGGGGTGAGGCAAGAAAGCAAAGAAAAGAAAAGGGAGCTGGCAACGGGCATGGAAGAGTCATGCAGCTGCCATACCCCTCCCTCCTTCCCCAAATCAATCCTGAGCTGGCTGATGAACATGCAGGCTGGAGTGAGACATGGCTTCCTCCTGTATTCGCTGGAGAAAGGACAGTCACATTGTTACATGTGGGGCGTGCCAGACAGAAAGTGGCAGATATGCCACTATAACAATGGTATGCCATTTCTCACTATGCACCAAGCCAGGTCAGGACCCTCGCAGTTTGGGAGGGAGAGGAAGGGTCTCTCTCTGGCAGCTCCAGAACCCGATGCATGCAACCAACTTACCTGGCTGTTTCACTGTGACTGTAGTCAGCCCAGAGAGGTCTTCTGCCCGTTTGTACCACTGGTTGCTGGGATCTAAGAGCCACTCTTCCACGCGGCAGTCATAGGCCCCGCTGTCTCGCACTGTCACATTCTGGAGGGTGAGCAGGTACAGGCCTGGGGAAGGACTCTCCAAATGCAACCTGCCCTTCAGGCCGCTCAGAGTTGCCAGGTCTCCATACTGCAGAGTGGCCTGGCGGCTCAGATGTGCCACTGCCTCTTTCTCTGGGTGGCCAGATTTCCACACGTACCATTCCACTGACAGCTGTGATGTAGGGCTGGTCCGGTTGGTGACTGCACACTCTAGTGTCACCCACTGGTTCTCCAGAACTGTGAAGTTCTTCTGGGTCTGGTTCACCTGCAGGTGGTTGTCTGAGGGGGAAAAACAATAAAGAAATTAGAGCAATAAGGTGACTGCCACAGCCACTGTCCTTTCTCACCCCAGTCACACCTAAAATCAGGCTCTCAGCTCTCCAGGGTTCCCTCTTTGTTTTGTGGAACATCTAGAAGAATTCGGGGTGTGGTAAAGAAAGAGGAGACTAGATTTTCACAGGAGTCTTACACATATGACTGAATCGGGGCACCTATATCTCATAGGGCCCCTTTATAATTTTTTGCAAAATAAAGACAAAGGCACCTGGTCCCCATGGCACGGGGGCCAGAGAGGTACTGCAGGCACAGCAATCCTCTAATAGGATCTGGGGATTCTGAATGTAGACGACCTGGAGCTGAAAGGGGTCACCCATGCTGCCACTAGATTGGGATTTCTTCTTCATTTGACCTACAACTTAGAGGACACTGAGGGTGGCTGCAATCAGCTGTGTATGCACATAATGTACGTGTCCCAGACTCCGAACAAGCTACCAATGCAAACCCTCATAAAAGGCAGGGTTTGAGCTTCCCTGGCACAGTGGATGCGCTGTCACTACAGAACAGAGCTGGGTGCTAACGGGTCTCTCATAACACTGAGTGGCATAGGGCTTAGGGGTGCAAAAGGCAATAGTGCATGACAACACTGCTCCTCTCATCTCATACAGATCCCCATGTGTGTGACACCCTCTGCCCCTTTGAAATCTGTACTTCTCTGAATCAGGGTCAGAGGGTTTGTGCAGTGCTGTGAACAGCTGGGTTTGGTGTCCAATGGGCACTCTGGCCATATACTCTAGTGAGTCTGGTGTGTTTCATGGTCTGGGTAAACAGACATGGCAACACCTGACCTAGAGGCTAGAGACTGACTGTACGAGGACTGCAGGATAATGGCCTCTGTCACGCCTAGGCCCAGACTGCTGAAGTGCTGAAGAACTGATTACCAGTAAAGAATTGTGAGCTGAGCCCTGCATTTGCGTATTCTCTTTCTGCAGACCTGCCTGCCAGCTGTGCTCTTCCTCCATCCTACCCCTGACCTAGAGGGCATTCTTCCTCATCTGCAGTCATCTTCACTCCCAGAGGAAGCTGGAGCCCTCTGTTTGGGCAAGGCAGGCTCCTTCTCCAGGAGGAGGCCCCGATCATACGCCTCTGGAGTGAGACGTGGCTCGGGGAGGCTGCCAGCCCTTAAAGATTCTCTCCCCCTCCCTGCAACAGCCCTGCTCCCCTGAATCTCTGTGGTTGGTGACTGCTTTGGCAGAGAGGGGCAGGAGCCTGCTTAATTCAGTACATCCTTATTACCTCCATTTTCCATCTCTGCCAATGACATCCTCTGCCATGGAAACCACCAGTAGAGCAGAACTCGCGCTCCCTGGCAGCCATTTTCCCACCTCATTAAACTCATTACTCACATCTCTCATGAAGAGTGCAAGGAGCCGAGACACGCTCCCGCCAGGATATTGGCATAGAGTAAAATTAAACTGGATAGGAGAGAGCCCTGCATGCACAGCTCTGCCAGGCACACACGCCTGCTCCCTCTCATTAGGTCGCCAATCCGGCTGCAGGACACGGTCTCAGACAGAACCCTTCTTTGCTCTGGCAGGAGTTACACTCTGTCCACACTTACAGTTGATCGACAAAACTTTTGTTGTTCCTAGCTGCTTAACTCCTTTGGCCCCTAAACAACAGAAGTTTTGCCGAGGCAAGTGCAAGTGTGAATGCTGCTGTGTCAGCAGGAGTGCTCTCCTGCCCACAAAATAAAAGCCACTCCCAGGGGCTGGAAGTATTTGGGCGGTGAAAGAGCTGACAAACCATGTTCACACGTGCTGACATTTAGCAACACAGCTGTGTCAACACAGCCTTGTCGCTAAAAGTTGCGTAGTGTAGACATACCCTCACTTAACATTGACATGAGAAGGGCTGTGCCATGCTAGCTAAGCCCAACCTCAACTTGAGCATTTCCCTTTCCAAGACAAAGCCATGGACAGCTAAAGGCATCTTCAACCCCTTCTCCAGAAAGATCCACCCTATGAGAGCTGCTGATCCCATCTCCTCTTCCCCCAAATCAATCCTCTGCTTTCAATCCGTTCAAATGTCCCATTCCACACCCCCCTCTTCATGGCAGATCCCTTCCACTGTCTCCTCACACAGGCCCGCTCTAGCTTCTCTCCCAAACCCTTCAGACGTGCGCCGAATGGCACGTTCCACTGTGCTGATTCATGACTTTCTGACCAAATCAAAAGATGGGAGTGAGGAGATGGAGTTGCATGGAGAGTGCAGGCCATGGGCAGCCTGAGACAGGGAACTGCGGAGGCAAGGCAAGACTTGTGCCAGGCAACACTACTGCTCACCCACCCCACTTCTGCAAAATATCCCCAATCGCAGCATGGGGCCCCTTAAAACTCCATTTCCCGGTGCCAGCCATGTAGAAAGTAGCCAGTTCTCAAAGGACTTGTGCATATACCCGGAAAGGTAAATCACACTTCCTTATTGCTGTGGGAGGCAGGCTGCTCTTCACCTCCCCCTTTTTTAAACACAGTGTTAAAGCTCAGACGGATGGTAAAACACATCCCCAGCTGCATTCCTTATCCCATCAGTCTGCTTCCATTCCTGAACCTCCTGGGGTTTTCCTTGTGTGAGGGAGAAGGGGGCAGAGGGAGTCCTTGAGGACAGGGTCCCCATTTGAAGGGGAAGCTTCGCTGAGGGACTGAGCTGTGTCACTCCCTCCTGGCAGGGTGAGCTGCAGAGTCCTGCTTGGTTTGGAAACCAATCAGTCAGTTTAGGGAGGAAACACACATCTCGAATGCACATGATACAGGTGACAGTGAAACAGACTCAGGCTGCAAACGTGATACACACACGTAAGCCCCAGATGCTCCTGGGGGCAAGCAGGCAGAGGGGCAGTGGCTCTAAGGTCCAGCATGACAGAGTAAGGCTGGGACATCACTTATTCTAGCCTAGCATTTAACAGGGTCTCCGGGGCTGAAGGAAACATGGAATGACTGACCTATATGCAGGAACGCCTGTGCAGCTTGCTAACCACATACCACCCCAGCCAGAAGAGAGGGACTTGCCAGATCCCAGCACTGCTGCTGGGAGGGGAGGCACATTCCAAGAGCAGGCAGCGAGCAAGGGGATGTGCGGCAAAGTGGTAAGAGAAGCCTGGCTTCCGGTTTGGCCCTGGCTGTAAGGGAAGGCCGGTGTGACTGGGCCCAGTTTGGGAACAAAGGTTTAGCAGGTGAGAGGGAGAAAAGAGAGAGGGATTTAGCTCAACTGGGCCAAACTTGAGCATGAAGATTTAGTTCAGCTGCAGTTCTTGGGCACAGTTAATGGCTGGCTGGGGCGAGGGTTTGCTGGGGAACGCGCCCTGTTGGCATGGTCCGTGTTACCTGGCTGCTTGACGGTGACCTCGGTTCGCCCAGACACCTCCTCCGCCAGCTTGTACCAGGCGTGGTTGGGGCTGAGCAGCCACTCCTCCACATGGCAGTAGTAGCTGCCGCTGTCACTGACCTCAGCCCGCTGGACAGTAAGGCTGAAGAGCCCCCCAGAGGAGGACCTCTCGAACAGCAGCCTCCCCCGCAGCCCCTCCTCCTCAGCGTAGGTGCCGTACTCGAAAGCAGAGCTGTGGGTTGTCTTGAGGATGAGCTTGCCATCGGCGTCGGACGGCTTGTGGACGTACCACAGCACCGCAAAGTGAGAGTCTGGGCTGGTCTGCGATTTCACGGAGCAGTTCAGCGGGATGGGCCTGTTCTCCACCAGGGTGATGCTCCGCTTTGATTTGCTGACCTGCAGCTTGGTCACTAGGAGGAAGACAAGGGGAGAAGGAGATGCAGGAGATTATTAAGACAGAAAAAGCCATGCCCCACGCACACAGCCCTCCCCCTACATGCTGTCTCGTCCAGTCTGCCTACCCTCTCCTTGTATGAGGCTAAACAGGCCCTTGAGCCACAGGAATTTAGAGAGCCCTGAACTGAATCTCCTTCCCTCCATCTCCATGAACTCCCCCCAGCTCCCTCTGTGAGAGGCCTGGTTTCTCACAGGTGCCTCAGGCCCCCTTAGAAGAACTCTGCCTTAATCCAGGCTGGCTGTAGGCATCCGGTCTAGCAGGAGATTCACATACATCATCTGTTCTCCAGGGAGTCCAATTTCCTCCGTCCCTAGAGCTGCACTTGCTACGCAAATGCTTGTTTTTCCAATGGTTCCAACACAAGCCTCTGTGCTGCCGCCCCAGAAAGCCACCTGCAGATAGCCCATGTTAGAAAAACCACCCTGCCGCGCCCCATTCACCTCATTAAACTGAAAGCTTTGGAAAGGCTATTTGGGACCACATCAACAGGGATATTAAAACATGAGCATGTGAGAAACAGCTATTCATCTGGAACGGAAGAGGAGGGAAGCAGAGTCTGGTTAGCGGTCAAAACCCATGGTGGAGAGTCAGGAATTCTGTGCCAAGTTCTGCCACGTACTTGCTGTCTGACCTTGGGCAAATCACAGAAAATTCCACACTCTAAGCTCCCTTCCCACCCCCTTCCCCCCATTACTTTCACCAGTTCAGCTCCCCAGTGGCAATAAAAGAGACTGCACTAGTGTATTCAACACACAACACCCAATGGTATTTCAGCCACTGTATTTAGATTTGCTTTGAACAGGGAGACAAAACCCTGCTACCCTCTCTATGCTGAAACAAGAATCACGGACTGGCAGGCTTTTTATTGTATGCCATGGGCTATATCTAATAAAACGGGCCTTATTCCCGAACTAGTGTCTCTAGCAACTACTGTAAACACAAACAGAATAAGTCTCAGGGGGGTAGCTGTGCACCCCAACTGAATTTGTCTCGTTAACACTGGTCCTACATTTGATAAGTAACACCCTTCTTTTGTTATACTAGCGGGCATATTTATTGTTTTATAACGTCACTCTGCGGCCCACTACCCCCTCCCCCCCCCGGTACTCCAAGGGGTGGAAGCCATGCGGCCTCCCCTCTCCCCACACTCTCTCACAGCCTCGGCTGAGACCCTGTACTCCTAGCCCCCTCACTCCTACCCCTCCAAGCTGAGACCCCCACTCTCCCAGACCCCTCACTCCTTCCCCCCAGAGAGACCCTGCACCCTCTCACAGCCCTTCCACTGAGACCCTGCACTCCCAGCCTGCTCCTGCTCCCTCCCCCCAGCCACACACCTACTCCTAGCCTGCTCCTGCATCCTCCCCTGCTGTTGCATCCTCCCCCCCTGCCAGACACCCTGCCACCAGCCTGCTCCTGCACCCTCCCCCCAGCTAGACACCTACCCCCAGAGGGGGGTTGGCGAGTGTAGCGAGCAGGGGGTGCAGCCCCATAGTGTGTATATATATATTTCTCCCTGCCTCTGTAAATTCCACTCCAATTCATCCGATGAAGTGGGTTTTACCCACAAAAGCTTATGCCCCAATAAAGCTATTAGTCTCTAAAGTGCCACAGGACTCCTTGTTGTTTTTACAAACAAAATAGTTCAATGTGTTTACATCTGGATGAAGGTACCAGTGCCCTTCCTGCAATTTCGGGGCTGTCTGGGATTCAATATGCCCCAAATCCCACTGAACAGAGATCTGAAGTGAGGAGCAGGGTATGAGTAGACCCACAACTAGGCCCAGGCGACATCTGACTCAGTCCATCTCCCTTCCTCCTGGGTCTAGCAAACAGGGATAGAGTTACCACCATAGAACAGCTGACATAGGAAATAGATTGGGATAAAGTATTGGGGAGAGGAAGAGGATGGGGGAACCCAGACTCCACAGTTAGAAGGGATTTACCCCAAGTTCCTGCACTGAGGGCACTAATGGATCTCATCACACCATACAAGCTAATCAGAGTCAGACCCATAAGTACTCAGATAGGATAACTCCAGACACAGTGGGGAATGAGCGCTGGTGCTTCTGGCAGATGGCATCTTCCCCTCCATGTCAGCACTGCCCCGGTTCCCTGACATGCTGTTTTCTTTGCTAATGGAAGTGCCATCTTTCAGATCAGAGTTATTAATGCTGCTCTTGGTGCATGTGAAAAGTGCCATTAGCTCTATAATGGCCACAAGAGCCAGAGGTCCAAAAGTCCAAGTCAGGTAATTACAATTTCTACCTAAATTTCACCTGCATTTTTTGTGGCCTGTTGGTGATCTGGAGGTGCTCTTATGCATTAACCCCCCTGGAGAAAAATTAGCCAGTGCTCAGCACCCACTGTCAGCCAAGTTCTTACCTCTACCTCTCTTCTCGCCCCCAGTGCCTCTTGCTCACCAGCTACCCTGCTGATCTACTCTTCCCCCTCCCTCCCAGACTCTCCTGCCCCCACAACAATAGCTGTTTCACTGTGTTCAGAGGCTCTGGGAGGGAGAGGGTGGAAAAAGGTAGGGCCGGGGTGGGGAATCGGGGCAAGTGGCAGAGCAGACTGAGGGCAGGGGTGAGAGTTGAGTGTGTGTGGGGGGGAAAGATGTCAAACAACCCTCTGGCCAGAGGAGAAGTCAATGCCTATGCTTTCCTGAATGGCTATATTGTGTTGCTGTGTATGGTAATAGTGCTGCTGTGTTTTGCTCCAGGCATTTTTGTGCTGGGAGAAGGGATTCTGTATACAGTTTGTAAAACTATTATTGATGTTTACAAAGCATCCTGGGAACAAGGGACACCACAGGACTACAGGATGGGATGCTCAACTGGCAGATCAAAGGAGCGCTGCAGATTTACACCAGCTGAGGATTTGTCCCCACCAGTCCTATTTATTAGGAAGCAATGAGGTCTCCTCCCACTGAATTCTACAGTCTCAACTGCCCAGTCAGCCACGCAGAATGTGTGAGAGAGAAGGGCACACACACAAACAGCATCAAATGGAAGGAAGAGACTCCCCTGACAAGGGCACTTTCCTGCTCTAAGATAACAGCTGAAGATACGGTCCTGCTATCACATAATAGTCCTCCGGGAGCCTGTACTGCCTTTGGCTTTAATCAGTATGCTAACAAAGAGTAGAGAATTGTGTTATGGAATGGCACACTGGGAGTGTGGGTTGGGGGGGGTGTGTATGTGTGGGAATAGCCCCCAGCTCTCCTCTCTGGGGATTTACTTAATAGAGAGATTTAGGCTCATGCTGCTCTGTTCCTCCTAGCCCAATCCACCAAGCAGGTTGCACCAAGATCCACTGAGCCTCTGGCTCATTCTAGGTGGGAAAAGGTTATTTCAAGTCTTAAACCAGTCCTCCAGTTTCTAGGATGAAAACCAATAAAAAAAAAAGGAAGGCAAATCTCAGCAGCTCTGTTTCTCCCCCTTCAATCCCCTTTCCAGCAGTTTATTTTTAATTGGTACAGGATTATTTTCTGCAACTGTTGCTAAGGAAACCTCAGTTGCTATAGCAACTGTATATGTTAAGTTGCTTGCTTATATCTATCAAAATTCACTATATACACATGCTGTGAGTTGTGGGGACATACTGTATCTCTGTACACATGCCTATGGTGTATACTGTATCTATATTAGAAACATGAAAAATAGAGATTTTTAAAAATCCCTCCTACTTTCCTTCCCACATTACAGCACTTCAAGAGGAGGAGAGCTGAGAGGACAGAGAAGGGATATTTTTAAGGCTGATGCTTCTGGGCCACAGACCCATGTCTCACACAGGAAGGATCTTTTCCACTGATGTGGTAAAAGTGCAGTCCCAGACCAAAAAAAAAAATAGCAATTCTAATCCACACAGACACACACACACGTTATAGAGCATCAGGACAACCCGGACAGTGGCTGTTCCTGCTCTCCCCAACACCTGGGAGGGTTTCCCAGTGATTGCCCTAGTTTTAAAAGCCTCTGATTGAATTTGGGCTTTTTTCCCCCCTAGGGCCTCATCTTTACTGGCAAACCTGCATTTCACCAGTGGTGGCCAGTACTGCATCTCCATCACTGGCAGCTACAGTGTAGACACAGATCAGAAATTTGTACCACTACTTCATGTAAGTCTGGCTCTGAGACCAGCACAGCTTCCATGTTAGCAACATGTTGTAAAATACAACTCATTGTTCTAGTCTAGACGTGCCCTTAGAAATCACCAGTACTGTTTTTTGCTCCCCTTCTACAACCTAGAAGCTGTGCACCCTGCAGACTGGTGGGTATGCTCTGAGAGGTGTGCCTGAAGTAACTCCAAAATCAGGCAGAGAGCTAAGAAGCAATCTGGTGCTATTCCTGATACGGGACGATAATCCTTCACCTAGACACTGGATAAAAAGCAGAAATTATTGTGGGGTTTGTTACACATATATTATTAGGTGAGAAATGGCTCTGATTGCCTCTACTTGTCTCAGCAGCTTTTTGCACCTAAAAGGTTTTGGAATATGTACTTTTTCTAATGTTTAAAATTCTGCAGTAGCTGACAAGGTTGACAGAGACACAGTGGCACAGAATACTTGGAGGTCCTACCTCAGCTAGACAGGGGCAGGGAGATTGTTTCAATACAGATCTGGGCTCTGCTCTTTCTTTTGTGGCTTTATGGTTCATCTTCAGATGCATCTGTGAGACATGGCAATTGTATTGGCCTGAGATAGCATTTGGTTTCAGGCACTGCACTCTCCATGGGCCAACCCTCCAAGTCCTTCCCTCAGGAGAACTTCCCATCCCTTCAATGTGAGATTGGCCTGAAGAGAAAGAGAACAAGGGGCTTGGCTCTACAATTCTAAACTGATGCAGTTTTCCTGGAGCTATCATGCTGCACTGCAAAACACCATGAGTAGTGTGCACAGTGATGTGGAGTCACAGCTATACAGCACTCTTTGCTAAGCTGTCAAGAGACCGACACTCTCTTAATGGATCTCAAGACACCTGCCCAGTGGAGCTCTGGGAAACAGGTGTGTGTTCTGGTAAAGATATTCTACAGATAAACTGCAAACCATAATCCAGTCTCTACCCTGTCTCTTGGATTCCCCTAGAGGGAGGAAGAGAGTAAAGAGGATGGTAACTTCATGCACTATTACTGGCTGTTGATATAACACTAACACATAATTTACACCGGCAATGAGACCATTTTATATCCTCATTAAATCTGGTGCTGCTAGCATAGTTTCCTAGCCACCAATGGCCAAGTATAACAGTGCAGAGTGTGTGAAGTGCCTGTTAAATTGGCTTTTTGCAGCTGTGTCTGTCAAACACAAGCTATTTAGCCCTGGGGTGGAACACCACAGCTATTTAACAGCATGAAGCAGCAGTACACACACATACAGGAGTAACCTGATAACTTTATCCAGCTGAAGCTGTAGAGGGGATTCCAGGAGGTTAAATGGATAACTACCCAAGTTGGAATTTGGCCAGGATTTAACATCCCTCTTCTTGGGAAGAATATGGCAGAGGAAATTTGATCATCACAAAGAGGTCAGCATTTCTCATGGCTCAAAGAAAAACACCTCCAGCCACAGAATGTCCTTATATTACTTCCATACTGAGCCACTAGCATAACCTTCTGCAGCACCCTGTGCTTTTCATGGAGGTTTCCCGTCTTGGTGCTGCATGATGAGGCCCGTCCCTCAGAATCACAAACAAGATGGCATGGCTGCTGACAAACAGCGCATGCACACCACAGAAATGGAAATCATTGCCTTTGCAGCTGAAGCCATTCCCTAATGGATATAACACACAAATATACATCGGGCATGTACGTTGCAGGAGACGAGTCTAGTAATTGCAGCAGGGAAGGCTGAAAAGAGAATTAAATTGACAACTCTTTTTTAAATTTTTTTTTTTTTAAAACTGACTTGCTGTGTTGGTTCAGTCATTTAATTTCTGTGCCTTGCTCTCCTCACCTGCAGTAAGCACTTACCAACCTCTGTAAAACACTTTGAAAATCGGCAGCTAAAAAGTGTTCCATAGAGGCAACTATCAGTGCTGCTTTTTGTAAGGCCGCTTAAAGTCCTCCCCTTCTAGCTGCCAAGAAAAATCCACCTCAGAGTCCCACTGTGGGCAGACAGGAGGCTTTACTCTTCTATCAAAAATTCTAGGAACCAAGATAATTAACATGGCTGAAAATGCTCCCAGCAGTGTTCTCTTTTAAGGGTGGGGCGGGGGGCACAGAGAAGTCAGCTAAAAAATGTAAAGCTGTGTGACTCTGGTGAATTTTCAGGAAGTGCTAGTCTTGCCAAGGGCACCCTAGGGAGTCCCAGGGGAGAGCACTCATCTGTTCAGGGAAGGGAGAGGAATCAAGGGCTGCCTTGTCCCACTTTGAAGATTGTCACCTTTGGAGGAGAGCTTTTGCAGAAACAGTGTCTCTCCCCCAGAGAGAACGTATGAAATATTACAAAGTTTCCCAGCAATTGCCCTAGTTTTAAAAGCTTCTGATAGAATTTGGCTGGGGGGGGGGAACGGAAGAGGTAGATCCAAACCCAAAGAGGCCTTGTGCAAAATATGCTGGAAAAAGGTTGATCTACCAGTGGGAGTGTGACTGCATGAACTCATAGCAGATGCCCCACAGAATCAAGATTTAATTCTTACAGATAGGGTAGTTTTAGGAGCTGCCGGTCTCCTCAAAGTCTTCGGCTAGTGGATCATAAAGGATTAATTACAGCCTGTGGGGTCTGCTGGAAAGAGCAGGAAGGAAAATGGGCTGTGACTTGCCTCCTGGTAAGATTCTCTGGCTCGGGGACAGGACAAACTGAGCCAGTTCCACACAAAGGCTGTCAAACATAAGACCAATGGATCAGTTCCTGAAGCAGTGGGGCACCCAGAGCTGCAGCCCCATCCAGAGCAGTTGCTTGGGCGCTATCTGTCATCCACGGTGAGCCCTGCAGGGGGGGCTGAGACTCTTGCCACCCCCTCTAACGCCAGACAGCCCCCGCCACTCAAACCTCCCTCCTCCCTGTCAGTTCCTCCAGAGACAAAGGACAGTTCAGTGGGCACTAGCCTGGGACTCAAGAGCCTTGGGTTCAGTTCCCTGTCGAGACACAAGCTTGAGTCAAGTCACTCGTGTGTCTGCACCTCAGTTGCCCATAATGAAAAATGGAAATAACAAGGCATCCCTGCCTTATGAGGCACTCGGGCACTATGGTAATGGGAACCAGAAAGTACCTTATACAGTTCCTGATTCAGGACTGGCAGTAGGAAAATGGGTGGGTAAGGAGGATGCAAGACCACTGAATTAGCTGGCAGGGAAGAAGGCAATTAAGAACAGATAAAGGAGAAGAGTAAAGGAAGGAAATGAAAGCAGAAGGGCTGGTCAGGTTAGGGTGCCTACTGGAGGGGCCAGGAAGCAGGAGAAGGTTCTCCAAGGGTTTAAACATTAAATACAAATCAGCACGAAGCAGAGACAGAGACGTCAATGTAAGGGCCATCTCCCTGGAGATGCCAGGAACATGGCACCACAGCTCCTGCTACTGTTCCTCTCTTAATAGAGCACAATTCCTGTTGAAACTGGATTAGCAATGCTGCAAATTGCATTAGCCAACATGGGCGGCTGGCTGGTGGGATGAGAGCATGAGAAGAGGAAATAGCATTAGGCTTTGCCTGCTATTATTACTGCTGTTATTAACTTGTCACTTTGCTGTAGTGTTCCTATAACAATGAATGATTGCCTGCAAACAGGGCGACATGATTGAATTACTGGGGAGAACAGCTCCATGGAAAGGTAAGAAGGCCTCTTTCCTGAGGATCTTTCAGTTGCTGCCCAAGTCCAGCACGGACAAGACGCAGACAGAAAAGCCACTGAAGGAAGCTGACAAGCCATTTAGACTTCCAGCCGTGGTTCTGAAAGTAGCATTCTCCCTTCCACACAGGAGCCACTTTTGTATGTGCAGCACTGCACACTGATTGCACAATGACAAACACTTTATGTTTGTATGAGCTTCACTACAGGGCAACAATTTTTCTTTTTCAATTCCAGTTTTGTTCCTCATGCACCTATTTGGTGCAGAGACAACTCAGATACACCAACAGCAAGTGTAGGATCAAGTGCTGGGTAACAGCAAAGGCTCTTGCAGAAGCTCCTAGGTCCTGGTACATGAACCGTCATTCATGTAAGACAGATAGATAAGGAACAAATAAGTGTCATGTGATAGTGGTAAAGAATCACAGAAAGAGCAGTTCTGTGTCCACTTCACTGCACATCATCTGCTTAGAGGCTTCCTCCCACTCCTTCCTGCCTCACCTGTTATTGATTTCAAGAAACAGCACACATACTATGTATTCATCAGGGCAAAGGTATTTAAAACAGTTCGGCCATGTCTTCACTACACAGAAGATCGACACTTCCGTGGTCAGTCTCCCAGGATTTGATTTAGCGGGTCTACTGAAGACCACTAAATCAAACTCAGAGGGCATCGGTTGGTGCTGGTATTCCTGCTCCTCATGAGGAGTAAGGGAAGCCGATGGGAGCATTTTGATGGCACGGAAATGCTATTTAACATAGGTCAGCTCTAGCTATGTAACTAGCATATCTCAATTCAACCTTCCATCATAGCGTAGACCAGACCTTAGATAGCCAGGATGGGTCCCTTATGTGACCATTTGTCCTGTAAGAGATGGATCTGCTCCTTTTCACCCCCAACAGAGAGCGGCCTCTGTTAGTTCAGTAATACGCTTTACTACTCCAGTCTTCTCTTCCCACTCCTTGGGTGGCATTGGACTGGCACTCTCCAGACTGTGCTGCAAAGGAGGAATAGCCCCCCTCTATCAATGGAATAGCATTGGTCCTCCATTTTCACCTAGCACTGTCCCATGTTCCTCTAAGTTTTACGAGGTCCCTCTCTATAACCATGATTGGATCAGAATGGCTCGGGTTGGCTCCAGTAGGTCCCTTATTCACTTTACCTCTATAACATTTCTTTAACCTTCAAGTTCACAGTTCTCCTCCCCACAACACAATATTCTTGGATATGCAGCATAAACAATATCTGTGAAGCCCAAGACCAGCACTACTGTGGGGCTCCCATAGCCATGGGGAACATTCCTAGGATAGGACAGACAGTGATCCAGTCCACTTCCCTGACAGACACATACAACAATGCCTGATTCCAGCAACATATTGCACTTTGCAAGCCTCAGTGCCTGCTCAATACAGCCAGCATGAGCTAAGAACTTACGTCCATATGTACCAAGCTCAGATAAATCCATTGCAAAACTCCAGCTCTCCAAACCTCTGCCTAAGCATCGACATCGGCACTAGTAATTTTCCAGAAAAAAACTGATTTCCAGTATATTTAGTGCCACAACATTTTGGGCAAGAGAATTTTAAAGTCCTGTGCTCCTCAATCTTTACTGCAAGGGGTCTGGCAAATTGATTATAGCCTCCCCTCTCTTCCCCAAACCCCATCGTATCCTGGAAGAATCCTGCTGAATCAGTGAACAAGTGAATTCCTTGCATTAAGTGTGGGTGTCATGTTTAGCTGCGCAGACCTTTGAAAGCAATCACAAATTGAGGGAAATGCTCATTACCTGTATTCCAAGATTAATCCACCCCCATTTCACCTCCACCTCAAGTCCCTTGGAGTCCCACAGTGTCTTAGACCATCTTTCCAGTCACAGAAATTTTGCTGAAACACCCTCCAGAGCCCATGAGTATCGCTCTTGAGTCAGCCAAAGGGCTGCACTCAAGGGCTACAGAAGGCCCTCTTCACACATCAAAGCTGAAAGCACCCCCTTTGGAGTGGTGACTGACAGCAGATTTCAGCCAATGGCTCATCAAGCCTCCATGAATGGCTGACCGGCTACCTTCCCCTAGCAGTCAAGGATTCTGCACCATGGCAGCCCTGCTATAGGAGAATGATTTGAGAGATTCCCATTGCTGCACAGTAGAGGCTTGCAGTAACAGCTACAGTAAGACGCAGAGGATGTGGACTTGTTTCCCACCAGGAAACAGACTCAGACCTCCACCCCTCATTTCAGACAGGTCACTGAACAGCTATCAAATGGCAACAACTCTCAGCCACTGCCTGAGGACAGGTATGAATACGTGACCAAAAATGGTTCCCCCCACTTTTTTGAAATCAGGAAGCCCCATGTAATGAAGTATAAAGGAGGAGGCCAATGTGTCCTACTGATGAGCAGAAAAAAACTGGTAACCAGGAGGTCCCAAGTTCCAGTCCTGGCTGAACCACTACATCAGGGCTACTCAACACGCAGTCCGCAGGCCGCGTGCAGCCCACAGCCCATTTGTTTGTGGCCCACGGTGCAGTTTGGGTTTACACAGGGCTCAACACATGGCCTGCAGGTGGGATCCTCTGAACATAGCCTCCACTGGGAACATGCTCCACAACGGCGAGGCATCTCCCAGGTGGGGTGAGCACTGAAAGACGCAAGTGGACGGGCTGGCTGGAACAGAGGGGTACAGAGTAATGATGTTTCTAGCCCCCAGGGAGGAGGTGCCAGGAGCACTGGGGCATTGTGGGAAGTGCTGGCTGCTTAACCTTGTGAGCAGACCCTGAGAGGTGCTGACTGGCTCACAATGGCCATGCTTAGGTCTGGTGCTGCAACTTAAGGCTTAAACTTTGTATTCATGCCCTTCAGTGTGAAAGAAGCTATTTGCATTGCATATATATTTGCATGTATATGCAACCACACTTAAGTTGCGGCCCTCGGCATGTGCTAGGAGTATCACTGTGCCCCTGGGGCTTCCCAAATTGAGTAGCTTTGCACTACATGGTCTCTGAGAAATTATCTGATCTGTGTGAATGCTCAGGCCAGTCCAGTTTAAAAAAAACAAGAGCTTTACTAGATTAAATAAATGCTGGCCTTTCCTGGAGGAAAATAATTACAAAAATGTTCAAAATTGACAACAATTATGGTTTTAAAGCTACACATAAATTAGCGCTCACCCACTAAAAACAGAAGTCTTTCTGCCACATTAAAACCTCAAACAAACAAGATATAATGGCCTTGGAATAGGATTCCCAGCACAAGCTGTATCTGCCATCAAAACAACATAGTCACTGATCACTTGTAAATTAAAATATGGAGCTGGAAAAGCTGCAAGAGAGAATCTGCAGCAAGTGGGAGACACAGATGGTAAAGCCCATATACTGATCAATTTAATCAATGTCCCATCAGAAAGGTTTCACATAAAGAACACTGGCACAAAACGGGGAAAACATTTAATTAAACTCTGCACAAAAAGCAAGTTACATACACTACTGCCACAAAACAAATCTGCCTATTTTATTTTGGAGAAAATTCATTAATGGAAACCACCTGCAAAAGGTGCATGCAAAGTCTGTACATACACGAACCAGGTACCTGTCTACCCGATATGTGTGTAGTTCAGGGCTGGGCAAGATGCGGCCTGGGGGCCAGATGTGGTGCACCTAATACTTTGATCTGGCCCGCGGACTGCATCTGGCACTTTCTATTTATATCCTGCTGCCTTTGACAGGTGGTGGCTCAGGCAGCAGGATCCTATTTAAATGGCTCACAGCTAGGGTTGCCAGGTGTCCAATTTTGAACCGGACAGTCCAGTATTTGAACTTTCTGTTCGGGAAACAAATTGAGAAAATATAAATGAAAAAATATAAATGTCCAGTATTTTCTAAATCAGATGTAATGTAGATTGTGATGTAATGTCAAGTGTGTCAGGTATTTTTGTTGAAACCACCTGGCAACCCTACTTGCAGCTTAGTCTCGGCACTATCCCAGCTGTAGCTGGAGCAGTGAGCCCTTTTAAACATCTGCAGCAACTCTGCGTGGCTCCAGGAAACACAGTAGCAGCGGGGCCAGGAGCTGCGAGGCCTTTGCTGTGTTTTTAATTCAAAGCCTCTGGCACTAGACAACTCTGGGAGGACGCTAGTTCCCAGCCCCACTCCTTCTAGCAAGGCCCCTCACCTCTTCCAGGGGTGGAGCTGGCCCATGACCACACATCGAAATTCATTAAGTGCCCCCCCTGCGAAAATTATTGCCCACCCCTGGTGTAGTTATTTGATTTGCACACACAAATATATATGTGATTCAGAAACTTCTTTTGAAAATGTGGCTTTACATGGCTTGTCCACAGACTGACAAATAGAAGCCGGAATGTTGGTGATGGTTAGAGAATTCACCTTCCCACAATTAAAAGAACATTTTACCATTACAGGAATAGTTTAGGAGCTGAGAGATGTAGGGCTATATCCGTGCTACACGTGCGTCACTATAACATAGATACTTCCTATGTTTACAGAAGGGTTTTCCCCCCTGTTAAAGTAGGTAATCCAACTGTTCAAGATGCAGTAGCTACGTTGATGGAAGAATTCTTCCATCAGCCTAGCTGCTTCCACACTGGAGTTTAGCTCAATATCACTATGATGATCAGGGTGCAAAAATGTTCACACCCCCAAGCAACACACCTATGCTGATCTCATTTTTGAGTGTAGTCTAGGCCTAGCAGGTTCCACCTTCCAGACCTAAAAAGCCTGCAGGATTTCTAGTACTGCCATCAAAGTAAGTTTTCCCGATTTTGTTGTCTTGGTAAATTATTTAGTCAGGCACTACAAATATATAACTTCCCACAATACATGTACCAGGAAATTGTCATTGTAAACAGGGACACAGGGGGAACAAACCGAAGATCCATTGAATCAGATACTCTGCTTTCTTGCGGTATTATTTTTAAATGGGTGCCTAAAATTAGGCTTCTAGATTAATGTTTATGCACTTAGACATGGATTTGGGAGTCTAAATAGAAACCTATTGTGAGAGATTGACAATATCCTGGACAAACCCTATGGAATTAAGATAAACTTTACTGAAAAAGAGTTAATGCCATTGTGTCCATTGAGTAAAAAATGTAATTGAGTATATGTTATTGTGGAAGTATATGTAATGTCTCTAGGAGATTTACTAACGCAATCTCTGGAAAGTATGAGAAATTTCAAAGAACTGTTTGGGACAATCCATGTGAAGAGGGAAAAGCAAAATTTCCCTCCAAACTCAGCCTTTTGAAGCTATGACCTGGGAACAGAGCCCCGTTGTCTACTATATACCTGCTCCTGCAACTTCCGGATCAAAGACCTCCCAAACTGGTTCCCACCAGCAGCAGCTTCTGCTCCCCCCAGATACAGAGGCAGGAAGGGTGTGTGTGTAAGCAACTAGTTGACTCGACTACAGATAAGCCTATGATTATCGGATAGTCAACTAGTCACTTACATCCCTACTATAGAAGGGGAAGATCGGTGAAACTGTCCTGAACTGACACCTTTAAAAAAAATTGTAGCAGGTGCTACAGTCAAACAGAGCTCAAATCCAGCAGGTGTATCCTCTCTTTGACTGATGCCAGATGCTTCAGTAGAAAGTTGGGGGGGGGGGAGGGGGGAAACCAGCCTTTTACACTTGCTTATGAACCAATAGCTTTAAAAGGAAAATTAAACTAATTTGTTTTACTCAGCACAGAAGTATTAAATTTCACAGGGTAAAAAGAACTTGCTACTCGGAAAAACAGTGAACTTCTGACTTTAAACAGTTTTCCTTCCCATTTGTATTTTTGTGCCTTACATGGCAGGTAGCTGTGTGACTGAAGATTAAAGCCACCTGCAACACTGCCAACTACATAAGCCCAGTAGAAAACACTGTGAACCAATGTGTTAAATCAATATTCAGGCAGGCTGGAGACTAGTGTCACAATGCCAGGAGGTTCAGCACAGATCTGAAGAAAAGGGTGAAAAGTACATTGACCATCTGTGCAGAAGAACAAAAAGAGGAACAGTCAATGTGGCATGGTGATTAAAAAAGCAACTACAAATCTGTATTGCATAGTGAGGGGGGATTTGATAGCAGCCTTCAACTTCCTGAAGGGAGCTTCCAAAGAGGATGGAGAAAGGCTGTTCTCAGTAGTGACAGATGGCAGAACAAGGAGCAATGGTCTCAAGTTGCGGTGGGAGAGGTCCAGGTTGGGTATTAGGAAAAACTATTTCACTAGGAGAGTGGTGAAGCACTGGCATGGGTTACCTAGGGAAGAAGTAGAGTCTCCATCCCTAGCAGTGTTTAAGTCTTGGCTTGACAAAGCCCTGGCTGGGTGATTTAGTTGAGATTGGTCCTGCCTAGAGCAGGGGGCTGGACTTGATGACCTCCTGAGGTCTTTTCCAGCTCTGTGATTCTATGATCTAGGGGGAGCATATTAAAACAAGGGAAAGAGCTCTTTCCTTTCACACAGCACTGGTTAGATAACAGCTGGTGTGACCTGTACAGCTTGTGAGTGGAATCTTGTAGCCTCATGTTTAACAAATGCCCGGGATTTAGCACTCTACCATTCTATTCCCTTTTCTGACACTGCCTTAATGCATGGCCGCTGGAAAAACCACCATTTCTGCAATTCGGTTTCCCCATCAGCATCATGGATGTGAACTTTACCTTACAGGGGACAGAGCGCTCTAAGGATTCACGATCCATCAAAAAGCTTTGAAGATGGACAGTGCCAAATATTTTGTGCATGATAATTTAGAAGGGATATGGGTGTTGGCTGGGGAGAAAGGATGATGATAAAGCATGGAGAGGTAGCACAAAATGAGACTGAGCATGGAGACAAGTTCTGGATTAAGTGGTAGAACCCAAGCCCCTAGAAATCCTTAGATCTTAGACAAGCACCAGATGGGCAAGCATTCCTGCAATCAGCCAAATAGGACATGGACTAAACTGACCATATAGCAGTGGTTCTCAAACTCTTTGGCCTGTGGACAACCCCACTCAATGTAAACTTTTCCGCAGACCACTAATTACTAATGGAAACTCACCGTTAGTCACATAATTACACCTGAGCCATTTTGCTAGTGCTGCAGCTAGGGAGACTGGTTTAATTTAAATTATTAAACAGATTAAGCATTTTAACTCTCTCGTGTTAATTTAAAATGAAGTTTGATAAACTAAGTAAAATATTAATTTATGTCCAATACAAAAGGTTTCAATGTTTTCTTTATTTATGGTAGGGGTGGGGAACCTTTTTTGTGTCGGGGCCAATGACCCACAGAAAAATCAGTTGGGGACCACACAAGTGAGAAGCAAAAATACTCCTCCCAAAACCCCCAACCGAGATACTTCACTCCTCTGCAGTTCCAGCCCCACGGGGTAAAGGGGAGATACAGGGAGGACTGAGGTTCAAGGTGTTCCATAGGCCAGATTCTGGGGTTCCAGAGTTAGTGGATTATATGGACTCAGTTAGGCTTTGGGGTGGGGACAAAAATGAGGGGTTCAGAGTGCTGCTAGTGAGTGGAATAGGGTGCAGGATCTGGGTGGGAGATGGGGTGTAGAAGGGGGTGAGGGTGCAAGGTCTGGGAGGGAGGTGGGGTGCAGAAGCAGGCTGGGAGTAGGGTGTCTGGCTGGGGGAGTGAGCAGGAGCAAGGAAGGATGCAAGGAGCAACTTGGATGCAGGAGCAGAGTGGGGGTAGGTGTCTGGCCAGGGTGGATGTGCAAGAGCAAGGGAGGGTGCAAGAGCACACTGGGAGTAGGGTATCTGGCCAGGAGGGAGGGTGCAGGAGCAGACTGGTGGTAGAGGTGTCTGGCCAGGGCTAGGGAGATGGGGGCAGGGAGTGCCTGGAGCTAAAGCTGGGGGGCAGAGTGGCTGAGGGGGTTCAGAGAGATGGGGGCAGGGTGCCCCTGGGAATAGGGCTGGGGTCAAGGTGGCGAGGGGGGGTGGTGGTCAGGGAAACGGAGGGGTAGGGAGGTTGGGTGCAGCGCAGTGAGGCAGGGGTGTGCAGGTAGGTGACCTTGCGGTGTCCGGTCCTGCAGGGGTCCAGTCCATGGTGTGCTCGGAGGCCGAGCTGCTGCTTGGCCTCTTCCCCCAGACCAAGTCCCCATGGGTGCAAAGCCCTGAAGGGCCCCAAGCCTCCACCTGCCTCCTGCGTGTGCAGGGTCCTCAGCCCTAGTGTCGCCTCCTCTCACTGCTGCTGGGCACAGCACAGCCCAACCTGCTGCCGGGGAAGGGGGGATCACCGGCCGCTCGTGCACTGCAAGATCCCGCCCCGCCTGGCCGAGGCCTGCGCAACCGAACCTGCTGACTGCCCCGTGTGGCCCACTGAGGGATGTGCTGCTCTTACCATGGCAGCGGCGCTTCTCCACATGTAGCTCTGCAGCCCACGTGCAGGGGGCAGGTGGGTGAGTTTGCTTTCTTCAGCTCCTGGCTTGCCCGCTGGAGCTGCTGCTGCAGCAGCCTCGGCTGTGCCCCGACTGCGAGGCTGCAGCGGCAGTGCAACTCCCTTGCTGCATGGGAGAGGAGGGGATGAGTTCCCGCCATGGACCACCTGGGATGTAGCCGCGGACCTACTAGTGGTCTGCAGACTGCATTTTGAGAATCACTGTACTATAGGCACCTTCTAGCTCTAAGAACTCTGATTCATTTGCAAAATATCCCAAATGCTTCCCAGACATGACGAGATCTCAAGGAAATCTGCAAAGGAGCTAAATCCCCACTGTGCAGATGGTAGAATGAATTAAAACAGAGAAGTCAAGTTTGTCTATATTATCTAGCAGGCCAGAGGCAGGAACAAGGTCTCATGAGTTGTAGGCCAGTGCCCTAGATGCTTGACTACACTGCCTGTAATGCAGGGGAGAATCCGGCCTGTCAAATAATTTAATCCGGCCCCTGGCGTGTGTGTCTGTCTAGTGGCCATGAAATGCTGTGGGGGGTTCCAGGGGCTGCTTTAAAGACTCCCCCAGCTTCCCCTGCAGCGTAGGCTGGACACTTCTGCACGCGCCTCTCCTATGTGCAGGAGAGGAGCCGGGAGACCTGGCCAGAAGGGGAAGCTCCATGTGCTGGGGCCCCTGCTGTAAACAGGAGCTTCAGCAGTAGTAAAGAGGCTGGAGCTGCTTCCCAGCTGGCTGAAGACACTGCCAGCAAAACGCCTTTTGCTGGTAAGGAAGCATGCGGGACAGGGAGGGGAGGGGGAAATCTGTCCCCGGAGTGGGAGGGAAGGGAATCCCCACCCCCCCCCTTCCCTGCATGGGGCACCTTTCAGGAGGAAGGGGAGGCCATAGCAGGGCCAGTTTCTCCCCCAACCCCACAGTCCCTTCCCTGAATAGGGTGGCTGTATCAGGGAGCAGCGTCTGGCAGCTCTAGCCATATGCTACCAGAAATGCCTCCTTAACAGTTAAGGAGATGTGTGGGACCAGAGGTAAGCGGGGAGGGGGGGGGAGGATCCCCTGCAGGAATGGGAGGGGATGGAAGGGAAGCCCCCCCCCCCAACTCCTTCCCTGCATGGGCTGCCTTTAGGGAGGAAGGGGTAGCCACAGCTGGGCAAGCTCCAGAACCCCTTCCCAAACTCAGCCATCGCACTAAAATTCTAAATTAAAAAAATAAATAAAAAGCTCACCCACATCAAGGGGTTTTGTGGGATTTTTGTATTTGTGCGTGTGTGCATGAGTGAGAGGTTTTTTTTCTTTTTTGCTTCTCACTTTTGTGTGGCCCCCTACTGATATCTCTATGGGTTAGTGTCCCCCGACCCAAGAAAGGTTCCCCATTCCCACTCTAACAGGAGGCAGAATTTGGGCCTGTATCTATAAACACGAAGTGAAGTCTGTGGACAATAACATAGCCGACCAGCACCATCTGCAGAAGTGAGAGGGCAAAGAAGAAAAGGGCTCAACAGGTTGAGTGGTAGAGAGAATGCCAGTAGAGGGGAGAGGCACAGGAGCACAGAAAACAGAATCTGATGCATCATCACAGGGAAAGTTCCAGGCCAGAGCAGGGAATCTGCACACAAGCAGCACAGGAGGTAGATCTCCTGTAAGTAAATCTGCAAGTGTGGCGGGTATCTCTGTGGCAGAGGATCAGGGATGGGAGGGGGACAAACTTCTCATGCTGTTTAAAGCATACACAAGGGTTTTGTTCCCATATGAATAGGATGAGAGAGTGGTCAGTCATGGCTTGCACAGAGCCTCAACCACTTTATTTTGGCTGGAAGCGTGAAGGTCACTGAGAAGCAGCAGCTCTGTGGCAAGACAGCAGATTTTACTCCAGTGACTGAGGGAAAGGATTAAAGCAGCGTTTCTCAAATTGAGAGTCGTGACCCCCAGAGGGATCACGAGCAACTTAGAGGGGGAGTTGCAGCTGGCAAGCTGTGCAGTGTGGCTGGAGTCGCGGGACTCCAAGAGCGTGGCTCAGCTGCAGGAGGAGGCAAGGCGGCAGGAGAGTGAGTCCGGCGCAGGAGCGGACGCGCGAGGGGCTGGCTGGGGCAGAGGACCCGGAGGTAAATAAGAACACGTGGGGGTCAGAGGCGGCGGCAGAGGAGACATGGGAGGGGAGAGGAGAGGAGGAACCAAAGGGACGTGGAGCTGAAAAGAGGGACAGAGGAGAAAGAGACGGGGGAAGGAGTCTGCAGGGGGGGAAGGGTGTTGAGGACCGCAAACGCATTGAAGGAACCCCAGGAGGGCAAGGAGTCTGGTGAGAAGGGGGGAGGAAGTGACCCGGGGCAGTGAGGGGGGGGGGTGTCACACAAATTCATTTAGCATTTTAGGAGGTCATGGTATCACAAAGTTTGAGAACCCCTCGATTAAGGCCTTGAGTGTCTAGCAGAGAGAAGACCATTTTGCATCACAATTCCAGTCACCATTAATCAACAGCCCCTTTCTAGTGTCTGGACTCTTGGCATGGAGAAGTAGGGATCTGCTCAAGCACCACCGCTGAAGCACGTGCACTGCCGCACACAGCTTTTCAGAATAAAAGTGAACAGAGTAAAACTGGTTTAGGATCAAAACAAGAGCAGAATTAAGATGGTGTCCAGTCTTGATCTCAGTGACTGAAGAGGGCTTGAGATTACGCCTTATGGATCATACTCCTTGCACTGAACCATGCATGAAGATTACGCCTTATGGATCATACTCATTCCACTGCACAAAGCCCCAGAGACAGCAACTCTCGAAAGAAAGCCCAAAAGTCCTCTCGTATCGTCGTACTCTGTGGCGAATAGGGCCTCGATGTGGCGGTATGTCCACTCAGAGCAGCAGCAGTTTGGTAGTTGCGTGGCTGCTTCATGAACATAATTTCAAAGTCCTTGACCATTAAAAGTGACAGTCAAGGTGGAGGGAACGTATCTACTGGCTTGGAAGAGAAGGTTGGGGATCAGGATGCCCGGGTTCCATTTCCCAAGTTTGCAAACCGCTCACAGCGTCACACTGGACAAGTCATTTTGCCTCTCTAAGCAAGGGTGCGGTGAGCGGATGCTTCATTATGTTAGCAATGGGGTCTGCGAATCTCTCTGATGAAAGGCGCCAGAGACAACAGGTGTGCGTGAGCGGGGACATGGGATCACATGCCTCCTCCCAGATTTCTACCTACTATTCAGCACAAAGGTTTTCAAAACTATGGGACGTGGCCTCCTAGGTTGGTGCACTCCACAGTCTGAAAAGCATCACCTCCTGCCCGGAGCTGGTGGATCCACCCTGCCTGCTCGGGCCCTTGGTTCTCCGCACAGTGGGAGACAGCATGCTGACTGGCTGCTAGGCAGTCCTCCCCGCCCTGCTCCCCAAGAGTTATACCCTGATGCACCTTTGCATCTCCCCTGAAGGAGCCCAGTGCTGGCTGGCCAGGGGTCCCCCTGGAGCCAATCCCTGCCCGCAGAGCCTGGCTGCCGCGAGTAGCTCTCCAAGGCACTGGCTCGCCGCTGCCCGGGTGCTCCTAAAGCTGTGGCTGCTCCTTAGGACAGAAATGCATTTCAAGTGAAGCCCTTTCAAGTCTTCAGCTAAAATGAATCCCTTAATTTGTGAGTGATTTATACTGCGGAAAGTTGCAGTATTTAAACTGGAAAAATCTATTTAAAAATAATTGGCTATTTAAACCCAAAACATCAATGCAATGTTTCTAATGAAAGCAATAGATGCTTACAGCCATTAATATGTATTGATAAAATAGAAGCATCTTGTTTATTCATCTCCGATGACTCGTGATGAGCTATTCATGTGAAGTTGTACAATGAGAATTAAGCGTGTTCTCAAGCTAATTGCTATTTCTTGTTTAATTGCTGGGTATAAGGTCACACAAGCCACAGTATCCTTAAAAATGACACGTGGGGCGGTTACATGCACCCCGCAACTTTTTTTTTTTGTTTCCCCCTCACCCCAAATATAGCCTCTGAAAGACACACTATTGGAAGTCTCAGAGGGGTAGCCGTGTTAGTTTGTAGCTTCTAAAAACTGAGGAGTCCTGTAGCACCTTAAAGGCTAACAGATTTATTTGGGCATGAGCTTTTGTAGGCAAAAATATGCTTCTGACAAAGTGGGTTTTTGCCCACAAAAGTTTATCCCAAATAAATCTGTTGGTCTTTAAGGTGCCAAAGGGCTCCTTGTTGTTCTTACACTATAGGAAGGCAACCTAATAGTACTGTGGCAGTGCTGGAGTATTCAGTGCTTGTCTCAGGACTCCTTACCAAGACATCACTGTGAAGCGTGTTCTCGAAGTAATATTAATGGACTAGCTTTGCTTTTCTTTAGTTCCGCTGAACAATCTCCCCTACCCATTGACGGGTTCATACTGACAGCTCCTAATAAACGTAAACTTTATGAGGCAGCCTCCGGAGAGCCTCTGGCTGCTAATTAATGCTCTAATGAAGAGCCTGGCTGTCTTGTTTGCTTGACAGCTCCCAGGTCAATCAATCTGCCAGGGCCAGGCTTGCAAAGGGACTCCTGGAGATGGCAGCTGATATCTCCCCCTCCGCCCTGCTTCCCCTCCCACATTCATTACTGTCAAAACCCAAGCAAAAGGGAGGGGGAGGGTTTACAGAGGAGAAGCTTCAGGATTAGTCATGAAAGAGCAGACAGGAGTGCAGGGGGTGGGAGGTGGAATGGGAAGGGCAAGAGAGGAGGTTGGTAAAAATCAATCCATGGCAGCAGGTGCTGCTGCACTTTTATTAGAAGCTATTGGCCCGCAGTTACCGTGGCCTCCACAACCAGTCCGGCGGTGGAAAGGGGGACGTGCAGCTGCCAGAAGGCAAAGGACACCATTCGTGATTTTTGGCTTTAATGACTCCTGTACACAGGACACAAACAGCAACTGTGCTTGCTAGAACATTTTCTTGTGCACGGTCACTGGGGTGTGATGAGGTGGCCAATTCCAGATGGACTGGTGACAGAGAGTTACTGCCCCCGACATCTAGATATCAGGAGAGGGACAGGAAAGCAGCTGGCATCAGGCAGACTGAAAAAGCGGTGCCCCAGGCAGGTGGGGGTGCAGGTGAGAATAGGTCACTTGAGCTCTTATTTACTGGGGCCAGGTAAGAAGAGGCTGTGCAGATGAGAGGAAGGGGAAGTTGCTGTCCATCTCTGCACACCAACCCCCTTCTCAAACAGCGAATTAGCCCAGTGGCGGCTGCCAGCCTTCCTACGGTTTAGAGTTGCTAGCCAGCACGTCCCCATACGCTTGTGCCATGGAGCAAGCCAAAATTCCCCTTGCCCCTCATTGCTTCCCTTTGGATGAAGGGGCCCTTCCCCTGGCTGCTCTGCAGGCTCAGCACTTGCAGTCCTAGGAGGAGAGCAGAGGCCCTTTACCCGCGTGCGTGTGTGCATATGCGCTTGAGAGACTAGGGCTGGGAATGCTAGTGGGTTTGCTATGACCCCAGCCCTCATTGGTATGGATCTAGAGAACAAAACACTTCCCGATTCTTGAGTGCGGGGTGCGCTCAATGCCAAAGGACCATATTCCCGAGTCACAAAGGAGAAAGGTAAATATGTTAATCCACATGAGGACTGTGGCAATTTGATACCAGCCCAAGGTCTGCCGATGAGCTTCTTGCCAAGAGTCATATTCCAGTGCCCTAGCCTATACAGACCACAACACAGCTACCCATTGTGCACGCCACTGACAGAGACCATCTGCTGTCCTTGCCTGACTCCCATAGACATCTCGCATGTGCATGCTGCTCGCAAGTGTCACACTCTGAATCAGCAAACTCCCTTTACCAAACACTTGGCAGGGAGATGCACAGCCTGAAAAGGCAATGGGAATGTACAGATTGGATCTCCCCAGTCTGGCACCCTGGGGTCCTGACTGGTCCCAGATGAGGGATTTTGCTGGTCCAAGAGAGGTCATTTCTGGCCCCTCTTCTGCTGGCTCCGCCCCCTGCCCTGCTGCCCCCACCAGGCTTCCTGGCTCCCCTGGCAGCCCAGTTGGGTCACATGCTGGGTTTCCTGCCCCTGCTCTGACCCACCATGAGCCAGCCTTCCTAACTCCCGCCCACCTCCCAGCCGGTCTGCGTGCCAGATTCCCACTCACACCCCCTGCATCACGCCAGGCTGCTGCCCTCCCACCCCGCCTCCTGCAGCGTGCCAGGACTTTCTGATCACCAGCAGGTCCTGGTTTACAGAGGTGCAACCTGTAGTGGAATCTCCCTGCATCTACCAGCCCAGCCCTCCAGTTACACCTTGCCAGTCTCAAATGTCCTCTCCCATTCAGAAGTCTATCCACACATCTCTTCTACTTCTGCTAACGGGAGGCTGGGTTTTGACAAACTTCATCTTCGAAGTCACACAAAGAAGAGGGATTAGAAGGAAGAAGGGACCGGAATAGGGTAGGGCTCTACTAATACGATGTAAGTCTCCCCACCACGTCTAGCTGGGTCAATAGCTCAGCCCTGCTCTGAATGCCACAGGACTGCAAGAGGGTCATTGGGGTTCGCAACAAACCTTCAGACTCCTCTCTCCCACTCAAGCCAAAGAGATTCGACTATGACAAAGAACTACCGTGCTTGGGTTCTGTTGGGATGAATCTGCCCTGAATGATGCCCTGCTGGCCAGCGTGGCAGTGCTGTCCAAGGGGATCAGCCAGCTGGAAAGGGGTGAAAGCACTGGAAGTGAGGGCATAAACGAGATGATGGTTTTAAAAGGCAGTGGAGCCAGGAGAGGGCACCACAAGGGACCTGTCTCTGAGACAGAGAGAAACACTTCTTTAAACAGCAGGAGAGAGCCAGTGACAAGAGGAAAATCCTGCAGGAAGGGCACAAGTGAAGATAAATACAGCAATATTCAGGATCAGGGCCCCTCTCTGCTAGAGTAAGCTCTGAGATGCAGCAGGAAGAAATAAAGAGAGGGAAGAAAAGCAGAAGTGAGAGGAAGGAAGAGTTACATGCACTGACAGTACGTACAATGTGCAGGTCTGAGGTGTGTGTGTGTAGTCCTTGCCAACCACCTGCCCAGCCATATCTGTATCATCACACAGTTGCTAACGGTGCTTAGAACTAGGGAGGTTTTTGTGTCTGCCCATGGGGGGAAGGGCAGAATGTGAGTCATGGGAGTGACTGCAGTCCTGTCACTTCGTGAGTTCTAAGAGAAATGGCTGAAGCCAGATGTAGCACAGGCAGGAGCTATGCACATATTCTCTTCTCACTGCTATGCCTAGCACACCTTAATCCTGACCCAGACTCTCCCCCGCTGTTGTAGTTCTGGGCCAACACACAGTTCTACCAGTGCATGTCAAACCTGCCCTGCGACACTCCTGCTATTCCAGTCATAGACCTCTGCTGGGTAGCACTGCAGCTGCTGTGTGTGTCAAACTCTGGTTCTGTGGTGAAAAACATTTTCTCTGTTTCCCAAGGAAGAACTAGGACGAGACCACACTTGTAACTTTCCCTCCTCGCAAAAAAATCCCTACACTGCCCACCAGCCTCCAGGACATATGACCGTGAGGGCTCTTACCTGGCCGCAGGACTCGGATCTCTAGCAGGTTGGAGGTCCTGTCTGCCAGTCGTGTCCAACTGCTGTTGTAGTTCTTCCGCCACAACTCAGCCACACACTGGTACTTGCCGGCCTCGGTGTCACTGGCCCGGCTGATGCTGAGGCGCACGTTGTTGCTGGACTCAGCTTTTTCAATGGCAGTGCGGGTCCGGAAACCCGTGTACCTGTCCCCCCACTGGACCCCGCCGTCCCGAGTGAAGGTGACCAGGTCATGGAATTCTGTGCTGCCCGCTGGCTGGAAGCGCCATGTCACAGACACTGGGACCCAGGATGGATAGTGCGGCTTGATGATACACTGGAGGTCAAATGATTCATTGTAGGTCACCCCAGGGGTTCGAGATATGGCTGTGACAGCAAAACCAGCCTCTGCGGAAAGAGAGACATGAGTGAGACTAAAGCATTTGGAGAACTCCTGTCAAACGAGGCTGCCACAATGCTGTGAATGAGAAATGGTTATAGCTGCTGCTGCCTGTGGAAAGCTGCTGCTGCTTCGTTTCCCATTATCAGGTAACATTAAATACATCCCCAAACCCTTCAAATTCTACACTGCTCCACAGTAGCTCTCCGTGTAAGCGATGGCTGCATTTCCAGCTGGAGGGGAGGTGGTTCCTGCTGCCCTGAATAGAAGATGAGGTGTCTGTGAGACCCTCTTTCTTACCACATGGTCCACACCAGTGGTTCTCAATCTGCTTGCAGCCCAATCAGCACACAGCTGCAGCCCATCCAACAACCCCAGGGCCACACTGTTAATTTATGGATGGTGTGGCTGTGGCCCGCATAGCCCACAGACAGCTGCCTATGTGGCCACCATGGCAAATAGGTTGAGAGCTACTGGTTCATACTATCAAAGTACTGAAGAACTGGAACACTGAGTGAATAGGGGGAGAGGCAGGTGACCTTCACATCTCCTAGCACCAAACTATGGAAACTGGATGAAAGATTAGACCACTAACCTCACAGCATTTGCAGATTGATTCAATACCCACCTCCTGGTCCAGGCTTGCCTGCAATAGTCACATTGTTCCCCAAACATTTGTATTCATAATCTCCTCCCTGGCTCCAAACCCAAGTCTAGCTCCTGGTGGCACTGAAGGGGTGACGGGAAGTAAAAGAGGGGACAGCTTGTTGGCATTTATACTTTTGAGAGGTGCCTACTGCTCTAATATCTGAGCGCCTATATAAAAACCTGGATAGAGAAACCCCAAGTAATAGTGAGGACCTTCTGATCTTAGTTTTTATGTGGCTAAGTCACCGAGGCAGTATCTTCCATTGTCTCTCAATTATAGCCATATTTGGACAATCTAGAATTTATGTATCCATCCATCCATCCATCCACCCACCACCTACCCACCCACAGTATTGTTTTAAGGTGTTTTAAAACTAACATTACATTAAAGGTATGAGGACAATATATTTTTAATTAACTATCCTAAATTTTCATCTCTGAGAATTTCCTTAGTCTAAAAAACAAAAGATGAGAAAGGAATTATTTTTCCTGATCATATTATTTAACAGCAGCATGTAAGGCTAGGGAGTCTTATATTTCACATCACTGATGCTCATGAGAGGTGTAAACTTCCATGAAGTCTCAATTGTATCTCTCACATGGGCTGAGAGCTCCACTCCATATGCAAGACTAACAGAATTTATCAATGTTATGAAGCCCTCGATATCATTCTGAGGATGAAATCCCATGCATGGATCCAAAGAAGCAGAAATATTTGATATATCGGAACAGATTATCTGCCTACCCAAGTACTGTAAATTACTGCCAAAGAGAATTCTTCATTGCCTTGAACACAATAGTAACAGAGATTACAAACCCATGGAAAACTGGCTAGGCTGCAAAAGGAAGGTTGCTGAACTTAGATAGTCACTCAACTTAGACTCCTCAGGAGATGGTAGCCTCTGACCTTAGGGTTAAATAGATATTAATGAACAATAGTTGGCAGATGGGACATTAATTGGAGTGAGCAGATTAAATTCCACACTGCAGCCACTGAGATCTCTGCACACTTACAGCAAACGGGTTTAGGAATCCTAATCATCAAAAGACGTCACCATGGCAGGGTTCCGGGTCATGTAATTACTGCGAAAACAGGTCAATCTTTCGGATTAAAGCTTTTGGAAATGTGTTTAACAATTATCAAGGAGAAGAAGAAGAGGCTCCTGAGGTGCCCCCAGTGCAAGATCTCTGCATCTCATCCCGCCATGAAGGACGGCAGCCATCCTATCTAGGGAAGTACATACCTGGCCCGGTCCAAAGCAAAACAAAGACTTCAGATCCTAGTGTCAGAGTCTGAGGGTATAGAAGGGTGGTTTAAATATTACAAGGTTATTTGGTCTTCTAAGGTTAGGCAATTAAAAAAATTAATCACAATAAATCACACAATTAGTAGCACTGTTAAACAATAACACTATTTACCACAACTACCACTTATTTAAAAATTTTGGAAAACTACATTTTCCAATAAATTAATTTCAATTACACTACAGAATACAAAACGTACAGTGCTAACCTTTTATTAATTTTTATTACAAATATTTGCGTGAAAAATAGTATTTTTCAATTCCTCCATTACAAGTATTGTAGTGCAATCACTTTATCATTAAAGTTGAACTTAAAAATGAAGAATTATGTAAAAAAAACGTATTAAAAAAAAAACAATGTAAAACTTTAGAGCCATGGTGTCCAACATGCTAGCCACTAGCCACACATGGCTATTTGGCCAGTTGAGTGGGGCTAGTTCGCTCTAGCAATAGCCACTATACTGGCTACTGCTTCAGAAATGATTGGACATCACAGCTTTAGAGCCTACAAATCCACTCAGTCCTACTTCTTGTTCAGCCAGTCACTCAGAAAAACAAGTTTGTTTATATTTGCAAGAGCTAATGCTGCCTCCTTCTTGTTTATAATGTCATCTGAAAGTGAGAATAGACATTGCCATTAGTCTCTTCCATCCCTAGTCGAGTAGTGACTTGATTAGCACATTGGACACCATGGCTCTAAAGTTTTACATTGTCTTATTTCTGAATACAGTTTTTTTTACATAATTCTTCATTTGTAAGTTCAACTTTCATGATAAAGTGATTGCACTACAATACTTGTAATGGAATTGAAATATACTATTTATTTTCTTATGCAAATATTTGTAATAAAAATTAAGTCGCTTCCCCCCCTTGCTGCCTGGTTCCCCCCAGCACCATCTTGGGGAAGGGAAGGAGGGGGTAGAAGAGGCAAAGTCATAGCGGGAGACAGGCACGAGCCTGGAATTAGCTGATTCCCGGTTCACGCCCAATCCCAGATGCTGCACATCTGCTTTTTAAATGTATTAAGATCCTGGCAGCTCTTAATAAATTTAAAAAGCAGAGGCACAGTGGGGGGGGACTGGGAGTGAGCCGGCAATCAGCTGATTTCTGGCTCACACCTGGTCCCCCCCACTACGCCTCTGCCTTTTAAATGTATTAAGAGCCTGGTGGCTGGGAGCTAACTCCACTGTGGCTCTGCAGTTTTTCCCCTTGCTGACTAATCGAGTAGTGGATGGAAATTCCATCCACTACTCGATTAGCTGATTACCTATATTTAACATCTCTAGTTCGCATAGCACTTTTGTAGGCAGTGTCACAAGATATTTGTGTGCCAGATGAGCTAAAGATTCATATGCCCCTTCATGTTTCAACCACCATTCCAGAAGGCATGCATCCATGCTGATGATGGGTTCTGCTTCATAATGGTCCAAAGCACTGAGGACCAACACATGCTCATTTTAAGATGCCACCAGCAAAAGGCTGATTTTCTTTTCTGGTGCTGTGTGTTTTGTACTTTCTGCATTGGAGCAGTGATCTTTTAAGGCTTCTGAAAGAATTCTCCATAAATCCTCACTCTCAGATTTTGGAAGACACATCAGATTCTTAAACTTTGGTTCAAGAGCTGTATTTTATTTAGAAATCTCACAAAAGTGCCTTCTGTTTGTTTTGCTAAATCTTCAGTTAAAGTTTTCTTAAAACAAACGTGCTGAGCAATGTTCCCTGTAAACTGGGCATTTGTTTAGCCGCTCAGGAGAGATTCAAATGACGCCCAGCTGATTAGCGGAGTGCCCGCAGCTAGGTTTTGTGTTTCTGTTGATGGTGTACATTTACACATGCCTCAATGCACATAAAATTTATTCTGCATGTGGATGGAAAAGGTTAGAGGAAACATTGGTGCTGGGTCATCATCTGAGACTGCTGTAACATGAAATATTTGGCAGAATGTGGGTAAAACAAAGCAGCAGCCATACAATTGTCTCCCACAAATTTAATTAATGCATTTTTATATGAGCATCATCAGCACTGAAGTATGTCCTCTGGGATGGTGGCTGAAGCATGAAGGGGCATACAAATACAGGAAACACCCGCATTATGACGGCCCAAGCTGCAACTCCCTCCTCTCCCCACCCCCCCGCACTTATGACCATTTTTGTAAGTGTGGAAGGGGCTGAAAACCGCCAACTTGTGTTATTGGCCTGTATTTATGATGGCGCACGGCGGCTATCGTAAATGCAGGTTCGAGTCACGGCGCCCCCAACTTACGACACTTTCCCAGGAACCGATCGCATCACAAGTCGGGGGCCGCCTGAATTTAGTATATCTAGCACAAATACCTTGCAATGCCAGCTACAAGTGCCATGCAAACACTTGTTCTCACTTTCAGGTTACTCTGGAGACTTGTTTCTCTAAGTGATTGCCTGTGACTTTGTAGGTGCTCAAGCTTTACACTGTTTAGTTTCTGAGTGCAGTTATGTAACTACCCCCCCCCCACACACACAATGTTTGTAAGTTGCACTTTCATGATAAAAAGGTTGTACTACAGTACTTGTAGGAGGTGAACTGAAAAATACTATTTCTTTTGTTTATAATTTTAATAAAGTGAGCACTGTACACTTTGCATTCTGTGTTGTAATTGAAATCAATACATTGTAAAATGTAGAAAAAAATCCAAAATACTTAATATATTTCAATTGATAGTCTATTTTTAACAGTGTGGTTAACACTGATTAATCATGATTAATTTTTAATTGCAATTACTTTTTGAGTTAATTATGTGAGTTAACTGATTCATAGCCCTATTGAAAATTAAATAGGTCACTCAGGACTGTGAAAAATGTTGAGAAAGCCATAGTTAGGATGACCTATCAATCAGAGTAGATGCAGCTAAGTTGACAGAAGAAATCTCCCATTGGTCCAGCTATCACCTTTTGGAGAAAACCCCCTTCGGTTGATGTAGGACAGTGGTCTCCAACCTTTTTAAGCACGAGATCACTTTTTGAATTTAAATGCAATCCAAGATCTACCCCAACTATAAACACCCTTGCCCCACCTCCTCCCCCCCCCCTTCTCTGAGGCCTCACCCCTGTTCACTCCATCCTCCCTCTCCTGACTCACTTTCATCAGGCTGGGGCAGAGGATTGGGGTGCAGGCTCTGGTCTTGGATTAAGGGATGTGCAATGTGAGGGGGCTCTGAGCTGCTCTTGGGGCAGGCAGTCAGGATGTAGGAGGGGGTTCAGTGTTTGGATGCAGGGGTGTTCAGGGCTTGGGGTGCAGAAGGGGGTTCATGACTGGGGTAGGTGTTCGGGATGTGAGCTCCAGCTGGACACCGCTTACCTCAGGTGGCTCCTGGTTGGTAGTGCAGTGGGGCTAAGGCTGGCTCAGCCCTGCCCTGGCCCTGGCCCACTCCCTAAATCAGCCAGCAAATTTCCTTCCAAGTCCTGTTGTGTCCCCCTCTCTGCTTTGTGGAGAAAGGATACAGAGTGGGAGGGGGCACCTTGACATCAGCGCCCTCCTATCCCTCCCCTGTCCAGCAAGCAGGAGGCTCCCCAGGGGGAGGGGCAGCTTCAAGGCAAAGGTGGGATGGCAGCTGAAGTGGCAGCACGTGGTAGCCTTTTGGCCAAACCAGTCAGGATCACCTGTCAGAGGCTCCAAGATCTACCAGTAGATCCCAATCTACTGGTTGGTGACCACTGATGTAGGAAGTGTCTGCGCTACAGAAACACAGCTGCAACACTCTAGCTTAGTGGTCAACAACCAGTAGATCGGGATCTACTGGTAGATTTTGGAGCCTTTGGTAGGTGGGAGTTTGGCCTGGAGGCTGTCAAGCAATGGCACTTCATCTGCCCCTCTCAACACTGCCATGCTGCTCCTGCCCTCTGCCTTGGAGTTGCCCCTCACCCCTGGGAGCCTCCTGCTTGCTGTGCAGGGCATGAGAAGAAGAGGAAAGGGGGTGGTAATGTCAGGGTGCCCCTCCCTCTACCCCATCTTCACAGAGCAGAGGGGGGCAGGGATGAAGAGAGTTTGTTGGCTGATTTTGGGAGTGGTGCAGGGCCAGGGTAGGGGTGAGCCTGCCTTAGCCCCCTGCACCACCACCCGCAAGCCACCTGTGGTAAGTGGTGTCCAGCTGGAGCCTGCATTCCAAACCCCGGCCCCAGTCCTGAACCCTTCCTGCACCCCAAACCCCTGCCCCCTGCCTGATAAAAGTGAGTGAGGATGGGGGAGGGAGGGCAGAGTGAGCAGGATGGGGCCTCAGGGGAGGGGCGGGAAGGAGGCGGGGCAAGGGTATTTGGGTTTGAGGTAGATCCTGGATTACATTTAAATTCAAAAAGTGATCTCATGCTTTAAAAGGTTGGAGACCACTGCTGTAGCTACTGCTGCAGCAGCTGTAGTGTAGACAAATCCTTAATCTGGGCAAAAGGAGCATGACGACAGGACTTTGGCTGCCATGCAGGAATCAGATCTGCATTCTCAGGCTCTCAACTCTCCAGATGTGCTCATTACATCCAGGTTAACAAAGAAACAGCTGTCTTTTACAGCAATCAATTGCCCTGACTAAATACGAGAGAGGGAGGGGAAGTGAGGCTTCCTCCATGTTTTCTCCTCTCCTCTGCCCCATAGCTAATGAATGAGCCCATGGCTCTGTAGAAAGCAGCACACTTGGTTTGTTCACTGAGTTAGGATTAAAGGACAATGACCCCTGTGAAGTGCTGAAGCCATTTGTTAGTAATTGGGGGAAATCTGGTTGGAGAGAGGGCACAGTCAGTCAATCAGTCTCTTCTTCTCTCAAAAACATCAGAGGACAGCTATTCCCCATCGGCTTGCAGGGGCCACAAACCCTAGCACTCTGCAAAGAGGGGCAGACCTTCACGTGCTCAGAAACTTTTGATCTCCTCTGGTTACAGTAATAAAAACCACTACTCTCTTTAATACGTGCCATTCGAGTTTCACTAAGTACTTTACAACTATTATGAGGGAAAAAAATCAGACTTAGCAAAAGGATGTTGGACATTTTCTCCTTTGAATTATATTGAGCTGTAATGCAGGCTGACCTCCCTCGCCCGGCACCCTCAGGACCACAAGGGGATATGCCATACAAGGGGAGGTCCTTCCCAATATAATCTGTGCTGCCCTGCTGCCCCCGGCTACGGCTCCAGTCTAGCCTGGCTGCTTCCTAAACCGTCGTGGCAGCCAGGCTGGTACGCCATGGCTGCCACCAGGGCCGAAGCTCTGCAGCTGCCACAGCCAGGGCTGGAGTTTTGCGGCTGCTGCTGTCACAGTCCCTTGCTACTATGCAGCCGCAGGGACCAGAATTCCCTGCTGCTTCTCTGCCCTCCCTCCCATGGGGCTTCCGGCTAAGTTGCTGGCCCCCGCTGCTGCTCCTGCTCCACAGCCTGACATCCCTATACCTGGGCTCTGTGGCTCAGGAACATCCATGGTCTGGCAGGATGTTGCCAGACAGAGACTCCCAGTTAAGGGAGGTATAACCTATAGCATCTCTTGGTTATATAAACAGAACGAGTTATGACCTGTCAATCTGAGATTTCTCTGGAAGAGGGAACTGCAATGGAAGATACATTTATTAGCTTTTAATTACATTTTCTGGAACTACTGGGAAGTTTTACGCAGCCAACTTTCAACGAGTAGAATGAATTAATGAACATAACACTCACAGGTTAGAATCAGATCGCCCTGATTACCAGCTTGCTTGCTTTCCCTTCCACACCCCTTCCCCTACTTTTCAATTCTGGCATGCAATGTAGCTACCAGCTTCACCAGACTATACCAAGTACAAATTAACATCTTCAGTTGCTCCTCAGGTATGCTGATTTACACCAGGCTGAGAAACTGGCCTTAATTCTTTATAACCCAGGATTCTTGCCAGTGTGAAATCATTCCAAAGCAATCATTTCTAGCTCTAGAAAGAATAATTCTTAAGAAGGAGAGGAGGGAAAAAACAAGATGTTAATCAGAATGTGATATGATTTCAAAGGTTTTGCATAGCACTGGAAAGCTGTGAATCCACCCAACTTTCTAATCACAACATACAGCAATTGTTTATAGCCCTGGCATTTACCAAGTTATCAGGCTTTCAAGAACAACCAGTAGTTCTGCAGACCCGTAGGGCATTTTTGGCACTGGTCCAACTCTTAAAAAATAGCAAGATCTGGACCAGATGAGTGAGAGTCTAAATCCATGCAGTTCCCCAAATATTCTCCTTTAAACCATGTGGTTTTACTGTATTCAGCACTCAGAGGGATTAGCTGTAAGAACAGGGCACCAGCAATCAGGACTGGTGAGTTCTAATCCTGCTTGGCCAGTGGGCTCACTGTGTGGCTCTGGGCCAGTCGCGGAGGGCCTGATTTTCAGATGTGCAGAGGGCAGCTCCTGCCAACATCTGATGGAGCTGCATCTGCTCAGAATTTCAGAGTCAGGCTCACAGCCCCTCTGAGCTTCACCTTCCTCACCTGGAGATTGGAGATTAATATTTACCCAGTTCACAGAGAAGCTGCAAAGAGTAACTTTCACGGGGTTGCCACAGAGGTGTCAAATGCCATCCACCTTCCCTCTTCGCCTTTCTAATGCTACATGCCAGTGTCCCCCAGTAAGGTGACATGCTGCTCTCCTCCGGCAAGGCTACCTACAGCCACACTGACTCCCACTCTGACACAAGTTCCTGGCACCAGAAGCATCCCCCACTCCCCAAAGCTTAGCTCCACAGCCACACAGAGCAAGCCAGTAATGTCTGTGGCAGTCTCCTAATCAAAACCCTACGAGGGTGAAGTGCTGGAAAGCATTCCACAGACTCCACGGTGCCTCTGGTACTCACCCAGAGCAGTGATGGACACGGGTGTGCTAGCGTGACGTTCCCCAATCATCTGCCACTCCCCATCTTGCGTCCGTGTCCACTCAGTCACACGGCACTCATAGTGACCCTCATCTGCCTTGACACTGTTGAAGATCTCCAGGGTGAAGGAGCCAGGCCGCACCTGCTCCATCTGGATGCCCCCATAGCTGCTACGTTCTGAGTAGGAGGGACCCGGCTGCAGCGTGCCATCCCGATCCAGCCGCACAACATCACTGCGCCTGTTCTGCTTGTCCACAAGTTGCCAGTTGACGGAGAGATGGCTTCGGGGCCCAAATCCCGAGCGCACGCTGCAGCCAAAGCGCAGGCTCTCCCCCTCTAGGATATTGCTGGCATTGTTAGTCATCTCCACCGAGATGCTGGTCTCTAAAGAGACAGAAGAGAAACGTGAGCACGGGGAGGAGATGATTATACTCATCCAGTTTCCAGAATGCAAGGAAGGTAGAGTCTTTGGGAAGCTCTCCTTTCAAACTCAGGGGCATGAAACTGCACACACATTGAATCTGTGCAGGCTAACTTGAGTGTGCAAATATCCAAAGTATGCACAGGGCCAGTGACTTGCTACTGGGGGACTTGTGAGCCTAAGCTAGATGACTGCCAAACTTTGATAATCTGTCCTATGACTGCCTGCGAAGAGTTAAAATGTTTTCTGATTACAGGTCTAGAAGAAGAGCTTAGAAAATGAATATACTGAAAGCATGAATTTTACGACAGGTACTGTAAGTCTTGGCTCTCCCAAAAGCCTTACCATCACAAAATTCTGATTATCATCTTGCCATTTCCAATTCCTACCCAGTTTTAGCAGCCATTCTCTCACAGACTACCAGAGTTAGCTATTAATATTTTAGGCCACCAGAAAAGTGGGATCCTTAAGTTTCCAGAAATATAAAGATTTATGGCCTAATTTTCAGAGGTGCTGAAAGCTGGTAACTCCCACTGCGTTGGGGAGGGAGGGGAAAGTTATAGACGCCTAGCACCTTTGGGGAAAAAAATGAGTTATGTTAGTTTGTTTCCAGAACCAGTGGGTATGCTATCTCTCACACGAAATCTGTGATATTTCTTGTCTAGAAGTGTTACTTTTTAGGAATCAGTCCAATCCAGGACTTCTGGCTAGTGCAATTTTCAATCCCAAACCAATGAATTAGTCCATGCTAAGATAGTAAAGGACTATAACTGTCCCTTATTTCAGGACAAATAGCTTCAGAACAAGCTGTAGCTCACTATAAGGTTAATAAATGAAAGGTAACAATTACACAAAACCTTCTCTCAGCCACTCCTTTGTTTGCTCAATACCTATTGTTGGAGTAGCTTTGATAATTCTTATATAGCTGGTCACATCAAAGTTAACTGAATTTGAGAGAAAGAGCAAGACAAGGAGAATGAATGACTCTGAAGGCTGGATCTTCTTGCCCTGTCTTTTCTGTGTTTATCACACCCCCTCTGACACACAAAAGGCATTCAGACAGGGTCAGACAGGAATATTTACACTAGGCTGGCTGTGTCAGGCATCCCATGACAGGATTGGATCTTTGCACTGAAGAGTGAATGCGGGCTTGGGAAAGATGCAATTGTGTTTGCCTCTGGGCCCAGGGCACATCCCCTCCGATCTGAGGAGCCGACGGGATCTCTTGCAAGATCACCAAAGCAGGGGGATGTGGGCAGCATGTACTGAAATGTTTCCAGTAGGGATGTTAACCAGTGAGCACACAGCAAGCATGAGGCTTACCTGTATGCTTACTGATTAACTGTTCCTTGACAGTTAACTCTGGCAGCGGTCAGCTGCACCAGGCTGGAGCAGACCCAGCTGTGGTGGGGCTGGTGGACTGGCCAGCAGAACCTGACGGCTATGGATGGATCCCTATGTCGGGTGGCAGGACCTAGGTTAAAACAGTTAACTGGTTATGGTTTTAATATCCCTAATTTCCAGTGGCTGGGCTGCTTCCAGGATGAACTGGGAGCTGGTTTAGGACCAGCAGCGCTCCCAATTCAGCCTTTTTAAGATGAATTAACACCTTTAAGTGCTACATTCCCTGCTAGGAGGTGGGGAAAGGAGGGAGAATGAAGACAGGATTCCCATTCCCTGTTCGAGCAAAGATCCAAAACTTCTCTGCTATCAAGGAACAAACTACAACCTGGGGCAACCACCAAGGGCAAGGGCCAATTTTCCAGCCTAAGAACCTGGATAGTGGATACCTTCCCTCCCTCCCCATTTCAAGATCTTTCTGGCTGGGTTTTGAAGCCTCACCAGACAAACGTTCATTGTGCACTTCTCCGGTTTTTCCCCCACCCTGGGTGAACACAGCTAAGCTTCTCAGGTAGCCTGATTTGCACTGGAGGGTGCACACATATCCAGCACCATGCAGGAGCATGTCAATCTCTACTTACTGAGGGGCAAGACCGTGATGGGTGTGTTCTTTGGCCGTTTGCTCTCCTTGTCAATGAAGTCCCCCGTCACTGTTTTCTCCCGCTCAGTCACCCGGCAGTTGTATTTGCCACTGTCCTCCAGACGGAGGCGGTAGATCTTTAGAACAAAGACATTGTCGCTTTCCTTGGCCACCTTAAGCTGCCCCAGGGCCTCACGCTGCGCGAAGTCACTGTTGAGGACGGGCACGGCATTGGGCCCCAGGCTGGCGATCAGGGAGCTGTTGAAGGCCCACGAGATAGAGAAGTAGCGTTCTGGGACGTTCTGCGCCTCCAAGATACACCTGAACTCCACCGGCTCACCCACTGTGTACGTTCGCTTCTCTGTCTCCAACCGCACACTGAACTCCTTATCTGAAGGGAGACAGACCAACACACAGCAGTGTCACTGCAGCACTGCTCACGTGGCGGGACTTCACCCAAGAGCCAGACCAGGTGCAGGACACTTCCATGCTTCATTTTAAATCACTTCTCATTCATACACCCCATATTCATGCTCCTGCATCCCTCCGAGTTACCTCTGCCATTAACATACAGTCACCACAATACTTAAGTAGAGGTGCATGTAATTGCTGCCTGGGAGAACAGAGTTCATCTCACCCGCAGGAGGAGAAGCAGCCAACTGCTAGGTATGCAAAAGCTGCAATCACAGTCAAATCAGGAGAAGAAATAGCTCATTTCTTCCTAGCCTTTTTGTATCCAAAGTGCTGTTATGGTCAGAAGAATGACTCCAATAGGGATGCTAGATACTGTGCATTTTAGTAATAGTGTAGCTGCAACAATTTTAAGCGGTTACACGGTTACTAAAATACTCCCCGGGGGCAGGGCCAGCAGCCAGTACACCCCGGACCCCACTCCCGGGGAGCCCCCTTCCTCCCCACACTGCTGTCTCTGGTATCAGAGGTAGCAGCACAGGGTGGCAGGTGGAGCTGGTCTGCAAGAAGGGGCAGTTTAAAAATCAGCTCCCCTGACAGATCGGCTGCCTGCTGCCCCACACTGCTGCTTCTGATATAGAGTTTGTAGGGCAGCAGCAGCCCCTGTCTGCGGGGGCCAGAGCTCCCCGCAGACAGAAGCTGCATCGGCATCCTGCCAGGTTTCATCCCCTAAGCAATGCTGCCTCTTATTCTTGCCCAGAGGATAGATTTGTGCACTGGATTCACCTATTAAGCAACGAGCCCCTCATCACTTAGCTCACGGTCAGACTGTTTCATTATCTAATCATTTTTTACCGGAGGATCCAGAAGTGTCATGAAATAGCAAGTTGGAGTCTATTCTGCCTTAAGCTTCATTAACCACCATGGCAGTTAAGTTCCAGCTGCAGGATCTCTATTACTGGTGTTGACAGCAAAGAGGTAGAACAAGCCCAGCTGGGTTTTCAAATCATAACCAGAGCCTGTGGTGCTAGCAGAGAGAGATATTTTTGACATGTAAATGGGTCACATGCAATATAAAAATTGTTGTTGAATTTTGTAGTTTTATTTTCTCTTATTTGGAATCACTGTTCTTTCTTCAGCTACAACCAACAGGTGTATGTCCCAGGGACAGCAGTTCAAGATAAATATTAAATCTCAGGCTCAGTCAGATGATAATCAGCCATTTTAGGGGCAGGGGAAGAGCAGTTACTCACCCATAATTCTCCAGAGCTAAGAATTCCCTCTGGTGACTATTGTTACTTTTCAGGGCCTGTACTGTACTCATGGAAACCTCTACACCACTACTTTCCCACCCTAGTCCATGCCAATAGCCTCTTCCGGGATGCACACTTTGGTTCTAAAGCCAATACATGCAGACTGGGCATTGTGCAGCTATATATGTTTTAGAGGACCACGTGGATGCTAGATACTATATAGTGGAAGGTAAAAACGTCCAGTCTCCACGGCTCGGCACATACATACTAGGTATCCCCAAATAGGATGTTGTACAGCTGGAGTCTAAAGCAGTTGCTCTACAGTTGAGAAATCCTGCAGAAGGGAATACCAGTGCAGATCCCAAGCCTCATCAGAGAGAGGAATGCATTCCAGGGAAGGAGGAGGTCTAGGGACTCCAAGGACACAGGTCAAAGAGATTAGCCATGTGCAATAGGAAATGTATAGTGCTGTAAGATGCCTTCTATCACATCTAGTGATGTCTGACCCTCCCACCAGCAACAAAGCTGTTCTGGCAACCCTTTAAAGTGTCCCACCACTCGTTCCATCCAAGTTCCATCCAGGAAACTGTTAACCGGATCATCTAAGTGGATCATAAACACAGCAACAAAGCATAGGGAGAGAGCAGGATTCTGAGGTAGCCAAGGCCCATAACATCCATGGCTTTCTCCTACCTATCTAGAGCTAAGAATGATCTGGTAAGAGGGCTTTCATGACTTTCCTAAGGCGGCTATTCTACATCCAAACCCAACTTGCCTGATGCCAGCACACACACGCAGTGAGGCTAGGCAGTCACTAGGCTAGTCTCTGGCCTGCTGAATACCAGAGAAATCTCTTGGAACTGCAGCTCTCAAGTTTCCCCCACTCTCTCCCTTACTGAAGCACCCACTGCTTCTCCTGCCACCTGTCCAGGGAGAAAGAAAACCCTGTAGATACTGACCAGTGGCTTGGATGCTGATGATGGTGCCCTCGGAGCGCTTGCGGGTCATGGCATACCAGGACTTGTCTGGGTCCTGGATCCACTCCGCTGCCTCGCAGTAGAACTCGCCCTGGTCGGATGGCTGGAGGTTGTAGATGGTGAGCTTGGAGGTGGTCTCTCCCACCTTGTCTAGACGAACATCGCCAGTAGCCTGCCTCTGCGCATAGGTGTTGCCCGCTCGCAGGACAAAGTCGCGGCTGAGGGAGATGATCTCCACGGGAGGCTCGCCTGCTTTCTGGCGGTACCAGGAGATGGAGAGGTGACTGTGCTGGGCTGTACTCTTAGATACTTCGCATTTCAACTCCAGAGAGTCACGCTCCACTTTGTTTAGGGTCTGTGGGACAGAGGCCACGCGCAAGGAGTCTGGAATGACTGCAATAAAAGAGAACAAGGGCAGGGAGATCAGAAAACAAATCTTTAGCATTAATGGAATTAAGAAGTCTCTGAGTCAAGGCAGCAACTAAAAGCTGGATTCTTTAAAGGAGCACTGGGACAAAGGTTTCTGTTTACAATTCCAGTGACTCATAGGCATTAGAGATGGAAGGACCTATTAGGTCATATCTAGTCCTCCCCAAAGCCCTCAGCCCATGCAAACTGTTACCTGCAGCATATTTTCTGGTGCTCTGTTTAGTCTTCCGCTAAATGCTCCAAGCTACCATACAGGACCTTCTATCACTTTGCTTGTGTTTACTATTGCATAGCTTAATTGATCCTACTTACTGATCATTTGCAGCCTATGTGGTCCTCTTAATTCCATGTCTTCACTCCTTATCATACACCCTCCCGGCATTCCCATCCTTCAAAATACTTTACGTCATTGCTAGGGCCTTTGCCGCCTATAAGTCATTGTTTGGCCACGTAGACATATTTAAGATCTTTTAATTCTCCCTCTTTAAAAAACAGGAGATAATTCTTCTCTCCCTGGTTTATGTCTGTCCACATTTTAACTACCTCAGCAAAAAGGTGTGTCTGCATTTTTTAGAAGAAGCTGGCTCTTCGAAGGGCAGCACTGAAGCCACACAATGGCTAAATGCTTCTGTCCTCCTTGGAGGGACAGACATCAGGGAACTGGCAATAAGATTATTATACACATCAAGCTGATTTAGCAAATGGAGTGGAAATAAATGTCATGTATCACATTAAGAAACAAGAGTCATTTGTCCACTGTCTATTTCTACCACAAAGATTAGCCATGAAAGGGAAACACACAATAATCCAGGAAGAGGGAAAGATAATTAACAAAACAGGCACAGAGTATTCTGAGAGAAACATTTGTTTGCACAGAATCCATATCTTCTTGTTACTTAACAACAGAATATCTCCTACACCTCCCTAACCCTTTCTTCCCTTTATGCCAAAAGAATGGGTTGGAGGGGAAATGGGGGAAGAACACTGGAGTTGAAGGGGGATCAAAAGCACAAAAACATGTAGGGTAATGCAGGGATATCATACCACTACTTACATCTACTTCTGAATTATTTTTTTAGAAACAGACTATTTCAGGCTGACATGATCCTGTTTTAAAAAGGGAGAGGTTTCTAGACTGTCAGCAAAAGCCAAGTACCAAAGATGAACAAAAGGTAGCATGTAACAGAGTTATCTTCTGCAGTCCACAGATCGGCAGCACCAGGAACTCTGCTGTTGCTCAGACCTTTGATAAGTACCAGCAGAGAGCAACAAACAGGACTCTTGACCAGATCCACAGCAGATACGGCAATGAGTCAGACACTGGAGTCATTCATGGGAGAGGACTCAAATAATGAGGAGGAGGAGGAGGGATGAGCAACAAGGTGGAGGATGTGAGGAACAGTGAACTTCTCCTGTCCAGCAAGGAGAGGAAAGGTGTTTCCACAGTCATGAGCTATTTACTAGCCAGAGACTCTTATGAAAATGGAGTCCTCACAAGCAGGGCACTACCATGGTAGAAACCCCTTTCCTACTGGGTCACTTCCCCACAGGATATCAGCAGGAATGCTGCCCCTCTTCCCCTTTTCTCCCCACTCTCCCACTGTTTCCTCAAACATTGCCCATTAGGTAGTAGGTGTCTGACAGAGCTTTCAAGTCCTGTCCTAACCAGGTGTTTGAGAGTAAACTAGCTGGTTTCCCCTTGCTGGTAGGCTCAGCAATGACCATGACAGGCAACAACTAATTTATTCACGATGCCTGATGAGATTTAAATGTATTATTTAAAACTATCTGAATAAATCTCTAGAGCAGCTCAGTTCATCCTCTACACCCTGCAGTCCTGGAGCTCTCTTGTAGCTGTTTTATACTATTAAATAAATGAAACCTGATTGTCATCTTGCTCAAGTCTTTTCCTGCTGTGCTGCCTCAGAAGAGGATCTCTTTGCTACACTGGCCTCTGTGGGATACAGATAAAGGAGTGGAAATGGTTTGTAGCAAAAAGCACAAGACATTTCTCCACTAACGGTGATTACCGCAGTACCTGGTGTTATTGCTTTCCTCAGCCCATCCGTTACCTATGTATCCCGATATATACATCCCCCACTGCTGAACTTACAGAGCTCTGCGTACCCCTCATTACTACATTCCTCAGTCCCCACAGAGCTTTGCCAATGCACCTCAATCCTGACCAGCTCAACACACTGCTATTCCAGTCCCTGCCTATGACAGCTTGTCTATACATACAATGCAGCTGCTATGCAAAGACGTTACGTATGAGGATCAGTATAACTGCGCTGCTCAGGAGGGGGGATTTTGCCTATTCCTTAGTGATGCAGCCATACTGACATAAGTTTTTAGTGTAGACCGTCGCTTAGTGAAAGCCAGTGCAAGTCCTAACAAAGGTGTCACTCATTTAATGAAGTGGACCAGATTATACTTAATTAGGGTGCCTGGACTAGGTGGGTACAGTTTGGGTCATGCTGTTCCCATCAACAACAGCAGATCTCCCACTGAAAAAGTAGGAGGGGTGTAAAAAAGATGGATGCTAAACTATAACTGTTATATTAGTGAAGCTACTGTTGCCACTCAGTGGGAAAAGGACACTGTATGGCACTTCTAGTACCAGGTGTTTTCTTTTGTTTATTAAGTCACTATTGCATGCAGTTACAGATTTTGCACACTCAGTGTGCCAATTACATTCACAACTGCACGTGTCATACAATTAAGTGTGTCACCATCCTGTACAGAATTTATGCATACTCCTGCAGACATGGGCCTTTGAGAGAAATCAAATGCGTGGGGAAACGGGTTTTTTTGGTGTTCTGAGGCTGATATAATTTTGTTTTGGTCATTTTTAGCAAACGATTACACAAACACCTGTCAGGAATGACCTAGGTACGCTTGGGTCCTGCCTCAGCATGAGGCAATAGATTTGATGACCTTCTGAGGTCCCTTCACCCTGCCTTTTTATAGTTCTATGCCAACTCTAGGGCTACATCTAGACTGCAAGCCTCTTCCGAAAGAGGCTTTTTCGAAAGATACTTTCAAAAAAGCCTCTTTCGAAAAAGAGCGTCTAGACTACAACCAGTACTTTTGAAAAAGCAAGCCACTTTTTCAAAAGAGAGCACCCAGGCAGTCTGGATGCTCTCTTTCGAAAAAGCACAGTATGAGTAACATAGCGCCTTTTTTTGAAAGAGCAATTTCAAAAAAAGGCATTCTTCCTCGCAAAACGAGGTTTTCTGCGGTCGAAAAAACTGCCGCGTTCTTTCGATCTACTTTAGAAAGAACGCAGCAGCAGTCTAGATGCAGGGGAAGCTTTTTTGAAAAAAGGCCACTTTTCAAAAAAACCCAGTAGTCTAGACACACCCTAGGAGAGCCACTAATGACATATTATGGATGTTATTCACTGGAATATCTCTTAGCCCTACAGAATGAGCTGGAGCTTATTTTTCCTCAGACATCATCTGGCTCCTCAGATGGCTTTGGAGTTCAGAATATTCATTAAAGGATGAGAGTGTAGCAGGCAAAAGGTACTACCACTTAACTAATTAAAATACAAACAAATTGGACCTGCAGGTAACAGACAGAATAATAAATAGGGAACTCTTCTACAATGTCACTTTGGAAAGTCACTTCGAGCATGACATCATGCTCAGAGCGACAACTTTCAAAAATAAACTTATTTCAAGCCAGTTTCTGTGCCCAGCTTTGACAAGGCACGCTCGATGGTAGGGATGTAAAAAATGTATTCAAATATTAACCATGTAACCAATAAAAATTCTGTCGGTTGCACAGTTCTGTGTGTTACCTAGGGATGTAGGAGTAGAGAAGGAAAGGTGCTAAAGGGCTCGTGGGCATGCTCCCAGCTGCCAGCTCTGTGCTCCCTAGCAGAGTTGCAGGGTTTAACCATTAACAGCTTATTGGTTAAACTCGTACATCCCCACGCAGGTGGCTGGACAGGAGGGATGTTAAAAAGCAGTTAATTAGGTAACCATGTAACCACTGAAAATCTTAGTGGTTGCGTGCTGCAGGCTCTTCAGTATACGTTTTACAGTGCGTACTGGCTCCCACCTGCTGGCTCTGCTCCTGGGGAGCTGGCTGCTGACTCCTGACCCTGCTCCTGATCCTGCCTCATGCTGTGAGCTCTGATAGAGCCAGCAGCGCCGGTTGGCAGCCAGTTCCCCCGGAACAGGGCTGGAAGCCGATGTGTAACCATTACAGTAACTGATAAGCTCATGTTTGTCTTCCACATTCTCTCTCAGGACTCCAGCTCATGCTTATCGGTTACACATTTAAACAGTTACACTATTACAGTGGTGGCCAACCCGCTGCAGACAAAGAGCCAAAACAGTGGGGGATACAGCGCAAAGAGCCAAGGGAAAGAAGTTGTTGAGGGGAAAAAAAAAAGTGCTGCCCCCCTTTCAGAGCCACGTATGCCCAAGCAGGCTTCCGTCGGCCGCAGAGTCAGATCTCGCTATGCCAAGCGGCGCCCTGCCCAGACAAGGAAAAAAAGGTCAGAACAGGGGACCGTGAGAAGAGCTGCGGGTACAGGAGCTACAGTTTTTCCTTTGAAGAGCCGCATGTGGCTCACGAGCCGCGGGTTGGCCACCCTTGCACTATTACATCACTCCTGGACAGAATGCCAGGCAGAGAAAGCTGCAGAGAATCATGTGCTCAGGGAGGACAACAAAGACCAGGCAAGAGAGGAAGGAGGCCCAGGCAGCAGAGAAGCATGTACATGAGAGATTAAATCAAACTGATCAAGATCTCCTACAGCCACTCTGGAGGCAAAAGATGCTTAGAACTGCTGGAGTAGAAAGTGTAAATATTTTAAGGGGAAAAAACAAGACGGCTAAAACACAGGCTCTCTAATATTGTCCATGCCTATAGCTAACATCAGGAGGAATAAAATCATGGAATGGAGGGGAGATGATCCTTGAGGCATTCTCATTTAAACATATGTGTCCACATTAGTGGTTTGAGAACAAGTATAATAATAGGATTCACCACTAGGTGGTGTCAAGATTTCTGCAAAAATTGTGTCGAGGCAAGAGATTCTGGTAAAGTCCCTCTGGACTGCTGTAAAGATGAGGAGAGCTGGTGAGAGAAATGCTTTAGCTTCTCTTGCATTTGGATGAAAATACCCATCTCTTCCCAATAAATCCTGAAAACAAACCCTCCATTCACAAAAGCTTCTAAACACTCCACAAAAGTGTATAAGCCCTCAGTGGGATAAAACAATAACCTTATTTCACATCTGGGAAACTGAGGCACAGAGCGGTTAAGCGACTAACTTAAGGTCTCATGACAAGTCAGTGGCAAAACTGGGATTACATGGTTCTCGGCTCTCCTTCCTGTGCTTAATCACAAAACCATAGCATGCCTCTGATATTCATCTCAGTAAAATATGAGATATTTTTCCCTTCTACCAACCCCATTTGCAGCAGTGCCTCCTAGCACCAGGCTGAGGCGCTGGCTTAGTACGGATGGAGGTGGCCATTCTTCCACATTTTCTCTCAGGACTCCACAAAAGATAAGTCACCTACAGAAAGAGGTGTGACCAAGTGTTCTGAGTATCAGAGGGAAGCTGGGAACTCACCAACATTTTGCGGATTGAGGCAAATCAATAAACCTCATCTTCTCACTTTGTGAAGTTAAGATAATGAAACTCTGGAAGCAGTGTGGTTGGTGGACAAGACACAGAGCGCCAAGTATCAAACCCATATTTTCTGTGGGTGCCTGTGGGCAACTCACTTCACCTCTCTGCAATGCCATTCACCCTTTCATATTGTGCCTTGATTCAAACTATAAGCTGTCTCCTTACATGCAATGCCTAACACTCTGGGCCCATGATCGTAATAGGAGCCTATGAGCACTACTGTAATACAGAAGAGTCCCGATTATCTGACCTTCCTTTATCCGACATTCCGTGTTATCCGACCTGCCTGTGGCCGCCCAAGGCAATTGTGCGGGTGGCGGAGCCGGCAGAGTGGAGAGCGGAAGGGAAGGTGCCGGGCAGCGCGGAGACAAAGGTGGTGAGAGAAGAGGGAGAAGGGCCATGCGGCAGGATGCCGGAGCCCAGCTGCCCCCGCCCCCTGAAGGTCGCGGGGCGCCCCGATCTCCCCATCCCCTTCAGCCAGTCGCACTGTCCCCGACCTCCCCTATCTCTCCCAGCCAGTCGCGCTGCCCCACGGCTGGCGGGGGGAGATAGCGGAGGTCAGGGGCCACGTGACTGGCTGGGAGAGATAGGGGAGGTCGGGGGCAGCGCGGCTGGCCGGGAGAGAGAGGGGAGGTCAGGGGCAGCGCGGCTCCCCAAGAAGCAGCCGAGCAGCAGCAGAGCAGCAGCTGATGGGGAAAATACCTTGGACCCCACAAGGTATTTTCTGTATTATCCGACATTTCGATTATCCAACCATCCTTCGGTCCCGTTTAGGTCGGATAATCGAGACTCTACTGTACAAATAAACTAACCACCACCGCCACCACTGCTTGTCTTCTGAAACATAATAATTTAATGTTTTTACTCATCTTCAAGATCTTTTACAAACACAGAGTAAAAGTGGAAAGTACTGTAGGACATTCTTCCTTGTCCATGGTTGTATGTCATATGGTATGGATGGATCTGAGTTTGCCAAGACCCAAGCAATAATTATTTAGCAAAAATATAACCCTACTCTGAGAAAACCGCTCTCAGGGTTGTCAACCATCTAGGGTTGACCCGGAGTCTCCCACAATCAGCATCTATCTCCCAGTGAGTGGTGAAAGCACCCCTGAACATTTTAATAGGCTATTTTAAAAAAATGACATTAGGGTTATGTATGTGGGAAGGGGGGCGGGCAAAGGGAAGTCTCCAAGAATAGCTTCACAACTATAGCCTGAAGAATACACCTCTGGATTCTAAGGAGAATTAATGTGAGTTTACTTCCCATCTGCCCTATTACATCCTGCCGTCCCACAGCAATCCCATCTCAGATTCACAGTAAGACATAACCAAGCTGTTCCAGATAAACTGTAATGCTAACACCAATGTAGAGAGCACAGACATAGGCAGCGTCACTTTATTAACCAGTGCAATGCATCCAGCTCAAAGATTTAACATTTAGTTCTTATCCCCTGCAAATCGCTCTCCCTTCTGTGACCACCACAGATGTCCCACAATGCAATACTCTGTGATGTCACTGACAGCAGAAGAAACAGTATGAGAATAACTGCTAGGACACTAATCCTGGAGTCATTCTGCACAGAAATCCTGCTTACCTCTGGTCTGAAGCTAACTTTACAGTTTGCCTTAGTGAACTTTATCAGCCCTCACCACTCTAAAACGAGAGCCATGAAGGATGGTGCAGCTGCCTTATGATGGCAAAGAGATTCCAAGAAGACAGGGGTCTGACTTTTGAAGTACCTCAAAGTAAGCAGCAGGCATCAGAAACAGTGACAGTAAGAGGACCTGCCTGTGTCTACTAGGGATGTTAGATATTGTGTAACCGGATAGTCGTGTAACCACATGAAATTTTAGCAGTTACATGATTATTCAATAGTTCCCAGGAGAGGGGCTGGCAGCCAGTGCACTTCCAGCAGGCCCTTTCCACCCTGTGCTGCTGCCTCTGTATCAGAGGCAGCAGCGGGGGTGGCAGGCGGGAGCTGGTACGCTAGGGGAGCCAGTTAAAAAAAACAGCTCTCCGTGCAGACCGGCTGTCTGCTGCCCCATGATGATAGAGAGGCAGCAGCGTGAGGTGGCAGCAGCCCCTGTCTGCAGGGGTCTGAGCTCCCCATGGACCGAGGCTTGTTTACAGCAGCAGCTTCTGTTCACAGGGAGCTTGAACCCCCCATGGACAGGGGCTGCTGTTGCAGGCCAGCCTCTGTCCACGGTGAGCCACAGCAGCTGCGGACAGAGGCTGCTTTGCGGCTGCCTCCCTACTCTGCTGCTTCTGGTAGAGGCAGCTGTGCAGGGGAGGGTACAAGCAGCACCATGGAGCTGATGCTGGGGTAACCAGCTTTTAAGCTGGCTCCCACCAGCACTAGCTCCTACCTGCCCCTCCTCAGTTCCTCTTTAGGAGGCAGCGGGGTGGAGGGGCAGACGGGTCCACAGAGCTGGCACTCACAGGGAGTCTGTTTGAAAGCCAGCTTCCCACCCACTTCAGCTCCAGCCTGCCCCCCTCACTCTCCACACTGCTGCCTCTATCAGAGGCAGCAGTGTGTGTGTGTGGGGGGGGGGAGTGGAAGGGCAGTGGATCTGGTGCTCGTGGGGAGCATGCTTATAGCCAACTCCTCACGGGCTCGGGTTCCCACCCCTCTCCCCACTGCCTCTGATCGTGTAGTCGACCACACATTGACATCCCTAGCAGCTACTTCTCTGATGCACAAAGACCTGCATACATGGTGGAGGGATAGTGATGAAGGAGAGATCCCTCAATTTGAATTGTAATCCTCTCATTCCTTGTTTCTGGCAATTAGTAGTTTGTGTCAACCTATACAAGCTACAGCACAGCAGACAAAACTACAGTTCTCCCTCCCTAATCAATCAAGACATGGGCAATGCCTACAACAACAGGGAAACACAGCCAATTACACTGAGAACTCTTGAAAGGTCAGACTGAGCAGAACAGTCCATAGGGACATGCACCTGGATTGATTTGTTTTGGTTTGAAAGTACAGCCCAACTGAAAAAGATGAAACAAGAAAGCCAGGCAGTTAAAGAAACTTTGTTCCTATTTCTGCAGCACTAAAGTAAAAACTGTCTTCACATGCCACGAGGTCCCAATTATGCTCACACTTTGAAATCCCATAATCCTTTTTCCCCAAATGGGAAATATCAAATAAACCTTAACATAGCAGAATATGGTAGGATTATACAAGGTAATAATTGTCCCACCAAAACCAGTGATTGGGCATTGAGCAGAATACCCAACCTCCTTATTGTACCAGAGTAGAACAACAAACTTAGTATTCTCTAAAAATAATGGGGAGTCCTGTGGCACCTTAGGGTATGTCTACACTGCATTCCTCTTTCGAGAGAGGAATGCAAATGCAGAGGAACAAAATTGCAAATGAAGCGCAGATTTGAATTTCCCGCGCTTCATTTGCATAATCGTGTCTGGGCGCTATTTCAAAATACCTTATTTTGAAAAAAGAAACGCTGTCTAGACACGTTTATTTCTAAAGAAAACCCTTCTTTCGAAATTACCCTTAAATCTCATTTTATAAGGAGTGGCAATGAAGTGGGTTTTACCCACAAAAGCTCATGATTCTATATGTTTTAATTAAGTCTCCAAAGTTCCAGAGGACTCCCCGTTGTTTTTAACGTTACAGACTAACAGGGCTGAGATTTTCCCTCTGAGATTTCCTAGTATTCTCTGACAGCACACACACTAGATGCTTAAAAATAAAAAGTATTAACACCTCTCTTCATTGCTATTCCATGGGATACGGAAGGGAGAATTTCTCTCTAGTCTGGTAAGTAACTTAATGCCTGAATGCAGACACATGTAATTTTATTAGTTACCCACATTATATATTGTTAATATTATATGTTTCCATACACTCGTGCAAACCTAACTTTAGAGTCAGGCTATTGAGGCAATTAACCCACAGGCAGATTAAATAACTACACAATTATCATACGGAGCCCATAAGCACAAAAATTTTTTATTGATCTGTTAAGGTAATTAACACATACTCTATTAGCCTTACATTCATGATTCAGTGAATGACAAAGACATGAAAATTCACATTACAGATCCTAACAGCCTTAACTTTGATTAGCAAATACACTTAGGAACTCTTTCAGTACCATAAATCACTAACGTACGTCTACATTGGACTATGCAACATATAGTATTAATGATATAAATGCAAAGACTTAAGTATATCCTTTGGGAGACTGTTAAGATTGTTAGAAGTATAAGGTGAATTATCAACTGAATGCATAAATAATGGAATATTTGTGTAAACTGCCTTACTTAAGTGATCTTTTGGAGCCTTTCGTACTTAGGTTGCCAAAGAAATGAATATATCCCCAATGCATAAAGTACAGAACTATGAGTTTAAAAAAAAACCACAAATGTGGTAAGTTTTCTGTCTAGGAATTTCCTTTTTCCAAGAAATAGGGAATCCTGAAAAGTGGAAGTCTGGTAGGCACAGGGATGTGTACACGTTTGGGACACAGAGTTTTCTACACTGATCAGCTCTCCCATACTGTGCACCAGAAGCTTGCTAGATGGACTGTGGAGACAAGCAGCAGCAAGGCTGCCTTTCTGCACGCTGGCCTCCAAAGGCTACATCTCACGTGCCTCCCAAAGGGCACAAGAGGGGAGCCCTATCGAGAAGACAGGAGCTCCCTTTCTTCACAGCTAAAGGGTTCGGTGGCGCTAAGCTGTCCACTCTGTGAAGCTGTCGGACCCAGGAACTCTGCTGAACCGTCACCATCTCCTGCCAACGCCCTTTTATCTGGCCTCAGGTCCTATGTGTAAAATTTCACAACTGAATTTTAGTATGTGAAATTTTGTTCATCTATATGTGAAGACCAGTCAGCATTTTCTCCAGATTCTGTGACGGAGATGGAAAGATTGCGGGATAATATTAATAAATGAGGAGGGTTTTAGAATATTTTGGTTGGGCTTTTATAAACAAAATATTCCAAACCTCACCCCATTGTGAATATTATTCCTGCATAGAGCTTTTCTTGGGGGGGGGGCGGGGAAGGGAGAGTAGAGAGTAGGAACAGTTAATTTAAGTCAACTGTAAGATCTTAGAATTTTGAATGAAAAAAGATTCTGCTTTTAAAGCAAACAAAATCCCTTCACAAACACTCAATAGATTCATTTCAAACTCTTACAAAAAGTTCAGCTTGTTTTCCAAGAGCAAGTGGTGTAATTTGGTGATGGTCAAAAGAATTTGTTTTCATTCCTAGCAAGGAAGATTTAATCCTTGCTCTCACTGAAAGAGCTGAACGATGGAGTCACCATCAACTCCTTCATGCTAGCAAAAAAGGATGACAGTATTGGGGAATGACCATCACCATTTACAATCATGTTACTGCAGCACAGCATGGCAATAATAAAATAATGCTGCAGTTGGGTTTTTTATTTCAAGGCTAGGGCATTGCCAATTTAGTTTCTGCAAGGGGGCAACGGGGACTGAAGAGTTAAGCGAGACGGCATGGCAGTTGTTTCACAGCGGTAATGATAAATCCTGAGATTATAATAGCATCCTTGTTCGTGCATTAATGACTGTTTGGAATGTTTACCTCAATAGAAATGCATCTCTCAAAGCAATTGCATGAGTTCATATAGCCAGCAGGGAGGGAGACAGGAAAAAAGGGAGGAAAGGATAAGGCAGGGACATTTTTTAAACAGAAAATTAGGTCAGCCTTTGGCTCAAGGCCTGCACTCCTCCTCACACGACACACAATCCCTTAGTCACACACACTACCTGATCCACATGCTTGTCAGAGACTGTTATTTACACTCGTGGGATTCAACTGGAGATGGCATTGCACAACCTGAGCCAGCTCAAGAAATCAGAAGGTTTCTGCTGAAGACAGCCCCATAAGCTGTGCACTCACCTGTTCGCAGTGCAATGCTGGAACACAGCAGATGCTTGCCTGCCACTAGTAGGTCACAACACATTGCTATGCCTGTCAGGAGCTACCTATTTAAGTTTCCACCAGATGTACAATTTGCAATTGACTGGCTGCACCTGCACACCTCAGCCACATGGGAAGCTCCACTAGGAATCCCAGGGGCTATACTTGGCTCATACTCTGCTTCTGCTCTATCAGTGTGACCACACAGCGCCCTAATGCCCTGACAACACAGAGCCACGTGCCCTCCTGGGAGGTTTCTCCCACTGATGAGTGATGGTGCCATTCAAAGCTTTGCCCTACTTCTTTTGACGGTCTCTGACATGCCGTGCAATAGGTGCTCGGAGGCAGGGTGTCAAAGGCAACGTTTATGCTCGACAGCAGCCAGAGCTTTTCCAGTTCACTTAACACAGCAGCAGCTCACTCCTCTCGTCCCAGCTTAGGAGGCTATTATTCCACACACACTCTCTTAGAGGGGGGAAAAACAAAACACACTGTTCCCTGCTTCTTCGACCATGCCAAAGGCACACAAAGAGCGTGTCTGCTTATTAAGGCTGCTTATTTGGGCACAGCAGTTCAAGTGACCCAATAAATAAATCTGGGGAAGGGGCTGGGGTGAAGGGAGAACAGGGATCAGCAGAAGAATCTCTGGATCTTTTCTTGCTTGCCAAGCAAAAATAAACTGAAACATGAGACAAATTAACCCTGAGGCAGCAGCATCAAATAAGAAATGCAGGGCAAGCGGAGATGGTCAAAGGGCAGGTATGTCACCATACATGGGAATGCAATCCTATGGAATGTGCAAAAGAGAGAGTGTGTGAGTGTGAGTGCACGTGTAACTCCTTCCCCCCCAGCTGCACTGAATTGTGAACTCGACCCCTCTGCAGCAGGGACAGACTACAACAGGGGTGGCGAACCTCAGGCCCCCAGCTTGGCTAGATCTGGTCCCCAGGGCTCAGCACTCCACCCCCCCGCATTGGGGGACCCACACTGGCACTCCAGCTCCACCACTGCGGGGCTGGAACACAAAACCTACTAGGCTGGGCCCCCTAGGCTCTGGTGTGCGAGGGGAATGTGAAGACGGTCTTTCTCCTTCCCAGTCAGGAGCCATGTCAACGAGGTGTTTTATGGGGTTTTTTTTTTGTTTCTCACTTGTGTGCGGCCCCCAACCCAAAAAAGGTTCCCCACCCCTGGCCTAGAAGCCAGCCCATGGCCAGGATGGATACCCACATTCCTCAGAAGTGAAAGATGCCTGACAATGGCATATGCAGCATCAAGAACAAATCCTAAAAAGGGTACGATAGTATTAAATTAGCAAAGCAAAACAGTCAGCTGAATGTCAAGGGAAGGGTTTGCTACCAGAAGAGTAATAATGATCTCTCATGCTGACTGCATTATGGAAATATGGTTTCTTCTCCAGAATAAAGGAAGAGACCTACTTTTCATCTAGCCCTCTTCCCAAAACTCCTTAAAAGGAGTTCTTCATGCTTCATGTTTTGCATTTGTGCTCTGCCGAAATAATTAATAATATACAGCTCTTAGACAGGTGTGCCCTTTATACAGGAATAAATGGATGAGGTTCTATGTCTCATGTTATACATAAGGTCAGACTAGATCAGCATCTCTGAAGCTTTTCTGGCTGACAATCCTTTATTTGAAGGAAATATTTTTGCAACACCCTTACATTTGCTATGGAAGCCAAAGTAAAAACTGTGGCAGCAATAACAACACTAAGCTTATATAAATTGTGTGCACATTTCAAGGAGGTTGCAAGAATACTTGACCTTGAAGGATAAGGGCATGCAAGGAATGAAGGACAAGATTCTTGTGTTTTAGACAATAATAAAATTGTTGTGTCTCAAAACCTCCCACCCCCTATTGCCTTATGGGAGCCCCTGGGTTAGGAGGGTGTCATAACTGGCTATATGAAAAACACTAGCAACTTATATGGTCAGTAGCAATTTTGCCTCAAAAACAAAGGCAAGCCAGGCTTGTGGTACAAATTTTGCGAGCACTATTATTAATGTTGTTTATTTGTATTACTGTAACCTCTTAAGATGCCAGCTGAAAACAGGGACCAATCAGACTAAGTGCTGAACGGACACAGAGCCTGCACTTAAGTGCTTACACAGTAATTTGAAGAGAGACCAAAAAAAGAGGAGAGGGAAACAGACACAAAAAAGGGGAAGTAGCTCGTACCATGTCAGTACACAGATCAGTGGCAGAATTGGGAACTGAACCCACATCTCCAGGGTCAAAATGCAAGGTCCTACTCTCTGGCCCCTACTGCTGCCACAAGCAGGATCACAAACTACCTTCCATTGTTCACTCAAGACTAGAGTACTTTAGAATTGTATTAGGTGCTGCCATGGGTTTGGCAAAGATCGGGGAAGGAGCATCAACAGAGCTCAACCCAGAATGCTGGACACCAACTTCCCCTGGACCCAGGCAGTCAGTAGATATGCAGAGATCTTAAGCGCCCTAAGGTGGCAGAGCTAAAACGCTGGAATTCTGCAAAACAGGAAGCTTGGGAAGGGAAGAGAACAGAGTTGAATCTGGATTTGCTTGTCTTTCAGATGGCAGATGAAGCTGGGTCAGGAGATGGAGAAAATCCTTAAAACTGAAACACACACATGTACTGGAATTTAAGAAAATATTTTACTTCTTAATAGTTTTGTTTAAACCATAAGAACTGTTTGTCTCATATGATTATATGAACATATGTCTTCACATATGTACCATTTTCTGAATGGCAAGACCACTCCTTGTTGATTTTTTTGTTTTGTTTTGTTTTTTGTTCTATCAATTCGGTGCTGATTTTGGCAGCTCAAAATTGTTGCTTTGAGCAAATTTCACTCCAGTGATCAAAGAGAAAAGTCAGATGACTCCCTGGCTCTCTCAGAATGGCGTTCTGGCTTTCTTGAGCATATTGATCACATGTTGCTCTACTACATTAAAGAATTACGATAAGCATGACAATCTGACACAGATTCTCGAATGATTTTTTACCAGACCAAACTAGTGTCAGCAGATATAACTAACTGATGTCCATTTTGACAAATTCATTTTCAGGAGGAACTTTTTTCTGTTGTCCCTCCAGGATTTAGTTGGGGTTGGTTCTGCTTTTAGTAGGAGGGTTGGACTGAATGACCTCCTGAGGTCTCTTCCAACCTTATGATTCTATCATTTCACCTTCCCTGAGCAACTAGTGAAGTTCTTCACACTCGAGTACTTATAACACAGGCTGACATACAAATGCACGGTACCTGAAAACCCTAATCTTGCTGCATTCTGATAGTCCACTCGTTTGCAGTTCACAGCTGGTTGATTTTTTTTTTTTTTTTTTTTTAATGACTAGGTTGATGATAGCTTACTGGGCAGCCTTAATGTAAGTATCTTGGCTGTTCCAAAGAATACTCCTGCCTCTGTGTCCTCACTCTCAGTTCAGATCTTTGCTGAGCAAATTGGTTATAACCCCAGGAAAGAGGTTTCCATCATTAACCTGTTCGCTTTGCAAAGGGTAGAACCCACCAGGCAGAAGCAGCAACAATTCTGATATTTTATAAACTATTTCCCAGACATACTGGTATTCATTTTTTAATTTAGAAGACAAAGGAAACTAAATGCTCCCTTCACAAGTTCGTTAAAGACTGCAAATAATGGGATGGTTGTCTGATGGAAAAATAGCTGGATTTCAGTCACAGGGGTTTGGAATAATCGAGACAGGTATGTGAAACAATCAATTGTGTCTTTGCCTGTAAAGAAGTACCCCTTGGGAAGGTTATATTGGAAGACACTTCCACCCCGTCCCGCAATAGCTAGCTCAAAGTTTAGCCAGGAGCCACTAAGACATTTCTAGGTTTTGTTTTGCATTAGGAGTCAGAAAAAAATCTTAAATGCTCTCTTCAGCGAGTTCTTGACAAGCCAGTGGAACAAGCCAATAGTGAAATCTTCCGCACCAGAACCAGGGATGTATGCTTGCAGCTGTTATGGGGGGAGGGGGACATTTATTTTAACATCGGGAACACACTTCATTCTTATCCAGCACCCAGCTGGTCACTGTATTTAAGTGAACTCACATTGAGGCGTCCTTTGTCTACAGATAACCCAACACAGTTCTCCAAGATTATGTTATTATACTCAAGCGTTGCAGTAATTATAGAAAAGCATGGACTCCACTGCTCTAGCATTTGTCACTCATCCATCCACTTGTCCCTTCCTCCCTAATCTCCCACTCCCCAAAGGAAAGGAGTGCCCCGATGAGGGCAGCAGCACAGTGGAAAGATTAAGGCCCCTTGCAAAATATGGCCATCCAAAGGGGAAACAGAAGAGGCTTGAGAGTTAAAGCTTTATATATTATTGAGTTCGACACAAAAGACAAATCTTCAGTCACTTGTACAATGCTGCAGAATGGTAGGTCTGGGCAGGACTGACTCCCTGTGCTGCTTGTCTCCCAATATCTGCTGTATATACTTCATAAGTGCTAAAAACTTTCCAGATAAGAAAAAACTCTTAAGATGGAAAAAGAATGAGGAGTCCTGTGGCACCTTAAGAACTAACAGATTTATTCAGGCATCAGCTTTTGTGGGTGAAAACCACTTCATCAGATGAATGGAGTGGAAATCACAGACAATATATATCTCTAGCCCCTGTGATTTCCACTCCATGCATCTGACAAAGTGGTTTTTATCCATGAACGCTCACGCCCAAATAAATCTGTTAGACTTTAAGGTGCCATGGGACTCTTTGCTTTTGCTCATAGACTAACATGACTACCCATCTGAAACTTCTTAAGATGAAGTCACAGGGGAGAGGACTTATTAATTTACTAGTAAAAATATTATTAATATGATGCATTTAAAAAACCCACTCGCACACTGGCAAAAAAATTATAGAGTGGTGGTGTAGTTCTAATACCACCAGCTTCTGCAGAATCTAGGCTTAAAAAAAAAAAAAACAAACCATATATCACTGACGCAATATCATCTTCCTGAGTGTGCAGACAATTGCAGTTGCTTCTGGTGCTGCTCCTTTCAATACTGCAGAGCGCAAAAGGACCAGAATTCTGTCAACTTCAGATCTGCTATCCAGAGCCCTGGAGTCAACAGTGAAACTGACAAGCACCAAACATTTTCATTCCTTTACTGCTTCTTAAGAAAGCTCTGAGCAGCAGCAGGAGTTTTAATTGATGATAGCAACCAGACAGCTGTGTGTGTGCAGTAGCAGCTGCTCCTTCACTTCAGCAGCCAGGATTCTGGGGCAGGCTGAGCTCAGTGGAAACACATGCACACCCTCCTGAAGTCACAGAAGCCAGAAGGCTCTTGGATGGAAGAGAGAAAACCTCTTTGCAGCAGTAAGAAGTGCCTGGGAGCTTCAAATTTATTAGATACTTCCCAGATTAAAAAGTCAAACCTCAGTATTGTGAATCTCCTAGGGATTATCCAGGGAAGGCACACTAACAGGAATCCCAGCTGCTTGCCAGAGTACTGACCCTTTGCCTAACCCTTCCCCCCATACCTCTATCTTGTGCATTGCTCCCTGGCTGGTCGGTGGCACTTTGGTTAGCATATCACTGGTAAACATTTTGAGCAGTGAGCCTGTATTCAGCATCTTGATCCTGGCTGCATCCTGATCTTGCTGCCCACCAGGAGCACTGAGCAGGTGGGCAGAGCAGAACATTTTTCCAGGCCCCCTGGGCATGGCTCTGTTTGCTAAGTGGCTATTTCACCACTCGGAGGAAGGTGGGCCAGCAAGCAGGCAGCCTAGTGGTGGCAGAAGAGAGCCGCAAAGAAAGGTAGACTTGCCACATCTGGGAGCTGGGCCTGGTGTGAAATGGTGGGCCAGGATGGGTACTGGGAGCTGTGCGCACATGAGAGTGATGTCTCGTCCCAGAGCTAGGTGTGTACCCCACGCCTCAGAAGGACCTAGACACAGCATCCATCACCCCACACAAGGCTAGCTGGAGGCAGTTTGGGGGGGAAGTGGCCCCCTCATACCTCTTGCTTCAACACTGCCCACCCTACGCGAAATCAGGACTCACCTATATGTCCCATCCTGATAACACCGTAGATTTCTACTTTCACTAGCTCTCACCAAGCTGGCATGTGGATGTGCACATGAGCAAGGGAAATCACACCCCTACTTGTAGTGCAGATGTAGCCTGAGAAAGGCCTCAGAGTCAGGGGGTGGGGTTGCCAATGCCCCAGAATTTGCCTGGAGTCTTCCAGAGGCAATATCAATCTCCTGGTGATGATTGAAAGCAATCCTGGAAGTAAGAAAAAGATATGATGTCATGTTGTGGGGAAAAAACCCTTCAATCAGGGTTGGCAACCCGACTTGTGAGTGGGAGGGTAAGAGCTTCTCAGGATAGTTTGAGTCAGTCTTGTGTCAAGGGAACTGCTTCCGGAAATTGATACAGGACAATCTGCAGCTTGGGGACTTATTAGTGAATCCGAGTGATCATCCTTAGAGAAGGCAGTGTGCCAGCACTTCAAACTGAAGCAGGGGCAAATGGCTAGAGGTGATTATTTAATATGTGGCAGGTGGGTGACACCCCAAGTTTTAACAGCACTTCCCCAACAAACAATGGTACCTGTGTGAGCTGCCGTCCACCTGGGATGACCTCTCTGCTCAGCATTAAGTTGAGGAATTGGCACCTACTCTCCTGTTTACTATCCTGACTAAAGAAGAGACAGAAGATGGAACACTTTGAAAAAATGGGAAGAGACTCCTATCCGATGTTCCCTGTAAGCCAGGAGTGGGCAATAATTTTTGCAGGGGGCCACTTCACAAAGGGCTCCTGTCTCCTTAACATTAATAAGTTCTCTCTCTCCCTCAAACCAAACCCTAATGATGGTAGGTGGTATCTGCTCAAAGAAATAGCACAAGGCTCCCAGCAACATATGGGCATGCTCTGAAAGTGAAGGATTTTCACGGGCTCTGCTTTTAGCAGAGCTAGGTAACATGTTTTAAATGGCAGAGGCTACCTAGACCTCTGTCTGCATTTGTGCTCCCACAAGCAAAGGTGCTGAACTAGTGGTACCAAACTCTGGTAAGTGTTAGTGGAAAGAAAAAGGTTAATGCACCCACTGCCAAAGGAAGAAAGAACCCTCTATCTATTCACATATCGGATCAGTTTATACTTGGAAATCTGCTGAGAGTGAATACAGTTATAGAGACTTAAAATTTCACATGTTCTGTAGAAAAGAAGGGTTTTGTGATTAAAACCAATCCCTCTCCCCAAGAACTTACTTATTATTAAGTATTCATATTACCATAGTGCACTGATCAAGGTTGGGGCCCCACTGTGCCAAATGCTATACAAAAAATAAGGTAGACATGGTTCGTGACCCAAAGAGGTTGATATACTTTCAGGGGTATTTATCTTAGGGCATGTACAGTACATTTCCTGCTCTCACATGCACTGTTTTACTCCAGTACTGGAACTTTAAACTATTAAGACAAATGAAAGGCAAATAAAATCTTAGGCCTTACATGACAGTTAAACTCCTTTAATAGTGACCTTCAAAAGGAAAAAAATGGTCATGTGTCCTTTCCTACTTTCTGTTGTTTAAAAGAGACATGAATGATTTTTGAGCTTTTTCCAAACTTTTTTTTTTAAACATATTAGATATTCAGGTCTTTTTTGCCATAGCAGACTCAACAGGGACTGAAGAACTAGTGGAATTATGACATCACAAGAGCTGAGCAGAGGAATCAATAAGGAGAAGAGAATGTTAGTAAGACTGTTAGAATGTGTCAGTCTTTGCTTGTTTTTAATCAACGCCTAGCACCACACGTGAGAAAAAAGACCTTTGTTAGAGACTGAACATCTCTAATCCTTTCAATTGAGATATGAGAAGATTCCCAGTGTACATCTGATATCCTAAACAAATCTTCCAGCAAAGCCAGACTTCCCCTTCTGGGAACTATTACTACTGTGAAGAACAAACAGGAAAAAAACACACTTCTAAAGAAGAACTTTCAATCCCCTTTTCATCACAGAAAGATAAAGCGGTCACAGACTCTTTTTCAAATATCAAATTCTTTGCTGATCACATGAGGGCTCATTTCACTATTTTAATATCTCACATGCCACAGATGTCCTGGATCCCCTAAAAGCTAGTGTATGCACAAAAATAGTATTGGTTTAATGAAAACATGTAATTTTATTTAACCTGATGCAGACACTTAAAGTGGTTTACAACTGGCTTATATCATTTATCAAATTATATTATATTGATTATAAACCAATTAAATATTGTCCACTAACGAGTCTATATCAGTTTAAACTAGTCACTTTGAAAACAAACTTTTTGTTAAAATGGTTTAAGTTACTCACAGAAAATGCCTAAGCCTGAATGCATCACAAGATCTAACCTGTTCCAGTTTCTTGTAGGATTTTTTTTAATTGGTTAATTAATTTTTCAAAACATTTAAATTTAAATTAATTTAAAAATTAATTTCCTGTTACAGACTCACTCGGCTATCCCTTGGAAGCTTATCTACTCACTGTCTTTTTTTCTTCCTCCCCTTCAATTTTTTTTCCTTTTCCCCCACTCCCTCCTTCCCTTATTTATCCTTGGATCTGGACTTCCAACTCTCTAGTCATCTGAAGAAGTGGGTTGTACTCATGAAAGCTCATGATACCATCTACATGTTTCATTAGTATTTAAAGTTCTACCAGACTATTAGTCTGTAACAGGAAAAACTTAAGAAACAACAAACTCAGCTACCCCTCTGAAGCTACATGAAACAAGTTTGGGTAAACTCAATACAATTACTCAACGCAAGTGCCTGCTAATATCTATAAAATTTCTAAGGTGACAGAAATGGTACCTAATCACTTCATGCTTCAATCATAATTGGCAGTAATGGCTTCCCTTATTGGCCTCTTAAATAGCGAGGTCAAAGTTAAGTGGGCTAAAAGATTGTTTCCTTAGAGACAATCCCCTCTGGACAGAGGAGAGGAGGTGCATCAGAAGGCATATTTGTGTGAGAAGTTTTCTTTGCCACAGTCCATGAAGTAGTTAGCCTGCGGGTAAGACAGGAGATGATCCCAAGCCTGTCAGTTTGGTACATTCACTAGTGCCACAGTCATGCTTATTGGCACGTGTTTGACTGACAAGTGAGTAGTTCTTTCCCCTTGTTTTTAAAGGAGGTTGCTTCTGAAGAACACTGAAAGGTGTAAGATGGGGGTGGAAGCAGTTGTGATCTCAGTGTTTTATAATAAGCCTCTCAACGTAGCTTAAAAGTCAGAATAAACTGACATCTACACGGATATAACATGCTTTATTTAAAGCTTCCCTGTGTCTCACATGAATCATGGCTGCCAAGTGTGTGGGACCCCATCCTAAATGCAGGCATATGACCATATTTTCAGGATAGAGAGGCTATGCTTCCATCTGCTTCAGTTAAGCTAGAAGCAGGGGACAGAGCAGCCATCACACATAGCCTGGGAACTGTCGAGGGGCTGAAGAACAAATACTAAGAGACCTGGCTGGGAAGGAGATGTGGCAATAGTATACTTTAAAGAGGTACAGGGCCCAGGTCATTCCTAGTGCAACTCATCTGGTGATGGAGCTGCACCACACCCGATCAGCCTCCTGATATTTCCCTTCATTGGCATGGCAGTCTCCCATTTCTTATTTGAAAATAAGATCATGAGTGAACAGCCAGTTTTTGAGACTCAATTTTTCCTAAATACAGGAGGCAGCATTGAGGGTCTGTTGACTGCACGAGCACTCGTTATACCAGACGGTCTCTTAATCCAGCGCTTGACTGAACACAACATTTTCGTACACTTGTGCTGGGATTTTCAAACAAGCCTAGGGGTGTTGGACCTCTTTGAAAATACCTGCTAGACATTCACAGAGGTGCTGAGTGCACACCACTTTCCAGTGACTAATGCAGAACTGCAGGGCCCCTGTACCTCTGACAAGCAGGCTCTTGAAGTTTATCCTCCTCCCTATACCCAATAGCTGCTGCTGCAGGGCAACTAGTCAGAGCTGTCAATCTCTCTCACACACACACAAAATGAATGTGACATTGGTGATCAGTGCCAGAGTGAGAGCTCTGGAGTCTTCTGGGCAGCTGGAGCATGGATGGGAGCAATGCATTGATCCCCCAACCCTGCCTCATTAATGTGTCTCTACCACCAGCTGTGAGGGGAATTTGGTCCCTCTGGACCAGCCAGTCCCTCAGCACTCTGCTACAACAACCAATAATAAGTCAATTAGTACTAAAGGCACCAGACAGCTGTCTGTTTCATATAGGTCAGTGAACTGGTGTTCTTCTCTACTGGCTTGGGCCTGGATTGGATCTGGCAATTTAGGAGTGAAAGGCTTTGTACTAGGGATCTTAAATTTAGTTTAAGCAACTAACTGACTAGTCGATGGATTTTCCATCAACTAGTCGATAAGTGGGGGAGCTGCAACAGGGTTAGCTCCCGGCCCAGGAGCTAACCATGCTGAGGCTCTGCCTTTTTAATGTATTAAGAGCCTGTAGACTCTTAATACATTGAAAAGGCTAAAGCACAGCAGGAGGGACCAAGCGGGAGCTGGGACAGCTGATTCCCAGCTTGTGTAGGCTGCCCCCTTGCTGCGCACCAGTCAGTTAAAAAGCCGACAGGCTCTTAATACATTTAAAATGCAGAGGCACAGCATCTGGGACTAGGCGCAAGTCAGGAATCAGCTGATTCCCAGCTCACGCCCAGTCCCTGCTACCCCCCTGCCACCGCCCATGGAGACAGTGCTGGGGGGAACTGGCTTTTAAGTGGGCTCCCTCCAGCACAGGCTCCTGCTCCTCCCCCACCTTGCTGCCTTTTGCTCATCCAATAGTCGACCAGTCGCTTACATCCCTACTTTGTACCTTATTCCTTGTCTCTCCACATGAGAAACTCTGCCAGAATACTGTCTGCTTCACATAATTCCCCAGGCCTCACCCTTAAGGAGCAGAAGACCAGACAGCAAGATGGACTAGCCTGCTCCAGTTTCTGAAGAAAGACCAAATAACCTCACTGCATTCCCAGACCTTTCAGATGAAGAAATGTGGTGTTCCTCATATAAAAAATAAAGGACAAACCCTTTGCTAGTATCAGTATCACCCTGTGGCAGAGATGAGACCTTACTGCATCCTCTGAAATCCATATGCCTGCCAAACTCCCTCTCCCCCCATGAACATTGCGAACAGGAATTGCTAACAGGGAGTTTGGAGAGGGAGTTCTCCAGGTGAAAGAGGAGTAAAAACGGGACCCTTGTGGTAAGTGGCTGTCTGGAGTGTGTGTTTGTGTGTGGGGGAGTTATTTGCTGTGTGCAGAGCTTGTGTTTATCTGTTTGGTTGGTTGGTTTGATTGCTTGAAGGAGCTTCTAAAAGGTTTGAAATCTAGAAGCCTCTGTTAATTGGCTAAGCCTCAGTCAGGGGGAGGGGCTACCAGAGCTATATAAGCCTGTGACTCAGCGACCAGGGAGCTTGCGAACAGGAATTGCTAACAGGGAGTTTGGAGAGGGAGTTCTCCAGGTGAAAGAGGAGTAAAAACGGGACCCTTGTGGTAAGTGGCTGTCTGGAGTGTGTGTTTGTGTGTGGGGGAGTTATTTGCTGTGTGCAGAGCTTGTGTTTATCTGTTTGGTTGGTTGGTTTGATTGTTTGATTGCTTGAAGGAGCTTCTAAAAGGTTTGAAATCTAGAAGCCTCTGTTAATTGGCTAAGCCTCAGTCAGGGGGAGGGGCTACCAGAGCTATATAAGCCTGTGACTCAGCGACCAGGGAGCTTGCGAACAGGAATTGCTAACAGGGAGTTTGGAGAGGGAGGTGAGAGGGGGAGGTTAGAGGGCACGAGGGACTTCTGGCCTTCTTTAAAACATAACTCTTATCGTAATCTATATTCCAGAGGTTTAAAAAGAATCCCAGTTTATACTTAAACTTGTTCATTAGAAAAATGGAGACAGAAGCCCAGCAGCAGAGTGGGGGCTATCCTGTTTATTGCGTCGAGTGTAACATGTATGATTACCTGCCCTGTGGGCGGGTGGCGTATGTGTGCACCCGTTGCAAGGAGCTCCTGACCCTCAGAGACCGAGTTCGGGCTTTGGAGGCCAGGGTGGCTGAACTGGAGGAGCTAAGGGAGGTAGAGAGATTTGTGGATGAGACTTTCTGGGACACTGTAGTACTGTCCCACCTCCAGTCTGAGAGCCCCAGTGCTCTTAAGGAGGATGAAAGTCTCAAGGGAACAGAGCATTCAATGGGAGCAGAGGGAAACCATCCCGTAGTTGGGACCCTCCTCCCAGAGGATGTTGCGGTATCCTCTCGCACTGAGGATACCTCTGAGGGGGAGGGAAAGCCAGTTCGGAAGAGGCAGGTGTTAGTAGTGGGTGATTCGATCGTTAGAAACATAGATAGTTGGGTTTGTGATGACCGGGAGAACCGTATGGTCACTTGCCTGCCTGGTGCGAAGGTTGCGGATCTCTCGAGGCATCTAGATAGACTTATGTGTAGTGCTGGGGAGGAGCCGGTGGTCGTGGTACATGTAGGTACCAATGACGTAGGGAAGGGTAGGAGAGATGTCCTGGAGGCCAAATTTAGGCTGCTAGGAAAGAGACTGAAATCCAGGACCTCTATGGTGGCGTTCTCGGAAATGCTTCCGGTTCCACGCGCAGGGCTGGGTAGGCAGGCAGAGATTCAGAATCTCAATGCGTGGATGAGACGATGGTGTAGGGAAGAGGGGTTTGGATTTATTAGGAACTGGGGACACTTTTGGGAGAGGGGGAGCCTATACAGGAAGGATGGGCTCCACCTAAACCAGGGTGGAACCAGACTGCTGGCACTAAACATTAAAAAGGCCGTAGAGCAGTTTTTAAACTGAGAGATGGGGGAAAGCCGATTGGTGTGGAGATGCACGTAAATCGGAGGGAGACTACTCTTAGAGGAGAATCCATTGATAGAGATTCTCTAAGCTGTAGTCAGAAAGAGAGGAGGGGAGAGGGCAAACCATGGGCCAGAGCAGACAAACAACCGTGTACAAAGGAATCCAATGCATCAGGGAAGGGCAGACAAATAAGCAGTGGCAAATTTTTAAAGTGCTTCTACACAAATGCTAGGAGTCTGACTAATAAGATGGGTGAACTAGAGTACCTAGTATTAAATGAGGAGGTTGACATAATAGGCATCACTGAAACCTGGTGGAATGAGGAAAATCTGTGGGACACAATCATACCGGGATATAAAATATATCGAAAGGATAGAGCAGGCCGGGTGGGTGGCGGAGTGGCACTGTATGTGAAAGATAATGTAGAATCAAATGAAATAAAAATATTAAATGAATCAACATGTTCAATAGAATCGCTATGGATAGTAATTCCATGCTCCAAAAATAAGAAATTAGCAGTAGGGATATATTACCGACCACCTGATCAGGACAGGGATACTGACATTGAAATGCTGAGGGAGATTAGAGAGGCTACCAAAACAAAGAACTCTATAATAATGGGGGATTTTAATTACCCCCATATTGACTGGATACATGTCACCTCAGGAAGAGAAGCGGAGATAAAATTTCTCAATGGCTTAAATGACTGCTTCTTGGAGCAGCTAGTGCAGGAACCCACAAGGGGAGAGGCAATTCTCGATTTAGTCCTGAGTGGAGCGCAGGAACAGGTCCAGGAAATAACCGTTACAGGACCGCTTGGGAATAGTGACCATAATATAATAACATTCAACATTCCTGTGGTGGGAAGAACACCTCAGCAGACCAGCACCCTGGCATTTAATTTCAAAAAGGGGAATTACACAAAAATGAGGAGGTTAGTTAAACAGAAATTAAAAGGCACAGTGACTAGAGCCAAATCCCTGCAAGCTGCATGGAAACTTCTTAAAGACACCATAATAGAGGCCCAACTTAAATGTATACCCCAAATTAAAAAACATAGCAAGAGACCTAAAAAAGAGTCACCGTGGCTTAACCACCATGTAAAAGAAGCAGTGAGGGACAAAAAGGCATCTTTTAAGAAGTGGAAGTCCAATCCTAGTGAGATAAATAGAAAGGAACATAAACACTGTCAAATCAAGTGTAAAAATGTAATAAGAAAAGCAAAAAAAGATTTTGAGGAACAGCTAGCCAAAAACTCAAAAAGAAATAACAAAATGTTTTTTAAGTACATTAGAAGCAGGAAGCCTGCTAAAAAACCTGTGGGTCCCCTAGACGATCGAACTATAAAAGGCGCAATCAAGGACGATAAAGCCATTGCGGAGAAACTAAATGATTTCTTTGCTTCAGTCTTCACGGCTGAGGACGTTGGGGAGATTCCCAAATCTGCACCGTCCTTTGTGGGTAATGAATCTGAGGAACTGTCCCGGATTGAAGTGTCATTAGAGGAGGTTTTGGAACAAATAGAAAAACTCTAATGTTAACAAATCTCCGGGACCGGATGGCATTCATCCAAGGGTTCTAAAAGAACTCAAATGGGAAATTGCTGAACTATTATCTGTGGTTTGTAACCTATCCCTTAAATCGGCTTCCGTACCTAATGACTGGAAGGTAGCCAACGTGACACCAATATTTAAAAAGGGCTCTAGAGGCGATCCGGGCAATTACAGACCGGTAAGTCTAACTTCAGTACCGGGCAAATTAGTCGAAACAATAGTAAAGAATAAAATTGTGAAGCATGTAGAAGAACATAATTTGTTGGACAAAAGTCAACATGGGTTTTGTAAAGGGAAATCCTGTCTTACTAATCTATTAGAGTTCTTTGAAGGGGTTAACAAACATGCGGACAAGGGGGATCCAGTAGATATAGTATACTTAGATTTCCAGAAAGCCTTTGACAAGGTCCCTCACCAAAGGCACTTGTGTAAATTACATGGCCATGGGATAAGAGGGAAGGTCCTTTCTTGGACTGAGAACTGGTTAAAAGACAGGAAACAAAGGGTAGGAATAAATGGTAAATTTTCAGAGTGGAGAGGGGTAACTAGTGGTGTCCCCCAAGGGTCAGTCCTAGGACCAATCCTGTTCAACTTATTCATAAATGATCTGGAGAAAGGGGTAAGCAGTGAGGTGGTAAAGTTTGCGGATGATACCAAACTGTTTAGGATAGTCAAGACAGAAGCAGACTGTAAGGGACTCCAAGAAGATCTCACCAAACTGAGTGATTGGGCAACAAAATGGCAAATGAAATTTAATGTGGATAAGTGTAAAGTAATGCACATTGGGAAAAATAACCCCAACTATACGTACAGTATGATGGGGGCTAATTTGGCTACGACAAATCAGGAAAGAGATCTTGGAGTTATCGTGGACAGTTCTCTGAAAACTTCCACACAGTGTGCAGCGGCGGTCAAAAAGGCAAATAGGATGCTAGGTATTATTAAGAAAGGGATAGAAAATAAGACCCGGAATATCTTACTGCCCCTGTATAAAACTATGGTACGCCCACATCTTGAATACTGTGTACAGATGTGGTCTCCTCACCTCAAAAAAGATATTTTGGCCTTGGAAAGGGTTCAGAAAAGGGCAACTAAATTGATTAGGGGTTTGGAACGGGTCCCATATGAGGAGAGGTTAAAGCGACTGGGACTTTTCAGTTTAGAAAAGAGGAGACTGAGGGGGGATATGATAGAGGTGTATAAAATCATGAGTGGTATGGAGAGGGCCGATAAAGAAAAGTTATTTATTAGTTCCCTAAATAGAAGAACTAGAGGACACCAAATGAAATTAATGGGTAGCAGGTTTAAAACTAATAAAAGAAAGTTCTTCTTCACACAGCGTGTAGTCAGCATGTGGAACTCCTTGCCAGAGGAGGCTGTGAAGGCTAGGACTATAACAGAGTTTAAAGAGAAGCTAGATAATTTCATGGAGGTTAGGTCCATAAAAGGCTATTAGCCAGGGGATAAAATGGTGTCCTTGGCCTCTGTTTGACAGAGGCTGGAGAGGGATGGCAGGAGACAAAGCGCTTGATCATTGTCTTCGGTCCACCCCCTCTGGGGCACCTGGTGCTGGCCACTGTCGGCAGACAGGATACTGGGCTAGATGGACCTTTGGTCTGACCCGGTACGGCCGTTCTTATGTTCTTATGTTCTATATAACACACAGAGAAAGCAGAATGGGCTGTCATAATACGCATCCCAAAGCACTTGAAAACAGTGCAGAAATTGCTTTATTTAGACTTATGAGTTCTTGTACAGCTGGGAAGGCAGCATTGGCTATGGTCCTGAGTGAAAGTGAGCCAGAATTGAAGCTAATTTGTTGTATGGCCTTGGACAAATCACTTCACCTCTGTCTCTTGGGTTTTCTGATCTGTAAAGTAAAACTTACCTCCCTTTATCACAAAGGATGCTCTAGTCTATTTTAATATTCGCTAAGGACTACATGCCAGTGTTATTACAGAGGAAGTGCTGAATCCAGAACCCATGACTGGGCAGACTAGCAAGGGAAGGACACATTCATACCAGTTAATAGCATATATAGGTAATCTAGGCCAGCCAAAATAATTCAGCTCTAGAGAGACCCTTTCAAAGTTAGCAAAAATGTGAGTTTTCTGTGTGCATTTTAGAACACCTAAATCACCATTAAATTCCAGACATAGGCAGCAAGTCATCTTGCTATGAAATGTTATACACAAAACATCCCTTCTCTTCTTATTCTTTGGTTTCCCTTCTCTCTTGATGCCTCTCTATCTAGTCTTTTCCGTGTCCTAAAATTATAGGATCCAAGGACAAATGAACTTTTAGTAAGAGGCTTCATTCCCCAATGCCTTTCTTCAAGATGTTTCTCTTTCCTACTTTTAGGTTTCTTCTCACAGCCCATTCCAATTATTTTTATCTTCTCCCAGCTATAATCACTCCCACTTTACCTTCCATTCCCTTTCCTCCTCCCCTGCTCTTCTAATACTTGGCCTACTTGTGATAAAAGCATACAATCTGCCATTGCTTTAGGGCATGACCTAATAATGATTCAGATATGAGGCCATCAGCAACTCATGTCATGTTGGTGGTGGCAGACATTTTAACAACATTGTCATAATCATGAAGTAATGTTTTACTATGGGACATACAAAGGGTATATTTTGGTTTTGCTTCAACATGACCTTGGAAGAATTTAATCACATTTCACTTTTTTTCTTTCAGATGCTACTTTGGATGAGACACAACTGCTTGGTGATTGGACAATCTACTATATATTTGAGAGAGTTTGTCTGTGATGGACAGACACACAGACAAAGATCTCCAAAATGGTAAGAGCTAGGATCATCAACTTCAGTATACATCTTCCTCTTATTATAACTTAAGCAAACGTAAGGGTTTGGATGTGTCAGGAAAATGGGATGTGCCTGGAATGGGATGCTTCTCATAAAGCCATGCAGAAAAGAGACAGAATCACCAGAAAGGTGAAAGGGGCTGGCTGGGGGCAACCCCTCCCCCCCAATAAAGGACTACTCCAGCCCCAAGCCTCTCAACCCCAGGTGCCTTTTAGGGAGGGGGGGGCTGAAGCTGCCCTCCCCTTAATTCATAGGGAACATTGCTGGCTGTACCCCTTCATCAGCAAGTGAGGGGAAAATGTACAGTTTGCTGCATTCCTCACTTGAGCTGGGGAGAGCAGGGGCAGATGAACCTGGACTGCCCCAGCTGGGAGACATGTATCCCTCCCCCGGCTGTGCCTGCTGGAGCTGCAGCAACCATGGAAAGGTGCTTCTCACTGGGCACCAAGCCCAGTGAGAGGGCTGAGTTAGTCCTCTCTCCCTGGGGCAGCCTGTATCCTGAACCTCTTATAGAATCATAGAGTACTAGAACTGGAAGGGACCTCGAGAGGTCATCAAGTCCAGTCCCCGGCCCTCACAGCAGGACCAAGCACCATCTAGATCATCCCCGATAGATGTCTATCCAACCTGCTCTTAAACATCTCCAGTGATGGAGATTATGGAATCTCACTAGACAATTTATTCCAGTCACAACCTCCCTAGGCAATGTATTCCAATTTCATCCCTGGCCCCATCCCAGAACTAAATTCCCTGTAAGCAGTTCTCCTATGCGGCCATGCAGCTATTGTCTGAGCACTGCTGAGAAGTTCAAAGCTCCTGCGCAGGCAGGGAGCTCACCTGACCAGCAGGGATGGGGCATCATCTCTTTAAGCAAGCAGCTAAATGGGGCTAGCTGCCTGCTTGAAACAGAGCAACTCTCAGAGCAGGTAAAAAGCCAGATAAGGAGACAATAAGTGGCTGGGGGAGAGAGAGGGAGTGGCTGGGGGGGGGGGGGGGGGGGAGATATCAAAGGACAGGAAGGGGGTTTTTGGAGAGTCTTGTCTGGGAGGAGAGAGAGGGAGAAACTCAGCACTCTCAAGCCTTCTGGGAAGGGAGATAAGTGGATGACTACATGGGGTAAAAACAACAAATGGTCCAGTAGCACTTTATAGACTAACGAAACATCTAGATGGTATCATGAGCTTTCATGGGCACAGCCCACTTCTTCAGATGACCAGAGTTATGAGTTGGGGATATGAAAACTCGAAATAAATAGAAGAGGGGAGAGAAAGGAAATGGAAGGAGGGTGAGAGAATTGGGTAGGTTGGAGAAAGGGGAGAGGGTGGGTGCTGACATCTGTGCTGCGAGGCAGAGGCAGGGGGCAGTCTGCTTCATAGGCGTGTGCAGCACATTTCATTAGGGTTTTTTTAAAATGTACTCTTTGACCCCCATTAGCCACACCCCCTGACTCCCATTAGCCAGGCCTCTGGAGGTAACACTCTCGAGGCAATATGGACACATGACCAGAAGTAAAAGGTGTCATGTGACCCCCCTCTAAGGACTTTTCCCATCATCCTCCTACCAATAGGGATTAGTTTGGCCCCCGCCAAACCCCCCTCATGCAACTATCCTGCAATTGCATTAACCCAATGTGTATGACATTAACTCAGGGGGCGGAGAGGCTGGGGGAAGTGTTCCCTCTAAGAGTTTCCTCCCATGAACAGAATAAATTTTGTGTTGTGCACCAGTACTGAGTTTGTGGCTTGTTTGGATGTGCCACTGTGGCACCCAAGTTATTAATAAATATCTTATAAACCTCTATCTTTTCCCTCTGCTGCCCTGTCTCCTCCCCTTGCTCCATCAGCTCCTCTGGTGCCTGCTGCCCGCCCCCCACCCACCCACCTCTGCTGTCCTGACTCCTGCCCTTCTCACTGCCCTCAGCCTTCCTGAGACCTGACTCCCTCCACCAGCCCTTCTCTCTCCCCTGTGCCCACTCCTCCAGTAGCCCTGCTCTGATCATGTGAGCTACCCCTCCTCATCCTCTCTCCTAACACCTCCCTCTACACACCTGCCCTGCCTCTCTCCTCTGGTGCTGGTCCCTCCCCAGCAGGTGTCTGCCCTTCTGCTTCACTCCCAGAATTCCCTGGCACCTGCACCTTCCCTTTCCCCTGCACCCTCCTGGTGCCTCCCCCTTCCCTCCCTGCCCCTGCCCCCTTTTTCTCTGATGCCCACCCCCTCACCACCCTCTGCCCCCGTTCCCCTCACACCCCTCTGTGCCCTCACAAGATGCCTTGCTCCATCCCTGCCTTCCTCATGCCCACCCCTTCTTTCAAGCCTTCTCCCAGCACCTTCCCATTCTCCCCTCTAGCCCCCAAAGCCCTTCCCCTCTCCTCTCCCAGCATCATCCTGTCCCCCCTCCCACTGACACCTCCCCTCCTGCCCTTTTCCTCATTGTCTCCACTTTGCCCCCGGCATTTGTCTCTCTCCTCCACCCTGTCCCTTGGTGCCTTCCCCTTTCTTCTCCTGACCTGCCCCCCTCCCCTCAGCACAAGCCCCTTCCTCTCCAACCCTTTCCCCCTATTTTTCCCTCCTCCTCCAGCAGCTGCCAGCTGGTCTGTAACAGCTTTCTAGGGTCACCCTGACTTTCACCCTTCTGGTGCTTCCCCTACTCTGTCTTTCTTAGATTTCTCCACCCCCTTTTAGGCCACAAACCCCCACCCCACAGTCTCTGGTTCCCAAAGTTACGGCAGTCCCCATCACTTGGTGCCTGCGCCGGGTCCGACTCATAGGGTTGCCAGGTGTCCGGTTTTCTACCGGACAGTCTGGTTTTGGGGCCCTCTGTCTGGTAAAAAAAAATCCAGAAAATACCCGACACATGCAATGTCCGGTATTTCCTGGTTTTCCGGCTGGGCGCCGGACTGAAGCCTGGCGGCGGCAGGGGAATAGCTAGGAGGCGGGGCGCGATCGGCGCTGGGAGCCTCTAGTTGAGTCTGACACCTTGGGGAGGAGGAGGAGAAGCCCTGTCCCTGCTCCTGAGCGCATTTGTTCAAGAATTCCTCAAACTATAAGAGTGAGGACCACCAAATATGGCATGCAGTTTCCTCTGATCCTAACTTAAAGCAAGGTTGGGGTTTGTTGTGCCAGGGAAACAAGAAGTGCCTGGAATCCGACTGTTTTCTGTAACACGGAAAGGGAGGGATCTGAGGGCAGGGACAATTATGCTCCATAATGACCACTGGGTTCAGTCAGCACAGGGTCAGTTATACTGCAGAGAGATGGGGGAGTGGCCACACCAGGAAAAGAGACCAGATGGGGCTGCAGTTCTCCATACTGCTGGCCACCAACCACAGGTAAGTGGATCCCCTGCCTCAAACTCTTCCCCCTCCAGCTGCAATGCCAGACCAAGGGGAAGGAGGAGCCTGGGTCAGCCAGCCTGCCCCCCCCGCCCCCCATCTGTGGAGGAGCTGTGCAGTCCCTCCCTCCCCCCAAAGGAGCCACCAGCCAGGCAGCATGGGCCTGGGCACCCCAGGGAGTCATTGACCCAGTGAGGCCCCCCAGACTTCCCAGCCCTAACTCCTGGCCCCTGCCCCACCCCTTTGCTGAGTTCTGACAAGAACCTGAGCAATGCCAGGTAAATCCTCTAGTATTAACCATATAGGTTGACTGTCAATCTTGTGCCAGTATTTAGCCTTTGACGGAGTTTACCACTCGCTCAGGGCTGCATTTCCAAACAATCCCACTCCAAGAAAACTGGGTTCCAGCACTTGAGGGGAAGGGTGTGAAACCATTAAGTATCACCTGTTGACAGTGTGAGGCCAGTAGTGGGACTGGGTCGTCTTGGAGTTGGGTTGGTTGGGAACAAAGCCCAAAGCAGGTGGTAAAATCTAAAGATTAACTATACAGAAACAAAGGACACTAGATTACTAGTGGCTTTTACTGGAGTGGCAGAACTTCTTCTTCCTCTTGATGGGCTCTGTACTTCCTCTTAGCGGTGAGCTGGGGGATTCTGGTCTCCTTGGGAATTTCCTCCTGCTCCTCGGGTTTACTGTCCCCTCTCCCTTTTCTGAGCACAGGGGTTCCTGGCCTTCCTGATGGGAAAGGAAGGGGATCTTCATCTCTGGTAGCCCCTTTGGTGTCATGGTGCAGGCCAGACACCAAGTTAAGTGTCTCCTAAACCTCCACGGCCTGCAAGGACTGTTAGCGGGTTCTCCTGCTCTTTGTTAGCGGGTTCTCCTGCTCCTGTCTGTACCAGCCAGCTCTCCAACAGCATGCTTGCTTCCCACAACGCCCTACCATGGGCACCTATGACTGTAGGCGAGCCTTTTAACAGGTTCTGGCAGGCCCTTAATTGGCCCCAAGTGTCTCAATTAATCTGGAGTAACCCCAATTCAATTCCCAGGGGAAAATGGACCTGCTTATCCTGGGGCTAGTATACTTGCTTTCTACCATCCACCTATAGCCCTGTGGCCTGACCCCGTCACAGCTGATTGACTAAGAAAAAGCAATCGGAGTTTCATTTACAGACTAAAGCAAACACAGGCCAATGAGCTACATCTAAATCACAAGAGTGATAGAGTTTTAGTGATCTGTCAATTCAAAGGGTCTTTCAGGATGGACCCAAACCCTGGGGATCCCTCCCTCAGTTTAGAATAGTGGTCTCTGACCTTTTTAAGCACAAGATCACTTTTTGAATTTAAGTGCAATCCAGCATCTCCCTATGTCTATGAAATTGACCAAAAAGGACCATGAATTAGGAAGGGCCCTTCATTAAAAAAAAGCTTCAGAGATCCCTGAAGTATGGATTGGATTTGGGATGGACCAACAATTAAGATATCTGCTTATGACAGTGGTGGGCAACCTGAAGCCCATTGGGGTATGAGTGGCCCACAAGACATTTTGTTTACTGTTTTCTGGAAGGTGGGGGGGGGGGGGGGAAGGAAGAAGTTGCAGGGAAGACCTGGAAGACATCTGAAGTGACCCAGGCTGTCATGGATTTGTCTCCTGCATCACAATCTATAGTTCTATCACCTGAGCCTCTGATGGAGTGCTGTGATATGATTCTGTACAACAGGACCAGTGGCACACAAAGTGTTGATGCGGCCAGCTCTTCACACAAAGGCAAAGCAATGGAATCCCTTCCACTGACCAAAGTTGCTCTGGTTCAACACATTAAGCGAGTGACAAAATAAATCACAAAGCCCAATACACAATGCAGCTCACCCATTACACAGGGATTTACACAATGCAAGTACAGCTACAAAGGACTAGCATAGAACTGCTATTCTAGGCTCCTCCCTTTACTTCAGTAATGAGCTCCTCCACTAGGCCCCTGGGAGATAGTGCTGCTTGCCACCCGTTCACTTAGGCATGTGGCCAAGAGATCAACCCAAGCTTTATTGCAGCTGAGTGCACACCACTGAACTAGGAGACAGCTGGTACAGCCATGGGGCTCTACCGATAAATTGGCACAGTTCATCAAGGAAGTTAACTATAAAAATTACCTTGAAACTTGATATGCAAGGCCTGGACCACTAAAAGGCAGCTGGCCAAGGTCGGACTCATTGGTTCAGAAGCAGCCATTTCTATTTATTACAGCCTCCATGCCTATTGCTGCTCTACAGAAGCACTAAATTTCACACATCATTCATCTTGGGAGGTGCACTGCTCTGTGCCGAGAGGCGCTCTAGTCACAGAGATGACCACCATCACAGGTTCAGTCGAGACCATATATCAACTCTATATACAACACACACACACACCATATACCCTCCTCTGCTGGATTAACATTATCAAGTAGTGCTTGTCTCCCTGTTCTGTGGGGGCAACTGAGTCTGTATCTGTTAGGAAAACTACTGTCTGCTGACATCGGTTCTCATCAGCCGCTACCCCAAGCCCCACACTTCTACCAAACGGTCCTGAGAACAGTATAACTGTTAACATGCACAAAACTATTTTCGGCATCATAGAATCCTAGACACTAGAACTGGAAGGGACCTCGAGAGGTCATCGAGTCCAGCCCCCTGCCCTCACGGCAGGAGCCAGTACCATCAGCTGAGGGGAGGCCAGATGGACCTGCTGCTGGCAAGCACTGCTAGCAACAGGCCATAGGAGACATGGGAGGCACGAGGGGGCTAACTAGATGGGTTCAGTGCCCCCCTATATTTTAATTGCTGAAGCCGGGTGCTCTCACTCTGTCCTCTCGCTGTCTCCCTCCCCCAGGAGGGAACAGGTCACCTATGCAACAGGTTATTTCCTCACTGACCATGGTCCCTCGGGAACACATTCACTCCCAAAGTTTGAGAGGTGTTCCATAGGGCGAGGCAGAGCATCTCTCCTCTTAGAGGCACCTGCCTGGATTGTGACACACCTGCCGGGAACAGGCTCACCTGCCAGGTCCTGAACTTTTCTTGCAGACTTGCCCAACCAGCCACCACATTTCCAGGAGAGCGCTGACTCCTGCCACAGAACAGCTTTGATTAGATTGTTCCCTCCCAAGTGACAAGCATACTGTGTGTTGTGCTTACAGCCACTGCACAGTGCATGGCAGCTGCACAAAGCTGCTCTGCTTTAAGAGTTCCTTACTCCACAGCAGACTACCAGCCCTGCTGCCCAGAGCCCCATTGTGCATACTGCCAGTGGATTCCTGCTGCTCATGTCAGGAAAGAAAGATTAATCCTGCATCCTTAACAGCTCCCAAGGATGAGCACCTTGGTGGGATCTAAAGACACAAACCAGTAGTGGGCAACCAGCGTGGGCCCATCAGGGTTCTACGTGAGGCCTGCCAGATATTTTGTTTACCGTTGCCCACATGCAGGGTTGCCAGATTCCACTGGTTTCCGTCCACGTAGCTTTTTTCCTGCATGACACCCACATCCAGCAAAGGCATGGGAAGTGAGGTGCATGCTGACTGCACACAGCATTGACTGTGAGAACCATGCGCTCCCTCCACAACCAAAGCACTGCTACTGTTCCACCCCACAAATTCTAGGAACACAAGCGCTGTTACCAAAATACCCAGTCCTGGGACACCATCTTGTTACGACAACTTTGCAGCTCATTGAGATGAAGGAGGGCCACTCCTGCGGCCCACTCAGTCTAGCTGCTCATCGTTGATTTAAACATCACCAGCAATTCCCTGTGCTCCCCAGGACTCAGGATGAAACTCTGAGGCTCAAGGAAGGCATTTTCTGTGAACCAGGCCAGCCTGACAGAAATACCCATGGAAAGAGGAACAAAGCTGGAGGAAAGAATGCTTTGCGTAGACATAGATCCTCTCAAAGCACACTGCAAACAGCAATTAAATTCAGCCCTCCAGGAGGGAAGCCAGTATTATCTGCATTGTACAGATTGGGGATAGAGAGGCAGGGAAGGGCAAGGACATACCCAAGGTCAAGCCGAGAGTCAGGAGTAGAATCCAGATCTCCTGATACCCAGTGAGTTGCTGCTGCCATTCCACAACAGTGCCACAGCATCAGAGACAGCGACAAAGGGGTGGGAGCAATTACAAAATTTTCCTCCAATTATGAGAAGAACTGTACATTCAGGAGGGATCAGAAGAGGGCATGGGAAGCTGCTTTAAGCACTGGCGAAGACTTCAGTTTTTGCAAAGCAAAGACAGCAGGAGAAAAGAATGTTTTACTTTTAGTAACAATACAAAAATCTAAAGTAGCAGTTTGTTTACAACGTTTAGATTCCATTACTAAATCCAGGAAGCCCTGGACAAAAGTTGTGCAGTTCCTCCAGGGCAAACTACATTCTTGCCTTACCCTTTTAGATATTCCTATGAGAAGCCAGAGTGTAAGCAAGTTTTATTTTGTACTCAAATAAATTTCACTCCATCCTGATAGGACCTATGCTGGCAGTTAGTAGGTACCATGCCACAAGGGACCGTGTCTACCTGTAGCACGCCAATAGGGAAAGCAGGTATCGCCAACACAGTCAGCCCTATGGTGGAGACTGTAACCTATGGATTGTTTTTAAAACAACTTGAATTCCTTTCCACGGAGAAGAGTCAACTCATCAAATCTTTAAATGTTCTCTTGTTAAAGAGGGACATGTGCACGCACACACACACACACCCTAGTGTGGTTCATGCAATTTTAATCAAACTAATGTCTGCAAAAGGGGAGGGAGAATGAGGGGGAAAAGCAGAGATTATGGTGCTGCTCGTTCAAAGTGCTCTCATTTATTCCACATCTGCGGTCCCTTTGTGCTCACAACAGCAGCAAGGAGTACGAAACATACAAAGCGAACATGTCATGCACATAGAGCCGTCTCTTTGTTTTAGTCACCGTCTGCTGCTAATGTCAGAGAGAGAATCTCCCGGGAGCAACACTTGGCTGGCAGCGCTAGCTAATTACACACTGACAAAAGCAGCAGGAAAAAAAAATCCCATCCCACAGATAACTTTTCACTAGGCCAGGAGAAGGGGAGCTGGGAATCGCCACCAGGAAAACTCAGGGGAACAGGAGGGATATAGATGGAAAGCAAATAGTTGCACTTTGAACTGACTTTAGGTTTAGGGGTCTTTTGGGAGGCAGGGGATAGAAGACAAGATGAAAGCAGTCTTCAAAAAGCTTGACGTGTGAACAGCTGAGTCTACTGGAACAGCAAAGCACAGGCATCTAAGTGGTGGGGAGAAATGCTGCAAGGTGCTTGCAATAGGGATGTGGTAGTATATTTGTTTAAATGGTGAAATCAATGAGCCTGAGCTCATTGGTTAACCCTCACAGTTACACACAAATCCCCCTCCCCTCTGCTGCCTCTGTATCAGAGGCACTGGGGGGGTGAGGGGAGAAAGGGAGCAGGCGGGAGCGGGTGCTCATAGGGAACTGGCTTTTAAGCAGGCTCTTGGCAAGCACTGGCTCCCATGGAGCTGCCTGCTCCCCTCACTGCTACCTCTGATACCTCTGGCAGCGGGAGCCAGTACATGTGGGAAGCTGGCTTTTAAACTGGCTCCCTATGTGTACCGGCTCCCTATGTGTACTGGCTCCCCCATGCACCAGCTCCTGCAGAGCTACCTCTCCCTCTACCCCCCACGTGTAAAAATATAACTGCTTAAAATTTCAGCGGTTATACATTTACGGAAAAAAAAACCATATGCTTTTTAGCATCCCTGTGATGGGGTGAAGGAACCCCGCACTGCCGGGGGCAAGACTCGGGAGGATGGGGCAAGCGGCCGACTGGCTCTCTCCGCGGCAATGGCGAAGGCGGCCAAGCCACGCTGGGACAGTGAGGGCACCTGTGCAGCAGACGCAGGCGCGGTGGACGCTGGCACATGTGCCCTGGTGGGCAGGACGTGGAGCACTGGGGCAAGGGCGCCGAGGACGGACCCGAAGGACGCCGATGCATGCACTCTGGGGGCGGACCGGGAAGAGGGCTGGAGGCCCATAAAATGGGAGGAGCCGGCACAACAGGGGGAGCGACAGGAGTGGAGACAGGTGAGGGATCACCGGGCCAGGAGAGGGAGGCCTAAGGAAGGGCCAAAGAGCGGGGGTGAGGAAGTAGCCCAGAGTGGGCAGAAGGACTCCTGCTTGCGGGCTGGCGAGTTGCGGCGGCTAGCCCTGCCAGCCAGGTGGGGGAGGTGACTGCCTCCACTTTAGGGCCCTGGGCTGGGACCTGGAGAGAGGGAGGGCCCAGGTCCCCCTCGCACCGCTGTTCGGGAGTTGTGCACTGTAGAGAATAAAAGTAACCCCGCCTCCGGGGTCACGGCTTGGACCAGGGGCGAAGACAGTGGAGGAGAGGGGACTCCTTTGGTGGACCCCTTCACAATCCCTTTACCCTTTAGAGCTGCACCTATACTAGATATGAAGAGACAGCAGCACTTTTTTCACAAGTACCAACACCAAATGTTCTTAGGAGCACCAGGCTAAAAGCTGGCAGCCTACTCTAATGACCATCATTTTCTAAAGATTGACCCAGGAGTAGGAAATGAACCCCTAATAGTTTCTTTATAGAGGCAGGGGAAAACAACTCAGCCTCCTGGTCTGAACAGTGGAACCACCAAGAATTCTGGGACTTTATTGCTGTCTTGCAAAATCACATAGCAATGACAGTGACAGTCACCTCCTCTATGTCTCTGCTTCCCCACTGGTAGAGTGGGGATAATGATACTCGTCCACCTCACAGTGGGAATCCAAGGCTTTAATGCTGTTTATCAAGCATTTCATTTGCCAGACCACCCCCTTGAGAGACAGACACAGACACACCTGGATCTTAAGCCTCATAAACACGCCACCGGCATACTGATTATCCAGAGACTGAAGAGGAGACGCTGGAGTTTCTCAGCAGTGGTTTCTCACCATGGCTCAGGTATTAACCGAAAGCTACTGAGATGTACCAGGGAACTGATGACTGCTGCTACATAGGGATTAAGACACAAAATGAGAATTTCAAACAAGCAACAGGGAGCCGCATGAGTACACCCACAGCAGCAAATAGTCAGGTGCCAAGAAGATTAACTCCATAGTACTGGAGGAAACAAAGGAATAATAGTCATTGTGTTTCAAGGGACACTGCTCCTAGACAAACAAATCAAAGTGACAGGGATGAGGGTACGAGCTATGCAAACATTCTCTAGAATACAAATATTTATTGGTAAGGAAACAAAGTCTTTGATGTGGTCCACAAAAACAGTGCAGACTTCCTGCTACTGGCAGGACAGTGGGGAGACTGCTAGGATTCCTATAGGGTATGGTCCCTGGACCATGATGGAGATGGATTGTTTTTATATTTGCCTTAGCTAAAAGTAGCGTGCTGTTTTTCCCCATTTCCCGCTGCTTTTCTTCCCTGCAGACCAGGCCACTGAGCACGAAGGTATCGGACACTCTGTGGAGAGCATGTGGGCAGAGTGCAGGTCACTAAAGCACCATATACTCACTGCACTGATACACATGCATCAGGAACAGCAGGCAGCACTCTAGTGAGTGTTCTTTGTGTTTTAGGCAACATGGTGAGTGGAACACCGAACCACTGAGCACAGGGACCCTCACACCCCTGACAAGAGGGTAAGCAGAGCCCTGGTTCTGCATCCACATTCCACAGCTGAGTGCAGTGCTACAGGAGGTGGGAAGGGAATGCCCCTCAACTGGTTGTTAGAACAAAGCATGCCTGTCTCTAAGCAGCACTTCAGATGGACGTTTAAGGTGTCATGTCACCTGTTTGGGGTAGAGAAGTAAGAGACAAGCCTGCGGTCTTGACCAGCCCTTACTCCTTCTGTAAAAACAGGCCCTGGTGCTTTAGGCTGAGTGTGAGATATTGCCAAGAACAGAACAGCTTGTCCCTACTTTGCAAACACAGACATTGCCAGTGCAGAGACTGCAAGACCCTCACAGAGATATCTGAGAGACGTGGCTCTCTGTGGAATCCATTCGCAGTCTAATGACTAAATGAGATTTTTACATAAGCACATGGCGTAAGAGCTACATTCAATGGACAAAATGTATCTTGTGATGGGATTTGAGTGACAAATCCTAATGCTAGTGCTGCTACAGTGGGAACAGTTCCCAGTTACATGGCCTGCAGCAATATCACCTCAGGATATAACAAATTTCTTAAGCTTAATCAGGTTCAGCATTGGTTTGTGCTCCGGGCTTTACTTACAGGTCTCCTGGCAACTTCAAGCACTGACAAGTGATTCAACATATAGTGCTCTTCTGGTGGTGTCACTAGCATACCCTTATCTCACACTGTTTCTCTCCCCTGACTAACTTCAGCTAAGAAACAAAGGAGGGCTGGGTGGCTGAAGATACCTGTGATGGGAAAGGGACAGACATGTCACTGGTTCAAATTAAACACAGGAGGGAAGTGATTAAAAGCAGCTAAAAACTGATGTTCTGTAGCAAATTATGGAAGAGAATTTGCAGACTTCTGTCCAATGTACAAGTGATCATATCAAAAGTACTATTCAGCCTATTTGTTGCAGTCTTCATGGACACACCAAGGACTGAATGGGCCATCGAAAATAGACTCCCCTCTTGCACTCTAAAAGTGGTCAATGATACAGCAGCATAGGGAAGCTTGTACTTTCTTGTTCTTTAGCTAAATGGGAACCTCATATTTGCACCTTTCACCAGCAGTGACATTACCTGAAGTGAAACTCAATCCCCACACCACACCTTTGATCTTTTGGATCCCTCCATTTTTTCCATTTCACTCTGTATTAGGGATGTTAAAATGTGTTTAAGTAAATGTGTAACTACTGAAAATTTCATGGTTAATGTGATTACATGCGAGGGGGGGCAGGCAGTTCCCAGGGAGCCGATGCTCATGGGAGCCTGGCTCCCTCCTGTGCGTACTGGCTCCCACATGTCGTCCCGCCCCACTGCTGCCTCAGAAAGCAGCGCAGCAGCGCAGGGGGGAAGGGAGGCTGCATGTAACTGCATGTTAACCAATGAGCTCAGGCACCTCAGTTAATTATGTACATGATTACTCTTTCACATCCCTACTCTATATCTTGCTACAATCCCACCAGACATCATAGAGAGTTAGACTGGGCCCATGGTAGGATCCTACTGAAGGAGATTAAATATGATGAGCATCATGTTTCTGAGGTGAAAGACACTAGCCCCTGCCTTAGGTGACCACCACAAGGTAAGAGACTGAGCCTCCAGGAATCCTCGGCCCAGCTTGTTGGGGTTGCGGGGACTTTGCCATGCAGAAGAGTAGAAGGGGAACCCTTGAGGTCAGGGAGGCCCCTGGGTAAAGGAAATGGGAGCGGAGACTCAGATCCTTTCACTAGCCCATTTCACTGTGGTAGTGTAGGAGCCTGGAAAGTTCCCCACGATGAGGGGGGGGTCATGATAGGGGTCCATTCCCCTGCTTACATTAGCAACAAGTCATAGATCATGTCTACAGGATGGGCCTTGCCAATCCTATTCCATGGCTCCTTTTAAGATATGAAGAGGATGCCTGGGTACAACTTACCCCACCCACAAACCACTCTGTTGCACCATGAACCCTTGGACTGATTAGTCCCATGAAAGTAGCTTCTAGGCAGGACTGTTCAGCCTCTCGGCTACCCTAGCCAAAAGTATCCCACCAGTAAGACGACTACTCCAGACACAAATTCACCTCCACTACCCCACTAAGGAACTGCTGCCTCCTCCAGACCTACATGTGGGGCAGTTTCGCCACTATACAGTTTCTCTAGAGCAGTGGTGTACAAACAGAGGGGAGGAGGCACAGGAGGTTCTCTGGGGGGCGGAGCATGAACAGGGATCCTGCAAGTCCCATTAACATGGTAGCAGGACAGGGATAAAAAAAAGACTGAGTACTGTGGGGTGGGACAAGAGTGGAATTATCCCCAGCCAGCAACCACTACCTTTCAGCCACCCAGCTCTGATGGTGGTGGCACCATCAGTGCAAAAATATGAGTGGCAGCCGCTGTCTGAGGCATTCATGTTGCTCACAGTGCAGGAGGGCCATTTTAAAAATGTGACTTTGGTATTTGTTAAATTTTTATCCCTCTCTTGCTATTATGGCAGCAGATCCCTGTCCCGCTGAAGAGTATTGCCCTTGCAAATTAAAAGACCAAAGAGAAAGCAAAAAACTGTTTCAGATTACAACTAATGGAGGGAGGGCATGGCAAATTCCATGAACAGTAAAGGGAGTGTGACTGGAAAAGTTTACTCTAGCATGTGGTGTCTGGTGTTACTTGTAAGGCCTTCACAGTTTTATTTGTTAAACAAGTCGCCACTGGACACGGCATGTATTTGGACCAAGTCTCACCACTATTGTATGGAGAGGGACCAGAAGTGGCATTGTGGTAAAGGTGAAGGATTCCTTCGATTCCTTAAAGTCCTAGTGTTGTTGCTTTGCTATTATGATAGGTCCTCCCAGTCATCTTAAAATGCCCCTTCTGGTGACTTTTCTGTTCAAGACTCTGGACTGTGTAGCCCGTAGGCAACTTGGGGGGGGGGAAATGGAGGAGGGCAGGTTCAACTTTTCGGGAGTCTCTTAGCTATATATTATAGGCCACAAGAGCCTCCAGCAACTAGAGGGCATGTCTCTTTGCTAGCATCTTCTTCCATGAGATCCATGTTATTCCTGTGCAAGCTAGATCACCTTCAAGGAGCTATGCTGAGAATTGTGGGATTAGCACTCTTAATGCAATGAAATGTCAACCATGTGTGGACAGGCTGTTCTCATGTACCTGGTGTATGTGAGCTGCACTGTTGATATTTATATCCGTGTAATTTGCAGTGGTAGAGTTCCTCAATGGTTAGAGTGATGAAGTGCCTTGTCATTAACTCTTGGATCAGTAACTTATTGCTTGTGTATTTTCCAGCAGCTTGCATACACAGCACAAATTGGCAAGCAAATCTGATTTTCAAGATTCTCTCACTTTAAGGATGAGAATATATTTTGAGCTGTGTTTGTAACACAGAAATCCATTCACTTACAATACATTTACAACACAGATAAAACCAAGTTTGCTTAAACAAGCATGTAACAAACTAAAGGGCATGTGGTCATAACCTGATCTATCTGAGCCTCAAAGGGGGTCCTGCCTGTGAATGTTTTGCTGCCCTTCTACCACTTCCCATTATTGATTGTCCTGGCTAAAAATATATATATTTCCTTTGTATATTTCATAGTTAATAGGATGGTAAATTACTATTCTGAGTAATCTACTACACATTTTGAAGAGTTTGTTTGTTTGTGGATTTGTATGTGCAAAATAAAGTCATACTTCACGACCACCTACAGATACCAAATTTTGCATAAACAATCCTGCCACTTAAATTAGCTGAATGTACTACTTTTTACACTGGAATATGCTGGGTGAAAGGTTTAAATAATTATTTTTGCTTATCAGAAGAAAGTCATGGCTATTATCTGGGCTCAACAAATTAGGCAATCTACTCGCACGTGGCGAGTAGATTTTAGCCCGGCGGGGCCGTGCAGCGCGGTCTGCGCTTCTGCGTGGCTGGCAAGCAGGGCTCGCCGCCGCTTGGTGAGCCCTGGCTATTATGATTAGAGTTTATAAAAATATTTGCTAACAAAATTAAAATCGAGTACCCCTACTCAGCTGTCATTTTAATGCAAAGAAAATTTTTACTGTTACAAATCACAAAATAATTCAAATTAGTTATGGAAAGAGTAATGGAAGCTTTACGAGTTTCTGATTCAAATGTACTATGTGTGGTAATTATTCAATAAAATGAATAATGTTTGAAGTTGAAATCCTACAAATTTCTTTCCCGTAAGTATCATCTATGCAAAATGACTTTGCCCGGTCAATGATGGTCCTCATCTGCTAGTATGTAATATATGCTAGAGCCCTTTAGAGTGCTGCATACAGGAACACCTGACTCGCTCCAGTGATTGTCAGTTTGGAACAAGCTAGCAGGAAATACAGTACTGAGATTATGAACATGCTTCTCCTGATCATATCAAATTTAAAGTCAGACACAGCTGGACTCTAACAGACATGCAGGTCCCTAAAAGATATGAGTGATCACAGACCTAAATAAAATCAGAGGAATTGGAGATGGAGCAGACTTTGTAGAAAGGAAAAAAGGTAATCTATTGTTACTAATTTAGCTGGTTGTAGATTATTCTGTTGATAGTTTCAGTTCAGTTTTAAATAACACAAGTCCCATCACTTGTTTTTGCAAGACTAGTTTACAGTCTAATTACTTGCATCATTATGAGATGTTTCCCAGGATTCAGCTTGACAGTTTTTGTTCAATTTCATCTTTTTAGTCCTTATTCTATCCACTCACCCTCTCTTGTACTCTCCTACAAAATTCTCCCTTAGGGGACAAGTACAGGTAGTGTGGTTATTCTAGTGTCCTCAGGCCAACATGCTCAGGATTTGAATATTTCATATTCAACAGGTCATTGTTCAAGAACAGTTCTGAACAGTAGGAGAGTGTCATGCTGAGCTAGTAGCAGTTATTTATGCTTGCATGCATCCCTAGGGCAGTTTTTCTTTAATAAAGTATATTGAAGAAGGGGAAGAGGAAAAGGACAAGGGGAGAAGTGAAGTTGTTTCTTATAAACATACAGCAAGTTGTGTGCTCTTGGAAAACAGATGTGACAGACAAATAATGCTGTACTTTGGGTTTTTTGCCCTCGGACATCCTGAAATAAAAGAAAATCTACGAACACCGTTAAAGCAAATTTAGTAAAGAAATGCCAAGGGAGCAGCATTCAAAAATCCCTTGTATGGTTTGAAAAAAAAAAATACATTTGAACAATCTTTCTTTCAACTTTATGAAACAGCCTGGCTTACCTCCCTTTGTTTCATGGGCAGCTGGCATGACAGCCTTTCTTTCGGTGTAAGTGGCATGAAAACCTCAAAAGGAGTTAGATGTGAACAGTGAGTGGTACAATCACCTTTCAAGATGAAAGGTGCTCTGAAGGATCCAAACACACTTTTACAAACATTCTCTGCACGCATGCATGCGCACACACAGCACACTACTGAAATGCAACCATGTCTGAGATGGAATGCGGCATGGCAGCTGTTCCAGCTTATGGTAACACTGCAGAACAACAAACTGAGGTGCGTATGTGAAGAATACCATCGTGAGAAGTTTGAAAAAAAATAATGTAATTGTGCTCAATGGCACGCAGCCAAGTTACCGCAAGTAATAAACCCAATTTTTAAGAAATACACCATGTGATTCCTAACAACCCTTCAAATTGTCAGAAGCATTTCAGACTCACACTTCATCAAAAGACTGAGCCTGCAGCAGTTTAGCACTATGCTGTGTCATTTGTTCACTAGTGAATAATGTGGGGGGGAGGGCACACATTCCCTCCTAAAATATTATGCTGTACTTGAGTTTTTCTTTACATCTTCCTCCCCCTCCATGGTATCTCCAACTTATCAACAGACGGGGGACAGTACTAATCAGCGTTGAGGAATGAGGTTATATTTATCTTTCTTGGGTCTACCCCAGATACCTCCTGCCCCTCAGAGCAGACGAGAAAGCCTAATACCTTCATTTTTATCCAGATTCTATTTTTTTCATAGTATAAACAATTTACTTATAGCCAATGCAAAAAAATTAAACACAGTTAAACCCACTTAAAATAAATACTTGCTGAAGGAGTATCAGCTGGAGACTGCTTGCTGACTTATAATAATCCACCAAGCCCAGGGAAATCCTCTTAAACCTATATCAGATAAAGACTGTAAAACTGTTATAGGACTAAACTGACCGGGCAACCCCAGTATCAAGATGGAAAAATGTCTCCTCCCAACCTCTCCACTCTACAAGGCAGCTCACTAATAACTAAGGACAAGGTTTCTTTCTGAATAACTCCCCTCCTAGGATCACATGAAGAACCTAACTGGTTCAGTATCCCAGGAGCTATAGAGAACGATACAGGCTTGTTTGGCAAATCTGGGGAAATGCAGATGTGAGCATTAATCATTCTAACTTTGTAAAGGTTTCAGAGATGTTCTTAAGCTTAAAAAAAACAAAACCCCATACTTTTAGATACTTTATTATCCCCTCCCCCCATTTTACAGATGGGAAGAATGAGGCAGAGTGATATTAAGTGACTTACACAAGATGACAGCATGTCAGTGGCAGAGCCAGGAGCTCCTTACTGCTTCAGTCTCTAGAATAGATTATTTTCTTCTCCATTACAAATCCCACAATTTCCTGTCAACCAACCTTATTCACGCCTTAAATCACCAGCCATTACATAAGTCATTTGGGTACATGATTCAAAGAACCTTGGGTAGATGCTTCTTGATTACTGTACAAAGTGGTAAGAAATCCTCCCCACCCCCACCCCTTTACACTTTCACACAACAAGCAATGGTTTGGATGGAAAGTAACCTCCCTGTGAAATAGGAAACAAACAGCAGCAGCCCTAAGCTAGTACATGAGAACCAAGAAATGAAAATGACCCTTTGAAGGTGGATCTCCAATTTTGAGTGATGGGAAAACTCTACAAACAGCATCAATGTAAAAAACGAATTAGATTTTACCAGGGGGCAGTGCCCCCTGCTAGCTATGCTCGCCAATCCCCTCTCTGGGGGTAGGCAGGCCTGGTTCCGCCCCCAGCCACCGAGGAGGGCCAGGCCAAGGCGAGGCAGTCCTGGCCTACCCCGGTTCTCTCCCTTCCCAGCCGCCAGACCCCCACAAAGCCAGGCCAGCCCCGGCTCTTCCCTGCCTTGGCCTCAAGGGTGTTGAGCCGGGCTGAGCCTCGGGCTGGCCCAGCTCTTTCCCTCCAGCTGCCAGGGGGTTGTCCCGGGCCGAGGTCGCAGCTGGCCTGGCACTCTCCCTCTAGCTGTGTGGAGGGGAGGGCACACGGCTGATGGGGAGCATTCATATGGAGCAGAGGGAAACCATCCCATAATTGGGACCTTCCTTCCAGATTAAGTGGTGGAATCATCTCGCACTGCGGATACCTCTCCAGGGGAGGGAACTCCAGTCATTATGAAGAGACAGGTGTGGGTAATGGGGGATTCGATCATTAGAAACAGACAGTTGGGTTTGCCGTGACCGAGAGAACCGTATGGTGACTTGCCTGCCTGGTGCGAGGGTTACAGATCTCTCAAGACGTCCAGATAGACTTATGTGTAGTGCTGGGGAGGACCTGGTGGTTGTGGTATATGTAAGTACCAATGACATAGGGAAGGGCAGCAGAGAGGTTCTAGAAGCCAAATTTAGGCTGCTAGAAAAGAGATTGAAATCCAGGACCTCTATGATAGCGTTCTCTGAAATGCTTCCAGTTCTACGTGCAGGGCCAAGTAGGAAGGCAGTGCTTCAGAGTCTCAAGGCACAGATGAGACGATGGTGTACAGAGGAGGGGTTTCGATTTCTTTGGAACTGGGGAAACTTTTGGCAAAGACAGAGCCTATACAGGAAGGATGGACTCCACCTAAACCAAAATGGAACCAGAAGCCTGGCACTTAACATTACAAAGCTCGTAGAGCAGTTTTTAAACCAAGGGCTAGGGGAAAGCCGACGGGTACGGAGAAGCACATAGATCAGACAGAGACATCTCTTAGGGGAGGGTCTATTAATAGAGAGTCTCTATGTTCTACTAAGGAGGTGAGGATGGAAGATGATCAAGTATGGGTAAGATCAGATGAGAAACAATAAAATGAAAAAAAAAGGAGTCCAACACATCTGGAAGTGGCAGATAGATAAATAGTGACATTTGTCAAGTGCTTATACACAAACACTAGAAGTCTAAATAATAAGAAGGTGAACTAGAGTGCATCGTATTCAAGGAGGATAACGATACAATAGGCATCACTGAAACTTGGTACAATGAGGACAATCCATGGGACACAGTCCTACCAGGGTATGTATGGGAAGGACAGAACATGTTGTGCTGGTGGGGGGAGCAGTACTATACATGAAAGAAAATGCAGAATCAATTGAAGTAAAAATCTTAAATGAACCAAAATGTTCCACAGAATCTCTATGGGTAGTAATTCCATGCTCTAAGAAGAAGAATATAGACCTAGGGAGCTATTATTTACCACACCTGACCAGGATAGCATTTCATAGTCACTTGGAAACGCTAAGGGATATTAGCGAGGCTATCAAAATAAAAACCTCAATAATAGTGGGGGGGGATTTCTACTCTCCCCGTATTGACTGGCTACACTCAGGATGGTGATAACACACAGATAACATTCCTTCTTCATATCTTAAATGACTGCTTCTTGGAGCAACTAGTTCTGGAAACCACAAGGGGAGAGGCAGTTCTTGACTTAGTCGTAAGTGGAGCACAGGATCTGGTCCAAGAGGGAACTGTAAGTGAATTGCTTGGAAACAGTGACCATAATGTAAGAAAATTTAACATCCTTGTGGTAGGAAAAACACCTCAGCAGCCCAACACTGTGGCATTTAATTTCAGAAAGGGGAACTACACAAAAATGAGGAGATTAGTTAAATAGAAATTAAAAGGTACAGTGACAGAAATAAAATCCCCGCAAGCTATATGGAAACTTTTCAAAGACACTGTAAGAGAGGCCCAACTTAAATATATACCTCAAATTAAAAAACACAGTAAGAGAACCAAAAAAACCACTGTGGCTTAACAACGAAGAAAAAGAAGCAGCGAGAGATAAAAAGGCATTGTTTAAAAAGTGGAAATTAAATCCTAGTGAGGAAAATAGAAAAAAGCATAAACTCTGTCAAATTAAGTGTAAAAATGTAAGAAGAAAAGCCAAAAAGAAGTTTGAAGAACAGCTAGCCAAACACTCAAAAAGGAATAGCAAACTGTTTTTAAGTACATCAGAACCTGCAAGTTGCTAAACCACCAGTGGGGCCACTTGACCATCCAAATGCTGAGGGAGCACTCCAAGACGATAAGGTTCTTGCGGAGAAACTAAATGAATCCTTTGCTTCTGTCTTCACAGCTGACGATGTTAGGAAGATTCCCAAACCTGAGCCATTCTTATTAGGTTACAAATCTGAGGAACTGTCCCAGATGGAGGTGTCACTAGAGGAGGTTTTGGAACAAATTGATAAACTTAACAGCAACAAGTCACCGGGACCAGATGGCATTCACCCAAGGATTCTGAAAGAAGGCCAATGTGAAATTACGGAAGTATTAACTGTGGTTTGTAACCTATCCTTTAAATCAGCTTCTGTACCTAATGATTGGAAGATAGCTAATGGGACGCTAATATATAAAAAGGGCTCTAGAGGTGATCCTGGCAATTACAGACCGGCAAGCCTAACATCAGTACCGGGCAAATTAGTTGAAACTATAGTAAAGAATAGAATTATCAGATACATTGAGGAACATAAATTTGTGGGGGAAAGGTCAACATGGTTTCTGTAAAGGGAAGTCAACAAACATGCAGACAAGGGGGGAGCCAGTGGATATAGTGTACTTAGATTTCTAGAAAGCCTTTGACAAGGTGCCTCACCAAAGGCTCTTAAGTCAAGTACGTTGTCATGGGATAAGAAGGAAGGTCCTCTCCTGGAATGGTTACTGGTTAAAAGACAGAAAACAAAGGGTAGGAATAAATGGTAAGTTTTCAAAATGGAGAGAGGTATCCCCCAAGGATCTGTACTGGGACCAATCCTATTCAACCTATTTATAAATTATCTAGAGAAAGGGGTAAACAGTGAGGTGGCAAATTTGCAGATGATACTAAACTGCTCAAGATAGTTAAGACCAAAGCAGACTGTGAAGAGCTGCAAAAAGATCTCACAAAACTAAGTGATTAGGCAACAAAATGGCAAATGAAATTTAATGTTGGTAAATATAAAGTAATGCATATTAGCAGGGCTCGCCAAGTTGCTCGCCAGCCGTGCGGTTCTGCACGCTGCGCATGCGCAGACTGCGTGGCTGTGCTGGCTTATAATCTACTCGCCACGGGCAAGTAGATTACATTAATTGTCGAGCTCTGCATATTAGAAAATATAACCCCCAACTACACATACACTGTGAAGAGGACTGATTTAGCTATAATTATTCAAAAGAGAGCTCTTGGAGTCATTGTGGATAGTTCTCTGAAGACATCCACTCAATGTGCAGCAGCAGTCAAAAAAGCAAACACAATGTTAGGAATCATGAATAAAGGTATAGAAAATAAGACAGAGAACATCTTATTGCCTCTGTATAAAACCATGGTATGCCCACATCTTGAATACTGTGTAACTGATGTTGTCGCCTCTTCTCAAAAGAGATATATTGGCATTGGAAAAGATTCAGAAAAGGGCAACAAAAATGATGAGGGGTTTGAAATGGGACCCATATGAAGAGAGACTAAAAACACAAGGACTTTTCAGTTTAGAAAAGAGGAGACTAAGGGGAAGATGTGATAGAGGTCTATAAAATCATGACTGGTGTGGGAAAAATGAGCAAGGAAAAGTGATTTATTTGTTCCCATAACAAGGGGTCACCAAATGAAATTAATATGTAGCAGATTTAAAACAAAAAAAGGAAGTTTTAATTCACACAGCACACGGTTGGCCTGTAGAATTCCTTGCCAGAGGATGCTGTGAAGACTAGGACTTTAACAGGGTTAAAGAAAGAACTAGATACGTTCACGTAGGTTAGGTCCATCAATGGCTCTTAGCCAGGATGGGTAGGGATGGTGTCCCTAGCCTCTGTCAGAGGCTGGGAACGGGTTATGGGGGAGGGATTGCTTAAAGATTCCCTGTTCTGTTCACTCCTTCTGGGCCATCTGGCATTGGCCACTGTCAGAAGACAGAATATAGAACTAGGTTAGATGGACCTATGGTCTGACCCAATATGACCATTCTTATGACCCAGCCCTCTCCCTCTGGCTGTGAGGGGGGAGGGTGAGTGACTTGCAGTCTCCCCCCCCTCCAAGAGGGGAGACCTCACAGCTCATAGCCCCTTCTCCCCTGCTGCTGCAGCCCTGGCTGTCCCCCAATCCCCTCCCCAGCCGCACCAATACCAGCGCTCTCCCGACCCCTGGGAGGGAGAGGGGCAGGGACCAGGCCTCTTGCCAAGCCCTGAGCTCTCCCTCTTGGCCCCCTCACATTCTCCCTTGATCCCCAAGAGAGGGGGCAAGCCAAAGCTCCTCACCGAGCCCTGGACTCTCCCCCTTGGTGCTGTACCCTCCCTGCCCCCCGGCCGCCAGGAGGGAGGGTGGCAGGGCCTAGGTCAGAGTACTGCAATTTAAAATGAGGTGCTTCAGTGGCGGGGCGGGGGGAAGCTTGCAGTGGACCGCTCCTGCAGCCGCCCCCTCCCCTCCCCTCCCCTGCGCCATCAGAGCAGCACAATTTAATACTCTGGCGGCTGCCAGAGGTACAGCCAGCCCTGACCCTTAGGGTTGCCAGGGGTCCGGTTTTGAACGGTACAGTCCAGTATTTGAGCTTTCCATTCAGGAAACAAATTGAGAAAATATAAATGTCCAGTATTTTCTAAATCAGATGTAATGTAGATTGTGATGTAGTGTCAAGTGTGTCTGGTATTTTTGTTGAAACCATCTGGCAACCTTACTGATCCTGGTTCAGCAGCAGCAGCAGCTGACTTCAGTGCTGCTGCTGCTGCTCGGGAGTCATAGTTGCAGATCCCTGCTGGGTTACAGCGGGAGGAGGTGAGGCAGCTGAAGGGGGAGGTACTGTGGGACGCAGAGTGATGTGATCATGTTACTTTGTCATCCCACAGAAAAAACTTTACATATAGATATATAGAAAGATTTTTTTTTAAATCACACAATCAGATGTATTATTAGAAACATGGTAAAATAATTTGTTGCTGTGACTGTTCTATAGTTTACATGGACAGTGCCCCTTTAAAAGAAAACACAGAAAAACTGTAGCTACTATTGAGAGGGAACAGGGAGTGGTGACCCAGGCACACACGAACAGAGAGAGAAACAGGCTGGCTTTACAATGGACATTGAACATCTTCTGCTGCTATGCTGGGACTTGGTTCTTCCTTTGCATGAGGAAGGGGATCAGATTTATTTTGTACATCAAGGCTGACACAGAATAGCACTGGCTTCAGCTACAAAAAAACAAACAAACAAACAAACAAAAAAAACCCCACAGCTGCCCATGCCCCCAGGAGCAGGCAGACAAATGCCGAAAAAACAAATCTAAGATGGAGATGGAGAAAGAACAAAGTAATCCTAGAGGGAAAAGGAATTTAAATAATGAGTGGGAGAACGGTGGAAATACAGCAAAACATCCCCAAGAGCAGCAGCAGGAAAATGGGAGATGTGAAATGTGTAATTTTTGCTGGTAATAGAATAATGGCCTGCTCCATTATAGGCTCTCTCAGAGCTGCATCTGGCTGGAGCTGAGGGACTGCATTTCACTTTCAGAGTTCACTGAGCAATTGCTAAGGCAGGGGACGGGTGCCATATGTTAGCAGCTGCGCTCACAGTTATCACTTGCCCCACTTAATACTAAGACACTGTTGAGTACAGAAGCATAGAAACTGCTCGACCCCCACCACTCATTATTCCAGCAAAAGCAGCCAGGAACATCAACAGGGTCTGTCAGCAAGTCAAAAAATCAGGTCCCAAGGCAACTCCAAGTTGCCAAGCTGCTTTGACCACTCAACTCCTATTGCACCTGTCACAGAGGGACACGGAAGCAGAAGAGATGGATGCTTCTCTGCTGTCCTTTGGCAATGCAGCGATAGCTGGGGGAAAGTTGAAGAAAAGGGATTCAAATGCTTTCTCTCTGCCAACTTCCCTTCAATGTCTTGCAGACATCTCTGCAAAAAGAGGCACATACCAAGCTCTGTTTAATCTCAACATTTGCATCAGCTAACCTAGTCTTTCCAATCCTGGCCCTGCTCTTGCTCTTTTTATCAATATAGCAGCTTCCATCCCAAAGACCTTTATAACCATTAAGAGTGCAGCACAAAAGTTTCCTGCACATAGCTAACAAGGGGCTTCATCTGAAAGAGCCGCACAGGTATGGAACTCACTTTGCCTACTTAGGAAGGATAAAAGGATCAGTGCTGTGGTTTTAAGCAATCCAAGGGCTTGGCTACAGAGACTTAGCATGCAGCAAGCAGAGTGTGAACAGACAGCACACTAATGTGCTACATGGACCCTGCTACCACACTTGCACTAAAGGTTCTGCAGTGTGCTCTGTTTCAAACAGGAGTGTGTCAAAGCACAGCATGGAACTTTAAAGTGCATGGAAGATGCTGTATACACTAACGTGTATTTCTGTACAAGGACTCCTATTCAACAAGGTATACGCAGAGTCCCTCAGTCCCTCTGATCCATGTAAGGCAGAGGGGCATGAGGAAAGCGACCTAGACAGTTCACTAAACCCAGAAAGCAGAAATTCCAGCCAGATGAGAAGTAATCCTGGACCTGCCTCTTACCTGTAGGTAGAGTGCTATGCAGAAACAAAATCTGTATCTGCATCAATATCTGAAAAAATGAGTTTCACATATCTGCATCCATATCCGCAGATGTGGATACCCATAGATAAAAAGTGAATATTTGTGGATTTTCTGTATTCTATCTGTAGGCTGCTTTGCCTGAAGATCCACACATGGGCGTGTCAGGGGATAGTCAATACTGAAACCATCAGAACAGCCCAAAATTCTGTTAAACTGAAATCTAGGATCCTTCCCATTCTTCCCTTCTGTAAGGAGGTTCTGTCTACACTACATTTGGGTATAAATCACTCTGGAGTGTGATTTATAGCCAGGCACAGCAGCTACATAACACAGCAGAATACCAGACCACAGCGGCACTGGGCCTCACAGCTCATTACTTCTGGCCATTTGTTTGCTTCCTGGAGACCAGATTTCAGATTCAGTGGAGAAGACAAATGCTGCCTCCCCCACATCCCAATCAGTCCAGCGGAGCTGTGACTTGAGGAAAGGAGAGGGGCAGGCAGAGCATGTCTCAGCCAAGTGGTTTGTTGCTGCAGCTGGAAGAGGAACCAATGAGAAGAGGAGTAACAGCAATATGAATGCTTCAGAGGTCTGGATCCTCTACACCTATGACCTCTCAGGTGATACGTCGGTGCCATACCGTGCTCTGCAACTGACTCAACACAGCGATTAGGCAGCCCTCGTGGACGCAGTGATGTAACTGAGCCAGCTTGCTGCTTATAGGGCCAGCTCATTAGGAGAACTGGAGGGAGGGGGGACCACAGAGAAGCCAACAACTGACTGAGGTGTAAAGAGGAGGAGGCATCACACACACCCCAGCAGCAGATGTTGGTGAAGACTGACAGCAGCAAGAAGATAGAAGTTGGCTTTGCTGCAGGCTGGCCAGGGGGAACGTGGCACAGAATATAAATTAAGTGCCAACCTGCACAAGCTGAACAAGGCTTACCCAGATTGAACCGCTCGGGCGAGACAGCAAGCTAGGGAATAGCAGGTGTGATATAGCAGGGCCAGAGGGCACCAGAAGAAGGATCAACAGGAAGTATAAGCCCCCAGGATGATCAGAGCCTTATTTTCTGCGGACTACGGAGAGGTTAATACAAGTTAATTAGAGCACCTGGAGCCAATTAGGCCTCACCTGACATCTAATAAAAAAAACCCAGCTTCAGTTAGACAAGAGATGGGAAGGAGAGCTACCTGTAATTTGGAGGTGTACTGGATGAGAGGAGGGGAGACTCTGCACAAGTAGGACTGAGGGACTCCCACAGCAGAGAGGACCAAGAGAAACTCTGCCCAAGGGGAAAGAAAGTGAGAAGGCTGTGAAGCTGAAGATGCTGGGACCAGAATAGGGAGTGGACCTGGATCTCTCCTCCGTTCTCTACCCATCCAGGGCACTACCAGAGCTCAAAAATAGGGGCAGGGGAAGTGTGCTGACCCTGTTACACCAAGGAAAAGTGTGAGACCCACCACAACAGTGTCAACCAATTGCCACACTGGTCTAAGAAACATATGAGGGGGCCACCAAATGTTAAGCTAGTCCTATTCCAACCCTGCTAAAATTTTCACTTAAACCTGCCCAGTCACCCAGGAAGGGGAAGTCACAGATCTCTTAGCACAAACTGGCCTGGTACATGGGGGCTCTGCACTGCAGATTCTTCATTGGAGACAACTGTGCTCACTTGGTTTTGGTTTTTCAAGTCAGAACCCAGACATAATCCTCAGAATTCTCCTACAGCTCTTTCTCAGCTACAAAAAAACCAGGAGGCAACGAGAGGATGAAAGCAAGATGACTTCACATAGCTCCAACGCTGCAATGGATACAAAAGGGCCTTGATAACATAAGAACGGCCAGACTGGGTCAGACCAAAAGGTCCATCTAGCCCAGTATCCTGTCTGCTGACAGTAACTAAAGTCAGATGCCCCAGAGGGAGTGAACAGACACAGGAAATCATCAAGTGTCCTGTCATCCATTTCCAGCCCCTGACAAACAGAGGCTAGGGACACCATTCCTACTCATCCTGGCTGATAAGTTTTGATGGACCTACCCTCCATGAATGCATCTAGCTCTTTTTAGAACCCTGATTCAGCTATCCAATCCCCAACAAAGCCCAAGGATCCTTTATAGAGCAAACATGCTGGTAGTCAGCTAAGTTTTTCAAGGGATTCCCTTCAATATGCCAAGGGGTCTTTGTAGTTGATCAAGCAGGTTTTTTACCCCCACCTCTAACTTCTATGAAACAAGGACTCATGGTGCTGCCTGCCTGTTTTTCATAAGTTCACAGCGCCTGAAGTTAAATGTCTCATGGTGGTTTAGAAGCACTTCAGGTTGTGGGTTACAGGTAATCCAGGAAATACTGAAGGGGACCCAACCCAAACCCGGATTCCCTATAAACAAAGAGGAACCCTCAGAGCGCTGTGCATTGAGCTACAAAACAAACTTGATTTTACTGGTTTTACAAAATGAGCGAGATAATCTTCAAACCCGAGTGGCGTGACTTTAAACAATCCGATCAGTCCAACAGTTAACGATTGAAGGCTCTTGGCTTCATTACACAAGGTACCCGTTCAGAGATGGAAAGAACAAACACCACGATAGCTCGTGGTGCAGACAGCAGCCAAAGGAACAGTTAACAGGATGCATTAGCACAGCAAGACATCACTGTGCTGACAAGGAGTCAAACAGAAGCCATCAGAGCTAGACTGCACTTAGAATACCACCTGACCTCAGAGCCAGATGCTCCAAAGCCCTCCAACCTGCCCAGAGAGCCTTTCCTGACCTCCAGGTCCCAGAGCCACCTCTTGTAACCAACAGGAACAGACTGTTCAGTTACCATTTCCCATGAACCACAACAGCACTAAGTGAGCCAAGAGCCGAGACTATGCAGCTTCCAAAACCTGCTCATGCCCCCCTCCCTATTCCCACTTGCCCCACAGAGAGAGTAGAGATGCTAAAAAAAACACCCCACCTTCTCTCCCACCAGGCTTCTCTATTGCCAAAAAAGCTGCTCAGCCTAATGAAGAATTTAAAAATTCATAACTGGATGAAAGGAAAAAAATGGTTGGTTATACTTAGGAGAAAATGAGAACAATAACTCACTGAAGACTCAGCAACTCTTTTTGAACGGGTTTGCTTTCCTCCTGAGTGGGCTAAAGGCCACGGAGGACACACACGCATGATATCAAGAACCCAAGAAGAGGAAGCCTGGCTGCAAACCTTAGCCCACCAGTAACTGGAAGCATTCTCCCATCTAGCCACCCCCACATACAAGGAGTCACTGCCCTGACTTTCAGGTGGCATTTCCACTGCTGATAGGGGGATGTTCTCACACTAGCTAATAGAGTGCTCTGCAAGAGGTCAGGAGAGACTATTGCATTTCATGTGGAAAAACTGCCACTGAGCAGAAGAAGAAACAGCTGATTGCCATCCTCCCCCACCCCTCCCTGCCCTACTACTTTCCTAGCTTCCTCCTAGGGCTCCATTAGTCCAGTTGAGCCCCACACTGTCCCCTCAGGAAGGGAGCTCAGGGCAAATTTGAACGTGCTTTGCCCAAAAGGCAGGATGGGATGCAACTGCTTTTAGAAGGCAGAGAGAAGAAGCTAGTGTTTATTAGCCCCAAGTCAAAAGCAGTCAGGCAGGCAACACATTTAGGATTTGCAGGGCACAGCATATCAGCTTCTCCTGAAGGAAGGGACAACTTCACAAAGCTGGCGTACATCCGCTACAAAAAAAAAAAAAAAAAAAAAAGCTGCTAGTCACATTTTCCTGTAGGAAAGCAATTTGCAATCCTGGTTGCCTTGAAAAGCAGCGTCCCCTCTCATCAGCTTCTTTATGGCCAAGCAGGGTGAAAGAAGGCCAGCTGTCTAGGTCCTACATATGCCTTCCCTCTCTCATAACCAACAAGTGGAGACTCTCATCCCAGGCAGAACCTGAACTCTGATCCCCATTGAGGCAAGGGGACCCAGGTGCAAGCACTGAGACACTTGGCCTAAATGCTCTCTACAGACTGAGGGGAGTCTACTCACCTCCTAGTACTTCACCATCTGCCACAACCTAGCAGTCCATACCCCTCCACCCCCCACAAGAAGCTATTTTCCATCTTCACAACTCATTTTTTTCTACCCCAGCAGGCAGATTGGGTCCCACTCCACACCCATACAAACTGCACAGCAGACTCTCTTTTCCTTCCTGGAATTACCTAGCATCCTCTTACTGATCTCTTCCCCTTGACTAAATAGCCTCATGTCTCCAGGCCACAGCTTCTCCAGTGAGCCACCTTCACACTTTAGAAACTGGCTGATTGACAAGGTGTCAAGTCCTAGCCATAGCACGAGGGATTTAACTATCGATGAAAATAAATAACTGGTCAAATGATTAAAACAATATCATTTGACTGGTTAACAGTTGGTGGGCACAGGGCAGCTAGGGTTGGGGGGCTTTGACTGGGCACGGGGGGGCCATGGCTGAAGCTGCTGTGATGCAGCTGGGGCCGCTAAAGAACAGCCAGAGCCATCATGCTGAGGATAAGGGCTGGGGCCACCATGGTGGGGCTAGAGGTCCATCACCCCTGCTGGGGCTGCTGCCATATGACCAGGGCTTGCTGGAGCCCCCGCAGCACGGCCAGGATCCTGCCTGCCCCTGCCATGGCTGTTGCAGCACAGCTGGGGGCTGGGTCCCAGCAGGGCTGCTGCATCATGGCCTGGGTCCCGCCTGCCCCCTCCGGGGCTGTCCCGGCAGGGTTGGAGATGCTGCAGCACAGCCAGGGCCAGGGCTCCCCTGACCTGGCTGGTTCTGATGGGCAGCCAACAGGCCTGGTAGTCCAATTAATCAGTTACCCAGTATGCATTCCAGTAAGGCAAATGTTTACTGGGTAACCAGTTAACACCTGCTGGAAAATGTTTATTTCCAAAGTTTGCAGTGCTCCTGGTGTGCAGCTCTGTGCTTTCTCTGAGCTAACTCTCCTCTTCCCTACCAGCACCTTCCTGCTTCTATCACCATTTCAGATGCACAAGTCATGCAGCTACTCCAAATTCTTCTTCTTCCCCATGGGTCACTCTGGTCCTCCATCTCACTCTAATACATGAGATTCAGGAGCCTCTGATATCCGCCCCCTCCATCCATCTACCATCTTCACCCCATTCGTGAATGCTTAAAATAATTCAGGAATTAAATGGTTAAACTAACATCCATAATCCTAAAGGGTTAAAAGCCTTCAAAGAACTAGTGATTGCTCAGAGTTGGGAAAGAGATACAAAAATATTTTGAATCCAGATCTAGGTTCCTTCCGAGTCCATCTGCTCCTGCTATTTATAATCCCACCAGAGGTCAGAACCGTCTGTTTTACATGGTGACTACTGTGATGTCACAGACAGAGGAGTGTGACTTCTTGTGGGGGAATAAATATCAGGGAAAATGTACTTATATGAAAATAAGATTTCGGTTACTTACAACTGTTCCTTAAACATTAAGGAAATGAAGAAAGACACGCACAGAAAACACAGAAGACAGCATTCTCCAAAAAGACTCATGTGCAAATATTACCCAGAAGGCACCTTTGAACACTTTCTCCGAAGATGTAAGCTTCAAAGGAGAGAGAAAAGCCCTGTCAAAACAGTGTTTGCATGATCTGGCCAGTACAATATGTAACTATGATATTGTTGATATTGTATTATTTCCCCAAAATATCAATCCCAAGTTGTTTTTCTGAGGCTGAAATCCTTTAAAATGCCAAACTCTGCACATTCAGCACTTTGTCATCACAGGACATCAATAGCACTTAAAAAACATTCACAGGCTCCTATACGCATTTATTCTCATTTTAGAGATGGGAAGACCGAGGCACAGAATTTAAAAGTGCCTTAAGGTCACAAGACAGAGTCAGAAAGAGAACACCTGTGTCTTGCTTCTTGCCTCATGCTCCTGCTGAGCAGAGAACATCGCCCCATCTGCTTCAGCAACAAAGCCATGCATACTCTGACAAATCCAGGGTGGGCAAGAGGGGAACAAGTCTCTAGTCACAGCAGCCCCCCCTAGTTGTTATCCTACTCACTTACTGTAAAGGGGTGGGGGGGGGGGAATAGTGAGCTGATTATACCATGGCACTCAGAGTCAGGCATTCTGGAGTCCATTCCCAGCTCTATTTCAGATTCAATGGAACACTTCAGGCAAGGCTTAATCTCTATGCCTCAGCTCCCTCACTTGTTAAACTGGGATAACATAGACCTTAACCTGACAGAGATGTGCTGAGGCTTTAATTAAAGTATGAAAACAACTCAGAGAGCCTCTCTCTGAAAGGTTCAAGGAGAATGCCAAAATAAGGCAGCTCTTTCCAATTCGTTTAGTACAAAGGAAAAGACCACCTACATCACCCTCACCACAGGAAGCCCATCCCACTTCTTGTTCCTTTCAGTATCCATTTCAACATTTACCTCTTCGTTTCAGCCTCAGGAACCTTGTCTATTTGCTTGCCTTTATACTTATCTAGCTGGTTTCCTCTCTTCCCTGACACACAAATTTGCCCCTTTGGCATAAAAGCTCTCTTCTCTGTACTAGCATCTGGAACAGGCTTCCTATTTTCTGCACATAAATCAATTCCATGTCCTGCTTTCAGCCAAGATTTGAAATGCCTTTCCCCCTCGCCTACGCCTCTTGGTTTCTCTCCTCTTATTAAGTCTCATTACTGGAGTCTTAATTTATTCTCTCACACTGTATTTACATCATTGTTTCCTATAATTTACACTATAAACATTCTCTTCTTTTGTACAATCTCCATACTCAAGCATTTTAGGACACAGCACACATGGGACATACTGCACATGGAGTTTATTGAATTCCAGTACAGTCAATGCAGAAAGAAACCAATACTTCGTGATCTGGGCTCCAGAGAACAGAGATAAAGCAAACACCTTACCCGTCAGTTTCATCTTGGCGCTGTAGCTCCCGAAGTACCTTTCATCCGTGGTGGGTGTGTGGCACTCATACTCGCCAGCATCCCGGTCCTGGAGTGCTGTGATGTGCAGCAGGACAGAGTCTCCTTGTACTCTCTCTACATAGATTTCCCTACTGCGCACACGCTGGGTGTAGATGGCGTAAGGGAAGGAGGGATCCATGGTGCTGATAATCTGCACTTCCCGCTCTGGGGCAGATGGCAGGTAAATGGACCACTGGAAATTCTGCTCTGAGGGACCCTGGTAGCCACTCACTTTGCACCAGATGGTGATGTGGGAGCCCTCCGTACGGTATAGAGGGCTCTCCTGAACAGTGACCTGACGCTGTGCCAAGGCCATGCCTATGAAAGAGAAAGGATAAAAAGTTACTCCAAAAATAAATGAAAGAAAGAGAGAAAGAAAAAGGAAAAGTAATCCACAGACTTTGCTATATAGCAAATTAACACTTTACAGCCCCCCACCCCTTTCACTTAGATACCACTCACTTCTGACAGCTTTAGGAAATGGCTAAGTACCACCCTAACCTAATAGATGGGCACATATGTGAGTGATTTGCCCAGGATCAAAAAAGGAACCAGAAGTTGAGTGGTGAATAGAATCCAGGTGTCCTGACAGCCAATCGCCGGACAGCACTCTATGTCCCATGCCCAGGTAGCAATTTTCTTATCACTATTTCATATCAAATCACTATTGAAATGAAAACGCTTTGAGAGTCTGAATCCAAAATGCTTGGGTTTTTTGTTACTTACAACATCCTAGCTACTACACAGCTGTGGGTCAAAATAAAATATCTTAAGAGATCTATTAAAAGAAGTTGTGGTTTGGTCTAAGACCTGTTCCTGCAGTGCTAAGACCCTGGACATGAGATTAATTCCTAGCACAAAAAGAAACCAGATCAAAAAGTGAAATGGATCGCGCCAGGGTCACTGTACAAATCCAGTCAAAACCAAAAACTAAAACAACATCAGCAGTGAAAAGCTATAATGATAATGATTTTTAAATTTTGCTTTTAAACATCAAAGTGGTTAACACAGGTGAAGAATATTTTTAGCATTGTTTTTATCTTGGCAGGGGAGGGGAGACATGGGGAAAAGAAACAATAGCATTTAGTACAGTGATAGACACATACTGAGGCCAGTATGGCTACTTGGATCAACATGGTGGGACATCTAATTTCCACAGGCTATACCACTGTATAGAATAGAGAGGATGTCTGCAATCTGCTACATTTTACACCAGTTATTTATGACCTGATGGCTCTGACATATGGACACCACAGCCCTCAGTGGGTCAGCGTTCAGGCAAAAATTACTCGAAATCTAGTTTGTTTGCATCTACAGCAAAGGTTCTCGGGTTTGGCGATTCGTGTGTTCTCCTAATTTATTTTGTTACCAGTGGTACGCACACATGGCGAGGCCAATCACCCCGGCTCCTGTTACGGTTTACTTGTGATCACAAAACAGCAATAAGCCGATTTAAAGCAGCCCAGCATAATCATGTTCGCAAATGTTATCCATTTTTTAAAATAATAATAATGATGATGCTGAATTCCAGAGGAGAATTTAATCTTTTCAAAAACTAACCACAGCAACTGAAAGAAGTGGGTTGCCATCTGATGATTATTGACTTACACCCACCCCTCCCTGAGGACAGCAGCATCCAGATATGAAGTTTTCCCAGAAGAAATCTTGGAACAAATCCAGAAGAGATTGTTCTTACCAGCTCTAAAACAAATTGTGAAAAATGGCTCAGCACATCCATCAGGCCATGCAACTGAACAGATGGAGTACAATTCAAACTATTAACTTGGGCTCAGCTCACTGCTGCTCCAAATTATGTTTCTTTTTCCTCTTCATGAAATAATGTGATTTAAGAGGAAGAAAGGAATATCTAGCACACTGGAAGCTAAGGGGGGGCAGGAAAAGCAGACACACTGGCTCCTATGCTGCTAGTCATGCCAGTATCTCCTTCCCAATGGTGAGACTGTTGCCAAGCACACCAACCCCCCAATTCCCTGCTCTCCGGAGCCTGAGGGACTCGCACACACAATGGGAGCTATGCCCTTTGACATGAAGAATTTCTTAGGATGGTAAACATTAAGTTCTATATTACACACTGCACTAAAGGTTTGCAACCCCAAACACAACTCTTACAGGAAAAAAAAAAATCCATGACCACGTAATTAAAAAATTGTATCCTAATGCATACCCACAATGGGAGCAAACTGATGTTGCACGGGCCGCCTAATTCTGGCGCTTTTTAATTCCTTCGGCATGCATGACTCTGTAGTCAAAGTTATTTTAATGCAGTATTTTTGTTTGCTCTGTTTGTTTTAAAACATAGGTTCCTAGGTTGGTCTGTTTGTTTTAAACAAATTGAAAAACAAGTTCTATCACATGTAACCATTTTGACCCTCACCGCGGTCATCAGCAATTCTGGGAACTTTGGCAGCAGCGCGGAGGGGTGGCAGGCAATTCCCCAAGTGCACCGGCTCCCGATACAGAGGCAGCAGCGCATGTAAACATGTAACTGCTGAAAATGCCAGAGATTACACATTTACAAAAAACTGAAGTTTAACACTGCTACCCTTTTCCTGCCCCCACTGCAACCCTTCACCCGAGCCTCTGTCCCTGTTCCGCAACCTCCCCACCTCTATTCCACCAAGTCCTCTCCCCAAACTGACATGGCCGGAGGCACTTGCACTGGCAGCAAGGAGAGCTGGTATCCACAACAGGGGTGAGGGCTGCCCCCGTGCACACTCGCAGCAGTGGGAAGCGGAATGATCTGGCCCTTGCCCTCCACTCCTCTGGCTTCCACCCCTGTCGGCTCACTTCCCACCACTGCTGAGTGCGGGATAGTTCCAGCCCTTTTCCCCAACTTCCCCACCTTCAAGCAATGCAGCTGGGAGGCAGAGGAGTGGAGCAGGCTGGGCCCAGGTTGCTCTGCTTCCTGCCATCGCCAGTAAGTGTGTGTGTGTGTGGTGGGGGGGGGCCTGACCCCTGCTGTCATCACCAGCCCCCCCGGACCATCTTGGGGGCCCCAAAGTGAGAGGTGATTGCCCCGAACCATCCTCAGCTGCTGGTTCCTTCCCTCTCCCCCACGGTGTTACATGAACATATGACCTTTTGTGCCACACCCCCCCCCCCACACACACACACACGTCACCCCTGCCCATCTGGATTTCAGTTTAAAGTCTCCTTCTCCTTTTTCCCCCACCAAGGCAGGAGCACAGTGAGACACTGAGCGCACAGGAGAAAAATTTCCCTTTTCTCAATTCTAGGGCTCCACGTCAGAGCAGCCCCCAGCTAAAAAGAGCTGAAAATGCAGATACTGCAACGTCCTGTTCAGTCCCAGTCAGGATCATGCTCAACAAGCGATGCTCAGAGCCGATGGAATGGTGCAAGAATTTTGTTGCCAGCCTGTAATGAGCCTCTAGAACACAGGTGAACTGTAACGTTCAAAGGCTTAAGTTCTGGTGAATTTTCATAGGGGCAGCAAGTCTCCACACCTAGGGTGACAGCCCCTACCATCCGCCAAGCATCAAACCTCTGCTCCAAAGCACGAGGCAGCAGCCCCAGGGTTTTTCCACTGTAGGAATGTTTATACGCCTGTCCCACCTTCTCCCCTTTCCCCCCAAGTTCCCTGTAACCTCATTCTCAGAAACAACTGAAACCATTTTGCTGAAGCTTTCAAAACAAATTCAGCACGAGGCAGACACCCATCCAGATTTGCTTGGTTATAAAGCTACAGAAAAAGGGCCTTACAATGGAAAGGGTTGGGCAACTTTAAAATTACAGTGGGGACATATTGAACTTCTCCTAGTCTGTCTAAGAGCTCGGCCATTTGGGGCATGGAGTAGGTGTCAGAGTTGGAAACTGAGTTCACCTTCCTGAAAGCTATGCAGAAACGTGAGGAATCATCAGGCTTTGGGACCAGCAGAGGACTCCTCCTCCAGGTAATCTGGGACTCTAGCACCCCTCGTTCCAACATGGCCCTGATCTTTCTCCACACACACAATTTGTTGGGGATAAGTTGGAGCCCTTCTTTCATTACCTTACCAGGTTCTCTATTAACATGGAATTGTATGAGGAATGTCTTCTGGGTAGGGCTGAGAATACCCATGGAAAAGTAGCCACCAGCTGCAGTGCCTCTTCCCTTTGCTTATTGTTTAAGTTCTTCCAGAGAAGGGATGTTAAACAGTTAACCGGTAAGCATAACAGTGAGCATGAGGCTTGCCAGTGAATTCCAGCAGCAGCTATGCCGCGCCAGAGCAGCATTGGCTGTGGAGGGGGGCCAGTGGGACTGGAAGCAGGACCCCATGGCCACGATGGCAGGCACTGAGTTAAAAAAGCTGAGCACAAACAGCTGAGCACTAGCGTTTAGCCAGTTAACCGTTTTAGCATCTCTATTCCAGATCACCAAGCCTTCTTTTAGAAATTCTTTACCTTGAGGTCCGAATTCCCATTCCTCAGAATATGGTGTAAGAAAAAGGTTTTCCCTGGCTTTACAGGGCTTCAGTACATTTATATGATAGACTGTTCCCTTTCCCATTCCCCCCATTTAGATGACCACAGTCCTCACTTACTTTGTCACCTAGTAAGGGGCTTACCACTTGACCAAGCTTGTAAGAAACAACAGGACTCAGTTGCCCAACTGAAAAAGGCATATCCATGTCCCTTTGTTATACTGTTGTTGTTCCTGTGTTTCTTTAAGAGTCTCTCGAGCATATGCTTCTATAACCTCCAGGCTCTGGTGCAACTTTACAGCTCTCAGTGTTTGGCCTTCACGTACCCAGTCAAGTATGCCTCTTGATTGTTGCCCATATAACTATTTGAAGGGTGAAAACCTCATGGAAGCTTGAGGCACATATTTGATGGCAAAAAGTAAGGCTGTGAATAGTTGATCCCAGTGTCGGGGGTCCTGGATAATGACCTTTTGAGCATCGTCTTAAAAGTCAGATAGATGGCCTAACACTTACTAGCTCCTATACTTACTTACTTCTCCAGAATGTGAAATTTGTTCTCTGGTCTTTCAGGACCTCTTTGGGAAACCCAACCTGTGCAAAGCCCTTCAGCAGCTCATTGGAAATTGTCTTAGTGTTTGTAGAGAACATAGTGACACTGGGGAGTGGGGAAAGGGGAATATCTGGTGGTACAGTCCACGACGGCAATCATGTGTTGGTGCCCGGAAGCTCTCTTTTCTAAGAAACTCATAGGGTGAATTCACGCTTTAAGGCAAAGCCATAGCTACCTTCTCAGGCTATGTCTACACAGCAGCGTTATTCCGACAACAAAATCTGCATCTACACACAAGCAGTTATTTCAACAATGTTGAAATAATTTTGAGCTGAAGGACTGCTTACTCCGACTCCTGTAACCCTCATTGTACAAGGAGTAAGGAAAGTCAGGGGAAGAGTTCTCTCTTTCAAAATACCTGTGGGAAGGACAGCACCAAAAGTCGAAATAAGCTATTTTGACTTAAGCCACGCAAGTAGCTCGTGTTGCGTAGCTTATTTCAAGTTTAGCCCTGCTGTGTAGACATGCCTGCAAAGATTAGTAGGAATTATTCTGGGTCATGATCTGTGATCTCAGGGATCATCAGAACTGGAGCATTTCCCTTAATTAAGGAGGGTGCATTTCCCATAAGGGCCGGAATCTGAGGGGTAGCGGCTGGTATGAGCCCTGTCACCTGTTGTAACCACTGTTGCTGATGAGCTGCCATATGTTTGAACAGCTGCTGTTGCTGCTTTTGTTATTGGGTTTGAGAGTCTGCCAACCATTGCAGGTGCTGATTCACATCCATAGTTCTGAGGCATATACAGGGAAGAAAGAAAAAAAGGTCTTTCCCCCCCCTTTCAGTACAGGGATGGTCTGCTCACACAATCCCAATTCAGCTACCAGGTTGTCATCAGTTCTTGATGGGGGTCTTTAGACAGGTCTCTACTGTCCCTGACTGGCTTCCTTTGGTTAGCCTCTGGTCAGGATAATCCTTGGCCCCCCAGCCTCTAATTAGGCCTACATCTGCTCCAGTCTCTCCGGCTGTGTTTCTGGAGGGGTGCAGGGGTATTGCCCCTTTGCTGTCCCAGAAGTTTCTGCTTCTCTCTGCTCTGAGTTCTCTCCTTTTATAGGTCTTGTTTCCCCTATTGGTTGCTGGTGGGGGTGTCTGCCCACGATTGGCAGTTGTGCTTGTAGACAGGACAGAATCCTCCTCCCCTTCTGCTCAGTATGCAGGACCCTTTACATGCTCACAGAGGGAGTTTTTCTAGAAAGCTTACAGGACAGTCAGAAGTGGCATCTGGCTGAAATTTTATTGACACCGCTGACATTTAATTGAAAATCTAGTATAGTTTACTAACAATACAAGGACTAGCAAAAAGAGGTAGAGGAAGAAATGTAGTGCTTTAAAAAATAAAAATAGGTTTGGGCACATGGTCTCCTGAAAGGTAGCAAAACCTAGTGACAATGAGAAAATGCCTTCTGCTCCTAAAATCATGCAGAGGATTTTTACAGCAGCAGCCTGATCTTAATGTCTGCTAGCTTATGCCATCTTCCAGCAGGAGTGTCTTTTTCCCTCTTTGAAAAGGGAGCTGGTGGGAAAGAAAAGGAGAATGGAGCAGAAACAGATACAGACATGTGACTTAAGCAAGCGGGCTCAAGCGAGGTTTAAGATTCCAGCCCATTTGCTACAAATCAAACAGTTGGGTCTCCAGAACTTCCAACTTCTACTCTACTTCTCAAAGATGTTCAGTGCTAAAGGGGCCATTTCAGAGGCTACTCAAGGAGGTTATGGTAACGTTTGGATTCCACAGCCATTCCTGATCATCTGAGGTATGTTGTGCAGAGCCCTCAACTGTGCTACAGCCATGTATTTACACAGGTCACCAATACAGTTTATTCTGGAAAGAAGAGCCAAGCACCTTCTTTGAGGCCCATTTTCCAAATGCATTTTAGCTTGATTCCTGGGCATACAGCTTCTTGAGATTCTTTCCAGAACCCACATGCTTATGGCATAATCAACAGAGTGTGGTGAGGTGAGAGCTCAGAGCTTTCAAAAGTGACTCTTCATTTTGGCTGTTTGACTTGAGATACCTTAAACAGCCCCAATTTTCAGAAAGTGCATACTACCCCTCTCCGAATCTCAGGCTCCTTTAAGGATGTCTCAAGTAGACCCCTTCAACATCTTACAGCGCTTCTGAAAATGCAGGCCAAGGACTTTGTTATAAGGGATAAATGGGCAGATTTTTTTAAAAAGACATCCCACGCTGCATTACTAGGGACATCATGGTCATCTATAGACAATGGGACATCAGGGACAGAACCCAGTATCTTCTGCACAAACACTGCCCTTCCCCAAAAGGGCACTATCACTTAATCTAAAGGAGACTCTTCACCTTTCTTACTAGAAGTTTTATCTTTTAGACATCTGAGTACTAGAAGGCTTTAAAAATGAGAATGTATTACAAAAATTTTCTGCAGTGTAGATGTCAGCTTTGAAAGGCCAGCAGGAGATGTAACTTGAGGGGGGCTTCTGTTTCTTTCTTCCTCCCCCTGCATTCTTCCATGCAACGGACATAGTTTCTGCCATATATTTGTGTCTTGTGCTGATTGGTTCAGCTTTCTGAGTATCAGGCTGATGGCTCTGGCTTCTCTCTCTCTTGTTCTGTGTGATGTTTCTTGGGCTCAACCTGTTTTTCTTTTCCTAGGTAGTATCTATATTATCACTGCCCATGGAAGTTGTGTTAGGGGCATCTCTAAAGTGTGTCCTAAATATGACAATAATGGAACTGTTACCATGTTTGATGCTTTAAGTTGGTTCACGCTATTCGAGTTTTCATATTGCAAGAAGCTTTAATACAGAAGCTCTTCTGCAGCTTGCCATCTTACACCATACTGTTCCACCACTGGGGAAGGGCAGACTTTGGAGAAGTAGAAGACAATTGTCAATAAATAATTGCAACTTAATCCCAAAACACCTTCAAATTGCACAAGGTAAGCAGGCAGGTAAAACATTAATTTTTTTTTTAATTTGGGGATGTCCTTTTAGAAATTGTGTACTCTCAGACTTCACTGTTGAACATGCAATCCACATTTGACCTGCAGGCTATTCTTTGGCAATGCTCGGTCTAAGCTAACATAAATAATTTCCACTCAGAGAGCTCAAGTTCAGTGTTGAAACATGGGATTTTTATGGTCTGCATTATGCCATTTGACAGGCTATTCTCCTATACAAACACCACTAAATTGTGAGAGTGTGTTTCCTATTCATAGGCAGGAAAAGAAGAAAACATATATATTAGATTCAGCAGCAACAGACTGGCAACTGCAGCAGACCACATGCCCTGGCAGGAAGTCTCCAGTAATGAAGACAAGTGCTGAAGAGCAGTTAAACTAAATGTTGATTTGTGATGCTGAAAAGATGCCGTGGGCACACATTACCCAACAGCAGTAGGTGCTAGAGCCAAGTGTACCTACAATGTCTACTACTCTTCCCCTGCAGGACTAAGATTCACTGACGGATGTTCACATAGGATAAGCAGCACAGTATCCAAACAACCACCCTATTACCTACCCATTATGAGGCAACGCGCGGTCACCCTCACCAACTCAGTGTCTCAAGGAAAACAACAACAAAACCCCCCACACGGTTTGGCTCTGGCTTTACTGCCTAGTGCCACAGACTGTAAGAGACTTTGGAAGAAAAAATGAAGGTAACATAGGCAGAAGGAAAGGAAAAGGAAACACTGGAAGGCAGGAAATACTTGTGTGCGTTACTAAATCAGTTTGCAAAGTCTGTGATTTCTTTATATCATTCTTAGTGCCCCCCCCACCAGTTTCCCCGTCCAGCAAAAAACGAATATGTCAGTGTGGGGAAACCTTACAACAAACCACGTTGCTGGGTGGGAAATGAAGGATCCGAAGAAGAAAGCCGACTTGTTTTGTCCACAGCAGTAGCAACTGGTGCTCTTGCTCTCTCAAGGAAATGCAGTGTAAAACTGGCCACAAACCTTGGCTTCACTGCTTTTAAGGGGTTTTTTTTAAACCTCTGGGTAACTCACGTACGTGAGCTATCCTGACATTCAAAAAAGCACAGTGAAGACCAGGCACCTGAGTTTTACCGTGAGGTCAACTCATCTACACCAGCATACTACCCCTGCATAGAGCTGACACTGGTACATTTACACAGTAAGAAGTTAAGTAACTGGTCTTAAAAAAGAACACACACACACAACAACAAAAACCACACACTTCAGAATCACTCATATGTTTGAATTAGCCAAAGGTTTACAAAAGGCAGCTTTTTTTTAGCAGGGAAGATCACCCTTGAAGTAAGCACTACAGGGGTACCAAATAGTGAGACTATCTGTCCCGATGGAATGTTGACCTTCCCTACACAATGTCTGTCTTTCTAGGGTAAAGCCTTAGGCTGCAGCCTAGAGCAGCTTCTCCCTCCTAGTTGTATCGATGAGGAAAAGGATTCCAAGTCAGTTTTTTAAAAAGGTACCCGGCTTCTAGAACGAAGACATCTGGGCTTGGAAGAATCATTCACGTACAAATCCAGGCCCATACACAGGAATTTCTGTGGGGAAGGAGGTGTGCACTTTTTTTTTTTTGTAAATGTGGACCTCAAGGGTGTGAATGCACCCCTTATAATCCCCCAAGTACATGGGAAATCAGCCCCAGCCCTTCTCCCAGCTGGTCAGAGCATGGGGGAAGAGGGGCTTGGGCAGCGCAATACTCCTGCTTTCCCCTGGCCAGCCAGAGCATGCTTACATGGGGGGTGGGGGTGGGGAGGGGAGTACTTTCACACCTTTGCACCACCCTTGTGTACGGGCCTGAAATCCATCAGAGAATAGCCATCTTGTTTTCTCTGCCAACCAAGTTCTGAAATGTTATATAGACATTCTACTACATTTGCAAGACAATACTAAAATGGAAATAAACCTCTACAGCAGGGGTCTGCAACCTTTTCAAACCAAAGAGCCAAACTACATCAAAATTCAGAACAAGTGGTCAACAGAGAGCCATATAAGAATGCCCATTTGCATGACTGAAAACATACAACGTAACATTATTGATAACTGACATGATGATTAATAGTAGCATAAACAAAACATCGTACTCACAGACTTTATTTAATGGGACTTCGGCCGCTGCTGGGGGTGCAGGAGTCAGGGTTGAGGTGTATGAGGGACTATGGGCAGGGGGCTGGGGTGTGTAGAAGGGGCAGGGAGCTGGGAAAGGTGCTGGGATGGGAAATAGAGTATGGGGGGGGGTGCGTGTGCGTGCGGCTGGATTACCTTATCTGGCCTGGGCTGCTGCACCCAGGCAGCAGTGGCTAGACAAGGGGCTGGGCCAGGATCGCTGCAGCCAGATCATGGCCCCCACTCCTACCCCTGCTGCAACAGGAGGGGGAACATCAGCCCTTCCTACGGTCAGATGGGGACTGGACCACAGGGCCTGCCTCAGGATCAGGGACAGGGCCTTGTTGGCCAGGCTACATTTTTAAATAAAGTAAAATATTATGTTTAACACAAAAGGTTTCAACACTGTCTTTATTTATAGCAATCCTGCATCTGCAATGCTGATGAACCTCCAGTTAAGACAAAGATGAAAATTAGGCTTGAGCACAATTTTGGGAAAAGTGAAATTCATGGCAGGAACAGCCTCGCAATACATTAATGTGGCGGGAAGTTGCAAAGACAATGCCATAAAAATGAACACCTGATACAAAACCCATCATCTTTACTATGTAGCCTTATTCTAAGCAGATAGTTGATAGCACCACATGTATTTTGTCATGCCAAGACAGTTAATTAAATCAAAAAGAAAGACTGAACCACCCTGAAGACAACTCTGACCCTCCTCTACTTTTCTGCTTTTGTGTCTTTTAATGCCATTGTGTGTGTCTGCTTTATCTTCAGTTTCCAGCTCAATACCACCAATTTGTCTGCTCTTGCTACATACAGGCTTTTTTCCAGGCCACTCCCCACCCATGGAATGCCCTTCCCAAACTGATCCTGGAGACCATTAACTTCTCATTCAGATCCTTAGAGATGAGCTAACTAATGATGGCTACACAGAGTAGAAGCCAAGGATGGCTAATAATAATAATAATAATCAGCATGGCAATATCAAAGCACGGTTGCGCAAAACAGGATCAAGCCATGAAGTTCTTTGTTCATCCAATTTAACTCCTCTCACTTCACTCATCTCTGTTAGTTGCTCATTTTCTTTGTTACTCACTGTCGCAGCAGATGTTTATGAAAGCTTTACAGAAACATTTCCACACTGTGAGCCATAAATATGAAAGTAGTAACATTTCCTTTAATCAGTCATGTGTTCTAGCCTATGAGTGGCTTGCCAAATTCCAACTGTGGCAGAGGCCTCCTGCCTCTGTTATAATTATGTATCCATTTTGACACATCTAATCTCTGTCAAGATCAGAGTTGCTTGTCATCCTTTTATTATTCTCAGATCTGGTAAGAAAGTATGCATGTCTATCACACAGACATTCCACTGTCAATTTACCATACTGTAGCACTGTCACTCAGTAGCGGCACAGTGCTATGTCCGATTGAGGCAACAGCTTTAATGAGCAAGTCATTCACTGAACAGATTTCACGCTCTCCTAACCCATTTGCTTGTGGGTTGCTGTAATTATATATGTTAATATTTGTAAATTTTAAAGACATTCTTCTCAAACTGCAGACTATTGTGTGTTGTTATAGCTCTTGACATCTCCTGACATATAAATATAGATTTAATGTATTTGATTACAGTTGATTCTGAACTACCCCTCAAGAGTCACAACAGTTCTTTCTCTTGCTATATATATATAAAAAAAAATTTCCTGCAGGCTCAGGGGCGGGGGGTAGGCATGGTTGGTGAAAGCCCAGCTAGGGAAGGTAAGCCCCAGCCTCGCTGTTCTGCCCCCCTAGAACCAAGCCCCACCCACACCTAGTCCGGCCCTTTCCAGAAGCCACGTGGAAAGCCCAAGCTGCCACGCTGGGGCTCCAGCCCAGCCTTCCCCTCCTCAGTGGCGGAGAGGAAAGCCAGGGCTTGTGCACCACAACCCAGCCCTCCCCACCCAGCTGCCAGGAAAGGTTGGGCACAGCAGCCCTGGCTTTCCCCAGGCCACTGGGGAGGGGAAGGCTAGGACTGGGTGGGCCTGGAGCTTTCTTTCCACAGCTGGGCTTTCACTGCCCATGCCTCCCCCCCCTCCCCCCACCAGCTTGTGGATGCAGACGATGCGATGACATCATCCTGTTGTCCCCATGATACTACAAAAAGTCATGGTTGGGGAGGTGCTGATGCTCAATATAATGGGCGGGGCAGTGGGGTGGAAGGCAAGGAGGAAGATGCTGCTTGTAGAGCGTTCTCTGTAAGGCCCTCAGCGCTGGTCTAAAATAGCTTAGACTTAGGGATAGCCCAAAGGGTTTGTACATTTTACCTAGCCTTTGAAAAGGGATAGGTGGACAGCAGTAATAGCCAATATAAATGGCTAGTAATATTCAAGTATGTGCTGAGGCTTAGTAAAAAGGGATTTGTTGCTGTAACACATTTTAGCTTTGTAATTTTAAATAAGCAGCCGAGGGCTCAGAGCCTGTGTATGGGGTGGAGGAGGGCGGGAGAGGAGGCACACACTCTTCATTCCAAAATTAGAAGTTCTTCTAGGAAGTTGCAGAAAGAATCCAGGGCAAGCAATCAATTCGGACTCTGTTTATGCGGTATGTATTAATTACTTTCCACTGTGCATCTCTCTACTTTAAATAGTGATGGGCATGTTTGAAATCTATCACTTTATCAGAAGCTAGAACAAGAAATCTATTTTTAATATTTAGATATGCCAAGATGCCCTTCATATAGCCTTTCCAGCATGACCCTTATCACTGTGGGAAAGATGCTCAACAGTAGTTCTGACAGCTTATGTTTATATTGGGGACATGAAGATGGGAAACAAGAATTTACCCATCTTTTACTTACAGCACTTCTCAGATGATGTTCAGCATTGTCAGAAATATGGAATTATGTTTCTATCATGCTTATATGTGCCATTACTAGAGTGGCTAAAAATCAATGCTATTTTGTTATATTAAATCAATTTTTTTAAATCACATTTGTAAATTAAATATAGATTTTATAAATAAAATTGATTTAAAATTAAATGTGCAATTGTCAAGGCCTAAGGTTATTATACTCATTAAAATTAAATACAAAAATAATACTAAGCAGTACATTTTCTTCCAGTTTTTAAAGAAAGTTCCAGCAGTTCAGTTATTTGAGTTACTGGTTAAGTACCTGGAATGAGAGTTTGCTGAAGCACTAAACCAGCTTAGGATAATAGTTGCCTCTCTTCAAGGGCAGACAGAATATTTTCTTCATTTTAGTTTATTCAAGTAGTTCAATTCAAACCGAGGAACCAAATAGGAGTTAAAAACAGTAGGAATGCTTGTTTTCCTCCTTCAATCTATGATTAGTTAAAATTAGATAAGAGGAGTGTGCTACAAGTTCTAAAATCTTGAAGGACAGAGTGACTGGAAACAATCACAATTCACTAACTACAGATAATACTTCCTTAGTATAATAAATTAGTTTGTTTTAAATGCAACCTATGTTTTGATCAGAAAAACATTTATCAAAGATTATGTATCCAGCATATTTAAATGAAATGATTTAAAAAAAAATAAAATATCATTTTGCGCATTTTTAGTTCAATTGTCATCCATAAAATATTAATGTAGTAATGACTGATTCTTTCCCCATTTTCTTATGTAAGAAGTGTAAACATTAAGATTCTGAATAAATGTGCATTGATATTGTGTGTCATTCTCGTTAGCAAAATTAAGCACCAAATTAAGCATAAAGACATTTAATTGTAAAACATGTTTAATGGTTACTAACCAACAAGAATCATCCTCTCTATTTTCCTAAAGTACAAACACTCAACATGATTAAACTGTCAATTTATTTTCTGCTTCTTTAAATTAAAGTAAGTGAATAAAATCGCTTTGATTTAAATCAATCCATCTGGCTGTTTCCGCTCAACTTGGCTGTGCGCGTTTCATCAAGCAAAGCAGATGTTCCAGAGAGCACACCTGCAGTTAAGAAAGGTACATCCAGGCTGGAACGTTAGCACCTCAGTGTATACATACATCTACACTACAATAGAAGATCTGCAGCATGGCCCAGATCAACTGGCTCAGGCTGTGGAGCTATAAAATTGCTGTGTAGAATATTTAAGTTCAGACTGGAGCCTTGGCTCTGAAGCCCTGGGGTGGGGGAGTGGATCCTCAGAGACCAAGCTTCAGCCCAAGCCCCAATCCTACATTGCTGTTTTTTGGCCCCAAAAATCCAAGTTAATTGACCTGGGCTCTGAGACTCGGTGCTGCAAATCTTTTATTGCAGCCTCAGTACCCATAGCTTGAGCTTTGAAACTATGGACCATATTAAAAAATGTAATACTCATTATACCTATTCGCTAAGCCTAGCAGCTCTAACAGCATACGCATACGTTCTCTGCTATCATTGCTCTTGCAGCATTTGTTCAGTCTTTCACCTCTAGGAGTACAGCTTTCAAAGCACCCGTGGAGAAATTTATCTTTTGGTGGGTCAAAGAATTGCAACACCACTGCCAATATCAGTTCATGCCTCAAATCCATGAACTCTGATGATGTGATTCATGCTGCATAAAAGAGAAGGGGCTTTTTCCCGAGGCAAGTTGTTAGAGCTGGATTGTTGGGTATGAAATTGTACAATTCAACGTGCTTCACAGCCTCTGATTTTGGGGAGTGGGTGGGTCCCAACTGTTTTGTATCATTTGCATCTAACAACTGACAAGCATTATTTAATGTATGGTCCATTTTTCTTAAGTAGGTAACGTCAGTTGTATGACAATTGGCTTTGTTTATTTTAAGGTTGTTTTTTGTATTTTCCAACATGCTCTGCAGTCACTCATGATGTTAAATAGTAGAGCCTACCTAGACTATTCCAGGTACATCGGTGCACGCTTTCATGCAAGATACCCTGTTTAGCATGTGGGAGCATTGTGCAGTGAAATACTCTTGATGCTGATCATGTTCTGAAAGTAAATACTGGTTCTTAAGCAATGTATTAAAAGTGCAAGTCTTGGGCTTTTCAGGGTGATGTGGAAGTCTACATTGCTGATGCATGTAATCTGCGGAAGAATGTGTTTCCTGACCTCTCAGCAAAAGTTTTGTTCCTGAGGAAACTGAAGTGGAAATGTCCCTGTTCTGCCCCTTGGAGGGAGGCAGGCTCATTCTATGTCTCCTTTATCCTCTACCGCTGAAGAGCAATTGCAGTCTATTGGTTCTTCTTTCTATACTCAAGACAAATGCTTACTGTTATTATTGGTTTTATGTTTTTTCCACCTTCATCTTTTTATTTTCTGTAAGCAATAGCGTTTAGGAGTTACGTGCTCGGTAACTCTGTCTATGGCCTTTATTTGCACTTGTTTGTTCATTTATGTGCCATATGGATATTGCCTTTTTAAGTGTCAAGTCCATGTTCTGGAATAGCCTTTTATGTACTTTTCAGCTGCTGCATCTCAAGACTATTTGCTCTTTAATGAGGGAGACTTCATATTCCACATGCACAAGATTGGCTTTTTAACATTTTAAATCTGACAGACTCCTCTATTGTTTCCTTCTCCTTTCTACATCTTTACCTAGAAGAGTTTCTTGCTGGTTAGCTACCCTACCTTAGGACAATCCTCAAGATCTTATTCTTTTTGATAACTAGTTCTTACCCACTCCCTTCCCCAACTTAACTATGAAGTGCACTGTACAATGCTTCAGCAATAGCTACTAGGGATGTAGAAGAGTTGTCGATTAGTCAACTAACTGCATTTCCATCCCCTCCTTGCTGCCTCTGTATCAGAGGCAGGAGGGCAGGGAAGAGCAGTAGCCAGTGCTAGGGGTGGCTGGTTCCCCCCAGCACCATCTCCGTGGTGCCACTTACCCCCTGCTTTGTGCTGCGTCCTCTGTCAGAGGACTGAGGCTGCTTCGCCGCAGCAGCTCCTGTCCACGGGGGTCCCAATTCCTTACTGGGCCCCACGCAGAGAGGGGTTGTTGCCAGCTAGACAGGCAACCCAGCTCAGTCCCAGCTTGCGACAGGACCAAGCTCCGCTGTGGCTCTGCAATTTAAAAGGCAATAGGAACCGGACAGCCTGTCCCCGGACTCCTATTGCCTTTTAAATTGCAGCGCTGTAGTGAGGTTTGGTCCCAGCACAAGCCAGGACTGAGCCGGCTGCCTTCCCCTATCTACTAATAGAATAGTTGATAAAAATTCTATTGACTATTAGTAAAATAACCTCATTTTAACACCCCTAATAACTACTGTTGAAAGCAGTCCAATATTTTTTGGCTCCTCTTCCAGTTTAACTAGACCTTCTGACTTTCATACTGCTCAAATTGCCATTGGGACCTTTCTTCCAAGTTATTTCAGCTTTCCCCACAGGTTTTTAAGGCAGGTGAACAGAGCAGTCCCCTCCACTGGAAGGTTCAGGGCAGCCACCCCAGGCCCTATGCTTTGGGAGGCCCTGGCAGCAGGTGATGAGCCCACCCCCCATTCACCAGCGGCAGCAGGAACCATGGGAAGCAGAGCACCCTGGCTCCAACCCACTCTGCTTTCCTGGCAACACGGCTGGAAGCTGGACTCAGAGTAGCGCAGCAGGCTAGGGATGGGTCACCCTGCTTTCCACAGCCATGGTGAAGACGGGGAGGGAGGGAAGGGACCCCGCTAAAGGCACCCAGGCCACATCGCTTGAGGGAGCAGGTTTGGGGAAAGGGGTGCAATAGGGGTAAAGCAGGGGTGGGAAGAGACAGAGAAGAGGCAGAGCAGGGATGGGGCAGAATGGGGGGTTGTCCTAGGCCCCACAGCTCAAAGCGATGTTGACTGCAACGTGGTTATTTTTTCCCCTGGATTCAGTAGGAATCATCTTTCCATTTTTGGTCACATGCCATATTTCAGTTTTAGGGTAATGTTTATTCATTTAGGATAACTGAGGTCCTACTGTATCAGCTCTCTGTTTACTTAATTCTTTCTTGTTAATACATTTAGAAGAAATATTTTAAGTAAAACTGAGAATGGATACAGTAGAACCTCTGAGTTATAAATACCAGAGTTACGAACGGACCAACCACACACCTCATTTGGAAGTGCACAATCAGGCAGAAGCACAGACGTAAATAAAGCAAAGACAGCACAGCGTTAAACAAACTACTAAAAATAGGGAAAACAGCATTTTTCTTCTGCATCGTGAAGTTCAAAGCTGTATTAAAATCAATGTTCAGCTGTAAACTTTTGAAAGAGCCACCATAACATCATCTTCAGTGTTACAAACATTTCAGAGTTACCGACAACCTCCATTTCCGACATGTTTATCATGCTCAAGGTTTACTGTACTGTTATGGTCTAGGCTGGCTGTATCATCATCTTCAGTTCTGCAACCTGTTTCTGTCTCTGTGCCTAAGCAAGTCTGCAAGCAAAACAAACAGCATAACACCGTGTATGCAGTGAGGTAAATTTCCTCCAAGTTTAACTGTGGTATTTCTGAAACAACCACCAGAAGCCAAGGTAGCATCTCCTGTGCCCACCAGTCTCACCCATGAATAGTCTCTTAAGCTCCCACTGACAGAAAAGAGAAATACTCTCTCAACCAACCCTGGCCACAAGATTGGGATCTTCCAGTTCGGAGACAGAATCAAGGCTAAGAAAGCCAAGACAATAATTTTCACAGCAGGGCCGGCCCAAACCCTTTTGGCGCCCCGGCCTGGGCGCGCGGCACCGCCCCCGGGCACACGGCGCATGCGCGGGCCCACCCCCCAGGGCACGGGCCCGCCCCCAGGGCACACAGCGCATGCGTATGCCGGCCACGGCCACTGGCGCGCAGCCCAGGGCCTGCCCCCGGGGCACACGGCGCATGCGCTGCCCAGCTGCTGCAGGGCCCCGTGGCCGTGGGGAAAGGGCGCTGCTGGGCCGGCACCGCAGGGCCAGCGCTGCGGGAGCCGGGCGTGCGGCGCCTGATGGCAGCTGTAAGGGATGCCCTGAGCGGCTGCCCGGCTCGCACATGCCTCCATCCGGCCCTGGTTCACAGTGGGGAGCACTTTCCAGAGACACAGCACAATTCCACAAGTCAATCCAGAGAGCCAGAAGCAGATGTGCATCTAGTATATTTCTCCAACCCTGGTCTAGGGCTTACTGAGGGGACAAAATACACAATGAAGTACCAGCACCAGTAAACAATGCAAGTCCATAGTAAGGGTGTTAAATTGCGGTTATCTGGCTAATCGTGTAGTTGATACAATTTGTATCAACTACACGATTAGTGGATAAGAGGCCACTCTTCAGAGCCGCAGCAGGGGTAGCTCCCAAAGCCAACTGGCAGCTCTTACTACATTTAAAATGCAGAGGCGCAGCATCCCGGACCAGCGCAAGCCAAAAGTCCAGCAGCCCATTTGTAGTGACCAGGGCTGGCTGCAGGCAGGGGCTGCTCTGGCAGCAGCCCCTGCCCACAGCCAGCCCTGGCCACAGTGAACGGAGGCTGCTTGATGGCAGCAGCCCCTATCGTCTAGGGGGCCGGGGGGAGGGGGGGGTCCAGCCTTGGCCTGCTGTGGGCAGAGGCTGCTTTTAAACAACCTTCCCTATTTCTCCCCCCTTCTCCCCGCCCTCCTCCCCCCCCCCCCCCCCGGCTGTCTCTGATAGAGGCAGCGGGCAGTACTGCGGAGAAGGTGCAGGGGAGAACTGGCTTTTAAGCTGGCTCCCCCCAGAACTGGCTCCTGTTCCCTCTCCCCTTTCTGCCTCATACAGAGGCAGCAGGGGGAAGGGGGGGGGGAAGCAAATAATCGATACTCCACTCAACTACCCAAAAAGCTTATGCTTGTAGAGTAGTCGACTACTCGCTAACATCCCTAGTCCACAGCAGCTCAGCCAAAGACACAGCTTGACACTGGCAGACGAATTTCATTTCAACTGAGTGCTCAAAGTGTAGCAACTAGACTAGGGCATCTAGGCTTTGTCTCTGTTCTGAGAGTTTCATCTCCCCAGGGAAAGATTCGAGAAGGTTTTGCTTTCTATGCTACCTTCCCTGATTCAGAGTTCACTTATGCACAAAAACCTGCTAAATCAAATGCTGAGAGTGCCCCTGTTGGTGCTGGTAACTCCTTGCGACAGCGTTTCTCCTGTCGACCTCCCACTGTGGGGCTGCCCCAGAAAAACCAATGGAAGGTACATCGACTAGCTATGCAATTCATGTAGCTGCAGTTGCATACCTTGCATAGATTTTCTCCGTCAATGTAGACCTGGCCAAAGATTGTGCCTGTCCAGAGCTATTTTTCATGCCCACCACTACTGCCTCCTGTTGTTAATTAAGATGAGTCCAAAGATACCACAACACCTTGGCTTCTTGCAGAATACAGCATTATTTATTATCCTGGGTTAAAGCAATTTATAGAGATCATCCCTACACAAGCATGGCTCCTACTTCTCATTTTACAAAGGTAGACAGACAGCTGCTTTCAGTGCTACCAGGAAAGGCTCAAGAAAAGAAATGCAGAGAGGCTTCAATTTAAAGTTACCGTTGTACCGACAAATTGGAAAAGAAAGCATATGTACTAAGATTCATTGTTTTACCTCACATTCAAATAACTACTACCAAGGGAAAAAAAAGATTGAGATGTGAAGATAGCCCGAATAGGGGTAACCTCTTACAGCACTTGTTTACCTTTTCCTACTGCACAGTAGGGATGTAAGTATTCGACTAACTGATAAACCTAGGCTTACCTGCCCCCCACCTACACCCCCGTCAGAGGCAGCAGGCAGGGGGTGGGGATGAAGGAGACTGCCCACGGTGGGCCCAGGGTCGCCATGGGCAGAGGCTGTTTTGCATCCCACAGAGCAGCCTCTGTCTGTGGCAGCCTGGTCTGCCGCCCCCCTCCCCCCTTCCATGGAGAGGCGCTGCTGGACCTGGCACAAGCTAGGACTGAGCAAACCTGGCTCATTCCCGATTCACACTGGGTCTGGGACCTATCCCCATTGCGGCTGTGCAGTTTAAATCTAGTTGGAGCCAGGCTGCGTGCCCACCTGGCTCCTACTACAGTTAAACTGCAGAGCCACAGTGGGGGTAGTTCCTGGACCAGGCGTGAGTCAGGACTGAGCACCTTCCCTTATCAACTAATTCTGTAGTTCATTAAAATTTTTATCAACTACATGACTGATAAAATACCTGCTTCTTAACATCCCCACTGCACAGATAAGCTGGGCACATGGAGAACGCGTCCCACGTTGCTATATGGCTTTTCCTGCAGAAGTTTCCACAATCAACAGAAAAGGGCAACCTTTCTGAGAACTGATCCACACGACTGCTTACGGGATTCTTCCTGACTGTAATAAGAGCTGCTGCCTCCGCCTGACATTCAGATCTGGGGGAATTAAGAAATGGATTTGTAGACTTCCACAGGCTCCCAGGTACTATGGGAAAACAAATAATATCCATGCATCCATCTCCGAACCACTGCCAAAGAAGTGAACTGGAATTTTGCCTCTGACTTCAACAGGAGCAGGAGCTGTCTTACCACAAGCTTACACAGAAATTCATAGGTTTATACTTTACACACACACCTTATTTTATGCAGATGGGAGACAATGAAATGGCAAATGGATTTCAGCTGCTTTTTGTTCCTTTTAAAGGAAGACACATTCCCAATCAATTAAAAAACAAAGTCAAAGGGGAAAAATCCACAAGAAAACATTTGATTGTTCTCTGGTCTAAATTCCATGATCAAATCATAAACACAGAAGTTTTGATCTGCAGCCACTTGTTGCATCTAGTCTAGTTCCTACCGATTAGGACTGAAGGCAGGGGTGGGAAATAATTTTTGCAGGAGGGCCACTTCAATTTTTGTACCTGGTCATCAGCCAGTCCCCCCTCCCCCGGAAGAGGGAAGGCCATGGTAGAAGGGGCGGGGCTAGGAACTAGCCTCCTCCCAGAGTTGTCTGAGGCTGGAGGCTTTGAATTAGTAACACAGTGAAGGGCTTGCAACTCCCACCCCTGCCGCTACACCCTGTTGCCTAGCAGTTACCTGCAGCTATTTAGAAAGTTCACAGCTCTGGCCCCTTTGAGGTAGTGCTCCGACCGTGAGCCATTTAAACAGGATCCTCCTGCCTGAGCCACCACCTGGAAATTCGGTGGCATGAGCAGCGGGATATAAATAGAAAGCAGCCAGATGCAGTCCACGGGCCAGATCAAACTGTTAGGCGGGCCGGATCTGGCCCCTGGACTGCACCCCAGGCCAATCACTGGGGGGAAATGCATAAGAAGTCTCCTGGCCCTGCCCCTTCTGCCAGAGGCCCTGCCCCTTTGGGGGTGGCCCAGGGCCACTTCAGAAATTTCTGAAGTGGCCCCCTTTTAAAAATTATTGCCCACCCCTGCTCTAGAGGGATTTGTTAATGAGACTAAAACTCTCAGTTGCTGCAAGTCAGGATGGTTCTTCTCTGTAAATACATCTGTGCTCTAGAGACTTTACACTGGTGACATGCTTGGTGCTGCTGGACTGACGCATATTGAACTGACACAGCCACCATGCCAAAAAACCCACCACGCTTATCGGCACTGTCAAATCCAGAAGTGTTAATAGGACAAGGCAAGGAATAAAAGAGCTTCACTACCCCCAGAAGGGAGACCGAGCCAGGGAGGGGATGCACAAGAATGCACAAGGTAGATGTTCTCCCAACACTGACTTGTCACTAGTGGCATGTTTTAAAAAAAAGTTTATTACAGCCTCACAGACGCAAGGCAGATGTGAAGTATTGTCCACATTCCATAGATGGAGAAATGCATACCAAAAAGCTAAGCAACCAGGCCAAGCTCACACAGGAAGTATGTGGCACAGCTGGGAATAAAACTGCAGCTTGGCTGCTGAATCTGCTGTTAGTAACTCTTCCAGGGAGGGGGAAAAAAATGCACAAAACAGGCTTTTCTTCCTGAAGCTGCTCCCATCTACCAGTGACAACCCACTGACAAGTTGCCTGGATAGAAGGGTCCAGCCCAGATTCTTTTCAGACATCAGCTCTACTTCAGCCCTAGTAATACTACAGAACACACTCTGCCCTGCCTTTTTCCATTTCCATTCCCCCACACAGCATGCCACCCTGGCCACCTGTCTGACTTGGCTGCTCACTGGGAGAAGCGGACATCTGGGAGGAAAGGAGGATGTCACCAAAGCGAACAAACCTTTTCCCAGACCTCCCAGCCACTGGATGTTGTGTTGTGCCATTAGATCTGAGAATGTTGTCCTGGGCTACACTTCAGTTTCTCTGAGCTGAAACCTACACCCATCCATATATTCTTTGCATGTGGCTTTTCAATACCTCTTCACGTTCCCATCTCTCTGTCTCAGATTATCCTGTGCCTGACCAGTCCTCTATCCAAGAGAAAACCTGTTTGTCATGGCTGTAAATCTCAAATGCTTTGAATCTCCTTTGGGAGAGGAAGGCTTCCTTGAAGCTGTGGAGTGCCTCAATAAGAAGCTTCTATAGCAGAGGTGGGGAACCTAAGGCCCAGGGGCTGGATGTGGCCCCTGGCTTGCCTGGATCTGACCCCTGTGGCTTGGGGCGCTCCCTCCCCCCCATATTAGGGAGCCTGGACTGGCACTCCAGACCCTCCCCTGCCCCCGCAATCCCTCCGCAGAGCTAGAGTGCACAAAATCTATTGGCTTGGGTCCCCCTAGGCTCTGGTGTGCAAGGGAATTGTGGGGAATGTCTTTCTCCTCTACAGTCAGGGGCTACCTCAGCGAGGGTTTGTTTGGGGTTTTTTTTTTTTTTTGCTTCTCACTTGTGTGCAACACCTGAATGATTGTTCTGCAGGTGAGTGGCTCCTGACCCAAAAGAGATTCCCCTCCTCTGTTCTATAGAAACCCCTATATATATTCCCTTCAGTGTACTGTCTTCAAGTATACTGTATGGCCTACCCACACAAAGTTGGTGCAATGCCCAGGGTTCCTCACCACCAAAGTAGGTGTCACAGGGAGGCAACTTTGTTCTGGGATTCTTCTTGCTTCTTAGCGTGCATACTGGAAAAGAGAGGAGAGTGCTTCTGGCTGGTGTTGCCGGAGCAGCGTAGGCAGAAGTTGTCAAAGGAAATTACAGAGGCTTGCTTGGTCGCCTGGCTGGAGACCATAACAAACATTTTAGTAAAATCTGAATTGAATAAATATTGGGTAAATCTCCAAGGGCGAGCACTGCACAGAAGCCTATATTTTGAATTGCATTTCCCTTCACAGCAGGATTTTTTTTATATTTGTGCATAAAATTTGCAACAGACTTCTCTAGGTGGTTGCACAGCTTACTCTCCGTTTCTTTAAATATGCAAAAAAAACCCCTCTCCATCGCTATGGCAGTGCACGTCAGTCCTGACCTGCAACACTGCTGTTGGTCTGCTCACAAGCCCAACATGTTGCTCTAACATACAGAGTCTTTCCTGCAACATCCCCCTGGTGTTCAGTCCCTCAACTCTACCTGTGCCTCTCAGTACTGAATAAAAGACTGATAGAATACCAGTCTCTGGGGAGGCTTATGTTTCTTAAGATTGGAGTGGAACAGCAACTTATAACCAAGGGTCGATAAGATAAATGTGACTATAAGGGTTTCTACACTTCCATACAACCCCAATTGATGGGGAAAGGCTACTGCCCCTCTTGGTGTGGAGCAGCTGCTTCATTTTAATTCTTAAAATCGTCTGTTCTGGGGTAGGCGATCTTCAGTGATCACACAGCTTTTGCTTGTTTGAAAGCTTCTTGAAAATATACAGCGATGGGGAATAAGGGAGTGTGCTTTCTTCACGTCTTTAGTAAATGTGTGATGAAAGAACAGTGTGTGTCGGGGGAGAGGCAGTTACTCCTTGATCTTTGTGCCCTATAAATGATTAATATTGGTAATCCCATCCTTCCCCCAACCCCTCTTAACACTCTCTTTTTTGGCAGGGGGGTAGTAGTTACATAGTGGTTTCCTTTGTGAGAGCTGCTTTTTGCCTAGGAAATTTGCTCTTGCTTTCCTTTTATTATTCACTTTATTTTCACAGTACTCCAGATCCCCAGTGGATGTTTCTAGTAGTCCTTCACATCCCTAGTCAACTATCTGATAAGCAAATGCTACTTTATTTTCACAGTACTCCAGATCCCCAGTGGATGTTTCTAGTAGTCCTTCACATCCCTAGTCAACTATCTGATAAGCAAATGCTAACTGGATAGTCAACAGGATAGTCCAGTGTTTCTCAACCAGTGGTATGAGTACCCTTAGGGATACTTGAGAGAAGTCTGGGGGATACGTCAACACAACTGAAATTTGGAGAGAACTGAATTTTTGTTTTAAGTTTTACAGTGCTTTATTATTTTTGTACTTTTTACACCCAAATATTTCATTACCTGCCCGGCTACTATTAAATTGTTTAAATAAATATGTTGCAATGGTAGAAAAAAATTGTGTGTCTGAAAACTGTAGGTTCTGGGGGTACTTAATTTTTTTTTTTTTTTAAAGGGGGTACTTTATTTAAAAAAAAAAAAAAAAAGGTTGAGAAACACTGGGATAGTCAACTAGTCACTCCCCCCCGCCCCCTCCTTGCTGCCTCTATCTGATAGAGGCAGCAAAGGGGGGGGGGGAGAGAAGAGAGAGAAGAAAAAGGAGGTACTTCACTGAGGCAGCGCCACACGGAGCCTGGGGTCAGCTGCTCCGTGTGGCACTGCCACTTTGAATACCACAGGGAGCCCAGCGTTGGGCTCCTTGCAGCATTTCTAAGCTGGCGCACCGCAGGGACCCCGGGATCAGCTAGGACTCACCAGCTGACCCTGGGCTTTGGCGCTTTTGCCTTTGAAGCCTAGCAACAGCCCTAGGGCTGTTGCTAGGCTTCAAAGGCGGAGGCGCTCTATCAACTAATCAAATAGTCAATGCAAAAATGCATTGACTACTCAATTAGTCAGTTACCCAATACTTAGCATCCTTAGTTTCTAGTCTCCCCTTAAAGGGGAAGAAGGTTTCATGTCTATGTATTCTCTCTGGCATGTGTATGACCTTTCCTTACTTTCTTCTCATGACAACTCTGCAATTGTGTTCCAGGGGTAATTTCCCTTGCAGCAGACTCCCTAGCCTGAGCACACCAGGCCTTGGAACACATTTCTTCCAAATGGTGCCTAGTAGAGCTATTGTTAAGTGGGGCCTTTGCTACTATCTCATTACTGCAGTGGTTCCCAACCTTTTGTCCACACCCCTCCTTTACCTGGTCTGCCCACCTCTCCCTTCCCCCTGTGCCCCTGAGAAACAGTCAGATGCTGCAGTTGAGGTAGGTGGGGGCTGAGGCTGGAATGGGGCTGAGGACAGAACCAGGCTGGATGGCACTACCTCCCAGTGATCCATGGAGGCTGGCCAAGGCTCTACTGGGCCCTGTGAATGTTCCTCTGTGCCCCTGTCATGATCATGAGGGTTAGCCAGCAGCCTGGGAACTAAGGGGTTAACCTTACCTAAGTCAGGTAGATTCAGCCAATAGGAATGTAGGTAGGAATTTCAAACTAGGACAAAGGAATTTTGGGGTTTCCCTCCTTTGTTTCTGGGGTAGTGTTTCTCTCCGGCTACTGAGGGAGTCAGACAGAATGTCTCCCTCCAAGAATAGACTCTTCAGTCTTCTGTAAGTAGGGTAAACTTTAGATAAATCCATTAGGTTTTACTGTTTTATGGTTTGGGAAATGGGATCTGATGTCTGTGCATTTAAAATGGGTTTTGCTCTCCTTTGTAACTAAACTCCTGGCCCATGGTGGGTTTCCTCTCCATGAGTATATTATTTTGTGACTTTTCCATCTAGTCACTATGCTTCCAACAGGAATATTGTGGTGATAATAAAAGTTCTCTCTCTTTTCTTTTTATTAACCTGGCATTGGTTAATTTGTGTGTCCTGGTTTGTACTTCAGGGGTGAGATATCCCAAGTAGTCTCTCCCTGGTTTCTTTATCGTTACTTGGGTGGTGGCAGTGGATTTTATCCCCAAAATCTAGCGTTTTAAGATTCTGGGGGGAAGTTTTATACCAAAACCTAGTAGATAAGGTTTTGGGGTACTTTTGCTGGCCCCCACTTCTGCATTTATCGTGCCACAGTGGGGAAGGAGCCCTTTCTGGGGGGCATGCCCCACAGACTGGGGACCACTGAATTAGTGGGTTTTAAGTTGTCACCTTGGCCTAGATCTGGTTAAAATGCAGTACAGTAGGGGTTTTAAATGACTAAGCAGCTATGGCCTATCAAATAACAAATATTTAGCAGAGATGGGCACTTATTTTTCCTAGCTTCTAATCATGATGCTCTGGTCATATGGCATATGAGCCCAAAGCCCTCAGAGAAGGAAGTACCTGGAAAGGGGAGGATGAGACCAAAAAAAAAAAAAAAAAAAATAACAACACAACACACGCACACACACACACCATGGTAGAACTTAGGCATGTAAGTGACTAGTCAACTATCCAATAAGCAAAAGCTTACTGAATAGTCAACTAGTCCCTCAGCTAGTCACTTCTCCCCCTCCCCCGCTGCCACTATCAGAGGCCGGGGGCGGGGTAGAGGAGGGAGCCAGCTTAAAAGCTGGTTCACCTCAGCACCACCTCCACGGGGGGCAGGGGGTAGCAGGGACTAGGCATGAGCTGGGAATCAGCTGTCTCCGCTCACGCAGGGTCCCCACTGCTGCACTTCAGCATTTTCAATGTATTAAGAGACTACTGGCTCTTAATACATTTAATAGGCCCGGGAGATAAGCGGGGGAGCAGCAGAGTGGTTATCGACTAGTCGATTAAAAATGAGGTAGACTGCACCAAGTCAGAAATAAAAGCCAGAAATGTCACAAAGGCATGAATAAAAGAATTGGACTCATTTCTCCCTCATCCTAGCAGCTGGACTTGGGTCATGTGTCTCAAGAACCATAAAAGGACATGGACTTACTGCAGCTCTTGAGGTAGTTATGGATTTAAAAGATCTGTAGATACCCTATATGGCTATAGCAGCAATTTTGTTTTGAAGTGTTCCCTCAGACTAACAAGTTGGATGTCTTAATGTGTGTGGGGGGCAGCACCTTTCATTTAAAACCACTCTTTTTCAGGCTATAATTCCTTTCCTCATGCTGGATTCACAGTCAGTATTTAGAGTTGGAAGAGAATCCATTACGTCCGTGCCTCTCCCTGCTCCCCTACAAAACCAGCATAGGCTGGTTCCTTCTAACATGCTCCCAGGGCTCTGACCAGAGTTTACATTACTCAAGCTTTGGAATTATCTGGTAGAGGTGGTGGGAGTCCCACTGCTTAACAGATCTCACTGGTATCAAGTTTTCCCTGATACCGAGCTTCAGAGATTCTGTTAATCAGTCCCACCATTTTTAATTAGGGATGTAAAAATTAGTTTAAAAAGGTAACCGTGTAACTGTTAAAATCCTAGCACGCTATGGTCTCTGCAGTATAAAGCTTAAATAAGCTGCAGAGCCCGCAGCAAAGCCTCTCCAGGAGTGGGGCCACCAGCCCCTACCAGCCTTACTCCCAGGGAGGCTTCGCTGCCATAGTGAAGCCGCTTCTGCGGGAGCAGAGACAGCAAGGGTTTCGCTGCAGGCTCTGTAGCTGGCTTCTCGGGAGCTGGACTGGCAACCCCTGCCAGCCCTGCTCCCGGGAAGGCATTGTGTTATCTGTGGCAAGGGGAGCTGATCTGGGCCTGCCACAGACAGGGGCTACTCTGGACAGCTGAAGCAGCTCTTGCCTGCGGTGGGCCCCGCAGAGCAGGAGCAGTCTCCTACCCCAGTGGAGCAAGGAGCTGCTTCAACCCCTACAAGTTAACTGAAATCTGTAAGCATTTCTCAATCAGGAGGATACTGACTGGTAAACCAGTTAACCTTTCACATCCCTATTTCTAATATCTCCCCCTATGGGCCACCCTTATTACACCTTTGAAGTACTGTCACATGGTGTTTAGACAAGCCATTTCTTTCCTAAATCATTCCCCTCCTGCCCCCACAAGGCATATTTATTGCTCTTCTCAGAATATATTCCTTCCGGTATATTGATATCTTCCTGGTACTGTGATGCCCAAAACAGAGCAGTTCGTATTTGCTGTCAAACAAAATTCGGAACAAAAGTCACATTCAGGAACTGAGACCAAAGTTCTGGTTCATATTTCCCTTTGAGTCAATTTTCAGGACTCAAATCCATTATATCAAGCTCATTTGGATGCTTTCTGCAGTATCTCTGCTAAAAAACCTGTGGGTCCCCTAGACGATCGAACTATAAAAGGCGCAATCAAGGACGATAAAGCCATTGCGGAGAAACTAAATGATTTCTTTGCTTCAGTCTTCACGGCTGAGGACGTTGGGGAGATTCCCAAATCTGCACCGTCCTTTGTGGGTGATGAATCTGAGGAACTGTCCCGGATTGAAGTGTCATTAGAGGAGGTTTTGGAACAAATAGAAAAACTTAATGTTAACAAATCTCCGGGACCGGATGGCATTCATCCAAGGGTTCTAAAAACTCAAATGGGAAACTGCTGAACTATTATCTGTGGTTTGTAACCTATCCCTTAAATCGGCTTCCGTACCTAATGACTGGAAGGTAGCCAATGTGACACCAATATTTAAAAAGGGCTCTAGAGGCGATCCTGGCAATTACAGACCGGTAAGTCTAACTTCAGTACCGGGCAAATTAGTCGAAACAATAGTAAAGGATAAAATTGTGAAGCATGTAGAAGAACATAATTTGTTGGACAAAAGTCAACATGGTTTCTGTAAAGGGAAAACATGTCTCACTAATCTATTAGAGTTCTTTGAAGGGGTTAACAAACACGCGGACAAGGGGGATCCAGTAGATATAGTATACTTAGATTTTCAGAAAGCCTTTGACAAGGTCCCTCACCAAAGGCTCTTGTGTAAATTACATGGCCATGGGATAAGAGGGAAGGTCCTTTCTTGGATTGAGAACTGGTTAAAAGACAGGAAACAAAGGGTAGGAATAAATGGTAAATTTTCAGAATGGAGAGGGGTAACTAGTGGTGTCCCCCAAGAGTCGGTCCTACGACCAATCCTGTTCAACTTATTCATAAATGATCTGGAGAAAGGGGTAAGCAGTGAGGTGGTCAAGTTTGCAGATGATACCAAACTGTTTAGGATAGTCAAGACAGAAGCAGACTGTGAGGGACGCCAAGAAGATCTCACCAAACTGAGTGACTGGGCAACAAAATGGCAAATGAAATTTAATGTGGATAAGTGTAAAGTAATGCACATCGGGAAAAATAACCCCAACTATACGTACAGTATGATGGGGGCTAATTTGGCTATGACAAATCAGGAAAGAGATCTTGGAGTTATCGTGGACAGTTCTCTGAAAACTTCCACGCAGTGTGCAGCGGCGGTCAAAAAGGCAAATAGGATGCTAGGAATTATTAAGAAAGGGATAGAAAATAAGACCCAGAATATCTTACTGCCCCTGTATAAAACTATGGTACGCCCACATCTTGAATACTGTGTACAGATGTGGTCTCCTCACCTCAAAAAAGATATTTTGGCTTTGGAAAGGGTTCAGAAAAGGGCAACTAAAATGATTAGGGGTTTGGAACGGGTCCCATATGAGGAGAGGTTAAAGCGACTGGGACTTTTCAGTTTAGAAAAGAGGAGACTGAGGGGGGATATGATAGAGGTATATAAAATCATGAGTGGTGTGGAGAGGGCCGATAAAGAAAAGTTATTTATTAGTTCCCTAAATAGAAGAACTAGAGGACACCAAATGAAATTAATGGGTAGCAGGTTTAAAACTAATAAAAGAAAGTATTTCTTCACACAGCGTGTAGTCAACCTGTGGAACTCCTTGCCAGAGGAGGCTGTGAAGGCTAGGACTATAATAGAGTTTAAAGAGAAGCTAGATAATTTCATGGAGGTTAGGTCCATAAAAGGCTATTAGCCAGGGGATAAAATGGTGTCCTTGGCCTCTGTTTGTCAGAGGCTGGAGAGGGATGGCAGGAGACAAATCGCTTGATCACTGTCTTCGGTCCACCCTCTCTGGGGTACCTGGTGCTGGCCACTGTCGGCAGACAGGATCCTGGGCTAGATGGACCTTTGGTCTGACCCAGTACGGCCAATCTTATGTTCTTATCTCAGCTAATATAGCTAGTATGCATTTATGAATGCTTCCCGTGCAGCTAATACACACACACCTTTCCCCAAACAACTCCTATGGACAAAAGATAAGCCAAAGATTAGGGCAGATTGCACCACCTAGTTTTGTGAGTCAGATCCCAAAAGGAAAGCACAAAAAAAACCTAGTTAATGCTGGGGAGGCCTTTAACCACCACACATGGGTGCCAGAGGAAGCATTCCATAGCAGTAATTCAATAGGCACTCCTCTCTGAGTCAGTACTAACCCAAACCTTAAGTAGAGTACTGGGTGCTTCAGAAAAAGGATGTTTCTGTGATTTAAGATCCTGGCATTTAGTCAGCCCCCACTCCCACTTCCTCAACATAAAAGGGTCAAACTCAAGAATCCTGGTGAGATGCCAAGTTGGGTTATTACAAGCTGCCTCCTCTTTCAGTTTCCTAAAGGCAGAGCTGTCCCATCCAGAAGACGGTTTGGGCCAACCACCCCCAACCCTGCGTTTTTGGGGCCCTGCCACCCCAACTGTCCCATGGACTGGCAGGACCCAGGGATTACGGTGAGCCTGGCACAGTGGCATCAGGGATTACCCCCACACACACTCACCACATGGGCAGCGGGAGCCGGAGAGGCTCAGCAGCTTGCTCCACCCCACAGCCCTCTCCTAGCCTGGTGCACTGGGCTTCTTAGCAGCAGCAGAAAGTGCCATGGTTCCAGGGCACTCTGCTTCCTGCCGCTACACAGAAGTAGGGCACAGCGAGCCAGGAGGGTAGCGCAGTGGGGCAGGGCAGGCTGCCGTGTCACTCCAGCTCCTGCTAGATGCATTAATAGTGGAGGAGGGGTGTGATCCTTGCTGCTGCAGCACCAGAGCCGGTTTACATTACAGCTAGGGGTGAGGAAAAAGTTTAGGACAGTCTAAAGAGGGATCTGGAAGGTAGGCAAAGGGGTCATCCCATGAGAGGAAGAGGAGGATTTAAAAATTTAAAGTGGGAATGAAAGGGGCACAACGATAAAGGCTAATGAGAGAAACAGGAAGCGGTTAACACAACAAAACAAGTAGCCGGGTTAGTTTACATTCCAATAGGAACACAGATTTATACACCCGTACTGGCCAAACCACCTCCCAAGCACTGTTTACATTACATCCAGCCTCACAAAAAAGTCCACCCTCCCAACTCATGGGAGGACCAGATACTGGGGAGGAGGGGGAACTTCTACCATCAGTCACCAAACTAAAGGGCAGCAAATAGGTTGTGTGCCTTAACTGAAATGAATTTTCAAAAGCAAGCCTAGTTCCATTCCTTCCCCAACCCCCAGTTCCTAGAGACAAAACTTGTTGGGGCAGGGACTTGTCTCCCGAGGTATCTAGATTAGAACACTGTGTATACTCTGGGCACTATATAAACAAACAAAGACAATGGCTTTCTGAGATGGCCTTGTCTCAAGGGAAGTTTTGCCTGGGCTTGTGCCAGCAAGTTAGAGTCTCTTTGCTTTGGCTGGCTACTCAAGGGAAGAAGCTTTAAAAAGATTCTTCTCTGAAGGAGTCGACCTGCTCCCATCCTAGCATCCAACATGGGAGAGGACCTGTGAGAAATACAAGGCAAGGGAGAGCAAAGCGGGGAAGGGAGTAGAACAAGAAATTGGGTGAAAGACTGAACAGAACAAAGAGCGAAAAACAAGATGAAAACTTTAAGGTTAGAAATTTTGGGTTCAGTTTTGGTGCTCTCGTACTTTGCATCAGCAAGGACTACCTAAAAAGAGCATCCACTAAGCCTTCAAGGAAGGGAACTAGTTTATGTTCCACCAGAGCTTTTGGTGTGAAACATTACCCTCCATCAACACATTCTCACCCTGCTTTTCCAAAAAATTCCCACCCCTGCTTTTGATAGGTTCTTCTCTCTTTTTTTGCGTGGGTTCCAAATAGCACCTCAACTATTTGAATGGAGAAGCAAATTGTGTGGACAAGTTCTCTCCTTAGGTGAAATCGGTCACCTTTTGCTAGGTTTCCCCCTCCTCTCCAGTTCCTCCTTCTGCGCTTCAACACTGGCCCAAACTTCTTTCTGGCCCAAGAAAGCTAAATATGTTGCCAAAGCTTCCAAGTAGGCTACAGCTATGGGGAAAAGGAGTATGTGAGATCCTCTCTCCATGTTACTTCTCCAGTATATTCAACCCGAATGCTGACAAGGCAACCAGCTACGGTGGTAAACATCTAGATTAGCTTTATTAACATTAAAGAAGAGCGTGATGTGGGGATACAGCAACTTTCCTTAAATGCTGCTGCTGTTACATACTCTAGATTAGAGGTAACTATCTACCACAGCCCCATGACATGATTCCCTATATAGGCCAGTGATGCTGAAAAGGATCAGATGAGTCATAATGGCTCCATGTGACCTACGGGTTACAGAGCTCACAACGCAGTATGGGTTCGTCTACACAGCACCGTAGGTTGAAATAAGATACATGATTTGAGCTACGCAAATTGTGTATCTTATTTTGAGGTTATTTCAAAATAGCTTATTTTGAAGTTTGGCATGGTCTACACCACATTTATTTTGAAATACAACGTTATTCCGAAACATCCCTTACCTCCTCCTGAAATGAGGTTTACAGGGACATCGGAATTGCAAGCCCATTATATTTTGAAATAACAGGTGCACTCAAAAAACATGGAATAGCTATTTTGGGATACCGCCGGTATCCCAAAACAGCGTTGCAGTGTAGACGTAGCCTATAGGAGCTATTCTCCACTAGGAATAGGGTGATATAAAGAGAAGATACAGAGAGAAGCATGTTTGCACCGAATCAGCCTGGGCTCTGTAACACTAAACAGCAAGAAGTAAAATCAATTTCAGCAGGAATTAGAGAAAAAAAAAATCTGACTATTAAGACCCTCCCCTACCTCCACTCCACCTCACTGACACACTACCTCTAACCCTTTGAAAAGTGTATTTTACAATAGAAGGCAAAATGCCAACCTTGACAATACAAATATTTCACACTTATACCTTTCAGTCAAGAACCCCCAAAGCACCCTTAATCATTAAGTTGTGAGGCATTATCCACCCTTAATCATTAAGTTGCCAGGCATTTCCACATTTTAGTGAAATTGAAGCAAAGGTGAAGTGACTTGCCTAAAATCAAGGGGAGCAAGGAATATAATCCAGGAGTCTTCTTCACGCTCACTCTAACCACTGGACGGTGTTTCAGGCACTTAGGGTTGCCAAACCTTCCAGGACAGTCTTGGAGCCTCCAGGAATTAAAGATTTTTTTTTTCAAATTAAAGATTATGTCGTGATGAAACTCCCAGGTGTACACCCAACCAAAACTGGCGAAGGTAGGTAACACACGTTAGTGGTTCTCTGATGTTGTTCACAGACAGATGGCAACCAACAGGAGTGCTGGCAGATTGTACAGTGCTGGCTGTTCCTTGTTTCCAGCTGCTTCCACAGATGTTTAAATTGAAAAGACCTTTTGCACCTGTAAAAGGTGACAAGGAGCCAGCCTCCACCAGGGGATTTATGCTGCACAGGAGAAAAGGAGACCAACTTCCAGAGGAACAGTCGAACAAGGCAGGCTAACCAGAAAGTGAAAAAGAAGCACAGGGCAGAGAAATGTAAAGGGTAGAAGGGTGAGAAATGGGAACATAAGGGGCAGGCTGGGGAGATGAAGCAATAAGAAAGTGGAAAAAGAACATGCTATTTCTTCTGCAAGAAAACCCCATATTAAGGAGAGCTAAATATACTCAGAAACCTTTCTACTAAATTTTTTTCCTGCTAAGCAATTGCCATAGTTACTATAAGAAAGGTGCATAAAATTGTAAATGGAATCATAACTAGAAGAGAAGATGGCCCAAGGATTTATAGAGATGGGAGGAGGGAAAAGGTGGCAAGGAAACAGATACAGTCTACAAAATACTTTATTAAGATGCGGTGCACAATGAAAGTGTGGAAGAAAAACTGGAGCAGGCATGCAGCTGGGTTCTTCGGGGAGAGCCACATACTATTTAGTGTTAATTGCTTAGTTCTGAGATGGGCCAAGCTGCTCAAGATAGTTAAGAACAAAGCAGACTGTGAAGAACTTCAAAAAGATCTCACCAAACTAAGTGACTGGGCAACAAAATGGCAAATGAAATTTAATGTGGATAAATGTAAAGTAATGCACATTGGACAAAATAATCCCAGCTATACATACACAATATGATGGGGACTAATTTGGCTACAACTACTCAAGAGAGATCTTGGAGTCATTATGGATAGTTCTCTGAAAACATCCACGCAGTGTGCAGCAGCAGTCAAAAAAGCAAATAGAATGTTAGGAATCATTAAAAAGGGATAAAGAATAAGACAGAAAATATCTTATTGCATCTATATAAAACCATGGTAGACACCCACATCTTGAATATTGTGTACAGATATGGTTGCCTCATCTCAAAAAAGATATATTGGTATTGGAAAAGGTTCAGAAAAGGGCAGCAAAAATGATTAGGGGTTTGGAATGGGTCCCATATGAAGAAAGATTATAAAGACTTGGACTTTTCATCTTAGAAAAGAGGAGACTAGGGGGGATATGATAGAGGTCTATAAAATCATGACTGGTGTGGAAAAAGTGAATAAGGGAAAGTTATTTACTTATTCCCACAATATAAGAACTAGGGGTCACCAAATGAAATTAATAAGCAGCAGGTTTAAAACAAAAGGAAGTTTTTCTTCGCTCAGCGTCAACCTGTGGAACTCTTTGCCAGAGGATCCACTGAAGGCTAGAACTTTAACAGGGTTCAAAAAAGAGCTAGATAGATTCATGGAAGTTAGGTCCATCAATGGCTATTAGCCAGGATGGGTAGGAACAGTATTCCTAGTGTAACTGCCACTGGGTGGATTTGAACCTTGGGCCTCTGAAGCTTAGTATAGAAGCCTCTATCCTTTGAGCTAAAAACCAGCTGGCTCTCAAGCCCATGCTATAGAGGTGTCTCTTGTTCTTATCTGTTGCTGTGGTCTAAGTGCCACTGCATGGGACAGTGAACCACATTAGATGTGTGGGTTACACTAGCCTCTGTTTCTCTGGAGGTGGGTGACAGGGGAGGAATCACATGAGGCTTACCTGTTGTGATCCCTCCCTCTGGGGCATCCACCAACAGTGGCCAATACTAGACAGGATACTGGGCTAGATGGACCTTTGGTGTTCTTATACCTGAAAAATCCAATTGGCCACTCACCCAGAGCAAGGGCCATTAGCTTCCACAGTCTAAGTTCCCTATAAGCTGCATAGCTACTAAGATTCGTTCCACACATGAACATAAAAAATTAGAGGAAACAAACACTGTCCCCAGTACCTGTGCTTCTATGTATTTTTAAACCTAGTTTCTAACTCTTGCATATGCAAAGGAAGAGCTTTCCAAATGTGAGCAATACATAATCAATCCCTGAGTCTGCAGTGAAACCTCACGCACGACTGCCTCCACCATTACAGAAATGATAGAACTTGGTTGTCACCACCACTGAAGTAGCAGAGAAAGACCGGCTGCTGCCAGGGTGTTGCAGATGGCTGCTACTCATACCCCTTGAGCAGGTGGTCAATGATATGGGGGTGCCAATACCTAAGGAAGACTCTTCCCATATAGGGTTTGTCCCCCTCACCAGACAATGACACTACTACCCCAGCAGATGGTTGTGCACATCTGAAGGGAGGGGGTGTTGAGATGGGGCAGAGATTCTTTTCTGTGGTGCTCAGCTGGCTGGGGACAACTACTGTTCCCTGTTGGGCCAAGCAAGGGTCCCACATTAGAAGGTGGCACAACTGCCGCCTTCCTGCAACCCAACAGAGATCTTGCTTGTTGGGGAACCAGCGTAATTTGACTTATTGAGGGGGATGTGGTTTCCAGGCATTAATTGGTTGGAGGGGCCTAGCACTGCCTGAGTGTTTGGGTAGCATGTGTTTGCTGGAAGACAGCTCTAAGTACTGGCTTACTCATCTTCTGTAGGCTGAATTATCTCAGAACCAAGCTAGGGGACACAACCTGTAGAAGACTAGGCGTGGGCGTTGGGAGAGAAGGGCCATTTTTGATCCGGCTCATAGATCTATTCCTTGGGCTAGCAGGTACTGGGTAACTTTTCCAAGCCCTTCTCCTCAGTGAGCATCACTGCCCAGGTCAAGCAGTTTGGTTTGCCAAAGCAGGATGTTTCTGCAACAGAACAAGCTATCATCTCTTGCACACTGAAGTGTACTAGCCTTATCCCGAGTGTAGATTTGCGTTCTGGGGCCTGGGATGGGGTGGAGTCAGATCAGATTCCTTCCCCATCTGGTAATGCTGCTGCACAGAAAGATCAAGACTTGTCCCGAGAGCAAGCTGTTCTCACAGAACACTGCTATGGTGCCAGACCAGAGCCCTTCCTTGCAAATAGGACAAATCCTTCCTTCATCTGGGATTAGTGTCTCACTTCCGCATTTTAAAGGAATCTCTCAGTTCCCCTTTCCAGAAAGCCTAGAAGTGAGCACTTTTGCCCAGTAGCACTGAGAAAGGGGGAAGCATCAGGTTTAGTTTTGTACATACACAGAGGGGCAGGGAAAGATCATGATGGTCCCTTCTGACTTTAAAGTCCATGAGAGAGGGGAGACAGAAGAGGGAGTGCATCAGATTTCAAGTGAAAAATACAATAAGTTCCAAACTTTGTCACCAACACATTAAACTGAACTCTGCAGTGTAGAGATGACTGCACGGCGCCATCTCAGTCTCCCCAACCACCAGATTTTCAAGTGGCATGAGAAGATCAAATTAAAACCAAACCAAACCCTACCTCATTAGAGCAAAGCCTACAATGCGCAATGGTTCAAATCTTGGCCCACGTATCTGTCTCTTTGCAACAGTGGTGCTGGCTTTAGTGGTATAAGAGCTCACTTCTCTACCCTGACGTGTTCTCTGTAAGCTGTGCGCTTGTGCCACCCAGCTGATTAGCAGAGTGCCCATAGCTAGGTTTGTGTTTACGTTGGTGGTGCACATTTACATATGCCTTGCTGCACATAAAAAAAGTTATTCCACACATGGATAAAAAAACTGGAGGGAACATTGCTGACCTGAGTCTATTCTAGGGATGTTACATTGCGATTAATCAGCTACTGGAATTTCCATCGACTACACGATTAGTCCATGGAAGGCGGGCGCGCACTCGCTACCCCCGTTGCAGCTCTGCCTTTTAAGAGTAGTACTAGGCTCTTACTATATTTTAAAAGGTAGAACCGCAGCACCCCAGAGCCAGCACAAATCAGGACTGCTTAGCCCCAGCTCCCACTGGTCCCAGGAGCTAACCCCACTGCGTCTCTACCTCCCCTGCCCCCCACCCCAGCACCAGAAACAGTGCTGGGGGAAAATCAGCTTTTAAGCCGGCTCCCCCCAGCACCAGCTCTACCTACCCCCCCCCCCACACACACACACTGCCTCTGATATAAAGGCAGGAGGGGGGGGATGCGAGTAGTTGACTCAACTACCCCATAAGCCTAGGCTTGTGGGGTAGTTGACTACTCTTTTACATGTCTAGCCTATTCAACCCTAGATTTCAGAAATTTCAACTCATTTCAAATAGCAGAATCTCTATTGCTGGGGATAGAAGACAGAAAAAGCACTGTGGGATTTTTCAAACCCCAAATAGAGTTGATAGCTCACTTTAGCTAGGGAGGAAAGAAAATCTCTTGGCTGGCATACATTGCTCTGGAATGACTGAAATAGATATGCATTCCTACAATCCATTTCTCACACCCAGAGAGAATTTCATGACTTTAAACACAAGCCTTTACCAGAAAACCCTTGTCTTTTAATGAGCTAACACCTAGCTGCTGAAAATTCCTGAGACCTCACCCTTCACCCTCCTACCACTCTTCCCTCTTTGTTTAAACCACCCAGTTTCTTTTATTCAGTATTCTATACCTATTCCAAACCCAAAACACCTCAGCAAGATACCACCGCTGCTCCCCAAACTGCCCCCAAGACAGAGGTGCACCTGGAAACACCACAGAAACACAAACTATGGATAAGAAAAAAGGGGAGGGGCGGAAGAGTACCTTTTGGTTCCAAAGGGGGAATTCCAAAAAACTGAACCGCAACTGTTAAAGTGACTGAAGCTAAGATTTAAGAATACTCATCAGTTCTTAAGTAATTTAATTGCCTCTAGGCAAGGTAGAGGAATCAGTGACATTTCCAATGTGCCGCAGTGCCAAGACACAATGTGATAACTCAGGCTGCGAAAAAGCTTTTCATCATCAACAGAATTTTCAGTTTCTTTTGGATTACTACTAACATTCTGAAAGGCAAAAATTCCTTTGATATCATTGTGTTGCTTCAGTTAATCCTTCCAATGACAAAATATTGCTCACATCCATCATTCTGAAACATGGTGTCTGATGGAAATGGAGTGCTTGGTAAGGTTAGAGAGCAGACAGAACTAGAGATTACATAGACTGATAAGGAAGGTGAGGTTGCCCTTTAGTGGACCAACTTCTGTTGGAGAGTCAGACAAGTTTTCCAATTATGCAGAGCTCTTCTTCAACTTTGGGAAGGTTACTGAGAGCATCATAGCTAAATATAAGATTGTACTTATGATAAACCATGAGTTGTTACCACATTCCGAATCAAAAGGGACTGTTCAAGGTTTAGTGACCAGCTAAAACACTCGTCAGAAAGGATTTGTAGGTACAGTGTTGTAATTAGGGATGTAAGTGACTAGTTGACTCTCTGATGAGCATAAGTTTAATCGGGTAGTTGAGTAGCAACTCAAGTAGTCACTTCCCCCTCCCCTCCTTGCTGCCTCTATCAGAGAGAGGCAGTAAGGGTGGGAGAGCAGGAGCCAGTGCTGGTGGGAGCTGTCTTAAACATCGGTTCTCCCCAGCAGCATTTCCAAGGGGGGCAGAGGAGGGAGAGGCACAGCGGGACACTTGCTTAATTTCAAAGGCTGAAGCGCTGCAGTGGGAACATGGGGCAAGCGCCCTGTGGGCAGGGGCTGCTCCCACAGCAGAAACCTTCACTCCATAGGTGACTCATGGTAGCACCCAGAAGGGTGCGGTACCCCAACTGTGGCCCTGACAAAATTTTGATTGCTAAATGGGGTGCTCCCTCATGCCCTCCTCCCTGTTCCTCTGGGTGTCCCTCCCTGCATCCCCTGCCTATGCTTCACATCTTCCCACAAAATAAAGGAATCCAGGACAACCAATCATATCTGACCATGTCACTAACTGAAGGAATACTGTACTGGGAGTCAGAAACCAGCCTCAAAACTATTCACCACAGATGGAAAGTCAACTTCTTTCACCTTGTAAATTACTCTAATTCGTTTGTCTGGGAAGACATCAGTTTTAGATTCTATGCATCAAATGCCTAACATCTTTGAACATTTAGCCAGACCCTTATGCCTCAAGAGCATTTCAAGGAGAGAGAGAAAGCCAATGTCAAAACACACTTAACAGGTTTTGTTAACAAAAGGGTATTTAGCAATTTAAAAGCCAGAGGCAGTCATATGTATTCCAGTTCATTCCAGACAATGACTCAAGAGCCTAAATGCCCTTGATGCAAACAGGCAAGTCAATCTCATCAAAACAGTTGTGCTTGGAAAGCTTTCCTTTTCTCCAAAACCGCTTTCTGGAATAAAAAGTTAGAGGAGTTTGCAGATTAAAAAATTACTTATCAGGCTAGAGTCACTCATTCAGGTTATACCATGATTCGTGTCATAATCAGTGTGTCCGAGAGACTTACACTTCATTGCTTATTACTGGCCTGTCATCTTTTTCCAAGGAAACTATACAGAAACTGTAATTTATTCTGTGCAGGCAAAAGAGGGTCAGGAAAATTTCCTCTCCCTATCATGCAACCAGCTCCCTGGCATCCAACATGCAATAATTTGCCAAATATAGAATGGATTATCTCCCTCCCAAAACACAGAACTCTATATTCCCCTCCCATCCTTTCTTTGCAATATTGTTTATTCATCCTTGCATTTACATAATGTACCTGTCAAAAAGCATTCTAGATGCATGCAAATTTTATAATAAAAAGTGATTTAACAGAGAAAACCAACCTGACACAATGTCAACTAAATGTCCAACTTGCAAAAATCAAAACCTTCTACATTAAAAGCTCTTAGGCAAATAAGTTGGATGTGCAACATGCTTTGAACTTCAACAAACTGAACAAAGAACAAGGGACTGGGAGATCAGATTCCAGAATTCAGGGGATTTTTACCCAAAAATGCATGCAATTTCAGGTACCTCATCTGTCATGGTATAACACAGCAAGAGATGCAGCCTTCAAGAGAAACAAGGACTCAAATCACAAAACACACTATTAGATGCAAGGACTTCAACTGCCCTTGGAAACAAACTGGCAGCCAGTGCTGCTTACAGGGCACCAGTATGATACAAAACAAGCCCGGTATAAGTCACCCCGGTATACATCCGTTCTGCACTGAAGTAATTGATGCTTGTAGGAACTGATGCGTTATAAGTTTTCCATTCCCCGCGTGTAAAAAAACCCCCAACACACACAAATGGAAGTCAGCCACAGGAAAAAGATTCACTGCTTTGTTTCACTATAAGTCCAAATTTTTTGGAATGTATCTTGGACTTATAGCGAGGATGGCCTATACATTCAACTGAGGGCAGAACTACACTTAAATCACTGTAGTGCTTCAGTGAAGACATTACTACTCCAATGGGAAAGCGTCCCCTGTTGGCACAATTAATCCACTTCCCAGAGAAGCTCTCACTCCCCTAGACCTAGAGCTGTTTACATCAGGGGCCAGGTCAGTTTAACTGCTTCATTCAGGGGGTGTGGATTTTTCACTCACTCTTATATGAAGCTTCAGGGGGTAGCTGAGTTAGTCTGTACAGGATGAACTTAAACATCAAAAGGTCTGGTAGCACTTTATAGACTAACAAAACATGTAGATGGTATCATGAGCTTTTGTGGGCACAGCCCACTTCTTCAGATGACCTGAGTTTAGGATGTGCAGACCCAAAATAAATAGGGGAGAAGGGAGAGGAGTGTAAGTTTGCAGTGAAGACCTTTCCTCTGAAAAGTTCAGAGTAGGTAGTCCCAGCCTGTATTAGGTGCAGTCCAATCAGGATAGCATATACCTGCTACCCTAGGCTGCTGCCTCTGCATCAGAGTGGCATACCAGGAGCATATTGGTGCTATGCAAACCCAACAGTCTAAAGGAGTGACAGGAAAGAACCCTGCCTCTACACGTAAAGGGCTTTTGGGACAGGTGAGGAACTATCCAATATCAGCCTCGGAGTCCTCTTGGCATTATCATTGTTTGTTATATGGCAGCATGCTATTTACAATTATCTGAACTTTCAGGACCTGTCAGTGCCTCCACTCCCTTCTAAGAATAAAAAATTACCCATTATTACGTATGAACGAAGAGAGAGATCTTTATGTACATATGTAACATCCCTGTAAGAATCTGGGTATGTATGTATGCATATACAGCGTTTGCAATTTACAGCTATTGTGCTCACTCCCAGGTGCCATTCTTGATAATGTAGATGTATGAAGTCAAATGTAAGTATGACAAAAACCTATTCATAAACCAGTCACCAATGAGAAAGAGTTTTGCATTCTGTAGAAGCCTGATGTATTACATTATAGACACTAATAATATCAGATCTTGTAACTTGGGGGGGGGGGAGGAGGAGGAGGGGGAAAGCAGGTAGATCTCGTAACTACATACAGAATTAGTACTGCCTAGCAGAGATATTAATAATCTCATCACTGCAGGGGGATTATTTACAATACTTGTCGTGGGCCCCCATTTTATACAAGGTGATGAAGTGGCACATGCTTAAAGCCTTGGAAACTGAACTATTGCAGTAAAAGAAAAAAAAAAGCAACAGTCTCAGGAGTGTAACACCCACATGCCAGCTGTGGGTTTTCAATCCCTAGTTTGGCAGAGTTATTCTGAATTTAATATGAAATAGCAAATCAAATACAAACTAGCTGTCTTCAGCTTTTATCAGAACCACCTGTCTTTTTACAATTCTAAGGTTTTACAAATAGTAGCAAAACATGAACTACACTCCTTTTTATGTGCACCTATCCCCATAGTTCATTAGCAACAAATATTATAGCACTACAAAAAAAAAAGAAATACCCCACAACACTAAATCCTTATTTGGAAAGCCAGTCAGAAGATCTGTGTTATAAAACTGAGAAAGCTTTTGACCCTCACCCTACCCTCCTCCTTAGTATGGCAAATCAAGTCTCTAGCTTTCAGAAACACTGCCCTAAAGAATTTTTGAGTAGCCTGGGGCTTTCAGGCAAAGCAAAAGGCTTCAAGGCATTGTCAGATCAGGTGTTAAAAAACACCAGTTCAGCAAATATGCAAACAGCTTAAAGAAGCCTAGAATTTAAACTAGTGATGCATACCAAAATGGGACTAAACAATCCCACCCCCACACACTTTTTTTTTTTTTTTAAATGAAACATCTTACACTTATGCCTCTACTCGCACAGATACCAAAATGCTTTACAACCTACATATACACACAGGATTCTGATGCATATTGTGGAAAAGAAGCCCTTCTCAGATAAAAGGCAACAGCTGTTAGCTGTCTTGGCAGCTTTTCCAAATAACACGGATAGAAAATGAAGAACATTGGATCCAGTTTTAACTGGAGAAGTATAAAATATAATTCATGTTAGCAGAAAGTAATTACCAAGCTACAATTTGGCCAGGGCACTGGAAGTAACACCTAAACTTATATATGAAGGGTTTAATTGAATGTCAAGATCTCATCTGAAAGACAGCTCCTCTAGCAACACAATGCCCCCTACTGCTATGTTGGAGTATCAGTTTAGTATCAACTTAGAAGGAAGAACCGGTAAGCAAGCACCCACTCACTCACTCCTTATTAGGAATAGGTTATCCAGAATTGTACTCTTCTTAACCCAAGAGCATTTAGTATTCAAACAAAGTTAACTCAAGGAAATTTCAGTTCATCCATGTTGACTACAAAATGAATCTATTGTGTTCTATTGCTGATCTATTACAGCAGAGTAATACAACACAACCTTGGTTTAAGTGTTTTTTCTAAGGAGTAGGGAGAAGCCACCATTTTTTCCGAAGCCTGAACCCTATCCAAAACCATTCCAAAGGTTCATCTTTCCCTTCCGGCAAAGAGAAGATAGCAAGAGGAAAAACAAAATCAGAGATGTGGAAACATGTCTGTGCAACTGAAGCAGAACTGTCATTTCCGAGCTCTCTTGCACTTGCTTTGCCAGTTGTAATCACTAGACACAGAAGATGCTGTTGGCTCTGCTTCTCTTCCTCGGATTAGAAATTAACAAAAATTCCTCACTTCCATAATAGGGAAGGAAGCTTTCACCATTACAAAGTATCTCCCCTTCAGGTACACTCACCAGAGTTGTGTTTTTGTGATGTCAAAACAGAGTACTGTGTTTTCACAAAGATCCCTGGACACTCAAAATGCATTTTGTTAACACTAGGCTAAATACACAGACCATCACAAAGACTCATGGGATGTTTCAACTAATTTCTTCAAGCCATTCTTAAACTTGTAAAGGCATCTTACAGTGCTACAGCATCTCTCTTCCAGAAAGATCCCAAAGCACTTTACAAGACTTTGTACATTTATCCACTGAGACAGTCACTTGTGGGATGGTCTCTTGACAGTCACTTGTTCAACAGGCACACAGCAGTTCTACAAGACACTTTAAGGCAGTAATTGAAAAATACTGTATCGAATTGGTACCGTAAGGGGAACTCATGGAGACAGAATATACTTACACAATTTGAAGTTTAACTAGGAAGCTACCTCCACTGTTGTTTAAAAAATAATTATGTAATCTCTAAGCAGTACAGATGAGAAGGACTTCAGTTTTACAGGGGAGAGGAGGTGTTAACCAGCATCACAGCAACCACACCAAGGCTTCCTTCTGTACTCAGTATCATAGATAGTGCTGCCTACTGATTCACCCATACTTAAGTTTCCATGGAGGTATGCCCATCCAGTGTTGACCAGGGTCAGCATGTGAAATCTGACAAGCAAAGCAGGCAGAAATGGTACAGCTTGCAGACACAATAGAAAAAGGATTATTCATTGTTCCCTTCTCACGCACAGTTTGCAAGTTCTGAATGGATCCCACTAGTACACAGGTATCAGGGAACACCTTTTTTGTTCTGTGTGTGTAAAGCTCCTAGTCCAATGGGGTCCTCATCCATCATGGCAAGGATTCTCAGCAGGAATGATAATACAAATGAACAGATTCACTATATTATTTAATGCTGAAAAGGCCTTAGATATTTTTATCCAATTCCAGCAATAGAAGATGCTATTGCATTTCTTTTGCAAGAGCAGAGGGTACTATCAGATACTTGGAATCTCTCAGGAAATTGAATGGGTGTGATAAAGCCATATTCCCTATAAAATGCACTGCTAGAAAGAAAAATGAATGGTGGGTCAAACTTTTATCAGATCATTGATATATATAGATATAGATATATAGGCAGCCACTCACCCAGCAGCAGAAGAGATGTCAGCTCTTGCAGAAGGCACCTCATCTTTGTAAGAGAGTGAAGATAAAGGGGCAGCTCTCTTTCCTCTCCTCACTTGCCTATTTTTTTAAATATTCAGTTGTCAGCCACCAATTGGCTTATATTTCCTGAAAAATATTTTGTTGAGAATGGAAATACAAGGTGAGGGTGGGAGGGCAGGAGAAGGGAGAACAGAAGGGAAAAAATAAGTGAGGGAAGGACAGTGGGAGGCGTGAAAACGTCCTCAACTGCTAAAATTATGTTTCCAAATTGATGCTACAGCCGTTCTGGATCCTGGCACGCTCAGTGCCTCAATGTCTACTTTGATTTTTTTCCAGGGCCAGTTTCAACAGCGATTGCAGATTCTTTCCTGTCACAGTAGCCAGCCAGGGAGGGGAAATAAGATAAATCCTTTCATCTACTCAGTCTGGTAATGCCAGATCCTCCTTCCAGTGAAAATGGGAACATTCCCGGTGCCTCCCGGTACAGTTCCCAATAAATAATCAGTTACCGTCCCGGCGGCTGAAGATGTACAGGGTGCTCCCCCGGCTGCTATGCTCCACGAGAAGCAGAGTCGGTAGCTTTGCTTCCCCAGCGGCTTCTTTCCTTGGGACAGGAGCGTGAGCTGTGTCTGGCTCTCCTCCACCCGCGCTCGGCTCTGCCTGACGGTGCCACGGGAGCCGGGCTCCCACCCTCCGCGGCTGCTCCTCTTCTGCCCGGGCGAGGCTCCCAGCTCAGCTCATCGCTCGGCAGCGGGTTCCCCCCTCCTCCTGCGAGCAAAGTTAGCAAGGCATGAGCGCCGGCCTCCCGCGCTCCCCCAGCGCCGCCGGGCGCCCCGGGGAGCCGAGCCCCGGCCGGGGGTGGACGGGCGGGCGGATGAGATGCCCGCGGCGGGGAGCCCAGCCCGCTATTGTCTCGCCCGCCTGGCGGCTGCCTGGCTCTCCGGCGGGGCGCAGGCAGCGGGAGGAGCCGCTCTCCCCGCGCAGGGCGAGCGCCCCCCTCCTGCCCCAGCAGAGCCCGCAGCCGGGGCACCGCCACCCACCGCACCCGGCTCCCTGCGCGCTCCGGGCTCGCCGAGCCCCCGCCACGGCGTCCCCGCGGGCGCTGCTCCGCCCCCCGCGAGAGGTGGGGACCTACCTGCCCGGCGTCCCTGCCCTGCTCCGCTCCGACAGCCGGGGGGGGGGGCCCGGGCGCTTCCTCTGCGCCGGGAAAGCCCGCCCCCCGCTCCGCCCTCTGCCCCCCGGGCCTCCCGCTCCCCTCCGCCCGGCCCCGCCTAGCGCCGCTTCCCGCCCGGAGACACGCCTGCTCCCGGCCCGGCCCGGCTCTCCGGGGAGTGGCGGGAAGGCGCTTTCCCCCGCCCGCGGGGAGGGTAGCGAAGGGGGGGTTGAGCCAAGCTGGACACGCCAGCCTCTGCTTTTTGAACCGGGAGCCGGATCGTATTACAGCTGGGCTGCGAGCTCCTGAGGCTGTAAAGCACAGCGGTGCGGTGGGGAGCGCTAGGAAAGCTTGCCTCGCCCTGGCGCCTTCACATCCGCACCGCTTATCCCGTATTAGGCAAGCCGAGGTGCCGCACCGCTTGGTGTAGTGCGGGTGCTAAGTGCCACTGGACCCAGCTGTAAACCCTGTTTATGCTACAACCCACTTAAAGTCCGGGGGTGAGGCACCACCTCTAGTTACAGGGCCTATGCGCGCAAGCAATGGTTGTGCTTAAGTTGCAGGGCTGCCACTTTTTGTCTTTGGGGGACCTCGCTCCTTCCTGATATTTAGTGTTATGGCCCCATCCTACAGCCTTGTGACACGCTGGTGCCTGGGAATTTTGCATCGTGACAGCTTGGATGGTGTTGTGGAAATGTCAGTGTACCACAATGATGTTTTGCAGGCTGGGAAATAATTTGGGTACCTCAGGCCAAATTGCCAGATAGGGGTCCTCCCACCCTACAGAGACTGATGGGCACTTCTGGCCTTAAAGTCTGTGGGTCTGTAAAATTAGGGATCAAAAGTTTGAATGTATCAAGCTGTCACCAAGAGAGATTGGGAAAACAAATGATGTTGATAATAGGCATAGAATACCTGTACATTTCCCTTCACTCCTACAGCATTATACAGTGTAATATGATTGAATTTGTTGAATATTTTTATATTAAGTGTGGTCTTGATCCTGCAAACATTTTTGCACGTCACGACCTGGCTTTTCCAGGGCACACATCTTATTCAACACCATACTAGTACAGCCCTTTCACCTCTCTGAGGTTGTGTGTACACTACTGAGACTATGTTGGCATAGCTATGTTACCATAACCCTGTAGTGTCAATGAAGCCTACAGCATCGGAGGATGGTTTTCTATCAGTGTAGGAACACCACCTCCCCGTGCAACAGCATCTACAGCCACCTGCATCTACACTGAAGGTCAGGTTGGCCTAACTACAACACTCAGGGGTGTGGATTTTTCACACCCTTGACTGAGATAGCTATGGCATCCCAACTTTTAAGCACACTTATTTTCCTCAGCTTCCTGTCAGGATACTTGCTTGTTCATCCCCAGCAACCCTGACTGCTTTTCCTAACTCAGCTTTCAATAGGGTTGCCAGATACCCAGTTTTGAACCCGACTGTCCAGTAGTTGAGCTTTTTGTTTGGGAAACAAATTGAGAAAATATAAATGTCTGGTATTTTCTAAATAAGATGTAATGTAGATTGTGATGTAATGTCAAGTGTGTCTGGTATTTTTGTTGAAACCAGCTGGTATCCCTAGCTTTCAAGAGCCCTTGATCCCTCTTCAAAATTTGTAGGATGACTACATCTCCAACGTCTGGGTTTGTACAACCGCTAAACTTTTATTTAACCAGCGTAAACATAACAAAAGATGTAAGTAACTCTTCTATTTCTTACTCCTAAAGGCAAAGTTCAATCTTATCAGATCCAGGCAGTGCTGCCCTTGGACCTTTCCATGTGCCTGCTCTCTCCTCAAGAGCCAATTCATGACCCTTCAAATTCAAACCCCCAATGTTCCAAACAAGAAATCTGGGTGGAGCTTCTATCCAGGAGTCCAAGCCTCTGTGTCTCCATTTACCCAGCCACATATGTTCTTTTTGACTTGCATCCAGCATTGTAACCCACCATATAATTTCACTTTTCACCACCACAACCATACTCCATTTCAAGTTAACACAGTCTCTTCTCCACAACTTGCATAACTTCACCCATGAGTATCCTCATTGAACACTAGTCATAAGTTAAGCTGCACACCTATTTATACATCTGCAGGATCAAGGCTTATATCTCAAAATGCTTCAGAGCATTACAACTAGAAAAATAAACAGCCAAGAAAATTAGGAAATCGCAATAAAGGAGAAAAATACATTTCGGGTTAAATCTGGAAAAAGATAAAGACTCGCAGTCGAGAGCTTTTAGACCATGTTGCTATGCAGTTTAAGATAAATTTGGAAATATTCTTATTATGTACAGGTAACATACTTGTTTACAACATATACTTCTTACGAAGCATAAAATAATATGTACTGCAGAATAACAGAGATTCAGTGAGCTTTCACATGCTCCTTTTCTCAAAGCTGTTTCAAGGTATTGCATTAATGCATAGTAACAATAGTATACATAAAGGGACCATGCAAATGACATTATAGCATTATACGATTAATCCCATTTTAGTCAAATTAGATTATAATAAGCACTGTGTGCTAAAGACTATTAATGGGAACCTATGTTTCAAAAGCGTCATCATCTCCATGCTTGTTCTCCTCCTTGACCCCAATAATAAAAACAGCTTTGCATTCATAATAGCTATTTTCACTTTCAGATTACTTTACAAATATTCTTTGAGGAGACTGAGGGTATTATTTCCATTTTATAGATGTGGAAACTGAGACCCACAATGGCCAGTTGACTTTTCCAAAGCTGTAAAGTAAATTGATGCTACACCTAGATTTTGGGGGATCTGGATCAGCTTTCACATCACACTCCCAGTCAGTACTCAGCCCGGGACAAGGAAGCTAATGATCCAGTTGGTGGACCACCCGAAGCCTGTTATACATACGCTAAGATGCAGCAACTGGATTACAACTCAAGGATTCCTACTATTTCATTCTGTGCTCTGATAACTAGATCATGTCTCTGCCTACAGAAATATATTTGTAGTCATGATTTATTCACATAACTTACACGGTGACTTAAATAAATACATAGATGGGTAAAATAGCCTCATGATCTGTGCAATGTGCCAGGACAGGACTTGCTGTGTGGAGCTCCTCCCAGATCAGTGTATTCTCTTACCTCCTCTTCAGGAACTGCCAGGCCACTTTGTACCACTTGGTTGCCTGGTTTGATGGTGAGGTTGCCATATCAGCTGGAAGTTGGTGGGTATATCTCTGATGGGGCCCCCAACATGGGGTTTCTCTGCTGTCTACCACTGCTGTTGCACTGTCCAGGACTGGTTTTTACTTTGCTTCACAGAACCTCCAGTATGTCTACATCCCTGCCCTCAGCAGGCAGAGGTGCAAAAGTGCTGGTAGACCCATAGCACGAGCATGCAAATGATTCAGTCCACTGCAGTCCCTTGAAAAGCAATGTGGCACTGAATCAGCAATTCCAACCAATTCCCATGTCTTCTCTAATGAATAGGACTGTACCTGAGACAATTCAGCAGAGTTCAGCATCAGGCTCCTCCTGGCCTTAGTGAGAGAGAGCAAAGTGAGACAAAGCAGTTGCTGCTTGGATTAGGACAATTAGCAGTGGCTCTCTACTCCCAAGCACAGTGTCTGAATGTAGAAAAGAATAATGAAAGGAGGGAAGTCACTTCACATTAATTAGGGAAAATGTCACAAGCAGGATTCACAATAATAAAACCATGAACAGAACACCCACCCCAGAGAGCATGGGCAGTGCCTTCTGCCTCATATTCTTGAGTTCTGTATCCAAATGTTCCTTTTCTGGGCCCCTCTCTGCTCCCTCACATTACCTCACTCACAGTGGCCAGTGAGGACCCAGGGTTCAGAGGTGAATCTGTGTGCGTTCACCTCCCAACCCGGGAAGAAGGCATGTTGCTTGTTACACCATGTGAGCACTTGATCTGAGTGGCTGCCCTGCCAGCCACTTGGTCTGCTCTGCTGACTGCCCCGCTGGCCGCTTGTTCTGCTTGTCACCTTGCTAGCTGCTCATTAGCCAGCCAACAGTCAGTCGTCTTCTGCTGCTGCCTGCTTCTGCACCTCAGTCTTGTGGTTTTCAGCTCTTTACAGACTAGGCAGAAACACTGCCCCAGCACAAGTAATTTCAGCTCTCATTTGAGCACCTCAGTGTAACAAAAGGCTCCTAATAAAGCCTATTTATCTCTGCCTTTGAGCCATGGGGAAGAACAGGTTAAACTAGACCAAGGACTATTAGGGAAAGTCCATACCTCCTGGCTAGGACCTGTATCCCCACCCTTCTTACTTTCACAGCAGTCTGGCATTCAGACCTCTGACTTAGCAAGTTCCTGTCAGCTCATGGTGACCTCTCTCTCCATCAGGACAAGCTCAGCACAGTTTTGCTCCCCCTTGGTCACCCAGTGACAATAAAAACATTGCACAGCTCCTGAATTCAACACTAGGGTGATCTGTAACCTAACACCAGCCACAGCCAAACACTAGGAGCTCCCAACTTCTGTCTGCTAGATACCTACACAGAGTAGGTATGTTCATGTTTACTCCTGCAACCTCTCTCTCTCCTGAACTAGCTGTCACAGGATAGTTCATTCAGACCCTGCTTACGGTTAAATAAACCACCTATGACTGAAGCAGCACCCATTGTCTCAGAAAGGCAAGTGAAATAGAAATTCAGTTGTAGCAGCGCGGGTGTAGTCATGTCACTCCCAGCATGTTAGAGAGACCCACCTTGTCACAGAACTCCTGCTCAGATATGAAATCAGTCCCCTTAGAAAGGTGTGCCACTTTGCTGAGACACAAAGGGGTTATACAATGAATAGAGCCCTACCAAATTCATAGCCATGAAGAACACATCACAGACCATAAAATTAGTTCCCCAGCCCATGAAATCTGGTCTTTTGTGTGTGTTTACCCTGTATTATACAGATTTCATGGGGGAGAGTAGTGTTTCCCAAATTAGGGATCCCAACTCAATAGGGAGCTGCCGGGGCGTTGCAAGGTTATTCTAAGGAGGTTGTGGTATTGCCACCCTTACTTCTGCTCTGCCATCAGAGCTAGGCAACTGGAGACCAGTGAGTGTTGGCCAGGTGCCCAGCTCTGAAGGCAGCGCTGCCAGCAGAAGTAAGGGTGGCAGTATCATACCATGCCATCCTTACTTCTACACTGCTGCTGGCAGTTGCTCTACCTACAGAGCTGGGCACCCAGCCAGCAGCTGCCTCTTTCTAAAGCTGCCCAGCTCTGAGGGCAGTGGCACCAGCAGCAGCAGTGCAGAAGTAAGGTGGCAATACCTCAATCCCCCTACAATAACCTCACAATGGTACCACTACTCCCTTTTGGGTCAGGACTCCTCCAGTTACAAGATCATGAAATGTCATATGTTTAAATATTTGAAATTATGAAATGTATTATTTTTAAAATCCTATGACTATGAAATTGAACAGAATGGGTCATGCATTTGGGAGGTTCCTAACCGTGCGGTCAGGAGATCCTCCTTGTGTGCACATGGTAGATCTCAACTCTGCCATTCTAATCCTCCTACACACACACGGACTTCCTGTATTCCACAGATGGAGGGAAAGAAAAATGTCCAGGCCCATACGCAGGGAGTGCAAAAGGTGCAAATGCACACCCATGGTCCCCCAAATAAGTGAGAGGGGACTCAATGGCTGGCTTTCAGGTGGTCCATGACTTGAGCTCAGCCCTCCATCCTTCCCCCAACAGAGGAGAGCCCACGCTATGCCGCAGCCTCGCCCTCGGCCCCTTCCCCCGCAAAGTTGGAGCACCAGTGCCAGGTTCCCGCCCAAGTCTTGCTGCCTGATCTGGCTCATGGGGAAGAACTGCTCCCCCTCTACCGGCTGGGGGAATAGCAGCATGCAGACACATTGCCTGGAGGCTTTCCCTGCTGCTCCCATTGGGGGCTGAAGACAATTAAATGCCCCACCCCCTCATGCACAGACTCCTGCACCCCACTGAGACCCTGCACCCTCCCCCCTGCCAGTCACCCTATCTCCAACCTGCTCCTGCATCCTGCCCTCTGGCCACACACCCTACCCCCCAAGCCTGCTCCTGCACCCTCCCCTCTGGCCAGACACATACCCCCAACCTGCTCCTTCACTCACCCTTTCTCCTGCATCCTCCCTCCTGGCCACACACTGCATCTTCCCTTGCTCTTGCCCCGTTCCCCTGGCCAGACACCCTACTCCTTGCCTGCTCCTGCACCCCGCCTCCCATCCAGACCTCACAACCTCACCCCCTCGTGCACCCCACCTCCCGCCCAGACTTTGCACCCTCACCCTTCAAAGTGCTTCACAAACCTTGAATCCCATTATCATTAGTTACTCTGTTTTTGTTCTTGTTACAGAATGGAGGGAGGAGCACAGGTGGCTTTAAACCTGCTCTTGTAGTCCATATATCCTGCAGCAGGCATAGTCCTGCTCTGCACCCCGCCCTGGTATAAGTTAGAATAGCCTTGGGTCTGTGCCAGCTTACACTCTTCATCCTTTTATAGGGGGAGAGAAACACGGAACATCCATAGTGCAGTGCATAGTCATAAAGCCCTTATACTACTTCCGCCCCGTAAACCACTGACGTTGCAATGGGGGCTTTAGTGTGATTGAGAACCACCAGGTCCCTTATTTTATCCTCACAACAATCCAGAGAACAAAGCATAGTAAGTATTATTATCTGTATTTTACAGGATGGGAAACTGATAACAGGTCCAAATTTGGCTGTACTTGAAATCCACTCAAGTTGCATTCCTCTTACAGCAAAGCTGAACCTGGCCCAGAGAGATTAAAAGTAACAGAGAGGTAGCCGTGTGAGTCTGATCTTGGTAAAACAAAAAAAGCAGTCATGTAGCACTTTAAAGACTAACAAGATGGTTTATTACGTGATGAGCTTTCATGAGGCAGACCCACTTCTTCAGATCATATATGATATCATATATGAAGAAGTGGATCTGCCCCATGAAAGCTCATCACCTAATAAACCATCTTGTTAGTCTTTAGAGTGCTACATGACTGCTTTCAGAGAGATTAAGACTGACATTTTTAAAAAATGCTTATTCAGGGTGCATTGATTTTGTTTGTCCAACTTACCACAGCATCAGTACCCTACATCAGACAACCAGCACGAGAAGCCATTTTTGGAAATGTTAGTCCATACAACTTAGGCAAGGCTTACACTCTGAAAACCAGCGAGTGGGGAGAGTCTCAGACCCTAGGCTCCAGCCTAAACCCAAATGTCTACACAGCTATTTTTAGACCTACTGTGCAAGCTTGAGCCAGTTGACGCAGACTTCGAGACTCACTGCTGAGGGTGCTTTTGGCTCTGAAGCCATGGTGAATCAGCTGAAGAGTCAAGATTAGAATTTAAGAATGTATAAAATTATTCAGCTCAGAAGTTCTCAACCAGGTATCAGTGGATGACAGCCACTCTGCTTTGTCTTTCCATATTCCTGAGCTGTGGGGAGGTGTCACAGCTAGATAGTAGGGGTGAGTGTTCCCACTATGGAAAAGGGATTTCCTCCCAAAAACATGTGTGACGTGAGCCACTCTGCTATCTGTTATTAAAGAGTGGCCAAACTTCTTGCTTAAACATTCCCATTCCTTTCTTGAGCTGAGAACTTCTACACATTAGTTTCACCCAGTGAAATTTTTTGTATGGCCAAGGTTCAAGTCCATTTAAAATGGGTGTGAGAGGTTGTAATGGGAATTGAAACATAGCCCCAGTTGCACGGGCTTGAACAGTGGTGCTGTCATTGCAGGAGAATTGGCATATGTAATTAGTCCAAGTGTTTGGGTTTATTTATACCTAGAGTGTGCCCTGAGGTCAGTAGGCCAGCGTGTGGCAGATGCATGCACTGAAATGATGCCTCAGCCAGCGGCAAAGTTGATAAGAACATAAGAACATAAGAATGGCCGTACTGGGTCAGACCAAAGGTCCATCTAGCCCAGTATCCTGTCTGCCGACAGTGGCCAGCACAGGTGCCACAGAGTGGGTGGACCGAAGACAATGATCAAGCGATTTGTCTCCTGCCATCCCTCTCCAGCCTCTGACAAACAGAGGCCAAGGACACCATTTTATCCCCTGGCTAATAGCCTTTTATGGACCTAACCTCCATGAAATTATCTAGCTTCTCTTTAAACTCTATTATAGTCCTAGCCTTCACAGCCTCCTCTGGCAAGGAGTTCCACAGGCTGACTACACGCTGTGTGAAGAAGAACTTTCTTTTATTAGTTTTAAACCTGCTACCCATTAATTTCATTTGGTGTCCTCTAGTTCTTCTATTTAGGGAACTAATAAATAACTTTTCTTTATCGGCCCTCTCCACACCACTCATGATTTTATAGACCTCTATCATATCCCCCCTCAGTCTCCTCTTTTCTAAACTGAAAAGTCCCAGTCGCTTTAACCTCTCCTCATATGGGACCCGTTCCAAACCCCTAATCATTTTAGTTGCCCTTTTCTGAACCCTTTCCAAGGCCAAAATATCTTTTTTGAGGTGAGGAGACCACATCTGTACACAGTATTCAAGATGTGGGCGTACCATAGTTTTATACAGGGGCAGTAAGATATTCTGGGTCTTATTTTCTATCCCTTTCTTAATAATTCCTAGCATCCTATTGGCCTTTTTGACCGCCGCTGCACACTGCGTGGAAGTTTTCAGAGAACTGTCCACGATAACTCCAAGATCTCTTTCCTGATTTGTCATAGCCAAATTAGCCCCCATCATACTGTACGTATAGTTGGGGTTATTTTTCCCGATGTGCATTACTTTACACTTATCCACATTAAATTTCATTTGCCATTTTGTTGCCCAATCGCTCAGTTTGGTGAGATCTTCTTGGAGTCCCTCACAGTCTGCTTCTGTCTTGACTATCCTAAACAGTTTGGTATCTGCAAACTTTACCACCTCACTGCTTACCCCTTTCTCCAGATCATTTATGAATAAGTTGAACAGGATTGGTCCTAGGACCGAACCTTGGGGGACACCGCTAGTTACCCCTCTCCATTCTGAAAATTTACCATTTATTCCTACCCTTTGTTTCCTGTCTTTTAACCAGTTCTCAATCCAAGAAAGGACCTTCCCTCTTATCCCATGGCCATGTAATTTACACAAGAGCCTTTGGTGAGGGACCTTGTCAAAGGCTTTCTGAAAATCTAAGTATAATGATGTCAAGGAAGTTCAGTCCACACAACCCAGAATCAAACTGAGGAAGGGAAAAATGCTATTTTAAAATAAATCAATGTTTCCAGATGTTCAGGGCATCTGTCAGCAGGCATCCCAGTGTATGGCAGCTAAGTCCTTTTGCAGATTTTCTTTTAACCATTGCTTAACAGGAAAGCATGCCAATGGATGTGCAACTGCCTGATCAGTCCCATGCTCACAGCCATATGCTGCCTAGGTTTGAGAACTGGTTGTAAGGAAGGGTATCGTACTAGTAGCATGGGAATGGCTACATTAATGTCAGGGAAGGATAATATACGAATGAATGCTTGTATTAAGCCCCTCAGAGTTGCTACTGTGATCCAGAGGTTTCCAGAAACCTATGCCATCTCAGGCTCAGCTGGCTGCTTGAACAGTTAATGACAGTGTCTTCTCTCCAATCAACCTGCCTACTAACTACGCATTACGCCATTCAGAGCCCAAACTCTAAACAGGTGGGGACTGTGACCCAGGGACTTCTGGATGCCGCCTGGCAGAGGTCACAGGGGGTGCCCAGAATCATAGAGGGACGCCCTGGGTCGGATACCTGCACAATAGTTCAGTAAGGGGTGGCACTTGAGATCTGTACTGAGACACAGTTGCCCAGTGATCCGCATAATGCCAGCAAAATGTGTGGATGGACCCTATCTAAAGAGTTATGGATCTATACTGAAAATTATGCTCTTAATGCCTTGGAGTTAAGGCAAGTCACCAGGAAGCAACCTCCTTGGAGATTTTATCCAGGAAGGAAGTAACTGACACACATCCCCCTTTCTGGCCATCTGTGGCTTATATGCCTCTGTAGGTAGCCAACTGCCAGCCTGGGCTCAGGTGTTATTAAGTCTCTTGCTTCTTGGTCCTTTCTGGCAACCCCACTCTGGAGCAAACTCTGTGCTCCCTGAAGGAGTGGAGCTCCCTTCCAGGGTCCTTTCTAAGTCTGATTATCTCCAGTCCCTGGAACTGCTCCTCAGATATAGCTACCCACTGACAGAGAACAGACATCCAGGGCCCTTCTCAGGGCTGCAGTGTCTCTGGGAGGTGGGGGCTAGTCACTGTCTTGAACTGGGCTCTCTAGCAGCCTCTCTTCTTGGGCAAACTTCTCCCCAATGTCTGGGGAAAGTTTCACGTTTTTAAGGGCCACATTCTCCTAGCAGATGCACCTCAATGGCACTGCCTGTGCACAGGGAGACTTGTTAAGCTTGCTATCAGTGGGATGGGGGTGTGTCCTATCAGCCTCACCCTGTATGCAGTTTGCATACTGAGCCAGATGCAAATTGTGAAACTGCAAAATCCAGAAGAGAGGAAATCTACAGAAGAAACATGCAGCAAGGGTGTGTCCCATTTATGAATAAAGGCAAAGGATGGGTCTGGTATATCTTGGAGAGCAAAGAGAAACGCTGAAATCCTTTATCTAGAAGGCAAACCAACAGTGTGTCTGTCTCATAAAAAGAGGGGCACAGACAGCTTGGCTGTAAATCGCTGCAAGGATTCTGGTGAGCAACGATTTAGAGAGACATAAGAGTATCTTGTTAATTAGCTCTAGGACTCTAGAATCTTCATCATGATTTTATTTTATATCTAACCCTTTGTTTCCAGTACTTCCAGTTGCTACTATTGAATTTCAATTCTTTGTTAAACAAACACTTGGTTTCACTATAAACATCTCCAAGTGCTGTATGTAAAGCAGAGCAGAGATCTAAGGACAAATTGGGAAGCTAGGATGTCCTGTCTCCTTGGAAGCAGCATACCAATGAACAGCACAAGTGTTCCCTGGAGCAGGGACTAGAATCTACTGGAAAACACTTTGAGTGCTTGAGGGCTGGAATGTATCTACTGCTGACCTGCCCAGTGACAGTGAGGGCCTAGAGCAGGTGTGGGGAACCTCAGGCCTGGGGGCCAGAAGCAGCCACCAGATTGCCTGGATCTGGCCCCCAAGGCTTAGGGCCCCCTTCAGCATTGGGGAGCCCAGCGGGCACTCCAGCTTCCCCACTACTCCTCCATGGGGCTGGAACGCACAAAATCTACTAGCTTGGGCCCCCTAGGCTCTGGTGTGCAAGAGGAATGGGTTTGCTTCTCACTTGTATGCAGCCCCCGACTGATTTTTCTATGGGTCAGTGGTCCCCAACCCAAAAAAGGTTCCCTACCCCTGGCCTAGAGGGAGTGGTTGTGCTGAAGGCTGTGTCTGATGGAATAAGGGTCCTGTCACCAGGCAGGCAGGGACAAGGCTGCCTCATGTTAAAGACTGGCATTGGCAAAAGTACTACACAGCCCAGGATACACCTACAAGTGACCTGTTACGTAGCATCTGAATTTCACCCCAGCGACAGATGAGCGGGTGCTTGTGTGTAGCTTGGATTGCACTTTGGGCTCCTTAAACATGAAATGAGCTTGAATAATGCAATAATTTATTTACTACAGGTTGGATCTTCCTGGTCCAGTACCCTTTGGACCTCACCAGTCCCAAATGAGGGAATTTTCCAGATCAGGGAAGGTCTCCTGCCCCTGTCCTCCTAGCACGCTACCCTACCCTGTGGCTGGCTTTGCGACAGCCCCAGTGCAACTGGGCTTTGGCCCCACTTCTACCCCATCCAGCCGAGGCTCCCAAGGGATGGGATTCGCCAGCTAATGCCAGCTCCGCTTGTCCCTCGCTGGGTGGCCCTGCTGCTGCCCTGCCCGGCTGGGGCTTCCTGGGGATGGGGCTCGCTGGCTCCCACTGCTGCTGGCCAAGGCTGGGGCTCCCTGCCGCAGGACTCTCGGCGGGTTTGCACTCCTGCCACCGGGCCTCTCTGGTCTGGCAACGTTTGTGATCCTTCTGGACCACGGTTGTTGCCAGACCAGAGGGTCCCTGATTTAGGAGGTTCAACCTGTACTATTTTTAATATGCTAATACAATAGGAATCAAGGTTTGAGTTGACTAATCTGCAAGGGAGATTTAACAGATAGAGAGATACAAGTCTCCCACCATACAGCCACAGTGATGTACCTTATGCCTGAAGACAAATAAGGGGCTTGGCTTGACAGTGTTCCAACTTCTTACTAACACAGAACTTAGTGGGAAAAGAATATATATAAATCTGGATATACAGAAAGGGCTTTTGTCTGCATCTTGTTGCATGTGTATGTTTCTGTGCATGCATGCCTGTTTCACTATCCTGAGGTCAGCACTGGCATGCTTAAACAGGCTACTGATGGATCACCCTGATGAGAAATGGCAGCTTTTGAGATAACTCAGCACTAATCTGGAATACTTGGCTACAGCGCTGACGCACAAAACCTGTTGCTTTCTTTGAGAAAATACAGGAGATGAGGAGTCAGAAACAATGAGTCACTTACTGAGTAGCAGAAAAAGCCAGTGCCTGCCTGGCTCACAACTTCAAACAGCTGTTCGATGGTTGTACTATGCACTCAGATTCTATGTCAGAAGGGGGGGGGGGGAAGTCTTTAGCACCTGGCAAATGCCTGTTTAAATTTCATCATTAAATTTCAGCATTCGGTAGAAAGACAGATGTGAAAAATGAAACAGTGAGAGGAAAAGCATGCGCCAACTGCAACTATGACGTCAGGATGAGTAAGTGCTTTGAAAGGAAAAGAGTCCTGATCAAAGGAAAAGAAAGCCCCAATACACAACCCTGTACCTTCTGTGTTTTGTCACAGAATTCATCACTTGCTCCTAAGGCTAAACTTTTGTTTAAAAAAAAAAAAAGTTCTAGCCTTTATGAAAAGACTGAATTGGAGCTGATGCAATGTTATCTTTCCAAGTCTGCAAAAAACAATAATTCAGAGAGAGATGTGAGCTGATCCTATTCACTAAAACAGAGGTTTCTGACTCAATCTCTGAAATATAATGATAATCTGCATGTTGATATATTATTTCTGATATATGATTTGCTGTTGTGAATATTAGCCCAATCCTTTTGAAGCAGAGGTATATATTTTTCCTATTAAGTTCTGGCTGGTGAGAAGTCATTCTGGAGAACAAATCTCTGTATTTATCCATAGCACACACACTGTACAAAAACTTCCTTATCACACTGCCCTTCTCCTTAAGGTGAAAGGACTACTGTGGATGGGGTGAGAAGGGAATTTATTTTCTATGGCTCACTCTTGCCCTTCTACTGAGGTTACTAGGAAGGTGCCAATTAATTTCTGAGGTAATGATTTGGGACAGACATCTCTAACCTGATTCTCCACTGCCTTGCTCCTCATACGATCATATACAACCTGTGCAAAGTGGTACCATGTCAGAGTGGGATTGTTTTACACCAGGCCTTCTCAACACGCAGCCCACGGCCCATTTGTTTGCGGCCCATGGTGTGGTTTGGGTTTACACGGGGCTCAACATGCGGCCCGCAGGTGGGAGCCAAAACAAAGAAGTAGTCAATATAATGGTCTTCTGTTGATATGCATTTTAGTAGTTACATTCTTGGACTGTCATTGCTCATTAAAAGTGCTGTCATATGGGTGGAAATCGGGTAAATATTGCGTTTTATTAATATCAGCAGAACGGACTTAAATGGGGCCTGCATGTTGTGTAGTCTTGCCTTAATCTTCGTATTCATGGCCATCAGTGTGAAATAAGCTATTTGTATATATTTGCATGTATATGCAACCACACTTAAGTTGTGGCCCTCAGCATGTGCTATGAGTATCATTGTGGCCCCCAGAGCTTCCAAAGTTGAGTAGCCCTGCTTTACACACACTTAGTACAATGACTACACAAGGGGCAGGGCAGTGGAGAATCAGACCCATGATTCAATAGGATCAGGACTGAAGCCTAGATCCACAAAGAGACTTAGGCATCTAAGTCACAAATGTAGGCACCACTATGAGCCCTAAAACCTCTGCTCAGCTGCCTCCTAATTCTGTAGGTGGCATAATTCAAGTCAGTTCCTATATTTTTGCAGTAAATTCCTCTAGACACCTAGGTTTCTGCCTCTGGGCACACATGCTGCGCCCTCAAGGAGGCACCGAGATGCCTATCACAAGCTAAGACCCAGCCGGATCCTCCAGCCAGGTGAAAATAGGCAGGGCTGTACCTATCTCACTTGTGGGGTTGATCTGGTAGGAATGCTCAGAGCATACCTAACACAAGCAGAATGGCTGCGGGGAAGGGAAAACACTGGCCTCTCGTATAGCCTTTAGTCCTTTGGTTCGGAGACTTACTTGGGAAGTGGGAGATTGTGCTTTAAATGGCCCTCCACATGAAGAGACACAGGGAAACCCCTCTGTTTAAATCCCTTCTCAGCTGAGTGCTCTAGCCACTGGGCTATAAAGTGATTCCCACCTTCTTTTTCTGGCCCCAATTAATATTCAGTACAATGTGGAACAGCTTCAACTAGCCAGACTAGGATGACCAGAGAGCAAGTGTGAAGAACTGGGTTGGGGTGGGAGGTGATAGGCACGTACATAAAACAAACCCCTGTATATCAAGAGTGTATATCAAGACTCTGGTCACTCTAAACAAGACCCACATCAGAACATCCCATAGCCCAGTGGGTAGGGCACTCCATGGAAAATGGGAAAGCTCTGTTCAAATATCTTCTCCTCAGTCAGAAGAAGGCATTGAAATGTGGTCTCCAGTCCTCAGTAAGTGTCCTTATGGTTGGGCTAAAGGCAATAGGGAAGGCTATTGCAGCCATCACCACCTCTTCCTCCCCATTGTGCAAGAAGTTGGCACTTAAGGCATTTAAACAAGAATAGCTTAGGTGGGAAGCTGCCTAGTGTCCTGAGTTTTGTGGGTCCCAGTCTCAGCATGGCGTACAGGAAGGGTTGTCAGTTTTGGGTTGGATATATTCCTGGAGGTTTCACCTCATGATATCCTGGAGAGTTGGCAACCTCATGCATAGTGATCCTAGACACCTATCTCAGGGTTTGTGGATTATAGTGATTTTTCAAGTAAGCCACTGGAATGTCTAAGGTCCTCTGTGGATCCAGGCTTCAGACCCTAAACTCCATTTACAGAGGCTGCTTCCATAGCCATCAGATGGTTACAGCTTTCATTCACTACCAATGTAAGCCAATGACACTGGCTGTTTATCACTGCTAGCAATCCAGACATGCCCACTAACAGTTTGATATGGCTTGAAACTGGGTTGTATGATGTGCATGCTCACAACATAGTTTTTAAACCATATTTCAGTACAACCATATGCCAGATTCACTTTCTAGTTCTGTTTGACAGGTGAATTTTGACAGAGATCGGTTTCCAGAGGGAGGGGCAGAGGAACTGCCACATGCCCTAGAATTGCCTTTCTGGCTCTGTGGGCTGGAATCACTAACTTCTTTTGAGAAGTTTTGGCCAATATCCTTTAACCTCATTTGAAGAAAAACAATTCAAAATACTGTATATCTAGCATTGTAGTAGTACAGAGATAGGCAAGAGATGAAATTGTTTGTTCAAATCCTGACAGCAAGTCCTTAGAAAACAAAAAGGAACATCTCCACAGTGAGACTTCTTTTAAGTGAAAGCTTTGTCACTGACTTGCTTTTTGACTTTGGATTAGATAGTAGGGTAAACTGAGTCACAGACAGCCATCTGAAAAGTGGGTAAAACAATGCCTACTATGATATTTAGAGAGACTTCAGATGTCTAATTTGTAAAAAAAAAAAGTGACGGTATCAGATTATGCACTCAAATCAATTTCCAATTAATGTCTGACAAGGTGCTTAATCCACGCACCAGTCATCTAAAAGTACTGAAGTAAATACAAGAAAAAACAAAAGACAGGACTATGCAGCACTTTAAAGACTAACAAGATGGCTTATTAGGTGATGAGCTTTCGTGGGCCAGAAAGCTTCCCCACTTCCTCAGATCAATTTGTGGAAGAAAATTGGCACGACCATATATACCGAAGTGATACAATAAAAAAAAGTGAACACATATAAAATTGACAAATCAGATTTTAGAACAGAGGGGAGATGAGAGGGGGAGGTTAGTGTCTGTGAGGTAATGATATTAGGGGTGATAACTGGGGAAGCTATCTTTGTATCAGGGGATGAACTTTTATATTTATAATTGGAACTTTCCTTGGAGTTGAAAAAGTTTAAAAATAGCATCTTTCTTTAAGTGAATCCTTCCATTTTGAGAGAAAGAAGGAAAGTGGACAGAAATAGCATCTCTCTCCTTCTCCCACACTGTTTATAATTTCTCATAACTGATTCACAAACAATCCCTAACGAAGGACCTGACCCTGCCAAGAGTTACACATAGGCTGACCTTTAATCACATGAGTAGTTTCAAAGAGTTCACTGATATTATTCATATGCTTACAGTTAAGCACATGCCTAAGTCTTGACAGGATCAGGCCTACATCAGGACGTAGCCCGAGAGGAGTAGGCTGAGTGTTAAGAGACATAGCACAGAGTGATCCCATTTGCAGTACAGACAAGGCAGCCTGTTCTGACAGAAAACAGCATAGCTGATTAGAGACCCCCAGAAGGAAAGTACAGTAAGAATAAATTTTCTGTACAAGAAATCCAAGAAAGATGAAGAAGAAAGAAAAGAAGCCCTTTATCTATATTTATAAGATGGAGCTTTTCCTACATGAATAAACCTCTTAAGAGGTTTCCTGGGCACTGAGGTTATATATTTAATAGGTTTTTCTAGTATAATTTGAAAGTAGATCACCACCATGCAATGCTGCCTGCTTCACTTTGCTCCCAGCTGCTTCACTAGCTTCTGTCACCTGTGCCCTCAGAAACTAGAGCACCAGTGTTACTCTCGCTGTGCTGAGAGAGCAGATCCCCCTGCGCGCACACACATTTTAGAGACTTTACCTCAGAGCTATTCGCTCCCCTTTTGCTGTTCTATCTTAGCAGGCTCTTGCTTAGGCCTCCACACTTGCTTGCTTGCTTTCAAATGATCATAACGCCACAGAAAAAAGATTTGTTGCAGAAGGAGAATGTAAGCTCTAATGAAACTATCCAAACTTTTCATTCAGCACCTTGGGTGTGATTCTCAGTTATTCCATCCAAGAGCTTGGGGCATGGATTGAGGAGCCTTGCAGGGACCTGGCCAGTGTAAATTAAATTCATGCCATGCATCCCATGGTCTGCTCTAGGTTCTGGAAATGGGAGAACAGCCATAGCACAGCGTACACTCCTGCCAAACCCTGGAGGGAGAGCCCTGTGTGGATACAAAAATGTGTATCCACATCCACATCTGTACCTGCAAAAATGAGCTGCAGATATTCACATCCCCATCTGTGGACGTGGATACCTGCGGATATAAAGCAGATATCTGCAGATTTACAGGGCTCTAGCCTGAGATACTACATATGCAGAGGCTGGGAATGGAGCCAATGTGGAGCATTCACATACTAATTGTTCCTTGGCTCTCTGCACAAGGGGTATTTTCAGGAGGACATTTCCACTTACTTCAAGGCCATTTTGAATTATCAGAGACTCAGGGCCATCTCTAGGCATATGCAGAATACACAGCTGCCTAGGGCACCAGAAAATTTGGGGCATCAGGAAATTTGGGGCACTGTTGCCCAAAATATCTTACTGCCCTAGGTAGCTGCGTGTTACATATGTGGTGGTGCCAGCTCCAGCAGCCAGCCCCATCCTCTCCTGCCCCCCATGGGCTGCTCACCAGCCGTTTCCCCTTCTAGCAGAAGGGAAAACTGCCACTCATCTTTGCCCGGCTGCACGGCTACATCCTGCTTTGCCTCTGGCCTGCAGCTCTAGTCGTGCCATTCACAGGAGGATTGCACCTCCTGCCTGCCCCTCCACCAGCCTCCCTGCCCATCTCTTGCCCTCTGCATCCCTGGCCCCTACTACTCCTGCCCCCACAGACCTGAAGAACAGCCCCCCGTGTGGAGCAGCGGCTCCCCTGCGGAGCACCCTCTCCCAACACAGGAGGTCCTGCAGGTGCTTGGGCTGCGTAGGACACCATGCTTTGTAAGGACAGCACTGGCCAGAGTATCAGAAAAAGATCACCAGCATCTTACATTCTCATCATAGTGGCTAATCCAGCTCTTATATTGTATTTCATAGGGATTCACAGATTGGTGGAAAAGCACATATCTTCCTCATTGCCCTTCTTGGGCTTTGCTCCTTTTGGTCTTTCTCCTGGTGTGCAACTATTCTCCTCTGCAGCTCTAGCCATCTGGAACAGCCTTTCTTGTGTGTCATCTTCATGCTGGTAAACGCTCCATTACTTGGAACACTGAAAACAAATCTGGACAAAATACTGACCAACGTGCGCTAGTGGGCAAGGCTGGTCCCCAAGGTGACACAGTTGACATGGAAGAACGATACTCAATAAAGCGGTTTAAAAGTACTTTGATCACATTTGGCCTCTTGGCCTTTTCTCTACACCCTGTCCAGCCCCCTGCTTCCCTCTTTAGGGGATGTAAAAAATGATAAAGAAGAAAATGAAACTTGCATCCATAGCTTAGTAGAAAAGGAAATGAGATAAAAGTCAAAACAACATGGAAAAGTCAACTACATGGAAATTAGGAATACAGTGGTAGCATAGCAGTTAATCCCATAAGGTATGTCTACACAGCAGGGCTAAAGCCAAATTAAGCTGCACAACTTCAGCTACGTCAATGCATAGCTTAAGTTGAAATAGCTTAATTTGACTTTTGGCGCTGTCTACACAGCAAGAAGTCGAAGGAAGAACACTCTTCCTTTGACTTCCCTTACTCCTTGTGAAATTAGGGTTACTATGGGTCAGAATAAGAAGTCTTCCAGCTCAACATTATTTCAAAATAAAGGCTTGCAATGTAGACGTGCACTATGTTATTTCTGAATAACATCAGTTATTCCGAAATAATGCTGCTGTGTAGGCGAACCCCTAGCAGACAAGCCCTGAACATAAGAACTAGTTTCTATCTTTGGATACACACATGTATGGCTCCTAGTAATTTCGTCATGCATTCAAGGAGCCATGCATGTGTGTATCCAGATAGAAAATGGTTCTTGAGTTTAGGGCTTGCCCTCTATGGGTATGTCTACACTACAGCATTATTTCAAATATATTACTTCGAAATAGTTAATTCGAAATAAGTTATTTCAAAATAACGCGTCCACACACAAAATGCATTTTGAAATAGCGTTTTGCTATTTTGAAATAGCGCTTCCACACTGAGTGGATGCTGAATCACATTTAAGGCAGGCTGGAACCAGGTCCGGTAGGGCATCAGGTCAGGAGTTACTTTGTGTGGCTGCTGCCTGAGGCTATCTGAGACCTGTGCTTAAAGGGACCCCCCCCTGGACAGCCGGTTCTCAGCTTTCCCTGCTTGCTTGCCTACGTCGATGAGGGACAGCAAAGCATTTTGTCTCGGAATGCCCTGGTTGCCCTCACTCGGGACACCACAGCACTCTGCAGCATGGAGCAGGAGCTGCCCCTGGGCACTCTGGTGCTTCTCTTGGACACATTTCTGTGAGCATGGCTGCACCTTCTGCAGGCTGCCATCTGGAAGGTCCATCGGGGGACTGTCAGTATCCAAGAGGCTCTGCAGGAGAGCTTCCACCCTAAGGAGCACTAAGAGCCTCCCTGGTATGCCCCACTGGGGGATTGTGCCTCATTCTTCCCTCACATCCTTCCACTTACCCCTCTCTAACCCCCCTTCCTGATGTCAAATAAAATACACGTATTTTCATGTACACAGATTCTCTTCACTTAACAAAACTGGGGGGAGGGGGAATGAAACTCTGGTGAGACTGGGGAAAGGAGGTGGGAGAGGGCAGAAGAGAGGGTGGGAGAGAGGAGGGAGAAACCTGGGAGGCGGGAGCTGGAAGGGGGAAGCAAGGGGAAGGGGAAGCTCAGGGCTCAGGGTTGGGGGTTTCGCCGGACCAACTTGATTGTCATGCAAACCTGCTCTTGGGTTCGCATGTGGCCTTTGGTGGCCAGGCTGGCAGCTATCCTGCCATAGACGGCCGCGTTCCTCCGTCTAGTGCAGAGCTCATGTACGTTGGGGTCATCCCCCCGAAACCTGAATAAGGTCCATGATCTCCACCCTGGACCAGGAAGGCACCTGCCTTCTCCAGGCCCTGGCAGGCTCCTGGGAGCTGGCAGACTGCTCCTGGAGAGTGGTGGAGGGCTGGCTGCCAGTGGCTTGCTGGCTCATGTTTTGGGGCCACTGGGTCAGGGGCAGTGACTGCTGGCTCTGGGCTGGCAGGCTTGGCACAGGCACTGTGGCCAGAGTCAACCCCTTTAAGTGCTCCAGAGAGGTGGGAGGGAGAGGAGTGTTCTTGGTTGAGGCTGGAGCAGCCACCAGGGCACCCTGGGAAGGCTGAAGGCCCCCTATTTCTATGTAAGTGTCTACACAACACTTATTTCGAAATACCTATTTCGAATTTGGTGTTATTCCTCGTGGAATGAGGTTTACCAAATTCGAAATAAGCCCTCCACTATTTCAAATTAATTTTGAAATATTGGTTTGGCTGTGTAAACGCTGGTAAAGTTATTTTGAAATAACGGCTGTAATTTCGAAATAACTTTGCTGTGTATACATACCCTATGGGATTAACTGCTATGCTACCACTGTATTCCTAATTTCCATGTTGTTGATTTGTTGTTTTGACTTTTATCTTCCTTCCTTTATTTTTCCACTAAGCTATGGATGCAAGTTTCATTTTGTTTCTTTATCATCTTTTGCATACATAGTAGATAAAATAAGTTAAAGCTACTCACTCTGACAATAAAGAAGTTTTTCTTAATGTCCTACCTAAACCTCCCTTACTGCAATTTAAGCCCGTTGCTTCTTATCCTCTCATCAGATGATAAGGGGTATACTTTCTCTCCCTCCTCCTTGAAACAATTTTTACATATTTGAAAACTGTTGTTATGTCCCCTCTCAGTCTTCTCTTTTCCAGACTAAACAAACCCAATTCTTTCAGTCTTCCTTCATAGGTCATGTTTTCCAGATCTTTAATCATTTTTGTTGCTCTTCTCTGGACCTTCTCCAATTAGTCCACATCTTTCCTGAAATGTGGCTCCCAGAACGGGACACAATATTCCAGTTGAGTCCTAATCAGTGCAGAGTAGAGCAGAAGAATTACTTCTCATGTCTTGCTTACAGCATTCCTGTTAATACGTCCTAGAATGTTTGCTTTTTTTGCAAAAGCGTTACACTATTGACTCATATTTAGCTTGTGGTCCACTATAACCCCTAGATCCTTTCCTGCAGTACTCATTGTTAGACAGTCATTTCCCATTCTGTATGTTCCTTCCTCAGTGGAGTACTTTGCACTTGTCCTTATTGAATTTCTAAACCTATCTCATTTTCAAGGGCATTCACTATGCTAAGTGTCCAATCTTCTTGGTGAAAACCAAAATAAGGAAGTTATTAAACACCTCTGCCCAGGCCCACCATCAGGGTGTGGGGGAAGGTAAAGAGGGCAATTGCACAGGGGCCCTGTATTTAAAAGGGGCCCGAAGCTCCCAGATGCTACTACTGCAGCAGCAGTAGTAGTGGCCTGAGTCCTGGGCCCCTTTTAAGTGCCACAGGAGTGCTGCTCCGCTGCTCCGTGCAGCTCTGAGGCCTGGGGGGTGGGTCCAGCACTATGCCCCGGCGGCACCAAGGACCGACTGTCCTTGGCCCGGCTCCTTCTGGGGACTTAAAACTGCCCTTCCCACCTTACCCCTTGTGGCCATTGGCCCCACTGCCGCTGCCATTTCTACATTTTTTCTTATTTATTTTCCCTCTTCATTTAGTAATGTGCCTACCCTATCCTTGGTCTCTCTCTTGCTTCTCATATATTTGTAGAATGTTGTTACCCTTTATGTCTCTAGCTAAGTGATTCCCAAACTTTTCAGCATCATGTCCCCCTTTTTGATTTTTGAAAAACTCTCATGCCCCCCTCTCCAGGGACAGCCCAAGCCATTTGCACGCCCCGGGCCCCGGGAGCGCAGCCACCCCTGGGAGTGCGACGCATGCGCAGCCCCACCCCCGGGCGTGCGGCACCCCCCGCCCCCAGGCGCCCGGCGCATGCGCGGCCCTGCCCGCGGGTGCCCGGTGCATGCGTGGCACTGCCCCCGCCCAGCCCGACAGCTGGGCACCCCGGGCGGTAGCCCGGCTGGCCCATACCTTGGGCTGGCTCTGCCCCCCCCCCAAAATAGCAGCAAAACCTGTTGAGCAAAAAAAAAAAGAAAAAGAAAAGAACTGACTGGGGCAGCAAAACTTAATGGGGGAGGGGTAGCCGGGGCGCCTCACGCCCCCCCTGGAATTTCTTCACGCCCCCCCAGGGGGCACGCCCCCCAGTTTGGGAACCCATGCTCTAGCTAGTCTGAGCTCATTTTGTGCCTCTTTTTAATTTTGCCCCTACATACTTGTGCTATTTGTTTATATTCATCCTTTGCAATTTGACATAGTTTCCACTTTTTGTAGGACTACTTTTTTGATTTTTAGATCATTCAAGATCTCCTAGTTAAGCCAGGGTGGTCTCTTGTCATATTTCCTGTCTTTCCTACTTCTACCATTACAGTAGCCTCTAACTCTTGGGTGGAACATGCAGCAGTTTATTTAATCGCAGCGCAACTTGCAGAACAGGAAGCAAAGATACACTATCCAGCTGAAACTACCTGTAGGATTAAAGAGAGGCAGAACAGAAGTCATTGACCTGGAATTTAGCCAGCACGTCAGGTCATCTTAAATGACTACAAGAAGTCAGAGCCTTGTTTTTATATTTCATCCAAAAGACAGTACTTGCAGCACAATACTGGGAACTGCACATTGAAGCCCAACATCTACTTCCTGCAGTACCTGCCTATTCTTGGAAGTCTTTTCATTCATCTAGGGCCTAGCCCTCCATCTGCCTGTTTGTGAGATGAGATGAGTTCCCAGGCAGAAATGTAATGTAGAAAAATAATAAGTCATTGTCCTTCCTCAAGACCCAGACATTCAGATCATACAACATTAATTAATGTATTTCTGGATTTGATGGATTCATATAATTAAGAACAATGCAGAGTCCATGCACTTTAGATGAGGCAGCCTGCACATTCTTGGAAGTGCGACAAAATAAAGTGTGATAGCTCTCCTCTAGCCCTAGAGGAAATAAATAGCTTGTATTTATTCAACAACTATGAATCCTCTCCCTCCCCCACCCCACAAAGATCTCCCAGAAGGGGAAAAAAACTCAACAGAATGATTACTCTACCAAAGGGGGATCAGAGAACCGGGAGCACACTGAAGTCAGAAGTTCCTGCATTTGGTTCCTAGATACTACCATGATTAGCAAAATATAATGATGTGGTTAAGATAGTACAGATAATTGGGATGATCTGACCTTATGAACAGTCTGATGGAAACTCTTGCTAGACTATCAGGAGTTGATGGTCACACCACATGTCATTGGAAAGGTATATTTTGCAACAATGTCATTCGTTGGATCTGTTATATCAGTGTCCTTATTTTTATGGTGGACATTCAAACACATGGGTGATTTTTTTTTTTAGTATCGCATCTGACAAGTTCACTTCAGGGTGCTTCCTGTGACCTGGGCTCCCTCTTACACTGCATGAATGCTGATGAAAATGCAAGGTGGAAGTCTTAGTAGTCGTTTGTCACCATGAAGAGGGGAAGGGGGTGGGGGTGGGGGGCGGCACACACATCCCAGCCTCTCTGGCATCAGGAGGAGGGCGGGTGGCGCATGGCCCCAGCTTCCCCGGCCCTAGAGCACAGGGAGGGCGGGCACTGGAGGCAGCAACCCTCCGCCCCAGTACACCTATTATAGGTGTTCCGGGGGCAGGGCCAGGCTGGCAGTTTGGGAAGGCAGTGCCTTCCCCCGCCTATTATTCTGGACACCCATGTGCCTAGTGGACATTAGCCAGGAGTAACTACATTTGGAACACAGATACACAGTCAGTATTCATAACTTCAGACTCAAAAATGATACATGTGCACAAACAAGGGAATCATATTCAGAAAACCATAACCGTTTCAATGGTATTCAAAGTTTTGCATAAAATGCATCATAATTATGCTATATAATCATACCATAATAATATCACTATAAAGAATATGGAATGCAGCATCACACCACTGTTTTGCTGGACTCATATATCCAACAAACAGAACTCAATCATTTCTGAGTTTTAATGTACCAACCTGGGCCTCAGCAGTGAAACTTGCCAGCCATAACACTTATGTATTCTATCATGACCCAACAGCAAAATATGCTTGTGGCCTCAGCATTAAAATAGACTTTCCAGCTCCCTGCTTTTCTAGTGGAACATTTGGTGGCCTTTACATGAATGATATAGGTGTGCGGTGTCAGCTCACTGTGCTGCCTGACAGCAATAGCTCAGTGAATCTCTTCACCGTGGCTATGTTTAGTGTGCTTCCCTGCCCAGCAGCCCATGTGGTGCAATACCAAACACGTACCAGTTAGGGTGCATCTACACTGCACCATAACTTAAAATAAGATATGCAATTTGAGTCAAGCAAATTGCATATCTTATTTCGATGCTGTTTCGAAATAGCTTATTTCGTCGGTGCTGGCTACACTATTCCGAAATGTCCCTTACTCCTCGTAAAATGTGGTTTACAGGGATGTCAGAATAGCGAGCCCGAAATAACGGGTTTGCTGTGAAGACACGGGATAGCGATTTCTGGATACTCCGGTATCTCGAAATAGCATTCTAGTGTAAACATACCCTTAGTAGCAACAGGGGAATGAGAAGGTACTCTCTAAAGTCGGTAGCAGAGGACCAGCTCCAGGTCACTGACTTCATCCAAGTTATCAGGATGGCCATCAGTACTTTCCTTTGGAGGCTTGGGCTTGGTAAAAATGTCAGAGGGCTCCAAGAAGACAAACTGGCAGAAATCTGTCAAAATACAAAAAAGCCAAGAAGGAAGATGAACTTTAACTCAACCCAGAGTGGAGAAAAGCTACACAAAAGATATGCACTATTAAAAACAAAGGAGGGTCCCAGTCCTCTTCCCAAAGGCAAAGGAGTTTTGCCCTTGACTTCAGGGGGAGAAGAATTAGGCACAGTAGTTACAAACCATGCCTTCAGGCCCTCTGCATCCCTCTTCATTATTTAGTCACTTGTAACTGTTTTACAGTGGGAAACTCTGATGGACTAAAAGATGCTAGTTAGAAATGAAGCGTGACCATTTCATTATGCAGCACAAATCAAAATTAGAGTGAACGACTTAGATTGGAGTCTGATGCTGAGGGCTTTTTTTTTTCCTGGAGAATAAAGCCAACGATTCCTCACTGACACCAAATAGTCACATGGAACTGTGTAACTCCAAGCTTGCAGCACAACTGTGAAATCTTTCTCCTATCCTCCCTTAATTGCACTGTGACCCCACAATTGAGGGCTGGGAGCCAAAATGGAAAAAGTTTGGCATAAATATTTAACAAACTTCAGATATGTTTCTAATTGCTAGCTAATTATTTTATGTCTGTCATAAAAGTTGTTTGGGTCTTTTCAGGAGGTTACATGAGGATAACACAGTTCAGCCAAATACATGGGTAAGTGAAACAACTCTCTGTTCTAATTAATATTAATAAATGGATCCAAGAACCAGCATCGCTTTGAAAATACAAGATCAACAGGACTCCAAGTGTGATTCATTACAGTTAGTGCTGTGATGGCAGATATTATAAATCTCCTAATGTTAAGCCTCTACTTCATACCACATCTCTGGGAAGTGCTCTCTTGTTTGGGAGGAAAAGAATAGATGTAATTCCTCTACAAGTTGTAACTAACAAGGTGATGGTTCCAGACAAATCAGCAGGTGTGTGTGTGTGTATGTTTCTTGTATTATAATCTGAGGTGGCTTTAAATAAATGATTAGATTGCTTTTGGGTGAGGGGTCTGTGGGTGTGTGCACAGGTGTGGCATCACCTCCGTTGACTTGTTTATCTAATAAAAATGGTTGGACTGCTCTACAGTTGAAAAACCAAATGCTTCAGCAGGAGGGCTGTCTCCGCTGCCTGACAGCCCTGGCCCAGCTCCCTCTTCTCTAGTAATCGACATCTATTTTCAGATAGGACTGGCCGATCAGTTTCACTACCAGGTCTGAATGATCCTGAGCAGTGTATCCTTTCTCTGTAGCCAACAGCATGATTTCAGAGCTAAGACCAGTGTCTCACACCCCCATTCAGTCTCCTTGTCACTCCACCTCCTCCCCTGCTAGGATGAAACAGCAGACTTTCTGAAGGGCTTGCTTATGACAGTCAAAGTATATGAATGCGGGGGGAGGAGGGAGCGTCATAGATGCTACATCTAGGCAGGCAGATGTGTTACTCTCCTGTGTAGCTGTTCCACAGCTGCCGCTGGGACAGGGAAGGGGGAACAGGATGCTGCAGGATTTATATTCCTCACCATGGCTGTGCAGATCCTTTCTGCAGACAAGATAGGGCTGGGCTTTAGCCTCAGGGTTATACACACTTGGCTAAATTCTGCCTTCCCTCTGTATAATCCCACCAAATTTGTGTCAGTGAGTTCTCTGGGTGCCCCGTACAGGTTTTTCTGTCAATAGCCACAACACTGGTGCGGGTCCCCATCATAAGCTAGAACTTCCCTGTGTTTTGAAAGGCAGAGAATACAGACATCTGGTCTCCCACTCCACCACTGATGTGTTCTGCCTTCACCAAGGGCAGCTCCTCTTCATTTGGTGTATGGTCTTCAGCTATCTGGTACTAGCTGATAAACAGTTCCTTGCCTGTCTTTCTTGGCTAGATCATCTCTTCCTCTTCCTAGAATATGATACACCATCTCTAGAAGATTTGTCTCCGCTAAAGCTTTTTCATAGTAATTAATTGATTGCCTATTCATTTGAATTAATGAAAACATTTGCACATGCTAGTTTGGACACCACAAATACCAAGGGTTATATTCAAATATTTGTGTCCTGCCACAGATGTTGGTGGACTGTTCAGACTAGCATGTACAAATGTGCTACATATCCAATACCCTCCAGAGAGTTAGAAATCTCAAGGGGAGACCTACCCTTCATTGCAGGATAAGGACCCTTCTTTCCCTGTCAGACATGAAGCTGCTTCCTTCATGGTTTGTGTTAATAGTGTGTCTGTCTTTTCCACATGCAATGTTTTTCCTCCTCATGACTTTAGATTGCCTCTACACTGACAAAAATGGGACCCACCAGCGCAGCTCCACGTGTGGTAGCCATGAAACAGATATCCACTGGCAAAGAGTCCACTGCGCTTTGCAGACAGCGCTCATCTGAAACCTGAGAAACTCACTGCACCAATCACATTTTACAGGGTTGCTCTCCATAGAGAGTTAGATGGATGGTAGCTACAGAAAGCTCATTACTTGTCAAAAGTCATAATCATTGTGAGATGAATGCACGGGTAATAAGGCATAATGAATGTATATTGACAGCATGCTTTATGGGCTTGGAGTAGAAGTTAGTCAGCAGGGGTGATGTGTTTCAATGATCTCCCATTCAAAATAGGGATGTTAAATATCGGTTAATTGAATAGTTGATTAACCTCATGAACTTTTATTGGTTAGTCAACTGTTCTATAGTCCCTGGGCAGCTCGTGACCAGAGGGGAGGGGTCTGAGCTCCCGGACCCAGCCCGAGCCAGAACTGAGCCACACTGCCTGCCCACCTGGCTCCTAATACACTTTAAATGCAGAGCTGCAGAGGGGATAGCCCATGACCTAGTGCAAGCTGGGATTGAGCTCGGCTGCCGGCCAATCTGCTAAAAAATTTACTGACAAAGGATGGGGGGAAATGCATGTAGTCTATAGCATTAACCTATAAGCTTTTGCTTATCGGTTAATCAGTTAATTGACTATACTATTACATCCCCAATTCAAATCATATGGACTAGTCACCTGAGCCTTGTCAGCTGACAGGATAATGCAAGGTTCTAGAGCAGCAGTCCCCTAACATTTGAAGGTTGTGCCCCTCTTAGCTAGGGGTGGGAGCAGGGCCATATGTAGTGGAGGGGGGAGGGACATGGACATGGACAGGTGTGAAGGAGTCAAGGCTGGGGGTTGGGGTGAGGCAGGAGCAAAGCTACCTATAGAGTTAGAAAACAGGGAAGCAAAAACTCCTGAGCCATGTCTGCTCTATAGCTGCAAGTACATCATAGTTAGAGCTGCCTCCAGCAGGGCCCTCTCTTGGGGAAGGAAAAAGATACACTTTACCAGGGCCCAGAGGCCCTGGCCCAGGCTGCAAATTGTGGTATGCATGTGTGTGTGTGTGGGGGGGGGGGGAGGAGCGGCTGTGTTACAAGTTTGTACTAGGTCTGAAAAAATTATACTTGTGTCCTGGCTACCAGTGGTGAGTTACATGTCCTATTTCTCCAGGTTGTGGGAGGGTCCCAGAGCTTGGGCTACAGGCTGAGCTGAATTTCCATTTTATAGCCCCACAGCCCAATCCCTGCAAGCCTCAATCACTGACTTGGGATAACCGAGGGTGTTTTATTGCAGTATAGACATACCCTTAGGTAACCTTCCCCAGGGAAATAACGGTGTACAAAAAACAAATAGCACAGCTCGAATCATTTCTCCCCTTGCCACAATCCTAAGACTTTATAATTGCTCCCACCATGGCCATTTTGCTTTGTAATATGCAAGAGTAAAAATTTCCATTCTAGTCGTGTTTATTTAATCACTCTCATTTTTTAAGTGAAATGCAAGTTGGTGATAATGCCAGGCTGCCAGCCTCACAGAACAGTGATGCTGCAAGATTCCCCGCTACATTCCCTTGCCAGCATGTTTCAGTTCTGATCTAGAGTGCCCAGCTCCAGGGATGAGGAGAATACTCACTTATCTATGGTCTAGTCAGTTGTTTGCCCCTCTTCTTGGAGCAGGGCAATTAGTCTGAACGTTAGAGGTGGGTTTTATGATATGGAAACCTGTCTACTTGGCACTGGACTGAGACCCATCAAATTTCAGCAGGATATTTAATGAGTCTGAAGTGATTTCAAGTATCAGCACATTGTACTGTAAACTGCAGTGTGGCCTTCCCAACAATGTTATAGGGAACATTCTCCTCCTGCACTCCACAGCATCCAGGCATGAATATTTAACCCTGAAAGGAAATACCAATAGCATTTTATTCCAGATGGTGGTAACTGTCACATGACCTGGGTCCAGACTAGAATTTGTGAACTAGAACTGAAAGGTTCCATATTCTACATTTAACCTCCTGAGCCATCCAGTCCTTTTGTTAACCTACATTTAGAATTTTCAAAGACCAAAAGCCCTTAGCTTTTATTAAAAGCACAAAGGGTGATGGGGACACAAGGGAGAAATGAGAGGAAATTACACCACATGAAGCTGGTAGTATGCAAAAATGTTCTCCACGCATATGCACAGCATCCATGGCTACCGACGGGGTGGGGGGTACAAAGGGGGCAGTTGAGCAGGGGTGCCCTGATATCCACTGAACTGACGCAGGAGCTCCAGAGAGCTGCTCCGTGTGGTTTCGAAGGCCAAGGGGAGGACCAACTCCATGATCTGGCTGGCACTAGGGACTGACTGCCCTCAGCCTTGCCCTTTCTGGGGGCGTGGAGCCGGGCCCTCCCCTCACCTTGTCTTAGGTCCCAAGGTGGCTGTCTTCCTTCCAAGGAGAGGGTCTGCCCTCAAAATGTTAAAATGGGCTCCAGTGTCAGTGTTCTCCTGACCCTTCCCTGGGTTTGGTCTCATCTTCAAAGTATGATGTGGACTGATCCAAGTTGCCTGGGGGAATCCCACCCTCCTGGTGAACATGACTTCCTGTGACAGTGAAGCTTCACTAGAACAATGGAACTGTCAAGCTCCAAGACGTAATTTGTGCATGTGCAGAACATTGGCCAATGGCTCTTGATGACTGGCTAACGGATTTGGAACATATTTCACTCCCAGAGCAGATGAAGTGGACTGCGAATTTCAGCTTCACAGAGTAGACTTCAATGCCGCCTCTATCAAATTAACCTTTCCTAAGCCCAGCCACCATCACCCACACTTAGATCAAATGCTCCTGCAGCATGCAAGGAAGAGGAATTGAGAGAGAGGAAATTATATGTGCACCCTTCATAATTTTGAGGGCCCAAAGATTCCAAGACAATGGAACCTAGTGTGTAGAGAGCAGAAAAAGAACCTATGTAGATAGTTCGACAAGGAACAAATAAGCTGATTGCTTTTGTATTATAAGTTTATCTATATTTATGGCTTCTCTGCACCCCTTATATAAATAACTAAAACTCATTTAATACTTTATACTGCTATGAATGTAATTTAGTCATTTCAGCAGGGCTGTCAGACGCCGTGACTGGTCCCTGAGTTGACAGCTCCAAGTTTTATCCTCCTTCCCCAGTGGGAGAGATTCTGGATATAGACAAGTTTAATATCTCTATTTGCAGAAACAAATCTGCATAATGTGAAGTTATGACAAATCATAGTGAACAAGTTTGCATTATGTGGTGTTAAAGGGATAAGGGATGGAGGATGAATCCAACCTGCATAGACATCACTGCTGTGAACTCAGGTGGAGGGATAGTAAGATGAATATTGAGGGAACCCATTTCTCATTTTCACAATTGTTGTGGGTAATAGAGATATGTCTGGGAAAGCTTGTGGTCAAAGACACATTTGGAATTAATACTTTGCTGCCTTTGCTCAGAGGATCTCAATGCACTGTGCACACATTAATTACGGCTCCCCAACATATCTCTGAAGTGGAAATGTTATCTGGAAATGCAACCCTTTTATTTTCTCTTGAATTAAATGGTGCTGTACTGACAGCCCTGGAGTCTGAAATCTTCTATCTGCCCAGAAGTTTCCTCCAGACTCCCAGCCAGTGTGCCCTGGGCAGACAATCTGTTGACGAAAGCTTAGTTTATCGCCCAGGCCCATTTGGTCATTAACCTTTTAAGTGAGAGTGACAACAGGGGGGGATCAGTTATTACCAGTTTGTTAAGATTGGTGATGGGCATATCTGTCCATTATGAACTAGTTAGAGATCCATCAACACTTATGACATAGGCCACCACTTGGTCACCACATGGCAACTTTTTTGTCCTTTCTGTCATATGAATTAGTTAGCTGGAGGAGAGAGCCTTTTTATCTATTACCCAGTCCCTGTGCTAAGCAGTCCCCAGCATAAGGTTCTTCTGAATGAGCCCGAAGGATATAACCCCTGATCTCAAATATGTTGGGCACATCCACTACACATATTACAATCAGCAGCTGGCTATCATGTTGCCAGATAATGGATTTCTTTCGATTGACTTCATTGCGCTTTAGCTCTAGCTCATATTTAAGATGTCAGCAATTTTGAGCTCTGGATGGGGAAAAAGGATGCCATCCTCCTCCTGTGCTAGCTGGATACTTCCATAGTCCCCTTACCATAGTATCTGAGCCCTTCCTGAGTATTTATCAATAACCATAATTTTTCTTTCTTACTTCCTTCTCAGCCTGTCGGAGAGGGAGTGCGACTAGTCCATAGTGGGTGTTTCTGTAGATCTGTTTGTGAGAATGAGTGAGTGGATGTGTGGCATGTCTCGATGTGTGAAGACATTAGTCAGGGAATGCTAAGTCAAAAAGACGAGTTCTAAATGGAGTCTGAGTGGGGGAAGGTCCAGGGTCTGTCTAATTTCCTGCAGGAGTAAAATCCATAATCTAAACCCAGCTCTTTTGGTTTCTGTCATGGGAGGTCATGGCTGGGGATAGAGAAATGACCTCTTGGGTAGCTATGGCCAGTTCCATGAGGGGCTATGCACCTGGTGTCTAGTGACAAGTCTGTGCAGACAGCAGAGCAGTGGGATGCCATATTCAGAATGGCCAGTGCTACTGAGCAGGCAGACTGTCACATTTTGTACCAGATGGCGCGTTTTCAGGGCTTGTGGCTTCATGCTTCCACGTATTTGCAGGTGCGAGACAGACTTCAGACTTCCCCACCAGGCACTGAACTTTTCAAAAGAATTGGATACAAGCACAGATTAAAGACAACATTCCTTGATATTGTTATGACTATAATCATTACCTGTCATAGCGCTTCTCATTAGATTATTGCAGCGGCATAATGGAGACTTGTCACAGAATAATAGTCTCCTGCTGCTACACCACCACACAGGTCAAGTACAACTACTTGCTTGTGAAAGAACAAACACTGATCTTATTATACATTCTGAGCCAATAATTTTCTCCATTACAACAACAATACTGCCTCGCCATTTTATCAGAAATAAGGAGTCTTGAGGCACCTTATTCACTCAAGAATAGAAATGTGCACAACCCCATGCTGAACCCATGCCACCTAGGGATTCTCCCTATGCTGATCGAATTCCCAGATATCTGGCTAAATTGGCTCTGCAGCCCCTTTTGACACTAGAGAGCAGCAAAAAGACACCACATCATAACAGAGAATCAGGGTTTTGTACTGGGGATGCACACAACAGTCAACAGCGGTCACAGGAAGCCACCAGTTCCAATGTCCCTTCCCTCCAAACTTCCCTTGAAGTTTTAGGCAATTCAGATCCCCAGTCACATTGTGATAAATTTCAGTGTGACCAGCCAGTTGGAAAAGGAAAGGGCTTTGGACACCTAAGAGACATGTGAACACCTAGAGGACCTTCAGCATTCCTTCCCCAAGTAAGTTTAGGTACAGCAGCCATGGCCAGGAAGAGTGCAAGAGTGGAACATGGAGATAGCTGCCCTAGGCTATGAAAAGGCAATGCCAATATGAGTAGTTTTAGTCATTTATTTTTTCACAAACATAGTTAACAGGAAGCTTTAGGGAGTCCCCAGAGCCCTGGCATTGATTTGGCTCTCTGCCTCCTCTCACTCTGTGACGGTATAAACAGCTTTCCACTCTTGTGTGTCACTAAGATGGAATCCAGCCTCTCCAGGGAGAAGAAATCAGTATCCTCGGACATGGAAAGGATTTAAACAGTCAGAGCAAGAAAGTCTTCTGAGGGCATTGCACCAGCCTAGTAAGGAAGTCCTGGGGATAAAGTGTCATCTCATCTGAACTCAGAAACAGGTTGCATGAGGATGGAAAGCTGCTGCTTAATGAGCACAGGCATCAGACAGTAATAATATATCATGCTGTGGGCCCGATTCTTGAGTCCATTCCACTTCACTTGCCCCACTCAGTCTGCACGGAGGGGCTAGAATTCCTTCTTAACCAATTACCCAGGAACTCCCTGGTAAGGATTAGATTAGACAGTAAACTCCTTGGAACACAGACTCTCCTTTTGTTCTGTGTTGTGCACCAATAAAAACATAAGGGTTTCTACAAGTGGCACAAAGCTGTGGCAGGTCTATGCCCCACCCTCCCACAGCCCCTGTTGACAGGGGAATGGTGGGGAAAAGGGGACATGTTAACAGTTCGCAGCGTTCAGAATGGCCACTTGGAACCATGGGCAAATGGGCATAATTTAAAGCAGCCCTAGGATGCCAGCATAGGAGGAGGACAATGGCCAGAAGTCATTGCTCAGAGGAGTAATGGCTAAATGCACACCCTAGACAAGGGATTCTCAAAATTCACTGCACCGGGACAACAATTATTACACAACCCCAAGTGGGGGACTGAAGCCTGAGCCTGTCCAAACCCCATGGCCTACGGTGTGGGAGGGCAAAGCCTGAGCCCCATCACCCTGCATGGGTGGGGGACAAAACTGAAAGTCAGGGGCTTGAGTCCCAGGAAAAGGACTAGTAACCTGTGAGCTCAGGCTTCACCTTTGACTCCAGCAAACCAAAACGAGCTCTGGCAACCCCATTAAAACAGGTTTGTGACCCACTTTGGGGTCCAAACCCACAGTCTGAGAACTGCTACCCTAGAGCAGGTGTGGCAAACCTGAGCCTGAGAAGGAGCCACTGTGTACCAATGGACATTGCCAAAGAGCTACAGTAATTTGTCAGCAGTCCCCATCGGGTACCTCCTCTCCCATCTCCATCATCTTTTGTCCACCAGCAGCCCCACTTATCAGTGCCTCCTCTTCCTTCCCTGCACCTCCTGCCCAGTGCCGCCTCCTTCCTTCCCCATGCCTTCTGCCCACTGCAATCAGCTTTCATGGCACTCAGGAGGCTCTGTGGGGGAAGGAAGGAGCGAGGGAGCAATATGCTTGAAGGAGGAAGTGGAGCCAGGAGCTGAGCACTGGAAAGTTGGCACCTGTAGCTGCAGCCCTGGAGTTTGTGCCTAAGCAAAAAGCCGCATATTAACTTCAGAAGAGCCATAGGTGGCTCCAAAGCTACCAGTTGGCCACCCCTATTCTAGACAAAATAACCAAACACTGGATTTGGGAATTTTAATATGCATAAATTGCTTCACTCCATTTAATCTGAGCAGACCTCCATGAAGCAGCTCACTAACAATTGCCTCCCTGATCCGAGTGCAGGTTCACGAGCAGAGGGAACAAGCAGGGGGTAAAGAAGATAACATAGCTAAATCTCCCCTTACGTACACATGGATAAATCAAGAGCAGAGGTCAATGCAATCTAAAACTGGTGTAAATGGGATGAGTGATAGGGCCACAGTGTGGAGTGTAGGAACATAGGAATTGCCACATTGGATCAAATCCATGGGCCATCTAGTCCAGTTTCCTGTTTCCAGCCAGCACCAGATGTACCACAGGAAGATGCAAGAAATCCCACAGTAGGCAGATGTGAGATAATCAGCCCCCTATGAAGGTCTCATCCTAATCCCTAATAGCTAGAGACTGAAATAAACCCTGAAGCATGAGGCTTTTTATCCCTTCCAAAATTTTTGTTAGCATTAACTATTATAACTCTGAATATTCTTGCTATCCATACCAAGCCCAATTCCTCTTTGAATCTTGATAAATTTTTGACCTCAGTGCAGGCCCACTGACAGTGGATGGTGGGGGGGTGCAGCAAAGTTGTCCTAAGGCCTGGCGATTCAAAGGGGCCCAGGGCTCCCAGCTATCGCTGTTGCTATTGCGTCACCAATGGTGGCTGGGGCCCTAGACCCTTTAAATTGGTGCCGGAGCACAGTGCCATGCACTCTGTGTGGCTCTGAGGGCTCGGGGGTGTTCTGGGCAGCAGTCTGGGCTGGCTGCTTCCAGCCCCACCCCTTCTGCCTGAAGCCCCGCCCCTTCTGGGAGCATGGAGCTGCCCCCCACCAACCTTGCCCAGAGATCCAGGGAGGCTGTTGGCTCCCCAGCCTTGGTCACCTCCTGTGGCAGGGAGTTCCACAGTCTAATTACATGCCTGAATACTTTTTAAAGCAAAGAGTAAAAGATTGTAAAAACCCTTTACCCTATAGATTCTCAACTTGAAGGTTGCAAATCTCTCCAAGAGTGTCACAAATGGTATCAAAAGATTACAAAGATCCTGCCCTTTCATCTAGCTAAATAGGGATAGGAAGTGTCCTGGCATGGAAAAGGAACTGTTTTTTTTTCCTTTTAGGAATCACTAAAAACATTGGTACTTCACTTGGATTTCTACTCTGAAGGAGGTTGCCCAAAGCTGTGCAGCTGCAGAACCAAGGGTTTCGGAGTGGCGGGTAGTCCTCCAGGTATCAAGAAAAGGGTAGAACAGTTGAGACCCTAGAGATGACAAACAGGGAGAAGGTCTGAATTTCATGGGGTAGCATGAAGTCCCCCAGGAGCTCCTGAGGCCTATGCTGCAGCTGGTTAACATCAGGAGCATTAATGTATGTGGTCTGGCAAGATTCAGTCAACTCATGATTCTTCGTGTCTTCTTCATGCTACCCCCTATTGTTTGGGACGACTTCTCCTTCCCCCAGCACAGCTCGCAGCTACCTTCTCTTTATCCAGATTCTTTCTTGAACACACACCTGGTCTGAGGCCCCCACATGCCAAGTTCACCTTAGGCATGGTCCCTATTTCATTACATAGTGTTTTAAACTGGCATTACAAAAGGTAGAATCCTCCTTTGGGCCTCCCAATGCATCTCTGTGTCCGATCTTAGTCTACTTCTGTGGTAACCCCCCTGGGGCAGGGGCAGTGTCTTCCTTGGTACCTTACACGCAATGGGCAATGCTGCTTAAAGAAATAAGCGTGCTAATATAGATTTATCACTGGAAGGGTCAAGAAGGAAATTCCCACACGCAAACCTTCACTTACGCCAGAAGTGTAAGTGGTTGAGAGGTGGTGGAGGCCTTCCTGGGAAGCAAGCAACACTGGCCTTTGATAGAAAGACGATATTGGCAAAACATTCTATGATCATAACTGACATGGGAAACTCCATGTGGTAATGACATTGGGTGGTTCTGAGGGTACCACACACTATAACTGATGGGTATTTAACACTGTACATCTAACTGTATCATAGGGCTTCCCAGCTGACCATTGTCTATACTGGCAGAGATCTGTAGGTACCTCATAGCAAAGGCAGTTATTTCTACTGAGATGGTAGAACAGAGACAGAGAGAAGAGGGCGACAGCTAAATTCCAGAGAGGGCTGGAGGTAGGATCAGGGAGGGTTTGTGATAGTGGGGAGAAAAGGCTAGGAGTGAGTGATGAGATCTGGCAAATCAAGAAGCAGGAGCAATACAAGAGGATGGTTTGCCACTCGGGAGGTGGGGGAAGAATGGGGAGAAGAGCAGTTTTTCATCCTCACAATGTTTTAAAGGGAACGTGGTGGTGGGTAGAAGTACTGAATCAATTGCCATGGTGATGGAAGCTCTTATTTGTCTGAAGAAGAGGTACACTATAGGAAGTGGCCAAACCGTGCTTCCCAACACTGGCTCCCAAGTATGCCTCAACCGTCACTTGGCAATGACCACCCCCAAGGATGCTAAGGGAGTTCCATGGCCCTGAGAGTCCTGCCCTCTCCTTCTGAAACTGCCATCAAGGGTGTGTCTAGACTAGGATAAAAGGTAGGTTTTGTAGCCCTTGGATTGACAGAGCAAGTTGTGCTTTAATACCATAGCAAATGGAAGTAATCCCTGGGTGGAGCAAAACACAGTGTATCCTAGTCCAGTGTGTCTCAACCTTTCCAGACTACCGTACCCCTGCTGAAGGTCTCATTTGTTTTGAGTACCCCCAAGTTTCAACTCAATTAAAAGCTACTTGCTTACAAAATCAGATATCAAATACAAAAGTGTCACAGCAACTGTTACTGATAAAGTGGCGTATTTTCTCCTTTTTAATTCTAAAATAAATCAGTTGGAATGATTGCACTTACATTTCCATGGGCAGTACATAGAGCAAGAGCAATATAAACAAGTCATTGTCTGTATGAAATGTCAGTTGTGCTGACTTCACCAGTGCTTTCTACCTAGCCACTTGTAAAGCCAGGCAAATACCTAGATGAGCTAATGTACACACTGGAAGACCTACGTGTATGCACGCCCCTGATTGAGAACCATTTGTCCTAATCGAGACAAGCTTTAAGAAGGCCAAATCAGGTCCGCGACAATGGATTTTTTTATATGAACACTGGACTATTGGGTACTGCATCGAGAGCCAAGACGCGTTTCACATGGCCCAAGACGCAGACCTCAGCTGGATAGCACATGCAGGCCTTGGCCTGGCCTGGCGGGCTCTGAATCTCATTCCCAACATGCTGACGCTCTCTGAGCCCTTGAGGCTGCCCTGCGGGGCCAGGCAGGGAACAGGCAGATGCAGCAGGATGGAGGAGGTGCAATGTGGGCACTGCCGAGCAGATTGTGCCCACACAATGCATTCTGCTCAGCTCCACACAGAAGAATCCCCTCAAGACAGAGCAGGAGGCACAGTCAGAAAGGCTGGGCGGGAGCATGCTGCTGCCTTCCCCTTTTAAAATGGATCTATATTTAGTGGCAAATTGTGAACAAAGAAACGGTGAGCAGCTGGCTACGAATTATCCCACTGAATGGGATGCAGAGCAGCTAGAAGACGTCGAGTGTGTCTCCCTCCAGCGTGTGTCCTCTCACTGCCTCCCCCCACCCCCTGCCCTCCACAACCTCACCCCCATTCCACCTCCATAATCAGCCCAGGCAGCATGAATTGCAGTTGAGCAGATGGTTGCCATGGGTTACCTCCGTGCTCCACAAATATTCCCTTCAGAAATAGAAACATGAATTGGAAAAGGGGGCCTGGGACTGTCACTACTGGATTCACTTCTGCAGCAGGATCACACCCATCCCGGGGAAAATCATGGCAAGCTGAGCAGTACACTCATGAAAATGGCTTCTACTCACCTCTCCAGCCAAGATGCCACCCCTCTCCGAAGGGCAACAGAGCTCACTCTTCACCTGAGCACAGAGGGTTCAATCTCCCAGCCTAAATGCCGAGGGTGGAAACACACCTGGTTTGGCGCCGTACTGTGGGCTGGCACAGCTGAGAAGCCTGGCACTCAGGTGCATCTCAGAAAGAGAGCAGAGCCAGGAGAGTCAGGGGAGGGAGGGAAGAAGGGGGAGACTATATACCTAGCAGCCGCGGTGCACAGAAAATCACTCTGGCTCGTCGTTCTTCCTGCAGCCTCTTGCCCTGCTTCAAGCTGTGTTCCCTGGAATTCAGCCATGTCACATATTGACCCATTTCTCCTCATAGCTCCCCACACCAAGTTTCCCATTGCCAGCCTCCCTCACCCCAATCCCTTCTTCCCACGCCAGGCTTCAGCCTTTGCTCCCACTTCAGTGTCTCGGGAGGACTCCTGAGGAGGGAGCAATCAATCTGTTCAGAGATCTGCTTGCATAGGTCAAACTTGCAGCATCAGTGCCTAAAATTGTATCTCGACTCTCCTAGTTCCTCAGTCTTGAACTCCCCTCAGCCCCAAACCCTACATCCTTTATATGAGAGGTTCTCTTACTTTTTTTGTCTGGTGGGTCACTGAAAAATCTGTCTATTTCCTCTCCCAGACTCCCATTATCCCTTTTCTACTGTTTCTACTCTACAGACTGCTAGGAAGGATACGCTGTTTAAACACTCAAATTACTCTGTGCTTGTCTTGATGTAGTGCTTTCAGGAAGATGCTACTATGCCGGGAGAGCTTCTCCAGTCATGCAGCCTTTTGTCCGCAGAGACAATGCAAATGAAGTGCTCATTAGCATTTGTTATGCTGTCATTTGCATATTCTCTGCCAATGCTTTTTGTGGAAGAGGTTTTTGCGCAAAAACAAGCAGTGTAGACGGAGCCATTTTGCACAAAAAAGCCCTTTTTTGCCATGGGGTGGCGGGGGGGGGGGGTGGATTAAGTCAACATAACTATGTTGCTCAAGGATGTAGATTTTTGACATCCCTGAATGATGTGATTATACCAATATAAGGCTGTATAGACCTGGCCTTTAACTGCCTGTTGGGTTCTTGCAGGCTTTCTTTCATGCAGAACCTGTGCAGAAATCCTCTGTACTTCATTTGCGCTCAGAGTATGCAAACTTGCCAACAGATTGAGAGCTAGAGAACTAGAACGGTAGGTTAACAAAGCCATATTGTATAAAATAGTTCCACTACAAATATATCTACCTTTGACATTTGGATGAGTCACATTGTCACTAACCAAAAGCAAAAACAACTTTGTGGTGACATCTAATGAAGCCAAAAGGTAACACAACTATGCTCTTGGAGGTTTTACAGTAACTCAGTTATGTACTTGATTGGGAGTGGGAGTTGTTGATAATGCCAGGGAAACAAACAGTAATGTAAATAACAAAATGCAATTCCACTTGGAGAAGTGGGGAAAAAACCCCACTACCATTCTGGGGGAGAATAAGCCAATATAGTTCTTGAATTTGCTTGATTCTCCCCTCTCTTACACTTTATGTAGCACTCACACCAGGGCAAAGTAGATGTGATATGGCACCAGGTTGAAACAGGAGCACATTACACAAGCTGCAAAGCAGTGGAAAATCAGGCTGTTGGAAAACAGTAATGCTAAAGGAAACCTAGGGTAATAGTGGATAGCAAATTGGAAAGGAGCTTGCAATAAAGTGTGGTAACACAAGAATTTTTTACTTCATGTTACAGAATCCTGGTTGATCATTCCTTTCCATATTTACCGAGGGTACCACCCACCATTTGTGTATCACATTGTCAGAGAGATGTTAATACACTGGAGAACTAAGAGAAGGGTTTGATTTAGCAGAGATTAACAGAACTAAATGTATATAGTGTGGATGTCTTAGGGCACATGACATCTTAATGACATCTTAGGGCACATGAGATCCAAGTTTAGAAGTATTTTACGGATGCAAAGTCCAAGAAGGTAGAGGAATGGTATAAAATGGTTCAAGGAGATATCACTAATAGGGAAAAAAAAAAAATCAAACAACAGAAAATGGAAGAGGAATATTAACAATTTTCTAACCGTGATATCTATTAGGCTGTGGAATAATTTCCCAAGGTTAAAGTAAAAGAGTGAAACCCCATTACTTAGGACATTTAAAACTAGATTAGAGAAAGCACTGTAGGGAACAGTCCTGAATTGATGGAAGACTAGATGTGAACAAATATTTCTTTTTCTCTGTATTGTTCCTCTGCTCCTTTGATCACCTCTTTATTAAAGTAGCTTTTTATTTTTATTTGTCACACTCATTAGCAAAACCAGTGCTGGATTTCCATGTTTTGCTGGTGAGATGCTGGACTGTGCACGTGCCTGGCAGGCAGGTAGCATATTTTAGGGGAAGTAGCTAGACCGGCAGCACAACATCACAGCTGCATCAATGGGACTCTTTCACTCGCTGACAGATGCAGAAAGCAGAGTTTGGAGCTGTGAGCAGAAGGGGTATTGCCGGTCTGCCTAGTGGCTGGATGAGTGAGTGAGTCTTATTAATAAGGATTTATCAGGGCTGCTTTTAATAATTCAGGAAGCATTTGTCTCTGGGGATGCTCCTCAGCAAAAACTTAGATTGCCTTTGTACTTCAAATACAGCTCAGCTTGCAAGACAGGATTCCACTCTGGAAGAGGGATTTCGTTACTTCAAATTAGATGTCTTAGGACCTTTACCAAAAGCACAGCTCCTGCCTGGCACAGGGACCCAGCCTGGAACTAAGTGGGGCTTGCAGGGTCCCTTATTTGGAAGCTACTATCAATGTGTGTATGGCAATGGATGGGGGCTACCAATCTCTCACTGAGGTGGGGGGCACTCTGGTTTGTCATGAAGCAGGGGGTACCAGGCCCTGGTTTGCTCATAATTTCAGTGCCTTTGGGCAGCAAACCGGATGGTGCTTTATAATCTCCTACCAATACCAAGCTGTACAGAGGTATAACTTGCTCTCCAGGAGTGTGAGAGAGGTCCAGGCTATGGGCCACAATCCTGGACTGCAGTTGAGCTAAGCTAGAGGGAGTGAACTAGAGATGGATGTCTCTCATCTTGGTGCCTCGCCTACCCTAGGCTGGCCAGGGACCAGAGGCCAAGTCCCAGCAAAAGGACTTGTCCCACAAGCATTCTTGCCAACACGCCTAGTGGCAGTTAAAAGCTGCCCCAGAGCCTTGCCCCTTTCCCTGAGCCATACCCTGACATTAGGGTCTGTGAGGTTTGTGGGGTGGGAGGGGAAGCACAGAGCTGCTCAGCCAGTTTTGTGTCATGCAGGAGACACCCTCCCAGGGGGCACTTCCCCTGGCTATACAGTTTCTTTACACCCGTTCTGTCAGCATAAAAGGAGCTGCAGTTAGGGCCAGAATCTGTAAGTGCTTGAGGCCCCAGAGTTCTTATCCATTAGCAAGGAGCAGGTTGTAATTCCCCACTGGAGCATGTGAAGGCCCTTGGTTTATAATTATAACAATCTATTACAGTCTACAAGGTGGGGCTTGATTTATAGCTTCATATAGGGACTTTGATATCATTCAGCCTATTCTATTGATCCACCTGGCTCTAGCCTATCATCTCCTATTGGGGTGGTTGTCTTGATTATTAAACATGTCCCATGGCAGCAACGAACTAAAGAAAATACTTCTCTTCGGGAGCCTGAAGGAAGGAGTGATCTTAAAACCGAGCAGCATGGAAGGTCAGTGTGAGAAGTGCAGCAGCAAACGTATGTCCTTCCATTACTGAAGGTTGTTCTCCATCCTGAACTCTTTGGGGCCCCATAGCAATATCATAAAGAATTAATTGCCTGGGGTTGTGCCAAAGGGATATGCAGCCCAGGTCCCTGGAAAATATTAGGAAAGGGTAGTTAACTGTCAGCACAAGCAGTCTCCCGGCTTAAGAGAAAGTGTTTCCTGCCAGGTTAGAGATCCCCATCTCCTGGGCAGACTGAGAACCTTGGGAGATGGAAATAGGCTTTTGGTTTCTGTGAGGCTGCCTGGGCAACCACGGCTGAGATCTAATTGACCATGGGGAGATAAGTCTGATTATGCCAGGGTTACAGGATGGCACTCTCTCATTTGGTGTGTGTTTAAGGCAGAGAAGCGATCTACTGCTCAGAGTATTACAGACTCTGAGAAAGCGGATTCATCCCAGCAGCCATCTGCCACAATCAGCTTGTGTAACCAGTTGCTCCAGCCAGTTTTATCCAGATGCCCCAATGGGTTAAGTTTAAGATTCTCAGCATCTGCTTCTCCCTCCTTTCTTGATGGGAGGGTGCAACTCCTTCTATCTATGCTCTTCTCTCACTGCTCACAAAGTGTATTTGAAAGAGGGGGCCCAAGCCCTGCATTCCACAGCCTCACAGCTTCACAAAAAGGAATGGATTCAGTTTAATGAACTGTTTGATTTGTCTACTGTAAGGTCTGTACTGAGGATTGCTCCATGTAACCACTAGATTCATCACTTAGCCCCTAGAGAGAGCGGAACCTCTATACAAACCCACTTGGCTCTACAGCCACCAGTGATGGTGCAGATCTGAGAAGCAGGGGTGCAACTAGCTGTTCTGGTGGGGCATGCAAGATATGACTTTGGGCTCCCTCTCCTCTCATGGCTCAACTCCTGAGCATTACTTCTTAGCTAAAGTGAATTATTTTACTCCATCCTCTCAGTGTATTAAAGAGCAATTAAATAGATGTGTGTAGTTTTAATTGCACCTAGTATTTCATTTAGCAAGACAGGCTGCAGGAGGGCCCCAGCTGCCTGGCCGGGAGCAGCTGCAGATGAGCACCCCAGCCCGCTGGCTTCTTCTTGACTGAACAGTGCGCGAGCTTACTTTCACCTCTGATTCGGGCCCCCCTGCACATCCCCTAGTTGTGCCCCTGCTGAGGAGGACTCAGATCGATTGGTTTCCTGTGGAGCACCTGGAGGCTGAGTAATCACATGTAGACTAGGAGACATTACACAACACATGGGATTTCACAGAACTTTGACTCAGGGATCATAACAACATTATTCCATTCTCAGTGGTTGGGCAACTCTCCAAAGCAGTGCACTCTCTGCCTCTTAACTTCTGACAAAAGTATCAATGTTTGCTCCAGTGATACTGCATAGCATCTACAGGCTTAGACTTTCCGAAGGAGGGAGAGCATTGTTTGGAGTTCTGTCCTGGGCACTAAAGCTTTGGAGGATGGGAGGCAGGGATGGGGCCTTATTCTGTGAGCCAACCTCCAGGCACCTTCCTGCCACGGCTGTTTCATGTAGTGTCAGAGAGATAAAGTTGTCTAGGAGTCAGAAGCCACTTAGGGTATGTCTACAGCCTTGTCACTAAAAGTCAGTGTGTGTGAAAACTGTTTGTCAGCACTTTTGTCGACAAAATACTTCCACGGGGAGGTTTCAGTGCTCCTTCTGACAAAGCAGTAGTCACACTTTCACTTGCCACTGCAAAACTTTGTCATTCAGGCTATGTCTACACTGCAGGCTTCTTGCGCAAGAAGCTTTTTGTGGAAGAGATCTTCTGCAAAAACTTCTTGTGCAAGAGCACGTCCACACTGCAAAAGTGCATTGGAGAAGCGATATGCTTTTGTGCAAGAGAGTGTCCAGACTGCATGGATGCTCTCTCGCAAGAAATCTGATTGCCATTAACAGAATGGCTACCAGGGCACTCGTGCTTCTTTCGATAGGCTGTTTTTGCACACACACAAAATGTGCTGCCCATCCCCACACACCTTTTTGCGCAATAACTCTTGCGCAAAAAGAAGTTATTCTTCATAGAAAGAGGAATACCTATGCTGCAAAAGCCCCTCTGTTCAGTCGATTCACTGTAAATTTCCTTGTGCAAAAATGCACTTGAGGTGTGGACGCTCCACCCGTTTTTACACAAAGCCGGCCGTTTTTGTGCAAAAGCTCTTCAGTGTAGATGTAGCCTCATGCGCAGGGGAGGATTTTTAAGTACCCACAAACAACAAAAGTTTTGTTCTTCAAGTGCAAGTGTAGACATACCCTAACTAACTTGCTGCATGGGCTTGGATGGGTCACTTATTCCCTGAATCATCCTGCCTCTGTCAAAGCATTGGCCGAAGACTGGAGAGACCCATGTTCAATTCCCTGTGTGCCCTTTGACAATTTCCCATCTATAACAGGGAGATAACAGCATTGCCTTACCTCACGAGCAGTATTGTGAGGATAAATATATGTAAAACCTGGTACTATGGTAATAGGGGCCATAGAGGATGTATAAGATGAGATATTTTTGATAAAGAAACATTAATGTCACAATACAGGGCACCGGTAAGAGCCCAGGGGAGTGCTGTGTACCGTTCTAGTCACCCATGTTCAAGACAGATGAATGTAAGCTGGAACAAGTGCAACAAAGAACAGAGAGCCAGTCTCCTGAGAGGACGCTGCACAACAAGCAGCAGCTGAGGTCAGCCTGCTAAATGGGTACAGTTGCCCAAAAAGGGAAGTGCCATCACCAGAGCAGGTGCTTTTTCAGTTCTCCCCAGGCCTCAACACTGCTTACCACAGAAAGCTATCCTGACTTTCACAGGTTTTTGGAGAAGGCAGCCATGGGCACTATCAGTTATGAAACCAGAGAGATGCCCCTTCCTTTCTTTAGGCGTACCATTGCCCTGCTTCTCTGTTTGTACACAGAAGTGGTAGCCCTTCCTGTTTCATGTCTGATTCTACACCTAGCTATTCTTTCCCCCCTCCAATACTGCATACTCATTACAATAAGAAGCTCCACCTGGAGCTATCCCTCCAACACAGCCCTGCAAATATACCTCACTTCTGACTCGCCGCACACTTTGCTATTCCAGTTTTGAAAACCCCTCTTCCCCTTGGATTGTTCTATCAGCACCCCAAAGTCAATCATCCTTAGTGAAGAGGCATTAAAAAAATATCTGCAGCAACAAAGGACTCCAGTTAGAGCCTCTGGAAATCCAGAATTCAAAGCCTTGGGTAAATCAGAGCATATGTGACAGAGGATAGATTTTTCCCTGCTCAATACAGAGTGCAGGACTTATTAATACTGAGGTAGAGCTCAGAAACCCCAGTCAAGATAAGAGCCCTACATGCTATGTATGACTTGACATCCATAGAGGCTTCTGCCAGCATGAGGAAGAAGTGGGTTACAGGTCTGAAAGCTAGAAATTCAAGGCCAGGACCCCAGCAGACATTAACTGACATAGTTCCAAATCAGACTCAGATTTCTACAGTTTCTCCTTCTGCTCAGACTAGAGATTCCCATAAGATCTAAACTTTTGCCATAACATTTTAGCACTCCAGCTTCTGGAACAAGGATTCATAGAGGCCAAAGCCAGAAGGGATAACTTATTATCTTGTCTGCCCTTCTATATAGGATAGGCCATAGAACTTTGTTTTAAAATTACCACAGCTGGAGAATCCCACAGAAAAATCAGTCGGGAGCCGCACACAAATGGGAAGCAAAAAAGAGAAAAAAAAAAAAAAAAAAAAAAAGGACAAACCCTCACTGACATGGCCCCTGACTGAGAAGGAGAAAGCTACTCCCCATATTCCCCTCACACCACCAGAGTCTAGGGTGGCCCAGGCTAGTTGATTGTGTGTGCTCCAGCCCTAAGGTCAGGCAGCGGGGGGCTGGAGCACCACAATGAGCTCCCCCATCCAAGGCAAGCTGGGAGCTGCATCCGGCCCCCAGGGCCTGAGGTTCCCCACCCCTGCATTATATTCTCCTCACTGTTAAAAGCTTACACCTCATTTCCAGTCTGAATTTATCTAGTTTCATCTTCTAGCATGTGCCAGGGCATCTGTGAAAATGGGGAAAATAAAACCCCAACTTCCACACACACCCTCCAAAAAAAAAAACAAACCCACCAAACATAAAGTGACCTGAAAAATTCAGAATCTTTCTGACAGTTCTAGGTTTCTTTGGATCTGGATACGTGTGAAGGTTTAGGGTCGGATCTTGTTTTCCCTAAAATTGGTCTGCTCTCCTTTACCAAGTGTAGTACTTCATACCCCTTGAATTCAGCCACTTTTTCCTGCAACAAAATCAAATTTCTCATGAGGACTTTTCAGTTCAGTGCTAGGCCTAGGAGAAGGATCCAGGCAGCCTCCTGATTTAGTCAGGCCCAATGAATTCACTCTCCTACACCAAACCATCTCCATGAAAGCAAAGCAGACTTCTCCAGGGAGTTTTCCAGGTCAGTAACAGAAGAACTCCAGTAGTAAGAGAAGAACTCTGCTGCTACCGGACTCTACAGCCACAACCTTGGAGAGAACCACTGAGACAGACAAAACACGGACTCTCTCTCCTGCCTAATGCCACTGCTGCTTGTAACCATACATGTGTTCTCACAGAAACCAGATGCTGCAAGGCAAACAAAGCTCTCTAACTAACATTTATTTTAAAGCTCAGGGAACCTCTTGGGATAAGCAGTCTAAATTAAAGATAAAAGTGTGGCGGGTTTGCCAGCAGCATCCCCCCTTGCTGGAGGATCAACTTTCCACAGAGTCACACAGCTGCCGAATTCCATGCATCCCTTCAGCAAATTTTAACTCTATCTGGGCAGCCTGAGCTAGGAAAGAAATCCACCCCTCCCTCAACTCTGAGCTCACCTGGTGCAGTGTTTTGGAACATCCCAGTTTCCATTTTTAGGTTCACTTGGGAGAATGTGAAATCCAGGCCAGGGCTGGTGGTATTTAGAGTGACTGTAATTCACATGGATTGGTCCTAGGTTATACACTGAATTACATTCCAATTTAGTAGCGAGGATTAAGTCTCTGCATTTTAATTTATTAACTCAACCCAAGTTAGACAAATTCTCTTATCATGCTGCTGAGCTCCAGCGCAGGAGAGTGTATGGTTGCAGGGGAAAAGGAGGGCAGGGCAGGGCCTGGGCTTGCTTGGGTCGTGGGCGCACTGAAGCTGTTGCCCATGAAATGGAATGGAACGGAACAGCACAGAATGGATTTCCCCTCTGATTTTGCATTTCTTGCCCATGAGGAGAAGACTTTCCAGTGGGGACAACAGACCCACTCCTCCCTTCTGCCCCCAGCTAACATAATGTGCAGGATAAACCGTCCCATTACAAACACACTGTTCTGGCGGTGTAAAGGGAGCCTGTAAGTGGGGGAGTGGCTGTCCTCCCCCACTTGATGGCCCCTTTGCATTGCCATGTGAAGGGTCAAAGTGTAAGTGAGACGAAGGCCCTAATTACCTTCCCTCCACAGAGATGCCAAGGAAGGGGCCATGAAGACTGAATTCCTCCATCCCCATCCCTGAGCAATGGTTTGGTCCAGGCCTGGGGAGAGGTACATTGGCAGGGCAGCTTGAGGAAGATTCTACATGGAACCTTTCCCCAGCATAACATTCACCTGTTCTCACTGCAAAGCTGTCACTCTTCTGTGGGGACAGAACTGCATCACTGTTCCCTCCTTTATTGCAGTGGGCTCACCTCAGCCCCCCCAGAGGTAGCTTGTTAACCTACTGACAGCTTTCTGTTGGAATCCTGACAGCCAAAAAGAGAGCAGTGCTGCCACACTCCTGTAAACTTCTCTCCATTAAATATTTTATGAAAGCCCCATGTAACTGTCATGTCTCTTTCTGTATTCCCTTTCCTAGCACTGCTGACTGCCAAGGTATCTGCGTATAAACAGCCTGTTTCCACTCAGTTGCATCCTCTAGCCTAGGGCCTGGATTGTGATACCTTGATTCAGGACAGTCCTGCTGAAATCAATGGGACTATTTGCATAGTAAGGATGAGGAAGAGCATCATGAATGAGGCTACGTCTACACTACAGGGTTTTTCCGGGATACCTCTGGTATCCTGGAAAAACTCTGCCACATCCAGGGGACGCGTCTGCTCTTCCGCTTTTTTTTTTTGCAGAAGAGCAGATGCGCTCTTTCGAAAGCCCTGTCTTCCTCCTCCCACGAGGAAGAAGAGCTCTTCCAAAAGAGATGGCTTTTCTGAAATTTGGCCCAGCGTAGACGGGTCAAATTTTGGAAAAGCCTCTTCCGAAAAAGCTATCGGAAAAAGGTACGCAAATTGCAGAGCACAATTTGCGTACCTTTTTCTGATAGATCCCTGTAGTGTAGAAATAGCCCCAGTCTGAAGAGACTGAATAATGAAATATATATGTCCAGAGTGTCTGACATCACATCCATGGTAATGAACTCTGACATCACAGCCACAGTATGACAACTGTCACACCACCGTCCCTCTGGAGGTCTGAGGAAATTACATCACAATTCTCAAGTAAGGTTGCCAACCCTCCAGGATCGTCCTGGAGCCTCTGAAGTTAAAGGTTGGCCTCTCAATTAAAGATTGTCATGTGAAGAAACTGCCAGGAATATGTCCAACTAAAACTGGCAACCCTACTCAAGCCTAGGACATCACAATTTCTCCTCATCAGGGAAACAACACATGGATTGTGGCATCATATTCCCATATCTGCTGAACTGTCACAGTAACAAATTGTGACTAGAATTGGTGGGAGAATTGGGCATCTATTGCTAGGCCAATATTTTGACATCTCGGTTAAAAAAAAAAAAGCTGGTGAAAACTAATGAAAAAAACAACCCAGAAGTTTGAGGAAAGCAGACACCTGCAAAATGTGGGCGTGTGTCAAAAACCCAATTTTCCATTTAAAAAAAAAGTAATGGAAAATGTCCAACAATCCCCAACTGTGACACCACAAGTACTGTGCTGTGAGAGCACGCTGAATGATTCAGGCAGGAGAAGGATAAGGAGACAGTCGGTTAGAAAGGAAAAAGGCTTGGATGGTGCTTTTTGGTCACCTACCAACAGCAGAGCATGCAACCTCTTGCACGTCCCAGATTGCAGTTTCTTTTCCTTTAACTAAGGAAGATGCAAATATGTTGAGCTCAGTGCAGGGCTGAGCCGCTCTTTGCCCAAGAGAGTACGCCACTTTGCAACGTGTGGTCTCCTTCCCTGGACTTGGAGTGCCATGGAGGGGAGTGCCCTGAGCCCAAGGAAAGGGACAGGGAGCACCTGGTGGATCAACTTCTCTGTTCTTTGATCTCTAGGCCACAGGAATAGACAGACCTGTGAACCTCTCTGGAGCAAGACCTCCGCTCTCTTGGGCCCAGAGCTGCAAATGTATTTGGGGGCCTAACTCCCATGTTGCAGGTCAGTGCCGTGCTCCCTGGACTGAGTGGGATTAAGTCCCTATTAGTGGATAGGAAGAGACTGCGAACAGTCATCCCCCAGCAACCCTCTCCATCCAACCTAGGAGAAAAAGCCTTACATTATAATGGGAGCTTTAACTCCCTTCCTCCCACATACTTATACACCCCTTCTCCCCCAGCCCTTAGTGTTGCTTGGAGCATATGGCCCGGAGCTCTGGTGGCCATTTAAAGGGCCCAGGGACCAACGGTAACCGGCCCTTTCACCACTCCCTGTCAGTGGGCCTGGCACACAGGAAGCACTTTAAAGACTGAACACCTGCGCCCCCTCCCCATTTTTTTGGTTTCCAATCCCTTGAACTCACAGAAAGGCTGTGCATGCAGCTTTAACTTTACTGAGCTGCGGAATCCCATGAAGGAGGAGGAAAGTTGACCCAGGCTACTCTACCTCTTCTTCCCAGTGATGGTCATTCAGACACAGAGAGCATCTTCCATACACACAGAAATGATGCATCCTCCTCCACTAAGATGATTTAACTTGGGGAAATGGATGGCTCAGGGGCTTTCCTCTCTGGGGCTACATCTACACCGCAGGCTTCTTGTGCAAGAACTTTTTGCAGAAGAGATCTTCTGCAAAAAATTCTTGCGCAAAAGCGCGTCCACACTGCCATGTGCTTTTGCACAAGAGAGCATCCACACTGCCACGGACACTCTTGCGCAAGAAAGCTCTGATGGCCATTCACAGAATGGCCATCAGAGCATCTGTACTTTTTCCGATAGGGGTTTCTTGCACAAGAAACCCCTATTGTCCTGTCCACGTATGCCTTTTTGTACAAGAGCTCTTGCGCAAAAAGGCTTATTCCTCGTAGAAAGAGGAATAACTCTTGTGCAAAAAGCCCTGTCTTCTGATGATCTACTGTACTTTTTCTTGCGCAAAAACGTGCTTGTAGTGTGGACACTCCATGAGTTTTTATGCAAAAACAGCCATTTTTGTGCAAAAACTCTGCAGTGTAGACATAGCCTAAGTCACTGCTTCCAACCCTCTCTGGGACCAATGCAAAAGTCATTCATCTATCTATCGACTGTCCTGCAGTGGGACTGAATGAATTGAGTGAGTGTTCTCAGTCTATTACCAAGTGGCAGTGCTTAATTTGTAACGAAAGAGGTGCTGGGCATAGGCAACTCATGGTAGCACCCAGGAGGTGCACTGCCCCCGACAAAATTCTGATTGCTAAATGGGGTGCTTCCTCATGCCCCTGCCCTGTTCCTCTGGGTAGTCCTCTCTGCAATCCCTCCCTTCGCATGCACCAGTTGCCTATGGTGCTGAGGGTCAAGCAATTTTTTTTTAAACACTTGAATAGCTGATGCAGCGAGTCCAGAGGTGCCGGGTCTGAGACGTGGCAAGCCTAGAGGTGCTGGGGCTCAGCCATGGCAAGCTGCAGCACAAATTAAGCACTGCCTTGTAGACATGTGCGCCTCTGAAAACAGCCACCGCCAGAGCAGTCTACATGGACAGTCTCAGAGCCTAGACTCCCTGCCTTCTTCCTCCAGGTGGCTGCTGCTGGTCAGGACTGAGGCGCATGGGCATGATACCAGGGCTGCTAGTCTGGCAGCAATTAAGCCCAGAAATTCACTCTCTGTGGTTGCCTATTGGGTATGTGTCATCAGCAGTAAATCTACTTCAGAAGAAAATGATTTAACTAATCTTTGGTCACTCCTCTTAAATTCCTGCCACAACACAGCAGGGGGTACGTGCAGCCCAGTCGTTTACTTAAGTTTATTGATTTTAACCTAGATTGGAAGAAAACATGCATGTAAAGAGCAGGAAATTCCCTAACCTGTGAGAACCACATGGAGTGCTCAAAAAAAATCAGAATTCAACTGACAGATGAAAATGCATGCATCAACATAAGCTAATGAATCATTCTGCAACAACCCAGAGTTTTGGCCAAATGCCGTGCCCCACCTTTTTAATCTAAACAATGGCTTTGGGATATTAATAGCCACTGAATTATTATTAATGACTACTGTTTATATTTAGTGACCATTCCTGATGGTTCTATCCTGGGAAGCCCCATTGCACTAGGGGATGTTAGGATTGCCAGATACTTTCACTGAAAATACCGAAGATGGCAGGAAAAAAAATTGCTTGAGGAAAAAAAAAAGGGGGGGGGAAATCAAAATTGTTGAGGAAAAAAAAGGTGCTGTGCCTTTAAATCCCTGCTCCCCCCGCCAGATGCGACAGGAGAAGAATGTCCCAAGCATTTACATGTCCGGTATTTTCTGTTTTTTTTACCGGACAGAGACCGCAAATACTGGACTATCCTGGCCAATACCAGATACCTGGAAACCCTAGGGGATGTATGGCATAAGATACGACTCCCACCTCAAAGATCTCTGCATCTAACTGAAGATAAAATTAAAAGAGTGAAACAAAAAAAGGAGAAGGGAGGACAGATTTAACAGGGACAAACTTGTGTGACTACATTTGCTAAGGAGAGGCACAATGGGATGATATTGAATCATGGAAGAACACTGAGAGATGAGGGCAGCCAGAGATTGTTTTTGTTTCACCTGTGACTCAGCCATTATTAGCTAACTAATTTCTTGTAGGCATCCCGTGATGGAAGTAGCTCAGGTGAGGTCACCAACTTTGTTGGCTGTTGTCAGAGGCTTTGACATGTGCTAATGGAGCAGTACATCATCTTCTGGGGATGGGACACAGCATGCAGAAGAGAACGTAGATCCAGAAGTGAGGTCATATCCATAAAAAGTCTGTAGGTAGGGAGACAACTCTGTGTGTGTGTGCGCGTGTGCAGAGCTAGCTCAGGATTGGCCCTTCCCACTTCCATTTCTCCCAGCATGGAGCACCTGCATTGTTGCGGGATTTATGAACTTCTATGGAAATTTCTGAAGTACCCCAAACAATTTCCTCCTGCAGCGTAGAAGATGCAAAGCATTTTGTTAAAATATGTAAAATGAATGCAGCATTTGGCTTGCAGGAGCAAGGATGGATGGAAAGTTTCCACCCCCACTCCCACTGGCAGGGCTGGGGAGGCAGCAGAAGTGGGGATGTGGTAGCTGGGACACCTCTTTTCCTCCCCCTCTCCCATCAAACAGCTGTTGCTCCCTCCACAGGTAAGAAAGGCTGGGAACACCAGCAGCAGCACAGCCAGCTCCCAGTCCCTTCTCCCTCTTCAGAGTCTTTTGCACCACCAGTTCTCATTTCTTCAGCTAGCAAACAAGGAGATAGGAGGAGGTGGGAGAAATAAATTCCAGATCACGGTGCTTCCCCTTACATTAACTACACAGCACACAGTAGCAGTGGCACTTGGGTTGGAGAGCCAGGTAGTTTAGTCCAGTGAGGGTATTGCCCGTGGTAAGGGCAGTGAGAAATGGTTGTGGGAGAGGCAGGTGGGTAGATTGTGCACATGAAAGCTCATGATACCATCTACATGTTTTGTTACTCTGTAAGGTGCTACCAGACCATGTGTTGTTTTTTAAGTTTTTTCTTTTTACAAGCAGACAGGGCAGGAGGAGCAAGATGGTAAGAGATTGGAACAGATTAGTAGGGAGCAGCACGATTGTGAAGGGCCTTGAAGGCAAGTACTGTTCCAGGCAGAGATAAGAGATCAGCACCTTGCAAGGACAGAGGGGATTCTCCCAGGCAAGGTCAATCAGATCCAACATGTTTTCATAAACATTCTTTATCTGCCACCCAGGGAGCGCTTCAGAAGGGTCAGGTTTGTTCTTGCTGTTGAAAACAAAGGAGCAACAATCATTCTGAATCTTGCAACTGAACACCCCAGGGACCAATGGGCAAACACACCAAAGCATGTGCACATGGAAGGCAATCACTATAAGCTGAGATCTGCTAAGCCAAATTCTACTACATGAACCATCAGAAGCAAAAAACTCCTTCTAGTCTGTTTTACAGACCAGACTAGTAATTGCAAAGATAACTCCGCCAAGATATGCAGCAAGGCCAGATAGCTGGCCATCTGAACTACCATGAGAGCTTACTCTTTGGCGGTATTAGCAAACCCTAGACAAGTCATAAAAAAAGAAAATCAGTTTAGTTCAGATTTGCTTAAGTTGTATTTATTTCCAGGGATAGATTGTATGGTCTTCGGGGCAGGGACAAGTTCTTCCTCTGCACATTGAAGGTGCCTAGAACATTTCAGGCAATTGTGCAAATCCAAATAATAAACTCAAATAGAGGAATCTCTGTCATTTTAAAAAATGTAACCTTTTAACATGCCCCGTGTGGAGATAAATAGCTGGTGCCATGATTTTTAGATACCTGTGTTAGAAAACTCATGTGCTGCATTTTTTTAAAATTTCCTTTAATAGGCGAAACTAAAAATCAATAATTCCCTAAACTGCAGGTAAAAGCAGAGCATCCCGCTTAGTCACAGAACATGCACCACATGGGCAGCAGAAGTCAGGACTCCCACAGAAGTGCTGTCCTGTCATTGTACATCAACATCTTGGGGACTGAAAAGTTAGTTCACAGAGCTAGGGGAACCTCCAATAATTCTGAGCAGGCAATTCTGAATTCAGAAGCCTCATTAACCACCTCACCGCTACAGTTTTATAATGGTGTCACTTCACTTTCAACCCCTCTGAAAGATAAGGCCCTCTGTGTCTAAACACCTACACCACCTATTCATTTCATCTGGTGTTGCGGATGCTCTGCAGCAGTGTTCCCTCTAAGGTGCGCGCAGCACAGCTTCACAGGTGATTAATCATCCCCGCCCAGCCAGAGGCTCAGGGTAGGGAACTGACTGACAGGGTGGGCCTGATTAATTAGCTGCGATCAGCTTAGAGCAGTGGTTCTCAAGCTTTTCAGCATCACGCCCCCTTTTTTATTTCTGAGAAACCCTCATGCCCCCCCCCTCCAAAATAGCAGCAAAAGTTTTTGAGCAAAAAAAAAAAAAAAAAAAACCAAAACCCAAAAAAAACCCACCAAAACACCCCACTGACCAGGGCCGAAAAACAAAAATAGCAGCAAAACTTGTGGAGAGGAGTATTGATGGGGGGGGGGGGCTGGGTCACCTCACGCCCCCCCGGAATTTCTTTACATGCCCCCCAGTTTGGGAACCCATGGCTTCGAGGGAACACTGCTCAGCAGCTTTAAAAATAAAGCTCAAGGTATCTGAAGTTGGGCACCCCAATATGTAAACACATCCATCAAAGGCTACTTTAAAAAATGTTGGCTTCTGCACCCAAGTAAAGTCACAATTTAGACTTTAAGATGATTTTTGTCTCTTAGAATCTAGGGTCACCTCCAGGATTTCTGCAACAATAGCTTCATTAGATAAGTATTTCTGTGTAGGAATTTCACCAGGCTCTCCTTCTGTAGGGAAAAGCAGCTTTATCTTTACTAAGATCACAAAGAACAATGCACAGGCCCATTGCATTTTACAGAAAGGGAAGCCGAGGCACAGCTTAGGGCAAGCAGCTAAAGAAAAGAAGCTTTATCTTCACTAAGATCACAAAGCACAGATTTCAGGGCCACGGGAAAGCTGCTGAGAAAGCCTCAGGCATTGCCAAACTAACCATTCTGGTTCTCCTGGATCAAAAAGGGGCAAAGGCAATGTGGTTTGCTGAACAGTAGTGAAGATCCCCAGTGATTTAACCCTCTCTCTCATTGACTTTCAAGCGACACTGACATTAGCAATGGAAATGCTTCCAAACACAACAGTGCCTACTTGTGGTGAGGGGTTCGTGGTTCGTTGTGGGGCTATTGCTGTCTCAGCCTAAGTGGGCCATAATCAGCCAAGGTAGAACCCAGAAACTCACCTTCAGGCTAGGCTGACAGCCAAAAATTGATCCATTCTGTCACAGTGTCAAAGAACATGAACTTTATGCCATATTGCTCCAGAATTTGGGACCAGCAGTATTTCCTGCTGCCTCAGGATCTTTCTTCACTTCATTGATACTGGACACACAGCTAACAGCTGCTAAAATAGTATTTTCTCACCTCCCTTGAAGGACATGGGCTTCACCGCAGTTATCCACAAATCTAAACCCTGCTGGGAATGGAACCCCAGGCACTGAAAACAACTCCAGCTGGTGCAGGGCATACCACTCAGCAACATTGCTTGCCATGAGCACATCCTGCTAGAGTTCTGATCTTACCATTTGATACCAGATGAAGCAATGGTTGGGAGGTCTTGATTCTCAAAGCCTTCAATGGCTTACATTAGCTGTGGCCCTCCCTACACTGGGGAAACTGAAGATGTTCTAATATTGCTAGCACCAGTTCAACTCTGCTAGTACTAATGTAATTCTGATGCCTGAGTATGTGCCATCAGCAGCAGGGATTGAACCTCGGACCTCTGGATCTTAATAGGAGAACCTCTGGTGCCTGAGCTAAAAGAACCGACTCACTTATGTAACACTCAACCATCTTTAGTGGCCTATCCACCATCAGAGTGAGACAGAGCTCCCTACCAAGCAGGCATGGCTTACATTTACAACATTAGACCTCTAAAGTAGAAGGCCCCTAGCTGTTGACACTGTTTTACACAAGACTAAACACCTCAGTTAGAAGGAGCACCAGGAGACATCAGGATGTCTACTGCTTTTAGACACGGTGGGAACATTTTTGGGGAAATAAAACACTCATACCCGGTGTAGACTAGGGATGTTAAATAGTATGTATTTTAGTAATTGTATAGCTGCAACAATTTGTAATGGTTAGACGATTACTAAAATATTCCCCGGGGCGGGGGCAGCAGCCAGTGTGCTCCCGGCTCCTGGCCCCACTTCCGGGGAGCCTCCTGCCATCCTGTGCTGCTGCCTCTGTGGCAGAGGGCCTTGGCTCCCACCGAACACCGGCTCCTGTCTGCACCCCCACGATGCTCCCTCTGTGGGAGGCAGTGGTGGGGAGGTGGCTCTGTGGAAACCGGCACACGCGGGGAGCTGGCTTAAAAGCTGGCTCCCCACAGACACTGGCCCCCACCTCCCTCTTGCTGCCTCTGATACAGAGGCAGCAGAGAGTAGGGTTGCCAGGTGTCTGGTTTTGAACCGGACAGTCCAGTATTTGAGCTTTCTGTTCAGGAAACAAATTGAGAAAATATAAATGTCCGGTATTTTCTAAATAAGATGTAATGTAGATTGTGATGTAATGTCAAGTGTGTCTGGTATTTTTGTTGAAACCATCTGGCAACCCTAGCAGAGAGTGAGGGTTGCACATAGTCATTTGGATTAACCAATAAACCTAAGCTTATCGGTTAATAGTTTAAATGTCTATATGCTAACATCCCTAGTGTAGGCAGAATCTGGACCAAACACATTTCCCTCAGGGATAAGATTTATAACACTGGTTGCTTGATTAAGGAACAATGGGTCTACCAAGAACTAGCATGAGACCAGTTGGACTCTGAATTTGTGGAGAACAGCCTCACAGCTGTGCAACCCCTTTCCACAGGAGTGAAAAAAGACACTCAATTGTATGGTTTTCATAAGGAAGGTAAGACCCAGGTGTTTTGCCAGAGCCTTCCTACCCCCCTCCAAGAGTGATCCCTGCTCCCTCCCTCAAAGAGCCACCAAATATTCCTGCCTATTCTTGGCAAGGATGGGTAAAGAATTAGCAACAGAATCTAAGTTTAGCCTGCCCAGCTGGGTTTACGTAACTCTGCAGGGCACTCATAGCACAGTGTTTCAGTGCAAGATAATTAGACAACATAATAGGAGGTATGGCTTCCATGGCTTGTGCTTATTCTGTACAACTGTCTCACTAGATACAACTGATAGAGCATAGAAACATGATGTGAACAGAGAAAGGACAGTGAATAAGCAAAGCACCAGTGTCACTTACTGTCTAAGCCGCTATTTGTATTACAGTAATTCCTGAAGGCTCTTCTCAAGGTTGCCAGCTTTCTGACAGAACAAAACTGGACACCCTAACCCCAGCCCTTCCCTGAGGCCCCAGCCTGCTCACTCCACCCCCCCTCTCTTCCTCTACCATTCACTCCCCTCCCTCAGTTGCTTTTTCGACCAGGTTTTCAGTTGAAAGCTTGACACTTGGCTACCCTACCACCCCAACTAAGATTGGGGCCCACCCTATTCTGCTTTGCACTGTGCACAGAACCCCAAGAGTTAGCCCCCACCCTGAAGAGTTTGCAATCCAAAAACCAAACCAGATTATTAGCCCTATTTTACATAAAGGGAAACTGAGGCACAGATGAGGGCAATTTGCCACAAACTTCCTGTAACTTAAGCAGAGTCAGGAACCAGGCCCAGATCACCTGAATTACAATCCAAGGCTTTAGTCTCAAGACCACCTTTCCTTATTCCTGTTCATAAACATGACTGTATGTTAAAGTATTGCTGAACAGCTGCCAGATTCCCACCCAGAAGCAGCTACATCTCAACGACAAGTGAAACATTTTGTCAATGCAAGGCTGGCTCTGGACAGCAACTTCAAGACATTAACACATTTGTTTAATATCCAGGGTTCCTGCCAAATTTATGAACATATTAAAAGTGTCATGGCATACCTGCCTAGCTGCACATTTGCTTAGTGCCCAGCAAGAGCCAGTGTGGAGGGAACTGCTTGGTAAGTCACTAGTTATAGGAAGCTCTGGAGAGGCCTAATCTAAGATGCTGTATATAGCTGGGGTGTCAGCTGAGGTGATTAGGCAGGAACCTTGTGGTCCAAGCTCTGTGGTCGGAGAAGACCAAATAGAACAGGCAGACAGAGTAGCAGGAAGCCGTCTCGAGTACAGCTGGTGGGATGAGATGGGAGTGAGAAGACAGATTTATACAGGGAAAGATACCAATGGGCTGGGAAGTAGGGGACTCCAAGCAGATGAACATTACACTAGGCTGGGGGAAAGCCTGTCAAGGTAGCTCCAAGCCTTACTTAGCTGCAATCAGGCCTGACACTCCAAGGGGAGGGATGGTTTTGATAACTGACAAGGTGGCCAGCAGCAAAGGAGCAAACTCTGCAAGAGGAGAATTTATCCTCTAAGCTTATTATCCTTAGAGGGAAATGAGGTCAATTTAGGCTGATTTGTATCTGTGATGAACTCCTGTCTCTTATTATTTATCACCACACATGATTAACAAACTGACTGCAGCTGAATGAATCATCTCTGGAGCAAGAAGCCTGATGGAAGAGGGATGAGGCAGGGAATACTTTCTGAGGACACCATATCTGTGTTGGGGGAACCCTCAGCATTGGCTGGCCTTTCCAGAATGGCTTCTTATCCCTGCTCTCACCCTGGACACCACCGGCAGGTCACACGCCACAGCAAAGCATGGGGGATTGGTGTGTGCAGAGAGAGGATGGTAAGGTGGATGCATTTGACAGCAGAGCTATTTGCTGAGTTTTGGCTTATGGGTACATGTACATACTCTAGAGCAGAGAGACAATGCAAACAGATTGTATGATTTCTGTTCTCCAAATACTAAGCGGCATATGGTGTTTGTATGAACAAGCTTAGGCACAAACAGGCTGACACCTCCCACTGTCACACGGAACAAAACGATAGAACAGCCAGTGCTAGTGTCAGGTTGTACTCCCATATTCACACCTGGGTTGGGCAGGCTGAAGCATCATGTGTAAAAGGGCGCCTCATGGACAATAGTTATTTTTAATAAGGATATTTTCTGGAATACTGCATCCAGTGCTGCTGCCTACAGTTCCAGAAGAATGTTGATACACTGGAAAGGATTCAGAGAAGAGCCACAAGAGTGATTAGAGATTAGAAGACTATCTTATGGTAACTGAGTTCCTTGAGTCGCTTTATTTAGCTTAAAAAAAAAGATGAAGAGGATCACAGTCTAAAAGTACCTGCACGGGAAACATACATTTAATAATGGGCTCTTCAGCAGAGAAAGGTACAAGACAATCCAATGATGGGAAGTTGAAGCTAGACAAATTCAGACTAAAAATAAGCCATGCGTTTTCAACAGTGAGACTAAATAGCCATTGAAACAATATACCAAGGGTCATGGATGTTTCACCATGATTGTTAGTTTTTAAATCAAGTTTAGATATTTTCCTAAAAGACATGCTTCAGAAATTATTGATGTGGTGTAATTTTAGAGGTGCCATACTGGGATGCTGCTATTTAACCCTACTCTAATCCCATCCCCACACTGCAGGGGGCTTGGCATCCAGCTGATAAGGGCATAACTGTACTTTGGTCCCTTCTATGGCCTCTGCTATACAGGTCAGACTAGATGATCATAATAGTTCCTTCTGGCCTTGGGGAATCTCTTGATCTATGCAATTTACAGATGCACCATAGAAACATAGGGCTAAAGGGGACTTCAAGAAGTCTCGGAGTTCAGCCCCTTGCACTGCGGCAGGACCCAGTAAACCTAAACCATTCCTGACAGGTGTTTTTGTCTGTTTGTAAAAGCCTCCAATGATGGGGATTCAACAACTACCCTTCCAGTTAGAAAGCTCTTCCTAATTTCTAACCTAGTATCTTCCTTGCTGCAGTTAAACCCACTCCTTTAGTGGTCCTGTCTTCAGTGATATGGAGAACAGTTGATCACAGTCCTCTTTATAATAGCCCTTTATATATTCAAAGACTTAGATCACTATCCTCTCCTTGCTCCTCAAGATTGAATTAATGCTCCTTCCTATAGCAACTTGGTATTGTTTGGTGGCTTCCAATCCAAGCACAGACCAGAGATCTGCCTACATTGAATCAAATCTACTTTGAAGCACCTAGTGCTGTAGAAGCTTAGTGCCTACAGAAGTGGGCCGAAATTTTAATGTTTGGATCTGAACTTCCATGACATTCAGATGTTCAACTCCTGGGGTTTAGTTTGCATCAATATCTTGGAATATGTCTACACAGCCAAACAAACACCCAGCAGCAAGTCTCAGAGACTGCATCTACAGATTCAGACTTGTGCTCTGGTGCTTAAAATAACTGTGTAGATGTTCCTGCTTGAACTGGACCCTGGGTTACTCAGCACAGCTTGAGAGAGAGGGCCTTGAGATGGTCTAGTACTATAGACACTTTACAGATGGCCTTTGTGGCTAGCACTAAATGCACTGTCCTAATCCAGTATGTCTGGGATGTGCTGAGAGCAAGGGCAGAAGATGAAAGTCAGAACACAGTAGGCAGGCCCAGGAGCAGCTATTAGCTCAGACATGTTATTGGGAGAAGAAATGACAAAGATACTTATGGAGGGACTTCAAAGGCAGGATGCTGACATCTTTATCTTATCACCATATGGATGTGACTCATCCTCACCCAACCACATCCTATTACCCTTCTGTAATGAGTCACATGAATCCCTCAGCTCGAGGGCAGCCCTATAGAAGAGAGTGTGACCACTGCTCAATGCTTTGGTGTTTGAGGAACGGTTTTTGCCCTCCCTTCCCACACAGAGGATAAAAACTAAGAAGCAAAAGAATTTAGACCTGATGGTCAGAGTGACTAGACTAGGAGCAATTGAATGTGACTTCACAGTAAGATCTGTTGTACTTTGACACGCATGCCCAAAGGAAAGTGGTGAAAGCAGCTGAAATGGAAAAAGCAGTACGGTCAAGGCTTTACACAGCCAAAGTCACTAGAACATGTACATATGGCATCCCAGGGATAGCACTCGGGACCTTCTCCTAACCCCGCACAGCCTGCTACCATTTGTGATCATTATGCTCACGTGCATTAGAGCTTTTAGCCTCCATGGGCTTCCAGTCAATCGTGTGTTGCAGCCGCAGCTGATGGAACTAGTAAAGGAAAGTAAGAAGTTTAATGAGGAGTCAGTAACTCTGCTATTGCAGCTCTCTAGCGCTATCCTGTCCTGGCATGATGGTGAATTTGGTAGGGAATCCAAGGAAGAGGCCTGGTGAATTCTGCTGCTTCAGGACCTGCACTTGCCCCCTGTGAAAAAAGGCACTAGTCCCTGATAGGACACTAGACATGATCTTAGGTGCCTTGTACAGAATTGATTTTGCCTTCAGCTTTTCAGAACCCTGGAGTCCAGAGACTCTGCAAAGCATCAGTCAAATCCTCCAAAAGCAAGATTTGCATGGACTAGGTCATGCCACACATTATCACATTGGCTAGAGTCACTCCCTTTTCTCAAAGGGAAAGGCTAAATTGATGCCCACTGGGTAAGAAGGTGCAGAGAAGCCTTTTAAAGGCTCTGTCCTGGTGGCAGCTGGAATGTATCTGCCTAAACTCTGAGCACAGAAAGCTGTGGTCACTGTCACAAAAGGAGTTTCAGATATTGAGGGCTGTGAACACCCCCTGTTGGTATGTAGTAGGGACCCCAGCTAGGTTGGAGAGACAGAAATGCAAAAGGTTGAGAACTACCATATTAGAAAGTTGGCTAAAGGTCTGCCCTAGGCAGAGAACGTGCTCTCTCTCTTTTCCAACTGTGAAGCTGGGGGAGCACTCTCAGGGTACATCTACACTGCATAGCTATTTCGAAATAAGCTATTCCGGAATAGTTATTCCGAAATAGCATGTCTACACTGCAGGGAAGCCTTAACATTAGTCCGAGGCAGGCTTCCCTAATGTAGATGTGCTATCTCGATTTAGAGCACCAGGAAGCACTGGGGAGGATAAGGGATGCCCTGAAGTTAAGGTGGTGGGGTGGGTTCTGGCGTGGCGTAGAGATAGGGTGTAAGCACTGGGGAGGAATAACTTAGATTAGAATATTACTCTGGTGAGGGGCTATTTTGAAGTAGCAGCAGTGGAGTGTCTATACACACCTTATTTCAAAATAGCTATTTCGGAATAAGCGTTATTCCTCGTAGAATGAGGATTACACAAATTTCAGAATAAGCCATCGTTATTTCAAAATTATTTTGAAATAATGGAATGGCTCTGTAGACGCTCGCATTGTTATTTCAAAATAATGCTAGTTATCTCAAAATAATGGTGCAGTGTAGACTCATCTTTGGAGATGCTTCATCTGCTTCAAAGTAATACCTCCAGCCGGCACTACTTGGGCAGGAAGCTTCTTTGCCCTCCTCTAGGGTAACCAGAGGTCCCAATTTTCTAGGGAAAGGCCTGATAGTCAGGTCTTTTTCTTATATAAGTGCCTATTACACCCCCGCCCTCTCCCAATTTTTCACATTTGCTGTCTGGTCACACTATCCTCCTCACAGCATGGCTCTGGATCGGAGTGTCATAACTGAGCCCTCAGTATGAAATAGCAGACAAGCCTGAGTAGTCACAATTTCTATTCCTCTTGTGCTGACAAAGCTTCTTTAGAGAGGAGATTAAACATTCTGTAAAAAACAAACCCTAGAGTCTCCCTACCATCACGGGTTTAGATTACTTGGAGCTCACAACAGGACATGCACAGATCTTTAGGGGAGAAAACAGAATCCCACTGTTTTGTCCTGGGCCCTTTTGAACATACAGTCACCAATCATGGTGGTGCTTTGGGGGTGGATGAGGATGCTTTTCCACTAAGAATAAGGTGGGAGGAGAAAACCTGACCCCATTTCACCTCCATGATCCAGTTAGAAAGGACCTGAACTGGATTTTAGCCAATTACATCAAGAAACCAAAGGAAGTTTATATACGTAAATATATAGCCCCTTATGTTAGATCCCAATAAACCAACCAACCTCACTAGATATTTAAAAACACCCCTCTTATCTCTGCAGCACCAGCTACCATAAAGCATGCACATTTCTCAGAACACTTTGGAACAGGAGTGCAGATTGCCTGGGGGAAAACATTAGGTGAGATGTAAGTGGAAGTTATTAATAAAAATCAGCCACATTTGTCAATTTCAGCTCCATGCATTCTCAGGGAATGAAAATCAAAGATTTTTTTAAGATGAGGAATGGAACCATGTGAAAAGCAGCCATGGACAAGATGTTGTGGAAGGGGGAGGGGGAGCCATTTGGAGGAAGACAGTTTTCCAAACTTTTCAAAGTGTATGGACAAAGGAGAGTAAAATGAGGCGAAAAGCTGTAAGACAAATGCCTTGGCAGGGCCTCCCACACTGCTATGCTCTGTGCCCCTATTTTATCTCCATGCCCGTGAAGTATTTAAATGGCAAACAACATACAAGCTAGAGAGAGAAGGCAGTGAGAGTTTTTTCTACAAGAGCAGCACAGCTGCTACATAGCTCACTGCAGACAGCTGGGATCTGCAGCTCTCAACAGGCCCTTGTATACCCACAAGAGCAGGGAGAATGGAACTTGTATAGTAGGGGGCAGGGCTGTCCCTAGGGGGTCATGGAGCAACACCCTTCTGCTCCAAGCCCCACCTCTTCCTGCTCCTGCTCCACCCACCTCTTCCCCAAGCCCCACTCCACTCCCACTTTGCCTATTCTCTTCCCATTGCACCCCTTCCTCAAAGACCCCCTCCCTGAGGAGATGCAAGTCAGGAGATGACTGCGGGAGGGCAGGGGTGAGAACCAAGCATGGGGTGGCAGCAGGGGAGCCGCAGAGAAGTGGAGTGCAGTGGTGGGAGCCGCAGGAAAGTGGAGTGACCCAACAGTCTACTCCACTCCACCGCCATCTCCCAGCCAGGTTGCTCTGCTTCACCGCAGCAACAGTAAGTGGAGCGACCCAGTTCCAGCCTGCTCCGTTCCTCCTGAGCCTGTGGAATAGCACTCTGCTTCCCACCTCTGCAGTGAAGCGGAGTGACCTGGCTGGGAGATGGTGGCAGAGCAGAGCAGGTCAGGGAGGCCGACAGAATTTCCAGGCCCCTAAGCAAGGTCTGTGGGGGGGGGGGGGGGGGGACTCCCAAAAGGGGTGTGGCCTCAGGTGGAAGGGGAAGGGCTGGGACAGCCAACCCCCAGCACTTCTCCCCCCCAGCCAGTCCGCAGAGCTGCCTGGAGCATGCCACCCTGGGCTCCAGCAGCAATTTAAAGGGCCCAGGACTCTGGCTGCCATTGCTGCTGCAGTAACAGTAGTGGAGGCCAGGAGCTCCAGGCCCTTTTGAACTGACGTGCCTCTGGGCAACTGCATCCCTGTTTTGTCAGCAGGCCTGCAGCAGACTCCTGGGTGAGTGTGGGAGCCTCAACCCCCGCTGCCACACAGGGCCTGGCTGCTCAGGAAATCCAAGGCCATCCTGGGCCCCACGGGCTAACCTCAATATGGGGGATTGTCTCATACATAGGACAACTGGGGCAGCCACTTTGGGCCCCCCCCCTAAAGTGAGGAGCTTGTGACGGCTGCCCCAACCCATCCTACGGACAGGCTGGCTCTGAGTGGGGGTGCTGCTGAGAGCCATTGAACCAAACTGCAAGCCCTGTATATGATGGAAACCATTAGCTCCAGCACCTGTGCCCAAGACGTGTGCCAGTGCAGATCACACATGCAGCCCAGGTGCATTGCCCTCAGAGTACAGGAAGGAGCAGCAGTGTAAACAGCATGTTGATAGTTTTTTCATTATGGTAACAAGGGATCACACATGCTTCCAAGCCCTGAGCACAAAACATGGCATTCAAAGGCAAGTTAGAGGGCCCTCTGCCAGTCCACGTTCCTTAGGCCATCAAGCAGCCTGTGTGGAACAGTTGCAGAGCAGAATTAGGAGGCCGACTCCAAGAGGTACCAAAGCCCATCTGTCAGATTGAATGGGACTCCTCTGCTCCCCAGACAGCTGGTTTGGTGGCAAGGCCCCCTAGGACACAGGCTGGGAATTGGAGGCAGAAGGAGATTGAAGACCATTAATCTCCATCTGTGCAGTCAAGTCCTGTGTTCTTTCAGTATCTTCCTCTAGTCTGACTGAATTTTTGACATGTCTGGCATATCCTCCCTCCTGCACACACAGGCTGTAGTTTGCATTGCAGCAGTTGTTTGCTGTCCTGGATCTACCCAAGTTATTTTTTCTACAATACCATAATCGTACATGGCAATTTACAGACAGAGGGGAGATCCCAGCCCCCACAGAATTCACACTCTAAGGGTATGTCTATACTGACGTTATCTTGAAATAATAAAGAGCACGTCTACACAGCAAGCCATTATTTCAAAATAATTTTGAGATGGCAAACTTCTTACTCTGACTTCTGTAACCCTCATTTCACAAAGAGTAAGGGAAGTTGAAGGAAGAGTGTTCTTCCTTTGACTTCCTGCTGTGTAGACAGTGCCAAAAACCAAATTAAGTTATTTCGACTTTAGCTGTGCAGTAGCTGAAGTTGCATTGCTTAATTCAACTTTTGCCCTGCTGCATAGACGTGCCCTAAGAGCCAGATCTTATAAGGTGCCGAGCACTTTCAACTTCCATAGAAGTTAGAGTTCTGAGCCTCCTTGTGCAGGCGCTCAGCATTTAGGGGGATCTGGCCTTAGATTAGGCATAAAATAGTAAGGGATGATTCTAAACACCTTGTGAGGAAGGGGAATGGGTATGGGAGGAATAGGGGTGCAATAAGGGAAGGTCAGGCAATACAAAGCAGAGTCCTAAGTGTATGTTTTCCAAATGACTTAACACCCAGGGACAAAATCTGCAGAAGAAGCTACTGATAGAGGACAGGATGAAAGCAATGATTTGCAGAGGAATTTCAAGGAAGAACATTAGATCATGTTATATGCTGGGTCAATCCCCAAGTTCTCAGAAAATTTCCTGCAATGCCTAGCCCCTTATCCACTGGATAGAATTACCAGGCTAACTGTTCCCACATGAATCCCTCACCCCAAACAGTCCTCACACACTCCTGCATATGTTCATCACCATGTGCTTAATTTACAGTGTGCTATATGAGTCTTTGCTTCCCCACAACATAGGTCTTTTACCTCCTTGAAGTCCTGAGCATCTCTGGCCTTTCCTTCTGGCCTTCTCTTCCTTCTGCTTGTCTATATTTATCCTCAGCTGAAGCACTGAATCACCTTGTTAAATAGTTAATCATCCAGTCCTTAACCAATTATAGCTCCTCCCTTTGGCTCAGGAAGTGGTGTCAGACCCACAGTCATAGAGTGGTTTACAGAAACTGAACATAGCTGGGCCCATGGGTGGCAAGTATGCTAGACGGGGGAAGGGCTTGCCTTCCCAAACTGCCAGCCTGGCCCCACCATGCCTGCTGGGGCCATGTGCTGCCTGCCCTCCTTCCCCGTGCTGCCCTACCTCCCCCTGATACTGAGGAGGTGGGGTCTGGGCAGAAGGGGTGGGGCTGGAAGCATACCTCCCCTAGCCCAACCTTCACCCACTGCCCATAGGCCTTGGGGCCTGATGGGTGTAGGTCCTCTTGAGGGCTGATCAGATATTTGGAGGACTGTGCAGATAAGAATGTCCCATCTTCTGGCCATCCCTAGCACATTTAAAGTTCATAAGGCAGCAAAAAGCTGCCTCTGCAGACATCTACCAGCTGCTCCTCTGCAAACAGGAACTGCTCCTGCCTTCTGAGTAACTCCCAGGGAAAGATTTTTCAAAGTAGATGTTGGGTTTCATCCACCTCTCCCCCATTAAAATCTGTAGGCACTGTGCAGCTAAACCATGACTCGGCACTTTGAAATAACACCCCATGGAATTCTTCTGTGAGGCTGGCAGTAGTGCAGAGTGGGCACGGGAGAGAGAAAGGCGGAAGCACTGCTATGGGAACTAGGGAATGAAACTGTTGCACATGACCCCCTGCCTTTAGGGCAAGCACCATCTGCCTGTCCTCTCACTCATTATCTGCACTCCCTTCTCTGGGTTCAGCAGAGTCTGCTCTCTTGAACGAGTATCCCTTTTTCTCCTACTGACTGCACAGAAGGGAGACTGCAATCTGTTTACATGCCTGGCTCCTGCCCTCTGCCCATTTCTGGCTAACAGCAGCTTGCTAAGGGTGTACCAAACACCACTACCCAGAGGCTTGATCCAAAACCCGCCGAACTTAAGGGTGTGCGAGCGTGTGTCTTTCCACTGAATCCAATGGGCTTGATCAAGCCACCACTGAACAGAGAGGTTTGTGAATAGCCAAAAGCATGAGATCAGTTTGGAGGAGATGTTCCATAATAAGCTCTACTTCTTCTGCCTACTCCCTTTCCTTACTTGGGGATAGAAGCCTCGATGTTGCACTTCCTTTGAGCTCCTCAGTCTCCATTTTGGGTCAGACTGCAGGGCAGGAGCAGCCCCACTTTGTCCAACCAAGGACCACATTAGCAATCTGCCAGGAGTTGAGGGCTTGAATTGGCATATAGAAAATGGAGCAGGTGGAGGCCACCTTCATCATGCCAACATGCTGTGCTCTACCATGTTCAGAGCCAGGGGCTCTGGATGCCAGGGGCTAGGATCCCACAGGCCACAGCCTTGTCACCAGTGGTTTATGGAACAGCCAATCCTGTGGAGTTAGCCTGGTTCCAGTCTCCTCTGCATTGTCAGGACTCTGCAACTTTTTTTCTTGATAAAGAAAATGTAGCTCTTGGCAAGCCCTTGCTATTTCAGCCATGGCTCATCAACCACCCTTCTGTCATTAAATGCCTTATTATGTGCAATTAATGGACTGACTGAGAGGAGCTACAAAGTCATTCTCTCTGTGAACTGACTAAGGCAGCTGGATTACTTCTAGTGACTTTTTAATGTTCATTACCAAATGCAGCTGGATAAGTGAGAAAGGGGAGGAAGGAAAGATTCATCACAAATGAGTTAGAGAATTCAGAAGTTATGCAAATGTGGCCTTTTTACGCCTCCAGGGTGCAGTGAGACATGAAGCTTTTGCCTTTCCAAAGCTCGTGTTTACATTACTTAAAGGGACAACTTGAAAGCTAGTCAATTTCAAAAAAAAAAAAAAAAAAAAATCAAACCAAAAAAAACCTGATTCAAGTCCTTGAGGTTCTAGCCCTGCCACATTCAGTCATATTGCCAGTTTATAGGTATACCACTACATTTTTCCTGTTTATTTAACATGTTTTTCTCACCCCTAATCACCATGTAAAAGACCTACACAAAGAGCCTAGAAAACTGACTGTATAGTAGTGGCTTTCAAACTTCTGTATTGCAGGCACAGCAAAGTTTTGAGTGCAACCCTCCCCCTTTATACATTAAAAACTCATCTTTTTATATTGAACAGATATAAATACTGGACAGCTCTAAAGGGTCACCGGACCTCCAGTTTTAGAAACTCTGCTATCTAAGGAAAAACTGTGAAATCAATCCTAGCTAGAGAGTTGTCAAATGTACAATGTGACAATAAAGGACATTTTTTCCCTTTCTGATTATAGTCATCCTAGATATTACAAGTAACAGACCCATAACATTTGTTTTAAAGTATGATTTAAGTTGGCATCCCTTTATGATTTACCTATAGCATAGAAATAACCATGAGAAGAGTTATAGTAGTTATTGGGGCACATTTTGGATGCACTGTAAGGCCAGACGCCAAGAGTACTCAGCTGCCCAAGATGTGCACTGATCCCAAACTAAATGCCATGGGAGTATGTGGTATCTTAATTGTAAGTTGCTGGAGGGGGGTGTTCTTTTAAAGTAAGCTTTGGCTGGCATTTAGGCAATGAATCCTTCCACATGATGAAAAGTGGTTCCTAATGAAAGAAAGGATAAAAGAATAATAGCAAGTAGGTTGTATAAAGCTTATTGTACTTATTTTGATTAACTGTATTGTTTATTTGTCCCTTTCACCTTGTCTACTCTAAACCCTAGACTACATGGATCTAATCTATGCAACTTCAGTAGCAAATAGCCTAGCTGAAGTTGATGTACTTGTCACAATGTTTTCTATGCACTAAGGTTGGCAGGGGCTGCTCTCCTCTCAACTCCAGCTACTCTTCTCGTCCTGGTGGAGTATCGGAGTCGACAGGAGGGTGCTTGGAGATCGACCGCTGGTGGATCAATTGCTGCAGTGCTGATCCACTGCGTCATGAAGACAAGCCCTTTAAGAGCCCCTGGACCTTTCAGTCTCTTCTCCTCTTCCCACCCCTATAGCCACAAGCCCAGTTGTACTTTCACTATCCAGGTGTGTGCCTGTCACAGGATACACTCACCAATGAGGGATCTCCGTGTGGCCAGGAACTAATCCCTAGACAAGTCCAACACCTGCCTTTCTGATGGTTCTTCTCACTTCACCCTCTCTCTCTCTGAAAAGCTCCCACACTGGGACTCAACCCTCTGGCTAGGTTACTGTCCAGCCCTTCTCTTCCCAGGTATCAAAGTCCCATTGGACTGGCTGTCCCCATACTGTTCCAGATAGTCTTCTGATCCAAGGCCAATCTCTGGGCCACTTTCCCAGCGGAACCTGGGCCTGCCCAATACTCCAGTCCAGGGACCTTATGCAACAGTGTAAGTTCACTACCCAGCCTGCCCAATTTTGATATGGAGAAGACACACGTTTTGTAAACTGAGCTGAGATTTCCCAAGCACTTCTACCGAAACACACCCTGTTAAGTAAAATATAATACGGAAAGATTTTTAAGTGATTATAAGTTGTAGAACAAAAGGTAGGTAATAATTACCAAAGAAAATAAAAAGTAAGAGTGAGTGTGCAGTCTAAATACTGAACCTTATTAAACTGAGCAATATTTGGATTAAGCAGTTTTTCCTCACTCCACTTGTAAGAGAAAGGAGGACTCCAGAGAGATCCACCTGAGCTCTTATCTGGTTCTCACCCCTTTCACCCATGTATCAGAGAACCAAATGAGGAGTCCACACACAAAATTATAAAGGAAACTAAACTTTATTACCTATAGGATAGGGAAGGTAAAAAGGACTAGGGAAGGACAGAATAACTGGGTCTGGAAACTGTGGGAGTCACACACAACAGCAGGCACACAGAGGAGGGTAGCCGGTGTTAGGCCTCCTGTCTTACCCCAGCTCCAGGGAAAGCTGACTTCAAGTCTTCTCTCCGGATGGCAGGGATCGGAAACGACTCAGTGACAGTAGGAACTTAGGCTAGCCCCTAACTCAGGACCCACCCGAGCCCCTTTGCGCTGTCTCAGGTGTGTGTTAGCCCTGTCTAATCTGACGAGCCGTGTGTGCAACTGTGCTCCCTAGTAATCAAATACACCGTCTGATGTTACCCCACCTCACTCACAACTGACACTCCAAGCCAGTGACCAGTTCTCTGAGCAGCACTCACTGCACCCTGTCAGTGAGCAGGCTGAAGAAAGAGAGCCCCAAGCACTCTGAGTGCCCCCTAGTTATGCACTCCTGTTGCCTAGCAACACTTTCCCTCTCTTTCCCCGTTTTCCCACCTTCTCCATGAGCAAGGAAGAAGACGACTAATCAAAATGGAGGCTCATCTGTTGTTCTAAACAGAACAAAATGGGGAACCCACAAACAAACAACTTAAACCATTTCAACTTAACTGATTACTAACAAAGTCTAACATTAATAAAGAAGCCCGCATTAACATATTGGATGTTGCAGGTAGGTTATGGTCCTCAATACACAGGCTTCCCCTTTAAGTCTGGGACCAGTCTCCTCATTTCAAGTCTTTGTCTTCCCCAACATTCTGTTTGCTTCCAGCAAAGGTGGGGAAGGAGAAAGGTAAAACCATGATGCTACTGTCTCTTATTTTATACTTGTAGTCCATGTCCCTGGAAAGAAACTAGCCCAGGCATGTTTGGTGGGCCTTGCTGAGTCACAGGGTTGAGCAATCCCCATTGTGTGGTACTTATCTTACTTGAATGTAAATTTCAGTATATAGGAACTAAAAAAAAAAAAGCTATAGATAAAAGTAAAAATGCAGTCCCCAGGAAAAGATAGCATATGTAATGCAATGCTACAGCATCTACTAAAGGGAGTTTAAGAGTTGTATTGAAATTATATTAATAATATGTGGGGGACATGGAATACCGCTGGCCAAATGGAAGCAAGTGGTGGTTACACTGATAGGAGAATCTGGCAAATTATGCACAAGACCTGATACATGTAGACCTTTTGCCCTTCCATCATGTGTGGGCAAAATTATGAAAAGAATGATAAATGAGAGATTAAAAGCATTCTTGGAAAAACTGAAATTATAAGCTATGTAAAAAGTGGTTTCAGGAAGGGAAGATACACAATTGATCATCTTGTAAGATTAGAAACAGAAATACCAAAAAACAAACAAACAAACAAACAAAAACCACCCCAACCCCAAATCATGTGGAATACAGATTTTTCAATAGCTGTCTTTTTGGAAGGGAAGGCTTTCTGTATAAACTAACCATAACTGAAATAAAAGGAAGAATGTTCTGGTGGATAAAAGACTTTAAATGACAGACCCACATTAGTCAGGGTAGGGGCAGCTTTGTCAAATATTTATAAACTTACTAATGGCTCTCTATACGGGAGTATAAACAGGTTTGGGCTGGTAAACATTTTGGTGGATGATTTCCTGGAGAGCATTCGATCAGAAATGGGTTTTGCTCTCTTTATGGACAACTGTGCTAGATAGGTCAAATATGCAAGACTCAAAAGATGAGTCAACTGTGGGAGAACCAATAAGGGACCTGAGGAGGGGTTTCAGAATGCAGAGGTACTTGGGGATTTATGTTTTCACTTGTTAAAACCAAGGGAATAATATTCACAAACAGTAAGATTGGGGAAGAATGGAACCTATATCTTCATACAGAAAACAAACAAGTAGCTCAGAATTTTATATTTTCGTAGTTAAGTTTGATAATAAACTAACTTGGAAGGGTCATTTAGATCAGCATGTCTCAACAACCAATCCATGGATCATTGCTTGTCCCTGAGATCTCCCTGATATTGTTTAGGAAAGCAGCAAGCTGGTCTCTGATATCACTAAGGTTGAGAAACCCTGCTATTGATAATATCAAGACCACTGTAAAGACAGGATACAGCTACTTAAGAATATTACTAAGAACAACTGGAGTGCAGGTTAGAATAAGTAGCTGATGCGGTAAGGGGCACTAATGAGACCAGGTATAGATTAGGGATGACAAATTTTTAATTCAGTTTCTAAATCAGCATTTAAAAATGAGAGCCCAGACTCTGCAAATCACAGGTAGTATGTGAGGATTACAAATGCCTACACATTTAAGGGTGAAATTGTTAGATTTAGCTTTAGAGCTAAGGTTAATGGCAATAGTTTAGATAAGAGTACAAAAAAAAAGTCGATTGTTGGGAATTAAGTAGACAAGAAGTAACTGGGTACTACAAATGCCTACATGCCAAAGTTTAGTGAAAGACTTGTGTAAAAAGGAAGGACTGCAAATATTAAGTCATTGGAAATTAAACTGGATGGTTGTCTCTCCAGTTATGGATTTGGAATTAGAAAAGAAAAGGAAGAGCAGGACCATCAAATATGATTTCTAAGGTTTATGAGTTTGTAAATAGCAAATGAGGTCAGGATTGTTACGTCTATGCTGACTGCTCTAGAGACAGCAACAATGGCCTTTCATCTCCCTGAATTTGGAATTGAGAGATCTATCAAACTATCCAATTTTGTGATGATTCTGACTGCCAAATTGATGAGCATACTGTAAGCACTGACTTGGATGAGAGATGCATGTCTAATTTTGACTGCTATCCTATCTGACTCTTGATTATATATAATATCAATTAAAAAGGGAGCCTCAAAAAACAGAAATGACTTAATCAATGAAGAGGAAATTGCTCACCTTGTGCAGTAACATTGGTTCTTTGAGATGTGTGTCCTTGTGGGTGCTCCACTCAGGTGTTGGTGTGTCCTCGCGCCAGCGATCAGAGAGTTTTAGCCTAGCAGTGCCTTCCCACATCATGCAGTCGCTGTCTTCTGCTGTTTCATCCATTAGCAGCACACTTGGTGCGGGTCCCCTCTGTTCCTTTTCTATCAGAACTCCTTTAATGCAGTGTTTCTCAACCAGTGGTACAAGTACCCTTAGGGTTACTCAAGAGAAATCTGGGGGGGTACATCAACACAACTGAAATTTTAAGAAAACTGATTTTTTAAAAAGTTTTACAGCGCTTTATTATTTTTGTACTTTTTACACCCAAAAATTGTATCGCCCACCCGGCTACAATTAAGTTGTTTAAACAAATGTGTTGCAATGGTAGAAAAAATTGTGTGTGTCTGAAAACTGTAGGTACTGAGGATACTTTTTTTTTTTTTAAAGGGGTACGTTATAAAAAAGGTTGAGAAACACTGCTTTAATGGACTCCAAAGTAGCAGGGAGGAAGGCAAGGTAGTAGAGCACCCCCACAGACACATCTCGAAGAATCGTCATTACAGCACAAGGTGAGCAACTTCTTCTTCTCCTTTGAGTGGTGTCCCTGTGCGTTGTCCACTCAGGTGACAAAAGATCAGTACTTGCAGTTGGCAAGGGTGAGCTTTGGAGTCATATACAAGGGGAGGCAAGAACGGCCTCACCCACAGAGGTGGATGGTATCAGTCCTTGCTGTAGTGCATAATGTTGGGCAGAGGTGTGATGGGAGGACCATGTGGCTTCTCTGCAAATGTTGGGAAGGGGTACATCATGCAAAAAGGCAATCAATGCGGCCATCATTTGTGTGGAATGCTCAGTGGCTGTTTGCAGTGGACACTTATTCCGAAGTCTGTAGCAGATGTTTATACAGTTCGATATCCACTTCGAGATGTGTTGTGCGGAGACAGCTATTCCCTTATGAGGATCAGACATGGAAATGAAAAGTCTATTTGACCTCCTGAATTGTTTTGTCCTGTCTATGTAGAATGCCACTGCACAGCTTGCATCCAATTTTGCCTCCCTAGGGGAATATTGCCTCCCTAGGGGAATTATGTGATTTAGGATAGTAAGTAGGTAGGTAAATGGGTTCATTAATGTGGAAAGCAGAGACAACTTTTGGCAAAAATTTTGGGTGGGGTCTAAATATGATCTTGTCTTTGGAGAGGACAGTTTAGGGTGGGTCTGCCATTAGGGCTGTGATCTCCCCTACCCACCTGGCAGATGTGATCGCAACCAGAAAGGATACTTCCATGACTAAGTGCTGTGATGATGAGGTCACCAGTGGCAGATGTGATCGCAACCAGAAAGGATACTTCCATGACTAAGTGCTGTGATGATGAGGTCACCAGTGGCTTGAAAAGAGGCCCTGTTAGTGTACCCAATACTAGATTCAGATCCCAAGGAGGTACAGGTGGTCATAAGTGCAGATATGTTTTACATAAGCCAGAAAGGAATCATTTGATAGTGGGATGGGCAAACACGGAGACATCATTCACCAAGTTGTAGAAGACAGCGATGGCTGAAAGATGGACCCTTATAGAGCTGATGAAGAGCCCCACGTTGCTAAGATCCATGAGGTAGTCTAATACAGTAGGTATAGAGGTGGAATTGGGTTGTAGGTGATGTTAGTTGCACCATTCCTGAAATTGTTGTCATTTCTTTTGGTAGATGTGTCTCGTTGAGGGATGACAGCTGTTGAGGAGGACCTGATTCACTCTTTCAGAATAAGTAAGTACTTCATTTTGGAACCATGGAGAAGCCAAGCGGTGAACTTGAGTACTTGAGGGTTCGGGTGACAAGTTCGCTTATGGTGTTGGGTTAGCATGTGAGAGGTGATGGGGAGGGGAATGGGTTCAGCAATTGAGAGGTGGTGAAGGTATGGAAACCATGGTTGTCTGGGCCAATAAGCAATCAGAATGACGGTTGCACGGTCTGCCCATATCTTGTGGATCACCCTGGGGACCAGGGGAATCTGTGGGAATGCGTACAGGAGTGGAGCTGTCCATGGTATGGTAAAGGCATCTCCTGCAGAATGCTTGCCCTGACTGGCTCTGGAACAGAAGTGGTGTCATTTGCGGTTGGTTGGTGTTGCAAAGACATCCATCACCAGGAGTCCCCACTTTTGGAATAGGCATCACGTGATCCTGGGGCTGAGCTCCCACTTGTGTTGTTCAGAGAAATGTCTGCTCAGAGCGTCTGCCATGATGTTCTGTGGGCCTAGTATGTACATTGCTGTCGGCGTGATGTCATTTTTCATGCACCAATTCCAAAACTTAATTGCCTCAGCACTTAGTGATTGGGCACCCCCCTGATGGTTGATGTAAAACATACATGGTGTGTTTTTCATGAGGACCCGTTTGGTCTGACCTCGGATGAGCAGAAGGAAGTGCAGGCAGGCATTGCGAAATGCTTTGAGCTCCGGCATATTCATATGTAACCTTGCTTTTTGATGAGACCATCTGCCCTGATGACTGCAATGGGCTCCCCATCTGTAGTTATTACATGGGAGGGATCTGGATGGTGAAAGGACACTCCCTCAAGGAGGTTGTGTAGACCGGTCCACCATCACAGTGAGATCAGCACTAGTGGTGGAAGTGCCATTTGTTTGGTGAGGCTTGGTCAGTTGGGGGTAAAAACTGATGCCAACCATGCTTTCAGATAACACATGTGGAGCTTCGCAAGCCATACCATGAAAGTGGGAGCTGCCATGTTGAACTAAAATTTGAAGGCATGTATGAATAGTTGTAAAGGGAGCATGTAGCACAGTGTCTATGATATCGCGTACAGTGTGAAACCGATGCAGAGGAAGAGAGGCCCTGGCTATTACTTCGTCTAGTGATGCTCCATTACATTCTATTTTCTGGGTAGGTTCCAGGGTGGATTTTTGAATGTTTATGAGCAGGCCCAATCAGGAAAAAACATCCCAGGTAGTATCCATCATGATTAGAGTTTGTTGTGAAGTACCTTTGATTAGATAATCATCTAGGCAGGGGAATATGATTACACCCTGCTGTCTGAGTAATGCAAGACTCGGCCAGAGTCTTGGAAAACACACATGGTGCTGTGGACAGTCCAAAGGGCAGGACTCAATACTGATAATGGTTGCTGCCTATGATAAATCTGAAAACCTCCTGAGAGAAGGGTGAATGGTTATATGGAAGTATGTGTCTTGAAGGTTGAGGGCTGAGAACCAGTCCCCCTCATCCAGTGCAGGTATAATGGTTCCTGTCGAAAGGACGGTCTTTTGTCTGCAACTCACGTGGGACACTGAATGTTTGTAATCATGAAGTGCGATGCATAACAATAGCCATTGCTATCACCCTGGCCGCCATTTCCGCTACATCCATTGACACTTGTAGTGTCGTCTGGGTGATGGATTGGCCCTGCGGACTCTTTTATTCAGGATGATCATTTAAGAGTTCCTGCAGCATGGTGTAGTTTGGATCGTTGTAATTTGCAAGGAGGGCAGTATAATTGGAAATGCAAAATTGCAGAGTGGCAGAGGAATATACTTTCCTCCTGAAAATGTCCAGTTGTTTATGTTCCTTGTCTTGAGGTATCTTGAGGTATAGATTTGAATTGTGGTTGTCTAAAATGGTGGTAGACAGCATCGACAACCAGTGAATTCAGCTGGGGGTGGGAGAAAAGAAAATCCATCCCCTTGGCCAGGACAAAATACTTACTATCCAGTGGCCACCCCCTCCATTCCAACCTACTCTTAATTTTTTAACAGGTATTGTTGTATTGCAACCCCACACAGCCCCTGCCCCCCAGGGGAGTGAGTTCTGATAGGACAGTACTTGTAAGAAACATAAGTTACTTTCACTCCTGGAGTCATACCTTGCTAGTTCTCCAGTGACAACAAAGGAGATGATCCACACCCTGGTCATTAATAACCATTAATTAACAGGAGAGTTATAGACAATGGATTTACAATTCTGTGTCATCTTTATATTCTAACCAGCCATGTAAGAGCTCACAATTTTCTTCAGCATTCTTTTTTTGTTCACAAAATTCTTTACTTTGATTTGCATCACTACTTACTTTTTGTAACTCTTTTGCTAAAATGGCCACTTTTCCTAAGTGAGAACTTTCAATTTTATCATTTATTGTAAGATAAACTTGATTTTATTCCTTATCCCATTCATTCATTTAACTTAATATACCTCTGACTCCTTGTAATCTTTGTTCATTTCCTCACAATACTTTCTCCATCTCTCTATTTTGGACTTTAATAATTCTTTGTTCCACTGCTTTACATCTTTTTAGTTCATTAAGTCCTTGCTTTTCATTTGCTTTTTGTTTGTTTGTATGCCTTATTCGCTTCTTTATTTGCTGTTTTGGAAGCTTCATTCCACCTGGGAACTGGACCTCTGAGTTTGTGGCAATTTGATGTCTTATATATCAAATTGCTTATGAGGACTTACTGCTTCTACAACTCCTTTATTATATTATCATGAAATTCTTCTAGGTTATCACTTGCACAATTGATACTTAGCTACTCAGCACACTTACTCTTTAAGAGTCCCCAGTTTGCTTTTCTAAGGTTCCAGGTAGGAATTCCTTCAGCGTTTTCAACATTACTTTGGTCTTGATATGTAATTAGCACAGGGAAGTGAACACTTCCCATTCCATCTTCTTTATAGATTTCCCAGTTGCAATTACTTGTTATATTGCTTATTGCAATTCCCAGATCTAAACATGAAATGGCTTCTTCCACCAAATTAACTAGGTGCTTCAGTATTATACAACCTGGTAGTGCTCAAGTCAATGAACAGCTCCAGGCATTTGCCATTACAATCAGCTTTCCTGCTTGCTATAATTCATTATGGCTATTAAAGTCTTCACAAATAATGTATGAGCCTTTGATACCCTTACCTAACTCTAACAATTTTAGATTGTCTCATTTTTTACATGGGTGATAAGAATTATAGATTTGTATAAAGGTACTATTATTTTGCAGAGTTGTACTTAAAATTTAGGTTTGGTATATCTATTTCAATGTAGCTAAGGCCTTCCTTTATAAATATGCAGACCCTTCTTCTTGTTACTTCTGTCACATCTGATTCTATCATATCCTGAAAACGTGTGTTCTCACTAACCATATTCATTGTACATATCACAGATTCGTTTTCCATTTCAAAAAGTTTATTTCATTCTTGACCATGTGTCACTAAACCATGTGCATTCCAGCAAAAAACTTAGAACTTTGTTGTTTAAACAGCATCACAACCTTCATTTAAAGTTGCATGAATGTAGTCTATTGAGAAATTGCTTATATACAAATTCTTTTCTATTGCTTTTATGTTTATTCTTCCAGTTTTCTACCCTGTCTGTAAAGTGCAATTAATTACTTCTATAATAAATGTTATTCATTTCTCTCTGCCTACAAGCAGTATATCTTTATCTCTTCCCGTATATTATCTGTCCTTCCTTGAATTGCATGTTGTTGTACCAGTAGCTCTTTTCCCTCACTGGTATTCTCCTTCACCACATTCCACCGTGAACATCATTTAATAGCTTTTGCATAGGATATTTTATGAATAGTTCTAATTTTCTGTCTCTCTCCAGCTCATTCCACCGCCACACACCATTTGTGTGCTGCATTATGCTTATCTCCACAACTGCTGCATTTCAGTGCTGTTCCTCACAGGAGAGTTCCCATTCACATTTTGCCATACCTTGTCTTTCCCTTGTAGACAGCCACTACACACCCAACACTTTGACATTTATAGGATGGCAAAGGGGCCAAAATACATTATATAAGCTCTTCTCAGTTAAACCATATTAATCCTATCAGGTAGCATTGCACCTTTAAAGGTTATTCAGATGGCTGAGGATAGTTTGTTTTCTCCCTCTCATGCTATTCAGTTGCTAACAAACAGCACAAACAATTCCCCTTTTTAATTTCATGCTCAGTCATGCCTAGTGGAACCCCATACATTACCCAGCTTGCTTCTGTCAGAAATTTGGTAATTGGCAAATTACCTTTATTTTCCCAAAAATTGTTGTAAGAAGTTTTTTTACCTGTTCCTCATGTACATTCTATGAAAGCCTACACCCTGTATTCTTGTATCGCTCAATACATCTGATACTTCACCTAATCTATTCTGCCATTTTCAAAGGATTAACATCTTCTGCTTGTTCTTTGATAAGAATAATAAATTAATTCTTTTCCTTACTCTCTTTTCCATCCCTCTTCTTCAGAGACATTTGTATTTCCTTTTTTTCCCCTCCCTAATCTGAAGCCATCTTTATCCTTTGCTTTTATCCTTATTTTTCCAGCATAACTTCTAGCCTTTCCCTCTCAGCCTGTTTTTTTCAGCTCTGCTCAGCCACCAGCCCAAACCACTCAAATTCCCAGACCCAATTCTTGGCCAGCTGGAGCCAAAGCCGGCCCTAGGCCAGCCACCTTCCTTCTGTTTTCAGCTTCATCCCTTTGTACAGGCCCAACCTGCTGCTTCCATAATGAACTTCATCTTCCATTAGACTTTCTTGATCCCTGGCTCCACTCCAGGTACAGCATGTAAGGTTAATTTACCCCATAACCTGCTATATGGGTTACGTTAGTTAAAATAATTGGGCCAAATTCATACAAATGGGTTTAAGTCCTCTGAAATCAATGGTTTTGCACTTGCTAACACTGCTGCTGGATTTGGACTGCTGCAGCCCAGCAATACTGCCTGGCAGAACTAATCCCAGCAAACCAGCTGTTTCAAGCATTGAAGCCAAAAGGAAACCACAAGAACTTGCCTAAAATCATCTTTGCTGTTAAGAGTTTTAACCTCAAGGTTGATGGGGACTAGTACTGTTGCAGGCCTAGATATGCCCCTCATCTGAATATGCTCTCTCAGGCATTGGGCTTCATTCTTCACTTTCTCCTGGGGTTGAATTCCACACTTCTTCCACTCTTAGGCCTTGCTTACACTCAATAGTTAGGGCCAGATAGCTAGATTGGTCAGGGATATGAAAAACCCTCATGCCTGAACTCTGCCAACCTAACCCCCACAGTAGATGTCAATAGAAGAGTGCTTCTCTTGACGTAGCTACTGTTGTTTGGGAGGTGGTGTTCCTGTACTGACAGAAAAACCACTTCAGTTGATTTAGACTGTGTCTATGCTATGGGGTTGTGCTGAGATATCTACGGAGACATACCTACACTGGCATAGTCTCCTTAGTGCTGCCCTCAGCTGTGGTGCCCTGGGTATCAACTGAGCTTGATCAGTACCTCTGAGTTTCCATACTTGCAGTTCGTGTCTTTGGTCGCTCATGACAGATAATATCCAGAGATCTGACAGACTTTTTAAAAGCATTGTAATGTTTATTGTAACAATAGGAACAAATCATGAAGGGAGAGGATTTTAAAAGCAGTCTGCATGCATGCCTCTCTCATGCCTTTTTGTCTCTTCCCCAAAACAACGCCCACCATCTCTTGAGAGAAACCCTTTGTGAACTGTGAGAGCCCCTTTGTTTTGCGTTTCAGCACTTCTGGACAAAATTATTCTTGTTGGGTGGCTGGGGTGGAGAAAGTCTTAAAAGCCACTAGTCCTGGCACTATTCCTTAACACCCCTCTAGCATTTGCTATGAGGCAGAGTATCTTAAGCCATTGTTTCACATGCTTATTGTTTTTCCTTATCGCCTCTTATTGTACTAAACAAACAGATTTATGCAGTAAGCATCCCAATAACCAGATCAACATGCAGCATTCATAAATATTATAGAGCAGCTCCAAATCCGTCACAGGACCCATTCATGATAAAGAAGTATGGATTTATTTCCACGTTGGAGCCCAAGAATAGCTTCCTGTTCCACAGTACAGAAGTGCTAGCATCACACTAATGCAAAGAAGGGGTACAAGGAGGTGAAAAGCTAATACAGAGAGGTAGCATTCACAGAAAGGGAATGTATTCTTGTGCGTACAGAGCAAGATTAGAAGCTGAAAAGTAGAAAGCTCCCCTTTTTAAAACTCTTCTGTGAAGTGCATACATTACTTTCCATTTAAAGTCCTGCCCTACTGTCCCAATTCTCACTGAATTCAGAGTGCAAGCCTCAGGCTCAGTTGCTGTCACCAGTTGGAAAATCCTTATGGAGTCATTAGTGCTAGAAGCAGCTTCCCTGGCCCTCACCCCACAAATGCCACTCCAAAAAAGGACCTTCTGCAGGCTAAGATTTTCCTGGGCTTTTAGGCATATTTCAGGGGAAATCATAATGGTTACATTCCATGTGAGGGCCTAATTCTGCCCTCAGTCGCATACATGGAAATCCAGATTGATGCTACAGATATCAGTGGCCCTATTTCTGATTCTCACCAGTTCAATGGAGAGCAGAATTTGGCCATGAGGTAAAGTTGCACAATTTCAGTCGCCCTATTCTTCCCCACCTCCACTTATAGTTTGATCCTTCTTCAGTGGAGGGGACTTTTCACGGTGCCACACAGGAAGAAAAGCAAAAGCATCTGTCTTCACATTAACCCAAAGGAAAAAATGAGACAAAAATTTTCCACTTCAGCCAAGGCATCTCCTTAATGCTATTCAAGCTGGGAGCATCTTCAGGGCTCTGTTGTCTTAATCAGAAAGGAAAGCTCCAAAGATTCAGTTTTAATGTTAGAAAAAATTTCTTTGAACTCCGAAGATTTCTTGGTATGTGTGTGTGGCTCCTGATAGAGACACTCATTGAAGAAGAAGAAGAAAAAAAACCCCATTCCCTTTTGGTTTGTGTCACCGCTTGATTTTGCTGTGCTGCAGTTTTACCAGGGAAATTATTGGGGGGGAAAGGAGTTAGACAGCACTTCCCTGACAGCGGCTTGTCAGCCCTGTTCTTTTAGTGTCAGGGAAAGAGCTGCATTTCATGTCATCAAAGCACGGTTCTGACACCCCCGAGGGAAAATATACACATACGCCCTACTTCCTCTGCACAGATACAGCTATATACCCACACAGCCTACTCCTCAACAAAATATATTGTCACATGCTCACACCCAGGACCTACTTTCTCACAAACACCTATTACACACAGTTGTGCACTTACAGAGCTGGATTAATCTTTAAGCCAATGTCCTTATTGGAAGCTCACCAGTGGCATCTCCTAGAGCTGTTATGCCTGCAGTAGACAATGTGCCTTACTAAGCATTGGGGAAATATACACAGAAAGTATGTAGTAGCGACAACTGTTAGAGGATGCAACATATCTCGCAACCTGCACAATCATTCAGCATCATTGGCTGGTGCTGAGGGGGGAAATTGGGCCTGTTTTATCACTAACAGAATATGTAGGCTCACAAGCCATATTAAATAGTAAACTTTTAAATAACTACCGACACAAAAAAGCTTATACAATGTTTGAGTTCCAGCTTTGTCTCTTTTGTTTACCTTGAATGCTGCAAAACACTGAGGCTATGTCTAGACTACGGAGTTTTTCCAGGATACCGCCGCATCCAGGGAACGTGTCTGCTCTTCCGACATTTTATGCGGAAGAGCAGATGCGCTTTTTTGGAAGCCCTGTATTCTTCATTTTATGAGGAATAAGGGTTCTTCCGAAAGAGGAGGTTTTTCTGAAATTTGGCCCTATGTAGACTGGCCAAATTTCAGAGAAGCCTCTTCAAAAAAAAAAAAAAAGCCACCCAATTGGAAAAAGATACACAAATTGCGGAGCGCAATTTGTGTACCTTTTTCCAAAATAAAAGCAGCAGTCTAGATGTAGCCTGAGAGGCATTTAGTGGCTCAATAATGCATTGCAAGTTCAGGATCCTTATGATCCAATTTTTAATTTTATATTTCTTTGTCCCTGTGAAGACCCATTGAGGGTGATTCCTGGAGTGATGACAAAGACACTGAGACCCACATCTTTGCTCTCTGTGGCTTCTGACCATCCTGTCCTGCTGGGCCAATTCACCTAGTCTTCAGCCAAGGCACAGAGCTGAGCTCACCCCACCCAACACTCCCGAGGAGCAATATAGACACCAAAACTCTTCAGGTCTGAGGAAAATGCAGTTTTGGGCCCAGCTTCCAGGAAAAACATTCCCCAAATGGGATCAGAACCTCAAATAAATTATTTAGGTAAGCCCCCTTTAACAATGAAAGGAGGATGCATACATTGATTGCACCCCCAGGTAACAATTATTTACACTGGGCTTGATAGTAAATACAAGTGATTTTATTAAGTACAAGCAGTAGGATTTAAGTGGTTGCAAGTGAAAACAGGCAGAGCAAAGTGAATTACAAATTTAAAATAACAAAAAACACATAGCTAGTTCTAACACTAAAACTCCAGTACAAACTTACCCTAAACTGTTCTGACTTCAGCTAAACCTCCAAGACAGGGAAGATCCCTCTCCCTGGGGTCTCTGGTTCATTTTCCTGGGAGTACCATGCCAGTCAAAGACCAAGAACTGAAAAACTTTGCACCCTAAATGGCATCCCTTTCAGGCGGAAATTCTGTTTTACATTCTCCCCTTCTATGGAAAATTACCTGGTGAGCCCTTACTCGTTGGGGGGAGGTCACATGACTTCCTAAGACCAACCACTGATAAGACTTAAAAGGCCAAAAGGGGCTGTTTACAGGTGATCACCAGACATTGTGGCTATGTCTATACTGCAGTGTTTTGCGCAAGAAATATGCAAATGAGGCAAAGTGTGGAATATCGCGGTGCCTCATTTGCATAATTAATGAGCAGCCGCTTTTTGCGCAAGAGGTTTTTGCGCAAGAGCCGTTCTTCCGCATTTTTTTCAGGAAGAATGGCTCTTGCTCAAGAGGGGGTTTTTGTGCAAAAGCCTCTTGTGCAAAAAGCAGCTGCTCATTAATTATGCAAATGAGGCACGGCGATATTCCACGCTTCACCTCATTTGCATATTTCTTGCACAAAACAACGCAGTATAGACATAGCCTGAGAGAAACACCCTTGATAGCTTTCATTTGCACATTTAAAACCATAAACCATTCTATACTCCATATCTCTAACATTACATACAAGAATGATACACACACCAAAATAAGATATACAGAGCCAGTAGACTGAGACATTAAAATGGATAAGTTACACGAGGTATTTTGTCTAAAGCATCTTTGAGTTGTGTATATTTGTGTCCATAAATCAATTTCATACAAATTGAGGGGAGGGGGAGAACCATCACAGTCCCAATCTACTTCCCCTCTCCACTGCATTTTAATCAGACAGCTTTTTCCTTCACATTGCCTGGGCCCAGCATGTAGGGTACTGAAAGCCCAGGAGAGAAAGGGTGGCTGCTCTCAGTTCTGGTGCCTGATTTTGGCATGGCCCACAGCAGCCCAGAGCTCCTATTGCAGGTACAGTACTGCTCAGCCCCCAGCTGGGCCATGCCCCATGGGTACAGAACCTTTGGGGAATATAGCTACACAGTAGCAAGCCTGTAATCATGTGCTACTCCTAGGGAATTCTGCACAAATGTGTGTGATAGGCATGGGAAGTAGAAGTGCAGAGGGTGCTGCAGCACACCCAATTTATGTGCTTGGCATCTTCACCACCAGCCTATGTCTAGGCTCCTGGCCACTGGCCCCAGGGGCTCCCAGCTGCTGTCCCTGTGGGCTCTGCTGCTGGCCACCAGCCCTGGGGGCTCAGCTTCTAGGCTGCCTCTGGGGGCTCTGTTGCTGCCCAGGGTCCTGGCTGCTGGCTTCAGGTCTCTGCTCCTGGCCCTGGCCCAGAGCTCCATAATGGCCCCATTGTGGCCCCAGCCTGGGACAGTGAAAGCCATGGACAACAGCAACGGAGGGACATAGTTCAGCATCCCCACCATAAAAATTGTTCCTAAAAATGGGTAGGAAGTAGAGGTGTGTGAAACTTCCTGCTGCTAGAAAAGTTTCAGGATGGAGGGGGTAGGGATCTGATCCATCCCCAGCCCAGTTGCTCCTTGCAGGGGAAAAGGAAGTCCTGTCCTGGTGTGTGCACACATTTAATTTTCCCCACAGATTTCTTTGCTTTTCTTCAGAAAATGATGGGGAAGGAAAGGGAAGTGTCAAGAGCAGTTGTCTGCCTCTCCTCAGTAAATTGGTTGAGTTGTTTCAGGCGCCTGGAGCAGCTAATAGAGAGGTAAATCACTATGAGGATGGGTGGAGAAGCCCTGCCCAGTAGCTCTTATAACAGACCACTCCCCATGCTTTATGAAATTGTCTTATGGCTACATATATGTATAACTAGAAGACATTTTGGGCAAATTACCTCATGTAACCTATTAATTGTAATGTCACAATCTGATGATCCATATATCTTATTTTGGTGTATGTATCACTCTTGAATGTAAAGTTAGAGCTATTTGGTAGGGTATGCTTTATGATTTTAAATATGCCAATGAAAGCCATCAAGGGTGGGATGTTTTCCTCAATGTCTTGGTGACCACCTGTGAACAGCCTCCTTTGTCCTTTAAGTCTAAGCAATGGTTGGTCTTTGGAAGATACGTGACCACCCCAACTAGTAGGGTCTGACCAGGTAATTTTCCATTGAAGGGGGGGGAATATAGAAACAGAATTGCTGCCCAAAAGGAAGGATATTTTACATGCAAAGTTTTCAGGCTCTTTGTCTTTGACTGGCAGGACACACCCAAGAGGATAACTAGAGACCATGGGGGAAAAGATCTTCCCTGGCTTGGAGGGTTAGCTGAAATAAGGGTTAGTTTGCCAGAAGTTTTGGGGTGTTAGAATTAGCTATGCATTTTCTGTTAATTTAAATCTGTAATTTTCTTTGCTCTGCCTGTTTTCACTTGCAACCACTTAAATCCTACTGCTTGTACTTAATAAAATCACTTTTATTTACTATCGAGCCCAGTGTAATTAATTGTTACCTGGGGGAGCAATCACTGTGCACATCCTCCTCTTGTTGTTAAAGGGGGCTTACTTGAATGATTTATTTGGGGTTCTGATCCCTCTTGGGGGGTTGGGTTCCTCACAGCTGTGCCCAAAGCTACATTTTCCTCAAACCTGAAGAATTTCAGTGTCTGTATTGCCCTTTGGGTGAGGTGATCTCAGCTCTGTGCCGTAGCTGGGTGTGACAGGACAGACCGCCTTTGCTCCGCTGAGGCGGGTCCGCCCTGCACTGACCTCGCGGTCGCGCTTGCGCTCCTGGGGGCAGACTGGGAGGCGCGGAGTTTTTGCCCACCATGTACAGCTGCGGCGGCACAGCTGAGCGGCGGGGCGGGGTTAGCCGCATGGGCCGAGCATGCCTCAGGGCACACTTGGGGCGGAAGGACGCCCAGCGTCAGAGGGGCCGGTGGGTGATGTCAGCCCAGCGGGAGGTGGGTGGGAGGATTTGAAAAGGTCAGGAACTGGAGCACGGGGGGCCGGCAGGAAGAGATAGGGTGCTGGTCCTGGGAGGAGGAGGAGGAGGAGGATTTGCAAGGCAGGGAGAGGACAGCAGGGTAGGAAGCAGTCCAGGGCAGGGCCTGGAGGTGAGGCCAGCACGCCGGTGAGTTTCGGGCTAAAAACCCCACCAGCTGGACGGGATCCTGCGAGCCTGTCCTTAGGGCTCTGGGCTGGGGCCCGTGAGAGGGGGCGGGCCCGGGCCCCCCTACCCTGCACCCACCTGACTGAGGAGGTATCAGCATCCGAGTCATAGGGCACTCGCAACCCCGATGCAGGAGAGACACCAGGACTAGACCAACTCCGTGGAGTCGATAGGACAGTGAGTGGTGGGCCGGGCACGCACTGAACTGGCCCTGGGCAGCCCCCACTCCTACACTGGGAGATATCAGAAGATCTGGCCCAGCATGACAGGGGGTGAGAAGCCCCAAGAAAGCAAGTGTCAGTGGCTTTATCAGCACAGCAGGAAGCACCACCAAGGGGTCTTCTGTGACCGCATTTCATCACAGCTCCTACCCTTCATCAGACTCAGCTGCTAGTACCAGCCCAGGGGGGAAGGAAGGACAGGACTGCCTCTTCCACTGCAAGGAGCAGCTGGGCTGGGGATGGATCAGATCTCCCCTCTCCCTCTCAAACTTTTTCAGCTGCTGGAAGTTCCACACACTCCTACTTCCTACCCATATTGCTCCTCCACTGCAGAGGGAGGAGTCACTATACAGAGACCTACTCTACCATCTGCCCAATCCCCATGCATTCAGACACCCCACCCACCAAACTGTTACCCTCCAAGCTTCACCCTTGAATCCAGTGTCTCCTCATATCCAGATCCTTGCCAGGTTTCACCCTCTCCCACCCAGACCCCTCCCACTGAACTTCCCAGACCCTCACCCTCATGCTAGCAAGCCTCATTCCCTGCATCTGGAATCCCCCAGCACTCAGACCCTCCCCTGTGAAGCCCATCTCCCAACCTGGCCACTCCTACATCTAGATCCCAACCCTCCACCCCAAGAAGCCCCAATTCCCCCATACCTGGAGTATCCTGAGAAAACCCCTGTATATGGTCCCCTCACGCCAACCCCTAATCAGCTTCACTCAGATCTCCATGCCACCAAGCCCCAGCACGGAGGCAGCAGCGGGTGGGGGGATGGGAGGGGGTGGGAGGAGAGAGGTGGGGGGGAGGGTGGGCAGAGCTGTGCGTAACTGTGCATGTTAACCAGTTAGTCCCTGTGTACCAGATCCCCCTGCAGCCAGACCCCCCCCCCCCCGCCCAAGCTACTCACACCCAGATTACCCCACAGAGAACTTTCACTCCACACACAAATCATTTCACTCACCCATGGCACACAGTCATTGCTAGAGTGGAAGACAGCAAAACCAGCATATTGCACAGTGGGGTGGGGGGAGGGATTAGTTCTATTGAGAACCCCAGGACAGTCTCTTTTTCTTGAGAGAAGGGCCATGTTTGTTGGTTTCTCTGACAGCCACTGACTGTGTTAAAGCACAGCATTTTCCTGCTCTCCTGCCCTGCTTCTCAAGTGCTGCCTCTCTCTTACCACTCTACCCTCGAGGCTTGGGAAATCACCTTCAGAACTGCTTCCTTCTGAAGGGAAATACCTGCTGTGTTTTAAATACCTTGAGTTTTAAGCTCACCCATTTCTCTCTCCCTCTAATACGTAGAACCAGGGAGAGGAGGATGGTGAGGTGATTTCTTTTATTGACCCAACTTCTGCTAGCGAGAGAGCCAAGCTTTTGAGCTTACATAGACCTGAAGAAAAGTCCTGTGTAAACTTCAAAGCTTGTCTCCCTGTAGTAACAGATGTTACCTCACCCACGTTGTATCTCCAGTATCTTGGGACCAAGACAAGCTGCAACAACACTGCATCCATAGAATCAAGGAGTCAGCATTGGTGCAAAACCCTTTAAGGCTGGCAGAGACAGGGACCCAGTTTGCAACTGGATTCAGGTTGTCAGCCACTGGGTTACCAAGGCAACCAAGATATTTAAGGTCTGGGTGGCAGTTACAAGGAGTAACAGCTTTTGAAATAAAAAATATGTTTTTTTGTCAGTAAGCATTGGGACTTCTCTTGAGACAGGCGGATGGATCAAAAGGAAACTCTGTGGAGGGCTGACTAGTCTGCATGTAAATAGGGCAGGCCAGTGACTACAATCAATTTACCTTGGGACTTGGGGACTTGTACTGTTTTTCTAAGCTCTTACAGTAATTTTTTCTAGAACTACCTTTCATCCACTACCTTAAAGTGGTGTGCAAAGATGTAATTAAGACCCACAATACCCCAGGAGGTGATCAGATACCTTGGCGATGAATACAGGCTGAACACCTGGAAAGGAAAGCAAATGATGTAAATGGTAGGGGGAGGGGGGGACAGAACTTCCTATTCCCTTGCAAAGAGCAACTGGGCTGAGGATGGATCAGATCCCTCCTGCCCCCCAAACTTTTCTTACTCCTGTGACTCCTAAGCTGCAGGGGAAGGAGTCGTATAGGCAGCTGCTCCACTATCTACCCACTCCCATGCATTCATACATCCCCTGTGCCAAACAAACTGCCCTCCCCCCACCACAGAATTCAGAGGGATGCAACTTCCCTCAGGCTGTGCTGTGAGCAAGTGACAGATCCAGGATTAGAATTCTAGACTTCTGAGATGCACGATGTCACTTGGGGCCCTATCAAATTCACTGTCAATTTTGGTCAATTTCATGGTCATGGGATTTTTAAAATAATGCATTTTAGTTTCAGCTACTGCTATCTAAAATTCTACCGTGTTGTCTCTGTGTGAGTCCAAGGCAAAATGGGGTTATGGAGGGAAGGTCGCAAAGCTATTGTAGGAGGATTGTGGTATTGCCCCACCCCTTACTTCTGTAGTTTTGCTAGTGACCATTCTGCCTTCAGAGTCAGGCGCCCAGACAGCAGTTGTTGCTCTCTGGCTGCTCAGCTCCGAAGGCAGCACTGCCAGCATCAGAGCAGAAATGAGAGTGGCATACTATGGGAGGGGTCTCACTTTTGGGGTGGGGGGGCCAGGCCCAGGCTTGTAGGTGGGTGATATGGGAGACTCCCCAGAGTGCTATGTTTGAGGTGGGTGGTGTGAGGTTCCATGGCCATCCTCCCCCTTCACAGCCAGCCTAACCCCCCCTTTAATCACTGAGTGCTGGGGCACTGGGCTGGACCCAGGGAGAAGCAGAACAGGGGGTTCCTTTGCTGAAGGTTCCTAGTGTACGAGGGACTCTAGCTGCTGGTCTCGCCATGCTGGTGAGGGACAGGACTTCCTCTTTCCTTGTAGGGACTGCTCCCGGAGCTGGGCTAGACTTACCTCCAGGAACATTCTCAAGCTGCAGGAAGCTGTGAAGGTAGCTCCGCTGCTAGCACCAGTGCAGAAGGGTGGCATAGTGTGGTATTGTCATCTTTACTTCCACACTGCTACTGGTGGGGTGCCGCCTTCAGAGATGAGTGCCCAGCAACATCTGCTACTCTCCATCTGCCCAGTTCTGAAGGCAGCACAGAAGTAAGGGTGGCAATACTGCAAACCCCCCCCAATAGCCTTGTGCCCTCCTAACCTTTTTTTGGATCAGGACCCCCAGTTTGAGAAACACTGGCCTCCCCCAAGTGAAATGTGTGTAGGATAAATAGCACAAAAGACCAGATTCACAGAGGAGACCAGATTTCACAATCTGTGACATGTTTTTCATGGCTGTGAATTTGATAAAGCCCTACCAATAGATCATACCGAGTCCCTGGCTGTTTTGTTAATCTTAGGGCCAAATTCATCCCTGTCCCAGAGACAAGCTCAGAACAGGGACAGAAGTGTATGTAAGGACAGAGGATGTACATCACCTCTGTGCCACATAAATAAATTATTATTAATAAATAAATACAAATAATAATAATAATAATAATAAAGTGAAAATTAGAACAAAAATGTTTCACCTGTTGATCAAATTGAAACCTTTCAATTGACATTAAAACAAGATTTTTGGAATTTCATTGTGTAGGAAAATTTAGATGTTTGGTATGGTCCAGAACAAAGACAATCTTCAAACCATTTTCAATCAGTGATAGTTACAATGCCTGGGATGTCAGAAAGCTGGCTGCACTGAGCGTGTGAAGCTGTAGCACTATTAGAAGTCCTCAGTCTCTGCATGAAAGATAAACAGGTTCAGCACTCTATTTGCTTTGCCAATCAGCAGGAGCTGAAAGAAGGGATGGGGAAAGCAGTTTGGAAGATGGTAAGAACCTCCTTTAGCCTATTAAATGCTTAGCTCTTGCCAGTGGTACTACACAGTAGTGTCTGCAACTTCTCCTTGAAAATAGCTGGGATAATTTTAACAGTTTTCATCAGAGAGGCTGTTCTCATGAGCTTTCAAGATGGTCATGAAACGCCAGAATTCTCACCAAAGAGCTTGTTTCCAGAGAGTTCCAGCCCATTTTAGAGACTCCATCCAAGATAGTGAGAATACCCTGAGCACCCCTGGCTCTGGGACTGAAGAGGTTTGCACAGTTTGGTGGCACATTCCAATAATTCAGAGTGAACTCTGAAATTATTGAGGTTCACCCATCACTAGTTGGAAGTGCTATTGGACTAGACAAGAGGTAGATGGGGGAGGAGGAAGAGCTCCACATCTCTCCATACTGTCCTCACCTTTCTGGATGCTTAAGAGGAAGCTTTAGTAGATGCTGAAGGGAATAGGACTCATTTAGGTCTCCTCAGTAAGATCGAAATTTAATCCAGTGTGAGGTCAGTGGATGAAGCAAACTGAGGAACCCTGCAAGAAGCAGAGGGCACCTTACCCCAAGTGCTGGCAGCAATCCAGGAAAGTACTGCAAGGGCTTTTAAAGTGAGACAAGGTGACCAGACCCTGACCAGGCACCTTAGTGCCAAGGACTGGAGAGATTTTTGTTAAGGACACACACTGTATTCCCACTAGAGAAATAGTGTGGGATGGAAATGGATCAGGTGCTCAGATCCCATATCCTGACAGTGGCTGCACAGATTACAACAGAGCCAGCCAACAACCTAAGAAGTGCAGTCTCCTTAGAGCTAGGCTCCCCAGTTAGTAATTAGCTCCTACTTAGAAACACAGGCCTTAAAAAGAGTCCTGTCGCATCCAGTTCTGAGCACCTATACAACACACCAACCATAATCTCATTTTAGCTGCTTCAGTGGAGTCAGGTGGCAAAATAAATACCTCAGCAGCAACACGGAATGATCCGTGTCTCCCTGAGGCTACATCTACACTGCAGGCTTCTTGCACAAGAACCGTTTTGCGCAAGAGTTCTTGTGCAAAAGGTTTTGTACAAGAGCCCGTCCACACTGCCACATGCTTTTGCGCAAGAGATGTGGTTTTGTGCAAAAGTGTCCATGGCAGCGTGGACACTCTCTTGAGCAAGAAAGCTCTGATGGCCATTTTAGCCTATTGCCCGTCCACACTGCCTTATTGTGTAAGAGCTCTTGAACAAGAAGGCTTATTCCTCATGGGGAGAAGAATAACTCTTGCGCAAAAAGGCCTCTGTTCCGACATTTTACTGTAAATTTACTTGAGCAAGAATGTGCGTACAGTATAGATGCTCTGCAAGTTTTTGCGCAAGAACATTGGTTCTTGCGCAAAAAGCCTGCAGTGTAGACGTAGCCTCAGAGTTCAGACCATGGCATGACAGCTGGTGGAGCTTTTGGTAGAATTTATAAAGCAAGAGTTCTATAAGAGTAATTACAAATGTGGGTATAGACACCTGTGGCGGGCTGTGCCCGCTGACACAGGCTTGCTTAATAGGCACAGTATAAGGGGCAATTTAACTGTTGAGACAGACGTTTTGGCTCAGGTTGCAGCCTGAGCCCTGGCACCTTCTTACCTCATGAGGTCCTACAGTTTAAGCCAGAATGTCTACGCCATAATTACAACCCCCTAGTTTGAGTCCCATGAGCCCAAATCAGCTGGCATGGGACAGCTGAAGGTATCTAGCTACAGTGTAGACAAACTCTAAAATCAGGACTAGGAAATAATTTTTGCAGGGGGGGCACTTCACAAATTTTGGTACATGGTTGTGGGCCGACTCCAGGCCTCCCAGAAGCGCTGGGACCTGGGGCTGGGGGCTACAGACAGAGACAACGATAGTGTGTGAGTGTGAGAGAGAGACAATATTTGAGACAGACTGTGTGACATAGCTTGTAGTGTGTGTAGCAGTGTGCATGTGACAGTGTCTGTGTGTGGGGGTCACAGACTGGGGGTGGGAGACAGTGACACACAGAGTGTACGTGCTGGCTGCTGCTGGGTAAGTTTCTGAGAGAAGCCATGCACTGTCCTGCTCTGTTGTCTCCCCCCTCCCTGCACTGCACACCTCTGAGTCAATTACCATCCATGCTTCAGATTGAAATAACTCTGCTGTATGTGTCCCTCTTCCCACTACTGCTCTGCAGAGATGGGGTACTGGGGCAGGGTGACACACTGACTTCAAACACTCTCCTCTTCCCTCCAACCATCCTTGCTCCATCCTGCAGAGCTATCAAGGGAGTCCTAGGAGCAAACTCTGCTGCAGGACGGGAGCAAAGTGGGGGGTGAGGCAGCTGAACACACACTGCCAGTGATAAGTATGATACACACCCTGCTAATCAGCTGTGTGGTCAGAGAGAAGTGCTTGGAGGACTGGATCCAGCCCCTGGGCCTGATTTTGCCCAACCCTGCCCTAAATTAATCCACACAGAATGAGAATCCAAGCAAAGTGTCACAAAATTGATATCATTTAGATAGCAAAGATTAAAACCTACAGTGGCCCACGGTTACATTATCCTTTCCTGAAAAGCATCATGATCAATAGCACCATGTTCTTACCAATGTCAGGCTCCAATTAACAGTATGTGTCAGTGATAGAGGGGTTTGCTGTCTAGTTATTTTTTTTCCATGCCTTAGAAGTCACGCCTGCACTTACTGATTTGTAGTATAGGATCAAGGCCAAGTGGTGATACATTGCACTTCTTAGTCAAAGAACTGTAAAAGTGCTTGGCAAACATCAACTGTAACTGCAGCTCTCTCTGATATTATTGCCCTGACTAACAGACAGGCAAGTAGGCATGACCAGCTGAGATGGCAACACCAGCTAGGAGTCCTGGCTCCCTGTTCTCCCGTGTAGTCACTAATACACCCTGTCACAAATCTGGAGCACAAAGGATGTGGACCTGAATTGTAATACCTGGATACCTTATGACCTGACTGGCAGTATTGTTACTGCACGACTATATTGTTATTGGGATTGTTATTGCCTGAGTGTATTGGGTTAAAACAGGGGTGGGGAAACATAAAAGGCTCACTCCCCTCAGCATTAGGGAGCTTGTGCTGGTGCTCCAGCCCCTCCACTGCCCCACCCCCCATGGGGCTGGAGCACAAAAATATACTAGCCTGGGTCTCCCTAGACTTTGGTGTGCTAGGGGAATGTGGGGAGTGTGTCTCCCCTTCTCAGTCAAAGGTCACATCAGTAAAGGGTTTTGGTTTTTTTTTTAATTCTCACTTGTGTGCAGCCCCTGACAGATTTTTCTGTGGGTCAGCAGCCCCTGATCCCAAAAGGGTTCCCCACCCCGAGTTAAAATCAGCAATGCTGTTGAGGAACAGGAAGAGAAAACAGTAACTCTAGATAAGACTCCACCACCAAACACTGAGGCTACGTCTACATTGCAGGCTTTTTGTGCAAGAACAGCCGTTCTTACACAAAATCTTGCAAAGCGTCTACACTGCATGCGCGTTTTTGTGCAAGTAAATTTACAGTAAAGCATCAGAACAAAGGGCTTCTTGTGCAAGAGTTATTCCTCTCCCCATGAGGAATAAGCCCTCTCGAGCAGAAGGCAGTGTAGATGGGCTATGGCTAAAATGGCCATCAGAGCTTTCTTGCGCAAGAGAGCGTCCACACTACTATGGATGCTCTTGCGCAAAAGCACATGGCAGTGTGGACACGCTCTTGCACAAGACCTTTTGCACAAGAATTCTTGCACAAAACAGTTCTTTCGCAAGAAGCCTGCAGTGTAGACATAGCCTGAGTGTTGTTACAAGAAAATGAGACAGCCATTGGAGATAGAGGCTTAGCCTCCCTCAGAGCCCATCAGACTGGTTTGGACAAGCCGGGCATTGAGCTCAGGCAAGGGGCTTTTAATTCCAATCTCTGGACTCATGCTGGAGCACAGGGTCTAGGACCCTAGGCTCTAGGACCTTGCAAGGTGAGAGGATGTCGGTGCTCTGCTGCAGCCTGAGCCTGGAAATTGACACTGCAATTAAACTGTCCCTTAGCCCCAGCCCTGCAAACCCAAGTCAGCTGGCATGGGCCAGCTACAGGTTTTTAATTGCAGACATACCCTGAGAAATGAAAAGGAACTCTGACTGGATTTAAAAAAAGAGAGGGACTCTCAGCTGTGTTTACAGGCCACAGTTCTATTTAGATGGGGAAAATATAAACAGCATTTACACAGCTCAAAAAATATTAGCTTATTTACAACTTTAAAAAAACCTCTTCAATTCAGAGTCGACTCTACAGAGGCACAGGCCTGCGTTTCCCCCATTTGAAGAGCAGTTACTTTTATTATAAATGCTTCTGAGTCACGTTCTCCATTGGCACAGCAGAAGCAGTAGGTGGCATCAGCAGATTACCCTGCTGGTGTCTTCAACCAGGGGATTACTGCCATCTTCCACCAGGAGTGGTCCAGGGAAGATGGAGCGAGCACTCATTAGCAGATGTTCTGATTCCTTCTGCTCCTCTACATTTCACTTATTCTTATCTCTCTTCCTCAGCTGGTTTTCTTCAATACTCTTCACAATTTTGGAGATTTCTTCTTCTCATTACTCTCACTGTTCATTTCTTATAAGAAACCTCTGATTTTTCAATCTGTTAGATCATCCAAATTCCCATTCCTCAGCCCTATATTTTTCCACTCTCCTCACTCCCATAGGTGGGGTGGGAGGCTAGGATACAAGAAGCCATCGGCTCTCACATCTGCTTCTGGACCTAACTTCAAGCCAAACCTTGAGACTCAAAAAGATCTTGCAGGGTTTGCAGCCTGGAGCAGAACCACAGGCGAGAAAGCACTGTGGGCAAAGCTGGTCTTACGTTTGCTATTTCCAGTCACCTCCAGATGGGGAGTTGGGCGGGGGGGAGAGAAGGGGGAAAGAATGGTCCAGCCAGGCTGGCCTCAAAGAAGGGGAGCAGGCCTCCATGATGGACTCCAGAATGGATTGGAAGAGAGACTTGCTAGGCACTGCAACAGGGAGGCTATTTTTCACAGACTGCCCCATGAATAAACCTCAAGAAACAATATCAAGCCTCGGGGGTGTGTGTGGAAAAATCACAGGATCTGCCAAGGGGGAAGAGGGACAATTCTTGGGAATGCTGCTAAGGATTTGAATATGGAGAGATTCATCCAACATCCCTTTCCCTCTCCCCAGCCCTCTCCAGTGATACTCTGCCCTTCTGCCTTTCCCTGGAAGTCTCTTCTCCCCCAGTTCCTCTTCAGTTTGCTTTTTCCAACAGTTGCTCATTCTCCTGCCCTGATCGGGCTGGTTGCTAGAAAACCTATTGCCTTCCTTCTGCTTTATTTCCCCCCCTATGGTAGCATCTCCCCTTCCATCTTTGTGCACCTTGTTGCTATAGCAGCAATCCCCCTCCATCCAAAATCAGTTTGTTGTCAGGGAAGCATCTCCTGTTCCCTTCTAGGTCCAGCTAGGTGCTATGGCTCATAAGACTACAGCTGCCAGTTCTCCTACTGATAGCGTCCCTTCTCTTTTCCTCATTTCCCCAACCCACCCACAATGATGCTTGTAATCTTCTTGTTCCCCAGTTCGTCTTCTAGATCCTTTGTGGCTGCTTTGCTTCTTCCCTCTCAATGTATTGGAGAAAGGTGCCCACAAATACTATGGCTAGTTCACTCCTTATCTTCCACGGCCTGTCATGGTGTTAGAAGTGCTTCCCTCAGCTAAATTCACTTGCTGCTTAAAAAAAAAAAAAAACCAGGCATGACCCCACCTTGCATTGCATGCTGGGTACAAGTGTAACCACAACCAGGTGGATTTGAACCTAGGATCTCTGTAGCAGAGTATAGGAGCCTCTACCCTCTGAGCTAAAAGCCAGCTGGCTCCTAGCCTATGCTGTAGAAGTCTCTTGGTCTTAACTGTTGCTGTGGTCTTGGTACCACTTGCATTGCTCAGTAACCACACGAGGGCTGCATCTACACTGGCATGATTTTGCGCAAATACTTTTAACAGAAAAGTTTTTCCGTTAGTATTTGCACAAGAGAGCATCTACACTGGCATATGCTTTTGCGCAAAAGCATCCGTGCCAGTGTAGACCCTCTTTTGCGCAAGAAAGCTCCGATGGCCATTTTAGCCATCGGGCTTTCTTCCGCAAGAAATTAACGTTGCTGTCTACACTGGCCTCTTCGGCAAGAGGGCTTATCCCTGAGTGGGAGCATCAGAGTATTTGCGCAAGAAGCACTGATTTTGTACGTTACAACGTCAGTGTTCTTGTGCAAATACTCGCGGCCAGTGTAGAAAGGCGGCAAGATTTTGCGCAAAAGCGGCTGCTTTTGTGCAAAATCTTGCCAATGTAGACACAGCCTAGGTGTATGGGTTACATAAGCACATTAGCATCACCAAGGGGGGAGGGGGGGCGGCGGCTGACGGAGAAACCAACCCCGTTATGGTACAAAACTTCAGGTGCTTTAAAGGCATATGAAGGGAGGAAAGTCTATTCTTTCCAGATCATCTTGTCAGCCTAAGGACTCTATACATCTCCTTCTGGCCAGCTGGCAAAATGCCCATGGGAAGCCACCTTTTGAAACAGGTTCCTAAAGGAAATACATTGGAGAACAGTAATGATGCTGTAGAAGGATTCAGTGCATGCAAGTGAGAGGCAAGTGATATGCAGAGCTGTTTGCCCAGGGAAAGGGTTAGAAGGAATTTGCTATTTTACCTCCAGGAATAGCAGGCCTTTACAGAGTTCCTGCCAGCCTGATGGCAGCTGGAGATGGAGGCCCTGGTTATTTCTGCAGTGTAGTTACCAGTCTCAGAAGACAGTGCTCTCTCAGCAGACTTAAGGAAGATTATAGTATGGCTACCAAGTGAATCAAAACTATACTCTTGTTAGCTCATTTCTTCCAAGGGTCTCAAACTCTTTATGTAATATTTGCAACAAAACAGTTCTGTGTAGTTTATATGTTCATCTAATTGTATACGGCACTTAGATACTGCCGTGACAGGCATCCCAGAAACACCAGGATAAATTTAAACGTAACAATTGCCCCCACCATATCTGACCAAAAATGCATGTAGTCCAGTGTCCTGACTGGCAATGACCATTACCAGACACCTCCGAGAAATGTGTAAGCAACCCCATTATGGGAACTTTCCTTTGAATCCCATCATTTAGCCACTGATTTGTGTCCTGACATGAGGATAACAAGCATTATGGAAATAAACAGAATATAATATTTGTGTATTATCTTTGCTATTATTTGTTCTGTTGATCAGAGCAATGAGATCTAGTAGCAGTGAGCTTCACAGGGTAGTTACATATCAGGTAAAATAATATTTCCTTTCCCCTTTGTTTTGTGGTATAAAGAGGGTAAATAGTTCTTGATTTACCTTCTTTATTCCATTTATTTTGTATTGCTCTATACTCCCTCAGTCTTCTTTCTTTCAGTCTTTTCACATTCTCTTTATATGGAAGTCTCCTCATGCCTCATGTCATTTATTAGCCTCTTCTGTTTCTGCTCTGAGGTAAAGTCATCAGTTCTGGGCATGTCTCTCAGATGGGGGAGGGAAGGCATCCATCAATTAATGCAGTAACATGACAATATTTTCAGTTTATTTTTCAAACCCATTTCTTACATATCCTGCTATTTGTTTGCTTTGAGCCAACATTTTCATTGAATGGTCCACAAGGATGTCCAGGTTCTAATGAGTATTTACAGTTGATTCAGTTTCCAGTGAAGGAGATGTATCACTCACATTTCCCCTTGTAAAAACGCATTACTTTGCAACTGGCAATACTGCATCTGCCATGATGGTGCATTTTCCCGTAGCATGGTTAGGTCATTTGAAGTTCCTCTAGTCTTCATTGGTCTCAACTCACTTAAAGAAATGGTTGCAGCTGTGTTGATCCCATGATATTAGCAAGATCAACTCCTGTTGGCCCAGAAAAAAATATATATTACCCTGCAATCTACAAGTTTTGCAACTTCGACATTTCCCCTTTGCCTGAACAATGTTAGGTGCTGGCCCCACCGTGGAAGCTGGGTTCCTCAGAAGTAAAGACCCACAGGTGAGTTCATGCAGAAAGGTTTCGTCACTGGAGCACCTCACAATCTCCTCTTACAAACACAGGAGGGAGGGCCAGAGAGCTGGTGGCTTACAGGAGCTCACACAGGAAGGCCAGGGCAGAGTAACTAAACCCATGTTTCCCAAGCTGCCGCCCTAGTCACTTCCCCCACCCTCCATGCACACTGACTGTAGGACAGGAAGGAGGGTGGAGTGTACAATCTCCCTACTGAAACTGTCAATAAGAGGACCAAATAACAGTGGTGGCTTCTGATATATACATCCATCCACAAGTGGCTGGGTTGAGCAAGTGGCTGGGTTGAGACATCAAGATTATTTCATAACAGCCAGCAGATATCAGAGGGCAACACCTTTTGGTCATTACCAATCAAACTTGGATTTGACTCAGAGATGCAAGCAAATATATTCCATTACTAGTTCCCTGGGCCATACAGTCACTGCAGTGTTCACTCAGATTCTCTTTTGTACAAGGGCAAAGAGTTAGCTGTCATATAGTCATCTGTGCTACTTTCAGAAGTGCCATGAAGCAGCATGCTCAGCTGTATTCCCTCATCTGACTTCAGAGAGCTCATGGTTAATGAATTGAAGCCATTTCCAATAAGTTCTTTTACATTCAGTCACCAATATACTGTGGCTGGCACAAGCAATAAGGGACCAGTCTGAAAGCTACTGTATTATAAATGATTTATTGGTCTAATAAACAGTCTCAAATTATCCACTTCCTTCCCTTCCCCCTCACCCCAAGGACTAATACAGCTACTGTACAAACATTTTGTGCCTCACATTATGTAATGTTACAGAGAAGAAAAACAAGTATACGGCCCCCCCGAGATTCTCTGAGGCTGACAAGTTCCCTTCCCCCATCCATCCAGCCTGCCTGTTAAACAACAGCCTTTGAAACCATGGCAGATACATTTTAGGCAGATCTCAGACAGAAATAGATTGCTCCACTGTCTGTCATGGAAAACATTTTGCAGCTATTCTCTTCTTGGTAATGTATTTTCCTCAGGCATCCCAAAGAACACATTAATTACCTTCCTTCCACCCCCTGCCCTCTTCTGGCTCTGTAGTTTTGCTCCCTGTTAGGGGCTTATCTGCCAGCTCCTCACTATGTCTCGCTTTGTAATAGCTAGAAACAAGGCAGACAGTCTGAAAAATAGCCTTTCTGCATTCTAGAGCACTCACTAGCTGAACATTCCTCACCTGTAATACGGTGCCTAGCTGGGAAACTTGCTGTTCACAGTGTGTTCCATTGTAGTGTTGTACCCAGGGTGACAGGTAAGGGAAAGACATTGTCAATTATAAAGTTTTGTTATGATAGAACCCACAGATTTTATCAGCTAGTCTCATATTCTGCCTGCTCTCCAACAGACCAGATATTTAGTCCATCTAAACCAGCCTTCAGACACCTCACCTCATTAGATAAAGCCATTGGTTAATCTAGTCCAGAATCCCAGCATCTACTATGCTGGATCAGATTATTAGTCCATCTTGTCCAGTAGCATCCCTCTTGCCTTGTGGTTTTTGCAATACTCAACACTCCAGAGGAAGGCAAAACCTGTTCCTAGGACAGCTATCCAAATGAGCACTCCTGCGCATGAACAGGGGATAGAGTACCTTCCATTCTGGCATACTCTCATCTAGGCTATGTCTACACTGCAACGCTATTTCAGGATACCGGAGTATCCCAAAATAGCTATCCCGTGTCTTCACAGCAAGCCCGTTATTCTGGGCTTGCAATGCTGACCTCCCTGTAAACCTCATTCCACGAGGAGTAAGGGATATTTTGGAATAGTGCTTTATTTTGAAATTAATGACAAAATAAAGGATTTCAAAATAGCATTGAAATAAGATAGGCAATTTGCGTAGCTCAAATTGTGTATATTATTTTGAGTTATGGTGCTGTGTAGACACACCCCTAATGACCTGAAACAAGATTAATAAGGAAGTGTTGAGTGGTTAAGCACAGAAAATTCAGCCCAATTGGGTTCTATTTCCCATTATGGCATTGACTCACTTGAGCAAGTCACAACCTCTTGGGTCAAATTTCCCCACTTAGAATAAGCCTACTTCAGATGGCATTAACTTACTGCCATTTCTAGGTTGCTTTGAGAGCCTCAGAGCAGGGTATAATAAAAGAGCAGACTATTACTAGAGACCTTTATCCTGAAAGCTAAGAGGTAGGATATGGGACTCAATGCCAAGGTAAGAACTGCTCTGAATGTGTCCCCCATATTTAACCATTTTTGAGCTTTGAAAAAGAGCTCTGTTCACTTTGTTTCCTCTTTCCTCTATGTAATCTAGTCTCAACTGAACTGTAACACAAATGCCAAAACACTGAGACATCCCCTTTCCCTGTGCTATTTTCAGCTCAGTTAGGCAGATGCTGGATCTCATGAATGCGGTTTCCTTATCAAAGAGGCTTGGACAAGTGTGTGTGTGTGTGTCAATCTAAAGTCCAGGAGGTTTCTGCAACTCAAACTTTGGAATGGGATCATCTTGTGATAATAGGACCAACAGATGCTGCTCACCCAGCTGAAAGGTGACTAAAGTGTTTGGAGGCATATGGATTAATGAACTCTTAGGATGTGTGTACACTATGGAGTCTGTGCTGGTATAGCTACATTATCATAGTCCGGTACGTCTAGACTACAACCTCTTTCGAAAAAAGCCTCTTTCAAAAGAGATAGTCTAGACAGCCACAAGAGTTTCGAAAAAGCAATCTGCTTTTTTGTAAGAGAGCATCCAGGCAATCTGGATGCCCTCTTTTGAAAAAGCCCTGTTTGCATTCAAGAATGCCTTTTTTCGAAAGAGCTCTTTTGGAAAAAGGCGTTCTTCCTGGTAAAAGGAGGTTTACTGATTTAAAAAAAAACCTGCTGCATTCTTTCGATTTAATTTTGAAAGAACATGACGGTAGTCTAGATGCAGGTGAACTTTTTTTCGAAAAAAGGCCACTTTTTTTAAAAAAACCCTATCCGTAGTCTGGACACACCCATTGAGTAAACTCAGTATGCTCTGATAGGGGGGGGAAAAAAAAAAAAAAAAAAAAAAAGAGTTCTGATGGTGTAGAAACACCACCTCCCCAAAAGCTTCAGACAGGTAGCCAAGTTAGTCTGTAACTGGAAAAAACTTAGCTTAGCTGTGTTGACAGAAACAGAAGCACTCCTGCATTAACATACCTGTGTCTACAATTAGGGTATTGTTGATATAGCAATGTTGGTGGTGTGTGTGTGGGGGGGGGGGGGAGGGGGTGGTTTCATGACCTATGAAGCTATTCCAACATAACTTTTAAGTTAGACCAAGCCTTACTATGGGAAATTCCTGAATCACTTAGCCATTATGAAGAAAGAACATAAACATTGTTTTGTTTATACAGGTCTGCGCTGTCTCAAGGTTACCCTGTTTACAGCCTAGTACTGCTTGAGTTCATACAGCTACTGGAAAAATCTGGCAAAGATTCTTCTAAAGCAGCCTGAAATCTTTTCCTATGTATGAAGTGAAAAGTACAGAGACCAAGGGTGACTGCAGGAGGTCTTCTACTTTGAGTGTGTTTCATATATATCCAGCCTTCACTCAGCAAACACAATCTCAGTGATGTTTGTGACTTTTCACTTACCTTTGCTCTGAAGGGTTACAGCTGTGTTTCCATTTCCCTCTCAGTGGTAAGAGTCTCACTCTTCAGCTAAACAAAGGACTCTGCTTCCTGAGGTGTAACAAGAATCCAGACAAAGTCAGAGTCCAAACAAGAGTGGAAAACCTTCATCCAGTTTCTTTTAGTGGGTCACAACTTCTCCCTCCAAGTTATCACAGCCTCTCTTCTCCCACTTGTTACAGGGGAGCAGAGGGAAGCTTAATTCCAGAAGTTCAGGCAGAAGCTCTTGTCTTGGGTACGGACAGGGGTTGGAGAGCAGGGGGGAAATGCAGGAAAAGGAAACAAGTACCTGATGCATTTCCCAAGCTCTTTACATCACCACCAATTGCCCCACTTGCTCCAAACTCTTACTTTCCCCACCAGACCTCCTCACAAAAAGCCTCAATGTCAACCTTCCACCCTGTCTTTTCCTTTTCCAGCAACCTAGCTTTCTGAGGTGTTTTCAGTAACTAGCCAGACTTCTCCTAGAACTCCAACCTCTTCTCCGCAAAATACATTACAACAAAACACCACCACTCAACTTAATCTCGGAGCAAGGGAAGGGGTTGGTTCTATCCCCCAACTTGCCTTCCCAGCATTCCATCCTGCAGCCTCTAACCCCCCCCCCCCCACCTGCCTTGAAACTGCAACTCCAAAAATTTACTTTTGCTAGTCAGAAATCCCAGAACATAATAGTGCTGGGCCTATAGTCTGCTTTAAAGGGCCAGCACACCCTGTTACCATGTAGCCCTTGTCCTCCTCCCCGCCCCCATCTTCTCTCTATTTCCTTGTTTCCCCTTATTGCATCACCTCTGAAATTTAGTTTTTCAGTTCCTTAGGCAGAGACCATGCTTTTTTTTTTTTTTTTTTTTTTGTATTGGTGCTTAGCAGACATTTGGGCAAATTGTTAAAATAACTATAGTTGATGGTGTTAGGGAGGATTTACTGCTTTTCCCAGGTGGTTAAATCACCTGCTCCAGTGACACCAGTAAGAGTTGAAAGCCCAGGAGCACACTTCCTGCTTTGACATGTTCTCAAATGAAATCAATATAGATGAGAGAGGTTGCATTGGAACTGGAAGCGTCCTGTTTAGTCAAAGAGCTACATATGCAGCCTTCTGCCACTGGTAGGTGTGTTAGTATAGGTGCAGTTCACTTGGTTCAGTGAAGTGGGGAAGATGCTTAAATTCCACCCACTTTCAAAAACATCTGCTGCCTACCTGAACATAGACACACTTACCCCAGTTCAGGCTGCAAGAGGATTCTTTCCCTAGGAGTAAGGGAGCAGAGGGAGACAGTCTTTCTCTATTAACCTTAAAGTCCTAATCAGCATTCCTAGTTCTCATCCTGAAACATCAATTCCCACCTCCAGTTGGGCCATGATCACCCACATTAAATTTTCAGATGAGCACCTTCATGTTTTCTCACTTCCTGCCCTCATACATTGGAACAGCTCCCTATAAATATCCATAAAGCTAGTTCATTATCCAACTCCTTAAAACTCTTCTTTTCTGTGATAACCCCAAAACAAGTTGCCAACCCTTAGCCAGCTAGTGTGCTGAGCAGTGTTCCCTCTCAGCTGTGGGGTAGCAGAGTTTCACAGGTGATTAATCAGCCCAGCCCAGTCAGTCAGTTCCCTGCACAGAGCCCTGAACCTCTAACTGGGTGGGGCTGATTAATCACCTGTGAAGCTCTGCTGCCTTGAAGCTGAGAGGGAACACTGGTGCTGAGACCACTACCTATAGTGCTAGCCAATATTGTCTCCTTGTACTCCCCTAGCTGTCTGTTTCCAGACACCTGGGATATGTTCTTGCACAAAAACTCTTCCACAAGAGTGCATCTACACTGGCATGTGCTTTTGCATAAGAGCATCCATGGCAGTGTGGACGCTCTCTTGCACAAGAAAGCTCTGATGGCCATTTTAACCATAGGGGCTTCTTGCACAAGAAATTCATGTTGCCTGTCTACACTGGCCTCTTGTGGAAGAGCTCTTGCGCAAGAGGGCTTATTCCTCGTGGGGAGAGGAATAACTCTTCCGGAAGAAGCCCTGTTTTACAACACTATACTGTAAACTTACTTGCACAAGAAAGCGCATGCAGTGTAGACAGCAGGCAAGTTTTTGCGCAAGAAAGGCTGTTCTTGTGCAAGAAGCTGCCAGTGTAGACATAGCCTTGCTGTCTCTGTCTTATAGTTCATAAGTCCTTTGGCACAGGGACTGTCTTTCTGTTCTGTACTTATATAGCACTTAACACAATGGGGTGCTGAATCATGACTAGGCCTCTAAGGCTCTATGGTAATACCAACTAACATTGAATAATTCTAATAATTCACTCTCTCCCCTATTGTGGCACCCCATCATATTGTAGTAAGTGGGGGAAATGGCACTGGAGCAATGGATACTGTTCCATTGCTGTTTAGTAGCCACAAGAGTGGTCTCTAGTGGCCAGAGGACAAAATACAGCATGATAGAGCTTGTTTTGAACCCTTCACTCTGGCTTGTGGGAAGGGGTGGAGGGAACTCACTTGAAAGGCAGCCAGTTCCAGAGCCAAAATCACCCTTGCTATGTAGCCTTTTGCACCATGACTGCAAAGTTGGTGCAAAATGCTGCCAGCCCAAAATGGCAGCATTCTACCTTCTCGTGCTGGTGTGAGTGGCAGCATCAGGTGCTGGAGCATCAGGCCTAGGAGTGAAGGCGAGACAGCACGGCATTTCATCATGCTCCCACTTATAACTAATGTTCCCATTTAAACTGATGGTAGACAACAGCTATCCCCACCTAGCTCCACCACTGCCTCCAGTAACAATGGATAAGCCCATTAGCAGAACATTTTGGCTAACAGGACTAGTCATAAAGGTGATAACAGTCCTGAATTTCTCTTCACAGTCAAGAGCACCTGAGCTGGGTTGGCCATTTCACAGCTCTCAGAACTATTGTTTCAGGCTGACTGCAAATTCAAGCATCCAAACCAGCAACCTCCTGGCAACAGCTCTGTAAACCCATTCCTGTGCCCTCCCAGTAACCCCTGTTGTGCCTTATTGTTTAACGGCAGCCCTCGGGCAACTCTCATTAGGCACTGGGGCTGTATTTGTGGGGCCTAAAAAAGGAAGAGAGATTTTAATCTGAAACAATTTTAATTGGCACAGCATTGAATAGTAGTGCTGTAAATAGCTGCATAATAGACGCTGCAGGGTGTTTGTTATTATATGCACTTCTGTGTATACGCACTGACAGGGAGGGTGTCTATCATACCATGCTCTCCTTGGAGTCCCGCCCACCTCAGCAGCAAAATAGTGTTTGCCTGTATTCATATCACCTAGTGTCACGCTGAATTATGTCACCTCCTGCAATGCTATTCAATATGCTGAACAGCAGCAGAACACAGTGCAATGAACCCCCAACACAAAGGCATGCCATTCTTAGTTGTACGCACGCAGCCAGATTTGCTACCCACACGAGGCAGGTATTCCAGCTAATTGGTCTGGTTTGTGACAGCTGGGCTCTTAATGCTCGCTCCCCTTTACATAAACTATTCACTATAAAACCTGGGAGAGCTCTCGCCCCTGCAAGCACTCACTCCAGTTTATTAGAATTGTTGTTATTATTTATTTGTTATAGTAGTGCCCAGGGTCCCCCCATCAGGTCTGCATGCCATTGTGCTGAGTGTTGCATGCACATAGCATAGGATATTACTTTTAACAGAAATGGAGCGTCTAAACCCCTTAGTCAGCTGTGATACTTTCACCCATGAGTTTACAATCTGACCCTCTGCTTTTTCTCGCTAAATTCCCACAGCCTAAATAAGGCATCTCCCCAGAGTGTGCCCACCCATTCCTGGAAGGGTGGAAGTTCTTAAAACAAGGAGGCAGCCTGCTCCCCTTTCAAGAGTTCCAAGAGATGTTGGTCTTTATTTTATATATATATATATATATATATATATATATTTTCTCAGCATAAAAAGATGGCCCAGAAATCATGACATTGGTTTAAGAAAACCCATCTCTAAATTAATGGGAACTCCAAAACTGGAGCTGGTCTCAAATGAATATTTAAGCTTCTATTCCCCAGTGTGAGCTTCTCCCTTACATTGCTCCAGTAGCACAAAGAGGGCAGAGAGTTGGTGGACGTGGCTGCTAGAGAATATCCCCCTCTCAGGGTCATCTTAAGGGTGTTATGAAACCCACCGTCTAGCCCCACATAGAGAGCATGGCAGAGGAGGGAGAGGGCATTCTGAGGGTGTGGACAGAGCATGCTGCACTCTGCCTATTCTCTGCTTCCCATGGCTCCCTAATGGGCCTTTAGGCTGCAAAGCTGCTGCCCTGAAGCTGCTCTAATTTACACCACCACTACCCCAGAATCACCCAAGACTACCAGAGGCAAAAGGTGGTTGATTTAAAGCACACAGCAGCACCCCACCACAGTTCAAGAAATGACATGGCAAACCCTGCCTCCCACCATCATGATTCTTTGTTATTTATATAGCACCACTGGCATGGGGGAAGCATTCATAGCAGTTGAGAAGCAAGGCTCTGTCCTGAGGAGCATAATGTCTAGTTCAGACATAAGCAGCAAGGGATTACAATAAACAGCAGGGGTTGGGAATTGGATTGCACCTGAAATGTCAAAGGGATTTGATGCAAGAAGAATGCAATCACACAATTAGAATTTGACTACCAAGACTAATGTCATTATGTGTCAAACATTTGCTATGGGATTGTTAATGACCAGCAACATTTCTGGTGTGCTACAGCCACTCCACAGTAGCACAGTGCCCCTTCTAGCAGGCTGGGCCTCTGCTGAGCATTGAATCAAAGGGAAGAGTCCCACCTATGGAATCAAACTAATAACAGAACATTCTGGAGCAAACTGGTTTTCCTTTGTCTCCCATCCAAATGCAACTCCCATGACACACACTCTGCCCCAGATTAGCTTACAAAAACTAGCAAGATCACAGGGTGAGGTGAGAAACAGTGGAATTTTGTGACTTAAAAAAACCCAAATGTAACCCAGACTTTTTTCTGGTTCCCCCATCACTATATAGCTCTCCCCTCTCCCTTTAAGAAAGCCTATTGTGCCTGTGCAAGAAATAATGCTGCTTTGGCTTCATTTCTAATAGTTGCCTGCATCACAAATGTCTCATTTTGCACTCCAGGGCATGTTCTCTGGGGCCAATGTCTACTTCTATAGTGCAGACCATTTGAAATGTTTAAACACTTGGATCAATCAAGCATAGGTAAGAGCAAGAACCCTGACCTACCACACTCCTTGCAGGATGGACTTTGTAGGGCTTGGGATATCCAGCAGGAGGACAAGCTGCTGGCATGGGAAGGAAACCCAATGTTAATCCTCCAACCGGAGTTTTCACCTGTCCATGAACCTCAGCTGGGACTGTGTAGTCGGATTTCAGCTAATCAGTTTCAGCTTGGACTAAACAAAGCTCACTAGATTCAAAGAGACATTCTCAGGGGTTTCATTTAATCGCTTCCATGCTTGTAATGACCCCATAAGAGTTTGAGAGCAGCATTTCTTCCCCCTCAGGTGTTGCTCTTTTCTGTTCAGCAAGCATCGATTGCCACCCCCTTGTTTCTCTAACGGAGCTTGAAATTATAACACAGCAATTCAGCTGCCTTTGGTGCCTGCCAGGACGCCAGTGCCACAGCACTGGGAATAGGGCTCACTAGTTAGCTTGTCTTTCCTGAGCCAGCTCTCCAGCATCATCTGTACACTTACAAGGAGGGAGATGTCTGTACCACGCTCTCTTTGGGCTTCTGCCCATCACAGTGGCAAAGGAGGGCTCATTTCCCATTCATGCTAGTGCACCTCGTGTCATCCTGAATTATATCTCCCCGGGTGATGCTATTCAACAAGCTGAAGCGTGCCAGACCACAATGCAATGAACTATGAACACAAAAGGATGTTGTTCCTCACTGTGCACACACAGGTGGATTTGCTACCCACCAGAGGGAGGTCATCGGTCTGATATGAGACAACTGGTATTGTATCACTCACTTGGTGCATCACCTGGTACAGTAATTGTAGCCAAGCAGTGGCAGACCCAGAACCTGAGCCCAAGCCCATCTGCCTCCTGAAGATCCCTCCAACCATCAGACACACCACTGGTGCCCAGAGGTTTGTAATGCTGAACCAAAATAGTGTAGCCTCTACATAAACAATGGTCTGCATTGTCTTTTATTGTCTCTTTAATGTTATGGGGTGAAAGGCTGGGAGGATGTTTCCATTGCAAAATTCTGAAGGAAATTTCTTACTCAGCTGCGAGGTCAGTCCTTTTGTGTTTGGTGATGAATGGCAGCATACTGTGTGAGGCTGCAAGCCTATCCCAGTCTCTCCACCTCTGGGGCGCTCTGTTAGACAACCATCCCAGCTCCTGCACTGCCCCTCCCCCTTTCTATTTTATTCCCTCTCAAAGACCTACTCCAGCACCAAAAACCTCCCCTTCTCCCCCACCATACAGGACACTCTAACACTTGTATGATCCTAGAACCCACCCACTTAGTATCTGTTATGACCCTTCTCTCATTCTCTTGGAGATGACTGTGCCTACCTTCTAATCCTGCTCACTTTCTCTCCTCCTCTGTCCTATCACACATTCTTTTTGTGATCGCTTATCGATTGACTGGCTACTCTTAGCCCTTTCCATCCCCCACTTCTGATGACTCAAAAGTCTCTATGTGAGTTCCTATCTGTACTCTCTCAGGCACTATGTGCCATCTAGTTCCCAGCTTTGACTCCCTCACCAAATCCCAGCCTTGATTCCCTCACCAAATCCATTCCCTTCACTCCCCTTCTCACCCAGGGCATCTTCAGGCTATCTTCAGCATTTTCCCCTTTTAGACAGCTTTACTTCTGTGCATTGCCTAACTCTTATGCCACCAACTGTTTTTACCTATGCTTTTCTTTGGCTGACAAACCCTCACCCAACCCTATACCCTAGCATAGAGTCTTCCCTATTAAAAAAAACAAAACACCACAACAACCCAAAAGGGCTACTGTCTTGAACAAAACTCTCTTTTCTTCCCTTCTTCCCACTCTGCCATCCTTACCTTCTTCACCCCAGAGCACCTTTCGAGATGATTCTGCTAGGCATCATCTCTCACCATCTTCTCTTCACACCTCTGTGCTTCTTTCATCCCCTACCTCTGCCTTACCTTTTCATGCTCTTATTCCCCTCTGGCTCGGTTTCCTTTGCCTACAAGCTTGCTCATGTCCCATAACCTGAGAACAAATTTCTTTGGCCCTTGCCTCTCTCATCACCAATCTAGCTCTCCTCTAACCTTCAGCTGGAGAAGCCTAGAGTGTGTTCTCTACTCCCATTCCAAGCTATTCTGTACTGCCAGTTCATGTTGGGCTCTTGAGAATAGCTTCATGGAGAAGGGCACTGCTTCTTCTTCTCCATCATCCCCTGAACATTTTGAAGCAGCATGGAGATACAGACCATTGGAAAGACCAAAGGTCAGTGTAACTCAGGATGGTATGTACTTGCTAATGGACAATTAGACAAGCCATCTTCATGCTTACTTGCTTCACTGCCATTCCGACACTTCCTTTTAGCTCCCCAGGATGAATGGAGATAACTTCTGTTTACTGCCCATTTACTTTTAATGATAGTCATGACTGCTGGCAAGTGTGCAGTGCCACAGATGACTTGTGGTAGCACTCAGGAAATACATCACCTTTTCATGCCTCTGCCAAAATTTTAATTGCTAAATGGGGTGTCCCCACATGCTTCCCTGTCCCCCTGGATGGCCCTCCCTGCACACACACCTCTCCCCCGCAGGCACCAGTCATCCCTTTGCAGTGCCATAAGCATGACTAGAGAGGCAGTATATGTGAGTATATGATGGCACTATCTTAGCTGATATGCAGGCTTCAAGTGGGGCCAGCCAGAGTGGAAAGCACTAGTCTCTATAGCTTGAGCTAAAAAGCCAGCTTCTCGAGCAGCGAGCTGTAATAGTCTCAGTCGCTAGGAGTCAGGCACAGAGGGGCAAGCATAACATACCAGGGAATTAGATGTGCATGTCTGTGTGTAATTGTGTGCACATGTACATCAGTGAGTATGTATTTATGTCTGTACACAAGAGAGGCACAAACAAGGGGCAAGTGAATGTGTGCCGAGTAGAGTGTAACTCATGATCTTTAAACACAGCAGTGAACATGTGGAGGCGGCAATGAGCGTGGCTATGTATATTATGGCTTTATGTACTATTGTGAGTACTGCCATGTGTGCATGTGCGCGCTTAGCTGTGTGTGTGTGTGTGTGTGTGTGTGTGTAGTTTGGCCTTTCAGGTTAATTGATTTAGGAAGTAATTAGGCTTTTCCTCCATTAGTGAGACAACAATTCTTCCCTAGAGCTTACCTAGGGACTCTTTCCAGTAACTCTTCAGATAGTTCATGCATCATTTATTGCTAAAGTCACTACATCAGTAAGTGGAGGTTGTATTATAAACTGCATTTGTATGAGGAAGGAAAACTGATTCATAAAAGCAGACTCCTGGGTGCTCCTTATACAGTTAGCGAGTCAGGTTTTTTCAGTACAATTGGCATAGATATGAAGCAAGGGTACTCGCTCCATAGTAAAGATTGCAACTGAGTTTCTCTTATATGTCTGACTTTAATCCTCACATTGGAAATCCATGAAAAAAAATCATATTGGCCTCAAAATGGGTAGAACAGCTCAGAGAGTGAGGTAGAATTTTTCTATCTGTAATGTAGAGGAATTATATTGTATCCCTTTAAGTCCAGGGCAAGCAATAATTTTTAGGGGGGGGGGGGGCACTCCAAGAATTTGGAAAGTGGTTGAGGGCCACACTCTTCCATGCTATTAATGGAGGAGGTGTGGGTTCTGGGATGGAGATTAGGTACAGAAGGGAGCTGGTGGTAAAGGAGGGAGTTTGGGTGAAGGAGGCAGTTGTGACTTGGGGCACTGGACTGGGGTACAGGAGATTGGATTGTGACCTAGGGCAGGGAATTGGGGTACAGGAGGGAGTGCAGGGGGTTTGGATTATGAGCTAGGGCAGGAGGGGACTGTGATCTGGGGCAGAGGATTGGGGTGCTGGATCTGGGAGGAGGTGGGGTGCAGGCAGGGGGGTAGAGGATTTGGGTATGTGGAATAGGGCAGTAAGCGTGGGAGGCAGAGGGTTGGGAAAGGGAAAGGCTGGGGTGCCAGAGGCTAGCAGCTAGCAGCCTGTTCCTGAATCAGCCTCCCTGCCTGCCCCCACCCCTGCACAGGCTGCAGCCATGTGCTCTGTGAATAACTATGAGCCCCTTGTGCTTTGTGGCTGCCTGTTATTGAAACAGGCAGCTCCCATTGGACAGTTTCGGCCAGAAGCTGGCCAATGGGATTGTGTTGGGGGCAGGAGCAGCTCCTAAAGCTTTTCCCCCTCCCATCCAGGCTCAGTTTCTAAAGTGACACCACCTCGGTGCTGTATTTCTGAGCAGTGTAAGGGTGGGGCGAGGCAAGTGGAGAGCCTGCCTGGGGCTCCCCACAACATCTATGGGCTGGATCCAGTGGCTTGGCAGGCTGGATCTGACTCGTAGGCCATATTTTGCCCAGGCCTGCTTTAAATCATTTGAGACCCCTCTAATGGTGTTCCCTGTGTTCTGGAATCCATCAGAAGCCTGCAGGGTAGCCTGCAGACATAGCTAGGCCTTGGATTAAAGTGAGTAAATATGATCATGTGGACTCAACACCCATGTGGTTCCTTCACACAGGAGCGGCCTGAGGCTGGCTAGGGCAGCTGGCGCCCCAGGCGGAACACACGATTGGTGCCCCCACCTGCACGGCCGTCAATGGCCGTGACGTAATCATCAGGTGCCCGGGTGCCCCATCATGTCATCCTCAGGCGCCCCGGGTGCCCCGTTGAAGGCGGTGCCCTAGGCAACCGCCGCGTCTGCCGATGCTCATGGGCCGCCCCTGCCTTCACACATTACATGTACTGAATAAAGGGAAAAGTCACAACACTATCTCCTTTGAAGTGGATCAGAAAAAGGGTCCATGGTATGAGACACTAAAACTAGATTGGTTAAAGTGGAATTCCGTGACTTCTTGAGTTTTCTTTTCCTTTTTTATAGCAAAAGGAATTTTTAAAAAAGGAAGTAAAAATGTTTTTCCTAGTCTTCCCTTGATGAGCTCTAGTGCTGAAGCCCTCAGTTAGTTAGCCCACATCTCAGTAACTAAAGAGGGGATTAATGTAGATAGTCACTTAGCTGCTGGATACTGAGTCCTCAGCTGTTTGAGGGAGTTGTGCCAGTTTAACTTTACTTGTAATGGAATGAAAAGCTCTCTGGCTACATATAAATTGTTGATACATAGCTATAGCTCTCTTGAGAGCTTGCCATGTACTCTACCCTCTAGAGTTCCCAATGAAAACAAGAGAACCTTGTGTTACCTGCCCTTGGAATCAGCCAGGCTGTGTCTAGACTGGCCAGTTTTTCCACAAAAGCAACTGCTTTTGCGCAAAAATTTGCCAGCTGTCTACACTGGCCGCTTGAATTTGCGCAAGAGCACTGACGTTCTAATGTAAGAAATCAGTGCTTCTTGCGCAAATACTTTGACGCTCCCGTTCGGGCAAAAGTCCTTTTGTGCAAAACCAGGGCCAGTGTAGACAGCTCAGTTTTGTTTTGCGCAAAAAAGACCCGATGGCTAAAATGGCGATCGGGGCTTTCTTGCACCATGGATGCTTTTGCGCAAAAAGTGCTTTTGCGCAAAAGCATCCGTGCCAATCTAGATGCTCTCTTGCGCAAATAGTTTTAACGGAAAACTTTTCCGTTAAAAGCATTTGCGCAAATTCATGCCAGTCTAGACGTAGCCCCAATGAATAAGTCCAGACATATGGTGAACTAGAGCAGCACTGAGGCTTATTTGTACAGATTCTTAATGGTACATCAATATTCACACATGCACATCCCATTCATGCTGGTAGTTTTGAGGCAGGTCGCAAGCAGGGTGAGTTAGTTTCAGTTTCACAGGTGGCTGAGGCTAGCCAAGTGACAGTTTCTCAGAGATTGGCCATGAGGAGACTAGAGTCCCAAAAGGCCTTTTGGATCTATGGGATGGCTTTACTATTTCCATTCCAGTCCTGAGTTTGGCATGTTGTTACATCTTCTCTGAGGAGAAAGACCCCCACCTTGCTGCCTATCACATCAATTTATGCACTTTGCAGTATCCTTCCTCATGGCCATAAAAGCGAACATATGCTATACTGGTTTATGATTAGCTGTTTCTCATTCATGCTTCCTCATGCACTCCATACATTGACAGGTTACATATTCATGAGTATGAATACAATTGATTTATTAAAGGCAATGTAGTTATAAGAAACATCTAACATTATGGGGATTTCCCACAGCTAATAAGCATAACAGGAAACTTGTTCAAACTGCAGTTGAAAGAGCAAATGGGGGAGAGGGGCTGTGTCCAGCTACACCTTGCAACAAAAATGCTTGCAGAAGGGATGGGGTCATCAGCTTCCCATAGCTCATGGAGAGCTCTCCTCAGCAAGAGGGAAATGCTCCCCAGATTTTTAATTTTCCCTGTTCTGGCCCAAATCCAGTCCTCTGAAGGCTGCAGGAAGAAAATCTAGCTGCTGTAGATGTGAGGGGATCTTCAGGTAATGTGACTGGAAGCATCAGGGGCTTTGTGGAGAAACCATGAGAACAATCTACACCTTCCTGTGGACCCAGTGAGGTCTACAGGAAAGGAGAACCCTCTGTTTCCTGATCCCTGTGAGAAGCTCTTTATTGGGTAGCAGGTGGTATTATGACAGCAGAGATGCAGTCTCTCCTCACTATGCTCCTCTTCTCCTGACTTTTCTCTTGGTTGGGGAGTCCTTCCAGCCACATTAAATGCTAGGACTATTTGGTGTCCTCTCATGTAGAAGAAAATGAGCTGATCAATAGGTAAGTCAGTCAATCATGCTCCACCTTGTGCCCTGTCCAGTTGTCTGTCATCTCTTGATGACATTCATGCCTCTCCTTTTCCCCTCTCATTCCCCAGGGCCACTGACATGGCCCCTCCTTCGTCCTCTCCTCTTTTATGGTGCAAGTGTGGAAAACTGGTGAAACTGGTTGTGAGATCAGAGGAAAGCCCCTTCTTGACCAGCTCTCAAGAAAATCTGCTTGCTTGCTGTGATGGTTTGCCCAGCTTCGATATGTTGACATGCATTAGCTCCTGCCCAAGTGGGGTGCTTCCATGTCAAGGTGACAGGAGAACAATTCTGATTGGTGGCTGGGTGCTCCTGGCATAAACAATCTGCTTTAGCTGTTTGATGCTGTGCATATCTGCCATACTCTAGTGCATCTGCATTGCCCAATACTAACTGGATTTTTATGTTAGAAAATTGTAGGCCAGATTCTCAGGTGAAAAATTTGCCATAACTCTGCAGACTTCAGTGGATCTATGCTGCTCTATGCCAGCTGAATATCAGGTCCTGTAGCCCCATTGTAAATGTGGGATGATCTCCCAAGTCCCAGGCAAGTTTTGCTGATGCTTTCTTTGTGTACTGAAGGGCAGTGAGCAGTTTACACATTTCCTGTTCCTGACAACCCATAATACTATTGCATTTGAAGCTTTCAAAAATTTTTCATGCCTAAAATGAATGTGGCAGTAGAAAGCGGGTGTGAGGCTATTGACCAATATATTGCTACTCTCTGCAAATTTGTTACATGGCATTAGAGGTATATGTCAGATGAGATGAACTGAGAGCAGCTCATGGAGAAGACAGCCTTACCGCATAAGCAATTACTACTGAACCAGAACTAACTGTATAGCAAGATGTACTTATTGCTAGTCAAATAGAGTCTGCAATGGCAGAGGCTAAATTAATTTCTCAGGGGGCCTGCGAACTAGAGCAAGGCAATAATGCACAGAAAGCGTTTGTGAGCATTTGCTTGACCAAGAAACATGGATTTGCTTTGATAACATTCCCAGCTTTTTAATTTGTTTTCAATGAATATTCAGGGGAAATAGGTTTGTCTTTTGCATCAGCACATTTGCAAAAGCCAAAACCCCTGCTTGTGAGAGGCAAAGTATTTAAGGTCTCTTGTGGGCCCCCACCTTCTGCACTCAGAGTGTCAGAGTGGGGAACAGCCTTGACACATGCTATACTTGAGGATTTATGTACCAGAGTGAAGTGGCAGGACAGAAGAGTGGAGGAAGAATAGCCCTGCAATTAAGGCACTGAGCTGGGACTGAGAGGAGACCCAGGTGAAATTCCATGCTGTGCTGCACAGATGCCCTGTGTGATCTGTGCCATGCTGGGGAATAACTTTGGAGGAACAATCTCTCCCTGAGCTTCCTCTGGGGCAATGAGGCTTCACTCTAATCCCAATGTAGGACTGGGCCTAAAATGAAGCAACTGACCCTCAAGAATAAGAGTAAGATAAGACACTGAATGTTGCAGCACATCAGTGCACTCTCCTGTGTGACATCACAAGACCAGCTTCTGCCTTTCGTGATGCCCACACCCCCTCCCTGGAGGCAATGAGGTTGCCTAGGTATAACGGAAAGAATTTGGCCCATTGTTCCTGATGCTAATGTCCCGAGTGTTAAGCAAGAGCAGTTAATCTCATCTCGTTTACCAACTGTTTTGCGGTGCTGACCTTTGCCCTGCTGGAGGACAGGCACACTCAGCTAAATTGACACTAGAGACCAGCTGCAGTATTTTGGCTTGAATCTACTTGCTGCACCTGCACTAGTTTGAGAGTGCCCACTCCCAGCCAGCACATGGCTTACATTTGCAGATTATATGATGAAAGCAATACCTGAGTGTATCTAGCCTCTCGAGTGAATGAGGAGACCATCCACGGAATTCTATACTGTAAACACAGGCACCCCATTCTTTTTACTGCTTTCAACCTACTGGTAGTTAATGGATGGAGTGCCTTGCAATAGTTCCACAGAGCAACACTGCTCATTTCATCTTGGCCTTCCCTGTGATGGGATGTACTGTGTCCAGTACACAGGGCCATGAGACAGAATAAGACAGGGAGTGGTTCACTTGCAACAAAAGATCAGACAACTGCCTTTGTAATGAAAGCTGTGCCCAGGAGCTATCAAAACTAAGGATGTTAGATTGTGGGTAATAGAATAGTCAGGTAATCGAATTAATTCTTAGTAGTTACTCAACTATTCTATAGTCTCTGGGGGCAGGGCCAGCAGCCAGTGTGCTCTGGTCCCACCCCCATGGAGCCCCCTGCCACCTCACACTGCTGCCTCTGCATCAGAGGCAGCAGCATGGGTTGCCATGCAGGAGCCTGTCCACAAGGGGAGGCAATTTAAAACCAGCTCCCCGTGCAAACCGGCTGCCTGCCGCCCTGCATTGCTGCCTCTGATACTGGGGCAGCAGCATGAGGTGGCAGCAGCTCCTGTTTGCAGGGGGTCTGAGCTCCCCACAGACAGTGGCTGCTGCCAGGGACCAGCCTCTGTCCACGGCAGGCCCAAGCTCGCCGCAGACAGAGGCTGGTCTGCGGGATGTGCAGCAGTCTCTTTCTGCAGGGAGCGTGGACCCCCCCCCCAAAGAGGGGCTGCTGCCACAAATCAGCCTCTGTCCTCAGTGAGCCTGGGCCCACTGCGGGCCGAGGCTGCTTCATGGCAGCCTCCCCTTCCCCTGCCTGCTGACTCTGATAGAGGCAGCAGCACAGGGGGAGGAGAGGGAGCAGGTGGCAGTGGCTCCTGCTTCCCCTCCAAAACAGAGGCAACAAGGGGGGGGGATGCGAGTAGTCAGCTAGATTAGCCATTAAGCCTAGGCTTGTCAGTTAATTGTATAGTCAACTACTCGTTTACATCCCTAATCAAAGCCCGAGTCTGATAAAAAGATACAGTACAACAGACTTTCCAGGACACAGTTCAGCCGAAGCAAATGGCTCACAGACCCACTCTAACATGAATCGTCCAGAATTCCAGCGAGCTGCCGGTGTAAGAAATGGGAACCCAGGGTTGTATAACATAGAATTATATGGGGGCAAGGGTGTCATTAAAGTGGAACAGCTCACTTCCCTCTGCAGAACTAAAAAAAACCAAACAAATAAACAAACCAATCTCCACATATAAGTTACCAGTTGGGAAAAACGTTGAAGTGCTAGAGATGGTGCACCTGTAAATCTGCCACAAAGGAGCTGTGTTCTTGATTTGCTGTTTGGACTAAACAATGATGTTTTCTCATAAGCTACAAATGTCCCGTAGCAAAATTAAGTAGGGCTACATAAGCCTAGAATTGTTATTTATTTACATGGGCCAACAGTTTCAGAAGTGGCCTCTTATTTTGGGTGGTTGTCCTGAAGCAACATGGACCTGTTTTTTTCAGAACTGCTGAGTGCCCACAATTCCAGCTAGAGTCAATGGGATCATCAGATGCTCAGCATCATTGGAGACCAAGTTTAATATGCCTGGAACCTGGCATATAAAGTCAGAGGTCACTTTTGAAAATGCCGTACCGCCAGACATACGGTAGCCTCTGTATGGACAAACCAACAAGCAGACATAGTCTTGCCATAAGGGGCTTAGCATCAGAACTTGTGTGGACCAAGGATTATATTATATGGTCCAAGACTGTGAATGCTTGTGAAATGTCTGGTTGGATTACTGTATTCATGGTCCATTTACTACATTAGGAAGCTTTAACTTTAGAAGCAATGATTTTGCCTAATTTATAATTACATACTGATGGCTATTTTTGTGCTAAGAACAGTGCTTTCAGTGCGGACAGATGTAAATTATTTTGGGAGCCAGCTAGATGTTGCTAAGCACATAAGCACATGGCTATCCTAGTGTGACTGTCCAGATTACGGTCCCTCTTATTAGTCACACATTCCTAGAATGAATTAGATCTTTTGGCTGTAAAATGCTGTTACGCTATTTTAGACCTTGTCTCAAGACATTTTCTTTAGTATAACCCAAGGTATGATTTTAAAGTGCTATATTTTATACTGGTACAACTCCCTGTATGTTTTCCAGAACAAGAGTGCCTTTTTAAAAGAGTGCCTTGCTTGGGAAGGTATTTAAGTTAACAAAACGCTGCTCTTTTAATCTGGAAAAATTGTGCCCTCCCAGAGGGCTACAGATGTGTGTGTGTGTGTGTGTGTGTGTGTGTGTGTATAAAAATAAATAAAACAAAACCCCTGCATAACTATACTAGTTAAAATTTTAGACAAGGCCTCCTTTGTGACAATACATTCAAATATCCCGATCCTCAAGTAACTTCACTGTCCCCCAAGCCATGTCAGAATCTAGTTGACACATGGAATTACTCTAGAGTACTTTACACTTTATTCACACCCTAGTTTAATGCAAATTAACTTTCACATTTAGACATGAATTTGGTTTTTTTAGGCCTTCAAGGAACTTAACCCAACCATCCTCACCTCTCTCTGCTCCCTTTCTGCTCATTTTGTGTCAGCTGCCTTTATAAACTGACCATTCCCAGTACACAAACTTCCTCCTGGGTACCTCATGCTACTTGGAATAACCTATCCCCACTTCACTGACTAACCATCTGTTGGCAATTTTCAGCCACTGGTATAATTTTTTCTTCCTTATTTACTCTTCATTTCGTCTTCCATTGACTCACTTCTTTGAAGTGCCATACACAGTAAAGGTACCAGGGTACTGTGGATGTAGAGGACAGAGAAAATCAGGCTGAAAATCAGGAACTCCTGGGATCTATTCCCAGCTCTGTCACTGACTTCATGTGTGATCCTGGATAAGTGACTCAGTTTCTTCCCCAGTAGGGTGGAGACATCATAGAATCCTAGGGCTGGAAGAGACCTCAGGTGGTCATCAAGTCCAGCCCCCTGCCCAAAGCAGGGCCAATCCCAACTAAAACAACCTAGCCAGGGCTTTGTCAAGCCGAGACTTAAAAACCTCTAGGGTTGGAGATTCCACCACCTCCCTAGAGAACCCATTCCAGTACCTCACCACCCTCCTAGTGAAATAGTTTTTCCTAATATCCAACCTAGACCTCCCCCCACTGTAACTTGAGACCATTGCTCCTTGTTCTGCCATCTGTCACTACTGAGAACAGCCTCTCTCCATCTTCTTTGGAACCTCCCTTCAGGAAGTTGAAGGCTGCTATCAAATCCCCCCTCACTCTTCTCTTCTGCAGACTAAATAAGCCCAAATCCCTCAGCCTCTCCTCACAATGTCATGTGCTCCAGCCCCCTAATCATTTTGGTTGCCCTTCACTGGACCCTCTCCAATGTGTTCACATCCTTTCTATAGCGAGGGGCCCAGAACTGGATGCAATACTCTATGTGTGGCCTCACTGAGCCAAATAAAGGGAAATAATCATTTCTCTAGATCTGCTGGCAATACTCCTTTTAACGCAACCTAATATTCCATTCGCCTTCTTGGCTACAAGGGCACATTGCTGACTCATATCCAGTTTCTCATCCATTGTAATCCCCCGGTCCTTTTCTGATGAACTGCTACTTAGCCATTCGGTCCCCGGCCTGTAACAATGCTTGGGATTCTTCTGTCCCAATTGTAGGACTCTACACTTATCCTTGTTGAACCTCATCAGATTTCTTTTGGCCCAATCCCCTAATCTGTCTAGGTCACTCTGGATCCTATCCCTGCCCGCCAACATATCTACCTCTCCCCCTAGCTTAGTGTCATCCACAAACTTGTTGAGGGTTCAATCCATCCTCTCATCCAGGTCATTAATAAAGATGTTGAACAAAACCGGCCCTAGAACCGATCCTTGGGGCACTCTGCTAGAAACCGACAAATACTAACCTACCTCTCAGGGCTGTTGTGAGCATTAAAAGTAACGACTGTACGGCGATACTGAACTTTTAAGCTTTATTATCATAACTGTTTTATGTTGTACTCTTTGATGCCGTATGAGATTTTACATTGAACCCCTGTTGCTGTGCCTAACAGAATACCCTGCGGCCCCTGCCTGAGTTGACTTTCAGGGTGCCAGCTGTCATTTGTTCTACATCCTTCCTGCCAAGAGGCAGATGTAACGGAGTGCAGCAGCAAACGCAAAGAGGGCATCTGGAGAGATGGAGCAGTACCAAGGGAGCAGGGAATAGCAAGCAAGGAGAGCTCTTCAAAGAGGAACATCAAAGCGACAGAGAGGAAGGGAAGAGCTGGGAATGACAGATCTGGTTTAAAGAGCCATCTATCTCTCAGCTCTTGCTATGTAAAATTACACTTACTTGCCTGACTCCACAACTGCAGCAGTAATTGCGAATGTTGTCTGGACACACATCCTCATTGCTAGGCGTTTGGCTCTTCCACGGACAGTGGTGGGAAGGCAGGCTCAATTGCCATGGGAGGGTGCCTCAACAGCCATGCATGTAAGGCTTTGGTGCTGGCACGCAGGCAGAGACTAATGGACAGTTAACCTAAGCATTCATTCAACTCACACATTTCCTGTGATCTGATCCCCAATCCTATTTCTCCTTCTGCCCCCTCCTTCATCCCTGCCTTCTCCCTAGACCCCTTTCCTGGCTACTGGTTTGTCACATCTCTGTACCTCCATCTTGCCCCCATACACACACAGCCCTCTTTACAACTGTCCTCCCCAGTGTTCCTTCTAAGCTGCAGGGCAGCACAGCTTCACAGGTGATTAATCAGCTCTGCCCAATCAGAGGCTCACTGACTGGGGCTGATTAATCACCTGTGAAGCTCTGCTGCCGCACAGTTTATAAGGAACATTGGTCCTCCCTCCTGCCCCTTCATTTCTTCCCAGGATTCACTGTCCAGCCTGCTACCTTCTCATTTTCTGTCCTGCTCTTGTTCCCTAGCCCATGGTCCATCCTACCCTTTCCTATGAGCCCCTTCTCTCCCTAGGTCCTTCACAGTCCCATTCCCCAGAAAATGCTACCCTGAACATGCAATTGTGGGGCATTAGGGCCTACAACAACTCTCAGTCTCCTGGCAACCCAGCAAGCACAGCTGGTCCACAGCAGCTCTCTGATTGACTATACCCTTTGATTGGTCAAGAAGGGCACCTGGCTAATTTTTAAACCCAACAGCAGCTTTATGTTTCATGCTTGCAGCTCTGCTTGCTCCAGCCCTAGCTCTGCTCCACCCCTGGTTCCTGTGCTTGGCTCTCTGGTAGTGATCCTCAGATCCACTCTGGTTTGTGACTCTGGTTGGTCCTCTGAATCTGGCACTTGACTCCTATCTCTCTGGTACGATTCCTGGCTCTACCTCTGAGCTATGGGTACCCTGCAGCTCTGGCATTTGGCTTCTGAGCCTCTGGCACTGACCTTGGGCCTGTTTCTGCACGCTGCCTACCCTGGGCCCAACTCTAACCGGTAGACTGAACTCTTGCTCTATCCACGAGACCGCCCACAGCACAGGTTTTAACAGCAACCTCCTGCTGCTGGGTGGGTATGAGGGGGACAGAGGAAGTAGGCAAGACTAAGCAAGTGTGGAGCAAGTCCAGGTCCAGCAAGGCTGAGATGGAGGACCTGGGGAAAAGACCTGGTCGCACTGTTTGGCACTCCAGACCTTTAGGACTCAGTTAAAATGCAGGCAGAACATTGTGTTCCATGTCAGTGCTTGATGTGATTTCAGCCACTTGCAATTTGGGAGAGAAATCTCAAAATGCCTTCCTGAATGCTAGAACCTCCTGCTGTATGGAGACAGTTTGATGTCCTAGAAATGATGTTGCTTTGAAGTGAGCCAAATACCCAAAAGGCATCAGAAATATTTCTTGCCCCTTTGAATGCTGAGTGGGAGTGAACTCAAATGTGGGCCAGCCCAATTCCCTCCCTCAAAGATCAACACTGAGATTTCCCCTTCCATGTCTCTACCACCCACCCACTGTGCTGAGCTGCAGAAACCCTTCCCATTAGCAGCTTGCCCAGCAGCCTAATGGCCACATGCTCCCAACACTGCATACCTTGGCCACCTCCATGCATGAAGATGCTCATGGATCAGGGTCAGTTCTTTCTGGGATGACCTTGATCTCCTCACACCCCTCTTAACCCCATGGACATGCTGGCTCTTGTCTTGAGGGAAAGCTCAAACCAACAGTAAGGTGAGAGAGGAAAGCAAATGCCTCACAGGGGTCTAGGAAGCATTAGCCCTGACTTATCCAAGAATTCTGACCCATCACTACTAGAAGAATGTCCCACCCCCCTCCTCTAGAAAACTAGCTGCTTCCCAGACAACAGCCATCTAAGAATGTAAGTGTAACATTTTTTTTCCCATGCTCAGCTCACTCTTAAAAAGAACAATTCTGAAACTCACCTTGTTGGCTGAGAAGCATAAGAAATTGCAGCCCAAAGACATTCCCAGAAATGTCTAAGTGCCTGCTTAATTAGCATCATTAGCATTGGTCCTGCAATTGACAGGGTTTTTCCCCTTCCTTTCCCTGTTATAAAATGCTTGGTTTCCATTATTTCTCTCCAGCTGATCATCCAATAAAGTGGATTGTGCCCACAAAAACTCATGATACTATATATATATTTTTGTTAGTCTCTAAAGGTGCCTCAGGACTTCTCATTGTTTTTAGGTGCCTGAAGACAGGGGCTTGGTGTGAAAGTGTCTCCCAAGCCATCGCTGCCATGGTGTTATAATAAAGGTGCTTTTCATTTAAGTGACCTATTTTCCAGGGAAGCCAGCTCTCTGAGTGGGGAATTGGAAAACGACTAGTGCAGCAGTTTCTTTCTTTAATATGTTTCCTTTCTCTGTGAGCAGCCGCAGCTTCTGTACCTGGAGGACTGAGGAACTGTCTGCGCTCATCAAGGGGGCTGCATCCTGGTACCCGGCTCTGATAGGACAGATGGAGGAAGGAGTGGCTGGCTGGGTGGTGCTCTGTACAAACCTGCTCCATGATAAGCCACCCAGGAGCCCTGAGGCAGAGATTTCCCTAAATGCTCTGTGTGTGGGGGAGGGGAAACCCTGCCTTTCAGTGCTTTTTGCTCCCCCACAGCCTACTGCTGTGTACCTGCTACAGACACCGCCAGGAGACTGTGCGCTAGGTCAAGGTGACAGAGTGACTGCATTCACAGGCTGGGTCCCGAGCTATGCTGAAGGGAAGGGCAAGGAGAGTGCACGGCTGCGGGGAAGGTAGAGCAGAGTATAGGTGGGGGTTCCTGGAGGGGCTGGAGACCATTATGCTAGAGTGGAAGGGAGCAGTTTAGTGGTGGCAGGTAAGACAATACCCCTAAGAGGTCAGACAGAAATAGATACATGTCTCCGTGCAGCACAAGTGTCAGCTGTGAGGATGGGAGGTGGGTGGGTGTTGTGTGAAGTTAGCACTCTGGGAGGAGACCTTAATGAGGTTCCAGCCTGCATTGCTTCCAGGGAAAGCGGAACATCAGACTCTGGCCCAAAAGGGATCCTGAATGCCCCCAATTCAGAGCTAATTGCCTCAGGGACTGAAGTGTGAGGGCCCAATTTCCAAAGGGACCAAACACCTCTGCAGCCATGATTTCATTTGGAGGTATGGGTGCTGAATGCCTCTGAGGAATCCACTCCCTGTTACCTACTTGTGTGTAAAATGACCCAGTAACAGTGGTATTGACCACACTCACCAGGGGCCCAGTTCATCTAGGGTGCAATTCCACTGAAATTACACCAGTGATGAGTATGGCATCTATTGGCCAATGGCATTTGATTCCACATAACGCTCAAATCAAGCAAATGTTCATAAAAAGTTAGCTAGTAAGAGATCCTGCTCAGATCCCGGTCCATTCCCACAGCCCCAGAGGAGTGTTGCCAAGAGAATGAGCTGTGTGAAACTGCATGGGAACAGAAAACCCTTGGAATTCACGGCTTTCAAGTGTCTTGCTTGCATGGTGTTGCTGTGAAAACCTTCCAGCATTCCTGCGTTGGGGCATCTTTGGAATGTGAAAACAGCACGGTCTTGTCACCCTTTGCTCCCTGCGGAAACATCAGCCCAGCTGTTTGCAGTACACTGTGGAGTTGCAAGCGGTGCGGATTGAGATTGGGCGCATGGTTGAACTCACATGGTATTTGTTTTGGCTTCCTTAATGGCACGGCATCTCCCATTTTGACTCTCTAGCTCTGAAGAAGAGAGTGGTGTTAGGTTGCTCCCTTTTGAGGGTCAGTTTGGAAAAACGTATTAGTGGTGCTCTCCCTAACATTGCCCACAACATATGTTCCATGCCCTAGTGAGGCTGAAATGGAAGATGCCCCTCTGTCATGGCTCCTTCCCCACTCTGGCACGATAAATGCAGAAGTGGGGGGCCAGCAAAAGTACCCCAAAACCTTATCGACCAGGCTTTGGTATAAAACTTCCCCACAAAATCTTAACAACCTAGATTTTGGGAATAAAACGCCGCTGCCACCACCCAAATATTAATAAAGCAACCAGGGAGAGACTACTTGGGAAATCTCACCCTTAAAGTACAAACCAGGACACAGAAATTAACCAATACCAGGTTAATAAAAAGAAAAGAGAAAGAACTTTTATTACCACCCCAATATTCCTGTTGCAAGCATAATGACTAGATTGAACAGTAACAAAATAATATACTCATGGAGGAGAAATTTACCATGGGCCAGGAACTTAGTTACAAAGGGGAGCAAAACCCATTTTTAAATGCACAGACCAGATCCCATTTCCCAAACCATAAAACAATAAAACCTAACAGATTTATCTGAACTTTATCCTACCTACAGACTGTGAAGAGTATTTTCTTAGGGGGAGACATCCTGTCCCCTTCAATAGCTGGAGAGCAACAGCCCAGGGACAAAGGAGGGAAAAAAACCCAAAATTCCTTTGTCCCAGTTTGAAATTCCTACCTACGTTTCTATTAGTTGCCTGCCACCTGGCTTAGGTAAGGGACATGTTTAACTCCCCAGTCCCCAGGATGCTGGCTAACTCTCATGATCATGACATCCTCACAGCAGGCGGGGCAGATTGCTTAGGATTATCCTCTTCTCTTGTGTCAAGGGTAACTACATTAAACCTCCAGAGGTCTGTGTTCCCCACATATAGAGATTTGTAAATCCACTAATGCCTCTTCCTTGGGCTCAAGCAGCTGAAGTGGATGCTTTTTGACCCAGAAATACCTGGTTCAGTCCCCACAGAGGACCTAGCCAGAGGGTTTGTTTCACTTTGAGCAGCAGTGAAATAGTTAACAACCATAACATTTTAATCCTCATCGGAAGGCTCCCAAGTACCTTTGGGGAGCAATCACAGCTCTCTCCTAGGCATTGTTTCAGACACTGCAGACAGCACTGCAGGGGTTACACGGCTCACATTTGGAAGATTCTCTGCTAAAAACTTGTATTAATATTGAAAGCTGAGATTCTGGCACAGCCCACGCCTCTGCTGAGGAGATGTCCCAGCTCACTGAGCTGCTGAGAGTCAACCCGCTCTGCCGCAAGGCACTGAGAGAAATTAAAAACCATTAGAACAGCGGAGACACAGTGCTGGAATAATCAAAACATCATGGGAGCAAATTACGATGATTGTTAGACAGTATTTTACAGTTTCCATTTGTCCATCATTACAGAGTCCTAACTTGAGCAGCCTGCAACTGTTTGCTTTCTTGAGCCTCTACCTTATGGCTCTGTTATATGAGGGAGCCACATGCCTCTTAATTTCCCCTTCATTTATCACTTTGGTTTAATGTTCCTGATTTTTAGCCAGGCTGCTGATTGCCGCTTCCTCTGTGTGCTGATTTTCTTTTCTTGTATTTGCAATTCTAAACAAGCTGCATGTTTATTATTAGCCTGTCATTTCCTAAGGGGGAAACGGTCCTCCTGAGATGAAAAAGGTCTCTGCCCTGTTTTGCTGTGATATTGGACATTCTTCGTGTGTGAGAGCAGCCGCTCTGCATTCACAAAGCGAGAGGCATTTCTCCAAAAGGGGCAGCATTAAAAGGCCAGAGCTTGGACTCACTGGGCTGGGCCCTGAAGCTGCAGTAGTTCCTCAGCTTTGACTTCTTCCCAGCCAGGATGTTCTGCCTGCAGATCAAACAGCTGCCACCCAAAAATATAGCTCCAATTGACCAATATTAACATAAGGACCAAGTAGTCAGGGAGGCACACAGAGCTAGAGGCCAGGTTGCAGGCTGCCCACAGAGAAAATGGTATCACTGCTGCTTCCAGAGTCTGCTTTGCCAGTGCATCTGGTCTTACAAGAGCTTGCAGCTATGGTGGTGTTGAAGAGAAGCAGGGGCCTCATGTGGCCAGAAGGAAGCTACAGGTGGAGGAAAATGCCTTACCCCCCCCAATCTACTTGTGTCAGGACAAGGGACTCCATTTCTCATCAGACCAAACAAACTGCTGCTCTTGACACAGCTGGTGCTGCCTTGTCATCATAGGCACTGGGCCATCAGTAGGCAGCATCCTGGGAAGGGGAGCTCTTTCTCAGGGCTGTAACGGCAGTGCACAGGTTAGAGATGGCAGTGCTTAATTAGCAGGGGGACCCTAATGAGAGATACGGCCAGGGAAAACTAACTATGGTTGTTTGATCCCAAGTTTCCTTCTCAGTCATTTTTCTTCCACAGGGAAAAAGAAACTCCCTGAGCTTCCAGGCAGGGATCCCCCACCAGCAGAAGAGTTTGATCTCTGTAAGGAGACCCTGGCACTGAACTAAGTATGCAATAAAGGCATAGATCACCTGGCAGAGGCCTTGATGTTGCCTAGTAAAGTATATGCGCGAGAACCCCAGAGAGGGTGGAGGCAGCAAACTCGGCTGCACTTGGGTGCAGCCAGTGCTGAGAGAATGCTGCTTCAGCAGGCATGGCCTCTAATTTTTTTTGGTCTGCAGGGAAGCCTTTCACAGGACATCCATCAGCCAGCATGCAGAGGCACCAGCTAGGAAGGAAAAACACAAGTCCCAATTACAAACCACTTTACATCCCTTTCCTCAGGGCTTGCTTTACTCAAAACCAGAACATGTCAACTCAAATGCCTGGATAATGAGAACTCCCCGAGGCCTGTGCGATGTCAGCCAGGACCTACCCTCCTTTCAGCACAGCTGCCTTCACACTAGATTCCTCTTTCCTTTTACTATGCTGTCCAGCACATCCAGGTGACAGGCAAGTGTCCAGTAGCCCCTTAAATGCCAGACAGAGCAACTTTACACCTTGTCCCAGCACCACCAGCAGTAGCCAGGATTCCTCAGTTTCCATGGAAAGAGACACATTGTATTCATTAGATTACAGCTTTGGTGTTCTTAAAAAATCCCTCTTCACAATTAAGAGACGACTGCTCTTGCAGGGGGTCAGAATAGCTCGCAATAACTAAAACAGTTAAGACTGCTGCAGAATTTAGGAGGATAATGTCCCTGAATATAGGAGCTCTTCCTTGCCTCAGAATGCAAGTCTCTACTGCCACCCTGTACGTGGGGGCTTGTATCTCAAGTGATATGCTAGCTCCCTGTCCCATACAGAGGTGCATGCTCACATTGCACAGCCTGTCTTGGGGTCATCACCCTGAGGTGAACTGGCACTCACTTCAAGATGGCTGTCGCCCCTACGGTGTCATGTCCATTGCTTCATGGAATGAGGGGGAGCACAAAGAAATCATAAACAGGAAAGTAGATCTGGATTAGGGGGTAGTGGAGCACACCTAAGCTTGTCTACACTTCAAAGTGCAGCCACAGCAGCGCTTTAATGTGGTAGAATGGCCACGGCATGAGTGCTGGGAGAGGGCTCTCACGGCACTCTAGGTGAATCACCTCCACAAGGGGAGTAGCTAACTGTGCTGGGAGCACAGCAACCAGTGCAGTAGCCTGGTTTACACTGGCGCTTTACAGAGTTGTCACTTGCTACGTTCAGGGGTAAGTGTGCAGTGTTTCCTCTAATTTTTTTCTATCCTTGTGCAGAATACATTTTGTTATGGGCACCAAGGCATGTGTGGGTGTGCACCACCAGTAGAAACACATGCTGCCAGTTGTGGGCAACTGTGTATGCTCTGCTAATCAGCTGGGTGGCACCTGAATCTCTCCTGCGTGGCTGCCCCTGTGTTCAGCTTACAGAGAACACTGTATGTGTGTATATTTCTATACTCCTGAGCCAGAAAGTTGCACCTCAGTGAAGTGGTAGTGTAGACTTAGTCCTAGTAACCTGTTGGCTTGGCTAAATCGCTGCACACTGAGTAACACCATCCCACGCACATCTTTCCTTGATGAGCAAAGCCCTCTGCACACTTCAGGGACTTGTCTCATGAAGCAAGTAGGTCATTCTCCTAATCTCTTCAGCCACATATTAAAAAGCTCATCCAAATTTAAGCCTGGGGTGTGTCAGCCTTATTACTTCTACCAGCTCTGTTCTGTATCCTGGGGGCTAGATCCAAAGCCCATGGAAGTCAGTGAGTGTCTTTCGGTGACCTCCCTGGGTTTGGGATCAGACTGTAGTGATTGACTCTCCACCCAAGAGGCATACAGAAAAGAACCAAACAGGCCTGGTAAAAAGTGCTCAGAGCAGGAAATTCGTGAGCTGTTTAATTTTTTTCTGAGAATGTGGGTAGTTATTGTCCTATAATGCCTGTCACATTGGGGTCCTGATCCCATGACTGGGGCTTCTAAGCTCTATCCCAAGCCAAATAAATAATAAACATAATTGATAAGGTTTGGAAGTAGGGCATCTTAGCTGGGCTGGGCTCACAACCCCCACTGCCCTTCCCTTGTTGCTAAGTAGGAGCAACACCTTGTCCCACTAAGGAAAGTATCTGAAGAGAAGTCATTTAAATGGAGGTGTCATGCCACCTACTGCAGTGACCACCAAACTTTTCAGGATCATGACTCTCCCCTCACTCCTGTATCCTCCCCCCATTGGAGCCAGGGCTGGGGGCAGGGCTGGAGTTTGGGGGCGTGTGACATGGACAGGGATGGAGTGCAGGGCCGGGCTTTGGTTGGGGGGGGCCGAAGCTGGGGGTGGGGCTGGGAACTGGGTCTGGAGCAGAGCTGGGACCAGAGTAGGACTGGCTGGCACTCCTGCTCCGCCCTCTCTGTGGGCTGTCCTGAGCCCTACTGTGCTTCCCTGAACATTTCTCCATGCCCTTCTCCCTCATAGTTTGGGACCCTCTGTGGCACTGCATGGGTTAAATGATCCACATTTCTTAGCCCAGGCTGTAGTAGGCTCATCAGTCTCTAGCTGCCCAAGAGGGGAACAGAGTCCAACACCCAGCCAGGGCCGGCCCACAACGTTTTGGCACCTGAGGCGGGGAACTTAAATGACACCCCCATGCCACCTTTTCTCCTGCCTGCCTGTTATGTATCTTGTGCCCTCCTTCCTCCAGCACAGCACTCCACCATCTCTGTGCATCTAGAGCAGAGAGAATACATATGCACCAGCAGCAGACACAATTTTCTACACTCGGGGTTCTAGTGGCACCTCCCCACAGTCTGGCACCTGAGGTGGCCACCTCAGTTCGCCTCATGGTAAGGCCAGCCCTGTTCCCAGCATGTAGTAGGTTTCACAGGTGTGAAGAAGTCTGACTATACAATCATTCTAGAGGCAGTATGTTCAAGAAGGGATACTCGGTGTTAGCATACTAGCCTCCAGAGACCAGAGCCCCTCAGTCAGAGATGTGTGCAGACTCTGTCGCAGAGTAAATTGAAGATACTTTGCTGCACACAAAGTAAAACTATATCTTAGTCTAAAGCTCTGAGGTTTCTATCACTGCACTATGTCTTTATTATAATGGAGTTAACAGGAAGCAAAAAAATTACTCTCTCAGAAATACTCTCTTTTCCAGTTTCCTGACAGGATACTATAAATCTTCTAGCGGCAATTGCCTCCTGAAATCCTTCTCTATCTGCCTAGGACAAATAAGGCCATATCTGTTGACTTCCCCACTTCAGATCGCTCACCTTCCCAAACCATCAACATGTAAAAGAGACCTCCAAAATACATAGCAAAAGCTAAAAAATGACTGCAGTTTTGCCAAGCATAAGTACAACTAGCTGTGCACTCTCTCGCTCTCTCTCTCACACACATATATGTGTGCGTGCACACACACACAGTTGGTATATAAGAACAGTTTTGTATTTCCAAAGAAATTAATCATAAAATGGTCAGGAAATGTCAGTTAGCACAACATGGCACTGGGCCTGGCTAACAATGGTTCAGCTGGAGTACAGGGAATTATGTATTCCAGTTATTCCGAAGTAAGTAGGTCAGCATCATTATCTCCCTTTTAAAAAGAGGGAAATTGAGGTACAGCGCATGTACATGATTCGCCAAAGGCCATAGAGTCAGAGTCAGGATTCGAATCCCCAGCTTTCAGGTCTCTAGACTGCACTGCCTCTCTTGCTGCATTAGGAAGTTCATTCTAAACACATTACATCACTTAAGCATTTCATGCCCATTACAGAGATTGCCTGGTATGTCAGATGAAGACAGCCCAGAATGTATTTCATGTTTCAGATAATATCAGAATTTCCTTTAGAGGTAAATATTGACTTGACAATAGACACATCTTTCTAACTGTTGTCATTCATCTCAACAATAGCACGAATCTGTTTATTGGGCAGGTGGCTGTGCTCAGAAATTGAACCACTGTAAAACAATTTGTCCTCTCTGCTCCATTAGGGGCCAAAGCAAAATTCATCCTGTATAGACAGTTCTGCTCTTCTTATAAAGGAGGCAAAACCTCACCACAAGATGCGGCGTCAATGTAAGACTTACCGGGAAGGGATGGGTGTGGAGATTGCTTAAGTGCCCAATTATATTTAATTCTCTTCCACAACTGCTAAGAGGCGGGGTGGAAAAATGCTGAGAGCTACTGAATCTTATGAGGGAAATCACTTTAAAGCCAGGAGGTGCTGCTACATTCCCAGCCCACCTAGTTCCAGCACCTATGCAACTGCTGGTGGAAAGGCCATGGAGGGAAGAGGGGAACAGCAGGTCATTCCTCTGAGCAGAAGCTGAGGAGACAGCCCTGATTTTCTAGAGCTGAAGGTAGCAATCCTGACTGGCCTATGGACAAGTTCCTAGAGTCAGAGAGTGAAAGAGGGAGTGGTGGGGCAGAGCCTTTCCCACCTGAAAATAGTCCTTCTTGCTGTTACCAAATCCACGTCTTGGCAGTGCCATGACAGGCATAAGTTCTAGCATTAGGAGACCAACTTGCGGCAGAAGAGACGCATTTCAACCCCACATGCCCCCAGCCCCTCTGTTCTTAGCCCTCCGCACTCCAGCCCATACTTAAATTTCTTACAGGTACTGTTGTATCATACCCTCCCCTCCACTGTAAGGCCCCCACCACCACCAAGGAGAGGTGTGTTGAGATAGGACAGTGCCTGTAAGAAATTTAAGTTCATTTTACCATTCTATGCTTCCCATGATATCCAAACAAGGGGACCCAGACAGACTGATCATATATGGCTATGGCACTGAAGAAATATCAAGAATTTGTGGACACCATCTTCAAAGGAATCACCACAAAAAGAGCCAGTTTCCTCCAGGACACAACTGACTTCCTCCAGAAATTCTGCAATGTTAACCTCCCTCAGAACAGCATTTTTGCCAACATGGATGTCATCTCCCTAAATACTTACATGTCTCACAAGGAAGCCTGCCTCAGATATCTACAAGACAATGTGGACAACACTCAGTTTTCCACTCCAAACACATCGCCAAATACATAAATTTTTTCCTCACCCATATTTAGAACACTCCCACACTAGTATCAGCTTCCTGGACACTAGGATCAGCTTCAACAGGCAACTATATAAGAACTCTCACAGAAAATATAAAACAAAAGCACCATATCACTTGTGGAAGAATGCTTTTCACACAGTAATCATTTTATAGCTGACCTCTCAGTCCTTATCCTCAAAGGAAACCTGTACTCTACTTTTAAAATAGCATACCTGGGAGCTTAAATTCATAACTTTATTCAATACTAAAAATCATGACCTGAATAGTGACACTGGATTTATGGCATATTACAACAAACTAAACCCCACTAACCACTCCATCCAGCTTTTTTATTTCCCTCCCCATGACTAGTGAGGTGTTAATGGGTCACTTCACCTTGAATGGTCCCTTGAAATATATGTTTTATCTGTTCCATTGTGTATTTTAACTGTGAAACACTGAGTACATTTCCTAGATCAGAAGAAGAGTTCTGTGTAAGCTTCTCTCTCTCTCACCAGCAGAGGTTGGTCCAATAAAACATATTATCTCACCCATCTTGTTGTTCTACTATCGTGGGATCAATATCGCTGCAACAACACTACATACAACTTTGTTAGATGTAATATTTCCCCTTTATTATCGTGCAGCCAATTTTAACATCCAGGTTGGCTTTTGTTTGTGGATACTTATCTGCCCTCACATTAGTGGATGAGTGTTATTAGTTTTACTTTGTTAGTTACAGGGGCTAACAGGTAACCCAATTTGGTTACTTTAATTACATTTAATCAGAAAGGTGCCACGTGGTGATTTAACTGTGGACAACAAGTGAGGCTATGTCAACACTGGCAGATGTAAAGCACTGGCAGCGCATTGTGGTAGCTGTCCCACTGTGCAACTGGCTGCAGGGTGCTTTGGGAAGGGTTTGCAAAGCTGCATGGGGCAGGCAGCATCATGATGCAGATTTCCCATTCCCACTGTTCCACAGCCATCCTGTTACATTCACACCTGCGGCAGTAGGGTCGCCCCCCTCACTGTGGCAGTGGGTGACGGAGCAGCTCAGCAGCCTGCTTCACCCTGCTCCACCTCCATCCCAGCCCACTGCACCCCACTTCTCCATGGTGGTGGGAAGCGGAGTGCCCTGGGACCGGGGAGCTCTACTTCCCACTACCACTGAGAATCGAGTGCAGCGGGCCAGGAGAAGGTGGCTGCTGGGCCACTCCAGCAGCTCCTGCCACTGTTGTGAGGATGGGGAGGGGAGGCAAATCCTGCTGCTGCCATACCAGGCCTCCGGCTCCAGGTAATCCCAAGGGTCCCATCCACAGGATGATTGGGGTGGCTGTTGCGGGGCCCCCAAAATCATGGGTCTTGGGGCAGCCTCCCTGAACCATCCTATGCATGCGACAACTCTGCTGGGAGCTGGTTTACCACACAGTAACTTGCTAGTGTAGACTTGGCCTGAGTGCCTATCACTTGCTGAGTTGAGGAAACACTGGGCTGCTAAGGCAGACACTTTTATATTCCTAGCCCACAATGCTTTTGAGGCACATGTCTCCAAGGATCAGGCTTCTGTTGAGTTGGGATGTGCCTCAAGATAGTGACCAAGGAGATGACTATTCTGTGACCTGAATCTAGCCTTTGTTTCTGTGCTCTGTTGTGACTTTTGTAGTCAGTCCTGCAATTCTACATTTGCATGCAGCATGTGCTAAGAGAAGGCTATTTTGTTCAAAATTGCATCCTCTGTGTGCATTTGAAGGCTGGATGAAATCGCCCCATGGGTACAGCTGGTCCTGGGATGTGTGGTGCATGCCCCGTTTACAAATCCAGCATGCCACTGACAAAATCCCCTGCACTGAGAGCGTGAGATCAAGTAAAATGGGTTCCAATGTAAAAAGCTCTGAAAAGAAAGAGTCCGGTGATTTGTGGCGTGTGCACATCATACCCACAGCACTCAAGCTTACAGCACAGTGTGTCACAACTGACCAGCTCTGCTCAGGACACGTCTAGACACCAGGATAGAGCTAGCAGGGGTGCAACAGCGTCTATGTGCATTTGACCAAACTGTGGCATGGAAAGCCCCAGAAAGGCTGCCTGCAGCATGTCTAGCTGTGAGCAGCACCAAATCCCTCACAAAAAGCCCCTTGTACTCCAAGCCCCAGAACAGACTGGTATAACTAACACAAAGAAGTTAGAGTGCTAGGATCTCAGCGGTCAGGCTCCTCTGGATCTAGCACAGTTTATCCCCTGCCACTGTTCCCTGGAGCATGTTAACTGATCTCCTTTTGAGCCTTTCCACTGACAGTGCCTCAACGCCCTCTCTTGGTGGCTAAATTTGCATTTCCGCAGTTGATTTCTCTACTATGAATTCTTGTTCCTTCTCCCTATAGCAGCCTCAGAGTAAGTGGCTACTGCCTCATTAATAATGTGCATGAGCCAGAACTAGATGTGAGCTACGTGAAAGGCCTGGGAAGAAGCACCAGAGAGACAAGGATAAAAGTGCAGAGCAGTGAGGCAGGGAGATGCAGGACTATTTGCTGACAAGTGGAAGCAAAGGAGGAAAATTGAGGGTTGATTCTCCATGGCCTGGCACCTTGGGCAAGAAATTTACACCTGGGCAGACAGGTTGTAAAATGCCACCATTCAAAAATGGTAGCATCCCACCCACTTTGCCCAGGCTTTTGTACCTGTGTGTAAGGGAAGTGGTTATCAGAGACTTGGTTGCTGCTTTCCCCAGTAAATATTCATGTGCCACTGTCACATAGACTTGCATCAACCCCCTGCAAGGGGCTGCAGTACAATGCAATCAAAATGTCGTGCTGCTGGAGCCAATGCCTCATTATTGCCCAGACAGGTGCATGCCTGCACTTCAAAAATGCATCCCTTTTATGGCTCTCTGTTTTCCCAGAACATCTCTGAATAGACCCAGCTGGAAGTTACTACGGGTATGTCTACACAGCAAAGTTATTTTGAAATAACAGCCCTTATTTTGAAATAATTTTCCTAGCATCTACACAGCCAAACCGCTATTTCAAAATTAATTCGAAATAGTGGAACGCTTATTTTGAATTTCATAAACCTCATTCTATGAGGAATAACGCCAAATTCAAAATAGCTATTTCGAAATAAGTGCTATGTAGACACTGATATCGAAATAGGGGGCCTCCAGCCTTCCCAGGGTGCCCTGGTGGCCACTCCAGCCTCAACCAAGAACACTTCTCTCCCTCCCCGCCTCCCCGGAGCCTGTAAAGGGGTAGACTCTGGCCATAGTGCTTGTGCCAGCTCCAAGCCTGCCAGCACAGAGCCAGCAGTCACTGGCCCTGACCCAGTGGCCCCAAAACATGAGCCAGCAAGCCACTGGCAGCCAGCCCTCCACCGCTCTCCAGGAGCAGTCTGCCAGCTCCCAAGAGCCTGCCAGGGGCCGGAGAAGGCGGGTTCCTTCCTGGTCCAGGATGGAGATCATGGACCTTATTCAGGTTTCGGGGGGATGCACCCAACGTCCATGATCTCCGCACTAGATGAAGGAACGCGGCTGTCTATGGCAGGATAGCTGCCAGCCTGGCCACCAAAGGCCACATACAAACCCAGGAGCAGGTATGCATGAGAATCAAGTTGGTCCGGCGAGACCCCCACCCCTGAATTTCCCCTCCCCCTTCTTCCCCTTGCTTCCCCCTTCCAGCTCCCTCCTCCCAGGTTTCCCCCTCCCCTCTCCCAGCCTTTCTTCTCCCCTCTCCTGCCTCCTTTCCCCAGTCTCACCAGAGTTTCATTCCCCACCCTCCAGGTTTGTTAAATAAAGAGACTTTGTGTTCACGAAAATATGTGTCTTTTATTTGACATCAGGAAGGGGGGTTAGGGAGGGGTAAGTGGAAGGACGTGAGGGAGGAATGAGGCACAAGCCCCCAGTGGGGCAGACCAGGGAGACTGTTAGTGCTCCTCAGGGTGGATGCTCTCCCACAGGGCCTCCTGGATACTGACAGCCCCCCCGATGGACCTCCTGGATGGCAGCCTGCAGAAAGTGCAGCCAGGCTGATGGCAATGCGTCCAAGAGAAGCACCAGAGTGCCCAGGGGCAGCTCCGGCTCCATGTTGCAGAGTACTGTGGTGTCCCGAGTGAGGGCAACCAGAGCATGCAGAAACAAAATGCTTTGCTGTCCCTCATTGAGGTAGGCAAGCAAGCAGGGAAACCTGAGAACTGGCTGTCCAGAGGGGGTCCCTTTAAGCACAGATCTCAGATAGCCTCAGGCAGCAGCCCCTCACAGTAAGTCCTGACCTGGTGCCCTGCCGGAACTGTTTCCAGCCAGCCTTAAATGCGATTCAGAGTCCACTCAGTGTGGACGCGCTATTTCGAAATGCATTTTGTGTGTAGACATGTTATTTTCGAAATAAGCTATTTCAAAATAAGATATTTCAAATTAAACAGTATTGTGTAGACATACACTAGCAGACCTGGCTGTGTGCACCAACAAATTCCCCACAAAATTACTACCTCATCATACTCCGAGACCTGGGGATATGCATGGGTAGCCAGTGACTCACCTGGGGAGGCTAGCCCCTGACTCTTCCCCTTGTGTCCCCCTCTTCTAGGCCCATCAGCCCCCACAAGAGCCAAAAGCATGCCCATGGTGGCCCATGACCCCAGCACTGCTTGGCTGGGGACGGAGGAGCAAGGCCCCAATCCTGATGTTCCACAGCTTAAGTGCCCACAGCTCCTGGGTGATGCAGCTGCTTCACCTGCAGTCCCAGGGCTCTGGGCCCCAGAGCACTGGGCAAGCAACATATCCAACCCCAACTCCCTGTGGGAAGTACACTGGCCTGGGAGAGGGGCCACAATAGGCTGTTGGTGCTCCGCCTCCCCTTGCCACTCACATTATTCTATCAATGGTGTATTATCCCATAAATGAGCCAGACAGATTCCAGTTCTGTGTCTGTCAGTGTCCCACTGAGACCCTGGCATGAGCTGTCAACTAGTCTGCTAACATCACAGAATCTACTTAAGGAGAGACTTTCAGCATATATAAATAAGGTAAAACATTGTGTAAGCACACAGAGAGGAGCCTACAGGAGTTTCTGTAATCTATGATCTCACTATATAGGAGCCTTCAAAACAAACCAGAACTAGAGCCAATACTGGTTCAGTATGGAAAGGAATATGTGTGCGTGCACACACACGCACAGATACACACACGTTTTATCTTATATTTCATGTTAGAATGAATCCACAATAGCAAACTATGATGAATGGGAGCGGTACGACCCTTTTCTGAACATCTCAACCATTCAGCTAACTAAATTGCCTGCAAGGGTTAAACCCACAGACAGTGGGGTCCTAGAGTCTCCAGGGAGTGTTGACAGGAAGCCAGGAGAATCAATGAAAACAGAGTGTAGGTTTTTTAAATGGAAGCAGGATCTTTCCGCTGCAGTCTTTGTGTGACCAGAGGAAAGCTGAGAGAGATGAGCTAAGCGAGGCAGCAAGACATGGAATCTCCAGTGACATCCATGCCTAGCGAAGGACTAAAGCTTGGAAAAACAGATATGAGAGTAGAACAGGGAATACTGATTTAGATGTGATCAAGTTATTTTCTTTACTTTTGGGTTTGTTGGACTTCTCTGTGCTGTCCCATTTGCTGTAACTTTTAAACTGAATCCCTTGAAAGCAATTATCTGTTTTTTATCTTGCCTTTTTTCAGTTACTCTGTAATACCTAGCTGCCAAGTAATGCTTTACCAAATACGTTGTCTTTGGTTTGTTAAAAAAAAAAAATCACCTTTTTAAGACTATGGTCTGATTCCTGTGTCCTAGCAGGCAGGAGGGTCTGTGTGAATATGCCTAAAACTGCTAGGTCAGCTATTAGGAAAATTACAGTTCGTTTCCAAGCTCTCTCCACAGGGAGGGTAAAAGAGCTTGAGGGTACCCCACAGAAAGAAATTCCCAAATGAATCTGTGACCTTGGGGTTTTTTTTAAGCAGAAGCCCTTAGTGGCAGAGTACTTTAAAATCTCCTGCGGGCCCCTACCTTCTACACTTGAAGAGCCAGCATGGGGAATAGCCTTAATACAAACCAAAACAGATGAAAGTTGGAAATGGTCTGGAAATGGGAGATTTTACCTGGTTCTCATGGAAAGGCTTAAAACAACTCAGGCTTGCTTGAAAGTTTTATGAATCAGAGAACCTCAGGGCTCTTTTATAACAACAACAATATGCTTGGCAGGATGGGTCCATAGCACTGAATGTCCATGGACACACTATATGGCTTTTTTTCCAGACCCAAATTGATTATACATCCCACTTGGAAACAAAATTCTCCTCTGCATAGCCTGAGATTAGCAACAACAGATAGCACCTTTGCATTCAGCTCATGGTGTAGCTCTGGTCCATGTGGCATCCATTAAACAGACATTTCTGAGGCATGGACCCTGACTGCAGGGTACATTTAATCAATGTGTTTGCTTTTTATGGTGGAATGCTTGTAACTTGATGCCCTGGCTATAGTATTAGTGGAGGGGCTTCCACTAAAAAAGTAAAACTTCTATTTAAAGTGCACTAGCACTCTTTACTCTGCTTGTGTGAATTAAGCTTCTATTAAAGCAGTTAATTCTCTACTTTGCCTTCTGCCTCACAATCTGTTACTCCAATTACAGACACTAGTGTGTGAAAATTGTTACCATTAGATGGCCTTTGGTGAGTGTGGAAAAGTGTTGTGGAGGAGGTGACTTAATGCAGGTCCAGTGGGCAAGCATCTCTGCAACGCAACCATCCATCACCGCTGGGGTTAGTTTTTGCGGGGCTCTAAATGATCCAGGAAGACTTCTCTTTAGAGGTGGCTCCTCTTGAGCAGAGCCAAGCAGTGCTGAGGGAGTCTTACATTGTCATCTCCTGGCCCCTGCCTATGTGGATTGTAAACTCATTTGGAGAAAAGAGCGCTTTTCCCTTTGTCTCTGGTAAAACATGGTGTACACAAATGATTAACAATGAACAAAGATTTCAGTCTCCAAGGCTTGATGGTTGCTACTGTTATGGGGCTTTGCACAAATGTAACACCTGTGAAGAAATTGCACTCCCCCTCTCCCGCAAAAGTAAAATAAAAGTTTCCTTACAGAACATCTGTTCTCCCAGGCTTCCGTATCGTCTTAGTCTGGCTGTGACAATGCAGAACAGAATCATTTTATTGCTGTTTGGATGCTGTGTGGTTTGGTTAGGAAATTCCTTTACCATTTATTGCTTGTGCCGTTTCCTCACAGTAAATCTGCCATTCCCAGGGGCGGAACACGGTAATCGCTGCATTTAATTCAGGCCTTCTCTGAAAGAAAAAGAAGAAAACATTGGGTTGGCAAGAAGGATAAGAAGTAATTGGGACCACAGGCTTATCTGTAAACCATCTAACCTAGCAGGAGATTTTCCTGCACTCTGCACTCTCTCCAGCCTGTGTTTGGGGAAATGCAGAAATTGCTCACATACACATACCTAAGCATCTCTAAACCATAGGACCTAGTATAGTAGCTGAGTAACTAGCATGCTATTTTCTCCATTCACCCTCTACTCCCCCTGTATTAAAAATGTCTCTCATAGCCCAAAGGTTCCTTATTCTCATGCTAGGCTGTGAGAGCATTCCAGGAAAGCAAACGTTGGTCATTAGACAAACAGCTATGCTTTTTATATGTAACCCTTCTTCTAGGTGTGGTCAGCAGCAACTAGGGTTGGGTTCAAACAGCCAGAGGGCCCTCTTAAAATTAATGGACACCACCACATCACGCAGAAGGTGCTGGGCCTTGTGGCGATGAGGTTATTTGGGGAAAAGGGAGCACAGCATCAACTTGAGAAAATACAGCAACACCGTAGCTATATGAGTAATAAAGCATTCCACCCCCGCCCAGTCATTTTGGCACTAGTCTATTAACTACGTTCCCCACCCACCAATATAAACATCCAATAGTCAGGGCTACTGACAGGGAGGCAAAGGAGGTAGTTACCCCAGGGCCCAGTGATTTAGGGCTCTGGGCCACCAACTCTGCTAACAGTGGCAGCAGCTGAAACCCTGGGCCCTTTACATTGCTGCTGGATCTCTGCACAGTGAGATCCAGGAGGTGCTGAGGGCTGGCTGCTACTAGCCCCATCCCTTTCAGGTACCCTGGAGCTGAGCCCCACACCTCACACTGCCCAAGGCCCTGCGAAGTCTGTTGCCAACCCTGCCAATAGTCAAATGTTTCTCCCTTCTCCCCCCCCAATCCACTACATTCCACTCACACTTTGGTGTCAGTGCATAGAATAATCCTAAAATGCACTTGACTTGTTTTCCCTCCCTCAACAAATGATGCCTGGTTCCACCTGGAGGTCCTAACAGCTGTGCTACCTAGAGTCATCTCAGCTTTATTTATGGAATAGAAGGTGCCTCACCAGCTCTGCTGATGTCTGCTGCAGCTTCAACAGAGAACAGCAGGAGTCCTCCCCACAGCATTTTCAGTTGAGGAGAATCAACCAGAGGACCTTGAACAAAGCCTTTGCCACTATAAATACACTTCTTACTATCAGATAGAAACCTTTTCTTCTTTGCTTCCCTTTTCAGCTCATATTTAGTATCCCCTATATTTCTGGGTTTGTGTAGAGTTAGGGTGATACACAAGGTATCACCGGTGGAATTTTGGGTGGAAAACATGCAAATGGAGGCCTCGCTGTAGCCATATATTCCCTTTGTTCACCAATACTTGGGGGCAGAATGTTTCTTCCCTTCTGCAGCATCTGTAATTCTGGGCTGCTAGCTGACCCTGATTGGTCTGTGGGTGGTGGAGCGCATGAAGTCTTTGCCTCAGCCCCTCCCCCAGAAAGAACAGCTGGTAGTTCCCTCTAGTCACCTGCCCCTCTGGCAGTAGGAGACTTCACATGCTCCCCACCCACCCCCAGGTCACTCAGGGCCTGGGAGGCAGCGGGGGGTGGGGGGAAGGACGTGAAGTCTTCCCCAGCCCTGCAAGGGGACGCCGCACTTAGAGTCACCCACCAGCCGAGCAGCAGCTGGCCGGTGACTCTACGTGCCAAGCCCCTTACAGGGCAGGAGGAGACTTCAAGCTCCCGCCCCCCTGGCCAATCAGGGCTTGGGGGTGAGAGGAGCACACAAAGACTCCTCCTGCCCTGCCCAGTACTAGTAGCATCTTCTAGTTTACCACTAGTGTAGCCTCTCAGGTTGCTCTAATTTATGCAGGGGCACTGGGCTAATACAGAGCTAACCTAGGAGATGCAGGAACAAAGATGAGGTTTACATCACCTTCATACCCATCCCCACAAGCATGCCCTGTGTTCACCTGCATCATGGCTCTGGCTCAGATGGTAGAAATGTCCCATAATATATCTTCTTTATTTCTAAGATGAGGACTTGGATGCTGCCTCAAACTTCCCCCTCCCCTATGGGACTAATGGTTTAGTCTTTCCAGCTGGGACAGACTACACATTCCTTGCATGTTTATCTGCTTATCCTAAACTACGTCAAAGGCAAATAGGAGAATAAGGCAGGGATGGGGCCATGTCTACCTCCTGACCACTGATCTGTAGCAGAGAAATTGGAGCTGCTCGTGTTTCAGTGGCTGGAGGGCTACAAGGAGAACAGAATTGAGCCCAGGTAATAGTTCAGCTAATCGAAATTCCCCAGCTAGAGACCTGAGCTTTGGGGCAAAAAACAATGAGTTCTATTTTTCTTTCTGTCACATGCTTTCAGTTTATCTGGTGGCTCAAGTGTGGGTGTCTCTCCATGGATCTTAACGCAGAAAGAGCTTATTAGGCAGCTGGCACATTAACACTTTAGCTCAAGCAGAACTGATGGAAGATTTATACATTCATGGGGTGTAAGAAATATTTTGCAGAGCCTGCCTGTTTTCATGCTAAGTCAAACTGGACGTGGAGGCCAGCTGCTGTGAGAAAGGGAGATTTTAGAACCCGAGTTCTGGAGTCCAGGGAGAGTCTCTATTTACAACTATATTCATGTGATTCTAGCCAGAGAATGGATAAAATCATTGCACAGACTTGGCCTTTTACCCCTAGGCAGCTGTTCCAGCCGGCTCATTTCAAACGTAACCATATTTGGGAAACAATTTGCAAGTCTCAGCCCAGCTCCTGCTGGATAAGTGCCAGTATCATAAAAAATGCCCCCACTGATTTTCTTTTCCTAAGTATTTCAGGGATCTAGTACATACAGAGGTTTTTAACCTCCACTTGACAAGCTCACAGAAATGAATGGGCTCTGGAACATGAACTGCTCTTTTGATGTCTAGACGTGCCCTTCAAAATAGGGCTGAGGTGTAAGGCATTGCAGAGGAAGCTTGCACCAGAGCGGCCAGTGAGGTACCATCACTGTACAGAGAGAGGACTCCATCCTGGTAGCTCTTTCACCAGCATTACATCCAGTGAACTTGAAGATAAGAACAAAATCTGACTAGAATAAATTTAACCCCCACACCAGCTCTTCTTAGTCTCTCACATGTGACTGCAACAGCCAAGGATCTAACCTTCAGTGCAAAGCTCTGACCCTACCCAGGTCTCCCAAATTCCAGTGCACACTTTGCTTATATGACACCTGTCATGTGAGGCGCTCTGAAGTGTTTGCAACCATGAAATTCCCACAACATGCTCCTGAGACACTGGCAAGGATTGGACCCAGTTTGCAGAAAGAGAAAGGGAGGCTGAAGCCACAGTCATGAAGTCAGTCAGTGGCAGAGCCTGTCCCCTCTTGGTGAAACACGGTGCCTCATTTTCCTTTGCCTTATGGCCGTTTAGCTACACTAAGTCCAGGAAAGTTGTTCACATCTATGGTTGTAAGAAGAGGAGAATCGGGCCCACCGTTTCTATATGGAAACCAAAGGGAACAATGTGTTACACGCTTGAGCATATTCTTGAAGAAAAAGTTCAGTAGCTACTAACATCAGACTAGCCCCTCTGCTAGTCTAAATCACCCTAAAGCCACTGGGATTCTGAAATCCTGCAAGGTGGCCACCAATGAAGTCATTGCTGGAAAAAGCTTCCTTACACCACAGGATCCCGCTTGTCCAGCTGTTGGGGCGGAGGAGGCGGAAGTGGAAGGAAACTGATAACACACTTGGCCGCTCAGCCTGGCTCTGCTTTACAGCAAACATCTGGTTGGGTTTTGTCCAGTGATAAAAGAACTACAGCCATTAGTGTGGGGAGAGAGTGGATACTACATAAGCCAAGGGCTGACTACTGTATAGCCCTTTGTTCTGGGGAAGAGATCGCTCCCAGCTGCTGCTCCACACCCACCGCTGGAAGTAGGCCATTTTAAATGGATGCTTTTCTCTAATTATCCTTCTCCAGCTACATCCAGCGAGCAGCGCAGGGTGTTTTCTGTGCTGTAGCTCAAGCAGGAATTGTGTTGTGGAAGTTCTATGGTCTGTGCTGTACAGGACTGGGTGACCTACTGTCCCGATTTTATAGGGACAGTCCCACTCTCTGGGGCTTTGTCTCATATAGGCACCTACTATCCCACCCCCAAGCCCATCCTGATTGTTCACATTTACCGTTTGGTCACCCTAATACAGGAGGGCAAACTAGATGATCGCAGTGGGACCTTCTGGCCTTAGAATCTATGACTTTCTGAGTTAGCAGCACATTGTGCAGTCTTCTGCAGCCCTGGCCTGATGAACCCTGGGAATTGGCCAACACACATTGTGAGATTAACTGAGAGCGAGGCAGACAGTGCTCTCGGAGGGCAAGCAATTAGCTGAACCTGAACTGTCAGAAGGAGCAAGTGGGGACAACTGCTCTTCCGTGCAGATGGCAGGACAGTCACTTAGAGAACAATGGCATGGAAATCAATTGCTGTACAGACATGTCAAACAAGACATCTGGCCACCACTTAATCTGCATATGCTGAGCAGCAAGGAAGCATAGCCCCAAAGCCAACTCCAGGGACTGACCCTCCCCCTAATTCTATAGGATATGAGCTATTCCCAGGGGTCATTCATAGGCATGGACTTCCTCTGTTCCCAGGGGTGCTTGATCCCCACTCTGCCCTGGACCATGCCCCACCCTTGCCCCACTACTTCCTGCCTTTATTCTGCCCCAAGCCCCACCCCTACACTCTCCCTTTCCCCAAGCCCTTGCCCTGTCCAGACTCTTCCCGCTCCTGCCTGGACTCCACCCCTTCTCCCAAGCCTCCTATCACTTCCCCACCTCTTCCTGCCCCCCATGCCTCCCTCAAACCCCTTAGCGTCTCCTGCCCAATGCTGAACAGCTGATCGCAGTGGGTGGAAAACACTGGGGGGTGGGATCTGATCCACAGGGCTGCTGAGCACCCACTATTTTTACCATGGATGGTCCAGTCCCAGCGCACCCACAGAGTCAATGCCTATGGGGTCATTCACATCCCAGGTGGAGAAAACTGGGCTCTTGAACTTTTAGGCCCAAGCCCCTCAACAATGCAATTTTGTCAGAGGTTAGAGCCTCACTCACTCAGATTAACTGGTCAGAAGAAACCATTTATTCTGCATCTGTGGCTTTTGTGCCCCACAACTGTCAAGCCCATGCTTATAGCGCCACTCAGACAGCTTCGTGGCAGTGCATTGTGGGGCTAATCTAGGCAGCTATCCCATGATGCCTCCACTGCAAGCCAGAGGACAAGAGAAGAAATCTGCCCCACCAGCACTCCATGGGGCAATACTTCCTACTGGGACTTCCTATTGCTCAGACAGTGGGGAGGAAGGATGACAAGCCAAAAGAATTACATTATTAACATTTATTTCCCCTTTGTTTTCTCTATGTCATGCTGTGGTGCGGGGGGACCTGTGGTTTCAGAGGTAAGTGCTGTGTCAGTAACAACCTGGAAGCAGAGTCTGGATACAGGGAGAGCTATAGAGTGACTGGCCAGCTATTCAAAGGGCCTGAGCTACTGCTCTCATTGAGTTCAGCTGGAAATATTGGTGCTCAATACTTCAGGCCCTAATGCTTCACATGCTTTCAAGCCCAAAGCAGAACATATGCCATTTTCCCAGCTAAGCAGTAGCCTACCATTCTTTATTATTTGGCTACTCTGGATCCCTGACAGACATCCCTCATGCCTACTCCACTGGAGCATACGCCAAGGGGAGTATACTCTGATCAGTAGTACTGCACAGTGGACAAATCTGGGTGGGTTATGGTTCTTCAGAAGACCAGTAGTCAGATTTGGGGCACTGTAAAATCAAGACATTGTCATTCAGGCCCATTTTATCCAGCCCACAAAGTTCAACAGGATCCAGAGAATAGTTTCTGGGGGCCAACCTACATGGGTTTACATAATAGCTAATCACAAATGCCCCCTCTTTCTTTATGCCATAACCTAGCAGCTGGAATCAGGTGGGATGCTGGTGATGAAAGTCTCTTGCTCTGGATTTGATGCTGTTCCCAGACAAGTGAACGAGAGGTTTGCCACTCATTGCCTTCTGATGGGCCCAGCATTCTGCGAAACCTCCATGGATGTTCCCTCTGAAATCAATGGGAATTGTGGGTACTTGGTACCTCTCTGGCTTGGTCCCAGCGGGAATGGCACCAGACTCTCAATGGGTGTTGCTTTTTGCTGTCTGATGCTGTAGCAATGAGTTTTCATACCCCTCTCACTTTTCCAATATTTCTCTTCCACTGCATGTGATTCTTCCTCCCTGCTTACAGAAGATATTTGCAAACCTTTTAGCTTTGAGCTATATCAGCTGAATAGTGAAGCTGAAATGCTTCGCACCAATGCCAGTTTTTTCTCCTCTGTATTAATTGTCTCCGGAATCTCCCTGACCAATTGTCTGAGAGCATATTTTATAGCTGCACGTGACAGTAAGCAGCGTGAATATGCTAATCAACTCTAAACAGTGAGAGGAAGAGCAACACAAAGCCTGACTGCACAAGGCTTCAAAGAGCCAGTAGCCCAACCCAGAAAATCAGCTTTGTGTGTGCAAGGAGGGCAGCTTACTTTCCTCGTTCTGTCCTATGACACACGAGGAAGAGCCAGGGCCCAGCCTTGGTTTTTTCTATGGCCTCTCAAAACACACACACACACCTCTCACTGAGGAGGAGGATGGTTTTAGGGTTAAGGTGTTAGACTGGGACATCTGGTTCCAATTCTCATTTTCCCCATAGCCCTGCTGCATGACTTTGGCCAAGTCTTCTCATCCATCTGAGCCTCAATTATCCAGCTGCAAAGTGGGGACAACTGCACTGCCTTTTCTCCCACTCTGGCTCTATTTAGATGGCAAGCTGTTTGGGGCAAGGACTGCCTCTCAGTGTGCATCAACAGTGCCTAGCACAGCAGACTCCCAATCTTAAACTATGATGTCTATTGTGATAGATTAACAGGATGGATGAAATCAGATCCTTCCGTGATTCCAGACTTCACAGGATGAATTTGACCCTGTGTACTTTAAAGGGCATTGAGCTGGCAGTTGGCGTCATTTTAAATCATTTGTGATAGCTTGTTTTAGATACCCAGCCGAAGGCTGTGTTTCCTTATTGACATGTTTATCCTCCTTTGCACTGTCTTTATTGCACAGGCCACCAAGGGGATGCGGGAGCTGCTGAGAGCAGTCTGACTGCAGTGCTGGGCTAGTGAGATTGTTCTGTTTTTAGAAAATTGAATGCTATAGCAGTTGTTTTGAAAATATAAATTACAGGTTGAACCTCTCTAGTCCGGCACTCTCTGATCCAGGAATATCTGTAGTCTGGCATGATTTTAGTTAGTTGGATGTCCATTTATCAAGGGTGTGGCCAAGTGTCCTATAGTCCCATGAAGTTTGTTTACGGCCATCAGTCCTGGCTCAGCTTTCTGTGCTGTTATTTAGCTCTAATTTACCTTAGCTCTTCTAAGAGCTCAGTAAGCAGCAGAAGTGTCGGTAATGCTGATAAACAATATTGACCTCCCAGGGTCTGGCAAATGTTCTGGTTCGGCACTAGTCAGGTTCTGAGGGTGCCGGATTAGAGAGGTTCAGCCTGTACTAGTAAATTGCCAAATTATCAGTAATGGACTTCAAGAAGAAAGTAAAGAGCACTATGGGGATCCACTCTGCTCAGGATGGGGCACTAGGTGCTCTGATATGGCATCACAGGCCACAACTCCATCAGAGAAGAGAATGGAGCAGATCACACCTGTAAGCGCCCATGTATTAGTTCCCCCTAGTCAGCAATGAACACATTTCACTGCCTGACTGCCTTGCTTGCATTACCCAGTGTTTCCCTCTGGCTTTGCTTAATGCACTGAGATCTCAGATTCCTAAGTGGTCTGCAGCTACCAGTCATTTTTGCTCAATCTCTCTCTCATTATAGGCCAATTTCAACTTATAAATTCATTTATAAGTGAGTCCATTTGTGCAGACAGTGCCACTAGAGGCCCAGTACTGCATCCTCCCCGCCCCCATTAGGTGCACAGGGTGGATTAGAATTGTCTGTAGTCTATTGCCTGGATGAGGGTGGAGAGCAACTTAATATAGATACCCTGATGCAAGTAAGGAAAGACCCAAGTAGTATGTAGTTTTTAAACCACAGGTTCCTTCATTAATCGCCTTCTATTGGAAAATGAGGGAGCATATCAGGCAGTTTCGTATGAGTCAATGGCAGAAATTCCCACATCCCTGTGACTAACAGAGGTCAGAGTCACTCCTTTTTTTCTTTCAACTGAGGACAAGAGTCTCATTCGAGGAGCTGGAGATGAAAAGGAACGATGATATATATTGACGTGGAACCATTCTTTCCCATTTTTGGTGTGGTTGATGCAAGCCCTCAGGGGCTAGCTCAGAATTTGCTTATCTCATCCTGTCTTGCTCTTCCAGTCTAGACCTTCCTTTCACTGTAGAGTAGCCCTAGGGAGACTGTTCTCCTGGGACAGGAACATTTTGGAGTTTATACAGAAAGAAGGTTGAGAACAGACCGCTCCTAGTAGATGGCACTTCAAGGAGGAAGAGATTAAGAACAGAATACAGGGGAAAGCAACACAATGAGAAATAAGATTAGTTATCCCCCTTTCCCTAGGTGAATTTGTCCATTGCACTCCAAACCAAGGCCCTAAGTGTCTTAGAATGGGAGCCTGGATGGGGCTGGGCAATCCACCAATCAGCCCATCCAATGGGACGATCCAGTTCAGTGGATGGAGACCACCAAAGCTATGGCAGACCTGCCCCCTAGTATGGGGCAGGGGGTGCAAGACACCAAACCCAAACAGCAACCAAGTACTTGGGCAATTTTAAATACTAGATAAAGCCACATTTCTGACTAGAAATGGGCCATGATCTGTAAAGCACAGACCTGGATCTGAGCTTCCTCTATGTTCAGAGACAGTCACTTTCAGGATTTTACTTCAGATCCATCTCCACTTCTAGAGCTGGATGGCTCGGGACTGGGAATGAGATCTGGAACTCACTGGCTCTAGATAACCAGGTAACATGCAGTTCAGCCAGGTAGGGCGCTTAAGTTGCCACCATTAAGCAGGCTAGTAGAAATGCATTTTGGGGCTCAGTCCAAAGTATCCACAGCACATGAACCACCAACCCCAACTGATACTAATCAGACACCTCACCTTATTGACAGGCTCAGGGGGGTCAAATGGACCATGAAGACCAAACTCTTCTCTGGCCCCGGGAGTCAGGTTGAGGTACATTGGTGTGGTTGCCTTGGGAAGTTTGCACTGCTGGTGCAGGCACGCTGCACCTGCTCTCTGTAAATAGATACTGTCAATCTCCAGGGCTGTCAGCCTTTCACTAGGAATAAACTGACCTGAAAAAGAGAAAATAATCAAGATGAAAATAAAGAAGAAAAGATGCTCCCAGTGAGAGGCAGGGAAAACATGCTGTGGTGTGTGCTTGACAAGATCAAAGTAAGTGGCCACACACAGAAGGAAGCGATATGGCTTGAGCTGGGAGCCTTGTGGGACAGAACCATTAGTCATTGGCAAGAGGTAGCAAGGTGTCCCCAGCCCTTACACTGCTGTTTCAGGGTCCTCCTATCTGACTCAACATTTTTTTATGTTTACCATAAGATGGCACTGCACTGTCATATAGAAATCCTGCTGTTTCCAGCAGCCTTTTTAAACACCATTTTAGCACATCTGAAAATACCTTGAGTGCTTCTGTCACGTGAGTTTGTCTTTTCTCTTCCTGTTGGAGATGCATGGAAAGGACATTTTTCTTTTATGACTTATCCTTTTATGTTTAAACCCCTTGAATTACTGAATCTAATAGCTGAGTATTAAACAGTAGAATCAGAGATGAGAAAGAGGAAAAAAAAAAGAAAAAAAAAACCAACCACACAACAAAACTAGGTCAAATCTAGCTGATTCCCCTCTGCTAATAGCAGACTGTTTTCAACAATGTGTTTGCCCGTGTAGGACTGGGTGTGCCAGACAATGGAGTTTCTGCCATTTCTCTTGCCAGACTGCACCCCCATGGGCAACCGCTCCCAGTTTTCAGAGTAAGATTCCTTTGAACCATTTTATCCCATTATGCAGCACGATCAGGACTGTTTCCCCCCAAACATCAGCTGCAGAGCATCAAAAGGGTGAAATTTTCAACGCTGGCAGCAAGTAAAAAACAAGGTTGGAATGAAAACTCTTCTGCACAGTTAGAGTGGGAGCAATCCCATTATAAAAAGTATACATCGCTCATCCATTGATCTGAAAGTGTAACCACCACTGGGTGAATTTGAACTTGGGACCTCTAGAGCTCAGCGTAGGAGCCTCTACCATTTGAACTAAAAGGCAGCTCGCTCTCAGCCCAGGCTGCAGAGGTCTCTTGTTCTTATCTGTTGCTGTAAGTGGTCTAAGTGCTACTGCATCCGTCAGTGAACAGTACTAGGTGAGTGGGTTACAAAAGCACTTCACCAATACGAATGAACCCTGCTAACGACACTTTGTTAGAGCAGTCAAAGCCCAAAGTGTCAATAGCTATTTGAGTGCCTGTTCATAGGCAGAAACCAGAGCTGGGTTTGTACAGGGCTGTGAAAGATGGGCGTGGGCCAGTGGCACACGGGGGTGGGGCCAAGGCATGGCTTTTGGGGAGGAGTATGCCCTTAGCATTTTCAAAAGCCATCTAACTGCAGAATGGCTGTTCTGGCCAGGTGCTCCAAACTTAGCCCTTGCCTCCTGTCTCTGATTAGGCAGAGGAATTTCAAGCAGCAGCCCCTCAATGGTGGTGCGCCTTCAAAACAAGCTCCGGGCAGACTAGGATTCCCTTCACCACTGCCAACAAACAATTGAGTGTGGGTGTAAGGAGTTGGGACCCACTGCTACAGCACCTCCTGCAGGTCTCCTTGGGAATCAGCTCTTAAGCCTCAGAGTGCCTTCTGCTGGCTGGTGTGTCTCTCTCTCTCTCTCTCTCTGTTACCTGTCCTCTGAATGGTTCAGGCCTCATATCCCTTCCTGCCCACCATGCCCTTTCCTCCCAGTACTACCCTGCAGCAGTAAGCCTGCACTCTAGGGTCCTCCCTCCCAGGGAACCCCAGCCATCTCAGTGACCCACTACCAGTCTCCATCTAGCCCCTTACCTCAGGGACAAACTGCAGTCTGAAATGGCCGCTCATTGGCTTCTGCCTTCTGCTGCCCTGGCTGCCTCCCTGCAGCCCTAGTATCCTCAGGCCTTCCATCCTGGGAGTTTGCCTGGCCAGAGCTCCTGCCTGCCCTTTCCCAGAACTGCTCTGCCACAGGTGCCCTCACTAGCCTACCTGCAGCCAGGCTCTTCCTGCTCCACAGCTAGACCAAGAATGTCCACTTCCCCAGCCCAGGAGCTCTTATATATACAGCCCCAGCTGAGCCTAAATTGGCTGCTACCTGCCACAGGTGTGGGCTCCACAATCTCAGCCCTCTCTCAGGGTTGGGTTTAACCCTTGTTAGGCCAGCACGGGCAGCCACCCCCTCACACTGGGCAAGCAAGAGACAGAGCCTGCTTTTGCTAAGGGCTTGGGAGAGGCTGGCAAAGAAGGGGTGCACACAACATGCAGGGCTATGTCTACACTGGCAGGTTATTGCGCAAGTACGGCCGCTCTTGCGCAAGAATCCACAGAGCATCTACACTGCCTGCCTGCTCTTGCGCAAGGAAATTTACAGTACAGCGTGGTAAGAGAGGGCTCCTTGCGCAAGGGTTACGCTCTTTTCTAACAGGTGTAAGCCCTCTTGCGCAGGAGCTCTTGCGCAAGAGGGCAGTATGGATGCTCGGCAGGGATTTCTCGTGCAAGAGAGCCCTATGGCTAAAACGGCCATGATCGCTTTCTTGCGCAAGAGAGCGTCCACACTGCCATGGATGCTCTTGCGCAAAAGCACAGCACGCACATGGCAGTGTGGACGTGTTCTTGCGCAAGAGTTCTTGTGCAAGAAGCCACCAGTGTAGACATAGCCCAGGAGAAGAGGAAGTATGGCTGGAATAGGCTTGGGGAAGTCTGGCAGGACTGCTTCCAGCCATACCAGGGTTGCTCAGATCAAGGCAGCTTAGCAAGAGGTGGAGGCTGGTAAGAGAAACACTCACAGGAGCCAGCTGGACCCTCCTTACAGTGCTCAGTTTAGTTGTCAGCAGCAGGTAAGCTGCTATGTAGATCTAGTTTAGGGGACAAGGAAAGATGCATCCTATGGTCCCAGGCCCACTAGATACAAAATGTTAAAGCAACAGCTGGTGCTCCTGGAAGGTGCTGTATTAAGGGTGTCTTAGCACTTCACAGCCAGCCAGTGCTCAGCGCTTACCCCTGCCAGTCCTGTGGGGGCTCCAGGTGGCTCTGCGCACTGAGGAGCTCCCCTAGATTTCTGACTCCATGCTCTGCTCTCAGTCTAGCCCTGAGTTCTGAGCTTCTCAGGAGAGTCCCCAGGGCCCATCCTTATCTGCCCAGTACACCCCCTCTCCTTCTGAGCTTTGATCCAGGCATCATTCACCTTGTCTCTCCACATACCAGCTCCCCCCCACCAGCACATGCCAGGGAGGCACCAGTCCCTGGCATCACAGCGGCACTAGCACGCCCAGAATGCTTTTGTTGGTTTGGCATGTCTGGGCCACGGGCCTGACTTTGTAAAAGTCTGCATCTCCCTGCTGCTGACGGGCCGAGGGCTGCTCAGCGTCGCTTGTCTCCTGCCCCAGAGGGGTGTCTTGTTCCCCTGGGCCCCTCTCAGCTGACACATCTCATCAAGTGCTCAGCTATTGAAGCAGCCTCTCCGTGGTGCGCTGCACAGACTGTGTGTACATCTTAGCATGCTCAGTCGGCTCCCCGGCATGAATCTGGCAGCAATCAGACAGCACTGTCTGGCATGGCAAGGGGAGCACCCCAGCAGCACCCATGAGATGTTAACAGTCACCCCCATAAGCCTTCATGGAGCCAACTTGAGCCATATGCTGCTCTCAGAGGAGAGCTGAGGGCACAGGGCTAAGCCTCTGCCGACATCCTGGCATACTCGGAGCTCAGCACATGGGAGCTCTTGACGCAGCAGGCTCCTCCAGCATGGGGACAGCTAGCAGACAGCAATTCGTGTGCCTAGCAGGCTTTGCTCAGCCCTCCTTCTCCACCCCCCTCCTCCCCCGGCCCCTTGTCCTTTGGGGAATTGATGAACATTGTTACCTGGCTCCACATTCTCCTAGTACCTTCCAGTCTCAAACCTCAAAGCACTTAAACATTAGCTAATAAAGTCGCACAACATCCCTCTGTGCTATTGTCATTTAGTGATGGTATTGCAGTAGCACCGGGGAGCCTACAAAATGGCATACTCTGTTCTGTCCCCTGCTGGCCAAGGTGCCCTGCAGCACCCTGCCTCAGTTTGCCCTCGACAGAAATAAGCCACTCAGGCTTACATTCAGCAACCCCCCCATGCTTTGGGACATTTATTAACATGAAGCAAACCCAAATTAAGTCACACTGTTAAGGGGTGAGTCCCAATCCCAGGACGGACTCGCCCTGGCTCAGGGACAAATACAGCCCGCCAGCCTAATCCCAAAGTTTCCAGCCCTTTCCAAGGGCGTAGACAGCTTTCAGGCCTGGTTCCTAGGTAAGCCTCTCTCCAAGTCTTGGAGGCTGAATTGTGGTGGGGTGGGGAGGTAGGGGGACCTGGGACCTCCCACTCCACCGGGTCCCAACCCAGGGCCCTGATGGTGGTGAAAGTGTTCGCTGCCTGGTCAGCGGGGAGGCCTGCCGGAACACGCCAACCTCCCGGAGGTCAATCCTCCGCCCTGGGCGCCTTCCTACCTCTTCCCCCACTGTACGGGGTTCTCTGTGGGCTGCTTACCAGCTCTGACCCAGGCTGGCGCTCTCCTGCAGTCGCCGAGGCTGCAGCGGGGGCTACTCCCGGGGCATCTGGGGTTATGGGTGCTGCTCCTGGGTGGCTGCAGCAGCGGGCCTGGCTCCTGGGATGGCAGCGGTGGCAGGCACGGTGGCTGGGGCAGCTCAGGAGCTCCTCCCTGGACTCCTGCCCCTCCGGCTATTCCCCCTGACTGCCTACCTCCCCAGGCTTTTACCTGTGGCCTGACTCTCGAGCGTGCCCAGGGGGGCCCGTTCGGCCAGGGGAACTCCTCGGGCTTCAGTGCGGGCCGCGCCGCCCCGTCACACACACCCAAACTCTCTTCCTCCCCCAGCTTCCCACTGCACACAGGCCCTCCTCCCTGTGGCCTGTCTGGCTCCAAGCCTCTCTGCTGCTAGCTACAGTTATCAGCCCTTCCCAGGCTCTGCTCCAGCTTTCCCCATGGAGCCTGAGGGTAGCACAGGCCCCCTCTTGGGCCTGTATGCACCTTCCCCAAGTCACTGCCTCCTTCGTCAGCCTCCTCGGCCGCTCTTCTGTCTCTTTGTAAGGCCTAGCTGAAGGGTAACCAGGTGGGCCATGCTTTAAAGGGACAGTCCTGTATTTAAGGCCCCTGCAGGTGTCCCGACTTTTTCTTAAAAATGGGCAAATTGTCCCGTATTTTCTCTCTCCTCCCCACATCAGCAGTAGTGGATCCTGCTACTGGCCAGATCCCTCCTTGCTAGCCACCTGCCCATCAGCGGTGAGGGGGGGATCCTTTGGGCCAAGATGCAGCACACAAGGCCAGCCACTCCCACTGCTGGTCTGTCAGAGCAGCCTCCACTGCATGCTGGCTCTCGGCCCTGTCCGGTTTCTCTCCAGCACTGGCTGCATGCTACAGCAGCTGATGAGTGCAGGTAGGCACCAGGCAGTGTGGCCAGTTACATGTTGCCTCTGCTGCCCATCATCAGCCCTTTACATGCTCCCACTCCTGCTGTCTTCTCCCTGCTTTGCCCTTCCCCCACAGCCCCTCTGCTTCCCCATATTCTCTAGTGGGTGCATCCCGCTTGCAATGCTGTGCAGTGAATCAGCCCCTGTTGGAGCACTCAGCCCATCAACAGGCAGGTTGGCAGGCTCCTTCCTTCCCCTACTGCCTCTGGCTGGGCCAGTGCCCCAGGAAAATCCAAGACCCTCCAGCCTGGGGTACTGGCTAAGGAGCTGAACTCTATATGTGCCAAAGCCCCACACAGCATTGGCACAGGGAATCCTCTCTGCTCCTTGGCTAAGCTTTGGAGTGTGTGGGGGAAGTGATTTCCAGCCTGTTCATGCCCTGGGCCTTCAAGCTCAGCACTAGCCCCTGAGACAGGGGCTTAGCACCCTCTTCACCCACCTCCCTGCCCTGGGTCCTGGCCCCAGGGAGTGCAGGTCTGCTCTGTCTCTTGGCACACTCCCCTGCTAGGCCACTTCTCTAGCTTTCTTTGCTGAAGCCCCTGTAGTCAGGTTCCCTGGGCCCTGGTGCTCAGTGCATCCTTAGGGCTTAACCTCTTCTTGCCCATTCTGTAGCCAGGGGCTAGGAGGTGGCTGGGTTATGTAGGTGACCGGCAGCAGCCGGGAGGTGTTAGCTGCCTTTCGACACTGTGCAGGCCGGAATAGATAAGCTGCTTTCAGCCACTGGGTGGGTGGGGGGAGATGAGCTCTGCAAAGACTCAGGCCAGGTCATCTCTCCCCAACCCTCTCCCGAGGCTGGAAACAGCTCTCGTCCCTTCCCTCCTGTGCAGTGCTGAAAGGCTGCTGCTGGCCACATTCAGGTGTGAACCCTGGTGTGGGCAGTTCCTCAGCTGGGTATAAATTGGTGTGGGGCCATTAACTCCCACTGAGCTACATCAGAGTGTCTGGCCCAAAGTAATGGAGGTGCCTGACTTTACCACCAGGCAGCCCTGAAATAGTTTCCCTGTACCATACATGCCATGGACAGGACACTTGGTAGTCCGGGGCACATCATTTAGTGATGCACACTTGGGAAGAGCTGCCTAACTCCTGAGTACTGCACCCACCCCAAACTGATGCCAGTGAAGTCTTCATATCCCATGCCAAGTGGGTATCTGTGTATCAGTTTGACATTATAAACTGAGCAGAAACATCACTTAGCATCCAGATCAGGGGTGGGCAATAATTTTTTGCCAGGGGCCACTTTGAACATTTTTTAAGTGGCTCTGGGCCACACAGGAAGGGGCAGGGCATTGAGCAGAAGTGGGAGGGGCCAAGATATTTCTGGTTTCCCCACCCCCAGACAATGATTGGTTGTGGGGTGAGGGAGTGCCTTTGTCCCCACCCCAAGTTCCCCCAAGGTGCCCAGGGCCTGAGGGGCGGGAGAGCGCCCAAAGCCTTCTCCGCTCTGTCCCCGCCCTGAGAGCAGCGCATGGCGCTTCATAACACTGCGCGCTCCTGGCAGGGCGGGAGGAGGCTTTGCGCGCTCCCCCGCCCCCAGGCCAATTAAGGCTGGTGGGTGGGAGAGCACGTGAAGCTTCCTCCCGCCCTGCCAGGAGCACATAGCACTTTCAAGTGCCATGTGCTGCTCGCAGGGCGGGGGCAATATGGAGAAGGTTTTGGGCGCTCCCCCACCCCCAGGTCCTAACTGGCCTGGGGGTGGTGGAGCAGCAGGGCCTCCGTGGGCCAGATACAGCCCACCGAGGCCCTTTTGCCCACCCCTGATCAAGATAGACACAAAATTACAGTTGGTATATACAGTATCTGCAGTCCAGATTTATAAGGCAGGTACCCAATGTTGGCAAGTATCTCGCCTAGTTACAAGTGGTAAGTATTTTCAATAATTAATTGTTCTTTCCATTTTCCTGGCCCCCATTTCTTGGGATACAGGTCCCCTTCGATATGTTCCTTTCCCAGAGTCTCTCAGAATCACTTCTTTTTACTCAGTCATCCCATAATAATGGCCTAGTTACAGAGGTCACCAGAATCATCAGCAAACCCCTGTCACCAGGCTGACATTGAAATGAAGGTATTTCAGCATGTTTGGGAGTTTCACACAGGGCCTGATGCTGGCTACTTCGTGCTGTGAACAGGATCCCTGTAGTTATGTTTCATTTGTGTGGAATGAGCAAAAGGGGGAAAAAACAGTATAAAGAAAACAGCCTTGAGCAAAACAAACAAAAAGCAGGGCTCTAAGGAACTGACATACAAGCAGAGACAGAGTACTGTGATCGTAACCAACCCAGGCATTGAAGGCTTGTCATTGTCTTGCCTGTCAGGACTCTCAGACAGTGGAGTACAACTCAGGAGGATAGAGGATGGGGGGATTGACTGCAGAAGGAGAGAGACGGGTCATGGACAAAGCAGGACAGATGCATTAGTTTTTCTATGGGTTTCCTCCAGTGTGGGGTGTTTAAGGTGAGAAACCATCACCCAGCACAGAGTGTACCAGCACTTCTGCATCACACACTAGGGATGTGAACGACTAATCAAGTAGTCGACTATCAGATTAGCAAATGCTTATAGGATAGTCAACACAGTAGTCAACTAGTTGCTTCCCCCCCTTGCTGTCTCTATCAGATATAGGCAGCAAGGGGAGGGAAAGAAGAGAGGGCGTTTCAAAGTGGCAGCGCCGTGTGGAGCCTGGGGCCAGATGGGGTGTCCCCAGGCTGCATGCGGTGTTTCAGAGCAGAAGTGCCGCATGGAGCCCGGGATCAGCTGGGGACTCTCCCGCTGACCCCGGGCGCCGTGAGGCGCTGCTGCTTTAAAATGCCGTGTGGAGCCTGACGACTATTCGATTAGTCAATTAATCGAAATTTAACATCCCTATCACACACTGTGCTAAGGATCTTGTGCTGTGGTAGGATCCTTTACGGTTGTGTCTGTAACAAGCACTCCCCTAAAACTCCCCATTTTGGTAGCGCCCAGGTACGAGTCGGGCTAGAAGACACTGCCAGCCACCCCAGGCTAGATGAAGTGGGACAGCTGCACTCCTTCCAGCAGAGTTACCACCAAGGGGCAAGGGGTGTCCTAAGAAAGAATTCAGAGTAGATGTAGCGTTATGACCTCAGATTTTAGCTTCATCCTGGCATTGTTCAGCCTTCATCCGTCCTCTCTTCCACACCCTAGAGAAGTAACAGAAACTTCTGCAGCCTGCAGATCAGAACACTGCATCGGTTTATACTTGGTCACATCTGGAGAGTGTCCTTTGCAGGCATAAGGGCCACTTACCTGTCTTTCTAGTTCAGTGAAAATGGAGAGGTTATCGAATCTGACTGTGCCAGGTGGGCCACATAATATAGCCCCATAGGCATCTGACACCACTGTGCTCTTGGCTCCCCTGCAATAAGCAGGGGAAGTCGGCAAGATGCCACTTATGACATGAGCACTGGAAGTACCTTGGGATAGGTCTGTCATCTGAATCACAGCACTTCACATTGCTGCACTATCTTTCCTGAAGGACCTCCCCACACTCTGACACACAGTTTAGACTCAGCTCCCTTGGGAGGTGGCTAAGTATTTTTAGGTCAATTTTGCAGCAGTTGAAGCAGAAAGGTTAATGGGCCAAATCTGGACTTAGGGGTCTTTGGAAGTGTTATCTGAAATGACTTGCCCAAGGTCACACTGAATTAGTAGCAGAGCCAGGACCAGAACCCCTGACCCCTGCTCTCTACTCCCAGTTGCCTGGCCAAACAACTATACCCCACAGCCTGCCTTTTTCTCAAGGTGCATCTTATGGAACATGGACGCTAGGTGGCAGCACAGCAGCACATATCTCCTCCAGGAGTCCCACACTCCATCAATGCCTGTGTCAACTTCATTCCTCTCCATGATCATGCTCCCGTCCCCCTACAAATACCCACAGCATAACCACAGAGTGGCCTCAACGCACAGGGGGGGGGGCACAACTTTTAGCATTGGATGACACACACATACAATAGAATTCTTCACAAGAGGGGAATGCTCTAAACACTGCCTCAACATTAGTGCAAAATGAGGTAGCCCTGCCTTCCTCCCCTGCACTAGGGCTTTTACTTGTGTGAACTACAGAATTGCTGCAGTGACGTGGACTCTCTGAGGGTGTTCTAGTGGCTCTGCATAGAAGCATTCCTTCACAGAAATCCTCTGACGCTGACTATGTTAGGGGCTGGGTTGGGTTGGTTTTTTTCATAGTTGTTTTCAACCAGGGTCTGAAGCCACCATTTCAGAACGACTCTGCTTCAGATAAATTGAATGCTCAAGCCTTAAAGACTTGAGGTGAGTGAAGTATCTTTCATTGGACCAACTTCTGCTGGTGAGACACTTTGCTCACCCAGCAGTGGAACTCCATAAGGAAGAGTTGTCAGCAGCAGGGGATTGAAACTGAGGTGGCTGCTTGAAGGGACACCAGAGGTAAAAGACTCACTCCTACTGCAACCTCATTGGCCACTATCTATGGCTCAGCCATCAGTAGAGGGGAAAAAAAGACAGGACTATGCAACACTTAAAGACTAACAAGATGGTTTATTAGGTGATGAGCTTTCGTGGGCCAGACCCACTTCCTCAGATCAATATGTGGAAGAAAATTTTGTTTCAGCTAGACCAGACTAACACGGCTGCATCTCTATCACGATCAGTAGAGGGAGACAGAGTCACACTTGGGTTACTAACTATCTACTCAGAAGGGCTGTCCCCAGCTGGCTGCTGAAAAGGAGTGAAGTACAACTATGGCTACTAGTAACAAAAATCAGTTGCCCCTTCTGGGAAGCAAACCTGCTAGCCTCCCTGAAAGCAATCTTCTCAGTCCTCAAGAAACCAACGCTCAGTGCAAAAAGCTCTACAGCTGTTGCTCATAATTTGGTTATTAGTTAGGCTTATGGAGCACCTAGCTTTCTTAGTCTGGTGCTGTTTGGCTTGATATTTCTTGAACCAAACATTCTGTAACTAGAATTACCCATTTTTATTAATATACACTATAAAGCAGCTATGTTCACCACCCTCCCGAAGATTATCTGAATGACACCCTTGGATGCGTCACTCACAGTGATGGAAACCAGAACATGTATTGGAGAAATTTACAACGAACAGGAAAATTGGAGTTGGAATGGAAATTGAAATAAGCTTATATGTAGTGTAATCTGCCCCTGTACAGCATAATTCAGAATCTAGGACTCCCGCATCAAACACACACAAAATGCTAAGCTAGAAAAAGAACAGTTCAGTCTCATGAAGATGAAATGCCAATAAAACCAGCCATGCTAGAAGATGGGTAACAATTTAAATGCAGAAATGGGGATGGAAAGGATTTCTCAAGGCTCCAACAGTGACACAGAAAACTCCACACACAAAAATAACTGCTCTTGGTATGGATTTTGGGGACAGCATGATGGTACAGTCCTCAGGATGTTCTTGTAGTCTCACAGGTCAATAATCTGCATTTAACTACATCCCTTCAGTGTGTGATGAGCCATAACGCTTGCAAAACAGCTGCTCCATGCTGAAAAAATAATCAAGGAAGCCAAGAGAAGAGATGATAATTGACTGTACTAATGTGACAGTCGGGACATTGAGATATTGATCTGCTGCATTTTAACTGCTCAGTGAGAGCCTACAGTCTGCTTTCGGAATTATTCACTCCATCATTACCGAGACCACTGCAGATTTCTACATGCTGCAGGTCTCTTTCTGCCCTTCTCCCTCAACTAGAGAGCTTGAGGGCTACTAGTGTAGACCAACTCTCTGCATGTCACTTACATGCCTGCAGGTTCCCTTCACATCAAATCTGGAGGGATGGGGGCTGAGTCTTAGAGCACCAAGGGAAGCTACACTTTCCCACAGAATATTTACCCCAAGAATCTGTGTCATCCTCATTCCTTCCTCTCTCCCCCAGCAAAAGCCTTGATTCCTTTCTGACTATTGATCCCCATTCCCCCCCCCCCAGCACCCACATATTTATGAACCTTTTCACCTTTCTGACCTTTTACTGCTCTCCTGCCCTTCTTCCTGAGCATCTGCCCCTCCCCCATCCTCTGCTTCTGGACTGGGATCTGACAGGAGGTAAGTGGGTAACAGGGATGTGTCCAAGCATCATGCAGGTTTTATGGAGATGGGGACACAGGAACTCAGAAAAGATTTCCAACCTTTGCCCCAACTGCCAGCTGTCTGTCCCCACACTGATTCCCATCAAAAGCCTGGGAAAATGCCACATTGATTCCCATCAATGTGGCATTTTCCCAGGCTTTTGGTCAGTTTAGTCATCTTCCTCTGAACTCCTTCTAACTCTTGCAACAGTTTTTTGAGCTGGGATGCCCAGCACTGCGCACAGTACTGAGCAGAGATCTCCAGTAAGCTGTCCAAAGTGACACCTGGATCCCTTTCTCGCATTACTTCAGTTAATTTAGACCTTGGGCCACATGTTCATATTAGTTCAATTTTCCCCCTCTTAGATGCATTTATCGACATTAAACTGCATTTGACATCATGTTGCCCATTCACCTGGCTTGTTTACATCTATATGTTCCTCACCTTCTAGATTTAAGTAACCTAAATTGAGTACAAATTTCACTACCTCACATGCTCATCAGTCATGTACACCAACACCAGCCTTAGTAACCTAGACCCCCAACTCAAATCTCAAGGCTCCCACAGTGAGTCAGTTTTCATCTTGACAAAAAGCTATTTAATCCTGACTGTCTCTTAGCCAATTTTTGTTCCATGACAATACTTTGACTCTCATTCCATAATTCATTTAGCTTTATTGGTAGCCTCTTGTGCAGTACCTTGCCCAACACCTTTTGACTATCTCAGTTATGGCAACTGGTTCTCCTTTACCCACTGCTTTGACATGTTCAGATAATTCTATGAGATTATTGAGATGAATTTTTCCTTTGCAGAATCTGTTCTGAGCTTATTATTTTCAATCATTTCTACAAATCAGACAGGTACAGATGTAGGGTTACTGATTAATTCCCAGGACCACACTAAGAGCATGTCTATACTAGGAAATTATTTAATCACTCCCATTTAAGTGCTAGTGGTGTAATGGGCCCACTGATTCTTTTGCAGTCTTCCTGTTTCACACACACTTCAAGAGTCTAATTTGGTTTTACACCTTTAGCTTTTTGCGCTTCAAACCCCATTTTGATCCTTTTGATTTCCCTTCTATGTACTGCCTGCAATTGTGGAATCATGATTAGCAGGCTAAAAAAAGCCTTCCAGTGAGACTTCAAGAGTTTAATGTTTTTGGCTTCTCAAAAAGATGAAAGGTGACTTGATTTCAGTATATAAGTACCTTCACTAGGAGAAAATACTGGGTTACTAAAGGGCTCTTTGATCTAGAGGGAAAGGGCACAAGAAGAATCAGTGACTGGAAGTTAAAGCCAGACACCGTCAAGTTATAAAAAAGACTCACTTGTTTAACTGCATGAGAGGTTAAGCATTGGAATAAACTACCAAGGCAAGTGGGAGATGTTTCCAACTATTGGCATTTTTAGCTCAAAGCTGGATGCCTTTCTTGCAGACATGCTTCATCAGGCAAGTTATTGGGCTCAAAACAGAGGAAGCTGAGTGAAATTCTCTGTCTTCTGATATACGGGAGGTCAAACTAAATAATCTAATGGTCCTTTAAGATTTAAAATCCATGAATTCCAAGCCTGGATCCAACTGACACACATACTCACAAACAGCTGCTTCCGAGGTGTTATCCAAGTAGACACTGTCTGGTATTCTAAGGATTAGTGTAGAAATATGATCCCAGCATAGCGTCTAGCTATACTGAAACAGCAAGAATGTCCCTAACCAATACGACTTAACTTGTAATTAATCAAGCTTCATGGTGTCACTCTTATCATGGCCCCTGAATATCCAGCTGACAGCAGAAGGCAATTTCCTACTGCTTCTCACTCCGTTATTGGTACAGCTACATAGTCAACTCGTGTTTGTGCTTATTAGAACAAACCAACAGAACGAGTGATGATATAGTTCTTTCAGTCTTGCCTCTGAGTCAGCCCCTGGAGTGCCTTAGTGCCAGATTTCAAAGAGGGTGTGCGTGTCTTAGGCACAGTAAGTACAAACTGTAATGCCCATACCTAACACCAGCTGCCAAAGGCAGAATCGGAAGGGACATTAATTGTTTCCCAATGCTCTTCTCCCCACTAAAAGTGCCAGGAAGTCACCAAAAGCATTGTCTTTGGTGTCTAGGATATTAAGAAGCATAATAGGTCAGGACCTTAACTTTGTGTCCAGTAAAACATCACGGAAACCCTGGGCACTTGCCCACTAGGAAACGATTAAGAGGTGACTAACAAAACCATGTCACACTGCCCATGTTTCTGCTGGCAGAAGGGGAAAACTGTGCTGAAGATTTGAGCAAGCAACGTTTCTAAACCAGAGCTCCTGGGAGTCGGGCTTTGTGGCAACGGTAGACATTTGGTGTCTCATGCAGTGGTTTCCTGCTCCGCACGCTACTTTGTGCCCTGATGTTTGCACACACGTATGAGTGGCTGTGGTGGGGTTTTTTTTTTTTTGAAAGAGCCACTGCAGGCTTTATGAGACAGTCAGCCTGTTTGAAAGGTCACATGGGAAGATGGTCTTTCCCCCGAGAACCAGGTGTCACTAGTTTAGAGAGGCTGATTGGAAGTCTCAGTGATATGAAGAAACTAACATATTTTGTGACAACACCCATAGCAAGGAGACTAGGAGACAAGGCTGCATAGCTTTGATAGCAGCCTTCAACTTCCTGAAGGGAGGTTTCAAAGAGGATGGAGAGAGGCTGTTCTCAGTAGTGACAGATGGCAGAACAAAGAGCACTGGTCTCAAGTTACTGTGGGGGAGGCCTAGGTTGGATATTAGGAAAACTATTTCACCAGGAGGGTGGTGAAGTACTGGAAAGGGTTACCTATGGATGTGGTTGAATCTCCATCCCTAGAGGTTTTTATGTCCCAGCTTGACATGCCCTGGTTGGATTGATTTAGTTGGGGTTGTTCCTGCTTTTAGCAGGTGGCTGGACTCAATGACCTCCTGAGATTTCTTCCTACCCTATGAGCCCATGCATCCTGCAACTGCCATCTTGACATGCTGAGCTCTTAACTTATGTATTAAAGCAAGCTCAGATGTGGGCAAGACTTGGCTAGGAAAGTCGAAGAAGTATATGTGGCTCAAGAAGTAGCGCTTTCCCTTCTGAATGGACAGTGAGCCAAAGCTCTGCCTTTTCAACAGGACACACAGCTAAGGTCCTGACATCTTATGCCTTTTAATGACCTCCTGGTACTTTTAGCAGGGAGAAGAGCATTGACTGTGGTGTCAAGGCCAAACCTCAATACTGACCCCCCCCGAATTACATTCTCCTTCCCTAGATTTCCCCTAAAGTTCAGTTGGCTACAGTATTTACCTTCAGATCACTTTAAACAGGACTTGAAGTCAACCAGATACCTACTGCCCAGAAAAGGGGTGCACTACACAGTCTAGGCAGTGGCAACACCATGATTAGAAGCCCAGCCCCTGCACCCCCCAGCTAGGGAGTATTGGACTCCCGAGCCTTCCTTGAGGATTCCATCTTCATCGCCCTCCAGTGACGAGTAGCTGTCTGATCCACTGAAACCTCCACCCCCTCCATCTGCTGTAAAAGAGAAGGGCGTTTCAGTCTCTTTTCTCCCCTCCACATCCCGACGGCTGCTACAAGATGGAAGGGGTCTCCTCTGCACTATTCCAGGCCATCCCCTTGCCTCAATTTTCTGGGTCCTTCTCTAGATGTTGCTTAGCTCTCTGAGTCAACAGCCACACAGCTCTAGTGCCTGACTGTGCTGATACTCAGAGTTCTCACAAACAACAGGAGAAGTGCTGGAATTGACAAGGTTTTGAGCAACATCTCAGTTACCCACAAGGATCTAGGTCAGGGATTCTCAAACATTTTGGTGGGTGGCCCACCCCACTCAGTGCAGGCCACCAGCCAACCACCCATAATGACAAAATGAGTGGAGGAGGGGGTGGGAGTGTGGGTCTGGCCAGGAGGTTGGGCTCCAGAGCAGGATGAGGGTGGGAGATCTGGATGGGAGGTAGGGTGCTGGAGAAGGCTGAGATGGGGGTCCGGGTGGGAGGGAGGGTGCAGGAGCTGGCTGGGGGGTGAGGGAGGGAGGGTGCAGGAGCAGGGCGAGGGTCCAGGGTCCAGGCAAGAGAGGGTGCTGGGGGGGGGGGTTAGGGGTGCTGGGCCTGGGCATGAAGGGGATGTGGAGCACTTACCTGGCTCAGTGCCTCCCACCGGTCCCAGGCACTGCTCGCTACTGTTCCCTTTTGCCATGATTCCAGTCAATGGGAGCAGTGGGGAAAGCCTTGAGGCAAACTGTTTCCTGCGCTGCCATTCCCTCAGCCAGGGATCTCCCTACACGCCCCCATGGAGGTGTATACCCCCCCTGAATTTTCCCAACACCCCTCCCCCCCAGTTTTGTGAACTAGTTACATGCCAATTTAATGATTGTTTGGAAATCTGAATTGAAATTGAAACATTAATACACACTTTAAAAGCATATACACTGTATAAGATATGTGTATCTGAAAAAGTATAATAGATTTGAAAAGTATGAACATAGACTAGCTTCCTTATACAGCTGTTGTTTTTTATGACAATGTCAATGCATTCATTTTGGTGATGTTGGCCAACCTAATAATTTCAAATGATGATTTGTAAGCAAAGTCAACATGAGCTCTCCCTGACAGCTAGTGATCAGCTGGGGGCTGGGGGGAAAGGCTTCAGGACCAGATTGTATTTACATTCACACCTAATCTACCTAGGTATCCAGCAAACAGAGCTGTGTTGTCCAAGTGATAGATTTTGGCTGGGATTGTGTTACAAATCACTTGAATGTGGGGGGGAGGGGGGAATGAAATGTTGTTGTTCTTATTGTATGAGTAAAGGGCAGTAGAACTGTACTTAACCTGTACAGATTGAGGGCATCAAGAGAGAGGGTGGGGACAGGTGTTTTTGCTTGATGGTCTGTCTGAGTCACAAGTACTATTTGACCTGCCCCTCTCCACTGTTTAAAGACAGAGCTGATTAGGCTCCATATATAGTCTCTTGTTTTGTTAAGTGATCACTACAGCTGAAATCACTGATAATCAGGTCTAAGTGCTTAGTCCTGCTGTGGAGACAGTGTTCCTGTGGGTACAGTGTTTTTGTGTAAGAGACAGCCCAGACTGCACTAGCAGCCAAGTTCTCCCACTGAGAGGTCAGCTGAAATCACTGAGAGCTGGGTGGAACCTCAAGAGACCAACTCGCAGAGGTCACAGTGGTAGGTGGCAGCAGAAGGTGACGGCGCAGGGCCATTGGCAACAGAGTGATGGAATGAACGGTGGCACAACGAACAACAGTGGCCAGAGTGAACAGTGAGCAGCTGGAGGAACAAGCAAGGTGCCTTCCTGCCCCCCACCTGGGAGGCGTACTCAAGTGAAAGCACCTCTGAACTCTGAATCTCCACTGACCAAGGACAACACTGGTGAGTGGGGTGAGGTGGAGGGAAAAATGAGGGGCACGTTAAACAAACATTTATTTGTTGGACTATATTTTAGTGACTTTGCTCCAGAATGCCAGATTTGTGACAGGGAATGGAAACTTATATAAATGTGTTTCCTAGTAGGCCAAGATTTTTAAAATGCATTATTTGCCAAGGTTGTTCTCTCACATCGTTGCTATCTTGAGAGGTCATTATGTTGGGGAGTTTCTGTACTAAACATTTTTATTATTATAATTAATTTTTACATAAGAATGGTTATACGAGGTCGGACCAGTGGTCCATATAGCCCGGTATCCTGTCTTCCGACAGTGGTCAAGGCCAGGTGCTTCAGAGGGAATGAACAGAACAGGTAATCAAGTGATCCATCCCCTGTTGCCCATTCCCAGCTTCTGGCAACAGGCTAGGGACACTCAGAGCATGGTATCGCATCCCTCCCCATCCTCGCTAATAACCACTGATTAACCTATTCTCCAGGAATTTATCTAGTTCTTTTTTAAATCCTGTTATAGTTTTGGTCTTCACAGCATCCTCTGGCAAAGAGTTCCACGAGTTGACTTTATGTTGTGTGAAGAAGTACTTCCTTTTGTTTTTTAAAAACCTGCTTCCTATTAATTTCATTGGGTGACTGCTAGTTCTTGTGTTATGTGAAGGATTAAAAAACATTTCCTTATTCATTTTCTTCACATCACTCAAGATTTTATAGACCCCCTATCATTTTAAATCATGAGTTAAATCTAATAAAACATTTTTCAGTTTTTACTGTGGTGCCATACAGCCCATCGTCACCCTCACGGTCTCACCCCTCATCGGCCCTGACACCCTCCCCCTGTAAATTTTAACACCCCCCCCCCATTTCAATTCCTGGAGAAAACGCTGCCCCCCGCCAGGGGGAAGGGAGCATATGGAGCCACTTCAAGCCAGATCCACTCCCTCTCCCCACTGCAGTGGGAAGTTGGTTCTAGAGCTCCAGCCTTACTCAGGGGAGTGGCATAGGGCTGGAGCACCAACACAGGCTCCATGCTGCAGGGGGAGGGAAGGGCAAGCCCAGAGACTACAACCCACCTGCAAGACGGTTGCGGACCACTGATGCGAACCACACTTTGAGAACCACTGATTAAGAGAGCAGCTAGTGAAAGTGTCCAGGCTCTTGTTAATTTCAGGATTCAGTGTTTGGAAAGGTAATAAACAACTGGGAAGGCAGACCCTGGAGTGGACTCAAGAAGATGACACTGTAAGGCTTGCTTTGCAGTTGTAAAGGATACAGAACTGAGGAGAGAGGGATTAAACAGTGGTCCCCAACCTTTTGGGGCTGCCGCACGCCCGGGGGCGGGGCCAGCCCTGATCACTCGGCGGGCGCACATAAATGCCCTGGTGGGCACCATGGCACCCACAGGCACCGCGGTGGGGACCACTGGATTAAAAGAAAGCTTAGATTTTGAGGAAAAGGATGGGTTAACCTCCCACACATTCACTAGGGAAAACTTCTCAGAAACCCCTGCCACTTGGGCAAATGTTATTTTCCACCCTAGTCCTACACGTGCATAACTTTGATGCATGCTAGTAAACAACTACTATGTTCCCACTTCAAACGTGGTTGCATTTCACAGAAGGGTAAAGCAGTTCTTGTTTATACTTGTCTGTCAGATTCTCAGCTGTGGCCTACAAGCATGGTTCCGTTGACGTCAACAGAGCCATGGTGATTTACACAAACTGAGGATCTTGCCTACCATTTGTAGTATAATGTGCTTTCAGCACCTTCAGGTTGAAAAGTGCAATATAAAGTGTATATGACAGTGGCCAAGGGTCTGTACCATCTCAGCACCACAGCTAGTAGCAACACTGTTTCTGTGTCACAAAAGTGAAACAACATTTTGTCATGCTCAGTGTTTAGCATGAGGGGTACTTCTGCCAATATTAAATATATGGGGGTCTGGACTTAAGATTCCTGAGCCCATTCCCCACAACTGAAGAGAGCCCACAATGAAAGAATAGCTCAGCGGGGACAAGAAACTACTTTAGGGTGAAAGCAGCACAAGTTCCACTGATTGTTACGTTACCTCAGAACTCAAGGTGGGTGGGAGCAGACCGGCACTTACTACAAGCTCCAGGAGTGGTAACCACAGCCAGGCCGATCCTGCAGCATGAGGCCTTGGGCTTGTCACATGAAAGTCATATCTGGGTCCTGCAGCTTAGCAGGCCTGGGATGGAAGTTTCCATCCCTGCTGTACCCACCTTAGCATAGCATGGGACGCTGCAAGCCCAAACCGTAGCTGGGCTTTATCAGCTCTAGCTCGTGCCTTGAACTGGGAAACTACTAAGTGGTAAACAAGTTTGACATCAGTCTCAGCCCATAAGAGTGATAAGAATGGCGTTGAGCCAGGTACGTGCACACCCAGTAAACAACTGTAGAATAATTAGTGTAGGAAGCACCATGCCCATTGAGTCTCAACAGGAACCTAGACCTCAAAGGGTGTCCTGAATCCCCCTAGCTGGAGCCACGTCCACTGTGACCGGGTGTGAGGTAACCGGAATGGGACTCCCCACAGACCTGAAAGGGCATAAGCATTTCCAAGTGCCCGTTACATTTATATGCATTACTTTGCCTGTAGTGAGATTTGTATTACTTTGCAGTAGCTGTGTAACCATCTGGCAGTATTAAGCCTGTAATAGTAGTGATGTAGTGAGATTAATAAAAGCAACTATCTATCCCTAATCGACTCTGTATTGAAGCAAATCCACAACACTGTTGGGCCCTGCCCCTGTGAGTTGACAGGGCTCCATCCAATAAACAAGACCAGTGTCTCAGTGCTGGAGCCAGCTGCTGGCTGTTGTCCTGACCATAAGCTTATGACACTTCCCTAAAAGTTGAAGGAACTTTCCAGTAAAGGTAGTTTCACACATCTTGATACCACCTGGGTCAGTCAAGATTTCCCTGACTGACAGTGTGGCTTACCTCATCAACCAGCTGTGCCTCCAATTCCCTTTCCCAGTCACAGGTTGCCCAGTAGCTGGGAAGATGGCCAATTTAGTGCTCCATTCAAACCAGAAACTCCTTTTGCTCAGCAAACAGACATCCAAATACACCTCAAAGGCTTTTCACAAAGAAATCCATCACCGTTCCCTTAGGCTACAACCTGCTAGTCTAGGCCCCTGCATGACCCTTTTTCCTTACATTGGGTGGTTCCGACAGCTCCTTGCTGCATGACCATTTTCCCTCCTAGTTCTCTGGTTGCAAGGGTTTTCATGCCACCCATTGGTGGTGCTATAGGGAAGCTCATTCCTTCCCTCTGCTACAGGCCCAGGGACTCTGAACAGTAAATCAGCTGCCCAGCCCAAACCCTAAGCCACCTTGATTCCCTTTTTCCCAGGGCCACTTATTCCAGGATCAGTTGTACAACCATGCCTTCACCAGACTCCTTCCCCAGCCACTAATCAGCAGGGAATGAGGTAGAACCTGGTCACAGCCACTGAGAAAGTAGGCTGGTTTTATCCTGGTTCCCATTTCCCAGCAGGCCCTGCTTTTAGCCTACCAAAGGGAAATCAGACACAGGCGAGAGGTGGGGGCCTGAGCTCATCTCAAAGGCCCAGTTCACTCCGAGACACTGATCCTTGTCACATGCAGGCAAAACTCCCTCAGTATGTTATCATCATCTACCAAAACCCTGTTCTACTGCCCCAAATCTAAATCTCTCATTGTTCCCACGGAAGGTCACCAAGATACATGTCTGTAGAGAGACTCTGTCTGATCCCTTCTGTGGGGGACAGATCATAGATGGAAAAGACCTCTCAGGCCATCTGGCTCATAAGCGCCATTTCATTTTGGTATGGGCCCTTCCCCCTCTCACAAGAGCTTCTTGGATGCTGAGGATAGCATGCACAGCACAATGCAGGGGAAGACATTTTGACACAGCCTACTCGATATTCTTCCAGCTGGGGCTGGGGAACCTCAGATAATGGCAGGGATGGGGAACCTTTTTTGGGTGAGGGGCCACTGACTCAGAGAAAAATCAGTTGGTGGCCACACAAAAGTGAGAAGCAAAAAGAAAAAAACCCGCCTCACTGACATGACCCCTGACTGAGAAGCACAAGGACACTCCCCACATTCCCCTCACACACTACAGCCTATGGAGGCCCAAGAGAGTAGATTTTGTGGGTCTCCCAGGCTCTGGAGTGGGGCCCCAAATGAGGAATTCAGTGTGTGTGTGGGGAGGGGGAAGAGGCTGCTGGGAAATGGGCTTAGAGTGTTGGGTCTGTGTGGGAAGGAGGGTGCAGGAGTGGGTTGGCGCATCTGGGAGGGTGGTAGGGTGCAGGAGCAGAGTGCGGGTGCACGGTCTGGGTGGGTGCAGGCATAGAGGGGGGTGCAGGAGCTTCCTTCCTACCACCAGGCAGAGCTCATGGGTCAGATCCAGCCCCAGATTGCCTGACTCCAGGCCCCCCAACCCCTCAGAGGGGACCCGGCCCCGGCACTCCAGCCTCATGGGGAGGAATGTGGGAGGGACCGCAGTTCTGGAGTGGTAGCACTGGCTCTGTGATGCTTGGGAGGCCAGATCCAGGCAAGCTGGGGGCCACATCCAGCCCTCAGGCCATAGGCTCCCCACCCCTGGACTATGACTACATTGTTCTTCAGCACAATAGGGGTGTTAATTGCAGAGGGCATTAAAGTATTGCATTGTAACTGCCCCATACAGGTGTTGCTGGCACAAATTAAAAAGTACCTCGTTCATATTAGTATAGACCTCTTCTGTCATTAATGGTCTGAGGTAAGTAGGATGAAGTTCAAAAAGGACAAATGCAAAGGACTCCGTTAGGAAGGAACAATCAGTTGCACACATACAAAATGGGAACTGACTGTCTAGGAAGGAGTACTGTGGGCAAGGGATCTAGGGATCATAGTGGACCACAAGCTAAATATGAGTCAACAGTGTGACACTGTAGTAAAAAGGGCAAGCATCATTCTGGGATGTATTAACAGGAGTGTTGTGAGCAGTTCTGAAAAGTATCCACAAATTAGGGTATATCTAAACTGTTCCAATCTACAGGCCCTATGTCTGTGTGGCCTATCTTGGGACTTCATCAGGAAGCAATGTGCTGCGCAGCATTTTCTGGTGACAGGGCTGTCCTAAGAACATTTGGAAATACCCTCCAGTTGCTGTTTTGGATCCAATTCCAAACCAGAGAGTACTTCAAAGATTCTCCAATCCAAACTCCCTGAAAATTCAAGAGGCATACATCTGAAGGATTTTTTTCTCCAGGGTCCAATCTCCCCTTAGTGTTTATACAGGACAAATCACATGGACAGCTCTAATCAAATTATAACTAATGACATAGAGCTGGGAAGCTGCCCCAATAGTTGGGTGAGTTTCAAAATCATTTTTTTGGTAGAGATTCATCTTTAATTACTAGCCACAAAAGACTGGAAGTTTCAGAGAGGTAGCTGTGTTAGTCTGTAACTGAGTAAAGGACCAGAGTGTCTTTTCAGTTCGTTAGCAAGGCACAATAGAGATCCTATAGGGATACAAATATGAATACCCTTCATTCCCAGAAGTAAATTCAATTCTGGAAAGAAACTAGGTATTTAATACTTAGCATCCCATATTTGCTGGGTTACAGGCTGCTGTTTTCCTCATTTAATAGAATTTTACTAGTGCTATCTACCTCATGAGCATTTCACCCCATTTAAGTTGGGATTCCTAGACAATCTGTCCCACTTCCACATATGGTAAGTCATTTTATCACAAACAACTTAGCATTTTCCCTCATGCACTCCAGCGTGAACAACACTTTTAATTTTACCCCATAACACCAATTATCAAAGCGACACTGTGTGGCAGGAATAGATGCCACATTTCAAACTATTAGTGGGAAACAACTAATTACAGAAAAATGGCTAAAAATAAGAGAGCTCAGACTGAGTTAAAAATAGTTTTTCCTTCCGGTGACATAAATTTCTTATGCAAATAATAGGCTCAGTAAATTCAGGATGGAAATCTACCTGGCTAGGGAACCATAAATGATATCTGAAAATGAATAGCCTACATGAAATTTTACACACAATCTGTCTAGATGACATAAAATATTACACACAGTCTCTTGAATCATGCCTACTTATTGAAAGCAGTCTGGCTCCCCAGAATTTCGGAGTACAGGTTGTATCTTGCAGATATAGCATAAGGCTGTAGATCTAGATTACAAAGATGGGAATTCATCACTGACAGATATTTGTGGCCAGAATCTTATCTCCTTATTCCTACTGAGTAACAGAATTGGAAATAGCCTTCATCTGCCATTTTGGATCCAACCTGAAAGCCCCAGAGAGCACTTCTGTTCTGGGTACGCCAGTCTGAACACACTGAAAATTCCAGACATCATACCTTTTTCATGTTGAGTAGTGCTACATGAAGAGCCCCCCTGAAGTCAGTTGATCCACTTGTAGAGTGCTACTCCATTCAGCATGGGTAAGGGGATGAGGAACTGTGTGTGCTGAATACATAATAATCACGTATAAGAACTCAAAGGGTTCATTGGAACACTGCAAGTAACAACTCCAACACACACTGGTAAGATTCAGACTTATTACAAAAACCCTGTTCTAATCATACAACATAGAAGTTACTAAAATAAAGGTAGACACTGTCTGTTGGTGGAGGTGCTGCTGTCATGGATCATTACAACTTCCCCTTTGAGGTAAATAAGAATTTAAAACAATAATTAATGCTTTACTATTGCTCTGAGTCCTAGGCATGCAGTAGTCTGCCCTCCACACATGGTCTACCTATTGACTCCCATATTCACTCATGGTGTTCTCACTCATAGGTGGAGCTAGATTATCAGCAAATACAGGGCTCTTGCCCTCCAGGTTAGGCTTATGCATTGAGGACAGACCTGCTGTTGACAGCTGTAGAGGGCTGAGGTACCAAAGACACCCCAGAAATTCTTTGTCCACAACTGATCTCCGAAGGATTCTGCTGCAGTACCTCCAAATCCTCTTCTGCATTGGTCTGGGATGGCTACTGAGCACTTTCAGCAGTTGCCCTCCCCAGTCTTCCAGTGGGTCTGTGCGCCAGTTCTCAGTGCCCTACAGAAAGAGGCACTCTTGCTTTATATCAGCAATGATACATTATTTGTTTCCTTACCTATTTTTAAGGTCTGCACCAAAAAGGGGTGAGTTGGGGATTTTTTTTTTTTAAACTAGCTGGCTGTTTTTTCCAGGTATATAGCCATAGCTCATTTCCTTCCTGGATTGGCAAATCTTTTGGCATTCTGTGCCTGGCATACTTGCTTCCAGCTCATCTCTTGCTCCACCTTTTGGAACACTCTTCTCAGGTCACTGATACAAGACTTCATTGCATCACCCATCTCTGTCGGTACTGGAGGCCTTTGGTGGACAAACCAGTGCTGGAGCACACCCTGAAACGCTCCTCCCTCTGATGTAACTCCCCTCCTATGCCAACATAATAAAACCACCCCAACGAGAGGCGTAGGCCTTATGTCGGTATCGTTAGGGTGATGCCAGGTCTATGGAGACACTTCATTCCTTACATAGGCTGTGGGTTGTCATTCTTGTCAATTTCACTGCTCCAACAATGCTCCAGGCTCCTGAGCTGGGTTGTTGCTTAGCTGCTGCTTCAAGCTGTGCTGTCACCCAGCCTCCCTGCTGGGAGCCCTTATACCCCCAGGGTCCTGGCTCCCCACTTTCCATCAGGAATATGGTAACTGACCTCCTAGTCAAAGTTAAAAAGACCTGAATGGTTGCTTCCCTCAACCCTATTTCTGGCTAAGAGATGAGCAGCCCTGGGGGGACAGCCCTGATTCTCAGTCCTCCACACTGCCCTTCTTCAGTCAGTTGAAGAGCTCCTGCTGAGGACGCACACCCTGGGCAGAAGGAGGGATGAATACCCCAGACAGAAGGAGGGCAATGTGGACATCAGTCACTGCAGTAATGAATGCAGTGGCTGTAAGTTGACCTAATATAGCTCAACAGAGCCTCAGTGAAGATGCTACCTATGCCAATGGCTGTATGCTGGCATAAGTTAGGTCATCATAACTTTGTAGGGTAAATGAGGCTTTGGACTCTAAATATGGAATCAGTGAAACCCTGTCCCTTTTAAAACATAACCAACAATAACTGACACTATTGCAGTCTTCAGAGGGGTAGCCGAGTTAGTCTGTAACTGGAAAAACTTAAACAATGAATAGTCTAGCAGCACCTTAAAGACCAACGAAACATGCAGATGGTATCATGAGCTGTTGTGGGTACAACCCACTTCTTCAGATGAATGGAGCATTAAAAGTCCAGATCCAAAAATAAATAAGAGAAGGGGGGCGGAAAGGAAGGGAAGGGAAAAAAAAGGGCATTTGAGTGTTCAAGTTACAAGAAGCTGATAAGAACAATTTGCACCTTCTCTAAGTGCCCATTCTTTAGTTGGTTAAGTCATTAGGCTGTGGAAAGTAATGTGCTAGCCAGCCAATGTCTTTATTCATATCTCTATGATAGGAATCAAACTTGTAAATGAAGTTAAGTTCCAACCCTTCCCTGTGTATTTGGCTTGTGGAATTGGCCTGAAACAATATAATGACTTTGAGATCCATTAATGAGTGTCCGGGCAGGTTAAAGTATTCTCCAACAGGTTTCTGTGTGTTGCATTTTTGGATATCTGATTTGTGTCCATTAATTCTTTCCTGTAGTGACTGTCCAGTTTGGCCAATATTTATGGCCGATGGGCATTGCTGGCATAGATCACATTAGTGGATGTGCAGTTAAATGAGCCCCTGATGTAGTGGCTGATGTGGTTGGGTCCAGCGATGAAATCACTTGTGTAGATGTGTGGACAGAGTTGGCACCAGGGCTGACTGTAAGGGTGGGTTACCAGATGATTATGGTTGTGTGGTTACTGGAAAGAATTTGTTTGAGGTTAGGGAGTTATCTGTAGGAGAGGATTGGCCTTTCCCCCAAGGCCTGTGAGAGCGAGGGGTCATTTTCCAGGATAGGTTGCAATCTGTTCATTCTAAAACCGAGACTCCAGGGAACAAAAGTGAGATGGTGAAGTAGTATTTGGAAGACAGGAACCTAGGGACAGCTGTAGAGCAGGGTCTTTTGTAAGCTTGGGTCCCAGAACACTGAAATCCTAGTTAGGCCCACACTGTGCTACCAGTCATGGCTCTGTGGCTCACATGCATGGAATGAGATTGCTTCTGCAGCTCTCCATTTGTAGCAATTGAGGAGGGCGAAGGAAAGTGCTAAGTGACCATCTACGAGGCTGCTGAGCAAAGGTGTCGATTTATTAGAGTAAGTTGCTTTTATAAACCCAACAGCAATTTAATAACAATCTTGTTTTAAAAGATGATATATCTTGAGTGCACTGCTTATTGTCCTGAGATTTAATACTGGAAGTAGCCACTAAGCAATGTAGGAAAGATTGTCTACAAGACAAAGGAACTCAGAGGAAGAAAATCATTGGGATCAGGGTAGCTTGATCATGCGTACATGTAACTTTCTTCTACTTTTAGTATATCAAATGAAAATAAAACTGTGGGTCAGACCTTATTTGCCTTATTAATTCAGCTGGGTATAAGCCACACAACAGAGGGGGGAAATCAATCCAACTGGCTTAAACAAAACAATTATATATAGGCACATAGTCAGAATAAAAGCAATTAGCATGCAAGATATTAAGAACCTATCCCATCTTAAAAAGTCGGTGGTCCATAAATAGAGATGCACGAAGGATAGATTAGAAACAAAAATCTCAACCTCTTCTGCCATCAGTTCTCAAGTTAATTATCTGATAATCACCATAGCGTACATTTGCAAAACAAACACCCCATGCACATTTAAATCTGCATGTAAATAGAGTAAGAGTTAATTAACGTAACCATCAAATACCCTGTGATGCGAGCACTCCAGTGACTCTACTCCCCATTAACTCAGAGAGTCTATTAGAACTTTGTGTTCAGCTCCCTGATTGAGCTACTCAGGGCTGTACGGTTAGCAGCAAAGCACATCATAACAAACAGGGCAGCAAGCTGGCCAGTGATCAGGAGTCCCAAGCAACGTTAGGCCCTGATTCAGTGAAGCATTTAAGCTCTTGCTTAGGTCCATCCCTATTGAGCAAAGCACTTGGCACATATAGAAGTCACCTGCTTAAGTGCTTTCTTGAATAGGTGTAGACATAAGTGCTTAAGTATTTTGCAGAAATGGAGGCTAGAGACTCCTCGTTTTATATTAAAGCAATTAATTACCAGATAAACCACTTCTTCTTACATTCATTTTAGATGCAACAGAGAGAGAGAGAGAGAGAGAGAGAGATTCCATTTGGTTCTCCCTCTTATGGCAGAACTTTTCTTCCTGTGACTTTCTTTTAAGGTCTTCTCTAGAGAGGGGGAAGGGATTTCTAGGCTCTTTTTGTAAGTGCCATTGACTTGTGAGTTTTTGGCAAGTCATGGGGTCTTTATTTCCCCATCTGAAAAATGGGGATAATATTAATCTACCCCACCAGCGTATTGTGCAACTAAACATCAGTTTGCAAAGCACCTTCAGCTCTTAAATGGAAGGTGCTATAGAAAAGCAAAATATAATTGTCCCAGACCTTAATCTTGTCTAGTGACCCCCACACTAGGATTCCTTACTTTACTCACATAGGGTTCACATTCAAATGAAGCCTTTCAGAAAGGGAGACGGGGAGCGGATTCACCACTGCCTTACACCTTGTGTAGTTATTTATCCAAACAAATCCTGTGCAACGTAGATGTAAAATGCTACCCCCCCTTACACAACAATTCACAGTACTGAACGTTGCACAACATTGCATGCCACTCTAAAAAGGAATTGTAGCCTAGTTCTAGCTCAGAGCCTCTCACAATGTAGAGTGTGATACAAATAGCTGGCGAAGTTGTCTAATACCCATCTGTTCTGTCTGCAAACAACTTGGATCTTTGCCTAAACAAAAATTTCAAGAAGGGTTCACCAGCCTACCCTCAGATATGTGGCTGAAGCTTATCATACCCTCAGAGCCCTGCAGCTAGATTTTTATCTGGCTAGACATGACAAAACCAGTCTGATGTGGCAGCAAACATGACAGTACCCCCGGAAGACTGTGGGGGAATTCACAGAAATGCACACAGACTTCCAGCAACCCCGCACAGCAGTTTTCACCTTGCTTACATTGCTAGTTGAGTTCTAGGCTCCCTTCAGCCTGCAGTGAAGTGACCTAATTATAAGAAGACTGCACCAGCCAGCCTTCTGCCTAGACTTGGATGGGTAGGAGATCCCAAATATCAAAATAGTATACACTGAGCAAAAGGCACAAGACTGCCACTTGATGAGCCCTCTACCGTTGAGGGCAAGGACAAGACAGCACCAGATGTATGCACTCTCGCTTTTACCGGCGCATTAGAATACACCGTTCTTACTAAGCTTAACAATCTATGAACCGTCCATTGGCAGAAGCTGACTCTACAGCATGTCCCTACTAATCCTAGGCAAAGCATCTCAAAGGTTTATGTAAAACCAAAGCTGCGTCCCAAGTTCCCAGTGTATTTATCAGTTAGAAACAGAAGGGGAAAGTGTTCTAGGTTGGGGACTAGCACATCCTACAGGCATCTCAGCTTCAGGACAGGCAGAGTTGACCACTCAGTGACATAGGGCACTTGTCTTTGGGGAGAATCCGAACCACATCAGGATAGCCCTGAGTACCAGAACTATGCAGGCAAGGCCCTGGTTCATGGAGTGGCTGGCATCCCCTCTCTGCCTGTGATTCCCACGGCTGTTGCCAGCAACAAGGGGGAAATCACGTTCTTTAGCCAGCTCCTACCAGCTAATCCATCCCACTGGAGCCAGGTTGAAATAGTATTGTGCAGTGTTCACTCTCAGAGCCAGAAAAGATGCATTGCCTCCCTCTGCTTCCATGTTGCCGCACATACCAGTATCTGCATAATCAAACCTAAGGCAACAGGACAGGAAGCTCTGAGATCCCCCTTTGGCACAATGGGATTGACTTGGTGCATAGGAGTGATTTTTCAAAATCAGGGGATTCTTGCTACACAGCCCATGCTGATGCCAATGACAGCTACGCAGCAGAGTTTCTATCATTTTAGACCTTCAGTAATCCCTCGCTGCATTTCCTGCCTCTCCTAACATTATCTGACTGACGTATACATCCCACTCCATTAAGTCCATCAGCCAGTGGCTGGATGGTATCTGGCTGACATCCGTCTGCAATTGAAAATGGGCATTTGCCTCAGATCAAAGCAGCAGAAGTGGGAACACAAATTAGAATCTCACAGTCTCTCTCTCTCTCTCTCTCTCTCTCTCTCTCTCCAATTTCATTGCCCCAGAGTGTCTCACTCATTACCAGAGAAATGAAAAGTCTTACACTTTAGCCTGTCGCTGCCTTTTATCCTCTGGCCCTGGCGTGAGGCATTCTTGCCATGTTTCACGCTGATTGGTCATGGCCCTTCCCTTTCCAATTTGATAGCACGTCTCTCGTTGGTATTACCGCCACATAAGGAGGACACAAAGAGTTGATGCCCCGGTATTTTTCATACCGATTTTGGAATTCACTGATTCATTCCTGTGAGCTTTTTAAGAAATAATAAAACTTTTTTCCCCCTGCCTGTCAGGTTTCATGCTCTGTTGAGAAGTCCTGGAAATGACAGTACCCCCTTGATCTGCAGAAGTGGTGCAGCAAAGACAGTGCTGACCCCTTTCCCACACAGGACTTGATGGCGTGAATTCAATCTCTTGGGTTCTTGGCATCTCTTGTGGGGTAAGTGCTGACAAGAGCCGGAGGCTAATTCCAGATACGGTGCTTGTACATAAGGAATCCTGTTCCCTAAAAATTGGACAGAATCCCACCAAATTCATTTTACAGGCCACTGTACAGCTATCAGATAGTAACAAATATTCACTACCACCCTGAACTGCCTCTGAATACTTGGTGATCTCTTCTGCCTTCCCTGCCTGTGTATGTTTGTGTGGGGCAAAATAGAACCCAAGAAGCATTTTTCCTTCATCCTTTATAATAGATATGGGATTGCTCTTTTTCATTTGCAAACTTCTGAATTGAATGTGGTGTTCATGAAATTGAGGGACTATCAAAACCCTGGCCAAATCAGGGTCCCTCATGCAGCTCCCTCAATGCACTGCAACCCTGAATTGCCACAAGTGCTGCCAGAAACTGGGAATGGGTAACACTTGATGATTCCCTGTTCGGTTCGGGGCATCTGGCATTAGCCACAGTTGGAAGACAGGATCCTGGGCTAGATGGAACATTGGGCTGACCCAGCACATCTGTTCGTATGCTACCCCAGGCCATAGCCTTCACTCAGCTGTGCCAATGCTTCTCAATAACTCCCACCAATCCAGGCCTGAGAATAATCACCACCCAGCTTCGTCAAATGGACATCAGTCCAAACTTACAGTGTTCTCTACCATTCCAATCCTACCAAACTGTGCCAACCAAAATACCAGGCTAGCTGTGAGATGTTTGCAAATGAAAAGATAAGGGGCAGAGCACTAACCTCACTTCAGGTGAAGGGAAGTCTCCAAGGGTACGTCTACACTGTACGCTTATTTTGGAATAGAGCATCCACACTGCAGGGAAGCCTCAAAATTAGTCCAAGGCAGGCTCCCCTACCATGGACGCGCTACCTTGATTTAGAGCCCCAGGAAGCACTGGGGAGAAATGATTTAGAACAGCTAGTAAGGAGCTATTTTGAAATAGCAGCAGTGGAGTGTCCACACTGCAGCTATTTCGAAATATCTGTTTCAGAGGAGTTATTCTTTGTGACATGAGGTTTAGAGAAGTCAGAAGAAGCCGCCCGCTATTTCAATGTTATTCCAAAATAACGCACTGTAGATGCACCCCAAGGGTGAGAGGAGAATGGATAAGGCCTGTTGGGCCAGGTACCCCTCCCCAAAATACTTTTCTTTTCAGAGCCTCTCCAGCCCAAAACCTGCTTTTACAGTAGGAACATGCCCATTGCCAGTTATGAAAAGACACTTGCATTGTTTTCAGTAACGTTGCAAAATGGAGGCGAATGTTTGGCAATTGTATTGCTCGCCAGCATGCTCATCATGCCAGGGCTCCCTTGGGAAGGAGCTGGTTCTGTCTGGAAAGGACCTTTCCCTGCTACATACAGTCAGTTATACATGCATACCTCTCCCCGGCAATGCATATGACAAGGTGTAAAGTGACCATCTGAAGTTGTGCAACGTATAAATAGATGCTTGTCCACAAACTTCTCATTTGTGGTTTTGAGTTCACTGTTCGAATTGCAGAAGCTTGTGCTGTCTGGGCCTCAGGGTTGCTTTCCTGTTTGCATGTGTCACACGTAGGCTGGTCTCACAGAGGTTCCCAGCGCGAAACACAAAGTGGGGGATTTTAGAATTTATTCAGGTAGTAAGCGTTAGTCTAGACAGGCAGGGAGGGGATGTTTCTAGTAGCTGGGCCATATGGCATAGGGCAGTGGGAGCCTTTTCTGGTTTGAGTTCATCACTCTCCCAGCACTGGAAGTCTTCTCAATCACAAACAACAGCAACAACCTCTGACTTTGTTTATTAAAGAATCTGAACTCTCCTCATGACAACGTTAAATCGCCTGCCTAGCTGTTAAACCAATGCCTGGTCAATAGGCCATGTCCTGCTCCCACTGAGGTCAATGAGAGTTTTGCTACTGAGCTCAGTGAGATCAGGTCAGGATTTGGCCTAAGAGCCAAAAGCTAATGCAGTGCCCCGTTACCACAGGGAGAGAGGCAAATGGGAAAGAGAACATCACTGCACAAGTGTGCTAAGCCAGAGTTTTTCATGGCACCGGTCCCTGAGATCTCCCTGACACACTTTAGGAAGACTAGTATCACAAAGCTGGAGAAGTACTGTGTTAACCCATGCACACTGCCACTTGGCTGGATGGTGCAAGGGAGGACAAAGATAATTGGGCAACTCCTTACAAAGCAAGCAGGTGATGAAAGCTCAAATCGGATTCTCAGACTGGATGGGAAATACCAGAAAAACATCCCTTCTTTGACTCTGCCAGTGTGCCCTACCTGATCTGTTGGAACACAGGAGGCTAGAAGCTGCTCCAAATGCACCCATCATTTGGGTGCTGCCAAACCCTGTATTCTCTACCAGTGAACCACAAGGGTGACTAGGAACTGCAGCAGCATTTCTTGTTGGACCAATAGAAACTGGCATGCCTGCACCAGTGCTGCTTTCAGGGCAGGGCTGGAGAACTAGCAGCTGGAAGAGAGCCTAGGCCTTTTGCTAAAAGGGGGAGCCCAGCATCCTGGGAGGGCAAGCTAGGAGAGCTTGCTGTGGGGAGAGAGGATGAAGAGCTGTAGGTCACTATTCATAAGGCTTTAGCAACATCAGAGGGGCCAGAGACAAAAATGCCCCTTTCTCTCAGTTTTCCAGAGACCGATGCCCGTGTGTGCGGAAGCGTCATAACGCTCCTGTCATGACCATGAGGATTAGCCAGTAGCCTGGGGACTAAGAGGTTAACTATGTCCCTTAACTAATCAGGTAGAGGGCAGCCAATAGAAATGTAGATAGGAATTTCAAACTGGGACAAAGGAATTGTTTTTTCCCTCCTTTGTCCCTGGGCAGTTTCTCTTCAGCTACTGAGGCGGACAGACAAAATGTCTCGCTCCAAGAAAAGTTTCTTCACTATCTGTAAGTAGGGTAAAGTTTAGATAAATTCATTAGGTTTTATTGTTGTATGGTTTGGGAATGGGAATCTAATGTCTGTGCATTTAAAAATGGGTTTTCCTCTTCTTTGTAACTAAGCTCTTGGCCCATGGGGGATCCGCCCCATGAGTATATTAATTGGTGACTTTTCCGTCTAGTCATTATGCTTATAACAGGAGTATTGTGGTGATAATAAAAGTTCTCTTTCCTTTTTATCAACCTGGTATTGGTTAATTTTTGTGTCCTGGTGTTACTTTAGAGTTGAGATTTCCCAAGTGATCTCTTCCCTGGTTTTCTAATCATTACTTGGGTGGTGGCAGCAGATTTGTATCCCCAAAATCTAGGTTTTTAAGATGGGGGGGGATGTTTTATACCAAAGCCTGGAAAGATAAGGTTTTGGGGTTCTTTTGCGGGACCCCACTTCAGCATTTATCATGCCAGAGTGGGGATTAGGCCTTGACAGCTCCCATTGGGATTTCTTTGCCACAGACACCTGCTTTTTGTTCACCACAGAGAGAAAGGTTTGCAGGGAGTGACCAGAGCTCTGTGTTACCAGTTTCCAGAAATGACCTCTCCCTGCTCAGAAGCACATCTCACCCCTCTCTGCTGACGCAGATGCAACGGGGCCCCCGCCCGGAGGCAAAACAAGATGTCAGCAAGCTTGCAAGGGGGAAGTGACAAAGGTGAAGTAGGTTCTTTCCAATTCTCCTCCAGCAGCAGGGAAGAAGGGATCAGTGCTTGTGAGGAGTTGGAGTCTCAGGAAAGAATCTGTTTGCCTTGGTCTGCCGAGGTCTAATACACCGAAGGACACCCTGAATGACAGACCAGCAGGGATGGAGGAAACCACGGTTGAAGTCTGAGCAAGATCAAAACAAACCCCAGATCATGACCTTGTTTGTGACACTTGGCCTGCAATTACAAACATGTCATCACAGGAAGAAAACCAACCTCTATTTCAAAATACCCTGCAAGCTTATGGGAAGGAACCAAGTGACCATACCTGAGCTGGGACAGGCCCAGAGGGTCACACGACAAGGTGAGAAATAGATGAACCCTGGCCTGTCTGTTTCTGAGAAGTACCTGAAATTTCAGCAGCTTTCCCAAAAGGCCAGCATCTGGCACTACCATGGAATCACACTGGTGATGTTTCCACTGTTTTCTGCATATGGCAGCAGTGCTGGTTCTAGCCCATTCAGTTTCCTAAGCAGGAATAGAATTCCACACCCCTCCCCCGATGCTAAAAGAGGGACGTTCTTATAATAAAAAGCAAACGAGGGGAGGGAGGCTCTTGAGCTGCTCAGGGCCCTAAGCAATTGTTTAATTTGCTTATTTCTAGTGCTGGCTCTGTATGGCAGGGCAGCAAATACAGAACCAGCAGCTTGAGGATGCACCACGTGCCTGCAAAACTCATCAGTGTCAAGCAGCACCCAGGGCAGCCTATGGTGAATGCATGGCCCACCCATCTACCGCCTCAGCACAGCCCCCAGCTTTGCAGTGCCCCAGAGCTCCTTGCTAAAGATTCACCGGGATGGCACCTGATGTTAAAGCTGATCTCGGTGGTGGCATTTCTTCTTCTCTCCAGAGCCACTAGCAACTGTCTGCAGCAATGGAATGCAGCCTGCAAATCGCTAGCTAATGTCAGGGCTGTCATCTGAAGGGCCGAGCCTGCCTGTCTGATCCAAACTGGCTCTCTCCTTCCCACCACCATTTTCAGCTCGCTTCCTCGGACATCTAACTCCTCTTGCTGGAAAAAGAACTTGGAAAACAGGGAACTGCTCTCTGAAGAAAGCCTTCCCTTGAGCTCTTCCTTTTTGTACCGATGGGCAAGTCTAGTGATACCCACACACTTGTCCTCTTGCTCTGATGAGGTTATTTCTACAGCAGCTTCCACATACCTGAGAGCTGACTGATTTCTTCTGGCTGCGCTGTCCATTGCCCTCCAACAGCTTCCCCTTGTTATGCTGTTTTATGGCATAAAAGGCAGTAGATCTGCCCACCATGTTACATCCCTAGCACAGGGTGGGACACAAAAGCATGGAGGGGCCGAAGCACTATTACACTCTGGTTATTTTTTATTGCTGCAATGTTCCTGGGGAGCAGGTGCAGCTAAGCACGTTAGAGAAGCCCCAAGACTAATCTAAGTTACACCAGGGGTCAGAGGAGAGGGAGGCATAAAGTTGGATCCCCCACCCCCATTTCCATTCCTGTGCTAAGCAGGATTCCGGCAGCTCTCTGTCTCTGTCCTTCTCACACATTGCTGAGTGAACTGGTCTCTTTACAAAAAGGAAAGTTTTGGAGTGTTTTAGGAGTGATAAAAGTCAGTTCACTCATGGAAGAAAAATCACATTTGTGAAAACAAAGTCAAAGGTTTAGCTGAGACTCAGCGAAGCCAGGAAATTCAAAACAACATGTTGTGCTTCCCTAGCCCCATCTGACCAAGGCTCTCAGAGCACTTTAAAAGCTTTAATTAAGCCTCCCAAGCTGTGTATGAAGGAAGTGCTGTAAGGGTCAGCCTGGAGCTAGTCAGGCAAAGATGGGGCAGCAATAAGAAGAGAATTAATTCCTGCCACTGGAATAAATGTTGACAAGGTGCAATCGCCTTTATTTTAGCAAATTCCAAAACATTTTAAACAAACGGGATGACAGCAAAGAAGCCCACCTGGCCAGGATGTGGAATTCTGGACGTGATGTTAGGATCAGTGTTAAAATACTGGTAAGAATGCAGCTTAACTGGGTGGTCACTGGGCCCCTAACACCCTCACATCTCTCCCATTCAGAAACTGGAGACCAGTGCCTATTTATCTAAAAAATAGGAATTAGCACATCTAGCAGCCAAAGATAGTGCAAATTGTGATGAGGAGTTTGGGAAGTGGACACGCTGAAGAACTGGGCTTTAATCTCACCCCCCCACCCCCCACACACAATTCATGGCACAAATCAGAGAGCAAAGTGTGTCAATTGAGACCAACTGGATCTGGATTGGAGCCAGCAACCTAGAGGAAAAAAGGCTCGGTGTTCCATTAGCACCAGTCCCCTGTGCCAGCCTGTCTTTATTTGGTTTTAAGGTTGATTTGAGGGTATGGTTTGAAAAATGTCCTTGTAAGGCAAATAGAATAAAACCCCTATTAGTTCTTATTAAAACTGAATGAACAGTAACTGCAGGGAATCAGGGTGAAGGTGGTCTTGCAAGCTAGAGAAATCAGTGACCATGTACACAAGAGTAGTGTTCCAGGCTCATGGTTCTGGGGGTTTGTCTGGCCATTCAGTGTGCAGGGCATACAGAGATTCTCTGTATTTAGGTTAGAACCACTGGGATCTTACTTTCTTGTGCTTCAGGGCTCTGAGGCACGCCTGACTGGCTCTGAATGCTGCTGTCCAAAGGACCGGTGTAGCCCGGTGGGAGAAGCTCTGGGGTAGCAGACATTAAATCACAGTTGAAATGCTGCCAGCACAGCTCCAGAATCCCCTGACTTCCCACTTAGGTATTAGTTATGTGCCCAGCTCTTTGCAAACCCAGGCAGCCCCTGCCCTAAGCAGCTTACAGGCGAGTGTGGACACATGCAGTACCTTGCATTGAAAGAACTGGAGATTAATTTTGCCAAAGTCATTGCTGAAAGGTGCTGCATCATCCCAACCCTCCTGCCAGCCCCGGGGAGTTAGATACAGCTTTCTCCACAGTCAGCCAAGGAAGAGGATGGAAACAGAAAGACTGCACATCAAAGCGATTACATGAATGACACTGAGCTAACTTAGCATCTGCTATTTGCTTCTGTGATCCCCCAGTTCTGTACAACTCCCTTGCTGGGAAAATAAAACCTCCTTTCCTTGGACACCTTCACAAGCTACTCTGTGTTTTCCCCATAGACTTCTTTTCAGTCTCAGCCAGCCCGCCCCTAACACAGAGCTTATCAGCTCTGTTCCAGGCCATAGCTGGTACATCTGGAGGGTTAATTAACAGTTGGGGCAGGATTCTCAGGTCATGTTTTTCACTGAGCGGCTTGTAATAGAGGGCATTGGACAGAGGTGTTCTGGCAAGGTTGAGGGTGGGCATAGGCTAGGAAACAAAGGGACTTCTAATATTTATGTTTTGGAGTGCATTTAATGCAGTAGATGGGCAGGGTTGGAGCGTTCTACTTATGCACCGCAGAAGCCCAGCAATAGAAGCAACTCTAAATCTCCCTCTCCCCTGCCTGGTTTGCTGCTGTGCCTCACTGCTGTCCTGGAGGCATCACCCTCTGGAAGCGGAAGGGAGGCCAGTCTCCATGGCCCACTCAGATACAATTGCCAACAAGGAGGCCAGTTTGTGCCAACTGGAGTTGTGATTACTGAGGCAAGGAACCTTTCCCCTGAGGACTGGATGAAGACCCATCCTCTCATCTCTCACAGACCACTGAAGAGTAAGTAGCTAGCAATGATTTTAGTCACTAGCTGCATCAGACAGCCAACGTAAGAGGGAAGTTGATCTGGTGGCGGCAGCTAAGGCACTGGGTGCAAGAAGTCAGGTTCAGGTCACAGCTCAATGACAGCCCGGTTGTGAGACCTTAGGCAAGTCCCTTAGGCTGAGACTTGCAAAGTCACATCTGGAATGTAGATGCCTGATTCTCATTCAAGATAACAGGAATTAGATATCCAAAGTAGGGATGTAACAGTGCAGTCGATTAACCGATAAGCAAAAGCGTATAGGTTAATGCTATAGACGACACGCATTTCCTTCCCCCCGGCCTTTGCCAGTAAAATTTTTAGCAGGCTGGCCAGCAGCCCAACTCTGTCCTGGCTCGCACCAGATCCAGGACCTATCCCTGCTGCGGCTCTGCATTTAAAGTGTATTAGGAGTCAGGTGGGCAGGGAGCCCAGCTCAGTTCCAGCTCATGTGGCATATGGGAGCTCAGGCAGCCGGTCCACGAGGGGAGCTGGTTTTTAAACTGGCTGCCCTCATGGAACAGTTCCCAGCTGGCACACTATGCTGCTGCCTCTGATAGAAGGGCAGCAGTGCGGAGTGGCAGGGGTCTCCTCAGGAGTGGGGATATAGTGCACTGGCTGCCGGCCTTGTCCCCAGGGACTATCGAATAGTCGACTAACTGATAAGAATTCATGAGGTTAATCGACTATTCAATTAACCGATATTTAACATCCCTAGTCCAAAGCCCTTTGAAATCTGCCTTGATGTCTCAGTGCCTCAAAGCTCCATCTGTAAAATGGAGACAGTGTTTTCCTTCTGCATAGGGGTTTTACAAGTATGAATTGTATCTATTAATTAAAAGCCTCAGAAACCCCTATTGTGGGAGGAGCACCATATAAGAGAGACACGAAAGCTCCAATGCGTATTATCTTAACCATCCAATCTTTCTCCTATCACTTTCTTACTTTGCCGCCTTAAGGCGACTAAATGAAAGCACACATTTTCAAGGGGTCAGAACACATGATGGTAAACAGCAGCACACAGTTCCATCCCCCGATGCTGCTCAAGTAATCAGACCATCTTATCCTCCTTCAGATTATGCATTTCTTCCTCCCAATTGTTATGGTCAGAATCAGTGGGATCAACATCTCCAGGCCCTTTCAAATCCAGCCACAGCGCCGTCCCTTTCCTGTGATAGGCAGAGACCTTGGGGGTCTGCCTGATAATGATGTACAAGCAGAGGAGAGCAATGACCAGGCCAAGGAATAGAATCAGAGGGTATACTAGGATGAAGTAGAGCAGTGATGGAGAGGAACAGATCCTGGAAGAAATTGTTGACTCTGCAAAAAAACAGAAAACGATTGAACACAGCAGCTAATTTTGCTAACTCCTTCTGTTGTTCAATATTCACAGCGCTAATGGGCAATTACAGCCAATAACCCAGTGGTTATGGCACTCACCTGGGATGCACAAGACATGGGAGAACAACATTCATGTTCCTGCTTTTCCTTATTCAGAGCAGGGGCTTGAATGTACGCCTCCCACATCCCAGATCAACCAATGGGGTGAGTTTCTGTCTCCCATGCCCTTTACAATGAAGTTTTAGTTTTTAGCAAATCAGCAGTTTCCAATGACCTGCTTAATGCAGGTCACAGAAATTTCACCTGAGACCTGCATTATCACAGATGATCATAATCTCCCTTTGGTGTATTCTAAGTAGCTTGAAATTTGCTTCTTTCCTTTTGTTTTCCCCTTTATCCTATAAGCACCTGGACAAATTACTAGAAGCTGTTCCATGAGTTTTGGGCTGTATAGATTGGCTTTTTGATCGAGGATATGTCATGAAATAACTAGCCTGAAAGCCCATGTGATATAGCGGGCTAGGCAGGACCTAGAAGTCAAGCACCTGATATCTAATCTTGGTTCTGACACTGACTTTCTGTGTTTCACTGGGAAAGTCACTTTGTGACTTTGAGGCTCAGTTCTCCCATCTGTAAAATGGGAGGAATTTATCCTCTCACATAAAAGTGAACATGCTTTGAGAGAATTCTTCAGGCCAGGCAGTGTTAGCACAAGGACTGCAATTTAAAATATACAGACTGATTCCTCTGGACTACATGTACCCTCTGGGATGGCATCCTCACCAGGACACACATGAGTACTTTCAAGTTTATGTGCTTTACTTGGAAAAACATCCCATCTCTTGGAATTTTTTGGAAAATCATATTCTTGAGGACACAAAACTATGTGGCAGAAATATATATGCAAATTCCATGGGAAGTTTTCAGCAATTCCTATTTACCCAGCAAAAACAATACGGCTTAATAAATAATACTGACACAGGACTGGCTAGAAACATTCCATGCAACAGAAAACTAACACCTATTTATGATGATGACTGAGATCCTAGCTGCAAGATGGGGTATGCATTACTGAAATCCTTAGCACCTCCCTAAACCCACTGCATGTATCTGAAATCTTTGATTTTCTTCATTCAGTTTCATTGCTGCAGATTCCCTCCACATTTCTGAATTTTATCTAACCCTCAAACACATCCCAGTTTACCCCCCCAAATGAAGGGTGTTCTCATAGTTGGCTCCACTAGAAACAGACAGGACTGGAAGTATTACCACAAAACCTTGTTCCCAGGGGATTTCTAGGATTTTTTTGCAATCTGATGTTCAGATGAACATCCAAGAGTTTAGCCAAACTGAATGAATGCACTGGTCTTTCGGAATTTGTGCCATAGACTGAGCCTAATGAGAACACAGGGTCAAGCTCCAAGATTTAGATCAGAACTGTTAGGGCTTTATCTAGCAAATCACTGAGCACTCAGCTCCAATCCAGCAAAGCACTTAAGCACAAGAATAGCCCTTTTGAAGTCAGTGGGGCTGTTTGCTTGCTTAAAGCTCTGCATGTGTGTAAGTGCTTTGCTGGACTGGAATCAGTGCTCTGCACCTTGCAGGCCCAAACCCAGAGTTTGAGGTACCCAGCCCCTGGGCTTGGCCTATTAGAGAGCCAAGGGACAACTGTGGGACTGAGTTTGGGTTTCCTCTAGTAAATTCCAGAACATTCAGTTCCGAGGTTTCTTTTGGGCCCCTTCTTCACTCGTTACCCTGCAGGGCTGGAGGCAAGGGAGAGGTTTGGGAAGCATTTAGTTGCAGATTGGTTACCTGCTGGAAGAATCAGCACAGTGACATTCCCTGAGTCCCTTTTGCTCCTCTCATACCAGCCACGCCCAGGGCTGAGCACCCACATCTCCCCATGGCACCAGTAGTCCCCACTGTCAGACGCCTCAGGCCTGAGCAGGGTCAGTCTGTACTGCAACTCCCCGGGCCTCTCGAACCGCAGCTGGTTCCTGATGCTGCTGGTGGCGGCAGGGCCATACTGAAACACAGAGCTGTGGTTCACACTGAATAACTCTTCCTTCACTCCCCCAGTCAATCTCCACCAGGTGACAGAGAAGGCTGCTCTGCTGTTGCTGGGCGATCCCAAGGTGAGGTTGCAGTCTAAGTGGAGGTCCCCCTCGTCCTCTTTCAGCACAGCTGCTGAGGCTGCAATGTGCATCTGCAGGTCCACAGCTTCTGGCACAAGGAGAGAGGAGAGAGGCTTCAGGAGATTGGGTAGCTGTGGAACAAGAGCAACGTGACGTATGTATTCTGCTCGCAGGCCCTCCTCCCTTCTTGTCTGGTCCCTACATGCCAACCAGCAGTACCCTGTGCACCTCTGGCCCTATATCCCCAATACAGCTCTGCCCCCCCTTTCCCTGCGGCAGGCTAGTCCTGTAACTCACAGTACACTCGAGTCCTAGCTTGCAGTAGTCCTTGCTGTGCCAGTCATGCTCCCCTTTTCTCACCCTCGGCCCTGGCAGCTTGGGAATGTTGCCAAGATGCAGCAGACATTGGCTGGAGACGAAGAAGGTCATACGCAGGGGAATAAGGATCAGGAAGGGTGGGGGTAGAGGGTTACCTGGCAGCAGCGCAGTGAGATTTGTGTACCCCGACAGTTCTGAGGCCCGCTGCACCCAAGCACCGCTGCCGTCCAGCTGCCACTCCTGCACCTGGCAGCAGTACACCCCAGCATCGCCCAGCTCCACGCTCCGCAGCGTCAGGCTGAAGTCGCCGAGGGATGGGCGGCGCAGGTACAGCCTCCCCACCATCCCTGCCTCAGCATGCTCCACCATGCCCCTGGTGTGCACTTTCAGCAAGGTTTTCATGCCAGAGTGTTCCAGACCATAGAACCAGATGGCAGAGAAGAGAGAGGCTGGTGGGAAGGGGCCCTGCAGCAGGCAGCTCATGGTCACATTCTCATCCTTGGAGGCGGAGATGCTGTGGTTTGTTTTATCAACATGCAGCTTGTTTTCTAGTGTGGGAGGCAAGCAGAAAAAACCTTCATTTAGAGCTCAAAGAGACACGCACAGACATGTTCCAGGCTGGTCTCTATACAGTACGTAGGGAGGGAGGGTTGATGGCCTGTTAAAAGGCCCTGTTTAAGAACTGGAATCACATTATTTTCAGGACAATGAGTATTCCTGTGGCACCTTAGAGACTAACCAAAATACATACAGTATCATGAGCTTTTGTGGGCAAAACCCACTTCTTCAGATGAGTTTGAAGTGGGTTGTGCCCACGAAAGCTCATGATACTATATATATTTTTGTTAGTCTCTATGGTGCCACAGGAGTACTCATTAGTTTTACAGTTACAAACTCACACAGCTACCCCCTGAAACATTATTTTCAGGGTTTGTGGAAAATCCTGTGACCCACTCCTGTGTGAGGTGCTCAGGGCTCCTCCTAACTTCCTCCCATAGGGCTCAGTCAGGGCTCCAGCCTCTGCCTCCATATCCCACCTGCGCTCTTGGGCAGGTAACCCTTGTATCACAGTGTTCACAGGCTTCCTAATCATCACTCAGGGTTCCAGCCTGCAGACCACACCAGGCCACGGAGAGGGCATGATGGGGGTTGGAAGAAGCAATCCCTACGGGACCATTCCAGCCTGCTTAATTGATCAAGGAAGACCTCCCACCACAGCCATGTCAAGCATCAGCTCAGTGCAGCTGGGGATCCAGCCTTTGCTTCTTATGGACACACCTGCTGTGACAAAACAAAGCTGATCTCATTCTTCAAGGATCCCTTCTGGGCCAGCATTTTACCTGAAATCTTGAATTCCAGCCTGGTCTTTCCCGATTCCTTCTTCCCAAGTTTGTACCAACCATGGTCTGCTGACCAGAGCCACTCCTCTATCAGGCAATAGTACCTGCCACGGTCACCGTGATTCACAGACAGAATACGCAGCCAGAAGACGTCGTTGGAAACTCTCTCACCGTGGAATTTAGATTTGTGCATAGGAGAGCTGAACTCTGGCCCATAGTCCAGGATGTTGCTGTAATTGCTCCTCACAATTTGCAGTGGGGCTGCATTAGTTGGAGAAAGCGGTAGGAAGTACCAGGTAACAGCTAACTGAGAATCCCTCTGGGTCAGTGATGAGACTCGGCATTCGATTTTTGTATCTGTGCTACCAGAGAGCTCCAGGGTTCTATCTTTTGTGTCTACTTGTAGCTTGCTCTCTAAATCAAGTAAAAAACAAAGACATTACTATGGTAGCTACCAGCAGGAAAGGGAAACATTTCCTGTAATGATGATTTACAAAACCAGCACTGGGGCCTTAGGAGAGGAGAAACTAGAGGGAACAAGTCTGAAATTACACATAAATGCTCTGTTCAGGTGTTAGAAATCACACACTCTGAAAGACAATAGGCCCAAATTCCAATCTACTTTCTTTTAGAGTCCTTGCAATGTTCCTGTAATTTTGTTTAAAAAAAACCAAAACGCCCCAACCTTTGAACATACTTTTCCTTTGCAAAGCCCCCATGAGCAACCTTGCAATAACAAAGCTGTGTCCCCAACTCAGTCTTCACATGCAACCCTACAAAAACAAACCTGCACACATGCATGTAAGCACTCAGGAGCAATCCTACAGCCATCCAATCTGCACAGACCTACCCATCCGACCACTGCTAAAGGAACGCACCAGAGAATCACAGAAGTCAGAGACAGAAGAGCTCCATGGCCACTGTTAAGGACTTGCCTGACTTGCAAGTGGCCAAGTGAGTCTCCACAGCACCCTGCCTCTCTTCTTTCAGACCAGATCTGTTTGTTACCCAGACCACACAAGTTCAAACACGTAACATCTTAGTGGGGGCTAGTTTATGAACTCATTCTACAGAGGGTAATGTCTTTCGTCACTTAAGTTTACATCAACTCTGGGCCCATGTAAGAGTCCTGGGAGGTGGTTTTCTTCCCTGCTGAGGTGATCCTTGCCCTCCTCCCAGAGATGGCTTGTATGTCAGATCCTCTCTCTTTCTCTCTCTCTAAGACAGGAGCTGGAGTTATAATTTAGGCCAGCCATCTTCTCTTCCAGCTGGCCCTTTTCCCAGCCAGTCTTTTCACTCTTGGGCTAGGAGAGCACAGCAGGCACACCACCTGCCTCACATCTCTCACCTACTCTGAGGATAGAAACTGAACATAAACAGTCCTCTTCACAGGCCGTGTCCCAGGTGACTAGGAAAGAGCAGTGTCCTGCCTCACCCACTCTGTAAGGGTCCTGGTCCTAGGCCTTAAAGAAACAACAGCCTGGAAGGCTGCCTTGCCTTGGAGGCAAGTCCCAGAACTTAAGGGTCACATCACTGAAGAAGTGTTAACCGACCACTGCAGTCCTCCCCACCCTTAAGGGGATCGTCACCCTGTTACAGCCACCCAGCCATCTCTGTGCTCAGGCAGGATTGCTCCTTTCCAGGAATATTTCCCACACTTTGACATTGCCAATACAGTTTAGTTTTAAATTGTGTCATGTGATGGGGCTTCCAGTCCTTCCCTTGGGAGACTGTTTTTCTATCTCACTGCCATCCCTAGGGGGAGTGCAGGGCTTGGAGCAATTCCCCAGGCACGGGGCCTGGGACAAGCCCCTTGCTGCAGGCCCTGTCCTGTCTCTGCTCCACTGCCACCGTACCCCCACCCCTTCCTCCAGGCCCCACCTCTCCCTGCCCCTGTTCTTCCCCCTTGTCCCTTCTACTGCACGGCGCAAGCCAGGGGATTACTTGGGGCCAGGATGCTCTGCTTCCTGCTGCCATGGAGAAGCCAAGTGCAGCAGGCTGGGAGAGGGCAACGGGGCAGGATGGGGTAGAGCAGGCTGCTGGGCCACTTTGGCTCTTGCTGATGTGGTAAGTGCAAGGGAAGGGGAGGTGACACCTGTTTCCACCCCATGTCAGGCCCCCAGGTAATCCCTTCAGTCCCTCCATAGGATGGTTGAAGCAGCTGCTGCAGGGCGCCCCCCCTCCCCAAAGCACAGGGGCTGGGACAGCTGCCCCAAACCAACCTATGGGTGGGACGGCTCTGCCCCAGCCAGTCAATCCCATTATTTCTAGCCATACCCCTGTGTACCATCCCAAACAATTTATCGTCATGCTTGATGTTTATCCCCTTTACACAGTGGCAGGTGGGCCCTCCCAGTGGCAGTGCGGGCATAGGACTGATGCCACAAGCTGACAATGGAGGGACACACAGAGGGAATGCAGACTCCACTGGTGCCTGTCCTCTTCAGCAGAGCAACGGGGTGGGAAGGTGAAGCTAAATTAGCACAAAAGCTTAGCTTTGGAAACAGAACACTGAGGGCCTTTCCTCTCAGACAAACTAAAGAGCCTGCATGGGTTTCACTAACACTTCTTGCCTCATCTGTCTGCCTTGGTTAATAACTAGAAAGTCTGGTAATGTGTTTCTGAATAGTCCTAGTCATTATACCTGGGAATTGTTCAATTAAGCGCTGAACGGCACTAGTGCCAACAAAAGAAACATCCTAATCCTTCTTCAGTTCTGCATCTCTCCCCCATTGGAATGATATGGAGGTGCATCCTGCTAACGCAGTCTCTGTTTATGGGGCTTAGTTTCGATTGTGTCAACGGTTGCTAATTCAACTAGAAAAGCAATAAAAAGCAGCGAACATGCAGTCCTCCGATCCCCCATGCATCCTTCCCCGCACACCCTGCTTTCTAAAGACCCATTTATTTGAGTGACAGAGATCATTTCTTTTTGGGACTTTTTCTCCTTTCCTTTCTTTCCCTCTTCTGTTCACCACCCTAGACAGCGGGAGCTTAAGATATAGCGAAACTCTCTCATCCCAGATGTGGCGGTCTGGCAAGGGCGAACCTGTTGATATAGATGGTTCCTGCATCCTGACTTAGATACCCCCTCCCATTACTCATACATTCAGTTGGGACAGATATACTCTTTGCTGGCCTCCAGGCACAGACGGCTGAATGACATTGTCTAGGGAGGATGGAAATCAGCTCTGGGATCTTTAATCCCACCTAACTCGGAGAGTCATTATCAATGGTTCACAGTCATGCTAGATGGGCATAACAAATGGGGCTCCACGGGGATCAGTGTTGGGACCTGTTCAATATTTTCATCAACAATTTAGATAATGGCATTGACTAGAGAGTATGCTTATAACATTTGGGGATGATACCAAGCTGGGAGGGGTTACAAGTGCTTTGGAGGATAGGATAATTAAAAATGACCTGGTTAAACTGGAGAAATGGTCTGAGATAAACAGGATGAAGTTTAATAAGGACAAATGCAAGGTACTCCACATAGTAAGGAACAATTATTTTCACACATACACAATGGGAAGTGACTGTCTAGGAAGGAGTACTGCAGAAAGGGATCTAGGGGTCATAGTGGACCACAAGCTAAATATGTCAACAGTGTGACATTGTTGAAAAAAAAAGCAAGTATCATTCTGGGATGTATTTGTGGTAGTGTTGTAAGCAAGTCATTCTTCCCCTCTACTCTATGCTGATTAAACCTCAACTGGAGTATTGTGTTTAGTTCTGGGCACCACATTTCAAGAAAGATGTGGGGAAATTGGAGAAGGTCCAGAGAAAAGCAACAAAAGTGGTTAAAGGTCTGGAAGACATGGCCTATTAAGGGAAAACTGAAAGAACTGTGTTTGTTTAGTTTGGAAATAAGAAGACAGAGGGGCCATGATAGTAGCTTTTAGGTATCTACAAAGGGTGTTACAAGGAGAAGGGAGAAAAATTGTTCTCCTTGGCCTCTGACGATAGGACACGATGCAATGGGCTTAAATTGTAGCAAGGGCTGTTTAGGTTGGACATGTTAGGGAAAACTTACTATCAGGGTGGTTAAACACTGGAATAAATTGCCTAAGGAGGTTGTGGAATCTCCGTCACTGGAGATATTTAGAGCAGGTTAGACAGACACCGGTCAGAGATGATCGATGGTGCTTGCAGCAGAGCCAACAGCCTCCATGGGCCCCTGAGCAAGGCGGGAGGGAGGCCTGGCTCCACATGTCTGGAAGGGGTGAGGCCTCAGGCAGAAAGGGTGGGGTTGGGGGCAACTAGCCCTCAGCACCATCCAGAGTGTGGTGCTGCCTCCCCCTGAGCCCTCAGAGCTTCATGGAGTACGTGGCATGTCACTCCTGTAGTGATTTAAAGGGCTCAGGGCTCCAGTCACCAGTACTCCCATAGTAGCAGCAGAAGTGGTTGGAGCCCTGGCCCCCTTTGAATCTTTGGGCCCTGGGGCAATTGTCCCCTTCCTTCACTCCCTCCCCCATCAGTGGACCTGGGTGATTGGTCTTGCAGTGAGGGCAAGGGACTGGACTTGATGACCTCTCAGGGTCTCTTCCAGTCCTAGTATTCTACCATTCTATGATGGTCAGGGGAAGCTCAGTTAGGCAGAAGCCTTTGCCTGTGCAGATGTAGATGAGGTGTGTAGCATTCAACAGCCTGCCGTCCCAGGAACAGGACAATTTTACATACACACATGCACACACTTCAGTGAGAGTCAGGAATGGGCGTGCCAAGGAACTATTAATTCACTAGGTAAGAAACATGGCCCTGATCCTGTGAGATATTGAGTGTCCTCAGCGCCCACTGATTTTACTGGGCACTGTGGAAGCTCTTCCTATTACTCAGGAGCAAGGCCCTTGGCCTCAAGGTCTGCTTCCTGTCCCCTACATTCTCCCTTCCTTCCCCAGCTTTCTGAAATCTCCTCTAATACCCCTCTCTACCTCTGAAGCCCCTACAACCTTGAGTCCCCACAACCTTGTCTCAGGGTCCCCCAACCTATACCATTCACCCTCCTATTTCCTCTTGCCTTTGGGGATCCCTTCAGGACTCTCTCAGAATCTCATGGACATTCCCTGTCCCCAGAGGTCTCCTCACATATGCCAGTACCTCAGGTTTTTTCTTCTCTTCTTTTCTTCCCTGTGGGAGTGCCTCTATATGTCTGCCAGTGCACCCCAAAGAGCCTCCTATTCCCTGACCCCACTGTGTACATCTCCTTTCTAAACCTAAAGGTTACAGCCCGTCAGTTCTCCAGCCAAAGAGAAGTTCCTCCCTTCAGAGCCCATCATGGCCACTCCTTGACTCAGATATCCTCCCTAAACCCTCTTGGGGCTTGTGTGGTGTGTCTGTCCCTCTCTCAGATCTGCTAGCTAAGTCTCTCTCTCCTTTATCCCCATCTTCCTTTCACTATCCAATGCCTCTGCATTCCCCCTTCCCCCAGCTCTGTATCTTTTTCTCCATTTCTCACTCCCGGCCCTGACGCACACATCCCAATCCCATGGGAGACATTAGCACATGTCGCTTTCAAATTGAAAATGTGCTCCGACTGCCTCAGCGCCGGCATCAGCTTCATAAATGTTTCAGGCTGATGGAAACAGCACGTTCCGGAGCCCTGCTTTCCGCGGGCTGCCATGTCAGCACGAGAGCAGCAGCGAGGATTTGGGTCCTACTGCGACAAGGGCCGAGAAGGGGCGATTGAAGAGGACGCTGTAAATGGGATGTCGGGGTGTTTTGCTGCTCTGTATTTCACAGCAGATGACATCTGCACTTTGGCCTGTGAACCTTTCTAGGGGAAGCTGCTATCGACATACATTTCCAGGGGAGGGTGACATACCACTGAGATTCCTATCTCCCAACCCCACCCCACCATTTTTTTGCTCAAATCCCACTGGTGAACCATTTTAACTGACTTTTTTGGCTCAGCTGCTGGAGGCTGGGGGGAGGGGAGGGGAGGGGAGGGAAGAGGGAGGTTGCCAAAAAATATTTTCCACTCTGACCAGCAAAATGGCAAGGGCTGCTCCTGTGTGAATGCATGGCATAGTTCAGCAGCAAAAAGGAGCAAGTGCATTCCTGTCCCCAGGGTGGCCCGGTTTAGTAGTCTATCCTAAGGATGTTAAGGACTAGTCGACTCCCCTCCCCCCCCCACTTGCTGCCTCTATAAGATAGAGGCAGCAAAGGTGGGGGAGAGGGTACTTCAAAGAGGCAGCGCTGCATGGAGCCGGTATCCTGGGCTCCGTGTGGTGCTGCCTCTTTGAAATGCTGCAGCAGTGTTTCAAAGGGGCAGCACTGCACAGAGCTCGGGATTAGCTGTGCGGTACTGCCCCTTTGAAACACTGCTGCGGCGTTTCAAAGAGGCAGCGCCACATGTAGCCCAGGGTCATCTGGGGACTCCCTAGCTGACCCCAGGCTCCGTGCGGCAATTCCAGAGACCCCCCCCCCTCACACCCCGGGCTCCATATAGGCACTGCCGCTTTGAAATGCACAAGAGTCCCCACTGGGGACTCTTGTACATTTCAAAGCTGGCATGTCGCGTGCAGCCCGGGGCCAGCGGGAAGTCCCGCTGACTCAGGGCTCCACAAGAGTGCTTCCGCTTTGAAATGCGCAAGAGCCCCCAGAAGGCCTGAGTGAGTGACACTTCCTGCTGGCCCTGGGCTGCACTCAGAGTTCCAATTTTGAAATGCACAAGAGCCCCCGCTGGGGCTCTTGTACATTTCAAAGGAGGAATGCGGAAGTGCCCATTGAGTAGTCGATGGAAATTCCATTCACTACTGAACTAGTAAATTAATCATTACTTAACGTCCTTAGTCTGTCTTGCTGCCATGCACCCCTCTGACTAGCCCTGGGCTAAGCAAAGCTGAGCATGCTCAGGACTTGGATTTTACTTCATTTCTTTATGTCTGCATCCTTTAATATGCACCTAAAAGAGCCAGCTCTGGGTATTGGTACAAACCTAATGCAGACTAATTCATCATGGATTCAACCCCAGAAACTAACTGCTTAATGTAATTGAAATGCCACCTGCCCTCCACCTAGATCCAGAAGCCTTATTCTGTGCCCTGGGCCACACAGACTCTGCCCCAGTCTGACTGAAAGTGGAAGGAAATTCAAGGGTTAAGAGGCATCCACTGAGAATATCTTGCTGGCAGGTTTTTAAATACGGCTGGCTTGAGCAACAGCAGATCTCAGCTAGTCTTGCAGAACAGAGGAAAGGTATTACACCCTGAGGCAGCTAGGACCCAAACCATAGGACTTTCAAAATTATGCTGATGTCAAATGGCTTGAGAATACCGGGCTGTCAGAGGAAGTGGTCTGGTGGCTTAATAGAAGGTGCTGTTCTCTTTCAGTCAGTGCTCAGCTAGTCGCCCTACTCTCAGAGAAGCAGCAATGTGCTGCTGGAGGTGCTCTCTCAGAGGAGACAGGCAAAGACTGTGATATCACAACAAAGATACCGGCCCTCCTTGTTACAATAGGGCTATGAATCCTAGATGCCTCGTCTAGTTATACAATCACATTCTCATTCCCTCCATTTTCACTTCCACTTTCCAAGGGTTACACTATTTGTTTTCATTTCTTTTCCTGAAAGGCTGTGGCTTTTGTATCCTGCTGGGCAGTGCGTTGTGTCCCCTTCTGGCCCTGATCCACAGAAGAGGCAGTCCCATTACAATTCTCAGCTCTAGAGGCAGGCTCTTCAGCTCAAATTAGAGCAACTCATGGTTTAGCATTGAAGGTCCCTGGTTCTTGAAACTCCTCTAAAGATGATCCCCAGGAGGAAGCAGAGCGGTTGCTAAAGCCCACCCCTTTTGCTTTAAGGCTTCTGTCTTTCATGACCACATTGCTAAAGTTCAATTACCATAAAAAGGAGACAGGCCACTTCCCTCCGTAAAAAGACATGAAAGCGAAAATAGGACCAATTTCAACTTAATTAACTGAGCAGAGTCTTCCATTGATGGCCTTGCTTTGAATCCTGCCTGCTGACAGTGTGTTTTCTGCTCTGACAGGCTAAGGAAACAGCTGGAGTATTATGCAGAAGAACCTAGCTTCTCTCTGTCCCTTTTTCTCTCTCAAACACACACACACAGCAGCACCAGAAGGGCATCTCAGTGGGTTCTAGAAGAAGTGCTAGAAAGGAGCTTTATCCTTCTCTCTAGGATGGCATTAAGGTGCATTATGGGTAGATTTAAACTTCCTCTGAAGCAATGGGTATGTCAGGGCCTATGTTGGATATGGAAGTCATCTGTTATCATATAATCTAGCCTCCTCCTGCAAAGGAAATATTGTTTCTTATTCTACATTTTCTAGGGGTCTATGATGGGGTAGACTAGGCCCTGAGGAGCAGAAGAGAGGTCCTCCAAGCAGAAGAGAGTGGCAGCCTCCGCTGCAGCCAATCAGGGCACTGCAGACCGAATATAAAAGAAGCTGCCGGGCCAGGGCCTGCCAGTTTCTTGCTGGAGCTTGACCCAGGCAGACCTAAGGGCTGACTGGGAGAACAGCAGCACTCTGGACAGCTCCGAGTGGGCGCTGGACTTCAGACCTGGTCAGAACCAGGTCCAGCGGGTGAAGACTAGCCGGCAAACCAACGGCAACACTTTGTAGATGCCTGGACAGGGAGGACTTGACCATAAGGCCCAAGAGAAAGGGCTGGACAGAACAGCTTCCGGGGAAAGTAGCCCAGGGAACGTGACAGCAACCACAGGCAACTTTGAGACTCCACAGGCAACTGCTACTTACAGGGTCCCTGGGCTGGGACCCAGAAGAGTGGGTGAGCCTGGGTCCCTCCCCCCAACCTCCAGCAGCCACAACAGGGGGTAAGAAGAAGAAGCCTGGTCACAGGCCACATACCGGACACTTCCTCCCCCACAGACAGATGGGCAGAGACTACAAGACTCTCTTCGGCCACCAACGGGCGCTCACAAGTTGGGCAGAGCCCTTTATAGGGGGTTGCCCAGTCTCTGTTTAAACTAAGTGTCCCACACAATGGGGCTTCTATCTCCCACCTGACAATATTACTTGGCCTAGTAGATTTCATTGTCAAATTTTCCTGAATTGCAGCTGAAATTAAGTTTCACCCCAAGGTTACTCACCCTTCCACAACCCTGTTTCACCATCTCTGGTACTTATTTCCACCAGATAGTCATAGGCTTGTGATCCTTTCTTAACAAAGCCATACAAAGGTAACTTTCCAGTCAATCCCTCCATCCCCCCCGGTTCTTTTTTGTTGCTCTTCTCTCAACTGTAGTTATCTTTCCAGGAATGAATACAATATCCCAGGGGCATAGCAAGCAAACCTAATCTCTTTGCTCTACGTCCAAGTGCATATGCTGCATAAGTAACCGAATAGCCTTCTAGTGGTGTTTTTGGCTGCCATTTTAGCTTACAAATTTAAGCCTGCTGTTCACTATCATCCTTTTTTCCCCTTCCATGCTATGGCTTCCCAGGAGCCTCATGCTCACTGAAAATCTGTATTTCAGATGCAAATGGCCATCTCCTTGGGGAAGGGAAAGGTGTAGCAATGAGCAATGGACCTACCGCAGTGGTTCTCAACCACTGGTCCACGGATCAGTGCCGGTCCACGAACTGGTGGCTGCTAGGCTGCAGCAGCTGCAGATTTTGCCCACCAGTGGCGCTGGGGCTGAGGTGGTGGCAGGAAGAGGCACCTTGCTGCCTCCTTTCCCCTCCCACCCAGGTAAGATGGTGGCCTGCCTGGGGCTCCATGCTCCCCACAGCCTCTGCAGAAGAGGGACACACGGTCACAAGCATGGAGGTGACTGAGGAGTGTAAGTCACTGAGAGTCAGTAGATCAGAGGCTCTTAAGTGCCTCAATCACTTGTGAAAATTTTACCCCGTGTGACTTGCCAAAGGACACTCAGGAAGTGTATGGCAAGACAGGGAATCCAATTCCATGGGAATCTTTCTGCTGACTGGAGGGGGGGTTGGATGTGGGGGGGGGAGAAGCGAGCACCCCTGTCTGCATGGCAGTAACGGCCACACTCCCTAGAAGGGGCAGCCTCACTCTGGGGAGTGCAGGGGTGGGATGAGGTCAAACGGGTGTTGGATGAGGGTGTGGTGGGGTCACGGGGAAAGAGGGTGTTGGCATGGACTGTAAGGATCAGAGGTTAAAGGGTCAAAGGGCACAGGGGTGAGTGTCAAATGGTATTAGGCACTGGGGAGCAAAGGGCTGGATTGGGGCTAGGTGGACAGGCATCATTGTATTTGCATATGTGTGTATTCATTTACATAATGAATATGTAAATATGCAAATAAAACATTGCCAGACCGCCAAAAGTTAGTGAATGGGAAAAGGTTGGGAACCACTGACCTACAGGCAGTCACGGCAGTGGGGCTGAACAGGAAAGGATATATTGAACATATTCTACAACAAGCCCATCACTTAAGATCATGAAAAGCTCAAGATTTCAGTTCATAGTTCTGCTTTCCCTAAAATCCACACCTTTGAGAGACAGCTAAGCTGACCCAAGCCCCAGGGGAGACAGGACTAGGTTGACCAAAGAAGTGTTCCATTGACCTGGCTACTATCTCCCAGGGAGAGAGTGTACACTACACCACAGTAGTGGGGGCCAGCACTAAAGCACTACAGTGGCTCAACTGCACAGTTGAAGCTGTGCTGCTGTAGCAGTTTAACTGTTGACACAGCCTTCAGTTAAGTCAAACAACTGGAAATATTTTGTGCAAAAAAAAAAAAAAAAAAAAAAAAAAAAAAAAAAAAGGACTTTACAATTTTTCATGAACAGAAACTATTACTAGAAGATCCCCATGGCAACAGCACCACTGTCGTAAGCTTGGGCTTCAATTACCTCGTGGATCAGGCCTGGACAGTCACCAGGCCAGCTGAGGAATTAAATTCACTAACAACGTTCTATGGTCCCCTATGGGGAATTTCAGTCTGATCGCCTACAAGATGCTGTGAGACTCTCGAGAGACATGGACACTGAGTATAGACCCTTATCCAAGTCCTGGATACTCACAGAGAATCAGAAATACAGATGCTGTTCAGTCCACTACCTCAAACTGCAGCTTCCTTTTCTGGATACACCACACTGGAAGGGGACCCCTCCCAGCCACTGGCGTCAGAAGGGTGATGAGGATAACAAACAAAAACAAACCCACTCAGCAGATTTTTCATACAGGCCATGACACCTCCCATATAAGTTATATTGGCCTCTAGTGTGTGTAGACTGGTGAGAATAGAAGACCTTGTTGTGGATACATTGGACAAGTGGAGGCTGGAAGGATCAAGGCAGTTGAAAGAGTAGGAAATGGAGCTATTAACATCCAGGTCACTGGTTCCTGTCCACTCCAGGGCAGCCATTCAGGGGCCTAGTATAGATAGGTACATGCAATAGGGCAATAATTCAGTCCCCTGCACTGAGGCAACACTAAGTATTATCTAGTGAACGAAGGAGGAGTCCATGTCTCAGAACCTCCTCATTGGCCCCATTTTCAGTCTGAGCAGGGGCCAAAGACTGACTAGGCCATGGACTGAACTCCCCCCTTTGCTCCAGATGGTAGGGTTGACGCCCTCCAGAGAGAGAGAGAGAGGGAGAGGGGTGTGTGTGTGTGTGTGTTCGTTCCTCGTTCAATGTTTATTCGATGCATAAACAGAGGCCTTCCTTCACCAGCACTTAGTTCACTTTAAAAAACGTGTGTAACAGCCACACTGTCTGAGGCAGAATGGTTCCAAGCAGCGCCGGCTGCTGTGGCCTGGGAGCATGGTCCAGCCCAGAGGGGGTCTAGCAGTTTTAAGACCCTGGGGACAAAGGAAGTGCTAATTACATTCTTTTTGGATCATTTATGCAAGTCACACGGCAAAGAAGCTGCTACTGAGAAAAGCCCGTGCGGCAGCTCACCTGGTGGGTTGACCTGTATCCCCACAACATTCGACGTTACAGTTGCAGCTGCTGCTATGGCTGGGTGTCCTGTTTGCTGGGAGCTGCTCCTCCAGACCTTCACCTCACACCTGTATCTGCCTGCGTCCTGCTCTGTGGCACTGTGGATTAGGAGTGTGGAAGAAGATGTAGATTTTGTGACGCTGGTCTTCCTCTGAAAGTGAGGTAGGTCAGCCCCCCACTCGATGCCACTGGGCATGATTTTGACCAGCTGTTGATAGCCATTAGCCCCTAGGATGCGCTGGAATTGCCAAGTTATTGATACTGGCACTTGGGTGATGAGATAGGGGGCAGAGACCTGGCAGAACAGTTCAAAATCCTGAGCCAATTTGACAGCTGCTGTTCGGCTTTTCAGCATGGCACTCAGATCCAAACCTGTTAACGAGGAGGCACACCGTTGGTATTGGGCTGGAAAGTTATAACAGAGATTCTACAAATCATTGCCCCTGATTTTACCCCTTCACTTGCAGCACTGTCCTCCCCTGCCAGGGGCTGTGTTCCCACATTGATTGGGTGATTTGCGGTTTAGCTGTTTATTTTACAAGTACACTTTGGACTCATGATACTGGAGAACTAATAGCACTGTCTCCATCATTGAGCAGGGAAGCATTGACCCAGCTTCTCTGCCATTCCACAGCTCTGATAACACACCTTGCTCTTTCCTTGCCCCTCAATGCTATTTCTGGCTGCCCCACTCTGTCAGTGTGCCTCAGCATCATCAGAGTCGACAGCCTCTGATAGTCCCTGGACAAGGGGTGTGTGTAAGGGGGGGGTGGGGCACGCGGGGCAGCTGTCTCCATGCTCCTGGAAGGGGTGGGCCTGAGGGCAACTGGCCGTTAGTGATACCTGAGTGCATGCCCTCTGGCAGCAATTTATAGAGCCCAGGGCTCCAGCCACCGCCCTTTGAATTGCTGGGCCCTGAGGCAACTGGCCCCTTTCCCCACCCCCCATTCCCTGGTCAGCAGGCCTGCTCATCAGGACAATCCCTTGGCTATTCAGGATAATACAAACACTGGCAATACAGTTGCTATCCTGATTAAAGTTATCCCCTACTCTCCCATTCCTGTACCCCTCAGTTCTGCTCATGCATTTGACTCCTGATCCCATGCACAGCTCTGGAATTGTACTGACATTACGAGCTGCAGCATCTCCTTCTATTCCAGACCTGGGCCTGACCGCTACTTTTATACTGGCACAGCTATGCAGATAAGGATACAAAAAACCACACCCCTTTGTAACAAAGCTACACTGACGAACCCCCAGCACAGAGACAGCTACATCTAGAGGAAGGCTTCCGTCAGCACAGCTCCCATCATCCAGGGAAATGATGATTCTGCACCGGCAGAAAAACTTCAGCCTGCCAGCATACTAGGTGGCTCTACCAGCACAGGCTCTGTAATGGAGGCATAGTTCCCCATACAGCTCTGCCAGTCGCATAACTCAGTCCTGCCATGTAGCGCGCAGTGTGAGATTCCACCACAGCTGCACTAATGGAAGGGTCTGTTTCGGATTAATAACTTGTGCTTCCTTTTGCCAAGCCCCACTGTCTCCACTGATCATCTGCAAATATTTATTTACCTATTTATTTCACCTATCCAGTGCTATGAGCACTTGTCCCATAGAAGTCACAATATGGACAGAAAGAATGGTGGTTATACATATTCACTGCAACCCACACCCTCCTCACCAGCCAAAAAGAGGAAAATACAAAAGGGGATTGCCTGGAAAAGTTAACCAAGCTACTCTCTGGTGGGCAAAGAGTGATCCAAACTCAAGGACCTCTCACTGAGAGCTCTTAGAGTACAATTCAGAAAGACCATTTGTTGAGTTTTAGTTCCATAAACAATTATAGCAATAGATTAATCACTCCATGTTTCAAGAAGCTGAGGACCTAAAAGGGTTCCTGCTAAGCAGTGACTGGTATTTACACAGTGTGTGGCATTCAAGAATCTCAGAGCATTTTATTGGTTTTCATTGATATCTCAAAAGAGCCTACTTGCCAGTCAGGGTGTATTGTCCCTGCAACATTTTACAGGTGGAGAAACTGAGGCACATAGGTGTTAAGTAATTCCTCTAAGGTCACAAACCAAGTCAATGGCAGAGCTTAGAATAGAACCCAGATCTCTTTTTTCCCCGGCCTGTGTTTTAACCAGTAGACCATACTACCTATGATGGACTACAATCCAACTGTAATGCAAGGAATGGATTCTATCAACTTACCGAGAGGGCTAATGGCTACTGATGTTTCTTTTGCCTCTTTCCAACTTCTATCCAACTCTGTCACTTCACATTTGTATGACCCTCCATCACTGGTGGCGGAAGTGTTGTAGATCACCAGAGTGAACATGGTGGAGTTCACCTTCTCCAGACAGAGGTCCCTATTAGTGCTCCGTTCCTGGTAGGAGAGGCCAGGCCTCAGCATGCCATCCCGTTCCATCCCAATTATGTGCTCTGGTTGATCTCCGCTCTTCCGTAAATGCCACCAATTCACAGAGAGCGGGCTTGTTGCGCCGCTCACCTCACAGTGAAGGATCAAGGGGTCTCCTTCCACTATCGGCGTTTTGCTGCTTAGCACAGATACTTGCATCTTGCTCTCTGCAATCAAAAACAGCAGTAATTACCTATTCAAGTGGGTCAGGACTTCTCTTGCGTTACACAATGTGACAAGGTCAATCTCAACATCAATTCTGTCCAGAAATTTGAGCCATCTATTCAGTCCCCGGAAGTATATTTCTTTCTGCCAGTGGCATTCTTGGAACCATCACACTAGGGAATGTTTCAGTGAACACACTCAACTGGCAAACTGACTTTCACCTCTGCCTGCTGCATTGAGACATATGAATTCTGGGCTCCAGTGTGGACACAGTTCTTGTCATCTCTTCACAGCTGACCCAAATGCATTTATTTTTCATTTTAAAAGCGTTTTTAAGTGATAAGAAGAGTTATGACAACTACATTACAGAAAACAAATTATTCTCTTTAGGTGCTTGTACTGTGCCCATCACAATGGTGTCTGAGAATCTGAGGGCATTAAATAGAATTTATGAGTGGTCATGGCTACAAGAGGCCTGCAGTAAAACACCTACTCCACCCGCCAGCTTTCATTTAATGTTATAGTGTTATACCCTCTGAGGAAAGAACAATTGCTTCTGTTATAAGAGCAGATGTGAACTGGAACAGACAGGATGGGATGGGTGGTAGCCATGCTAAGGAAAAACTAGTCAATACTTGCAGAGACACCAAAGGATGAAGAGTAGAGCCCCAAGTATGGCTGATGCTGAAAGCAAAACAGTCAGATACCTGTTTTTGCCTACCACAGTGGCAAAATTCACTCGGCGTCATTGCATGAACAAGACCAAGTAATACAGAAACAGTAAGAACTCTTCCCCCCTGGGAATTCTTGTAGAATCCACTCCTGACCTGTAAGCTCATGGTTGTCTCATTATTATTATTTGTGTTTCAGTGGTACTAGAAGCCCCAGCTAAGGCAGAGGCTTTCTTGTGCCAGACTAGGGATGTTAAATTTAGTTTAATCAACTAATTGACTAGTAGATGGATTTTCCATTGACTAGTCCATTAGTCGATAAGTGGGGGGAGCTGCAGTGGGATTAGCTCCCAGCCTGGGAGCTAACCCTGCTGTGGCTCTGCCTTTGAAATGTATTAAGAGCTAGCAGGCTCTTACTACATTTAAAAAGCAGACACGCAATATCTGGGACTGAGCACGAGCCAGGAATCAGCTGACTCCTGGCTCGCACCCAGTCCCTGCTACCCCATTGCCTTCCCGGCCCCCTGCGGAGATGGTGCTAGGGGGAACCAGCTTTTAAGCCAGCGCCCCTAAGCACCAGCTCCTGTTCCCCCTTGCTGCCTCTGATAGAGGCAGTAAGGGAGGGGAAGCGTCTAGCTGACTATCTGATAAGATTTTGCTTATTGGATAGTTGACTAGTTGCTTACATCCCCATGCCAGACACAGACACAGAGAGTCTAAAGAGGCAGGCATAGGGCAGGAGGAGTTTAGTGTTATTGTCCTCATTTTACAAATGAGGAACCGAGGGACAGGAATTGAGCCCCAGTTTAATCCTCTAACCCCCAGTGATAGTTAATTCACAGGCACACCCTAGTGATGGTTGTCTGCTTTTGCATCATCTACATGTTTTGTTACTCCATAAAGTGCTACCAGACCGTTTTTTTCTTTACAGACTAACTCGGCTACTCCCTGATGCTTTTGCAGTGTTGGGTTGAACAGCATGCCCTGGGAGGAGAAGTCATTTGGGAGCTTCCAGGAAAGCTCATTTAGCCATCCTGGCCTTCAAAAATCATACTCTGAATACTTTGGTTTCTGTCAGTGTGCTGAGCCCTAAGCACACCTGCCTCTTTTGAGGTGTGGGGGGCAACTTCCCTGTGGACTGGCCACTGCTAGTGCTCAAACCAGGGACCTGTCTCAGATTTCGAAGAGAGGGCTTTTGGTTTTACTGACCCATTGGCTTCACGTTGACATCAATGCCTGACGACATCTTGGTCTGGATGATGGAAAAGCCTGTGGAAACCACCTCCATCTCAGAAACCTGACAGCTGTACATGCCTTTGTCTTTCAGCCCCACCTGGTATACTTTGAGGATATACATCTCATTGCTTTCCTTTGCCACTTGGAGCTGTCCCAAGGCAGCTCTCTCTTCATACTCCTTCTTCAAGGTCCATACCCCCTGTGGGTCAATCCTGGCTACTTCCACTCCTTTGAAGAGCCAAACCACTTGGAACCATCGGTTCTGGCTATTCTGGGCATTCACAGAGCAATCTACCTGCAAGGGCTTCCCTTCAGCAAGGGAGCTTTCAACAGCAGCAGTAGTAGCTTGGAAATCTCTGTCTGTGGGAAAACAAAAGCAAGTTTAGTGCATGTCAAGAGGCTCTGTTCAATTTTTCCTTCCTAGCTTCATTAGACTCGGGAGGGTCCTCTACCTAATGAGTCCTATAGACCATTTCCTTTGGAAAAGATTCTCCCTTTTTGGAGGGCCAAGTATTTTTAGGTCTAATCCAACACAGTCTAACTGCCACCTTTCCTGAGGCATCTCTCAGGAATTCCTAGAATTGAAAAAGAGCCCAAAAGGCTTAATAAAAAGTCATTAATAAAAGAGTTTAAAGAACAACAGATCCACACAGAACCCCACTTGAGACCACACTCCCATCCAATATCATTCAATTAATAGTTACACTTTCTTCAATTAATAGTTACACTGCTGAATGAGCCAAGAATATGGCTCCTATCAAATGCCCATACATGGAACTCAAACTCAATGAGAATTCTACACAAAAATCAAACACGAGCATATCTCTGTCTGTACATGTCACATTTTCACATGACCATTGCCTGGACTACTGAGATCAATACTGCACAAGCAATGTCTCACTCCAAAGGACATACCATACTTCATTGTCCACATGTAAAAATGGTCACTCCTGAGATTTACAGCTGCTTTAATTATTTATTGCAAATAAGTTGATCCCCTGGTTTTAAATGTTTGGTTCATAAACAGTTAAAGAAGAAAAATCCTGAATGCTGTACATATGCTTGGTATTCCCAAATACTGCCTGAATAGTTTATAGGAACAATGAGCTCAAGAAGCCTCCAAGTTCAAATAATGGTACCAAGTGGTCACATGTTCTGGTGAGATGTGTAACATGCTAATCGAACAGAATTCTCAGCCTATCACAAGTTTCCAAACACTATATGTTAACTAATCCCTATTCATAAATTGTAGCATGTGATTGGTATTGTTTCTGCTTCCTGATTGGATGATGAAATTTAAAATAGAAGAACAAAGGAAAACAAATATTCTTGTCTGCATGTCAACATTCATATGAACTGAAGCTATTCTCCACACAATGGTGCACCCAAAAACCTCTCCCATGAATGAGAGGTTAATGAGGGGAACAAACTGTCAAACCAGCCAGCCTTTCCACATTAAAATCAATGTTTATGAAAAGAGGTTTTTGTAGCATTTGACTGGTACACACCATTGCATCTTGCCCACAGCTTAATGAACAGTATTTTGCAATCTGTGAACCTGTGGTCGTCTGCAGTCTATGTGGGTAAAACTTATAAATGGGTCCGTACACTTCCATGTGAACTTTTTAGTGGTCTGGAAATGAAAAAAAGGTTGAAAAATATTGATTTAGCTATTTGTTTCTTTGGTTTCTGGTTCTGAATCAGTATCTTTATTAAACATCAGATTCCTTTACCACACACTCTAAAACCTGTTCTTTCTTCCTCAGCCAGGCCACCAGCTTTAACCCAAGCCATGGTCTTTTCTCACCTCAACCATCAACACTCTCCTTTTCTCTGCCACTTTGCATCTCAAATCAGTCCCTTTCCCAAAAGATCTCTGTGACAAACTTGTGTGCCATTCCCACCATATCACTTCCTTAGTCAGACCTCTTCCCGGCGTTCCCACCAAGCTCCAGCTCCTTGTTCTCACCTTCAAGGCCCTGCATCCTCCATTAAGTTTCTTTCTGTCTGACTGCTTTCTCTCTCTCACGCTACCCCATGCCTAACCTTCTGCCTTTGTTCTCTTCTCGCCTTCCTCCATGCTACCTCTGTGCTTGCCATAATCTTCTGGAGCACCAAGGCCTCAGTTCAGTGCCCACTGCAGTCAGTGAGAGCGTTGCCTTCACTTGTGCCTGGGAAGATGCTGGTGTGGCCACTTCTCACAATTGTATAAAAGTTTCATGCTATTTACTATTTTTCTTAAAGGTCCAGCTCCTGGAGTTAGGTGGTTTGATGAGAATCTGAGCTTTCCATTAAAAATGTTTCTAACCCTCATGATTTACAGAGAAAAGCTTGAAAATGTCAACCCTAAAAGGCTCTGATGCCAAAAGGTAAATGAGAACCTAACATTTGTTTTTAAAATCTCATGATTAAATGTTAAACTGAACTTAACATTTGTCAGGGATTCACTCGTGATTTTTGAATACTTGGGGTAGGCAATACTGAGTTATCCCTTCCCTCCCCCAAAAATGTCCAATCACCAAACAATAGGTTTGGAGCCATTCTGTTTCCTGACAAATGTGACAGGACCTAGAGCTTCAAGATTCTCCTTCACAGTAGTGCTGTTGTGTAAATTGATATGTTGTGCAATGGCTTAATGATGGGGTGGGTAAAGAGGCATTAGACACACCACAAAACTGATTGTTATTTACACGATGGTCCTATTGTAGAAAGGGGGAGCTCATGAGTTAAGATACCTCTTAAGTCTCTCAGATGGGAGCCAAGTCATTTTATAAGGACAAAGTGCATCACCGATGGGCTGGGAGCATCTTACCTTGGCTTCTGACAGACAGCAACATCTTTTCCGTTTGTTTCCGAGCTATATCTTTCCAAGTCCCACCAGGATCCTGAATCCACTCAACTGCTTCACAGTATATTTGGCCCTGGTCAGAAGGCCGCACTCTGCCAATAGACAGCTTGTATGTGGTATCCCCCACCTTGTCCAGGCGGATATCTGACAAAAACCTCTCTGTGTAGGAGGAGCCTGGAGTCAAGATGAAATCCTTGGACAGGGAAAGGATCGCCATGGCCTGACCGTCTCCCTGGAGATGGTACCAGGCAACAGAAAGGTGGGTGTGCTGAACTGTGGATTTTGACACCTCACAGGTGAGCTCTAGTGGATCTCCTTCCACTCGGGTGAGGGCCTGGTGTGGCATGGCGGCCAAGAGAGTGTCGGAGATCACTAAACACAACCAGAACACAACCATGTTGGTCACAAGTAGAACAAGTCTCTGCCTAGGCACAGACACTCCGCTTATCAGCCACACCCTCCTCCTGGTGCAGGGCTTTCCACTCCGTGGCATTAACAACTTTCACTGCTGACTGCAGCCTATAAGCAAAGGAGCTCAGCACCGTGGTGAGGCAGGGCATGTCTCCTTTGCTGCAACGCTCTCTGTACCCTCTTCAGTCAATCTGGGGCAGTGTTAACTGACTCCAAAGAAACTCAGGTATAGGGCCAAGTAAGTGCTGGTACACAACAAGGATAAAGGGAAAAACATGGGTAGTACTCCAGAGGCCCCACCAAAGTTACCATTCTCTTCAGGGAATGCTGCACTACCATTTATATAGGAGAGTTCAGAAGAAGGCATTTTCCTTTGCCCCTCCCAACCTGTCATGCTTTCCCCCATTCTAGATCTCTCCCGCTTCCCAAAGGTGTCCCTTAGGATGGCCACCCTTTCTGGAACATCTATGGGCATCCAAAGTGCATCAGCATGACCCTGTGTCCTGTAGGTCTACCCTAAAGGATGCTGAGAGTCAGTTTTGAGGGCCTTTGAACCCATGAAGATATTTTGATGCAATCTGATGGAGCTATCATAACTAGGAGTTCAAGAAATGGAGTGTGGAGAGCACAGCTCCCCTTCCTCAACTGAGAGCAGAGACACAGCTCCACTTGCTTCCCCCTTTTCAGTGCTGCAGAGGTGCTGTGGCCTTCCCACCACTGGGAGGAGCAGCAGCAAAAGCCCCAGAGCAGGAAGAAGGAAGCTAAGAGGCCCCATTCACCTCCTGTACCAATATTGCCCTCTCTCTCCAAGACAGGGGACAACCACCTTTCCCCACTGGCTCTGTGTCTACTCTGAGGAAGTGGGAGGAACAGCCCTCTGACACCCTTGGGCTTTTTAGACCCTGTATGTCACTGGCCTCTCCCTTCACCAAAGAGAATGTTGACATACAGGGATTCGCTGCCAACAAGGAACCTCCTGGTTCCATGCTGGAGAGCATCAGTAAATCTGAACCATTGTACGGTGCTTCAGAGCAACAGGTGGAATGTGGCTAAATGGCAAGTGGGAGGCTAGCAGCCTTCTCTAGCTCTTACCTGAAAGGTTTGTCTTGGCGCTGTAGCTCCCAAAGAACCTCTCATCCGTGGTGGGTGTGTGGCACTCATACTCGCCAGAGTCCCGGTCCTGGAGCTCCTTGATGTGCAGCAGGGCAGAGTCTCCTTGTACTCTCTCTACATAGATTTCCCCACTCTGCACACGCTGGGAGTAGACAGCGTAAGGGAAGGAGGAATCCTTGGTGCTGATAATCTTCACTTCCTGCTCCGGGGCTGACGGCAGGTAAATGGACCACTCGAAATCCTGCTGCAAGGGCCCCTGGTAGCCACTGACATTGCACCAGATGGTGATGTGATAACCTCTAGCCCGATACAGACGTCCTTCCTGCACCAGAACTACTCTTTGGCCAACACAGAGGCCTGCTTATAAATAATGAAACAGCAGCAATGTTATGTGGTTCCTGTGTACAGCAATGCAAATCCTTCTAAGAGCACAGGTGGACAACAACCCGCCCATGGTCCAGATGTGGTTGGCCAGCATCAGCCTGTCGGGCCGCCGCCACTATATTTACCTGCATGGCTGCAGTTACGGGCAAGTGCAGCTCTTATTACCCATGGATTGTCGTTTGTGGCCAATGGGAAGTGGAGTCCTGGTCCATGCTGCTTCCCACAACTCCCATTGGCCAGGAATGGCAATATCTGGCGAACAGGAGCTGCATGCAGCTATTCCTGCGGTCATGCAGGTAAATATGGTGGCAGCAGCGTGACAGGGGCTAAACTCTGGGGAACTACCTCCATCTTATTGTCCATGCCTTTTCTAGAGGCACCTCCTAAAAGAGATTTGGGATTTACAAATACATAGAATCTGAGTTGCAGACATGTGGTACTTGCAGTCACAGCCTTAATTCGCTTGTGTATTTATCACAATGGTGAGGGCAAATAAGGTTTCAGCACAACTCTCATTTACTGATACCCATTTGGCGCACACAGCTGCAGAACCTGCATGTTCGAACTGAGAACCTCACATTTCAGGAACAAGCATTCTTTTAATGATTATTCTGCCCTCCTGGATGATGCTTAGACCTCTGTCTGGAAGGGACAGCAGATGAATGCACCACAGTTTTAACCAGACAAGGTGATGCCAGTTCAGAGGAGAGCACTGAAAAGGATAACAGATTCCAGTAGGGTTCTATGAAGAGGATCAGAAAACTGGGCATGATTAGCCTGTAGATAACACAGCAGGGGTGAGTGGATTTCTGAATCGCCTATCACTATGACAAGTAGTGTTAGAGAGGGGACAAAGAAAACTGATCTCCATAGCCAGCATGGACAGACCAAGTATGGATGGGCTGCAAGTTCCATGGGAGACAACGCTGATTTGCCAATAGACAAACAGCTGTAAGAATATGCCAAGTGATGAGCCATGCCAAAGGAGGCCTCATCAGACCAAGCAGGCAAAGACATCTCAGCAGAGGTGAATAGCCTGCAAAGGCGGTTCACCCCTTAGCCATATGGCCCATCCCTCTTTTGCCTATATTTGACCTGAACAGAGTTGGAAAGGGAAGAAACAGGGCCAGCTACACAGCTTGTAGTTTTTCTCCCCTCGTTACAAGTGGAGTTCTCAGGGAATGCTGGTTTACTCTACATTTTATTTGAGACTCCCCAAAAGGGCTTGTGTACACAGGGACATTGACCAGAATGGCCATTCCAGAATAACTCCCTGTGTAGACACAGCCAGAAGAAGAGTACCTTCTTCTGAGAGGCCTGTTGCAGGAGATGATGCTAACCCAGAGAAAGGTGTTCATGTTCTGGAATACAATGTGCACATGGCGAGTTACACCATTAGAACCACAATCCTTAAAGTCACACCTGGTGCTATACCAGAAGAGCCTCCTTTGGAGATAAGCGTTTAGTCTGCTGACTGAAGTACAAACAGCAACATGAGCAAAAAGACCAACTACAGCAGGTGCAGAGTGGCAGGGAGACTGTGGGCCAAATGAAGATGGGATGGAAATCATGGGGCAATGTACAGGCCCACTGCAACGTTCCCTCTAAGTTTTTCCATCCGCGTGCAAAATACATTTTGTGATGTGCACTGATGTGTGCAGATGTGCACCACCAGCAGAAACATATGCTGCCAGCTCTGGGTGCTTTGCTAATCAGCCGGGCAGCATTTGAATCGATCTGAAGTGCACAGCTTACAGGGAGCACTGGTCTAGTGTAAGCTAGTGATACGCAGTAATAAATGGGGATACAAAATGGGCCAAATCTCCACAGTGCTCTCTGAGCCCTAATGCTCCTCAATGTCAGCTGCAGTAGTCAATGTGACAGAGAACCTAAAACTCACCCAGAACCCACAGGGCACAAGCCCTCTCCCAGAGAGGAGCAAAAGGAGTGGGTGGCTTGCAGGTCTAAGCTCTCTCCCACACCACCTCCCCACTTCCTGCAAATGCTGACTGGAAAGGAAAGCCAACAAGTCCCACAACACTCACCTAGGACAAAGAGAAGCGAAGCTGCTAAGCGCTGGATGGACCCCATTGCAAACCAGGGCAGACAGGTCCTTCCCCTGCATGTGGCAGGAGGTTCTCTTCAGCTAGCTGCAGCCACCAAGCCCTATGAAGAAACGCTGGGAGGAAGGTGGAGGATCATGCTGGGGGTTCCCTTTTTCAAAAGGAGGGGCAGAAAGAGGCTGGCAAAGCGACTTTTTTTACAAAGCTGCAAAGGCAGGGTCCCAGTACACAGCCATCCCTATTGCCTCATCCTGCTTTGGTTACTTCTCATCCGACGCTGGGTGCAGCTGGCTTAGACTATAAGCCTCTCAGTGCAGCAACTGTGGTTTCTCTGCTGTCCATACAGCACTCGGCATGCAGTGAGTACTATACAGCAAATGTCAGATCACCCCTCCCCCTGCCTTTTTGTCACTGTGGCTGCCATTGAAATGCTCACTACATTGCCTCCTGTGCCGGACAGTGGGTTCACATCGATATTGCTGGGTTTATGTAAAATAAAAGCAAAAACCTAAAAAATAAACCCAAGCCAACCAACCAAAACAAACCCCCTCCCTACCCTCCACGCACCAGAGGAAGCAGAGCCAGCAATTCCATAAAAACACCTCCGATTGGCTACTTCTACTCTCTCTTATGTATGGAAGGTGCTGAGCAGCAATACAAGCCCCTTACGTAGATCAGCTGGGGTTCACACGATCACATGTGGCCAAGAGCTTGGCATCCCAGTGTACACAACAGGCAGCGTGGCACTCCCCACTGCAGCGGTGGGGCACGGACACCAGACTGGCCCAATGAAGGCCACATTTGACTGCTTCACCCACACCGCTCCTGAACACCTCATTTTCCATGCTGAGTAGATCCAAGCTGTGTGGCTTGTTAGTGCTCACAGATTCTCAGTCCCCTAAGCAGGACAGCTGGAGGTTGGCTGATGCATTGATCTCCACTGTTCGCTCCCACTCTGTTAGATTTCAACCCAGATGTCATTTCATGGGTTCTGGAGCCTCGCTGATGAGGGATTTCTTGCAAGTCTCCAGTCCACTATCGGCCCTGCAGCTAGGAAACACCTGCCCCCCACAGCTTGCTTTAATGCCAGGAGGAGGGTTAACCAGAGAGCAGAGCACCTGCCCCACATTACCTATTACCTCATTAGGGCCAAAAGCAGGAGTTTGCTTCAATTAAACTTTTATGACCAGGCTTTGGAAAGCCATGCAGAGGCCTCCTGCTTCAAAAGCTTCTGGGACGCCTTTCTGCAGCCGCTGGAGAAATGGCAGCCACAGAGTAAAACGAGACACTCCCCCCTCAGCAGTTTGCACATGCACCCCCCACAAAATGCTCCTGAGCAAAGCTAGGCTGGTGGAAAGGCAGCCACAGGCAAGAGGCTCAGTAGCACCCATGGCACTTGCAGACATTTTAGGAGATGGGGGGGGGGGACTGCACTGGAAATGGAGACTCCCAGTTTTGTTGCTGTGGCAACAAGGTCCCTTACAGTTACCAAGGGGAACACTGTCTGCTGCTCTTCTTTCTTTCTTTCTTTCTTTCTGTGAGAGGCAGAGACTGTCCCCTGGCCGTGCTGCTTTCCCCTGCATTTCAACAGGATGGTCTAGAACACCATGACCTCTCTGGCTTTCAGCTTAATTGGCCAAGGGCTTCTTGCCGTCTCTCCAGGCCACCTCTCTGCGCACATGGAAAGTACAGGAGAGCAACACGGCCAGGTGTACGGCTCAGCCAAGGAGAACGCTGGACATCTGGCTAAGCCACAGAACGTGGCTTGAATTAGAGGGACTTTCCGAAAGAACGTTGACACAACACAGTCAGGCCTGAGTTGTGTAGCTCCCCGCAGCATTGCTGAAATCGAACGTTGGCTCAGGGACCTGCTGCTGGATTGCAGATTGTAAACCACACGCTGTTAAGCTTGGTCCCACCAGACCGGGAGAGGGAGCAAGGTTCATAGAAAGAACAAAGCCAAACATAAGATCTCTATTTTCTCCTTTGAACGAACTGATTCGTGTGACACACCTGCAGGTCTGGTAGATAAAGGCAGAGACGGCTTGCTGCAAGACCTAGTTCTTTATTAGCTCCTACGCAGCCTGCTTGTTAGCCCACTTGAATTATTTCATTACAGACCAGCTACAGAGCCCAGACTCAGTCCCTGGTGACACGCACACACACATCATACAGTGCTCCCTGCCAGGAAGTTGCCTGCTTCCTATGCGCAGCCATATAAAAGCAGCATGTGTTTTCACAGAGCCTAATTCAGGACCTAATTCTGCCCTCTGTTCCCACAAATGGCAGGGAGCAGAAAAGTGGAGGATCATGACAAGCAGCAGCTTGTGCTTCCTATTGGTGTATGTAATAGGAGAAGGGGGTCAGCTCTGGGATGTTCTCCCACTTGCCCTCCTCCACAAACCTGTAAAAGCCCCTGCACTGAGATAAAGCATCATGGGAGACAACACTGAAAGATGTGTTGGGGGGTGTCAAGTATATGACTGCATTGTTCCTGGACTAAGTCAGTGCTTACCCCGGCTGCTTTAACTTGCCATAGTTCCTCCACCCCAGTGTGAAACCCCCTTCAGGCAGGGGTTAAGGAGCATTCCGGGAGTGCTCTACTGCCATGGACTCCCTGTGGATGACTCTAGCCTCTCTTACATGAAGATCACAGGCCAGTCCCCTGCTGGGTCTGTGGGAAAGCAAACTGCCATTGTTGCCTCAAGAGAGCAATAGAAAGGAAATGCGGAGGTCAGTCTCACCGCGTTTCCTGCAGCCAGTGTGGAAATAATACAGACACTTTGGCTTTGAGTCTGTAAGTCAAATGATGTGTTAACTGACCTTTGCATTTGCAAAAGAAAAAAAAAGAGAGGATAAATATGCTTTACCCATCCCCAGAGCTCTCTAAACAAAGGAAAACAACAGCTCCCAGCCCAGAGGAACTTGTGAGTTTTTAAAAACATTCCTCCTCCAAGGGAAAATGCTAGAACAAACATATGAGATGGCCAGCAAAGGCACAAAGCAGAAAGAAGGGAAAGGATCAGAGTCCTCTACAAAGATGGTTAAAAGTTGCCAATTCTGTTAAAAATCATTCCAGCAAAGCCAGATGAGTGGAGAGAGATTTAGTAATTTTATCTTCCCCATATGGGAAGAGGGGAATAGAGAAAGAAAGCAGAAAATGAATTAAACTCAATGAAGACCTGGATATCCTATAGACTAACTATGCACTAGCTTGATTAGATATGAAATTAGAGCGGGGAAAAATTGGAGCACAAGTAGGTACAGTACTTAGTTGTATCTTGACAGATGTGTTACCTGTGTTACTTTAGCGCCCTCTGGGGGCAAATGTTGTTACCTCTCACTGCTTTCTCAGGGGAAGCCCAATCAATGGAAGAACTGGAATAGTGGAGATGTTTGTTTTTATCCCTAGGCACCAGTATAACACACACAAACAATATGGTAAAGGAACATTAAGGTTTCATATTCTAACTTGAGTGTTTGATGTTGCCACAATAAGAGTTGCTGCTAAAATCTTCATTTGCCCCCCTTGTGCACATGCATGATGATACAGTTATTAATCACATGATCACAATACTTTTCTTTTTTCCTCTAGGACCCCTGCCAATGGCTCCTCCTTATTCTGCCTCTTGGAAATGGCTGAACTGTTTTGACTCAAACTTTCCAGCAAAAATTAGTCTGAGAGAAAGTTCAGCAGCCTGAGCAGGTAAAGTTCTAAGCAACTGAAAGCAGGGCCTGATAAGCCACATCAGGGTCGCTTTACTATGTGGTGCTACCAGCTGTGCCTAGAAATAGTAAACTTGCAGACAGAGGACAATTTATATAACTCTCCAATTATGGTCAACATTTTACAAGCGCTTTGGGACAGTCATCCAAGCTGATGCCTTAATTAGCTTGTACCTTATGAGAGGCAGGGGCCTCTCCCGTGTGAGAAGCTGAGGTGAGACCATTTCATTGTGAGTGCCCCAGGGCAAGGCAGTATTTGAAAGGTAGGAAAAGCAGCGATGTATCTTTCCAAGTGCAAAAAAGAGGCCGTTCAAGCTGAGGCAAAAGGATCTGTGTTTGGTCACTGTTTTAAGGGGGGCAGATTGATTTTTAAAATTGAGCCATTGGTTTCCAAGCCCTCCTCCTCCCACCTGTATAGGCCCCCGGTTACACTACAGGAGCCCTTGGCCAGGTGAGTATCTGTGAGGGACGGCACCTCCCCGGCCATTGAGAGAATAGCAAGGGCAGGCCCCACTCCCATTTGGCTTCTAGGGCTGCAGCAAACCCCGTCCCTCACAACTAAAACGATTAGGGGTTTGGAACGGGTCCCATATGAAGAGAGGCTAAAGCGACTGGGACTTTTCAGTTTAGAAAAGAGGAGACTAAGGGGGGTACGATAGAGGTATATAAAATCATGAGTGGTGTGGAGAGGGTGAATAAAGAAAAGTTATTTATTAGTTCCTATAATAGAAGAACTGGAGGACACCAAATGAAATTAATGGGTAGCAGGTTTAAAACTAATAAAAGAAAGTTCTTCTTCACACAGCGCATAGTCAACCTGTGGAACTCCTTGCCAGAGGAGGCTGTGAAGGCTAGGACTATAACAGAGTTTAAAGAGAAGCTAGATAATTTCATGGAGGTTAGGTCCATAAAAGGCTATTAGCCAGGGGATAGAAATGGTGTCCCTGGCCTCTGTTTGTCAGAGGCTGGAGAGGGATGGCAGGAGACAAATCGCTTGATCATTGTCTTCGGTCCACCCCCTCTGGGGCACCTGGTGCTGGCCACTGTCAGCAGACAGGCTACTGGGCTAGATAGACCGTTGGTCTGACCCAGCATGGCCATTCTGATGTTCTTATGTTCTTATCTAATGCGTTTGTTTGTCAAGATGGTCGGGCAAGTAGATCCTATCTCCCAGTGTTGTCTTCAAGTTGTCATCATCAAGTCCAAGTCGAGTCTCAAGTCACTACAGTTCAAGTCTCAAGTCGAGTCTTGAGTCCCTAAAGTCACTTTCGAGTCAAGTCCCAAGTCGAGTCTCAAGTCTTAATTTAAAAAATGTCCAGTCACTTTTGTACAAGCCATCAATATTGGCATTTTCTGACAATTTTTTCACCAAGTCGATTTAACAAAATTAGCAAGTCTCGAGTCGAGTCTCAAGTCACAAACAAACAATGAACCTGAGTCAAGTCTCAAGTCGAGTCACATAGGCAACTTAAATTGGACTTGAGTTCAAGTCGTGGGACTCGAGTCGACAACTCTGCTATCTCCTAACTCTCAGGGCCTAGTGCAGTGTGGGCTGAAAGGGGCAGTGAAGACTTTTCGGTTGACAGTATTTTCACTTTTCACCGCTCTTTGAGAGGTTTAATAATTGGCGGCAGCTGCAGCTGTTTAATTCTCTCTACCATTTCAAATGTAGCCATTTAATTTTAAAAAACCCTCGGCCGCTGGAAATCCTGTAATCGAATCCAAGCCTCTGTCAATCTAATTAGTTTTGAAATACTGTATCTCCAGCACTTGGAGACCTCAATAAGCAGCTTAACATTAAAACCCGGCTTCTTTCCCAAACACTTACTGCTTATTTTTTTCCAATTCCGAAACAGAAGTTCTCATTAAACAATATTCAGCTGAAATTTTTATTTCCATCCTCCTCCTCCCACCCCCGGCATTTGCCTTAACAGCGTGTGTCAGGTCGGGGAAAGGCAGGTGAGGTGCTAGGTGCATCCCCTCTGTCATTCTGTTCATCAGGCATTTTGAACCATGCTTCACTATTGCTAAAATGAGGCTAAAGTATCTTCAAATCCCACTGCGGACAAGGTTTAACCACATTATGTAAAAGTTTATAAAGCCACGCTATAGCTGAGCTAAGCAGGTCCAGCAACAAATAAGACTGAGTCTATCACCTGCTTTTGTCAACTGGTTGGTACCAAGAGGAGACCCTGCCTATGCTGGAACAGAGGTACCAGCTGCTCCTCCTAAGATGGAGTTGTGAAGAGCCAGCTGTGGGATTGCACCGTATTGCTTGAGACAACAGACCAATCCCTAGCTTGTACCAGCAATCATCCAGGCAGGGCACAAAAGCAGTTTTCTTTTTGCCCTCCCTGCTGCTGCTACTTTTGTTCTCCCATTCTCTTCCCACCCAGGGCAGCAGAAGCGTGCTTCAAAGGGCAGTGGGGTAGGCTTCATGGGTCCCTACAGCAGAGAAGCCCCAGAGCTGAAGGATGTGCAGGCAGGAAGGGGAGAAAACCCCCAAACCACTAGGCCTACGATTCACAATATATCCAAAAATAATTGGGAGCCAAGCCCCATTGTCCACCCTCCCCCACCATTTCATCAGTAGCAGAGTAAAAGGTTGAGAGGTTGGGAGCCTTAGTTAGTGGGACAGGGCACAGGGCTAGGAGACATGGGGTCTCTCTTTGCCACAGCCACATACACTGCAAACTTAGGCAAGTCACAATCTCCCCATGCCTCTGTTTCCCTGTGAGTAAAACTGGCATAATGATATTTACCCTCCTTTCAGAAACAGTTTGTGATCCAGAGATCAATGACGGAAGTGCCTGATGGTGCCGTTATTCATCATGGTTCCAATCTTATTTGAACAGCAATTGATCTCAGCTGATGCAGGCTATTCCCTAAATAACGTGCTCAGGGAATAGCAGCAAAACTGTAAACACATGATTCACCGACTAACATCTGAGTACCGCTAACGCTATTTGTTCTGGCTATCACGCTTGCAGTCTAGGTCCAAGAAGGTGACAGCATCCTCCAGGATTTTCTCTGTCCCCTTCTACCTCCATGTACTCCCCAGATTACTTTAATTTGTAAATGTAAAAGACAGTGGGGTTTTAAGCCGGGGAATCAGTAACCTCCTTTCTGCACAACCCTAACTCTGACACCTGTCTTTCTATATCAAAGCTACCCAGGATGGTTCATCACTACCCCTCCTTTAACTGCACCCTTCCTCTTGTCTGAAACCAGGTCACAGCCCAAGGGGGCATTAGACAAGTGAGGCTCAGATAATAGTGGCTGCACTCAGAGCTCCCCTGGGCAGCTGCTCCCTGCAGGAGGAATGGTTGTTTCATTTCCCTTGCGTGCCCTCCCCCCGCCCCCATCAGGGCCAGCTGGCTTCCCCAAGGCGGGCTGGCTTTGTGGCACTCCAGCACAAGCCTTTATCTGCCCAAATCTTATTTGACTCCATTAAAACTGCAGGCAAGAGGCTAAGTGATGACAGGTCAGCCACTCCACTGAAGTGAATGTGGAGTTTGGGCCATGCAAGGACTGGGGATTCAGGTATTTGTGCTCCAGAGTGAGCTTTCAGTACACGGATACGTGCACGTGGGAGCGTAGCTGATCTGGCTGGCCTTAGGGCAGGCAGGCAGCTCGCACTCTGTAATTAGGGGAACTAACCGGCAGGCTTTGAAGTCTGCGATCAGGGCTGAGAAAACCTGACAGCAGACTTCAAAGTCTGCTGCGCCAGCTCCCCTGATTATCTAAAGGCTGCTGGTGTCCCCCAAGACACTGAGATAATCATGGTAGCGCTGTGCTCCCCCCTCCCTCCAGATTGCTAGGACTTGAACTCAGGATTATTTTTCCTTGTCTCCTCTGGGTGTGCGTGAGCTGAATCCGCCCAGAGAAACATACGGGTTCTGCTGAAACCTTTCAGCCAAGGCCGGAGGGAGCTGGGACTCTTGGTGTGAGCTCACCACTGATGTTTGCTGCCTGTGCTGAAACCCAGACAGGCAGATTTCAGTCGCAGTCTGGAGTGCTGGGCCTTCCTGAGCGGTGGCTGACTGATCTGACGCCAGCTGCCGGGTGAACGCTGACTCCAGCCACACATTTTCAAAGCTGGCTGCCTAAAACTGGGCTCCTGGCTCCCCCGTGCCAGGCTAGTCACCCAAACCCCTAAGCTTTGTAGTTGAGAGAGCCCGGCTCATAACCACTGATGGCGGCTTGTTAGCGGCTCTGGGTGAGTAGCAGCCGCACAGTAGGGCTAAGCCACCAGGCTGCAATGCAAGCAGGCAGCTGCTGGGCACTTGCATTTGTAAACCACCCTCCCCCTTCCTCCCCCCCGGAGAGGTTGGGGCACTGGAATGGACTGCAATGAAAATACCCTGTGAGGAACCCAGGGGTCAGCACTGCAATCACAGGGGATCACACGGCCATCAGCGGAGCACCTATGAGTCAGTCACCCATGAGCAACGTCTTTGAGCACGGCCAGGGACACTCCACAGTGAGCAGAAACCGAGTCTCTCCCCAGCCCCGTGAAATTGCACAGGTCAGAAAGGCAACATCCAAAGAAGCCACTCAGATTTCACTTGAGGCAAAGTGGGCCCAGCTGAAACCTTCCACTTCAGTCTGAATACAGCACTGATTGGCAGTAACTGAAGAGCTTACCTACTGCGTGGCCGGGTGCAGTGAGCTATGGTCCCTGCTATTCAGACCACTACAGTTTGGGCCCTCCCAACCATGTCACCCACCTCAGCTGAGCTAGGCTGAACTGCTCTCCCCTGCCCAGGTAGGCCCTCGCGGTCCCATCGTGGGACAGTGTAGCACACTGGTACTGCGGCCACCAATGCTCTGCCATTTTTGTGGCGAGAGGCTACTTCAGGACTTTTTGTGGTTACTACCTTCACTTAGAAAGAAACCCTGGTTATGCCAAGTCAACCCTTTTCTCTTAAAAGCAGGCGGGGCTACGGATCAGCAACTTCTGGGACATACAGTGCTCGTGACAGACACATTCCCGCAGGGGGTGAAGATACCACAGACGGTCTTACCTCTCCTGTCGTCTTGTGCCTGGCCCTGAGAGCAAGCAGCTTCCCCCCTTGTTATGCACCCATGGGGGCAAATGGCTACCGGATGAGGAGTGATCTTTTAAAAGATCCACCAGGGCCAACACGAGAGCGTGGGGAGATTGAGCTGACATTTACACAGCACTTTTTACCCAAAGGACCCCCAAGCACTATACTTATCGCACAAGGCACAAGAGAAACACCTTCCACAAAGGACATGCAGCCACCATTTGCGTGGGAAGTGGCGACAGTTTAACAGCACATGGCAGCACTACTCAGGAGGACAGGGAGTGAATGCCATATACCGTGGGAACAGCTGCGGTCTTGGAGAGGTAACCACAGCCACCTGCACACTGCAATTGGGTGAGAAACCCAGGTTATGAATAGTCATCACACAACGCAACACCCAGTGCTCAGTATCTATATGGCACTGATGAAAGTACAGCACCTCTGACAACCTCACTTGTTATTTAAGAGTCACGATCTGAGACTCAGTTCCTATCTTTGCCTGAAAAATCTCAAAGGGGTGGCCATGTTAATCTGTAATTTTCAAAACAACAAGGAGTCCCTGCGGCACCTTTGAGACTAACAAAAATATATATATAGAACCATCAGCTTTCGTGGATAAGACCCACTTGATCACTCCAACTCATCTGAGGAAGTGGATTTTACCCACGAAAGCTCATGATTTTATATATTTATTCACCTCTAAGGTGCCACAGGACCACTTGTTATCTTTGCCTGTTTAGACTTAGGCTCTTTGGGAAAGGAACCATCTTAGTATAGGTATTATATACAGTGTCTGGTACCACCTGGCCACAGTTTCAGTTGGGGCATGTAATACCAATCAGCAAGAGCACTGACTGCTGAGTAACCAGCAGTGACACTAATTAATGCTATTTCTTTAGAGGGTCGAGTCTGCCCCTTCTGCTTTGGCACTGTGCTATATTACTCCCGAAGGCTTAAAAACATTCTTCATGCAATATTTAAAAATTCTGCAAATGCTATTTACCAAATAAATGTAGAGGCTCCAGGACTGGGGAGCAGAGGCCCCTGGCTGCATGAAGGTGGGAGATCACCGTGTAAGCTCTTGCCTCAGACACGGGCTCAGCATTGAGATTGCACCGAGCCCCGACACAGTGCAAAGACTGGGCCTGCCCCGGAAACACTGCAGGGCCCTGCCCCTCAATGTTGCATGCAATCACCACACATCTCACTTCATGTGCCCTTGTTTATGCGCATGTCACTTTATTAATGTGTGCTTATCAGAGAACTGCTCTTCGCTGCTGCTGCTGCTATTGTAGCTCATAATGAAACACAACTCCAGGATCTTATGGCCCAACTGTCAAGAACCTGTCAACAATTTGCTCTTACCATCAGCGCTAAGAAAACTGTGGTCCTTGCACAAGGTAACATGACTCCACCATGTATTATGCTAAACAACAACCCTCTGGAAGTAGTTCTGAAGTTCTGCTACTTAAGTTCAACCATAACTAGCAACTTGTCATTAGATGCAGAAATTAACATTCGTATTGGAAAGGCGGCTACTACTTTCAGCAGACTAACAAAACGTGCATGGGCAAACTCAAAGCTCACAATTAGAACAAAGATACTTATCTACCAGGCATGTGTGCTGAGCATTCTTCTCTATGGATCAGAAACGTGGACCACCTATGCAAACCAAGAAAAACAACTTAGCTCTTTCCATCTCCGTTGCTTACGCAAAATTTTGAACATCAAATGGCAAGATAAAGTCCCTAATGAGAAAGTATTAGAAAGAGCTGGAATGTCATGCATGGGAGCCATTCTGCATAACAGAAGACTACGGTGGCTGGGTCACGTGAAGCGAATGAACGATAACTGCATCCCAAAGAACATTTTGTACAGAGAACTGGCAGAAGGAACAAGACCAAAAGGACACCCTAAACTCTGTTTCAAGGACTACTGCAAAGCTGCTTTGGTAAAGTTTCAGATAGACATTGATAGTTGGAAATACCTGGCGTCAACACCTCCACCAAGGACAAAAGCACTAGGACAAGACTTTGGCAGAAATCCAGAACAAGAAAAGAATAAAGAGGAAAGAACAGATGATAACAACTAACACTTCTACTGCAGCTGAACATGCCTTTCTCGTGTTGGTCTATTGAGCCACACAAAACATTTAAAAAGCAACCAGTTTAATGCTGCATCCCACCATCTTTTGAGATATATGGAGGCCATGATGATAACTTTATTAATACTGGTAGGAAAAAACCTATGTGGACGGAACCCAGTAGAATCAGACAACGTTGCGCTTGGGCAACGGTAAACAAAACGTCTCGCAGGCCACACATAGAACCCCAAAGGACCACAGGTTGCCCATCACTGTTGTACTGAGCCTAGCCAAAGCCTTTTTTACACCAGCCTTTTGTGGAAATCTCCCATCATTGCACTGCACTGAGCTCAGCTCCAGCAAGAGAGTAGCACCATGTCATCTGAACCTGCTCAGAGCAGAGTTGGATGATAACTAGTGGCGAAAGACTCCCCAGGTCTTGCGTATCGTAGTTCTTCTGCCGTTACTACCACCAGCACAGCTCCACCAAAGCTAATGCATGGGTGGGAGATTTCCCACCAGCTAATGTGGACTGCCTAGCAGCAAGCTATTCAAGGTCAGACAATGAAGCACTCACTTGCAGGCAGATGGACATACTCTATGTGCTTTGGAGGAGGCAAAGAGGAAGGAAGAGAACAAGTAAGTGAGAGAACTACAGACACAGGGCAGGAAGGTTAAGAGACACTTCAGGGGAGGAGAGGGGGGGATGGAGCCTGGGACAGATGGTGGGAAAGGGGGAGTAGGACAGGAAATGAAAAAGGCAAGTGAAGACAGAGAAAGCATTTGGAGATAAAAGATGGAAAGAGTTTTAATGTTAGAAGAATTATATTTGCACCCTTAGTCCCCCATCTGGTTTATGTGACTGCAATTCAAATACCATTTCCACAGAGGAGGAACAAAGGAATTGGATATCTGGTATAGGCCTAGTAGAAGTGACTAAGCAATGGGCTGGACACCACACTCGTCAGCAGATGTGGCAAAAAGTGAAATGCAAGCACACAGCAAAATGAAAGAAATAGGAACTAGATACTTAGGGTAAAGTCCCACTGGGAGTTTTACATTTTTTTTAATCCAGTAAACCACTGCACCATATTTGTAGTCCAGTCTCAGACATGGACAACTGAAAACATACAAAACCCACTGTGAACAAAATGAAGCACATTATTAGTTTGTTTTTGCAAAGTTTGCAGTGGAGGAGTGAGGATGCATCTCTCTTCTAGTCCTTGGACAGAATGGGAGAAACACACGAGCGCTTATATTTCCAGCAATGCAAGGAGTGTGTGTGTGCTTAAATCACAGGGGGAAATACAACATTTCTATACTTCCAAAAGGGAATGAGGTGCCCAAATTCCATTTGAATTCCAATGGGATTTGGGCATCTAATGACCAATTACCCATAACCAACAGACTATATCCTAATCCAGTGTTCTCTGCAAGACAGAGCTATAATCACGGGCATCCCAGCTATAGGGTTGCCCAAAGCAAGACCCAAGCACTTCAATACTCTTTGTATTTACCTTATAAGCCATGGGCTGTGCAACAATTTCATCTTCGGATTAAAAGATGCAGCCTGACTCCAGTGTCACTGACAACTCTTGCCAGACTACTAGTTATATCACAGCAGCTCACCTGAGATGCCATGGGCTCAACCCCACAGTTCACACAAAGGCAGCAAACTCTGTTTAAGACAACGGGAACCACCTCTTCAAAATTGCAAGGTCAGGCCTCAACCCTGCACAATGAATCCAGGCTAGAGATGGAGACTCCACCTCTCCCATTCCCATGCCTCAGCTCGACCAGGGACTCTTCTCTACTGTGCATCATTCATCAGAGTGGCTTCAAGATTAAGCTAGATGGGTTTATGAAGGGGATGGTTAGATGAGATAACATGATCTTGGTAACTAATTGACCTTTCATTATCAGTGGTAAATAGGCCAATGGTGGGATGATAGGAGTTACTATAGAGAACTTTTCCTGGATGTCTGGCTGGTGAGTCTTGCCCACATGCTCAGGGTTCAGCTGATCGCCATATTTGGGGTCAGGAAGGAATTTTCCTCCAGGGTAGATTGGCAGAGGCCCTGGAGGTTTTTCGCCTTCCTCTGTAGCATGGGGCACAGATCACAGCTGGAGGATTCTCTGCATCTTAGGGTCTTTAAACTATTTGAAGGCTTCAATATCTGAGATATAGGTGAGAGGATTATTCTGGGAGTGGGTGGGTGAGATTCTGTGGCCTGCATTGTGCAGGGGGTCAGACTAGATGATCATAATGGTCCCTTCTGACCTTAAAGTCTATGAGAGTGATAAATTAAGCTCCAAGCTGCTCTAGGATATGGAATTTCACCTTGTCTGAACACAGCTGCCAACAATGGAGTTAGAGAACAATGCCGAGCATGTTGTAATGGGCAGCAGAGAGCAAGACAAATGGTGTCAGCTACCTCTGACTGCACTTTGTGGTGTAGCCAAAGCAGCTTCCTGCTCTGCTACAGTGATAGAGATGCGGGTGTTTCAGTCTGAGGTCGCAGAAGCAGTTCTATATTCAGGTGTTGTCAAGAAAATCTCTTTGAGGTTGCCTTCGTCACACTAGGCAGCTTAATGCCTATAGAGAAGTTCCCTGGAGGGTCTATTCAGCAAGTAGATATTTTCATCTACACTGACTAAATCTGTTCAGCACCCTGACAGCCAACACCATTCGCAACCATGCGCAGACAGTAAAATGGTGTGGTGGAAAAGAGAGCCGAAGACGGGATAGCAACACTAGCACTTCTCTCTGGGTTCTGCAAGTGGCAGCGATTTCAGTAAGTAACATGTGGTGCAAGGCAACTTCCTGGGGAAAACACAAGCCTAGTAGGCATTCTGCCAGCACAGCAGCAGCACAGGCTAAATGCTATGGGCCACCACCCCATTCCCAGGTATCTTACTTTTTGTGTCAGGGTAGCACCTAAGGCGCCCAAAGCAGCAGAGGAAAGGGACACAGAAGGGACGGAGGGTGGGTAGAGGAGCACTCAGAGGGACAGCACAACCGTCTCAGCTAAGACACTACCAACACTTATTTCAAAGAGAGAGTCTCTGCCCCAAAGAGCTTACAACTTGTAATCTGGGAAATCGTACAACTGAAAACTCCACACTGAAGGTCAGATCTTTTCTTTCAGTCCTGGCTGCCAGACCTGAGCTAGGGAGGAAAATAAACAAAGGCCTATGCTTTGCATGGGAGCCGCCACACAATCAATCACTCAGCGGCACTATGTGCCACCATGGGGTGGCTTGAGTACTGCTGTCCAGCAGGATAGCATGAGTGACCTGAAAGGCTGGCCTTGCCAAAGAATGGGCACAGGGCTTCCCAGCTGCTTCTGCACGAGTAGACTTACATATGTACAGAAGGACAAATTGCCATCCTTACTGTAGCAGAGCAGACAGGTGCCCTCTTTGCAGTGCTGTAGGAGTTGTTGATGTTACCGTGACAGGAGGGGGGGGGGAAAAAAACCCAGTCAGACATTGGCACGTAGAGGAGGAGAAACAAACAGATTTTCGACTACAGTATCACCGATTCTCCTGATGACTGTTTGGAAGAGTCAGACGAGCCAGCCAGGATTGATGCATGTGTTTTATCCTATATAACAGGCATTAACTCATGGCCCTTGTACAACAAGGAATCTGTTTCCACGTGGACAGGATGAGAAAGTTGCTGCTATCGAGAGGGCCTGTTGTACAATGGAAAGAGCTAGATAAATTCATGTAGGTTAGGTCCATCAACGGCTATTAGCCAGGATGGGTAGAAATGGTGTCCCTACCCTCTGTCAGAGGCTGGGAATGGGTGACAGGAGAGGGATTGCTTGATGATTCCCTGTTCTGTTCCCTCCCTCTGGGGCATCTGGCATTGGCCACTGTGGGAAGACAGGATCCTGGGCTAGATGGACCTGTGGTCTGCCCCAGTCTGGTCGTTCTTATGTTCCTATGGGTAGAGCAGGAAACCAAATTTGAGATTCCTCGTTTTTGACTTACCTCTGACTGTGACACACACCAACTCATCCAAACCTTTCCATAAAATGGGGATAATACCTACTAACTTGGTAGGGGAGGGGAGAAAAAGAAGGTTTCAAGGCTCAAATCTGATGTCTGAGAGGAGCTGTGAGAACAAAGTAGATAAGAAGAGCCGCCGGTGGTTTGAACATTCTGACCACAGAATGGTTATCAAAAGATTCGCTCTTTATTTTTTTCACATAAAAAGAAACATGACACCGCATCATTAGAATCACTCAATTCCTGCATTCCAGAATTGTGCCAAACACCTTATTTCATACCTTCTACAAATTCCTGTCCATTTCATTAAGTGATTTTCAAGCAATGCCTGGTTCAGAGGCCAGCAGAATTTCCTTGCTGTAACCGAGTAAGAAACATGTAGCAAAGGGAACAGAGTAAGATCGTCCGGAGCCCTTAGCATTCTTGGCTACTGGTTTCAATCCCAAGAGGTGCAGCTTCGATGGTACTGAAGTCATCCTAACCCCATGTGGCTTAATCCTTAACGTCCTCTGCTACCGACAACTCCTAACACACACAAGTTGTCACACGGAGTTAAAAAAAAAAATCATGACAAAAATGTGACTAAGACACACAATTTTTCTAGCTAGGGAGAAGATTCCTATTATATAAAAAGAGAGAATAATACAGAATTGGCACACTTGGAAGGAAGCCTGCTAGGGAACTACTGCCCCAAGGATTGCAGCCTTCAAAAATACAGCAACAACAGGGATTAAAGGGGATGGAGCACCACCTCCCATAGGCCTAGCAGCCGTGCAATCTAGTGGCCAACTCCTTTTACTAGGAACAGCAAGGAGATGTGTTATGATCTATGATGGAAGAGGTTGCTCATCTTGCGCAGTACCTGTAGTTCTTCAGGATTTATGTCTCTCTGGATCCTTCACCGAGGTGTGCCCCATATGGAGATTTACATGAGCAGTGTCCGTTCAGCCCTGCGCTGAGGCTGTATCAGGCTACACGGATGAACTGCCCCATCAGTGCCTTCTGTGCTACTGAATCTCAGAGGAAATTGACACAGAGGGGAAGGAGGGTGGTAGAGGAGCACTCATAGGGGGGACACACATCTCAAAGAACCAAAGTTACTACCAGAGGATGAATAACCTTGTCTTTGAGTAGTCTCTGTAGGGGTTCTCCACGTTTGGTCACTCCTGAGCAGTGTGCCCTCCCTACCACAGGGAGCTTAGAATTAGAATCTATCACTGAAGACAGAACTGCACTGCACATAGCTGCATCTGTGCCTAGAGAAGCTATGTAACCGAAGACCATGTGGCAGCTCTGCAGATTTCTGAAAAGGGAACATTGTTAAGGAGAGCCAGAGATGTAGATAGCAATTTAGTCAAATGCAGCAACATGCCGATGACGGTGGAATGTCAACCCTCAGAAATACATTTAGAGAGCATCTCCGGGTAGAAATTGGCAGCCCTCTATTTCAGATGCAGACAGGTTAAAAACAGCCTATTAGATTTGCAAAATGGCATAGTTCTGTCCAGATAGAAGGATAGTGCCCTCCTGACATCCAGAGCATAGAGAACATTCCCCCATTGGAAGTATATGGCTTGAAAAAAAACCCCTGATAGGTGTATGCTCTGATTCAGGTGGAATTCAGGTGAAATTCACAAGTTATTTTAGGCAGAAACCTGAGATGTGGCCGTAAGGACACCTTATCCTTGTGGAACGTTATGGGGGGTGTGTGTGTGGGGGGGGGCAGGCATCTGCTATTAAGGCCCCAGTAGCTCTGACTCTACAAGCTGAGGTAATGGTAGCTATTAGGAAGGTTCTTTTCCCTCAATAAATTCAATAAGGAGCAGGTCACCCTTGGTTCAAAAGGGAGTTGTGGGAGGCTTTTGGGAACTAAGTTCAGGCCCCACACAAGACCTGCGGGAAGAAGACCCCCAGGTTGTTCATGACTCTCACAAGTGTGGGGTGAGCAAACAGAAAAGTCCTAAGATTGGACTCCACCTTCTATAATGAAAAACATTCTTTTTTTTTTAAATTAAAATACTTATCTAACTACTACTAAAAACCAAAACCAGCCAACTAGAGAGAAACTCTGTAACCACTGAGTTAGGCAACAGACGGATATGCTAACTCCATGGTGCCAATGCAGTCAGAAGGAATGAAGGGGCTGGTTCATTTGTGTAGCCTGATAGAGATTCGTTGCGGGGCAAAAGGATCCCAATACCGGATTGAACGTGGCTCATGAGAGTCTCACAAACACACACAATGGAGCATCCACAGTGACACTACTTGAAGAAAGAGGTTGATGATAGCTAAGGACATGGGGACCCCCGCACTAACAGGCAAGCAAACCCTCCTGACCGCCCAGTCAAAATAACCCTGAGTTTCTTTCTGCAGGGAGAAAATGCCAACATGAAGCGTATGCTTTGGAGGAGCTGCCATTCCCTGCTTGTTCATTCCATATTACTGCATTCCAAGCCAATTCCGTTTCCCCCAAACGTAACTGACAGCAATGGAGATGAGGGTTAAATCTGAAAGGAGAGCGAGTGACTTGTGCTTTAGCTAACTATCTCCCCCCTCCACCTCCACCCCCCCCCAGCAGAGACACATGCTAGGGATATTAAAAGAAATGGCAAAGATGTGAGGAAAGCAAATATTAATGCAGGAAAGATGAGTTATTCAGCTGGGTGTGGGAAAGAGGGCATCAATGCAAACTCAGTGTTCCACATGCCCAGCAAGCAATGCCTCAGCAGTAAAGCAGAGCAGGAGAGAACGTACATTCTGTGGGGGTTCCAGAAGAGGAAGGGATCCTGCTTTAGCAAATTTGCTCCTGGGCTTTCCTCTTTCTGAAGAGCATAAAGGCAAGTTTGTACAATGTACACACAGGGAATTCATGTGTGCCTTGATGGCTGTGCATCCCTCCCCAGACAGCTTCTCACTGCGCCTGCCTTCAGATTGAGCAAGGGCACTGAAGCATGTGGCACCGCTGCAAAAAAAAGCTAACAATTGGGAAGGCTGCTGAGAAGATTCAGGCCAAGATTTCCCAGTGGTGACCGGTGATTTTAGGGCCTCCATTTCTGGATGACCATGTCAGACACCTTAAGGGGGCCAAATTCCAAAAAAAAAATTGTGCTGCGCACTCACTCTCTGTAAAGTTGGGCTGTTTCTGAAACACACCCACCCAAAATAAACAGTCACAGGTGAAAAAATCTTAGCCTCATTCCCTCTTAGGGAAAACATCTTGTGCCAATATTGGGGGGAAAAATCAGGACAAAGGTAAATGAATGTGAGCATCTTCAATCAATGCAGTTTGCAGTGATTACAAAAGAACCAAGTCAAAGACTTCACTGGGACAGTTGTGAAATGAAGTCATGTTAACAACAAGGACAGAGCTACTAGTCAGAGAGAAGACCTAGAATATACTGAAAGCCTAGATGGTTAATAGTACAGCAGGGCCTCTAACTTTTGCAGAGAGTTTCATCTATCATTGGTTCTTTTTTCCTAAAGCATAATGGAGCAGAATGGAGCACTGGTCATTATTCAATTTCCCATCTTCGTTGGAATTAGCCAAACCTTGGATATGGTATCAGAGCATTCTTTTGTACACGTTTGACTTTTATTGCTTAAAAACACCAGCTGTGCTAGAAGACAGAGCTGCCCGGATAACTGAGAGCAGCTCCTTAGGAGCCATGCCAGGGGAACGTGAAAGACCTGGGCTGGGCTTTCATACTATAGCACCTATGAATATGCCTCAACAGCCCCCCGGAGAGATCCACCCCCATGCAGTGGCCAGCAATGGAGAGAACCCATTGAAAGACAGGGATCACTGAATGTACAAAAAGACAGAGGCCTGTAAAATACAAACTCCCCTCCACGATGGCCTGATTTTGCACTCGTGCTGAGTCACCATTTGGCTACTGTCAATCACAGACACTCTGCAGCCAAATTGGAGATTGCAGAGATTTGTGTTAGGAAGGAAACAAAATGGAAATGACTTTAGAACTTGCTGTGTATAAGTAACAGCTGTTTCCTATATCCTTTCCAGCCAAACACCCACTGGCCACATACCTCCACACACCTGAAAAAAATCTCTACCTTCTTCCTAAAGGCCATTGCCACCGCCATGACTGTGAACTAATGCTTTGCTGGCAGTCTCAGCAGAGAGGCCATGGAGACGGAACTCACCACTCATGGAGAGCAGTGCTTCCTGTGGGTCAGGGTTGAGACAGGGTGGGAGGGGTTGTGGTGGGAAGGAAGGCCTGCATTATGAAGTACTTGGTCTGAGCATTCAGTGTCTAGAGCTGCCAAGCTCACCGTTCTCACTAGAACAAAATACCAACTTAAAAGTTTTTTTTTTTTTTTTTTTTTTTATAAAAAAGAAAATGGTTTAAAAAATTCTCTCAAGCAGACACATCAATATATGTGTAACTCTGCTGAGAAAGGCAAACCCCCTGAAAATCGGGGAAGAGGGGGCACCTTGACAACCAAAAACCTGCCCTTGACTACAGCACTCTCACCGGACAAGTACTAGCTTCCTTCCCAGCACTGGAGATGTGAACAAAACCCTAGGAACAGGGGAACAGGTCACCTAATTGTATAAAAGGCAAAATATTTCTTCCAAGCCCAGCCCATCACAATACATACCCCTCCCAACAACGTTAACACACAAAGAGAGATCCTAAAAACAAGACAAAAGGATTTAAACAGTGAATCTTGTCTGAAGGCTGCTGAACAGTTTGCGTGTCAGAAGAAAATAGCCCCACAGTAAATGTCCCTGGAAGAAGAGCTTTGTGCTGGTACACACGGCCTGTGCTCTCAGAACTTAGCATGTGGAGAGGAGAAGCTCTAGGTCCTGGCTTAAATCAGAGAAAGAGATACTGTCCATTGGGTGTTTGTGTGTCACACACCTTAGCCTCAGGCCATCTCCCCCAATCTGTCCCAAAATGTGCATAGTGTCATTCCCACACTCAGTCCATCTCCATAGACATTAGCCGGCGTCGCTCCCGTCGGGTTTCTTGAACTTCCTTTTTGCAACACCAGCGGGAACTGCAGTAGCCAATGAGGCAGGATAAGAGTCCGATGATGGTGGCTAGACCAATGCCTATCAACAGTGGGTACTTCAAAGCATTCAGCACTAGAAAGGGGGGAGGGAAAAAAGCAAAAGAAAAATGATTAAATACAGTGTACAAATGCCAAACATGACTGCTCTGCCTAAGAAAGGTAAAATGCACGTCAGCCAGGGACAGATGAAACCATTCAAAAAGCAAGTCTAGTTCCCCCTCCTCACTATGAAGGTTCTGAAAGCTCTCACCTCCTCCTCTGTTTTGCCTCCGTAATTCTCACACCCATAATGAAACAGAAAGAGCAGGGTGCAAAATCTCATAAAGGCATGTCTTATCTCACTGTGAGATTAACAGCTCCAATAGGACAGATTCCAAAGGTTAAGCTAGTTCTGAGGAGCATCTACAGTTTGGATGCTTGTCCGAACCAAATTCATCCACCAACAATTTAAACGAAGTCGGATGGAAACCCATTTTTTTATAAAGCTTCCAAGTGACAAATCAAGGGTTCTGACTTTTTGAAGGACTGCGTATGTAGATTTAGAGCTGCTTAAGAAGCAATTTCACTCTAGCCACCCAGTAGTTTCCAGTTCACTCCATATTCAGGTGCTCAAAGATGTAGCCAGCTTTTCAGAAGTGCTGAATGCCCTGCAGTTTAGTGAAATGGATGGCTTGGAATTAGGATTTTCAGTGAATTAGGTAAATCAACCCAAGAGGCACACTGCTCCAGGAATCTCATGCAGATTCTGACTCAACTGAAGCTCGTTCTATGGCTGGTATGGCCAAGGAATATAAATTGTAGAATTAGCTCCACCATGGGTGGGTGTGGAGCATTTGAAAAGGACAATTTGCCCCCTGGGTAACTATCTGCATAGAGGGCAGAATAAAGACTTATGCTTCTTTTCATGTTCTTTGGGGCTCACAGCCGTTCCTTGAATTTCTGGGAAGGAAGCCACTTTGGTAAGTCCTTTGCATGCAATGCCTCCTAGACTATCACTAACTACAGTTTAACTATATGCTGGATGTAAGCACCTTATGTTAAAGCACATGCAACAGTTACCAAAATTAGTTTCTCACAGGTTAGGTGATTCAAGAGTTGTGTGCAACTTCCAGAAAGGGGTGAAACATAGTTCAAGAGCCATGAGCACAGGGAGCAGAATACCTTGTATTGACAGCAGGGGATTTGAATCAGATTCCTGGGTTCTGTTATTGATTTTGATATTAATTGCATAACAGTTCATTGTGCCTCAGCCAAACCCATCTGAGAAATGTGGCTACGGCCTAGTGTACATCATAAAGTTAAGGCAACTTAGGTCTTCGTTGACAGCAATGGCACCTCTCTGAAAGGTCTACATACTGTGGTCAGTGACAGCATAGACACTGTGCCCTGTCAAACTTAACAGTCCTCCAGTAGCTGTCCCACAATGCCAGACAGTGGCTGCTCTGGTCACAGCTGTGAACTCTACTGCCTCAACAGCAGAAGCCACCCCCTTCCCTATAAAACCCATACACACTTTTGTAATGCCTTTTCTTGACTATTCAGCTTGGCCAAGCACACCTAGCAGGTCTCCACTGCTGTGCCCAGATGCCCAGCCAACTATTCCAGTTCTAGACATGCTCCTGCCTGGAGTAAACAGGAGACACTGGATCTTGTGGGCCTGTGGAGAAAAGAGGCTGTACAGACACAGCTTTGGACCAGTCATAGAAACATGGACATCTATGAAAAGACTGCACAGGGGATGCAGATGAAGGAGTATGACAGGGATCAGTAGCAGTGCCGCACGGAAGCGATGGAACTGTAGTAGCTTTTACAATGAGCTGCAGGCCATGTTTAGCCAAGTCTCCACACACATCCTGCAGATCACCATGGATACCCAGACAGAGACCCTGGCTGTGAACAGTGGGGAGGAGGGAGACGAAGCAGGAGGCTCTGCTGTGCCACGAACCGGGATCTTGGAGATTCCACCATCATCTGTCCAGTTCCACCAGCCAAGCACAAATGAGGCTGATCCAGTAGAAGGAACCTGAGGGTAAAGAAGTGCACACGTTCTCCTTTCACGTGTTTAAATGCGGAGATGGCACCTGGCCCAAACCCAAGTTAGCAGGACACAGGTGTCTCCTTTTCACTGTTTTACTTGAACAAGAAGAGGAAGAGGTACAACACAGAGATGCAGTGTTATCTGCTTTTCCATCTCCTGTAGAATGAGGCAGTGGAGGGCATGCATGGTGAAAAGTAGTTTGTGTAGCACACAGGGACGTTCCTTGTATCTTCCTAAGAGAGCTTGATGAAACTTCCACAGGGTAACTCTTGAATCTTCTCCCGACGGTTTTCGAGGCATCTGCCTTATTTTGTCCATAGTAGGACACTCTCCCCTGTCACTCCATGATGACTTTGGCAGGCACCATTGCAGTAAACAGACTAATGGAATATGGGTCTCCAGGACTTCAGGATACCAGCAAGCTGATGCATTTTCTGTGATCCTCAAGAGCAAGGTATCCATTATAATCATTGCCACCTGGGGGAGTTAGTGCCATTATTCAGTGCCATTGCCCTGTACTCTGATTCCCCCACCTTCCCCTTAGTGGGCCACAGTCAACCTGGATGCTTCTGGAGAGCAGTGCTCTCCAGAGGTGTTCCAGAGAATAAGGGAGGGGAATTCTGAGATCTTTTCCTTTTCTTTGTGGCTGTACAATGTGATACAACTATCTGTTTTATCTGTAGCTGTGACATTTACTGTGTTCCCCCTCCACACCCAACCCTGATGAGAAAGAGAAAGAAGAGGACTAAGGAGGACACATTCAGAGATCATGAAAGTTAGTGGTGTAGCAGACCACGAACAGAGGGCCTGGAGGGTGAATACTGCAAACAGCTTGGAGAAGGAACGAGTAGGCAGGAGAAAGACACAAGAGTCCCAGCAGGAAAAGAAGAGGGAGATTCACTGGGACATAATGGAAATTCTCAAACAAATGCTGCAGATTCTTGTTGGCCTACAGATCCAATGGTCATGGGCTCACTTTTCTTTACAGTCAGTGGAGACCTTCATTTCAGCAGCTACCAACATTCCATCTTGCATCAGTAGCCACATCCCTACCCCTCTGCACCAGGGGACAATAAGGAAAACCACAGTTTCACATACACTGACCTCTATGTGAAAGTCAGCGTTGATTGCCAGGCATGGACGTGAATGTTTTCACCATTCTAATTTCAAAGTTCTGTTAGTTTTATTTTATAATTTCACATTATTGTTTGGCCATGTTTTGGGTATACAACACATTTTTATTTCTTGGCAGTATTATTAATCTTTGTTACTTCATCACATTCTGCAGTAATGTCTAGTGGCACTCAAAGCACAGACCAGAGTCACAGATTTAATAAGTTGTGTGAAACACCCAGTGTAATAATTATAGATGTACAATTTATATCACTTAATTCATCAGTTCAGAATAAGATTAACACAAAGGTATACCAAGCGCCACACATTCCTGACAGCAGCCAAAAGGTCAGGGCCAGGCAGAGCACAGACCACCACACTGCTATGCCTGATGGTTAAAATGCTCTTTCAAGGCCTCCCTCAGCTGCACAGCTCCATGCTGACCTCTTTCACTGGTGCTTGTGCCTGGATGTTCAGAGTCAGCCAATACCTGCTCTACCTCAGTCTTCCATCCCAGCAGCAATTCCCCCCCCCCCCCCCCCCGTCTCATAGGTATTATGCAGGAGACAGCAGGCAGCTATAACCATAGAGATTTTTTCTAATTTAGAGAGTAAACACTGCCAACATCCCTTCCATCTGCCAAAAGCTCATTTAACTGTCACTCTGCACCTGCTGAGCTGGCAATCTTTCTTTGGAGCTGTCAAAGTGGACAGCATACACCTTCAGGAGCCAGGGAGCAAAGGGTGGGCTGGGTCCCCTGAAATCATTATTACCATTTGACAATGCTGAAAGGTCAATCTGCCTGTCTGGAAAAAGTGTCCCTGTTGCAGCTTTCTGAATAATCCTGTGTTTTTAAAGACGGAAGAATCATGAATGCTCCCTAGCCAGCCCAAACTGATATGAGTGAAGCATCTCCAGAAATCCACAAATGCTTGCATAAATTATAGAAAAGTTAGCCCTTTCTGTCCATGTATTCTGTGCCAAGAAGGAAGGGCTGGGGCCAAAATTGGAATGTATGCTGCAGTCCACAAACCCATAACTGGAAATCCATCCATGGAATTCTGCACGTTGTCCAGAGTCTCACAGTCCAGCAAACCAGGATACAATCGATGGTTCTACAGACTTGCATGAAAGTGGCCTCCCCACTGTGGATTTTCCAGTCCCAAAATTAGTTCCCACTGTTCGGCAGCAACTTGGCACTGCAAGTCCCCACAGTGCTATCACCACTCACTTCTCAACTGTCAATGCAGCTCTCATTCTGGTGTCCCGGCACTGGATTGTGGGTGCCAGCTCAGGGCACAGTTGCAGGAACGTAGCCTGTCCCATCTGAAAGTTCAGCAAACTTGACTCATCGACCCAAATCTTCATTATGATGTGATCCTGCTAGCAAGAGCTTGGCTTTCAGGCCCAGAAGCAGCACTCCACCATATGTAGCTGCTCTGTGAATGCCCCCAGCAACCCTGATATATATATATTTTTTTGCTGTGCCCCTTAGTAACCTGCCCTCAAAGAAGTCTTCCTGTCCCTCGCTGTTGCAGTATTTCCTGCAGCTCTGCAAATACCAGAGGATCGTTCATTCTGTATTTGTGACGTTAGTCCATGGCTGTGCAGGCTCCATGGTTCTTTCAAAGATGGCCAATACTTACAAGGGCTGTGTGGGTTTGTAAGATTTTTTTTAAATGACACAAAAGTGATGCACTAGAGATGACATTATGGAATGAGAAAGTTGCATAATGGGAACTAGACCTTTTGCCCCGTTCCTCATGTATGTGCCCCACAGTTCATCATGAAAATTCCCTTAAAGGCACTGTGCCAGAGGGCAATGCATAGTGCACCGGGATACCTACCTCTGGGGCACCACATTTTGCATCAATACAAGCTCTCCTGGCGTGTGCGCACAGCACCAACGTAAGCAGCCATGTACGCACAAGGCACATACTAACTGTGGTGTCTTTACATGGATAGAACTTGCATCCACCAAAGTTTGTAGTGTAGACATGACCTAATATTTCCCATGCATGGTCAGCAACAGGGTTAGTTGTTGAGTGACTTGATTAAAACAGGCTAGAGATGTGCAAAGTATCTGGCTTCTCAACGGATTTGGAAATGGCAAAGCTTCGCTTTTACAACCAGGAGACATTTGGGCCGGAGCACATTGCAAGATCAGGAATTAAAAATGTAACATGTAACAGCAAATGCAAAATATAAAGTGAACTGGGCACTTTTCATATTTAGAGGCAGTTGCAGAGCACTTACAAGGTTTTCTAGTTCTACATCAATACACATTAGGCACTTGGGATTACATGTGTTTTATCATCAGTATTGGGTAAATAGCAGTAATAGTAGCTGCTATTACTGATCCCCTCCATCCCCAGGTGCATAGATGGACTATGACATGCCCTGTGCAGTCATCTGCAGCAAAAAAGGAGGAGGCTACCATGCAAGGGCCTCCAATGTGTGTGGGAGGTGTAGAATGGGGAACAGCTGGTACCTCAGGGCTCCAAGAGGGGTGTAGCAAGTACATTCCCCAGTCTCAACATGGAAAAAAATCTCTAAAATTCTTACCATCCATTTTCACAGATATGAATATGGGCTTGGATTTGATCTCTGGTTCCCGCTGCCAAACACCGGTGGCTGAGCGTACCCAAGGGGTTACCGAGCAGTAATGGTTGCCAAAGTCCTGGTCCTCAGAGCCATGCACCCGCAGCCGGAACTCCATGGGGCTAATCCTCTCTAGGCTGACATCACTGCTCCAGTTCCTCCTGGCCTGGGATACGATCCCTTGCCGATCCAACGAAGCTAGCAAGACAGGGGGTCTGTCTAATGCAAAGGAGTGCACAGCAAACCAGGAGACGTCAAAGGCCATATCATCTGTGTTGGAAGACAAACAGAATTTGTCAAATACAGTGAACTCTGAAGGATATTTACAGTGCCACTTAGTCAGCAAAGGGGCACAGTGTGGTGTCTCTGACAATAAAGGAGCATTATACACAAATGACTGAAAATACAGCACTGATTTTTTTTTTCCTTGTACACTCTGCTCTTTGCGCACTCAGCATTCCAGCACAGACTAAGTAAATCACATAAGATGGGGTGGGGAACCTCAGGCCTGGGGGCCAGATGTGGCCCTCGGTTTGCCTGGATCTGGCCCCCGACGCTCAGGGCCCCCCCCAGCATTGGGGAGCCTGCACTGGTGCTCCACTGCCCCCGCTGCCCTACCGCAGGGCTGGAGCACACAAAATCTACTAGAATGGGCCCCCCCAACCTCTAGTGGGCAAGGGGAATGTGGTGAGTGTCTCTCTCCTCAGTCAGGGGCCACATCAGTGAGGGGTACATTTTTGTTTTGTTTTTCTTTTCACTTGTGTGCGGCCCCGACAGATTTTTCTGTGGGTGAGTGGCCCCCGACCCAAAAAAGGTTCTTTACCCCTGACAGAAGAACTAGAATGCAGGTGGTATCATGAATGTATGAATTCCAAAGCAGTTAACTTCTTTTCTGAACTGACCACACACACAAGGAAGACTATTACTGCAGGAAGCTCTAAAAAGGCTGGAATCAATATTTGGCATTAATCCTGAGAATGTTATCTAATTACAACATAGAAATGGCGGGAGTCCTGGGCACTTGCTCTAGTAGGAGTAGCAAAAAGAGAGGAGTCAGTGTTAGGACACTTGGTGGAGAGGGTGGGGCTTTTTTCAGGGGTGGCAGCAAGAGATTGTTAGCAACTGGGAAGGGCTGTCAGTTGGACCATTGGAAGGGTAGTGATAGGGTACCTACTGGGGGACAGAAGTGGCAGGCAGACGGGAGAGTCTGACTGGGGTGCTCTAATATGTGCGTTTAGCAGCTGAAGAGGAATGGGATTAAAATATGGTCAAAACACAGGCTTAGCAACTAGGGGAGAGAGGATACATTGTGCACGTACTTGTTGGGAGGATAAGGGAGTCATGAAGTCGGGTTGGGGTACAACCATAGGAAGGTTATGGATAGTTGGGAGAGGAGCATAGATTTTTCTATTTTGTCTTTTCCCCCCACTATCTTAAATTGAAATCTCAAATTTTATTTCACAACGGAGTCTTTGCTAAGCAAGCCGTGTAGCTGGGCAAGACATCTGTATCTCCCACATGATTACACTCAAGCACAAGGGCTGAGGAGTGGAATGCTAGAAGTTTGCTAGTGGGCAACGGTTTCCAAACAATCTTCTTGACTTTGTCTCGTCCCTCGTGCTTGCAGAGCAGTCAGAAGTCTCTCCTCTAAAAAGACAGCCTCCCAATGGTAGTTAGTGTGCTCAACATAAAAAGGGAGGTACTACAGTGATGGATATGTTAGAATCGCTCTTAAAAACTTACGATATCACAAAATATTTGCCTTCACAACCTGCCCATGATCTAGCCCACCTTTCTTCCACAGTTTTACTTTAATTGTGTGTCATCAGGGACTATGTCTTGCACATGTCGCTCTTGCAAGGAGATAATCTACCAACGGACTTTGTAGTGACTTCCACCTCTAACACTGGTTGACAGGTAGTCAGAGTCCATCAGTACAACCGTCCCTTTCTGTGCTCATACAAGATCATATTGATCCAGTTAGCAGTTCTGTACTTTTAACCCTATTAGGCTGGCAGCTGAGGATGCAGTTTAATCACTGCAACAACCTCTATGTTAATGGCCCAGCAGGTTAGAAAACCAGCATGGCTGCTATTATGTGCGTAATACAGAGAAAGCTCCTAAAGAAAGAGGCTATAAAAAAGCATGATTGAACACAAGCTTGCCTAAAGCCCCTGCTGAAGATGGATCCCATCTGACAGCAATAACTAGATAGTCTCAATCTGTGTACAGGGATGATAGGAGTGGGATAGATCATTCTCTACCTGACCTATCCACAAGGTCAGAAAGATAAGCAGGAGGGGGCCTAACGCCATTTCCTTGATCACCAACGTCAGGAACTTTATCCTGAGATGTGCTAGCCTGTGTGCTCTAGACAATACACAGCACACATGCAATACTCTTCTTCTCTAAACTATCAATAGCCCACACTGTCAAAGGAAAACTGTGTGAACTCTTCTTATCACACAAATGCCTCAGACGTAGTGCTGGCTAGCATGGCTTTGAGTGCAATGAGTAGGGATGTTAAATAATGGTTAATTAGCTGTTCAAATAGCTGATGAAATTCCCATCAACTACTCGATTAGTCGATAAGAGGGGGTGCTAGTTACCCCCGCTGTGGCTCTGCAGTTTAAATGTAGTAAGAGCCAGTAGGCTCTTACTACATTTAAAGTTCAGAGCCGAAGTGGGGTTAACTCCCAGGGCCAGCGCAAGCTGGGACTGAACAATCCTGGCTTGTGCTGGCTCTGGGACCACTGCAGCGCTGCCTCCCCTGCCCTGCCCCCACACCATGGAGATGGTGTTGGGAGGAACCAGCTTTTAAGCCCACTCCCCCAAGCACGGGCTCCTGCTTCCTCTCCCCTGCTGCCTCTGATACAGAGGCACGGGGGATGAAGGGAAGTGAGTAGTTAAGTAGTCACTTGACTATTCGCTTACATCCCTACAGGTTGAACCGCTCTAATCCAGAACTCTCTTGTCCAGAAACATCCATCGTCCAGAATCATTTTAGTTATCCAGATATCCACTTTTCATGGATGTGGCCAAGTTTCCTGTGGTCCATAACATTTGTTTAATATGATTAATTGCCCTGGAAGTACCCATAAGTTGGGTTGAATAAGTAGCAGGAACAAATAAATGCTATGGAATAAAATGTCCTAGGAACAAGGGAAAGGCAGCAATAATGGCACACTATATAGCAACAGAGACACTGGCATCCCCAAATAGTTCATTCACACAGTGAATTCAATATACTCATTGCAATAGCGTCTAATACCAGAAGATGGCCAGGAACTCCATAAAAGTCCTTGGCATGTATTGCAGAAGGAAAACATTACCCAACCCAACTTGGGGATTAGTTTATGCTTTGAAGCACAATTGTTGGCAGATAGTCCTTGTAGATCACTTCTACTTCCTGTAGATCACTTCTACTTCCTGTAACCGCAGAAGCTACTTTTTAGTTTCTCAGGGTGACCTCCTGGCTCCCCTGAAATCAGGTGAAAAATTCACATTTGTATCAATAGGGCCAGGAATTCACCCTCTGTCTTGTCTGCTCCCTTCACCACCAGTGCGCCCCTCATTCTGCACCTGAAGTGACCACATTTAGGGTAAGAGTTGCATCTCCACAGCCCAGTCAGTTCTTGACCTCTGCAGAGACTACTAAAAAGGGAGCCTGTTATTAATTTCAAAAGTGGTAACGGGCACTGGTCTACAAGTAGCCAGACTGAGAAGCACCCACTCATTTCAAAGATCATTAAGACAGCCATCAGCTTTTTTTTTTGTCTTCACCAAGCTGGGTCGAGTTTGAAACTGTGACCCAAGATAACACATCCACATATTCTACGCCCAGCCCCTAAAGATATACCCATAAATTCCTCTTACCTCCACATACAGACAAGTGTGATCCAGTTATAAAGTATGAACACCTGGACATTCTCCAGGATAAATTATATTAAAAAAATGACACAGCTCTGACTCACTGCCTTCCCCCCAGTCTCACATGGTTACACTTGCTGAATAAGATTTAAACAAACTCCTTCTTTTACCATCTCAGGCAAGTTCATATCCTTGAAGAATTGTTTAAAAATATACTGTTAATTTGAGGTTCTCTTTTTTCTTCCATACAGAGATAATGAGCTGAAAGTTACAAGATCTTGCCATCATTTTGAGAATGCGAGATCTATCTTTTCCAATTACACCATGACATAATAGTATTATGTCAACATATCTTATTAATCAGTATACACAGTGCGCAATTAGTGACTCAGTACTGACACACACAGAGAATCAGAGGGAGAGTTTGGCTGCCTGCGAGATTTCCTTGTTGCTATATCCCTTGAAGGGGCTGTGTGCCAAAGTCATTTGCTTTATTCCTAAGTTCTGTGTGATTTTTCACATTACAGAATATTGAGCAATTTAGCAACAGCAGGACATGAATTTGCTCTCTAAAGATTAGTGGCAAATATGTCCAGCTGCTCCCAGGATCTAATAAATATGCTGTTTAATTGAAATATTTGGTTATATACTAGCATCCCCAAAAGCAAGAAAATCTTTCTTCCATTCTTATGTCAGTTGTTCATTCATATTTACTATCAATTTTAATTAGGGAACAAAAAGCATCTCCATTTTTGGATCAATGGAACAGATTACCATCACGCCAAATTCACTGTCATTCTTCCCACATCTACCATACAGACTTATAATAGTTGATATCAGGCACCAGGAAGAGAGAAGGTAAAAGCTCCCTGAGATATTATGCGGGAGAAATATAACACCTCAGAGGCAAATCCAGGAGGCTGCTGATCCCTCTGGGAGATGAAACTCTCAGGTCCTTTTTATATGTCTACTGATGTGGGGGTGTCCTGCTTCCTCTCTCCAGGCTGGCTAGAATAATCAACATGTAAGGCACATCTTTATGCATATTCCAATTTGATACACAGGACTAAGCTGTCTGGATTTTAAGCTACTTTCCTGGCCAATCAGTTCTCAGGACAGTGAATCCTATTCCTAAGCTCAGCTACTAGGAGCCATGCACTTCCACTTGCCAGAATGGAGCTCTTTTAGCATCTTGTGATTGTGCTGGATTGCAATTTTGAAACCCTTTTTGTTTACTAAATTCAAATGAGGTTGAATAGAGCTTCATAGAGAGCTCAGAGTACCACTTCAAGACAGAAAAACAAGCTGCCTTTGTTAATTTTCCAGGCCACTCACTAGGTCTTTCTGAAGCACATAAAAATACTCTTTCAGGGAGAGACCATAACACTCTCAAGTACCTGAGAACACAGACCCGTGAAGGAGTCATTTGGGAGACATTGGTTATCAGTTAAGAATGAGAATTTGTACAGAACTAATAGAAGAGACTTCACTGTTGGGGCACTGGAGGCACTACCTTACAGAAAGTAATAAAAAAAATGTCTTTCATTTGAATTCAGTGCACCAACCACAGCTGTTAAACTCACAGAATGGCTCTTCCAAATGAAGACTCTAAAAGGGACAGATGTTCCAGTCTCCCACCTCTCCACAATACACACTCCATGAGGGGGCGCAAAGCAGCTGCAGTACTTCTTTAAATAGTATTGCAACCAGAGCATAGCAGTGAGGGGCACATCCACAAGTGCCTTGAATGATGACTAAGCGTTCAGCTAGTTAAGAGAAGTGACACTGCCCCAAGTAAGTCTGACCTAGAACCAGTAGTATTATAATTCTCTAATGGAGCCTGGGTGTTACCAGAGGAGGACAGACTGACAGATAAAGTGAAAGGCACTAGCTTCTCTCAGCATGGCAAATATTTCAAAATCTTCCTGTAAGTGCTTTGCACAGGTGGCTATGAGAATTCAGGACTGTGTGAATAGATCACCTCTGAAGTTTCTCTCCTTTACCTGGCGAAATATAAACATCTATTAGAATTACACACACAACGAAAGAGCTGCAAAAGCTCAAATAAAAATAGTTCAGCACAAATCTGGGTTTAACGCCCACAACACAAGCCGGCTCCCTTTAATAAAAAATCCTCTGAAATCCACTGGCCCTTCTGTGTTCATAAGAGATAACATAGAATGAACAATTCTGCAACCTCAGAGACTAAAAGAGCAAGTATTTATGATTGAGAACTGATTTCTACGATATCCCAGAAGATAACAGGTTGGCCATGGGTGATGTGCATGTTAAACTGACAGCTGGCGGAGTGGTGATGTCTGTTCTGCTTTCATTTAACTTCCCACATCATGGGAAGCAGAGGAAGACCTGTACTATGTTTTCCATTTAGCTCAAGGAAACTCAGAAATTCTCCCCCTCGTCAGCCCAGGGAGGTACATCAACTTTTAGTTGATGTACCTAGTGTACTTAGTGCTGGCTTTCCCCAGGATTGTGTGTCAGTTCTAATTTGGAGGAAATCCCCACTAGTTTGGAGGGCATCCCCATTTCACAGTCTATTGATTTCCTTGGCCTCTCTGCCAAGACTAGGTTATTAATTCCAGTTATTAATTTTGCAATAGGTCTCCCTAAAGACAGGACAGACCACCTATAGGCCAAAACAGTATTAGACTCCCATCCACAAGTCCATCAGGGGCCTGAAGAGATACCAGTTTCTCAAACATGTCTGAAAGGCCCAGATGTGGCTTTTCCATGACGCAGATGGGGACTGATTTGAATCCCAAACGATGTATGCACAGACCACTGACTAAGTCACTTGGACACCTGTCTCAATTCCACACTTAGTCATTCCCTATTGTGCACATCCACTGTACAAATTGAATACAGATCTGTTTGCCCAGTTATTAAAGACATAAGGAACTCTGGAAACAGAGCATTGCCAAGTACAATGAGACAACTCCCAAAAGTAGGATCGGTTACAAAGATCTTCAGTGTTCAGATACCAGAAATTCTGCACTGATTGCTCCCGGTGACAAGGACATTTCTAGTTCTCAGCACTGCCACCTACCCAATAAGCATCGCAACCTGCAACGAGACTGCACTGTCCACAGCTTGGCCATAGAGAAGAGGTCACCTTTCCAGTGTAAAACTCTGCTCTCTACCATTCATGTCTGGATGCCTCTAATCTCCTATTCTCCATTGTGACCCTGTCCAGGGTGGAGGTATGCCCCCCCCCTTGGGGCTGACCCCCTGCGGCCACTACTGCTTACCCTACCCCCGTACCCAGGTGTAACCCAGGTCCAATGTCTTCCGGTAGGCACGTCCCAGGCGCCGGAAGAAAAGTATAACGCTCTCCTTGACGAAGGGGGCGAGGGGGGCCCGGGCCCGCCCTCACTCACAGGCCCCAGCCCAGGGCCCTAAGGACATGGATCCTCAGTGATCCAGTCTGGCTGACAGGGTGTCTAGCCGAAATGCATCAGCCCACTGACCAATCCTGGTCCTGCCCTGGGCTACTTCCTCTCCCCTCGTTCACCCTTGCCCCAGGGTCTGCCTGCCACCCCCCCGCCCCCGGTCGACAGGGTGCCTCTAGGGCGGCTGTTGGTCAGGGGCGCCGGCTTCCTGGGGCCGTGCCACTTGCGCTGCTCCTTCCTCCTCCTTTGCTCCTACTCGGGCGGCGGCGTTTGCAAACGTCTGCCCCCCGCTTCGGCTATGGCGGCGGCGTTTTCAAACGCCCCGCCACTTCCGCCCCTCCCTGGGGCGGGGCCCACCCTTTTGGGCATCCAGGGGGAGGGGCTGCAGTGCACATCCTCCCTCCCCGTTGTCAATGCTCCCGTTGCCGCGGCGTCCGGGCGCATCAGCTGCACCGCGGCGCGGGAGCACCCGGCACGCCACCACCCAGCACACCACCGGGGCCCCTCGCCCGCGGCCCCAAACAGGGCTTGTTCGCCGGGGGCTTCAGTGCGGGGCGGGGGCGTCCCATCACATCCATGTACCCCCCAAAGAGTCATAAATTAAACTTCACTAAAACAGACATGGACTGGCCTCCTTATTGGAAATCTCAGGGGCATGATGGATTGAAAATGAGCCATGGAGACTATAGTGTTCACTGACTCCTAGGGCTTCTGCATAGCACAGTAAGGACAGATAGGGGCACAAAAAGAACACAATTAAATTGCTAAAGGCCATGCCCATTCTCCAGAGCTATCAATCTTGTCAACATGAAAGTTTACTCAACTTTCTCCCCCATCAATCACTTCAAATAAATCACTCAAACCAGGCATCCACAATTCCCACTACAGTCTTCACTCATTTTTGCAGGCACCACAGAGCAGTAATTCAGCAGACTGCTTCCCCGCTGCATTTGCTTCTTTATTCACAAATACCTGGCTAGCCTGGAACTTTGTAAGGTGATAGGGTCTTGATCAGGGGTGGGCAATAAACGGCCCACGGGTCAAACACGGTTCACCAGTGGTGGGTCACCAGATGCTTTATTTATGAGCACTCCCAGAGGTACGGCCATTTGCAGTTCTCATGGGCTGCACTTTGCTGTTTCTGGCCAATGGGAGCTGCGCCAAGCAGTGGTCCAGCCCGTGCCGTTTTCCGCAGCTCCCATTGGCAAGGAACAGTGAACCACAGCCACTGACAGCTGTGAGCAGCCATACATACTGCAGACATTCAGGTAAATAAAGCGTCTGGTGGCCTGCCATGGCAAACCCTGTACAGCTGATGGGCAACTTATTGCCTCTCTCTGAGTTTGACTAGCTCTTGGAATGCCATGTTCCATACTTCTCAACTAAAGAATTTATTCTTCATTTTTGGAGAAGCATCATGCTTACAGACATCATGGGTATCACATGCCAGTTTAGATAACAAATAGGAACAAATGAAAGAACAGAAACCAAGCAAAACCTTCACCAAAAACTGTACCAAACCTGGTTTTTTTAACCTGTCTGAGTTCTCAAAGCAGATATAAATAATTTAAAGCCATTCTCATAGTATTTTTGCCCCAAACCAGAGGAGCCAAGCTAGTGCCAAGCAAACATCTGAATTCAGGATGCTTCTCTGAACCTTGCCGCTTTTCTAGGGATGCGTTTGGTATATACTTCCTGCCATGTTAGTAACGAAGAGAGTACAACATTATTTCTTGGTATTTCATACAAAAACTCCTGAACCAGAAGCTGGCTCATCATTAAAGAGATCAGTAATGAGAGAGAGTCTTTATCATCTTGGCTAAACTTTATATCTTGTTTTTACAATTTGAAAGTAAGTTTAGTGTTGGGCAAAGGGTGCTAAATTGACATGTGGAGATTTAATGGCTATCCACAGAAGAGACAGTTTTTCCCACACTGCCCTGCTAACGAACCTCAAACCTAAGGGTGACTGGGCCCAAAGCCTATTCAACCTTTTGACTTTTTGCTGAGACTGCCAGCAATGGGGTCAGTTAGGGCAAACAGAAATGGAGGTTTGTGATGAGGACATCCCTTCACTAGGATATGAAATGAGATCCTACCAGTTTGTTTTATATTTACACACACACAACTGTTTGGCCTATATCTTCTATATCCTCCATTGCTTTGCTTAGCACCATGGGGCTTTGTGGTGTTTCTTGATTTCTAGAACTATTTAAATAGTATCCCTGTTGCTAGTGTTGTACAGGTCAGTGAAGGTAATTGAATTGCTTCCAAAAACAAAAAAGAAATGAAGTTCAATAAGGTACCTGGCTCGAGTGCCGCTCCTTCGATGGTGACAATGCAGAGCAGATCCGCCAACTCACCCTGGTAAATCGTCGGGTGGTCCGAATGCACCGAGACATTAAATACGGGACCTAAAAGACAACAATTTAATCCCATTTATTCAGACTGCAGAGACAGTAGATTAGTCATCTGACATCACTTACACATTTTTTAGGACATGGAATTTCCTGTTTGTCATCAGTGTGAAGTACCAATTACCAGCTCTGAAATCCTCTATTGATTCAGCTACAGTATGGCTGCAGGAGTTTACCCCACACTGTTCTTTGCCAGCTTGTCTCCCACCTGCCCTAGAGGCAGCCCCCTATGGAGCCCAGAAGTGAATTTGGTGTCCTTCACCTGTTGGGTCTTGATCCTCTTCCACTTTGATTGCAAGAGCCCCTGACGTGTATGATATGAGCATTTCTATTAGGAGCTGAACAAAGACCAACTTACCTCTCAGAGCACATACATTTTTATTATATGGCCACAATTCTATATGGTTATCATAAGGGAAAGGTCCTGGCTCTAACATACATGATTTCTTCTATGATCGTAGGCAAGTCAAAACGTGTGTGTGTCAGAATTCCTTCAGCTGCACAATGATGATAATATGGCTATACCCTCACTGGACAGTGGTGAGGTGCTTAGCTACTACCGTGATGTGCACCGCACACTTCTGACCAATATGAAATCCACGGTGCAAGATTAATGACAGAGTGATGGCACTTCACATTACTAGTACTCCACCTCTTTCGTAAGCAGAAGACAGAAGGACAAATATTTGACTATCCCATAATAAGAGTCCTCTATTAGAAAAGGATTCGCCTAACAGAGAGATGAGAAACCAGACAGCAATGTCTATTGTTCTTTCCATTATCATCTGTGGTCTAGTCCCTACTTTAAATCCAGCAATCTTCATAACTCTTGAAGAGTCCCATCAGGTTTTGAACGGGAAACCTCTTAGGAAGATCCAGGTTTCTGCAAAAAGCTGTATTAGGAACTATGTAGATTGTGCTTTTTCTGCTAGTCACTACTGCACCAATGCTCTGTGGTAGAATTAGGGCATTGTGCCACTGGCAGTGTAACCTTTTGGTTAACTTACTGAAGACCACAGGGGCTGACTATTGGTAGTCCGCGGAGATTACAGAACACTTATTACAAGAGCCAAAATTCCAATGAAGATGAAGCAATGACTTTGAGGCTTCCTAAATTCCCCCCTTGATTTCAAATGGGTATAATTTTCTTTACTTTCTGTTAAACTATAGTGCAGTTAAATTTCCCATCATTCCCTTACCCCGGCTCCCCAAAATGGCTGCATTTCAGCAGTGATGAAGCAACATCAACCTAAGTAAATTTATGAAACCACTTTCTCATGAAAGGCATTATGTAAAAGTGTAATTGTCCCTGAAAACATGGAGACACATGAACAGCAATGAAGCATTAGAAGTTGTATGAACTATCGGTTGAGACTCATATAGTCTTATAGACCATATTTTTACAGAAATAAGAGACCCAAATATTATGACATTCAAATGCTATGGCGATGGGTGCCCTACAAATGCATTATATTACACACACATTTAAAAAGTTAACATGTTGAACCCCTCCTGTCCCATCCCTGTAAGAAAAGAGAAAGGAATATTAGCATGACCTCTTCTTCGGACTCTGTCCAAGATCCTTCTTTGAAAACACAAGTTGTTTCCATTAGAGATGTTCTTTTTAATAAAACAAATTAAGCTCTTTCCTGTCAGTCTTCAGTGAGCTGTGCAGCTAGAAATTAAAGATGCCAATGCACTTGTTACAAAATGAATGTTAAGTTCCATGTTCAGGTCAGCATCCCTTCATTTGATTTTACTTAGATTTATAAAACATCAAAGTCTCAGTGTATGAGATTGCTATGTTTGCTTTCATCTGAAGAAGTGAGCTGTGCCCACGAAAGCTCATGATACCATCTACATTTTTGGTAGGTCTCTAAGGCAGGGGTGGGCAAAAGGGCCTCCTCAGGCCGGATCCAGCCCTCCAAGTGGGTTGATCCGGCCCGTGGAGGCCCTGTCGCTCCCCTGCCCCCAAGCCAATTGGGCCTGGGGGCGGGGGAGCGCATGAAACTTCCTCCTGCCCCGCAAAGAGCACACTGCACTTCAAAGTGCCATGAACTCCTCACAGGACAGGAGGAGACATCACGCGCTCCCCCCCCCCCCCAAACCCTGATTGGCCAGGAGCAGGAGGAGTGCGTGAAATTTCCTCCTCCCTCCGTCCCGCCCCCCCCCCCCCGCCCTGCGATGATCGCACAGCACTTCAAAGTACTGTATGCTCGTGCAGGGCGGGGGCAGGGCAAAGGACGCTTTGTGCAGCTGCCCCGCCCCCCAGGCCTGATTGGCCGGGACGGGGGAGTGCCCAAAGCCTCCTCCCACCTTGCAAGGAGCACATGGCACTTTGAAGTGCTGCGTGCTCCTCGCAGGGCGGGGGTAGGGCAGGAGGAGGCTTCAGGTGCTCCCGCCGCCCCCAGGCCAATCAGGGTCTGGGTGCGGAGGAGCTACATGAAGCTCCCTTCGCCCTGCCCCGGCCCTGCGAGGAGTTCATGGCACTTTGAAGTGCAGTGTGCTCTTCGCAGGGCAGGAGGAAGTTTCATGCGCTCCCCCGCCCCCAGACGGCTTGGGGGCAGGGGGAGAGTCCAAAGCCTCCTCCTGCCCTACCCCCGCCCTGTGAGGGGCATGCGGCAGGACACAGCACAAGTGGCATGGGTGCCTAGTGGGAAGGGAGGGGGGCAAAGGGACTCCCCCACTCCCAGACCAATCATGGTCTGTGGGTAGGGTAGCCCAGAAGCATCCTGGCCCTGCCCATTCTGGTTGTTCTTTATGTTTGCTTACAGTGTCACTGCCCTTCCAGAGCCTAACGTGCTGCAGTGTAGACTGAATGTGAATGGCTCCATAATCATTGAATCCTGTTTTATATGCACCCCATTTTACAATAAATAACTACAGCATTTTGGCATCAGCGAGTGGACTCCCAAATCAGGTCATGTGGGAATCACTGTATTTCCACAGATTTTGCTACTATATTGGTAGGGAGAAGAGAATCAAGCTTGCACTCCTGTTACATTCTTCCCTAGAGACCATCAGACAGAGTGAGAGATAAGAACTGTCTGATCCTTGTCAATGTCACTTTGCCCTGCTGAGTGTTTCAGAAGCACAGCCTTGATACCCTGTGTAGGTGAATCGGAGACTTATCAACTTAGAACATCACACGCTGTGACTTGTTGTTTCTGCAGGTCACGTCTGTATATTAAAGATGAGGTCATCTGGGATCTACTCCATTTTATGAACGTAGATTGCAGCCATCAAGGCCCAGCAAGTTACTAGTGCAGCGTCTCATCTGGACAGAATCTGAGCATCTTTATCATAAAGTAACTTAAAAGCAGGAGTTTAAAAGTGCTGAGGTCATAATCAGATAAACATTTTTAATCTCTTATTTTTTTTCTGCTTTCAGACCATGAGCTTGTCACCAGCATGCCCAAGTTTCTAGGGCAATACCGAAGCAACAAATAGAGCACCTGCTTCTCTACACCCCTCGTTTAATGATCCCATGTCCTGTGGGTAAGCCACAGTAACCAGAGGGAAATCATTAGTCACCTTCCAGAGTACACAACTCCTGCAAATAATCTCCACTCTGGGGAAAACTGTCCCTGAAGCACAAAAAGTTTTGGGAGAGGGGGAAGAAGAATACCATCATCTTATGTTAAAAGTGCTGGACTTCAACGGATAGCCCTGAAACATTTCAGGGGCCACCATCTTCTCCCTTCATCCAACAGAATAAAAAAAAAAAAACACACACTTGGGTTGCTTCTTTTAAACACTCTTTTTAGTAAGCTTTGGTGTAATGAAAACTGCTCGGTTCACAATCCTGGAAACTATTCACACAATTATGGTCTCGAGGGGGAGACAAGCGTGTCAGTGAGGCACCATCCCACTGCTTACACCAGTGTGCCTCACCCCTGGCTTGAGGAGACCACGTTCAGGGATAAGCTCATGACTCACTCAATTCTTTGTCCCTCTGCAGAAGCTGCAAGTCCCTGGGGGCAATCAATGCTCATGGTCACAGTTATTTGTGATGTGGGCACTTAACCGGGAATTGGACGCAGATGGCCAACTGTATTTCACATAGGCCTTGCATACACCATCAAAAGGTACCAAGTTTTGGTCACCTGCCAAACAGGGGCAGGATTTGTACCAGTGGCCTAGATATGAAGTGCTCCCTAACTCCCTACAAGTCTGCTGCAGCCACTAACTCTCCAGTCCTTTTTTATTTAAAAAGCAGTTGAAGGCTGAGTACTACTGCCCTGATTTATGTTTCCCTGTTTAAATCAGTTGCCCTGAGTTCAGCTAACGCTTATCAGAAGAAATTAGCAGGAATGAGCAGTGAACCACTCCCACAGAAAGAAGCAATGTTGTGATCTCTCAGCTAAAGCATACATAGCAAAAAAACCCCAAAAAACAAAACACAAACCAACCAAACCACACCAAACAAACAAACAAAAAAAACCCCTGTAGCAGGGCATTTTCCTTCCAAGGGCTCTAAGAAAAGCTTAGAAAGGCTTCAGAGCAACAGCTTTCAAGAATGCCTCTTCACACAGGGCACCTAAGAGAAATGTGCAACTTCTGGGACACTAGGCAAATCAGGCTGAGTTTTCCTTCCACTCATAGCTTCAGCTTAATCTTGTTGCCTCTACTTAATACTTTAAAATAGCAACAGTCACTATTATGAGCTACAAACTGAAATTTCCGTTACGGTGCAGAGAAATCACACGACTTGTTTTATAGATCTCATCAAGACCCAAATCAAGCCAAGTTTGAAATTATTATTCAGCACGTTTAAATATGGTACATTTAAAACTGGATGAGTTTCCTTGAGTTAGTAAATCAATCCTACGTTTAAGCTGATTTAGGTTTGATTCAAGCTAAGAAATCCAATGAAAAAGTCTAAACATCCACTGCACAGACAAGCATTTTAGAGGAAAACTGGTTCCCTAGTTTTGAAATTAAGTTGACATTTTGTAAATCTCATTGAAATTTAAAAATCAAACCAATATCGAAGTCAGACAGCAACTTATGGTATGTACTAAGGTAATATAAGAAACACTTGTTTTTAATTCTCCTATATTATAGTTGAAAAGATTAAAAAGCTATTATATTAAACAGCCATAAGCATAATATTGGCACAGTTAAAATAGTTTCAACCTTCATCTTTGAAAGCTTGATTATTCAAGTCCAACATTACACCATCTTTATTTTGGAACTTGGCTATTAGGGAGGAATGAGGTTAAGATAATTTAAAAACAGCCAAGTTTTTTTGTAAAAGTTGCTAAATGGGAATTTGTAACTTCTAGAACAAAGATCTATGTGGTTTAATTTCTTCTGAACGCCACCGTTGATTAAATCCCCTGGCCCAAATTCTGGGCCAGAGTTTAGTTCAGTTAAAAAAACAGAGTACAACTCAGTGCCCACTGTTTGAACGGACTTAGCTTTAGATTTTTTAAAAAAAAGGGAAAGCAATTTCTTCTCTCTGCATATACTGAAAAAAGCTAATGGGGTTCAAACATCATCAAAGTTTATTCTTTAGAGCTCAGATCTATACACAAGAAATCAGGCTTGAACAAAGTTGTCTTGGTTGATTGAGTTATACTTGCATAAAACCTCTGAGTTTAAAGATTGTTTTCCTTTTATTTTAAAGATTTATATATAGCATTTAAAATAAAAACTGCTGAATTGACATAAATCTTTCTAGATTGCTGGGTCAAGATAAAGTAAAGTGCAGAAAATTTCATTCACAAATAAATGTTTCAGAAAGTTAAAAGCAATGGAAAAAAGGATCTATAATGAAAGGTGGCGATACTTCTGGCCTTTTATATTGCATTTGAAACTGTGTTCTCAAAGCACTATATAAAAATCAAATTTAGCTTTATGCAGGCAAGTGTTACCCCTATTTTATAGATGGGAACAGTGTGACACAGAGAGGTTAAGTGACTTGCCCAAGGTAACAGTGACTCAGAATCAAAAATACAAACTAGGGATGTAAACGGTTAACTGGTAAACATCACTCTTACCAACGATACTTACTGGTTAGGGTTAACTGGCGGTGGCTGGAACAGGCCCCCGCCCCCCAACCCACTGCAGGATGTGGACCACTCCAGCCCTGCCCATTTAAGCGGTTAACAAGTTAAAGATAATGTTTAACTGATTAACTGATTAAACGGGATATTAAATCCCTAGTAAAAGCAAGGAATTCGGTCATATTTTCTTCAACAGCCAGACAGCAATCATTGTGTAATGTGCCTTTTCTACTTGAAATCAGGCAGTGCCATAAACCATATGAGGAAAAACTGATGCAATCTGCAAATTCTCTCTATTCAAAAATATTACTCAGAACTGCTCTGGCGCCAAGCCATCCCCTATTGCACTAAAGATACTATAATCTTCTCTTCTCCAAGTAATAAACTCCTTCCTCTCTCAACCTCCCCCACTACTGTATCTTTATTCTTTCTACCAATTTTTCCCTAACCAGCACCATCCCAAATTTCAAAATAGTTATTACTGGAAAGAACCCTTTGTACTTCAATATGTGGTTTACATTTCCAACTACAAATTGACGAGAGGAAAAATCTATGATGATTAAGCATACTTCTACCCACCAATATAAAAGTAGAAAATACAGGGCTTTCTTGCCAAGGATTTTCTGCTATACTGCTCTTCATTAAATTCTCTGTTTTAGACAAATATATTTGATCGAGTGAGGGACAGAGGGAAAGAAAGGAAGAGAGAAGTTGTCAGATCTCTGGGTCAGCAAGGGGCACAGTCTTATTTTAATCACAAGTTTAACAACAAATAGCTCCTCTTTCAACAGTTCTTAGTTTATCTTTACTACTTCCAAAACACGTGATAAAACATTGCTGTGTAATGAGCTCATACACAGACGTCATCCAGAGTTGAAAATTACACCAAGAAGCTTCTTAAATTCTCTTTTGTTTGTGACTCTCCCCAGCTTTCACCCTTTGCGGGGGTGCCTCTGAGGGCAGCCAGCATAGTGAAGCCAAACTTGATTGTTATCTCTCACAGAATGTGCTTCTGTAAAATAAGATGCAACCCTCTCCCCACCAAATCACTCCTGTGGAACAGAAATACTCTACTGGGTCTCTGTGTAACACACTGTGGGAGAAGTCAGTCTAAATATTAGCTGGGAGTAGGGAGGTAATAGCAGGGGGACTGACAATTACTAGGCCCCTGGGCAAGGTGTGTGCGTGTGGGGGGGCTCTGCGCTACTGGAAGGGGCGGGGTCTCAGGCAGAAGGGTGGGGCTGGAGCAGCTAGTCCTCAGTGCAGCCCATAGTGTGCCACGCCCATCCCCCCGGCCCCAGCCCTTAGCACTGCCCAGAGCATGCCACATGGTGCTCTGATGGTGATTAAAAGGGTCCAGGGCTCTGGCCATCACCACTGCTGTGGCAGTGACAGCCAGGAGCCCCAGTCCCTTTAGGATCGCTAGGTCCCAGGACAACTGCCCCCCTTTGTCCTCCCCGTTAGTGGGGTTAGGTGATGGCAAAAAAATTAACGTTATGGGAGAAGTCACCTGAATTTCAGGGTGACTGGGTGCTTCTGGGTACACAAGTAGGCAGCTTTTCACACCAAACTCACTAATTTGACTGTGGCCCAGCTAGGAAGAAAATGAAAACATTACTATCTGAGGGCTGTGCAATGACCTGTGTAAAATGAATGTTTTAGTCCCAGTGTGAGGCCTAGCAGATAGGGGTCTCTGCCACAAAAACCACATACACAATTACGGACTTGTTACCCTGCTCAGCAAGAGAACAAAAAAGGCTATGGGAACGTGAATACCCCCCTCTTTTACTGGTGATCCCCTGAGAGCGTAATGAAAAGAAATATTGTGGAATAAGATATTAGCACTGCTCAGAGTCTAAGTAATCACCCGTTTCCAAGGTTGTTGATTTAACACCTTTCAGTTGCTAAATAGACCTTTGCCCTCAAAGGACTTGAAGAATTTCTCCAAATGGGCTAATAAGTCCTTTAGGTTAGAAAGAACTGGGGCCCTGGTCTAGCAAGAGGTAGCTTTGGTGTTTCACTGTAGGAAGGAGGAGCTCAAACAACATCTAACATACACAATTTATATCCTGAGATGGAAAGCATTCAAAACATTACAAGTAGTTCTAATTTTGTAAGAAGCCAGGGTCCAAAGAAGGGCTAGGAAGGATCATGAGCTTTGGGTTGGAGGAGCATGCACTATGAAAGGGATTATCTTGTGTCGAGTTAGAAGAACTAAACAGATACACAGTTTGGCCAGATTAAGAGAGAACACATCTGAAGAGTGCAGGTACTAGGAGGGAGAAAAACTGCTTAGGATTGTGCCAGGAGGTGTCACTAGGACTAATGGTATGAAATTAAGAGAAGGAGATGTCAGGCAGAATAGCAAAAAATATTTGCTAACAGTGAGAATTAGATTGCAGATATGACAGATCTTCCATTTCAGAAGACATTTCAAAGTAGACTGGAACAGTATTCCCTCTAAAATGCCCTGAGCCTCTGACTGGGCAGGGCTGATTAATCACCTGTGAAGCTGTGCTGCTGCGCAGCTGAGAGGGAACACTGGACTGGAACACAGCACTGGAGAAAAACGGTTATTTACCTTTTGTAAGTCTTGTTCTAAATGTATTACTCATGTCCATTCCAGTGTGTGTGCGTGCATGTGCATGCGTATGTGTGCACCACATGCTTGGCTGTCAGAAAATTTTCCCTAGCAGTGCCTGTTGGGTTGGTTGTGGATCCCCCTGGAGTTGTGCCTCCACAACTGCCTATATATACACACACCCCTACAGACCCGATGCCTGCTCAAGTTCCTTCTTGCCAAAACAGTCCTATAGATGGAAGTGGGCAGGTCTGGAAAGGGCATGAGCAACACACCCCGAGGAACGATAGTTACGAAAGGTTAAGTAACCATTTTTTCCTATTTCAAATGATTGATCATGTGCATTCCAATATCAGACCTCAGCACGTAGAAGATCGTTGGACAGCTCTCCCGAATGTTGCATCATCCTGTGCCTGCTGTATGATGGCATAATGCACCGTAAAAGGTGTGGATGGAGGACCACATTGCCACATAGCAGATGTCAGGAATAGGTACCTGTGCTAGAAATGCTGCCAAAGAGGCCTGCGCTCCAGCTGAGTGTGCTGAGAGAGGCAAAGCCAGTACCATGGCTAGGTCATAGCAAAGCTTAATATGTGACGTGTTCCAGGATGAGAGGCATTGAGACATAATCAGGAGTTCCTCCTGCAAGCACTCCCTATAGTGATGAAAAGCTGTAGCTATTTGTGGAATGGTTTGGTATGCTCAATATGAAAGGCCAAGACATGCCATACGTCCAAACAGCGTAACACCCTGTCTCTGTCAATAGCACGGGGCTTCAGGAAGAAGACGGGGAGAAAAATGTCCTGACTGATGTGGCTTGAGGATACCACCTTTGGGCAGGAATGCAGGATGCAGGTGCAACTGCATCTTATCTTTATAAAAGACAGTATATGTAGGCTCTGAGGGAAGGGCCCTGCAACTCCAATACCCACCTGGCAGAAGTAATAGGTACCAGGAAGCCCACTTTATATGAGAGGCAGAATAGGGAGCAAGTAGCCCAAGGCTCAAACGGGGGTGCCACAACCCTTGAGAGGACTACGTTCAGGTCTCATGGTGGAATAGGAGGCCACACCTGTGGGTACAGCCCATCCAGGTCCGTAAGGAAACGACCCACCACAGGATCCCCAAAAAGGAACTTTGCCCCTGAGTCTGGATGGAACAGTGAAATTGCAGCCAGGTGGCCTTTAATGGACAACACAGCTAGACCTTGGTGTTTCAGGTGAAGGAGGTAGTCCAAAAGGTAAGGTCATAGTGGCCTGCTGTGGGAGTGTGCCCTTACAGAGGCAGCCAAGGGAGAACCTCTGCCAGTGTGTGAGGTGAGTGGTCCAAGTTGAGGGCTTACAGCTGCCCAATAAAACCTTCCTGACAGACTGAACACTGCAGCTCAAGGTGGTTTAACCATGGAGCTTCCACGCTGTCAGGTGGAGCATTTCTAGGTTTGAGCGCCACAGTCAGACGTGGTCCTGTGTTAAGAGGTCTGGGAGCAAGGGAAGTATCAATGGCCTAGCTACCAACAGTGAAAGGAGCATGGTAAACCAATGTTGCCCGGGCCATGCAGGCGCTACCGGTATGACTGTTGCTTTGTCCTGGCGAATCTTGAGAAGGAACCTGTGTATGAGCAGGAACAGGGGGGAGGGAGAAATGTATACAGGAACTGCCCGACCCATGATAGATGGAAAGCATCTGCTATGTACCCTCGACCATGGCCCTGGAACGAACAGAATCAGCCACACTTCCTATTGTGTCAAGTATCAGAGGGGTCGTCGTGTTAGTCTGAATCTGCAAAAGTGGCGAGGAGTCCTGTGGCACCTTATAGACTAACCGAAGTGTTGGAGAATAAGCTTTCGTGGGCAAAGACCCACTTCGTCACATGCATCTGTTAGTCTATAAGGTGCCACAGGACTCCTCACCACTTCCTATTGTGGTGAGTCACAAACAGATGCACCTAGGGATTACCCCAGTTGTGGAAGATGGTGAGGGCCACCTTGGTCTGGAGAGACCACTCGTGAGACCGGAATGAGTGGCTGAGATGATCCACAAGGCTGTTCTGGGTAGAGGGAAGGTACAAGGCTTGAAGCTGTATGTTGTGTTGGATGCTGATGTCCCATAAGCTAAGGGCTTCCTAGAATAAGGGAGAAGACTAAGCACCATTCTGCTGACTGATATAAAACATCGCTGAATGTTGTCTGTTAGAACAAGGATGTACTTCCCCTTGAGGTGATGCAGGAAACCTGGCAAGCTGGGCAAATCGCTCTGATCTCCCTGACGTTGCTATGCAGTGAATTTTCAACTGTGACCACAGACCTTACCCTGTGTCCGACACATCTAGGACCAGAGTGAAAAGGGGACCCCTGCAAACACTACTTGAAGCTGGAACCACCAATGGAGGGAGTCCAGGATTGTCGGACTTAGTGTGACCAGCTGATCAAGAGGGTCCCAAGAAGGCTTGAAGTATCAATGCCAGCCATGCACTAGGGACTAATGACTTGCAAAGCAAGAGGTCAGAAGCTCTAATGATTAGGTACCACTGGGGAAAATCTTCCGAGGGCCATGAACACAGCACATGCACACGCATACTGGATTGCACGTAAGCAGTCACTCAAAGAAGAATCACTAATATTTTTAAATTGAGACAGGATGTTGTTCTAGAAGATATACTCAATCACACCTATTGGGACTTGCAGCTGCAGGAATTAAAACAAGTCCTGTGGCAGGTTATGCAGAAAGTTAAACTGGATGATCACAATGGTCCATTCTGGCCATAAAAATCGATGAAGTTACACACTAGCTGCACACTTTCCAAATGACCCAGAATTTAGGACTACAGGCAACCCCCGACTTACGACCGCCTGCATTTATGACCATTTTTTTCCATGCGAGATTGCTCCGAAAACCCCCCAATTTACGTCCACAGCTCACATTTACGACGGCGTATGATGCAGACTCCACGCATCATCCCAAAACAGGAAATGCACATGGTCAGTCAGACTCGCCAGTCTGCAGCTGCTGCTAGAATTGCACGTGGCTCCGCCACATCGGTCTTCACTTTTTAGTTATTTTTGTGCATTATTTGAGTTATTTAGTTTAGTTTTCCTCCATTTCTGTAGTCAATTTTGGTATTTTTAGGGTATGAAATGGGTTTCCAGGAATGGAACTGCCATTTATAACATTGCGCCTATGGGAAATAAGGGTTTGACTTATGACGGCTTGACTTATGACGGTTCTCCAGGACCAATTAGGTCGTAAGTGTGGGGGTTGCCTGTAGTTTTGTCAATTATACATACAATACGATGGAGACTAATTTAGCTACACCTACTCAAGAGAGAGATCTTGGCGTCATTGTAGATAGTTCACCACTCAGTGTGCAGTGGCAAATAGAATGTTAGGAATCATTAAAAAAGGGATAAAGAATAAGACAGAGAATGTCTTATTGCCTCTATATAAAACCACGGTACACCCACATCTTGAATATTGCATATGGATGTGGCCATCTCATCTCAAAAAAGATACATTGGCACTGGAAAAGGTTCAGAAAAGGGCAACAAAAATGATTAGGGGTTTGGAATGGGTCCCATATGAAGGGATATTAAAAAGACCGGGTCTTTTCAGCTTAGAAAAGAGGAGACTAAGGGAGGATATAATAGAGGTCTATAAAATCATGACTGGTGTGGAAAAAGTGAATAAGGAAAAGTTATTTACTTGTTCCCATAATATAAGAACTAGGGGTCACCAAATGAAACTAATAGGCAGCAAGTTTAAAACAAACAAATACGTTTTTCTTCACGAAGCACACAGTCAACCTGTGGAACTCCTTGACAGAGGATGTTGTGAAGACTAGGACTTTAACAGGGTTCAAAAAAGAGCTAGATAAATTCATGGGGGTTAGGTCCATCAACGGCTATTAGCTAGGATGGGTAGGAATGGTGTCCCCAGACTCTGTCTTGAAATGGATGACAGAAGAGGGATCACATGATGATTACCTGTTGTGTTCACTCCCTCAGGCATCTGGCATTGGCCACTGTCAGCAGGCAAGATACTGAGCTAGATGGACCTTTGGTCTGACCAAGTATGGCCATTCTTATGTTCTTATGAATACACAGACTATACCTTGAAGTTTCCCTGCCCCTACTTACAATCTGTATTTCAGAATTACATACACTAGATCATATCTTTCAATTCATGAAATTTCAAGGAAGATTTTCCTTTAAGTTTTAGACCATGAATTTACAGGAGTAAATTTACCATTATACAGCGCTAAGCAAAGAAACAAGTATTAGGTGTCCTCTGCATGCAGCCAGCAAGTCCTGCTACCACTAGAAAGAATCTGGAGGGTGATCTTTTCCTCACAGATATTCATGGAAAAACCCTTCAGAACAATGCCACATTTCAAGATTATTCTTGTGGGAAATACTGGAGTTTGTGTGTGCAGTCTCCAGCTTGTATATAAAAATCTTACAGGTCCCCTGCAGTTCAAACAGGTCGCATTTCACAAGGTGTATGCACAATTAAAAAAAGCTTTCCTGGAAACACACCCAAGCTCAGACAAAACAGATCTGGGAGGAATCCAGGTTAGAGGAAAGGACTTCATATCCAACAAGTCCCCAGGCACCAAAACAAAAATCAATAGACACAGAAAGATATTCTGACAAGCACTAAAAGCTTTCATGTAAACTCATTAAGGACTGTTCCTCTGCTGAGAGAGTTCCTCTATTTTCTTATTGATCCCACCCTCCCAACACCCTCTGCAATCTCACCCCCAATGTGTGGACTCCTGATGCTGTTATAGTTTGCACTTGTCAAATTGCAGGAGATTGGAACACTACAGGTGTTAGTTGTTTAGAAAAGTAACCTAATGCATCAGCAGCAGTTAAAATATCTTACTGACCCGCAGTGACCATTCTAAAAATGGAGAGGAATTCCAGGTGGTGAGGCAGCGCTATTAGTGAAGATGGAAGCACAATTAGGAGCAAGTCAGAGTTCCCCCTGCCAAGCCTCCACTCAGTTCAGGGAGTTCCAACCTGTACATGTTTATAGTTTAATTCAATGGCTCTCTGCACCCCTACCCCTCATAAAATTGCTGCAGCATCCTGCCTCTGTGCATTTTCTCATTAAAAACAAGGGTACCACCTTCTGTATGACATGGAAGAGTTACAAGGATAAATTAATTCGCATAAACACTTTTACCATTATTGGGCACCTTCTGTCTCAGGCTGGTGGGGTATCTTCAAATCTTAGTGGAAACATTTCTCCTGAACATTTCTATGCTTTTTAATTTCTCCCTACCTTTGCTATTTATCTGTGTAACTATGACGTCGATGCAAACTGTGTCCTGAATTTAAGTTGTATTTTAATCCATCTTCCATGTAAACCCAACCATAGACATTCATTCCCCTGGAAGGCCAGATGCACTGTATCTGCCTGTAATCATTCTCCTAAATTTCACTTGTCTGTCTGAATCCTGGCACAGAACAAAAAGAAAAAGGGGTAGGAATAGGACTAGAGGAAGGGGAAGTGTGGTATGCATTCTCCCATGTGCCCCTGTTTCTGAAGATAATTGAGCTTGACAAGTTCCTTTTTCTCCAGAGATGCTTCAGCCTGGCAGCACCAGCATTTCCCATCCCAACTGTATTAAGACAGCTCAAGACAAGCTCCCAGATAACCTACAGACAAACAGGGGTTTAAAATGTCAGCTAATAGCTCAGTCGGGAGGTATAGTAGCAGGTCGAGATGCAAGAGAGCTATTAGAAAAGCTACCACTCAGGAGGGACTGGGAAAGCCAATACAGATGATATTACAACCAGAATGAAACTGTGAAATTTGGTCAGGTGCCATGAAACATGAACTGCAAATGTGAACATTTTAGATCAGCCTTTGCTATTAGCCAGATTTATTTTGGGAAACAGCCTTTTCTTCTCTTTTGGAAGGACTGAAAAGGAAAGTAAGACTCTCTTTTGAAAGGGGGAGGGCCTTGAAGCAAGGCTGGGAGCTGGCAGCCAGCCTCATGTGCGGCTGTGTGGGGGAGCCCTGCAGGCTGGGGGCTGTTCCAGCTGGGCTGGAGTGATCCCCTGCCCAGGATCCCACTCATTCGGTTAAACATTAGGTTATCCTAATGTTTAACCAGTTGACTGATTAATCAGGATGTAACATCCTTAGAGCACGGGTAATGTACCATTTTAGAATGATTGTTTTAGGGTTATAAGTAAAAAGAGAAGAGGGAGTGATGAGTAAAGCTGAATAGTGAAACTCATCTGGAAGTTCAGTTCTCCACATTGTCCAGGTTCTTTAAGGTCAGGTGCAGTTTCAGCAGGGCTAATTTATGATAGCATGAGCCCCCTGCACAACTGCAGTGGATGGTGTTATTTTATAATCACTACCTAAGGCTTAGCCTGTGGTCCTGGCCCCCCCCCCCGGTAGTTGCAAGATGATGTTTCAGTGTAGTGACTGGTCAATGATCATTTCATTACTATTTGTGCAACTGTAAATTAACAGACCCTAGTTTCTGCAAACCTCTGTCCTCTCACCAAATCTAGAACTTCTCTCCCTGCCAAAGCTTCAGATACCATGTACATAATAGAGATGCGAACCGGTTATAAGCGGTAAGCATGAGGCTTACTGGTACATGCACCAGTTTACCGGCCCTTGCTTGTTAACTCTGGCAGTGGCAGCTGCGGTGGGGCTGGTAGGCCGGGCAACAGGACCCCATGGCCACAGCAGGGCAGCAGGACCTAAGTTAAACTGGTTAACCGCTTAAGTGCTACCATATAACCAGTTAACCATTTTAACATCTCTTGTACATAATGTGACTAAGCTGTGTCTGGGGGTCACAGAGAAAGAGTGAGAAAGCACAAGGGGAAGAAACACATGGAGAACAGGAATAGATAAAAATGAAGTTGCCAACTGCATTGATGCTTTAAAAAAACAGGGTCCATTTGCCCATGGAGCTGTTAACTTTAATGGAAATGCTCTTGAGGAATGTGAAAATATGTAATCACTAAAAATCCAAGAAATCATGAGTTAAACTAACATTACCATCCAGAGCAGCTTCAGCTCTTGTATAACCACTCTATACCCTCCCAGACTCCTCGGCACCATAAAAACGTTACTGAATGCAACATATAATAAACCTGACATGCACCTACCTGATGCTTCAGCCACATTCACACACACATTTGGACATCATACTCATCTACAGGCAACATCTGTCTATAGGAAATAGCTTCATCTTGTTGATAGTGCAGCTGAAGTGTGAGTACAATTCTGAGACACAGGGCATGCAACTGTGCATTTGCCGAAATTCAAAATACGATGTCACTCTCTGGAGTCCAAGTGTGATTGGGTTTTAAGATGTTTGGGTAGTGGGGCATGCAAGCAGAGGCTGCTGCAATGTTAACGTTGGCTTAACTGGCAATTTCCTGGATTTTTTGCAATTATATTGATTGGAAATGCACTTGGGCAATTTTACTCCAAACTAATTAAGTTCACTTTAGAACAAAAATAGGATTCTCCATGGCTTTTTAGTGTTAAAGCTCTCCCAAAGCAATCATTATATACCAGCAATATAGGGACTGAGCTGGCAAGCACAGTAGCCATTCTGCGCTCAGAGATAGGTCATACCATAAGAGACCTTAAAACCTAGTGAAGGAAGAAATGTGTGCCAGAGCTCCAAGGTCAGAGCCAGTTAATTTAAAGTATTCCAAGATACAGACAGACACAGTGAACAGCAAAGTAGCGCCGGTGAAGTATAGATATGCAACATTCGAGCAAAAATACCCATCTCAGTGTACAGACACTCTCAGACTGAGCTAAGGAATAGCAGCAATGACCTCCAAGATTGGGGACACTGGCACAAACACTGTACAGCACTCAGCTCCCCCCCCCCCCGCCCAAAGCACTTACACGTACACACTTAATTCTGTACTCACCTGAGGTTTGGAAGTCTATCTGGATGGGATTGGATAAGCCATTCACTGCCTCTCGCCACATGCCACCACCACCGGGGGACCAAGCAGTCACCACACAGCGATACAGACCAGCATCAGATATCTGTGTCTGGTACATCCTATAGCGGAACTCATTCTCCTGAACTTTCTCCAGGACCACACCATCCACTCGGGCCTGGTCTGTCCAGTCTTCTAGTCTTACCACCGAATCTTGGTTCAAGGAGATTATGCGAGTGGTCCCATTAGGGTTTGATTGGCCTGTCAGCGACTTCTCTGCTGTAATGAGAACAGAGTAACGTGGTGTCTTGATGTTTTGGGAAGATACCTTGCATGTCATCTCAAAGGTGTGACCTGCCACGAAGAATGGCTTCAGTTTCACAGCCTCCACTGTTAGTGTATAGTCTGAAAGAGGGAAGGAAATAATAAACATTTATGTAGCACCTCTCAACCCAGCAGAATTTCCAAATACTTCACTAATTAGTAGACACAGTCTTAGAACACTTCACCTATTGCTGGCGTAGCATAAAGGTTGCTATTTAGCAGCCCATAGTGTTATATAAGCTGCTTAGGCTAGGATGTAAAGAACATTATGCCTGGTAGATACGCAGAGAAACCACAAGAGGGGAACTTGTGATATTAAGTTAGATGTGGCCAGAACATCGCAGACAGTGGAATTTATTCAAACATAAGCACAAAGGGATCAGGGCCTCAGTTTTACTTTGCTACAGGAAGTGCCATTTCAGATCAAAGTGGTTCAGCATCATCAAAATGAAAATGGCAGCCTATTAGATCAACGCCACTTCCCGCGACACTATGGGTTTACCTTGAAGATCCATTCAAGTAGTATCATAGTCTCATTTGGCTTAGCTTGCAAGATCAGCTGGGATCAAGCCATAAGGAGGTTTGGTTGCAAAACCAAGACATTTCCCCCACCCCCCCACCCCCCATGCATCAACAAGTAGGGGAAAAAAATCCAGGATATATTTTCCTCCACCTGAAGCCTTCTCACCTATACTCTACCTATTTGTCTAAATCGGTCATTACTAATATTGGAATGTTAGAAGTTGCATAATTAACTACAATTTTAAAAAAAAGAGCAGAGGACTTGCCCTACGTTTCCCTGTTCCTTCTCAAGTCTGTGAGAGACTGAATCCTAAATATGGCTTAACAACAGGATTTTGGAAAATTCTGAATCTAGAAAGGGAGCAGAGTCCCCAAACATAGAAAGTTTGGGCTCATGAGCAAAGAATCAGAAAAGTTATAGGCAAAACACAAAGAACAGAGGTAGGCAAAGGTGAGGTGCAAACTTAAGTATATTGTTTACTACTGGGAAAGATCACACACTTAGAAGAATAGTCCTACTTAGAGAAGCACTTAAAACACCAAACAGCATAATGTCTGGGGCCTGGTTTGCACATAGAATTTGCACTGGTTTCACCAAAATCAGTTTAAAAGTCAATTAAATAGAGGTACAGATGCATCAATTTACAACTGTCAGTTTGGCTTCCATCAAATTTTACAAACAAGTTTAGATAAACTGACAAAAATGTCCATGTTTAGACAAGAACTTTACACTAGCTACATTTCAAAGAGCAAAGAAGTTACTTGAAGGCCTTGGCCAAGCTACGAGACAAAAAGCAACGAGGGTTCCAATTCACATCCCTTCCTCTTAACCTCCAACAGTGTCCGAGGTTGGTCCAAGAGGGTGGAAAAGGCTGATCCTGATAATATCTTTCCACCTCTGATTGCTGGGATGGATCCTCCATGTATCTCACGAGCCATGCCTGCCAGTGTAGAGAATACAGCATACCACCCAACTCCCATATATTACAAGTTGAAAAAGCCTCTGGGTTGGCATTACCCAGCCCCTCTAAAAAAAAGCAAGATTGCCCCTTAAAGCTTAGCTCTCTGAACCATTTGGGAAACCATATTAATGAGGTTGGGGTGAGCATGCATTCTTTCCAAGCTTTGCCTGCACCACACCCTGCCAGTTTATTTGACTTTTCAGTCAACTCACAAGTCAAGGTATCTATTGGTTATTATGGCATTATACAAACACACAGAAGCACAAACAGTACACTGAAGCCAGCTCAGCATTCAGTACTGTTTTTGCTACAGTGCATTTTCTTCCTGTAATGAAAATGACTGCATATTAAACACAAACTCAGCCACGCTGTGCAAGGCAAAACTTTACAGGGCAACAGGGAAATAAGCTAGAGTAAGTCTGCAACACATGCCCCCCCAAAATTGAAATAAATATTTCTGCCTTCCCCAGGAGAGCAACATAATACTAGTCACGATTACATTTTGCAGTGTTTTGCCTTGAAGCATCAGTTGTACCAATGAGTAAACAGTCCACAAAATGAGAAACTGGGTAATGCAACTTGAAATCAGCACTGTACAAAGCAGATCACTGTGCAATGCTACATAAAGCATCAGAAAGAACAGAAAAGGAATATGGCGCTAGCAGTGGCCAGAGTGAGCATGGAATTATACATTCCATACAATACATTTTGAGAAAATTAAGAGTTGCATAGTTAAATGTGTTCAAAAGTCAGGAGATGACAAAATTGGTGCACACACAATCAAGTCTCTGTCCCCTTATACATTCACATTAAAATACAATCACATTCTATTTTTGCATATCAGTATTATAGGCTTTGATACACTACCTTATTGATAGCGATCTAGTGCCTACGAGCCTTGAGCAGGCCATTGTGTGAGGCACTTACACTTAGTAAAGGACAGTTCCTGCCCCAAAGACTTTATAAGCTAAAGACAATATATTAACTGCATAAGAATTGAATTTGACTTCATTTATACTTAAATTAACTTTGTTGTCATAATGGTCCAATACAGCTCAGCATCCTCAACTCCCACTGAAGTCCATGTGTTCAATTCTACTTGTATTGAAATCAACCAGAATTTGGTCACTGACTTCAGCGGGAGCAGGATGAAGCCCAAGGAGAGCTGAAAGCACCTGGACTCTGGCAAGAGGTACTCAGCTACATACACTTAGGATATTAAATATCGAATAATTGACTAATCGAATAGTTGCTGCATTTGGCATTGACTATTCGATTAGTGAAGTCAATAGAGCAATTCTTCCTTTGAAGTGTGATTTCTGCCTTCAAAGGCAAAAGCACCATGCGGAGACCAGGATTAGCTCGAAACTCCAGCTGATCCTGGGCTCCACGCAGCACGGCCTCTTTGAAACACTGCGTGCAGCCTGATGCTGGGCTCCCCGCAGCGTTTCAAACTGGCAGCACTGCATGGAAGCTCGGGGTCAGTGGGGGAGTCCTCAGCTGACCCTGGGCACAATGCGGTGCTGCAGCTTTGAAGTACACCCTCCTTTTCCCCCCCAACCTTGCTGCCTCTTTCTGATAGAGGCAGCACGGGGGGGGGGGGAGGGGAAGTGACTAGTCGACTAGCATGTTGACTATCCAGTAAGCATTTGCTTATTGGATAGTCAACTAGTCCTTCACATCCCTATGGGTACATCTAGACTACAAGCCTCTTTCGAAAGAGAACATCTAGACGGCAACCACTTCTTTAGAAAAAGTGAGCCACTTTTTCGAAAGAGAGCACCCAGGCAGTCTGGACGCTCTCTTTCGAAAAAGCCGTTTGCATTCAAGAATGCCTTTTTTCAAAAGAGCACTTTCAAAAAAAGGCGTTCTTCCACGTAAAATGAGGTTTACTGTGGTCGAAAAAACAGCTGCGTTCTTTCAATTTAATTTCAAAAGAACGTGGCAGCAGTCCAGTCACAGGGGAAGTTTTTTTGAAAAAAGGGCACTTTTTTCGAAAAAACCCTGTAGTCTAGACACATCCTAAGACGTCTCTTTGGTATCTCACAGGAGCATATGCAGAGTTGCATTAAGTGCCTTTTACTGGGTTTTTTTAAAACGTTGTTTTAGTAGAACTGCATCTCCTTTGCAGTTTTTATGCCCTGTCAAACTATTTTAAGTTTAATAAAATTAAAATGATATTTCTCCAAATATAGGATGTGCTATGAAAAAATGAATTTACAATGCTTTTATTTATATGTCACTGATTTGACCACTGATATTCCTAATTAGAAGAGTGCAGGTTGGAAAGCTGAATTTTTCCATAAACTGACATTTTAACTTGTCATCATTTCAAAGTGTGAAGTATGTGATCACATTAAGCAGTAACAACTTGTTAACAGTAAAAGGGGATATAATGAAATCCAATGGACAGTAATGTAGTAATTAAAATAGTTACACTGGTGCAACTGGATTCTGAATGTTTATATTATGCAGAAGTGGGCATGCCAGAGTTTAAGTTTGAATTGAGTTTCCATTGTAAGACCAATTTTGGCAGGTTACATCTGAAATGAGAAGAAGTATTCTAACAAATGTAAGTGGATACATTCGGAGTTGAGGATGAATAAGAATCTAACTATTTCACCTCTTTGTAGCCAGAAAAAGGAAAGAAGAGAAAACCTAGCTTGCTGGACTTAGCTGGTTTAGATCTAGTGCCCAGGACCTGGTTAAGTGACTCAGTAATAATGGTAAATGGCACATCAGCTGAGCCCAAAGTATCACAGCAAAGTTGAAGTTCAACAGACCAAACATGAAAACAGCAAGAGTCAGGCTGCGAGAGGACAGGGCCAAGTTTGCCCACTTGCTATGTCTCCTGCAAGTAAGGAGACAAGCAAGACGGGGGATGGGGCTGCCCCTTAGCCATGCTGCCCCCAGGTTCTCTGTGCTTGCCCAGTTCCCTCCTATAAGGCAGTGATACTCACAATGTGGCTTGCAAGTGACTCTTCAATGTGTCTCCTGGTATTCTTTGCAGCACATGATATGAATAATTAAATCACACAGCGTTTTAACCAATCAAGATGGTTTTACTAAGCGATTAACCAATTATGTTATCAACTTGCTTTGGGAATAAAATTATATAAAAATATAGCTCTAAAATGAAGTATTTCCTGTCATATAAACTGAGGAATCACCTAATCACTCATGACCTAATGCATTTGTTAGTCTCTAAGGTGCCACAGGATTGCTCGTTGGTTTTAAATTGGAGTAATACTAGTGTGAAATGATTATTTCATTTACTATACTGTGGCCTTTTGGGATAATGTAGATAGCTAATTTTGCTTCTGAACCACTGTAGTCTGAGTATCTCTGCTACTATATGGCCTATTCAAGGGGTTTTAGGAGATCGGAGGAGGAAGGGGAAGCAGCACAAAGGGGATTATCATCTCCTTGCCACTTTCTGTGCTTCAAACAGGGAGCCTGAACCATCCTTTTTTTTGCCTCCCTTCCTGCCCCAGTCCTCACATTGTTCTCTTGGCCACCAGGAACAAAGATCTACAGTTCTGCTCCCCTAACCTTGCACTGGGTTCAGAGAACAGAGTAGGGCATCACGGAAGAGGTTCTTCATCGCCCTGGAGCGACACTATCCACCCTAAAAATCCTTACTGAATCCCTCCAATGAGCCCACTTAAGACGCATCAACCACCATCTGCTTCCTGAGGGTTGTCAGGTGGCTGAGAAGCAAGACTTGTTGGTGGGGGGAAGGAGGAGGAAGAATCACAGAGAAAGGAGACAGAGCCCACAGATCTGTGGAAGAATAGAAAACAGCAAGGAGAGTGAGGGAGAAGATCCTCACGTGATCTGCTCCAGAGATATCAGACAAGAGCAAGAGGCAGAGTAGGAAGAAATTCTTCCAGGGGATTCTGATTACCTTCAAGTCTCTTGCAAGCCCCATATAGCTCCCTTTCCTGCGGATATTAGGACAGCTTCAGCCCAGTGGATTTTAAGAAATTGATGGGAGCATGGCTCCTCTCCTAAGCTTTTTAGGAGAGGGATCCCTGATCCTTAGGATGTACTGAGGTTTCATAGAAACAGGGACTCCCTTTGGCAGGCCATGGTTCATAGCACCAGGACTCATTTCCAAAGCATCTGCTGACCATAGTCCTTATGCACCGTGATTTAAGGCCAGTCACTGATCATTTCACATATGCCTGCAATGACCTCCTCTTAAAGACCAGTGTGAATAAAAATAGATATTTTTAAAATAAAAAAAGGTTTTTTATTTAAGTCAGATGTCTGATTTTTTTTAAAACTCATGAATAAAATACTGTCTTATTTAAAGATAACAGTTACAATTAAATCTCATCACAAATATGCTACACATACACTTACTGTCTCATAAAAATGAATTAATTGCTTCTTGAAAGTTCTGGGCTTCCAATTTCTGTTTCTCAGCAGACTAAAAGGTAATGTATGCAAAAAAAGACACAGGCTGGATAGGATTGTTTTTGTTTAATACTTATATTGTGATTGACTTTGGCCAAACACCGCAGAAGAGTTAGTTAAGACAGTTTTAAGACAGACACACAATACATAGGAAAAGATGGAGGCAGCACAGAAAGGAACAATGGAGTGGACTGGAAAGAAAAAGGGGAGACATTATTCAACACGCACACAGAGCTTTCTATATTCCTCCACACTTTTGCCACAGAAAAACTGTCATGGCTTCTGGACATAAGAGAGATCCTATCAGGGAATATTCTAATGGAATTCATTCCCTGGTTAAAAAAGGAAAACATGTCAATTGTAAGCTGTGCAAGAAGATGATGTAGGGCCTAGTTCAGGGGTGGGCAATAATTTTTGATGGGGGGGCCACTCCAAGAATTTGAAAAGTGGACAAGGGCCACACTCTTCCATGATATTAATGGAGGAGATGTGTGGGTCTGGGATGAAGGCTGGGTGAAGAAGGGAGTTTGGGGTAAGGGAGGGAGTTTTGGAAAGGAGACAGCTGTGACCTGGGGCACTGGACTGGGTGCAGGGGGTTGGACTGTGACCTAGGGCAGAGAATTGGGGGGCAGAGGATTGGGTTGTGAGCCAGGGCAGGAGGGGACTGTGATCTGGGGCAGAGGATTGGGGTGCCAGATCTGGGAGGGGATATGGGCACAGGAGAGGGACAGAGGATTTGGGTATGTGGAGTGGAGGCAGAGGGTTAGGGAAGGGAGGGGCAGGGGCGCCAGAGGCAGGGTCTGGCCAGGAGACTTACCAGCCGGCAGCCGGTTCCTGAATCAGTCTCCCTGACAGCCAGTGTTCCCTCTAAGCTGCGCAGCAGCACAGCTTCACAGGTGATTAATCAGCCCCACTAAGTCAGTCAGCTCCATGCATGAGCCTCTGACTGTGTGGGGCTGACATATAAATGTCCGGTTATTTTCTAATTAAGTTTTTATTATTATCATGAGTATCAGTATGTAGTTGCATACTGCCTGGCTGGTAGACACGCTCACACTGCGTGAGCGTGTCTACCAGCCAGATAGTATGCAACTACGCAGTAGAGAGGGTGGCCGGGGGCGGGGGCAGGGCCAGGGCCAGGGTAGGATGGAATCCCTGGGGCCAGACTTGACTGTGCGCCCCGCCAGGATTGTGCACGGGATGGGCAGCACCCTGGGATCTGCGTGAGCCCCGGCCAGCCGCACTCCCTGCCGGCCAGTCCCCCCCCCCCCCCCACACACACTCAGCCCAGCTTCCGGCCAGCCGGTTCTCCCCCCCCCCCGATCTCCTGCAGCCAGCCCCGCCCCCCAATCCCCTCCCAGCCAGTCCCCCCCCCCCCCCCCGGATCTGAGATCAAGTGCGTCCAGTATTTTTTTTAAACCATCTGGTATCCCTAGCTGTTTGTTGTGTTGGATGTTGCTCGAAAAAAAAAGTTTAGTTTAGCTAATCCTTACGGCTTGTTTAATTAGGTAACTAGGTTTGGAATTTATCACCCAAGTATACACAATACAGAAATCTGCAATAAGAGAAATCTAGAAATGCCAGTTGCCATTGAAAGTCACTTTTTAAAAAATATTACATAACATGTAACACATGCCCCTTATTTTGGAACATTATGGCCACAGACCATAAAGGTGATACCATAAGTCTATTCCCCTATTTTACTTCAGCACTCAGCTTTTCCAAGAGAAGCCCATTCTATACTTGTTTTCTCAAAAAACAGACGTGCCAGTGAGATCAATGGGGCTTACTCTAATATTAATTGCACACTAAATACAGCCAGTCTTAGCTTTCTTGGTTACTTGATTTTTTGTGTGTGTGATTTAAATTGCTTTGATTTAAATCAATTATTTAAATCATCTTGCTTAAAGTCAATCCATCCCATTAAAGACTGCTTGATTAGAACGCCTCTCTTTGTAAAGCTTCTAGGAATTACAGGGACAGAGCTCCTGTCCAGCAGAACTTAGGGCCTACCAAATATCATTCCAAAATACTTTTTTCACTAAAGATGAAGTTACTGGTATATCATCAGGATTTCGACTGACTGCATAGATCAAGAACAAACTATTACAAAACCCCAGAGTTAAGGCTATCCCGGTGGAGTTGCAACTATTCTGTATTTTCAGGTTGATTTAAAAGTAATGCACAAATGTTATAGTTTTCTAGCTTTTGAAACAGTTCATTTCCAGAAATTATGCATTCAGCTGAACTGTTTCCAATTAAGAAGTCAGTTAAGAGTGCTGGTGACAGCTGACAGCTTGATTTATGGACCAACTGTCCAACTGTTGCCCATGAACATCTCAACTGCCCTAACTGTTCTTAAGTAGTTTTCTGTCGATAAATACAACCACAAAAACATCTACAGCCCACAAATGTAATAATCTGAAATAGCACCTTTGTTTATTTCCACCTTGATGTATGGCTTCGCACAAACATTTATGAATACAAATCATGTAAGGTATTTTTAGATACATTACATAAAGTGTATGTAATTTAATATATCATACATCCTCATTTCAGCTCCTTCCTCTTTCAAGAGGTACAGAGCACATATTTGAATTTAAAGTGCTCTCACTAGAGTAGTGAATACAGAATCCTAATAAATAAACTTAGTAATTTCAGTGTCTACAATGCAGAACATTTTGAAATAAGCCAGTTACTACTGCAGCATTATAGCTGCCAGTTATTAGCACCAGCTGAGGACTGGTTACAGTAATGGGGCATTCTGTTCAGATGAGGTTCTTGACATCACTGTCATGCTACTTAAAGGCTTCCTCTCCCTCCCCAGTTGGAGTTTTGGCATTTGTTGGTTCAACTGGGACAGAATGAAGACTGCGATTGATGTTTTAGGTAGCTGCGGTTAATTGCAGAATTATTTCCTTAATTCTTAATTTCCTACTTGTTTAACACTAACATTTTTGAAAGTTTATACATACTTGAAATATTTTTGCCTTCCACCTTATTTATTTGGTTTTTGTGAGGAACTTGGCTAGAAATCTTTACTATTTTATATTTACCCTTATGTAATAAGAGTGGTGTAATGCTTCTTGTTCACAATGTTCATGGCCAACCTGGAATAACTGGCATACACTGAAGAGAACAGAGTATTGCAAGATGGCCCCTATAGGTCTGTAATGTTCATAGGAAAAATGGTTCTTGTTTTAAATTTCATTTGAGAAATGCTATCACTTGTGATCATGTAATTAGGGACTATCATGATGTATATATACGCACAACACAGGGGAATTACTGTTATTTGTGGATATTGCTCAGCTAGCTCCTTATCTCTTTTTTTCATTGCCCCCAAACGGTGTTCTCTCTAGACTTTCCCAATGCCTGTCTGAGACATGGGCCTGAATCAGAGCTAATTGATTGGGACTCAGTCCAGATAAGGCAGAAGTGATGCCCACATGCTGAGGGAAGCACTCAGATGGCAGAGGCAATATTGATTCTCAGGAGCGAGGGGATACACTTGCTTTTTTATTAATGTTCATAGCCTGCTGATCCTACCGAACCCTGAGTTACTTCTGGACCTCCAGGAAACAGTAGTATTTGAGCATGCTCTTATCCATCTGCACTTCATAAGCACATTGTTACAGCTATCCTTATTTTTTTTATCTTCACATTAGATTACTGCAGTGAGCTATTCTTGGGGCTACACAACTTTAGTGTTCTCATGCATGGAGCATATTACGCTTGTGTTGATTTTCAGCTAGTTTTTGGGTGCAATACAAGATTTTGAGTTTAAACTATACAGCTTAGCAGTGCTTTTTTTGTGATGGTACTGCCCGGTATGCAGTACCAGCACCTCCAGTCAGAGCTCAACAACTTTTTCTCTGGAGTACCAGCACCTTTTTTTTTTTTTTTTAAAACAAAAAAAGCACTGCAGCTTAGTATGTTTTGGGTCCTAGCTGTTTTATAAATGCTTCATGCTGGGGACTGAAATCAGGTGGAAGACTCAAATTGACAATCCAGACTTTATGTATTGAGGATTTACTGTGGGAAAACATTTTTCAGCACAAGGCCTTACACTTACATTCACTTCTCCAATTCATCTGATAGAGCTTGAATTGGCTAACAGTCAGGACATGCTGCAAATTCCACATTTTCAATCAGGCTTTTGCACACATGGGATAGAGTGGGAGGAACTGATTTTCAAACCTGGACAGGAAGCTTTTTATTTTGCTTTTGCGGATTCTGACGTGTCAATTCTAGGACCTAATGCATAAAGGTTTTTTTCATACGCCCAAAGTGCCAGTAAATACAATATACACCGGCAATATAAATCAGAGAGTTTTGGTGATTTAATATAGAACCCCTTTGTCTATGAAAAATCCTCTTCAAGAGCACATCTGAGCCTCTCAGAACAAGACCCTTGTAAAACCAATTTCTATAATGATGCTCTGATCCCAGAAGTGATGAGGAAAGGGTGGAAAAGAATCTCTCCAACTGGAATGATTCAGTTCTCCCCAGGACTCCAACACAGACATTTCCCTTTCCCCCACCCAAGAAATATTCTGTTTAGATTTAACATTAAGATGACAGCACTGTTTGGTCTTTCTCTAGCCTCTCTTCCTAGCTGCCCTATGAGGGAAGCAAGGGGGAAGGACAAAGCCAGTATTCTCAATCTAGCCATATTTTCCCCACTTTTTGATTCATCCAAGCTTAGACAACTGCTTCAGAAGAAAAAGAGGAAAAGAAAGCACAGCAAGAATCACCAGGAAACATGTGTGTGCTTAGACAGCCATTGCTGAATAGGAGCTAGGAAAGGTCACGTAAGGGAAAAAAGACTAAACATTTCTGCATTCCTAATAGAAGACTTCAATATTTTTGGCACTAATTTATGCAGATAACTGTACTCCATTCACTACCGTAGCTGGAATTGTCCATGTAAGTAGGTATGGATTTAGGCTATAATAGGGCTCTGATTGCCCTATTCTGAATGCCAGAAGCTGTATCACTGAAAAATTGCCCTATTCTACTCATTCCCTCTGATGCATCTGACCCCTGCCCACTGTCAGAAGAGTGGCCCATCAGTTTCACCAGCATGTCCAGTCTTACGTTCTTAGTGATCAAACGGAAAGCTCACTCAAAAACTACTCTCCATCAGTTGCTACTGAGGAAAAAGCAGAGGGCCCTATTCATCTGACCTGTGAAATACTGCTCTTCTCTCTGACGGCACACAAGCTAGAGCAGCAGAACTATCAACATTTCCCTCTGCACTGGCCAGCCAGGGGCTGTTATGCAGATTACAGAACAAAATCAAAGATTATGTGCTGCTTAAATTTCTGAAGCACTGGAGTTTTTTCTAAGGAGAGAACAAAACAGGGAAAACATTTCTTCACATTTTCTAATACCGAACAACAGTGCAACTTTAAAGGAAAGATTGGCCAGAAAGGTTGAAAAAATGAGGAGCTTTCTTCAGGGACTGCAACTTGAATTCTTCTCAGGAATGCATCTCCTCCCATTTACAGTAGTCCCACAAACTCAGCCTTGGAGACACTCAGACTCCTACAACCTTTCATTAATAAAAAGGGCCAAAAGTGTAACAGAAATCCACCCAATATCTACATATACAAAAGGGCACAATTGATGCAGCTTATGTTGGCAGCAGAAAAAAAATAAAACAGATAAGATCCAAGTAGGAAATCACAAGGATACACCCCCAGCTTACTGCCAGTCTGGGTGTTACTCTAAATTGACCAAGGCCAAAGGAAAAAGAAATGTGAGCCGAATTATTCTGTCAGTCTTATATGACAAATTGTAGTCTGGATCCTTGCAGTACTTCCTGACTTGTGTGACTGACTTTTTCAATTCTCTAGAGCAGTGTTTCCCAATTTTATTTGGCCACGGAACCCTTTTAAACTCGACAGAATTTTGTGGAACCCCTAACAACAGTCTAATATATGGCGCTGAAAAAGTAGACCACAAATAAGTAAGGTTAATAATAAACAAATGCTAAACAAGGTCCTGAGATCAACATTTAGTTTAATTGCACATATTTAAAAAAAATAACATAATATTAATTATTTTTTTTAAATCATAAAATGTTATTGTAATGGAATTTTCTCACGGAACCCTTATTTTTATTTCGCAGAACCATGGGGTTCCTCGGAACACCATTTGGGAAACACTGCTGTAGAGGCATGTTTCACAGCACCCTAAACTCAAAATAAGAGATTCTATTTCGAAACAGCTTATTTTGAAATTAAGCGCATCTACACAGCCCCAAATTTCGAAATAATGCACTATTTCGAGACATCCCTTAACCCTCATAGAATGAGGGTTATAGGGATGCCGAAATAGCAAGCCTGTTATTTCGAAAAATATTTCTAAATAACAGGCGGCTTGTTAAGACGTGGGGTAGCTATTTCGGGATACGCTGTGTAGACATACGCTAAGTTACAATACTCTTCTCTTGCTCCTCTTCTATTTACTGTATACTTTTCCAAGACTGTGGCAATCAGTGCAGAATATACTTCTGGGAAATGACAGATGACTAAAGTTTTCAAATTGAATTAGCTATTCAAAATGAGTCAAGATGTGGCCAGAATGACTAGCACTGAACAGAGGTTATAAAAGAGGGAGAGTTTAGAAACAAAGAAAAAAAATGCACTTTTCCACCAATCCCCAACCTGCAAAAAACAGAAAAAGGGAAATTGTGTCTAGAATGGATGTTCTGAGAAGAATGGCAGTTTGTACAGTTATCTTTAAAAATCTTTTCAGTTGCCTTAAGTAGCACTAACTCAATATTTGCACCATCTCTTTCTAAAGAAGGGTTGCAAACCCCAAGGCAATATTATGTAAGGCAAATTGGAACATTAAGAGTAAGCATAACCATTATCTAAGCATTCCCAATGGATAGTGTCCAAGTGAAGAGTACCAACTCTGAATTATCATGAATCTGTCCTGCACTAGCACATGTCAAGAAGAATTATGAAAGGGTCACAATTTCTTTTCCCTTCTAATTTCAGTTATTTCTGAAGCACAATGATCTTGCAGCTTCTACTCACAATTAAAAGGCAGGGTAATAACTATACAGGACTTCAGGCCAAGTGAAAGTCAACTAACTTCAGGCCAAAGTTTTAGATTTTGTAAGAGAAATGGAGAGTTTTACAAAGTCTGATAGTGTTTATAAAATTGATGGATGTCTGAAGAACAATGTAAGTGAAAGGAGAAGTTCTCTCTTATTCAAACTTTCCGATGCAGTGCTGCAAACCCAAATTCAGCAGTACTGAGTCAGGCATGAGTCCCAAACCAGGATGACATCTCTATGCAAGCGAACAACTGTGTTACAAGCATTAGTGGTGAAAGTAATAAAGCAGACTGTCAAATGTTTTGGTATTACATCTCCTCAGGTAACATCAATAGCACTTTTGTTTGTTTTACATAAAAGTTATGTTAAGTGTCTTAATGAAAAAAAAACAAAAGTGAGGTCAGATCAAGCCAAGATGCCTTCAAAAAACAGAGTAACTTTATACAGACTATGTCAGAACTCAATTGTGATGTATCTTAATAATTGGCTGAGCAAGCAGAAAAGTCTTCAAGCTACATTGGTCTCCTGAGAATGAACAAGGTAGATTAACAGTCTCACATTAATGGACAAAAGACAGTTACTAAATAATAGAAGCCAAAAGAAGAGTTCTCAATCTCTTCATGTGGCATTTACATTTCAAGTAAAGACCTGAATACCAATGTGTCCTAGTGGAGCAATGAATGCAATACAAAATTGTACCGCCTCTCTGTGAAGCCTGGTTGGATACCGGCTTTGCCCAAATGGAGGTTTCTGTCAAATTCTCCCAATGTTGTACTAGGACCTGCATAGTATTGTTAACAGGGAGAGACTGAGGAAAACTTTTGGCTTCCAAGAGGACATGCAAAAGATTCTCTCCATAAATAAGCATGTAGGAGGCTGCCTGCCTTCTTTTTATTAGGCTTGGGAGCAGTGAGGAACTCAAATCACCTAGAGAGATTCTTGTTAACCCAATAATCACAAGCAACAGAAAAGCAGGCAGCAATTTAACTCTTTCATGGCTGCTGGCTGCAATTTTGGTACACACCAGGTCCTGGAGCTTTGGGGTAGGGAAATGAGGAGAACCTCGCCACTTGCAAAACTGACTGGGTGGAGAAGGATGATAAAAAACTTTTAGTCAAATTGCCGAAAGAAAGTGTGGAAGGACTTAAGTTGGTCCTAGTATGTTCACATCACATTCCTCAACTTCTGACCACAGGGGCAAGGGAGGGGAGGGAGGGGGTCGACCGCAGGGGAGGGGAGGGAGGAGGAGAAAGAGAGACAGGTTTGCCTTTCGTGTCAGGAAAGTGCTCTGCTCCTTTCCAGTCGATGTCTCTTAGAATACCCTCTGGCACTGGGGCTATAATATTTACAGTTGCATATAAATGAATATAGTGACACAACCACACATTTTGGAAGGAGTACCAGAAACAGGAATATTCGCAAGTCACCATTTTTTCCACAGCAGTAAACATGGGCAAAAATGTGTCATCAGTGCAGTTTGTCCCAGCTACACAGAAGCCGGTTACACATGGCAGGCATACACCCTGCATGTTGTGGCATACAGCTTTGTTTCCTAGGGGGCAACATCACTTGTAACATCCACAGGTTCTTTCCATCAGACGTTTCTAGCAGGCCTGCTGACAAGAATTCTGGGCCCCAGGACAACATATCAATGGGCCCCATCCTCTTCCCTTGGAAGGAGTCACAAGCCACCTGCCTCCCCACTCAGAGAAACCCTGAGCACCACCTCTTAAATAGAGGACCCTCTGGTGGATCACTGCCCTGTCTGTCACCTGCCCTGCAGTGCCCCTCCTGCCCTTCTTCCCCTATCTGCCCCCCAACCCAACTCTGCATCCCAGCATTCCTGTGCCCCCCCTCCTTAGCTCTTTTCTCCCAGTCATCCCTGTCTACCCCTGCTTGCATCCCTCTGTTCTTGTGTCTTCCCAGGCTGGTTCCTCCGCCCCCTCTTGGCCCTTGCTTCCTGCAGTACTGTACCTGGCTCTACCCCCAGAACTCATCTCCCTCCTTCTCTTCCCAGCTTGGCTCCCTTACTCCATTCCCAGCCCAGCTCTCCCACCCCACTCATTCTGACCTCCTCCACCTGCCCTGCTGCTCCACAGACCTGGGCAGGGGTTCAAAGAGGTAGGAAGCTGCTGTCCCTCCCCAACGCACTGCTGCTGTCACTCTGAGCACAGAGCTTAAAGCTGCAGGGAGCTGTGGCCCCCACTTCCACCCTATTGCTTCGCAATCCAAGCTCCAGGGCTCCCTACAGCTGCTGCCCTGCTGCTACAGCAGCACTGTTTAAAAGGACCAGATCAGGGTTGCAGCACCAGGCCCCCTTAATTCCACCAGGCCCCTGTGCAATTGCCCCCTTTGTCCCTTTGTCGGGGGCACCTACTAGTGATCAGGGTGAGTGTCTACAGTATTAGCAACTGGACTGTCATGTGAGATCTACCCTATGAGCGAATTCACATCGCTGCAGGAAAAGCACGCTTCACAGAAACATGATACAGGTTGGACCTTGCTGGTCTGGCACTCTTGGGAGCGGACTTTCCCCGAACGAGGGGATTTGCCGGACTGGGGAGGTCCCTCCTCTCTTGGCCCATGCTCCCATGCATTAGGGCTCCAGTCCCGCAGGGCTGGAACACCTCGGCCAGAACTCCGCAGCTGGGCCGGAGCTCCCTGGCAGCCACTGGGGCCAGAGCTCCCTGGCTGTTGCTGGGGCTAGAACTCCCTACTGTGCCGTTGTCCCCCTTCTCCCCCGCCAACACCCACAACCACATGGGGCTCCTGGCTACGTTGCTGTGCACCCTCCAGTGCTCCTGCCCTGCTGCCAGACCTCCTTGTTCCTGGGCTCTGTGGTTCAGGAACATCCGTGGACCCCGCCAGACCACGGATGTTGCCGGACCAGGGAGTCCCAGTTAAGGGAAGTACAACCTGTAACTTGTTTGATCTTGCAGGGCTAAAACCTCTCCATTCCCAGGCCACATTACAGAGACAGATTGCTTTGAACCTTATGCATGTTTCTTACAGATCCTCTCTTTGCTGGAGCTGAATCATGGCAGGGATTCCCTTTCGTCCCTCTCTACTCTGATGCTATAATGTGAGCAGTTTAAAACTGACTCAAGCTAGCTGGGTTTTATTTTGAAAGATGCACACATTAAACCAATAAAAATATATGAAGTCTTTTGCCTAAATGCTATGTTCTATCCCCCCAACTCAGTGACTCTGCATCTAAATTGGAACACTGTTAAACTCTGTTTTAAACATATTGTGGAGTGGCTCAAAAGTACCCAGCTAGACTGAGTCAGTCGGAACCTATTTAAAACTAGTTTTTAGAATTGGCTGAGTTCCTTCCATGCCTGCAAGTCCCTGTGATGCCCTCCTAAAGTCAGCGTTTACAGCATGGGAGGGAGACTACAGCTTCCAGGCTGTAAACTTATCGAGGCCTGGACTGACTTCATTGTGGGTCTTGCAAAGTACCAAGCACAGGTTACTTGCTGAACAATAAAGGCATTACAGAGGCAGAGAGAACGTCCCAGTTGTTGGCAACGAGATGCATCCTGGAAAAGTCCTTGCGTGGGGGAGAGAGAGATCCTGACTATTTGTGCTTTGTGTACCATGACATTTTTCTTAATAGGAGGCACAATAATCTCAATGTCCTGGTTTGATTCCAGCTCCGAAAGTTGCATTCTACCTCCCTAAATTCCCTCTGCAGTTTGACGGATACACTGTTATTCTTTACTTCCTTTCCAAAACACTGCATACTTGTTAGTATCATTATGTAGTTGCTTCCTTTCACTCCAGAAGGGACTATAATTCTTTGCAATATTTCTGGCTGACAGGTGCTATAGAAGAGAAAGCTATGAAATCAGCAGCCATCAGCAACAGGAGGTTTAATCCTGTAAGTGTAAAGCCCCTACCTTGGATCTCCCAGAAAACTCTGACAGGAATGGAAGTCACATCTTTGCTCTTTACCCAGCTGTTGTTGTGGTGCCTTCTCCAGGCAGAGACAACACAGTAATAATCCCCTCTGTCCGCTTCAGAGGTCCACTGAATTCGTAAACTGAAAATATCCATGGCCTGTTTAAAGAAAATTATTTCCCCATTCTGGGTCCTCTGTCTGCTCCTATTCCCAACTATCAACGTCCAGTCTGCATCCATAGTGGCAAGAAGTTGGTCAGTTGCAACATCGTCGCTGAGCAGGAGCATTTTGTAGTACCAGGAGACTGTAAAACGTGTGTTTGCTTCTGTGTTCTGCACATTCGTGACTCTGCACTCCAGTTCTGTGGGGTCGTCTGAAAATTTAGGCATTTTCGAAGCATTCAGAAATACGTGGTAGTCCAGCTCTGCAAGGGAATTGGGAAAGTGGGAAGAAAGCCAGGAGAACATGTTAAAAGTGGCAAGTAAAAAGCAAACACCAAAGTAACAGTGAAACCAAATGTAGGCCTGGCATCTGGAGCTATCCAACAATACACATAAAAGCATATGGGCTAAATATAGAGGACTTGTAAAACCAAGTGACTGGGAAGTCCCAGAGACCAAAATTTTCATAAGTGGCCTTTTATTTTAGACACCCAACTTACTGAGCTTGATTTTCAGTGGTCATGGACTGTAGCTGGAGTTACCAGAGTCCCACACTTAAGAAAATCAGGTCTAAAGCCTCTCAAGATGACACAGCATCTGAGAAATAATGTTTTTTTCCCCTGGCCTGTTCTCTGACATCCAAATGTGCAGTGTTAGATTTTAAATCATCTCCAGAGTACTCACGATGAATGTACAACTTGACATTCTTCTTTCTGAAGTTTCAAACAGATCAGTTGAGACTCTAGTTAGTGTCACCCTATCTCCTCTGCCAGATAAAAAGGCCATCCCCAGACACCATCCTTTCCCACTTACTGTTCTACGCCTCACCGACCTCCAGTACCAGCTCCTGCTTTGGCCCTGGACAGCTCCAATACCTTATCAAGGTTAACACCACAAAGCATCACAAAATGTTTAGCTGGTTAACGTGACAACCAAGGATGCACATACCAAAAGCCCGCTGGGTTTGAATTCTGAAGTGGTACTACCTGTATGGAACTGGAATCTCTCAAGGTTCACAGTTTCAGAGCTGAGCAGCTAAAACTGAGGTTGGAATAGCTGATCCAGGAAATGAGACAAGGTTGCAGGACTTTGAACTCTGTTAGATTTCAGAGACAGCCGACTACAGACTTATGAACAAAGATGCTATGATAAGTCTCTCTCAGCACTAAAAATTTGGTTATGGAAATAAGTGCTTGTCTATCATTGATAAAACTTATTTTTTCTGTATATTTTAATTATTTGAAAAACACCACCGAACTCCCTATGGTTTTATGACTAAACATTTTGCTCATGTTTTCAATTCCTTATCCCTTTATCTTGTGGTTGATTCACTAATCTTGAACACTGATTGTCTATAGAGACAGAAGGAAATGCAAGTGTAAAATGGAAACCGTCTCTGACACATGGCACTAGAATATTTTAGTGGAAATACTGGGAGGTAAACCCTAGCCCTTTTTCTCTCTAGGCGCACTAATAGTCTCGGAATACATTTAGTAGCACAATTAAGCTTAATCTGGCTATACCTACCTTTGGCAATTTTAAGGGAATTTCTTGCAATTGCTGTCATTGGCACATCATCATCAGAGCTGCAAATCGCTAGGTGTAGACTAGACTTCAGTGGCTTTAATCATTGTTTTTTACAGGAATAGATGACAAGGGTAAAAATGCAAGAAGCTAGTTTACACTACAGTTTCAGTGGTTGCTAGCACTGGTAACAGTGAGAAATTTCCCTAACATTTCCAGTAGAAACAAGACCTAAAACAATGCACAGAATTCCACAGCCAAGTAACAGGTCTACGTGGGAGACCACAGAAATCAATACCACAATCCTCATGAGAACTAAATTCCCACAGATCCTAGACAGCAATAATACGCCTCACCTCTCTTTTAGACACAGCCACAGTCTTTAAGACTTGAAACCAAAGGACAAGTTACTCAAACCGTACTGCATTATTCTGACCCCTCCAAAGCCCAGAAGTGTTAACATTCAAGAGTGGTAGTGCTGTCCTGTGATTGCTTTAGCAGCTTGGTACAAGCATGGGAGCATTTGAAGGTTGAAGTTCTTCTCAGACTGAGAAAAAAGCTGAAAGAAAACAAGTTTTCTACGAATCACTTTGGGCTTATTATTAGTAGTAGTAATATTGGGGAGGAGGAAGGATTGCTAGGGGGAGTTTTGGCTTTGAAAGTACCGCTCTGGCTAGACACGTCACACTGACAGACATTCAGACAGAGGATTTAAAAGGAATAAAAGGTTCCCTGGATAAGCCTCATTCCTCCACTCTGTCAGCTGTCAACGAACAGTCTCACTGACAGTTCAATGACTTAATACCATGTTAGCACTGAACTTCAAGGAAGAGGGGGTTAGTGGTGAATTTAGGATGCAGTTTGTAACCTCACATGCTGAGAACTCTTTTTTCCATTCTCTCACAGCCCCAGGCAACACTCATCGGAAGAGTAGCTTTTATATATTCCTGCACCTCAGCCAACTGGTAAGAAAAAGGACGAGAAATTTCACTAGCATCATAGGGGATGCTCCAAAGCAGCAACCAGGTGACCTACTGCAGACAGTGATAGAGATGCAGCCGTGTTAGTCTGGTCTAGCTGAAGCAAAAGACAGGAGTATGCAGCACTTTAAAGACTAACAAGATGGTTTATTAGGTGATGAGCTTTTGTGGGCCAGACCCACTTCCTCAGATTTTCAAGCCCAGAAACGTAACAGGCAGTTGGAATGGCCAGATGATGGTCTGGAAGGAAGAAGGGGACCAGCACGGGATAGCAAAGGCCTCCATCTCGTAAAGCATACAGGGAACATCATTTAAAATGTTAATGGCCATTTACTGTCTTGGAGAAGGAAACAAAGTGCATCTATTTGCCCTACAATGCGTATAGGGGAGAAAAGAGTCATCTAAAGGGGTCTAAGTGGGACACTCAACTTAATGGCTTGTCCATTCGCTTCTGAGTAACTTAAGTTTGGCCTCCGTTCTAATCCTCAGACCACCACCACAGTTTGGCATTACTGCCAGTGTCTAAGCAGGAGAGATTCTGAACTGGAATAGTAGAGGAGGTGCCAAGCCACAACTGAGTGCATGGGTGCACGGGGTACCTTGCACACCAACCTAGGCACTAAACTGGTAATAGGCTCCGCCAACTATAAAAGATAATCAGTACTTTCTGGGTTTTAGCATAGAGAGTGGGAAGTAATGTCCTTCTCTGCCCCTCGGGTTTGAAATGCTGTCAAAAGTAATTTAGCTCTTAAATGCAGAAGTCAAATAAAGAAACTGTTTTAATCGTTCTTTGAGAGAGGCTGACATGTCATGGCAAACTAAAAAATACAGCTCTTGAGAAATTCTGCTTAGGTTTGATTTTCTGGATCACCCGGTGTGACTGTTTGCGTCTCAGGATATTTGCATAAAAACAGGATCTTTGTAGCTTAAGAGTTCAGCCAGGGTAATGCAGAGCAAAAGCTGGTTAACTCACAATCTTTGGTGTAGACAAGACACAATGGAATAGCAATCCAGTAACACATTCACTTCTCAGTGTGGAGAGAAAGCTATCTTGCTCTTGCAGCTAAGGTGGGCTAGATGAGTCTACTAAGTCTATTTGGTCTCCATCTTCTATAATTCTACATCATAGCCCTGTTCACAAGAGTAAACTGATACCACATATGTAATTAATGGATTTTTAACATACCATATGAACTGGAGGACATGACATATTCCCAAGCTTTATAGTGACATATAACATGACCCTTGACTTGTAAAACAAGTCCTTTGAGGTCATATGGTATTAAAGATCTCTTAATAACGTAAGATAGGGGAGACCACTAAAAAGTAAATACAAGGTCAGTAAAATTACCACTGGATCAGACACTCATGGTTAGTGAGTGGAGCCATGAAATGTTACTGCACTAAGACTGCCTGGCTTGATAGTCTATGCACAGCAAACAGACATTTTGTATATTTGTAAGGTTAAATTAGAAAATGTCACTGATTTCCAACATTTTAAAACATTTACAGTGAACAGAAAATTCTGCTAGTCCAGGTAAACTTACATTAATGGTCACCTGCAAACAAATACCTTCGGTCTTAATTTTGAGGCATTCAGTGAGTGCAGAATAAAAAACCTTTAGAGAATAGATTACTAAATCAGACTTTTGCAACAACCAGACATAAAAGAATAAATATAAAGAGTCTCACTGGGACTGTCATCAGGCTATCCCAGGTGTAGAAATTCCAAACTTCACCAGTTTACACAGGGTGTAGTACAAGGCCCTTAGGCTCCTGGCAAGTTTCCAGCATGTCTCTCTCTCCTAAAATATATACTGACAACAGAAGCCAGAAGAGTGGGCACGAGTGACTCTGTATCCCAAGGGACATGGATCAAAAGAACCTGGCAAAAGAACATTTCTCCATGGCTGTACCAAATGGGATAGATTGGGGCCCTTGTTCAGACTCCAATGTCTTTGTCCTGAATATTCTATGGCGGAACTGAACATAGGGAAAAAATGACTCATTATCTCTACAGCCTCAGAATGGAGACACTCACCTAATGCTGTCACCACCACGCTGACTGGGGAAGATGTCTTTTCCACCACCTTGTGCCAGGCCCTATTATTCTGTGGTGCCCAGACAGCTGCTCGGCAGAAATAGTAGCCAGATTTGTCCACACCCACATCTCGCACCAACATGCGGTAGGACTTTCTATCCATGTAACTCAGGCTGATGAGGGAAGAGTCACTGACCACTGAATCATGGTCCACACTCAACAAAACCTTGGCATCCGACAAGGCACTATCAGGTGATTGACTGAAATACCACGTAACCTCAGCTTGGAAGATGCCATTTCTGTCTGTTGTGATGTTGCAGGTGAGGTCCAGGGAGTCCCTTTCAGTCACAGACACGTTGCTCGTGGCAATAAGCACATCCAGAGCTTGGAAATTCAAAAACAAGACAAAAAAAGCACACCAATGTTATTTTCAAGAATTTCTAACAAGCTATTTAGTGCCTGCTGCTCTGGGACTGCAAATTCAAGTAATTTCAGCCCTCTACTTTCAGTGCTTGCTTGTTTAATGATTTGACTATAGGTTTGTTACAAACTACAAGTGTGTGTAGCAGTTAGGACATGGGACGGAGACTCAAGATTTGAGGGTTTTATTCCCAGCTTTGCCACAGACCTCCTGTGTGTGTCTAGGCAAGGAATTGCCTCTGCACTGATTTCACTATGAGAAAAACAGGGATAATATTTCATTTTACAGTGGCACAGACACTTAGGGCCTAATTCACAAAAGGTAGAACTTCTACTGGCATGCACCCATTTATATCACAGCTAAATTTGATCTCTGTCTAAAGAATTTTGAGCTCCTATGCAACTCCCTCCCCCGCCCCCCACACAAGCAGCAGCGGCAGGAGCTACAGAAGGTTAAGTATGACTTAATGTAAGCAGCCATGGCCAAACCTTGAACACTAGGCTTACCTCCAGAGGAGGCCACAAGCGAAAGGGCGCAGAGGGCAGTGGTAGTTCCATAGACTGCTGCTGCTTCGTGTATTACAGTGGCCAAGATACATGAGAGATTATACAGCAATGCCTATAGTTCATCTGTGTTGTAGCCATGTCAGTCCCAAGACATTAGAGACACAAGGTGGGTCAGGAAGTATCTTTTATTGGACCAACTTCTTCAGCTCTGGGAAACGTACTGAAATGTTCTGAGTAGCTGTCCTCTAACAGGCTCCTCTCCTGGCCAGTGGCTGTAGGGATGTTAGGTAACGTGTAACTGAATAATCATATAAACCGCACAAAATATTATCAGTTACATGATTATTTGATAGTCCCTGGGGGTGGGGCTGGCAGCCAGTGCGCTCCCAGCTCCACTCCTGGGGAGCTCCCTGCCAGCCCATCCTGTTGCCTCTCTATCAGCAGGATGGAGTGGCAGACGGGAACTGGCCCACAAGGGAAGTCAGTTCATAAACCAGCTCCTGCCTGCCACCCTCCACTGCAACAAAGGCAGCAAGATGGGGCAGCAGCAGCTGCCTCTCTCTGCAGGGGGCCCAAGCTCCCCATGGACAGAGGCTGCACTGGCATCCCAAGTAGCAGCCTCTGTCCGTGGCAAGCTGGCCCACTGTGGACAAAGGCTGCACCGCAGCAGCCTCCCCTGTCCCACCTCCTCCCACTGCTGCCTCTAATAGAGAGGCAGCAGCACAGGAGTGTGGGTGGCAGGCAGTTCTGTGGGATCCGGTGCTTATGGGGAGCTGGCTTAAAAGTCAGTTCCCCACAGGCACGGGCTCCTGCCTCTCCCCACTTGCTGCCTCTGATACAGAGGCAGCCTGGGGGGAAAGGGAAGGGAAGAGCATGTAGTTGACAGGATTAACCAAGAAGCCCAGGCATATTGTTTAATCGTGTAGTCGATTACACAGTGACATCCCTAGTGGTTGTACTCAATTCACAGAACACATGGCCACAGCCAGCATTCAGAAAGGAGCTTTACGAGCAGTAGTTTGCAAAGCTGTTGACATCAATGTAGGTTAGTTTAAATAATTATGTTAGCTTAAATAATTAAAAAGCGTTTATTAGGAGACACTTCCATATTCAATGTTTTTCGTATTATAATCAGACTAAAAACAAAAAACAAAAAAACCCACACTTGTCGTCTCCTACGATTACCTCCAGCTGCAAAACAGGTCAAGTGCCTGTTACTTTATCTCCTTCTCTTTCATTTGCCAATTTGTTTACCCACATTGTGCATAAACATTGTCCAAAGACTGTTTGAGCTATTTGTACACTGTCTGGTAGAACTGGCTCTATTCCCTGACTGGCATACTCGGGCACCTGAGGATACCAAGGACCACAATAAAAGATTAGAGCCCAATTCTACTAGACACTATACAAACAGGGTTGCTCCTTAACAGTGACCATGTGCTCACCTTAGAAGGTGGCTGGGCATTTCTATGGTAAGTGAAGTAATTTCTCTCTATATGCTCATTCCTGTACACATTGTCTATAAGGGTATGTCTACACTACAAAGTTAATTCGAACTAACAGCCGTTAGTTTGAATTAACTTTAATAGCGGCTATACATACAAACCAGTAGTTCGAATTTAAATCGAAATAGCGGAGCGCTTAATTCGAACTTGGTAAACCTCATTCTATGAGGAGTAACGCTAAATTCGAATTAAGTAGTTCAAATTAAGTGCTGTGTAGCCACTTAATTTGAACTAGCTGGAGGCTAGCCCTTCCCAGTTCCCCCTGGTGGCCACTCTGGGCCAAACCAGGAACACTCCTCTCCTCTCCCCCAGCCCCGGGGCCCTGAAAGGGGCAGACTCTGGCCATGTGCAAGAGCCAGGCCTGCCAGCAGCCGCAGACCCTCAGCCAGTGGCCAGAGGATGGCAGCCAGCTCTCCCCCGCCCAGTCCCCCAGCGGCCAGCCAGGGGCCGTAGATGGCACGCGCCCTCCTGGGATGCGCCCTCCATAGATGGCACGCGCCCTCGTGCGGAGGTCATGGACCTCATTGAGGTTTGGGGGGAGGCCCCCAACTTCCATGATCTCCGCACTAGGCGGAGGAACGCGGCCGTCTACGGCCACATAGCGGCCACCATGGCCAGGAAAGGCCACAGGCACACCCAGGAGCAGGTGCGCCCGAAGGTCAAAGAGCTGCAGCAGGCGTATGCCAGGGCCACCAGGGTTGGCGCTGCAGCAGGGGCTGACACCTGCCCCTACTTCCCTGCCCTCGACCAATTCCGGGGAGCGGGGCGGTCCATGCCAGCCCGGGAGGCAGCGAGCCAGGACCGGAGGGCCCTGACCCGGGCACACCAGAGGGGCCACCGCCAGCTGTCCCAGCACTGGAGTCGGCAGGGTAATCAAGGGAGGCCATACCAGGTAAGTGCCAGCACTGTCCCCTACCCGGGGGGGAGGCGGAGAGGGAGACCAGGGACCACACACGTGGGCCATGCCTCCCACGGATCACGCAGCCACCTGTGCACGTGCAAGCACGTGCCATGCCACCCTTGGGCAGGTGGCTCCAGCTGCATGACACTCAGGGGTCATGGCCCCAATAGGCACACGCGTGTGTGAAGAGACCTGACACGCTCCTGACCCCAGGGCAGGACCCAGCAGGATGCTCTCCCTTCACACGCCCCCTCTACACAGAGGCAGGGGACATCTCCCCCCCGCCCCAGCCACACTATACACGGCACAGGGGCCTGGGTGCGGTCTTGGGGCAGCTCCCAGTCCCGGGGAGAGCCAGACATCCTGACTATGGCCTCTGTGCAAGCACATCAGCTCTGACGGTGCAGGGCACGGTCGCCCTCACGTCGCGGGGGGGAGGGGGGGGCCTGGGCATCATCCACTGCGTCCCCAGGGAGAACTGACCACTTCTCTTCTTTCTCTACAGCTGCACCAGCTGCTCGTGCAGGGCGCACCACCCCGCCCGGCACATGCTCCTGCACCCGCAGCCTGCTCTGGACCACCAGCACACGGCAGGAGTACCGGGACCAGCACCTGGGAGCCCTGCGAGCCCTGCACCGCACCATCGAGGCCTGGATGTGGGAAGACCTGCAGCTCCTCCGGGAGCAGCTGGCTGAGGACCAAGCCATAAACGCTAACCTGCAGGCCCTGCTGCAGAGCATGGTGCCCCGTGCCAGTCCTGCACCTGCTGCCCCTCCAGCTACGGATCCTCCTCCCACTCCTGCACTACCTCCCACCTCTTCCTCCTCAACCTCCGCACCCTCCTCCCCAACCCCCAGGGGATGCTGAAGCCCCCTCCCCCGCCGTACTGGGAGGCAGTTGGCCTGGCGAGACCCCCACCCGAGCCCTGAGCTTCCCCTCCCCCTTCTTTCCCTTACTTCCCCCTTTCAGCTCCCTCCTCCCATTTTCCCCCTCCCCGCTCCCACCTTCTCTCCTGCCCTCTCCCGCCTCCTTTCCCCCATCTCTCCAGAGTTTCATTCCCCCTCCCCAGTTGTGTTAAATAAAGAGAGTTGTTATTTTTGAAAATATGTGTCTTTTATTTGACATCAGGAAGGGGGGGCTAGGGAAGGGTAAGTGGAAGGACGAGAAGGAGGAATGGGGCACAAGCCCCCAGTGGGGCAGACAGGGGAGACTGTTAGTGCTCCTCAGGGTGGAAGCTCTCCCGCAGGGCCCCTGGATCCTGACATCCCCTCGATGGTCCTCCCAGATGGCAGCCTACAGACAGTGCAGCCAGGCTGCTGGCAACGTGTCCACGAGACACAGCAGAGTCCCTGGGGGCAGGTCTGGTTCCATGTTGCAGAGTGCCGTGGTGCCCCGAGTGAGGGCAAGCAGAGCACTCTGAGACACAAATACTTTGCTGTCCCTCAGTGAGGTAGACCAGCAAGCAGAGAAACCTGAGAACTGTCTGTCCGAGATCGGGGGTCAGGTCCCTTTAAGCACAGCCCTCAGCTAGCCTGAGGCAGCAGCCCCACACACTAAGTCCGACCCTAATGCCCTGCCGGCACTGGTTCTGGCCAGCCTTACCTTCGATTCAGGGTCCACGCAATGTGGATGTGCTATTTCGAATTAGAAAAACGCTATTTCAAATTAGTTTTTGTGTCTAGATGCGTTATTTCGAATTAGCTTAATTCGAATTAACTAATTCGAAATAAGTTAATTCAAAATAGCGCTGTAGTGTAGACATACCCTAAGTTAGTAAAGAACTTTTGGGAAAAGTATTATATAAATGCAAGACTCTATACATTTCTTCGCAATTATCAAAGCTATTGCCTTGCAAACCAAGTAGTACTTCTCTCTCACCATGGCATCTCATAGCACAGAAAAGTCAGAAAGAGATAATACACCACGGTACACGAGACTTGCAGCATTTCAGTCAACTACATGCCCCAAGTACCTCCCCACAGTTGACTAAAGCGTCATCAATTTTTCCTGTAATGATAATCATTTTATGGGTAAAGAGGGCTAGTAAAGCCTTCACAGTAATTCTGCAGGGCTGTAAAACTGGCATTAACACAAGATTATAACTCCACTACAAGGTGAAGGCTAAGAGATCCTCCAAGAAACAAATATCTTCAAGCAAAGGGAACTCAAATACTGGATTTATAAACCAAGAGATATTTTTGTAAGAATCTCACCCATTCCCAAATTCTAAGCTTCTTTTCTACTATTATCACCAAAGAGCCTGAATCTCCCATTCAGGATTACCGGCCCATCATGCTAGGCTGTGCACTAAACCATAGGAAGAAGAAAAAGTCCTTGGGCACAACAAGATTTTGCAATCAAATTCAACGCAAGGCAAGCAAATCTGACAGACAATAGAATGGAAGGTAGCAAGAGGACAAGATTAACAAGTTCATGAAGTTATATAGCTAGCCTATGTACACAAAGTAATGGTACTACATAAGGGTGTAGCATCCAGGATGGCTAAAATATGTTGGGTACACCTTTGCCTTTAATATGTTGTGTACACCTTTGCCTTTAATAGGGAGGCACAACCTACAGAGCCGACAGGACCCAGCACGCAATGCTCTCCAGAGGGGCAAGCAGTCAGGCCATGTTGCATGATGGTATATACAGCACGTACAGGCCACACGCTCCATTTTGTATATGGGGAGGAAGAGGTGATTAGGCTGAATTTAGAAGCCTATAACAAAACAAAAATCATCAAAACTTTAGCCCCTGTTGCTGGTCCCTAGGATTCCCTCCTTCATTCAGTCACTGATTAAAGCCCCACCTACATGAGCCAGTTTCTCAAAAATTTAAGAGCTTGACAAGGCAATGCCAGAATTAGAGCCCTCACTTAGTACCCACGGCTCTGGGGAGAGCATCTGAGACCTTTCCGAGGGAGCAGACTGATCCAGCAGAGCTCACGTCTAAGCCCCTATCAGTCGGAATTACTTATCTAACCAAAGTTCTGGGTTGTGCCTGTGACTCAAGGGTTTCAAATGGCTGATGCTTTTATTGTCTCTGAACACACCATCACAGTTCAGGGCATCTGCACCTGTATTTTCTCTCAGCAATCCAGCAAGGTCACCCACTCTCAGGCTTCCAGCTTTCCAGCTGTTGCCTTTCTTGGGTGGAGACACACCTCTGACTTCCATCTGACAACGTTATTCCCAGCACAAACTCACCTATTTGCTTTCTCTTCAGAGACTGAGAACAGAGGTATCAATGACCATACCATTCTGCAAGCTTATTTTATTCTTAAGGTAGAAAGCACTACAGAGAAAACACTAAGAGTGCACACCAGAGACTCTCTCATGTAACATAACCTCTACCAGATACAGTCTTTCCACACCCTGTCCAGATCTCCTTTATGGTCACAAGTCCATCTCAACTTCAGCTCACAATCAGCACCCTCATAACAGATTTAATCCATCCTTTACATGGTTCATGGGTCTTAGAACTAGGATTTCCAGAGCCAGATCATTAGCAGACAATGGGTTTCCTTCCCCGGGTGAAGCTTCGAAAGAGAGGACTCACAAGGGTAATTTGCATTCTCTTCACACTGGCACTCCCTTCCTGCCACACATTTTCTATGGTCTACTTTACATACCTTGTCCAGAAAAGTCTTTTGAAGTTCCTAACATTTACATTGGTCAAGACTCTAGAAATGTTACATACAATTCTACAGTGTAACAAGAAGTTGCATCTTCAATACAATGCACACCCCCCCCCCCCACACACACACACAAATGCCCCAAACCCAATTCAATAAGCTTTAACTTAATACAGTGAAGTTTGTCAATTTCATAAAGTTTGTTCAGGACACTGTTTGTCTGTCTCACACACATCCTAAAATACCACCACTCTCGTATTTCTGCGGGGACATTATACCTGTTCTTCTGCCAACTACATGATAAAATGCACCACTATTACAATATCCCACCCCACACTTTGGCAGGGCTAGCACAATTATATGTCCAGTTTATCTGCTCATGAAGTCTGTGGGTAAGAGATCTGGATACTCATAACCCAACACTGGGAGTAATTTTGTTTCCTAAGCACATATAATTTTTAAGTGTCTTATTCAGGTGTGCCACAGTGCTTAAAGAACTCTTTCCCTAAACAGCTGCCAACATGATAGAGCAGGGGTGGGGAACTTTTTTTGGGGTTGGGGGGCCTCTGACCCACAGAAAAATCAGTTGGGGGGGCCGCACACAAATGAGAAGCAACCAAATTCTCACTAACATGGCCCATGGTGGGGGAGCCCTGATCCTGGCAAGCTGAGGGCCACATCGGGTCCCCGGGTCTTAGGTTCCCTGCCCCTGTGACAGAGCAAGCAGTTCAATGGGCAGGGGGCATCAAAATGAACAAAAACGGAGCTACATTATGACACTTTGAAATTATATCTGTCTTTGTCCTGAAAAACTATACACAACAAACATTACACACTTGCCACGGAAGCACAGGCACCTCTGGGGAGGAATGGGGCAGCTGTTTTAACACCATAGGACAGAACAGAGAGTAAAAGGAGAGAGGAATTTGGGGAGAAATAAATACAAGTACCCAAGTAGGAACGTCACCAACACACAGTAACAACCCTACTCTTGGGAGGTGTGATAGGAAATAAAATGACCATAAAGGTATGTCTCCAATGGCATAAAAAAAACTGCGGCAAAGCAACAGCTGGCTCAGTTCAGCTGACTCAGGCTCATGGGGTTTAGCATACAGGGCTAAAAACTGCTGTGCAGATATTTGGGCCTAAGCTCTGAGACCCTAAGAAGGAGGAAGAACCTAGAATCTAGATGCCAACCCAAGCCCAAATGTCCACATAATTTGACAGCCTTATGAACTCAAGTCAGCTGGGTAAATGAGCTGAACCTGGATTTTACACTTCTTTTAGAGGACAGAGCCCTCAACAGCACATCTCTCCCCAGCGCTATGCTGAGGCCCTGTCTCATCACTGACTCAAAGAGAAGAGAGCCATCAGTATCACTTCCTGCAGCACTCTCGATTCTCCCAGGGGTACGGATGCAGCCTATCCCTGCTTCACATCTGCTCTCACAAGTTGCCAGGGCTTAGATGTGACATTTCTACGAGTGGTCAACTAGGAGACCTCTGCACCTGAAACTCACCCGTCTGCTGAACTACCACGCTTGCTACTTCCACATTCTTCTCCTGGATCTTCTGCCAGGAACTATCCACACCTTTCACCCACTCACTCACAAGACACCTGTAGTTGCCCCCATCCATCGGCAGCGCCTGGGAGACAGACAGTCGGTAAGTGTCATTCCCCACAGTGTCCAAGCGCACTTCTCCGCTCAGGTAGCGCTCTTCATACTCTGGGCTGGACCGGAACTTGCCCTCATGCGTCAGAGAGAGGATCTCCTGCCAGGCTGCGCCATTCTTGAGCTCCCAGGTAACTTGCAGGTGAGTGTGTTCTGAGGAGGTGGTGGATGCCGAGCAGCACAATTCAAACGAGTCTCCCTCAGAGAGTTTGCGAGAGGTTGAGGACCGGGCTTTAGAACCACGCACAGTTAAGCCATCAGCAATCACTATTGAAAGAAGAAACACACGGAGTAATGCACACGAGTTTATGGAAATGGTAGAGAGATGGGAAATGTAGCTGGCTGACTGAATCAATTGGGCAGTCATACCGACTTTCCACAGCTGGACTTAGACACTCCCGCATCTCCTAAGTTCTCTATAAGCTGCACAGCTGCCTATTTACTGCCACATAGGCACTCAAGGACCCCACCCAGGACCCCCATAGCCATAGCTGGGAACCCCTTCCCCGGCCCCAACTTAGCTGCGTCACTAGCCTGCTATGGCCAAGGGAGGGATGGCCTGAATCTGGCACCTCTCCCCTGGCCCAAACCCAGCCATGGCCAAGGTGGCCCAGCCCTGGGTCTGTGCCGCAGCCATGACAGCCCTCCCCCAGCTCCAACCCAGCCCCGTCTGGAACCTGTAAGGGTGCCTGTCCTGCTGCTGCAAGCCCAGAGCTGCCACTGTCGAGAGAGAGGTGCCTTGCCTTCCCCAGAGCAGGTACTGCTGCAAGGGGAGAGAGCTAGGAATAGGAGCCTGAGAGCACCCTTCTCCTTCACTCCAAATCCCTCAACTCAGCCCCACCCTATAGCCTGCATCTCCCCTCCAGAACCCTCACAGCCCTGCACCGTAACCCTCTGCCCCAGCCATAGTACCCTCATCCCTGGTCCACTCCAGAGCCCCACCCCAAAGCCTGCACCCCCAGCCAGAGCATTCACACCCAATGTTCTGTTCCAGCTCTGAGCCCTCTCCCACGCTCAGAACACCTGGGCCCTACCCCGCCACATGAATTTTGTCAGGTGCACCAATAGGAAGATGATGATGTGTCACACATCACCTCCATATTCCTAGAGGCCTGCGTGGATACAAAATCCGTGTCCACATCCACATCTGTATCCGCAAAAATGAACCGTGGATCTCCGAATCCACATCTGCAGATGTGGACACCCATGGATATAAAGCAGATATCCACAGATTTGCTGGGCTCTACATATTGGTGCACATAGCAAAATTCATTCCACTCAGGGCTGGGAAAAAATCAGAGGGAACACTGCTCATCTCCTCCACAACCTTCCAGCCCCCTCCAAAAAAAAGTCACATTAAACCCAGGTGTTTTATCAAAGTGAATCACTCACTTCAGGAATGTGGAATGAAGTCCTTTATTTTATTCCTCATCCCTTTTTCTCTAGTTCTGCTATCGAGGGCAAGACCAAGGCAACCCCATTCCAGCCTACTCTATGCCTGCAGGGAGAGACCTGTTTCTATGCTATTCAGAGAAGAAATACCAAGGGAAAAAAGATTCTTTTTTGTAATCAAAGGAGATAAACCAGGATGATGATGCTGTCTAGAAGGAGGGAAACTATTCCTACCTCACTGGGAAACCCCTAGGTGACATGACATTAGCTACAAATCATTCTCTGTCTCTCCTCTCTTATTCTAGTTCTCCCACTCCTATCCTCCCTGCCTCAATAGCATCTGATATTTTACCAAGGGTTGTGGTGGATTCTCCTCCACTGAACTTTAAAAGCAAGATAGGATGTTCTAAAAGTGCTGCTCTAGGAATTATTTTAGAGAAGTCCTCTGGCTCGTTTTATACAGGTGATCAGACTAAACAACCACAATGGTCCTGGAAAGGCTGTAAATTTGCAGCTCCCTGGACTCTTAAGAACAAACAATTTGTAGTTTGTTATTAGTTTTTGGCAGTTGGTAATATGACAACTTCGGTAATATTTACAATAATGTGCCTCCTTCACCTTCTTATCTCACTTCCCGCTGCCCTTGCCACCCTTTGAAGAGCATATTTTTGAAGGGAGGCTTTAGGAAAGGATTTGGGGAAAGGGGGATGACATATAGATAACCAGTAACAGGAATTCAGGAAAAAAATGGGGATATGCCTGTTTTCAGGCCAGATCAGAGTGGGGCAAACTATGGACCTTGGATAGCATCTGGCCCATCAGCTGTTTTAATCCAGGCCTCAAGATCCTGCTGGGAAGCAAGTTCAGGGGTTTTCCCTGCTCTGCGTATGCCATGGCTCCATGTGGCTCCTAGAGGCAGCGGCATGTCTGCTCTCCAGCTATGGATGTCAATGTGTTGTCGACTACATGATTAACCGATAAGGCTGGGCTACATGTGTTGACAACACGCACTCCCACTCGCCATAGGCAGCAAGGGAGGAGGGGAGCGAGAGCTAGTGCCCATGAGGATCTCGCTTTGAGCTTCCCAGAAGCACCGGCTCTGCTCCCCCCGCCCCCCACCTTCCCCTGTGCTGCAGCCTCTGATAGAGGCGCAGCAGTGCAGAGGGTGAGGGGGCAGGCTGGAGTTGATACGCGCAGGGAGCCAGCTTTCAATCAGGTTCCCTGTGCATGTTGGCTTCACGAACCCACCAGCCCTCCCCCCCGCCACTGCCTCCTACAGAGGAAGTGAAAGGGGTCAGGCAGGAGCCAGTTCTGGGAGGAGCCGGCTTTGTCATCAGTCAGGTTTCAGGGTTTGTCTCAATGGGTTCCTGACAGGTCCTCTACTCCATCGATGATAAACTTTCAGCTGCATGCATGCATGTGTTTGCTCCTGTCTAGCATGTTACCCATGCACAATTAGTCAACATGACAGACTCCAGAGAGAGTCCCCAGAGACCACAAATCTGATAAAGATCGAAATCACCTGAGCAGGTTTATTGCCAAACAACATACAATAATAGCTGTCAGCGAACAGACTCACCGCTGCACCACTACACCTTATATAAACCGTGGCAATGGACTAACACCCATTAAGTGCCCTGGATTTCCAGCCCCGCCCCCCCCTCACCCCCCCATGGTCAGTCAGTGATCACCCTGTGGGATGCACTTTTATACACAGGTACAAACAAGTTACACATCACTGACATATCAGGTGGCCATCCTCTGTTACCTAGTTACCTTCCCTTACCTTGCAGAAGTGGGGTTTACTTACTATTCATCATGCTGTCAACTTCAACCCGGTCCTGAACCTAGGTCATTATGTACGTTATTTGTGGAGAGGCAGTTGGTACCAAGATGTTTCTCAGCAAGATGCTCTGTTACAACCCCTCTGGAATGTACTTGCAGCCTGTGCCTGGTACCTTTTGGAGTTCTTTATGCTTGACCTGGCTTATATTATTTCTCTTTAGCCAAGCCTCTTTCCTGCCTGCAGTTTCACTGAGCCAAAGTCTTGCTCACTAGATTTTAGGCCTGCTGATTTTATGTTACAGACCCTCAACTTACTACAGGCTTAAAAACCACTTCCTCCAGCACCAGCTCTGCGGCGCCGCCTGCGCTCCCTCCCCCGTGCCCTCGCCACGCTGCTGTGTCTATCAGCAGCATGTGGTGCGGGGAGAGGGTCAGAGAAGGCTGCTGCGACCCAGGCTTGACGCAAAAGAGGCTGATCCATGGCAGAATCCCACGGAGCAGCCTTTCCTCACAGGGAGCTCAGACCTTCTGCGGACAGGGGCTGCTGCCACCCCACACTGCTGCTTCTGTATCAGAGGCAGCAGCGTGGGACCAGCAGGTCTGCGTGGGGAGCTGGTTTTTAAACAGGCTCCCCTGGAGGACTGACTCCTGCCTGCCACCCCACGCTGCTGCCTCTGATACAGAGGCCTCTGATACAGAGGTAGAAGTGTGGGGTGGCAGGGGGCTCCCCCGAGAGTGGGGCCGAAGCACACTGGCTGCCAGCCCCTCCCCCAGGGTGTATCGAATAGTCATGTAACCAATAAGATTTCACATGGTTACACGACTATTGAATTACACGATATCTAACATCCCTACCTCTGGCTCCTATGCGTGGGGCAGCCACAAGGCTCTGTGCAATGCTGTCTCAACCCCAACCCCCCCCCCCCCACAACTCCCATTGGCTTGGAACCATGACCAATGGGAGCTGCAGGGGAGGCACATACAGATGTGGAGCAGCACACAGAGCCTTCTGGCCATGCCTCTGTATAGGAACCAGCCAAAAGAGGGACATGCCGCTGCTCCCAGGAGCTGCTTGAGGAGGTAAGTGCAGGCCAGAGGCTGGGACCCCTGAGCATGCCCTCCCAGCGTCCCAACCCCTCCTGCCTTCTGAATCCCTCTATCCCAGTCTGGTGCCTCTTCCTGCACCTCAAACTTCTCATCCTACTCCAGCCTGCAATCCCAGCCTGAACCCACAACCCCCCTGCACTCCAGCCCCCTATCCCAGCCCAGACCCCACACACACCCAGATCACCTAATTTCTAGCTCCACCCGACAACCCATCCCCGCAGCCAGAGCCCTTACCCCCCGCTTTCACTCCAACCCCCGTTTTGGAGTATTTACGGCTCTCCCATACAATTTCCATACCCTGCTGTGGCCCTTGGGCCAAAAAGTTTGCCCACCCCTGGTATTGACGCACAATGTGATGAGAACATCCAGCATTATAAATCTGTTTTGTATGGATTATGAACACACACACCCCGACCCTGTGGTAATACCTTTCACTTGGACCATAGCATCGTAATTTCCCTGAACAGTGGCATCTGTGCTAGGGGTGATGCACTTGTATTCTCCTTGGTCGACTGGCTGGATATTTCTGATCAGGAGTTCCACAGCATTATTACTGCTCCGCCGCAGCACAATTTCCTTATCATCAACCCTCTTCTGGTATTGCTGGGAGGTGAATGACAAGTCCCAGGTGCTCACTATCCGCACAAAGTCCGTCCCCTGGGAAAATTCCCAGTCAAAGTTCTGTTCACTGGGTCCATCGTAGTCAGTAACATTGCAGGGGATCACTGTCTCTGTACCTTCAACTCGAATGAGTGGGCTTTTGGGCACCCTCACGATTCGCCCTTTGCAGAGAGCTAGATGAGAGAAGAGAAAACAGACAGTTAACATAGGGTACGTCTACACTACCACCCTAGTTCGAACTAGGGTGGCTAATGTAGGCATTCGAAGTTGCAAATGAAGCCCGGGATTTAAATATCCTGGGCTTCATTTGCATCTTGCTGGGCGGGCGCCATTTTTAAATCCCCTTAGGTCGAACTCCATGCCCGCGGCTACACGCGGCACGGAGTAGGTAGTTCGAATTAGGATCTCTAATCTACTCCACGAGGAGTAACGGTACTTCGAATTAGAGATCCTAATACTAACTACCTACTCCGTGCCGCGTGTAGCTGCGGGCACGGAGTTCGACCTAAGGGGATTTAAAAATGGCGCCCGCCCAGCAAGATGCAAATGAAGCCCGGGATATTTAAATCCCGGGCTTCATTTGCAACTTCGAATGCCTACATTAGCCACCCTAGTTCAAACTAGGGTGGTAGTGTAGACATACCCATAAGGAATTACCATGCTGGATCCGATGCGATGTCCAGCTAGGCCAGTATTTGTCTTCCGACTGTGCCAAATATCAGACGCTTCAGCGGGTGGCATGAGAAGTGGAGAGATGGAAAACTATAGAATCCCCTGACCTTACAAGTTTTCCTTCTAACCCATGTCAATTGCACTTTGTCCCACACCCCAAGAGCTTTTCCCTCTACCTGCTTTCCCTGTCTAATAGAACTATGGATCATGAATAGCCACATAAATCTCTATTCCTTTGAACCCTCCAAAGCTATCACAAGACATTACTGAAAACAAGTTCTGCATGTTCGCTATCTGTTGTGTAAAAAAATGAAGTTTTAAGTTTGTTGCCTTTCTATTTTCATTTGAATGTACCCTATTTACCTTTTCTATCCAGGAAGTTTGCCATTAGTATATTTTCTCATTCACTCCTCTTTCTAACAGCTCTGTATGTAGAGAGTGTGAAAAGACTGGAAGTCTACTCATGTCTCTAGTCATTTGTCACCCACTGTTTCCATGCCTGATAAAATATTTGAGATAGGCTGGCCATAAGTCAAAGTGTTCCAGGTCGGGTTGCATCACTGCTTTATATAAACGCTTGGTAATATTCTGAGCATTATTTCCCATCCATTCTGTATTCATTATAGCATTGTTTGCTTAGTGACATACTGTCTATTGAGGGAGTTTCCACCTTCTTCTGGTGTGCCAACTGAGGTTCGCTCATTAAGATCAGATAAAGGTATCCCACCAAATCCATTTCTTTCAAACTTAGATTTTTGCCAGTCCCCTTTTCCACGTTGCTAGACTAGACACAAGTAGCTTTACATAATAGGACTAAGAACTGAACCAAGAATTAGATGCTTCTACTTTATCACTCATTCTTATTGCCATAATGGTTCCGCCTTCTGAGAATTTCAATTAAGACACAACAGTTTGTATGTAGAAGGTGGGGTGACTGCACAAGGGAAACAAGTAATTGGCCCAGCCATCCCAAAGTGAAAGTCCACAGCTAATTAAGGATATTAAATTTAGATCAACTAATCAAATAGTCAATGCAATTTGCATCAACTATTCAATTAGTCCATAACGCTGCCTCTGCCCCATGCTCTCTGTGCCTGCTTTGCTTTTGAAATGTACAAGAGCCCCCTTTGGGAATTCAGCATCCCTGCTCCAAAGGCTAATGATTCTAAATCTTCTGTAACCCCATGCGTTCCTTCTTCCCACAGTCTACTCCCACAATAAAATTTAAGTGAAACAAACTTTTTATTTACTCAAAAGATCCCCAACTTCTCCCACTTCTGGAGCACATGTTAAGACCACTTGTTGACTACTCCCTCACTCCTCCTCGAACGTCTTCTGTTAGAAACCCTGATATGCCAAGGTTTCTATCCATGATAGGCAAAACATGCTACAATTGTGGTAAAATGGCACTTAGTGCAATATAAAAAGCGTGCATCTTGAAAATCTTTTGTACACATTCAAATTTCTCTAGCCAGTCTGTAGAAAATCGGTACGGGTCATCATTTGCTGGCCAAGGAGTCACACATTTAAGGTTCCAAAGATCAAGGTCCTGTCTCCCCTTGTCCACTGCATTTTAAAAATAAGTTTGGGCTCTACCCCATTACTGCCACAGAGCAGTTCAGCAAAGAATGTTGTCTTTCCTTTCTACATCAGAAGAAAAAGAGTGATCAAGATTGAAATGCCCAGCCTGAACTGCTGACTGACAAATTCCAAAACAAATAAAAGGAAGAGTCTACAGTTCAGGAAAAAAAAACAGCTTAAAATACAAGCACAGAACTCAGAATTCGTTCCCCACCCGACACTCCAAAACCCAGTGAATACCATGGCACAAATGCTTTGGGTTGGTAGCTAGTAATTCCTGTACCACCAGATGGTGATGTACCAGAAGTCTGGATAATATTACAAATACTTATTGGAAAATCAAGAGTGCTCAGAGTTGTGCAGAAGACAGTGAAAGACATGGCGCCAGACAGTATTCCTTAAACCCCTTGACCATGCAGGCAAAGTTAATTCCCTGTGGAAGACTGGAGAAGCAATACATTATGCTAGGACCAAATGCAAACTGCTCAATTTAGCCAGATGACATGGCAAAGAAACAGTAGAGAGACTTTTTCGGTGGGTTTGGCTCTGTTGCCGAGAGAATAATGTCTGCAGCTGCAGGCTGGCTTTGGCAGATTAGCACACTTCCCAAGAGAAAATGAGTGCTGCCTTCATTCACAACCCCAACCTTTCCATGAAAGGAAAATACTACTTCAGCAACAGACGCAAATCTTTCAGATTCAGTCTTTCAACAAAATCACTTACACAAACCTGCAATCCTGCTCCATCACCCCAACCTACACATCCATCAAAAGACATATTGGGATAGTGCTTGGGAATGCCGAAGGGCAGCCAGGATGCTGAAAGGATCTGTCCTCCCGAGACCACCCTGGTTTCTAAGACCACAAAGCAAGGTAGTGGAGCTAATATCCAGAGTCCTTGGAGAGCACTCATATGCGAACTCTCAGCTCAGATTTACAAAATAAAGTTTAACAACTTTTAACCACTGTGCTTCACCATCCACACAGGAGAAGCCACCTGTTCTCGACCTGGAAAAACAACTTACTTGTCTGAGAACAGGATTCAATAGTAAAAAGATCCATTATATTCAATTATATCTCTATCTGCAGATCAATTAATTACATCAGATCTAGGAGGACTAACGTGAGATTCGGGTCATATCCAAGTTTAGCTATAGGATTGCCAAAAATACCAGGATCCATCAACAGGAACTTCTCTCTCAGGGAGGGGCCCCAAGTCACACTTATCTTACCCATCCACACTTCTTTCCCACACCCTGCACCTGTTGGCTGCATGAGTACTTACTTCAGTACAACATTAATTACTCTTATAAATATTTCTGAAAGTTTGTTTGTCCCAAAAGATCTCCTAAACAGTAAGAGCTAGAAACACCAAATTTTGCACGGATACTCCTGATTTCCTAACTTCAATAACTGGATTGGTTAGATCTCGGAATAGGTTCCCTGGTTCCCCCATAGCCCCAACTGGGCCCACTGATAATTAGGTTTTAGTAGCACCTGATCACAGAAACACAAAATTTTGCACAGATACGCCTGATTCCCTAACTTCAATCACTGGATTGCTTATATATCGAAATCGGTTCCCCCAGAGCCCCAATTGGGCCCCCAGAGCCTTACACCACTAATTAGCTTTTAGTAGTGCCTGATCATAGGCATTTGCTGGACTCTTCTTTGAAGCGTGTCACAAACTGCAACTATGAGATCCTTCCCCTATGATAACAAAGAAAGTACTAGCTATGTTAATTTCTTACAGTAATATATGAGAGAAAAGTATTTCCAATAAAATATGCTCTCTTAATGTCATTGATGTAGTTCATTCATCACATCTTTTACTATATTTTCCCTGGGCGACACTGGATATTTCTGCTAGTAACAAATAAAGCTTCCACAATAATTTTAAACAGTTTTGTGCCACAAACATTAAAGTAAATGATGTGATATGATTGTTTTTTGTTTTCTGATTATAGGCAGCATGATTTTCCCACAGCAATTTAATTAACAAATGAATGAAGCTTTGATAGGTGGTCTTCATCACCCTGGCTGTTAACTCTGATTGTGTATTTTCCCACAGAATCACAGCCCAGATTCAGCCCTTCATTTTGAAGTACAATAATTTCTACTGGGCATATGCATCATATGGCAAAGTTAACACTGTAGTAAGCCTCGCTAATTTCCTGACTTTCATGCTATTAAGTTTCCAACCTTAGTGCTTCATTAAATGTAGGTTTTTACTTTTAACACCTTTAAGGGGAAAAAAAAGCACTGTAACAAACCAGATGAAATAACAGCAGGGAGACATACAATTGTGATAGATCAAGTCACTTAGCTGTTAAGGAAACTGGACTTCTTTTGCACCACTCAGATATTTTTCTTCCATTTTCTCTAATTCAGTTTTAATGCAGGAGCCCACCCAGTGAGAGTCAGAGTTTACTGTCTGCAATGTAAGGAAGGAAATGAATGTAAGCATGAAGATGTGCTCTTACAGATTTCCAAAGACAGAAGAAGCTAGAGGGACTAGTTTGGTGGTTTATAGCATATTTAGCCTTCTGCCCTCTGTTGTTGCATTACTTCCTGTTGGTCTGCAAATTCAGGATAGTCGCATGCCTTGTATTTGCAACCTCCATGAAAACCTCTGCTTCAATCAGAGACTGCAGACTAAGTACCACGTGGGTTAAGGCGTGAAAATTATGGGATACAGATCGCATTATGGGATGGAGAAAGTGACCTCCTGAGAAAGTGACCTCTAGCTCTCAGCAACCTCTAGGCACCTCATTATTATTAAAAAAAAAATAATTACAGAAGTGCCCCTGAATGAATTGCCTCACATTGCAGTACTTGGCACACTGGGATACCTACTCGCAGTGCACTTTGCATTGACACAAGCACTCTTGGTGAGCCAATGCAGCAACTGCACAAGCAGATGGGCACACGCATGCCAGGGCAATAGACAAACTTCACCGACTGTATGCTGCTGGAACACACACACACCAAAAGTTTTTAATGTAGATATGGCCTAAATAAGTGAGTACTCATCTTCTCCACTAGTCTTCAGGTGTAGCTCCACATATGTACTGTGGCAACCCGATCTAGTGGTGACAAAGGCATAACTAATGTGGGGAGGTCTACCCATTTACACTGGGATAGACAAAGCCAGCTCACATCCTCATTTTTCCAAAGTCACCACAGATCCCACCAACCTGAACTAAAGACATGGACATTTAGTACCTCTGAAGAAACAGGCCTAAAGCACTCTGTGCTGAATTTGTTGGACTTGCATCCTGAACAACCCTCCCCTCTTTCAGGCCCAGCTCTGGCAACAGGGAATTGTTCCATTCTTACTGAGGGCAGGGAGGAGGGGAAGGAGGAGAGAGGGTAGAAAAGACCAGGAGGAGAAATAGCCTGTGCGAATTTTCTACAGGTTTATTTTCTGAAAACACCATTTGTGGCTGTTCATATTGAAAAAGCCCCTTAAAAAACAACAAATAGACTAGTAGCACCTTACAGACTAACAAAACATGTAGATGGTATCATGAGCTTTTGTGGGCACAGCCCACTTCATCAGATGTGTTAGCTATCTTTGTAATAGCTTCCCCAATTATCACCCCTATGTCATTACCTCACAGACACTAACCTTCCCCCTTCACTCCCACTCTGTTCTAAAATTTGATTTGTCAATTTCACATGAGTTCATTTTTTTTTTGATTGGATCACTTTGGTATATATGGTTGTGCCAATTTTCTTCCACATATTGATCTGAGGAAGTGGGTCTGGCCCACGAAAGCTCATCACCTAATAAACCATCTTGTTAGTCTTTAAAGTGCTACATAGTTCTGTCTTTTGTTTCAGCTAGACCAGACTAACACGGCTGCATCTCTATCACCCTTGAATTTAGGGTTCTGCTTTTATTCCTCCTACATTCAATGCCCTCACTATCCCTAATTGCCAACTGCAGTGCTGTATTCTCTTCTGAGGTTAACAATGTGCATAACCGTAGCAGAAGATGCAGAAGCCATGAACTCTGGTCTTGGCAGACAACTCCCCCCATTTGCAGTAGCAGATACAAGGAGACAATTTATTCATACCTGGTTTTAAAATGGGTTGTTTAAAACTAGAGATATGAAAGTATAACCCTACACAGTGAACCAATGAACCAAAGGCAGCTGCGCGGGGGGACAGGCAGTTCTGTGACAGCCTGTACTCAGGGGGAGCTGTCTTAAAAGCCAGCTCCCTGTGCATACAGCTCCCACCTGCCTCGCGCCCCCTTCCCCCCCACACACACTGTACTGTCTGTATCAGAGGCAGCAGAACAGGGGGCTGTGTGTATTGGAGGTGAAGGGGATAGCAGGCGCGAATTGGCTCCCGCGGAGCCATCTGCCCCCACCCCCCACATGTAACCGATGAAGTTTTCAGCAGTTACATGTTTACTTGAATAAACACATTTTAACATTCCTATTAAAAACCCATATTTCCCCCATTCCAATTAGAGATGTTAAACGGTGGTTAATTAGCTAATCAAGCATTCAATGGAATTTCTATCGACTACTTAATTAGTTGGTAAGGGGGGGAGGCACTCGCTACCCCACTGTGGCTCTGCAGTTTAACTGTAGTAGGAGCCGGGCATGCAGGCAGCTCAGCTCCTACTATATTTAAGCTTCAGAGCTGCAGTGGGTTTAGCTCCAGGGGACGGCAAAAGCCAGGACTAAACAGTCCTAGCTCGCTCTGGCGCCAGGACCACTGCAGTTCTGCCTCCCCTGCTGTCCCCTTTCCCCCCACCCCAGCACTGGAGATAGTGCTGGGGGGAACTGGATGCTGCTCCCCCACTTTGTTGCATCACTACTTGCTCCCCCCATCCCCCTCTGCGTCTGTATCAGAGGCAACTACTTGATAAGTTGACTAGTGAAGTAGTCGTTTACATCCCTAATTCCCCAGAGTAACCAGAGTTCAAATTTTATGATGTACAAAAGGTTCACACAGTGTTGGTTTACTGGCATCATTTGTCTCCCAAGACATCGAATATATTTCATCATTAATGCAGGGTGGCATGTTCATAAAGAATTCACTTGAATCCCATTTAATTGTAGAAACAGATGGGGGAGAAGGCAAGACACTGTATATGCTAGTGGCAGAAAAGCTGGAAGGATACTTTAAGTTTAGTATTTTATACTATTACCGAGACTACCAACAATGTTTATTTAATGTGACCTTATATAAAAAACTAGAATTAAAACGCTGAACATGGTTGAAAAGAAACTCTGAATAAATGCTGCCTCCTTTCAAGGCATACCAAGCCACACGCGGAAGAACTGGGGTTACTTTTCAAAACAAAAACAATAGGATCTCTGTAGTGAGGTCAACATGTACAATAGACACACGTAAACATTGCTCAGCTTTGTGATACAAATAACAAGACCAGTGCTCCCTTCACTCTAGGGGGATTACGCGCCGAGAATGGAGGAAAACCAAAGAGCCATGTTAACCGCTTATCAGAAACATTTAAATGGAGCACATTTCAGTTGCTCACACCTTATAATCCTCCTGGAATCCGCAAGTCCCAGCATACAAATGCTTCATTTTCATCTGCATGGCAAGCAGCTTGCATCCATATGTAATGCTGCCTATTGAAATGGGTAGTCTCCACAAGCCTCATTGCTATATTTAAGCATTCCATACTGGAGGTCACATTTTGGCCACCCCTAGACTAGTGCCTATTCCCACACTCTAATCCATAGTTGCGTGGTTCCCATTACTGCCCTCTTCCCTGTTTCTGCGATACACACAATACACACATTCATCTGCGCCTTTGGCCTTTCTCTCAGTTACCTGTATGTGCTGTTTATGGAATAGCCGATGATTAAACAAATGCCAGAGTGGAGATAGGAGGCAAGGGGAAGAAAGAGGCGGGGGAGAGGAAAGAGTTCGGACAGGCTGATGTTAACCATATTAGCTGCAGAGCTGCTCATTGTTTTAGGGCGGTGAGGGACAGATGAAGTGAAGTTTTAAAAGTATCATGCCCTGTAAATTTTGTATAAATTTATTCTCAGTGATAAAGTGTGCACCACCACAAATAAGGAAGGAAATTCCCAATCCAATTATCCCCTCCAGTTTGCAGCTCTTGCCTCAATCAATAGGAAAATCCTGCTGATAGGAAGTGATTAGCACCTGATACTAAAATATTTTAGATACTTCTTGAGTGCTCATGTTTTACATATAGGAGAAGAACGCAGAAAATCTGTAGTCTCACCTACAAGGCACAGAAACCTGGAATTCTGTAAGCAGTCCTCTTTCTTATGACACAGGCAGAGTGTATTTATTTCTAGAGCACAACAGACCCCACTGGGAGAGCAGTCAGGTTTGCTAGCACCATGGGACTGTACACTGTCAGTTTCCAGATGCGGATGAAGCTACTGTAATGTTGCATATTACTCTGAGGGTGAAAATGTGTGTGGTAAAGGCAATAAGGGAATCTTTTTTAGCTTTCCTACCACCTAGCTAATCCATTCATGTCTTGCTATAGAGACTTTTTAAGCTTGCCCCTTGTAGAGTCACATCAGAACAAACCACTGTTTTGGAAACCATTCTCTGGCATGAAGTTCCTTCTGTGGTCTACACACATTCACCTAATAAAAGTAAGAGCACATGGTTTCAACAGGCAGGAGGGAGAAGGTCAACTCTCCATGTCAGCTGCTCAAAGGTAAGTGTGATGTGATAAGCAGTGGGATGCCAATTAGAGAGCCATTCAATAGCTGAAAAGGAGATCTGAAAGGTGAGCAAATAGGTTGAGACTGAGCACTGTATGTCTATACCCCAGAAAAGCAAGGATAGTTGAAACATCCAGGTGATTTCTTTCAATCAAGGCAGCCATATGATATAATGATACATGTTTGAGATCCTTCAGGGATGAACACACTAAAGTACCTTTCAAGCAGATACACAACGAAAGCTGGATTTGCCAATAAAATGCAACCATTTCTGGGGTGGAACAAAGCAATCTCTTTAACAGTGAACAACAATTTATGACAGGAAGAACATGGCAGCCAACTATGAAAATAAATGGAGGTATTTAAGATGGAAGAATCATTACCACAGCTGCAATCTGGATTGTGATTCAGTGCAGTATTGTATCAAGGGCAAGAGTCTCCTCAATGTGTCATCAGCTGCAAACATCCAGGAATTGCTTCCACCTGCTGACATGTCTCCTATTTCTAGCAGAGACAGATCTCCCGTTTCCATGCTACACTGAAAATGCACTAACCTTGTGATGTGCATAACAGTGCCACACAACGGTGGTAAAAGTCCTGTTCCTTACACCCCTTTTGCACTGCCAAGGAAACACCCAGACAAAGACATCAGAACAGCCTTTTTTCCAGAGGAAGTCTGGTCAGACCACTGTCAGAAACTATTCACCTGCCTGTCATCTGGGGAAGGAACACTGACTGAAGAGACAGGAGATTCCTCTATTGGCTCGCCTCAGTCGCGCTACAGATCTCCCTCCTCAAGGAGTGGAAGAATTTGGTCCTCATCTCTGATCCCTCCACGCTGGATTGCCATTACACAGCTTCAACCAAGAAACAAATGCACTGAATGACAGAACCACCTCTAGGAAGGGAAGGAAAGGAAAAAAAACCTGAATGCATCCATACTTGTGTCAAAATCCTCTGATATTATTGCTGTTACATACATTTTATTTTATAATACGTCTCTAAAAGTGACATGTTTACACCAACACTGTAATTTTTTAAAAGATCCATCCAATTATAACCTTTATCTCATACTGTGCTTTGCAGTCTGGCAAGAAGTAGGTTAGGCAGATTGAAAGGAATTTCTCTGAGTGTCAGAAATTCAGCTAGCTACTTTAAATAAATTACTTTACCCAGCTTATATCTAATTAAGGGAAATCTCTTTCATTCTCCCTCCGCACTCCCACTCACCCCAACACCAGACCCTTCTCCCTAATGCAGATGTACACAAAGGGCTGGGGAGTTGGAGGTCTATACTCAATGAAATGGCAGGCACTCATCACTCCTGAGCAACAGCACTCTGACTGCTCTGATCAGCAGAGCACCTGCCAGCTCATCATCAGAGACCACAGGGAGAGCACAAGGGGCTCCATTAAGAGAGACCAAATGTGAGTCTTTATGGCTAAGCTGTAATCATCCTACAAGCACTAGTGTGTCTGAAACATGCAGAGCTCTATACCAGGTCTCCTGATGGCCCGGTTATACCTCCCTGATTGTGGCACCATCTAGATAAAGCACAACATGCAGATTGTTATGACTCTACAGATGTGCAGCATTATCATCTCAAGACATCAGTAAGGAGTGACTGGGAGAGTGCACAAGAGACACACATATATTGTTCTTTCCCAGTCTGTTGGGCTTCTTTTTTTAGATAATGCAAAGAGCTTATTTAAAGGAATTAAGCCTGGGTGTAATTGCTTAAAACCCATTATCTCCATCGGGTTGAAGCAATGCATATTGCATCTTAAGTGCAGCCTCAAAACATGTGATCAGAGACTAACTGCATTAGATTTTTGGGTAACTCGGATGTCACTGAGATCAGTACAGAGACTTGCAAGTCCCCTCTACTCAGCATGCAGAACACCTCCCAGGATTCCACTCCAAGTGCCCCAAACCATGCTCCACCCAGAAGCTCAAATGTCCTGCTCTACATAATAGGCAACCAAGGAGTCAAAATCCCTCTTTTCTTTCTATACAATATTGACTTATCTCATCCATCTCCCCTTCCCAGCAATGAAGTTTCAACTCACCTAAGCAACTTGTAACCCAGCTCCTCTTAAGTGGGCAATAGGAGACCTGAGGTCCAGAGAAAAAATTCAGATCAGGAGAACTACTGGGCCCCAATATTAATACCTGGAGAAAGTGGAAAGTGCCTTTCCACAGGAAACAGAGTTCCACACTTCCCAGTAAAACTGCAGCATAGAGTGGTCCCAGCGAGGTTAGACTCCCAAGCTAGAGGATTTTGATGCCTTGCAGCAGTCTCTTGAAGGCAAAGGAGCTCTGCTGCAAGTGCAGAAGCACAAAAAGCATGATGGGTCAGATGAAAGTTCAGCTAACCACAGATTTGTCTCCCCACCTGTCCCATACAAGTGCCTGTATGCTGCCACTATCTGAGACGTGCATGGAAGATGGACAAGATCAAGACTTGGAGGAACAGAAATAGGAAGGCCCAACAACTATATATCGGGGTGATCAAAGCACAGATACAAGAAAAACTGTGTGCTCACAAGCAAGTCATTTCACAGTGCAAACCAGTCTGCCTGCCACACATTTCATTGCCAGCCACAGAACTGCCTCGGAGTAGTCCCTCCTGCCTGCCAACTAAGGAAGGAAGGATACCTCAAACTCCTCTTTCCCAGGGCAATCATCACTCAGTTACCAATTCTTTCCTCTGCTGAATAGTTATGGGACAGGAGTTGCAGCCTACTAAGCCACCAATCTCTGGTAGAGAGAAAGTAACCTCTGTCCCTTGAACTTCCATCTTTTAAAAAACCCAGTTATAAAACAGTTCCTCATTGCTTAAAAAGTTTGGCAGTCTGTTTCTTCCGGCTGTGTCAGGCTGGACCCTGCATCACCCAAGAAGCAAAGACTGGTGTCACCGAGGTTTGGGGAGCCTCCAGGCCCTGCAACCCCATCTGCAGCCAGATGTGAGTAAGCCAGCAGGTAGAACAGAAGGTTTATTAGTTCACAGGGATTACAGACTTGTTAGCACAGGAACCAGAAGCAGTCAGTACAACCCATCCTGGAGTGGGATCCAGAGCCAGGGCCCTGGGCTCCCTCCCTGTATCCTAAGCCAGCTGAGATTAACTCTCACACTCAGCAACCAGTCCCAGCCCTGCAGGCAGCCCCGCCTCCTCCTTTGTCCAGCTTCCTGGTCAAAAGGTGTCACCTGATTGTACACACACCCAGCTCAGGCTACACAGAGCTTGGGCCAGTGTGTATGTGCTGAGTTGGGGCAGAGGTCCCTCAGCAAGAGTCATACCTGAAATTCCCATCCTCACACCTATTCAGTGTCCAGGGAAACTGCGGCATGCGCGCGCGCACGCACATGCGCACACACACACATTACGAACAGCAGAAATCACATGCAACATAAAGCGAACAGAGTGCATACAATCCCCATTTCATCACATCTGGTAAGCTAAGTGGGAGTTTGTAGAATGGAACACTATGTACGGCTCAGTGTTTTATATCACTGCCTGATGAGAGCACAGGTCCCAAAGTGTAGCTTCTTGCAGGTGGGTGCAAAGGGTGCGAAAGCCCTCCCTCCCCATGGTCCTTCAAGTAAGCATGCTCCAGCTGGCCAGGGAAAGGCATGAGCTGCCCGAGCCACCTACCCCTCAATGCTCTGGCCGGCCGGTGGAAGGCTGGAGCTGGTTTCCCCCCTCTTACTTAGGGCACTGTTCACATCCTTGCAGTCCACATTCACAAAAAAAAAAGCACCCCCCCCCACAGAAATTCCTGCATATGGGCCTGTCTTGTTCACTGCACAAAACAGATCAGAGGAAGATAGTAGACCTCATATTAAAGATGAATTCACAAGGGAGAAGATAACTGTAGTTTATTATAAATTGTTAAAGCAGCTCTTGTTCTAAACAGATCACAGACTACTAGATGTTTACATCACTGAAGGTTGTGCCTTTAGTTTTCTCATAGCATCAAATACAACCCTATTAAGCGTTGGCTTTGTATTTCCTTTCATTGCCACTAATAGTTAAAGGTAATAAAGGGCTGTAGAAAGTGGTGAACAACTCTATAAAATTCAAAAAGAAACAACTTTGCTTTCCTATCTGAAAGACCCTCACATAGCAATTTGCATGGCACCCAGTCTACCTACCTTCAAGGTTGCCCACATAGTTTTAGAGAGAAATCCAACTTGGATATATAACTTTAAGACCACCAAGTGCTGCATATTTAAGCACACAAGTTGACACTTTACTAATATAAAGTAGAACATCCAACTTTTACTAAGCCCCAGTCCCATACCAGGGGTGGGCAAAAGGGCCTCTGCGGGGGCCCATCAAGCGGGTTGATCCGGCCCACGGAGGCCCTGTCGTGCTCCCACCCCCAAGCCAATTGGGACCCGAGGGAGGGGGAGCGCGCAAAACTTCCTCCCGCTCTGTGAGCAGCATGCTGCACTTCAAAGTGCTACGCGCTCCTTGCAGGGCGGGAGGAAACATCGCATGCTCCCCCACCCCCAAGCCCTGATTGGCCTGGGGGCGGGAGGAGCATGCAAAGTTTCCTCCACCCTCCCTTCCCCACAAGGAGTGCATGGCACTTCAAAGTGCTGTACGCTCGCGCAGGGCAGGGGCAGGGCGAAGGAAGCTTTGCGCCGCTCCCCCACCCCCAGGCCCTGAGTGGCCTGGGGGCTAAGGGAGCACCCGAAGCCTCCTCCGGCCCTACCCCCGCCCTGCGAGGAGCACACAGCATGGGTGCCTAGTGGGAAGGGGGGGGCAAAGGTGCTTCCCCACCCCCAGACCAATCAGTCTGTGGGTGTGTAGCCCAGAAGCGTACTGGCCCTGCCTCTTCCAGTTTAGGCCCCGCCCCTCATGGGCGGCCCAGGAACACTTCAAAAATTTTTGAAGTGGCCCCTGGACAAAAATTATTGCCCACCCCTGTCCTATACTGTTTCTCTCATACATAGATTTTTCTCAACAACTCATATTTGCATGTGTAATATCTGTAGCTCTGTCTATGTGTGTGAGAGAGACCATTAATCCTGACATAAAAAAAGTACACTTAGTACAGATAAAATATAACAAAGCACTAACGATTTTGAGTGCTCAATTTGACATCTTTAAAGAAACCTAATTTTTGAAAGGATTAGTGTTCAGTGCTCTCTGAAAATCAGGCCTTGTGATGTCTCAGGTTGTGTAGTCTTAAATCACTAGTCATTCATTTTTGAAACTCTGGCCCTGTGAATATTGGTATTTCTTTCCCAGACTGAAATTGCAGTGAGCTGGAGTGTGCTACATGTAAGAATGATGCATTTAAACTTTAGCACCGTCTTCCAGGACTTGTGCATTTTCCATGTCTCCCCTGATTCTTCTGTCTGTCTGTTTTAATAAATTAACAGCTCACACCAGGCATTCCTTTTGACCACTGACCCAGCCTTCCATGGGTTTAATTCAGGTATGGAGGCAGTTAACAATAAATCTATGTGGGCTGCAAGCTTTGGAGGCTTTGTATGCCAGCACACTTTCACTTAGTCATACAGTTCCTTGGAAAGAAAGGGCTAATTATACCCAACTGCATGGTGAATTTTGTGATGTGGACATATAGCCCCTCAAGACTAAACTCACCTTTGTGATTTAAGGAAGAATGTACATGTTAATCCATGTTTCTAGAGTTAAAATGTGAGTCTGAATCGTTAAGCCTCCATAAATAATACACTAGCGTGTCGCATCTTGTGCATAAAGAGGCGAAAGACTTCTATTTCTGGTCCCGTAGGGAGGTAAGGAAGAATGTTGTCTTGGGTTAACTTATACCCATTGATTTAAATAGCTTTACACTCAAGCTTTAGTAATCTAACACAACCAACCAGACTGAACCAAGCTTTTGTTTATCTGGGGTTTGGGTGGGTTACCGAGAATTCTGTTCTACCTCTCTGAGTTAATATTGTGTTCCCATGTCCCTTGATCACACCAAAGAATATTGAGGCATAATCAGCCTAAAACAGGCTGGTTTGCAAAAACATCTGGTGGTACCTTAGTATCCATTTTTCCAGAGACTGATATAGGCGTCCATACTGGGACAGAGAGGGTTCCTTTTTTGGTCAAGATCATATCAAAAGGAAAGGCTCAGCAAAGATGACTGTAAATATCTTGCTCCCCCCCTTTCAATTACAGAATGCCTATGTAAATCTTAGATTAAAGCACTCAGGGGGTAGCCATGTTAGTCTGTGGACAACTAATGGCCCATTCATTGTTTAAGTTTTTTTAGATTAAAGCAGTAAGAGCTCGAGCATGTCTCTCAAATCATGCTCTCTGTGTGTATGTGTGTGAGTGAGAGAGAGAGAGAGAGAGAGAGACTGATTGATTGATTCTGTGTTGCCTGGAGTTGGGGGACAAAGAGAGTTATCTGTGCTCCTGACATCCAGACTGTGGAGATTAGCATACTAAATAGTGTTGCTTTGCTCTGCATGACCTGAAATTGGCTCGAGTGCTGATTAGGATCCACTGGTTGTGAGAGAATGTGTTTGAAACCAGTGGTCTTTCATTGGTTTTTCAGATTTGTCACATACACAGGTGGGTGGGCAGGTTGCTTTCCACCAGGAAGATGCCCAAATGCCCTTCAATAAGGGTTATTAAATTACAGGATCATCATCTAATAGGAGCAAAATTAAAATTAGGGATCAAACATTTTGCTTCTTTCTTTGACAGAATGCCTGGCTTTCAGGCCTCTTCTTGGTCCGTGAAGAAGAAGCATAATGTAGTGAAATAAACACTGGAATTTCTTGTTTCCTGTTCCAGGCTGTCACTGATTTATTACATGGCCTTAAGCAAGTCAGTTAATATCTCTGGGTAGCAAAATACCCATATTGTATCAGTTGTTAGTAATGGTGTATCTGAACTGGTACTCAACTGCTTGTGGGGAGACGGCTCAGGAAATTTTTATCATGCCATAAGAGCCATGCTCTGATTTCATTGTTTGTACCTTAACTTGAATCTTAGCATGGTTGTTTTTTCAGTGAAAATGGACCCCCTAGATAATTCAGTGAAGATGGAACCTTAGACAATAAAATCTTCTCTAGAAATTTATGATCTGCATGCTAGTTCAGCACCAGCTTGTCCCTACAGTTCTGCCTCATGGAAAACAGTTTGCAAATGCACTGTCAAATTTGGTATGGGGGTGGTCCTGCACCATCTGTCTCACTGTGGGTGTATCTAGACTCTAGGGTTTTTTCGAAAAAAGTGGCTATTTTCGAAAAACCTTCCCCTGCATCTAGACCAGTGGTCCCCAATGCGGTGCCCCTGGGCGCCCGGGCAGCCCCGCCCCCGGGCGCCCAGCATGTGAGCGGTCCCGCCCCTGGATGCCCGGCAGCCCCGAAAGGTTGGGGACCACTGGTCTAGACTGCCACTGTGTTCTTTCGATTTCATTTCGAAAGAACACAACGGTTTTTTCAACCGTGGTAAACCTCACTTTATGAGGAATAACGCCTTTTTTCAAAAGTACTCTTTCTTAAAAAGGCGTTCTTGAATGCAAACAGGGCTTTTTCAAAAGAGAGAATCCAGACTGCCTGGGTACTCTCTTTCGAAAACGCAGCTTGCTTTGTCGAAATAAGTGGTTGCAGTCTAGACACTCTTTCTAAAGAAGCTTTTTCTAAAGATTCTTTCGAAAAAGCCTCTTTCGAAAGAGGCTTGTAGTCTAGACGTAGCCACTGTGTCCTCCACCAGCCTCATTGCCCAGTCTATCACCACCCTCCATTTGCATAATCTGTGGTGGTGATTGGAGAAGAAATCGCTGCTCGAGAGTATCAGGATACAAGGTGCACTGGAAAGGTTAGAGCCTAACATGCATGTTTTAGGTTGCACCGTGTCGTGGCTGCTGTTGCCAATACTCTGGCTTTGCTGGATGGCTCTGTTTTGTTAGAATGCCAATATCTGTCACCCACAGTGCAGCCTGCTAGAAGAGACTTAATTATGAATGGTTTTTCAAAAGAGGATCGCAATCTTATTAAAAAAGAAAAGGGGGAAGGTGAGATTATGGGCATGCCTACGCCAGGAAAATGGGTAGTATTTTTCCCCCAGCATGTTAGCTGACACATTTTCATTAGCATAACTTTACGGTAGAAACTCAGAATTATGAACACCTCAGGAATGGAGGTTGTTCAAAATTCTGACACACTCATAACTGAACAAAACATTACGGTTGTTCTTTTAAAAGTTTACAGCTGAACATTGACTTAATACAGCTTTGAAACTTTACTATGCAGAAGAAAAATGCTGCTTTTCTTTAATTTTTTAGTAGTTTGTTTAACACAGTATTGTAATTGCTTTTTCTGTCTCTGCTGTTTGCTTGATTGCGTACTTCCCGTTCCAGGTGAGGGCTGTAGTTCACTGGCCAGCTCACAACTTTTAGATTCTACTGTTTGAAACCTTAAACATAGAACAGATTGGGTAATGGGAGAGCCAGGGATTGCCACCTCATGTGTTCTAAATGTAACTTCCCTGCTCTATGGTAGGTGCAAAGTCCTTTGTAAAATCACATTGTTTAAAATGTATGACTCAATGTCTTAAAACGTGACCATTTCTTTATTTAGACATGGAAAGAGATAAAACCTAACTAGGCTTGATACACTAGCCCAAATAGTCTTTTCCAATTTCAAAATTGTCCTTTGATGTCAAATTAGGATACTGTATTACATTTAATACCAAAGGTGATGTGCTCTGTGGTACACAATGCACAAAAATAGTCACTTGCTTCTGAAGGTAGGCACACATATCGACAGTTAATTTATATAAAAATATTTATAGTTAGGTTTGACATAGTAATTTCCCCAAAAATTAGGAGTGACAATTGGAACTAATATTTCCACAAACCTTTTCAATTTTGCTTCTAACCACTTCCACTTTAAACTTGTTCTTTTGTTGGAGCTGCTATATCAACTTTTCAGCTTATTCTTCCTTAAATTTTAATTTATTCAGACTCTCCTCTTGGAACTCAAATAGATTCTGAGGCAGCACAGAAGATAATTTTCCCCTTGCTTAGAGATCTAAGTAACAATTTTGGAAAAAGTTAACTTCCTGGAATCAGAGAGTCTAAATCAGTGGTCTCCAACCTTTTTAAGCATGAGATCACTTTTTGAATTTAAATGCAATCCAGAATCTACCTCAAACCCAAACACCCTTGCCCTGCCTCCTTCCTGTCCCTCCTCTAAGGCCCCATCCTGATCACTCCACCCTCCCTTCCCCATCCTCAATCACTTTTATCCGGCAGGAGGCAGGGGTTTGGAGTGCAGGAAGGGTTCAGGACTGGGGCCAGGGTTTAGAATGCAGGCTCCAGCTGGGCACCGCTTACCACAGGTGGCTTCTGGGTGGTGGTGCCGGGGGCTAAGGCAGGATCACCCCTACTCTGGCCCTGTACCACTCCCAAAAGCAGCCAACAAACTCTCTTCATACCTGCCCCCCTCTGCTCTGTGGAGATGGGGTACAGCGTGGGGGGGAAGAGCATCCTAACATCAGCACCTCCCTTCCTCTTCTTCCTGTGCCCTGCACAGCAAGCAGGAGGCTCCCAGGGATGAGCGGCATCTCCAAGGCAGAGGGCAGGAGCAGCACAGCAGTGCTGAGAGGTGCAGATGAAGTGCCAGCATTTGACAGCCTACAGGCCAAACCTCTCAGGATCACCTGTCAAAGGTTCCAAGATCTACCAGTAGATTCGGATCTACTGGTTGGTGACCACTGGTGTAAATGGTTAACCGATAATCCTGGGCTGATGACTAACATTCATGGTTACACACCGGCTCCTGCCCTGCTCCTGGAGAGCCAGATGCCACCCCGCATTGCTGCAGCATGTGGCAAGAGGGGGGTGGCAGGCGGGAGACAGTACATGCTGGGAGTCGACTTAAAAGCCGGCTCCCGGGAAGCCACCTGTTGACCCCCCTCTGTATCAGAGGCAGCAGTGTGGAGCAGTAGATGGGAGCCAGTACGCACAGGGAGCCAGTTTAAAAGCCAGCTCCCAGCATGCAGTGGCTCCTGGTGGCCCCCACGTGTAACTATTGAAGTTTTCACCAGTTACACGATTACTCAATTACACACATTTTAACATCCCTACTACCAACTGTGCATGAGCCTGAAGGGATAAGGGATGTGAATGGTTAACCGATAAGTATTAACCTTACTGGATGATGCTTACCAGTTACAGTTAACAGGTGGAGGATTGCTTCAGCCCAGATGGCCCTGCCATACACCACGGGCAGGGAAGCTGCTCCAGCACAGCCATGTTTGAGCGCTCTACCCCCGTTTGAGAGGTTAACCAGTTAAACATAATGTTTAACTGGTTAACTCATTAAACAGGATTTTACATTCTTAGAACGGATGCACCTTATTTGCCTACAAATTAAGAAAAATCAATGACAGTCTGTTTCATCACCCCTATGAGGGTGCGAGCTGTTAATATTTCTGATCATAGCAGCTTTATGCTAATCACTATATACATTTCTATAAAGGAATCACTTCATCCATCACTGAAAAGCAGTCACTTCTGGCCACAGTGTGGCAGCTGCTTTACAGCGTACCACAACACCAACAGTAGCTAAAAACAGAAAGAGTGTATGTGTGGCGGAGTCATTTTCTGCTGTGTTTATAGAGGAATTTGAAAAGGATATCAAGATTAGAACCATCCCCACCCCCAAACATGCCAGAATTTATGAGAAAAGCAGAAGGAGGGAAAAATAAACCCAAGAGTTGCCTAGCTGCTTCTTATTCCTTGACCTCCCATGCACAAAGGGTTGAAAGCTGTTACCAAAAACATTAACAAAACAAAACAAACAAAAAAGAAGAAAAAAAAGGGGAAAATAAACCAGGGCCCTCAGAGACCTCTGTAAAAGTCTGTACAAATAAAGTGAAATGGGAGGGGGGCAGGGCACCCAATGACCTAGGGCCCCAAATTTCTTTTAATGAGCCTACTCTTATAAAAGATACTATGACAATTTTAAGATATATACACTGTAAAGCTCTTTGAGACCCTTCTGAATGAAAGATGCAACCTAAAAAGCCAATATACAGCCATTATATCAGCTCCTCAAGCTGGCCCATCTGACTATGGGTAGTGCTCAGGTTACAAAGGAGTTGCACAGTTCTATTGGAGCCAGGTGTTTCAGAAAGGTGTTTTTGATTAAATGAAAGCATACATCAGCACTATGAAATCCCAGGGCTAGTTTCAGTTCCTTATATTATTGTATATTGAATATTGTAACAGTTGTACCAAGTCAGAAACTCCCACTCTGGTCTTTGTGACAAAGAGAACAGGAGTTAACTTGCCTTTCAAAACATGAGGCAAACAACCTCCCATCCTGCAAAAAAAGGAAAAAAAATGCTGATTTGCCATAGTGTTTGTGCAGCACCAACTTAAACCCAAGAGTTTCCTAGTTGCTTCTTATCCTTCGACCTCCCATGCACAGAGTTGAAAGCTCTGACCAGAAACATTAACAACAACAACAAAAAATGAATAAGAAAAAAAGAGGCACTGAAATCCACGTGATTTGAGAAAATGCCCCCCCTCACTCGTGTCCCATGATAGTGTCCGAGATTCCTACTGCTTACTGGATTTTGTGTGTAAGAAGCTATGATTTCATTATCTCTTAGAAACAGCAGCAACAGAAAAACTATGATGTTATCACAGTCTTCAGAACATTGTTTAAAAATAAAGATGTTTTTAAAAAGCCAACTTTGCATCTAGGCCAAGATGTCTAAGCCAACAAGATGCATGTTGATAGATTCAAAAGCCACAACAAAAAGGCTGACAGGTCCTTCCTACGTAAACCTATTACGAACAGATATTTACTAATTCTTCATTGTTTGCAATTTCTGCTTTGAAGTTTGAAAGCAAGATTTCTGTTCATTTCTTCTGGTAAATGATTTTTTTTATTCTATCTTATCTCATTTTACCTCCCTGTTTGTACACCAGAATCTGTCATGTTAACAGTACTCCCTTGCAATAAAGTTTGTTTAGTTAATTATTAAACAGTAATCAGTTATTACTCTTATAAGAGCAACCAAAAAAAGTAACTAATGGGCACTTATCTTGCCACTTGAGAACCTGCAGAAGAGCTATATTTGTGAGGTCCTAATTAACAAGCCATTTTTTATTCCCTAATTTCTCAGCAAAAGGAATTGAATTAAAAAAAAAAAAGATAAATGATCTGAACAACATATCCCAGGAAATAATACTGCCATCAGATTAAGGCATTTCAAAGTACTCAAATGCAGGCCTCATAATGTAAAATATTTTATGCAAGTTGCACACTTTGCAATTTACTAGTTGGTAGGTTTAAATCTGTATACTAAGTATGTGCTCATTGCATCTAAAAAGTAAAGTGCTCCCCCTTAGTCCTGCACTGGCAGACAAAGGGGGCAGGGAGGATGTATTTCAATCGTGTTAGCTTAAAACATCATTAAACTTTTTTAAAATGACCCTTTAGCCTGTCAAGACACACAGCTTGTGTTTAATCAGATTACAAGTACAATTGCCAATAGTTTCATTTGGTTAGGATATTCATCACTTTCTGCACTGTCCTAATTCATTTCATCATATTGGTGTGGTGGATGCATTACAGAAGATGCAGTACATAAATGGCAGGGGTGGGCAATAATTTTTGGTGGTGGCGCCACTCCAAGATTTTGGTAAATGGTCGAGAGCTGCACTTTCCTACAGAGGGGCGTAATAGGGCGGGCCTGCGCTACCAAGGGCACCTCCTGCTGGTCACTCAGGGAATTAGTACTTTTGGTGCTGGAACGCCCCCTTCTGGCTGATGTCTCACCCACTGTTACTGTTATTCTCCACCACTCTAGGCCAGGGCCCATGTCTCCCCCAGACCATAGTGTCCTCCTACCAGGGCACTGCCCCCACACTCTGGAGTCCTCTCCCTCTGGAGACCCTCAACCCCCCCATACCCACCTTGCCTCAGTGACCCACTACCAGTCTTCATCTAGCCCCTGCCTCAGGGGCAAACTGCAGTCTGAAATGGCCACTCATCATTGGCAAAGGGGTGTGGACCTGCTGCTTTTGCCTATCCTGGCTGCTTCCCTGCAGCCCTAGTACCCTGAGGCCTTGCTTCAGGCCCTGCAGCCTGGGAGCTTGCCTGGCTAGAGCTTCACAGCTCTGCCTGGCTTTCCCCAGCCCTGCTCTAAATCAGGAAACCCCTATATACATGTAATGAATTCACTTGTTAGTGCTCTATCTAGCAGGTGTATCAGCCTCTCTCTCATTGTTATGAGTGTTTATAAGTCTCTAATAAAGCTGTTCTCACACTGCATTAGTCAGAGTTAGAGTATAAGATCTTCAGAACAGGCTGTGTTTAAATTTTTGTGAGTCACCATCTACACTTTCTACCCAAGTTTATTAGTCCTTTATGGCAAGAACTACATGCTTCTATGCATTTGTGCAATGTTCAGCACACTAGGACCCTAATCGTGACTCGGTCTGGTTGCCACTACAGTACTTATAAATAGTTTGTAAGAAAAGATCTTTGGCCTTAATGAAATAACTTATGGGGTCGATTCTCAACTTGAAGTGATAATCTGATTCCAATGTTTATGCAGCTGCAGATTTACTACAGGATCCACCCTCTGACAGAACTATGCTCGAGTCTAGTTAATATTTCACTTCCTCTGGTTGGTGAGAATACCTCCCTAATATAGACCTAATGTAAACCAATTCAGTCCTAAACCTGTGCATAGCCTGTGGCAACAGATCTGAGCCTCAGTCAGTTCTCATGGGTCTGAACACCGAGGCTGAAGATGGCAGATGTAGTGTCCTCGTGGTCAATTATTTCATTGTTAGCTTTAGCAGAAATATCCAACAAGTGCACTTATTTGCTTTTGTGGGATGCAAATGTAAGAGTGGAGTGAAGTAGCTGGATAGGATCAAGGGTTGCTAGAGCAGGGAACGGGGAAGTTCTGAAGGGAAATTGAACTCCCACCTCTGCCCAGAAAGAGGAAGGGAGGAGGAGGAGCGGGCTCCCAGTGCCACAAGCCTTAGCTGAATCTGGATGACACTAGGGTGGCTAACACTGGTTTTCCAAAATAAGGGACTATTTTCTTAGCACCCTGCCCCACTCCTCCCTTGATATTTGCATTATTACTAAATAAAACACAACAAAAACGAGCAGCACTTCCCTACATTTGCCTGGGGTATCTCTTGCTGCTTTTTGCAGTACTCAGCAACTCCTGACCCTGATGTACAGAGATGAAAAAATAAGGGACTGTTGGCAACCCTCACGGCAGCATCCCATGCATTACCCAATCCCTTTTTGGATGTCAACCACCCCTTCACAACCAAAGCCTTCACCTCATCAGCAGCTTCTGAAGTTCACATCAGAAATACAAATGTATGCCACAGATTGAAAACTCAAGCATTACATTGAGATATTCTAAATATGGAGATTTTGAGCAAACTGCATATCAAAATAAATAAGTTATACTGTAATATTACCCTTTTTCATGGCTAATTAAATTTAAAAACTCTGGTTTTGAGTTTACCGGTTTCCGGAGATACTTCTGTGCACTATTTTGACACATATATGGCAAAAATTATCATTCTAATCAAAACATAATTATGGCAAAATTAAAGTCTGGTGAGACAGAGTACAAAAGACATGGTGTATCAAACCTCCATCCAGTAGGCAGTTTAAATTCAGCACAGGACTATGGGCATCTCATGATTTCTCGCCTCTCACGTTTTAATGTCAGCCTATAACTCTGCTGCTGCTGCCCATAGCGATTTCTCAGGAGAACAGGAAAAGTCGCACCAAAAAGAGGCCAATAAGTGTCAGACCCCCTCAGCTTCGCAATTCTGACATTGTGAAGAAAACACTTTGGACGGAAGCAGTCGTGTCAATGAGAGAAAGAAAGGAAAACCAGAAAAGACAAGAGGATTATGATTTCAAATGTAGAAACAGATAAATTCTAAAAAAGCCAGATGAGATGCCATTTTCCCTACAAGCGCCTAATAACAAAGAGGAAACAGATGAAGTTTCCAAAAGACAGACTATATGTGCCAGATAAGCAAAATTATCTCTCTAAATAGAAAGCTACTCAAGTTTTTCAGCAGGCATTTTCAGCTTTTTATAAACTCAAGTTCAGCACACTTGTAACATCTTTTTCAAATAGTACAGCAATTTCCGTACAACCAGACTAGAACAGAGCCACACTCTGAAGCATTTATTGCAGAGGCTGCTGAAGTACAGCCATACAATGATGTAGAGAAATATCTCTCAACAGGCAGCATACTGCCTTGATCAAATGACAGTTATAGGCAGGAACCCATAATCTCCATGGACCACAACAATATATCTGAACTGCATGTGTTCTGTGTTATGTGGTTCTTGAGAACTTGTAACGCTCAGGTAAGTTGCCACTGCAGTCTTCCACTGGCCAAAGTTTGGGCTAGAGATGCAAATGGGTAACTGGTAAGCTATATCCCTGCAGTTTGAGCCAAGAGTGGAATGTACACTCAGCCTGCTTTAGGCCCTCTACTTTGCTGACTGATCTTTTGAGACAGGCAAAGTTAGCAAGAGCTAGCTTGTCTGCAAGTGAAGCCCTTCCCAGCCACGGCAGCTGGGTTATGGATGGTCCTAAGTGTGGTTTCCAACAGTTCCTCATTACAAGGGATGTCCCTTATTTTTTCAATCTCTGAACAACAAGATTAGGAGTTGCTGAGTGCTGCAAAAAGTAACACCCTCTGGCATATATAGATAAGTGTGATTATTATTAATTATTATTATCATCATCATCAAGGGTAGGTGTCTGATGGTCTGCGGAAAGGTCTGTGTTGAACAGGGTGGGCCATACACCAAAAAGTTTGAGAACCACTGCCTTAACGCATAAGAACTGGTAGACCTTCTAATAGCTATTCTAGCTAGTTTAAATGGAGATTACATATCCACCACCAAACAAACATGTCCTATTGCAACCACCAAAGGGAGAAATTAAAATCAACTGACTTAGCACTAGTAGTCTTTAAAGTGGGGGTTCTCAAACTTTGAGATACCGTAACCACCCTCTAAGTTGCTCGGGACCCACAGTTTCAGAAACACGGCTTTAAAGGATACACATTTTAGTTCATAATGGGAATTCATTAAGTGATTACTGAAGATATTTCAGTAGACGGATCAAGATGCTCTTCCATTGTGTACTTTTTTAAAGTTTTACCAAGCCATTTGACACAATAATAGGTTGTAGATATCCTTGTTAATTTCATAGAGCATAATTATTTCCTTGTCTCTGCTTTAAGCACACTGGCTTTTAATTTCACCCTTTTCACCCTCATTGTCCTTTTATGCGTATAGGAAAGAATCAACAGGAATGGTCGGTTAGCCTTGTCTATAGCATTCATTAATTTACTATATGCCTAACATAGACTGAAAAGTTAATCAAGTAGTTCCAAGCTTCATTTCTCCTCACACTGAATCTTCCCTGCACAAAACTTCCAAAATATTCCATGGACCTGATTCTGATGTATTTTTTTTAGAGATGATCATCAACATCTTCAAATGTGACTAGTGATTTTGGGTGATCAACTTTTCTAAGAGAGCCTGATTTTCAAAGGCTGGGAGCTTAGTATTTTCTAAAAATCAGACTCCTTTAAGGTGTCTCCAGATGGGCACCCACTGTTATTAATCACTTTTTGAAATTCTTTTATTGAAAAAGCCTAAACCTGAAAGGAAGATTTAAGGAAAGAATATGGATGTATATAAATGGCATTCTAATTTTTCATATTATTCTCTATTCCTTCTCAAAAGTTTTATATCTTCAACATGCTTGGATGCCACACAGTTCTTCATTGAGTTGTTCACACTGACACCAAGATCTTTTCCCTAAGGATTTACAACTAATTCAGAATACATCATTGTCTAAAATTAGTTTGTAATGTTCCTTTCAGTATCCATTTGCAACACAGCCAATTGCAAGCTCTTTATGTGTCTTCAGTCAGAGGCAGCATGCTATGGAAGAACAATCATAAGGCAAAAAGTCTGGAAATAGCAAGTCTAGATCCAGCCGAGATTCCCAGCCCAGATTCACACTGTTGGCTTGGATAAGTCATGCACATTGTCTTCCTGTGCTTGTGTTTCTTTCCTTGTAAAATGGGGAGACTAACACTGATGAGTCACTGCTTCAGTACCTAAGCCAGTGTTTTAAAAGCTTTAAGCACATCACCACCTGTTGCCCAATTTCCTACTTTTGCTACATTATTTCAGAATCCCTCAAAGTATTTTCTAGTTTGGACTCATTTCGTTTAATCAAATTTCAACCGCTCATTATTCACATCCTTCACTGATAGTCCTCTTGCAAGATATGATGTCAACATCCTCAAAACTGATCCTCTTCCTGAAAAATTAGCCACTCGTCTCCACTCTCTACATTGCACCTCTTGACAAGCGTCTCCACCCCGTGACAGGACTTCACCTCTGACTTCATGCTTACAAAGTTTTTATAGAAACTCCTGTGAAAGCCTAAAAGCATGTCCAATTGCTTTCCTTTACTTACCCCTTTAATACCTAAGAAGTTAGACTGGCACAACTCATCTTAGCAAAACACACAAAAGTTAAGAATGTTAAGGTTGTATTGTCAAGCACTCAAAAGCCAGGAATTGCCAGATTTAAACTGCATGTGCAACCTTAATTTGGCTCACTCTGTGCGTATGCATCAGGAGATAGTACAATTACAGGCTATTTTTCCACATAACCCATCTCATTCAGTTCACAGGATGGACCTGTTCTGGGAGTTGAGAAGGGTTGTGTCATAAAGAAGGCTGTTGTCCAAAGGACCCCAGCCAGCCTCACTTTAGTGAAAAAGCTGGGAGGTGTTTAGTATATGAGGCATGAGGCTGCAGGAGGAGAAAGGATAGTCTCAGGGTTAAGGAAGGTGAATGCCAACATGGAGAACTGGATTACATTCTTGGCTCTGCCACAGAATTCTAACTGCTAACAAATTCTAATAAGTCTCTACTGAGCACGTGTGAAATGATATTTCTAAGGCTTATACATTTGGCCAACTGGGTCATTTTTTCAGCAAAGGCAAATGGCACTTTCATGACACAAAGATAATTCTTGAGCCAAATTTCAAGCCTTTGCTCCAAAGCATGAAGGTACACTACTTCTCAGTTTAGGGCTTGTCTCCACTACAGGGTGGATTGATGCTGCAGTGATTCAATGCTCAATTTAGCAAGTTTAATTAAGACACACTAAATTGACCCCTGATCACTCTCCTGGCAACTACAGTACCCCAGCAGAATGACAAGGGGAATCAACAAGGGATTTTTTTTCTGTCGATCCCCCACAGTGTGGACCCTGAGGTTAGTAGATCTAAGCTACATCGATTTGAGTTACACTACTAACATAACTCAAATTGTGTAGCTTAGATCAACCTTCCTTGTAGTGCAGACCTGCCCTTAGAAGCTGTAAAGATTCTTTTTAACAAAAGTAAAATAATCTTGGTCAGAAAGATTTTTTTTTCCTTCTTGAAAGTTCCACCAAAAATAAAGACTCAGCCTGAAGCAGACAACCAGCATGGAAAATTTCAGCCTAAATGGTTAAACTTTGGCAGTGTTATAAACAAACTTAGATGGATTCCATTTTTTAATCAATAAACTCAATTTCTCCATACACAACCAAACAAAAAGGATCTTTTCGTCTATAATCACTGAAAATACAGAAAAGTAAAATACAAAAAATGCTGCTTGAGAACATACAGGTTGAGGATATATACTTTGAGAACTTGAGAATATTTACTTTTATATTTTGACATGTGTCTTTGATCACTTGTGTTCTAATAGTGAAATATTAAAGCTTTATAAATCTCATCATTTACTGTCATTAAATATTGTCTGACTCTCCCTTTCATAATTTCCCACAACTGTGAAAATTTAAATTGATACAAATCTAAAGGAATGCTTAACATGTAGATATTATCCATCAAAGTTATGAAAAACTGAAAAATCAAATTCTACCAAGCATATTTATAAACAACTAAAACATAAAACCATAGGGATAGAAGAGGCCACAAGGGTCAGCTAGTCCAGTGGCTTTCAACCTCTCGAGTCTACCATACTTTTCAGGTGTCTGATTTGTCTTGGGTACCCCAGTTTTACCTCAGTTAAACTACTTGCTTACAAAATCAGTCATAAAAATACAAAAATGGTATAACACACTATTATTGAAAATTGCTTACTTTCTCATTTTTACTATGTAACTATAAAATAAATCAATTAAATATAAATATTATTCTTGCATTTCAGTATACAGTATGTAGAGCAGTATAAACAAGTGTTTGTATGAAATTTTAATTTGTACTGAGTTTGCCTCTGTATCAGAGGCAGCAGCATGGGGGCAGGGAGTAGACTCCATGGGAGCCGGTGCTCACAGAGAGCCGGCTTAATAGCTGGTTCCCCAAACACACTGGCTCTTATGGAGCTGCCTCCCCATCCTGCATGTAAATGTGTGACTGCTGAAAATGTCAGTAGTTGCATATTTATTAAAAAAAAACCCTCACACAAAATGTTTTTTAACATCCCTAATTATTCACCACCAGTTAACTTGTCAACAGTTATTCTGGAGGACAAGGTGGGAGTGGTAATATCTTTTACTGAACCAGCTTCCACCAGTGAAAGAGATAACCTTCCAAACATAACTCTTCTTGATCTTGAAAGCTTCTCTCACCAACAGAAGTCGGTCTAGTATAAATACCACCTCGCCAGCTAATCTTTCTAATATTGTGGGACCAATTTGGTCACAACAACACTGCATATAGAACAATTATTCTGTTCTATTAGAATTACTCCATCTGTTAAAGGAACATTTTAGGATCTCAACAAACTCCTATTCATTAACACTACCATGGTAGGATTCTTCCTGCCATTTGTTTCCTTTTTATGTTCTGGAACATCTTCCATGATGCTCTACAATATGTCTTAGGCAGCCTTCATGATAACTATATTGATTCTAATTTACTAACATCCCCCTTCTGGCTCTAACTGCTACCTATCTTTTTAAAAAATAGCGCCTTCTTGAAGTTTAGTGCCATTGCCCCACCTCTTAGTCAAATCTTCTTTAAGGAATATTAAACTTAATTATAGCATCATGGTAGTGACTCCACAGTTAAAGTTGTGAAATGATTTCCATTACAAGTCCACATTTTGAAACCTCATGTAACTCTGAAAACAGTTCTATCCTGTCTGATTGTCCTGCTTACTCAGATCAGAGAAGATTTTAAAAAAGTCCAAGTAGAATTAATGAAGTTTTGAGATACAGAACTTCTAAAACGTAACAATTTATCATTTTTCAAATATCTGAATTTTTATCTATTAAGATTTAGAAGAGACAGCTATGTATCCAAGGTTCTAGGTGGCCTCGCATTGTTATTTAGAAAATCCTATCTTAAAAAGATTTTTGTCTAGAAACTAATAGTTTGTTTTACTCTGCTGACCTCAACATAACCTGATGCATCCAGACTTTCCTTTAGAGTTATTCTCTGCAAATATATGAACCTCAGGAGGTCTGAAAACTTGGAACTTTGGGACTGAAATAACTTGTTAGTGAACGCCAGTATGGGCAAATACCTTGTGCTCTGAAAGGAGGGGGCAGGGAGCTCAGACCCTCTGCGGACAGGGGCTGCTGCTTCTATCAGAGGCAGCAGCACAGAGCAGCAGGCAGGAGCCAGTCTGCACAAGGAGCCGGTATCAGAGGCAGCAGCCTGGGCTGGCAGGGGGCTCCCCAGGAGTGGGGCCAGGAACATACTGGCTGCTAGCCCTACTCCCAGGGACTATGGAATAGTCGTGTAACCACTAAGATTTCATGTGGTTACATGACTATTCAATTACACAATATTTAACATCCCTATTTGAAAGCATGATGATTGTCCCATTTCACCCACATAGTTGTTACTGGGGTATCTAATGCACCGGATGAGGTACACCACATACTGTGATAGGCAGGGTAGGGCCCATGGATCTTGAAAGGTATGTTGTGGGAAATATTAATCATTGTACCAATGGAGATGTGTCTGCAGATTCTGCATCTGTTGTTGTGGCAAGGATTGGTGCTGCTTTGAGTTGGCGGGTCCTAGTCTGCAGGGAGCTTGCTTTTGATGGTGAGATTGGTGAGGTGGGGGGATTATTTGAAGAGAGGGTTTGAGACAGAATTCTTACTGGCTGTGGTCCCCATTATGCCTGGAATTTAACTGTTTAATGATTCTCCATATAGGTTCCAAAGTGGGGACGTAGGTGACAAGAAGTGGGGAAGCAGCAGAAGTGGATTTTATTTCTATACTTGGAGCGGGTTTTCTCAGCGTATTTGGGTGGCCCGGTCCATGATGTGATCTACTTCTGCAGTGCAGCAGCCTTGTTTGGTGAGCGTTTTAAACATGAATACCAGACTTTCTCCTTAGAATGTATTCCGTGGTTTCTGAGTGCCCATGCATACTTCAGTGGTTCTCAAACAGGGATACGCATATCCCTGGGGGGATGGGAAGGAACACAGTTCTTCTGGGGAATAGAGATCAACTCATCTAGATATATGCCTAGTTTTATAAGAGGCTACATAAAACAAAACTAGCAAAGTCAGTACAAACTAAAATTTTAGAGCAGCAATAAACAAAATACACACTGAAAAGTAAGTATAATTCCAATTGGTTTATTTTGTAACTATATGGTAAAAGCGAAAAAGTAAGCAATTTTGCAGTAATAATGTGCCTTAGACACTTTTTATTTTTATGGCCGGTTTTGTAAGAAAGTAGTTTAAAGGAGATGAAACTTGAGGATATGCAACACAAATCAGACTCCTAAAAGGGATACAGTAGTCTGGAAAAGTTGAGAACCACTATGTCTGGAGTAGTTGCTAGACTTGTGAAATAAATAACTGTGGTGATTCCTGGGTTTCTTATACATCAGTGGACACCAACCAGTCAAGCCTGTAGCATCCCTAGTTGATTGCAATAGGCAGGCTCCCACCACTGGGAAAGAGGGGGAAGGAGGGCAGGAGTCTGACATGCTGCTCCTGCCAGCAAGCACTGCCCCCTGCAGCTCCCATTGGCTAGGAATAGGAAACTGTGGCCATTAGGTGTTGACGGGAGCGGTGCCGGCAGACATGGACAGCACACAGAGCCATGTGCCCCCTCTTCCTGGTCCCTGGGGCCATATGGGGGGGTGTTGCCCCCTTCTGGGAACAGCATGTGGCGCCCTGCACAGATACAAATGTCTACTCTCAGATTGACATCAGTATCTGCTCAGGAGCCCCTGTGGCCAACGGAGAGGAACATGCTTACACCACTTCCAGGAGCCAGCACCCCTCCCTGGCAGCTCCTCCTGGCCGTTTGGCTGTACCCCCAGCATGGTTGGTTGGTAATATAGGCAAGGGAAGGCACAGCCTTCCCAAAACTGCCTACACACCCGACCGTCGAAGGCTGGGGACACGGCGTGGCAACCCAGCTTCCCCCGGCTGCCAAGGACAGCTAGGGCCGCAGTGCAGTGCCCCGGCTTCCTCTGGCCACCAGGGAAGGCTGGGTCCATGGCACAACAGCCCTGGCTCTCCATGTGACCAGGAAGGATCAGGCTGGGGTGGGCAGGACTTGGTTCCAGGGGTGGAGGCTTGGGCCGAAGGGGCAGGGCTGGGACTTGCCTTCCCCACCTGGGCTTTCACGCACTGCTCATGACCTCCAGCACCGCCCCAACCCAGTAAAAGTGAGAGAAGACAGAGGAGAGGGAGTGACCAGAGGCAGGGGGGAGGAGTGAGCAGGGAAGGGCCTGGGGAAAGGATAGATCTTGGGTTGCACTGAAATTCTGAAAGTGATCTTGGGCATAAAAAGGTTGGGGACCACTGTTATATATAGTTATCTGTAAAGCTCCATTGTTGAAGCTGATATCCAATAAGTTGGTGCTGGTGTGTCTTTTTGTAAGTGTATTTTCTTCAGGACTAGAACTGTGCCACACATATTGGCAAAAGGCCTGGTACTGTTGGAATGCTGATAAAGTGTAGATGACAACCTACACGCCCCATAAACTCTGAGGCTGTGCAGCTTCCCATTTCTCCCCACGCAGGGGATCAGGGCTGCAGTGGTGAGAGAGATCTCTCTCCCCAAGCCCTGAAGCTGCCTGGGATGGTGGGGAGGAGCCCCTCCCTGCCAGCCCTGGCAAAGAGCTGCTGCCCCTGGCAGAGGGGAGCCCCTTCATGCCAGCCCCAGCAGGGAGCTGCCCAGATAAGCGCAACCCCCAGCTCCCTGCCCCACTGTGAGCCCCCTAGCCCTGAGCATTCTTTGGCACCCCAACACCCTCATCCTCAGCCCTCCCACATGCCTAATACATTGGCCCCGCTCCTGTCACCTGAATTTTGTTATGTGCACCTCTGTGAAGGTGATGCATCAGACATCACCTCCACACTGGTGGAGCCCCCTCGATTTTTTTTATCCTTAAGACTAGGGATATGTAACAGTAATTTAACTCCAGCTTAATGTATGAGGTTGGGTTGTTTAGTTTTGGGGTTTTTTTGGTTTTGGTTTTTTTGACCCTTTCATTTTGGGGGGGGGGGGCGGAATTATTGAGCCAGAAGTAGTCGCTCTTAAGATTGTGAAATACTCCATTATAAACCTGATTCTGACCCGGCTAGCTTAATAAAGTCCTTTCTGCCTGGAATTTCTAATATCTGATTGCTGGACATATCAGAATAATTTCACATTTGCAAATAATCTGTTCCCCTTCCCAAACATGTGATTTTATCAAAAGCACTAAAAGACTTCTCAAAGACTGAAAAGACTACTGAATTTTCCACTTTCTAAAAATGAGTACTTGTAATTATCGCTGAAGGATAACTCCCAAATTTGTTTCATACATTGGTGGTTAACAAGTAGTCTGGAACAGGACTATTTTATTTGATTTCAGTGGGGGGGAAAAAAAAAAAAAAAAAAGAGAGATATTAGACCTGAACCCTCCAGAATCTCTGTCAGTGAACCTTAAGGTGGTACTGAAGTAAATATAGCATTGCAACAGTATTTACAGAGTTCTGTAAATCCATTAAAGAAATCATCACAGAAAATTAAGGTTTTGTAATAATCCCTTTTTAAAGTGGTTCCTCTCTGTTTAGACTGGTATGGCTGCAATTTTTTTTAAACTGACCCTCATTTTTTATGCCACTCTCTGCTCAGGCAGGCTTATACATCAGCGACAGGGGACTGGGTCAACCACAGTGTGCTGCTTCAAAGAGCAGCAATCAAGTGAGGATGGGATGGGGTTGGGGGGCAGAATTTTAGAAACAAAATACCTGTACTGCCTACTTTCATGAGGAAGTTTTGCACAGGCTTCTGAAACATCACACCAAAGACGGAAAAGTGCTGAAGAAAGGATGAGGCTAAACTACAAGTTGCCAGCGTGTCAGAGGAGGGGAGTAGAAGGGTACAAACAGATATGGGAGAGCGCGGGTCTCCCCGGTGAAAGTCAGCCTGAAATGTAGGGAAAGAAACATTTTACAATCATAGCAGGGGCAGCTTGTGGAAGGGGGATGAGAATAAGCAGCTGTGCCTCCCATCTCTTCCATCTCTGCTTCCCTAACTGCACCCTCCAAGAATATAAATCAGACTGACAAGATTACGTGGAAAATACTTCCCCTTCCAAAAAATGACAGAACTGGATATTCCCCTCCTGGAGGGGTTTTCATCTATTTCTGGGAGAAAAAGGAAAGAAAACTGGACCGATGTCTGCAGCCCCTCCAAACATCAGTGAACAGACAGCTCTTCTCCCTTTCTTGCATCAACTGGCAGAATACAAGGCCTGCCAACAGAAGCATACCATTCAAGTAGAAGAGAATTAGGGAGCTCAGGGCTGGTTTCACTGTATAGTACTAGTTCTGGTAAGCCTCACCCCACCGAATCTCTCTTATTTCTGCCATCCCATCTCCTAGAACGTCAAGACTCCACCAGTCTCTGTTTTGTTTCTGATCCTATCTGTAATGTAACTGCAGTTGCCAAGAATGAATAGAAAAGGCATGAGGTTGACAATTATAACAATACACAAGCAACTAATTGGAAGCTTTTAATAGCCACGTTTGAATTAAACCTTTATTCAAATTATTAATTGCTGGAGCACCTGAGAAACCAGAATGACAGATGAAAGTAATAACAAATAACCCAAAAGGTCCATATCAAAGGTTTCTGGCAGGGATCAGTAATGCTGGACAGAGCTGTGGAATTATGGAGGAGGGGAATTGTTGCAAGGGCTTCCTTGGCAATGAAGAATATCATACATTTAGGGGCAGAACAGATGTGTCAGTAATGGGACCACACTACTGTCTCCCTCTGTTTACCCAAAGTTCCTTTTCAAACAAAGAAGAGCAAGCTTTGTTTTTTTTTATTTAAGTTTAAATATCTTATGTGATTCTTTTAATTAGGAATGAAAAAGCTGGCAGATATTCAGCTTGCTGATTAAACACACACCAAATGCCAGCAATAATAAAATAATCACAACATCATTCTTTTAAAACAGAGCACTGTTCTGGATGTTTTTTGTTTTCTGAGTGATTTTCATACTGACTACAGATGTTGACTCCGATAGCCAGATAGACTGAAGACCTGGGCAACACCAGAGCAAGTTTCCCCTCACACTGCCCCAGAGAGACCTTAGCCAGGTGAGAGGGGAGTTCAGACCTCTCAACCCTTCTGTTGAGACTGGCACTAATAGGTCCCTTGCTGGCAGCTGTGATGGTGGTTGTTTTCATTGGCTCTGCTAAGAATGTAAGAGTTATTCCCAATCTGGTAGACAAGTGCTTCAGCCACATGCATCTTAAGATACACAATGCTGCTGTGCATAGCACAAACATCTGTGAAGGGCACATGAACAACAAACAACTTTTCTAAGCCCCAAAATCGTTTCCTCATCCCACTTAGACAAAAGCTCTCACTGAAAAAACTGAAAGCCGAAAAAACAGTTTTTAAAAGGACAGTTGATTGGTGCAGGAGAAAGATTCTGTTGCCTGCATTTGTTACACATTTAACAGCTTGAAAATGCACAAGTCGTTCATGAAAGAAGAGAAATACTTCCCCAAGTGAAGCCTCCCTCTGCACAGCAGATTTTAGGTTGTTCTAAAAGATACCTCCGGTCTGAGAAGTTTACACCACAGGAAAACCAAGTCTAAACATTTATACCCCTTTCACCAGGCAATGCTGGTAGGCTCAGGAACTTCTGGATAACAGCAGCATTTCTAGTCTTACTAGAACCACTCTCACATAAGGGGAAAAAATCAAGAGGCAACTATAACCACCAAGAGTACTCAATCAAACAAACCATACTACAAACAAAGATTCCTAGTCTGCCTGCTGGCCGCTGTGTCATACTTTAAAGAGAAGTTTCATTCACCTTTTATCTTGTACAAGGATAGCACTACCCTTAGAAAGCCTTTGGGGCTTGTTTTAACCTAAGATTTAATTTCAAAAGCACCATGTAAATTCAGTGCTATGCACCAGGATTTTTTAAAAACCAGACTCCATCAAGCAATATTTCCCCTCCCACCCACCCAAGATTCTGGACCTCATGGGGCCCCCAAACCATAACCTGCTGAGAAGCCCAGCTCACACTCAGCTGCTTGTAAGTCACAGGGTACTCTGTCTGCAGCCTCAGGAAGATGAAATTAAAAGCTAACATTCAGGAGGTTAACTCAGCAACCATAAAGGCTAGAACATTTGTTATATTAAAATGAAAGGTCAAATTCTGTTAAAAATGATAGTTTAGCACCCATCTGCCACTAGCAATTAATAAAGTAGTCTCCTCGAGCCCTGCCTATAACAATGCAGCAACACTTCTAGTGCCACTATCCAATTAAATGGATATAATGCAACATTTAAATATTGTGTGTCATTCTGTTCTGACTTGAACCATCTTCGCTCTCTATTTAAATATATTCCTGCTCCAATCTACTGTCAGCTGCAAAATACATATTTAATACAATCTAAAAGCATTTTTCTGCAGATGTATGTGCTTCAAGGCAGGAATTATCTTCATTTTTGCCCATTGTCGGTGATAGACGGTCAAAAAATAAACAGTACTGTACTACAAAATGTAAGTTAACCAATTACCCAAGCAGCTCATATGTTGTTACAGATAAACACAGGAACATATGTAATGTATCAGAGAAAACCTCTGGACTGTCAAGTCCAGTATTCTGGCTCTGGCTGTGGCCAATACCCAATATTTCCAAGGACTCTAAGCAAACCTAGAAATCTTCCTTGCCAGCTGTACTTATACATGAGAGAAATCGCTTCCTGACACTGAAGTACAAGATTTCATTACCCTTATCTTAAACAGATAATGCTGTTATAAGGCCTAGGAGAGTTGGTAAGTATTACTATTATGTCAAAATAATCCTACCTCCTTATAAATTCAGCTACATGCTATACCCCTTCCCTCCTATGGAAATGAATTTCACAGGCTGACTCGACTCGACACTGTGTGAAGTAGTATTTCACATTCTCTTTTTAAAAAGAAGGTGGGGAGCAGTATGTTGCACCTCAGTTATTTTTATGGAAGTTGTAAGAGTCATAGGGAACATTCTGTCTAGTCTTTAACATGCCAATACAGCTAGAGATTACTGACCCCAGTTAATTGCTCTGGGGTTATTTGCTCTCACACACCTTGGCAATCAAAAAGATGTCAAATCTACAGAGTAAAAACAGCACCGCATTTAGAGATTAGGGCACAAACACAGAGAACACCTCCTGTCTTGTCTAGCACTATCATCCATACCTACCACAGCTACTCAGCAGATTTATACTTTAGTAAGTCACTGGAGAGGTGCCAAGCGTTAATCACTGTGGTAGATGCAGAATGGTTGTGAACAAGCTTCAGATAAGTGCCAGAGAGCCTCTGAATGCCAGGGTGGGAGCTGGAATCTGTCCTCCACTCCTGTTACCTTGACCGGTCCCAATGGAAGGATTCTGCACTTCTGCTAGTCCAGCTGTCACAGCAAAAAACGCGGCGTAAAACCAAGAACCAGGGACATTGCTAGGGCAGAGTCACTAACCGAGCACTGCGAGAGGGGAACCTGGCAGGGGTTAGGCGGGCTGAGTCACAGCCATGTGCACAGGGCACGGAAGGCAGCAGCTTTACTTTGCACTACAAGGCTGAGACTCGCAAGCGAGTGGGAAGTTCAGCGACTCCCTAGCGCACACCCCACCCCACCCCACCCCCGTCCAAGAGCCACAAACGCCCCTCTGAGCAGCAGGCGGACGGGAGAGGGAGGGAGGGAGGGAGGCCGGGCCGGGAGAACTACCTGTGCCAGGCGCCCCAGCCCCAAGCAGGCGGCTCGAGGTGAGCTTCCCGGCCCCACGCCAGGCAGGCGAGGAAGCCAGCGGCGCGCTCAGCAGTACCAGGGCTCCACACAAAGTGAGGCTGGATTCCCTTCTCTGGGCCGGGCGCTGGTCTGGCCAGGGGAGGAGGCAGCAGCGAGCAGCAAGCGCCGATAAGCGCCTCCGCCCTGCCGACGGGCTGCCTCGCACCCCGCGGCACGCAGCGCTGGCAGGGCCACAGCCAGGAGTGGGGTGCCCCTGGCTGGGCGCCCCCTCCCCAGCCGCTGGCGGGGTGACACGGGGGAGAGGCGCAATATTCCCACAGCTCCCTCCCGCCCCCTCTTCCCGCCCCAGCCGACTGCTCCAGTAACCCCGCTCCCCCCGCGCAGGGCTCACCCAGCAGCAGCAGCAGCAGCAGCAGCAGAGGGGCGCGCTCCCCGCGCAGTGCCCCATGCTGGCCGGGCTGCGTGCGGGGCGCACGATGCTGCTCCGAGCCGGAGCCCCCGCCCCGCGCCAGGAAGGTGCCGGACCCGCCGCCGCCGCCCCGGGAGAGCCGCGCACCAGCAACCCCGGCGCCTGCCCGCTCGCTGCCCTGGCTGGGAGCCGCCCGGCCGCGCGGCGCAGCCAACCACAGACACAAACTTTGCCAGCCCCCGCCTCGTTCCCCCTCCCGCAGGTACCGAGGGGGAGGTGCTGGGCTCCGGCCCCGCCTCCGCAAAGGGGAGGAGACAGACGGCCACCGGCCTGCCCTGCGACTGCCTGCTCACAACAGACCCCCCCCCCCCCCCCCACACACACACACGCACCCGGAGCCTGCCCTGAGGAGGGGATGTCCTGGCCAGGCAGGAGATTCCCAGCCTGGGATCATCCCTGCCGAGGGAGATGCCCAGGTCACAGTGAGCGGAAGGGAAACCCTGCTCCATTGGAAGGGAAATCCCCCCTCTGCCCCACATCCTGTAACATAATGGGGGGATCTCCCATGTAAGAGACAGGCACAGAGGAGAGGGACCCCTGGGTCTCACACATGGTGTATGCACAGTGTACCTTGGTCAGTGGAAAGTACTCCTCCTCCCCCTGCTTCTTTGAAAGAGTTGTTTCCCTCCTCTTCCCAAGGTACACTCCCCTGGTGGCACCCCCTAGTCTCACAGGGGATCCCCATCCGCTCTTCTCTCACAGTACATGGCCATATCGGAAATAATTCAGGTCCCTTCCACAATACTTGAGCCACAGAAGCGTCCCCGCCAGGAACCCTCAGCTCTCTGTCGGGGCTGTCAAGAATCTGCCCCGCATAGGGGGTCAAAGGCGGAAGGGGAGGAGAGGGTTATTCCCCAACACCATACAGCACACCAAGCATTTCTCCAGGATGAGCTTCTACAATCTTTTGGGAGTCTGATAGGCAGGCTTTTGCATAGCCTAGTGCTAGCTCACTTCTTTTAAAATGTTTGTTTTGGTTTTGTTTGTATATGAAAAACCACTGATCATTTTGGATGATTGAGGAAACCTAATTGAGAAAAATTTTTCGTGGACTCTAGGTATTTTGGACACAATCTTCTGTTTCAGTTCCTTTGCCACGTTACAAGTTGTTTCTCTCTTCTAGTTTCTTGCTTTGTGTCTCCCAAACTGATTATCATTTGTTTGGTAAGAACCTACCTCTGGTTTGCAAGTTTTACAGTGCAAAGATCTCCAGGAGCCTAACTTGTTGGGGTTGCTCTTTTCTTCCAGGTGATTTGTAGACTAAATAGGTGTTTTAGGATTTGAGCATTCTTTCATTTGGTGGCAGGGTGTTTGTTTCTCTGCTCAGGAAGTTAATACCTGGGTGTTATTATAGGAATGGATTTTGTTGTAGTTTGGATTCGTTTTTAATCCTCATGCTTTGCAGTGAAAGGAGCATTTGCTGTCTTGGCGAAGATGGGTTCTTGTTAAACTGATTAGGAAGGGGAATTCTCCTGTTTCTTCCCTGCCACCAGCGTCACTTGGGTGCTTCCACACATGCAGATTTTATTTTCAGAATGGTACATGTCCAATTTCTGTCAGACTTTTAGTGCCAGTTAGAGAATTTGGTTGGCAAAGTTGGGCTCCAGACTTTGTGTCTGTGTAAGAGAATTTTTCAGTTAAATTGGACATTGCTTCATTGACATGACAAGCTAAACCAGTGCTTCAAAGTGTAAACGAGACAGAATCCGCAAACATCTGTCTGAAGAAGGGCTCTCCAGGATAGGGCTTCACAAGATGTTTAAGCTATTATCTCATGATCATCTGTCATTTCTGCCTGCTCCTGATCGCTCTGCTCTAGCTTTCCTTTCTCTCAGGGTTATTTTTTAATTTGTGGACTCCTGTAATTTGGAAAACATTGGAAAATCTCTCTACTACCACTACAGTCCTCTGTCACATTGGTTTAACAGGTGTTCCTCTCTCATGCATCAGTCCTGCAAGTACTTACCCATGTACTTAACTTTACTTGCATGTGCAGTCACACTGATTCAATGAGATTTGCCATGTGCTTAGCATTACTTTCCTGTGCCAGTATCTGCAGGATCAGAATCTCAGTTTGCATGGCACTTTGTGTCTGTTTCCATCTCTAGCTGATGAACACTGATTTGTAACTTGAATTCATAACTGCTGAATAGTTTTAAAAGTAGTTTTACTGGAGCTGTAGTTTCATTATGTCATAGGAGGCCTGAATAGCTTTTCCAAGTGAGTTAGTCTGAAGCTTCAAAAGGCATAAATTATAAGGCCCAGATGCAATGGCCCAATTCAGAACTGCCCTATCCCTTGTGTAGTCACATACACCAGTGCAAAGGAAGTGAAAACAGTACCATTCTGATATTACGATATTGCATTCACATTGCATAGGTGTAAAAGACTGCACCAGGTGCAAAACATTGAAGATGCAGTTCCTTTAATTTTGCAGTTAGTGGGAACCCTGAATTTGGGAACTGTTTCCATGAGGTTGATAATTCATTGATGTACACATTGCAAAGAGCATGGCTGAGGTTGTTTTTCCCTGGTTTATTCTTCTTTCTTTCCTGAAAAATTGTTTGCTTGTTTATTTTTCTCTCACGTTTATGGCTATTAGCCAGGATGGGTAGGAATGGTGTCACTAGTCTCTGTCAGAGGCTGGAAATGGATGACAGGAGGGCATCAATTCATGATTTACGTCTGGCATTGGCCACTGTTGGAAGACAGGATACTGGGCTAGATTGACCTTTGGTCTGACCCAGTATGTTCTTATGATGGATTGGTACATGGATTTAATTACATCTAATTTTCCTATCTCTTTCATTTTGTAGCATCTTAAGGTTCAGTCCGGAGCGCCAGATTGATATCTACTAGGTGGTGCCCCATGCTTGCTACACTTGCCAACCCCCGCCAGAGGGTTGGGCTGGGCTGAGACCATGGCAGGGGACACCTCAGCTCCGGGATCCTCCCTCACCCCCCCCGCACACACCTTGGAGTCTCAAACAAACTCAGTCTCTACCCTCTCACACATGCGACACGGAACATTTTGGGGAGTCAAATGATAACATAAGTAAGTGTTTAGCCCTCCTGGTTGTGGAGAAAAGTTTGAAAACATGACCCGAATGCCCTCTAAAGGTTCAGGCCCAGGTCCTCCAAGGTAGGTAGGCACCTAATTCCGATTGAGGATTTGGGCCTCAGAGAGCAAAAAAAAGTCTCATGATTTGTAAGCAAGCCTCATGATTCTCTAGGGTCTGACTCATGATTTTTGAATGCATGGGGTTGGCAGTTCTGCACCTTAAGCCAAGCCCTTTGTACTCCCACGTAGCAGAAACAGCACTCATTCACCTTCAGTGACACAGGAACCCCACTATACATATGCAGACAACTCCCTCTCCCTGGAAACTCCTTTCTGTAGTAGCTCATAGAGGCAACTCAAGCAAAAAAATAAAAATGAAGGAGCTATTGCCTTCAGTAAGTGCCCACTAGTCTATTACCTCAGCATAAGCCTTTTGGAGCTCAATACTTTTTTTTTTGTCAAAATGATTTTCTAACAAAAATGCACTTACTGCAAAACTAAAATTTTCTACAGGAAAGTTTCAGTTGGGAAAATAAAAATGGCAGTTCACCAACTACCTAGCTTGAAGGGTCCTATCAATTTTACTTGCTGAGAGAAATTGACAAAAACTTTCCTGGATGATGCCTTTTTGGCTCTTACCCTCCCCCTAATGGTCTGAAGCTGCAGCAGCAGTCAGCCCATGAAAGTGATAAGAGCCTTCCAGCCAGGCAGCTCAAAAATTCTGTTCCAGAGTAGGGATGTAAGTGGGACTAGTTGACTATCCGATAAGCATAAACTTATCATAGGCAAGTAGTCACTCAACTAGTCGCTTCACTTCCGTTCCTTGCTGCCTCTATGGACAGGCAGCAAGTATGGGGGAGCAGAAGCTGGTGCTGGGGGATGAAAGAGGCATCCCTTCTGCTATGCTTCTGCCTTTGAAATGTACAAGAGCTGCCATGGGTCCCATGGGCAGCTCTTGTACATTTCAAAGGGAGAGGTGCAGTGGGATAGCAGGTGCCCCCTTATCGATTAATTGAGTAGTCGATGGAAATTCCATCGACTACTCAATTAGTTGATTAATCAAAATTTAACATCCCTATTCCAAAGTCCTTTCAAAATGCAATTTTTCTTGAAAGCAACTTGTGAAAAAGGTCATGTTTTGGGTGGGCTTTTTTATTTGTTTGTTTGAAGCATTTTGCTCTAGTTTAGGGTGACTTAAAAAAAAAAAGCTACTCATCACCTAAGCACGGTAGGGCCAAGTCTTAGTTAGCACAGACCTCTGTGGCAAATCCAGGGTTCTGTAGGAAGTAGAGATAGCAATTTATTAGTTGCCACTCTTCACACAGACTCCATACTGAACAGTGCCCTAGCATTGTACAAGTAGACATTACAGGTAGAAGTGTTGTCTTGGTCTTGACCATGTATGATCATTAAAGATTCTTTGGCATTTTTCTCATTAAAATGTGCTGAGCACCTGTAGCTTACATTGAGTTCAATGCGGTGTGTGACGATTCGGCACTTTTAAGTCAGGCCACCTTTATTTAAGTGTCTACACATGGATTCAGCAGTATACACATTAAAACATGAGTCCCTGAAGTTAGACTCCTAAATAAAGTGTCGGCATAATAGCTAGAGTCATGCAGTTTACAGAGACACCTAACAAGATACTAACCAGGCCTGTATGCAAGGGCTGTGAAGGGTACGAAAGCATCCACCCATGGTCCCCCAAGTAAGCATGCTCCATCCGGCCAGGGGAAAGCACTGGTGCACTGCCTGAGCCTCCCTCTCCCATGCTCTGGTCGGCCAGGGGAAGGCTGGGGCTGATTTCCCCACTTACTTGGGGGGACCATGGAGGGTACATTCATACCCTTGCAGTCCACATTTACAAAAAAGTGCACACACACACCAGCAATTCTGCTAACTATTGCCTCTGCTAACTATTGCCTCCATTTTACTGTGCTGGGAACCTAAAAGGCATCTTGTCTGACCCAGGGGGTGTGGGAAGCTATGGGGGGGGGGGCGGGAAAAATAAGGAGCATTGGGCATTTCCTGCCTCAGAAGAAAATGAAGCGCTTTTAGGCTGAATTCTGTAGATCAGAGATCCTGTTGCAAAGCCTGGTCCGGAGATCAGCATTGTGAGGATCTTCCCTCTGTGCTGAGGCCAGAGGAGAGGATGCCAAGGAGAGCTTTATGGTTTAACCAAGGAAAACTTGGCAGCTTTGATGGAGTTTTGATATTTGCTTTTCAGTTTCTTTTAAATTGAATTTTTTTCAGGCATATACTATAGCAGGGATGGCCAACCCATTTAACAAAGAAAGCCGAAACAGCGGCAGAAAAAATGCAAAGGCTGCATCAGAATTGTCGAGCAAAAAAAAAAAAAGGAGTCTGCCCTTAGGCTTTTTGGTCAATGGCCGCCATCTTGGGCGCTATTTTGAATCGCTGCTCTGGTGAGCACAGGGGAGCCAGGGGCTAGGGAGAGCCGGGGGCTGGAGCCATTGAGGGGGGAGGGGCAGGAGCGGCTTCACAAGCCGCACTTATGGGGGAGAAGAGCTGCATGTGGCTCACAAGCCACGGGTTGGCCACCCCTGAAGGATGCAAATGAATGCAAAATAAAAACAAGATAAAGGTTCGCATGCAGCATGGCAAAACAAAACCTTCACTTTTCACATCACTCTAGCAGCAACCCAGAGAGTTTGGCACTTAAATAATAACAGCATACCAGGCAACCAGTGTACACAATACACTTCCATTCTTTCTAGGTGTCTCTTCATGCATCAGCATTTCTTGCTCATTGAAATTTGGTGCCTCTCTCTCTCTATTTTGCTTCCACATTGGGTCACCAATTATCTAGTTACCAAGCCAGCAGGAAAAAAGGGTCAGGAATTGCAGATGCCTCAGTCTTCACTGCCAGAGGGCATTTGATAATAGGCTTCTGCAGACTGCCCTGCAAATCCATCAGTCACCATGCCGTTCTTGAGTGCTTGCATAAGGACTCATTAATTCCAAAGTCTGACATTTTGCTCTTGACCTTGCAGCTGTTTTGGGTATCTATGATGGAGCAGCCTGGTCAACTCTTCCAAACACTTCTGGGGAGAAACTTGGCGAATTTTCAGGATGGCAGCTTATATGATCAGTTCTCATTAGGGAACCATATCTGTTATCAGTCCTTCCCATTAACCTTTTGCTAAGGAATTCTGCAGAACTTTATGATATTGCCCAGTGTAGCTATGCCTTTGTAACTCTTGTATAATGTTCACTCCAACAACGGGCTTTGAATGCGGCCATTTGACGGAACAATAAGTATGTCCGGTGACCCAGAGAGTCTAAAAAGCCAAATTATTAAGCACAAAAAGGACGGCGCATTATCAGACGATGAAATAACTGTAAGTGTCCTTGGCAGAGAGGGAAGTGCCCACCCTATGATCTGCACCAGTTGCCAGTAAGAAAATAGATTAATTTCGAGGTTTTGTACTTGGCACAGAAAAGCCTTAATAATGTATGCTCATTGTTAACTGAGCAACCAGCTCTGCCTGTGGCCCTCATACACCAAAGCAGAATTTAGCTGTAAGAGAGACTGATGTGATAGAAATCGTCTCAAAGAGATGCACATGCCCTCGGCATCAAAATTAATATCACTGTAGAGTGGTTAGCAGACCTCAAGCCAAGTGGGTGACTTGTTTTATCAGTGAAGGTGATTGGCCTGTAGAAAGAAAATGAATAAATTATGTTAGCATTGTTTTAAACGAGCCCCTTCGCGAGGCTTTGACCAGTTTGGAGCGTATCACAAAAGCTATACAGTGATGAGACGTGCACACACAGACTACAGAATCATTATCCCTTTATATTGTTTTTGGGGCTTCATTCAATTCATGAAGTTACATGTACAAATAGAGAGAAGAATCAGACCTAAGATTTCTCTCAAGCCTTGGAACATACAGGAACTTTTGGCTACTATCCCATGTTCTCTTGCAATTCATACCCCCAGGGAGGTTCTCAGGCTGTGGGATCTTTAGGCTGGCCTTCTGTGCCTCTAACCCAGGGTAAGCAAACTTTTAGGCCTGTGGGCCACATCTCAGCATGGAAATTGCATGGAGGGCCATGAGTGCTTACAACATTGGGGGTTGGAGTGCAGGAGGGGGTGAGGGCTCTGACTGGGGGTGCCAACTTTAGGGTAGGGTCAGAAATAAGGAGTTCAGAGTGTGGGAGGGCGCTCCGGAATGGAACCAAGGGGCTTGAAGGGCACAAGAGGTCTCCTGGGTGGGGTAGGAGATCGGGCTGCTCAGGAAGGATGAAGCTCCACCTGAGGGTGCAAGCCCTGGTGTCAGGAGATGAGACGTTTGGGGGTGAAAGAGGGAGCACTGGACTGGAATCAAAGGGCTTGGAGGGCAGGATGGGGATTAAGGCTGGGTAGGAGGTTGGGGCATGGGAATGCTCGGGGGTGCAGGAAGCAGTAATCCACCCCTGCTCCAGCTCCCACCCAGAAAGGGGTCATGTGGCTCTGCATGCTGCTCCATCCACAGGTACCGCCCCGTAGCTCCCATTGGCCAGCACTTGGGGCAAGGGCAGTGTGCGGACCCGCCTGGTTGCTCCTGATTCCAGGAGCTGTGCAGAGCAGGGAAAGCCAAGCCCCTGACCCCCGCTCCCTAGCTGGGAGCATTGGAGTGGAACCTGCTCCCAACTCTCCCCCCCCCCCCCGGCAGAAGCATGAGGGCTGGATTAAAGGTTCAGGGGCTGGATGCCACCCATAGTCATAGGCTGCCCATCTCTGCTCTATCCAGTACAAAAGTGAGGCTCTGGAATACAGAATCTATCTGGGAAGGGGGATAGTGAGCAATGTATTTGCCACAGGGATGGGATGGGGAGCAAAAGGGTCTCCTTTCCAAGAATTTTAACTGGAAGCTTGTCGAATAATGAGATGGAAGGGGTTGGCATCTTAAACCAATCAGAACTTGTCATGGGGGGAGCGGGACAGCTGGGCAGCCCCTGGGACAAGGGATGTAGGTTTGTTACTGGGGGGTTGGTTGCTGTGAGTCAGAAACAATTTCTGTCATGGATGAAAGCCTTTGGGGAACTAGTTGTACTCTACACAAAGTCATGGGACAGGTCCAAGTTATCAGCAACAGAGACTCTTCTCCCTTCTTGGAGTAAAGTTTGATCAGACATGGCCAATGTCGAGAGGAAGATGTAGGCCTTTTCTTTCAGCAGGGCTTTCCCAGCCAGCACATGTAAGGGCTCCTCGCTTTCTCTTAGCAGACAGTAAACAGTGCTGTGCTTGTTGAAGTGGAAGGAGGAGATTCTGCCTGGGAAGATTTGCTTACCATGGTGTCCAATCAGTTCTGCTACTGCTATAGTGAACTAGACACACTCAACGGGCCAATAGCCCCATGTGGCTAGCGTGTTGGACACCACGGCTTTAAGGCATGCCCAGATAATGACTGTCCCAGGCTATAAACAAAACAAAGACAAAGGAGCTGTTGCAACTACATGTTTGAATCTGGAAGTGAGAAAATAGAGATAATTTCTGTTTCCATGGCCATGAGAATATTTATCATAAATAAAACAGAGGCTTGGCAGTTGGAAAAGGTATTCCAATACCTAGAATAAAGGTCTGGTAATGATGGCAATTCACAAATGAGATCACTGGATAGAGGAGTTTAATTCCAAAGGTTAAAACTCCTTCCCCCGCTCTTGGCTACAGGCCTCTTTTCAGGCCCTCCTCTTCTTCACTCAGAACAGCCTCCCTCTCCCTACACTTTGTCTTCTTACAAGTACTTCCTCATAACCAACTTGTTTTGAGAGGCTTTCCTACATTAATCTTTTCTGTGATGGCATACCTGCACCTTTTCAGCCCTGAACAGCTGTCCCTGGGCAGGATTTGTCTGAATTAGACTATATGTTATGTGGTGCAAGGGCCTGCCCATTTATATTGTCTGTAAACCACCACATCCCCTTTGAATAACTGTGTAGCTCAGCTGGACTAACAGGGCACAGGAAAGGCAGAATTCCTGTGTCATCTAGTTGGTTCTACTGAAATTCCATCCATCACAAATCAAGAAGCGGGTTATCAAGTTACACAGATGCTTCGTCAGAACAATTAAAAGAAAAGCCCAGGCTGGACAAAACACAGTCCCACAAACTTTTTAGATCTCAGGGAGCTTGTGTTAATTAGTTAATATCTAATCTTCTTAGACTATACCTGTCATCAAGGTATCTGAACATCTTAGATATCTTTTAAAGCCAACACAAACAAATCTCTGTATCTTGCTTTCTTTCCTCCTCCCTCTTCCTCCCCCCTGGACTGGGAAGTTATTCTTGTAGTTTTGGTTTCATTATTTGTGTGTGGGAGTTCTACTATTGATTTTATTTTTATTGCTGTGAAATCACACAAAGCTTCATGAATGAAGCTGACAAAATACAGTAAGTTATTTTTCATACAGTAATGTAAAAAATACACTTCATCCAGTAAGGAATGAAACAAGAAACAAGAAAAAAAGTGAAAATAAAGGGAAGGAATAAATCAATCAACTTTTCTCTTGAGGGAGCAGTCTAGTTTCCAATCTTTTTTGTTAAAATCATTTGACAGAGAACACCACGCGTGCACAAATAGGCACACCTTCTCAGACGAGAGCAGTGCTGATCTGCACAAAGTCACAAGGTTCCAGGCCTGTTGGACACATTCCAATATGGAGAAAGAATCACAATTTTTCCATTGTTTACAAATGATCGGCCAGTAGCAAACGCTGTTAACCCCAAGTTCTCTCTGTCACAATCGTTAGAGTTCGAATACCCAAACATACAAGATTCTGGAGTGATTGGGCACTAAAGAGCCAGTGCTTTCTTTCAATTTACCACAAACCAAGCAGTCCATCTGAACGTAATTTTGGACAGGACCAGAGAACATGAAGTAGGGTCCCTGTTGACTGCAATGCCTACAACATCTGTCAAAAAGGTGACTTGCTAACTTCACCATTTTCACTCCTATTGGGCTGAAACTGAACATGTGTGTATGAAAAGCACTCTGGTGTCCTACATCTCCTGCTTGAAAGGGTAATGGGAGGGTGGTTTTTTGGTTTTGGTTTCTTTTGTTTTTGTTATCTAAAGAAAAGTACAGGTTGGATCTCCCTGGTCTGGCACCCTTGGCACCTGCCTGGTCCCAGATCAGGGATTTTACCAGACCAGGGGAGGTCATTTCTGGCCCCTCTGCTGCCAGACCCACCCCCTGCCTTGCCCAACCAGCTCCCCCAGAGCAGCCCAGCTGGGTCACACATTGGGTTTCTGCCTCCTTTGCTCTCTTCTCCCTGTGCAGCCCAACTGAGCTACGAACCAGCCTTCCCGGCTCCTCCCCACCCAGCACAGCTGAGCCTTGTGCTGGGCTTCCTGGCGGAACCCCAAGCAGCCCACCTGAGCTGCACACCAGGTTCCTGCCCCCTCCCCCATGCATAGGGCCGAGTTCCTGGCAGTCCCCTCTCCCACCAAGCGCACCGGGATTCTCTGGCTATGTCCACACAGCAGCGTTATTTCAGAATAACTGATGTTATTCTGAAATAACAAAGCGTGTCTACACTGCAAGCCATTATTTCAAAATAATGACGTGCTGGAGGATTTCTTATTCTGACTCCTGTAATCCTCATTTTACGAGGAGTAAGGGAAGTTGAAAGAAGAGTGTTCTTCCTTCGACTTCCTGCTGGGTAGACAGTGCCCAAAGCCAAATTAAGCTATTTAGACTTAAGTTACGCAATTGACATAGCTCAAGTTGCGTAACTTGATTTGACTTTAGCCCTGCTGTGTAGATATACCCTCTGATCCTGGAACATCTGTGGTTCTTCCAGATTACAGATATTGCTGGAGCAGAGAGTCCTGGTCTATAGAGGTGCAACCTGTATTATTTTGGCAAGGTTACCCAGGGAAAGTTAGATTGAAGAAATGGGTTTTGCTTTTAGTACTGAACACACTGAGGTTTATGGATGCCAAGCTGTGTAGAGTAATTCATAACCATGAGTGCCAGCTTGTCAAAGGAACAGGGCACAAACCCCAGACTGGCTGTATATTCTATAATTAGATTTCACCAACCAAGTAACAAGTGTGAACTCCTAAAGCACTATAACAGCTTTAACACAGTCCCCTTGGGCGCTCCATTCCATTTTGCCACCATGGCAAGCCTGCCTTTGTGATAGGTGATCCTTTACACCAAAAATCACAACAATAATCACCTTACTCCCAGTCCCAAAGGACCAGTCATTTACCACAGGTCACTTGTACCTTAGCTCTCTCACCAAAGGCAACGTTTATAGCAAATCTGGTAAAAAAACTAACTACAGATTTATTAACTAGGAAAAAGAACTGAGTTGTTCACAAGCTTATAGCAGGTAAACCTAGGACTGTCCGAGGTTTCAAAAAGTAATAGAAGCTGCTGTCATGTGCAAGCTCTATATGTTCTTTGTGACTAACCCGAGCTAAATAACTTGAGGATCCCTTGCTTATACTCAGAAATATTGCCCTCTCCAAATTCCAAGCAGTATAGGGATAATTTTGTTGAACCATGATTTTTATCCCTTTCCCTCAGAACTCAACCTGATAGAACAAAGGTTTGTACATATTTCCTCTTCCTAGGTGGTGGTGGTGAGGGAACAATCTTGAAAGGCTTTTATGCATTAATGTCCCACAATGGTTTGTCTGGTGTCTGTAAGTCTTTTTTTTGTTAGGCAGAAGTTGATACCTCACTTGGTAAACTTGTACTTCTATACTTAGTAATGCTTCTCTCCTGACAGTGGGGCTCTGTAGTTTTAGAGCAAACACTTTTATAGTTACAAAGCAAACACTTAAATATCACCTTATAACATACGATACAGATATAGGTGAGATTAATGCATTGGCAATTTAAAAGCATTTCATGAAGTCTAAACACACAACACAGTCTTATCACGTCACGTCTATTTTAACAATGCTAACACACAGGCAAATCAAACTGTGCACTACTCATTGTTCAGTGAGGGGCCTTGGCATTACCTGGCACCTAGTCTGTCAGCATGACAGTGGTTGTCACAGGGTGGGCTGATCCTTTGAGAGATTGGGATCAGCTTTACCTTGTGCCTTGTCATGAAGCTACAGGTGATGTGTTTGGACCTGTCATGGGCTTGGTCAGGTGACCTGGCGTATCATGATGATAACCCATGGGCAGGGCTTCCTAGAAGGGGGAGCTTGCTCCATCAGAAAGAGGGAGATCCAAAATTAGGAAGAGTTTGGGGAAGGACTCACCAGGAAAAAAAAACAACCTTTCAAGTGGGCCTAGGCTTCCCTGCTTAGAGTGATCTAGGGATCAAAGAGCAAGCATGCTGGGTGTGAAGCCCAAATATAAGGGTAACCAAGGAGAGAGAGACTTACGGAAGGCTCTTGCAGAGGTTCCAGAAGGGACCAAGGTCAAAGAAGGCTGGAGAAGGGACTCAGTATATCAGCAAGGTGAAAAGACCTAGCTAAAGCTACCAGAAATGAGGGACTAGAGAGGAAAACTGAATCAGAGTCCTAAGGAAATGTCACGTCGCAGGGCCTGAGTGCTTGGAAAGAACTGTTCAGCCCAGCAAAGGGCTGAAAAGATTGTGGCATGGGAGAAGACTTGTTTTGGTTTAAGGAAGTGGTAAAATGAATTCTATTTCTGGAAGTTAGTTCCACAGTCACCGGTAGGGTTGCCAGGTGTCCGGTATCCTACTGGACAGTCCAGTATTTGAGCCCTCTGCCCTGTAAAAGAAAAAAATCAGACAATACCGGACACGTGCAGTGTCCAGTATTCTCTGATTTCTCCGGCTAGGCACCGGACGGAAGCCTGACATGGGTGGCCCCACCCCCGCCAGGCTTCAGCGCAATCACAGGCTCCCAGCGGCGTTCGTAGCTCTGCCTCCCAGCTGGGAGTCCCAGCTGGGAGGCGGGACCACAATCGCCGCTGAGTGCCTCTGGTCACGTCAGAAGCCTGGAGGTGGCTGGGGGAGTGGCTGGGAGTTCCAGCCACTCCACCCGCCCCCACCATGTTTCTGTGCAATCACAGGCTCCCAGCGCCGAATGTGGCCCCGATCACCGCTTATCCCATGTTCCTTTTTGGGAGGGAGGTGGGGGGGGGGGGAGAGACCAAAAAATACTGGGTGTCTGGTATTTTTTGGGAGACCATCTGGCAACCCTAGTCACTGGCCAGTTGTGGGGAAATTCTGTCTCCCATGCACGAGACTCTCTATTGAGGTTAACATTTCCTAGCTGTCACAGGAACAACATGTTCTGTAAAAATGCTGGCAACTTCTCCTCCTCTCTGCCCTGTATAACAGGGAGATTCTTTAAAAGCCTTCTGATTGAGATCAGGCCTGTCTCAGCAAGAGCCTTGAGTAGCCATAGAAAAATTCCTGTTTGGTGGTAATCATAATGAAGGGTTCAAGGTGAATGAGGACAGTAGTAGGATAGCATCTTAGGGACAATTCTATGCTACGCCAGAGAACTTTGCCCCCCAAAAATTCCCAATGAGATCTCAGCGAACACCACACACCCAATAAAACAGCAAGTAGAAGAATTCCTTCATCAGAACTGAATATCATTGTCTAATCCATTCTAAAAGTAAGACTTTTAGAGGATTCTGAATTCTGCCTCTGCAAATTAATTCTTCCATTTGTGACACCTATACCACCAATCCCTCATGCTCCAAGGTGGGAAGCAAGCATGGTTTAGCAGGGAATTTTCAATAAATTAAATAGACCCCTTAAAATAATTTAAACTATTCTTTCTGCCTATATGACATGATAAACTGGTTTCAGAGTCTTCTACAACCTCTTGGATTTATCCACCCCCCTGTTGTGTACCTTTAGCTGAACATATTGTCAGACTGTATCAAAGAATAAAGAAAATAGTCCCTGCTCCAGAAGAGCTTGATTCTGTCAAGTAATTTGAAGAGCAACTAGGAACTTCTCAATTAATCTTTTTTGGAAAAGTTCCTAAGCAGCTGCTGATTCTTTCAGACACAAAACAGAAAAGAACTCAGAAGGAGAAACTGCAGCTGCTGCTGCTACAACAGAGAGAGCTTATTATGAAATATTGAACTCTTGGGTTTTTCCACCTTCATTTGTTTGTTTGTGTTCCTGCCTGAGTGATGAATTACCGTATATACTAGTTCATAAGCTGATTTTTTTGGGAAGCATCAGAGAGAAGGGATTGGCTTACCTATGGGTCTAGACCAAAAGTTGATGATTTTAAGCTCTATTGAATTGGATATCTAATAGATTGTTATTATAGATGAGAGGTTGGCAAACTCTGGCTCCTGACCCATCAGGGTATGCCACTGGTAGGCTAGGACTTTTTGTTTATCTGGACATCTGCAGGCACAGAACTCTACAGCTCCCAGTGACTGCACTTCACTGTTTGCAGCCAATGGGAGCTGCTGGAAGTGGTGGCCAGCACATCCTTTATCCCACAACACTTCCCACAGCTTCCAGTGGCTGGGAACAGCAAACCGCGGCCATTGGGAACTGCAGGGTTCCGTGCCTGTTGATGCTCCTGGTAAACAAATGTCCCAGCCCAGCAGCCTGCAGTAGCCTAGTAGTATTGAAAAGGTTGTGTTATTTGCCCAGCAGACGGTGCTGGGATAGTTTCTAGCTGGCACCCTTGTCTTGAGATAACATGCTATGGGCTCCAAAGAGGTCAACTGAGGTCAGTTGACTTAGGCACTTATCAAAAAGTGAGGTTCCTTAGCACATCTGAAAATGCTGATGTGTTAGAAATAAACATCCATTCATGGGTTTTTCTAATTGGACTAATTGCACTATTACCCACTTAATGCTCAGACACAGTCACTATGCAGGAGATATTTTGAAACAAAGAGGAAGGAAGCACAGGACAACGGGAAGTTATAAGCATTTTTAATCTATATTTTTCAACATATCTAAACAATTTGATCAAATTATGGACTAATCACTTATTATATTACAGCTTTTAAATCTACAATTTTAGACAAAAAATTACCAAGTAAAGCACCGTAGGGGTTCTTTGTTTATTTTTAACAGTTCTGACATCTTAAGAAATGATCAAGGGCATGGTCATCTCTCAAATCCCCAAAGCATTCTCAGATTCAAGTGTGGTTACAGCCAGCAAAGCGACTTTGCAAAATAATGGCCTTTCCTTATTTGGCATTGCTGTTCATGGTGTGTTTTGGAATCACAATTGCTCAGAGACATAAGATGAGTTTCATACTGACCTAACATGTTTTAATTCCTTGTGGCTCCACATAGCAAGCACTTATTAAAAAAAACATGACTTCAGTCTTGTGCAACAAAATTGTCAGCTACATTCCAACAACAGAATCTCTGTTTCATGCACAGTCTGGAAGAGATAGAAAGAGCCCAGCTGGATTAGAATGTGCAGCTTTGCCAGTTACACAAATTAGCTTGGATTGTTGTTTTTCCTGGGCACAAAAAGCAGAAGACAATGGGCCAGCTCCTTAGCTAGTTTCAATCCTTGGCTTCCAGGGAACTAGGGATGTAAAATCCCAGTTAATCATTTAAACCTCATGCTCCAATCCCTCCCCCCACACGTGGGGCAGCTGGATCCTGCTCCCACCCCAGACTCCTTCTAGGAGGGGCAGCTCCTGACCCCTGCAGGGCTGGAGCAGGCCTCCTCCTATGGCAGGTCATGGGTGGAGGGCTACCCCCTGGCTATGGGTTAATCAGTACCCGGTAAGCATCACCTGGTAAGGTTACCCATCCATATCTTTACAGGGAACTAATTCATACTAACTGACAATCTGGCCCATATTTTCAGATGAAGGAAACTCACAAGCAAACAAAGAACAAATATGAAGCCTCAAAACAAGAAAGTGAATTTAATAATGCTACATCTTTTGAACTGAACACAAAATAGAAGCTGCCCTTGCAGCCAGGCAGATTCCTTAGAAACATGAAGACATAACAGGGGGGTAGATCAGATAGCTATCAAATACCATATATTTGATCCGCAAATTAAGTAAAATAATGTAAACCTGGAAGTTCAGGATGCTATTTTGACAGAGCTTTTTTCTTATTTCTCACTGCACTTGGGATTTCATTCTGCTGCCACTGACATGGGTGCCAAGTTTCCCAATAGGGAACAGCATCTAACTCTTTATGCAACTCCACAGTAGAGTCCAACAATCCATATTTCTCTTTTGTAGGTTATAGCACCTGAGCCAATGCCCACTGAAGTCAACAGGAGTCTTTTCATGAACTTCAAAGGGCATTGGCTCAAGCCCTAATTTGTCATTAGATCCTTTTGAGTTACAGTCATATTGTGTGTAGAAGGAGGTGGACTGCCTCAGGTGATATATTTTTCTGTCACTGCTTGCTTAGTCAGACCAAGGATGATGATGATGACGAATGTTACTGATATCACTTTCTCTATGCTGGGAGGCTGCCAGGTATTATGCGGTTTGAAGAAAAGTGAATTTTCTTCCTGCCTTGTGAAAATTGCAAAGGAAAGAATATTTGTAATTTCTCCCTGGTGTCTGCTCAACTAAAAACAGCCCCTCACCCTTTTGGTTTGTTATCAGATTGTGTCTTTTCTGCTCTAATTTTAGATGATACACTCAAGTGAATTTTACAGTGTTTTTAATTCCAGTTGATAGCAGCTCTGCACTTAGCCATCTTGCTGGAAATTGTGATGCTGATAGAGGGCAAGCACTATCAAGCAGGCTGGGGACCAGAGCTCCAACTTGCTCCGAGAGACTGTCTTAACAGTCACAAGAAAGGTTTTCATAAGAGGGGACTGTGGTCAAATAGTCTGTGCACAGAAGGTAGAACCAGAAACTCCTAAAGTCTAATTCCAGCTCCCATTAACTCCTGTGGCCTCCATGGCCAAGTCATAGAGCCCCCTCCAATCCCTCCTCCCCCCCAAAAAAACCCTCAGGTGCAGCCACTGATTTTAGCATCTCTGTTTTCTGGATTCCTTAGTTGAGACATATAAGTCCTGATTTTCAATGGCAGCTGAGGGAGGGAAGAAGGAAACAGAGACTAGGAGTTGTGGTGAGAGAAGGGATTGGGGATGGCTTGGCAAACAGTCTGAGAACATCTAAGGAGGGGAAAGGGGAAACAGATCATCCAAGATGCAGGGAGATAACTGACACTAGCTGAGCAAAGAGACTGTGACAAAGAACTAAGGCAGGGGGAGGGAAGGAGAAAGAAGAGATGAGATTGGAGGAGGATCCTGGGAAGGGAAATTGAGACAGGGAGCCAGTCAGGATAGGAAGTGGAGAAAGGAGAAAGAAGCCACTGGAGGCCAGGTTCAGGGAGAGACCCATCAGATAGGGAGTCATGGGAACAGACTGGGGAAACTGGGACTGGGATGAGAAGCCTGAGAAATGGAAGCTATGACTGGATATGTGAGGAGAATGAAACTGGGACAAGGACAGATGCGGGGAGGCAGAGCAGAAGGGGTTACACGTGAAGGAAATGGGTGGAAGATTCTATTCCTAATGCATCATATTCACCTCCAGAGTCTGGAATGTAACCCATAGTACTGGAGTGAGTTTGGGTGCTGGCTCTGAACTGGGGCAGGTGGCTGGGATGCAGGAAGATGTGAGGAGTCAGTGTTTCTCTCAGGCAGCTCCTGAAAACAACTGCCACAACCTTCTGGCAGCAACTCCTAGGTGGGGGGTAAGGCCAGGGGGCCAGCACCCCTGCAGCTCTTGTTGATCACAGTTCCCAGCCTATGGGAGCTGCAGAGTCAACATTCAGGACAGGGACAACTCATGGAGACACTCTCCAGGGGCCATAGGGATGGTGCCAGCTGCTTCCAGGACTGGTGCAGAGGCCTGCCTTAGCCTCACTGAGGTGCCAGAAGTGGCAGCTGGGGGCTCCCCGAGTGCTTTTAAATACCCCAACCCTTGGGCAGTCACACACCCCCCCTTCCCTTTGTCAGCAGGCCTGCTTGGATTTGGTTTTTCAGCTTCGGTTACTTAAAACACACACACACACACACACATTAAAAGAACATCATTCAGGTTGTAAAGTCAAGCACTCAAAAGTTAGAACATTCCAGAACTGAATGCCTATGCAGTCTTAATTCAGCTCCCATGTGCATATGCATTATGGTCCTCTCTGTAATTACATGATCACATGCTATTTTTTTCCATAAAACCTGTCTCCTTCAGTGCACAAGATGGACAATGTTCAGTAGTTTATTTGATCCTCATTGTTTGATATGTTGTGCCGGACCTTGTTTCCTGCACACTATTTCTGCCCTGGAAACAGCATTACAGGTTTCCACATGGATTTGTGCTCATCACTATAGTGTCTGAATACTTTCCAGACTTAAATTAATGTCCACAATATCCCTGTGAGGTTGGGGAAAGGGCGTGATATTATTCCCATTTTACAGCTGGTTAACTAAAGAACAGAGGTCATAAAGCCCAAAGTGTCCACTAACTTTGAGTGCCCAATTTAAGACACCCTGGACCTAATTTTTCAGTGTATTTAAAATTACATGTTTTCAAAGCTCATCTCCCAGTGATTTCAGTTGCAGCTATGAATTCTGAGCACTTCTACAAATCAGATCCCAGGGCCTCTAAGGCTACGGCTACACTGTAGCCTTCTTGTGGAAAAACTTATGCAAATGAAGCACAGCGTGGAATATCGCCACGCTTCATTTGCATAATTAATTAGCAGCCGCTTTTGTGCAAAAAGGAACTGTGTAGATGGCTCCTTTTTGCGTAAAAACCCCCTCTTGCGCAAGAGCCATTCTTCTTCATTTTTTCAGGAAGAACAGCTCTTGCGCAAGAGGGGTTTTTTGCGCAAAAAAGAGACGTCTACACGGCTTCTTTTTGCGCAAAAGCCTCTTGCGTAACAATGGCTGCTAATTAATTATGCAAATGAAGCGCGGTGATATTAATTTGCATAAGCTTTTCCTCAAGAAGGCTATAGTGTAGCCGTAGAAACTGAGCATCCAGTTTCTGAGGAAACTGAGGAACACACAATAAGTGACCACCTTGCAAGAAGTTTGTTTTAAGAGACCTGTTCAGCATTACTCAGGAATTTTGTGGCAAAGGCAGGGATAGACTCCAATTCTCCAGGGCAGCATTCAGCTGCCTTAGCCATGAGATGGTCCTTTCTTTTCTGGCAATGCTCTGCCTCATTCACTGCACACCTTCCAATCTCCTTGCACTTCCTGATTTTCACACACCCTATTAATTGCACCACAAAGTTGCAAGATCTTCTCCTCAACCTCCTCCTGCTGGTTCGTTCTGGCCAAAACAGACATCAATCACACCAGGAGGAGGAAGCTACACAGGGATGTGGCTCTGTAGTTGTAGGGCCCATTTCTGTTCTCTTGTTCAATCACATCTCCAGAAAGATTCCTCTGGGTGGCATCCACTGACTCTTTAGAACAGTGTTTCTCAAAATGTTTGACCGGGCTCAATGCAAATCTTGCCAAGGACCACTAGTTGCTCATGGAAACTCGCTGTTAATTACATAATTACATCCAAGCCATATTGCTAGTGCTGCAGCTAGGGAGAATGGTTTAATTTAACCAGTAAGAAAGGAAATATTAATTTAAATTATTAAACAGATTTAAGCGCTTTAACTTTCTCATGTTAGTTTATCAGATTCATTTTAAACAAAGTATAAACACTGCCTGGAGCACACTGCACTGGCCCCAAGGCAGCTCTCAGTGCTTCCCAGAGCACACCATGTCCCTCCTGCGCCCCAGCCTTTAGCATTGCTTGGAGTGCATGGCACTCCAGTGCTGATTTAAAAGGCTCACGGCTCCAGCCACCACTGTTGCCGCAATAGCACCAACAGTGACCAGAGCCCCAGGCCCCTTTGACTTGCCAGCCCCTGGGACAATTACCCCTTTTGCCCACCCACTTGACTTGGCAACCCTACCAACATCCTTTTCAATGTAGTTGTGTGTGTGTGTAATAGTGTTACTGTGTTGCGCATCTTTGTTAAAGAACTCCAGAGGGGTGCTTTGGAAAGGGAGAATGAGTCCCTGTTCTGCTACAGATTTCCTGTGTGACCTTGATCAAATCACTTTGTCTGTCTATGCCTCAGTTTCCCAACTGTAAAATGAGGATAATAGCACTTCCTTGTCACACAGAGGCCCTGGGAGGACATATACGTTAAACCATGAGAGGTACTCAGGGACCACAGAAGGGCGATAGATAGCTTTGTTGTCTATCAAACAGAGGGCAGGATAAAGCACTTATTTTCATATTTTAAATCAATTTCAAAACTTCTAATTCTTCCTGCAAAACATTGAGCTCAGCCTGAAACAACTGATTGGCAGTTGGAGCTCCTTTGATGGCAGCGCCATCACAACTGGGCTCACTTTCTATCAAGTTGGTCATCCTAGCACTATGCAGAGATGTGTCAATTGGAATCTTCAGCTGAAAAACAGCTATATCGATTTCACAGTATGTTGGCAGAGCCTCATCCACTTTATTCAATGACCCTGTTCAAACTGCTATGCTGAACAAAATGGGGGCAATTTTCCCGTCCATGAGCCAGCTATTCACATCACTAATAGCAATATTGCTGAACAGCAGCTTTTACAAGCTCTTCCTTTTTGGGCTCATTGTGTTTCTGGATCCAAAATTGCGATGCAAAGCAACTAAGGGTGGAGGCCTGTGTTTTGCTAACACTTTGAAAGACATTACCATCTGCAGCATGATTCAGATCAATGGTTTAGTGAAAGCCCGTTGGCAGGGAGACATTCTCTATATTAATTTTTTAGAAGTTCTGATGTTTCTAAAAGGATGTTTTGTCTTCCATCTGCCTCTTTTGCTCTTTTCTTATGTTCCTGTGGGAAGGGCTTGTCAGATCACACAAATGCCTCCTTAGCATGTCTGGACAGGTTAAGAAATACAGTTTCAGTCAGCAAGAAACATGGCACACAACCGAGATGGAGGAACACAGAGATCCTTCCCCACTGTCTCTCCGAACTGAACTGCCTGCAAACTGCACACCACAAAACACACCGTAAGCATCCTGTGCAATGATACTGTGAGGGAGCCAGCCTTAAACTGCCCTTCTTGCAGCACTGGAGAAAGGAAACACAGTTTTAATGATGCCTAAGCTTTGTCCAGCAAAAGCAGAGGGGGGAGAAAAAAAAAAACCTTTGGCAGCTTCCCAAGAGCCTGTGAGACACAGCTAATTTGCATACATTGGAATAAATTGTAGCCGCCACTAATTTTAATACAATGTATGGCTGATAGAGACTAGAGGCCCCAGCATACCAACTCTCCCTTTTCACTCTGCAAGCAGCCACAATACCATCATTATTCCTTTGTCCTGAGATCATTGTGCTCAGAGCCCCACCGCAGCACTGTTGTGTTAGGAGCTGCACAACCATGTAAGAGGTAGTCTCTGCTCCAAAGAGCTTGCGATCTAATGCAATATTCAACACATACTCTATTTTAAAAACAAATCAGAGAATTTAAAGATGGTAAATATCTATTACATTAGCCCTGCCTGCTGTTCCCTGGTATAACATATTTTTATATAATGAAAAAAAGAATATTTTAATAGCACTCATACCAGAGTATGCAGGGAGGTTTCTTCTTACTAATCATCTAGTTAAAACTGAAGTCCCCATGACCTGTGGTCACTAAAGCTTCCATAGCACCTTTTGTTACAGGGTCACCATCCTGAGTACTACCTGCTCAAGCATTCCCCCAGTAAAATAGAAGAGATATTTGTAATTGGAAATACTGGTTAGAATAAATATCACCACCACCACCACCTCCTACCCTGAGAAGTCACCAATGTTATAATCAATGAGCATTCTAATAAATCACAATGGTTTTCAAAGTATCTTGCAAATTGTTACAAAACCTCATGACCAGTCATACTGAAAGGCACCGGCAGTCTGATGATGTGGAGTTGCACTTCATGCACAGGTGGCGAGTTATATGGGCTCGTGGTGCCCATGCTCCAGGAATATTGAGAGCCGGGGGCCCTGCTCCACCAATATTTGGAGCTGGGTCTCTCCCCCGCCCTGCCTGGAGCAGGCCCCGTCCTCCGAAGGGCCAAAGCGCTGGCTGGCAGCTGCTGGAGGAGGAGGGGGATTATGACGGGGCGCCGCAGCCCTGCACTTTAAATTCCCCCACAGGGGGCACTGTAGGGGGGGAGGGAGTGAATGCGCGGCATGCTGAAATGCCACACAACAGCTGAGAGGGGAGACGCCCGGGCGTGGTGTGACATCACAGCCCGGGACTTTAAAACCACGTGGCCCAGAGTTGCACCGCACGACCCAGCTCCAGGCCCGGCAAGTGGTCTGGAGCACCGGAAGCAGCTGGGGCCCGATCACAGACTCCAGCACTGCAAACTAGAAGGAAGAAGGTGGGGTGGGGAGGGGAGGGGGAAAAATACGGGGAAGGGGTGGAAGAGGAAGGGGCTTGTGCTGAAGGGAGGGGGGCAGGTCAGGAGAAAAAAAAGGGGAAGGTACCAAGGGACAGGGTGGAGGAGAGACAAATGCCAGGCGGCCAAGTGGAGACTGAGGAAAAGGGCAGGAGGGGAGGTGTCAGTGGGAGGGGGGACAGGGTGATGCTGGGAAAGGAGAGGGTATGATAAGAGCATTGGGGACTAGAGGGGGGAGGGGGGAAGGTGCTGGGAGAAGGCTTGAAAGAAGGGGTGGGCATGAGGAAGGCAGGGATGGAGCAAGTCATGTGTGAGGGCACAGGGGCATGAGGGGAAAGGGAGGCAGAAGGTGGTGAGGGGCTGGGCATCAGGGAAAAAGAGGGCAAAGGGGGCAGGGGCAGTGAGGGAAGGGGGAGGCACCAGGAGGGTGCAGGGGTAAGGGAAGGTGCAGGTGCCAGGGGACTCTGGGCGTGAAGCAGAAGGGCAGACATCTGCAGGGGAGGCTGAGAGAGTTGGGTCTGTTTAGTCTGCAGAAGCGAAGAGTGAGGGGGGATTTGATAGCAGCCTTCAACTTCCTGAAGGGAGGTTCCAAAGAGGATGGAGAAAGGCTGTTCTCCATAGTGACAGATGGCAGAACCAGGAGCAATGGTTTCTTCCTTGTTCTGGGAGAGGTGGGAGGGGTCCAGGTTGGATATTAGGAAAAACTATTTCACTAGGAGAGTGGTGAAGCACTGGAATGGGTTACCTAGGAAAGTAGTGGTGTCTCCATCCCTAGAGATTTTTAAGTCTTGGCTTGACAAAGCCCTGGCTGGGTTGATTTTGTTGGGATTGGTCCTGCCTAGAGCAGGGGGCTGGACTTGATGACCTTCTGAGGTCTCTTCCAACTCTATGGTTCTATGATTGGGGAGGGAACAGCACCAGAGGAGAGAGGCAGGGCAGGTGTGCAGAGGAAGGTTTTAGGAGAGGGGATGAGGAGGGGGTAGCTCACATGATCAGAGTGGGGCTACTGGAGGAGTGGGCACAGGGGGGAGAGAAGGGCTGGTGGAGGGGGGCAGGTCTAAGGAGGGCTGAGGGCAGTGAGAAGGGCAGGAGTCCGAGTCAGGACAGCAGAGACTCCCAAGAAAATGCAAGTCACCGAGGGTTATTGATCAAAGAGTGCTTGGTTGTTTCCATATTTAAAAGAGTATTAATAACGTTGATATTCTTAGTTAAATAATTTTTTCTTACGATAGTGATATTGTGCAATAAAGGGAAACTGTTAAACGCTTACGGTTTCCAGTCCATTTTTACACTATTTAATAAAATATATATCGGCTTACAGGGCAGGTGGGCGGGTGGGTGGGCGGCACTAGACCCATTCTGGGCACCACCAAAAATTATACAAACCTGCTGCCCCTGACTCCATGTATGAGGCTTACCAAGATATAGGCATGAAAAAGGCAGAAGACTTTCACAGGATCTGTCTGATAAACTAGACAAGGAGTCCTGTGGCACGTCTGCACTGCACACTTATTTCAGAATAAGCTATTCCAGAAGAAATACTCTGAAATAGCTTATTTCAAAATAGCACATCTACACTACAGGAAAGCTTCAAAATTATTCTGAGATAGGCTTTCCTAATGTAGATGTGCAACCTCGATTTAGAGCCCTTAGAGGCACTGGGGAGTAATTACTTTGAATGGCCCTGGAGGGAGTAGCTATTTCGAAATAGCAGCAGTGGAGCATCCAGACAACCAGTGTTCTGACACAGCTATTTCGGAATAGGCATTATTCCTCAAGGAATGAGGTTTATAGAAGTTGGAATAAGCCATCTGTTGTTTTGAATTTATTTTGAAATAACAGAATTGCTGTGTAGATGCTCGCATGGTTATTTCAGAATAACAGCCTTTATTCTGAAATAATGCTGCTGTGTAGATACACCCTTAGGGTATGTCTACACTAGCCCCCTAGTTCGAACTAGGGAGGCTAATGTACGCATTCGAAGTTGCAAATGAAGCCGGGATTTAAATATCCTGGGCTTCATTTGCATCTTCCCGGGCGCCGCCATTTTTAAATCCCCTTAGGTCGAACTCCGTGCCCGCGGCTACACGCGGCACGGAGTAGATAGTTCGAATTAGGATCTCTAATTCGAACTACCGGTACACCTCGTTCCACGAGGAGTAACGGTAGTTTGAATTAGAGAACCTAATTTGAACTACCTACTCCGTGCCGCGTGTAGCCGCGGGCATGGAGTTCGGACTAGGGGACATTTAAAAATGGCGGCGCCCGGGAAGATGCAAATGAAGCCCGGGATATTTAAATCCCGGCTTCATTTGCAACTTCAAATGCCTACATTAGCCTCCCTAGTTCGAACTAGGGGGTTAGTGTAGACATACCCTTAGAGACTAACAAAAATATGTAGAATCATGAGCACTCATGGGTAAAAGTAAAAGCCATTTCATCAGGTGAGTTGGAGTGGTTTTTAAAGTTACAGACAGACACGGCTACCTCTCTGAGGCTACGTCTAGACTGCAAGCCTCTTTCGAAAAAGAGCGTCTAGACCTGTGGTCACCAACCTGATCGCGAGGGCTCGACCAGTCTATCACGAGGCATTCAGGCCCCCCCCCACACACACATCCCCCCACCCCTAAGAAGCCCCACCAGCTTCCTGCAGGGTGGACGGAAGTCCTACTGCTGCACTCCCCTCCCCCAGGTCTGTGGCGTGCCGGGAACTTGCTGGGGGGGAGGGAAGGGAAGTCGGCCTTGGAGGAGCTGCGCACTAGGGCTTCCCTGATCTGCGGGAGGGGGGAGTCGGCCCCGGAGGAAGCTCACGCTGGGGCTTCCCTCCTCTGCAGGGGGGAGGAGGATGGTGTGGGGGACTCCCTGTCCCCAGCAACACCCTGTTCCCTGCCCCCACTGGCACCCTGTCCCCTGCTGCAGAACCCTGTCCCCTGCCCCCCCTGGCACCCTGTCCCCTTTCCCCTGTCCCCCACTGGCACCCTACCCCCACCCCAGCACCACATTCCCTGCCCCCACTGGCACCCTGTCCCCTGCCACAGCACACACTAGCACCCTTCCCCAGTACCATGTCCCCTGCTCCCACAGCACAGTTGGGGCCACGTTAGTGAGGCTTGGGGGGGTTTTGGGAGGAGTTTTTTTTTGCATCTCACTTGTGTGGCCCCCAGTGACTTTTCTGTGGGTCAGTGACCCCTGACTCAAAACAGGTTCCCTGCCTTCTCATAAATAAAGACAATGCAGAAACTTTTTGTTTGACATAGTATTTTATTTAAAAATGAAGCCTGGCCAACAAACCCCCAATTGGGGCCAACCCCCCATCTGGCTGCAGCATCATATCACTCCTGCACCTCCCCCCAGACCCTAGATCTGAGCCTATCATACACTGGACCCCCCCTGCCCTGAGGCCCTCACATACCCCAACCCAAATTCCTGCACCCTCACACCCACAAGCCTGTGGCTTCCTTAGTACCCCAGCACTCCATCTGACCCCAACACTCCCCAGCCTGGCGCCCCCTCCCTGAGCCAGCATCCCCTTCTCCACCTCATCCTGCATCCATATTTCCTCCCAGAGCTTGCCCCTCTCACTCCTTCCCACACCCAAATCCCTCATTCCCACCCCAGAGCCCACACATCCTGTCTCAACCCAGTGAGGGTACAGCCAGACTGCAGGAGTTTTTCTGGGATTCCAGAGATATCCCAGAAAAACTCTTCCGCATCCAGGGACACGTTTGTTTTTCCGCTTTTTTTAGTGGAAGAGCAAACATGCTCTTTCGGTAACCCCTGTATTCCTTGTTCTTTTGGAAGCCCCCTTATTCCTCGTGGAAGGGGTTTTTCTGACATTTGGTCCAGTCTAGACAGGCCAAATGTTGGAAAAACCTCTTCCTGCAGAAGAATCAGAAAAAAAAAACAGCAGTGTAGCGAGTGTAAGGGCTGGGGATAGCAAGTGAGGGAGAGGAGAAGAATAGAGAGGGCAGGGCTTCAAGGAAGGGTTGGGGTTTGGGGGGAAGGATAGGGTGGTAGATCTTGGCTTGTTCTGAGACTTAAAAAGTGATCTTGGGTGTAAAAAGGTTGGAGACCACTGGTCTAGACCACAACCAGTACTTTTGAAAAAGCAAGCTGCTTTTTTGAAAGAGAGCACCCAGGCAGTCTGGATGTTCTCTTTCAAAAAAGCACAGTTTGCATTACATAGCACCTTTTTTTCGAAAGAGCACTTTCGAAAAAAGGCGTTCTTCCTCATAAAACGAGGGTTTCCGTGATCGAAAACACTGCCGCATTCTTTCAATTTACTTTCAAAAGAACGCGGCAACAGTCTAGACACAGGGGAAGTTTTTTTCAAAAAAAGGCCACATTTTTCAAAAAAAACCCAGTAGTCTAGACACACCCTGAGACTGGGAAAATAGAGTATTTTTAATGGCTACATTTTGTTCCTATTTGGCTAGCTTAACAGGGGTGTGTGTGTATGTGTGTGGTAAAAATTAAACAGAGCAATTGAAAATACTGTAGAAAACCTTCCTTTCCAGCATCTCCTGTTTTATCGTGAATGTACATAGGAGCTGGTTTTCCCATGTCCTGCTCTATGTCAGACTAGTGCTCCTGTTAGAAAGTTTCAGAGAGGACCAGCAGCATTCTCTGGCTAGAGACAATGAAATAGCAAAAGGTTTCTAAAAAATCAGACTGTACCAAATGATTCTGGGTTTCAAAGGCATGGTGAATAATCATAGCAGCTTTCCCCTTGAAGAAAGTGATCTGAGTACCACATGAAGCGATCTAAGGATTCACCCATACACTAGGTCTGCATCGGTTAGGTTTTAGTTGTAAAAGACAGCAGGTTTTGTGTGTGGTTTTTTTTAACATAATCCTTCTCAACCAAGAGCTGTTACCATCTCCTGGCTGTCTGGTGGCTCACTGAATGTCATGAATTGGTGGGGAGGGGATGCATGGTCTCAATCCCATTCCTAGTGGACAATATTCACCACACAAAACCAGCTACCACAGCGGACGCTTCTGAACAATCACAGCATAGAGACCAAAGCCTTAATGGGCTGTGGAGTCCACTATTCCCTTGTCCACTGTGCCCTCTAGGCCACGGTTGCTGTACGTCATTATCTAACATTTATATTGTTGGTAGCACCTCAAAGCCTCAATCACGTTGTGCCAAGCGCTATATAAACACACAATAAATGACAGACCTTGCCCCAGAGAGCTTACAGTCCAAACAGGTGGGCCAGGTTGTGGGAAAAGGGGAAACAAATAATAGTATTCACGTCATTGATAGGCTTGTTCATAGGGTTGCCTGATGGTTTCAACAAAAATACCGGACACACTTGACACTACATCACAATCTACGTTGCATCTTATTTAAAAAATACCAGACATTTATATTTTCTCATTTATATTTTCTCAATTTGTTTCCTGAACAGAAAGCTCAAATACTGGACTGTTCGGTTCAAAAACAGGTCACCTGGCAACCCTACTTGTTCAGGGAAGGTTAGACTTCCCAAGCCCTTAGGGATCATGTTCTGTGGAAACACAAACTTCAAAAAAGATGTCTAGAAACAGAGGGTGCAACAAGGAAAATCAGAGCTATTTTTTATTAGCAGCAGTCCTAAGTACCCCACTCCCACCTTTCCTTTCTCCCACAGAGGAGTACATAGCCATTAAAGGGCAAAGTTGCGTTCTTACAGTTATAAAATACTCGAAGTTTTACCAAGTGTTGCCTGAGTCCCTAATTATTTTGGGGGTGGGTTTTTAAAAATACAATTAAAATGTACATGCTTAATTGAAATCATTGCTCTGGGGTAGGGCTGAGGATGAGGAGTTCAGGATGCAGACTGCCCTGGGGAGAGAGGACAACTCCAGCCCTCTCTCACTGTAGCAAGTTGGAGTCAGGTGAGAAGTGCCACAGCGGGCACAGCTGGGAGAGAGGTGCACGTCTCCCAGCTTGGGGACAGACAAACTCTCTCATATATAGTAGACCGTCGTCCCTTTCTCCATGCCTGTCCCCTGCTGCCCCAATGTGGTTATAACTGTCCCAATCTTCATCTCTGACCCCTTGCTGCCCTCTTGTCATTATACAGTATAACTCCACTGCTGCTATTTTTAAATAACTTCTTCCCAAAGTCATTCAGAGTAATTACTCCCCAGTGCTTTGTGGGGCTCTGAGTCGAGGTAGTGCATCCACATTCAGGGAGCCTGGCTCTGACTAATTTCAAGGCTTCCCTGAAGTGTGGGCACACTATTTCAAAATAGTTATTTTGGACGTTATTATTTTGAAATAAGTTATTTCAAAATAATTTCCTAATGTAGACATGCCCTAAATACATATAGAAATGTGCAGTTACCAATAAGCCACACCTTGCCCCAAAAGACTTGTAGTCTCTGAAAAAGGCAAGAACTCAAGAAAAAGGAAGTGTGGAGAATTATTGATGAGAAAAAGAGAGGAAGGATTGCTTGAAGAGGGGACTTTTGAGGGGGGCTTTGAAAGAAGAGAAAGAGAACACTTAATGGATAAGGGCTGGGAAGCTATTTCAGACATAGGTAACAGACAGCAACCAGGAAACAATGGGAGGAATAAGGAGGCAGTATTCGGAGGATGGAAATGAGAATAGAGATAACAGGCCTGATTAAGGAGGACTATGAAATGTGGAGGAACTTGAACTAAATGAGTCCCAACAAAATGAGCCACTGCAGTACTCAGATAAAGAAGCATCAATTCTTTCCTTCCAGTGGAAACCAAAACCCAAACTTCTGGCTACTTGTAGAAAGTGCCAGAAACTCTCTAGTAACTACAAGAGCTAGGGCGTTAGCTCTGATTTTCTGGCTAATCTCCAAAATGAGGTCATTAGAATCTGCCTCCAAAAATTCCCCCTACATTTTCATTGGAGACTTTGGGCTAGATTCTCAAACTGCAATAGAAAGTGCCCTTAAACTAGCTCGTGAAAAATTCCCCACAAGCAGCAGAATTGTCTGCTCCTGGGAGTGTCTTTGCTGTCCTCTCTACCAAGTATCTCTTCGTCCTTACCAAAGCTAAGATGTAGGAAAGGGCACCTAAGGGGCATTCTAGAGTAGTGTAGCGGCATGGCAGGGCAGATCTCTGCCACCCTCAATGGTGTAAAATTAGAACTGCCCCATCTTGATTTGCATCAGAGCTGCACAGCTCTTAATTAGGGAAACAGCCAGTTCCCCACTCCCACCCGTTTACACAGAGAATAAGGGGCATTATTTTTGCTTCTTTTAAAAGCTGTCCTGTATGTAGATGTACAGAGTAGCTAGCTCATTTCACCCCCAGCAGAACCAACATTTCACTGCTAGGCAAATGATTCTCACATATACAATTTATAAAGCACTTCAAGATTCTTCAGGATAAAAAGCACCTATACATGTGTTTATTATTATTGAGTGTAGGAGGCAGAGAGAATCTTCTCAGAATCTCACCTGGCTTTTGTCACTTGTGACATGAACTTAAGTAAGTGGTATGTAAAAATATAGCACTTTGCATTAAGACTGATTGTTTGTTTTGGTTAACAAGGATATAATCCTCACATACTTCAACACATGCAGGCACACACAGCTTTGTTACTGCCCATCAAAACAGCTGCTAAGCCTATATATTTATTTCAGATTTATATTCTAATTACTCATCCCTCAACAAATACTGCCTTTAAAAATTGGCTGTACACCCAAGCCAGTCAAACTTTCCATGTAGTCATAACCTCAGAGATTCCCTGACCAAGAAGGAAACATTGGCCTCGCCTTGATACATTTAACTAGGGAAAGAAAAAAAAATACATGCATCAATTTTGTCTTGTGTAATGCTGCTGGCTTGAAATTCTACCCTCCAGTTTTGTTACACTTTTCTCTGCTAGTGGCCAGCCTCAATCTTAAAGCACAGATACATTATATTTATAGATGCAAATATGGACATACAGGTTGGACTTCCCTGGTCCAGCACACTCAGGACTTGATTGGTCCAGAATGAGGGGTTTTGCCAGACCAAAGGAGGTTATTTCTGGCCCCTCTCCCCCAGACAGCCACCTCCCGGGCAGACCCGCTGGGCCACGCACCAGGTTCCTGCCCTCCCCTCTTGGGCAGCTCCACTGGGCTGCATGCTGGACTCCTGCCCCTCCCACTCTGGGCAGCCCCACTGCCCCGCCAGGCCTCAGGGCTCCCAGCCACTAGCCCTCCCCCAGCACTCTCTGGTCCTAGAACTTCCGTGGTCCTGCCAAACCACAGAGGTTGCAGGACCAGAGAAGTACAACCTATACTAAATGCAAATACCTACATTAAAGTTTTGTTCAAGTTACAAAAACTTAGGCCCTGATTCTGCAGCAATCTCCATGCAGAGCTCCTGTGGAGAAACCAGATAGAGTCAGTGCAGTTTGAAATGGGCACTGAGATGGCTGTTGCAGGACAGAGGACTTATGCATGCAAAACTCAGTACTGCATAGCTAAAAGGTCAAATCATTGCCCCCAGTACAACCCTATAGTGGCACTCCAATAATATCAGGGGGTTGTAAAGCTGCCCTGACTGAGCGGATGAGGATTTCCCAGGCAGGTAGAGAAAAGCCAACTGGTTCTACAACAGCCCCTCTTTGTCCCTCCTCTTCCCTGAACCAGACTGTGCTGGGAACATGTATCGCTCCAGTGATCCTTTGCTAGTGTAGCTGACCCTTGGAGGCCACTGGCAGCCAATGTAAGTTACAGCAGCCTTGGGGTAGGCAGAAGCAGACAGGAGGGACTGGTATAGAGCTAGCTAGGATGACTGCCACCTGAGGATACCTCCATGCTACAGGACTTCTCACAGCTTTACAGCTCATTTGAGCTGCTGGAATAGCACAAAGGGGCCATAGTGGAGGAAAGAGACAGAGTTCATTTTTGGTCATGCTAAATTTAACTGTAAGGAGCAGCTGTCAAAGAGAAAGGCGGGGAGGTGAGATTGCGGTCAGCAGCAGAGAGGGATAATTGTGCCTGGATGGAAGTTGAGACCAAGTCAGGATTGAGCACCCAGAGGTAGAGTGTAAAGAGAGAGCAAACCCAGAACAGTCTTGGCGGCATCCCAATGGCCAGTGGGGAGAGGAAGCAAGTTGTCTCACCAACAGAGATACTGAAAGAACAAGCAGGGAGGTAAAAGGAGTTTCAAGGGTAGGTGGAATCATGAAGGCCAATAGAGTACAAGGTACTGAGGAGGAAAGTACGATGGTAAGCATGAAGAGCAACCAAGAGGCCAAGAAAAGTGAGGATCCTATTAGACTCGGTGCCATGTCAGACTCATGCCACTACTCCAGATAATTTCATTATAGTATCCACATTATGTCTGTTCTCTTAAACTCTTCCCCACACCCTTCAGAAGAAGCAAGATTAGCAGAAGTCTATTTGAACAAGGTGCCCCAATCATAACATTAAAGCTATTCCTCCATGGGGCAGTAACAGAACTGTCCACTTGAACCACTGAGAAGTTATTACCCCTCTTCTCCTCCAAAGGATGCCCCCTGAGGGTGCATCTACACAGCACTGTAACGCAAAATAAGATATGCAATTTGAGCTACGTAAATTGCACATCTTATTTCAATGCTATTTCAAAATAGCTTATTTTGTCATTTGGCACAGTCTACACAGCACCAAATTTCAAAATAAAGCGCTATTCTGAAACATCCCTTACTCCTTGTAGAATGAGATTTACAAGGACGTCGGAATAGCGAGCCCGAAATAATGGGCTTGCTGTGAAGATGCAGGATAGCTATTTCGGGATACTCTGGTATCCCAAAATAGCGTTGCAGTGTAGACATACCCTGAGAGAGCAAGGAATAGCAATAGCCATTCAAACAGCTGCATCACATCGCATTGACAGTTCATGACTGGTTAGTAATCCACTGTCACCCAAATCCTTCACTGCCTCTCTTCTCTCTAATCTTCATTCTCTCCATTCGTGTTTGTGCTGGGAATTTACTTCCCAAGTGTATTGTACATATATGTAAATTAAATCCCATCCCTCTTTAATGGCAAACACCATATAATTCTGTAAATTAATTTTCCCTCCAATGAGTCTGTGATAAGTCCTAGCTTGGTATGACCAACAATATGATCAACGTTCCACATATCTTCCAGATTGTTGATGAAGCTGTTATAGTCTCAGTTCCCATAGTGACCCTGTAACATCCCTACTTTTTACCTACACCAAAGTGTGTTTGTAGCATTACTGATTCTTCTTTGTTTACAGCTGGCTGGCACATTTTGTCTCCATGGTACAGTATTCTTAACCAGACATAGAGTCTTAATTTCTCTATTTAGTTTCTCCACACAGGACTGTATCGAAAACTTCACTAAAGACAACTCACTGCCCAGGGGATTTACACGAGCAGTGCCCATTAGCGTTAATGGGAGTTGTATACATAAGCCCTGTCAGGCACTGATGGGGAAAAGATCTGAGGATATACAAATGCAGCACCACTGCTCTACCAGAGACAAGAAAGAGACTGTCAGACCCATTTTAGCTTTTTCTCTGACCATGCAGAAGAAACCTATCATATAGGGTGGCCTGTCACATAGGGCGGGAGACATGTTCAAGCCTGCCACTGAACAAACTGCAGGGTAGTCAGAGGCCCATTCCATGACTGCAGAGTCCAGCCCAGGGTGCTGTGACACTAGGCAGCACACAGAGGCTGTTAATCTGGGATCTAGGAAGAGCTACAGGGCTGTCTGGCTCTACCAGCTTCTATGGAGCATCGCCTTTATACTCAGTACAGTCAAATCTTGCATCTCCTCTACCATGTGGTACAGATACTAAACTTGCCAGTATCCCCCAGCAGTACTGCAGAAAGGCCCAAACTTTGCAAAGGGTTGCACAGAGTGCACCTCACTTTACCCATGGACCCAACCGGAGCTCTCCTCAGCCTTAAATCACGATCTCTGGTGCAGAGACTACAGGCCCCAGCATGCAGTTCTTCATCTCCATTAGAGCAGCCAAGCTACTTTGCATGCTGGGTCCATGCACCTCAGTATTAAGAATGAGAGCCACCTTGTAGAACTCTCAACCAATTGCACTTAGCACAGGAACTGCACTTTTTTTTGTGCTGATCCTACTGTGAGAGGCTGGCATAAATCCGTCTGCCCTCTCCCCGTGAATGCCATGAGAGGAGAAGACAAGCTCCTTGGGAAAGACTGTATTTTTCCCAAGTGGTATCAAATGCCTTTCCCCTACAAGAACAGAGAAGGGAAGCATGGGGAGGGAAGAAGGATCTGATTAGCATATCTGATTTTATTGCTACAGTGAGAGAGGCTGCAGAGGACAAAGCCCTGCTGGAAATAAAGTGTCCAACCGTCACGTTACCATCAAAGCAATGACACTGCGGCACAGCGGGTTTATAGCTCCCTTGTAATAGTAACAGCTTTTTCAAGTAGGGCTGTCTTTAAAACAAGGCCCGAGTTAGTCCACTGCTATTCTGGCTTGGACACACAGGCCTCTTTTTCTATGCATGTACATTTCCTGGCTCCTAGCAGCAACTCCAAAATTCATTTCACCCTTTAATTTGATTTCATGGAGCAGTATGAGGAGAGGTGGGGGTGAGGGAAGAAGAGGCTGGGGGATGGGAGAGGGGGCATCAGACATCCTTCAGCAGAATGCGGTAATGCTCTTGAGCAGGGAGGGGTGGGACAGTGGTTGCTATGGTGATGTATTCACATACACACATGCTCTGTAATGCATCTCTTCTAGCAAGGAAAGAATCTAGTGCCCTATTTTTGGTATCAAATTTCAGCAAACACAATTCACTTTCATTTCATCACACTCAAACTGCTGGGTTTAACTAGGTCACATTTTCTAACCGTATCAGAGGCTAAGACTTGTCTTGCTTGAGTGGCTTAACCACACTAAAAGAATTTCACTAAGCAATGCCATATACACCAGAGTTAACAATGAATTCCTTTCCTCCTGCTCTGGCAGAGAGAAGCCAGCCACGGAAAGTATTCCAAAGCTGTTTCACAGCGCAATTAAAGCTGCTTAAGATCTTATACAGGTGACAGATTCATTGTCAGTGCAGAGGTCAAAGTAACAGAACAAAATATTTAGAAACCACTTCCTTCTACACTAACCTGCATAGGCTGGGGCCCGTTTACCGTACAACCCTTTACAGCAGCCCAGGAAAATAGTTTGCAATTGAAAGTTATCAACTGGTTGTTGAGAAACACAAAGCCCTGAACTCAGCTCCTGACAGGTAAATGAAAAAGTGCAAATATTTTTATTTAAAAATTGAATTTGATTTTAATCATTTGTATGGAAAAACAAAACAAAAACCACACCAACAGCACCTTATGCCTGAGTTATTCTTCGAATAGAACAAGAAGCCAGAAGTCTGGCCTTGCAAGCAAAGCAAGTGATTACTCAAGCTCTCACTTATTTAAAAGCCCTACCATTGTGTATATTATGGTAACTGGCATACCAAATCAGACCAATTGTACAGTATCTTGTCTTTGACAGTGACCATGAACTGCTGCTTAGGAAGAAGATGAAATACCTCCAGAGCAGGCAATTATGGAATAATGTGCCCTTACATGTAAATTTGAGATTGGCTTAGGTCCTAAAACTTGGCAAAATATAAACCTTATTATATTTAATTAATGATAGATGTTCTCATTATCCACATACATAGTTGACCCTTTATCGAATTCTGCTAAATTCTTGGTAGCGATATCTTGTGGCAATAAGTTCCATAAGTGGATTATGCATTGTGTCAATGTATTGCCATTCAGTGAAATTGAGGCTTGGTCTACACTTCACAGTTAGGACCACACAAGGCAGCTTAGGTCAACCTATATTAAAATTTTGCTCCCAACAATTAACTCCACAAGAAGCATAGCAGAATTGATGTCCATGTAGTTAGGTTGCCATAATGTCAGTGTAGACACTGTTGCTTACATAGACTATTTCTGGCTTTCCTAAGCCATCCCACAGTGCCCCACACTGACAGTACAATCGGTAAGGACATGCACTTTTGACACAAGGAGTATAGTTGGACCCACAAAACAAGTTAATTACTGCATTGACTGTTTGCCAACATAACTTAAGTCAACATAATTTTGTAGCGTAGACTTGCCCTAAGTGTCTCCTCACTTTTGTATTGTTAGGGCAGTCAGTGGTCCTCAAAGTGTGATCCACAGACTGCTAGCGGTCTGCAACTGTCTTACAGGTGGGTTGTGGCCTTGGAGCTTACCCCTCCTTCCCCCACCACAGCAGGGAGCCTGCGCTGGTGCTCCAGTCCCACTCCCTCCCCTGTGAGGTTGGAGTGCCAGTGCCAGTTTTCCACTGCAGGGAGCAGGGGTTGAGCCTTGCAGGCTGGATCTGGCTTGCAGGGGAAGGAAGTGGCTTCATGCGCTGCTGCTCCCTCTCCCTCTGGCTAGGAGAACAGCAGTGCAGGAAACCGCTCACCTGGAGGCTAGAATCACGGCCAGTGGGAGCGGGGGGAGGGGGGGCAGTGCCTTGGAGTAATGGGAATTATGGAGCCAGGTAAGTACCCCACACTCCCATACCATTCATGCACCCCCCTCCTGCCAAGACCCCATACCCCTACCCTACTCCTGCACCTCCTTCCCAGATCCCCACCCTCAACCCACTCCTGTCCCAACCTTCCATCCAGACCCCCCACCCTCAGCCCACTCCTGCTGCCAAACTTCCACCCAGACCCCCACAACCTCAGGCCACTACTGCCCCCAACCTCCTAGTCAGACCCTGCAGCCCCATCCCCTCCTGTATTCATTTTGTCATCATGGATGGTTGACTGGTGGTCCAAGAAAAGGTCTGTCTTAAACAAGGTGGGCTGCAGGCCGAAAAGTTTGAGAACTACTGTATTAGAGGGCAAATAAGATAGGAGTAAATAGGAGTGCCTGATTTACCTTCAGTCATTATTTTGAATACTTCCGCCATGCCCCTTCACATTCATCTGTAAATGAAACAGACGAATCTTTTCAGTTTTTCCTCATTTTAAATTTGATGGCTGTAATCATTTGCATTGCTTGTCTCTGGACCCCTTATATGTCTGTTGTATCTTTTTTGAGGTAGGCAGATCAGTGCTGCCCACAGGACTTCAGGTGGGCATGCTGCATTGATCTGTATTAGCAGTCTTGGGTTTTCACTTATTTTCCATCCCATCCCGTATACAGTCAGCCATTTTGTTCTCTTTTTAAATACCTGCTGCTGTCTGAGCAGATGTTTTCCCTGAACTATCCACAATGACACCCAGCTCTCTTTCTCAAGTGCTTATAGTCAATTCAGAATGCAGCAATGTGTAAGAGTAGCTCAAACAAGCATAATCCTGCATTGTCCACAATGGATTTCATCTGCCCATTCACCTAACTTGAACTGCCCCCCTCAGCCTCCTTACAGTCCTCTCTAATCTAAAATGTTGTGCCATCTGCAAATTTTGCCGCTTCGCTGCCCCCCCTCTTTTTCCAAGTCATCAATAAATATTTAAACACCATCCACAGGCTCCCAGCTCACACGCCAGTGTCAGTGTCAGAGGAAAAGCAAACCCATACCTCAAAATCAAAGTCCACCTCAAGCCACATTTGGCTCATTGGGTGGATGTGGCGAAGACATGTCAGTTTCCATAGCCAACAGTATGCAAAGAAGTGATGTGGCTAGCAAAATGTCTGACTCCTCTAACTGCATGGATCAGGTACACTTCTGCAGCTCTTTAGTCTGGAGGTGGACTTTCTAAATGAGGTGTGTCTCCCACAATCTCATACAGAAGCTCATGGCAAATCATTGTTTGTATTACAGTAATTACTCATTTAACACGTGCCCGCTTAACACGTTTTCACAATAACACGATTTTTTTTTTAGGGAACATTTTTCAAATAACACGACCGTCCTCAAAATAACATGAAAATAATCAAGTGGCGGACTACTTCGCGTGGCGGTATAAGTTGGTGAAAACAGTGGTAATACGCATGAGCGGATGAACACACGTGGTTCCAGCACTCCTCTGCTTACTCACGTGTTTATCTTTGTGTTTTAACAAAGCGTGGTGACTTGTGTTGCTAGATATCAAATGTTGACGCTGACGACGCAGCACCAACAAAAAACTGACTTTGCCACCACCACCTGAAACACAACCCCCACCTTTTCCATTATTTTTAATGGGAAAATTGACCCCGCCTAGCACGTTTTCGCTTAGGACAAACATTTTCAGAAACACATCTATCGTGTTAAATGAGGAATTACTGTACTACTATTTAACACCCAGCCCACAGGGTGAGGTGACTCTCCACTGGAGGAGGAAGGAACATGGTCTCAATATCATTGCCCACTGCCCACACCTGACATCAGCTTCAAGACTCACTTTTTCCCAAAGCCTTGAGCACCCAACGGCGGAGACTGCTGCTGCTGTGGGTGTGTTTCAATGTAGGCACAGCCAGTGTGTTTGTTTTAAGGATGAATATGGGGGGGCCCCAACCCTGAATGTCAGATTGTGCTTGACTCTTTCACATCATAAGGTATTCAGTAATTCAGAACATTAAATGGACTCTTCAGTGCAAACTGAGCTTCCCAGCATATAGGGGAAAATGAAGCCTGGAAGAGCTCCATCTCTGCAGAACAGCCATCCCCAGCACTCTCACATTACTCAAACCATCCCATAATTGGGCACAGATGGCTGTATGTAAGACAGAAGCCCCTTGACTGAACTACCACAGGGATCAAGTTACTGCTCAGCCCAGTAGAAAACAATCCTGTTTGCATGGAGAGGACGTGCACAGGGAGGAGGTGGTGGGAGGGTGTGGTGGGAGCCAGAAACTAAATTGTTCACAGAATACCCACAACAGAAGCATCTGTGTCTATAACCAAATGAGGGGAGCCCAGGGCAGACTCAACTAGGCAGATGCACTGAGGGAGAGTTATCGCACTTCTGCACACAAATAATAGAAGAGTCAACTTTCTTTGGGATCTTATAGCAGATGCACTTCTCTTCTCACCATTCCTTCCCCAAGCCATTCCATGCAGGACAGTCTCCTTCTAAATACACTGCACATGATAACTCACTGCATTCTGGAAACCCAAGTGCTCAGATTTGAACCCTCAACACACTTGTACGTATGGTAATGGCTCTCGTTAGCACTCCAGACTCTCGCTGATGCCAAAGAGAAGCTGCCTTTTAGATTTTTCTAAGCTGGTTTGTTTGATGAAGAGTATACCAGGTGCTGATGCATGAGAATTTTGCAGAGAAAAACATTCTTTCCCTGCCTGAAAGTTAAGGGCACATCATTTGGTGGCACAATGAGTAAAGGGAGGAAGAAAAGAAATAACAGGGAATTTCTCCAATAACTTTACTTTGGTCTGAGGCACAATACACTGTTATACCTACCGATGACGCATATAGGAGAAAGCTTCTGTTTAGCAGAGTCTCATATCCCAGACAAGCATCCCATTTGTAATTCTTTTTCTATGCACACATGGAGGGCTTTTGAGGCCCAGTTACAAGTCTTTCTGGTGGAGAACACAATGTACAGTGTGTCTCAGACACCAGCATTTCTCCTCAGAAGCAACCTGCTCCTACTTCAAAACCAGCTTCAGTAAACAATCTGGCTACAAGAGACACCACATTAGGGGTTAAGAGGTATTCTGACTTAAAGAGACCTCATACTTCCCTCAAACATTTGAAGCCTTCTCATCAGTCCTCCTTGGATCAGTCAGTGGCTGCGTTCTGTGGATAGAAAGGCTTTACAGGAAATTTCAGTCCAGAGCAGAGAAACCTCTACTAGAAAGACATATCAGAATGAGTGGAAATTATTTTCACTGTGATCTGTTCATCCCCTGGACTCTTCTCGGCCTTCTATTTTGGACTGTTTATTTATTGTCTTTGAAACTCAGGACTCTTTGTGAACTCTGTTGGAGTTAATCTCACCGTTGTGTCTGTATATCCCCCACTTGCTGAAGGTCATCCCATTTTTTCCCCCACCCAACAGGTTAGTTTTTTAATGGGCCCACTCTCAGAATTCTACCAGTTAGAGAGCCATTCCCTACCTAGACTTTGAGTACAGTGTGCCTATCTTTAATTGAGCCTTCCTTTGTAACCCATTACACCAGGTTTGTTATTATCACCTCTCTATTAAAATGACTTTTGGGGGGTAACCATTCCTCAGCTTACAGGATAAGTGAAATTCAGGCTTTGATAGCAAGCACTCCAGATACCATTTTCCATAAGGCCAGGGTTAGTGTCGGGCCACATCCAAAGTTATTATAATCAAACTAGAGATGATCTGGGATCTATATACTTACCAGTAATTTCTTCCTAAAGCTCATGACTCAGCTGTAGAGACTAGTCTTCAGACATTAAACATTCTCAGCTACCTATGGCTGTCTTTCCAGAACACAGCCATATTGTAAACCATCCAAACTCTAGCTTTTGATGATAAGTCTATGGGACAGGCTGTTGCTTTTCAGAAACTCTCTAAAAGGGTTACAGACTGCATTAAGCTACCTCTTCCCTCTCAGGCTAGACCACTTTCAGCTAGCTTTATTTCTGAGATCTGTAGGGCAGCTACTTGCATTTCAGTTCATACATTTACCAGTGGCTTTTCCATCATGTTACCTTGTAGAGCAGATGTGTTGTTTGGCAGGGCTGTCCTATAGTTGTTCTTCACATAGGCTTCCTATCACCCACCTGCTACCCATTCACTACAATGGGATCCATGTAAATAAAACTGCAAAACCATCCGCTGTAAGGCAAGTAACCTCTCATGTCATTCTCTAGGACTTTGACATGCCTACATACATTACACATAATGCCTGTAAACTCCAGATTTGGGAACCAGATCCTCAAAGGTATGTAGATACCTAATTCTCTGGGAGTTAGGTTCCTAATTACTTTAAGGATCTGGACCTATCTGGCTAGATTTCAGAGTTCTACCATGCTCCTAACAAGATCCTAATGCCTTGTACCTTATAAACCCACAGGAAGGAAACCCTCTCCTGAACAGCTGACCAGTGAATGCCTCTCCTGTGAGCAGTAACACTCCAACTCTTCATGAGTATCAGAGCAGTGGTATCTCCTGTCCACCTTATAAAGTACAATCTCTGTCTCTTTGCTCCTTACAAGGGCCACAGGAGTAAGGCCAGGGCTTCACTTTGTGTCTTGCAAAATCCACAGTACACTTACCTAGATTCGTCACTATGCAGTAGCACCAACCACTAACGAACAAAGCCTTTTTCAGCTTCGCTCTTTGAGCTTAGCAAAAAATACTGTGAATGCTCAGTATGACTTTTGAGAGACCAAAATGTGGTCAAACCAAAATCAACTTTCCAGGAGCAAGCCACGGCACTTCTCCTTGGTAACCACCATATTCCCTGCCAAGTTTCAATTTTCTGGTTTCGAGCAACTTTGGCTGCAGGGCTGTTAAAAAAAGAGTTGCAAGAATTTTGTTTATGAAGGAAAAAGTATTTTCTCTTTCCTCATTCTGAAGAGTGGCTGAACCACATTTCCTCAAACTTTCCAGAAAAATTCACATTCCAACAAAGCCCAAACCTAGGAAATTATAGCCTGAAAAAATGGAAGTTTCAGAAAGTTCTGAGCAATTTAAAACAGAGTGATGGGGGAGACTAGAAGGAAAACTATTATACAACCTTAACATAACAGCAGTCATCACTGCTCCCAGTAGAATATATAAAAACACACCCAATTTTGTTATCTTGTTGGTCTTCTTGCTATGTCTAATCCAGCAATGGAGTACCAACTATATCACTGGAAAGGCTCCTAACGTCCTCACCAATAAGGGTGTTTTTCTCCCAATATTTTCCACTCACCTTCACTCCCTTTCATCATATTCTTCCAAGTTCTACTGAGGTCTTCACTGCTACCCCTTCTTTGTGTCATCCACACTCATGTAGCATGACTCTCTTTCTGCTCTAAGGATGGATGGCAGCCATTTGTGAGTCTGCTGGCTCTTTCAATTCAGGAAGTAGAAGCTCATGATTTTATATCCCGGGGCCACTAGTTAGATCCCTGCTACCCATGACCCACCCACCCACAGGCACCACATAACTACAGTATCTGTAAAGTATAAATACTGATGTAAACTTGTCACCCACTTTGTCATCATTTGGCTAAGGTGCAGCCCCAGATCAGGGAAGGCTTTACGAATGTGCATGGCTGCTGGGGAAAATGTTTTCTTAAAGGGGCAGGAGACTAAACATTTTGCACAGCCTTCAGTTATTTAACTTGCAGAGAGAGTGTATAAATTACTCCAGATCCAATAGTAATTTTTGCTGTTCTTCACTCAGTTCCTCCCACTTTGTCAAACTATTTTCGTACTGGTGCACCCATCACCTCACCATATGCGAGGTGCTATGTCATCTCAGAGACAGACTGTCATCTCCCCTCACACCCAGTAATGTGATTTTCTACACAATGATATGTAGCCCATAATCAGTTTGGGGTAGTTGCCAGCATATCAGATTGCACGGTTGCTCTCCATTCCACACAGCTCTCATTCAGCATTTCTTCTTTCCAGCTATCAGCCGCCTATTGAAGAGCTGTTTCAAATTACTTTCCCCCCACCCCAGACTGAATAGCTTGCATTTGTCTAGGTTATTCCCTGCCCCTATTGCTAATCTTTGTAGATCTGGTTAAAAATTAAACATTTCAGCTGAATATCTGAAAGGAAAACTCACTGACAATGCAATTTTATTGCACTGTGTAACAAAGGAAGCCCTAGCACCCCAGGCATACAAAATTTGTCCAGAAAATATTCACTACAGATAATGCTGCAATGACCAGAAGTACATGGAGCAGATGTCACCTAACAGTTCTTTTCTAGCTCTTCTTGGTATGTTTTTGCACATGATACAAGCTCATATGAAGAAAAATGCAGACTATTCTAGGGAGCTATTGGCATGTCTGTGGATGGGGGTTGGAGGAGAAATGTTCCTTTTGATCACAGGCTGAGTGAAGAAACCACCATCCCTAAACTTTGGAGTGGAGATGTGACAGACCCAGCCCCTAGCAGAAAAGACTAATTCAAATTTATTGACCAAAACATCACATGCCAAGTTGCTGTCACATATGATTAAAGCTGGTTAAATCACTGCAGATATATTACCCGACAGTCTCTTTTTCTGTTCCTGGATTATCTAGGAGCAGGTTGTATGTTTACAAATGTGATTGCTGTTCACAATGGATTGACAACTACTGTGTAGGGGCATATTTTAGCATATGGATTATTCATGAATTACTTGCTGAGATTTCATTTCTTAATCATTGTTTGCACCAAGTGATTGCTCATTTTAGTCACATGATGTAACATCTGTTTCCCGATTGGATGCCCTGTTTTATAAATAGAAGGATTCTCCTTTTTGGGTCGCCAATTATCTGCAAACATGCAGAACTGTTTGATGAATCTACCGTGCAAATAGAAAAAGCTCTTCAAAATGGTCTTGAGAACACTGCCAGTGTGAATACTCTCATGCCTATTTATTCATGTGGGTAGGCCTGACAGCTTGCATTCTGTGAGCAGCTTGGGGAGTCAAAGCCAGTTCACCTGAATGTGTGAATAAAATAGGTCCCAATAGCCATTGAAGCCCACTGGCAAGCTTTAGGCACAGGAACATTCATGACTGCTTTGTTCTATGTGCCCAGCTCCAGTAAGGATGGACACTGGCTTATGTTCAACCAAGGGTTTGCCTCTGGCCCCCAGGATGTGCTCTTAGCTCCCCCCATATCTATTAACAGCAACTCAGTGGCATCAAGGACAGTGAACTGGAGAAAAACAAGGTTCTTAAAAACTTCGGTGCAAAAGGAAGCAAGCTTACATCACTTGAGTGCTCACTTGCCTCCCTCCCAGGCATGTACATAATCCATTGTAAACACAAAGGAGAACAGCATGCCATGCTGGGCAGCATCACTGGAGTCTGACAGGGCCAACAGGAGATCAATAAAATCTCAGAAGCATCAGGGGGTAGCCAAGTTAGTCTGTACAGAAAAAAACAATTGGTGTGGTAGCACTTTATAGACTAACAAAACATGTAGATGGTATCATGAGCTTTCGTGGGCACAGCCCACTTGGTGGGGAGCAGAGTCTGCCAGTCTCCTAGCAGGAGGTGGAGCTGACTGCCATGTCCCTTAGAAAACAAGCCTTGGGTGCAGGAGGTGGAAAGAGTGAAGAAGGAAAGAGCCCCTGGGGCTCCCCACCATCATCCCAAGAGAGTCCCCTGCAGTCTGCGCTGGCTTCCAGAATCAGGGAGTGAGGATGTCCAGAGCCTCCTCCCAAAAAGATAGAAGGGAGTGAAGCAAGAAGAGGGCTGAACTAAGAAAAAAGTCCCTAGAATTAAAAACAAATACAGTTCCCATGGAGAGCAACAGCAGAAAAAAATATATTCCTTCTGATAAAAATAGTCCCTTTGCTTATACTGTGTATATACCACCATGTCAGGAATGATTCTTACCTTTATTGCTACTGCTCATGGAGTTGCTCCATATTTGTAATAGAGCATGCGTCCCCATCTGGGACCACGTAGGTGTGCACTGGTTTTCCACAGTAAGACAGAGGAAGCCTACAGATTAACACATGCAGGGGATGGGGGGGGGGCAGGGATACAGCCCATTATCCCCAGTACAGAACTGATCTCACATGTCTGCTGCTGTAGCTGCAAAAGGCACAGGGCTCCTCCACTCCCAAGCAAAGACTCAAACACGTGTCCATTTGCCGCGGTGTTCCATTGACAGACAATCTCTGACAGGAACAGGCCACTTAAGTCAGAAATAGGAACCCTTGCACAAATCTGATATGGAAGAGCCCTTGGAGGCTGCTGCATTGTTATTGGCAGATGAGAACAGCTCTCTCTGGGAATTGCTGAAGCTGATACAGAATGAAAAACATCATGCAAATTACAAGCTATTGCTGGAAGGAGTAAAAGCATTTCCTTTGTGCCATTGCGACTGAAAAAGGCAGTTTTGATAGGTATATGAAATGAGAGATCCATTTTCAGCCTATAGCACCTTCCATGTGAGGTCTTCAGAGCACTTGACAATGTTAATGAATTAAGCCTCACAACCCCACTCCAGGGTACGTAACCATTTTCCCCATTTTACAGGCAGGAAAACTGAGGCAGGGTGCAAGTAAGTTACTTGCTCATGATCACACATTTACTATCTTGAACTCTTGCATTTCCTGGTTCTGGCCTGGCCTGAGGCAGAAGTGCTAACATGCCAGCTAACATTTGTTCTTGTAATAGTTCTAGACCAGCTAGAAGCAGAAAACATGGGGAAATTTCTCACAAAACTTGTTTGTAAACATGGGAGTTCCAGTAGAGGAGATGAACCAAACCATTGAGCATTGAGGCTCAGGCAGTACTAATTTTAAGCCAAAAAGAATCACCTCTGGAGGACACTTCAGCATGGATAGCAAACACCTGCTTCAGAAGGACATGGCACAACACTGTACTGATTCTGGTGAGGAATAAGTCTCAGAGGGGTAGTCATGTTAGTCTCTAACTAAACAAATTTTAAAAACAATGAGCTAAGCAAATTGCATAGCTTATTTTGAGTTAATTTCAAAATAGCTTATTTCAAAATTTGGCACCATCTACACAGCACTTATTTCAAAATAAATTGCTATTCCAAAACATACCTTACTCCTCGTGGAATGAGGTTTACAGGATGTTGGAATAGCAAGCCCATTATATTTCTAAATAATGGGTGTGCTCAAAAGACGCGGAATAGCTATTTTGGGATACTTACAGTGTCCCAAAATAGCACTGCAGTGTAGACATAGCCTCAGAGACTAACAAAAATATATAAATAGTATCATGAGCTTTCGTGGGCACAACCCACTCTTTCAGATGACAAATTTTTGTTAGTCTCTAAGGTGCTACAGGACCATTGTTGTTTTTTATTTTTATTTTTTTGTGAGGAATAAGACTCTTTAAGGAGTTAGAGTTCTAAGCAATTTAGCTCCTCTCTCTTCTTTCCTTCCTCTATCTGATTACAAGGGGGGGGGGGGGAGGAGGAGGGAGGAGGAGAAGAAAGATCAGGGAGCAAGCAAGAAGACATAGGAAGAAGCCAGCAGAGAGGGAAAGGCATGCCCAAACCAGGATGCTGTATGTCAAAGGTTATGTCCCTCCAGAGCCTCTCTCTGACTGCTTCAGGGCTTCTCTGTGTGGATGCACATTCCATTTAACCTACATCAGTAACTTCATGATAGCAATTTACATTCCTCTAGTCTCTTTCATTTGGAAGGATCACAGAACACTTCACAAACTTTATATAACAGTCATTTCAACGCTACTCAATTGCAGCCACCTCTGAGGAGGAATGTGGCAGTTATTTACCAGTGTGGAGCAACACCATGCAGTCTCCTTAGCGGGGAACCAAAGAATACTGTTTCCAGTTGAAAAGGGCCTTGATGGAGACAGAATGCAAGTGCCTGTGATGGAAGCGGGGGATGATGCTTGGATTAACATTGTTACTCTTATGAGAAGTGGTATGGGAATTTAACAGAGTGCAGGTGGTCAGAATCTGGTGGGAATCCCTGGACTCTTTGTTATATTCAGTGAGACCAGGATTATACCACAGGCTTCGCTCCTCTTGTGTAACAGGATCTCTCCAACAACCGTGCCTCTCTCACATCACCCCGCTCCATTTGTTCTGTAGGGATTTAGAGGAGCCAGTTTAGCCTAATATAGCTTTAGAATGGTGTGTCCTGATAGTGGCACAGCAGCAGCTATATCAATGTGACTGATCACGAGATGGATTCTTCTGTTTCACTTTGAGATGAAGACCCCTTAAGTGCAGCATGTCTCTGCACTTAGCCTCGGCCCAGATGCTAAAGTAGTGATAAGAAAGGGAAGGCCATTTGATCAAAAAGTCTAGATCTCCTCAAGAAGAGTCCTATTGTTGTAGTGGGCCTTTCAACCTGAAGCTCCTCCAGGATTAGTGTGGAGGTGAGAGAATTTTTCCCTCTCTAGGCCATTGTATTGGAAACAGGTGAGTGACTGTCCTTGGTTTCCAAGAGGTCTCAAAAATCTGCTTTCAAAGCAAGGATAAAACTAAAGAGTAAATTAGTATGAAGGACCAACACATGCTTAGGAATTTAAATACACACATCCCCACTGCTGTTGGGGAGGTTTCAAGGAACTCTCTCCTAGGAACTGTTTGTGCTTGTCTCTGTGTTTTTGAGACCAGTCCTGAGAACATGGTCACACCTCCTTCCAGTTCAAGTAATTCATCTCTGAAACCTTCAAACAGGGCAAACATGCTCTACTTCTCCCTCGTCCTGCTTTCTGTCATCTGTGCTAACCTTCTCTCCTCACTTCACAGGACAGCTGGCTTTGTTCTAACTCACAGGAAGCAAACCACAGGATCCTGAAGAGGTATCAGAGAGCTTTTCAGGAAGAAGGAGGTTTGCATCAGTTCCTCATGAACATGACCCTACTTAGTTTATGCACAGAGCTCTCAAGTCAGCCACAGTGGCGGAAGATTGGAGCCATTATTCTCCTATATATGAGCTGCTTCCAGCTATAATCTTCAGTTCGGCTGGAAATCCTTGGGAAGAAGTAAATGGAGCACTGGAACAAAGGGGCTGGAGATGCTCCTCTCAAACAGGAACAGGCAAGAAAGCTCATTACAAATCAAGTTATTTGGTAAGTGTGGACTATTCAATGTGCGCCTGTTCTGACCTGCCACAAAGCAATACACAGTTATGAATTCCTTTATGGGAAGCTGCAGTTAGAGTGAAGTAGTAAACTGGAGTTAAAGGAATAATCCTGACCAATGTTCCCTATAATTTTTCCATCCATGTGCAAAATAAATTGTGTTTTGTGCTCCAAGGCATGTGCAGATCTGCACCACCAATAGAAATGTGCTGGCAGCTGTGGGATGCTGTAGGTCAGGAGTGGGCAATAATTTTTTATGGGAGGGCATGCCAAGACTTTGGTAAGTGGTCAGGGACCACTCTTTTCTGTGGAGAAGGTGCAAGGTCTAGGATGGAAGTTGGGTGCAGAAGGAAGTTTGGGGTAAGGGACTGGGTAAAGGAGGGGGTGAGAGATGTGAGTGGTAGTTTGGGTGAAGGAGGGATTTGTGGTCTGGGGCAGGGGCTGCAGGATCCAGGAGAGGGTCAGGGTGCAGGAGAAGATTCTGGCCTGAGGAAAGATAGGGGGGGGGGGATGCAGAAGGCTGGCAGCTCCAGCCAGCAGCCCTGCAGGACCCCGAGGCAGACTTCCTGCCTGCCCCAGCCTCAGGCTGTTCAAAATGGCTGGCTGCTTCATGAGGCTTTCTGGGGAGAGGAGACAGCTTCATGAACTGCCCCTACCCCTAGCAAAATCTCTCAGCTCCCATTTCCTGGTTTCTGTGAAGCTTCTCCCTCTCCCCAGATGCCCAGCGCAGAGAGCCACAGATTGCAGCTAACCGCTTAAAACAGCATGGGGCTGCTCGCAAGCGTCTGGCTGTTTTGCACCTGAGGTTTCTAGTGGGGACAGTCCATGGGCCGGATCAGGCAACTCATGGGCTGGATCCAGTGGCTTGGTGGGCCGCATGCAGTCCTCAGGCCGTACCTTGCCTGCTCCTGCTGTAGGTGCTCTGCTAATCAGCTGGGCAGCATTTGAATCTCTCCTGGGTGGTTGCCCAAGCACTCAGTTTACAGGGAACATTGATCCTCATCTGCATAACACAAGGCAAAGAACCAAACTGTTATGGACTGGGATGCAGGCACCTTGCCTACAGGTCAGAGCCTACTGGCAGAAGGGCAAGAACTGGAGGAGAGGCTAGGAACAGGAGGAGCCTGGTGGAAACAAGAGCAAAGGCAGGGGTGAACCAGGAGCAGGGCTGGATGCAGGAGGCAGGCACAAGCAGGGCCCAATGCACCCACCACAGGAAATCAACATTCAGTGGTGGGCACAATCTGCAGCCCACAGACCCTCTGTCTGCTCCCCTCCCCCACACATCTTTCACATACTGGGGCACTGGAACCAGGGTGCTCCATGCTCCATCCCTTCTCCTCCCTCTCCCAGGAATTACTGGGATAGTGTAATGGACAACTGTCAAATCTGGCCTTACACCCTATATCTGCTGAAACCTGGGTTGGGGTGGAGAATAAACTAGCAGAAATACAGTCTAAGCCAAGGCACCTACCATGGGAGCCCTGAGTGGGAGATTTCCCAACTATACTGTGGGACCAACCCATGCACCCACATCACCCCTGTACTGCCATTCCTCTCCCATCCCCACTGGTTTCACTGTTGTGATCCTGCCAAATCTCAGTCCTCCCTCTCCCCCCCCCCCCCCCCCAAACACACCCCTGCCTTTCCACCTAATGGTCACAAGAACAGCTGGCAGCCGGGAGGCCCATCACACAGGCAAAGGGTTTCCAACAGAAGAAAGATGAGGCACACTAGGAATCAATACAAGAAAAAGTTCTGCTCTGCTCCAGTTTTGCATTGCTGGAAATACTTGCTGACCCCTGCAAAACCCTGACATGAAATATAGTGTCAGGTGTCATTCATTGTAATTTGCTCCCTCCACACAAATACCTCATGCAAATAGAAGGACAGGGGAGAAACTTACATGACATCACACTCAATTCTTCATGCCTTAGTAATGCAGTCTATACTGCTGATGTGCCATTAAATGCATCTCTAGAATGCTCTGGCAGGCCTGGGCAAGCTGTCTGTCCTAATGCAGCCACCCAATCTTTGTGAGGGAGAGTGTTCACTGGAGCTGTTCCGGAAATTCCAATATTTCACCACAGGTTGTTCATCACAAATTGTCAAGAAGAATCAAAATATTTTTCTTGGCCAGACCAACCGTTCTGAAGAAAAAAAAAATCTGATTCAGAAATGTTCAAAGGAAAAGTTTCTACATATTGTGAACAAAATCGGAGGGGATTTCCCAATTTTTAGATAGGGCAGGGAAGTTTTAATTAAAAATATTTTTCTTGCAAGAATAAAAAAGGGGAGGGGAGTCCAGTTATAGTTCACCTGAAAAGCTTTTGTTTTTGTCAGAGACATTTCACCAGCTCTATTGTTCATGCAGATTCAGTAGTAACTTACAGACTGAATGAGCGGGAGGGGCAAGGAACAGGGAAGTAGGGAAAGAAAAAAACCAGAATAGGTCAAAGAACAGGGCATAGCCACAAAGGGCTGTCTGTTCAGAAGAAGGTGTGTGCGTATGCTATGGGAATGAGGTGTATGCACCTGCAGGAGCAGTGCTGCTATGTATGAAGTGTTCATGGTGTGAATTCATTCTAGAGCAGTATGTGTGTGTGTGTGCGTGTGTGTGTACATACATGCATGGAGGGAGAAAAGGTGCATGAGCATGAGGAAACTGCTAATGGGTATATTTAAGATAGCTAGGCAGGAAAGTGTGGTTCACATATGTGGGAAGTACATTATAGGACAGTTGTATGTACAGTATACTCAAGGGTTGCCTATATGCTACAAGGATCTCACTATTGGTAGTGGACAGATCCCCAACACTCATAGTCTGGGTTAGATTGAATAAACACCCAAAACAAGTACATCTGTTCTGCACTAGGAGCTTCCTGTGCCTGCTAATTTTGAAATCACCTGTGCACAACCTCTTCTCTAGCGTTTTAGCACTTTTAAGTCCAGTGCTGGCCAGAACTCAGTAGTAAACACGAGGTTTTCCAAATGTCCACACATTCTGCATGAGTGCAAGTCAAGGAAACCTGAAGTGGTGCCCAGCAGAGAAGGCCAAAACTAGGGCTGCTGTCAGATTGAAAACATCAGCCAGCTGGAGTTGTGCTTTTGTGATACCAGAAACTGTTTGAATCCAGATTCCATTTTTTTTCAAAGTGCAGAATAATTTTAGCTAAATGTTTCTTGTTTTGGGCTGTAGCTGGGTCTGCTCATAAATTGCCACCATGCATCGTGTGTTTCAGCTCTATGGTTGTGTCTAGACTGGCGCAATCTTGCGCCAGAGCTATGCAAATGAGGCTCAGCGTGGAATATCGCCGAGCCTCATTTGCATAACTAATGAGCCGCCATTTTTGCAGAAGAGGCTCTTGCGCAAGACGGAGCTGTCTACACTGCCCTGTCTTGCACAAGAAAAACCCTCTTGCGCAAAGCCATTATGCTGATTATTTTCAGGCATAACGGCTTTGCACGAGAGGGTTTTTCTTGCGCAAGACAGGGCAGTGTAGACAGCTCCGTCTTGCGCAAGAGCCTCTTCTGCAAAATGGCAGCTCATTAGTTATGCAAATGAGGCTCGGCAATATTCCACGCTGAGCCTCATTTGCATAGCTCTGGCGCAAGATCGCGCCAGTCTAGACACAGCCTATAAGTGCCTATGTATCTTCAGGGTGATTTTAGGCTGGGTGCATAGTTGTAGCTGAAGTGTTAGTCCCCACAGGTATATGTATGTGCATCTCCCATTGTTGCTGGGGTATAGAAGTAAGTGGAGGGGATAGGGAGAGACTCGTGTACATTTGATGGCATTAGAAGATAGAGTGCAAAACAAGTTTGAAGCAGTACCGTAAGTACATATCTGTAATGTCCCTTTCAAAGGTTTCAGAGCAGGAAAGTCCCAAGGCTAGACAGAAACAGCTGGAAGTTTTGACTTCAGACTGCTCAATAGACAATGGTAACTGGTTTTTGTTTTTTTTAAAGAACAGTTGTTATGCGCCCTCTCCTGGCCTCATGACTGCACCACATCTGGGATCAAGCCTCCCAGCCCAAATCCAAAAATGTAGGGCAGCAGCAGGGACTTCCCCAGACACTCCTGGGGGGGAGGTGTACACCTCCCTGAATTTCTCCAACAACTTCTCCGCCCCTCCCCAGTTACACACAATGTTGCTAATTTAGTTGGTTGAAAGTTTGAATTGAAATTGAAACATTACTACATACTTTAAAAGCATTCACACAGCACAGGAAGTCCCCAACTTAGAACAGGTTGTGTTACAAAAGTTTGTTCATAAGATGGTTGTTTAGAACCCGGAACATATTTTCCCATAGAAATGATGTTATAAATGGTGGTTAGGTTCCCAGGCTAGCCCACAAAAAGCCTATTTAACTCACAAGGTAGCTGAAATACAGTATATTTAGTAGAATATACAGTATTCTAAATAGTAGGCATTCAAAAATATTCAATTCAGTATTCAAAAATAGTAGAAATTATTTTTTATGAGGCGTTAGGTTGAGATTCTGAAGGGAACTTCAGGGCATCCCCCAGCCACCCCTCCTATCCCCTGTGGGCTCTGCACTGGTTCCTGCAACTAGCACCGTCCCCTGGCCACTTCCCTCCCCACCCCTTGGGCTGCACCCAGCCCCTGTTCACCAGGAGGCAGCAAGCATGGGCTGGAGGACTCCGGAGGAGCAGGGCCGGCTGCACAACCAGCAGCTGGAGAGAAGCAGCACTTTTCCCTTTAAAGCACTGCTTCTCTCTAGCCACTGGCTGCACGACCGCCCCCTGCTCCTCTGGAGTCCTCCAGCCAGCACTAGCGCTGCTCACTGCCTCCTGGCTATCCCCCTGAGGCGGCAGGTAAGCTTTTGTTTACATGTGCGGATGTTCATAAGTTGGATGATTGTAACTCAGGGAGGGCCTGTATATGGGAAAATACTTATACCTGAAAAAGCTTTAATAAGTTAGAAATGTATGAACAAAGACTTTTCGGCTCATTTGTTTCAGCCATATTAGCCTACATACAATTTTCAAATTGCAATTTGTACGCATAGTCTGCATGAGCTCTCCCTTGACAGCTAATGATGAGCCAGTGGAGGGGGAAAGGCTTCGGTACCAGATTGTGTTTCCATGAACTCGCCTACTCTGCCTCGACATCCAGCAGAAAGAGCTGTGCTGCTCAAGTGATCCGCTTTGGTTGATATTGGGTTACAAATAACTTTAGCACTAATGTGAAAAGTTGTTTTTGTATGAATAAAGGGCAACAGAATTGTATATAACCTGCCTGAATGAGGGGGGTCTCCTGCAGTGTTTAATTTGTTGCCAGGACTTGTCAAGGCTAAACCCCATCACCTCTAGGCTTGGCAGTTCATAGCTCTGGGACCTCTCGGCTTGCCGCACCAGTTACAAAAGTAACAAACTTGCTTGACCCCAAGCACCTCTTTCATTGCAAATTAAGCACTGATCACCCTCAACTGAACTGCACTCCCTAGACAGGAGGTTAGTGAAGAAAGAGAGAGAGGATGTGGTCAAGTGTCTTGCTAAGTCACAATATGTTTGTTGGACTATGTTTTAGTGACTTCACTCCACAATGCGAGATTTGTGACGTGGAAACTTAGATAAATATGTTTCCTGATAGGCTAAGATTTTTAAAATACATTATTTGCCAAGGTTGGTATATCACATCGTTGCTATCTTGAGAGGGCAGCTTTGGTACTAAAAACTTTATGATTATAGTTAATTTTTATGTAAGAATGGACATATTGGGTCAGAGCAATGATCCATCTGCCCCAGAATCCATTCTTCCAAAAGTAGCTATTCCAGATGCTTCAGAGAAAACAAAATCTAGCGATCCATTCCCTGTCATCCATTCCCAACTTCTGGCGTACAGAGAATAGGGACACTCAGAGCATGGTGTTGTGTCCCTGCCCAATTTAGCTAATAGCCACTGATAGATCTATCCTCCATGAACCTACCTAGTGCTTTATTGAGCCCTGTTATTATTTTGGCCTTTGCAACATACCTGGTGAAAAAAATTCCACATGTGACTATGTGTTATGTGAAGAAATACTTCCTTTTGTTTGTTTTAAACTCACTGCCTACTAGAGCTTCTCTTAAGTGAAGGGGTAAATAACCCTTCCCTATTCAATTTCTCCACATCAGTCGAGACTCTATATGCCTGTATCATATCCCCTCTTAGTTGTCTGTTTTCCAAGCTGAAAAGTTCCTGTCTTTAATCTTTCCTCAAATGGAATCTGTTGCATACACCTAATCATTTTTGTTGCCCTTCTCTGTACCTTTTCCAATCCCAATATGTCTTTTTTGAGGGTGATCAGAACTTCACATAGTATTTAAGATGTGGGCATATCATGAATTTATATAGTAAAAGTGGAGGAATTTGGTTTGCCAGAGTGATCAGCCAAACCGATACTGACAACCTGCATGAAAAGGCTGCAAAACACCATGCCTCTGGACTGCATCAATATGCAGAAAGCCTCATAAGCCAGTCACTACCAAAGCCAATTTTAGAAGAACTTAAGGAGGCTGCTAAGAATGCTGGAGACACACCTCAGTTTTTGAGCCAACATGGCTGTCGCACCATACTTTCTATTTGAGCAAGAGATACAACACACTACAAACTAGAGACCAATGTAAAGTGCATTGCTCTTGTTAATCCTGAAGTTGGACACTGATTCTGAATAGGGATTTTACATCCCTTTTAACCGGTTAACTAGTTAGATGTAATGTTTAACTAATTAACTGATTAAAGGATGGGAAGAGGGGGGCTGCTTCAGCCCCCACCAATTAACTAGAACAGGTAAGCATCACCCTTATCCAGTAAGCATCATCTGTTAAGGGTGATGCTTACCAGTTAACCTTTCATATTCCTAGTCCTGAAGAAGACTGGCAGATGCTAGCTATCTTTCTAAAAAAAGCTCAGCTGACTCTCCAGAAGCATGCAGTGCAACCCTGAATGACTCAGCAGTTGAAAAAAATGAAGAATTCTCTCAACACCATATTCAAAAAATTTGCATACATGGCTGATGAATGCACCAATGCAAATAAGTGGACATATTAAGTCATTGTATGTATTATCTTGATGTCTGTGATAGGCCAGTAGATGCATTCTAGATTTTCAGATTATGGAAGATATCAATTGCAGCTGTGACATCTTAGAAAAGTTAAATGTTTGTAAATTGAACCCCAAACAGGTGGCTGCTTGTGCATTGGATGGAGCTACAAACTTATCTGCAAGACATAGTGGAGTATAAGCCTCTCAGAGAAAAGTGAAAGTCTAATCTCTCCTCTACACACCCCAGAGGCCATCTATTCTAGCTAGCGCTAGTAATTTAATGCCTTTGTTATACTCTTTTTTTCAGCAAGAGCCCAAAAGGACTGAATGTCTTAGAAACAAATGGAAGATACCCTGGGACTGAAGTACAAATTAGTCCAACTTGGGAAAACTAGTTGGCTCTCTCATGAGCCATATTTGGATATTGTCTTAAAATTACTGCAACCATTATTATTGGCTTTGGAAAGTATGTACCAAGCTAGGACAGATTGCAGTCGTGAGGCTGGTAGACTATTTTCGTGTTCTCTGACCTGAGTAACAATCACCATTACCTCTCTTATAAGTCCACTGTTGAAACAATTGGGTCATTAAACAATGACATGTAGGCATCTGCTGCAACAGTAGTAGATCTTTATCTAGCAATAGAAGCTACTCTTGGATCAATCTGAAATATCCATTGAAAACATATTGGAAGAAGCAAAGACTTCAGTCCAAAAGTTTACTAATGAAGGTACTTACAATGAATTCTTAAATGATGAGGACAAGAAGTGTTTGTTGAGCCAGATGATAAAATATAGACTTGATTCTTACAAATCTACAATAGCGATTTTTGGATTCTACTCAACCTCCATGTAGTTTTTACAGATGCCACTGACTGGGGGAGGAGGGGCAAAGAGGGCAGTTGCCATAGTAGCAGCAGCCAGGAGCCCAAGCCCCTTTAAATCTCTGGGCCCCCAGGGCAACTGCCCCCATTGCTCTCCCCTGCCTCCCTCCCCCATCAGCAGGCCTAGCTATCATTGAGCATTTTTTCTCCTCATTGAGTAGAACCGTGTGTCCTGAAATACGTCACCTTCTACCTGACCGTGAGCATACCCTGGAGGACTGGAAGTAATGGCCATACAAGAAGACACCAAAGAATTGTGCAAAATTACAAGAAGAAACCAAGGACGATGTTGATGGAACGCTTCACCGGAGGCTTGAGTAGCCAACTTTAATTTCTTTGATGATTTTAAAATGATCTCTCTCATACAATGGCTGTGAAACATTTTTTTCCCCCCAGTTTTTACTGTGATGCCATACAGCCCACCTTTGCCCTCATGGTGTCAACCCTCATTGCCTCTCCCCTACTCTTGTATGTTCAAACACCCTCTTGAGTTTCGATTCCTGGGGAAAACACTGGGCACCAGGGCTTGTGCTAGGGCACTAAATAGCCATGAAGGCATAGGGGGCTCCAGACAGTATTCAGGCTCTGAAACCTGGGGGTGGGGGGGAGAGACTGCAAACGTCAGTCTGAACTGCAACATCAAAGCACTGTCTACACAGCTGGTTATAGCCGGAGCCCGAGGACCTGCGCTGGGAGGCCTGCTTCCAGATGCAGCATAGACACGCCCAAGGGGATTTAAAATTTTCAGGCTGCTTTAAACTCCACAAGAGCTGCTAAGGAAAGGGAACACCACCGGCTGCCATCTGCATGGAAACGGGCCTGGGCCACAGGGTTACCACTGTTAGTTATACAGCGCCATGAGCAACACCAGATCCCACTGTCTGCAACACTTTCACCTCACTGTTTCTTCATGGCTCTGTATCACCCAAGCTGTCTGGCTTTTCTTTCTCTCTCTTTTTTTTTTTTAAATTTCACCCTCCAGGTTTCCACTAATGCACTAGATGGAACATAACCCAAAGCTCTCCCTAGGGTGGCTGCAGTGTAGATTTCCCTTGTGCCCAACTGTGCCACGTTCTGCATGTGAGCATTCAATAATATGATTTCACTCAGGCTAAGCTCACAGTTTAATAGCTCCCCTCTGTGGGGGGTTGACTGAGCCCACTCTTGGATCACTGCTTTGTGAGCACCCTGGTGATCAAGGAGAGAGATTAGCATAGCTGCTTTATCTGAGTCAGGTAGGGATCCAGAATAAATCCTTCCCTCCTCTGCACATGGAGACTACCTCCATTTAGGGTTGCCAGGTGTCCAGTATTCACCCAGACAGTCTGGTATTTTTGCCTCCTGTCTGGTAAAAAAATTCAGAGAATACCAGACACCTAAGATGCCCGGTATTCTCTGAATTTTTCCCTGGCCAGGCACCCACCAAAAATGCTGGGCACCTGGCAACCTTACAAACACTCAGCGCCCAGCCTCCCCGCCCCCCCTGAATCCCCCTGGCCCCTAACACCCCCAGCCCCCATACTTACCTTGTTCCCCAAGGCTGCCGGCACAAAATGGTTGCCAGCCAAAAGACCCCTTGGTCTTAGTGCTCAACCGCTCCCCAGTTCCTATCCCTGTACTCACTCTTAAAGGGGACATGCTGTTTTAATTTAATTTTTTTTTTTTTTGCTCAACAACTTTGGCCTCCCCCCCCCCTTTTTTTCCTCTTCAACAGAATTTTTTCCCGGTGGTTTTTTTTGGGGTGGGGGGTGTTCGGTATTTTTTGTTTCAACCATCTGGCAACCCTACCTCCATTTGTGAGACATGGCTGTATGGATTTCCCCAACGTGCATGTAAGCTTGAGAAATACTTGATGTATCCTATGGAAGAGACTGCAGCCTTGCCAAGGACCAGTTTTGTTCTTCAGCACTGTTTGGGTTGTACATTTTAAAGAGAGGGCCAACTTCTCTGTTCTTTATTGACTGCCTTACAGTTGCACTAGTATAAATGAGCAGGAAATTAACCATTAACTTAATGGTACATATGCTGGCTATAATAGAGGGCTTCTACTGACTCACTATTAGTGGATAATGGAAGGCTGCCGGGAACCATCAGTAGCTCCTGCTGACTCACTGCAAACTTGGATATATCCAGGATGGTGGTGAGAGTAGCTCTCTGACCTGGATCTTGGCTGAAGATATAGGTACAGTCAACCTTGGAGAGCAGGGTCAAGCTGAAATTTATGTTCTGTGTTTTTCTGTGAGCTGCTGAAGACCACAATTGCCATTTTCAGGCCTTAAATTTGTGACGTCTAGCCCCTCTGCTATCAGGGTATTCCTTTGACTGGGAATTCAACATGGCAAATTTCTTTGGAAGATGCATGTTTTCCTGTACCCACAAAGGGTTATTTCAAGCTTCAACACTTTTGTTGTTGAGGCATTTCTCATAATAGTAACAATAGTTCTCAGTTATTCTCTGGTTCCTAATGAGAAACTAAATTATTATTTCATATTTAAAATCTTTATTTCCTCCTCCCACACGCCCATTAAGGTGACTGGGATGACATGAGGTCCTGAGATATTTTTCATAAGGAAAATTAAAAGAGTTGTTGAGTTCAGTTTTGGGGAGAAGGAAGTAGAGTCTTAGCGGGAGTAGTAATATTTTTTACAGATGATTTTAATTTTATAAATGTAAGGAAAAAAAGCTGTATTTTAGAACCTGCTAACCATAGTATTCAACCCCAATTCTGCAAACCTACATGGTGAAATATTACAGAATTCAAAGAGGAATTCTGAGAGAGGGATTGAAGGACTGGGCAAGTTGTCCATTTAAAATTAACGTGTACTCATTGTTGCTTGTCTGAAACATGTTTAGCATATTTCACTAACTAATTCTGACCACAACAGAGAGAGTTTGCTGTTTTCAGATATTAGGCATCGTCTAGCCTCAAATGTTTAAGCAAGGTGCCCACTGATTTCAATGGCAGTAGAATATCCAAACCGAAATATGACCCGTGGATGGCATTTTCTTAAACAATTTGATTTTTTTTAGTGTAAGTTGGATTAAGCAAAACATAACTGGTGCTTCTTTCCCATTCTAGAAGTGAACAAAGCTTTCTTAATTCAGATAGTTTTACAAGATTTGAGAATTTTGGGAGCAACCCTGCAGAAACATGTATCTCATTTGTTCTCATTTTATGTATGAAAAAAATATCTGGAGACAAGGGAACTAGGTACTATACATTTCAGGCCCATACATGTGTGTGTGCGCGTGTGCGTGCACACCCACCCCTTATCCCCCAAATAAGCATGCTCCAGCCTGCTGAGGGAAGGCTGAGGCTGATTTCCTACCACGCCTCCTCCAGAAGCGAGGCTGGGGACAAGGTTGGGCTGGGCCTCCTTCCTGCGGGGTGGAGGGAAGAGGAAATCAGCACCAGCCTTCACCCGGCCAGCCAGAATATGGGGGAGGAAGGCTCGGGCAGTGCACTGCTCCTGCCTTCCCCTGACTGGCTGGAGCATACTCACTTGGGGGACCACGGGTGGGTGCGTTGGCACCCTTGCAGTCCACATTTACAAAAAAAAGCACGCACACCCCAGAAATTCCTGTATACATGCCTGTATAAACACCTTTAAGTGCTGTATGCCAAATGGAGCAGTGATCTGAGGGAAGGAACTGGTTAGCTGGAGAGTACTGCTTCTGTGGAAGCAGCAAATCTGTGAATACTGTCAGTGTCCACAGCGGACCAGAGGCTGGGCACTCCGGGGAGCTGCTGGGAGGGGTTGGAATGTGCCTACTGTTAACCTTAGAGCAGCAGTTCCCAACCTTTTCCAGATGGAGATCCAGAGCAACTCAAAAAATGTGTGAATGGCTCCTTAAGAGCCACCTGGGGAGACACCTGGGGATCCTTTTGAAATGTAATGGCGACCCATATTTGGGTCCCGACCCATAGGTTGGAAAACCTTGCCTTAGAGTAACAGCAGAGCCTGTGCAGGTAAGAGGAGTGAAGGGAGCCCATCCACCTGCTCCATCCTGGCTATGCCAATGGAGTTGGGGAGCTGGTCCTAGGCAGAGACAGACAAGGCTTCGTCATGCTAAGGGCAGGTGGCAGTATGGTGCCTTAAATCCCTGAGGGAAACATCATAGGATCCTTTAAAGATCAGACATTTGCTCTTAAATCAGACAAAGGAGTATCTTCTGGATCAGAGACGGACAAAATCTGCACAAGAAAGGGTGGTGGATACAGAGTTCAACGTTTAAGCAAGCCAGTTAGTGAATTTCTGCAGCTTTACAGGAGTAAAAATACAGGTTGACATTCTATAATTCAGACTTCTCTAGTCCAGCAAAACCCCTGGTCCAGCATCGTCGGGGTGACCCCGTGGGTCCAGGAGCATCACCAGATTAGGGCAGGAGGAGCACAGAGTCCCAGGCTACAACAGAGCTGCTCATGGGCAGCGAGTTATATGGGCTCGTGGTTCCCATGCTCCACCAATATTCAGAGCCGGGGGCCCTGCTCCAGCAATATTTGGAGCTGGGTCTCTCCCCCGGCCCTGCCTGGAGCAGGCCCCGGCCCCCACCTGCTGGCCCTCCTGTTTGTCCGCCCTGGCCCCAGACCATCCCTGCCGTGCGCAGCTTTCAGTTGGCTCCCCCTTGCTGGCGCACGCTGCCGGCTGCTGCTGCCACCGTTTACAGGTGAGCGGGAGACGCCCGGGCGTGACGTGATGTCACGGCCTGGGACTTTAAAACTGCTTGATGCAGCGTTGCACCGCGCAGCCTAGCTCTGGGTTCGGAGACTTCTGGGGCCAGAGCGCAGACTCCGGCCCCGCAAAGTGGAAGGCAGAAGGTAGGGAAGGGGGAAAACTAGGGAGAGGGGGTGGGAGAGGAAGGGGCTTGTGTGGAGGGGGAGGGGGAAGAAAGGGGAAGGCATCAAGGGAGAGCGTGGAGGAGAGACAAATGCCAGGAGGCCAAGTGCAGACAATGAGGAAAAGGGTAGGAGGGGAGGTGTTTGTGGGAGGGGGACAGGGTGATGCTGGGAGAGGAGAGGGTAAGGGCATTGGGGGCTAGAGGCGGGAGGGGGAGGTGCTGGGAGAAGGCTTGAAAGAAGGGGTGGACATGAGAAAGGTGGGGATGGAGCAAGTCACGTGTGAGGGCACAGAGAGGCATGAGGGGAATGGGGGCAGAGGGTGGGGAGGGGGTGGGCATCAGGGAAAAAGGGGGCAGGGGCAGGGAGGGAAGGGGGAGGCACCAGGAGGGTGCAGGGGTAAGGAAAGGTGCAGGTGCCAGGGGATTCTGGGGGTGAAGCAGAAGGGCAGACACCTGCAGGGGAGGGACCAGCACCAGAGGAGAGAGGCAGGGCAGGTGTGTAGAGGGAGGTGTTAGAAGAGGGGATGAGGAGGGGTAGCTCACATGATCAAAGTGGGGCTACTGGAGAAGTGGGTACAGGAGGGAGAGAAGGTCTGGTGGAGGGGGGCAGGTCGCAGGAGGGCAGTGAGAAGGGCAGGAGTCAGGACAGAAGAAGAGGGTGAGGAGTTGGGGGGCAGCAGGCACCAGGGGAGCTGATAGAGCAAGGGGAGGAGACATGGCAACAGAGAGAAAAGGTAAAGGTTTAAAAATAGTTATTAATAACTTGGGTGCCACAGTGGCACATCCAAACAAGCCACATGAACTCGGTACTAGTGCACAACACAAAATTCATTCTGCTCATGGGAGGAAACTCTTAGGCTAGGTCTACACTGGTGGCTTCTTGCGCAAGGGTTCTTGTGCAAGAAGTCTTGCGCAAGAACACGTTCACACTGCCATGTGCGAGCTGTGCTTTTGTGCAAGAGCCTCCATGGCAGTGTGATGCTCTCTTGTGCAAGAAAGCTCCGATGACCATTTTAGCCACAGGGGTTTCTTGTGCAAGAAATCCCTGCCGAGCGTCCACACTGCCCTCTTGTGCAAGAGAGCTTACACCTGTTAGAAAAGAGCGTAGCTCTTGCACAAGATGCCCTCTCTTACCACGCCGTACTGTAAATTTCCTTGTGTAAGAGCAGGCGGGCAGCGTGGATGCTCTGTGGGCTCTTGCACAAGAACGGCTGTACTTGTTCAAGAAGCCGCGAGTGTAGACATAGCCTTAGAGGGAACATTTCCGCCAGCCTCTCTGCCCCCGAGTTAATGTCACACACATTGGGTTATGCAATTGCAGGATAGTTGCATGAGGGGAGTTTGGTGGGGGCCAAACTAATCCCTCTTGGTAGGAGAATGGTGGGAAAAGTCCTCTGAGAGGGGTGACATGACACATTTTACTTCTGGTCATGTGTCCATCTTGCCCCGAGTGTGTTACCTCCAGGGGCGTGGCTAACAGGGGTCAGGGGATGTGGCTAATGGGGCACCACCAAAAATTATACAAACCTGCCTCCCCTGGAGCTGCTGGTGAGAGTCCCTGGCAGCAGCAGGGCGACCAGGCAGAGCATGGAGTTCCCCCTCCCAGGTGGCAGCACAGCCCTGGGGGAAGGGAGAGAAGCAGAGCAGCTCCTACCCTCATGAAGTGAGCAGAGCAGCCAGGAACAAGAATGGAGGCCCCCCAGTGACCTCCCTGGTCTGGCAAATTCCCTGGTCCGAGACCACTCAGGTCCCGAGGGTGCCAGACCAGGGAGATTCAGCCTGTAGTTATGTCAAAACAATGCATTTGATCAGTTCCCTCTACTTGCCAGGGTTTGAGTTTCAAAATCCATTCCCCCTGCAAGAGCTGGTGGCTTTAATGTCTAAAGAGGAACGCTTCCCTACACTCTATTCCACTGTAGGATTGAGAGGCCGCATCTCTAGTGATCGGAGGTAGGGACTAGCTTTCTAGCCCTCTGAGTTTTACTCCCAAGTCTACTCTGTCTTGCCACAAAACCTTGGCGAAAAAAGTCACAACTTCTCTTTCTCCATCTGTAAGATGGTGGGGACAGCAATATCGACCTACCCTGAATCTAGCAGGTCAGTGTAAGAAACTGATGGCCAAATATTGTGTTTTTAAACTTTGGGCCTAATGTTCTAAAGAAGAATTAATGTTACTAGTAAAGTAGAACACTAGTAGTTCTAGATTTGTACCTATACCTTTTTATGCCTGAATTTCAACAATTACAGAATTAAATTATGCCTGCAAATCATATAGTTTAGTTATCCGCTACCTTACTTTCACTTTTTTGTGCATTCACAGCATAGCTTCTGCAAACAAAACAAAAGTGTAAAGTCTCAAATTGTATTTGCCACTTAATTCGATTGGACCATTTTGTCAAATTGATCCATAACATGTAAATCTTAAATGTATTACGTATTTTGAAGAGTTTGTTTGTTTATGGATTTGATTGTGCCAAATAAAGTTATACTTTCAGATATCAAATTTTGTATAAGTAATTCTGCCACTTAAATTAGCTGAATGCACTACTTTTTACACCGAAATATGCTGGGTGAAAGGTTTAAGTAACTTCCCCCCCCCCATCAGAAAAAAAGTCATTATTATTATGGTTTAGAGTTCATAAAAATATTTTCTAACAAAATTAAAACTGAGTCACCTATTCAACTGTCATTTTAATGCAAAGAAAATTTTTACTGTTACAAATCACATAATTCAAATTAGTTAAGGAAAGAGTAATGGAAGCTTTGAGTTTCTGACTCAAATGTACTATATTTGGTAATTATTCAATAAAATGAATAATGTTTGAAGTTGAACTCCTACAAATTTAACTGTTCTTTTACTTACTTTTTGCAAGCACATTAATAAGAAATTCCATTACATACTTTTAATTTCTTGAACTTTCCTACAAGTGTCATCAATGCAAAATGACTTTGCCCAGTCAACGATGAGGCTCACCTGCTAATAGTCTATAAAGTGTTTTTTTCCCCCACAATAGCTTTTCTAGCCCCTCTCCTAAGAAAATGCTTATCATTCAGAGGTACCTGAATGCTTTCACCTTTGGATGTCATCAGTTTATTTAAAAAAAAAAAATCTGAGTGAACAGAAACAGAGGAGAAAAAAATAACAAAGATCTTCCAATGTGGTTAGTTATGAAGGAAAAAGGATATTTCTTCCCTTTGTTTTTTCCACTAGATGGCACCATGAACATTCTTTTGCATCAGTGAATGAGCAGGAATGTAAAGCATGCAAGTCCCTAATTAGTCAGTGTGACCTCAGAATGATGCCATACTATCATGTAGAAGATGAAGTTATTGCCAATAAGGCCTTGGCACAGTTAAGTGAATTCTTCTGTCCAAACTCTTACTTTAAGACACCAGTGCTCACCAGTTAAAAAAAACAAAAGGATGAGGAGGAGAAAAGAGGAACCACAGGTGGTGAAGTGACTTAGGACAAGCCACAGAACTCAGGTCTTCAGACCCACGCTCTGTTGCCCCATCAACTAGGCCACAGCATGGAATAGCCAAGATTTTATCCAGTATAGAGCATGGTAGTCCAGCTTTCCTGGTGGGTGAGAGCTGAAGTTCAATCCAGAGCTTATGCTAGTGAGCTGGAGGGACACATGAAGGAGTCAAGCTGACATCTTTCTTAAGGAGTTCATTTGAGTTAATGCAGTTTGTAGTCTAGACACCCTTTGGCTATGTCTACACTGACGGGTTCTTGCGCAACAACGGCCGTTCTTGCGCAAGAAGCCGCAGAGCATCCACACTGCCTTCCCGCTCTTGCGCAAGAAGATTTACAGTACGGCGTGGTAAGAGAGGGCTTCTTGCACAAGAGCTACGCTCTTTTCTAACAGGTGTAAGCTCTCTTGTGCAGGAGCTCTTGCACAAGAGGGCAGTGTGGATGCACGGCAGGGGTTTCTTGCGCAAGAAAGCCCTATGGCTAAAGCGGCCATCAGAGCTTTCTTGCACAAGAGAGCGTCCACACTGCCATGCATGCTCTTACGCAAAAGCACATCTCACACATGGCAGTGTGGACGTGTTCTTGCACAAGATTTCTTGCACAAGAACTGTTGCGCAAGATGCCACCAGTGTAGACATAGCCTTTTAGCTTCTCTTTAGAAAAACCTCAACTAGTTAAAAGTGTAGCAAATCTGACTGGTAAACAGCAATACCTCTCACTTGGCTACTTCATGGACAGGACTGTGCTGAGGCCCTGAGTACACTACAGGCTGCCAGAACTTTGTTTGTTGATTGTAAATCCAGTGCATCTGTAAAGTCATGCATAGATAGGCCTTAGAGGCTGTCTTTCTCCTCAAACCTACTACCAGCAAAGGAGAATCAGCTAGAACACTTTGCCTGGCAATCTTACAAGCACAGCCTTGCTCTCCCCTTACCCCCACACTAACAGAGATACTGACCCTCTTGGTTAGTAAATCCCTCACATGGTTCATTTAGTTTAAGCTCTTAACCAAACAGACATGTTAAGACCCACCTTAGCACTCAGACACACTTCTTTTACAGTCTTAGCAGCAGCACAAGCCGTTTCATCTCATAACAGACACCCTCCCATTCCATACTAGAGCCAGCCCTTAAGGCTGCTCAGCAGGCTAACTCATTCCTAGGCTGTGTCTAGACTGGCCAGTTTTTGTGCAAAAGCAGCCACTTTTGTGCAAAAACTTGCCAGCTGTCTACACTGGCCGCTTGAATTTGTGCAAGAGCACTGACGTTCTAATGTAAGAAATCAGTGCTTCTTGCGCAAATACTTTGACGCTCCCGTTCGGGCAAAAGTCCTTTTGCGCAAAAGGGCCAGTGTAGACAGCTCAGTTTTGTTTTGCGCAAAAAAGCCCCGATGGCTAAAATGGCGATCGGGGCTTTCTTGCGCAAAAGTGCGTCTAGATTGGCCACGGATGCTTTTGTGCAAAAAAGTGCTTTTGCGCAAAAGCGTCCACGCCAATCTAGACGCTCTCTTGCGCAAATACTTTTAACAGAAAACTTTTCCATTAAAAGCATTTGCACAAAATCATGCCAGTCTAGACACAGCCCTAGTAACTGGTAAGTTAACAGGGCCCACCTGCCAAACAGGTTTTACCCTGGCTGCTCCTGCCCTAAGGGAGACAGCTGTAATGGTGGTTTTTTTCAGAGGAGTGGGAGGGGATTGTTGATCCAGAAGGGTTCCTCCTCTGAACCCAGGAAAGCAAGTAGAACCCATCACTAGTACCCAGATGGGAACTAGAGAAAGGGCCTTGTAGTGTTTACAAGGCTGTCAGTTCCAGAGCTCATGTCTTCTGTTCATCTGCCAGGGCCCAAGTTTATTATCTTTCTAGGCTTATTGTAAGCTCTGTCTGCCTCAGAGCTTTATGCTGCCATGGTTTCTAAGGCCCAGATCCTCAAAGGGGTTAGGTGGACTTGAATGGGAGTTAGGTGCCTGAATGCCTTCCACTTATTAATCAACAGCAACAGCAGAGTCAATAGTGGACTTCATGGAGTCTCTGGCATTTCTCCCTTTTTGGGGCCAAAGGTGTGTTTAGGGTCCATTTTTGGGAGGGACTTTTGGGGAGGAGTTTGTAGGGGGCTGGGAATAGATGTGAGAGCTCACGATGTGGGCATCACATCAGGCAGAAAGGCTCTCTCAAAGTGGAAGGTTTTGTGATGATTCCTAAAGATGGTCAGAATGTGCGTCCATCTGATCGTCTCTGGAAGTGTGTTCCACGGCTAGGTCCTGTCGACTGAGAATGCTCTGTCCCCAGCTCTCATTCACTTCATCCAAGGCTGTTTAATCTGCCTTGCCCCACAGAAATATGGCTGCTAAGTGGTTCATAGATTGAACTATAGGCTTTGATATAGCTGGGAACTGATCCCTTAATTACTTTGAAGATTAGGACCAGAGCCTGAAACTGGCATCAGAAATTGTCTGGGAGCCAGTGGAGAGACTTAAGCACTGGCCAGATGTGCTCACAGCAGCCTGAACCATGGAGAAAATGAGCAACTGCATTCCGTACCAGCTGGCACCTGTGCATTTTGTCAGGGTTTTTTTCAAGGGGGCGGTTGGTATAAGCAGAGCCTCTTTTGCAGAAATTTTCACTGCCTTCACTTTTTTAGCTGGATTGTTTATTTTGTTCATTGGTGATTTTTTAACATTGATGTAAGTGATCTAGAGCCATGATAAGTACAACTCTTCTAAATTACTCCATTGGTTACATACAGCTAGGTCAGGAGTGAGGAACCTTGCTTGGGTTGGGGCTACTGACCCACAGAAAAATCAGGTGGGGGCTGCACACAAGTGAGAAGCAAAAGAAAAAAACCCACTAGTGGGGCCCAAGATAGTAGATTTTGGGGGCTCCAGCATTAGGTTCCCCTCCCCTGAGCTAGAGCATGTGCCTTGGCCATTTGGTGCCCTCACTACTATACTCCCACTAAAGGAGAGCGCAGTGTCTAGAAATGTTGCACTTTTCATTCCCCTCTCTCTTTCCCACGTCCAGCTCCATTTGACCTATGCAACATCTACCAGTAGAGCAGGTATAGGAATCAAATCTAATCAGCCAACTAATGAAATCATACTTTGAGAACAAGATAAAGCTACATTTCATCATGCTCATTACACCCGAGTGCTGGAAAACAAAGGCGGGAAGCCAGTCTATAGGAGGACACGCAGGTGTTGCAGTGCATCACTAGCACGTTGTCATGTGGTTGATGGGTGGCACGTGCCAGTCAGGTGTTCACATGAGCTAGTCTCCATGGGAGAGCCAAAAGCTATTGTATCACATGTCATGATCTTTTGAAGCAGTGCAGAATGTGAACAGACACCTGTTGCTTCAAGTTGCATGTTTTCTTTTCAGAACAGTATTTCATTCAAAAAGCCTCCCCAAATCACCAAAGGGCTTGGGAGCCCCAAATACTTGGGAGCCTGGTGGACTGGCCCCACTGCACAGCCTATTCCTATTCTACTTGTGTTCTGACTACGAAAGTTCAGGAATAAGAAAGCACCATCCATTCCAACAGAGGTCAGAAACTCAACCTTGGTCCCAGCTGCTAGAGTCTTCTCCAGCATATTCATCCTATCTACTGGCAAGGCCCACAGCTCACACCAGCCAGTCTCTCTGAACTGGTGAGGCCAAATCCCCAACTTCTGTCACTTGTGGGGACTGTTCAGATCGACTCTTGCCTCGAGAGCTTCTGGAAGCATGTCCTTCAGCCTGTGCCTGCTTTTTGGGAATACAGGTCTATAATCTACAGCCTCTCCTCAAGTTACGAACGAGTTACAGACCAAACACTTGGCCTTAACTCAAAATGTTCGTAACTCGGACCCCATTGAGTTACATTGCGACCGCGCTGTTCGTAAGCACAGGTCGCGTTCATAACTCGGGGACCGGCTGTATTTCAGATTAGACTATTTTAAAGCCAGCTAGTCTGGTAGTCTGGCTCTGGCAGTGGTCTATGACCGGTGCATCTGGAGAAAGTATAAAAAAATCCGTACTATGCAGCTAGCAGTTGTACAGTGTTGTACATAGAAGGAGGGGTACCTTTCCTGAACCTTTCATATGAGTATTCTTTCTGTCTAGATAGCTATAAATCAGAGATGGGTATATTACGGATCCATATGCACATTTTTCTTAGTGTTAGGGTGCTACTGAGCATTCAGGCTTCATCTCTTTGTAGAGTTAGAGATTATCTACAAAGTATGGCTCCAGCTATATTCCCAAATTTCAGCTGTATTTTCAAAAGGGTTTAACTCAGGCCCAGTTCTATCACATGATCACAGATATCACATTATGGTCATCACATTATCCAGATCTCTACTTGCTCCCAAAAATAGTATTTGACTCTCTAATCTACTTCAGCCTTGTGGAGAAGACCAGAAAATAAAAGCTAGAACTAGAAATGGGCAGCTCTAAGATGCGGTGCCCATCCCCTTACAAGGCAAAGCTGGTTAAATTAAGATAGTTAGCCTGATGGGCTGATGGGCAGAGCCAAGGCTTGAAGGACTTATTGAAGACGGAACCCAGCTGGAGAGAAACAAGAGGGATTAGTATGAAGCCAAGAAGTTGGCAGCAGAAAGGGGCTACAAGGGAGGTAGAGTTCTGATAAGTTGCCTATAAGGGGGGAGTCCGAGCCAATGAACCCAGAGAGAGGGGAGTTGGAAGCTGCAGGAAGGAGTTCAGAAAAAGAGTGATAGGGTCTGCGGGAAAGCAACCTGCAGTTACTAGCTATAGGGTCCCTGAACTGAGACCTGGATTACTGGGTGGGCCTAGGAGGGCTCCCCTGTCAGCTGCTGAGAAAGCAGCACTAGACCTGGCCTTTGACTGAAAGGCAGACTGGAAGTAACACATGGGCGACTGGTCCAGTGGGACTTGGATACCCAGGAAGGGGGGGAACTCACAGAGACGTAGCCAGAGGGCCAAGACATGAATTCCCAGCACCTTGTGTTGCAGAGTGAGAGAGAGAATGTGCATGAGTGATGTCATGTCATGCAGCAAGCAGCAGATGGGGGGTTGGACTGAAATAGGGAGCTAATCCTCAGATGTGGTCCCAAGAAGGTGCCCTCGCAGTCAGTGAGCCCCATGATAAGTTCAGATATGAAAGCTGGATACATCTCCCCTCTGGTGTTCTGTAGGTGGAGAGGCGCGTGGAAAGCACAACTTACAAAAACTGCTCTGTGGAGGTTTTTTTTTATCTCTTCCTGTCATCTTATAAAATGCATTTCAGACAAAGGCAAGAAATGTCTGAGGCCTTCCAACTGCAGCACCCAGCGAAGCAAAAGCATGACAGTGGTCACGGGCTTAGTGCAGCTGGTGCATGAGCAGCCAGAAACCCTGAATTTACCACTTTCCTGCCCCAGTTTCCCACTCCGCTGTCTCCTCTTGGCAACTTTTATTTCATATTCAAACCACTGGGGGGCTTATCAGTTACACATCTGACAGGGGAAGTGAAAACAGGCCTGCGTTGCTCTGAGATGCTAAGAGCCTTTAGCTACACAGAACACACTCAATGCTAGCAAGGACTTAACATTGGCTGATGAAAGAGATCTTAAAAGTGAAAGACTGAGACAGTGAGAGAGGTGGGCAGGACAGGGGAGGGCAGGTATATACCACAGGCGTTGGTGGAAAAGAAGTAATTAATCAGCAGAAACACAAAGAGCTTCCAAGGCATAGAGCAGATCCATAGTTCATGTAACTGATTGCAGTTCTGCACTACAGTCAGTGGCGCCATGCTGAAGTTCATCAGCTAACCCTTTACTTTCAATGTGTGCAGAGGTGAAGATGAGGGTCTACAGTGGGTACTTACCTAGCCTCATATATCACAGTATCTGAGCACTTCACAATCTCTAATGTATTTACTTTCAGAACTCCCATGTGAGATAGGGCAGGGCTGTTATCAGTGCATGTTATACAAGGGGAACCGAGGCCTAGACAGACTAACGGACTTGCCCAAGATCCTACAGGAATTCTGTAGCCGAACAGGTATTGAGCCCAAATTTCAAACAACCCAGACTAGTGCCCTAATCACTGGCCCAGCTCTGTATAAAAATATACGACTCTCCCCTCAGCTTCAAAACTACCCTACATGGGGCTGACTGTGTCGTTGATGAGAGCGGATACTGGGACATCTACTCACAACAAAGGGATGGGAATGGATTTTCTAAAACATAGATGGGGGTGCTGTCAGTGGAACTTGTGCTTTGCAAATACTCCTTGGGGTCAGATTTGCTTGTGTAGAGCCTTGGGAGGAACTCAGGCTCTGGTTTCAGTATTAGTGTTCATTTAGGTACAGGGAAGGGATGTTTCTGCCTTAGAGACTTAAATAAAACACTGTGGCTTGGTCTTCATTGCAAGTTCTTCTGGCAGAAAATATGCTAATGAGGGACTCATTAGCATAAGTCACAAACTCATTAGCATATTTTCTGCCATTTCTTTTTGCGCAAGGAATTTTTGCTAAAAAAGAAGCTGTGCAGACGGGGGGTTTTTTGCACAAAAAAACTGTTTTTGACAAGATCCTTATGTCTCTCCAGGACAGGCATAAGGATCTTGCGTGAAATGGGTTTTTTTTGCACAAAAAAACCTGTCCACACTACTTCTTTTTGCACAAAAATCCCTTTCGCAAAAAGAAACGACAGAAAATATGCTAATGAGATTATGACTTATGCTAATGAGTTCCCCATTAGCATATTTTCTGCTGGAAGAACTCGCAGTGAAGACAAAGCCTGGTAGATTGCATTTATTTGAAGGGAAAGTTAAAATGGAAGGTGCCGTTCTCATCTCAGGAAGAGGCTTTGGAGGATTTATCTGATTCCTGTGTTTGGATTTTTGAGTTTTCTTTGAGCCAGACATATGGTTCTTAGCCTTTGCCCTACAAAGGGAATCAGTGGCAGATGGTGAGGTTTGGTTTGTTGGGGTTTTTTCTGCTTCTTAACCTTGTTTTGCTTCACAGCTTCTGTATTTCCCAAAGAGGAGTCCTCTGGCCAGGCCAAGCAGACTTCAGAGGGGCACAGGAATGGCTAAGAGCTGGTGACTGTTAGCTTCTTCCTGACCCTTTATGACAGAATTCTGGCAAGGCCAACTTCTTTGACATGCTGGAGGGGCTGGAACAACAGCACTCAGAGTCACACTAGGGCACACTGATTCCCAGCTATCCACTGGATCATCGGAGGGTGAATTTTCCTCCTCTCAAGGCATTCTCCCTGGAGAATTCGGGGACCTCAATGAGGAAGGGGAAACTGAAAATTTGGATCTGGTCCTGGCTGCTTGGCCCAACTACAGGGATCCCATGGGAATACCGAGAGTTAGGTATACATAGTTTGCTGGACTACAGGGATTGGCTGCAAATTTAGAAGGAAAAAAATCCTATCTTAGTTGTTTGTGCTGGCCTATATAGGTGGGCTGTGCACACGGGAAGCCTGGGGAAATAACCATGGCCCAAAGTGGGAAAACCAGGCTTTCAAACACAATGTCAGTTACATTCCAACCCATGGATGCATTTGATTGCTTGCTGATGTCCAGGCCTCCTTCCTTAGGTAATTGCTAAATAAAGAACAGATTATAAAAGAAATATCGCTGAACTTATGTCAACATTGCAATGTTGGTGTGACTACAGCATACGTAGCTGTACTCCTGTTAGCTTTGAACTAACTCACTTAGCTAACAGCTGTGAAGCTTATATCAGTCATAGAGCTGTAGGACCATATCCTGCACTCCTTGCTTTAGCCCTTAATCGGGCATAAATCTCATTGGAGTCAACAGGCATTTGGCCTCAGTCCAGACCCCTGCAGGCTGGAGCCCAGGCAAGTGTGATGCTTTGGAATGAAAGGCACTATCGCAGAAACCGGTTCAGCTCTTAGAACATCATCAGTGGATTGCACCAAGGGACTGGGGACGAGCCCTTTATCCTCTCCTCTCATTCCAGTGACTTCACCCTATTCAGCTTTGAACTACAGCCCCTTTGCAGCAGATGTATAACACCCCCTACGCTTGTACCAGCACAATGATTGGATCTACCCCCTCCCCCTGCTGTAGCGCTCAGCGTTACGAGGCTGTACGGAGTTTCCTTTCAGGGAGGGGAGCCAGGCCAATACCGCTTCTAGGCATGGGGCTAAATGACTTGATGTGCTGCAATTTACAGGAAACCTCGGGTGCACTTGCAGCCTGTGGTTCTGTACTTCCTGCCAACAGTGAGCTCGTTCACGGGTCTCTGCTCGTGCCGGGGAAAGGCAGCACTCAGAGATCAGGGTGAGAACAGAAAGCCAGCAGACTGCTTACTGTTGATTTAAAAAACCCAACTGCATCACAGCTTGTGAACTTAACAGAGAAACGTACTTTGCCCAGAGGTTTAGCACGATGCCCCTGCCCTTGGCAGTGCAGGAAAGACCACAGCAATGAGGCCCAGGTCTCCCCATGGCAGTGCAAAGCACGCACTGGTGCTAGGACAGTGGGCCGCACCCAGCAGCACCCTCATACCAAGAGACCAGGAATGGCATCAAACTCAGGTTTCCTGCGCAGCAGAGCACTGACAGGCACCAGGATGTTTTAGCTTGCACACTGAGCACCCTGCAACCCAGTGAGTGAGTCAGCATGGACCTGAAGCAGGCTCTTCCTCATTGTCGAGCACAGCACTAATATTTAGTTCACATGGGGCACTTCTGTGGCACTCCCAGGTCCCACCTTCCCAGGAAGTAATAGTGTGTTAGTGGCAGCAGAGAGCCTTCAACAAGCCACCAGAGCCATCTTGAACCTCAGCTTGCAATTAGCTTTATTTTCTGGCCATCACCTTGAGAGAGAAATAAGAGGAGAGGGCAGATTGTGGGACAACCTGCTCATAAGGCAAATGCTGCAGCTACATGTCATTTTGACCCCAAAATTGTCCTAGGCATCAGGATTGTGCACAGAATCCCCTCCCCATCACCCTGACTTTGAGGATGTTAGATGGGCACAGAATGAACACTTCACCCACCGTATGGCCCAGTTCTCTCTGAGCAAGAACTCCCTCGCTGAGATCACAGGATAAAGGCCAATCCAGGATGAACACAACACGGACCTTTTACTTTAGTGGATTGGAATGGGCATAGCTAACCATCTTGCACTCCAGGACAGGAACTGTATGCCCCTCAGGACACAGGCTGGACTCAGTGACTCCTCCTGCCCACAACGGGGAGCTGGGTTAGACACAGGGTACCCCCACGCCATCCCTGCTGGCAGTGCACAATGAAGGGGTAGCCCAGAGCTATGCATGAGAGTGTCATTCTGGACGGTGGCCACTGAGGATCACACATCTTTGTCACTATGGATAACTAAGTGAAAGCCAGATATCCAGAGTCCAGAAGCAGTATAGGCTAATGTTGCATAGTCTTTATTTATGCAGTGCTAGGCTGATATCTTGTATACAAAATAAAGGACAAGCCATTTTTTAAAATAAACCTTAAAACAGTCAAACCATTAGCATACACTGCAGAAAGCTGGGTCAGGAGTGAATAACATTTCCCTCCATACTGACCCACTTCTGAAGAAAGAGCGAAGTACAACTGGCCTCTTGGCAGGATATGCAGGGCCCCCCTACACCACATGTCTCTTCCCTGCACCAGGCAGGTCATCACTAGGCACATTTTTTTTTAGAGAAACAAGGATACACCTTTTAACACCACAGGAATACTTTGGAGACTCAGAGCCTGAAAGAAGCACCATACATTCATCTACCTTCCATGAGAGGAGTAGCAAGATGCAGCCAATGTGCTACTGAGACCAGCTCCCATGTCTCCATACCTGCCTCATGCTCATTGTGCTGTCACTCACACCAGAGGGGCTGCTTTAACTATCCAGACAATATAGTGAATAAAACAGAAACACTGGGCCCGGCTAATCAGAGAGGTCATGGGACTTGCGAAAGGGGATGGGAATAAGCAAAAATGTCTTTCCCATTATGTGCACAAACATGGGGTGCTGACTGCAGGCCAGCCAATCATGTCCTGGTTTGTCAAAGCTAGAAGTCTCCACGGTTGTGTGTAAATACCACTGGAACTGCAGGTTCCCCTGACCCACATCAGTCTAAGGATATTTGCTTTCAGAACTCTGATCCAGGTACATCAGATGGATGAGGTGGCATCAGATGCAAACCAACTTTTTCACCAAAATGGAGCACATGAGGCCTCCTAAGTCCCTCAGTGTGGATGAGGCTCTGGCAAAGGAGTGGAAAATGCCACTGCAGCATTTCCAGTTTTTTTCTGGAAGCAAACAATAGTGTAGAGAAAACAAGACAGTGAATTCCCTTCCTTTGCAACATGTGACTGGCTCCAGGGGGCACACCAATCTTAGTGGCTGAACAGATCACCACACCTGGGCCTGTTTGGAGAAGACAAAGTGGCCATAGGATGAGAGAGCCCACAAGGTTCAGAGAAAGTCATTACTAATGAGACTACTTAGTTTTGGTTGGTAGCAGGTATTGCAGTATTATGGAATCTCTCACACCAGTGGATACTGGCTCCTGCCACGTGACAAGCATAATTGCCAGGGGAACCCTGAACCAGGTCACGTCACTGCAGCCAAGACATAAAGTTGCCGTTTCTTTCCAGCCCACCTCTATCTATCAGACCTTCATTACAGTTAACACAACTGTTTTCCTCTCTACAGGATCAAGTGCTGGGCTGCAACAACTGAAAGGGTGTTTGAGTGGAAGTACGGCTAGTAGGGAGAAAGAGCTAGATGTGATGAATGACATCTCAATAGAGTCTTAGGGCCTTCCAAAACAAATTAGACCGGAAAAGGACAAGGAGAGGTAAAACCAAACAAAGCAAAAAGGAAGCAGATTTCAGCACTAAATGCCCCACATTTGCATGGAGTCACTTGGAGCAAGGTAATGACCTTTGATCCCCTCAAATCTCCATTGTTGAACCTTTCCATCAGTCCTTCAGTATAGACAGTGAGAGCTTTTATAATAAAAGTGGCCAGTCAGGGGGATTGCTGGAGATTTACAGAGTGATTTTTGTGGTGGGTCCCACCAGAGCTGGTCATGAGACGATTTCTGTTCCTCCGGGACAAATGCTTACTGTATCTCTTTCATGTGGCTTGGAGATTTTGGCTGAGTGCGTGGCCTAGGCTGGGGAAGCCTTGCCTGATGCGGAGCATGAGACTGTGGAGCAGGTCTCTGCTGCTGGCGTGGCTGCCTTTGGGGAGCAGAAGTATAAGCTGGAACTTGAGGAAGGTCCCGATATTTCAATTCATCACTCATTTTTTTACTTTGCATCGGTCTCTCCTCTTCTGCAAAACACCAAGCAATTAGTTAATGACTCAGCATGTGCAAACAAACAGAAAATAATCTGTGCCGGTTGCAGAAGGAGTTTGCAGAGCAGCCTGCACCTGTCTTAGTTTAACAAGTTGCTGAGCTCTTTCCAGGGCCCTGTTCCTCTAACGGGGGCCAAAGATTTACACTGCAGCGGGGTTTAGCGTTAGCAGAAGTATCACACTGAAGCCTTTTAGTTATCCAGAGACTTTGAAAATAAAACCAGAAGGGCAATAAAAAAATGAAAAGATTCAAAAAGGAACACAGTGTTATTATTTCTGGTGAGTGGCAGCCACCTAGGGAAAGAGGCTTTGATACTGGCAAGTGTCGAATGCTTGAGTAGTTTGTAATGTAAGTAGTATGGTGTTGGGCCCCTTTCTTATTTCAATGAAATAATAAAAACTGGATTTGCCATCTACTCCGTGACTACCTCGATGGCCCCGTCCGTTGTCGGGTAGGGGTCACGGGGCTTCTAGGGTATTTCAGTCAGTTCCAACCCCTCCTATTCTCAATGAGCCCATTCTGCTGGAAAGCAGCTTACCAGCAAGTAGGAAGTGTCCCAAGGACACTGACCTCATCCCTTATCTTTGGAGGTAGTCCCTTGAAGACAGCAGGGGGCTCCATAAATGAAGTTTGTCCAGCCGCTATCCATGCTGCCATTGTTCTGCAGGTAGATAGAGGACCCCGCACACAAGGGCCATTAATCTAATACTTTTTTCCCCAGATTAAATGTTCTTCACATGGATGAAAATAGACGAATGGTCTTTGGCCATTTTACCACCATTTCTGAAAGACCAGTGGCCATATGTGATTTGATGTAGGGACTGAGTGACCCAGTGGCTCAGATACTGAACTGATCCTAAAGTCATATGGAACCATTCCAAAGAACCTAATGGTAACTAACACAAAGTTAAATGCACCTTAACACTTAACCTTGTGTCAGTGGATCATGGGTAAATTTTTGGTTCCAGTAAGGTTATCCATGACCAGTTGGCAAAATATTAAACACAGCAGTCCCTGTCTAACTGCTGGGGTACATAGTTAATGAAACATGGTAACTAAAACCAATTGTTTGCCAGAAGCCAGGATTCGACAATAGGGGATGGATCACTAGATGCTTGCCTGTTCTTTTCATTGTCTCCCAAGCACCTGGCATTAGCCACTGTCACAAGACAGGATACTGAGCTAGATGGACCTTTGGGCTGACCCAGTATGGCTGTTCTTACATTCATGGCTCCTCAAGGTCATATTCTAATATGTCTTAGTTTTCTAGTGAAGACATGCCTAACAGGTCTGGAGTTTGGGTTTGGTTCAGATGAGCACCCAAAAGTGCAGTTGCTGAACTGTCCATACCTCTCAGGTCTGCAAAGTCAGACTAGAAATATTCCAAGGAATGGTTATGAGGAAATGTATGGTCTTTCCTGTTGCTGGTCAAGCCAATTGCACCCTGGAAACATCTCATCATGAGCATGGAGGACCTAGCTAAACCCTGTTCACCCTAATGATATGACTTACCTGTCATGATGATTTCATTGTTATTTATAGCCCATACTTCTGGGCTGTGTCTACACTTGGCGCGATCTTGCACAATAGCGGCCACCCTTGCGCAAAAACTTACTGCCTGTCTACACTGGCCTCATGTTCTTGCGCAAATAAACTGACGTTCTAATGTATGAAATCAGGGCTTCTTGCGCCAGAACTCTGACGCTCCCGCTCAGGAATAAGCCCTTTTGCACAACTGTTCTTGCGCAAGAGGCCAGTGTAGACAGGCAACATGAATTTCTTGCGCAAGAAGCCCCTATGGTTAAAATGGCCATCAGAGCTTTCTTGTCGCAAGAGAGCGTCTACACTGGCAAGGATGCTCTTGCGCAAAAGCACATGCCAGTGTAGATGCTCTCTTGCGCAACTACTTTAATGCAAGAACTCTTGCGCTAAAGAGTTTTTGCACAAGATCATGCCAGTGTAGACATAGCCCTGTTGTATTCTTTAATTTGATTTCTCTCATTGCAAACCTTTTCTTCTTTTTCTGTGACCATTAACACTAAAACTCATAACCTACATTTTCAAATTGGCTAGTGATTTCGCATATCTCTGTGTTTGGGTGCTCACTTGAGACACCATAATGGGGCTTGATTTTAAGAGGATGAATAAATAATTATAATAAAACCTCTCTCTTATGCTCTGTACTTTTGAAAATCTGGTCTCTTTAAAGTCTCTTGGGCTGCATATCCAAAAAAATGGAACTCCCCAAATCATTCTCTAGGCATGCCTACATTTTCAAATTCAATAATTGATGCTGGTTAATCAGTTAATAAGAGTGTATGTTCAGATTCTCAAGCTTACAGTTAGATCAAGGATGTTCAAAATAATCATGGCTGCTTCTCTGAGACAAGCTTTTGGACAGTATGTTCTCCCCTCACTGGTAAATAGTCCTTGAAAATGCTAAAATAGCACTGTCTTGTTAAATACACTCATCAAAAACCAAGATTAAAACAGACAACGGAAGTGGAGAATTTCAGTGTGACAAAACTCAAAAGTTTCAAGTACTTACCCTCTTCTTCATATCTTTCTGCTCTCTTCTTTCTGATACAGTAAATCAGCAGTGCCACAAAAATGACAAAGAAAACTGCACCTATGGCAGTGCTCAATATGAGAACAATGTCCAGTGACCCTAGCTCAGAGAGAAGAAGGAGATGTCACAACGCAAAGTCTGAAATTTGGTCCCAATGATTTAGAGAATGTACAGATGTGACACTTATGATATGAAAACCATGAAGTCCCAGCATCTGTAGTACCAGCATCTCAAAGCATTTTCACAAACAATAAATTAAGACTCAAACACCTCTCTTAGATAATGTTAAGTATTATTATCCCCATTTTACAGAGAGGGAAATTAAGACACAAAGTTAAACCATCAGCTCATGGTCACATAAAGAATTCTGCTTCCTGTCAAGTTTTCATGGAACACAGAGTTATGAACAGTGTGTGTGATGTACTTTGTTCAATGCAGTGGGTTGTAGAGAGATCTGAAGGTATAATTCACTGAAGTGCCAAGAAGTTTGACTTAAGCAACAATAGTTGGCATCTTTCTGCTAATGATGGTCAAACCTCAAAAGTCTTGTTCTACAATGGCATACAAAGATCTGAATGCCCTTCTGGCTCTTTTAAAGACTTTTAAAATGCTTTGAATGGACAAAAGTGGGGCTCAGCGTCTGATAAAAAACAGACTTTTTCAGGAGAGCTTTCTGCTGAGCTGAAAATACTGTGAGAACAGCTTGTCTCATGGCATTTCAGAGCTTGCTCTTCCAGCGCTGGCTGAAACTTGAAGGCTAGAGCTACCCAACAATTATCAATAGTGAAGAAACAGAAAAACTAACTGGACTTTATGTAACCACAAAGTAAAAGGTTAGTTTGATCTAAGGGAGGATGTTGGTGCAGTTGTTCCTTATTTTAGCCATATAGGCTTGCTTGAATCTCCACTTCCCCCTCCGGCATCACATCTCTTTGGGAATTCCCCTCTTTCAGAAGGGACACAGAGGGGGGCTAAATTCAACATAAATGTAAAGTTGTTCACTGGAGGTCAATTGGCCAAATAGGAATGTGAAGTACAGTAACAGGCACCAATTTTTGTCTTCAGTGAGTGTGCGAATGAGTCATTTTCATACTGAGGATCAAAACCTGGCTCAGTCCTTCCTTAGGCAGAACTTCCATTGAAGTAGATTATGGTTGTATTTGCGTAAGCACTTCAAACCTTGTGCCCAATGGACTAAGGAGAAGTGGGTAGCAGGAAGGATGTAAGACATAGCCCTGTCCATCCCTCCCCTTCAGAGTGTCATTTAGACGTGTTTTGCATACCCACTGAATACAAAACCAGTGCATGTTACAAATCTTTACAACGTACAGCTTGTCTGCATTAGAGGTTTTTGTACCTGTACTGATGCACAAATCCCTAATGTAGAGTAGTCCCCATTTACATTTGCAAATCCAAAGTTTTGCTTACAAAAAGGGGGATGACTGGTATCCCAAAGTATGCTAAAATATATATGCTTTGAGTATTATGTTATGAAATCTGTCTTTAATTATCCCAGGGTTTCCTCTTCCTCCCCCTCTTGTAAAATGGGTACAGGGCATCCCCTCTATGGCTTGTCTAGACTACAGGTTTTTTCGAAAAAAGTAGCCTTTTTTCGAAAAAACTTCCTGTGTCTAGACCACTGTTGCATTCTTTCGAAAGTAAATCAAAAGTTTTTTCGACCATGGAAAACCTCATTTTACAAGGAAAAACTCCTTTTTTGAAAGTGCTCTTTCGAAAAAAGGCATTATGTAATGCAAACTGTGCTTTTTCAAAAGAGAGCATCCAGACTGCCTGGGTGCTTACTTTCGAAAAAGCAGCTTGCTTTTTCAAAAGTACTGGTTGTAGTCTAGACACTCTTTCGAAAGAAGCTTGCAGTCTCAACATAGCCATTATGTCCAAGATACGTTCCAAAAACGTGGACGTAGAGTGAAATGACATAAAGCAGGGAATTTTTTTCTGGGGCTGACTTCTGTTTGCACACATTGGTCTTTTTTTGTGTGTGTGCGATGGAAGAGCAGGGAATGGGAGGACTTATAACCCAACAATTTCTACAAACGTCAATGACATTAGTGCAGAACTGACATATAACAGGACAATTTATAGAGGGACGCCCTGTATAATAATACTTACTTCTCTCAGGCTGACTGCTGCAAGGCTTAATTACTCAGTATCTGTTAAGTGCTCTGTGATATTCCCAAAAAAACCCCACCCCATATACAATTATATCATCATCATTATTTGGGCTGGCTAAGTGGCACCTATAAGTAGCCCAATTAAAACAAGAGATTCAAGTGATAATAATGCTGAGCGCTTATATGTTGTTTTTCATCATAGATTTCAGTACAGCAGTATCATTATCCCCATTTTACAGATGAGAAAACTGAGTCACGGGGAGGTGAAGTAACTTGCCCAAAGTCCCCTAGCAGGCCAGTGGCAGAGCTGGGAATAGATCACAAGCCTACAGAGCCCTACTCCTGTGCTTTATCAACTATGCCACATTGCCACCCAGGGCTGGGAAGAAGGATTAACTGAGACCTGAAGAAATTTTAATGTGACAGGGACAGCTGACCCTTGCCCTTCCTCCCCTCCCTACATCCCTGGTGTTTCTAACCTGCACAGGAAGAAACCTGTGGTGTGTTTTTTGAACTTTCTTGTGATATGACACGTGGCCTCGTGACAAATGCTCTCATTAGTTGTTGACGCTACAGAAAAAAAACAAGGCAACCTGGTTATTTACTCTCCAGAATGTCAGACAATCTGAAATACCTAGCCCCTGATACATGAGAGGTAGTGGTCAGCAGCCAAATCACAATGAAGGACACAGAGAGCCAGACCCTCAACTGAAATCAACTGAAGCCAACGGAACTATGTAATGACACTGATTTCTCTGTAAAATACTGGGAAATCTGGGGATGAAAAGCCCTACACAAGTGATAGACATTAATTATGATGATGATGTTAATTTACAGGCAGTGAGGATTGGCTCTGAGTGATGAAAGAAGGTGCTTCATGCAAGAAGCTCCAAGAATTTCATATACACAAATGAATGTGACTGTAAGAAACAGCGATGCGACACTGCCTTGTGGTGGCTTCATCTCTGGATCTTGCCAATTATCCCTGGCTATGTTTAAGAGCGGCTTCTCGAGTCTTATATCTGCCCTCACATTAGAGTGAGCTGCCTACTGCAGGGGGCTGCCCTCAGGAAAGTGCTGAGGCCGCAGCAGCTTGTGGATATCATTGAAAATGTAGCAGAAGAGGAAACCATTCCAGTTGTGGAAGCAGCTGCTCTGGCTTCTTGGGGCTGCTAGCCCAGCTGCTGCTGGGAGAACAGGGGCCAGAGATGTGGGTCTTGTATCCACACCCCGGTGCTGTGTGTCTCTCACACCTCCCCACCCACAATCACCTCCACGCTCTCCAAGAAGGTGAATGAGCCTGGACCTGCAGTGTCAGCATCCCTACCCCAGTTCCTTCCAGAGCATACCCGCTGCGACCAGGAGAAGCCACTTCCTGCCCTTTCTCCCATAGGTGCCTGGGAGTTGCCCCTCTCTCCCCCTTTCGCTAGCCTCTGCTTCACATTGGCAGAGCCTGTGCCGTCATGCCAGGTGCTGGCAGAGCTGCTACCTCTCAGATGCAGATCAGGGTGGGCCTGGTGCTAAATGGGTGGCCATCGCACTGCCACTGGGCCGAAGGGGGCAGAAATCACCCTTTCACTGCAGTGAGCTCCACAGTGTAGGACCCTTTCCTCACCCCCTTTGAAAGTTGACTGGTTTTACTTACTTACAAGCACTTCTCACTGCAGTGCCTGAGCAGTTCACCTGCTAAGGGGGAAGTATTGTCATTCTACACATGGGGAAAGTAAGGCAAGGAAAGACTAAATGACTTCCCCAAGGTCACACAGAAAGTCTATGGCCAAGACATGAACTGAGCACAGATCTTCTGCTCCCACAAGACTCACCCATTTTGTCCTTCCCTTTAAAGCTCCCCCTCCCAAATGTGGTTTCAGAATGATTCTGCTACCCCATGCTCATCTTCCATGTCATTCAATTAGATTGCCTTTTAAATGGTACCTCCTGCCTGTGGTTTTAGCCTGTGGTTTTATAGATGGTGGCAATTTACAGCATTCTGATTAGATTTGTTTGTATTCTGCTGTACAGCATCTGTGTGCTTTGGTAGGGGATAAAATAATGCCCTCTAGGTCAGTGCCACACAAACTGTGCAGCACCTCCCTCTCAAGGAGGATCTGGCGCAGCCGGGGCCAATCTGCACAGAGCAGCAGGCCGGGAGCACCACGCAGCTTTGCCCCACCTCCAGCTCTGCTCCAGCCCTACTCCCAGCCCTAGCCCCCCTAGCTCCCTGACTCTGTCCATGTCCCCCCCCCCAACCCAGGGAGTTACAGCCCCACCTCCTAATCCCAGCTCCCAGAGCTCATGGAACATTTTTCTAAATGACTTCTGCAGCTGTAGTTGTCTGTGTCATGAAATGGCAGCTACTGTTGGTTCTGGGGAAAAAAAATTGGAAAAAGGGTTTTGGTTTCTGCTTCCTGCTATGTAGCAGTGCTGTGCACTGTGCAAAACCTAAAGGATGCCAACTCCCTCTTAGTTATTTTATTGGGCTGACCCTGGTTTTAGAATCAGCAGTCTGGAGACAGCTGTAAGTTTGTAACACTTTGTGGGCTGTGATAAGGAGACCTTTTCTACATTATAAACTTTGTACCTGAACATTTGATTTCCTGCTCAACAGTTTTCTTGTCAGCGTCATTTTTAACTTCACACTGGAACTTTGCAGGAAAGATGTTGTTCCGGTATGTAAATTCACTCTTCAGTTTGCCACTTGCATCTGCTTGCTTATTTATATGGACAGTTTTGTTATTTTGAAGCAAATGAATAAAAGCTTTATCTGTCTGATTCGCCTCACATATTACTTTCACAGTTTTTTTTGAACATATCCATGTGATTTTTGGTTTAGAGACACAATCTGAAAGAGAATAAAAGAGGCAATCAGGCTTTGAAGAGTTCTAATTTTTTAAAAGTTCACTATTAAAACACAACAGCTAGATCCACAGAATGATACAAAGGAACCTGGAGGGATTTGAGAGGAATGGGCAGAAAGTAACAAAATGATTCTGTGAAAGGATCTGAGGCAAATTAATCTGAAACACAGTTATTTAGTGAGAGAGTAAATGAAAAGTAGCAATGCCTAAAGGGAGTGGGTGGGAGTGAACAGTAAATTAAACCCAAGCGGGGGGGGGAGGAGGTTGTGTTGTGATGTGATAACAACAAAGAAAGATCAACACAATACTGGTCTCCATACTTGTTTTTTAATAGAAAGTTTAACGCCATTGTTACTCATTGTCATTTTCTTCTCTGTCTCATTCCCTTTGCTTCTTCACTTTTGAAACACAGTGGACCAGAATTTATACATGCACACACACACACGCCCCACACACACACACGCCCCACACACACACTATTTCCCATCATTCTACTTATATATGAGTAACACTATAGTAAATAATGACTTCACACCACTGTGATGCTTTTGTCTCCTGATCTACTGAGGTCTGACTATGTATCATGCTCTAGTTCATAGAGGACCCCTTCAGGCAAGGGCAAAGGGAGAAGCAAACTACCAGGTTCCCTTTGCAAAATTTTTGCTGCATCATCCCTTCTGGTAGGAGGAGTTAGGGGATCCTGCAGACTGTGATGACTGTAAATTCCCTCCCAACAACTCTGGTCTCAGGGTCCATGGCTACAGGAAATCTATTCCATCCATACAGAGCCTCCAGTCAACTTGCAGGTTTCACTGACCACCTCACTCTCTCTGTTTCAGAAACAGAGTTGGCAATAGCAGTCTTGGCTGCTCATTAATGACCTGGAAAAGGGCCCTGAGCAAGGTACTAGCTTTGACATGTGACACCTCCCACCTATAACTGTGCATGAAAAACTGAGCTTAGAACAGGGAAAAGAGCCCAAAGAAAGCAAAACATCAACTGCTGCTCTATGTGCACCCACAGACCTCTGATACTCTGTTGGCTATTAGGGCACGTCTAGACTACATGGCTCCATCAATGGAGCCATGTAGATTTGTTTACTCGGCAAAGGGTAATGAAGCGGCGATATAAATAATCCCACGAGGCATACCGGGGAGGTCGACAAATGCCTTTGATGTTGACCGCAGAGCGTCCAGACTACAGCGCTGTGCCGACAAACAGCTTATCGGCACAGCGCGGCAGCCATTTTAATTTAAATGAAGCAGCGATTATTTAAATCGCTGCTTCATTACCCTTTGCCTACATCCCTAATCTACATGGCTCCATCGACGGAGCCATGTAGTCTATACGCACCCTTAGACACTGAGGTGGTTGGTTGGGAGGCAGGGAGACTGCAATATTTCCTCTCTTCCATACAGGAGGCTGTCAGTCCAATGTAAGCAAACACATTGCAGTTACTATGAGAGAAGAGCTTGCTATGAAAGAAGGAGGTGATGTGGAGGAAGTGTGGGTAAGCTTATCTTGAGGCTTTCCATCATAAAGTGATACAAGTTTCCTTCAATGCTGTTCTGGCATGCCTGCCTCTGCAGCTCTGCATTCAGTTTTGGGCAGCGCAAAGACTGAAAAGGATACCTACAAGAGCAGCAAAAATTATTAGCTGCCTGGAGGGAAGGTGCTCTAACGATCCTCAGAGAATGTGCCAGCAGGTGCTTTTTGCTCCTGGTAAGTTCAGTCATGCCAGAATGGACTGGTGGTGAGGGAGGGAGGCAAAACATCAATGCTAATCCTCCAGGTTGCGACTTAGGCACAGGGCTAACAACCCTGACCCGTTACAAAACAAAATGCATTACAGAAACAGTGATGGAGAAAGAAACCATTACGGTGTGTGATGGCCTTCAAAAGTCAATGACCCACATGCCTGCCAGTGGTGAAAGCCAAAAGAGAGCCACTGGCATGGGGACTTAGTGCTCAACACCAAGACAAGGACCAGACTTGATTTTTTTTGGAAGGCATGGGCAAAGTATGAAATAGGGAAACTCGCTCAGACCATAGCAGAGAGGAGACAATTTACACATCCTGAGTGTCAGTGAGTGCAGATGGATGGAACTAGGAAGATTCACAACAGCCTCGGGAGAAACTGTGCTATATTCTGGATGGGATGATGGACCACATTATGAGATTGTTGCCATCCTTTGGAAGAAAAGGGTGGAGCATTCCCTGCTTGAGTGGAAATCCAGCAGCAGCAGACTTAGGAGAGCCAGACTGAAAGGGAAACAATATCACCCTGGTACAGTTCTGGGCTCTGACAAAAGATAGTGATGAAGAAGTAAAAGACAATTTCTGCCTTACATCACAGGGAGAGTTAGGCCATGGCATGGTACAGTCTCTAAGTATCATCACGAAAGACCTGAATGCCAAGGTTGGTAAGCCAACATAAACAACGACAGAGCAATGGAAAGATGTAAGAGTGGCACCATGAATGCAAATGGAGAGAGGCTTGTTGACTTCTGCAATATGAATGACCCAGTCATTGGCAGAACCCTCTTTCAACATTGTGACATTCACAAGCAGACATGGTGTTCTCCACATGGCAGAGATAAGAACCAGAATGACCCTATGATGATCAATGGCAAATGGCGACGCTCACTGACAGGTGTGAAAATGAGGCCAGGGGCAGATGTTGACGGTGATTACCACCTTGCGACACCCTCCATCAAGCTAACACTGAGAAGTGTGGGGCCACCGAACAAGGGCCATAATAGAGGTTAGAACATTGACAAGCTACAGTTTCCTGAACTAGAGAAAGCCTTCCTTCTGCAGTTAAAGGACAGGTTTCAGGTTTCAGGTACTCGCAGACCTTGGCAAAGAGGAAGGAAATGCAGATGAGGAAATCTGCAAGAGGTGCAACAAAGTAACTGCAATTTGTAAACAGAGCAGTGAAGCCTGTCTAGGCTCCACGCAGAAAAGGAGAAAGGAGTGGATTACACCCAACTCAGGGAACACCAAAGAGGCCCGATGAGCCCTCAAGAGAAAAGTTTTAGACACAAAATCCCAGAAGCTGAAGTACAAATACCATGAGCAGTATAGCAAGGCCCACCAACAGGTCAAACACCTTGTGAGAGCCAGGGGCACAAGTAGGGGGCATGCAGAACATGCTGGCATATTGGCCCACAGCCACAGGGGGTCCAGTCCAGAGAAACCAGCAGGCTGGGTGGGGTGCTCAGCTGCTGCCGCTCTCAGCCAGGCCCCCAGGGCTCTCCTGCAGGCTGCCTTGCTAAAAAGCAGGCAACCAGGCAAGCGAACGGGTCTGGCTGGGGGTGTGTGTGCCCCTTCCCCCCCGGTCCAGGGCTGCCTCTGGCTTTGGAACCCCACCCCACACCCTTTAGAGATGGGGGAGCTGCAGCCACATGTAGCCAGAATTCTACCACTCTTCTTGCCCTGCCGATCAGGGAGCGAGGGGAAAGTACATAGTTTGTGTGACTTTCTCTCACTCCTGGCTGCATATTTCCCTTCACTCCCTGATCACCAAAGGAAGAGGAAAAGCAGCAATGAGCCAGTATGTGCAGCTGCAGCCCCCCTCCCAAAATGGTGCCCTTGGTCCCCCATCACACTCGCCCCTACATCCCCCAGCCCTCTGCCCTGACCCTCTCAGCCCCTACCCTGATTTCTGCCCCCACACCCTCAGCTCCCTGCCCTTATTCCTGAACCCCCAAAACCTTCCTGCCCTGACCCTCCTACCTCAGCTCCCGTTCTGATTCTGGAACCCCCCACATGCCCCCTGCCCTGAGCCCACCTCCCCAGCCCTCTGCCCTTATTCCTGAAACCCCCAAACTTCCCTGCCCTGACCAACAACCACCTCAGCTCCCTGCCCTGACCCCCCCATGCCCAGACCCCTGCCTGAATTCCTGTCCCCCCACACTCCCTCTGTCCTGAGCCCCCTATTCCCAGCTCCCTGCCCTTATTCCTGAACCCCCAAACCCTCCTGGCCTGAGCTCCCCCACTCCAACCTTCCACCTAGAGCCCCCCCCCCCACACACACTCCACCTCACACTTAAATTTCTTACAGGTAGTACTGTATCGCACCCCCGATGTCCTGCCCTGAGCACCCCCCTGGGGGGTGCAATATGAGAGTACCTGTAAGAAATTTATGTTACTTTCACCCCTGTGAACTAGTAGGCACAATTAAAACTATGCAAATTTACTTAATGATTCTTTAATACACAGAGAAGATGGCATAAATAACGTTAGGTAAGCAGTAATACTCCAGAGGTAAGCAGTGAGAAGAGAGAGGGGCCCAAAGTCATATCTTGCATGCCCTTCCCTGAACAGCTAGTTGTGCCCCTGGTGAGAGCAGACAAATGACATTATAATGATAACCTAGCAACACAAGCAGAGGATGCAGCTGCATGTGGTGAACAAGGAACCATCTACTGAATGCCACAGCTTACTGGTGGTAAACAACAGACACCAACAAACACTCTCACCACAGACAAACAAGGCCACCAATTAACAACAGAAAAAGAACAAGAAATGTGCTGCACAGAGCATTTCAAATTGTTGCTGAACAGGGAGCCACCTAAAGAGAAAGCAAACATTCAGGAGGCAGAAGATGATCTTGGTATCAACACCAATACTCCAAGTAAGGAAGAGATCATGCAAGCCATCAAATCCTTAAAAAATGGGAAAGCTTCTGGCAAAGATAATTTAAATGAAGAATTGTTCAAGGTAAAGCGTGAGTTAGCAGCATCTATCCTGGTCTCTCTGTTTACGTCAGTCTAGGAAAGGAAAAAAATGCCAGAGGAGTGAACCAATGGGATTATAGTGAAGATACTGTTGGAAATAAGTCCTGGACACTCTGGTACAGTGAAAACAAGCAATTGCACACAGCTAGTGGAGTGTCCCTCAGCCTTTAGGCTGGTGAACACTGGTTAAACAAAACATTACAATAGATTATATAGGTGGCACATAGACTGATGAGAAGCATTTTGATAGGTTCTAGCAGCAAGACAAAATGAGCACATAAGCCAATAACCCAGTGGTTCCCAAACTCTTCGGCATCACACCCCCTTTTTGATTTTTGAGAAACCCTCACGCCCCCCCCCCAAAAATAGCAGCAAAACTTGGGGTGGGATTGACCGGGGGTGTGGCTGGGTCACCTCGCGCCCCCCCCTGGAATTTCTTCACGCACCCCCAGAAAGGCACCCATGAAATAACCTTTGAAAGATTACATAGCATCTCCGCCCATTGCCAATTAAACACCTTATCTCTAATACAGGACATTACTCCTAACAAGCTAAATAAGCCAGCATAAACAAGACAGACATTTTAATGGCAACTATGTCTATTCGAATTATGATGTGTCTACTGCAGGATGATACTGCTTCTCGTTGGCATAGTCCTAGGGTCCCAGGCCCATTATCTAGGACTAAAGGAAGACAGTGAGAACAACCTTAACAAAGTTAAGGTTTTGGTACCAGCCAGTGTCTTATCTGGATGCGGCCCCTTGGAATGTGGTTGCCAGAGTGACCAAAGTCCTGTTAGCTGTCTGTGCTGTATGTTCCCAGGCCCGTCTCAAATTTAGGACTGAATAGGCGTTCTTAGCAAAATACCATGGACTGCCTCACCCTACAAAACCAAAGAAAAGGAATTTCAGCGATTGTAATAATTGGTGTGGTCTCACACTTTTGTCTGTACCAAGCAAAGTAAGATAATTGGGTAGCATATATCAGAGGCAGTTGAGAGCTTTTCTCAGAAAAAAGCATGCCCATTTTCTGAAACGGCATGGCCCTACAGACCAGATCATCATGCTACAAAACATAATAGAACAATGGTTAGCATGGCAACGGCAACTCTGCAGAAGCTTCAAAGACTTTGAGAAGACTTTTGATACCATTCACAGGTTCAGCCTATAGCACATTCTGCAGGCACACGGCATCCCTCTCTATATAATCAACATCATCAAAAGTTTATTTTTCAACTTTACAAGCAGTGTTATCACCATGATCTCGGTTTCGAAGTCAAAAGTTTTGCCAGGATGTAAATGCAGCTTCTATCAACATGGAAGTGTTTCTGCCAGTAGAGTGTGCATCAGTCCTCCAATAAGCTATAACAGCAAAAGAACTTTAATGCCAGTCAAGTACACCTGCTCTTGGGCTTGTCCTGGCATAGATATGTCAGTTTAAAAAAATTACATCTTTGCCTGACCTCGCTGTCATGGTATAAGTGTACGGCACTACAGAGGCAATGCAGCAATGAATAAGCTGCTTTCTGTTTCCTGTTATGCAGCATGAATTGGTAATGGATCTCCCATTGCAGAACCTCTTTTACTGGTGATGGTACATTAGCCAGAAATAGCCCACACTGACAGGCCGGCTGACCAGTGTGGGGGACTGCCCCGGGGCCCAGGAATTCAAAGGCTCCCTTTAAATTGCTGCTGGAACCCTGGGCAGCATGCTCTGGACAGTGCTGAGGGGGCAGAATATGGGTGGTGCTGAGGGCCGGCTGTCCAGCCCTGCACCTTCTGCCCAAGGTCCTGCACTTGCCAGAACCACAAAGTGGACCCCCCCCACACACACACACCTTGCCCACAGGCCCTGCTAGCCTGTTGGCTCACCTGCACTCTGACTTTGAGTCCAAGTTGAAGTTGCAGGCACATCAGTTGGGAGGCGAGTGGGGGTGGGGGGAGGAGGGGGAGAATGGGAAGAGGAGAAACATCTTTGTACTGTTGCACTGAACAAATTAAATCAGCCATTGCAAAATGCACGGAAACCCATAATGCTAGTTTAAAGTCAATCGTTTTTCAGAGCACTGCTCTCCAACGATAGTACTAACTATCAAGCAAACATTGTGATCCATCTGTTGAATACAGTGTATGTGTATGTACAAAGTATAGCCCTGATCCTGCTAACACTTAAGCAATTGTATGATTTTAGTCAGGTCTGGATTAATGCATAAAATCTATTAATAGTGTTTAGGATCAGAAAGGACCATAAACACTTTGAGGCTACTCCCAAGAGCAAAGTGGTACCTTTGCTTAAGTGCCTCATTTTGCAATTATAATATCCTAACATATATTCAGACACAAGAACCTCTAGTAGGAGAGTTTGTCATCCATGCTGTCAAAGATGTCTGAGTTGGTGCTGGTCACCTCTATCTAAATAGAAATTATCCCAACCAAGAAAAACTTTGAAAACATTGAAGATTTCTGCAATTTTTTCCATCAGCTTATAAGTCGAATTAGTAGAAAAATCAGGAATGAATCTCATAGCCATTTTCTGTTTAAAAAAAAAATCTTCTCCTTTTTTCTTTTATTTAAAACATTTCAATTTCATCAACATCTTGAAATTCATAAAATTCCAATCGGTTGTAATAATTGATCAATAAACAAGAAATGCTTTCCAAACATTTTCTCTATTTTTTCATTCAAAATTCTGTCACAATTTGTATCTACAAAAAAATTAAACCAGCCCTGTTCATAGGGGATGGACCAGGCGAATAGTAAACAGGAGACCCCAATTAATTACAAATACATAGGAGGCCAGTTATTGAATCATTTACTAATTGTTAGGCTTCTGATGCAACAGATCAATGTATTAATGCAGGATGGAGCAAGCTTGTAGCTTCCCCCCTCCAAAAAAAAGGCATAACAAAATACAGGAAAATCTTCATGTTACAGAAACTTGTGCAAGGTTCCAGGCTTTTTTAGCAGCCGCCTGTCTTAGGAGGCTGCCTAACGTAGTCCAAATGTGCAGAGCACAATTCTGCCCCACAGCTCCCTGTTTAAGCAGCCTAGCACTAGCAGTCCCCGGAATGGCTGCTTAAGGAAGGTTTTACCATCTGTAGTGAAATCAGGCTTGAACTGGGCAGCAGCACACATACCGACACTCTCCGGAGCTGTCTTTTTGGGCTGCAGAATGTGTGTCTTATGGAGAAGAACACAATCTTAAGGAGCCCAGCAGAGTCCATGGATATAAGTGAACCTCACTTAGGTAGGGTGGCCATATTTCCTAAAGGGAAAATGGGACACCACAGGGGGCTGGCCTAAACCCTCCTCTCTCCCTCAGGCCTGGCCCCAGCCACTGGCCCAACCCCCATCCCTGTCCCTCCCTCTTGTCCAAAACCTCCACACCACATGGGCTGGCCTGAGCTGCTCACCAGAGCTCTGCCTGTCCCCTACTTTCCCCACCACACAAGACTGGGGTCACTGCTCCCTCAAGCCCTGTCTTCCCTCTATGCAAGGCTGTCACTGGTCACTCGAGCCCTGCCTGCCCCCCCCCCAGCCTGGCCTGCCCCCTTGTATGGGGTTGGCATCATTGTTTACTCTCCTGCACAGTCCTCTGCATGCCACTTTTTCAACAAAAGCAGGCATTTGTGCCGTTTGTACTTGCCAACACATTAAATTGGTAACAGCAAACAGGACAAATGCCCCCTTTTGCCCAAAAAAAGAGGATGGCCAAACAGGCTTTAAAAAGGGACTGTCCTGGCCAAAACGGAACATATGGTCACCCTAAATATAGGGGGAGCCAAACCCAGCAGAGCATTCAAACATTTCAAACACCTCCACAATCCATTGTGAATGACATCTCATTTTGGTGCCTTAAGTGAACTACTATTCTGTGAAAGGAGCTGGGAAGAGCCCTACTGCTATTTTTTTCCCAAGCTACACCCCAGCCTCGCATCCCTCCCAAGCGTATACATAGCACCACTGTTTATGGATATATGGCAAAACTAAGACTCAGTGAAACCTGACTAATTTCTTCATTGTTCATAGATCCTGGCGCAGGTCTGTTTGCTTGGCAGAGTTCGTGGCTGATGTGAGAGAGACAAAATCAGACAGAAGGCAGACTGAGCAGCAGGAACAGAGTGAAATAAGAGAGCAGGGAGACTCACCTGGCGGGGGGGGGGGGAGGGGGGGAGAGGAAGAGGAACCTACCCAGGACCAGGGAAAGGAAATAGACACAGAAGAGCTAACCCTTCCATGAAAAGTTGCTGTAAAATTTGAGACCAATGGAAAACAGGATGGAGACCCGTTCAGCTGGAGACAATGGGAACAAGGGGTTGACCCAGTTAAGTTGGGAAGGATGTGGAAGGTGACTCACCCTGAATGATCAGACTGAAGTTCTTTTCCATTTTCAGTTCTCCTCCGACATTGTACACTTGCACTTTGTAACGTCCACTGTTCTCTTTCACCAGGAGAGGTATTTTCAGGGTCCCATTGTGGAATAATTCATATGCTTCTTTCTTTATATACCATGTTATGTTCTTATTTTTTAATTTCGTGATGACAGAATTATCTTTGTACCATTTTATTTCATGTGTCTCTTGTACATGGAAGCCAGAAATGGTCAAAAAAGCAGAATCATTCAGAACTTTATAGACTTCACTTGAAGAACCTTCAAACAGGAGAAAGAAAATACAGACCAGTATTTTGATTACAAATGCAGACCTGAGAGTTAACTCCCCACTTCTCTCCTAGTACCCAAACCACACCTCATTAACAAGGTATGCATTTATGTCACTGCTTTCATCTCAGGCCCTCAAAGTCACCCCCAAACATTAGCTAGTTAAGCGAACAGGAGCAGCTAACAGGGAGTTTTGAGAGGGAGTTCTCCAGGTAAAAGAGGAGTAAAAACGGGACCCTTGTGGTAAGTGGCTGTCTGGAGTGTGTGTTTGTGTGTGGGGGAGTTATTTGCTGTGTGCTGAGCTTGTGTTTGTGTGTTTGGTTGGTTGGTTGGTTTGTTTGAAGGAGCTTCTAAAAGGTTTGAAATCTAGAAGCCTCTGTTAATTGGCTGAGCCTCAGTCAGGGGGAGGGGTTACTAGAGCTATATAAGCCTGTGACTCAGCGACCAGGGAGCTTGTGAACAGGAGCAGCTAACAGGGAGTTTTGAGAGGGAGTTTAGAGGGGGAGGTTAGAGGGCTCGAGGGACTTCTGACCTTCTTAAAAACAACTCTTATAATAATCTATATTCCAGAGGTTTAAAAAGAATCCCAGTTTCTGCTTAAACTTATTCATTAGAAAAATGGAGACAGAAGCCCAGCAGCAGAGTGGGGGGCTATCCTGTTTATTGCATCGAGTGTAACATGTATGATTACCTGCCCTGTGGGCGGGTGGCGTATGTGTGCACCCGTTGCAAGGAGCTCCTGACCCTCAGAGACCGGGTTCGGGCTTTGGAGGCCAGGGTGGCTGAACTGGAGGAGCTAAGGGAGGTAGAGAGATATGTTGATGAGACTTTCCGGGACATTGTAGTACTGTCCCACCTCCAGTCTGAGAGCCCCAGTGCTCTTAAGGAGGATGAAAGTCTCAAGGAAACAGAGCATTCAATGGGAGCAGAGGGAAACCATCCCGTAGTTGGGACCCTCCTCCCAGAGGATGTTGCGGTATCCTCTCGCACTGAGGATACCTCTGAGGGGGAGGGAATGCCAGTTAGGAAGAGGCAGGTGTTAGTAGTGGGTGATTCGATTGTTAGAAACATAGATAGTTGGGTTTGTGATGACCGGGAAAACCGTATGGTCACTTGCCTGCCTGGTGCGAAGGTTGCGGATCTCTTGAGGCATCTAGATAGACTTATGCGTAGTGCTGGGGAGGAGCCGGTGGTCGTGGTACATGTAGGTACCAATGACGTAGGGAAGGGTAGGAGAGATGTCCTGGAGGCCAAATTTAGGCTGCTAGGAAAGAGACTGAAATCCAGGACCTCTATGGTGGCATTCTCGGAAATGCTTCCGGTTCCACGCGCAGGGCCGGGTAGGCAGGCAGAGCTTCAGAGTCTCAATGCGTGGATGAGACGATGGTGTAGGGAAGAGGGGTTTGGATTTATTAGGAACTGGGGACACTTTTGGGAGAGGGGGAGCCTATACAGGAAGGATGGGCTCCACCTAACCCAGGGTGGAACCAGACTGCTGGCACTAAACATTAAAAAGGCTGTAGAGCAGTTTTTAAACTAAGAGATGGGGGAAAGCCGATTGGTGCAGAGATGCACGTAAATCAGAGGGAGACTTCTCTTAGAGGAGAATCCATTGATAGAGATTCCCTAAGCTGTAGTCAGAAAGAGAGGAGGGGAGAGGGCAAAGCATGGGCCAGAGCAGACAAACAACCGCATACAAAGGAATCCAATGCACCAGGGAAGGGCAGACAAATAAGCAGTGGCAAATTTTTAAAGTGCTTCTACACAAATGCTAGGAGTCTGACTAATAAGATGGGTGAACTAGAGTACCTAGTATTAAATGAGGAGATTGACATAATAGGCATCACTGAAACCTGGTGGAATGAGGAAAATCTGTGGGACACAATCATACCGGGATATAAAATATATCGAAAGGATAGAGCAGGCCGGGTGGGTGGTGGAGTGGCACTGTATGTGAAAGATAATGTAGAATCAAATGAAATAAAAATATTAAGTGAATCAACATGCTCAATAGAATCGCTATGGATAGTAATTACATGCTCCAATAATAAGAAATTAGCAGTAGGGATATATTACCGACCACCTGACCAGGACAGTGATACTGACATTGAAATGCTGAGGGAGATTAGAGAGACTACCAAAATAAAGAACTCTATAATAATGGGGGATTTTAATTATCCCCATATTGACTGGGTACATGTCACCTCAGGAAGAGAAGCAGAGATAAAATTTCTCAATGGCCTAAATGACTGCTTCTTGGAGCAGCTGGTGCAGGAACCCACAAGGGGAGAGGCAATTCTCGATTTAGTCCTGAATGGAGCGCAGGATCAGGTCCAGGAAATAACCGTTACAGGACCGCTTGGGAATAGTGACCATAATATAATAACATTCAACATTCCTGTGGTGGGTAGAACACCTCAGCAGTCCATCACCCTGGCATTTAATTTCAAAAAGGGGAATTACACAAAAATGAGGAGGCTAGTTAAACAGAAATTAAAAGGCACAGTGACTAGAGCCAAATCCCTGCAAGCTGCATGGAAACTTTTTAAAGACACCATAATAGAGGCCCAACTTAAATGTATACCCTGAATTAAAAAACATAGCAAGAGACCTAAAAAAGTGTCACCGTGGCTTAACCACCATGTAAAAGAAGCAGTGAGGGACAAAAAGGCATCTTTTAAGAAGTGGAAGTCCAGTCCTAGTGAGATAAATAGAAAGGAACATAAACACTGTCAAATCAAGTGTAAAAATGTAATAAGAAAAGCAAAAAAAGATTTTGAGGAACAGCTAGCCAAAAACTCAAAAAAGAAATAACAAAATGTTTTTTAAGTACATTAGAAGCAGGAAGCCTGCTAAAAAACCTGTGGGTCCCCTAGACAATCGAACTATAAAAGGCGCAATTAAGGACGATAAAGCCATTGCGGAGAAACTAAATGATTTCTTTGCTTCAGTCTTCACGGCTGAGGACATTGGGGAGATTCCCAAATCTGCACCGTCCTTTGTGGGTGATGAATCTGAGGAACTGTCCCGGATTGAAGTGTCATTAGAGGAGCTTTTGGAACAAATAGAAAAACTTAATGTTTACAAATCTCCGGGACCGGATGGCATTCATCCAAGGGTTCTAAAAGAACTCAAATGGGAAATTGCTGAACTATTATCTGTGGTTTGTAACCTATCCCTTAAATCGGCTTCTGTACCTAATGACTGGAAGGTAGCTAACGTGACACCAATATTTAAAAAGGGCTCCAGAGGCGATCCAGGCAATTACAGACCGGTAAGTCTAACTTCAGTACCGGGCAAATTAGTCGAAACAATAGTAAAGAATAAAATTGTGAAGCATGTAGAAGAACATAATTTGTTGGACAAAAGTCAACATGGTTTCTGTAAAGGGAAATCCTGTCTTACTAATCTATTAGAGTTCTTCGAAGGGGTTAACAAACATGCGGACAAGGGGGATCCAGTAGATATAGTATACTTAGATTTTCAGAAAGCCTTTGACAAGGTCCCTCACCAAAGGCTCTTGTATAAATTACATGGCCATGGGGTAAGAGGGAATGTCCTTTCTTGGATTAAGAACTGGTTAAGCAACAGGAAACAAAGGATAGGAATAAATGGTAAATTTTCAGAATGGAGAGGGGTAACTAGTGGTGTTCCCCAAGGGTCGGTCCTAGGACCAATCCTGTTCAACTTATTCATAAATGATCTGGAGAAAGGGGTAAGCAGTGAGATGGTAAAGTTTGCGGATGATACCAAACTGTTTAGGAGAGTCAAGACAGAAGCAGAGTCAAGACAGAAGCAGACTGTGAGGGACTCCAAGAAGATCTCACCAAACTGAGTGATTGGGCAACAAAATGGAAATTTAATGTGGATAAGTGTAAAGTAATGCACATCGGGAAAAATAACCCCAACTATACGTACAGTATGATGGGGGCTAATTTGGCTACGACAAATCAGGAAAGAGATCTTGGAGTTATCGTGGACAGTTCTCTGAAAACTTCCACGCAGTGTGCAGCGGCGGTCAAAAAGGCAAATAGGATGCTAGGAATTATTAAGAAAGGGATAGAAAATAAGACCCAGAATATCTTACTGCTCCTGTATAAAACTATGGTACGCCCACATCTTGAATACTGTGTACAGATGTGGTCTCCTCACCTCAAAAAAGATATTTTGGCCTTGGAAAGGGTTCAGAAAAGGGCAACTAAAATGATTAGGGGTTTGGAACGGGTCCCATATGAGGAGAGGTTAAAGCGACTGGGACTTTTCAGTTTAGAAAAGAGGAGACTGAGGGGGGATATGACAGAGGTCTATAAAATCATGAGTGGTGTGGAGAGGGCCGATAAAGAGAAGTTATTTATTAGTTCCCTAAATAGAAGAACTAGAGGACACCAAATGAAATTAATGGGTAGCAGGTTTAAAACTAATAAAAGAAAGTTCTTCTTCACACAGCGTGTAGTCAGCCTGTGGAACTCCTTGCCAGAGGAGGCTGTGAAGGCTAGGACTATAATAGAGTTTAAAGAGAAGCTAGATAATTTCATGGAGGTTAGGTCCATAAAAGGCTATTAGCCAGGGGATAAAATGGTGTCCTTGGCCTCTGTTTGTCAGAGGCTGGAGAGGGATGGCAGGAGACAAATCGCTTGATCATTGTCTTCGGTCCACCCTCTCTGGGGCACCTGGTGCTGGCCACTGTCGGCAGACAGGATACTGGGCTAGATGGACCTTTGGTCTGACCCAGTACGGCCATTCTTATGTTCTTATGTTCTCCCAACACCCCATTTTAATTGAGACAATGGAGAAGCTAAGGGCCAAATCTTCAGAAAGGGCCTGGGATTGTGGGTGCCAAGGTTTTGGAGGTGGTTGTTTTAAGACCTCCTTGGACCTGATTTTCAAAGGTGCTGAGCACCTGCAGTGCCAAGACAAGGAGCATGCATTTCCTCTGCAAATCAGGCTCTATTGTATGTGCCTCAAGATGGGTACCCAGCACAGAGGCAGCCAAAATCACTTAATACACTTCTGATGTAGCCAGAACTTTCAAGTGACAGGTGATTTGGGGTGTTTCAGTTTGACCTTGAGAGAAGTTAAAGATCAGCTACTCGGGATTTTCCAAAAAATCAGCTTCCCTGAATGTGTGTCGAGTTGAACACTGAAAATCATTAGTCACTTTTAAAAACCTTAACCTAATCAACTTGCCTGAGGTTCACACCCAATGAGTGACAAAGGTGGGAGTAAGACCCAGAGGTCCTGGCTCCCTCACAGCTGTGACCACAGCATTCACACCTTCTCTCCAAGAGCTCTATTTGATACTATCTCCTACTAAACATGTGCCCAAAGGCAGGTTTTTCACTCTTTTTAGGCCACCTTTGAGTTCAGTTCCCTTTGTGCAAAACAGATCACAAGAATGCTACTGCAAGTGGCTGTTCATTTCTTGAAGATGTTAGATGTCACAGAAGGGCTAGCTATAGGTATTATTAAGAAAGGCAAAGGCTGCTTAACATTATTCACGCTGTTACTGATAAGGAAGCGTTTCTCTTCCCCTGGTATGTTTTGTCACAAGATCTCATGCCCATTTATCTCAAATGGAATCACAGCCTCTACTACTGAAGAAAAATAGTGGATTGGGGGTTTAGAACACAGATTTTGCCTGAAGATGACTTCAAACGGGAAGTTGACACCACATAGACATTTGTGTAGATTCTTAGTCCATACTAGATAAGTAAGTTGATTAAAAATACTGAAATTATCAGTAATAGGTTAAACACATGCTTGTAGTTTCAGATACATTTGTTAGCAGCAAAACTTTCATTCATAACCAGAGATTATTTTATCTACCATTTGCTTATTCCTCTCTAATCTATGGGATAAAGCTATACTGGTAGACACAGTGAGCTATGCTGAAGTATTTTTACATAGTCTAGGTTCTTTTCCCCCTAGAGAGAAACTAGGTTTATAAATCTTTTATTATAATATATAATCCTTCATTATACAATTTTCATTATATCTAGGATAGGATAAAATACATCACAGAGATGAAAACTGAAAACTAATCACTGCTTTGTTCAATAGTAATATTGGAGTCAAATCAAAAAATTAGAATACAGGATTGTGCAGAAAAATAATTATTAGAGAAATCTGAGAGGGGCAGCCTGTGAGAAGTTGAAGAGTTTCCTGTAATGCATGCACCATCTCAGAGGGAAGCTATTATTGTGCTATCAAGTTTCTTAAAAAGCATTTGGTATTCCTAATGGAACATTCAGAAATCACTCACTCCTGGAAGTGGAACTATTTTAATACTATTCATTCCCCAATAAGTGTTAACAGGAGCACCAAAAATCTTTGTAAAACTTTTTTTAAACAAATAAACAAACATTTAATTTAGATACTTGCAGTTCCTCAAAATTACTCCCAGAGATTTGAGTGATTATTAGTCATTATTATTTCTATTGCAAATTCTATAATAATATATTTATATTTTGCATGTGGCAAAGAGGGAAAGGTTGATCAAAATCCTGAGGAAGGAAAGCTTGGTGGTATTCTAATTGACAGACAATTCTGATAGGTCTTCAAAAGTTTGCTTGGTCTCCCATATCATTGGAACAGAAGCCTGAACATCCCAGACAACAGTAAGTCATCTGTCTGGACAATGAAACAATATTTGTGATCATGCTGACTGAAATACTTCTGCCAAGGACCAAGTGATGAGACTCTAGCTACATTCTAGCTTGAGAATGTAGTCACAAGAGCATGGTGCATATGCACTAAACTAAAAGGAGCAGCGCTTACAGTAACTTTACCCATCTGAGAAAAGAAGCATTCACTTTTAAAGTGTCAAGCACTTGAAACAAATAAAGCCATTCAAGGAAATATATGTTTTAAGTCCACAGCAACAACATACTCCCTATTTATCTAGTCATTCTATATAGAAAATATTAAACAGCCATCATAAATAATCTACTGTTGGATTTATTCACATCATTCATGAATGATTCTTGTGTACTGGATCCACTATTTCTTGTTGTAATTTGTAAACTAAAATCATAACAACATTTTTAGATCCAAGTTTTTTTAAAAGGTTAAATAATACCAAGAAGTATGTACCTAATGTAACTTACAAATAAGATTAACTCCACTGTGCTATATGATCATTTGTATATATCATCCACATTCATGTGTAAAAATACTTGCACTGTCTACAGTTTCGTTTCTCTTTAATAAAATGTTCTTTTCTAGAAAAGAGCAACAGATCTACATGATGCACAGTGAAGTCTCTCTTGAAGAGGATTGCAAAAAAATTTTTCACTGAGGACATCAGAGAAAACTCCATGCTTACACATACCTATCAGATAAAGAATTGTTAACTTGAAGATAAAATCATATACAAAGAATTGTTAACTTGAAGCTAAAATCATTTACAATGTATTATTACAAATATTATAATAGCAATCGTAGGTTATGGGTTCCCATGGACTGAAGGCTAAATAAAATACTAATAGTCACAAGATCTTAAAGCACTTTTCAAATGTAAGTTGATATCATTATCTCCATTTTACCAATGGGAAAAGTTAGAGCAGTGCTTGATCCTACCAGGAGCTGAGCATTCTGTCCCCAACAGCAAAGCATTTGAGTACATGTTTCAATCTAAGCACGTGAATAGTTCTTTTGAAGTCAAAGGGACAACTCGCATGCTTAAAGCAAAGCATGTTCTTAAGCGCTTTGCCTGGACTGGGGACAGAGTGCTGATAACTTGGCAGTATCGAGCCCTAAGGATTTGAGGATGAAATCTTGGCTCTCTTAAAGTCAATGGCAAAGGATCAGGGCCAGAATTTTACCCTAAAGGTCCCCATTGCCAGGTCCTCAAATATCTGATCTTCACAGGGGCTAGGTACAGTTTGAGGGGTTGAATAAGACCCTTTACATTATTTATTTGCACTGCACTTGCTGTAGCAATAGCAATACCCTTATACAGACCAGGGACCAAATTCATCTCTGCTTTTGGCAGAGTTATACCAGGGGAAGAATGTGGCCCATGATATGTAAGTTAGAGCGAAGCATTTTTATCGGATCACCCATCCTGCCCCAAGCTTCCCTATTTAGCATTATATAGAGGGTGTTTGTCAGAGATGGGAATCAGTCATGTTTAGTTTTGATAACACATTTCTATATTAAAAACACTATTGAAGAAATAATCTAAAACATACTGGTAATAATTTGCTCATGAACTATCACTGAGTCAGGGGACAGGCTTAAAATATGCCATGACCCCAAATTCTCATAACTGGGTGAAACCCCTGGAGCCAGTTATAGGTCCCATCCAACTTAAAAAATTGTGGCCATATTGTAACTGGATCCCAGAGTCAATTAGAATTGTGGCATAGGTGGGTCTAATTCATCACCCTGTTAAGAAGTCCAGCATCCTTTTCTGGGTACAAGGAATGGGTGTTAACAATCTATTGCAATTTAAAATGCTTTGAAGTGCAAAGTTTAAGCAAAGCTAGCCTGAAAGAGCAAAAAGCCGGTGCAAACTCACCTGTTACACAGAAGAATAACACCACCAGGCACTTGGCTAACAAAATCCCCCTAACGCTCATTTTCAAAATCATAGCTCCAAACTGTCCCTGCGTGAAGAAAGCTCCTAGCCAGACAGATGAAGTTCTATTATGCTCAGCAGTCTTTCAGTGTGTCAGCAGAGCCCTTGCACCTCTTGTCCCCTCCTCCTCTTGCTTGCTGTGACACGTCTCATTTTTGTCACACACGTGAATGGAGTGAATCCGGTACTCTGTCCAGGATTGAGGGACAACTTGCAGGGACTAGGAAAGTAAACGTCTCAAATATCAGAATTAACCCCCGATTTTGTCCAACTTGAGAACAGAACCTGAGCCACATCTTCCTTCGATGTTCAGCGAAGGACCTTGATTACTTCTTCATCCATATCCCAGAGGAAGAGATGTGAACATAAGAACATAAGAATGGCCGTACTGGGTCAGACCAAAGGTCCATCTAGCCCAGTATCCTGTCTGCCGACAGTGGCCAGCACCAGGTGCCCCAGAGAGGGTGGACCGAAGACAATGATCAAGCGATTTGTCTCCTGCCATCCCTCTCCAGCCCCTGACAAACAGAGGCCAAGGACACCATTCCTATCCCCTGGCTAATGTGGGGAAGTCTTACTATTCTTCTGCTGCCACATTTGATCTGCTTTGGGAGGTCTTGTTGGATGAGAATGAAAGAGGGCCCAGCAACCAGCTTTCACTCTCCACGATCTTCAGGGACTAGCCAGCAGTTCAAGAATTTGCTGAAGTCTGTTTAAAGGGCGTGTGTTGTATAGATAATAGAAGCTTCAAAGTAGCTTCAAACAAGCATTTGAACTTTGAGGGGCTTTTGAACGGAGACTGAACTCCAGACTTTGTGCGGTTCACCCGTAATTAGCAGTTCTATGCAAACACACAGGTTTTTCAAAACTCTCTGGAGCGTTTAGGATGGAGTCTGCTGTGAAAGTCACAAGGAGCTATATGGAGCATGGGATGAGTGCAGTACCTCATTCTTCTCCAGGATTTGGTCCTAGGGGTTGCTGCGTTGAAAAGAGGGCATCTGGGGCCAACAAGGAATAAGGTGTTAAGAAAGCTCCTGTCCCCTGTAACAACATTATGCAGTTAAGTGTGGTCTGTGGAGCTTACTGTCCAGTTATTAATTATTGGCTCACTCCCTTTGTGACAGCCACCATTATGAAGCTTTGTTGAAAGCACAGAAAAAGGAGGAAAAGATCGGTTAAAGCTTTTCAAATGTAGAAGTAGGAAGGTCTACACTTGCAATGCTGCATCCGCAAAGCTACTCTGATGCAACTGTGTCTCTCTAGCATGTTAGTGAAGATGCTCTGTGCCAATGGGAGAGAGCTCGCCCGTCGGCACAGTTAATCTACCCCTGAGAGAGGCAGCAGGTATGTTGGTTGGAAAAGCTTAGGTCAATGTAACTTTGTTGTTCAGGGTGGGGATTTCTCATATCCCTGAGCAATGTATTTACAGCAAAGTAATCCATTAGCATAGTCCTGACCTTCTGAGAGACTTTCCTTTTAACCATATTGCTTATTCCCTTTCACTGTAGCTACTTTTTATAAGGAAACCTCTCCCTCTCCCCCGTCTGACAGCGGTGGTATTAATGATGGGAACAATTTCTTTTTGGGGAAAGGAGGAAAAGTTAGTTAAAATTGCTGGAATCTGATCCTGCTTCCTTCAAACCAAAACCGAACTAATGTTGTCATGGCTCCTTCCCCACTCTGGCACGATAAATGCAGAAGTGGGGGCCAGCAAGTGTACCCCAAAGCCTTATCTACCAGGCTTTGGTATAAAACTTCCCCCCAAAATCTTAAAACCCTAGATTTTGGGAATAAAACTTCCGCTGCCACCAGCCAAATATTAATAATGAGATTAGGGGAAAGATCATTTGGGAAATCTAAAATAAAAATCAGGGCACACAATTAACCAATGCCAGGTTAATAAAAAGAAAAGAAAACTTTTATTATTTGTAGCCAGACAGAACGCCCCCCTCCCCTTCCTCCCTCTGACATCCTTGGGAGAGAGAATCCTTGAGAGAGAAACTCTGTCTTCAAAGGCTCCAGGGCCTCCAGAGGTGCTGGAATAACAATGGCCCTGGATGCTAGACAGGAACCAGAGAACAGCAGCGATTGGCCCAGCAGGTGGTTGGGGGGGGGGCGGGGCCTTGGGCTATCTATTGCTGGTACCAGTATTATTACGCCTACACACACCGTCCCAGAAGAGGAATCTGCCGCCCCATCAGAAAAGGATGTCTGGCCCTAATGATTTAGTTAGCTCCACCTCACAGGTGCAAATTAAGCTTTGGACCCCCTGTGGGAATGGGCGTCACAAAGACGTTCCAACTTAATTGGCATTTTAATGACAAGAGGAAGCGTCTACGTGACCACAGGGGTATAAAGTAGAGCCCTGTGCCCCACTCTAATTGGAGATCCACCCACATACCTGCTGGTCAGGCGGTCTTGGACCCCTGAGACTTTAGGGACGCCTTAGTCTCGTACTGACCGCTTCCCATTGAGATTGAGAGGAACCTGGCTTCGCCAGAGTAAGGATTGCAGGGGTAAGAATATACCTACTAGGTGTCTGTTTTTGCGCGCATTTAATAAGAGCTGAGAGAACCAAAAGGGTTTCATGGTACTTGTAAGTGACCTTTTAGTGTAATTTCTGTCTTGTCCTTTTTGTAGTGGCTGTGTTATCTGTAACACAGCAGTAACATTTAACAGCTAAGCTTGCCTTGTAACAATAAAATAGTAACTGTTTAAGCTTTCAACCTGACTCTTCCTGTTGCTGTAACAGAACCAGACAATTAAAAGAACGATAGCCGGTCAAAGGGGTAGATGCAGTAAGAGCTGGGCGTTGGGGTTCTGCCGCCTCCATGGGGCAGGCTCTTGGGGCACCCATCAGCCTCCCTTGGCTGCCCGCTGTGAAGGGACCCTGTCCTAGCAGTCAAAGACTCGGGTGTAAAACTTTGGGGCACCCGTCAGCCTCCCTTGGCTGCCCGCTGTGAAGGGACCCTGTCCTAGCAGTTGAAGACTCGGATGTTTAATAGGGCTCACAGACCACTCACTGCCCCGGCCACCGGCTGACATTATTACAACAATATTCCTGTTGCAAGCATAATGATTAGATGGGAAGGTAACAAAATATACTCATGGAAGAATAATACCATGGGCTAGAGCTTAGTTAAAAAGAAAAGCCAAACATCTCTTAATCAGTGCCAGATATCAGATCCCATACCCAACCTTTAAAACAATAAAAGCCTAACGAAATTATCTCAACTTTACCTTACTTACAGAAAGTGACGAATTGTTTCTTGGAGAGAGAGAGAGAGAGACATGTTTGTCCCTCTCTGTAGCTGCAGAGGACTCGCCCAGAGACAAAGGAGAAAAAAAAAACCCAAATTCCTTTGTCCCAGTTTGAAAGTCTTACCTACATTCCTATGGCCACTCCACCTGGCTAGGTGTAGTTAACTCCTTAATCCCCAGGCTGCTGGATAACCCCCATAATCATGACAAATGTATACACAAAAGGGGAGAGAAAAGAATAGAAAATATGACTTCGGTCTCAGGTGTTGACTTTCCCTTACAACATGGAGTAAAATGAACATAGCACATAGTCTTATCAGCGACTCGTGACCTGGCAGACTTTTACTAGTATCAGGCAGTTTAAAGATTTGCTTTTATCTACCTTTATAACAACAGGTTCAGAGCAGTGTTGCAAAGGGCAGAGCTACCTTCACTGATTAAGACAGATGGAATGTGAGGATGTCACTTCCTGTTTCTTTGCTCATGGCTGTTGCTTTCCTAAGATGGCTGCAGAAAAAACCCTCAGACCTTACACCATGGTTCTATCTATATCCCAAACAGCACCTGAGATGCTGATTCCTGCTGTCATATTGCCTCCCACAGGTGTCCTTTCCCCCCATGCTCTTTGTCTTTCCTCTCTCTTTTGCCTCAGTCTAATAACACTGCCTGGACTTTTGCTTATGCACCCAGCCAGTATCATCTCCTTAGGACTCTACCCAGTCTTATCTGCTCCTAAATGTCTCCCAAACAGATCACTATGATACAGCATTAGCATACAATATACAGTGGGTGGTCATAGGCTTAGTCCCGCCCAAACACTCATGTGCAGGACTGACCTGGCTTGATTCTATTGGATTGGTCTCCCCTCCAGACCTTGGGATACTTCTTCTTGCGCTGGGGGCTGTCTCTAGGTCTCCACCGGTTTGTACTACCTTGCAGTTTCCCTGATGGTGCTGCCTACCAACCAGAGCAGCTCTCTGGTTTGCTGCCAAAATCCTGGTCCCTAATCTTTTACATGCCCTCCTTTCCTATTAGATTTCCAGGACTTCCTGGGGTGAAAATAACTCTGCAGAAAACCCAACAAAATTTGGGGCAGGGCAATCCATGGGTGCCTTGATCTCTGCTCAGGGTTTACGGCCCTCCCCAAACTTGATGGGAGGGAGTAGGCTGTTGAACTGGAAAAGTCTCTACCAATTAAGACCAGGTAAGGGAGCTTGCAGATCACTCCTGTAATCACCTAGTGTTCCCCTGGATCTCAATCCATACTGTGATTGTGAGGTAGAAATTTACTGTGCCATGGGCATACCTCACTTGACCCAGCTCAGTTGGTCTTGCCTCACTAATTTGCCTGACACCAGTATGATCTGGATGCAGTTCATCTTTACTGGCCCACAGTACTCATGGGGGGCTCTCATGACCCTAACCAGGCTGATTAGGTCACATTGAGTCCCCACAGTCCCCCAGACTGCAGACAAGCCCTGTTGGGGATATATGCTCCAACTCCCCACACTCGTAACATCGATATCTTATCCCAGACATTGCCCTCTGTCATGGCCTCTCTGACCCACGTCCCCAGCCCTCTCCCTCAGGACACTCATATCACCTCAGGGCCTCAGACTGCCCGTGGCTGCCCATTCTTCCAGCTATGGCTTTCCTGGAGTTCTCAGTCATCTGGGACCTTGGGTCAGGATTCGCTTCTTGGAATGCCATGTTTTATTTCCCAGTGTATTGAACAGATCGTGGGCTGCCAGTTGCCTATCTATGAGGGTGAACAGGCCATCATAGGTGGCAAAACTATAGTTGCAAGCATAGTTAAGTGGCTAGATGGGAAGAACCACCAATTGATAGAGATATTCAGGGAAACCCCCTGGGTTAAAACTTGGTTACAAAAGGAAAAAAACCCACATAATTAACAGCTCAGACATTGCTTCCAAATCCCCAAACAAGAAAACAACAAATCCTGACGGGCTAGCTCAACTTTTCCCTACTCACACATTGTAAGAAGTCCATTCTTGGAGATAGAAGTGTCTCCCATCTCCCTCAGTCTTGGAAGAAACTGCTCTGCATCTCAGACAAAGAACAGAGAGATAAAAACTCCTGTTTTCCAGTTTGAAATTCCTACTTGAATTGTTATTTTCTGTCTGCCCGATACCTGGGTAGGTACAGGAGACATTAGTTAACCCCTTAGTCACCAGGTGCTGGTCAGCACTCCTGATTATGACAAGGGGTCATTCTGGCCTACCCAGGCTTGGAGGCCCAAAGGTAGTCCCCTCGTATAGCAGGCCAGCACCAGGAGCCCCATCATTTTCTCAGAGCTGAGGGCCACCAGGCGGAACCACTTCTAAGGTAAGTGAATTAAATGAAATAGCTGTGACTATGGTGTCTTGTCTGCACTAAATCACCATTCACAGAACCTCTGGACTTGCAAAGCTGTCATTACCTTGGAGCTGGCCAGGATCTCTGCCTTCAGCTGGGGGTAGTCTGCCAACTCCTCTGTGGTCATATCATAATAGGCCTTCTGCGCCTCCCTGCACAAGTATGGGGTGAGGATGCCCAGCCACAAGGCTGTCCTCTCAAAGGTCAAGAAGTGCCCCTTCACATCCTCCTCCTGTGTCGTTTTCTGTGGATAGTAGCTAGCCTGTATAGTCCCTTCATAGCCGCGGCTCATCTTTCTAACATCCTTTACCTGGTTTACTAGTTCCTACAGTATGGCCTGATCCTGGGTGTCTTGGGTCATCAGCAGGCAATTGGTTTCCAGCTGCAGCTGCACAGTCTCCTGCTGGGCAGGGGTGGCTTGCACCAGTGCTTCGACCATTCCTCCAGCTTGGGGATAGATTGGTCATGACCCACCCTGCGTTGTATTCTCAGCACAAAAATCTCACCCCCGACATCATGTGACAAAATGGCTGATGTGAGTATGATGGCTCCTGTGCTATTTTTGGTGCAGGGCTAGGTTATCACCCGTTGTCCCTGCTCTTGATGGTCCCAGCTAGTGGCACAGGAAGGTGGTAGAGAAGGGAAGCAAGGAAAGAGTCTGGGTTTGAGCCTCAGCCCCTCTCAACCCCTGCAAGTTTCTTGTTCTCTTCCCCCTTGGTTAGGGTTACCCTCTGTCCTTGATACTGGCGGAGGGAATCCCCCAATCTGTTGGGACAGGGTCTTCCTTCCTTTTATCCGTCTTTTAAGTCTCAGCAACACACCTCCAAACTCCAGTGCTCTCTTCTTCCTCACGCCACACTGTCTGCCTTGAATCACGGGCAAGGGGTTATTAGATTCCTGATAGGGGCTTAATTGGTTACAGGTGCTTCAACTGGCCTGCAGTAACCTTTGCTAGTCTACAAGGAATCACACATTAATGTGATACAGCATTCTAATTAGGTTCCTAACAGGGCCTTAATTGGTTACAAGTGCTTCAATTAGCCTTCCCTAGTCCATAGTGAACCATGCCTTAATTAGCCTAGTGCTTACATATCTCTCCTCTAGCACTCTCTCATTACTCCCTGGCCCTGCCGTACCAGAACACCTATATACTCACCATCGTAAATGGCTATACCCTCTAATTCCCTTGGTCCTCAACGTCAATGGTTCAATGGTGACTCCCATTGACATCCGTAAAATGGGTTTATAAAGGTGACAAAAGATATAGCAGTGTCAACTTACATTTGTGTGCATGGGAAAAAGCTATTGGTTACTCCTGTACATCTGGAAGCACTGAAGGGGCCCATGTTTGTTTAGACTTCCACCAAGGTAATGCCATTATTGCTTCCAGGCCAATGGTAACACTCACTTGGCAATACTTTTAATGAATGCTAATTATTAATGTATCCATAACTGGTGTACTGAATTTCTGGTAAATTTCTTCTACAGAATAGATCATAATCCCTATGTTCTCTCTCTATATATATATTATACAAGGATGTGATATTGACTTCATGTTACATAATGCAACCATGCAGAATATTCATGCACATTTTGTATTAGACCAACATATAGAACCAATAAATGTAGGAGTTAATATATTTGTGTTAAAGCAGTTGGTGAGACACCTAGACCTAAAGAAACACTTAAAGGAGCAAAGAAGGGCTGCTCACAGATCACCACCCCTTGCAAAAACAGAAAAGTTCTTGAAGAGAATACGGGTATGAATCATCTTTTGCACACTTATGGGAAAGTTTATACTCTAGTCCTCCCAGTTATAAGGAAGCATGGAGTGTGTTACTATATGCAGTTGTAGTAATATTCACTGTGCAAATGGTTATCATTTGTTGTGATTATAGTTACAATTTGTTGGATGAGGAAGAAATGGGCTGCCACCAGTAGGGACCAAGATTATGCCACCGTGTAAGCCTACTAATAAGAAATGTGGCAACATGATAATTAAAAATCATCAAGTCATCAAGCAGGGAATTATAGGGCAAATTTTACCTTCTTGGATTGTTTCACCATTTTCTTTTGCTTAAGCTGTTTCCTCTTTGTCCCTTTCTTTATCACCCTGGTGTTGCTTTTTTTGAAGTTTGATGTGAACTTGTGGCTGGAAATAGTCACATGACATCAAAAAGTCTGCTCGGCAATAGGAGGGTTATAAAAGGACTGTGAGACCAGCACCAAAGGCTGTCCACCCCAGTGGCAACCCAGTGCCATTTGCCCATGCATATTATCTGTGTCCATGTGACCCCTAAAGAAGATGAGGATTCCAATTTACCTGACTGTTGCCTATGTTTCTGATCCTGTCCTTGTTGTGTCACTAGTCCTCGTCATGTGTGCTGTCTCAAAGAAATCTTAAGGACTGTATCCCAGTGTTTCTTGTGGTTCCTGTCTCTGGTCCATTCTTTTTCTGTGTCTGCAAGACATGGTGATGTACTGAGTTACTGAATTACTTGTTACCTACCTATCTTGTTTTGGAGTCCCTGGCTTTATGCCAAACTTTGGGTGTCAACAACTGAATGGTTTTGTTGATATTTGTTTAATAAATATTCAATTATTTCCTGCCTTTCTTTGTATTTTTGAGTGGGACAAATCACCACCAGCATGGGTGCTAGGTTTATATAATTTTTGGTGGTGTCCAGAACAAGTTCAAGTCCTGTCACCTGACATCTGCCTTGTAAGTTGGTAGATATATATTTTTAAACAACATAAAAATGGACTGGAAACTGTAAGCATTTAACAGTTTCCCTATATTGCATAATAACACTACCATAAGAAAAAAATATTTAATTAAGAATATCAACTTTATTAATACTACTTATGTATGACACACTGTGTTTGAATACCTTGTTCGTGTCTATACATGAAAAAAACACAGCTCTTTTGAACAGATACACATCCAAACACTCTTGGATCATTGACCCTCAAATTTAAAACAAAACAGAGCCTTAAAATTAAAACAAAATGGAGCCCTTCTTTTGCAATATTCTTCAAATTGTTCTCAAGTAAAATGACAGAGTTCTGTGCCTTGCTGTACTGATTACACAAACACTGCCATTAAATCATTAAGCCAGAGTTCAAGAGCAAAACAACGAGGAGTGTTAGCAATATTTAAAGCAGCAACAAAGACAGATCATGAAATGAACTATATGATAGGCAATAATGAATGGCAGTTAAAGTCCCATAATAAAAAGAATTAAAGCAATAAATAAGCAGTTTGAAAATGTACATGAAAATAATTTAACTTGCACAAGACCAAATTTAAACTCCATCTAAAAACTATACACTAAAATTATAAAGCATGTGAATAAAGCAAGAGTATTTCAGAAGAAATACAATTTAGTATTTACCATTCAGGAGGCATCAAACACTTTTCATCATTGTTGGGTCTTGAAACGAAATCTTCCCAGAGACTTGCAACGTCCAATTTAAAGGAAGAGTTTTTATGAATATTCAGAAATATCAAGTGATTTAGACATCCTTGGCCCATTGTTGTTTGCAAATAATTTTTCAGTCTGTGCAGGCAACTGGATGATTGCTCAGGGATGCAGGTTGTAGTTGGAATTAGGTAGAAGAATTTCAGGAGAATTGTAACTTCTGACAACATGTCACTCACGCCTTCATTTTGTTTCAGAAATTTCTTTGTTTTGCCCACCAAATTAAGCTGGCTATTTCTCAATGTGCAAAAATCACTCAACATTTCTAAATGAAGAGAGAACATCTCCGTGTTAATGTCACCCTGGAAAGCTTTGCTGATTGGGATAATGTCCTGTTGTGAGCCATGTACTGCATTGGTTACATGCTACTCCCATTTTACTGCAAATGTAAGGCTTTCTTTTGAAAACCACTGTTCAATGGCAACTTTGCAAGCATCAATGATCCTGACATATTTTTGATGGAAAAAACTCTTTGGGGTCATTGACGGTGTAAGGAAGGCTTCCATGGTTAAGTCATCTGGGTGGCTTGCCTTTTCTTGGGAATGTAGGATTTCTAGATACACATGTTTTGCCTTATCTCAGTGATTGTATGATGAGTCAGTGCACATCCTGCTCAACACCTCTTGCAACAGGCCAGCTTTCCCATAATGCTTTCCAATGGCACGTTTGGGCAGTGAAATTTTGCATTATCTTCCATAGGACCTAGGGATTTCACAAGAGTCATTACTTTAAGGTATGTTGGAAAAGATTGACGTCACTTCGAGAAGCCACTATAGTTTGAGCCAAATTCATTTGAAGAGGGACTAAATTCATCCAGGCAGTTCATCATGATCTCGTAGTTGTTCAGCAGGGATTTAATGATCCTGATCTCTAACAGGGGCAACCAGTGCTTTCAGTAGGGGAGGAAGCAGGTGGGACCACTCAGTGGGGCAGGAGAGGGCACTTCATTTAGCAATTAAAATGTTGTCAAGAGAACAGGGAGGGAAGTGCACTTTGCAAGTACTGCCACGAGTCACCTATGATCTTTCGTGTCTATCTTACTAGGCATCATGGTGGTAAAGAAGGCTCCCCTTCACTCTGAAACTCTTTGCTGCCCCATACTTTGGTGACTCCCTGAAGGTACTGACAAGATCTTTTACCACTGAAAACATATCACAGCACTCTGGAATATTATGCAGGGCATCCTACATAGCAAGGTTAAGGGAATGTGCAGTACAGTGCTCTCAGCTCTCAATCCTTCAGTCTGGCTTGGACTCCAGTACATTTACTGGATACATTACTGGCCCTGTTGTAACACTGCCCCTGGCAATCAGAAAGGGAAAACCACATCTGAGAAGCCTATCTTTCACAATTTTGGAAAGAGAAGCAGCATCCATTGCATCAGTTTGGTAAAACCCAATCAACTCCTTATAAATTTCTCAGTCTTCACTAGAAAAGAACCTTAAAGAAAAACGTACTTGTTCTTTTCTTAACAAATCAATTACAATGGCGTTAAAACTTAGAACCCTTTATCCTTGGCGCTATTTGTCCTAGCACCATCATTGTCACCATTTTGATAAAAATAATCACGATAGCCACTTGTATTTTGTTAGACTAAGCCACTGTCTCAATTCCTCTGAATCCATACCGCGTAGCAGCAAAAGCTGCATCTAATTTGAATCACTTGCATGATGTCCATGTAATGCTATTTCTTGTTGAGCTAGACACTGAACACTGGTAAAAATGTTGTGCAGTGCACTCCTAGCTGACTGTGAGTGTTTTCTGTAACTGGCCACTGTTAGTGCAGAAATATTTACCTGAAATTGCACAGCAGCATACCTCATTGCTGCTTGCTCAGGACAGGAGAATTTTTCGTGTGATGAGAAACCACTCATGGTGTGTCTCCAGTCTTCAAATCCTCATGAAATAAATGTTGGTTTGGCCTTCATAGAAAATATTAAGATCTTTGCAGAACAGTTTTTGCAGACCGAGCAAAAAACTCTGCCTAATTCACTATTGTACCACATAAATCTTGAGAGCCAAGATTGCTGAGAATGCCTTTTTTTAATCTTGTAGATTTGTTGCATCTTCCTTTTGAATAACTTCAGTTTGCAAGCTGGGTGTCAAGCTCAGGCCATCACTTGATGAATTACCGCTTTCTTCTTTTTCTCTGGGCAACTTTATTAAGAATCTATCTGGTTTTGACTGTTATTACTGGTCTTATGAATTGAGAATATGTTGCAGAGAGAAAATGAAGCTACAGCATGCCAGCACCACAAGATTACAAGGGCCAATTAAAAGTGAAAAGTCAGAAGCAGCACTTACCTGGTTCAATATATTTTGTTGTTTGCTTTTACAACCAATTATATACTTTACTTTAAAGAGTATAAAATAATCAAGTATTGTGCTAAACATGATTATATCCCAAAGTGACCAATGAATTAAAGCTGCATGTTCTTTCCCTCAGGCACTTTTACAATATACAGACGCCTTTCAAAGGAAGCCAGATCAGGGCCTTATTTGTAAGAGATGCAAGGGTGCAGAGTGTGTGACTCTGCAACACAGACTTTCACTCATCTGCTTAGACAAGGTTGAAAATGACATGGGTCTGTATCGCTGTCCTGCATCATTGTCATCATTGTGTATGCAGACTGTTGCAAGCCTGCATGTTGTCAAAGCACCTTGTTTATTTAGCCTATTTTCACAACACAGGGTCATGCTATCTTAAGAAGATAAGGTTAAGTGTTCCCTTCAAGTTAATGCTCCATGGACAATTGTGAACAGAGATACTATTCTAAAAGCAGGATCTGAAGGAATGTGTCCCTTACCGTTAGCTGGAGGTGGGGAGAGTTTCTGGGTGTGTCTATGTAAATAGCATTGCTCCTGCTTTACTTAGATTTGTTAGATATTCAGCAGATGGAGTGCTGTTTTGCACTTTGTAATCAACTTAATTTTGACCCGACACCAGCTTGTATTAAATGTAGGGATTACTGAAATATGGTTACCAGTGTTTGTAATTTGTGGGAATACAGAAAAGGAGGACTGTGCTAAATCTGTTCCAAAGGGAAGGGCTCACAGTTAAGCAGAGAGAACCTTGCTAAGCAGAGGCTCCACTTCCAGTGGTCTCTGAGAAGAGAGGAGTGAGGGAAGGTTATTCTGGTCAGGAGGCTGTATGACCCCCCCGCCCCACACACACACCCTGTTCTAAGAATAGCGCTAAATAGGTATCATTAGGTGACTCTTTCTTATATTATTTGTGGTGGAGTTGTGCTTCTACCACCCTGCTTGCTAAGCGTTGAAATCACTGGGAACTGAAATCACTTGAGACTGATGGGCAGAAGTTACAGCCAAGAAGTGGATGGCAGCAGATGGTGACTGAGCCAGCAGGATGGCAGCGGAGAGATGTGATGAGCGGCCAGCAGGGTGGCGGCAGAGAGCAGTGAGCAGGTGGATGATGGATGACCAGGAGGAGAGGTGAATTCTGCAGATGCACCTCTGAACTCTAGATCTGCTCTGACCAGGGGCAGCGACTGTGATTTGGGTGCAGAGAAAGGCTGGCATGAGAAAGGGACATTCAGATTGCTGGATATAAGAAGTTGAGAGGAAAAGGACATTGCCCAGCCTACTTGGGGTGGGACCTTTACTCATGGTTTTTGTTTATGAACTTTCTTTGTGGTGTTTTCCCAAATTAATGCCAAGTTACTTCCCTCCCTTTTATTAAAAGTCTCTTTTCTACACACAGATTCTGTGCTTGCGAGTGGGGAAGCATTGCCTCTCAGAGGCGCCCAAGGGGTGGTATGTGAATTTCCCAGGTTACTGGGTGGGGGCTCGAGCCAGTTCTGTGTTGGATGGATGGAGAGGGACCCCTAGATATTGAACCTGGGCCTGGTTGCTGCTGTCACCACCTGGCAGAAGGGTTACAGTTCATAACAAAATGTATGTAAAATAGAAGCCCAAAGAGCAGTGGAGCCAGCCCAGGTTCCTGAATATGGGTGAAGCATAGGCACCATGGGCCCAAATAACTCACCACCTATGATTAGCAATGATAGATGTGGTTGGGGGCAGGGGCCTGCAGAAGGGGGTTCTTTTGTGAACATTAGCTCCCTGGGTTAAAACTAATTAGTTTTAGCTTTATCCGGTTAACAAGAACACAGCTGTACATGTCATTGAACAAGCAAATGGACCCCTATCCCCAGTGGGAAAAGGGTGCTTACTGAATCTCTTCTCTATGGGAGTGCAAGTTATATTGTGTGGGGCTCTGCTAACGACACACACCTACCCCGGGAGATAACCGGTACCGCAATCCTTTCATAACCAGAAATTCTGTTACTGACAGGAACTGGAAACTGCATGTCATTGGAACAGGCACCTGCAAAAACAAGCCTTCCCTGACACAATGGAAAAAAACCATATGGGCTTCTAACTCACAGCTTCCTGGCAGAGGGTAAGTGAGGGAAGGGCCATTATAAAACAACAGTATCCTGTGCTGCAGGGATGGCTACAAATACAGCACCTTACTAAAGCAATGCTGCTATGTTTGGGGTTATTACTGAAGTACAATTAATACAAGGGCTGTATTTATAAACCCCGAGACAGCTTGCAAAGAAGCAAGGGTGCCATGTATGGGGGGCCTGATTTTGTACCCATGGATTTTATACCAATGGATTTTGTACCCTGATTTTGCACCCATGGATTTCACACTTGAGATCTGCTTAAAGTCCATGCCCGGACTCCAGAGGCAGCTCTTAACTGCAAGAGTTTGAGCTGCTTGCTGGTTTGCCTTTGGGGCAGGGAGTTTGTTATAAAAAGAGGGAGGCAAGGTGATTAAGAATAACAAAAGGCTGGGCATTCAAGCAATTGAAGGATCCTTAGATCATCATGAAATCATTGCCAGGTACTCCACTTAAAAGATGGCGAGAGGGGAGAAAAGTAGGAATGAGTGTTGTGCTGCAGGGATCTGAATTTAGACCACTGCTGTTAAACTTCTCATAAATGGTCTTGAAAAGAAGGTAAACAGTGACTAATCCAAAGCTGACTGAAAAGAGTTACAAAGGGATCTCACCAAACTGGGTGATTGGGCAACACGAGGGCAGATGGAATTCAGTGTCGATAACTGCAAAATAATGCACATGGAAAAATATAATCCTAAGTATAGATACAAAAATGATGGGGTCTGAAATAGCTGTTACCACTCAAGAAAGATCTTGGAATCCTTGTGGCTAGGTCCCTGAAAACATCTGCTCAATGTGCAGTGGTAGCCTTAAAACTAAAAAGCTAACAGAATATTAGGACTCATTAGGAAAGGAATAGATACAAAGACAAAAAATATGAAGTCATTGTACGCCAATGTCTTGAATACTGTGTGCAGATTTGGTCACCCCATCTAAAAAAGATATATTGTATTTGGAAAAGGTACCTTCCTTCCAAAGCTGAGATAGAGCCCAGGAGTCCTGATGGGGTCTCTGTCTCTCCACAGAGTTAGTAAGAAATTAAGAATATACATTAAAATGTTAAGATTTGTGTTCCTTAAGTGACTTGCCACAAGATATCAGAAAGTGTTAATGTTAGAGCTGAGTGAGTCTAATATTTATTTCATTTTCTTTCTGTTATATAGAAATTAGATACAGTGCTCCTGTCAGCTAACTGCTAAGTTGTCTATCAAAAAAAGTAGAGTTTTCCAGTGTCTTAATAGCTCCTGGACAGAGATTATGTGTGTGGTGGGAGGGCAGATGGGGTTGGTTCCCCTCCCATTTGGTGCTTGGCTTGTATTGAGCATGCTCAGTAATACTGCTGAAGCCTCTATCCTCAGTCCACCCCCCCCCCCAAGCTCTCACTCTCTTCTCCCCACCCCCCATCACGGCACGTACAAATCACGCCCCCCCCCCACACACACAGACACCAAAATCTGAAATGGTGCCCCTGCAAAGAAGGGGCTCAGTGCCAGGTGTTACAAGTAGGGGGTTTCTGGGAGCTACTGAGGGGAGGGCTGAGGACTCTAGAAGTTCCCAGAGATGAAGGATCAGATATTACTGGAGAAGAGACAATGTGAAATTGTTCATGGGGGGAAGGGCTCAATAAAAAGGTTCTGTGAGGAACTGTGGGGCATAGGCTTGTCTGTGGGGGAGGGAAGGGGGCAATTAATCCAGGGCCCAGCAATTCAAAAGGGTCTGGGGCTCCTGGCTGCCAGTGCTGCAGCAGCTGGAGCCCTGGGCCCTTCATATCACTGCCAGAGCCCCAGGCATCACAGGCTGGGCAGTGCTGAAGGGCTAACTGGGGAGGAAGCTCGCCCTCAGTCCCACCCCTTCTGCCTGAGGCTGCACCCACACCCAGGATGCAGAGCTGCCCCCCAGCCCAGGGGCCTGGCAATTCTGTCAGCTCCCCTGGTGGGGCACAACCCCCTGGGGGCACAGAGTAGTGTTTGGGAGACATGAAGTGGCAATGTTAGATGGCCACAGCCAGCCCCACATGAGGGGGTTTGAGGAGGGAGTGTCAGCTCCACGCTCTGGCTCACCTCAGTGGGCCTCCCAGTCTGTCTGGGATACAGATGGTGGGGGAGGAAAGGCAACCAAAACTGTAAGTCAGAAGGGCAGACTTTTAGGCTTGGTTACTCCCCCCCTCTCCATCCTACCAGGCAGGCTAGGTGCCTCACTGGATTGAGTCAGGGGGCGGAGGTAGCACTCCGTCCCTGAGGCCTGTGACATTGCCACTCACTTCCGAAATATTCCTCCATCACCCCTGTAGGGAGGCAATTGCCACAGTTTGAAAACCACTGAATATAGAAGTTGTTGCTAAATGGAAGGCAGGAATTTAAGGGAGGCATGATCCTACATGTACCCTGTCCCACCACACACACACACACACACACACACACACACACACACGTCTCTTCTGCATCTGTCTCTTGCTGGGAGAGGTGTTGCTGAGGGGTCTGCTAGGTATTATTGGAAAATGGATTTCCATTAGATGGTGGAAAGGATTTGGATTATTAAAGAGGAATGGAGGTCATGATACACCCTCACAAACTGTGTTTTATCCTTCTGATGCCCCTCTGATTCCATTCCAAACTGATATGTAAAATGCTTCATTTCCCACAGTTCCATCCAAAGATTCCAGGGAGCAGAGTTTCTCTTAGCCCCGCCAGCACAGACTTCCTTTGGCAGGAGAGTATTCTAACCTGGAGAAGAGTACAATCTAGACTCAAAAGACCAAATTCTCAGCTGGTGTAAATCAGGCTAACTCCACGGACTTAAGTGGCACTACACTGGTTTACTCCAGTGGGGGATATAGCTCAGAGAAGAGGAAGGGGAGCAGGGTTACTTAACCAACCCTGGGAAGAAGAGCAGGATTCTGTTGGAACTCAGACATATGGTTTGGGCTGGTTCTAATTCCAGCCAAACTGGTTCTCTCTCCTCTGCTTCCTGCCAGCACCTCAATCCCTCACCTCACTGTTAGAGAGGAAGCACCTAACAAAGAAACAAACACTTCTTGGGTCAGCAGCAACCCAAACAGGAAACCAGCACAAGGCTGAAAAAAATAAGGTCCCCCAAACAGCCACAGTGTGCTATTGCTACCGGTGTCTCCACTGAGACTCCTGGGGAAAGTACACCAGGTGGGTTTCTCTGATCTCTGACAAGTCCATTTTGCAGGTAGAAATCTTGGGATTCATGCACAACAAACCAGTGTGTGCACAATGTAGCATTCAAAGAACTAACAGAGTGGGTGTTTTTCTGCAGCTCTTCCCCTCCCTGGCATTGTTTCCATAACAGAAGCCACAATGAGCTGTGCTCTCCAGTCTGCTTTTGTAACCCACTCTCCCCACAGCGCTTCTGATCTTAGGTGATACCATAACCATTTCATGCAGCTTTTTGATATGTTCCCTTTTTTCAGCATATTTTTCCTTTCAGTCATCTGCCTTATGATAGTCGCTCTTCAGTACCTCTGCTGATTTTGTTTCCGTTCTTTAATAGTGCCTGCTCACAGGCCTGTACTATTTTCTATGACCTCAAACTTTTCCTATTGTACTTCTTCTCACTTCCCAGTCCCCTGTTTTACTGCTCCAGTTCTTCTTTTACTTCATCTTTTTTCCTCTTACCCCAGCTCTGGTTCATCCTCAACATTCAGATCCTTCCCCTCCCTTCTCTGACAAGCTTTCCCACAACTGCTTCCCCTCTCTGTGAAGTCAGAGACCCACGACCTGCCTGAGCCATTCTCCTGCTGGTGGTATCCTTCCCAGGATGCCTGTGCTACTGTCTCATACTTGCCGGCCCTAGTAGCACCTCAATCACTCAAAACGGCTGTGCTGGGACCCAGCTTCCCGTACTGCTTTTACACCACATTTTCTGATAGCAGTCGGTGCAGCTGCTCTGAGAGATGCACCAATTGCTATGAGGTAGGATTATTATTATTTTGGTGTTGTGTTACAATAGTGTCCAGAGGCCCTTATTATCTTGGAGGGTCCCGTTGTGCTACACCCTGTGTGCCTGCACGCATGCGCGCACACACACACACACACACACACACACACACACAGAGAGAGAGAGTCCCTGACCAGGGGACTAAGGGCTTGGGGGGGGGAGGGGGGCTAAGGGCTTTCAGTGATACCATTGTGAGCTAGATGTTTATTTGCCATTGATTTTCAATGGGAATTGGGTACCTCACTGCCCCAAGTGCTTCAGCCAATTTTATCTTCTACTACTGGGGCAATCAATAAGCAGCATATTTAACTAAAAGAATGGTAATTTGCTGAGGTGTTGGAGGCAAGCAGAGAGGGAATGGTTACCCCTGTGAAAGTGAGCACTGAGTTCATGTTATGAGACCATGGTCAAAAGAAGGGAGCAGGAAATGGATCTAGAAAAGCAAGGGGCCAAGCACAGAGCAATGGGGCACCCCCTAAGGGGATGATATAATCAGGCACCACCCTGAAGAAAGAACAAGCAGCTGAAGAGGGAAAGGCAGGCGCTAGTGACACTGGCAGAGTGCTCAGGAAGGCTGCGGTGCCCAGTAGCGTCAAATGCAGCTCTGAGAGTGAGGCTGACAAGCAGGATGAGGGGAGCCAGGGCTGGCCGAGTGAAGAAGAGCCTTCAGCAGCCTGAGGAGGACTCTTCCAGCTGTCAGGAGGCAGTTGGAAAGATGGGAGGGGCAGACTCGCTCTAGCCTAGCTAGGTAGAGGCCGGGGCTAGCAGCAGAAGGGGGTGGGGTTCCAGGGCTGGGTTGGTGGGGCAGGCCTGAGAGAGCCCTGGTTTTGAGAGCAGCCAACAGCCGGGCCGTTGATCTTTCAGGTGATTTAGAGACAATGGCAACACGTACACTGAGTGGGAGGGAGATGCACACATGTGACAGAACTGGAAACGGAAGTGGCATCCCACACACTGATGCAGATCTTAAACCAGCAGCCCACCCTCTGCAGCCCTGTTGTGAGACAGGGAACAGCCAGACACGTTGTGCCACACCAGATCTGACTGGGGCACTGTGTAGAAGCCATGAATGCTCCCAACTTCCGCTAAGCACATCGCCGTGGTTCACTGCAAACCCAGAGCTTTCTCATAGTGTGTCAGCCCGGGAGGGAGCCTCACGATATTCTCATTTGACCTCCTGCCTAACACAGACCACTGGTCTGCCCTCTAGTGATTATCTGAGCAGTGCTCAGAGCATTTCTCGTAACTGCTCAACTATTGATTGAGTTGCTGGAAGGAACAGCTATCCTAGCACACTGTGGCCAGTGCTCTTGTAGAGACTCTCTCCTCCGTGTGCTCTTAGGGCATGGGGTAGTAATAGGAACTGGCCAATGCCCTTATGGTGTAAGAGCCCTATTGGATGCTATAACTTGGCCCTAGCTTTATAAGTCCATTTTGCCTGTCCACAGTGGGGCCAACAGCCTTGCTGGGCCCCTGGACAAAGCATGGAGACCCCGGTTTCAAACGCCTGGTAGGGGCAGGACCACAGCTAGAAGGAGCAGGGCAGGGGCTAGGCAGCCCTCAGCACCACACCATGTCACTCAGAGGCACCCCTCAGTGTAGTAGCAACGGTAGCAGTTAGAAGCTCCAGGCTCTTCTATATTGCCAGGCCCTGGGGCAGTTGTCCACCCTCCCCCCACCCCATCAGCAGGCCTGCCTGTCCATGTTCAGATCTCTCTGACAGCTCCTGCTTCCATCTGCTGCCTACTAGATCTGTCCCACAGCTCGTAAAGAGACCCTGTTAGCCTCAGCGCTCCTTCCACCTGCAATAAGAGACTGGGGCAGAAAATGGAACCTGATTCTTGTGCCTGGCAGCATAGAGAAATACTTGCTAGAGCCAGCCTCTCAGGAGCCAGAGAAGAGAGAGAGACACTGACAGAGAACTGCCCCAGAGCGTGGCTACATGCTGGGTGATTATCTTTCTACCCCCTTCCCTGCTGACATGGAGCAGCACTTTTAAATTGGCCCATCTCTCATGCAATGTCAGCCATCACCAGGGATGCTGCTGTGGATGGATGGGTCCTAGAAGGCAATATGCAGGACTCAGGGAAACCATACTGCAGCCATATTTCAGCTGTCCAGCTTCTCATCACATCTGATGGCAACAGAATAGGGCTCAGGTGAACACAGCTCATTTATCCAATAACCAGAAGAGGATATTCCTTTCCTGGCAACAGCTGGGCATGACTGAGGTACAGGTGGCTCTTATAAGGAGAGGCAGAAATTCTGAAGAAAAATTCCAAGTTATCCTGTGTCTCATCTCAGGCAAATAGTGTTAATTTATACTTTACAAGTAACTTAACACTGATGGAGTCCAAGACCCCCATGACACACAACAGTCTCCCCATAGGCCTTGCCTTGCCTACCACTGAAATGCAGCCACCTGTGGCATGGCAAAGAGCAACTGGAATGCACCATCACACAGCAAGTTATGGAATCAGTATTCCAGGGGCATTTAGGGAAACAGAATGGAATGACCTATGTTGGAATGTGCCCAGGAGTCTGTGGATAACATCCTAGGGAGCTGGCCATAGTCTTACAGAGAATATGTATGGCTGCATCAGTCTCAGAGGCTGGTGATCACGAAAAGTCAATTGCTTGTTTTTATGTTTTATGAAGGTCAGAGCCTCCAGCAGCACAGCGCTTCTCGCACCATGCTGGTGCGCTCCAGCCACCCTGAGGAAGAATGGAGATTGCCACCTGCATACCATATTCTGAACTTACCATAAGCTTTTCTTAGAAGTCCCCACCCCTCACCAAGTACTCATCACTCCTTACCCTGCTTAGCAGAGACAATCATGCCCCCAGGTTTACAAACACAGCAGCCATGGCCTGGCCTTTCTTAGGAGATGGAAAAGAGCAAAGTCACCCATCTTTCAGAACATTTTTATCCCCCGCAGTTTGTTAGTTGATGATATCAGAAGCCTTCATTGGTGTGGGGTGTCAGTGTATTGCTGAGGAACTGTGCTGTCAAAAACCACTGAGTTTAGGCAGGCCACCCATGGGGAGGGGGGGGAGAGAAGAGGGGCAAAGGGGACAGTTGCTCTAGAGCCCACAGATTCAAAAGGGCCCAGGACTCCTGGTCTTCACTGCAGTGGTCACTGGGGGATTGTGGTAGGCTCTGGGCAGCACTAAGGACTGGATATCCTCAGCCCCATCTCTTCCGCCCGAGACGCTGGGGTGTAGGGATTTTCTGGGGTATACTTCACACCTCTAGGGAAATGTATGAAAGCGTTCCAGGGTATTGCATCAACCCAGCCTAGCAAGCGCTCACCCCACCAGTTGCAGAGCTGTGGGCAAGAAATTGATTCATCAGCTGTTAACACATCTGATTCTTCTCTGTCTGTCATGTCCTCAGAGGAAAAAGTGCTCCAGGCTCCATTACAGGCTACCCCTCACATCCTGTGCCAGCTGCACCAGCCTGCTCTTCTCAGGCTCCCACACTTATCAGATGTTTCATCGCACAGAGCCCATAGGATCAGCAGAATTTTATCTCTTAGCTACACTTTAGCAGGGATGGAGATAAGGTGCTATTTAAACTAGGGATATTAGGAAGCATGTAATTCGATAATCATATAGCCAACTAAAATTGTGTGTCGGATACACAATTAACTGATAAGCAGCTCTGCATTTAGAGAGCTTGAGAGCCAGCACACAAGCACTTTGTCTCAGTCTCAGCTTGCATCAGGTCCGACAGCTACCCCCACTGTGGCTCTGCAGCAGGGGTACTGTCGAACCTGGCACAAGCCAGGACTGAGCTAGCATGCTTGCGCTCAAGCGCCGAAACTACTTTAAATGCAGAGCCAATACCGTTAACGGATAAGTCAGTTAATCGTTTGACCAGCTACACTATTACATCCCTAGTTTAAACCTGGCTTATGCCACGGCCTGACCATGCCAAACAATGCACACATCATCATTTCAGCTGAAAAGCCCCTCAAAGTCATGCAATACTCACCTCCTGTTCTCCCTCCTCCCCGTGCCAGATCACACTGCAGATGCCTTCTCTCATTACCAGCCAGTGACTGACCTCAGTATGAGAATTGCTTTATTGTTTGTTCTTCCCACATACCCCACCCCTGGCTCCAGGTCTGATCCCAAAAGGGCCCAAACAATTGTCCAGGCTTCTGTCCCTGAAGCACCCATAGCCAGGCCCTTGGCCTAAATATGCCAGTTTAATATTCAAATTTTTTTTTATTTGCTAGCAAAGAACACACTTTTGCTCACTTACATTTTCTCTCTACAACCAAGCGCCACTTTGGGATTTTTTGTTAACAATTTGCTGCCCTCTCGTGGTCATTTTGCAAAACTTCATGTCTGTAAATGAGCACTTACAGTCCAGTTATGGGCAATATTTTTTGATGGGGGGGGGGGCACTCCACGATTTTGGTAAATGGTCAAGGGCTTCACTTTTCTATGGGAGTGTAAGGTCTGGGACAGAGGTTGGGTGCAGAAAGGAGCTCATGGTAGGGGATTGGGATGCAGAAGAGGGTGTGGGGTCTGAGAGGGAGTTTATGTGAAGGAGGGAGTTGTAATCTAGGGTAGGGGCTTGGGGTGCACGGTTCAGGAGGGGTTATGGTTGCAGTATAGGATTCTGGCCTGGGGAGGGATCTAGGAGGGGATGCAGTGTGTGGGAGGGAGCTGAGGCTTTGGATGGTGACCTGAGGCAGGGAGTTGCGGGGAGGGAGGGGCTGGGGTGCCAGAGGCAGGCTGTGGCTGGGAGGTGCTTACCTAGGTGGCTCCCAGCCAGCAGGCCTGCAGAACCCTGAGACAGGCTCCCTGCCTGCCACAGCCCCACATGGCTCAAAATGGCTGGATACTCCCTGTGACTCTGCTCCAGGTGCTGGGGAGGGGAGGGGGGGGGGGGGAGAAGGGGAAGTAGAAGCTTCACATGTTACCCCAGCTCCCAGAAAAATCTCTCAGCTCCCATTGGCTGGCTTCCATGAAGCCACCCCCTTCCTCCAGTGCCTGAAGCAAAGGGCCACAGGGAGCAGCCAGCTGCTTCAAGTGGTGTGGGGTTGCTCTGAAGCGCCTGGCTGCTCTATGCCTGAGGGTTCTGATGGGGTGGCCCATGGGCCATATCTTCCCCACCCTGACTTTCACTGTGTGTGGATGTGAATATTATACAGTCTTACATAGATGGACATTACTATTCAGTATTAGTATTATTACTGGTAGTTCTTCAAGCCATGTGGCTTCCTTGCCTACCAGTCAGTCACTACAAAGTTACACATTTCCCCTCTTCCCTTTAATTTGTTATATGGTTGTTTAAAAATGACACTAACCTCACCTTTCCCAAACATGGCTGGTCAGTCCTACAGCAGCATAAGCTTGGAAACGCCTCTTCTCATCTCCAGCAAAGTATGGTCTCTCTTGAAATGACAGTTCCTCCAGTGACAAGTGGAGTTGCCAACTCGAGATGCAGAAGAACCAGCCACTGGACACTTCCCATACCTGAGCCCGTGAGGGAGGTTGCTACCCCCTTTCAGCATCATTTGTGTCCCTCATCTCAGCAGGTGAGCCTTGATTCTGTCCTCTTCCAAGAAGAGCCAATGTGTTTTCAGCAGGTGGAGGACTTGGCCCAGCAGGACCTGGGTACCAGCATGCTCCCAGACACATGACACGTATTGTAGTTACCAGATCACCACGCATCAATGCATGCATGTGCACAGCTTACCAGGAATGTTGGCCACAGTGGAAAAACACCCCCCTGCACATTCAATTTAACCAGCAAGGCAGTACAATCATCAGCAGGGCTGGTCAAAGACCAGCCAGCTGGCAACTCCTGTGACAAGTACACATGGTCATTTGCCAAAGAACAGCTCTTTGAACTCCCCACCAGAGGTTATAAAATAATCTCTTTATTAGGAACACAATCATCAAAAAAAACCTGCAGCTGAGCATAATCATGTACAATAAAAAAGCAAAAAGCAAAAGCGATTCCCCTCTTGGCCTTATATTGCAGCAATATAAATCTTTGACAATTGCTGTGCAAGTGCAGAGAGGGAGCAAAGAGAAATGGGGTGTTCTGCAGAGCATCCCAACCTGGCTAACATCTTAGCTTTTCCTGGATCTTCTCCCACCTCAGCAAACAAGCTCCTCCTAACACATGAGCCAGGACAAGACTCCACAACTAACAGCACTCCCAGCATCAGCTTCAAAGGATGGACCCTACTCATGCATGTTCTCACCAGAGAGCGTAGCATGGAAGAATCTGTTGGTGGGTGTATGCCCAGAGAGAAGAATGGGGAATAGGATGCTTACAGAGACACTGCATGCTAGGTTACCAGTTCTACAGAACGAAAGCCTCATTTCCCCATATTTCCTGGATACCGGGAAAAATCAATCCAGCTACAGACTTTGACTGAGACCAATGATCCCTCTAATCTTCTCATGGGTGGATTTTTTCCATCCAAGTGCAGAATAATTTTGTACGTGCAGCAAGGAATGTGTGAATGTGCACCACCAAAAGAAAACAAACAAACAAACAAAAAAACCCCTCTGCTAATCAGCTCCTAAGCAGCCACACAAGCACACAACTTACAGGGAACACTGAAAGCTGTCAGTAGTGGAAACATCTCAGATTTATGCCTGTGAAGTGGAGCCCCAGTTTTAAGCACTATCCCAAGGCTGATGTCACCCTGTTTGTCTATAGCTGTATCAGCTGTAGGTGCAGCAAACAGGTCTGAAAGCCCAGACCCAAGTGCACCCAGCACTTCTTTGGAACTGCTGAACTCCCTATGCCCCTCTCCAGATCCCCCGCAGTGCACTGTCAGTGGGTATCCCCCTTTTCTCCCTGGACGTTCCCAGGAGGGATGAGATATCATTTCCCCTTCCACAGCCACATGCACCTAATGGGACATTCTGACTGACAGGGGATGACTTAACAGCCTGAGAAAAGCTGAAGAGCCAACCCCTTCACATCACAGAAAGCCAGAGCCTGAAGGGTGGGGCTTTCCTAGCAGCTGAGATGAATATCAAATGCTATGGGCAACTATTCCACCTAAAACCCCCACCCTGACACACATGCTACTAAATCTGCAAAATCTTATAAATGGAGTCCTAAAACCAGAGAAAACAGAACAAGAACAAACTACCCTGTGGCATCACAATTAGAGAGCTGTGCCGTCAAAACACGCTAAGGGATCCTTCAGTCAGCGTGCAACACTCTCTCTGCCTCCCCACCCAGGAGACAGGAAATCTTTCCTTGCTTGGATGCTTGCAGCCTACATCCAAGAGCATGTACACGCTACTACTCAGTTCTGTTTCCATCGGGTTGGGTGGGGAGGGGAGTGAAAGGTGACAAAATGGAGGAGTTAACAGCATTCGCTAGGAAAAGCCCCAGTGCAGTGTTCTCAGTCACTGCAGCTTTGCCAGTACAACTCAGTCCTGAGTCACATCACCTGCTCTGACTTTACACTGACCCTTGTCTCCACAGCGCTGTCAAAGCAAGAGAAGTTGAATTTCTGAAACCCACTCTGGCCCTCATCCTTCCCCCAATTCCTACACAGCTTAGCCCAACCCAGCAGTTCTGTGGGCTTGTTCAGGCCTGGATTCCCCTGCAGTTTTTCCAGTGCTTTCTTCTCCTGGCCTGCAGAGTCCCCTGCTACTGAATTGAATTCAGACCCCCTTTACATACACCTGCTAACAAGTCTCCATCAGAACCATACCATGCCACTCCCAAGTCTCTTCTAAGCAAAGTAAATGGGTACAATATTGAGCAGGCTCCAGGATAAGTCCACTTAAGGAATGCTCTAAGCCACAGCTGTTTGGGCAGATAACGCAGAGGCAAAAAAGGCTAAGTACACACAGAGGATCAGCTTATGCAGCCTGCAGTAACCAGACCATTACAATGCAGCTGGTCACACCCTAAGGCATACACGCTGCCACAATCCCAGCTTTACATCCGCCCTTCTTTTTCAGAATCACAGGTGGATGCTATGAAACACCTTGTGATAAAGACTAGCAGCCTAGTGACACATCTGCTACAAATCATTCACCCCACACTCAGGCTATCAGCTTCAGTTGACGGCAAACACACAACCACCTGTTGTTCATTACTAAGCAACAAATATACTGGGAGACCCAAAGTCATCCTCTTCCAAGATGTCCAGCCATCACAGCTGGTTCATCAATCTTAGCATCCCATAATAACTAGCTATGGGTGAAATGTAATGAGTTTGGGTTAGATAAGTGCCTGCCACAATGAATGCTTATTTCAGCCTTCCCATGATTTCTCGGGGCTGCAAAATGTGGCTGGAAATCTCACGAGAATAGACTTTCCCAGGAAATTTCTGACACATCCTGGTTTGGGTCTCAGATTGAAATGTTATGGCCATCCTGGTACCTAGCCAGGAATCTCAGAGGGCAAAGACATGAAAAATAATGGCGGGGGGGAAGGGGAAAAAGTGACCCAGCTCATCTCAGAGCTTGTCAAACAGCATCATAGCTCAGGTGCAATCTTATAAATGGGCAAATGTTCACAGAGTTGGGGGAGTCTTATTTATATTGGAACCCATTTGCCCATTGCTAACGATGGTACCATGGAGTGGCTACAAGGAAGTTTTCTTATAAGGTTTGCAGGCCTGTGATCTGCATGCATGTGGACTTTCCCCCTCTAAATTCAGTTATTTTCCAGACCAATTCTTACATGGAATGAGACCATGGAACATAGAGGGGCTGCCCCTGGATCCCAGGATGGTACAGTGAGCGTGTCTGGTCAGGGAGCAATAGGATCGGGGAAAGTGTTACACAAAATGTCCTCATTGTTGATGTCAACCACCACCTCTGGATCCGGTATCACCTCAGACTCTGCCTCTACTTTGTGCTCTTCCTCAAGGCCTTGACAGGTCTCTGCACTTTCTGGAAAACAAGTGAGAAATGGTTATGAACATTTGCTATTGTCTTACGTCCACCTCTGCCAAGATCCTCACTCGGGCTTCGTCTACACTATGAGGTTTTTTTGGCAGAAAATATGCTAATGAGGGACTCATTAGCATAAGGTATGATCTCATTAGCATATTTCCTGCCATTTCTTTTTGTGCAAGGGGTTTTGCACAAAAAGAAGCAGCATGCACTTTTTTTATATTTTTGCACAAAAACCCCATTTTGCGCTAGATCCTTATCCCTCTCCGAGACAGGTATAAGAATCTTGCGCAAAACGGGGGTTTTGCACAAAAGAAAAAGTACACACTGCTTCTTTTTGTGCAAAAACCCCTTATGCAAAAAGAAACAGTAGAAAAAATGCTAATGAGATAGTGACTTATGCTAATGAGTCCCTCATTAGCATATTTTCTGCCAGAAAAAACTCATAGCCTCAGACCTTCACCTGCTTTTGCCTTGACAAGCGCAATACCCTTTCTCTAAGGCCTGCCCCAGTGCCAGCTCTCTGGTCTCCAGCACACGCATGCACACGCACACATACACACACAGTTTTTCACCCGCTGACAGGCACAATGAAGCACAATTGCATCAGCCCGGCTGCAAACAGGTCCACCGACTCCCCTTCAGTTCAGGATCCAGTTGAAAAAAATGACCTCTCTTGTTTTTAAATCCCGCTATGGGTTTGCCACAGACAACATCCCAGAGCACATCTTTCTCTAGTGCCATCTTCTGTTCAGTTTCTTCACATGCAGAACTGGCTTCCTCTCTGGCCTTCAATTTAACCTGGCAACTTTTGCTTTGAGACAAGTACTTCCTGTCTCTCTCTGCCTTGATAACTGTCTGTTTATTTTCAAATCTCTGATCCAAACCATAGTCAATTCTCTCTTTCCGTAGACCTTTACATTTAACTAACCTCCTCTACTATTATTGTGCTATTTTGCTCTGTAACTTTTTTTTAATTCTGCCAAGCATTTTAAGGGATACAATATATTTGTAAGTTGCTATACATGATAAAACTAATTTATTATGGCTTCTGCGGTAGAAGAAGCTATAGTTAAGGCTCAGTTTCCTTTCTAACCCTCATTTTTCAGTGGCTCATCATGACTTTCTCAACCAGATTCTTTGGGGCTGCCATTTTCCATGCCTAAAACCCCAAAATGCAATTTTTTTAAAGAAGTTAGAGCAAAATGAGTTTCAGACATTTCCAAATCAGAGAAGCCAGTTCAAGCTATCCTTCTTCCACAGGTAGCTATTGAAATGCAGTACATGCATACCTCAGCTGTTCTTGGTATGTTTCCAGAAAACTTAAACATACCTCGCTGTATAGGCTTCTGTAACAAAGAGGGAGGATTTTAAATTGGAAGAAAATCAGCTTAGTTCAGTAAAAGGTTGGATCATTAAAGCAGGAGTGGTTGCACATGTGCATTAACAACGGCACTGACCTCTGACATGCTGATTTGCATCAGCAGAGAGCATGAACTGCAGAGCACCTTACAAAGGAGGCCAGTTTCGAGGTCACCCAGCAGCTCAAGGGCAGAGCTAAGAACAGAACCTGTATTTCCGTAGTCTCGGTCCAGTGCTCTGTTCATCAGGCACCCTTGATTTCATTTTTGTAGCACCCCTTTGTCAATAACCGCTGAAGACATAGAGCATGCAGTTTTGATTAAGGATGATTGAACTAATGGTAGATTATGGATAACTCAATTAAGGACCAAAGGGGTAGCCGTGTTAGTCTGTATCTGCAAAAACAATGAGGAGGCCTGTGGCACTTTAAAGCCTAACAGATTTATTTGGACATGAGCTTTCATGGGCAAAGACACACTTTGCTTTGTTCACAAAAGCTTATGTCCAAATGACTCAACTAAGGCTACAAATGGTCTGGTAGCACTTTATAGACTAAGAAAACATGTAGATGGTATCATGAGCTTTCGTGGGCGCAGCCCATTTCTTCAGCTGACCGAAGTTTTGAGTTTAGGATGTGCAGACCCAAAATAAATAGGAGAGAAGGGGGAGAGGAAAAAAAAGGAGGGGGGTGGGAGACAGGGAGCAGAGGGTATGGAAAATCAAAGGGAAAAACAGGAAGGTAGAGCTGGGAGTCAGTAAGTATCTAAAGATTGGGTAGTTAAAATGAAGCAGATAAGAATCAAAGTCAATACATAGTATCCTTCCTGACATAGGAATCTACACAAAGAGTTGTTTGCACCTTCATTGAATGTTAGGTTGTTAGTGTCCCAACCATCCTTCATCACAACTAAGTCCATTAGCATGAGAATTGAATTTGAAGATGAATTCTAATTCCAATGCTTCTCTGTGTATCTGGCTAGTAGAATTGGTTTGTGACAAGACAGCCACTTGAAGATCTTTTAAACAGTGATTAAGAAGATTAAAGTGTTCTCCAACAGGTTTCTGTATGTTCCCTTTACATATATCTGATTTATGTCCATTGATTCTTTCCTGTAGGGACTGTCCAGTTTGTCCAATATATATATAGCAGTGGGGCATTGCTGGCATTTGATGGCATAGATCAAATTAGTGGATGTGCAGTCAAGTGACCTTTTGATTTGGTAGCTTATGTTGTTGGCTCCAGTGATAAATTCGCTAGTATAGATATGTAGCCAGAGTTGGCATTGCGTTTGGTTGCAGGGCTGGGTTCCTGGATGCTTATGTGTGGCATAGTTACCAGAAAGAATTCCTTTCAGGTTGGGGGGTTGTCTGAAAGTGAGAATAGGCTTTTCTCCAATCTTCAGATACTTACTGACTCCCAGCTCTACCTTCCTGTTTTTCCCTTTCCATACCCTCTGCTCCCTGTCTCCCACCCCACTCCTTTTTTTCCTCTCCCCCTCCCCTCCTATTTATTTTGGGTCTGCACATCCTAAACTCAAAACTCCGGTCAGCTGAAGAAGTGGGCTATGCCCCTGATAGCTTATAATACCATCTACATGTTTTCTTAGTCTATAAAGTGCTACCAGACCATTTGTTGTTTTTTCCTGTACAGACTATCTCGGCCTACCCCCTGAAGTTTCTCAACTAAGGCTGTCTTCAGTAAAGAACAGTTAAACTGAGGCAGCGGATACAGATGCCTAAGGTAAGGAAAACCTCACTTAGAAGTGTCCCAGTTAAGGCAGCTTTGGTTAATATTCGTTAGTAATTTAAAAATCTGAGAAAGTAAATGCAAAAAATTGAATTTAATGCATCAAGCACTTTAGTAGAAGATTAAGAAACCAGTTTCTACTACCACATTAACCTGACCACATTACACATATGCCATATTTTCTATTCCTGATTTCTTTGGTAGATTTAAATGTGAATATATTACTCCTCGTGCCCCGATTCAACACAGCACATGCTCAGGTACCACTGACTTGAATGGGATTTAAGTATGTATCATAGAATCATAGGGCTGGAAGAGACCTCAGGAGGTCATCAAGTCCAGCCCCCTGCCCAAAATAGGATCAACCCCAACTAAATTATCCCAGCCAGGGATTTGTCAAGCCGAGACTTAAAAACCTCTAGGGATGGAGATTCCACCACCTCCCTAGGGAACCCATTCCAGTGCTTCACCACCCTCCTAGTGAAATAGTTTTTCCTAATATCCAACCTAGACCTCTCCCACTGTAACTTGAGACCATTGCTCCTTGTTCTGCCATCCGTCACTACTGAAAACAACTTCTCTCCATTCTCTTTGGCATCTCCCTTCAGGAAGTTGAAGGCTGCTATCAAATCCCCCCTCACTCTTCTCTTCTACAGACTAAATAAGCCAAAATCCCTCAGCCTCTCCTCATAGGTCAAGTGCTCCAGCCCCCCAATCATGTGTTTCTGACTGAGCACATTTTTTTAAGCATTGTGTTGAATAAGAATGATTTCAAGAATCGGGGTCAATGTTAGTGACTCCAGCTTATACAATGTACCGGCTTTGCAGCGTGGGGAACTAAAATTACAGTAAAATTGCAATTCTATTTTTTTAAAAGTTATTTTTAGTAAGCAGAAGGTAAAATGCCATTTTCTGCCCCATTGCAGGAGGCACATTAGTGGGGTAACTTCTTAGGCCTTAAAGTTGCAAGGCCACAATGCACCAAGAGCTGACAAAGGTATGTGCTTTTGTAGCTTAAGGAGGTACTGACAGCACACACTGCCTGGAAGCCTGCCTTGCCAGTGGCCATGCAGCATATCCTTTCTGGTTCATCGCTAGACTGTCCAGCCAACTCTTTCCACTCTTAATAGCATGCACCGATTTTTATCCTCCTCCAGTTTCCTAAATGAATTATTGATCAGGCATTTACAACCCAAGTCTCGGTACCAACCAGGTTTTGGGGGGCTGTCCTCCGAGGCAGATGGCACCTCATGGTGGTCTCCATTTGGGGGGCTCTTTGTTTTCTCTTTGGAGATGACTGACATCGCCATTCCCTCTTCCTTTTCCTCCTCTGTGGGAAAGCAGATGAAAGATTGCAAGGAACCAGGACCCTGGCCCCACCCTGCATAGACTCTGGGAATATTCCATGTGCAGCCTGGCTTTTCACACTCATCTCGGTCTCCATCTCACATCGCCCTGGCTCCAGTCCCAGAGCAGACCAATACAAGGTGCTGGCACACTATGCATGTGCCAAGCTGGGAGAGTTGTCAGGATTGCCACTGGAGGTGGCATGGCTATGTCTGACCCAAAGTGACCCACTAGGAAGCAGAGAAATCCCCATGCACCTGAAGGCACTGGAATGAACTGCTGTTTGCTTTTCAAGCAGCAGCATGTTATCAGGGACGCAATGACAGCCAGGGCTACTGAACCCCCTCCACAAAAGTAAGCTGGGGCGTCCCAGTGAGGCACACTGGTAGGAGAGTGACCAGCTGGGGGCAGGCCTCTGGATGTTGCCAGGCATGGTACACAAGTAAGACTCCCATGCTGGTGCTGGAGATGGGCAGTCCAGACCTCCTCTTCTGGCTCCCTCCCTCCCTCCACTTCTACCTGCGCCGGCACAGGAGCCCAAATCACTCCCCTGCTCCCCCATGGCCCTTGGCCCCAGTACCAGATGGCTAGGGGTGGAGGTGGGAGGCAAGGCCCCAGCCTCAGTGGGTCTAAGCCAGAACCCATAGTCCCTGGGCAATGTGAACACAGCACACCCAGGTTCCAGCCCCAGCGCTTGGGTGGCCAGGCAGCACGGTCACTGCACCTCTGCCAGCCCCGCGTATCCAGTGGCCAAACACCATGGTGGCCGCACTCCCAGCCCCATCCTCCCTTCCTGCCTTGAGACACCCCCCCCCCCACATCCCAACCTTGTGCCCCGACTCCTGCACTTCCCACCCCTGCTCTGAGCACCCGATACCTCCACCCCTACCCTGTGCCCCCCACCCCTGCCAACCCCTGCTCTGAACTCTCCGCACTCCATCCCACATTTGCATTTTTTACAGGTACTGTTGTATTGCACCCCTCAACCTTCTGCCCTGAGCCCCCCTTCCAAGTGGGTGGGGTTGCAGTATGAGAGTACCTATAAGAAATGGAAGTTACTTTCACCCCTTGTCTGACCTCAGAGCACTGAGGGCCTGATTCTGACAGGAGATTCAGCAGGAGTAGCAGGCATTCAGCTTCTCTCAGGATCAGGCCCAGACAGAGCCACAGTGCTTCCTGCCCCCCCTGATGTTTTCAGCACAAATAGCTCCTGAAGGGAAAACAAAATTGTTCCTTCAGGAACCCACCAGCAGGAGATCTTTCCCCAGCAAGGAGCAGGTTCTTACAAAGCTCAGCTTTACTGGGGCAAGGGCAGGGATGGAAGGAAAACAAGACTGACTACAAAGTCCAGTTGGGACCTGTAGAGAAGCTGCACCAACCCCAGCAAGGTGGGAAAGGGAGCTGTGTTTAGACTGTCCTAGGATAGACTCTTCTCACCCCACTAGGAAGCAGAGAAATCCCCACGCACCTGAAGGCACTGGAATGAACTGCTGTTTGCTTTTCAGGCAGCAGCATGTTATCAGGGATGCGATGACAGCCAGGGCTACTGCACCCCCTCCACATGCCACCAGGATGTAATGGAACAAAGGCTGTTTCAGCAGGTCTCCTGCATGAAGGACCCAGCATGTTAGTCAGAGGAACTGAAGTTTGTCCTTTGGAACTGAAAAAGCCCTGCAGCTGAATTAAAGTTAGGTGTGGATCCTGAAGAGGTAGGCGGACTGGGGGAATTAGGAGGGAAAGGTGGACTGTGTCATTCCTAACTATGTTACAGATTTCTCTTTATTCCCCTTCCCAGCCTGAGGTAATGTGAAGTTATCAGCATGAGTCACGGACCGCACATGGCCCATCAGAAGGTCATATAGGGTGCATCTACACAGCACTGTAACTCAAAATAAGATGCCCAATTTGAGTTACGCAAATTGCGTATCTTATTTCAATGCTATTTCGAAATAGCTTATTTTGTCAGACAGCGCCAAATTTCAAAATAAAGCACTATTCCGAAACGTCCCTTACTCCTCACAGAATGAGGTTAACAGGGATGTCGGAATGGCGAGCCCAAAATAACAGGCTTTCTGTGAAGACACGGGATACCTATTTCAGGATACTCTGGTATCCCAAAATAGTGTTGCAGTTTAGACATAGCCATGCAGGTTGGTAAATATTATCTAGCACCTGTGGATTTGTCAGCGATGCAAATTTAGATAGGAACTGCACTTACTTCTGAGAGGTAGAGAGAAATGAACAGAAAGACAGGCAGATGGCGCAATAGACTTACAGACCAACTTAGGACATTCAAAAGGAAAACACTCTGCTTACAAATATGATCAATTAATGGAGCCATATTTTATCCTGGTATAAGTTCATTGAAGTCAAGGGAATTGCACCAGGGTTAGATTTGAACCATTGATTTTATTATCACTTGGTTCCTTTTTTATCTACTACTGAATTCTCTCACCTCTAACTAAGTGTATCTGGCAACCTGTATCGCCAGTCAGCTTGTCTTGATAACTACAGTGGCTTTTTTAGCTATCTTTTATGCTAGCTTCTCTGTCTAGTCAATTTATCTATCCACAGCATCTTTCTCCACAGGGATCAAACACTATTCAAAGTATTTGAAATAACAACAATAATTAATACCCTTTCAAATGTCCTATGCACCTTCTTGGTTTTTTTAACTTCTTCTGTACGCTGAACAGACATCTTTATCAAGCTACTTATAACTCCCAAGTCATTTATTTTAGATCCCACATGATCGTAACCTTTTGGTGTTCTGAGAAATTTAAATTATTTTAGTCAATACATTTTATGTTAACAATTATGAAGGATGACTTTCAGCTGCCATCAAGTTACCCAATGCTCATGTATTTAGATGCATTCTCAGCCTTACAAAAACTGCATTTGTCCATTTGCCTGGAGCAAGTAATTTGTTTCTGGTAAGTAAATAGAATATCATCAGCCCTTGTCTAACTAGTGTCATCATCATGGTGAGTAGAGGGGGAAGAATACAGAAAAAATAATCGGTCATTTAAAACATTAAAATTCTCTGCATTGGTATTGGAAACCCCATTTACTCACTGTTCACAAACATTAGAATGAGGTAATATTTGTTTTCAGAGAGCAAAGTGTCAGCAGTTCCCCAAACGGTGCTAATACTCATGCCAATATGTGTTCATACAGCTTTTCACAACGGCAGTGTTTGCACATGAAATTCCTTGAGGGGGTTTGTGATCTGGAAATAAGGAACAGATAGTACACTTTGCAACAGAGGTGGCCCTACAGTGCATACACTGAAGGATGATTGTCAACTCCCTGCATTAATTACCAAAGGGCTTAATCCACAACACATTCTTATCAATGGGAGTGTTTCCAATTGTATCAATTGGCTTTTGATTGAGCCCTCACCAAACAGTTTGTGATAAAACCATCGGATGAAATTTATTCTCATGAAGGAGACATCAATTGCGAACAGTAAATGAATGAATGAAATCAGAGTCTGCAGACAATTTGCAAACGGGGGAAAGGTTAGATCTAAGTAAATAAATGGTGGTACATTTTTTGCCCAACACTAACAGTGAGGGAGGCTGTGGTGATATTTATGAGCTGGTTAATCTTCTTGCCAATTTTGTACAGCTGCCCCGGGTAACACAACAAAGCACCATACAATAGCTGAGCCCAAGAGCCAAAGAATGAGGGCAACAGGGACTGGTTTGTTTGGTGAGGTGCTGGATGTCTAAGTGAGGAAGGTAGGTCAGAGTAGGAAGTTACCCCTGTTTTTTGATTGTGGGATAGCCTGAATGGCACAGATGGATGAGCCCCAGTTTTGAGTGGGGGGGCAATGATGGGGATAGGAGTGATTGGCCTCCTCTCCCCAATGCCAGCTGGGCTTGGAGGCAGGGGAGAGATAGATGCTCTGGTCAGGGACCCTGTAAAAGTGGGGAAACTTATAAAATGTGCACCCCAATATCCCTCACCCATCTCCCACCTCAGGTGCTCCAGCCGCGCGAGTGGGATTGGGGATTTGTCTGGCTTCCCCTGCCTGCCCAGTGCTCCAGCTGGGCCCAGGGAGCAAGGTTGGGGCTTGCTCCACTCCTCCCGCCTGCCCAGTGCTCTCAGCCACAGAGCGGGATCAGGAGGCTTGCCCCATTCCCCTGTCCCATACTCCCAACTACAGAGTGAAATATGGGGCTTGCCCCACTCCCCCTGCCCCTTGCTCCGAGCCACAGAGCAGGATCAGGGGCTTGCTCCACTCCACCGCCTGCCTGCCCCATAATCCCAGCCATGGAGTGGGATCAGGGGCTTATCCTGCTCCCCCTGCCCTGTGCTCCCAGCTATAGAGCAGGATCGGGTGCTTGCCTACTATACCGCCAGCCACTCCTTCCAGGGAACAGTAGTCACTCCTTGGTACAAGTGCTGGGTAAGTGAAGCCCCTGGCACCACCCCCCTGGTTAGGCTGGAGCACCAGGTAGAGAGGGGCAGGTTCCCGCGTCCTGGATGGAGCACCCGCTGGTGTCAGATATGTGCGACTTGTCAGTGAGGATGGCCCATATCAATTTGGAAAATACATTGTAGGGATGTCAGTGGGTAGACAATTACACAATTAACCGATAAGCCTAGGCTTACCGGTTAATCATGTTGACTACACACACTCTCCCCCACCCCTTGCTGCCTCTGTATAAGAGGCAGTGGGGAGCAGGGAGCGGGAGCCGGTGCTCATCAGGAGCTGGTTTTAAGCAGACTCGCCATGAGCACTAGATCCCCTTCCTCCATGCTCTGATAGAGAGGCAGCAGCACAGAGAGTGAGGGGGCAAGTGAGAGCCGATACACACGGGGAGCCAGCTTTCAAGCAGACTCCCTGCCTGTGCCAGCTCTGCAGACCCACCTTCCCCCCCCCCCCCGCCTCCTGCAGATATAGATGCTCTGGCCAAGGACCCTGTAAAACATAAAAATGTGCACCCTACAGAGGCATTGGGAGGGGGGGAGCAGGCAGGATTTGGTGCTGTGGGGAGCCAGCTTAAAAGCCAGTTCCCCCCAGCACCAGCTCTGTGATGATGCCACCTTCCCCTCTCCCCCACTGCTGTCTGCACACTGATGCCTCTATGAGAGGCAGCAGCGTAGGTGGAGGGGGGGCAGGGAAGGCTTGCCACAAAGCAGCCTCTGTCCACAATGGCCCAGGCTCCCCACAGACAGAGGCTGCTCTGTGGCAGCAGGCTTCATCCATGGGGGTTCGAGCTCCCCGTGGACAGGGACAGCTGCCACCCCGCACTGCTGCCTCTGTATCAGAGGCAGCAGCATGGGGTGGCAGGCAGCTGGTCTGTATGGGGAGCTGCTTTTTAAACTGATAGAGAGGCAGCAGCGCGGGGTGGCAGGAGGCTTCCCGGGATTGGGGCCAGGAGCACACAGGCTGCCGGCCCCGCCTCCAGGGACTATCAAATAATCATGTAACTACTAAGATTTCATGAGTTTACACGACTATTCAATTACATGATAGCTAACATCCCTAATACATAGTAGGATATGGATGCAGAGCTGCAGGGGGATGGAGAAGAGGGAGGAGGGGAAGTGGAGAGGTACTTGTCCCTGCATGTAGATACATGCACTGACAACTTCTCACACCTCTGCCCTAAAAGGGGGCAAAAAGCAAGATAAACTGTGGCGGCCATCACTTACCTTCCTCACAAGCCAGTTTTATAGGTGAACTCTCACTGGTGCTGTTTCCATGGCGAGTCTGACAGACAAGCTCTCCAGTCACCTGTTTCTCCAAAATAATCCTCTTGCCATTATCCATAATGCAAGCCTCAGTTGGGTTCAAAGGGCGTCCATCCACCCACCAATGAAAGCTGACACTGGAACTGTCAAGTGCATTACAGAGAAATTCTCCTCTCCCACCAGGTAGGCAGCGGACATGAACAGCTTCGATTTGGGTTGGCTCTTGTCACACAAGATGGGAGTAATGAAAACAGGAGAGAGAACAGAGGCAAGTTAACCAGAGACTGAGATGAACCAAAGTGGGCATGTCTGTCATCCAGACACAGACCACAGCAGCATTTGCCACCTCTTTGCACAGAAATAAAAGAATGAGATTCCCAATGCCTGCAATCTCACCAACACCGAGACATTCATCTGAAATCCCACTAGAACCTGTCACAACCCTGCCATCCTGCCAATTTCCATCTTCTTCTTCCATCACACAGTACTTTCTCCTAGTCCAGCAATCCTCAACCTGCTCAACCTGTGGCCCAACTAGCATCCAGCTGAGGCTCATGTGGCATCCTAAAGGCCATATGAGCAGTATATGTATCATGTGAATGCAGCCCACATAACACACAGAAAACTGCATTTGTGGCCCACAATGGTAAACAGGTTGAGACCCACTCCCTTTCCCCCTCTTGCAGCCTCACCAAGGCTGGTTCCTCCTCCCTAAGTTTAGCAGTGCCTATCAGCTCCCCAGCTACTGCAAGAGATCATTTGCGGGATACTCCTATGTGATTCTAATGGGTAGGCTGCACAATGCTGCAAGAGAGGACAGAAGCTTCCCAAGGTCCTGGTTAATATGCAACAGGAGAATATCCTTTCTTCACCCCATATCCAGTGACCCAATCAACCCTGTGCATGCGACTAAATATCACTGTACATAGATGAATATCTAATGTCATTTATTCCCTGAAATACTTCTGATGTCCAAGCTATTGACTATTATTCTCTTGAATTCCATTCGAGTTTCTCTAATATCACTGGAGCAAATGATTCAGAGGTTGATTGACCTCTGGGAAGAAAATCTGTCGGATGAAAGTAATCAAAAATCCTGGCTTTGTTTTGTTGATTTCCAGACATACCCACATTTTTCTGTTGCTGATCAATTCAATTAACTATTTACCTGAATCCACATGAGATATTGATTAAAACTCCTTCCAAAAGAACAGTAGTTCCATCATACCAACAGTCCTTAATCTTGAAGACCTCTTGTGAAAATAATTATTTGGTCATCTCAAACCTTTTATTTCACAGCATCATAAATAGAAATTATAAATAAATATATACATTGTACTCTTCAAGGTGAATTGAATCAAGCTAGAACTGGGCAAATAGGCAATAATTTACTCCTCACCTTTTTCGGTTCACTTAGGGTGCGTCTACACTGCACTGTAAATCGAAATAAGATACGCAATTTGAACTACGCAAAATTGTGCATCTTATTTCAATGCTATTTCAAAATAGATTATTTTGTTATTTGGCGCTGTCTACACAGCACCAAATTTCAAAATAAAGCGCTATTCCAAAACGCCCCTTACTCCTCGTATAATGAGCTTTACAGGGATGTTGGAATAGTGAGCCCGAAATAATGGCTCCTGAAATAGCATTGCAATATAGATGTAGGCATATTGCCTGCAAATCATCATTTCTTTTGAATTTTTCCAGATTCTGTATTCAAAATTATTTGTTACATAAACTCTTTGAATAATTTCTGGCCTGTAGCTTGTAGTTTGTTGAAAGTGTTTGAAATTTAAACTGTGCTCATTATGCTAATCAGACCTTTTTCAAATCTCCCTCATTGAGACATGACATTTATTTTAATTCCAAATGTACTTATGTTTCACATTAATATGAGGGTCTCTTCATATTTTTTGTTGAAAACGATTTATTTCAAAAATAAAGAAGCACTAAAGTGAGGTTATCAAAAGGGATCTTTATACTAAATAAATGAATCCCAGATCATTTTAAGTTTCCCAAGTGAATAAATTTGTGTCTCCATCAGTTTGGCCCATTACAATAGATTATTTTCTATAGTTGAACTTTGGTAGGTAAAGTGTGGACTAGACCCACTGGTCACCCGGAATATTTCTGTTCCTTGACTATAAAATAGGTGTCTGGCGTGAATATTCATATTCACGATCTCAAAAATAACTTTCCTTGAATATTGTCTATAATAGTCACCTAAAATAGTAATAGATATGTAGCCGTGTTAGTCTGGTCTAGCTGAAACAAAAAACAAGACTATGTAGCACTTTAAAGACTAACAAGATGGTTTATTAGGTGATGAGCTTTCGTGGGCCAGACCCACTTCCTCAGATCAAATTGTGGAAGAAAATTGGCACGACCATATGTACCAAAGGATACAATAAAAAAAATGAACACATATGAAAAGGACAAATCAAATTTCAGAACAGAAGGGGGATGAGGGGGGGAGGTAAACGTCTGTGAGCTAATGATATTAGAGGTGATAATTTGGGAAGCTATCTTTGTAATGGGTAAGATAATTAGCGTCCTTGTTAAGACCTAGGTGTAAAGTGTCAAGTTTAAGCATGAATGACAGTTCAGAGGATTCTCTTTCAAGTCTGGTGTTAAAAGGTCTTTGAAGCAGGATGCAGGTAATCAGGTCGTTGAAAAGCTCATCACCTAATAAACAGTCACCTAAAATACATTGCGCCCATGAGCATTCCTGCCAGTAACATCTTTCATAACTCTGTGCCTAAAATCTACTTTCCAGAAACACACAACTTACACTACTATCTTTGAAATGGGGGGGCGGGGGGAAGGCATCTTCTCCTGGTACCTTTACACTGCCAATGGGCTCAAGGAATATGGTACTTTGGCAATATGGGTGTGGAAAATATCTTTTTATTTGCGTGCTACACTGTGGCATTCTGCAGAGCTGAAAACCTGCAACCTAGGGCTGCTAGTCCAGAGACAACTCCAGCTAGTGAGAACCAAACTGGCATCTTGGAAAGAATAGGACACCTGATCCTTCAGTTAAGCTCTCAGATTCAAGAATAATGGATTCCAAACAAGGGACACTTACCGGACACTTTCAGTAAGAAAGATTTCATGAGTATGTGGTTAAGTTCAAATTCATACTTTCCTTCATCCTTCTTTGCCACATTCTGCAGTTGCAGAGAGCCATTCTGCAAGCACATACTCTTGTTACAGTAAGTGTCACATTCTACATCTGCTCCTGGGTCACCTATTTCTTTATTAACATTTTCCTTCTCACATTGCTTATTTTTCCAGGTTACCCTTAAGAGATCCTTTAGACTTTGAATTTCCAAAGGAAAGCTGACTGATCTGTCAACGATTCCAGTGACAGTGTGTGGGTCCTCATTAATATGGCCTGCAACAACAATAATAAAACATCGTTACTGCTTTTATTGTGTCCCCATCCATTGGTTCTGACTGGCTGACTCACAAAAGGCAAAACTCCAGAAAAGACATAAAAATCCGATCACGGGGAAGGTGGGAAAAGGGAACAGAGGGGGTTAAACCTGAAGTGAAGGCTAATTCTGCTATCCTGAAAGATCGAGGTGAGAGGCACATCATAAACCAGAACTACAGAGACAAAGACATGAGCATTACCCCTCTTCTTTCCCTCTTAAGTTCCTACCTCCAGCAGCTCCACCTCCTCAGAGCTTAGAGCTGAGACAGTGTTTAGGGAATCCAACTCTCAGAAGGCAAAGTGGGACCCGTTTGTGAATTACATGAGCCATAGTACATATGGTTGTAAAAATAACTTACACCGATATAGCACCATTCATCTGAGGATCTCAAAGGCTTTTGCAAACATGAATCAGTTAAGACTCGTACTGTCCTTTTCCATAGTGGAGGGATGTAGAACCTACTGCTAAATGACGTGCCCAAGGTCATAAGGAGAATTGAATCCCAAGCTACCATTTCCTGATTTAACCAGCATATCACATACAAAGCCTCCGTGGCTATCTTTTTCAGGTGCTTTCACAGCTGCATACATCAAGGCTATAATGCCTGGTTAGTTACAGTTAGTTTATAAAAAATCTGTCTTAATTTGGTCTGACGGCCCCTTTTCATGCGTTAGCAATTACAACTCTTGATACTTTCCATAGCCCAGTGGTGACCTTACATCTGAGCAAAATGAACATTTCTGCTCACCTAGATGAATCCATGCCAGTTTCATAAAGAAAACCCCACACTTACCATCAATCATGGTTATTATCACCAGCACACATTGCAGAGTAAAAGGTGATTTGAAATCCATTTTAAGGAGCTTTTTGCATCGTCTGTTGAGAACAGGATCTGGCTATACGGCTAAACGAATCTGCTGCTCAGGAAATGATGTCAGAGGCAGGAGCAAAAGAAAAAAAACAACACACCCATACTGGCCAGACTGAACAACGTATCAGAATAGACCTGTAAGGTTCCAGGTGGCTGATCTCACGCTGCAGTGACATGAGCCACGATCTGCTGACAAGGCCCTGCACCCAGGAGCTGGGTGTGTGTCAGAATGGGATTCAGAAAGGGAGGGGAAAGGAGTCTCCCAACCATCTGCTCATGTTTAGGAAGAAGCCAGTACAAAGCCTCTCACGGGCAATGGAGGAAACACCTGTTTCCTACGCTCCCTTGTTCTTTTTCAATTTTGGGTTGATTGGTTTAAAGTGCGGTGAAAAAAAAGAATGGGCCTGGCCGAAGAAAGCAATTTGTACAACCACAGCCTGTTTTTCAGAGGTTTTGAGCACCACCAACTGCCTCTGCAGTCAGGGGGAGAGGCCATCTTTGAAAATCGGGTCAGCATTATGAGGCTGAACTTCCTGGTGTTCTCTCAGGAACAGGCTCCATTGTCAATGCCACAGGAGAAATATATCATGCCTGAATGGGTGATGGGCAACCCCTGTGAAGTCTGATGGCTACGGGAACTTGAAGTGGGTTGGTAAGGAGACTCATTAAGCTGGTGGATGCTCACGCAGTGTTTGATTTGATATGATTGGAAACAGGGAGAGAGAATGAGTGTGTAATCATGTCGGGAGTGTAAGGCTGTCTCACACAAGAGTCTGTCTGGATTCTGTAATATGTGGGCTGGAGATTTTGGAACATGATGCATCAGCTAAAGAGTGATACTGTAAAGCAGATGTCTACATGCCACAGCAAAAGGTTTAGACCTCCTCCCTTGGTCCTGTGTATACCAGCTCTAATCCAGGTGTCCAGAGGCTCAGCTGATGTGATTGCTGTAAATAGAACTACACCTATTTACCCCATTTGAGAATATAGCCCACTAGTACAATTTAAAATCAGATCAATCTCACCCACTTGGAAGAAACAGGATTTCATGGTAAAATATCTAAGCTTGTATTTTTAAGGTGCACTTGGATTGTATTGAGATTATGAGATGACTTCAGAGTTCAACTTTAATACTACCCGCCTCGATGTTGCCGAACTTCATACAAAGCACATACAGCTCATTTGGCTGACAGGTAATCTGAAAGCAGTTCTGAGGTGTGGGTTTGTGAATTGTTTATGTGTGTTTCTGAGAGACACTTAAAATTACGTTCCCTATTGTTGAAATTCTTACTGCATCAGACTATCCCAGCTTGACTGCTCAGCATCCTAGCCTCGTGTTTTGTTGCTTCATAACAATGTCAGCTGAAGCCACTTTTAAGTTATCTCTGTCCAAAATCTACAAACTTGCTCAAGGCCACAGCAGCTTCGTCCTGTAACTATCATAGGCGCACAGACCAGACCCAAACTGATCTATGACATGACAGAAATAGCCCTCTCTGGGAAGAGCAGTGGTGTGTGTCATCAGACACCCGCAGTGGTGGGGAGAGGGGAGAAAGAAATTTACAGTAAGCATCACCCTTTTGTTTCCTGCTCTGATGCTAAAATTAATTGAGGAAAATGTCACTTGCAGACATAGAGCTACATATCGTCCTCAGATGCGCACTTTTTGACCTAGGGGTATATTTTTGCCTTTATGTACTGGGCTGGCTGCCTGATTGCCATCTTTCTTTGCTATTCTAGAATCAAGAGCGAGGGAGCTTGGAGGGGGATAAAAATGGAATACTGAAAAAATCAGAATGTTAGAGAAAAACTCCCAGACAAAAATCTTTTAATGCTGGGGAGTCAGGAAACAGATCATGCAGATTTAGGGCCATATCTCAGTAGCACCAAGGCAACCTTACTAAGATCATGTAGAGATTTACAGCACAAATGGGAGAAAAATTGGTCTTCCGATTGCAGCTTCACTGTTAGAAAAGTGACTCCATGACTACGACATTGTAGTATTCTGTCTTTAGTCTGTCTCGATGATTCCAGACCAGAAAGGAAATAATGATCCTATTAACTGTGCACAGTTCAGGACCAGCTGCAGCTTGATTTGTTATATAAACCATCTCCAACTTCCTTAACTCCCATTCCTTCCCCCCCCGAACCAACTTCCTTTTGGATTAAATAGCTTGCTCTTCTTTCCAAAGATCTGTACATTGTCACACTTTAAATATTTCAGAAGGTGCTCAACACGCTACCTGTAGTCTCAATACAATGATCATAATGAGCAACTATCTAACCCTTTGCATCTTTAGACATTAACTAACACATCCTCAGGACCTCTCAGAGAAAACACTTCCCCTTTTTGTGTAAAAACATGGAGGGCTTTATATAGATATTAAAAAAAACCTGGTGGGGGTTTCAGATCATTAACAGAAACCACACGTAGATGTAGAAATGAAAAATGTATACATTTTGAAGGTGAACTAAAAAGCAGTTACCTGCCAAGTCCTAAATTCAAGGTTCCATTTTCTCCTTCTACAGCAGTGAACATCACTAACCACTACAGCAGAGAAAGGAGCTTGGTTCCTTTCACTATATTAGGAGTTGGTGGGGCAAGGGAAAGATAGATGCCTGAATTCAGGCCTGAGCAGGTCAGAAAAAAGGAGGAAATAAGGTTCAGACCTGCTGATGTATAAATGTACTTATTTGTGACTGCTAACTCTGCATAACTCTTCTGTTTAATGAGTTGGCATCTGATTAATATTAATTATTAGTATTATTTATTATTATTAACATATTTCAGGCCATCATTATTTGGCGATATATTTATAACATGCCAGTCCTTTGGGACCCACTCCTATTAAAGTTAATCATGTAACCAGAGGACAGGAGCAGGGGATTTTCCGTTTTCTAGATGATGCATGTGGAGAAGGCAATAAAATGACTGCTATGCATTTTGGCCCATTTGCAGTGCAGTTAGAGATCTTGGCTACACTTCGTGGTGTCTAGAAATTTGAGAGGGTTGAGAGGGACCTTGCAATAGGCAAGATCCTAAACATGTTCCCTTGGATAAAATACAAATAAAATGCAGGTATATGGGAATCCAGATACAGTGCCCTTCAGATCCATTATAGATTGTTGTTATCGTTTATAGTACTGTAGCATGTAGGAGCCCCCACCATGGACAAGGACTCCCATTGTGCTAGGCGCTGTACAAACACAAAACAAAAACACAGTCCCTTTCCCTCCAGAACCCACCCCACCTCCCTTCCTTCAGGTTGTGCTCAATATCCTTCACTGTTTCAGATTAAAGCCAACTAAATTGTTACAGAGGCCTTCCATTTTATAAAAGCCATATATGGGAAGTTACCCACTGCACCTCTAATTTAGATGCTAATATGACTGATCAGGGGCCCAGCAGGAAAACGCCTTTATGTCCCGGGGATGATTTCTTCTCTCTTTTTTCTCACTCTCTCATTCTGCACAACATCTGTGTAATTTCCTGACACTGAGCCCTAAAGATGAAAGATCTGCATGGCTGGGTCCATGAACATCTGCGTTCCTGCTATGGCCAACTACATCTGTAATAGCACCTTTGCTGATAAGCCATGTAGACTAAAACAGGGGAGAAAGAAACACAGAGCGGGATGAGGGGTAATAACAGTTCTGAGGCTAGACCGTGGTGCATTTCCCCGGTGCAGGGATTATCTGGAGGAAGAGGCCTCCTGCACTGGCAGCCCCAACACTCAGGGGCATAATGTGGGTGGAATAAGAGGCAGGATAAAGCAAACCAATGCCCAATCCTCCACTGGTGTGAGGTTCCTGAGCACCCTAATGTGACATGGCAACTCCAAATCAAGGGGCCATTACCAATATATTGCCAAACCCAAGCACATAAAATCATGCATAAAACCCTGAAATCATGAGATTTGGCTAATAGTCCTTGATGGACCTATGCTCCATCACCTCAATTAAAGTATCTAGTTCTTTTTTTAATCCAGTTATGCTTTTGGCCATCACAGCATCCCATGGCAAGGAACTCCACAGACTAATTGTGCTTTCTGTAGAAAAAGCATTTGTATTAAATCTGCCGCTATTCATTTCAGTGGGTGAGCCCAGGTCTTTATATTGTGGGAAAGGGTAAGTAACACTTCACCATTCACTTTTTCCACACCATTCATGATTTTATAGTCTTCTATCATATCCCCTCTGTCAATCATCTCTTTTCTAAGCCAAGAAGCCCTAATCTTTTTAGTCAGTCCTTGTATGAAAAGTGTTCTATACCTTGATGGATCTTTGCTGCTTTTCTCTGAAATATTTACTGTTTCACTATATCTTTTTCTGACTTAGAGGCAACCAAAACTGGATACACTATTCAAGGTGTGTGCGCACCATGGATTTATATAGTGGCATTATGATATTTAGTCTTATTTTCTATCACTTTCTTAATAGTTCTTAACATTCTGTGCATTGAAATGAAGTTTTCAGAAAACTATTCATACTAACATTCAAGAAAGAGTTCTTGGCATTAACAGTTAAATTTAGAACTGATCTTTATATATGTGTCGTTGGGATTATTTTTTCCAATGGGGGTTGATCTGCACATTTCAATGTTGAATTTCATCTACCATTTTCTTGCCTGGTCACCCAGTTTTATGAGATCCCCCTGTAACCTAAATATACAGAATCATGAGCTTTCATGAGCAAAACCCACTTCATCAGATGAATTGAGTAGAAATAACAGAAACACACACACACACACACACACATATATATAAATATATATATATATATATATATATATATATATACACACAGTGCTTTTTTTGTTTTGGTTTGGTTTTTTTGGTAAGAAAAAAGGTGTCAGAACTCCAGGCTCACCTCTGAGAAAAAAAAGGAAAAGTTGTTGAGAAAAAAAAAGGAAAAGTTGTTCCGGGGGCCAAAATGTGGTTGTGGCCCCTTTAAGAGCCGCATGTCCTGGGAGCACTTCCGTCGGGAGTCAAGCCGCCCCAGGAAACAGGAAACAGGTGCTGGTATGCAAAGGGGAATCCCATACAATTCAAGTAAAATGGGAAAATAGGTGCCGGTACACCTTCCCGGGGCATGCAGTCACAAAAAAAGCACTGCATGTATATATATAAAACAGCAGAAGAAGTACCTGTAAAATGTATGGCCCATGTTAATGAGGCTAATTAAGTGGGCTGGATGTGTCCCATACATAGCTTTTGATGTGGAAATGCTAATGGCAGGACAAATTGGCTTTGTAATGCACCAACCAGTTAATGTCTTTGTTTAGACCCAGGGAAATGGTGTCAAATCTCAAGATAAATTACAGTTCTGCTGACTCTCTCTGTAATTGATTAGTGAAATTCCTTTGTAAAAGAATGGTTACTTTTAAATGCATGGATTTAGCCATTCTTCTACAAAGGAATTTCACTCTTTTTAACCAGTTACTGGTTCATGAGAGGACCTTCCCTCTTATCCCATATCTACTTAGGCTCTTTAAGAGCCTTTGGTGAGGGACCATGTCAAAAACTTCCTGGAAATCACACTACATATCCACTGGATCACCCTTATACACATGATTGTTGTACTCTCAAAGAATTTTAATACATTGGTGAGGCATGGCTTCCTTTTGCAAAAGTTGTGCTGATTTTTTTCCAACAAATTATTAACTTGATAATTCTGGTTTTACTGTAGTTTCTACTAATATGTTCAATTCTGTTATTGCTTGAATCATCTCTGGAACCCTTTTTTAAAAATCAGCATTACAATAGTTGTTGGTACAGAGGTTTGTTTTAGCAAGAGGTTGCATAGTATAATTAGTAGTTCTTAAATTTAATATTGGAGTTCCTTCCAAACTCTTGGGTGAATACCATCTATTCCTGATGACTTATTTCTGTTTAATGTATTAATTTTTCCTAAAGCCTCTTTTATTGACATATCAATGTGGGACACAACTTCATATCTGTCGCTCCAAAAGAATAGCTCTGAGGTGGATTTCTCCTCCACATCCTCTGCAGTAAAGACCAATGCAAAAATCTCATTTCCCTTCTCTAACATCTTTGTCATCTAGTGGCTCCATTGCCTCTTCAGCAGGCATCCTGCTTCTGATGGACTTACAAGCATTCTTACTGTTCATTTTTTGCATCTTATGTAAGTTGCTTCCCAGATTCTTTCCTGGCCTGCCATACTATACATTTACACTACACCTGACCAAGTTTGTGCCCCTTCCTCTCATCCACGCTAGGATTTAACTCCAAAATTTTAAAGGAAATCTTTTGCCTTGGGCTGCCTCCTTTACTCTGCTGTGGCATTCCCCTGGACTTCTAATTGCTCTTCTGATTTGCAGTATACAATTAAAGGCTATGTCTACACTGGCAGCTTCTTGCACAAGAACTCTTTTGCGGAAGAGTTCTTGTGCAAAAACTCTTCCACAAGAGAGTGTCTACACTGGCATGTGCTTTTGCGCAAGAGCATCCATGCCAGTGTAGACGCTCTCTTCCGCAAGAACGCTTTGATGGCCATTTTAACCATAGGGGCTTCTTGCGCAAGAAATTCATGTTGCCTGTCTACACTGGCCTCTTCTGGAAGAGCTCTTGCGCAAGAGGGCTTCTTGCTGAGAGGGAGCAGGGCCGGACTGAGCCATGGACGAGCTGGGCAGCTGCCCAGGGCACCAACCAATGTGGGGCGCCTGATGGCAGCTGTAAGGGGCGCATGGCATCCCTTATAGCTGCCATCAGGTGCCGCGCGCCCAGCTCTCGCAGCGCCGGCCCCGCGGTGCCGGCCAGCAGCGCCCTACCCCCAACGGCCGCAGGGCCCTGCATGGCCCGGTGCACGCGCCAGCAGCAGTTGCCGGGCCAGGCCAGGCAGCACATGTGCCGTGCGCCCCAGGGGCGGGCCCCGGGCTGCACGCCAGTGGCCGTGGCCGGCCCATGCATGCGCCATGCGCCCCAGAGGCGGGCCCGCACATGTGCCGTGCATCCAGGGGCGGCGCCGCGCGCCCAGGCCCAGGGCACCAAAAGGGCTCGGGCCGGCCATGAGAGGGAGCATCAGATTCTTTTACTTCTGAGCGTGTTTTGCACTAGCTCTTACCTGTCCTTTACCAACTTCTTTCTTACCCTTTTTACTAGGATACAGAGTTGCCCTTTAAAGAATTCATCACTAAGGGACGTCTCAGCCTGAACTGTACAATCCTCCAGCCCTGTTGGCTCCCACACACATTGAATTTAAAAAATCTTCTACAACCTTTTTACTCTTATGCACCAGCAGTTCAGTTTCATTTTGTTTCTAGTGCAGCACAGACCTCCTGCATAGACCATTCCTACCACAAAGATTCCCAAGTTCCTATTGAACCTAAACCTTTCCTCCCTATCCTGTGATTTATCCAAGCATTGGCATCCTGAAGTTCTGCTGGCCTTTCACCCTGTGTATAGAACTAGAAGCATTTACTGCTACCCTGGAGGTCTTGGACTTTAATCTCTTAGTAGCTTAAATTTGGCCTCTGAGACCTCTCTCCTACCTTTCTCTATGTCACTAGTATCTACATTGCCACAACCACCAGCTCCTCCCCAGCATTACCTATTAGGCTAGCTACATGTCCCATGAGTTCTGCTACCTTCACACCTTTCAGGCAATATACCATGCAGTTTTCCTGGTTATCTCAAAGACTTATTATCCTCAAGATATATCACATCTACCACTTTCTTCTATCTATCAGGCCAGTAACCCTGTCTAAGAAGGAAATTTGATTGGTTTGGCATGATTTATTTTTGACAAATCTATGTTGGCTATTATTTATTACCTTATTGTCCTGTAGGTGCTTACTAATAAATTGTTCCAGTATCTTTCCTGGTATCAAAGTTAGGCAGACCTGTCTATAATTTGCTATGTCCTTTTTGTTTCCTGCTTTAAGTATAGGTACTATGTTTGCCCCTTCCAGTGCTTTGGAACACCACCTGTCCTCCTGAGATTGCCTATTTCAGAGCCCAAACAAGGTTTTAGGAGCCTAATTTTAAGTTCTTATATTTGGAAATCTTGATACAAGGATGGGCGCTGGTTGGCAAATAATACAATAATAAAATGCATCTAAGAACTTTAGGTCACTCTAAAGGGACCAAACCAATGCAAAACTACCAGGAAATAAAATGAGGCGCATAGGATAATAAGCAGAAAAACATCAGATGCTATCACAAACTTTGGTGGGTCTGTTTGACCCAACCCTAGAGAGCGAGATATTGAGATTATACTTTTACACCTACCATGTACATGCAGTTGGAAAATTCTTTGGTAGACAAGACTTCCAGTTACGTTGTACACACTCACTGTGTATTGCCCTTCATCCTTTTTCTCTGTATTCTTAAGTGCTAAGGTTCCATTAGAAAATGTGTTCATATGATCTGTCCTGTTGCTTAACAAAGTATTCTCCTTCTTCCAGTTGATGTGAACAAGCTGTTCCACGTCAGGATAATCGAGGTGAAATGTAACAAAACCACCCAGGGTCCCGTTCACAGTTATCACATCACTGTGGACTGGAAATATGACAGATGCATAACATTTTTAGTTACAGAGCAGCACAGTATGTTTCTGGACATGTTAATCAGATAGTACACATTTCTTAACTTTAATATATCTAGGTATCCTAATTGTTATATCAGGAATCTAGAATGTAGGATTCCTGAGTCCTATTCCACCTCTGCTACTAACTTGCTATATGGTCCTGGGCAAAACATTTAATTTCTCTCTTAATCAGTTTCCCTATCCGTAATTGAGCTAATATCATCAATATCTATCTCTTCATACTTGTAAGACTCAAAGAAGTAATTTTTTGAAATTGTTTGAAATCTCTAGATGACATCTAAAGTATAGGACAGTGGTTTTCAATCTGTGTTTTGTGGACTCCTGGGGATCTGCAGACTATATCTAAGATTTCCAAAGGGGTCTATACCTTCATTTGAAATTTTAGGGGTCCACAAATGAAAAAAGGTTAAAAACCACTGGTGTAAGATGTCACTAACCAGTATATCCTCAGACAGAAGGTGGGGAATTTCCAGCAGCTAATTGTAATCAAAGTACTTTTTGCAAAGATGCAAAAAAAGTACACATACAAATACAAATTGATTGTCAAATTATCTACAGCCTTCTTTTCAGCATGAAAGCAACTCTCTCTCTATATATATATATATATATAATAAATAGTTTGTGCATCATGATGATGATTATCATTGTTGTTATTAGCGTTGTTGTTATTATTCATGTCAGCATTATCTTTGACATTCTTAAAAACATATTGGAACTATTTGGTAGCGAGGTTGTCTATTTTAAAAAAATATCAACTTCACTAGAAACAAAGTTTAGGATAACCAGAAATACAATGTAACGAAAGAATCAGGGACTTTCATTTTACTTCATTTTAAACTATGCATCATTCTGGGCTCATCCCGCATACTTTGCATCCAATGACAAAACTCCTGCTGATATCAGCTAGGGCAAGATCAGATGTTACCTCTGCATTTAATAAGCACCTTGCAATGCTAGTAATTCACTGAAAAATAAAAAAAGAAGTCTACAAATAAATAAGTCTTACCTTGGAGGATAGTAAGTGTGCACAGTATAAACTGGAAGGCAAAACTAGATGACATGACAGGATTGATTTTTGCTCGATACACGTAAGTTTATGGACTTTTTATCAGAAACCCTCTACATCCCAATAGGTTTACTGACTCCTGTCTGGTATCTCTTGAAGATCATGAATATACAGAGGCAATGCTTAGCGTGTCTTTAATCATTTCCTCAATGACTCACAATAAAGCACTCACATAGGGACAGTGGATCTACTCAAATAGATACCTTGTGGCTTTCCTCATTCAATCAGACAGATTCCAAACCTGTTACATACAAGCATGCTCATAAACTTGTGTGTTATCCACAACATCGTGGCTGCTTAGAAGCATGCACTACGATTACACAAGCCATTTTACAGCAGGAAACAACATTTTTCATATTCCTAATGTACAAGAACCCACTAGAGTAAAATTGCATCAAAGGTCAAAAATGAGAAAGTGCTGGTTTCGGAACCAAAAGGTCCAGGGACTGCTGCTAAACTAGGGAATTAATTCAGTTACTAGTTGGGATTGCAGTGGTGTAAATAGCAATGGTACAGAATGCTCATACTACACACTCTCCAAACTGGGTAGTAGAAAGGAGCAATGTTCATAGGAGTCACTATTTTGACCCCCATACTTGCAGATGAATGGCTATATCCATCGAATATCACATACATGTGGGGGGGTCACAAAGTTCAAAGATACGTTCAGGATCTTTCTGCCTACAGAAAGGGAGAAATCTGGCCTCACTTCTTTGGTTAAATTACAGACAGAGAAGGAGCCAGAACATTTCAGGAAAAGGACAGATTTGTGGAAATCCAGATACCCCACTTTTTGGTGATAATACAAGATAGTCAGGGGACCCTAGCCACAAGCTGAGATACAGATATAGGAATTTGGACCAACTCTTCTTCTAGGAAGATGATGGACACCTTCTCCCCACCTTTTGAAGTTTAGGTTTCCCTAATTTTAGAACCCATCCATTCAATTATCTAAATCTGGGTAACTGCACACAGCACCTTGAGTTTACGTGCTGAAGTAGATTAATCTGGCCATAACTAAAGCATAATATGCAAACCTTTCTTCCATACCTTCTGCCATAATGAGTAAACTATATTGATGGGGGAAGGGAGGCTGCTATTTAAAGTAGAAAACTCATGCCCTTTCAATGTTGACTATCAATAAGAAAGATTCCCAACCAATGGTTGTTTTACCAACTGTCATGACCTAGAGACAAGTGTTTCCCTAGTAAACTAAACACTTCAATCAATATGTTTAATGATGCCCTTTTAAACTAATCATAGCTTTAGTTACCCTCTCCTGAGGCTTCTCTGTATTAATGCACAGGCTCTTGTGACCTGCAGACAATACCAGGACACCGGTCAGTGGCATCATTTCAGAAAAATGTGGGGAGGGTTAAGAGGGGCAGAAATGTGTCAGCACAGAGAACATTATATGTTGTGTTGCCATATTGTATAAGAACATAGGAACAGCCAGACTGGGTCAGACCAAAGGTCCATCTAGCCCAGTATCCTGTCTTCTGAAAGTGGCAAATGCCAGATGCCCCAGAGAGAGTGAACAGAACAGGGAATCATCACGTGATCCCTCTCCTCCTATCATCCATTTCCAGCCCCTGACAGAGGCTAGGGATACCATTCCTACCCATTCTGGCTAATATGTATTGATGGCCCTGACCTCCATGAATTTATCTTGTTCTTTTTTGAACCCTGTTCAAGTCTTGGTCTTCCCAACATCAAACTATCGGGCAAAGTTTTGGAGCCAGGAGGCGAAGAGTGAAGCAAAGATTTACAAAGTCTGTGGGGTTGGCAACTACCCCCCTTGTCTCATTGCAAATGACAGCCCTGACTCCAGAGGCAACTGTGGCAGCCATTTTGGATAAACAAAAATGTGAAACATGCTAAATGTTGGCGGTTTCTCCCTTAGATGATTTATAATCTTATAATTTTATTGAGCAGATTGTTGATCACATCTCTTTCTGGGGGAATGCATGCCAGAGGGCAAAAGAAGTACTGTTGTCATCTTGCAATACACTTTTCCCTCTCAGACATGCTGATACCTTTTCATAGCCAGTCTTTAAAAGCTGTGGTGTTTCTCCTTTCTGCATTCAGTGAAGCACATCTTCACTTTTCCTAATGAGACTTGCCTTAAAACTAAATATGATTCCATTTCAAGCATTGTTGGCTCATTAAATCCAATAGAATCATCTGTGTTCCAGAGTCAGCTACTCCCCATAAATTTCACTGGGCCCTCTTTCTATGGCCATTCTGGTTCTGCAGCTGGGTGCCTTTCCAGCCGATATGTTGCACTAGACAGTGTGTGTGAACTGAGTCTCCAACAATCACCATCATTGTACTCAACATTTTCACTGGAGTTCAGTGTAAACCCTGAACTAAGGAGCGAGCAAGGCTGCACAGTATTCAGTGTTTATTAATGCAATTAGCTTGAGCTTGCTGTTAAAACATTCTTAAAAATAATCCCCTCTGATCCCAATTTCAGATTCTATGTCACAGTTGAGCCCCCTGGGAGAATGTTATATTGGTGGGTTATGAGTTTTGTTGAAGGAACCAAGTTTGAGGAAATGGAGCTCGGGCATTAAATTCATCATGACTCAGTGAACCAACAACTGCTGACACTGATAATCCTGCTGGTTGCTGAGAATGAGCTTCTCATGAAATTGTGCCTGTTTGACCCGCCTGTAACACAAGTGTAAAACTTAGTTGCCTACATCCCAGGGTTGATAACATGAGACTTAATTAATATTCATTAAGTGTGTTGGTATCCTTGGACAAAACACACTCTACATTCTGCTTATAGAAACAGTAGTTTAGAGTCTAGAAATGAGACCAAAAAAAATAGCTGAGTTTATGAAGAGTTTATCTGAACTGGATATGATAGAGACTCTTGTACATGCTTCCACAATACCCAAATCATAGAACTCTTCAGCAGGATATCAGGTGATGGCACAGTGAAGCAGTGAAACACAATTTACAAGAATGACACCATGAAAACCACCTCTCATTGGCTGATCACCCGAATAACATGGCTATCAGCAAGTGAAAGCCAAATTAAACACTATTATAACTGATATGTACAGCATACTACAAAATGAAAAAAAAAATCTTTATTATAAGAATTATGTACCACCTAACATAAGAACTCATAAAATATAGTATCTGATTATTAAGGATTTAAATCATTGCAGGTTAATATGTTTTAAAATTCAGCCCATTTACGAGCCATGCAACAGCTTTCTACTGAAATAGACCCATGTGCAACATCCAGGCTGAAGCTCAATGTACTTTCCTTTTCAAAGTAAATTTACTAGAATTAGCATCTACGTTATCTATGGAGAGTTAAGATTCTGAAAAAAAAAAGGCGAATGATTTTTTTTCTGTCTACTTTGCATTTGAGCCCAGAACCAGAAGTGCTGAAATACTGTGAGCAAAGCTGCTCTCATGCTATTTACATCAATGACTCTGGAAGCCAGAGTGACAGAAATGGTCTCTTTTCATGAACGTTCCAACCTCATTCTGTAAACCCACATTATTTTCACACTTCTGATAAGATAAGTGGAAAGACCATTTTAAAGTTTGATTCTCTGTTTAGACAGGTACCCATCTCTAATCCTTCTGAGATTCACTCATTAGCAGGTGATAACCAGCATCTGGTTTGAAAGCCAGACTTTACTTGGACGCTGTACATATGAACACTATATAAGGACTGGCCAAAAAAAAAAAAACGTATGAGAAGAACCTGACCACCTCATAACTTCACTCTTGTCGCCAAGGATTTGTGATAATCTTTTGCAGGTAGCAGTGACCCAATGTGGTCCCTTCATTTCTCTCTATCTGTAATTTAGTTTTAAGCATCCAGTGCAACAAGTTCCACTATCAGAAGCCCTAAGCTGCTGTCATGTAGCTCTTTGTTTTTCTGGAAGGAAATGAATATGTTGATGAGATCTCTTGCTCTGCTATGGGAATCCTCTAACCAATGACAGACTACATTACATGTTGGGCAGGAGAAGCTAAATCCATCACTGAAACACTGACTTTGGATGCAAGTGGCAAAAGGGTGTAATTTGCTCCAATTCATGAATCAGACGGTGCACAAGAAAAGTGCACTGTAATGTGCATATGCTGATGAAAGGGGTAAGAGGAAGCCTATCAAGAAAAATAATTAGCAGGTGAGTGTAAAGTAAAGAAGATCCCTTTCCTGTATTACCTGGTTATGTTACCTGGTTATGATTAAAATATGATCATATAGATAATTGTTGGAATCCCCGTTATATATTTGCAACAACTCACAATAATGGTGTTTTATTTTATCTCACCCCCTTCCACTAGCTGGAGTGTAAATTTCATTGCTTTGTGGGCTCACTGACTATGACACTGATGGGATCTACACCACTTGTGTGCACTTGCCCACTTTTCTTCAGACAACTTACACCTGAGATGTAACTTACACCTTCCTTCATGTCACTAAGGATTGGCCCAGTGCAGGTGAATAATTGAGACATTCACTTAGAGCAAGTCTATATCGTGCCCTGTACATCCAAGGGCCTCTCTGAGCCAGCAGTATTCAGTGCACTCACCAGCATCCTGGAGCGCCACACATTCTAAAGGAAACACGTTCCAGAAATAACTGCATTGCCCACAAAAGAGAAGGAGTTCACATGGGAGCATCTGTTTATGGCTGATTCTAGCTTTTCTTTCAGAATATGTTATAGCAAAAACATTCTACACACTGACTCTCTCACTAGCAGTATCCATATACCAAAGAATTTACAGAGGATCTAATTACCTTGGTATCTCTTTCTAGGGAATATATGGACGTGGAAATTTTTCTCAGTTCATTGCACAGCTCATGCCTAAACATGGAGTCAAGAATATGCATCAGAATGGGAAGGGATGAGGGTGGGGAAAATCTGATATTTATTTTAAAAATAAAAGGGAGCACTGATGTAAAGAGGAGGAGAGGAGAGAGGGAAATGCCAGGGAGGGAGCACTCCTCCCCACTCCCCACCGCTATAGTGGCCCATTACATTTGATAGTAAATGAAATTTTCAAAGACTAAGCCTTAGTTAAGGAAAACCATCCTTTTGAAAAATGTTGGACACACAACATTTCTTGGCACTTGCACAACACATGGGGTCATACAGAGGACACTGAGGCACTGAAGGAGAAGCACCCAAGACTTAGAAACTGTATGAAAAACACCCAGAGAAGTACAGAAGGAGAAAGTAAAAGGATGAGGTTGATGAGACAAACCTGAGGGTCTCAGGCAGGAAGAGAAACTAAAAAGGGGAAACAGACCTGCAAATGTATAGCGGGAAAGTCCCTAAATACAATGAAGGGAACAGAGTGGTGAGAAGATTAACCCTTAGGAACCTTATGGTCTCTGCTCTTTAACAATCCTTGCTAGTAGTGGAATCACTGTCTCTTCAAAGTCCTTTCCTATGGCTTTCCATTACTGAGACATATAGAGCACACTAAAAATATTAACTACCTCACTGCTATGCCAGACACATTCATATTACCCCCATTTTACAGATGAGGAAACTGAGGCAGAAATTGTACATGCCTTGATCAAGGCCATAGACACAGTCAATGTTGCAGCTGGAATTTTAACATGGGAGTCCTTTGTTCCTAGACCTGGGCTTAGTCTTCTAGATCACACTACTCACCTGCTCTATTTGTGATGGGACAACTGGCCCAGTATCAGACAGCTGATTGGCCACCAGGCAGGAACATGCAGCATCCCTAATGCCAGCAGCAGCAGCTTCTGCTCCTGCAGATTGGCAAGGCAGTCCCTTCCAGAACAGAAGGAATTACAGCCATGTGTTTCACTGACTCTACGCAGCCGGATGGAGGATGGTGAACAACCTGGAAAAACAGCAGGAGATATCAGAGTAACAAGCTTCCAAACCCAATAAGTGGATTCCATCGGTTACATTCTTCCAGGCCGCCTTCTAGTGAAAAATCTGGAGACGTACACTCCATGTTAAATGAAACTAGAGATTAATCTTGTTGCTAACATCACAAAATCAGGATGAGGCCTGTGGGCCAGGAGTTTCACAAGCCTCAGCCTTTTCTGGTAGAGGCAGTAAAATAGAGAGGAGGAATATGAATGCAGAAGAAATCTGATGGGAAGAAATGACAGTGAGTATCTGAGACATTGTTCTCCATTAACTTATAGTACCTTATTTCCCTTAATTGTAACTATTAGAAGAGGGCGTTGGGTGAGGCTGGATACTGAGAGAGAAATCACATGCCTATATTTCAAAAGGGGCTAAAACAACAAGAAATCCAGTGCCACTTAAAGACTAACAATTTTATTGTGGCATAAACTTTATATCTGACAAAGTGGTTTTTACCCACAAAAGCTTAGGCCCAAATAAATCAGTTAGGGTGCGTCTACACAGCATCGTTATTTCGGAATAACAATGCAAGCGTCTACACAGCAATTCCCTTATTTTGAAATAAATTCAAAATAACGGATGGCTTATTCCAACTTCTGTAAACCTCATTCCATGAGGAATAATGTCTATTCGAAAATAGCTGTTTCAGAATAGCAGTAGTGTGGACGCTCCACTGCTGCTATTTCGAAATAGTTCCTCCCCAGGGCCATTCAAGGTAATTACTCCCCAGTGCATCATGGGGCTCTAAATCGAGGTAGTGTGTCTACATTAGGGAACCCTGCCTCGGACTAATTTTGAGGCTTCCTTGTAGTGTAGATGTGCTATTTTGGAATAAGTTATTTTGGAGTATTTCTTCCGGAATAACTTATTTTGCAATAAGCATGCAGTGTAGACATATCTCCAGTCTTTAAGGTGCCACAGGACTGCTAACTGGTTTTGCATATACAGACTAACACAGTCACCCTTTGGAGACTAACACCTACTGTATCTCATGGGGCTTAATCCATTAATGCTTACATAATGCTTTGAAACTCTTGGTTGGCAGGAAGTGCTAGGGAAGTGCAAAGTTAGGGGTACACTTAAGCATTAACCTTGCCACTTGCATGAAACACATCTGTTTGCAAAGGCAGTCAGTTGGCTGATCTATGTAGCTGACTGGCCACTCACTGTCCATCACCACCTCTTGACTGTCAATGACTTGTTTTAAGCCATTTAAATACCCCGAGACAGGACTGTGAAAGAGACATGGGAAACATGTATAATAAATAGAGGCATGAATATTTATGTGTATTATTAATAAACTCAGGGGCCTTTCCTTTGCGAGCTATTTCTTCCCTGAAGTTACATAGGAGAGACAGGCCACTGGTCACAGTTTTACTTCCTCCTGCTTCAGCACCTGTTAGCAACTGCAGCCAGAGGCAGCAGAGCATTTCAGAGAGAAGGAACCTGGCCACTGCTCTGTGCTCTGATTGGCTGAGAAGAGCCTTGGTTTGTGGTCGCATTAATTTTGGAGTCTCTGTAGACAGCGAGCATGAGCGTTGTTCAAATAAGGTTACCTGAAGCACGGACTCTGCACCGAGCTCCACAACACTGCAAGGTCTTGCATCATTGAGGCTCCTGCCAGGCTGAAGGGGGTTGTACTTGCATCAGAGAGCGCTCCAGACTATAGTGGCATGAGAAACTCTTCAGTGAGGTTAAATAACCTTTTTTCCTGGGGGAAACGTCGCTCTGGTTCTGTGTTTGCTTTGGTCATTTGCTCCTGCCTCTGTTTCTAAGGATCAGGGCCCTACCAAATTCACCATCCCTTTTGGTCCACTTTATGGTCATTGGATATTTAAAATAATGAATTTCATTATTTCACCTGTAATGATACCATTATATCTGTTTGTCAGAGGCTGGAGAGGGATGGCAGGAGACAAATCACTTGATCATTGTCTTCGGTCCACCCTCTCTGGGGCACCTGGTGCTGGCCACTGTCGGCAGACAGGATACTGGGCTAGATGGACCTTTGGTCTGACCCAGTACAGCCATTCTTATGTTCTTATGTTCTTAATTTAAATCTGAAATTTCACAGTGTTGTAATTGAGGGGGTTCTGGTCCAAAAAGGAGTGGGGCGGGAGCACAAGCTTATTATAGAGGGGTTTGCAGTACTGCTACCCTTACTTCTGCACTGCTGCTGCAGGAGGTGGTGCCTTCAGAGCTGGGCAGCTGTAGAGCAGTGGCTGTTGGCCAGAAGCCCAGCTCTGAATGCAGAGCCACTGCCAGTAGCAGCACAGAACTAAGGAAGGTCTGGGGTATGATATCACCACCCTTACATCTGTGCTGCTGCTGACAGGGTGCTGCCTTCTGAGCTGGGCACCTGGCCACCATCTACTTTTCTCCAGCCACCCAGCTCTGAAGGCAGCGCAGAAGTAAGGGTGGCAATACCTCCGACTCCCTAAGCTAACCTTGTGGCCCCCCTACAAATCTCTTTTGGATCAGAACCCCCAGTTTGAGAAATGATGGTTTTCCCCATGAAATCTGTATGGTATAGGGTAAAAGACCTGATTTTACAGTGGGAGACCAGATTTTACAGTCCATTATGTGTTTTTCATAACCTTGAATTTGGTAGGGTCCTTCTAATGATATGAAGAGTGTGAAGGGCCTGTGATACAAGCACTGACACTGGAATTCCTGAGGGGATCTATGTATACAGGAGGCGGCACAAGGAACCAGCCAATCTTCCTGGTATCAGGGCTTAATATTGGTATCATATCCAATCTATCAATGTTTCCATGGTTACCCTGCTGCCATACCCGAGTGCTGGTTTTACGTGGCTATTGTGATACTAGTTGCTTTCATCTTTAAGAATTCCTCTCTCGTCTGGGCTCTGCTTCAAATACAAATGCTTTAAAAACCAAAGCCAGGTCCAGCCGTAACAAACCTGACCAAAACACACCAGGGTGTCAGCAGAGACTTTATTCCGCTGTCCCAGAGCCATTCTCAGGCAGCCAGCATACTCACATTGGTCATCGCTCCTCATGTCTCCCTCTTCAGATTCCACAAGTCCCTCACTGTAACTCCTGAACTTTGATCCTGTATTCCAGCAGTGTTCATACCAGCGCCCAATATGGAGGCAAAATTACCTCTGTTCTCCTGTTCAGGCATTCCCTCTTTATGTAGCCAATGTTTGCATTGGCCCTTTTAAGCACAGTGTTACACTAGAGCTCATGGTCAGCTAATTATCTACCATGACCCCCAAATCTTTTTGAGTTCCCAGGGTAGAGTCCCTGGCATGTAAGTACAGCCTGCACTATGTGTTCCTAAATGTTTACATTTACACTTTGCTGTATTAAAATGTGTATTGTTTGCTTGTTCCCAGCTTATCAACCAACCCAGATAGTTGTGTCAGTGACCTCTCCTCTTCACTAGTTACCACTCACCCAATTTGTGCGTCATCTGAAAACTTTATCAGGGATGATTTTATATTTTCTCCCAGGACATTGCTAAAAATGTTAAATAGTGTAGGCCAAGAAGTGATCCCTGTGAAACCCCACTACAAACACACCAGATGAATGATCTTTTCTCATTTACAATGACATTTGGAGCCTTACTAGATAGCTTTTAGTCCATTTAATGCATGCCACATTAATTTTAAAACTCTATTTTTTTTTAAATCAAAATGTCATGTGATACAAAATCAAATGCTTTACGGAAGTCTACGTATATTAAATCAACACTATTACTTTTTTCAACCAAACTTCTAATCTCATAAAAAAGATATTAAGTTAGATCCTGTTAAACTATTTTCCATAAACACGTTGACTGGCATTAATTATATTACCCTCCAGTCATTCTTTTGTAATAGAGTCTCGAATTGACTGCTCCATTATCTTGCCTGAGATAAGAAGCACTGTAGAGTCAATTGATACTTACCACCAAGCTCTAATTAAATCTACTGAGTGTTCAGCTTTACCTTATGTGATGTTACCTGATTAAGATATGACCATATAGATAATTGTTGCAATTACTATTATATATTTGCAACAACTCTTGTCCAAAACATGCCATGTAAGAAGTCTATGAAAAGGTTATGATTTGCTGAATATGATTATGCTATTTGTACACATGTATCATTTTTTTATTTGAAGTTATAAGTATTGGCTCTATACCCATATTTTAAATGTTTGCTCCTCGGTAACACCCACAAGTTATTTAGCAAGTACATCTGTTCAAACTAAGTGGCTCATTAAGGAACACTTAGTTCACAATGCAAGGTGCCCATCTACATTTAATGGACTCTCCTGTGAAGGACCAAAGCAGGATTCCAACTTCAATATATAAACGAGGGTCCAAAAGGAATTTTTTTGGGAACAAACTCCCAGACACAGCTTAAGATCAGAGCTACCAGATCTTAGCCCCATGCTAATGACACTGTGCATAAACTGGAGTCCCTCAGATGGACCTGATCTTGACTGGCCATCAAGATAAGTTCATCTGCCTTATTAGGAGTGGTGGGCACTGTTGGAAGGAATGAAAATGCGTATGGCTGGGGCAACTTTGTGGGAACTGTTTGAAGCATCTGGTGGAAGATGGGGCTAGGGATGTGAACAACAAGTCGAGTAGTCGACTAGCCGATAAGCAAGGGTATGTCTACACAGCAAAGTTATTTTGAAATAACAGCCGTTATTTCAAAATAACTTTACCAGCGTCTACACAGCCAAACCGCTATTTTGAAATTAAATCAAAATAGTGGAGGGCTTATTTCAAAATTGGTAAACCTCATTCCACAAGGAATAGCACCAATTTCAAAATTGCTATTTTGAAATAAGCGTTGTGTAGACACTTACTTCGAAATAGGGGGCCTTCAGCCCTTCCCAGGGTGCCCTGGTGGCCACTCTGGGCACAAACAAAGAAAACTCCTCTCCCTCCCCCCCTCCCCGGAGCCCTTAAAGGGGTAGACTCTGGCCACAGTGCCTGTGCCAGCTCCAAGCCTGCCAGCCCAGAGCCAGCAGTCGCTGCACCTGACCCAGTGGCCCCAGCAGGAGCCAGGCAGCCAGTGCCAGCCAGCCCTCCAGCGCTCCCCAGGAGCAGTCTGCCAGCTCCCGGGAGCCTGCCAAGGCCCGGAAAAGGTGGGCACCTGCGTGGTCCAGTGCAGAGATCAGGGACCTAATTCAGGTTTGGGGGGAATGCCTCAAACGCCCATGATCTCTGCACTAAATGGAGGAATGCAACCGTCTACAGGCGGATGTCTGCCAGCCTGGCCACCAAAGGCCACATGCAAACCCAGGAGCAGGTTCGCATGAAAATAAAGGAGCTGCGGCAGGTGTATGCCAGGGCCACAGGGGACAGCTCCCATCCAGGGGCAGACCCAGACCCCTGCCCCTATTTTGATGCCGTGGACCGCATCCTGGGGGGCAGGATGGTCCGTGCCTCCCAGGTGGTCATTGACCCTGGGGCAGAGCTTGCTGCCTCCTGCTGCTCCAGCCCTTGCTGCCTCTCCAGCTACCGCTCCTCCTCCCACTCCTTCTCCCCCTCCCACTTCTTACTCCCCACCCTCCCCACACCCCTAGGGATGCCAAGGCCCCTGTACCCACAGTGCTGGGAAACAGTTGGGCTGGTGAGACTCCCAATCCTGAGCCCTGAGCTTCTCTTCCCTCTTCCTTCCCTTGCCTCCCCCTGCCAGCTCCCTCCTCCCAGGTTTCCCCCTCCCCTCTCCCATCCTCCCTCCTCCCCTCTCCCACCTTCTTTCCCCAGTCTCACCTCAGTTTCATTCCCCCCCACCCCAGTTTTGTTCAATAAAGAGGCTTTGCTGTAATGAACACCTGTCTTTTACTGTACAGCAGGAAGGGGGGTTAGGGAGGAGTAAGTGGAAGGACGTGAGGGAGGAATGAGGCACAAGCCCCCAGTGGGGCACACCAGGGAGACTGTTACTGCCTGCAGAACGTGCTGCCAGACTTGCAGCAACACATCCAGGAGAAGCACCAGAGTGCCCAGGGGCGGCTCCAGCTCCATGCTGCAGAGTGCTGTGGTGTCCTGAGTGAGGGCAACCAGAGCACACAGAGAAAAAAATGCTTTGCTGTCCCTCAGTGAGGTAGGCAAGCAAGCAGGGAAACCTTAGAACCGGCTGTCCGGGGGGGGAGTGGGTCCCTTTAAGCACAGGTCTCAGATAGCCTCAGGCAGCGGCCACACAAGGTAACTCCTGACCTGATGCCCTGCCAGAACCTGAATGCAATTCAGCGTCCTATCAGTGTGGATGCGCTATTTCGAAATAGAAAAACGCTATTTTGAAATGCATTTTGTGTCTAGACACGTTATTTCAAAATAAGCTATTTCGAAATAACGCTGTAGTGTAGACATGCCCCAAATGTTTATCAGATAGTCAACACACTAGTCAACTAGTCGTTTCCCCCTTGCTGTGTCTATCAGAAAGAGGCAGCAAGTGGGGGTGAAGGAAGAGGAGGAGGTGCTTCAAAGTGGCACTGCTGCCTTGAAAGAATGTGTGCAGCCTGGAGCCAGCTGGACAGTCTCCAAGCTGCACGCAGTATTTCAAAGCAGCAGCGCTGCATGGAGCCTGGGGTCACTGAGAGTCCCCAGCTGACCCTGGGCTCCGTGCAATGCTGCCACTTTGAAAAGCTGCGAGGAGCATGAGACCAGTGGGGGACTGCCCCATGCTCCCCGCAGCGATTTCACCTTTGAAGTGTAGCAACAGCCCTGGGGCTGTTGCTACAGTTCAAAGGCGAAGGCACCCTTATCGACTAATCAAATAGTCGATGCAAATTGCACCGACTATTCAATTAGTCAATTATTTGAAATTTAACATCCCTAGATGGGGCTAGTTGCGTGGATGAACTGAAAGCTAGATAGCTGTCAGTGGGTGGGGCTACCTGGGAAAGACTCGGACTGACACTAGACTCCTTCACCTTTCTCTCCCCACCATTCCTTCTGCTTGCCTGCTGTTTCCAATGGGACTTTCCCTCTGAGGTTCAGCATGGTGAACACAGAGGCAGAGGTCAAGTAGCTGCTCAGCTGGTGACACAGTAGCCTCTGGTGGCCATGAGCTGCTATTGTAGAGCATTCCTGCAGCTCCCCGGAACAGATGAGATACACTCTAGCTGAGGAAATGTGTGAGGGGCAGCTGCACACTCATGCCTGACATTTGGCAAGTCTGCAGATACTTAACCTCTCCTAAGGTTTCATGTTTTAATCTCATGGGGTCATGTGACCTACAAACAATAGCAACACACCTGAAACAGCCATGTCAACTAATCTGGATAAATGTAAGTGTGAAAACATATTCAATCTTGGAAGTTTCTCCCTCAAATTACTTACACTATTGTAACTATACTGAGAAAATTGTTGGTCATACCTCCTCCCTCAGCCTGGAGCAGGCCTGCACAACTCAGAAAGTGGCAAGGGCCATATTACTCCAAAGAAAACAGCTGGGTCCGCAAGTAGGGTTGCCAGATGCTCTCCCAATAAATACCAAATACGCGGGCTAAAATTTTCATCGAGCAAAAAAAAAAAACAAAACACATGCATGTCTCCACTTGGCCCCCTGGCATTTGTCTCTCCTGCATCCTGCCCCTTGGTGCCTTCCCCTTTCTCCTGACCTCCCCCCTCCCCTCAGCACAAGCCCCTTCCCCTACCTGGCTTCTGCCTTCCAGTTTGCGGGGCTGCCGGAGCCAGCATCCTGGCATCTGCTGGTGTCCCGCCCTCTGGCTCGCGCCCCACCTCCTCGCGCCAGAGCTGCATGCAGGCAGCCCAGTGGTGAGAATCGCCACACTTCCCTCTCCCCGGCAGCACTCCACTCCTCTGCCCGGCCGGCAGATCAGATGGAGCCACGGCCCCCTTAGTCATCACGGGCCGCACAGTGAGCCCCTGCAGGCCGCATGCAGCCCACAGGCCATATGTTGTGCAGGCATAGCCTGGAGGAATAGATGCCAAAAACCAAAAATAATCTCGTTGATTCCTTACATGTTTCCCTCACATACATGATGATGTGCCAGTCTTCAAACATCGTGACTTTCTTTTTTACGCTGTTTGGTGAAACATGTCTTTGTATTTCCTACAAAGATTGGCACTGAATATCACCAAATTGCAGGCATTGTTAGATCATTTAATTCAACAGACCCATGTGTGGGTTCCGAGTCATCTGTTCTCCATGAATTTAAGAGTGAGCTTTCTCTATGGCCTTTCAGTTCTACAAATGGGGACAATACAAAGATATATGTTGTGCGGAAAGTGTTAGTGAGTGGATGCTTCAACAGTTATCAAGCATTACACAGGCTCATTATCAGATTCTGAATAAAGCATAAGATAAATTAAAAATAAATGTGCACAGCTGTACAATAGTAAGGAGTTATTGTTACAGTAAGTTTGATTACTGCTTTGTTCTGATGTGTTAGTTCTTTATTAAAGATAATTTCCCATTCTCCCCATACCAGATCCTGGGTCTTAATCTGTTTTGGAGAATTGCGTACATTTGGCTGATGGATTATGACAAAGGTATTTTTATAGGAAATACATCGAGGAACAAGAGTTCAGGCATTAAGTTAGGCATGACTCAGTGAAACAACTAGAAATACAGATAAAACTACTAGTTGCGAGAATGAGCTCTCCATTAAATCGTGCATTTAGCCCGGGCCAAATTAATTTGGCCTCCTGAGCAATAAAACATCCTAGATTCTGATTGGAGCATCAGAATTTCAGAGTTTGGAGCTGAGTTAATTGAGTTTACTAAGAATTTATCAGAAGTGCATTAGAGAGAATCTTTTATGAACTTGCACAAAGTCCAGCCCCTGAGTTCTCTAGAATGTCCAATGACAGCACAATGAACCAATAAAACACAAGATAGATATATTACACCATCAGAACTAAAGTTCATTGGTTGGTCCTATGCAAAAGACATTGTTTCTGTTGACCTGTGGAAAAACAAATTAACACATTAATAGCTAGTATATACACTACAAAATAAAAGTGAAAAGCTTTATTATCATATAAATTACACACCTTTAACATAACTGTTATTCAACTCTAAGAAGCTCAAGCCATACAGTATCTAATCATTAAGGATGTAAATTATAGCAAGTTCAACGGTACATGCTTAAAATTCAGAATTTTGCCAGTGAGTCAATTACTTTTTGCTGATACAACCCTGCACTCAGCCTCCAGTCACAGTATCAATGTAGCTTCCTTGCAAAACATGTATTTAGTAGAATGAGTTAGTAGATATATGTTGTTCAGACAGTTAAACAAGCCAACACATGAGACAAATCTCTGTCTAACATCATTAAATTAAGCTACAGCCTACTTGATCTGAGCAACACCAAGCAAACAGACCCACATGGAGCATCTTGACTTTTATGTTCCCCTCTTCCCACATGCACATGTAAGATTAAGCAGAGAAGAAGACTGGAGTTAAGATTGAGCTCATAAGTTCAGAAAACTTTCAAATCTTTCTCATCTGTAAGACATCCTTTGTTTTTAGAAGCAAAAGAAAACCCAAAGCTTTGTATGAGGTTCCAAAATATGTGAATTTGTTTTCTGTGTTTGGTTTGCAAACAAGTCCAGATCCAAAAGTCCTGAAATACGAGCAAAGCACCTCTCTCTGTGTTTACATCCATGATTGCAAACTAAAGTGCTATAAATGATTGAGTCTCTTAAAGTTATGGGCCTAATTCTTCAGACTCAAGTGGTTTGGATAACATGGATAAGGATTACAGAGTTTACATAATCTAGTATTTTGAGGTTGGCCCATCACTAGATAAGAGACAACATGTGGATCCAACAGCCAGATTTTACAGCTACGCCATCAACAGACACATGCTACACATGGTCTGGCAAGATCTTCAAAATTTTGTTTCAATCTCTGCTGACAACAGAACTTGGATTGCTCCCTTCATTTGGCTCCACCTTTGAACTTAGTCTTCAGTATTGAGGGACATACCATTGACCACAGGAATATAGTCTCTGCCTTCCATAGGGTCATCCAAGTCTGGGGGACCACAATCATCAAATTCTGGGAGAGCAATGTCATCAAATTCTGGGGGTCCACAATCATCAAATTCTGGGAGAGCAATGTCATCAAATTCTGGGGGACCATCATCATCATCAAATTCGGACAGGACACAATCATTGAAGTCTGGAGGACTACAGTCACCAAAATCTGGTGGGGGACACTCATCAAATTCTGGGGGACCACAGTCATCAAATCTTGGGAGGAGATACTCATCAAAGTCTCGGGGAACATAGTCCCTGTCATCCTGAGGAACATAGTTCCCATATTCCGGTAGAACATAGTCTTTAGTAACTGAAGCAACATCATTTCCAGCATGCATAGGTCTGGACTGTGATTTAGGGCCTTCTATCCCTGGAAGGAAAAGAGCAAATTGATAACATACTCCTTCCTCCTATCATATTATTATCCTACCATTTAAGCATGGATTGTAAGGCTGAAGTTTGCAGTAATCTAAAGAGTGAATGTGGCTGTAAAGGATAAAGAAACGTTATTTATTCCAACTTGGCACAGTTGGTGTGCAAAATGAGTGCACTGGAATCTACACACTGAAGAAAAGATGGGGGGAGTACCAAGAAAAATATCTAATAGAAGAGTGTGATATAAAGTAGTTCTCTCCTGGTATCATATGCACCTGTTAGTTGCTGTTCTGGCTATACACCATCATATTCTCTCTTATTAGAGCCAGATTTCCAAATAATCTCAGCATGTTGGGTGCAGAACTCTTTCAAAATCTAGCCCCTATTTAGGTGCCTAAATGGTAGCTGAGCTGTTTTCAAAATCTAGACCTAGATACTCATTAGCCCCCCTCACTGCATTCTATAGTAATGTATTTTATACTGGAGGAGTGGGACACACAATGCTTTATCCCTTACTCTTATTTGTCCTGTTTTCCTGGCTCACTTTTCTGCATATTTTTACATCACTGCAGAATTTGGGCCAGTGAATTCCATTGATTGGTGTGTTTTCTTTGTGTATTTTCAGTTATCTTCTCGGTCTCCTGCTCCGTTTATTTAAATATAGAAGCCAGTGGAGCTAGCAAAATACCACTGCTGCAAAGGTACAAAGAAATTACATGTTTCCATGGAAGTACATTACACCGGAGATATGTAAATGTTAGTAACCGAGAAGTCACAGATGTTATTTGTTCCCCATTATCTTTGATTCTTTCCTTCTCTTCCTTTCATTCTCTACCTCATACTTTTCTTCTCTGTGCAAATTCTCTTATTTCTGGGTAATTTTTCTCTCATCTTCCTTACTCACCTTTCTTTCCTTTCCTTAGAAAGCAACACCTTCTTTCCTCTCCTTTTTCTTTCATAAAACAGGACTATGTAGCACTTTAAAGACTAACAAGATGGTTTATTAGGTGATGAGCTTTCATGGGCCAGACCCACTTCCTCAGATCAAATAGTGGAAGAAAATTGTCACAACCATATATACCAAAGGATACAATTAAAAAAAATGAACACATATGAAAAGGACAAATCAAATTTCAGAACAGAAGGGGGATGGGGAGGAGAGGTAAATGTCTGTGAGCTAATGATATTAGAGGTGATAATTGGGGAAGCTATCTTTGTAATGGGTGAGATAATTAGAGTCTTTATTCATACCTAAGTGTAAAGTGTCGAATTTAAGCATGAATGACAGTTCAGAGGATTCTCTTTCAAGTGTAGTCTTAAAAGGCCTTTGAAGCAGGATGCAGGTAATTAAGTCGTTGAGACAATGTCCTTTCTGGTTGAAATGGCAAGAAACTGTTTTTTCTTTGTGATCCTGTCTAATATCTGTTTTGTGGGCATTGATCCTTTGGCGAAGTGTCTGAGACGTTTGTCCAATGTACATAGCAGACGGACACTTTCAGCACATGATAGCATAAATTATATTTCTGGATGCGCAGGAATATGTGTTCTTGATCTTATAACTCACTTGGTTAGGTCCAATAATGGTATCAGCAGAGTGACTATGTGGACAAAGCTGGCAACGGGGTTTGTTGCAAGGGAAAGTACCAGGGTTGGTATTAGTGTGGTATGTCCTGTGGTTGTTGGTAAGAATCATCTTGAGGTTAGGTGGTTGTCTATAGGAGACTATGGGTCTGTCTCTCAGAGCCTCTTGGAGTTTAGTATCCTGTTCCAGTATAGGCTATAGTTTATTGATAATGTGTTGGACAGGTTTGAGTTGGGGGTTGTAGGTGATGACAAGTGGTGTTCTATTGTTGGTTTTCTTGGGTCTGTCTTGAAGTAGATGGCTTCTAGGTATTCGTCTGGCTCTTTCAATTTGCTTTTTTATTTCTCCGGGTGGGTAGTTGAGGTTTATAAATGCTTGGTAGATATCCTGAAGTTTCTGGTCTCTGTCAGTGGGATTAGAGCAGATGCGGTTGTATCGAAGGGCTTGGCAATAGATGATGGATCGTATGGTGTGTTCTGGATGGGAGCTGGAAGCATGTAGGTAACTGTATGAGTCAGTGGGTTTTCTGTAGAGAGTGGTGTCTAATTTTCCATTGCTGATTTGTACTGTGGTATCCAGGAAATGGATCTCTCACCCATTACAAAGATAGCTTCCCCAATTATCACCTCTAATATCATTAGCTCACAGACATTTACCTCCCCCCCACCCCCAACCCCCTTCTGTTCTGAAATTTGATTTGTCCTTTTCATATGTGTTCATTTTTTTTAATTGTATCCTTTGGTATATATGGTTGTGACAATTTTCTTCCACTATTTGATCTGAGGAAGTGGGTCTGGCCCACGAAAGCTCATCACCTAATAAACCATCTTGTTAGTCTTTAAAGTGCTACATAGTCCTGTTTTTTGTTTCAGCTACACCAGACTAACACAGCTACATTTCTATCACTTTTCTTTCATATTCCTGCTGCTATCCACCCTTCTATGCCTTCCCCTGTTACATTGTCTCTTTCCCGAATGCCCCTTATCTCCTTTCTTACTTGGACTCTCTCCTCTATCATGCTTGGTTCTGTGTATATCCCACTGTCTCTTCAAGAGACACTGTCTACCATCTCTCTCCTCACTTTTAATACTTGCCACTTACATAGCACTCTATAAATATTAGCTACTCTCTCCCTGTGAGAGAAGTTAGTTTTGCTAGTCCACTTTTAGAGATGGGAAAATTGAGGCAGAAAATTTGAGACATGCCCAACATGACAGAGGGGCCACAGGGTCAGGGTCAGAATACAGGAGTTCCTTGTTTCCTGACCTATGTTTACTCTACTATCCTTTCACACTATTAGGGAGCATCTTTTGTGGCCAGAACTGTTCACCAGTGAAGTGGCTCAGTCACAAGCAGCTGATTGACAGTCCAATAAGAGCTTGCAGAATCCCTAGAGCTGTCAACAACATCCCCCACAGCTTCAAATTGGTGTGGGATTCATTCACCACGTAGTCCAGCCTTGGACAGCTCCTATGTGAGGATGGTGAATAACACACAAGTTTCAGGAAAAAGTATATTCTTCACAGACATTAAAGCCAAAAGGGACAACTAGGTGACCTACTCTCATCTCCTGTATACAATAGGTTGTTAAACCTCACCCGATTGCTTAGGTAAACTAAAGCATTCCCGTCTTCAGGAGACTAAAATGTTGTGTGCCTGTGGCAGAGAACTGGACGGATCAGGCGTCATCGCTGCCTCAAGTTTCTGCAATGGCAGGGAAATAAGAACATAAGAACATAAGAATGGCCATACCGGGTCAGACCAAAGGTCCATCGAGCCCAGCATCCCATCTGCTGACGGTGGCCAATGCCAGGTGCCCCAGAGAAGGAGAACAGAAGACAATGATCAAGTGATTTATCTCCTGCCATCCATCTCCTGCCCTTGTTATGAAGGCTAGGGCACCATACTTTATCCCTGGCTAATAGCCATTTATGGACCTAACCTGCAAAAATTTATCAAGCTCTTTTTTAAACCCTAATAGAGTCCTGGCCTTCACAGCCTCCTCGGGCAAGGAGTTCCACAGGTTGACTGTGCGCTGTGTGAAGAAAAATTTCCTTTTATTAGTTTTGAACCTACTACCCATCAATTTCATTTGGTGTCCCCTAGTTCTTGTATTATGGGAAAAGGTAAATAATTTTTCTATAATCACTTTCTCCACACCATTCATGATTTTATATACCTCTATCATATCGCCCCTCAATCGCCTTTTTTCCAAACTGAAAAGTCCCAGTCTCTCTAGCCTCTCCCCATATGGGACCCTTTCCAAGCCCCTAATCATCTTAGTCGCCCTTTTCTGAACCTTTTCTAATGCCAATATATCTTTTTTGAGGTGAGGAGACCACATCTGCACGCAGTACTCGAGATGTGGGCGTACCATAGTTTTATATAGGGGAAGTATGATATCTTTTGTCTTATTATCTATCCCTTTTTTAATAATTCCTAACATCCTATTTGCCTTACTAACTGCCGCTGCACACTGCGTGGATGTCTTCATAGAACTATCCACAATAATTGGGAGATGCCCAGATGGTCCTACCAGGTAATCCATGCCACATGCTGCATAGGAAAGCAAAAAAACACAAAACCCAAAAGCCACACCAAGATCCCTGACAATCTGACCTGAGTGAAAAATCCTTCCCAACCCCAGATCTGGCAATCAGTTTGGCTGCAAGCAGATGAACAAGGCCCATCAGCCTAACATCTAAGACAGAGGATTCTCTGTAGCATTTCAGAGTACTGACCTGCCCCATCCTGTGTCTTGTCTCCAGCTGTGCTCAAACACTTTAGAGGAAGGCACCTAAACCACCTAAAATACATCTGGTCAATTGTGCATTGAGGAAAATATTCTTTCTTGACCCCTGGAAGTTACTGGCTGAAGCTCTGAAGCAAGGGACAAGTTTCCAAACTCAAGCAAGCAGTTTGCATTGATTAAATTTTCCAGGTTCTCCCCACAAGAAGAGGGGCTAGAGATTTACTTTCTGCTTGATATTAAACCTGAGCTTAGTCTTGGCACTGATAAAGTCCTTAATTCAGGGTGGGGCCTGTGGCCATGGGCTTCGTGAGCCACAATGTCCACCTTTGGTTAAAAAGGTAGTGCAGAGAAGCAGAAAACAGATGGACAAGAGCAAATCTGTCAAAAAGAAATAACAGGAAATAAGGATGCATGACGCTCTCTATTTATAACTTCGCTGTGTTCATTTTTGTCTTCGTAACTATTACAAGAAGGCGTGTGGGGCTAGAGGTGTGGGCTAGTACTTTAGGGTTTATTCTTGGATGTGCTACAGAACATTGTGACCTCAAGCAAGCCACTCAATTACCTATCTGTCAATCAGAGATAATACCTGCTGTGCCTCATGGGTCTTAAATGTATTAAAGTTTGCAAAATGCCTTAACCACTTCCAATGGAAGGTAAAGCTAAAGGATTGCAAGCTGAGTGATACACTAAAACACAAACCTAGCCAGCCTTATTCAGAAAGAGCTATGAGATGCATCTTTCCCAGGATTCAAATTCATTGTGCTGTGTAATCTTGGGCAGAGTGGGCAAATCCCTATCCACGCTCTTTCTCAAAGCTGCAGTCAGAAGGGGAGTCTGGCTTTATTCCTGTTTTGGAATATCCGTGATTCTAATTAAGCTATTTAAATGCACTCACATGCCACTGTGAAGGGCTCTCTGGACATGTGTCAATAACAACTGTTATTGAAAAAACACAGAGCTGTCCTTTAGAAGCGGCTTCTTTCCTATACAGTTACTGATTGGGAGCAGGGTGCTAGTCAGTTTTACTGCTGCCTGCTTCAGCACCAGTTGTCAGCAAAGAGTTGCAGAGAGATCAAACTTGGCCGTTGCTCTGATTGGCTGAGAACACCCTTGGCTTGTGATATTGTTAATTTTGGAGTAACTGTACACAGCATATGCGTGCGTTATCCAAATATAGTCATCTGGAGCACAGACTATGCACTGAGTCCTGCAGCACTGCACAAACTCCCACGAGACTTGAAATAGAGCTTGTTACAGTTATGCTGCTATTGCACCTAAGACAGCCCTGGACTTCAGAGGCAATGGAGACTTTTCAGTTAGGCTGAATAATCTGCTTTCCTGTTTCAAATGTGGTTTGGGTTTAGAGTTCATTTTTGTCTCTGCTTACCTTGAAAAGTGGAGATATTTAAAGACATAGGTCGCTCGGTGTAAAGGCTTGCAGCTGTTGCTGCTTTAGTCTCTTCAGCATTCTTAATGAAAGCTTCATTCTCTTGCTTGGTGGAGTTTGCAGCCTCTGGTTCCTGTGAAGCTGGATTTCCAGTCCCTTCTAACCAAGAAAGCAAAATATATCTAAGTAAACAGACACAGAATGTAGGCATTACCCTAGCAATAATGTTGTCAAACATAGAGCGAGTAGGCCGGTTTCCACCCACCTCATGTATTTCTTATGCCCACATGAGAGATTAAGATTGGGAAGAATCTTTAATATAGACAAAGATAAGTTTATTGCTTTCATGATTGCAGTGAAAGCTTCCAAACATGAACCAAGGGCTTGTCCTGTTACTGCGAGTTACTGCATGGCAAGCCCAGGTGTAAATCTACAGTGCACTAGCTTGCCATGTAACAGCACACCGTGCATGTGGGCACTGCTACCGCACAGTGAAAGGAAATGAGAGCAAGGCCCATGCAGAGGTGGGAACTGGCTGGGAGTGGGTGCAAAGGGAAGAACATACGAGACACACAGGGTATGTCTGCACTACAGAGTTTTGTCGGAAAAACGGCCATTTTTCTGACAAAACTTAAGGAACGTCCACACTGCAACTGCATTCTTCCACAAGAAAATCGAAAGAACAGAGGAGTTTCTCTGCCATTGGTAATCCTCATTCTATGAGGAAGAAGAGGATGGGGAAGAGGGAGTTCTTTCAGAAGAAGAGGAAAGAGGAAAAAGCACAGGTGCCCATTCCGTCCATAGCAATCACAGCTTACATGCGAGAGAACGTCCATTCAGTCTGGACACTCTCTTTCGAAAAATCAGATTGCTTTTTCAATGCACTTTGGCAGTGTGGACACTCTCTTTCGGAAGAAGTTTTTTCGGAAGATCTCTTCCAAAAAAAGCTTCTTCCGAAAGAAGCCTGTAGTCTAGACGTAGCCACAGATGGGGGAGGAAAGAAACAGAGAAAGGCTATGGAAAGTAGAGAAAGAAAGGACAAATATGCTTCCTTTTTGCTCACTAATGCCAAATGACAACCAAGGCACTGGATAGATTATAAATAAAAATATTAACTAAAACTTTAGTTACTACATGAAGGCCATATTTTGTTCTTTGATCAATATTCCCATTAACACCATTGAGAAATCAGCTCTGGACAAAGAAGTGTGTAGTCCTGTATTTATGTCCTACCACACTAACAGTGTGTCTACACAGCACCCTAAGCTCAATTTGCGCTACGCAAATTGCATATCTTATTTTGATTCTATTTCGAAATAGCTTATTTTGAAATTTGGCATGTCTACACAGCGCCATGGAACAAGGGTTACAGGAATGCTTGTTAAGACACAGGGCAACTATTTCGGGATACTTCTGGTATCCCAAAATAGCCGTGCAGTGTAGACATACCCTAAGCATAATTAAAAATGGAGTCTGACCTCTTTTGGGTCAATTTGGCATCCATGGGCTGGTGACTCACTGAGTGTCCTACAACCCAAGCAACTGGAATAGCAGCTCAGAGAGTGCCCTACAGCCTAGGTGCCAGGATAGTAGCCCACAAAGTGCCTTACTGTCTGGACATTGCCTGCATGCTCTGACCTTGCTTTCCTCCCCGGACAATGTCTTGGTGCACTAAGATGCCCGCCTGCCTCAGTAGCAACTGCACGCTGGGTAAAGATGTTTTCATGGGGTTAAACAATAAAGCCAAGATTTGAGCCACAGCATCCTGAGGAGGACAGACAGGGGCTTTGCCCAGGAAAGACACTTTATCATTCATGGTTACAAACATTTTCACACTACCGTGATTAAAAATTGTTGAGTAAATTATTCCCCAGTGGAAAGCTTGTATTTTTAGAATGTAATTTCCTGGGGCTGGTGGATTAATCCAGCTGTGCTGAGGCACTAGATTACTAGGCAACGACTCCTATGACACCAGAGACTGAGTAATGCTAGCGACAGCTCAATTCAATAGCAGCTGCATCTAATTCTCTTGGGTTTCACATGAGGAGGTCTGAGAGCCTCATTTGATTTCCTCCCATGTTTTCTAAGCCATAGTTCATGTTCTACATTACTGGCACACACTTGTGGCCTAAAACCATGACTCAACCTTGATAAAATCAATGGAAATCAATGGAAATTGGTATTTCTCAGCTTGGACATGACCAAACTCTCACAGCCCTAACCTTACAGTACAACAGAGCCTAGTATCAGACCCTCAGACCCATGCATATCCCTGATGGCTCCTACTGAAGAACTCAATATGGCAGGTTATGTCCCTGATTGCTGATGGCGATGTTTTGTTGCAGACTCAAAACACGGGCCTGGCTTGCAGAGAAGTTTTGGCTGAATTCTGCTTTCATATTTGGGTTCTGTAGATCTCAACATCCATGGGCATGTGAAGCAAAACCAATAGTTCAGCCTTTCCCTGGTAAAGTGGAATAGCTGAGTTCCATGGAGCTCTATTCTCTGTGCTCTTCAACCCCTGCTATTACAGTGTGTTTCAGCAGAGGGGCAAGGAAATGTGTTGTTTCTCTTGGTTTTGTACTGTTCAGTTTGCACCTGCTGGAACTGAGCTGCACGCATAGGGAAGGCACTGTATATAGCTCCTAGGGGACGCATAGTAGAAATAACATTTTTAATTGTTTTTGCAAAATATCTGTGCTGCCTCAGCCTCCTCCTGATGGCATTGGGGGAGCTGTCTGTGCGGCTGCAATGCTGATGGAGGTGCTGTTTGTGAGGAGCACCGCATAATACTTCAGGAGCAAACTTGTCTCTGAACCAAGAGGAATGCTCCTTATCAGTGCAATAAGCCTCATCACAACATGGTTCTTTAATTGTGAGCCGGGGGGCAGGCAGGGCGAAGGAAAGGACAGAAGGGTGACCAAATAGAGCTAAAGAGGAGGAGAGAAATGAAGCAATACTGGGTTCATTAGAGACATGGGTGGTGGGTGAAAGCCCAGATGGCTCCGCCCCTTCCACAAAAGGCCTGCCCCTGGAGCCAGCCCCCACCCACACTCAGCCTTCCTAGCCACCTGGAGGGCCGGGACTGCTGTACTACAGCCCTAGCCCCAACCCCAGCCCTCCCCAGCAGCCAGGAGAGCCAGGCTGCCGCGCTGCAGCCCCCAGCCTTCCCAGGTGGCCCGGCATGTAGGCAGTTTTGGGAAGGCTGTGCCTTCCCTTGCCTCCATTACCATGATTCGAGGTGTAACTGGATGAAAGTCTAAGGCCTGTGACATACATAAGTGATCTAATGGGCCCTTTTTGACCTTACAGTCTGTAAAAATATGAAGAGTATGTGGGGAATAAAAGGGACTGGAACTCAGGGAAAGGCACAGCAAGTGTCCATGCACTCAGGAGCATGCTATTAATGAGGGAAGGCAAACTGGGACAACTCCCAAGACATTCTCCCCATGGTATGCACCATCAAGCCATTCCCACTGAAGCCACTGGCCCCCGCGCCTGGCCCACTGAGTCTGTGCAGTGCCCATCCTGCCCTTCTAGCCTGGCTCACCATGTCAGTGCCCTAGGAGGGGACACAGGATGCTGGAAGTAGGGGGAGCCTGGGCAGGCCCTTGCGGGGATCCCTAGCACAGCAGCCAGACCCAGAGCAGCAGTGAGAAGGTGCAGCACCGCCGGATACACCATCTACTCAGGGCTGGCCCCACCTATTCTGCATGGGGCCAAAACCGAGCAACATTGTGACCCAGTGCATGGGGGTTGCAGCACTGCTGGTTTGGTGCTGTGCCCCCAAGTGCTTCAGGCCGCAACGTCACTCACTCCAAACCTGCGCTGGTAGTGGGGCAGCTCATGCTGCTCCTCCTGGCCATTGCCAAAGGTACGTACTGAACGTAGCGTATATATGGCTGCTGGGTCACGGCCAGCAACTCTGAAGAAACTCACCTTTTGCAAACTTAGCAGGCAGAGGAGTCAACCCACCCCTGGGGAAATGTTGAAAAAGGAGGACTGGGAGCTCCAAAAGTGTAAATCCAGTATCACGGCAGTAACTTATATCACACCGCTGTTATTAGCAATCCTGCCCTATGAGCTAGCCGGATGTGAAGGGCAGGAAGGGCCTGTTATAAGAGCTCTAACACTGCGACCACTGAAGGGAACTGTGCAGAGGGAGAGACACATGGAGCCAGCCAACCTCCGTGGTACTAGGGCTCAGCAGTGGTATCACCCTAGATCCATCGGGGTTCTGTGGTTACTCTGCTGAGCACTTGTGTTAGGGAACTGCTGTCATATTACTTGTTTCTTGGTTGAGAATTCCTCCCCTCTCTGGGCTCTGCTTCAAACACAGTGTGTAACAAGTCCCACAATATCAAATACATGGCACTGTCAGCAGACTCTTTACCCTCCTGGTCCCAGAACCATTCTCAGGCAGCCGAGATACTCACCTTGGTCAGGGCTGTTCGTGCCTCCCACTCCAGATTCCACAAGGTCCTCATTATAGCCACTATGGGCCCCAGGCACTAACCAGAAGCGACCTTAACACAAATAAAATAAGAAAATCACTAGACATTTGGGGAAAAGTCTCAAAGAAAGGCAAAACTAGCACAATCTGTTGGGGCCCATTTCCCATCATTTCTCCTGGTGTCATGAGAGTCACGGGAAAATGTAGCCCAGCAGGAGAGAGCTGATCAATTTTAAACAACAGAAGTGTGACATGGCTAATGCTAACGCCTCTAGAACTGCACAGTGTAGGCTTATTGTTTCTGACCACTCTGCCATTTGGGATATTTCGCTTTCTCCCTTTTGCCTTCCTCTTCGATCTCACATGCTGCTGCCAGTTTACTTCTCCCTTCAGGATGATCAATCTTTTTCCCTCATTCTCACATCCTCCCCAGGGATATTTCAAACACCACCAAACTATTTGTCCATCCTTCACATGTAATTTTTCCTGTGCCTAGTGGAACAGGACTCAGAGGACCACATCTGTTTTCCATTGCCTTTCCCAGAGGTGCGTCCTTTTGGAAATATGTATATGCTGCTGTTACAGATCGTAATAATGTTGCTTTCCCCTTCTGTTCCTACTTCTGTGCCTCCACTCTGCCCTTCCTGTAGTCTATACTGGGGTGAGCTGCCATCTCACTCTCTCACCATCTGCCTGTCGGGCATAGGACCAATGAGCTGATTGGTCTCCTCTCTCTTCCCTGTCCCGCACAGCCAGCAAGAACGATGTGTTCTCCTTGCTCCTCATTCTGCCTGTTTGCAGGACCACGCCTGTCTCAGTGCTTCAAAGCACATCCAGTCAATAGCTGACTCCTGGTTTCCTGGGAATGGGGAGACTTGCCAAGCCTAGGTCCTTCTGAGACACTCAAACCTCCTCCCATCTACTGCAGGGGGGTGTGAAAACAAAGACTAAGTTATCTCCCCTCACACAGATGTGGAGGCATTTGCTTAACCCGCCCATCCCTGCAGAGCTACACAAGACAATGCACTTCTCAAAACTCAAAAGCTAAAAGATGGTCTGTCTGTACTTGGGCAGGAGAACTCCAGTCTAAACTCAGATGCAGCAGAGGGGACTGGTGACTCAGCAGGGCTACGACCCCATTGCAGAATGTTATGATGGCTGAATAAGGTTTGGAGGGCCCGAGTTAGTTGACACAATGCTGATGATGACTTAGAGGTCAGGGTAGATCAGAACAAATCCTATTCAGTCCTGTGTTAACCAGCGGGGATTAAATACTGGCGCTTCTCCCACTCGTCACTGAATGTCATTTGTCTGAGTTTACGCTCTCTGTTCAGCATCAGATCAGCAAACTCAGCTCTTCATAACTGTGCCCTAACATGGGAATGTTCTGTAATGTAGACAGGACCCAGGTGGCACCCGGAGTCAGTACCAAATCACTTCAGGCTAGGGCCAGGGATAGTCTTCTGCTTGAGACACAACTTTGGAATGAGACATAAAGGTTGAGGCCCTGGACACCTTGGAGTTTTATAAATCCTTCTAACACAAGTCAGAATGGTATCATAACGGTACTGTGGCCAAATTCCATCTCAGGACATTACATTCTTCCAGGCCTAGTCTCATGACAGATTGCTTTTTGAAGCAAACTAAATTCCACAGCCTTATTGGCTGAAGGGTATGAGCTGTTTCCTGGTACAGTTAAGATCTTAGGGCCAGATTTTTAGTTATTTAGGCACCTAATTATCACTGAAAATCAATGGAAGTTAAGCAACTAAACACTTTAAAAATCTGGCCCTTAGCATGGTAAACAGCAAGCCAAAAATAATTAGGAAACACTATGTAAGGGAGATTGTCCCTGTGTACTGATTCTTCATGAAAATGATTTACTGCAGGGCTACTCTACACGCGGCCCACAGAGCGGTTTGGGTTCATGTGGGGCTCAACATGCAGCCCACGGGTGGGATCCTTTGAACATGGCCTCCACTGGGAACACACTCCACAATGGTGAGTCAATATAATGGTCTTCTGTTGATATGCATTTTAGTAGTTAAATTCCTGGTCTGTCATTGATCATTAAAAGTGCTGTCATATGGGTGGAAATCGGATAAATACTGCATTTTATTAATATCAGCAGAACTGACTTAAATGGGGCCTGCATGTTGTGTAGTCTTGCCTTAATCTTTGTATTCATGCCCGTCAGAATGAAAGAAGCTATTTGCATAACATTTGCATGTATATTCAACCACTCTTAGGTTGAGGCCCTTGGCATGTAGTATGAGTATCACTGAGGTCCCTAGGGCTTCCAAAGTTGATAGCCCTGGTTTACTACATTCTGTTACAGAGTTGAAGAAGAAATCCTTACCTGTTCTCTGTCTGCATTTTTCAAAATGCCATATCAGTGAACCCAACACAACAATGAATACAACACCAAGTACTCCTATTATGATGAATAATAGTAAATGATGATCAACTGTTAAGGCCGGCATCTCTAGTGCTGAATCTAAAATGAGAATACAATGGGAAAATGTATTGATTTAAAATGCCCGCTGTTCCATTATGTTAGCATTGCACATGGTTCTTTTTATAATTTCCACTCATCATTTACTAACCAACTGTACAACAAGGCTCTATTTATCTTTTTCTGTTTTTCTCACTTCCCTTCAAAGGCAGCTGAATCAGAAAAGTGACTCTAGGAAACAAAATTGTGGGAGTCCCTATTTCTTTTCTCTTTGTGTGTGCAAAGTAAACTGGCCCACTTTACAAGCCAAAGATTAGTTTTCCTAAGAGCTGGCATTGCAAAGTCAGCATGGGATCTGACAATCCAGCTGTGATCCTTTGGCCTCTTACAACATGACGAGAAGTAATGCTTTTGTGGTCAGATGCAATGTGGTGATTCTGTTGAAAATTTGTGAGGCAGTACAAGCACCAGCTCTCTGTAATGTAGCTTGACTTGCCTGCCTTGGAGGGGCTCAAAACAACCTTGTCTTGGTCTGTGAAGTCAACATGTGACATAAAGGCACGCAGGAAGATGAATCATTGGGTAAGAAGAGGATATTTTCACAGTTGTCTGTCCCTAACATTACTTGAAAGCAACTAGGTCATATTCCATGTTGGTGTCTGGAGCCATGACAGGAATGAATTCAATCGAAAGGTAGCTCTTCTAGCTAAGCTTTCTCCTGCATTAAAGATTTTTGTCATTATCATATAACTCAGCTGACTCAGAGGATGGAAATAATGCATTTTGTAGAAGTCTAGGGCAGTTTGAATATGCCTGAGTATCAACTGTATGTACAGTACCCAGAATGAAACTGGTTACTGTGGTTTATTACCATCTGGAAATGAAAGGTAACGGTGTCAACAATAAAGCAAACTATTCTGGATCAGCATCAGGGCCTGGGTCAAGTGACAAATATAAAAATTTTTCTGTTCTGTTTGAGAAACTATCATCTGAGTTGGATGTAACAACTACATCTACACAGCAGCTATTTTCACAACATAACCCTACACCAACTGACTTTGTGAGTCCATACCCAACATGCTGACCATCTTTGCCAGGGATGGGCAAAAGGGCCTCCATGTGCTGGATCTGGCCCGCCAAGTGGGTGGATCCAGTCCACGGTGGCACTGCTGCTCCCCCGCCCCCCAAGCGAATTAGGGTCTGGGGGCGAGGGCAGAGCAGAGAAGGCTTCGCGCGCTCTCCCACCCCCAGGCTTTAATTGGCTTAGGGGTGGGGGAGCACGTGAAGCCTCCTCCTGCCCTGCAAGGAACATGTGGTGCTTTGAAGCGCTGCCCGCTGCTCGCAGGATGGGGGGGAAGAGCGGAGGAGGCTTCCCGTGGCTCCCCTGCCCCCAGGCCCTGATTGGCCTGGGGTGGGGGAACGTGCCAAGCCTTTTCCAGGGCATGGGTGCCTAGCAGGAAGCGGGGGCTAAGGGGCTCTCCCAACCCCAGACCAAACATGGTCTGGGGGTGGGGTAGCCCCGCCCCTTCCTGTTTAGGCCCCACTCCTTCCTGTTTAGGCCCGGGGTTATTTCACAAATTTTTGAAGTGGCTCCTGGGCAAAAATTATTGCCCACCCTGATCTTTGCACATCCTAGGAAAATCTGGGCATCTATGGTGCCTCAGGATGAGACGGAGTGATGGAAGGGCATGCACACAGAATGGCACCAAAAGCACATGGGATAATGTGCTGGGTTATCCTACTGCACAGAGAGCAAGGAGGAGGAAGGCCAAGGCATGCATACCAGCATAGTTAGGGAGTCTTATCCACACAGCAAAATAAGTGTAACACACTGATTACAGGAAGACAGGGGATGCTGCACAGGTAAGACCCTGCAGTACACTATTTATATTCTAGTTGATGTATTTTATCATTGTATGGTAAAAAAGAGAAAGCAGCAATTGGTGTACTGTGATGCTTTCATATTTTTATCTCTGATTTTGTAAGCAAGTCATTTTAAAGTGAGGTGAAACTTGGAGGTACACAAAACAAACTGGACTCCTGAAAGGGCCCAGTAATCTCAATAGTCAGGAACTAGGTGGTGAGTTGTACAGGCCTGTAGTGCCCGTGCCCTACCAATATAAGAACAAAGGGGCCCGGCTCCACCAAAGTTCTGGAACGGGTCTCTCCCCATGGCCCCATATGCCACCCTATCCCTATGGCCCCTAGGCGGTGGGGGAGAGGTATATGTCTCCACATGCTGCCCCTGCCCCAAGCACCTCTGTGGCTATTGGAAGCTGCAGGGGCAGTACCTGCAGGCAACGGTGCTTGGAGATCCCATAACCCCCCGCATAGGAGTCACTACCAGAGAGGGATGTGCATCACTTACGAGAACCACCCCAGGTAAGCACTGCACCTCTCACCTCCTTCTGCACCTCCACCCCCTGACCCAGCCTAGACCCCACACTCTGCATCTAAACTCCCTCCTAAGAGCCAGACTCCCTGCCCCCCCGCACACACACCCAAACTCCCACACAGAGCACGCACCCCACACTCCCTTTGGAACCCAAACTCCCTCCCAGATACCACATCCTGCACCCCAACTCCCTGCCCCAGCCCAGAGCCTGCACCACACCCAAACTTTCTCCCAGAGCTCTTATCCCATAGGGATATGATATTGTACACGTGTATGAGGCTACAAGCAGCCCCACTCCACCACTTGCACTGCTGCTGCCTCTGTATCAGAGGCAGCTGCCTCTGTATCAGAGGCAGCAGCATGGGGGAGCAGGCAGCTCCCCAAGAGCTAGTGCTCATGGGGAGCCGGCTTAAAAGCTGCTCCTGCACACTGGCTCCCAGGGAGCCACCCACCACATGTAATTTGCTGAAATTTTCAGCAGTTACACATTTACATAAACACACGCATTTTAACATCCCCAGCATCCAAAACCCCCTCTAGCACCCAAGTGCCTTTCCACAGCCAGCACCCATCCTGCACCAATACTCCCTCCCAGAATTTGCACCCTGCACCCCGTTTTGCACCCCAATTCCATGCCCCAGCCCAGAGACTGCACGCTGCACTCAAACTCCCTTGCACAGTCAGCATCCCACATCCCCTTCTGTACACATGCTCTCTCCCAGAACCTGCACCCCTCACCTCTCCCCATCCCAAACTTCCTCTCAAGGCCCACACCCCACAACCGCTCCTGCATCCCATTCCCTGCCCCAGCACCAAGCCTGAACCCTGCACCCCCTCCTGCACACCAAACCCCTGTCCCAGGCCACAGCTCACACCTAGCACTCATACTCCATCCCAGAGCCCTCACCCCTGAGCCTGTACCTTGCACCTCCTCCTGCACCCCAAATACCTGCCCAAGCCCGGAGCCTGCACCATGCATCCAAACTCCCTTCCAGAGCCTTAGGTAGGTTGAGCGTGGGACATGGACCCATTCTGGGTACCACTACAAATTCTACAAAGCCCTGGGCTGGACAGGTTGAGAAGCCACTGCTTTGGCTGACTCTAACTATAAATTCCAATGAAATTAAAACAAATGGGGGAGAAAGCAAACCCTAATTTGGATTTCTTTTCATAATAATGAATTTCAGCCCTAACTAAGATTCGTGTTTCTTGGCTGATAAGAAGGCTAAATCTTTTTAGAAAGAATAATAAGGGAGAGCCCTGAAGCAATGTTTCCTTTTTCTATCCATTTTAGTGTAAGAACTCCATTATCTCCTCTTCAAGGGCTTTTCCATACACAAAATGTGTACAGCTTTAACTATACCAATATATATGGGCAACAGTTATATTGGTATAAAGATGTTTCAATTCCAAAAAAATCAAAAGGACAGCTTTGTTTTCAGTCAACTCCAGAACAAAGGTTTGGAATTTTCAAAGCATTGAAGTGTCAGAAAAACATATTTAGGTCAAATTGCATGGTTTGTTTAACCAAAAACTAAACATTTTATTACAACTTGGAGCATTTAAAATATTTTTCATGTTTAAAAAATGAAAACAATAGAAATTTCAAAATAAGAAGTTGTTTTGAACAAAAAAGTAACAAAAAAAATTGTTTAAAAAATGTTGAAAAAAACTTTTTAATTTTTTTCAGAATTTTTTAACGTTTTTGAGTGAAATAATTCTGCAAAGCCAACACAAATTACCAAAATATTTTGGCTTCATCATATCTTAATTTTTCACCAAAAATGTTTCAGCTGAAAAATTTCACCCAGCTCTAGCCTGTCAAGAATGAGTTAATCCATTAATTGTTAATTAGTTCTTACATGATTCTTCTGTCCTCACATTTTGAACTTGGAATGAGTGTTTTTGCAGTATAGGTTGAACCTCCCAGGGAGGACACCTTCGGGACCTGATGGGTCTCAGACAAGGGAGTTTGTCAGATCAGGGAAGGACAGGCTCTCACAGGAGCGCTGTCCTCCCAGCTGGCTCCCTTCCTAGCTGTTGCTCTGCTCCTGGCCCCAAGTGGCTGCTAGGCGGGCTGTGCTCCTGGCCCCCAGGGCTGCCAGGCTGCACTCCCAGCAGCTGCCACCCCTCATCAGACTTAATGCTCTCTGGCCTGGGTTTCTCTGGTCCAGCAACATCCAGGGTCCTGCTGGGCTAAGGATGTTAAATTTAGATTAATCAACTAATCGAATAGTCAATGCAATTTGCATTGACTATCTGATTAGTTATTAAGGGCACCTCCGCCTTTGAAATGTAGCAAGAGCAAGGCTCTTGTACATTTCAAAAGCAGGGAGCATGGGGCCAGCAGGGGAATGCTTGAGTCCCTCACTCGCTCCGTGCTCACTGCAGCCTTTCTGTTTTTGAAATGTAGCAAGAGCCCCCAACCCCCGCCCATGAAGATGTTGCTGGGGGAAACCAGCTTTTAAGCCGGTTCCCCCCAGCACTCCTCCCTTGCTGCAGCAAAGGGGCAGGGGAAGCCACTAGTCAAGTCACTAGTCAACTATCTGATAAGCATATGCTTACCGGATAGTCGACTAGTCGCTTACTTCCCTATTCTGGACCACAGATGTTGCCAGACCAGAGAGTTCCAGACCAAAGAGGTTCAACCTATATTTAACTCTGAGGGACAAAATAGCTTTTAAAGTAGATAGACAATTAACACTTCCCCATTTTTGTTAATATTTTGAATTGAAAAATACTCACCTACTTTCACATCAATCATTCTCCGGTATATAATCTTCCCATCTCTGTCTTGCACTTCTACTGAATACCGTCCACAATCACTTTTCTGAATCCTGTCCAGTCTGAGTGTGCCGTTAGGTAGGATCTCAGATCTGTTGTTGTATCCCCCATGGGACTCCAACTGAGTGTCATTTAACTCAGCAACCAATAAGCCGTCTTTCTTCCACGTTATCTGGACCAAGTCATTCCACTCCGTCACTGTTAGATGTAGGAACATGGAGCCATCAAGGATTCCCATTACTTCTTGAATGGATGCTGTTTTATTCCCTGAGGGGGAAAAGTCATCACTGCTAAATTTAAGGGAGTAAGCATTTCTTACACTCCCTTTTAACTGAGAGTGATCTCTTTCCTGTTGTATCTTTTCAAAATATAGGGCTGAAGTCAAATGCTGGGGAGTATGTTTGTTAAACCTAGTTTCATACATATAGACTTAAAATAAAAATAATGCTTTCCTGTATATTTAATATACCTTTTGCATTCCAAATGATCAGAAAGTAGTTCTGATCTAAAGCGCACACACTGCCAGCACACAACAATTTAGATTTTGAAGAACAAGTGAAGAGCAATAGTATATTGTTAGAAGTTGGGTGAAACCTAGTTACAGATTGAGTTTAAAATCCACTGAGATAGGTCAGTGTGAACTCATCCGTCAATTAACATAACAGTACACATAAGTCCCACGTAAAACAAAAGATGTGGGTGAACTTTCCGTTGAGTATTTCACAGATAAGAAGAGTGTGTGTGCACACACAAAGAAAGATCTCACAGAAAATTAAGGTCATATGTGAATAAATAAGAGAGGCAGGCTGAAGGAGCAACTAAAAGTGTGTAACAGACCCTGGGGCAAGTGTTTGGGTCAGGGGGGTAAGCTGAAAAGCAAAAGAAGTGCTGTGCGCAAAATAAGATGTTTCCCACTATTTGATTTATTCTGCCTACAGAGACACAAGACTTGTATATTCTTTGTAAATAAACAAAACTGCAACAAAGAAATGCCTGACTATCATCAGTTTCTATTCCCAGTTGCAACACACAGAGAGCCCTAACTAGCTACTCAGGTTAAAAAGTGGCAACAATATCCAGTCAAAATGGCAGAGAGAATTTAGAGAAGACAGACTGCACAGGTTGACCAGACTACTACGACTAATGCCCCTTCTCTCACAAAATGTGGTATGGAATCTTAATGTTTCTGAGTAGTCTTGGCTTCAGTTTTTTCTCTCTCATCCAGAAGTCAGAACTTCCTGCAAAACAATGTTCCCTAGCACCTGGCCAAGGTCCAGTTCTAATACCAATAGAATAGTGCCACCTGCACACCCTCATGAAACACCTGATGCTCTCCTATGCAAATAAAGAGATGATTTGAAGGTGTCCTGTATCTGTTTAGCTTGCAAGATGAAAGCACAAAGCAAGGAATAAAAGAAGAACTAGAGTAGGCAGGACTTTCTGAAATGCATGTACAGTTGGACCACATTTCAACATTTAAAATACTTATTGACAGAAGTTGGGCAAAACCAAAACCCAATAATCACACCAATAAACTGAACTCTTCTCTGATGTATTCTAATTTACTCTTGTGCTGGAAACCCGAGGAAGGTTTGGGTTTGGATTTGATAAGCATCCACCATGTTTGGATATTATAGTGTAATTGAGGCTTAGTCTAAAGTTACCCAACTCTTTGAAATCTGAACACTGGTTGAAAATCTCATTAGAAACTTCTCTATTGAAAGGCCCTGCACTTCCGTTTTCAGTCCTTGTCAGTAAACCATGAGACTAGCCCCTCCCATGGGAATCTGAGCAATTCTGGCTCCAGTCCAGGCTGCACATCAGAAGAGAAAAGAGCAAAAATATAACATGAAACCTGTTCCTATGTTAAACTATATTAAACATCAGAGTTCCTATGTTTTGGTTCAAGTTTGGATATAAAAATGTGTATTTCTTATTTCATCTTCAGCAGGTCTTCCATCTCTATCAGGAGTCTGACTTTCTGCTGTTTCTGGTTAATAACGCAGTGTGGGAGCACATGGGACTGAAGACCAGGAATGCAGTTCCAGAAAGTGGGTATAGTAACCCTCCATAAAACTGAGTTCATTAAATGACATTTTCAGAGCAGTTCTCCAGCTACAGATAGCGGTCACTAACCTGAACAATAAACTGACACTTACTAAAACAACTCTTCCACATTTGCATGTTATTAATATACTCTACGGGTCCTGACAGGCTTTGCAGAGTGGGTGGATACTTACTGCTATATTCTAGTTGAATTGTTTGATGGCACAAGTGTGTCCCATCCCAACTGAACACTTCTGCGGTGTACTGGCCCTCATCATCTGGCTGCATGGGACAAAGACTCAAACTACCATTGGGGAAAGCACGAAATCTCTTGCTGTATGTTCCATAGCTCTTTACAGATCGACCTTTCATTTTGGCCACTAGAATATTGTCTTTCTTCCAGGTAACATCAATACTCCTGTTTGGGCAGTTGTGCAGATCAAGCATAAGACAGTCATATAAAGCTCCTCTGACAGTACGCTTTCCTTTGGAGGTCCCTGAAAATAAAGAAAGAATAGACATGCACGAGAACATTTGCTTACAGAATGTACATTTTACAGTAGGGTGTTTACATGCTGCATGACATTCGATACCTTTGCTTTTAAAATCTTTTTCTTAGCTTGAAGATATTTTACAGACAGTTTCCAGGTTAATTAGCAGTGCTCTGATAATGGAACTTGCCTACCAACAGTTTGCTTTTAATAGAGAAACTGTCGTTATTTAAGTCTGTGGATTATTATTTCCTTGGAATCATGGAAAGGCCTATTTCCCTGACCAAAGCCATTTCAAGAAATTATTATTTCCTTGCACTTGTTTTCGGAATGGGGACTCCTACAGACATGTGCACAGCCTGTTTACAGAAGAAATGTATCTGGACCATACTACTATTATCATGTTTTATTATGGCAGCACCTAAGGAATAAATGAGAGTTGGGCCCCATTGTGCTAGAGTAATAGATTTAAACATTTTCCAGACAAATGAAGGTCCTGATGTTTATGATGGTTCGGGGGGTGAGTTCTTATTGGCAGAAACAAGCAGAAACAAGCCGCTCTAATTATCTGTGCACACTTAGCTGAACTTGGCACAAATGTGAGCTTTAAGAAGCCTGAAGCCCTACTGTGTGAATGACAACAACTCCAATACAACTGCAGATATCCTGCGTCAAATGCATGCTTAGAAAAGACAACAGCTTGTGGAGCCATGTTCGGTAAAGTATATGGAAGTCAGTATGCAAAGTCCCTCATATATCATCTGCATTTAATCATTTTCCAAGCCAAATTCTCCATAACTAGTGGATGCATCACTGAGGCCAATAGAACCAAACAAAATTTAAGTCTCTAGACATTTCTGCAACAGCAGGAGCCAAAAAATTAAAATTAAAATAAAAACAAGCTGGAAACATCAGAAAGTGCAAGCCATTCATTTTACACACTCATAGAATCAAAACACCCATATCCAATTTATACCAAATTCTACCCTACCATAAAATCACCCACGTGAGATTTCACACCCATTGTTTGATAATGACTACTGTAAGATGGGCTGCATGTCAAAACATGGCTTAAAATGGGCAACTACCCATAGTACTAAGGGACTAAGATCCCTCCTCATTTATCTGTCCACCCACGCATCCATCCATTGTATAAAAATTACCAACTTCTCCTCTCACTACTCCCTGCCCTAAGGACAGGAGGGTCATTCTCACTGTAATTGCAACACAGAAGAAAAATGTCATAATAAGAATTAGGTCATTTGGTCGGATTTTCTAGTCTGCTAAGGCCACTTTGTGCCACTCAACCTTAAAGCTGAGATGGCCAACAGAGAACATCTCTTCTGGCAAAGGAGGTACAGTTGCCTCCTGTGCCTGCAGCCCCACCACTCCTGGCAAAAGAGGAGGGAGAAGGTATAATATTAGGAGTGTGCTGAAGGCAGACTGGCTGGAGGGCAGAGTAGAATGCAGTAATGTCCAAACTTCCACTGGCACAAGGTTCCTAAGAAACAAGCTTGCACTGGTCTAGGTGGCTGAGAATCAAACAACCCCAACCAGCCTCCCTCACCCCCCATCAAAGTTCCCTCTAAGCTGCATGGCAGGACGTCCCTACAGCTGCTTAATCAGCCCTGCCAAGTCAGGCAGCTCTGTCTGTGGAGCCCTGAGCCCCTGGCTGGGTGAGGCTGATTAAGCAGCACAGGGCTGTGCTGCAACGCAGCTTAGAGCAGGGCTACTCAAATTTGGAAGTCCCAGGGGCCTCAATGGTACTCACATTGAGCTGAGGGCCGCAACTTAAGTGTGGTTGCATATGCATGCAAATATATATGCAAATATATGCAAATAGCATCTTTCACACTTCTCTCCATTTCCATTTATCTCTGCAAAAGTGCATTTCATCTCCCAAAAAGGGTTGAAAACCCTGTGTTCATCCAACAAGCATCTCTTCTTTGCTGCCATTTTTATGCTTTTTATTAAAAAGAAAATTGTATACCAGTGTTTTGGATGTTTAGCTTGAAGCTTCAGGTTGTGCGTTTCTTGGGGTGATTTTACTGTAAAAGGAAAAGTTTCCAAGCCAGTGCGCTCCAACCTGCTGTGGGCAGGGAGCTGGGAGAGTCTTCATCCTCTTTCTCTGCATTGTAAAATGCTACGGTTCCATTAGAAAAGATTGTCAACTTACCGGTACCATCTCTCCAGCTATTTAACAAAGTCTTTCCCTTGTTCCAAGTGACATGAACAGGGTGTTCCAAGTCAGGATACTCAGGATGCGGTGTAACAGAATTAACCGGTGTCTCTTCTTCTGTTGTGACATCACTGTGCACTGGAAATATAATACATGCAAAACATTTTTAGTTGCAGAATGACATTGTCTGTTTCTGGGCCTCATACTGAAATAGAGGATGCAGGTTTCTAAATTGTAAGACATAAATGTATGTCCATGGCTAGAGCAGGTAACCAGAAGTCAGGATAACTGGAGCATAATTCCATCTCTGCCCCTGACTCAGTGTATGATCTTGGGCAAACCACTTTACTTCTTAAAGCTACAATTTCCCCATCTCTCAATTGCTTAAAACTTTTGTTCTCTTTTAGCAGCCTCATGATACTTAATTAAGTAATGTTTTTCAAGTGCTTTATGATCCTTTGAGGAAAAGATGTCATGACCAGTATGTCCTGATGCCAAGTATCAGGAATTTTCAGCAGCTAATACTAGTCATGTTATTTAAATTTGCCGTCTAGAAGCATACAAAAAATACAAACTCAGAAACTGACACCTATAATCCTTAAAGTGTCTTCAGTTTCTTAGTATAAATTCAGTACAATACTCTTTCCAACATTAAATGTACAATATAGTTTATTACAATAAATTGGTTATGTTTTTCTTTGGTGACTTTCCAGATACACTGAAAACCTCTCATACTGAGGTCATTTCTTTTGTAATGAACAACATCACTAGAAACTATGACTACATACAGAAATCAACTGAGCATATACTACTTCATCCTAAAATATGCTTCAGTATTTCTGCAGTCACCGAACTCCATGGCAAAACTTACCTTGATTTAGTTTGGAACAAAACCACATGAATAATCTGAATTTAGTATAAACGCATCCCACTCTTAAAGAATTACTGAGAAAAAAAAAGAAAGAAATTGGCTTACCATGAAGAATAATAAGTGCAAGCAATGTAAACTGGAAGATAAAACTAGATGGCATTTCAGAAATTATTTTTGTTCATTTCATATATACCATTACATGAACTTTTTTGAGGAAACCTCTACATCCCAATAACTTTAATCCTTACTGAGTGATGTGTCTTGAAGATTGTGAACATGAAGAAATGCTTAAAGATTGCTTCTAGTTTTCAATCGCTTCCTTACTGACTCAGAGCTAGAATGTCTCACAAAAGGACAGTGGATATTTTAGAAGGGAAACATTGTGGCTTGAACCACTGTGGTAGACCATCGCTAGGTAAGAACTCGTGAATATACTTCCTCGTTTTCCACTTCATAGCTGCTACAGTAGCAAACAGAGGTCAGCATGGCATAGGACATTTCACAGAATAATACTGAGGAAATAAGGTTTTTCTCATCCTTATTGTTAGAGCATTTGTCCAGAACAAAGATGGAGCTGAAGTAGGTCTGTGCATGCATGTTTGTGTTGTCAGTAGTAGTATTTATATTTCCATAGTTCCTAGGAGCCAAGTCATGAACCAGGACCTTACTGAACTAGGTACTGTCTGAACACAGAAATAAATAACAGAATTTGCTCCAAAGACTGTACAATGTAGATATAGGATGAAAGACAACAGATGCTTACAGACAGGCAGAGAAGTACAAGGAGATCATGAGACAATATTAGTCAAGCATGACAGGCAGTCCTAAACTGCTTCTTTATTTCTAGTGGTAAGAGGCTTGTTGGTTTTAGAAACACGTGTCCCGGGCATGTCTACACTAAAGAACTGTGCTACAGCTAACTGAACCAGAGCGACTATACCTGTGCAAATAACAATAGTGTACATTAGGTATTCCATTTGGGCTGAGTTGTGCCCTGCATATATACATGGTGTTCTAAACAAATACTGTGACTGCTTTGCTTTCCGAGTACCTAACCCAGAGTTCCCAGCACAATGCCCTCATCTTTGGCTTGTGCAAGATTTGGAAAGGCCTTTGGGGAGCCCAAGGAAATTGGAAATTATGCCATTCTGCAACATAGTCTCAAACTGGAGGGCAAGATGAATTGTCAGTGTTCCCTCTTCTACAGAGAAAGAATTTTCTGCTGAAAACTGATTTACCCACATAAGAAGCTGTCCACCAGTGGTGGTGGAGAGTATTTTAGCAATACATACACAGTCAGCAATTCATGGAATTTCTGCTGCAGGTCTCTGATAGAGGATCTTTCCACATTACCATGGTCACGCAGTGTGTGCATTATTTCAAGAAAAAAAATTCACTGACTAGAGCACCACTTCTGAGTCAGAACCACGACCACAGTTTGGTGGAGCAATATAAAAAAATTGCAGAATAAGGAAACAAAACTCCTCTGTGTTTGCTGAAGATCAGGAAGGTAGTTCAGAAATGTGGGAACCCTTTTTTTTTTGATTGGGGGAAGTATTTTAACTCTCCACAAAAACTGAGTTCATTAAATGACCTTTTCAGACCATTTTTTCAGCTCCTCTGTGTTTGCCCCATCTCACCATCAAGTACTTGAATCAGGAAAGGTACCACTCAATTATTATGCCAGTCATGGCTAATTCCTGAGTATTTACATTGGATGGCACTGGCCCAGCAAAGTACATGATACCAGAATTTTGAAAGCTCTGAATTTTTCAGAAGTGGAAAAGTGGCGCAAAGTTCCCCCCAAACATGTTACAGAGATATTAATAGGTTCTCTATCCTCACCTTGATACTCTGAGCCCTTCTGTACCAATGGCTCCCCAGCTATAGCTAATAAAACAAAACTAGACAGACAGCAGATCAACTACAAACTCAGCGCATGAGGCAGTGGAGGTGGGGTGTGCTTAGGGAGGCTTACAGCAAGTTGAAGATGTCTGTTGACTTGCAGTCACAGCTCAATCCACAACATGGGTATTAATACCTGCTTATTGTACTCTACCCATTGTGAAAACAAGAGTGGAGTATCTAACAGACAGTGAACTGAGGCCTTAGGCCTTGCTGCAATTAGGCTGCTACACAGGTAATCAGTACCACTAGCTACTGTCAGAAATGCCTCCACAAGATATGTGAACCTCATCAACGAGGTTTTGTGCATCTCTCTTGCTAGTGCAGGGGGATGTGTAAGGATGAATAAGCTGAGGCTTGAAAATGCTTGGTTATAATTTGCTATTACTGTTATCCGTGGTGGTGGTGGGTTTGACCATACTGATAGTTTTGCTGGTATCTTTAACATTTTATATTTGTGAGGTTATGTGAATCTGTGTGGGGAGATTATGGAATACTGAAGCAGTGACACTCTGAAGGTTAATAAAGGTATGCTTAGTAAACTCAAAGGAAATAGATAAATACTGTAAACAAACTTTTTTAGTACATAAGGACTCAAGCTAGGTGCAATAAGTAACCAATGAGAACAAAAAACAGGCCTGCATACACATACACAACAAAACATAATGTAGGGACTATAAAAAGGAATAGCTGATCTCTGGATACTCCAAATAACAGTTCAGCTGAGACTGAATCTCCTCACAGTACCAGTTATTTACAAATACTCTGATGTCTGCCTTAGGCCAGTTCTCAGCAACCCCTTGTAATGATGACTTCTCAGAAATGCTCCAAAAGCAACTTGGTAATTAAGCAATAGCAAAGAAATGGGTGCTGGTAAAAAAGGCATGCACTGGGATTTCAGATGTGTGCAGGTGAGAAGTTAATAGAAATCTTGACTCCTGGTCAGTAGACTACAGAAACCCAAGGTCACCTAAGCAGTGCCTGGTGCACTGGGGTTCTTAGGGTTGCCAGATGGTTTAACAAAAAATACCAACACACCCTCCCAAAAAAAAAACACTGGGAAAAAATTCTGCTGAGAAAAAAAAAGGGGGGGAGACCAAAGATGTTGAGCAAAAAAAAAGGAAAAAAGGACCCTAAGAGTTGTTAAGCAAAAAAGAAACCCCAGACCCCCAAAACAGCCAAAACAAAAAAGTAGTCAATAAATGGTCTTCTGTTGATATGCATTTTAGTAGTTAAATTCCTGGTCTGTCATTGATCATTAAAAGTGCTGTCATATAGGTGGAAATTGGGTAAATATTGCGTTTTATTAATATCAGCAGAACTGACTTAAATGAGGCCTGTGTGTTGTGTAGTCTTGCCTTAATCTTTGTATTCATGCCCTTCAGTGTAAAAGTAGCTATTTGCATATATTTGCATATATATTTGCATGTCTATGCACCACACTTAAGTTGAGGCCCTCGGCAAGTGCTGTGTGTATCATCGTGGCCCCTGAGGCTTCCGAAGTTGAGTAACCCTGCTCTACTGCATGAGCTAAAAGGCAACTGGTGCTCAGCTAAGGCTGTAAAGTAGACTTCACTCTCCCTTGTCAGTGGTTTCAGTGCCTCTGAGTTACACATGGATGGAGCTGTTACACCAACGCTTGCTTACAGTGGGACTGCACAAGTGAAGAATGACCAGGTAATTCTGAGCCTTGCTCAGAGAAAGTTCAATCCAAACAGTGGTGCAATCATCTGGGCAGAGACAGGCCCACTGATGGGGCAGGGCAAAGAGGACAGCTGCCCCGGAGGCTGGCGATTCAAAAGGGCATGGGGCTACCGGCCACCCTCACTGACTTGAAGAAGGGATTTTATTCGGAATAGGGATATAGAACACCATTTGAGATATTTCCAGTCAGCATACTAAAGTGCCAGCAAGTGTCTGGCAAATTTTCATGTCTGTTTTGTAATGTAATAAAGCAGCATTAGTGTGGCTGGAACTTTACTGACATATAAGAAGATAAGGTCGCTTTTCTAAGAAACTTACAGTGCTAGGCCCTAATACTGCAAATTGTTCCATAATGGAGGATTTTCTGCACAGAGTCACCCTGGACTCAATGGGAAACCACAGCCAGATTTTGTAATTTAGAGCAACCCCTAGAATCTTGTCAGAGGAGTAAATCTTGCTGATGTTTACCTTTATGATTTCTGATTAGAAGGGTTTCCACAGTATACCAAGGTGAATTGTTATATTCCACGTCTTTCTTAGCATCTCTGTGTGAGATGATTCCAAATACTCTGGATCTGCATACAAATTAAACCTGCTCCAAGCACTGGTCACATCATTATTTTGCAGTTTTTCTCAGAATGGACAAACCATTGATCTCTTGCATATGCAATCAACTTGGCATATGTCATTGTTGTAACTGCACATGTAAATTAGACATACAATTTACCTTCAATTTTTTAAATCCACATTCATCAAACCTGCAATGATATCCCAGGCCATTGTCAATTATCATGTGTTATCCAGCAGTAAACATAAGGAAATTATTGTATTAACATAGCTCAATTCCTGTATCTACTGCTGTTACGCTTCTATGCTACAATTTGCTATCATCTGACTTTCTGAGGGAGGAAACAGAGAGAGGCTGCCCTCTTCTGTATACAAATGCACAACTACTAAGACATTAAAATGTTTGATTCTAAACCACCTACCTCTTCTAATGCACGAGAATATTTCTTTAAGTAAAAAACTTTATTAAAACTTAAAACGGAGTTAATTATAAGCTGTATAAAAGTATTGCTAAATGCTTCCCTGTGAGCTGTAATCCATCGTACACACAAGTGATCTCTTCTTCATAGCTACATGTCTTCAATTTCAAGGCCTTTTACAACCTATCATCTCTCATTCAGCATCAAAAAGTTGATTCCTGCCTCTTATTAGCCCATGGTAATCAGTCTCTATCACCCACTTGTTAAATTTTCAAGCAGCTTTGTGCTTTCACCCACGATGTCTCAGACACTTGACAGACGCTCCCCATAAACAGCCTCAAAACTAATTCATTTATCCTTCTCCAAAACTCTCTTTAACACTCTCCTTTCCCATTAGGTCCACAAAGAACTTTGACTACAGTCAGGGTCCTGGTGCACTGACACCACTGCCTATCAGGATGGCCAATATTGTCTCATAGCATCCTTATACGCCCCCATCCACCTGTATTCATCTGTTGCCTCTTGTCTAATATACAGATTGTAAACTCGATTTGTTTCAGTTTTGTACAGCGCCTTGCCACAATGGAGTCCTGGTCCACAACTGGGGCTCCTAGAAGCAACGTTAATACAAAAATAATAATGCGAACAACAGCGATATTAGCGACGCACTTTCCTGCTCCTCCCATACTGCTCAAGTTGCTTAGCTCACCCCAACCTCCCTGATTCCCAACTGTTGTTTCTGCCTGATTGTTCCTCACAGCTCAGGAGCACTCCAGTTGATATGACTCCTTGATACCCACCCTGCTGTTTGCAATCCTTGCCTTCCAATGGCCATGAACCCCTTGTCTTGCTCCTGCTCTTCAGCGTCCCTTCTCATTTGCCACTGCTTAGGCTCTCCTCCACCAAAGCTCAGGAGCCTACACTCAGGGTTGCCAGGTGTCCGGTTTTGAACTAGACCATCCGGTATTTGAGCGTTCTGTCCGGGAAACAAATTGAAAAAATACCAGACATATAAACGTCCAGCATTTTCTAATTAAGTAAGTTTTATTATTATCATGAGTATCAGTACGTAGTTGTGTACTGCCTGGCTGGTAGACACGCTCACACTGAGTAAGCGTGTCTACCAGCCAGGCAGTACGCAACTACACAGTAGAGAGGAGGGGGGCAGGGCCAGGGTCGGATGGAATCCCCGGGGCCAGACTCACCCGTGTGCCCCGCCAGGACCGTGTGCAGGACGGGCAGCACCCTGGGATCTGCGTGCGCCCAGGCCAGCCCCACTTCCCACCGGCTGATTTACCCCCCCACTCCCCCTCCGTCTAGCCCTACTCCCCCCGACCCCCTCCCTGTCAGCCCGCTCCCCACTGACTGGTTCCCCCCCCGATCCCCCGGCCAGCCCCGCTCCCCCCGACCCCCCTCCCGGCCAGCCCTGCTTCCCACCGGCCAGTTCCCCCCCGGCCAGCCCCGCTCCCCCCAACCTCCTCCTGGCCAGCTCCTCTCCCCTCCTGGCCGGTCCCACCCCTCCCATCTGAGATCAAGTGTGTCCAGTATTTTTTTGAAACATCTGGTAACCCTACCCACACTCCCACCTCCCAGCTATAACTAGCCACATAGCTCTTGCTGTCACTACAAAAAAAGTCAAGGGATGAGGATGCTTAAACTGTAACAACTCATACAAGGGGTAAAGACGTACCATCTTCATGTTTATAGTAAATAGTATTAAATGACACTAATAAATATAGTCAACAATGCAGTATGTGAACTATTACTGCAGTGTATACTCCTGAAAGTAATCAGAACAGTAAAAATATTATTAGAGAAGATCACTGTCTTGGTAAAACAGTAAGAGATTAGGTTAGGTTATTATACCTAAGCATTTAGCTACTATGCCTAAGCAGTATGAAACATCATGAATACATACACTACAGTATGTTACAGTAACTTACAACGTACTAACTTCTCAGAATCACATTATAAAGACAGCTTCTCCAGTGGACTGGGTGCTCTTTCTCATCATCATTGCTAGTTAAGAGTTACATTTTTAACTTCAAACTGTGACCTGTAGCATTAGTTACATACCCAAAATACACAGAGAGTGAGGAAAACACTTTTACTGCAGAAAAAAATCTGGGACAAACCGCACATGGCAGCAGACATTCAAGGGACATACACATATCATACACAAAGAAGACAGCAAAGAAGACTGTAACTGAGGCTAAACAATAAAGCTCCTTAGTGTAGAATTTATACTCATTTTGCATTTCACTGAATGCGACGTTGATGCAAACCAAACCTTTTTTTCTGATCAACTTAGACCCAACTTACAACTCACAATTGGTGTTATCAGCAAAGTTGGCCCAAAGACTTTCATGAATGCATCACCCTGCTCATTTCCCTTACCTAGTTTCTTATTGTACCCAAGTCCACCACTAATAAAGCCAACCCCAACATCCTGCTCATCTGTGTCTCCCAACACAATTTTTTCCAGGCCTTTTCCTGAATTGCCTTATTAGGCCTATCCCGCCTTCAAAACCTTCCTCAAAACATTCTTCTACCATGATGCCCAAAGTAAAGGAGTCATCCCAGATACAGAGATGATGGAGTAATTTTTATAGTGCAAGTGCAAAGAGCCATTGAATCACTTCAAGTTAGGGCGTGCAGAAGCATCTCAAGTACTAGCCCGTTTGCATAGATATGCTTCATATATAAGAAATGTTAATAACACAAGCACAGATATCCTTGCTGGACCGGACTGAGGAACTGTGTAAGCTCACTGCCATGATCCCTCCCCGGTTGTATCAGGTGTGGGGAGAGAAGGGCTGATGCCTGCCCTGCGGCACACACCAGAGTGCTGGGGGGAAGTTGGGCACAGGGCAGTGCCACGATGTGCTACAGGGCCACCCCTGACACGGCTGATCAGCCCCTGACCAATGACACTATGCATGCGCAGCCCCCAAGACCTCCAGCTCCACTGGTCCAGCATCAACCAGAGGTCTCAATGCACATTCATTGCTCACTTCCTCCCCACCTCTCCTCCAGCGCCCCACTGGGGACACATTTCTCGCTCTCTATTGGCCAAGTTACTGCTCCTTCTTCCAAGTGTGTCACAATTCTCTAGCTGTGCAGGATGCTGGGAAGGGGAAAGGATTCTGGGTATTGTAGTCCTGTGGGCTGGGCAGGAAAAGGGAAGAAAGAAGCAGGCAGTGACTAGAGACTCCATTTCCCAGGGTGCTCAGAGAACAGGGGTAGAGTGAGGGTGATGGAAAGGCAGTGGCTGAAGGTTTGGGGCGGGAGGCTGCTATCCCACATGGTTACTAGTGGAGGCTGTGGCACCTAGTGGCATGTGTGGTGCTGCCTGAGCGCTGCCCCCAAGCTGTCCGCGCACTGCAGCGGGCTTCTGCACTCAGCATGCCCCAAGCCACAGGCAGCACCATACTTTCCATCCTTGTTTCAGAGGTCTGGCTTAGTTGACTATCCCTGGCCACTATCATGGTAGTGACTGGGGCACAGGGCCGGCCCACAACATTTTGGCCCCTGAGGTGGGGAGCTCAAATGACGCCCCCGTACCCTCTCCTTGGGCCAAAACTTTGAAAGGTCTCAGTTCTGCCTTCTTCCTGTTCTACTCCTCTCATGGCACTCCATCATCTATGTTCTTCTAGAGCAGAGAGAATACATATGCACCAGTTACAGACACAATTTTCTACACTCTGGATCCTAGTGGCGCCCCCCCACAGTCTGGCATTTGAGGCGGCCGCCTCAGTTTGCCTCATGGTAAGGCCAGCCCTGCTGGAGCAAGAGGCACTGGCTCCTCTACCAGGTATGGGATAATTGCTATAGGTTCCAACACCATAAAAGGGGCTGACGGAACATTCCCCATCCCTGTTTTCCTTTTAACTTTGTAGAGCCTTTCTAGATCTTGATTTCCTTTTATTTTGCCACCCTCGTCACTTTCGCTATCTGAGAAACTGAGTTCTTTTGGTAGAGGGTCTTTTTGCAGAGCCCTCAATGTTCCCTTTGTAAGAGTAAGCTTAGCTCAAAACCACTCTTCTCACTTGTGACCGTTGGTATGACTAGCTACCTCACCCAGGCCCGCCTGCATGGTCTGAATGGGCTTGCATCTCCTCTAACTGAGTAGTCAAGGTTGTCACTTCCCCTTCTTTCTCAGACAAGTGGTCAGTAAGATCCTGAATCTGAACCCCCCTCCTTCTTACTTGGTTGGCAACTGCTGACACCTCCTCTTGGAGTGTCTCTATTTTTAAAGATAACGGAACCACTTCAGCCTCTTTGGCAACAATTTGGCCTTGAGCCTCTGCAGCATGGCGGTCCTGCTTAGTAATAACCTTCAGCAGCTCCTCAGTCACTAGAGAAAGCCAAACAACAAAGCCTGCTTTTGCTCTTTATGAGAGGGCTTCCATCATCCTCCCATACGCCCTGCCCAGAATCTTTGGAAGGTGTCCCAAGCTTCCCTTTCTTAAAAGGCTCCCACCCACAGGGATCTAATACCCTGGGCAGTTCCCCATTGGATGACCGGTCCGACCTTAGGCAACTCACCTACGCACTCATGGTAGAGCTTAGTACCAGAGTGAGTCCAGCTACTGTGAGATGCTACAGTCATCCCTTCAAGCAAGTCTCAGAGGGGTAGCTGTAACTTTAGTTTATTGTCCTTTTTCTTCTGTAGGGAAGTGAAGTGAGCGTTATAAGTGGCTTGCTTGGTTTTTATAAAATCCAGCCACAAAGATGTTTGTGTAGAAGCTTGGTGGCCTCCTGTAGTTAGGACAGACTCACAAGCGAGAGCAGTTTCATGCTTCTCAGCCTCCTAGATTTGTTTGGTGAAGCAGGAAGTGTCAACTTGCACAAACTATGCATATGGCACTTGGGAGCCCCCCAGGAGATGCAATGCTGGAATTGCTGTTTACAGTGCAGAATTAATTGCCCAAGCTCCCTCAGGTCCACCGCTGTGCTTCCCTTTTCTTGGGACAAGAAAGCCCCTTTCCCAGTACCATGCTCCAACACATGCCCTTCTCCTTCCATAACCCACTGTGGCCCCTGCCTCAAGACACGCCATTCCAGGGAGGCCTTGTTCTGGTTGGCCATTACAGACACACACTTTCCTCTAAGCACTTCCCCTCCTGGACCCTGGTCTAGCTGAAGGGTTGGAATGAGCATGTCCACAATGGTGTGCACCGCACCAGATCTTCTTAGGATCACCCCAATACAGATGTTGAGATGAGCACCCCATGGGGACTCAACAGCTGATCCAGGGCTCCCAGACTGACTAGTGCAGAGGCTCCCCTTCTTGGTACCGCCCACCAGACCGCTCCTCCGTTGCCAGCTCCTGCGGCTTGCCCCAGGTGAGTTCCAATGGCTGTGTACTGCCAGCTTCCCTGCCACGTCTGGCTACTATCCAAGGCTCTCATGCATTGAGGGACTGATAACTCTCTTGTGCACCCAACTCTCAAACAACAATCACTTGCTGAGACCCAGTCTCCACAGCTGAAGGAATAACAGGACAAGTCAGAGGGGAAAGGGAGTACCTACTAATTAAGTAGGGGAGCATGACACTAAAAAAAAAAGTTCCTTACATTTCATAACTCTTGTTTTTGGAGATGCGTTGCTCATGTCCATTTCAATAGGTGTGTGCATGTGCTTGTGGTCTAAAGGACTTGCTCTGGAGTCCAGGGTTATGGATCCCCAGGGATTTGAAAGTCACCCTAACGTCCTTCAGGCAGTGAATGGTGCCATGAGCTCGAACTCACCTGCTGCTAGGAGCAGTACTGGTGGTTCTTCGGAGCCTCCTTATGCAGCACAAAGGGGTCCTGCACTAAGCCCAGCATACTGCTCACTCCCAGGGCTGGTATCAACTCCAGCAAGGACTGAGGACTTAGAGGTGCCCCCATGAGTAGGAGCTTCAGAAGGTGGTCCCTTTCCTTTTTAGTGTGTGGCCTAAAGTGCCTAAATAGGGCACTTACCCATTTGATGGTCCTCACCAAGACACATAAGGCAGGAAGAATGCAGATCTTAGTCATAGGCTTCCTGCAGTCCTCGCACTCCTTAAACCTCTGAGATTGTGGCATGCCCTGGTCAGGGGAACTGTAAAGTAGAGGGGAACCCCCTCCCCAAGCAAACTACTGTAACTAGAAGCGAACTAATCTAACAACTAAATTAACAATGGGTGCTGAAGCGCTTGCAATGCAAGAGGCTAAGAAGCTCCAATGACAGTCACTGGCGGTAAGAAAGAAGTGAAAGGTTGGGGGGTCGGCAGAGTCTTATAGACTGCACCTGAAAGATGTCATGCCAGTGGCTCCACAGCCAGTCTGACAGTTCCACTAAGGGAAAAATTCTCCAACACACACACCTGTCGGAAAGCACATAAGCAATCACTCAAAGAACAACATTGGGTTACATTAGGAGGAGGGGCCTATCGTGGCAGCAGCAACTGTAAGGGATTTTCCCTCCAAACACACTCTGACTAGAAGATTGAAGAGGGGCTTGCAGTTCCCCTTTGTAGAGTCTCCTCTTCAAACCCATCGGTCTAAGCTAGTAGCAAATAAAAAGGCCGCACACACGATGTACAAAACCACAAACATATTTTCCTGACTAGGGAAAGGGTGAAAAGAAAGGAAAACTGGGTACACTCACACAATCAAGCACACAGTTGTTAGGCGAGAGGATGAATTGTTTCAACCTTCTCCTGTTGCTGTCACTGTTGTAGATTGTGGATCAGGATACCACCTCCGGAGTGACAGCAACTGATGATGGAACAATTCCTGAACAACAGGCAAGAGTCCCTAATTAAACTCCCACCGTAGCCCCTTTACACCATCCCGAGCGTAAGTATGTCCCATCTAACCAGATAGGGATCTGTTCATCGAGGGATGCTGCCACTAAAATAACAAACCCCAAGATGTTACTTGATCACAAGAGTCAGCTGTTGCCACAGGCTTGCAACTAATGAACTCAACGGAGAAAGCAATGGTCATGTCCTTCTCTTTCTCTTTTCTCTCTCTCCCTTCCTTCCTGCTGAGGAAAAAGTCCCTCAAAGAGTCAGAAAACCTCTATTTAACAGATCCTGGTTGCTTAGCAACTCCGGCCACCTGCCTCCTGCTCTTTTCCAGCTAGGATAACAGGAATCTGAACAAAGATGGAGGATCTGTGGTCCTTTTGACCCAACAGAGAAAGAAAATGGCAAACGTAATTAACTTAATAAACTGGTTACTCATAAATTGCTTGGAAGTGCCTTATTTGAACCCAGAAGGTGGTTCCGAACACCTGGGAGAACTGATGACCAAGATTACCTCACTCTCCACCCATCAATAGGTTTTGCATAAGGTTTGGGGTTCATTCTAAACTTTCCCTCTGCTCTTGTGGAAAAACATAGCCTCAAAGATGGATGCCAGCATCAGGTGACATAGCAGCATGTTTTCGTAGCCCCTCTTCCCAAGCTTACAGGAAAAACAAATGTATTTATAGATCATTGTCCTGCATAATGGGACATTATATTCCTTGAGTACTACTAATGGCCCTCGCTTAGCATGAGTAACAATTTCTTTCCTTTTTTTTCTTTTTTCCTCCTCCCCTCTCCCTTCTCTGTGCTATTTATTTGAAAACTGGACCGATCCCTTAAACTCCATTCATCTGAAGAAGTGGGTTGTACCCATGAAAGCTCATCATACCATTTATATTTTTGTTAGTCTTTAAGGTGCTGCAAGACAATTCGTTGTTTTTTAACACAGGTTTGTACTTCATATTTCTAACTTCAAATGCAGGAATGCATACAAATGGGATACTCATATTCAGTAGATTACAACCTTTCCATGAAGTATCTCATATAAAGCATATTCTGGTTATGTTATATTCATAAACACATTCCCATAAAGAATATGGAATGGTCTATCACACCAGGCTTGAGGTCAGCCCCAGTTGCCGGCAACACAGGGTGAGGGGAGGAGGCCCTGCCTAGGGCCATATGGACTTGGGGAGGGGGCTCAGCCTCAACCCCAGCTGTGGCCAGCTTGGGCTCAAACCCAGATGGGAGGGGGTGAGCCCAGGAGGCATAGGGAGGGAAGTTTCGGTGAGCCATAAAGGGGGGATGGCTTAGACGGCCATGGGCAGTAAGTGAATAGCTGGCTCCAGGAGGCTAGCCCCCCAGCTCCACTTTTTTTGTCCAAGGCCCCACCCCTTCCATGGCCATTAGAGCCCACCCACTCCCCATTTTAGCCACTGGCCCCTGTCCCGCACCCCCAGATCCCTCCATTGTGATCAGCGACTGGCCCCTGCTGAAGGCTAGCATGCCTCCACCCGGGAGTGCCCAGCTGTGAGCAGTGCAGCCCAGCCTTCCCAGCATCAGGTGGCTACGTAGCCCCAGCCCTCCTGGCCCTGAAGCACAGGGGGCTGAGTAGCACGGGCTGCCACAGACTATTTTACTTGAAAAAATGCGGTCACTTGGGAGCAGGTGTCAAGATCTCTTCTTCTCTGCTGGAGCTGGGATGAGAACCACCTCTTTTTCCAGTCTCTCCCCGTCCTTCCGCCCGCCCTCTGCTAGCGACTTGCATTAGTGCACCTCACCAGATGTAGTTCTCCAGCACAGCTGATGCCACTGGCTCACCCAAAGGCTCTGCGATTCGTGTGCGCTAAAAAGTTAACACATTGTGGTGTGCATTAATCGCACATGTTAATGGCAGTTAATTGACGGTCCTAAAAACAACCAAAAACAACCGCTACCCTGCAAGCTAACTACTTAAAACCTTGTGGCAGTACAACAATTTGAATGATGCACATGAACAATATGTCATAACACCCTAACTCAAAGTACCTCATAACTGAAGCACTTTTCATAGCACTAGTTTTTGTACTCTTACTTTTCAAATGTGTAAATGATTGATAGAAATTTAAAATTAAGTAGAATTTCAATTACCTCAGGTTTATAATAAGGAGGTCAAAATATATTGTTCAAAATCTTGTAGCAGTAAAATCAAAACTAAAAATGAAATAAGATGACCCGTGTTCTTTTCGCAACTCCAAATTCAGAATAATAGTTGAAACCCCTGTCATTGCTCCCAATTTACAACAATGCTAAGGAGAACAGAATTTTCCCCTTGGTGTTTATTAGTTCCACTGGAAACTTCCACTAGAAACTGTGCTTGAGACAGCTATCGATAGAGATTCTCAGGTAAAACACCTCCCTACGTGGCACACTATACTGAAGAGTTCATTTTTATTGTAAGTATTAAATTACCTAATTACTAGACTTACTTGATGATATTTCTTTGTAAAAACTGGGTAAAATAGAGATTGGAACAAACATCTCCCACTAACATTAGACCTTTGTGTATGATCAATTGCAATGAATTAACTATGGTAAAAGGACCATTTGTCTAGAGAACATCCACAACAGAATCCTTTCATTTGGAGTTGGGGGGAGGGGGGCAATCCATTTTACAAGACAGTAACTAGATACAGAATTGAACTAGGGCAGTGGTCCCCAACGTGGTGCCCGCGGGCGCCATGGCGCCCACCGGGCCATTTCTGTGCGCCCGCCGAGCGATCGGGGCTGGCCCCGCCCCTGCCCCCAAGCGCATGGCACAGGGGCAGCACCAGTCCCGGGCGCACAGCACATGGGCGGCCCTGCCCCCGGGCACGTGGTGCATGGGCTGTGCCGGCCCCGGGCGTGTGGCATATGGGCGTTCCCGCCCCTGGGCACGCAGCACAGGAGCAGCGCCGGCCCCAGGCATGTGGCACATGGGCGCTGCCAGCTCCTGGGAGCACGGCACAGGAGCGGCACTGGCTCCGGCCATGCAGCGCATGGGCTGTTCCGGCCCCGGGCGCGCGGCATATGGGAGACCCTGCCCCTGGGCACGTGGTACAGGAGCGGCGCCGGCCCCGGGAATGCAGTGCATAGGTGGCGCCGGCACCGGGCACACGGCGTATGGGTGGCTCTGCCCTCGGGCGCGTGCGCAGCTCCGCCCCCGGGCACGTGTGCAGACCCACCCACGGGTGCCCGGCACGTGAGTGGCCCTGCCCCTGGGCATCCGGCAGCCCCAAAAGGTTGGGGACCACTGAACTAGGTGATATATCTTTTAACATATTATATCACAAGTTGTTATAATCCAAAACTTGTGTATAGGTAAGTGAAGGGGCATTCTGAAGGTATCTCTTGTTCTTTTTGTTGAAACACTGGAGATTAAACTTGAAGCTGAGGGGATCTGAAAAGAAACCCCTCTGGGTCATTCACCACACCACTGTCTTGCAACTGAGCATCATTTACCTTCTCTGATCTTTTTTTTACTTTGGTTTCTGTAGGGCACTATACTAGCCATTTTAGGAATAATGCTCCATCATGCCAGTAAAAGCACTGGGGTCTAGTGATTGCATGGTAGACAGCAATATACTTCAATTGTGAAAGGTTAGAAAAACTTCTCAAAAATATGATGAACTCACCAAAGGTGACATGGATATGTTTGGCAAACGAGAGTCATAGCATTAGATAAAACACATGGCTGGGGTGGAGGAAAGGGTGCTTGCAATTTGCAGCCTAGAGGATAAAGAAGCCAAAGGTCCAAGGACCAGAAATCAAACTCCAACTCCCAGGAATGCTCAGCAAAGTAGCAGCCTGGGTAATGGAAGGCCAAGGTTTTGACCAGGAGAAGCAGGGCACAGAGCAGTGTATGCGAGTGAGGCAGAGGAACACCTCCAAGGGCTGCTGCCATCAGAGAAGCCGCTGTAAGGATAAGGCTTTTTTCTGTAGCCATCTTGGAAGGCCTAAAGCCAGATTGAAAGAACAGCAGCCGTTAGCTGAAAAAATCAGGAAGTCACATATATTGCATGTAAATTGCATTAAAATAGTGTAATACGAGGACATTAAGGAGCCCTTGTCCTAATGCCACCCAATATCACCAGATGAAGAAACAGATCTCAAGGTGATTAAAGAAAAATTAGTCTGACAACATGTTGTCTGGCAAGAAATTATTTATCAATAGTTGGAGCTGTGAAATCCTCATTCTGTTATGGTCCCCATTTTCCTATTGTTTGTCTGTAAGATCTCTGACTGGTTTTAATTTTTTCTGTCTGTTGTATACATAATTTTGCTAGGTGTAAATCAGTTGAGGCGATGGGATATAATTGGTTAGGGAATTATGTTACAATATGTTAGGACTGATTAGTAAAATTTTACTAAATTAATTGGTTATGGTATATCTAAGCAGGACTCAACTTGCACGACATAAAATGGGGCCTAAGAAGGAGACGAGCACGAAAGGAAAAGAAGGAGCAGAAAGAATAAGAAGGAAAGATGTGGAAGAAGAACTCACCTCCAAGTTACAGCCTAAGATGAGAGTTGACAAGAATCCTCTGCACAAAGATGATATACTGCAACCAGAATCCAGATGAGACTGATCTTGCCTGTCCAACAGGGGAAGTTTGCCTGCCTTGATCAGGATTGGTGAGCATGGCACTGTATGTTTAGCATATGTATTCTGCTTGCTTGGCAATTGCTAACAGAGAGTAAGGATATTACTGTGTAAGGTTCTTTCTCTGGTAAAAGATCCTGCAGACCCGCAGGAAGTTACGCCCTGAGCCTTAGGAATTGGATAAAGATGGGTATTTAATTTAACAGAGTTACACCTTGAGCCCTAGGGACAGGGTAAAAATGTGCATCCATAGAGTGTGGGAGTTGTGCACCCCATCATAGGAGTGACAGAGAATTGTGTGCAGGTAACACTGCTAATATCTTATTGGAGGCGTTATAGGACTCTTGCACACACGTGTACAGAGCTGCAAGTTTGGCTTAAAGGGCCAGTGCTCATTTCCTGCAGAGGTGAGAGCTGGAGACTACCTTGGGGGCTCATTCAGAGGCTATAAAGGGAGTCCTTTACCAGTAAGAGAGACACCAATAACTCCATTTGCAAACTTTGTAAAATTATAATGTGGTACAAAAGTGAGGGGGAGGGTGTGTGACACCTGCCTGGTCTAGATGGTGCCCTTGTTATGTAAGCACTGTCGTAAAACAAGATAACTGATTAACATGAGCAGTATCAGGGGTTGAATCCACCATCAAAGACCAGTATTTTGCCTGTTTGACTTGGAATTCATTGTAACTAAAAATCTTACGTCCCATTAGCTCAATTAATTCATTATATTTTAAAGAAACAGGATGGGTGACCTTACCCTTTGTTTCCATAGTGTTTAATAGGGTTAAAAAAAAGATTCAATTCAGTGATGACATCAAGAATACCTAGAAAAATCTCCATTCTGGGGAGAGCTGGTAAGTTCCTCCTTTCCTATAAATGCTAAACCACATTCAGCAAGAAATGTACGGAATATCACAGTACACCTTAAAAATTCATTCAGCTAGGCAGTCCATCTCCCTGTCAACATGATTTCTGCCTGACAAAAGGGCTAGCTATGCAACCAGGCTAATCATGCAACCGTGGCATCAGGATGTTCTACACTGTTTTCATGATAACACCTTGTCTTTTCAGTTGGAAAAGTCTGAGGTTACAAAAGGTGCTAAGATTATTAGGTGAGGAAAAGAGTTTGCACATGAAACAGAATACTGTTCCTGTGAATTTAGAATACATCCGCCCATGCCTCTGACAATGCTCTCCAATGGGTAATTTTTATACAAAAAGATCAGAAGAGAGACAGAGAAACCTTGTCTGACATTTATACTGCTGCTCAGAAGCTAAGAATTTGTTTTTGTGATTCTGAAGATAGAGCAGACCTTTCTCAATACAATGGGTGTGAAACTCCTCTGCTATCAAAAAAGGCCATTGAACTGGATATTGTTCAACACTAATGGCAACATTATTCTCTTTATTCCATACTTTCTCTGTGCCTTCTGTACGGTTTTAGGAAAAATTGGGCTTTTTTTTTATTATCACTTTTGTCCTGGATTTCAAAAACACTTGCCTTTTCTTCTGCCTTCTCCCGAGGGAACAAGTTCATATGTATATACCTTCCCTTTGATCATCATTTCTGAGAATGACTGTCCAGCTTCTTTGGAAGATAATTCTGAAGTGGTACTAGCAAAGAAATAGCAAGTTTTGGTAATTTGCTCCCAGCCAGCAGCAGCAGCAGCGGGACTCTTGGGAACCCTCCCCTCCCCCCAGCAGCAGCAGTGGGAATCTGGGCTACCTCCGGCAGCAGCAGGGCCCCAGGGCACTGCCTTCTGCCTGGAGAAGCAGCAATGGGATGGCCTCCAGCCACCCCCCACTTCAGAGCAGCAATGGAGAGGGAAGACCCTAGGTTGCTCCACCAGCAGCATCATTGGAGGAGCCCAGAGCACCTCCTCCACCGAGAAGCTGCAGTGTCCCTTGGAACATCCTCCCTAGCACATAAGATTTTGTTAGTGGTTTAGTTAGCAAGTCATGAACAAGTCCCAGGCAATAAACAAGAAGTCACAGCCCCAGACCTGTCCATACCTTACTAAAACTACCCACAAGTATATCATAGCCTTAGTGAGGGGGGAAACATGGGCTCACAGAGGCTATTCCCTGGCCCAGTCCAGCCTGGCTGGGGCCCCTCCCACCACCCTTCTCCTGCTGAAGCCAAGAGGCTTCATTAACTGTTTCTTAATAGCTTCCTTTCCCACAGATGGACCAACATCAATGATCTAGGTTGAGATATCCACAGGATAGTAAAAGGGTAATTTTAATGAGGTCGAATAATCCTCCATGTCCCACTTCCTCGCTTTCCAGTTATGTTCACTCTGCCTTCACTCCAACAGTGAAGACTTGCTCTTCACTCCCTTTATCACACTCATCTACTTGTATTATATGTACATCCCATGGTACCTGTAACCTCAACTGACTTTTATAAATAATTTCTACCTTTGATTTGCAATGGATCTTTATTCTACTAACCCCTCCTCGTAGGTCGATAATCAGAAACGGAGTTTGTGTTAGGTTAACAAGGTTATGATTCCATTGTATGAGTATGAGTATTGTCTTTGAATTTTGCTTACTCCATGTAGGGTCATAGCATGCTATAACAGCACATCAAGAATTCCTATTTGAGTATATAGTTAAATGTTCTGATTGTGCCATTATATTGGGTCCCTCAATCACTGCACATTGTCACTGTCCTGTTCTTATTACCCTTCCGGTAGCATCACAATCATACCTTGACAGTTTTGGTGAAATATGGTAATCAAGATGTGCCATTAAGTGCCCTCATCTGTAGGAGCCACATGTATTTATGAACATCATAGTGGGTTGTAATCTGCTACTTTTTCTCTACACTTTGTTCTATAGGTCCCATTATAAAATTGTTATGGCTCTAAGCTTATCATCTTTTGGAATTGTGAAATCACACCCCTGAATACTTTCAACTATAGTTGTGGTCTGTGTTCCTGCTAAGATTTTCCATCCTTGAACGGGTTGAATTTTCTTTTGAGTGGGTTGAAATTGTAATTACTTGATCCACCAAACTTCAGCTATGGTTAAGGCCGTGCTATTTCATGTAGGGATTGCCTCTACCCACTTAGTATTGTCTGGCTTTAATTGATCTTTTCACTGATCTCCTTTTGCAGACTTTGCTAGAGCACCAAAAAAGCAGTTTGCAAGCTGGCCCAAGGACCTACTATTCTCTGGTGTCCTAATGGTCCCTTCACTTTTTTAGCATCCACATTGTTGGCAGCACAGGGTAAAAAATTGTTCACATATTATTCTGTACTAGAAGATTTTCCTGGCATTTCTCAGGTCCTGCCAGGCAGAGGTGTGGGTGGTGCAGGAGTCAGGGCAGAGGGTGGGAAGGTCTCACGGTGGGGAGGGTGGCTGGCAGATGCTCCCCGGGGCTGGCCCATGGTGGTAGGGGCTGCGTTGCTCAGCCGGTGGTTTCTCTGTGCTGAAGCAGGGTGCTTCAGGCTGGGAAATGGGTAGCAGAGTGAAGCAAAGCAGTCTGCCAGGTAGCTCCAGCCCCCACCATTCCAGGAGGGCAGGTGGGACTAACCCTTGCTGACACCCCATGTCACACCCCAGAGGTCACAAAGTTAAAAGGTATGTTCAGGATCTTTCTGCCTACAGAAAGGGAGAAATCTGGCCTCGCTTCTTTGGATAAAGCAGAAACAGAGAAGGAGCCAGAACATTTCAGGAAAAGGACAGATTTGTGGAAATCCAGACGCCACACTTTTTGGAGAAAATACAAGATAGTCAGGGGCCCCAGCCACAAGGTGAGATACAGATATAGGAATCTGGACCGACTCTTCTTCCAGGCAGATGAGGGACACCTTCTCCCCACCTTTTGAAGTTTAAGTTCAGCTAGCAATGGTGTAGCTAGCTCATGCTACACACCCTCCAGACTAGGTAGTAGAAAAGACCAAAGTTCATAGGAGTCACTATTTTGACCCCCATACTTACAGATGAATGGCTATATCCATCAAATACCATATACATGTAGGGGTCACAAAGTTGAGAGGCATGTTCAAGGTCTTTCTGCTTAAAGAAAAGGAGAAATCTGGCCTTACTTCTCTGAATAAAGTACAAACAGAGAAGGAGTCAGAACATTTCAGAAAAAGGACAGATTTGTGGAAATCCAGACACCACCTTTTTTTGAAGAAAATACAAAATGGTCACAGGCTGATACACAGAAATAGGAATCTGGACCAACCCTTCTTCCAGGCAGGTGACTGACACTTTCTCCCCACCTTTTGAAGTTCAACTAATTATAAAACCCAGCCATTTGATCAACTAAATCTGGGTAACTGCACACTGCACCCTGAGTTTACTTGCTAAAGCAGACTAAACTGGCCATAACTGAAGCATAATATGCAAGCCTTTCTTCCATAACTTCTGCCATAATAAGTAAACTATATTGATGGGGGGAGCTAAAGATTTAAAGTGGAAAACTCATCACTTTTCAGTGTTGACTATCAATAGGAAAGATTCCCAACAGATGGTCATTTTACCAATTGTCATGACCTATAGAGAAATGTTTCCCTGATAAACTAAATACTTCAATCAATATGTTTAATGATGCCCTTTTTAAAGTAGTCATGTTTTCAGTTACCCTCTCCTGAGGCTTCTCTGTATTAGTGCACAGGCTCTTGTGACCTACACACTAGGGATGTAAGTGAGTAGTCAACACCCAATAAGTCTAATCCTAACTTGACTACTCACTTCCCCCCGCTTGCTGCAAGAAGTGGGGGAAACAGGAGCCAATTCCCCCCAGCACCGTCTCTGCAGTGCCACTGCTTCCCCCCCACTCCATCCCCAGAGGCAGCATCAGGGCATAGGGGAGGCGGCCATGAAGCAGCCCCTGTCCGCGGTGGTCTGGGCTGGCCACTGGCAGAAGCTGCTGGATCAGCATGAGCAGGGACTGAGCAAGCCCGGCTCAGTCCTGGCTCACATTGGTCCTGGACAACTGCAGCTCTGCATTTTAAATGTAGTAAGAGCTCTTACTACATTTAAAATGCAGAGCTGCAGCAGTCCCGGCTCCACCTTGCAGTTTACATATAATAGGAGCTGGTGCCCGGCTCCCACTACATTTAAACTGCAGAGCCACAGCAGGGGTAGCTCCTGGCCTGGCATGAGCCAGGACAGAGCGCCTTCCCTTATTGACTAATCTTGTTGTCGATACAAATTATATCGACTACATGATTAGTCAGTTACTCACCTCTTAACATCTGTACTACACACAATACCAGCACTCTAGTCAGCAGCATTATTTCAGAAAATGTGTGGAGGGTAAAGAGCGGCAGAGTTGTGTCAGCATAGAGAAGATTATAAACTGCCATATTGTATCTGGCGAAGTTTTGGAGCCGGAGGGAAAGACTGGAGCAAATATTTACAAAAAGCCTGTGGGGTTGGCAACTGCTCCTGTCGCCTCATGACAAATAACGTCCTGGCTCCAGAGGCAACTGTGGCAGCCATTTTGGATACGCGTGCTAAATGCTGGCAGTTTCTCCTTCAGTTTTTTTATAATATCTCTCTACATATATAAAAAAAACCTTTTCCTGTCATCATATCACTCTGTCATCCCACAGGCTCTGCCCTTGCACAGGCTCCCTGCCTCGGACTCTGTTCGGGGACCAGTAAAGCCACCAGGCAGCCCAGCCTGGGCAGATTCCGCCTCCCAAGGGTCCTGCCCACTCAACCCTGGCCACAGCCTTTCGGTGGCCTGTCCCCCAGCCCAGGGGCTGCTTCAGCTGGTGTGAGGCAGGCTCCCGTGCCCTGGGGCACCACAACTTGCTCCAGAGCTGCTTGCTTGTGCTGCTGTTGTTCTTGGCACTCATGGGCTGCTTGGCCAGCAGGCTCAGGAGCAGCGCCAGGTGCAGGGCAAGACCCTCTGCGTCCCCAGCTTCCCCATCTTCCAATGTGCCCCAAGCCCAGTGCCAAGCCACTTTGGTGAGACCCAAGCCCAGCTCGTCTCCCAAGCCCAGACTGGCTCCTTCTCGCCCAGTCATGCACGGGGCTGCAGCAGTGAGCAGCGCTTCTGCAGGGTGGGCGAGGAGGCACCCAGCAGCACTGACCTGAGCGAGCTGGGCTACTTTTGCCCTGGCGCTGCAGCTTCCCCCTCTCCAAAGCGCCAAATTTCAAAATAAGCTCTTTCAACCTAGACTTGGAATAAGCTACACAATTCGCATAGCGCAAATTGCCTAGCTTATTCTGACAGAAAGGTGCTGTCTAGATGCACCCTCAGTGAAACAACTGCTGACACTGATAATCCTGCTCATTGCTGAGAATGAGTGCCTCGTGAAATTGTGCCTGTCTGACCCACCTATAACCCAGGTGGGTCAAACAGGTCACCTACATCTCAGGGATGATAACATGAGACTTAATTAATAACGTTCATTAAGTGTTTTGATGTCCTTGAACAAAACTTGCTCTACATTTTGTTCATGGCAATAGCAATTTAGAGTCTAGAGATGAGTTAGAAAAATAAAAGCTGAGTTTATGAAGAATTTAACTGAACTGTATATTCCAAAGAATTTTGTATGAGCTTCCACAAAACCCATCCCATAAAACACTTCAGGATATCAAGCGACGGCACAGTGAAGCAATGAAACATAATTTACAAGTATGACACCATGAAAACTACCTTTCACTGACTGGTCACACCCGAATAAGATTGAATTGTTTCTATCAGAAAGTGAAAGCCAAATTAAACACTTTTCTAGCTGACATGTACAACATACTAAAAAATGAAAGGAAAAGGCTTTATTATAAGAATTATATACCTATCTAACATAAGAAACTCAGGGTATGTCTACACTACAGCGCTATTTCAAATTAATTCGAAATAAGCTAAATTGAAATAACGCACCTAGACACAAAAACTAATTCGAAATAGCATTTTGCTATTTCAAAATAGCGCATCCACACTGATTGGACACTAGATCGCATTTAAGGGCAGCTGAAACCGGTTTCAGTGGGGCATCAGGTCTGTAGTTGCTTTGTGTGGCTGCTGTCTGAGGCTATTTGAGGCTCATGCTTAAAGGGACCCCCCTGGACAGCCGGTTCTCAGCTTTCCCGCTTGCTTGCCTACCTTGCCAAGGGACAGCAAAGCGTTTTCCTCTCCGCCTGCTTCGGTCGCTCTCAATTGGGACACCGCAGCACTCAGCACCATGGAGCCAGAGCCGCCCCTGGGCACTCTGGTGCTCATGTTGAACGTCTTGCTGCAAGCCTGGCAGCAATTGCTGGAGGCTGCCTGGCACCTTCTGCTGCAGGCCAGCCCCCTGGCCCTCCCCCTGTCCCCCCCGGGGGCCCTGGAGGAGCGACGCCCAGACGCCAGCGTGCCCCACCGCATCTGGCATCTGGACACTACCAGTGACTGGTGGGACCACATCGTCCTGGATCGCTGAGGAGACCAACAGTGGACCCAGAACTTCAGGATGAAGAATGACACCTTCCTCGAGCTCTGCGAGTGGCTCGCCCCTGCTCTGCGGCGACAGGACACACGCATGAGGCCCGCCATCCCCCTCCACAAGCAGGTGGCCATCACCCTCTGGAAGCTCTCCACGCCGGATAGCTACCGATACGTGGGGAACCAGCTCGGCGTGGGGAGATCCACCGTCGGAGCAGTGCTCATGCAGGTACGGCACTCACCGGCCACTGGGCCAGGAGGGGGGGACTGCAAGGAGGATATGGGCTGCCCGAGGGAAAACGGGAGGGGAGGTGGTGAAAGTGCCCTCCCCGGGAGGGTTCGATCTGTCCCGGCCATGCTACAGACCACCCGCGGTAGCCAGGATTGCAGCGGGGGTTGCTCCCGGGAGTGGGGCATGGGGCAGTGGCGGGGAAAGAAAACTCCCAGCCAGACGGGCACCCCAGTGACCCTCAGCTTTGCGTCTCTCTCTGCAGGTGAAGGCCATCAAAAGGGTGCTGCTCTGCAGAGTCGTCCGCCTCACCAACCTGGACGCAGTCATGTAGGGGTTCGGCGGCCTGGGCTTTCCCAACTGGGGGGGGGGGGTAATCGACGGGACGCATATCCCCATCCGTGCCCCGGACCACCAGGCCTCTCTCTACATAAACAGGAAGGGGTACTTCTCCGTGATCCTGCAGGCCATGTCTGACCACCGGGGCCAGTTCACAGACATCAGTGTGGGTTGGTCCAGCAAGGCACACGACGCGCGGGTGTACCACAACTCCTCCGTGTGCCAGAGGCTGCACACCGGGACTTTCTTCCCCGACTGCCACATCAGGGTCGGGGATGTGGACATGCCAGTGTGCCTGCTGGGAGATGTGGCCTACACCCTACAGCCCTAGCTGATGAAGCCCTATACGGGATACCTCAGCCCCTCCCGGCAGGCCTTCAATGCCAGGCTCAGCAGGGCCCGCATCGTGATCAAGGGGGCCTTTGGCCGACTGAAAGCACGGTTTAGATGCCTCCTCACCCGCCTCGACCTCTCCCAGAACAATTTTCCGCACATGGTGGCAGCATGCTGTGTGCTCCACAATTTATGCAAGACAAAGGGGGACGCTTTCCTGCCAGCCTGGATGGCAGAGGCTGACCGCCTGGCTGGCCAATATGCACAGCCCCATGTGGCTGCCAGCCGGGAGGCCCTTCGGGGGGCTGTCCGCATCCGGGAAGCCCTGCGGGAGAGCTTCCAGGTGGACGAGGTCTGACGTCCCCCTGGCATGCCCCACTGGGGTCTTGTGCCTTACATTCCACCCTCACATCCTTCCCCTTTCCCCTCCCTAACCCTCTTTCCCCTCCCTACAATAAAAACACCTGTATTGCCACAAAAAACTCTCTTTATTTAACATAACTGTGGTGGGAGGAGTGGGGGAATGAGGGCGGGAGAGGGGAGTGGGGAAACCTGGGAGGAGGGAGCTGGAAGGGGGAGGCAAGGGGAAGCTCAGGGTTGGGGGTCTTGCCGGCCCTCCCATCTCGCAGCATGGCGGGTGTGGGGGCCTTGGCGTTCCCGGGGGGGGGGGAAGTGGGTGTGGAGGGGGGGGCAGGAGGGTTGGGGGGGGCAGAAGAAGCGGGAGGGGGAACAGGGGTGGGAGGAGGAGCGATAGCTGGGGTGGCCACAGGGGCTGGAGCAGCAGGAGGCAGCAATCAGTCCGCCAGGGCCTGCAGGTGCTCACAGAGGGCACGGCCCTGCTCCCGCAGCTCCTGCAAGCTCTCCCGCCGCAGCTGCAGGTCCTCTTGCACCCACTGCTCCTGGCTGTGGACCTGCCGCCCCTGTAAGTGCAGCTACTGCCATTGGAACTCCTCCAGGTTGCGGGTGCACCTGCTGGCCCGGGTGCAGGTGGATGGTCCAGGCGGGGTGGTGCGTCCTGCACTCGCAGGTGCTGTGGCTGCGGTGAAACAAGGGAAGTGGTCAGTTCTCCCTGGGGACACAGTGGATGAAACTTTGCCCCCCTCTGCAAGGTGAGGATGGCAGGTCTCCGCACCTGCTATCCCCAGGAGTGTGAGCTGGCCCAGGACTGCACCCCAGCCCCTGTGCTGCCTATAGTGTGGTGTGTGTCGGGGGGCGGGGGGAAGGGGAGATGTGCCCTGCCTCTGTGTAGAGGGGGCGTCTGGAGGGAGGGAAGTGTCTCTCCCCGGGGTCAGGAGCCTGTCATGTGCCTTCACACGTAGACAGGTGTGGGGAACAGGCCAGGGCCCCTGCATGACACCCAGCTGGGGCCACATGTCCTGGATGGCACAGCAGAGGCACAGGTTGCCACCTGCTCCATGGTCGGCAAGACCCACGTGCACGCTCCCTGGGCTCCCCCCCGCCCCACATATGGGGACCGTGATGGCACTCACATGTGGAGGCCTCCCCAGCCTCGGATGAGGCTGCTGATGGACTCTCCGGTTCGGCTTGGGGGCCCTAGGTGCAGGGCACACTCCTTGCAGGCTCCTGGCTGCCGTCCTCCTCCTCTTCCCGTGTGTCAGGGGCAGGGCCCTCTGCCCCACGGTCAATGACGACCAGGGGGGCACAGACCATCTGACCCCCCAGGATGTGGTCCAGGGCCTCGAACTGCAGGCAGGCCTCTGGGTCAGCCCCTGACTGGGAGGCCCTGGCATAGGCCTGCCGCAGCTCTTTGATCTTGCTCCGCACCTGCTCCTGGCTGCGCACGTGGCCTTTAGTGGCCAGGCTGGCAGCCATGTGGCTGTAGACGGCCGCATTCCTGTGCCTAGTGCGGAGATCGTGGGCATTGGAGGCCTCCCCCCCAAACCTCAATGAGGCCCATGATCTCCACACTAGACCAGGAAGGTGCCCACCTTTTGCAGCCCTTGGCAGGCTCCTTGGAGCCGCCATTCTGGTCCTGGGGAGCGGTGGAGGGCTGGGTGGCAGCGGGTTGCTGGCTTATCCTGTACCAAGTGTACGGTCTGCTGGCTGTGTGCTGGCAACTGGCACAGGCACTGTGGCCAGAGTCTGCCCCTTTAAGAGCTCTGGGGCTGGGGGGCGGGGAGGAGAGTAAGTTTTCCTGGTTGTGCCCAGTGTGGCCACCAGGGCTCCCTTGGAAGGCCCCCGAATTCAAAATAAGTGTCTACACAGCACTTATTTCGAATTAGGACACTTATTTCGAATTAGCTATTTCGAATTTGGTGTTATTCCTTGTAGAATGAGGTTTACCAAATTCGAAATAAGGGCTCCACTATTTCAAATTAATTTCGAAATAGAGGTTTGTATGTGTAGACGCTATTAAAGTTCATTCGAAATAATGGCTGTTATTTCGAATTAACTTTGTAGTGTAGACATACCCTCAGAAAATACAGTACTGAAAATACTCAAACTCAGAAAATGCAGCAATCGAACCCAGATCCAAAAGTGCAGAAAGGCCATGAGCAAAGCTGCTCTCATGCTCTTTACATCAATGACTCTGGAAGCCAGAGTGACAGAAATGGTCTCTTTTCATGAACGTTCCAATCTCATTCTGTAAACCCACATTATTTTCACACTTCTGATAAGTGGAAAGACCATTCTAAAGTTTGATTCTCTGTTTAGACAGGTACCCAGTCTCTAATCCTTCTGAGATTCACTCATTAACTCGGAGCCACTATGTGAAAAGCCAGACTTTACTTGGACGCTATACATACGCACACTATACAAGGACAGGCAAATAAAAAGCCTAATGGGAAGAACTTCACCATCTCATATCTTCATCTTCTCCCCAAGGATTTGTTATACTCTTTGCAGGTAGAAGTAACTTAGTTTTCAGCATCCAGAGCAACAAGTTCCACTATCAGTAGTCAATAGCTGCTGTCATGTAGCTCTTTGTTTTTCTGGAAGGAAATGAATATGTTGATGAGATCTCTCGCTCTGCTATGGGAATCCTCTAACCAATGACAGACTACATTACATGTTGGGCAGAAGAAGCTAAATCCATCACTGAAACACTGACTTTGGATGCAAGTGGTAAAAGAGTGTAATTTGCTCCAATTCATGAATCAGACAGTGCACAAGAGAAGTGCACTGTAATGTGCATATGCTGATGAAAGAGGCTTCCTCTTACCCATCAAGAAAAATAATTAACAGGTGAGTGTAAAGTAAAGCAGATCCCCTTCATGTATTACCTGGTTATGTTATCTGATTACAATATGATCATATAGGTAATTGTTGGAATCCCCGTTATATATTTGCAACAACTCACAATAATGGTGTTTTCTTTTATCTCACCCTCTTTCACAAGCTATAGTGTAAATTTCATTGCTTTGCAGGCTCACTGACTATGACACTGATGGGATCTACACCACTTGTGTGCACTTGTCCACTTTTCTTCAGACAACCTACACCTGAGATGTAACTTACACCTTCTTTCATGCCACTAAGAATTTGGCCCGGTGCAGGTAAATAATTGAAACATTCACTTACAGCAAGTCTAAACCATGCCCTGTACATCCAAGGGACTCTCAGAGTCCGCAGTACCCAGTGCACCTGCTAGCATCCTGGAGCTCCACACATTGTGATGGCCAGATGAGAGACAGCATGTGGATCCAACAGACAGATTTTACAGTTACACCATCAACAGACACATGCTACAGATGACCTGAAGATTTTCAGATAGGTCCTCCAGAAATTTTGTTTCAAATTCTGCTGACAACAGGACTTGTTTTGCTCCCTTCATTCAGCTCCATCTTTCAACTTAGTTTTCAGTATTTAGAGGGACAAAAACCCCAAAATCTGGAGGAAGAAGATCCCCATTTGACCACAGGAATATAGTCCCTGCCATCCATAGGACCAGAGTCATCTAAGTATGGAGGACCACAATCATCAAATTCTGGGGGATCGCATTCATCATATTCTGAGGGGACACAGTCATTGAAGCCTGGAGGACCACAGTCACCACAGTCTGGAGGGGGCCACTCATCAAACTCTGGGGGACCAGAGTCATCAAAGTCTGGGGGAATATAGTCCCTGTCATATTGAGGAACATAGTTCCTATCTTCCAATGGAACACAGTGTTTAGTAACTGAAGCAACATCATTTCCAGTGTGCACAGCCCTTAGCTGTGCTTTAGGTCTTGCTATCTCTCATATTCCTTACTAACCCTTTTTTCCTTTCTTTAGAAAGCAACACCTTCTTTCCTCTCCTTTTTCTTTCTTATTCCTCCTGTAATCCACCCTTCCATGTCTTCCCCTCTTACACTGTCTCTTTCCCGAATGCCCCTTATCTCCTTTCTTACTTGGACTCTCCCCTCCATTGTGCTTTGTGTATATCCCACTGTCTCTTCAAAGTTCTACCATCTCTCTCCTCACTCTTAATACTTGCCATCTATAAATATTAGCTGTTATCTCACTGTGAGAGAAGTTAGTTTTGTTAGCCCACATAGGCAATGAGTGAACACAGGACTGGGGGAGGCAAGCCTCCTGCCCCACCCATTCTGCCCAAGGCCCCGCTCCCACCACAGGGGCAAGCTTTCACACACATCCCACAGGTGCCTCCTGGGCTTCCGAGCACCACAGGGAGGGCTGGCAGCACATGGCCCCAGCCTCCTCAGTCTCAGAGCATTGGGAGGGCAGGTGTTGCACAGCCCCAGCCTTCCCAACCCAGAGCACCATGGGGAGAGTGGGTGGCACATGGCCCTAGCCTTCCTGGCCTGACACATGGGGAGGATGCACTGCCCCACCCTCAGCATGGCTGAAGCCCAGCGATAGCAACACTCCGCCCCCAGAATGCCTACTGCTTCAACATGGCTCCTGGTAGGCATTCTGGGTGTGGAGTGTGGGTGGAGCTACGCTTGGCAATTTGGGAAGGTATTGCCTTCTCCCACATCTTATATCTGCTGCCACCCATGCTAACCCACTCTTACAAATGGGAAAACTGAGGCAGAAAATTTGAGACTTGCCCAAGGTGACAGAGGGAGAAAACTTGAACAACAAATAGTCTTGCAGCACTTTACAGGCTAATAAAACATACAGATGGTATAATGAGCTTTCGTGGGCACAGCCCACTTCTTCAGATGAATGGAGTTTAAGGGGTCCAGTTTTCAAAAAAAAAAAAAAAGCACAGAGAGGATGGGGAGAGGAAGAGGTGGAAAAAGAAGAAAAAAAAAGGGGGGGGGAAATGTCAATTAGTGTCCGTGCTAAATGAAGCTGATAAGAATACTTAGTACCCACTTTAAGTACCCTTTGTTTGGTTTTTTTATGTCATTAGGATGTGGAATGTTTTGGACCATCCAGCCAATGTATTTGTTTAGACTTCTGTCGTAGGAATCAAACTTGTAAATTAAATTAAAGTTCTGTAGCTTCCATGTCAGGCTGGCTCTTAAAATTGGTTTGAAATAATATGGTGACTATGAGATCCATTAATGAGTGCCCAGGCAAGTTAAAATGTTCCCCAACAGGTTTGTGTGTGTTGCATTTTTGGATATCTGATTTGTGTCCATTAATTCTCTCTCATAGAGACTGTCCAGTTTGGCCAATATACATGGCAGAGGGGCATTGCTGGCATAGATCACATTAGTGGATGTGCAGTTGTACAAGCCTCTGATGTGGTGGTTTACATGGTTAGGTCAAGTGATTACATCACCTGTATAGATGTGTGGAGAGAGCTGGCATCAGGGTTGATTGAAGGGGTGGCTTCCTGGATGAGTATGATGGAGGTGTGCTGCGTGGTTATTGGAAAGAATTTATTTGAGGTTAGGGGGTCGTCTGTAGGCAAGGATTGGTCTGTCCCCCAGAGCTTGTGAGAGTGAGGGGTCATTTTCCAGGCTAGGTTGCAGATTGTTCATAATGCATTGGAGGAGTTTAAGCTGGGGGCTGTAGGTGTCCTGTTGTTTTCTTTGTAGGGTCTATCTTGAAGTAGCTGATGTCTGGGTACTCGTCTGACTCTGTCAATCTGTTTTTTCACTTCAATTTTAAGAATGATCTACATAGATCCTGTAGGTGTTTGTCTCTCTCTGTGGGATTGGAGCAAATCCAGTTGTATCTTAGAGCCTGGCTGTAAACAATTGATTAGGAAATCTTTCTTGGATGGAAGCTAGAGGCATGTAGGTAAGGGTAACAATTGGTAGGTTTCTGGTATAAGTTGTTGAAATCCCTGTGAAATTCATCAAAGGTCTCCTTCCTGTGGATCCATATGAAGAAAATGTCATCAATGTAGTGTAAGTAGAGTAAGGGTGCTAAAGGACATGAGCTGAGGAAATATTGTCCAAAGTCAGTCATAAAGATGTTGGCACATTGTGGGGTCATTCAGGTGCCCATAGCTGTGTCGCTGACTTGAAGATATAAAATGTTTCCAAATTGGAAATAATTGTGGGTGAGGACAAAGTTGCAGAGCTCTGTAACCAGGTATGCAGTGGCATCATCAGGGATAGTGTTCCTGACTGCCAGTAATCCATCATCATGTGGAATGTTGATGTAAAGACCTTCTACATCCATGGTAGCGAGGATGGTGTTTTTAGGATGATTACTGATGTTCTGTAGTGTCCTCAAGAAGTCAGTGGTGTGTCAAAGATAGCTAAGTGTGCCGGCAGCAAATGGTCTGAGGAGAGAGTCAATATAACTGATAATCCGGTTGTAAGTGTGCTAATGCTTGAGATGATGGGTCGTCTGGGATTTTCAGGTTTGTGTATCTTGGGTAACAGAAAATTCCTGGTCGGGGATTTGGGGTGTTATTTGTATAGATTTGGTCCTGATTTGGAGCAGGGAGTTTCATGAGGACATGATTTAGGGGTTTTTTGGTATTCTTTAGTGGGATCAGAGGAGAGAAGCCTGTAGAATCTGGTGTTGGTGAGTTGTCTGGCAGCCTCCTGTTCATAATCTGTTCTGTTCATGATGACTACAGCACCCCTGTTGTCTGCCTCTTTGATTATGATGTTAGAGTTGTTTTTGAGGCTGTGTATAGCATTGCGTTCTGCATGACTGAGATTATATCTTACATGTTGTTGTTTGCTGACAATGTTAGTCCTTGCACGTTTGCGAAAGCAATCGATGTAGAAGTCAAGACTCTCATTACAACTGTCAGGAGGGGTCCACATGGATGCCTTTCTCGTGCAGGATAGACAGGGGGAGCTGCAAGGTCGGTGTGTTGGAAACATTCCTTTAGGCAAAGGCAGCAAAAATAGGCTTCCAGATCTCCACAGAACTGAATCATATCTGTGGGGGTGATGGGGCAGAAAGAGAGTCCTTGAGATAGGAAGAATCTGTCCTATTGGGCTAAGAGTATAGTTGGATAGGTTGACAATGTTACTAGGTGAGTTGAAGGTACTGGGATTGAGATATCCTGAGGTACATAGGGGTTTGGATCGTTTGTTGTCCTTTTTCTTCTGAAGGGAGGTGAAGTGATCATTGTAGGGGGCTTGTTGGGTTTTAGTAAAGTCCAGTAAAGAGGAAGTATATGTGGAAGCTTGGTTTTTTATGAGAGTCTCTAATGTTAAGAGCTCCTCCTTGATTTTCTTGTTTGTTATATAGTATGCTGATTAGGTAGTTCCTCAGTTTCTTTGAGAGTGTGTGGAATAATCTCTGGCTGTAGTCTGTAGGGTATGTAGATTGTAGTGAGTTTTTCACCTTCAGTCCCTTAGGTATGTTGTTCATCTGTTTGCACTTGGATAGGAAGATGATGTCTGTTTGGATCTGTGCGCATTTCCTCATGTAGTTGATGGATTTCCACTCCATATGGCTGAATGGGGTGCCTTGCATGTTCAAAAGTTTCAGAGGGGTAGCCATGTTAGTCTGTAACTGGAAAAACTTAACACACAACTATTAGGGTTTGTTTTTTTTTAATTAAAAAACAAATAGTCTTGCAACACTTTAGAGACTAACAAAAATCTAGATGGTATCATGAGCTTTCATTGGCACAATCCACTTCTTTAGATGAATGGAGTTTAAGGGGTCCTGTTTTCAAATAAATAGCACAGAGGGAGGGATGGGGAAAAGAAAAAGAAAAGAAGTTCAGGGTTAGAATACAGAAGAAGTCCCTTGCTCCCTGAACTATGTTTATTCCACTATCCCACGCTGCCTTTCACACTAATTCTTTTGTGGAAAAAACTGTTTGCCAATGAAGTGGCTGAGCCACAAGCAACTATTATTTCTCAATAACAACTATTATTGAAAAAACACAGAGCTGTCCTTTAGAAGCGACTTCTTTCCTATACAGTTACTGATTGGGAGCAGGGTGCTAGTCAGTTTTACTTCTGCCTGCTTCAGCACCAGTTGTCAGCAGAGTGTTGCAGAGAGATCAAACTTGGCCGTTGGCTGAGAACACCCTTGGCTTGTGGAATTGTTAATTTTGGAGTAACTGTACACAGCATATGCATGTGTTATCCAAATATAGTCACCTGGAGCACAGACTATGCACTGAGTCCTGCAGCACTGCACGGCCTGCAGATTCAGCCTCCCACGAGACTTGAAATAGAGCTCATTACAATTATGCTGCAATCGTACCTAAGAGAGGCCTGGACTTCAGAGGCAAGGGAGATTTTTCAGTTAGGTTGAATAATCTGCTTTCCTATTTCAAATGTGGTTTGGGTTTAGAGTTCATTTTTGTCTCTGCTTACCTTGAAAAGTGGAGATATTCAAAGACATAGGCTGCTCGGTGTAAAGGCTTGCAGCTGTTGCTGCTTTAGTCTCTTTAGCATTCTTAGTGCTCTAAGATGCCTGCCTGCCTCAGTAGCAACTGCACGCTGGGTAAAGATGTTTTCACGGGGTAAAAAAATAAAGCCAAGATTTGAGCCACAGCATCCTGAGGAGGACAGACAGGGGCTTTGGCCAGGAAAGACTCTTTATCATTCATGGTTACAAACATTTTCACACTACCGTGATTAAAAATTGTTGAGTAAATTTATTCCCCAGTGGAAAGCTTGTATTTTTAGAATGTAATTTCCTGGGGCTAGTGGATGAATCCAGCTGTGCTGAGGTACTAGATTACTAGGCAACGACTCCTACGACACCAGACACTGAGTAATGCTAGTGGCAGCTCAATTCAATAGCAGCTGCATCTAATTCTCTTGGTTTTAATATGAGGTGGTCTGGGAGCCTCATTTGATTTCCTCCCATTTTTTTCTAACCCATGGTTCATGTTCTACATTACTGACACGCATGTGTGGCCTAAAACCATGGCTCTCCCTTGATAAAGTCAATGGAAATTAGTATCTCTCAGCTTGGACATCACCAAAGTCTCACAACCCTAACCTAACCCTATCCACTTTTGGAATATTTTTCAGGATCTCAATCTATGTTTAAAATACACAATTTCTGAATATGAATAACTCCATGCAGTACATCAGAGTCTAGTATCAGAATTTTGCTTTCAGATTTCAGTTCTGTAGATCTCAACATCCACAGGCATGTGAACCCATGGGAACTGAAACCAACAATTCAGCCATTTCCTGCTACGTGGAACAGCTGAGCTCCACAGAGTTCTATTCTCTGTGCTCCTAAATACCCGCTTTTACAGTGTGTTTCAGCAGAGGGGCTGGTGAAATGCAGTTACCTTACTTGAGTAACCTGAGAAATGTGTTGATTCTCTTGGTGTTGCACTGTTCAGTTTGTACCTGCTGGAACTGAGTTGCACTCATAGGGAAGGCACTGTATATAGCTCCGAGGGCTGTGGTGTCCAACCAGTTCTGAAGCAGCAGCCACTACAGTGGCTACTGCTATAGCGAACTAGCCACATTCAACCGGCCAAATAGCCATATATGGCTAGCTGAACACCACAGTAGGGGACACATATTAGAAATAACATTTTGTACTCTTTTGCAAAATCTCTGTGCCGCCTGGGTTTCTTCCTCATGGGGTTGGGAGAGCTGTCTGTGCAGTTGCGATGCTGATGAAGATATATGCTGTGCACCTCACAGACAGCACCTCCAGGAGCAGACTTGCCTCTGAAGTAGGAGGAATGTTCCTTATCAGTGCAATGAGCCTTTTCAAGACCCAGTTTTTTAATTGTGTGCAGGGGGGACAGGAAAGCGAAGGGAAGGGGAGAAGGATACTAAGTAGAGCTGAAGAGGACGAGGAGAGAAACGAAGCACTACTGGGTTCATTAGAGGTGTAACTGGATGAAAGTCTAAGACCTGTGACATACATAAGGTCAGATTAGGTGATCTAATGGGCCCTTTTTGACCTTACAGTCTGTAAAAATATGAAGAGTATGTGGGGAATAAAAGGGACTGGAACTCAGGGAAAGGCACAGCAAGTGTCCATGCACTCAGGAGCATGCTATTAATGAGGGAAGGCAAACTGGGACAACTCCCAAGACATTCTCCCCATGGTATGCACCATCAAGCCATTCCCACTGAAGCCACTGGCCCCCACGCCTGGCCCACTGAGTCTGTGCAGTGCCCATCCTGCCCTTCTAGCCCAGCTCACCATGTCAGTGCCCTAGGAGGGGACACAGGATACTGGAAGTAGGGGGAGCCTGGGCAGGTCCTTGCGGGGATCCCTAGCACAGCAGCCAGACCCAGAGCAGCAGTGAGAAGGTGCAGCACCAGATACACCATTGTGACGGGGCAGCATGGCCCTGCACTGGCGCGCCGGGTGGCGGAGAGCCCCGCTGTGCAGGCCTGATCAGCTGTCCGGCGGCCGGCACGGAACAGCTGATTGGCGGGAAGCGTCGGGCCAGCCAAGTGGCAGCCGGCGCCGGACAAAGGGCTTGAAGGGCTACACCTGCGCCAGATGCCAAATGCCCGGAGGAGCGGACTATAAAAAGCGGAAGGACGCCGGGGGAAGAGGGAGCCAACGCCGAGGGGGGTGAGACAGGCACCTCCCTTCCTCCCTAGGGTGAAGACCAGACCTAGGGACAGCGAGGGACCGAGAGTGTGGCGTAACACCTCAGGTGAGCTGAAAGAGCGGCGGGGGGTGATGCGCCCAGAGGGCCAGCGGGGAAGGAAGTAGCCCAGGATGGGCCTGGAAAGCCCGAGGGCTGGCGAGTTTCGGGCCGCAGCCCCGCCAGTCAGGACATGGGACTGAGTGTTCCCCATCCCAGGGTCCTGCGCTGGGGTTTGGAGAGTGGGAGGGCCCAAACCCCCCCTTCCCTGTCAACCGACAGTCAGCCCAGTGCAGGGAGAGGGTGCAGGGAAGCAGGAGCACCGCGCCATGGTGACTCTGGAGTGAGCGGCCTAGGTAAGGATCCCGGAAGGGGAGCCCCGGCTATAGTGGGGTGCTCCTGCGGACGGGCCCCGGACACGTGATGGAGAATGTAGATAGCTTGAACCCTTTAGGGTGACGGGGTGAGGACTACCGGGTTGTACTCCCAGGTGGAAGAGTGGACAGAGCAGGATGGAGACCACAAGGATCCTGGAATGGCTAACCAAAAACCAGAAGCAGCTGGTACAGCAGCTCTCCTCCCAGCATCAGGAGCAGCAACGACAATTAATTCGGGAATTGACAGAGCAACAAGAGAGATGGTGGCAACAAACCAGAGGAGCAGACCAGGGAAGATTGGAAAGTGGGACCACAGACAAAGAAGACGAGGGACCCAGCCGGCAGCTACCAATCAGGTTATCCAAGATGTCGGCCGACGATGACCCTGAGGCATTCCTGGTGACATTCGAGCGGGTGGCCACAGCGGCCAGGTGGCCCGAAGCACACTGGGCCACCCTCTTGGTGCCGTACTTGACAGGCCAAGCCCAACTCGCATATTGAGGCCTCAGCAGTAAGGGCGCAGCATGGACACTATTATAAGGTAAAAGAGGCCATATTGGATCAGATAGGAATCACTCCTGAGACCTACCGACAGCGATTCTGGAATACAAAGTACAAGCCAGGTGAGAGGCCCCAGGTGGCCGCCCAGCGGCTGCGGGAACTGGGGTGGTGGTGGCTGGAGTCGGAGCAAAAATTGGGGACGAGACCATTGTCCTCGAACAATTCGTAAAAATTCTACCCCTGAGGGACAACGGTGGGTACGCAGGCACCGTCCCTCGACCCTAGGGGAGGCGGTTAATCTGATGGAAGACTATATGGCAGTCGAAGGGGACAAGGAAAAAGGGTCTGCTCCCCGGGGGGCGGGGCACGGAAGGTAGCTCCTGGAGGAGAACGGGGGCCAAAGAATGAGGCAAAGAAGGGCCCCACCCTGCCCACGGGACGGGGAGAGGGCCGCCGGCTCGCCCCCATTTGGCAAAGGCCCCTGCAAGAGGGCAAAGAGGAGGAGGCTAGTAACCAAGGCAGGGAGCAAGACAGGAGGCCCGTAGGACCCGGACCCCGACGCGGAGCATGCTATCAGTGCGGGGAGGAGGGACACTTCAAACAAGAGTGTCCCTTGATGGACTGTACGTTTGGCGATGTCTGGGAGAGGCCCACACCACCGCTGAGGCAGCGACCCACCCAGTGGATCGTACCCACGAAGGTAGGCTCAGTGACAGTTAATGCTCTCGTGGACTCAGGATGTGGCCAAACGATGGTTAGGGCGGACTTGGTACTAGAGGGGGGGCTCATGGGAAGCCCCGTGTGGATGCAATGCATTCATGGGGACGTCCAGCCTTACCCCACGGTCCGAAAAAACTGGATGATGGGGCCATGAGAGGCTGGTGCAGGGTAGCACTAACCCCAGTCCTACCCTACCCGGTTGTAGTGGGAAGAGATTGGCAGGAGTTTAAAGCCTTGTTAAAGTATTGTCAGGACCGCCAGCCGGAGTCAGAAGCTGATGAAACTGTACAAGCAGTATGGGCCGAGGAAGAAGTGCTCCCAGCAGCCGACCAAACGGAGGAATTAACAAGTGGCAGGCGGCCCAACGAGGAAGAAACGCCCTTTGACCTAGACATTGATCAAGGAGATTTTGTCCGCGAACAGCGAGAGGACCCCTCTCTACAAGAGGCCCGGGCACAGGTGAGAGACCCCTGCAACAAGACAGAGGGGGAACGGGTCCAAGAGAGCGGCCCACGATTTGAGGTAGACTGCGACAGAATCCATAGAGTACTGCCGGGCAAGGGAGGGAAGGAGGAGGTCAGACAACTGCTAGTCCCTCAGAGGTACCGCCGCCGGATTCTAGATCTGGACCACGCCAATCCCTGGGCAGGCCACCTAGGGAAGGAGGAAACGTTACAAAGAATAGTACAGCGGTTCTTTTGGACAGGAATCTATAAAGTAGTAAAGGACTTTTGTGAATCCTGCCCAGAATGCCAAAAAACATCATCCACGAGGGGGTCGAAGGCTCCCCTAATTCCACTACCTGTAGTAGGCATCCCGTTCGAGTGTATAGCGCTCGATTTGGTAGGGCCCCTGGAAAAATCTGGACAGGGGCATCAGTATATATTGGTAATAATGGACTATGCGACACGGTACCCTGAAGCCATACCATTGCGTAATACGACAGCCGCCACTTTGGCAACGGAGTTAGTAAAGGTGGGGTTGCCGCAAGAAATATTAACAGATCAAGGCACTAATGTCACATCACAGTTAATGAAAGAACTATGTAAGATGCTCGAAATCAATACGCTCCATACTTCGGTCTATTACCCACAGACTGATGGCCTGGTAGAGACTTTTAATAGGACCCTTAAGGCCATGTTGCGGCGGTTCATTAAGGAGGACCCTCGCGACTGGGACCGGATGCTACCTTCATTGTTATTTACTATCCGAGAGTTTCCCCAAGCCTCACCAGGGTCCTCACCTTTCGAGTTATTGTATGGTCATTAGCCCCGAAGGATTTTAGATATGGTCAAGGAGGGGTGGGAGGAGCAAAGGTCCTCGGCCCAAGGTAATGTCCAGTATATATTGCAGTTAAGGCAGAAGTTGCGAACATTAGGCGAGTTCGCGGAGGCCAATCTATTAAAAGCCCAGGAAGGTCAGGCCCTACAGTATAACCAAAACGCCCGGTTGAGGACCTTCCACCCTGGGGACCAAGTCCTATTAATGTTACCCTCGCGGGACTCTAAACTCCTAGCAAAGTGGCAAGGGCCTTTTGAGGTCCTCACAAGGGTAGGGGAGGTCAATTATGAGATACAACTAACGGGGGATCGGAAGGGAACTCAGATTTACCATGTAAACTTATTAAAGAAGTGGAATTCGTGGGAAGGGCTGCTAATGGATCCCCACCGTCCCCCAGCAGAGTTAGGACCGTGGGGAGGGGATATGGCGGTGGACACCCTGGTGCAGGTAGGGGTGGAGCTGACAGCCGATGGAGCGAAACAGGCACCTCCCTTCCTCCCTAGGGTGAAGACCGGACCTAGAGGACAGCAAGGGACCAAAGTAGCCCAGGACGGGCCTGGAAAGCCCGAGGGCCGGCGAGTTTCAGGCCACAGCCCCGCCAGTCAGGACATGGGACTGAGTGTTCCCCATCCCAGGGTCCTGGGCTGGGGTTTGGAGAGTGGGAGGGCCCAAACCCCCCTTTCAACCGACGGTCAGCCCAGCGCAGGGAGAGGGAGCAGGGAAGCAGGAGCACTGCACCATGGTGACTCCGGAGTGAGCGGCCCGGGTAAGGATCCCGGCAAGGGCCCCTGTGGGGGCCAGAGTACCCTCGGGGCCCGGGCCGGGAAGGGGAGCCCCGGCTGCAGTGGGGTGCTCCTGCGGACGGGCCCCGGACAACCATCTACTCAGGGCTGGCCCCACCTATTCTGCATGGGGCCAAAACCAAGTGGCATTGTGACCCAGCGCATGGGGGTTGCAGCACTGCTGGTTTCGTGCTGTGCCCCCAAGTGCTCCAGGCCGTAACATCACTCAGTCCAAACCTGCAATCAGGGCCGGCTTTAGGACGTGCGGGGCCCAATTCGAACAATTTCGACGGGGCCCCACAACAATTTTGGTTGAGCAAATAAAGAAAATAAAAAAATTTTTAAAAAGCACACAGCAGGGGGCTCCAGGGGTGGCGCAGGCATCCAACACACTCCGGCCGGCAGATTTGTATAATTTTTGGTGGTGCCCCATTAGCCACACCCCCCAACCCACATTAACCACGCCCTGACCCCCATTAGCCACACCCTCTGACCCCCGTTAATCAGGCCTCTGAAGGTAACACGCTCAGGGCAAGATGGACACATGACCAGAAGTAAAAGGTGTCATGTCACCCCCCTCGAAGGACTTTTCTCACCATCCTCCTACCAACAGGGATTAGTTTGGCCCCCACCAAACCCCCCTCATGCAACTATCCTGCAATTGCATTAACCCAATGTGTGTGACATTAACTCAGGGGCAGAGAGGCTGGGGGAAGTGTTCCCTCCAAGGCTATGTCTACACTCGCGACTTCTTGCGCAAGTACAGCAGTTCTTGCACAAGAACCCACAGAGCAGCCACAATGCCTGCCTGCTCTTGTGAAAGGAAATTTACAGTATGGCGTGGTAAGAGAGGGTGTCTTGCACAAGAGCTATGCTCTTTTCTAACAGGTGTAAGCTCTCTTGTGCAAGAGGGCAGTGTGGACACTCAGCAGGGATTTCTTGCACAAGAAACCCCTATGGCTAAAATGGCCATCGGAGCTTTCTTGCTCAAAAGAGCGTCCACACTGCCATGGATGCTCTTGCGCAAAATCACAGCTCGCACATAGAAGTGTGGACGTGTTCTTGCACAAGACTTCTTGCACAAGAACCCTTGCGCAAGATGTTCTTGCACAAGAAGCCGCCAGTATAGACATAGCCTCCCATGAGCAGAATGGATTTTGTGTTGTGCACCTGTACTGAGTTCATGGGGCTTGTTTGGATGTGCCACTGTGGCACCCAAGTTATCAATATTTTATAAACCTTCACCTTTTCTCTCTGCTGCCATGTCTCCCTGGATCCATTGGGTTTGTGTGGTTACTCCGCTACCACTCCTGAGCACTTGTGTTAGGGAACTGCTGTCATATTAGTTGCTTTTCTTGTTCAGAATTCCTCCCCTCTCTGGGCTCTGCTTCAAACACAGTCTTTACCCTCCTGGTCCCAGAACCACTCTCAGGCAGTCGGGATACTCACCTTGGTCAGGGCTGTTCATGCCTCCCGCTCCAGATTCCACAAGGTCCTCATTATAGCCACTTAAGCCCCCAGACACTAGCCAGAAGCGAAAGTTTATCATGTGACCTTAACACAAGTAAAATAAGAAAAATCACTAAACATTCGGGGAAAATTCTCAATGAAAGGAAAACTAGCACAATCGGTTGGGGCCCATTTCCCATCACTTCTCCTGGTGTCTAGGGCTATGTCTACACTATGAGGCTAGGTCTAGACTACAAGGTTTTGTTGGAAAAAGCTACACAAAATGTCGGAAAAAAACCCTCTTTCAAAAGCCCCCTTCTTCCTCGTGGAGGGAGGAATACAGGGGCTTCCAAAAGAGCGGGTTTGCACTTCGACAAATAAAAGCAGAAGTGCAAACGCGTTCCCTGGACGCGGTGGGGTTTTTTCGGGATAAGGTCAAATTTATTAAGGTCGATTTCTTATCATCCGATTTTGTAAAGTCTTAGGTCCACGTCCCCACTGTGCACAAGAATTCAACATTGTTCAAAGTAGCACGTCACCATTAGGGAGAATGCCATTGATTTTGAGAGTAATGCACTGTGGGTAACTATTGGTCAGTGCCTGCACCACTTTGCATTCTAGGTTATGCTCCTGCTGCACGCTGGGACCAAAACTGTGCAGCGAGTGGTTCTGTGTTCATGTCATCAGGGTCCCATAATGCACTAATCTACATCCTCCCCCCTTGCTGGAGATCAATGGGAAACAGTCTTTTCATGCCCTTTTTGGCCCTGGTTACTTGTTCAGATGCCATAGCATGTGAGCATGGACCCGCTTCTGATTCCCATTGTGCATCAAAGCATTGTGATATTAATGTCTATGTTTATGTGCCTAATGTCAAGAGCATATGCATGGCACGCCAGGAAGAAGATGATGAATCTCGGGATTCCATGGACATGCTGTTCAGGCAAATCCTTTAACTGAGTGAATTGGAAACACTGCCAGCATTCGATTCTCTGGACACAGTGGAATGCCAGTTCTGGTGCATGAGACAAGCATGGAGTGGTGAGGCCACATAGGGCTGCAGGTATGGGATGATCAGCAGTAGCTGCAAAACTTCCAAATGTATACGGCCAGTTTCATAGAATGTTGCAAATGGCTTTCCCCCACTTTGAAGCACAGGAACACCCAAACGAGAACAGCTCTGACAGTGGAGAAGTGCATACTGGAGCGGTCGACAAAGGCTTCCCTTGTCGACCGCAATGCGTCCAGAGTGCCCCGCTGTGCCGCCAAACAGCTGATCGGCACAGCACGGCAGCCATTTTGATGTAAATAAAGCGGTAATTATTTAAATCGCTGCTTCATTTTCCTATGTCTAGTAAACTCATATACATGGCTCCGTTGACAGAGCCATGTGGTCTAGACATACCCCTATTGTTTCTGACCACTCCGCCATTTGGGACATTTTGCTTTCTCCATTTTGCTTCCCTCTTCATTTCTCATATGCTGCTGGCCGGTTTACCTGTCCCTTTAGGATGACCATTCTTTTTCCCCTCATTCTCACATCCTCCCCAGAGATATTTCAAACACTCCCAAACTATTGGTCCATCCTTTGCATTTAATTACTCCTGTTCCTAGTGGAACAGGACTCAGAGGACCACATCTGTTTTCCATTGCCTTTCCCAGAGATACATATTTTCAAAAGGATGCACATGTTGTTTTTACAGATTGTAATAATGCTGCTTTCCCCTTCTGTTCCTATTTCTGTTCCTCCACTCTGCCCTTCCTGTAGTCTATACTGGGGTGAGCTGCCTGTCGGGCATAGGACCAATGGGTTAATTGGTCTCCTCTCTCTTCCCTGTCTCGCACAGCTGACAAGAACGATGTGTTCTCCTTCCTCCTCATGCTGCCTGTTTGCAGGACCACGCCTGTCTCAGTGCTTCAAAGCACATCCAGTCAATAGCTGACTACTGGTTTCCTGGGAACGGGGAGACTTGCCAAGCCTACGTCCTTCTGGGACACTCAGACCTCCTCCCATCTACTGCAGGAGGGTATGGAAACAAAGACTAAGTTATCTCCCCTCACACAGATGTGGAGGCATTTGCTTAACCCGCCCATCCCTGCAGAGCTACACAAGACAATGCACTTCTCAAAACTCAAAAGCTAAAAGATGGTCTGTCTGTACTTGGGCAGGAGAACTCCAGTTTAAACTCAGATGCAGCACAGGGGACTGGTGACTCAGCAGGGCTACGACCCCATTGCAGAATGTTATGATGGCTGAATAAGGTTTGGAAGGCCAGAGTTAGTTGACACAATGCTGATGATGACTTAGAGGTCAGGGTAGATCAGAACAAATCCTATTCAGTCCTGTGTTAACCAGCGGGGATTAAATACTGGCGCTTCTCCCACTCGTCACTGAATGTCATTTGTCTAAGTTTACGCTCTCTGTTCAGCATCAGATCAGCAAACTCAGTTCTTCATAACTGTGCCCTAACATGGGAATGTTCTGTAATGCAGACAGGATCCAGGTGGCACCCGGAGTCAGTAATCGAATCACTTCAGGCCAGGGCCAGGTATAGTCTTCTGCTTGAGACACAACTTTGGAATGAGACATAAAAGTGGAGGCCCTGGACACCTTGGAGTTTTATAAATCCTTCTAACACAAGTCAGAATGGTATCATAACGGTACTGTGGCCAAATTCCATCTCAGGACATTACATTACATTACATTCTTCCAGGCCTAGTCTCATGACAGATTGCTTTTTGAAGCAGACCAAATTCCACAGCCTTATTGGCTGAAGGGTATGGCTGCTGCTTCCTGGGACAGTTAAGGTCTTAGGCCAGATTTTTAGTCATTTAGGCACCTAATTACCACTGAAAATCAATGGAAGTTAAGCAACTAAACACTTTAAAAATCTGCCCCTTAGCCTGGTAAACAGCAGACCAAAAGCCATTAGGAATCACTATATAAGGTGGACTGTCCCAATGATTTTTCGTGACAATGGTTTACCCCATCCTGTTACAGAGTTGAAGGAGGAATCCTTACCTGTTCTGTGTTTGCATTTTTTTAAATGCCATGTCAGTGAACCCAACACAACAATGAATACAGCAACATGTACTCCCACTATGGTGAGTAACAGTAAATGTGGATCAGCTGTTGAGGCCGTCATTTCTTCTTCTGATTCTAAAATGAGAATACAATGCGAAAATGTACTGAATTAAAATGCCCGCTGCTCCATAATAATAGAATTATACGTGGGTTTTTTTGTAATTTCCACTCATACACATACAATAGAAAAAGAGCGTACATTAACCAACTGTACAAGACTTTGTTTATTTTTTCTGTTTTTCTGACTTTCCTTCAAATGAAGTTGAATCAGAAAAGTGACTCTAAGGCCATGTCTATTGCTCACAGAACACAGCAGTGAAAACGCTATTGGGTATCCACATGGTCAGCCACCAGCGCATTAGTGCGAGCACACGTGTGGCACTGCAGCACCTTTCAGAGCAGTGTGCTCTAAGCAGCTATGCTACTGAGCACCTCGTTCTCTTCTGCCACAGAGGCTTGTGAGGAGGGGAGGGGCAGCTTGGATCCTGTCCCAGTGCCTTGTGATGCATTGCTTCACATCCCAGCAACCCCTGCACCTCCATCTGCCAGTTGATGGCATTTTTCAGCAGCTTCTTTGCTGCATGCTCTGCCTCCTCGGTCTGCCGGAATGAATTCCCAGCTGCTGATGAAAATGCTGATAGGTCTCACTAACATGTCATCACAAATGACTGTCAAATTATTCCTGAACTGGCAACGGGACAATGCAGAGTCCACGCAGAATACGTAGGCCACGAGATTTCTTGTAGCATTCCCGGAGGTGCTAACCACAGTGGAACATTGCTGTTGGGCTTGGGAAATGAGCATTGAGTGGTGGGATCACATCGTCAAGCAAGCCTGGGATGACGAGCAGTGGCTGCAGAACTTTCGAATGAAGAAGGCCACTTTCTTGGGACTGTGTGCTGAGCTCACCCCCACCCTGGGCATCAGGGAAAAAGAGGGCAAAGGGGGCAGGGGCAGTAAGGGAAGGGGGAGGCACCAGGAGGGTGCAGGGCTAAGGGAAGGTGCAGGTGCCAGGGGATTCTGGGGGTGAAGCAGAAGGACAGACACCTGCAGGGGAGGGACCAGCACCAGAGGAGAGAGGCAGGGCAGGTGTGTAGAGGGAGGTGTTAGAAGAGGGGATGAGGAGGGGAAGCTCACATGATCAGAGTGGGGCTACTGAAGGAGTGGGCACAGGGGGGAGAGAAGGGCTGGTGGAGGGGGGAAGGTCTCAGGAAGGCTGAGGGCAATGAGAAGGGCAGGAGTCAGGACAGCAGAGGAGGGTGAGGAGTTGGCAGCAGGCACCAGGGGAGCTGATGGAGCAAGGGGAGGAGACAGGGCAGCAGAGAGAAAAGGTAGAGGTTTATAAAATATTTATTAATAACGTGGGTGCCACAGTGGCACATCCAAACAAGCCCCATGAACTCAGTACTGGTGCACAACACAAAATTCATTCTGCTCATGGGAAGATGCGGTACAAGTTCCCCTCAGCTGTGCACCAGGTTCGGGGCATGCCACATGGCGGCGGGGGGGAGGGGGGAAAAATTTTTCCCACGCTTCTGTAGATGGAACACAGCAAGCTTTACACCTCTCATGGAGATGGTTTAGAGCTAAAGCAGTTTCCTGAGGGCCTGCTCCATGCTGCTTTCAAATCCAGAAGAGGTTGCTGCCCCCTGAGTGGACAGGAGGGTTTTCTGTGCATTAGCCCCATCCCACACACCCTGCAGCCAATGGGAGCTGCAGGGACAGTGCCTGTGGGCAGTGGTGCATGAAGACTCCCTGACACCCCCCTTCCATCCCTGGAGCTGCTGCCAGAGGGGGGTGAACATCACTTATGAGATCCGCCCCAGATAAGTACCACACTCCTCACCTCCTTCCACACCCCTGCCCCCTGGCTCATCTTGGAGCCCACACCAAAACTAGCAGAGCCCAACCCCTCACTCTCTCCACATCCAAACCCCCTCCCAGAGCCTGCACCCAACACGGTTTCCTGCACTCCAACATCTGCCCCCACCTAGAGCCTGCACCCTGCATCCCAACTCCCTCCCCAAATTTGCAATCCACACTCCCTTCTCCACCTAAACTCCCTTCCAGAGCCTTCACTCAAACTCCTTTCCAGATCCTTAGGCAGGTGAAGAGGGGGATAAACCCATTCTGGCATGGGCACAACCAAAAATTCTATAAACCTGCCACCTCTGGATTGCACGCTGCATTCCAACCACAGGTTCTCATGGCATTAAAACAAAGGTGGGAGAAAGCAAACCCTAGTCTGAATTCCTTTTCATATTAATGAACTATGCTTAGTTTTTCTTGGGTGATAAGAAGGCTAATGATTTTAGAAAAAAATAATAAGGAAGAGCTCTGAAGCAGTATTTCCTTTTTCTCTGGTCCAGTTTAGTGTAAAAATTCTATCATCTCCTCTTCCATTCACTAAATGTGTACAATTTTAACTTTACCAGTACAATGCTCCAGCCCCCACTATTGTGGGCACTGTTATATTGGTATAAAAGTTATTTCAGTGCTGAAAAATCAAAATGAAATCTTTCTTTTCAGTCAACTCAAAAATAAAAAAGTTTTAGAATTTTCAGTACGCTGAAATGTCAGAAAAAATATTTTAAGCAAAATTTACATGGTTAAGTTTGACCAAAACCAAAACATTTTATTACAATTTGGAGATAAAAAAAAATGTTTTTCATATTTCACGAATAAAACTAAGAGAAATTTCAAAATAAGAAGTTGTTTGAAGAAAAAAAATCAAAACATTTTGTTTCAAAAATGTTGAAAAAAAGCTTTTCAATTTTTTCAGAATATAACATTTTCAGAGAGAAATAATTCTGCAAAATCACCACAAATTCATAAAATGTTACGGTATTGTTAGATCTTCACTTTTCACCAAGAATGCTTCAGCTGAAAATTTTCACCCAGCTCTTGCCTGTGTTTCCTTAATGTGTTAATCGATTTGTTAATTAGCTATGGAATGGCTCTGATATAGTTCTTCTGTGCTCGCATTTTGAACCTGGAATGAGTGTTTTTGCAGTATTTAACTCTGAGGGATAAAATAGCCTTTAAAAGTAGCTAGTCTACTAACACTTCCCCCTTTTTGCTAATATTTAAATTGAGAGATACGCACCCATGTTCACATGAATCATTCTCTGGTATATAGTCTCCCCATCTCTGTCTTGCACTTCTACCGAATACCATCCACAATCACTTTTCTGAATCCTGTCCAGTCTGAGCGTGCCGTTAGGTAGGATCTCAGCTCTGTTGTTGTATCCCGGATGGGACTCCGACTGAGAGTAATTGAACTCAGCAACCAACAAGTTGCCCTTTCTCCATTTTATCTGGACCAGGTCCTTCCAATCCATCGCTGCTAGATGAAGGAACAGGGAGTCACCGACAACTCCCATTACTTTTTGAATGGATACTGTTTTATGCCCTGAGGAAGAAAAGTCAAAACTGTTCAATTTAAGGAAGGAAGTGTTTCTTATAGTCCCTTTTAACTATGAGTGATTTCTTTTCTGTGGTATCTTTTCAAAAAGTAAGGCTGAAGATCTCCTGAAGTAAAATCCTAAAGACTATGCTTATTAAATTTAGTTTTGTAAATATGGACTTACAATAAAAATAATGTTTTCCTGCATATTTATTATATTTTTTCCATGCCAAATGATCATAAAGTAGTTTATGCACTGCATTGAGAGCAAACACTTGAAACACCATACCCTATCACACTGCACAACAGTTTAGAAGGACAAATGATGAACAATAATATATTCTTAGAAAGTGGGTGAAACTTATTTATAAGTTGAGGTCAAATTCCATTTAGATCAGTCAATGTGAACTCACCCGTCAATTAACATACAAGACAAATAAATCCCACTTAAGGCCAGCTCTCCACTTGTGGGAAGATTGACAGTGCGGTGGTCGATCTTCCAGGATTCGATTTAGAAGGTCTAGTAAAGACCTGCTAAATCAAACATTGAGGGTGCCCCCATTGGTAGCAGAACTCCTACTCCTCACAAGGGGTAAGGGAAGTCGATGGGAGCATTTCTCCCATTGACCTCCCACTGTAAGGATAGCCCTGAAGCTTGGCTTAAGGTATGTCAACTCTAGCCATATTTTTTTACACAGCTGGAATTGCATACCTTAAACCAGCTTTCCCCTGTAGTGTGGGCCTGGCCTAAGACAAATGATGTGTGAGAACTTCAGACTGAGTATGGTCACAGATAGGAGTGTGTGTGTGTGCGTGCACATGCGAAGAAAGATCACACAGAAAATTATGATCAGATATGAAAAGATGAAGGGAGAGATGCAGGTTCAAGGAGCAGCTGTAAGTGTATAACAAACCCTGCAAGAAACCTGGGTCATGTGTTTGGGTCTGGGTGCAACTGAAAAGAGCTCGTTTGATGTTGTGAGCAAAAGATGATGTTTCCCACTGTTTGATTTCCTCTGCATGCAGAGGCACAAAATTTTGAACATTCTCTGTAAATAAGAGAATCAAAGAAATGTCAGACCATCATCAATTCCTACTTCCAGCTGCAACACACACAGAGCCCTAAACTTTCACTAAGTGTGCATGTCAAAACATGGTAACAATATCCAATCAAAACAGCTGAGAATTTAGAGAAGGCAGACTATGCAGTTTGACCAGATTAATTGTAACTAATGCCCCTTCTCTTACGAGATATGGCATGGAATTTCAATGTTTCTGAATAGTCTTGGCTTCATTTTTTAATCTCTCATCCAAAAGTCAGCATTTCATGAAAAACAAAGCTCCCTAACACCTGGACAAGGTGGTTCAGGTTCATGTGGTTCTTGATGCTCTCCTATGCAATTAAGGAGATGATTTGAAGGTGGCCTGCATCTATTTAGCCTACACGATCAAAGCACAGCAGAGCAAGGAATAAAAAGGGAACTAGAGTAGACAGAACTTTCTTAAATGAATGTACAGTTGGACTGCATTTCAACATTTAAAAGACTATTGGCAGAAGCTGGGCAAAAACAATACCCAACATTTACATCAAAGAAACTTGTGTAAACTGAACTCTGCTCCTGCATATTCTAGTTTACTCTTTGTGACAGAGCTCCTCCTTAACCTTGGTGGGTTCTGTGCTTTCAGGCAGAATACTTGCCTCAGAGGCTCACAGCAGGCCATAATTTAGATACTGGCTTGCTGTGTGTTGAGCAATTCTCATAACTGGCCAGCATGGGGAAAAGAGGAGAAACCAAACTTCATAGTCTTTGTGCCCCTCCCAGTGGTACACAGTAGGACAAACCCTTGTAACAAAACCAATCTTTATAGTACTGAAATGAGGGAGGGGAACCCTCTACTCTAGGTTTCATCCTAGGGACCGAGCAATAGCATCAGCCTACAATGATCCTGGCAACAGTTGCACGACAGCTACAAATCCCTAGGCCACTTTCCCACAGCCTTCCCCAGCACCTTCCTAACTGGAAGTTCTTCCTCCTGGTACCTGCTTACACTTTCTTCTCCCACACTCTCCACAACACTTTCATCAGTTCCTTCCTCGCACAAGGTGAGTGAACACCAGCGGAGTCTCCTTTAACCAGTCTCAACTGGTTCTTAATTGGCCCCAGATGTTCTGACTAGTCTGACTCACTAGACTCTGAGAATTTCCAAATTGGATCCAGGTGTCTCAATTGGCCAGATTGCCCTGACTGATTCTAGCAAGTTCCTGCTGGTTCTTGATTAGCTCTTGCTAGTTTACCATGGGAACAGAGACTTATTTAATGTGGGCTAATATATTTCCTCTCCACCAAAAATATTCAAATAAACCTGTCTTAATACACTAGAATTCCTAAAATGTTTTGGGTCAAATTTGGTTATAAAATTGTGTGTTTTTTAATTTATCTGCAGCAGAGGTGGAAAGTAACTAAGTAGAAATAACTTTAAAAAGAACAGTCTAGTAGCACCTTAAAGACTAACAAAACATATAGATGGTATCATGAGCTTTCATGAGCACAGCCCACTTCTTCAGATGGCAGGAGTATTAGAAGTCCAGATCCAAAAATAAATAAGGAAATGGGGGAGGGGAGGGTAAAAAGGAGGGAAGGGGAAAAAAGAGAGACAGTGAGTAGATGGTTCAAATAGTTACAAGAGGCTGATAAGAACAATTAGCACCTCCATTGTTTGGTTGGTTGGTTAAGTCATTAGGATGTGGAAGGTAGTGTGCCAGCCAGCCGATGTCCCTATTCATACTATTTGCATAGGAATTAAACTTGTGAATGAAGTTAAGTTCCAACCCTTCTCTGTGTATGTGGCTTATGGAATTGGCCTGAAACAAAATGGTGATTTGGAGATCCATTAATGAGTGTCCAGGAAGATTAAAGTGTTCTTCTTGAATAAAAAGTATTTAAGTTGAAATATTTCATTACACTACTCAAGTACATTTTTTTGGTATTTGTACTTGAGTAAAGTAATTTATTTTTGTGATACTTCAACTTTTACTCAAGTAGGGTTTTTTTTTTTTAGAAAATATTGTACTTTTTACCCCACTACCATTTCCAGAAGCGCTTAGTTACTCACTATTTCATCACCCCACTGACAGTTGCACAAGCCAGCATTCTGGTTTGCTCAAGCACAGCCACATGTACATGGGTGCCATTTGGGGGGGGGGCAGGGGGCTAAGTACCAAATTTGAACCCCTGGATTTCATACTTGAGATCTGCTTAAAGCTGCATGCCCTGGCTCCAAAGGCAACTTTAACTGCAATAGACTTTCAGCCCTTGCAGCTTTGCCTTTGAGGCAGGGAGTTTGTTTAAAAAAAAAAAAAAAAAAAAAAGGAGACAGGGTGATTAAGAATAACAAAAGGCTGGTCATTCAAGTAATTAAGGGATCATTATGAAAACATTGCCAGCTAGGGAAGGGGGGGAAGGAGTCCCAATGAGTGTTGTGCTGCTGGGATTTGCATTTTATTTGGACCAGTACTGTTAAACTTTTAAATGTTCTTGAAAAGAATAGTGAGATGGCAAACTTTGCAGATACTACAAAATTACTCAAAATAATTAAGTCCAAAGCTGACTATAAAGAGTTACAAAGGGATCTCACAAAACTAAATATTTGGGCAACACAAAAGCAGATGGAATTCAATGTTGATAAGTGCAAAGTATGGAACATGGACAAATATAATTCCAACTATGCACACAAAAATTATGGGATCTAAAATAGCTGTTACCACTCAAGAAAAAAATCTTGGAATCATTGTGGATAGTTCCCTGAAAACACCTGCTCAATGTGAAATGGCAGTCTAAAAACTAACAGAATATTGGGAAACATTAGGAAAGGAATAGATACGACAGAAAATATCATATTGCAGGCAGAGGTGTGTTGGCCCTGATGCACATCTCCCTGATTGTAGGAAAAGACTGCAGCAGACCATTGCTTCAATGAAGTCCTCTTGCACAAATGAAACTGAAAGGCCACTTCACTTGATGGTTATTTAGCCTGATCAGCAGACACCATGGATCTGCTGCAGTCCTTTCCTACAATTATGGAGATGTAGATCAAGGCCAACACATCTATGCATGCCTCAGCTGCCTGTGAGAGACTCTTCAGTGTTGCTGGACTCATATTTTGTCCTAGGAGAACAAGGCTTGACTCTGATCATTTTGAAAATCAACTGCTTCTAAGATTGAACAAGCATTTTTGTAATTAATCATTACAATGTGAAGGTGGACAAAATAAATATGTTTATGTAATTTGACTCCTGTATTTAATTTGGTCACTCTTTAGCTTTATAAAATAAAGCCTGCGACTACATTTAAATTCCAGATTTGAAATATATATGTATAGTATGTATATAATATATAATACATACACACACATATATATACATACATATACTTATAAGTGTACATATATACGCACGCACATTAGATATGTTTGTGCATGTGCGTATAAAAAATGTGTGAAAAATAATCATGCCCTATGATAACTTGGGTGGTTAACCATATGTAACCCCCTTTTTCCTCCCCGGGTTACTCAGGAGCAGGTCACACTCACAGGTGTGGCTGGGCACCTGATGGTTTTAACCCAAAAGGAAATCCTGGGCACCCCAGTGGTGATGGTGTTTAGTTGGGGAAAGCCCTATCCACCCCCTTGCTGCAGTCCCTTGCTCATAATGAATGTACAATGGCAGTGCCTCCACCTGGCTGGCTTTATACACACTTACTGGTGTGCCTTGAGAGCCTCCAGGAATATACTCATTCCAGCTATAATCTAGATCTAATTCCAGAACAACAACTACAAATCATATACGTCTAATAGATTACATTAAAATAAACAATCTTTACTTAACTTAAATAAACAAGGTTTAACAGATTAACAATGAATAGCATTAACAAAGTGCACAACAATAATTGGAATATATATATCTAGCATTTGCACTGCCAATATTGATCCCACCCCAGAGTGTGCACACCCCTGGACTCAGAGTCCCAGACTCTTGCTTGCATGGGCGCGCTTGAAGAACTGCAGCTGTAGTGGAGGTTCTCTGCAGGCAGTGTGTATGTGGGTCCAAGCTAGGCAGCAGCTCTGTCTCGGGCAGCACTTTCCCAAAAATGCCCAATTACTTACAGTTTCATGCTGTGCCTATCAGAAGCAGCCTGCTAGATCCCCGTTCCAAAGGCATCTAGTCCCAGTCTGTAGCTGCACTCTAACAGCCCCTGGACTGGATCAAACTCCTCCACAGCAGCCTGGCTCCCCTTCTCTTCCAAAATCCAAGGGCAGAGTCCCAGACTGCTACACCCCTCTTCTCATGCACATGGAGAGACTCAGATCTCACAAACAAGAGTCACTTCCTTCCTGTTTTTCCCAAGGGCTCATGGGAATTGTAGTCTGTGAGGCTGGATTGCTGCACACAGGGTCTTTCCAGAAAATAAGCAGAGGCACCTTTAGTAAGGGGACTACACATAGATATCCATAGGACAGCTACTTTTTACTTCTGGATACTTGAGTACAATTAAGATGCGATACTTTTGTACTTTTACTCAAGTCATTTTCCAGAAGGATACTTTGACTTTTACTTAATTACATTTTTTCAAAGTAGCTATACTTTTCCTTAAGTAACTTTTTTGGTTACTTTTTCCACCACTGATCTGCAGTATGTTTTCCATCTCTGCCAAAACTTTCTGCTGTTTCTGGTTAATAACGCAGTGTGAGATCACATGGGGCTGAAGACTAGGAATGCAGTTCCGGAATGCAGGAACATTTCTTCTGGGTATAGTAACCCTCCATAAAAACTATGTTCATCAAATGACATTTTCAGATCAGTTCTCCAACTACAGATAGAGGTCACTGACCTGAACAATAAACTGACACCTATTAAAACTATTCTTCTATATTTGCATATTATTAATATACTCTATGGGTCCTGACAGGCATTGCAAAGTGGGCAGATACTTACCACTATATTCTAGTTGAATTGTTTGATGGCACAAGTGTGTCCCATCATGACTGAATACTTCTGCAGTGTACTGGCCCTCATCCTCTGGCTGCATGGGACAAAGACTCAAACTGCCATTGAGGAAAGCACGAAATCTCTTGCTGTATGTTCCATAACCCTTTATAGGTTGATCTTTCATTTTGGCCACTAGCGTATTGTCTTTCTTCCAGGTAACATCAATACTCCTGTTTGGGCAGTTGTGCAGATCAAGCATAAGACAGTCATATGCAGTTCCTCTGACAGTTCGCATTCCTTTGGTGGTCCCTGAAAATAAAGAATAGATATGCATGAGAACATTTGCTTACAAAATGTACATTTTAAGGTAGGGTGTTAACAAGCTGCATGACATTCTATACCTTTGCTTTTAAAATCTTTTTCTTAGTTTGAAGATATTTTACAGACAATTTCCCAGGTTAATTAGCAGTGCTGTGATAATGAAACCTATCTACCAATGGCTTGATTATGATAGAGAAACTGTAGTTATTTAAGTCTATGAATAATTTCCGAGGAATCGTGGGAAGGCCTATTTCTTTGATCAAAGCCATTTCAAGAAATTATTATTTACTTGCACTTGTTTTGGGAACAGCCTGTTTACAGAAGAAACATACCTGGACCATACTATTATTATTATTATGTTTATTATGGCAACACCTACGAGCCAAATGAGAATAAGGCTCCATTGTGCTAGCCCCGTACAGACACAGAGTAATAGATTTAAACATTTTCCAGACCAATGAAGGTCCTGATATTTATGATGCAACTGGGGATGGATTCCTGGAATTTGGCTACCCTGTCCCAGCCCTACCTCTTTTGGGACTACAGAGCCACCCACCCACTCACACACACACACCTTGTCCAGGGACCCTGCATGTCTGTTGGCCCCCCTCAGTAGCCGAGGCCTGTCACAATGCACAAAAAATTGAAGTTTCCACACTAGCACCCCAGAGCTGTATCCCTTGTGCAGCAAGCTCTATGCATCTTGTCGAGGTGGCTGACCTAGAGTGCAGCAATAGTGGAGTTTCTGCACACTAAATGCCTTGCCAAACTGGACACTTCAGGAGTTACAGTGCTGAGAGCTAATTTACTGCACTATAACTTGCCAGTGTAGACTTGGCCTAAGGGACTAAAATCCCTCATTTATCTGTCCACCCACCCGTTGTATAAAAATTACCAACTTCTCCTCTCACTTCTCCCTGCCCTAAGGACAGGAGGGTCATTCTCACTGTAACTGCATTTTTATAACAATGGAGGGGCATAAAAAACACTTTGGGCCCACTATATATGTGTAGCAGAAAAATTCTTCAGTAGACAGGATTTCCACTTCTCTTAGGCATATTCACTGTATATTGTCCCTCATCCTCCTTCTTTGTATTGTAAAATGCTAACATTCCATTAGAAAACACAGTAAACTTACTGGTATGATCTGTCCAGCTGCTACTTGAAGTCTTTCCCTTGTTCCAAGTAACGTGAACAGGGTGTTCCAAGTCAGCATAATCAGGATGCGGTGTAACAGAATTAACTGGTGTCCCTTCTTCTGTTGTTACATCACTGTGCACTGGAAATATAATACATGCAAACCGTTTTTAGTTACATAACGCAGTCTGTTTCTGGGCATCACACTGAAACAGAGGATGCAGGTTTCTATATGGTGAGCCCATGGCTACAGCCGGTAACCAGAAGTCAGGATACCTGGGTCCTATTTCCACCTCTGCCACTAACTCGATGTATAATCTTGGGCAAATCACTTTCCTTCTTAAAGTTACAATTTCCCCATCTCTCAATGGCTTGAAACTTTTGTTCTCTTTTAGTATCCTCGTAATACTTAATTAAGTAATGTTTTTCAAGTGCTTTATGATCCATCGAAGAAACGATGCCACAACCAGTATATCCTGATGCCAAGTGTAAAGAATATTCAGCAGCTAATACTAGTCATGCTATTTTTGTCTTCTGGAAACGTACAAAAAATATAAACTCAGAAATATAAACTCTGACACCTATCAATTAATTGCAGTACTCTTTCCAAAATTAAATGTACAATATAGTTTATTATAATAAATGGATTTCTTACAGATTAGACCTCCCTAGTCTGGCACCCTTGGAATCTGACCAGTCCTGAATGAGAGAGTTCACTGGACCAGGGGAGGTCGGCTCCTCTTCTGACAGACTCCGGGTTCTCCCAGGGTCTGCCAGCAGATCACCAGAAGAGCTTGCTTGGTGTTGTGAGCACAGGCTGATGTTTTCCACTATATGATTTCTTCTGTATTCAGAGTCACAAGAGTTTGTACATTCTTTGTAAATAAACAAAACTACATCAAAGAAATTCTGCACCATCACCAATTCCTACTCCGAGCTGCAATACTCACAGGGCCCCAAATTTTGACTAGGTATTCAGGTCAAAATGTGGCAATAATATCCAATCAAAACAGCTGAGACAATTTAGAGAAAGCAGACTGCACATTTTGAACCGACTACTTAGAATGCCCTATTATAAAATGTGGTGTGGAATTTCAATGTTTCTGAGTAGTCTTGGCTTCAATAATCATTCCTCCAAAAGTCAGCATTTCATGAAAAACATGGCCCCTCAAGCACCTGGCTAAGGTCCAGTTCACGGAGCTCTTTATGCTCTCCTATGCAAATAAGGAGATGATTTGAAGGTGGCCTGCATCTCTTTATCTTGCAAGATCAAACCATAGCAGAGCAAGGAATAAAAGAAGAACTAAACTAGACAGAACTTTCTTAAATGCATGTACAATTGAGACCACATTTCAACATTTAAAATACTTATTGGCAGAAGTTGGGCAAAAACAAAACCCAGCGTTCACACCAATAAATACTTGTGTACACAGAACTCTTCTACTATCTAGTCTAGTTTGGTCTTGTACGAGCAACCAAGGAAGGTTTGGAGTTTGGTTTTGGTTTTGATAAGCATCCACATGTTTGACTATCTTCCTGTATTTGAGGATCAGCCAAACGTTAGACAAGTCTTTGGGGTCTGAAGACTTGTCTGAAACTCTCATTAGAAAGCTCTCTATTGGAAGGCCCTGAACTTCTGTTTTCAGGCCTTGTCAGTAAATCATGACACCAACCCCTCCCATTGGAATCTGAGCAGTTCTGGCTCCAATGCAGACTGGACGTCAGAAGAGAAAAGAGCACATTAGAGTTCCTAAAATGTTTTGGTTCAAATTTGGTTATAAAATTGTGTGTTTCTTAATTTATCTTCTGTAGGTCTCCCATCTCTACCAACAGATGGACTTTCTGCTGTTTCTGGTTAATAACACGGTGTAAGATCACATGGGGCTGAAGACTAGGAATGCAGTTCTGGAATGTGGTAACATTTTTTCTGGGTATAAATAACCCTCCATAAAAACTGTGTTCATTAAATTACATTTTCAGACCAGTTTTTCAGCTACAGATAGAGGTCACTGACCTGAACAATAAACTGACACCTACTAAAACTACTTGTTCAAATTTGCATGTTATTGATATAATCTACAGGTCCTCACAGGCTTTGCAGAGTGGACAGACACTTACCACTATACTCTAGTTGAATTGTTTGATGGCACAAGTGTGTCCCATCCCGACTGAACACTTCTGCAGTGTACTGGCCCTCATCCTCTGACTGCATGGGACAAAGACTCAAACTGCCATTGGGGAAGGCATGAAATCTCTTGCTGTATTTTCCATAGACTTTTACAAGTTGACCTTTCATTCTGGCCACTGGCTTATTGTCTTTCTTCCAGGCAACATCAATACTCATGTTTGAGCAGTTGTGCAGATCAAGCATAACACAGTCATACACAGCTCCTCTGACAGTATGCATTCCTTTGGTGGTCCCTGATAATGAAAAAAGTATAGATGTACATCAGAACATTTGTTTACAGAATGTACAGTTTACAGTCAGGGTGATGGCACGCTGCATGGCATTCTATATCTTTGCTTTTAAAATCTTTTTCTTAACTAGAAGATATTTTACAGTTTCCCAGGTTAAATTATCAGTACTGTGATAATGGATCTAGCCTACCAATGGATGGCTTTTAATGAGAAACTGTAGTTATTTAAATCTATGAATATTTTTTTTTGAAATCATGGGAAGGTCTATTTCCATGACCAAAGTATTTTCCAGAAATCATTATTTAGTTGCACTTGTTTTGGGAACGGGGACCCACAGAAATATGCAGAACCTGTTTACGCAAGAAATATACTTAGACCATACTATTATTATATGTTTATTGTAGCAGGATCTAAGGACCAAAGGAGAATAAAAAAGTACCTGTCAATTTTAGTGACGGAGCTAATGCGGCTAGTTGAGTGAACTGGAAGTGCCCCATACTTAGCTTTTGATGTCAATGAGGACTTAAATGTCAGAAAGCCTGGTTTTACAATGGACCATCCCATTAATGTCTTTGTTCAGGGCCAAGGAAACTGTTAAATTTGGATATGGAGGTCAATTCTGCACTTTTGCTCTTTAATTGGCTTGTGAAATCACTTTGTAGAAGAATGGCTACTTTTAAATCCATGTTTTGAGTGCCTAGGCAAGTTAAAATGTCCTCCTACAGGTTTATGTGTATTATCATTTCTGATGTCTGACTTGTATCCGTGTATCCTTTGTCACAGAAACTGTCCAGTTTGGCCAATATACATGGCAGAGGGACACTGCTGGCACTTGATGGCATATATCACATTAGATGGCAATATAGCAAATGTTTGGTAAAGTATAAGAAATCAGTATATAAAGTCCCCAATATATCATCCGCATTTAAATATTTTCTGAACCAAATTCTCCATAACTAGTGGGTTCATCATCAGAGACAATAAAACCAAACAAATGTGAAGTTTCTAGACCAAGTCATTTCTGCAACATCAGGAGCCAAAAAATTAAAATTAAAATAAAAACAAGCTGGAAACTTATCAGAAAGGGCAAGCCATTCATTTTGCACACTCATATAATCAAAACACTTATGTCCAATTTATACCGAATTCTACCCTAACATAAAATCACCCACATGAGATTTCACACCCATTGTTTGATAATGACTACTGTTAAGATGGGCTGCATGTCAAAACATGATTTAAAATGGGCAACTACCCATAGTACTAAGGGACTAAGATCCCCCCTCATTTATCTGTCCACCCACCCATCCATCCATTGTATAAAAATTACCAACTTCTCCTCTCACTACTCCCTGCGCCAAGGACAGGAGGGTCATTCTCACTGTAACTTCAACACCGAAGAAGGATGTCATAATAAGAGTCAGGTCATTTGGTCAGATTCTCTAGTCTGCTAAGGCCACTTTGTGCCATGCAACCTTGAGGGTGAGATGGCCAACAGAGAACGTCTCTTCTGGCAAAGGAGGTACAGTTGCCTCCTGTGCCTGCAGCCCCACCACTCCTGGCAAAAGAGGAGGGAGAAGGTGTAATATTAGGAGTGTGCTGAAGGCAGACTGGCCAGAGGGCAGAGTAGAATGCAGTAATGTCCAAACTTCCACTGGCACGAGGTTCCTAAGAAACTAGCTTGCACTGGACTAGTTGGCTGAGACTCAAAGAGCTCCAACCAGCCTCCTCTCACCCCCCACCAAAGTTCCCGCTAAGCTGCATGGCACCATGGCCCCGCAACTGCACGGCACCATGCCCAGTCAGGCAGCTCCGTGTTTAGAGCCCTGAGCCCCTGGGTGGGTGGGGCTGACTAAGCAGCTGCAGGGTTGTGCTGCCATGCAGCTTAGCGGGAACCTCACCCCCCACCTCTCCACCCCATTCAAGTAGAGCTGCAGACTTGGAATTTTCAGTGTAAATTTGTAGAAACCTTGATTGGCTTGGTTTGCAAATGCATCTTGTGTTCTAACTGCTGTTTATTCAAAACACAGCTTAAAATAAAAATCTAAATATTTCACTGATTTTCAAACTTCTCGTAGTATAGGCTAGCACATTCTAAAACAGGATCTAGAGAGGCTAAGGCAAATATTAAAAAAAAACCAGACACCTAAAATTACGTTTCAAAAACAAATTTCACTCTAAATCATTGGGCTGAGCATCCAGCAGATTTCAGTGAGACCTGATCGGTGTTCAGCACTTCTGAAAGCAAGTTGTTTATTTCATACTGACTTTAGGCTCCTATTTTGGAAACTTTGGACCAAGGGTGAGTGCTATGAATGACTAATAAAAACAATCATCGAGTGCATCTCAGAACCTTGGGTCACTCATGGGACCAAACAAACTCAAAACTAGCAGAAATTAAGTGAGGAGCATATGATAAGGAGAAGAAAAACATAATATGCCATAACAAACTTTGGTGGGTCAACTCCATGCATCCCTACCGAGTATGATATTAGGATTGTACTTTTAGCCCACCACGTATGTGTAGCTGAAAAACTCTTTGGTAGTCTTGATTTCCAATTCTGTTACGCCCAATCACTGTATATTGTCCCTCATCCTCTTTCTCTGCATTGTAAAATGCTACAGATCCATTAGAAAAGACTGTCAACTTACTGGTACCATCTGTCCAGCTACTTAAAGTCTTTCCCTTGTTCCAGGTGACATGAATAGGGTGTTCCAAGTCAGGATAATCAGGATGTCGTGTAACAGAATTAACTGGTGTCCCTTCTTCTGTTGTTACATCACTGTGCACTGGAAATATAATACATGCAAACCGTTTTTAGTTACATAACACAGTCTGTTTCTGGGCCTCATATTGAAATAGAGGATGCAGGTTTCTAAATGGTGAGACAGAAATGTATGCCCAGGGCTAGAGCAGGTAACCAGAAGTCAGGATACCTGGGTCCTATTTCCACCTCTGCCACTAACTCGATGTATGATCTTGGACAAATCACTTTCCTTCTTAAAGCTACAATTTTCCCATCTCTCAATGGCTTGAAACTTTTGTTCTCTTTTAGCATCCTTGTGATACTTAATTAAGTAATGTTTTTCAAGTGCTTTATGATCCTTTGAGGAAAAGATGCCACTACCAGTATATTCTGATGCCAAGTGTGGAGAATATTCAGCAGCTAATACTAGTCATGTTATTTTTGTCTTCTGGAAATATACAAAAAAATATTAACTCAGAAATAACACCTACTGTTGTCAGCTTTTCACTAACAATTTAGTACAATACTTTTTCCAACATTAGATGTACAATATGGTTTATTATAATAAATTGATTATGTTTCTCTTTGGTGATTTTTCCAGATATGTTGAAATCCTCTCATACTGAGGAAATTTGTTTTGGAATGAACAACATCACTAGAAAGTAAGGCTACAAACCGAAATCAAGATTGAAAAATGCTGAGCATATACTTCTACTTCATCCTAAAACATACTTTAGTATTCCTGCAGTCACTGAACACCATGACAAAACTCACCTTGATTTAATTTGAAATAAAATCACATGTATGATCTGAATTTAGTGTAAACACATCACAATCTTAAAGAATTACTAAGAAGAAAAAAAGAAAGAATGAAAGAAAAATATCTTACCCTGAAGAAGAATAAGTGCAAACAACATAAACTGGAAGATAAAACTAGATGACATTTCAGAAATGATTTTGATCTGGTATTTTGTGTATACCATTATATGAACTTTTTTGAGGAAACCTCTACATCCCAATGACTTTAATCCTTACTGAATGATGAGTCTTGAAGATTGTGAACATGCAGAAATGCTTAAAGGCTGCTTCTATTTTTTTAATCACTTATTTACTCAGAGCTAGAATGTCTCACAAGGGGACAGTGGATATTTTGGAAGGGAAACATTATGGCTTAAACCACTGTGGTAGACCAGCACTAAGTAAGAACTCATGAATATACTTCCTCGTTTTCTACCTCTTAGCTGCTACTGAGGCAGATAGAAGTCAGCGCTGCATAAGAAGACATTTCAAAGCAAAATAAAGCTGGGGAAATAAGGTTTTTCTCATGCCTATTCTGAGAACTAGGGATGTTAAATATCGGTTAATTGAATAGTCAATTAACCTCATGAATTTTTATCAGTTAGTCGACTATTCTATAGTCCCCGGGAGGTAGGGTCAATAGCCACTGAGCTCCAGCCCCACTCCTGGGGAGCCCCCTGCCACTCTGTGTTGCTGCCTCTCTATCAGAGGCAGTAGCATGTGGTGCCAGGAGGGAGCTGGTCCATGAGGGAGACAGTTTAAAAACCAGCTCTCCTCGTGGACTGGCTGCCTGCCCCCCCCATGCTGCTCCCTCTGTATCAGAGAGGCAGCAGCCCCTGCCTGGCCGTGAGGGAGTCTGAGCTCCTATACCCAGCATGAGTCAGAACTGAGCCAGGCTGCCTGCATACCTGGCTCCTAATACACTTTAAATGCAGAACCGAAGCGGGGGTAGGTCCTGGACCTGGCACAAGCCCACACTGAGCCAGGCTGCTGGTCAGCCTACTAAAAACTCTACTGGGGGGAGGGGAATGCACATAGTCTATAGCATTAACCTTTAAGCTTTTGCTTATCGGTTAATCAGTTAATCGACTATACCTGTGTTTCTCAAACTGTGGGTCCTGACCCCCTGGGGGTCGCAAGCAACTTAGAGGGGGGTCGTGAGCAACTTAGAGGGGGGTCACGGTATCACAAAGTTTGAGAACCCCTGGACTATCCTATTACATCCCTAGTGAGAACACGCACAAGAACAAAGCTGGAGCTGAAGTAGGTCTGTGCATGCATGTTTGTGTTGTTAGTAGTACTAGTATTTGTATTTTCATGTCAGTTTTGTAAGGTAATAAAGCAGCACTGATGTGGCTTCTTAGACATATAAGGAGACATGTCTGCTGTTCCAAGCAACTTACGGTGTTCGGCCCTGATACTGCAAATTGTTCTAAAATGGAGGAATTCTGCACCCCCTAGAGTCACCTGGGACTCAATGGGGAACCACAGCCAGATTTTGTAATTTAAAGCAGCCCCTAGAATCTTGGCACAAGAGTAAATCTTGCTGATGTTTAACAGGCACAAGGATTGTTAGGAAGAGATGGGATCCACCTAATGAAGAGAGGAAGGAGCATCTTTGCGGGCAGGCTTGCAAACCTAGTGAGGAGGGCTTTAAACTACGTTCGTTGGGGGACGGTGACCAACACCCTGAGGGGAGTGGGAAAGTCGGATACCGGGAAGGAATGCAAAGAGGAACGAGCAAGAAAGGAGGACCCCTGATTCAAATGGAGAAGATGGGGCGATCAACTGGTTATCTGAGGTGTTTGTACACTAATGCGAGAAGCCTGGGCAACAAACAGGAAGAACTGGAGGCCCTGGCCCAGTCCAAGAAATATGATTTAATTGGGATAACAGAGACTTGGTGGGATGACTCGCATGACTGGAGCGCTGTCATGGAAGAGTATAGACTGTTCAGGAAAAACAGGCAGGGGAGAAAAGGAGGAGGAGTTGCACTATACGTAAGAGAGCTCTATGATTGCTCTGAACTCCAGTATATAGAGGGAGAAAAACCTGTTGAGAGTCTATGGGTTAAGTTTAGAGGTGCAAACAACAGCAGTGATGTTGTGGTTGGTGTCTACTATAGGCCACCGAATCAGGTGGATGAGGTAGATGAGGCTTTCTTCGGACAACTGAGAGAAGCTTCCAGGTCACAGGCCCTGGTTCTCGTAGGGGACTTTAATCACCCTGAAATCTGTTGGGAAACCAATACGGCAATACACAGGCATTGCTGGAAGTTTTTGGAGAATGTTGGGGATAACTTTTTGGTACAAGTGATGAAGGATCCGACCAGGGGTCGTGCGCAGCTTGACCTTCTGCTCACAAACAGGGAGGAACTAATAGGGGAAGCAGAGGTGGGTGACAACCTGGGAAGCAGTGATCATGAGATGGTAGATTTCAGGATCCTGACCAAAGGAAGAAAAGAGAGTAGTAAAATACACACCTTGGACTTCAGAAAAGCAGATTTTGACTCCCTCAGACACGATGGGCAGATTCCCCTGGGATGCTAACATGAAGGGGAAAGGAGTCCAGGACCGCTGGCAGTATTTTAAAGAATACTTATTGAAGGCACAGAAAGAAAACCATCCCAATGCGTAGCAAGAGAGGCAAACGTGGTAGGAGACCAGATTGGCTTACAGGGGAAATCCTTGGTGAACTTAAGCACAAAAAGGAAGCTTACAAAAAGTGGAAACTTGGACAAATGACCAGGGAGGGGTTTAAATGTATAGCTCGAGAATGCCGGGGGGGCTATCAGGAAGGAGAAAGCACAAATGGAATTGCGACTGGCTAAGGATGTGAAGGATAACAAGAAAGGTTTCTACAGGCATGTTAACAAGAAGGTGATCAGAGAGGGTGTGCGGCCCCTACTGGATGAAGGAGGTAACCTAGTGACAGATGATGTGGGGAAAGCTGAAGTACTCAATGCTTTCTTTGCCTCTGTATACACGGACAAGGTGGGCTCCCGGACTAATGCGCTAAGTGACGCCAGATGGGATGAAGATGGACAGCCCCTAGTGGGTAAAGAACAGGTTAGGAACTATTTAGAAAAGCTAAACGTACACAAATCCATGGGTCCGGACTTAATGCATCCGAGGGTACTGAGGGAGTTGGCAAATGTCATTGAGGAGCCTTTGGCCATTATCTTTGAAAAGTCGTGGAGATCGGGAGAGATCCCGCATGATTGGAAAAAGGCAAATGTAGTGCCCATCTTCAAAAAAGGCAAGAAGGACGATCCAGGGAACTATAGGCCAGTCAGTCTTACCTCGGTTCCTGGAAAAATCATGGAAGGGATCCTTAAGGAATCCATTTTGAGGCACTTGGAGGAGAGGAAAGTGATTAGGAATAGTCAGCATGGATTCACAAAGGGCAAGTCGTGCCTGACCAATCTGATTAGCTTCTATGATGAGGTAACTGGCTCTGTGGACATGGGAAAGTCAGTGGATGTGATATACCTTGAGTTTAGCAAGGCTTTTGATACGGTCTCCCACAATATTCTTGCCAGCAAGCTAAGGGAATATGGATTGGATAAATGGACGGTAAGATGGATAGAAAGCTGGCTAGAAGGCTGGGCCCAGCGGGTAGCGATCAACGGCTCGATGTCAGGATGGCGGTCGGTTTCTAGCGGAGTGCCCCAAGGTTCGGTTCTGGGACCGGTTTTGTTCAATATCTTTATTAATGACCTGGATGAGGGGATGGATTGCACCCTCAGCAAGTTTGCGGATGACACTAAGCTAGGGGGAGAGGTAGATATGCTGGAGGGCAGGGATAGAGTCCAGAGTGACTTAGACAAATTGGAGGATTGGGCCACAAGAAATCTGATGAGGTTCAACAAGGACAAGTGCAGTCTTGCACTTGGGACGGAAGAATCCCAAGCATTGTTACAGGCTGGGGACCAACCAGCTAAGTAGTAGTTCTGCAGAAAAGGACCTGGGGGTTACGGTGGGTGAGAAGCTGGATATGAGTCAACAGTGTGCCCTTGTAGCCAAGAAGGCTAATGGCATATTAGGATGCATTAAGAGGAGCACTGCCAGCAGATCCAGAGATGTCATTATTCCCCTTTATTCGGCTCTGGTGAGGCCACATCTGGAGTATTGTGTCCAGTTCTGGGCCCCCCACTACAAAAAGGATGTGGATGCATTGGAGAGGGTCCAGCGGAGGGCAACTAAAATGATTAGGGGGCTGGAGCATATGACCTATGAGGAGAGGCTGAGGGAGTTGGGTCTGTTTAGTCTGCAGAAGCGAAGAGTGAGGGGGGATTTGATAGCAGCCTTCAACTTCCTGAAGGGAGGTTCCAAAGAGGATGGAGAGAGGCTGTTCTCAGTAGTGACGGATGGCAGAACAAGGAGCAATGGTCTCATGTTACAGTGGGAGAGGTATAGGTTGGATATTAGGAAAAACTATTTCACTAGGAGAGTGGTGAAACACTGGAATGGGTTACCTAGGGAAGTAGTGGAGTCTCCATCCCTAGCGGTGTTTAAGTCTCGGCTTGACAAAGCCCTGACTGGGTTGTTCTAATTGGGATTGGTCCTGCCTAGAGCAGGGGGCTGGACTTGATGACCTCCTGAGGTCTCTTTCAGCTCTATGGTTCTATGATTCTATGATTTCTGATTAGAATTGTTAAATTTTCAAGCAGCTTTGTGCTTTCACCCATGATGTCTCACACACTTGACAGACGCTTCCCATAAACAGCCTCAAAACTAATTCATTTATCCTTCTCCAAAACTCTCTTTAACACTCTCCTTTGCCATTAGGCCCACAAAAAACTTTGACTACAGTCAGGGTCCTGGTGCACTGACACCACTGCCTATCAGGATGGTCAATATTGTCTCATAGCATCCTTATACGCCCCCATCCACTTGTATTCATCTGTTGCCTCTTGTCTAATATGCAGATTGTAAACTCGATTTGTTTCGGTTTTGTACAGCGCCTTGCCACAATGGAGTCGTGGTCCCCAACTGGGGCTCCTTGAAGCAACGTTAATACAAATAAATAATAATGCGAACAACATCGACATTAGTGACGCACTTGCCTGTTCCTCCCATACTGCTCAAGTTGCTCAGCTCACCACAACGTGCCTGATTCCCAACTGTTGGGTCTGTCTGACTGGTCCTCACAGTTCAGGAGTTCTCCAGTTGATATGACCTACCTGATACCCACTCTGCTGTTTGCAATCCCTGCCTCCCAATGGCCATGAACCCCTTGTCTTGCTCCTGCTCTTCAGCGTCCCTTCTTATTTGCCACTACTTAAGCTCTCCTCCACCAAAGCTCAGGAGCCCACACTCCCACCTCCCAGCTATAACTAGCCACATAGTTCACACGGTTGTCACAAGAGGGCGCTGTTGTATGGTTGATCAGGCCACACTTCAGGCATTTAATCAGCATCACAGAACGATAGATCCACAGTAGCCCAAATATACCTTTAACAAGTTTTATTGCAAGCAATTCAGGAGCAGTTTTCAAAGCAATATGTAAATCTAGTAATTAGCAATTAAAAGGCATTAAAAGGCAGGTTAAAGCAATGTTTAAATGGAATAGTTAACAGTCTAAGTCTAATCCTTATCCCAATTTTAGCAGCCTAATTCTTAATCCAATTGTACAGCCAGTCCCCGAGTCACGAACAGTCGAGTTACGACCGTTTGCAGTTATGACCGAAGCTGTCGTAAATGGCGGACCCCGAGTTACAAACGTGATCCGCGCTTACGAACAGCACGGTCGCGTGTAACTCTACGGGGTCCGACTTACGAACAAACTGAGTTCCAAACAATTGCTTGGTCCGTAACCAGTTCGTAAGTCGGGAAGAGGCTATAACACACACTCTCACAAACACATTCACACATACCACTCACCCTCTGGGGCTGGCCAAACCACAGGTAATGTTTGTTAATTTGGTTGAGGCAGAAGTCCGACGTGCACATCACCCCAATATGCCGAACTGATGGACTCCAACTCGTAGGGCAAAATGGTGTGGTATATATCCCCTCGGCAGTGGCCAGCTGGGTGGGACAAGGTCCATTCGTTGTACCCAGCCTGGCTGGGGTAATGTTGTACCCTCCTTCTTGCTAGTGTGACCTTGACCAATCTTGAGGTACCCTGCTCGCACCACCCAATTCTGCCTGCCTCACCACGAGTGATAAACAATAGAATGTCCTTGACTAGATCTCTCCCGTGTTACTCCTCCTTATCTGGGAACTTTGCCTTCTTCTGTACTGTTTTGTGTCCTTAGTACACACAGTCTTTTCTTTCACACAGTCCTTTCTCTCAAAGTTGTAAGCAAGTCCATAATCCTCTGGGGCACTGAGTCGAACCTTAGCATGACCTCTCTTCGGCTCACCTAGAGTGTGTCTAGACTATGGAGTTTTTTCAAAAAAAGTGGCCTTTTTTCAAAAAAACTTCACCTGCATCTAGACAGCCATTGTGTTCTTTTGAAATTAAATCATAGGGGAGGCAAGCCATTTTACAAGGCAGTAACTACGTATAAACTTGAATTGGGGGCTAAATCCTTTAACATATTATATCACAAATTAGTATAATCCAAAACTTGTGAATAGGTAAGTGAAGGGGCATTCTGAAAGTAGCTCTTGTTCTTTTTGTTGAAACACTGGAAATTAAACTAGAAGCTGAGGGAATCTGAAAGAAACTATTCACCACACCACTGTCTTGCTCCTGAACATCATTCACCTGCTCTGAACTTTTTCCTTTGATTTCTTTAGGGCACTATACTAGGCATTTGGAATAATGCTACATCATGCCAGTATTGCATGGTAGACAGCAATATACTTCAATTGTGAAAGTTTAGAAAATCTTCTAAAAAATATGATGAATTCACCAAAGGTGACATAGATATGTTTGGCAGATGAGAACCAGGGCATTAGATAAAACACATGGGTGTGTGGGAGGAGTAAGTGGGGTTGCAATTTGCAGCCGAGAGAATAAAGAAGCCACAGGATCTAAGGACCAGAAATCAACCCCCATCTCCTAGTCCCAGGAATGCTCAGCAAAGTTGAAGCCTGGGTAATGGAAGCCCAAGGCTTTGACCAGGAGAGGCAGGGCACGGAGTGCCAGGCACAGAACAATGTGTGTGACTGAAGCAGAGGAGCCCCACCAAGAGCTGACGACATCAGAGGAGCCACCGTAAGGATAAGGCTTTTTTCTGTATCTACCTTGAAAGCCTTCATCTGCAGCCAAACTGAAAGAACATCAGCCTTTAGGCAAAAATCAGGAAGTCACATACATAATACATTCCATGTAGATTACATTACAATAGTGTAATATGAGAATATTAAGGAGACCTTGTCCTAGCGTCACCAGATATCATAGAATCATAGCATCATAGGGTATGTCTACACTACCACCCTAGTTCGAACTAGGGTGGTTAATGTAGGCATTCGAAGTTGCAAATGAAGCCCGGGATTTAAATATCCCGGGCTTCATTTACATCTTGCCGGGCGGGCGCCATTTTTAAATCCCCTTAGGTCGAACTCCGTTCCCGTGGCTCCACGCGGCACGGAATAGGTAGTTTGAATTAGGATCTCTAATTCGAACTACCGGTACACCTCGTTCCACGAGGAGTAACGGTAGTTCAAATTAGAGATCCTAATTCGAACTACCTACTCCGTGCCGCGTGTAGCCGCGGGCACGGAGTTCGACCTAAGGGGATTTAAAAATGGCGCCCGCCCGGCAAGATGTAAATGAAGTCCGGGATATTTAAATCCCGGGCTTCATTTGCAACTTCGAATGCCTACATTAACCACCCTAGTTCGAACTAGGGTGGTAGTGTAGACATACCCCCAGAGCTTGAAGAGACCTCATGAGGCCATCAAGTCCAGCCCCCTGCCCAAGGCAGGACCAATCCCAACTAAATCATCCCAGCCAGGGCTTTGTCAAACCAAGACTTAAACACCTCTAGGATGGAGATTCCACCACCTCCCTAGGGAACCCATTCCAGTGCTTCACCACCCTCCTAGTGAAATAGTTTTTCCTAATATCCAACCTACACCTCTCCCACTGTAACATGAGACCATTGCTCCTTTTTCTACCATCTGTCACTACTAGAGAAAGCCTTTCTCATCCTCTTTGGAACCTCCCTTCAGGAAGTTGAAGGCTGCTATCAAATTCCCCCTCACTCTTCTCTTCTGCAGACTAAACAAACCTAAATCCCTCAGTGTCTCCTCATAGGTCATGCGCTCCAGTCCCCTAATCATTTTGGTCGCCCTCCGCTGGACCCTCTCCAATGCGTCCACATACTTTCTATAGTGGGGGGGCCCAGAACTGGACACAATATTCCAGATGTGGCCTCACCAGAGCCAAATAAAGGGGAATAATCACTTCTCTGGATCTGCTAGCAATGCTCCTCCTAATGCACCCTAATATGCCATTAGCCTTCTTGGCTACAAGGGCACACTGTTGACTCATATCCAGCTTCTCATCCACTGTAAGCCCCAGGTCCTTTTCTGCAGAACTGCTACTTAGCCATTTAGTTCCCAACCTCTAACAATGCTTGGGATTCTTCTGTCCCAAGTGCAGGACTCTACACTTGTCCTTGTTGAACCTCATCAGATTTCTTTTGGCCCAATACTCTAATATGTCCGGACCCTATATCTGCCCTCCAGCGTATCTACCTCTCCTCCTAGCTTAGTGTCATCCACGAACTTACTGAGGGTGCGATTCACCAGATGAAGAAACAGATCTCAAGATGGATAAAGAAAACTCAGTTTGACAGCTTTCTGTCTAGCAAGAAACTACTTATCAATAACTGGAGTTGTGAAATCATTCTATTATTCTGGTCCCCTCTTTCCTATTGATTTTTATATGATCTCTGTCTGGTTTTTAATTGTTTCTGTCTGCTGCATAGTTATGTTAACAATTTTTTGAGGAATAAGGGTTCTTGTGCAAAAGGTTTGTTTTTGCACAAAATGGCCCTGTCTACACTGCATTTTTTTCTGCAAAAACCTCTTCCGCAAAAAGGATGAGAAGAGACTATGCAAATGAAAGCGCAAGAAATGCTAATGAGAGCTTCATTTGCATTTCCTCTTCCGCAAAAATGATTCAGTGTAGACGGACCCAAGGTGGGGAGGGGAGCTGACAGATGCCCGCAGGGCTGGCCCATGGTGGCAGGGGCTGTGCTGCCCAGCCAGGACTCTCCAGGGCTGTTGGAGCAGTGGTGACCTCTTCCATGGGCTGGCCAGGGCTGCGCTGCCCAGGTGGCAGCTACTTCACAGCTCTCTGGGGCTGTTGGGAAGGTGGGGACACACTTGGTTGCTGCCTCCCTGTGGTCATTCTGCAGTATAACTGTCCCTGCTATCACAACCCTCCCTTTCCATTTGATGAGAAACAGTCACGTTCCATTCACATCCTATTGTCCTGGCATACCCAAACCCTGCTTCAGGCTGGGAAATGGGTAGCGGGGTGGATCAAAGCAGTCTGCCAGGTAGCTCCAGCCCCCACTATTCCAGTGAGTGCAGGTGGGACTGACCCCTGCTGCCACCCCATGTCAGACCCCAGGTAAATTCCCAAGTCGCCATAAGCGCCACAGCTAACAAGGGGGACCGTTTCATCCATAGGACAGTTGAACCAGCTGCCATGAGGCCCTCAAAGTGTGGGACAGGATGGCTCTGTACATAGCTATCTATTACTAGACTGGAAGTATTAAATTCTGTTCTGGGCTTTGCCACTGACTTGATTTGTGTAACCTCTGACTAGTCAAGTAACTTCTTTGTGCCTTTGTTTCCCCATCAATAAAATGAGTAAAACACCTCTATGATTTGTAAAGCTCTAGGGGAGCTCAACAAAAGGCACTAGAGGCATAATATCTCCTGCATTTTTCTCCATTGTAAGTTTGGACAATTTAAACCTTAAAGCAAGTGCAAATGCGGATAAGACTGCCTTATCTCCAGATTCCCAATCCCCTATTTCAGTCTTCTAGATGTGCTGCTTACTCTCACATATGCCTTTCACAAAACCTATTCCTTAAATACTAAAAATGCGTAGGGTCAAAAGAAATCAAAGCCCCATCCTACCACTCTCGGGTAGGTGCTGGGGTGAAATGCACAGAAAGAAAAGGGTCTGAAGCGAGAGGGAGACTGATCGCAGGACTTTGTAACAAAATCCAGCAGGGTGGCGTAATCTCTTACATTGGACCACCAACATATATTGGTGATGAACTTACAGGTACATTGCCCAGAGCTGAAATCTCTGTGTAAGTTTGAAAGTTTGTCTCTCTCACCAACACAAGTTGGTACAATAAAAGATACCCACAGAGAGTGTGAGGAAGTTGTCTACACTTGCACCCTCTTTTGAGACAGGGATGCAAATGCTGCTGAGCGAAATTGCAAATGAGGAGCGGATTTGAATTTCCCGTGCTTCATTTGCATAATCGCAGACCGCCACTATTTCGAAATACCCTCTTTCGAAATAATAAACACTGTGCAGACGCGGTTATTTCGGGAGAAAACCCCTCCTCTGAAATAACCGTTATTCCTCACACAACAAGGTTTACCGATGATTTTGGAATAACCGCATCTACACAGCGTTTGTTATTTCGAAAGAGGGTATTTCGAAATAGCGGCGGTCCGCGATTATGCAAATGAAGCACGGGAAATTCAAATCCGCGCCTCATTTGCACTTTTGCTCAGCTGCATTTGCATCCCTCTCTCGAAAGAGGGTGCAAGTGTAGACATACCCTGTCTCTCTAGTATCCTGGGACTGGCATAGCAACAACTCTGCATACATATAAAGCTCGGTTGCACAGAGGGCAATGAACCTTCTTCCTACCCTGTGTGGGGTGACTATCAACACCTAGCCCCCCAGCGTTCTGTAAAATATCAACGGCTAACTTCAGAAGTGCTTGTTGCTGACGTCTGTCTGCCTTTTTTTAAAAAGATGGAACAAAAAGCCTCTGCCCCAAAGAGTTTACAGTTAAACCCAAAATGTTTAAAAATCGTAACATTGCCTTTAAAAGCATTCTTTTTAAAAAAAAAAGTGGGGGGTTGTTTCTTTGTGGATTTTTGAGCCTTTAGGCTGCATTTGCGTTATACAGTCACGCTCTCCCCCACAATCACAAGGATTAGAAACTTTTTACTCCGTTAAAATAAAGACGTTGAAATGTGCAGTCACTTGACTCCAGGAGCTGGGGCCTTAAGTAAGACACCAGCGAGTTCACAGCCTGGAAAGGAATGGCTCCTGCCAACATCATGTGCCAAGCTGAGCCATCTGTACAGTGAGAGGTGCTCCTCCGGGTGAACCCCACCTCGCGTAGAAGCCTAGCTGAGCCATACACAAGCCCTTCACTTATGGCTGCTAGGCTTGGCCCCTCACTACTTTATGGAATGGGCTCCCTGGACAGGGACAGCCCATAACATTTTGACACCTGAGGCGGGGAGCTCAAATGGCACCCCCATACGCACCAGCAGCAGACACAATTTTCTACACTCTGGGTCCTAGTGGCACCTCCCCAGTTTGGCACCTAAGGCAGCCGCCTCAGTTTTCCTCACGCTAAGGCCGGCCCTGTCCCTGGAGCATGCATGGAGCAGTGGGAACAAATGCTGGGATGCGCACTGTGACCGCTGGCCCTAGCCAGCCCTCGCCTAGCAGGACTCCTTGGAGAGATCCCCTCCCTCAGCAGCCCTGAGGTATTATATTATCCCCGCAGCCTGGCTCCTCCCAGGAAGCGTCCTTTGCCCTCCCCAAGCAGGAAGCTGCAATCTGAGCTCTGCTTGGCTAGCGCAGCGCACAGCAGCCGGAGAGCTCGGGGCGGGCGGCTGTGCGATCCCTGTTTGCGTTTTCTTGCAGGTAGGCAAAATGCGGCTATGGCAGCACTCCGTGCCGGGGGCGGCGTGCATGCATTTGCTCCCCAGGCTGGCTCGCAGGGGCACGAGGCAGTCAGTCTGGACTGCCAGCGTTCAAAAACCGTGGCAGATCCGCTGGGGAAAAAAAAGTCACTGAGTCTGGCTTACCAGCCCTGGGACGTCTAGCAAACACAGGACGGGACTTCTGAGAGAGGCACAGAGAGCTGCAAGCTGGCCCCCGTGCACAGAACCGGGGTGGTGGGGAAGAGGGAAAGGTCCCTCATTTTTTTTTCAGCAGGGTACTGATTGAATTCCCATTTTGTTCTGTTCCCCAATCAGAACCCAGCTGACAAAATTAGGGACCTTTCCCTGTCTCCCTCACCTGCTCAAACTTTCCCCACCTAACGCCCTTTCAATACCTGTTCCTTTCCATTTATTTCCCTTCCTCCTTGGTGCTCCCCAGGGACTCCACCCTATTTCTGTAGCACAGACCAGTAGCGTGACTCTCAATTCTTGCCCCCCTTTTGCTCTTGCCATTAGTCCTTCTGGTCCCACTCCCTCTTACAGCTGCCCGCCCACTTTTACATTTCTTGCCCCCCTGCCCCTGGAATCATCTGTCCTCTTGCATCTTTGCAGATTTGGGGTTTGAACCCCCACTCCATGTTTTTATCTCCCTAGCACTCCAGCAGGCAGCCTCCCCTTCCTTGTCTCCTCCAGGCAGCCCCCATTCATGCACCACTCTTCTGCTACAATACAGCAGCCTCCTTGCATTACAGCACCCATTTCCCTTAACAGCTCCACAATCCTCTTATTCTTGCATCCCATCTCCCTACCATTTTCCTGCAGGCCACTTGCACCCCGTTCCTCCAGCATCTGGCCCCTGTGGCCTCTTGCACTCCTGCCATGGGAAGTTCCACATCCAAAGTGAAGGTGGCATTCTTGGGGACCCTCCCCCACAATAAGACCCATGGGATGTTCCGCTGTCCCCACTCAGCTGACACAAGAGGGGATTGCAGTTCTGGAATGCCTTGTGCTGGGTTACAGCCTTCCACCTTTACAAAACTGTAGAGGTTAGTACTGCAGGCAGAATGGAAATAAAGGATCTAGAGCCATGAGCTGCATCTGGCCTGTTGGTCCTATTCATAGGGACCACGAGCTCCCACTAGGGAGCAGGGTTGGGGACTTGCGTTGCTCAGTGCATACAGTGGCTCTGCGCAGCTCCTGGAAGCAAGGGCAGCCTACGGGCTCCACACACTGCCCCCACCCCAAGTCTGCAGCTCCCATTGGCAGGGAACCATGAGAGCTGCTGGGCACAGTACCTGCGAGTAGGGCAGCACGCAGAGCCATGTAGTCTGTCTCCATGTGGGAGCTGGAGGAGCCAAAGCCCGCTGTTTCCAAGAGCCAGTTCAAGTAAACACCACTCAGATTCTGCACCCCTGAGACTCCACTCACTTGCCACAACCCTCTTTCCCAGTCCTGATCCCCCTCCTGTCCTCCATACTCTTCAGTCAGAGTCTGGTGCATCCTCCTGCACCCCAAACCTCTCATCCCCACCCCAGAGTGCACCCCCAACTTGAGCCTTCTCCCCCAGCACCCCAACTGCCTTGTTCCCCTCCCACCCCCCAAGCCATTCCATCCCACACTGGAGCACCCTCATGCATCCTGAACCCCTCATCCCCAGCCAGACCATAAAGCCTGCACTCCCAGCTGGAGCGCCCCCCCCCCCGCCCCCAGCTTGTCCCAGCTGAGAGGCACTTATGGCCCTCTGAATCCCTCAGTCTCAGCCAGAAGCACCATCCAACACCCTGAATTCTTCATTTCTGGCCCCTACTCTAAAGCTGCACCTCCAACCAGATCCCTCAGTCACCTCAAACCCCAATTTTGTGAGCATTCATGAGCCTCCATACAACTTCAATACCAAGATGTGGCCCTCAGCCCAAAAAGTTTGCCTATTCTGATCTGCAGTCATCAGCATGCTCTGAAAATGAGACTGAATCCCTTAATAGCTAGTACTGGGGGGCAGAAGGAAAAGGGGTGCAGTGGTGCAGAGTAGAGACTGACTGCTCCTGAGTCGAGCTCTGTGGGCACACCTAAACTACACGCGGCTTCCAAAAGAAGATATGCAAATTTGGCTTGAATTTGCATATCTTCTTTTGTTTTTTTCCTTCGTTTTTTTCCCCGGTAGAGGCTTTTCCGATATTTGGCCCGTCTATACAGGGCCAAATATGGGAAAAACCCCTCTTTCGAAAGCCCCCTGTAAACTTCCTTTTAGGAGGAAAAAGGGGGGCTTTTGAAAGAATGTTTTTTTCCGCTATTTGGCCCCGTGTAGATGGGCCAAATATTGGAAAAGCCTCTTCTGGGGAAAAAAATGGAAGAAGATTGCAGATTTGACTCAAATGTGCATTATCTTCTTTTGGAAGCTGCACGCAGTCTAGAAGTGCCCTGTGTAAGCTTGTCTTTCTCACCAACAGATGCTGGTCCAATAAAAAAATTATCTCATTCGCTTTGTCTCCCACAGATAAGGGTAATACTTGCTACCCGTATTGAAGGATTAACTATACTCTTCCCTGCAGCAAAAATCTCTCTAGTGGGAAAAGAAAGTTAGTATTATTCAGTGTCAGGGGGAAAATATACACACTATGATTTGATTGCTTCCTCAAAATGTAAGCTTTGCCCTGTAGTCCCCAGGGTTCAAAGCGTGGAGAATGGAAGTGTTATGCTATCCGTTCTGCTGCAAGAACAGATTCCAGGGTCCTATGGATTAGAAAAATGGCTTTCTGAAAACATGGGACTCCATACTAGAGCAGTCCCTGTAAACCAAAAATACCTTGCCCCAGCCATAAAAAATACATGTCGCTGGGTGGAATTAAAAGCAAAATATACACATTTATTAAAACTCCAACTATCAGAGTGGAGGAAGTTTTACAGGCTCAAATATAAAGTGTGTACATTGATGGTGAGCAATTTCAAATATCTCCAGAGTTCCTAGTAGAGAACTGAAGTAAAAGTAAGGATGAATGGTAAATATTTAAGAGATTACTTTTGGATAGTATCGCTCATGTAAACCGTACTCTGACCCTCCCATAGCTCAGGACACAACCACACCATAAAACAGGGGTGAGCAGTAATTTGTGATGATGGGGCCATTTGTGATGATTTTGGTAGGTGGTCAAGGGCTGCACTCTTTCCATGGGATAGAGATTGGGTACAGAAAGGAACTTAGGGATTGGGGTGCAGGAGAGAGTATGGAGTCTGGGAAGGAGTTTGGGTGAAGGAGTGAGGTGTGACCTAGGGCAGGGAATTGGGATGCAGGGTCCATGAGGGAATATGAATGCAGGAAAGGATTCTGACCAGGTCCAGAGGGTTTGCGTTATGAGCAAGAGCAGGGAATTGGGGCGCACCAGGGGGTGCAGGCTTAGGGGGGATATGGGTGCAGGAGAGGATTCTGGCCTGGAACAGGAGTGCAGAAGGGGGTGTAGGGTCTGGGTGGGAGTTGTGACTGGGAGGAAGGGGGATGCAGAGGGTTTGGATGGTGACCTAGGGCAGGGAGTTGAGGTATGGAAGGGCAGGGGGTGCCAGATGCAGGCTCTTGCTAGGAGGTGCTTTCCTAAGTGGCTCCCAGCCAGCAGCCCAGTGGAGCCCTCATACAGCTCTCTGCCTGATGTAGCCTCAGCCCACTCAAAGTGTCTCACTGCTGGGGCCTCTAGTCATCACTTGCCCCTTGTGAGGTGTGTGTGTTTTGCATGGAAATCAGCCTATGGGAGCTGCAATGATTGTGCTGGAGGAGGAGGCAGCACATGAAGTTTCCTCCCCAGTATAGAGCGGCACATCGCTCAGCAGCTGGCTGCTCTGAGCCATGGGGCTGAGGCAGGCAGGGAGCCTGCCTGAGGGTCTTGCTTGGCTGCTGGCAGGGAGCCGCCTAGGTAAGCATCTCCCAGCCAGAGCCTGCATCTGGCACTCGGCACCCCACCTCCTACCACACCCCAGCTCCCTGTCCTAAGCCACCACCCAAACCTTCTGCACCCTCCTTCCTTCTGGTCACAACTCCCTCCCAGACCTTGCATTTCCCCTCCCCCCCCCGGCCAGAATCCTCTCCCACACCCTCTCTCAGACCCCACACCCTCTCCTGCACCCCAACCCCCTATCCTGAGCTCCCTTCTGCACCCATCCCAGACTCCACATCTCCTCCATAGAAAAGTGCAGCCCTTGACCATTTAACAAAATCTTGGCATGGTCCCCCATCAAAAGTCATTGCCCACCCTTAAGGTTGAAGTATGATGGATGCCCCTGCTGGGAGTCTCCTGCAGAATTAGGAGGGGAGGGAACATGCCTGATAACTTATATTTTCATTTGTGTATTTCCATTGTAAGCATATATAGTTGTTAATATCCAATAATATGGCCTCTGAATACAAATATTGCCTGAATGTTGTGGTGTTAGCCCATCCCTAATTAATATCTTTGTTAGCAGTCCCAGCAGTTACAGCCACTGGAGCCAACCAGTAGCAGAGCTATATCAGAGTAACCTGTTAGTGTACACAAGACCTTGGTCTCTTCTGGTCAAAGCAGGGGTTAGTTGCACTGACACCAATTGCAAATTATAGTTGTTTTGCCTGCGGTTGTTCTCATGCAACTACAATGTTGGGAAAAATCACTGATGGCTGAAGTCCCCAATGTAGACCAGCCCTCAGACCCAAAAGGGCCATAGACAGTGATCTCCCCCTTCAATTCTTCACATATCAGTGTGAGATGTATTCTAGAAGAGTGTTTCACAATGCTTACAATGCCACAGAGCAGCGCAGAGCAGCTTAGAGCACCCTCCATCCAGTGGAGACAGCTGCTGCCTGCCTATTGAGTTCCTGGAGAATTTAATTCTCCTCTGCTAAAAAGTTTCTGGTGCATCTTGTTTTTAAGAGCATGTCACAGACACAGAATGTGAAGCTCAACGTATAGCCTGAAACAATAAGACTGCAGTATTGCTAATTGAAAGCAATGTAGTCGGGTTCCCCCCCCCCACCACCACCACCAAATCATTATGTTTTTAAATATTTCATTTGGGATCCTTTTTACTTCCCTCATTTTGAGCATTTAGACTTCACATTTTCAAGCTTTTATATGTAGCCATTGGGGCTAGAAACTTTTAAATGAAAGTTCGAGATTCTCATGTAATCACATGACCCCAGGAACTGGTGTTTTGAAGAAAAACACCAGAGAGTGTTACCTGCCCCATTCGTCCTGATGGCTTGTTAGATCTGAAACTTACATGGTGCTAGCATGAATGCATGATTAACATGTCAGCAATGCCAGTTTCCCAGCCATTGTTGGTGGGTGAGTAGGCACAAGTGGGGGCAGAAACCTATCACTTTCAAGCACTTGTTCACACTGGGGTCTTGTCTTCCCTTGAGTTCTTATCTCCAGTTAATTAATTGCAAATTGACTTGAAGATTTGTCTGGAAATTCTCTCATAGCTTTCGTTTCCCTTGGCATCAGCTTAGAATAAAGAATAAATATATACCTGTAGTCTGGAACAAACATTGGGAAAATATACACACTGATCTTTACCAAAGTATTAAGAATCTAGAGTACAATCTGTTAACTTGAGGTGAAAATTCTAGTGCCACCAGAGCCTAGGAAATATTTGAGAGTGACAGCTAATTCTTTTTAAAAATAGATAGGGCAGTTTTTAGTTTTAACATGTTATCTGGTCGATGTGAGCTGTAGGACCACCCCCTTCAACCTTTGGCTTTCTTCCTACCCTATCCACCTTTCTCTCTGTATGACTTTTAAGGTTTTCCCTCCTTTCTTTTTCTTGCCATTGTGTGTCTTCTCTTCTCAGCAGCAACTCCCAGTTCCTGTGCCCCTCATGCTCCATTCTCTCCCCCTTGCTATTTAATAGTAGAATTGTCCTTGGAGCAGCAAATACTGAACTGAGAGTGCTTGTTTTAGGTACCATTAGCACTCTGTCGTGTGGCTGTGCTGTCCAAAGACCTAGCAAGGCTTCATGGCAAAGGGCTGATGGAACTCAAAAGGGATGTCATGCAGGAGAACTACCAGAATCTCATCTCACTAGGTAAGTGTCAGCCGATGGTCAGGGCAGTGCATGTGTGTATGTTACACCCGAGTCTTCAACTGCTGAGACACAAGGCCCCGTCGCAGTGGGCAGTCTAGGTGAGACTGACGGGCGCCCCGAGGAGTTTAACATCCGTGTCTTTACCGCTAGGATCGGGATCCTTTCGCGGCGGGCAGCCAACAGGCCGACAGACGCCCCAGAGTTTACAAGGAGAGCTTATTACACCTCAGATTTTGACTGCTAGGATACACAATCCCTTTGCAGCGGGCAGCCTGGGGAGTCTGAGAGATGCCCCAATGGATCTGTCCCCTGGAAGTGACACGATCCAACGCTCAAGCTCTCCCTATATCTGTCCCTTATGACCGGCTGGAGTTCTTTTTAAAATTGTGCTTGGTTCTGTTACAGCAACTGAAGGAGTCAGGTCACAGCTTAAACAGTTACTATTTTATTGTTACAGGGTAAACTTAGCTGTTAAATGCTACTACTGTGTTACAGATAACACAGCCACTACAAAGGACAGGACAGAAATTACACTAATAAGTCACTTACAGGTACCATGAAACCCTTTTGGTTCTCTGAGCTCTTATTAAATGCATGCAAAATAGACACCTAGCAGGTATATATTCTCACCCCTGCGTTCCAGACTTGGCGTGGCCAGCGTCTTTCTCTCAATCCCTCGGGAAGATGTAGGGCGAGGTTGGGCATCCCACAGACCTCGGGAGACAACCAATACCTGCCAGCAGGTGTAGATGATTGGAGCTCAAATGGGGTGGGCTACTAAACCCCTCTTTATACCCCTTGGGTCACATAGGCTTCTTCCTGGTCTCAAGTGGCCAATTAGGGAAAATGGCTTTGAATGCCAAGTTTCCCACAAAGGGTGCAAAGCATAATTCACACCTGGGAAAAGGCAGACAATGGGCACCTCTGGTATGTGATGGGCGAAGATTCCTCTCCTGGGACAGTGTAGGCGTGTCAATTACTGGTGCTAGCCATCAGGGCGACGGGAGGCTCCCGGGTCGTCAGCTAGCCCATTTACTGTCTGGTTTCTGTTTATGATAGAGTCAGGGACAGGCAGCACACCTGCGTTCCCAGGGCATCAAAGGCTGACTGCCTTTCTCTTGCTCTCTGGGGGGGGGAACAAGATGGGGTTCATGTCTGGCTACAGTAAGGAGTCCCTTGTTTCTGAGAATCTCTGAAGTGACTTCATTTGCTTCAACACAGGGTTTTTTCTTCAGGGGAATCAGGCCCTTTACAGTTTACAGTCTCCTCCCATATAAAAGAATTTTCAAATGGCAGCCCACTCCTGTCCTTAGGTCTTTATTGGGGAGACTCTATCTATGGTAGTATTTATTTGTCTCTAACTCGTGAACATACAAACTTTACTGGAATTTCCTGTGTTTGCAACATACCTCTACCTGGGACTGGCACCAACTCTCTATGGGTAGTAATTCCATGCTCTAATAATAATATAGCCATAGGGATCTATTACTGGCCACCTGACCAAGATAGCAATAGTGACTATGAAATGCTAAGAGAGATTAGCCAGGCTATCAAAATAAAAAACTCAATAGTGGGGGATTTCTACTATCCCCACATTGACTAGGTACACGTCACCTCAGGATGGGATGCAGAGAGAAAATTTCTTGATACCTTAAATGACTGCTTTTTGGAGCAACTGGTTCTGGAACCTACAAAGGGAGAGGCAATTCTTGATTTAGTCCTAACTGGAGTGCAGGATCTGGTCCAAGAGGTAAATATAACTGGCCTGCTTGGAAATAGTGGCCATAATGTAAATATCCCTGTGGTGGGAAAAACACCTTAGCAGCCCAACACCGTGGCATTTAATTTCACAAAAATGAGGAGGCTAGTTAAACAGAAATTAAAAGGCACAGAGTCAAAAGTAAAATCCCTGCAAGCTTCATGGAAACTTCAAAGACACCATAATAGAGGCCCAACTTAAATGTATACCCCAAATTAAAAAACACAGTAAGAGACCAAAAAAGTGCCACTGTGGCTTTACAACCAAGTAGAAGAAGCAGTGAGAGATAAAAGGCATAATTTAAAAAGTGGAAGTTAAATCCTAGTAAGGAAAATAGAAAGGAGCATAAACTCTGTCAAATTAAGTGTAAAAATATAATAAGAAAAGTCATTTGAAGACCATTTAGCCAAAAACTCAAAGTAATAGCAAAATGGTTTTTTAAATAGAAGCAGGAAGCTTGCTAAAAAACAGTGGGGCTCCTGGATAATTGAGATGCTAAAGGAGCACTCAAACACGATAAAATCATTGGAGAGAAACTGAATGAATTCTTTGCTTCGGTCTTCACGGCTGAAGATGTTAGGGAGATTCCCAAACCTGAGCCATTCTTTTTAGGTGACAAATCTCAGGAATTGTCCCAGATTGAGGTGTCATTAGAGGAAGTTTTGGAACAAACTGATAAACTTACAAGTCACCAGGACCAGATGGCATTCACCCAAGAGTTTACTTGTTCCCAAAACATAAGAACTAGGGGTCACCAAATGAAATTCATAGGTAGCAGGTTTAACACAAAAAGAAAGGCTTTCCTTCATGCAGCGCACAGTCAGCCTATGGAACTGGGATGTTGCCAAAGGATGTGGTCAAGACCAGGACTTGAACAGGGCTCAAAAAAGAACTAGATAAATTCAGGGAGGTCAGGGCCATCAACTGCTGTTAGCCAGGATGGATAGAAGTGGTGTCCCTAGCCTCAGTTAGAGGCTGGCAATGGATAACAGGAGAGGGATCATGTGATGATTACCTATTCTGTTCACTCCTCTGAGGCCACTAGCATTGGTCACTGTTCAAAGACAGGATACTGGGCTAGATGGACCTTTTGTCTGACTGAGTATGGCTGTTCTTATGTTTTCTGGGGTGGGGCCAAAATGAGGGATTCCGTGTGTGGGCGGGAGCTGCCAGGGAACGGGCTGGGGATGTGGGTACAGGGTCTGGGTGGGTCATTGGGTACAGGAGCGGGATGGGGATGTGGCATGTGGGAGGGTGCAGGAGCAGGATGGGGGTGGGAGATCTGAGTAGGAGGAAGGGTAAAAGCGGGATGAAGGTAGGGTTTCTGGACTGGAGTGGGTAGAAGATAGGGGCGCCTACCTGGCACAGCTCCAGAGATGTGCAGTGGCTCTGTGCCGCCATGCACTGGCTGGAATCAATTCCCCCCACCCTCCCCTTCACTTCCATTGGCCACGTTTGGTGGAGGGAGCCTTGAGCCTTGCAGGACCGATCAAGGCAAGCCATGGGCCATAGGTTCCCCACCCCTGTCCTACAGGAGTAAAACACACTTACCTTCAGATATGTTATTCCCCAAAAAGATATCCTGGCGCACTTTCCCAACCATTCAGTATCTCAACCCTTACACACAATTGTTCTGTTCCCTCCCTTCCCCATTAGAAAAGCTGGAATTAAAAACCCCTTTTGCGACAAGCATTGATTAAATATTTAATAAGCCATCATGTTTTCTTTCTTGTGGGCAGGTTTTCCGATTCCTGAATGTGATATGGCTTCCCAAATGGAACAAGGCAAAGAACTATCTGACCCAGCTCACCAGGCTTGCAAGGAGATCAAGCTCTTGAAATACATCCACACAGGTGAGGAATATGCTGAATTACTTGGAACACTCAGTGAGATAAGTTTAAAAAAAGCTGGAATTCCAATAGCTATTGTGACCTCATGGTTCTGCCTCATGACATCTTGTTCTGTTTTGTAATTAGTTTTCTTACATTGAAATCAGTTCTCGTATCTTCAGGCCAAATATCAAGGGTGTTTCTGCCTGACTCACTTTTGCTAGTATTGTATACCTTCACCTGTACTCTGACTGGTGACAGGCACCGTGAAAACTGAACTCATCCTTTCCCCACGAGTCATGTGCAAGTCCTTTCCCAGGGAGTAACCATGTCTGGAATAATCTTCTCTTTGACAGGAGAGCACAGTGGAGACGAGGAAATTCTTCAGCAGGAAGATGTTGGAAGCATGGAACTGCAGAGAGTATTTTCATTGAGATCTGAAGGAGCTATAGCCCATGGTCCTCACCTGGGAAAAGCCCATGTAAGTCGGCACAATTCAGAAATGCCACTGAGAGAGGACCCTTTAGTGAAGCAACAAACTGAAACTGCTCACGGCGAGCCACTCCAGGAGCACCGAGAGGACGTCGTCCCCCGACGAACACCCCGATCAGAGAGACCAACCATATGTTCTGAATGCGGGAAGGGCTTCAGTCGAAGCATTCACTTGATCCAGCATCAGAGAATGCACACGGGGGAGAGACCTTTCAAATGCACAGAGTGCGGGAAAGGCTTCAGCCAGAGCTCACACCTTATACAGCACCGGAGAATCCACACTGGCCAGAAGCCCTACACGTGTCACGAGTGTGGGAAGAGCTTTAGCCAGAGCTCCAACCTGATTAAACACCAGAGAATCCACACAGGGCACAAGCCCTACGTATGCACTGAGTGCGGGAAGATCTTCAGTGATAGCTCTACTTGTATAAAACACCAGCGCATGCACACGGGAGAGAAGCCGTACAAATGTCCCGAGTGTGGCAAAAATTTTAGCCAGCGCTCCCACCTCATCCAGCATCAGAGGATTCACAATGGCATCAAGCCCTACACTTGCATGGAGTGTGGGAAGAGCTTTGGCCAGAGCTCTGATCTGATCAACCACAGCAGGACTCACACCGGGGAGAAACCCTATAAATGTACTGTGTGTGGGAAGTGCTTCAGTGGGAACTCCAATCTGATCAAACACCAGAGGATCCACACGGGAGAGAATCCCTACCATTGTGCTCAGTGTGGGAAATGCTTCCGCTTCCAGCCGCAGCTTGTGCGGCACCAGAAACACCACATGCAGTAGGGACCGCTGCTCCGAGAAGAGAGGGAACATGGCCCTGCCTGTAGGGAGAAGATAGTTGAGCACTGTGGTGTGATGTAGAGGGGGAAGCATGTCCTTAGTGTGATGGTGGTTCGGGCCATTCTTTGGGAATGGGTATGAAGCACCACAACAGGAGGAAACTGAGAAGAGTTAAGTAGTCAGGAGAATCATGACCTTTTATTTTTAGTCCTGATAAGGGTAACATGGATCAAATTATAACACTTTCTCAATACACTGACCAGGCTTTGCCATCTTGGCCAGACCTCACCCTAGCCTTGTGGTTCTTCAGAACCTAGGCTCCTGTTTCCCTAATTTCTGGAACTCTTTTTTAGCTATTAGTTCCTATTGATTATGTTTATTTAACCTCCCCACCCCCACTCCACATTGTGAATAGTCTATATTCAGGCCATTTCCTTGGAACTGCGTTTGCTGGATAAATGGTAGTGACATTAGTGTCTGTGAAAAATTTGCTGCTGTTTGACAACTTAGTCCACAAGAGTAAGTCAATTAACATCTTAATAGCCATTTCTCTCAGAAAGTGGCTTGCTCAAGTGCCCTTGTGGGTGGCACTTTATGAGAGGTATAAAAGTGTAATCAGTATGTAGCATGAATTTTTTTTAATCGTGATCTGCTAATTAACAATTGAAAAACAGAAAGAGGATGACGCATTGAAAAAAATTAAGCTATTTGCCTAACTTTAAACATGTTCTTAATCTTTAATATGAATTTTAATTTCATAATTCTGTTTTCCCCCTTGAATAAACCTTCTTTTAACTTAAACCACCATGAATCTGGAATTGTCCATTGTTATGATGAGGGGATTGTTATGTATATGTCTAAGGCTGTGTCTATACTAGCACTTTTGTTGGTAAAACGTTTGTCAGTCACAGGTATGAGAAAACACACTCCGGAGTGACATAAGTTATACTGACTTATGTTACATGAGAGATCTTACAGCAGCACGGCTGCAGTGGTACAGATATGTCACTATAAGGTCTGTAGCACTGACAAAGCCTAAGAGAAGTAATGTGCTGTGATTTTTTTGTTGTAACATCATGACATCAAGGAATTACATGTTTTCTGTATAGGAAGATGTGGGGAGGCAGAATTGTCGGAATGGGGAAAAACCTGATCACCAAGCAGGTAATCCCAAAGCATCCTTTGCAAGAAAGAAAACTACTACAATGACTATATCCTCTTCTAAAAGGGATGCTGGTTCAAACAAAAGCTTGGGGATACTAAAACTCTTGGTGGTCAACTGAATACTTGTTGAGTTGCCTGTTCAGTCCATAAAGCCATATGGGGAAGAAATTACTCCATGCCTTTGTCTAGAATGAAAGTGATCAAATATGTTGTGTTGTAAATATGTCTAGTGAGGTGGGTTGGCTTTCCTCGGACCTAGATTTGGAAGGTCACTCCAATGGACCCTGGTGGTCAGGGCCAGATCTATCTGGCTCTGCCCCCCAGGAAGCAGAGGGGCGGGGCTAGAAGTATAAAAGATGGAGCTGACAGCTCAGTTGGGGCCCAGCTGCTGAAGGAGCCAGGCACTTTCCCCGAGATCCAGAAGTGGAAGGGTGGCACACACTTCCAGAAAATGGAGGACTGGCCAGGACATTGCCAGAGGCTTTGTTCCCCGAAGACCCAGACAAGCTAGTGCCAAGCCAGGTATGCCCAGAGGGAGAATTGGGAAGTAGCCCAGGGGAAGCTGACCCTAGTCTGTCTGAAGTAATGCCAGTGAACTGAGTCGGCATGTTGCCATCAGGAGTAGGGATGTAAAATCCTGTCTAATTGACTAACTGGTTAATTGATTAAAGGGGACCTAGTGGGGGGGCCACTCCATCCTGGCTGGAGCAGCCTCCTCCTACCCCGCCGCTGGGCTGGAACACTCCTCCTCCTCCTCCCCCATAGGCAAGGGCTGCTCCAGTGTTCTGGTCAGGAAGGTGCAGGAGTCAAGGCAGGGCTGAGGAGGGACTCAGCTGACTGCTGGCTTCCCCCCGGGGGCAGCCCAAATTAGCGGGGACTGCACTGCCAGCTTGTCCCTGGGGACCAGTGGGGGCTCTCTTCCCCCCAGCCTCTCCCAGGGCAGGGGACTGGTAGGGCTGTCTCCCAGGCAGGGGGGCCCCACTTACCTTTTCTGGTGGCAGGCAAGATGGTGGAGTCCCAGCCCTCCTGGCCACTCACTTGCTGGTACGGCTGCCCCCGTGGACACTCTGCAGTGTTGTCTCTCCTGCAGACTCACTGCCTCCAGAGCCAGTCTCATATCGCGTCCCTCCAAACAGCAGCCCCTCCCGTTGCATGATTATTGAAAAACAGTCCTTTTCCCTGGCCTAACAGTTGTCCTGGCACAACCAAATCCTGACCTTCCTTTAAGTTAGGAGAGGAGGAAGGTGCATACCAAAGTTGGTGGCCCTAGCTCTTACTGTTTAGGAGGAGTTATTGAATAAACAGGCTTGCAGACAAACAGACAGAAAGACAGATGCACTCTAAAATATATATATGGAGAGAGATTTTGACAAATATATGTAATGTGAGGCCATTTCATGTTAATACATTGCTGTTGCTAATGTTGCTAATTGCCATTTTTGCCACATGATAAACAACTTCATTATTACTGGGGGGAAAAAATTTGCTCACGCAAAACCCATCAAAATAGTTCAATACGTTGTCATTTGGTGGCTTTGACCAATAATCAACACAGCGAGGTGTTGAAATTAACTTAAATAGTAAAGTCCATAGTCGTGTTGTGTTTTTTCTGAAATTGTGCCAGAAATTATACTTCCTTATTTCACCTCACCTGCAGACTAACCGCACCACTTGGCAGCTCCATTTCATACCCCATCTAAACATACACAAATTAAGCTTTAAAATGATATGCCCTGGGGGTGTAGGGGTGTATGTGCAGGATGAGTACAGGGCTGTCCTTGTGAATTCTGGTGCCCTACACTTCCTGAGAAGCTGCACCCACTCCTCATCCCCTGCAGGGAAGGGCAGCAGCTTTGGGCCAGGAGGCAGAGCAGGGGCCAGGAGATTGGGCCACCTGGGCCAAGAGGTGGAGCAGGAGCGGGGTGCAGGGAGGAAGAATTGGGGCTGCTTGAGCCAGCACTGCCCGCAGCCAGTGCTGGGCATATGCAGCATAGAGCACTACTTAATTTGGAGCACAGTGGGGCACAAGTCAATGGGAGCTACAAGAGCTCAGTTCTTCTGAAACTCAGGCATTGGGTGTTGCTGGGGAGGCATCCAGTATTTGAAAAGAACACTTTTGAAAATGTCTGCTTTAATAAATGTGCTTTCAAGTCTGAGTGGTTGACCTGACAGAAATGTGTTCCCTGCACTTAGCCCAGGGCTTAACACTAAGCTTTCAAAGCAGGACTCCTGATCAGAAGATCCTCCTGCTTTGGCCTTATCTACTCTATGGAAATTTGGCATCCTTGTCACTTTTTGGTAGCACTCTTTGGATCCCCCAGCACCCCTGTAGCACACCATGCATTCACAAACAAAATTGCTCCTGACAATTCACAAGCTCAGTTCACAGAGGTGTAATAGCCTCCCCAATGCACACTGCCCTCTGCACCTCTCCCACATTGCACCAGTCATTGATCAGGCAGCCTGAACCTAGTTTCTGTACCCTACTGGCTCGGGTCAGTCTCCTTAAAAACTCTTATCTGTCCAAAGAATCCTGCACACATCCAGATCTCATTGCCCACTGTTTCTCATCTCTGCCCATGTCTTTGTGATTGTTGTGGTAGCAAGCCAATTTCAGAACATGGAGCAAGAAGAAGCCACTACCCAAAGGACCCTCCAGATAAACTGTAGGAAGCTTTATACTGAGCACAAACTCCCACTGAGGTCTTTTCCTGAAATGACAGCTTACACAGCCTTGCTTTACAGAAGTGACATTTTAAGTACAGTCTTCAGTTGACCTCCCTAGAGATACAACATAACCCAGGCTATGTCTAGACTACATGGCTCCATCGACGGAGCCATGTAAAATAGTTTATTCGGCATAGTCAGAGAAGCAGGGATTTAAATAATCCCCGCTTCATTAAAATAAAAATGGCCGCCACGCTGTGCTGATGATCAGCTGATCCGGCACAGCGCGGCAGTCTGGACGCAGCGCGGTCGACAAAGGAAGTCTTTGTTGACCACTCTGGTATGCTTGCGTGTTTGGTTTTGCGTAAGTAGAAAGTTGGCAATCCTAGAATCCTGTAGCTCAGAAATGATGTTCTCTCTTTCATGGACCTCTCTCCCTCCCCCCCACCATGTACTGTCTTCTAGCAACAGGCCAAACATGCTCCATTTGAAGTGGAAATAACATTGTCTGAGAACTAGAGGCAGGTGTGCAAAACTGGGGATTCAACAGAAAACAAGTCCCCATATCCATACTGATGGATATCCAGTGCAAGCAACTTTCAATGGTATCTCACCCCTAAGCAAAGAGACTGCATAAGGCACGTCAAAGGATTGCAGATTTATGGGCCAATCCTGCTTTAATTAAGTCATTGACAAAACTATTGGCTCCAGTGAGAGCAGGATCAGGCTTCTCTTCTGGATGGACTGTATATAACATGGCAACCTGGGGTTTTGTCCTGAAACATTGAACCTCAAGGAGTCAAATAAATGAAATGTTTAGCTGAATCTAGTGAAACGACACATCTGATTAATGCAACATTTACCCTGCAGTATATATTCAGTGAGAAAACCACTGAATAATCTACTGCTTGCAGCTAATATGTTATAGTTAGAGAAACAAAAATAGCTAAAATTGCTATAGGAATGAAGTAATGAAAGCAGGTCTTGCATGTAACTAAAAAGGAAAAAAATGAGCTAGGCTAATGACCAAGATTTAATATTCTCTGGTCCACACAACATTTTTGGGAGATGTATTTTATTTTTCCAGTTTAGAAGTGGGCTTGGACCAAAATCCTGTACCTAAATATCCAGGAACACAACATTCAAAATGAGATCTGGATCTGAATTTTGCAAAAACCCCTCATCTTTATGATGGGCTGAACGAAAACCTTGGATCACTTGAACATCCCTGTTCTTTGAGGGCTTTGAAATCCATGTGGCAATCCACGGGTCCAATCCATCCAGGCTGTGGATTGGACCCATTTCTATTTTAATTTATAATAGTATAAACCTTAACCCTCTGAAATGAATTGTGTGAGCAGCAGTGTAACCCTTTACTACTTTTGTTCTTGGAAAAAACTCTCCTCAGTCTTTGTAGTAGTGTGTGGTTTTTCTGGGAGAAAAAAGGCTATCTTAAATATTTTCAAAAGGAGATAATTTAAATTTAGTAATCTCTAAGATACTCCGTTTAATTAAACTTTTCGTCAAACACTCTAACATTTAATAAGACTTGTTACTACTTTGAAAAAATAAAATTTTTCATTTCAAGATAATGGAAGTTGAAGAAACAGAAAGAAGTCAGAATTTCAAATCACAGTATTGTTAATTACCTATTAGTTATCTTCAGACTCTAGAAAAACATTCTTCTTTGCCTTCAGACTAAATGTGGCAGTTTCAAGCCAAAACAATTTTTTCAGGCCCAGATCCTGAGGGGGCTAAAGTGATGCTTGGTTAATGAAAAGGCTAATGCTTGTCCATAATACTGCGCAAAAGTCCACTGAGAGTCACTAGATGGCGCTTCCTCCCAATACAAGATTACTGAAGCATGGGATGGATGTTCAAGGTCACACAGAGAGAAAAGAAATTTCATGATCTCTCCACCTGGAAATGGTGTAACGCCACCTTGTGTGAAGAATATAAAGCAGAGCTGGAAAACCTGTTTAAATCAATGATACCCTTAGCTGAAAATCTCAAACATTTTATCAGGTTTAAAACATCCAAGTTTGTTTTGATGTGGTGGTGGGGGGGGGGGTTCTGCTTCCTTTGTGCTTTCTGGATTAGACTGGGAATGGAGGGTGCAAGATGATCAAACAAGCAAAATAAAAGCCTTTGCACCAATTAAACAGTACAAAATAAGTTTGCAGACCTACAAAAAATGAGCAAATATGCCTGATGGATCGATGACAGCAAAGTTAGTTTGATTCTTGAGAGACAAGGAACAAATTACCTACAGAACAGATTGGCATCATCTTTTCCTGCTTTAAAACTTTAGAGTAAAAATGTCAGGTATTAAAAAATGTTCTGTTATTTTTAACTCTTTTATCTTTGTGGCATTATTATTTCTTTTTTCCTTTTGAAAATAACTGCAGTGTGGAGAGAAGAGCACAGGAGCAGTAACAAAAGCTGAGCGCAGTTAAATGGAACAACTCGCTCCTGGCATACTGGGAGGAAAAAAAAGATTGCCGTGTACATGAGGAATGCATAATTTATTAATACAAGAAGGGGATAATGTACCATGACTGAATTTTCAAAGGGGCTTATGGGAGTCAATGGAGATGGGCATGTAAGCTGCAATCCACAAATGTACTTAGGAACCTAAGGCCTATTTTTAGGGATCACTGCAATCCACAAAACTGCAGATTGGCTGCTGCCTAAGCATGTAGGTGCCTAATCTCATTTGATGCCTAATTTTTCCTTTGTCTTCATACACTGCAGCATCACTCCAGGCACCTCCTGCCTATCTCACCATGTGCACTACTGCCTCACAGGCATCCAGACATCTGTCTCCTGCCCGAGCCCCAGAGCAATTAAGCTGGAAAGACATTAGATAGGCATTCGACTGCCTAAGTCACAGGGCGGCAGATCCAGTAGATAGGTGTAGAGAATGCCAACTGGACCGACCCCTTCAGGTAAGTTCACACAAAACAGCCAGAGGAGTGGGACCTCTCTCGAGGTAAGATAGAGTCTGCCTCAAGTCCCTCCCGCCTTCTGAGGAGGAAAAGTAGAGTTGCCAGGTGTTGACCCAGACAGTTCGGTATTTTCGCCTCCTGTCCAGTAAAAAAAAAAATTTCAGAAAATACCAGACACCTCCCGGGTGTTTACCAGGTTCCGCAGGGGAGCTGTCTGTCCCGGAGCAGGAAGACAAATGGCGGATGGCCACCGGCAGCCTGTTAGGGCCAAAAGCCTCAAAGATATTTCTTAAAGGGGCCAGGCTAGGTTTTATTTCTTTATGTATTTATTTATTTATTTATTGTGCTTAATAACTCTCGGGGTCCTTTTTTTTTCCTCAACAACTTTGGTCTCCCCCCCTTTTTTTCTCAACAGAATTTTTTCCCTGGTGTTTGTTTGTTTTTGTTGTTCGGGTTTTTTGGGGGGAGGGGTTGGTATTTGTGGTTAAACCATCTGGCAATGCTAAGGAAAAGGGATTTGAACAGGCCTCTGTCAAGCCTGAAATGAGTGTCCCAATCACTAGGCCATTGACTATTCTGTTAGTAGGGTTGCCAGGTGTCCGGTTTTCTACCGGACAGTCTGGTTTTTGGGGCCTCTGTCCAGTAAAAAAAATCCAGAAAATACTGGACATGTGCAATGTCCGGTATTTTCTGGTTTTCCGGCTGAGCGCTGGACGGAAGCCTGGCGGAGGTGGGGGGGAGTGGCTGGGAGGCGGGGCGCGATTGGCGCTGGGAACCCTGGTTGCGTCTGAGGAGCAGGAGGGGCAGCCCGGTTCCGTGCTCCTGTGCGCTGGTCAAGCGCCTGGTGGAACCGCAGCCGCACTGATTCACGCTTCGCCGGGACCGTGCACGGGACAGGAGCGCCCTGGGATCTGCACATGCCCAGGTCAGTCCTGCTCCCTGCCTGCTGATTTGCTTCCCCTCCAGCCGGCTGGTTGGTCTCCCCCACTTTTCCTCGTGATCTTCCGTGGCCAGCCCCGCTGCACCCAACTCCCACCCTGCCACCAGCTCTGCCTCCCGCTGGCCGGTTCCTGCTCCTGAGCTCCCCTGGGCAGCCCCGCTGCACACCCCGCCAGCTCTGCTTCCGGCAGCCAGTTCGCCCCTCCTCCTCCTGAGCTCCCCCGGCCAGCCCTGCTCCTGCCAGGTGCCCCCCTCCCACCCCGTATCCCCTGGCCAGCCCCGCTCTGCCCAACTCTCCCCCCCTCCCCACCGACCAGCCCTGCTTCCCGTCGGGCCCCCCATCTCCCCCGGCCAGCCCCATGGCGCCCCCCCCCATCAGCTCTGCTTCCCGGTCCCCCTTTCCTCCCGATCCCCCCCCCTTCCTCCCGGCCAGCCCCACTCCCCTCCCAGCCAGTCCCTCCCCTGCCCCCACTCCTGATGAAATGTGTCCAGTATTTTTTTTATGACTACCTGGTAACCCTATCTGTTAGTGGTTGCCTCAACCTCTCTTAGGGTATGTCTACACTAGCCCCCTAGTTCGAACTAGGGAGGCTAATGAGGGCGACCAAAATTGCAAATGAAGTGCGGGATTTAAATATCCCACACTTCATTAGCATGTTCCAGGGTGGTCGCCATTTTGGAAATTGATTAGCCCAGAATAACTGCCCGCATCTACATGCGGCAGTGAAACAGGAGTTTGAAGTAAAGCCCTTAATTTGAATTAGCTGTTAAACCTCATTCCAGGAGGAATAACAGCTAATTCGAGTTAGGGCTTTACTTCGAACTCCTCTTTCACTGCCGCGTGTAGATGTGGGCAGTTATTCTGGGCTAGTCAGTTTCCAAAATGGCGACCACCCGGGAACATGCTAATGAAGCGCAGGATATTTAAATCCCATGCTTCGTTTGCAATTTTGGTCGCCCTCATTAGCCTCCCTAGTTCGAACTAGGGGGCTAGTGTAGACATACCCTTATTGAAATTGTCCCCCTTTAATTAAGCAAGGGAATGATTAAATATTAACTGAGTGAAAGCAAGAGTTAGAAGGACTCTATATCATAGTGGGTAGCTGAGAGTGGGCTGATCCCTATTCAAATCCCTTCTCCCCCTCAGGAAGAAGGGGGATTTGAACGGGGGTCTCCCACATATTGCATGAGTGTGCAAGGCAACAGGCTATAAGGGAGCACCTGGGCCTTTCTTTCTACCCCTAGACATTTTGTTTCAGGCCCGGCATGTATTCTAGGTGGCCAAATGTCTAACTTCCCCCTTTGGGCGGGATTTTAGCAGAGGTGGGCACCACACTGTAGCCTGGACATAGGCATCTATTTTCAGGAGAGGGTTGGGGCTTAGCACACTCCTTTTTCATTGGCATTGCCCACTGGCTCACTTAGGGGACTCCCCTCCTAGCATGCTGGCTTTGTGGATTGCATTGTAAAGAACCCACCTCTCTCATTCATTACACAGGGAACCTAGGCGCCTAACTCAGGCTTTATAGAGCCCAGCGTTGTTGCTGTGATTTCCTAGGAACCTAGAAGTTAGGCATCATGACTCTCAACGCTGCAATACTTAGATCCCTTTGTGGATGCCACCCTAAGGTCCCTTTGAAACTCCAGACCATAGTCTGCATTCACTATTGCACTGGTTTGCTTGTATTATAAGTCCCTGCTGAGCACAATGCAGTTGTACAAATTTAACTGAGGTCCCAATGTGAAGGCCATTGGGCTATACAGGTGCAAGAGAGGAGGTAATTTGGAACTGATTGGGTTGCAGAGATGTGACAGAGTGCATAAATGAGAGATAATGGCCCTTACTGAAGGCCTGATTTGGCCTGCAGAATCTTTATGCTAGAAATGGGGGAAGGGGAGTCACGGGTGACTATCAGAATGCATGAAGAGTTTGCAGATGTGGTAGTTACGAGGAAACAAAGTTTTACTTATAAAGGGCCTGGGCAGATTTGATTTAAAATTCTTGAGATGATAAACATGATGTTCCCTGGTACCCCTTGCGTTTTAGAACACAATTGTACTTTTAAAAGGAGCCTGTTAACTTAAAAGTTCATCCTTTTAAACTCATTGCCTTCTTTCTGTTACTAATAACACCTTAGACTTCAGTTGCTTTCCATGACATATATCATTGGGTTTCTTTTAAATATTTCTTTGTGTGTCATGAATTTCCTTCGCTTTTAATTATTTTCACTTCAAGATTCTTAGTATAACAAGTCTGGGGTTTCAGATGCTGCTGGGGAATGCTTATGTGTTTCAAAACTATGCTTTGCCTGAATTTATTAATTGAAACTTTCCTATTTGGGCCTTTTCTAGCTGTTTTGGGACCACATCTAAGCTGACAGTGTTCCCTTAAGTAGAAGATTGAAGGTTCAACTAAGGATAACAAAAGAAAGAGGGAAGTGGGAAGAGAGAAAACAGGAGCCAAAGAAGAGATTGAACAAAAGGCTAGAACAGTAGAGAGGTGATGTAAATTAATGCCTTTCAACCTGCCAGTACCCCAGCAGGGCCACCCAAGCATAACAAAGATCTAGAATGAGGGATTGCACAAAATTATTTATGTAGGAAACTTGAGATGATGAGGGATTGATGCTTTTAGTGTCAGCAAAACTTTCTATAACCTCAACTTCATGATTATTTTTCTGATGCCAGCCATTTTAAATAGTAAAGGGGAGAGAACACAAGCTGTGTACGTAGTAGGGAACTTTGAGCTGTCCCCCAGAACGAGAGACAGTTGAGAGCGCATAGTGCCTTGAGATCTTCACTCCCATTCTATTGTTTACTACAAGGTAAAAGAATTAGAGCAATGGTAAGGGTTGCTAAAAGCCCTATATCCAACTAAGAGAGAATTATCCTGGTCAAGCAATTGTAGAAGTCAGCCATAAGTCTGTCCTTCAAAGTTCCCCTCATATGTCCTGATGGCTGGCCTGCCAAAAGTGGAGATACAGCACTGCAGAGATTCTGGGCCATGCTGGAGACAGCTCAGATTGTTCCTAGGGTTGCAGAACTCAATGCAGTTGTGACAACTATTTCGCTCCAGGGCTATGTCTAGACTGCATCCCTCTGTCGACAGAGAGATGTAGATTAGGCACATCGAAATTGCTAATGAAGCCAGGATTTAAATATCCCGCGCCTCATTAGCATAAACATGGCCACCGCTTTTTTTTTGACACGGAGTTTTAAAAAAAAAACCCTGCAGTTTAGACACGGATCTGTCGAAAATAAAGCCTTTTTCGACAGATCCTGTGTTCCTCAAAAAATGAGGGTTACAGGATCTGTTGAAAAAGGCTTTATTTTCGACAGATCCGCATCTAGACTGCCATTTTTTTTTCGAAAAAGCTCTGTTTCGAAAAAAAGCGGTGGCCATGTTTATGCTAATGAGGCGTGGGATATTTAAATCCCGGCTTCATTAGCAATTTCAATGTGCCTAATCTAATCTCTCTGTTGACAGAGGGATGCAGTCTAGACATACCCCAGGTGACCATCCTGGCCACCATGAACGTAGAAGCCCTTTACACCAACATTCCACATAAAGATGGATTACAGGCCATCAGGAACACCAACCCCGATAACAGCACCGCACACCTGATTACAGAGCTCTGCGACTTTGTCCTCATCCACAACTACTTCTGATTCGGAGACAATTTGTATCTCCAAGTCAGTGGCACAGCCATGGGCACTCACATGGCACCACAATATGCCAACATCTTTATGGCTGATTTTGAACAACGTTTCCTCACCCCCTAACACTCCTACTTTACTTAGACTACATCAATGACATCTTGATCATATGGACCCATGGAAAAGAAATCCTTATGAAATTCTTCAAGAGTCTCAACAACTTCCACCCCACCATCAACCTCAGCTCGGACCAGTCCACGTGAGAAATCCACTTCCTGGACACTACAGTACAGTTAAATAGTGGACAAATTTCCACAACCCTATACCGGAAACCCACCGACCGCTACACTTATCTTCATGCCTCCAGCTTCCATCCCAGACACATTTCTCAGTCTATTGTACACAACCAAGCCCTAAGATACAACCAGATTTGCTCCGATCCCACAGATAGAGACAATCACCTACAGGATCTTTATAGAGCATTCCTAAAACTGAAATACCCACCTGGAGAAGAGAAAAAACAAATGGACAGAGCCAAAAAAGTACCCAGACATGAACTACTTCAAGACAGACCCAAAAGAGAAAATAACAGAACTCCTCTTGTTATTACCTATAGTCCACAACTCAGACCCTTCCAGCGCATTATACATAATCTGCAACCCATCTTGGAAAATGATCCCTCACTCTCAGAGGCTTTGGGAGAAAAGCCTATTCTCGCCTACAGACACCCCCCCAACCTGAAGGGAATGCTTTCCTATAACCATGCCACACAACCACGCCATAAGTAGCCAGGAACACAGCCCTGCAAAAAACGCGATGCCAACTCTGCCCACATATCTATACCAGCGAATTCATCACTGGAGCCAACAACATAAGCTACCAAATCAAAAGGTCATTTGGCTGCACATCCAGTAATGTGATCTATGCCATCAAATGCCAGCAATGCCCCACTGCTATATATACTCGACAAACTGGACAATCTCTGCAGGAAAGAATCAATGGACACAAATCAGATATACATAAAGGGAACATACAGAAACCTGTTGGGGAACATTTCAATCTTCCTAATCACAGTTTAAAAGATCTTCAAGTGGCTGTCTTGTCACAAATTACGGTAATTCTACTAGCCAGACACACAGAGAAACACTGGAATTAGAGTTCATCCACAAATTCAATTTGCATGCTAATGGGGACTCAGTCGTGATGAAGGCTGGTTGGAGCACTATCTACTTAACTCTCAATGGAGGTGCAAATAGCTCTTTGTGTAGATTCCTGTGTCAGGAAGGATACTATCAATTGACTTTGATTCTTATCTGCTTCGTTTTAACTACCCAATCTTCAGATACTCACTGATTCCCTTGACCCCCCTATTTTCTATACCCTCTGCTCCCGCCTCCCACCCCTCTCCTTTTTTTCCTGCCCTCCCCTTCTCTCCTATTTATTTTGGGTCTGAACATCCTACTCAGAACTCCAGTCATCTAAAGAAGTGGGCTGTGCCCATGAAAGCTCGTGATACCATCTACATGTTTTGTTAGTCTATAAAGTGCTACCAGACTAAGTCTATAAAGTGCTATCAGACTATTTGTTGTTTTTTTTTCTGTACAGACTAACTTGGCTGCCCCCTGAAGTTTCTGTTTCGCTCCAGGCAGTGTCAGGAATAAATCAATGGGAACACAGCAATTCCATCTGAATTAAAGGGCAATTTATTAGATTTATGCACTAACCACCATAAGCAATAGGTTTAGAACATCCCAAATAATGACCTAGAATCTGAGATGGTATTGAGTAATTTAGAGCCGGTCCATGATGTCTGGTCACTTTCCTCCTGGGAAGTATGGTGTCAGAAAAAAGTTTCCTGGGATAGCTTCAGAGAACTGCTCCAAAATATACCCTATTACCGTGGTGTGACTCTAGCCATTCGCCATGTATGGCTATTTGGCCAGTTAAGTGTGGCTAGTTCTCTATAGCAGTAGCCACTATAGTGGCTACTGCTTCAGAACTGGTTGGACACCATGGCTCTATTAACTAGTCTTTTGTAACTAACATTTATGAAACACAGCTCCTAGTGACCTCTACTGAGTCATCACTTCTCCCAACTTCAATAAACTAATCAACAAACATTCCTAGAAATCTTAGTCATAATCAGCTTCTATACCAAAGGCATCAAAAAGTCAAAGTTTCAATTCACCCATTTTCTTTCTGTCTCAATTTGTTGACTCTTTTCTCCACTCCTCCTATTCTGATTAATAGAAACAGCAGGCATGAAGCTAGCATTTGACCTTACCTCCAGAAGTCCTGCTTGTTCAAATTAATCCTTAACTATGTGGTGTTCAGCATTATTAATTCATGGTGGCTGAATGCACACAGTACGGTTGTAATTAGCTTAATCAAATCCAGGGGTACACATACCTCTCAAATCTAGGGCAACAGGATAGCTTCTGTAATTTCCACAGAACCCCTATGGCTATCTAAACTATGCCAGGGGCCTTCCCAGGGCCATAGAGCAATCCAGAAATGGGAGGACTCAAAAGTGGCTTAAAACCACTCTAGGCCCCCATCCTCTCCTGAGTTACATCTCTTAGAGGCACAGAGCAGAATTTCACCCAGGAAATCTTGCAGGTGTTCGAAGGGAAAAAAAAGGAATAGTCAGCCTAGTGATTGTCTCAGGAAGATAATCTTCATGCTATGTGTGTCATTTTCCCCTTGGTGAATTTTCAGCATAACATATGTAGGGAAAATACACTTTATTGGTAGATTTTTAAAAATGATATAACAAAATTGATAATCTTCGATTTTAAAATATCACATGGTTAACACTTGTCAGATGATTTGTTTTGACACCCCAGAAATTACGCTGTGACTCCTTGGAGAAAAAGGTTTTTAGAGTTCAAAGCCTGGGGTGCTAGAAAAATAGTCACCATTGAGCTAATGACTCATAAGAAGATAGTTTGGCTGGATCCAGCTGGAACAAGCTAGAAAGGGAGAATTCCAGCGTCAGGGAAACCACCCACCAGAACTCTCCAGCAGGATATAAAATATAAGCATTATACCATCCGTAACAAACTTTCGTTCTCTGGTCACATACTCAAGTGGGGAAATTGTGTGTTTGTGTACCTAAATCTCAGTGACCAGAAGACTTTTGCTCAAATTTCTTGAAAAATGTCCTCTCAGAAGCGATGAGCTGTTAAGTCCAGCTCTCCCTTGCAGTGACTGTAAACTTTCTATGCTCCTGCCATCCCTCTATCATTCCATCTGTGACTCAGCAACTCCTATAACCAGAAGAGAAGGATGAATGAAACCTAGATTCTGCCAGAAAGATCTTGAAATCAATTTTACTATTTATTTTAGTAATAGGCTGGGTTAAATTTTGTTGTGGTGCTAGGTTTGACTTACTACCAATAAAGGGCTTGATCCTGTAAGCTACTCAGAGTACCCCAGACTCCTGTGAACAAAAGAAGAAATTCTGAGCATGAAAGGCCAAATGGATTGGACAAGGTGCCAAACACTTTCAGCCTAATATCGAGTGACCTTCTCAGCAGCAATTGAAATCAGTGGGAATTGAGGGTGCTCAGCTCTAACATGATTGGACCCTTCTCAGTGAACATATTTGAAGAGGGCAAGTGAGTGATAAAAGGAGAGGTCTTTCCCCTTTCATTGATTCAAAGAGTCCAGGATAAGCACTAATGGGCTAGTTTTAAGTTCTAACACCCCAATCCGTTATGGTGTCTAGGAACCCTGAAAAGGTGATGCAGTTTTTGAATACAGAACAACTAAGCTGAAGGGAGTAACCTTGCTATTACCTGGCCTACAAGTTCAAGCAATGGGAAATTGCACTAGTTTAAGTATAACTGCCTGTTGGTCTTGAGGTTGTGCGTTTGTCTATCATGGGGCAGAAGTTGGATCCAGTCTATATTTCTTCAGTTGCTTTAGGGGTGGGGATTAAGGTTTTCACAAATATACAATATATTGGTTGGAAAAGGTAAGTGACATGTAAGTAAAATAGGTCTTTGCAAAGCACCCCCACAGGGCTATGTGTGAACATCCAGCCCGAGCTGTGGACATACGTCAGCAGGTGTCCCTAGAGCCATTTGGTTGGTTCACAGCCAGAATTCCTTGCATCACTGGGGAAGCACATGCCACAATGGGAGCTCTGATACCTTTCCAAAAGGCATGGCATGCACTATGATTCCATAGACAGGTACAAAAGGGGATTGGAACCCTTGCACTGGATTGTCTGGAACTGGCACTAAGGGCTTTGATTGACCTCCAAGGAATAGGGCATTTATTTTACAGTGCCAGTCTCTCTCCCTCTGTTACAATGCCAGCATAGGGCCTGCCACAATCTGCCCCTCTCTCTTTCAGGAGACACTTGTAATTGTTTCCCGAAGTTTGTCATCATTCAAATGCTTGAACATGGAATTTCAGTTGTCTGGGAGGCTACTCATAAATTGCCCCTGACAGGCTTACAATGTATCACAGAGAAATGCTGACACTCACAGGGAAGTAATTTTCATTGCTAGTTAAAGTATTTTCTCATTCCATTTCATCAGTTGCCCTCATCAGCCCAGGCCACATCTCTGTCAGCATGAGTGGATTGACCATCTACAGTTGATCCAGCTGCTGCTCTAATAATATATTTTAAAGTATTCTTCTGTCATGTGTCTTGTCATAACTAGTCAACATAGTGATGATTCAGTAGATGGGCTTCAGCCTAACTGGGAGTGTTCCAGTCAGGAAGTACCATAGTAGTAAAAGCATATCTTGGGCTACGTCTACACAGCAGTGTTTTTTCAGAATAACTGACGTTATTCTGAAATAACACAATGCGTGTCTATACCTCAAGCCATTATTTTGAAATAATGGTGAGATGTAGGACTTCTTACTCCAACTCCTGTAACCCTCATTTCATGAGGAGTAAGGGACGTCGAATGAAGAGTGTTCTTTCAACTTCCTGCTGTGTACACAGCACCAAAAGCCGAATTAAGCTATTTTGACTTAAGCTACGCCATTGACGTAGCTGAAGTTGCGTAGCTTAATTCAACTTTTGCCCAGATGTGTAGACATACCCTTGGGGACTACAACTTCCATGATGCCTTGGGGAAGAGAGAAAAACTTCTGTTTGAAAGGAATGCAGGCAGGAGAGCATGCACTAGGCCCTATCTTTGTGAGGAGCTGAGATTGCTTTGTGGAGTAGGCTTGCCAGATACCTTCACAAAAAAATCCCAAACACGGCGGGGTGAGGGAAATTAAAATTGGTTGAGCAAAAAAAAAAAAAAGGACTCTGCGCTTTTAAATTCTCACACATGCTCCCCGCTCCCCCGCCAGACGCGGCAGGGGGAAAAATGGCCCCTCCTGCCTTCCATCCATTTTACATGTCCAGTATTTTCTTTTTTTTTTACCGGACAGAAGACGTGATTTCCGGACTGTCCAGGCAAAAAACAGACACCTGGCAATCCTAATGTGGAGCTCTATCCAAGCCAGGAGTTCCTGTGTGAAAACCAGAAACTCCCATCCCTGTATCTTTTTTTTTTTCTTTCTGTCCTTTTTTTCTCTTCAGCATCCAAGGAAGTGAGTTGCAGCTCACAAAAACTTATGCCCTAATCCCCTAATACATTTGTTAGTCTTTAAAGTGCCACCAAACACCTTCTTTTTGCTGAAACAGACTAACACACTGACCTCTCTGAAACCAATCTATTATGTTTCCAAATGGTTAAGTAAAGGTTTTTAACTCTAACTTAAATGTATATTGGAGTATATTGTTGATAATTGGCATGTTTGAGTATTGCATAGATTAGCTCACGGTTACTCCTTGAGGCTCCCAAGGCACACTCTTGAGTGTGTACAGGGCCCAGCCAGGTGGCGACACCATTGGGACTTTATTAGTAAAAATGACTGCAGCAGAGGAGTGGATAGAGGATTTCCAACTGTCCAGCATCACTACTGCGATACTGAGGATCTCCTTTACTGGCAACATCAGGCACACAGTTATTGCTTCGTTCCAGGTAATCCAGGCGGTGGGGGAGAAATTACACTTCATGTTGTGACTATAAAATACCCATGTCCTTGCTATGATTCAAACATACACATCCTGCAGAGAAAGGATCTTAAATTTTATGCCCGCTATAGATAATTTAGAATTTTACAGCCTTGTCACTCCTAGATTAAGTGGAATAATTAGGTTGTCTTATTTTACGGTACTGGTCACTTTATAGATGTTAGGACAGATAAAGTAGATAAACGCTTGTCATTTTTCCTTATCTGAAACAACAATAAATGTATCTTCCCAGCACTGTATCAGCCTATGGGCTAGAACAGCATTGCAGGTGCTACTTCATAGAGTTTAAGCATGGTTTCTGGGGCATCGGAGTCTTGGTAGCTATAGAAACCATAGCTCCATTTCTCCCCCTCCATTTTATGTTCTGAACTATCTGGGGCTGGGGCTGACACCCCTGCCCCTACTAGACAAATAATCCAATCTAAAATTTTGTCTCAGTCACCAAGTGTATAGACCTTCATTTGCATACAGAGAATATTAAACAGCCCTGCAGGGGAGCTGAAGACTTCAGGACCTAGAAGATTTGAGTGAAATAGTACAGGGTTGCAGTGTCCAGACATAACCTCAATGAGTGTGGTACTTTTCTGAGACTGGAATGTTCAGAGTGTGTCTGCACCTGAGCTTCTAGTCCTGGTGCATTTCCCGATCAGGAACATCGGGATATCCCGATCAGGAACATCAACACATTTTACTTTCAACTTTTCCCCAACGTTAAGGTTTGAGTGTAATGTAAGACATATAGAGTACATCTACAAAGCAGTGTTATTTCGGAATAACGTCAGTGCATGTCTATGCTATAAGCCTTTATTTCAAAATGATGTCAAGATGCAGGACTTCTTACTCCAACACCTGTAACCCTCGTTTCACAAGGAGTAAGGGAAGTCGAAGGAATAGTGTTCTTCCTTCGACTTCCTGCTGTGTAGACAGTGCCCAAAGCTGAATTAAGTTATTTCGACTTAAGCTACACAATTGACATAGCTGAAGTTGCGTAGCTTAATTCAACTTTTGCTCTGCTGTGTAGACGTACCCATAGAGAGTCACATTGAGAGAAGTGTGTTACCAGGATATCCTAAATCTAAGAAAAATAGCCTGCAAATCTGCTTTTATCCTGTTCACAACTGTGATTTCATCCTCATTAACTAAATGGCAACCTTCTACAGCCAGTATTCAAATGTCTTAAAGATTCAGCCTTGAATGAGTAAAAGTGATCCAAATAAATGGAGAAAAGTGTATTCTTTTTTACAGATTAGGCTCCTGAAGGTTTGATCAAATTTAGTGACTGACTTAAGGGGCAGGCACAACTCTATCTGCAATTTCCAGAATGCAAGGGAAATATAGATGTCCAGACTACTTTTAAATCTCTCTCTTCCTTCCCTCCTGCCATGGTACCAGCTGACAGAGCTCTTTCAAATCTCCACTTATAATGATTTCTGGGGTTGTTGGATGCCAAGAAGAAAGGACACAATGAGATGAGTTCCTTCAACTTCTTAGCTCTTATTTAATATGAAAGTTTGGGAGGATCAGGTGCTGGGACTTTCCAGATCATACATTAAAGAGGAGCAGAGTCTGAATTAGTTTAAATTTATTCTGTCTAACAATAAGACAGATCAAACCCAAAAGAATGGTGTGCACTCATGGGCTTTGTCTACACTGGCGGCTTCTTGCACAAGAACATCTTGCGCAAGTCGTCTTGTGCAAGAAGTCTTGCGCAAGAAAACGTCCATGCTGCCATGTGTGAGCTGTGCTTTTGCGCAAGAGCTCCCATGGCAGTGTGGACGCTCTCTTGCGCAAGAAAGCTCTGATGGCCATTTTAGCCATACGGCTTTCTTGCGCAAGAAATCCCTGCTGAGCGTCCACACTGCCCTCTTGCGCAAGAGCTCCTGCGCAAGAGGACTTACACCTGTTAAGAAAGAGCGTAGCTCTTGCGCAAGGAGCCCTCTCTTACCACGCTGTACTGTAAATTTACTTGCACAAGAGCGGGCGGGCAGTGTGGATGCTCTGCAGATTCTTGCGCAAGAACGGCTGTACTTGCGCAAGAAGCCGCGAGTGTAGACATAGCTTTGGGGTGCTCTCTCTCTCTCACCAGCATAGACTAGGATTTACAAAGATATACTCACTAGAGTGGAGAAGAAATGGAAATGTATCCTTCCTCTGACACAATGTTCATAACCCCCATCTCCTACCTTGACTCAAACTGACAACATCAGATCCTTAGAGCATAAAGCCTGGAACAGAAATAGGGTGCTGACTAAATATATGGCAAGGAAAGTGCCAAGTTCTATGCAAATCCAGAGAGAAGTGTGTAATGGTTACCTAGAAGTGCAACTATGTTAATCAACAGGGACAAAGAATCACACTGCTCCAAGATCCAATCCTGCACCAGTGCCCAAAATAGCATTGTTAAAGTAAGCACTTAGCAATGGATTTAAGGCCAGATATTTTACTAACTTTTGAGACAGAAAGAAAGGCTGTATGGCACAGGGGAATGCTGGCCATCCCATTGATATAAGGTGCTCATTAATTTCTAGCCCTGGCAGTTTGAAGTGAAACCATGTTCTGATCGCCATCTTACTTTTTCCCCCTCTACATGAATTCCAACATGATTTTAGCAGCTAGAAATTAAATTAGAGTGAGAAATGACAGTATTATACCCTTTACCAGCAGAAATGTCATGCTTCCGGATGGTGTGAAGCATGTACTTCTAAATTCAGCTGTTCCTGAGACATCGGCCATGTCAAGATTGAAGTGCGTGACCTGGAAGTAACTGGAATGAGGTGAGCATGTGTTTCAGCCACAGTATTATTTTTTTTTGGTTTCTGTTTTTGTTGCTCTATTGGATGTTCTGGTAATCACAAAAGAATAACGCTGATCCCTGCATAAGGAAAAGCCAGGTCTTCTCTCTCACACTATGATTTTCTCCTTGTTTCTTTAAAACAAAGAGTCACCTCTCCAGAGCTATGTGATGACACCACGACAAAACAGTGACAAGCTAGAGCTAGAGCTGTGTTTGTGATATGAGCTAAGAGATTACCCATCTGAAGCTTTATATGGTCATATCTCAGTCTCAAAGAAACAAATGCACATGTATCAAGACAAACAGTGAGCAGAACCATGTTTTCTCATTACAATAAAATCTACTTAGATCCACTTTTAAAACAGTACATAAAATCTCACTTGCAGTTCCCATCACCGAATGAACAGGACTAAAAATATCAAACAACCCAAACCACACTTGTTTCTCCCCCTGCTCAGCCCTTAGCACAGTGCCACACCTATTGGTATATTGTTAGAAATTTTCCTTTCGGAACTTTCAGGGGATAGGGACCTTGCCATCTTGAGGAAATCTTCAGCTGTTAGAATGAGGACTCTTCCCCACATGGAAGAGACATGGGACATGGAGACCTCTGAGTGTGGTGAGTGTGAGAGGCAGTCCCCACCCACCTAAACCTCTCAGAGTGAGAGGCATGAAGACAACTCCCTTCCACGTCTAGGACATAGGAAACAGTGAGCACAAGCAGTATGAAAATAGGCCTCTCCTAATGCAGGGTGAGACATTTTGGGGTGAGAGGCAAGAAGCCAGCCCCTCTTTCAGTTTGGGATCCTTGGGACAAGGAAATAGCAACAGCTGCCTTGCAATGTGGGACAGAGTTCCTAAGAGAGCCCTATCATTGATTTTCCTGGAGGACTCTCCCACAGCAAATGGGAGAGCTGTTGGTTGGAGTCTGCCTCTACAGATGGCCTCCACTCCCCTGGTAAAACAGACAGTTAAAGATAATGTTCATGGCTGGTGGTTGCTAGGGTTCATTGGGGCCTGTTTGCTCATGGCTCTGTATCTCAGCCTCATGGCCACCTCGTGGGTATCCAGCCCATCAACCAGACTCTTCTGGGACAACATCAAACCACAAGAGACATCCTGGTTGGGAAATCATTCTGAGGAAGAGAGAAGAAGAAATGTTAACATAAAATCACAGATGAAACAAGGAGAGATGGCCTGAGGATGGCAGGGGGGGGAGACCCACAAAACAGAATGAAATATATTAGCTTCACCAGTGTGTGCAGATGCAACTGCTGCCAAGGGCAAAGGGGACAGCCTGCACCCCACACTAAGCTGCAGGGTCCCCCATTCTCTCATACACACTAAGCTCAGAGGGTGTTGATCACCCTACCCAAGTTGAGGGATGTATCCCACTAAGTGAACTTGGGGGAACATTCAACACCTTGACCTACCAAGACCTTTCCACAGTTTCAGCAGCCCCCCTCTCCTCCAAACCAGACTGAAGCAGGAATTTACTTCTCCCTAGGAACCAATCTGAGGAGCGCATTCAGCACTCACAGACACACAGACACAGAGGAGTTTGTCACCACATGAACACACCTTTCCAAAGCTATTCCTCCTAGGGTTGTTACATGTGCCTTTGCCATTGAATGCATCCCAACCCACAAAATGGATACCCTACCCCTCATCTAGCATAGTTACCATGGATATGGTCTGAGATTCCTCTAAGTCCCAGATAATGTCTCATCCTCACCATGTTCCCTGTTACCCTGATAACCTCCTTTCCCCCTTGCTCCATCTGGATCTTCCTATACCCCAAACTTCTTTCCTCACCTATTCCATCAGATCCTCCTAGTCCCAAATATAACCCTCCTCCCAAGCCACTCCACCCCGATTGCTCTATCTCAGATAACCTCCCCTCCTGGCCTCACTCACTCCAGGATGATTGGTTAAATTCAAAGATCATAACCCCTGCCTCTCTCCATCAAGATCCTCTAAGTCGCCATAGCTGCCTCACCCTCCAGATCTCCTACATCTACCTGTACTACCTCTGGTAAGGCTTCTCGCGTGCTATCCCTTGCCTGGGGTTCCTCCACCAAGACCTTAGACTCCATCTCGTGCCCCAGACTCTAAATAGCATCCCCTGCCTGATGTTCCCCGCTCATCACATTTGGATCAGCAGTGCCAGACACAGCCTCACTGTTTTCTTGGGCTCCTTTTTCCTCTTCTTGTCCGAGGCACTGAGGTAAGCCTGCTCCCTGGTCCTGTACGAAGGGCCTCGGCTCAGCTCCCTCTCACTGTATGGAGGCAGGGTGTCTTCCCCTTCCTCCGGCTTTGGCGGCGGCTGCTGCTGCTGCTGCTGCTGCCCTGCTTTGTAGGTGGATGGTGGTGACCAGGCATAATACGTTCCTCCTCGCTGGCTGGGCTGTGAGCTCAGCTTCGAGGGGGTCTCACTGCGTTCGCCGCTCTCCTCATGGCTCCGGGACTTCCTCTCATGGACACTGCTGAGGTAGGAGTGGTCATACTTCTGACTCCCTCCAGGCGTTCGGCTCACCAGCCTGGGCAGGTGCTTCTCATCGTGGGCCCGTCTCCTGGGTGGGCTATATGACCAACCCCGATCTGAGTCTGTCAGTGGCTCGCGATTCCCCCTGCGCTTGCCATAGTACTCCTCCGAGGAGCTGTCCTGGTGCTGCGGCACCCCGCCGCGTCCCCCTCGTGACTCCGACCTCTCAAAACGCCGGGGCTCCTGGCTGCCATCTGTCCGACGGGTGCGTTGGCTGTAGGACTCTGCAAAGGCTGCCAGCTCGTCCATTGAGACAGCCGGCACACCCACAGAGAAGTTCTTCCTCGACAGCATTTCTGATTTTGATCTCTGCTGGCTGCAGGAGAAAGAAGGGAAGAACTGTGAGATGCAGTGTCCCCCCTCCCCCACACACACACTCTTGGAAAGAGGAAGCAAGGGGTACTCCCTAGCACTGAAGCCTGTTGACACACACATTCCCTCATGAACCAGTCAGCTATAGTGCAGTCACCAGCAAGCTTTGAGTGGACAATATGCACTGTTCCAATAAACCCTCTGGGGAGGGGACTCCCTGCTTTTGCCTTTAAGGGACTGAGCTGTACTTCCTAGAAGCTGCTTCACCAGAAATATTAGGGTGAGATTCCCAGGGGACGAAGGTATGGATTACGGTGCTCTAAGCACTGGAATACCATTCCCTTGGGCCAGCACTGGAGACTGTACGGCACAGAAAGACTGGGGTGTGTTTCCTGCCAAAGTGCATTGTATTTCTTAATGCATCAGAGAGATTGGGATGCAATTTCCTGGGGTCCCACTGAACTTGGGGGAGTGGTGTAGATTTCTTGGCCTTTTAAATGACTATCAAATATTTCACATTAAATGTTATCAGACATGGAATAGGAGAGGAATCTGGCTTTGCCTGAATGGATGAGCTCCGCAGAGCTGCTGGAATTGGATCAATTCTATTTTTTCCAAGGAAAGTCCCATTTCCATCTTCCCCCATTTTGTATCCCTTCTGCTCTGCCAGCCAGGAACAGATCAGTAGAAGAGTGAAGACAGCGTCTTTTTTTCACTATTCCCCAGCCAGGTGCAGCTGTCTCCTGAGCACAGCACTCACCTGTGCCTAAAGCTGTCCCTCTCGTCTCTGTAATCAGAAACTGTCTGTGTCCTTGATGCACCACCTCCACTGATCACCCCTGTCCAGTACTCCGCATCACCATCCAAGTCCCCCGCAGGAGGGAGAGCTTTTCTTCGCACCTGCCGGTAAGGCTGACGGAAGTTCATGTCCTCATGCAGGGAGCTGAGTTCAGAGATGGTGTTGTTATCTGCCAGGACACAGAGGAGAAAAACAGGCACTGCAGAGGAGCTATGTGTGAGAGAAGGGACAGTGGAGTCCATGGTGGGACTAGTCCTGATACATTCAGACAGTGGCCAAGTCTCTCCTACCCCCACTATTACACATAATCAGACACAGAATTCAAACTCATTCTCAGAATTCTGTGCCACTCCCTATCACAGGACTCTGTGAATTTCAGATCTCAACTCACAACATATTTGGAGAATGCTCCTGATGTGCAGCCTTGTCCAATTTCAGCCTTATATAGGTGTTCTGTTTTCTATAACTGTGGTCTAACACATGGGCACAACATACTCTCCAGTATCAGACTGACTGGCTCTGGGCTTGGCCTGATTAGCCAAGCTAAAACAAGATCAATCCCCTCAAAAAATTATCTACACTCTCCCTGAATCTGCACTCATCTGCTGAATCACTGTCAATCAGTACCCCATCAAGCACCATGACATCTGGATTCCAGACGTTCCAATCTGGAGAGAGTCTTTTTATAGTAGATCTGGTGGGTGTAAATGGCAAAGCGCTCCGTGATGACTGTTTTAGAACTACATGTAATTTGTTAGTTTTTCCTAATCGGTACAGAGCTGTGATTAATGCCATTCCCTAAACCTTTATTGTCATTGATTGAGGGAGCTTGTGCATCTGTGACTGCCAAGATCTAGAGGCATTTGTATACAGACACTTTCTCGTTGGACCTATTGGATGCCAGGCTAACGATAATGGGCACAGGTTTTTGTTTGTTTGTTTGTTTTTGAAACACTGCCAGTATCCATCACATCTGAATGTCAAGACCCCTCACATGATTGGGTTGAATGAATCAGTGCCTAGGCTATTTGAGGCATTTGATCTCTCCTGTTTTCTTCATCAATACCATTCTTAGGTCTGTTTGTTTGTTTTTAAGTGCCACAGAACCCAGAGAAATGGGGGGAAGAAACTTGGGACAGGTGCAGGTTTTATGGTCAAAGAGAGGAGGAACCCTCAGGGGCCATAGAGATGAAAATCCTCGTTAGCACTCACCGCTTCAAGTAGGTGTCCTAGAAGTCAGTGGAGGCCACTCAGAGAAGTCCTGCTTTGATGTTTGCCAGCCCCACAGGCTGGTATCTCCTATACATGGAACTGGTACAGGTATGCAGAGCAGCACTACAAGCTTCCCCCATGTACATACACTGCCCCCAGGCCACATGTGCCTCAGCCCTGACCAGGAGAGATTTTCACTAGGAACCTGATTCTGCCATCCTTAATCATAGGCTAAGGCTAAAGTTTAAAAGGTAAGAGTTTGAAAGTTTGGAAATGTAGAATTAAGGTTCCACAAATAATCTCATTCATCAGCCTCTGTCTCTATCCACAATCAGCCCCTTCATACCGAGTCAAAATACAGCTATGTCATGATACCCTTTGCACACTGCCTGTGTGAACTCTATCCCCCACCACTTAGACTGTAAATACTAATCTGCCTCTGACTCATATTGCCCAGTGTCACAAACCTCCACTGTAACTGCTCACACACTCACAGCTAGATTCCCTGATAGCTCTTCTCCTGGTAAATGCAAAAAACAACTGTTTTCATTTCAGATCCACCATTTTGCTGAGGTGGCCTAGCATGAACTGCTTCTCCACACCCCAAACATATTGGGGCTGTTATACCCATAAAATATACCTTAACTTATTACAGATCCACATTCCTCCTGAAAGTATACAGACATCACACTGTCAGATCATTCTAAATCTCATATCCCCACATTTCCAGTTATACCATAGCTATATGACACAAAAGGCTCCAACGTATGCCTAAATTTTACATGGGTGTCAAAAGTTAGTGTCCTAACTCCTTATTTAAGTTCCTATATAAAAAGAACTGAATTTCAAAAGGGTTAAACATCCAACAGCTCCCACTGACTTAAATGAAAGCTGGTAGATTAGCAACACTTTTGAAACTCATACCCCATATTTTGGTACCTATTTATGTTCTGAGTAGTCTTGCAGCACATTAGAGACTAACAAAAAATGTAGATGGTGTCATGAGCTTTTGTGGCACAACCTACTTCTTCAGGTTGTACCCACGAAAGCTCATGATACCATCTACATATTTTGTTAATCTCTAAGGTGCTGCAAGACTTTGTTATTTTTTAAGTTTTTTCAGTTACACACTAACACGGCTACCCCTCTGAGACTTGTGTTCTGAGTCTAACTCTAGGCATCATACATTCTTGAAAAGCCAAGCCATAGGTCTAAGTTCAGTGTTTTTGTTGAACCTTCACTATACATTAATAGAGTATTAATCATAGAATAATAGGCCTGAAAGAGACCTCAAGAGGACATCTAGTCTCGGCCTCTTTGGAAGGGTCAAACAATGCCTGTTTCTCACATCGTTCTCGCATCCTCCTGGCTGGGTCAAATTGGGCCAGTTCTTTCTCGACGTAGTACAACACCTTCATGGAGTCCCTCTCCTTGTCGGCCTGGATCCTGTACCCCTTGCGCACTGCTGTGAGAAGAAAGCATACAGAAGACAGCGCTTTGAAACCAAGAAGTGGAGTTTGGGGTACGCAGTTTCCTGTAGTTAGCTGAGCCCACCTCCTCAGGCAGATGTCCCATAGCTCCCAAAGCCTGCGGATCAGTCATTGTGTCTTTTGCTTCCAGGAAAATTCAAGAACAACATGGTAACAGGTTGAACAGCTACATTAATGATAATATTTTCAGCAAGAGGAAAATGGGTTTGGAAGAGGCCACTACACACAAAAACGAAATACACCAATGTACTGTCATTGTGAGAGGATGAATCTACCCCACCCAGGAACTTGCAAAAGAATAGTAACACCCTCCTCAACCTCAAGAGAGCACCCACTGTTTTAAACCCTCAGGAAGGGAATTGTTAGGCAGCAATAAGGTGGGAGGGGACATGGCAGAGGGGAGTCCTGCTCTGCCTGACCCTCTACTAGCAGGAGGGCCAGTGGCATAAGCTCCTAAGCAGCACTACCTTGTAATGAAGCCAGGTGGCTGGGAATCAGGGAGCAGCAACAGGCTTGCTGCACTCCCCCCCCCCCTCCCTCCCCCAGCCCCCGTCCCCACACACTCCACCTGAGCAGTGCTCAGACGCAGTGGTACTCGGACAAGTCTACTCCATGAGGTATCAGAAGTTCCAGGGAATACACAGAGAAGCTTGTTAAGTGTATTCAGATTTAAGGCCTTTAAGTGCCCTAAAAGTAAATAATAACATTCTAACATTTATACTGAATTTACTGGAGAGCCAATGGCAGAATCTTAAAACAGAGCCCATCTGCTCTATTAGGGTATGTCTACACTAGCCCCCTAGTTCGAACTAGGGAGGCTAACGTAGGCATTCGAAGTTGCAAATGAAGCCCGGGATTTAAATATCCCGGGCTTTATTTGCATCTTCCCGTCCGGGCGCCATTTTTAAATCCCCCTAGTCCGAACTAACTGCCCGCGGCTACACGCGGCAGTCAAACGTTAACTCGAACTAAGTCCTTAGTTCGAGTTAACTGTTACACCTCATTCCACGAGGTGTAACAGTTAACTCGAACTAAGGACTTAGTTCGAGTTAACGTTTGACTGCCGCGTGTAGCCGCGGGCAGTTAGTTCGGACTAGGGGGATTTAAAAATGGCGCCCGGACGGGAAGATGCAAATAAAGCCCGGGATATTTAAATCCCGGGCTTCATTTGCAACTTCGAATGCCTACGTTAGCCTCCCTAGTTCGAACTAGGGGGCTAGTGTAGACATACCCTTAGGTACCTGCAAAACTGCAGGCTGCTGTGTAGTCATAACTAGTAAGTTATCTCACCTGCCAAGGGAGTGCTATATGTCTCTGAGGCATATAGTACACTTTGCCACCTATGTGCTAGGAGAGCTCCATATTTGTGCTTTCTCCCTGCTCCCTATGGGTGCCTAGAGCCACAAGGATTGCACTTATGAGAGGCTCTTGCACAGGGCACATAACATGGAAGGCTCTTTGTGCCTTTCTTCCCCCTATCCTATACACCCACAAAAGGGCCTCTTCCAGTATGGCCCATATGCTGCAAACAGAGAATTACACAGCACTTGGGTCTTTGAAGAAACAAAAGCTTTTATCGGAGATGGTTAAGCAAAGGTCCCAGTCTCATGCTATTTCAGAACTGATCTACCTGCAAAATGAGAATAACAATCTGATACCAAAACTCACCCTTCTAGGTGAAAGGGGCTCAGGGCTACAAGAAAAGAAATCAAGTTGGGGGGAGGGGCCCTTGATCATCTAGAACTTGGAATCTATCAATCCATTTTGTTTGGATTTAACATGCCTGCTCATATTTTTGCATGCACCAGACATTGCTTGCATGCTCATCTGATACTGTGGTCTTCAGTTGATTGGTGTTTTATACAGGTAGATTCTCTCAGAGTTTCATGCCACATCCTGATATGGTAGTTACTAATGTATAGATACTGTATTACGCTCCATAATGTTGGCCAATAAGAGCTTGTCTATACAAGACGTTACAGTGCAGCAAGCCAGACTGTGAATCCACAGCTCACAAGGTTGCCATGCAGTCATGGATATGGCTATAGCATGTCAAAGTCCTGCAGTGCAGTTTAGCATGCAGCTGCTTGAAGATTTTCAAAGCGCTGTAGCCATGTCCACGTGGCAAATTATTGTGTGACAAGGTGGAGCACAGCAGATTCCTACCCTGGCTTCCCGCACAGTAATTTGCCATGTAGACAAGTCCTGAGTCACCTTCTGTCCTAAAGTTCTGTGCAGTGCCGCTGTGCTCCACTCCACAAGTGGCTGCATTTCAGCTGTGGGTAAATCAGTTCCCATAATCAGTTTGTGAAGTACGTTGGGATGAAAGTGCTTTACTATATGTTGTTACTCTACATTTGTAAGGTAAATAACTCTATTAAACTAGGACCTTGTGTATGTGTTGTTAGTAATGACAGTTAGCTGCATAAGATATACTGCGGTGCCATTAGAATAGCATTTGCGGTTTGTCTGCCTTCAAAAAACATGTTTAAATAGCTCAACTGATGGAGGTCTAGAATTCAGTTATTTCCATTGTGCTTTGTTATTGGGTACATCTACACTGCAACATAACTAGCACTATTCCGAAATAACTTTGTCCACGTCTACACAGCAGGCAGTTATTTCAAAATAGCGTCAAAATACTGTCAAGCTGGAGGACTTTTTACTTCAACTCCTGTAACTCTCATTGTACAAGGAGTAAGGGAAGTCAGAGGAAGAGACCTCTATTTTGAAATAAGTGCTGTGTAGGCGCTCCCTATTTTAAAATACGCTATTTCGAAATAAGCTACGCAATTGACGTAGCTCAATTTGCGTAGCTCATTTTGAGTTAAGCCCTGTAATGTAGACGCACCCATTGTTACAATTATATCCATATAAGCTTTATAAATTTATAGAACACACAGAGGCACTATACTCTGCTCTCCCCCAGAGCTACGTCAATTGCATAGCTTAAGTTGAAATAGCTTATTTCGGCTTTCGGCGCTGTCTACACAGCAGGAAGTCCGACTTAGAGCACTCTTCCTCCAACTTCCCTTACTCCTCATAAAATTAGGGTTACAGGAGTCCAAGTAAGAAGTCCTCCAGCTTGCCATTATTTTGATATTATGTCAAAAGAACTGCTTGCTGTGTAGTTACGGACTATGTTTTTTCGAATTAATGTCAGTTATTCTGAAATAACGCTGTTGTGTAGATGTAGCCTTATGTCACCTGTATGGCAGTTGTGGTCAAAATAGATATTAGTCTTAAAAGAAGGTATTTTTTGTGTTTAAACTCTGTGAAATGCTTGTATGTTGCTATAGCCCATGATATAAGGTGATATTTATATGTTTTCTCTATAACTGTGGAAGTGTTTTGCTCTGAAACTGTAAACCCCCAGAGTGAGTAGAGAAGCATTGCCAAGTGTGAAATACTAGTTTGCCACAGGAGCTGTTCTCTCCTGTCCAACAGAAGGACCATCGAGACCACTACTTAATATTCTTGAAGTCTGCAGAAAGGGAATAAAAATCCCTGACAAGAAGGAACAAGCTCTTATCTGTTGGCTTTTTGAACCCTGAAGGGCCAGAGACTCTAAACTGCTGCCAGAGATCCCCATGGATTACTTCCTGGATCTGCTCTGAAAGATACTTCAGGCGGGCCCAAAGCACTACAACTCTGTCACTCTTAGGATATAGATGGTAACTCATTGGCGTGTATATGTTTGCTTGGTTTAACCTATAAATAACTCTCTTATCTCTTTAGTCTAGTTAACAAACCTCACCATAGTTTATTAGAGATTGGCTATAGGTTTGTCTTTGGTGCAGGACCTAAAACACTGATTAATCTGATGTAAACAATTGGTCTCGGAAGACTGGAAGCAACCGGAATGAGGTGTAATATTTAATATGTGACCATTTATCACAAAGTGCAGTTTATCTGGGTGGCAAGACAGGCTGTAGAGTCCAAGGGGGCTGTCCATGACTCCCTCTTAAGACTGTTATAGTGATCCAGGAGTTCACATTTGTTATTGGCTTGGTAAAATCTAATTACAGGACTGTTTTTGACAATCTGCCCTGAGAGAGCCACTTACAGTTGTGAGCCACTCCAGACACTATGACTCTCCGCCCCCCCTCCCCCACACACACACCTTATTTTACATAGGCCACAGAATAACCATCAAATGGGAATGACTTCATTCATTTTGAGATTGTGCTAGATATCTATTTGGGTAACATTTATAGCTCCTGGAACTGATAGAAAATTAGTTAGGCTTAATAAACTTCATGCTTGGCTTGTTATTGCTAGCAAAAGGAAAACTAATTTCCTGGCTAACTCTGGAAGCATCTAAAAATTAATACTGGCATTATGTCTGTTAAAACAATCATGGGAAGTGCATGGAAAATATTTTCCATTACAGGTGAAACCTAGTTTCTGTGGTTTGATTTACTGGATCTTATGACAACAATGCAAAATGCTTCACTGACTATACCTTTTTATTATGCCTCTGTGTGGTCCCAAAATACTAGTACTTCACACTCATCATCTGAGGATAGCCAGCCATTTTCAACTGTGGGGTAAATATTTTTATCCCTGTTTTAAAGATGGGGGAAACTAAGGCACAGAGAAGTAAAATAACTTGTCCAAGATCACACACCAAATCAGAGGGAACAGAGTCTTTCCTAATTGTACTCCTTCCTTATGTGCTGCTAATGTGTTCTTATGTGTTAATTATGTCCTCTGAGGCACTGCTTTTTTGGTCCTTTTCAGACCATGTCCATACTGGAAGCAGAACCATGCTAGCTACAAGTTTAGACTGTGTGAAGATCTTGTAGCGTTTCCCTGGCCAGAATGGAGTGGAAATGTGGGATTGATTTTTCTGTGAACTGGGCTTACAAATGAAATGACTACCCATCATTCCTACCCCTGTTCCAAATACCTCCCATTCTATGAGGTGTGTAATATATCTCTTGGACAAACAAATCCTTGACCACATTGGTCAGGAAAACCATGCTAGAGCCTCACTAGTAACAACTGTGTTTAAAATTGACACATTGCCTTAAAAATAACAAATACAAACAAAACAGGTGAAAATCTATTTATTCTTTACTTGAGTTTAGGGCTCTGTTCCCCCTACTCAGAATGGCAAGATGGGGATTCTGACCTTGATTCTATTCCTGGCTCTGTCACTGATTCACTGTGTGATCCTGGGTAGGCCACTTAATTTCGCTGGGCCTCAGCTTTCTCATCTATAAAATGGGGATAATTATATTAACCCATCTGTTTGGGGCAGGGACTGTCTTTTTGTCCTGAGTTTGTACAGCACCTAGCACAAAAGGTCCTGGACTATGACTAGGATGATGATGATGATTATTGTGACTAAGATTATGATAATAATAAAATAATAGTAATTAATAAATTAATAATAAAAAGTTTTTTTAAATCATCAGCTGTCCTTTCATTATTTTAGAAGTGCAAAGTCTATAGAAATTGGGTTTTGGCAAGTAAAGAGCCATTCTATTCAGCTTTAAATTGTATGTGAGTCATGAATTTTAATTTATACATTTATGCTGTGGTCATGAACTGAGCTCTCAAGCAGCATACTCCTAATTTTTTGAAGAGTCTAGAACAAGGTCTGAAATTAGGTACTCTGACACAGGGACATGCAGTGAAATTTTTGAAAACATAGATTGATTTTTCTGGGAGAAACGGTCCCCTGATGTTCCTAAGTCCACAGCCTATGCCCAATGCTGTAGTCTACATGCAGTGACATTTTACAGAAAGAAAACATGGTCTGAAGATGATTTTTCTTTCATTAGATGTTTCTGCTTTGGGTCAATGGATCATTTATTTCCTATTTCTAAATACTCTGTTTCAGATCTTTTCACTGATGATGAAAATACAGGTTGAACCTCTCTGGTCTGGGACAATCTGGTCCCAGCATCCACAGATTCTGGACCAGAGAGCCCCTGGACCAGAGAGTGGGGACTGGCTGAGAATCCAGTGTCAGAGGAGCCGGAGGCCAAGAGCCCAGCCGGAACTAGGACGGGAGCCAATCCGTGGCTGGGGGGCCAGCAGCCTGGCCAGAGCTTGGAGCGGAGCCAGACTGGCAGTCCAGGGCTTGGGAGCCCGGCCTGGGCCACCAGCAGGACCGGCATCCAGGAGGGGAGCCTGGTCAGAAAGCTGGTGGCCTGCTGGAAGAGCCCAGAGGCAAGATCTCCTCTGGTCCAGCAAACTTCCTCCTTTGGGACCATTCAGGTCTTGAGGGTGCTGAACCAGGAAAGTCCAACCTGTATACTTCATCAACTAATTAGTTTGCCCATTCTGATTTCAGTGGAGAAGAGAAGAAATATAGATTGTTGAAGCTGAACATAGGAATGGATCTGATCGTTGGTCCATCTAGCCCAGTATCTGGTCTTCTGACAGTGACCAGTGCCAGATGCTTCAGGCAGAATGAACAGAACAGAGCAATTATCAAGTGATCCATCCTATATCATCCAGTCTTAGCTTCTGGTAGTCAGAGACATAGGAACACCCAGAGCATGAGGTTGTGTCCCTGGCCATCTTGGCTTGCAGCCATTGATGAACTTATTCTCTATGAATGTATCTAGTTCTTTTTTTAACCTAGTTATAGCTTCAGCCTTCACAACATACCCTAGCAACAAGATCCACATATTGATTATGCATTGTGTGAAGAAGCACTTCCTTGTATTTGTTTTAAACCCACTGCCTATTAATTTAATTGGATGACTCCTGGTGCTTGTATTATGGGAAGGAGCCAGTAACACTTTCATATTCACTTTCTCCACACCATTCATTATTTTATTGACTTTTAGTATATCTGCACCCTCTCCCACCTGGGTTGTCTCTTTTTTTAAACTGAACAGTCACAGTCTTACAAATCTCTCTACATACAGCAGTTGTCCCAGAATCCTAATAATGTTTGTTGCCCTTCTTTGCATCTTTGAGGTGACCCAAATTGCATGCTGTATTCAGTGTGTCTGTACCATGAATGTATATAGTTACACTATGGTTTTTTCTCTCTTATTATCTATCCCTTTAAATGGTTCCTATCATCTTGTGAGCTTTTTTTTTTTTTTGCTGCTGCTGCTGCACACTGATGTTTTCAAAGCACTACCCACAGTGCTGCTAAGATCTCTTTCTTGAATGGTAAGTTACATTGTATAGTTGGAATTATATTTTCTAATGTGCACTGCATGTGTCAGCATTGAGTTTTATCTGTCATTTTGTTGCCAAGTCACCTAATTTTGTGAGATTTCCTTTGTAACTTCTTGTAGTCAAGCTTGGACTTAACTAGCTTGAGTAGTTTTATATAATCTAAAAACTCTGCAACCTAACTGTTTATCCTGTTTTCCAGACCTTTTAGGAATATGTTTAACAGCACTGGTCCCAATACAGATAATTGAAGGACCATGCAATCTCTCTTCCTGGTGAAAATTTATCCTTCTGTTTGCTTCCTATCTTTTATTAACCAGTTAGTGATCCATGAGAGCATCTTCCCTCTTATCCCATGACTGATTACTTTGCTTAAGAACTTTTAGTGAGGGACCATGTCACAGGCTTGTCTTCCTTGAGGTCTCCTTTGGACCTTGATTATCTACTGGCCCCACAGTTGTTTGGCAGGCTTCCTGCTTCTGATAAATTTTTTTGGTAGTTCCAAAAAAAGAAAAAGAAAAAGGGAATATGCTGATAAGAGTGACGGGAGATTATTTCAAAAGGCTGATTCTCCACTTAAGTTATCTAATTACCTTCTCACTGGTATCCTATCAACGTGGTGCTGTGATGAAATTCAACTTTTAACTATTAATGAATACATTCCTCCATCCCCCGTTCCCCGTGCAGTTTCATATGGCAATAGTGCTCTTCCCCACTTCTCACCCTAAATTGTTCTGTAGTGTGGCTGTACCCTGTTAAGTACACATGGTGTTTCTCCCCAGGAGTGGCTGTTTCTCAATGGTGGCTGAAGTAGGTGGGGAAGACAATCACACAGATATTGTGCAAATGTTGCTACCAGCTGAATCCCAGATCTCATTTTAAAGGCAAATTCCTTATCTTTAAAGCCCACAATAGTCTGTGGCCTGGCTGTGTCCAAGTGCCTGTCACTGTGCACGCCACCATGCCATTCCAGGAAGCTGCAGCTGACAGAGCCCAGGTTCCGATGTATTGGGGCAAAGGACAGGCTCTGTGTGTGACTGTGTCCATCCAAGGGGAGGGTCCCTAGCTGCAGAACTCCTTACCACAGAACATAATAATTACCCTCATTTTACATATGGGGAAGCTGAGGTACAAAGTGTCTTGATTAAAATAATTGAATTCATGATGAAAATTCAGGCCCTCAGTGCTGTGCTTAGAACACACCATTCTCTCCATGGAACTAACCCTCCTTCTCCAGCCAGCCCCACTCCCTTCGAGCACGCTGCTGCTGCAGAATGCTCTGACAAGCTGACAGGAGAGACTGCGTGCAGATTACCATTTTGACTTCCTCCACTGGAGTCACTTGGCGCCAGAGGAGGGGGATGCGACTTCTCCATCAGCACAGCAGGAGATGGCACACCAGCTACAGGAACAGAGGGGATGTAGTAAGGACCTGGGATGGAGGTGACAGTAGATGGGTATCCAGCTTTTGCAGCCTTGCCTGCTTCGTACACTGAAAAGAGAGCAATAATTAGCAACGAAGAACTAGCCCTGCACCTCCAAGGTGGTCCACCACAGCACACCCGCTGCTGATCCTGGGACTGCCCAGAAGGAAGCGTCTGGTGTGTTATGAATTCAAGAGCCAGCGAGCTTACGCTCTGGACTGAAAAGGAGTTCCAAGAATGATAAGTGGCAGCTTTTTCTCTGTTGAAGGCCCTCAGAAGCCTGCTGAGTCCAGGGCATTGAACACATAAGTCCAGGCTCCACTCAATTTCTTGTTTGGGTTTGTAACAGTTCATCCCAAAGACCAGAATAGGACTCTAAGAGGCTCATGAACTTCAGGCAAATCTGGCCAAAGGTTTGGGATTACAATGGAACCTGGCCTTGTTGCAGGTGTTTCCCATGACTCTAGTAAGCAGCTGCTTTGCAGTGTGGGAAAGACACATACCAGCCTGCTCTCTGCTCTGCAGCCACAGCACTTTCTAACAAATGCAGCTGACAGGACTGCAGCTTCGGGATGGGGAATGTCAGACTAGAGGAGCAGGCGCAGTTGCCAGTACCTCATTGGCAGGAGACCCAGTCTGGAAATTAATTTTTAATTAACTCAGAGCATTCAACCATTAAACTATAGTTTGGGTGCTTCATTCTTTGTAACAGGCAATATTTAGTCATGTGAGGCACTCAAGATGGGGAAGGAGATGAACAGATTTCCCTCACATTCTCACACACAGCAAAAGGGAGGAGGTTTCACGTGCTGGTCACGGCTCAAGATGATCACTCACATGCCCGTGGACAGCAGCAGGAATCTGGACAACAGGGGCAGCGGACATAGCAGCAGCAGCTATGTGGGCAGCACTGGCACCAGCAGATCCCAACCAGAAGAAAAAACAGGAAAACTCCAAGGATCACCAGGCCCACAAACACCCACTCTGGAAACCAAATGAGAACAACTGGTCAAAGGACAGAACAAACTGTGAAAGGCAACAGCAAGGGCTTCAGCAGTCTGGGTAGGGAGAGAAATAGGCATGTGGGCTAACAGAAGAAGCAGGATCTCTCCTGCTGAGAAGTAAGGAGACAATAGGTCCCTGCTACTCTCTACACCGCAATCAGAGGTGCATACACCCAACCAGGCAGTCATCTAACTATCTTGAAGAACAGCTGCAGGGAAGCTGTAGCAGCACAGGTATAGAAGCCCTGTGGATACATACTTGAGTGATTAGTCTGTGTTGCTGCTGTTTCACTGCTGTTGTCATTCAAGCTACCAACCCCAAAGCTAGCTTGGATATGTCTCTACATGTCCTGCAGTGATATCTTGGAGACAGACAGGGTGGAGTCAGGATAAGAGGGAGGGAGACAGGCTCCTTCTCACTTTGCTGGACAAAGGCAGTGTTGGGGAGTGAACAGGTTGAAGGCACAAGCCCTGTTCTGTTCTTGTGGGACAATCACCTCTTTGAGGGCAAGAGACAGAGTTAGACAAACATGGTGAAACATATTACACAGACATTTGCTTTCTCCAGCTGCATTTGTGCCATTTGTGCATGCGTTGCCCCAGCATGCTAGTTTTAATTACACAAATGGTGGCACAAAACACGCTATAAATAGTCCTGTAAATAGGGTTGCCAGGTGTCCGGTATTCACCCGGACAGTCCAGTAGTTTTGCCGCCTGTCCGGTAAAAAAAATCAGAGAATACCAGACACCTAAAATGTCCGGTATTTTCTGATTTTTTCCCCCGGCCAGGAGGCGAAAATGCCGGGCACCTGGCAACCCTACAAACACTCAGCACCCAGCCCCTGACCCCAGCCCCCATGCTTACCTGGTTCCGCAAGGCTGCTGGCACAAAATGGCTGCCAACCAAGACTTCCTCTGAGTCTTAGTGCTCAACCTCTCCCCTGTTCCCTGCACTTACTCTTAAAGGGGATATGCTGTTTTAACGCTGTTTTATTTAAAAATTTTTTTTTTTTTTTTTTTTTTGCTTAATAAGTCTTGGAGTCCTTTTTTTTTTTCTCAACAATTTTGGTCTCCCCACCCTGTTTTTTTCCTTCAACAGAATTTTTTCCCGGTGGTTTTTTTTTGGGGGGGGTGGGGGAGGTGTTCAGTATTTTTGTTTCAACCATCTGGCAACCCTACCCGTAAATGAACTAAACAAAGCTCTGCCTGCCCCTTCACTCCTAAGCCCACACATACAATTATTCTTGTGAATGTACTTAAAGAACATAACATTCAGCACTGCACCCAGCCAGGAAATCTGACAGCAGCCACATTTTTCTAATACTGATGTCTTAGGAGAGCTCCATGCAGCCCAAAAAGGAAAAGAGTGAAAATGTGTTAACACTCCCTAATCTCACGAAACTTAAGGGCCCAGCGGGTTTTTCTCTTTTAAAGGAATGCCATTCATCCAATCAAGGAAAACAAACAATATCACAGGCAACAAATCACAGTTCTGCAATATTGGTCACATTTAAAATCTTTAGCAGCAGTTGGCCTCAGTGTTTCACAATCAATTCCTAAAAATGTATTGTGCAGAAAATAACTCACCGGATTAATGTGCGAAGACTGGGATCTGCCTTCAGACATTCCAGGAACAGGAAAAGAGGCTAGATTCATTAAGTACCTTATATGTTTGGAGTTAATATTCCTATCATAGGGATCTTGGAGTTATATGGAGGTTTTCAATGCATATCAACTTAAGGCCTTGCTTAAGCAATGAGTACAAGGAAACAGCAAAAGACTTTGCTGGATCCATTACAGATGCAAATCAAGACATTTATCCAGTTAAAAGTATGATTCCATAATGCTTCTCCTAATATAGCCATTGTTATTTCTTCACATAGCAGTTCTGAATACAGTCTATGGTCTAATTCATATAAACACCGAGGTTACTGCCTGATTACGTCTGCCTTGCTTAGTGTCCTCACAATCAGGAAACTTACCCATAAGAATTGGGTTTTCTCTCTCTCTCTCTCTGTTTTATATTGTTTATTCGGTTGATAAAGGCAATTCCTTGGAAGCACAAGAAACTGAAAGCTAAAGGCCTGTTTCTCCACTGTTATTGTCACCTAAACCTTTCCAAAGCAGATATAAAAAGCTACCTGATGAATATGGTAGCATGTTATATCCACTTTGCACAACTGTAAATGGAAACAAAAGGTACAAGGCAGTGGAGAATCAAGCCTTTTTGAGGGTATTTGTTGAAAAGACTCCTACTTCATTGAATACTTTGTTGGCTCTAATGTTATGGCTAAAATCAGGGGGTCTTTACTCTTTTTTCCATTTGTGTGTCTGAGGCAGATTATTCCCCCTTCATGTGTATTTAGAGTTGCTCTGGTGTATTAAAGTGGGTATGAGGAATCTATTTTCTGGGGACCTTGGTTTAGTGCCCTCAGGCTACATACAGTCATCTCAGATGTACCCAGAACTGAATGTTTTCTCATCTCTTCTCTCTGAAAGACCATCTGGAGGATGGACTAGATCCTCTACAGGATTGAAAAATGCTTAAAAGTGGGATTCCATTAGGCTGGATAGTAAGGGATCTGTGCAGTCCAGAAAGTCCTCAGGCCCTATCCCAACTATCTGGCTGTAGCTAGGATTCCCTGATAAAGTAGGGTAGCTGCACAGAAGAACAGCTCTCACAGCAGGGGTGCCACATATGTGCAGCCTTTGCTGGCTGATTTTCATAACAGTATCCCATAATATAAGGTTAAGCCACTAATGGGTGCTTTTTGAGGCAAGACCATCCCTGGGAGGGTGCGGGACCTGGGGCAACCCTCCCTCAGGGTCCCAGGCACAGGGTCCAGGGCAACTTCCTCACTGCAGGCTTCACCCCACCTCTTCCCCCACTCCATGCTACCCCCAAGCCCTGCCCCTGATCCAACCCTTCCCACCTCCATTGCACCCCTTGCCCCAAACTGTCCTATGTACAGGACAGCTCTGTCTTGAGGGCATACAGAGATGGAGTCATACAGTACTTTGTAGACACATGAGGGTGCCAAGATACTACGGTATGGATAAAACGGAGTTTCCACAATCATGGTAGTATATAAGCACACAGGCATATAGCTTGATATAAAAGTTAAAACCTTCAGTAAACAGACTTTTCCATTCTAAAGCTGGGCCTGCCTCTGCCTGCTACTTCTGTCTTTTGCATCCCTGTGTGACAGTCCCTCCCTATTCCCAGCATGAGGTTTGATATTTTTCAGTGCAAGATGCACTTCCAACAAGGAACAGTTTATCACAGAATACAGGAGACGCACACAAGTCAGAAGGAAATTAATGTGCAGTGCAGCAGAGGGGTGGACAAACAAGGCGAGTGGAAGGGTGGGTGAATAAAGGGTTAAATGACTGAATACCTGGCATAATCTCCACAGCAAAACTGGGCAAGAGATCAGCAAGCAGCCCTGTCCTGCCTAGAAAAGACAGAAGGAGGAGAACAGAAGAGAGAGAGGTTACTGCAGAAAAAACACACTCCCCACTCCCTGCCTTAGCTTTCAGCCCCCTTCCTCATCATGGGATCGACCCACATACACTCTGTGAACTATATGGTTGAGGGATTTCATCACCTCGATAGTAATTGGCCTTGCTCAATGCCTAGTGGCTATTTATCTCTCTGGCCTTGATTTGACCAGCTGGGCTGAAGAGGGGTGGGGGATGCAGGAATGGAGCCTTTCCAATATGGGCAGAGGCTTGCAAAAAAGGGGTCTGTGCAGCAGCATTACAAGGAGATGCCTGCAAAGTATTGTTCTGCTAGCACGCATACTACATGTCGACATTAACACTCACACTCAAACATACTCATCCAGGGGCTTGAGTGATTGTTTTTAAAGAATCCTTTTACTGGCATAAAAAAGAGAGAGAACAAAAGACCATAGCTGGCTGGACTGAAAGAGGCGTGACTCCAGTCCCCCCTACAAATAAGCCACATGCATACAGAACATGTGTGTGTGTGTGACGTTTTCCTATATAGGACAATGCAGCTGCACAGATACATTCACAAGAAATACCATAATGCATAGATATAAGGAGGTGGAGGTATGATGGGGTATCTGTATAACTGGGAGATGCTTTGAAGCAAAACAACTAGGAAAGGATTTTTGTAAAACCTTACTGGAGCTCTTGTTTTTCCCATTTGAATTTACAGTGAATGTGGTAAACAAAAACCAAGCCCTAAGGGGCAACTGGGTACTTACTCGTTTTGGAAATGAATGTATGAAATGTTACTAGGGCATAGCATATGTCTTCAATGTAGTTAAAGTATACTACAGGCATCTGTGCATATACAGAATGCCCCTATGTGCGTCTGTGCAATGTGTATTTTTATATAGAAGCAACAGTTTGCTAGGTTATTTACAGACATGAAAGAAGGAGAAGAGCCTGCAATCTGAACAGACACATGGGGGGCAGGAGGGAAGTAAGGCAGGCAACTAAGTATAAATCAGGGGAAGGTAATATAAAGTCACCTTTAACACTCCCACCTCTAGGTTTTGCACTGAGCATAGTTCAAACATATTGATTAAGTGAATGCAAAATTCTTGGCTTCTAGTCTCTCCCCGACACGTTAAAATCAATCAGAATCTCAGTCTCCACTTTTTCATCGCTTTCACAGAGCATCTAGAGAGATCAGAAATCCACACAATGGCTGCTGGTGCCACCAGGAACATTCTAAATTCAAACAGTACTTTACAACCCGTTGCAACTCATCAGAGGTGTTCTGGTACTCACTGTAAAACCATCAGTCCCAATGAGCTTTCAGATTCTCAGCAGAAGATGTAACGCTGATCCTTCAGATAAAGTGTTCCTTGTTTATTACGTTTAAAATAGGGTTCTGTCCATCAATCTATAACAACTATTTCATCTATGTGTCCAAAGAGTTTCATGGAAACCAGGTAGTCCATTCCCTGGAAGTACCAAATGCCCAGACTACTCTTAGCCAGCATACACATATATGTGTGTCATGTACACAGGTCATGGGCCATGCATCATATGTATCAGATACAGGCAGTCCCTGACTTATGAACGGGTTACGTTCTGAACACCTGGTCATAACGCCTTGATTTGGTTGTAAGTCGGAAATACCCTTAAACATGTTGCCCACGCTGTTCGAAAAACTTCACGTACATGGTTCTCAACTCGAAAATACATATAATGGGGTTAATGGGAGGTTGGTCGTAAGTACAGATGGTCGTAAGTCAGTGTGTTCGTAAGTCGGGGAGTGGCTGTACTTGCCAAGTAATACTTGCATATCCCAGGCATGCTCTACACATGCATACCAGATGTATGTCTTCCATCACAAGTATGCTATACTCATACATGCTCAACATGCATATCAAATATGTGCCTTATTCACGCACAAGAATCACATGCATGCAAAATGTATTTGCGGGTACAAACACATTTACATTGCATGGCTGCAGAAAACATGTCTGCTTCCTGTTTGTTTACTCTGCATGCAGGCAGACTGTGTCCCTTGCAGTGACATCAGAGTTAAGTGGATGGTAAAATAACCCAGGCTATGGGTGGGACTGTGATATACCAGTTGGGAGCAGGGACAGGCCTGGGTATCTCCATTGCTCAATGTGGTGCCTTTCATTGGAAGCTGACCCAAAAGCCTGAGCTCCCTGCAGTAGTGCTGAGTTCTATGGATGGTGTTTCATGGTTCCAAGAATGCACTGGTAAAAAACTATAGCTGTAAGTTGTGATGGGGTGGAGGCAAATGTCAGAAATAATGCTGCTGTTGGAACATCCTAAATTGCTTAGAGGACAAACAAGGCAACCATTTCATGCAATCTGTGCAACTGTTTACTCAGTTAAACCCCTTCAATAAGCACAATGTGATGGGTCTGAATTTAGGAGAGGGAGTGAATCTCTTCACCATGTCAGAAGGGGAAATAAAGCTGGAATCTTAAGAATTCAGCAAAATTTCCACCTTCACATCAGCAGGATCTGCATTGTCTCTGCACTCACGGCTTTCTCCCCACTCCTCCCTGTCTGTGTGAGGGATTCAGTCTTGTGAAGGAATTCACAAAGCCCTCTCAGGAGGGGCCAATTCAGTGAAACCTAGGGCAGAGGCCACATCTGGATTTAAACCTGTTGACATGAATAGCCCAGAAAACAATAAAAAGATTCACTGAATGACTGCACCTCAACTAGTTTTCAGCACTTTGATTCTTTCCCTAGGCTGAGTTAATTCATTGATAACCAGTCCCTTCAATACCATGTAACTTCCCCCCTTCACAGGCCCTCCCCCTGCTCTTCATTTTTAATAATGGCTGTTAAGTAGGCTAGGCTGCAGAGAAACACTACAGCTGACCCAGCCGCTCTTGTTCATACCAGCGGTTACCACAGCAACGGCTGGGGGAGTTAGCGCGCAGACTTGTCATGAATGCTCGCTAATTGAAGGCCGACTTTCCTCCCACGGTGATGAGCAACAAGTGAAGCAAAAATATACAGTGAGAGGGAGGGATTAGGGGCCTCAAGGGCATAGGGAGTGAGGTATAAGATTCTTTCACCTCCAGGTTTATCTTCATTCAGGCCCAGGATGGTAGTGACAAAAAGTGACGTGCTGCATGAAACGAATAAGGGGCATCAGCCTAGTTCCTAGTGATCAGGTGCCCTAGCAGGCCACCCTAATTAGGATTAGCTGCCTACTGCTCCCATGCCTTGAAGTCTCAATAGAAAAGCCAAGGACTCAATGGGCCACAGAGATATACTCCCCTCTGCTCTCTAGACTGGCAGAGGTCAGTGAGGAGAAGGCTCATAGTCCCTGTCCTGTCCCTCTCCTATGAATAAAGGCCAGCCTCTATATTAATCTGCCTCCTCTCATTTGCACCAAACTAATTTTTTTAAAGTAAGTTTGAAAGGAGAGCAGGGGCTAGAAAGGAGCTGTCAAAGAGAAAACAGTTTATTCAAATACCCTGATAAATGGCCATTTGTTTTTGTGGCCTGTTTATTATTGTTTGGCCTGTCTCGGAAAGCGGACTGCAGGCATTTTGATAAATGGATTGAAATGGCTGTCTAATGTCAATGTTTCTTCTGTAAATGCCTCTATATCCACAAGGACTGCAACTTCTTATGCTAGCACGTCTCAGTGAATCCCAGCAGACATCTCTATGTGAAGGACACTGGATGGCCCAATTTTATTGGTTTTATTCAAAGTAGGAGTTTGTTCTTGTGTCAATAAAAATCTGGGACATGTTTGTCTCTATTCCCGCCGCACTGCTGATTATGCTTTCCACACAAGCAACTCCAGCAACTGCTGCTCAGTTGTTCCCCCAACATGCACCTGCTGTCTCTCAGGCACAAGCGGAAGTTATGAGCACTTAACTGCAGCTGAGAGGCACAAAGACTAGAGTGGCAGCACAAGCATAGCAAGGCCCATTACCAAGTGGGAGGAGGCTCTTTAGCCTTGTACCTGGGCTCTGGTATAGAGGGACAGGGGAAGGAGAGGAAAATCGGGGATAAGCCAAGAGAAAGCAAGGCAGACCTGGAAGGTGGGGAAGTAAAAAGGAAGGGGAGAAGTGTCCTAAAATTGGGGCAGGAGGAAGAGAGAAAACAAAAGAACTTAAAAGCGTAAAATGCAGGGTAGATGCTACACTCAGAAGGAGAGGAGCAAGAAGTTAGTATGACGTGGAGCACAGGAGACAAAAAGCAGAATGGAATGGGGTCTATAGAGGAGGGTAAAAATGAGAGTTGGAGAAAATAATGAGGGCACATGGGAGTAAGTATATTGAAGAGCAAGAGGAATCATGGATGGAAGCGGCAATACGTCCCCTTTGGGGGGCTGACACTCTGGTCCTCCCCCAGCAGCAGTGCCTCACTGTGGAGGGCAGTAGGGACAGACATTTATTCTCTTCCCAGTAGCAGATGAACATGCTAGTCCCAGCAATCTGTTACACACAAGGGACCTTGGCACTTGGAGAATGATCCAGTAGGAGCACCAGAAAGCGTGGCTCTCATAAATTGGTGGCTCTTCCAAGGCAGCTACTAGGAGATTTATTGGGAGAGTGTGGCCTTGTAATGAGTTCTTCCTTGCCCTCTCTGTGTACAGTAAACTTTTTCCTTTCCCTTCCCTTTTTTCTCTGTTTGTCAATCGGAGGGAGAAACAGAGGCAGCCCTTCTTGGAGATCAAAGCTTTAGCAGGCAACAAAGACCTCCAAGGAGGCTGTTGCCATGGAAACCTTAGTAGCTGAGGTCTTTTAATCAAGCCATTCTCCTTTGTTAGCAGCGTGTGGCTGGGGCTGACAAATAAGAAGGAAGGGGAAAAAATCCTTGGCAACAAGTAGCATTTCTAAATGGCATGAAATAAGTAACAGGAGGAGAGGGATTGGACAAAATTTCAAGATAGAGGCAGCAATGTTGCATGGGTATGCACACCCTTGGGGTGTGTCTACACAGCAAAGTTATTTCGGAATAATGGCCATTATTCTGAAATAACAATGTGAGCGTCGACACAGCTATTCTGTTATTTCAAAATAATTTTGAAATAATGGATGGCTAATTCCGACTTCTGTAAACCTCATTCTACGAAGAATAACACCTATTCCGAAATAGCTATTTCAAAATAAGGCATGTGTAGACGCTCCACTTCTGCTATTTCGAAATAGCCCCTCACCAGGGCCATTCTAAGTTATTCCTCCTGGGGCTCTGCATCAAGATAGCATGTCTACATTAGGGAAGTCTGCCTCTAATTTTGAGGCTTCCCTGCAGTGTAGCTTATTCCGAAATAACTGTGCAGTTTAGATGTAGCCTTGGTGCCCTCACCAAGGCACTCACAGAAGTGAATACAAACTGGTCTTCCGTCTCTTGCCTTTGTAAAAATAATATTACTGATTGCTCCTGCCCACTTTATGGCTCTCTGATCCAGGCAGAGCTATGGTTGAGAAAGTCTTGGCTATAAAGCTGTTTGTGAGCCTTCCTAGGCGGAATTCTGGGCTTCTAGCCTCCTGTGCATGCCAGTGACACTAGCACATCTGCCAGCTATTGTGACAATAGGCTGGGATGTTACTGACAGCTCTTCAATGGCATAAAATAAAATGCAAATAGCTGTCAACTTGTTAGGGCAGTTTCCTGCCCTGCACTCTGGATTATAGAAGTTGATGTGGGCTCAATCTCTCATGGGCCAGAAGAAACTAAAGCTGGCACTGTTTATGTCAGGTAAAATAAGTCTCCTAATTAGCTAAGAACTTAGCACGAAGGTCTAACCACACACATAGCAGCATGCATTGATTTACACAATAAGTAGGTAGCTATTATTATAATGAGTCTACATATACAAGTAGGTATATATATCTACAACTATAACTCTCTGTGAGTATTAGGCTTGGAAGAATTTGATTTTTATGCTTTATCAGTTTTGACAGGTAACATAAATTATCTATTTTTTAGTTTATCAACTTTAAGTATTTGCTTACTAACACTGGATTAAGAAAACCTCAGATGCTCATTGTTTAATTTAAAAGAATTGACTTGAGAAGTCTAGGAGATTCATTAATAAAATTCTATCTGATAATTGCACAATTCAAGTTGTGTTAATTGACCTGCCAAATGGAACAAAGAAGAAAAGAAGTCAACGGTTGACTAGCAAAGCAGTGTGGTCCATTAGTTAGAGCACCAGACTGGCAATTAGGTTTCCTGACTCTTCCAGAAACTCACTGTAGGTCTGAAAACTAGTCAACTTGACTTATCTGTGCCTCAATTTCCCCAGCTGTAAAATAGGCATCGTATTTAATTACCTGGGTAAAGAGCTTTGAGGTCCTCAGATGAAAAGGGCTGTAAATAATAATGTTATTATACGTGTAGTGCATTCCATGGGTTTAATAGAGACAGTGAGCCTGAGCTACTGACCTTGCTTAGCCTCACTAAAAGGTCCTGGTCTCCCAGGAAAGAACATGAAATAAACTAGCATCACCAGAACCCCAGGATGTCATTCCAATGCACTGTATTAGCCCTGACATTGCAGTATGTATAGTGCCTAGCACAGTGGGACTCTGATCCCTGATTGGGGCTTCTAAGTGCTATAATAATACAATTATTTAATAATAATTTGTATTAAAGCTCTTTTGAATAGCACCCTGTCCTTATGCTAGAGTGGGTTCACTTGTTCCCAATCTCATTCCTGTCTCTATAGCAAAACACTTTCATTTTCTCCTCCTGATTCCTTTAGATGAGGGGTGGGCACAGAAGCGGTCCGAGGCCGGCTGCGGCAGCTGGCCCCCTAGGCAGAAGGCGCGATGGGCGCCCCCGCCTACATGGCTGTCAATGGCCATGACATAATCACGGGGCGCCCCAGCACCCCGTGATGTCATCATCCGGCGGCCGGGCCGGCGGCGCCCTAGGTAACTGCCTAGTTTGCCTAGGTTCACGGGCTGCCCCTGGGTGGGCAATAAAAAGGCAGCAGTTCACTAGGGTTAGCGCCTAGCAGGCCGCAGCCGCTACATTTAACTGTGCAACCACAGGTACGGGCAATTGCAGCTCCCCTTGGCCACGGATCACCACTCCCAGCCAATGAGAGTTGGGGGAAGAGGTGTAGACAGGGAACAGTAATTCGCAGCTAACGGGAGCTACAATCGGAGGCCGCGCAGGTAAATACAGTGGCAGTGGCCCACCAGGGGCTAACCCTGAGGAAATAGATCCAGCCCACGAGCCGATATTTGCCCTCTCCTGCTTTAGATAAGGGTAGATAAAGGTCCTGATTCAACAGGTCATGCCCATAAATGCTTTGCTGAACTTTAGGCACATACTAAAATCCCATTGGCTTTACTGAACAGGAGGGGATTTAAACACATGCTTTGCTGAATTGGCGCCAAAGTGAGAACAGCCAATGTAATTTTACAGTGCAACCAGGAGCTACCCTTATCTTTTATGTGGAAGTGTGATCCAGGGACACTAAAATCCCAGCCTGGCTACTCAGATCAAGATGGAAGATTGCAGATGCAACCTGCATCTCTATGGGCTGTATGTCCACATAAAGACATGCACAGCTACAAATTATTCAATTTATTCAAATTATAGTAGAAATAGATATGACCTGGAACAGAGGAGACTTGCTAATTAAGGCCTTGATTGGGCAAAGTTTGGGACCCTCTGTCCTTATCTATGTTGATATCACTGTATTTTTGCCTCCCAGATCTTCCACATGTTTTGATGTCAAATTATCTTGTTTAACAGCATCCTCCCTTTAACCTGAGCGATTTTTCCTATTTCCTCTTAAGCACGCATAGATTTCCTCTCTTCTTCTGCCCTCCCCAATTTCCGTTTTCATTGTTTCACGTATTAAAGAGGTAGAATTCCTGCTTCCCTCACAACCTCCAGCCGATATTTAAAAGATACAGTGATCCCCAAAATAAGCAATGTACAGTCTGTTTTAAAGGGAAAAGTCAACAGGGAGTAGACATTGTGCATGACACAAAACTGAAACTTTTTCAAATATCATCTCTTTACTGTTTCAGCTGCTCCCAATAAGAAATCAGCATTCCATCTGATAATCAAAAAAAATGTCTCAATGAGCATCCCCTAAGACTGCAGAAGTTCTCATATTTACATTTATATTCACTCTGTCCTTGCAATTCACTAATATCCAGAAGAGAAGTGGGATGGAATCAGAATATCTCAGGAAGTTCCAAAATATTAAGAAACAGTATGTCTTTATTGCGGGCTGCCTATCTCCTGCATCTCCAGGGGGTACTGTCTTGCTTTCAGTCATCACCATGCTGAGAGAGAAGGAGAAGCAGGAAAAAGAATAAGAAGAACTGGAAGGACAAGGAAATCAGGAAAAGGGAAGATAATTGGGATGTCACTGATACATACACATAATGGACTTGATCATTTTGTCTGATGACCAATACCCAGGAGAGAAAATGACTGCAAGCTGCTCCAACCAGCTTATAAAGCGGCACAAACGACACCCAGAACAAGACTGCTCTCATGCTCTTAGAGAACCAGTTGATGTGCAACTGCTGCATGCAGACAAACAAAGTGCAACTACAGAAAACAGGCTTTAAGAATGGAAAAGCAGATGTAGTCAAGGTAAAGTAGCTTGAGCTGCAAATTTCCTCCCAGTAAAAGCACAAAGGTCTAGGGTAACATGATGGAATATATCAATCCCACACTGGTAAGTGAGGGCTAAGAGGCTGTTCTGGATGCAAGAGGTCATGCTCCCTGGCCTCTTCTGGGCGTGCTCCCAGTAACAGGAGCATTCAACAGGGAGTAGCTCAGCCCAGACTGGGCTGGCCAAGGAGGAGAGCAATTATGTGCAGCGGCCTTCTGCTGTGGAGCTGCCAGGACTGGGCCTCCTAAGCAAGCCACTAGAAGCCCACTGACTGCAGGAGCTGAGGACAATCATGTGCTTTTGAGATCTACTGATGGAAAATGCTATTAGGAGCTCAGTGTTGTTAATTATTTGTTGTTATACTGAGATTTGATGACCAGGTAGGTGCCTTTGGAGTGTGAGGCTGAGCCACAGTTAAATAGCACCGTTAAATCACCATACAGCAATAGCCATACTGGCATCACGTAACAAGACCTGTGACTAGTATTTGGCAGAGATTGGCCTAAACTGAGCCTGGATCCAGACCTAGATTTAGAACAATGCCAAAGTTAAGAGGGATTCAGATATGGGGTTCAGGTTCGTATCAAGTACATGGTGCATGATAATGCCATAGAATTAGACATGGCTATGCCAGCGGTTAATGCTGATTTCCTTTGCCCCAAAGTCCACCTCATGTTTGTGGCTGGGTTTTGGCAGTGTGTTAAAATACATCACTGTGCCTGTAGTCCATCTTGGCTAAGTGTTCTTCCACCAGCATTATCATGTGCAACACTGTTCTCCCCTGTTTATATGTCATCTGAATGCTCATATGATCCAGAAGGCCAACACGTGTGCATGTACAGCCTCTACACAAGTTATCTATACATATGTTGTAATATAACCTTCTCCACAGTAGCAATATACATCATACACCATAAAGGAAAGTTGTATTTCATCAGGTGTACCATGCCCTCTCCACCTTCCACTTCTCTGATTTCAGGTTTTAACTTCTAATTTCTAGGGGGATTAATTTAAGTCAAATGATAGTTCATGCTGTAAGAGAAAAGAGTTGATTTTGGCCGAGGTTTAAAATGTTGTTTTCCTTGACTGAGGGCTTGTCTATACAAGAAGCTATGCTAGTGTAAGGCAGGGTGTGAATTTAAGGTGAGAGAGTTATACTGGTATAAACCCCCATGGGACATTCCTATTAAAGTACAAGAGTGGCTATACTGGATAGAGTAGTACTGGGTTAGAGAGGTCCCACCCCTCAGCAGCTGTAGGGCATGCTTCAGTTGGAGGGATAGTTTAAAAGGACATGGGCGGCCAGAGAAAGGACCTATAGGCTTTATCATGAAGTGAGGATGATACCTGGAGCTGTGAGAAGAGTGGCTCCAGTACTCTTATGGCCACTCTGGAAGCAGTGATCCGGTGATCCAGATCTGCCCTTCTCTTTGGGAGCTGAAAACTCACAAGACCTGCAAAGAACTGGGCATTGTTCCATTGGCAGACTAAGCAGAAGCAACCTTGTGGGGAATATATCTGGATGTGGAGCAAAGAGTGATCAAGACACTGAAATGCCCTTCTTGAGTTTGACCTGGTGGAGTAGATGGGTCCCCTTCCCTGGTTCCTCTGCATCTCTCAGATGAGAGAGCCCTAATGGGAGAGGAAGGGACACTCCTGAGAGAGACTGAGACCCGGACTAACGAGGTCACTCACATGTTGCTGGAATATCAGACATTCTGGTGCTTCTGGGAATGGTGTGGGTCCAACCGTCAGAGTGATCTTGTACACATGGTGTGTGAGAGGTCACACTGCATAGGGGATGCCATTTTCAAGAGTGTCCTATGCTGCCGCAGGTGGCGTAGCACATTCCTCAAAATAGAGTCTCCTGTCTGAAACTAGCCAGAAAAAGAGGATTGTCTGGTATAAAACCAGACAAGTGGCCTCCCTAGCTGTGGCCTGCCGTAGAATGTTTGGGATGGAAAGAACCATGGAGTCATGGCCTGACCAGTAGGCTGGCTGGCTATCAGACCAATAAACTACAGGAACCTTTTCCCAGTTTAGTTTATGGTGCTTTGGAGGTAGTTTGAGATAAACCAGAAAAGACTGTTCTTATTCCAGAATAAGTATGTCCACATGAGGAAATCAATTACTATAGTAATTGAACAATATTGGTATAATTATATTAGTATAACTGGAAAAATCTCTCACGTAGACAAGCCTTTATAGCAAAAATTGGTGCCCTCTCAATTCCTCTCGAGAGAATCTGAGAGAACATTAGGGGTTGCCCGGTCCCATTACAGATCTTAAATCTAGCAAAAAACTGTGCATTTGGGATCTATTTAGTGTATATTTTTAAAAGACACAGTCTCATATTTTTTATTTCCTTTAATTTTTGTCAATTTAAACCTTAAACAAAAGGCTTCATACTCCACTGCCTTGCCCCTCAGATACTCATTTGCACATGTGCCAAGTGAGAGCTATGTTGATGTGAAATAAGGTGCAAATAACTGCTCTAGGGGCAGGACAGGGGAGAATCAAACCCAGAAAATGTAACATGTATATGCCACACTCACAATATGCTGCATGAAACATACACAGAGGGAGACACAGAGCACCAGAGCCTTCTTCCAGGGAAGAAGCAAATTGTGAAGGTGGCTCACCCAGAACCAGCAGCTCCATTGACTCCTCATTCTTGCCCTCCAAGTCGTCAGGGGTGATGATGAGACAGTAATAGAGCCCACTGTCTCCCCACATCAGCTTCCCAATTTGGAGGTCTGCATCTGAAAAACAAAAATTGCAGAGGGTGGGGCCGTCCCCCAAAATCATCAAGAAGTGAAGGGTTCTCAACACTGGCTCCAACTCCAACTGCAGCCCCCTGGGAGCTGCCAATGGTGAGAATAGATTTTGTTTCCCGGGAGGTTTTGGGGGGATTACATCCCTAGCTAGTGCTGTGTGAAAGATCAAGCCTCTTGCTGTACATTAAGGGATCTGTCCAGCTCCCTGTTAATTCCAGAGGGAGGTGGGACCGGATCTTAAGAGAGGATCCAATCCCACTGTTCTGAAAACAGATGTACCTAAGTAAGATGTGGTGTTGGGTGTGGAATGGGAATAATGCCACAGACAAGGCCCACAAAGAGTGCAAGGCAGAGGATGAAGTCCTTGGACACTAATTCCACTTTCTTTCACCCTCCTTACTGGCAATGGTCCTGTGTCTTGACAGTATTCCTGCTGGGCAAGTGGGGTTTAGATGCTGCTTCCTCTGGAACACATCAACCATCTACCAAAGCCATCACTAGAAAACAAAGTAAAATATTCCTTCCTCTCCATAGGTGAGTGTTTTTTCTCCACAGCAGGGAGCAAGTGACTAGTAACCCCTACCAACTAGCTGGCTGGTTGAGTTAGAGGATGAAATGTATTGAGGAGGCCTAGTCTCACATGACCTCCTTCTGCAAAAGACTGAGAGAAGTCTGAGCTCCCCCCAACTGACTTCACTCAGCTTAAATCCCTTCCTTTTCTCCCTCCTGAAGCAGGAGTAGGTTTAGGTCTCTGTTGGAGTAGACGGTGAAGCCCAGAGTTGAATGTGTATGAGAGGTAGCATTACTCCGTTATGTGGGCAGGGCAGGAGGAGAAGAGGTCTGTTCAAAAGGATAGGAAGAGTTTGTGAGGAGAAAAGCTCAGCTATGGAGACAATTCCACATTCACTACCATAGGAGGAGCTGGCACCACGAGTCAGGGTTTGGGTCCCTCAGTGGGAGCAGTGAGGAGAAACTTGGAAACAGAATACCCCTGTTAACCCCCTTTGTGGAGCAGTTTGAAAGCCCAGGAGGAATGAATTTGAATTCCCCTCTCTGGGTCAGATTTAGTTGGGAAAGTCCATTGTATAAGAATGAGCTTGTACCTTTGGGTCCAGGTACATGATTGAGATCCCGAAACACTAGAATTATGCAGAAAATAATTAATACCCTGCTCCAGATGGAGCTAACTAAACAATTTCCAACAGCCCTCAGTATTCATAATTGCCAAGGAATTATTTTAAACAATACTAAAGCAGGCTGGGGGGCATTACCGTGGACTATGGTGACATCTCTTTCCTTATAGAAGTCCCCTATTGTCACCGCAGATCCCTGCTTGGAAGCTACGACACGGACGGTCCTTCTGCTGTCCACACAGTCCAGGTAGGGATCCCATTCCAGGTTCCTTTTGCTCATTGGTTGTATTCCCGTGGTGACCAGACCCAAAGCTTCTCCTGTGCGGTCCTGGCAGTAGGATTTAAACCTCCATTGCACCACAGCTGGCTGGGTGGAGGAAGTAGAAAAACGGCAGCGAAGCAGGGCAGGCTGAAAGAGCATAGCAATCTTCTTCTTCTCAGGCACTGTGACCAGCAATCCCTCAGCCAGAGCTGCAAAACAAAAACACCGGTATCATCCCTCAGCATGATCCGGACAACAGGCTCTGGGCACAGATGGAATTAGATGCTTCACAATGGTGTCTTTCTTGCATGCACATAGACTTTTTATAGTGGTCACCAACCAGTCAATCATGATCAACTGGTCAATCCTGGAGACTCTCTCAGTCGATCTCAATTTCTGGCGGTGCAGTGGGGCTGCAGCTAGGGCAGGCATTCTGCTTGCCCTGGCTCCACATTGCTCCTGGAAGTAGTGAACATGACCCTGTGGCTGAGGGAAGGTCAGGAGTCTCTTGGAGCTGCTGCTGACTGCAAGCACCATCCCCACAGTTCCCATTGGCTGGGAACGGGGAACTGTAACAAACAGGAACTGTTTGGGTGGTGCTTGCAGAGAGGGGCAATGCACAGAGCCACATGCCCCCTTAAGGGCTACAGATGCATGCTGGACCCTTCAGGGAGTGGTGCAGGGCCACAGCAGGCAGGGAGCCTGCCTTAGCCCCGCTGCGCCACCGCGCCACCAACTGGGAGCCGCCCGAGGTAAGTACCATCCACAGGAGCCCATACTTTAACTCTGCTCCCAGAACCAGCACCTCAAAATCCTTGAAACCCTCCTGCACCCCAACATTCTAGCCCAGCCCAGAGCCTCCTCCTGCATCCAAACTCCCTCCTAGAGCTTGCACCCTTCACCCCCATCCTGTACCCCAACCCCTCCCACCCACACTGTGAACCCCTTGGCCCCAGCCCAGAGCCTGCACCCTCTCCCAAACCCCAAACTTCTATCCCAGCTCGGTGGAAGTGAGGGTGGGAAAGAGCGAATGACAGAGAGAGAGGGGGATGGAGTGAGTGGGGCAGGGGTGGAGTCTTGGGAAAGACGCCAGGCAGCTCCTGTGTTGCCCTTAAATTCAAAAAGTGATCTTGGGCACAAAAAGGTTAGAGACCACTGTCTTATAATGACCATCCAATTTTAGGTACTGGGATGGAATTTCCCACAAGATATATTAACAAAGCGTATAGGGAGTATGAGGGGGCTATCCTTCTATGTTTGGGGAGTAGGAATAAGACCACCCAGAGTTTGGCTCAAGGGCCAAATGTAACATCTTTGTGGCAGGAGCCATATTTTTGTTCTGTGTTTGTACAGTACCTAGTACAATGGAGTCCTCTCACCCACTACTGGGATTCTTAGGCACCACAGGTTACACAAATAATATATACATAAAAATATACAGCAGCACTGGGATAATGACAAAAGTGGATAATGGCAACTGCCTGTATTATTGTAAGTGAATTTACAAGCAGTTTCTGTCCATCTATTGGGGAAGATCCAAGGATTGTATGAGTTTAGTTTTGATTAGGGATGTTAAAAATGGTTAATTAGGTAAACCTGTAACCATGAAAAATCTTAGTGGTTACACAGTTACATGCTGCGGTCTCTGCAGTATAAAGCTTATACTTCAGAGCCCGAGCACAGCCAGTTCCCGGGGAGCAAGGCCGGCAGCCAGCCCCGCTCCCAGGGAACTGGCTGCACTCTAGGCTCTGCAATATAAGCAGGGCAGCAGACAGCTGCCCGGGAGCTTTTAAGCCAGCTCCCAGCATGCCCGGGCTCCTGCCTGCCGCCCCGCTCCTAGGAAGCCAGCTGCTGCCCCGCACTGCTGCTTCCAGCCTCACTGCTGGCTCCCAACTCAGCTCCCAGTCCCGCTCCTGGCTCCCAGCCGTACTCCCAGGGAGCACCTGCCACTCCACTCTGCAGGCTCTGATACAGAGCTAGCAGCATGGGATGGCAACCAGCCCCCCTGGAGTGAGGTTGGGAGCCGGTGTGTAATCGGTAACTGATAAGCTCATGCTTATTGGCTAACTGTTTAAAGTGTTACACTATTACGTCCCTAGTTTTTATATTAAAGAAAGTAGATGAGAGGGGAGAGCATATTAGACACATGCAAAGGAGTAGGCATTTTCTGAATAAGGATACTCCATGCAATAGATTCAGTCAGTGGGCCAGATTCTGATCTCACTCATATCAGCGCAAATCCAGACAAATTCCACTGATTTTAGTCGTGTTACCCAAGCTCTACTCCAGCATAACTCTCAGTAGATTCTGACTCCAGGTAATGTGCATTAACAGTCCCACACCCAACATTGAGGCACAATTGATGTGTCTCCAGATCACACTACTCTTGCTGCAACTGGAGTGCAGTCTGGGCTCTAAGCAAACTCTCAGCATGTGGAAGGAGCAAAGGATAGTGGCCAGAATTCTTAGGCTTCTACATTCCATGGGAAAAGTTGTTACTTGGTATCTCACATTTGATTAAACTGCCAGCTGACAGGAGAACTGCATCCCCACCTGGCATATTAAACCTCGGACAAGACACATGGGAGTGAATTACACAGGTGATTGCTGATGCATCCTTCTTTTTTTGTAGTTTAAGGTGAGTCTAAGTACCAGTGAAAGGGGCCAGTTGACAGACCATGCTCTATTTATCCATTTCATGGGGAGCTGCAAACTCAATGCAAGCTTCGCATGAAGGAGCCTCATTCCTGCATTGCAAGGACCACTTCTAGGAGTTATTGTTTTAAAAGTATTATCACAGTCCTATTAATATGCAAGCACAGATAAGGGATATCCCCTGCCTCAAATACCTTATACTCCAATTAAGACACATAGGAGGAGAAGAGCTGATCTACACTTAGTTTTACCCATATAACTGTATTAAGTAAGGACATGCTCTTATTTTTGTGGGCATAGGTTATGTCTACCCTGGAGTGGGATGTGGAAGGTGTAAATTCCAGCTCACAGAGACATGCCCACACTGGCTCTGACTGAGCTAGCGCACAAAAAATAAAGTGTAGCTGTTGCAGCACCAAAGCTATGTCTAGACTGCAGGCATCTTTCGGAAGAAGTTTTTCCAGAAGAGATCTTCTGAAAAACGTCTTCCGAAAGACAGCGTCCACACTGCCAAAGCGCATTGAAATAGCGATCTGCTTTTTCGAAAGATAGCATCTAGAGTGAATAAATGCTATCTTGCATGTAAGCTGTGATTACTAGAGGTGAAGTGGCCACCAGCATGGGCGGCGAGTTATATGGGCTCGTGGTGCCCATGCTCCACCAATATTCAGAGCCGGGGGCCCTGCTCCAGCAATATTTGGAGCTGGGTCTCTCCCCCCGCCCTGCCTGGAGTGGGCCCCAGCCCCCACCTGCCAACGCCTCCTCCCCCCCTGACCCCCGCGGATGCCACGGCAAGCTGTTGCGGCGGGGCGGCCCCGCACCCCATGCCCTTGCAGCGCATGCGCACACTGCGCGCCAGATAGGGGTGACAGGACGCGAAGGCCTCGCCCCTGGGCGGACGCTGCAGCGGGCAGGCACGGCGGGCCAGCCCCGCCCCCGTACCCTTGCGGCACATGCTCATGCCACGCGCCGGGTATTTTAAATGCCGGCGGCGCGTCAAGCAAGGGGGAGGGAGTCTACCTGGGACCTGGGCGGTGAGCTCGGGGAAGCGCCCACCCTCCTGCAGCAGCCGGGACCCGGCAGACAACCCCACGGGGTGGACGCCCAGACTCCGCAGCCCCAGAAGGAATGGGCAGCAGATGCCAGAGCGGCCTATACCCCTTTGACGGACAGCAGGGCGGCAGGGCCTGATCGCAGACTCCAGCCCTGCAAACTGGAAGGCAGAAGGTAGGGGAGGGGAAAAATAGGGAGAAGGGGTGGGAGAGGAAGGGGCTTGTGCTGAGGGGAAGGGGGCAGGTCAGGAGAAGAAAGGGGAAGGCACCAAGGGACAGGGTGGAGGAGAGACAAATACCGGGGGGGGGGGGAGACAATGAGGAAAAGGGCAGGAGGGGAGGTGTCAGTGGGAGAGGGGACAGCGTGATGCTGGGAGAGGAGAGAGTAAGGGCATTGGGGGAGGGGGAGGCGCTGGGAGAAGGCTTGAAAGAAGGGGTGGGCATGAGAAAGGTGGGGATGGACAAGTCATGTGTGAGGGCACAGAGGGGCATGAGGGGAATGGGGGCAGAGGGTGGTGAGGGGGTGGGCATCAGGGAAAAAGGGGGCAGGGTCAGTGAGGGAAGGGGGAGACAGCAGGAGGGTGCAGGAGTAAGGGAAGGTGCAGGTGCCAGGGAATTCTGGGGGTGAAGCAGAAGGGCAGACACCTGCAGGAGAGGGACCAGCACCAGAGGAGAGAGGCAGGGCAGGTGTGTAGAGGGAGGTGTTAGAAGAGGGGATGAGGAGGGGTAGCTCACATGATCAGAGTGGGGCTACTGGAGGAGTGGGCACAAGGGGAGAGAAGGGCTGGTGGAGGGAGGCAGGTTGCAGGAGGGCTGAGGGCAGTGAGAAGGGCAGGAGTCAGGACAGCAGAGGAGGGTGAGGAGTTGGGGGGCAGCAGGCACCAGGGGAGCTGATGGAACAAGGGGAGGAGACAGGGCAGCAGAGAGAAAAGGTAAAGGTTTAAAAATTATTAGTAGTAACTTGGGTGCCACAGTGGCACATCCAAACAAGCCACATGAACTCAGTACTGGTGCACAACACAAAATTCATTCTGCTCATGGGAGGAAACTCTTAGGCTATGTCTTCACTGGCAGTTTCTTGCACAAGAACATCTTGCGCAAGGGTTCTTGTGCAAGAAGTCTTGCGCAAGAACATGTCCATACTGCCATGTGCGAGCTGTGCTTTTGCACAAGAACATCCATGGCAGTGTGGACGCTCTCTTGCCCGAGAAAGCTCCGATGGCCATTTTAGCTAGCCCCTATGGGTTTCTTGCGCAAGAAATCCCTGCCGAGCATTCACACTGCCCTCTTGCACAAGAGAGCTTACATCTGTTAGAAAAGAGCGTTGCTCTTGCGCAAGACACCCTCTCTTACCACGCCGTACTGTAATTTTCCTTGCGCAAGAGCAGGCGGGCAGTGTGGCTGCTCTGTGGGTTCTTGCACAAGAACGGCTGTACTTGCGCAAGAAGCCGCGAGTGCAGACATAGCCTGAGAGGGAACACTTCCCCCAGCCTCTCTGCCCCCGACTTAATGTCACACACATTGGGTTATGCAACTGCAGGATAGTTGCATGAGGGGGGTTTGGTGGGGGCCAAACTAATCCCTGTTGGTAGGAGGATGGTGGGAAAAGCCCTCCGAGAGGGGTGACCCCTTTTACTTCTGGTCATGTGTTCATCTTGCCCCGAGTGTGCTACCTCCCAAGGTGCGGCTAACGGTGGGGGGGGAGTGGGAAGGCCAGGGGGCGTGGCTAACGGGGGGTCAGGGGGTGTGGCTAATGGGGCACCACCAAAAATTATACAAACTTGCTGCCCATGGCCACCAGGGCACCTGTGCTTTTTCCTCTTTCCTCTTCTTGCGAAAGAACTCCCTCTTCCCCATCCACACATGCCTTTTTCTGAAAGAGCTCTTTCAGAAAAAGGCTTCTTCCTCATAGAAAGAGGTTTAACCAATGTAGGAATAACCCCTCTATTCTTTCGATTTTCTTTCAAAAGAACACAATTGGAGTGTGGACGTAATTGAAGTTTTTTCGGAAGAACTGACGTTTTTCCGAAAAAAACTCTGTAGTGTAGACCTACCCTTTAATAGAGGGAATGGCTAGCCTCCCTGAGTATGATTCTGTCTGAGACCTTAGGTATGTACTTTGGGCAGTTAGCCATTGCTGCTACAGTAGCAGCTACACTTCTATTTTCAGCACATTAGTTCAATCAGAGCTTGCACGGGTTGGAATTGCGCCTCCTGCTCTATTGTAGCTACACACAGAGTTGTTCTGGTAAAAGGTCTAGTGTAGAGGCAATTATACTGGCTTTAAGGTACCTTTTAGTTCTCAAACCACAATAAACTATACCACTTTATGTGCTTATATGCTGGTATAAACATGTCCAGACGTATGGGAGGAGATTGCCATTTTAACTTCATTGGTATAGTTAAAGTAACAAAACTTTCTGATGTAGATAAGCTCAAAGATATAAGACAACATTTCAGGAGAGGGAGGGTTAGGATATTGTTACTGATTAGAAAAAAAGGGGAGGGATTGATTGCAGAGAAGGGTTGTAAAAAGGAATTGAAAGAGAGAACAGTGGTGCTTGAAAGCCAGAGAAGCAACAAGAGTGTTTCAGGCACATGATGCAGTATGGTAGAAGGACTAAAGCCAAGACTGGGAAAAATGTAGGCTAAGGAAAGAGATACAGTGGGATGAGCATAGGAAGTATATAAGATATGAGATACAGAATGGTTAAATTTAGCTGGAAGGTAGTCTTTACCGACCACAATTAAGATATATTTAGCAGAGTGAAGAAGGTAGGAGCCAGGCTGTAAGAAATCAAAGAAAGCTATGGAGGAGAGGAATGAAGTGAGCAAGGGTACTCAAGGATCCTGGAGATGGGAGCAAGGATAGAAGGGTAGTAGTCATGGGATGAAATTAAAATGCACAACAGGTAGTGAGAAAACAGTGTACTTGAAAGGAGAGACAAAGAAGCAGAGGAAAGAACAGTTAAAAAGATAAGAGGGAGAGTCAGCCAAGGACATAATAAGTGTGAAGGAATGTGGCCACAGGGGGTGGTTAGAAGGGTCAGAAGCAGAAAAACAAGCAGAGATATCGGAATTCTGAGCAGAAGCAAAGGTACTGGGAATGAAAAGTCTTGGACTAATTTGTGCCTCTTCTTCTTGAAGATGTTAGCAAGGTCCAGTGTTCAGAACCAATTCAGCCACTGGATTGTGCAGATTGAAAAAAAAAAGTCTATGCATGCCATTTTGGAAGGATACAGATAATTGTCTACTAGAAACTGGGTCCCGCAACTTATTTCACTTGGACACCAAAACCCATGAGAACTAATGATAAAGAGCAACTATTTCTGACATGGGCTGGCTTTGAACCCATCACCTATTGATTAAAAGCTCCAGTTCCTATTCTCAATACCCCACCCCAGTGCTCTGTAACAAAGCTGTCTAGTAAGTAATATGTATGACTCCACATGATCTGCACCTGACACTGTGTGAAATTAGCTGATCCGTCATATTGTTACAGCTCAGTTGATAAAACAGTGACTCTGCAGACATGGTGGTGGGTATTTAAATCTCTCCCTTGTGAACTAAGTATTTACTTTACAAACACAGCTACTTTCAGTGAATTCAGTATAGTAACCTCCCTTCCCTGCACAGCCCACTTTCCTGTTAATGAGCTTAACAATTTGGATAAGCCAGGGACCGCTTTAATAAATGATTAGCAGAGCTTTAGCAAACACTCATCTGACCAAACACCCATACTCCTTTCTGACTGCCTACATAGGGGAAAACAGAGTGGGAATGTGTGGGAGAAGATAAGAAGTTCGGTTCCATCACACAGTGTTTGGGAGATGTAGGATGAGCAAGGAGGCATCTTCCATGCAACATCCCACTTCATCTCTTATCCAGAGCTTTTTTATATGTTTTCAGATGAGTGTGCAGGAATGATGTTTAGAAAGAGCAATGTAGCATCTGATGGCAGGTCTACAGTATAAGAACAGGTCCATCTAAGCTATGCAATTTGAGTTACATTAGTAGAGTAAACTCAGATTGACGTAGTTTAGATCTACTTGCCCCCAGGTCCACACTGCAGGGAGTTGACAGAAAAAACTCTCCTGTTGACTTCTCTTACTCATCTTGTTCTGCTGGAGTACTGGAGTTGATAGGAGAGTGATCGGCCGTTGATTTATTGGGTCTTTACTAGATTTGCTAAATTGACCACCAGTAGATGGATTGCTGCAGCATCGATCCACCCTGTTGTGGAGACAAGCCCTGAGGTTGAGGTTCTGAAACAATGGAAACTCTTGTTCTAGTTAAGTCTTAATATGCACACACACTGTGTGGAACTGGGAAATTAGAAACCTGTTATTTCTTCTTCTAAAATATCTTAATCTGTTCATTCATTATACTGCTACTGCTTCAGTGATAGCCATCAATAAAAATCATCAGACTGCTAAGGTTCCATTAAAACACAGTGAAAACATGATGGTGTCTTATAGATCAATGGTGCAACAATAATCCAGATACAGTTACCAGTTTCCTCACCTCCAAGGAATTTGGCTGAACTTGAAAAGGCTCAGAAGTGAATTGCTAGGACAGAAAGGATTGCATGTGTACATGAGGGTGAAGTATAAAAACACGATGGGGGTTTTTTACATGATGAAATGTTTCATCATGAGAGACTGACTGTATCCTCATCATCTAGTTTAATATGACTAGAGAGGAATTGTGTTCAGGGCTTTTAATACTGTATTCCTCTTCTCCTGCTGATTCCTTTCTAAACTCCCTCTAGGGCTCTAAATTATGTACTGCATGTACTCACTCTTGTCCTACGCAATCTGCAGTAGACACAAAAGATGACCAATACGTTTAGTAGCGATTGCAGAAAATTACAGGAAATGTTTACATAGTGTGAAGCTAATTTGAGGCACTTACATTTGCAAGCAATGACTGAATCAAATACTACAGTAGAATTTAAGAGGGTTCTGGCTGCATCCGTTTAGCAGTCAATTATTCCAAGAGAGGAGATTAGTTCAAACTGATGAAAAAAGAAAATGAAATTTATTCTTAAGGTCACAAGGTGATTATGCAAAGAGATCTGTCCAGATACCTATATGGCCCATATCACCACTTGTCAAAACTAGTACAGCTAAATGCTCTGAAACCATAGAACCAGCATTCCTTGGTTTGTGCACATGAAGGAAAGATAATGAAGGGATGAAATCAGGAGTCCTTGGACTCTGAACTACACAGCGTAGAAAATCACTGTAAATATTTAAATGAAGAGGTTCAGGAATCTGAGTTTTGAGAGAAGGAAAGGAAAGTAGATGAAAAATTATGATCATCAACAGATGGCTCAAGCATTAGAGCTACAAGAAGGGCTAAGGGATGTTTGACCATTGGGAAATATTTACAGACAAAGGACTGTTCCCAGGGGATGGATTCTGCCTGAGTAGGGGGGAAACAGACTTCTGGGAAGTTCTCACAACAAGTACTTTGGAGGAGATGCTCATTTAATCTTCATGCCTAATTCTAATATTGAGCAGGAGGAAAATCAATTCAGAGAGGCTATAGCAATGGAGAAAGGAGTAACAGAGGATTGGGGAATGGAAATCACGAGGAAAGACAGTGACAGTACCAGTGACAGCAGCTGTCAGGTATGTGACACTGGCAGTAAAATGACTGTACTTGGGCAAGGAATCTGATTGAATCCAAGCAGAAACAGCTAGGATGACTACACCGATGCAAAGGTAACAAAATGGAGGAATTGGAAATCGTGAGGATAATAGAGATACGGTGGAGCAATAGTCATGACTGGAAGACAAGTATTGAAGTATATGTGCTGTTTAAGAAAGACAGCGAATTGTCTGACTATGGGAGACTTTAATTTCCCAGTATAGATTGCTACTATTAATAGTACAGCCCTAATATTCCTGTATATTAAAACTATCAGATTTCTTCACCAACTAGCCACCAAGCCAAAAAGAGGTAATATTTCAGATTTGGTATTGGTAAGTAGCGACCTCCTCATAGAAGAACTGGTTGTAGAGGACAGCCTTGATTTGAGTGATTAAGAGTTAATTCAGTTTAGACAAACAAGGATAAACAAAAACAGGTCTGCAACTAGGGTTCTTGATTTCAAAAGGACAAACTTTACAAAATTAAGGGAATTAATTAGGAAAACAGACTAAACTGAAAATCAGAATGCAAAGGAGGCAGCGGCTTGGAATTATTTTAAGACAAAATTGCAGAAACAATCTGGAGCCTGCTTTCCTAAGCAAGGGGGAAAAAATCATAGGGAAGGACTGCAAACCAAATTGGATAAAATAAACATCTCAGAGAGGTTATTAGAGAAATTAGAAAGCCTACAAGGTATGAAAGAAGGGACAGATCACCAAGGAAATCCTTTTTAGAGGTCAGTAAGGGTACATTTACACTGCACCACTATTTCAAAATAACTAGCACTATTCTGAAAGAACTTAGTCCGCATCTACACAGCAGGCAATTATTCTGAAATAGTGTCAAAATACTGTCAAGATGGAGGACTTCTTATTCTGACTCCTGTAACCCTCATTGCACTAGGAGTAAGGGAAGTTGGAGGCAAAGTGCTCTATTTTGAAATAAGTGCTGTGTAGATGCTCCCAATTTCAATTTCAAAATAAGCTACGCTATTGACGTAGCTCAATTTGCATAGCTTATTTCGAGTTAAGCCCTGCAGTGTAGACGCATCCTAAGTGTAGAGAAATTTGAGAATTGCCAAAAGCCAAGCAGAGTTGGACCTTACAAAGGAAAGTCAATTCAATAGTAAATGGTTCTTTAGACATACATATAAAAATTAAACAAGGAAAGAGGAAGTGGTTTGCTAAGCACTGAGGAAGAGCCGGACATTAAAGGCATTCTAGGTATGACCTCATACCTAAACAAATTACTTTGCCTCAGTTTTTAATTAGGGGCAGTGGCAAAGTGGCTAATAGAAACTAGGATACAGAAATATAAATTACCACATATAAGGTGGAAGTCAAACTCAAACAGCTCACTGGAACCAAATTGGGAGGCCTGGATTACTCCATCCAAGAATATTAAAGGAATCAACACATGAAATTGCAAGCTCAAAAGTAAGTATTTTTAAGGAACTGGGAAACTACAAGCTTGTTAGTTTGATCTCAACTGTATGCAAGATCTTAGAACAAATTTTGAAAGAGAGTGTGGTTAAGGACACACAGGATACATTAATTGGGATCACATATAACATGGTGTTACAAAAGGTAGCTAATGCCAGACCAACCTGAGCTCTTTCTTTGAGAAGATAACATGAATTTTAATACAGCATTTGATACAATTCTACCTGGGAAATATTAGTTAAACTAGAGAAGATGGAGATGAATATGAGAATCAAAGAGTGTTTAGAGAACTGGTTGAAGGGAAGAATTCAGTGAGTAGAGCTGAAAGGTGAACTGTCAGGCTAAAGGGAGGTTACTAGTAGAGTTCCTCAAAGATCGGTCTTGAAACCAATTTTATATAACATTGGCATCCATGATTTCAGCACAGAAGTGGGAGGTGCTAATAAAATCTGCAGATGGCACAAAGTTGGGACATATTGCCAACACAGAGGAAGACCAGAAAATCATACAAGAAGACTTAAACAACCTTGAAAACTAGAGTAATAGAAATGGGATAAAATTTAATAGTGCAAAGTGCAAGATCATGCACTTAAAGACAAACAACAAGAATTTTTGCTGTAAGTTGAGGATGCATCATTTGGAAGCAACGGAGGAGGAGAAAGACCTTGGTGTATTGGTTGATCACAGAGGGTACATCTACACTACGGGTAACGTCAAATTAAGATACACAACTTCAGCTACGCTAATTGCGTAGCTGAAATCGAAGTATTTTAACTCGGTTTTTGGCGCTGTCTACATAGCAGGAAGTTGAAGGAAGAACACTCTTCCTTTGACTTTCCTTACTCCTCGTGAAATGAAGGTTACAGAAGTCTGAGTAAGAAGCCCGTTATTTCAAAATTATTTTGAAATAATGGGCTTGCTGTATAGACGTGCACTCTGTTATTTCGAAATAACATGAGTTATTTCAAAATAACGCTGCTGTGTGGACATGCCCAGAATGACTATGAGCTGTGAAAAGTTTCAGAAGGGTAGCAGTGTTAGTCTGTAACTTTAAAAACAACTTTTAAAAAAACAAGTAGTTCTGTGGCACCTTAAGAGACTACAAATATATATATTTGGGAAAGGGAACTAGAGAAGCATTATTACCATTATACAAAGCACTGATGAGACCTCATCTGGAATAATGAGGAATGGAGACTCTACCTTACAAGAGAAGATTTAAGGAGCTTGGGTTATTTAGCCTAACAGAGCAAAGGTTGAAGGAAGATATAATTGCAAATACATCAGAGGATAAACACCAGGGAGGAAGAGAAGTTATTTAAGTTAAGGACCAATGTTTGTACAAGAAAAAATGCCTATAATCTGGCCACCAATATATCTAGGCTTGGAATTAGATGAAGGTTTCTAATTATTAGAGGAGTGAAGTTCCAAAACAGCCTTGTAAGGGGAGCAGTAGGGGCAAAAAAACCTAGCTTGTTTCAAGACTGATCTTGACAGATTAATGGAGGGGATGGTAAAATGAGATTATCTACAATGGCATATAGCCAGTGTCTGCTATTAGCAAATATCTTCAATGTCCGAAACTGGGACACGAGAGGCAGGGAGCTTCAAGTTACTACAGAGAATTTTTCTCCCAGGTATCTGGCTGGTGGGTCTCATCACCAGATGAGGACAATGGTCCCTTCTGGCCTTAAAAATCTATGAGTAAAGATAAGAGCCGGTGAGTACATAGCGAAAGGAATTTGGAATGTGATATAGATACTTTAACCTCTTGTTTGTTGGTTTGAATCCAGTCCACTTAAGAACGTACCAGAAGTCATTACCATATGATAGCTGCTAAGTGACTTATGGGAAATGAACTGCAGCCTCAGTCCACTTCCCAATGGACTGGTGTTCTTATTATGGGCAATAAGTATCAATCTTGATAATAAGAGACCCAAGTTTGAATAAGTAATAGTGACTGAACAATACTTTCAGCTCTAGAGGTGACCCTCCAGGCCAGATTTGAGGTACGCTGGTGGAGCAGTGCAGGGAAGTACACTGCTGCTATACCTATTCCATAGCCAAAACACCACTACACTCACAGGGAAAAGAAAGAAAGGTATACAGCAAAAGGCACAAACTGTGTAAATCATGAGTCCCGGGACATGTAACCCCTAGTACAAAAGCATTCTCTGTAGTGAATTCTTCAATCTAACAAATGGCAGCAGACACTGGCCTTTTTCTTGATCTCCCCCTTCACTCTTGTGTGACTCCATGGATGACTTAACTGCAGAGTTGCAATTCAGCACCAGCCTGAACAACCCCTGCAATGAGTGGGATTATCCCAGGCCTTCTACAGGAGTCAGAGATCCATAGGGGGTCCCTCTCTCATCAGTAATCTACCCGCCTCATTAAAGTCTCTGGATCTTGTGACAGTCACTCCTGGCAGCTTCACACTGCTGCCTTTAGGGGGCATGGGTCAATGTTCATGTCACACTCCATGTCAGTCTCTCACCCAGACAGGGGATGCTAATGGTCCAATCAGCAGACCAAATGCAGTGATGAACCCTGGTCCCATGCTACCTGAGACACATTGTGCATATGCTAAGAGGAAGACTGACACCCTTTTGTTATTTATCTCTAAACCCATGGGTATATGTGCAAGTAATGTATTCATATAGTTCTAGTTACAGGATCAAACACCACCCATCCCATTAATAACTGAAATTCATTACTAGCTTATAGTACTTTGATGGCATCTGCTATGTGGCCTCAGTCTACCATCATACCGGAGGGTTGCCAACAGTGCTTTATTATGAGGGATGTCCTTTGTTTTTTCATCTCTACAAAACAAGATTGGGAGATGACGAGTGCTGCAAAAAGCAGTAATACTCCTGGACAATGTAGGTGCATGCTGATTATTTTTATTATTAGTAGTAGTAATGATTATAATAATCACATCAGGAAGAAGGTGGGGTAAGAGTGCTAAGAAAACAGTTCTTTATTTTTTGAAATACAATGTTGGCCACTCTCTTCAAGGAAACCACTTTCAGAATTGCCAATAAGAGTTAGTCCCAGCCAGAAGCACTAGCACTGACTAAGGCCATCCACGACTGCTTTTCTGACTGAACTCAAGTGCACTCCAACTTCCATCAGTCCTAGCACCATTCAAGCGCAACCTGTTGGAAATAACAGGTAAAAAAATGCATACAGGCCAGTACCCAGATGCACCCTCCTCACGCTTGGTGGCAGAAGGCAAAGTTGGCTAGAGCGCTGCTCTAGCGTACAGAGTAGTCTCAGAGGGATAGCTGCGTTAGTCTGTAACTTAAAAAAACCTTAAAAAACGAGTGGTCCTGTAGCACCTTAGGGTATGTCTACACTACAAAGTTAATTCGAACTAACAGCTGTTAGTTCGAATTAACTTTCATAGCGTCTATACATACAAACCGCTAGTTCGAACTTAATTCGAACTAGCGGAGCACTTAATTCGAACTAGGTAAACCTCATTCTACGAGGACTAACGCCTAGTTCGAATTAAGGGCTGTGTAGCCACTTAATTCGAACTAGTTGGAGGCTAGCCCTTCCCAGCTTGCCCTGGTGGCCACTCTGGGCTAAACCAGGGAAACTTTTCTGCCCCCCTCCCGGCCCTGGAGCCCTTAAAGGGGCACGGTCTGGGTACAGTGCTCGTGCCAGTTGCAAGCCTGCCAGCACCCAGCCAGCAGACCCTGCACCTGGCACGGCATGAGCCAGCCACCCGCTGCCACCCAGCCCTCCACCTCTTCCCAGGACCAGGCTGGCGGCTCCCAGGAGCCTGCCCGGGGCCACAAGAGGCGGGCGCCTGCCTGGTCTAGTGCGGAGATCGTGAACCTCATCGAGGTTTGGGGGGAGGCCTCCAACGTCCACAACCTCCGCACTAGGCACAGGAATGCGGCCGTCTAGGGCAGGATAGCTGCCAGCCTGGCCACCAAAAGCCACATGCGAACCCAGGAGCAGGTTTGCATGAAAATCAAGTTGGTCCAGTGATACCCCAGACCCTGAGCTTAGAACATAAGAACAACCGTACTGGGTCAGACCAAACGTCCATCTAGCCCAGTAGCCTGTCTGCCGACAGCAGCCAACACCAGGTACCCCGGAGGGGATGGAACGAAGACAATGACCAAGCAATTTGTCTCGTGCCATCCATCTCCAACACCGTTCCTACCCCCTGGCTAATAGCACTCCATGGACCCAACCTCCATGAATTTATCTAACTTCTCTTTAAACTCTGTTATAGTTCTAGCCTTCACAGCCTCCTGTGGCAAGGAGTTCCACAGGTTGACTATGTGCTGTGTGAAGAAGAACTTTCGCTTATTAGTTTTAAACCTGCTGTCCATTCATTTCATTTGGTGTCCTCTAGTCCTTCTATTATGGGAACTAATGAAGAACTTTTCTTTATTCACCCTCTCCACACCACTCATGCTTTTATAGACCTCTATCATATCCCCCCTCAGTCTCTTCTTTTCTAAGCTGAAAAGTCCCAGTCTCTTTAGCCTCTCTTCATATGGGACCTGTTCCAAACCCCTAATCATTGTAGTTGCCCTTTTCTGAACCCTTTCCAAGGCCAAAATATCTTTTTTGAGGTGAGGAGACCACATCTGTACACAGTACTGAAGATATGGCGTACCATAGTTTTATACTTCCCCTCCTCCTTCTTCCCCTGGCTTCCCCCTTCCAGCTCCCTCCTCCCAGGTTTCCACCTCCCCTCTCCCATCCTCTCTCTTCCCCTCTCCCACCTCCTTTTCCCAGTCTCCCCAGAGATTAATCCCCCCCCCCAGTTTTGTTAAATAAAGAGTTTCTATTTTTGAACACGTTACATCAGGAAGGGGGGCTGGGGAGGGGTAAATGGAAGGAGGTGAGGGAGGAATGGGGCACGAGCCCCCGATGGGGAGGACTGGGGTGGCTCTGCAGGCTCCTCGGGGTGGAAGCTCTCCTGCAGGGCCTCCTGGATCCTGACAGCCCCCCGACTGACACCCCCGGATGGCAGCCTGCGGCAAGTGCAGCCAGGCTGATGGCCGAGTGCTGTGATGTGCCAAGTGTGGGCACTCAGGGCACTCCAAGACAGGACTGCTTTGCTGTCCCTCATCGAGGTAGACAAGCAAGTGGGGAACCCTGAGAACTGTCTGTCCGAGGTGGGGGTCGGGTCCCTTTAAGCACAGCCCTCGGCTAGCCTCAGGCAGCAGCTCCACGCTCTAAGTCCGAACCTGATGCCCTGCTGGCACTGGTTCCGGCCAGCCTTAACTTTGGTTCAGGGTCCACTCAATGTGAACATGCTAGTTCGAATTAGCAAAACGCTAATTCGAATTAGTTTTTAGGTCTAGATGCACTAATTCGAATTAGCTTAGTTCGAATTAGTGCTGTAGTGTAGATATACCCTTATAGAGTAACAAAAATATAGATAGTACCAGGAGCGTTCATGGGCACAACCCACTTCTTCAGCAGCTAGAGTAGTTCCCGTGGGGCCAATCCAGCACTGCTCTGCCCATCCTTAAGGAGCCCTACCACACCCACTCAGCTGGAGTTGGAGAAGATGAGGGAATAAAGCCAGCTCATGGTGGCTTTACACCATAGAACGATTCCTCTGGGTTGGGGGAGTCCTCCACTTTTTTTTTTAGGGTAGCATTAAGGGACAACAGCACAAAGTGATCTTACAAGGAACCAAAGAATGGGTCCTTAGTTTGGATTCTCTCCTAGCTGTAATCCCTCCAGGGCCGAGCTATGTCAGTGCCAGGGAAGTTTGCTCTGCTGCTGCCCATGGTGTGCCTGTTCTATAGATAAATGCAGGACCTCAGTCTCCAAGGCTGCACCTTTCACTTAAAACAATAAAATTCACTTAAATGACTGCAGGATGCTAACTCCATAATTCAGTGACAACCAGACGGGCTTACAGTACCGGGCCCAAACTTTGCTCAAAGGTATTCACCAAATTCTACCTGTCCTTCCAAAATGTGAGGAGAATATCCACATTGCCACCTTCAGGAAAGCATAAAGGAGAAACTGCCCTTTATCTTTTCAGTGCTACCACTAAAATACCAGTAGTCAGGCACTCAGAGGAAGGAAAACACCAGCCAAACCCACTGGAATTGACACAGGACTTTTTGAAATCGCAGTAAGAAATCACAGTGCAGAAAACGAAACAAAAGCTAAACGCAGGGGCCAAAAATGAAAGGCAAACAAAGGACAGAAAGGAATTAGCTGCTGGGAGGAAAGGAACTGTGAGTACTGATTTGAAATTTCTCAGCCCACCTAAAGGAAGGAGGCGGGGAGAGGTGGAGGCGAGAATCTGTGTCTCTCTTATGTTTGTCTCTCTGCTTCACCTCTGTCTCACTCTCTCTTTCTTTTGCCCTTTTCTTTCCTTCCCCCACTCCTACTCCCCTTTTTCCAGAGAATGAATTTGCTGATTTGGCTGGATTGGAATTTCTTACTTTGATAAAGACCTTTAATTCCTCCGCTCAACCACAGAGGAGAATGAAAGCCTGAATCCATGTTTGTCAATCAGTCTCTCTCCCACACTCCCCCACCCCCTTGCTTTCTCCCTGCTGCGAGGAAACACACAGGACCTTCAGAGCACTAGGAGACACTGGATGGAGGGCAGGAAGGAAGAAAGCTAATATTGAACTCATCTACAGAGTCTAGCTCAGACATGCAGGATGCCCTCAGTGTACTCAGCAACTGCTAACCTGTTGCCTCTTTTAAGGCCTTTGTCTGCTGGCAGTCAGCCAGATCAGTAATACACAGTCACATCCTGAAAATCAAGCACCAAACTGGGAAGGAAGGCCATCTTACTAAGTAGTAACTCTTGTTCCATATGTGCTCCAAACTGCAGTCAGTGGCCTTTAAAAGCTCCTTTTTGAAAAGGGAGCTTTGTCAATTGCCCAGTGTTAGGTCCTGATCTGGAGCTCCTTGGGAAGGAAGAAATATCAGCAACCCTCATGGAAGCAGCTGGGATATACTGATCCTGCAGGTCCTTTACAAAGAGGAAATGTGTCAGATCTATGATGTTAGACACCAAATCATGCCCAGATAATAAGAGGCTCTTTAGCGGGGGGGGGGGGCCGGGGAGGATTTAATACCCTGTTGGTAACTACCCAGCTGCAGCTCCTTTAGAGTGGGCGTGCTGGGAGGGATATTGGTACCCCACTGTAAGCAGGCGCTAGTGTAGTGGTAACATTGGAAGTGCAGGCGCTCTACACCCACGTATTGAAATGTTAAACTACGGCAGCAGCCAGAGAAGAGGTGGAGGATTGGAAGTTGCCTAAGCCCCAATTTATGCAATAGAGACGTGGTAGGGAGCTGTAGGAAGCACTAGCAACGGAAGTGACTCAGAATGAAAAAGGAGGGAGGGAAGGTGGGTGGGAGCGAGGGAGAGAGAGGTGCTATAAGGAGAGGCTGATGTTGCTGTTTGAATCCTTAATCTGGGTAGGAGTGGGAAGTCTGAGGGTGCTTTCATGGGGAAGCCTTTTGAAAAACAGATTACCTCCTAGAACCATTTTAAATAAAAAAATGTGACTCCTCTCTCTCTGACCCCATTTTTCTTTCATTTTCTTTTCTTTCCATCTTTCTTTTTACATCAGTTTCACTGACTAGGTCTGGCAACTGCATGTGGCCTTTCTCTCCTGCTCCTGAAGTGGCCTGTGCCTGCCCTGACCCTTTGAGAGGCAGCAGCACCTACTTGTGACTGGCAAGGAGCTGCTATTCCTCCGTGGCTTGTTATGTGACTATTATCTGAGTCTCATCCTGCTGTTTCTCCCTTCTCTTTTCCTTCCCTAACTTGCCTTCCTAGCCCCATTTTCTGTTCTTTGCTGTCATTTTTTCTCCTTGCCCATTCCCCTGACCCTTCTCAAGCCTCTCACCCTTCCCCCTCTGTAGGCTAGACTGTGCCAATTAAGCACTTCCTGAAGGAGGGCAAGTGAGAATCACACACCCCAGGTGAAGTTGGGGGAGGGTTTGTACAGTCAGAGTCCCTACCCAGTTCACAGAGGAAGCATGCAAGCTCCCCAATCTCTGGGTGTTCTCTACACCCTGGCTGGCCTCTGTGAGCAGTGCCAAGGGTAGACACAGCCTTGCCTCCATCAGACGCCTATGGACTAGTGTGTGCTGCCAAGAGCACCGGAAAGGAGCAGTTCCTACAATTGTTCTTGGCCCTAGCGTGAGCATGTGAGCTGGGGAGCAAAGGCTCCTTATGCTATACCTCTGGTACCGCATCCAAGGACAATCTGCTTCTCCAGGTTCACACTGTCTCCTCCCGAAAGCCCAGTACCTCCTTTTCATACTCCCACACACCAGCCCATCGAGGCCATCCTCTGTGAGCAAGCACCTCAATTCCTGCCTGCCCCACTTAGCAGTGATCTGGAGTGGCACCGTCCTCAGCACCCCCGGAGAAAAGTATCTGAGCATTGCTTGGGTCCCATCCAGAAACATCAGACCCAAAGTTATAAAGCAGGGAACATCAGAAGGAGTTTCTCAATCTGATACTGTCTGGTAGGGAGCAATCTCCCTCAGATCCTCTCAGCTCAGCTACCAATCTGAAGGGAAAGTGATGCCACTCCAGAAGAAGCAGAAGAAGAATGTAGGGAGCAACTGATGCCTGTGCCAGGAGGAAGCAGGAACAGAGCAATACCCTCTGGCCCACTCACATGGAAGACAGAGAGCTGTCAGGACCACCCTTACCTGTTAGTCAGGCACCATTTCTGGGTCAGGGCCACAGTGTCACCCTTCAATCTCTATGAACACTATCTTTTGAGGGCATGCAGTGGGGTATCAGAGGCCTTTTCCCCACAGATATTGCCAGATCACTCTCCCCCCACCTGTCCTCCCCCCATCTATCCTACCCAAGGGGGTTCTCAAACCTTGTGACTTTCAACAAACTGGGGCAAAAATATCAGTGGGGATTCTCCCCCCCCCCCCCTTTTCTCCTTCCTCCCAGGGGGAGGTGATTGATCACTTCACTTCTCCAGATTTATTCTCCTCCAAATACCCAAAGCCCAGCTGCATTCAGATTCCATGTTGAAGTTGGAGGAAGAAGGCTGGGGGTAGGAAGGAATGTGTGTAGCAAGGGAATGCTCCTGCACTGGCAAGGGGCAGGGCTGCCTGTGACCTAATAATGCATCCCTGCCTCTAACTTCTATGACCCTGATAAATAACACACCAGGCTTTGCTAACTGAGACAAAAACACATGCACCCTGCATTCCTTTCACTTTGTCACAAGATGTAATCCTCCACCCCACCCCCACTGCACCGCGTCGCCAGGGTCTTTTAAAAACAGGCTGCTGGAAAAGACACACGCGGCACACCATGGAATTAATCCAAAAAGTTATTCGTCTGAGTGGTAGGCAAACCCTTACCTGTTATCCACAGCAGAACGATCCATCCTACCAGGAATCCATCCATTTTCCTTGTCTTTCCATGCAGGGAGGATAGAGGAAAAAGGGAAAAACTGGAACCACACAGAAAAATAAAGAGCCCCGGTATGAATCAACTGGCACCTAAGTATTCCCTTCACCGTTATCTGCGGGGCTCAGCAGCCACCCAGCGTGTGAATCGGAGAGACTTCTGAATGGAAGCTACCACTATGTTGGGGAAGAAAGGAAAGGTACTTTTAGGTCCCAGGTTTCCAGTCCCCCGGTCGCCTCCAGAGCAATCTCAAATGAAATCGGAAACCTCTGTTTAGCAAGCTCTATTTCCACAGACAGAGCCCAAACAGAAGGAAAGCTTTTTTCCCTGTCTTTTGCTTCATTTCTTCTTTCACCCTCCCCCTTACTGCAGGCTCCTGTGGTAACTGGAGTTTCTAAATCACATGGCTGTCCATTGAAGCTGTTCAGGACGAGAAAAGAGTTCATCGCCCAGCAATATAGTGTCTAGTGTCAGGGAGCGAGACAGTGGGTGAGAGGCTGAGGAGCGAGGGGGGTGTGTGTGTGTGTGTGTGTGTGTGTGATCAGGGCCGGCTCTAGTTTTTTTGCCGCCCCAAGCAAAAAAATTTTTGGCCGCTCCCCCGGCCCGCTGCTGCAGGACAAGCACTGAGGAGGAAAGCGCCCCTTTCTCCTTGCGGCTCTTTTGACTCCCACCACGCCCTCCGGCCAAACCCAGCCTACGTCCTGTCTCCCCTCCACACACATCCCGACCCCTCCCGCCCCACTCACCGAACCCAGTTTCCACCTTCTCTCCCCTCCCAGGCAAACCCGACCCCTCAGTGACCCGACCCAGTCCCCCCCGCTTTTCTAATCCACCCTGCGCCCTCTCTTCCCTCCCAGCCAAACCCGATCCCCCCCTCCCGACCGGACCCAGTCCGCTCCCCTCTCCCACCTCCCCCCATTGACCGAACTCCGTCTCCTTTCCCTCTCCCCGCCAAACCCTCGTGTCCCGTCCACACAGCACGCGCGGAAACGTCGGAGCGCCCTGCGGGAGGGGTGAAAGTGGCATGGGTCCACCTGCTTCCCTTTCTCTGCAGCTATAAACATGCCTTTTGAGGCAATTATAAAACAAATTAGGAAAGTTCTTGTTCCCTTTCTGTTTGCACCACTTTATTATAATTACAGATGAAATTCATGAATCGTACCCAGAGCCCAGATATTTGGATTTTCTGAGAATTGCCTGAGAATTACAGAGAATCTGTTCCCTCAGGCTGCATAGTTATAAAGCCAGTTTATGAGCTGGGCCAGTTACCATTACCTCGAGTCCACATTCCCAAACTGTGCATCAAACTATTTGGGGCTGCAGTGGAGTCCACCGATCCAGCACAGAAGAACTTGCAGAAGTGTTCCTGGGTACCTGCTCTATCTGCAGTCTTCCAGGCACCATCACAAGTTTATGAGCTGCTGAAAATATGGTATTGTCCTTATGCAATGAGATTACTTCTACCCTATTTGAATATCTCTCAATCCTACTTGATTAGAAAATAGGCCACTCTTTTTAAACTCCTCTTTTCCCCTTTCCACAAAACCTGCCTCTTTATGGGAGATGTTGCCATAGGAAATGCTAACACAGGAAACAAACAAGTAGGCATGTTAATAATTGCACTTCATCTCCAGTCTCCTTAACTACAATATTTGATGTATCTCATTCCTGAGTTTTTGTCACAAATGTAAAGCCCCTAAACCTTATATTTATCCATCTAGCCTTCAATATCATGATGGCTCTCTAGAGAGAGAATCTAAGAGTATGTCTAGACTGCGGCACTATTTTGGGATACTGGAAGACTGCGGGCGCACTATTCTAGCTTCCCTGTAACAGGGTTAAGGGATTTGTTGGAACTGTGCCTTATTTTGAAATTTGGCACTGTGCAGACAGCACCAAATTTCAAAATAAGCTCTTTCAACCTAGACTCGGAATAAGCTATGCAATTTGCATAGCACAAATTTCATAGCTTATTCCAGCATAAGGGTGCTGTCTAGACAGCATCCTAAGATTAAAGAGCTGTGTGAATCTTACTGGGGTCAGGCATTTAGCCTACAATTTTCAAATGTGGAGGCTTAAAGTTAGAGAAAATAGGAGCTATGAATGCTGGGCACCTTTGAAAACCAGGCTACTGCTGTTTCGGTACCCACATATGGATTAAGGAACCTAATTGTAGGAACACAATATGGAAAATGGGAGACTTAGTATCCTATGCCTAAAGTGATGTTCCAGTAAAATACGACACGTTATACACATAAGAAAGGACATATTAGGTCAGACTATCTAGCCATGGGCTTCCCTCTCCTGCATGAGGAGAGAGAGGAGCCGCCAGGCCAGGGCTCGCCTGCAGCCGCCGCGAGGGATTCTGCGGCCAGCAGCTCCTGGGGGTGCTGCGGATGTGCTGAGGAGCCGGCGTGGTAGCGCAGCTGGCTGGCTGCCCCAGGCAAACACCTCGGAGCGGGAGAGAGGCAGAGCGCTGGGTGGGGTGCTGGCTGCACCAAGGTCCAAGCTCTGCGCGGAGCAAGAAGAGGGTCTCCCGAGCTCTCCTGGTGCTGATTAGACAAGAAGCCGGAGGGAAGGGGGAAGGGAGTGGTGCAGCAGCAGCCCGAGCGGGGACGGCGGCAGGTGGCTCGGACCATGGACCGCAGCTGCCTGCCCCTGCCGCAGCAGGAAGTGGTGGAAGCCTTGCTAGATGATCACTCGGACTTCATCCGCTCTTATTTTGTTCGGAAAGCTACGAGGTAAGGGCAGCAGGGAGGCGGAGTCCCCCCTCCCCACAGACGATCCCCGGGAGCTGCCTCCCCTTGACACCGCCCGCCACACACACACCTTTCCCTCCCGACAGCTGGCAAAAACAAAACCAACACGCAGCCACTCTTCTGCCGCTGCCACCCAAGTTCCCAGCAGTGAGTGCACCCCGGCTCTGCCTTCCCGGCCCGACCCCCGCAGAGCGGGGGGGGAGTCGGGGGGAGTTGCTGCCTCACCCCTCGGCGCGGTTCCCAGTGGCCATAGGCTTTGCGTGCCCCACTGGACACGCTGTCCCAGCCCCCGCACTTCTCCGGGGCAGTGGGAGCGCATCCCGCCGCGTGCCGCTGGCTGTCCCGAGCAGAAAGCCCTGGGGCACCCCATGTCCACAGAGTGGCGAACCTGCACAGGGCGCTTTTCAGGAGCAGCCCTCCCCCCCAGCAATAGTCTGGGCCCTGCTAACCTCTGAGCTCTCTGCAGGCTGGAGTGGCGGGTCTCTCACTGATTCCCAAAGTGCCGCTGCTCTTGGGCTTGACATCTCAGCGGTGGCATGTGCACTGCGTGTGGCGAGGCGAGACGAGATGAGGCAGGAGAGGGGCCGAGCGGGCTATGGGCCGGGTGGGTTGCAGGTGGTGGTGAGCCGGCGGGGCGCTGCGTTTGAGGGGAGAGAACTAGAGCGGGGAGTGGGTGGGAGGGGGGGTCTCACAAGTTCGGGGCGAGGGGCCGGGGATGCTTCTGCAGTCGGAGGGGGAAGTAGGGGTTCTTTCCGCGCCCAGCACTGAGGCACTGACCCTTCTTCCCAGGCAGCCACGTGGGGCAGCAAGAGCGCGTGCTCCCCCTGCAGGCCACCAGCTCCGCCACCTGACCATTGCCTTGGGCGGCCACAGGCAGGCACGTGTCGGGAGGTAAGGCTGGCTGGAATGCCGCCCCTGGAAATGTGCCGCCCCAAACACATGCTTGTTTTGCTGGTGCCTAGAGCTGGCCCTGTGTGTGAGAGAGAGAGAAAGAGAAAGAGAGAGAGAGGGTGTGTGAAGGGGGAGGGTGACAAACTAGTCCTCAGGGGCAGAGAATGCGTGCCTGCAAATAGAACTGAGACGCACAAAATGCATGTATATATAATAAGAATCTCAGAGCTTCGTGTCTGTATCCATACCACAGAAGGGCACAGTGCTGTGTCTGTGTGAACAGAGGGGCAGCAAACAGTGTGTGTATGTGTGTATGACTAGAACTGAGGGGCTCATGCACACTGAGGGGCTGTATGTGTGTAACTGAAATGTGTTAACTCCCAAACTGAAGTAGAACCTGAAATAAATACAGCTGTACATCAGTAAGAAAGCCCTTTTTTATTCAGCTATCTTCCTGTACAAAGAGACAGATGTAAGTTGGCTGTCACCAATTTAAGGTAGATGTTAAGATACACTCTGGTTTAATTGTCAAAAAACGTCTGCACACAAGTACATTTAATGTGTGCGTGTAACTGCCAGCAGCATGTGCAAATGGCCTCCTATGCATCCAACTGCCTACTTGTATGCTTAATCATGTTACATTCACAGCTAAAGGCTATTAGCCAGGCTATTAGCCAGGGGATAAAATGGTGTCCTTGGCCTCTGTTTGTAGAGGCTGGAGAGGGATGGCGGGAGACAAATCGCTTGATCATTGTCTTCGGTCCACCCTCTCTGGGGCACCTGGTGCTGGCCCCTGTCGGCAGACAGGATACTGGGCTAGATGGACCTTTGGTCTGACCCAGTACGGCCATTCTTATGTTCTTATGTAGCTGTGATAACTATGCACACAAAATTAAATATGCTTGCATTTGCTACCTGCACAATTTAAAAATCTGCCTATTGAATGGTACACCTTATGCTTACCAAGCCATACAGAATACTAACCCTACACTTTTCTCCCCTAATTAAAAAAAATTATGAATTAGAAAATGAGTGTAGTTTACTGTAATGAAATCCTGTGAATTCTGACTCCAAACATGGAGTTGTGACTAACAACTATAATTTAAGATGATCAGGAGTCTTCTAGCTCTCATTGCATGTTTGAGTTGTGGGGTTCTAGATTTTCATTAGTGCATGCTTTAGTATAGAAAAAGACTTCTGAGCTGAATCATATGAATCACTACTGGTGTGGAAGCAGATGATGACAGAAGATCACTTATTAACATTGAAGATGATGGCAAACAGAAGAGTGAGCAAAAAAATTCACACGTTTAGTACCTACAGCTCTTGAACTGTCTGCAAGAGCAGAAGAGGGTGGTATAATCAGTGGGACCATTTACTGTATATGTCTGAAGTTAAGAGTTGCCTTCAGTGCTTTGCTGGATCAGTGCTCAGCACCTTGCAGTACACAGACTGCTGTTTACAACTGAGTCAACACAGTTTTAATTTGCACTTTGTTGATATTTGGAAGTTTTTCTTCATAATAATAAAGGCTAGATTTTTATATTAAAACTTTGATTCCTGAGATGCTGATGAACCACATCAGAGAAGATGGTTTCAGTCAGAAAGGCAAACATAAGTGGAGTTTTTAGGCATTTGGAAAATGCCCTTTTAGAATGAAAGTGTTAATGCAATCTTAAATATCGGCATTGCAATGCACTCTGCCTGTAGTACAGTGTACAGTCCAGTACTGTCCAAAGTTTTGAATCTGATGAGGCTAGGAAAATCAGAATATTTTATGTCTCAAAATCCAGAACAGGACAAAGTTGAAACCATCTTCTCTGATGTGGTTCATCAGCATCTCAGGAATCAAAGTTTTAATATAAAAATCTAGCTTCTTGGCAAGAGGGACATTTTAAAAAATATATAATTTGAACAAGAATAGGTCAGTCAGTTCAAACCCACATTTGCTAAAATGAAAATTTTTTGTAATATTTATTTGAACAGCTCTAGTGCCTTAGTTAAAGTAGTTGGAATGTGAAATTAGGCAGAGAGATAATCTCTAGGCAGCAAATGTGTCTTTTGACGGTCCATTAGAAATCTATTTAGAGTTGGTTGAACTCTAGAGATTTTTGAAATATACTTTGCACATGTATGCTTGTTTTTATGCTATGACTAATTAATTTGCATGGTATTAATATTATTGTTGTTGTTGTTGTTGTTATGCCTAGCATCCTCCATTAAGGATTGTGACACATTGTGCTAAGCACTGTACATATACATATTACAAAAGGTTTTTGATCCACAGAGTTTACAATTCCCTGTATTTTGAATAGAATTTCTCATTAAGTATACTATCTCTATGAGTTTTGTTGCTTCTGAGCATTCACACTGTAGAAGGACATGGAACAGATTTTTTCATTCAGGGCCAGATCCCCATGTGGTGTATATTAGTGCAGCTTCACTTCAGGAGATGGAGCTATGTTGATTGACATCAGCTTTTTTTTTTCAGTCACTTTCTGTAGGATAAAAATTTCTGAGGCAGGCTATGATATTCTGTTAAGAACCCCTATTCTAAATTTGGAGTCTGGGACTGGCACACAAACACAGTACATGATGGTTCCCCCCCACACCTAGCCCAGGATGGGAGACAGGACAAGACACATTCAATGGTGCTAGGAACAAATGTGCCATTGTCAAGTACTCCTAATGTCTCTGCTTTAATCCCCAGATGGACCACATCTGTGCAGAGACACCTTCTTGAAGCTGACCGACATATCACCACTTAACACATAGTTGATAATTGATGTCTGCTTTGTTTAAATACTTGTTTTACTGGAAACACTATGTAACTTTATATTATTGCTTTTATTTTGCCTCACAATTAGCACCTATCTGGGAGTCCAGGATCTTACACCCCCCCATCACTTTGATCTGCCCATTGAGCATCCTATATAAATAATTGTAATCTATGGTCTGGCAGTGTTCACTGAGCCCTAACAAGTGACGTGACACTCTGCCAGCGCTGTGTGTATAATAAACTCTCCTGCTTGCTTCACATATGGTGTCCAGATTCTGTTCCTTCACTTTCCATATACTGTACTCCTGACAATCCACTCAGAATATGTGGTGAAATTCTGGCCCCATTGAATTAAATGGAAAAGCTCTCATTGATTTTGCGAGACCAACATTTCACCCCAGTCCATAGCCTCTTGGAGCAAGTTTGTTGTTGATGTTCTCTCTAATGATAAACACTGGAATCAGTACAACCCCTTATGCGTCACTGGTGTTAGCCCTTCTGAATTTTTTTTCCTTCACTGGGATTTGCAAGTAAGCTTGGCACGTCAGTTTTGATAAATTTTTGACTCTCAACTAAGGAAGGAAAGCGATTTTCAATACAAGGAAGTGTTATTGTTCTAGATGCAACATTGGATTTATAGTCACTTTGAAATTTCCATATATTTGGATGGTATAATCCTTTTTTCACTAGACAGGAAATGCTAATCCATTATGTATGACATGACAATACTCCTGCATGAGCTGATGTTCCAGATCTGATTAGACCTTTGGTCTGACGGTCTTCCCCTTGCAACTTTTAGACTAGCTGTCTGGCTTAATAGTTAACTTTTCAGTGATGACTTTAGTTTTGTCCTGTTCTTGAAAACAGAATAGGTTGCCAACTGTCTAATTGCACAAAACTGAACATCTTTACCTCACTTCTTCTCTGAGGCCCAACCCTCTTTTCCAATGCTCTGCCACTGCTTTCACCCCCCCCCATCACTCACTCTCCCTCACCTTCATTCATGTTCACTGTGCTGAGGCAGGAAATTGGAGGGCAGAAGGGGGTGAGGGCTTTGGCTAGGAGTTTGGGGTCTTGGGTGAGGCCAGAGATGAGGATGTGGGGTATAGTAGGGGGCTCAGGGCTGGGGCAGGATTGCAGAAGGGGGTTCAACATGTAGATTCTGGCAGGTGGCACTTACCTCAGGCAGCTCCTGAGGTGGCCAGCATGTCCAGCTCCTAGGTGCAGGGCCAGCCAAGGAGCACTGCACTGCTGCTCCCATTGGCCATGGTTCCCAACCATTAGGAGCTGGGGAGCCAATGCTTGGGGTGGGGGAAGCACACAGAGCCCTCATGGTCACCCCTGTGCCTCGGAGACAGACATGCTGGCCACTTCTGGGGGCTGCATGGAGACAAGGAAGGCTTACGCTACACACTTACCTATGTAGCCCCAAGATGACATAATTTGGGGTTTATACTCCAGAGAGGGTGCATGCCTGAGGAGTTGAGAGTTGCCTTAGCTGTAGCCTTCCTATGTAGGAGCTGATCAGAGAGCATACTTGTAATGGTAATTGGGTGTGTCTCTATCTATATGTATGCTGAGAAAGAGCAGGCTGGAGGTCTTTGCTGCTTGTCACAGTCATACTGTGTGAGACAGAACCCAGGTTGGTGAGTCAGGGGCAATGTTTCCTCTAATCTTTTCCATCTGTGTGTGGATTTTTTCCATCCATGTGCGGAATAATTTATTAGTATACCAAGGCATTTTCCAGTGTGCACCACCAGTAGAGACAGAAAACATAGCTGCGCAGCTCAGCTAATCTGCTGGGTAGCATTTGAAACTCTCCTGAGCAACCACAAAAGTGCTCACCTTACAGAGAACACTGGTCAGACAGGGTCGGTGGCAATCCAGTTCCAAGTGGCATCCCCATGGAAACCAGTCTCAGTATGATTTATCACTGTTCATTACAAACAACGGCAACTTATGCCACAGTATTCTACTTTGATTGCTCTAGTCCCCCATATTGAACACTAATTAACTCCCCCATACCTGTCATAAGAACATAAGAATGGCCATACTGTGACAGACCAAAGATCCATCTAGCCCAGTATCCTGTCTTCAAGCACTGGCCAATGCCAGGTGCCCCAGAATTGATGAACGGAACAGGTAATGATCAAATGATAATTCCCTATCCCCCATTCTCAGGCCTCACAAAGTGAGGCTAGGGACATCATGCCTGCCCATCCTAGCCAATAGCCATTGATGGACCTAACCTCCATCAATTTGTCTAATTCTTTTTAAAACCCTCTTAAAATCCTGGCCTTCACAACATCCTGTAGCAGGGAGTTCCACAGGTTGACCGAGCATTGTGTGAAGAAATATTTTCCTTTGTTCATTTCAAACCTTTTGCCTATTAATTTCATTTGGTGACTCTTAGGTCTTGTGTTATGGGAAGGAGTAAATAACTTTTCTTGTCATGATTTTACAGACCTCTATCATATCCCACCCCCCATCATCTCTTTCCCAAACTGGTTTTATTAATCTTGCCTCATATGGCAGCCGTTCTATACCCCTAATCACTTTTATTATCCTTTTTTGAACCTTTTCCAATTCCAATATATCTTTTTGAGATAACACAACCACATCTTCACACATTATTCAAAATGGATTTATATAGACGCAATATGATATCCTCTTATTATGTATCTCTTTCTTAATGATTCCCAACGTTCTGCTTGCTTTTTGATTGCTTCTGCACATTGAGTGGATGTTTTCAGAGAACTGTCCACAATGACTCCAAGATCTTTCTCTTGAGTGGTAACAGCTAATTTAGACTCCATCGTTCTATTGTTGAGGCATGATTTCCCTTTACAGAAACCATGCTGACTCTTCCCTAACAAATTATGTTCATCTGTGTCTCTGACAATTCTGTTCTTTACTTATAGTTTCAGTTTGCCTGGTACTGAAGTTAGACTTACTGGCCTGTAATTGCCAGGATCACCTCTGGAGTCCTTTTTAAAAATTGGCATCACATTAGCTATCCTCCAATTATTTACGAATGACACCTCAATTTGGCACAGTTCCTCAGATTTTGTCACCTAAAAAGAAAGGCTCAGGTTTGGAATTCTCCCTCAGCCACAAAGACCAATGCAAAGAATTAATTTAGTTCCCCTGCAATTGCCTTATCATCCTTATCGTCCTGTTTCTCATTGAGCTTACCTATATTTTATCATCATCCATCTTCTCCTTCTTATTAGGACATAGAGAATCTCCATTAATAGATCCTCCCCAAAGAGATGTCTCTGTCCAATCCATGTGCTCCTCCACACCAATTGTCTTTCCCACAGCACTTAGTTTAAAAATTGCTCTATGACCTTAATTTTAGGTGCCAGCAATCTGCTTTCATTTTGAGTTAGGTGGAGGCCACCCTTCCTGTATAGACTTCCTCTTTCCCAAAAGTTTCCTCAGTTCCAAGATATGTCCCCAGAACAATTCTGATAAACTTAGGTAGAAGAATATCACACCATGAGACACTATATCTGCTATAAAAAAATACACTGCAACTCTATCTGAAATGGCTATCCTTTTAAGTAATGGAGTCACCCAAAATTATGTGAACATTAATGACTATATGTAAGCTAATTTATGTTCTAAGTCCCATGGTACTGGTACTAATCCTCATTAGCCTTTCCTCAGTTTCCAGTATCGGTCTTTCTAGCTGTCATTTCTTCTGGTTACAGACATACCTCTTTTTAACCCACTGCTGGCATCTGACATCTTTACGCCACCACTTCACTTCTGTATGATCCACTTGTTGACATTGTTCTTGGAAATTGGACAAGTTTTTTTATGCCCTTTGCACATCCATTCAACCCTTCAGGTTCTCTTTGCAGCAATTTCCATAGAAATTGTTATTTCAGCAGTATTCTGGGATTTGAGGCCAGATTCCACCACTAGACAATACATATATTGTTTCAATACATAGACTAGAGACTAGCAGTTCACAAAAGGTGTTAGTTAATACAGCATCAGATTTGCACTGTTCAAACAACTATGAATTGTGAAACTTTCTTCTTTTTCTTGGTTTTTTCTATTAAATTGGAATCTCTTCATAATCACTGGCAGCTTCACAGTAAAACATTATTTAAGTACATGCACAATCTTTGTATAAGTTTTTGTTCCTGGGCTGTCTGGCTCCATCTGATGGCATAATAATGTGAAGTTTTTACTTCTGATCAAATTCAGGAAAGAAGGTACCATGGATACACTGAAACTGTTTCCCATTTGCAGTAACAAGGAATTCAGTATATTACAGTAAAACCTGTGTTATCTGGCACGCTCAGGGATTAGGATGTTCTGGTTATCTAAAAATTTTGGTTATCTGAGGGTCCCCATCAACTTAGGAAAAACCAATGGACAATAATAGTAAAACTCAAGTTTTTAATATTGGTAGTTTTGTAATGTGAGGCAGTTGGTCTCATATTTCTATTTTGAGTTAAAGATGATTAGTACTTCTTAAATAAAAAATTGTTAAGCCAATCATGGTAAACCAAGCCAGGCCTGAGCACCTGAAGATGTGACAGTATTGTGGCTGGGGGCAATACTGGTTAACAAAGTTTTCTGGTTAAAGAGTGCCGGATAACAAAGGTATCACTGTGAATGGAAAATCTCTACATTTTCAGCACTATAGACCATAGATTTTATAATATGACTTTTTATAAAATCCACTCTCTTTGGTGGGTACTTCAAAACCACTCAATTACCTTTCTGTATAATTTTCTGCCCTCCCTGTAGTTCTTTCTCAGGTGCCACAGTCATAGGATTCTTTGCTGCTGTTCAGGGGGAATTTAAGATTCTCACCTAAAATAACACACTGGCTCAAGATCACCAGTAAAGCTGCGAGTCTTGTTTTTTTCTCTACAGACATAAGATGGCTGCTCCCAGTTGAACATTTTTTAAAATTAGTTTTCATTGTACTCAAGCCACACAGAATGTCAATACAGGACATAAAAACCTTGAGACTATGTCTACACTGCCCAGTCTTGTGCAAGAACATATGCAAATGAGCCGTCATTTTGCGCAAGGGGGTTTTGAGCAAGCGCCGTTCTGCCGCTTATTTTCAGGAGTAGCCCTCATGCCCTTCTAAGCTGGGCCATCTGTAATGGCCCCCAAAAGGAAATTAGTCCCATACCATTGAAATGAGGGCACACTATTCACACACCTACTATGCCAGTGGCTGCATACATAACCAGGCCAAAGATCTGGCTCTGAGTAATAGCCTCCACTTTCAGCCTCAAAATATAGTAAACTTCAATGATTCAATCTGAAGGTGATGAATGAATGAATTAGATTGATCCTCCACTGAAACAAAGAGGCATAATGTCCTAGTGAGCTAAAAGTGGAAGAAAGTATTTATCGTTGTTAGAGAGACATGAGTGAGGTAATGTCTGTTGTTATTACCTACACGTCTAGGACTCTGCAATTGCATTCTAATTTGCAAATGGAGGGCACAAGCTTTTGAGAGAGGAAGAAATTAATAACATAATGTGGAAGCAGGTCATTTTGACTTCCAAAATGAGAAAAAAAAAATCAAAACTATATTGAGTGCATAGATTCTGTATTTTAATCTGGGTTAAAATGTGAATGATGGAGTATAGAGACTTTCAAGGGTGTTGTGTTGAGGGAGAAGGAGAAAACGAAATTCTGAAAGAGCTGTCATTTTGAGGGGAGGGCCCAGAGCCTGATTGTCTGAGTGCTCCCTAGAATCAATTGTAATTCCACACATAGGGTGGGAGTGGAGCTTTCAGAGTCATGCATCTGATTCCCACTACAACTATTATACACTGGTATAGTGTGCAATCCATATGTTATTGCTTGAGAAAGAAAGAAAGAAGATTCCATATTTGACTATTAATGAGATTCTTCAAATAAGCCCATAGTGTTCCTCTTGCAGCCAGCTATAGCTAATACACAGTACTTATATGTATCTACAAGAGGGCAACTGAGATATTAGGCACCTTGCAGAATTTTATCCAGAGAGGCTGTGTGACTTTCTAATGTGTGACTTTCACTGGAAAATCTGTGATAGCTGTTTCCAGCCCCAACAGCCTAGATGCTCCTGTATCCTCACTGATGTCCTGCCTCTTTTAGGTAACCATCAAGTGAGCATTGTTCAGCCTGCAGTTGCAATCATTCACAATACTGAGCTGGACTGGGAAAGTGCTTGCGCTGGTACTCAGACTAACCTTGTGTTGCCCCTTACGGGAGTTAATTCCCCACTGAGCAAATGGAACAGTTGACTCTTTTCAGAGCTACCCTCTCAGGCAGCTCCTGCTCAATCAATGACCCTCCCCCCTCACACACACATAGCTGGCAGCTTCCCTTTTCAATGACCCAGGGACAGAGGTGCAGGCTGTGCATGGAAAGTAGCATAGGCACTGGCACAAAAAGTGCAGCCGCCAGGTCACAGCCACTATCAAGCCCTCTGAGCCACAGGCTGGTGCCTTCCCCATCCACCACAGGTGGAAGGGATAGTCTAGTCCAGTGTTTCTCAACCAGTGGTATGAGTACCCTTAGGCAGGTACATCAACACAACTGAAATTTGGAGAAAACTGAATTTTTGTTTTAAGTTTTACAGCATTTTATTATTTTTGTACTTTTTACACCCAAGAATTTCATTGCCCGCCCGGCTACAATTAAGTTGTTTAAACAAATGTGTTGCAATAGTAGAAGAAAATGTGTGAACACTGCAGATACTGGGGGGGGTACTTATTTTTTTTTGAAAAAGGGGTATTTTATAAAAAAAGGTTGAGAAACACTGGTCTAGTCCCCCTGGACCAAGTCGCTTTTCCTCGCCCCGCCCCCCTCATGCTGCATGTCCATGCACACTCGCCCCGCAGCGCCGCCACTGGGCATAAGCAGCCGCCGCTGGCACACGCCCTTGGCCTCGCGGGGCGTGGGGAAGCCAAGCAGAACTACCGCTCCCAGCATGCTCTGCGGCCCGTCGTTCTGAGCCTCCTTTCGAGACTATAAGTCCCAGCGTGCCCAGGGGCGAAAAGGCGTAGTCTCCGACTAGCGTCGCACTTGTCTCTCTGAAGCCCGCGTGCTTCGCTGAGGCCTCCGCTCTCACGTGCCAATAGGAGCGAGGCGCACGTGCCGCCTCGTGGCTCCTTGTGGGGGGAGGTCCTTGTGTGTGCGCGCGCGCGTTGCTAAGCGATATGATTGGTTCTGCGTTCGCGGAGGAGGCGGGGCTGAGAGGGAGCGGCCGCGTTTCGGAGGCCGTTGCGAAGGTTTCTACGGCGGGGTAGCGGCGTTCGCGCGGCCCTGCCCCCCCCCCCCACAGACGCTCGCACACACCCCGGCCCGGCCATGCCTAACCGCAAGGGCGCGCGCAACGCCTACTACTTCTTCGTGCGCGAGAAGCTGCCCGAGCTGCAGCGGCGCGGCCTGCCCGTGTCCCGTGTGCCCGACGCCATCCCGCTCTGCTCGCAGGACTGGGAGGTGAGCGGGGCCTGGGCTGCACCTCGGCCTCCCGAGGGGTCGGCCAGAGCCCCCTCCCGCCTCAACTCGTGTCGTGCACCCTCCCCCCCGCGTGCGCCCGCGGGCTACTGATCTAGCACCCCCCCCACCCCCCCCCGCTTCCCACAGCTCGCAAGTTCCCTCTCCAAGCCCGGGTGAATATCCCCCCCCCACACACACACCCCCCCCGACCCTCCAACTCCGGGCGTGCACGCTCCCCCTGCACTCGCCTGCCCCCAACTCCTGGCATGCATGGCCCCTCCACACTCTCCTCCAGCTTCTAGTGTGCATCTCCCTCCTCCCCCGTGGTGCGCGCGCGCGCGCGCACGCACACACACACACACACTCACTCACTCACTCTCTCCCCCCCCACCCCTATCCCTGGGTGTGCATCTCCTTCCTCACACCTCCACCCCAACTCTGTTTGAATTCCCCTCGTGCACACACAGTCCAATCTTTATTTCCTAACCTTCGCTATCTGCCCCAACCCCCCACGCACTACACACACACATCCCTCCCCCCAACCTCAGGCGTGCATCCTCTCCCTCCCATACCTGACTCTGGGTGTGCATCTTCCCCCCCTCCAAATCTGGGTATGGATACCCACCCTCCAACCCTTGATGTGCATCCTTCCCACACACCCACAACCCTGGTTGTGTATTCCTTCCATGCATCTCCCATGCACACCCACAGCTGGTGTGTGTGTATCTCCTCTTACATGGGAGAACATTGTGTAACTCTTGCACCTTGCCCCCAGGCATACATCCAACTCACACATCGTGCCCCTAAAGATGTATTTCCACTACTTTCTCTCTGCACTTCCCCTCTCCACTCCTAGGCATGCACCCCCTTATACCTATTTCCCACCTCCAGACATGCACACGGCCACCCCATCACTTTTCCATGCTGTACAGGGATCCTTTCTGCCTTGTGTCTGACTCTTTAGCTAGAGAAAGACAGGAAGAAATTATTTTTCTCTTTTCTGTTTATGTTGTTATGTCTAGTCTGAGTTGCTTGTTTCCTGATTTAACTCCATTTTAAAGGGACTCTCTTGGAGAGAGTGTGTAACTAGGTTTGAACTGCTTAATGTAGATGTGACATTACTAAGGTGTTAATAATAGACAGCTCTCTGACATGTTAAGCAGAAACATCTTTAACTATTAAAGGGGTTTAAAATCCAATTATCTTTACTGCTTATACTCTTTGTTTTGATTTTTCCAAGTTATGGGTGAATCATTGGGATTTGCCTCATATCTAGGTTTTCAGTGCTGAAGTTTCTAAGCTGTAAATAGAACAGGGTAATGAAAGTTCATTTCAGTTAGAATTTTTTTAAAGGATACTTTAAGTAAAAGTTATAAAAATGCTTAGTACCAAATCTAATCTTTGGAACAAATATGTCATTCTTTAAATGAAAACAAATACAAGTCTTAAAATAGAAATGTAATTTTGCATTTTTTAAAATAAGCTGAAATCTTGATACTTTATTTTAAGTCTGTACATCAGTATTTGCCAGATTTAATCTATGGGAACAAAACATTTTGCTAACCTCTGCAAACTAATAAATGAAACTGTGACTAGCTTGTTTTCATAGTTCAGGTTTAAGAAAAGGCAAAATGTTAACAAACGGCATTAGTGAAAGAGTGAATTAGATTGCTAAAGTTCTTTTATTTACTTTAAGGCAGTAGGTCTCAAACTTATTTGATTGGACTGTCCTTTTTATGTCTGTAGTTCTTTATGCCCCTGCTCCTGCCTTTCAATTCTGAAGGTGGAATGCATGTCACCCTTATTTCTCTGCTGCTTCTGGTGGCAAGGCTACCTTAGGAGCGGAGCAGCTGGCCAGTAGCTGCCAGTTTCCTGCTGCCCAACTCTAAAGACAGCGGCTTCTCAGACTTCCCCTGTCCACCCCAAATACATTCTGCTCATGCCCCTGGTTTTGAGGATATGACATAATATCTGTATGTTAAAACTTTCATTCACCTGATTTTGGTCCTTAATCTTGCAGTTTTATTAAAAGTGCATAATCTCTCCCAAAGTGCCCACTTTAATATTTAAAACCCAACAATCTCTTTCTCCTAAGAAATGTACTTGCCAACAGGTGCTGTATGGTATGTAATATGCTGGCTTAGGCCAACTCTATAACTGCTGTATCTCACCTACTCTAAGCCAAAGAATAGTTATTCCTGTAAGAGCTTGCTGGATTCTGGAGCAAGTTTGTCTTGCTAGAAGGAAAGGGTCAGAAAATAACTTACGTTACAAATTTTTATTCCTAGTTGCTGACTGAGGATGAAAAAGAGAAGTATGCAGAGATGGCTCGTAAATGGAGAGCAGAGAAATCCACCCAAGCATCAGCAAAACTGGTAAATGGGATGGTAGAGGAAAAAACCTGGAATTTGGAGAGGAGTAACACAACATTTGCGGGGTTAGTCAAAAATTGTTACACAGAGGGACGCTGTAAGAACTTATAAGAAGCCAGCCTTCTGCCCCCTTTCCTTTTTTATGTGTTGAAATATGTTTGGCTATAAATGTATCTTTCTTGGTAGTCCAGAAATGTCTTGAATTTACCTACAGTGTAAACCTATAGTTGATCAACTATCCCTTCACTCTACAACTACAGGTTGGACCTTCCTGGTCAAGCTCCCTTGGGAGGGGGTTTATTGAAGGAGGGAGGTCCCCTGCCACCAGGCTCCCAGCCCACCAACAGCTATGCTTCTGGCCCCAGCCAGTCACCCTGCTGTTGCCCCCACTCGTCTGCCAGGCTGCCGGCCCTTCTGCTGTCTGACTTCCAGCCACCCGGGCTCTCTGGCCCAGGACCATCTGTGGTCCCAGACCGCAGATGCTGCCGGACTAGATAGTCCTGGTTTAGGAAGGTACAGCCTGTATTCTTAAATGGAGGAGAGAGCCTGCAATTCAGTATTCTGCTGCACTGTCGACTTTTCCTCCAGAGTCTGCCTTACTCTGGGTTTGGCATGAAGCATGATTTTAATTAGGGCTGTCATATTGACAAGAAATGTTGAAACTTTGTGACAGTACTGAAGGCTTAGGTCACATACACTTGAGGTTGTAACTGTAAAGTTTGATGATCTAACTACAAAGTTATGCCAGTTTAACTAATAGTCTGATTTAGTTAAGTCACAACAGTTTAGTTAAGTCAATGAAACTGTGTGGATAATCATTTACGTTAGTTTAAACTTTGCATACCAGTTTAGCTTGCATTGTTAAATTTACTGCAGTCCATAAACTTAAGCCAACAGAAGAGGCAAGTTGCACCAATTTAACTAAACAAGTTTAATTTAAACTAGTGTAACTTCTTTCTGTAGACTATTGTCCTTTTCAGGACATAATGATTTTCTTCTTAGTCTACTAAGTTAAGGTATTTTTATTGTGGCACTTAATATTTATGCAAGAAGATGAGATCCATACCACAAATAGCTTACCTGTTTCCATTTTAAATTGGCAGCACAAAAGTTTTGTGTGTGTCAGAACAAAAAGCAATCCAAGAAGAGCCCTCCTTTATGTTGCTTGCAGTTTCACTTTATGGACAGTATCATATTGATTGGTGTAACTCACAACTGAGTTCCAATTGTGATGTGAACCATACCCTTGAATTCTTACTAGGACATGTGTCTTTCCCTGGGAACAGCAGTTATCCAGAACACTGATACGCATTAATGATTCTGAAAATACTTAAAGTAATTCTAGAGATCTGGAAAAACTTAAACAACAAATAGTCTTGCAGCACCTTAGAGATTAACAAAACATGTACATGGTATCATGAGCTTTTGTGGGCACAATCCACTTCTTCAGAAGATCTGGTAGCTCTAAAAGGTGCTTGTGGTTTGAAGAAAACTATCATAATGTGTTATTTCAGTAGGTAATGAGACTTTAGATCATGCCTTCTGCGTTGGCTGGTCTTACAGATGTGGGAGCAGGATCTGTCCTGCAAAACATTTCTAGCTGCTACTTATCTGGCAGGAAGGGGAATGAGGAAGACTGGGTCAGTTCTTTGTCGCTTATCACCATTAGTCTCTGGATCATGGGGCGATAGATCAAAACTCTGCCAATGTCATTTTCTAGAAATGAAATGCTCTTTAACTTGACTACTGCTGTCTACTTTCCTAGTCATAGCAGCAAAGACAGTTAATATGAGACACCTTATTTTCTGGAAATGGAAATGTCTGTATCTAAATGATGGCTACTCTTGGAGTCAGAGGTACTGGCATCATTCAGGAGATAAAAGCTTTTGGAGGTCCTTGAGCTTCTTATCAATTTATGTGGAATTGGTTCTCAGGTTTTTTGCAAGTGGTCCAAACTGATAGCAGCAGCTGAGTTGAGCAAAACATTCTCACCCAGTATCAGGGCAACTTGCTCATTTCATCCATCTGTACTCCTGGGGTAATTCTGCACCCCCCAAAAAAATGCTGCAATCAAAAATTAAAATTCTGCACACAATATTTTCAAATTCTGTAAATGTTATTTGTCAAAGTAACACAATATAATCACACCAATTTCAATTATTTGTTAATTTTAAAATACCTGTCAGCAAGCATGTCTGTAACTATACAGACAATAAAAAATGGAAACATTTTTGACAGATTCTGTACTATGCATATTAAAACAGAACTCACATTAATAATTTATGTAAATTATGATACGGAACTATATATCCCACATACAGTGCAGTGGTGTAGAATTCCCCCAGGAATACTCCATAACTAGATAATTTCTTCTGATGTCTTGGATCCACTCAAGGTTGAAATCTATAAGTAAGCAAATTCTCAAGCAAGTGGCCTGAATCACTCTGTTCTCAATGGCCTCCTCTTTACAAATGAATGAGATCGGGTCCATAAGCTCCTTTATTTGCTCTGCACTAGAGCTGCCTGCAAGTCATCATTCAGCTTTTCATGGACAGGTGACCTTGTCAAAGATGTCACAGTTTCTCTTAGGGATGTCAGTGTGTAGACAGCTATACAATTAACCAGTAAGCCTGTCGATTACACAAGCTCCCCGAGGATAGATGCTGCTCTGGCATCCCACAGAGCAGCCTCTGTCTGCAGCGAGTGTGGGCCCACTGTGGACAGAGGCTGTGTGTATGATGAGCAAAGAACACATTACAGTGAGCACTCATGTAATCAACTTGCATTGTTGATTAAATGTTCTGAAAAGGTAGATTTCCTCTATACTATTTAAAAAAAAAAGATTATTGGTGTAAGGGTTCGGGGTGTAAAATCCCATTCAGTTGGTTAACTAGTTAAACATAATGTTTAACCGGTTAACCGATTAAAGGGGGGGCAGGCAGAAGGAGGGTGCTCCTGCCCAGGTGGGCTGTAGCGACCCCTGGCCCACCGTGGCTGGGTTGGAGTGACCCTCCCCTGCAGCCGGCCCACCACGGATGGTCTGCTTTGGCCGGGCTGGAGTGCCCCTGTCTGTAGCAGGCCCCGCAGGGCTGGAGCAGTCTACTCCCTGTGGGGAGCTGCTCCAACCCCCACTGGTTAATGGGAACCTGTAAGAATCACCTGTTAAGGGTGATGCTTAACAGTTAGCTGGTTATCTTTTCATGTCCCTACTAAGGGAGAAATATGTAGGTTTGTTATGTATAATTGAAATTTGGGGAGCTCTTACATCCTTGTTTTTAAAAGAGCTAGTTTAAATGCCTCTGATATTCCTGAAGTTGGAGCACACTCTGGGGAACAAAGCTCTCAAGCCAGCCTAAATGTGTACGAGAAGGTAAAAAACCCTAAACGTCTGAGAATTTTTTATGGCTTGTGGAGACCCAAGATTGTGAATCCTGCATGATGGTACCTTCTAGTAGCAATGAGTGGACATTACTTCCCTGCTTTCGTGTAATTCTAACTTCTGAAATAATATGCAGTAATGATCAGTATATTTGATGTGAAATAAATATAAAGTTGAAGTGAAAGAAATTGTGTCTTCAGCTTGCATTTTAAGTTGGGGGTAGGGGAATGGAAAACTGTTACTTTCTGACACCGTAAGAGAAAGGATGAGTAGTTTTGGGAGATGAGAGCTTCCTTCTATGTGACAAATATAAACACAGATGATGTGCCCTTCTGCAGATATTCTTTATTAATTCAGAGACTTGGATATAGTTATTTCCATTTGGTGAGTTGTGAGCACCACTAATATCTCAGTGGCATTCCTTTGTGCAAGAGAAGAAAACATGCCTGCTTATAATCTGTAGATTATGCTTGCGTACTGCAGTGTGTAGTTAGGTGGGTTTAGAAAGAGCAGTTCTGCATTCCATTTATATAAAGGGCAAGGGAAGAGCTGTATTACAGTCCATCTCAGACTTCAGAGGAGCAGAGTTGATGGACTTCAGATTTAATTTCCTTTTGTCTTCTCTAGCCACCCAATCAGATTTCTCCAGTTTCTACACCACTGCCCTCACAGATACAGAAAAGTGCTTCTCTTCCAGATGCCCCCCGTCTTCCATGGAAGAGTGATCAGGGTAAAGTAATCCAAAATATGCTTATTTATAAAGATATTGTAGTTGTGGATGACTTCCGTAAGTAGGAATGCTATATCTGTCTTTAGACTTTAGCTGGAGAAAGTGGGAAATTCATGTTTAATTCAGATCTGAATATATTTAATATGTCTGGAAAAACAAACTTTGTTAAAATTATTATTGTAAAAGTTGACCTCCAGTAACAAAGGGTTTCACCATAGAAAGAACAGCAAGGAATCTGGTGGCACTTCAGAGACTAACAAATTTATTAGGGCATAAGCTTTTGTAGTCTCCGAAGTGTTTTTGCTGAAACAGACTAGCATGGCTACCCTTCTGAAATCATAATAGAAAAGTAGTTCACGATGTTCTGGGACAATTTTGGCCCACAGACGTGTGGCTACAGCTTCTTTTAGAATTAATGGGAGTTGCATGTACATGTTTGAGGGCAGAATATGACCCTCTATTGCCTGTAAATGATTGGAGATCAATCAAAGTGAACTGTTGCAGGAAAGCATTTCTAGTGTAACTTCCATTTTATTAGGGATGTATAAGGCCTAGTCCAGACTTTGGCTACATCTGTGCTTATGTCAAATAGAACAGGGTAAGGAGTTTTACAAGTCAGAGTGAAAGCTCAGAACAGTGCCTGCACTGAATAACAGGACAACCTAGCAGGGGAGAAAGCTATTGTGTCAGTGCTGTACTTGAACGTTGGCAGATTAGTGTTTTATTAAACAGAACTCTGAGAAGCCAATCTCTTCCCATCTCCATTTCTGTGGAAAACTGATACTTTGATCAGCATTGACTAGCAGCAAAGGAGAGTCTCAGGGTGCTGCCACAATGCACTTCATCCTGCTTATTTCTAAATAACAGACGTTGTTAAGACATGGTTATTTCGAGAAAAAACCCTTCTCTCGAAATAACTGGTAAACCTCATTGTATGAGGAATAAGGGTTATTTCGAGAGAAGGGTTTTCTCTTGAAATAACCGCATCTTAACAGCGTCTGTTGTTTAGAAGTAGCGCCATAACAGGAATATGCAAATGAAGTGCGGGATATTTAAATCCCGGCTTCATTTGCAATTTCAAATGTCTTCATTTGCATCCCTCTTTCGAAAGAGGGTGCAAGTGTAAACATACCCTCTGAGAAACTCTAGTATAATATACAATAGCACTTAGAAAATGCTCTAAACAGTCAATCCGTTAGCCAAGATACATAAAACTAGTGTAGGCACTCAGTGAATCTTATTGAAGAGGGCATGGGCTAGGCTGGGGTGAAGGAATACCCTTTGCCTATGTTTCAGTGACAACTATATGTATAGTTTTCACTGACAGAAGTCAATATTTTAATAGTTTGGACCTATTGCTAATCTAAGTCCATGAGCATTGTTTCTTGGTTTGTATCATATGTAACCTGTTACATGTTCTAGAGCTATTTTTTTTACCGAGGTGAGTTCTTTCTAGAGCTCTTTGGTTCTTTTTAGCCTCTCTGCAGTGTAAAAGCGCCATATCCTTAATTCAGTCTGCTTCCTGTTGGATTTGCTGGAAGCTTACTGAGCTGTTTAAGAGTTCCTGGTGTCCATGACATTTGCTGTCCTCAAGAGACAAAATGTTGGAGAGCTTTTTTGGAGGGAGGCATGAGTGGTGGTGGTAGCTGGACTCCAGGCCTCTGGCATTCTTGTTAACCCTGTGCTGTATACTTAAAATAGAGTCCTTTTTGGAACTACACTGGAGGTGAATTGTGACTGCAGAATTTCCTGTCTGATGGAAAAGTGTCCTTTGAACAATTGCCTTGTGCTCCTGCACACCACTGCCCGTTTGTATGTTTTGTCCAATTGTTATCCTGTGTGGCCTGACGTAGTGGGGTCTTGATTTTTGATTGGGGCCTATAAGTGCTGCTGCAATATAAATAATAATGCTTCCAGGATGGAATGAGTATTGCTCGCTCTCTAGTGATGCCTGCAAATTTCCGCTTCCAGCTGTGCTTGGGAACATCTTCTACTTCCTGAACATTTACAGTTGCGGAGAGCTGCCCTCTCCCTGTGAGCAGCGCTTCCTCCCTTGTGAGATTGGCTGTATCAGATACTCCTTACAGGATGGCATAACAGCAGACTTCCACCGCTTTATAGATCCTGGTGAGCCTTAAGGGACTTGGGGGGAGGAAACTCATCCTTTCAGTTATGTGGGAGACTTTCTAATCCCACTCCTCTCAGCCCAGTTCAAGTTTCTATCATAAGACATGGTCCTGTTTCCAGAGGTTGAATGTTTCAGGTATATATGTAGACCACAGAGTTTTATAATGTTTTATGTAATGTGCTTAATGAGTAGTGTAAAAATAAATGTTAAACTACTATGACTTGCTGGCCACCCTTCTCTGGTTAGCAGGGGAAAACAGTCTTCTAAGCCCTTAATACAGATCCATCAGGCAAACTGCTTGTGATTGTAAAAGAAATCTTGTGAGAAAGTACTTGAAATAAAATCCTTTACAAAGCTGTCTGACCATCAGCTGGAAGACAAAATGCTACTGAGTAGATGAGGGATGCTTCACAATTGTGTGCATTGGATTTAATAATAAACTGCATTTGCCTATATAAGGGCTGAAACACAGAGGTATGCAACAAGTAGTAAAATGTGAGCGTTGTTCAGGGTTTGAGCAAATGAGTATAGCTAAGAAAATAAGTTTTAAAAATAAGTGTGCATTCATTGCAGTTAAGCAAGGACACATGATAAAGCTGTTAACTATAGCACAATGAGGTATTCATTATTTAGAATTTGTGTATCTATTTCTTGCCTGGTAATGTGTGTTATCTCTCTGCCCTCTTGCAGGAGAGGTGCCCCGTGGCTTTCGGTTTCATTGTCAAGCAGCAAGTGAGTAGTGGAGGAGGAAAGGAGGGGAGTCTGCAAGATTTGGCCATTTCATTTGCCATATGTACTCCAAACATGTTAGATATTGGGTTCTTGAATAATCATGTGACCACATAAAATCTTAGCGGTTACACAGTTATTTAGTAGTCCCCAGAGGTGGGGCCCTCAGCGAGTGCAATTGGGCCCCCTGGCCTCTGTGTCAGAGGCAGCTGTGTGGAGTGGCAGGCAGGGGCCAATTTAAAAATTGGCTCCCCACGCAGACTGACTGACTGCCGCCCCACGCTTCTGTCTCTGATACATAGGCAGCAGTGCAAGGTGGCGGCAGCCCCTGACTGCGGGGTCCAAGCTCCCCTTGGACAGAGGCTGCTGTGGAGGGTAGGGATGTTACATTTTGATTAACTGACTAATCGAATAGTCGATGCAATTTGCATCGACTATTCAATTAGTTGAAAAGGGTGCGTCCCCAAGGCTGTTGCTATACTTCAAAGGCGAAAGCGCTGCAGGGAGCACGGGGCTAGCAGAGCAGTCCCCCAATGGCCTCATGCTCCCTGCGGCATTTCAAAGTGGCAGCGCCACATGGAGCCTGGGGTCAGCTGGGGACTCCCCCACTGACCCCGGGCTCTGTACAGCGTTGCTGTTTTGAAACTCTGTGTGCAGTGTGGGGACTCCCCAGCTGGCCCCAGGCTGCACTCAGTGTTTCAAAGTGGCAGTGCCACGTGGAGCCCTAGGTCTGGCCCGGGCTCCACGCGGCGCTGCTGCTTTGAAGCACCCCACTCTTCCACCCCTTCGGCTTCCTCTTTCTGAGAGAGGCAACAAAGGGGTGGGGAATGACTAGTTGACTACTGTGTTGACTATCAATAAGCATTTACTAATTGGATAGTTGACTACTCGACTAGTCGTTCACATCCTTAGTCGGGGGGAGGACTGTCTTGAAGCAGCCTCTGTCCACAGTGGCTGGGGCCCCTGTCCATGGGGAGCTCAGACCACCTGTGGACAGAACTTGCTTTGCGGCAACCTCCCCTGTCCCCCATTTGCCGCTGCTTCCTCTGATAGAGACAGCAGCACAGTTCGGGGGGGGGGGGGGCAGGCGGTACCATGGAGCTGGCTTTTATGCCAGCTTCCACCAGTACCGGCTCCTGCTTCCCCCCGATATACAGGCAGCAAGGGGGGAAATGCATGTAGTCGACAAGATTAACTGATAAGCCTGGGCTTATTGGTTAATCATATAGTCAACTACACGTTGACATCCCCGTTGTATACCAGCCCTTTAAACATTTGTCTTGCTTGTGAGTAGTGATGCTTCATAGGAACTATGCATCGCACATCCGAGGAAGATGGGCACTCGGGAAAACTTCCTGGGGGATTTCATGTTGCTGTGTCTTCTGTAGCTCTTCTTGCTGAATAACTAGTCATTAGAGAACCTCTGACACTTTTCTCTAATGATTACATTTTAGCCAAACATCCATTGTAGGTAATCATGTTCTGTTGGCTATGATCTGCTCTCCCGCATGAAATTGTATTGAGCTTTTGTAATTCTGTCCTAAACTACTGTGTAACTTCAATGTAGCTTCTCAGCTGTCGTTTCCAGCTCTGAGGTGGCTGCTTTTCAGTAGTAAATAAAGCATCTCCCCTATGTGTGTACATAGCTTCTAAAAACATGAATCAAATACACTGGAATTTTATTTTTTTCCAAACTGAAAGATGCTAATATAAAGTAACATTGTTAAAGAAAAACTAGAAAAGAAAACCTAACACAGCTCTCCCCTCCCTTTATCAAAATCTCTTTAAAGCAGTGTAGGACTCTCACCACAGAACATCCCAGATCTTTGTGGGAAAATAAGTGGATGCCTGGTAAAGGTGAGGTTCTGGTGGGTGCATGAATCTTGCAGTTTTTACCTGTGGATGGTAGGTAGGACTGGGGATGGAGAAAAGTATGTGTTTCTCTTTTAAAAAAAAAATAAAAAAGGACTGTTCATATTCCATTTTTCTCTCTCGTCATTAATCTCCATTAGGTGATGCCACTCACAAGATCCCTATCTCTGGTTTTGAGCTCCCAAAAGTTGGTTACCCTGTTGTGTTACATGAACTTCACACATTTGTTCAACCAAACTGCGGCAGATGGCCACCTGTGTACTGCAAGGTACAATCCAGCCCCCTCTGAGTTAGAACAGACCTTCAAAACATACGGTTCTATTGTAGTTGCCTAAAGAAGCCTTTAAAGAAAAATCTGTAATTACATTTCTGTCTGATAACTAAGGAAACACTTTCCCTTTTGAAACATAGCCACCTTGCAGAGGAGTGGGATTATATGCTCTTTGCTCTGCTACCTTTCCCATGTTTTCACCCCCCCCCCCCATCCCAGACCAGACCAGAGGGATTCCGTGCTGCTTTTTTAAAAAAGTAGAATTTAAATCCTTTTTTTCCACTGACTTGTCTTTGGGGTAGGGATTCAGGAGTCTGGAATACACAGTTCTCTGCTTTTGGAAATATGGGGCCTTGGATTCCTGTTTAAAATAAATTATACCTAAAAATTAGACCTTCTGTCAGGCCTTCAAGAAAACAGAATGGTGATTGGAAGAGAGCCAAAGAAATGATCTCTTTGGGGTGCAGAGAGAACTTTTAGGAAGTGTGAAAGTGGTGCTGTGCAAGAATTAAAATAGCTGCAGAAGATGTTTTAGGAATGGTAGTGGTGAGAGGGGTAGAGCTGGGCGGGCAATAATTTCTAAAAGGGGGCCACTTCAGAAATTTATGCAGTGGCCCTGGGCCACTCCAGAAGGGGCAGGGCCAGGAGATTTCTCTCTAGCAGCCGCACGCCCTCGGGGGGGGGAAAGGGGGGGGAGGAGGAGGAGGAGACTTGGCATGCTCCCCCATCCCCGAGTCTCAATTGGCCTGGGTGCGGGGGAGTGGCAAGGCAACTGCAAGCTGGATCCACTTGCTTGGTGGGCTAGATGCGGCCCATGGAGGCCCCTTTGCCCACTGCTGGGGTAGGTGGAACTAAACTTCATAGCTGTAGTATTCTGGAGTATGTGATTGTGAAACTATTTTCTTTTTAGTCTGATGACTGGTACAGAGTAAACTGGTGTCTGAAATGGATGGCTAAGGAAGCAGGTGAGAAGTTTCTCTTTATATATATATATATATATATATATATATATATATATATATATATATATATATATATATATATATATATATATAAAAAAAAAAAACCTTTTCCTGCGGGATGACAGAGTGACATCATGCATTGCTGTGTCCTGCAGCTCCTCCCTCAGCCATGTAGCCTCCCTTGTCCCCTGTGCTCCAGGGAACCGTGAGCCATACGTACAGCCTCTCCCCTTGCCCCTTCCTTGTGCTCAGGGCGGGTGGGCATGGGAGCAACATGGCCTCTGGCTGGGCCCGGCCCAACCGCTGGTGGCTGTGGGGAGAGAGCTGGGCCTACTTTAGCCTGGCACAACCCCCTGGTGGCTGGGGGAAAGCTGGAGCTGGCGTGGCTTGGGCATGGCCCCTCTTGGCGACCAGGAGGAGCTGGGCCCCACACAGCTTGGGTCCAGCCCTCCCGGGGGCTGGGGGATAGCCAGGCCTGGCTGCAGCATTGGAAGTTAGGGTTAGGCCAGGTTGGGGGGGGAGAGGGGGGGTGGGGGAGAGGAGAAAGGGCTTGGATGATGTGGGCAGGGATTGCGGGGTGGAGAAAGGACCTGGGCTGGCACAGCTGCAGGCTGGGGTGGCCTGTGGATGTAGGCAACCTCGGCAGTTGCCTAGGGCACCGTGTTTAACGTGGTGCCCAATGATGATGTCACGCCATTGAGGTCTATGGAGGCAGGGGCGCTGATCTCGCATTCTGCCTAGGGCGCCAGTTGCTGGCAGCTCTCCTCGAGCTGCTCCTGGCTGCAGGTGAGGGGGGCAGGGAGGGAGAAGGGGCCCAGGCTGGTGCGGTTGCAGCCCTGGCCCTCCTTGGTTGCCAGGGTGAGAACTAGTGTTGTCTACCCCCCATGAGAAGGGGTTTGGCAAGCGTAGCGAGCGGGGGTCACAGCCCCCTAGTTAATTTTTTAAGATTGCAAGGAGTGTTTATATCTCAGCATCTTCTTTTCTATTCCACATGTCTTTGGCAAAGTTGTAGCCATTCCTTCTTCTCTTCTTGGCTCTGTCTTCTCTGTGTAACAGGTACTGAGAGCCATCTGGAACTTCACAGTGTGGAAGACTTGCTGGTGGAACTGTACAAGTGGAAACTTCAAAAGGAGCCTTCCAAGACCTGGGTGCACAGTCTGCTTGATGTTTTCATGTGGGACTACTCCAGTAACACAAGGTATGCTTGGCATTGGCTCTTCCCTATTTCCTGAACAGAAAGATGTTATAGTGGTAACTGTTAGCCATGTTCTTTAAACTATCCCCCAGTGCCCTACACACACAACCTAAAACCAAAGTAAAAAATATGTATCTGTAAACTCTAGTCTCATCATTAAGTTGGTCCTTCTTGGATCATAGCTTGTATATGGCTGGAGGAAATACGCTCTTGGACAGTATTTTTGTCTCTGATTTTCAAGTGTAAGAATAGGTTTGAAGGCTGGGAAGCAGAGGCTTATGCGCCTGACATGAGAGTGGAAAGGGATGGGGTGAGAATACTTTTATGTGCTTGTGTTCGGGAGTGTCACGGAGTAGACTCACCACCATGGTGCCTTCAGCTGGTTGCCTTGGAATTAGCTTGTTTCATTGGGCACCTTCCTCCAGCTGGTCTCGCCCCGGGTTCTTCCTTAAAAATGGCTTCCTGTTCAGGACACTGTCCTCCAGCAGTGCCCACTCCAGTCTCTCTCTCTGCCCCCTTCCAGGGAGGGGCGGGGGGAATGTTGTTTACTCCACTGCACGCTCCAGGGTCCTCCCTTCTCCCAGGGACCCCCAGTTCTTCTCCCCAGGAACACCCAGCTCCCCTGTACCCACCTTGCCTCAGTGACCCACTGCCAGTCTTCATCTAGCCCCCTGCCTCCAGGGACAGACTGTAGTCTGTAATGGCCACTCATCACTGGCAAAGGGGTGTGGACCTGCTGCCCCTCCCTACTGTGGCTGCCTCCCACAGCTCCAGTAGCTTCAGGCCTTGCAGCTGGGGGGCTTTCTTGGCCAGAGCCTCCCCTCCCCAGCCCTGCCTTCCTTTCCCATCACTGCTTTACCTCCAGGAAGCCTCCCACTTCCCTGGCAGTCAGGTCTCTACTGATCTCCAGCCAGAGCAGCAGTCAATTTTCCCTCCCTCCAGGAGTCCTCCTTTATCTAGCCCCCAGCTGGGCCCTCATTAGCAGAGCTGCCTCAGCTGGGGCTTCACTCTCAGCCCTCACTCAGGGCTGGGCTTTTGCCCTTAAGGGGCCAGTGCAGGGCAAATGTGAGTATTTTTGCTTTTGTATATTTCACAAACCCATTACAATTGCATTAAAGAAATGTTTGAGTGTCTGCTTCATTAATAATCCATAGAACAATAGTAGTCAGATGTTCTTACTTGTACCCTATAAATTAAAATACAGGTAAATTGTTGGAATTTTATTGCTAGACTGTACTTCTGGCTGCAAAAATACAGTTTTGTTTTTTTTAATATGGATGCTTAGATTATAAATTGTAGCCACGTTCTTGTTACATCCTTGAAAGTCCACTGCCTTAATTGGGTTTACATAGATATGCCTAAGAGTGAAACACCTTATATTTGATTAAGATTCAGTTTTAATTAGAGATGTAAGCAAATAGTCGACTACCCGATAAGCAAATGCTTATCAGGTAGTCGAGTAGGAAATCAGCTCGTCACCGCCCCCCCCCCCCCTTGCTGCCTCTATCAGAGAGAGGCAGCAAGGGCGGGAGCACAAGTGGATGCTGGGGGCAGCTGGCTTAATTCCATCAACTACTCGATTCGCTGATTAATAGAAATTTAACATCCCTAGTTTTAATATATTCCTCGCCTTATGTTCACTTTTTGAATGCATATTATAGACCAAAAAATATATTTGTTGTTTCACTTTCAGGTTCTCATGTGATATGGTCCCTTTTTAAAATTTACTTTTGGGCGCCAAGATTATGCCAGAAATTTTCTAGGTCTGGTTTTAGTTACACGGAAAATGACTAGGTGAACAGGAGGTTGTCATCAGTCAACAGGTTTCTAATCCAGCTAGATTAATTATATCCATCTCCGTTAAGGGTGTGGTTTTATTTCCATTATGAACTAAGGAATTTCAATCTGCACTTAGATGCAAGTGGCATGAAGAGAATGATATCCTGTTCTGCGCCTTAGCGTCCTGCAAGAAAACTGCGTGAGTACCATGAAGGGGATGTGTCTGATAGTTCTTGGCTTTTGGACTCTGTAGCCCTGGGTTTCTGGCTTCTCTAGCTCTTCTGAGGAAGGTTGTTCCCAAGTTGGGGTTTTTTTCTAATGGCTTCCCTATTGCTGGTGATAACTCTTCATTAGTGTCCTTTATTCTTCTCTGTAGTTTAAATATTAGCAATGTGATCATAACTTAATGTTACCCATGTTATCAATGGCTGCGTAGCCATAGTTTGATTTCTATATTTGAAGGGGCAAGCGGTTTAATGCTATTAGTGAGTATAGGTCTAACTTTTGGATTTATCCATTGTTTGTGATACTTAAATTACAGTGTATTTGAAATAAAAAATACAGTTTCCATTCAGTATTTGATCACTCTTCGTTTTATTTTAACATAATTATTTGCCATGTTTAGAAGCAATCACTTTAAAAATCAGTATTTGCATAAAAACAAATTGGAGGAACAGAACCAAACAAAATACTGTAATGTAACTCTGAATCACGTCTTCCTGGTTTTAGAGATACATAAAGGTGCCATACACACATCAGACAAATGCAAACCTGTCCCCTTTGCCCATCTGCCTAAGTACATTCCACACACATTTAACTTTCCTTTTGCTCTGTCACTCATCTGGATTTGACACAGTCAGTGCTGTAGCTGCACAGACCCTTGGAAAGCAGGTCAGATCTTGTATTCCATTTGCTGCAGTGTTACCAGCACTGATTAGAATATGACCGCTTTGCCTAGATGCCTGTGTTTTCTGGTTCAAGTCTCTTATAGGCTAGTAAAATTGAAAAGGCCCCAAACTGGAGCCCTGCTGTAAGAAATGAGGAGCTGCTCTCCTGCCCTTACATAGCTCGTGTGGCTGACCTGGATGCACAGAGCACCTTGTGCCTGCTCTCCCTCCACCTGGTACATTGTCTCTCTAGTGTATCCAATTTGGGGAGGCAATGACACCCCTCCCCAATCTCTGCCCATGAATGCCTCTGCTTTGGTGGGTGTCGGGTGACTCTAATAGTGCTAGCATAGTATATTAGCATCCTATCTTGGATTGTGCTTCCTGCTTTAGAGTTCACTGTGCTTTTTATAGTAGCAGCCTAGGGTTCCTGTGTTGGGATTGAATGTAGTAAGGACTATGTACCAATTTCTATTCTAGAAACTCACGCATGGCCCCATTTGCTGTGCTTTTTGGGAGTAAAAGCAGGAGTTATTTGGGCAAATATCCTTTTAAATAACTGCATTATTTCATCAGCAGTTGAATATAGTCGCAGTCTTCCTGTTCAAACTGATTTAATAATTCTGTGCACCATTAAACAATTGCCATGTTTCACTCGGAGGTCACTGCATTTTAGTGATGGGGGCAAAAGATTCTTGTAGCTTCATATATAATTTTTAAAGCAGGTTGTCTTTTTTTCTGGGTGAATGAACGTTTTTATGATGCAGTCTTCATAGCTCACCTTTCCTCCCCACACCCATACGCACTTCAAAGTGTTGGTAATAGCTTCTATATGTCCTTCACCATAAAAAGAGGTGGGGCTGTGCTGCCTTTGTATATAAAAATACAGCACAAAATCTTATAACTCTTTTTTTTTCTTTTGCTCAATGTAGCTATTGCATCAGTAACACTCTGGCAAGTGTGTATGGATTCTCACTTACAGCAGCTCACCTACCTCTTCAGGACTACGACTCCAGCAACAACATAAATCCCAAGATGGTGGTGTTGGATGCTGGCCGTTTCCAGGTCATTTTCTTTAAATTTGTGCTGAATTATTTCAAGCTGTTATGATTACTCTTTTCCTGAAGGTGGCTTGATTTCTTCCTGGGGCAGTGTAGTTGATCTCCCAGTGTCAGATACTCACTTTTACAATAGGTGATATCCTTGTTAATACTGCACATAGGGTATTGGGAAAGCCAACCAGGAAAGTTCTCCACTATTGGTTAGACATCTTTCTGAAGTTTGTCCCAACCCTTTGCTGCAAAAAACTGATCTGATCATGAGGTCCTCCAAAATACACCTGCAGAAATGCTACTTCTGGAATAAGAGGCCGGAGAATTAACCAGTTTGAATCCTATGCACATAGGCAGCCAAATATTGTGTATGTTTTACTGTCTCGCCTAAATCTTTGCCTAGCACTCTTTGGTATCACGAGTAGGTATGGTGGATATTATGTGAAAGAGAACACTTGTCTGTTCTGAGAGGAGGGATTTGAATTTTTCTTGCTACAGAAGCTGAGGGCTGAGAATCCTGGTTATAATCGATACTTCAGTTCTCCAGTTCAGAAACAAGCAGCTTCCACTTCTGCTGGTGAGTTTGAGACTTTCATATTTGGGAAAGGAAAGAAATGAGAGTTAAGTCTTTGTCAGATGACTATGGCACTCTCCTTCTTTAGCCCTCTTGTCTCTGAATACCATAAATGGCCAGATGATCATCACAATACCTCTCTTGGCTTCTGCTTATTCATGTGGGCTGCATCTAGACTGGCATGATTTTGCGCAAATACTTTTAACGGAAAAGTTTTTCCTTTAAAAGTATTTGCTCAAGAGAGCATCTACACTGGCATGTGCCTTTGCGCAAAAGCATCCGTGCCAGTGTAGATGCTCTCTTGCGCAAGAAAGCGCCAATGGCCATTTTAGCCATCGGGCTTTCTTGCACAAGAAATTAACGTTGCTGTCTACACTGGCCTCTTGTGCAAGAATACTTGTGCAAGAGGGCTTGTCCCTGAGCGGGAGCGTCAGAGTATTTGCACAAGAAGCACTGATTTTGTACATTACAACGTCAGTGTTCTTGCGCAAATACTCGCAGCCAGTGTAGACAGCTGGCAAGTTTTTGCGCAAAAGCATCTGCTTTTGCGCAAAATCTTGCCAGTCTAGACGCACCCATGTACAGTTGTAGATTTGATTAAACTAATATCTGATTTCAGCCATATGAGCCAGTACCAGTTGTACTGGAAAGAATTCCCAGAGCCAAAAAGGACTTCTCCAGTTCATTGTGTTCATGCTGTTACCTCTATTTCCCTGTAGACCTCCTCTCAGCATACACCAGGGATGAGACAAGATTTCTTAGTGGGTATTTGGGGTAGAATTGTCTTCCCAACACTTTTTCTTGTATATAAAGGACAGTACGTTCAAACTCAATGAATACTTGTTGCAATGTGACTTCTGTTATAATTCCTGACTCCTTAAAAATCTGCCTTTGGGGGCTAAAATACTGTTTAGTTGGTTAGAGCCCCACGGTTACATGTATGGAAAATATGAGCTGCATCTGCCCGGGTATTTCTGAGTTAAGTGATCAAAGAAATAGATCTTCTTTCTAAGCCTCAAATTGTGACCTTTGCACAAGGGTAACTGAAATGTCAGATCATGGTTAGTTTTCACTGAGGGCTAATAGCTGTGAGTTTGCAAGAAAAACAACTGAAATAATCTGTGTTTGAATTTTTTTTATTGTACATGCAATCTTGCTGTATTTCAAGTTGCAGTATTGTGGAGTTGGACCAAACACTGTTTACTTGCTGCATAAAGTAGGGTTTTCTTTAAACTTTTTTGGTTACTTCTGTTAAATCAATAAAAGAAAAGCAGAATAACAGAACTTTTCCTTTGTATACTCTTGGCAGTGTTAATCCACATGTACAGCATGTACTGTGCCAAATTCTGCTTTTGCTCTGTATAACCCCACCAAAGACAGTGATTTGCTTGGAGCAATGGACAATGGGCCAGTTTCTGCTTCTGAAGTTCAATAGCGGTGTGCAATGTGGGTGCACTAACATTGCTAGGAGAACCGAACTCAGGCCTTTCTGGACTCTTGTGCTTAAATGCTCAACTTTAACATTGCCTTGATGAAGATTTACTTTTAACTTGTAACTTTACACGCAAAGAGACATGTGAATGCCTAATAGAAAATGTGAAATGGCAAAAAAGGTTCCACCAAACTTAAGTTTCCAGACCAACGTAAATAATCCTATTAGCAGCAAAATAGTTGTCAATAACATGTTCTAGCTTGGATCTACACCAAGAGTGGGCAGTAAGCTGGAGGTGGTTCACCAGGGTTTGCCCCTGGTGTGCTTCTGGTGCTTTATTTACCTGCATGTTCACAGGTATGGCTGCTTGCAGCTCTAGTTGGCCACGGATCACCATTCCTAGCCAATGGGAGCTGCAGCAGATGGTGTCCTGGTCCATGCCACTTCCCACAGCTCCCATTGGGAACAGTGATCTGCAGCCAACAGGAGCTACAAGTGGCCGTACCTGTGGAGGCGCAGGTAAATAAAGTACCAGCAGGCTGCCAGGGGCTAATCTTGGAAAACCACATCTGGCCCATGGACCACTTATTTCCCATGCTCAGTCTGCATCCAGGATGAAAGCTGTCATTCACTCCTTTCTCAGATCTAGTCTATCAGCTGTCTGTAAAGTCTAGCAGACATCACTGTATTCACACACTGTTCGCACTTTTAAGTCTGGTTTACTTTACCTACATAAACAAAACCTAATTCTCTAGCTCTTATCTAATTTTCCCTGTTTCCAAGCAGTGATGTAGCTGCATTGATGAAAACTGCTAGTGTAGCTGAGGTAAACTAGGACTTGCTGTGTTGAAATCATAGGAGACAAGTACCCATTAAAGGTTTGCCTAAGGGAAGTCAAACCAGCGACTAGAATTGGTTCAGTTCTTCGTGTAGATTTGGCTGGGGCAGGGAGGGATTTAAAATGAAACTTTAGGTTCTGGAGCACAAGATGCCAAACAGAGAACAATACCAGTTCTCTGACTTGGCCTGATCCAACCCCTGCACTAAGACCACAAAGAACAAGTCATGATATTTTTTCAGAAGGGTGACACTGAGGCATTTGATGTACATCAAGAACATTTCAGAGTCCAAGACACTGTCTCTTGGTTAGGATAATCAAAAGGTGCAGCCCCGCTAGTTTTCATCTGGCGCAAGGGGAGGTAGGACAGCAGAACTCTTGAATTGTGAATATGTTAAGAGCTGCTTGACTTGCAAAATGTACTGGTTAATTTCATAGGTGAACGTCCATCTGGAGTGAGATCACCATGTAGAACAAGTACCATGCGAGGAAGAGGAATCACTCGCTTGCTGGAGAGTGTCTCCAGACTTTCCAAGTCCTCCAACAACTGAATTCCCGCTCTGTCTCCTTACTTTACCAGGAGAACTACACATCCTGCTTTTCTGTACTCCCATTGTAGTCTGGGACTTCACTAGACTGCCATTGCTTTCTCACCCCTGTATGCAAAATCCTAAAATACATTTCCCTTCCCTTGACCCAATTTAACAGTTCCCTTAGAATGACAACAAGTCATTAACTGAGGTAGAAGTTTGCTTCAAGTAGAAGAAAATCCTGGTTTTGTCTATAAAACTATTCTGAATTGGCAACTTTTGCTCTCGAGTAAATTCATCCCCATTTCCTTTGTTGGGTAGTGGAAGGAGAATTGCAAGAAAGGATTGTGGTCAGTAACTGCATGTTAAACATTCTTCTGATCTTCTGGTGGTTATATAGTGTTAAATTCATTATTTGAATGATAAATTTCTTTAATCTCCCTAGCACCATGGTCTCTTCCCCACTCCCACTCCTTTGTTAGATGTTGGAAGACAGTCTTCTCTACATATAGCCATATAAAATGACACTGTAGCTGGGAGGCATTCTAATGCTGAAAGATTGGGTGGGAATGTCTCAAAGGTCTAAATTCTTCCTGGGTGGCAGGATGAATTGAATAGTGGAGTTGGGAAAGTAAAGAGACTAATATTTGTTGGTGGAAAATCTTCCTTTTGTTTAAAACTTACTATGAAGGAGTCTTGTTCAGCTGATCATGTTCTGATGGGCATTGAAAATATACCAGGGTGACAGGGGTATTGGCTTTTCTTTGTAGCTGTGCTGGTGAATACTGGTGTTACACTATATTGTTATGAACCTCAAGGTACAAGGAGGACCTGATGACAAAGTTAGTAATTTCTTTCTTCAATGGTTTTGGGATTACTTTTAGTCTGTTGTACAATTTCAGACGCCTAGGAGGCCTGGAATGAGTGCTGGCTATTAGCATTTTGGAGTACCTGTAAGAATGAAAGTGAACGTGGAAACTTTATCACATTTTATTAGAGAATTGAATGCCATACCTCCGAGGAAAGAGAGGCGTTTTAGCAGTTTCCTGAAAAGTTGTTTGTCTTCTGTAAATTATTTTCTAATCTTATGTTTTGAGGCAGTTGCCTTTAGAAATAAACAAGCTCTTTTTTTTTTTAACTTCATTTGAGCTGTTCCATCGTTTACTCCACCTGAAGTTGCTCTTAGGTGATAATTCCATAGCAAGCAATTGTAATGTTACAAAATGTAATGTGTCTCTGGTAGGAAGCAAAATGTAGATAAGTCAACTCATTCCATCTGGCACTTACGAAACCTTTAATATGCTTACCCTTGTAATTATAAGGAGCTTAGACACCACAATGGTAAGTGGTAAGATAAGTGTTTGGATAGGTAGCATCTTTTGTACATAGCTCCGATATACAAGATCACTGAACTGCCTTGATATTTCCTACCTTTAAGGCCAACCTATATACCCAGGAAGCTTCATTGGATGATTCCAAAGTTCCATGACACTTTCAAAAGAAGCTTTCCCTCCACTTGACAGGTCTCCCTTTTCCAATGTTAGTAATGGACCTTTATTAGGTGGGAGATCAGAAAGCCTTTGAAACTGAGCTTTTGGGAGTAAGGCATCTGGAAATATTTGATGTGATCATTGTGAAGAAGAAACAAGATACCAGTCATGTTTGGATGACACTAAAGGTTTGTTCCTATTCAAAGAACTTGAAGTGTTGATTACATCATTATAGTTACACTGGTCCAGATGTTTTCTTAACGAAGAGAAGCTGTTAGGCTAAGATTATCTTTACGAACACCACTGCTCCTCCTCTGCTCCCCCAATTCACTCAAATTTTGATCATCATGTGGCTGTTTTGAGAATTGAACATTGTAATAAAATTGTGTTTTTGTTTTGATTATATTGCTCATGCAGAAGACAGTGTCTTTCTCTTTATTAAAAAAATAAACTTTCTTGGTTCACAGCATCCATTGTATCAATCTTGCAAATAAAGCAAAGAATAATGTAAATGTGCTTATTGGCATAACATCTAGATGTATGACAACTAAGATGTTGCTTTGCAAAAAAACAGAAATTTAGATTTAACATTCCCACAAGTCTGTTTTTCTGCATCTTTGCATTACAGTAGTATACAAATTATACAATATACATTTATACACCATAGGTAGTGAACTGTAAATTCAAGACCGTCACTGTTTTATCACAATGTCAAGCAAAATGAGATACTGTACTTCTACTGTAATATAAATATTAAAATAGATGACTTAAACAGTGTTTCACACTTAAGATGGATATAGTGCATTTTGCATTGCGACAGTACATGTGTTGTATGGAAGAGGATCCTGGTGGTAGATGTGAGGGGTTGTGGTGAATGTTCCCATTGCATCTGGTGCTCTGATTTCCTCGCTTCTCAATAGCTTGATATTTTAGCTTTACAAATTCAACTTTTGCATATATGTGATGGGGGAAGGTAGTTGTGTCCCACCCATTAGTGGGTGGGTTTTTTTTTTTTTTCATTTTAAAAAAGTGTGTAATGTTGTGAAGGTCATTATTACAAACAGTCTGCTAATACACAGACTGTTGTAATTGAAAGCTGCAGCAAGTCCATGCAAACTTTCAGTCATGTTGTCATGGAAATGTGCTAGGGAAATAAAGAACAAGACAAAGGGAATATAGCATCTGGGAAGAGTTTGAATGATACAGCCTGATTGCTTTAAACATTGTTTTTTCACCATGTGTAAAGTACATGCTTAATATTGTGTGGGTGTGTGGATGTTCAAGCTCTATACAAATTAAACTGTCTTTAAGTGTCTCCCCTCCACAAGCCACCTTAATTAACTACTGTAGTCAGACCTGACTCATTGCCTTCCTGCTAATGTGGGTTGTCTCTTGGCTCGGTCCAGTGACACTGAGGGGTGACAGCCGCTTTTAAACTAAGACTATATCAAAGAATTCACTTTACTAAAATACGGTTCTTAGTCAAGTATGACACTCCCCTCTGCTTGCCCCTTCAGAAATATTGGCTAGAGAAACTGAGAGTTATGAAAATGGAGTGGAGTCTTAAAAAGAAAGCATGTTAAGAACATAAGAACCTCCATACCGGGTCAAACCAAAGGTCTATCTAGCCTGGTATCCTGTCTTCCCACAATGGCCAATGCCAGATGCCCCTGAGGGCATGAACAGAACAGGTAATCAAGTGATCTCCCTCTTGTCATCCATTTCCAGACCCTGAGAAACAGAGGCTGGGGGGGACACCATTCCTACCCATTCTGGCTAATAAGTAATGATGGACCTAACCTCCATGAATTTATCTAGTTATTTTGTGAACTCTGTTAAAGTGTTAGTCTTCACAACATCTTCTGGTTGACTTGTGCTGTGTGAAGAAAAACATCCTTTTGTTTGTTTTAAAGCTGCTACCTATTAATTTCATTTGGTGACCCCTAGTTCTTATGTTATGGGGACAGTAATTAACTTTTTCTTATTCTCTTTCTCCATACCTGTCATGATTTTATAGACCTGTATCATATCCCCCCTTATTCTCCTCTTTTCTAAGCTGAAAAGTCCTAGTTTTTTAATCTCTCTTCATATGATACTCATTCCAAGCCCCTAATCATTTTTGTTGCCCTTTTCTGACCCTTTTCCAATGCCAATATATCTTTCTTTGAGATGAGGCGACCACGTCTGTATGCCGTATGCAACATGTGGGCGTACCATGGATTTATATACAGGCAATAAAATATTTTCTGTCTTATTTTCTATTGCTTTTTAAATGATTCATAACATTGTTTGCTTTTTTTTTTTGACTGCTGCTGTACATTTAGTGGATGTTTTCAGAGAACTATCCACAATGACTCCAAGATCTCTCTCGAGTGGTTATAGCTAAATTAATCCACATCATTTTGTATGTATAGGTGGGATTATTTATTCTAACGAGCATTTATCAATATTAAAATTCATTTACCATTTTGTTGCCCAATCACTCAGATATCTCTAGTAGATTAGTAAGGCATGATTTCCCTTTACAGAAACCATGTTGACTTTTCCCCAACAAATTGTGTTCTTCTATGTGTCTGAAAATTCTATTCTTAACTATAATTCCAACTAATTTGCCCAGTACTGACGTTAGACTTACCAATCTGTAATTGCCAGGATCACCTCTAGAGCCTTTTTTAAACATTGGTGTCTCTGTCTTCCAGTCATTAGGTACAGAAGCTGATTTAAAGGATAAGTTACAAACCACGGTTAATATTTCTGCAGTTTCACATTTGAGTTCTTTCAGAACTCTTGGGTGAATGTCATCTGGTCCCAGTGACTTGTTACTGTTAAGTTTATCAATTTGTTCCAAAACCTCTTCTAATGACACCTCAATCTGGGACAGTTCCTCAGATTTGTCACCTAAAAAGAATGGCTCAGGTTTGGGAATCTCCCTAACATCCTCAGCCATGAAGACCGAAGCAAAGAATTAATTCAGTTTCTCCTCAATGACTTTATTGTCTTTGAGTGCACCTTTAGCATCTCGATCGTCCAGTGGCCCCACTGGTTGTTTAGCAGGCTTTCTGCTTCTATTTAAAAAACATTTTGCTATTACTTTTTGAATTTTTTGCTAGCTGTTCTTCAAACTCATTTTTGGCTTTCCTTGTTATATTTTTACACTTGATTGGACAGAGTTTATGCGCCTTTCTATTTTCCTCACTAGGATTTGACTTCCACTTTTTAAATGATGACTTTTTAATCTCTCACTGCTTCTTTTACTTGGTTGTAAAGCCACGGTGGCACTTCTTTGGTTCTCTTATTGTGTTTTTTGATTTGGGGTATTCATTTAAGTTGGGCCTACATTATGGTGTCTTTGAAAAGTCTCCATTTAGCTTGCTCATATTTTACTTTTGGTATTATACCTTTTAATTTCTGTTTAAATAACCTCCTCATTTTTGTGAAGTTCCCCGTCCTGAAACTAAATGCCACCATGTTGGGCCGCTGAGATATTTTTCCCATCACGGAGATGTTAAATTTTATTACATTATGGTCACTATTTCCAAGCGGTCCAGTTATATTTACCTCTTGGACCAAATTCTGTGCTACATTTAAGACTAAATCAAGAATTGCCTCTTCCCTTGTGGGTTCCAGAACCAGCTGCTCCAAGAATCAGGCATTTAAGGTATCAAGAAACTATTTCTCATCTGAGGTGACATGTACCCAGTCAATATGGGGATAGTTGAAATTTCTCACTATTGTTGAGTTTTTTAAAATTTTTATAACCTTTCTAATCTCTCTTAGCGATAGTGATTATGGAATGCTATCCTGGTCAGGTGGTCCGGTAATATATCCCTGCTACTATATTCTTATTATTAGAACATGGCATTACTACCCATTGAGATTCTGTGGAACATTTTGGTTCATTTAAGATTTTTACTTAATTTGATTCCACATTTTCTTTCACGTATAGTATTGCTCCCCCCACCAGCATGACATGTTCTGTCTTTCCAATACATATCTTGGTATGACTGTGTCCCATTCCACCAAGTTTCTATGATGCCTGTTGTATTAATGTCCTCCTTTATTACGAGGTACTCTAGTTCACCCATCTTATTATTTAGACTTCTAGCATTTGTTTGTAAGCACTTTAAAAAATTGTCACTATTTAGCTGTCTGCTATTTCTTGATGTGCTTGAATGGCTCTTTCATTTGACTGTCTGATCTTACACGTTTTACCATCTTCCATCCTCTCCTCCTTACTAGAACATAGAGAATCTCTATTAATAGTCTCTCCCCTAAGAGATGTCTCTGTCCAATCCATGTGCTCCTTCACACCCGTTGGCTTTCCCTCAGTCCTTAGGTTTTAAATTTCCCTACAACCTTTTTAATGTTAAGTGCCAGCAATCTGGTTCCATTTTGGTTTAGGTGGAGCCCATCCTTCCTGTATAGGTTCTACCTTTCCCAAAAGTTTCCTCAGTTCCTAATAAATCTAAACCCCTCCTCCCTACACCAGGGGCTCATCCACACATTGAGACCCTGCATTTCTTCCTCCCTACCTGGTCCTGCAGGTGGACCTGGAAGCATTTCAGAGAATGCTACTATTGAGAGCATGGATTTCAGTCTCTTTCCTTGCAGCCTAAATTTGGCCTCCTTGACCTTTCTTCTGCCCTTCCCTGTGTCATTGGTACTTACATATACCATGACCACTGGCTCCTCCCTAGCGTTACACATAAGTCTGTCTAGCTGTCTTGAAAGATCTGCAACCTTTGCACCAGGCAGGCAAGTCACCATACGGTTTTCCCGGTTATCACAAATCCAGCCGTCTACCTTTCTAATGATCGAATACCCCATTACTAACACTTGCCTTTTCCTAATGACTGGAGCTCCCTCCCCCAGAGATGTGTCCTCAGTGCAAGAGGATACCACAGCATCATCTGGAAGGAGGGTTCCAATAAAAGATCATTTCCCTTTGCTCCAGTTGACTGTTCTCCTTCCCTAAGCCTTTCACCCTCCTCAACAGCATAGGCGATGTCTTACTGGAGGTGGGACAGTTCTGCAGTGTCCTGGAAAATCTCCTCTACATACCTCTCTGCCTCCGTTAGCTCCTCCACTTCAGCCACCCTGGCCTCCAAAGCCCATACGTGGTCTCTGAGGGCCAAGAGCTCCTTGCACTGAATGCGCACATATACCACCTGTCCATAGGGCAGGTAATCATACATGCTAGATTGGGTGCAATAAACATGTTCTTACGGTAAATGGGAGAAATTACCCTTATACGGGGTAAATTGTTAATGCTTTATTCTGGCAACATCTGAATGTTTCTCAGACACATTATTAACTTGTCTACTCACTCTTACCAATAAGCTTGGAAAGAAAACACATGGTTCAAGTTCCCCTTAGTCACTTTTTCCTTCCCCTCAACTTCAAGCCAGGAAGTTTTTGAAATATACCATAAGGTGATGAGTGTGTCTCATACTCTTGGTGTAGATTAGCAGGTTTTGATTACTTGAGTTGGGTGAAATACTACTTCGTAGCACTTTACTAAAGAATAATGGGGTGCATCATAGAACCACTGTGAAGCAACTTTCAAAACTTTTTCCAAAACAGATGTGACAAACTACTTTTTCAAAATCTGCATGTAAAGATGACAGTCTCTCTACCTATCCATCCGCTTGTAGGCCAATGGATTTTATGTGGAGTATTTTGTATTCAGTCTATGTGGCGCAGCCCTACTGCTGCGGCAGTTCTGATCTGATACCCATAAAAGTGATGTCAGTTACTTGGGCAGTGGTAGATTTCTGGAAAAGGTCAAGAACTAAAGTTAGTCATGGAGACCTATGTTCTCACTACTACAGATGGGGGAGAAAGTGGTAGTGCAAGCCTTCCTTGCACAGCTCTTCTAGTATACATTGATCTGCTGTAAATCAACTACCTTTTAGAATGAAAGGAATTTGTCTCCCTGGTCTGTCCACATTGGATTTCTTGAGGAGATTAAGTGTGACAGTTGTGATGTGAACGCATGTTCACTGGTAACTAGACTAATAGTTTGTACGTACAATAAATGTGTGAACATCCATCAACTAGTAACATGATTCTTTTCTGAGTATGTCTGGGTGGATCCGACTGTAGGTGCACATGGGCCTCCTGTATGTAAGCACCAGACTCTTTTGAATCATGACATCTGCACCCTTTGGTTCTTAATGCTTTCATGCCAGTGCCTGAAGGGGGAAACAGCTGTGACCCTCCCTTAGTTCCCTCTTACCACCCACAGCAGCAAGGTAGAATGTAGCAAGTGTCCTCTATTCTTACTCGCTATTCTTCTGAAGGCTTCAGAACCTGCCTCAGACATTTGTGAAGAACTTTATCTCTTTCATCCATTTAAATGGGATTTTTCTATGGGGGGAAAAAACCTAATACTTAGGCAATCCCTACCCATATATTTCTCCATATAGAGGGGCAAGGACGTTTGCACCAGTCACGGGACCTCATGGTGGGCTCTAAGCCATCAGGATTCAAAAAATATGAATAGTAGATGCCTGTGTTGCTTAGGGGAGAGAGACATCCCAGACAAGTGCTCTGTTTGTCAGGTTTTATCTGTGAGGACTTACACATCTGGGGTTGCTTAGATCAGGTTGCATCTGCTAAAGACAAGAGACTTCTCAAACATGACCTGGACATCAGAGTGGTCAGTTCCCACTGCCCTCTGAAATTCCATAGTGCAGATACTATAAATAGCATGTCCATGATCCACAACACACAACAAAGCATCAGCTTAGTACCCCTGTCTTTGGAAGCCATCAAGTTCCAGACATGGGGCTTTTAATATAGAGTAACCATAATGACTCTTCATCTCCTGATAGTCAGCAGTAACCTGATAGATTTCCTGAACAGTCAATGACTAATCATGAGTGCTCCCTGCTGAGATCCATCATAGACACAATGTTCTTTTTTTTGGAGGATTGCTGAGACGACCTGTTTGCCACCAAAGAGAACACCTAGTGTAGTTTAGTTTTGCACCCAAGATCATTACTAAAAGTCTTTCTTCTGCAGTAGAACTCATCCTATGGCTTTTTGCTGACTCATCTGATCCCTAGAGTGACATCCAGAATCAAATGAGACAGAGCCATCTTTGATCCTTGTCATAGCTTCCTACTGGTCGAGGCAGTTTTAGACTTGTTACTGATATCCATTCACTTACTCTGGTCCCACGCAGCTAAGACCTGATTTCAGAAAACCCATAATCAGATACTTCATCCAGACCTACAGTCATGACATCTGACAACCTGGATGTTAGCTAGTTGAGTTCCTTAGACAGGGACTGTGCTTGGTAAGTCCAGGAAGATTTGTTTCAGAAATACTTGACAGAATGGAGAAGGTTCTCTATATTGATGATCCATCATAACCTGGATCCTTTGCAGGCTATGATGCTGAAGATTCTCAATTATTTGCTGCATCTTAAAGTGCCCTGGCTTTTTATTCAGCCCCAGTAACGTCTCCCTCACCCTGATCTCAGCTTGCCCTCTGCTTGTGCTGTCATGCTATGCTCATCTCTCACCCAAGAACACTGAAGTTCCTCAAGGATCTTGGTGCACTTACCCACCAGTCAGAGAACGTACTCTTGCTTGGGACCTTGACATTGTCCTCTTGCTACTCATCAAGCCACCCTTTCAGCATCTGTCACAATGATCCTCCTTTCATTTTACTCTGAAAATAGTCTTCTTAGTTACTGTTTCTTCAACTAGGTGAGTGAATGACCTCCAAGCATTTATGGCTGACTCTCCCGATGTGATGTGTCAGGAGGGCAAAGTGTTACTGAATCCTTTTCCTAAGTTCATGCCCAGTGTGATCTCAGAATTCCTTCTTAATCAATTTACCTGCCTGGGTTTTTTTCTCAGAACTCCACTCAACACCAGGGGAGAACTTACACATGTTGCAAGTCTCCAGAGTCATAATGTGCTCAGGGTGACTGAACTAAACTGCTCAGACTGTCTTTCCATTTTTTTCAGGTTAGAGGTGGTCATTCCAAAGGTCAAGCCATCTGTCACAGAGTCCATTGAAGTGGATAATGCCATGTAGCTCAGAGTATACTGCATTGGTGTACTGCTTTCACTGAATGTTAAGGCTTCAGAAACATCCTCCCCCTGCTTCAGAAACGTTCCAGTTTCTGAAATCTGCCAGGCTGCAATGTAGAGTAGTAACCTGTTGAATTTTGTCAAACATTATACAGTGGCTTAACTGCCAAGTCAGATGGCAAGTTTAGAAAAGCAGTTCTAGCAAATTATTGCTCAATAGATAAAGCTTGAAACACTTTATCCTCCCCATCCAGAGCGGATACCACTTCTGGTCATGGTGGGATTCACACTGGCATATACTTGAAGAAAAAAGAACTGTTACTTTCTCTCTACTAACGGTGATACATCCACATCTTGGTAGTCAGTCTGGATCCCATAGTGTGTACTCCATTGCTGCTCTTCATAGTTGGTTGTCATAGGCTTCACACCGTGAGGGAATGGAGGGAGGGTTGTGGCCCCTTCACCCTTATAGCCTCACGCAGGAGCATAAGGAAGCACAAGTATGTGAGTTGCATAGATAGGTGTGGCTAATCCAAAGATTCCAGGCTTCTGTGCATGAAAAGCTGGTGCTCCTAGAGCAGAGGGATACATGCTCACAGCCACCTCTCAAACATAGTTTCTGTAGGGTGACTTCTTTAATGTCCCCACTTCCAGACTCAAACCAAAAGTGAAAAGCTTCATCTCCCATGGCTAATCTCCTGTCCTGGGCCAAAGCATCCTTTCCACCAAAATTAGGTGTTTTGAGTAGTTAGATTGCAGTATGTGCACAAAATTGAGCTAATATTTTTAGTTGAGATACATAACTGCCAGGGATAGAAGTGGTTTTGCCTGCTGAATAAAAATGTTCCATCCTGTATGTGCTAGCTGAAGGTGCAGTGTAGTAGGGCTGAGAGGATGAAAGAGGAATGAAGATATTGGATCCCTGAATAGAATTTTCCCTTCCCCCATACCCTTCCTGGAGTAGGCTGCCAATTTTACTAATTTTTAGTAAAGTAGCTTAATAAAGCTTAAAAAAAAGCAGTAAATGCTGTCATTAGTCTAACCCAGTATTTATCTCTGTTCCCTCATTTTGCCTTGGTTCTATCTTTGAAACTGGCAAGCTGCTGTAATTACCACTTTCAAACAATTCCTACCCCCCAGTAGAACAGGTAAAAATAGTCTGGGAGATTACTTCCAAATTCCCTTATGTGGGAAGGGGACACACACACACGGCATCAGTCTTGATGCACCTTGAATTAGCTTTGGTTGTTAGCTCACTGTACTGTGACCTTTCTCAGATATGTGCGGCAGCGTCTCTTTCCTAGAGCAGATGAATGAGTAAATAGAAAAGTAGTGCTGTTACTATAGCAACCAGCATTGTGAAATAATAATGCTAACCTTTCTGCAGCTGGCCAGTTCTGAAGAGACCACTACCCACCCTGGACCTGTTCATTCAGGAGTCCTGACATTCAGCCCCTCCCTCGAACCTCTGGAAACAGGCCTGGGGTGGTGTGCTGAGGTTCAGGGAGGGTGTCCAAAAGCAGAACTGAACATCTGCCAGAAACAAGTCCTGTTCCAACCACTGGAAAACACTTTTTGATTCCTGACGTTGTAGAAGTTTAGAAATTAAGGTTTTAGTTTGTGTCCTTAGCTAAAGTTAGTATGTGATACGTGCCACGTCAAAGGTGAGTTTTTACAAAACCCGCAAGTCTTGCAGCTAAGTTCTTACCCCATTGCTTCATTACTAAAGACCTGCTAGTTCCCCTTATCTACTGAATAGTTCCTCTTATCAACTGTGCCTTACTGAGTTTCCTGAATCTGTGCATTTTGTCAGCATTCCATTATACAATCCTAGAGGTAAATTGCCATATAAGCCCTTGTATTTGGGGCAAGAGTTAGTTTGTAATGAGTGAGGCTGTACCTCTGTCACTTTGCATTCTCTCATATGGCCATAGAAATAAATCACTTCTGCCTGACCTGAATATGCAAATCAGACTGTGTGCTTATTCCACGACAACGTATTCCTAATATGACTCAACTTCCTGTTGACTCTCCTCAGTCTGAGTCTTGGGCCCAAGTGGGGAGGGTACATTTGCAGATGCTAGGGAGAGAAGTACAGAGCTGAGTTGGGGAAAGGAGGGATGCTCTAAAAGGAACAGGCTGGGCAGGAGAAAGAGGAGGGTTAATATGCCCAACAAGTGGAGGCTATAGTAAGAGCTGCAATGAAACAGCCCCTCAGCCCAAGCCCTGGGAGCCTGAATCAGTTGGCATGGGCCAGCTGGGTTTTAATTGCAGTGTGGACATACCCTTAAAGGAGCTAACTTAAACACTGGCTCAGTTAATTTTACTTGTTTACCCAGATCTGAATTCTAGTGCGTGTTTAGCAGATGGCCATGCTGTGTGCATCCCATACTTCCTTCACAGGCTAATAAAGAGGTAAGGATTCTGATATGTTTGCATGAAGCAACAAGGACGGGAAGGGCGAAAGCAGGTCCATCAAGCTGACCCAGCTTGAATGAAGGAGACGTTTTCATGTTACATGTCACAGGGAAACTGAGATTCAGTATAAAATCCCTGGGTTGCTTAAGTCCTTTTTAAAACCACCTTACTTTTAAGTCCCCATGAGAGTTTCTCTGCCCGCCCCACTTCATTGCCCCAAACGAGTGAGACCAGTGGGTAGGACTAGAAGTGAGGCCCAAACTCCTCTCACCATGGATATAATTTACTAGGGTCACATAAGAACTGGCCTGACAGCTGAAAGTAGGGATGATGTTAGGAGAAGATTGTTAACAGTCTGTTATTTTTAGCATGCTTACTAAAGGAGCTCACACATAGTAATGAAGCATTGCTGTTGCTGTTCCCATTTGAGCAGCAGATTGTAGCAGTGCTGCAGATGGGGAAACAGTTTGGCGGGGGCTTGAGTACTTGTCATCTGGCTCCTCTTATACCTTGCACAGCAAAATTATGTGTGTGTATTTTCCGGTGTTTGTGGGGTCCTGAACATGATGTACCAGACACCCTCTAGGGTTGAAAGAGGAATTAGATTCTCGTCCAGTCATTCGTTATCTACCTCATTGAGAGGCTAACCAAGGGAGACAATGGCTGTGTCTATGCATGGAGCTAAGGGTGTGATTCCTATCTCGTATGGACATACTTCTCCCAACTCTCATTGAGCTAGCCTGCTAAAAATAGAAGTAGTGTAGCCCCAGTAGCTCTGGCTCAGTAGTAATGGCACTGTCCTGGATCCCATTGGTATGGACGTGGGGCGGCTACCCCTTGCTGCTGCTACACTATTACAGGTTGGACCTCCCTGGTCCGGCCCCCCGGGAACAGGAGTTTGTCGGACGAGGTGAGATCAGTGCTCTCCTGCTGGCTGCACCACTCCTGAGCTCTTCTCCTTCAGGCTCCCTGCTGCTGGCCCCCCTAATGATGCCCAGCATGGCTCTTCATCCTGCTGCCCTCCTACAGCCCCAGGGTTCCCGGTGGGGACTTCTTGACTGCTGCTGGTCCCACTGCTGCAGGGTGTTCTCTGGAGTTCCTGCTGCTGTCCGTATGGCTGCGGGGGTTCTCTAGCTGGGACTGCCTGACCACCCTGCCCTGCTGCTAAGGCTGCCCTCCTATCACTGGGGATTCTGGCTGCCTGCCTCCAGCAGCCCTGCTTCAGCCGGGGGGTTCCCTGGCAGAGGCTGCCCAGTCATCTCAGTACTGCTGTCATTGGGGGTTTCTCAGGGTTCCTGACTGGGGTTGCCTGGCTGCAGGTAGCTCAGTTGTAGCCAGGGGTCACGACTGGGGCCACGACTCCGCAGCCATGTGGCCCTGCTAACGCCAAGGGTTCCCTGGCCTGGGTAGGAGCTCCCTGGCTGTCACCTGGCCCCGCTGGGGCTTCTGGGCCAGGGTGGGGGCAACCCAGATGCCATCTGGGCCAGCCAGGGCTCCCCAGCTCCTGCGTTGCTCTGGGGCTCTTTGGTCCAGCAACATCCCTGGCCCTGCCAGACCACAGGTGTTGCCGGACCAAAGAGTCCCAGATTTGGGAGGTTCAACCCGTATTTTTAGCACACTAGTTAGATGAGAGCAAGTGAGAGTGTGTTTGTGCAATCTTGGAATAATGTTCCTAGCTCCAAGTATGAGTGTAGCCAGTGAGTGCTAAGCAAGATGGTGGGTGTATACCGATGCATATTAGGGATGTTAAAATGTGATTAATCAAGTAAACATGTAACTGCTGAAAATTTCAGTGGTTATTCAGTGGGGGGAGGTGACTCCTTGGGAGCTGGTGTGTGTGGGGAAACGGCTTTTAAGTCGACTTCCTGTGTGTACCGGGAGCCTGAGTGCAGCTGTAAAGGCTCCTCTGTTAACCATGGATGTAGTTACACTTTCACATCCCTGGTAGATATATCACCATTAAGCCATGACAGGTGTCTTTTTCTCCTCCCCCTCCAAAAAATGCTGTTACTTTTTAAAGTAATATGCTTGTGCTGTTATATTGGGGGGATAGTGTAGTTCCCAGGGCTGCCCCTACTTGGGCTCCATGTTTCACGGCCAAGAAGCCCCAGTGAGTTTGAGGAGTTAGGAGCTGAATGCGTATGTCAGGAATAGGATGTTCAGTCGCAGAGCAACTGTGGAGGATGCTAAGGGTTTGAAGAAAGCTATTTCTGGCTGGTTGAGCTTTGGCTTGCTTTAAACAAATCCATTACCTCACTCTAAAAACAAGTATGTCATTCCAAAATCTTAGTTTTATAAATAAACTTATTGTGAGGAATAATGAACCTAGCAGTTGTGCTATCACTTGGTTTATTTCCTAGTGTAAAACTGAGAGTACAGTATCACTGTGTGCAAACAGACACAGTCCTAGATTTAGCAGTGTTCCCATTTGTTATGCTTACGGGTGTGACTTTGCACAGTGTTGTATTTTTATTAAAAGTCATGGACAGGGCGTGGGCAATAATAAACCATGAAAGTCCAGAGTCCCAATACCCAGGGCTAGAGCCCAAAGCCTCTCTGCCCAGGGTCAGAGCTGCACAGTCCCTGACTGAGACCAAGTTGTGGAGGTCTCATAAAATCATAGAATTTGTGACCTCTGTGATTGAGTTGTAGCCTTACTTGTGATTCATTTTTTGCTTAGTTGTCTGTAATTGGAACCTTTTTTCAGCCTCTTGAACAAGCCTTGCCTTGTGAAATCTTGTGAAAGCTTTGTGAAATCTTACTGAAAAATACGATCTCAGAACCGTGTGGCCTTAATTTCTTGTGTGGATGGTTTCTGTTCACTTCAGGCAAATCATTATTAGTGGGGAGCAGAAACTCTGAGGAAGAACATGGGAGAAGAAATACAGCAAAGTTAAAATATTTTAAAGCCAAAATGACATTGTGTCGAAGCAGCCACAAATACACTGCTGGCAACTGTTGATTTCTCCAGTTTTTCTGTTGATTTCTCCCGTTCAGAACCTGCATGAGTTAAGTCCACAAGGAGCTGACGGGCCCTCTTCAGCCCAGGGAGAGCAATGGACCCATGTGAAAGGTTGGCTGGCCTTTGAAGGGAATCAAGCTCAGCCAACTGATCCTTCTCAGCTGGGGATGAGTTGGACTTCCTTAATCACTGGACCCAACTGAGCAAGTGAGTGGGGGTTACAAAAAAGGCTGAGAGAGCTTAGTTGGTGAAATGAGTTTTGGGAGGGAGCGTACATCCTGGGATGGTCCCTGGTGGTAGATGGCAGCAGAGTTGAGGGACACTTCTAAAAGTGGGACTGAGACAGGGCCCTGGAGTTGAGAATCCTGACAAGGGGCAAGACCCCAGGGAGACAGCCTCTGAGTCTGTTCTGCAAAAGAACAGAGAAGTGGGAAGGAACCATGATGGATTAAAAGTTCAAGCTTGCAGGATGGTGGAGGAAAGTTGTTTTTGTTGTATTATGATTTGTTTCACTTTTGAGTTACTTAATGTAGATGTACAGCCACTAGCCACGGGCAGCTGGCCCATACCAACAGGCTCAAGCTCAAGTGGAGCTGTATCATCGCTTTGTAGACTTCCAGGCTTGGGTTGGCACCTGTGCTTTAGGGCCTTATGGGGTGGGAAAGTCCCAGAGCTATAGCTCCAGCCTGAGCCTGGAACTCAGCAAAGCAATGAAACAGCTCCACCACCCAAGCCTTTTCTTTGCTGTGTAGACATACCCTACGGGACTCCAGAGAGAAGCTGTAGGAACCTTTTTTGGGTCTGGGGCCACTGAACCAAAAATCAGTCAGGGGCTGCACGCAAGTGATGTGGCCCCCAACTGAGAAGGAGAAAAGACACTCTCCACATTCTCCTCCCACACCAGGGCCTATGGGGGCTTAGCCTCGTAGATTTTGTGCTCCAACCCCACGGCAGAGCCGTGGGGGGGCTGGAATGCCAGTGTGGGCTCCCCAATGCTGGGGGGAACCTGAGCCTCGGGGGCCAGATCCAGGCAAGCCAGGGGCTGCATCCACTCCCCAGGCTTGAGGTTCCTCATCCCTGCTGTAAAGCCACGGCTCTGACAGGAGAGTGGAGTGGAAGAGGAGCCTGAAAGGACAGTAAGACGACATATGGCTGATCAGTGCGTCCTGAGACATGTCCATGTGGGTTATTGAAATCCTGGAAGATGGGAGAAATGTAAGTGACCTTGCCGAGTTAAAAGACAAAGTGGACCATCTATAGGCATGCACAGCTGTTGATGGGGCATTAGACAAGGAGAGCTTAGGATGCCAGCCATGAAGGGATGCACCAACAGCGAGTGCATTTTTCGACAACTTGTCTGAGGGAAAATGGAGTGGTGATGTAGGTCTGTGGCAACAATGGAAGGGAGCTTTTCTTCCACAGGAGGCAATGCTAAAGTACACAGGTAGCTTGTTATGTAATTTGCAGCATTCTTTCTTGTTGAAAAGGCAGTTGCAAAAGGCTATTGCCAATGAATAGAAACAGCATTACAATGGCAAATTCACTTCAAGGAAAACGGCAGTGTAACACAGCAATTCAAACCACTACAGCAAGCCTGTCAACCTCACAACATTGCTGACAACTCTTATTTTCCCCTGGCTTGTTCCTTGCTCTATCCAGACTCTCTAAATCCCATTGCTCCTCCCTTCCCCCAAATATCATTAAAATCTGGCCTTCGCATTCTGCCTTCTTTTGCTAACGCATTGCTGCAAGATATGGCCATTGTCTGACTGTTGTAACTGTAGGTAAAATGCTGCTGTATTGTAGTTTTCCTCTAATTCCTTCACTGGCTTCCAGTCTCAGTGCATCAAATTCAAATACTTCCTCTTCGCCTTGTAGATTCTTTCTCACCTACACGTCTGCTCATGTTTCTTAAGCCCCCCCCTTCTTTCCACATGCCCCTCTTCTACACTCTTCTAGTTCTCAGCTTCGTGCCTTCTTATGCACCTTATGCCTGAAATGCTTTCCCAGTTCCTGTGTATAACTCCTTCCCTGCAGTACTCTTGGCAAATTGCAGCACAGTAAATCACCTCACAGCGCTGTAACTCCCGAGGTGTCCACATTGACAAGGCACTTAGTCCGAACTAGCTCCGCAGTTGTGATTATTCCTCTTTACTCGGCTCTGGTGAGGCCACATCTGAAGTATTGTGTCCAGTTCTGGGCCCCCGATTACAGGAAGGATGTGGATGCATTGGAGAGGGTCCAGTGGAGGGCAACCAAAATGATTAGGGGGCTGGAGCATATTACCTACGAGGAGAGGCTGAGGGAGTTGGGTCTATTTAGTCTGCAGAAGAGAAGAGTGAGGAGGGATTTGATAGCAGCCTTCAACTTCCTGAAGGGAGGTTCCAAAGAGGCTGGAGAGAGGCTGTTCACGGTAGTGATGGATGGCAGAACAAGGAGCAATGGTCTCAAGTTGCGGTGGGAGAGGTCCAGGTTGGATATTAAGAAAAACTATTTCACTAGGAGTGTGGTGAAGCTCTGGAATGGGTTACCTAGGGAAGTAGTGGAGTCTCCATCCCTAGAGGTGTTTGTCTCGGCTTGACAAAGCCCTGGCTGGGTTGATTTAATTGGGATTGGTCCTGCCTTGGGCAGGGGGCTGGACTTGATGGCCTTCTAAGGTCTCTTCCAGTTCTGTGGTTCTATGATTCTATTCTGCGCCCTAGGTAGACCGCCTCCGTGAGAAGTATAGAGCGTGCTGTGCTCTGGCTATAGCACTGGGGTACCAGTGTGGATGCCGGGAGGTACTGCAGCACAGTGACAGGCCTCCAGTACCTGTCCCACAACACCTACTATCAGTTTGAACTCTGCTGCCCTCCTTTCAGGTGGCCAACCCTCAGACCTGCCCTTTGCATTCCTTTAGAATTTTGAAAGTCCTCTTCCTGTTTGCTCGGGGATGTGTGGTGTGGTGTCAGCCCATCTTTCCAGGGGACCATGCCTGCTCCATGCACCAGGGGAGATCCCCCTACTTAGAGCCATGCCCAGGTGCTGGTCCTCATCAGCGTTTGGGGAGAGGAGGCTGTTCAGTCCCGGATGCACACCAGCCATAGGAATTATGATACATAGAGGCAGATCTTGAGATGCATGACTGAAAGGGGGTAGGTCAGGGATGCACTGCAATGCAGGGTCAAAGGGAAGGAGCGACAAAGCGCCGACCACTGGGTGTGTGAGAGGCAAACCACCAGTCCAGTGCTGTGGCTTCTCTACAAAGAGCTGGATGAAAAACTTGGGGCGACCTTACTGCCACTCCAAGATCCCCCTGTATACATCAGGGACCATCTCAGAATGAATCGAGCCAGGAAGAGGAAATCCTGGAGGAGGGTGCTAAGGGGGAAGACAGCCTGGTGTCCATAGATCCATGCAGTCAGGACCTATTTTTTAACCAGAGGAGGCTAGCCAATCACAGCAGTCAGAGCTTGGGGACGCACAAAGAGCAGAGTAAGTGGCTTTGACTTCTGCTGAAGCGAGTGGTTGGGGGCAAGAGGGTTGCAGAATGCAGGCTTGGGGCTGTGTGGTGCTAGTACCGACCCAGGGCTAGTCAGATGCAGAAGAGGGTATTGATGGACTCTCTCATTTCACGGTAATCGGCCTCACAGATCTCATCAAAAGTGTCATGGAGACGCTGGGCTATTTGCCTCTGCAGGTTCTCTGAAAGAGCTGCTGTGTTCACTGTCCCATTAATGGTAACATCCCCTTGCCACTCTGCCGTAAGGGGAGGGGGCATAGCTGCACACAGGCAAGCCGTGTAAGGGCCAGGACAGAAGCCGCAGTCTCGCAAAAGACCCTCCCTTGTTTCCCTTCTCATCCTTAGCAGTGAAGTATTTTCCAGGATTATGACAGCCTGTGAAAAATGTGTGGATATTAGTGATTATAAGGCCCTCTCCCTCTCTGCAGTGCTGTCTCTCTCCAAGACACACTTGCCCAGGCTACAATAAGGCCTTGCTCCAATGATATCCCCTGCCCCAGTGGTTAACTCACCATTTTGAGGATCTTGTATCTTATGTGTGTTTGCCCTGGGACAGCCAGTCAGTGATAGGCATGTGAACAGTGCTTGTGTTTAAAGTGCAGAGCCATCCTGTACGTAGGATGGTCCAGGGCAGCTGCCCCACACTTTGGGGAGCCCCGTGGCAGATACTTCAACCGTCCTATAGATGGGACCTATGGGGCTTAGGGCAAACTGGGGGATTACCAGGTGTGGGGTGGCAGCAGGAGTCAGGTTTTCATCCCCCCCCCCCCAATACACACACACTCAGCACAGAGGCAGGAGGTGGAGCAACGTAGCAGCCTGCTCTGCTGTATCCTCTCCCAGCCCGCTGTGCTCCATCTCTCAGTGGCAGTAGGACACGGAACACTCCATCTCCAGGGCACTTCAGTTCCCACTGCTGCCGCAATGAGGTGGAGCACAGCAAGCCAGGAGAGGGCAGCAGGGTGGAACAGAGTTGCTTTGGCTCCTGCCGCCACAATGTGTGCGGGGTGGGTAACCCCCTGCTGCTGCCCTGTGCCAGCCCCCACTCCCAGTAGTCCCCTAGATCACTTAGCTCTGGGGGGGAGGGCTGGGAATTGGGGGAAGAGGTGGAGCAGGAGTGGGACCTTCAGAAAGGATTGGCCCCTTACTTCCCCCGTTTAAGTATCCAGTTTCTTTGTGCTCTGTCTAGTGTTATCTATGGTACCTTTATGAAATGTGACATTTTGGCTTCCCGGATTTAACCTTGAGAGCCCTGCCAATGTTCCCTCTAATCTTTTCCATCCATGTGCAGAATAAATTTTTATTTGCACTAAGGCATGTGAAATTGTGCACCACCAGTAGAATCCAAAAAAACTACCGTGAGCCCTCTGCTAATTGGTTGGATGGTATCTGAATCTCTCCTGAGAGGCCGCACAAGCTAGAACACTCATCCCAGCTTTCCTTGATAGCCCCAGCTGTGCACAGCAAGGAAGCACCCTCAGAGAAGTAAAGATGATTTGAGGTGCAAGGTTATGCTACAGGCCTTATTGGAAAATCCTGGGAGCTGGGCGAGCATGAGCCTACCCACTTCTAAAGGCCTCTCCCCCAGCCTTGCAGGAGGAACCACTGGACCCAGGCTCCAAGTAAATCTGGGCGATAACTAATGACAAACAGGTTCAGAGGTGCAGGTCAGAAAGTCAAAACAAGGGAACCAGAGGGGCACACAGAGCCAAGAACCCCAGTCAGTGCCCACTGCTCCTTGAAGCTGTCTAGGGAGCCAGCCGACACAGCCCTGAGCAACTCTGCCCAAATGCGTGAGATCAGGGAGGAGTGGAAATAGGCCCCACAGTCGCAGAGCACTTCTGCAGTCAGCATCCTCCTCCTGGCCAGGCTACAGGCTGCTGCTGGAAAAAAAAGAACCGAAGGAATAGAGAGAGGGTCACTGAGAGGAAGGAGCGGAAGGAGAATGCCGAGTGCTGGAATGAAGCCACGGAGCGGCTTTTCAGTATTATGGGGCACCAAGATGACACTCTGCTAGCACTGCAGATGGCCAGCTCTGTGAATGCCACCCCCCGCTAGCTGGTATCCTAAAACTGCTTTCCATGCACCCCCTTTCACCGCCAGCACACTTTGGCCACCATCTTTTCCCCAGTCAGCACCTGCTGCACTCCACACCTACGCCTTCACCTTCCAGGCCTGCAGACTCCCAAAGGCACCCAGTGCACTCCTCCCCTCCTCCCTGTGCAGTTTAGCCCTGCTCAGCTACATCACCCTTTGCACAGCACATCAGACAGCACAACTGCATATAATACCTGGACATACACAAATCTCTAAACATCCTCTTCCTCCTCTCCATCTCCTCATAAACTGCAGATGTGTCGTTCTCCGTGTGTGTTCTACGTTTGGTTTTTTTTCATAAATGAAATTTGTGGGTTTGGAAGTTTTCTTTATTTCAGTCCATGAAAACAAGCATGCACTCCTCAGCAAAGCAACAGGCACTATTGTACTCGGTGCATCATAGCGACCAATCAAAGTCCCCCACTAGCATTGCAGCCACTGCATTTCCTGGCTTGGCAACAAGTAGTACTGGCTTTTGGCAGCAAATTGCTGCCTCCAGGCTTACCTAATCCTTGTGTCCCCAAGCTGTGCTCCTCTAAGCCCCGGTCTACACTAGACCCCTTTCAAAACTCCCCTTATTTAGAAATAACAAGTGGAGCATCCACATTACCAAGCCTGTTATTTTGAAATAAGGGGCTGGTTATTTTGAAATAATAACTCTTTCTTTCCATGAGGAATAACGCTTAGTTCGAAATAGTGGCAGTGTGGATGCTCCACTGCTGCTATTTCAAAATAACTACTCCCCAGAGTCATTCAGAGTAATTACTCCCCAGTGCTTCCTGGGGCTCTAAGTTTGAGGTAGCACATCCACTTTAATGGAGCTGCCTCGGACTAATTTCAAAGCTTCCCTGTAGTGTGAATACGCTATTTTGAAATAGTTATTTCGGGAGTTGTTATTTTGAAATAAGTTATTTTGAAATAATTTCCTAGAGTAGACATGCTCTGATAGCCCTGGTCTGACTGTTCAAAGTCTCCAGATGCTGAGCCTCAGTGATTCAGCCCTGAGTGAAGCTTTCACCTCTCCCTTCACAAAGATTATGGAGGGTAGAACATGTGTCTGTAAACATAAGGATGTCGTGGCCGGGTCCAGCTTCCACTACAAACAATGCTGGTGGGCTTTTAAACAGCCAAAAACACACTCCACGGTTGTTCTGCACCTGCTGAACCTGTTACTGAGCTGCTCCTTACTGCTGCCAAGGCTCCCAGTGTATGGCTTCATCAGCCATGGCATCAAGGGGTAGTCAGGGTCTCCCAGGATCACAGTGGGCATTTTGCCTTCCCCCACGGTGACCTTCTGGTCCAAGAAGAAACTCCCCACTTGCACCTTCCTGAACAGGTCAGTGTTCCAAAAGACGCGAGCGTTTTGCACCTTTCCGAACCAGCCTGCTTTAATGTCCGTGAAATGCCCCCGGTGATCCACAAGCACCTGCAGAACCATGGAGAAATACCCCTTGCAGTTAATGTACTCGGCGGCTAGGCGGTCTGGTGCCAGGATTGGAATATGCATGCCATCTATTGCCCCACCACAGTTAGAGAAGCTCATCTGGGCAAACCCATCCAGAATTTCATGGATATTGTCCAGAGTCATAGTCTTTTGGAGCAGGATGCGATTGATGGCCCTGCACACTTTATCAGCACAGGTCCGAGGGTCAATTTTCCCACTCCAAACTGATTGGTGACCAATTGGTAGTGGTCTGGAGTAGCCAGCTTCCACAGTGCAATCACCACACACTCCTCCACCATCAGGGCAGCTCCCATTTGTGTGTCCTAGTGCAAACTCAGCACACAGTCCCATGGAAGTGGCCTTCCTCGTCCGACAGTTCTGCAGCCACTGCTTGTCACCCCTGACTCTCATGACGATGTAATCCCACCACTCAGTGCTTGTTTCCTGAACCCAAAAGTGGTGTTCCACTGTGGTCGTCACTCCATGAATGCCACAAGAAATCTTGTGTCATAGGCACAATGCATGGCAAGCTCAGTATCCAACTCATCATTGCTTTGCAGCTTAAGGAATAACTACTGCCATTTGTGACATGTAAGTGAAATCCACCAGCATTTTCTTCAACAGTTCAGGAGCCATTCCCGCAGACAGAGGAGGCAGAGCGTGCAGCACAAAAGCCATTGAAAGATGGTGCCAAATGCAGACGGAAGCACAGAGATTGCTGGGATGCAAACCAATGCAAAACTAAGCACTGGGACAGGACCCAGGATGCCCCATGACAACCATGCCCCCCATCCATCTTCTCACGAGCCTCAGCAGCCAAAAGGGAAGCGATGCTCTTTGGGATAGCTGGCCAGACTGCACCACTCTGAATGCCGCTGCTACTGCTTTGGCAGCTGACGGTTTGGACACACAACAGCAGTTCCACTACTAATGCTCTGTGAGCGGCGCTTTAACTGATAGCGCTTTACATCTGCCAGGGTAGACAAAGCCTGAAACCCACTTTTAAATGAAGCCTTCCTATGTTATGCCCATGGCTGATGTTCCTGATTGTCATGCATCTGAACAGTGTATTTCTGAGTTAGACTTTTAGCCTCTTCAGTGCAAGCAGATGGTTTTGTACTTATTTTGAAAACAGCTGTGGTAGACACACTTATCATCTAATAATAATTGCAACAAGTAAAATGTAAATTTCTTCTGAGTGTCAGTTATAAAATAAATGCTAAAGGAAATGTATACTTTTAGTAGACTGATTATGTAAGGACCCAGGAAATGGTGCATTTTGATGGATTAATTATGTAAGCTAGGAAAAGCTCCATGAGAAGCTGTTGAGTTCTGCAAAGTCACTGAAGGCAAAAGAACAATATAATATTAAAGATTAATAAAAAATATTTATTATCTGATTTTTTAAAAATAGATTTTAACTAGTTCTATACAAATTAATATTGTAAAAATCTTTTGGATTATATCGGACTGTCCCAAAAGCAGGAGATAGGAGAATGGTAATAAGGGAAGGAAGAATTATCTTTTTGGGACTTGCAAATGCCAGTCTGAGGATAGCCCCTAAAATGCTGGCGGGAGATGGAATGTGTGATAGTTTTGAATCTAGTGTAGGACACTGATTCTCTATGCTGAGTGCATTGATCTGTACTTCGCTTCTTTCAGGCAGCACTAGAAGAAAAATAGCATTTCCCCTACATATATGAAGGGGGAAGATGGTCCTCTGTCTGTCCCTTCTGTTTCTGGGGTGGGGGAAATAAGGACAGAGGGCTCTGGGATGGGACATGAGAATGCACATTTAGAATCCCTTAGGATGGGAACAGTCTGTTCTGTGCAGAGGCAAATGGAGTGAGGTGGTGAAGGACAGGCTCTTAGACCTGCCAGCTGCCAATTATGGATTAGAGTCCAGCTGCTGTAGACAATGCCTATATGGTACAGAAAAGCTTTGCAAATACAAAAAGTAAGATGAAATGGTCAGTTCTGCTGTTTCGAGACATCCCATTAGTATCAGTGCAATAGCTGTTCCCAGCAGAGGCTCCTGGCAATCAGCTGGAATCGTGTTCTATATTTTTGTTGCATAGTTTTGATTATATACAAAAGCCCCCTGTTGTGAAAGCTTAAGAAGAAACCTGACATCTTCTAAACTAGCCTGCTGCTCATGATCAAATTAAAGTTAAAACGATCCAATACAGGGTAATAATGCCACTGTGCTTGTGCCTACAGGCTAATACAGTGCATGCTATTGGCTGAAGCTTGGGACATGTACTAAAGTATCCAAGTTAGCCAGTCTACCCTTTCCGAGTGGCTCCCAATTAATGAATCTGAAACCTTTCATGGACCTAATGGCCCTAAGTAATTTGCAATGAGGGATTTACTCCTTCTCCAAATAAGCCTGACATCTCCTCCTCTATGGAAAGGGGGTTACAGTGGGTAAAGCAGGGGTTCTAGTGCTCGGAAACAAACTTTGTTTCTGCATTTGGGTCTTTTTTATTTATGGTGGTGCCTATTGTGCATTAGGCATGTGCCAGAAGGATTAAAAGAAATGGATCCCAGTCCCTAGAAGCTTACAGTCTAGACCACAGCTGAGATCAGATCAGTCTGGAGTAAACCATATTACTTAACTCAGTCCCCTCTTGCTTGCTGTTTCTATTATGGCAGCAGTGACTATGCCTCAGCATATGAACTTTCTCTCTCTAGTTTGGGGTGTGGCATTTGTGCCCTCCAGTCTTCCTCCTCTTTCTCGAACTCTTCTTCATCTGGTCCCCGAATCTTGACGTGCTCTTTCTCTCCTTGCTCACTAGACCGGTATCCGGGGAGAGAAAGAGAGGTTACCTGGTATTCACTAACTCTCATTTGGAATATTTTTCAGTGCTGTCACAGAGGTGGCTCCACAGGCCACTGGGAAGTGTTCTCTGGACTTCAGTTTAAGAACCACTGGCCCACACAGCTTCTGCCATTTCCTACAGCACTTGCAGGGAGAGGCAATGACTGGAGTATCTGTGAACTCTCAAAAGGGGCAGGGACTCTATCCTCATTGTGGAGTGAAGAGAAACCCACCCAGTGTGAGCAGTGAGGATGACTCAGACCCACAAGAACAGAAATTGTAGAGACTGGGGAGAAATAAGGGAACCAATCTGGACTTCAGATACCCACAAGTGGTCCCTGATGGGTTCCTTGGGCTTGTTAGCTCCGTCCAACCCCCTATATAGTGCTTATGGGTCATCATACACCAGTGATCACAAAGAGGCCCATAAGAGCAGAACCAGTATGGTAAATGAGAACTGAAAGGTAAACTACAGTGGCAAAGATGGGACTGCATAGTGTCTTCTCCTCTCCTGGGTTAAATCTTTCACCTTTGCCATAGATAAAACCTGTGCCTCATCAGCCAGTTTTCCACATCATTATCCCTCTCTACCCACCCTCCATACATCCATGCTGCAGAGAGGAGATGAAAGCATATTCTACCTCTCACCAAGCCCCTCACATATCCCACCTACTCTTCCGGGAAAAGGCACTCACGTCATCTCATACTCCTTGTCCTGGCTGCCCTGGCAGCAGCAACAATAGGCCAAAATCCCGATGATGATTATTGCAGCAACTACACCACCAATGACACCAGCATAGAGGGCAATGTTCATAGATGCTGTGGAAGGAAAGAGCAACACAGTCACATCAGAGTTGACAAAACAAACCTGCATGCACTGAGAATGACTTCAAATCGGATCAGAGTCACACCCATTAGAGAACAACCCCCCACCTCCCTTCTTGGGGTGCCAGCCACATAATGATAGATCTGGACATCCTTTTAGTTGCAGCAACTGTTCTTGAATCTGTGCTGATCCAGTGGATAGCAAGGACAGGTCTGCAAGGCTGATTGATTCAGTCAGAGATGGAGCCAGACCTGTGGGATCTGAACACTCCCATACTCCTGATCAAGTTCAGATCTTAACCTTGTGGTTCATGCCCATATATAATTAGATACAGATTTAATATTACTCACTATTACAGACAGGTCTAAATGTGAGCACCTCAAGCAGGGCAGTGGAGTTTGTTTTAAAGAGATGAAAGAGGCCAGTTCTTAGAACTGAGTGGGGCGGTGGATACACTTAGTGGCACTCCAGTGGCTCTCCCATTAAGTCCCTCAACTACATTTAGGGTACATCTAGACTACAGAGATTTTCTGGGATACCAGAGGTATCCCGGAAAAGCTCTGCCACATCCAAGGAACGCATCTGCTTTTCCGAAACAAATGTTGGAAAAGTGGATGTGTTTTGTCGGCATCCCTGTAAACCTCGTTTTATGAGGAAGAAGGGATGTTCCAAAAGAGGGTTTTTTCCCCAACATTTGGCCCCATGTAGACAGGCCAAATGTTGGAAAAGCCTCTTTCGGAAAAAAAGCTGAAAAAGATACGCAAATTGCGGTTTGGAATTTGCGTATCTTTTTCCAACTTTTCTTTGTAGTGTAGACATAGGCTTAGTCTATGAATACATTCCCTCCACCCTTCGCAAGCAGTCAGTAGCATCTTACGAGGTACAATGGAGACTGTCATGTTGCAGAACTCCTGTCCAGCAGTGTTGGTGGCAGTGCAAATGTAAAAGCCAGAGGTGTCTGCGGAGACGTTCTTCAGAGTTATCTGTTGTCCTGGTGCAAAATACAAATCCCCAAAATAAAATAATTTTAGAAGATTAGATCAAGGAAGGGACTAGGGCAAGGAGCCCTTCACATCTAAATTACCCCTTCAAATTCAGCCCCCATTGGGAATGACCAAAAGTTGTTGCAGTTTTTGGCTGGTTTTGTGACTTGTGTGAGATTAGATTAGGCTCCATGTGGTTCTCAGTGGGAGAAGGCCAAATAGAAATGTGCTCTTTGGTACTAGCAATATATTTAATTTTCAGCTGTTTAGCTGCAGTTGTGGGTGTGGTTATGGGCAAGTAAATGTTCAGCAAAGGTTTGTCTTGCTCTTTCGTATATGGCCAGCAACCTTGTATGCTGTGTCACAAAAGATGTCACTGTCAGGAGGAGTATGGCAGCTCAGAGCAGCTGGCTCAGAGAAACGGTCATTTGAAGAGCTAACACCCCTGTCTGGTAGCAGGTCTTTCAACCCACTAGCTTTCAGGATGTCATAATGTCATAATTATCTGCCAGTAGAGGGAACTAATAGGAAGTTATAGTCAGGTAGGGTTAGGCAAAGGCAGTTCACACTGTATAATCAATCCATGGGGAGCAATCATATATTTATCAGAACTGCTACGAGGCTGCACATTCCCTACTCTGAGCTAGTGGAGCTCAGAACTATAGAGTTTATCATTTCCTCTGTATACATTTAGTTTTATTCAAGTTGCTTTCCTTCTTACCCGTAACTGGCACATCAAGTTTTTTACCAGTGGCCCCTGTCAGCCATCTGTCGGAAAAGGTCCAGCTCACTGTTTTTAAAGTGGGCTTGATCAATATTTTTAAGCACATCATCTGGCACCACACTTTCCCATGCGTGTTTTTTTCACAGAATCATAGATTCTAGGCCAAAATGGACATTTATTCTGACTTCCTGTGTAACATACGCCATAGAATATTCCCAACATAATTCCTAGAGCAGATCTTATCAAAAACATCCTGTCTTAATTTAAAAATTGTCAGTGATGGAGACTTCACCATGACCATTAGTAATTTGTTCCCATGATTAAATTATTCTAAACATTAAATTCAGACTGGAAATAAGGTAAATTTTTGCCTAGCTTCCAATTCCAGGCATTGGATTGTGTTATACCTTTCTCTGCTAGATTGAAGAGCCTATGAATAAATATTTTGTTCTCTATGTAGGTACTTGTAGACTGTTATCAAGTTACCCTTTTACCTTCTCTTTGTTAAGCTAAATAAACAGGCTCAAAGAGCTCAGTCACTATTTGTTTTCTATCTCATGTCTTGTCTCTGAACTCTTTCCAGTGTATCAACATCCTTCTTCAGAACTTGGCACCAGAATTGGATACCATATTCCAACAGCAGTTGCACCAGTGGGAAACAAAGGCAAAATAACCTCTCTCTTCTTATTTGAGATTTGCTGTTTATACATTCAAGGATTGCATTAGCCCATTTGGCCGTAACATCATACCGGGAGCTTACTTTTAGCTGATTATCCACCAGGAACCCCAAAGCTTTTTTAGTCCCTGCTTCCCAGGATAGAGTCCCTCATCCTGTCAGTCTGCCTTACATTCTTTTATCCTAAATGTATACATTTACACTTAGCCATATTAAAATTCGTATTGATTGCTTGCACAAAATCCTGATCATTCTGAATTAGCTACCTCTCCTCTTGGTTATTTATCTTGCCTGTCCAACTTTTATATCATCTGCAAACTTTACAAGTGATGATTTTTTTTTCTCCCCAGCCCTTTTCACAGTCTCCCTTTTTAGGCTGCCATTTTTGGGGCATCACTATGTTTACTGTTTTCAACACTACACAGCAGTGCTGGGCTGTAACCTCCAAAATGAAGAGAGAAGAGAATAATTTTCCTATGAGTAAGACCCTTTATTCCAGTTTTTACTAATAATCTTTTTCTAACCTTAAAATTTGTGGCTTTTGCAAAAGCCATTATTTGGTTTTTACCCTTTTTTACCCAGTTTTAGAAGTGCCAAAACAATTAATAAGAATCTAATAACATTAAGCTATTTATGGCTTAAGACAGGCTACGTCTAGACTACAAGCCTCTTTCGAAAGAGAGCGTCTAGACTACAAGCAGATTTTTCGAAAAAACAAGCTGCTATTTCGAAAGAGAGTCTAGATGCTCTTTCAAAAATGCACAGTTTGCATTCAATAGCGCCTTTTTTTTTGAAAGAGTACTTTTGAAAAAAGGCGTTATTCCTCATAAAATGAGGTTTGCCGTGATCGAAAAAACTGCCGCATTCTTTCGATTTTCTTTTGAAAGAATACGGCTGCAGTCTAGACGCAGGTGAAGTTTTTTCGAAAAAAGGCTACTTTTTTTTCCCCCGAAAAAACCCTGTAGTCTAGACACACCCTAAATGTATAGTTGTTACAGTGTTGCACATACCGCAGTAGCAAAAAGATGCACCCAATCTTGTGTAAAGATGCAACATAATTTAATGGTTAGATCAACCCTGGCCCATTGATGGGGGTGGGGAGGGCAAAGGGGGCAGTTTCCCCAGGGCTTCTGGCTGCCATGACCACAGAAGTATTAGCAGCCAGGGCCCCAGGCCCTTTAAATTACTGCCAGAGTGCTGCATGATGGACAGAGGCTTCTCCAGCAGCAGCCCCTGTCTGTGAGGGGTCCCAGCCTCTGTCTGGGGGGGAGCTGAGACCCCCCCCCATGGGACAGGGACACTGCCATGAAGCAGCGTCTATCTGCAAGAGCATGGACCTGCCATGGGCAGAGGCTGCTTTGCGGCAGCAGCCCTTATCTGCGGTGAGGGGTCCCAGCTCCTGCTACTGGTGGAGCAGCCTCTGTCTGCAGCAGGCCCGGGCTTGCTCCGCATCCCATAGAGCAGAGGCTGCTTTGTGGCAGCCTCCCCTGGCCCCGCTCTTATGCTATAGTGGGGCAGGCAGAAATGTGAAACCAGTGCTGGGGTGTAGGACTGGCTTTTAAGCTAGCTCCCCCCAGCTCCTGCTCTCCCCTCCCCCCCCATTGCTGCCTCTGTATCCGAGGCAGCAAGGAGGGGGAAATGTGAGTAGTCTAGAAGATTAACCGATAAGCCTAGGCTTTATTGGTTAATTGTATACTTGACTACTTGCTTACATCCCCATTTAGAACATAATTTGTTGAATGTTTACCCCAAAATTACCTAAAATACTGAATTTAATTTTACACAGATTTTTACCTGTTTGATTTTTTATAATAAACACTGATATATTCCTAAGAAAATTCAAACATTTGTGAATAAATAGCCTGCCCTATGAGCCAAGTTGGAAAGGTGAAGAGCAGATGAGCAAAACGGGAATTGTCCCACCACTGTCAGAATGGATGGTTTCCAAAGAAATTCGGCACACCCTGGCCCATTGTTCCAACACAAGCATTCCAGCAGCTCTCACATATGGCTACCCTGACAGCCGTATTCCTTTTACAGCCTCCTGCTGTCAGCTCTAAATCACAAAGGGAGAAATTCTTTCTGCACCTGTAATAGACAGCCTTTCTCTGAAAATCGGTATCAAATGCAAGGAGACAAGAACAAACTCCTGCCGCAGGAAAGGCGAATAATGAAGGCAGTAGTGTGCAGCGTGGTTCTTTTCTCTTTAAAAATGCATTGTGATAGCAAAGACAAAAGCTGCTGTGTCTGAGGCAGGGGCACCACCCAGTGGTCAGTCAAGTGAACAAGAGATTCTCTGTGGATTTCCTCCTTGGCATTAACCCGGGCAGGTTTGAGAGAGAGAGCGCCCCACCCAGTTAGGACCATCCTCAGCTCATCTCTGCACCTGCGCCAAGGCACCTGATCTGAAACAATGAATGGCGGGTTGAAACACAGAGCCACTCAATTGTGGAGCTGGTCAAGAAACACATGGCAGCATCTGGTAACCACACCTAAGGGCCTGTTATATAGTACTACTTCTTGCTGATTGACTGCATGGCATAGATGGCTGCACCCCCATCTCCTTTAGAGACAGCCATCCTGGCTCCCCACTCCTCAGGAGCTTCCCCACTCCCTTTGTTCTGATGCTATTTTAAAATAAAAAGTGACTGTTGTGAGAGACAGTTACTGTCCTGACAGCCTCCATCCCACCCGCTCTCAGCCCTGAGCTTAGCAGTTACCTCTATGGTGGAAGAGTTCAGCCTCCATGAACAGTTTGTTCCCTGGCTGTGGGTGACAATACAGGGCCTATTAGAATCAGTTGAGGCAGGGTATAGATACGTCAACTAAGAGAAATTGCCAGGTGTGAAATTTTTTGCTGGTTACAAATGGTCATTGGAAATTAATTACTTTCAGCTGGCTCTTAGCTAGGCTTGAATCAGTGACCTAGAGATGAAAATCACTGCCCATCACTGCTCCAGGTAGCCACCCATTTACTCATAGGTGTTTCTTACTCCTGTTTTGTGAAAGGGCCTAAGCACATGTTAATCCTCAATCCAAAATGTTTCAGCTCCCAAACTGCAGCAAGCACCATGGCTTGGCCTCCTTGCATCTCACATACCTGTTGCTGAGACCAGTGGTCGGGGCTGGTTCAGTACACTGAAGCTTTGCCAGGTATACTCAGGTTTTGGAGACCCCTCATGAGAATTGCAGCTCAGGTTAATGGTCTGTCCATATTCTGGTGTCCCTATGACTTTACACTCTGGCTTGGATGGAGCCACTAGAGGAAAAGAAGGGAGAATGGCCTAAGCTGATGCAGCGTGGCATGGTTATGCAGAGAGATCTGTGGCTATTTCTTACTACACATTCCTGCAACCCATCTTCTGCAGCTGTGTGCTTTCCTCCCACCCAGAAACTGGTCTGACTCATACCATTTTCTTGCAAAAATTAGAATGAATCCTTGCCTCTCCCAGCACTGTGTTACCCTTTGCCCTCCCCTGCCACATCACCCAAGTTCAGGAGTCAATCATAAGATGTTTAGACATATACATTACTTGCCCTCCACCATCATTAAAGTGAACCTACTCTTCTTGGTACAGCATAGTTATAATTATGATGGCTTATGCTTTCTTTTGACGTATCTGGGAGTGGTTCACTCTTATTGCTGTGGAGCACTGGTTCAGTGCTTACTGTGAGAGTAGAGCGCTCCCCTTGAATCAACAACATCGCTTCCTGGTGGCTGCGTTTTGCTGCCTGTCACTGAGCTGGGCCTTGGATCAGTACTAACTCAGGAGGCAGAGGAGTGAGAGCCTTACCAAGGACTAGAAGATCTATCTCTGCAGAGACACTGGGGAGATCTTTGCGAATTTGGACAGTGCATGTGTACGTTCCATTGTCTGCCATAGTCACCCTCTGAAGGGTGATGCTGACATCTGTGGTTGCAGTGCTAGGGAATTGCAGGCGGCCTTTGTAACTCTCGCCATAGTGCACGTAGCCATCAAAATACTTTATGACAACATCAGCCTATAATAAAGAAAGGGACATTAAACAGCAAGCTTATTTTTTGTGATGTGTGTCCTCAAACTAACACCACATTGGAAGAGGAACAGGAACTGGGGGGAAAAAACTACTCTTTCCTAATCTCCTCAAGTTACCCTCATATCCTGCCTTCCATCATCCCCAAAATCTTCTCATGCATCTTGTGATTTACCTGTGGGTGTAATTTGTTCCAGGAGACAAAGTCTCCGGGATCTCCAGTGGCAGCAGAGGTCTGGAATTCACAAGGGAGGGTGGCATTATTGCCTGCTGCTACCTTTACTTCCTTGATGCGTGTGTTCACAGTGAGAGCTTGGGCAGTCACCAGAACTAGAGAGAGAGACAAGAAACAAACATCAGAGGGGTAGCCGTGTTAGTCTGGATCTGCAAAAGCGACAGGGAGTCCTGTAGCACCTTATAGGCTAACAGTGTATTGGAGCATAAGCTTTCGTGGGCAAAGACCCACTTCATCAGATGCATGACGAAGTGGGTCTTTGCCCACGAAAGCTTATGCTCCAGTACATCTGTTAGTCTATAAGGTGCTACAGGACTCCTTGTCACTTTTGCAAAAAACAAACAGTCCATCTCTCCCTGACCAGAGAAATGCTTCTCTAGGTACTCCAGAGGGACCTGCACTCAACCAGGTTAGACTGGAGCCTATTATTGGTATCATATGAGTCTTCACTGTACTGTCTGTGCTTGAGAATGAGTAGAGAATGTGTCTTCCTCTCTAGCTGCAGAAGACTTTTCACACAGGCAACTCCCAATCAATATAATGAATCATGCTCCAGAGGCAAGGCCTTATTTCTACACCTCCTCTTCTGAAGAGTCCCTCTGTGAACTAGGCCTTCTCCCTAGCAGAAATCCTGAGTGACTTGACCCAAGCACAGGTCCCCAAAGCTATTATTACTGTGGAAAATACCCCAAATCCACAAGTTGCTGGGCCATGGGGAAACTATCAGAGAGGGGGGGATGAGGCTGGCTGGCATTCTGGAGGGGTTGCAGTTGTTTAGCTGTGCATTTCCACATTTTTCCATGTTTGCATTCTTTGAAAACTGAACATTAGCTGTGAAATTGGGGGGGGGGTGTCTGTAATGTTAGTCTTGGGGACAAAGGCCATGTTCTTGTGATACTTCCCACTCTGAAGTTACTGATAGCAACCTTAACTCCCCATAAGCCCAGCTTTGCATCTGGGTTAATTTCCAGAGTGGGTTCTCCATCATCAGTTTATTCCCAGTGGTGGCAGGGGTGGCTCCTAGGCATACTATTTCCCTAGGGGTTAAATTAGCTGCAATATGAATATCTCATAGTATAAGCAGTGGGATGCACATTCCTGGGAGTTATCCAGTGTGTAGAATCTGACTGTTGGTAGATAACGTGAGCAGTGTGAGGCTAGAGAATCTGATCTAGGATATCAGAGCAGGAGCTTGATTTGCAGAGAGCTGTTTCCCCGTGTCCTCCTTTCCTTCTGTCCTCTACTAGACTCGACTTTCCCTGTTAGTGAAATGGTTAAACAAGCAGCAGTAATGTTCAGTTGTGTTTATTGTAGGGAAGGGAGAGCAGGTTTGGGTAATTGAGAAGCCAGTTGAAGCCCTGACATGAAAACCCTTTTCCAGGTGTGCAAAAAAAAATGTATCTACTCCCACCAGCTTCCCCATCGGAACAGTGGCTTAGGTCCCTTCCTGAAGCTTCAGCAGATCATACACGGGATATGGTGGTAGGGCTCAGCATCATTTTGGCTTCATCATACAGCTACTCCCTTTTGCCCTGGTGCTGCTCTGGACTGACTTCTTGCCAGGCTTACAGGTCATTTCTTCCTCTCCTGCAAGAGCTATAGGAAAGATCTAATGTCCCCTGCGGTTCTGCACTATGATGTCCTGCACAGGGGAAACTTTGGGACAGCAGTGAGGTTCCAGCAGCAGAAAGGGAGTGTAGACTCCACAACAGGCCAGCTGCCTGAGAAGATGGGTGGGAAAGCGCAAGCTGTCCTCCTGTACTGAAGTACTTGCTTCAGACTTTAAGGAAGGGGGTAGAGGAGGGTAGCTGAAGGTTTCAGAAGGGAGGGGCCTTCCCTGTGGCTTGGTGAAGCAGCCACATTATAAATAGTGAGTTTTTTGTAATGTGTCTACTGAGCATAAAGCCATGCTACTCTGGTCAAAACTGAGCTCTCTCCTAAGTACAACACAGGGGTCTTGGATATGGAGGCCTCACTCTGTTTTACATTCAGTTTAGAATGACCTTGTGTCCACAGGAAGCTGTGTTTTAAAATATCTGCTTTGGTTTTTTTATAGCACCGCTGAGTCATTAGAGGAGAGAAGGAATGAGACCAAAACCAGGACCTGACCACCTCATCTTGGGGTGCAGAAGGGGACAAAGGCACTCCCAGTGCAGAGGCAGCTTCCCTTCAGGAGCAGGGTGAAAGGGACAGTGCCAGAGGCTAGTGAAGGGCTGTGCTGTCACAGAGTGCCGGGGTGGTCACTTCACTTCATAGAGGGGAGTTGGTTGTGGCTGAGATGCAGCCTTAGGCCATGGCCCAGGGATGTCCACACTATTTTGCTCTGCAAAGGCACAACTGCAATGCCACCACTGGGCCACTGTAACACCGTAGTGCAGATGCTTCCTACAGTGATAGAAGGAGTCCGCCTTGCCAAGTGGCGATAAGCTAGATCTTCCATCCATTTAGCTGCATCTACACTGGGGATTACACTACAGCATTTTTTCACACCTCCTCAGCCGTGCAGATAGTTCAGTCTTATTGTAGATGCAAATTAGGGCTGAGTCACATCCCTGCTACTTATGTCAGACCTTCAGATTAATCCCACAAGCGAATTTAATGCATGGGATAGAGAGAGGGCAAGACAACTTTCTCCTTGTGATGAGCTGTATAGACGCCATGCCAGCAAGGGATTGGTGAGTGGAAGGTTTACACTTGCTCCCTAAAGTGAAGAAAGACCACACCTGTCTGCTCTCAGGGCAGGGATGTCTTGTTCATGAGGGAATTGAGGCGAGGACGGTTATCATGAGTTAGGTAAAAGCCTGAAGGGTGCTAGGGACATGCTGTGGCCAGACAGGAATAGCGGGGAGCCATTTCCTCTCTGAGAGGCAGCAGCAATGGCAAAATCTGGGAAAGCCTCCCCTAATGCACTCTGCCTTTCACTGTACATAGCTCTGCTCTGTGGTTCAGCTCACACCCTCCTCTCTGTCACACACTCCAGATAGAACTTTAGAAGAAACCATCCCTCTAGCTTCCCCAAGGAAATGTCAGTGACTGAAGTCCCAGTGTCCTCTCTCTCAGGCTATGTCTACACTACGAGTTTTTGCAGCAGAAAATATGCTAACGAGGGACTCATTAGCATAAGTCACTATCTCATTTGCATATTTTCTGCTGATCCGTTTTTTTGCTCAGGGTTTTTGCACAAAAACAATCAGTGTGGACATTTCCTTTTTGTGCAAAAACCCCTTTTTGCGCAAGTTCCTTATGCCTCAAAAAAGGAGGTATACCATTTTTGCGCAAAAAGGAAACGTCCACACTGCTTGTTTTTGAGCAAAATCCCCTAGCAGAAAAACGGAACAGCAGAAAATATGCAAATGAAGCATGAGAAAATGCTAATCCGTGCTTCATTTGCATAGGCTCTTGCGCCAAAACTCATAGTGTAGCCATAGCCTTAGGGTCACTGCAGTGGAGAGTCTGACACTGAGTCACCCCTGCCTGGCAAGCATCTTCTCTTAACTGCCTGGCAGTCCCCCTCCCATATCCAGCACCATCTGACCCAGCCTGGTGTATATTCACAAGAGTGAGGATTGCCTAGGAAGTTGCCATTTACTTGGCTTTTTCCTCCTCTCTCCTACTGCTGCTCCTGCTCTTCTCTCCCCTTCCTGATAAAAGCAGAATAAATGGTGATGAATGGAAGGCTGAGGGCAAGAGAAGAAAACAATCAGGACTCCTGGGCTCTGTTCCCAGCTCTGCTATTGACTTCTTGGGTAGGGTTGCCAGGTATGGACAGTCCAGTATTTGAGCTTTCTGTTTGGGAAACAAATTGAGAAAATATAAATGTCTGGTATTTCCTAAATCAGATATAAATGTAGATTGTGATGTAATGTCAAGTGTGTCCAGTATTTTTGTTGGAACCATCTGGCAACCCTATTCTTGGGTTACTTTGGATAAGTAACAGTGTATTTTTGTGCCTTTGTTGTCATGTATAAAATGGGGGTGATAGTCCCTTCCTGCAAAGGCGGATTAATTCATTCATAGCGGCGAAGTGCTCTGAGAGCCTCAGCGGGCCTGTGATATAGCAGGGCAAAGTATTTTTTATTATTAATTTATTACAGCTACTACCAGCTCATTAGCTGCTACAGGGCACCTAGTACAACAGCACACTGTGCATGACAGCAGAGCTGGCTCCGCCCATCCTTTTAGTCTTTCACTCCGGGCACATAAACACACAAAAAGCTATTGGCTTGCTTTGTTTGGACGGGCAAAGTCCTTCCCACCTCTCCAGAGGAATGAACAACCAGGATCTTGACTGTGCCAGGAAGCACCTGCAGAACCCCAGTGGCTTCTGGTAGAACAGGTTTTTCTTACTCCATTGTCACTCCTCAGAAACTGGTTCCACCCAGCTAGGGTTCATCATCAGGTCATTCACCCAATCCCCAGAGAGACTCAGAGTGACTGCCCAACGCTAGGCACACCCAGTCACAGCTATTCCTCCCCCTCCAGCCAAAGCCAAACCTCTCATTTACTGCAGGTTTTTATTCTGTTCACAAGCACTATCAATTCAGAGTTGCAAAGGTGCCAAACTAAACCCCACAAGTAGCAGAAGCAGCCAGTAATAAAAGAGCTGTGTGTGACTCTGAAGGATTGTTCTAATTTGCCTGGCACTGCCATAGAGTCATAGAATGCTAGAGCTGGAGCAACCTCGAGAGTTCATCAAGTGCAGTCCCCCATACGAAGGGCTGATATTTTTGGTGCCCTCTCTTATTTGCTACATCCTTAGTCTGATTGACCGGCTCGCAATCCAATTTTTCACTGGAGAATAAAGACTCCCCACTACACATCCTTCTGGTTCTCTGAATCTGTTCAATTACACTCAGCGATACCACTAACTAACCTACCCTGTTTTCTTTCCCCTCAAGTCACCAACTCTCTCGATGGGGTAGTCCATTCAGCACTTGTTTAGGGGAAATGCTTTCTGTCACCACACTGAGCTAGTTAAAAATAGGTGGCCTGTCCAAAATCTTTTTTTTTTTTTTTTTTTTTTTTGGAGAGGAGTAGTATACAAAACATTGTCAACAGGCTTCAAACCCTAGATTTAGGTTTTATTCAGACATAGAAATGCTGTTTATTAGGGGTTTTTTTTAAAGAGATCACTGAAAAAACCTTTGCTCCCCATTCCACCCTCTTCAAGATAACTCCTCCTCCACCCCTCCCATCTTGCAGTACTGGGAATGCAGCAGAGACATCAGAAAGTCAAAGTGATTTGTTTGCTTCCACTGACAACATTTGAGTGAATGGTAAATTGGGTAGAAACAGAACAAAGGGCAAAAAGCTAATTAGATTGTAAAAGTTCTTTCTGTTTTTATCCTCTTGGGTGTCATTAGCGACACCATTAAGAACATTTTGCAAAGAAAATCTAAGTAGAAGGGTGATAATGTCCCTTTGTTTCCTTACTGAACACTTGTGTAGCACTCCAGCCACTTTACTTAAAAAAAACAAAACAAAACAACCCTTAGAAACATTCAGGTAGACCAGGGGTCTGCAACCTTTTCAAACCAAAGAGCCAAACTACATCAAAATTCAGAACAAGTGGTCAACAAAGAGCCATATAAGAATGCCCATTTGCATGACTGAAAACATACAACGTAACATTATTGATAACTGACAGTGATTAACAATAGACTAAATGAAACATCGTACTCACAGACTTTATTTAATGGGACTTCTGCAGCTGGGGGTGCTGTTTGTGGATGTGGGGGGTGCAGAGTCAGGGTTGAGGTGTATGAGAGGCTCAGGACAGAGGGCTGGGGTTAGGAAAGAGTATGTGGAGGGCTTTGGGGCTGGATTATTTTACCTGGTTGGGGCTGGGCTGCTGCACCCTGGCAGCAGTGTCTGGACGAGGGGCTGGGCCAGGATCGCTGCAGTTGATCCTGGCCTCCCCTCCTACCCATGCTGCAGCAGGAGGGGACTGCCACCGGCCCTTCCTGGTGTCAGATGGGGGCTGGGCCCCAAGTGGGGCCTTGTTGGCCAGGCTTCATTTTAAATAAAGTGAAATATTATGTTCAACACAAAAGGTTTCAATATTGTCTTTATTTATGACAGAGTGGGGGAATCTTTTTTGGATCAAGGGCCACTGACCCACAGAAAAATCAGTCAGGGACCACACAAGTAAGAAGTTAAAAAAAAAAACTCTCCAAAAAACCTCAACCCTCAGTGATGTGACACCAACTAAAACACCTCACTGCTCCATGATGGAGGGGGGGACAAGCAGGAAGGGCTGAGCCTCAAGCCAGATTAGCTCTTCTGGGGTTCCAGGGTTAGTGGATTAGCTCTTCTGGGGTTCCAGGCTCTGGGGTGGGGCCAAAAATGAGGGGTTCAATGTGCAGGACAGGGCTGCTAATGAGTGGGATATAGATGGGAGAACAAGATCTGGGTGGGAGATGGAGTGCAGGAGGAGGTGAGTGTGCAAGGTCTGGTTGGGAGGTAGGGTGCAGGAGCAGGCTGCGGGCAGAGTATCTGGCCTGGGGGAAGCTGCAGGAGCAAGGGAGGGTGCAGGAGCAGGATGGGTGGGAGGTGCTTGGCCAGGAGGGAGGGTGCAGGAGTGGGCTGGGGGCAGGATGTGGGGCCTGGGGGGTGCAGGAACAGACTGGGGGCAGGGTATAGAGTTGGGGGGAGGTGTAGAAGCAAGGAAGGGTAGAGGAGCAGGGTGGGGGTAGGTTTCTGGCTGGGGGGGAGGGTGCAGAACAGACTGGGGGTGTTGGGTCTCGGCAGGGTGGTGAGAGAGTGGGCTGGGGGTGCGGGGTCTCAGCTTGGGGAATGGGGGGCAAGGTCATAACAAGGGCAGGGTAAGTGGGGTACATCATAATTAGGGGTGCAAAGACACAATACGTAAAAATAATAAGCTGCAAAAGTAAGGAGCGAGAAATGTGCTAACCTAAGGAGAGGGGGCGCATAATTAATATTTTGCCCTAGACAGAAAAAATACCCAGTTACGGCACTGGTGGAAAAGGTCACTTACTTGCTTTCATGCTGCTGGCATCCCAGGTATGGCCTCCTTTTGTTCCCATTGGCCAGATTCTGGCCAATAGGAGCAGTGGGAAAAGCCTCCTGAAAGCCTGTCTTGCACTGATTTCTCCCAGCTGGGGGAAGGGAAGCATCAGTGCATGCAACCATTTCTGGCTCTGGTTTCTTCCCCACAAGCTGGATCAGGCAGGAAGGCTCAAGGCTTTTTCTCCCCCACCTCCTGCAGAAAGCTGGTGCTGGTGCTCCAATCTTGTGGGATACCACAAAGCTGGAGCACCAGCGTGGGCTTTCTGCTATGAGGGGGAAGGGGCTGAGCTCGAGCTGCAAAAAAGCTATATTAGGCTTGAGAGCCATAGGTTGCCAACCCCTGAAGTAGACACATCCACAAAAGAAACTTCCAGCCCAGCAGAAACAAAATTCTGGTCTTCCCCCAGCCATTCATGTCTTCTGTGATGATCTCTTTAAAACATCTTGCATCAAATGGAATTAACAAAATGTGGAGCTACTCTAGCAGCTACATAAATCCAATAAAAGTTTACCTATCTGCAAAGAAAACACTGCCTATATCATCTTGAAATAGAATGAGCTGGCAGACTCTAAGGAACATTTTCTGTACCTCCAAATTTCATTCAGTCTCACCACTGTTTTCATATATGATATTTTCCTTGGGCTACCCCTCACCACATCTGTGTGCAGTGCCCGCCTATAGATCGTAAGCTCTGTGGGGCAGGAATTATTTGTTGTATGTTTGTATAGTGGAGAGAGATGGAGACAACAGTGGAGCCTTGGTCTTTCTGTGCAACTTATGTACAAATTTAGCTAGCTAGCTATATTGTAAATTGCGTCTGTCTGTGAATCCATCTGTCTGTGCATCTGTGAGTCTGTTCAAGAACTCCTCCTAAAATGTAAAAGCTAGGACCACCAAATTTGGTATACAGCTTCCTTTTATCACAACTTAATTGTGTCAGAGTTTGATTGTGCCTGGAAGACAGGAAGTGCCAGAAATGGGACTATTTTTCATAACATGGAAAGGGGGAGGGCAGAGAGTGAAGGAACACAAAAGGGAGGGGCACAGACAGGAGGAATGTGGCACTGAGAGTGGCTCCTGGGGGCAGCTGCAGCATCAAGAGCATGGTCAGCAGAAATGGGGCTCTGCCATCTTGCCTTCCTGCACACTGGTAAGGAGCCTTCCTGCCCCAAACCTGCAGCCTGCCCCCGCCCATGGAGAACCTGCAGGCCATGGGTGGGGTGCTGAAGGGGAGGGCAGCCCCCAAAGCTTGCCCCTCTCATGGAGAGCCTGCAGGCCACGGGGGGGGGGGAGAGCTGCTAGAGAAGGGGGGCACCCCCTGAGCTTGGCCCCCCCCAGATAGCCTGAAGGCTGCAGTAGTGAGGGTGCTGGAGGTCGGAGCAGCCCCTGGAACCTGGCCCCCCACATAACCTGCAGGCCACAGGGGGGGCCCTGGAGGCTGGGAGCGGCCCCCAGAGCCTACCCTCCCCCCTTCCCCCCGCAAAGAACCTGCAGCTGGGACAGGAGGGGCCTGAAGGCCTGGGGCAGCCCAGGTAGTCAGGCTAGCCACCCAGAATACCCCCCAAGCAGACTGCAGGATGGAGGGGATTGCTGGAGGTAGCCTCCAAAGCACCAGCCCCCCAGACTAGCTGCAGGGCATGTGCAGCTGGAGACCAGCCAGCCCAGAGAGCAGGAGGGTGCAGCTGGAGGCCGGGGCAAGCGTACAGAGTTCTGCACCCCAAAAATGCCGCAGGATGGAGGGGACACTGCCCCAAGCAAGGCCCTCCCTAGGCAGGCTGGGGGGCAGCAGTAGGCTGGGGGATGTTCCCCCCCCCCGCCTGCACCCTGTCGGGGGGGCGGGCAACTGGAGGCCAGGGTCAGCCCACAAAGCCCACCTGACAAGTGCACAGATCCGGATCCTCCCTCCCTGGAAGAGCTGCCCTCTGGGGTGTGCAACATCAGCCCCTTGGGAGGAGCCGTTGCCTGAGGAGCACTGACATGGCCTCCAGGAGGAGCTGCTGTGGGAGCAGCACCACCCTCACCGCCATAGGTGGCCCTGGTAAGCTCCCCCACCTCCCAGCCCCCTGCCCTGAGTCCTGCACCTCCCACCTGCCTTGACTTCTGCACCCCTAGCTCCTTCCCCCTAAGTCCACCTCACCTCCTCCCCCCTACCCTGAGGCCCCCATCCCCTACCTTGAGCCCCCCCACACCTCCCAACCCTCTGCCCTAAGCCACCCACCCCCTGCCTCTTCTTACCCCTGAACCCTCACTCCAGCCTTCATTTTCCTTCATTTTTAAAAATACAATAATTGAAATAAAGCATGTACATTAAAAAAAAAACCACCTTCAGTTAAAGACCCAATCAACGCCAGGTATATCTGCTAGTAAATTAATAATAACGTGCCAGAGATGTGCCCATTTTGCTGTCTGAATACTTCCAAAGTTTGTACCTGGCATTTTTAGAGACTCTCTATATTACTGTGGAGGGGCTGAGTCCTCTCTTGTTTACATTGCACCATTCTTAGCTTCAATAACTTCTTCCAGAATCTCTCCTACTCTACTGTTTTAATAATGGTGTTACAAGGCATGGCTTATATTCATACCAAATATGTTTGGCCCTTTTTGTTATTAAAGAGACAAGGTAAGTGAAGCAATCAATATTTCTTTTTTGGACCAACCTCTCTTGGTGAAAGACAAATTTTTGAGCTTACACAGAGCTCTTCTTCATGTCTGGGCTGAAGAAGACCCGAACAAGAGCTCTGTGTAAATTGAAAAACCTGTCTCTTTCACTAACTGAAGTTGGCCCAGTAAAAGATATTCCTTGTCCACACCGCCTCTCTACTACACTGCAAACAACCCAGTTATTATCATCATTCGAGCCCCTTGCAAAGGGTGCAAGGTGTGTCACAAAACAGAGAGGCAAAGTTCCTGCTCCAAACAGCTTTCGGTCTGGAATTGCCCACGAGATATGAGGCGAGAGTGAGAACAAACAGAAGGGGAACAGTCTGGGATGGGGTAAAACAGGTTGTGTCAATAAGATCAGACAGTGATTCAATTTTAACCACTTCTTGAGAAATACAGTTTTTGTAATTCCATTGTATTACATACAAATTCCCTTTTCTCAGGCTTCATGTATGAAGTGAGACTTTTCAGAGAGGTTTGAGTAAGGCAGGGATGGCATCTAGGTGAGTGACAAAGGGTACGTCTACACTGCGGGGGTATCCCAGGATACACCGGAGGTATCCTGGAAAAAATCCGCCGCATCCAGGGAACGCGTTCCTCTTCTACGTTTTTTTGCGCTCTTTCAGGGAGCCCTGTATACCTTGTTCTACGATGAATAAGGGTTGCTCCGAAAGAGGAGGCTTTTCTGCCATTTGGCCCCATTTAAATGGGGCCAAATGGCGGAAAAGCCTCTTCTGGAGAAGCAATCGGAAAAAGCTATGCAAACTGTGGAGTGCAATTTGTGTAGCTTTTTCCGCAAAAAAATCAGCAGTGTCGGGTTAGGATTCTCTATGCCTAGGGTGATATGGAAAAAAGGCACAGAGGTACTTATGATAAGAAACAAGGCAAGTGAAGGCTGGAGTCACTGGCAGAGTGGGCTGTGCAGGGGGAAATGAGAAGACAGAGCATCAGAGAGGCAGGTAGAGGCTCTGGACGTTAAAAGCAAGGACAAACAGTTTGATTTATAGATATCGGCAGATCTGTATCTTGTGTTCGAAACGGCTACATGCAGTGTAGAGCAGCAATTCTTAATCTGTGGATTGGAACTCTAAAGTGGGTCATGACCCAGTTTTAATGAGGTTGGAAGAGGTAGTGTTGGATTTTTGAGGCCTGGGACTGAAGCCAGAGTTTCTCCACTCAAGGCTGAAACCGAAGTCAGATCTCCTCTACCCAGGGCCAAAGCAGGGCTCAGGTTATGGGCCCCCTGCCAGGGGTAGAAGCCCTTGGGTTTTGGTTCCCCATCTGAGCAATGAGACTTTGGTCCCTCCTCCTGGGGTCATGTAGTACAGTAAAGTCTCGATTATCCAACCTAAACGGGACCAAAGGATGGTCGGATAATCGAAATGTCGGATAATACCGAAAAAATACCTTGCGGGGTCCAAGGTATTTTCCCCGTCAGCTGCCGCTCTGCAGACGCTCAGCTGCTTCATGGGAAGCCGTGCTGCCCCCGATCTCCTTGATCTCCCCCAGCCAGCCGCGCTGCCCCCGACCTCCCCTGTCTCTCCCGGCCAGTCTCGCTTCCCCCGACCTCCCCTATCTCTCCCGGCCAGCCGCGGGGCAGCGCAACTGGCCGGGAGAGATAGGGGAGGTCGGGGGCAGCGTGGCTGGCCGGGGGAGATCAAGGAGGTTGGGGGCAGTGCGACTGGCCGGGAGAGATAGGGGAAGTCGGGGGCAGCATAGCTTGCCGGAGGGGATGGGGGAGATCGGGGCGCCCTGCAACCTTCAGGGAGCGGGGGTGGTTGGGCTCTGGCATCCTGCCACATGGCCCTGCTCCCTTCTCCCTCTTCTCTCACCACCTTTGTCTCCGCACTGCCCGGCGCCTTCCCTTCCGTGCTCCGCTCTGCCGGCTCCACCACCCACACAATTGCTTTGGGCAGCCACAGGCAGGTCGGATAACACAGAATGTCAGATAAAGGAAGGTTGGATAATCGAGACTCTACTGAAATACATGTTGTCAGAAGGGGGTCCAGGGCAATGAAGTTTGAGAATCGCTGGTGTTTGACTTCATGGGTAAAGAATTTACAACAACTATGCAAATCATTTTAAAATGGTTTTACAAATGCTTGCCTCCATGGTCCAACCTGAAAATTGCAGAGAGACTTCTGCAGTTACCTGTGAATCCAGACCGGACATTGTAGTATGGGGATATTATCACTGTACTTGCCAGATCATAAAGAGGCTAACATTTATACTAAATAAAGGACATTAACACATAAAAACCGCTGAGATATTTGCCTATGTAACATTCACCTTTCTCAACCCATCTCCTGTAGGACACAATCAAACCAGTACTCACCCACACTCAAAATGAACAGCTGACTTTCCTTCGCAGCCTTCATGGTCTCTCCTTAGCCTCCTTACAGAATATTTCCTGTAAGGCAGCTGAATTACTTCAGCTAATGAGCTACGGCAGACAGGGCAGCCTCGCCTGTTCTAGCTCGGACTCACTTCCCCTTTCTTTTTTCACTTGTCTTCCCCTCCCCTTTCAGTTCACCACTAGAAAGCGAAATCTCTTTCCACTTGAGGAAAGCTGCTGTATGTTACGAACTTGCCCTACCTTCTCAGGCAAATACACCACCTTTCCTGGTCTCTGTTTATTGACAGCTACACAAAGGAAATGATGAGATAATCCAAAGGGCCCGGTAAATGTGCAGAGTGACACAAGAGCAGTTAAAGCAATCTGTATAGTGACAAATAACCATGGCAGATAAAGATGGATAAATTTTTTTAAACATTTATTCTATTAATGTTAATTAAATTTTTACTTAAATGAAATATTTTTCATTTAAATACATTTTTCTTTTAAAAAATAAACTATTTAAATTTAAAATTGTCAACCTACATTAAGGCCTGAATTTACTATAATCTATTAATTTCAATTATGTAAAAAATAATATTAAAGAGTTATATACCTGCTGCTGAAATTTTAAAGAAATTCAGACCATTGAATGGTGTTAAGATACCAGTTGGAAGTTGAACAAGTTTTCCTCTTTTAATTAATGCATAGAGTTGAGGTCTTAGAGGACGAAATCTGTTACTGCTCCAAAATCTTGAAGGACGCCATGGCCAGAAATAGTCATTTTAATTCACTAACTACAAATAATGTTTCCCTTTTTAATAAATCAGTTTTAAATGCAAAATGATTTTTTATTAACTTACTTTTTTTCATATATATCCTAGTTTTATTTAACTACTAAAATAAGTTTTAAATGTTGTTTTTGTGTATTTTAATTGTATTCCAATTTCCAGCCAAATGCAGTTTGACATAAGCCACAAGCAAAAAATTAATCATCATTCAGTAAATAAGAAACATGTAATTAATCATTTTTAACATCAGAAAAGGTAAAAATTAAAAATCTGAGCAAACATATGTTGAGCTCTATAATTGCTTAAATACATGTGCATAAATAGAGTGTCCTCCAGGTTATCTAGAAAATAGTATAGAATTTAGTGTAAAGGCTCTATTAAGTTGCCAATTAACCTGTTACCTGGGGATATAGAAGTTCCATTGGGGGCCAGAGCTGATTTGTGTGCTCCTAGGGCGGGGGTGTTTGGGAACCTATGGTCTGCAGGCCAGATGTGGCCCCTGGCTTGCTTTGATCCAGCCTGTGGTCAGGACCGGCTTAAGAAAGAGGCTGCAACCCTTAGCCCAGGACCCTGGGCTGCATTCTCTCAAGTCCCTGTGTTCCAGGCCAGTCCTTCCTGGTGGGGAGGGGGAGAGTAGCTCCACATGTTGCCTGCCATTCCTTCCCCCTGGGCTGGAGCAGTGTCACCAAGAGCACTGGGAGGTAACTCTATCCCCTGTTCTGTCCTCACCAGCAGGAACCACCCATTAGCTGGGACTCTCTGCCAGTGGGGCTGCAGATGAGAATAGGCCACCTGTCCCCTACATAGAGCCAACTGTCCCCATCACCACTACAAAATGAGCTGCCCAGGAAATTGTCCTGCACGCCAACTCCCAGTCCTGGGTCCCCTCCTATACCCTAAGTCCCTAACTTCTGTCCAGATCCAACACCCTCAGCTCTAAGCCTGTTCAAGCACCTGAACTCTCACCCAGATCCTGCACTCCCAGCTTTGAGCCCACTCCCAAGCCCTATCTCCTGCCCAGACTCTACACCCGCAACCCCTGTCCTGAGCCTACTCCCCTTGGCTCCAGCCTGCAGCCCCCTCCTGCACTTCAAACACCTCATCACCAGCCCCACTGCAGAGCCCAGTCAGAGACCTCGGCCCCTCCTACACCTACCCTCCTGCCTCAACCCACAGCCCCCTCCCACACATGGAACCCCTCATTTTTTACTCTACCCTGGAGCTAATTTAATAGCCCCAGGTCTCCAGGAAAGTTAATCCAGCTTCAGTGCCCCCCGCTCAAGCTAGGTTTTTTTGTTTTTGTTTTTTGCTTTGCTGTTGGGCCCCAAGCCAGTGAAGTGGGGTTTTGTTTGTTTTTGCTTCTCACCTGTGTGTGGCCCCTGAATGATTTTTTTTCTGTAGGTCAGTGGCCCCTGACCAAAAAAAGTTTGCCATCCCTTTTCTCGGGAGAGTGAAGGCAGGACTATCCTAAGGGGTTTGCAGGCCCTGGGGCAACCCCTTCAGGGCATGTCTGCACTTGGAAATTATTTTGAAATAACTTACTTCAAAATAATAACTCCTGAAATAACTATTTTGAAATAGCATGTCCACGCTACTGGGAAACCTCAACATTAGTCCGAGGCAGGCTCCCTTAATGTGGATGCGCTACCTCGACTTAGAGCCCTAGGAAGCACAGGGAAGTAATTACTTTGAATGACTCTAGAGAGTAATTATTTTGAAATAGCAGCAGTGCAGCATCCATACTACTGCTATTTTGAAATAATTGTTTTGAAATAAGCGTTATTCCTCGTGGAAACCAGCCCCTTATTTCGAAGTAACAGGCTTGGTAGTGTGGACACTCCACTTGTTATTTCAAAAGAAGGGGAGTTATTTTGAAATAACTCCCTTGTGTACACTAGGGCTCAGTGCCCTGGCACAGGGCTCGGGGCAACTCCCCACATCAGGCCTTGCCCTCAATCTAGTCCTTCCCTCAATCCCCACCCCTGCTCTGCCCTATCCCTTCCCACCCCTGCTCCATCCTCTCCCACCCCCATTGCATGCCTTGCCTGAAGCCCCCAAGTACTGAGAGCAAGGGGATTACTGGGGGCCTGGTGCAGGGCAGCAGCAGGCATCCCCTACCCCCCCACACCTCCCCGGACTCACCACAGAGATGTGGGCTGAAGCAACCTGGCAGCCTGCTCTGCTCTGCCCCACCACCCATCTCTCAGCCTATTGAGCTCTGCTTCACTGCAGTGGTGGCAAGTGGAGCGGGCTGGGGCCAGGTCACTCTGATTCCTCCGTGGTGAAGCAGAGCACAGCGGGATGGGAGATGGGCAGCAGGCAGGAGCAGAGCAGGTTGTTCCATTTTTCCAGCTCCAGCCACTGTGGTGAATGTGGGAGTGGGACCCCTTGCTGCCACCCTGCACCACACACACCCCCCGGCAATCCCTAAGGCCGCTCTGGGCCCCTCGGGTCCCATCCATAGGATTGTTGAGGCAGCTGACATGTGGCCCCCCAAAGCAAAGGATCTGGACAGGGCGACCAGCCCAAACTCACCAACTATGGAGAGGATGGTTCTGTGTAAAGGGACTGGATATGAAGGTTTTCTTTTTAAGCAAGAGAAGAGGAAATATTCCCATTTACCCCCACATGAGCCCTGATGGCGAGGGAGCTGTTTGATACCGCGGTGTTCCCAGTCAGTGTGAAGCAGCTTATCATACACTGCACTGTGACAAGGCACTAGGGAGTGCACCAGCTTTTCAGACTGTCCCTAGTGGGGTCCCAGTTATCTCAGGGCTCCCGGCAGGTGGGAGTCTGGTAGCACGGCTATTCTTTGGGCCTCTGCTGTGAGGAAAATCCAAGCAAGAAAATATCAGGAGATCTAGCCCCCAGCATGGGAAGAGTTAAAAGTTTGACCAAGTGCTATCTATGAGGCACTGAATTCCTTTCCTATGCGACTCAGCAGCCAGTATGGGGCAGACCCTATATTTAGAAAACTGCTAAAGGTTTACTGCTGACAGTTGTCCTGCCCCTTAGAGAAGAAGCCACAGTGAGAGAGGAAGGGTGGCTGATCTCTCGCACTAGCTGTGTCCCCTGTCAGGTTTTCTGCCCCCATCCACTGGACTCAGTCGCTGTGCCTCAGATAACGAGTGACCATTCTGCTGTCAGGAGAGCTCAAGACACAGACGGTAAGTGCCATTTCCTCACGTCTTTGCTTCCCCTCTCACTGACGCCATGAGCGGCAGCAGCTCGTCAGCCCTTGTTTATGGGACAGGGCTACATTCCTGATATCTGAAACCAGCTGCCAAGGGATATCTGAGCCCTCAGGGCTGGAATGGGACAGCCACTCCCTGAATGAAAGCCAGGGATCACTCTGTCAGGCCTGAGGAACTGGCTGTTGCTTCTCCAAATAATATCAGCCCCCCAGCCACCCTGTACCCTGGCAGAGGTTGGTATCATGGGCTCACCACAAAGGCTCCCTGAGGTGAGTCCTGAGTTTAAAGTTGGTTGGAATTAGGGTTTGGCCTTGATCCTTTGCAGCACAGGTGTGGGAATTAGGGGTGCTACTGTACCCCCTGTCTTGAAGTGGTGGCCATTATATACAAAGTTTATCGATGGGCTCAATGGCTCTCAGCACCATCACTATACAGATTGGTCCAGCACCCCTGCTTTGCAGTGTCTGGTTATGAGAACGATAGGCATCATATTACCCACCCTCATATTCTTTCAAGTCTCTATGTCCAGCCCCCCCATCCTTCACTGGATGAGGTTCCTTCTCGAGGAGTAGTCCCCAACTTTTACCTCACGCCCCCCCTTACTCCTGTCTCTGCCCCCCCTCCAGTCAGGGGATACAGATAGGGGTAAGAGTGCTGAGGCTAGACCCACAATTGGGGGTGGGAGCAGAGCCTCAGCTGCCCAGGCCACAGCTGGGGCACAGGATGCATAGACCCATGGCTGGAGTTGGCAGCCAGAGCCAGCAGCAGAGCTGGATGGCCCTCCTCTCTCTCCCTCTGTGGGGGCTGGCCCCAATACCAGCTGCTCCCCCCCAAAGGTTCACACACCCCAGTTTGGGGACCTCTGTTCTATTGTCTACTAGCAGAGCTGAGCTGTGTCGAAGGAGAAGGAGTTTTTGCACAAGCCATCTTAGGCTTTTCCTCCTTCCTGACCCCCATCCTAGCTTCCCCCTTCTCTGCACAGTTCCAAGCCCTTGTCAGCCAAGAAGGTGTTGATGCTATTTGTGTAACAGTGCTCTGCAATGCAAAGTTACCACCACAGAGTGTAGGGGAGCCCTGCCCTGCCTGGGATGCCACTTCCGAGGTACAGAAAAACAGGACATCTGGGACGATCCTGGGCCCATAAAACTGGACCACTGGCAGTGTGTGCTGAATATCCTTCCAGATTTTCTGGGACAGGATGATCCTGGGAAAATTTGGACAGGTGGCAAGCAACCAACACCTCACCTGGTAGGTTTTCCTTCTTATGCTTCCTTCTTAATTCCCTCTCCCGGTGACCTCCCCATCTCAGGCAGATATCTCCTTAGAGCAGGCCATGGCAAGCGGCAAGGACTCAGACAGCGAGCAAGTGGTACCAGACGAAGAGGACAGACCAGATGTGAAGACAGTGCAGGCTCGCTACCTCCGCAGTCCCTCCCCCAGCCGGTGAGTGTATTTGCTACAGGGGCTACCATGCCTTCCTGACTGCATGTGACAAATTGCTTCCCCTTCCTCAACAACCCCACACGTACCCATCCTACGCAGATCAAGAACATTGCCTGAGGCTTCCCTCTCCTCCAAGAAGCAGGAATTTAGAGTACTAGCATGGCCATCCTGGGGGGCAGATGCAGCTCATGTGTTATTTATGCCATTCATTCACCTTAGAACACACACATACACAGTCGGAGGAGGCATTATTGCTTTCCCTCTCCTTATACTCTCCTTCCTCCTTGTTAATATGAAAAATTCAAGATCTGGATTTCAAAGCCCAGGAATGTTGGGCCCAGGCTTTGATTCAGCTCATTATCTGTATTTGCAAATCTCATGAGTGGATTTTAACCCCTCAAAGATTGAGGCTGCTTGAATTTGGGTTTTGGGTCAGGCTTATCTCTCTCAGGAGGACTGGGGAAAGGCAGGAAGGTGCCACTTACAGGGCAGCAAAAAGTTGTCCTTCTGCCAGTTTTTGAGGTGTTTTTAGTCGAAACAAGTGTGATGAGCTTTAATTTATTTGTTTGTTTGTTTATTGTGCCTAACAAGAATTCCACCTGGGGCAGGGAGAAGGGAGTAATGGAAGAGTCTGACAAAAAAGCGATATTTTGGGGCATGGAGTTGTATGCAAATATAAAATAAAATGTTTCCATTAACAGCCTTAACCATAGAACAGAAAGCAGTCCTGTGGCATCTTGGAGACTAACATGTTTATTAGGTCATGAGCTTTCATGGGTAAAACCCACTTCATCAGATAAGTTGGGTTTGCTACCAACAACATACAGAATGTTTGTTTCATTTTACTCGATTCTTTAAAAAAATTACCCCTGCAATTCTCTGGGTCCATATGCAATATAATCATATAGGGGTCTCATCTCTTCACTATCTCCAAGTCCCTCTCCTCACCTGATCAGCCATTCATATGTAACAGAACCACTTCCCTCACGTGTTACCTTTTCTGCCATCAGCACCAAATACCATAGTTAAGCTGCCTTCCCTGGATCAAAGCTTGAAAACCACTGGTACACCCATGCACCCTACTGGCATCTGGCCCTGCACCCTTCCTTTCCCCTCAGTAACACTGACGCTGTTGAAGTGGCAGCAGCAGAGCAGAAACCCCTGCTGCCTGCTAACTGTATCTCAGAGCTACACCAGCTTTCCCTTGAAGTCAGAACTGCTAATAGTAGTCACATAAGAGGGGTGAGCATCCGAGCATGTTAACTTAAGGCACCAGCAAACCCCTGCAACAGATTCCAGTGAAGTCATCTTATGGTTTTGTTTTGTTGAGATGCATGACAGCATGGAGTAGGCTCAGAGGACCTCTTTTGGAGGCCTTGGGGTCCTGCCACATCCCCTCCCAGAGAGGAGCAGAAAAGCAGTCCTCCAAGTAGTGTAGAGTTTATGTCAGGGGAAGCAGCCAATCAAAGGGGCTGCAGGAGTGGCCAGTCAGGAGGGCTATATAAAAAGGAGCAGCAAAGATAATTGGTCAGTCAGGATACATCTAGACTGCATTGCTATTTTGGGATACCAGAAGTATCCTGAAATAGCAACGCCGCGTCCAAGGAACATGTCCGCTATTTCGGAAAATTTTTCGAAATAATGGACACGCTCTTTCACCATCCCTGTAAACCTCATTCTATAAGGAATAAGGGATAGCTCAAAAGAGCACTTTATTTTGAAATCTGGCGCCGTGTAGCCTCTTTTGAAATTAAATCGAAAAATCTTTTTTTGATCTTAGAGTGCAGTCTAGACATAGCCTTAGTTGCTGCCTGGAGCTGGCAGGGAGAAGATTGCATTCCTGTCTGACTGAAAGAGCAGCAGGACCACAAACAGCTCAGTGCGGGTGGGGACCAAAGGACCTAAGAAAGGAGTTCCTGGCTGGTTGCTGGGACTGATGAAGGGCTGAGCCCAGGGAGGGTTGCAAGAAGACTGGCACTGACCTTGTTACAGGGTGTTTCAGCAGTCAGTTCTTGGCTGGGGCCACCCAGCCACCGCTGGCCCTGCTGCTGCTGGGGTTTCCCCAGCTGGGGCACCCAGCCACCCCACCCTGCTGCCAGGGCCGACCCCACTGCCACTGGGGATTCCAGCCTAAGGATGTTAAATGTTGAGTAATTTACTAGTTGAGCAGTCATGGAATTTCCATCGACTAGAATTTCCATCCCACTGGGGACTCTTGTATATTTGAAAGGAGGAATGTGGAACTCTGCGTGCAGCCTGGGGCCAGTGGGAAGTCCCGCTGACTCAGGTCTGCACACAGGTGCCAGCTTTGAATCGTACAAGAATCCCCAGCAGGGGCTCTTGTGCATTTCAAAGCGGAAGCGCCCACATAGAGCCTGGGGTCAGCGGGACACTCAAGAGTCCCCCGCTAACCCAGGCTCCATGCTGCGCTGCTGCTTTGAAATGCTAGGTGGAGCCTGGGTCAGCTAGGGACTCCCACACTGCACTGGAACCTGGGATCAGTTGTGGAGTCCCCAGCTGACCCCAGGCTCCACGCAAATGCTGTGGCGGCGTTTCAAAGGGACAATGCTGCATGGAGCTCGGGGTCAGCTCCGTGCGGCACTGCTTTAAATTCCGATGCAGCGTTTCAAAGGGGCAGCGCCGCACAACTGAGCCCAGGATCAGCTGTGCAGTGCTGCCCCTTTGAAATGCCACCGTGGTGTTTCAAAGCAGCAGCAGAGCGTAGGTATGGGCTCTGTGCGACACTGCCGCTTTGAAGTACCTCCTCTTCCCCCCGTCCGCTTTGCTGCCTCTATTGGATAGAGGCAGCAAGCGGGGGGGAATCGACTAGTCAACTCAACTATCCAACGAGCATAGTCCTTAACATCCTTATTCCAGCCGCCCGCCTCCGCCAGCCCTGCTTCAGCTGCAGGGTTCCCCAGCAGAAGCTGCCCGGTCATCCCGGCCTGCTGCCAACAGGCTGCCAGCTGCTGACAGCTCCATTACAACTGGGGGTTCTCTTGCTGGGGCTGGATTCCCTGATCACCTGGCCTCGCTAACGCTAGGGGTTCCCTGGCTGGGGCAGGAGCTCCCTGGCTGCTACTTGGCCCCACTGGCACCGAGAGTTCCCTGGCCAGGGCAGGAGCTCCCCGGATGCTGCCTGGCCCAGCCAGGGCTCCCCAGCCCCTATGCTGCTCCCGCCTCAGTGGCTCTTTGGTCCAGCAACATCTGTGGCCCTGCCCTGCCCTGCCAGACCACGGATGTTGCCGGACCAGAGAATCCCAGGTTTGGGAGGTTCAACCTGTATTTCTAAGCTGATTTTATATTTTAAATATACTCAGAAGCCTTCATAAAGTAATCATTCCAGATTACTACATATTTAAACTCACTGAAACAAAGACATTATTTTAAATTAATAAGTCAGAGCCTTTTAGTATGTTCATAACAAAGTTCATTACTTTTAGAAAAAGGGATCACTAATTTATTTAGTGTGATCTTTATAATAAAACAGGTTTATGAAATTTCATCATATGTTTATGTTAAAAACATTTCTCCAAAGATTTTAGGCATAAGAAAAGGATTTTATATCTTAGGAAGCTACTGATTTTGGTGAAGGGCTCTCTTAAAACGAGTTCATCAAATTCTTGAGAAGTAAAGGGAAAACTCATTTGTCCAGCTATCCGGAAGAAAAGCAATATTGTCCTTTTAAGTCCTCTCTTCAACAGGGGGTGAAAGGAGAGTAGGGATGGATAGAAAGGTCAGGACGACTTTCGTAACAAGTTTTTGCATTGTAGCAATTAAAATTAACGTGTATTTTAAAGTAGGGACGTCTTTTGAAGAATGTATTAAAAATACTATGAATATCCAAGCATTTAAGGCTAAAGCTGAATACTCAGATCATGCATCTAAATATCTATGCGAGGATTTTTTAGAGATGTGATTTCATAATCTTCAGCAATAAATTAATGAAATATTTAAAGCAAATTTTAAACTAAGGTCCTGTAGCCATAGTAATGCACAAATGGTTTTGTCAGTAAACTCAGGGTTGGCGTATCCCTGTATTTCATTATCACTTAATGACTCTTTCACAGGTTCAGTGTTATGATAATAGGTCTGGCAAGCTGGAAGGCTTTTCATTTGTTAACAGATCCACTACTGGGGAGGAGTCACCAGTCTGCGACAGCCTGCTGTGGGAGCCTTCAAGAATGATCAGAGTAGAAAGAGGGAAGAGGTTGAGCACTAAGGCTGCTACACTGTGGGGTTTTTCCAGGATACCAGAAGTATACCAGAGGTATCCTGGAAAAACTCCACTGTGTCCAAGGAATGCATTTTCTCTTCCGTATTTTTGGTGGAAGAGCAAACGCGCTCTTTTGGGGAATCCTGTCTACCTCATTCTACGAGGGATAAGGGTTCCGCTGAAAGAGGAGGCTTTTCTGCCAAATGGTTCCGGAAAAGCAATCGGAAAAAGCTATGCAAATTGCGAAGCGCAATTTGCATAGCTTTTTCTGATAAAGGACTGTAGTGTAGACCTAGCCTCTGACTCAGGGAAGGCATTGCCTCCCTTTGTCCCCATGATGCCAGTGGAATTTAATTTTGTTGCCTGTTTGCTAGGAACTCTGTTCAGTGCCTGGCTTATAACATAGAGGGCCATGCCCTGAGTATGGCTTTCTTGGTGCCCCTCTCCCTAGCAGCTCAGCTCCCTTTGGAGATATCATCACTGTCTGTGGTTCCAACAGCTATGCCCATGTTCTCCCTATAAACAGGCCACAGGCCTGGAGTTTCTACCAACCACTTGAATTTCTTCAGTGGAAGCTAGGCTCTGCAGAGGGGAGCATACAGTGTGCAGTGACTACTACCTAGCTCTTCTCCCTCCCTACTCCTAGAATCACACTAAGATTTGTGAAGTCTCTTGCAAATCCCTCTTCTGATGTTGTGGGGTTTCCTGCCCATTTTTGTTTCCACCCCCTCAATAGCTAACAGGTACCCCTAATTTCCCTCTCCATAGTTGGTCATCAAGAGCAATGTTCCCTCTAATGTTTTCTGTCCGTGTGTGGAATAAATGTTATGTGCACTGAAGCATGTGCAGATGTGCACCATCAGTAGAAACACATGCTGGTGGCTGTGGGTGCTCCACGAATCAGCTGGGTGTCACTTGAATCTCTCCTGGGTGGCTGCCCAAGAACACAGTTTACAGGAAACACTAATCAAGAGTCTCTCCATAATAACTGGTTGGGGTAGAGATGTTATGTACTTGATGTCAACCTGGAGGGGAATTTGGGGACCAAGAATGTAAAAAACCAGTTCACACAGCCTTCATGGAAGGGAGAGGATGGGTAATACATTTTCCCACTGCAAACATGTGGTACAGTTTTGCCCCGCCCCCCTTTCCTGCTTCCATCTAGCTGTATCTGCTGAAGTCTGAACCCTTCTGCTCTATCTGCACCAGCCCATCACTCTGCACAGTCCTTCTTGCCTGCCCCAATCTGCCCAGTTGCACCAGGCTTTGTAATGATGCTGTCCATCTAACCTCCAGTTGCCAGTTACTACGGAAACCAATTTAATAAATGTAGCTGGCAGCCCCGCTCATGTGTGCAGAAGCCTGAGACATCCAGGTCTTCTCATGGAGGGAGAGGAAACAGTCACCAATTCAAGTTAGAGATTGTGTGTCTCTACAGTCTGCTGTCTAATCCCAAAGCCATGCTGGGCCCTAGGGACCAGCCTCGGGCACAGGGAAAAGCTCATCTGACATTGTATCTGTTACTTGCTCAGAATGAACTCAGCATGCCTCTGTTTAATATTTTCTTTGTGTATAAATCTATTCCTGGTGAAAGGTGTAGGATTGACAGCCCTGGAGATTGATTCCCTCTCTTTTCCAATGGAACAAGTACAGCACCGGCAGAGTAAGCTTTACCTATGGAAGTGACTCAGGGGGGCCTCTACCAGACATTAGATGGGAACTCAGTGTATATCACCAGTCCTTGACTCCTCTGTTCAGACTACCAATCAGGAGCCCAGTTAGCGGCAGTTTCAACTGAGTCTTTTTTGTCTCGTGTGACCACTTGTCCCCGGGAATGGAATCAAGATCCCAAATTTATTTCACGTAGCTACTATAAAACTATAGCACCTTTCAGACATTTTTGTTAAGGGTGTCAATTGAACTGGTAACTTAGAGGTGGTCCTGAGATGGGTTGTGTCCTCCATTTTGAGCATGGAGAGTGAAAGCCATTCAGCCACTCAGACATGTTAGAAATCATGTTGGTGAGAGTGTGGCATGAAATCACTTCTCCCTGGCTGCGTTCTGTGTGGGTTAATCAAGAGCTTCCTTCTAGTATATGTAATGATGAACAAGAAGTGTTTTTCAAATACTGGAAGCTTGCATCTCATGACTTCTTCAGTGATGGAATTGAAGTTGTGCTGATGGTCTTTAGTTTACTTTAACTTGAGTAATCGAACAGGCAAGAGAACTTAGCAGGTCAGGATGAAGTCAGGCCTTTACAGAGACAAATACTCCAGAAAAAATATTTGTGAGAACTTGTTCAAATAAAAAGAATTAATTCATTTTGACTGTGTTAACGACCCTTTTGATTCATTTTCCACTGACAATCAGAAGAGTACATTTTTGGTTTGCAAGAATTTTCACTGTCAACGATTGAGTCACAAATATTCTCATAAATATGTGGTCACCTGAGAGCCAGATTTTTTAAAGATATTTGGGCTCCAAGTGAGATTTCCAAAATCAACTGGGTGCCTAAAATTCATCGATTTCAATGGGTGTCAGATACCTAGATGATTTTGAAAATCCCACTAGACCTGTGGTGTTCAACACACTAGCCACATGTGACTATTTGGCTGGTTGAATGTGGCTAGTTCACTATAGCAGTAACCACTATAGTGGCTACTGCTTCAGAACTGGCTGGACACCATGGCACTAGGCGCTTAATTAGCTTTGAAAATCTGGTCCTGAATGTATAAGCAGCAGTCATGAAAGCTGTTGGTGGCGTTGTTATTTGTCCAATAAGAGAACAGAAACAATACTATGTGACCAAACAAACAGTGAATGTTAAATTATGGTGCAATCATTGTGATGAGTAGTTTGCAAGAGATCCATAAGCTGCCATATGATTACTTAAACCAGCCATCAAATAATCTGGAAGAATAAACACGTGACATCTCTAAAAGTCAAAGAGCGTTTGCAGACAATCTGTTAACAGAAAAAGGGCCAAAACTTCAGCATAATCTGTTGTGAATGGTTCACCAAACTCTAATCAGAAGCCACACTGGATACAAAAGAGAGCAGCAGACTTGGACTGTACATGGCAGGAATAGTACTCAGATACTAGTGATGAGGGCCGTACAAGAACTTGTATGGAATAAAATGGATGTTTATGACTCTCTTTCTATCCATAAGTAGTTCCACCAGTCTAGCAATGGATGTCCAAGCTATTTAGGATACATTACTCCTGGGAGAATTCTACAGAAAAAAAAGTGTCCAGTATTTTAAAATTCTGCATATTTTGTCAAAATAACACAATATCAATTTCAGTTATATTGGTAATTTATTTCAAAATACCTGTCCACAAGTATGTCTGTAACAATGCAGACAAGAAGGATTCAGAAAATGTTTTTTAACAAATAGATTACTTACTAAGCATATAAACACAGAACTCTTGAGTAATAAAACATTTAAACTACAGTACAGAACTATATTTCCCACACCCCTCAGAAGTAATGCAAAAGTTTGGGGAAGTTAGGGGTAGCGGAGGCGTTGAGGGAAAGGGAATTAATTGCAGGGAAGAAACATGTGTGTGAACTTTTAAGGTAGTTGGGTAAAGTATGAAACGGTAACAGGATGGGATTTTGTTTCTTTGGTTTTTTTGTTTTGTTTTTGTTTGCGGGGGGCGGGGGGGGGTTGCGAGGCAGGGAGGAAGTGTTAAAGAACTTCCCCCATACTGACCCTTAGCCTTTCCCATTCAGTCAGGCACATCTGCCCCTGCCCCAATGTGTCCCTAAACCCCCCATGTGGCCTTGCACTCCCATCCACATGTATCTTTGCACCCCCTTAGAGCCAGCCTCCTCTCACCATCCACCTGCTTCCCTGCAACCCCTTCCCCTATCCCCATGTGTCTCTCTGCCCCCTTTCAGCTCCTCCCTTTCCCTCATGTGGACCTGCACTATCTCCCCCATCCCTATGTGGCCCTGTACCCTCCTCCCCCCTGTGACTTTGTACTTCTACTCCCATTCAGCCCCTGCCCCAGTCTGTCCTCCCCCACTGGTCCTTATGCACCCCTGTCTGTGACCCGCTCCCCTGTCTGTGACCCGCTCCCCCCCCGCCCAGCAGACCCATGTGCCCCACACTGTCTGTGACCCTCTCCTCCCCGCCCAGCAGACCCATGTGCTCCACACTGCCTGTGACCCGCTCCCCCCCGCCCAGCAGACCCATGTGCCCCACACTGTCTCCTGACCAGGGCCAGCCCACAACATTTTGGCACCTGAGGCGAGGAGCTCAAATGACGCCACCATGCTCCCTTGCTTGGGCCAAAACTTTGAAAGGTCTCAATTTTCTGGGTTCTAGTGGCGCCTCCCCCCCACAGTCCAGCACCTGAGGCCAGTTCACCTCATGGTAAGGCCAGCCTTGCTCCTGACTTAGCCTAACAGGCACTGTGAAGAAGGCACTGCAGGCTCTTTCTCTTTCTTATCATAGTTGGAGCTGGCCAGGAGTGGCTACTCCGTTTTAGCACTACAGCACCCTCCAGTGGGCAGAAAGGTGGAACAACAGAAACTTTCTGGCAGAAGCTTTTTTCTGTGGGAAAAAAATATAAATATGCACAGCACATGAATTATAATACATTTATATAAATATAAATATGCACAGCACATGCATGTTCATAAGTGCAAAAATTCCCCCAGGAGTAATATATCTACACGGCAAGCAGTAGCCTCCTGCAGCAAGTCTCAGAGCCCAAATCTATAGACTGTGGCTCCTGGGTCTTATTAAAAATAGCTGTGTAGATATTCAGGTTTGAGCTGGAGCTTGGGGTCAGAAGCTATAAGAGAGGGGTGGATTTCAGTCTGTAAAGCTGATCTTTAGTTCTTCCTACTATAAATAATAATAAACAAAAAGTGTTTTCCAAGAAAGAAAGCTGTGTCTGTGGAGGTATCCTTGATTTCTGCTTCACATGAGCAACCCATCTAACAGTCCCATCCCACCCACCTACCTGCAGTTCCTCTTTTGCATGAACTCTTTCTCCCGGTCTGTTCTTCTGCAGGTTCTATTCACTGTCTGCAGATCCTCATTGCAGGCCTCACTCCTGCCCACTTGCTGCCCCATAGCCCATCATTCCTAGCTTCAAATCCTCACCCACAAGAACCTCCACACACACACAACTCTTGCAGACATCTTTTGGATGCCACAGGCAGCATATAGAGGACACTTGTCACATCTTGCATGGGGGTATATCTTTCCCTCCATTCCTCCAAAGGTCCTCTGTCTGCCCTCCCTGCTGCTCTCCTCTGGAATAGCTGAGAAGGGCAGCAATACCAGATGTATAGGGTAGAGGAGGAAGTGTTTGTCTAATGCCAATGTCATTGCCTGGCAGGTATTCAGTGGTATCAGATACAGACACAGAAAGCATTTTCATGGAGCCTATCCACCTGTCCTCTGCGGTAGCTGCTAAACAGATAATCAGTGAAGGTAAGAGGGAAAAGGGGGCTGGGTAAGTAAGAAAGACTTTGGTTGTATTTGGTTAGCCTCTTTCATCTTGGGATCTTAAAGTGCCGAACAAACTTTCACGAAGCCTCATAATTTACACACCATGAGGTAGATAGTTTTTTTCCATTTTACATACTATCACACAGGAATGTTTGGAGACTTGCCTTAAAAGTCACACAGTGAGACAGTGGCAGAGTCGTATAATACAGCTGCCTGCTCTAACCAGGGGCATTGGAATGGAGGAGTAGGGGGCAGGGAGTTATGGCCCCCTCACTTTTAAAAGCAGGAGGACTGTATCCTCCCACTTTTTACTGTCCGGAAGAGTGAGCAATGGGGGGAAGAGAAAAAAGCAAGCAGGGGGCCAGGTCTCAGGGAGAAGGGGTGGGGTGCTGGGAAGAAGCAGGGAGTGGACCATGGTTCAGGCACTAGAGGCCCCAACATACACTTTTAGGGAGGTTCTGTCTCTCCTGGCTCTAACCACTGAGCAAGCTGCCTTCCCCTATATGCTTGGGATTAAGATGAGACTGCCCAAACTCTTTTTTCAGTTGTTACTTTAGCCAGCATAGATCTACAAGGGATGAAAGGAAAGGTTACTGTGCTTAGTCCCCTATTAATTGTCTTGAAGCTATTGCCTGAGCGCGCACACATGCACAGATTTCAGGCTGGGTGGGTGGACGTTGCTGAACAAAAGCCAGACGCCTCAAGGATTGTCTCCAGAGAGAAAGAATAGTGAGTTCTTCACATGCTTTGAGTGACAGTCAGCTCATTCCAGAGCTGAAGACAAAGGAGGTCAAAGTGGATTCAGAATGTCCGGGGATATTGGAGTCTGCAGAGCAGCTGCTGGTGGAGGACCTGTACAACCGAGTGAAAGAAAAGATCGATGACACCAGCTTGTTCAACACACCGTGCGTGATGGACTTGCAGAGGGCACTTATGAAGGACAGGCTGGAGTCCCCCTGGGATCCTGTGGATGAAGTCTGGCCCAATGTCTTTATAGCAGAAAAGTGAGTATGATCTTTTGTCATTGAGGTTGCACAAAATTCCTAGTGAAGAGTTACTAAAGTCACCTCAGCATAATATCTATTACATGCAGTGGTTTTTTTGTGATGGTACTGCCCGGTATACAGTACCATCACCTCCAGATGCAGTACCAGCACCTCCAGTCAGAGCTTGCAACTTTTCCCCTGGAGTACCAGCACCTTTTTTTTTTTTTTTTTTTTTTTTTACCAAAAAAAAGCACTGATTACGTGTAATGCCTTTCAAATGCACAGATCCAAAGACAGTTTACATTCTTTGTGTACAAAGATCTCACTGCACTGCAAAGCAATCACTTCTGTGAAAAACCACAGCTTTTCCACAACACATAATGACACTTCACAACAGTTTGGGAAAGGAGGGGAAGAATACTGTATCTAATTAAAAGCACCAAGGAAACTATAAGCAAAATGAACCGTCCTAGACACCAGGACAAACACCTATTCCTTCAAAAAAAGGGTGGGGTGAGGGGGGGAATCCCATATAATTTATTGAAGACAAGTGGCTAGGGCTTCTGTTTTATAGCTCTCCCAAAAGACAGTACCCTCAATAGCCTAGTACTGCCTCCATTGTGCTGGGGGCATTGTTTCAGCACCAACAGGGAAGAATGCTATGTAATTAATCACTAGTAATGTGTCTGGTAGCATTTGGCTTCCCTTTGAGCATCTCACAAGCAAGTACTGAAGGTAAACTGCTAGAAGACGACTTGAGAGAGTGCTGTTCTTCTGGGTAATCTTAGGGTGGAGAAAAGAAGGTTACTGTGTCTACAGACACCACAGTCTCCTGGACTGGACATACCTGCAGTGGGTCTTGTCTTCTATTCACCCAAATGGGATTGGAACCCTACACTAAGCTGCTGAGTTGGCAATATCTCCTGCTCCCATCTCACTTTTGCCATTGACAGTTCCTGACAGCATATGTTGCTACTCACAGTTCTAAAATCTGCATCAGCCATTTGAGAAACAGAAGAGTCAGATGGTTGGGTGGAAAGGGTAAACTTACGTCTCCGTATCAGTGTTTATGAAGCAGAGGCAGCCCAACAGATAGAATATTCCTTTAAGCAGAGGTTAGGTTGGGAAGGGTTGCACCGAGCTGGTGACTGGGTACTTCTCTGTGGCACAGTTTTGTGCTCAAGAATCTCAGCTTTTATTTAACAATTTCTGGCTCTTATGATTGCAAAGGAAACTTCAAAATGCGAACAGAGTCTAAGCAATCCCCTGTTAACTCTAACCCTAATCATAGCAATGTACATGTGAATATTGTTAATGTTGTGAATATTATCAATGAAAGCTTCCAAAAAAGGAGAGGGACTATCATATTTTGAAGATTTGAACAGTCTACTGTGAGTGTAATCTTATTTTGAAGTTATGACTGGATGGAGCATGGGACAAGCTTGGGAGAGTATCCTCACATAGTGCTTTTTTCCAGTCTGCCTCTAGGCTTAAGGAAAAAGGGGAAGTCCATGCATGGAAGTATTTCTAAGCTGCTGCTAGGTCAATCTAAGTGCACAAATTATACATATTAAAGATCTCATCTTTCAATATTATGCTCATTTTCTTGCCCGTAGATTGTTCAGGACTCCAGTACATATCCCTTCCCTGATAACCCGTTCCTTTTCTGACCCTCACATGTCATCGGACTGTTACAGATATCGCTCCATGCCCCATTGAATTCATTCTCTTCTCTTCTTTTTCCATTTTAATCAAGCCTCTTACTGACATTTCCTGTTCTAATACCACCTTTGCTAGTTACCTAGACAATGGACTGGCTCTCTCCAGCCTCAGAACAGAAAACAACTTCTAATGTTTATTTTTTTCTCTTCTTTGGAGGAGTGTGGCAGTGAACAAGGGCCGTCTGAAGAGGCTTGGGATCACTCATGTCCTGAATGCAGCTCATGGTACTGGGGTGTATACAGGGCCAGATTTCTACAATGGTTTGAATATCCAGTACCTGGGCATTGAGGTGGATGATTTTCCAGATATGGACATTTCCAAATACTTTCACCAGGCGGCAGAGTTCCTTGATGAAGCACTGTTGACCTACAGAGGTAAGATAAGGAGATTGGCCTTGTTCCTGGACACTTGGAAACCCAGTGATGCTGGAGGCATCATAGAGAATACTTTGGACCAGATTTCTGGTTATCCTTTGGCTTAATTGTGCATGGCAGGTGGGAGGATTTCTAGTGAATACCCCAGGCCTAGTTCTGCACTGCCTCTACAGAAAACCCAGGCACAGTGGGCATTCCAAGATGTGAATATGTCAGGAATGGACTGGAGGTGGCAAGGGTGGCTCAGGGATAGGAAGAGAGATAGCTGATGTAGTCTTGCACCCCAGAGATCCCCTGCTGCAAGCCCTGCAACTGAATCTGCTGATCCCATGCCCAAGTGTTGGAGCTGACGAATGTGCTTCTTTCAGCCTTTAGCAAGTACTACTATTGCAATAATATCCAGTTGTTGGTCAAGGCTATCCCTCACATTCACTAGGTTTTCTATATTCTGCAGAACAATAGGGACCACTGTGCTATTGAAAGAGAAAAGAGGTGATGTGTTTCTGGGTGGTTATAGCAAAATCCTGCTTGCTCTTTTGGACCTAAATTCTATGGCAACACACACCATGCTCTGGTTATTTCTAAGGAACTCTAGTACAGCATATCAGAAATTCTGCAGCAGTATCAGCTAAAATAAAAAACAGAGCTCTAAATTGAACTAAACATGAAAGTGAATATTAAATTCAGTCTTTGGTATCGATCGTGTTATTTATTTTCATATTAAATTCACTTAATTTTATTCTGCCCTTACATTTTGAATGCGCTGCTAATTTTTGTGTTGACAACATAACTGCATTGCAAAAGTTCTCAGTAGGAAAAGCTGATTAGCTAATAGGAGGCAGCTGGGGCTCCTGGCATGTAGGAATTTGTGAGAGGCAGTTTGGGATTATAGAGGAAGTTGAATGTTTCTGGTAAAATATCAATAGTGAAATAACTGACACTTTAGATTTGCTTTGTTGGATTTCAGAGTGAATAGCACATTGATGTACATGGGATAAATGGGAGAAGTTCAAACATCTGAGACATATTGTTTCGGGTTGTCTTTGGATTCAGGCAGACATCAGTGCATCAGTTATGCTTATGTCCTGTTCGGAAGAGGGTTTGATTTCATTCTCTTGTTTTGGTAACTGTATGAGCTAGAAAAATAATTTAAAGAGAAAGAAATCTTCCATTTTGGAGCAGAATTTTTCAGTAACAGGTAGGCTCTGTGGCAAATGCCATGGAACATAGAATATATGGTGCCTTTATTATAACATGTCTTTGATGGTATTATAAGGCAGTGGAGCAGCTGTGTCAGTTTATCAGATTGCGAGGTCAGCTATACCCATCTGCCACCTGGCTATTTTACTCCAAAGACCCAATATGACTCTGCATGCACATCAGTTTTGACCTATAGCAGACTCTAGATTTAAGTGTACTTGAACAGGGCAGATTTGAGTCCTGGCAAAAATGCAGTTAATAATTTTATGTATCAAAGGCTCTAAAAGTGTTTTACAGACATTAACTAATGAACTAATTTGTCCTTCTAATGGCCTTTATGACCCTAGCCATGAATATTCATTCTCATTTGGGAGACTGAAACATGGTGCAGGTAAGTGACTTAAACAAGGTCACACAGCAAGTCAAGAGTATTGTAAGGCTCAGATCACTGATGTTTGTAAAGGGCTTTGAGATTCTTTGATTAAATCCACTGTATGAGTACAAACTATTAATGCAATTTCTGTAGTTAGCTTAATTTAAAATGTGTCTATCCATAGCTCTTGACACACGTGCACTTGTTACTTGATATTATTTTGTCTCAACTTTTAATTAAGATAAATCAGAAAATAAAACAAAGAAAAAATACTTAACTTCAGTCTGATCTAAATCCCAGTGGAATCAAACATCCATTGACAACAATGGACTTTGGATCAGGCCTTGTGGGATAATTGCTGATTAATCTTTGTAGGTTGTTGAAAGTGTCTGACACTTTTATATTTCATACCTGTAGGTAAAATCCTGGTAAGCAGTGAAATGGGAATCAGTCGCTCGGCTGTGCTGGTGGCTGCTTACCTGATGATCTTTCACCACATGACCATCTTAGAAGCCCTGATGACTATAAGGAAGAAGCGTGCCATTTACCCCAATGATGGCTTTGTGAAACAGCTCAGGGAGCTCAATGAGAAGCTGCTGGAGGAACGAGAGCAGGAAGATGCTGGGGGTGATGATGACACAGCCAGCCAGAGTTCTGTCATCGAAGCAGGGACCCAGTCCCTGCTGTCTGGAGTGGAGGTCTCTGAGAGTGTTATGGGAGCCAAAGTGCACTCGATCACGGTGGAGGAAGAGGATACCACCAGCATTCTGGGAAGTGTTATGAGTTCTTCATCCATGGGAAGATCTAGCTTGGTTTCCAAGCAGCCTACTCTCATCAGTGAGGAGGAGGAGGAACAACTGTATGAGGAATGGAGGCAGAAGCAAGGCCTGCCTGCAAGGGAACCACCAAATCAAGATGTGGAAAACACACCTCCAAAACTTCCAGATCAGGGAGGGGAAGAATCTGAGGAGAATGTGCAACAGATGATCCAAGAGTGGCAGAGTCGAAATGCAAAATATGAAAAAGAAGGTTATTGGCTATCCAGGGAGGAGGATGGAGCTTCTAACATGGGAGAAACGCCATACCCTTCAAGTGAATTGGGTGACACAGAGAGCGTGAGCAGCCTTGACATCCGAATCTTGAAGCAACAACTGGAAGCCAGCAGCATCAACAGGTTGAGGAGGGGTCGCACAGACTCTATGTCTACGGAGAGCACCTGGGATATGTGGAACCAGAGACTGCTGGAGATTGAGAAGGAAGCTGCTCACAGATACCATTCTGGGAATAAAAGTGACAATGACAACCCAGAACCAGGACCAGGAAGAAAGGGCAGAGATGTGGATGAGGAGAGTGTTATCTCAGACACCAGCTCCTTTTATAACTTCTGCAAAAAGAACAAAGACAAACTGACCCCTCTTGAAAGGTGGAAGATCAAGAGAATCCAGTTTGGCTTTCACAAGAAGGATGTAGACTCCTCTGTTCTCCCCAAGATGGAAGAGGGAAGCCAGCTAGGTGAGGAGGTAGCAGCAGAAGAAGAGAGGGATCTATCGGATGTTAGCCTGACAGCTTATCAGGCCTGGAAAATAAAACACCAGAAGAGGGTGGGCAATGAGAACAAGGACGATATTGTGGAGTTTGCCAAGGGTGAAGATTCTGCTTCAGCCAAAAGGAAGCAGAGGAGAGTGGAGCTACTTGAACATTCAAAAAAGATCCTGGAAGAAAGCCAGTCCCTATGCGGCTGGGAGACAGAGAGCACAATGAGTGGGAGTATCCCACTGTCATCTCTTTGGCTCACAGCACCTTCCATAAATGGTGTTGAGGATTCAGCTTCTTCGCTGAGCATGCAGAGCAACCATTCATCTTTATCTCAGAACAAAAGCAGAGCTGGGACTATGCAACCCCAAATGCCAGCCACACCTCTCCCCAACATCTCAGTTGGTCCAAATGCTGTGATATCCATGGCCAGCATTCAGAACTGGATTGCCAATGTGGTTAGTGAAACTATTGCTCAGAAACAAAATGAGATAATGATGTTGTCCCGTCCGCCCTCCTCCTTGGCCTCCAGTGTGAAGTCAGGTGACCTTGGCAGATGCCTCGATGATGACAAGGCCTCCCTTCACAGTGCACAGAGTGGCTTGTCTCTAGCGAACTCTCTGCTCTGCCCGAGGGATGTGAATGGTGTTGACACCCAGTCCATTCTGTCTTCCAGTGCCTCAGTGAGTGAGAGGACAAGGGGATCTAGCTCAAGCCTGAGGGTGACTCAAACAAGCAAGCCGCTGTACAGCCTCTTTGCAGATGACATTGACCTGAAAAAACTCAGCCGGAAGGAGAAGGAGATGCAAATGGAGATGAGAGGGAAAATGTCAGATTACCAAATTGAAAAGCTTGTCAGAGACAACAAGCGTAGCACTTTATTTAAGAAGAAAAAGGCCAAAGGAGAAGATGAAGAAGAGAAAGTCGAAGATGACAGAGTGAATACAATAGGTGGCATCCAGTACCCCTTCCAAACAGATCCTGACAAAACTGATACAGCTTCTGCTTTCTCCGGTCAGTTTGCAAATACTGGTGCCATGAATTCAGAGGTGGAGACCAATATTAATAAGTGGCTCAGTGGCCTGAAAGAAGAAGGAAATACATCATATCATGACCATGCTGAAAAGGCTAAAGAGAAGTATAATAGATCGTCCACTCTCAGAGAGATGAACTCTGAAGCATCCAGGTATAGCTTCTCCAGATCGCAAAGTGAAGAGGTGGACAGTTCTTCTTCCTATCTGTCCAAAGGTGATTCACTGAGAACAATATCAAGATTTTCTTCTGCCTCTTCAAAGGAGGACAAGGAGATGTACAAGTTCACACGAATGAAAGCCAAAGAGACAATTTCTAGGGAAGAAATCCCAGAGCCATCCTATGACTCTGAATCCCCTGGACCATCAACACAGAGTCGAGTCAGATCCCATCATTTGGAAAAATCTGAAGAGGAGTCTAGTTCCAACATGTCAGAATTTGGAGCAAAGAGAAAGTTTATTCAGAGTTTTTCAAAGTCTGAAGAGGATGGAGACAGAGAAGAGAAGGTGGAAGAAAGTGAAGAAAGGTTTGCATCAAAGCAATTTTCACGGTATAGACGAAGCACCCACAAGGAAGAAGAAGAAGAAATGGATGATGATGCCATTATTGCTGCCTGGAGAAGCCGACAAGAAGAAACTAAGGCAAAGCTCCGGCGAAGAAGAGAGGAATGACTGAAGACAAAGTCATAAAGACACCATGAGGACTGAAGTGTTCGGCCTAGCAGGAGTCCAGACACAAATGTCTCATCTGAATAACTCATCATTATATTTAAGATCATCCTTCATGATTTTCAGGGCACTACCGATGTCCTGCAGAAAGTTTCTTCACCTTAATTACCAGAATAGGTAGAGGAAGGTTACCAAGAAGGCTAAGCATTTGAAGTGATTTTGGTTTGTCAAAAAGAAGACGCTTGTGCTAAATGATTAGCGTAGGTGTGAACAAATCTTTAGGAGACACTTGTATCTGGAGAATATCTTAGTAACAATAGCAGGTAAAGCTATTCTGTCCTCTGGAACAGTACCCACAAGTCAAGAGTTTGGTCACATCTTGTTTTGATTATTTCACTTTTCAGCAATCATTAAAGAGTCACTCTAGCATTATTTCTAGCTTTATTTTTATTATAAATGGGGGAATGGCAAACCAACAACCTTCTCTAGAAGCTTGGCAAGGTGTTTTTGTGTCATCAGCACTGCCTTTTTCACTCCTTTTCTTATTAAGCACAAGCTAATGTGGCTTTGTTATGTGTACTTCATCAATGTCATGAATGTCAACAACAGAATTTGCTCCACTGAGTAGCTGCAGCAGAACAAAATATCCATTAAATGTAACTATTGTGGGGATTTATATTTTAGGGAGTCTTAATTTATTTGCTATCAATTGGTTGAGATTAGGGGGAAGGAAGCTACTTTGAAACTCAAGGGTAGCTCCCTACCGAATATAGCATAAGGCCAAACTCTGAAATGACATATGGCAGTGTCGGACCCTTTTTAAAATGACCATATCCAGGGTGGCAGATCTTGGCATATATGTATAATAGAGCCAGGCCTGCCAACCAGAGGGAGGGGGAGTTTCGAAAGGGGCCCTGGGCTCCCCACCGCCACCTGTGCTGCAAGAGCAGTGGCGACCAGAGCCCTGTGGTGCATTACACAGCATGATTCAGAAGAGCAGTGCAGCGTTCTCTGAGCAGTGCTGAGGGCTGGCTTCCCCAGGCCCGCCCCTTCTGGGAGCATAGGACCTGCCCCCCTCAGGGACCTTGAGCTTGCCCAGGGACCCAGCAAGTCTGTTGGCTAACATAAACTATATAAAAACTTCAGAGGGGTAGCAGAGTTAGTCTGTAACAGGAAAAACTTAAAAAACAACAAATAGTCTAGTAGCACTTTAAAGACTAACAAAACATGTATGGTATCATGGGGGCAAAACCCACTTCTTCATAATAACAAGAATGCTTCCTCCTTGTTAGATGTTTAATACGCTGATGGATGTGTCTGTGTAGTTCTGTTTCCCCTGACTAGATGGAATTAGGCCCTGTCCAGTATGATTGTGTCTCCTCTAGTGGCCTGAGGTCTATAAAAGGAAAAAATACTCAATACTGCTGACTGCCTGGTAGTCTTAATAATGGATATTCTGATTTCATTCAAAAGGTAGAGGTCTGTTTTGGAGGAAAAGTTCTGAGTTCAATTTGACATTGCATGTATGCAGTTTAGCTGGTGCCTGGCCATTATGTCTGCAGTCCTATTGTGTCTTTTTTATTATTTTTCAGCATTTTTGCCTTAAATAAAAGGGTATTAACTCATGCCAAACTCTGGTAATAAACAAATAGGTGACTAATACATGGTGGAATGCAACATGCAAAGACTACATACAGTACAAAAAGAAAATCTTACGTTTCTGTTAAATGATAGCTCTGTGGTAGTTTCACATATATTTTCAAGAGATGGCAGTTTTAATTGGCCTCTGAGTTAAAGACCATGTTCCATGTTCATTTATTTCAGAGACTCTGGTTCTAGTCCCTGCCATGGTCTGCTGAATCCTGTGAAGTTCCATGTAACAAGACAGCTCATCTAGACACCACTATAGGAGTTATTTGTGTAGATTGTATATCATTGTAAGTCTCTGACACATCCAGAGACTGACTATTTGGCTGAATAATATAATACATGTCACCAGCCAATTTGCCATTTCTCCCTCAAATCTTACCTCAAAATATCTTTGGTCAGCTTTCCATCACTGATGTCCACACTGGAATTATCTGCTCCCTCTTCTATTAAGATTATATTTTGAAACACCAGACACCTCCATAACTGCATTCCTGGAACTAAATACAAGCAGAAATCCAGGCAAAGACCTGTCATTGTTGTAATATTCTTCCCCCAAGAATAGCTTTCTTTGTCTGTGTCTTTTCATCTCATCTCCCTTTCTCTATGATGCGGAGGGATAGATATTGTTATGGTTTTTATCACTTCTCAGAATAGTAACTCTCTAATATGGATTGTAAGTTCCACAGGGCATGAACTTTATTGTCCTATTTCTCTGGGTGGTGCCATGCACATCAGCAGTGCTATCAAAATAATAATTAATGATAAAATGTGTCTGTCTTTTTTTATATTCAGTCGAAATGTAGAACCATTTCAATCAACCATCCCTCATTGATTGGACTTCTGGGTCTGTTGGATGTAAGGATCCTTCTTTCCAACATCCAAGACAAGGTTAACTAGTAGGGGGGTCAGTGCTCCAAATGAAAGGGGTTCTTGGAATCAGATGATTAAATAATAACAGAAGGAGAGAAATAAGAAAAGGAACAGATTTTACTTATTTTGTTTCTTCACAATAAATTCAGATTACATTTTTCATTTAAACTGGATCCCAAGGCTGTCACAGAATTAAATTATTCAGGACAGAGGATAGTGTATGATCATATAACAAGCCTGAAATGCTCCACCCTATTAGCAAGTTTTGACCCTTCTGGGAAAGAATTAAGTGGGTTTTGCTGACTCATTGAGGTAGGTGGCTTATTACTGCTTTTGTATAAAAGGGAAATGGAAATGGCTGTCTGGGGAGAAACATTCTAGGTTGTGGGCTGAAGAGTCACGAGGGAGAAACCTGAAAAACAGCTGAACTTTGTTTTCTTATTGCTGCTATCTTTGTTAATAAATTCAAACCCCAAAGCAGGAAGGGGGTGATTCTGGACTCTACACATTGTGTGCACTGTGTTTGAGATCAGGTTGGGAAAGGCTCCATCTCACAGGTATAAATTACATGAACAGTGACATAAAGACCTTGCATGGTGAAAATATTAAAGCATTCAGTCATAAGGCCAATAACCAAGAGGGCGAGAAATGAAGAGTCTGGAAGAAGGATAGAAAAGTCCGGTTTTAAGATGAGAATTTAAACAGACATGAAGAAGAGAGATACACCAGACCTCTGCAGTTGGTATAAAAGCAGCCAGAGTTTGAGAGGAGGTGGGGAGGCAGCTTGGCTCTCGTGGGGGGGGGAGGGGGGGCAGAGTCCCAGTACAAGGGGCAGGGCTGAGGGTGGGGCTGAGGGCTTGCCTCCCCCAATCCTACCTTCATCGACCACCCGTGCCCAGAGCAGCCAGCAGCAGCTAACCACAGTGGAGAAAGAGCTGCCATGCTTGGTCACAACACAGTGCTGGTGGGGAGCTGACCTCTTCATAACTGATGGAGAATGTGAGCAGAGCAGAGAGGACTGACTGACCCTGACAGTCAAACACCCTTGAGCTAGAGATGTGGGATGTTAGATAAGACAACATGAACTTAAAGTGTTGTCTTGAATGGATGACGAAGGACTAGAAGCAGTAAAAGTAACAACTCATGCAGCAAATGGCTGCCCAGGAGCAACAGCCAGTCAGGGATTTAGAGGCACAATAGCAAGAACAGCAATAAAAACTGATCCAACAGACAGTGGTCTCAATGCAGCCCAAGATATGCCTGGGCCTTCTCTTCCAGGAGCTATAGGCTTGGGCCCGGTGACCCTGCCTGTGCTAGCGAAACTCACAAAAAATGGGCCTTAAGGACAACCTGGAGGCCTTCTTGATAACATCTAAGAAAGTGGTGACAGCAGCCCAGTGGCCACCTGACCAGTGGGCTACTCTGTTGACATCTTTCCTGATGGGGGACCAACACAGAGTGCCACATCAGGGCCTGGATACAGCTTCCACAGGACTATGCTTTGGTGAAATTGGCTTTTCTTGACTAACCTGACATCACAAAGGTGCCCTTCCAACAGAGGTTCTGTGGAGAGAAATAACCCTGCGGACCCCAGTCTTGTGTGGTGTCCAGAAATTAAGAGGCCTATGCTGGAGGTGGCTAATGCTGGAGACTCAGGTGAGTTGACTTAGCTGAGCTCATTGTGGTGGAGCAATTTGCCCAAATACTTCTAGCTGGTTGTAGGAACTGGGTGCTCAAACACTGGCCAGAGTCCCTAGGTGATGCAGTCTAGCTGATGGAGACTGATTAGCAGTGGAGACAGCTCTGACTATCTCACACAAGAACTGCCTGAGGGCAAAGTGGCCCCTTGATTCAATGGCGAGCCCACCAGGAGAACCAGCAATCAGACAGAGTGGTCTAAGAAGCGCCAGCCTATAAAGGGACCAGCAAACTGCTGTGCCCTGAATTGGGCTATCATGGGAAATCTCAGTATCTTGATATGCTTTTAAGAAGGGCCAAGTCCCACTCCTCATGGACAAATCCAGACCCTCAAAGCATGCCCACATCCAGTTAGAAAGAAGTAAGTCCAAAGGTTTTCGGGCCTCCCAGGTTACTACTGCTGATTTGTGCTAGGGTTTTTGTTGACAGCAGCCTCCTCACAGACCTCATTAAGAACAGTGGCCCCAAAAGGTGCATGGGTCCCAGACCTGAGAAAAGGCCTTTAAGAAGTTGAAAGGATGCTTGTGTAAAGAGATTGTCCTGCTCATTCCTGACTTCTCAAAACAGTTCATTTTATAAACCAATTCATTTTACAAATTGGTGCCTCAGAGGTGAGACTAGTTACATTACTGTCCCAAATGGAACGGAATACCCTGTACTCTGTTTAGCTTCAGACTGTTCCATTTGGAGCAGCTCTATTCTGTGATAGAAAAGAAAGGTCTCACAGTGAAATGGACCCTTCACTTTCTTCGATATTACTTCCCTGCAAATCCTTCAAGCTCGTCACCAATAATGTTCCCTTAATGTGCTAAATGCCATGAAGGACACAACTCCTTGACTTATGTACTGATAACTGTTTCCCCAGGCTACCATATTCAATATAGAGTAGGAAAAGTTCGCTAAAATCCTGAGGGGTTTTTTGTTTGTTTTTTGTTTTCTCCCCAGTGAATGAGGGGAACAACCCAGGGGTCCCAGTTCTCCAGATGCCATATGTAGGGTGGTGTGATTGTGCTGGGGTTTACAAACCTACACTGAACAAAAAGGGGATTAAAGGAGTTGCTCTAGGCTCAGTCTGCTCCACCCATCACACCTGCAAGACATGCACAGGCTGGAAGAGGAGTTAAAAGAGAAGCAGAACTGATTTGTGGGCAGATATGGGAAGAAAATGAGACCTTCAGCCCTCAGTTCCCGAGGAAAGGGCTGAGAGAAAATGGGATCTTTTTTGACAACTACCACCTGAGGTAAGGGAGGGCCTGATCCTGATGCACCCTGATTCCCTCCCTCTCTTGTTAACAGTTTGCTTGTGTTAATTCCCCTTACTTTTTGTTTATGGACCAACCTGCAAGGAGAGAGATGGAAGTGGCTGGGTCAGAGGGCCCAATCACAGGAAGAGATAGGCCACCACAGACCTGAAACAGCCAGTGGCAATAGCTGCCATGCCTGGCCATGGTCTGATGAGGCACCAGTAGTGTGATGACCCCTAACATTAATTGAAAATAAAGAAATTCTCCAATTTCTGTGGGAGATGGGAGGTTGTGGGAAGGTCTGTAAAACATAGAAAGGTGATGGAACATTATCTGCGTGAGATGAAGAGGTGGTGAGATTAATGGAGATTATAGTTTTCTTAGGAAATATGGGAGATTGGAGTGGGGACGGTGGGAGAAAGTGGAGTTGATGGAGGGGATGTGGAAAGGTAGTGAAGTGACATCTGAGGGAGACTAAGAAGTTAGCAGTCGGGGGTGACACTGGAAATTTTGGAATGTATAGAAATGTTGTAAGAAATTGCTGCTCTTTGTCTGTCTGCTCCAGTCTACTATGGCTACAATTTTTCCACTTTCCATTCCTTTTTGGGTAATTTGCTGTTCTTCCAGTGCTTGGTCATGTATTTCATTGTTAAGTGTGCGTGCTCATCAAATGCACCAGTACCAGAAGTATTTCTCTCAGGGGTATCTGTAAGGGACTGGCTCTGATGTCCTTTGGAGTGGCGTGTGTATACCACAGTATAAGGAGAGCTGTCAGCTCCCCACACCCTCAGTTGTGTCTTACCACAAGTGACAGTGCTGGAACATCTGCTTGCCTCGACAAGCTTATACTTCTTATCTGCTAGTTGTGAACTTCACTGTATATTGTTAGAAAGTTGTTAGTTTTCACAGTTCCCCTAGTGTAGCCTTAGTGTTAGTTTGTAGTCCTGAACAGGACTTAACCTAGTGATGGGGCATGATCTGGTCCTTAGACTTCAAACCTTGTGACTGCTGCAAGAAACCCATGCCATTCAGTAATCCCCACAGTAGCTGATGGAAGTGCTGAGGGGAAACCCACATTAGCAAAATCTTCAAACTACAGACCAGAAAGGAGCACGCCATTCATCTCTGAACAGTCGTTACCGAGTTGGCCCTTAACCAGCCTGTGAGCCAATCAGATTGGACTCCACTCTTAACATTGTGGCCTTTTTGTGAAGTGTCCTCGCAACACCAGTCTCAGATAGGCACTGATCATCATCACTGCTACTTGCTACAAAAGCAACATAAGTCTGGGAAAGGACATTTTCCTATGTCCCATAAAGCGGTGGAGAGGGGCAGGTTTTTCCCTCCAGATGGTTGTTAGGCCTCAACTCCCACTAGGTGAACTAACCATGTATACACACCTGCCCGCCGCCCTGAGAAGGAGCAGAGCCACTCGACATCAAGCAGTGCTAGTTACGCTGGAGGCCTTTGAGGACACAAAGGACATTCAGTCCCCACTCTTGCCCACACCAGCCACAGAGGTGCCCTGCTGAAGGGGTAAACCTAGCTTGGGACCTTTCCAACAGTCCCCATCAGTGCAACACTGCTCCTCACCTCAGAGAGTGCCCCATCAGTGCTTAGCTGAGCAGCGCCACCAGGCCCTGGACAAGGGCTGGCTTACCTGCCAGAGTTCCTGGTGTCGGTCCTCACACTTCCAGCAGCATTCCTTGGACTCAAGACGGAGATCACCAGTGGGCTGGTCCAGACTTACAGAGGTGTGGCATCCAAGTACTGGGAATGCCCTAGCCACACGCCCAGCTCATGGCACCACTCCAGTGGATTGAAATGCCAGTTCCCAAAACCTGGTCACCAGACTGTCAATACTGTTTGCTTCAGGCACACCAATGGTCCTCAGTACAGCAGTCTATTTGCTCCTGTTCCCACTCCTGCTCAGCAGAGTGGCACTGCTTGCTATTCATAAGATGTAGATTGCTGAGTTACCATCACCAATCCACTGAAAGCTGCCAGCAGTCACCAGGATCTTGGTATTGAGAGTCATAGCTCTTGTACAGACCTCAACAGAGGTCTGGGGCCAGCCCTGATGGGATCAGGGTACACAGGTGGCCTTAGCACCATCCTGATCCTCCAGACATATATCCCCCTCCTCAGGCTCCAACAGCAAGGAGTAGATCCTGTCTGCAGTACAGGGCCACCCATCAGGACCACTAGTATTTACTGTAGAGCAACCAGAGGTTTCCTCAGCCATAGCAGGAGCATAGATCAGCCTCAGGGACATCCAACAAATGGTCGGCAACAGTCTCCTGTCCACTCCCTGACTCAGATGCAGACTCAGAGTAACTTCCTCAGGGTCACCCAACCTAGGCTGAGGCTCCCATGATGGAGGCAGCAGACCAGCCTGTACCCACCTCTTTGTGATCTTTGCCTGATGAGGCGATATTGGGTTCTTCTCATCCAGTTCCCCAAAACGATGCCAGAACTCATCTTGAGTTCTTGAAGAGCTTCACCTCAAACCTGGGGCTGGAAGCCAAGGAGCTTGCAGAGCCCTGTGACTCCATGCTTGATGTTTTAGGTGTAGCAGCTCCAGCCTGGGTGGCATTGCTGGTACACAAGGAAGTGGTGAAAATCATTAAGACCCTGTGACAGACACCTTTGTCACTGTCCCCTGGCTCCAAGTGGGCAGAGTGTAAATACTTTGTTCCTGTTAACGGGTATGAATATTTGTACATGGATCTTACCCTAAGATCAACTATGGTAATTACTCGTTTAACACGTGCCCGCTTAACACTTTTTCGCAATACCACGATTTTTTTTTAGGGAACGTTTTTTGAATAACAAGACTGTCCCCGAAATAACACAAAAATAATCAAGTGGCAGACTACTTCATGTGGCAGTGTAAGCTGGTGAAAACAGTGGTAATATGCATCAGCGGATGAATACACATGGTCACAGCGCTCCTCCACTCACTCACGTGTTTATCTTTGTGTTTTGACAAACCGTGGGGACTTGAGTTGCTAGATATCTTGTGTTGCTAGATATCTAATGTTGACGTTGATGACCCAGCACCAACAAAAAATTGACTTTGCCACCACCACCTGAAACGCAACCCCCACCTTTTCCATTATTTTTAATGGGAAAATTGACCCCACATCGCACGTTTTCGCTTAGCACAAACATTTTCAGAAATGCATCTATAGTGTTAAATGAGGAACTACTGTAGTTTGTCAACAGTCAGTGGGAGCAGCAGACAGAGTCAGTCAGATTTGCCACCAAAAATAAAGAGACAGAGAGGCTGGATATCTTTGGAAGATAAGTTTATTCAACTTCCAGTCACTGCGAGTGGCCTCACTTGGCTACTATGATTTTAATACCTGGCAGTCCATTGCCAAGTTCTCAGACTTGCTGCCAGGCTGTCCTTGATGAGGGCAGGGCAGTGGCCAGGTCAGCCATTCAAGTGTGCTCTGTGGCCTGAACCATGGCCTCAGTCATCTTCATGAGGTGGGCATCTTGGTTCCAGTCATTGAGCCTTTCAATGGAGGTTCAACAGTCCATCCAGGACCTCCCATTCAATAATCTGGCATTGTTCTCTGAACAAACTGGCAGTAAATCACATGGTCTGAAATACTTTAGGGCAACACTGAGCACCCTGGGCCTGTACACGCAGGAACCAGCAAGGAACCAGTTTAAGTTGCAACAGATCCATAGGTATGGAAGCCAACCTTGGTCAGAGCACTTCTGCAAGAAGTATAAATGCTGGCAAAGACACCAGCCAGCATCCTTTGGTCACTCAGTCACCACCCATAACAGGGTGGTAAGTGATATTTTGCAGGTGCACAAGGGCAGCCTACCAGCCGGTGTCCTGGATCCTGCTCCCTGGTTGTTTTCTGACCACCCATCGCCCTTCCTCCCAGCCTAGGTATCTATAGCAACAGACAGATGGGTCCTCAGCACAGTTGCAGATGTATACACTCCTTCCAATTTACTTCTGTCCCCACCTCTCACTTCCACTCTTCATCTCTCTTCAAGAACCCTTCTGATGACCATCTGCTTGCTCAGGAGGTGCAAGGTCATATCCGGGTGGGAGTTTTGAAGGAAGTCCTGCTGCATTTAAGAAGCAAAAGGATTTTAATCACGCTATTATTTTTAATTCCAAAGGCTAAGGGGGAGAGGTGTGTGACCCATCCTAGACCAGCGAGGCCTCAACAAATATCTCAAGGAATTGAAGTTTTGCACAACCTCCCTAGCCTCCACCATTCCTTCCCTAGATCCAGGAGACAAACTGCTTGTTGAACTTTGGGCCTGGTGATAAACAAAAATCAACTGTAATCCCAATTCAATGGATAGAGTTTATTGGGGTGGTACTAGACTCTACACAAGCTAGAACATTTCTGCCAGAGGCCAGTGTACAAGGGTGTCTGTCGCCCCCCCCCCCCAGTCCAACGGGAGAATGAAAGTCTCAACGGAGGGTTCTTGTTCACCTCTCCGCCAGGTGGTGCGGGGTAGGTGGGCCCAGGCCCGCCCTCTCTCACGGGCCCCAGCCCAGGGCCCTAAGGACAGGCTCTCTCAGCGTCCTGTCTGGCTGGTGGGGGATGATCCCAAAACTCACCAGTCCACCGGCAAGTCCTAGGATGCCCTGCCCTGGGCTGCTTCCTACCCCACTGACCCCAGTGTTCGCCTGCTGCCTTCGCTACCCCTCCTGGGTCCTCCTTCCTCCTCCGTCACCCTTTCTCTCCTCCCCTCTTGCTCCTTTTCTGTCTATCCTTATTCCACCTCCACTTCTACCTACAACCCCCCCCCCCGTTGTGCTCCTGGCCCCTCCCTTTTATTTCCCCTCACTTCTGTCGCTCCCCCCTGACATCACCCGCTCACCTGGGGGTGGGGCGCCCTGATGTCACCCTCTGAGCTGGGGGCAGGGCGCCCCGACATCACAGGTGTGTCCTGGTGCGTGGCGTAACGCCGGCGTCCGGCTCTTGCGCCCGTCAGCTGTGCAGCTGCCGCGGAGCAGCGTGCACAAGGGACCGGCGCCTCCCGGCCCACCCTGAGGAGTGCAAGTGCTGCCACGGAGTCAGTGCGGAGCGGCTCGGTCCCGGCCACGCTGGGCCAGCTCGCTCCGTCACACACCTCCCCTCTTAAGCCCCCAGTCCTGTTCGCCTCTTCGTCTGTCTCATCCTCTGCAATCCTGGAAAAAAAATTGGCATTCCTGTGAGCCTTTCCAGCCCGGTGGCTGACCTCGAACCAGTAGGGCTGTAGGGTCAAGTACCACCTCATTATCCATGCGTTGGAGTCCTTCATTGTATGGAGTCACCGGAGCAGTGCATGGTCTGTCACTACCCTGAAGGGACTACCTAAAAGATAGTAGCATAATGTGTCAATCGCCCATTTTACTGCTAACGCTTCCTTCTCTATGGTGGAATATTTACGCTTTCTGGGGAATAACTTGTGGCTGATATAGAGGATGGGGTGCTCCTCCCTCCCCCTTCTTGCGACAATACGGCACTCAGGCCTACTTCTGATGCATCTGTCTGTAAAATGAACAGTTTGTTAAAGTTGGGTTGAGTTAGTACAGGTGTTTGGGTTAGCCACCGTTTTAACAGAGTGAAGGCTTGCTCACACTCCTGGGTCCATTGTATCCTTTTTGGGGCTGTGTTGCGGGTCAGGTCTGTCAGCGGAGTGGCCAGTGACGCAAAGACCGGGACAAAATGGCGATAGTAACTTGCTAGCCCCAGGAATTGGTGTACCTGCCTTTTTGTTGTGGGAGCTGCATAGTCTTGTAGGACCCTGATCTTATCTACTAAGAGTCGGAGCTTACCTCCCCTGGCTGTATACCCCAAGTAGGACACCTCCCGTTTCCCGAAATGGCATTTCCTAGAGCTGACCGTCAGCCCTGCTTCTCGTATCGCTGCTAGGACTGCTTCTACTCGCTGTAGGTGCTCAGGCCATGAGGTACTATAGATTACAATGTCATCTATATATGCGGCCGCGTAATGCTCATGCTGGCGAAGGATTTTATCCATCAGCCTCTGGAAGGTGGCCGTGGCCCCATGTAATCTGAACGGCATTTGCACAAACTGATACAATCTGAATGGCATTGAAAATGCTGTCTTCTCCTTCAAGACCAGGGTCAGAGGGATTTGCCAATACCCCTTTGACAGGTCGAGGGTGGAGATGTACTGCGCTGTCCCCAGTTGTTCCAGCAGCTCATTGACGCGAGGCATGGGATAAGCGTCAAACCGGGACACCGCGTTAACCTTTTGGAAGTCGATACAGAATCTCGTTGACCCATCGGCCTTCGGAACTAGGACTATGGGACTCCTCCAGTCGCTGCAAGATTCCTCTACTACACCCCATCGCAGCATCTTGTCCAGTTCCTCCCGCACGGTGTCCCACATCTTTCTTGGTAATGGTCTGACGTGGTCGCGGACTTTCTTACCCGGCTCCGTTGCAATGTGATGGTGGGTCAGCATCGTCCAGCCGGGCTGGGTGGTTAGCACCTGTGGGAACTTATGCAGTAAAGTCAGTAGCTCCTCCCGTTGCTCTGGCGTGAGGTTGAGCCCCAGCTGTAAGGGAGTAGTTAGCTTACCCCCTTCTCCTCCTGGCCCCAATTCTGTTTCTTCGCTTACTGGGCTAATAAGGAGGCCTTCCCATTCCCTCCATGCCTTTAGGAGGTTAACGTGATGTTTGTGGCTCTTTTCCTCCCTGGCATCTGGATTTCATAATCTACCTCTCCCACTCGACATATTATCTCAAAAGGTCCTTGCCATCAGGCCAGTAGTTTAGAGTGCTGTTCGGGCAATAACAGTAGTACCCTGTCCCCGGGCTGGAAAACTCTTACTCGGGCTCCCCGGTTGTAATATTGAGCCTGTCTTTCTTGGGCCCCTAGTAGGTTCTGCCTTGCGAACTTGCCCAGGCGGTGTAATCGTTCTCTTAATTTGAGGATGTACTGCACTGACCCCTGTACCCATGTGGATTGCTCCTCCCACGATTCCTTGATGATATCTAAAATACACCTCAGCTGCCGCCCATACAGTAATTCAAAGGGCGAGAACCCTGTTGATGCCTGGGGTACCTTGTGGATTGCGAAGAGTAGGGTGGGCAAGGCTCTTTGGAGTCCTCTTCCATGAATTTTCTTAACATACTCTCTAAGGTTCGATTAAACCTCTCAACCAATCCATCGGTCTGCGGATGGTACACGGAAGTCCTTAGCATCTTTATTTGTAATAACCGACATAGTTCCTTCATCAGTGCTGATGTCACGTTAGTCCCCTGGTCAGTCAAGATCTCGTGGCGTATGCCTACTCGGGAGAAGATTTTTACCAACTCCGCCGCCAGTGTAGGGGCCATTGTATTCCGGAGGGGAATAGCCTCAGGGTAGCAGGTCGCGTAATCGATCACCACCAGGATGTATTGATACCTGTTGCGTGTCCTCTCCAGGGGTCCCACCAGGTCGAGTGCGACTCACTGGAAGGGGATATCTACCACTGGCAAGGGCACCATGGGGGCCTTCAGCACTCCATTGGTGCCCATTTTTTGACATTCGGGGCACGAACTGCAGAAGTCCTTGGCTGCCCGGTAAATGCCTAGCCAATAAAATCTTTGTAGCAACCAGCATACCGTCTTTTCATACCACAAGTACCCGGCCCATGGTTTGGCGTGGGCCAGCTCCAAGAGTCGGCGATGGTGTTTTCCTGGCACTAACAACTGCCACATCACCTCGCCCCCATCCGTCCCTCCCGTGACCTAGTACAACCGATCGCCTTGTACTTCAAAGTGTGGATACCCCAAACCAGGATGCACTGTACCTTCCAGGTCCATACTCTGCGTTGCGGCCTCCCAGGCTTGTTGCAACAGCGGGTCCTCTCTCTGTTCTCGTATAAAATCGCCGCTCCATTAATTGGGTGTCAAGGCCAGTGCTGGTTCTTCCTGGGTCGCGGGGCCTGTTGGCGGGGTCTGGGCGCTGTCGGGAATCTGCGTCTTCCGGGGTGGTCCCGGTGTTGCTGGGGCCCTCTCCCTGACAAGGGCCTCCTTCCCCTCGTCGCCCTCCTGGCCCGGCCATTCCCTGATGGCCCACTCGAACCCTTGCCAGTCCCTCCCCAGCAGGACGGTATAGGCTAACCGTGGGGCGAGGGCCACATAGCACTACCCCTCCTCCTTCCCTTTGCGGATCCTTATCCAAGTTGTGGGGTAGGATTCTACGTGGCCGTGCACACACTGGACTAAGACAGGTGGGCCCCTGGGGCCCTCAGCCTCTAACAGCTCTGCCCTTACTAGTGTCTGGCCGCATCCCGAATCTACAAGGGCAGTTACTGACTTCCCCTCAACCTCCACCACCTTCAGGATTCTTCCCTGTTCGCCTATATCGGCGAGCCGATGTCCTGCCAGCACCTGCCCATAAGTGCAGTCCATATAGGGACAATCTTTACGGAAGTGTCCCTCCTGGCCACACTGATAACAGGCTCCCGGTGTCAGTTGGGGCCTGGGCGGGCCCAACTGCTGGCTTTCTGTTGGTGACCTGCGTGGGGCCCCTGGCTCCGGGGAGGGCTGGGTCCATACTGGGGCTAGCCGCCTCCCGGTCCCCCTCCTGGTGGCCTGTGCACTCCCCGTGCCTCCGCTCTCCCTGGGGCAGGGAAGCCTTTCGGGTCTGGTCACCCCGGGGATGTTTTCCTTCGCGCTTCTCCCTCCCCCTTCTACGGCCTCCACCGTCATGTAGTCCTTCATCAAAGCTACTGCCTCACTCAGGGTGGACGGATGGTGGCAGCGGACCCAATGCTGGCCCTCCCCTGGCAGAATATGGATAAATTGCTCCAAAACCACCTTTTCTGCCACCTGCGCCCCTGTCTGTGGTCCAGCTCTAGCCAATGCCACCTGGCTTCCTTTAGCCTCTGTGCTACGATCCGTGGCCGTGCCCCCAGGGGATATTGCTCCTGCCTGAAGCGCTGCCTATATGTCTCAGATGTGATTCCCAATTGGTCAAGGATTGCTTCCTTAACCTTGTAATAATGTAGGGCATCGCACGGCTCTAGACTCTGATAGGCAGCTGTGCCGGGCCAGTTAAATACGGAGCTAAGAGCGTTGCCCAATGTTGATCTGGCCACCGGGCTGTGGTGGCCACCCTTTCGAAAGTCATAAGGAATGCTTTGGGGTTGCCAGAGGGACCCATCTTGGCCAGGCATATGGGTAGCTGGGCTAGGGATCCTTCTCCTTGCTCCTCTCCACCAATGGTGGGGGACCGCCCCTGCCCCAGGGCCCCGTACTGCTGTACCCACTGCTCCTGCTGCGTCTGGTACTGCTCAGCTAAGTTCTTCAGGAGCTGCTTGTGTTGCTCCTGGTGCTGCACTGACAATTGCTGCAGTAAGAGGGTTTGCTGTTGTTGTTGCTGTCTCTGGTTCTCAGTGAGCCACTTGAAAATCTAGGAGGCCTCCATCGCTGATCTTTGCTTCCCTCCTACCTCTTATATAACTAAAAAAAAAAGGGTTTTTTTTGTTTTGTTTTGTTTTTTAAATTTCCCCTCTCCTCTTGCTTCAGGGTTCTGGGGTTCGTACCCACATTCTCCACCAAGTGTACAAGGGTGTCCTTCTACCCCCCCCCGTTTCGGTCCCTTAGTTCAGTATTGTCGGTTGCACTCACCAGTTCACCTTTTCCCCCCCCGGTCCAACGGGAGAATGAAAGTCTCAACAGAGGGTTCTCGTTCGCTTCTCCGCCAGGCGGTGCGGGGTAGGCGGGCCCGGGCCCCCCCTCTCTCACGGGCCCCAGCCCAGGGGCCTAAGGACAGGCTCTCTCAGTGTCCTGTCCAGCTGGTGGGGGATGTTCCCGAAACTCACCAGCCCACCAGCAAGTCCTAGGATGCCCTGCCCTGAGCTGCTTCCTACCCTGCTGACCCCAGTGTTCCCCTGCCGCCTTCGTTACCCCTCCTGGGTTCTCCTTCTTCCTCCGTCACCCTTTCTCTCCTCCCCTCTTGCTCCTTTTCTGTCTACCTTTATTCCACCTCCACCTCTACCTCCAAACCCCCCCTGTTGTGCTCCTGGCTCCTCCCTTTTATTTCCCCTCACTTCCATCGCTCCCCCCCGATGTCACCCGCTCACCTAAGGGTGGGGCACCCTGACATCACCCGCTGAGCCGGGATGGGGCACCCTGATGTCACCCGCTGAGCTGGGGGCGGGGCACCCTGACATCACAGGCGCGCCCTGGCGCGTGGCGTCACGCCAGCGTCCAGCTCCTGCGCCCGTCAGCTGTGCAGCTGCTGCAGAGCAGCATGCACAAGGGGCCGGCGCCTCCCGGCTCACCCCGAGGAGCGCAAGCGCTGCAGCAGGGTCAGTGCAGGGCAGCTCGGTCCCGGCCGCACCAGGCCAGCTCGCTCTGTCATAGCCAGTTTCAGGGTAATTACTGCATACCTGCTCACCATTGCCCACATCTGTCAGACTCTTGGGTGACATAACAGCATGTACATACGTTGTCTGCCATGCAAGGCTCAGACTTCACTCTCTTAAAATGTGATTAGCAGTGGTTTATTCGTTGGCCAGATATCACCTGGTCAAGGTCATCATGATCCTTCTGGGGTACTTCTCTCTAGTATTGGGCTGACCTGAAGTTGGTGTTGAAAGGAGTGCCATTGAAAAGCCTGAGACACTCGGTCTCCCTGATATCAGATGCCTCTCACCTCCCTTGGGACCCCATCTTGGTATGCTGCAAACTCAGAGGACATGGTCTCAAGCAGAGCTTGTGAATAAACATCAAGGAGCTTAGTGCCATCCATCTGGATTGCGGTGTCTTCCTTTCCTAGTTGTCTAGAGGAGTAGCACAAGCACTGATGGACAACATGGGCCCGATGTTCTCTGTCAAAAGACAGGATGGAGTGTATTCATCAGTTCTCCACCAGGAGGCCTTTCCCATGTGGGACTTCTGCAGCCAGCATGTAATCCACCTGGAAGCCTCACATCTCCCCAGAACCTGGGGGACACAGCAGATTGCCTCAGCAGGTCCTTCTCTCACCACGAGTGGTCACTCCACTCAGAGGTCGTCATGGTGCCCTTCCAGAGGGGGTGGACTCCTGGGTAGCTCTGTTTGCCATCAGATGGAACAGAAATTGTCCTCAGTCCTGCTCCCTCCCAGGCCTCAGCTGGGGCTCCCTCGCCAATACTTCTCTCCTCTAAGGGTCAGGGGAAATGATGTGTGTCTTCCTGCTGATTTCACCTATCAGCCAAGTCTTCTAAAAAATCAGGAGGGACAAAGTCACGATCACCTCAGCATGGCCTTGCCAGCACTGGTTCAGCATGCTCATGGAACTGACTGTGGCAGTGTCCTGGCCACTGTCCAGTTGACTGGATCTTCTATCGCAGGATTGCGGTGGGTTACTGCAGCCGAACCTTATCTCACTGTGCCTACACACTATTCCGCAAGGATAAAGTGCAGCTGCAGCCTCATCCGGCTTTCCAGACCAAGGTGGTGTTGCACTTCCATATCAACCAGGACATCTTTCTCCTGGTGGTCTGTCTGAAGGCACACTCTATAAATGAGGAGAGGCAGTTATACAGTCTGGATGTGTGGTACATCCTGGTGTTCTGCCTGGAGTGCATCAAGCCCTTCTATAGATTGACTCAGCTCTTTATCACAATAGCCAGCAGGATAAAGGGCCTTTTGGTGTCTTCAATTTCAAACTGAATCACCACCTACATCCATATGTGTTATGAGATATCACAGGATGTGCCTCCATCGACAGTGAAGTCTCAGGCATTTTTGGATGTCTTCCTGGCAAATGTCCCTATCCAGGGCATCTGCAGGACCATGATGCAATCCTTAGTATGCACATTCATGAAGCAGTATACCATCACTCAGCAAGTGAGAGATTATGCAGGCTTCAACAGCGCAGTGTTGCAATTTGCATGTTTATGAACTCCTATCCACCTCCGTGGGTACTGCCTGGGAGACATCTACAGTGGAATAGGCATGAACAAGCACTGAAAGAAAAAAATATAGTTACCTTTTGGAACTGTTATTCTTCAAGATGTGGTGCTTGTTTCCATTCCAAGACCCACCCTCCTTCCCCACTCTCAACATTTCCAGCAAGAAGTAACTGAGGCTATGTCTAGACTGCAGGCTTCTTTCGGAAGACGCTTTTCTGGAAGAGATCTTCTGGAAAAACTTTTTTCAAAAGAGAGCATCTACACAACAAAAGTGCAATGAAAAAGCGATGTGCTTTTTCAAAAGATAGTGTCCACATTGATTGGATGCTATCTCACATTTCAGTTGTGATTACTGTGGATGGAGTGGCCACCAGGGCACCTGTGCTTTTTCCTGGAGGCCTCTTCTTTAGAAAAAACACTCTCTTCCGCGTCCACAAACACCTTTTTCCGAAAAAGTTTTTTCGGAAAAAAAGGCTTCTTCCTTGTAGAAAGAGGTTTACCGCTGTCAGAAAAACGCCTCTGTTCTTTTGACTTTCTGTCAAAAGAATGCAATAGCAGTGTGGACATAAGTGTAGTTTTTCCAGGTTGGGGGGTGGGGGAGACTGGCAGCACCACTTATATGGCAGCATATGTGTACCACTCCAAACGGCACATATCCTGGTATGTTGAGGCACACGGTCTCAAGTTTTTTAGCTAGACCACATTGGATGTATATGTTAGAAAATTAAACTATAATAAGTTTATCTAGTCATGACTCATGACCCAGGGAGAACCTTTCTGAATGTTAAGAATTTTCTGCAGAGTTTCTGGAAAATACAGGAGTAATATATATGGGAAACAGTGAGTTATTACATATTGGAAGTAAACTATACATGCCCATCTGCCATATCAAAGGCTGTCGGAGAGCTGCTGTCTTGTTATCCAGAATCTCAGTTCCCATTTTAAAGAAGAGAAAGTCTCTACCTGTCATAGTTGCAAAGAAAATCTCACAAATGGGAACTGGGTGTAAAGTAAACAGAAGTGTGCATGTGAGTCTGCAGGGAGCGTGAGAGGTGTGGGCTGTCCTAGTCATCTCAGGTTATGTCTACACTATGGGGTTACTGGAGGTATCCCGGAAAAACTCCGCTGTGCCCAGGGAACGCGTCTGCTATTCTGCTTTTTTTTGCGGAAGAGCAGACGCATTCTTTTGGAAGCCCTGTCTTCCTCCTTCCATGAGGAAGAAGGGCTCTTCCGAAAGAAGAGGCTTTTCCGAAATTTGGCCCAGTGTAGACGGATCACTTCCGATAGATCACTGTAGTGTAGACATAGCCTCAGGGAGGTCTTAACTCACAAAGACAACAATGATAATTTAAATGTCAACACTGTTTATATTTCATTCATTGCATAGGAAGCAGGGGGAGGGTCACAGATCTGTACAGTTGTTTTATTTTGGTGGTATTTGGGAGTTAGCACCACTTATTTTGCAATATCTGTATAATATACTATGAGCAGTATCTCATTTTAGCACCTCACATGAGTGGAGCTTATTTTGAAGACAGAGCTTAAAAGAGTTCCACTTTTTTGAGGCTATGTCTGATTCCAGATACTCTAGGCCTCTCTACCCAAGAGCAATGCTGACTCTGTCACTTCCCATTCATCGTTTTGTTACAATCACCCTGCCTGGTCCCTGTGAGCTCCTGCCTGCTCCACAGTCCTCCACCTCTTTCTCTCCCCCACTTCTTCCAACAGGTGTATTTCCATGACTGTCGTTCTCCCACCAAGCTTTTCACAGTGGCCCTCATGATATAAAAGGAAAACACTCTGAACTTTATTCAGCCAACCGCATTGCCCCCCAAATCAATCAAAGACAACCAACAGGTTAAAACAAAGTTCAAAGTCTCTAGGCCAAGCTGCCCTAGAGTGATGATCAACCACATGCTGTTAGGAAAGCATTCATGTAAAATACTGGGAAGAATTATCTCCTCCATTTTTGAATGCTTGTGTCTTTCAATTGCCTTGTCTGGTTTACTGATTTGCCTCAGTCTTCCAAAAAAATTCTATGCTGGCAGAATATCACAACACAAATACCTAGCAAGATAAATCACACCTGTGACATTTCTGGCAGATTGGTTTACCTTTGGTGAAGTTATGTGCTGGGAGACAAACTAGGTTTATAATGGAAAGCTAGCCTCATTGTTAACTATGGAGAGACTGATGGCTCTCCATAATCAATCAGTCACTTAGACTTCTTTATAGCATCCTTCATGCCAACATGCCTGAGTGGTTTATAGTCATTAAATTAGAAAATGCACCACACAATGGACAAGGCTAGATCAATAAATCTTAAGACCTGATTCAGACTTACACAAGGACTCTGAACAAGCAACCATGAGAGCGAAAATGATTCCATTCACAAGAGGAAAGAGGGGGTGTAAAACTGGACCAAAGCAAGACTGGAGTGATGCTGGCAGGAAGAGAGAAGCATTTAAAAGAACTTACTCTCTCTCACTATAACATCCCCCAGCTAGCTATGGCATCTGTCCACAGATGACGGTTGGTTTGCAGCCTTGTGGTCCTTTGGGGTTTCTCAGTACTATTAGATGCTGTGATGTAGTGGGGGGTGGGGGAGGGGCTGTCCACTCGCTGGTTGCTATGCTTGGGATGTGGGCTGTGGATGACCCCTACTGGCCTCTGTCTGTAAGCACTGCCCAGCGGGAGCTCGCCCTGAGGGCCTTCATGTGTAGACCATGGCCCACCTGGTGTTCACCAGAGAGGGAAGGAGTTTGAACAAAGGAAGGGTGTGGTTGGGAAAACATGAAGAGAAGAGACTAAGCTGAGTACTGGGGGTTCGGGGGCCTGTGGACCCCTACACCAAGGGGTCTGAGGCTACCTGGCCTCTCACTGCGATGCCCACATAGAACCCAGGCTGTGCTGTACCTCACAGAAGCAATAAACCTTTTCTATTCTACTGGCTGGCGGACTCTCATCTTGCTGTAGATGGGGTGCAGGATTGGGGGGTCCCCGACACACCGTCACAGATGTCCAAATAGTTAAGTGGCAAAAAATGTTCACTTCTATCTATGACTGACCAGGAGATTGCACTTCATACTGTCAGGAACACTCCTGAGCACAGTATCCACACATTCTTGACCTCTAGGCTTGATTATTGCAGTGTCACAGTGAAACCATATATTCTAACTGGTCCAAAATGCAGTAGTCCATTTGCTTAGCATCACTGTGCTCATGTCTCCCCAGTGCTGTGCTCTGCATTCATTCCCTGTTGAATCCCAAGTCCAATTCAAAGTCTCTGCCCAGATGTTCAAAGCCTTCCATTGAATTGGCCAAAGATTGCTCACCCTTTTCGACCACTGACTTCCACAAAAGCTGTCGTGCAACTGCCAACTAATGAGGGCCATAGGTTTGGGAAACAAAACTTTCACAGGAGCTGACCCAGACCTTGGAACCTATGAACAGATAAGATCATGCCCATAGGCCTCTCAGTGCTCAGAAATAAATGCAAAAGTTAATTATTCAATTTAACTTTCCCTCTATAATTTTTTCATATACATACTCTCTGACACACACACGCACATGTTTTAGGAACTATTCAAGCTTATATTTCAGGACTTAGGGTGTGTTCAGATCCTATGATAATGAGGGACATATACAGTGAGATCATTTTGTCAGGTATGTGCACAATATTCTCCGAATTGGATCTGAATGTATTGTCCAGATATCCAAAGGGTTACAGGAGATTCCAGATATGAAAAGCAAGAAGACCCCTAGAGGTGAAATCTCATTGGCAGAACAGACTCCACAAGCATGCTGGATAAAAGTCCATATGCGGTTTTGGTAGGTGAGCACACACAAACTGCCAGCTGCCCCTCGGGAATCCAGTGGAGGGCCTTCACTTTTGCAGGAGTTGATACGAGAATCTGGTTACTGGGAGCATTTGGATCTGAACTGTTGCACAGTGCTGCCGTGCACTTTTAAACAACTGCCATGTTGTATCACAAAGTGGGTGTACTTTGTTGTAATAGGTGTATAAATTTTGTAAATCACTTTGGGATGAAAGGGGCTATATAAAGGTGAAGCATATTCCTCATGGCTGGCAGGGGGCGTATATTTTAAAACAATGAAAGACTTTTCTTTAGGTGGATAGAGATACTTCAGACTCACCTGCCCTTCGCATGTGCGCTCTCTCTCTCTTTTGAAGCAAGTTTAAATTCATCTACTTTTATATTTTCAAACAAAACTCATAAAAGGACCATAAATATTGTAACTTGCTAAAATGAAAGCTGTTTTCTTCTCCTCCCATGAGACTCCTGCCTGAGAGACAGTTAGAGAGCATTCATTTCTTTGAAGAATCTCTCCTGTGTTAAAGTAAAGCTGCTATCTAAGGGCAGTCTTTGGGGCTTTGTTCTTGTCATCATATTGACCTGAGTTTGTACTGGCTCCTTTCTATACTGCTTGTGGAAGTGCAAAGGATGCGGTATTGGAGGGGGACTGGGGGGAAAGGATTTGGCAATCACTAGTGGGGCAGAAGTCCATGTTTGGAACGGAGACGTACTTCAGGATCATAAAAGGTTACCCATTCAAACCACCAGCGCAAATATTAGGGATATAGGGATTGCCATACTGGATAAGATGCAAGGTCAGTATCCTATGCCTTGTAGTGGCCAGTATCAGATGCTTCAGAGTAAGGAGCAGGAAATGCTGAAGAGTGTACTTATTCCTTTCCTGTCCAGAAGTAACTATCCTCCTAGTCCCCATTGGTTAGAGTTTGGTTCATGCCCTGAAGCATGAGTGTTAATATATCTTGCAATTTTTTTATCCTGTCTTGTCTCATGTAATTGTAGATGTCCTTAGCATTGTCCATGTAAATGTCTCACCCAGGACTTTGATGGCATGGATCGATGCTGATCATCAACAGACAGTGATGGATCACAACCCTCATTGAAGAGATTGGCAAGGATGTGAACCCAGGAAGTGGAGTGCAATGCTGAACTCAATGGGAAGAATTTTTCTATGAGGAAACTGTAAGAAGAGCAAGTTAGTGAGTTACTTTCTACTGTTTGGTCTACATGTATCTGCAAACTTGGGATGAGGAGGTGGCTTGCAAAAGACCCCTTTTGCCTTTCAAATATTTAAGTCTCGAATGCATTAGGAAATGGACCCATGGCACAACCTTTTCAACAGTCTTTTCCTTTGAGCCATTTCAGCAAATGGTATAAGTGCTCATGGAGACTTGATAAAAGTGCTTCGAACTCAGCTTCAAGAAGCGGTTCTGAGATTTTCTTCCAATAAAGCTCAGGCATACTTTCTAGAGTAGTACTGAAGTCACTGGCAACTGTTGGGGGTACAACACTATTGGAAATCAGGTCACTGTCTAAATATGGACTTAGGAGCCCAACTTTAGACACCCATTTTGAAAATCATGACTCCTCCCCTCTTCATTCTGTGATATGAGCTCACACACACTGGATGGTGCTGAGCTACTCTGTCTTAATGCCCAAAAGAGGAAAAGGGGTTAATAATAATAAAGCAAATAAACAGGTAACCTTCCCTCATTCACATCAAGATCAGAAGTTAGCAGAACTGCAAGGCAGGATCAGACTGTACTATAAACAACAGCTGCATCTCTGAAGGTCATTTTCATCTTGCTCTTAGAACTTTTTATTTAGCAGAGAAACATTCTAAATCATCTTCTTTTGCTCCTATTGATCATCTTAAGAAGCTGCATTTTTATTTTATAATAAACCTCCTTAAGATGGAGAACTCATGTACAATCATATAAGTGTGGGGCTGGAAGGGAACCTCAAGAAGTCACCGGGTCCAGTCCCCTGCAGTGAGGCAGATGAAGTAAACTAAACCATCCCGACAGATGTTTGTCCAATCTGTTCTTAAAAACCTCCAATAATGAGGATCCCACAATCTCTCTTGAAACCCTATTACAGAGATTAACTATCCTTCTAGTTAGAAAGCTTCTCCTAACATTTAACCTAAATCTCTCTTGCTGCAGGTTAAAACAATTACTTTTTGTCCTGTCTTCAGCAGATATGGGGAACTATCAATCACTATCCTTTTTATGACAAAACTTAACATATTTGATGTCGTTATCAAGTCCCCTCTCTGTCCTCTTTTTTTCAAGAATAAACATGACGAGCTTTTTTAAACCTTTCTTTACAGGTCAGGTTTTCTAATCTTTTTATCATTTTTGTTGCTGTCCAAAGGAGACAGCATCAGATGCACATCTCTTCCATGTAGCAACCTACTACGGGTGATGGTCATCTACTGCCTTCAGTGAAGCAAGAAACCAGGTGGTTCGACAATGGGATCATCGATAAAGTGTTTGTTTTTTACATTGCATCTGTCAGGTGTCTTCTGGGTTGAAACTAGATGACAGAAGAGCTTGCCTAACCACTTAGAATGGTTGGCAGAACTTTAAGTGAGTGAAGAAGATTTTCATGGAGATTTTGGTAAGAAAGCTTTCTTGTGCTTGTGCAACATAGCCATCTCCTAGTGGAAGGCTGGAGAAAGAATGATGGAAGGCCTGGAAGGCAAGGCAGAGACATGGACTTCAGAGTGCCAGTTATATGTCACCTTGCTTCATTTGGCTGAATAGTGATGAAGTCCATGAGTGAGCTTCATTCACACACACATGCAGAGTATTCAGCAGTGGAATAAATTAAAGCAAGCATTGCCGTTAATAGCATTTGTGCATGACAATCCTAGCTAGAACTTAATAGTTTTTTGGATTATATTGATGTGAGTCTTTGTTTTATGGCTTCAGATGTTGGTGATTGAGGGTGACTCCTAGGCTAAGTGCCCTGTAAGCTACGCAGCCACATAGCAGACTAGAAGTTGAACCTCCCTGGTCTGCCACCCTCAGGATCTAATTGGTCCCAGAACAGAGAATTTTCCAAACCAAGGAAGGTCAATGCACCGGGGTCTCCATTTTTCCTCCTGGCTGCTCTGCTGCCACCTGGGGTTCTGGTCTCCCCATAGTGTGGGGGGGGGGGAGCTCTGCTTCCTCCCCAGTTCTGCTGCCACCCAGGGCTCTGCTGCTGCCAGGGGGGGATTCCTCAATCTGACTGGTGGCCCCGCTGCTGCCAGGGGCTCTCCCCAGCAATCCACTGCCGCCCGGGACTCTGCGCTCCACCTACCTTAGTCTGGTGATGCTCCTAGCCACATGGAGTCACTCCGATGAGGTTTTGCCAGACTAGGGAAGTCCAGTTTATAGTGTGTCAACCTGTAGTAAGTGTCATGCAGGTGCTCAGGGAGCCCAGTCACAGTGGACCTGCTGCACCTCCTCTGGCCCAAACTTAACCCAGTCCCTAATCTGCCACATTCAGGGGACTGGCACCCTTCTCCTGGCCCAAACCCAGCCCAGTCCCTGACCTGCCATGGCCTGGGTAGAGGAACCGCTCTCCCCCAGCCCAGGTGCTGCTATGGAGGGAGTCTTCTCTCTCTGCCATAGCCACAAGGAAGCCTGTGCTAAAACAGTGGTGGGCAACCTGTGGCCTGCAGGCCACATGTGGCTTATCAGGGTAAGCTGCTGGCTTAACTGATGATAATGACTTAACTGGGAGGCTCATATGTAGGCTGCCACCATCGCTCGCTATATATACCCCAAATCCTTTCTCAGCAGTACAACCATGAGTCAGTTATGTTCCCTTTTGTAGTGGTGAATTTGATTTTTTTTCCCTTCCTAAGTAAAGTACTTTGCACTTGTCTTTATTGAATTTCATCTTGTTGAATTCAGACCAATTCAAGAATGATTAACTTTTGTTAGTCTCTAGACTACTCATTGAATTTTACTGTTTGTGCTGTAGGCTTTCTAGTTGATAGAAGGCTGGAACTTTCCCTCTGAGCAGTAGATTTGTGATAATACTTTGCCTTTCATCTTCTACCTTTTGAGATCATTCTGGTAGGAAGGCAAACCAGAAATGCTTGTCTATCGAGCTGGCTACCAGAATCTCTCTGGATACTTGAGAGAGTTTCTGTTTGATCAGGCTGCTAATCAAACTATAACATGACGGAACAGTTATTGTTTTTAACTGGCATTTACAAGTCCATACTTGTTTCTTATAACCCCACGTACCCAAGCAGAGACTGGTGAGCAGCCATTCTCTGTACAAGTTTTTATTCATCAGTGCATACATCCTCGAAACTCACTTGCACTATTGTACCTGCAAGGTGATAGGGAAAGGCAGAGATCAAAGGCTGGCCATGAGTCAGGTGACCTGATTACAACAAGGTGCCATTCTGTAGCCTGAGTGGGGCCTCAAGGGTGATCTTTCACTGAGCAGAAGCCGAGCACATGATGGTTCAGTGTTATGGTTAAAATACTATACACTATTCCCTCAGGTCATTCACAAAGCCCCACTCTGTACACATTTCTGACCCTCTTAAAACCTATGTCTGCCATGTTGCCTATAATGAATCTAATTGACTTGTATAGAAAACATATTATTTTCTCCAGGCCCCTTTCTCTTTGCCTCTGTCTCTTTGTCTGTCCCTATAGTCTGAGCCCCTTGGAGAAGGTACCATCTTTTCTTTGTGATTGGAAATTTCCTCACACGCTGTGGGTGCAACAATAAATAAATATTAATGATGTTAGATTCTGTTTACCCTACAAAATGGGGCTATGTTGTAATCTGATTTGGTGGTGATTATAGAGTAAACAGGCCTTAACTACTCCAGAGAAAATAACCTTGTTGTAGTCACACCATTTGGAAGATTGTACAATGCCAGCCACCTTTCTTCCTCGCTGTTTCCAGCCATTAAGAAAAGTGTGCTAGCAGCAGAATGTAGCCCAGTTGAAGTCTTGAATGCTGCTGCTGAGAGCAAAAAGATTTTCTCATAGAAATCTCTAGTTCAACAGCATCCATTTTGTCTGAGCAAAATTTCATTAAAGCGTTAGAACATGACAGGGATTCCTAACAATATTTCTGACGAAACAGACATATCTATTATTTTTAAAGCTATAGCCAGCAATTTAAAAAAATCTAATGTGGAATGTCACACACTGGAATAAGAGTATTCCAGCATTTTCCAGTGTTGGTTATTGAAGTTGACATCCCCCTTGAGTGGTAGGGGAGCATGATCCCCATTGTACTGATGGGGAAACTGAGGCACAAATTTTTTTTCTTTGTCTTCTGAAAGCATGTTTTCTCTTTATCATCAGACTCCCCACATTGTACAGAGAATGCAGACTTTATTTTCATCCTTTAGAAAGCCACATGTCTTGTTTGCTCTAAAATTTCAAGTATGTTTGCTACAATTGTGAGTAGTGATAGCTGTTAAGCATAGCTGTACAATGATCTAGGCTTGACAACCATTTTCTAATTGAGTTGTGGTTAGCGTAGCTGTAGGAGTTTTCCAGTGCAGAGATGGCTTTTTTCCTGTGAATTATGCTCAGTGCTGCCAAATGTTTCCCTGTTATGACTTCATTTAATCTCTCAGACTCACATTGGGCTCTTATTTTTATTTTATAAAAATAGTAATAATATAGTACATATTACATTCGCATCTAGATGCTCCAACTAAGAATCAGGATCCCACCATGCTAAACACTATACAAACAAGTCCATAGCCATGACAATTCACTAGAAACCAGACCTGTGAGTTTTTCTGCAGCCATCACATCCTGGCAGCCACCCACTTGTCTGCTGAAATTTAGTAGGCCAAGGAGACAGCAGGACTATGACCTCAGCAAAGGTATCACTCATGGGAGCTCATAATGAAGGATCACCCAGCTTCATTGACTAGTCCAGTTATGCTAATGAAGCCAGAAAGAGGTACAGGAAGTTGTCTTAGCAACTAGGTGGTACCCTATCAGCTGCTGCGTTGGACCTTGCTTCCTGCCTTCTGTGCCCAAGCCTGTTCCTGATTCCTACTCCACTCTTGACCTGTTTCTGTCTCCTGCCTAACCCTGGTCTTCCTTCTTAGTTTCCACCATGCTCTTGATCTGTGTCTGTGGCTTGCCTCTCCTTCAGTTGCTGTCCTTACACCATGTTTCCCATCTTCAGTTACCAGCTCTGACTTCTTATTCCTGCTCTGACCACTAGGTCAAACCTCCTATGCCCTAGTCCCTAATGCCCATTTTGGTAGGACCAGTGACAATTTATCTGCAGGCCAGATCATGTCATATGCAGCACAAGATCCAGGAATACTATGCCAGTCTTTTGCCTAGACTGGCATTCTCAGTATAATGATAAGTTGATTGCAGTTTAAGCTGAAACCTGGTAGAGCTACACCCAGGATATGTACCCAGATGCAAGGGTAGTGGCAATTCTTTCAAGCAATTTGCACACACAGTTTAGCAAAGAGATGGAGCTTTAACTTGCTGCTGTGCTAGTCAGTGTCTTTCCTGTGTGCTCTAACCACTAGGCTACTGAGTTATTCTCATGCTTCTCTCTCTCTCTTTGTTCCAGTGACTCATATCTGTCCAAAGTAGAACAGCTTCACAGGAGAAATGAGGGAACTCACACCAGCATATCCCATAGTTAAGGCACTCATCTGAGAGGTTGTAAATCACTGTTCAAATCTCATCTCATAAGGTTAAGGGGGAACTTGAATCAGGAGTCTCTCTCATCCCAGGTGAATACTCTAATCACCAAGTTATGAGGGAGCTGCTACCACCTCCACAGAAGTGGTAGTAGCAATGTGTGAGCTCACCTGCAGGGTCCAATTGGCATCTCCTGGATCTAGCACTACAGATAAGAGGGGGAGAAATTCCTATTTTCCTGCAGTTTGTGCACTGCTCTGGGGCTTAGGGGTAGAAAGACATCTGGATGCCTAGAGGGAGGCAGGAGTATGTGTCCCAAGGAAGAAACATAAGCACCTAGGGAATTTTAACAGTGGAAATTTAGGTGCCTAATATGTTTAGGTGCCTACAGGGATAGGCATGAGTTGTGTGCATTGCAGTGGTGCAAAAACAGGCACTTAAGAACCCACATCTGGGACATCTTGCATAACTGTTTTAGTGCATTTAGCCCTTAGACTCATCAAAGTCTCTGTTCCAGTGTTAGTCATCTCATCCCTATTCTGCCAAGATTCTAAGATTCTTAAATGCCTCCTGAATCTCTCATTCATCAGTCTTGCTTGGAGATGTTTTATTTTTTCTTCAATTGTGAATATGACCTCACAGATCTAGGGTGGCTTTCCAGGAGTCTGTCATGTACAACCATGTTATCATTTTAATTTGGACATGTTTAGTGTGAATTTCATTGTGTGTAAAATGTGCTGGACTGGCAGGACAGGAAATGAAAATGGTCTCTGAATCTTCTGAAACACAAGCTGTGTAGACAGTGACTGGGCAAACTTTTCCTCACCTCATCATATCTGTGTATTTCAGCCCTGACCTGAATGGGCCATTTGTAAGGATAAACGGAATAGCATTTTCAATCCTGTCTTCTTTGCTGGAATTGCCAGCAATTAAGCTGATAGTGAAGATTTTGTGATGTGGACACCTTCTAACTGGCAACTGGACAGAGGTCACCAATTCATTTCATAAAGGCAACCAAACAGCTATTATCTGGTAATGGTTTTCATTCCATACTGTCCCACCCAGCATTTGAACCAGTGACTAACAAAGGATTCATCATTCTAGCATAATCAGGATGCTGAGCTATCCTTCATGTTAGGCAAGTTTTATTTTGTTTTTTTGTTTCTTGAAAACATTTTGGGATATTCTTATAATAACTGAGGAAAAGATATGATGGAGCAGATTTAGTTAAGATCAGTTTAAATTATGGGCATACACTATAGTTGTCCATTTAAAGGTCAATATTGATGGGATACTGCAAGCTGAGGTCATCCCCCCCCAAGTAAAATGGTAGTGACATGATGTCATAAAGTTACATCATCACTTTAGCGCAACCAGGCAGTGTAGCACATAGTCATCATCTCATGATGTGATGTCAAGGCATGATATGGCAATGGCATCACATCCCAACACCAGAACACAATGTGGTGTCACAGCATTGTCTGGAATGGAAGGGGGAGCCCCATGGCCACTGCAGGTAAGGCTGGCCAAGTGACAGATAAGACTGCTCAGAGTGAGAACCTTGCCAGGGTTGATGTAGACAGAAAGCCAGTTCACAATATGTTGCGTGGCATATTACAACGGGCATATGGAAAGTTTTGCTGCCCCCTTCTTCCGTAACGCACAGACTGATTTACACTTTGATAAAAACATGTTCCTTGCCAAGAGGGAGCAGATTAAGGCTCTATTTATCTTAAACCCAATCATGCTTGTGAATCTTCTTTTCACAGAGAAATAAAAATAAAATCTGTTCCTTTTCTTATTTCTCTGATTTTGTTACTTTTACCATTTGAGTAGCTGGTTTTAGTGATCCCCTCGTTCAGGAGCATATTCATTAACTTGGCCTTGTCATCAGAAGCTCTTCTAATATTTCAGGATCTGATTGTGTCTTCTAAGTACTGTCCTATGTTGGGGGCAATGTGGAGCTGTTATACCACAGGGAGAGTGGCCAGAGGTATTGAATGTCTGGAGGCCCAAAGACATGCAGAGAAGTTTCATTTTACCCTACCTGTCTTCTTTTGAACACATAGGCCAGGGCTGGCTGCAAATGAGCCAGAGAAATTATAGCAATGGCTCCTACTAATTAAGACTTTGAGGCAGATCATCAGCAGGTGTAAATTGACATAGCGCCATTAGTGTTAGGCTATTTCAGTTTATACCAGCTAGAGATCAGGCCCTTCCTTTCTACAAAACTTATCTGCCATTTGTTGAGCTTGACTGCTTCTATTATGTAAACGTAGGCTGACTACTATCCTAATAAAATCTTCCCTGCCCCATATGCTGCCCTAGCCTCTCCTTGATTAGCGATCCCAGTGTCTTCCCTACCATTGACGTCAAGAGCACAGCTCAGTAATTTCCTAGCAACCCTTTTCAAATGCTGGCTTTTAATTAGCTTCTTTCTGTTTTACTAGCACTTCCTCCTGTTCTCTGAGAGTCTTTGAAGCAATTTGGCTGTTGATGCTTCCTCTCCACCATTCCTATTTGTTGTTTCCTTGAAGAATTCTAGAATAGAATTTCTTATCTTTTCAGAAGGTCTAATTTCTTGTTCCGTCGTGATCCTAATTTCCTTCAGGATTTCTTCTTCCTCTCCTGGGAAATTTGTCTCAATTTCTGGCATCTGTCCCTCCTAGCCCTCCCCTCTTTTTTTTTTCCCAAAGACAGGAGGAAAAGAATCCATTTAATATTTTTCTGTAGTATCGCCTATCTCATCTGTCAATAAATTACCCTTTGTCTTCACTGGGAGACCCTCTTGTCTCCTTTCACTGACCTTATCCTGTACTTTGCCTGATTTTTTTTAAGGTAGGATGCAATATCCCTGAGCTGTCATTCCATGAAGAACAGCTGTCATTCCTCCCATTGTGTGTGTGTATGTGCATGTGCACATGTTTGAGGGGTGAGGAGGATATGGGGAAGACAGGGAACTGCCATTGGGGAACATGATGATGCTACTTACAGATGTGAATATTTTTCATTCATTATATTCAGCTGGCAGTTCCTTTTCTTTCTCTCATTGATTTCAGTCTGTTATCCACTGATTAAAGGGAATCTAAAATGAGTTGGTCAGTTAAATTAACATGGACAGCTCCAAGAATAATTAGTAAATATAAATACATGTATTTCTAAAAACTTTTTTCTATATTTGTCATTCCCTCACTATCTCCGTAACTAGGCACGAGTTCTCACTGTCAGAGTCCTCATCTGATGTTACAGAGTATGATTCAGGGACATGTTAGAATAGCAAAGAAAACACATGACTTTCAAGCTCTTTCTATTGTAAGGAACTAATATGTTCACTGATAGAATTAAGAGGTGCAGCTTACTCATCTGTGCAGCCACCTGGAAACTCATGATGCCATTTATTACAACCTTTTCCTGCTCCTTCTTTGAGGGGCAATATGCAGTCCCAGGATGTCACTAGGGAACATTACCTGCGCTCCTCTTAAAGCAGGGGCTGCAAATATGCCTGCCCCTTCTTCTGGACACCTAAACAAAGGGCCGGGCTCTTTATTCCTTTCCCCTCCCTCCACTGAACATATAAGAAGACAAGGCAGAATTTAAAAGCTATATATAGCTTGCTTTGTACAGCACGTCAGTAGCAGAGCTGAGAGATTCCCAGTCTTCTGCTCTAGCACATTCCCTCTTATCTTACATCTGTGAAAGCATTAACTTTCTAGAAAATATGTTGTGCCTACAGAGTTTGGTCAATCAAAGGCTCTGTCTACACAAGCAAAGATTTCTAAACATTTCCTACTATTGCTAATACCAATTCTGCATTAGTGATCTTGCCAGCCTCAGTGGAGATTGGCTGCTACCATTTTTAAGACCATATCACATAACTCTTCAGGCATAATTGACATTATATTAAAAACACTTTTGGCAGCTGGCAAAATACCTGTAATAGGGTTCAGAACACTGCTAACACCACTGGCAGCTAAACTAGTGATAGTAATGGTGGGAAATTTTCAGAGTGAGACAGTCAATGATTTGCCTCCAGATAATTATTTGTAACTTGATTCCCTCCCGGAGAGCTGTAATGTGCACTTTTTCTTTTCTGTTCCTGTTGTTGAATTCTCCTTTTATTTATAAATAAATAAATACATAAATACATAAAACTCCTAAATTATTATTAATTATTATTATTATTACTCTTTTTTATTCTCAATATTAGCTCAGACACATGCATTTGACCATGAAAGTAGGACTGAAGTGGGATCTGCATTCCCTGGCTCTGACTCTTCATCTCAGAGTGTCCAACTCCCAGTTTTCTGATTCACAATTAATAGTTCATTCAGATTAGATTATGTTTTTGAGTACTTTGCTCTTCTTTGTAATCAGGATATTTATATTACATTTAATTTTTTCTTGAAATTCTCATGATTTTGACACATTTCCAACGCTTACCTGCAGAGGGAGACTCATGGCAAAAGCTGGCTCACTTGGGCAGCTTTTCCTTCTCTATTTTTCAGAATGTTTTCCCTGATGAGGCCCCAGGATTATTGCAAACCAGTCCCAGGAAGAGCTGCTGCTCAATTAGGCGAGAAGAAACTTGAAGGAAAAAAAGAATAAAGCCAGCAAATTGCTTGAGATAACAATCTCCCCATACCAGTGTGTCTCTGTAACTAAGAGGATTAGTTGAACTTTATGTGTCACACCAAAACTGACAATAAGCACCAGTGACTTCCCCCCGCTGGCACTTGTACCTTCACATGTTTCATTTTCCTGCTTTAATACAGCCTTGCCCCTTGCCAACTGATGAACTTGGGAGATGAATAAAATGGCTGCTTTCCTTTTCCCCCTTCCTTAAAGATTTATGAATAAAAAACAAACAACGCCTAGCTGTAGCACTAACACTGTATTTCTCCCCCTCTTCAGGAACAGTCCTTTTTGGAGAAGAAAGATGGCAAGAAAAGGTATGGGGCTGCTGTGTTCTTTTTGGCATCAGCTAAGATTACTGTTTTATGCCAGAGAGACAAAGAAAATAGCCCCAAATCTGATCTTATGGAAGTCAATGGCAAAGCTTCCTTTGGAACAGGATCACTCCAGAAAGAGAGAGAGAAAGCAAAAGCCAACTTGACACAGAACTCAAACCAAGACCTTATTTAGATATGGTACCATATAAAGTAGTTTAATCACAATTTCTCCCTCTCCCCTACAACCCATCCATCCTGAACAGCCAAATATTTTTAGATGAAACTGTGTTTAAACAGAATTTTAAACCAGGTTAGCAGACTTCTTGAAACCCACTGTGGAGTTTGCCAGAGAAAGATTAGTCTGAGTATTTTCTCTCTTTTCCCTTTAGTCATAGATCCTATTCCTATGAAAACAGGTTAAATCTAAGCTTCTTACAGGATCCAGAGAAAAGGTAGCAAAAATGTAAAAGCAAAATATTACCAGTATCTGCAGGGCAGCATGAAGAAAATAAGCAGCTGTACCCTCTTGCGGCCTATGAAGAGATAGTGAATAGCATGCAAGGGGGGCTAGATTCAGAGATACCAGCAATCTTTTTAAACTGATGTAAAACAAATACCGACACTAAAGAGTACTCTTTATATCACGGTTCTGAATAAGTTGGGGTGTGCAACTCAGGTAACAGGTTATGGGCAAGGTTTGAGGTGAAATGTCTGAGGATTGCAAAATTTTCAGAGGATATAGGTTGAACCTCTGGGGTCCAGGACTCTCTGATCTGGCAACATCCGTGGTCCTGAAGGACCACGGGTGTTGCGGGACTAGAGAGCCCCAACAGCAGAAGTTGGCGGGGGTTCAGAGCAGAGCCAGCCAGCAGGGCCAGCAGGACAACGGAGCCTGCGGGTCACCACAGCCTGAAGCCGGTGTGGCAGGGAAGCCAGCAGGAGGACTGGAGTTTGCGGGGCAGCGGAACCAGCAGCCAGCAAGGCTGCCTGGAGCTCTGGCAGGGCGGGAAGGCTGCTGTCAGGCTGGTGAGGCCACCAGGAACTCCAGTGGGGCTAACACAGGTTGTGGAGCCAGGAGGCTGGGCAGAGGAGCACTGGTGGCTGGGGAGAGGAGCCCAGCAGGGAGGCTGGTGTCTCCCCTCCCCCGAAATCCCCAGGTCCAGAAAACTCCCTTGTCCAGGACCACTCAGGTACTGAGGGTGCCAGACCAGGGAGATCCAATCTGTATTGGTTCTGTATGATAAAATACAGGAAATTTTCCAGTTTTTGGGAGGTGTTTTTTTTAAACCAATTTTTTGTGCTGATCATACCAACATTGCTACGCAGCTCTTTGAATCTAAGAGATTGTCTATACTTGAAATGCTACAATGGTTTAGCAGCACTGCTGCAGCTGTGCCACTGTAGTGCTTCATTGTAGACACTGCCTACACCTACACAAGGGGTTCTCTCATCAGTTTAATTAATCTATCTCACCAAGAGGTGGCAGCTAAGTTGATGGAAGAAGTTTTCTGTGGGCCAAATGCAGTCCACATTGGGGATTAGATCATCTTAACTGTGCCACTAGAGATGTGGATTTTTTTATACTTTTGAGCAATATAGTTAAGCCAACTTAATTTTCTAGTGTAGACCAGGCCTTAGTCAAATAACTGATTGTAGCTTTACCAGGCCCACCAACCGGGGCGGGGGGGGTGGGGTCAAAAGAGGCAGCTGTTCCCGAATCCAGTGATTCAAAGGTAGAGGGAAGGGAGGGGGGAGACATCACTCAAAGTCTGGGAAGTGCTGAAGTCTGTCTGCTATCAGCCCCACCACTTCCACCTGAAGCTCAAACCCTTCTCATGTGCATGGAGCCACTCCCCACCACTAACCAAAGCTGTTAGTCCCTCTGGGTGTTACTGACACTCTAAAATGACACAAGCAGGTACATTCTGGCAACATACATTCAGAACAGTAGACCAGGTTTCCTTGCATGCCTTCATAGAGAGTAAAGTGTGTGTGTGTAGAGGGGAAGAAATGCTTAGAACCAGACTTCTAATCCCCAAATATGTAGACTGGGGCATTGTAAAAATGTCTGCTGTGCAGCCAAGGGTAAAGATGGCCTTGTTACTCAACAGCAACCTCTGTCTACGATGTGGGCAGCATTAGTTTTTGTTTAAAGGGGCCCTGATCCCATCCCTTTTTCCAATAGATATGAAATGGAACATGTCTGCCTTTGAACTGCGCCCAGCAGCACTGCAAGATTCACTGAATGAAGGACACCGTATCCAATTGAAATTACAGAGGAATTTGAGGTAGGCAGAATGTACTTACCCAATTGGAATTTAAACTGTGAAATTAAAAGGAAATATTCAAGGATGACAGGGCAGAGAGAATTCCTAATCTCTATCCAGCCCTGGCTGTGTGTCAGAAAAGTCCCCTCCGAAGAGGGAATAAGTAAAGAATCTATCCTGGAATAAAGAGTAGGGAGAGAATAAAGACTGTGTTTTCAACAGCGCCCCGCTCCAGCTGTGTGTTTGTTTCATAGGCTCTGACTATGCTAAGAAAATTATTTGTGGTTGATAAAAAGTGTCAAATGTGTCTTCCTCCTGGCCCCTGGTCAGCTAGGGTCAAAAACAATTGGGTTAAAGAGGCATTTCCAATGCCTCTAACGGAAAGTGTGTTGGATTTCTCGTGGAATGAGAGGTTCAGAACTCTTTTTGCAATGGGTGTGAAATACAGTTTGGCCTTTTCTACAGTATCCATCTGCCCTCCATTACTGTAGTATCTAAGCACCTAAACAAATATTAATGAATTAATCCTTACAACAGTGTTTTGGGTGATGTCTCTCTGACAGCTGGAGGAGCATAATGTTGGAAGCAAAAGGTTCTGTGACAGTTGGAAATGACAGTTGTGTTTGGCAATTTGAATGGGGCAGCTGGAGAAAATTGAATAATGTATGGTGACAGCTGGAAGATCCCTTCTGATTGGATGGACAAGGAACAGTGAGGAAGGAAAAGCTAACAGAACACAATGAACAGTATGTGTGGACTCTGGTAAAAGCAATGATAGTGAGCAGAAGAAGCCAATAAGAAGAAAGACAATCTTGTGGTCAGTGCACTGGAAAGAGAATCAGGTGTCCAAGTCCGACCTGTGTAGGGGTATGTCTACACTTGCACCCTCTTTTGAGAGAGGGATGCAAATGAAGACATTCGAAATTGCAAATTAAGCCGGGATTTAAATATCCTGTGCTTCATTTGCATATTCGCATTATGGCGCTATTTTGAAATAGCGTTATTTCGAAATAACAGACACTGTTAAAACGCGGTTATTTCGAGAGAAAACCCTTCTCTCAAAATAACTGGTAAACCTCATTGTATGAGGAATAAGAGTTATTTCGAGAGAAGGGTTTTCTCTCAAAATAACCGCGTCTTAGCAGTGTCTGTTATTTCAAAATAGCGCTATTTTGAAATAGTGCCATAATGCAAATATGCAAATGAAGCATGGGGTATTTAAATCCCGGCTTCATTTGCAATTTCGAATGTCTTCATTTGCATCCCTCTCTCGAAAGAGGGTGCAAGTGTAGACATACCCTTCCAGACTCAGAATGTGACTTTGGACAAGTCTCCATGCCTCAGTTTCCCACACTGTAACATTATGATGATGATATTTCCCTACCCAGTGGGAATGGGGATTTGCGAGGCACTCGGATATTATGGTGGTGATGACCATGGAAACAGAGCCAGAGAGGAAGTGAGAGCAGAGAATGAGAAGCAGATTGAAAAACCCATATGAAAAGATGTGTGCACTCCGGGTGACTACCTCTCTTTTTTTGAGGATGTGTGAAGGATCTGAATTACTGCCTCATTAAATATAAAAATAAAACCTCATGTGTCTTTTTCTATGTGTTCCATTATCTCCAAAACATGAATTACTTGGTTATAGTGAGGGGTAAAGGATTCTGGGGTGATCTGCTACACTGCTACACTGCAGTAGTTTCATCAGTCTGAGATCCAGAATGTCAGTCATAACTATCACAATAAAAGAATTTAGCTCATCGTTCCTCAGATACAGGGAGAACAACAGAGAGATGCAGGCAGAGAGCAAAGAAATCTGGTAAAAGGGAGCTGGAAAACTTTAAATGGTTATTGAGAAAGCCAGAGGGGTGTATAGGGAATGACAATGAAGTACATATTAAATGGATGTTCTTTGCCTCTCTGCTGCTATGCACACACAGCAATCCAGATGTTGGGAGTGATGATGTCCTTTAACAGGGAAGGGGGAGAATGTTGGAAGCAGAATGGTGCATGAGGGTTTTTAGAGTAGGGGACTCAGGCTCATCCCACTGCAGCTATTAGTAAAAAATTAAAGAGGCATGTGGGAGTGGTAAGAGACAGGAACAATGGTTTTGTGGTTAAACCACTGACTTTGGGACTCAGGGGATGTGGATTTAATTCCTAATTCTGCCACAGGCTTGCTCTGTGACCTTGACAAATTGCTTATGGGCAGGCTTGGCAGAATTAAACTTCCATATTTTTATAATCTCAGCAGATAAATTTGGTGTTTTTAAAACATTTATATCTATTTCGATCAATTTAAATGTTCACAGTTTCAGGAAATTATGAAGCATCAGACAACAGGGTGTTTTCAGACAATAATAATTTGATGACAATAGAAACTGAGCTATAAAAAGTTAAAGCTGTATAAACATTGACAAATTGTCAACATTTTGTCAATGTCAAAATATACAAAGTAAATATCCTTAAATCAAATTTGAAAAAGTTCTCAAGCAACATTTTGATTACTTTGCCTATTTATAAATTTTGATTGTTATTAATGAAATTATTTTTGGTCAGTTTGTGTGTGTGTGTGTGTGTGTGTGTGAAACTGACATTTGCCTACAACAGTCTGATACTTCCTAGCCTATTTATGGGCTTGCTTTGGATCAAGCTCTCTGCTCTTCTCTTCCCCATCTATAAAAGGGAGATAATAATTCCTCCTTCCTCTCATGCTTTGCCTGTCTTCTCTTGAGATTGCAGACTCCTTGGGGCAGTGACTGTCTTTTATTATGTGTATTTACAGCACATAGCACAAATTGTGCCACAATCCGGCATCTCTTATAACAAGTGTGGATGCTCCTGGTGAGAACTGGTGAGAAATCAAAGAGAGAGGTGTTCAAAATGAGCCTAAATGGTGAAAGAGTCAGAGAGGTGAATGGTCTGGAAGTCAGAGGGGGATGTAAGAGGAGGGGGTACGCAGAAGTGATATTTCTTTGCTCTGCTGCTGTGCTAATGGCAAGCAGAATGTTCAAAGGCTGATACCTCATTAAGAGGAGAAAGGACAGAATGTAGGGACCATATGTTTCCATGGTACTTGGGGGGAGCAGTTTTAAACAGCGTATGAGAAGACTTAAGAAAGCATGGTGACAGGAGCAGCACCTTCTTGAGGAGGATAGGAACAAGTTGGGAAGAAAAATTAATTGGGAGGAAAGAAAGTGTGTGAAAAGAACCGTATCAGAGACATGAGCACAAGCTGCAGAAGGGAAATTGAATGGAGCAAAAGAAGTCAGGGAGAGAAAGTTAGAGCATAGAAACTGCCAGGGGGAGAAAAATTGGCTGAGGAACCCCCTCACAAAAAATAGCTGTATATAACATGCTTCTTAATTTCTCCTGAACTAGGGCTGTGTGGAGGTCAAATTTGCTGCCTGATTTGTCTTTTGCTTCTATATAATTTTCTGTATTTCTTTGCCTCCCCATGCAATAAATTATTATCTATAAAACAGTAATAACTTAGAGCTGGTGAGTCAACACTACTAGCACTGAAGATCTGGCATTACAGACACAACTAGCAGTACAGGGGATGATATGGCATTTAACCTCCATGATAGGAACAACTAACCTGGGGGTGGGGGTGGATTGCGAAGAGGCCAACAAACCTATGTAGGTATCGGGAATTAGAGATGGAAATATACGGTAAAAATATTCAACTGAATTTTTAAAAGAATTTCCATTGACTGAATGTATGTCCTTTGTGTGTGTGTTCATATTGGGAGGAACAGTCACTTAAATGAAAATTTTTTTCAACAAATTTTGAATGTACATATCCTGATTCTATGTGTTGCACTAATCCAGACAGGGAACAGAAACACACAAGGAAGGGACTTCATCCTGCAAGGTGCTGAGCACTCTGGGCTCAGATCAGGACTTAAGCACATACTTCAAGCATGTGAACAGTCCTTGATTTCAATAGGACAGCTTATGGGCTCACCATTATACAAATCCTTACCTGTTTTGAGGAATCAGAGCCAGAGTGCTCAGTACTTTGCAGAATTGATATGTTTTTCCTATGCGTCAGATCATCTTGAATTTCAAATAATCACAACAAACTGATTGTGAATAAGACACAGGTCAAGAAGTATTTGGCAAATAATTTCAAAGAAATAAACTTGAGAAAATCATGATCTATTTGCAGACAATTAACAACAGAAATAGAGGCAAAATTTGTCCAATTCATTATTCATTATCAATGATTTGCCAAGCTTTATCAGATATATAGCCAGAGACCTATGTTATGCCTTAGGGAAAGAGCCAGAAAGAGATGTATCAAGAGAAACCTGAGAGGAGAATGCAGACAGAATCCAGAGAAATCTCTGGAGAGGGAGCCAGAGAGGTTACGTCAGCAGATATGATGGAGTAAAAAGAGAGTGCTATTCTTTTGCTGTTTAGAGCTAGCCAAAACAGGAACTGTATTTTGGGTGATATTCCTGAAAATTGTGGAAGATTGCATCTTGGAATCGTAGTTGGGGATGATAACTTGAATCAGGTAGATGCAAGAGCAAGGAAGAAGATGAAATGTGATTAAATAGGTTGTCCTTGAGGAGATGAGTGAGAAGCATCAGTCAGGGTATGTCTAGACTACATGGCTCCGTCGATGGAGCCATGTAGATGAGTTTACTAAACATAGGACAATGAAGCGGCGATTTAAATAATCGCCGCTTCATTTACATCAAAATGGCCGCCGCGCTGTGCCGATCAGCTGTTTGGCGGCACACAGGGCAGTCTGGACGCGCCACGGTCGACAAGGGAAGCCTTTGTCGACAGCTCCGGTAAACCTCATTTCACGAGGCATACTGGAGCGATCGACAAAGGCTTCCCTTGTCGACCGCGGCGCGTCCAGATTGCCCCGCTGTGCCGCCAAACAGCTGATTGGCACAGCGCGGCGGCCATTTAGATGTAAATGAAGCGGCGATTATTTAAATCGCCGCTTCATTTTCCAATGTCTAGCAAACTCATCTACATGGCTCCGTCGACGGAGCCATGTAGTCTAGACATACCCTCAGAGAAGAAGGTAAAAAGGAAGCCAGACATAGGTGTGAAAAGAGTGCAAGGATTAAATGAGAAGCAATGGGCGAGGAGATTAAATCTATGCAAGGGTACAGCTGTGTAGAGTCTTAACGGTGCATCCAAAGGGCCAGATTCTTTGGTGTGGAGTGATCACTTTGGCTACAGTGCTCATGTAACCTGGCCATAAAATTGGATTAGCTGTTCCATGGAGGATTATCTAGACTAGAGGCAAAACTGAAGAGCAGCAATCCAGTATGCTTCTGTTTACATTTTAATTCTGGAGAGTTATCCATCCTTAGTTGCAAATAAGTCCTCTGAATGACAAAGTTTCTAACAAGTAGCATCGAATATCACATAAAATGAAAGTATATAGGGAAACATAGTGATTAGAAGACCTTTCTTTATCATTCCATACCACAGTCAATTTTTACCAATATATTCTGGGTTATTAGGAGAATTTACATAGGAATGAAAATTACCTACTCAGACAAACACTTCTAGACTATTTTCAAGAAAAAAACATTGTTCTGTTGCAGCTGTTGTTCTTACGCGGCAATTCTGCTCAAATCTTTCCTAAGTCTCTCGTTTTTTTGATTCTCCAGTGTTTGCCTTTGCTGCTGCTCATAACTTTTTCCAGCAGCAACATGTAAGTGTCCTTATTACCCTGAATTTTGAATATTGGCAGTGAAACTGACTGGCATTTTATGTTGTTTTGGGGTTTGATCCAAGGCCTATTGTAGTCAAAGGAAAGACTCTTACTGGGCTTCAGATCAGGCGGTTAAAAATATTGCAAAGACTCTTCTTAGTTTCCCTTTTTTCTGTATATGGGGTATAATATCATAGCTTTTGTATGCAGAAGTATGCAACAAAATATTATAACGAATACTATTACAGTTGTTAATCATTTAATCTTAATTCTGCTGATTTTTTTAACTCAGCAACATGACCAGCAATGTTTTGTCACCTCATCTTGTTAAGATTATTGTCCACCATTCTCTGAAAGGCTATGGAAGTTTTTAACATAACATCAGTTTTAGTTGTAGACCCCAAAATACACTATTTTTGATGAGAGGGGCAGAAAGTCTGTCTCTCTTTTCCTTTTAGGTTAGTCAAATTTGATGCAGAGTATGGGAGAGGTTAAAATATTTGTTTGAGAGAGGTATCCCTGGAGCTTTGTGTTGTCCAAGACAGGAGATATGTTATGACGGGTATCTTTAAAGAGAAAATTACTTTCCTGTAATTGTTCTTCTCTGAAGAGATGAGGTGACCACTCATGCACCCTGCTCTGCACAGAATTGCAGGTTCTGCTATTTCATTTTCTTATTATTCAATTCCCTTTTATACATAGGGGATTAATTTCACTTTGAGCTTGGGGAGTACCTGTCTTGCACATGATGGTTATTTCCACAGAATACCACTTGCAGATTGTGCTTTAAAAAAAAAATGCTTCTTTGGTGTAACCATTCTATTTCAAGATGTTTTCATTTAGGATTATCTATTTTACTTACTGGCTGCGTCTACACTGGCATGATTTTGCGCAAATACTTTTAACGGAAAAGTTTTTCCGTTAAAAGTATTTGCGCAAGAGAGCATCTACACTGGCATGTGCTTTTGCGCAAAAAATGTGCTTTTGCGCAAAAGCATCCGTGCCAGTGTAGACGCTCTCTTGCCCAAGAAAGCTCCAATGGCCATTTTAGCCAAGAATACTTGCGCAAGAGGGCTTATCCCTGAGCGGGAGCATCAGAGTATTTGCGCAAGAAGCACTGATTTTGTACATTACGACGTCAGTGTTCTTGTGCAAATACTCGCAGCCAGTGTAGACAGGCAGCAAGATTTTGCGCAAAATCTTGCCAATGTAGACATAGCCACTGTGCTTACCTATTTATACTACCCCCCAGTAGCTTGCTGGCAGGAAATAGTTAATAAAAACCATATCAGAATGTGCTGCAAGCATTTCTTCTTTCAATGTGCTAGTGTTCCTGGTGTTTTTAACCACCTGAGCCCTTATCTGGAAGCAAGCTCTGCATGAATACCAGGGTCTCCTTTGATTGTCAATGTTATAGATATACTGCAAAAAAAGTAACAAAACAGAGTGAGAAAACCAGAGGCAGGTGCCTGCTCCATGGGCTCAGCGAGCTCATGCCTTAGGTGATAGGGACCAGCCTGCCTCCCTAGCCCTTTGCTTCCTTGTGTGTCGGGACATGCTCCTGAGGCGATTCCGGCCCCTCAGGCCCGCTGGAGATGGAGCTGGCATGGGCGGTTTTAATACCCTTGCCCCACCCAGCAAACAGAAGCGATTAGTCCTATCATACAGCAACACGCCAACAGCGTGTCAGTGGCACAATGCACCTCCGCTGGAACGAGCCCCCCCAGCCAAGCACACAAGGAGCAACTAAAGCACAGCGAAGCCCCCAGACAACCATCACTCGCACTGCGCAAGCGCGCGCTCTGTAGCCAGGAGGGAGGTGGGCCACAAAGCGGCCCGCGCGTCGCGGTCGTTTACATGCTAACGAAGACTAGGGCAGAGGTGAATGGCAGGAGAAAACGGCGCATGCGCAGAGGCGCTTGCTGGGTAAACGCAGAGTAATGGGCCAGCGAGAAAAAGCGGATAGCGCAAGCGCGAAGCGCTCGCCCGCGAGAGAGGGCAGAGCACGCATGCGTAGTGACTCGCGTGCTGGAGTGAGGGCGGGGGGCCAAGGGGAAGAGAGACGGCGGCTGCGCGAGTGGGACGGGAGGGGGCTGGGAGCGAGCGAGCGAGGGAGGGTTTATCGGGCGGCCGATTTTGGTTAAAATATTCAAAATGGCGGACGGAGGAGCAGCGAGTCAAGATGAGAGTTCGGCGGCGGCGGTGGCGGCGGCAGGTAATCATTACTGCGTTTTACATATTCATATTCATACTCGCGCGCGCGGCCCCCCCGCCGCCCGCCCGCCCCGCTTAGCATAATTTATTAGTACTCCGGATTATTATAATTAACGGCACAGGGGGGAGCGGGGGCAGCGGCAGCCTCCCCGTGCGGGAGACACACGCACGGGCGCGGGGGGCAAGGGGGCGCCTCCCCGCCCCCGAACCCGGCCGGAGGCCGCCGGGCCGGGCTGGCAGCTCCCGCACGCCCACAATAAAGCCGCTTTACATATTCATGGCGGAGCGGGCCCAGCTCGGGCAGGGAGCTGGGGGGCAGGGCCCGGAGCTGGGGGGCGAGCACCCCGCGACCCCCTGCCCCAGTGGGGCCGGGCCCCCCACGCTCTTGCGCCGGGGCGCGGGTGCGGGGCGCGGGGCTTGGAGACGAGGTATTGGCTTTTTTAGGTTCCCCCCCCCCCCCCAGCCTTGGTAGCGTTATTTCCCCACAGCCCGAGGCCTGCCTGCAACGGGGGGCTGGGTGCAATGGGCCCGGGGGGAGGGGGGGGCGTCTTGGCGAGGTCTTTTTCCCTGTCCCTACTGAAAAGGTGCCTCAACTCCGCTCGACTCCTTGCGGGGGGGGAGTCTGCCTGGGGGCGAGGGGCTGCGTGGGGTCTCTGTTACCCAGGGGGCTGGGCTGCCCTGACATCTCCCCCTCCCTTCTCGCTTCCCTTGGAGTCAGCGAGGCCGAGTAGAGTAGTGGGGGGGCATCCCGGGATAGGTCCCTGGGGGTGTCTAACAGCCAGGCCCTGGGGGGCTTCTGATGGGTGCATGGGGTGGCAGCACTGACGGCTGGGGTAGCAAGCTGGCTGCCAGGGGTGCAGAGCCGGCCTCCCTCTCCTTCTCTGTGTCTTGGTCTCATTTGAATAATGTCTAATTCGGGGAGGTTTATATTATTGAAATGGCTGCCTGGGTTTCCCCGCCTCTCATGTTTAGTAATTCAGACCTTTAATAACAGCCACTCAGAGCCCAAAGCCGTGTTTATATTTTACATTCGCCCCATGTGCTTTTGTGGTTCAATATGATTCTTCTTTCTTGCTCTCTTGCTTTTTTTAAATTTTCTTGGCAACCCACAGGGCCCAGAGATCAAACCCAGGCCGTGTGGGGAGGGGGTGAGAGGAGGAAGAGGTAGGCCCTGGTTCCTCTGGCAGATGCCTAGGCCTCATTCTCTGCTGCTTGATTTATTTACTAATAACCAAAATGACCCCCCCACCCCACCCCTGCCAGCAAAAACAAAACCCTCCTGGGGCTTGAGCAGCATCAGAATTGCTCCTAGCTTCACACACACATGTCTTTTAAATAAGGGGCTTATTTTTAATTTATAGCAACACAAGTATTTAAAGCTGTCCCTTTCATAACTGCTTTTCAGTGAGTATTGAGCATTTTCATTCCTTTGTCCCCAGTTTACTTAAAAAAAGATTTGCTTTTAATTTACATTTATTGGGTCTCTGAGAACACTTTCAAAATCTAAAAAGCCTCCCTCCTGTTCCCATATACAAACTAGATTTAATATGTAGAAGCAAACCTTGAATTTTGGATCATATCACATTAAATAAAATACATCTCTTTCTCCTTAGTGTTTAAGACCTGCATGTTGTATAGCAGTCCTGTGTGTTTGATACTTTTGTCAGTGTCCCTGGCCTTCTGAGTTATTTTTAATTTAAATTTGACAGTATGAGAAAAAACAAAAACAATATAAGTTTTCTGTGTTTGTATGCCATACAGAGTTGGCTGAATGAAAATTGAAAAATATTTTTCTCCTTAAATTGTCAGGGCTACCTATGTTTTAGCCAGACTCCAGGCAACTTAATGACAAGCAAAATGGACTCCTTTTTCAAGGGAGATAATGGAGTCATTTTATTTTCACGTATTAATGTTGATAAAACTGTGGTTTTTCATTAGTGCCATTGTTTTCAGCTGTGGAGGAAAAGAACCAAACAGAAGGGTATCTTATAGCAGCCCTATCAGATGAGTATGCAAACATCTTTGAAGCATGATTAAGAAGAGTTCATGTAATAGTGCAATCAGCATATTTTATAGAGTTTGCTTGAAGGTTAATTTGTTAGAGAATACTGGACTTCAGTTAATGAAAAACATTTTAATTTTAAAATGACCTCTCTCTCTGCTTACTTTCTCCCCCTCTGCCTTGGTAAAGACAGGCCTTGCATACTGCAAGAAAAGATCTGTAGAACCTATAATGAAACTGTTCAGGTGACTGACTGCTTCATAGACCAGCAGCATGAGGTTGGCTGGACAAAAAGCAATAATATGATTTCATGCCTTAAATAGCATATGTTTTTGCACTCGCTTCACAAGATGTGGTCAAGCTGATGATGTCACCGGCCAGAGGACAAGGTGCAGTTAATTTGATTTATTGACCTGGGATGAGGTGTGCCAGTGAAACCTTCTTATAGAGAAACCATTTATCTGAGGACAGTTTCCTTTATAGAAGCAATTTAACCACTGCTGAGACTAGATATTTTATCCAAGATGGTAAAAATGTACATCACATCTTGCAAACAAAAATTTGATTCTAACTGACAATTTAGTAATTCTGAAAGGATGAATGGCTGGACTCTGGCCTTGTGCTGTCACATGTCTGACCTGGGGTTAATGAACCCAGCATTCTGCCATTTACATGCTAAAACAAATCTGTCCACCTCCAACTGATGTTGTTTGGTTACGATTTCAAATTTTACTGAAGCCTCCCACGTGATATAGTTAGAATGATGGTGATTCCACCTATGAAACCCAGCAGCAACATCTGAGTGAGAACTGCATTTTCCCCCTCAGCTGCAGTTTCTATCAGGGTACTTTCAGTGGGTCTTAAGTGAGGCTAAGTTTTTGATTTTGTGCTTTGGCTATAAATGTCTGAAGAGATAAGGATAAAGTTTCAAGTTTTCTATGTGATAGAATAGACACAGAATTTTTCTCTTATCCCTTCAGAGTTTTCTGGTTTTCAGTGGCTGCAGAGTGAAACTGAAGTGATTCTTGACAGTTTTACCCTCCAAGAAGGATCTTTCACCAGTGGAAGTGACCAAAGGCTTCTGCTTCTTTATGGAGACTCAGGACAACACTGTATTAGTTCACATTTGGAAAGTTATATTTGCAGTTACAAAAGCTAGAAACTTACTAGCTTTAAATGAAAGGAAAAAATCTTTTGGGCTCGTATGTTCTTCAGAGAAAGTTTCTTCTTGCCACTAGAGACTTTTTATTAAAAACCCTTTCTATAGTCCTGTTTCAAGCAAATCTGAAGTCTTTAGAAAGCAAATGGTTAGGTTCTGACACGTCCTTTGTTGAGTAGTGATGTTTATATGGGAAAGTTGTGTGTTTATATGGGAAAGTTGAGGCAGTTTTCAAATATATTCTTTGGCTGTTAGCATGAATTATTGTGTTAGGTATGTGGGAATGTACTAGAATATATATACAGTAGGGCTACGTCTACACTGGCAGCTTCTTCCAGGAGAATAGCTGTTCTTCCGCAAAAACTTGTTGCCTGTCTACACTGCACGAGCGTTCTTCCAGCAGTAAATTTACAGTATAGCGTTGTAAAACAGGGCTTCTTCCGGAAGAGTTATTCCTCTCCCCACGAGGAGTAAGCCCTCTTGCGCAAGAGCTCTTCCAGAAGAGGCCAGTGTAGACGGGCAACATGAATTTCTTGCGCAAGAAGCCCCTATGGTTAAAATGGCCATCAGAGCGTTCTTGCGGAAGAGAGCGTCTACACTGGCATGAATGCTCTTGCGCAAAAGCACATGCCAGTGTAGACGCTCTCTTGTGGAAGAGTTTTGCGGAAGAGTTTTTGTGCAAAAAGAGTTCTTCCGGAAGAAGCTGCCAGTGTAGACGTAGCCTAGGATGTAAGTAAGCCTAAGCTTATTGGGTAATCAAGTTGGGTACTCTACTACTGGCTTCCCTCACCTCCTTGCTGCCTCTGCATGAGAGGCAGCAAGGGGAGGGAAACAGGAGCCAGTGCCTGGGGGAGCTGGCTTAAAAGTCTGTTTCCCCCCCAGCATCGTCTCCCCGGTCCCCCGCCTTCTCCCCTCCCCCCCCCCCCCATGCTGCTGCCCCTATTGGAGGCAGCAGCTGAGGGGCAGGTGTAGGCGAGACTGCTCTGGCAGCAGCCTCAGTCTGTGGCCAACCCTAGCTGCTGTGAACTGGGGCTGCTTTGCCCCAGGCCATCGTGAAAAGTCTTGGCTTGTGTCAGTCCGGGATCACTGTGCCTCTGTTACTACATTTAAACTGCAGAGCCTCAGCAGGAGTAGCTCCTGGACCAGCACAAGCTGGGACAGAGCACCTTTCCTTATCAACTAATCGTGTCAATACAAATTGACTACACTATTAGTCAATTACCCACCTCTTAACATCTTTAGTAAACAGTAGTATACTTCCTGCTTGTATTCAAGGTCCTGATTGATGATTAATTTGTTTAGAAAATAAGATTTTGAAGCATTTTTATCATTTGAAGCACAGTGATACAATCATAATTGCCACTATTACATTTAAACAAAGTTAGTCCATTCTAGTAGTAGTACTTACCTGACACAAGTTTTAAAGCTCAGAAAAGCTTCATGGAATAGGGTCTCTACGTTTTAATTTTTGTTATGATCGATCATTATATCCTGTTTCCTGTTAAAGAAGTGGAATATTGTTCTTCCTTTCCATAGGCCTTTGATTCTTCCTTGATTTTTCTCCCCCCCTCGCCTGTTCTCCTTGGCCAATTTTGAAAAAAAAATTATAGTAATTAGTTGCCCTCTTCAGTGGATTGACCTTGACACACATAGCCATAACAAAATTTGGCATGCCCAGTAGAGTATAGCCGAGTAAAAGAGTTTGTGGAAAGTGGTAATTTTTCACTCACTGTTACCAAGTGCTGATTCCTTTGAGAACTTCAGAAAGAATTTATGCTATTTAACATGCAAGTTTAGTGTGTTATATTCTACAATAGTTTTTTCCACTTTTTAAAAATCACTCTTATTACAATAGGCTGCATTTTTTTGGTACTTCAAACAACCACCAATTAAGTATACTCAATTTCTTGAACATAACTGAAGTACGTATCTTGAGAGAAGTTGTCACAATCCTGGTCCTTTTACGAGAGAGGTTTGTATGAGGTGCATATTACTAATCAGTGAGTGCCGGTTACGCTGTTGTTAAAAGCAGAATTGAACCTTTGAGCAAAATTAATCTTAAATTGTTTGCTCCAAATTTGATATTAATTCTGTACACAGAGCAAGTAATATAAGAATCCCTTGTTCATTGGATATGATTGTATAGACTTACTGTACTGGCTGCTTGATTCTCTTCTGCATTAACAATTTTCCCCACCATGTTCCTATTGTGATGTGTTGCAATACATTGCAGCCCTAGTGATGGCTTGCATTGCATTGAGTACAGCAGTAGAAATGGGAAGGGAATCACATAAACTTAATTTTGTCTTGTAATCTTTTTCTGTATGTTCATGAATTAGTTATACTTCACTTGGAATCTGTCTGAACTCTCACAGCTGCTAATTAAAGGATGTGTTCTGTAAATATGACTATTTTTCTTTTCACAGTTGGGTGCATTAACTTTATTAAGCTTTAAGTAAAAGAACCTTACAGACTCTGTTACACTTCATCATTTCTATTCCTAAAGAGAAAAAAAATTAACATTTCTACTGAATTCATTTCCCTACGTTTGGCAGACTGCACAGCTGACTAGCAGAATTGGTATCAACTAATGTCCACGTTTGTCAGATTATTATTTGTAAGTAGGTCTTCATTAGCATACTACAGATTCCTTGTGGGAGAGATTTTAATGAATTGCTAATGGCTACTTGTATTAATGAATTTTACTGTGGATACTAGGCAGTGCTGATTAAGCATTAGGCTGGGATCCAGGAATTCCTGAGTTCCGTTCCACTGAGTTGACTCACTGTATGACCGAAGGCTACATCTGTAAAATGGGGATAATAAATACCAGCCCCACAGGCATGTTGTAGAGACAGAGAAGGTGTAATTAGGTAATGTTTACTAAAGTGATTTAAAGATTGAAGTGCTATGTAAGTACCACCTTTTATTAATAGATGTTTGCAGCATTTCTGCTTCAAGGGAGACCATCAAATTAGAAATACATTCCTATGTGCAGGTTTTTTGACCTTTTAACATTTTAGCCCTCCCCTAAGATACATGATCTGAGAAGCTTAAGAAAAATCTTTCTCTATTTTTTCAGTTTGTTTATTTTGTGTATCTGACTACATTTTTTGTATTATCAATGTCACAGTTTCCCCTGTATATTCAGTTAAGCTATGTATACCCTAACTCTTAAACAGTCTCACCATTAATACCCCATGTACACCTCCATGAATAATAGCAATGAGAGTGCTAGTAAGAATAAGATGCTGGTGGCTGTCAGAATTTTTAACTACAGTGTAATGTGTAGATCTGCCTTAAGTAGGGTTAGACATGACAGATGTTCAAAGACAAATCTTTAATGGCTTCTTGGTTGCACCACAGATACTATAATGGCAAGAGTCTTTATGAAAAAATGTCTGCTGTAGGTAAGGACCTAAGTGGCTTCCTGTGTGTGAAGTTCTTTTGCATAGCAAATTGGAAAGATAAATATTTTAATTAAAAAAAAGTGAAATTGAAAAACCACAGATTGGCAGAGGGACTTAGACAGGTATATTGAGTATCTATCTCTTTAAAACTGACTAGATTTCAAATTGTCTTTTTGTAAGGAAAATTGTTTTTTATTGCCTCATGATTTGTTCCTTTGATTGTTCTATTTGAAATAACATGTAATTTACTAATTTGTGCCTGGCCATACTAATGTAAAATAGCAGGTGTATATAGCTTAGATTTTGTCAAGGGGAGGAGTATGAAATAATGGTGGAAGTGATTCAGTTATCTCATGAATTAGTCATTTCTGTATTATTAGTTAATCATCTCTTGAATAAGAAATGTGACTTCAGCTTGTTCCAGGAATCCTATTGCAGAGGTGCCTTGCAAAGTGTTTCTTACCCTGCTGATCTTTAGCACTAGTAAGGGTTTCATTTTTATTTGTCTATTTCTTATAGATGCTAAAACTATTGAAAAATACTTAAATTCTATTTTAAAAGGTCTTTGGAAGCAGCATACTGCATGGTGGTGCGAGCAACCAACTTCAGTGCAAATACTGCTACGAACGTCTCCCCCTTCTATTTCTGTATTTCTTACAATTGCTCTTCTGCTCTAGAAACAAAGCTAAACCATTTTAAAATGTGGACTAGTCTGTGGTGCATCTTATTTCAAGACCAATATAAAATTCTGGAACAGAAGGGCACATCTTAAACATTTATAATGATTTCAATAGCTTAAGAGAATATAAATGTACAAATGGAGCTCACACAGTATTTTCAGCCATCCATAATACTGACGTTTGGGCCTGAACTATCATTGACTTGTTATCACAGTGTATTTGTTTTAGACAGCTTGTGATGAGAAGTCTTGGAATTCTTTCAAGATTATTCAAAATCTAGGCTTCTGTGTTCTTAACACTGGATTGGGAGCCAGGAACTTTTGATTTCCATTGCCATTTCCCCCATGCCGTCCTGTTTTATGGCTTTGAGCAAATCAGTGAGGTTGAGTTTAGTAGCTCTTTAAAAACAACAGCAACAAAAAACAAACTCCCACTCTTGCAGTATTGTTTGGTGCAGCTCCACCTAAATTAGAAAGTGTGTACAGGAGAAAACAAGATTCCAGCAGCTGGCATATTAAACCACATATCAGATTCTGCTAAGAGGAGGTCTAGATGACACCATGGTAAAACTGTGGCTTGGCTGCAGAGGTGATAGTATAGAAATTCCTTTCTCCAAAACAAGCTAGAGAGGTGATAGCATAAGAAATAAAGCCAACTTGAAATCTCTGCTGTTTTCACCAAACTGGACAAGATCATTCTGGAAAAGTGCCTTCACTAAATGAATTTTTGTGACCATGTCTTCCTGACCTCTAAATCCACACAAATACGAGCAACATGCTATGTAGTAGTAGGGATATAAAATCCTGCTTAATCAGTTAGATTTTCCTCATGTTTAACGGGTTAACTGACTAAAAGCGGGATCCAGGGCTGGCGATCAATCCAAGACAGTCAGCTGCAACAGAGTAGTTTTGTTAACTGCGCTTTTGTACCTAGAATTTGTGGGGTGTGCTATGCTGATAGATGTAACAGCACGTTGATTGGATGCAGAGAAAGTGCACGGCATTCTCAGTCAGTGTTTTATAAAATCAGCACACACCTCACTTCCTGAGCCCTTGCTTTATGTGCGTGTTCGTAATACCGGTAAGGAAACAACTATGTGGCTAGAAATCAGCAGAATTTGGCAACCCTGCATGTGGGCAACAGCAAACAAAATGTCTTGCAGGTCACACACAGAACTCATATGGGCCACAGGTTGCTCATTACTACACAAAATCCTGCTGATTCTAACTCTGTGAAAGGACCTTATGGCTGCATCTAGACTGGCATGAATTTGCGCAAATGCTTTTAACAGAAAAGTTTTCCGTTAAAAGTATTTGCGCAAGAGAGCGTCTAGATTGGCATGGACGCTTTTGTGCAAAAGCACTTTTTGCGCAAAAGCGTCCGTGGCCAATCTAGATGCGCTTTTGCGCAAGAAAGCCCTGATCGCCATTTTAGCCATTGGGGCTTTTTTGCACAAAACAAAACTGAGCTGTCTACACTGGCCCTTTTGCGCAAAAGGACTTTTGCCCGAATGGGAGCGTCCAAGTATTTGCGCAAGAAACACTGATTTCTTACATTAGAACGTCAGTGCTCTTGTGCAAATTCAAGCGGCCAGTGTAGACAGCTGGCAAGTTTTTGCGCAAAAGCAGTGGCTTTTGCGGAAAAACTGGCCAGTCTAGACACAGCCTGTGGGTTTTAAGTGTATTCTGGAATTGTGATACTGTTTAGGACATCAGCAAGACTTAGCAAAATTCTAGAATACAAATATTTAAACCTGGTCATTCTTAAAATTATGAAGATAAACTTGATATTGTTAAATGATGTACTTCCTTTGAGTTTGCAGGTAGACTAAAATGATTAGCACTGAAAGGTGAGAGCTTCCCTCTGTTTATCTTAATGTGATGTTTAATTAAAGTCTTAGTCTGCTGTGTGGTGGAACCCAGTTACCACACAGTAGTGCCTTTGTAGTTGGGGCTGAACTGTGTTCTGGAATTGTAATAAAACCCTGCTAAAGTCCAAACTCATAATATTTGGGAATCTGACTAATACATGATTTGTCCTGCCGTTCTGGAGAATTATAGAATTATAATGTTGATGTCAACATGATAGTTAGAACTGCAGGTAGGACCTAGCTATGGGTCTTGCAATCTGATTTAATATAAATACTTTTACATGAAAGCTTATTAAATGCAGGTTTTAGTAAATGGTAAGTAACTTTTTTTCTGCCTGTGAGCATAAGTTTTGAATAGTTATGAACAGTATACTTTGTAGCAACAAAAGGAATTAGCGTTATGAAGCACGGAATGACCCGTCTTGTCTTACAACTTGTAGAAGGGTAATCTTTCAGTAGTTAAGTTTTGATTAGTGTTGTAAGACTAACCTTGAATCAATAAACCTTTTCTAACTTGGTCAGATCTAAGTCAGTCTGCTTGAAACTTCTTGTGTATGATCCTCAGAGGAAAAAAAATGAGGGAAATGTCTAGGCCATCTACCTGTGTGGAAAATTCAGTTATTCTTGGAGTGATATCTGAAAAAAACAACTTATGTTAGATACTCCATTTCGGTTTACTAATCAGAGGATTGATGTTTTAAAGAATGATTTTAGGGAGGTTCAGTGGTTAGTTTTTGTTATTTGTAGGTAGCCCCTGACTGATTTTTTTTTTTTTCCCTGTGGGTCAGTGGCCTTGACACCCCCCCCCCCCAAAAAAAAAGTTCCCTACTCCTGCATTAGTGTTTGGTTCAGTCTTCAGTTTTGATACTGTTTAGTTGAAGGCAGTTGAGTGGCTGAAAATCATATAATACAGGGTGCAGGTTGCTTTTTTTTTTGTATTTTGGAGGGGTTTTTTTTAAGTTTAATTGGTAAATAGCCTCTGGAAACATGGACTGACCAAGGAGGAAACATTGCTTCTTGACTATTTTAACTGCTTTGGCTTACAGTATTTAAATGTCTGTGACCACCTGGCAATGTTCTTTGGCCAATAGTAATCTTTGGATCATTGTGGACCACTGCTGTATTAAAACTTGAGTTCTATAAGTAAATCTCAAAGCACTTTTTTAAAAAAAGGTAGTGAATAAAAATATCTGTTGTACAATATTAATGTTTAAAAATATTTCAGTTCTGTGATGCTCCTATTTATTTAAAATGCAAGAGTTACATATGTGTAGGTAAAACCACATAGAGCTTCCACTTCCTGAAAAACATAGGAGGTCATCTATTCCATTGAACTTTGATATACATGCTGAATTGTTTGAGCAAATGAGCATCTGAAATCCTACATTTTCATAGCTTTTCTCTTTGAGCCCTGTAATAAGTGACTAGGATCAACCGGGGATGCAAAAGCCCCCACAAAAGCCATGGATGGGAGGGCAAAGGGCCAGCCAGTAGTCGCAGGACCAGATTCTCTGGGTGTCTGGAGGGATTAGCAGGAGAGGGGAGGAGAGGCATGGTGCCTGCAGCGGGGGTCTGCCCCCCCTCACTGCCAGTGGCTGGGGAACGGAGTGGGGGAACAGCCAGATGAGCAGAGCAAGATGGGGCTGTGTTGCTCCACTTCCCCTGCCAGTAATTGAGGGGGCGGATCCCTAATCCTGGTGCTGGACCCTGGCTTTGCTATTGTCTCCGGCCACATGGCATGGTGGTGAGGGTGGAGAGGGATAGGAAGAGACGTGGCCTGGGGTAGAGAGGGGTTGACCTGCCCGTTCCCTGAGTTGGGGGGTAAGTCATATAACTGGTGGCCCCACATGTTCCTCCCTCACTAGTTGCTCTTGGCATTCACACAATCCATCATTTCAATATCAAGCGTGATTTTAATTTTGTGTGTGTGAAACTAGTATGTTCCTTCGGATCAGAAACTTAACTGTGACTGCTAAATATCACTCAGTTTAAGCCGAAGTCCTAAGTGTGATTCAGGAAGGCTAATTCTCACTATTACATGAGTAGACTTTAGGCGTTTTTAAATGTGAGAAATTGCTGGTAGCAGATATTTTACATGTGGCATAGAAGGTGGTTGTAATTGAGAAACAGATTTTGATAGTTGTGCAGATGAGAACTATGCATGGGCAGTTTTCATAACCTTGCATATTTAATGTATTGCACTAGGCAAGTGCTTTTTGAAAATGTCTGATTGTGTGAGGACCTTGCCATGGTCCACCTAAACAAAGAATTATATAAGATCTGAATGTGGAACGCACATGCTATATGGCAGTCATAACTTGACATTTCATCTATTCCAAAGGTTGGAAGAGACTTTTCTTAAAGTTCTGACTCTGATGTTGCACCCCCATATCCTTTATGGGAATAGGCATAGTCATATTCCAAAACCTAAGTCAAATATGTTTTATCCAAAATGTGACAATCTGTCAGTGAAAAGTTTGTAATCTTCTGAAGGTGTGTATCCTAGAAATATGAAGTGTAAACCTGTTTATATATCTAGATGTGCTAATGAAGGCTGTTAGCAGTACGCAAGGAACTTAATGCCCTGGTACTTGAGACAGTGATCTGTGAATAGTCTTGTTCTTCCTGTAAGCTGGAATATGGTTGGTCCTGTCAAGATATGTAGTCGGATCACCTCATGCTGGAACCCATTTTGCATGTGGTACTTTTTCCATGAGTGTGAAAGGGTTCAAACTGAACACAAGGAATTCCTGTCCAAAATTTATTTCTAGGCAGGAAACCAAATATTAGGGGCAATTGCCAGACATCGACATCCCCTCCCCCCCATCTTATCACTCAGGTGACTAGTGGAAACATTTAAGACTGAACAGGGGAAGGAGTGTGCCCAAGCTAAGAGGTTTCCTAGAGAGAAAAGATGATTTGTGAGAAAAGATCATTTATACTGCTTTTAGGGTAAAATATTGCATGTAACAAGTGCAATATTCTTAGAGTATTATGCTTAGCTGGCATGTCTTGTTTTGTTTACCTTAGTAACTTACTTTGATCTGTTTGCAGCCACTTAAATCTTATTTTTTATATTTAATAACATCACTTTTGTTAATTAAATCCTGTACATGTAATTGTTACCTGGGGGAGGGCAACAGCTGTGCATATCTCTGTTTCATTAATAAAGGGAGTGAACAACTTATGAGCTTGCTCTGTATACAACTTTTATGCAAAGTAAGATGGATTTATTTGGGGTTCTGGTCCCATTGGAGCTGTGTACCTGGGTGTTCCATCAAGATCTTGTGACTGAGCCTTCCCAGAGCTGAACGGATCTCAGTGTCTGCATTGCTCTGTTATGGGCTCTGACCCCAAGTCTCTGTTTTTGCTGGCTCTGCAGGAATAAGTGATAGGGCAAGTAGGTGGGCCCATTGTATGATCAGTCCATCAAATGACAGTCTCAAGGGGATCTCTGACTGAACATATCACGCTTACATCTAAGATTCAAGTCTTAGGGTACTTTTTACTATGTTGATGTCAAAAGTGTGAGTAGAACTATTCTTTTGTACTTTAATAAAAGTTGAACAGGTATGCTTTTCAAAACACTTTCACTTCAGGAGAAACTTCAATTTTTTATTAGGCTATTTTTCATTGTACAACAAATGTGTATATACACTTCAATAGCCCTTTTATAGAAGATTGATCATTTAAAAGGAGTCTCACACTGGGCAAATGAAATAGGAGCTATACAAAAGGCAACTTACCTTCAGTAGCATCCTATGTTCCCTGTTTTGTTGAGGATTTGTGTTTTGTGTAAGAACATTTCTTCCATTGCATCCCAGCTGCTTCATGATTCTGCAGTGAAGATATTATATTGTGTTTGAGAGTTCTTAATTGTTTCAGAGACAATTGTGATGTCATATTCAGTATTATGACTTTATTGCAGGCTCAAGTATTTATTTTATTTATAGGCTTTTCTGTTGAGCTTATCACCAGAATCTTAGGCATTTATACATAATTTTGTGGCTTGTATAAAGGATTAAAACAGGTTATACCTTCCCTCAATCATCAGTCTCATTAAAAGGGAGTAAGATTATAAAATCATACTCGTTATCTTTTAAACCCTTCCTTTAAGCATTAGAAAGTAGGAGTCTTGCATTGTGCTCTAAACGTTAATAAACTGTGGGTATTTCAGACCAGAGGGATATCCAGGTAGGTTACAAGGAGAGAGAGGAGAGCAAGTTCTTAGGGCTCCCTTCATAATTCAAGTAGACAGGGATGGTCTGAGGTTACAACAATCCAGGTACTGTTGAGGTTGTGAGAGTGCAGAGCAAAGACACGTTACTTTGCCCCTTTCAAGAATTTCTCCAGTGCTATTTTGCCACTCCTAATCTGCTTTCTTCCTATCCAGTTCAAGAATCCCGCTAGTGCCTGTAAAAGTTTGTACACATAGGGAGTAATGCTAGTATAAGTTGAGGCTCCTAAATCTGGGACTCTCTGGTCTGGCAACATCTGTGGTCCGGCAGGACAACAGATATTGCTGGATCAGAGAGCCCTGGCAGTGGGAGTGTGAGCTGGCTGGGAGCCCCAGCCTGGGCCAGTAGCAGCGGGGGTCAGTGAGCCCCGTTTCCGGGGAGCTCCATCCTAGGCTTGCTGTGAAAGGTGAGGCCCATACCTGGGCAGCCGGTGAGCCCTGTGCCCAGGGATCCCCGGCCAGGTGGGGCAGCAAGGGCCTGGAGAGCCCTGGCTGGGTGGGGCAGCAGTGGGGCTGATGAGCTCTGGCTGCTGAGGACTGGAGCCCAAGCCCCACAGCACTGGAGCCCAGTCCTTACACTTCAATTTTTCACTTGATTGTAATTTTCCTCTTATCATTTGCAGGCAGCAGAGGCAATTGTGTAAAATTTGGCCTCTTTACCTTGTTATCTCGTCTGCTGCATGACAGTTGTCACAAGAGAAGCATTTCCTGGACTTGTTCCCAGTTTTTTCCCCCCAAGCTCTGGTCTAAATATACAAGTTGTGCTGCTTTTTTAAAAAAAGGGTTTGTGGTTTAATTTAACTAGTACAATCCTCTGTGCCAAATGCCTCTGTCTGTTAACAATTGGGATACTGGTTTAACTTGACCAGTGGAATTTGAGTGTGTAGACACAAGCTAAGTATTGGAAGTCAGAATCAAGAAGGGAGAAAATGCTTATTTTGTCTATATCTACTCACTGCAGAGTTTGTCTGCATGAACTGCACTGAGCAAGCGTCTCTCTCTCTACACACATTAGCTGTTCTGATGAGAAAGGAGGGGAGGAGGATTTCCAGAAGCAACCAATTCTGAATCTGAGAAGAGGACTATGGGCCATCTGGTGAATGAGATAAAAGAAATGTCAAGAAAAATTAGAACTTGGAAAGAATAAGGAGCTGCTTTTGTTGTGACTTCCTTTGTAGAAGCAGAGAAAGAAAATGAGGAAATCCTTTCTCATGTTTATCTCTGTTTGTCATATATGATGAATATCCGGGAGAGAGTCAAATTCTGGCATGTTGGATATGGAGTTAGAACATTCCTGATTGAGGTTACTCATCTATAGAATGAGGCAATATTAGTCTGTTTATAAGGAAAGCTTCAAAACTCATCCAGTAGAAATGCTTTTCTGCTGTATCTAAGATCACATCTACATTGGAATATTTAGCTTGCATAGCTATGCACTCCTCCTCCCTCCCCTCCCAAAAGCCCTTGTGAAATTATATCATTTAAAAAGTACTTACTCCAGTATATTTTGTACTGGCTGGGGAACTAATAGGGGAACAATATGCTATATTGATATAACCACTTCTATACTGACATAACTGTGAGTCTACACTAGTAAGGCTTTGCTGATATAGCTGTATTGGTATATCTATCATGGCAGAGCCTCTTAGCGGAGATGTAGTTTATATTGGCATAAGTATATTTATTGCTGGGTAAATCTCTTCAAATGGCATCTCTATTGGCAAAGGAACTCTTTTGCTGGTAGAACTGCATCTATTTTGAAGTGGGAGGGAGAGGTTGCCATCAAACTGATGATAGCTGTACTGGTAAACTTTTGTACAGATTGAACCTCTCTGGTTTGGCATTCTCCGGTCCAGCAACATCTGTGATCCAGCATGATTTTAGTTATTCAAATGTCTGCTTATTGTGAGTGGGGCCAAGTTTCCTGCCTCCCCCTTACCCTTCTGTCCAATGTCCCTTAATGCCCCAGGCTGGGACCAGAGCTGCAGGAGGCTGGGAAGCCCTGGGCCTGGGCTGGTACCAGGAGCAGAGCCCCAAAGCCATCCGCCAGGGCTGGCATCAGAGCCTCCAGGCCACGGTTGACCTCCTGTCAAATTCTGTAGTTCAGCATTGTTCAGGTCCTGATGGTGCCAGACTAGAGAGGACCAACTTTTAGTGTACACCTGGTCTTACTCTGTTAAGAGGGTTTTGATGTTTTAATTAGGCTGGTACCGGTTGGACCTCCCTGGACCATCTCCCTTGGGACCTAAGCTGTCCCAAACTAGGGAACTTGCCAGACCAGGGGAGGTCAGTGTTCCCCTGTTGGCTATTCCCAGATTCATCTCCTTTGGGCTCCCTGCCCTGCCGTTGGCGCCGCTAACGCTGGCCTGGCCTGGACTCCCCATCCCACTGCTCACACGCTGTACCAGAGTCTCCTGGAAGTCTTGGCCAGGATACTCTGGCTGCTGCTGGCTGTACTACCACACAGTGTTCCTCAGGGTTCCCAGGCTCGGGCTACCCAGCCACCGCCAGATCCACTGCTGTCAGGGGTTCTACATCTGGGATCGCCTGGCCGCACCATTCTGCTGCTAGGGCCTGCCCCACTGCTGGTTGGTACTACCTCCCACCTCTGCCTGCCCCACTTCAGTCATGGATTCTGTGGCTGGGGCTGCCCAATTGGGTCCCACTGCCATCGGGGTGTCCTGGGGCTCCCAGCCAGGGCTGCCCATCCACTGCTGGCCCTTTGCTGCTGCGGGCGGGGCGGGGTGGTGATGGTGGGGATCCGCTGCCGAGCCACCTGCCACTGAAAACCCTGTTGCAGCTGGGATTCCCTGGCTGCCTGGCCCAGCTGATGCCAGGAGTTCCTTGGCAGGGGCAGGAGTTCCCCCGGCTGCTGCTTCATGCAACTGCTGCTGGCCCAGCTGGGGCTCCCCAGGGCTGCGTTCTTTCAACTGGCTCCCGCTGCCACCTCCTGGGCTCTTTGGTTCAGCCACATCTGTGGCCCTGCCAGACCACGGATGTTGCTGGACCAGAGAGTCCCGGATTTGGGAGTTTCAACCTGTATAGTTAAACTGGCAAAATTTTATAGTGAAGACTAGACTTTAGTGTTACAACAAACAAGCATTGCTTTCTAGCAGCTTGGAAAGATGAAGAGCAGAATCCTATATAAAGATCATTATAGTCTCTGTATTCAGATCTAATCTACCTGGTTAGTGTTTAGATATGGACATGAGGAGGAAAACAGGTGATTAAAGGTTACTAACTTTATATGCATCTCAGCATTATCAAAACTGCCAAGTAAGAATTCTGTTTAGTATCCAGCCTCATGAGCACCAGGTATTTCAGTCCCCAGCAGAATTTATTGAATCTATTGCTGCTCTATATCACAAGTGATGGCAGTTGGTGCAAAGACCGTTTTGGATTATGAGAAATGAAAGTTTTGGGCTGTGTACGACTGAGCAATAAACGCTGCGCAATGTAAGCTAGGTTATTGGAAGTATAGAGGTAGCACTGAAAGAAATTTGTTGTGGGGAAAATAGAGACATTATGCAAAATTAGTGTGTAATAAAATGTAAACAGCACAAACTGGAAGAAAAATGGAAAAAGCAGAGATTTAGATTGTGAGAATATGTGCTTCACTCCATTAAAATGTCTTTTGGGAGGATTCTGTTTTAAGTGCTGTGTAATTGAGAAATAGACATCATGTTAGTCAATGCTTTGAGTGGAAAGGAAGCATGTGCGGGATCAGTACAGACATAATCCTCTCTGGAAGTTAGGGGCATTGGGAGGGGAGAGTGAGGAGAGCATTGGAAAATCTGGCATCTGACACTTCAGCAAAGATTGCTTCCTTTCTTGATCACGAGCACCAGTTGTAGGGAAACTAATTGAAATTACTTGTGATGCATAGTGAAGAACTAATACATCTGGAGCTTGTTTATGCAAGGAAAAGCTAGAACCTGTATTAGGGATGTGAATGTTTAACTGGTTAACCGCTAAGCTTACCCTTAATGGGAGTGGCTTATGGGTTAAAGTTAACTGATGCTTGCTGCAGATAGGGGCTGCTCCAGTCATCCGTCCCCACTTCCCCAATCTTTAATTGGTTAACCAGTTTATATGTTTAACTGATTAACCAATTAAATGGGATTTTACATGCCTAACCTGTATTACCATTGCCACCAGTGGTATCTGAGCAGGGCTGAGGCATTTTAACTACTTTGTCATGTGAATCTAGTGGCAGATCAGATTTTCTTTACATGGTAGTTAAAAATGGTTGATTCCTATTGCTTATTAGTGCTAATATAGTGGTATTGGTACTGCCAGCTGCTACTAAGAGGATTCCGCCACTCTCTCTAGTAGATCCACTGAAAGTGAATGTAAGTGTAAAGAGCTGAGAGATGTGACTAACTTGTAATGGCAGTACTTCAGAGTCCAGGATCAAGTCTGACTATTGTTTCCTGTGCCAGCTGAAGTTAAAAACACTGTTTGTAGGTCACAAACAGCCTCTGGAGGAAAAATGTCTTGGCAGTTCTTCTGCTAACTGGCTATGGCCAACTGAAAGAACATAATCCTGAGGAAAGCAGCTCTAGCTCTCTTCAGCCACTGCAGTGTATGATGTTTACCAGAGAGTGTTAAAAGGAGGAAGACAAGGTTTGAAAAGTTACCGTTTCCTGTTAGCTAAAGGCTGTTGTAAAGGATGATGGGATGAGTCATCAGTAAAGTCCAGAGGCAGTCCCCTGTAAGAATCCTAGCCTCCAACTGAACCCTGCTCAGTGGTCTCATCATTCTTACCAATCTCTGATAAGTTTCGCTGGTGTCAATTAATTTGAACATCAGCAGTCAAATTGACCAGAGTCTTAACTCTGCTCTGCTGCTTCTTAGGAAAGCTGAGCAGTAACAGAAGTTTTGGAGCTGTCTCTGTAGAATAGGGAGGACAACACAGTTTTAGAGACTTTTGTATCTGTCTGCGAATCTGTTCAAGACCTCCTCTTCCTAAATGGTAACAGCTAAGACCACCAAATTTGGTATGCAGCTTCCACTTATCCTAACTTTAAAGCAGGGCTACTCAACTTTGGAAACCCCGGGGGTCACAATAATACTCCCAGCACATGCTGAGGTCTGCAACTTAAGTGTGGTTGTATATAAGATGCAGATATATGCAAATAGCTTCTTTCACACTGACAGGCATGAATACAAAGATTAAGGCAAGACTACACAACTCACAGGCCCCACGTAAGTCAGTTCTGCTGATATTAATAAAATGCAGTATTTACCTGATATCCACCCATATGACAGCACTTTTAATAAGCAATGACAGTCCAGGAATTTAACTACTAAAACGCATATCAACAGAAGACCATTCTATTGACTACCTTTTTGGTTGGCTCCCAATTGTGGGCCACATGTTGAGCCCTGTGTAAACCCAAACTGCACCGTGGGCCACGTGTTGAGTAGTCCTGCTTTAAAGTAAGGTCAGGGTTTTGTTGTGCCAGGAAAATGGTATATGCCTGGAATTTGATTGTTTTCCGCAACATGGAAAGGGGGGGGCCTGATTGGAGGGATGCCTTCATGGGATCATAGAATACTAGGACTGGAAGGGGACCTCGAGAGGTCATCGAGTCCAGTCTCCTGCCCCCATGGCAGGACCAAATACTGTCTAGACCATCCCTGATAGACATTTATCTAATCTACTCTTAAATATCTCCAGAGATGGGGATTCCACAACCTCCCTGGGCAATTTATTCCAGTGTTTGACTACTCTGACAGTTAGGAACTTTTTCCTAATGTCCAACCTAAACCTCCCTTGCTGCAGTTTAAGCCCATTGCTTCTTGTTCTATCCTCAGAGGCCAAGATGAACAAGTTTTCTCCCTCCTCCTTATGACACCCTTTTAGATACCTGAAAACGGCTATCATGTCCCCCCTCAGTCTTCTCTTTTCTAAACTAAACAAACCCAATTCTTTCAGCCTTCCTTCATAGGTCATGTTCTCTAGACCTTTAATCATTCTTTTTGCTCTTCTCTGGACCCTCTCCAATTTCTCCACATCTTTCTTGAAATGCCGTGCCCAGAACTGGACACAGTACACCAACTGAGGCCTAACCAGCGCAGAGTAGAGCGGAAGAATGACTTCTTGTGTCTTGCTCACAACACACCTGTTAATGCATCCCAGAATCATGTTTGCTTTTTTTGCAACAGCATCACACTGCTGACTCATATTCAGCTTGTGGTCCACTATAACCCCTAAATCCCTTTCTGCCGTACTCCTTCCTAGACAGTGACTTCCCATTCTGTATGTGTGAAACTGATTGTTCCTTCCTAAGTGGAGCACTTTACATTTGTCTTTATTAAACTTCATCCTGTTTACCTCAGACCATTTCTCCAATTTGTCCAGATCATTTTGAATTATGACCCTATCCTCCAGATTAGTCGCAACCCCTCCCAGCTTGGTATCATCTGCAAACTTAATAAGCGTACTTTCTATGCCAATATCTAAATCGTTGATGAAGATATTGAAGAGAGCCGGTCCCAAAACAGACCCCTGCGGAACCCCACTTGTTATACCTTTCCAGCAGGATTGTGAACCATTAATAACTACTCTGAGTATGGTTATCCAGCCAGTTATGCACCCACCTTATAGTAGCCCCATCTAAGTTGTATTTGCCTAGTTTATTGAAAAGAATATCATGCGAGACCCGTATCAAACGCCTAACTAAAGTCTAGGTATACCACATCCACAGCTTCTCCCTTATCCACAAGACTCGGTATCCTATCAAAGAAAGCTATCAGATTGGTTTGACATGGATTGTTCTTTACAAATCCATGCTGGCTGTTCCCTGTCACCTTGCCACCTTCCAAGTGTTTACAGATGATTACCTTAATTACTTGCTCCATTATCTTCCCTGGCACAGAAGTTAAACTAACTGGTCTGTAGTTTCCTGGGTTGTTCTTATTTCCCTTTTTATAAATGGGCACTATATTTGTCCTTTTCCAGTCTTCTGGAATCTCTCCTGTCTCCCATGATTTTCCAAAGATGATAGCTAGAGGCTCAGATACCTCCTCTATCAGCTCCTTGAGTATTCTAGGATGCATTTCATCAGGCCCTGGTGACTTGCAGGCATCTAACTTTTCTAGGTGATTTTTAACTTGTTCTTTTATTTTATCTTCTAAACCTACCCCCTTCCCACTAGCATTCACTACCATAGAATCATAGAACCATAGAGCTGGAAAAGACCTCAGAAGGTCATCAAGTCCAGACCCCTGCTCTAGGCAGGACCAATCCCAACTAAATCAACCCAGCCAGGGCTTTGTCAAGCCGAGACTTAAACACCGCTAGGGATGGAGACTCCACTACTTCCCTAGGTAACCCATTCCAGTGCTTCACCACTCTCCTAGTGAAATAGTTTTTCCTAATATCCAACCTGGACCTCTCCCACCACAACTTGATACCATTGCTCCTTGTTCTGCCATCTGTCACTACTGATATCAGCCTTTCTCCATCCTCTTTGGAGCTATCAAATCCCCCCTCACTCTTCGCTTCTGCAGACTAAACAGACCCAACTCCCTCGGCCTCTCCTCATAGCTCATATGCTCCAGCCCCCTAATCATTTTGGTTGCCCTCCGCTGGACCTTCTCCAATGCGTCCACATCCTTTTTGTAGTGGGAGGCCCAGAACTGGACACAATACTCCAGATGTGGCCTCACCAGAGCCGAATAAAGGGGAATAATGACATCTCTGGATCTGCTGGCAGTGCTCCTCTTAATGCAACCTAATATGCCATTAGTCTTCTTGGCTACAAGGGCACACTGTTGACTCATATCCAGCTTCTCATCCACCGTAACCCCCAGGTCCTTTTCTGCAGAACTACTACTTAGCTGGTTGGTCCCCAGCCTGTAACAATGCTTGGGATTCTTCCGTCCCAAGTGCAGGACTCTGCACTTGTCCTTGTTGAACCTCATCAGATTTCTTGTGGCCCAATCCTCCAATTTGTCTAAGTCACTCTGGACCCTATCTCTGCCCTCAAGTGTATCTACCTCTCTCCCTAGTTTAGTGTCATCTGCAGACTTGCTGAGGGTGCAATCCATCCCCTCATCCAGGTCATTAATAAAGATATTGAACAAAACCGGTCCCAGAATGAACCTTGGGGCACTCCGCTAGAAACCGACCGCCATCCTGACATCGAGCCGTTGATCGCTACCCGCTGGGCCCGGCCTTCTAGCCAGCTTTCTATCCATCTTACCGTCCATTTATCCAATCCACATTCCCTTAACTTGCTGGCAAGAATATTGTGGGAGACTGTATCAAAAACCTTGCTAAAGTCAAGGTATATCACATCCACTGACTTTCCCATGTCCACAGAGCCGGTTACCTCATCATAGAAGCTAATCAGATTGGTCAGGCACGACTTGCCCTTTGTGAATCCATGCTGACTATTCCTAATCACTTTCCTCTCCTCCAAGTGCCTCAAAATGGATTCCTTAAGGATCCCTTCCATGATTTTTCCAGGAACCGAGGTAAGACTGACTGGCCTATAGTTCCCTGGATCGTCCTTCTTGCCTTTTTTGAAGATGGGCACTACATTTGCCTTTTTCCAATCATCCGGGATCTCTCCCAATCGCCACGATTTTTCAAAGATAATGGCCAAAGGCTCCTCAATGACATTTGCCAACTCCCTCAGTACCCTCGGATGCATTAAGTCCGGACCCGTGGATTTGTGTACGTTTAGCTTTTCTAAATAATTCCTAACCTGTTCTTTACCCACCAAGGGCTGTCCATCTTCATCCCATCTTGCGTCACTTAGCGCATTAGTCCGGGAGCCCACCTTGTCCATGAATACAGAGGCAAAGAAAGCATTGAGTACTTCAGCTTTCCCCACATCATCTGTCACTAGGTTACCTCCTTCATCCAGTAGGGGCCCCACACCCTCTCTGATCACCTTCTTCTTGTTAACATGCCTGTAGAAACCTTTCTTGTTATCCTTCACATCCTTTGCCAGTCATAATTCCAATTGCGCGTTCGCCTTTCTGATAACCCCCCGGCATTCTCGAGCTATACATTTAAACCCCTCCCTGGTCATTTGTCCAAGTTTCCACTTCTTGTAAGCTTCCTTTTTGTGCTTAAGTTCACCAAGGATTTCCCCCGTAAGCCAATCCGGTCTCCTGCCATGTTTGCCTCTCTTGCTACGCATTGGGGTGGTTTCTTTCTGTGCCTTCAATAAGGCTTCTTTAAAATACTGCCAGCTGTCCTGGACTCCTTTCCCCTTCATGTTAGCATCCCAGGGGAATCTGCCCATCGTGTCTGAGGGAGTCAAAATCTGCTTTTCTGAAGTCCAAGGTGTGTATTTTACTGCTCTCTTTTCTTCCTTTGGTCAGGATCCTGAAATCTACCATCTCATGATCACTGCTTCCCAGGTTGTCACCCACCTCTGCTTCCCCTATTAGTTCCTCCCTGTTTGTGAGCAGGTCAAGCAGCGCACGACCCTGGTCGGATCCTTCATCACTTGTACCAAGAAGTTATCCCCAACATTCTCCAAAAACTTCCTGGATTGCCTGTGTACTGCCATATTGGTTTCCCAACAGATGCAAGGGTGATTAAAGTCCCCCACGAGAACCAGGGCCAGCAATCTGGAAGCTTCTCTCAGTTGTCCGAAGAAAGCCTCATCTACCTCATCCACCTGATTCGGTGGCCTGTAGTAGACACCAACCACAACATCACTGCTGCTGTTTGCACCTCTAAACTTAACCCATAGACTCTCAACAGGTTTTTCTCCCTCTATATACTGGAGTTCAGAGCAATCATAGTGCTCTCTTACGTATAGTGCAACTCCTCCTCCTTTTCTCCCCTGCCTATTCTTCCTGAACAGTCTATACCCTTCCATGATAGCACTCCAGTCATGCGAGTCATCCCACTAAGTCTCTGTTATCCCAATTAAATCATATTTCTTGGACTGGGCCAGGGCCTCCAGTTCTCCCTGTTTGTTGCCCAGGCTTCTCGCATTAGTGTACAAACATCTCGGATAACTATGTTAGGCATTCCTTCAGACTTCTCGGTGAAGACCGAAACACAAGTCATTGAGCATCTCTGCCATTTCCAAGTTTCCTGTTACTGTTTCTCCCTCCTCATTGACCAGTGGGCCTACCCTGTCCTTGGTCTTCCTCTTGCTTCTAATGTATTTATAAAAAGTCGTCTTGTTTCCCTTTATTCCCATAGCTAGTTGGAGCTCATTTTGTGCCTTTGCCTTTCTAATCTTGCCCCTGCATTCCTGTGTTGTTTGTCTATATTCATCCTTTGTAACTTGTCCTACTTTCCACTTATATGACTCCTTTTTTATTTTAGATCATGCAAGATCTCGTGGTTAAACCAAGGTGGTCTTTTACCATATTTTCTATCTTTCCGACGCAGCGGAATAGCTTGCTTTTGGACCCTTAACAATGTCCCTTTGAAAAACTGCCAACTCTCCTCAGTTGTTTTTCCCCTCAGTCTTGATTCCTATGGGACCTTACCTATCAGCTCTCTGAGCTTACCAAAATCTGCCTTCCCGAAATCCATTGTCTCTATTTTGCTGTTCTCCCTTCTACCCTTCCTTAGAATTGTGAACTCTATGATTTCATGATCGCTTTCACCCAAGCTGCCCTCCACTTTCAAATTCTCAACCAGTTCCTCCCTATTTGTTAGGATCAAATCTAGAACAGCTTCCCCCCGATTGCTTTTTCAACCTTCTGAAATAAAAAGTTGTCTCCAATGCAGTCCAAGAACTTATTGGATAGTCTGTGCCCTGCTGTGTTGTTTTCCCAACATATATCTGGATAGTTGAAGTCCCCCATCACCACCAAATCTTAGGCTTTGGATGATATTGTTAGTTGTTTTAAAAAAAGCCTCATCCACCTCTTCCACCTGGATAGGTGGCCTGTAGTAGACTCCTAGCATGACATCGCCCTTGTTTTTAACCCCTTTTAGCCTAACCCAGAGACTCTCAACACTTCCGTCTCCTATGTTGATCTCCACCTCACTCCAAGTGCCTTACTGCAGAGTGACCACTGGGGGCAGCCACACCAAGAAGTGAGTGGCCAGCTGGGGTCAGAGATCACTATCTTTCTGGCCACTGGCCCAATAAGTGGCTCCCTTGCTCCAAATCCCTCCCCCCATCCCTGGGCCCTAGTGCTGGATTGGAGCAGGGAGAGCTCTCCAGGGAATACTGCCAAGGTTGGGCAGTGTAGCTCCAGCCCCCCCTGCCACAGGAGCCACAGGCCCCACCACCACCAATGGGCCGCCCAGCACAGTTGCACTGGCCAACTTGTCTGCTCCCCCACCGTGCCAGGCCTATAGAGTGCTGGTGGAAGGCCTCTAGCCCCAGGGATTGGTGGCATGAGGTGCTGTGCACAGGTAATGCCGGGTAAGTCTTGTAGTTTATTTTATCTTTGAAAGGTTATTGTCGCAAGCATTCAGGGTTAGGAACTGCTATTGTAACTAGGGATGTAAGGGTGTAGCCATTTAAATGGGTAACCAGTAAGCTGGGTAACGGTTACCCAAATGACTACACACGGCTCCTGGTCCAGGTCCCAGGGAGCTACCTGCCACCCTGTGCTGTTGCCTCTGTATCAGAGGCAGAAGCTGGTGTGCGCAGGGAGCTGCTTGCTGCCCCATGCTGCCCCATGCTGCTGCCTCTTATTCAGAGGCAGCAGCGCAGAGGTCAGTTGGTGTGCTCCAGGAGCCAGCTTAAAAGCTGGCTCTTGGCACAACCTACTCCTGAGGAGCTGGCTGCTGCCTCATGTGTAACTGCTGAAATTTTCAGCGTTTACATGGTTACTCAATTACATGCATTTTAACATCCCTAATATTAACATAAAAGCTTAAATTCTGCCAAAATTCATGCCATTCTCTTTAGTCATGAGTTGAAAGCTTTCTATTCAACAATGGCAGTAGGTAAAACTCTTAATTTAGTAATTGATTAAATTGGTATTTTGAAAAAATATGGCACTGAGAGAGGAATGTTAGCATGCATGCAAATGAGGTGGCCAGCCATGGCTGCTGTGGACAATGACTGTTCTCGCATGGACAGCCTGAGCAGCCCCTCCCCACAGCCAGCCCTGGCCGCTGTGGACAGGGGCTAGTCCAGTACCAGCTGCTGTGAACAGGGGTTGGCCCAGTACCAGCCGCTGTTTATGGCAGACAGGGACTGCTGGACTCAGCATGAGCTGAGACCGAGTAGTCCTGGCTAGCGCTGATCGCTGCGCTTCTGCATTTTAAATGTAATAAGAGCCTAGTGGCTCTTACTACATTTAAAAAGCAAAGCTGCAGCATGGGTGGCTCCAGAGCCTGCACAAGCCAGGACTGCTTATTCCCAGTTGGGGTCAGCTCCGGGAGCTACACCTGTTGCTGGTCTGCACAGTGGTGCTTATTGACTAATCGTATATATGAATAGCCAGATAATCACATTTTAACATCCTTATGTGTAACTGCTGAAATTATCGGTGGGGTGGCAGTCGACTCCCCAGGAGCCGGTGCACATAGAGAGGATCTCTGCATGTACCAGTTTCCGCCTGATAAACAGGCAGCAGTGTGGGGTGGCAGGCAGCTCCCTGGGAGCTGGTGCATGCTGGGTGCCAGCTTTTAAGCCAACTCGCCCATATACCGGGGGCTTGTGTGTAACCGTGAATATTAACTGATAAGCCCACACTTATTGCTTAACTGTTTACATAGTTAAACTTTCACATCCCTGCTATAAACCAAAATAACCAGTAACGGTATAAAAATAAAGATTTATTCTTTAATTTGGCAGATAAAATAACTGACACTTATGTGATTCATAATATTTTGTTGCCAGAATATATTTGACACAATTTTTGAGGTCGGCAATCTAGTGCAATGTCTTAATTGTACTGCAGCATATTACTTCTATTATCTCTTATTATCTTTGACCATGTCACCTAAAGGTGTTGCATGGCTATGTTGTTTACTCTCACTGTTGTAGTTTTGGTGTTGCATGAATTATTATGCCAATAATAATAATGTGGGGACCAGTGTGTTTTGGTGATAACAATGAGACTAAAATTGCTACAGTTTGTTTGACTTTTTTGTGTACATTTAAATCTGACAGTAACAGTAGTTTGCTGTTTTTCCAGTTTTCCAGGAAATAGAAAATTCATCTTGTGATAAGTGATCCTTTTTCCCCCTGAACACATTGATGTGGAGAGCTGGTCTTTTTAGTATGGATCATTTAATGCCAGGAGGAAAACAGAGCTTCATCATTTTCAGTTGAAATTTAAGATGAAAAGTTTTCTCCATAGGATTGCATATGATACTGCTCCAAAGCACAGCAGTAGTAGAGCAGTCTCCCCTTGATGGTGTGATCTTCAAGGAAAAGCAGCGAGCGCTAGGATGCCATCTATTCAGATAGAGAAGAAGGAATTTATTTTAAAATAAGACATGATACACATAAAGGGTGGGAGATCTATAACCTATGTTTGGATGAAGACTGTTTTTATTATGTAAGTGGGCTTTGGCTACATAGGGATTTGTTGAGACCACAATTCCCTGACGTATTCTGAACAAGTTTAAAAATAAAAATAAATTTTATCTAAAGGAAATACTTCTTGGCATACATACTTAAAAAGGATATTTTCTCTATGTAAAAGAAAAATCTTCCATAGTTTTCAGGAAAAAATGTGATTAAAGCATCTACCTTACTTGATTAAACTTGAAAAATATGCATATCCCTAACTCTGATTTTCAGGGCTTAGTTTCTATGAGTTAAGTTCTACAAGATATTCAGAGGGGTAACTGAGTTAGTCTGTAACAGGAATAACTTAAAAATCAACAAATAGTCTAGTAGCATCTTAAAGACTAACAAAACATGTAGATGGTATCATGAAGAAGTGGGTTGTGCCCACAAAAGCTCATGTACATGTTTTGTTAGTCTTTAAGGTGCTGCTAGACTATTTGTTGTTTTAAGTTTTTTGTATGAGAGAATTTTTTTGTTTTCTGTTTTGAGAACCTATTTTTAAAATTTTCCTTTTTTCATTTGGGTATATTTTTCTCCACTCTCTCCTGTTTCTACTGAAATATTTTGCTGTGGAGAAGACATGGCGAATGGAATTGTGGGGAGGGGTAAGGAGAGGAAACTATGAGAAGTGTGTGTGTGTGTGTGTGTGTGTGTGTGTGTGTGTGTGTGGGAAGAATTAATCAAGAAAGGTTAGAAAAAAATAAAAATGATAGGGGGGTAGGAAAAAGAACTAAGAAAGAAAAGAACACTATGTTATGTGTAGCCTTTAAATAATGAGGTATACGATTGGACTTTATATGCTGCTTTACCAGGACACAGGGAAGTGAATGATTTGTCTGGTTTTGGTTCCTATAGATTGTTTATCTGGGGTAAATTCTTGAAAAAGAGAAGTTAACTACAGAAAGAATACCCGAGAATGCAATGAGATAAGGAGGAGAGCCTGTGTGATCCCTTTGTCACAAGGATTAATAATTGATGGCAGAAAAAAGTGTAGTACTAGAAGCGATTATTTCAAGATTTTTAGGGATAGCTCAGACAATATCCTCCAGATCCTTGCTAAGTAGTTGCTGTTTGCTGATGTCCCATTGAGGCAGAAAAGCATGACATCCACACTTAACAATAACGGTTTCCTGATAACTATAGTGTAAGTGTGATAGGAATATAGCCATCTCATGATGGAATGTGAAACTGATTTGAAAACATTCAGCAAGTCAAGCAAAAATTATTGTAAATTTCGGGCTGCTGTTGCCTTTGATCATCCTGAGTGTTATGCATTAAAAGGTGAGTATCAAAACAGAGCATATGCTCACTCTTTCTTTTTCTCTTTCTTTCTTTGTTAAGTGGGTCTGACACGTCCTCTCCTCCCACTCAAATTTTTTTCTTTGTCACAGGAATTCCCCATCTTAACTTTTTTCATCTCTTGAGGAGTTCCCTGACTTACTTCATGTAGTCTACCCATTTTCTTTATTATGTCTTTGATGCTTTCCATTCAAATACTCTCCCCTCCCCCCAAAATCTGACCTCCATTCTAGCTGTTGCTTTTTTTCCGTTTTCTTTGAAAAGAAAAAACAATTAATATACAATTTCTGTGATACCTGGGGGTCAAACTGCAAAAAGTAAAAATATGCAATATATATGTATATAAATAAATATATAGCAGAAGGGAGAGTCTATTGCAGGCCAACACATGTTTTTTCTTGTTACTAAACTTATCAGTGACATGAAATGTGATAAATTGGATGTGCACTAGATTTTTCCTCTTTTTGTGTGCTTTGCTTCCTTTCTCTTCATACACTTCCAGCGATGTTAACTTTAATTTTGGCCTTTTACAGTGTGCAAGAACTGAAACTGTTTCTATACATGGGGTGGAAATAAAAAAGATAAGGCTAATTAAACAAAACCTATATGGTTTACCTTGCTTGCCCAACAGTAAAAATATTCGCTAGTTGAGCATATAATGTTTGGCAGGCTGGGCACACAGAAGATAAAATTCATATGATTGGACCTGAGTTGTTTAAGTTAAAAAGGATGACTTAAAAAATTGTTGCGAGGTGAAAGGTCTATCCCTAGTGAGTTTTAACATTCAGTGAGTTTTCTCATAATGTATATTGAATAGCCTGGCTTGATTAGGCTGGTCTATTTCAGTGGTTTAGGGATGTTAAAAATGTTGATTAACTAACTAATCGAATAGTCGATGGAAATCCCATCGACTACTGAATTAGTTGATAAGGACTAGCGCGGCGTTCCACCTTTGAAACCAGCAGGGGCTCTTGTGCATTTCAAAGATTGAAACGCCGCATGGAACCCAGGGTCAGGGATGGGGTGTAGGAGCAAGCTGGGAGTAGGGTGTCTGGCCAGAGGGGAGGGGGCAAGTATAGTATGTGTCTAGGAGGGAGGACGCAGGAGCAAGGGAGGGTGCAGGATAGGGATGTAAGAGACTAGTCGACTACCTGATAAGCAGGAGCTGGTGCTGGGGGGAGCACTGTTTCTATGGGGAGGTGCAGGGCGCAAGCCAGGAATCAACAGATTCCCAGCTCGTGCCCAGTCCCCCTACTATGCCTTTGCCTTTTATATGTATTAAGTGCCTGGCGGCTCTTAATACTTTTAAAAGGCAGAGTTGCAACTAGGTTAGCTCCCAGGGCCGCCCTTATCAGCAAATCGAGTAGTTGATAGAAATTCCATCAACTACCTGATTAGCTGATTAAACACACTTTAACATTCCTAATGCAGGAGCAGGGTGGAGGTAGGGTGTCTGGCCAAACGGGAGGGTGCAGGAGTGAGCTGGCGCTGCAGGGTCTGGGCATGAGGGGAAGGGGAGAACTTACTTGATTTCACATCCCAGACTGCTCCCAGGCATGGCCTCCCGCTGCTCTCATTGGCTGGATTCCAGCCAATAGGAGTGGTGGGGAAAGCCTCCAGGAAGCGCGTTCCTGCACTGCTGTCCCCCAGCTGGGGGAGGGGGAAGTAGCAGTGCACAAAGTCATTTCAGGCTTTGCTTCTTCCCTGCAAGCCAGTTCTGGTGGGGAGGCTCAGGCTTACCCCGTGCTGAGGGAAGCCGGCACTGGCGCTCCAACCTTATGGGGGGGAACAAGGCTGGAGCACCAGCGTGGGCTCCCTACTGTGGGGAGAGAGGGATGGAGGAAGTGGGGGCCAAGCTTGAACCACAGACCTCCTGGAGGTTAGTGGATTGCAGTTTGAGAACCACTGGTCTATTTCACAGCTGTCTAGCAAGTTTAGTGTTTATTTCTGCTTCAAATGTAAAAGGCCCCCTGCTTGGCTGCAGTAGTATTGCACTCATTGCTGTTTACAATCCTGTTAATCAGCTCTTTGAGTCTCTACATGTTGATCCCACTCATGGTGCGCATGTAGGGCATGCATATGTGTTCAGAAAGTTATCTAGCAGTGTCCAGTAGTGGTTGCACACGTGCCCTGTACGCCCTTAGGCTCTCCTTCTTAAGGGCATAAAGAAGAGAGGGATCCCCCAGTTGTCACTGGTTCCTTCTGACTGTGCCTTGACAGAGTGATGGAATAAAATAGTTCATGTAGTTATAGTAAATGTTTTGTTTTTACATACTGGATCTTTTAATGTTTCTGTTACCCTTTGGTACAGAAGATTTTTTTTTTTTATTATTCTATTAGTACGAGGAGTCACCTTTTGTACCTGAGTTTTGTTCATCAGGGTTCTAGTCTTGTGCATTGTATAGAACAGAAATTCCCCTAAAGCAGTGATTCTCAGTCTTTCCAGACTACTGTATCCCTTTCAGGAATCTCATTTGTATTGTGTACCCTGTTTCACTTCACTTAAAAACAGGGTGGATTAATTTAAATCACTGAAAAATCAGAGCCCTGGCCCTAGCTTCAGCCCTGCTCCAGGGCTGGAGCTATGGGCCATGTGGCAGGTGGCGGCTTCTCCGGCAGCCCTGGCCAGGCCAGTTCTGGAGCTGTGTGATGGGCTGCTTCTCCTCTGGCAGCCCTGTCTGGCCACAGCCAGATGCTGCGTGTGGTAGCAGGTGGCAGCTGTTCTGGTGGCCCTGGGCAGGGCCAGAGTCAGAGGCCATGTGGTAGGTAGCATGGTCCCAGCTGGGGCCAGCACCGGAGGCCGTGTGGCAGACGGCGGCCCCGGCTGGGGTGGAGGCTGATCCTGCCAGGCTGGAGTGTCCCTGCCTGTGGTGTGCTAGGCTCCCCAGATCTGGAGCACACAATAAGGTTGATGTTAACCATTCACATCCATATTTTGAATAGGAGTTAAATTGTTTAAAAATAAGAGCTTTATTGTTTTATTTTGATTTTTGTGTGCGTGAGCGCTATGTTGGTTTTTGTTTTTAAACCACCCAGCTGGAGGCCTTTTTTGAACTTTTAAAGATTTTAAGAAGTATTGTTTCTTTATTTTATAGAAATACCTATAATTATTTTTAAATGTTTATTTTAATGATAACTTTTATTGTTTTAGTTGCTTTATTATTGACAGAGGGATTTAGGATGTTTATTTTGGATTTCTCTCTATTTCCACTAACTTCATGTTTAATATTAATCACTTAAGGGAAAAAAAGTTAAACTCGGTGAGAGCATCAAGATACTTGAAGAGTTAACTAACAAAGTTAAGGCTGTCAATAGATGTTTGCTGTCAGACAAAGAGTAGCTGTCAGTTTCGCAACCTTGAATAAAATATTTGGGTGGATTTTTAGTGGAATTTTTTAAAAGCTGATTTATCTATAAAAATTTTTAAAGCTTTTTTTTTTTTTTTTTTTTTTTTTTTTTTTTGAGAATTTGAGGTCCTTTGCCATGCTTGTTATGAGAGACTAAATAACTAAATACTTTAAACTTTCTTGGATTACTTTTTACTAGCTGAATTTTTGAACTTAAAAAAATTATTTTAGACTTTCAGAGAGCTTTGGGGGGCATGTGTATAAATTGCAAGTTATAAACAAATGACTTATTTACATTGCTTACCTTTCTAAACTGCTGTTCATTTTTATATTTAAGCTTTGACCAAGGTTGATTTTTTTTCTAGCCAAGGTCTCTTTTGGCTTGGGCTTCGATAATTTCTGTATTTTAGCAATGTTCAGTTCTTCTTCGAGTGATGTCCCTGCGGGTGCGCCACTGTAGGTGTCAGGCTTATCCCGGTGCCGCAGATCGGAGATTTTCATAGCAGTAGTTGGCTGGACCACGCATGTACGGTTGGTGCCTCATAGTGTTCTCGCCCTTCTGCTCATGCGCGCGGTCTGGCTCCCGCCAGTTCCTCAGCTACCCCCGGCTACGGATGGAGGGAACAATCTCTCCTCAACTAATCCAGTCAGTTTTAATTCCGTGTTAATTAGTTCAGATCTTTATTAATTAGTATAGTTAGTTAGAAATATTCATTGTTGGTTCTTTTTCCTAAATAACAAAAAAACAAAAAATGGTTATTGTTCTTATGTATAGAGTTAGTTAGTGTGATGCAACAACTGTTGCTCTCAGCCTGGATGCTTTAAAAAAAAAAAAAAAGACTAAGAGACTGATTCAGAATGCCTGGTCCACCAGGCTTTAAGAAGTGTGACACATGTCGCGAGACCATGCCTGCCTCAGATGGACACTTGTCTTGTAACCAGTGTCTAGGTGACGCCCATGTCCCACAAAAATGCCCTCACTGTTCCAAGCCGATAGCAAGGGCACATCGGGACTGAGAAATGTGCCTCAGAATGATTCTGTTTGATAAGGCGCTACAGCCGGAGTCCACGATGGCTTTGGAACCAGCTGTTCCCCAAAAATGTAGAGCCTCTTCACCAGGCTCTGTTCCACCCAACAAGAGCAGGGCGTCACCAACTCACTCCCTGCTGTCCCTCTCTTGGAGCATGGTGAGTGTTGGAGACAAGCCATGCATGTCCAGCACCGTTTCTTCTCTTTTCAAGACAGTCCTGCCCTCCAAAATTATGAAAGCGCCCTCTATGGTGCTGGCATCACGGCACTTCACGGAACAGAGAATCAGCTCCACACTGGCGGCTCCGTGTATCAGGTTGGCACTGAGCCCTTCACTGGCACGCACAAAACACCCTTGGCACCGGGATCATCCGAAAGAGTACTGACCCACAAAAAGGCCTCGTTTAAGTCGGATAAACCACGGAGCCCTACACCATGCTCCATTTCACTGACTTTTTCTCTGGAACTGGCACTGATATCCCTGGCGCCTCATAGCCGACTGATCAAGTGGCATGATTCACCTCAATCACCGCACTCCAGGGTACCTCCAGTGTCTGCTGCGGAACCAACAAGGCGTTCTTATTACCATTCTTGAGACATATTGGTCTCCCCACCACCATCTTCTAGAGCATCTTATAGGCACATCCATTTCCCAGTATCTCTGCGTGCTGCCTACTGGGAGGATTGCAGGCCCTTGTACTCCTCTCTAGATGGTCATCCCCAGGTGTAGACCTCATTATCATTACGACTATTACCATCATGGATCCCATAGCTACTTTTACCATCGGCGTCACCGATCACCCTCTTGAGGATGGTCCCCGTGCAGTTGTGTCTCATCCACACATCCCGGTTTTACCACAATGCCACCCCTCACCGCTGCCACCTCAGCCACCATCTCCCCAACTACATCATTCTGAGCCTGAAGAGGGACAAGTCTCAGATACGAAGGAGCAATCACCTGACACCTCTGCAACAGATCAGACCTCCCCTCTTCCCCGGATGAGGCTGTTATTTCTGGAGATGTCACCTCTGGATGATCTTAAACAGTTCCCAGACCTGTTTAAGAGGGTGGCAGCAAGTCAGAAAGTTCAAATGGCAGAGGTACAAGAAAAACAATACCTCCTCCTTAAGAACCTCCAACCTGCTCACAGTGCCAAGATAGCAATTCCTCTTGACAAGGCTATCTTAGAAGCAGCGGAGGAAATCTGTCAGACCCCAGCTTCCGCGCCACCAACGAACAAATGAGCAGATAGAAAATACTTTGTTCCATCGAAAGGCATGGAATTCTTGTTTACCCATCTGCAACCTAATTCATTGGTCGTCGATGAGGCACATCATAGATAAAAAGTGCCCCAATATAAGAACGTCACTGCTGACAAAAATAGCAAATGCCTCGATTTGCTTGGATGCAAAGAGCATGCTTCAGCTACACTACTACTTTGGGTAGCCAATTATGCAGCGCTTTTATTGAACTATAATTTCGATAACTATACTACATTGATGACCCTCATGGACCACCTTCCCAAATCCAAGAGGCCAATATTGAAATCAATCGTCCAGGAAGGCTATGCGTCCATTAGGACAGACCCTCAGATAGCAGTGGACGTTGCTGACACAGCCACACGATCAACAGCCACGGCGATTGTAATGAGGAGGGTTTCCTGGGTCCAGTGCAGGAGTACCCAGGGACCTGCAAAACAAAGTTGAGAATCTACCCTTCGACAAACACGAGCTATTCTCTGAAAAGACAGACGAGGTCCTCTGCTCTGGTAAGGACTCTCGCACTACATTACGTACATTGGGGATGTACACGCCCCCATACAGACGGAAATGATACTTTCCATACCAGAGATGGTACGACTACACACATAACAGGCAACACCAACAGCAGCAACAACATGGTTTTGGCCAGCGACTGCAATGACGTCGAAACCAAAATAATCGCATGCAGAACCAACCTGAGGTTTGACTCTTCGGTCGAGGGCATTACACTTCTTTCAGTTGTCAAACAGCAGCATCACAACTCGCCAATATTCCATTTCCTCCTGAGGCCTTTTTACCATCAATGGTCTGTGATTACAACCGACCAATGGGTTTTGGAAATAGTCTCATCGGGATATCCAGTACCCTTCCTGTCTCTTCCATCATCTACCCCACCTTCCCTGTCCCTCTTCAGGGACCCCTCTCATGAGCTCTTGCTCTGGGAAGAAGTCAACCATCTTCTTTCATTAGGCGCAGGAGAGAGGGTTCCGGATGAGTTCAAAGGAAAGGGTTTTTAACCTCACTGTTTCCTCACGCACAAAAAGTCAGGCAGGTAAGGGCCCATTCTAGACCTGCGGAAGCTCAATCATTACCTCAGCAAACAGCGCTTCAGAATGGTCACACTTGCATCAATAATCCCTGCGTTGGACAATGGAGACTGGTTTGCTGCACTCGACCTCCAAGATGCCTACTTCCACGTGACCATCCATCCTGCCCACAGAAGGTTCCTTTGCTTCATGGTAGGCACAGAACATTTTCAGTACAGGTCCTGCCATTTGGCCTTCCGTCAGCCCCTGGGGTATTCTCCAAGACCATTGCAGTGGTAGCAGCACACTTACGTTGAAAAAGTGGTGTCATTTTCCCCATCTTGACGATTGCCTCTTAAAAGGCCATTCATCTGTGGAGATGCATACAATGATAACTATTACCAGATAAACATTCAGTTCCTTTGATCTACTGATCAATGATCAAAAATCAGTTCTGGTGCCGTCTCAAAACTTGGAGTTCGCCGGTGCTCGTTTAGATGCCCTCATAGCAAGAGCTTACTTACCCGTTCAGAGATTTCAAGCTATCCAGGATTTAATTTCGGTGCTATTTTACAGTCCATCGGTCCAAATACTTACTTGCCTAAAGCTCGTGGGCCATATGGTGGCAACTACATACGTAGTGATGCATGCACGCCTGGATTTTTGTGCACTGCAACACTGGATAGAATCTGTCTATTTTCCCGTGAAATACCATGTCCACAAAGTGGTGTCACCTCCAACCGACATTTGCGAATCCCTCAAGTGGTGGATGGTTCGTGCAGCCTCCTGTCCGGCGTACCTTTTCGCCAACCACAGCTTTCATTCCATGTCACCATAGATGTTTCCCTCATAGGTTGGGGAGCTCACATGGACGGTATGCCGGTCCAGGGCCGATGGTCGCCACACGAGACATCCCTTCATATAAACTTTCTAGAACTCAGGGCTGTATTCAACGCTTGCAAATACTTCTACAATTACATTCACAACTCCACGGTCAGAATTCTTACAGACATCATCACCATGATGTATTATATCAATCGTCAGGGTAGCACACGATCCTGATCCCTCTTTGCAGGGATTGGTGCCTTTGAAATGACACATCACACTGGTGGCATCGTATGTACCTGGTGTCATCAACATCAGAGCAGATTCTCTGAGCAGACACTTCGCACCAGATCACGAGTGGGAGCTTCTCGACTATGTCCTTCACCGTGTCTTCCAGTGATGGGGCTTTCCACTCATAGATCTCTTTGCTACCTATCACAACAAGAAATGCTGCCACTATTGTTCCAGAGCAGGCATAGGTCCTGGATCCCTAGACGATATTTTATTTCTCACCTGGAGGGGGCCGCTCCTTTACGCGTTTCCCCCCACCGTGCTTATACCCAGAGTATTAGACAAGACCAAGGTGGATGGGGCCAACCTGATATTAGTAGTGCCCGCCTGGGCCCGTCAACACTGGTTCCCCTTCCTGCAACAAATGTCTCCATAACCCTCTTCCCGACCTGCCGGACCTCCTTACCCAGGAGCAAGGAGCCCTACTACACCCCTAGCCTCAGACCCTGCAGCTGATGGCCTGGCTCCTAATTGGTTCAACATATCTGAGGACCTTTGCTCTGCACATGTCAAAGAAATATTAATGAACAGTAGAAGACAAACTACTCAAACTACTTACCTTTCTAAATGGAGAAGGTTCACATCCTGGTGCTCCGGACTCCACATAGAACTGCGTACATCTTCTCTGCACACATTCTTACACTATATAGCCTACCTGAAACAAACTGGCTTAGCATGAGCTTCCCTGAAAGTGCATCTTGCAGCGATTTCGGCATTGAGACACTCAATAGATGGCACCTCAGTGTTTGCCCACCCTACTACTAAAAGATTTTTAAAGGAACTCACTAACCTTATTCCCCCCCCCCCCCCGAAGACCTGTCCCTCCACCATGGAGCTTAGATCTGGTGCTCAGAGCTTTAACTAGGCCACCATTTGAGCCGCTGGCTACCACTTTGCTTCAGATGCTGACTCTTAAAGTTGTCTTCCTCCTTGCGATAACATCTGCCCGCAGAGTCAGTGAGATGGCAGCTCTGATAGCAATCCCACCTTACGCAATCTTCAACAAAGATGGGGTAATACTAAGACTCCATAAAGCCTTCATTCCTAACGTCTGCTCCGAGTTCCACACCAACGAACCAATAATACTACACTCCTTTTATCCTAAACCACATGCTCTTTCCGGGAGGCAACTGTGCATTTCCTTGATGTCTGTAGGGTGCTTGCCTTTTACGTAGAAAGGACTAAGCCGTTCCATAAAACGGACCATCTAATAATTTCACTTGCAGACTGATCCAAGGGAGAAGTGATATCATCTCAGCAAATTGCAAAGCTCATCACTTCTTACATTACAGCAGAGTCCCAATTATCTGACCTAAACGGGACCGATAGGTGGTTGGATTAACGAAAATTTCAGATAATATGAAGTACAGAATTACCTGTAGTTGATTTGGATGGCCTGGCCCCTTCCCTCCCTGCAGCCCCCATGCGCGGGCCGGGCACTGCTGCTGCTGCTGCTCCTGCTCCGGCCGGCGCCGCTCGGTCCCCATTCCTGCCTGGCCCCTTCCCTCCCTGCAGTGCCCGGAGTGACGGGGCAGCGAGCGGGGCCATTCTCCCGGCCCGCGCCCAGGGGCTGCAGGGAGGGAAGGGGCCAGGCAGGAATGGGGACCGAGCAGCGCCAACAGGAGTCTCCGACCCGCGGGCTGGACTCTGTTGCCCGCCATGTGCTGCAATTCAAGGGACGTCAGCAGCTGGGAAAGGAGAAACGGGCCAGGTCACATGGCAGGCGGCCAGGGGCAGCGCGGGGTTTAGTTTTGCTTTCAGGGGTTGCTGCTGGAGCCTCTTCAGCCGGGGAGGCTGCATGTGGCATGGCACCTCAGGGTTTATCCGGCTGTGTTGGATAAAGCAGAATGTCGGATTAGCGAAAGTCAGATAATCGGGACTCTACTGTATCTCCTGTTACTCTATATGCCACGCACCACTGCCAGCTCAACCAAAGTGTCACTCCACAAGAGCAGTAGCGGCGTCAACTGCTTTTCTGAAAGGTGTGCCTCTTAGGGACATTTGCTGCACAGCCACATGGTCTTCCCATGATACCTTCGTGAGACATTACACTATCCAACACCAATTAGCTGCAGATGCATCGCTGGCATCAGCAGTACTTTCTTCAAAATCAAAATTGTGACTCCGAGACCCTTCTTCTGGTCTTTTTGGGTACTGCTACACAGTCACCTACAGTGGAGCACCAACGGGGACGTCACTTGAAGAAGAAAGTGAAGTTACTCACCTTGGTGCAGTAACTGTTGTTCTTCGAGATGTGTTCCCCCCGTGGGTGCTCCACTACCCACCCTCCTCCCCGCTCCGGAGTCTTTTTCTAATGTTTTTCAGATTCCAGGGCAGATTCGAGGAACTGGTGGGAGCCGGAGTGTGTGTGAGAGAAGGGCGTGAACTCCGCGAGGAGCCAACTGCGCATGCGTGGCCTGGCCGACGATCTGCAGCGCTGGGACGAGCCCAACACCTACAGTGGAGCACCCACGGGGGGACACATCTCAAAGAATGACAGTTACTGCACCAAGGTGAGTAACTTCGCTTTCCATCTTTTCCTTCCATGTTTCAGCTATCTGATCTTAACTAAATTTTTTATAGTTAAGCAATTTAAATGGGATTGTTCTTGCACCTGCTGCAACAATCCCAATTCATTATTTATGGGCTCATTTGTTAGGAAGCACCCCATTTCCTTCAGAATGACTGTAAGGCCTTCTGTGTTATGTGTGGTGACAAATCATAGTGCAGGAGTGGTCAATGAGCAGATTGAAGGACAAATACGGTATATTGGCACTTAAGGTCAGCCATAATAATAAAGAAGCATGGGTGAAAGTGCTGATTTAACCGCTCTCTTTATTCTTTGTGACTGGGAATGGGCTATTTTAGTATTCTTTCTTCCATAACTATGGGTTCAATGGAGGCACACATCCGAACAAGCGCACATGACCTCGATATTAGTGCACAAGACAAAACCCACTCTGCTCATGGATTGAAAATCTTAGCGGGAACACTGGTGCTGAGAAACAAATTGAAAGTCCAGAACTTTCAAGAAGCAAGAGCTAGTAGTTATGGTGGATAGACTAGAGCCATGAATTCATAGACTTACAGTCTCACAAAAATGTGTAGCATGTTTGTGATGAGATGTAACTGTTACTTTTAAATGAGAAATTTAGTATTCTATTGATTTTTAAAAATAATTTAAAAAAAAAAACTTTTAATGTATAAAAACATCAATTTTTATAAATCCTGTTTAAAAGCTACTTCCTTACAAAATCAGATATGAAAGTACAAAAGTGTCTCAACATCTCTTACAGAAAAATTGCTGGATTTCTCATTTTTACCATATTGTTATCAAATAAATTAATAAATATTTTACTTGCATTTCAGTGTGATACTTCGACCTATTTTTTTTCTGCTTGTGAGTCTCTTGTCCAAATTCAGAGTTCCTGCCATTCGTGGCTGAAGCCAAAGCTCTGCTGTCTGGGGTTCAAGCATATAGCTTAGCTTCATAGGGGTATGAGCAGCTGCCTCCTAATGCCAGCCTTGCACTTGAAATCCCCCTAAGCCAACTCTGCAATGACCTCTCCCCTGGGAACATCAACCCCCAGTTGAGAGAAACTGATCTAGATGAGTTGAGTGTCCTGTGTACCCGTGTAAGACCTCTGAGTACTCTCAGGGATACTGGTTGAGAACCTCTGCCCTGAAGGATGGACATGGCAAGTGTTTATATTGCTTATGGTAGAGCCATCCAGCCTTTCAGTGTGCAACTTCCAGGGCTTTCAGAAAATGCACACCAGAGTTTTGAGATTCCATCAGCAAATTGACTCAGCCATGCTGTATTCACATAGTACAACTAAGTTTCAAAGGATGTGAATATTTTAGATGATTGGGCCAAGAGATGCAAAATGAATTTAAATGTGGACAGATAGCATGTTAATTGGGGAGCAAAAAACTAAAGAGCATGAGCCTAAATTAAACTTAAAAAACAACAAATGGTCTGGTAGCACTTTATAGACTAACAAAACGTGTAGATGGTATCATGAGCTTTTGTGGGCACAGCCCGCTTCTTCAGATGACCGGACTAATTCGGCTACCCCCTGAAGCTTCTAGATTAAACTGTTCATTAAATTGATTGGGAAACAAATTAGTGACTTGGCATTGCAAGGAAAATAGTCCATTAGAAGGAGAGAATGCAAAACCAGTTAATGTTTTTATAAAATGCTTGTTGATTCCTCCACTAGAGTACCATGTGCCATATTTACACAGCATGATTTTGTGGTTGAAGTCAGGGGTCTGGAAGTTAGAAGAAAACCTAGAAGTCCTCTAAGTTTTAGCAGTGCCTCAATTTGTCATCTATATCTGTATATCTATATCTGTGTGTGTGTGTCTATCTGTGAGTCCATTTGTTCAAGAAGTCCTCCTAAACTTCCTTGACACTACAGTACAATTAAATGGACAAATTTCCACCATCCTATACTGCAAACCTGCCGACCGCTACACTTACCTTTATGCCTTAGCTTCCATCCCAGACACACTTCTCAATCTATTGTGTACAGCAAGCCCTAAGATACAACCAGATTTGCTCCAATCCCACAGACAGAGACAAACACCTACAGGATCTATATAGAGCATTCGTAAAACTGAAATACCCACCTGGAGAAGTGAAAAAACAGATTGACAGAGCCAAAAAAGTACCCAGACATGAACTACTTCAAGATAGACCCAGAAGAGAAAACAACAGAATTCCACTTGTCATTACCTATAGTCCACAACTTAAACCCCTCCAATGCATTATCCACAATCTACAGCCTATCTTGGAAAGTGACCCCTCACTCTGAGGTCTTGGGGGAAAGGCCTATTCTCACTTACAGACAACCCCCTAACCTGAAACAAATTCTTTCCGGTGACATGCTACACAGCTACATCAAAAGGATCCAGGAACCCACCCCTGCAATCAGCCCTGGGGCCAACTCTGTGCACACATCTATACAAGCAATTTCATCACTGGACCCAACAACATCAGCCACCAAATCAGGATCATTTAACTACACATCCAGTAAGATGCTATATCCGTATGTGGTGATGGTAATACGTTTTGTTATACTACCAAGTCTTTAAGTAATCTAAATTAAAAATGCTTGGCTGAATTAATCCTTGGTACAAGCCAGTGACAAAGACTTTTTTGTATCCACTTAATGCTTTTACTGTCCAGGAAATCAGAAATTCAACCTCTTAAGACATTGTCATTTTGAGATTCTATGCTTCTGTCAGTTTTTTGTAATACAGCACTCAATTTATAGATTTTGTAGAATAGTCTGCAGTTACCTTTAGAAGCAGTTTTCTTTTTTTGGTGTGTCTGCTCTTCGAACTTAATTTTTTTCCTGTCTTTAAACATTCCATAATATACATATATTTGAGAGTCTGTCTGTTCAAGAACTCATCTATACTGTAAGAGCTAGGACCACCAAATTCAGTATGCATCTTCTTCAAATCATAAGTTTGCTTTGGTTGTGCTAGGAAAATGGGATGTGCCTGGAATGGGATGCTTCTCATAAAACAATACAAAAAAGAGACAGAATCACCAGGCAAATGAAAGGGTTGGTCTGGGGCACTTTTCCACATCTGGAAGTGGCTGAGCCCCACCTGCAGACACCCTTTAGGGATGGTGGGGCTTCAGGCCCTCCCTCCTGATTTGTAGAGGGAATTCTGAGAGGAAAGTGCACAGTTTGTTATATTCCTTACTCTGGATGGCAGGTGCTAGGGTTGCCAGATGGTTGAAACAAAAATACCAACTCTTCCCCCCCCCCCCCCCCAAAAAAAAACCACCGGGAAAAAATTCTGTTGAAGGGGGGGGGAAAAAGTGTGGCGGGGGGGGAGACCAAAGTTGCTACGCAAAAAAAAAAAAAAAAAAAAGGACTAAAAAAAAATTAAAATAAAACATAATTAAAACAGCATGTCCCCTTTAAGAGTGGGTGCTGGGATAGGAACAGGGGAGGGGTTGAGCACTAAGACCCAGGGGAAGCATTGCTTCCCCTAGGTCTTTTGGCCGGCAGCCATTTTGTGCCGGCAGCCTTGTGGAACCAGGTAAGCATGGGGGCTGGGGCTGGGGGTGTTGAGGGCCAGAGAGGCCTCAGGGGGAGGGGGGGAGAGGCTGGGTGCTGAGTGTTTGTAGGGTTTCCAGGTGCCCGGCATTTTCGCCTCCTGGCCAGGGAAAAATTCAGAGAATACAGGACATCTCAGGTGTCCGGTATTCTCTGAATTTTTTTACTGGACAGGAGACGAAAATACCGGACCGTCCGGGTGAATCCAGACACCTGGCAACCCTAGTGAGTGCAGGGGGCAGACGAGCTATGTACTTTGTTTTCACTCCCTGACATGGACAGGAAGGGGAAGACCAAGCAGCCCTGGTTTGAATCTGGGGGAGCGAGGGAGTCTTTGACCTCCCTGTCCTCCCTCCCCCTACATACAGAGTCCCCTCCTCACTCCCTCACCCTGACTCCCGTACCCTCCCCCACACACCTCTTGTCCTGAGCCCCTCCTTAAGGACCCAGGCAGCACCTGGTAAATGTGCTATAATGGTAATATTTGTTTAGTATTGCATAGTTCTTTATATTCCAGCACTCATGGTAGAAATCTAAATCTGACTTATTTGTAGGGAAATATAAGATGTGGACACTGGTGAGGAAATCTTGTATAAGGTGACTCGGTTCCTTTATGTTTAATTTCTGGTTTATATTAAAACCATGCACAAATACCACCCTATTCTTGACCTAAAAAACAGATACTATTGAAATAAGTTGTCAGTGCAAATTAAGCCAACTAACATTTCCCAGTTACGTGAGTAGGATGGGCTGGCTGTATCACTGCAGTGTACTGCCAAATATAATTTGGTCTGAGAGAGGCTTAGAGAAACCTGTTACTTTTTTCAGGTCGGGGATCTACAGTTACTTCTGCCATGAAGCCATAATCCAGTATTTTGGCAGCACAATGCATTGAATAAAAATGAGTAAGCGAGAAATTCAACATTAGTCTCACTGAAAGATAAAATAAAGCAGAGTAAGGTAGGAAGGAGTGAATAAGCCTTTACTTAAGCAAAGGTTAAATAGCAAGTGGTACAGAAAAAATCAAAAGAGTTACAGTATAGAGTAGGACACTGTTCCCTCTAGTTTAGTGATTCTCAAACTTCTTGGCCCACAGACCACCCCGTTCATCACAAATCTTTCCGTGGACCACAAGCCAACCCACCAGGATGAAAGAAAGCATTTCCTTATCTCTAAATACCTTAAATACTAAATTATTCATATTAGGCTATTGGAGCATAAAAACATAAATATGCAACTATTATATAAGGGGGCATATACAGCCAGTAAGAGAGGAAATATTATTAATGAAAAATCATTGACCAGATTAAGTGCTTTAACTTTATCATGTTAGTTTACCAAACTTTTTTAAAATAAAGTAAAATATTTATTTATGTCTAAAACAAAATTTCAACATTGTCTTTATGGCATGGTTGGGGGAACCTTTTTTAGGTTGAGGGGCCACTGACCCACAGAAAAATCAGTTGGTGGCCACATAAGTGAAAAACAGAAAAACTAAACAAACCCCCCTAAAAACACCCCCCTCCCTCACTGGTCTGGCCTCCAATTAAGACACCTCATTCCCCTCATGCTCCAGACCCATGGGGTGGGGAGGTAGGAAGGGAGGGAGGACTGAGGTTCAGGGCTTCCCACAGGCCAGATTAACTCTTCTGGGGTCTCACGAGTAGTAGATTTTGTGGGTTCCCTAGACTTTGAGGTAGTGCCAAAAATGAGGGGTTCAGTGTGCGGAAGGAGGCTGCTAGGAAGCAGGGTTGGGATTGGAGTGCAGGGTCTGGACAGGAGGTGGAGTGGAGGATGGGGTATGGATGCGGGATTGGGTGCAGGAGCGGGCTCAGGATAGGGGATCTGAGCAGGATGTGGAGCACATGTGGAGGGTGTGAGGTCTGCATGGGATGGAGGGTGCAGGAGCGAGCAGTCTGAGGGTAGGGAGACTAGAAGGGAGGGAGGGTGCAGGAGCGGGGTGAGGGCAATGGGGGTGCGGTGTCTGGATGTGTGATTCTTGCCAATGGGAGCAGTGGAGACAATCTCTAGACAGGTGGTTTCCTGCGATGCCATTCTCTCAGCAAGGAGGGAGTGGGAGCAATAGCACGTGGAACAGCTTCCTCACCCTGCGAGCCAGATCTGTCCTGCGAGACTTGAGGCTCCCCCCCTTCCGCAGTGGGAAGCCGGTGCTCCAACCACACAGAGCTTGAGACTGGAGCACCAGTGCAGGCTCCCTGCTGTGGGATGAGGAGGGGGGCAAGCCCGTAGCCTACCTGCCAGATGGTTGCACACCATGCTTTGTGAGCCGCAGCTCTAGTTGAGTAGCCTTTCTAGGTGTCTCTAGTTTCCTTTCCTTCTCTTGGAGAAGCAGCTTTTTTAAAAATGGAACTGATCCACTCAAATTTGTATAATTTGTCAAAACAGTATATGTATCTATTTTGTGGTGAAATTGCAAGTAAAATGAAACGTAAAGAAAGTGGAGCCACGTTATTGCCTGTATGCTGTCTGTGTGCACATAGTTGATAACGTTACTGTATATTTACTGTTATGAATAGTACTACAGGTTGATCCTCTCTAGTCCAGCACCCTCAGGACCTGGCTGTTGCTGAGCCAGAGAATTTGCCGAACCACAAGAGGTCAGTAGCATTACCAACACTTCCACTGCTTATTGAGCTCTTAGAAGATGTTTAGGGGTAAATTAGAGCTAAAGAACACTAAGATCCAGGACTGGTGGCTGTAAATAAATTTTGTGGGACAGTGGGAAACTTGGCAACACTCATGATAAGTGGACATCCAGCTAACTAAAATCATTCTGGACCCCAGATGTTGCTGGGCTAGAAAGGTTCAATGTGTGCTTAACGGCTTTGTTTTAGATTACATTAATTCATTTAAATTGTGTATAGTAAGGTTCTGCAGAGTTTTTCTGCGGAGTGGCAGACAGCTCCCCTGTGTGCTCTTAGTTTTAAGAACTCAAACCGGTGGGTTAGGACTGAGCCAACCTGACAGTCCAAGTTTTAAATGCAGAGTACATGAGAGGGGGGTTGTTGCGGTTAACTGGGACCATTAACTGATAAGCATTTAACTAATAAGCTATTGCTTACCTGGCTAGCTGCTAACATCCCTAATTCAGAGGAGCTTAAAGGATTTGCATTTCAGTGGGATTTTGGATCCGCCAGTGTCCCTTAAACTCCTTTGAAAGTATCTGCCCTAATCTGGATAAGGAAGTCTTGTGCCCAGTTTCCTTCCTTTTGTTATTCCTTCCTCCTGCTCCATAGTTTTGCTCCCGCCTCTCACAGAAGCAGTATCAAGCATGTCAGGCGTATACTCCATTTTTTTTCTGGCCAAGGCCTAATTGGAAGAAAACCCTATGGAACAAAAAGGTGAAAAGAAAAGGTAGCAGGGAGATAAAGCAAGAACGTGGATGTAATTCTTTCAGTCTTAAATCAGATACCATTTTGAGAAGAAGGAAGCAAATGTAATTCTTCCCTCTTTTTCCTTTGAGGCTGGAATGTTTCATCTCTCTTCTGCCCCATTCTCCTCCCTTCCACTTTATGCTGAACATTTAACGTATGTTCTCAGAGTTTAGGCAGCCATGGAAAAGCAATTTTTTTCTCATTTGTTTTCTGTAGTGTGGAAGGAATTGTACAGATTCCTCCTAGGACTCTCCAACAAGAATGCACAATTAAGCAATGTTAATAGTTTAATGTAGCAAGTGTAGACTACCATTTTCAGAATAGGAATTCCTCAGGTGGAAAGATGGTTGGTGGGAGGAGCAGAGGAGATCGATGATGGTGCTACAGAGTTGTTCATGAAGTTTAGATGCTTCCTGTCACAATAAAAGCTGAGTGAAAGTAAATTCAAAGGCAGTATTAATACAAACAGATAAAATTATTTTTCACTTTCAAAATGCTTTCAAGTTGTAACTATTCCTTCCCAACAAAGATCTTGCCATAGTGAACATTTATCACCTATGGGCAGTACATTTTATTTCGGCTCCCTTATAAACCATTCATAGATGGCTGTTAATGCAGAATGTTGCATCTGACTGCAAAAGGGTATTTACCCTCAAGAATCAGTAGTGCCTGTACTCTGAATTTGTTGCCTTCTGTTTAGGAGTACTTCAGTGACTGTTTTACATGCATCATATATACATTTGAAAAGAATTTAGGACCAATCTACCTAAAGACTCATTTTATGACCCTGTCATAGAACTTAGTCATCAAGTTTGGAACTGTGTCTTGTTCTAGTATTATATGTTCTCTCATTTGGGTGCACCAAAATACTAAGTGACATTCTTCTAGATACAGCTAAGATTCAGATTAATTCTTAGTTTGTAATGTGAAGAATATATTTATTATTGGGGCTGTTAGCCTCTGAAGTGGAAGGGGCAGATTTTCAAATCATGTTGCATAACAAGTTTCATTTCTTTTTATTTATGGTTTTTGAGACGCCCAAAACTGTTTCATTTGGAGCACCATACAAATAACTTAATCTAAATTCTGTTCTGTCTCTTATTTTTTATAAAAATAAAATCTGTAGTCAGAATTGTCAGAAACATCTAGATATCATCGTAATCATAAACATTTGTTTATTTACTACTCTAAGTATTTCCCCAACTTCAAATGATCTGTATATATTGATAAAGGAGGAAACTGCCTCCAGTGTCTTTTCTTCAGGCCCACGTTAAATGGGCAGCTTATATGTGAGGAAGTATTTAACCCTTTCTCTTACAAAGATACAATCCCTGCTTTCGTATTTGACAACTTTATTTCCTACTAAATAGAGAACTGTCTTAGAGAGTACTGATTTTAACAAATGAGTTCCCTAAGTCTTTTTGTGATATGTGTAAGTTAAAAATGGACCCTAGAAAAGTACAAGTAGTCCTGTGGCACCTTTAGAGCATGTCTACACTGGGGAGTTATTTTGAAACAACTCGCCTTATTTCGGAATAACAACACGAGCATCCACACTGCTAAGCCCATTATTTCAAAATAATGGACATGTTATTTTGAAATAACTCCTGCTTGTGAAGAGGAATAATGCTTATTTCGAAATTGTTATTTAGAAATAGTTCCAGTGTGGATGTTCAGCTGCTGCTGTTTCAAAATAATTGGCCTCCAGAGGCCTCACAGCTGCCTGTGTGGCCACTCTGGCAAACACCTGACAACTTCACTGCTCTTCTTCTCCTGCAGAGTTTAAAGCTGCAGGCAGAAGGGAAAGGGCTTGTGGCACCACACAACACCCTCCTTTTGTGGAGCCATAGCAGACCCCAGCACTTCCTCTGAGCCCCCCTGAGCTGCAAGCATATCTATAGTCACCTCAAAAGCCCCTGGTTAGAGGCTTGGACTGGCGCGGAGATCCTGGATCTCATCGAGGTTAGGAGTGAGGATTTGAACATCCAGGATTTCCACAGCAAGAGGTGAAATGCTGAAATCTACAGCTGGATGGCCACCAGCCTGGCCCGGAAGGGGCATAGCCTCATCCTGGAGAAGGTGCGAATGAAAATAAAAAAAACTCTGGCAGGCCTGCAAAAAAGCCAGGGAGGAAAGTTCCCACTCTGGGGTGGCACTGCACACATGCCACTGATGCCTTCCTGGGAGGAGGGCCGGTCACCTTGCTGCCCCCCTTGTCATCAACTCTGGAGAGGACATACCCATCATCAGCCTCCACATTGCTTACAAGAGTTGTGGAGGAGGACAACCAGAATGATGAGGAGGAGAAGCAGGCTAGCATGGAAACACCAGGCCCGCCAGCCAAGAGGTCATCGTTTGCCTGGAGCCATTCCCCCCGCACCTTCCGGGATGTCTCCCAGGACTCGGACAGATCTGGGAAATGCACTGCAGGTGAGTTCCATTGCTTTCCCTATACACATGTGGGGTGGGCGGTGAGGGGCTGCGTGCTTCTTGCTTGGCCTTCTTGGCCTGGGGCTTACACCTCAGCCTGTGCATGTGGGTGCACGTGGAGCATCAGCCTGGAGGACTCAGCTCCATAAGGCTCTCACACAGGAACCCTTTGCTGCTTCTCACAAGGTTCTTGCACAGGCCTGTTTTACTATGGCCTCTGTGGTGGGACATTTTCCTGCGACAAACCACCACTAAGGAGGATGGGCTCCTGGAAACACACAGCAGTGCCGCGCATAGCACGGGCTCATGCCCACGCTCTCGGGCAGCATCCGCTCCTGGTCAAGTGTGGCAATGCAGAGGAGACTGATTACCCTACATGGGAATCTACTTGGGGGAAGAAGAGGAGAGGACCCCAATACCACTCTCTCCGACAAACTGCGTCTGCTGCTCACACACACCTCCCCCAAAAACCTCCTCCCTTCTCCTCCATGGGGCAGGGACAGAAGTTCTCTGTCTGCAGGATCCCATCACTGCTGGACCCAGTGTGTGTGGGACATGGAAGGAAGCTGAACCGCCGCATCCCTCCCTCCCACCCGCAGGCTCTTGGCCTGGCTGGCACCTTCCTATGCCTGCTTGATCCCAAGACATGGGGGTAGTGAGGCTCCCCTGGGACATCTGTGCCCCTTCAGGAAAGTGCCTGCTGTCTATGCAACAGATGACCTTGCTTGAAGCACATCGCCACCCTCTGAACCGAGATCTCAGTGTCGGTTCAGAGATTAGGGTGAGGATACTTCATGCACAGTGTCTCTTGGGATGACTGCCCTTGTCACTTGTCTTCACAGTTGGGACAGTTGTGTGCGTGGTGTGTCCACCATCTTTCTGACCCTGCGAGACCTGTAGGCGGAGGCGAACCCACGAGCACTTGGTGCAGGAACATCTGGACTGTGTCCATTCCTTCAGCTGGAGCTTTGACCAGGAGCACCAAGCTGACTGTGAGCTGAGGAAGACTATGTGGGAGCAGCTGTTGTGCCAGCATGAGGCCACATGCTCGTCCATCATATCAGTCATGTAGCTCATGGCTGTGTGTATAGAGTGGTCCACCAGCCACCTCCCTGCCCCCCACCCCCAAACTCCCAGCACTGGTGCCCTCACTTACCCCTTGGCCTTTCTTCATAGACCCCTAGGGGCTGCCAGGGCCCGCAAGCATGCGGTGGTGGGACCTCTCAGGCAGCTGAAGTCTCCCGAGGTACCTGAGGCAGGCATCAGTACCAGTCCCATCCCTGAGCCCTGCTTCTCCTCCCTCCTCCATTCCATGTTCTTAACTCAGCCCCTCCCCCATTGTATGTTCCCCTAGTAAAAAATGATAATAGCACTTATGTAGAACTTTCAGTCTTCAATGAGCTCTATAAACATTAATTAATCCTCAAGCACTCCTAATTAGGGATGTTAAATTTAGATTAACCAATTGAATAGTCTATGCGATTTCCATCGACTATTTGATTAGTCTATAAGGGTGCTTCTGCCTTTGAACTGTATCAAGAGCCCTCCTGTGCTCTTGGTACAGTTCAAAAGTGGAAGCCCCACGTGGAGCACAGGACCAGCAGGGACTCCTCCATTGGCCCCACACTCCAAGCAGCACCTCAGCCTTTAAATCAGCAAGAGCCCTATGGGGCTCTTGTACATTTCAGAAGGAAGTCTTGTGTGAAGCCTCTGCTTTTGAAATGTACAAGAGCCCTGCTGTCTTTCTGTTCTGGAAATAGTGAGGTCCTGTAGTTGAATATTCATTGTTCTAGTATAGATTGTTAAACAGTAGATGGGATAATTATCTCTGAAGGACAACAAAAATAACCCAAGCACATTAAACTTTTAAAAAAACCCACGGAAATGATTCATTAGGGTAATTTGTATAAAATATGCCAAGGCCAATACAGCCATATATTTTAATAATGATAATATGGATATATAAAACCTCACATTATGCATTTCACAAACATTAATTCTGGCACACAAAACATATTGATGCACATTAGTGTAAAATATATACTTAGTATACACAGATTTACACATGTTGATGCATGACACAGATGATCTGTAGAATGTGTAAAATGAATCTGAAATGTGCAGATTGAATTCTTATATATCCATATCATCATTAACCAAATTTACAAATTTGAGGGGTTATGGAAGTTCTAAGAAGCGTGAGAGTAAATTGTGTGTGTGTGTGTGTGTGTGTGTGTGTGTGTGTGTGTGGTGTGAAGGAATGTTGAAAGTTGTGTTTTGTCTAGGCGTAAGGAGCACACGCAGATATGATGCATTTTGTAGTGTTTACAAACTTGTGAGGTCAAAAGTTTGGACCCTGTTTCATATTTTTTGCATATTGTTAAAACTGTACTATTAAGTTAGCCCATTTGAGTATGCTTTTAAGAGTCGCAGGCAAAAAGGAATTACTTCAACTTTGGTAGAGATTCCTGAAATTCAGAATTTGATGTTTTTCCTTTGTTAGCACTAGCAGCTTGTGTCATTTGTCATGCTGAAGAGTCATTGGATGTTTAATGTAATACTCAGTGCAAGCAACATTTAGCAGTGTTCATATTTCTGAAATTCATATTAAATATCAATTAAAAAGTTTGACTAATGAGTTCATTATACATTGAGTTGTAGAGAAATGTACAATATTCATCTCTGAATTCATCCTCCAGATGGCGCTGGTTATTTTTAGGATTTGCTACGGTTGTGTAAATGTAATTTTCTATATGGGAAATCATTCTATTGGACCATGAAAAATGCATGTTTTCCAGGACACTGCTGGAAACCAGATGTTTTGATGGTAGTGTCTTAATAAATATATTTTTATCCATGCAAAATAAGAATAAAGATGAATATGAAATGAAACACACCCTGAGGTGAAGAATTCCCTTGCCTGTTTTACTTCTTATTTCTCAGTTTCATCACTACCTTGTACTTTCCTTAAGAGTTGGGACAATTCAAATAATTTAGTTGCAGAGAAAAAGTGTTTTCTGTCCCTTTCTGATTCTGGAACCTTCACCAGCACAACTGAATTTTCAAAGGAAAACTCTTTTGAAGTCCTTTCTTTTTTTTTTTTTTTCTTTTGTCTCCCCCTCTCTTCATCCTCCCTTCACCGTCTGTCAAGTTCAAGAGCAGCTCAGATGTCATGAATTAAGTGAAGCACAAAAGGGGAAAAGGAGACCCTTTTGAAGAACAAAGGCCTCCTATTAGGCTGCCGTGTTCTTTCTCTGACCAAAATCGCTCCCTATGTGGTTTCTATTGCTGTCCACATGCTCTGCACATAAGGTAAATACAGTAGAACCCTCATTACCTCACGCTCTATTCCTCTCCCCCTTCAATAAATGTCTTGTGTCTTTGATGTTCATAGTAATTCTTATATTGTGCTCACTCTCATAAAAACTCTAGGGGTAGCCATGGTAGTGGATAGTGTTGGTGTGTAAATGCCTTCAGAAAAGAAGACAGCTGTGAGCAAAACTGCAGACAAATAATGTACTCCAGGTGGAAGAGACTAGGGGGGCAGTGCAGTTACTTTTTTTTTCTTATAATCTCTAAGTTCCATCTCAATTTGTATTCACCAGAGAGGAATTAATGTTTCCTTCCTATTTATTCCAACAAAGAAAAAGGGAAGTAGGAGTAAACAGAGGCTTTGAGGACACATTTTATAAGATACCACAAGATGTTAAATCCATATAAATCTGTTCTCGCTCCTCTAGCTGAACTTTTTCCTGAAGTTTGTATGGCTATGTTATTTTTTAGAAAAAAGGAACACGTGGTACAGTGTAAATTGTCTTTTTCAGAGATTGTGTAAAAATGGTTAACATTTTCAAACATGATTGCCTTCTAAAGTTTGGCTTCTACATCTATAGTAGGCACCCACGTAAAAATGGACTGATTTTGGAAGAAGTGTCGAGCATCTGCAAATCTCACTGAAGCTTACACATTCAGTTTTGAAAGTGTGGATCCCTGTAAAATACTAAAAAAGCAAAAGACAGGACTATGCAGCACTTTAAAGACTAACAAGATGGTTTATTAGGTGATAAACCATTTTGTTAGTCTTTAAAGTGCTGCATAGTCCTGTCTTTTGTTTCAGCTAGACCAGACTAACACAGCTGCATCTCTGTCACTAAAAAGCAATTTATTTCAGACATACTTTTCAAAGCTCTGGGCCAGGGGTGAGGAACCTCAGGCCCGGGGGCTGAATTCGGTCCCCAGCTTGCCTGGATCCAGCCCCTGAGGTTCCAGCTCCCCCTCCCCAGCACTGGGTAGCCTGTGCTGGCACTCCAGTCCCCCTGTTGCCTCAGTGAGAGGCTGGAGCACACGAAATCTACTAGGCTGGGCCCCCTATGCTCTGGTGTGTGAGGGAAATGTGGGGAGGGTCGTTCTCCATCTCAGTCGGGAGCCATGTTGTTGAGGGTTTTTTTGTTTTGTTTTTTGTTTCTCACTTGTGTGCAGCCCCCAAGTGATTTTTTTGTGGGTCATTGGCTCCCGACACAAAAAAGGTTCCCCACCTCTGCCCTAGGCTGTGAATGGTATCATTCTGAGTTTAAAATAAAATTCAGCAAAGTATTTGAAATAGTTTGTTTTTGTTTTTGTGGTTTTTTTTTTTTGTTTTTGTGGGTTTTTTTTTAAACACGGATGGCCTGACAAAATGTTTGGATATATGGAAGGAATTTTTGGAAAACAAAAATAATTTACATTATTTACAGCTGCGCAATTGATGTAGCTCAATTTCCGTAGCTTATTTCGAGATAAGCCCTGCAGTGTAAACGCACCCTAAGAGTAACTGCAATCAGTCTGACTTCTTAAGCTATAAAATAGGAAAAAATCTATTCTGAAGCGTAGATATCTTGTCAGTGCTTTTTTACTCTTTTTTTTTCATACTGATTGCCCAGTCATAACTTTTTTATTGGTTATGGACAATGCTTTTTATAAACGTTGTGATTTCCATTTTCTGTAGGAAATACCCATGTTATACCTCACTCCCACTGTGAAGGGATTAAAATCCCTCCTTTTTCAAACTGTCCTATTTCACCTTCCTTGCACTGTGTTTTACAAGTCAATGACATTTATGTACTTGCATTATTTAGCTGAATTGGGTTTGGCCATTGATTATTTTAGAAAGGTACAAGCTCAACGTGAGAGTAAATCTTAATTTTTTGTGTTATAGTGCTTCAAATGGGTTTGTGACACAGCCTGGTCTTCTCTGTGTAGATTGGGCCAAACTCTTTTACAGCCCTGTAAAGACTAGGGCCAAAAAATACGTATTACTTACTGGTCCTGGCTAAAGATACAAAACCATGTTTCTAACATGACAGAATTTGCTGACTAGAACATCCTTTGATAGCCTTTCCAGCGTTCTGAATGAGAGATTATTAGAGATGATGGAAAGCAGGGGGAGAGAATTAACATTCAACTCCTTATACTTTTTCACCCTCTAAAGGCTTGCACAGTGATACAGATGTTAAAAACTTCCATATTTTACCTCTTTTTTTTCTAACCCCACATACAGTTTATATAAATTGCTGTTGAACTTGAAGCAAAGTTTCATCGTTCATTAGACTGGCCATATAAATCCCTGCTTTTAAGACCCCATTTGCTCTCAGTGCTAATATTGAAACCTTTTGAAACCACTGCCATTGAAGGCCAAGTGGATGATCCCTTGCAGACCTCATTCATGGACCCTACCAAATTTTGATCAAGTTCATGGTCGTAGTCTTTTAAAAAATGTAAATGTGATGATTTCAGATATTTAAATCTGAAATTATAGTGTTAAAACTATAGGGGGTCCTGACAGTAAAGGGAGTTCTGGGGACCACAAGATTAGTGTAGGGGGCTGTGCTGGTGCCATCCTTACTGATGTGCTGGTGGTGGTGGTGGCGGTGCTGCCTTCGCAGCTGGGCGGCTAGAGAGCAGCAGCCCAGCCCTGAAGGTGGAGCCAACACTAGCAACAGCACAGAAATAAGGATGGCATGGTATTACCACCCTTCTATGCTTCTGCCTTCAGAGCTGGATCAGCAACTGACACGCTCCAGCAACCCAGCAATGGTGGAAGCTGCACAGAAATAAGAATGGCATGGTAGGGGATTGACACCCTTATGCACTGCTGCTGGTACAGTGCTACCTTCAGCCTTGGATACCTGACTAGCAGTTGCCACGCTCTGTCCACCCAGCTGTGAGGGCAGAGCAGTGCAGAAGTAAGAGTGGCAATACTGCAGCACCCCTTACAATAACCTTGTGACCCCTCCCACCTGCTTTTGGATTGGGACCCTCATTTTGAGAAATATTGGTCTCCTCTGAAATCTGTATAACACAGGGTAAAACTAGACAAAAGCTTAGATCTCATGGGGAATACCAGATGATATGGTCCATGATGTGTTTTTGATTACATGATTTTTGTAGGGGCCTACACATTCAGTTTCAAGGTTAAATAATGAGCTACAGCTCCAAATTAGTTTTTCTGTGATTTTTATCCTTTTTCCTTTGCTGTTGATAGGTAGATATTTTAAATGTTTGGAAACTGTTCTGATCATCATTTTCAGAGAACCAGACTGGTATGGATCATAACATTTGGTGTGGTTACTTGCCTTCTGTTACAGATGAGCATCTTTGTTTCTTATGGAAGCTTGTGCATCATAGGCCTGCTCCATCTATTGTAATTACCTCAGAAGTTCTTACCGTGAATGCCAACATGAAGTTTCTTCCATCAATGATGCCTTATCATAGATCTAATATTTTACATTCAGAAGGGAACATTCTGATCATTTTCTGACCTTTTATGTAACACAAGTCATACAATGTCATCTAGTAATTATTATATCAAGCCCAGTAACTTTTTATTGAACTAGAATAATTGTTTGAAAGACACCAGTTTTGATTCAGTCAAATGGTAGAGAATTGTTTTAGTGGTCAGTTTACCTTCACTTAAAAATAGGGATGTAATAGTACAGTTGATTAACCAATTAAATGATAGTTTATTGGTTAATGCTATAGATTACACACATTAGCCCCCCCGCCAGTAAATTTTTTAGCTGGCTGACTAGAAGCTCAGTTCAGTCCTGGCTTGTGCCAGGTCCAGGACCTACCCTTGCTGTGGCTATGCATTTAAAGTGTTTTAGGAACGAGGTGGGCAGGCAGCCCGGTTCAGTTCCAGATAGGGGCTGCTGCTACCCTGTGCTGCTGCCTGTGTATCAGAGGCAACAGCGCCGACTGACAGCTGGCTGGTCCATGAGGGGAGCTGTTTTTAAACTGGCTCCCCTCATGGACCAGCTCCCCCCTGGCACCGCACTCTGCTGCCTCTGATACAGAGGCAGCAGTGAGGAGTGGGGTCGGAGTGCAGTGGCTGCTGGCCCTGTCCTTGGGGACAACAGAATAGTCGAGTAACCGATAAGAATTTATGAAGTTAATTGACAATTCACCAAAATTTAACATCGCTACTTAAAAAAATATGTGCCCTATTTCCAGTATGAATGTGTCTAACTTCAGTTCTTATAGGCATTAGATCTGTAGGACTGGGTTGACTACATCCCTGAATGGGCTGAAGAAACACCATCTTTCTTACTGCTTCTTTGGCCTTCCCTTTGAACCAAAGAGGTATAGTGGTTATAGAAAACTTGCCTTTTTGTGTATCCAACATATTGGAAGGGAAGTTTAATTGATAAATAAATTAAAACACTGTGGTATTTTAATTGGATTCATTGTTATGGGGGGCACTCACTTCTCATTAGTGATTTCTATCAGTTGGGTGCAAACCTGCACTTTCACTCTCTGCTCCTGGCACCCTTTATCGGCTGTTAATCTCGTGAAGTGGGTCTTTAGTGGTTCAATCTTCTGGCTTAGCCTCTTGTTGTTTAATGCATGAATGTGTAAACACCTCTCGTGATAGAAGATCCAACGGGGCCTGTGCCTTGTTCCCTTGTTACCATCTTTAGCCCTGTCTCTGGGCTGAGTTCTGAGCTTCTTCTGAGTTAGCTTTAAGTCCATGTCTATCCTGATTATAGGGCGGTGCCTGCAGGACTTTCTCCTTGGAGACTCTTTTCAGTCCTGCCCATCACTTGAGCCTTCAGACAAGCCCTGTTCCCTTTTTGGTCTTAGGCCACTTCCTCAGTTGTCAGTGAGATAATCCATGCCTGCTCACTACACTGTGTCTCAATTCAGGGACCCTTTCATACTGCTGCTATTTCGTTGGCCACCTACCACATAGTCTCTTTCTCTTCACCCTTACCTCAGGCTTGATAAACAACTAATAGTCTTAGCAGCACCTTAAAGACTAACAAAACATATAAGTGGCATCATAAACTTTCGTGGGCACAACCCACTTAACTCGGCTACCCCTCTGAAGCTCAGGCTTGATGTTCTTTCTCACAGAATTTGACTGTCACCAGAACCCATTGGCTTGTTCTCCCTTGAGTTCCAGCAAAGAGCACCTTCTTTGCTCCTCTTTTCCATCCCAGGAATAGACCTGCTCAGTCCCTGGAGCTCCTTTTATCTAAGCCTGCTTTGCTCTGATTGTCCAGTTGCCCTCAGCCATTCTAGGCAGGTCTAGAGGACCCACCTTCACTGCTCCTTTTCTGGGGTAGAGCGTAAAAGGACTTTGAGCCCACCAGCAGGAGGCCTGAAAGGGCCTGATACACACCTTCACATGCAGTTTCCAAGCAAATTAAAGCTTTTCCTTTCATCACAAGTGTAAAAAAACTCCTTTAGTAAACATGAAATGCATAATTCACTATTTTCTAATATAAAAAATTAAACTGAATAGAAGTTTAAGCTCTATAACTACATAAATAAGTTTGTATAGATACGTTGTATTTTCCCGGTTTGCAAAAAGTACCACGTTTATTGTGAAGGCTATAATTGCAAATAAATGTTTTAATTGTTGACAACCGATGAGACTCAGCCCCTCTGAGAAAATAACTAAAAAGTACAGATGCGAAACAAGATTAAAATCAATTATTTAAATTAAAGTTTCCTGTTTGCTAATTTAAATAATTAAAATTGAAGATGTAATCACTTCGAATTCAATCACTTTTGCCCATTACTTTTTCCATGCCCTCAAGTTCCTAATACGCTCTTGGTACCAGCCCTGCTGCAATGTTTGATGGATCTTAAGGTCTCCTCTGGGGATTATCAGCTCCAAAATCGTCTCATCTCTGCCTGCCCACCTTGACCCCCTCTGCATCTGAGTATTTATTTTCTAGATTTTAGAATTCTGTCGCCTACAACTGCTCATAAAGTTTTAAAAGGTCAGGCCTATTTTAGGGCAGCTGTCTGTCCATTGGTATCCACATAGGCCACGGAGTACAAGATGCAATGTTCTGTGTGGGAATCCTCCGTAACAGAGTTGACTTGTAACTCTAGATGGGAGTGGGAAACCTTTTTTTGGGTCAGGGGCCACACACAAGTGAGAAGCAAAGAAAAAACAAAAATTGATTGAGGAGGAGGAAGACACTCCCCACTTTCTTCTTGCACACTAGATCTTAGGGGGGCCCAGGCTAGTAGATTTTGTGTGCTGCAGTCCAGTGGGGAGATGGTGGGGGAGATGGAGTGCCTGCGCGGGCTCCCCAATGCTGGGGGAGCCCTGAGGGTCAGATCCAGACAAGCCAGTGGCCGCATCTGGCCTCCAGGCCTGAGGTTCCCACCCCTGCTCTAAATGATAGGGAGCACAATTTAAAGCTTTGGGGGTTGGGGAGATGTGACTGCCCCACTCCCTCTGCATCTCCCACACCTGCTCAAAGCTGGCACCATATTGCCCCTGCCACCCTCACAACTCCTTCCTCACTTACTTCTCTCATCACCTCCCTGCTGTGGGCATAGTGCAGATCAGAGTGGGCTCTGGACATCTGCTGCTGAGCAGGTAACTACAGCTGTGAGTGAGGGAAGGGATGGGATGTGAGGCCTTTCCTGTGCTCCCTCTGGCAAGGCTGTACTGCCAATCCTGTGTCTCTTCCCTTTTCTGGGTACCTCCTAACAGGACTTAGTGAGAATGCTAGGTGCTGGTATCTTTCCTAAGCACATCCCCCTCAGCCAGGCTCAACTCAGCTGTCACCCTGGCAGAAATCTGGAGATTGGGGGTGGCCCCACTTTGACCCTGCATGTTCCTCCCATGCTTTGCCTCTGCTTCAGAACTAGATCTCTTGTGAAAGCCTCCAAGAAATCTACTTCCTCAGTTTTTCTCTAGAGTTTGTGGCAAGACTACTTGACTGTATCAGTGATGGTATCTCCACCTTCAGTCCTGATGTATTCTGATTTTCCCAGTGGAGGTGGTGGTGACCCAGGGGAGTAGGAATATAACCATATAAAGACACATTTATAGTCCCTCATCCTTTCCCACAATGCTAAATTGGAATCACCTTTTCTAAACAAATAATTTCAGGAGCTTCCAAGACTTACTTGAAAGAATGATGGAAGCTGTTCATATTGAACTTTTGATCATTCAGGAGGGATGCAGCTAGAGCTCTGAAACATCAAACAAGAGGGCACGATGATGATCCCAATAACCAAGCTTCCGAGGAACTAGCTTAGGGTAAATGGCTTATTACTTTGCCTGCTGTTTCCAAGAAGGCTGCTACCTTTTATCAGAGCTCCATTACTGGCTTTGAGGTTCATAGTTACTCTGATAGGTGCTATAGAAAACTGTAAAATAGATTAGTTCTACTTTGACTTGAAGTGAATGTAGATTTCTTACTCTTTGTCCTCTGGTGTACTGAATGCAATAAAGTAGGCCCTATGCACTTTGTAGTAAGCTGAGGCTAAGTTCGTGGCAAAATTCCGGGATCCAGGGCATTGTTTTAACAGATGGGAAATTCTGCAGCAACTTCATTTAAATTACAGTATAAAGGTTTTTAATGAAGGATTAATATAATTATTACCTATGTAGTGTATGGTGTTACCACCCCATAAATAGCTTTTTTCAAGTAGCAGCAGCAAGAAACTGACATGATTCTTGGATGTTTCATATCTTCTCAGAAAATTCTGAACTGTGGATGTGAAATTACTAATTTTACTCTGCGGAGGTGGGCAGAGCTATGATCTTGCTCTTTGCAAACTCAGGATGACTGAGCTGTCTGTGTGCATGCTACTTTCACGTTTAGGAGCTTTTCTTTGGTAATGGAAAAATGAAGAGTTAAGTTCTCTAGAAACAGACAACTTAGTGCCATCCACCTAGCTCAACATAATTCAGTGGAAAGAGCTTCCTACTGTTTTGATGGAGTTTTCAAGGCTTGTAGGTTTCGCAGGAAACTATGTTGTTATCTTCAGCATGACAGTGAGTCTCTACTGATCTGGCACTTGAAAATTACCGACTCTCAAACTTTTTGGGCAGTTTGCCAGGGAGTAACTCAGTTCTTCTCAGTCTTTAGCCACAATTATACCCAGTGCGTTGGTATGAGTATGGTGTTCTTATAGATATATAGTATGACCTTGGGACTCTAGAAGGCTGAAGTTTGAATTCATCTGATTTTCAAATTGTAAAATTGCACAGATTAGAGTTATGAAAGGCTTAACATTAACAGGCACCACCACGGTAATACATTAGCCTTGGAAGGGACACTTGTGTTTGACTACCATGTAAAAAGGCCATCTGGCTCTGAAAAATTATGTATTTTGCATCATTTTCCTTATTACATGGCAGAAAAAATTGAACGCAGAGTTAAGGTTTCCTGTTGGTAGCTTGTGTCCTTCCAGAACATTACATTCAGCAGAACTCAGAAACTTCTGAAAACTGGATATTGAGTTACAGTGAATGTCCATGCAGTCTTAACTCTTCCCTCTGGAGCTGGCAAAAGCTAGTGGGAATTACCTGCTTAGTCTCCACTGCATTCACTGTTACATGTAGCTGTACTGAATAGTGGAGACGTGGGGGAGGTTGCTAGAGTTGTGTTTGATAGGAAGAGATCGTGGAAGTAGTTTGAGCAACCTGGAGCTGCAATTGTGGTATGAGATCTGGGTTTGAGTCCCCCTCAATATGTGTGATCAAAAGGAAGAGGTGTATATGTAAATTGAAGTTTCAGTCTGCATTATTTCAATTCAGAATTGTGTAGCTTGTGTCAGTAGCTAGACATTGGGGTCTTCCTGCCATAAGGTATTGTCAGTAGCAAGGTGGGATTTGAGAACAGTCTGAATTTAATGATGGGTAAGGGAAGGTTTAGGATATGTCTACATATAAACCACTTCAGCTGCACTGCTATAGGTGCGCTGCTACTGCGCTTCAGTGAAGACATTATCTATGCCATTGGGAGGAGTCCTTCCAACTGTACAGGTATTCCACCTCCCTATGAAAGGTCAATGGGAGAATTCTCCAGTAAATCTAGTGCCGTCTACATTGTGGTTAGATCAGTTTAACTGCATTGTTCAGATGTGTGAATTTTTCATCTAAGCAATATAATTATACTGATTTAATTTCATAATGTAAACCAGGCCTTAGGTAGTGTGAAAGCATTATTAAAGGGTATGAAGTGGCTATTAAATTTTACAAGTGTGATATTCTCTGAGGGGAATAAACTCAGGCGTAGTCTACACTAATCACGGCGCCACCCTTGGTCGATCTAAGATATGTAGTTTCAGCTACACAAATAGCATAACTGAAGTCTACTTGCTTACAATAGTGTCTTCTATGCAGTAAGAACAGCAGGAGCTGCTTTTCCATCAGTTCTACCTACACTTCCTGGTGGAGTACCAGAGTTGATGGGAAAGTGCTCAGAGTTTGATTTATCATGTCTACACAAACATGATAAATCCACCGCTGGTGGATCAATTGCTGCAGTCCTTAATGTTTGAGCATAGGGCCAGTGCAGGTAGCACCTGTCAACCACAATGAAGAGGCAGAGTGTGAATATGAGGGTATGTCAACATTAAAAACTTAAGTCGACCTATATCAGGTTGACCTACAGCCACTGCAGTACATACTTAAGTGGTGCACATCCACACTACCCTCCATGGGTCGGTGGTGCATGTCCTCACGAGGAGCAGGTCTATCAACCTAAAAGGTGCAGTGTAGGAACCTTAGAGCCTAGTCTCTCAGCTTTGCTAGCAGTTCCTGGTGGGCTGCCTCCCCTCCTTGCTCCCTACTGTGAGTGGGGGATACCGCATGGGATTTTTCACCTGCCCAGTGTGCAGGGTCCAGCCACCCAGCTCAGGCTCCAGCTGTGAAATGGACAAGAGAGCTAATAACCAATATAAGTAACATAGTATCACACAGACACTGTCTTGCCCTAACTACACCAAATAAGCCCCACGCCTTTTGTGGAGGTACATTTATGTTGATGTAGCAGAGTACTTACATCAGTGGGGCAAGGATGTACTGTAGACACTGATATAATTAAGTCATATAAGCTGCCTTCCATCAACTTAACACTATAGTGTAGACCAGGCCTTAGTGTTTTGGACCAGAGTGATCAGCGTTAAGGTTCTTTGGATGTTTACCATAGCGTTTTCAGAACTTTGAGTTTTGCTGAAATCCATGTTCTGGAATAGCATAAGCTATTATTGGGCAACCTTAACTCTACATTAAGTTCTTTGCTATTTAATTTCTTAGCTTTTTAAACAGATTTTTTTTGGTAGGAATTAGTGGTCATTTAGGCCATTGTAGTTCTAACTGCGGTTTGCAGTTGATATGCTATTGTGGCTAGGTAACAGTCAAAAGATCTAGTTTTTACAGAGTGCTTTTCTTTGATGCATGTCAAGGAGAGTTGCATCATTATACCAGTTTTATACCTGGGAAACTGAAGCATAGAGAGGTGAAGTGACTTGTCCAAAGGTCACACAGTAAGCCAGTGGTAGAGGTAGTTAAGAATAGTCCCAGCCCAGTGGTATTTCCACTAGGCCACATAGTTTTTGTGTGATTCCTCAATGCTCCTTCCTCTCCCTCCCATTCCACCACAACAAAATGTATGGAAATAATGGTTGTCTTTTTAAATGCTTACACTGTGTAGCTGCTAAGAAGGTAAGTGAGAGAAATCTCATTCATGGTCTACGTCCCAGAATCCCGATAGTTTTTAAATACTTGGTACTTCCAGTAAGTGTGTGAGACACGACACTTGGTGTGTCTGTCTCCTCCTCCACTCCTGCAATACTACACCATTCCTGCAATATGTAGCTCCCCTGCCAACATTTCCAGCTCCCTCTCCTCTCCCTGTCCCATTAAGTTCATTAGTTGACATTGTTGAAGTCATGAACATGAAAGAAATTTCTCCTTGCTGTCTCTTGCTCTAACCTGATGTATACGCTGCTTATAACCGGTGGTTTATTAGAGCGCCACTCACAATCTAGATGATGTAATTTGAGTTGTTCGCTGAGTTGGCTTCCTTACTCCTAGTACCCACCCCAGGCTGGGATTCCTGACTTGGCTTCTGTCAGGCTTCCCTAGCCTTGTCCTGTGTCTACCTAGTCTGCCTGTTCTCTGAACCAGACCGCTCCCTCCCCACCTTCACTGGTGGTGTTATCTTAATTATTCATTTTCTGGATTTTAGATATTTAAATGTTAACTTTCAGATCCTTCCCATTTCCCTCCCCTGCAGATACCAGCTCTCATGGAGGGACAAGAGAGAGAGACTTAGAACACAATGAGCAGGGGCTGCAATTCAGACCCCTGCCAAGGAACCAGTACATTCAGAAGAGAAGTCAGGATTGACAGGCCCCTCCAGCCCTAAAATCCAGCTTCCTCTGCTACCCATCACATTCCTCAACTCCTCTTGCCCTCTCCTCTGCCACCTGTTACCAGTTTTCCCCGTCCCCCACAGACCAAAACCTCTTTCCCCATACTCTTGCACCCCTGAGAACCTCTTCCTGCCCTGTGAGCACTTGCAAGTATAACTTATTTTCTTTTCAAAAATAGTTTCACCTTGACCAAGGCAGAGTTTTTTTCCATTGTTTACATTTCATTCTCAGATTTCTACCCAGGGGTGGTTTCAAATTTCAAAGTTGCTAGAATCTGAATTTACTGAAATATTGTTTTTTCCCCTCAGATTATTTATTTTGGAAACCCATTTCTCATATGACCCTTTGTTTGGATCACTCACCCTACTCTCTTCCACCTTGGGCAGGGGGCTGGGATCCATAACAGATTTCAAAATAATCTGCTTCAGCATGTGGATTTTTGGGCATTTACTCTGTTAAATTTATTCTATCTTCTCATTTTTAACTGGAATATAACTGGCAGTTCATGGCAATCCTTTATGAAATTTAGAGGGAGAATGAAGGAGAGGAGTTGTAGCTCAGAGAAGTATAGGATGCAGGTGTCTGCAAATTTATAGGGCTCCACACTGGGTACAGTGGGGCTAGACTGAGGCTCAGAGGCACATTCCACAACCCTCCCCTCCCCCCCCCCCAAGCATGCTTGGGGAGAGCCATGTGGGCAGCTGTGGGGAGCCTGCGCAGAATAGCAGACCCTCCACCTGCCCTCAGCTGGTCAGGTGGCCTGCAGGTGGGGTGGGACACAGCGGGGGGCTGCTCTCAATGCCAGGTGAAGAGTCTCATTGTGGTTTCCCATGGCTGGCTGGCTGGCTGGGTGCGATGTCATCTTTGGAGCTGCCTGGGGCCTACTCAGGCCCCATGCCCAGAGCAGGCAGAGGGTTCACTGTGGCTTCCCAGACCTGCCCACCCATCTCTTACCCCAGGGGTGGGTAATAAGTGTTGGCTGGGGGCCAGAAGGGGCGGGTCCTAAACCGGAAAGGGTGGGGTCAAGAAGCTTCTGGGCTACCCCACCTGTGATTGGTTTGGGGATGGGGGAGTGCCTTTGCGTCCCTCCCCCTTCCCACTAGGCACCCATGCCCCTGGCAAGGTGGGAAGAGGCTTCACATGCTCCCCCTCCCCCAGGCCAATCATTGGCCTGGGGGTGGGGGAGCGTGCAAAGCCTCCTCCCGCCCTGTGAGGAGTACACGGTACTTCAAAGTGGAGTTCATGGGGCTCCCCAATCACCGGTTCGATGATATAAGAAATCTCGTTATGACCATTACCACCAGCCAAATGGTTCCCATCATAATGTGCCTCAAACTTATGGGGCACGTGGTGGCTACCACATATGTGGTCCCACCTGCCAGGCTGCGCTTACATTGTTTCCAACACTGGATCTGTTCAGTGTACACACCAGCCAGCCATCAGATCCACAGACGCATTTCCCCTCCCCCAAAAGTCCTCACCTCCCTACAGTGTCACAGGCACACAACCTCTGCGATGGGATGCCTTTCCACTGGGACCAGCTGTCCAAACAAATTACGATGGACGCTGATGGGATGGGGGGGGAGCCACACTTCCAACAACAGTTTGCACAAGGGAAATGGTCCAAAGGTGAGTCAAGACTGCACATAAACCTGCTCGAGCTTCAAGCAGTCCACAACACGTGCAAGCACTTCCTCCCTTACATCGAAGGCTCTTCTGTGCAGTTCCTCACCGACAATGACAACTATGTTTTACATCAGCTGCCAAGGGGACGTGAGATCCCAGTCGCTATGCGCAGAAGCGATCAGGCTTTGGAATTGGTGCATCCGCCACAATATTGCCATTTCGGCAGAATACCTGCCTGGAGACAAGAACATTATGGCAGGTACCCTCAGCCGCAACGTCCTCACAGAACATGAGAACGATCAAATCACCCACAAGCTGTTCCACCGATGGGGGCGGACCACAGTTGGTGGCTTGGAGTTTTTTGCCACCACGCAGAACTCCAAATGCCGCCAGTACTGCTCCCAAGTGGGCATAGGATGCAGCTCCCTGGGCGATGCCATGCTTTTCACTTGGGGTGGCCACCTATTCTACCCCTTCCCACCTATTCCTCTCATTCCCAGAGTCCTCCGGAAGATACAGATGGATGGGACCCAAGTGATCTTGATAGCCCCAGTCTGGCCCCGACAGACATGGTTCACAAGTCTTTATGACCTGTCTCTATAACCTCCCTACCCACTTCTGAACTGCCCAGATCTGCTCTCCCAGAACCAGGGGTCCATACTTCACCCTCACCTACAAACACTGCACCTGATGGCATGGTACCTATCTGGTTCTAGAAGCGGAGGAACAGTGTTCCCAACAAGTGAAAAATGTTCTGCTCCACAGCAGAAGACAAATGACACGCAAGACTTACCTATACAAGTGGCACCGGTTTACACAGTGGTGCGCACACAGGGCACTTGAACCATCCAGGCTGCCGCTCCACCAAGTACTGGAGTACATCATGCACCTGAAACAACAAAATTTGTCAATTTCATCGCCCTAGGTGGACATGGCCGCCATTATGGCCTTCCACCCTCCCATTGATGGGTTCTCCATATTTGCACACCCCATCTCGAAAAGATTCTGGAAGGGCCTGCAGAACTGTCACCCACCTCAAAAAACCTTTCCCCCCACGTGGGACTTAGAACTGGTCCTACACTCACTCTGAAGACCACCCTTTGAACCAGTGGCAACCACACCACTTTACCTTTCTGACCATGAAAACATTTTTCCTTCTGGCAATCACTTCTGCAAGGCGGGTCAGCGAACTCGCAGCTCTCAAGGCCTTGCCTCTATACATGACCTTTCACAAGCACCAGGTCATCCTGCGGCCACACCCGTCCTTCTTACCTAAAGTGAATTCAGAATTCCATATCAATGAACTGATAATCCTGCCCACTTTCTACCCAAAATGACATCATTCCAGGGAAGAAGCCATATTACTTCTGTTAGAAGGGCAATTACCTTTTATCTCAATAGGACTCAATCTTTTCGATCATCCCAGAGATTGATGGTTCCCCTGGCTGAGAGGTCCAAGGGAAAACCATGGTCTTCCCAGCACATATCAAAGCTCATAACATCATGCATTACTACAAGCTGCTTGCTCCAGAATAGGGCATTACCAACAAATCCAAAGGCTCACGCTACCAGAGCTATGGCGACATCTGCTGCTTTCCTAAAGGGAGTCTTACTCCAAGAAGCACGCAGAGCAGCGACATGGTCTTCTAATCACACCTTCATAAAGCATTATGCTATTCCACCATGCTCCACAACAGATACCACAGTAGCCAACACGGTTCTTTCCACAATCTGTAGCAATTGATCGAAGCCCACCATCCATCTCAATGGGCACTGCTACATAGTCACCAACTGTGGAGCACCCACAGGGACATCACTTGAAGAAGAAAGAGACGTTACTCACTTTGTGCAGTAACGATTGTTCTTCGAAATGTGTGTCCTTGTGGGCGCTCCACTACCCATCCTCTTCCCACTGCTTTGAGCAATAATAGCAGCCCCCGAGGGCATCAAGAAACAGAGGAGAAGCAGGCTTCGTACACTGCTTCAGAGGCGGGAGTGCCACTCTCCGTTCGCACATGCAGCCTGCCTGATCACTGCACTCCATCTCGGATCTGTGGTGCTAACTGTGGAGCACCCACAGGGGGACACATCTCAAAGATCAATTGTTATTGCACGAAGTGAGTAACTTCTCTTTCTTCTTCAAGTGATGTCCCTGTGGGTGCTCCACAGTTGGTGACTATGTAGCAGTGCCCATTGAGATGGATGGTGGGCTTCGATCAATTGCTACAGATTGTGGAAAGAACCGTGTTGGCTACTGTGGTATCTGTTGTGGAGCATACCACACAAGCACAGGAACAAATCAGCACACACTTAGAGCCCCGACCAGGGTTGTTCTGTCTATTACCCAGGATCCACAAACCTGGAAATCCCGGACGCCCCATCATCTCGGGCATTGGCACTCTCATTGAAGGACTGTCTGGATATGTGGACTCTCTACTCAGACCCTACACCACCAGTTACCTCCGTGACACTACTGATTTCCTGAGAAAATTACAGTGCATTGGTGATCCAGAAAACACCATCCTAGCCACCATGGATGTAAAGGCTCTCTACACAAACATCCCACATGTAGATGGAATACAAGCTGTCAGGAACAGTATCCCTGATGATGCCACAGCACAACCAGTGGCTGAGCTCTGCGACTTTATCCTCACACACAACTATTTCAGATTTGGTGACAATATATACCTCCAGACCAGTGGCACTGCTATGGGCACCCGCATGGCCCCACAATACGCCAACATTTTTATGGCTGACCTGGAACAACGCTTCCTCAGCTCTCGTCCATTTACGCCCCTTCTCTACCTACGCTACATTGATGACATCTTCATCATCTGGACCCATGGGAAGGAGACTCTGGAAGAATTTCACCACGATTTCAACAGCTTCCACCCCACCATCAACCTCAGCATGGACCAGTCTACACGGGAGGTCCATTTCCTGGACACCACGGTGCAAATAAGTGATGGTCACATAAACACCACATTATACCGAAAGCCTACCGACCGCTATGCTTACCTGCATGCCTCCAGATTCCATCCTGGACACACCACACGATCCATTGTTTACAGCCAAGCACTGAGGTACAACCGCATATGCTCCAACCCTTCAGACAGAGACCTACACCTACAAGATCTTCAACAAGCATTCTGTAAACTATGATACCCACACAAGGAAGTGAGGAGACAGATTAACAGAGCCAGACGTGTACCCAGAAACCTCCTGCTACAGGACAAGCCCAAGAAAGAAACCAACAGAACACCACTGGCCATCACCTACAGTCCTCAGCTAAAACCTCTCCAACACATCATTAGTGATCTACAAGCCATCCTGGACAATGATCCCTCACTTTCACAGGCCTTGGGAGGCAGGCCAGTCCTCGCCCACAGACAACCCGCCAACCTGAAGCATATTCTCACCAGCAACTGTACACTGCACCATAATAACTCTAACTCAAGAACCAATCCATGCAACAAACCTCGGTGCCAGCTCTGCCCACATATATACACCAGCAGCACCATCACAGAGCCTAAACAGATCAGCCATACCGTCACTGGTTCATTCTCCTGAACATCTACTAACGTAATATATGCCATCATGTGCCAACAGTGCCCCTCTGCTATATACATCGGCCAAACTGGACAGTCCCTACGTAAAAGAATAAATGGACACAAATCTGATATTAGGAATGGCAATATACAAAAACCTGTAGGGGAACGCTTCAGTCTCCCTGGACACACTATTGCAGACCTAAAGGTAGCCATCCTGCACCAAAAAACTTCAGGACCAGACTTCAAAGAGAAACTGCTGAGCTACAATTCATCTTCAAGTTTGACTCAATCAACTCAGGATTAAACAAAGACTGTGAATGGCTAGCTAACTACAAAAGTAGCTTCTCCTCTCTTGGTATTCACACCTCCAGATCAGCTACTAGAAGTGGGCCTCATCCTCCCTGATTGGATCCACCTCGTCATCTCTAGCCTGATTCTGGCCTGCATATTTATACCTGCCTCTGGAAATTTCCACTACATGCATCTGACGAAGTGGGTCTTTGCCCACGAAAGCTTATGCTCCAACACTTCGGTTAGTCTATAAGGTGCCACAGGACTCCTTGCCGCTTTCTCTTTCTCAGACCACTTATACCCTACATAAGAACTTTTGCTTGCCTTTCAGATCTCTGGGTCATCTTCCATGTCTGAAGACCCTGAGTCTTTCAGGCTGGTGGTATGTGGCTCTATATCTAATTCAGATTATTTACATGTATGATTTTTCAAGACTCAATTTACATTTTCCATTTGGGAAACTTGTATTTTAAAATACAAAAGGTATTCACTGTGGGTATCTTGCCAAGGATTTAATCCTTCAGCTTCCACAGTTCCTTCATGTTGGACTGTCTTGTTACTGAAGAGATCTGGGTAGTCTATAGTACAGTATTAAAATCCATGAAGACCTATTATACACAGCTCTTTCTGAGTTGTTTTTCTTGGCATTGAATCAATTAGTGTCTATCTTAGTTATTTATAATGTCCCAGTCCCTTACAATTGTTATATATTTATTATCAAAACATCCTTGTGATGTAGGGAAGTATTATAACCCTCACTTTACTGGTATGGAAATGAGGCTAGAGACATTAAGTGACTTGCCCAGGGTCACACAAAAACTTAGGGTAGAGTACGCAATTAGATCCAGGTTTTCCAAGTCCAAAACTAGCACCTTAAACATTGGACCATCCTTCCTCCCTTACTTGAAGTCACTGTTTTCAGCCTTCAAGAACATTCTCCTTGTACTATGTCTCTATCAAGATTTCACTTCTAGAAGTGAGAGCATCATCCCAAAGCACTGAGACACCCAGATCCATCCAAATTAGATAGAAGCAGAGCCACATACCATTAGGCTGAACCTTCTGTTCCCTCTCTCTCACCATACAATATTCTGTAAGGATAAGATGCAACTTCTCCTAACTAAGCTGGATTCTGACTTCCATTTTAACAAGTTCATTAACCTCCTGTTTCCATCTCAAACCTTATTTTTTATGAGGCAAGCTTGGCTACATAGCTTGAATGTTAAAAGCGCTATGGCTGGATTTTCAAAGGGGCTCAGTATTCATCAGCTCCCATTGTTCTCAAGGGAAGATGTTGGCTGCTGAGCACTCTTTAAGATCTGGTCCTATGCTGCTGTTAAGGTTAAGATTTTGTTACTGTGTTATTTTTCTTAAGTCACGGACAGGTCATGGGCAATAAACAAAAATTCACGGAAGCCTGTAATCTGTCTGACTTTTCTTAAAAAATAATGGGGCAGCCTGGAGGCTAACTGGGAAACAACTGACACCTGAGCCCTGAGGGAGGGGGATGAGAGGCTGAATGAACCCCACTATAGCCCTGGTGGTTCATAGCTCTGGGAGCCCCCTGCCATCTACAAGGGAGTTGACTGCTCCCAGGACCCCCCACAGCAGTCAGAGTGGAAAATATGCAGGTCTCTGAAAGTAATGGAATCCGTGACTCCATAATATAATCTTATCCTTAACTATTATTTAGAGATGAAAAATCACTTAATGTAAACTCTCTAGGTTTTCTGTAGTCTTGGAAGAGACTGTTGGGTTCAGGCAAGCGCTATTTCTGCTGTGGAGTTCCACTAACTGATCAAACATTTGTATGTAAATATATTATGAACTTGCAGTGTGTCGGTTTAAGAAGACCTTAGAATGTACTCTGACTGGTCCAAGGTATTCTTTTTGGCACATATTAGAAATGGTTTCTCTGTTGACATATATGGTGTTAAATGCATTCATGGATTTGGCTTTCAGGATAATTGTCCCATCTGGGGGAGCATTTCCTTAGATGCAGCTGACCTGGAGTTGGTTAATGCTAGTAAATCTCTCTACAGAAGGGCTCAGTGATGGTCAATACCTGAAGAGCAATTAATTAGTAAAAATGTAGTTCTTTAAGTAATTAGATCTACATTCCTCTATCTTTTTGCATATTAGTACACTGAATAAGCGGAAAGGAATTAAAGTTGTTTCATGTCATTGGCCTCTTATCAAGTTGTTAGGTCTGAATGCTCATTGCTCTTGCTTCATTCATCATCTGAAGAAGTGGGTTGTGCCCCTGAAAGCTCATGATACTATCTGTATTTTTTTGTTAATCTTTAAGGTGCTGCAGGACTAGGGATGTAAGGGTACATCTACACTCGCATTCTAGTTCGAACTAGGGATGCAAATGTAGGTGACCGAAATTGCTAATGAAGCGGGGATTTAAATATCCTACACTTCATTAGCATGATCTCGCCAGCGTGTTACTCGGCTGCTTCGAAAGTGAAAGTGCACACCGGGACGCGTTAATTCGAACCAAACCCCTTGGTTCGAACTAATATTACTCCTCAAAAAATGAGTAATACACCAGCGAGATCATGCTAATGAAGTGCAGGATATTTAAATCCCTGCTTCATTAGCAATTTCAGTTGCCTACATTTGCATCCCTAGTTCGAACTAGGGTGCAAGTGTAGATGTACCCTAAGTGACTAGTCAACTATCTGATAAGCATAAACTTGTCAGATAGTCGACTAGTGATGTGACTAGTCGCGTCCCCTTCTCCTCCTTGCTGCCTCTATCAGAAAGAGGCAGCGGGGGGGAGGGGAGAGCGTGGGATCCAGCTTAAAAGCCGGTTCCCCGCAGCACCATCTCCGTGGGGGACAGGAGAGGTAGAGGCACAGCGGGAAATGATGAGAGTGGGGACTGAAGCCCACCAGGGCCCTTGTACATTTCAAAGGCTGAGGTACCACAGGGAGCGCTGGGCCAGCAGGAGTCCCCCACTGGCCTCTGTGGGGCTTTCTTTTGAAATGTACAAGAGCCCCACTGGTGCTCTTGTACATTTCAAAAGCTCAGGAGCTGCAGGGACCCTGGCTGGGCTCTTGCTAGAGTCAAATAGGAGGAGCCCTTATCAACTAATTGATGGGATTTCCATTGACTATTCAACTATTCGATTAGTTAATTAATCTAAATTTAACATCTCTATGCAGGACCACTTGTTTTAAAAGATTTTATAAGTTACAGACTAACACGGCCACCCCTCTGAGACTCTTAATATAGCAATAGTTTCAGAGAGGGTTTCAATCTCTGTGCAAGAATGTGAGCTCCAAGATTGGGACTCTGTTGTCTGTCTACTCAAATAATTATTTAATAGGTAAAGAACCTCTTCCCCCCCCCCCTTTTGTCTTGTTACTATTGGGAAAGCAATTATATTGAGTTTATGATTTTGCACAGACCCCAGAGTAGTGAACCATGTTGTCCAAATGTGCCTCTGCTTTCAGGAAATCTGTTGTTTTTCTTAGTAGATACAACATTTTGATGGGGCTCTATGGTTATAAAAGAGCAACAAAATAAGGAGCAGAGAGCTTCTTGCTTTGTATTGTTTTGGAAATTACCATGTCTGTTGTCTGTAGGTCTGTTCTAAGAATTCAGACTTGAAATTACTGGGGAGAGAGAAAGAAACTTGCAGTTCTGTCTTTCCTTGTGTTGCCTCTGGTCAGGCACTAGATTGTTTTTCTGTTTTTGTTCCTCTGGGTGGCATCTGTCTTCAGGAAAGATCTCCTTACAGCAAAGCACAGACTGCTTAACTGGCTATTTCACTATTGCTGCTTCTGGCTGCTAGGCTGAATTATTTGAGCAGTTGTGATGTAGATGCCTGCAAGGTTTATGACTTGTTGGGAAGGAAGGGAGGTGTTAAGAGAATTACTTTTTTTCTTCTTCGCATCTCTGCTTTTTTGCAGATTCCCGAATAACCTCTGTCTAATAAGGTTCCATAGTTCACATGGGTAGAATGGTTTTTATGTTATTTAGCACGTTTTTGTTTGTACTAGCATCCTCCTCTGTGGGTTTATTAAATTCATAGATTCCAAGGCCAGAAGGGACTATTGTGGTCATCTAATCTGATGACCTGTATAATACAGCACACAGAACTTCCAGAAAATAATTCCTAGAGCATACTTCCAGGGGAGAAAAATACCTTGATTTTAAAAGTACCAGTGATGGAGAATGCACAATGACCTCCTGGTGCATTGTTCTATTGGTTAATTACCCCCCACTGTTTAAGGCATAATTTTTTATTTCCATTCTGAATTTGTCTAGCTTTAACTTCCAGGCATTGGATCATGTTATACCTTTCTCTACTAGATTGAAGTTCTCATGATTAAATATTGGTTCCCCGTGTAGGTATTTATAGACTGTAATCAAATCCCCCCCTTTATCTTATGTTTGTTATTCTAAATGGACTGAGTCGTGTGTTTTTCACTGTAACTCATGTTGTGTAATCTTTTAACCATTACTGTGGTTCTTCTCTGAATATTTTATAATTTATCAATATCTTTCTTGAATTATGAACCTCAGGACTGCACAGTATTCCAGCAGTGGTCACACCACTATAAAATCTAGAAATAAAGCAACCACTTTCCTCCTGCTCAAGAGTCCTCTGTTTATACATCCAAGGATAGCATTGGCCCTATTTAACCAATGCATTTTATTGGGCACTTCAGTTTCAGATATCTGTATACACTAAAATGGGGATTTTCCTCTGGTCTCCAGTGGTTAACTACTCAAGAATAATTTCATTTTCTTGTTCTATTTATCAAATGTACTTTCAGTTCTTTAACTGTCTGTACAAAATGCATTAAATATAAACTATTATAAAAGGAGAGGTGTCCGTCACACCATCTGTCACAGAGAACATTTACCAGTAGAGAAAAGGGAACAACTTGATTGATTCCTGTGTTGCTTGGTACAGCAGGGGCTGGTTGAAGGGGCTTCTGGGATTGTAGTTCTCAGAGTGACTCTTCTGTTGTGGGGCCAGCTTCACGCAGAGGTTTGGTGTGTTTAGCAGGTGGAGGCTGCTGGTTGGTTAGCCCCGAGCCAATCACCAGACAAGCAGGGCAGAGCCTGGGCTGATTATTGGGTGGCATAGAAGAGTGTCCCACCCCCTGCACCCGAAGTGGATGTGCTGGGAAGCCTTGCTGACCAGGTCTACCCTGGAGTCAAGCATGTGACTGCGCTCGCAGGTCTTCACCACCGGCTACCTCCTGCTGCAGGTGCTGGGTGTTGAGCTGTTCCTGCAGGGCTGCTTTTTGCCGCCCGTCAGAACCCATGCCCCCACCCTGCCTGCTGAGCCTGTCCCACCCAGGCCAGGTAACCACCCCACCCGGGTTACCATCCCGCCTCCCAGCCCAGGTAACCACAGAGAGGTGGAGACAGTAGGCTCCTGTTGGGGCCGGGGCTGGATTGGGGGAAGACAGAAGGCCCCTGGTGGCCAGGGGCAGATGGAGGGAGAGAGAGGCCCATGCTGGCTGGAAGGGTCTGGGAAGAAACAGAAGGTCCCTGCCAGCTCGGGAACCTTGCGGGGCTGGGAGGAGCGAGAAGGCCCATGTGTGCTGCAGGAGCTGGGGGAGGGGGGAGAGAAGGCCCTGCAGGATGGGACCCCCCCCCGACTGTGAGCCCCTCCTCACCCCCACAGTCTCTCACTTGCATCCCCCTAGCCTCCTGCCCTGGCCCCCCACATCTGCAAGGTCCTGCCCTGACTCTTGCACACACACCCCACCGCCAGTCCCCTGCTCTGAAGGACCTGGACAATGTCAGGTACGTCAGACAGGTAATGGTAATCCCAAGCATTGTTACAGGCTGGGGACCGACTGGCTAAGTAGCAGTTCAACAGAAAAGGACCTGGGGATTACAGTGGATGAGAAGTTGGATATGAGTCGGTGTGCTCTTGTAGCCAAGATGACTAATGGCATATCAGGGTGCATTAGGAGGAGCATTTTCAGCAGATCTAGAGAAGTGATTATTCCCCTTTATTAGGCATTGATGTGGCTACATCTGGAGTATTGTGTCCCTTTCTGGGCTCCCACTATAGAAAGGATGTGAACACACTGGAGAGGGTCCAGCGGAGGGCAACCAAAATGATTAGGGGGCTGGAGCACATGACCTATGAGGAGAGGCTGAGGGATTTGGGCTTATTTAGTCTGCAGAAGAGAAGAGCAAGGGGGGATTTGATAGCAGCCTTAGAACATAAGAACGGCCGTACTGGGTCAGACCAAAGGTCCATCTAGCCCAGTAGCCTGTCTGCCGACAGTGGCCAGCACCAGGTGCCCGAGAGAGGGTGGACCGAAGACAATGATCAAGCAATTTGTCTCCTGCCATCCCTCTCCAGCCTCTGACAAACAGAGGCCAGGGACACCATTTCTATCCCCTGACTAATAGCCTTTTATGGACCTAACCTCCATGAAATTATCTAGCTTCTCTTTAAACTCTGTTATAGTCCTAGCCTTCACAGCCTCCTCTGGCAAGGAGTTCCACTTCAACTTCCTGAAGGGAGGTTCCAAAGAGAACAGGGAGAGGCTGTTCTCAGTAGTGACAGATGACAGAACAAGGAGCAATGGTCTCAAGTTACAGTGGGAGAGGTGTATGTTGGATATTAGGAAAAACTATTTCACTAGGATGGTGGTGAAGCAGTAGAATGGGTTACCGGGGGGAGGGGAAGAGGTATGGAATCTCCATCCCTAGAGCTTTTTGAGTCTGGGCTTCACAAAGTCCTAGCTGGGATGATTTAGTTGGGGTTGGTCCTGCTTTGGGCAGGAGGCTGGACTCGATGACCTCCTGAGGTCTCTTCCAGCCCTAGGATTCTGTGATTCTATAATGGTAATGTCTGGTCAGGTAAAGTTGCCAACTCAGAACAGGAAATAATTCCGCATGTATAAGGAGATGTGACATCATGGAGATTGTGAATAGTTCCTGAGAGGCATATTGATGGCAATAAATGCAGCAGTGGACTATCTTACTAGTTTAATTATGGAAAAGCTCCCAGGAAAGTATGTCATTCTGAAAAGAATTGGCACAATCCAGGACAATGATCAGGCAGCTCTTTATCCACCTGAGTTCCTAAAGTCCCTGAATCTCAATGGTTTACCTCCTCATGGGATTAAAATTAAAAATAGCTGCCCAATAGTGCTCCTCAGAAACATGAATCTAAGGATGGGACACTGAAGTGGCACCCAGTATATTGTCAGAAATATCACTTAATGTCTCATTCAGGCTGAAATGCTTGGAGATGACAACATAAGGGGAATGGTTCTCATTCCAAGGATAACAATGACCCAGTCAGATTCTGACCTCCCATTCACAATGCAGTGCCGCCAATTACCCATCAGGCCTACCTCTGCAATGACCCTCAGCAAAAGCCAAGGACAGAGCCTCCAGAAGTGTGGTATATGTCTTCTGCCACTGGTGTTCACACATGGACAAATGTATGTTGCTATGAGCCAAGTTGGAGAGAGACAAAATGTCAGGGTGTACTCTGATCAACACCGCTTTCGTATTCCCAGAGCATCTGGGCAATGGATTACCTCAAATGAAGTAGTTGTCAGGAATGTTGTTTATGGAGAGGTGATTTAGAAGTTTTTTGTGGTGTATGCAAAATAGATTAGCCCATTTGTGTCTCAATATCTGGGAAGAAATAAAGTGCTCAGTCAATAGAAGTGAACTTGCTCTCAAAACTGTGGAGAGAGTGATTTCCTTGACAGGATCTTTGCTGAGAATTCACTGCTCGCCACTCCCAACATTTGGACTATACGGGGTTTTATATATCAAACCCAGTACCTTAGATTTCACTTGGAAACAGATTACAGCACAGAATAAACTCTATGACACAGATATCTTGTGAGAGGCAACATTAAGATAGGTTGCTGCGCCAGCATTCTATACAAGCTAAATTTTCTTTTGTTCTTCAGGTATAGTTCCATTGCAGTAATCCAATCTGGAAAGAACAGTGATGGAGGAGAGGGATTTAATTGTTCACTGGTTTTTGGTGAATGGAAAATTTCCGTGTCAGGAATAGACACCTATGCCATACTGTTCTGCAGAATGTAAGCCTTCATTAGAAAAAAAAATCTATTGCATGTGATTGCAAACATAACCTTTGAGCTATAAAATGAATGTGCACTGATGCAGATTTGTCATTCTTTGTCTGCAGATATCTACTCCAGTGCCTTTGCTACTACTCACAGCTTTCCAGATAGTGGCAGAGTAAAATTAATAAGACTTAGTTTAATATTCAGAATTTTGTGGGCAGCAGCAGAACCATAAAGAATATCAATTTCATTTACCAGCCATTCTAGGTCCAGCACATTTTCAAATGATAACTTGTAATTAGTACTGCTCAGAGCATCACTAAAGGTTGACAACACAGTAGAACCAAATGTTATTTTTAAAACTATAGGGCAGCGTCTGCAACCTTTTCAAACCAAAGAGCCAAACTACATCAAAATTCAGAACAAGTGGTCAACAAACAGCTGTTTAAGAATGACAGTTTGCATGACTGAAAATATCCAATTTAATATTATTGATAGTTGACAATGATTAATAATAGCATAAATGAAACACTGTACTCACAGATTTTTCTTTAATGGGACTTCTGCTGCTGCATCTTTTCACACATTTCTTTGAAGTTTACATCATAACTGGTCAAATTCAGCTTCATGCATGCATTCAGGCTGTCTTCGGTTAATCTTATGGCAGGGGATGTAGGGGTGCAGGAGTCTGGGATGGGGTGTATGGGGGGCTCAGGGCAGGATGTATGATGGACTTGGGGGTTTGGGTGCAGGAGTGTTGATGCTGCAGCCAGATGGGGACTGGGTCCCAATTTGAGGCTTGTCCAACACACAAGATTTTAACATTGCCTTTATTTATGGCACAGGTGGGAAACCTTTTTGGGTTGGAAGCCACTGACTCTCAGAAAAATCAGTCGGGGACCATAGAAGTGAGAAGCAAAAAAACCCACAACAACCCCACCCTCTAAAAACCCCCAACCATTACTGATGTAGTCCGCAACTGAGACCCTCATTCCCCTGGTGTGCCAGCCCCATGGGGAAGGAAAGGGGAAGGGAGGACTGAGGTTCAAGGCCTCAGGCCAGATTAATTCTTCTCAGGTTCCAGGGTTAGTGGATTTTGTGGGCCCCCCCCATGCTCTGGGGTGGGGCCAAAAATGAGGGGTCTGGCCGGGGGGAGGGTGCATATGTGTGTCTGGCCAGTGGTAGGGGACAGGAGCAGGCTGCAGGTACAGGGTCTCGGCGGCACTCTCCCCCCCCCCCCCCAGTGTCTCCAGCAGGGTTTATAAATTGTAACAGATGCTAGCCGCTGCGCCACACAGGTCACGGAATAAGTTAGCGGCCCAATGGCTGAGTGTGGAAATGAGGCCACGCCTCACCAGGAGCACAGGGAGTCCAGCTGGTGGGCATGGATGGGAACCAGCCTGCTCAGTCACACTTCTTGTAGCTCTTCAGGCTGGCCAGGATCCAGCCCACTGGCACCAGAGGAAGGACAGGAAGAAGGTGCCAAAGACTGACTCCAGCAGCCCGATGAGGCTTTACGGTGGGTGCAAGTGCATGGCACGCACCAGCAGCGCAAGGTGGGGACAGAGCAGTGCGCAGAGCAGCAGGGACATAGCCATGGCGGCAGCAGCAGGTCTTTCGGGGGCAAAATGGCAGTCAGGTCTGTTTTTGTGCTCCATGCAGCTGTCAGGCTCCCTGTCCCAGGCATGCTTTCCCACTGCTCCAATGGCCAGATTTTGGCCAGTGGAGCATCGGGACAGCCTCCATCTGTCGCTGCTTTGTTCTTCCAGCTGGGGGAGAGGGAGAGGGAGAGGGAAAGGAAGGGCTCATGTGGGTGAAGCTTCTTGTGTCTCAAGCTTCTTTCCCCAATCATGCAGCAAGGCTCAGGGCTTTTTTCAACTCTCTCCTCCCTCCCCTCAGGAAGCTGGCACTGGCTCCAATCTTGTGAGGGGTGTGAGACTAGATCACCAGCGTGGGCTCCCCATTGTGAGGGGGGGGGGAAGGAGTGGCTTGCGGTCAAGCTGTGAGCCATATTTGGCTCGTGAGCCATAGGTTGTTGACCCCTGCTTTAGGAAATACCTTTGTTGTCTTTAAGCCATAGACGTATGTTTGTACTCACATAGATTACATTACCCAGTATATAAAATATATCTTCAGTTACTAGCTAATATAGGAGTATTTCTCAAGGTGGGGCAAACTTACAATTACAATAGAAGAATGTCGGTGGTGAAACTTTTTTTTTCTCCTTCTGGAGAAGTGTGCCATGTGTTTATGTAATCTGTACTGAAATCCAGACTTCACTGAAATGTGTGTTCTGAAGCTTACTGCCCTCATGTTTGTAATGTGCTTTGAGCTCACCTGGTAGAGGGTGCTTTAGAAAAGCCATGTACTGTTGGTGTTTCAGATGAAAATTAAATGTCTGCATTTCACCATGGGCCATTTAACAAGCAACATGTTGTTCTAATTAAGATTGGGGTGAATTTTGCTTCTGGTATATTTTGAGACTCTTTTTTGCCCAAGTAAGAACTTTAAAAATAAATTTCAGTTGAGAGGGGAAAAGTCAGCTCCTCTGCAATGGAAAATTGCACAGAAGTTGGGAAAAGCCTGATTTCAAGTTCTGCCTATCAGCTAATAAAATTACTCTGAGTCACCAAGGCCACAAAGTGTAACATGGTGTTGAGCAGACTTTGGTTAGACCATATCATACTTTTTTCTTTCTGCTATATATGAAACTAATTCTTTGAAATTTGCCCTACTAGTGCATTCTGTTTTAGTCCTTGCATCAAGCATTTCCATTCTTTGTGCGTCCTCTGAGCCCTAGAACTTTTTCTGCTTTGCATTGACCTTGCTTGGCTGCGTATTTGTGGTGGTAACATGCTAGATTTCAGAGACACTGGGGCTGGTCTCCAAGTTGAAGGTGAGATTCTGTGAAGTAAGTGTCCAGTATATTATGGGATGGGCTGAGACAAGAAGCAGAAAGATTTGAGAGGAGGGAAATTATCTTTCCATATAGCCCTAACCAGCAGAGAGAAATTATGATAAAAGGCCATATACTTGTTTTCCTTGGGAATACATTTTAGTTAATATTTCTATAGCTATTTACAAATATTAATTTAGATAACTAGTTTTACTGAGGTGTGTTTATACACTAAACTTGTTTGTTTTTTATTAAATGCACTGTAGAGCATTCATCTTTTGTTTCTTCTGTGCAAGCCAAAGCACTGGTTTCAGTTCACTGCTTCTCAAAAACAGGTAAATAGCATTTAAATCACTATTGTTATTTTAAAACCACCTCTCAGGGAAACTTAATGGATATAGTAATCGGTATGTAAATCAGCTGAGAGATTGAGAAAAATAGCCTGACATTAACATATTCTACTTACTTTTGGCAATGAATATTCGTCAAATTAGTCCTATGGGTTAGATCTCAATCAACTTGATAATAGGATGAGGTAGCTCTGGAAGTTGGCTGAGGGCATCTTCTGGTATTTGTTTTACAAAAATTAAGGGTGTTAAAATGCGTTTATTTAGGTAAATGTGTAACCGCTGAAAATTTCAGCAGACACACATTTTCACATGTTGGGGGGGAAGAGGCGGCTTCCCCGGAGCTGATACATACGGGGAGCCAGTTTAAAAGTCAGCTCTTTGCATGTACTGTCTCCTGCCTCTGCTACCCTCCCCCCCCGGCTGCTGTTTCTGATAGAGGCAACAGCTCATGGGGGAAGGTGGCTGCATGTAACTGTTGACACTTTCACATCCCTAACAAAAATAAAGGTCCTGTGGAGGACCATGATTGCTAATGGAAATATCCCATAGGTAATGGAAGGTTTTGAGTATGAATGGGGCACCTCCATCTATAGTAGGCAACTCAGTTGCCTATTATATGGCCATCCCAGTAAGAACAGCAGTACATCATAAGAACATAAGAATGGCCGTACTGGGTCAGACCAAAGGTCCATCTAGCCCAGTATCCTGTCTGCCGACAGTGGCCAGCACCAGGTGCCCCAGAGAGGGTGGACCGAAGACAATGATCAAGCGATTTGTCTCCTGCCATCCCTCTCCAGCCTCTGACAAACAGAGGCCAAGGACACCATTTTATCCCCTGGCTAATAGCCTTTTATGGACCAAACCTCCATGAAATTATCTAGCTTCTCTTTAAACTCTATTATAGTCCTAGCCTTCACAGCCTCCTCTGGCAAGGAGTTCCACAGGCTGACTACACGCTGTGTGAAGAAGAACTTTCTTTTATTAGTTTTAAACCTGCTACCCATTAATTTCATTTCGTGTCCTCTAGTTCTTCTATTTAGGGAACTAATAACTTTTCTTTATCGGCCCTCTCCACACCACTCATGATTTTATAGACCTCTATCATATCCCCCCTCAGTCTCCTCTTTTCTAAACTGAAAAGTCCCAGTCGCTTTAACCTCTCCTCATATGGGACCCATTCCAAACCCCTAATCATTTTAGTTGCTCTTTTCTGAACCCTTTCCAAGGCCAAAATATCTTTTTTGAGGTGAGGAGACCACATCTGTACACAGTATTCAAGATGTGGGCGTACCATAGTTTTATACAGGAGCAGTAAGATATTCTGGGTCTTATTTTCTATCCCTTTCTTAATAATTCCTAGCATCCTATTTGCCTTTTTGACCGCCGCTGCACACTGCGTGGAAGTTTTCAGAGAACTGTCCACGATAACTCCAAGATCTCTTTCCTGATTTGTCGTAGCCAAATTAGCCCCCGTCATACTGTACGTATAGTTGGGGTTATTTTTCCCGATGTGCATTACTTTACACTTATCCACATTAAATTTCATTTGCCATTTTGTTGCCCAATCACTCAGTTTGGTGAGATCTTTTTGGAGTCTCTCACAGTCTGCTTCTGTCTTGACTATCCTAAACAGTTTGGTATCATCCGCAAACTTTACCATCTCACTGCTTACCCCTTTCTCCAGATCATTTATGAGTAAGTTGAACAGGATTGGTCCTAGGACCAACCCTTGGGGGACACCGCTAGTTACCCCTCTCCATTCTGAAAATTTACCATTTATTCCTACCCTTTGTTTCCTGTCTTTTAATCAGTTCTCAATCCAAGAAAGGACCTTCCCTCTTATCCCATGGCCATGTAATTTACACAAGAGCCTTTGGTGAGGGACCTTGTCAAAGGCTTTCTGAAAATCTAAGTATACTATATCTACTGGATCCCCCTTGTCCGCATGTTTGTTAACCCCTTCAAAGAACTCTAATAGATTAGTGAGACAGGATTTCCCTTTACAGAAACCATGTTGACTTTTGTCCAACAAATTATGTTCTTCTACATGCTTCACAATTTTATCCTTTACTATTGTTTCGACTAATTTGCCCGGTACTGAAGTTAGACTTATAGGTCTGTAATTGCCAGGATCGCCTCCAGAGCCCTTTTTAAATATTGGTGTCACATTGGCTACCTTCCAGTCATTAGGTACAGAAGCCGATTTAAGGGATAGGTTACAAACCACAGATAATCGTTCAGCAATTTCCCATTTGAGTTCTTTTAGAACCCTAGGATGAATGCCATCCGGTCCCGGAGATTTGTTAACATTAAGTTTTTTATTCGTTCCAAAACCTCCTCTAATGACACTTCAATCCGGGACAGTTCCTCAGATTCATCACCCACACAGGATGGTGCAGATTTGGGAATCTCCCCAACGTCCTCAGCCGTGAAGACTGAAGCAAAGAAATAATTTAGTTTCTCTGCAATGGCTTTATCGTCCTTGATTGCGCCTTTTATAGTTCGATCGTCTAGGGGACCCACAGGTTTTTTAGCAGGCTTCCTGCTTCTAATGTACTTAAAAAACATTTTGTTATTTCTTATTGAGTTTTTGGCTAGCTGTTCCTCAAAATCTTTTTTTGCTTTTCTTATTACATTTTTACACTTGATTTGACAGTGTTTGTGTTCCTTTCTATTTATCTCACTAGGATTGGACTTCCACTTCTTAAAAGATGCCTTTTTGTCCCTCACTGCTTCTTTTACATGGTGGTTAAGCCACGGTGACTCTTTTTTAGGTCTCTTGCTATGTTTTTTAATTTGGGGTATACATTTAAGTTGGGCCTCTGTTATGGTGTCTTTAAAAAGTTTCCATGCAGCTTGCAGGGATTTGGCTCTAGTCAGCGAACAACTACTGATTTATTGTGCTGTAGTTCTTTGATGGCTAGTTGCTGCATATTTCTATGGGCTAACTGAACAAACTTTTAAAGAGCTCACTTCTGTGAGAAGGAACAGTGACTGTAACTAGGTGCTCTAGCTTTAGGAGGCATGGTAAGAGATCTCTTGATATAGCACTCCCGCATCCCAGATTTTGCCTCTTAAAAATACCTGTATACCCGTGGGACAGGTAATGTTCACAGTAGGGGAAAAGGTCTTGGGGAGGCAGTGTACAGTTTGGGGAAAAACCCAGACTCCAGATTCTGATTTTAAGTCCTGAGAACAAAGACCCACAAGCTGTACTGATTAGGGTAAGGAACATGGCTCGCTCAAGTTAGGTGTCAGCTGTTGTCTCTGTGGTCCAGTGGATTTCTGGGAAAATATGATGGTTTTGAATGTTCCTTTTGCATTCCGGTGGAGAGACCTGGAAGGCGTTATTATTGTGCAGAAACCTGAAATCTAGGCGCAAATGAATCCACTGTTTGGTTTTGCTTTTTGAATGGTTTAGAGGCAGACATCTTTTCAGAAAAGTCTGAACTGTTCTGTTTAAAAAAAAAAAAAAAAAAAAAAAAAGACTTAATAGCTTGAGTTGACATGTTTGGCAAACTTGAAACAAAGCGCTGGTAGAGGAAGGTATTTTGTGTTTTATAAACTGCATCAACATGACTTCCGTCTTTAGCACAGGGATATTATTCTCACAACACCCTGTGGACACCGACATAATTATCTGTTCAAAAAGTGACTTGGTGAACTTCCTTAATCGATCCACTGTCTAATAAAACTTAACCGGATTATTCCGACAGGCAAACATCACTTCAACTGCATCTTCAAGTCAAATAATGACTGAACAGGGTGAGGTGGAAATGTCTGACACAACTGTCCCTGGATCTAGTTTTGGCATGTTGTGTTTTAACAATACTTATGATAAGTTGGGGAAGTTTTCTCTAGTGGAGTTGATCTAGAGATAGGGATACTACATTTCACTAGTTTGAGATTTCCTGGATGAAGGAGTCATACTGCTGTCATTTTCAGGAAGGGTAATCAGGTAATGTGCAACCATTGCCAGTAAGGTAATAGCAAAGAAAAACATTAACTGGCATCCTATGCTAACAGCAGCTATTGTGTTCAACAAATGTAGTGTATTAAATTGCTCTAGTCACCAACTTCTCTACTTATGCATAACATTTAATAATTGCATTATATTTTGTATGTTGGGGAATTTTGACAATGTAATTATCCACTACTTCATAGTCTCCTTTTTGAAATTCTTTAATGCATTCCAGATATTATGCTTTTTCTTTGAGATGAGTAAAAATGGCAGATTTTTCTAATGGATACATAATAGGGTCCTGGGAAGAAATACTGTAGAGGTTAGTTGGGTTTGCTTAGTAATGATGGATTAGTTTGATGTGTGTCACATCGGTGATTATGCTATAGGGAGATTTATGTTTTGCACTCTCTGAGGCATGGGAGCAAAGGGGAGAGCTCCCTGTGTACCTTTAGCATCCAATGTTTATAATTTCAGTGTAGACTTGTGCATGCCATATAATTTCAGGGTAGAAGGGTTCTATTACATAGGGTATTGTCAAGAGCAAGCTGGGTTATAAGTACTGTCTAATTATTGACTATCTACATGTATTGCAGGTAAAGTGAGTGTGATTAGTGTCAGGTGTAATTGTGCTGAATAGTGGAGGTGATAGAACAATAGTGGGGAACCTTTTTTGGGTCAGGGGTCACTGACCCACAGAAAAATCAATCAGGGGTCGTACACAAGAAGCAAAACAAAAAAACCAAAAACAAACAAACCCCCCCTCCCCCCAAAAAAAACCCCCACCAACTCAGTGGCCCCTGACTGAGAAGTAGAAGAATGCTCCCCACATTCCCTTCCCACACCAGAGCCCCATGTTGGGGCAGTGGGGGTTCTGGAGTGCCAGGGTGGGCTCCCCAGTACTGGGGGAGGCCTTGAGCTTTGGGGCCTGAGGTTCCCCGTCCCTGTGATAAAGTTTGTGAGATCTGTGGCATATTTTGAGATGTATGACATGAGTGGTGAGATCCAGATTTTCCATCCTCCCTTTTAAGGAAAGGAAAGAGATGTATTTGGATGCACATTTTTTTGAGGAGTTGTGTAGTTCAGATTGTTAGCAGGTCATAGAGGTTTTAATATAAAAAATCTTTTCTGTGGTAAGGTGGAATATGAGGGGGAAATTTTAACACTTTCATGATGATACCATGAAATGGTATCCTATGAGGAAGTGTAATGGAATTGTAAAAAGTGAAGTGGTTCTCACGTTGTATGCATGTGTGTGTGTTTTTTTTTTCCTGGAAAACTGGCCAAGTGAGAGGGTGTGTGCCAGGATTGGAGCCCCCCAAATCTTAGCGTCAAGCTCCAGTGTGAATTGGTGTATATAGAGGCATTGCTTGAAGAGGGTAGAGGGATGTCATGAACGACATTTCCCCCTCTCCCCTTTTTAATAGGATTCCCCAAGGATCTATACTTGGCCAGTGCCTCAATATATCTATTAGTAATCTGGAAGAAAGTATAAAATCATTGCTGGAAAGTTTTTAGATAATACAAAGATTGGTACAGTCCAGATTAAGGCAAATTTACCAAGCAAACTTGCATTTGACTGAAACAACATGCAAATTAGATTGTGTATAGGAACAAACAGCATAGATCCAATTTTCAAGGATTGGGGACTGTAGTCTGGAAAGTAGCAATTTCAAAAGATTTTTGAAATTGATGTATTCAACTGGTAATTCAATCTCCCCATAAAAGGCAATGGCTGAGGTTAGCATGATTCTTGGATTGTAAACAGGGAAGTATCAATAGAGATTAGAGAGGAGATGGTGATACAGTGCTACCACTGGTAAGACCATTACTGGTATTCTGTGTCCAGCTCTGGTATCCACATTGTAGGAAGAATGTTGGCATATTGGCAAAGTTTTAGAAAAGACCACAAAAGTGATTCAAAGTCTGCAAGTCCTGTCTTACCTAGAGATAAATTTAAGAAGAGTAATCTATTTAGTTTATCAAAGAAAAGGTTGAGGGGTGACTTGATCATAGTCTATAATTACTTACACAAGAAGCTTTCTGATACTGAAGAGCTGTTTAATGCTGAAACAGACTTTACAAGACTCAACAGCAGGAAATGGAATTTGTGTAATTTAAATACATAAATAAGGCACATGCTTTAAATAGTGAGAGTAATTAATCACTAGAATCAATGGAAATGGTGGATTCTCTAATTTTTAGAGTGTTTTAAATCAAGGCTGGCTGTCTTTCTAAAAGATATGCTGTAGTTCAACAGGAAGCCAAAGCCAAATGTCAGAAAAACCTCTTCTTTTGGAAGCCCCCTTATTCCTCGTGGAAAGATCATGTTTACTCTTCCACTAAAAGAAGTGGAAGAACAAACGCATCCCTGGATGCAGAAGAGTTTTTCTGGGGTATCTCTGGAATCCTGAAAAACTCCTGCAGTCTAGACGTACCCTCACTGGGTTGAGAGAGGATGTGTGGGCTCCGGGGTGGGAATGAGGGATTTTGGATTCGGGAAGGGGTGAGAGGTGCAAGCTCTGGGAGGAAATCTGGATGCAGGAGGAAGTGGAGAAGGAAATGCTGGCTTGGGGAGGGAGTTCCAGGCTGGGCAGTGTTGGGGTCAGATGTAGGGTTAGGGTACTAAATAAGCCACAGACTTCTGGATGTGAGGGTTCAGGAATTTGGGTTGGGGTATGTGAGGGGCTCAGGGCAGGGGGTTCCAGTGTATGATAGGCTGAGATTTAGGGTCTGGGGGAAAGGGGAGTGCAGGAGTGTCATGATGCTGTGGCCAGATGGGGGCTTGGCCCCAATTGGCGGTTTGTTGGCCAGGCTTCATTTTCAAATAAAATACTATGTCAAACACAAAAAGTTTCTGCATTGTCTTTATTTCTGAGAAGGGCAGGGAACCTGTTTGGACAGGGTGCCAGTGGGGACAGGTTTCTGAGGCTGGGGAGTGGGGAGAGGGAACGGGGCTGGGGACAGGGGGGAGTGGGGGCAGAGAGTCCCCTGCTATTGCCTCCTCCCAGGATTCTCGCCCCCAAGGGAAGTTGGCGCGTGCCTCCCGCAGCTCAGCCAAAGCCCCGCGGTCGCCTGCCCCGGGGCCAAACCCCCCTCCCGTGGCGGGGTCAAACCCCCGTGGGTGCCTGCCCCAGGGCCAAACCCCTTCTCCTGCAGCGCGGCCCGGCCAGGCCAGGCCAGCCCCCCCCCCCCCCCCCCCCCGCAGCACAGCCAAATCCCTGCGGGCGCCTGCCCCGGGGCCAAACGCCCTCTCCCACGGCACGGCACGGCCAACCCGCAGCGCGGCCAATCCCCACGGGTGCCTGCCCCGGACCAAACCCTGGGGCCGACCCTCGCTCCCGTGGCGCAGGGAAACCCCTGTGCTCCACTCACCCCTCCGGCGCTGGCGGCACCAGGAAGCCGCTGCACTCCTCCTCCAGGGCCGACACCCCCTCCCCCAGCACGCAACAGAGCTGTGGGAGGGGAGCAGCCCGTGCACTTCCGGAACCCCCGGAAGTGACGCGGGCTTCAGACAGGACTTCCGTCCACCCCGCGGGAAGCCGGCACTACACTAGAGGTAGGTAGTGGGGCTTCTTGGGGGTAGGGGGAAATGGAGGGTGGGGGTGCCCGAACGTCTTGTGATCGACTGGTCGAGGTCTCGCGATCGACCACTCGATCGCGATCGACGGGTTGGTGACCACGGCTATAGACTATATAAATATCCTCCCCCCCCCCCCCCCCCCAGTAAATTTTTTAGCAGGCTGGCCAGCAACCTGTCTGTCCTGGCTTGCAATAGGTCTGGGACCTACCCCTGCTGCAGCTCTGCATTTAAAGTGTATTAGGAACTGGAAGGCAGGCAGCCTGCCTCAGTTCTGGCTCATGCTGGTGTGGGAGCACAGACTCCACTGCCTCCTGGACAGGGGCTGCTGCCACCTCGCACTGCTGCCTCTGTATCGGATGCAGCAGCATGGGGCAACAGGCAGCCAGTCTGCGAGGGGAGCTGGTTTATAAACTGGCTCGCTTAGCAGACCAGCTCCCATTTGGCACCCCCCACTGCTGCCTCTGATACAGCAGCAGCATGGAGTGGCAGAGGAGGGCTCCTGAGGAGTGGGGCCGGAGCGCACTGGCTGCTGCCCCCGCCCCCAGGTAGTATAGAGTAGTCGACTAACCGATAAGAATTCACGAGGTTAATCGACTATTCAATTAACCAATATTTAACATCCTAGTGTGGAATAAATTTTATATGTACCAAGGCATGTGCAGATGTACACTACCAATAAAGATACATGCAGGAGACTGAAGGTGTTCTGCTAATCAGCTGAGTGATATTTGAATATCTCCTTGGTGGCTGCCCAAGCACTCAGCTTACAGGGAACACTGCTGGTGGAAGCTGGCTCTTTGTATGGTGAATGGTTTGAGGATGTTTTTTGTGAGTCCTGATATACCTTCAGTAAGAGTGCTTTGGCCAGATATGATAGGTCTTCCTGGGTTTGAATTCCCTTATTTGTGTATTTTGGGAAGTATGTAGAAAGTCCCTACAGTGTATGGGGAATGACCAACTCCCGCTTGCACTCTCCACTTTTGCCTCGGATACAGAGGCAGCGGATACATGCAGCCCCATGCGTACTGGCTCCTGCTCTCTCCCGCCTCCTCCCCCCACGCTGCTGTCTCTGCTTAAAAGCCAGCTCCTGCCTTCCTCCCCTTTCCCTCCCCGCCGTGTTAGGGGGTGGGGCAGCTTGTGCCTGAGCCCGGGCTCATCAGTTAATCATTTAAACACGTACACTATCACATCCCTACTTGGTGGCTACTGGCAGCTCTAGATTTCTTTTACTTCAGCTTTTGTACTGAATACTAGGGTTGCAAACAACTACTCGACTATCCGATAAGCATATGTTTATGAGATAGTCGACTAGTGACTCGACTAGTTGCTTTCTCTCCCCTCCCTCCCCCCGCTTGCTGCCTCTATCAGAGAGAGGCAGCAAGGGGGAGCAGGAGCCAGTGCTGGGGGGAACCGGGCTCTTGTACATTTCAAAAGCAGGGAGTGCTGGCCTTGTGCTGTTCAGGGCACTTCTCCCTTTGAAATGTACCTGGTTTCCCTCAGCACTGGCTCCTGCTCCCCGCTTGCTACATTTCAAAGGTGGAGGCACCCTTATCAACTAATCAAATAGTGGATGCAGATTGCATCGACTATTCAATCAGTTGATTAATCTAAATTTAACATCATTATTGTATACTTGGGTGATAGATTCTAAACTTAGTTAACTAATTAAACAAGCGATAAGGATTAGCTAAGCTAAACATTTTTTCTAGCACCATCCAGCATAGCAGACATTTTGGGAATTTACTTGTTAAATCACACTTATACTAAAAAATAGAGAGAGTCTTGAAGAATGATGCATTGCAAAATTGATCCACATTTTTCTTCAGACATATCCACATCTTTGTCCACATCGTTTTCGCCCAGTAAGCAGTTTTCCTTATGAAAGCCCAGAACTTCTTGCAGATAGGCACTGCATTATAATTTTGCATTACTTACACTTGACACATTTTCCTTTTTTACCCAGAGAATGCATTTCTTCAAAATATTTCCAGATAGGATGTCTCGTGCAAAAGTGTGACACTTTTTTTTGTGGCAAACGTGTAAGGGAATATAGGAAACTGTGTGTGTGCCGAATGTCTTCCCTTTTTCTTTCCAGTCTACTCCATTGTTCCTTTCTATGCTGCCTCTGTCCTTTCCTATGTATTATCTTTCTGTCCTTAGACCAGTGTTTCTCAAAGTGGTCCATGGGCTCACTCTGAGAGAGCTGTTACCAGGCCGTTTTGGTTTATTTGTTTACTGTCTCCGCAGCCATGGAGCATCGTGGCTCCCATTGGCTACAGTTTGCCATTTGCAGCCAAAGGGAGCTACAGGAAGCAGCATAAACAAACTGGAGCGGCCCGGTAGCAGCTTTCTTAGAGTGGGTCTGTCAAGGCTCCTTCCCCACTCTGGCACGATAAATGCAGAAGTGGGGGCCTGCAAAAGTACCCCAAAACCTTATCTTTCCAGGCTTTGGTATAAACTTCCCCCTGAAAATCTTAAAAACCTAGATTTTGGGGATAAAATTCGCTGCTACCACCCAAGTAATGATAAGAAAAGTCAGGGGAGAGATCACTTGGGAACTCTCACCCCTAAAGTAAAAACCAGGACACAACAATTAACCAATACCAGGTTAGTAGAAAGAAGAGAGAGAGAACTTTTATCATCACCACAATATTTTTGTTGCAAGCATTATGACTAGATGGAAAAGTCACAGATTAATATACTCCTGGGGGAAACCCCACCATCGGCCAAAAACTTAATTACAAAGGAGAGCAAAACCCATTTTTAAATGCACAGACATCAGATCCCATTTCCCAAACCATAAAACAATAAAACCTAACAGATTTATCTAAACTTTACCCTACTTACAGATACTGAAGAGTCTTTTCTTGGAGGGAGACATAGTATCTGTGTGTGTCAGTAGCTGGAGAGAAAACTGCCCAGTGACAAAGGAGGGAAAAACCAAAAATTCCTTTGTCCCAGTTTGAAATTCCTACCTACATTCCTATTGGCCGACTCTGCCTGGCTTAGGTAAGGGACATAGTTAACCCCTTAGTCCCCAGGCTACTGTCTAGCCCTCATGATCATGACAGGGTCCGTGGACCACTTTGAGAAATGCTGTTGTAGACAGTGTCTTAACTAACTTTGCCATGCTTGGCTCAGGACCACTACCACATGAGCACAGAACAAAAACAATCCTATCCAGCCTGTGTCTATCTTTGCACATGTTAATCTGCTGAGAAACAGAAATTGAAAGCCCAGAACTTTCAAGAAGCAAGAACGAGTTGTTAGGCTGGACAAACTAGAGCCATTAATTCCATTTTTATAAGACTGTAGTTGTAGGTATAGCATGTAAGATTTAATTAAGTGTTATTGTTGAATGAGAAATTTAATATATTTTTTTAAAAAATATCTGATTTAAATAAAAAATCTGATTTTAAATAAAAACAATTTTTTATTTTTTAAAAATAAGATTTATTTTTATCCACACTGGTTTGTTGGCCTCATTGACATAGTTATCATGGATGAGAATACAATAGAATCCTTTTATTTGCTGCTTTGATCTCTGTTGAGTGGCTGAATTTCAGTGATCGTGTAGCTGTCCTCTTGGAAGTGGAGAGGCTGGGGGGGGGGGCGGGTGATATTTGCTGTGGATTTTACAATCAACTTTTTCCCCTTGAGTCTTTTCCTTTTGTGTTGTATATCATCTACTTTGTCTCTTTAATATCCTGCTGCCAACATGGCTACAAGATTGCAAATAACACTTAATTTTTCACTGCTATCTAGGTTTCAAATATAGCTTTCATCACAACAGTTGCTGAGTAGTTAAATTAATCAAACTAAACAGAAACTTTTGGATAATGTGATTGTCTTCTGTATCTCTCTAGGAGCCTCAAGGCCCAAATGTCATCTCTTCAGAGCCAAAACCTTGGTTTACCTCTCAACTTCTTAAGGAGTTTGTGGATGAATAGAGTTACATTTAGTGTTGGTGAAAAGTGCCAGATTAACAGCCTTGTTAACTGAAGTGCTCTCTGTCCACCAAAGAGACCATGCATGACTACTTTCAGTGCAAGTTCTCCATGCTACTCCACCCAGACCCATTCAATACCTGCTTCTTTTGAGACTGTAAACAAGGGAATAATTTAATGCCATAATGAGTGTGGTGGGTGTTTTTTGTTTTTTATCTGAACACCTGTCTATTAGGAATTGCTGAATGGCTTTTCTATTCTTAAACCAAACCCAAAACTTGCTTCAGATAAGTTATTCTACACTTCAGTTGTAGTGAGTTCAGTAACTGTTGGCCTGGACTGTATTTGAACCAGTTACTTCGATAAAAAAGCTTGATAGTCAGTTAACACAGGTTGACATTTTAAAAAGAAAATAGGATTTAGCTTTTGTAGAGTGTCCAGCACTTTAAAAAAAAAAAATTCCTCTGCATATTTTAGTTCTGTTGATAAAGGAGCTCATTGTTATAATTCTGGCTGTTGTCTGCCATTGTCTCTTAGATTAATTTTGTATGAAATCAGTCTCAATCATCTAAAGAATATGTCTGCACAATGCCATCTGTACACACCAAAGGTAATTTTTTGAAGGCTGGACACACTAGATTTTTAAGGTCCATATCTATCCACAGATCTGGAACATATTTATGCTACCTGTTTGTTAGATGTTTCTTTCATGTCAAAACTGTTTCTAAATTTTTTACAGTCCAGCTAAATAATGCAATGAAAATTTATTCTTCGAGTCCTTGTTCATGTGTATTTCATTCTACATGTATGCCCACCTATGTGCACAGTTTTCAGAGATTTTTGCTTTAGCATAATCTGTAGGTTCATCTGTGGTGCTCATTGGAGCACCGTGCTCATGCTTAAGTATATCAGGTGTGGTCAGCCTTGCACTTTCTCAGGTCCTTTTTTCCAAGGGTGATGGTTAGTTGGAGTGCTTTCCCCTTGCCAAAAAAGTGAATAGCGGATTTTTATGGTCTTTGTGTCCTGTAAATTGTTTAGTTAGCTAATTAAAAAATCGTTGTTAAGCAGTGTATCTAGGGAGTTAGAATCCAAGCAGGGATTGCATATCCTGATCTCCGGGTTTTAAGATCTTTTCTACCTGCAGCAGGCCTGTGCATGTGAGTGACACCCCTACACCTCCCATAAAAGCTTCCTGAAGTGCTAAGGGAAATGAAACATAAAGGATAAGTGGCAGATTTGTAAAAACTTTCATTCAGGAACCCAGAAAGAGCGTGATATTTGTTTGAGGGTCCTCCTCATAGAGGCTGTGCTCTGTTCAGCGTTGGAGCTGTCCTGGCAAGTCTTTATGCCCAACACCTTGGCGACACTGTGTAGTGCACCCTCAGCACCACTCCCCTTCATCCATGCCCAAGAAGCAGTCAAGGTGGAACCATATTCTTCAAAGCACTTGCAACCGCTCCCAGCACGGTATCATCTGCAAACTTTATAACATTTTCTCTAACTTATCTAAATTGATGTTCATGATATTGAACACAGCTGGTCCCAGAACTGACCCCATTTAACTGGTTAAACAATTTAAAATAATATTGTTTAATCAGCTGACTTTTTAAAGAGAGATTTATATTCCTACATAATACACGCATCTTATTTTGGAATAGTCCATAATGGTGATGCCATAAGTCCATTCCCTATTTTTCCAAGAGACTCCTGTTCTGTATTTGTTTTCTCAAAAAACAGAATTGCCAGTGAGTTCAGTGGGGCTTACTCTAATATTTAGTTCACACTAAGCGCAACCAGTCTTAGCTTTTTTTGGTTACTTGATTTAAATCAGGGGTGGAGGAACCTTTTTTATGTCGGGGGCCGCTGACCCACAGAAAAATAAGGCTGGGGCCACACACAAATGAGAAGCAAAAAACCAACCAACCAAACAAAACCCCCTCATTGATGTGGCCTGTGACTGAGAAGAAGAAAGACACTCCCTGTATTCCCCTCCCACACCTGAACCTAGGGGGGCCCAGGCTATAGTACATTTTGTGTGCTCCAACCCTGCGGTGGGGCTGGAGTGCCAGGCGTGCTGGGGGGAGGCTCTCAACCTCAGGGGCCAGATCCAGGCAAGCCAGGGGCTGCATATGGTTCCCAGGCCTTAAGTTCCCTACCCCTGATTTAAATCAGTTATTTTTGGGTGATTTAAATTGTGATTTAAATCAATTCACCCTGATTGTGCCCTCATTAAATCTCTGTGTGTTTCTGATCTTAGTCACCAGCTCAGCTTTGAAGCACTTCTGATTAGCTTGAAAGGAAATTTGGAAGAGAACGGAGAAAGTGAGACTAGTAGAAAGTAGGGATGTTAAATATCGGTTCATTGAATAGTCAGGTAACCTCATGAATTCTTATCAGTTAGTTGACTATTCTATAGTCCCCGGGGGCAGGGCCCGCAGCCGGTGTATCAGAGGCAGCAGTGCAGGGTGTCTGGAGGGAGCTGGTCCACAAGGGGAACCAGTTTAAAAACCAGCTCCCCTTGTGGACCGGTTGCCTGTTACCCAGAGGCAGCAGATCAGGGTGGCAGCAGCCCCTGTCTTTGGTGGGTCTGAGCTCCTGGACCCGGCATGAGCCAGAACTGAGCCAAGCTGTCTGCCTGCCTGGTTCCTAATACACTTCAAATGCAGAGCCTCAGCAGGAGTAGGTTCTGGACTTGGTACAAGCCAGAACTAAGGTGGGCTACTGGCTAGTCTACAGCATTAACCTGTAAGCTTTTGCTTATCGGTTAATCAGTTAATTGACTACACTATTAAATCCCTAGTAGAAAGTTAAAACTCAAACTCCTTTAAGCAAATGAGCAGCTTCCAAGGTAGTGATGGATTATGGGATTGTTGCCACAGTCAGGGTAATAGATGAAGATTATAGGGTTGTTTTTTTTTCGTTTTATTTGTATACATGGTAATATAGAGATAAAATTCATGGCATGTGCTAACACGTTAAAATCCTCTCTCATGGAAACAATCTGTTCTTTTATAAATGAATAAATGTCTAATAACCTTCTGCTGTGTGAGTGAGGAGATGCTTGCAGTCTTGTTTGTACAGTAAAAAGCTGAGTTTTACACTATGCATTTGTCCTGCTGTTTTTGAAAAGTTACTGACATTTAGGCTGCGTCTAGACTGGCATGATTTTCCGCAAATGCTTTTAACGGAAAAGTTTTCTGTTAAAAGCATTTGCGGAAAAGCGTGTCTAGATTGGCATGGACGCTTTTCCGCAAAAGCACTTTTTGCGGAAAAGCGTCCATGCCAATCTAGACGCGCTTTTGCGCAAAAAAGCCCCGATCGCCATTTTTGCGATCAGGGCTTTTCTGCACAAAACAATACCGCGCTGTCTACACTGGCCCTTTTGCGCAAAAGGACTTCTGCCCGAACGGGAGCACCATAGTATTTCCGCAAGAACACTGACAATCTTACATGAGATCGTCAGTGTTCTTGCGGAAATTCAAGTGGCCAGTGTAGACAGCTGGCAAGTTTTTCCGGAAAAGCGGCTGATTTTCCGAAAAACTAGCCAGTCTAGACACAGCCTTAGTGTGTTCACTGGCATCTGGTCAAGCCAATGATGATCTGTGTATTGCTTTTGTAAAAGAAGCTCAAGCACAACAGACTGGTTGTCAGTCAATTGTTGTTTTAATTTGTTTTAGCAGAGCAGAGTACAGCAACTTGTTGGCTTTCAGATTTTGATCCATCTTGGGTTTGACCCTATAAATGTTAAGGTTAGAATAGAAAGCAACTAATAGTAGCATTAAGAAGAGGTAGAGGATGTCTAGTGAAGGAGTCCCTAGAATTTGACAGGATAAGTATGTGGTATACTTTGTTTCCTAACTTTCCTTCATTCTCCTGTATAATTATGATTACATTTTACCGATACACAAGTATCTTCTAAACACAGTAGATTCTTATACTTCAGTATTTTTATTGTGCAAGTGCAAGTAAGAAGCTAGTTTTCTCCTCTTCTGCTGATGATAATCAGTCTTTGTTAGACTGAACAGCATACTTAGTTTATTTTTTTGTGTTAGTCAAGGAAGAATGGAGGGTTTTTCATTAAATGCTTCTTTTACAAGATACTGTAATTGGGATTTCACTGAGTGTTTAAACTTTGTAGCCAGTCTGAGGCAGATGCAACCTCTTTCTTATTGCCAGCTGTGCATGTTGCTATGGGAACTCGGTGGGGACTGTATACCTATTGTTCTTCTGGGGACCACACCTGGCTTATTTGCATTCAGTTTAAGTTGGGGAAAATACAAAAGGAAAAAAGGGGGTACATAGAGCAACTAGTGGGCAGCCAGAAAGGTCTTGTCATTTTGAGACTGCCACATTGGACAGGAAAGCTGTTCTTATTCATCAAAGTTCCTGCAGACCCACACAGGAGTTTGAATTATTTGGTAGACGTATTAACGTGTGTATTAGTTTTGAGCATGTGTTCAAAGTAAAATTTGATGCTGCTTCACATATTCTGTACCATTGTGTCTCATTTCTTAAATCCTAGCAAACTTCACTGTGTGCACTGCATTTCTAATACAAGATTTCAGAATGGTTAGGAATAATTTCAAAGTGAGTGTAGATTACAGGTCTTTGCTTTTTTTTAATGAAATTGTATTTCAGCCTATAACTCAATGCAACTTTAGAATGTCAGTGTGATAGTAAGTACTGCTGAGGAATTCAGGGAGAATCTTAAGTTTGTCTTCCTCTATATTGCTGAAATCTCTCCTTCCTCAATGGTGTGACTATTATGACCTCTTACTGAGAGGGCAGTGGAACAGTTCCAAGAGGTGCCAGTATGACTATTGCCTGTTTGATCAGCAGCTATGTTCAGACTAGCAATGTAAAATCCCAATCAGTCAGTTAACCGGTTAAACGTTAGGTTTACTTAATGTTTAACTAGTTAACCAACTAAGCTGGACCCAGCCCTGGAGCTGGGGTTGCTGTCACCACTGGAAACAGGGGCTGTGGCTCCTGCTGCCGGTGGCAACAGGATGCTCCCAGCCCCGGGGTTGGGGTGCTTCTGCCTCCGCCAGTGGCAGGACACTCTTGGCCACAGTCCCAGAGCCTGCAGTGCTGCCGCCACCATTGATGGCAGGATACTGGGCCAGAGGGCTGCCAGTGGCAGGAAGTTCCCAGTGTTGGCCCTGGGGGAGCCCTCTGCCTGCAGCAGGCCATAGGTGGGGGGGTTGCTCCCAGGCATGGGTTAATCAGTACCCAGTGTTACCCAGGGAACGAGATAATGTTAATTTAGAATAGAATTAGACTCGCTCTGACTAGCTGTTAATGATCCCTGACCCAGAAGCGAGATTCACCATATCTCTATTACCGGCGGACTACTGATTCAATAATCAGGCAATACAAGGTTTAGGGCCAAACCATGTATTTTAGAATAAAAACAGCAAAAACAGGAGCAATAAACGCAACCCACCTTATCTCAAGATATAAAGATAGAAAAGATCCCAATACAAAAAGGTGGTACATTACAAAATGTCAGGCAATCGGTGCCTGCGACCTCTTGGATAATTTTAAGCCTCGAGGGAGGACCAGCGGGGAGATCCCTTGACGCAGTATCCTCGCCTTCTGGCCTAGAGCTGCCGGAAGATCCTCGATCGCTGGATAGTGGTTCTCCCAGGATACGGGATTGGATGGCCTGTCGGCAAATTTGTCTGATCCGAAAGATGGGTGGTGATGATGGTTAATAAAGTCCAAGTCCAAAGTAATGACTGTAGCCCAAAACTCTTACATGGGATGATTCCATACGTGAGTGGTACACAAGTCAAAACCAAAAGGCTTTACCACAGAACCATTAATCCAATGATGTTCAATATGACGGGAATGAAAAAGGGTATGGAACCTAAGGAACCCAAAGAGCAAAAGGGACCAAAGGAACCTGAACTTTCCTCAGCCCTGTCCTTTTATTGGCCTTGAGGCGGGAGAAGGGGTAAACATGCTGAGTGTAAGATTTTAGGGTGGTGTGCAGAGACTTAGGACTTAGAGGGATGAGTGCAGCTTTGGTGAGGAGTGCAGCACTGTAGAGACGAGTGCACATGATGTTGAGATGAGTGCATAGGTAGAGTATCGTGCTGCTCTTTTGACGGGAAGCTACACTTGTGGTGGTAAAGACATCCCTTCATCAAAATGGCAGTTTCATAGACTCCATTTTGTGTATACCCTTATTCATATAGAAATTACACTCAGGGGAACACAGGTAAGTATCATCCTGTAAGACACCATACAGACACCATACAGATTCTGTAGGCAGTGAGGTAGGAGGCTGGCATCTTTGAGTCAACTTTTGCTATTTTGATTCGTCTCCAGTCTTTCACATTCTAGTGCATGTTTGGCTTTCCTGAACCAGTTCTGGACTACGTACTTTTGCTTGTAGAGTGACTTGTTTTTTGTGCTTTTCCTCTGCTGATTTTTGTCTCTGGAAGATGAAGCTGCTGTTGTAGTCATGCTATAGGGTTGAGAAACTGGCCTAGTCCTTCAATGACATGTTGTTTTTGTTGGAGACTTTTTAAAATACCAGAATGACAGGACTTAGAGGAAGGTCGGATACCCTCTCCGCCTTTCCCAAATGTCAACTTCCACCAACTTTTGGAGGAAATTGAAATTATTAATCTACCTGTACATGTTCTCTACCCTGCCTCCTGAAATTTTTCTTACTGTTCTGATCAAAATTGGTTCCTGATTTCTCATAAGATTCACGCTTCCAACTATTACTATCCCTATTATAGAATTAAGTTTTATTGTGATACATGTTCCCTGCAGACTTTTCAATGTGATCTTCCTGTCTAATTTGCTGTAGTTTGATCAACTGAGCAACTGTAGAGTTTTTAATACCCATATTGAAATAATTCTATATCACTCTGAATTTTCTGGAACCAGACTCCTTCTTTAGGCCAGCTTTATGCTGAGACAGGTTTTTTTATAATAGCTATACTGGCAAACCCTCCTAATGTAGATACTGCTTATACACAGAAAAGTACCTTTTCTTATATAGCTTATATTGGTTTCCCAAGCAAAAAAGGAAGATGTCAGTAAAGCATATGTATATTGGTATAGGTGTCTCAACAGTAGGGCTTTTGCTGGTATGGAAATGTTGTTGCAGAAAAATCACAATGCTAACCAAAATTATCATGCTTCAGGGGGTAGCTGAGTTAGTCTGTACAGGATAAACTTAAAAAACAACAAATGGTCTGATAGCACTTTATAGACTAGCAAAACATGTAGATGGTTTCATGAGCGTTTGTGGTCTGTAACACTTAAATGGAGTGGAAACAGTTCCTTTAAGAGAGGAAAACTGGGAGCTTAGTGTAAAAAAGACAAAGGTGGATGGAAGGAAAAGGGAGAGAAAGCAAACAAGTGATACTTAGGTATCTTTTATAAAAGTTTTCTTTCAGGACATTATAAATATAAAGGCATTTGCATGGTGATGGGGAATGTGTTTACAATATATCCTGTCATGGCTATGCTGCAAAATAAAACTTGGCTTTATCTCAGTCATGGGACTATGATCCCTTATTATCACTGTGCCAATCTCTGTTCCTTGGAGAGAGCTGAATTTCATTGTTAATTATGGTCCATAACTGGGGCATAAATTTAGGAGTACGTGTCACCCTTAGTCCACATGCTACCTCCTGTTTATGGAGGAGGGTTGTACAGAAATTAATATGAGAATATAATTAATGTAATAACTAAATACTTTATTATCTCACTTAATTCAAATTCAGCATCAGTCAATGCAAGAGATTTTCACCATTAGAACCACTCTTGTTTCTTTCCTTTTCTTCCCTATCCTACTTTGTTCTAATCTATTTCTTCCCTCACTTTTAGGATGTGGTCTACACACAGACATCTTCACTTGTGGGGGAGGTGGGGAAAGAGGTGTTGGGGGGTTTTTTTGGTTGGGTTTTTTTGTGTGTGTAATTCATTACCTCAGTGATTCTCAACCGGGGTACACACATGTCTTCCAGGGGATACATCACTCTTTTTTTTTTGCTAGTTTTACAAGAGGCTACTTAAAAAGCACTGATGAGTCTTATTTGATGAGTTATAATATCATTAGTATTTAGTGTCACCACCCGTGCGTCCCCCACTCTCACCCCTTGTGTGTCTCCTGGCCCTTTCTGCTCACCTGTGTATGCACCCCCGTGCCGTCCCCCAGCCCTGCTTGCCATCCCTGGATAATTTAAAATCCGCCAGGGATCCTTGCTGCTACCACCAGCAATGCAATGGGACTAGAGTGGCTTCCTGCTGCTAACTCCATGCCACTGCCAGCACATCCTTTTTGGCCTGAGGAGGTGTGTGCAGAGCCAACTCGTCCATAGGTGTAAGAAGTGAAACTATAAACTTATTTTATTAAACTGACTAGATATCCGTGATTTGCCAACTCTCCTAATTTGATCACAAGCCTCCTGATAATTGGGCTTCTTTTTAATTAGCCCCAACTCCATAATTAGAATTAAGTCAAATCTGGGAACTTCACTATCTGATACCTCATGCACTGCCATCAACTACGATCACTCTGACTTACTATTATGCTTGTATATTGGTGCATGGTATTAGAAGAGAATCTCAGCCTTCTTTTTTTTTTTTTCGAAAGGAAGACTTCAGATTTTATGGATTATGAATAAAAGCTAGAAAATGTGCCTTGAATTCAAAGACCTCAAACACTAGATGCCAAATGAAAAATAACTTGGGGATCTTTTTATCTGTGATTTCAAAATGCCATTCTCTTTTGAGTGGTGGTGGTGGGGGACTGATAAATGGGTTTTGAATGCTTGGGGTTGGCAAAACAGTACATGCAAGTTGATAGTGACACCCCTTGGGCCCACATGCTCAAGATCCAACAGAAGACATGAAACTGAGTCCTTACCCTGATTCCACCATATCCTTGCACTGGGATCCCCTGTCTCCGTTAAGGGTAACTGAAAGCCAAACCCCTCCCAGCCCCACCCCACTGGCTGCAGAAGCGAGTCAGCTTGGGTGGCTCCCTGGTGAGTGTGGTTTACATCACAGCAGAGGTAGCTAGTGCAGCTTCCTGGACCGAGCAGTGCTCTCTGTAGCTACAATTATGTGGTCACTGGGGACCTGGGTGCTCCTGGGAGCCATGTGTGAGGGCAAGTCCCTGTGTGCTGTTCAGTTTTTTCTTCAGGACAGAGGACAGAATTTATCCTCAACTCTACAGTTCTTTCCACAAGCCAGCTTCCAGACAGTTCTACATCTTTGTGTGAATTTCAAAGCCATCTGCTCTAAATAAGAAGCTGTCCAGGACTTCTGGGGCACATGGCTTTGTGTACATACGTGATTTAGCATGCCAGACATCACTTTAGAAAGTTGAAATCAGCTTATTTTCCATCTCATCCTATATTGGACATGCTGATTTTCTTACTTGCAGGAATTTTAGTCTTTCTAGACTGATGGATAGCTCGTACCAAAATGTGAATAGGAGTTCCTTTTTAGGGATGTTAAATATCGGTTAATTGAATAGTGGAGTAACCTCATGAAATCTTATCAGTTAGTCGACTATTCTATAGTCCCCAGGGGTGGGCCAGCAGCCAGTGTATTCCAGCCCCACTCCCGAAGAGCCCTCTGCCACTCCACACTGCTGCCTCTGTATCAGAGGCAGCAGCACAGGGTGCCAGGCAGGAGCTGGTCCACGAGGGGAGCCAGTTTAAAAACCAGCTCCCCTCACGGGACCTGGCCTGAGCTGAGCTGCCTGGCCACCCGGCATCTAATACACTTTAAATGCAGAGCTGCAACGGGGATAGGTCCTGGTCCTGGTGTGAGTCAAGACTGATCTGGGCTGCTGGTAATCCTGCTAAAAAATTTACTGGCAAGTAGTGAGTGGGAATGTGTGTAGTCCATAGTATTAACTTATAAGCTTTTGCTTATCAGTTAATCGGTTAATTGATTACACTCTTACATCCCTGTTCCTTTCATCCATCCTCTCTGTGTTAGGAAGCTCACCTACAGAGTCTATAAACTCAAGATCTTGCCCAACACATAAGTAATGAGAATTATGGGAAAATCACCGGATATGTCAGAGTTCCCTCCTTTATATCAAGTGGGCTGTCTTACATGTCCTCATAGACGGCACTGTGGTAATGTTCAATGTGAACAAACAGGGAGGTGGCCCAATCAAATCAGCTCCATCAAGTAGTAGATCTTTGGGACTTTTTGTATCTGCAGTGCAGTATATCTCATAGTCTCCCATCTTCCTGATGTTCGGAAAAGCTTGGCAGATCATCAAAGCTGAATGTTCAATGGAAATCACAAATGCTCTCAAACCAGCCATTGTGAGATTCATCTTTCCGTCATGGTGGGGAGGCACAGAAGGTGATCTTTTTGCCACTTGGTTGCCAGAAAATACCCCATGTTTTATTCCAGGCACTGTACAGACTTTTGCTTTTCTTCTCTTGTGGAAGGGAAAGCTGCTGTATGCCTATCCTCCTACTCCTCTGTTCCACAGAGTGTTGTGCAGCCTCAAACAGGATCAAGCTTGAATGACTGTGATAGCACCAGCCTGGCATCTTCAGCATTGTTTTTCCAATGTTATGAACCTCTATATCAGGAGTCCAGCACAATTAACTTAGAAACTTGACCTCAAATCCCAGAACCGTGGTCAGATGTTGCTTGCCAACCTTATGGGAAGAATACTGAGTGGTTAACGCCTCGAGGCTGCATGTTTGGTGGACTGCATAAGATCCTTCTAAGCTGCAGGAAGCTGTCCACCAAATATGCTTACTTAATGAAGTAGGAATTCCATCTGGTCTAAGCAGAATGGTATTTTGCTGATCCTGGCCACTATCCATCATATTGAATTATTTACTTCACCTGAAGCACTAAGAGCTCTTTGTTCTGATTTCACCTGGTGGCTATCTCCTCATTCCGTCTATCAAGATTGGTGTTTTCTAACACTGTGGCCAGCAGGGCCTTAAAGGATTTGGACAGGCTGTACCCCAGCTTGTAGATCCCACTCCTCCATTGGACTTGAATTTGACAATAAATGCACTGATAGGTCTGCTTTTTGAGCCAGTGGCTACCCCTTCTTTGTTACATTGGTCTGTGAAGGTAGCATTCTTGGTCATTATATCTATGAGGAGGGTGAAGGAGTTACGTGCCCTGCTTGCTGACTCTCCATACATTTTTTTAAGGATAAAGTATATGTCAATCCTCCTCCAAAATTCCTTGATAAAATTGTCTCTGGGTGTCACCTAATTAAGCCATATACTTACCATCCTTTTCCCCCCTATGACACATTCTCATAAGGATGAAGAGAGGCTTAATGCTTTGGATGTCAGAAGGGAGCTGGTGTTTTACTTGGGCAGAAGTAGGAGCTTTAAAAGATCTACCCAGCTGTTGATTTCAGTTGTGGAATGGATTTCATCCTGCGTAACACTATGCTATGACAATGTGCCTGCACAGGACAGGGTTGTATCTTACTCCACAAGTGCTCAAGTGGCTTCCACCACTTTTCTGGCTCAGATACCTATAAGACATTTGTAATACAGATGTTAAAAAGAGGGGTTTTTGGTAAACCTATAACCACCGACATTTTCAGTGGTTACATGTTTACATGCAGGGGGAGAGGCAGCTCCCCACGAGATTGGACTGTTACAGAGGCAATAATGCGGGGGGGAGAGAGGGGTCTATATGTAACTATGAAGGTTAACCAGTGAACCCAGGCTCATGGTTAGCCATTTAAACGAATACACGATTACATCTCTAATTTGTAAGGATGGGCAAATGATCATTGATGTGCATATTTTTATCTCACACTATGCTATATCCTAAAAACCCAGGGATGAGGTCAGATTTGGGTGAGTAGTTCTTCAGTCATTGTTCAGATTAGGACTGTAAAATCCTGTTTAATCAGTTAACCAGTTAAACATAATGTTTAACCCATTAAACGCTTCACAGTCCTAGTTTAGGTAGACTCAAACCTTCCTTCAATGTGAACTGCTTGAGAGTCACCTGGAATGGAATGGACATGTGCACTCACTCCCACTAAAATGTTTCTGTAGCTGTTCTTGAAGATGTTACACTGGATATTACAGGAACCACCCTTCTTACCCTCTGTGCCATTTTGTCCTGTGTAGGGAAACTGAGTGTGTCAGCTGTGTCCTTTATACCATCAGTCAGTAGCATACAGCAGGAGAGAGCTGAGAATTTGGAGGTATTTGTAGAACTTGCAAATTAGCAGGACAAGAAAAGCTGAAGCAGTCTAAAGAGTCTGCAAACTGAGCTCTGCAGAATAGCAGTAATTGGTGAGGGGCGGGAGAGGAAGTGACAGAGTTTGGGGGGGGGGGGGGGGAAGAGAAGGGCCAAGGGCCGAATAAGAAGCCCTGAAAGCTAATAAGCTCAACATGGAAGCAAGAGCTAGAAGCAGCCGTGGAACCCTGATGAGCAGTACAACTTCTAATGTAGACATATTGTTACTTTTCTTAATCTTGGATTGTGGTATGTGCAAGAATTTTGAAGGAGATTTAAGTACATGGAAAGTTTGAAGTAAGTTGTACTTGAGAAAATAAGGGGGAGACAGAAAAATTAGATGCAAACAAAAAATTCAAATCAGAGTAAATTTTACCTGTAACAGATTGGTTTTTTGACTTCTGCAGAAAATTGCTCATTAGCCTTATGTCTGTACTACGGCTGCTACAGCACTGCAGCTAACCATTGTAACATTATAGGGTAGAGATTTTCTATAGCAATGGAAGGGTTTTTTCTATAAGTGTAGGCCTGTGGTTCCCAACCTGTGGTCCGTGAACCCCTAGTAGTCTGTGACAGTACAGCAAGGGGTCTGTGGAAAGTTTAAATGTAAGGATCAGGCCTGAATCTTACTTTTCTTTTTCTTTCCATACTTTTATTTTCCTTTACTTCTTTTTTCTACCCCAGAGTGTGGGGTCCATGAAATTTTAATAGATTGGAAAGGTGTCCATATGCTTGAAAAGGTTGGGAAGAACTGGTGTAGGCAATTCATCCCCAAAGAGGCAATAGCTAGGTTAATGAAAGAATTCCTAATGGTGTGGACATCAGTGCTTAGGTCTGCTTAATTACTTGTATGTCAGCTTGTAAATTTTTCATGCTCCTGAATGATGTAGCTAGGTCAACTAAGTTTTAGGTGTACCTCAAGCCTTAGCAATTTTTAGATTAAACTGATTTTGGTAGTTAAAATTAGAATTTATAATGAAGCCTAGTTGCAATCTTAATTGCCAGTTAATTACTATGAGGACTGAGCTAATTTAAATAATGGTTTGTTTTGCTCATAAGTGTTATTTTTCAAACAGAATCCCAATGTGTTGGGAACAAAAAACAGGAGTTGAGTTCTCAATGTGGCTCTTTATTGCATTTGACATGTCATTTAGAGACTAGGGCAGACTTTAGTATATATTACTCTTGGCTGATATGAACTGTGGAAAGCAGTATTCCTCTGGGGATTTTCAATGTTAGTCGATGCAGCTTATAGTTATTAGGGCTATTTTCAAATCTTGTGCTATTTAGTGTTTTGCATGATTACTGAGAGACGAAACTGGGCCAGAGTTTGAGATATTAAGAAGGGATTTTGTGAGGTGTGCCGATTTAAACCATAGGAGCACTTTGATTGGATGTGGAGGTGCACGTGGCTTTCATAGTCAATGTTGTGTGCAATCAGCATAACCTCATTTCACGTGCTCTTGCTTTGTCTGTCTCGTTTTAGTAATACCGATGGGGAAAAAATATACTAATGGAAACCAGTAAAGTCTGGCAATGGTAAACAAAATGTCAGGAAGGCCATGTATGGAACTGCTTGGGCCTCAGGTTACCCACCACTGATTTAAGATATGTCTATGCTAGGAAAAGTGGGGTACCTTTTCTCTTGATGTAGACATACTCTTAGATGAAAGTGATAGGATTTGGAAAGGGTTATTTTATTTAGATCTAAATTTAAAAACCGAAACAAAAACTATTCATCTTCACCATGCAGGACACCAGAACAGTTATTTAGAATGGCAATCCATTCAGGAATAACCACTTTGCAGTATGGTGCATGTCAAGTACAAAATGTACAGTGCACCACCCAAAACTCATCACACCTAGGCCTTCACTCTTCCCCAAAACCTTAGTGAAAAAGGTTTAAATATCATGTCATAAAGGCAACTGATGATGGTTATTTTTGGATTAAGATTCTGTTCTAGTGTGAAAGAGAAGGTAACAATTACCACTGGTGAATGGAGAGGTTTAGTTGAGATTTAGATGATTTGAGAAGGAAAAATGGGTTCTGTTGACATGTTTAGTTTGGGGAGGGAGAGAGAACTGAGGGCTTGTTTTTACTGCTAAGTTAACACAAGTTAAGCTTGTTATCTTGATCCATTATATTGACATAAAAACCTTTTGGGTATGGTGGTAGTAGGGCAAGTTATCTAGCATGACTGAAATATAGGGCAGACCTTGAGTGATCGTCCCTTGTCAGCTGAAATATGACATCTCTGTAGCATGGACATAAGCTAGCCTGTGACACAACTGAGAGTAGTAACCCTCCAGTGCCTTCCCCCAGTATGACAGGCACCCCACACTTTGGTGTTTTCTTGTCTACTTACTCCATTTCCTCACCAGAAGTCACCTTCTGTTGCACCTTCTGCTCAGAATTCATTCCCCTTTTCATCTCATCTGTCTAATACAGAGCTCCATTTTTTGAGAATGGTCCCAAAGAAGGCATCTCACTGTGCTGGCAGCTGGCCAGAGGCTGGTAGACACCAGGAATGGCTTGCTTTAATGAATTACTGGTGTCATGCCATTTCTATCCAGATGAATAGTTCTTCCAGAATACACTGCCAAAACACATAGAATAGTGCAGTTTACTGAAACCTTGAAACTCTCTGAGCTATGGGATTTGTCCCTAGAATTCTTATTGCTATATAGGAACAAGTAGAGAGCCACTATGGAAGCAGGGCATTATAGTAGAGTCTCGATTATCCGACCTAAATGGGACCGAAGGACGGTCAGATAATCAAAATGTTGGATAATACGGAAAATACCTTGTGGGGTCCGAGGTATTTTCCCCGTCAGCTGCCGCTCTGCAGACGCTCGGCAGCTTCATGGGGAGCCGCGCTGCCCCCGGCCTCCTTGATCTCCCCCGGCCAGCTGCACTGCCCCCGACCTCCCCTATCTCTCCCGGCCAGTTGCGCTGCCCCCAACCTCCCCTCTCTCTCCCAGCCATTCACGCTGCCTGGCCGGGAGAGATAGGGGAGGTCAGGGAGGTCGGGGGCAGCGCGACTGGCCAGGACAGATAGGGGAGGTCAGGGACAGCGCGACTGGCCGGGAGAGATAGGGGAGGTCGGGGGCAGCGCGACTGGCCGGAGGGGATGGGGGAGATCGGGGCACCCCATGACCTTCAGGGGGCGGGTGCAGCTGGGCTCCAGCATCCTGCCTCATGGCCCTGCTCCCTCCTCCCTCTTCTCTCACCGCCTTTGTCTCTGCACTGCCCAGCACCTTCCCTTCCGCGCTCCACTCTGCTGGCTCTGCCGCCCGCACAATTGCCTTGGGCGGCCACAGGCAGGTCGGATAACACGGAATGTCGGATAAAGGAAGGTCGGATAAAAAAGACTCTACTGTACAGCAATCCATCCCACACTCAACTGTTACTTTGTAGTATGGATTAGGTATGTCAACGTATAGTTGACTATGCAATTAACCAATAGGTTTATCAGTTAATCTTGTCAACTACACGCCCCTCTCCCCCGCTGCCTCTGTACCAGAGGCAGCAAGGGGGAAGCAGGAATTGGTGCTGGGGGGAGCTTGCTTAAAAGCCTGTTCCCCCCAGCACCACCTCTGCAGTGCCACCTGCCCTCCCCTGCCTCCAGGCTGGGGGGCGGAGGGAAGGGGAGGCTGCTATGACACAGCCTCTGTTTGTGAAGGGCCCGAGCATCCCATGGACAGAGGCTGCTCCATATCCCTCAGAGCAGCCTCTGTCTGTGGGGAGCTCAGACTCCCCCACAGACAGGGGCTGCTGCCACCCTGTGCTGCTGCCTTTGTATCAGAAGCATCAGTGCAGAGCGGCAAGCAGCCGGTCTGTGCGGGGAGCTGGTTTTAAAACTGTCTCTCCTCGTGGACCGGCTCCCCCTCCACCTTGTGCTACTGCCCTGATACAGAGGCAAAGCGAGGTGGCAGGGCGCTCCCCGGGAGTGCACTGGCTGCCAGCTCTGCCTTCGGGCACTATTGAATAGTCACGTAACTGCTAAGATTTTATGTGGTTACACAACTATTCAATTTCCTGATATCTAACATCCCTACTGTGGATGCTGTCCATTGTGATGCTGAGTTGCGGGCATACCCTGAGTGTTAGGCAGAGATGTGAGTCTAGAGTGGAAATAAATTTGAGTCAGTAGTACAGGAATTGGATTTTTTTTTCTCTTTAATGTGGAGGGGTGGTATTTGAATTCCACTTCATAAAGGAGAGAGAAAAGCAAACACTTAATGAAATACTGTTCTTGCTGCAAATTCAAATAAGTTTATTTGAGAGTGGCCACCACCGCATTCCTGCAGTATTGTTCATAGCTTCATTTATTCCTGAATAGAAAATGGGCTGCTGAGTGTTCACATCCAGGCTATGCATTTATCCTTGATCCATAGAGATATAGCTTGTTCTTGCTGTCTTGGAAATTGGATTTTGTATGTTATACCAGAGATTTTTTTAAAGCTGGTCTAAATTTGTGGTTCTTCATTATGTTCATTCTGTGGACTATGTTGTAAGAAATATCCTTTCATGGACCATAACCACTCGCAACTCCACTCCCTCTTTGCTTGGGGTTCAAAATGTTAAATTCTGCAGACTGCTGGGCAAGAGTCTGTCAGTCATTGGTGGTTCAAGGACTCGAACCCTGATATCAAGTAGGGATATAAAATCTTGTTTAATTGGTTAACTTGTTAACATTAAGTTTAACTGATTAAACGGGGAGAGGGGCACGTGGGGGGACAGTCCAGCCCGTCTGGACTGGACTGGAGCAGCTCCAACACTGCAGACGGGAGCTGCTCCGGCTGGGTTGGAGCGCCTCCACTCCCCCCTCCCCCCAGGAATTCATGATGGGGCCCACAGGGCTGGAGCAGCCCCCTGCCTGCTGCCCCCACCGACTAATCGGTTAGCCATTCACATTCCTAATCTCAACTGTTTTAGAATCTTAGCTCTGTTTACTCTCAGTTGTAGAAGGGATTAGTAGTTTTTACTTGGAAATAATTTGAAAATGTAAAAAATAAATCTGTTTGAAACTTTACAGGAGATAGATTAATGGGTGTCAAATGTTACATAATACTTGACATGTACATGGCTGTTAATCTAGCCTTCCAAAGGGATTTGCAGATAATGAATCATTAGGCTTTTTTTGACCATTTAAAGAGAGCTGTGCTGCTTATCTGCCCCCAATGTTGCTTTCTGTTTTTGAGTTGGACCATCTCGTGACAATTCATGTTAACATTTGGAAAATACCAGGTTGACAGCTCTGTGTTCAGCTCCTACCTTGCTAATTGTTTTCTTGGATTATTTGGATGGTGTAGAAAGCTTTTTCCAAATCCTCTTTATTACTGAAGTTATTGTTGCCAGCAGGAATAAGATTAAAGGTGTGCTTAAATCCGTAGAGTTGTTTCTAATTTTTGTGTGTCATTTCAGTGGTATTTTAACAGAACTCTTTCCCTTCCCTGCTCCCCTAGAATTGTGCTTGAGTTTGGTCTGAGAAGCCAAGCTATTGGAAGAAATTTCATTTTGTTCCCTAATTATTATGCTGGCACTTGGGAGATAATTTTTCCCTTCATGCACTGCCAATTAATATGCAAATGAGCTGATAAATATTTATACCATGATTTAAATTATGCAGGAAACGCTTTCAGTGTACTCTGCAAATGAATTGTTCATGGACTTCAAAGTGCTGGCTGCTGTGCTAACGAGGGGAGATTTGCATAAGGCCCTAATCAGGCGCATACTGATTAAGCTTCATTATGGAAACTGCCAGCTGCAATCTTTGTTTCTATTTTATTACAAAAAGGGGAACTTTTCACGCTTCAGTCGCCTTGACAATGTCAGACAGAGCTAGTAGGAGAGACTAAAACTCCACAGAGCAACTGAAGTTTCCCTGTTCAGTTGAAGATTGCTATGGTGTAACTGAAGTTGTATTTCTCCCCCTCACCCTCATTCCCTTTCTTGTTCTTTTTAGAGCAGTAGCATAAATTTGTTAGAAATAGTCTTCCCCCTCTTTATTTTTTCCTTGGACTGTCTGAACCTGTAGGAGATTTCACAGCAATGTTGGACTGCAGTGACTACGTTCTAGGTGGGTACCAGCTCTGCTCTTTCTTATAAGCGTTTAATATGGAAATAGAGGGTGTGAGATTGACTATGCATGGAAGCTTAATCACATATGCAGAGGCTGCAGAAGGATTTTAAAGCTGAAGCTCACCAGTGAATCAGCAGCAAGTGCCTCCCTGCTATTCCATTTTTTTCCTGGTACTAGAAAATTGCAGTTCTCGGCATTGGAAAAAATAGATTTCCTCTTGGGTTTGGGTGATGTTTAATACAGAACTTTTTGTTTTGGGGATTTTATTCAGAGAAGCATTTGACTTCTGACAGACATTACAACTTAGGATTTAAATTGTAGATCCACATTCTCATTCATTTTTTTTATTTTTTTAAAAAACAAAACAATTCCAATTTCAAACCACACTTACTTATATCAGCTCTTCCTATAGTTTATACAGTGTGTGTGTATGTGTTTTTCTGACATAATAACAAGGTTTCTTCTTGTGTAATGGAAAATAGGGTGATCACAGTTGCCATTGATACTGATTCAAGCTGTGGTTAAGGTTACTGGGATAACGTATTTCCATTACCAGCCTGTCAGTCAGGGCTTGTATTTCTTCCTTTTTCGATATTTTAGAAGTAATTTGTAATGATTGCTTATTGGTTTTGCAATAGGTAATGTTTTATTTTCAGAGCTCTGAATTCCAACATTTAGCCTAAGTGTATTTCCCTCTTGGTTCTGTAATAAAAGGTATAACTGGACCATCATTAGTGAGATGTTTTTAAGCAGACATCTGAACATAAATATTTGCAGATATGCAGCAGTTAGATATGAGTGTCTGACTCAAATTTGCAAATGACCCATTTGGTGTTTTGCTAGCAATGAGGAGTCCAGTCCCTATGTTTGGAAGGGAATTATTTATGTTGGTTCTGATGAAGTATTGGGGCAGTTTGCATTGAATGGGTGTGAGGGGAAACAGTGCATGAAATTCTATATTAAGATGATTTTATATGTACACATTGCTTCATTTACAATTGAGTTATCACTCCAGTCTTGATCATCCTCTGCTTTTTAGGGTTTCTTCTGAATACCTTTTGAAATATCAGAGGGTCAGTGCAAGCCTGGCACTGTAGTGCCTTGTGTTGAAATCAAAATCTTCTGTCAGAGTAACAAGAATGAATGTAAAAGGTCCTGTAAGTTTGATTTCAGTCATGCACCTGCTGCTTTCGATCCTTCTATGCTTGAGGTTTGTTTTAGGTGATACTGACAGAAATTTACAGCCCAGGGCCTTTATTTAAAACTCAAGAAAGGTCTAAAGGGGAAAAAGATGTTGGAGTGAAAGAAGGTGTTAACACTTTTCGGGGGAGGGGTAATTCCAAAAGAAAAACCATTGAGTATCTAGAAAACAAATAAATTAGATTTTACTTATAAATGATAAATTATAGTACTGTGCTGGAAACACGGTTTGCACAGAAAGGGTCAAGAACTCTATAAACACAGAACATCACTTGTCACTCTCACACACACACACACACACACACACACACACACTCTCACCGAGGTTTTGTTCAAGTTGGAGAAGTAGTAATAAAGGTTCATCCTTCCTTGGGTTCAAAGCAATGCTGGCAGGAAGTTTCTACAGCGGGTCTGTCTCTTTATTTGCAGCCATGTTGGGGGTTGGATGGAAAATAGAACACTGCAAATTTATTGTTTCCAGAGATTAATCTTAATAGTAAAATACTCTTAGTCCAAGTACCTTTTACTGCCTGCCTAAATTCCCCTTATATATAACCTCTTTTTGAAGCATTGATTTACTTATGCAGTCTGGCAAAACTGTTCTTGTTGCCTTGTGGAGTAGTATCTGCAGCTGCATCAACGACAAACTACTGATCAGTTGTTGTGGAGCAAAATATTTTCAAAGGTTTGCTGCATGAGCCTTTTGTAAAAAGAGGGAGAATGTCCACTATATTCTGTAGTGTTCTTTACCAAATTTATTTTCTTCAGTGACTGTAAAAATAATAATTTATCATACAGTTCTATTAGAAGCCCCAATCAGGATCAGGGCCCCACTGTTTTAGTCTCAGTAATGAATTCATTTTGGGGAGGGGGGGCAAAGTGCTGTTACCTTCATGCAGGGGGGGCTCAGTCTTTTTCAGCGTGTGTATCACAGCTTAACAGAGCGATGGTTTTATGGTCTGTGCCCCTTTCACTTGTGATCATGCTGGCCATCCTCTTTCTCAATCATGAACTCAACACGTCCCCTATATTCAGGGCTTGAAAAACTTATCCAACACCTATCAGTTCCAAGCTGTCACCAGACTGAAATACACGGGTATCCCAAGTCTTCTTACTTAGTCATTGACAGGTCATGCATTCATCATTACTTGGATTGAGTCTCCAGTATCTTGCTGGCTAAAATTAGAACCTGCAGTTAATACCATTTGCCACTTCTGATGCTTTGCCTCAACCAATTTAGTGCTGGGTAGTCTCCCATCCAAGTTAATGCATGTGTGCTGGTCTTGCACATAGACTCACTTGCAATGGGTGGCAGGGGGGGATCATACAAGCAGCTCTTTTCTATAGTGCAGTGAACCAGAGGTTTCCCTTTTCCAGAAACTGACACTAGTTCTCCATGGGGAGTTACAGCTTTGATGAGCCAGGTCACAGCCAATTTGAAGACCAGTGGCAGTAGACCCTCTGCTGGCGACCTAGCAGAGCAATGTTTTACTGGGATGGCAGTCTTACTGACAGTATTTCTCCAAGTTGATGACTGTATGGGGGAGAAAGGGCTTGAAGGACCCTTCCAATCACATCCCATAGACCCTTTTACTAGGATAGTTGACTAATAACCTTTTGCTGGAGTGTTCTCTTTTCCTTATAGCCATTATGTCACAAGCAGGACTAACATATTCCAGGTTTAAGGAGATGGGGATGGTACAAGGTATACTCACATCAGGGCTTCCTATTCCTGACAGTGGCCGATGGACCCTCCTGGCCACTTTGAGGCAGCATCACCTTTCACACCATTCAATGACATTGACTCTGGATGTGTCAGCCAGTTCAGGCAGACAGTATATTTTACAGTTGGCTCACATTGGAAAGTTTTAATCTCCACCATAAAGGCTAGATATTTTTCTCAGAAATACCAAAAAATGAGATTTTGTAGAATCTGATGCCCCTCACTTGGGAACTGTTCCTACTTGTTATAGGTGACTAGATTTTTCAAGGCATACCTAGGTGAACTATATCAATTATTTACATGGAAAAGTTACATTAGGAAAGTTATTGATGCATTTTAAACTGAACTAATGACTTTAGACTTTGAAAAACAAACAAAACCCCCCCCCTGCTTACTCACTTTTTGTTTTTCACTTAACCTCTTCCTTTCTATTTCTTCCCCTTCAGTTCTGCATATGCTGCTTAGTTGCCTGGTCTGCTTGTTTTCCTTTATTCCCACACAAGCTTTCCTGAGGCTTGGTACCCTTCTTCCCCACTCGTGCTGTCCAGCTCTGATCATTCTTTATCTTGCTTCTGTTGGGATGCCTCTCCTTTTGCAGGTTGGCATTTTCAGTACCAGTGGTGGCTGTGATTTGTAGGGTGGCTCCAATTTGCTCTATTTATACTTTGAGACAGCCAGGCTGGCTTCTTTTAATTGTTTCCAGCTGCTTTTACACTAGGAAAGTTGACCCTGGTCACCTGTAGAAACAACTGGAACAGAGGAGAGTAGCTAGTGGCAGTGGTTAACTCTCTGGAAACTATTGATCAATGTATCATAGTTTTGGAATCTCTGCTTTATGAAAACTGATTACAAGAGCAACCATATTAAACACCCATCAAAAGAACAAATTGAGCAAATTGAGGATGGAAGATGTTTAGGATTTGCCTGTTTTTTTTTCTCTGTACAAATTTTTCTACTTAACCACTTGACATAGTCTGTCTTGTGCTTATGATAACGTGAGATGCTGCAATTACCAGCAAAAAATGAGAAAACTGTTGGAGTTGATACTGCGTTGAGAGCACCTATATTAGATACTTGAAACTGTATTCTCTCCCTGCCACCTGGGAAGGCTATCTGCATTGACCATGTTTAGGCTTTGGTTATTTTTACTGATAAATGTAAATTTCACCATGCACACAAACTAATGAAAAAATATTTCCATCGATAATAATTACAATTTACAGATAGGCAAGGTAAGAAAAAAGTTGTTTGAGAACTTAATGAAGCTTGATTTAAGGATATTTCCTTTTTTTATTTTGACATGTGATGTTGACTATCGTTTAAAATATTCAAAATACTCTAAATTTTAAAATACTAAAATTTAAAATATTCTAAAATATTAAATATAATACTAATTTTTTAATATTTATATTAGAATACATAAATGAGAATAAAATTAGAGTAAAATCTAGAATTATAAAATGTAGAATAACATAAAAATTCTAGAATCTATATAATAATCTAGAATAAAAATCTAGAATCTAAAATCTAGAATTATAAAATTAGAATAAGAATAAATTAGAATAAAAATAATCTAATATTTAATAAACATTAAAAATTAAAAAATAAATTAGTCTAAATATTAAATATCAAAATATTCTAAATATATTCTTAATATATTCTAAATATCTACTGTCATCGGATAATTGCCTGATCCCTTCTGAAAGCCCCCATAATATCCTGCAACTGTGAAAATGTAAGTTATCTGTCACTTATACAAAAATTAAATTCTGTCCATCTTATTTATATTAAACTGACAAACTAGAAAATGAGGAGAACACACTTTCAGATTGATCCGCAGGGAGAATGGAAAGAGATCATAAATAATTTGGCACTGATGGCATTCCTATCCAGTAAAAATGCAGGACTAGATAAATATTTCTCCTTGTAATGAATTTTTTTTATCAAAACCAAAATCTAGATCTAGCATAAATCAATAAATTTAGATCTAGCATAAATCAATATTTTTGAATGTATAAATGGCTGCTTTTTCACCATACTTTTGCTTCTATAATTGTTTCACTATATTGGGCACCCTTGCCTTGTCAGTTCCTTTCTATTATTCTATCAACTTTTTCTTGTTTTGTGTACGTGGCTGCTGAAGTTTATCCTTAAAAACCATGGCCTAATTGGAACTCTCACCATTACACACTTGAGTTTTGCCTCCGCTCAGGCCTACATATCTGTGATCCCACCTTTGGTCATCATCATTGTATGTGAGAGAGATATTATTCAGGACAGCATCAAGATTTTCCACTTTATTATTTTATATCTCTTTACCTCTTTTTAACGCAGACTCAAGAATGAACAATCCGTCAGAAACCAGTAAACCACCAATGGAGAGTGGGGATGGGAATACAGGTAAGAAATGACCATTAAGTGCTCAGATTTGGCATTCTGGGAGAATTGAATGGCTTTTAAAGGGACAATATCCTATTTATATATAAATACTGGGGCTGTTTTCTGTACATTTTTTTAATGTTTTTTAGTCTGAGGGGTAGGTTTGCCAAGTGTCCAGTATTGGCCCGGTATTTGCGGCCTCTGTCCGGTTTAAAAAAAAAAAAAGAAGAAATTTTCTGTTTTTCTTCAACGGAAGGACACTTGGGACATTCCTCCTCTGCCGCATCTGCGCAGGGGCATTGGGAGCGGTGAGCATGGGAATTTAAAGGTGCAGTGCCTCTTTCTTTTTTGCTGGTTTTTTTTCTTCAACAACTTTGGGTGGCCTTTTTTTTTTTTTGCTCAGCCAATTTCCCCCTCTCCCCCCCATGTTCAGTATTTTTTTTTTTTTTTAAGTATCTGGCAACCCTACTCAGGGGGTGTTAGACTGCAGTGCGACACCTATGGCTGACCTGTGCCAGTTGACTCAGGCTCGTAGGGCTCAGGGACTGTTTGACACTGGTGTCGATGTTTGAGCACAGCTAGCTGCTCAAGCCCAAACATCTATGCCACAGTTAAACAGCCCCTCAGCCTGTGCCCTGTGAGCCTGAGCAAGCTGGCATAGGCCAGCCATAGATGTCTCACTGCAGTGTAGAAATATCCTTAGAGATCCCTGGTTGCTATTTAATATATTAAACTACAGTGTATTTAGCTGTTCATTTATGCAGATTTTGCCTCTTCTCTCTCACTATTTTTTTCCATTCTTTTTCTCATCTCTATAGAGAGGTAGGATTGCTGGTGGGAATTGAGGTAGACTTTGACACCTTTCAGATTCTTCTCTGTTTTTCCTAATACCACAATCTTAGCACACGTTTACATAAGAGCTCCCTAAAGAGCTGCTTGTAGATGGTGGAGGGAAAAGAGTTCATGATGTGTTGTTTTTTTTAAATTTAAATGGTATTTAAAACATACTGTTTTTACCTGTAGCTAGATTTTAAAAAATACTATTTTATACTGCTAGTTCCTTTCTATATACCATTTAATATACTGATTCTCTCTGGTAACAGAGTAGAAATGAAAACTTTGAATGAAAAAGTGAAGAGAATGAAATAACTCAGAATCAGCATCCCTCTGTATATAAGTCCAGGATATTAGTTAAGGGAAATTTTAATTGTAAGCAATAATTTCTCATTGCTTTTAAAGAAGTCTGGGTGCATTGTAATGGGATAAACAATTTTTTCCCTTCATTTTCCTCAATAACAAGAGTATTCATCCTTTATTTCAACTCTAGGAACTGCAATGAACTTGGCAATTTACAACATTTTATGCTGGTAATTCTCTCATGTTCTTTGTACAGGACTTTAATAACAATACAACTAAGGACAATTGAGCTTTGCCTGTATTAATTCAAGATTGATGGATATTTTCCTGCCAGGTTGGGGTGGGGAAGCTTTTTTGTGTTGGGAGCCACTGACCCACAGAAAAATCATTCGGGCTACATACAAGTGAGAAGTGAGGGGGCAGGGAATAATCCACAACTCTCATTTACCTGGCCTCCAAGTGAGAAAAAGAAAACATAATCCTCACAAACAGTGTTCCCTCTAATCTTTCCCATCCATGTGCGGAATACATTTTTATGTGCATAGGCAAGGCTCGACAAACTGAGGCGAGAGCTACTTGCCAGCCCCGCACCGCACATGCGCCAGACCGGCACTGCGCATGCGTGCAGCGCTGGTGAATGGGGCGCACAGGGCGACCGGCTGAAATCTACTCACCACGGGCGAGTAGAAACAGCGGTTTGTCGAGCCCTGTGCACAGGCATATGTGAATGTGCACCACCAGTAGAAACAAAACCTAGCTGCGGGAGTTCTGTTGAACGGGTGTGTGGCATTTGAATCTCTCCTGAGTGGCTGCATAAGCACACAGCTTACAGAGAACGCTGCTCACAGACGTGGCCCCCGACTGAGAAGCAAGACAAGAGAGACATTCCCCTCAGTTCCCTCCAACTCCAGCCCCACTGCGGGAGGGGGAAGAGGTACAAGGCTCAGGGCTTACTCCCAGGGCTGGATTAATTCTTCTAGGGGTCTGGGACTAGTGGATTTTGTGGAGCACCTCCTAAGGCTTTGGGGTGGGGCTAAAAATGAGGGGTTCAGTGTGTTAGCTGCTGGAGAATGGGTGGGGGATGAGGGAGTGGGGTCTGGGTGTGGGGTGAGGGTGCAGCAGCAGGCTGGGGATGGGGGTGTAGGAATGGGGTAGGAAGAAGGGTGCTGGAGTGGGCGGTGGGGAAAGGGTGCAGGGTCTGGAAGGAAGAGAGGGTGCAGGAGTGGGCTGTGGGGAGATTCAGGGGCTGGGCAGGAAGAGGGATGCAGGAGCAGGGTTTGGGTTCTGGGAGGGCAGAGCATGGGGGCACCTATCTGATGCAGCTCCCAGTGGGGACACAAGTGTCTCAGTGCAACTCTGTACGCTACTAGGGTTGCCAGGTGTCCGGTTTTGAACCAGACAGTCCAGTATTTGAGCTTTCTGTTCAGGAAACAAATTGAGAAAATATAAATGTCCGGTATTTTCTAAATAAGATGTAATGTAGATTATGATGTAATGTAAGGTGTGTCCGGTATTTTTGTTGAAACCATCTGGCAACCCTACATGCTGCTGGGAAAGGCTCCCTGCAGGCCCCACCCCCATCACTCTCACAGCCAGTGGGAATGATGGGGGTGGTGCCTGCAGGCAGTAGTTACTTGCAGAGTCACTTCCTCCCCCTTGCCAGCAAAGCCTGTGGATCCAATCTGGCCTGCAGCTTGTTTTTATGGGGCGTAGAAGGCTTGGGGCTCACGTTGCCAGGTGTCCGGTATTGACGCCTCCTGTCGGGTAAAAAAAAATTTAGAAAATACTGGGCACCTAAAATGTCCAGTATTTTCTGTTTTTTTTCCTTGCCAGGAGGCGAAAATACCAGACACCTGGCAACGCTACAACACACTCAGCAACTGGGCCTGGCCCCTGTCCCCCGACACCTCCCACCCCCCCAATCCCCTGCTTACCTGGTTTTGCAGGGAAGTTGCGTTCTGGCTTGATCAAGAACACAAAATGGCCACCGGCAAAAAGCTTAAAGACTAAGGGGAAGCAATGCCTTCCCTGGGTCTTAGTGGTCAACTACTCCCCTGTTCCTATCCCTATTCTGACTCTGCACACACTGAAAGGGCCATGCTGTTTTATTTTTTAATTTTTTTTTTCAACAACTTTGGTCTCCCCCTTCCTCTCCAACATAATTTTTTCCCTGGTGGTTTTTTTTGGGGGAGCAGGGGGGTGTTCAGTATTTTTGGTTAAGCCATCTGGCAGCCATACTTGGGGCTCCCCTCCCCTCCACAGGAGCACGAGTCATGGCGTTCCATCTTTGGCTGGAGCACCAGTGCCTGTTTGCACAGCTGAGGAGGCGGGTGTCTGAGCCCCAAGCCTCAGTGCCGGATCAAGACAGGTGGTGGGCTGGATCAAGGAAGGTTCCCCTCCCCTGTAATAGGTGGAGCCAAATGTTTTCAGCTAATTCACATGTCTGTTCCCTGCTATGTCTTTTTAGTTTGTAATTTCTACAATAGTAGGAATGCCAAAGAGTGAGTTTTAAGAGTTTTGTTTTTCTGTACATAAAAATAATCCATTATGAATTTAAAAGCATACATTTTAAAGTGTGTGGTTTAGAAGTTCTGATCCCATTCAGATCCTGTCAAGTGGCTGTACTTTGAAACTGTGCAGGTTTTCTCAGGAGGACAATGATTTTAACTCTCCCTTTCTTCTCCAGAAGCACTGAAGCTGGAGATACGTGAAAGTCCTCAGGAAAATTTGATATATTTTATTTTAGTCATGGGAACAGAACACAGAAGGAGCAGATAAGATATGCTGGAGGGATGCTCTGCTATCTGGGAACAATGTTCCCTCTAATTTTTTTCCATCCATGTGCAGAATAAATTTGTGCACAAATGCATGTGCAAATGTGCACACCAACAGAATCACTAGCTGGGGGCACTCTGCTAATCAGGTGGGCAGCATTTGAATTTTTCCCGAGTGGCCGCACAAGCTCATAGCTTACAGGGAACATTGTCTGGCAGTGTATTCAATATATCTTTATGCTTTAAAAATGATTAGGACACTTTGACTAAAATATGCAGCTAAAGAGGATGACATAGTTCGTACGTAGGCTGTTCTTTCCTTTTCCGCAGCACCCTAGCTCTGCTGTAGAACAGGCAGAGGCAAATAGATGATCAGCTCTGGAGGGGTTCGATTCTATGATAACCTGTTGGTTTATGGATGTCTTTACAACAACATAGGGCTATAGTTTCTGTGCCTTCCTCATTTGTGTGTCCTAATGATGGGAATGACTGTATGGAACTTTTAGATTCTGTAGTGGCATATGGTTGATCCTTTTAAAAGTATAATCTCTAGTAAATTAAAATGGTCTCTGAGCTATTTATTTTACACTCAGGCAAAATGACAGAGCTCAGAATTTTTGAGGGCACTCTTTTAGATCTAATTGTTTTTATTCTCACAAACCAGTCAAGAGAGTAATTAGTAACATTTATGAACCATTTCTTCTAGGGCTCAAATATCTCATAGGCAGCACCAGTCAGATGTTAATCTCAGATAATTTTATTTTTATCACTTTCAGAGCTAAAAGAAGTTACAAACTCTGCTGGTTTCTCAGTGATGCTTGGAACTCACATGAGTTTCTCATGTATATACTGCCAGCAAATCTTTTAACCACAATGAATCATTGCTGTTTTTCTCTCTTTGAATCATTTGTGTATCAAAAGTCTATGATCTGGTAGAATTTCATGACAGAAATAGCTGAGGTGTATGGAATTTACATGATGCCATACCTTTGCAAGTTCTATGAAACTAATAGCTAAGGTTCATGAATGTTAGAGAAGTATTGTAGTTAGAAATTAGACAAATTGCATTTTACAATGTTTTGGAACTTCAGAAAGGTGTTCTCTACTGAGACTTACAATCAGAATGCCTAAAATTGATTGCATCTTTTGGGTATCTCATGCACGTTCGTGTTGGTTACATGCCCAAATGGGGCTCTTATGTTTAATAGGTACCTCATACAAGTTTCTCACAAAGTTTCTCACAAGTTTCGCACAAAAGGAGCTAGTTGCTGCTGAAGTTAAGGAACTTGTGATCATCACATGTCCTCAGAGTGAGACTTCTCTGTCTTAAACAAAACTCTTCAAACTTCTTTCAAAATCCTGCTTCTTGACCCCATTCTTGGTCAGGAAGGCCAACTGGATGTTCCAGGAGACACTGAAGGGTAGAGAGAATAGCTCTGGACATCTCTAGAGACATCTGGACATCTCTCCTCCCCGCTATCCAGGCACCTAATGGTAAATTGGGATCCTATTTTTTTTTTGTCCTATAAAAAGTGAGGATGGCATAAAATTTACTTGAGGTCTTCAGAACAATATATTATTTTAACTAATGCCCTTAATTTCCCATCTGCCCTTTTGAAATAAAAACTCTTCAAGTGACTGCTTATGTCCATTCTACATTGGGTGTGTGTGCTTGCCATGTACGTCAATGCAAGAAGTTTTTCCTTCAGCAGTACCTGTAGAGGAGCCGCTCTGTCAACCCTGGGAATGGCAACATCATGTTGTGGTACAAGAGTTGCTGCTCGCTCCCCCATTTTCAGTTCCTTCTTACTGCCAATGCTAGTTCAGTGGAACTGCTGTGCTTCAGCCAGTTTTTGATCTTGCTGCAAATGCAGTCTGTGCTGTGTATATAGTTTTCTCAGTAACTTCTTAGTATTAGCTAATTTTTCGTTTGTTAGTAGTGTCCCGGATGGGACTTAGCCTAGGGCATGCCCTTGTGCTCAGGCCTCAAACTGTGTCTGGAGTGCAAGCATCCCATGCCTGTTAGTGACCCGCCTGAGGTGTTTAGACAAAGGGCATGTTAGTGATTAGCATAGTCCCCGATGTTCCATAAGAGCAAGAGAAAGTAGGGAGGAAAGCCAGGACCCATGGTGGGCTGTTCAACACCAACTTTGGTGCCCCCAGTGTCTCGTGGACAACTGGATGATGCAGCGGCAACAGTCCCTCTGCAGTAAGGATGTTAAAGACTAGTCGACTATCTGATAAACATTTGTTTATCGGATAGTAATATTGACTAGTTGACTAGTCAATCCCCCTAAATGAGTCAGTTTTAAAGAGGCAGCAAAGGAGGGAGGGGGTGTGCGGTGCTGCCACTTTGAAACCGCAAGGCGGCAGCTGCACAGCTGATCCTGGGATCAGCTGTGCAGCAGGCTGCCTCTTTAAAATGCCGCCTCTGCGGAGATTCAAAGAGGCAGCCCTGGAACCCGGGGTCAGCTGGGAACTCCCGAGCTGACCCCGGGTTCCCCACGGCATTTCTCCAGGATCCGGGATCAGCTGGGGAGTCCCTGGCTGAGCCCGGGCTCCCTTGCCCCCTCCCCTGAGTTGCGCGGAGACGGCAGTTTCAAAGGGGCAGCAGCTTCCCCTTTGAAACTGTCACCTCCGCACGATTCAAAGGGGAGGCAGGGGAGCCCATAGCATGGAGTCTGGGATCAGCGGGGGAGTGAGAGTGCAGAAATGGCTTTGAAATGCAGAAGAGTCCCTGCTGGGGACTCTTGTGCATTTCAAAGCAGGCACCCACGTGCAGCCCGGAGTCCGCGTGCAGCCTCGAGTCAGCGGGAGTTCCACATTCCTTCACATTCCAACAGGGGCCCTTGTACATTTCAAAGGAGGAATGCGGAAGTGCCTATCCATTGACTAGTCAATTAATTGCATTTTAACATTCTTACTCTGCAGCAGGCAGTCAGGGTGAGTGGAAGGTCAGCCACCTTTGGACTCCTCTACCTCATCGCCAAATGAGTGAAAGTGGCTTCTTCTCCGGACGTGCCCCTGGATGACACAAGAGGCCCACTAGGACCTCCTGAGATGGGTGGCTAATAGCTTGGTCCTCCAAGCCAAGGAGGTGCAGAAGACCTCAGATTCACTGCTGGAAGTCCCAGGACAAGTGGGCCCCATTAGGGTGGTGACCATCTCGTGTAGGGATAAGGCCAAGATTGCCAAGACTCTGTGGCAAATCCCTTCCTCCATCCTGCCTATAGCCAAGAGGTGAGAATGGAAATATTTCATCCTAGCAGGGAACAACGATTACTTGTATACCCACCCGCCACCCAACCACCTTGTGGTGGAGTCAGTCAACCATAGGGAGTGTCAGGCCAGACAGCACTCACCCTCCTCCAAGAATAAAGACTCTAAACGCCTAGACTTGTTTGGCAAGAAACTTTGTCAGCCAGCTTTCAGCTGAAGGTGGCAAATCACCATGTGTTGTTCGCCTGATACAAGGTCAACATCTGGCAGGTGTTGACCAAGTTTGAGTCCTCCTTGCCAGATGGGCCTCAAAGGGAGTTTAAAGCTCTGGTGAAAGAGAGGTCTTCAGTGGCCCTGGTTGCGCTGCAGGTGGCATCAGATGTGGCGGACTTGGCAGCTCATTCCATGGCATTTGCCATCTCCATGTGATGAGCAGCATAGCTCCTCTCAGGCCAGTTTCTAGAGGCGCAGAACTCCATCCAGGACCTCCCCTTCGATATGAGTACCCTGTTTGCAGAACAGATGGACACTAAGTTGCATGGACTTAAGGATTCCTATACAATGCTGAAAACTCTGGGCTTATACATCCTGGGGACTGAGAGGAAGAAATTTAAACCCCAGACCTCTCAACCGAAGGGCCATCCATGACAGGATTTGGCTCACTCCTACCTGAAGTTCTCCAAAAGAAAGTCGGGCCGCCATTCTCAGTCTGGCCAGCAGTTGGCAAGCCAGATTAAACTGCAGGATAAGTGCTCCTTTTGAGGGTGCACCCAAAGATGGTATACCAGATTCGGAAGTTCCTGCTCATCTGTTTTCCTTGAGACTTGGCCCTTTCCTCCTGACATGGAGGGACATTACATTGGACCATTGGGTCCTAGCCACTATCCATTATGGCTACACCCTCTTACTACCCTCCATGCCACCTTCCTATGACCTGTATTGGACTTGTGCGGCCTCAACAAGTTTCTGGTCCGCCTCAAGCTTCGTATGGTCTCTCTGGACTGGTATGCCACCCTCGATCTCAAGGATATGTACTTTCACATTGTGATCTTCGAAGGCCACAAACACTTCCTGATGCTTGTAGTGGGAAAGAACCACTACAGATTGGACCTCCAAAAACTGGGACTCCCTTTTCCAGCTAGACCATGGATATTCCTGGACCAGGGAGTCCTGGCTGGGAGACTCAGTGGCAAGAGGCCCGGTGGCTCAGAGCCCATCGGTGCTGGGGCTGGGACCAGGACTGGAGCCCTGGTAGCACAGCCAGGGCCGCCATAGCCTAGTAGAGGGGCCAGGGATGTGGCAGCCCTGGTAATGGGGTCGGGGCCATGGGTGCGGCAGCGGTGGCAGCCCCTGTAGCGGGGCCGGGAACACTGCAGTCGCGGTAGTGGAGGTAGGGCTGGGGACATGGTAGCAGGGCCAGGGACGTGGCAACTCGTCAGGGGTGGTGGCTATGGTCAGCACCGAGGAGTAGAGGCAGGCTGGTGGGTCAGTAGCAGGAGACCTCCCCTGGTTCAAGGGTGGTCAGATCCTGAGAGTGCTGGATCAGAGAGGTCCAACCTGTACCAATTTGCTGCCCTGCCTTTCAGCCTGTCCACGGCCTCCAGGGTTTTCGCCAAGTGCATGTCGGTGGTAGCAGCATACCTAAAGCATCAAGGAGTACGAGTATATCCTTTCCTGACCGATTGCCTAGTCAAAGGTCCATCAAGTCTCAAGGTCCAACAAGACATAGGTCTCCTTCTGGACACGTGTTGCTGGCTTGGTCTATTGATAAATGAAAAGAAGTCACTATTAGTGCCAACACAGAAGATGGAGTTCACAGGGGTGATCCTGGACTCTCCCCAGGCCAGGGCATCACTCCCTCAAGAGAGGTTCGAGGCCTTGTTGACCCTACTGCAGCAGCTCGCCAGTGCACCCATGACCACTGTGAGGGTGTGTCTGCAGGTCCTGGGACACATGGTTAGGGTGTCGTGACCCTGTCCAGGTTCAGGAAGAGGCCCCTTCAACTGTGGCTAGTGTCGGTGTGTGCACCAGCCAACCACTTTCTCGAAAGAATGGTCATGATCCTACTTCATGTCTTGAGGGCCCTAGAGTGGTGGGCAAAGACAGAGCATGTCATGTCCAGCATCCCATTCCATCCTCATTTGAGGGAGCTAGTAGCTGACACTTCGGACTGCAGTTAAGGGGCCCACGTGAGCATGCTTTGAACTCATGGGTGTGGTCTATACAGGAGAGATTGCTCCACATAAATATAAAAGAGCTCAGGGTGATCAGAAATGCGTGCAGGTTTTTTCTTCCTCAGCTTGTGGGCAGAGTGGTGCATATCCTCAGTGACAACACCACCACCATGTACCACTTAAACAGACAAGGGGGGCCTGATCCCCAGAGCTCTGCAGAGAAGCAGTGAGGCTCTAAGAGTTCTATATTCTTCACATTGTGTTAGAGGTGCATCACCTTCCAGGGATATGTAACGCGATCGCGGATCATCTCAGCAGAGAGTTCTCTTCTCAACAGAGAAGTAGGCTCTTCATTCCAAGGTGACCGCCTGCCTCTTCCGTGATTGGGGCTCGCTCTCAGTGGACCTCTTCAAGAAGAAGGAGAATGCAAAATCCAGCTGATTTTGCTCTTGGTTCAGTCTTGAGCAGGGTTCCCTTCCAGATGCATTTCTTTTCTGGTGGTCAGAGGGCCTTCTCTGCACCTTCCCTCTGCTTCTCCTCATCAACAAAGTCTTGCAGAAGGTCAAGAGGGACAAGGAGACAATGATTCTCATGGCACTGGCCTAGTCTCACTAGCAGTGATTTGGAGCACTCGTAAACCTGGTACCCTGTGCGCCCAAATGGCTCCCCTAAGGCTAGACTTGCTATCTCAGGACAACGAATGTCTCTTGCATCTGAACCTCAGCTCTCTGCACCTGACGGTATGGTTCATCCATGGTTGAACCCCCCAGGAGCAGGCGTGTTTGGATGAGGTTCAGAGGGTTCTCCTTGAGAGTCGAAAATCCTTGACATGGTCTGCATAGTTGCCAAGTGGACTCGATTCTCAGTGTGGGTGCAGCAGTGATAGGTTGTCCTGTCTGAGGCTACCTGCTCCATCTGAAGCAGCATAGGCTTACTCTGGCCACCATTAGAGTCCACCTTGTGGCCATTTCTGCATTTCACCCACCCCTCCAAGGCCACTCTGTCTTCTCCCACAATGTCACATTCTTGTTCCTGAGGGGTCTGGAACGACACTACCCCCAGGCCTCCTCCCACAGTGGGACTTAAACTTGGTCTTGGTGCAGCTCATGGGACTGCCATTTGAGTCTCTGGCCATGTGCCCTGTGTCGTTGCTTTCTTTCACGCTAGCCTTCCTGATTGCGATCACATGGGCTAGAAGGGTGTCTGAGCTACAAGCCTTGACATCAGAACCTCTCTGTACTCAGGTCTTCAAGGACAAGGTCCATTTGTGGCCTCATCCAGCCTTCCTTCCTAAGGTAGTCTCTGCCTTCCATGAGGAACAGGACATTTTTTTGTCGGTCTTTCATCCCAAACCTCATGCGACCAATGAGGAGAGACATCTCCACACGTTGGACATTCAGAGAGCATTGGCCTTTTACCTGGAAAGGACGAGGCTTTTCCACAAGTCCACTCGGCTATTTCCTGATTGCCTCCCAGACGCTCTCAAAGTGGATCACTTCCTGCATCCGTATGTGCTACGAGTTGGCAGGGGCCTAGCTGCTTTCAGTCACCTACGTTGAGTGGACATGAGCAACACATCTGAAAGAATGCCAGTTATAGAACAGGTAACTGTCTTTTTTTTTTTAAGTTCCATGGATGATGATAATATTTATTGTAATATTTATTTAAAATATTTGTATTTAACTTTTCACAGTTGCAGGAAATTATGGGAGCATTAAACAATAAATAAGAATAGTGGACACTGAAACTCAAAAGGTTAAACTCTTTAACCGTTAAAAATACAAATTGTCAATATTATGTGTTAAAACATACAGAGTAAGTATTCTTAAATCAAACTGTAGTAAGTTCTCAAGAAGCATTTTTCATATTTTACCTAACTTATTTTTTTTCATGAATGGAAATATTTGTATCAGTGTAAACCTCTGTCAGGTGGAGCCATTTTCAATATCTAGGGATTCCTCTCCATCCATCCCCCACACAAATGGCTCAAACCCCCACCCAGAAACCTGGGAAATTTATACAACGCCTTGGGCGCCTCTGAGAGGCAATGATTCCCCACTCTCAACCACAGAATCTGAGTGTAGAAAAGAGACTTTTAATAAATGGAATTGAAGTAATTTGGCATTAATTTGGGAAAACACCACAAACAGAGTTCATAAACAAAAACCATGAATAAATGTCCCACCCCAAGTAGGTTGGGTAATGTCCTTTCCATTTCAGGTTCTTAAGTCCAGCAATCTAAATGCCCCTTTCACATGCCCAGCCTTTCTCTGCACCCAAATCACAGTTGCTGGCCTTGGTCAGAGCAGACCCAGAGTTTAGAGGTGCATCCACAGAGTTCACCTCCTCTCCTGAGTGGGGGGAGGTAAAGAAGCCTCTTACTCTGCTGGTCACTTGCCATCCACCTGCTTGCTGCTCTCTGCCACTGACCTGCTCGCTATTTGTCTGACCTCTCTGCCATCTCCTTGCTGGATGCTGATGCCTTTCACCACTACCCTGCTGGCCAATTGTCATGAAACCACTGCTCTTCTGGTTGCTCATCATATCTCTCCGCTGTCATCCTGCTGGCTCTGTCACCAACTGTTGCCATCCACTTCTTGGCTGTGACTTCTATCCATCAGTCTTAAAGTGATTTCAGCTCCCAGTGATTTCAACTTTCAGCAATCAGGGTAGAAGAAACATAACTTCAATACAATTAATATAAGAAAAGACGCACCTAATTATCAGAGAGAGGTGTGTGTGTGTGAGAGAGAGAGAGAACAGGTCAAACCAGTCCATGTAGGGGAAGCCAGATAACCTGACCAGCATAACCTTCTCTCACCCCTCTCTTCTCAGAAACCTCTGAAAGTCGAGCCCCTGCATTTGCAAGATTCTTTCTGCTGTCAGCCCTTACCTTTGGAACAATTTAGCACAATTCTACTTTTCTGTATTCCCACAAAATTACAAACATTGGCAACCGTATTTTCGCTGTTCCTGCATTTAATACAAACATAGCAGGTGTTGGGTCACAAATTAAGTTGATTACAATGTGCAAAATACCACTCCATCTGCTGAATATCTAACAAATCTAGCAAAGCAGGAGCAAAATGTATTTACATAGACACACCCAGACTTTCTCTCCTATTCCACCTAGCTGTAATGGAAGCATTCCTTTAGATCCTGTTTGCATTTGTGTGTGTGTGGTGAAATTGATGTTTGGAGATGTTCACTGATAAAATCTAATCCTCTGGAGCTTAACTATATGCCTCCTTGATTTTCCTGAAAATAAGCCATGCTTGCTTTCAGGGATTTTTAAAGTGGTGCCAAAATTCCATTATATAACAGCTGCATCTCTTTCATGTAGTCAATAACCTAGGTTTGCTATCCATAATTTTTAATGTGAATAAGATGGAGGCAGAATATTCAGTGGTGATATAGCTGTGTCCGTCCCAGGATATTAGAGACACAAGATGGGTGAGGTCATGTCTTTTATTGGACAAACTTCTGATGGTGAAAAAGACAAGCTTTCTAACTATTCACATCTCTTCTTCAGCTAAATACAAGGTCAAACAGATTAGCATAAGTAGTTAGCTCACATTCTAAAGGACCATTCAAGGTGAAGTGGTCTGTTAATATCACTGGAGTCCTAGGACTAAAAGAGGGGTTGTGGGTTACCGATTGTTGTAATAAGCCAGGGACAGTCATGCATTAGTTGAGCACTTTCTATCACTGGTGAACAAAATCTGATTGCTTTTTGTATGATGCAGTTCAATGATCCTGCAGAAATATCCTCCAGATCTAAGCACATTGTTTTTTCTTATTTTAGTCACTCTATTTCCTTGAAAATTAAGGTAATTATAGTCCTGTCAGTATGCCATTGATCCTGGGCAAGCTAATGGAGCAGCTGAAATGGGACTCAGTTAATAAAGAATTAAGAGGATAATATAATTAATGTCAATAAGAATGGTTTTAAGGAAAAGATCCTTTCAAACTAATTTAATTTGTTTTTATGAGATAAATTTGATTGATAAATGTAATAGTATTCATGTAATATATTTAGATTTCTGAAAGGCAATTGACTTGATACCACACAATATTTTGCTGAAAAAAACTAAAAAGATATAAAACAGGACTACTCAACTTTGGAAGCCCCGGGGGCCACGATACTCTCAGCACATGCCGAGGGCCGCAACTTAAGTGTGGTTGCATATACATGCAAATATATACGCAAATAGCTTCTTTCACACCAACAGGCATGAATACAAAGATTAAGGCAAGACTACACAACACATAGGCCCCATTTAAGTCAGTTCTTCTGATATTAATAAAATGCAGTGTTTACCCGATTTCCACCCATATGACAGCACTTTTAATGAGCAATGACAGTCCAGGAATTTAACTACTAAAATGCATATGAACAGAAGACCATTATATTGACTAGTTTTTTGTTTTGGCTCCCACCAATGGGCTGCATATTGAGTAGCCCTGATATAAAATCAATAAGGGATGTAAGCGACACCCTGATATAAAATCAGCAAGGGATGTAACTGACAAGTCGAGTCACTACTCAACTACTTGCTCTCCCCCCCCCCACCTCTGTATCAGAGGCAGCAGGGAGGGAGCAGGAGCCAGCGCTGGGGAGAGCTGGCTTAAAAGCTAGTTCCCCAGCACCATCTCTGCAGAGGGGAGCAGGAAAGGCAGAGGCGAAGGAGTCCCAGAGCCAGCGTGAGCCCAGACTGCTGAGTCCCGGGTCACATAGCCCTCAGGAGATAACCCAGCTGCAGCTCTGCAGTTTAACTGTAGTAGGAGCCAGGCTGCCTGCACACCTAGCTCCTACATTTAAACTGCAGAGCCACAGAGAAGGTAGCGAGTGCCCCTCCTTATCAACTAATTGAGTAGTCGATGGAAATTCCTGGCAATTTTTAAAACAATTTTCTTTAAGATACGCACATTGGTCTGCGTTAGGTCAGATTAGATTATCACAGTGGTTCCTTCTGGCCTTGGGATCTATGCATTGTATCATCTGCTATAGAACTTCAGTACATTTTTATACAGTGGAAATATCCCTTGCCATAGTCACCAGTAGTTGAGGAGGATGTTGTAGTTGGGTGGTGGTAATATCAACAATATACCAAAACTGTTGCCTGCAATACTTATTGTAGTGCCTTGAAGTAACATGGAGGGGTGATTCCTGAAAGCAAGGTATAAAGAGAAAATCTTTGACAATATCTTGGTTAAAAAATTCTCATATTTTTCATTTCTCTCAACCAGATGTGCCAGCATTAGCTTTTGGGCTTTCCGTTGTTCCAGGCTTTCAGGGGAGAGAAGGAGAAAGTTCATAATACAATCAGTTCTAAATTATTTCAAAGTGGATAAAAGATAATAGAACAAGATAGGGGGTGTAATTGATTAACTGATTAACCAGTAAGCAAAAGCTTATAGGTTAATGCTGTAGACTACACACATACTCCCCTCCCGCCACCAGTAAATTTTTTAGCAGCCTGGCTAGCAGCGCTGCTCAGTCCTGACTTGCACCTGGTCTGGGACCTACCCCAGCTGCAGCTCTTCATTTAAAATATATTAGGAGCCACGCAAGCAGGCAGCCTGGTTCAGTTCCAGCTCATGCTGGGTCTGGGAGCTCAGACCCCCCCTTCCCCAGACAGGGACTGCTGCCACCCCGCACTGCTGCCCCTGTATCAGAGGCAGCAGCATGGGGCGACAGATAGCCAGCCCACGAGGGAAGTTTTTAAACTGGCTCCCCTCATGGACTAGCTCCTGCCTGGCACCCCATGCTGCTGCCTCTGATACAGAGGCAGCAGTGCGGAGTGGCCGGGGGCTCCTCAGGAGTGGGGCTGCTGGCCCTACTCTCAGGGGCTATAGAATATTTGAGTAATCGATAAGAATTCATGAGGTTAATCGACTATTCAATTAACCGATATTTAATATCCCTAGAACAAGAGCAATCTAGTATAATAAGACCTCTGCACGAATATTAATCAGAACACTGGTATATAGTTATTAGAATGTATGTATGTTCTAATGCACATGTGACACTAACATTTCATTGTTGCATTTGCCCCTTCACTTTCTTGAAAATAATCTTTTTTCCTTAAATATATTAGAGCATGAAGCCCTTTGAGATCTACTGATGAAAAAGTATGTGTTGTGTTGTTACTGCCGTGATCCTTATTTTCCCCAAAAGTCTGAATTTCAAAATTACCATCAGCAACAAGTTATTAGGTAGAGAGTACTTGAAAAACTGAAGTAAGAGCTTAATTCTAAGCACATAACAGTTACAGAGCCTCTAGTTGTGAAACCATTATCAGCACTGATAGGGCAATGTAATCAAGGTTATAGTTGTTAACAGAGCTATGAAATTGTTCATGGTTGGCTGTCTTATTAACTTACATATGTTAATTGCTGGGAGTGAAAGTGCTGCTTTCATTTCTAGGAAGACTCAAACCTTTGTTATTGAAGGACATTTCACAGCATTAAGAGTTAGAAGTCCAGAGTTGCAGGAGATTTCAGAAAGAATTAATTTAAAAAATTTTAATTCAGTTTCTCTTTGAGTCTTGTTGAACAGTTTTTTGTAATTTCTTCTGCCTTTCTAGGCACACAGACAAATGGCCTGGACTTTCAGAAGCAGCCTGTGCCTGTTGGAGGGGCAATCTCTACAGCCCAGGCTCAGGCCTTCCTTGGACACCTTCATCAGGTAAAACCAAGACACATTTTAAACTGGAAGAGGTTTGGGAAAGAAATGGATGGGGGGAAAAAAATTTCTGTATAGCTCACAGCTGAATCCATGAATAGTGCAAGGGAGTACTGTCATCCTGAGTAGATGTGAGATTTTGTTCCCTGCCTGCTAAATATTGGAGGCCAGTCATGATTTATTTTACTGATTTGTAGCGCACACATCAAATAAGATGAGAATTATTATTTGGAAATAGCTCTTTTGGGGACTTCTAGATAACAGGTGCCACTACAGAGCCATACTTCAGCTTAGAGTATCTATAATTAAAACACCATCTGCCTTTCATAGGTCTTTCAAAAATTTCAATCTGAACAAACGAGTAGCATTCAATATTCACTCCTTTCTGGGAAGGTGTCTGTTAGAATCAGAGGTGTACAAAGACGAGGCCAGACTTTGTGTCTTCTCAAAAGAATTATATTTGCCCAGTAATTGCCCCAACATGAACCTGAAACTTGTTGATACCTAGCTAAAGAAAAGAGATATGGTAGTCCTCCTGTCCCTTCCCATGCTCAGAGAAAGCTTAAAATGATGGAACTAGACAAACATGTTTCTACAAATTTTTGAGAGATTTTTTAGGAAGATTTATTTCATGGAGGAGTTTGCCATAGAATATTCAACCCCTTCTATTTCCCTTAACCGCTTCTCTGCAGCTACTGTTATGGAGTCAAAGCTATACTTTAGAGATAGGGTGAAGGGAAATAGAGTATTTTTGTGTGTGTGTGTGTGTGTGTGTGTGTGTGTGTGTGTCTGATCACATGTAGGGTCTGAGAACAGATGTCCTAAAATTTCTTTCCATTCTCTGGCACCAAGTTTAAACTTAAAATTTATTAGCGCTAATTGGCTGACCTTAAGTGTTTAGGGTCGGATGTTACACAGTCATTATGGTATAATTGAGGTACTCAGGCTTTTATGCTCAATGATGAGCACAGAGCTGCCATATTATTGTACTGAGCATTCAGTACTTTTTTGTCACAATTATGATTTTCCAGAGGATGGAGAATTTCCTAGGACCTGTGGCATAACAGTGTGAATGTTTTAGTACACTGAACCACAAGGCTGTTTGAGAATGCCTTTCTTATACAGTTTGCTCAGTACCCTGAATGTGGGTGTCAATATAGTATGCATATTAGCAGCTCTGTAGGTCTTTTGTGTTTTGTTACAGCTTGTTTTAATGTTCATTTTTCATGTGAACTTACCTGAAATCATTAATCAGTAAATTATTTTGTCACTTACCTGGAAATGATTTTTAAAACGTTGCCAGGATCATAGCTTTATATGTTACAATGTGTGCTTCATTTCTTGACTCTCTAGTACCAAGCTACCTTTAGATGCATCTGGCCATGGCTAGTGTCAGACTGGCTAATAGTTCATATATAAGGTGGTAGTCTCTTCCAGTGTAGGAATTCTTAGTTATGATGGCTATGTTTACTCTTAAGGTGGAGTCCTCTACTCCTGGTCAATGCAAAATACAATACAAGGTGCCATTCAGCAGCAGTCTTATAAAATACTCCAATAAGAAAGTGTGTGCCTAGGGTGGGGACAGGAAGAGAACAACAAAATTTATGTTCAGGTGTGTGCTAGCTGCACTTAAGACCCCTGCATTTGTATGGTCACCTTTTAGAGCTGCGAGAGGTAAAAATAATTACCCAGATATTTCTGTAGGACAGCTGTTTATGATTGTGCTATTTTTCTCTAATGTTGAAATTTTGAAACACCACAGGCAAGGTAAATTAAACTAAATTGCAACAATCCGAGGGCTTTTCTAGTGATGAACTATATAGAACAACAGGAAAGGAAATATCTCTATATATGTTTGAGTGCATTTGTCAAGAACTCCTCCTACACAATAAGAGCGAGGGCCACCAAATTTGGTATGTAGCTTCCTCTTCTCCTAACTTAAAGCAAAATCAGGGTTTAGTTGTGCCAGGACAACGGGAAGCCCCAGGAAAAGGACTATTTTCCATAACATGGAAAAGGAGGGGCTGCTGTTTGGAAGGACATCGTATGAGAGTGGCCACTGGGGACAGACAGCAAACCCGCAGGAGAGAGCTAAATGTGAAGTGGCCAACTGGGCTTGGGGCTCTGCCATCTTGCCTGCCATCACACCAGTAAGTAGCCCCTCTGCCCCAAAGCCTTGCACCCCTCCGTACCCTTGGCCAGAAGAGGGGGCTGGAGGCAGAGAAAAGGCCCATGCCAGATGGGACCCTCTGTCCTGAACCCCTTGTCATCCCTCATTCTCTCTCTGTTTCCTACATTTCTCCACCCCCATCACCAAGGCCATGCCCTGACTCCTGCACTACCAGACCCTGGCTATTTGTTTTTCTTGTTCTCATGTGTTTCTTGGTTCCCAGTAGAACAGTGGTTTTCAAGCATTAAATATTCCACAGGTTATAATCCTGCCCCTTGGAAGAATTCACAGTCATGTAACATTTTTCCTTCGTAGTAGAATTGTTGGTGGTAACATGAAGAGGGTCATTAAAGCTGGATACAGTGTATGAACATATAATTTATGTGGTAACCGAGAAGAGATCCTTTTCCTGTTAGTAATAGTTTTGTTCCTATCTTGCTCCTTTAAAATCCCAAGTTCTGGAATGTTGCTTTAATTTAATTTTCCTGCCTCTCTGTCCCCCCCTGGATTCCACATGCTTTTTTTGGGTGTATTGGACCCAGGTCATCAATCACAAAATTTGAGTTTGAGTACACTTCAGTCAATGCTACCCTTGTTAAGGGTATCATGTCCTCTATAGGTAAATTCTTTTTGAAGTGCTTGGGTGACGGACTAGTCTGTGAGGGCAGTTTTTATGTGGTGTACGAGGTTCCTGATGCATGTGTGAATTTCCCATTGTGTAATATAAGGAAGGTGGTGAATGCATGTGTCTTTGGAGTAATGCCTGTTCTGAAGTTAGGAAGATGATTAAATGGTTTTTGTTTAAAAAACCAAGAGATTTCTTCATAAAATTGTATTTCCCAAAGAATACTCCCCCACCCCAAAAATTCTCCATTCATAGTCAGATTCATATCAGCACCCAGAGGTCCTCAGCTGACAGAATCTTTTCTCATTAAGCAGTGGACAGATAACACTGTGCAAAGTCCATATGGACTTATGTTTAATATTTCTCAGCACTGCCCCTGCTTTCAGATACTGCAGAATGTTTGGGGGAGGGTCCGTGTTTTATCTTTCAAATTTTTATATGACTGTTACTTCACTTCATCTCAGTTCTTTGCACTGTGTTGTAGGTCCAGCTTGCTGGAACAAGTTTACAGGCTGCTGCTCAGTCCTTAAATGTACAGGTAAGGACTGCCCTCCTTCTCCATCAAGTATCTGTTCCATTAAAAAAAACAACAGCAACAAATGGTCTGGTAGCAGCACTTTATAGACTAACAAAACATGTCGATGGTATCATGAGCTTTCATGATACCATCTACATGTTTTGTTAGTCTATAAAGTGCTACCAGACCATGTGTTGTTTTTTTCTGTACGGACTAACTCGGCTACCCCCTGAAGCTTCTGTTCCATTAAAGATAGTTTTCAGGCTGTGAGCTGTCATATTCTGATTATGTTTGTTTAGATTTGTAAATGTAAAGAGAGGTTGAATAGTAATGGTTTTACAGCTTCAGACCAGATGGGTGATGGTCAGCAGTAGGAACTGGTTTAATGCTTGGTGCTCATAATTTTGTGCCAGAGATTAGTGAACTGTTGCAGTTGTCATACTGCATTTAAAACCTCCAATAATTTTACATGTTCCTTTATTACAGCCTTGTTTTAACCATAGATTACTTTGCAAAGTGTTTTTGGAAGTTGAACATAAGGGGCTGATGTAGCATTGATTTTTTTTAAGTTTGCTGGTGTGGATCAACTTGAGTTTTCTGCAGCATCAAGCAAATTATACTTAGTAAATTAAAAACAGGTTGGGCTACCTGCTCTTCATTGAACTACATGGCCTAGGAAAACATTGAAACTTTATGTGAATGCAGTATACTCCATAGCATTTCAATCAACCTAATGCTTCCTTTCAATACAATATTCAAGCAATATGCCGAAAGGGGAAAGGGATATAGTTTTGTTGAAAACTGGTTTCAATATTTCTGTGAATTAAAGAACTGGGATAGTGCATTCCATGAAGCTAAATAGGACATGGACTCAGTTACATGTGATGATGCTTCAGAAAGAATGGGGAGATATAGTGATCTTTCTTTTAAAAAGGAAGGAGGCAGAAAATTGTCTTGGTTGCCATGGTAAACTTCCATCCCTGAGAGAGATGTTGGCAAACAGGCTGTATCACTTGTGCAGAATGTTTACAGTCCTATGCTGTAATTATCTCTCAATGACTGGCAGAATTAATCAGAGGCTTTATGTTAATTAGCCTGCTCTGCAGTCCCCAAAACAGGTGGTGGAAAATATGCAAATCTATGCAGAATTTTAATGCTCTGCATAACCAGTTTTAATTACCATAAAACCCTCTCTTTCCTCTTCAGACACTCTTGCATTTCCTCCCTGATGGCTGCAGTATTTTCTTCTGCATTTTTTTTGGGGGGGAAGCAGATTAAGTAAAACACTGCACAACTTTATAAATGCAATTTTTTATTTTAAAACACTCTGTGTAGGTCTTTTTGCTAGATTTAGTGAAGTATATTAAGGGCATTTCAAATCAGTTCCCTGTTTAGCTAGCATTTTGTTGACTTGAGGTCCTTAATGCAGATGCATGAAAAAAAACCCACTCCATTGTTCTGGATTTTAATCCATGAATAATTTTAAGTGCTTTATGGTGGGCAGATACTTTTTAATCACAGAGAAAAAAATAACATCAACTTCAGTGAAGGTGCAGCAAACAAAGCAAGATCTGACAATATTTTAGGTAGAAAAAGAACTAGGTGTTTTGTTTTGGTTTAACCCTAAGCTATATTACCTACACATGTTTGAGTAGTCATAGTTGAGACAGAGGGCACAAAGAGACATTTCTTAAATCCACTTTTAAAATAAACCCAAGGGCTTTTTGTATGCAGATGAGATATTTGATGTAGTGTAGAGATGATAGTGTACATATTAACATCTGTTTTACACTATAAAGAGTTATATTTTTTTCCTAGTCTAAATCTAATGAAGAATCTGGGGACTCCCAGCAGCCAAGCCAGCCTTCCCAGCAGCCTTCAGTGCAGGCGGCCATACCCCAGACCCAGCTCATGCTGGCCGGAGGACAGATCACCGGGGTAAGGTTTACCCAAGAGAATTGTTAGTAAACCTCCTCTCTGACAGTACTGCCATCATTCACCGTCCAATTAGAATTACCCACAAAATAGATAGTAGAGTGGCTGTCCAGGGTTACTGTCATTTCATAATAGAGGAAGTTTTACACAAATGGTGAGGAGAGTGAGATCATTTCATACAAAAAGCAGTCTGCTTGTCAGTAGTTCTTAGCGCCTGGTGGTGGTTGTAGATATTTTTATTACAATATTATAATTTCTTGGTTCCTGTTCTTTTTCTCCTCCTTGTCAAACATAGGGTTTTCATTTCATTGCTAGGTTATTAGCCCGTTGTAGAAGTCATTGATATCAAAGTTAACATTTTGACTTCACTGCAGAACCATACAGAAGTATGAGAGGAAAACACCACATCAAAATGTGTAGCAAAAGTGATGGGAACTTTATTACAATTTATAGTCCCTAATTTTTTAAACATTTTGCGAAAGGTATGCTAAAGTTTATGTTCTCTGAGCACCTCTATCTTTAGATCTCATCAACCTTTTTGCCTATGCCCAACAGAATTCAGCCCTCTCCATTCAACCTGACAGTCTTTTGTTTGTTTATTTTAAGTAGCAAAGTTTTGGAGGTTTGGAAGATTGTTTATTTTTAAAGGGCAATTGTACTTGTGATTTTGTAGAACCCCCATACGTGTTTAAAATGAATTTAAAACACATTTGAAAGTGGATTAGTTTGGTTGGAGAAGCTATTTCCATTTCATCAGCTCTGCAGATTGAGCATTTTGCCCATGAATGGGGAATTAGGTTATCTTGTCAGTGCATTGGGTCTATGATTTTAAATGATCATCACCTGCAAACTTGAATGGCATCATGTCTAATTCAGTCATTTTTGCTGTGGAATCCTCAAAGTAGGATAGCTGTGTAGATTATCAAGGCCTACATGTAATGGATTTTGTTTAATTTAATTTGTATTTTGTTATTTTAAAGTACATTCATTTTCAACAAATTACGTGGTAGAAGAAACATATTAAAACCTATTCTAAATTAATCATTTTTGTTTTCTCTGGTGAATGTCTGTGGCACTGAGACATCAAAAACTCCAGGTTTATATAGATGGAGATTGTATTAAATGTGGACATTCTGATTCATTTACATGTAGAGGAGAGACTGTTGCCACCTGTTTCATAGAGATAATGTGTGTTTGGAAGAGGGAAGGCATGTAAACTTGCCAACCCTATTCTGTTAAAAGGAAAAAGGCAGATGGGAGAAGAGACTAGGAGTAAAACAAATGGAGCTCATGTTCTTCACTTATATCTTAGGGCATAATGGAAATGATGGAACATGGCAGGGATTCATGCTAATGTGAGGCAGCTGGGGTGTTATCAGTTCATTCAGTAGCCACAGCTAGCACTCCTGCTTTTCTTTCATCTGGCTAATCGCTTGCTGTTCTTATGGGTGTACGTTTCCTTTCAAATCCTGTCAGGGCTGATTTTTTTCTTTTTGCTTGCTAGTTAATTACCTTTTTGCATGAACCTTGGAGTACTGCTGTGGAGAAGCTTATGTGATTCCTTAGGTTCTGATGGCAACATAACACTTAAAATATAAATGCTTCTACCAAAATTGTGCTGTAGGTTGATTGCTATGTTATGTTGAGTAGCCAGCTGCCCTTATATAAGGTGCTTAGGTTGGCTAATGTCCATTGCCTTGTAGTCTGCAACGGGAACGGTTCTTTCTGTTGTTAATAACTATTGTAATTGTTTCTAGCTCACGTTGACACCAGCCCAGCAGCAGTTGTTATTACAACAAGCACAGGCACAGTTGCTGGCAGCTGCAGTGCAGCATTCAGCCAATCAGCAGCACAATGCTGCAGGCGCTACCATCTCGGCCTCCGCTGCGACACCGATGACGCAGATTCCTCTTTCTCAGCCAATACAGATTGCACAGGTGAGCACTGGCGTTTGAGTGAGTTGAGGGTATGAGATTTAACCTGAAAAACACCATCTACTTGTTCAAGTGGCCTCTCTATATTTTCACTTGTGGGATCAATGCACCTGTGCCATAGGCTTCCAGAATTTTCAGTTGAGCAGAGTCCACTGGGATCACTCATTCCTCCTTTCTCACCCCTTCATGGAAGCCTTCAGGGAGTCTAAAAACATGTGATCCCAGCTACCCCTCAGTTTTACTCACTGTTGGTGATGTCACAGACATGTCTCTGGTGATTTTCCATTTCTTACTTTTTGGGGGTATTTCTATTTGTAATTAGTTAGCTTTTCTTAAGAAAGAGGGGAGTGAAAGATGATGTCCATATAGAATGGGAATTGTAGGACCAATAGGATCAGGAGGGTGGCCTTGTATCCCTACTGACCTAGAAAGCTCTTTGTGCAAAGTCAACTATGTACCTGACTTAGGCAATTGGACTTTGGATACCCACTTCTCACACGGGCTGTGTGCTTGATGCAAATGGCATTAAGGTTCCTGGCTCTGTCCTGGTGCATCAGGTCCAGCTGAGATCCAATACCATTTGTTACTGAAGAACTACTTGCCAAAGTGGTTCAGGTGCCTGGATCCACCCAGGTTGAAATCTTGTACTGAGGGTCTAGCACCCTTACTTTGGATAAGGAGTTCTTCAGAGAACTCAGCAGGAGTGCCCAGCAGGAGTAACCGTGAAGTCCTTGGATCTGTCCAGGTTAACCTTGTCCACTGTAGAGGACCTGGAACCATTGATTCTTAACATGTGCAGCATAGCTGTCTCTAGGTCCTTCCGGACATAAGTAAAGAAATGTAGACGCCAAGGTTATCTAAATAAGTCTGTTTTCTGGCCTCGTCTTCAACACATCCTAGAATTACAGTTCCTAGCACACACTATTGTGTCTTGATCTAAGTAACCTAGCTGCATGGTATGCTAGCTCCTGTAGTCTCCACAGGCTATACCTCCATATTATGGACAGAGCTGGCAGCACTACTTGTTGTGCAGTTGTTTCTGAGCCTAGGTTTAAAATTTTCTGGTGAATTGTGAATCTCTAGTTCCTCCAGGCTTTGGAGCCAGGGCTTGAAATTTAAAAGTGGGCTCTCACATATGGTTTTGCTGCCTCTGTGAAAGTCTGTCAACATTTGGCCAAGTTATATGCCTTTGAAAATTAGCAGTTCTCACATGCTCAGTTGACTTCTTAGATTTTAGCAGTTCAGTTTCTCAGAGATTCCATCCATATTTGATGGAGCTGGGCAGGACTTTACCTACAGCTGCAGCTCTGGACTGAATACGGTCAACTTGAGTCTAGTCTTGATCACTGGAACTGAGAGACCAGCGACTTCTCTCCTATGCTTTCACTCCCTGTTTAGGATGATTTGAATATAGAGGGGATGAGCCAGACTTGTAGAATGAGTAGAACAAGTGATTTGGACAAGGTGCCTGATTGGGGTGGGAGGGGGAAGATTGGGACTGGAGGCTGGCTAAGAGTTTTCGGTGGGAGAGACTGGGCCTAGGAACCAGGTGTGGAGACCAAGCTTGGCTGCTACAGGGACTGGTAGTGACTAGTCATGGAGACTTAGACTGCAATTGAGTAGAGTGTGGGAAAGGAGATCTGCAAGGAGCTGGGGTAAATTGGAACTTAGCGAGCAAAGAGACTGAGACGAGAAGTTTGGGTGGACAGGACGCTAGATAGGATGAACAGCCTAGGGAGAAAATTGGGCATAGGGAATGTGGGGTTTGGGGAGATTGGAGGACAGCTGGTGAAGACAAACAGATGAGGTGAGTCAGGAAGGCAGGAGTAGAGGAATGGGACTGATTAAGGAGAGTAAGGAAAAAGAGCTGGGGATTAGGTGGAAACTGAGCAAGGAGACTGGGACTAGGAGTCCAGATAGCTCGGGCAAGGGGAATGTAATTGGGATGAAAAACCTGAGGAATGGATATTGGGACTGGCTAGTTGAAAATAGGTCTGGGATCTAGAAACAAAACAGATATGTTGGAGTGTATTAGGTAGAAAGGAGCTCAGCTGGGGGCAGTGGGTGGAAGAGTTTGTGCCAACTAAAGTATGCTCCTTTCCCCATCCCAGAATGGGACCCGACATTCCTATCAGCAAATATCTGTGACTTCTATTGACAGTATTCCCATTCTCCTCTAGCAGTGGTTCACATAGATGATGAGAACCTACTACTGCTATCACCTAAACCATAATCTGAAGTGACAAAGATCTGTGCAGTGGATCTAAATGTTGCAACCCTGCTGAGGGCTCATGTGTCTCTATGATGCTACATGATGGAATTTCTGGGGGGGGGTTTTCAGTCTAAAATCAGGTGGTGGCATACAAAGCTATGTTAAAAGAACATTATTAAGCTTAAAAATAAACACTCAGAAATTAGGGAGTGTCAGTATAAATGTTGCGTTTGTGTGCATGTGCATTATGATATAGTCTTTAATCACATGATTACATACCACTTATTTTGCAGGACCCTTGTCTCATTCAGAGCACAGGATAAAACTGCTCTGGGGATGATTCAAAGCTGGGTAATAAAGGTGTCTGTTGTATGAAAGAATCCTGCTTCATTTGTTTCCGAAGCTGGAACCTGGTGGATAGTGAATGAGGGAGAAAATTGCAGGAAGAGAAAAGACGGTATTATGGTTAAGGAAGCTAAATGCTCCTCCTGTAGAGCTGAATTCTAGAGTCTACCTTTGTCTCTGCCACAGAGTTTCTGTGGGGATTCTGGGCAAGTCCTTAAATTAAATTTTTCAAGGGGTCACTAAATGGGTGCTGAACTTGCGACGGTGGAGGCTGATTTGTAGAAGTGCTGAGTACTCTCATTAACATGAGTTGCAACTGTGAACTGTATTTTGAACATGTGAAGTGGAATATAATGCTAGGTAGTCTGAAAAATTTGGTTTTAGGCATCTAAAATTGCGTACCAAAAATTGATGGGTACCGATTTACCTTAATCTCTTTGTTTTTCATTTCCTCAGCTGTAAAATAGATTAATTCAAGTTTGTAAAGTACCTAGATGCTGTAGTGATGAGAATGATACAATAGCCCTTGAAAAAATTAATTCTTCTTCGAGTGGTCCCCGTGGGTGCTCCACTCTGGGTGCTGGTGCGTCCTCGTGCCAGTGACCGGAGACTTTTTCTAGCAGTTTCTGCCGTGCCGCACACGCGCCATAGTGCCCTCTAGTGCCATTGGAATCTTTTGGATGTGCACGTGGTACGGCTCCTCAGTTCCTTCTGTACTGTCCTCGGCAGTAGACGGAGCCCTCTGTTCTCCTTGTTCTCTGTTAAAAAATAGATAATTTCCCAGTTGATTCCCAAGTTTTCCTCACGATCCAAGTTTTTTTATCCCTCTTCTCCTCTCCCAGTTACTTAAAAAAAAAAAAAATTATTTTTTTTCTCGTTGCGGTTCGCCACTTTTTTTCCAAGCGCCTCCTGCCCGGTTCGCCCGGCTTTAAGAGGTGCGAATCATGCCGTGACGCGATGCCTGTGTCTGACGGGCACGCCAAGTGCATTAAGTGCCTGGGTGAGTCTCACCATACGCAAAAGTGCCCGCATTGCTCCAGGCTCACCGCGAGAGCGTGCCGTGACCGGGCTAACAGGCTTAAAATGCTCCTATACGAGAAGTCCCTTCGGCCATCTTCTGAGGACTCTCCAGCGACTTCAGGAATGGCTTCCCAGAGTAAGGGTATGAAAAAGGATCATCCCTCTACCCACTCTGGCCATACAGCCTCGAAAATGGGCCTTTCCCCAACTCCCTCGCTACCCTCGGCACCCACAGCCGCATGGGTCAGCACTGGGGATAAGCTTGACCCTTCCGGCGCAGCACTGTATAAGTCGGCGGGGGCGCACAAAAGAGCCCATTTGGAGCCGAAACAGAGGTCGTCCGCACCACGGTCTACGGCATCGGAGCCACTTGCAACTCCATCTGCTCCAACTGCCCGCGGCTCCGACCGCCTGGCACCGAAACATCATAATAAGCCAGCACCGTCTAAGAAGCCACACTCCGATGCCACCCTGATGGAACATCCTGCACTGGGGCACATCACAGCACCGCCCTCACTCGCGGCACCGATGGTGCCAATGGTACCCACAATACCTCCGTCTCCTATGTGCGCGCCCTCCCCTCCCCCCCAGCACCCACACCTCCGCCGGCATCTACATCGGTACCGCCATCGCCGAAATGGCACCGTTTGGCACCGAGAGATGACTGTACATGCTACCAGTCCCCGGCACGAAGCCATACACCTTTGGCACCGCCTACACCGGGTTCCTCTGTCCAGTGTGTGAGCTCCCGACACTCTTCTGTGGCTTCTTGATCTCCCAGCGATGCAGGCACTGGGTCAAGGAGTAGATTTTCATCTCAGCATTCCAGCCCAGCACCTAGACCACCATCCTGGCAACCTACCACAGTGCAGTATGCATACCCTCCTCCTCCACCACCATGATATGCGCAACAGTATGCCTATCCTCCTCCACCGTATGTCACCCAATGGCAATCCTGGGAGTCAGAGCCCAAGAAGAGCCACCACCGTGCGCCTTCCACAGTTCTGAGGCCACCTCCAGTCTCTCCAACCACTACCGCTCCAGTCACTGAGCCGACTTCCCCGACTCACTCGGACATACAGGACTCCCTCTCCAAAGGTGAAGACAGATCCCCCTTACACAACTCATCCTCGTCCCCAGATGAGGCAATTACAGCTGAAGTCCCTGCCTCCCGGCGATGATGCTAGGAAATTCCAAAACCTCTTTAAAAGGGTGGCCTTGGCACAGGAACAGGATCTCCAGGAGGTCCAAGTCAAACAATATCAGCTTCTCCACACCTTACAACCCCCGGTTGCCTCTAGAATAGCCATCCCCATGGATGAAGCAATCATGGACCCGGCCGATATCATCTGGCAGACTCCAGCCTCCATTGCCCCGACGAACAAAAGAGCTGATCGCAAATATTTTATCTCTCCCAAAAACATGGACTTTCTGTTTAACCACCCCCCTCCAAACTCATTAGTGGTGGACTCTGTTCGTCATAAGGGTAAACAACCAAATTTCAGAAATACCCCACAGGATAGAGACCACAAGAAGGTAGAGATTATGGGTCGCAGGGTTTATACTTCGGCTCAAGATTCTAGGCCATATGGCATCTACGATGTACGTGGTCACGTTAGCCAGACTCCACATGAGGGGTCTACAATCATGGTTGGCAACAGTTTACAGGCCATCCAGAGACCAGCTCTCCAAAATGGTATCTGTTCCGCCTCACATCCTCAATTCTCTCCAATGTTGGACAGTCCCACAAAACATGTTAGAAGGCGTTCCCTTCCAGAGTCCTCCGCCTGTGCTCACACTGACGACGGATGCTTCCCTTCTGGGCTGGGGGGCTCATTTAGGGAATGCTACAACACAGGGCAAATGGTCGCTAGTGGAACAAACTTTCCATATAAACTTCCTCAAATTACGAGCAGTCAGATATGCGTGCCAACATTTCGCCCAGCTCATAGCACACAAATCCATCACCATCATGACAGACAACACCACCTGCACGTACTATATCAATCGCCAGGGCAGCGCGCGTTCACCATCCCTCTGCACAGAGGCCGTCAGGTTCTGGAATTGGTGTCTAGCTCATCAAGTCACCCCAGTGGCCTCCTATGTCCCAGGAGCACTCAACGTCACAGCGGACACACTCAGCCGCACATTCCAAGATCAACACGAATGGGAGATAGACAAACAGGCCCTGATCCCACTCTTTCTTCAGTGGGGACACCCAGACATAGATCTCTTTGCCACAAAGAACAACAGAAGGTGCCACCTCTATTGTTCCAGAGGGGCCTTGGGAAAACACTCCCTCGGAGATGCCTTTTCCATCTCTTGGAATGCTCATCTCCTCTACGCCTTTCCCCCATTCCCTCTATTGCACAGAGTCCTCAAAAAATCAGGACAGACCAGGCCCGAGTTATACTGGTGGCACCTGCGTGGCCCGGACAGACGTGGTACCCTTACCTTCACAGGATGGCAACAATGGACCCATTTCCATTCCCGCTATATCACGACCTTCTCTCACAGAACGATGGCACGACCTTCCATCCGGACCTTCGCAAGCTTCATCTCCACGCCTGGCTCCTCCATGGCTCCAGGATGCCGAGATTACCTGTTCGGAACCGGTGAAGGAGATACTAATTAATAGTAGACGACTCTCTACCAGGAAAACTTACCTATATAAGTGGAACAGATTTGTTCACTGGTGTAACAGTTTGCACACAACACGTCCGGCTTCCGCCCCTCTTCCTTTTTGTTGGACTACTTATTATCCCTCAAAAAATTGGGACTCGCTTTTAGTACAATCAGAGTACACGCGGCAGCCATAGCAGCCTTTCACCACCCTATCAATGGCACTTCCTTCCTCGCTAATCCTCTAACTAAACAATTCCTTAAAGGTTTGCAGAACACTTTTCCACCCGTCCGCCCGCCGGTCCCCATCTGGTATCTAAACCATGTCCTGAAGAGCTTGACAAAACCACCGTTCGAACCATTAGCCACCTGTGTCTGGCCTCATTTGTCCATGAAGGTCTCCTTTCTGGTCGCGATAACTTCCAGCAGGAGAGTGAGTGAACTCGTGGCCCTAATGGCCGATCCTCCTTACACGGTATTCACTAAGGACAAAGTAATACTCCGGCCCCATCCAAAAGTTCCTCCCTGAAGTCCCTTCCCCCTTCCATGTTAATGAACCTATACACTTACCTGCCTTCTTTCCAAAACCACATGCTGATCCAGTTCATGCAGCATGGCACACGCTCAATGTCTGCAGGGCAGTGGAGTTTTACATTGACCGCACCAAGCCTTGGCGCGCCTCACCTAGACTCTTCCTCTCCTACGCCGAGCAGTCTAGGGGACAGGCAGTCTCATCTCAGAGAATTTCGAAATGGATCACTTCCTGCATTCGAACTTGTTATGAGCTATACGGGAAACACCTATCTGAATCCATAACGGCTCATTCCACGAGAGCAGTGTCCTCTACAATCGTCTTCCTTAACAACGTTCCTCTGCAGGACATCTGCAACGCCGCCACTTGGTCATCCGGTCACTCATTTACGCAACACTACGCGCTTTCTTCTTCAATTGCAACTTCTATGGCGGTGGGACACGCAGTACTATCCTCAGTGACTACCACACGGCTCCAAATCCACCTCCATGAGCCGACAACCGCTCTGTAGTCACCCAGAGTGGAGCACCCACGGGGACCACTCGAAAAAGAAGAAGAGTTACTCACCTTGTGCAGTAACAGTGGTTCTTCGAGATGTGTCCCCGTGGGTGCTCCACTACCCTCCCTCCTTGGAGCCTTATACTCTAGCGGGTAGAGCAGGAACAAAGGAGCCGTGCCACGCGCACGCCCAATGGATTCCAATGGCACTAGAGGGTGCTATGGCGCGTGCACGGCACAGCAGAAACTGCTAGAAAAAGTCTCCGGTCGCCGGCGCGAGGACGCACCAGCACCCAGAGTGGAGCACCCACGGGGACACATCTCGAAGAACCACCGTTACTGCACAAGGTGAGTAACTTTCTTCTGTTTTTAGAGGAGAGTTTGAACAGTATGCAGTAAATAAGGTCTTCAGCTACACACTGATCAAGGAGGAAACAAAATGTTGAATAGTGCTTGATTGATGAGAGCAGCTGTCCATATTTTGCATCGAATTAGGCAGTTTTTTCTCCACTCTGCTCATCTGAGGAAGTGGGTTTTGCCCACGAAAGCTCATGATACTCTATATTTATTTGTTAGTCTCTAAGGTGCTACAGGACTACTAGTTTTCTGTTGACTTTACTATTAATGTTCTTTTAATAAATATTTTTGGTATGCAATTATAAATTAACTGCATTCTATTCCTCTTTATAAAATTTAAGTGTGACCTTTGGCTTCCTGGTCAGATGAAAGTTGAGCCCTTTGTTGGGCATAGTTGAGAGACACAAGTTTTCAACAAAGAATACCTTCTGTAGTTGCAGATGGATGGGACCATGCTTTCCAATCCATCTTGACACTGATCTGTAAACAACACACAGGTTTGCTTATTTGCATTGCTATTGTAAACACATAACTGATTACCCAAATAGCCGACTGTTTGTTTTAAGTGATGATACTTGAATAATTGATTAACTGGCAGGTTTCAGCAGCAGGAGGATTACCACATTTATTTTAATTAACTAATTGCACAAGCATTGCCTATTTAATGTACTCTGCAGTTACATCTCCTCAGTATGTTGCTTGTGCTGAGTAAGATTGTTAGTGCTGCTGCTGAGCTGATTTAGAAGTACCACTAACAGTTGTGGCAAGTTTTGAGGTCTCTAGATACTGGGCCTTTTGTTCACCTTCTGTTGAGATCTGTTGTAAATATTTGACTGAAATAAATGTCAAAGAGGGAGAGAAATACTTAGGTTTGTACATGGGTTATAACTAGGAGTAACGGTATGGAGCTAAGAAAACTTCAGATGGAATCGCTTCATCCTGGCAAGATTTATACAGGAATAGTCTTCTAAAGAAAGTGATGGAAGTTGCATCAGACTTGACAAAACATGATAAATTGTATACTGTACAGCTATGTTGGTTGGATAGACTAGATGACCTACTAAATGTTTTTTCCTATCTAATGATCCATGGTTGTTTGTTTAATCATTAAAGTGAGAATTATTATAGTGCTATAGTTATCTAAAACATTAGGAATAGATGCAAGTGATATAATATGAATGAGTCTAAGATGCACTTCCCTTCAGCCAACTCTTCCAACCAGCATTAACAGCATTATAGCTAGGGTAAAGTTCCCAGTTCAAAGAAGGCTCAATCAAGCTGCTAGTTACCAAGCTCAAGATGGGGAGAATGGCACTGATAATATTAAGTTTCCTCCTTCTTAGCTAAGATGACTCCCAGAAAGATCATTTCTCACACACGTTCTCCTAACCATCTGGTCATTTGCAAGATTATTGCCTGTCCTATATTTATAGGTGGTTTTTTATGCCATTCCCATGAGGAAGACATATACTGTAGTAGTTCCAGTGGCATATGACCAACTTGTCAAGTATTATAATAAATAAATAATTGCTACCATGTGTGGTGGTTGAGCAGAGAGAGACCAGAACGATACTACAAATCACATACTTAATGCAACTTCTGACATTGCTACCTTGGTCACTGTTGTGATTTGTTTGGTACAGTTTCCAGGTTTTCTGCCAATTCAAATGTTACTATGTAAGCTGATTTCCAAACTGTTAAACAAAAAAAAGTTTTAATGCAAAAGTTTGCATAATGAAGGATGCAAAATGATGAAATGCAGAAATTACTGTTGAAAGGGCAACCATAACTCTTCTCCCAGCATTATAATGCAGTCTTAAATTACCTGAGTTCGTGGTATAAAATTGTACATACATGAATTCAAGGATGGGACAGAAAATGTATGTCTGAGATAAATATTGTAGAGAGTTTAAATGCCAAGGGTAGAGAGTAATTTAATTTAGTGAGACCAGTAACTAGCATGATAGATGAGGCTAGATTGAGAATGAGATTTAATTATCTAAGGGAAAATTATACCAGGTATCATAAACTCTCTGGCATGAAGCTTTAGATATTGGTAGCCCAGTTGTTTGGAATTTTTAAAGCTCTGTTGGAAAAATAGAGTATATGCTGTAGGGAACAATCTAGTGCTTTCAGAGAAAAAGTTTACATGACCTAATAAGACTTAGCCAAGAACATAACCAGCCAAATAAAGGTAGGTGACTTCTATAAGACACTGTGGGGAGGTGCAAAGAAGAGTTAATCATAGGCTCCCCAACACCTTAATATGTTTTTCATTAGATGAATTAGAAAGGTATCACGTATAAAGTATTTTAATGTAGTTGGGTCCCGTCTATAGTTGTGAACTAAAATCGGTTAATTTACCTTTCCAGAATGCAGTAGTCTCGTTGAAGGGTATAGGGCAGTTTGGGAGCAAGATGAGCCTGAATCCTGTCTGAGTTACACTTGTGTATGAAAAGTAACTCCATTGACACCTGTAAAGTTACACTGTTGTAAAACAGGTGCGAGTTCAAAATCAATTCTGGAGTTTAAACACAGATTACTCCTATCTTTATTGAGATTCAGCAGTGTTTTAAGTTAATCATGTTAACAGCAGCTTCCATATTTTAACCGGGTCTCCCACTTATTAGATTTGATAGCATAGGCAAGAAATAAATCCAGGTGTTTTCCCACCTCTATTTCTTGGATCCAATGCTGTCTGCCTTGTTCTCTTCCTTCCCACTTTTTCCTTAAATGTAATGATTTTCCCAACTCCCTGCAGTGACATGTCTCTTCTTTTTTCTGGTTCCTCTCACTCTTTTGTCCCATCCCCATTCTCAAGATTGTCTCTCCAGCACCCATTCTTGAGGATCCCGTTTCTCCGTTCCCATGACCTCCCATCCTTTGATCTCTCTTAATATCTTTATTCCCAAGGGCAGGGGTGAGTAATAATTTTTGAAGGGGGTGACACTGAATTTCAGAAGTGGTCATGGAACGAGCTGGGCCTCAGGCAGAAGGGGTGGGTCCAGGACACTTGGTGTGCTCCCCTGCTCACAGACCCTGATTGGCTGGGGAGAGTGTGTGAAGTCTTTGCCCTATGCCCTGCCAGGACACATGGCACCTAGTGATAACTGCCAGCTGTTTTGAACAGCTGGTGGTTCTCTCTCAGCACCGTGCATGCGGGAAGGAGACTTTGCATGCTCCCCTATTCCCAGGTCCCTCTGTTTCCCTCTAGGTGCCGCACAGCCCTAGTGGCAGGAGGAGACTTTGTGCACTCCTTCCACCCCAGGCCAATTAAGGCTTGGGGGCGGGGGAGCGCATGACGTCTTTGGCCTAGCCTGGCCCTGCCCTGCCAGTGGTGCGCAGTGCCTAGAGGGAACCACCAGCTGTTTTGAATTGCTGGTGGTTCTCTCTAGGCACCGCATGCCCCTGGTGCGGGGAGGAGACTTCGCATGCTCCCCTGTTCCCAGGTCTTGATTGGCCTGGGGGCAAGGGCATGGTGGGGTGGCTGCGGGCTGGATCAGTTGGTTTGGTGGGCCGAATCTGGCGGAGGCTGTCTTGCCCCCCCTGCTCTAGGGGATCTTTTCCCTAGGATTTGGTTTCCTGCCTCACCCTGTGACTCCCCATGAACTTTTGCATCTGGTTCTCATACCTAGTGTTCCCGAGGCTCTCTCCATAATGGTGATCTGTTCAGAAGTTGCCTGTTTCTTTCTGCATCAGCAACCAATGGAATTTTGGATACTGCCATGTGTCAGAGATTTAACCTTATGTTATCCTGACCCATATCATGTTTCTGAGACCAAGAAACAAGTTGTTTTTACCAGCACTCTTGGCAGGATTCCTCCTAACCTTAGCCTCATTAAACAAGGCCAGAAGTAAATTGAATCTCTAGCAAAATTGGAGCAAGCAAACTTGTCAGAGATCTGGAGGTGATTGCAGTGCTTCCAAAATTTCCTGAAACTATGCATTGAAAATAGGCTTGCAATTTAAATACTGCAGTAAAAGTCCATAATTGTATAACAGGCATAATTCGGTCAGAGCCAATTAGTGTTTACACTTGCAGATTTACCAAGAACAGAATGACCAAATGGTGGCTAGGATGTGTTTTAGATTAGGAACTCTTTTCCTTATGTGAACATGTATATAGCTTTATAAGCAAATAGTCTACAAAATATCTGTAAGTACTCCTGTTCCTTTGTCCCCCAAATTGTCATCGTAATTCAGTTTTGTTTTGTTTTGTTTTATTTTTAATTTAACAATTTTCAGTTAATCTTATATTGGTATGGGTGAGAGGACAGTCAGAAGGCTGGCTGGGAATGTGGGAGGTTGCAGTTTTGGAATGTGCTCTCTGCCTGAATTTTGCACACCCACGCTTTGCATGTATTTTTAAAGTGCATACATCTCAGTGAAATGATTAAATTGATTTTGTATGCTCGGTACACAATTTTCAAATGTTCTTAACTTCATGCAATCAAAACAAGCTTGTTTTCAAACTCAACAAAAGCACTAATCCTTAAAAGCCAGGCTAGTAATGATGTGATTAATAACAGAAATCATTTAGGTCATCAGTATGCCTCTTCGCTATCTGCATGCCAGGTTTCAACTTTCTAACTTGAATTGGTTTTAATGTATTACTGTTCAAACAAAAGCGCACAAGGCTAACATTTTTTTAAAAGGAGCTATATTGTGTGTCTTCACACTCCAGCTCAAAAAGATCAAGAGAAACTCCTCAAAGTCTTGGTCAGACAGAGAGTAAGCATTAAAATCTTCACCCTGGAAAATGAATGAGTAGATGTAAACGGACAACTTAATAGATGAAAGTACAGGTATGTCTATCATACGTGCTAGAGTAACCTAGGGTAATATTGTTTTAAACAACTCAAATAGATTAGCCAGTGAAGCACTTTTAATTGTTATTTCTGTTTTAGAAATGAAAGAATAAGCGAAGTTATTCAGTAGTAAGCATGCTGGTGCTAGGTACACTTCTGTTTCCCATTGCTGGAAGAAAGATCTAGAAAGATATTTCAGATGTTTCAGGACTTGTGACTGATTTAAATGATTAATGCATACCTTTTTATTTCATTAAGGATTTGCAGCACCTGCAGCAGCTCCAACAGCAGAATCTCAACTTGCAACAGTTTGTGTTGGTGCATCCAACAACCAACTTGCAGCCAGCACAGTTTATCATCTCACAAACGCCACAAGGGCAGCAGGGTGAGTGTGACCTTTCTGGGAGAGTTTCAGAGCTGGGTTCAGTGAGAATAATTCCAAGAGTCCTTTGTGTTTCCCCCATTACTGACATTCCTTTATGGAAATAGTCTTTTTGGGTTTAAGGCGAGAATCATTGCAAGAGCTAGCCCTTTTAAAGAATTTGAGGTTCAGTCTCATTTGTGCTACATGTGTTCTGCCTTCCCAGGGGAAAGGAATGAATCAAGAGGTCAAGTGATGGGACTCGGGTCACTAAAAACTGTGCCTACTAGGGAATTTGAAAGCAGCCTGTGTTCAGTCAGAGTTCAAAGAGAGCCTGCTTGGGATAAGGATAGGTGATGATTCCCCAGAGCTCCTAGGTAGAAGGCCTTGGAGAGAGATTGTCAAGGATCAGGGTCCTGTTGAAGGATAAGCCTAATCTGAAACTCCTACAAGGAGCAGGAGCCTGCTGGGTGAGGAGCCAAGCTGTACAGGCTGCAAAGGACTGCACAGTGGAGGCAGGGTTATAAGGAAGGGGGGAAACTCTGCTAAAGGACAAGAAAGTCTTTTGAGCCTAGTAGGTGGGACATGTGGACACTGAAGCCCCATGTAGATTGAAAGGACTATTTCTTCCTGAGGAAAAGGGCTGAAGTTTGAGAGTTGTTTTATGCTAATAAATCAAATCAGAAGCAGAGGTGGTTTGTGAAGACACCAGCTGTAGTTTTTGTTTTCAAGACAGAAGGTAAGAACATAAGAATGGCCATACTGGGTCAGACCAAAGGTCCATCGAGCCCAGCATCCCATCTGCCGACGGTGGCCAATGCCAGGTGCCCCAGAGAAGGAGAACAGAAGACAATGATCAAGTGATTTATCTCCTGCCATCCATCTCCTGCCCTTGTTATGAAGGCTAGGGCACCATACTTTATCCCTGGCTAATAGCCATTTATGGACCTAACCTGCAAAAATTTATCAAGCTCTTTTTTAAACCCTAATAGAGTCCTGGCCTTCACAGCCTTCTCGGGCAAGGAGTTCCACAGGTTGACTGTGTGCTGTGTGAAGAAAAATTTCCTTTTATTAGTTTTGAACCTACTACCCATCAATTTCATTTGGTGTCCCCTAGTTCTTGTATTATGGGAAAAGGTAAATAATTTTTCTATAATCACTTTCTCCACACCATTCATGATTTTATGAACTAAGATAGTGGTTGAGCCTGAAACCAGACGAGGTAAGCCCTTCGACAGGGACACTGTTCAGAGAATATAGGGCACAGAATTTGAGGGTATGTCTAGACTACATGCCTCTGCCGACAGAGGCATGTAAATTAGACTACCCAACATCGTCAATGAAGCAGGGATTTAAATACCCCCCGTGTCATTAAAATAAAAATGGCCGCCGCGCTGTGCCGGCTCAGCTGATCGTCGGCACAGCGCGGCAGTCAAGATGCAGATCGGTCGACAGGGAACGCCTTTGTTGACCACTCCTGTAAACCTCGTTTCACAAAGCAAAAGGGAGCGGTCAACAAAGGCATTCCCTGTCGACTGATCCGCATCTTGACTGCCACGCTGTGCCAATGATCAGCTGAGCCGGCACAGCGCGGCGGCCATTTTTATTTTAATGAAGGGGGGGATATTTAAATCTCCACTTCATTGACTATGTCGGGTAGTCTAATTTACATGCCTCTGTCGTCAGAGGCATGTAGTCTAGACAAACCCTGAGTTACCATAGAACTTCCAAAATCTGGTTCAAGGGAGCCTCAGAATCCGAATAATCTCTTTTAAGGGAAAAATATCCACAAAATCACTGTTTTTAGAGAGTTTTTTTTTTTTTAAAATCAGCCATTGTTATCCAGGCCTGCAGTTTTCATGCAGCTTCTGATGTCGTCATAATAGTAATTAATAAATCTCTTAAAATGGTTCACATATAAGAAATCTAATCAGATGTTGACTTCTAGAAATATGGAGAGATGTGAAATGAATTGTTTGCTACATGGAAAAGGACAAAACTGTTAAAAAAATCTTATTTATTGACGTAGAACTTTCACTAAAACATAATTTGATATTGTCTTTTGAAGAAAATCAAAATAAGTTTCTTCACAAACGATTCATCTACAGTTGAGGTTCTGTTTGCTAGCTGTTGCCTTGTAAATAAAAACACACCTTCAAGTATTAGCCTGCAGTCTAGATATCAGAACTGCTTTAGAAATTCAGGATTTGTATTCTCTTTAGATCTTCAACCATTAGAGTGAGACACAGTTACTAACTAAAATGCTTTAATATGTCTACCACAGACTGCTCATGGAAATAAAGTAACATGCATACCATAAGTAGGCCCATGTTTTTGCATGGTTTTTGCAGGGTTTCAGAGTTAAGGCAGCAGTTTGAACATCTCAAACACTGGTTAACTGATTGTGAGAGAAGGCAGACTCAAACTGCCTTTTGCTAAACTGGGTTCTCTGTGTTGTTCTTAATCTTATTTCTCAATCAGTACATTTCTTAACACAAAATTAACATTTCTGAGTTCACAACACAGAGGTGGTTCAGTCCATTGTGATGCGTTTTCATCCATTTTTATACAGAAAAGATTTGATTGAATGGAAGAGTCTCTCTAGTTTTATAGTAACAATCTGATCAGCAGGGAGAAATTGTGCTGTCTTTCATCTAATGGAGTTTAGTGTAATCCAGCAAGCAAAGGTTCACAAGGCATGGGGAAATCAACACAACATAGAAGATTAATTGCCTTTGAACAAAACTTGCATACTATTGTGGTAAAGCATCTATATAGGCAGAAGGTGGATGCAGGCAACTGTAGGCCTTAAATACTAACCAGGCTGATCTTCAAAAACCATCACTTATTGCCAAAAGAGTCATTCATTATCTCTCAGCTGACAAGACTGTAGAACTACAGGTTGGTCCTCCCTGGTCCGGCACCATCTGAACTTGAGAATTTGCTGGACCAGGGGAGGGTTTCTTGCCACCAGCCGCCAAACTCATTGCCTGCTGCTGTTAGGCTGCCCCAGCAGGTCGGTCTGTCTCTCTCCCTCCCAGCTGCTGTCAGCTCTGGCTCTTGGAAGCTGCCAGGGGACTCTGGCCCTGCACTGTTGTGGGGCTCCAGCTCCACTCCCCCAGGGGCTGCTGCAGAGCTCTGGCCCCACGCTCCTTGGGGGCTGCCAGAGGGCTTCAGCCTCACAGTGTTGCGGGGCTCCGACACTCGCCCCACACTCCAGGGGGCTGCTGCTGGGCTCTGGCCTTGTATTGCCACACTGCCCATATGGGCTGCCAACCCTTATGGACCATGGATGTTTTCGGAGGTGCAAACTGTAGTAGATCTCATCTTCTCACACATAGCTTTTTATTCGAGATTGAAAGAGGAAAAGAAGCTTTTCTGCTTTTTCAGCTACTAATTTAGCTTTATATAATTAGTTATTTGGCTGAACCAGTTGAATAAATTGTTCTTGCAGAAGAAGCTTATGCTAGCAAAAGCTGGCTTAGTGTTTCACCTAACTGTAGGTCTAGGTGCTTAGCCAGTGACCAAAGAGGCAAGTCAGTGCATTCCATCTCAAAAGCTAAGAGACCAAACACAAACTCAGCATCATCTGGCTTCAGTCATTCCATAAATCCTGAATACCTTGATGTTATCCTTGATGTTATCCTTGACCATATACCCTTATTTAGACCTCATATCAAGAAAACTGAAGCCAAGATTAGTGTACCAAACAAATTCTTGGTGAGTTATTAATATAAAAGGAGTGCAGAAGTCTACTCTGATCAACAGCACTGCCACTTTGCTGCTTCTCTGCTGAATATGACTTTGCAGTGTGGGCAAGATCCTCTCTCAGGTTGTGTCTAGACTACACCCCTCTGCCGACAGAGGGATGTAGATTAGGCACTTCGGAAGTGCAATGCAAATGAGCCCAGGATTTAAATATCCCGGGCTTCATTTGCATACTCAGGTTCCAACGCTGTGCCAATCAGGCTCAGTGTCGAAAATGAAAATAAAGTGTAGCTGCGGGAGCTTGCTCCCCCTCCCCCCCCCCCCCTTTTTTTTTTTTTTTTTGGAGGAGTACGGGATCTGCCGAAAAAGCTCCCCACTGTCAGCAGAGCTGCAGCTACACTTTACTTTCACTTTCGACACTGAGCCTGATTGGCACAGCGTTGGAACCTGAGTATGCAAATGAAGCCCAGGATATTTAAATCCTGGGCTCATTTGCACTTTCGAAGTGCCTAATCTACATCCCTCTGTCGGCAGAGGGGTATAGTCTAGATGTAGCCACGCAAAGTAGCTAAATCCTGGACTTAACATTGCCTGCTGCTGTATTGCAGGATGCCTTAAGCCTACTCACATCAATAGCCTCTACATCCTTATACGTGTTGCTCCTCCTGATGCACATCATGATTTTGCTATTTGTGTGGAACTCACAAGATAATGCACAGATCCAAGACATCCAGTATATAACACTGTCACTGAGTAAACTGAATCTTTAGTAAAGTTTTCTTACCACCATTAAATGCTATTGTCACTCACAAGGGATCAGTTAGGGCAAACAAATAGTGAATGACCCTGTAGCTTGTGCACTCTGGCTTCTGCCTGTTGAGACCTGCCACCTGATTCAGATCAACTCTGGACTATATGACATTGTTAAATCAACTCTGCACTGGAGTTAGCTGATCTATAGATACAGTGATTAAGTGGGGCTATACCACTGACCATAAACAGGGGAGTTTTGGAATATAATTTGGATTTTTGGCTTGCCAAATCTGACTAGAAAGTTCCCTAGATTTGTCCCCCATTCCTGGTCACAAAGTTAAAAGCTTCTGAGTTCTACATTGGTCAGGCAGTTTTGGGACCCACAACAGCCATGCTCACAATGTGTCTGGTACAGACTTATGACAATTTTTATTGCAATAGGTACTAAAAACACACACAGTATAATGCTTAAGGCAATGACTATATAAATTGTTTCAATCAGCCCAGATGGTAACATGGATATAGCCTAAGTACACAATTGTGATTACCTAATAGAATACCATACTCACGCCCTCCTGACAACCTTGAGGAGTTAGAGGACCAGCCTACTCCATTGGTACAACAGAGATCTCAGCAAGAGACAAGAGATTATGATAGCATAAGAAATTTAAGACTATCTAAGTCTTCAGATAGTACTTGTAATGAAAGTAAAGAAAGAATGAAAATGACAATTGTGAAACGTGCCTCACACTGCTGGTCATGTGGGTTATATAGACCTCTTTGACATCATTTAGGATTCAACCCTCAAAGCCAAAACAGATTTCCACACCCTAAGATTTTTTGTGGATGCTCATGTTTGATTGGAGAATGAAATTAAGGCATGCCTTTCCATATGCATGAGTTGTCACTTCGTGTCCTTGTGTTTTTTTACTATCATTCAGAGAAATACCACAAGCTGCACACCCTTCCTACTTTTCTGTGAAAGTAGGATGTTTGCCCCTTCAAGTCAGGGTATTTTTTGGGTATACTTGTATTAAAGTCAGACAGTTATGTCATAACAGCTGCACCTGTGAGGTTGACATCACAGACCATGTATGATAATTCTATTTTCGGGACAAAGAATATCTGTTTTGTGGTTGATCCAGCACACTCCATTTAGACTATATTTATATTAAATATATGCAACAATATTTCAAAGCCATTATATCTGTATACAATAATATATCTTTCTTCTACCTACTGCCAAGTCTAACTTCTTACAGGATAAAATTCCTGTAGGTTCTTGCATTACTGCCAGAATAGAATGAAGACAGTGAAAAGTTTATAGATTAATATATCAGTTTGCAGGCAGGTATGCAAAGTTAGACTTATAGGCTACACCCTCAACATTTGAATTATCCCATGTGAATGCCAAGTGCATGAGTATGAGTTCTCTTCCAGAGATCGGGCAATCACATATGCATAGTTGTGTCAGGAAGCTATATGAGGACACAATAAGAAGCCACCGATCTCCACTAGTTCAGTAGTTTGACTTTCTTTAATTTTTTTCAACAAAGATGCACTGCTTAATATTTTATTTATATGATGTAATACATTATAGTAAGTTTAGGTCTTAATATAGGTTGTCATACATTCAAATTAAATGTTAAATAAGTTTATTTTTTATCTGTATTTAATATAGGTAAAAATTAAGGCTGCCAAGCAATTAAAAATTAACCATGGATAATCATGCAATTAATTACATTGTTAAATAATAATAAATACTGTTTAAATATTTTGGATGTTTTCTACATTTTCAGATACAATACAGAATACGAAGTGTACATTGTTTACTTTGTTTATTTTTATTGCACATATTTGCACTGTAAAAATGCTAATACAAGTATTGTAGTGCAATCTCTTTATCATGAAATTTCAACTTAGAAATGTAGAATGTACAAAACCCGCTGCATTTAAAAAACAAGGCAATGTGAAAGTTTAGAGCCTAAAAGTTTACTCAGAACTATTTCTTGTTCAGTCAGTCACTCTGACAAACAAGTTTGCTTACATTTGCAGGAGATAATACTGCCCCTTTTTGTTCAGTGTCATCTGAAAGTGAGAGCAGGTGTTCACATGATACTGTTGCTCTGGCATCACAAGTTATGTACATACCAGAAACACTAAAGATTCACATGTCCCTATATGCTTCAACAACAATTCCAGAGGACATGCGTCCTTGCCGATGACTGGATCTGCTTGATAACAATCCAAAGCAGTGCGTTCTGACACATTTTCATTATCTGAGTCAGATGTTACTAGCAAAAGGTTGATTTTTTTTTTTTTTTTTTGATGCTTTGGGTTCTGTAGTTTCCACATCAGTGTTGCTCTTTTAAGACTTCTGAAAGCATGCTTTTCACCTCATTCCTTTCAAATTTTGGAGGGCACTTTAGCTACAGCACTCGGCCCGAGGTTTAAGAATCTGTCTTCAGAAATCTCACATTGGTGGTACTTTGTGCTTTGTCAAATCTGCAGCAAAAGTGTTTTTAAAATGGAACATGCTGAGTCATCATCTGAGATCACTATAATGTGATATATATGGCAGAATGTGGGTAAGAAAGAGACAAACACACAGAATTCTCCCCCAAGGAGTTCAATCGCAAATGTAATTTACACATTTTTTAACAAGCATCATCAGCATGGAAACATCTCTTCTGGAGTCATGGCCAAAACATGTAGAGGCCACCCCACTCTTACTATACTTAAAATACAGAGTTGTAGCAGTCCTAGACTAGAGAGACAAAAGTGCTCAATCCCAGCTTGCACGAGGTCTGTGAGCTACCCCTGCTGCAGCTCTGTATTTTAAATGTAGTAAGAGCCTGCTGGTTCTTACTGCATTTAAACTGTAGAGCTGCAGCGGGGGAGCACCTTCCCTTATCGACTAATTGTGTAGTCGATACAATTTGTATCGACTACACGATTAATCAGTTACCTGCCTCTTAACATCCCTATTGTAAATAAGAAGCTGGTAGCATTATTCCCCATAAATGTAAGCAAATGCCTTTCTTTTAGCGATTGCCTGAACAAGAAGTAGGACTGAATAAACATATTGGCTCTACAATTCTACATTTTATTTTGATTTTTTTGAGTAGTTACATAACAAAAAAAAAATTACATTTGTGAGTTACGCTTTCACAATAGAAATTTCACTTTAGTACTTATAAGGTGAATTGAAAAATACTATTTTTATCATTTTTACAGTGCATATATCGGTATTAATAATATAAAATGAGCAGTGTACAATTTGTATACTGTGTTGTAATTGAAATCAATATATTTGAAAAAGTAGAAGAAAATCCAAAAATATTTAATACATTTCAATTGGTATTCTACTAACAGTATAATTAAAATGGCAATTAATCATGATTTTTAGTTAATTGCATGAGTTAACTGTGATTGACAACCCTACTAAAAATATCTGATTAAAACAGAAATACCCAGGTTTTTAAGGTGATTTCTTCAAGTATTTAAAGAGTTGCTCAGTGTTCGAATCCTGTTGGAATCCTCACAGCTTCTAGACATCCACATAGTGTCAGTGGCTAGAAATGCTGCCTTTCATCTTAGATTGGCAATGTAGTAAGATGAGGGCCTAAAACATAAACCCATGCAGCACAGGCCTGGTTTGACGCCTGAGGCCTAGTTAACAATGGACAAAACATGGCTAACATAAAGCAAAGCTAACCTGTGAGCAAAAGGCAGGCCCCAGCTCACAGAACTTGGCACAAACAGGGCTGAGAATGCAAAACACTAATTGGTAATAGGCCCAGGTGTAGAACAATAATTGGTACTGGTCATAAGTGGAAAGCACAGAATATCACTAGCTCATTAAAAAAGACCTTGGTATCCACTTCTCACAGATATAGACTCAGGTTAAAGAAAGGGTCTAAAATGACAGAATGATGGCTAGAAATGATCTAATCAAACCACGAGGTACAGGGTGATGGGTGATCTCTAAGTAGCGTCAGAGGGTGGTAACCTGACAATGTCAGAGGGTAACCTAACAACATCAGAGGGTGGCAACCTGATATGTCAGCAGTGAGGTGTGTCTTGTTGTACCTGTATATAAGGTATGTCTTAGGAGGACAGCCTTTGAATGACCTAGGGGGCAGTGGGACCTCCCACTGATTGAGTCATTCTATTGTGGCAAGTACATATGTGTAGTGGTTCAGTAGAGTCTACTGACAACTATTACTATACTTCGCTCTACAATAAACCTGGCCTGGCTCCTTTGATCCTTATCTGGTTTGTGGTCTTTGGGGGCTCTCTTGGGGTCTGCTGTGGAGACTAAGTGCACAAGTTGACACGGCACACATCACTGAGCATACACGCAAGCAACCTTCTGGTTGTTATCAACGGAGCCAGAGACCTGTGAGGACACCTCGGCAGTAAATCCTGACCTGCCCTCTCTGAAGAATTACAGGCAATGCAACTCCATCTTTTGGATTGTTTTTTGGTCTCCATCAGCAGGGCTTGACAAACGATGGCGAAATCTACTCGCCAGCCCCGCACTGCGCATGCGCGCGCTGCCGGTGAACGGGGTGACAGGCCGAAATCTACTCGCCACGGGCGAATAGATTCACTGATTTGTCGAGCCCTGTCCATCAGAAAGCAGTTTTTCATCTTTGGACTGGTGTGCTATAGCACATTATGCCAGGATCTGATCCTAAAGGACACTTGTAAACTGAAGATGGTGCAACACGTAATAGTTTATCAACTCAGTAGAGTGGATTGATGAGAACAGATCAAATCATTAGTCTTCTCTATCTAGCTCCCAATACAGTTCTAGATATAGTTGTTGAAGGACCTGATCCTTCTTTTGAAATACCTTAATGGCATAGGGAGCCTAATTAAAGCAAAGGCCACCACTTTCTTGAACCCTCTTCCCCTTAAGCCAGTGTTTCTCAAACTGTGCTCCGCGGAGCCCCAGGGCTCCGTGAGACATCTTCAGGGGCTCCTCAAGGTTGACAAACTGGAAACATCGATAGGTACAACACATACAATCAGTGGACCGCGGAGCTCCGCATAAATACAACACATACAATCAGTGGACCGCTGGGGCTCCACATAAATTTTTACGCATGTAAAGGGCTCCAGAGCCCCAAAAGTTTGAGAACTGCTGCCTTAAACATAACTAAGAACATAAGAATGGCCATACTGGGACACCATTTCTACCCATCCTGGGTAATAGCCATTGAGGGACCTAACCTCCAACTACATTCAGCAGAGATGAATAAGATACGTATCTGAAGCATGAAGTGTATTACAGAACTTTTTTTCAACAGATATTTCACAATTTTGTTTTGAATCAATCTCACAGTGCTGTCTTGAAAGCTAACCTCTGGGATATGGCCACTAGAAAATCTAGTTGCTTTACAGAGGGAAGGGGATTTTCTCATTTATAGATGGAAAATACCCCTCTGTTATGAAAATACCCTTCTGTTAGATATGTGAATTGTATAATACACATCTGGGCTACTGAAAAAAAATTGTATGAAAATCTACATGAGAACGAGTTTAATTTTCATGTGGTAATTTTGGACAGCAACAACTGAGTTTCAGATTGTTCTCTTTGGGGATTGCTGCTGGCAGGGAGAGTTTTTGCCTTGGGCTATTAATTCCCATTGGTCATTAACTGTTCCAGGAAACTTTGTGAGTGGAGGTAGATAAATTGTTTTAAAACGAAAAATAAGAAGTCTCTTTCAAATACCATTACCTTCCCAAATACATTCATACTGTTAGAGCACCATATGCGTTATCATTGGCATTGTTACTGTAATGGCAATCATACCATTATGATCTTAATATTTGAGGCAAGAGCTAATCAGAAGTGGTTTGTGTTTCTAAACGTATGTCAGAATTAGAATATTTAGGTAATTGAAAAGCAAAATGATGTATATTTGAAAATCTTAATTTGTTCTTGAGAAGATTTTTTTCTTATTTTTAAACTCTAACGCATACAGAAAAGTATGAAATGCATAAAATCACAGCAGTTATATGAAGGATATGTTTTCTACATGCATTACCTCTTAAAAGATTAAATAAATCATACAGTAAAAGAAGCTGACCGAAATTCATGTGGCTCCAAAAGAAAAACCATCAACAAATAAATTTAGAATAATCCCCTATTTCCTGAAATTTCCAGAATGAATTTACTATTAGTATCACTATTTTGTACATAATTACATGTCACTCATCAGAATCTAAATGTTTGACAAAATTTTGTTTTGGTTTCAACAAGTGATGTAAGTCTCTTGACCAGAGAGGGATAAACTGGCCTGTGGGCCAGATTAATCTGGTCCTCAAGCTCTCACTTGGGAGTGGGGTATGGGGCTTGTTGTGCTCCATGTGGCTCCTAGAAGCAGCAGCATGTCCCCCTTCCACACGGCTCCTACATGGAGGTGCGGCGCGATGGTTCTGTGCATTTCCTCCCCCTCCCCTCCCCCCCCCGCAAGCACTAGCCCCACAGCTTGCATTGGCTAATCAGAGTTCTAGAAATACAGGTGGTACAACATTTTTAATTAATGTACTCACACTTTTCCTTGATAATCTGATGGTAAGAGAGAAAGAACCAACCTTGCCTCACGCATCTCAAAAGAGTTCAGGTACAGGTTCCTCAGTTCTTGAGTGGGAGGTGCAGAGCTTAGATTGCCAAACATCCTGGGTACAGGCTCAATGCCCCATGATACAGCTGTTTCCATCCCATCATTCCACAAGCCTTTGATTGCATTTTGCCATATTTTTCAATGATCCTGATTTACTGTGCCCCCACCATCTCTGAAAGGATGGATTCTGTGCTGGTCTCTAGTCTTGTGGTCATGGTTATGAACACTTCATGGCTGGTCCTACAGTATATCATGAGCACCCAGTCTGAACAGGAATCAGAAGTGCCTGATCTGAGTGACATGGAAAAAAAACCGACCAGGTTACTTTTGAAAACACCACAGTAGACCATTTGTTTGGGGCTAGAGAAACAACCGCTGAGTTGTGGTATCACATCATTAGGCAGGTCTGGATGATGAGCAGAGGCTGCAGAACTTTCAGATTTGGAAAGCCACCAGGCTGGAATTGTGTGCAGAGCTCGCACCAACACTGTGGCACAAGGACAGCAAATTGAGTGCTTCCCTCTTGAAAGACTCATATAGCGATTACTGGGAGGAAACTGGAAACTCCAAACTGCTACAAGTCAGTCATGAATCAGTGTGGAGTCAGGAAATCCACTGTTGGGGCTGCTTTAATGCAAGAGTGCAGAACCATTAATCCTGTTGTGCTATGAAGAGCTCTTGGCAATGTGTGTGAATAGTAAATGACTTTGTGGCAATGGGATTCCCTAATGGCGGCAGGGAGATAAATGGCACGCATATCCCAATGTTAGTCGCAGACAATCTTGTGAAGGCGTACATCACTGGAAAGGGCTACTTTGCTATAGTTTTTGCAGGTGCTTGTGCATCATTGTGGCTTTTTCACTGACCTCAGCACAGCATGGTCCAGGAAGGTGCATGACACGTGAATCTTCAGGAACACTGTCCTGTACAGAAAGGTGCAAGTAGGGAATTTCTTTTCAGAAGATTCCAATGGAGGCCGGGGGGGGGGGGGGCAGAGAATGTTGAAATACCTGTCCTGGGAGACCTAGTGTACGCCTTATTCCCATGATTTATGAAGGCTTAAATAGGAACCTTGGAGAGCAGCATGGAGCATTTCAACCATAGGCTGCAGAATGTTTGCGGTTGTGCCTTTTGGCAGATTAAAAGCATGCTGGTGGTGTCTTTATTGTAGGATAGAGCTAAATGAAGAAAATATTCCCATGGACATCATAGCCTGCTGCTTACTCCATAAAATTTGTAAGGCTAATGATGAAGAGTTTTCCCAGATATGAGGGCTAGTAGAGGGGCACAACGGGAAGCTATTTAAATCAGGGAAGCTTTGAAATAGCATTTTGACAGTGAGCTCTAGCAACATGTCTTTCTGTACAGCAATCTGCTGTGTTTTAACTTGCTGCTTTGCATGAAAATGTTGATGATTTCTAACTGATTTGGACTCAGCAAATGATCAGATGGTCACTGTGTGTTCAATCCATGAGCAATCACTATGTGTTGGAGACAGATACAACTGGTCATCTTTAAGAGATTGTTTTTATTAAATACCAAATACCAACAACAGTGAAGCCTTCTCCCTGGAAGCATGGCCTGCAGCAGCCCTGGCCCCACTCCTGAGGAGTCTTTGCTGTGGACTCTGTAGTATAAAGCTCATTTAAGCTTTATACTGCAGAGCTTGCAGTGCTTATAACCACTATGATTTTTAATGGTTACATTTTTAAACACACTTTTCCATCTCTAGTTGCCAGCCTCTCCAAAGTATCTATGGGGTTTTTGCTGGTCGAGGTGAAGTTGCCACTGAGTCATCTCCTTATACAAGTGGCAGATCTTCAACACTGCTCCAGAGCAACAGATTGACTCGCTTGTTTTCCATTATGCCTGCCTCATCTCCTTTGCATCTTTGCATGGTATTGATGTGTGACCTGTTCATAGGCTATATCCAATATGCCTTGAGAAATCTGACCGTAGGTTTTGAAGATCTTATGCCTGGAGTGGAACTGGGACTGCACTTCCCACCATGCCAGCAGATCCAAGCATTTACCTGTGCTGGAAACAGGAGAGGTGTTCGCTCGCATAGAGCTTCCATGGTCAGCTGGAAAGATGTGATGTGAGTTGTGCACACCACGCAAACAGGAAGTGGCATTTAAAAAATTCCCTGGCCCTTAAAAGGGGGAGGGATAGAAGCCTGTGTACCTGGATGCAAGGCAACAGAGTTCAAACTGCTGATCAGAACGGTCAAGATGAGCTTTGTAGGACACCTCCTGGAGGCAGTTTACAGTAACATGTCTATATTGATAATTTATCTATATAACTTCTTTCTGCAAAAAGCTCTACACCTCTTGACGTCATGGTTCTTTGAGTGCTTGCTCATATGTATTCCAGTTGAGGTTGTGCACATGCTGCATGCATTGGTGCCAGAAAGTTTTTATCCTAGTTGCTACCTATTTGGTTGGCTTTGGGAGCCCCCTGGGGTGGCATCGTGCCATACTCTTCTTGCCAATGATCCCTCTGGGACTTGGGACTTGCCAGGGTTCCAGGGATTCAAGCCCTACAGCCCTTACCAGAAGTCTCTGCCGATGAGCAACCCCCATCTTTGGTGCCATGGGAAAGCTCACCAAGCAGATAAGTGTAAAATCTGCAAGGCCTTCAAGCCTCGGACCAGAAAGCAGAGTGACTTTCTTTTCAAGCAGCTCCTTATGGAGTCTGCCTGGCAGCTGCAAAGGCAAAACATGGTGCTGACTGCTTCGGTGCATAGTGCACCACCTTCAGTTCCAGGCCTGGCACCAAAAAAGGACTCCCAGCACCAGGCGTCTTCAAAGCCCTTCTGGCACCAGTCCCACTGTCTGGCACGGCTTTCAAAAGAGACAAGCTCTCCTTAGCATCAGTGGCAATGTGCACTCTTGGTACACTACACTTTCAGCCTCCACGCCTTTGGCATCGGTGGATCCTGATATTCTTCAGCCCCATGGCACAGAGGTGCTGAATTCAGCTCGCCCCACAGCCCCATCATCCTGGATTCTCCACAGATGGAAGCAATACAAGTTGGTCCATTCTCCATGCTAGACACGTTTGAAGCCACCAGGGTTTTTCATTGAGATGACCCAGTGTCCTTCCAAGGACATGCCTCCCAACCACATTTCACACGGAAGCCAGCCATGCTAGGCCCTCTTGCTCAGGCCTCAGTATCCTGTCAGAGTCCCGACACCACTTGGCTGAGCACTGTCTATCTGACACACTGCACTGATCTTGCAGAGGGTCCTCTTGGAATCATTCCACTCAGGAGCTTCTGTGGTAAGCAGATCCTGATCAGGCTCGGAGTTGTCTCATTGCTCAAGTCATCTCCACACCATCTGGCAACAAAGAGGCGCTCAGCACCATAGTTGGCCATCTCAACACTCTTGGCACCAATCTCTGGAGTGTGGATGTATCCCAGAACACGCAGCCCTGCCCTGGCAATACTCCATGCCATGGGGGAGCCCGCCCCAGCAACTACCTCTGTATCGGTACCTGTCTGGGCACCGGTCTCCATGCAAGTCTTGCTCTCAACACTGGTCCTGACACAGGTCAACACCTCAGCACCATTCAGCCTCTGTGCCATATGTAGTCTTGGTCCCTCAGGCGGTCTTCCTATCGTCATTCTTCACTTCAAGGGCAATGAAGGTAAACACTGACCACCCACTCGATGGCGCGAGGCTTGGCACCAGCTGGGCCTTCCCACACAAGCATGTCAGCTTCTGTTCCAAGGGAACCCTCAGTGGCTTTGGACAGCTCAAGGCACATTTCCCACTAGGCCCCCATCAGCCACATCAAGATCAGTTGTCCACTGCCTGATCTGACACCTCCTGGTACACTGCCATCCCAGCCCAGTCTAGCTCCACAGTGCAAGCCCATAAACAACATGAGGATGGCCAGGATGTGGGTCCCCCCAATGGTGTCTTCATCCGCTGAGTGATTTATTAATTGCAACTGATGTTTCAGTCAAATTTTTAGACAGATGTCCAAATCATAGAAGTTACCACCACAATTAGAACTGATTGGACAGTCACAAGAAAGGCACAATGGATTATTTGCACCTCTTGTTCTCAGGGGCCCTTCATGGGCAGGTTTGAAACACATTGACTAGTTGTTACATGGAAGTTTGTATTGCTATTACTAGGGCCCTACCAAATTCATGGCCATGAAAAACAGATCACAGACTGAAATCTGGTCTCCTACCATGAAATCTGGCCTTTTGTGTTTTTCTGCCCTATACTATACAGATTTCACAGGGGAGACTAGCATTTCTCAAATTTGGTGTCCTCACCCATAAAGGAGTTGCAGGGTGTTACAGGGTTATTTTAGGAGGGGTCATGGCATTGCCATCCTTACTTCTATGATTCCTATAGAGCTGGGCAGTCAGAGAGCAACAGCTGTTGGCCGCACACCCAGCTCTGTAGGTAGTGCATTCCAGAAGCAGTGCAGAAGTAAGAATGGGAATACAGTAATTCCTCACTTAACACTATAGATGTGTTTCTGAAAATGTTCGTGCTAAGCGAAAACGTGCTATGCGGGGTCAATTTTCCCATTAAAAATAATGGAAAAGGTGGGGGTTGCATTTCAGGTGGTGGTGGCCAAAGTCAATTTTTTGTTGGTGTTGGGTCATCAATGTCAACATTAGATAGCTAGCAACACAAGTCACCACAGTTTGTTAAAACACAAAGATAAACACGTGAGTGAGAGGAGGAGCGCTGTGACCATGTGTATTCATCCGCTCATGTGTATTGCCACTGTTTTGACCAACTTATACCACCACATGAAGTAGTCCACCACTTGATTATTTTCGTGTTATTTCGGGGACAGTCGTGTTATTTGAAAAACATTCCCTAAAAAAAAATCGTGCTATTGCGAAAAATGTGTTAAGCAGGCATGTGTTAAATGAGTAATTACTATACCATACCATACTGTGACAGTTCCCCCTTCCATGCTTCATGAAGTTTGGCTTATGAATATAAATATGCAAAACTCAAAGATGCTTTAAACAAAATACCTCATGTAACCCCATTTTAAAGTCTGCAGAATCTATATATTCATTTTGGTGCATGTATCATTCTTGTATGTAATGTTAGAAATATGAAGTATGACACTATAGTTTTAAATGTGCTAATGAAAGGCATACTGGTGGAACCCTCCTCCCACCCTCCGAAAGTCTTAATGACTTGATCAACTTAATGACTTGTGAACAGCCTTGTTTGTCCTATAAGTCCAAAGGTGATGCACTAGTAAGACGTGACCATAGAGCCTGGTACTGGGATTCAATTTTGACTCTGGTAGTTTTCCATGTAAGGGTGGATGTAGAACAAAAAGTTCCCACCCTGGGGGAAAGACTGTTTAAGCAACGGGAATCTGAGCTGTTTGTCTTCAGCTGATCTGGAAAACCCTAGAGGATCCAAAGGGCTTTGGACCCAGATCAGGTAAAAAAGTCTCTGATCTGAAGATTATGCTTAGAACAAGAACAGCTGATTAGTGTAAGAATCTGCTTGCGGTCAGTTTTTAGTGAATTAGCACTAGCTTTGTGTTTTCTTTTCATTTTAACTTAGTAACTTACTTTGATCTGTTTTCACTTGCACTCACTTAAATCCTACAGTCTGTACTTAATTAAAACACTTTTGTTTACTTTCAAGCCAAGTGTAATTACCTGAGCGGAACTACCCGTGTGCATATCTCTTTCATTGATAAAGAGGGTGAACATCTTCATGAACGTTCCTTGTGTAAAACACAGGGAAAGACTGACTTATTTGGGTTTTTGACCCCTTTTGGGGGTTGGTTTTCTGGGTGCTGTGCCCTAGAACTACATTCTCCAAGAGCTGAAATGGTTCAGTGTCTGCATTGCTTTTCAGTGGGGCAGTAACCCCAGCTCTGTGCCTTATCTTTGGGAGATCAGAGGATCTGGCCTAGCAGGGCAGGGTAGTGGGGAGTCCTAAAGAGCAAGAAGTCAGGTGTCAGTGGCACTCCAGGAAACAATCCTAAGGGGTCTTCTGTGACCATCCCATCAGAATAGCGCAGCGAAGCAGGGTGATGTACACATCTGGTTGCTCTGGATGCTAGTAGTGATTTTAAGTGTTTTCTAAGTGTGGTGGCTGGAGAACAGACATAGGTTACTGGTTTGTTATTTTCTGTTTGCTTATTTCAGAGAAGGGAAATAGAGGCAGGAAAATCAACAAAATGAGTGAGAGTGAGGTCCAAAAGAAACTGGAACTTCACAGATAACAAGCAGCAGTGAAGGAGGCAGAATATAAAAGACAAATGGACTTAAAGAGGCTTGAGAGAGCAGCACAGTCTGCCAGGGAAAAGGCTTTCCATGAGAGCCCTGGATCTGAAACAACTTGAAAAGAAAGAGAAAAGAGAGCCCAAAAGGCTGCTCATGAGTTTTAACCCTAGAAGCCCAAAAAGCTGCTCGTGAAAGAGCCATGAAACTGAAGGAGAGAGAAGTAGAAGCCCAGAAGGCTGTTCGAGAGGAGAGGGAGAAAGAGTGACTGCATGAATTGGCTGCACTTCACTGTAAGAGTCAGCAACCCAACCCTGCAGGATTCACCCCTCCAAAAATCTGGGAGTGGGACCAACTGCGCCCATCTTATGATGTATCCGAAGAAACATTGAATACTTCATCACCTTTAAAAGACTGTGCACCATCTTTTCAATTCCTGAGGTTCAGAAAATGACCACTCTGGTTGCAAATCTGAAAGGGAGTGTCTTGGACATATTTAATAAGATGTCTATTGCTGATGCTTCAGACTGTGGTAAATTCAAAGATTTGGTTTTAAGACAGTTTCTGATTACACCTGAAAATGAGTGAAATTTAGAACGCTTAAAAGAGGGGTTGAGCTAAGTAATGTGACTTATGTTTACCAAATGAAAAATCTGCTAGATAAGTGGGTGAGGGGAAAGGAATCACAAGCTTTGAAGGCATGTGTGATCTGGTTGTTCAGGAACAGTTCTTAGACATGGTTAAGGATGATGCAAAGCAGTATTTGTGGGACAAATTTGTTGAAAATGTGGAAATTCTGGCTGCTTTTGCTGACAAACATAAGTAGTCCCAAACACTTGGAAAGGGAAGATCTCAAACAGAAGGGTTTAAGTCTGGGGGAGGCAAAGTCTCTGCTTTACCCTTGGAAAGAGGGAAGGTGGCGGAGAGTACTTTAAGTTCATTCCCCCATTATTCATTCTAAATCTCCTATTCAGACAGAGGAACCTAAGAAATATTATCACTGTAATTCTACTGATCACTTAAGGAACAGATGCTCATTGCTGGGGGTAAATAAGCAGCAAGTAACTTACTGCTTCCCTGACAGTGACTAATTTTCACACAGGGTTTGTAAAGCTGGCTAATTGAAAATCAGGATCTAAACACATGAAGACCCTGAAGTTGAATGGCAAGGACATCCCTGCCTGAAGGGAAAACGGAGCCAGAAATTTCTGTAGTGTGGAGGGAGGACTTACTTAATGAGCAATATATCCTCCTTTTGGATCACTGCACCTTTGGCCATGGTACAGGTGCAGACACAGCATAAACAAACTAAGTTAACTGTTGCTACTGCGTCAGAGAGTTTTGCACCATTTATTTTAGGAAATGATTTTTTTGAGATGGCAGAGTCCATCCTAGGGACTGTTAGCAGCAAGAAAGAATCTTTGAACTGGAAATCTAGCAGGGGAGGGAAATGCCACGGGCTGTGGAGGGGACAAGAGTGTGTTTCTCTGATTCTTCTTCAGATGGATTAGCTAATTTGTAAAAAGGGGGATGGGCAGAGGAAGCCAGCCCTGATCCTGAGTTATTGTCTAGTATCAGGGAATCTGTCCAAGCTGTGAGAGATCCAGGACGTTCAAGGGAACAGCAAGGGGCAGGTCCAACCCTGGGAGGCACAGAGGTGTGTGTCTTGGAGCAAAGCATTCAGACAAGAGGCTGGAGTCAAAGAAGCTGCTGTGGGAGCTAAGGAATCCAAAGGCCTGACAGCTGAGAGTTTACTCAGTGGAAAAAGACACAAGAATGCAGGGCTTTTTAAGAAAGTGTCATGACTGGGAGCTGGTGAGCAGAAGACCCAGAGGAGAGAGAGCAAGACTGTTTCCCCATTTTTTGGATGAGGGGCTGGAAAATAGATACTGGATCTGTCTCTGTTCACCCAAGCTGCTCACCTGTCATTCAGGTTTCTAGGGGCAGTGGTAAGTCTAGACTCACACTGTGGGATGATTCTGCTATTAGCCTCTTGGGAGTAGAAATGGGGGATCAAGGGGAAGCCCACTGATTCAAAACTCTAGTGTCTGGCTGAATTGGCAGCACCTAACAAAGCTAACACTATCTCTTTGAGACTGGAAGGTAGAAATCTCTGGGAGTTTGTAAGGGCATGCGAGTATGCTGATAGAGCACTCAAGGGAGGCATTCCTCAGCAGGAGAAGAAACCCACTCCTTTCCAAAACCTCAAAGGGAGTATGTGATCTGGTATGCTTCACTGATGAAAAAGGAAAACCAATAGCTGAATATACACTTTGGTACACCAAGATTTTGAAAGGGAGAAGAAATACTGCACTACACAAATGGTTTGAACAGAAGCCATGTATGACAACCATATCTGGAAATGCTACTCTGTCATTGGTTTGCTGGTAACCTTATGTCTTTTCCTGCAACACTTATGGATCAGCATAAAGGAACTCATATGGAGGGCAAACCCCTTGAAAGTGTGTGACATACATAATTTTTAGAAAAAGGTTTTGTACATGCTAGGGAAAAGAGCATGCAGCTTTTAAGCTAATACCTGTACGCAGGCTTCGAGCTGGGTGTAGCAGCAAAGGCATAACAAACCTGCACTGCTATGCGGAAGGGGAATCTGAGGCACACTTGTCTCAGGGCATTGGTGGCTAAATGCTAAGATGCTTACACATTAAAAGACATTGCTATCTGCATTCTGGAGCCATTGCTACACCCTGACATGTTTTCAGGCATTCGGGGGACAGAAACCAAGAACTTTGGAAAAAGTCGTATGAATGACAACACAGGGTTTGGTGACATTGGGTGGTTGTGTTTAAAGAAAAAAAGCCCATGCCAATTTCTGAACACATTGCCCTCTCACAGTAATCTCAGGGAGGAGGTGTGATTTCCCCCCACAAACTTTATGAAGTTTGGCTTATGCATATTTATATTTATAACTCAAAGAGGCTTTAAACAAAATACCTCATATAACCTATCCATTTTAATGTTACAATCTGTAGGATCTGTATATCCCATTTTGGTGCTTGTATCATGCTTTTATGTAAAATTAGAAATATGAGCTAATGAGAGGCATTACTGGTGGGGTCCCCTTAACCAATGGTTAACAAACTTGGTGATCAACTTACTGACTTGTCCTGTAAATCCAAAGGTGATTGAACTAAGACATGTAACCATACCACCTGGTACTGGGATTCCCTTTTGACCCCGACCATGGAAGGGGGAATGTAGAACAAAAAGTTCCCGTCTTGTGGAAAAGACTATTTAAGCAATGGGAAGCCATCAGCTGTTTGTCTTCAGCTAGTCTAGAAAACCCTGGGTGGCTCCAGAGGGCTTCAGGTCAGGATAAAAGAGTCTCTGACCTGAAGATTACCTAGAACAAGAACAGCCCAGTACTGTAAGAATCTGCTTGCAGTCAGTTTTTAGTGAATTGCACTAAAATTATTTTCATTTAAACTTAGTAAATTTCTTTTATCTGTTTTCACTTGCAATAACTTAAATCCTACTGTTTGTACTTAATAAAAACACTTGTTTACTATCATGCCCTGTGTAAATAATTACCAACCTGGGGGAATGACCAGTGGGCATGTTCCACTTTCATTGATAAAGCGCGCAAACATCCTCATGAGCTTTCCTTGTGTAAAACTTTTACTCAGAGAAAGACGGATTTATTTGGGTTTTTGACCGGTTTTAGGGATTGGTTTCCTGGATGCTGTGCCCTAGAACTACATTCTCCCACAGCTGAAATGGTTCAGTGTCTGCATTGCTTTTCAGTGGGACACCACTAACTCCAATTCCGTGCCTTGTCTTTGGGAGACCAGAGGGTCTGGCTCAGCAGGATGTGGTGGTGGGGAGCCCCAGCGAGCAAGAAAGCAGGTGTCAGTGGCATGTTCAGCACACCGGGGAACAATCCCAAGGGATCTTCTGTGACCCCATCACACATACCACCCTTACTTCTGCACTGCTGCCTTCAGAGCTGGGCAATCAGAAAATGGTGGCTGCTTGTGAAGAGTGCAACTCTGAAGGCAGCACTGAAGTAAGGGCAGTATGGCATGGTATTGCAACCCCCCCCCCCCCACACACACACTAAATAGCCTTGTGCCCCCTGACTCCTTTGTGTCAGGATCCTTACAGTTACAACATCATGAAATTTCAGATATAAATAGCTGAAATCATGATGTTTATTGTTTGAAAATTCCTATGACTGTGAAATTGACCAAAACAGACTGTGAATTTGGTAGGGCCCTAGCTATTACCTGTGCCGAGCCTCTTCTATGCATAACCAGAGGGCTTTGTTATCCCTGCATATCAACCCTGAACATTTCGTCTCCACTGTTTTATTTCTAAAGTTTTAATTAATAAATTAAGCATTCTCAAATTACATTTTCTTTTTTTTAAAGTTTCTTCCCCACCTGGGGATTTCCCATCCCCTAAGAAGTGTAAGATTATTTTCAGGGTTCAAAAAATGTTTACTGCTCTCACTCCTCCTTTGCAGTGAGCCACAGACATCCATGGTGCCTCTGCTGCCTCAGTGAGGTTTATGTTTCTGTGAAGTACAGTTTCTACCTCTCTTTTCCTCCCAGAGCCCATGAGGATCAGGAACTGAGATTCAGACAACACTATATGGTGAAGATGATAAAGCCCTCAGTCAGATCTGGGCCGGGTACCTGCCGGGTGCATCAGTCTCACCAGATTGGCAGTGCCCTGCTGAATCTGAGCTGAGGAACAGAGGCCAAGACTAAGCCAAAGCCAAAGGAGAAAGTTTCACATGAGAGTAAAGATCATTTCCATAGGCTTATGGTCAAGGCATTTTTGTCTAAAATTGTTTCAAAAGAGAAAGGATCCCTCCTCAACCCCAGAATCAAGAGAGCCAATGCATATGGGCACAAAGTCCATAGTCTTAAGTAAATCTTCTCAATGGGAGAAGGAGGTATGCAAAAGTATGAATTCAATTATTCCAACATTAGCTGCAATATTGAAAGCTTGGGATAAACAACTGCTGGTGGTCCCATCCATTTTTAGTGCCAATGTGATACTAAAAGCGCCGCTGCTTGGGAGGGAACTGAATGCCTCAGTGACCAGGGAAGCTCCAATAAAGCCATCCCTGGGGGGTGGCAGGCTGGGGCAACTCTCCACTCCCTACACTGAAGGCATGTTACCCAGAACAGCTCCCCTGCCACAGGCAGTTTCTCTGCCCTGCCTTTACTCTGCTCCACCTTTTCCCCAAACCCCGTCCCTTCTCTGTCGCTTATCCTCTCCCCTGAGCAACATGAGCTGGGGGATTAATAGGCCTGGTGCAGGACAGTAGCAGGTCTGCCCTTCCTCCCACACTTACCATAGTGTGGGAGCTAAAGCAGCCTGCTCCGCCACCCTCCCAACTTGCTGCCCCCTGCTTCTCGGCTGCTGGAAGGGAAGTACCCTTTGGCCAAAGCCCTCTACTTCCTGCTACCATGGTGAAGAGGGCTGTGCAGTGGAATGGAACAGGCTTGAGGGCTGACCTCTGTGGCTGCCAAGGGGCCTGAGGCAGCTGCCACAAATCGTCCTATGGATGGAACACCTCAGAGCTCCAGTTCTGACTGCTCTGCCAATGGACTCTTATACCTCAGGGTGATCAGAGACTTGCATCCTCCCCCAAGGAAATCTTTCATAAAATCATAGTATTGGAAGGACCTCAAGAGGTCATCTAGTCCAGTCCCCTGCGCTCATGAAAGGGCTAATTTCTAACAGGTGTTTTGTCGAAACTTCTCTTAAAAATTTCCAATGATCAAGATTCTACAACCTCCCTCAGCAGTTTATTCCAGTGCTTTGCCATCCTGATAGGATGAATTTTTGCTCATGTCCAACCTAAACCTCCCTTGCTGCAGTTTAAAACCATTGCTGCTTGTTTTATCCTCAGATGTTAAGAACAATTTTTCTCCCTCCTCCTTTTAACAACCTTTTATGTTGTAGCTCAGTCTTTTTTCCAGACTAAACAAGTCCAGTAGTTTTAATCTTGCCTCATAAGTTATGTTTTCTAGACATTTAATCATTTTTGTTAGTCTCTGGACTTCTCCAATTTGTCCACATCTTTTCTGAAATGTGGCACCCAAAACTGAACACAATACTTCAGTTGAAGACTAATCAGCACAGAGTAGTGCGGAAGAATTATTTCCTGTGTCCTGCTTACGACACTCTTGCTAATACATCCCAGAATGTTTGCTTTTTTTACATCAGTGTCACTCTATTGACTCCATTTAGTTTGTGGTCTGCTATGACACCCCCCTTCTCCCCCCCCCCATTCCATTTCAGCAGTACTCCTTCTGAAGCAGTCATTTCCCATTTGTATATGTGCAACTAATTGTTCTATCTAAATAGAATACTTTGCATTTGTCCTTACTGAATTTCATCCTATTTGCTTCAGATCTTTTCTCCACTTTGGCCAGGACATTTTGAATTTTCATCCTAACCTCCAGAGCACTTGCAATCCCTCCCAGTTTGATATCATCTGCACACTTTATAAGTGTACTCTCTATGGGCATGTCTACACTAGCCCCCTAGTTCAATCTAGGGAGGCTAATGAGGGCGACCAAAATTGCAAATGCAGTGCAGGATTTAAATATCCCGTGCTTTATTAGCATGTTTCCAGCCAGTCGCCAATTTAGAAGTTGACTAGCCCGAAGTAACTGCCCGCGTCTACACGCGGCAGTGAAACGGGATTCCGAATTAAAGCCCTAAATCGAATTAGCTGTTGTTCCTCCTGCAATGAGGTTTACCAGCTAATTCGATTTAGGGCTTTAATTCGGAATCCCGTTTCACTGCCGCGTGTAGACGCGGGCAGTTACTTCGGGCTAGTCAATTTCTAAAATGGCGACCGGCTGGGAACATGCTAATGAAGCACGGTGTATTTAAATCCCGCACTTCATTTGCAATTTCGGTCGCCCTCATTAGCCTCCCTAGATCGAACTAGGGGGCTAGTGTAGACATACCCTATACTATTATCTAAATCATTGATGAAGATAGTGAACAAAACCAGATCAGAACCCACCCATTATGCTCTTCCATCATGACTATGAACTATTGAGAACTACTCTCTGGGAATGGTTTTTCAAACAGTTTTGTACCCATCATGTAGTAGCTCGATCTACTTTGCATTTTCCTAGTTTCTTTATTAGAAGGTCATGTGAGACAGTATCTAAAGCCTTACTGAGGTCAAGATGTACCACATCTACCCTTTCCCCCCCATCCACAAGGCTCATTATCTTGTCAGAGAAAGCTATCAGGTTGGTTTGGCACACAATTTGTTTTTGATAAATCTATACTGGCTGTTACTTCACCATATTTTTTTTCTAGATGTTTGCAAATTGCTTATTTATCGGCTCCATTATCTAACTTTGCTCGTTTGTCTGCTTTCATCCTTCCTATTGAGGCAGTTTCTATTCCAGGACGTTAATACACCAAAAGAAGGGAACTTCCCACTGAGGAAATCATTTGCCTATTCTGCCTTCTAGTTTTGAAGCACAACCAACAGAACTGTCAGTTTTGCCAGAGATAAGAAATCTGGCTCTCTTCAAATGACTGAGGCATTGCAAAAGTATCTGCAGCATTGGGCAGAGATGGTATGAAACAGGAGCCCCAGAAGATGAGGTTCCAATCTCCAGCCAGACACAGTTGGCCAAGAGTCAGGTGGTACACTATGCCATGAGGTCTGTCTGTGCCAGTTAATTCTAGTAGCAATATTGAGGCCCATGGGAGCCCTATCCTAGACAACAAGGATTTATGCAAGACTTTTATTTACCCCACTGAAATATTCAGAAGGAGAAGCCAGGTCTAACAGTTGTGGGAGCAGTCTCATCTTCACTGAATAAGGTGGTTATTCTATTTTCTCGATCCCCAGACGATATTAAACAATATCAAAGGCTCATGTAGAGTGTGGCTGTAGAACTACAGATTCAGCTTGAGAAAATCCAAGAAACTCATCAGTCTATTGGACATTCCTCAGCCTTCCACTCCTAGAGGAGTGGCCCTCCCCATCAACAAGGCCATCATGGACCTGGTAAAGATGGTTTGGCGCACACCTGCTTCTTGTGCTCCCTCCCCTAAGAGGGCTAAGAAGTGCTACTTTGTTCAGTCCAAGGGAGGAGAGTTTTTGTTCTTACTCATTGCTTAATTCTTTGGTGGAAGTCATTATACAGTGGCCCCAGAAATAGCATCTAAAGACTGTTCTGGCTGATACGGTGGGCAAGCAACTCAGCCTTTTAGGGAGAAAGGTCTTATTGTCCACCTCCCTTGAGTTCAGGATCTCAAATTCTCAGGCATTCTTGGCCAAGTATGATTTTACTAACTATAATAAGTTTTTGGAATTAAAGGACAAGCTCCTTTCTGAGCCTGTTTCTAGGCCTTAATGGATGAAGGGAGAGTGGTAGCCAAAATTTCCTTCCAAGCTGTGGTGAATGTGGCAGACACTGTATCTAGAGGGAATGTCTACAGGTATGCTTATGAAGATTGACTCAAGGTTACAATCCTCAGTTTTCCCTAGAGAAATGCAAAGTACCATCCAAGATCTGTCCTTCCATACTATCAACCTAATCCATGACAAAAATGGATGAGTCGGTCTACTCCCTCAAAAACAGTGCTTCGTTTGTTGATCATTTATACCCCTGCCCCAAAGAGAAAACACTATACATGGGGATATAGGCCAAGATCACCACCCTAGCTGTTTTACCAACAACAACCTCAAAAGCTACCATGCAAGAGACAGAGTTTATAAACTCAGGAACTCAGCCTCTGCAATATACACTGACACATATTGTAAACTCTGAGCCAAGTGTCTTTTGATTGGACTATTGACATCCATGTATCTTTATGGGTTCTGTTTCATTCCTCTCCTTTGGTATTTGGATGTTACTTTACCCAATTTGCCAAAACTGGAGACCCAGCTAAAGATAAATGATTATTCATGGCACACGTCTGATCAAGTTTCTAGTACCTGCTACCACAAGTGCCCTTTGTGGTTTCTTTTCATGGACCACTCTCATAGTGAGATTCTATATCAACAGGTAACTCTTCTCCTAAGCGATACCATAGAAAGAGTTCCACCTCAATATCAACGAAAGGGATTCCATTTTCATAATTTAATTCCCAGTAAGAATGGGGGATTGTAGCCAGTTCTTGGTGTGAGACAGCTGAACAGATTCTTTCAAAAACTAAAATTCCACATGATATTCTTGGCATCAGTAATTTCCGTGTTAGAGGACACACAGTTCACAGCTCTTGACATGAAAGATGCATATTTTCTCAGACATCAAACCAGCCAACTGGTGGTTCTTCTTCAATCAATAGCTTTACCAATTCAGAGTCCTCCTTACTGGTTTAGCAAGGGTCTTTACAATAGTGTCAGCTTGGATGAGAAAAGAGGGATTTATAGTCTTCCCTTACCTCAACAACTGCCTTCTGATGGGCAGTTCTGAGGAGATTGTCCAATGTGCAATCTGCTCAGCCTTCCTGGGGTATTTGTCAGTCATGAAAAATCCACATTGACCCCCATGAGATTCATGTCTTATAGGGTGAAAATTAATTTGACTACAGAAAGAGAAACTTCAGGGCTTGGATTCAGCAGTTCTCTCCCCTGCCCCACACCCCCTTTCAGTTACAGTCCTTTTGTTTCCAGGTGTTTTCAAGTCTCTCTTTGGGGGGGGGGCCAGAGGTAAAGCTAATCATTGTTTTCCTTCACTGCCTTATAAAGAATTTCCATAAGGGGGGAAGCCTTTGTTTGATTCCCGTACCCTCTGTGGAACAGTTCATCAAACTAAGAATTTGGTCAGTATCTGGTGATCAGGTCACCTGAGTCCATCATCCATGAGACAGTAGCAGCATGGAAGGATCCCTAGGAAGACCAAGCCAGTGCATAGTCCATTGTAGTAGTTGATGGGCCATTATGTCCTGCCTGGCTTTTCCATTGTAGTCCCTGAAGTGTCAGCAGGGGGAAGTGATCCAAAGTAGCAAATATAAAATACAGATACACAGATAGGAATTCGTAGCTTCAGCTACAAAAATTATACATGCATACAAATGGGATAATCATAGTCAGTAAGTCTCAACCTTTCCAATTATATTGTACATGAGAATCTTGCATAAATCATTTTAGTTATGTCATTCATATCATAATCATATTTTCATTAAGCATAAGAATGCCATGCCATATCATCCTTAACCAAAAAAGGAAAAAAAGTCTGTTACTCAGCAAAGTGGAAATGTTTCTCCTCTTGCGTTCACCAATGCAGCTTGGCTTCAGCATCCCTGTAATCTTAGATTATCTACTTACCCTTAAATTTTGGGGTCTCACACTTGGTTCTCTGCAAGTATATTTAGCAGTGATTAGTACTTTCCATCCTTATGGATAACTGTACAATATTTACTCATACTGTCACATCTAGATGCCTGAAAGGGAATCTCATATCCTTTACACCATTTGTGAAGTTCACATCTCAGCAAGACTTCAATTTTATTTTATCATTGTTCAGTAAACTCACCTTTGAGCTTCTAGACACATGGTCTATGGCCCATCTGCCTATGAAGGTGACCTTTCTTATAGCCTTAATGTCAGCCAGAAGAATCAGTGAGCGGGGAACATTCACGTTAGTCCCATCATATGCCACATTCTAGAAAGAAAAGGTGTCATTACAACTCTGACCGAGATTCATTTCCAAAGTCGTTTCAGTTCCATATGAGTCAGGTAATCCACTTATAAGGTTTTTTTTTTTTTCCTGAACCATGTGTCTCACATGAAAGAGAGGGCCTGATTCTCTAGATGTGTGAAGGGCTTAGGACTTAGCTGCAAATAACAAAGAATGTTAGAAGAGACCTAATAAACTGTTTCCATCACAGAGTTATCAAAGGATCGAGCTATACTGACACACAAACTTTCAAAATGGATCGTGGGCTATATTAACCTTTGTTACCAACTAGCTCATATCCCCTGTCTGAGGGACTCTTTCCATTAGTGGGCAAGTTATTTCAGCTGCGTAGATGAGACTGACCTCTCCTAGAGACACATAGGGCTGCTACTTGAGGCTGTTTGCTACCCTCACAAGGTATACATTCTGGTCCAGTCATCCACTGTGGATATAGCTGTGGGAACAGCAGTACTACAGTCAGCTATCGCTTCTGTGTCTTTGCACGCATGCTCTGTTGACTGTTGTATGTTAATCTCCCATATGTGGAATAAACATAGGAACCTTAACTCAAAAAAAAAATGGAGACTACTTATTTGTAACTATGAAGGTATTTTGAGTGTATGGTCCCTACCTGCTTTTTAATACACATCATCCATCCCCTCTCCTGTCAACTGTTTGAATAGTGGTAAGGTTGGGAAACTGGAGAAGTGTCGGCCCATGCCATCCTTTATGCCAGTGTTTCTCAAAGTGGTCTGCAGACTCACTCAGAGAGCTGCTACTGGGCCGCTCTGGTTTGTTTACTTACCGGCTCCGCAGCCACAGACCCTTGTGGCTCCCATTGGCTGTGATTCACCTTTTGTAGCAAAGGGGAGCCTCAGGAAGCAGCGGCCCCAGTTACAGTGCTTCCCCTGGTTCCCGTTGGCTGCAAATGGCAAACTGCAGCCAGTGGGAGCCACGAAGCTCCTTGGCTGTGGAGACGGTAAGTAATCAAACCGGAGTTGCCCGGTAGCAGATTTCTCAGTGTGTGTCTGCGAACCACTTTGAGAAACAGTGCTTTATGTTCTTGGTTCAGCGCATGAGGAGAGCTATGGTGCATGCATTGCTTTGCAGATAGTGTCCATTGACCATTCTGAACTCAAGCTCATGGTGCACATGCATATCCCACCTCTGAATTACATATAGGGCTGCATACCTTGAAGAACCTCCAGTTACAGGTAGTAGATAGGTTCAATTTTTGGTGCAGCCTAAAGAATGTTCAGTACTTTATCCAGCATCTGAAATCTAATTACTCCTTCCTAAAGATTCAGACTTTCTGTTTTAGATTAACAAATGATTAGATATGTTTCTCCTGTGTGGTGTATTACTTTAATCTGCTAAAGCCACTTAATTCTTCTTTTATTGTAAAGGGATGTTCCAACAGCTGAAATGTATTGTGCAGAGTGTAACATTTAATTACCTTCCTTAGAGGTTTCAGTTTATTTTTACTTAACTCTTCAAACCTCAGCTGTCTTCTAGCTGTTTAAATACCAAACTAGAAAGGGGAAGCAAACTCACACCTCCAAGGTATTAAGCTGATAGTACTGTCACTAAATTAAACAGTTCCAACCTATAAGCTCAGCCCCAATCAGCACTTGGGTTTGCATTACAGCCAAAGTAATTCTGCATTTCCCTATGATTTACAGGAATGCAGGAGTATTGGAGATGTCAGCCTCCCCCAATGCTTCATTTCAGCCCAGCTTGTAAAATTTCTGAAACAATTTGCAAAACCACCCTTATCTCTTTTCAGGTCTCCTGCAAGCGCAGAATCTCTTAACGCAACTACCTCAGCAAAGCCAAGCCAACCTCCTGCAGTCTCAGCCAAGCATCACCCTCACCTCACAGGTCAGTTTTTCTCCTGCAGCTTGCCCACACTTCTTTGTGGGACTCAAACTTATGGGCAAGAATGGAAGTTGAGTTATTGTTTTCTCCCTTTTCTAGATGCCTACAATATAACAAAATTACCAGCTGCATCAATAGTTGAGGCTGCATAATAGTTTCACTTGAAACTTCTCTGGTTTCATTCACTCATAGTTTCCCCAAACTTCTACTCTTTGTACAGAAATTTTCCATGCTTGACCATTTCCTAAAGGTGAACGTTTATGGTAATTTGAATAAAAATGGTTGAGTTGATTTTGAGTACAAGTAGAGTGCTAGAAAAATATTCTTTCCCGCTTTATTAAAAAGCTTTATTTTTAATAGATTTAAACCCTAAAGAGCTATGGATAATACATTTATTTTTGGTATGGAAATAGCCCTCTGTCGCAGCATATGCACACCCCAACTCTTGCAGGGAGGTACACAGGGGCGTGGATGCCTCCTAATCAGCCGTTGAATCATCGGCATTCTCTCTCATGGTCTATGAGCACCAACCCTTGGTCCAGGGTAATACAGCTTAATGGCTAGAGTCAAATGAGAGGTAGCCCTCTGAGGGTAGCCCACTCAAGTAGCCAAAGTCAGTGTGGGAAGGCCCTTTAACTCAGGGCATCGCAGCTGGGTAGCCAAAGTCAATAAGTTGGGGGTTGGGGCTAATTACCCCAGTAAGGGGACCCAGGCCCCCCTACTCCACCAGGTCCCAACTCAGGGCTCTGTGAGTGGCTGAGAGGTCTACCACTCCCTCGGCAGGGTATTTGGCTGAAACACACCAAGTTTACCTTGGTATGGAAGAGGCTGCCCTGTAACCTCCCTGGGTCACTTCCTACTGGTGTTGTTGGGATGGCATCCCATGAAGTGGCTGGGTCTTCTGGTTCCCTGGCAGCTGCTTCTCCCTGGGGTTGCTCTGGGGCTGTTTGGCAGCAGTCTGCCGGGGCTCTGTCACCCACTGTCTGGTGACGCCCTCGTGTTCCGGTTGAAAGTTCTTCTCCTTCAGTGACCAGCCCAGACTCAGTTGCTCTGCTGCCTTTTATGCTGCTCCAGTGTTTGGAGCATGCCCAGTCTGGGTGAAGGGGTGGGACTTCTTCCACACACAGGGTTTTAACCCCACCTGCTTCAGTGCGGGGAATGCACACCCCGTCACACCCTTTATTGAGTAAAAGGGCTTTTAATTGTTCTAGTAAAAATATTTTTGATTTGACTGAATTATAAGACTTAATGTGTTATAGCTGAGTAATATTTACTTTATACAACTAGAAGAGGCTATACTGTTCAAGAGTGAACACTTAATGTAGCTGCTTAATTGGCAGGAACTTAAAAGGCAATGTGTCTATAGGAACATTTGCATCACTTCCTCCACTTCTTTGCAAGGTTCTCAGAGTACCTTAAGCTTACAGGAGAAGGGCTAAGGGATTCCTAAAGTGTGAAGAAAGGGCTTCTCTCCTGGAAATTTTCCAGAGATCCTGGGATAAAATGGTCTCTTTTCTAGCCAAAGAGTTTTATGTGGTTTCCAATCTTTTGCAAGTTAGCAAAAGAGTAAACGTAATTTTAGCAGTTTTCCCATGATTTGTGTCTTTTTTTAAACTAATAGAAATTTTTTAGAAGTTGTTTTAGGAGACTATTAAAGCTATACAGTTAAGCTTTCAAAACTCAGGAAAAGTAATGTTAACATGCCTGAGGTTTTAACTTTGGTTACTTGTGTGTGCACATTGCAGTAGTCTCTAATTATATGATCCCATTATTTCTGAAATAGCACTATATCACACAATAGTTTTCTTTTAATGCAGGTAGTATTTTTAGTACATACCAGTGCATCTGTTGCAGACTGTGACAGTCCTGTCGGTGAAAAAAACTGCTTATTCCTTTTTCTGTATGCAATATAGAAATGTGGAAATTAGCCCTCCTAGTGCACAGAGGGAGCTTCACGTGTCTCTAACCAAGGTTTAATTTTTTGTATATGTAACATAGAAAGGAAAGAACCTTTATAAAAGTTGAAGTCAATAAAGATACATTTCTATAGTCTAATATTGTTAAAATAAGTTTAGAATATTGAAAAAAAATTAGTGGCAACATATGTGTCTGCATTAATGAATATATTATATATTGTTTGAGCAATAATATGTGATCATGTAACTAAAGACAGTGGACAAAATCCTGCCCCACGATCCACCTGCTCTGCAATACAGAATACCAGTTGCTCAATCCAAGAAGTCCAATTTAATAAGCCAGTTGGTGGTTCAGCTTTGTAGGAGACATGACTATAGAACTGCAGTGCTATGAAATGGCCATTTGGGGGCTATTACCAGCTAGCATGATTTAGAGCGATCTTGAGGCTTCTCTATGTTGCACAGGGAGCATAAGCAATATCAGAATTAGGCCAAGAGCATACAGATGCCATAAAACCATGTTTGCCTAAGCCTCTCAGCTGCACTGAGCAGAATTTGGCCAAAGAGGAGGATTCAGCACTGCATTTAATACAGTACTCTCCAACCTTTTTACACCCAAGATCATTTTTTAAATGACAGAACAAGCCAAGATCTACTGCCCCGCCCCTTCCTTGATGCTCCGCCCCGCCCTCTCTGTTCTCCTCTTCTCCATCACTTGCTATCCCCAGCCCTTATACTGCTGCTTTTTTTCCCAATTCTTCTGTTGGAAGAGATTTTTCCAACATTTGGCCTGTCTAGACTGGACCAAATGTCAGAAAAACCCCTTCTTTTGGAAGTCCCCTTATTCCTCGTGGAAAGAGGAATATCGGGGTTACCAAAAGAGCATGTTTACTCTTCCACTAAAAAAAGTGGAAGAACAAACACCTCCCTGGATGCAGAAGAGTTTTTCTGGGATACCTCTGGAATCCCAGAAAAACTCCTGCAGTCTAGCTGTACCCTCACTGGGTTGAGAGAGGATGTGTGGGCTCTGGGATGGGAATGAGGGGTTTGGGTGTGGGAAGGGGTGAGAGGTGCAAGCTCTGGGAGGGAATTTGGATGCAAGAGGAGGTGGAGGAGGGGATGCTGGTTCAGGGAGGGGGCTCCAGGCTGGGGAGTGTTAGGGTCAGGTGGAGGGTTGGGGTACTGAGCAAGCCACAGGCGTGTGGATGTGAGGGTACAGGGGTTTGGGTTGGGAGATGGGAGGGGCTCAGGGCAGGGAGGTTAGGAGTATAATGGGCTCAGGATACAGATTTGTGGTGTGTGGATAGTGTAGGAGTGTTGTGGCAAAAGACTGAGGATGTGTGGGTGCAGGAGTTTGGCGATGTGAGAGGCTCAGGACAGGGGGTTCCAGTATATGATAGGCTCAAATCTAAGGTCGGGGGGGGAGGGGTGCAGGAGTGTTATGATGCTGCGGACAGATGGGGATTTGTTGGCCAGGCTTCAACATATTTTATTTAAAAATGAACACAAAGTTTCAGCATTGTTTTTATGTATGAGAACCTGTTTTGATTCAGGGGTCACTGAAAAGTCAGTTGAGGCCACACAAGCGAGATGCAAAAAAAAAAAAAACCTCCTCCAAAGCCTCACGAATGTGGCCCCAACTGTGCTGGTGGGAGCAGGGGACATGGTATTGGGGCAGGGTGCTAGTGGGTGCTCGGGCAGAGGACAGGGTGTCAGTGGAGGCAAGGGACAGGGTGCTGGGGTGGGGACCGGGTGCCAGTGGGAGCGGGGGGCAGGGACCAGGATGCCAGTGGGAACAGGGGCCAGGGTGTTGGCTGGGGCAGGGAATCCTCGGCACGCGCCTCCCCCCCCCTGCCCCCCCCCAGAGGAGGGAAGCTCCAGCAAGAGTCTCCTCCCGGGACTACTCCCCCCTCCCCCGCAAAGGAGGAAAGCCCCAGCACGTGTTTCCCCCCGGGACTCTTACCCACGGGACTCCTACCTCCTCCCCCGCAGAGGAAGGGAGCCCCGGTGCGCGCCTCCCTTCCCTTCCCCTCCCCCTCCCCCCCCCCCAGGATGGAAGCCCTAGTGCACGCTTCCCCCCAGGACTCCTCCCCCCTCCCCCGCAGAGGAGGGGAGCCCCAGCGCGCGCTTCCCCCCCGGGATTCCTCCCCCCTCCCCTGCAGAGGAGGGGAGCCCCGGTGCATGCCTCCCTTCCCCTCTTCTCACACCTCCCCCCCACCCCCCAGGAGGGAAGCCCTAGTGTGCGCTTCCCCCCAGGACTCCTACCTCCTCCCCCGCAGAGGAGGGGAGCCCCGGTGCACGCCTCCCCCCAAGCCCCAGCACACGCCTTCCTCTAGGACTCCTACCTCCTCCCGGCACGCCACAGACCTGGAGGAGGGGAGCAGGCAGCGCACTTCCGGAAACCCCGGAAGTGGTGCGCAGCTGTCGGACTTCCCTCCACCCCGCTGTCGGAGGTAGGTAGTGGGGCTTCTTGGGGGGTGGGTGGAATTGGGGGGCGGCCCCAAACGCTTCGCAATCAACTGGTCGAGCCCTCCCGATCGACCAGTCGATCACCACGGATTTAATAAAACACACACCCAAAGAGGTGGAGTAAAACACTGAAAACGCAGGAAATTCCAATATTCAGATTGCATGCAAAACTAACTATGCACCTTCAGTGCTTTCTTAATATATTTTGATTGTGTGAAACCTAACCTGACTGTGGTTTCCATAGAGCACAGACCTATCTCAGTCTTACTGGGGCCCTGTGTTTCTACTTTTATATAGGGAAATGATCTCTATAAGCTAATTGTCAGGAATGCCAAACTTTTCACTAGTTTCCTAGAAAATTGTTTATGCTAAGAACATCAAAGCTAAAAGGTATTCCTGTCTTCAAGATGTCTTGTTTTATTAAGAGACATTATTGCTATATAATGTCACCATTATATAAAGTCTTCTTGTTAGCAGACTAAACCAGTGTGTCAGGTGAATGAACTACTCAGGCCATGCTCTCACACATCCCAAAGTGGTCCATGCAAGTTAAGGTTGTGTCACATTCACAAGGAGCAGTGTTGGGGACACTTGTGCTGCTTGTTTTGTGGAAAAAACAGAGGATTTGAGTCTGTAGAATTGTCAACTTGATCCCTTGCATCCACAGTTAATTTGGTTTCAAAATAATTAGAGGGGTTGAATGCCAAACTCTCCAAAAGTACTGAAATATGTTAAAAGGGGGCATCGAGCTGTTCTTAGAGCAGGTAGAAAACATTAGTAAATTGGTGCGGTGTATCTTTTGGGTTTTTTTGACTGATTTTGACAGGGTCCTTCTTGAAAGACTGTATACTAATACAGTGCAGTGGATTGTGATGATCTTTATTTGAGGAATGTCAATACATTTGAGAGCACTTTGGGATCTATTTTAAATGGTAGATATATTGGTATCCAAACTGTCTCTTGTGGGAATGTAGATTTCCAAGTGAGATTTATTTCCACTATTTTTTGTTAAAGAAAATCTTTCCATTTCTTTTTTTTTCTCTTCCTGTCTCCTTTCTTCAACAGCCAGCAACCCCAACACGCACAATAGCAGCGACCCCCATTCAGCCACTTCCACAGAGCCAATCAACACCAAAGCGAATTGACACTCCCAGCTTGGAGGAGCCCAGTGACCTTGAGGAGCTTGAGCAGTTTGCCAAGACATTCAAACAAAGACGGATAAAACTTGGATTCACTCAGGTAAAATCAGAGGTGGAAAGTAACTAAGTAGAAATACTTTGTTATACTACCAAGTACATTTTTTTGGTTTTGTACTTTACTCAAGTAATTTATTTTTGTGATACTTCAACTTTTACTCAAGTAGGTTTTTTTTAGAAAATACTGTACTTTTTACTCTACAACCATTTCCAGAAGCGTTTAGTTACTCACTACTTTCAGCACCCCACTGACATTTGGGCAAGCCAGCATTCTGATTTGCAATAGCACAGCTGCATGTGCAAAGCATCCAATCGTCATGCAGTGACAATATGTTTTAAAAAAACAACCAATCAACAAGCGCAATTACCCTGCCAATGAAGAAGCCTTTTAATAGCCGCATTAACACCTTTTCATTCAAAAACAGTATCTATGCAGGGATGGGGAGCCCCGAGCCTTGTGGGCCGGATCCGGCGTGTGGGGGAGAAGAACCATAGCACCGCTCACCACACACACCCCACCGCTGGCTGGGGGGAATGCGGTGCTGGAAACTGCTCGTGGGAGTGTTTCCCCACTGCTCCCATTGGCCAGATTTCCCATTCCCCCCCCCCCCCAGCTCTCCAGCCCCGGTCCGCTCCTGCACCCTCCCACCCTTCCAGACACCCCAACCTCAGCGTGCTCCTGCCCCTCCCTCCCAGCCGCACCTCCACTCCCAGGCCTGTCCAGCAACCTATCTCCCACCCACACCCCTACCCTCATCCCCATCCCTATCCCACTCCCTGGCAGTCTGCTCCTCACATTGAACCCTTCATTTTGGCCTCACCCCAGAGCCTGGGGGCCTCACAAAATCTACTAACCCTGGGACTCTCAAAAGAGTTAATCTGACCTGTGGGAAGCCCTGAAGCTTGGTCCTCCCCATGTCCTCTCCCCTCTCTCCCTTCCCGCTGTGGAGCTGGAGCACTGGGGAGTGAGGTATCTCAGTTGGGGGCCACATCAGTGAAGGTGGTTTTTGTATATGTGTGTGTATACATATATACACATACATACACATTGTACATATACACACACATGCATACAGGTTGTACCTCCAAAAACCAGTACTCTCTGGTCTGGCAACATCTGGCAGGACCACAGATGCTCCTGGATCAAAGAGCCCAGGGGCTTAAGGGCAGGAGGCCGGCAGCCCGGCTCAGGCAGCACAAGACTGGGGCCAGAGCCCTATGGCAGCCTCCAGAAGCCCATGGCAGCACAGGGCTGTGCACGAGTTCCCCGGCAGCACAGATAGGTGCTGGGCTGGAACCCTACAGCAGCCCCAGAGCCCCATGGCAGCCCCTGGGAGCTCGGGGCTGAGTTTGGAGCCCTGTGGCAGCGTGGGACCAGAGTCCTCCAGCAGCTTCCTGGGGCTGGAGCCCCACAGTAGTTCCCTTAGCGCACGACCAGGGCACTGGGGCAGCCCCCAGGAGCATGGGGCTGGAGTTGAGCCCCGCAGCAGCATAGGGCCAGATCCCCACAGCAGCCCCTGGAGCACAGGGCCAGCACTGGGGCTGGAGCCAGAGCCCTGCAGCAGCTCTCTGGAGCATGGGGTCAGGGCTGGAGTCCCATGGCTGCCCCAGATGCATGGGGCTGGAGCCCTGTGGCAGGAGTCAGAGCCTCTGCTGCTCAGGGGAGCTGGCAGCAGCTAGGCAAGCAGCCCAGCCAGGTTCAGTGAGGGGGAGGTGAAGCAGAGTGTCTGCTGGGGAAGCCTTGGGAGACGGTGGCAGAAGACCTTCCCTGGTCCAGCAAATTCTCTCATTTGGGACCAGTCAGGTCCCAGTGGTGCTGGACCAAGGAGGTCCAACCTGTGTATGTGAAAAATAATGGTGCCCTATGATAACTTGTGTGTATAATCATAGATTTCCACAGGATGTCTACTTTTTACTTCAGGATACTTGAGTACAATTAAGATGCTATGCTTTTGTACTTTTACTCAAGTAGTTTTCCAGAAGGATACTTGAACTTTTACTTAATTACATTTTTTTTCAAAGTAGCAGTACTTTTACTCAAATAACTTTTTGGGTACTTTTTCCACCACTGGGTAAAATTGCATTACCTTAGTGCCTCCCAGTATGGGGTTAAATCAGCTTTCAGATCTGAAAGGAGGGGACGATAGCTTCCCACCCCTCACCTCCCAGCAGTGCCTTCTTAAGTAGAATTAAGCTCTTGTCTTTCCCTTCTCTATAAGGGTTCTAGGAACGAACAAAAAAGGCCATACACATCTTTCTTGCTCCCTAGTTGATTTTAAGGGTAACCATTTTCTCAGCAGGTGCATACTTTTTACCAGCTCAGGCTGTCATTGAATGTGCACTGTTCAGCCTAAAGAATTTAAAATGAATAGGTCAAAACACTTTAAAAGCTGCCCTCAGAAGTGCAACCTCTAAAATCATATAGCACACTTAGCAGTTCTAAGTATTAAAAGATTGTATCAAAACTGTGATGAAGCTGCTTTGTATGTTGAAGGGTTTTATCATTTGGACACATTTTCCTTTTTAATATTAGTGATTCTGTATTTGAGGGTTGTGGCTTCCAAGGGTCTGCAAATGAAAACTCAAATGGCAGAGGAGAACTCTTAAAAAGATAATTCAGAAACAAGTTTTGAAAAGACACGTTTACTAAGAAAATAATAAACTTGAATAAAATGTATGAAGTTTTATCTCCTCTCTGGAATAGTGTCCATATTGAATACTGTGAGGATAAGCTTATCAATCATCTTTGTTTCACCAAATTCATAAGTAAACAATTGATCAGGAAGGATCTGCTTTAGAGTTAGAGCAAGGGAGTAAGTGCCCAGACTCCTGACTTCTAAAAAACGCACCTTAAAAAACAAAACAGAAACCACTTTTGCTGTTACGTATTTAACAGTGTTTACAATACGATAGAGGAGCAAAATGAAAGGAAAGCAACCTCTTGCCCCATGGGCCTCAGCAGAACAAAGCCTGCTTACCTAAAGCCTGATGGTGAAATCCATTTAGGTGGATGGGGTCACAGCACAAAAACTCATTAGGATGAGGCTGAAAAAAGTAATTTTGAGTATATTGAATATAGTTGAATGAAAGCTGCTCTTAATAGTGTAAAGTATGATTATATGCTCTATTATGTTGCAGAGAGAAGCTGTACTTGGATACGGGAGTTCTTTCTTGAAAGTATCAAAATTACATGGGTTTTTTTCCATTCAAAATTAAAATCTTCTGTCCAGATGAAGAAGTCTAGTAGCATGCTATTAAACATTAGCATGTTTTGCTAGAAGGAGCAAACAAAAATCACAAGTGGTTGCATAGAAGTCTGAACTCAAGCAGTCAATCATCATTTTTTTTGAATTTTTGTAATTTTGATATTTTCAAGAAGGAACTCCTGGAACAAGCACAGCTTCTCTCAGCCACACAATAATAGAATGTATAATCCTACTTTGGACTACTAATAGCACCTTTCATTCAATTATATTCAATACACAGGCACTCCACACGTACAAAAGCTCACCTACAGCCTCAGAAGCAGGCAAGAGGGGCAAGTAGCCGTGAGAGGCATGAGCAAGGGCCAGAGGTCTGCAGCCAGCCCCATCCCTGGCTGCCCCCCTCCCCAGGCTCAGCATGGGCTCTGGCAGCCTCCATCCCCATTCTCCAGCTCCACCATTCTGGGCTGCAGCTATTCTTCCCCTTCTGTCTGCGGGCTCTGCACTTAGCCCCCTCTTACGAGGAGGTGGCAAGCAGTATGAATGTGGGCTGGAGGAGAGAGGGTGGCCTGTAGCTAGTGGCTAGAGAGAAGCAGCAGTTTAAGCGTGCTGAACCCACAGGTGGGGGGAAGGCTGTCAGGGCTGGGGGCTGCCAGAGCCCATGCTAAGCCCATGTGTGGGGGGGAGGGGACTATAGACTGGGGATGGCCCGAGGCAGTGGTGAGACTGCCGGGGATGGCTGGGGACTGGGACTAGCCATAGGAGCCAGTGCAGAGCCTGCAGTGGTGTGCAGGGGTTGGGCTGGATTCCGAAAGGGGCATTAGGGTCAGCAGCCTGGGGTCCCGGACTAAGGGTTTCCAGGCTACCATAAGTGCAGATCTTTTTGTGGGGGGGGTCTCCATAGCCCCTGCTCTGCTGTTTCTCTTCCCCCCACGGCTGGACCTGCTAGTTCCCCTGCTTTCCTCACCTGCAGGCTCAGCCACTGCAGCTCCCATTGGCTGGGAATCTGGGGCAATGGGAACTGTGGAGATGGTGCCTGCAGATGAGTGCAGGGCAGCATGCAGGGACACCTGAACCCTCTTCCCTTCCCCTACAATTTGCACCACCAACGAGGAGTTGCCCGGGTACATACCCCACCCCTCAACACCCTGCTCTAGCCCTGAGCCCTTCCATTGGCAAACTCCTGCCCATATCCCGCACCCCATCTCCTGCCCTGAGTTCCCTTCTGCACCCTAACTCCCACCCAGACCCCACCTCCACTTCCTGCCGTGAACTCCCTCCTGCATCCCAAATGCCTCGTTCCTAGCCATACTTCCGAGTCCTCACCCTTAATCAGAGCCCTCATTCCCTCCACACGCAACTCCCTGCCTCAACCCACATCCTTCTTCACTTTGAATCCATCACTTTTGGCCCTACCCTAGAGCATAAGGAGTGCCCAGAAGAGTTCAGAAGAGTTAATCTAGCTCTGCAGCTGGGGAAGGCCCAGAAGTCCCTTTCAGAATCTCCACCTACCTCCAGTATTTAATAAAAAGATATTTCTTAGTCAATTTTATTGATTTTCTGTTTTAATTACTAGTATTGCAACAGTATTATTTTTTACTATCTTCATTGCAAATATACAGTATTTCAGCTACATTATAGGTTAAATGGATTTTTGTGAGCTAGCTTGCAAGCCTAACCACCATTTATAACATTCAAATAACACAATATTCGACAGTCCACTAAACTGAAAGTGTACAAGGCTGTAGTCTTTACCAGCCTCCTGTGTGGATATGAAGCCTGGACCTTGTACAGAAAACATGTGAAACTACTGGAGCGCTTCCACACACGCAGCCTGAGGTCATTACTGCACATTCGATGGCAGGACAGAGTCATGAACCTGGAAGTCCTTGACAGAGCAGGAACCACAAGCATTGAAGCCATGATTCTGAAAGCCCAGCTTCGTTGGACAGGGCACATCATTTGAATGGAGGAGTCAAGAATTCCTAAGCAACTCCTCTTGGAGTTGAACTCTCCCAGGGCAAAAGGAATCAATGTAGGCCTCGCAAGAGGTATAAAGACTGCATAAAGGCCAACATTGCTCATGCTGGATTAAAGCCAAAGCAGCTAGAGCAGCATGCAGAAGACTGAACAGGCTGGCATGCTCTTGTACGACACGCATGACAACTTTGAAGAGCAGCAACACATATGCCTGATTGTTGCTCGTGAGAGGAGAAAAGAAAAGCAACAGAGCCAGGACAGTTCCTTTGCCCCCACTATGAACGCCCATGCCATTCAAGGCTTGGACTCCTCAGCCACATGCAAGTCCACAACCGATGAGTCTGTGCAAGCTCAAGACATCATTGTCGGACATGATGGACTGCCATTAATAACGTGTGGAAAAATGTGTTTCGAGTTCCAACAACCCACTTACAAATGAACTTTTGAAACACAACCTGTTTGTAAGTTGAGGACTTCCTGTAGTTAAAATTACTTTCTTTGGCTTCATCCTGATGGGTTTTTGTGCTCTGATTCCACCAAATGGATTTCACCATTTGGCTTTAGGTAAGCAAGCACACAAGTGACTCTTTGCTCTGGTGAGCCCAATAGGGTAGAGGTTGCTTTTCTTTAACTTTGGGAACCTGCTGTAGCTGAAAGTATGGGGCCATGGTCGTATTTATTTTTCTGACAACATTCTAAATGCCTGAAAAATCAGGGTTCATAATAAAAGTTCCTGGCAGAATCTTAATTACTCCACAAGAACAGGTTCTTGTTAAAAAGACAGTGTTTTGTTGGTATGAACATGCTTCACTCTCTCCTTCATGAGGTGAAGGAGTTACTCAGCTATTATGATGGGACCTATATTGAATAGAATAGCTTCTCTGTTGCTTGACTGAGAGCTTCTGGTTTGTGCCCATCACATTTGTGACAATTAGCCTACCTTGCTATGTTGTTGTGAAATGAATATACAGCAGAAACCAGGATTTTTAAGTTAAAGGTTAACTCTCCTTACCCACACTATCTTAAATTTATACTGTGGATTTAAAAAAAGCAGACACAGTAACTCAAGGGTTCTGTATCAGCCTTTGCTTAGGAACTTAGTATCACAGTCCTAGTATAATACAAAGGCAGCTTTTTGTATTAAATTCTCCTTTGTTTAAAAAAAAAAATTGTTCAAAATGTCGTTGTATTTACTTGATCAATCCATTCTTCTTCTTTGAGTAAATATACATAATTAGGCAGTTTTTAATAACAATTACCTAATTACATAATTGTGTTGTAATTAAAGATCTTATTACTAAGGTTTCCTGTAGTCCCGTAATTAGAATGCATTCCAAAGTGTAACAGGAAAATTCATTGCCAGTGACATACAGTAATAGGTTATTTTCAAACTTAGCAGAGTTACTTTTGTCTTTTCAAAAATAATTACAAGGATCTAGGGTGCATTGTACTCTAATGGCTTATTACGTTCCATTTTAGGGTAATATAATCTGGTTTTGATTTGAAATTAAATGTCCAAAACAGAATAATTTTGGGGATTTATATAATTTAATTGCTTTATAGATAGCTGCCTGTTTAACACATTTAAACACAAAGTATTTTCATCTGACATGTGACCTACATCTTCACTGACTGATTTGAGATGTGTTCCTACTGTGGAAACTTATGATTTGGTGTTTTATAATATCTTGTAATATAATACAAAAAAATTGGAATATTCTCTCTTGTCACCTGTCTTCTGGCACGAATGGTGCTATTGGAATGAAGTAAAAAAATAAAAAACAAGGAGTCCAGAAGCACCTTAAAGACTAACAGATCTATTTGGTCATAAGCTTTCATAGGCAAAAACCCACTTTGTCAGATGCATGGAGATGCATTGTAATGAAGTGTGAACTGTAAGAGGATTCAGTTATTCTATGAAGTGGGTTAAACTCATTTATTGCAAAGTATCTTTATCCTTTACTTCAGTGATGAGTGACTCTTTGCTAGTTCCTATACAATAATGTCTCTAATGAAATGATACACTCTTCGGGGGAAAAAATGTGCACAAAGAAATGAATAACTACTTCTTTAAGTAGTGTCCCTATGGTTGCTCTAGTTTAGGGTACGTGCTTACATGTGCACTCATGATTGGAGACTTTCTGGGCTCTAGATACCCCTCTCTCCAGTATGAGGCTATTTGAGGGAGCATAGTCACAACTACTGCAGGGCCTTTTCAGTTGTCTGCAGTTTGAGAGAGTGTGTTGCAGAGTCAGACTTGCCAAGGTGCTTGCTAACTCTTTTATTTTTTCTTATTCTGCTAGTAATTTATTTTTCTGTTATTTAGCAGTTTGTATTTATGAGGAGTCTGCCTTCAGTTCTCTTATCTTATGGCTCAATTCATGGTCTTATACCCAGGATCCTGGGATTCAAGCCCTGCCATGTTTGCCACAGCTCTTTTTTCCTGCAGCAACAGATGCTCTGTCTCCGCTGCTTTGGACAGATGCATATTCCCTCCAAATGTAACGTTTCCTCAGGATTTAAAAGTAAATCTAAAAATTGAGGAAGGACAGGCTAAAACTCTTGTGGGAATGTTCCCGGAGATCTTCAGATCCCAAGTCACACCGCCTCTCCTCTGCTGTATGTTGGATTCTGTTACTCACAGAGCCCTGGTGACCATTACCACTGCTGCAGTAAACAAACTGTGACGTTGCATCCCATATTCTTTATGAAAAGTTGAATTTGTTAAGAGCCCACCCCTGTGTGTAAAAGACTTTGAAATATTTATATGTATAAATGCTGGTGCAAGCAGAATGTTTGATACAGAGACAAAAACCTGAGTTTGGAAAAGTAATAACTCTAGATATATTGGTGATGGTGATCTGGTTGGCTATACATTTCCTGACTTCTGTTTGGACAGATACATGAGGTTGATGGAATAATTGACCATTGTGAATAGTTTAACTTTTCTTCTGCTTCTGAAACAGATCTGCTGGAGAGGTTCAGTTTGAACTTCAAAAGATAAAATCCAGTATACGCTCAGATGAGCACCTTGACTTATGGGATCCTTTCACCATCTCCAGAAAGTTACGCTGAATTGTTACACTCAAATAATTAGTACTTCCAAATTCTTTTATTAGAACATCTCTTCTTTGATGTTAAGTAGATACATCTTCAGTTCTCTTTCCATGAGTTATATTGTTTGCTATAATTGCTTGAATTAATATTTGGTGGGATGTGGTATTCAGTTATAATGTGGAGACCAAGCCAAAGACACCTGAGAGATCCTGAAAAGAGTTCAGATTAAAGAGTGTGAGACTTGGAAAGACTGAATGTTTTTCATCATCATCTGGTTTTGCCTGAATATAGCACTGAGTAAGTTTCTGTGAATCTGAAGCCTGAGGTGGAAGGGGGGGGGGAGAGGTTCACCAAAAGGACCCACGATTGCGTTTGTCTTAGAGCATTGTGTCCTCTGTGCAATAGAAGAGACTTCTGTAACAGAGTCATATGTTAATGAATCCCTCTTTCTCTGCAGGGTGATGTTGGGCTCGCAATGGGCAAACTCTATGGAAATGACTTCAGCCAAACTACCATCTCTCGCTTTGAAGCCTTGAACCTCAGCTTTAAGAACATGTGCAAGTTAAAGCCACTTCTGGAAAAGTGGCTCAATGATGCAGGTGAACGAGTCTGTGGACAAATCCAGTGGGCTTCTGAAAACTGCTTTACTCTTCTGTTTGGTTTGTGTCTTAAGTTACTTGTTGCAAAACCCATCAAACTTCCGTATATCTTCTTGGGACAGGTAATTCAAGAGCATCAGTAACCACTTCATGGGTCCACAGGTCTCTGAAGCTACTTCCATATGGCTTTTAGATATGTGCTCTACTGTTAGTGGAAGCACTGGCTGGCATGAGGAAAGAGTACACTGCATGTTTTCTCTGTGTGCGTGCGTGCGTGCACACACACACACCATGTATCCTCTACATTCCTTTCCCAGTTGTGTAGTTACAAGAGGGCTGCATGCTTCATAGCTAGTGTAGGCCAGGTCACTGCACAAACCTACAGCTCTATAGATTTGTCCAGTCCCTCCATAAGCTTCTGGTATGTAAGGCTCCTTGCTGTGCTGTGGATTCTGTGCCCCTCACTTCTCTTCTTACAAGGGGCCCAGTGTTCTCCCAACCCACCCCCATGTTCCAATCCGCCAAATAACATTTTTTCTTTTCTTTTTATGTGGGAGATAAGTCATTCAGGATATTGACATTGAGACAGTGAGGAGAGCTGAAATGGGGCAATTGTTATTCGTGATGTTGTTAATGGGCACCATCAACTAGTTCTTTAATGTGTAGACAATAATAGACCTGGTTGAAGCTGAGAGATCCCCCATTTCCTCCTGGTTTTCCAATTTTCACCAAAAATTGACTAGAATGATTCTTGACATTTTGGAATTGATTTAATATGGTGTTTAACAGTTATTCCATGACAAACAAAAATATCATGTAAATAATGTAGGGCCTCGCTTTGCTTGGCCAACAGAGAAATATCAGCAACAAGTTTATGGTTGGTCCTGTAGCATCTTACACCAAGATTTCCCTGAGGGTACTCCAAGCCCCTTGGGCAGCAGTTCCCAAACTGGATTATATACCAAATATGAGGTAGCACCACCAGCAGATGGGATTGCAACAATCCCTACGCTATGTCTACACTGCCCTCTTTTGCGCAAAAAATATGCAAATGAGGCGAAGCGTAGAATATCACCACGCTTCATTTGCATAATTAATGTGGCTCCATTTTTGTGCGAGAGGCTTTTACGCAGAAAGAAGCCATCTACACGGCTCCATTTTGCGCAAAACCCCCCTCTTGCGCAAGAGCCGTTCTTCCTGAGAAAAAGCGGAAGAATGGCTCTTGCTCAAGAGGGGGGTTTTGCGCGAAAAGGAGCCGTGTAGATGGCTTCTTTTTGCGTAAAAGCCTCTCACGCAAAAATGGAGCCTAATTAATTATGCGATATTCCACACTTCGCCTCATTTGCATATTTTTTTGCACAAGAGAGGGCAGTGTAGACATAGCGTAGGGATTGTTGCAATCCCATCTGCTGGTGGTGCTACCTCATATTTGGTATATAATCCAGTTTGGGAACTGCTGCCCAAGGGGCAGTGTAGATGTAGCCCTAGTGTACAGATGATGCCAATTTGCTCCACAGAGTGTGACCTCACACATATGGTGCATGCAAGATCTCAATGTGTAAAGAACACCATTTTGCTCTACAAAACTGCATCCTCTGTATAGTGTGACCTCATGCGCACTATCCATACAAGATCAGGCTATGTGGAGGACACAGTTTTGCTCTACAAAATGGTGTTTTCCATAGGTGTGTCCCGGCAGGAAATACTTCATTAAAATGGGGTTGTGCCAGCAAAAAAATTGTGAACCTTTACATTAGAAGTTTATCCAGATACAGTTCAAGTCAGTTCAAAGATTCCCATTGACTTCAACAGTAGTTTAATTGGAGTCTACATAGAAATACATAGAAGGGTCCTGTGTATTATATGATTGTACATTATGCTATAAAATTGTGTCCAGGATTTCAGCTTTCTTTTTTTTTTTTTTTAATGTAAGTTTCTGGCCCTCATGATTGCAAAGATAATCTTGAAAACATGAATGGAAGGTAACTGATGCCCATCCAGGACTGCAACAGTGGTTCTGAGTGGTGTGATCTGCCCTTTTCATCTCATTCAGGGCTTGTGGACTCCATGTTTCTGCAGCTGAATTCATTGTTTGTTTAGTCTGGCATTTAGCTTCCTATCTGCCCTGTCCTTCTGTGACCTGCCTTTAGCTGCCTCTTCTTCTGCCCTTTCCCACAAAGGAGAATTAACTGGATTACAGTGCATGCTTCCTTCACTGTTCTGTAGAATCAGGCAGAAGGCAGGCATTCAGCTAGCCAGAACTCAAGTCTAGCTTTCAGTGAGGGAAGGAGATAGTCAGAAGTGTGTGGTGGCTATCTGGGCTGTCTAGAGACTATAGCATCAGCCAACACTTTGGTAGCTGAGAGGATGAGCCACTGAAGCAATTTATCTCCCTCATTCCCAGGCAAATGTGGAGCAGGAGAAGGAAATTCTGTGCTAGGCTGCTCAGACAACTGCTCAAGCTCATTGAGCTTGGCTGTCTGGGGTATAGTGAAAAAATCCATAATGAGCAAGAATTATCGTTGATGAATTGTAAATCAATGAACATTTTAACTTTGCCAGAGTAATGTGTGTTTAAATCATGAGGGATGGGTGTTTCATGGAGATGCAATGACTTAACATTGCTCTGGAATGTAGGTTCCTTCAAGCAGTGTACGTATGGATGTAATAGAACCACATGTGCCTTCAGTTGGAGTTTTTTCACAGTAGTATCTGTTTGGTCCACATGTGTATTAGTTTTGTGCCCTATTCTGTATCGTAAGTACATGAGGCAAACAACCCTCAGTTCCTTTTCCCCCACCTCAGACTGAGACTAGCCTCTAGTAGTTGTCCCTTCAGATCTCAACCTTATTGTTATTTAGTGGTTATATAAATAATATTAGTGTTTCTTCATCATAGTCAATCATTTCCTTTATTCTAGCTTCTTCCTTTTCTTAAATCTCTTTCTGTGCTCTATTTAGATGAGTTTTAGATAGTTAGAAATTTTCTGTCTCCTTAGTGATACCTGATTCCCTGGGCTTTAATCATGCAAGGAGGCGATTCTGGTTAGTGACGGACATTCATGATGAATGTGGTGTATTGCGGAGTGTAACTTTTGCCTGGCATTAAAATTAAGAGCCAGGAAAAAAAGAGAAATTAATCTTTATTCCCTTATGATGGGGAGCTCTGTATGTCTGACCCCTGATCCAGGTTAATGGGCCCACACTGTACACCAGTCCCCAGGTAAGTCTGCTGCCTCAGAACACCACACTTCCAGAATGCCCAAGAGGAAGATACAGGACTCCTCTCACAATCTCTTGAAGGAGTATACCTCAGGTAGAGAGTCTACCTCTAAAAAGTCAAGGTTGTTTCTTCTCTTAGCTACCCCTGCACCACTGGCTTTCCAGTTAGGTACTTGACAACGATCCCTTTGGCAACCAAAGCACAGAGAGCCTGTGTGACAGCAAGGCTTCAGCCTCTAGAGACATCCTCAGTACTAGAGTCAGATAAAGGCAGGAATAAGAGTTCTTTCTGTGCTCCCTGAGTACTGAAGAAGCCCACTTGGGCCTTAAATGCATCTCTCTCAGACCGCACGCAGCACTTGGCACCATCAAAGTCTGCAGTACTGGCAGCACCCCCAGACACAACTATTGCACTACACTTGTAAGCGTCAGTACTGATGTTCTTCACAGTACTTCAGGAGTTCCATGTTCCTAAGTACCTGCCTATATTGGAGACTGCCTACTCACACCTTTTTGGCTCTGATGTGCTCTCAATGTTGAGGTCATCCAGATCACCTGAGTTCCTGGTACAAATTATTTCACTTCAGATTTGTCTAGGCACACTGTCATTCTTGAATGAATCAGAGAAAGAGGATTCTGTTGAAGACCTCACCTCACTTTCATAAGTGTTGGTCCAAGGCTGTCCTCGGAGATTCCTTTCCAGAAGCTTCAACTGAAGTTGTAATACTTCAAGGGAGTATTTTAATATTCCCTTGCCTGGATAATTGATTGCTAAAAGACTTCTCTGTAGATATGACATCTTGGGTAACTTCCAAGGCCATAGGCCTTTTCCTCCAATTAGGTCTACAATTGAATATACAGAAATCCACATTGACCCCAGTGTACAGCCTTGAGTTCACAGGGACACATCTGATTTCAGTGACAGCAAGAATCTACCTTACTCAGTAGAGGTTCATGACCCTGTCCTATGTAGCTTACATGATTCAACTCAGTCCACAAACCATAGTCAGGAGCTGCATTCAATTACTTGATCACATAGCAACCATGACCTTTGCAACAGAGCACATCTGACTTCAAATGTGCTGCTTCCAAGGGTGACCCAAAACCATTTATTCACCCACCATACACAGTCTACATACGTTCCTTTATGTACCTACCTTCATGAAATAAATCTTGATTGGCGGAAGAACCATCACATGGTGTGCACAGGAGTTCCACTCATGTCCTTTCTCCTGCAGTTGTTATAACGATGGACACCTCTGTGCTAGAGTTCACCTAGATGTTTATGTGATCAAGACAAGTGGACATTGCAGGAGATGACACTACCCATCAGTGTCCTAGAACTCAGGTTGTTCAGATATCCTTGTCTCTAATTCCTACCACTAAGAAAAGGAAAGGACATAAAAATTGTGATGAACAATATATCGTGTAAGTTTTGCATCAACTGCCAGGGAGGAGCCAGATCTCCCTCCCTTGATTCTCAGGCACTCAAACTTTTGGAATTGATGCATACAAACCCGCATTGTTGTCACAGCAGCCTATCTCCTGGGTATCCAGAGTGTGACTGCAAAATGCATTCATTCTTCTAAAAGCATGGGGGAGGGAGGGAATAGATCCCACATATTCCACCAAATACACCCCCCCACACACACACAGAGGCAAACAAAAAATGCACCCACTTCTGCTCAAAGCGTGGACTGGGTCATCAGTCCTTAATCCCTGAAGTTGAGAGACAATACCTGTCAGCCCTACTGTATGCCTTGGACTCACCTAATAGCAAAGAAAGTGCTCAAAGTAGAGAGAAACAGGACCATAATCATCCTGATAATTTCTCTAGCCCAGAAAACATGGTATTCTTACTTCCTATAGCTACCTTCCCATGTTCTCTGATCATTCTTCGCAGCACTCCCCACCTTCAGTCTCACAGGCATAGGAGGATTCTTCACTCCAATCTCAAGCCACTTCGTCTCAAGGTGTGTTGATTTATGGTTCACAGATTATGTTGACAAGTGCTACTAAACAGTGGGAAGCAACTTACTCATTGCACGTGTTGTCAGAAATGGTCTCATTTTCTATGTTGGTGTGGCTCTAGACAGTCTTCAACAATGACTGCATTACTTCCTAAAGATTTTCAGTTTATCAGTAAGCTCAGTCAGAGTCCACCTGGCAGCCATCATGATCTTTCATCCCCTGCAGAGGACTATTCTATTTTTATCTTCCCAGTCAGAACATTTCTCAAAGGGCTGAGAAACCTCTACTCACCAATCCAGTGCCCATCTCAAATATGGGGCCTCAGCCTAAGCTTTAAATGCATCACAAGACCACCTTTTGAACTTCCTGGATTCTTGCTCACTGCTCCATTTGTTGATGAAGATAGCATTCCTGATAGCCATCGTATCAGCCCTATGAGATGGTGAACTAGGGATCCTGATGTCATACATCCCCTTCATAGTGTTTTTTAAGGACAAGGTCACGCTTTGATCTCACTCCAAATGCTTACCTAATGTCTCTGCATTCTACATCAGTCAGATGTATTGTCCTTCTCCTCCTAACAACATATGAATCCCTGGGATGCAATACTGCATACTCTGGATGTCAGAAGAGAGCTGACCTTCTCTAACAGAACAAAACTCTTCAGAGAGACCAACAGATTATTCATCTTTATTCCATAGCATTTTGATCTGTGCGCAATCTCTAGTCAGGGACCTTCCAGATGGATTTCAGATTGCATTTACTCTTATTACCAATCTCACAACATTGAACCACTCTCACTCGTGTGCATCCATTTGACAAGGTCCATTGACACGTCTATGGCCTTCCTCAAAAATGTACCTTTGATTGTAATAGGTAAAGCTGCCCCTTGGATGTCTGTACATATGTTCTCTGAGCACTATGCAGTCACCTAGAGCTCCACCTCCAAAATGATATTTGACTTGACTGTACTCTTTGCTATACTGGGATTCAACCCTGAAGCCCCTGCTACCTTAGAGTGCATTGCTTAATAATCACCTACAGTGATGCACCCTTAGGGACACTACTTGAAGAATAATAAATGGGTTACTCACTCCGTTCAATAACAGTGGTTTTTTTAAATGTCCTCCGTGAGTGCTCCACCATCTACCTTTCTTACCCTCTGCTTCAGAATTCTCTACTATTGAGCTTCATGGTAGAGAAGGAACTGAGGACAGTACACTTGCACAGTGCTATACAATGATGGAGCAGGGCAGAAGACTGACTGTTATGCAAGCATGGGCTGAACAGATGCTGCTGTTAGAACTCTTTAATAGAAGGTGTGGGTAGCTCTCTCACACCTAAAGTGGAGCCCCCATAGAGGAACATATCTTGAAGAACCCCAGATACTGCACAGGGTGAGTAGCATTTCTTGTTTGTCATAAGACACTGAACCCTTCTGATAGCTTGTAAATTGCAAGTGTAAGTGGTCATACCAGCTTAATACATCTGCTGTGAAGGAGCCTATCCATATCCGGAATGAATATGGGGTGCAGTCTGTCATGTCTTACATGGGTGGGATCCTTTAATTGGATTGCAGTGCACTGACACAGCATCTCTTGCTGATACATGCTGTCTTCTGTTCTCTTTCAGAAAATCTCTCGTCTGATTCAGCTCTCTCCAGCCCAAGTGCCCTGAATTCCCCAGGGCTAGGTATTGAGGGTTTGAACCGTAGGAGGAAGAAACGCACCAGCATAGAGACCAACATACGTGTGGCCTTAGAGAAGAGTTTTCTGGAGGTCAGTGAATCAGATGCTTTGCTCAGCTAATTTGTAGTAAATAGTGGCTTTATTAAAGAATATGTCCATTAAGGTGAAAAAAATTCTGCAGCTAGGAGCTGCACTCAGCAGACATTGTAAGATATGCAATAATCATTGTAGATACAGTATAATAATATATTTAAGATGCACATTAAATACTATATACATTAAATATTTAAATTTAGTATGTCTTCAGTCTGTGTCTGTCATCTGGTTGTTGGAAAGGGGGATCAGGAGTCAGAAGTCTGCAGTTCTCATCCCTCATGTTCTGTCCCTGATTTGCTTTGACACCGTAGGCCCATGGTGTCCAACCAGCTCTGAAGCAATATCCACTATAGTGGCTACTGCTATAGCAAACTAGCCACACTCAACCAGCCAAATAGCCACATTGTTCAAGCCAACAAGCCCCACTCAACCAGCCAAATAGCCACGTGTGGCTAATGGCTAGCGTGTTGGACACCATGGCCTTAGGCAAATTATATAATTGCTCTTCCACTGTTTCCTCAGATATAAAACAAGGTTTGTAAAATCCCATGAGATCCTCAACTAAAAAGCACGATATAAGTTTGTTGATTTGTTCATGTGCTGATAAGTTTCACTGTGTTGATCTGTGTGTTCATACATTTGCAGGCAGCCTGTGTGTTATGGGTAGGTTACTGCTTTCAGAGGGTAGGGAAATCTGTGGTGAGTTGTGAAAGACTGCACTGCAAAACAGTTACATTTCTGTAACAGGGTATACTTACTCTATAGCACAGGGTTGGGGAACCTCAGGCCTGGGAGCTGGATACGGCCTCCAGCTTACCTGGATCTGGCCCCCAAGGCTCTGCTTCTCCCTCCCCCTCAGCATTGGTCCATCAGGTCCAATCCTTTTTAATTCCATTCCTGACAACATCATCATTGTTAAAATGGGAAGGCTTATTACAGTTGTATGTTGTTCCTTCCTCCAGTTCTTCAGTTTAGAATCCTGCTATGCTGGACCCATAATGCAGCACTCATCCAAGTAATTTCCATGATATTCAAATATTTCTTTTTCAGAACCAAAAGCCTACCTCGGAGGAGATCACCATGATAGCTGACCAGCTGAACATGGAGAAGGAGGTGATCCGTGTTTGGTTCTGTAACCGACGCCAGAAGGAGAAAAGGATCAACCCACCCAGTAGTGGAACCAGCAGCTCTCCCATCAAAGCAATTTTCCCTTGCCCAACCTCACTGGTAAGAATCAAGAAATGAAGATGACACAACGCTTTGGAAAAGTTCAGATACTCCTCTCCTAGCAGTAATGGGAATTGCATACATTTTTCACCTGCACTGTACAACAGACTTGTGCTCACAATTTTAACTGAGATACTTAATTGGCATTTTCAATACTATATTTACCGGTTCCCACTGTCTACTATAATAAAAAAAAAAAAGGTAAAGATTACAAATTAGCTAGTGGGAATTCATTATTTAAATACCCAAAATGAACACCTAATTTGATCTGGCAGTAATTCAGGGCTGACTGAGTACAATCTATAAATACGCAGTTTATGTCACTGCTTTGGACATATGCTAAGAGATCATGATTCATGTTTGAATTTTTTCCAGATCAGCTGACTCATCCAAAATTCTTTCTGTAAAAGGAAAAAAGTGCCATCCTTTCCATCTTGTTCTAGCTACTTTAATGCATTAAGTCAACAGTAAATCCTATCAGTTGTTAGGCGTTAGTTGGCAGACTAAGTCAACCAAACCTGATTCTACTATTTTTGTCCCTTTTGAGCAGGGTCAATGTATATCAAAGTGAAAAAAGAGTTTAGCTAATCTCTGTAACTCATTTTCCAAACCTTCAGTTTGGCTAAGATAAACATAAAGTTACTGAAAACATAAGTAACAAAGTGTATTCATTAGGAATGTAAAATCCCGTTTAAATAGTTAAGCATTACGTGTAACCATTTAACCGATTAAACGGGGAGTGGACTGAAGCAGCCCCTATCTATGGCAGGCCCAGCCCCAGCACGTTGTATACAGGGGCTGCTTCCAGTACTCCTGAGCTGGGCCCGCCATGGTTGGGGGCTTCTCTGGCTGGGCTGGAACGCCCTGCCCACAGCGTACCTGGACTGGGTCTGCCATGGACATGGGCTGCTCCAGCTGGGCTGGAACTCCCCCTGCCTGCAGCAGGCCCTGCAGAGCTGGAGCAGCCCCCTGCCCATAGTGAGCAAGGAGCTGCTCCAGGCCCCACTGGTTAACCATAACCATTCACATTCCTATATTCATCAAGGTTCCTTGAGCTCCGTGCTATTTTCTTGAGGTTCCTTGAGCTATTGTTCTGGAAGGTCTCTTGTTACCTGTACCTGTGCTCCTGATATTATGAAGTCTATGTGGACTTCATGTAGCCTGTAGGCTAATCTATTCAATATAAGATTTTATGCTGCCCTCATCACTGTGGTGTCTGAGCATCATCCAGTAGTGTATTAAGTGTCATGATTTAACTACTGTCATGCTTGGTTTGTTCTTTCTGTTGTCCTCTCCTCAGCAAAGAAATTGTGTGTTCAGTATAGTGTTTTGTTTAGAAGGGGTTTTCTTCTGTTTTTTTACACGTTTCTATGTATTTGTTAGAGAAGGCAAAGTTGAGAAGGTGATGAGGTTTCTGATGATTTTTAGTTCCTGTGGGAATTCATTCCATAGTCTTGAACAAGCCCCTGAGAAAAATCTTTCCTGCAGCCACGAGGTTTACCTTGTAATATGCCTGAGGAATAGATGTGCCTACTCTCGTTTGTCAGCTTCAAGTTCTATTTAACATGCATCAGGCCCAGGCGATTGAAGCCTTTAAGATAAAAGGACCACAACATTGAACATGACTCTGTGTTCTACAGGAATCCAGTTCAGAGAATAGTGGACAGGTTTGATGTAATCACCGTAGCCTGTGCTGACGAGGTGATGTGCTGCAGATTGTTTTGTAGAACGTTAGAGCAAAATGCTACCAGGCCTATGTTGTTCTTTTCCAACCTAGTTGTAAACATGTCATGCAACAGAAATTATCACTTCCTTTAAGAGAATATTCAGCTGTCATACAGATCTCCCCAAGAGAAAGATTTCCTGATTATTCTTATTTTGGGTTGTCCAAGAGGGTGTAACTGATTACTTTCCTTCCTGATGTATATACCTTTCATGTACTTACAGACAACCAGCATGCCTTGTATGCACATACACAACACTTCTAGTCCTTGCCTTTTCTAATAAATAATTTCCTCCAACCCATTAATCCCATTGGTTGATACTTTTTCTGAATTTCCTTCAATTTATTTATACATTCCTTCCATTTAAGTTGTCCAGAAGTAAAGGCAGTTCATTTCATTTGAATTCTCTGGAAAAGGTCTTTCAAACAAAGGAGACACACAAATGCAGTTCAGATATTTTAGTTGATAAATGTGAAACGAGACACTACATTTAACAGTGGTAAAACAGCTACATGACAGATTAGGTTAGGATGCAGTGGTATGTTGAAGGGCTTCAATAAGAAATGAATTTGAGCTTGAGAAGCGTAAGAAAAAGCAAGTAAAATGATTTTTGGGGTCTCTTACATTTCTTCTCTCTGGTAAGGTCTCCTTGAAAGCTTGCCTTTCATTGAATAAGGATATTTGAAAATCCTGAGATATTGGCTGTTGATTATTAATTTCTGATATACCACCATGCAGCTATTTAATAGCTTTGAGACTGTATAAGTGTGGGGGTTTGCTGCTGTTCGTTCACAGGTCCCTGCGGGGAGCAAGTGTCTCTATTATAGTGCCAGGCTCTTTGGTGGTTGAAGCACGAAAGCAATTGATGGAAATGTTTAAAACTGTGTAGCATTTCTTCTCATCATGTTCGATTGAGAATGAGGATACAAGAACCCAAATTGGGTAACTTCCTTTTTAGGAGTTGAGCAGTCATGTTCTCTTCTGACCTCTAGGTGGCAACCACGCCAAGCCTGGTGACAAGCAGTGCAGCTACTACCTTGACTGTCAACCCTGTGCTCCCTCTGACTAGCGCGGCTGTAACTAATCTGTCAGTCACAGGTAAGATACAAGTCTGGCTGCATCAGCACAGCAAGTTTTTCAGAAAACCTCTGCAGTCAGGATAACCAGTTCAAATTATAGCACGGAATTCCATTGGTGTCTGCATATCAAACAGATAAAGATTTTAAAGATTCATAATATTTTGAGAGATTTCTGGCTCTCCTGTGTTGCAGTTTAACATTTGGCAGATGTTAGGATCCTTTGGATTCTCCTGACAAATCTCCATAGAGCACTGACTCTTGGATTTGCTGTATCCTTGTAAGACATGTTATGTAGGAGTCTCAGAAATCCATAACCTGCCTAGTTGAAGGTGAAAAATAGAAAACAAATGGAGTGCTTTGTGGGGCATAAAGGGTTCTCTGGGAGCTCATACAAATACAGCTTAGGAATATAGGTGCAAAGAAACAATATAGAGGAATTTCCTTCTCTCTGCCCAGATATTCCATTTAATTTCAGTCTGATTTCCTTCCTCTCACTTCACTCCCACCTTGCCCTTTTAAACATTTTTAATTAAAAAGCAGTTAAGTGCTGATGAAAGACTCTGAACTGATAGTTCTAGAGAGCAAAGTCCTCCATTTCTGCCACAGAAATGACAGTGTAGACAGCTGCCACGTAAGATTCCTTTATACTGCCCTGCCAATGTGCCTCAGTCCCATGTTGGAGTAACTAATTTTTCATGACTGTTAAATGTGGCGCCTCTGCTGAGACTGGCAACTGCCTGTGACCTAGACGTGAAAGGCACTCCCATTACCAGCCTGAGCTCCCCAGACTCCTCCTGAAGAGACAGTTTCATTGTGATTGAAGATCCATGCTCACCAGTCCCTCTATCTTGAATTCACTGTGCCCTTCAGTCCCACAGAGACATGTCTCTCTCACTTCCTCCTTTCTGTGCTGTCCAGTCCAGGTGGTAGATGTTTCTATTCAGGCATGCCTGTGCCTTGTACTGTTCTAATGGGAACCCTCCCTGCAGGCACAACAGAAACCACCACCAACAATACAGCAACCGTGATCTCTACAGCTCCTCCAGCTTCCTCAGCAGTGACTTCACCCTCTCTGAGTCCTTCCCCTTCTGCCTCAGCCTCCACTTCCGAGGCATCCAGTGCCAGTGAGACCAGCACAACACAGACAACCTCTACTCCTTTGTCCTCCCCTCTTGGGACCAGCCAAGTGATGGTGACAGCATCAGGGTTGCAAACAGCGGCAGCAGCCGCACTACAAGGAGCTGCGCAGCTGCCTGCAAATGCAAGTCTTGCTGCCATGGCTGCTGCAGCAGGACTAAATCCAGGCTTGATGGCACCCTCACAGTTTGCAGCTGGGTAAGAATTGTCTCTGCATTTTAGATGAGACATGAAGAAACATGGAATTATTTACATGGGCTCTATTCATCATCATTTTTAATACTATGTTTTGCACTTACAGCATCTTTCATCTACACTTCTCAAAGGGTTTACAAGTAATAATGGGGTATGCCTTGCAACTCCCCTATAAGGGTGTTATCCCTATTTTACAGATGAGAAAGCTGAAAGGCATGACTGATCAAGTCACTAATAAAGTCAATGGCCAAGCTGGGCAGAGAGCCAAAGTGCTCTGACTACTATTTCCTTGCTGTAGCCACAAACTATACTACCCAAGCTGCTAATTTTGAATTGAATTGGCATCTTAGATTCCCTTGTGTTTGGTTCTGTTCCTTGGGACCCAGAGCGAGATGAAGAGCACCTGAATATTTATTGGAAATCATTCTGTTGATGCTGTGTGACCTAAAAAAACATTGCTGTAAATGTTGCTTTGTAGTTCTTCTTTCAATTTCTCTTTATAGTCATTTCCTTCTGATAGCTCTCTAAAGAGTTGCAGCGTCCCAAGAAGTCACTTGGAGTGTAATTCACAGTATTAAAACAGTACAACTTGTGCTTTTTGGGGGCCTGTTCTTAAGGCTTGTTAAGTATAGTATTGAAAGGCAGCTGTGAGGACTCATCCAAGACCACATTGTGGTATGGGAGAAATTAAAATATTACAGGAATTGTTTTTTAAAAATCAGATCCTTAAATTCCGCTTTCTTTCTCTGTATGATGGTCTCTGAATAGTAACACAACCTCCCTTGATCTGTCTCTTCTCCTGTTTTCCTGGTATCACAGAGGTGCCTTACTCAGTCTCAATCCAGGGACACTAGGCGGTGCTCTCAGCCCAGCTCTCATGAGCAACAGTACACTGGCAACTATTCAAGGTCAGTAAAATCTCTGTCTATATATATAAAAGTTTTTCCTGCCAGGCAACAGAATGACATCCTCACGCTCGCTGGCCACGAAAGCCACCGGAGAGAGGGGGGTTGGCGAGCATAGTAAGCAGTGGGCGCAGCTCCCTAGTTCCTTGTAATATATAACTGATTTTGTTACTTGTATGTTTTATTCACCAAACAAGGCAAAATTCCTCAACACCAAAATTCCATACTCAGGGACAGAAGCTTTACAAGAAAGACACAACAGATTTTTTTTAAAATCCATCATAGAATTGTGAATGGTAAGATACGAACTTGAAAATGAGTTAGAACAGTGTACAATCTCAGTGACTTGGAGGTGAAGTTAAGGAAGAATGTGATTCTGGAGGGCCCTGCAATAATATTGCTCCCCTCCGTCAGTGGTCCTTGAGGTACAATTTGTAACAGGTTGTTCAGCGATCTACTTTTTACAGATTATCTAGCAGAAGTTTCAGTATAGTTGCCTTGATCAAAGCCAATAGCAGAACAGTTCACAGGACAAGAAGCCTGAACACAAAGATCCAAGATCAAGACTTTCAAAAATGTGTCCCAAAAGTCCTTATGTTCTGGATTGACAGCTCCTAAATAAGGAGTTGTTTTCTTATTTCAACATCTAAATAAGTGGCCTGATTTTTTTGGTGAGTGGAGCATCCAGCAATTTCCATCGACTTCAGTGAGAACCATTTGGGTACTCATCATCACATCTGATAATTATGCCATTTATTTATAAATTAAATTTAGCTATTCAATTAAAAAAATAAGTTTGTGATATTTTGAGGGTAGATCTCATGGCAAAATGAATCTTGGTTAGATTTGTTGAGGTAGTTTGTAACTATTAAAGCACATCAAAATTTTAAAAGGCTTTACTGAAACAAGTTAATTGATCTTCATATTGTAGTGGATCCCATTCTTTGTGAATGCATGTTTCTTTCCTTTTCGCTTCTAGATCCCTTGAGTGTAAATCTTTCTTTGGCCTGTAGGATGGAACAGTGTGTCGCCATTTAAGTCCTGATCCAAATCACATAGAAGTCCATGGAAAAACTCCCTTTAGTTGCATTTGGTTTTCGATCAGTCCCCTAAAGCCATTTCAGTTTCTGCTTATCTACACTAACACCCCTGTTGAAATAATCTATGCAACTTACTTACAGCTTATCTAGCAGAAGTTTATCTAGTGGTGTCTTCTGTGCGGTAAGGTCTGCAGGGGCTGTTCTCCTTTTGACTCTGGCTACACTTCTTGTGCTGGTGGAGTACTGGAGTCAGTGGGAGAATGCTGGGAGATTGATTTGACACGATAAATCAGCCGCCACTAGATTGATCACTGCAGTGTCAATCCACTGCGTAGTGAAGACAAGCCCTGCAAAATCTTAGCCACTGCTCTCAGGGAACTTTCTCTCAACAAGCACTAGCTCCTGTTAGAGGGTGACAGAACAGTAGAGGACAATTTCCCTGGTGCCAGGCATCTCATTCTGTGCTGATGCTTTGTGTCCATTCACATGGGAAATTGAGAACAATCACATGGGCTTGGGTCTATGTTTTTTGGGGGGTTGAAAATATTCAGAGAGATGCCTTTACTTTTTATTTTAGATAGGAACTTTATATTTTTATAGTAATTAAAAACAGCTTGTGCTTAGCTTCAGCTGCTGAGCCTTTGTGAGCAGCTCTGGGTGGGGTGAATTGATGCTCTAAAGACATTAGGTACTACATGATTGAATTATGCCAAATGCTTTTTATTTAACTGCATTAGGTTGACAACATACAATTACTGTAGAACAGATACTGATTTTCCAGCAACAGATAAAAGCGGTTATTTTTGCAAATAATTTGAAAATTAATTAGGAGTATACACTATATAATGCATTGAAATTGTTATTTTATATCATCTTTTATTTTCTGTGACATATCTTGTTAAAACAAACTCAAGATTCCTTATATACAGAGAGGTGTAGGTAAAAACAAATATCAAAAACTTCTTTTTGACCCTTGTCTAATCTTTGGGATCATGAGAGGATCCTCCCTCTTATGTGCTTAGCTCTGCCAGCTTCGATAGTGCCAAATCCCATTTTCAACTGATTTTGTGAATCTATTTTATGTTGGATTGAAGTAAGGGGAAGGAATCTTTACTTGTGGGAAGAAGGCTATGCTCATAGGAGAAAAAAGTAAAGATCTGTTACACTTTACTGCATTCCTCTGTGCTGTTAATACTAATGTTCTCTTCCCTGCCCCTTTCTCTATTCTAGCTCTTGCATCTGGTGGCTCTCTTCCAATAACATCACTGGATGCAACTGGGAACTTGGTATTTGCCAATGCTGGAGGTACTCCTAACATCGTAACTGCCCCGTTGTTTCTGAACCCTCAGAACCTTTCTCTGCTCACCAGCAACCCGGTTAGCTTGGTCTCTGCAGCTGCAGCCTCCGCAGGGGCCTCTGGACCAGTCGCCAGCCTTCATGCCACCTCCACCTCAGCTGAGTCGATCCAGAACTCTCTCTTCACAGTGGCCTCTGCCAGTGGGGCAACATCCACCACCACTACTGCCTCCAAGGCACAGTGAGCCGGGCTGAGCTGTGCTACCACCAGCCTGTTTCACTCTGCAGTGGGATTGGCTGCCAGCTGGGTTTATAAACTGAAAAATGTGATCGGCTTCTTCTCGCCATGTTGCTGGGGACAAGGGAGAGAAGGAAAAATGTAGAAAACAAAACAGGAAGGATTTAAAGCTGGGACAGACATTTGCCTAATTTTATAATAAACACTGTCTTTTCAGGATCGCTTCATGGATCGGAGAGCTTTCTAACCAAAAATGTAAAAAAACAAAAAAACAAAAAAAAAAAAGTGAAAGGACTACTTATCATTTCCAGCAGTCACAATGACAAGTTAAGGTGGGTTATCAACTCAAACATAGGAGGGGGTTTCTTAGTTCTTTTGGTCTAAATATCTTTTTTTTAATTATCATTTTATAGGTCTGTTGTACAGGCCATTATGTCATACAAGGTGTTTATAATCGTATCAATCGTGTTGGGGGTTCCTTTCTTAACTGGTACAATTTAGGCAGGCCTGTATTACTGGTGTATCTCTATTATTATTATGGTTATTATTGTTGTTATTATTATTATTATTTTTATATGTATGGTTTGGACGCATTTGTCTTTACTCCTGGATTGTTTTCAGTGAGCTCCCATGCCACAAGGAAGGGGGAGAGAAAGAGTGGAATACAAGGAGGCTTTCTGTCCTAATATCCTTGGAGCATTCCTCAGTTTCCCCATCCTTGAACTTGTTTCCCAGTGACTTTATACCCAGATATCAAGAGAGTTTATTTTCACCATTTTGCAGGACGCACCATGTAGAGGTAGCAAGCTATGTGTGCAAATTTCCAGGATAGTCTGTGCTTTTATGATGAGGGAGGTGGAAAACACTTCTATACTGCAGCTCTCCTTCATTCAATTACTTGGGCTAATGGGCCAAATTTTGCTCTGAGTTGCATGTGTATTGCTCGATTTGACTTCAGAGAGCAGGATTTCACCCTTGGAGCCCAGACTATTTCAGACACCTGTTTTGGTGATTCTACTGTATTATTAAAATTTTGTCCCTTTTAAAAATATATCCTAGAAATGCAAAGTTACCTGAGGTTGCCAATATCAATAATATTTAAAGGCATCCCCCGTCCAAGCTTCATACCAGCTGATTTGGCACAGGATTTTGAAAGATAAAACTGGCTTCTTCATTCAGAGGAATAGTCCTTGTGTACAGTGGGCTGTATTGGAACAATTTTCCACTGGCACTTCTGTTTACAGAAATAGATGGCAGGTCTATTGAAACAAGTTGCTGTCGTCTTTCCTATATCACAACTGCAAGAAAGCACTTGGCTTCCTTGCGCCCTTGTTCGGTTTTAAATAGCTTGTAGGTTCTTTTATCCACTACCATGCTAGGTGCTTTGGAAATAGGAGACAGTGACCAATCAGCTGGATTTGTCCAACCTGATGTGGGAAATAGCACCAGTCTATCTAGTCAACACTGGGACTTTGCACATATCTTGGTGTTCTCATGTGGTCTCTGAGGAGTGATGTTGCTCCCTTGATCAGCATGGCAATAGCATCTCTGACTAGACACTCAGAGTTGTCTTGCTGCTGTAGCTGTGTTTCCAGTCCATATAGCAAGGGGCATTTGAGAACAGAGAGTTTATGAGAATGGTTGGGGAAGAATAGTAGGTTATCCAGAGATTAGTGGTATATTCTTTAATATGCCAATCTATTATCTGAACCAAAAAGATTTCTAAAAAGAGAAGACTGGATCTCTGCAGTGCAGTTCACTTTGAACTTTCTGTTCCTGTTGGATTTAAAAGTTTCTGCCATGGGTTTAAAACACACATACACTCACTAGGGAAGGTGTTGCAAGCACCCTCTGAAGGTTTTGCAGGTTTGTTCTTTGTTGCAGTTTGGGTGGGGGGGGGGGGGAGGTGTCAGCAAAGAGTTGCAAAATATCAAGTTTATGTAGTTATGTTCACATTTGCTGATAGTTGGCGGGGATCTTAGAATCTCTCACCACCTGAGATCAAAGACAGCAACTTAAATCCAACATACACTTTGGTCTGTGACCCAAGTGTGTGAGATTTAGATTTATATTTAAATGGCAGAAACTCTGATCTCTTCTTTCCCTCACTTACGTTTTTCTCTGTTCATATCTCTCTCTCTCTCTCTCTCTCTCTTCACCTTCCTGTTAGTTACATAGATTATTTAAAACAATTATCCCTAAAATTTCAAAACTAGTGAACTGCAAGCAGGGAGACTAACAAATGTCCGTCCACTGTTTTAATGTGTTTTTGATTTTTTTTTGTTTGTTTTTTAAAACTAAGCTTGAACCAAAGTCAATTTCTAGCAAGCTGCTGTACTAATGGACTAGTTTGTATAAGTGCAGTTCAGACGCAGAGAGGCGATAGATGCTACTGACAATTTCTTTTTCATTTGTCTTGTTTTTTATTAATTTTATATAAAAGTTGCTGCTTGTTTTAATCTTTTTTGGGGGGAGGTTGATAATTTGTTTATTATCCTTGGGGCAGACTCTGAACTTGATTTTAAACTGGGGGGGGTTGTTTGTTTGTTTTTGGTGTGTAAATAGAATGGCAATGTCGGGTGATTACTAATCCAAGTGGTCCTCCACCCTACCAGTTAAACAAATCTAAATATTCTGGTTGACTGGAGTCTCTGACTTCAGTCAGCACAGAAGATTTTAGGACTATGAATAATACAGAATATAAATTGTCCATACTAACAGCTTTGGAGTAGTAAAAAGTTGAGGTGGGTATGATTCAGGGAGGGAGAGGAGAAGTTGAAGAGAGATGCTGGTTACCCACTATGTTGGTCTAGAGACCATAGCATTGACTATAGTTTCTACCAAAGGAAATATCAGTTCCATGGGTCTTGCATTCAGCCAAGTAAGAGGGCAGGAAAAGCTGTAGCTATAATGCTTGTACTTGGTCTGAAAAATCCAAGTCACCTCCATGCACTCTTGAAAGTTAAATTTAACAAGAGCCTTTTTTGTCAAAGGGCATTCTGATGATGCCCTCTACACTGTATTATCTGTTCTCTGATGGATTTAGGACTGGGGCGTGGACCCTGTGCATTTATCTAGAAAATACAAAGAATGTGGGCCTTAAATCAGCATAAAAACCTCTCTCCGCAGTTCAAAGGGGCTGTGCTATCAGCTGTCTGGATGATTTTTAACTTCCCATTTTTGTTGGTTTGTGGTTGGGAGGGGGTCATGATGCGTACATATCTGGAACACTAATGCAGCTTGGATGGTTATTTATTATAGAAAATTAATTTTCCTGACTCCTTTTGCATTGGTAACATGGCTTTGGTGTGAGCACCTTAAACGCTCTCTCCCTCATCCTCTGCTTCCCAATCACCCTCTAAGGGGCCCAGACTCCAAGAAGCTTCTTGGCATTTTTTTTTCCTGAGAGAAACTGGAAACTTAAAATAGCCACATCGGGGGGAGGTTTGGCTGAAATGCTCTTCTTTTTTCCCCTTGGGATTTGGGAGTAGATTATCCTAACCTACCACACTTTCCTCTCCCAGTTTGGCTCAAGCCCAGTATGCTTTGAATTGCTATCATACAACATGCCAGTGTCTGATTGTAGCCCTTTTGTTCAGTTGATCTGCCTGGACCCTGCTGTTGGTGGTATTGTTTCCCTTGTGGATGTTGGTCACCTCTAGTATTTTAGTTAAAGGGCAGAGGAGAAGAACTCAGAGATGAGGTTTGCAGCAGCAATATATTTTCCTAATAAGACTATACATGCTCAGTCTTTCAGAGCTTGAGATGGATGGATGATCTGGTATAGGAATGTAATGGAAATTGCTGTTTTAAACCTTAATCATGACTACAACAGAAACTGAAGTGTCTACAAGGAGATTCAATAGTGATTGATGATATATGGACTTGGAGAATTAGAGACTGAGGATTTAAGAATTAGAGTGGAAAAGTATTATATCACAGATTCAAAAATTAGTCAACAGTGGCTGAGGACATTACTTTTCAGTGGAGGTCACTTTTCTACCCCAAGGGATGATAGTTTACTCTTTATATACCAAAAATATAAATCAATATAGTTCTTACCAAAAATAGTTTCCTGTTGCCCACAGTCCTTGTCTCAGCTTCATTACTAAGAGAATGAACTGGCTTCCTTTGTTGTTTGTAGGGGGATTATCTCTGAGTATTTTTAATGGAATAAAATGTATTCCCCCTCTCCCCCAACACACACACAAATTAAGAAAAAAAATCAGGTTTTGTTGGCCAGGACCAGAAGAAATTCCTTAAAGCCCTTGCACATGGAGAGGAAAATTGCAAGTTATCTAGTGTATCTACTACAGCTCCATAAGTTTTCTCATTTCCAAGCACGTGTCATGGCAGATAAAATTAGTCGAACAGATAGATTCACTTTATCTCCAAGCAGTTAGGATTTGTATATTAGGCCTGGGGAGTAGGGGAGATGTATATAAAGAAACACAAGGAAGGAACACCTTCCCCCAAAAAGATATGGAGAAGGAGAGAGAGACAAATATATCTACAGGAAAGAATTTTGAACTGTGGTGGTCATGTGGATTTTGGAAGAGTACTCATTCGGGTTTCATTCAGACAAAGCTCACCTACTCAGTTGATGCCTGACCCAGTAGTTAGGAGATGAAAATTCATGTAGTATTTATACACATGTGAATACTTCCCCTTATAATATAGGAGTTTCCTGACAAAAGTGAATTTTGAGAGGAATCCTAAACCACTTAAAAGTGTATTAATTTCTTTACTGACTTGTTACCTAGTACATATGCAGGAATGCTACATACAACATGTGAGTGTGCACGCAGACGTGTTATACCAGTTATTACTGAGATATACTGCCTATAAGAAAAATCCTAACTTTTAATAGTTTTGTTTCATGTTCATAGCCTAAGTACATTATATTTTACATTTAAAAAATGTTTACTGGGGCAACTCACAACAACACATCATTGCCCCAGACCTACCCAAACAAATCATCTGCCTTCAAAAAGTAAAATAACACAAATTAATTAAAAGCCATATCAGACCAAAACAGCCACTTTGCCACAAAGTTCATAACACTTGGGGTCCGATGGCCATCAGTAGGAACACAATGGAAAGTAGAAAATCATCATATGAAAACACACTACTGGTAATACTGGACATTTGTGTTCTAGGCACAAGACCACCTCAGCAGATTTTAACAGTTGTGAGAGAGTCCAGAGATGGAGACATTCTCTTCAGTAGTTTGAATCACTTACCTTTCTAGGGCTTCAAAAATTATACCTTTTGAAATTCACCTGAAAATGATTTACACTCATATTGTGCCCAAAATAGAGAGATTTCTAAAGAAAACATTCAGACTATATGTAATAATATAAATGTTAACTTACTCTGAAATGGATTTCATCATTTGTTACCCCGTTTGGGATAACAAATCTTGATATTGACCTCAACAAAGGTAGACGTGTGTGTCTACCTTGATTGTTCATTAGGAACAATCTATAAACTCACATATTATCACGACTTTCCCTTTGTGTTGATTGAGCATTCCACTGCTTATTTTAATCTGTAGATTTAAATGAAAAAAAATATATGTATCTATTAGTGGTGTCTTTCCAACAGACTTTTTAACAATCAAAATACCATAGGCCGCTTTTTGTAAAAAGGGATTAAGATACTCTTCTTGTGCTTAGGGGGCAGGAGAGGAGTGTCTCTTACCAAAACAACTGGAGAGAATTCTCCATGCACAGCTATAGCAATGATTAGATAGCGATTTACAGTTTTCTCTGAGGTCACACAGTATAAAGCAGAAGTTCACCTATACCTTTAAGTTGTAGCCTCTGAAAATAAACAGATGCTAGTATAAAGAACATCACTAAAGAGTTGGATTTTTGGTGTTCCTCTTTGGTTTAAGTCGGAGATTGCCAGTAAGCCGGATCTGGTTCACCAGTGTTAGCTTCTGGCAGGCAGCCAATTTATCTGTGCCTCTGTAGGTAAGGCTGCTTGAAGCTCCTGTTGGCCACAGATCGCCATTCCCAGCCAATGGGAGCTGCGGGAAGCAGTGTCTCAGTCCATGCTGCTTCGAACAGCTCCCATTGGCTGGGAATAGTGATTGAGGCCAACAGGAGCTTCAAGTGGCCATACCTGCAGAGGCACAGGTAAATAAAGTGCCCACGGTCTGGTAATTGCCCACTGTTGGTTTAAGTAGAAGGTACCCAGCAATCCGCTAGAGCAGATTTCATTTTTCCTCCTGATTGAGGAGCTGGAAGTGCAGAGGTGCTAAGTCCTCTCTAAAGCACATTCTTGAAGTAGAGTTAACATTCAGTAAAATAATAGGGCATTTTTTCCATAAAAGAACACAACATATTAGCTCCATTGCAGCTGGAGCCATATAATGGGGCACAACTAAAATGACTTCCAGTTTACCTTAATTGTCAACACCTAATATTTTGCTAAATAAAATTGTTCCCAATCCAGTTTGTAATCGTGCTTTACAAAATTGTCAGGAGCATTTTGGTTGTATAATGGAAATAGAGGCTTTGGGACAGACTAAATATATATCAGATCCAAGTTATTGATGACATTTGTTTTAAAAAATAGTGTTTTGAATTTCCTTACAGTTATCTTTGGGCAAATCCCAAATGTCAATTCTTAACATGTCCATTTAACTGTGTTATGGCCAGCCACTCCTATTCTCCCTCAAGATAGTAGAATTCAGTTTATTCTCATTTTGTGCATGTGTTTATGTACACCCATGCATATGCATGGAGGAATCTGACTTGTTGATGAATGCATCCATTATATAGTTACCCATCTCTAACGAGTCTGCTGTGGATTTGTTAGCCAGTTGTTACATAAATGTGACTGAGAGAGATATTAAAACAATTCACGCTTCAAGACAGTGCATTTGTACTAAGGGTTCTACTCCTTAGAGTAGTCAAAATCAACTTCCATTATGTTGTAGGAGTCTCCCTTTTCTTCAGTGGGAATTGGATCAGGTCATAGGGTGTCTTAGACATTTGACAGTGGAGCTCCTTTCTTACAGAACATTTACTGTGCATATGTATTTGGTACAACCACCCTTCTTTTTGTGTATTGTGGTTAAGATAAAGGTGTTGCATGTGGACATAATGTCATCTGCTCTTTTGTTCTAATGTAAAGCAAATCTGTTGGTTGTTTGACTCATGATTTGCAATTTAATAAGTAGTTCAGGATGTTATTTATTGCTACCCATTGAGAATAGGATCAAGATTCCATAAACTTAGAAGTAGTTTGTCATACAGAGCAACGAAAGAGAGGAAATGACTCATACACCCATATAGCTGTACACAGTATAAAAACGTGATTGTTCTCTTCTGACTTTCATTGTCAATCAGGACGACACATGGAATAATTACAACTTGCTGTGTGACTCTATCCTGTATGTGATTCAGGTGATAATAGAGTTGAGCCTTCGTGCATTCTTCCTATCAGTTTGATATGTACACATATTCCTGCTTTTATCCCTAGCCTGTACAATTCTAATGTCAGTCTGATTGCGTACTTGTAGTAATCCATCTCTGTCCCCCTTTTTCTTTCTCTCATGTGCATGCCCACACCCTTAATGGTCAGACTGTTCTAAACTTTCATTCCCTTGTGTTGGATGCCTTGAGAGACAGCAGTAGAACTACAGATAATTATATTCTTGAGGGGGCAGGGAGTATGTAGTTTGAAAGAATAGATGTGTATGATCAGATATGTCAAACAAACCAAATGTGGCTTTTCTGTCTAAATTCCTGTTTGTGGAACATCTCTTGGGCTTTATGCCAGTACTCCTTGCAGAGCATGCTTTACTTGGGTGAATCTCCTTGGGAGACATTTCAATTCCTGTCCTTGAGTAAATGGAGGGTCCCCAACTGGAATAGTCTGGGTCCCACTCCTTTCTTCCCTCCCCTTCCTTCTGTAAGAGGTAGCACCACAGAGCTGTGAGAACAATGCTTGTGGGTAGCAGCTGCCTTCTGGCACCTTCATAAAATACCTCAGCATAGCTTAGCATTGTCATAGAACTGGTTTTAAACTGAAAAATCAGAAGAGAAAAATAAACTTTATAAATAGTGGAGATAATTCTAGCTGTAGAGTTTAGTTGAACTGATGTTTATTATGATTGATAAACATGATTATGCTGTATGTATTCAAGATCCTGTTGATAAGTTACAACTTTATAGGGTTCGGTGGGGGAGGGGGGAGTGAAGAGGGTTGACTCTTTAGAAGGAAAATGTTGCTCATTAATTTTTTTCCTTGTATCTGTCTTGCCAAAGGAAACGTTGTGTTGCTCCTGGGTTTGGGATTGTTGTTTGGTTGGTTTATCTGTGGTCTGATCTGCAGCACAGCACGTGATGGTATGCAGGTCATTGATTAGGTTGCTGTTCAGGGTCCTTTAGGGTGTACTCATGCTTTCCTGTCCTTCCCTGCCTTTGTTTGTATTACGAATAAGAGCCTTTGTAGGAATCTAAAGATTAGTCCTCATGTGTATATATTAGTAGCTTGGGGGAGAGGAGATGGGTCTGATTCATCCCATGTATAAATCCATTTTAGCCAGTGGAGTTGCACCAGGGCTGAATTGGGGCCATGGCATTTAAGTTTGGGAAAGGGAGAATAGTTGTTGCATCTTAATCTGAGAGAGCAAAAATAAAACAGGTTCCTTTTATCCCCCTTGTCTTGTTACTGAATGTAGGGCTTGTAGTGCTTGATAATAGGTGGAATTTTTTTAAACACTTCCTTTTCTAATAGCAATGCTAATCCTGTCTAGACCAAAAACTACAGAAGAAAAACCAAACTGAGAAGTGAAAGCTAACCTGCTCCTAGCACCGGGCTAGTGTATCTGAAAGGATCGAAATACTGTGAGTCCGTCTGGGGAGAGGGGTGTTTGGGGGAGAGAGAGATGCATTCCTCTCCTGGTGTTTGTCTTGGTATTGGGAGGGGAGTACTGGAGGTAGCGGTGATGACTTAGGAGGGATTCCTAGCCTCTTCCATCCTGACTTTAAGGCATCCCTCCCATTCTTCCGACTTCCCAGAAGGGGGGTAGGGGTGGGGAGATGAGTGAGCGAGTGAGTTTTGAGTGTTTGTGTGGATCTAGAGAGGTGAATATCTAAGGAGCTCAAAGCTCCACTGGGTTGAGAGAGTTTCCAATGGCTTGGTAGGGAACCAAAGGCACTGATCAGTTGTCAGCTCTGCTGTTGTCAGAGCAGATAAGAGGAAACACTGGGCCTTTTTTGTGCTTTGGGTAGATGTCCCTTTCTGTAAGGCTCTTGTTTCCTGTGGGTGTTGCCACCTTTTGGTGCACAGGGTTGTTTTGGCTGTGTGAGGACAAACTGCATATGGGAATTGCTCAGTGTAGCAGCCTAGGGCTCAGCTGCTGCTAGGAAATAAGAACTGTTTCTTCCCTTCAAATATAGAAGCAGTGTTACCAAGGTCAGAATCCCTTCAAACATCCAGCATGTGTTGTCTTTCTCTTCTAAAGATAGGGGACCCAGGAGACTCCTTTCTTTACTCCCCAACATAGCTGTGTACATTGTCATGTATTGTGCTATTGGGTTGAGTTGTTTTATCAGTGAACCTGGCGAACTCTTGTGAAGAAAGGGAAAGGGTGGAAAAAATAGATGAATTGTCCAGCTACTCTTCCTCCAGAAACCAATCGGGTTGCAGAACTTCACTGAAAGCTTTACTAATAGAATTGTTGTTCTGACATTATGTAAAAGTGGTATTAATATTGTGTGACTTTTCAAAGAGCTAGATAGATTTATAGGTAGGTAATAGGGAAATTGAAGAAATGACTTCTCAATTTTAAGAGCACTTGGAACAAAAGATATGGAAAACAAGGTGTGCTTTAAGGTAAACAAATCTGAGGAAGGAAATGAAACAACCTGGGCGAGGGAAGGGAAGGATGATATCCTTTGGGATTCCTTAGTGCTGCTGAGTTGTTCTGCCCCAGGACTGAAGCACCCCCTCTGCCTTATTTCATCTCTCTACCAAACAAGACATTGTCAAATAGCTCAGGCCAAAAAATGTAATTTACCTTAAAATTGTTCTAGCTTGCTGGGGAATTTTTCCCTCCAGATTTTTATAGAGACTATAAAATAATGTTTAATTCTCCACTCTGTCCCCAAGAACTAATCTCCTTCTCCCCCAAAATTCTCAGTGTAGTTTGTGGGACCCATTAAAATTATGTATTGCTCCCTGCTGGTGTTTGTAGCATCATCTAGTTAACAAATATTATTCCCTGAGGTGTGCTGATGTTATGGATGGTGCTGGCATGCTATGGTGCTATAGAAATCCTAAGTTACTAAACAAAGAGAATCTTGTTTTGGCTTCATCCAGGACACCGGAAGCTTGTGTATGTCAAGTCATAAACCATGGAAATCATACAACCACCTTCAGAAATGGACACACTTATAAAAATCAAAGCATTCTTTACAGCATTCTTCAGAACAAGGCAGTTTAAATAACAAAAATAAAAATCAGTCCTTCCCCATGGTTCCCCTCACGGTGTTGGTCCTGGTGCCTCCTTTGCACAAGTGAGTTGAAGGATGAAATCTCAGCAAGCTGAGACAACCATTCAGACTCATAGCCCAGCCCTACTATATTTTGAGAACTGGGAGCAGGACTGGACTCTCACTTTGCAACAGGAAGAGGAAGGGGCACTGCAGGACTGCCTGCAGTTTGTTTGGAGTAATGTGAATAGGGCAATTCTGGTGGGGGGAGGGGTGTGTGCAAGTGCTGACTGCCTTAGAAAGCATCACCTGCCCATTTTCTATAGGAAGGATCAGCGCAGTAGCCATCCCCATGTCTGCCAGTGCTGCTGTTGTTCCATTTCCTTCCTCTGCAGTAGTGTCTAAGGCTAGGTGTGAGTAGGTGTGGGGTGTTTATCCGCCACAGGTACAGGAGCTGTCGTATACCTCATTTCTAACTCGTAACTGAGTAACTTGCTTTAACTTTCTCCAAACCCTACAGAGTTGCCAAGTCTGCCCTCCCTCCCTTGATTAACGTTGAACTCTGGCCTATAGCAGCCCGTGACCTGCATCCTGGGGAGTGACCCCCTAAAGCCTCTGAATGTCGCTGCTTAAAAGCTACTGCAAACTGAGGGCAAATTGCAATCTTATACTATTTCTTTTGGTTACAAGGGGTCCTCTCGCTTAGTCTGTGAATATCCAAAGGCACCCACCCTCCAACTTGTGCATGAAAATTATACAACTGCCTTTCTCCACTCCCCTGATGTCAGGACTACACTGAAACTCCAGGGCCAGGCAAGTCTCTGCAGGCTTCTTTCAGTTGAGTGCTGCTCACACACTACTCACCCTTAAAAAATAAAAAGACCAAAAAAGAAAATTTTCCAAATATTTAATTTTCTTCTTTATTATTTGACAATCTTGTATCCCCCCCAGGCTGTCCAGAAGCTTCATCCTTGATCCCTTCCACCTTTACTTTGAATGTAGTTCCTCTGCCCCCATGGGAAAGAGAAGATTTGACAGGTCACGGTGTGCTGCTATAAGCTGGGGGGGGGCGGTTTCTTTGTTTTGTTTTGTTCTTTTAAAATTTCCAGCCAAAACCAAAGATTTCCTAATGATTGTATAAACTCAAAACAAACAAACAAACCAAAGACAAAGGGGCGTCTTCAGCACCAATCCCATCTGGGAGGCTGGCCCTGGTAGAGAAGGCAGGTATTTCCAGCCATCTTCTAACCTGGAAAGACTGGCTTCCCATGGCACGATACTGGATGGCTCCATCCACAGCAAAGTGGACTCAACCTGAGCCAGGTGATTTCCATCCCACCCTAGCTCTTTCAGCTCACAAAAACCCAGGGTGCAGCTACTGGGGGAAGTGGGTTGGGAGAGCAAATGGGTTGCTGCAGCCAATGGGACTCCACAGATTGGTTGAGAAGCTGAAGACATTGGTGCATGATTGGCTGCTCTGCTAGGTGCTTTAACCCTTTGGGGGCTGGGTGATGTTGATTAATACACGCTGAGGTGCACTTCTGAGCTTCCCCCCCAACCCCCCTCCCCCCCCAACCTGCTTGGAAGAGGCTGTCCTGTTATGAGAATTCTCTGAAAGAAGAAAAAGCTTTTCATTTCTCCTCTAGTTTCTTTTTTCTATACTTGTATTATTTTTGCAGCACCATTGTGCAACTATGCATTGTATTTCTCAACCTTTTATGCTAGGTAGATGCCTGTGACTTTTTAACTTTGGGGGGGGATTGCAAATGAAGGAACTTTATACATGGATCTTTTTAATCTCAGTTGATTGGGGGGGGAGGGTGTTTGGTTCTAGGGTCATACAAGCTCTATCCCAAAGCAAAATCCAAATGTTAATAATATTAGCCTGATGCAGATACCAAAGATAATTTCTTTCCTGCAGAACCTTAGACTTGTGTATTAAGTACGATTACCCAGCACTTGCATTAGTCTAACCTCAGTAATTCCAAAGCTTAGATGTATATTTTGGTATATTTCTGGGATATTGAAAAAATTGTCGTTTAAATTCTTGTTTGTTTCAGTGTAATGCTCTTAAAGTCATAGCATGGAGATAACTGAACTGTCCTATTCTTAGTAGTTTGAAATAATAGTATTTTTGTATGTTTTGGGTGTGTCTATGTATGTATTAACATAACAATTTTCACTGCCTAGGTGTTCATAATTAAAATGAATTAAAAAGTTCTAGAGTGTACATAATATTCCATAATGAACTTCCACCAAACTGTCAATTTGGATTGCATTTTCACTGATTGCCATTCCCAACTGGGATTCCTTATTTCTTTTTTAAGGAGACAGCACCCTTAATTTTTCTAAGGACCCGAATTTACTTTTTATATCACTGAGTTAAAGGGTGTTTTCCATTGCTTTTGCAGGGGACATGAGAAAGTGGCCTGAGATTTATTTAAGAAAAATCTTGGATGCGTGTTAGTCTGAAAACGCTCAGTTACTCTGAGTGAAAAGTTGGAATTTGGAAAATATCCTCTCTGCTGAAACTGGCCAGTAGCTTTTAATGAGGCAATGATTTGTGAATATTGAATAATCCTTTTATGCTTCACTTCACCTGAAGAAAATTTATAGTCTGGGTGTTAAGCCTTTTTCTTACCTCTCCTCTGATACTATCACTTGTACACTTGGGGTCAGATGAACGCTTGAGGTCAGGGACCTTAATGTGATACCTGTACCCAGATGAAACACATTCTCATCTGGTCTTAAGACTGAAATGTGAAAGACCTTTATGATGTTGAAACTGGTATCTTTTTCTTGATGGGGGGAATAACAAGGATGCTGTCTCTTTAAAGATACCCTTTATTATTTTTTCCCAGTGGCTGTAGGCATTGAGAGATTGTGTAGATTACAGTGAATCAGGATGAAATGGTAGATTTTGTGTAGATGCATTTGTCTGCTGTAATTTTTTATATATATTAAACTTACTGTAATTGTACAGTTCATTTCTGTTGTAAACACCATTAAACCATTTTCCAAGTGTTTTAACATGTATGCACTTGTTTGTGGGTTTTAAATATATGTCACAAGTAGGTGGGCAAAATCTCCCTATTTCTATTCTTCAGCCCCACCAAGTTGGGCCTGATAGATGTTCCCTCTTGCTATTTGGCACTTGTGCCAGACTGCAGGAGATGCCAAGTGATCAGCTCTCAGCAAGCTGGTTTTACTCTGGCACCATTGCATTGTCCATGCTTCTATTTTTAAAAGAGATCAGCAGCCTGGGCTGTGGTCTTGGGACTGTGGGTGCAATTACTGTCCATGTAGCACCAGGGCCAGCTCCTCCTTCAACAGTCTGCTTCAGACCACTTTGCATGTTAGGTGCCCTGGGAGTTCTGGAACTATATATTAACTATATATTAAGCTTACACGGCCCTCTGGGGGTTAGGGTTTGCACCTGGGGTGTGAATGCCCCTGGATCAAATCCCTGTGCTGCCAGGCAGAGGGCCTCTGGTGTGTGAGAGCAGAGTCCTTGTAGCTGACCAAGAGGCCATTTGTAGCTCTTCTTGCCCTTTTAATTAAAGAGGAATTGCTGCTGGGCAGCAACCCCCCACCACACACACACACTTTTGTTCACCATGAGGAGGATACAGGCCCAGGGTGTGGCAGACTCCCAAGGCACGGCCCTGCTCTTTTGAGGGGTGTGAACTGGGGGCTCCCACTTCCTGGGGAGAGTCCTGTCTGAATCCCCCTCCGTATCCCAAGAAGCCAACGGCCTCTTGAGAGAAAGAGGGGGTTCGGACAAGGCTGGCCCACCACCGAGGACAGTCACCTAGGAGGCAGGAAATCCTGTGCAAACCCCTGCTGAACAGACAGCTGCGCAATTTGAATCAGGCTCTTTTACAACCCAGGCAAACACCCTAACCACGGGACTAGAGTGAGGCTGATGGGTGAAGCTGCTGCTTGGAGAGGCAGCTCCCCAGGCTGGGCCCCACCCACACTCCATCTCTGCGCCACGTAGGCCCCTCCCTCTCCCCATTGTCTCTTTCTTCTCTCTGCTCACCCATTCCAGCCAAACCCCGAACCCAAATGTAGCAAATGACATTTGGAAAAAACACTCTTTCTTCTAAAGACAATGGTGCATGTTTCCCACTGTATGCCAGATTGTGAAGACTGAACATGCAGAAGGTACCTAATTACAAACACTACCTTTGGGAATTAAAAAATGTCAGTCACAGGTTTCTTGATGCCCTGTAGTTTGAGAGAGATTTAAATTAATCAGGCAAAGTGGTTTAGTGTGTTTATAACAAAGTTCATTGCTTTCAGAAAAAGGGCACACTAATTTATTTTGTCTGATTTTCATAACCAGACATGTTAATGAAATTTCAATATATGTTTACGTTAAAATATGTTTCCAATGATTTTAGGCATAACAAAGGGTTTTATTGGTGGCAGGTTTTCTTAAAACTAGTTCATCAAATAGTCAGCTGGACAAAGAGTTTCCCTTTTACTTCTGTCTGGAACAAAAAGCCTGTTGTGCCTTTAAGGGCTCTCTTCAATAGGGGGCTGAAAGGGAAGTAGGGATAGATAGAAAGGACAGGAAGATTTTGTAAACAAATTGATAGTAATTAAAATTAAAATTTGTATTTTAGAGAATGGTCTTTTGAAGAATTTATTAAAAGAAGTATATGAAGATCCAAACATTTAAGGCTTTGGCAGTTAAATAGCTATGCAAGGATTTTGTGGAGATACGATTTTATGATTTTCAGCAACAAACTAATGAAATATGAAAGCAAACTTTAAACGAAGGCCCTGTAGCCATAGTAATGCACAACTGGTTTTGTCAGTAAATTCAGAGCTGGCAGGTGCCTGTACATGGTTTCATTACCACTTAATGGCTCTCTTACAGGTTCAGTGTGATGCTAATAGGTCTGGCAAGCTGGAAGGCTTTTCACTTTTAAGTTAACAGATCCTCCAGTGGGGAGGCATCACCAGTCTACAAGCAACAACAGCCTGCTGTGGGAGCCCTCAGGAATGGTCAGAATAGGGATAGGAAGAGGGGACAGGTTGAACACTAAGACCCAACAAAGGCATTGCCTCTCAAACCTGCCTACCAGTATAAGCATCCCTATACATGATGCTTATACTGGTATAGTTCATTTCAATAAATTTAGCTTGTGCATGGGTAGCTGTTTCTAAACCAATATAATAATTAAAACAGTGCAAAAAATACCTTCATACAGAGCAGATCTAAAGATACTGCTGCTACCAGCACAAATTTCAGCGATACTTGGATGGAAGCCTTCCAGCAAGTATTAACCTGGTCCAGCTTGCTTAGTTTGACATCACAGCTGTAACCGTTCAGGTACGTACAGGCAGCCCTTCTGGTGGATAGCAGCAGAAGTAATGGCACATGGTTCATATAGACACACTTACACATCCCCATCAATTTTATTACTTCATCAAAAACCATCTGAATTGAGTCACCATCACCTGCATGTTGAATCTGTGCTCATTTTTAAAATTATCCTGTAAGCTATTTAAACATTCGTACATTTCTTTAGACTTGTGTACACTTTCCTTAGCAAAATACTCATATAAAACAAGGCCAGCAACTGATAATAGGAACATGTCGCAGTGCTGTCTTTTAAGTGGGGAAAGAACATCCCTTTAAGAATATTAGCGACAGTGAGGAAAGAGAAAGGTCAGGTTTGGATTGTCTATTAAAAAACTTAACTAATCGTAAGTTTCCCAGTGTTCTCCAGCATTATTTCACCTGTCAGTCTTTAGAAGCCTAATCCTCTGTCTCAATCATAATGGAAGGACTGGTAAAACCTATATGTTGCACCACTTCTGTTTTCACCAAGGAACCTTTCTGGTAAGCCCTAGCTTTCAGATATTTCCATTAACATTCCTAGATGCAGTTCATGCACTGCAAGAGCTGGTCACACTGGGATGTTACTTTCTTGATTGCTTGTTGGAGCCTAGCAGTGATTCCTCCTCATTCTGTAAAAGGTAGAGCCTGCTTTTAACATATGTCTCACTACAGGAACATATCATCATTTACAGTCAGAACAGCTCTCCACAGTTAAAACCAACTTAGAAATAAAGCTAAATTTACAGCAGAAACATATTTGGGCTAGACTGCCACAGTTACGCTGATGCAGATTATTCTTCCTGTGTATAATACTGGATGTGGCTATAGCACCTTCCTTTCAAGGACCTTAAAAGTGCGTTAGCCTATAATTAAACCTCAACACCCTATGAGGTAGGTAAATAGGGTGTAGATGGGGAGTTAAATAACCAGGCTCAGTGAGGAGGAGGAAGAGAACCAAGAATCCTGATCTCCTGCCCCATCTACAACACTTGCTGGTACAAATCTCTGCCTAGGAAACAGCTACTATCATTAGGAATAGTTTTACAGATATGTACATTTAAAAGCTAAAGCTTGAGATTGTATAGTTTGGATGGGGGGATGGGAGGAGGGGTACTAGATCCAGATTTGTCCCTACTTTGTGCAATGAACCATGCTGAAGTAATTTGCTGTCCTGAGAAAATGGGTGTTGACTGGACTGTCTTTTTTGAATTGATGGTTGTTTCCCTTCTCTCCTCCCCCAAAGCATTTGGACTTGTCTTGGTTTTGCCCATCCATTGCATAAATCCCACTTAGTGAGGGGGCAAGGGCTGCATCTGGAGGGCATCATATGTGTCCTTGGTTGCGGAGCTGAGACCCTGAAAGAAGAAAGAGAAGGTAAGATGGATGAGGTAACACTTGGAGTAGAGCCTTTAGTTTTGCATGAAGTGGGAAAACAAGTTCAGCACCCTGGTTTGTTCTGTAGCAGTGAAGAGGTCATTGGCCCTCAGTTAACTTGAAGGTAGGATGCATGCTGAATAAGGGCTAATGAAAAACATTGCTACAGTAACTCATCCTGAAAGCTCTCAGTGCTTTACAATACTAACCTCAGCAGCAGCACATTCATTCCCATACAGGCTCTGTCTGAATGGTGGACCAGTGGTGGACAAATGTGTCAGGTAGGCAGCGCTAGACAGCACAATAAGCTACATCCAACTGAGAGTGGTGAGTGCAGAGGGAAATTTAGGGAGGCAGAATGCAAAGTAGGAATTTTGGCATGACACCTGAGTTTAACACTGACTCATGAGACCAGCCTGCTGCATTTGGTATGGCAGCAGCACTCATATCTCTTTCTCCCCACCTCAGTTTCACCCCCAACGCCTCTGATTTTTGTTCTAAAACTGTCTAGGGTATTTGCTCAGTTTGCTTTGACGAGTGGTTTTATTTCCTTTACCTGTCCCCAGCATGCTTTGCTATTGCAACAGTATACCAAGGTGATAAACAACAGCCAGCTGTAATCTTTGTTCTACCTGACTGAGATCAGAGGGGTTTTTTTCCTTGCCCAGCTCATTCTAAGTCAGGCAGGTTAGAGACTTTAACCAGAGTGTCCCACATCCCAAGCCAGTACAATAACCACCCAGCTATAGTATGACTTAGTGTCCATTCCACTTCAGCAAAAATGTTTTGTTTTACTACCAGGATAATCTATCATGTTCTAGCCTGCAACTAGGGCCTTTGTGGAGAAAGCTTCTAAGGGAGATCCCACTAAGTTCCCAGCTGCACTTACGATCACCATGACAAAGTTGCTCAAGGGAAGTTAATTGTAGAAGAGAAGGGGGGAAAAATCTCCTCTCTCCCTTTTTCTAGGGAATATAACATGAGCATCTAAGGTTTGGTGCCTTTAATACATCTGCCAGACTCCTCCAAGAGCCCAAATGAACTTCAGTACTGAAGTAGGAAAGCTGAGCTAATAGCTGGGGGGGAGGGGTCAATTCTATATTTAATTTGGATTATTTTAATTCTCTTTCAAGCCACCCAAAAAAAATGTTTGGTGACTTGTTTGAACTGCTCACATCAAATTTCAGTCGTAGTGGAAGTAAATTCAGAACTGAAACAAAATATAATTTGACTATTTTCAACGTTAGCAAAAAACACTATGAAAACTCACAGTAAGCTTTTTTTTTTATGAACGCTTTGTTTTAGTTCCCTTACATCACATTTTTGACTATTTGCTCTTTCCTATGAGACCTCTTCAGTGAAAGAATAAGTGAGTTTAGAGCAGGACCCTGTCTTGTGGGGCACCTAAAGGGATTCATTGCCCCAAGGGTTGGAGAGCAATTACATTTTTGCTTGGGCTTGACATGTTATTAACCCTTGGGATCAGGGAGCCTTCAACCTCTTCTCTCCCTGGGGGGACACCTCAGATACAGCTACACAACAATAAAAGACCCATGGCATTGGGGTTCAGGCGATAGGGCTAAAATGTAGATGTTTTGGCTGTGAAAGCAGTTGGAGGCTGGACATCAGCCTGAGCTCTTGGACTCACTGCCCTGGGTTTTTATTGGCATGTACAAATACCCATCAGGGCTTCATCTATCTCTGGGTCCCATGCGGTCTATAGGCAGCTCCTAAGATGCCCCTCCTCTCTCCCTAGGCACATGGACTTGCTGCCTTCTATTCTCCTTTTATATTAGGTCTTGGTCTACACTAGCAATTTAGGTTGGTATAGCTGCACCACTCCAGCACAGTTATTCCAACCTAACTCCCAGTGCAGACCATGAGAGAGCTACTGCCTCTCAGCTCTCCTTTCAGTATAGGTAGCATCTTCACTGAAGTGCTGCAGCCTTTTTAGGATAGACAAGCCTCAAGCCAGGTCTGTTTGTTTGTTGTCTCATGACAACAGGTTTACAACAGCTTAAACTATTGAGCTTAAATGTACAGAACCTTTATTTTTAATTGGTACCCTAACTTTTTTTCCTCCCAGTCCAGGTAAAAATATCAGTTCAAACTGGTGCTGCAGAGCTGGTTCAGCTCCCTGCTGCTAACTTACCCTTTCTGCTAGTGGTCAGTGCCATACGGGCAAAAGAAAATCCTCCAATCCACCAGCCTGTTCAATACTGTATGATAACAAAAGCTGCTTGATGACTGTAGCTGGTGGTCAGCCAGGAGAACTAAGTTTTGATTTTTACCATTGAGTCGCTGCAGAGGCCAGGCAGCACTCAGCCAATGGTGGTTCATATTAGGCAGCAGATAATCCGGGCTACTTCAAGAACAACCAGACACATCCCTTATGTGTTAGAGCTGACCTCGCTGGATCAGAAGTGATACAGATGACAGAGGATGCAGCTTGATTTTCTAGGAAGTTTAGCTGACAGAGATTTGGGACTAGTGTAGAGCAGCTCCCTCTCCTGCTAGAGAATACAAATAGTAGGGACATGTAAGAGGATCTGGGCTACTTTTAACAAAAGTGTGGGTGAGCTTTATGCTGCAGCTACTTCAAAGCTGTCACCACTGGTCAGACACTCTAAAGCCCCACAGCAATATCCACGAGCAAGCTAAGATGAGATGTACACATAGGAGCTGCACTCAGGTCACGGCATTAGAGGAGAGCATTGCTATGGCTGCACTCCCTACCTGGTAGACGCCATCGTTCCCTTTGCCTCGCCGCCTCTGGTGCTTTGGGAAATAAAAGTCATAGATTAATAGCCATGCCTGCTTTGGGTAGTGGGGGTGCTGCATTTTACTGTATTTCAATCTGTAGTGTTCACAAAAAAGCTTATAAAGTACAATTAAGGACTAGCTCTCATTTGATGACTGCTACACATTGTGTGGGGGCGGGGGGGGAGGATGATTCTGCACTCTCTTAAATACAGAGGACAGTGCAATAAGTTGTCTAACCTTCAGCTATTCACCCAGAATTAATTCTCTATCTGATGCAAAAGTAGCATTCATGGGCCCTTAAGGACATAAACTCAAACCAGTCAATAAAATGGCATGCATATAAATAGCCCCAGCAGCTGTCAGATCAACCAGCTCACCACACCATCACGTAAGATGCAGATGTCCAAGTGAGCCAAGCCTGACGTTTCAAAGAACGGCTGCAGCAGCCCTTGGGCACTAACAGATATGTACAAAAGGATGAGTGACAAAGTGCTTGTGCACCCCCATGTAAGGGGAGGGGGATGGGAGATCATCAGCTGGAATTCCTATTAAAGCTTATACTAAAATGGCCTTGTTTTCATAGCTTTCGGAAACAAACACACTCTTAAATTGGAGAATTTCATCCTCTGTGTCTTTTTCTGAAGGTGAATTTTTGTTTGGAAATTTGAGTCCAAACCCTTAGCTGTTTGAGTGACAGCACATTAAAAATCAGCACATTTAATTTTTGTTCTTAAGTTATTCTGCAGGCACATAACTGAATGGGTAAGGGAAGTGGCATGTTTCCAGTATTGATGGGACACCACCTACTGTCTAACCTCTACGATTGCACTCAAATCATGAACAGAAAAGTAAAATTACATTAATAGGAACACCTGGTTTTTACAGCGCTCAATCTTTAATATATTAGCTGTTTGCAAATCACTAGTAAAATGCAATTGCTACTGGAAAGAAGTCAATTCTTGCTCTGGGGGGAGGGTTTTTAAATTGGGAAGTCACTTTAGATGTGAAAGTCATGAGGGTGTATGTTGTAGTGGGAACATCTTATACGGGATGGAAAATTCTCAGCCCTTGTTGGAAAGAAATGTACCACTCACCTCTCCCTTCTTCCCAATCTCACTGTACGCCTCGCCCATCTTGTCCTTCTGCAAAGACTAGTAACCAAATTTAGAGAACAGCATTAGCAGTGTAAGAAGCCACGCTTGCCCCATTGATGTCTTCAGCCCCACTACAGAGTTGCTCCTTTCCCTCCCTTTCACTTCTAGTCCTTCCCTACCTCAGATGACTCCTAGCCTCAGTTCCATCTATGTGAGGATGGTTCTTTGAGACCTTCTTCATTACTGTCTGTCTTAAAGCACTTTCTTGGAAATGCCACAACTCCTCAAATCCTTTTGTACAGTGTTTAGCTCTGAGTCTTCCAACCTGTCTTAAAATGGAGGGTATCACCCTATTTCCTATTTATTCTTCCAATCTCCTCCTCCTCTGCCCTCTTTACTGGAAGCATCCATTTTAACACATTCATTGCCACTGTATTCTAGATCTGCTTCTCTCTCTTCCTCAGTGCCCAGCATTTGGAGCCTCATTACTGACTTGCAAGATCTTAGTTTTCAATTTGATAAGCATTTGCTTATTACAGAGCATTCCATTCACTTCTCACCATTTAGTCCATGCCTTTCCCAGTCTGCTTAAGTTAACTGCTGAGTTCACCTTTATCTCTACTATTAAACCGAGGCACTTGAACTTCCAAATCTGGCTGCCCTCCAGACTTGGTCTTTGCATCTTCCTGCAAGGTATCAAATCCACAGCCCATATATTCTGTTTTATTGCTGCTAATTTTCATGCCATTCCTTTCATGGATGCCCCTCCATCTCTCTCAAGTCTTTCCCCATTTCCTCTTTGCTCTCCCTCACAAGTACCTCAGCAGCTGCAAAAGCCATGTGGCAAGGTGCCACTATCTGGCTCTTTCTGAAAGCTCACTGAGCACACACATAAATAAAAAGGGGCTTTTTGCCAAGGCATGGTATAGTCTAACTCTTACTAGAAATGGTTCAGTTGCTTCACATGGTCTTCTAGCTGACTAGCCTTCAGCCACTTGTTTCATTCTCATACAGCACCGGATGATTTTTCTTGGATTGTGGTCATGAAGCTTCTCAAGATCAATGAATACTATGTCTCGGTTTTCCCCTGTATCTCAGACTAGTTGGTCTTTGCAGGGCACATTGCAAGGGACAAACCCATGAATATGCAGCATAGATGAAGTTAAGGATGTTAAAATGTGGTTAACTGACTAGTCGATGGCATTTCCATTGACTAGTCAATAGGCACTTGCACATTCCTCCTTTGAAATGTACAAGCGCCCCTGCTGGGGCGCTTGTACATTTCAAAGGAGGAATGTAGAACTCCAACATACAGCCCGGGACCAGCGGGAAGGCCCGCTGACTCCGGGCTGCACGTGGGTGCCTGCTTTGAAAAGCACAGGAGTCCCGAGCAGGGGCTCTTGTGCATTTAAAGCCATGGAGCCTGGGATCAGCGGGAAAGTCCCCAGCTGACCCTGGGCTCCCCACAGCTGTCCCTTTGAATTGCATGGATGTGTGGTTTAAAGAGACAGCCGCCATGGATCAGCTGTGCAGCAGTTGTCCCTTTAAACCACGCATCTGCACAATTCCAAGGGGCAGCTGCAGGGAGCCCAGGATCAGCTGGGGAATCCCCCTGCTGGCCCCAGGCTCCATGGCGTTGAAATGCATAAGAGCCCTCACTGGGGACCCTTGTGCATTTCAAAGAAGGCAGCCGCATGCAGCCTGGAGTCAGCGGGACTTCCCGCTGGCCCCAGGCTGTGTGTGGAGTTCTGCATTCCTCCTTTGAAAGGAGGAATGCAGAAGTGCCTGTTGACTAGTCAAAAGACTATCCGATAAGCAAAGACTAGTCGACTATCCGGTAAGCATTTAACATCCTTAGATGAAATCTGGTCTACCTGTACTTGGCTCCTTCACTAGAAAATCCTGGGGTCGAGCAAGGGTCAGAACAGCACCTCTGGCTGTAATGTGAGGGCCAGGCAGAGGGTACTGCTCAGGCTGTAGAGGGATGGAGAAAAGGAACTCTGCAAGGTGAGAGAGGGTGTCCTCTTGCATCTCCTGTGGAAGGGGTTTACTAACTCTTAACGGCCCTGCTGCGATCAGGACCTGTGCTAACACTCTGTAAGGGAAACTGACTCCCTGGTGCAGCTGTAAATTCCCAATACATGTGGAAAACACAGGACTCCAGTGCTAACTGCCACTACTGTTACCCTATAGCAGAAGATATTAGTCCCCTTCACTATGATACAATGTTAAAAAACCAACATCCCAAGTAGGATGCTACAGGGCCACAGTTAAGCACTATTGGCAGAACTTCCCTTGTACCTAGGAAGGAGCAGGTGGGGGTATTCCCAGCAGGAAAAAAAGATGTTCCATAGACTGAGATGGGTGTATAGCCCTGTGCAGTCCCCATCCTTCCCTATGAAGCAGGTCAGTTTAGTTCATTTTCGGAAAAGTGACATGATGGGGAACATATCCAAAATCTGACCCACACAGCCTCAGCACCGAGACGCATTCCTAAGCAGGAGCACAGATCTCAAACTGCCTTTAACACACCCTAAAGCTCTTTTGTTTACTCACGGTGTAAAGAGTGTCCTGAGACTTCTTTCTTCTCTGCTGAAAAACAAAGGGGAGAAGAGCTGACTACACAACACAGTGTCCGCGTCCTTTGCCTCTATACACATGGCTGTGTATTAGCCATGCCATTTTCATGGTTCTGACTATGTACTGACATGTTGCTATAGATCCAGTGCACACAGTGGATACATATTAGCGCCATCTTTTCCTGCATAACTGCTCTCGCACCTGTACAGATGTGGGTAGAAGAGCTACTGCTGCTTTGGAGATTTTTGTTCTGCTCACTGAAGCCAAGTCCTTCCTACCCTGATCTGCATAGATCTCTACATCAAGAAAACCCTGAAATGCTCTGAGCAAGGGAAAGGTGTCCCCTCCCTCTTTCTTTTCAGCAGCAGGGAGGTCTCAGCAAGTGCAGTTACTTGGATTCTTATAAAACAAGTGGGCCTGCAGTATCTTAGAGACTAACAAAAAATGTAGATGATATCGTGGGCACGACCCACTCTCTAATAGAGTATAAATAGCACAGACCCTAACTGACAAGATTTTTTCCTCTTCTCTTTCCCTCCCCATCTTTCCTCTTTTTCTGCTGTTTATTTGTACCTCTGGACCCCTTGCTCCATTCATCTGAAGAAATGGGTCATACCATGAAAGCTCATGATACCATCTACATTTTTTGTTAGTGTCTAAGGTGCTGCAGGCCCATTCATTGTTTTTAAGTTTTTTTCAGTTAGTCTGTAACTAACACAGCTACCCCTCTGAGACTTTTAAACACTGGATTTTTATGTTACTTCACTGGCACAAAGCCCTTCAATGAGATACTCAGGCCCTGCCCCCACATCCTCAGCTTAGAGATGAAGTGTGATTTCCTATTCTGGGCTGCTGTGAGCTCCTAAGAAAAGTGCAGAGGTGAAGATTTTACAGTCTGCATATTGAAGACTCCACCCATGCGCTTTGTTAGGACACTTCTGTCTCCAGCCACGGTCATCCCTTGGCTTACGAGAGCCATGAACAGTGTAAACTAAACTAAAATTTTTTGCTGATACAGCTGTGTTAGGGAGGTAATTAAACAAAAAAAAGCAAGGCCCTCATAGAATGGACACAGATTACTACAAAACTGCAGCTCCCTGAACAAATATAGAGTGCCACCTGAGCAGTTTTGCTAGTATTGTTGTCTGCAGAAGGGTTGACACTAGCACAAAACGCATACACCCCCATCACCAACATAGCTGTGCCAGGAAATGTTTTCAGGGGGTGAGGTGAAATGTGTTGCACCCTAAGCCCAGCATGGCTACAGGTATGCAGGACCCTCATCACAAGGTGATCATAACAGGGCAGGATTTCCACAACCAAGTCAATTTATTTATATTGCCCTTATATTGCACTGCCTCTTTCCAGCAGCCCTCAGTTCTAGCCACACCAAGGTCACTAGCCAATTACAAAAGCCTGCTTAAGTTAAAGCTTTCAGCCCTCACCTAGCTCAAAACAATGCTTAGCCCCAGTTACTGAAGATTAAGGCATCTACCCAAGTTGTGGACACATCCTGAGGGACAGTGTAGAAGCCCCAGAGGATAAGGGTGTCCTGTACACACTAGCCAGGACATTGTGTGACTGGCCACCTGCACAGCGTAATCATGCTCACGCACAAAAGGAAAGAAGCAAAGTTAAACAAGAGTGCAGGTGCAGGGAAGTTACCTGATTTCTCCCTCCCTTTTCAACATCAGAGCCTCTCTTTTTAGTTCCCAGAACATCATATTCATCTCTGGCTGTGCGAGACAATTTCTGCAATGAAAAAGCAAAAGACATCAGCATGACAGAGACTGTGCTAATGAGCAACTTAGAGCTGGTCTTAGTTAGCAGCAGAAGCGAATTCCAGTTCAACTTCCAATTTACTGCACAAGTTATAACTGATAGATAGCCAAAAAAATAGTTTTAAAAGAAAAATAATCAATACTGATGATCTAGGGCCTATGCAGCAGCCACCCTGTTTGCTGGTAGTCTATCCATTAGAATTCAGATCTGCTGGTCCCACAACTACACCCCCAGAGCAAAAGGCAAATCACAGTCAGTTGAAATAGGATTTCATATGGTCTCCTAGTAGCTAGAGTAGATCTCATTGTATTTAGTAGATGATACACTGATGTCATATCTACATCAGCCATGACATTACACCATTGGTTTTTTTGCCCTTTAAAAAGTCTTGACTGCTTTCGGTAAACTCAGGACACCCTTTGCCTGAGATCACTCTTGATTAGAATTGTTTACTTTTATCATGGCCCCCCCTCATATTTGTCTACTCTTTATAAAGTACCCAAAATAAGGCATGATATAAAAGAGAGCAGATTGAATGCTTCTTTTCTCACCAACGCATACCACAAGAATGAGGGGCAGGCAATGGACTTGAAAAGACGGCAAATTCAAAAGAGGAAAAAAAAATACTTTTTTACCTATTCAACAGTCAGATGGTCTCATAGTCACAAGATGTGTTTAAGGTCAAGAATTTGGCAAAATTCAAAGCGACTGTACACTTACATGGATAAGACCATCCCGAGATTAATAATTAATGCTACAAAGATTATTGGAAGGGATACAACACCATCAGCCTTCAAATCTTAACCTGATCTCAAGCGATCAGGCATTAAGCAAACACTTCATGATGATTCCCACAGCTGCCCACAGTGGAGCTGTTTGCAGTGTTTGCTGCAGCATCTGGTACTGGCCACTACAAGAGACAGGATATTGGACAAGAAGGACCAGGGGTTTGAGCCAGTCTTTCACTTCCCATGGTGTAAGGTTACACAGCAAGTCACAAGACAAATGGCGCCATGGTGACTCATGAGCCAGAGGGGACAAAAGTGGTGCCTGTGAGTGAATCTCCCAGTGGCGCTCAGATTCTGTATGTCTGATCCCTCCCCACCTTCCACCAAATCAAAAAACCTGGAAATGGACAGTTGCTAATTCAGGGGTCTAAGTTCTGATCTTGCACAGGTACCCCCTGCTAGATTCCACACTCACTCCTTCTTGGAGTAAGATCCACATGCCCCACATTTCCCAGGCTCTTTGGAGCCACCTAAGGAATAGTGCCAAGGTTTTCAGGGGTGCAGTTCCTGTGCTGCACACCCTCAGCAGGAGCAGAAATTGCAGCTGCTGCTTCTCAATGGGGAAAGAGGGTCAAATCAATTACTAGCCCTTAAAGTCCCACATACCTGGAGAGCTAGGTGTGGGAAAGGGTTTGTGGATGCCTCATTCAAAAACAGGGGCAGTGTGTGGGGGCCCTGCACATAGCAAGAATGTGGGAGAGCAGGGGCCCAGGGAGGCCAGCAGGCCAACAAACAAGGTGGAATGAGGTTTCCACAGTTTGGATTATAATGCTGGATCAAATTCAGCCCGATAGCTGCCACGGTCAAATAAAAAATCCAACCCCAATTCTTAACTCTAGGGGGTATTTAAAGATATGTCTGGTGTCCAGCACATCATGAAGCCTCTAGTTTCCACTGAACCTGTCTGGAACTGCAGGAAATTGATGAATTTCCATCACTGGCCAGTGGGATCGTCTGCTTACTCTGATCTCACCAAGCCTAAGAGGCAGTTAAAACACCTCTACAAGCATGCTCCTTTCCTAGGGCTGATGCATGAATTCTTGTTAATTAAGCACAGGTGGTGTGAGAATCTCTTTCTTCCCCTTCCCAGGAGTTTATTGTACTTGTGCCTTGTCATGCTGAAATGGAAGATAATCATACCACTGTGCTATATCATACTATCCCTCAAAAAGCTATCAGCAAAGAGATAGAAATCGACAGGGTACAAATGTGTAGAACTAAACCGATCCCTTGGCATTAGCCAACCTCTTAGCTGAGGAACAGCTAAAAATTAGTGTAAGCGTATTAGTTTATTAAACCCAACCACATTTCTGAAGGTAAAATAATAAAATTCTAGTAAATATACAAGAAATTCCTTCCAGGAGATGAACAGCACATTGAGACATTGTGGGGTTTTTGAAGACACTTATTTGTAAAAAATACATAATACTGTACAACAGCTCCAAATACTGTGCCATCATTATTACAAATGTAGTGCTCTTTATAAGCATAGTGGTCATTCTTGGTACTTCACAGACCATCTATGTCAATTTCCTTTCAAGCAACCCACAATATTAACTGTTGCTTGAATTTTGTAATCGGGGAAGAGTTCATCTTTGACCCTTAACATGCTGCATTCCAGATATCCATTCTCTAACCCTACCACATGGAGCTGCAAAGAGACACAGGCAACTTAAATGGGGCTACTCAAATAAGTACATACAACTCAGTGTGAGGTAGTACTTCAGGGGCAGGCTTGCTGTAGAAGAAAGCATATGCAGAGAGGCACATGTGTGTTTCATGGACTCTCAGACAACACTCTGTGACCCACACACCAGTTCCTGTGCACATATTGGACCGGCTTCATCTGCCAACTGGAGAGCACTGGACCTATACTGGATGCTTGGTGCACCTCCTGCATGTTACTAGTGTCAAGTCTTAAACCACAGTCCTTGTGTTCTATTGGTGAGTGAGAAGGAAGTTTTCCCCAAGGTGAGTCATTAGCCACTTCCCCTTGTAGCTACTACAAAACCCACTTGTGATCGTTCCTCCTGCGTCTGCCTCATCCAGCCCATCCTGAAATCTGTCAGGCCAGAAGAAAGCCACCTCATTCAGAGACAGCTGGAGGAGAGGAAAGAGCATGGCCAGATGAGCAGATTAAAACAAAAAGTCATTGACATAAGAACAGCCGGCACTTACATTATAGACGTCATCCTGGCCTTGCAGAGCTTGGGGTTCAGGCGCTCTGCTCAACTGAAAGAGAGAGAAAACAAAGTGAACACCTGGCACTGGCAGCATAGCAGATAGAGCCCTTTGGAGAAGTTATTCTTACCTTAGGTGGGATGCCTATAGATTAACAGTCTTCAGCCCTGCTGGTGCCATCAAGGGTTAACCATCTGTAGGCTCACCAACTCTGATGCTGTTCCAGGAAATCTTTTTTTCCTCACAACATGACAATGTCATTTTCTTAAAATAGCCTATTAAATATCCAGGATTGAGTTCAACAGTCACCAGGAGACTGCAGGTCATTCTGGGAGGTTTGACAACCCCAAGCATCTGGGGTGCCTAAAAGGGTCAAGAAACTATACAAATCCCAGCCCGGCTCTCCTAAGGGAGCTTTTATTTGTATGTTAGTCCACTTTCAGGGATCTATCACTCTTTAACAGTACTTTACAACAGCCCCTTGGAACAGACACAGGATTTCCTACTGTGTTTCCCCTTCCCCTGTGCACATGCAGGATCACTGGAGAGCTCTAAACCAGTGCATGCAGTCTGTTATTGGAGAGTCTCTCATGAGAGGAAGGCCTGCTAGCATTAATGAGGCCTTTCCTGGGCACCACCCTGCCGCATGCCTCCCACCTGCATAAAGTTGCCAAATATCCTCAGTTTCAATTCACTTCAGTGGAACGTGAGGATGCTCAGCCCCTCTCAGGAGGTGTGCGCCCCCCCCCCCCCCACACACACACACTGCAGGATCAACACCAGTGACACATTTTAAGTCTCCAGATTGTGCAGCAGCAGAAGCTGCTCTCTAGATTGAGAGAGGGCTGTGTGAAAATTTTCCTCTTAAGTCCACATTTTTTTTGCTTGCACCCTGCGTAACTCTTGCAAGAAACCACACACACTTCTCCTTGGCCTGCCCAGGCTTAGTTTTAGGTAAAGAGGCAGAGAAATCAATTAAAAGCAGCCAGTTCTGAGATTTTTCAAAAAGTAAAAAAAACCCCCACATTTTTACAAGTATTTTAGCCTCTCATAGTTCAAAACCAGCTCTGCCTAACCATTTCAAATGTCCTCTATGTACTGAAAACTAGCAGAAAGACTAAGTTTACATTTCTGGAGTCTAACATTTAGGTCCCCCCCCGCCCCCCATGAATGGTACCGCTTCCTTAGAATATTTTTAGCAGTGAAAGTAACTTAAAATTTCTTATAGGTACTGTCCTATTGCAACTTGGGTCCCTGCCAGCTCTTTAAATAGCTCCTGGCTGGCTTTTGGTGTAGCTCAGCCAGCTCTTGTCAGAGCACCTGGGCACACCTGCTTACTTTCACCTCTGGATCTTTGGATATTTTGCAGGCCCTGTAAACTACAGAGTTTCTAAACTCCATTCTTACAACAGTGGAATTTACAAGGTCAGTTTGCATTGCCTATTTACTCATTGTAAACAGATGCATCTCTAGGGGCCCATCCTGTGCTCTGAGCCCCTATCCAATACATTAATCACAATATAAACAGACAACCCTGCACCCATAAACATATCTATCTCAAATGACACCGTCCTCAACAGACTTATTAAGAGAGAGAGAAGAGAAACTTTGCCACATGTTTGGAAGATTAGAAATCTGGGCTTCAACAGATTATGTGGTGGGGTTCAAAATAGAAGGTCCTTGGAGTAGCCTACAAGCAGCTCTCTCATACATTTATTGAGGGAACTCCACTTCAGTCCCTACTGATCTTGATTAGCGTAGTACATAATCACAGGAAGAAAATTCAGGTAACCAGGTTCCAAGCCTACAGTTGAGGTCTGCTTGTGCAGTTTGATACCTGGAAACCGTAAAGGCAACTTGAGGTGGGTGGTTGCTACACCATTTTGAATGAGGTACAGTAGGAAATTGATATTAGTGTCAATACACTGGCTTCGAGTGCACCTTGATAGAGCAGCTGTGCCTACCATTTTGGGGCATCTTCCATCTCTACTACCTCAAAGGTTTATAGAGACACCTCAGTCCCTGTTAGCCAAAGCACTTACAGGTTATGACTGCATTGTCTCTGGTATTTAAGATCTCTATGACCCCAGACTTGTGCAGGTGAGGAAGGGGGCTGCTGCAATCAGTATGGATCTTGCAACATCTTCAGTCTGAAAGTGCTTGCTGGCTGCTGCAGCAGGCTTAAAAGGGGGCTGGACGAGGTGTAGCCACAGACCCTAAAGCACAAATGTCCAAAGCAGACTGCTGGTTGGCCAGGGGCCATCAATCAATGCATGTAAAACCAACACCACTACTAGGCAGTGGGAGCCAGCACTTCTTTGAAAGTCCCTCAGCTCTGCTTATGCAGCAGCCATGAGGGGTATCAGTTCTACAGCCCAATAGCTAAAGCAAAGAACTGGCAAGGTCTGCAGAAATGTAGAGCGTCTTAAGTGTCACAACACAAAATCACTTCCATTTGATAATTTCCAAAATTTGCTTGGGAAATGTTTTTAACCCCACGGAGGCTGCTCTGGGTTTTCTGGGGAATTCAGGAAAATCTCTTTTTAGCCAGCTTTCTACACAAGAAAGCATGGGGGGGGGGGGAACCTTTCTACACCAGCCATGCCTATGTACCAAAAGATTGACGAAGGGGTGGTCTACACAGGTCTCAAGACTTGATACAGCGGTAAATGGGTGAAATTTAATGGCCTGTGATATACAGGAGCTCTGACTAGATGACCTGATGGTCCCTTCTGGCCCTAAACTGTGAGATGAGGCAAAAGATTTGCACTGCGTGTATGAACAGCACTTTGTACACACACAGCACTTTTCAGAGGGAAGAACACCCAAAAGAAGAAACTTGTGTGTACAAACGCCCCTTGCTGAGGGGAATCAGAACAGATACTCTTCGCTCTCCCCATCATGACACTGAGAATGCTGCAGACTCCAATTTTTAACTCCATCTTAAATAAATGGAGTAGCACCAGGGATGGGTTTGTTCTCCTGCCTTCTCCTCTGAAGCAGCAACTTACTCATTTGCTATCACTGGATTATTACTACATACACTTTCAGGTAACAGCTGGACACATTGCAGGAGGTAGATTGTGCCATCTCATATGGGTAAAATCCTCTACCTCATAGGTCTCTAAGCAGATTACATGCACTTGCTGCCAATATTCAATTACTTGGCAAATCTGTCACTAAGATTTCACTTAATAAGGGGGATGCATTTCTCTCACTTTGTTATCAAACTTTAGAGGAGATCTGGTGAGAACAAAAACTGCTGGGCTAGTTCACCCCTGCTTCAGCCTCTTGCTGCTCCACGTTCACAAGCTCCTGAGCTATTTTACTGAGCCCTCCCTAATGGTCACTATTTTTCCCAACAACAGATAAGGGTCATGACTCCTGCAGTCAAGTACAATGTGTGTGGGGGGAGGGTCTGTCTGTTGAGCTTTCCCCTCTAGCAGGCTCACACAGACTAGCAGTCCTAGAGCAGCACTTTCATCTGTCATTTGGGATTCATAATGGCAGGAAAAATCTCTCTGATACAGCTGAATTCCATTAATTTATTCTAAAACTTTCTTCTGATTTTCATGGTGGATACACTCACTGCCTTGGGATGCTGTTTAGCTGTGGAACAGGTGAATGCCAGCAGCTGCAGGGCAAGCTTCTCCTCTGCCAGCCTCAGCTAGCACACCTAAGCTCTGCATGGGAGGGACCAGTGCTTCCTCTAATTTTTTCCATCCATGTGTGGAATACATTTTGTTATGTGCACCAAGGCATGTATGGGTGTGCACCACCAGTTGAAACACATGCTGCTCTGCTCATCAGCTAATAATCTCCCAAGCACACAGCTTACAAGGACCACTGGAGGGATCCAGAAGAAGAAAGATCTTATTCCAGACCTATTCAATCTTTGGCTTCTCTGGAAGGCTGTCCTGGAGGGTACCATTTTGAATGGATTTTGGGGCTGCACCCATTGATTAGAGTAGACTGAAACTGGAGAGGGATTTCTCATTGCACCGGTTAAAGAGAGCCTTCAGAGATACCAGGGAAGAGCTGCTTGCCTAAGCCAGGAAGAGGAGGAAAGTTCCCCTCTGCTTTTAGCAGAAAAGGTGATTGTGCTTCTCCCTGCCACCCTTATATTGGCCTCTGGGGAAAATTGGACGGAAGTCAACAACTCCTTTCATGGGTCACCCAACCACCATCTGAAGCAACAATGGCACGTCACAGGTCCCAGCTGGAGCCCATGCATCCTAAAACCATGTCCCCATTACCAGTCATCAACAACATCCAGAATGGTGGTTTGATTTAAAAAAAAAAAAATGTATAAGCTTGAGATTTCTCCTAAATGCTCACGCCCCCGTACCTGATGTATTCTTCTCTCTCGCTTCCCTTTTATCACTGTCTCTTCATTACTTTAAAAGAACTATGAACTCACTCACAGTGCTGGCCCCGCATCTCCTCCCTATTCTGCACCGCCTCTGGTACCATGCCTACTACTGTAGTGTCAGAGCACAGTGCAGAGTTAACAAGGACCAGAGCCAACACGGTACTTAGGGTTCCACTGAAGTCAATGAAAGTTAGGCGGCTACATATCTTTGCATATCTGTGCCAAGGAGACTGGTATCTATCATGTGATGTTTCTTCTCTGCACCTCCCCTTCAGGCAAAGGTTACAGCTGAGAATTTCCAGCAAAAGTGATTTGTGAGGTTGGAAGTTTGGGAACAACTGAACTGCCTGGAGGCCTATTTCCCTGAGAGTTCCCCCACCGCTGGTGCTCCAGTTTCCATCCATCCCTCTGACACCACTTCCTCTCTAGGGGAAAGGCCTATCTTTACTGCCCACTCCTCCCACAGTAAGCGCTGTGTAGGAAGGAAATAAAGATATTCCCCACCAAAACTGGTAGACATGTTACTTTATCCTTCAAATTCTTCCTCTGCTGTAAACACCACTAGCAGGGAATGCCAAAGCAAGCAGAAGCTGATGTTTATATTGCAAAAGCATCCACCTTTTACTGTTATTCTGCCCCCTGCATGCCCACTCCTGTTTGTCTGTTCCATATACCCGTTTTGTGTTACCACTCTCTCAGTTTATGACCTTTCTAAGGAAGGGACTCTCTTTTCATTGCCCTGGCTGGGTTCCACAGCACAACACTAATAAACCTGTGCTCATAATAGCTACCAAACCCACAATTCCGTGCTGTGTCGGCAGGGTGTGTTGGAGCCTTTCAGAGCTGAATCATCATCACGTGGCTCTCACGTTGCCCAGAGACAGGAAGAGCTCTGACCACGTTAAAATGAGGCAGTATCAGGCTAGGGCTGGTTGGCACTGTTCACTGTGTGGATATCCAGTCCAAAGACCAGGCTGAAAGTGGGGCATGACCTAAAAATCACCTGAAAAAGTTCTAAGGCAGAGAGAGAGAAGAAATTAATTTTGGATTCAAGGTCCTGTGGCTGCGAATGCTCTGGGGAATCTTGCCACCATCACCCACAGTGACTCAGTTGGCTACTTTCTGAAAGCTCCCAGGCCTGACCTTGTACTTTCTATATCCTGATGGTAAGTGGGTGAGACTCGTGAAGGAGCACTGCCTGGTTTTTTTTTTAATTAACACACCCAGGCAGATCATCAGCTGCACCTCTTTGCTACATTTTTGCATTTAATGGTTGGGATTCATGCAGCATTTCTAGGCCCTATTCTAGAAAAACAAAACCAGTTAAAAGCAATATTCCTTCTAATCATTTCCATTCATGTGTGAATTTTTTTACCTCCACATGCAGAATAATTTTTATGTGCATCACGTGCACCACCAGTAGAAACAAAAACCATAGCTGTGGGTGCTCTTCTAATCATCTGGGCAGCATTTGACTCTCTCTTGAGTGGCTACATAAAAACACAGGTTACAGGGAAACATTGGTTGACAGTGTTCACAGCCCACTTCAGAAAAGGAAAGGCCTTGCCACAAAGGGAGTTACAAGCACCCTGCCATGCTTTCCCTACATCTTCAACACTCAGATACAGGACGGCTTCCACTCCTGCCAAATCCCCATGCTCAGCAACAGGCTCTCAGGCATCACAACAATCCAATGGCAAACTCAGCACTTCTCATTTGCAATGAGACACAAAAGGCCAAAGGCCATTAGGCATCGTATTTCAAGCTATACAACTATCCAAGAAAAATCTGATTTCCAACAACCCTTTCACAGACCATAGGCAGCCTGGATTACGTGACAAAGGGTTCAGTGTTTTGAGGAGAAACTCTGGCAATTACACTAACCTTAGCTTTCAAAAAGAGGGCGGTAATGATGACTGCATAGATGAAGAGGATCCCATCTAGTATGTAACACAGTCTTGGGTCTGTCAGTCCTGGAACTGGTGAGGCATCTGTATGGAAATACATTAATAAAAACAAGGTCACTTAGATTATAACATATAGGCTGGTTAGTATGTGGCATTGCTGCCCTCTGCTCAATAGCGCAACAACCACTTCAGTGCCTGTGATTATGTACTACCATAGTACTGGCTGGAGGCCTACAAAAGGATAAAAAAAGCCCTAAAACAACTGACTGTAAAGGAAGACTCTTAACTCAAGAGACCGAAGATAACTGTTATAAAGCAGAAAGCCTAAGGTCTATTCCCTGTGGCATGCATGTGGAGTTTAGCTTGTGACTAGGATATCTGCAGATGTTAGGGTTGCCAGATGGTTTCAACAAAAATACCGGACAAACTTGACATTACATCACAATCTACATTACATCTTATTTAGAAAATACCGGACATTTATATTTTCTCATTTATATTTTCTCAATTTGTTTCCCGAACAGAAAGCTCAAATACTGGACTGTCTGGTTCAAAACGGACACCTGGCAATCCTAGCAGATCTATGGCCAAAGATCACCTACAATGCAGCTATTTGAAGAAGGCTGACACACACAACTATTTCCCATCAAGTTAGTCATTAGAATCCACTATTATCCTCTGCAGGGAGTCATAGACAGTTAAGAACAGGAGTTTATATCCTGTCCCCAGTCATATAATATGGTTAAGGTTACATTCTGACCCTATCTTGTGGTAGGCAGCAGAATGGCTTGTCTCTGGCCATGTAATAGTGGCACCTATTACAATCACGTCAACCCGTTCAAAGAGAACTAAAAAGAGGAGTCAGAGCTGAAAAGTTCAACTATGGAGCCAAGAGTTCAGGTTTAGAAGTTGGAGCAGTCTTAAGTCGAGAGTTCAAGTCCAGAACCATCTGTAGAGGAAAGGTTCCAGTGTAATCTAAAATGCAGAGAAAGATGCATCTTTCCGAGAAACTGAGGAAAGTAACAGGTTATTTGAATTGCAGAATTAGAGGGAATTCAGAGGAGGGTGACAAAACTATGAAGCATACAGAAAATTAGTATGAAAAGAGTGAAAAGTCCAGGATTGTTCACCTTAGGAAGTAGACAAGTAAGAAGGGACCAGATAATAGTATATGAAATGGTGTAGTGAAGCTAGATTAGGAAATTCTGTTCTCCTGGTCTCAGAACAATGAAATTAAGAAGGTGAGAAATTCAAAACCTGTTCAAGGAAATACTTTTTCACACAAACATGTAATTAAATTATAGAACTTGTTGCCACCAGAAGTTGCTGAGATCAAGCATTTAGAAAAATTCAGTCTTGGCATTCATACAGATATCAAATACAATCCAGAATTATCATCAATGATAAACAGGGTCTAAGCCAACCTCTAGTTATTAGAGATCAGCCTGAGACTCACATCTACTATTTCAGAGTTCTTACACCTTTCTTTTTACAATTGGCTACTGGACAATGGAAGGCAGGATACTGAACTAGATGGACCTTGAATCTGAGCCAGACTGGCAATTCCCATACACCACAAGTGACAGTTGTTAGTCACATTGATTAATTCATTACCAGAATAGACTCTGATACTACAATTGATGAGGGTGGTATAGGAATTTTTACAGCATAGAATGTTCTATAATCTGGATCTTTATTCAGATTTGTGTTCCCATACAGGACACTCACTCTAAAGAGTTCTAATTACAACGTTTTTTGCAGATGTTTATCTCTGTTCTAGCTATCAATGGGAAGAAATTTGCTTTCTGAAGGATCCAAGTGTCCAGTAAGTTAATGGTGATGGATTAAGTTCTGTATTCATACACAGAGGGCGTGTACACTTTTAGTCGTGTTGTAAACGCTTGATAATACTATTGTAAATTCTGTTGGAGAGACTATACATGTATTTATTCCAGGACACAAATATTTGTTGCTAGTTGTGTTTAAGGTGAAGGGTTATTACGCTGAGGCAGACGAAACTGTCAATACATTCAAATGATTTTTCTGTGTTGACATTCAATCCAAAACATTTCAAATGCTTAGAAACCATACACTTACAAGCTATGTCTACAATTGGAGCTGGGAGAGTAACAACCAGCTTGAGGAGACAGACCCATGCTAGGTTTGAAGGAGCTAGCATACTAGCAAACCTGTGGCAGTGTCTGCTTCAGGGGGATGAGCCACCATGAATAAGTGGGTAGCATCTTAGAGAAGTACGTATTCAGGGTGGATACTCTCCCACTACTTGTACTGCCGCAACTACACTTTTGCTCTAAGCATAGAAGTTAGGTAAGGAAAGTGGCATATCACCCTAACACTTCTATAAATACCTTTTAAAGAATACTCAACATACTTTACAAATCTCAGTAAATCTTCAGCACAAAGTCATCTGTTACAGGATTATTCCCCACCTCCAAATGGATAAACAGAGGCAAGGAGAGGTTAAGTCACTTGTCAAAAGTCCCACAGTAAATCTATGGCAGAGCTGGGAACAGAACCCAAGAGTCCTGATGCCCATTTTCTTTTTTTAAATAATTCACTTGTCTGCATTTTGTTGTGCAGTCTTAGCTCAAGGCATGTGTCTTGTGTATAGCAGCACAGAGCCCTTCACTTGGGGAGGCACCCTGTTTGACACCACCCCAGATCCAGGAAATCCCTGTTCACGTAATGGACCCCTTCAAACCTACCACCAGTTCGAAAGATACAGGAGCCAGTCCAGCTTCCCCAGTATTTAAATTCTCTCTGCTTTTCTTTCTAGCTGATTAAACCCTTTTGATCTTTGACCATTCATGAATGACAAAGAACGCAACACCTTGCTTCATTGTTAAAAAATAGGGCACATAAAAATAAGTAAAAAGAGGTCTATAAATTGAGACTTACGATCAAATACACGCTGACTGAATCCTTGGCTGAAGATAAGCCATTTCTTTCATTGTACAGTAAAATCTCAGAGTTATGAACAGAGCCGTCAACCACACCCCCTCATTTGGACTCAGATGTGTGCAGTCAGACAGCAGCAGAGACGAAAAAAGCAAATACAGTACCGTATTTGTTAAATGTTTACTACTAAAAAAAATAAAGTAGCATTTCTTTCCTGGAGTTTCAAAGCTGCATTAGGTCATCAATGCTCAATTGTAAACTTTTGAAAAAACTCACATTTTGTTCAGAGTAACGAACAATCTCCATTCCCAAAGTGTCTGCAACTCAGATTCTACTGTACTCTTTAGGCTTGTGAAAAGTAAAGTTCTGCTTGCAAGTCTCTTATATACCCAACTCAATCAATATTTTTTTAAAAGACACAAAACACGCTGGAACAAAAGTCAGAAGTAGGAAGGGATAATGAATATAGACCTAAGCATACATATGTACCGTCACTTGATTTTCTACCTGCTGATGAATCACAACTTGGTTTTACTCCCTTGGAAAAAAAAAACCACTCAAACTAAAAGGGCCCAACCCTGCAAATCCTTATACTATGAACACCCGTTAGTCCTACAAGTCATTTCAATGGCACTATTTTAGACAAAGTTCTTCAGCACAGAAGGCATCTTCTGTTCTGTGGCTGTACGGTGCCTAATACAATGGGGTCTCATCCCAATCCCACCCAACAACTTTAGGTGCTACCAAAATAAAAATGATAATGTTTGTGAGCAAGGGTTTACAGAGTTGGGCCTCAAGACTCTGACAAGTAGGAGGCAACTGGGACAATGCAATTGACAAAGAGCGACCACAACATAATCTGCCAAGGCCAATAGGAAAGCTGCTCACAGAGAGCCTGTTTCTACGCCCCCTACCCCCCACTCCCTCCTACACTCCCACAGCAGAGAGCAAAACCCAGATGAGCTAATAGACATGGGGGGGGGGCAGGAAATGAACCTGCCGCAAAGCTGCTCAGATGACCACACAAGAGGTCTCCCCAGAATGTCAGACGAGAAGAACAGAACTACCTTACGGGAGAACCGTCTACTGTCGTGTATATTAACGTACTTTCTACCACATGTGATACGTGAACACGGAAATATATATTTAGATATTCTGAAGCTAAAAAAGGAATTCAACCCCGTGCAGGCCTCTTAAATGGCTTATTTCGTAACTCAGGCTTTGTGCTATCATTACCATCTTTTGACAAATGGGCTTTTTTTGGCTTTTATAAATGAGTTACTGGTGTGTGAATTAACCACAGAAGCTGCAGTGTTAAGCTTACCTATATTTTATATGACTTAAAAGTATGGGGATATTTTTGCTTTAAGGCAAAAATGCCTTAGTGGCTCACTGTGGACAATAAGACAGTGAAAGTGTATGTGTTCATTCACACGCTCAAACATTAACAAGCTAAGATTTAAATACAATGACACACACTGGACAGTAGTCTCTTTTGATTTCTTGCTCATACACAAGTGCTGAAGTTTTAAAATCTATGAAAAAAATTAACAGAATAAGGACTTAATTTAATAACCTCCCTACAAGGGCCTTGCCCTTAAAAAAAAAAATCACATAGCGCTCAGTTAATATTCATGATTATTTGCAGTGATGCCCATAGGGCCTCGGGATTCTGCTGCCCAGTGCATGTTACATGTTCCCTCTAGTGACCAATCCACAGAGCAAGAGTCTCAAGCTCACAGCCCAGGGGCCATCTGTGGCCTGAGCAGCAAGTTCAGCCCCTGCTCTACCCTGTCTCTTCCCACCCCTATTCTGCCCTTTTCCCCCTCCCCCTATCACATCCCTTCCTTCAAGCCCCTTCCCTGGAGGGATACGACCTTGGAGATTATGGGGGGGCGTGACATGGGGCAGCAGCAGGGGTGGGGCCCTCCACACTCACCACAGCCGCAGGAGCTTTCAGGGAGCAGGGCAACGCAGCAGCCTTTGCTCAGCTCCACCGCTATCTGCCGGGCCACTCCGGTTGCTCCACTTCACCATGGCGATGGGAAGTGGAACACCCCAGTCCCAGCACAGGATGTTTTGGGAGATGGCAAAGGAGTGGAGCAGGCTGCTGTGTGGTGGTGGGAGCCATGAGGAAGCGAAGTGCAGAGGAGCCCAACCCCTGCTGTTGGCCCCATCCCACCCAGGCTAACAGGAATATGGGGAACCAGTCTGTGCATAGCGCGGGGCCCAGGGCAGCTGCACCAAACCATCCCGTGGATGGGATGACTCTGCAGACACAACTTCCCTGGGTCACAGGGATTTGCAGGCAGTGGCACAGAGCTAGCAGCTGGAAGCTGTTCTAACCCCACTGTGCTGCCAGTGATGGCACCAGGAATCCTGGAGGGAACAAGAGGGGGAGAGGGGTGAATGTGCAGAAACATCCCCCCCCCAAGTCCTGCCAGATTTGGGTGCCTGTTGGCCCACTAGAAGGAGCTGAGAACTGGGACTGACCCTAAGATAAATTGAGGTTGAGACCCCTGCCATAGAGGTTTATGAGTCTGTTGCTGCTCCCAGCTAGATAAGTCCAACAATGAACAACTACGTTTTTAAAGCAAGAGGTCCTATCTTCAAACCCTGATGATGATCCAAATAGGGTGAGGGAATGCAAGGTGTTTTCTGAACAGAGAATGCAACACAATATCTGCCCTAAGGAACTTAAATTAAAGATATAATGAGAAGGGAGAGAGAGAGAGAGAAAGTACTGTTATTTTTATATTTTAAATACATAAACTCTTTCCAGATTACTCCTGAAACTCATCACAGATAGTCAACCAGCTCTCCTGGGGCATCACACACAGCTGAGTAGGAGAAATTGAAATGCAGAGACGGGCAGGTGTTCTACCCCTAGGAAGGCAACAAGGCTGGGTCTTGGGAGGTGCTGAGCTCTAATTCTGATCTAATACCCACTCACTGTGCGGCCGTAGGAGAGTAACTGCACCTTATGTCCTAGCTGTACTTCCAGTACAATGGGATAATATTTACCCACTTTCCTCACTGGGGCGTTGGGAGGATTAGCTAGGACCTGCACGGTGCTTATCATATATGTAAATGCATAGTGGCAACCTATGGACAAAGCATAAAAAGCTGTCACTTATGTTCCTGAGGCTGGTACTGTAGGCAGAGCAGAGGGATGTGAGGAGACATGGAATGACGCAAGGTCGATAAGCAGGGGGGTCAGAGTCATGCAGGGCTTTTGCAACACAAAGTTTGAACTTTACCCAGTGGAACATACCTAAAGTTTAGGATTGCTAGTCAGACTGCCTAGCCCAGTGTTGCTCAACTTTTTTCTTCTTTAATAAAGTACCCCTTTTTCAAAAAAAATTATAAGTACCCCCAGTGTCTACAGTTTTCAGACATACAAAATTTATTTCTACCGCTGCAACACATTTGTTTAAACAACTTAATCATAGCTGGGTGGGCAAGTAAATTTTTGGATGTAAAAAGTACAAAAATAATAAAACGCTGTAAAATTTAAAACAAAAATTCAGTTGTGTTGATGTACCCCCCAGACTTTTCTCGAGTACCCCAAGGGTACTCGTACCACAGGTTGAGAAACACTGACCTAGCCTACCCTAGATTCCCCGAGAAGTTCTCTTCAGCCTCCTCACATAGACAGAATCTTTTCACAAATAACTTACACTGCAAGCGGCCAGTAGCAGCAGCCACTCTTTTGCTCTGCTGCAGACTTACTGCTACAGCCAAGTCCCCTCTGACTCTGGAGTCCGAATGCCACTGAGGCAGCCTTAATCCACCTATGCATTTATACCCCACTGAGCAGGAGAGTGACTGTTCCCAGTTCCCATGAGGGTAACCCACTGCACCTTTTTTTTTTTTAAACAAAAACAAAAAACAAACCACCACCACACCTTTTAGTGAGCAACTAAAGGAAAGGAAGCCCGTGGGCCTGAGACAGAGAGAGAGAGAGGTGGGGGGGCCATGCTGAAGTCAAAGCAGAGTTCAGCTCTGAACACAGCCTGAGTGTTCAGTGTGGTTACAGAGAGCAGTTTCAACCCCTCCACTCAGGGCTGACAGCTGTGTCTCTTGAGCACAAGGTTTCCTGTGCTATGTTGCAATCCTAGGGGCTTATCTCCCAGTCATCTATCTATCTGATGCACACAAATACGCAGCACGCACACACCCCCGCACCCCCTCCCACTGACGTAGAACCAAAGACTGGCAGCCTCACAACAGCCTAATCCTTCAAAACGTGAAAGTTTTCACAAATGCCAATCTCTAGCATCTCCTAAATCAGAGCTGGGCAAGATGCGGTCCAGGGGCTAGATCCAACCTGCCTAACACTTTGATCCAGCCCATGGGACTGCATCTGGCTGCTTTCTATTTATATCCTGCTGTACGTGCCACCAAATTTCCAGGTGGTGGCTCAGACAGCAGGATCCTATTGAATTGGCTCACGGTTCCCAGTTGTGACATTACCCCAGAAGAGGCCAGATCCACGAGTCCTTTAAATAGCTGCAGCAACCCCAGGCAGCTGCCAAGCAACATGATAGCGGTGGGGTCAGGAGCCTGCAGTGTTTTTAATTCAAAGACGCCAGCTCCGGACAACCCTGGCGGAAGGCTAGTCTCCAGCCCCATCCCTTTCACCCCTCTCCCCTGCTTCCAGGGGTGGAGCCAGCCTGTGACCACGTACCAAAATTCATTAAAGTGCCCCCCGCCCTGCAAAAATTATTGTCCACCCCTGTCCTAGGCACTGGTCAGCACTAACAGAATTGAGCCTATTATTCTAAGGTTGTGCTTTGAGACAAGAGATGCTAGTCAGACATTTCATAACCTACACATATGCACATATACATACATCCTCCTAAGGGCAGAAGGGAATTAGCCAGGACACCAAAGCAGACTCCTCATGTAGAAAACACCATGGGATCTGAAGTGTTTGCCCAGAATTGTGGATATTATAGGCTTCTCTCCAAGCATCAAGAAACTGTTTATCTGCCTCAGAACAGCAAAAAGCTTACATGATGCTGACTGGCTTCAGCCCTGTTGTTTGAGGGATGCTAGATGCTTCAGTCCTGAAGAGTGGGTGACCAAACCACCCCTCTAATGATCCAGCAATCAGGAGCCAACCGTTGCTCGTCCAACTCATTTGGGCCTCAACTCAGCAAAGTACATAGAATCCTAGAACACTAGGACTGGAAGGGACCTCGAGAGGTCTTCGAGTCCAGTACCCTGCCCTCATGACAGGACCCAGTACCACCTAGACCATCCCTGACAGATGTCTATCGAATATGCTCTTAAATATCTCCAGAGATGGAGATTCCACAACCTCCCTAGGCATCTTATTCCAGTGTTTAACCACCCTGACAGTTAGGAAGTTTTTCCTAATGTCCAACCTAAACTTCCCTTGCTGCAGTTTAAGCCCATTGCTTCTTGTCCTATCCTCAGAGGCCAAGAAGAACAATTTTTCTCCCTCCTCCTTGTGACATTAATTACACATGGGAGTAGTAATCACATTGGGACACATGGGTAAATGATTTGTTCAATACAGGCTTAATTAAATTAAGGTTCAGGTATTGCAGTGATGAAAATGATATAAGAATCTTTACACAATAGACATTCTGGATACATTCCATTGGCAGCAAGAAGCTTTACATTCCATTTCAAAGGAGCCATGTAGCTGGACAATTAGATGAAGGGGTAGGGATGCTATAAGCCCAGGGGTGGGCAAATACTGGCCCCCACACTGTATCTAATCTGCCAGGGTTAGCTCCTGGCAGTCCCCCACCTTTATATTTACCTGCATAGCTGCAGGTACCAGCAATTGCAGCTCCTATTGTGGGAACTGCAAGAAGTGGTGTCCCAGTCTGCTATCATTAGTACTTGTGGTCACGTAATTAGATATAGTGGTGGCAGCCCACTGGTAAACCGCTGCCAAATTATGGCCCACTTCTGCTATCGTCTCTTAGCACTATCCTCTGACATATCCAAGGAAGGCTGCAGAACCCAGGCTTCTAGGGCACTGCTCTGTTGTTTTGGAACTCATGTTGCTTTATAAACATTAAGGCATTAAGGCCTGTAGCACCTTTATACTGTACGGCAAGTATCAGGCCAATTTAATGAATAAAGAAGTCAAAGCACAGAAGTTAAGTCCAACATTTTATAAAATGGTCACTGTTTAGAGTTCCCCATCTTCCGACACGTTGAGACCAGCTTTCACAAACACCAATTTGAATCAGCAGGAACTGCAGCTGCTCAGCACTTTGGACACTATAAAAGACTGACTCTTCAGCAGTTGATTAATTATTATTTATAGTACAGTAGTGCCTAGGAGACCTGCTCATTCATGGACTAGGACTCCATTGTGGTAGGAACTGTACAAACATGGAATAAAAAGCACCCAGTCCCAAAGAGCTTACAATCTGGGGCACCTTTGACATTTCCAGCTATCTGTGACTTGCCAACGATCACTCAGCAAAGCACTGGAAGAGCTGGGAAGAGAACCCAGATATCTCTAGATAGATAGACTCCATTCACTAGCCCATGCGTCCTTTCCTTTCCAAATAGACAGAAGCAATCCTATTTTTATTTCTGACCTTTAGTGTTTAGCTGCTTTCGTGAAGAAGAAAAATAGTTCAGCCATCAGCTATTGGCTCAGTTTATTTGCTCACTTAGTATCAAGGAACACAAAAATATAGGGCTGAAATGTATACTGAGGAGAAAACCATGACTGAACAAACATGGGGACCAAATACCCTTCTCACCACAGTACATGGGGGGAAGAGTTCCTCTAGCCCAGAGTTTAGACACCTTGGTGGAGCAGTCTAAAGAGAATGAACACGGGAACTGGCTACCTTGCACCTCTCCAGTTAGCAAGTTTAGAATTATTTATGGGGCTAATAAATAATGCAAGGAAGTCAGAAATGAGTAATCCCAAAAGTAAATAGTTACTGTGAAGAGCTGGAAATAACAGTACACAAGGCTCTCCTCTGTGTATGTGCAAGGTCTATAATGTGCAGATGTGAGCAATCACATCATTCACTGCAGCTGGAAGTTGCAGAATGTGCTTCCAGACAGAGATTTTCTAGCCCCACCTTTTCAAGCCAGGCACTTTCATCACCAGAAAGTGAATTAATTCAATAGCCACAAATGTTGTAGCAGAAGATACCCCTTTAGAGGAGACATTCTGTATTCACTACCAGCTCATCACTACCCATTCGCGTAACCCACAGTGGCCAATGGGCAGCTGGCACCCATGGCTACATCTACACTGCAGGCTTCTTGCACAAGAACGGCCATTCTTGTGCAAAAACTTGTGGAGCATCTACACTGCACGTGCGTTCTTGCGCAAGTAAATTTACAGTAAAATGTCAGAACAGAGGGCTTCTTGCGCAAGAGTTATTCCTCTCCCCACGAGGAATAAGCCCTCTTGCGCAAGAGCTCATGCGGAAGAAGGCAGTGTGGACGGGCAACAGGGGTTTCTTGCGCAAGAAACCCCTCTGGCTAAAATGGCCATCAGAGCTTTCTTGCGCAAGAGAGCGTCACACTGCCATGGATGCTCTTACACAAAAGCACATGGCAGTGTGGACACGCTCTTGCGCAAGACCTTTTGCGCAAGAACTCTTGCGCAAAACAGCTCTTGCGCAAGAAGTCTGCAGTGTAGACATAACCATGGAGTTCTACAAGATGGCCTACTGTTGTTCTCATCTTTAAAATGGAGGGGCAGCCCAGATAGACTGCAGCCCTCAGGCTCCCAGCACATCCTTAGAGTCCCAGTATTTGGGCACACTTGAGGCAGACCCTAATGGGAAGGTTTTATAAGGAAAGCAATAGATTCAAGAACAGAGAGAAAAAGCACTATCAATTTCCTCAATGGATACGGCTACAGGTTAGACCATGTTATTATAAAGGCAGAGATCTGAGCCCTTCCTACCACAGCACAGAATATAAACCAGTGATAAAAAGGTCCAGTGTTTGGTGACAGAAGCAAGTCAAGAGAGTCTCCTTCCAGCTGTCTGAGCTCTTTCAAGGGGGCAGAGTACACTTGCTGTCATGAGAAATCAACCTGCCTTCCCAATCTGAAAGGCTGTGCGGGAGAGGAGGAGGGGAAAAGAGATTAACTTTCAACATACCCATAATACACAGGAACCATCCTCATCTCTGAATATCTCCTGATCCTTCATCAGAAACAGAGGGGGAGGGGGAGAGGGAGGAAAGTCTTGTTCATCCCTTGAAGGGGACTCCTAGCTTCATCAAAACAGTCAGTCATTCTCAGAAAAAGCAACTGCTTGCAACACTGAGAAATGAAAGAACTCTGCACAGAGGGTTTTCCTGAAGAAAACCTGATTAAGGAGCTTAGTAATAGTACACTGAACAAGAACACAAACAGAACCCCTCCTATCCAGTAGCTTCAGGACACAGCCATAAGCCATGTAGTCCCTTTTAGCTCTTAGGAGTGCATTAGACTAGACAGGTATTGTCTTTCTAGAGCGAGCACAGAACCATATTCAGAGATGGAAGAGACCTTAGAGGTCAAATCTAGTTAATGTACGACTGTTCCCTACGGTATATTTTCTATTGCTCTGTCCAATCTATTGTAAGTGCCCCCAACTGACAGTTTCTACTACTTCCTTTGGGAAATTATTTTACAGACTAATAGAGTTTACAGTCGGGAGCCCAAATAAAACAGATTGGATAGACTGCAAAATATAGATTGTTTGAAGCTGCTAAGTCCCCTTGTGGAAACCAAAATCATATTCTACAGCCATGGTGTCCAATCTGTTCTGATGCAAACTAGTCACACTCAGTCGGCCAAATAGCCTCATGTGGCTAGTGGCTAGTGTGTTGGACACCACAGGTCTATAGGAATGTCCAAAGTACTATAGCTTACAACAGTGATACTGTAGCAACGAGGACCATAACTGTATTATATTTTAAAGGTTGCTTCTAGTTTGGCTTCTTCTCCATTTATTAATTGGTGGGGCTAGCTATTTGTCCCTCCATTCTCCCCTCCACGCACACACACGAATTCAGCTTTTCCTATCAGACAATCAAATGCCTAATGTAGTAGGTTCTCTTTTGTAGTTTGTGAATTTAAAAGAAAAAATCCACATGCACACACCAATACAAAGCAATACATGAAGAGTAAGACAATAGATGAGAGGGTGAGGAAAGGATGACAAGACCAGTTGCAAATATATTTCTGTACACAAATGCTTCTGCCTTCTTGAATGGTGGACAAGGCTCTTAAATAATGTCCAAGCTAGATCATGAAAAAAAAAACCCCAGCAAGATGTAAATAGACAATTGCCACCCCTATGTGCCCAAAAAGCCTCAGCTCAGGGAAATTTTTAGTAGCTAAATATATTTCCAGATGCTAATAGTCTAGAAGGACATTTCACAAACCACTAGAAAGGGAATTTCCCCTACATTTGCAATCAGGTCTTAACAATGAGATCATATGTCATATCCAAGAAATAAGCAACGTTATTGTCATGATATGCAGATACATATGGTGCTAGATTTGCAGAATTGCCAGAATTTTGTTTGTCATTTTTAAAAGTGAAGTTTCAGTGTGTAGAACTCATTTCAACAATTAGTTGGACGATTAAAGAAGAGCAGAATCCATATCTTTTGGGTAAGGGGAAAAACTTGATAACAACCAACAAACATTTAAAGAATGTAAACAAAAAAAGGAAGAGAAAATATTTAATGTACGATTGAGAACATTAAGAAAAATCAGACTAAAATTTTCCCATATCAGAATAGCATCCTGGGACAATGAGTAAGTGAAAAATATGAGGAGGTGGGGAAAGGAGACAAGAGTGGTCAAGTGTAAATATATTATTGTGCACAATAACCAGTCCCATTCAACAAGGCAAATGCATCAGATTCTTTTGCTGTGGAATCATCACCCAAGACAGACAGAAGTCCCACCAACATGGAATTTTAAAATTAGACCGAATGAAAATAATTATTAGAAAGATATTAAGTACCAACCAGGTTGGGGGAGGGACTATAGCTGGTACAGCACCCAGCTTGCTGCTGATGCTTAACATAAATGAAGAATTACTAATAACATAGAGAACAGTCTTGAACTAGATAACCTAATAAGTATTTTCCTAGCCACCCTCTCCAAACTCCTCGCCCCCCCACAAATCTCCATCTTGTAAAATTCAATTGACTGATGCTGCATACACCTACTCCTTGGATGGGCAGTTCCATTAGCCGGATGATTTTGTAATAGTGTTACCTGTGCTCAAATACTCAAAACCGAGTAGTGTATTTAAACAGAATCTCAGCATAGCAACCACAGAGCCCAAATGACTCTTCCATGCCTAGAGGTGATCTCACACTGGCAGAGTTGAGGCATAATTGGCAAGGCTATCGCAGTTTGCTTTTGGACAAGGAGAGGAGAGCATTGCTTTCATGCCTATCATCAAACTCTGCTCTGGCAGATATATTGTCCTCCAGTGCTTGCTAGCTTTGTACAAGAAGCCCTACCCCATTCCATGAGCTCAATATCAACTCTGGGGGCCACCAAACAGGGAGGGCAAGTGGGGAATTTATTCCAATCCAGTATTCCAAAATCATGCAGACTGGGACTGAGGGACAAGGAGGTGGAACTTTAGCAGCCAGTGTTTTATAAATATACTTTTGAGGCACACCAGTCACCAGCCTGGAAGTGACATATGAGCAAGAGCTACAACGTATGTGACAACTTGTTGCGCTGCAGTCAATGTGGATCAAAGCTCCTGCAGCTGCAGGTGCTGTTGCTGGTGAATACTTGAAAGAACTGATAGGGCTGCACGCAAAACACACCCCATCCTGCTGGCACAATGCCAGGCTCTTCTGAAATCAACTGCTTTCTACATCACTTGGGAGTGCCAAGTCAAACCCGTGCCAGCAAGCAAAGGCACATACGAATTCTTCATTTACCTCATGGGAGGGCCCAGCCACTTCCTAGTCAAAGCCATCTGAATTTGGATTAAGTCTGTCGATCTAGGTTCTCAATAGATGTTACAAACATTAATGAAGGTTCATGAGCCCTATAACATAGGGAAGTACCATTATAACCATGTTACAGATGAGTCAGTAAACTACGGTATCAAGGAGTTAAGACTTGCCCAAGGTCATACAGGAAGTCAGTGATTGAACTGGGAATAGCTAGCCTTAGCTCCCAGTCCACTAAATGAAACTCCCATCTACCAGGGAGGGAGAAGTAATAATTAAGAGAAATGACTGGATTCATTCAGAAGTGCCCCCAAATTGAGGGCGTTTTCCCAGAAAGCAGGTTCTTCTGCTCACTGCCTGTGATCTGCATTCCTACAACCGTAGCATTTACCTAACTCAGATACATTCCCACATAGCTGGTAATTAGATTTTAACCATCATCATCCTTGGCACTTGGAGAGGGATCCTAGGATTTCTGTGGGGGAGTTCCGTGGGTTTGTTTTGCACTGTCATCATGCAACTGTAGGCATACACTTGAGATAATTTTATATCTGTTTGAGTAAAGATAGATATACACTTGCAAGTTGGCTTCTTCATATGTTTATAGACAAGGGTGGAGACGCATGGGCAACTGCACAGATGAGGCATCATGTCAGGCAGGGAGAGTTATAAACATGCCGATAAAGAGGAGCTGTGTGTCAGGCAGAAAGAAGTTTACATCAGGCATAAGATCTGAGGCTCTATATCTAAAAGTGTCAGGCAGGCAGAAAGTTAAAAGCAAACTTTCCCATTACATTCGGTCCCCTGCTGTTGACCCATTTAATGAGCAGCCATTTGTGTCACTTCCCCTGCCTCTGTTCCCTTCTCATGGTGAAAGAGAAACATGGCCAGAATACATGCAGCTACAATAAATGCAGAGTGAAGAGAGAGGTTGAGTTTGAACACTGGGGGTGGGATTTTCATTAATTATTCATCATCAGATATTCTCCCTTCAACAGTCTCCCAGCATCTCAGCCTCTTTCCCTGAATGTAACTTGGAACATTTAGGCATTTCATAGATCTTGTACAAAAGGAGCCTGTGAAATAATTAATTAACGTTAATCAACCAACCCTGCTCGGCTCCTCCAACCTCAGACGGTCTGGCAAACACTAACTAGTTAAGCCTCGTAAATCTGTGAGAAGATAGTGATCACTTCACCCAGTTCTGAAACTGGGGCTGACAGCCATCGCCTTTTATCAGTGCACATTGCAACAGTTTATGATATACTTCCATTTAAAATCAAAATGAAATATTGCTACATACAAGGAGCATCACACCCAATTTTAGGGGACACCAATTCAGATTACAATGTCATTTTATTTGTATTGTAATACTTGACCACATTTTTGCACAGTACTTACTTGTACAATATATAACCAAGAATTCTATAGGTGTGAATGTACAGACTTGGAACTCTGAATTAATTTGTAGCAAATTTGCTAGCTTCCAATAATTTACTCTAGTAATGCAAGACCACCACTGGGCAGAAACAGTCACATCTCAGTTCTGCCACTGATTTCTGTGGTGTTGGGCAAGATGCTTCACCCCTCTCTGCCTTCATTTCTTCATCCATAAAATGTGAACAACAACATTTAGTCACCTAATTCTCCGTGGCATTGAAGTGCTCTCAAAATACCAACTGCTAAGCACTTGCATATGCTTAGATACTTCAGTGCTGGTTAGTGAAGGTCATAAATATTTTGACTAAACTGTTGTTGGAAAATGCCGATATGTAAGACCTAAAATGTTTGCAGGAAGTGGGTTGGTTTCAACAAATTTCTCATTTAGAAAAAAGTTGAGGAAAAGTTTTTAAATTCAAGTGCTCTATTTCAAAATGACTTGTTTCAAAATTGAAATTATAGTAAATGTATTAAAAAGTTGAAATTAAAATGAAACATTTGAATGATATGTTTCAATTGACTTACATCTATCCTTTCCAGATTTTTGGTTTGCAAAGTTTGAGTGAATTTGTATCCCAGTTATCGATGGAAAGATTTTTTTAAATGAAAAAATTATTTCCTGCCCAGCTCTAATGCTTTAGGTTGTTAAAAAAAAAAAAAAAAAGTTAAGATGGTTCTATGTCATGGAAAAGACAATTCTTTTTAGATTTACCAGAAGGGCCCAGATCCGTCCTTGATGTCAGACAGTGCTGGTTATATGCTTATTTAGCTGAAAATCTATCAACACGTGTGCATTAAAAAAATAATATTAATTTTCATGAACTTTCAAACAAATGTTGGTATTAATTGCATGTATCCATTTTATGACTAATACAATTAATTTAGCTATATTAATGAATAGTGATAATTGGTTAATTAAAAACATTTGCTAAGTGTTTTACTTATCACAGTTTTAAATCATGCGTGTCACTTGCTTTATTAATTTCTATAAGCAATATTTATTCTTCAGCTTAAAAAAATGCAGTTGATATAACCACAAAATTAATGCTGAAAATATGCAACTATTCTTAAATAAAGTTACCTAAAGTTTAATATATAATGAAACTTCACTATTTGCATTGACCTCCTCCTAAATATTTCCCAGGAAATCCACTTCACACATATCATCCCAAAAGTTCATTCTTGTCTTCCATATTGGTTAATGTAGTCCTTTTTATCAATCAGGCCCATTAGAATACTTAATTGTTGCATGTAAGAAAATGGACTCCAAAGTATCTAAACTCAATTATCTCCCAAAGATATTGGAGGACATTTCTCTGTCACAAGTACTATGCACACAAAAAAGTGCTGTAAAACCGTGTCATGTCAGGAAATGGAATGCTGTAAAAATTCCAGACAGAGTGGAAATGGAAAAAGAAATTGGAGACCTATTTGTTGATAGAATTTCTTTTCTCCGTGAGCAAAATATGTTCTGAGAATGAACATGTTGACATTTAAAATAAAAATATTCCTTAAGAAAAAAAAGTACCACAATAGTCAAACCACTGGAGCAATGGCCATAGAGGATGAGGTTATCCCATCATTGGGAATACTGTAGGATTTTTATCTTTATTAGTTATATGTTTTCTTAGCAGCAGAATCTTCCGCACACCTTCAAACTTATTTTAATACAACAAAAATCCTAAACAAAATTAAACAAAATGAATTATAAGAGTATGAAATCAGAGCAAAGTAAACTATGCAATATCACTATAAACCCACAATTATTTTATTGGTGGAGCTCTGCGTGTAGATGGTACTTTATAGATCATGTATAGTATCCTTTTCCTGAAAGGTCTCTCTGACCAGGTCAGACAAATGCAGTGAGGAATGACAGTTTATGCATGGGAAGGTGATTGTTGTAATATATAACAACAATCTAGTATATGGAATCTGGCATTCAAATGCATTTGTTTTTCTTTTGGACCTTTCTGGGAAATTATATTTATCTGAAAAACACTGCAGAGAGAAATTCCAGAAGCCCAATCCTTCTTTGGTTGCCTATAAATATGCATTCACCTCATCCATAATTCCAGGAGAAACATCAGAGGTACTCCCACCATACTCAGACGACTCATATTGCAAAATCTGCTCTACTGATCCATACCCCCATCTCAAGAGATTGCTTTAAAAGTACATTTATGAGCTTGATCCTCTATTATTAATACTGGCAAAATGCCGTCAAACCAATGGCGTTTTTGCCTGCATAATCAGTATGTCCTTTCACCCAAGATAGATTCAAGTAGAATGACCGTGCATTGCATGTCCCTGAAGTAATCACTTAAATAAATTATTTATATATATATATATATATATATATATATATATATATAACACACACACACACACATTTCACTTTTATTCTGTGACTGCAGAAGCCTGGTTTGTACCAATATTAACCGGGAAATCAGATCGGTGTAAGTTGATAAAATACTAAGAGGAGATTTATTGTAGAATTTCTATTGCCCTGTGTCTGTGTCTTTTTGGGATATTTCCATGGTCATATTTTATAGTTTATTCTACACATAGCATACAATCAGTACCACATAAACAGAGTTTATACAATGGAGATAGGATGCTTAATTCAGATACCTAGGCTTTCAAAATTCATTTTTTTGGGACACCTCTGGGATCTTGAGCTACATTAAAAGGATGAGTGGAAGCTGACTTATTTTCTATGTGCAACTGAAACAGTGTTGAAGTATAAGCGTGATAAGTAGGTCTGAATTTGTTTCATATCATCTTTACCTATTTTTAATTAATAAAAACTACAATCAGAGTGCAATTACAAAACTATCCCAGTGGCAAGTAATTACAATGTCTATATAATCAAAAATATTGAAGTGTGCACAGGACTTAGTGTCTTTTATACTTTTGTTGAGCCTGCCAGCTATTTATACCACATGAAAACCCTATTACTGCTATTATACATTACATCTCTTCTTTCCACAAAAAGAATCTACTATGTTTTGTGTTAATTAAAATACATCCCACAAAATAAGCCATTTTTAAATGAATGCTGATTATTTCTAATCCACAACTTGAGAACTATTTCTTGTTATGACTCAATTCTGATTTACCCATGCTGGGGTAAATTAGGGGTAATGCTATTAGCATCTCATTGATAAAAGGGAGATTATATTCAGGTCCATTGGATCCAAATGAAAAGTAAGTGAATGCAAATAAAAGGCACAATTCTGTTCCTATTTTAGGCCCCATCCACCCAACCAGTTCTATAAAAGCAGACCTATGCAGAGGACAATTTTTATTTTAGAAGAGAGAGGAAGAGAGAGAGCGCGCGCGCTAATGTTCGGAATGTTTTACTAACGCCTAAAATTCCTGGGGCCCATCTGTGACTAAGCCAAAAAACTGCAAGCACTGCATGGCAAGGTTCTGTTCATACTGCTCTGAAAAAATACATACAGTGTGAAAGTCTAAATGTATCCTGCATGGTTCACATCAGTTATGAATAGTGTTAGAAGAAGCTGTTTCTTACTGTAAAACCAATGCTGAGTTTTGGAAGTTATGAAGATTAGCAGATTTTGTTGTAAATTTATTTTTCTTTTCTACAGGTCTTTGATATTTTGTACAAATCCTGCCCTGTTTTCAGATTAACTCTACAATCTGTTATAAAACAAGTCATTTCACATGCCTACACACCAGAGGCCAGCAATGAAGTTACTGCAGGATTTTAATTCTGAATCGCCTCATTTTTGTGCCAATAAATTCCTGGGTGTGCACAGTTCTAATAATTGCCATTCAAAAGCTGGAGCTGCATCAGCAGGGTTTATTCCTGGAGAGCAAAACCAGAGGAGGAGAAGAAATAGACAGCTGAACTCATGGCTAAGGATCAAATTCTGCCTTTGTATGTATGACTCTCCATACAATTTCATTAGGAATCTCACTGGCAGACATAGTCTGAGTGCATTAAATAATTAAACAGTTACCCTTTGAAGCAATATAATGCAGGAACTCGTGCTCCTTTTTCAACAGAATTATAGATTTCAGAAATCACAGCAAACATGCTTTGTGTATCCTCTCCATCAGTTTTACATCATTTAGGACACAAAACTCATAAATGTCGCTGCTTAACAGATTGCATATATAAAATTACTACACCTACCTTTGTAAAGTACTTTAACACCTACAGATAGGGTGACAGATATTAGAAATATTGTCATATATAGACCCTTTTCCTCCTCCATCCTGATTTTTCACATTTGCTATCTGCTCACCCAATCTTCAGATAAAAAGGCTAGAAAAGTAACAGCATGCAACACACAGCAAAATGGATTTTTATTTCAGATGCAAATATTATCCAAAATAAAGAGATTTGCTATGGAAAAATAAAGGCAAGAGTCTGATTTCCCCAAGTTCTCACTAGCATACACATGCATGCACATAGATACACAGTCCAATATACCTTGTTCCACTGAACCAGTTCTGCAAACCTTCCAAAGCTCTCCTTCTCTGGTAGGAGCTTCAGTCTGCTCCAGTACTCAGCACAACACTATAATCAATGTAACCCTAATATCCTTACGGAAAAAAAGTCAGCCTGTTAAAAGGTGATAGGAAGTTTATCTTCAATTATTTGACTAGCATGTTTGGTGAGGAGGGACGGAGGTTATATTGGTTTGGACATGGTTCATCACCTTTGTATCAACATTCCGTCCTCCTGGCTGTATTTCCAACAAATAACATTTTTTGCCTGTTAAAGAGATAATATACACAAAGAGTAAGATATGGTCTTACCAAGCATTGGCTAATGAATTTTAACCAGAAAATATATTTTACCTGGACTTTAATAAATCCGACCTAGACAAAGCTCTCTCCTCTGCAATATATCACACACTCCATTTCTCTGGATAGCTAGAAAATGTCTGGTTTATAGTGAGATTTATAAGCCATATATCACAGCTAAAACTATGGTACTGAATACTCTGCTACAATTGAAGTTCTCAACTGGCTGCAGCTTAGAAATAAACGTCTTCTAGACTAGTTGTTCTGTGATTAGAATATGTCCAGTATCTAAAAGGTTCCATTAAATTATCAAAAACATCTGCAGAAAAAAGCAACAACAGCCTGAATGAACTCAATCAGATCTAGTGCAAGATTATATTTCAAATACACTGCGTTTGTAATGCGAGACCTGAGAAGCTAACAAGTGGGGGTGGGGAAAAGGATGAGCTCTTATTTCAAAGTTAGTGGGTGCTCTTCTTCTAATATTCAGTGTACTCATATTTCTCTAAGCCTATATTTTAGAAATGACAATTTTAATATTTAAAGTAATCTTAGTAAATTAATACAATTCTACTGAAAGTTACATATTTGCCTTTATCTTAGCTGAATGGAGACAGTTTAATTGTTTCTCATCAAGGTCATATTTCACATCTGAGATTTTACTGCAGAAGTAGGGTGAATTAACTCGTCGCTCATGATATACTCTGTATTACGAACAGTTGAGCAGTAGTAGTAGTTTAAATCTTACCAGTCTTTCAACCTCCATTGGCAAGTTATTAGTGGTGCTCAGATGATCCAATTATAAATATATGGAGCCGTATTCTGCTCTCATTTACACTACTGTAAATCCAGAGTAACTCCAGGTTTACCTCTGTGCAACAGAGAGCAAATTTAGGCCCGATATGTCCATAATACTCCCAGTGGATGTTTACAGCAGTTTTAGCTGTTGAATGCTCAATTTCCATCCAAGCACAAAAAATACAGATGTTTTTATCCAGTGAAGTACAGTCGGGCACAGATTATATTATGGAACATGATTTTAAAATTAGGTACAAGTAACTCCAAATGTTCAGGAATACCTGGGATGAGAAGAAAGGGACCTGTTTTCCATTCGTTTATATTGGGGTGCCGTACACCTTAACAGCCCAATTCCACTGCCATCAGAGTTAAGAGGGTTTTTTTATTTTCTTATTAATTCTGATAAAAGAAGGATTAGGATTATTTAAAAACAAGAGCACATAGTAATGTTTACAGGTAGGAAAAAAATATTTACACAGTGTTAACCTTAGTAATCCTCCTCAAATAACTGATGCACAAGACTTCACAAATACTTGTCACAAGGCCTTTAGAGGAGAAATAATTTTTATATAGAGAATTCATATCTGCAAAAAAACCCAAGATCCTGAGTATTAAAATTGTTTTCTGCAACCACACAAAACATTCAGGACATTCTCCTAGTCTTTCGATTTTCACTATATTGTGAAAATTGTGATCTACATAAATGAAACTTTTAAGCCTGAAAGATGCTCATGTCTGAATTAGTCTGTTAATGCTGGTGAGGATATTTTAGAAAAGGGACAAAAGTACAGCAGGAATTTCAACATAGAACATAGTTTCATGCTCACTCTTTCCTGTGTGTGCATTGTAAGTTGAACAATCTGATAAGGTGGTTTAGTTAATTGCTCTGCAGGTGTAACACAGTGGGAAAGCACATCACTATCTTCTGCCAATGGGAACTAATATGTGCTCAGCTCTATGTTACAGTTCTCTGTAAGTATCAATCCTTTCTTTTACAAAACTGCTTTCCATGCTAGCACGTGCCCATCTTTCTTTAGGTGTTACAAAGCTTTTGGATACCTCCTTCTCTTTACCTCTCTCTGCTCTACCAAATTCTGTATTTGCTACACATTAGAATACAGGCCTGATCTTGGAGGCAGGCTAGATCAATTCAGAGCCTTACACCATCACTCCCAAACAACGCAGATATATTTTTCCTCCTGTAGGAATCTTGGCTCTCAGTCACATGGCATCTAGGGCATCTAAAGGGAAGGAGAAGCAGGCAAGCCAAAGAGAGATTCTTGGTCTTTGGAAGAACCTACAAACACACACACTATCATAAAGAGGATCACTAATATGGCAGACATTATTAGAAAGATCCAGCAGTGTGCTGAATAAGCCCAAAGAATAACACACACGTCTCTCTCTGACTGCCTATATAAGAAAGCTTGCGCTTGGGGATCAAAATTTGCATATGACATGACACATGAAGTGTGTACCTGCCAGCAGCCACAGAGGCAATACTTGCATGTGTTATCTCTAGCTATACCCTGCCCCTTGTCCTGCTAAACTGACCCTTGGAAGTCTGCTTTCATGAGTGCTGGAATTACAGAAGGTGGTAAAATGATGCCAGTTTGGCATTTCACCCCAGGGGCCTGCTACTATTCATCAATCCAGCCTTGAGAAAATTCTTGGAAAGTCTTCCTAGCATTATTGGCCTATCCCTGCTTTTCATGCTTCAGAGGGGTAGCTGTAACATGTAGATGGCATCATGAGCTTTAAAGCCCACGAAAGCTCATGATACCATCTACATGCTCTGTTAGTCTTTAAGGTGCTGCTAGACGGTTTGTTGTTGTTTAAGTTTTTCCTGCTTTTCATGAATGCCTTCAAGAAATAGCTTCTCTGCAGATTGTGTGCTAATACTCCCCACCACTTCTGCTGACCTTTGAATGAGGTTGGAAGGAGCAAAGACAGGAATATTTTAAATGTCAGAAAGGTCAAGAACTTTCCTGATCCATTTCTTCAGCCTTTCTTCCTTGCTCAAATCCAGCTGAATCAGGAGATTGTTCATGACACTTCTGCAAGCTAGTTGCAAAGCTGGTTCTCAATCCCACTAGTAAAACCAACAGCTCTGACCTCTGAGATTTGTTCCCATTTGCTGTCAGACAGAACTGTGTGCAACTACACTTGCTTCTGTAGCAACCAGCCACAAAAATCACAATGTCCATAACCACCAGGTCCTTTTAATTAAGTTCGCTGAAGCAGAATATAAGCTGTAACAGAAACATGCTCATTGTCCCCTCACTAACACGCCCCCCCCAGCCACTCTGAAACCTCAAAGTGAGTCACTACGCTTTCCTTAAAGACAGATGTTAATCTACACCCCTCTAACCTCCCGCCCTAGCAAACACACATCTGAGAAGTTTGTTAGCAAAGACGGGCAATACCAAACTTATCTGAGGAAGGACACAAAATAACTGAGAGCTGCAATACCTGAGCTAAAAATTGTTCTCTCAGAGGAAAAAAAAAAAAGCTAAATATAGAATGGGCCTTTACTTAGACCCAAATGTTATTTAGGTGATTTTTAGCGCTTCATTTTCTAAAAAGTACAAGATTAATACAGCCAAGAGTTACACTAATGGATGGCCAAATTTACATAGCATGGTTTTCCTTGGATTCCAGTCACCAACATCCTCATCCTGTGAATACTGTGCATTTGGGTCTTTGTGGATTTCAAGACTGGCCAGCACTGGGTGCAGCATATGTCACCAGGAAAGCCATGCAATGTCTGATACATTCACCTGTGGAAGGTAACGCTGCAGTACGCAACAGTAACTTCTGTTCTATGGCTCGTCACTCTCTGGGGGAGAGGAGAAAGAGCACAGGCTCTTGACTAACAAAGAGGGTCATATAGCCACCTCAGCATGAGTGTGTAGGCTGGGCTAGATGACCTTGAGGTTCCTTCTACCCCTACATTTCTATGAATCTGTATTGCCACAGGGGAACACAGAGCACAGTACATTTCACAGGGGAACTGGCAGTTGGACCAGAAATTCCTGTGGAGCATCTGGATCCTTTGCAACTTGAGAAGCTGCATCTACTGCCCCTGCCACCCTCGCCTGAGCTTAAACATTCAAACCTCAGTGTGGTCCAGCTGTTAGCGAGAAACAGAAAACCACATTTACACTGTCAGAGTTATACACCCATTACTGGGGTAGAACAGGAGAGCTGCCTAACTAGACAAAGCAAGACTGGCCAGTACTAGGTGCCTGTTCCATCTGGGACAGGAAGCAAAGAAGTTTGTAAAATTTGCAGCTGCTGGGTTCATTTAGGGAGGCAGAATATTGTTAGTTACCTTTGTGGGAATTTGGTCAGCATGCCGGAGCTGAGGAGAAATGAAGCAGCCAAAATGGAACTGAAACTATACAAATTCGTATCAGTTCAGTCTGATTACTGGTACGCAGATGATCTTTCTCCTCACACACACTATAGTGATAAGGGACCATCTGAAAGTTAATGCTATGTTTTTTCCATACCTAAAGAGCAATCACATGCTTTCAATCAGAATGACTTCTATTTTAGATTTAGGGAAAACAAGTAAAGTTTCCAGCACAGAGAGCAGGGGAGTGCATGGTTTGTACGCTTTGTAATATGCTGCATCAGCTCTGGCTCACAACAGCACCTGCCTCTGCTAAGTGAACCCAGCAGCTGCAAATTGGAAATGTAAACATGAAGGACAGAAAAACAGTGTTTTCCAGTTACATAGCCATATGCAGAATAGTTCATAAGTTGTTTGAATAAGCATCTGAAAGTTCAGATTCATATCTTGATAGCTTACTCAGGAGATCTCCTAAAAAAATCAGACTTTCTTGCAAGAATTCTGATATTTCCCAGAAATGGGAAATACAAGACAGGTTTTATTCCATTATGTTTTAGGGCTTCTAGAATTAGTTTTAAGTAGAAAAACATTACCAAAAAAAGTGCAGTGAACTTCTTCAGACTTTAGAAAGAGTTCTCTTCGGGCAAAAGATCAGTGGGTCCTTATTTAAATCCAAATAATGTCACCCCATCCTGAGAAATGGGAGAACCAGTTAAACTGAAGTAAAACTATATCAAGCCTTCCTAAACATCTGTCATTCAAAAATATTCAGCTCATTTTCAACCTTCCTCATTATTTCCAATTTTTATCATTGCCTCTATGTGTCCTGCTTCTGGGACCAGCCAAGAGAGGCAGAAATACCATTGTCATCATGTTGCCAATAGAAAGTCTGGAGAGATTTTTCAGAATTCAGAAAGATTGTTAGGTGTTTCTCTAAGTCTAACCAACCTGTGCCCCAACCTCTATCACTATGGTTCAGCCATCACTACTTTCTCCTGGAAGACAAATGCTCACTCACATCCACACTCCTTTTCTTTCCACTTCTCAGTTCCCTTCCCTCCTAAGTACCAAGCTGCACAAATTCTCCTTCCCAGTTTCACTGTGTTCAACACCTCAGAATGTGACTCACTGGACCAAACAAATTACTAGTGTAACAAGACCGATTTCAACAGGCATGACTCTGGTCCACTGTCTCTCAGACATGTACATGTGTGTGCCAGTGTGACAACAAGAGAGAAGAAGACCATTTCAGTAACAAACTTGGCTTTCCTTTCCTGATGGAGAGAACCCCCTGCCTCGCACATGCAGGAAGAAACACAAAGCCACAGCACAGAGAAAGTCACTTCACTTGTAACTGTTCTTGTAGTTAGTGCAGCGTTCAGACCTCCTACGTGCTTTCCTCTGCAGGGTCTCTACCAGGTTCTCCCTTCTACGCTGGGCTGGCAAAGAGTGCCTGTCGCCAGCATGAAAGCACCTCATCAACACAGCGCAGCCCTACTGCCATGTCACTCCCAGCTAGATTGGTCTCACTGTTTAGTAGACAAGGGCCAGAGGGAGTTATAGAGAGGGTGAGAACAGGGTAAAAGCAGGGTGGGGGAAAGAGAGGGCAGGTGGGATTATGAAAAGGAAGAAAAGGGATACAGAGGATTTTATGAAAAACTGGACATGTATCATCACCTCGCTTGCAGTCTGAGGCATTGTGAATACTGCAGAAGAGCAAACTCATTTTTTATTTCTAATTCAGCCTAGAGGGTATAAGGCTGAGCAGAGGAGAATATGAAAAGAGACTGGAAAACAGTTAATCCATTACGTTCACTTGTCATTTGCTGCTCTTTTTTTCCAGGTCTGATTCAGTGACCGAGGTCTGCCTCCTATTCAGGAAGCATCCCCAGAGCCGCCAAGATGTACCGCTTATCACAACACTGCACAAGCTGCCAATGGCTCACTAACCATAAGCCGTAGAAGCACTGGGAGGGTTGAGTGAGCTAGTCTTTTTGGCCCTGATCCACTTGGCAGAGTTTAACCAACCTACAATTTGTGGCAGACAGACATATACAGCACAGAAACAGCCTTCATTATGCTCCTCACAGTCACCAGCTGTGGATAATTCAACCATAGGCTTGCTGCTGCAGGACCCCAGGATGGAATGGGCAACACCCATGAAAAGGTTAATTTGGAGGAGGAGACGATATTACAAATAGTGGCATGCCCTTTGAGTATCATTCAGTGTTGTCAGCCCCACGAATTCAAACGCACTGGACTCAGGCCACCTAAAACCATAGTTTTTGTTGTTGTTTTTAATTTTGGGATTCTTTTCATTAGCTTCCTGGTTTGAGTCTTTAGGAATCATGTTTTCAAGCTTCCCCACCCTTCTCTTGCCCCATAGTCACAAGGACTAGAAAACTTACTTTTATTTAAATGATACTCCCATTTCTCAGGTAATCTGCAAGAACTCAAGTCATGACTCTAGGAACCAGGCTGTTAAGAATAAAAACCTCAAATAATGAGAGATTTGTGATGAGAGTGGAATACAGACAGCAAGTTTTTCTTGCAGTGCAAACCTTCTAAACCGGCATTTCTTTGGCAGCATGGTATCAGTCAGTAGCCTACAGATGAGTTTGGGGTGTGATTTTGTGAAGTCCAGGTTTATGGTCCTCTTCTCCAATATATTTCAGTTCAATGATTATCTTAAACTCTGCTGTTATTCCCCCACTCCCATTTAGTCTCCAAACTGTTTCTGTCTGTTGCTCTTACCTTCTTTGCCCTTGTTAAGACAAATTACTGCAGTCATAGAAACCACACACACACAACCTCGGTCGCTTTGCCCCTCCCTGTGTACTCTTTAAGCCTCAAATATGAACATAGTGTAGGCATCAACCACAGTTGTAGTCTCTAGGCAGGCTCTTAATGTCCAGACCCTCTCTTCCAAGAGCTGAGATCCTGAACTCTGTGTAGGCCCTGGGACTGACCCCTCAATGTACTGGAACTTAAGTACACCTTCTCCAAGAACTCCAGTCATAGGGACATCCTGAATTTACAGTTTAACTTTTCAGGGGCACATAATAGTTGAAACCAAATAGAACCAAACAGATTCAGGATGGGATTCCAAACACCACTGCTCTTTTGAATAGCACGAAATACACAGATATATACTAAACACCACGCCTATACAAACTTCCAGGTCTCAAATTCCTTACCATTCCTGCAAATCCTTTGTCTGGGGTGCCCAGGATCCTTCCCCTACAGCCCATGGCTCGTCTTCAGAATCAAGGAGCTTCTCTAGACTGGTTAGCCTCCTCTGACCTTGACTAATCCAACAATTAAAACCAGTTCGGCCTGCTAGCCACCTTTCCCCATTTCTTGCCTAAGTCTTCCTGTCTCCTGTTCTGTGAGTCCCCTAAGGATATATCTACACACTACCCAGCTTTTAGCGACAAAGCTGTGTTGACATAGCCCTGTCACTAAAAGTCGGTACACATGAATGCTGCTTGTTGGCATTTTTGCCAACAAAATAATTTTAGCCCCCATGAGCAACTTTTGCTTTTCGGGCTGGAGAGCACTCCTGCCAACAAAGCATCATTCGCGCTTGCACTTGCTGCTGCAAAACTTTTCTTATTCCAGTGGGAAGGGTTAAGCACCTCTGAATGAAAAAAGTTGTATCGATCAATTGCAAGTGTAGACATAGCATCGTCTCCCTGCCAATACCTGGGGCCTTTGTTATATTGCTGGCCATTTTCCACTCTTACTTCACCAACCTCATGCAGAGAAACTTAGTAAAACTGGTTTCCACCACACAGGTAACCTCCTCAACACATGCACTGTTCAGTCAGCACATAGTTATTAGGTAACCTCTCATCACGGTTTCTGGCTTGGGAGTGATGCTCTACAACCTTCCCTTCCTGCCCCAATCCATCAGCGAAAGGCAGATTCCACATCAAGAAAAGACATTATAGTGCAGTTTCATAAGAGCAACATCTTAACATCAGCTAGAATTTATTATTTGTACACGGTCCTGGTGACTTGGGGGACTGTCTTTCCATCAAGGTGACTTGAAGAGAATCAACAAACTAAAGAGCAGAATTTCTCTGGGAGAATGCACTCTCTCTAACATAATTCATTAAGTGCATCACAAAATAGCACTTGCTTCTGCAGGCAGTATAACCTTAAAAGCTTAGAAGTTGCACAGCACAGAAAACAAAAATATTTAAATTGACCATATCAGACAGCCAATCTTTGTAAAGCAGACTGAAAACAAGGGCTGTGGGCTAGTCTACACTAGACCCACTATATCAGTGCAGCTGCACCATGCTGCTGTAGCAAGTCTGGTGATGACACTCTATGCCGACACAAGAGAGTTCTCCCGTCAGGATAATAAAGCCACCTTCACAAGAGGCAGTAAGCTATGTTTGTGGGAAAGCTTTTCCAGCTGACTGCACTGTCCACCAGAGTTTGTGTTAGTATAGCTTATGTCACTCAGGGAGCTGGCTTATTTACACCCCTGAGCAACATGAGATATACCAGCCTAAATGGTAGCGTGTACAAGCCCTCAGTGTTGTTATACAACAGGATGGATAGAAATCACTCACTTTTATTTAAAGTGTGATTTTTACATTGATTTTTATATACATGTTGCTTGTTTTTCCCACTTTCTTTCCATAAAAAAGAATTGTTTTGAATTTGTGTCTGCAATTAGTTTTTTAACAGTTATCAATATTTTCTCTAAGAAGTTTCCCACTAGAAATGCTCATTTGGAAGGACACTTCCTTTGTGCAATAAATACAATACATTCAAAATGCAAAACTGATAACCAAATATTTGCCACCTCTAGCTTCCAATAAATTAAAATATCCAGAAGTCAGAAAAGATGGTGTGCTTTTTAACCAGGGTATAATCTTCCACAGGAGTTTGCAGTTTGAAGTCACTTGGACTTGGGCTCTTAAATCACTTCAGTAATTTTGGAAAAATCCCAACCCTGCATCCCTAAATATGGGTTTCCTAGCCTGACTTAAGGCATGTATGAACTAAAAAACCCTTTTTAATTTATTGAATATCTATATTACCTATTTGATAACACCGGAGAAGTTTCAATTTGAAAGATTTTAGGACACTAAGGAAGTCAAATAAAAATAAAATTTTAGCCTCTGATGCTGCAAATTCTTATGCACCCTGCTTAGTTTTAAGCATATGAATAACTGAAATCAATTTACATAGCTGTGCAAGTACTTGAAAGATCAGAATCTTAAATATTCAATATTTGAGGGAGGGGAGACTGAGGAAAAACAGTTTTGTGAGATTCAAATAAGATGCCCTAACAGTAATTCCATTTAAAACAAAACCACCAACACAAACAGCATTTATAAATCAGTTCATTATACATTTGCAGCATAACTTTCTGATTTAATTGAGGTAAATTTAGTTATTTTAAAACATCACAGATTTTTAAAAAATTGCTTTCTCTCAGCAGGTTAGTGTCTTTGGGGGCAGGTACAGCCTTCATCTTTATATCTTGTGTAGAACTGAATACTACACTATCAGTATTTAGCAAATTATATATAAAAGGCATCCTGTCAGACTTCAGGCTTGGCTCATTGCTGAGCTCTGACCTTTAAGGGCAGCAGTCTGTGGCTTACACTGCTTGGCAAGGGCCAACTCAGCAGCACGCTGCTATAATTTACAATAAGTAGTAAGAGACCCTCCTCCCCTGGAGCCTGTATCACATGCATACACGATTCACAGAAGTCATTGTCTTTCTGGCCATGTGTGGGGTTTTTTTCCTATTGTTTTTAATTTCAATGGTGCTGCTACAGATGTTCCATTGCTGAGGTCTATGCAGAACTTGCTGATGCTGTGACAACTCAAGGCGGTGACCAATCATCTGCAGTCACAGAGGCTTCCCTTCATTTCAGTCTCATGTCTGACCTGTTAGCCAGTATACCTTGCAGTATACCACTGCACGCACCAGACTTTCCTACAAGTCAGCATGCCTGCCAGTCACAGGGATGATCTTTTTGAAATTATAGAGCAGTGTGTATTAGGGTGAGAGAAGAGAATACATGACGGAAGAAGCATTAAAATTAAGAAACATCCAACCGATGCCAAAGAAACATCCAACCGATCCAACATCTCAGACATTTACACAAACTGGGATGACATCACACGCACATCAGAGAAGTGCAGTCCATGTTTGGAGGGGTTAGCTGGGATATGGCTGCTGCTTACCAGAGCATATGAATAGTATCCAGCAGTTTGGGACATGAGCCAAAGCAAAATATCATAGCCACAGTATTGCTAACCCTGAAGTTCAAAAGTCACGAGGTCTCAGAGTGACAAGGTGAGTGAAGTAATATAATTTATTGGGCCAACTTCTGTTGTTGACTGTAAGCTTGAAAGCTTGTGTCTTAGAGCTCTTCTTCAGCTCTAGGGAAAGTACTACTTGAAAAAGAGTTCTGTCTGACTCAAAAGCTTGTGTCTCCAACAGAAGATGGATTAATGAAAGATATAACCTCACCCACCATGTCTCTCTAATATCCTGTGAATGACATGGCTACAACAACACTGCAAACAATGAGATGTCATGATTTTTAAAAAATAGGGCTTTAGGGTTCCTTGGTCACGTTTTCAGTCTGCAATGATGAACTTTTTTTTTTTCCAAAGGCTGAAATTCTCCTGTAGATCAACAGTCTCTATGAGCTGAGACTGAAAGTAAAATGCAGAATACCAAAAGCCTCATGATAAAAATCATGTGAGCCAGCAATACCTGTAGCCAGCGAGAACCTGCAGGGAGCATTTTAGGGAGATAGCTGCATATCTACATGTAATTTGGCATTAACACTCTTCGGATTCCTTGGTCCCATAAGCAAGCAGGGAAACTGCATCAGCAGTTCTCTGTCAAGAGCGATGTCTAAGTACATTTCTCTAGAAAGCTACCAATACTCCTCCTGAACACACAGTACACAGCACCATAACACCATAGCTACCCAGCACCATAACACCACAGCTGAGATCAGTCTTCATGAACTCTCTGAGGGCCCAGTCTTGCTCCCAATGAAGCCAAAAGTAAGCTGCAGGAGCAGGCTCAGAACCTATACCCAGATATTTCTGAATGTTTCTAGTAGCTCTGTTATAGAGGATGCTGAGAAGGGTATTCCATTCTTCAGTAACCAAAAGTGCATTTTATATAATGTTAATTAAAATACATTAGAAGTAAATTAATGTGCAATATATTTTATTACTAGAAAACTTACCCGGGGTTGCTTGGATCATTCAGGGAAGTGGGGTGGGGGTATAGGAGTCAAGGTTGGTGGTTGAGGAGAGTCTCAGGGCAGGGGGCTAGAGGTGTAGAGGGGTACAGGAGTCAGATCAAGGGGTGGAGGGCTCAGGTCAGGGGGTAGGGGCAGTTGGCTGCTTCTCCCCAGGGACAGCCTTGGGCAGAGAAGACTGTGCAGCCTGGTTGACAGCTGCTCCCTGGGTCTGGAGCACTTACTGCCCCCCTGTGGTCATTCTGGGGTATAACTATCCTTGCTATCACACACCCCCTTTCCATTTGATGAGAAAAAAAATCACATTCTATGCACATCCCATTGTCCTGGCACAACCAAACCCTGACATTACTTTAAATTATGATAAGAAGAATCTACATAACATATTTGGTGGGCCTAGTTCTCACCATTTAGAAGGAGTTCTTGAACAAACAGGCTCACTGATGGATGGACAGACACACAAACTCTCTCAAATATATAATAGATAGTTTCTGTCAGGGGCAACAATAGCTTTGAGCTGGTGCTCAGCCAAAATGTTACCCGACGATTAAATGCTTTTGCCGTAAAAAAACCAAAACACCACATTACAGCACAACACATTTAAGACACTTGAAGAAGGGTTTTGATATGTCAGAAATTACATGCATTAATCTAAATACCTCATCACAAAATAAAACACTATAATAGATGGATTATGCAAACTGGTTAAATTAAAATCTTTTAAAAGCCCCATAACAGTGGTTCTTTAGCTAACTCTAAGACTGGGCCAAAACTTTTTTGAAGTTCAGACAAGTTTGACTGAGAACTCTCTTCTCAGTCTCCCTCCATATTAGCATTTCCCCTGGGGAGAGGGAACATATTTTCAACAGCAAACTGATTTACAACTGTACAATACACCCTGAGACATAAGTTGTGGAGAAGCCGCAAAATGCTGCTTTTTAAAAAAAAATAACCCCAAAGATAAATTGGCCTGTGTGGAAGTTACTGAACCTGGCTTCCCTAAGAAAGGTGCCTTCCCAGACAATCTTATGAAGGCTTTTAAAACAGATGGGTGAGATCAGCCATCCAAGAGACTGCCTGGAAAGAAGGCTTCCCACAAGGGGACAGTCCAGCTCATTTGGGGTGTGGGCCACCAAGACACCCCACTCAGAGAGCCAGTCATGGTTAAATAAGTAAGAACTACTGAACATCAATCTAGGGATGGCTAGAGTGTTTGAGGATGGGATGTATTAGAAAGGGAAAAGCTCAGGCCTGCTACATATCCACCATAAACCTGGATAGTCCAGGTTAGAGTTGGATAAGCATATCTGAAGAGAACCCCCAAGTCCTGAGAGATTCACCCAGTACTGACCATATTTGCTAAATACAAGAGGATTTCAAAGATTTCACTGAGATTTTTGTCCCCACCCCCAACATTGACAAAGAGTTGGGGAGGGCAATTCTACCATTGCCTCAGAGGTCATGATTAAAGTGATGTTTGATTTGCACTTTTCCCCCTGAATCACAGCTCGGCTTCCATGGATCATTTCTAACATGAAGAGGACAACATAAAGGTAAGTTACCAGACCATCATGTCTTCAGTTCTCCCCCTTAATCTAATACAGTAGACTTCCGATAATCCGGAACCTTTGGGACCTAGGTGGTGCCAGATTATTGGATATGACGGACTTTCAGGAGGTACTATAAGCTGGTTATATTATATATATATATATATATATATATATATATATATATATATATACACACACACACACACACACAGTATATACAGTATATAAGGTCTTTTTATTGTAGCACAAGCACTGTCCAGCGTCACACAATGCCAGTGCAGACTGACTCGGTGCCGTCCAGTTTCACTTGGTTCAGCTGCTGCTGCTCCTGCCTTGTGACTCGTTTTTTGCCGAAGCTCACTCACTAGGCCTGTGGTCTCAACTGGTGGTCCATGATGACTTTTTCGGTGGTCCACAGGAACATTGTCCAAAGTCACACAGTGTGAGCAGGCGCCGCTTTTAGGCTGTTTTACGCTGTGTTCACAAGTATCCAACGATACTTTCCAGAGGTGGACAGGACAAGGGATGGATTATCTTTCATCAGGGATCCATTTACAACAGATGTTAATAGTGTTCCAGAGGATCTGCAGGAGGAATTCTTGGATCTGAAAAATGATTTTGTGGCTCAATACATGTACCAGCAGTCTACCATAGAGAAATTTTGGGCCAGTGTGACAGGGAGTTACCCAAATCTGTCAGCACACGCAGTCAGATTTCTTTCACACATATAAGTTGATGCAAATGGCAAGACTGGATTTTCGTGTTTGTTGCACGTTAAATCCAAACAGAGGAATCAGCTTGCAGTGGAAAGTGATATTCGTTATGCATTATCAAGTACCACTTCAAATATTGAAAAGCTTGTCAGTGAGAAGAGAATCCAAAAATCTGTTCGTAAGAAATAAATTTCAAACCAAAATGTTTGTTGTCTGCTCTTTTTTATCATGTCTCAAAAAGGAGGTGGTACATGAAAATGTTTTGATTGGCCTGGTGGTCCGTGGACTGAAACGAGTTGAGAACCACTGCACTAGGCTCTTGCCATTTTGATGCCAGACTATCGGGAGTGTGGTACAATTGGATGCCAGACTATTGGAGTTTTACTGTACTTTGCTTCTTATCTTCTGATCCTCTAACTGATGCTTTCCCATTTGTTCCTATCTTGGCTGCTTCTGCAAGTTGTTTAATGTTACAGCATAATTTCTCCTTCCAATCTTTAATCATGGTCTTTCCATCTTTTCATCTCCCTCCTCTCCCAAAAAAGCTCTCCAGTTTCCCTTTCTCAAACAAGAATAAATTATATCCAGCTGAAAATGGACCATGAATGACCAAAGCACTGTCTCATCTTGGAGAGCCTGCTTCTGAGAACTGCTAAGCTTCTACTCTTCTTATGGATGTCAGTGAGAGCTGCAGGTGCTCAGCACCTCACAGAATTAGGCTAAGAGTTTCACATGCTAGTATTTTACAAATTGCCTAGGATTTATCTGGCATCACGCACAATAACTTAGAAACAGCCATTTCCCCCTTTACTTTGCAGAAGGGAGATAGGAGGACATGCCAAACTTATTAATTTCTTTTTCTTCTTGCCCTCTTTTTTCTATGTTTCCCCCATGTGAAAAATCAATGCTGGTGGAGGGTTCTGCATTGACAGCCCTGAAGAATGAATCCCCTAATGAGTCACAGAACAGATTTAGAATCTTTTTCACACTGTCTCATTGATAGGGCTCCAACTTGCCTTGGTGGAACCACATCTAGGGATGAAAGCACGAACCAGTCTCCACAGTCTATGCAGTCGTTGGCCTTGTGCTGCTGAGACAACCAGGAAGGGGCTCAAATTGGTGACCGTAGGATAAAGGAGGGCTATTGTAACCATGCATAGCATCTTTCAAGTCATTCAGTTGCCCCTGCTCCCATAGTAGCCCCCATAAGTCCTTCTATGGCCAAGGGGAAAGGAACTGTAGACTTCTCCAAGCCATGACCTCTTACTCATTTTCTCTTTCCCTCTCCCCTGCACTCAACAGCCCTCTTTGCTGCTGGCCTCTGGATGGAGCCACCACTCTCTTCCTATTACAGGTTTGTCCCTTTCCTCCACAGTTTGCAGGCCCTATGTGCACACCTACTCATGGTAGCACCTGTGCATAATGGAGACAGAGAGAGTACAGCCACTCCTCGAGTTACGAACAAGTTACGGACCAACACTTGGTCCGTAACTTGAAGTGTTCATAACTCGGATCCCATAAAGTTACATGGCGACTGCGCTGTTCGTAAGCACGGATCGCCGTTCGTAACTCGGATCCGCATTTACGACCGCTTTGGTCGTAAGTGCGGATGGTCGTAAGTGGAGGTGGTTGTAACTCGGGGAGTGGCTGTATTTGACATGGTATTACTCAGGGGAGAGGTGAAGACAAAAGTGAGCTGGGCAGCTATTCCCAAGTGATTGTCACTAAAACTTTTATGTCCCCCACACACCGTCTTATGTACATGGCATATGTGTCACAGAAAAACTATTTTATGAAGCTTTTTAAATTGTGTAACCACTTTCCACATCCCTGTCTATAGAGAGACATCTTTGATATGATACAACTTAAGTCTCAAAAAGTCACCCTAAAATAGTTTTTCTTTATATAATGAAGCCATGATTTTGAGAACCAGTATCACAAGGTCTTACACCAGCGTAAGAGCAAGTGCAATATACTCCAATGAGTGGCTTTTACAATGGTATATATAGCTTGTGCTGCCATTGCTAGCGTGCAGAGTCCTGAGGTATTAAACCTCAAACCTGTTTCTCTTACAGATCACTGCGCTTTGGCTAGTGTATTTGAGAACTGAAATAAGGAAACTTTTTGTAGCAGGTTTAAAAAAAAATGCTGGGCCCCTCAAAGGTTAGAAGTTCTCCAAGGAAAAAAAGGAGACAGTACTGCCAGCATACAAGTGATTTTCTATATAGTTTCACTATACATAACACATGACATGATCATGGGCAAACTGCCAAAATGAAATCATAAGTCCAGTTCTTCAAGTGTAGTACGCTTTATCCAATCTGCTATGAAAGTATTCTTTCAGAATAACTTAATTGCAGCAATTTATTTCCAATGGCTGGACTGATCTATTTAAATAGTTCCCTTCCTCTGGTACTCTGCAGTCGTCTATAGGTGTACTATGTAATTCTATAAGTCTATTATTAATTCTATTATTTCATTCTATAACTATCAAGGGTATGTCTACACTAGCCACTAGTTCGAACTAGGGAGGCTAATGAGGGCGACCAAAATTGCAAATGAAGCGCGGGATTTAAATATCCCGTGCTTCATTAGCATGGTCCCGGGTGGTCACCATTCTGGAAATTGACTAGCCTGGAATAACTGCCCGCATCTACATGCGGCAGTGAAACGGGAGTTCGAAGTAAAGCCCTAACTCGAATTAGCTGTTATTCCTCCTGGAATGAGGCTTAACAGCAAATTTGAATTAAGGGCTTTACTTCGAACTCCCGTTTCACTGCCGCGTGTGGACGCAGGCAGTTATTCCGGGCTAGTCAATTTCCAGAATGGCGACCACCCGGGAACATGCTAATGAAACCCGGGATATTTAAATCCCGCGCTTCATTTGCAATTTCGGTCGCCCTCATTAGCCTCCCTAGTTCGAACTAGGGGGCCTGTGTAGACACACCCTTACTGACTTCGTACAGCTTTTTGTGATAGTCTTGCTTGAAAAACACTGTGCAAAAAGTTTGTATTTTTTAAAAAATAAGCATCTAAAACAATTAATTTTCTTCTATCACTCCTTCTCTGGAGCAATTACCCTGAATTAATATAGGCATGGCTTCCCTTTTTAAAATTACTTATACAGTGCCAATCCACATGCCAGACTTTTCTCACTTTGCTCTTTTCATTCACAGTTGTCCACGTAGTTCATAAAATGAAGTTGTTTGTATTGAAGAAAAGTGACCCCGTTCACACTGATGCATCATCACTGATGTGTCACCCCATTGCACAACTCTGATAAATCTTGTACAAAATATATAAAGATATAATTAGAAAGCTTATAGTCTACTAAGTATTAGGGATGTGAAAGTGTATCTGTGTACACAGTTAACCAATGAGCCTGAGCCTCCTCCCTCCCCCACTGCCTCTGTATCAGAGGCAGCAGTGCGGAGGGCAGGCGGGAACTGGTACATGTGGGGAGCTGGCTTAAAGCTGGCTCCCTGTATCAGCTCCTGGGGTGCCGCCTGCCACCTCACATGTAACCACAGAAATTTTCAGCGGTTATACGGTTACATAATTAAATGTATTGTAACATCCCTACTAAGTACGACTATCCTAATATGAGCATGTATCATCAGTGTGTATTAGGTTACTAAATTATGCTATGTGTTCATAACAGAAACCTGTTGCATTTCTGGGTAACACCCACTGACGGAGTTACATCAAGGCTAACCAGCCTACATGGTGGCCCACTAAGGACAATCAGCTTTTCCAGGATTCCCACCCCTCCTCTCTTCAGACAGCATATAGGCAATGAATGCCTCATGACTTAGCAAAGCACATGTGACAATGACTCCATGTTGTGCCAGTAACTTTCCCTGCACCTGGACTAAGACATTTACATTACAGACTGTGACATCATTCTTTGTCTTCACTCTTGCTCCACATCTCTGGACTTTGATTTCTAACAAAGGGCAGCTTTGAATAAAGGACCAGTGATCTCCCCCCATCTTCTTGGGGTGATCTACAGAGACTTACTGAAAGCTAGCAGAATTACCATCACTGCTGTATCCCGACGTAGATCCTGAATCAATTGTAAGCTATAGGATTCCGTTAACCAATTAATAACTTTTTAAAAAAATTAATAAACCTTTCATTTAGATCACTAAAGGAATTAGCGACAAGCATGATTTTTGGGTGAGATTTGAACTGTATGTTGACCTAGAATGTTCGGCTGGTTCTCTTGAACTGGAAAAATCTTTTATGTGGTGCTTTTGGTTTTAATAATCTTCCATCACAAAAATCTAGTTGTCTGGCTGGTGACAAGAACTCAATTGCCTAACAGGAGGCTATTTTAGCTCCCTGTTAACTAGCATAATATAGCTCAATTTTGTATTGGGTTGTATCTAACCTGTTCCTGGCACACTCAGCTGTGACCCAACCCAGGTATTGTGACAGAAGTATCTTTTTATAGATGGGAAAAACAAAACAGTAAGGGGTGAAGTGATTTGCCCAAGATCACATAGCAGATGGAAGACAGCGTGAAGAACAAAATTGAACTAAGGTCTCCCAAGCTGTCAGAGTACTGGACTGGATCACAGTAGAAGCAAAGAGGAAAGCAGAAAGAGAGAGAATAAATACATTGAGAAATGACAAAGCAGAAGAGATGACAAGACAAAGGAAAGATAAATGCATTTGGGTGATCACTGTAACAATGGGTAACAGATTATACCATTTGGTTCTGCATTGTATTTTCCTTTTGCATTTATGTTATAAGAAAAGAAACACTAGCACAGAAGGTACTACCACAGCAAAAAATCAGTGGTTGAAAACTGGTGGAAAATGCTGAATTTTGAAGAGGGATTTAAAGCAGTGCATGCAGTCTCTGCGCGCGCGCGCACACACACACACACACACACTACACATCACGGAGACATGGAGTTTCAAGTGGAGATGGAGATGAGGAAAGTATTAAGGTGGAGGAGGCAACAAGAACTGAGATAGTTTCTTTTAAAAATAACTTTAATCCTACATAAAGCACCATCCTGATGAGTTGCATGCCTTGTATTTTTATCCACATTTGTTTTTTCTTTCAACAGAATCTCTGGCTGCCAAAATGAAGCTGTCATTCCAACCAGCAGTATTTTCACTCCCACCTCCACCCAACAACACTTATGACAAGAGATCAAGAAAAACAGCTACCCTTAGCCGCCTGAGTTAGTGCATAATAAACGGTTTAACCCTGGATAAATCAGATGACAAGTGCCAGTGGCTTTGATTGAAATGACAAGGCAGTTTGTCACCCATTGTTCTGTCACAGATTGGCGGCAGTAATGTTTTCCGCTGAGTTGTGGGGAAAGCAACCAGAAACCTGCGTAGTTGAGAAGCTTTGCACAACAAAAGAATGAAAACAAAGGGGTCAGCCTCCTCCTTGGTGAAACCCCCTTCTCTGCACCAAAGGAGAGTCACCAGAGGAAGAGGCATAGATACTTTGAGTTATTTTCACAAGAAAAAAATAGAATGTTCTCGGAAAAGAAAGGGCACCTTCTTTTAGCTGTATTGAGTACGGTTCACCATAGACTGGTTCCTGGTTTTTGTTAGTGTACTTAGCCATTTGTCTTCCCTGCACTTTATACTCCAGGCTTCAACCTCTTTCCTTTCCTGAGGGACAAGTTTTGTCATTTGATATGTGTGTGGGGATCCCATGGAGTGACAATTTTATGTTTTGATCATTGGTAGTGTTATTAAATAGCACCCAGAGACCCCAACACAGAGCAGAGAGCATTGTTCTAAAACCTGAACACCTGTATAAGAAGAGAGAGTCGCTGTCCCTAAAATTGTATAGTTAAGCACCTACAAAGACTTGCACATCTGCTGAGCTGACGTGGTGTGTGATGTGTGACCCTGGCCAAGTCTTATTTCTCTGTGCCTGTTTCCCTTGCCACCCATTGTCACTTGCTTATTTAGGCTCTGAACCTGCAAAGACTTAACACAGGGCTACTCAACACACGGCCTGCGGGCCCATTTGTTTGCGGCCCGCGGCGCAGTTTGGGTTTACGGGGCGCTCAACATGTGGCCTGTGGGTGGGATCCTTTGAACACGGCCTCTACTGAGAACATGCTCCACAATGGCAAGGTGTCTCCCAGGCAGCGTGAGCACTGTAAGATGCAAGTGGACAGGCTGGCTGGAACAGACGGGTACGGAGTGTCAGTGTTTCTAGCCCCCAGGAAGGAGGTGCCCGGAGCGCCAGGGCATTGTGGGAAGTGCTTTGTATTCATGCTCATCAGTGTGAAAGAAGAGATTTGCATATATATGCAACCACACTTAAGTTGCGGCCTTCGGCATGTGCTAAGAGTATCATTGTGGCCCCCAGGGCTTCCAAAGTTGAGTAGCCCTGACTTAAACACATCCATTTAACTTTAGGCACTGGATAAAACAGTGGTGCAAGTAAACACAAGTTCTTACTGGTACCAGAGGGGGAGCATGTGACCTCCCCATGTGACCTTCACATGACTTCATCCCCAGCCCAAGATCCCCATACTCTTCCCTTCCCCTCCACTCCCGAGCTCACACTACCGGTGGTCGGGAGGAGGCTGGGGATGGTACTGCAGCTGGTGGAGCTGCTGGAAGTGTTGCTCTTTCCCTGCTGCCCTCCCCACGGAGCAGTCACATCTGGGCTGAGGGGGCAGGGCTGGGACTGGCATATTATACCCTTCAAGCAGGATTTCTCAAAGCCAACAGCAGGCCTGCTTCAGGAAAGTTGCTAGTGAGCCGCTCTTCTTTATTTATGTAAAGGCTCTGTAACCACGTTAGCCCCACTGGGCTCCCTGGGCCTGCCGCTGGGCTAGCCCCGCTGGGCAGCCCCCCTGCCTGCTGCTAGCCCTCCACCTGAATTCTACTCCTGGAACCTCCATGGTCCTGCCATACCACAGATGTTGCAGGACCAGAGAGTCCCGATTTAGAGAGGTTCAACCTGGAGTCACTTTTGAAAATGTAGGGTCTTATCTCTAGGTGAGCTCATCCATCTGCACAGATTCAGCTACCGTAACATTGCAGACAGGTTTTGAAGTCATCACAGAGACTTGAACAATCCTCTTATCTGTGTCCCAGCTCATACCCTTGGAAATGTCTCATTTAAAGTGCACAGCATTCATCTGTTACAATGGGATCTGATTCTGATTTCCTTTGGTCTTAATCCATTGATCATCAGATTTTGCCTTGGCCACTGCTTGGTTTTTTGCTGTCTTGAATTGCAATTGTAGTATTTCCCCATTCATTTGCCTTTTGTTTTGGCATTGTATTTCACGATTTTTCCTGCTACAGTGGGCTGTTTTCTAGGTCTCTGCTTATCTCAGCATAGGCTTCTCTTTATAGTGCTGTTTTTTCATATAAATTAACTGCTGAAAGCAACCCCCCTTCTGCTTCAAATGAAGATTTATGAACAAAGGTCCTGAAGTAGATTTCTGAGCAAATGGTTTCTAGACAGCCCCATCCAGTTAGTCAGAGTCAAAAATTCACAGCTCTTGGGGAGGCAATATCTCTAGAGGCTAGACCAGAAGTTGGTTCTATTTCTAATTCTGCCAGTGGCTTAGTTTGTGATCTTGAGAGAGAGTCACTTAACGCTGCTGTTCCTCTGTTTACTTATTTATAACAGAGGGTTTATACTTACATACCTCAGGAGAGTACAAGGGTTAATTAGTGCTTGCAAAACAATGAGTTCTTGAGAAGCCAGACAATCACTTGATAAATGCAAAATACCGCAAGCAGCAAGCACTGAATCGCAGAAACACAAGACCACACTGTGAAGTGGAGAAGAAAACCTGATGATAAGATGACTGTTTCTAAATCCTGCACTACAACACCATTCATTCTTGCAGTACAGATGGTGCCAAGCCATGTGACAGTACACCTGAAGTCAAAGGCTATATCATGGATCAGGGGTAGAGTCAAGACACCATTCATTCTTGTCTATGGTGCAAGACCAAATTGTGCTTTAACTACATTGTAATTGGGTGTCCCCATGTGGTTGATTTTGCAACGTAGACGTGGCTTTTCTCTCTGCCCATGTTCACACTAGCGACTCATCAACAACGAAGTTCTCTTTGAAAAGCTCCCACATACTGTTGTGAGAATGGTGCAGCTCTCTAGAGGTTCTAGCAATGGCAGAACAGTGACACAGCCCGTCCACAAGCACTTTAACCAACATGTTGTCTAAACCTGTTCAGGGGAGGACGAAATCAATCACCCAGCAGCTCTACAATAGTGCCACATTGCTAGCTTCCGTAGAGCAGCACCAGAAGATGACTTTTCAAGGATGTGGTCTTTTGAGGATACAGTTGCAGGATGCTGGCTACATTATTTGTAGGTATAAAAGTTCTGCGATGGTTTCCTTGCCCAGCACGCACAGGAGTGCCTCCTTTCCAAAGAGAAAATATTAACTCTTTTATACAGTCAACAGCATGGTTATAGCCAGCATCCCCCTGATCTGCAATTCTGTGGTCACAACATTCTCCCACTGTAGGACCATTTTTTTCCAAGTTTTGTTTCCTAGCCCTTCAGTTGAAAAGAAAAAAAACAAACCCTCTTCTTACAGATCAACCAGCCTGAAACCATAGCATGGAGTAAGGCACGAATGACTCTCCTCCCCATTGTGGGGTTATTAATATGGCAATTTCAGTGTTAACACTGTTAACTCTTTTACAGTTAATCATTTTATTAGAGCCGCACTCAACCAGCCAAATAGCCACATGTGGCTAGTGACTAGGGTGTTGGACACCACAGTATGAGAGAGTAAGTTAGCTGAATGACTTTTTCATGGTTAAACTTGAAAAACAACAATAGACTAGTAGCACCTTAAAGACTAACAAAACATGTAGATGGCATCATGAGCTCTCGTGGGCACAGCCCACTTCATCAGATGTCAGGAGTGTAGTTATAGAAGCAGAGGTTGCTGGAGAAAGTATTGGGGAAGTGCATTAGAGCTACTGGCTTCTCTGAGTGGTCTGAGGAATAGGGAACTAGGAGGTCCAGTCCCTTTCTCACTCTCCCCTGCCTAAATTTTGAAGTCACTTTCACATCTGCCTGCAAAGGGGTCAGGGAAAAAGCACTGCATAGATGATGCATTTAAAATCTTCAAATGCTTCATCTACTTCCCTCCCTTGTCCAAATGCACCCTATCCTGTTGTTAAAACCTTCATCTTCCATTCCCACTCCACCTCATTTTCTACAGTGTAGTTTCTTCATAGATTGCTAATACAAGATTCTGTACCATGCTAAAAATGGAAAATTTTGGACAGAGACATTCCAAAAATTGAGACTGTTATTAAAGTAACAAATACAGAGTAGTACAGTTACATCATTCCTTTCTATTTTTAATCAAACAAACCCCGGTTTGAATTTAACTGTAGCTGCCACCGATAATATCACCCTATTGAAAATTTCAGCTTTCTTCTTCTGGAGAATATAGGTCCAGTGTATCACACAGCACAACAGTTATAACATTCTAAATAGGCTTTCAGACAAAAAATAACAGAAGTAGAAATAAGAAAAATCCGCACCTCCATTATTTGGGGAGAACACACAAGGGGGCTGCTAGTAAGATTTGTATTTAAATCTGGTTGTTGCAAATGCAGTTCTGCTCTCCACGTTGATGGGCATGTATGTGCCTGTCGATGTCTCAGATTCTTCTGTCTCAAATTTCCAGCTACAAAGCTCTGTGCTGTAAGGAATGGCCTTCCCTGTTCCCAACAGGAAAGCATTAAATCCTTCTGACGCAGCAGAGGCTCTAACTAACTAGCTATTGTTCCTTTTTTTAAACTAGCTCCTTTGCCTTTAAAACAAATTGCTGCAGCGTATATTGGTAGGTTTTAGAGACTGAAACCTACAAATCCAATTAAAAGACACTAAAGCATTTATCAAGAGAGTAAAACAGAAAGGAAGCATCATAAAAACCAGGAGTGGCTTCAGTGAAACATGCTCAGCATTACCAACAGAATACTCTGTACAATCTAATGCACGTGTTCTCAAACTACGAGTCAGGATCCCAAAGTAGGTTGCAACCCCATTTTAATGGCATACCCACAACTTGCTTGGGCCCAGGGCCAAAGCCCCACCACCCAGAGCCAAAGACAAAACCCAAGGGCCTCAGCCCGAGCACCAGGGCTCAGGTTCCAGGCTACATGGGACTTAAGTTCTTGGACTTTGTCTTTGAAACCTTCCACCAGAGTTAGTGGGGCTCAGGGTTCGGCTTTGGCCCTCCCACCCAGTGCAGTGGGGCTCTGGCAGGCTCAGGCTTTCATCTTCCCTCCTGGATGGTGCAGTAATGTTTGTTGTCAAAACACGGTCATGGTGTAATGAAGTTTGAGAACCCCCGATCTAATTAAATACATTCTAGCAACAAAACTATTAAGTCCCACAACACCTTGTGGGGTAGATAAATACTATACTATATTCATTTTACAGTCATGCAAACAGAGTTTTATTCACAACTCTCCCACTGCAAGATTTGAAGTATATCTGAACTCTCTGTGCACGCATTTACCACATGCAGAACAGGGACAATAATGCTGAAGTCCTATGCAAAGAGATCATGAGGCTTTAATTCCAAAATAAACCTTCATCACAAGCCAAGACTATAATACACATTCCTTAAATAAGAAGTTGACTTTCAATATTGATTAGACTTTTGAAGCTTGACATATTTCTGTTTGTGAATGTCAGGAAATTTGGAGTTAAGGTTCCATAGGCAAATGTAATTCTTCCTAAGCCTGTAACATTGTGACCTGGTCTACATTACAAAACTGAACTACATTTGAACATGTTTTTCCACCAACCACATTAGCTGTGTAGGTGCAAAACATTATTTACTATCCTGTTTGTCCTGGTCTCCAGCAACCAGGAAGCCGTGTTGAGCCCTAATTCAGCTAGCATGATTGTTACCAAGAGGATTCAGATGCAGGGTTGGTGTACACTACAAAATTGTAAGTCATTTGTATAATGTAGATAATCTAAGTATTTCAACAACTTTCCAAATCTTTAAAATTCTTAACAAGAAAAGTGTATGCACATGTCAACTCTGTCTAATATGGGAACCAGATAAAGTAAAATGCTATTTAGCTCAGCTTTTGGGGGTCTGTGGCTACTATTTTTAAAGTGGACAAGATTCAGGTCAACATCTTTGGGGTAGGAAAGTCATTAAAAAGATGGAAAAATATAGGGACACGTGTACAGGTGTGAAAAGAGTGAAATACCTGCAAAGTCCTGTCTAACCTAAGGATGGGTGAATGGAAGACATGTTTGCAGATTGTCAGACATGGTAAGTGTTGTGATTTCTTTAGTATAGCAAGAAAATGGGTTGGGGATGAGCAGGTCTTTGAAATGTGTGCTGAGAAGTTGTAGATGGTTCAAAAGGAATGAGAATTGGAGGTTATGTAAAGGGTGGGGTGCAACAGGGGGGAGTAGGTGGCATGTTGGAAATATAGGAGAGGTACATTGTGTGGGTGTCAGGATAATTCAGGGATGTAAGTGTAGGGTGACCAATGAAAGATTTTAAGTTGTTTGCTGATTTGCGCCCCCGGGATCTCCTAACTTCTTCAAAATAGTCTCAAGAGGCACCTTCTGATTAATAAAAAAAAATGATAATATTTCTTAGACCTGCAGAAGATTGGCAGAGGATTCTGCATCTACATGCCTCTTCTGGGCAGAGGGTTGGTGTTGACATGTATATCACCTTATCCCTACATTACTGGGAGGGCAAATATAGAGCAGTAGTGTCTGAGGGGACATGACTGAGACAAGACATGCAAGGGAAGGGAAGCAAGGGAGGAACAGAGAAAACGGTGGCAGTAAGGGTAGCAGCTTCCAGCCTCTGAGCAAAGAACACGGAGTTAATGGTGAATTGTTGCCCTACTTCTCTGGACACCAGCAGGAATTCAGTTGCTCTCCCCGTCAATGTTTTCTCACCCCAGGTCAGATTTGAGTTGTCAGGGCAAATGCCAGTGGATTTTTTTTTAACTACTTCACCAAGCACATACTTGTATCAATGCTTGCTAAAAAATGAATAACTGATTGTGGGGAACGGAAGAGGATTTGCTGCTAAAGTTCTGTTTACACAGCAGCCAGGAAGATGATTCCCAGCACACGTGAACGGACATGCTAGTTCTGCTCAAGCTAGTATGTTAAAATAGTAGCATAACTATGGTGGGAAAGGCATTGGCTCAGACTAACTGTCCTAGTACATACAGTACTCAGGAAGTTGGGAGGGTTTGTGCTAGGCCAGCTAGCCCAAGCCATCACCCCTGCTCCCTTATGCTGTGTAGATATACTCTTAATGTATCTGTGTGTTCGTGTGTGTATTTGCAGCCATGAGTTTAATAAAATATTTACATAGATCTACACTAGTATGTGTGTTTATACATACATACAGTAGGTATCTGTGCATGTTTGCACAAATGCCTAAATGTGCATGTTTACAGGAATGCAAGTGCACGTACATATGTATATAATCAGTGATACAGCATAAGTGTATCTTTGCATGTGCATGCTTGAATGTTCATCAATACCTCACCGATATACATCTTTACATACGTGCAAATCAAGCAGGTATTTCAAAATATACAACTGTTGAAAAGCTAGTGTTTTGATCAGTTGTGTGCATATTCCATCCAAATGATTACTTGCCTGGGGGATTCTCTTCCAGAACATTTCAGTTTCCTCTTACCTGTCAGATCTAGGCCTCAAGGCTAGCAGGTAGAAAAATATCCTTGGAAGAAATCCAAAGTAGCTTTCTGTCAACACCAGAAACCTTTGAGCACTTTGTGTTATCCCCTCAGCGTGAGGCACACAGTGCATGGAACTTAGCTAAATCACAATACAGATATTACCCTGTAAAGTCATAAACATTCTGAACAAAAGCTTGGCGGACATGTAGCTCGCCTAAGGATGCCTCGTTTGTGAGAAAGCCAAGGACACCAGAGTTCAAGTCTGAGCTGCTCTGTTCTGCGCCTGAGGCTACACATGTAGTAAATGACCTGCAGTCAATCCCTGGCTGAAGTTGGTATCTTCATGCCTAGTAAATAGTTAATCCATGGGGCAGGCCCTGAGCAGTCAGAAGCTATCTTCCTAGGTGAAAGGGAACGTGCTAACATGGGAGAGGAGGGTGGAGAACAGAACTGAGTGATAAAGAAGAGAGAAGAATTTCTGCATCTGCTGACACAGCAACATATTTGACAAGGTTCAACAATTCAAATAATCCATATGCTATAACTAGCCCAAACAAGAAATACATGGTGGTATGATAGTTATGACTGTGAGTATTTTTACAGGAGCAGAGGGCAGCAAGACTAACTGCACAAGACCATTAATATTAGCACAATTTCTATTGCCCTAGCTCTTAAAGGTCCCATTAGGATAGGTCCTATACAAACATTTAGAAAGCGACAGTCTGTGCTTGCTGAATTCCAAGAGGTAAAGTGTTCCCTGGGTAAATAGAGAGTTCAGCATAAATAATAAATATTTTGTGCTTCTGTGGCACCTTGCTTTAAGGGGCTCAAAGTGTTCTACAAATATTAATTAACCTCGCAGCCACACTGCACAGTAGATAAATTATGCCCATTTTACAGAGATTAAGGCTGTGTCTACACCATTTATCTATTTTTACACATATCCCAATAGTTCAGTTCAACCTAGTATGGTGGATGGGGAGGGGGAGGGAAGGGGACGGGAGGGAGAAGCACAAGTGTCTATTTGCCCAGGGCGCACACGGCTTCTTTATAAGCAGTAAGACCAGTTAAGAATATGGCTGCAAATTGCATGTCTGCTATTTCTACTTTCTCACTTACACAGCATATTTCATCAGCAGTCTCAAAAATACTTTACAAAGTTAATCAATCCTCTAGATCGTCCTGCGAAGCAAATATTTATACTTACTTACAGGTGAATGAATTACTTATAGAGTGCAAATTCTTCAGGGCAAGTGGTGAGTCTTCCTTTTTTTTTTTTTTTTTTTTTTTGGTAGAGCACCTACTATAGTGTGGTCCTGCATGGAGCCTGGACACTATCCTAGCAGAAAGACAAACACATTCCCATGATTTTCTCAAGAAGTCAATGGCACCATGAGGAACAAAACCCAGGTATCCCAATTCCCTGTTTTAGCCACTGGGCCACACCACATTCAATAACATCAGAATTGCTTTACAGCTGTGGGGACAATAAGACTCTTAAGGATTTTCCACTCCCCCCTCAAAGAGATTCCAGCAGATCGCAATATTTAAGCGCGAGAAACATTCACAAGGAGGAATATTCAAAATGGAAATCTCTCCATTCATATACAATAATTTCCAATATTTCAAGATTAATTTTCTAACTAGACAGAATTGAGAGTATCATACAGCCCTTTAAAAATAGCCAGCATTTCAATGGAGGCTGAATAATTAAATATGTCGCAGCTAATTAGAAAACACACAGCTGAGTTTCCTTAAGAAAAGGATTTTACATCATTTGAACTCAAGTGAAATTGCAGAAGCAAGCTAGAGAGGGAGAATTCTAGACCCAGGGGAACTTCACCAGCCCAAGATCTCCAGAAGGAAGTCAAGTTAACATATTACAACTGCACAACAAGCTCCCACTGACTGATAATGCCCTGTTGTGAGAGGAGAATGCTGTTTCTACTTACTTGCAAGCATTTTCAAATTAATGCTTTTGCTGTTGTCGTGTTCCCCACACAGTTTAAATGTTGGAAATATTTACCACTATCAATAATATCCAGAGCTATTTAGGCTCTAAACTCATACATAAAAAGCAGAGAGCCTCTCCTTAATGTCTAGCCTTAAATTGCCTATCAAGTTGTTAGTGGCATGCAAATTATACTGAGGAAGGGCAATAGTTTTTTACTTTTAGATGAAGCTTTTAAGCCCAAAATAGTTTACAAGTGATCTGTATGGAAGAATCACTTCCCCCACCACTAAAGTCAAACTAGAAAACACAGGCAGTTCATCCCAGCCATTGTTACAAGCAGCTCAGTGAATAGCTTTAGAGCAGCACAATTTTAATTTGAAGGGAGAAAGCAATTCATTAGACTACCTATACACTTGTAATTCTCTCTGTAAGGGGAATGTACAAATTAATATTATTTACTTACATTTCATTGCAATATTAGTTCACTATATATTTTTCAAAGGAACTTAACTAAGTGCCCCTTCCTGGCTTTGTTCTTCTTACTCTTTCTTTTCCCCCCTAAATTATTTTCCTTCCCTTTTATGATAGATACTGGAATCATTTTCTCTCAGCTTTTAGAGTTCACTTTCTCATCAGACTAGCTTTTCAGCCATGATAAAATTGTTTTCTCCCTCTCTCTCTCTCTTCCCAAGTTCTATTTGCTCCATCTTTCCCCTATGTTTTTTTAATCTTTTCTCTTCCTTCTATTTCATTGTGATCATTCCTTCTTTTTACAGTATTCTAAACCATTTTTTCTTCTTTCTGCACACTTTTGCATTGTGGCCTCTTAATTCCTGTCTACTGATATGCCACACAGCTGCCCATGCTTATCCACTGACACACCTGCACCTCAGATCCACTCATACTCATTACAACTGCTTGCTTTATCCACTACACACTAGGAGGAGTAGACAGTTTAAGAGGACTCTGCTTTTAGAGCCTAAATGGAAGCAGAACTCTTGCTGTTGAGGAGGATGCCTCCCAGGATGCAGCACCAACACAAGTGGTAGCACAACTTAAGTATTAGAATTCTGAATTATCTACAGCTAGGAGGCAATGCGGTTTGATCACTGGGCACTGGCCTGGGACTTAGAAGAGCTGGGTCCTATTCAGGGTCACCAACTGCTGAAAATGTTTCTTATGGACAGTATAGAAAAATATTACGGACAACCAAACTTGTTTTTTACGAGCATGTTCTTACGTAAAGTAAAGATGGCTCAAAAGGACAAATGTGAACAGTATTAAATGTTTTTATTCCTGCATCCAAACAGCAATGTTATGCTAGTTTAACCTGCTTACAGCCACATCAGCATCCTCCAGTTTATGATCACACACTGCAGCAGCCACACTGTCAACCATTGCTTTAGTAATTTTTCAGGTCTATTTTTGACAGTCAATAATCCTTTCAGCATAGGAGTGGACAGTTTATTTCTTATATTTAAGTGGCTGCCCTGCTGTGATTTACTGGCAATGAGTCTGTGAGAGGTTGCTTCATCTGGACAGCTATCTCCAGTGTCTCCCACACCACACCACCTGCAGGGAGCCTGGCAGGGGTTTGTGCTGCACGCACGCCCATCAAAAGTTGCTGTTGTGCTGACACTAGTGATGCCAAAAAAGAGTTCAAAGCCAGAGGCAGAGAAGAGCAGCCAGCAACAGGTGGGAGGGAGCCCCCTGCCAGGAGAATTCCCATCTTGGCCCCTCTTCTGGGAACTCCAGACTCTCTGGACTTGCCCTGCAACTCAGAGCTTACTCCAAGGCTACCCTGAAAAGCTTGTTTTTTTTATTGATATGTAATTTTTTTTTACAGATTTTATAGACCGCTCCAATTTTAGCCCTTTTTAATGAACTGTCTGTGAATTTACTGACGGTTGGCAACCCTGGTTCTATTCCTAGTTCTTCTGGTGACTTTGGATAAGTCTTTGCCTCAATTTCACACACACAAACGCATAAAATGGGAAGGTAAAATTATAGTTCCATTTCTTTGTAAAGCAGTGTTATGACTGAGACACACTAAATAAGGGTTACATTTTTTACACGTGGGCAGGGATAGTTTGGAGGGAACTTCCTCGCTGGATACTTGATCTGTGTTTTTTCCCCATAGCACTGCTTTACAAAGATGTGGAACTATAATTTCACTATAATGTCATTAGCCTGGAGGAATTCCTTGTGTTGCATTTAAAATGGGAAAAGGCAGCAGACCCCATCACTACTAGTAATAAGGTATTCCCTTGAAGCTACAACTGCGATTAGGGCCCCTTATGCTGGGCACTGTACAAGCTGTGAGAGACAGTTGCACAAAGCTCACTGTCTAAATAGGAAGACAAGTATGAGAGAAAGGAGGCATTATCCCCATTTTACACATAAAGCACTGAGGCAACAGATAGATTAAGTGACTTGGTCACACATAGTCCCTGGTAGACCCAGGAAGCTTTTGGCTCCCAGGCCATTTTCTCCAATAAAGCCCTTCAGGCCACTGAACGGGGTTGGGGAGGAGACAAACAGGGCAGTTGCCCTGGGGCTGGCAATTCAAAAGGGCCCCAGGCTCCTAGCCACCACCTCTGCCACAATGCAGCCAGAGCCCTAAGCCCTTTCAATCATTGCAGGAATACCACATGGCCATGCTCTGGGCAGCTCTCAGGGCACCAGTCCCGTCCCTTCCGCCTGAGGCCCTGACCTTTCCAGGAGCATAGAGCCACCACCTCCCTCGCACAAGGGCCCAGCAAAGCTGTTGGCCCCCCTGAAGCCCATGACTCTTACCAGGAGTTTTGCAGCTGGCTAGAGCTGCCAAATGAGAGAGATGGGCACCCAGCTCTGCTGCTGCTGCAACAGTTCTTGTCTGGCAGTGTTCTAATTTCAGAGTTTGTTCAACCTTCTTCTCTCTATTACCTATATCCCTTGGGGACTGAAGCTGGCTGGGGTGCTAGCAGTTGTCCCTAATTTCCTCCTGCCCCCCTATCTCACAGCAATTTAGAGAACTGAGCCTAGGTGATTAAGAGATGTGCAAGTGGGGCTGCAGGAATGGTAAGACTAAGGTGCAATAACCGCTAACCACTCGGCAGCACTATTCATATTTCTGTTGTAGTGCACGTGGAAGAGAGTGGCAACTATCCTGTTACCCATTCCATAGACAGCCCCACATGCCAGGGCCTGGTTGGACAATCCAGATTGCAGAAACACAATTAGTTCTGAAGTGCAGGGTTGCTATCAGTGGACAAGAAAATTTTGGGGCAAAGGCACTGAGGGGAAACATATCCTTTACGCAAAGGACATGCAGAACAAGAAAGACTGTAAGAGTTGCACCTCTTGTCTGAAAGAACAATAGTAAAATGCATGGCACTTGAATAATCTATTTTGGAAGGACTAAGATTCCTGGTCCAACATCTAAGAAATACAGGTATTTTAAACATGACATGTAGACTACTAAGCCATCACTTCTAGCAAACAGACCTGTGGCTTCAGTACCTAAAAAGAACAAGAGAGAAAGTGGGCAAACTTGCCAGTTACTTCGTTGCAGCTGAGAGAGATAAAATCAGATAAAACGTCTTGGAAAAGATGTTACAGCAAGATAGGTTCATATCTGAAACTTGTTTAAGAGAATTATAAAAGTAGAATTTTGTCAAGCCTGAAAATCTTGTTCCTCAGTACTGAACCACAGTGACAACGAATACGTTAGTAATGTTGGGTCTGGATGCAGATTAGTAAAGTAACAACTGAGGTTACTGGAACTGAGAGATTAATTTAGCTGTCTGAACAGACTGGCAACAGAGAATTCCAGTTCTGTCGAGTTCAATGTAGCCAACTCTCCTGATTTTATCGTGAGTCCCGTGATATTTGATGGTTTATTAAAGCCACAACTCCTGGAGACAAATGATTATGTGAGACTCTCCACTTTCATTAAAAAGTTAAGTAAGATTCTAGCTCTCATGACTGCAGAAAAAAAGCTTGAAGATGTGACCTAAATGAACTCCACAGACTTAAAACCAGAAGGCAAATAAAGAATCCATTTATTTATTTTTAAAACCGTATAATTTTAAGAGAATTTCAAGATTTTTCTGGGGCCTGACTCATGATTTTGGAATGATTGGGGTTGATAATAATCAAGCATTCATCATCAGAACTTCCGATCATACCCCTAAATGGTTAAGGAAGCTGTTGTCTTAAATTAATCGTTCAAAGCCCTCTTACAATCCCATAAAACAGAGGGGTTAGAAGGAAACATAGCGTTTCCAGGAAAATAGTACATGACTTGCACGAAATGGAGGGGGGGAGGATTTACATTCTGGATTAGCAAATCTTGTCTGGCAAGGAACAGAAAGTGCACACTGCCAAAAATGATGCTGCGTGCTAATTATACTAGAATGGTGACTGCCCAAACTGTGTGGCTGTCCATGACAGTCTACTATCACTTACACACCCAAAGCAGGTTACCCTGCACCAGATTATGCATGTCTTGTTTTTTTCACTATATTTGGTGAAATGTGGCTGTGCTCATATACAGGCAAAACACCAGTGATTTCCCACTAACTTTTAAGGATCAGATGGGATCAGGTCCTATACCAAGAAGCCTTTGAATGTTATCTGTTCTTTCCTGCTCTTATATTAGCTGTGGAGAGTTTTATTTTGTTTTTTGTTTTTTTTTTAGTTTGGACCCATTTTTGTGTCCCCCTCCAATAGCACAAGAACGGACATTTATTTGAAGCAGGTTCGGAGATATTTATGTCTATGTTTATTTTTAAAGGCAGTTAAAGTCAAATGGGCTTGTGAAAACTCATTTTTCTTTTCATATATATTCAATAAGAATTTTTGCTTTTAATAAACAAGCTTCAAAAGTGATCTGGAGTGTGATATCGTTCAACTTTCAGTGAAAGATCAAACTTTACTAGCCCTCATCAGTCTTCATTGGACTTTGAAGGATCACTTTCTCACTGATACCTATCTGCTGAGCTCTATATGGGTATGTCTACACTGCATGGCTACACAAGCTGTCCATGATTTTGAAATATTTTTCAAAATAATGGACATGCTATTTTGCCATCCCAGTAAACCTTGTTGCACAAGGGATAAGTGATGGCTTGAAATAGCACGTTATTTCAAAAATTGGTGCTGTGTAGATACACCAAATTTCAAAATAAGCTATTTCAGAATAGATTTGAAATAAAATACATCATTTGCATAGAGTAAATTGCGTATCTTACTTTGAGTTTAGGATGCCGTGTAGATGCACTCTATGTTTGTTTACAAATCAATTTGAAAATTCAATATCTAAAATACTAAGTGAAAATTGAGCCAAATCATGACTCTAATGTGAGTGTTGTGCACTCCCTCCTGCATTGGGAAAGGAAATTGGATAAGTGATGAAAATGATGGGTCTGCTTAATCTACTTTTCAATGCCTTTGTCAGGCACCTGCTTAACTTTATTCTTGTGAGTAACCCCGGTAAAACATGCACAAATCTCTGCTGGACTCAGGCTTAAAAAAATTCCACGGGGACATCCACATTTTGGGAATCATAATGATCAGAAAATATCCATTACCAAATAGTGGTGAGAATATGACCAGGAACTGGGGGTGAAAGCTGAAAGAAAAATAAGCGTATAAGGTCAAATTTATTCCTGAGGCATAGTTCTTGAATTCAATGGCTGTAGAGCACAGATGATTTCATTCCATATCAGGGGACAAGCACTTATAGATTTGGATATGTAGACGCAAGTTAAATAAAATGCAGAAGAAAGGTGGATTGAAAGATTAGCAATCATTCTTATCCACCTTGTGGAAACTATGTAACTAAGAAAAGATGCCACCAAAAAAGATCAAAGACAAAAAATTATATAAACATACTCTATACTTCAATAGCACCTTTCATCTGAAGCTCTTAAATGTTTTATACACACACACTTTTTTATTGAGTCAAGCCTTACAATTTCACTATAAGGTCAGCATTATTATCTACATCTTACATACAGTCAAATTGAGGCTCACTAAGGGTACATCTACACAGTAGCATGTAGCTTGGAATAAGGTGTGCAATTTGAGCTAAGCAAATTGCATAGCTTATTTCAAGTCAGCCTATTTTGAAATTTGGCACTGTCTAAATAGCACTAATTTTGAAAAAGAGCACTATTCCGATGAGTCCCTTAATCCTAGTACAATGAGGTTTACGGGATGTCGGAATAACAAGCCCATTATTTCAAATATATTTTGAAATAACAGGTTTGCTGTTAAGATGTGTAGAACACTATTTTGGGATAATGGACGTTATCCTGAAATAGTGCAGCTGTACAGATGTACCCAGAGAGAAAATAAGGTCCAATCCTACAATGCACAGAGCTCCTGTGGGATTCCACATGGATGCAAGGGTCTGTCCACAAAGATCTGATTGCAGGATCGGGACCCTTAGGGTATGTCTAGACTACATGGCTCCGTCGACGGAGCCATGTAAACTAGTTTACCTGACATAGTCAATGAAGCGGGGATTTAAATAATCCACGCTTCATTAAAATAAAAATGGCCACCGTGCTGTCCCGATAATCAGCTGATCTGGCACAGCGCTGCAGTCTAGACGCGTATCGGTCGACAAGGGAAGCCTTTGTTGACCACTCCCTTATGCCTCGTGAAACGAGGTTTACAGGAGCGGTCGACAAAGGCTTCCCTTGTCAACCGATCCACGTCTAGACTGCTGCGATGTGCCGGATCAGCTGATTGTCGGCACAGCGTGGTGGCCATTTTTATTTTAATGAAGCGGAGATTATTTAAATCCCCGCTTCATTGACTATGTCGGGTAAACTAGTTTACATGGCTCCGTCGACGGAGCCATGTAGTCTAGACATATCCTTAGTGATTTGTTTGAGGCCACACATTTCATATTTACAAAAAATTCTGAGTTATTTAATATGTAAATATGATTGGTGTTTAATTACTGTATAATGCATGATAAATATTAGTGTTTATACAAAATATGTGATTTATTAAAAATAATATAAAACAAAAATTAAAAAATCATTTTTATGCCATGCAGTATTACTACTGTTTAAGCATTTTCAGTGAATTGTGTGTTAGTGAAAGATACCTGCCTGATAACATCGGTGACGAAAACCCTGTAGTCATAGAACCTCTAATTTGGTTTTGATGATTATAACTCAAAAATAGCTGGCTGATTTGTACATCTTTGGGTTCCTGTGTTGAAATCATATACTGCAGATTTCAGCTCACAGCAAATATTTTCAGCTGAATTTTAAAACCCTGAAAAGAGGACTTAGATATGATGCATACATTTATTGCTGTACAAATGCTACATTTTTGGATTGACGATTGGTACTACTAATCAAAACAAAAATAAAATCCAAAATGAAAATCTTTGGTATAAAAATATTTTCTCTCTCTCCAATGCTACCTATTTTATGATTTTCAGTTGCTGCCTATCACTTTATTATCTGAGCAACTTCCATGTAAAATCAATAGCAAAGTCCTCTGAGGATTGTCTGTAAAAATACCTCTCTCCAAGATGTGTGTATGCACAGTGCTAATACCATGCCTTTTGTAATCCCAACGTACTGTCCAATCCACATATGCCAGTTTCAACAGGTCTCCACACTAGGGTCGGCAAAGTGTCCGGTATTGAACCAGACAGTTCGGTATTTTCGCCTTCTGTCTGGTAAAAAAATTCAGAAAACACTGGAAACCTAAAATGTCCGGTATTTTCTGATTTTTTCCCGGCCAGGAGGCGAAAATCCCAGGTGCTTACTGGGTTCCTCAGGGGAGCAGTCCGGCCTGGCACAGGGAGACAAGATGGCGAGTGGCTACCAGCAGCCTGTTAGGGCCAAAAAGCCTCAAAAGCATTTCTTAAAAGGGCTGCACTATTTTTTTTTAATTTTTTAATTTTAATTTTTTTTTTTTTTTTTTTTGCTTAACAACTCTCGGGGTCCTTTTTTTTTCTCAACAACCTTGGTCTCCCCCCTTTTTTTTTTCTCAACAGAATTTTTTCCCCGGTGTTTTTTTTTTTTTGTGGGGGAGGGTGTTCAGTATTTTTGGTTAAACCATCTGGCAACCCTACTCTACACTCGGGTGCCTAGGGGTACATCCATTGTATGACTGAGGTTTTAAAAATAAGGTTCAATCTATGCTGAAAAAATAAGCACATCAAAGAAAAAAATAAAATAATTCTGTGAACTATATACTTAATTAATTTAGCTTTCTGCTCGTGGAATGCCTGTAGACGATCTGAATTTCCTCAAATATTTTTTAAGAATGTTATTTTAACTATATGGTTTCATTGATCACAAACATCTTATTGACAATCTTCAGTATATAATAGTCAAGTTGTGTCATTTAATTGGGATTAATCATCTAAGTCAAACACTTTTTTTTTCTGTTCCATGACTGGATTGGTGGGCCAGTGCTTGTGACATGAATAATGTTTGCCCAAGTGAATTTAAAGTTTGGTTGCTGCATTTATACAAATAAAACTCCATCACTCTAATGTTGATTGGAAGTATAAAAGGAGCGCATATATGGCTAGAACACATTCATTACAAAATTCGAATGACTATCCGCTCCTGGACCCCTTAAACTCCATTCATCTAAAGAAGTGGGTTGTGCCCATGAAAGCTCATGATATCATCTACATTTTTTGTAAGTCTCTAAGGTGCGAGGACTATTCGGTTTTTTTAAGTTTATCCATTTTTAAACATCTGTGTTATTCACCCAGTTGTATATTTGCGTAAAAAACCCCACAACATTCTACCCTGAAGTTACCAAAGCACTATGGCCTAAAATACCATTAATGCAGTGTTTGAATCCAGTCCCTAGACCAATGTAGGGTCATTTAAAAAAAAATGAAGTGGTTTTGTCTGTGAGTTTTCACCCCTCACATTTTGGAGACAAACACAGAATGAATACAGTGGCAATAGATTTTGCTCTGGTTATGTTGGCGTAAGACACTGTCTTGCTACTAAATTCTTAGCCTCTCATCAGCAGTAGCTTTTTGGGTCTCTCTCTAAAATGCAGATCATGTTACTGAATGCAGCCATTTTCCATCTCTCATTTAAGAACAGTATCTTAATGGACAGGCTCCAGAGATTTATTTGTACTGGAAGAAGAGATGGACATCCCCTCTCCCTTTAAACTATCTGTTCCCTGGATCTAAAAGATCAATAGTTTTCCAGTCAAATAATTCATTTTCAATTATGCCAAGCCTTAGGGTACGTCTAGACACAAGAGGTATCCCATAATAGCTACCCCACATCTTTTAAATGTGCCTGTTATTTCAATTTTTTTTAAATAACAGGCGCGTTATTCCGGCATCATTGTACCCTATAACCCTCATTCCATGAGGGTTAAGGGATGCCTTGAAACAGTGCATTATTTTGAAATTTGGCGATGTGTAGACGTGCCAAATTTCGAAATAAGCTAATTCAAAATACAATCAAAATAAGATACACAATTTGCATAGCGCAAATTGCACATCTTATTTCGAGTTTAGGGTGCCGTGTAGACACACCCTTCATGTTCAAAAATTATGGTCAGGTCCACTAAAATCATGAGATTTTAAAAAAATAATAATAAATTCAGGGAAGAAATTTGTTTTCTGATTTTGAGCCTTTCTGGTTCACATTGTCTAGCTTTGAACTGCAATCATAAAGATTGAACACTTTTATTTTAATGGAAGCTGAGATTCACACCTAATCCCATGATTCCAGGAGTTGGGGCTTTAAGAAAATCACCAAAATTGCAAGACTTTATAAAAAACCATGGGAGTTGGCAACACTGGTATCCCTTACGTATTCCCATTCTGTTCTACTTTGCTTTGTATTATACCACTTGCTTGGTAATATTACAGTTCCTTCTTCCACTGCTTCTGTTCAGTTCTAAATTTTAATATGGTAATACAGGTTGAAACATCTTTCTGTTTCCAGGACCAGAAAGACCCGGTAGAGAGCTAGCACCTGGGAGCCCTGTAGGCTGTCAGGGCAGCGGAAGCCCGATACACTGCAGCAGGGCTTCCCAGCAGGGCAGTAGGAGCCCCATGCACGGTAATGGGGATGCCCCGTAGGGCAGCAGGAGCTCAGTGCACGCAGAGGTGGCAGGGCTGCCTGGTAAGGCAGCGGGGGCCCCTGGCCAGGAGGCCAGGCTGGAGGGGGCTGGTGGCAGGGGGGCCAGAAATGACCTCCCATGGTCCAGAAAAATCCCTCATCCAGGACCGGTCAGGTCCTGAGGGTGCTGGACCAGGGAGGTCCAATCTGTATTTGTGCTTCCAAAGAGCATAATGTTATCTGAGTGGCTTCTCCTTCACTTAGAAATTCCCCACATCAGCCAGTACTATTTTCTTCAGAAAGTGTCAGGCTTAAGTTGGGAGATATGCAAGTAATACTTCACTGACATTATATCAAAATAACGTGTAGGCTGTGTGTTGGATACAATAATATTTGAATTGGCTCAGTAATCTGCTTTCAGCTATGTCGCAGCAGAAAGTGAGTGTGTCCCAGTTTTTTTTATTTTGTCTTTTTTCCTTTGGTTTAGGACTCTTTTACTCTCCAAGTTGACTGTGGTAATTTCCAATTCAGAAGAAAGACTGACACAATCTTATAAAGGAAGACCACAGAGAGCTTTCAAACTGTAGTGGTTTGCTGCTAGCAATTTTGATTTTTAAAAAATATTTAAAACATGTATTTTTTTAAATTAAAATTCAGTTTCTGCTCTCTTGAACAGAATTTGTACACACACCAAAGTGTGCACATTTTTAAGGGTTGGAGAAAGAGCATGCCTATGTATGGTCTTTCTTCTCTGTTTTTAATAACTGAATTATCAAAGGAGGAAGCAAATGGTGCACCACCAACACTTCCATATACCCATTGCAAATAGTCAAGTGGACACATACTAGTTGCACACAGCTAACCAATTACACGCTCATTTTCTTCCCAGTTTTTGGCAAGTATTTGCACATACATACTGAGAAACTGCGAATTCAACTACAGTTGAGTCTAGCACCCTCGGGACCTGAACAGTGCCAAACCAGAGAATTTGCGAAACCCCGGGAAATCAATATTGTCTAATAGCATTACCAGCACTTCCACTGCTTACTAGGCTCTTAGAATACATTTAGGGGTAAATCAGAGCTAAATAACAGCACAGAACATTGACAGCAAGGACTGATGTCAGTAAACAAATTTTATGGGACATGGGAAACTTGGCCACACTCATAATAAGTGGACATCCAGCTAAGTAAAATCATACTGGATCACAGGTGTTGCTGGACCAGAAAGTGCCACACTAGAAAGGTTCAACCTGTCCTCATGCATGCAGTTATCTGGTGTGTACATGTGAATACTAGTCGCCTGTGTATGGCAATGAGGGGTTTTACATAGCGTAGCTTTTACCACCATCTTTGAAAAAATTGATCCTAAAGCTCATTCCTAAAGGATACAAATTACACATACTTTTAAAAATAATAGAAATAAATTTAGTTAACAGATCTACAGTCAAAACGGTCCAAGATTCAGTAAGCACAGACAGTATTTCCTGAGCAATAAAATAAAAGGAGTAACAATAACATTTTAATGTAGGTTTTAAGACACATGACACTGAAATCTTTTCAACACACGCAGGCCTGCTATTTTCTCAGTTTTATTTAAAATGCTGTCTTCTGCCCAGGGCTATCTTTAAGATTTATGGAGCGCTTTGCATTATTATTAAACTGGTACCCCATGCAATGGCAGCCGGGGTGGGGAGTGGGGCTTTTTTAGAAATATGATTTTATAATCTCCAGCAACACACTAATTAAATGTTTTTAAAACAAATTTTAAACTACAGTCCTGTAGACTAATACAGTAAAAACAGAAATCGATTATATCTGGGATTGACAAATGATTGATAAATTGTTTCTTTACCACTTGACTGACTTTTTTGTGGGTTCAATGTTCTACTATTAGGTCTGGCAAGCTTTTACAACTTTTAAGTTAACTAGATCCTCTCCAGAGGAAGAAGAGCCACAGAACGGACATAGGAAGAGGCAGATGGCTGGACATTAAGAACCCCGTGGTGGCCTAAGTTTTCGGATGCTCTATGCAAGTCCGTATTCTGCGTATGGGTACGGACAGCTCATCTTCTGCCCATATCATCCTAAATAAGCAAATGTATCATATGTGTTATTTAACAGGTTCCCATCTGTTCCATCACAGACACATTTTAAAGTTCTAGATTCATTACAAACTTTCAAGTGTGGTGTAGGGTTTTCTGTGGTGGCCAGGTGAGGTGTTTTCTTTTTATAGTACTTGGATATAGCTTTATAATGGTAGGGATTTAAAAATTCTTACTGGTGTAAACATGGAGTTAATTATAATTTAATTGTTTATTGGGGAGTAATTTTATATTTAAAACTTTGTTTGATACTTTTTATTTCAAAATCATAATTTAACTGTATTCATGGATTCCAGGAAGAACAGGGATCTAAACTGCATGTTGTATGAATTTGCATCTGTTATTAGCAAAGTATCCAATTTCATCATTTGAGCCAAAACTTGACCCATTATCCACATAGTCCAATAGTATACCAGGGACAGATGTATGCTAGGAAAGGCATACATATATTTTCAAATGTCTCCTTCCATTTTAAATACACTGCGGTGAATCATTAATCTGTTACCTCTCTTGTTAAGGATTGGAGTGTGCTTACTAGGGGTAACATACAAAGATTTCTAAAGAAACTAAATTTAGCACTATGGGAGCTTAATAAATAGCCTGTTGTAAAGAAGGGATGTATTTGCATGCATTTTGTCTGATGCACAAATGTCCCATTTCTGAATATTTATCTTTAATTATTAATGAATCATTGTGCATAGAAAAAAGCACAAATACTATTAAATTAAGTCCCTGGTAGATTTTTGTGTTAGCACTAAGAAGACAGAATGAACAGTTTAGACAGTATGGAGGGTGGCATCTAAAAATACTCTGTTTTTATTTGAGTATCCGGGATATATTTGTAAACAAATTTTCTTTTTTAAAAAATGTAATCTTCTAAATAAATTGTTTTAAGGAAGGAAGGGAGGAATGGACAAATGAACCTTTACAAGAGAACACTGCCCATTTCTTCCTATTACCCATGTGGTGATTAGCTAAATGCTCCTGAATCACACTCAACCCTAAGAAATTGCATAGGGCAGCTAACTGTTGACTCAACAGTGTGAGTGATGTTTCTCAATGGCAGATTGATTGTAGCTTCCCTACAGCCAACAGAAATAATTCAGTGCTGAGTTCAATTCAGTAGGTGATTTTTGAGGAAAATTTGAGAGAAACCCCGTTTTAGGACTCTGTTGCACGTCTTTCGTAGGTCTCTTGTATTAAACTGATCACCCTTACAGGGAAAAAAGGCAGTATTCCCCCAAACACTACCATATTGCTATTGAAAACTGCAGTGGTTTGGATCATTGCTGCAGCATATGGCAGGGCTTTTGTTTTGTCCTTTTTGGGAGGGGAACTGAAGAGTTCTGCTGTACAGACAGAAGAAATGTCTTTTAACAGAATTTCTCTTAACAGCAGAGAAGGCATGATAAACAAAATCACTCTGCTCAGAGACTTGGAACATTTATTTTCATTTATGAACTCCTTCTACTGAAATATTTATAGGAGGGCCTGAACCAGATCTCCAGATTCAACCCTGCTGAACTTTGGAAGGGAGAAGCATTCCAAAATTCAAATGTGGATTTGAATTTCTCCCGCAGCTCCTCTAGCTTTATTGATCAAGCCCCAGTTCATAACATCCTCAAATTTATAGACCGGGGGCTGATGGCTAAATCAGAGTACTACAGCTTCAGATAGAATTACTCCTCCAAAATTGTTTCTGGTACTTTATGTATTTGGCTCAACCTGGTGAGAGCAAAAGGAAAGTGCATGATTGCCAGCATTTTTTGCTGGACTAACTACAAAACAAGCAGACTCCAATAGCAAAATTGACTGAAAATTCTGAGCGCCATAGTATGAATGCATTGTAAAGTGCCATCTGCAATTCCACTTAATAACAGTCTGCTTAGAGCAAACATGGTCTATGAAAAATAAAAAATATACTTTGTTTGAAGAGCGTTCCTATTTACTCCAAAAATGGAAGGTTCTGGACTCAAGGGTCAAGTTTTGACCCCGAAAATTCATCTGACAACATGTTTGGACTAAATTAATAATGAAGAATTTTCATCTTTGGTAATGCATCTATAAATCATTTGAATAATTCCATGGAAACTGTACTATCATTCTTTTACTCTACATTTAATCTGAAATGTAAAAAAGGTCTTTATAATATTTCAAACACCAGACAAAAAGTCTTTCCTCAAATAGACAACCATCTCCATTTAAATCAACGGAAACTGTACATAGGGCAAAAATTGGCCTCGGGTGTGTTGTAGCTAAATAGACTCTTCCTGTGACAGTGGTTATCCCCAAGATATTTGAACAGAGAGATCTTAATAAGATTGGTACTTTAGTAGTTTGCAGATTTGATTAAATTGCTCTATTTTTTTCAGTTTGGCCTTTCTGCTAAAGAAGATAAAGGGCAAATAAGTGCAAGAGCCTGAAGCATGCTAAATACTGATGTTTTATAAAAGAATGAAAGAAGTGACACAAATGATGATGATAAGTAGTTTCTAAATCTTTATGTGCCTATAAATACAATCACCTTTCGTTGAGATATCCTAGGCCTTTGTGCATTTTGAAAACATTCTAAGAGCACAAAAAGAAACGCTTTTCCTACTTTTGGTTCAAATCTTATACTTGTGCATGAACACACAGCGCAACGTATGTAAAAACACATTAATATCCCAAAATGGACATGTACTTGTCACATATTAATATAAATGTAGTGATGAGTACTTACTGTGGATAATGCAAATCTAGTTAAAAATCCTGTTGAAATACACAGTACACAGGTTAACTGGAACGTGATTATGCTGCACAGTATCAGTGAATGGTTTGGATCATTTCCCTAATTACCAAAACGCTTGTTTATGTGAAAGTTTATTTAAGATCCCCAAAAGACTTCATGTAAAAGTGCTGTATTATGGTGCATTGGTTGTGTACATTTGTTAGGGAAAATATGAATGAAACTCTTCACGTAGATTTTTCTATATACATTTGAAGATGGCCTAGCTATCTTTCATGTTTGCTGACATACACACATTCAGGTCTCTTCCCGCCCCTTCTCTAGGTGCAAATTAAATTGATCGAGATTTCCTTGCTCTTACAGCTTATTAAAATGTATACCATCTTCCCCCAAATTAACTTAAGTTGTGGATGTTTGCATGCTACACCCAGTCCACCGCTTACCTGAGTAGGGTCGGTTTATAGACACCTACCAAATAAACAAACATGTAAAGGAAAGAAGACTTTATTCCTTTTAATTAGTTAAATCTGCTGAAAGCAAGTGTGCAAAATGATGGTGGGAGTGGGGGTAGGGGTTGAATCACAGCCTTTTTACCCTTCTCCTAGTCCCTCAACAGTAGCTTCCAAGCTGTTAGGGTGTGACGTTTATTGGAAACCATGCACTGAACGTGCCACTAAGGATCAACGCAGCCCTAACTCTATCCAACTAAATTAAAGGTATCTCTTGGGCAGCATATTGAAGGTGGTTGCACGCAGCATATCAATGTTTCATTTTCTAAACCCAAAGAGAGAACTGTTGGAGGGAGGGTTAGAAACCCCATTTAATTGCAAGATGTTATTCAGCTGTCATGTCTTTTGCTCTGACACAACAAAGGCAGGCCTCATCAATGGTAGGTAGCTGCTGCTGCTGCCTTGTTCGCCCCTCCCCACCTTCCAAAGGATTTCTTTATAGCAAAGACTTCATTTTCAGCAAGTCCTGCAGCTGTTGGTTCTGAACTAGTGCATAACTAGTCATAATTAGGAGGACAGACGTGCTAGAGGTTCAAACGCAGATGACCTCCTGCTACCAGAAGGGCGGGGATCCGACAGAAACATTGTGTTCTGTCCCCACCTCAAAAGGGTTTTAAAATAGTTCCTTGTAAAATGAAAAGCCTGCCTTACCTGTAATTGGGAGCTGTGCCTGCAGGACAGCAGAGATAACAATCCCCTTCCACTTCATCTTGCCCCCTCCCCCCCGGATTGCACTGGGGGGCTGGAGGCCGCGAGTTAACAGATAGTGGGATGTTGAGGAGAAAAGGCACCTCCACTGGCTTTGTTCTTCTGGCTGCCTCCACAGGAAGTGCGAGGTCTATAAGATCTTTCAGAGTCCACCTGCCGGCAGTGTGGCTGAAACACACGCTCCTTCTTTTGCTTCACAACCAGGAAGCTTTAGAGGTTTAGTTTCATATTCTTGGTATTGATGTTTGGGGTTTTCTTTTTTTCCTCTAGTTTTTCTGATGAAGCCTCAGAAATTCTAAATCATCATCAGCTGAACTCCTATGAGAAGCCTATAAAGTATGCATGGTACGCTATTCATTCATCGTTCAAAAGAGATAGCATATAACTACTATCTGTCCAGTGCACAGGGAATCAGAAACCAAGGTGATAATACAAATACAGTTGGACATAACACCTCAGACAACTCAACAGCTCAGAGGGCTGGGGGTGCCCTTCCTCTCTGGGTCATGGATTTAAATCCAGAACCAGCCACTAGTGACCCCCAGTTATCCTCACTCAGCTACATGGTGGCCTATACGTGGAAGCAGTTGCTCTCAGTTTTATTGCTGGTACGCAAATGTCCATGTGACAGAAAAGCACCATCAAAGTTCAAACTAACAGGCCCCGCTAGGGTGTAGGTAGCTGGGAAACAACAATGCCTTTTGTTTTAAATGTGCGACCTCTTCCCTTTGCATAGCTCAGAACTCCCTCTCTCTCCTCAGAGTTCAGCTGCCATTTTGTTCTCCGAGCTGCGGCAGCCGGTAGAAGAGGAGACGCAGAGAGTGCGTTCTCCCGCCAAGACTTTGTCTGTGCCCGCTGGGCTGGCTGCCACAACTCAGAACAAAATGGCTGCTGACCTCTGCACAGAGGGAGAGTTCTTAGAAATTTAAAGGGGTAGTGTTTTTTAAAAAAATGCCATGTCAGAGCTACATGCTCCACATCTCCTGTCCCGCAAGAGCTGAGTAAGCCATGAGACTGAACACTCCCATCCCTAGAAGTGGTGGCTCAACTGTGTTATGGAGGGACACTCGCAGGGTGCAATGTGGGTATGTTTGCCTTGCTTCTGCCTGAACTGTTAACGCTTTGGGAATTAACAGAACTCCTCAGGGCTTTCAATCTAACTCCTTCAACCGCCACTTAATATACAAGTAAAAATTAAAGACTCACATGGGAAACTACAGAGGTGCTTTTTAGTAGCCCAGTTCCAAGTTAACAAACGATGTAGGCGGCAACAGAAGCATCATTTCAAGTAAACAGTAACTTGGCAGATTCTCCAGTTCTTCTCTTAGTTGGCCCTCTGTTGTCAGCTCACAATATTAATGGAGTCATTCCACAGTGTTTTTACCTGACCTCAAATAATTAAATTAGCCTCACGAACATGCCTGATGCAGCTACTAAACATTACTATGCCCATCATGTAGCTGGGGAAATCCGCTTGCCAAGGTGGCAGAGCTAGGAATAAAACCCAGGAGTCCAGAGTATTCTGGGGCATGAGGCCTCAGAATTTTTAAAGGGACAGAAGGAACAGCAAGGGAAACCAGAGGGTGGTCAGAGCACCCATGTCCCTGAATAATCCCTAACAAGATTGAGTTTTACCAGTAACTTGAGCAGCAACAGGCAGATAAAAGCAGCAGAATTATTTAAGCTGGTACAAAAGAGGTAACTAAGAATTATAGGATGAAATTAAGAAGGGGGAATTTTAGTTTGAATACCAAAAAACTCCCCATGACAAGGAGATCTGTTAAGCCATGGCAGAATCTCCACCGGGAAGTGGTGGGAAACTCCATTGCTTGGAATGTGTATAACAAAGCTAGACATTACAATCAATGAAGCGTTGTCAAATCTTGCAACATTATTGTGAGTCTCATAGCATTTGGTATGTTTCTTCAGACTCAGTTCCTGGAATCATGCGACTCCCTGAGACATTCTCCACTTTCATTTTTTAAAAAAGATTAACTTTCTAGCCCTCATAGTTATTATAGGGAAAAGCTTGGGAAAGTGACCTGATTGTACCTAAATGGTCAGAAACCAGAAGGCAAGTAAAAAAGAACACATTTTTATGTTATTGCATTGGCACAGAGATTGACTACCTCATTTAGCAGGTTTTTAATCATCTCCCATTCCTATGGATAAGATTCCATTATTTGGATTTTTAAAGTAGGTTAGTCCAATCTAGCAATAAACTAACGAGTTGTGAAAGCCATTTTAAAAAGAAAGCCAACAGTGGAGAAGAGACTCTCTCCTGGCTCTGTGTGTGTGTTGTAATGTGAAAAAGGATTCAAAGCTGTGAACTGTCACTTGTGCTATTAGAAACACTCTCCTCCCCACATCCCTGCTTTCTAAAAAAAATAGGTTTCTTACCAATACAAATGTATAACTAATTTAAACTAAATAAAATGGCATAGCTGGCAAACAAACTGGTGGGGTTTTTTGGGAGGGAGTGCAGGGGGGAGGCGGTGTTCTCACAAAGAATGCATTTGTGGAAAATAGGAACTCCCACTCCACGATGAGAAAAGCAAGAGAAACAAGAATGCTCCCTGGGTCCCCGTTTCCACAGAAAGGGGGTTTTCTGTGCTCAAATGGAGAGGAATTTAACAATGGAATCTGAAAAATGATTTCTCATGGTATTATCTCCTGTTCAGTTCATCTTGGGTTAATACGAGGGAGACCACCGCATAGACAAGGTGCTACCGCAGCTTCTGCCTCTCTCTGTGCACGAGGCAACCTCACATACACATTATAACCACCATGTAAATAAAAACAGGTCAAGTCACAAAAGCCATGTTGACACTAGACCACCTACTAGTGCCAACACTAGTTCAGCTAAGCCAGTAAAATATTCCTTAGTGCTCACAAGCCCGCAGGGCTTCTCTGAAGGGGTAAGAGCAGCTTTTAGCTACCTTGAATGTAGGTCTAGCACCAGATATATTAGGAAAATTACTCATTACTGACTGAGGGAGGTAGGTTTTAATTATGGTTTCTGGAAGAGCACTGAACAATTTGTTATACTGTATACTTCCATTTCAACTGTGTTCAGCACTGGTGAAAGCACACCTGTTTCTGACACTTGTTGTCTACAATTGGTAAATTTCCGAGAGTACACAAAGCGTATATTTACCAGGCGCTGCATCAATATGCCACTCACTCACACTCAGGCCACAGGCCGGCCTAGTACAAAGTTCTCTGATGCAGGGGGCTAATCCATGCCCAAAGGCAGCCTGTTTTCATTCTTGCTGGGTGTGCTTGCCTGAAGTATAAAGAAGCAGCAGGGTCTGGAGTTTAAACAAGAAATAAATAAAAACTAAAAATGAACCTGCATCACAGTCAAGCTGGGGATAAAAATAATACACACTGCCCTCTGGCTCATGCACAGCTACCACAGCAACCCTACCTGTAATCATCACTATAGACTGCTGGGATTAAGGGCAGATCTGAGTCTCCTGGTCCTACCTGATACTTGTTTTGCAGACAAAACTAATTCCTGTCATCTGCTGGAGAATCTGGAAGACATGGGAGAATGTCACAATGTCGGTAGAGCCTGGCCTATTTTCAGCTATAAATAATAGTATTGTAGTCCCCAGCTACTAATTCAACACGCTGCTCCTACAATCATTTTTTGGAGATTCTCACACAAAGATAATGGATACCAAATGGACAGTAGTAGTTCCATATGGTGAGGAGGCTGTAGTCCACAGCAGATCTGCCATTCATGCACAAGACACTGCAAACAAGAGAAGTCTGCATATGACTATTTACAGCAGGGCTACTCAACATGTGGACTGTGGGCCACATGAGGCCCGCAGCCCATTTGTTTACAGCCCGCAGTGTGGTTTGGGCTTATGCGGGGCTCAACACACGGCCTGAGGGTGGGAGCCAAAACAAAAAAGTAGTCAATATAATGGTCTTCTGTTATGCGTTTTAATAGTTAAATTCCTGGACTGTTATTGCTCATTAAAAGTGCTGTCATGTGGGTGGAAATCGGGTAAATATTGCATTTTATTAATATCAGCAGAATGGACTTAAATGGGACCTGCGTGTTGTATAGTCTTGCCTTAATCTTTGTATTCATGCCCATCAGTGTGAAAGAAGCTATTTGCATACATTTGCATATATATGCAACCATACTTAAGTTGAGGCCCTCGGCATGTTTCTGTATCATTGGGACCCCCAGGGGTTTTCAAAGCTGAGTAGCCCTGATTTACAGTATGCTAGCTCATGACTTACATTGACAAAATGTAGTCCAGCAGCAGTCCAATATTGCTCCAATGAATTTCAGTGCATTTGAACTCCTGATAGAGTGAAGCTTCTCTGTTGTAATTGGGCCCTATGTGCTAATCCTCTTGAGATGCAGCAATGATTGCACAACAAATGTTATTTGTTGCATTCCAAGGGGATTATCCCCTCCCCCTCTGCACATTTGCCAATAGCCTCTATGGGAATGTACGGGTAATATAAAGAAGAATTCCTGCCTCAGGATCTTGCTTCAGATGCTCCCAACAGACAGTGAAGAGGAGTCTGTCTTAGTACAGCTGCTCCCCTGGGGGAGTGAAAATACCGCTTTCCTAAGGCCTCCTACTCAGCTGTCAGGATCCCTTGCAGCTGCAGAGTGTAAACAGAAGCTATGCCACATCTAAAGTGACAGGCTACTGTAGAATAGAAGAAAACAGACACCTGTGTAACACAACAGAGATAAACATGTCCATGAGTGTACATGTCATATGGGAAATAAAAAGACCTCTGTGTATTATACCAAAAAACTCGGCTTTGCTGCTTAGTTTCTTGTGACTTGAGATCACCTGTCCGTGCTTTGTTTTCAAATGTTCAGGCAGATTAATGTGTTAGAAATATCTCTGAGACATTAGATGAACTTTAATGAGGGGCCCCTAAGAATACACATCAGTTCTCAGCAGTTGAACATGTATGATCGTGTCACTTTCAAGATGCCTCACACTGAAAAGCAGCAGCTAGTTCCTAAACCATCAACAACCAGACCATATGTTCAGACCATAATTCTCTGGAGATCCTAATTGATCATGAGAGAACACAAGAAATAGGCAGATCACATTAGCCTGCAGAAAGGGAAGTAAGCAATCCCAGAGGTCATTAATGATGGGATGTGATCTGTTACTTCAATACTGATTTCTGATACAGCCCATTTTGCTCTCAAATTTCATAGGCGATAGCCCCTTGGACTGTATGTAGGAAAACTCCAGAACTTCTTTTCAAAGCACACATTTCTGAAGTGTTTACTTCAAGTATGAATCAATTTCAGTATTTTATTCCCACATTTATATAGATCTCACTAGCTTTTATGTATTAATCTATAAAGTCATGGTATACACACTGACACTAGGCACCTCTCCCTGTCATAGATTCTCTTCCTTGTTTCGCTCATATTTTCTTCTAAAGGCATTTACACATGGTTAGTTGAGGGGGGAGAACATTAAAATGGGTGTATTTGTAAAGCATTTTTTAAAAAAAATTAAGGCCCCAATCAATAACTGATTATGCAACTTGGTCTTGACTAAATGCCAAGAGGCATAAACCATATTGCATACTGAAATTGCCAATGTAGTTTTAATAGAATTCTCTCTCCGCCTCTTGTCTAAACAAAGGCTGCATTTTGCCCTACAGGTAGTTATCGTGTATCACTAGATGAAGCAATAGGGTCCATGAGCAAAAATCCACACACATACACTCCTCTGGCGTGCTTTGTCAGATTACCCTGTTTTTGTGGTAGTCAGAAAAGGTCCTAGTTATTTAGCTGAAAGGAACAATACAATATTCATTTTTAAAGTCACAGATGTTGAACTGCTTTATAAGCATTAATCTCACCAGAGGCCTGTGATGCAAGTATTATCTACATTTTACACAATGAACCGGGGGGGCGGGAGGGGGTAGAGACAGAGAGATTAAAGTCACAAAACAAGTCGGTGGCAGAATCACAAATGGAAACAAGGAGTCCTAACATCAAGTCCCTGTCTACCCACTAGCCAACATTTTTGAGAGACAACCTCCTCTCACTCAGCAGTAATCCCTGAAACTTTTAAAACAGCTTCACTAGGAAGTCCCAGTGTCTCAGCCATTCTACTTAAACTGGAAAGGTTAAATTCACAAGACTGATAATGAGTTAGGTCTTGTCTAAACTTACCCGCAAATCGATGCTTCGGAGACTGATCTTCTGGAGTTCGATTTAGTGGGTCTAAAGATCGTGCCCCTGTTGACCCCGGTACTCCACAGGGTCGCAAGGAGTAAGGGAAGTCAATGGGAGTTTCTCTCGTTGACCTCCCATAGTGGGGATGCCACAGAAATTCAACTTAAGATAGATCGACTCCAACTACACTATTCTCATAGCTGGAGTTGCGTATCTTAAGTCAACTTTCACTCCTAGCGCAGACCTAGCCTTAGAATGTAGTGGGTAGCTGGGAGGATGACTGGGGCCTCTCTACATGAGGACTAGCAGCAGGGAGAATTTCTAAAACAAATATTTTTAAACTTATTACTTTTATTGGTTTGCATGCTAACCATCATCAGAGCAACCAGGTCCTTTGGATTAAAAATTAAATAAACGGCCTCAAATGATAGCAAACTATATCTTCTCAAAGTACTACCTGCAAGCCTTGATCGCAATCAGAGAATAAATCTAAGTGATACCAACTATCTATCACACCTACTTGAAGAAAGGAAAGCAAGTTCTTGTTTTGGAGAAGCTTTCTGGACCATATCCAAGAGTTTAACCTTAGAAACTGATGAACTGAGCTTCTCAGACATGATAGAGCATAAAACAAGTAGTCTAGACTAGTCTAACAATGTCTCAGTAACATTTCAAGTCCTGAATGATTTATCTCCCTCTATGTAAGAGTCTACACAGCTGAAGCCTAGAACTATGGGGCTATGTCTACACTGCCCCTCTTGTGTAAGAAAATATGCAAATGAGGCAAAGCAGTGAATATCACCATGCCTCATTTGCATACTTAATGACCCACTATTTTTGCACAAACCCCCCCTCTTAAGCAGCAGAACGGCTCTTGCGCAAAAGCCCCTTGTGCAAAACGGTGGCTCATTAAGTATGCAAATGAGGCACAGTGATATTCACCACTTTGCCTCATTTGCATATTTTATTGCACAAGAGAGGGCAGTGTAGATGTAGCCTGGGAGTTCTGGGCTGCTGACACGCCCACATCACCACAGGAAGCCTAGACTAGGACTCGTGGGAAGACCATGTAAGGCAGGGCCCAACAGGAAACACTGCACAGCAGAACCAGTGTGGCAGCTTCTTGCAGCCTACTAACTGGCAGCCAGAAGCCATGCCAGAGTTGTCTGAGCAACGATACAGACTGCCTGCATGGTTCAGATGGAGATCCCAGGTTTCTGACTCTGCCTGACTCTTAGTTTACCCCCAGGCCTGTTTCAGGTCCAGAAACCAAATGCTGCATGCTCACTGACACCTGACTGCTGGTTTGCCCTCTGACCTGTCTTGGACTCTGACCCTCTGGTACCTGATTCAGCCTGACTTCCGACTCCTGCTCTGATAAGCCACAACCCAGTCATGACATTTTAGGCTGCTTGTTCAAATCTGGACCAGATATGCAGCCATCAAAAGGTTAATTACCTGGTAGCTATTTGACCATTATGAAAAAAGATTTCAGTATCTCAGTCCATTTGCTCGTGGACAAGTACCCACATGACAAGAAACTGCCACCACCTCATTCAGCAGCATTTGTCTCCACTCTCAGCAGAGATGCTAAGGACTGAATGGACAAGGAGACCTGTCAATCCATTAGTGATAGTTTTTCCAGGAGAAGGTTGAGACAGGTGTGGGAAAATCTGTAATGTCACCACCTCTGCTATACAGGTTGTGCGAATTTAAAAAACGTTCAAGTTTCAGGGTTGCTCATTCAGTACTTTTCACAACATAAATTAACTGCAAAAACAAAAGAATTATAAATGTTTTATTAGATAGGAGTACTAGAATAACAGAATGATGGGATTTTGCAGAGAGGAGCGTACAGAATCTCCAGTGTTAGACAACTCTTAAGTATACGACCCCAGATCTAACTTTTTTTAGCTGGATTTATTTAAAAAAAAAAATCAAAGTCACTTTTGGGAATAGTTTGAAAATAAATCAACCCAAGAAATAAAGTCTATTGCACCCTCGTGTGGCCAGTACTGATACAACAATTTACTAAAGTTGGATACCTCCCACATTTAGAAGCTTCAGGTGGTAGCTGAGTTAGTCTGTAAAGGATAAACTTAAAAAACAACAAATGGTCTGGTAACACTGTAGAGACTAAAAAAACCATATAGATGGTATCATGAGCTTTTGTGGGTATAGCCCACTTCTTTAGATGACTAGAGCTTTTTTTTTTTTGTTACTGGTCAGGAAACACCAATGTTGTAAACAGCTGCAAGGAGTATGCTGTGTAATTATAGTCTTTCTGGAGGGAAGCACAACTCTAAAACATGACCCAATTAACTAGATGAGTAAAAGAAGATTCAGCTAGGATTTACTGTTTTGGTCAATAAACTATATATATTTTAAGGTCAAGGATACAGCATTGTCTCAAACTCCATAATTTAAACTGTAAAACTAACACTACTACTCTGATCCATTTTTGTTTTGACATATTTACTCCATACTTTGCAGTTCTACAGCACCTTTCATTTTAGGATATCAGAGCACTTTGCAAGTAGTTAAGACATCAAATCTGTGAGCTAGATAAATGAATCTAACAGATGCTAGAAGTGAACTCACACAGCAAAAACAAGAATGACAAGGAAATACTGTCTCTTTATTAAGGTGCCAATCGGAGACTGAGCAGGAATCAATTCCTGATTCTGATATAAACATCCAGTGTGACTAAGCAAGTTGTTTGCAGACTCCTCTCTCAGGCTACATCTATATTGCAGCCTTCTTCCGTAAAAGCTTATGCAAATGAAGCACAGAGTAGAATATTGCTGCGCTTCATGTGCATAATTAATTAGCCATTTTGCACACAAGCCTCATGTGCAAAAAGGAGCTGTGTAGATGGTTCCTTTTTGCACAAAAAACCTCTCTTGCACAAAAGCTGTTCTTCCTGAAAAAAATGAGGAAGAACAGCTTTTGTGCAAGAGAGGTTTTTTGTGCAAAAAGGAGCCATCTACACAGCTCCTTTTTGCACATGAGGCTTGTGTGCAAAAATGGCTGCTAATTAATTATGCAAATGAAGCACAGCAATATTCTACTCCATGCTTCATTTGCATAAGCTTTTGCGGAAGAAGGCTCCAATATAGATGTAGCCTCAGAGTCATATCTGAAAAAATGGGGATAATGTTTTCCTGGCTCACTACACATCACAAAAATACATTCATTAGTATTTGGAATGTATTTAGGTGATGTAGGGGCAGGAAGCAAAAGTAACTAGACAGAATCCAAAAGTTTGCTCTATGAAGACCAGCTGTTCTCAGCATTTTCCATAATGTAACCCAAAGCTGCTACTGCTTAGTGACCAAAAAGTGATCCAGTGATATATTGACACTAAAATATTTAAGTAAGATAGATACTAGGCAAAGCACTGAAAAGTCAGATATTTTACTGAATTAGCACTGATCGTATTAAAAAAGTATTGTATATTAGTTTGAATTCCAGCCAACTGTCTTAACAGTGACCTGGTGAAAGCTTTTTCTACTACAAATTCTGTAGCCACACTAGGCCCTGGTCTACACTAGGGCTTTATTCTGAAATAAGCCCCCTTAGGTTGAATTTATAAGCAGAGTGTCCACATTACCAAGCCCATTATTTCAAAATAACCAACTGTTTATTTCAAAATGTGTACTGCTCCTTTCCTTGGGGAATAATGCTAATTTTGAAATAGTAATTTCAAAATAGTGTTAGTGTGGGTGCTCCGGTGCTCTACTCCCCCCAGAGTAATTTGAACTAATTACTCCCCAGTGCTTCCTGGGACTCTAAGTTGAGGTAGTGCAACCACATTAACGGAGCCTCCCTTGGACTAATTTCGAGGCTTCCCTGTAGTGGGGACACTATTTTGATTTTGTAAAATTGTGTATTATTTCAATATAGTTTCCTAGTGCAGACATGCTCTAGGAGACCCTAGTTTAAGGTGCCAAGTTAAGACAGGGGATTCCTGGCTGCTTTCTATGTTCCATTCCTAAAAAATCATGCTTCAGAGCTTCAGCCAGTCACCTGGAAGGGACAAGATTGGCTTTTTACATTATTCCTCTTCCGCACCTGCCCTGCTCTGAATGTATTGGATAAGGTGGAAGGTTGATCATCATCTTCTGAAGCATCAGAAATGGGGAATGGGACATTGGATAAAGCAAACCAGGGCTTCTAAGGTGGCACCAAGCATTCTCTCTCTGTCTCTCTCTGTTGCTTGTCTGGTTTGTTCATTCTTCCTCACACAGCCAGGGTCTAACTGATTAGCATATGGATGAGGCCAGGAAGGAATTTCCACCAAGGTCAGAGGGGCAGCAAATTGGTTTTCTCCCCCTTTCCTCTACAGGTATAGGAGCCTTGGTCCCACATATTCTCTGCCTGTAGTATATAATAGTATAGTCTCTTGTTACCTGTAATATTTAGGTCTAGTTTTGGTCACTGGGTTTAGTGTGTGGGTGCTGTTGGTGCCTCATGAGATACAGGTCACACTAGAATGATCTGGTGATCTCTTCTGGTCTAAAAGTTTAAGACTAATCCTGAAGCTCTAGGCCCAGAGGTCACAATCAGTAGGAGAAATGATTAAGTGTCCAGAACCTTCTTTTGGAAAGAGTGCTATGACATCCAGAAGTATTCATTCTAGTATCTTGACCCAGCTTGCAGTATAGGCCAAAATCCCCATTACTTATCTAAAATTGTTTCTATTGGAAAAAAAAAAAAGTAATCAATTTGTCCAAAACAACTGCTTAATATTACTGGGAGGCATTAACAAAGGGCTCCTCCACCCAAGCCACAGAATAGCAAAGGAATCTGTGCAAGAAGAAAAAACTAATATAAGGAAACTGTCATGTTAGGTAGGGGCAAAGGACAGACTACAACTGCTTACAGCCCGTAATAGAGAACACTCGGGAGTAGTCAAACACAGAATTTAAAAAGTGAGATATGACCCATTTCAGTGATCAACTAAAATGACAAACAGTAAAAAAACCCAATCATCCTTAGGTGGAAAAATTCAGTCTTAAAAAACCATTTAGGAAGTCAGAACTAAACAAAAAATACTGAGACAGTTATTATACAAAAGGAGGAAGATAAATACATTTTGATCACTACTAGTGAAACAGAGCAGAGGGTTTAAGTGAAGAACAAAGCCATGAAACATCAGCAGCAAGGACAATCAATGGAATCGTTTTAAATGTGGTAAATAGGGAAAGAGGAACGGTCAAGTCAGACTTTTGCATATTAGTTCTAATGTTGACAAAAAGCCTTCGTCTACACTGAAGGGTTTTTGCACAAGAAGCCTTTTGCGGAAGAGATTTTCCACAAAAACTTCTTGCACAAAAGCGTGTCCAGACCTTAAAGCACATCGTAAAAGCAATGTGCTTTTGTGCAAGAGAATGTCCACACTGCACGGACGCTCTTGCGCAAGAAAGTTCTGATGGCCATTCTGTGAATGGCCATCAGAGCACCTGTGCTTTTGCCGATAGGGGTTTCTTGCACAAAAACCCCTCCGGAGCATCCATACCTGCCTTTTTGCGCAAGAGCTGTAGCTCAAAAAGGAGTTATTCCTCGTGGGGAGAGGAATAACTCTACCAGCAAAAGCACTGTTCTGCCAATTTACTTGCGCAAAAATGCACTTGAGGTGTGGACGCTCCGCTGGTTTTTGCACAAAAACAGCCGTTTTTGCGCAAAAACCTTGTAGTGTAGACATAGCCAAACAGTCCTTCACTTCCCCAGTATAGTACAACACTTCTTGGTTTACGTGAGTTAAGCCTGCTCCCCATGCCTAGATCAAATAACTATCTCACGTCCTAGACCACTGCAAATGTGCTAGCATTCATGAAGGAAAGGAATAAGGAAGATAAATGGAGGCATAAAGTCAGGCAGATGATGGCACGTCAGGCTTTGACAAGAGCAACCTTCCTATTGTTTTTGGCAAATAAGATACAACCAGGAGCCACAGCCACTTGGAAAGAATAGGGGGAAGGGAAGATGGAAAAAATTAGTAATCCATAAACAGTGTATTAACTAAACCAAACACCATTTACCATAAAAATATATTTTAATTGTTACAAATGTCCAGCACCACAGGTTGTTCACACACAGTATAATACATATTGAGTCAAATTAGTCTCCTGAAGCACATGAGCATCCAAGGGCTTCCATTAGAATGAATGCAACAAGTCATTTTGACAATTGTGTCACTTGAGAGCACTCCCAATGTTTTAAAATTTATATTTAATATAAAGTTACTTGCTGATTCTGCATCTAAATTCAGCATTATCTATCCAACAAGAGTCATTTCCAAACTGCAAGCTTCCTCAGTTTCTAATCATCTTCTCGATTAGTTTATCAAAAGTGCTTCAAATGTAGTAACTTGGCTAGATTTTCCACAAAGAAGGAAAGAGAGCAGTTTACATACAGCAAACTAATAATTTATGAGAGATAAAGTGATAAAATGTTGGAGACTTGTAACAGTAATACTGCCACACTAAAGAGAAGAGAGGTTACACAATTTAACTATGGACACATCTATTTCTGGATGTGCTACTGACTCACTAAGAAGTCCTGATTCCCAAGTCCCTTGCTCTAGCTACTAGACTGGGGTGGGCAAAAGGGCCTCCGTGGACTGCACCCAGCCCACCAAGCAGGTTGATCCGGCCCACGGAGACCCTGCTGCTCCCAGGCCAATTAGGACCTGGGGGTGGAGGGAGTGCACAAATTTTCCTCCTCCCTGCCCCTACCCTGCAAGGCACTTAGAAACACCACACGCTCCTGGAAGGCATGAGTAGACTTTGCGCACTGCCCACCCACAAGCCCTGATTGGCCTGGGGGCCAAAGGGGAGCACACGAAGCCTCCTCCCACCTCCAAGGGCATGGGCGCTTAGGGGAAACTTCTTGGGGGGGGAGGGGGGGGAGAGACTTCACACACTCCCCCACCCCAAAAGAGCAATCATGGTCTGTGGGTGGAGAAGCATCCTTGCCCCGCCCCTTCCGGAGCAGCCCGTGGCCCCCAGCAAAAAAATTACTGCCCACCCCTGTACTAGACAGTACTTCCTCATTATGAGCTCAATTAATTTAATCTGATGAGAGGGTGCTTTCTGACACTTCTCGTAAACTTAGCACTTGGGAGATCAGGCAGGATGCTTAATTCTGTAACTCAATTTTGCCTGACAGAGGGGCACCTTTAAAGATCAAGGAACTATTTTTCATAATTGTTTTCACTAGCTAATGTGAACTAAGACCACTTCAAAGGATGAAACAGCTATATTACATTTAATAAAACTTCCCCACTTTTGGGTTACTGACTAAAAAGTTCCTTATATGCTTAATGAAATTGCCTCACAAACCAGTTCTATTGTCGGGAGAAAATAAAGTTGTTAGAAAAAATAATAACTGATTAGAAAAAAAAATTGATTTCATGGATTCAGATGTTAGACACTACTAGTAAATAATGCACTGTTTTTCCACAGAGCCTACACTACATTCACAAGCCAAATACTATGCAGAGGACAAGTGAGTGAGAAGAGGATTTCCAGAATGAAGACTGGATTTAATGTTCATATGGTGAAGTTTTCAGTAGCAGAAATACCAGACATTTTCACTATTCATAGCATCTTATTTCTAAAGAATAGGGCACACAAGCTTTGCCTCCCTTTAGGCTGTCAGTAACTTGTCAGAAGCCTGAGAGGTAAATTTATTTTTCATAAAACACACACACAACAATGATGAGAGTTATAGAACAGAAAGTATTTCAAACCGCAGCTGCACTCATCAATAACGTGCAATTGAGGTTCCTGGAGACTTCAGGTCCTCAGCAATTCATTCTCCAGCTTGATGTGAACAGTCCATTCCATTTTCTAGATGAAGTCAGCCCTAACCCACACTACAAAATGTAGCTGAATATAGTTTACTCTGCCCCAAAAATGATGACCCAAGACATAATTGATATTTTAAGAAGTTAAAAATCTCTTTCTAGAAAGCCTGCAAAGAGGAATGATTTAATTAAGGCACAGAAATGTTTAATATAAACTTAGCCCTTTTTTGCATGCAAACTATCCACAAGAAATCATAACCTGAGTTTTTTATTAGTAAGGCTGCGAGTGTCAGGGAGGTCACAGATTTTGTATCTTTCTACAACCTCTGTAACATACGCAGCTGCAATGGTTAGTGCGGCTGACCCCTAGGCTGTCCGAGCAGCTGGTCCCAAGGAATGGTACCCGGGGAACTCAGAGCAGCAGATGGCCAGAGGTAGTCAGCCCCCACTGCCAGATCTGGGGCTAACCATTAGCCTCCAGACCTCTCCTCTCCCTAAGAGATGTGGTGCCCTAGGAGCGGTTAAGAATTACTCAGGGATATTTATATTAAAAAAATCACGGACATGTCAGCCCCTTGAATTTTTGTTTATTGCCCATGACCTGTTCCTGACTTTTACTAAAAATTCCCATAATTAAATCTTAGCCTTATTAAGGCACAATTGTTTAAAACTATTCAGATTAATATTTACAAAACTCTGCTCAGACATACAATTTAAACTGTGCTGACTAGTTGTGATTAACATCAGTAGCAAATCTAGGAATAGAAATTTATGATAGAAGAATAATGAGACAACTTGGGCTCCAAACTGCAGAAGTAGCAATCTGTTTCTTTGCTTTATAGCTGCAGACACTTGACTCTGTCCCCACCACCACTGGGTGCACAGTGCTCTGCCACCCCCCAATGCTTGGGGGCTGAGGTGTCTTTATATGATCCTGCTTTCCACTACCTTCCCTGGGACAGGCTCAGACTTGGGTAGGCCTGCATATGGCTCACAAATAGCTATGCCCCAATTAACACATTTTCCTTAGCAGAAATATTCATATGAGATTTAGAAATTCACTTGTGAGATCATTCTTGCCTGTAAAACTCAATCATACAAACGTTTGTGAGATGTGAACACAAACAGGTGGGAGTATACCCACTGCAAGCTCATTAACAATTGAGCACATGTGATTTTTTTTTTTTGCAGTATTAACTTAGCTCTAGCAGTGAATGAGAAGATACTTTCCCTTGAAACAGAAAGCACAGCAAGAGGCCAAGAAGTTAGTTTGTAGGTTGATAACATTCAGGATCTTCCTTGACCTGCAAGAGGAAATAAAAAAAATAAGAGTTATTAAGTTGAATGTATGTGTATGCTTTCAGGTTAAAAAAAAAAAGTTATTTCAAGAAAATATTGGAAAGGCTTCATTCTACAGCCTTCTGTCCCATAGAACAAGGGGTATGTAGCAGGACTTCTAGGACTCTCCAGTACAGGTATTAAGGTAAGAGAATTTAAATGTTGTGTCTGATGCAAGGTTCTGCTTCAGAATAATTAAGCAACCATTTCAGTGATCAAATAAGAATAACATTCTAGCATAAGTGCACTTAATTGTTCTCACGATTCTTAGCCATTACACCAAACAAGAAGTCTATCCATCCTGCACTTAATACAGAGGCAGCACTGTTTCTCAGTGCTCCCTCCAAAAGAGCCTTCCCCCTGGAAATTGTTTAAATTAGAGGTATAAGTAAAACTGTCCACAATGATTGTTCTTAAAAAGGTAAGTGTCCCACACTTGCATATTTCATAACTTTTAGTATGTTTCGACAGATACACCACAGGTAATGATTGCAACTGGGTACAATTTCTGCTCACATACCAAGAAGTGCATACAAAAGAGCAAAAGGAAGGAAATTATCAAAGGGAAAGCATGGTTTCTCAGGGATTGATCAATAGGATTATTCAGATTACAGAAATTTGTTGACACTAACCACCTAATACAGCACTCGGGGGACAGACATACAAACACCTCCAAGAAGACAGCTCATATCTGCTGTGATGGCACTGTTTTAAGAGTAAGTGTGCCGTTTCCAAGTATGAGATAGACAGGTATTTGACAAAATTAGGGACTTACTAAGGTGTGACATTGTAATATTCCTGGGGGGTCACTGTTTTCAGTCCACCAAAGTAGTCCAGGACCCAGATATTGGTTATGTTGAATTTGGCAAAGAACCAGTTATGATCTCGAGGCCAGCTTTCCATCTCAGGGTGTCGACTGAATAATGCTAGTTTTGCAAAGACCGCTTCTGTATCATTCACCTAACAAGTAATCAGCAACATATAACAAAAGATGTAAATTTAATTGCAAAAGACAAATCTGTATTTTAAAACAACTGCCAATAAGATTATTATAACATAAGACTAAAATAAGTTTTCCTTCCAATTACCCCCACATTGATCCACCAACAGAAAGATTTCTCTGGATTGAGGTTTGCCCCAGAAAGCTAGACAGTTATACCAGCAGGAGTTACTCTTTAGCATTTAGAACTCCTTAGAGTCTCTCAGTGATACTCTTGAGTACTGGTAGGAAAGTGTAACTTAATTTACATTGGTAGATTATGAGCTAGCTTGCTACCATCAAAGGGAATTACATACCTGAGAGAAAGATTCAAGTGTTACACTTCCATACAGAAATTCTTAAATTTCTATTCTCCGTTTAGTAAAGAATATTGCTTTGTATATAATACTGTCATCTTCAGTGCAAACTTTCAGTTGTTTACCTTATCAACAGTCCCAGAGAAGATAATGTGGGCACATAGAGGGTTCTGGGGATCATAGCCTTTCTTCTTGCAGTATGGAGTCTGTGCCAAAGACACTGTTAGGGAGGCATTTGCATTCACCTGAAATGCAAGCAATAAGGTAATTGGCAAAGCTGTCCCAAAGTAATACTTTACATAATTAAATTTGTAAAAATACACCAGCAGTTCTCAACTTCCTTATTGTGGGCTGAGAGGCAGGGGTTGAATGGCTGGACAGCAGCTGCCTGGACCGCTCTCCCTTGTGTAGGGCTGGGCGGTGGACCCAGACCACTTATTTTACAGAGTTGGGTGGCAGCCCAAGAGCTCCAACTTCCTCTATGCAGGGCCAAGTGGCAACCCCAGACATCCCACCCTCCTGGACTCCTGCCACACATTTGCCCTGAAAACTAGGGCACTGTGCAGGGCTGGCCAGCTGCCCCACCATCCCTGGACCCCTGCCTGCCTAGCCCAGATGGATGGCCTGGCTGTATGACAGCTCTGAACCCAAGACAGCTCTGGACACCCTGCTGTGTTTAACCGTGTTAACACCTTGTTGGGAGACCCAGGTTGCAACTCCAGCTGCAAAGCTGCCTTGGACCTTAAAGCCTGCGGGCCCAGTGTCCGGACTGTAGTTGTGTACTAACTGGGGCACATGCAGCCTGGGGACTGAGAAACAATGGAATAAACCCACTGGAGGGTTGCCAATTTCCCAGGAAATGCCAGACATTGCTGAATACCAGCCTAAACCTGGTTTAAAAATAACTGCATCAGCATCCAGCAAATTCAGAATGCATCTTTTTAAATTTTGGATACATTTAAAACTGAGGAATAGGCTCAGTCTACACACTACATCAAAGCTGGCCTACAGCTACAAAATGCTGCATAGCCAAATGGATCTGGACTATAGCCTGCAACTCTTCAAGCTTACAATTGCATTTTTTGTATTTCAAATAACTAAATGTTTTTAACGTTTGTTTATGTAATACTGAAAACTGAGATGAGTCATGACATGTATAATTTCCTTGAGAAAATATAGAACCAAAATGTATAGACACTGCAATATTCAGTATTACAGTACCATATATTAATATTACACCTCTGCTATTTTTATTTGTACAAGCCAAAATTAATCTACAAGTCCATTGTCTTATGAAACTACAAGATAACTAAAACTATGTGTAATATGGTGTGCATTTGAAATAGTTTTAAAAAGAGAAAAATGCCTTAAATTAGGACGATCTACTTTTTCCTAGGATGGCAAAACCCTTGGTGTTATCCAGAAAAAGCCACCTCTGGTAAATACGCATACTTGATTGAAAATATCTTTGTGACAATCAAATTAACTTCCAGATACTACCCAGAACATGTAATGAGAAGGAAGTTACTGACCTTTGTCACCACCTTCTTATTTTAAATTATTATTTTAAACTGCTTAATTTGAAACTCGAGCTAGATTTCAATAGGAAAATCTTGCTAAACTATGTGGCTTTCCAGAACAGGAGTTTTCCAGATAGTACCACTGGAAGCCTCAAAAATGGACATCATCAACACTTGAATTTAATGTAGGGTCCAGTTATTTCACATTCAAGTTATGCTGTGCACTAATAGAATGCACAGTGCTGTATAAAACAAAGGTGAACATAGTGAACATAGTAAAGTGTATCCTGGTGGAAGGATCAGTTGTACACAAAGTTAAAATGTAATGTAACCAACTTAGAATGTGTCTTGGTATATGGGCTTAAGTTACTCTATACACACTGTGCTAAAATAAGTAAGAACAATGATTATTTTGAAGGCAAATTGCTTCAGAGATAGTTGTTCTCAGATAGTTAACTCCATCAAAGTCTGAAGCTAATTTTAAAAATCCAGTTTGAGTTAGGAGCACAAAAATCTATTTGAAGGTAACTTCACTTGTGGACTAAAAATTAGCATGACAGGTGAATGTCTAAAAATTAGTTAGAAAGTCTCAAAAGTTAACAGGATGAAAATGCCTTAAATATAACTTGCCACAGTTAGTGGTTGTCAACACATGTAAGAGGAGGTGTTTTTTTTTTTAATTTTATAATTTGTTGAAAATATATATAAAAAAAATCTACACAGAAGCTTTTATAATAATGCCCATCAGGAAACCAAGTTTTCCTTCCAAAGCTAGTTGTGGAGGCAGTAAAAATCAGTATGCATTTAAGGTGCGGGTGAAGGCCTGATCACATTAGCTACACAGATGCAAATTCCTAGTATAGGTATGCTGCCTCTGAAACCAAGATATGTTGCATTAGTGCAAGCCCTGCTTTACAATGGAGCAATGAATCTTTTCTATATCAGTACAAAAAGATTCCTGGTGTAGTCAGGCCTTAAGCGTATGTCAGGAAACAAACTATTCAACAGACATTATGCCTTCAACGGGTGAAAGAAAATACTTCAAAGAACCCAAATTGCCATCAAAGTGAACATTCACATGAACTTCATTTTCAGTATTTATAAGACTATATCTCCCTCACCCATTGTTTTAGTCAGGTCACATATGTAGCCCCTTACACTCATGCAAAGCTACACTGCTCAATGGGGTTCCACTCAGGGGCAAAAGTCCATCAATACAAATCCAACTGTGGGGGATTCATGTTTGTTACAAGTCTGTTTAACTAATGACAAAAGATAATTCTCCTTCCTCTCCGCAACTTTGTTTCAGTTAACCAGGTAATGGACTTCAGAGAAAGGCTAAATTTACATTCTAGTCCTCTGAACTGGTAAAGCAGAAATTTGTAAGGCTTTTATCTCCTGAATACAAGCTTCGTATCTAAATCAGGTCCAAAACTAATAAAGTTTTGTGACTGCAAAGTTCCAGGGAGAGCTTTTACCCAGAGAAGGAAGAATATTTGCACAAACTTTATGCAGTCTGCACTCGTTTCCAACTTTCTTATGTATTTCTTTGATTTCAGAGTATGAAGTCTCCTTTCAAAGTACTATATCCTTTATATAATTTGACATATTGCACACACCCCAACAGCTAAGAGTTCTAATGGAATTTCCACAATGCACAACAAATAGCTTATTTCAGCAAAAATATTAAGTGAAGTAAGCTCTTATAAGTTCCCACTGCATTTACGGAACTACAGCCATCATGAGACTTTGACAGTGCAAATGCTCAAGTTACTCAACTCCAAAAAAGCTGAATCATGTTATTTGGTGTTATCTGCTGACAGATGTCTCCATGTGATGGTAAACCAGACAGATGAACCCTGTCCTGCAATAGCAAAATATAGATAAGAGGATACACAACTGTTCGGGAGCCTTCTTATTTGATAGAGCCTACTGAACCAGTAAAATCTATAACAAAGTATCAAAACAGGGAGGTGGATCCCATTTTGTTGTATTATTTGATCAAAACTCCATATTTTTTAGAACTAGACACTTTCAAAAATGAAGTATTACAAATAGAACTTAAAAAGGGGAAAATAGTAACTACAAATGGTTAAAGAAACCAAGTGAGGACAACGGTCAGATAATTCAGGAAGCAAACTAGCATTAATTATATAGGCAAAGACAAAAAACACACACAACTTCATGCTTGCTTTGCCCATATTTTAGTTTGCATTACAGGGAAAACAAGAGTGAAGAGAGAGAAAAATCATGCAATGTTCCCTTTAATCTTTTCCATCCATGTGCGGATTTTTTTCATGTGTGGAATATTTTAAGTGCACCGAGGCATGTGCAAATGTGCACCACCCATAGAAACAAAACCTAGCGGTGAGTGCTCTGCTAAACTCGAGTGTCCCCACAAGTGCACAATTTACAGGGAATACTGAAATAATGTATTGGATTCTCAGCCAAATCTGTGTTTAAGACTGTGCTTTTCATCCCATACTTGGGTGTTTGCAAACACTTATAGATAAGTAGCTAGCTACATCCTGAGTATTACATAGGTAAATAATGTCTTTAAATGACACCATCAGTATTGGTTCCGCACTCTAGGGTGTCATGCTCCCAATGGCATCAGGACACAATTATACTATTTTTAAAACTCTTTACAGAAGCAGCAGCTAGTTCACAAAAGCAGGTTAAAATTAAAAAGATTAAAAGCAGGTTCCTCCAGCTCCATTGGAAGGCGCAGTAGCACACTGGTGGCATTCCACCTTTGAAATGTACAAGAGTCCCTGCTGGGGCTCTTGTACATTTCAAAGGCGGATGCCTGCAGCACTTCCACCTTTGAAATGCAGCAGCAGCTGGGCGAACTCTTGCTACATTTCAAAGCAGAAGTGCCATTATCAACTAATCGAATAGTCGATGGAAATTCCATAGAAATCTACTTTTTAACATCCCTAGCTCAAATAACTTAGTCTGGGCTCTGAGACTGTTACATTTTTTTTCCGTCTTCCTGAAGTATAGACATCCCCGTGGTTGCTTTAGCCCAACAGTGCCAATTTTTCAACTCCCAAGTCATTTGTAGCTCATTTGGTGCCTATTCTCCCCCCCCCCCTTTTTTTTTTTAAACTTTGATTTCTCTGCTTCTTTATTCAGTGACCACTCTTGGAGTTTCAGCAGTTTCAACTATTGGTGATTTGTCATGGATGACCATGACATGGGTGTAGAGAGTTGCCCAGAGATTTTTTTGGGGGGAGGGGGGATACTTGTAACAAGCCCTTTGGAATGCCATTCCACACAGACATATAAGGGAATCCGTAGAACACTCGATGCTTTACTGTTCGGCTATGTCTACACTGGCGGGTTATTGCGCAAGAACGGCTGTTCTTCCGGAAAGTGTCCACACTGCCCGCCTGCTCTTGCTCAAGAAGATTTACAGTACAGCGTGGTAAGAGAGGGTTTCTTGCGCAAGAGCTACGCTCTTTTTTAACAGGTGTAAGCCCTCTTGCCCAGGAGTTCTTGTGCAAGAGGGCAGTGGGGACGCTCGGCAGGGATTTCTTGTGCAAGAAAGCCCTATGGCTAAAATGGCCATCAGAGCTTTCTTGCGCAAGAGAGTGTCCACACTGCCATGGATGCTCTTGTGCAAAAGCACAGCTGGCACATGGCAGTGTGGACATTTTCTTGCACAAGAGTTCTTGCACAAGAAGCCGCCAGTGTAGACATAGCCTTCAAGTGCTGTAATATTTTTAGTCACCAGTCCTCTTCTGTACATAGCAGCAATATAATGTCTTCACTGTATATATAACTCTTAATAATTCTGATGTTTCCAAATGTTGTATTCCATAAAGGCTTTTAAAATCAGCACTCAAGTCACAGTAATTGCAGAGGAAAGAAAGTTCCAACTCCTGAAGAAAATATTACATGCTACAAAATACATTAGCAGCAAGAAGCTTTGAAAGTTAGGCTGTTTTTTCAATTGTCAGAGTGAATTCATATATCAATACACCTATTTTTATTTCAGATTTGCACTCAATTTTTGCAACTTTTGCAAGGATGGTAAAGGATCACTACAGTAAAGGAATGGTGCACCTGAATATTAAACTGTTCATTATCACCAATTATGAAACTTGCTGGCCAAGGATATTTCTGAGTAACATCCAAATTAAGACTGATCAATATAAAACTCCCTTTACTTTTCAAAAGGAATTGGCAATGCCACAAGAGACAGGGCTTGCCATGCTTGAGGTCCATTACCTGTAAGCCAAGCGCTCACAACTGGCATTTGTGCAATACGTACACAGGATATCGCAGGAGTACAACAATACCCACCAATGAGGAAGAAAGGGCATGCTCAGCAGTAGCCTGAAACAAGATACCTTGTCCAGTCTGTTAGCTCAAACTTTGCCCTGGAGTGGCACAGAAGAGACACGCCAGCCTACACGAGCTCAGTCATTGCACTTGGGCTAGGACACCCCTCCATACTAAAAAGTAGGGATGTCAATGTGTAGTTGACTATTACGATTAACCGATAAGCCTAGGCTTATCAGTTAATCTTGCCAACTACATATATTTACTCCTCCTCTTACCAGCTCTATATCAGTGGGGGGGGGGGAAGAGGGGGAGGAACTGGTTGGCACTGCCTCTGCCCATGCGCTGCTGCATCTATCAGAGGCAGCAGCAAAGGGGGGGGGAGGGGAGAGAAGAGGAGGTTGCAACTAAGCAGCCCCTGTCCGCAAGGGATCTGAGACCTACACAGCAATCTCCCGCCCTCTCCGCCCCCAGCAGCCTCTGTCCATGGGAAGCCCCACCCTGCTGCCTCTGAATCAAAGACAGTAAGGGGGGGGAGGAAATGTGTGTAGTTGACAAGATTAACCAATGAGCATGGGCTTATCAGTTAATCATATAGTCGACTTCATATTAACAGGCAGCCGATCTACACAAGGTGCTGGCTGCCCTTGCATGCTGCTGTCTCTGATACAGAGGCAGCAGCGCAGGGTGACAGGGGGCTCCCCGGGAGCGGGGCGGGAGCACAGCAGCTGCCATCCCCACCCCAGGGACTATCAAATAGTTGACTAACCGCTAAGATTTCACGGGGCTCCCCGACTATTCAGCTACCCGCGATCGCAGGTCCCTAGGAGCTGCAAGTGCAGCGCCACGGCAGCACCAGACACGGGCTCGCGGAGGGAGCAGGCTCGCGCCCCAGCTGCAGAGGGAGGGCCCCGGTTACACGCCCGCGAACCCCACACCGCGGATTAGGGTGAGCGAGCTCCCGCTGCGCTGCAGCCCCCCCCCCCCCCGGCCCCGCGCCCACCTGTAGGTCCTGCACGGACACCTCCAGCGCGGTGAGGTACAGGTAGGGGACGCCGCTGCCGCGGGGCCCGCGCGGCCCGTCGCTCAGCGAGAAGACGTTGGCGAAGGGGCGGCCCCGCAGCGGCTCGCGCGCGGACAGCGTGGCCAGCGCCCCCCAGTCGCACTGGTGAACCACGTAGCGGGCCACGCGCGCCGCGTCCTCGTGGGGCGGAATCCCGGCTCCCGCGCCGGGCAGCAGCGCCCAGACCAGCAGTAACAACGGCCGCATCGTGGCCGGCCTGACTCCCTCGGCGGCCACGCCACTGCGAGCCAATGGGCCACCCGGCAGCCACCCGTCGCCACCAGTGACGGCGCGTGGGAGGCGGGACGATCTGGGATGAGGCGTGGTCATTCTGCTTTCAGCCAATGGACGGACGCCGTCTTCTCATGCCCGCCAATGAGCTCCGCCAGAGGGCGGAGCGAAAATCTGTCGGTTGTAAACAATCGATTCTCTCAGCAGCTGTGTGTGTGTGTGGGGGGGGGGGAAGGAGGAGTCACTCAAATGTCAGCCAATGATATTCCTTGGTGGGACTTTCCTCCAATAATAACGGGCAGTGGGCGGGCGGAGGCGGGAATTAAAGCGGATTGGGCGGAGCGAGTGACACTCGGAAGCCCAGCTGCAGATTCGAAAAAAATATACAATTCCTCTCTCCGCCCCTCCCCTCTGGTCACGTGGGAAAAGGGGGCTGAGCAAAGTGCGAAGGGATACCCTGGCCAGAACTGTTCGCTCTTCTCCCTGCTTGTAGCGGGCGGGGCCGGGGCCGGGGCCGGGGGAGGGGGCCGGGATCGTTTGGCGACCGGAATTTCTGGGGAAGCGCCCAGGTTTGCCCCAAGCATCCTGCGCCCAGTTTAGTGCATGGGTTTTGCCAGGGTTGCTGCAGCGTGGTTCAACGACAAGGGGTAGGGCTGCTCTTTTCCTTTTGCAAGAGCTGCCCTGTGCCGGCGGATTTATGTCTTGGCACTAGAATATTTTCTGGTTTATTGCCCAGCTCTTTCCTAATGGTTCCTAACATGCTATTAGCTTCTTTTTTTCCCTCCGAGGCTGCTGCCCAATGGGCAGATGTTTTCTAAGGACTGTCCACAGTGACTCCACATCCATGCTGTCCTTCTTGAGTGGTAACAGCTGATTTAAATGCCATCATTTTGTAGGTACAGTTGGGATTATATTTTGCAATTTAAGTGACTCGTGGTAGCACACGGCTCTCTATTCCCCTGCCAAACATTTTATTGCTAAATGGGGTGCCCCCACATGCTCTCTCCCTGTTCCCTTGGGTGGTCCTCCCTGTAACCCTTGCCCCTACAGGCACCAGTTTTCTCTGTTTTGCAAAGTGCATTTTCCAACATTAAATTTAACCTGTCACTTTGTTTCCTAATACCTCAGTTTAGTGAGAGACCTTTGTAATTTATGGTGGTCAGTTTTGGATATAATTATCTTGATTACTGTTGTATCAACTGCAAACTAGGAATGTGAAAGGTAAGCAGTGGCAGTTAGAGCATACCCTGCCTGCCACAGGCAGGGGACTGCGCCAGCACTGCAGGCCAGCCAAAGCAGCCCTGTCCATTAGAGATGTAAAAAATTGGTTATTTTAATAACTGTGTATCTGCTAACATTTTTAATGGTTACTTAGCTACTCTGGAGTGGGACCGGTAGCTAGTGTGCTCTGGTTTCTGGCTCCACTCCCAGGGAGCTGCCTGCCCAAACTCCCTCCGGACAGAGGCTGCTCTCTGGGATTGCTAACATCCCTACTGTCCATAGTGGGCCTGGGTGAACCAGCAGCCCCCCTGCCCACACGCTTTAATCATTTAACAGTTTAAACATCACATTTAACCAGTTAACCAATCAACCAATTAATAGGATTTTACATACTGCAAAAGTGCTCAGCCACTCTGTCAATAAATGACATTGAAACCCATGTACATCAGTATTTTTAAAAGGATCTTTAACTACTATCCCAGAAGTAGAAGGCTGCATCTAGACTGGCAAGATTTTGCGCAAAAGCAGCTGCTTTTGCGCAAAATCTTGCCGCCTGTCTACGCTGGCCGTAAGTATTTGCGCAAGAACACTGATGTTGTACTGTACAAAATCAGTGCTTCTTGCGCAAATACTCTGATGCTCCCGCTCAGGGATAAGCTCTCTTGCTCAAGAGGGCCAGTGTAGACAGCAACGTTAATTTCTTGCGCAAGAAAGCCTGATGGCTAAAATGGCCATCAGAGCTTTCTTGCGCAAGAGGGTGTCCACACTGGCACGGATGCTTTTGCGCAAAAGCACATGCCAGTGTAGATGCAGCGGAAGTGTGTAAAGTATATAATGTATTTCACAGTAATAGAGATGTAGCCCTGTTAGTCTGGTCTTGCTGACTAGTGAGTGTATTTCACACACACTGTAGGGATTTTTATGCCCAGCCCTCTGAGTCTGCTGGATCCTATTACTCTCACAAGCTACCACAGGTTGCACCTCTGAAAACTGATACTCACATGCTCCTGGACCAGAGAGCCCCAGAGCCTAATGGCAGGAGGCCGACAGCCCAACGGGACCGGAGGAGCCCAACAGCAGTGCTGGGGCCAGGGACTGGAGAATTCTGGCAGCCTGGAGCTGGGAGGCTGGGGAACCCCAGGCGCCCACAGCAGCACGGGGCCAGTAACTGTAGAAACACAAGTGCTTGCAGCAGCACAGGGTTGGAGGCCAGAGAAGCCTGGCTGCCTGTGGCAGCCCATGGCAGCACAGAGCTTTAGAACCTGAACAGCCAGTGGCAGCGTGGGGTTCCCTGGAGAAGCCCGACCACCTGCAGCAGTGCAGGACTAGGAAATCTGGCTGCACGCGGCAGCCCAGATCCAGGGCTGGAGAACACTTGCCACCAAAGGCAGCCCGGAGCCGGGGCCAGCAGTGGCAGAGCGAGGGACAAGGTAGAGGGGGCCAGAGGCAGGGGGCTGGCTGGATCAAGGCCTATGGCAAGGGACACTTCTCCTGGTCTGGCAAATTATGTCACTGGGGACAGGTCAGGTCCCGACTGTGCTGGACCAGAGAAGTACAACCTGTATACTGAATTCTAAAACTGGATTAAAAATCAATAGCTATTGTTAATTAGATCATTCTTTTTAAAAAAGGGGACTATCTGGTAAGAGAGGTGCTGGTGTATCCTTCTGGCATGAAGTTTTAACCAACATCTAAACATTTCTTTGTATATTTGTCTTCAAGCTTGAAATATTCATTCTGCTTTCCTTCTGGTAGTCACAAGAGGGTGCTATTCTTTCAGCTTGGGTAGTTGGGATTGCAAAGGTTAATTAAATGGACTAAACCTGTTGAACTGTTCCCTGGATGTACTAGATCCGTGGTCACCAACCGGTAGATCGCGATCTACCGGTCGATCTCAGGGGCTCTAAGAGTCGCTCTTGAGCCCCCTCTGAACTGGGTGCCTGCGCAGCACATTTACATTAGATTTCCTCATTTGAGGAACAGCTACTCACCGAGCAACAACACAGGTGAGTAGCTGCGCAGAATGGTGGGAGCTGGGAGATCAGGAGGGCTGAAACACCCCGGCCAGCTGGCTGTGGCTTTCAGCTGAAAGAGGCTGCCCCGCGCTCCAGCTGATCGGCGGCTTCTCCTTTGCGCCTGCACAAGTGGAGCGTTGGGCACCCTGGCTGAGCGTCATGGCTTCATGAAGTGGCTTCTCTTCGCTCCAGCCCAGCTGCCCTGCGCTCAGCCCAGGGAGGCTGAGCCTAGCTCCAGCTGTACTGGAGCAAGCTTCCCAGGCTGAGAGCAGGGCAACTGGGCTGGAGCGAAGAGCGGCTTCTCTTCGCTCCCGCCCAGCTGCCCTGGGCTGAGCGCAGGGCAGCCAGGCGGGAGCGAAGAGAAACGGCTTCTCTTCACTCCGGCCCGGCTGCCCTGCGCTCAGCCCAGGGAGGCTGCGCCTAGCTCCAGCTGTGCTGGAGCAAGCTTCCCAGGCTGAGCGCAGGGCAGCCGGGCTGGAGCGAAGAGAAGCGGCTTCTCTTCGCTTCCGCCTGGCTGCCCTGCGCTGAGCCCGGAGGGAGCGCAGGACGGAGGCTTCCCTCCGTGGCTGGTGTAAGGGACTCCTTGCCCCCGAACCTTGTTCCCTCTCCCCCACCCCAAACCTGTCCCCCACCCTCCTGCCCCCCTGTTCCCTCTCCCTTGCGCCCCCACCCCTCTGCAGAAACCTGTCCCCCTGCCTTCCCCACTACAGAAACCTGTCCCCCTGCTCCCCTGTGCAGAAACCTGTCCCCCCCAGCACCCTGTCCCCTGCTGCAGAAACCTGTCCTTCTGGCACCCTGCCCCCTCTCCCCTGCACCCGCTGGCACCCTGTTCCCTGCCCCAGAACCCACTAGCACCCCTCCCCAGTACTGTGTCCCCTGCTCCCAAATGACTTTTCTATGGGTCAGTGACCCCTGACTCAAGGCAGGTTCCCTGCCATTCTCATAAATAAAGACAATGCAGAAACTTTTTGTGTTTAACATAGTATTTTATTTAAAAATGAAGTCTGGCCAACAAACCCCCAATTGGGGCCAAGCCCCCATCTGGCCACAACCACTCCTGCATTCCCTCTTACCCAGACCCTAGATCTGAGCCTATCATACACTGGACCCCCCTGCCCTGAGCCCCTCACATACCCCAACCCAAATTCCTGCACCCTCACATCCACAAGCCTGTGGCTTGCTTAGTACCCCAACACTGCCCGGCCCGGAGCCCCCTCCCCGAGCCAGTGTCCCCTTCTCCATCTCCTCCTGCATCCAGATTTCCTCCCAGAGCTTGCACCTCTCACCCCTTCCCACACCCAAATCCCTCATTCCCGCCCCAGAGACTACACATCCTGTCTCAACCCAACGAGGGTCCGGCTAGACTGCAGGAGTTTTTCAGGATTCTGGAGATATCCCAGAAAAACTCTTCTGCATCCACGGTTGCATTTGTTCTTCCGCTTTTTTTAGTAGAAGAGCAAACATGCTCTTTCGGTCACCCCTATATTTCTCTTTCCACAAGGAATAAGGGGGCTTCCAAAAGAAGGGGTTTTTTTCTGACATTTGGTCCAGTCTAGACAGGCCAAATGTTGGAAAAACCTCTTCATACAGAAGATTTTTTTTAAAAAAAAAGCAGCAGTATAAGGATTGGGGATAGCAAGTGATGGAGAGGAGGAGAATAGAGAGGGCGGGGCTTCAAAGAAGGGGCGGGATTTCAAGGAAGGGGCGGGGCAGTAGATCTTGGCGTGGTTTGTCATTTAAAAAGTGATCTTGGGTGTAAAAAGGTTGGAGACCACTGTACTAGATGAACATGAGATAGCCAGATATACTGATTGGACGGAGCGTAATGGACTGAGGCGTACTTGCTGGATGTACTGAACATAAGAATGGACATACTGGGTCAGACCAAAGGTCCATCCAGCCCCAGTACTCTATCTGCCGACAGTGGCCAATGCCAGGTGCCCCAGAGGGAGTGAATCGAACAGGTAATGATCAAGCGATCTCTCTCCTGCCATCCATCTCCACCCTCTGACAAACAGAAGCTAGGGACACCATTCCTTACCCATAATGGCTAATGGCCATTTATGAACTTAACCGCCATGAATTTATCTAGTTCTCTTTTAAACCTTGTTATAATCCTAGCCTTCACAACTTCCTCAGGCAAGGAGTTCCACAGATTGACTATGCGCTATGTGAAGAAGAACTTCCTTTTATTTGTTTTAAACCTGCTGCCCATTAGTTTCATTTGGTGGCCCCTAGTTCTTATATTATGGGAACAAGTAAATAACTTTTCTTTATTCACTTTTTCCATACCACTCATGATTTTATATACCTCTATCATATCCCCCCTTAGTCTCCTCTTTTCCAGGCTGAAAAGTCCCAGTCTCTTTAATCTCTCCTCATACAGGCCCCATTCCAAACCCCTAATCATTTTAGTTGCCCTTCTGTGAACCTTTTCTAATGCCAGTATAACTTTTTTGAGATGAGGAGACCACGTCTGTACACAGTATTCCAGATGTGGGTGTACCATGGATTTATATAAGGGCAATAAGATATTCTGCGTCTTATTCTCTATCCCTTTTTTAATGATTCCTAAAATCCTGTTTGCTTTTTTGACTGCCACTGCACACTGCGTGGATATCTTCAGAGAACTATCCACAATGACTCCAAGATCTCCTTCCTGATTAGTTGTAGCTAAATTAGCCCCCATCATATTATATGTATAGTTGGGGATATTTTTTCCAATGTGCATTACTTTACATTTATCCACATTACATTTCATTTGCCATTTTGTTGCCCAGTCACTTAGCTTGGTAAGATCTTTTTGAAGTTCTTCACAGTCTGCTTTGGTCTTAACTACCTTGAGCAGTTTAGTATCGTCTGCAAACTTTGGCACCTCACTGTTTACCCCTTTCTCCAGATCATTTATGAATATGTTGAATAGGATTGGTCCTAGGACTGACCCTTGGGGAACACCACTAGTTACCCCTCTCCATTCTGAAAATTTACCATTTATTCCTACCCTTTGTTTCCTGTCTTTTAACCAGTTCTCAGTCCATGAAAGGATCTTCCCTCTTATCCCATGACAACTTACTTTACATAAGAGCCTTTGGTGAGGGACCTTGTCAAAGGCTTTCTGGAAATCTAAGTACACTATATCTACTGGATCCCCCCTGCCCACATGTTTGCTGACCCCTTCAATAAACATGATTTATCACGCTGAAGAGTGCTTCCTGAATGTATTAGTTTGATTCATTGGCCTCAATGGGATTCATATTTACATGGTGCTTTCCGACTGCACTGTATTTGACAAGGTACATTGGAATGAAGAATGCTGGCAAAATATCCTAAACTTTGGCATTAGGGACAGGCACTTAATGGGCAGTCACTTTGGGCACTTGCTGGCAAAAATAATCACCATATGGATCTGCTGAAGGCTTGTTTGTTTCTCATAGCACCATGTTCAAATAGGTTCTCCTGCTGACAGTGTCACAAAGCAGTGGCAATAGTCTCAACATCAGGAAGAGAAGGCTGCGTTGCTAGTTGAGGTGTCATTAGCACCCCCCAGTGACAGCTAGTTCAGGATCAATAGCTAATCTGAAATAAATCTTCTGAGCTTCTCTGTCTTCCTCAAATATTTTTTAGAGCAGTGGTTCTCAAACTTGTGGTACACACCACTCAGCACAAACCTTTCCTCAGACCACTAGCCAACCATCCATGATGACAAAATGCCTTCACTTATCTCTAAATACCTTAAATACTAAATTATTCTTATTAGGCTACTGGAGCATAAAAATGTAAATACTCACCTATAACATAAGGGGGCGTATATAGCCAGTAAGAATGGAAATTTTATTAATCGAAATAATTAAACAGATTAGGAGCTTTAACTTTACCATGTTAATTTACCAAACTTTGCTTTAAACAAAATATTTCAAAATTATCTTTATTTATGGCAGGTTGGGGAACCTTTTTTGGGTTGGGGGCCACAGACGCACAGAAAAAATCGTTGGGGGCCACACAAAAGTTAGAAGCAAAAAAAAAAAAAAAAAGTCCAACAAAACCCCCCAACCCTCACTGATGTGGCCCCTGACTGAGATACCTCACTCCTCCCACCTGCCAGCCCCATTGGGGGAAGGAAGAGATGACAAAAGTTTAGGACTTCCCACAGGCCAGGTTAACTCTTCTGGAGTCCCAGGACTAGTGGATTTTGTGGGTCCCCTGGGCTCTGGGGTCGGGCCAAAAATGCGGGGTTCAGTGTGTGGAAGGGTGGGAGGGGGCTTCCAGGGAGCGATATAGAGCTAGAGATGGAGTGCAAGGTTTGGGTGGGAGGTAAGGTGCACAAGCTGGCTGGGGGTGGGAGTCTGGCCAGGAGGTAGGAGTGTGGGGTCTGGGCAGGAGGGTGGGTGCAGGAGTACGGTGGGGGTTGGGATGTTAAATTTTGATTAATCAACTAATCAAGTAGTCGATGGAATTTCCATTGATTACTCAATTAGTTGATGAGGGATGGGGCGGGATGCTCGCTATTCCCGCTGTGCCTCTGCCTTTTAAATGTAGTAAGAGCTGCCTGCAGCTCTTACTACATTTAAAAGGCAGAAGAGCAGCAGGGACTCAAGGGGTACGTCTAGATTACGTGCCTCTGCCGACAGAGGCATGTAAAATAGGATACCCGACATAGTCAATGAAGCGGGGATTTAAATATCCCCGGCTTTATTAAAATAAAAATGGCCACCACGCTGTGCCGGCTCAGCTGATCGTCGGCACAGCACGCGAGTCAAGATGCGGATCGGTCAACAGGGAACGCCTTTCTCGACTGCTCCTGTAAACCTCGTTTCACGAGGCATAAGGGAGCAGTCAACAAAGGCATTCCCTGTTGACCGATCCGCGTCTTGACTCGCGCGCTGTGCCGACGATCAGCTGAGCCAGCACAGCGTGGCGGCCATTTTTATTTTAATGAAGCCGGGGATATTTAAATCCCCGCTTCATTGACTATGTCGGGTAGCCTATTTTACATGCCTCTGTCGGCAGAGGCATGTAATCTAGACGTACCCAAGCAGTCCCCGCTTGCCCCTGGTTCTGCTTCTCCCTTTGAAATGTAGCAAGAGCCCATAGGGCTCTTGCTACATTTCAAAGGGAGAGGCACAGCAGTCAGACTGGCATGACCAGGAAGTGCTTCAGTCCCTGCTTGGGCCATTTCCCTGCTGCGCCTCTACTTCCCTTGCCCCCCAACCCGTGGAGGTGGTGCTGGGGGAACTGGCTTTTAAGCTGTCTCCTCGCAGCACTGGCTCCTGCTTCCCTCCCCTTGCTAGCTCTGTCTGATAGAGGCAGCATGTGGGGGAGTGACTAACTGAGTAGTTGATATGCTTATTGGGTAGTCGACTAGTTGCTTACATCCCTAGGTGAGGGTGGGGAATCTTGGCTGGAGAGGGGCTGCGTGAGGGGAAGGAGGTATGGGGTCTGGACATTGGAGGCATTTACCTGGCTCTGCGCATTCCACTTCTGCCATTGGCTGTGATTCTGGCCAATGGGAGCAGTGGGGATAGCCTGGGGATAGCCTCCAGGCAAGCTGTTTCCCATGCTGCCATTCCTCCAGCTGGGAGGAGGGAGAAGTGACAGTGCATGGAGCCGCTTCTTCCCCCTGTAAGCCAGATCCAGTCTGCAAGGCTTGCAGCCCTCTCCCCCTACAGTGGGAAGCATCCGCTGGCACTCCAATCATATGGGGGAGATGTGGTGCGGGGCTGGAGAGTTAGCATAGACGCCCGCTGCGGGGGGTGGGGGGGAGGGCAAGCCCACAGCCCACCTGCAAGACTAGTAGTCCATAGGCCACACTTTGAGAACCACTGTCTTAGAGAAAGGAGAAAGGCTCTTCTTGCTCCACCAGGAGCATGGGGTTCCCAGATCCTTGCATAATGCCGTTGAGGGAACACTGCCAGCTGCTCATTCTCTTTTGAACTCAAATTCTTACCCACGTTATAAAAATAACAAATATGCAGTACAATCTTTCCATGGTCTGGTCCAGCCCTCTGTGCAGATAATCTTCCCCCATAGGGGTTAGGCCAGCCCCCTCTCCAGATAACATTGTTAGTGTATTGGTCTTAATTTCAGCCCAGAGGCTGGGCTTTGTCTCTGTCTGAATAGTACAGTTCTGAAGCAGTAGCCACTATAGTGAACTAGTCACACTCAAACAACCAAATTGCCACATGGGGCTAGTGGCTAACGTGTTGGACACCATGGGTCTAGCTACAAGGTGGGCAAGATCTCTGTCCATCCTACCTGGTCTGCCTGTGGAAACTATCAGCCCCCTTCTGCGGATAACACAGTCCATCTTTGCACTAAGACAGCTCTCAGACTGTGGGCTAGCCTAGTACACTCTTCAAATACCACAGTCTAGCTATGAGCTGGACAAAGTTTCCGGTCTAGAACATAGTCTCTCTATGAACAGGACCCTTTCTTTGTCTCACTAACTCTTGTTGAGGGCTATGCAATCTCTGCCTGGTAATGGTCATTTTGTGAGTTGAGCTAGCTCTGTGCATTCAAGTGACAAGCAGAGATTAAAGGCTCTTTTTCACTGCGTACCAAAGAAGAGATTGCCCTCTGATACAGCACTGTCAGAAAACTAAAGCATTCAAGGCTTTTAAGTACCAGTCTCTCAGTGCCTCCATGTAAATCTGTTACTAAAAATGTTGATCAGGTATCCGCCCAAACAGATTAGCCAATTCCTGTTCTGTTACAATTAGGAAATTGCAGAAAACTTACTCTAAACATTGCAACATAAAAACATTTCATGTTAGAACTATAAGCTTGTATTTATTTTTCAGGAAAAGATCCTAATTCAAACGATGTGTTTTTAACTTACACCTTCAGTGATGTACTTTTTAAGCATTTTTAAAGTGAATTTAGTGCTAGTTAAAAATACCAGCTTGACTGTCAGAGAGGTTAAGGTTTTGGTTTATAAACTTATTACACTTTATAAAGCATTACGATACCTTACCAACTAAATGCCAAAACCAGAAAATACTAATTATCCATGTTTGGCAAAAAATGCATTTGTTAATTTTGCAAATTTGAATGAAGAATTTAAATGGATTATAGTGGCATTAATTATAAAAAAAATTAATTTATTTTAAATTTACAAACAGGGTTTTAAAAACTTGAAGTATTGGTTTAGGTTTTAAAAGTTTTACACACATATATTTTACAGACAAATGCAAATGTACATATATGAATTTTAAAAAATATTTTGACACTGCTTTATTTTTGCACAGCAGCACATTTTTATACATTTGGGGGCAATTAAATTTAAACTGAAAACCTTTATATTTTCAGTGAACTTGACTAAATTACTCATCGTTAAATTATTTAAATTAGTTTGTTTTTACTTGAAGTGTTACAGACCTTTTTTTTTTTTTAAAAGGACCCCTTTTTTTAAGAATAGCTTCAAAAAGACCAAAAAAAAAAAATTGTATAACTCTTTGCCTTGAATAATTTTACAACATTTAACTGCTTAATTTCCATTAAAATCTGCAGAATGCTCTCTTTTTTCTTAAATTACTTGCTTATTTTTTCAAAATGACAACATATTTGTTTAGATATTAGCATTTCCAGAATTATTTCAAGAATTTGAATTTTACATGCCTGTACTTACTGCTTTTTTATTTTTGCCACTATCCCCCTCCCCAGGGCTTTTAGCAATTGTTACTTGCCTCCTTGTTTGGGTCTAATTCTCCTTTTTTAGCTGAACTGTCCCTTTTCATGGACACAGGCATGTTTCACTTAAGGATGTTAAGGACTAGTCAACTATCCGATAAGCAAATGCGTATCGGATAGTCGAGTCGACTGGTCGATCCCCCCTTGCTGCCTTTATCAGATAGAGGCAGCAAAGAGAGGGGAAAGGGGTACTTCAAAGCAGCAGTGCCGCACAGAGCCCGTACCGAGCACTGATCCCCTGCTCAGCTGTACGGCACTGCCCCTTTGAAACGCCGCCTTGGCATTTCAAAGCGGCAGCACTGCACAGCTGAACTCAGGCTCTGTGTGGAGCTGCCCCTTTGAAATGCTGCCATGGCGTTTCAAAGCTGTAGCACTGCGTGGAGCCCAGGGTCAGCTGGGGACTCCCCAGCTGATCCCAGGTTCCAGCGCGTCATTTCAAATGGTGCAGAGCCTGGGGTCAACTGGGGAGTCCCCCGCTGACCCCAGGCTCCGTGTGGCATTTCAAAGTGGTAGTGCAGCATGGAGCCTGGGGTCAGCGGGGGACTCTGAGTCCCCCGCTGACCCCAGGCTCCATGAGGGCTCTTCTGGTTTGAAATGCACAAGAGCCCCTGCTGGGGATTCTTGTACACTTCAAAGCTGGCACGCTGCATGCAGCCCAGAGTCAGCAGGACTTCCCTCTGTCCCTGGGCTGCACTCGGAGTTCCGCATTCCTCCTTTGAAATGTACAAGAGCAGGGGCTCATTCAAAGGAGGAATGCGGAAGTGCCTATCAACTACTCAACTAGTAAATTACTTGATACTTAACATCCTTAGTTTCGCTACCAATTTAGCCAGGAGGGTGGGGTTTTTAAACTAGCCTCCACCCCTCCTGGTTCCTTTATTTGTGTACATTTGAATGTTTATTTCTGCAGTCAGCTAATTTTTTAAACACCTTATTACAGGCTTTTCAAAAGAGCCAGATTGCAGCAATATTTTCTTATTGATGTTAAGGGTTTGTAAACCAGTAAATATTTAGCCAATTTGTTCTCAAGGCCTGTAATGGGATAAACATTAGCTAAGGCATTGTCAGACCATAGGCCGTCCCAGGCCTGGGCAAAATACAGCCCGTGGGCAAGATCTGTCTCCCCAGCCACCAGATCCAGCCCGCAGAGGCAGCGGGGAGCCCCAGGCAGGCTTCCTTGCAGCCTTGCGTGCGGTGCAGAAACACGGCTGCTGGGCTCCATTTCTTTCAAAACTGGAGGGGAGGGCAGAACTTCAGGTGCTGCCCTGCCCCCCAGCACAATCTCATTGGCCGGTTTCTGGCCAGAAACCAGCCAATGGGAGATGCTTATTTGAATAACAGGCAGCCAAGAAGAACCATGCCCTTTCTCCTCAGCTCAGTTATTCACTGAAGCAGATGGCCAAGCAGGCAGGCAGGCTGGCTGGCTGGCTGGCAAACATTTTAAGCTCTGCAAGCCTTAGTTCCGCAGGTAGGCAGGCTGGTTTGGGTGCTGGCTGGTAAGTCTCCTGGCCACAGCCTGCTTCCTGCCCCAACCCTCTGCGTCCCCCCACTCAACATACCTAAACCCTCTGTCCCACTCTTGCACTCATATCCCCTCCCAGATCTGGCACCCCAGATCACAGTCCTCTTCTATCCTAGGTCACATCCCAAACCCCTGCACTCCAGTCCCCTGCCCTAGGTCATAACTACCTCTTTCATTCAAACTCCCTCCCAGACTCCAGTCTCCTTCCTGCACACCAATTCCTTACCCCAAGCTCCCTTCTGCACCCAACCTCCATCCCAGACCCCATACCTCCTCCATTTATACCACGGAAGAAGAGTGTGGCCCTCGACCACTTTTCAAAATCTTGGAGTGGCCCCCATGTAAAAAATTATTGCACTCCTCTGGTTTATGTCCAAACCTGTGCAATATTTGTTCAAAAGGTATACTTTTTTTTTCTTTTTATGAGGGTTTGTTTTTAGATTTTACTTCAATTTTTAAGCATTCTTTTACTACGACTAATATGCCATATATTTATTTATTTTGAACGTTCCCAGTTTACTTATTCCAATATGTTTATTGGAATTGGTCACTATTTATTATTGTTCTATCTTTATCAGAAAGAAAACCTTGCTTAGCGGCGTAGAAGGAGATCACTATGTTTCTTCCTTTAATTCCTGTCCTGCTATGATCAAGGGTATATTTCACCTAAAATCACTTTTTTTTTTAGTGACCAGGGTGGACAGAGGAGATACTAAACCTTTTTCCTTCTGCTCAGTCCTGCTATGACCAAGGGTGTGCATACCTTAGACAATTTGGACAGTAATAGTAATTTTCTCCCCCACCAAGCAAAGGTGGGAACAAAGAATTCTAATTCATTCTCCCTTAGCTCTTAGAGGGGTAGTTTTATGACCAGGAGTGTGCACACCTGTTTTGATCAATTAATATGCAATATTCAGTAATAAAAGAAACATGCACTTACCTTAGCTATTGTCAATAACCTTAGTGTATGTTGCCCCCCTTTTGCATTTCTCTACCATAAATGATATGCTTATAAGAAGCACATGGGATTTTTTTAGGGGAAAAGGCAACATACCACGTTTATTGAGAATACGAAGTAAAAAGCATTTGCATTTATTTGCAACCACACATACATCCTATTGATGTTATAGTTACCAGTCTAATGGTAGTTAGGCTGAGTGTGAGAAGGGAGGCAGGCTTCTGTCGGTCCGGACATTTTTACAGGAATCCCTTCTCATGCAAATGTATGGATTTTGCTGCATCATGTTGTAATTGGTCACTTTGCAACATATGTTTATTTGGAGATTGTTTTCACTGTTGTTTGATATCAGTCTGCTGGCAACTTTTTTTGGTTGTTGCCCCTCCCTGATTTTGATGGGATTTCCTTTTTGATGGCATTGGGAGATCTCCTAACTTCAGGGATGCCAATCTGCCCCTCATTCGTTACAAAATACTATGGGCACATTCAATAGTTTCTTTGTGCTCCAAAGTCTCTGCCGCCGCCTCTAACCACTTGCACGCTGTGCTGGCCTTCAAACTAATCTTTTTTAAAACAAACACTCACATTCTTCACTTACACAAACAAAAATTACATAGTTGCTTCTCGCAAATAAGAATTACATAGTTGGTTTTGTAAAAACAAATTTACTACAAAATATTCTAAAATTAAAGTACAGGGTGTCCCCACTATAAGTCGCCCCGATATATGTTGGTTCCACATTAGCGTTGCTGATGCTTGTGGGAACTGTTCCGTTTTAAGTCCTCCCATTTCCTACTGTTTCGTTGCGTGCGCACAAAAAAAAGACCAATTTGCACAAATGGAAGTCAGCTGCGGGAAAAAAAAATTCCCCACTTTATGTCCTTTTGCTATACGTCCACGTTTTTTTGAACGTGTCTTGGACATATAGCGGGGATACCCTGTAACACACAAACATTTTATACTCTTAAAAAAAAAATTCTAAGTCTATAAGAGTAACAATAGTAAGTCACAAGGACCCTTTTGTTTTTTCCTGCCTTAACATTAATAACAAACAGAACCAGCCAGCTTAATGCATCTTTACCAAGAGCACTGCTAGTTAAAAAGAATGGCTGGCAAGGTACACTGAGGCACATTATATTGCAAAAGCCTACATTTTAGCTACATGACTACAACAGTAATGATAATTTGCTGTGTTTGTGACTCAAGGACCTCCTAAAGCCAACTCACTGAAGGTACAGGGATGTATAAGGGTTGCAAGAATCCCTGGATCTGATATTCACATACTAGTTCACTAAAGGTGGTCATGTAAGGCTTCTCCTGAAACTTGTCATACTGGTTAGCATAATATCAGATACTATGTAAGGAGATGCGTATATATATTAGAAACCATATTCTTACAGCTATGTAGTTAAAGGCAGTTCACCCACAGATAGCATACATTGAGACTGATTCCAACACACAGCAGGTGGGAGACATTTTATCCTGTTAGGTGACTATGGTGTGTTCTGGGTCTTCTAATACACATTTATTACGATATTGAATCAAATGCTAATGAAGAGATTGCTAAGACTTCAGAAGGAAAAAAAGAGGTAAATAGCAGGGAGACTGAATCCTGTTTTAAAGGTGAAGGTCTAGTATATCTAGGGATGCAGAAAGACACCATGGTTTTCTTAATCTGGGGAAGACAAGCTGCCAGCAGAGCTTGGTCTCATGTAAAGAGAGTCTCAGCTACTGGTTGGAAAATGCTATGAGAAGGATGTTGGGGATAAGCAGCACTTTTTCAGACAATAGAGCATCTTCTTAGCTGAGCTGAGTCACCAAAATGCAAATTATTAATGTATTTTATTTGTAACCTTTTATTTCCAATACTTCTGTTTGCTGTCATTTGAATCTCTGTTCTTCGTCAAATGAAACATGCTTGTTTTCTCTATCAAATCTAAGGTCTGCAAGTTAAGCAGAGCTGTGTTCTAAGGTTAGTCCTGAGGGAATTCTGCAATTGTTGCATTTGGAGCCATAGTAAAATTGCAAAATTCCCCCAGCACTGTAAGGTGTAACTGGTAAATGGTGTGCACTGTTCCTTTAGGAACAGAGAATCTGATAATTCCATGAGTGTTCCGGGGATAAAGGTCTGGACACTGCAGGGGAACGCTCAGTGGCCAGAGTGTGCCTGTTGCTAGCGTTCTAGAGATACATTAGAAGCAAGAAGACCAAGGATAAGGTAGTACCGTTACTCAGTGAAGAGGGAAAAATATTAACAGATAATGTGGAAGTGGCAGAGGTGCTTAATGACTTCTTTGTTACGGTTTTAACCAAGAAGGTTGGTGGTGATTGGATGCCAAGCATAGTGAATGTCAATGAAAATGGTGTAGGTTCCAAAGCTAAAATAGGGAAAGAACATGTTAAACGTTACTCACAAAAGTTAGATATCTTCAAGTCACCAGGGCCTGATGAAATGCATCCTAGAATAGTCAAGGAGCTGATTGAGGCAGTATCTGAGCCATGGAAGTCAGGAGGTATTCTAGATGACTGAAAAAGGGAAAAATATAGTGCCCATCTATAAAAAGGGAAATAAGAACAACCCAGGAAACTACAGAGCAGTCAGTTTACCTTGTGTATCCATTTGAAAGATAATGGAGCAAATAATTAGGGAACCAATTTGTAAATATCTAGAAGATAATAAGGTGATAAGTAACAATCAGCATGGATTTGTCAAGAGCATATCTTGTCAAACCAACCTGATAGCTTTTTTTGACAAGGTAAAAAGACTTGTGGATGGGGAGAGGGAAGTGGTTGATATGGTATCTAGACTTAAGTAAAGCTTTTGATACATTTTTACAGGGCTTTCTCATTAACAAACTAGGAAAATGCAACCTAAATGGAGCTAGTATTAGATAGGTACATAACTGGTTGGCTGACCATTCCCAGAGAGTAGTTATCAATGGTTTACAGTCATGCTGGAAGGGCATGAGTGGAATTCTGCAGGGATCAGTTCTGGGACCATTACTGTTCAGTATCTTCATCAATTATTTAGATAATGCAGTGATGGGCAACCAAGATTAGTGTGTGGGCCACATGAGTGGCCCTTCTTTGTGTCAGTGGGCTGCAAGATTGAAATCCAGTGGTGGGCAGCCTGCAAACCTCATATGGCTCTTTGGGGTTCCACTTGTGGCCTGCTCGTGCATCCCCTTTCTGCCGCCAACTCCCAAGCCTCTCATGCACTGGAGCCCCGCACTTACCTATTCCTCCCTGGCCCTCCTAGCATATTGAGTATCATGAATCATGTGATTCACGCTCTGTCCTCACTCCTCCCCCTCCCTTCCAGAGCTTGAATGCTACAAATCAACCAATTCACAGCTCTCCAAAAGTGCTGGGAGGGAGGCAGAGGAGTAGGGATGGAACCAGGGCTGGCCCACAACATTTTGGCACCTGAGGTGGGGAGCTCAAATGACGCCCCCATTCCCCCTTGCACCAGCAGCAGACACAATTTTCTACGCTCTTGGTCCTAGTGGCGCCCCCCCCCCCCCAGTCTGGCACCTGAGGCAGCTGCCTCAGTTCACCTCGTGGTAAGGCCAGCCCTGGATGGGACACTCCTCCCTCTTCCTCCCAGCTCTTCTGGATGAATCTCTGATTCACGCTCTGTCCCCACTCCTCCCGCTCCTTCCTAGAGCTTGAATGCCACAAATTTGCGGTGTTCAAGCTCTGGGAGGGAGCGCTGGGGAGAAAGCAGGACTAGTGCAAATCAGGTGATATATGGCACTCCAAAAGTTCTGGGAGGGATGGGAAGGAGTAACTAAGTGTGAGGCTCCAGTGCCATAGTGCGCAAGAAGTGAGGGTGCACAGGCCACAGGTGGAGTGCTAATGGTCCACATGTGGCCGATGGGCCGCAGATTGCCTACCACTGAGGTATTGGCATAGAGATTATGCTTATAAAGTTTGCAGATGATACCAAGCTGGGAGGGGTTGCCAGGGCTTTGGAGGATAGGATGAAAATTCAAAATGATCTGGACAAACTGGAGAAATGGTCTGAGGTAAATGTGATGAATTTCAATAAGGACAAATGCAAAGTACTCCACTTAGGAAGAAATTACACACATACAAAATGGGAAATGACTGCCAAGGATGGAGTATTGTGGAAAGGGATCTTGGGGGCATAGTGGACCAGAAGCTAAATATGAGTCAATAGTGTAACACTTGCAAAAAAAGCAAACATCATTCTAGGATGCATTAGCAGAAGTGTTGTAAGGAAATCACGAGAAGTAATTTTTTCACTCTATTCTGCACTGATTAAGCCTCAATTGTATTATTGTGTCCAGTTCTGGGTGCCACATTTCAGGAAAGATGTGGACAAATTGGAGAGATTCCAGAGAAGAGCAATAAAAATGATTAAAATTCTAGAAAACATGACCTATGAGGGAAGATTGAAATAACCAGGTTTGTTTAGTCTGGAAAAAGAAGACCAAGAGAAGACATAACAGTTTTCAAATATCTAAAACATTGTTAAATGGAGGAGGGTGAAAAAATATTCTCCTTAACCTCTGAGGGTAGGATAAGAAGCAATGGGCTTAAATTTAGAATCCTAGGGCTGGAATAAACCTCAGGAGGTCATTGAGTCCAACCCTTTGCCCAAAGGTGGACCAACCATAACTAAATCATCCCTGCCAGGGATTTGTCAAGCCTGGACTTAAAAACCTCTAGGGATGAAGATTCTACCACCTCCCTGGGTAACCCATTCCAGTACTTCACCACCCTCCTAGTGAAATAGTTTTCCTTAATATTCAACCTAGACCCCTCCCCCCCAATGCAACTTGAAACTATTACTCCTCATTCTGCCATCTGTCACTACTGAAAACAGCCTCTCTCCATCCTCTTTGGAAACTCCTTTTGGTAGTTAAAGCTGCTATCAAATCCTACCTTACTCTTCTGTTCTGCAGACTAAACAAGCCCAAATCTCTCAGCCTCTTCTCGTAGGTCATGTGCTCCAACCCCCTAATCATTTTTGTTACCCTCTGCTGGACCTTCTGGGGGCCCCAGAACTGGATGCAATACTCCAGATATGGCCTCACCAGTGCCGAATAAAGGGGAATAATCATTTCTCTAGATCTGCTGGCAATGCTCCTCCTAATACACCTTATTATGTCATTAGCCTTCTTGGCTACAAGGGCACTCTGTTGACTCAGGGTATGTCTACACTTGCCCCCTAGTTCGAACTAGGGAGGCAAATGAAGCATACCGAAGTTGCTAATGAAGCGCGGGATTTAAATATCCCACGCTTGATTAGCATATTCGCGGCCGGTCGCCATTTTAAAATGCTGGTAGCCCGAATTAACTCGCCAAAACCCTTCCCTCAAATTAACTGTTATTCCTCATTGCCCGAGGAGTAACAGTTAATTCAAGGGAAGGGTTTTGGATCGGACTACCGCATCTACACGCGGCGAGTTAATTCGGGCTACTGGCATTTTAAAATGGTGACCGGCCGCGAATATGCTGATCAAGCGTGGGATATTTAAATCCCGTGCTTCATTAGCAACTTCGGTATGCTTCATTTGCCTCCCTAGTTCGAACTAGGGGGCAAGTGTAGATATACCCTCATATCCAGCTTCTCATCCACTGTAATCCCTGGGTTCTTTTCTGTTGAACTGCTGCTTAGCCAGTCGGTCCCCAGCTTGTAACGATGCTTGGGATTCTTCTGTCTCAAGTGCAGAACTCTGCACTTGTCCATGTTGAACCTCATCAGATTTCTTTTGGCCCAATTCTCCAATTTGTCTAAGTCACTTTGGACCCTATTCCTGCCCTCCAACATATCTACCTCTCCTCCTAGCTTAGTGTCATCTGCGAACTTGCTAAGGGTGCAATCCATCCCTTCATCCAGGTAATTAATAAAGACGTTGAACAAAACCAGCCCTAGAACCGACCCTTGGGGCATTCCACTTGACACTGACTGCCAACCAAATCAAAATAGATTACCTGAGTATTCCTTCCATGATTTTTCTGGAGACTTTTTCCCTTGTCCTTTTTCCCTTTACCCCTTTTTTAAAGATGGGCACTACATTTGCCTTTTTCCAATTGTCCAGGACCTCCCCCAAGCTCCATGAGTTTCCAAATGTAATGGCCAGTGGCTCTGCAATGACATCTGCCAACTCCCTCAGCACCCTCAGATGTATTAAATCCGGACCCATCAATTTGTGTATGTCAAACTTTTCTAAATAGTTCTTAACCTGTTCTTTCTCCACTGAGGGCTGCCCACCTCCTTCCCATACTGTGTTGCCTAGTGCAGCAGTCTGGGAGCTGACCTCGTCTGAAGACAAAGGCAAAAAAAAAGCATTGAGTACTTCAGCTTTTCCTACCTCATCTGTCACTAGGTTACCTCCCTCATCCTGTAAGGGTCCCACACCTTCAACAGGGAAGGTTTAGGTTGGACATTAGGAAAAGCTTCCTAACTGTCAAGCTGGTTAAGTACTGGAATATATTGCCTAGGGAGATTGTGGAATCTCCGTCATTGAAGACTTTAAAAAGCAGTTTAGACAAACACCTGTCAAGGATGGTCTAGATGGTGCTTGGTCCTGCCATGAGTGCAGGGGACTGGACTCAATGACCTCTAGAGTTCCCTTCCAGTTCTATGATTCATGAAGGACAGTGGAGCTTGCCTGCGCTGTGAGGGGAGTGCTTATGTTGCCTGCCACTGATGGAGTTGGGGACGTGATTCCTGACAGGCACAGACAAAGATTCTGCAGGCTAAGGGCAGGGCGTAGAAAGATGCCTTAGAGCCCTGGGCACCCATGAGAAGTGTCACAGTGTCACTCTTTCCCACCGAGTATTGAGGCCTTGCCTGGTATTAATGAATGCAATGCTGTTGGGAAAAACATATTTCAATGTGATGCTTTTTCAAGGACCAAAGTAGTTAAGGCAGACAATTGTAGATTTATTTTCAGATGGTGCAATATTCCCTGTCAAGTATTGTCAATAGGGCAATTCCTGTGTTCCTAGAACATTCTGGGCATATACATTTTCCTGAGGACTTGGGAGTTAGGAAGGAGGATGGGCTAATCTGGTTAAACTGTAACCTTCGCCTCAGCACAGCAGAACCACCATGTTAGATCTTAGATACCACCTGCCAATCATATTACAGCCTGCTCACAAGCCAATTTGAAGCTCTACACTCACAGGGTTGAGATCGTTCCATTTGCTATTTTGAATATGGCTACAAACTCAGTAAAGTCCTGCACTCTTGGGCCAGTCAGACTTTGTAAGGAATCAGTTTAGCTGGAATCTGTTTAACTAAAATTTAAATACCCTTAACATGGTTTGAGCTCCTATTGTGAAAGGCTTTTAATTGCTGCTCTCCCATCAATTCCAGCAGATCCTGAATATCCTGACCAATGAGTTAGTGCTGCATTTGTGTGTGTGCAACTGTGCTTAAGTGCAGCTGTAGAATTAGAGCAAAAATTCAATAGTACAAAGTGTTCCAGCTGACTTCATTTCCTGTAGATAAGTCCCTAAGCAGGAGGATGAGGTTTGCAGCTTGCACTGTTAGTTTACTGGTGAGGTATGGGGAAGGGTTTGGAGGGTTGAGTAGGGAGAGAGATTTTGGGACATAGCAGGACATAGGGTTAAAAAAGCAAGGGTCCCATATAAAAAAGCTGTTCACATTTGCTTCCTGTCAACTTGCCATTGTCAGAGAAGGGTTACAGGCGCTGATGTACAGCCCCTACATGCAAACAGGATGTTGGCTTTTAGAGCTGATTAAGCTATGAAATGAAGTTTTGTCCATGGCTGCACTATCGCCTTTCTTTCCCAAACATTCAGGTTGGGAAAAGGAGAGTTTCAGAGTGCAACGTGGCCACAACTTCTGCTTACTAACAACATTGCTGACACGTGGAATGTATAACCAGTCAAATACAAAAATCACAATCCTGAACTGAATGCTTCTAAAAATCCTAAACAAACCTCTTCCTAAATTCAAAATCCATCACACAGACACCCCACACACTAATCACCACTCTCCCAGACTAAATGCCCCCACAGATGCACCCAAATGAAACAGCTGCAGAAATATACACAATTGAGTCACATGGTCTCTCAGATATACTCATAATATAAACACTTTCCTTCTTCTGCAGTCTCTGAACATAGAATTGTCATATCTCTGTATATCATCTGTGTGTCCAGGTTCTTATTATGGTTCCCATCACTATCGTATCTGAGTTCCTCTCAAGAGTTAATGACCAAAATCCCAAGATGCCAGCAAACACTGTGCTAAGTGTTCCTCAGCACAGCTCAGCTAACTATGCTCCCTCCTCCATGGATGTGCTGTGAGGAAAGGAAGGAGACCCCTGTGTCCTTTCCCACACATTTTGAGCTCTACTAAAGAGTAGAAGTAATTTGGCCCTATGAGTACGTCTACACTTGCATCCCTAGTTTGAACTAGGGATGCAAATGTAGGTGACTGAAATTGCTAATGAAGCGGGGATTTAAATATCCCGCGCTTCATTAGCATGATCTCGCGGGCGCATTACTCCGCTCAATAGCTGTTTCGAAAGTGAAAGTGCATGCCGGGACACGTTAGTTCGAACCAAACCCCTTGGTTCGAACTAACGTTACTCCTCATTAACGTTACTCCTCACTTTTCCTTTTCAGCCTCTTCACACACAAGTATGTAAGGGCACACAATTCCCCTTGCCTTCCCCATACAGCCTATAATTGTTCTTCACAAACTTTGTGCCAAAAGATTGTAAAGAATTAAAAAGTATGGCTAGTTTGACTCAGGATTTCTAGTGGTTTTCAAACCAGAGACCTCCATTTACACAAGGGATTCTAGAACATACTTCACATTTTCCAATCTTGAGATTTCCGTGTCCACCAGGATTCTACATGTTCACATTTTGCTTCTTCAAGAATAGGTTCTCTTTGTGATATGAAAATGTTGGACCATGGGCGACGCATAGAGAGGGCACATGCCCCACTCAGACACCGTGGGTGGGAGAGGAAAGAGGCAGGCCAATAGCCGGCAAGGCCAGAGTTCCTGGGCATCTTCCCCCCACTCACTGGCAGTGGTGGGGGAAGCAGAGCAATGTGGACCCACTTTCCTCTGCTCTCCCGGCGCATCATCTGGAGAGGGGTGGGGCTGTCCCGTACTCACTGGCAGAAAGCGGAGCAATGTGCCCGCGGAAGCAAAGTGAGCCAGGGCCACATTGCTCTGCTTCCCCCACTGGTGCCGGGTGAGATCAGACCCCGCTACTGGCACTGGCCCCAATAGTCCCCTGAGCTGCATTGGTTGGGAGCTGGGGTGGGGCAGAGCAAGGGTGGGGAAGAAGAGGAGAGGGGGATGGAGCAGCCATTCCCCAGGTTCAGAGGAGGGGTCATGTGGCCAGTAGCTTCTCATATCCCCTCTCACCTGTCACCCCCTGTGCTGGACTATGCTCATTTAAACTGCTGTTTGGGAATCCTCTTTGTAGGACAATTGGAGAAGGGCTTATTTGCTTTGTGGAGTGATAGTTGCAGGGGTAACTACAGAATGCAAACAAAGTAAAGACTTGATGCTGGGCAGCTGCAGCTACCTTCAACTTGAAAATACAGTTCAAGTGATACTATCTTTGCCTAACAGTTTCCTTTTTCATAGACCTCAGTTGGCAACTTCCGCTCCCCGTTTTGTGGAGAAGAAAAAACCACACTCTTGCAATACATAACCCCCTCACACCAGAAAATAATAACGCTGAAATAGAGCCTCAGTGAGATGAAGCAATCATTCAATTCAGGTAAGAAGTGTGGTTTTTGAAGGCTTGTTACTGGCCAGACAACTCAGTAACAAATCCAAGCAAACGATGTGATATTGAAATCCCTGGAGGATGAAGTCTTCTTGCTGTCACCAGAATGGGTACAGCAAGAACAGCCAAAGAGCCCCGCTACATTCCTCCATCAATGGTAACTTAATCCTCATCTGCAGGGACCATTCAGGCATAAGAGGGGAGCCTTCTGTTCAGTTCTTAGGCTAAGTATACACTGGCACTTTACAGCACTGTAACTTTCTGACTCAGGAGTGTGAAAAAACACCCTACTGAGTGTAGCAAGTTACAGCAGTGTGAAGTGCTGGTGTGAACCATTCTACAGCACTGGGAGCCACTCTCCAAGCACTTTTAGCTACTCCCCTTGCAAAGGTGGTTTACATAGAGCACTAGGAGAGCTCTCTCCCAGTGCTCATGCTGTGGCCCCACTTTCAGTTTAAAGTGCTGCCACAGCTGCGCTTTAAACTTTTAAGTGTAGACAAAGCCTTAGTCTCTTTGCTGAGACTTCCAGGTATAGCATTATTGGTTTGTTGTGATGTGGAGGTATGAATTAATGGAATGATTCTGGAGCAAATGGCCAGTTTCAGTCAGTAGTGTCACTTCCTCCTGTATTTACTCTGGAAAGACAGAAGCAGTATTTGCATGAAGAAACGAAGGCCTGGTCTACACTACCAGGCTAAGTCAACCTAAGTTACACAATTCCAGCTATGACTTAGCTTATGTCGACTTATTGTGGTGTCTGCAGCGCATTGGGTTGACAGAAGAAACTCTCCCAGGGTATGTCTACACTGCCACCCTAGTTCGAACTAGGGTGGCTAATGTAGGCATTCGAACTTGCAAATGAAGTCCGGGATTTAAATATCCTGGGCTTCATTTGCATGTTCCCGGGCGCCGCCATTTTTAAATGCCCCGTAGTTCGAACTACCTGCCCGCGGCTACACGCGGCACGGACTAGGTAGTTCGAATTAAAGCTCCTAATTCAAACTACCGTTAAACCTCCTTGCAGGAGGAATAACGGTAGCTCAGATTAGGAGCTTTAATTCGAACTACCTAGTCCGTGCCGCGTGTAGCTGCGGGCAGGTAGTTCGAACTACGGGGCATTTAAAAATGGCGGCGCCCGGGAACATGCAAATGAAGCCCGGGATATTTAAATCCCGGGCTTCATTTGCAAGTTCGAATGCCTACCTTAGCCACCCTAGTTCGGACTAGGGTGGCAGTGTAGACATACCCCCATAGACTTACCTTATGCTTGTCATTCTGATGGAGTACTGGAGTCAACGAGAGTGTTCTGCAGTCAATTTAGCTCAGGGTTGGACGAACTATGGCCCACGGGCTGCATCCAACCCATCAAACCTTTTAATTGGGCCCTTGTGTTCCATTGCCCCACTCCTGCTGGGGAGCAGGGTTGGGGGGTTGCCCTGCTGTGCTCATCCAGAGCGCCTGCTGGGGAGCAGGGTCGGGAGCTTGCCCTGCTCTGGTGCTTCCACCAGAGAGTAGGGCCAGAGCCTACAAGAATTCATGGCCCACCATACAATTTCCATACCCAGATGTGGCTCTCAGGCCAAAAAGTTTGCCCACCCCTGATGGAGCAGGTCTTCACTGGACCCGCTAAATCAACCCCCTGTGGATCAACTGCCCCAGCGCCGATACCCAGTAAGTATAGACAAACCCTAGAATGCATTAAAATAATCAGAAAACATGTGATGCAACCCAGTTCTATTCCTTCTGTGATTAGAGACATACCTTCCTGTGGGCTTTCTCCTCATTGACTTCCAAACAACCTCTGTTTTAGCACTTCCCCCATACCACCTGCACAAAGGAAGGAGAAACAGAGCTGGAGTTAACCTCTTATTTGTCAGGAACCAGGTAATACCCCCAACCTTGTCACATTGTTGACTACCTAGTGACTAGATGTTGCCAATTCATTTTGCACATGGTACCAATTCCCCCTGCATTTTCAATTGCTAGTGGATGGCTATAGAGTTTGGGTGTGTTATTGAAGTTATGTCTGTTTGCATGTGAATGATACTTTCCTCCTTTGTAATGTGCTTTGTGATCTACTGATGTAAAATAACTTAAGTATTATTTTTATATCTAGAATTTAAGATACTAATATCTGTAGGCATGTTGCTATCTGAAGTGACAATGGAAAAATAGGGCTGCTTTTTTTTATTTGTACCAGGATCAAATAATGGTGTTGGAATAACTGTAAGGCAGATTCTCTACTTGTCCAAAGAATGTACAATGCAAGCTGGGGCTGTTACTTTGTGCACCCTCATTCCTGGCTCAGCTGTTTGCCAGGCACTCCCCAGGTTCTGGTCCTGCATCTTTCTACTCCATCAGTGCGTGTATTATCACATGCTGACAGTGTCATGACTTGAAGACTGTCTACACCGCATCTACACTGCAAAACAATAGGGTCTTGACTTGATTCAGGCTTGGAGCCCTGGGACAATGGGTTGGAGCCCTGGCTTAGCACAATCCATGTATGGATGGAAGGAGTCTTAGGTTTGACCTTGAGTACAAGCCCTGGGTTTACTTTGCAGCGTAGACATATTATGAGTCTAAGAGTAGTCTAGTGCTCTTCAATATTGTAAGTAAGAAGTAAAAATACCATGACTTAAGTCTTTTATTCTGGGACCTGCTGAGCAGTAAGAGGGCTTGTACTAAGTATTTTAAATATCGGGTAATTTCACTAATCGAATAGTCGATCCATTTTTGCATCGACTATTCAATTAGTCAGTAGGGTGCCTCTGTCTTTGAAGTAGGGCTGTTGCTACACTTCAAAGGTGAAAGCACCAAAGCCTGGAGTCAGCTGGGGAGTCCCCAGCTGACCCCGGGCTCCAAGAAGCGCTGCTGCTTTGAAATGCTGCGAGGAGCCTGATGCGAGGCTCCCCACAGCATTTCAAAGCGGCAGGGCCACATGGAGCCTGGGGTCAGCTGGGGACTCCCCATCTGATCCTGGGCTCTACCTGGCATTTCAAAGTAGCAGCGCCGCATAGAGCCCATGTGGTGCTGCCACTTTGAAGTATCCCCCTATTCTCCTCTTCCCTCTGCTGCCTCTATCTGATAGAATCAGCAAGGGTGGAGAGGAAGCAACTAGTCAACTATCCTGTTGACTATCTGATAAGCATTTGCTTATCGGATAGTCAACTAGTCCTTCACATCCCTAGCTTGTACACAAAGCAGTTACTTTAATTGGGCAAGACATAAATATGCTGTAGACGCTATAGTTATGCTCTGATGGCATTTAGGAGACTAACAGCACTACAACCGTGAGGAGGGTCAAGTTTATATCATGAACCTGGCTTTCAAAAAGTACTTTTAAATCTTTTTCCATCTGTCCTCGAGGCAGAGTTCTGAAACAGGACTATAGAGTGGGTTGAGTCACTTCCCAGTGCTGGGGCATGAAGACCCTGAAATTGAAAAAAAAAATTTCCAAGTCCTCTGCAGTCCTCCCTATAGGTGGGGATCTGATCCTCTTCATTGCTCTCTGTAGGTGGAGAGGAACATCTGCAAGATGGCTGCTAATGCAGGCATGATGATAATTTGATCAGTTGGCATTTGTGGGATTTGAATGGAAAGTGAGACCTTAGCAAAATGCTCTAGTAGTTTAGTTCTTCCTCACTAAATCCTGTCATCTACCAAAAATAAAAAATAAAAAATCAGCTTTACCACCACAACTGTAGCTTTTTTTTGTCAGTGCCCAAGTTTTTACTGAGAAAAGCAATATCCTGAATTAGCACCTCTAAGTGGTAAAAGAAAAAAAGACTGGAAGAGGGAAAAGTTTCACACTTAGCATTTTACATCTCCAGTGGAGACCATCATTTTATTCTGTATTTGTAGAGCACTAAACACTATGAAGTCTTCATCCCTGATATAATAATGATCTGATATCTGCTCATCTTATGTTCCCCATGTTCATACCAAGTGTCAATTAAAATCTCCTCACCCAGCTATAAGTTAAAAAGGTCAGAAGTTGAGAGAGCAGAAGAAAAAGACAAGGTATGGCGGCAGCAAAAGGAAAGGAACCACAAATACATCAAGAAGGAAGAGACTGCAGACCCAAGGGGGTGAACGATGGCAAATAGAGGATGGAAAAAATGCATATATCGGGAGAAGAATAAGAAAGAAAAGAAATATAGTGGGAGTATAGACATAAGAGAAAGGGAGAGTTATAGAGAAAATGCACACTTTGTGTCCCCATGTTTAGGCAGAACAGCAGAGTTTGCTGCTTGCTTTCTCTTGAGCCCTGCACTCTGGGAAGGACAGTATCTGTTTAGATTTGTGTCTAAATTTAAACCCTGATTGCTTTGCCTCCCCCTCCACTCCCCACCCTCCCTTCCTCTCCACCACCCTCCCTTCTTCCTTGTTCTCTAGTGCAGGGCCACTCACTGGGCTCTGTCAGTTCTCAAACTGAGCTGGGGCTTGGATATTATATTATACGCTCCTCAGCAGTGTGTTCTCACTCTGGCTGGGCAGAAACTTTCCACAGCTAAGGGAGAAAAGGGTGGGGAAGAACAACTGACCTGAGGACACCCTTCACTTGCAGAATATGGAGGTAAAAATTATTTCAGTAGCCGCGCGTTGCTTTGCTGACTTACTTGCCCCAGCAGTTCAGATTGAATTAGCTCCATCTTTACTCGGAGCAGGTAATAATGTCAGTTTGCTGTATTAAAAGACAAATAGCCCCCTCAGTGCCCCTTGGAACTTCTTGAACAGAGTTTATTCTAAAGTTGGGGGGGGGGAGCATGTGTATATGGGGGAGGGGTGTGGAGTGTCGTTCATTTTTGAGCCTTTTCTCCTGAGTTGGAGAAGGCAGTAAACTTCAAGGGAGCCGGCATCATTTTGAGGCATGATTCAAACGGTTACAAAATTAGGCACAAAAGGAGGAACTAACCCACGGAGCTGAAACTTCAGGCATCATGGGGGTAGCTGTAGCTACACATCTCAGCAGCCTCTTTGCAGGAATGTCCTTTATTTTAGACCCCAGTGTTCCTTCTGTCTCATGTGGATCTTGCAATCTCACGTTCGCTGTCAAAATCAGAGATTTTTGGCACAAGAAGCAGCAGCCATAAGAAACCTTGTTTAAGCAAAAGAAATTCATACCATATAATTAAGAACTTCTTGTGCTTTTCATTGCACCTCCCCGTCTGCCCATCTTGTACCCAGTGAATGGCGGGAGCAAGGTCTGATGGTGGGACTACAGAGATATGGGTCAGGACTCCAGGGTTCTATTCCAAACCCTGCCAATGACCTGCAGCATGACTTTGGGCAAGGTCCTTGATCTCCCCCCATCCCCCTACCCCGTTTCTATTAATGAAAAATGGAGGCAATAGTACTTCCCTAGATTTCAGAGGTGATACAAGATTGAATTGACATTTTACAATATAAAAAGTCAGAGTTTTTAAAGTACACCGAGAGCTTCAGATAAAAGTTGTCATAGAAAATAAAAGTATTATCTATTGTGATTAATTAGGGCATAGGACACGGAGATTGTTACAATAGTCAAAAATTCAGTTGACAAAAGGTTTTCTCATTCATTTCTCTGCAATTACAGACCTTTTTATGTAACTTACTGTATTTTTTCTGGGGAAACAAGTTTTGTGTTAGTCCTCAATCCTAGTGTTGAAGGGGATCTGAGCACAGGAGGCAAATAGCAAGACTAGGGAACAGTGTTCCTTCGGTACCACCATACTTTTTCATTGAATTTTTCCACTGTGCAGTTCACCGTGGGTGTTCTGACAGTTCCCAGTTTCTAAACTAGCTCCTGGTTGTGCTCTGAGGCTTTAAGAGCAAGGGTTAAAGATCAGGCAACTTCAGTAGAAAATCCTCAAAAGGAAATCAGACCTGTGGGCACCCAGATTTTATGTGTAGAACAGGATCAAGCAGTGATCATACCAACTCAAGATGAGTCATGTTGCGGGGTCAAATTAAATTGCTTCCTAGGGTCTTGTAGATTTGATAGAGCCAAGCCTATGTGCTTAAGTTACAGTTAGTTTTATCATCTTTAGTTGTACAGCATCCTATGATGTTCTCTGTCTGAGAATGGTCTTTGTTGTTGGTCTCATAAAACGGACACAGACTAAAGTTTATCCAGCGGTGAGTCTCAGACTGCTAGGAAACTCAGAAAATATATAAAGCCACACACTCATTTAATTCAAGGCTAGTACAAAATCTAATATAAAAAGTACTTACTATCCAGGAAATCACATGGTTATAATCAGACTGATATGTAGAGCTGGAATGGACATTAGGTCACATCTAATCCATTCTCCACCAGCACAAGCCAATGTATTTTCTAGTGTTTCATGCACTTGTATTTTAAAGGTCATAAGAAATGAGGCTTCCACTTCCTTTGGGAATCAAACAGGGCCTACCAAATCTCATTATCAGGAAGTTTTTCCTAAGATTTATTCTAAGATTTTCTTTCTCTTGATTTTTTCCCATCACTACTAGCTACCTCCTTTTTACCACCATAAATTACTGTCCTTCCTAGAAACTTACTTGCTTTAACCATTTGTAGACAGTTGCATTTTCTTTTAGTTATTATATTTAACAGCACCTTTCATCTTCAGAAACATTTTATACATCATGAATTTGGCTTCTCGCACCTCTGTAAAAAAGGTTAATATTATACAGAGGTTTAGGCCACATATGAAGCCAGCAGTGCCAGAGGTAGGATCAAAGACTCAGGAAATCCCAGGTCCCTCCTCAGTGTCCTTCTCCCTCATTAGAGCTTTTAGCAGGCAGCGGTGCCAGAATATACAGCCTTTTGTCTCTTCAGCCTCCAGGCTTAATGCATCCATGCAACAGGAACAAGAAGTTCTGTCATTTCCCCCTTTGCCAGGCAGTTTGCTTCAGCTGTAGAGTACAGAGCTGTTATGTGCTCTGTAGCTAATATAATTGACAAGCTCTTCACGTTAATGGGACAGATGATGATTACCAGTGCTACAGAGTGAGATGGGCTACCTTCACATGATTGCCATTTCCATCAGGTCCCTAGATCCTTAAGGAGAAAAACAGCCAGGAGGGTTCACTTGCCTTGTGTGATTTTACTGCTGCTGTTTTTCTTTGTGTTTTGTAGCTAGAATCTTATCCAGTCTGCCATCAGGAACATACTGAGCATTTTAGTTAGGTCAGCTGCTATACAAACGAAGATGGGTTAGCACCCCCGGTAGGGAAGAATACAGCAAAGTCTAAGATTGCCAACTCCTATGGTTTTATTGTGAGTTTCATGTATTTGTTTTTCTTAATGCTCCAGCTTTTAAAGTGGGGTTTAACCTAAAAATTCCAGCTTTCATTTTAAAATAGTAAACTTCTAGCCTTCATGCCTGCAGACCATAGCTTGAAAATGTGAATCCTGACAAACTCCACCAGCACCCTGAAAATAAAAAGAACTAAAATGTAAGACACTTAACATTGTCAATACTGAATACTGTAAAACTGCCCTCAAGAGAACATACACTAAATTTCTCTGCAGGATTCACAAAATTGGGAGTAGGGGCAACATGCAGCCCTGTTAGTTTGTAATTACCTTAGAAGGTTTGGCATTTGATCTGAATAAGCAGCCTAAATTTTAGATGCATTTTTTAACTGTATGATCCTCTGAGCTTTGTGAAACTCAGCTGGAAACCTTGTGAGATTAGGCCTCATGTGGAACTTCCAGTACCTCCTGCAGCTGGTTAAGTAGGTTATTGTTATTGCATTTTCCTGCCACTCTGATGCTGGAGACTGGTAGCACAGAGGCATATGAAAGTTACAAATAAGGTAGGTGCCAGAAGCAATCCAAGTCTTCGAGCAGCAGTTTGTTTTCTGGACTAAGATGAAAAAATATTTTAATTTTCTCTGAGCAGTTGGGATGCAGCTGATAACTTTACTGTGGGGACAGTTACCACTCCCTTTTCTGTATTCCTCAGTAGGGGTCATTTCTCCTCCTCTTAGTGTCTGTACGCCTATCTCCTCCAGGCAGCTAACTTCTGGTGGGCTTTCATTTTGCCAAAGAGGAGAGCAGTTCTCTGTCCCTTTGGGTAGCTTGCTTGGTCACGTCCTTTTGGTGGCTATGTACTGAGTGGATTCCCTGTTCCACAGCATGTGTTCTCTCCACAGGAAGTATGTACAGGAGCAGCTGAGCTATGGGTTCTCACCTGGCACAGACAGGGCACTGTGAGAATGACATTAACTCCTGACTTCTGTCACTGCCATGAAAACCCCACTGGCCTGTCCCCAGTAGGTGAATAGTAGTAGAGAGGTAGCCGTGTTAGTCTGATCTTGCTAAAACAAAAGGAAAAATTACGTAGCACTTTAAAGACTAACAAGATGGTTTAATAGCTGATGAGCTTTCGTGGGACAGACCCACTTCCTCAGATCTGAGGAAGTGGGTCTGGCCCACGAAAGCTCATCAGCTATTAAACCATCTTGTTAGTCTTTGAAGTGCTACGTATGTTTTCCCAATAGGTGAGATAGTGATGAGAAGCAGAGGCACGGAAGGAAGATGCTCTCACCCCTCTGCTCTTCTTTCCTTTCCTGTGAGCTGTCACACTCCACATCTGAGTCCCAACACAACTATTTCCTCTGACAGGAATACAGACTTACCTTCCTATTTCACAGCACATTCAGCCAGAGCATAGCTCTGAGCTCTAGTCTAGTATCACTGTATCATACTAAAAAGCCAATGGGACTAAAGCCCTCTCCCAAGCCCCAACACTGCTGCAGAAGCAGTTATTCTGCCTCTAGTAATAACTATTCAGCATCAGGCAGAGCAAGCACTGAAATGTGGGTTTCCTGGCTTTCAGGGGGTTACTCCAACTACTAGGCTATTAGTTATTCTGGGTGCTGGTACTCTGTTAGGGTATGTTTACACTTCAAGGTGGGGATGTAATTTCCAGCTCAAGGAAACATGCCCATGCTAGCTCTGGTTGAGCTAGCATGCTCAAAACAGAGTTCAGCTACTGTGTGAGCAGCAGGAAGGGGTTGTTAACTCCCAGAGTACGCTCTCTGAGGCACATCCCTGGGATGGCTAATCCTTCCTGCCACTCACCTTGTGCTGGCTACATTTTATTTTTAGTGCATTAGCTTGATTAAAGCTAGCACAGGTAGTTTGATTTTGTTGATCCCTGAAAGGATTTAATGGGTGTCACTGAGCAACCTGCCCCAATATGGCCCCTCAGCCTCCTGATCCAACGACTGGACAAGTCACTCTTTCCAGCCCATCATCACTTTAACTTGCTGGAACTGTTTCTGTTGAGCAGCATAATACATTTCCTTTGGTGAGTGAGTACATCAGTTCCTCCACATTCCAGGCACCCGCTTGTCTGTAGAGTGGAGAAGGAGGAAAGTCAGCTTGCTTTATGCATAGCATTCCCGTGGGTCTAGAAAATCCTGTAATCCTTCTTCATGGAAATGATGGGATCGATGCTAATGAAAGCTTAAGTCTCTAATTTTGTCAAACAGCGCAAACTTGTTTTCTCCTTGATGATCCTGTGATGCAAGTCACAGTTCCGATGATAGTTGGGGGAAGGCACTTTTTGTGATCCTGTCTTCTTGGTTCACAGTTCCAATGACAGTTGAGTGCATGAGGCAGCAGGGGAGGAGATTTAAACTACCAGCCCTGCAAACTGAGTCTGGCATCTCCAGCATTAATAAAGACTCTTATACAGAATATAACAATCTATTCTAATGACTGGACCAGCTCACTCTCTCAAAGCTAACTTAGCCCTGCAGAGTGAATGCTTGTTCTGTATTGTCAAGTCAGCAGGCTGTGACTTGAGATCAGCCACAATCAGCTCTGTCATGATGGGAGATATTTCACTTACTGCAATGTGAATACTGCCTACATATACAAGGGCAGAATTTGAACCACGTGGACCATGTGTATTGTTTAAAAAGGGCCTATTTTTACTTAGTCACTAGGGATATTTTTCTGAGTCGTTGATTCTCATCTCTAAGCCATTAGTTGGAGTCCTTCCAAAGCCATGCAGTGCAGGATCCAGCTAGGAGGCTCCTCCAAAGAATGCTTTTACATTAACAATTCCAGCCTACATCTTTGTAACATCGTATTGCCAGCCAAGGCAACATAGTGATGCCATGATACAGCTCAGGGATTGCAAAAGGTTCATCTGCCCTGATATTGTCAACTAAAGATTGCTCTTAAAAATAAGAAAAGAGAACAGATTATTTTCATTTACATGCAGATAAGGTTTTTCATGGTGTAACTGAGCAGAATTTGGCCCTTGGTAAATACACTTCTAATCTAAAATAATGGTATGGTGTCCTCTGCTGAACAAAGGTAGCAGTTACTCTAACTTTAGCCTCACAGTAGTCTTTACAGTTGGAAAAAAGTGCACTGATGTCATCCAAAGTAATTTGATGCTGATTCTTTGCATGCATCTGATGAAGTGGGTCTTTGCCCACGAAAGCTTATGCTCCAATACATCTGTTAGTCTATAAGATGCCACAGGACTCCTTGTTGCTTTTGCAGATCCAGACTAACATGGCTACCTCTCTGATATGTGGCTGTGCTGTGCACATTTGTGGGCTGTCTGGGATAATGCCATAGTGCTTTTGCAACATAGTTTGTTTAATATTAGTACTTCGATTTCTTTGGATGAAAAGTGATCTAGATGGGCAAAGTGCTTACTAAACTCAGTGAATGATCAGAAACTGCCCCGACAGTGTGAAAATACTAAGCCCCCTTTTCAACTGCTATAATGTAGAAGTTATTCAGTACAACATAGCCACATTAAATAGTTTAGAACTTGAAGGGGGGAAAAAAGAATATCGTCTTCAATTGAAACTGGAGATGGAATTTTAGTAGGCAGAACACAATTACCCGAGTCACTGTCCTGTTTCTATGAAAGTGTCATGAGATCTTGGATGCCCCAGAGCACTACAGTTTTACATTTCATCTGAGCCAACACCTCCAGTAGCACTGTGCCCCTAGTACAATGCTACTGTATTGGTTCCACACTGACTCAGTTAAATGGATACTACCTTTTTGAATCACCATTGTTAATAGGAAGGTCTTAGTTGCAAGCATAGATCCAGCCAAATCGAACCTCATTTGTGCAATCAGATGAGGTCACAACACAAATTGGCACAGCTGCAGTCTGTTTTTTTCAAGCATGGCATTTGTGCTCTACAGAGTCTGTCCATACCGCACACTATGTGTATGTAACCTGTTGGTCAGTGTGTGTTGTATTCTCTCCACAGAGATATGGGTCTGTTACAGTCCTGGTTCCCATTCCTATAATCAGATCATACTATTAAGTGAATAATTCACTTAGAGGGGCTGCAAAATAAGAATAAAGAAAGGCCCAGTGGGTCTAATATAATATCCAGCACAATCCTATTGATAAAAATTGTAACTATATTTTCTCCATGTATAGAATAAATGTATATCAATCACTTGGTGTGACGGTCACAGCTAATAAACTCTGGTCATCTGAAGAAGTGGGCGGTGACCACGAAAGCTCATTATACCATCTACGTGTTTTGTTAGTCTATAAAGTGCTACCAGACCATTTGTTTTTGTTAAGTTTACACTTACTGTAGTTCACAGACAGCTACTAGCTGCTTTATGCAGACTCATTTTTCTTTCTATATTTCATTTTAATATTTTGAGTTTAATGAGTAATTTGTCATATCACCTGTGGCCTATGGTACAGCAGTTTTAGTTTTAATAGTTTCAGTTGTTTTAGCCTGTGTTTCAATATACTACAGAATCAGATAAGTCAGAGAAAGATTTCTATTTGCTTATCAACCTGGCTTGCACAGGATTACTCCCTATAGCACGTTCTCCAGCACTTTTGTCCAGTTTGGTATTGAATGACAATGGGGCTTCTATCACTCTTTTTAGAAGACTATTTTATTGGTTCTCTAACTACTGTTAAAAAGCTTTTCCTAAGAGTCAATTTGAGTTTTAATTACCTCCCATTAATCATTACCATGCCACTCTAAATAATTCTTTATCTTTGTTACACTTGCCAGTTACTAGATTTCTTCATGAGTCCAAAACTGTTTCTCCTTCCCCAACCTGTGCCATCACCTGGGGCCTCACCCATGCCAAAACTAGTTTTCTATAGGCAGGAAATCTTTGAAAGGACTGAGCGCCCAGTGTTTGATAAATACATTTATCCAAATGTCCTGGATTATTGCATTCAGTTCTGGAAGTCTCAGCATCAGGAAGATGTAAACAAAACAGAATATACATAGAAAAGCATAAAAATTGTAATGGGAAAGAAAGATCAGAATTAAGTCTGGATCACTTGGCTGAAGGGCAAGAGTGATCACTGTCTAAATAAATTTGAAGGTGTGTAGACCTCAGAATTAGGAATAATTTAGTTTATTGAACTAGAAGGTATACCTAGGTGTAATGCAATGAGATTAAGAAAAGGAAGATATTGGCCTAATAGCAGCAAAGTTTTTTGACAGCAAGAACTATTATGTTTTGGAATAGTTATTCAAGTGCAATGGGAGCTTCATCCCTTGGGACATTTAAAAATAGATTGGACAAATCACTGGAATGAGATGCTGTCAGGAACTATTTTGAACTGAGTTGGAGCAACAGCACTGAGTAGGGAGTCTGATCCTGCAAGCCTTCCATGGCTCAGTGTACACTACAAAGTTAGGTCTTTTAACTACATCTCTCAGGGCTGGGAAAAACTTCACACTCTGTGTGTTATAGATAAGGCAATCTAAACCCTGATGGTAGGGTGATGGAAGAAGTCTTCTTTCAACCTATCTACTGCCTCTCAAAGATTTAGTACAGTGATGGAAGAGTCCCTGTGAAGTTACTGACTTCTGACATGTAAGAGCAGGCCTCAAAAGACGGAACAGGTCAGATAAGATTGTGTCTCCGGTGTCTATGATTCCACCCTGCTCCGTCACATTGTTAAAGACCTAGAAACACTCACATGTAGGAAACATAACTCAGAAAAAAAACATTTACAAAGTCTGCAGAAGCCTGCAAACCCTTTATTGCATATGCAAAAAGATGCAGTATTACTGTCTTCCTTTTTTCCATTTGCTTTCCATTACATTACAGCAATCATTGTAGGTTACTCAGCTCTTGAAATATCTTCCTGGCTGGAAGTCATGTTTCCTTTAATGAAAATGTATTTTCTCCTTTGAGTTTGTGTTCCATATTTCCCTGAAATTTCAAGGCTTTAGCCTTGCTGTTAATAGCCTGATTCTGACTTGCGAAATACACAATTTAATACTTTATCTTCTATTTTATTTTCTTTATAAAATAATAAATGGCTAATCCTTCAGGCCTAGAGTAGTGAAGATCCTCCTTCTATAGAACACAGCCTCTTCCAAAGTGTTTATTCCTTGTAGAGTCAGGGAACTATCAATGCAAACAGCCCCTCAAGTTCATGTTATTCACTGAATAATTATAATAGTGTTCAGAAAAAACAGGAAGAAAAGTGAGAAGGCCTCTGCATCACTTAATAGAACTGAGTGGGAGGTAGCAGGACACATGACAATAATATACAAAAACTTCACTAGCACAAAATGGAAACAGCAGCTTTAGCACAGTTCCATACCAGATCTGAAGTACTATTGAATTACAGAAATGTAGGGCTGGAAGGGATCTTGAGAAGTCATCAAATTCAGTTCTCTGTGCTGGGACAGGATGACATAAAACTAAACCATCTCTGCCACATGTCTGTCCAACCTGTTTTTAAAAACTTCCAAGAATGGCGATTCCCCATTCTTTCTTGAAAGCCTTTTCCAGAGCTTAACTGCCCTTATAGTTACAAAATTTTGTCTATTATCTAACGTAAATGTTCCTTGCTGTAGATCAGTGTTTCTCAAAGTGGTCCATGAAACCAATTTGAGAAACCTATTAACTAGCCACACTGGTTTGTTTATTACCAGTGCCACCGCCACAGAGCCTCACGGCTCCTATTGGCTCCATTTCACCATTTGCATCCAAGGGAAGCCACGGGAAACGGCAGCCCAGCCCACACTGCTTTCCATGGCTCCCGTTGGCTGGAAATGGTGAAACAAAGCCAATTTTTCCTAATGTTTTTCCTAATGTCCAACCAAAACATCCTTTGCTGCAATTTAAGCCCATTGAGTCTCGTCCTATCTTTAGAGGTTAAGGAGAATAATTTATTTCCCTCCTCCTTGTAGCAACCTTTTAGATACTTTTAAGTTATCGTGTCCCCTCTCAGTCCTCTCTTTTCTAAACTAATGAAACCCAATTCTTTCAAATTTCCCTCACAGCTCATGTTTTCTAGACTTTTAATCATTTTTGTTGCTCTTCTCTGGACCTTCTCCAGTTTATCCACATCTTTCCTGAAATATGGCACCCAGAACTGGACACAATACTCCAGCTGAGGCCAAATCAGTGCAGAGGAGAGTGGAAGAATTACTTCTCATGTCTTGTGGTTAATACATCCCAGAATAATAGTTGCTTCTTTTGCAACAGTGTCACACTGTTGACTCATATTTAGCTTGTGGTCCACTATGACCTCTAGATCCCTTTCTACAGAACTCCTTCCTAGACAATCATTTCCCATTTTGTATGTGTGAAACTGATTGTCCCTTCCTAAATGGAGTATTTTGCATTTGTCCTTATTGAATTTCATTCTATTTACTTCAGACCATTTCTCCAGTTTGTCTAGGTCATTTTAAATTTTAATCCTATCCTCCAAAGTACTGCAACCCACCCCAGCTTGGTAGCATCCACAAACTTTATTATTGTAATTTTATATGCCAATTATCTACATTGTTGATGAAGCTAATGAACAAAACCGGTCCCAAAACTGATCCTTCCGGAACCCCACTGTTATGCCATTCCAGTATTACTGTGCACCATGAATAACTACTCTCTGGGAATGGTTATCCAACCAGTAATGCGCTTACCTTGCAGTAGTTCCATCTAGATTGTATTTCTCTAATTTATTTATGAAAAGGTCTTGTATGAATGTATCAAATGCTTTACTAAAGTCTAGGTATACAACATCTACCACTTCCCCCTTATCCACAAGGATTGTTATCCTATCAAAGAAAACTATCAGGTTGATTTGACATGATTTGTTCTTTACAAATCCATGTTGATTATTACTTATCACCGTATTATCTTCCAGATGTTTGCAAATGGATTCCTTAATTATTTGCTCCATTATCTTTCCTGGCACAGAAGTTAAACTGATGGTTGTGCAGTTTCCTGGGTTGTCCTTATTTTCCTTTTTTATAGATAGGCACTATATTTGCCTTTTTCCAGTCTTCTGGAATCTTTCCCGTCTTCCATGACTTTTCAAGGATGATAGCTAGTGGTTCATATATTTCTTTTATCAGCTCCTTGAGTATTCTAGGATGCATTTGATGAGGTCCTGATGACTTGAAGACATCTAACTTTTCTAAGTAATTTTTAACTTATTTTCCTATTTTTATTTCTGAACCTATCTCATTGTTTCCAGCATTCACTATGCTAGGTGTCCAATTACCATCAACCTTCTAGGTGAAAAGCGAAATAAACAAGTGATTAAGCACATCTGCCATTTCCACATTTTCTACTATTATTTTCCCCTCTTACAGATCATGAGTGATCTGTAGCCAAATTCACCAAGAGGGTCCTTCCCACATGCATGCTTCCTGTTCTTTTCTAGGAGATTTGGAGCATAATTTGTAGCAGCCTTGCTAGTCAGGCAATCTGGTTTTTAGTCTGTAGATTCCCCCAAAGTAAGATTGAAGCCTAGGGAAGCCTTTTTGTCAAGAAGCTCACAGGAAAGAAAACCCAACAAGTAATATAATCAACCAGTTATAGACTCCTACCTTTTTGCATTTACTCCACACACACACACCCCTCTTTGCAACATAGCATTATTTCTTACACTTCCGAGAAGTCCACGTGTAATTTTTTCACTACTTTTCTTACACACATAATTTTTTAATTAATTTTGTGCAGGTGAAGAATGCTGTCTTGACAGCCCTGGAGAGTGACATTCTCCATCTTCCCCAGTAAATATGCATAGCAAAGGCAGTGACAGCGTAAGATGCCCCTGCACTATGGGTCCCCAGCGCTTCGACTGTAACCTGAAATCCTGTATCTAGGGAGAGGAAATTTTAGTCCCCATTCAGTCCTTGGACTTTCTGTCAACAAAGGAACATCTAATGCCTTAAATTACCCATCACGAAAATACTGCAACTGTGAAGCCAATTGATATCAGTTGTAATATACCGCGTTATTATTGCACCGCGTTGGGGACCCCTGGTCTATGTCTATGACCTATCCTCAGTACAACACTGACTATATCTTGGAGGCTACAATATAATTAGTTTAAAAAACAAGCACTTTCTGCTGCAGTCTCTGCTTCCTCTTCTTGTCTACTGTCAGCCTCCTCTTTGTCTTTTCACTCAGCTGCATAACTGTTGGTACCAGAGCTGGCTACTATGCAGCTCAGCTCATGTGAAGTGGCCTTTCTGTGTTTCGTCTCCTTGAAACACCCAGCTCATTACAAATCGCCCCAATAGCAATTTTTCCATTGCTTCTACCTCTCACAAGCTGAGCGATAGAAAAATTACTGGACTTCCAATACATTTGAGGACATTGTTTGTTTAAAAGTGATTTCTCAGAATGAAATTGTGAGCTGCTCAGGCCAAGTTCTGCTTTCAGTTACAACAGCGGTATTCATTCCCTCCAGAGTGCTTACTTTAGATTTGTTTGTGTTAGAGAAAGCAGAACTTAGCCCAGAATTGTTTCTTCAGCTATAATTCCTGATAGAATTGTTTAAAGTATTATTACTGTTTAGATAACATAATTATAGTTTACCCCTTTTTTGGAAAAATATTAATCAACAAAAAGCTGTTTTGCTTACAGAGTGAGCGTAGTCTTGTGGTATACAAGGAGACATAGGACTCTTTGATTTTATGCCTAACTACCAACTCACTTTCAAACATACATCCAAGTTGTCCTTGGCAAAATCACTTACCCTTTGTGCCTTGGTTTAGTTAGCATTTTCTCTGTTTTAGAGCTAATTCCTCACATCTGTGAGCTTTGTCAACCTCTATTAATGAGTGTTTGCGATACTGTTTAGATGGGGATCTTTCGAAAATAAAACCCTTTTTCGAAAGATCCTGTAAACCTCATTTTTTGTACAGGAGTACAGGATCTTTCAAAAAAGGTTTTATTTTTGAAAGATCCCCATCTAAACAGCCGTTTTTCTTTAGAAAAGCCCCTTTTTTGAAAAAAACCGCGGCCACCATTATGCAAATGAAGCATGGGAAATTTAAATCCCGGTTTCATTTGCAATTTTGAAGTGTCTAATTTACATCCCTTTTTTGAGAAAAGGGATGTAGTCTAGACACAGCCAAAGTGATACGTTTAAGTATCTAAATAAGTTTGTCTGCTTGTCTCTAGAACTAGTTCTATGCCTTTGTGTTACTGTGTTTGTTCCATCTGCCAGGGATAAGCAAACCAATGTGAGAGCAGGGATGACTTTAATAATTGCTAGCTATGAGTTCCATACTCTGGTAATAACCGCCCCTGCAATCAACTCTGGTGTCAACTCTGTCCACACATCTATACAAGTGACATCATTACAGGACCTAACTACATAAGCCACCACAGCAGAGGTTCATAAAACTGCACATCCACCAATGTGATCTATGCCATCAAGTGCCAGCAATGCCCCTCTGCCATGTATATTGGCCAAGCTGGACAGTCTCTGTGACAAAAGATTAATGGAAACAAATCAGATATTTGAAATGGTAACATACAGAAATCTGTGGGGGAATATTTTAACTTCCCCAGGCACTCAGTAATGGATCTAAAAGTAATGGATCTATGTTACTACAAAGCAATTTAAAAAACCAGGTCGAGAGAGAAGCTGCAGAACTTGGTTTCATTTTCAAGTTTGATACCTTGAACCAAGGTCTGAACAAAGACCTTACTTGGCTGGGCTGCTACATTCAACACCCTAATGACATTACAAGTTAAGTATCCAGCATTTATAGCCCACTCTATTAGCCTCATTTAGCATAGACACTCTAATTGACAATTTCCCCCCCTTCCTTAACCTTCCCCATCCCCTCTATTTGACAATTATTTCCCTCCACATCCCCTCTTTTTTCTGCTATTTATTTGCAACTCTGGACCCCTTGCTCAAAAGCTTATGAAACCATCTGCATTTTTTGTTAGCCTCTAATGTGCTGCAGGACTACTTGCTGTTTTTTAAGGGTTTTTTTCAGTTTCAGACTACACGGCTACACCTCTGAAACTTTTGAATAATAAACAGCCTCAGGTGCCAGATTGGGGGGGGGGTGCTGCTAGGACCCAGAGAGTAGAAAATTGTATCTGCTGCTGGTGCATATGTATTTTCTCTGCAATACCATGAGAGGAGTAGAACAGGAAAAAGGCAGAATTGAGACCTTTCAAAGTTTTGGCCCAAGCGAAGGGGCATGGGGACGTCACTTGAGCTCCCCGCCTCAGGTGCCAAAGTGTTGTGGACTGGCCCTGACAGTAGTTGGGGACACAAAGGGTTTGCATGTTTCTAAGACAGGACCATGGCTGCCCTCTAACCAATATATTATAATATGTACATATTTAAGACTGGGCTGCAGTTTTCAAATGAAAAACGCTATTCATTTCATTCAGGACCATTTACCCGAAAGAATGGCTCCACCTTAAGGAAAGATGAACACAAGAGACAAGGAATAGCAGATCATTCACTAGAACCTGAATAATCCTGTGCAAATGCTGGGCTGGCCTAGGCATGGATTTGTGACAAGTAGAATTCTCATATTAGGAAACACTTTAACATGTGTTGCACTAGTAGAGATTCATCATGGTCTGGAGGATTATGCATGGAGCTGTGAATCATGAGGTCTCAAATTCTGATCTAGATTTTATCTTGGATTTAGTGTGGGCCACTTGTTTACCTTTGTCCCTTAGTTTCTCAATCTGTAAAACTGAGGTAGTATTACCCACATACCTTGAGGATGTTGTGACTATTAATATACACAGTGTTTTGATTATGTAGGCATTATGCAAATGTGAAGTATCAGTATTACTAATGAAAACTATTTATGTTTCCAATTTGTATTTTTCACAGCTTTCTTTTCTAGTTTTGCTAATCTCCACAGACACATAGACAGCACAGGTTTTATGCTCCTGTGACTTGCATACCATGGAGCAAAGAAAACCACAGCAATCTACTATAAATCTAGTCTCAAATGTTTAAGCAACAGTCAAAAACTACTGGGTAGCTAGCCTAGCTTACTACATATATAAGGCCCTTTTTAGTCCTAATTGCATTGAAGTGAGAGTACCAGATTACAGAGCTCTATAAAGATAGATAGGTGACTGTCTCTTCTGCTTTTGCCAACATTAAGGCTACGTCTAGACTACATCCCTCTGTCGGCAGAGGGATGTAAATGAAGCACTTCAAAAGTGCAAATGAAGCTGGGATTTAAATATCCTGCACTTCATTTGCATAATCACATAATGGCACTCTTTCGAAAAAGTGCTATTTTGAAATTGAAATCTCAGTCTAGACGCGGTTCTTTCGAAAAAGCGCCCCGTTTTCGAAAGATCCTGTAAACGTCAAAAAACCTCAAAAAACCACTTTCGAAGTGCTTCGTTTACATCCCTCTGCCGACAGATGTAGTCTAGACACAGCCTAAGTAACTACCTCACCTAAATAATTATGCTTAGATTTCAGACACATTTACTCCTATGGACTAAGACCTCTAGCTGGAAATTAGACAATTTTCTATGCAAATTGTATTTCTGAGTTTGCATCTTTCACAGCAACTTTGACACTGTGTAGCATTAGTTAATGCACTTACTTTGCTAGGGGAAAGAGGCCTCAACAATAGGGAGAATGACTTTATCACAGGATACATTTAAATAGAACTTGCATAATTTATTTTAATTACAATGACATTTTCTTTGAAATAGAAAAGCTGGCCAGTATTTTTAACACTTGCAATTTCCTGAAGTCTACAGATGTTTCCTATAAGTCTGCTGGGAAAGGACAGAACACATTATTTGCAAGTTTTGCCTCAGCGGCATTCAGCCACCCAGGTTCACACACATTCACATTATTTCAGTGGTTACATGTTTACATGTGGAGACATCTCTCCCCACATATAAACATATAACCACTGAAAATGTCAGCGATTACATGTTTACAACCCCCCTCCCACACACACTTTTTAACATCCCTAGTTTGCACTAGACCCTCTCAATAAACTCCTGGTGGATTGATCGATCCACCTGTAGTGAAGACTAGGGATGTGAAAAGTAACTTAATAAGTAAAAATGTTAGCAGTTATACCAGGGATGGGAAATTTTTGATAGGAGACCACTCAAGATTTTGGAAAGTGGTCAAGGGCTGCACTCTTCCATTACATTAATGGAGGAGGTGCAGGATTTGGGATGGAGGTTGGGTGCAGAAGAGAACTTGGAATATGGGATTGGGGTGCAGGAGGTCCTGTGTGGACTGGGAGGGAGTTTGGGTGAAGGAGGCAGTTGTGACCTGGGGCACAGGATTGGGGTAGAGCGGTTTGGGTTATGACCTAGAGCAGGAGGGGATTGTGACCTGGGGCAGGGGACTGGAGTGCAGGAGGGAGTACTGGGATTTGGGTTGTGACCTAGAGCAGGGGATTGCAGTGCAGGGGTTTGGGTTGTAATAGCCTAGGGTAGGAGGGGATTGTGATTGGGGGCAGAGCATTGGGGTGCAGGAGTTTGTGTTGTGACCTAGGGCAGGAGGAGATTGTGGTCTGGGGTGCCGAATCTGGGAGAGGGTATGGGCTCAGGAGGAGGGCACAGGCTTTGGCTTATGTGGGGTAGGGAATTAGTAATGCGGAAGCAGGGGATTGGGGGAGAGGGAAGGGCTGGGGTGCCAGAGCCAGGCTCTGGCCGGGAGACTTACCTGTGTGACTCCCAGCCTGCAGCCCAGCATGTTTCTCAGGAAACTCCCTGCCTACCCACCCCAGAATAGGCTGCAGGGGCCATGTGCATCTGTGAATAAGAGCCTGGAGGGAGGGAGCGTGGTGCTTTGTATGCTGCCTGTTCTTCAAACAGGCAGCTCCCATTGGCCAGAAATTGAACAATGGGATTTTGCTGGGAGCAGGGGCTCCCCCCCTCCCCCTGGCTCACAGCTGAGAAACACAAACAGCTCTGCAGCCGCTTTTCTGAGCACTGTGTGGGGGCCGGGGCAAGCAAGGACTCTGCCTGAGGCGCTGCATCCACAGGCCAGATCCAGTGGCTTGGTGGGCTAGATCTGGCTCGTGCACCCTATTTTGCCCAGCCCTGAGTCACACAGTTACACCCGCTGCAGTCTCTGTAGTATAAAACTCAAATAAGCTTTAGACCGCAGAGTCCACAGCGTAGCCTCCCCAGCAGGGGGGCCGCCAGCCCCTCTTTGTCCTGCTCCCGGAGAGGATTTGCTGCCACAGAGAAGCTGCTTCCCTGGGAGCAGGGCAGAGTTTAAATGATAACATTAACCAATAAGCATCAGCTAGTTAATTGGTTAAACTCTAACATCCCTTGTGAAGACATACACCTAACATACCTTAACTATTATAGCTGCAGACATCATCAATGCTTTGGCAAATTCCTGCTCCTTATTAATTTTCCCTAGTGCTGAATTGTCCTCTTTTAAAATGTTTTTTTCTGAGTCAGAGCTCTTTAAAGTAGGCAAAACCAAACAGCTATCGCTCTACCTCAAAAAGCAGGAATGATTTAATAAATGAAATATTGTTTTTGACAATACTATTTTGTTGGGTGTGACCATAGTGATAACATGGATTCCAACACATGTTGGGATATGTGACAATGAAATGGTGAATGAAAAAGCAAAAAATGGCTTTAAAATGGAGAAACTGATACAAAAATTCTTTGAGTAAGCAGAAATTTAAGAGTTTAATTCATAAAGGACTTAAAATGGAATGTCAAGAATTTTGGACCAAGGAGAAAAGAGAAAGAACATTCTATAAAGTATGACCCAAAATAGAGGACAGTGTGTTGTTCCAAAGTTAAAAACGGTGAGTAAAATACTCATATTTAGACTGCCACGTGGGCACTGTGGTTTGAATAATAATTTATATATATTGAATAGACACAAAGATGAGCTATGTACTATATGTAAGGTTAATTAAATACTAGTCACCTGATACAGGGGAGAAGTGAGTGTTGCAGTAAAGAAAGGCTCTTCATGAACAGTTTAGATCTCAGCCTGCACCCCAGCTGGGGTCAATCAGCACATAATGGTGGCCCATGTGACATCCTGAGGGCCATATATTTAGTATGTATATTGCATGGATGTGGCCCACATAACACATAGAGATCTGCGTATGTGGTCCACAATGGTAAATAGGTTGAGAACCATTGGTTTAGATGGAAGTAAGGTGACAGAGTATACCATGAAAGATTTAGTAAAAGAATCAGGAAAGTGGAATAACATTAAAAAACCGTACTCTATCTCCTTAAAAATGTAGTAGAGCAAAAGAGTATTGGCATGAATGAATGAAAAAAATATAGGAGGTGGTGGCTATTGACTCAGTAGATGAATTTACTTTGCTATAAAGAAGAAGAAGAAGCTGTAGTTCTAAAGTAGCCATGTTGTAAGTAGGAGCTGCTTGTTCTTTTGCCTCTTCTGTCTGAGTAATTATCTTTTATGTTTTATCTCGGCTCTTGCTGCAAAGGAAGAATACCTGATGTTATAGGGCTCTTGCCTATGAGCTCAAATGTAACTGTGCTCCATGGAGTTCTTGGAGATAAAACCGAAGACGAGGCTACTGGAAATCAAAACAAATACTTTCAGAACACATGAAAACATGAGTGTTTTTAGTGGAATATTTATAACTTGAATATTTTTAAATAAAATTGGATTTTTTTCATCCGATTTTATCTTTCTTTTTTAAAAAAGCCCTCTCCCTCATGTCTTTCAAGTGTGCTTTAATGTGCTCATCAGAGAACTTCCCCTTCCTCTTTTAGATACCCTTATTATTATGAAATTTCTTTTCAAGTTAATTCAGCGACACTGAGAAAGTGTTTTAGCTGTATGCTTCTTTTCAAATTATCCATAGGAAACCATTAATGTTGCACTTTGTTGTTGTGATACTTCAGCATAAATGCCTTAGTCACTTGAAGTCACTCAGTTTGCCTCTCTGAGATCTAGTCTTGTGGCTAATCTATTTCCAGAGGTAGGAAGATGGGACTGCAATGGTCTGGAAACAGAGGCTACAAAATTCCTCTGCAGAAACATTGGAATATCAAAGGAGCCATAAAGAAACCCTAAGGCTATATCTGCACTCACAGTAGCACAGCAGTACCAATGTATCTGCACCACCGTAAGGTCTCCTTGTAGCTGCTCTATACCAATGGCACAATTAAACCACCCCAGCAGCTATTGGTAGGAGATGCTGTTGACACTGGTGCATGCTTTTTTTCCACAAACACAAGAGCTAGTGTAGCCATAGCCTGAATCTATGCTTTATAGTGCTAGATTATTCTGATGCATGTTTACAGCGACCCTACTCATGTATCTTCCTTGAAACTGCTGGTGAAGGCTCCTGTTTTCATTGAAATTAAGGCTGAAGAAAGGTGGTATAGAATACTGGGCTCTAGCAACAAAGCAGCCTTCACAGTTCAGGAGTTCCTTTCCTTTTCTCACTTTCCCTGCCCATTTTTTTCCTTGCTTTCTGGCACTTTCATTTGTGGTTAATGAGCACTCACTTGTCAAAAGGCCACCAGAATCCACATAAAAGCAACAGCTGGGAGATTCCACAGGGAGAAATGTGTGCCTAGAGAAGTCCCTGAACTGTCTTCAGGGCCCCCAGCACTGAGCCAGGGGACCCATTCACACTGCTGGGACAGCCTGTAGGGTCACATAGTCTGGTCTGAGGGCCCTTTATATTCACAGCTTGTTGGGGATTCTGGAGCCTGAGCAGAGATCTTTTAAAATCCATGACCTATTAGCATAATGTTCAAACTTCCCCTAAACTAAGCCTTCAGTATAAAATCTGTCACATTCTCAGGCTGCCTAACAAGATCATGGGGCTCTTTCACACACTGCTTGTCAATTTGGGTTAGGGAAAGCTTTGAGAATGGACGTTGAAGGGCTTGCCTACATGGGGAAATTAGTGTTAAATAGTTAGGGTGTGTATTTAAAATACAATAGCCATTGCACATTAGCTCCCCGTGAGGAAAATCTGATTCCACTGCCTTGTGTGATTTAAATTAATTCATGAAGTATGGAATCAGAGTGTCCACACAGGGAGTTAGTACAGAATAGCTATTTAGTACAAACTATTCTGCGTTAGCTATTTTGAGCTTTTTCCCTGTGTGGCCGACAATAATGTCATCTGAAGAAGTGGGCTATGTCCACGAAAGCTCATGATACCATCTACATGTTTTGTTAGTCTTTAAGGTGCTACGAGTCTATTTGTTGTTTTTTAAGTTTTTCCTGTTACAGACTAACTCGGCTACCCTTCTGAAGCTTTTGAATAATGCTCCTGTTCAGTCACTTGGCATCCTAGATGATGTGAGAAAAGTTCTTATAGGTTATAGCAGTTAGTTCTCTGGACTCTTTTTAATTTTCCTTTGTCAAAATTCGTATCAGAGATGTGTTTACTATACTGTATCTTTAAAACACAAAACATGCTGGGAATGCTATTGTATCTCCCATCATGCTATGTGACTTCTTCACAGACAGATTGTGTACCAATATTAGTCTGGATTTTTTTTTCTGAATTTCTCTTTCTTCCTTGCCCCTTAGCAATGTTTGCACCTTACATGGAAGTCTTATTTTCTTTCCTCAGCTTTCTGCTGTATTTCACCCCTATGACACCCTAAAGGCCAGTTGTTCTTCCTCTTAAATGGGACATCAAATGAGTCTGAAGAGAAAGGATGGGAATTCATGCATTTTGGGATCTTTAAACTACACTAAGTTCTGTGGATCAGTTGCATTTAGCTTTTCTGGCTGCTGTGTGTTTCCTCTACAATTAGCATCCGAACTGCATTTCCTAACATGGCTCCTTCCGGAGAACAGTGGGATTTAATAACTGTGAACGCCACAACAGCAGAGCTAATGAATAAGTGCCTGCAGCACCTTCTTCTGGAGAGCCTGGGGGTATTTATAAGAACTTTAGCCAGATCCCCAATCTCTCTCTCTGTGCAAGCACTTCTGAGGATAGCTGTATTAACACTGTCAGCACAAGGAGAGGCTTCACTGTAGATAAGAAACCAAAAGCAGAAATAAATCACACAAATCCGTCCATAAACAGAGGATCTAAAGATTCCAAAATTTGTTGAATGGGCTGCAGGGAGGGAAGAAGACAGATGCTTTGTTGGGATGGAGGGAGATCAGTGTATCAAGAAAAAGGATGTAATATTTCTTATGCTGGGGTCCCAGTATGATCCTGAGCTCTGAATCTGAACCATCAGTATGGGATTTCCTTCTAGGGATGTAAAGTACAAACCAATGTAAGCCTGAGCCCTCCCACTTCCTGGGTGACCTTTGCTCAGCTTTCACTGATATTTTAATGGATAATACAGGGAATTAATAGTCTTGTACTGTGCGTAGGCTCTGCTAGGGTTTTTTTTTCTCTCTCTCTCCCCTGTTATTGTGCTATCATTCAGCTATTTTCCTGACTCCATGCCTTTTGATTCATTTTTTTCTCGGTTTTGTGCTTTTACTCTTCCTTTTCTACTTATTGTTCCATTTTTGCTTCTTACACTAATCCCCTCTTGATATTGAATGGTAAAAGGGCAAATATGTATCAGCATTAAAACACATTTGATTGGCTCTGGCTGGAGCATTGTCAGCAGAGGCAAATAATTAGATGGGAAAGTAAATTCCCCTTTCAGCCCTATGGGGTTCCCTCTACGACAGGGAAGACGGACTTTGGCAGGGAAGTGTTGGGAAACATGAATTGCTGCTGGACTTGTCCTGTAAATCAATAGAAGGCTTCATTCTCCAGGGGTGTCTGATCAGCACTAAGTTGACTTTAAAACAAAGTGACTAATAAGAATTGGCTTGGAAAACATGCCAATGTCCATCTCAGACTCACTAACTGAAAAAGGAAAAGGAAACATTTATACACATAGGTAAACAACACTTCCCTTTTGCAGGGAGAAACATTCCAACTGTGATGCTGCAGTTTTAACTCCCTCTTCACTGCTCGCCAACAGAGAGTCTGACTGGCATTGCTCCAAATAACACAGGAAGCCCCTGCATGCTCATTTTTGTGGGAAAGCTAAATGATTTCTGAGATCAGCAGCCCCTCTCTTACTAACTGTTGGTGGGAACTGTGGGATGGCCCTTCCTAACCTAGCATCCTATTAATTCTTCTGTAATAATGTCAGAGAGTTTATAGACAGAATGGGCCCCCAGATGATCTAGTGTAAAGGGTCCACGTCATTGGGAGGCCACGCTGATACCCTCTATTGCCCCGTTAAAGGGCAAACGCAGTGTCACTGTCTGTAAACAATTTGCCCAACATGTCTCGGGCCTAGACACAGGCAGGGCCAGATTAAGGCATGGGCTAGCTGGGCAGCTGCCCGGGGCGCCAACCTATGGGGGGGTGCCTGATGGCAGCTATAAGGGGTGCATAGTGCCCCTTATAGCTGCCATCAGGTGCTGCGCGCCCGGCTCCCGGATCGCAGGCTGCAGCAGCTCCCAGCAGCCACCCTGCAGCGGCCGCCCGGGGCGGGGGCTGCGTTAACCCCCGCAGCTCTGGCCAGCAGCGCCCTTCCCCCCGTGGCTGCGGGGCCCTCCACGGCCATGCTCGGCCCACCCCGGGCGGCCCCAGGCTGCGTGCCAGTGGCGGTAGCCGGGCTGGGCACATGCGTCCTGCCGCTGCCAGCTCTGCGCACTCTCCCCCATGCACCGGTGCGGGGCCGGGGCCGCGCATGTGCCCTCCCCCAACCCGGTGCGCAATTAAACTGTCTGCCCGGGGCGCTGGAATGGCTCGGTCCAGCCCTGGACACAGGCCGAGCAACAGTTTATAACGACCACACCCTCAATCAGGGCGGGCACCAAATAAGCAGTTTATAAGGCCCGGCCTTCGGTTCAGGCAAAGCCGCAGATTAACAGTTAAGGGCCCAGCCTGGGGCATGGCCTGGGCAAGCAGGTTATAAGGCCCAGCCCTGGGTCAGGGCGGGGCGGACAGACAGAAGTTTAACCATAGCGGTTCAATAATAGTTTAAAGCTCCGTCCGGGTCCCAGCCGGGCGGGGGTCGGGTCTCCTTGCTGGCGGAAAGCCGATAAGCGCAGGGGTTTTGCCCTCGCAGGGGGAAGCCTGCCACCCGAGGGGAGAGGTGGCGGGGGGGAGGGAGAATGCAGGCCCACCCGCTCCACTGTGTCCCAGCCCAGGGCCCTGACAGTGGCAGCGAGGCGGCCACTGGGTTGGTGGGGATCCAAGCCACAACACGCCGACTAGGTTAGTGGGTCAGCGGGGATCCAAGCCGCAATGCACTTTCCACCTGACCTCCATCTCCTGAGCCGCCTCGGGGTCGGCTGTCCCAGGCCCACTTCCCAGTCCCCCCTGGGGGCCTACCTAGCTCAGGCGCTGCTCCTCGGGGTTAGCTGGGGACAGAGGTGCTAGCAGCGTGCCCATAGGTTCTGGCTCCAGCTCTGGCATGGGCTGGGTGGACTGGTCCAGTCATCGGGGCCCAGCGAGGGTCCTGGAGGTCTCAGCATGTCTTTGGGCTGTGGCAGCAGTCTCAGCGGCCTGGGCCAGTCGTCGGGGGCTGGCAGGGGTCCTGGCGGCCCAACCCAGTCCTCCTGTTGGGTCCGACGTGGCTGGACCCGTCACTGTGGGACCTGGGGCCGAGCGTCTGGCCTGTTCAGCTGTCGGGCTCTGGATGAGCTCTCAGCTCTTATCCTCTTGGTCCCATCCTCCTGCTTCCTGTGGGTGGGCTAGGTGAGGCTGGACCCGCCCACAAAGGGGTCTTATAGGGCCCTTCCTCTTCCGAGTCAGAGGAAGGCCATGTTGCTATCCTAGACTCCTTACATCTAGTCAGTCTCCTGTATATCACCGACCGCCACCTGGCACCCACAAACTAAACTCAACAATCAAAATAAGACCAATGTGGCACAGGCGCAGAATAGAAGGTACGCACAGTCTGAGGCCCCCACGATGGCAGGGAACTGGTTGAAATTACAGTGGGGGTACTCATGACTGCTCTGGCAGGAGAAAACGTAATTCCTCCCTCAGTGATGCTACTTAACTAAAGTTGACTACAAACAGCACAACTCACTGGGCTGAGTAGTTCTATCTATCTAACAATAACAACTCTGTTCAATTTTATCAAGATGACAGCTGGTCTTAGTGTCCTTGTTTCTCATGCGTAGACTCAGAGAGCCCTGGCAAATCCCCTGCAGTAGAAGGAATACCCTGGAATTGACCAAATGCTTGTCTAGTATATTTCATGGAGAGTGAGAGAGCAAGGGCTGTACACACCCATTGTGCTGGTGAGATACATGCCCCTGGAGGGACAGGGAGAGAGGCTTCGGGTTGTATATCCTTGGTGTACATTCTTTTCATTAGAGAGAGTGCCATGGTACAGCACATTTGCTAGGGTGGGACAAAGGAGACCCTTGGTGCACCCTCAGAAGTGAGGGAGGAGCCTTCTGCAATAAAAAGAGCCAGATGCAACAGAGTGCAGGGTAATGGCCAGAGAGGATCTGAAAAATGGATTTTTCTGTTGCGAAATATAAGATGTAATCAGAGAGCCTGCAGCTGGCAGTTCTGTGGGCCACAGCCCATGGACTACTTGTTCTAATATTAGAATGGCATGTTTACTGCTTCCTGTGGACTGAAGGACAAACTTATTCTCACATGCACGTAGCCAATTTACAATGTGTTTTATCAGCTAAAGGAAAACTGCTTGAGGATATGCAGCTTTGCTGTGTGCTTGGAGCTTTGGTGAAATCTGAGGGAGAAGGAAACCAAGTTTTCAGGCCTTAGCTCAGGCAAAAAGTGTCAACAAGCAAAAAGAAGCTGCCTTGTTCTCCCAGGGGAAATCAGAGAGCTGGAGAAGGAGCACACTATCCTGTTCACATGAATCAGAGTATACAACTGTGAGGACAACCATGCCCTGTCAGTTCAAAATAATTTAAGGACGAGTGGTTGTGCCTTAGACTTACAGTCAGAAGAATGCACTGAATAACCCATAAGTCCTAAAGTTTAGTCATAATCCTCAAGCATGCCTTAGCCCTTTGGTTCTGATATGCCAGTAAGTACCATGCTTAAAACAGCTCAAAGTGTTGCAGAGCTTACAGAATACAGTAACACTGATTTGTTTTCACTCACTCTCTGCAAACACTTTTTCTCTTGCTCCAGCCTAGCACATCTCTCCCTACCACCACAAGTATGCTATTCCTCCATGGTATATGCCCAACCTGGCAGGCATAGCCCTCATGCATTGATCATAGGCAGCTGGAGAGCCACTTCTCAGGATAGCCTGCTCATCTGCTCTCCCTTCTGCGTGTAGCTTGAAAATGCCCTGCCCCAGACTACTCTTCCCTTATTAGAAAGGCCTAGGGAAAGGGTAGAGGTCAGCAGGAAACTACTGCAGGTTCATTGAGAGGAGAGAGAGGTCAGCAAGGCTTTCCAGAAAGGTTACAGGGAAGATGGAGAAGCTGACCACCTGACCTTGTGGAGGGAAAAGTAATATTGCTGAGGTCCTAGTCACAGGGCCCTACTATAGGATTGTGGTGATTATGGGAGAGAGAGGAGTCCATGGTGGGAGCTCCCATCCCCTTCTTTTCCCTGGAGAGAGAGTCAGGGTGGTGTACCAAAGAGTAGAGTGGTCCTTAATCACACTGTGCTGCACCTCCGTTTCAGTCAAGAACTTGATCTAAAACTGAAGTGAGACTTGGGCAAATTCTCAGTAAAACTGACTCAGCTGATTTGCCTGGGAAATAGCTATCAAAAGACCTTTTAAACTTCCACTGCTCTTTCTTTCAGCATGTCCCACGATATTACAAGGGCCAAAGTCCCATCTTTGGACTCCCTTGGCATACTGACAGTGCTCTGGCTGCCAGCTAAGTCAAAAGCACAGTTTCACTGTCTCCGCCTATAGTTCTTTCCCAGTGTAGTTAAGTGAGAAGGGAAGAACATTTCAGGCTCCTGCTGTTGCAGAAAGTGTGTATTGCCCTAAAACCAGCTTCTGGTGGGACTTTCAGAGTAAGAAATGGAAGTGTGGGGAAGGATGTGGTAGGGGTCTAACACTAACACTGGTGCTGTGGGGATGCAGAAGTATGAGGTCCTCTGAGTGGGCTGTTGCCTGGAAAACTCCTTGTTGTCTGGTTTTTAAGATGTTCTGAAGACTCAAGACATGCAAGTCAGTTAATGATTCACAATTTCTCCATTTTTTAAACCAATGCTAAACAATGGAGCTCAGCAAAAGAGGTTTTGTTTCCTTAAATTCCTTATTTCAAGGCTTTTCACCAGCAGGGGCAGATGATAATTTTGTGAGGCCCAGGGCTGCGCCATGGGGCCCGGGGAGGCACAATCTTGCGCATGCGCCTCGGCAGCAGCCGACCAGAAGTAGCGTTTTGTGCATGCATCTCGACCGGAAGTAGCGTGCGCGGGGTGCGTGCCGGGGCCTATTGAAGCGCAGGGCCCAGGGCAGCCGCCCCACTCGCCCTGCCCTATATCCGCCGCTGTTCACCAGTGTCACATGATAAATATAAAAGAAAACAACAATATATGATGTGACGTGGGCCATCAGGTTGTGGCAGAGGGGACACTGCCTAGGGGCAGGCATAATCACATTACCCACAGTCCCCAGCAGTGGACAGAATGGCTATGGTAGGGGAGGGGTGACATTCTACAGCCTGATTATCTCTTTGCAGAGCTGAGGTACTGGGAAATTGGCACCATAATTACAAATACTGTTAGCAAAACAGGTTTTGTGAGGAAAGACTTCTCAAAGCCCAGTGTCCTTGCAGAAGAGTCATTGGAAGAGGAAGGCCTCTCACAACCATTGCCACATCACAGAAAAGATGCTGGAGGAGATGTTCACTATCACCCAGTTCTATTTGCTGTTGAAGACAGATGGTGACAGGGTTATGCGGGTACAAATATCTTATTTCATTTCTTTCCACTGAAGTGAAGAACTGAAGACAGGACTCTGCAGTTAGGGTGCATCTACACTGCAGGGCATAACTCGAAATAAGCTACACAAATTGAGCTATGTCAATTGCGTATCTTATTTCAAAATAGCTTATTTCGACATAGAGAGCTTCTACACAGCACTTATTTCGAAATAGAGCGCTCTTCTTCTGACTTCCCTTACCCCTTGTACAATGAGGGCTACAGGAGTCAGAGTGAGAAGTCCTCCAGCTTGACAGTATTTTGACACTATTTCGAAATAACTGCCTGCTGTGTAGACATGGACTAAGTTATTTCAGAATAGACCTAGTTATTTTGAAATAGAGTTGCAGTGTAGACGTACCTTAATTAGAGATGAAAGGTTCCCTGTTACACTATAAATCTCTGAGCCATTCAGACCCCACTAATAACTGTGAATACTTTAAGATACTAATAGGTCCTCTTTTCAGGATGGTTTGTCCCCAAACCAGGTACCTGACATTTGGCAGCAGTGCTCAGAGTCCTAAGTTAATCCTGAACTCAGTAATAAATAACCTGTTGGCATCTCAACCTTCCTACTTTCCTATGTCTGTGACACACACTATCTTGTTTCTGATTTATCAGGGCATACCAGCAGAGACCAAGCCAGAGGTGGAGAAGTCCACATCCCTATCTGTGGCTCAGCTGGCAGGAAAATTCAAAGAGCAAGCAGCTGCAGTTTCGGGAAAGGAGGTAAGAAACACATCAGATAACAAAAATGGGAAATGGGAGACTAGTCCCTAGCCAATGAAGGTGGGGAGACTGGGTGATCCAAACATAAAAATAATGGCTTGATTTTGGTTTAGCAACTTTTATCCCAAATGATCCCACAGTGTTTCATAAACTGTACCATATCAGATGACAATCTCATGCACAATATACTCTATACATTCCTGATTTATCTGTAGACATTCTCACATACCTATTCCAGCTGCCGCTAGAGATGTTTGTTGCTAGCAAGTGGCAGGATTTTTGTGTGTCTGGGACACTGAAAAACCTGCCAAGACATTCATGAGTGTCCCTCTGGTAGTTGGCATCAGTGCAAGGTGCAAATGTACAGCTCAACACTGGGCCTTTTTGATTCCTGACTAATCATAAGGCACCCAACTAGCTTTCCTTAATCAAATGTTTGATGTTTATGAAAAAGAAATGAGACTCCAAATAGTGAGAGGCTGAACAGCAGACTAAGCAGCTTAAAAGCCAGCACACATATCACTAGCCTCTCTCCAGGAATAATAATAATAATAATAATAATAATAATAATATATAATAAATGTATTATGATCAGTGCCTTAGCAATACCTATGAAAGATAAACACATTACAGAAGCACCACTGGAAAACAAATTTCTGAATCAGCTGTCCAGGGCTCAGAAATGGTAAATAAAGTCTTGACCCTCTTTACTGGACTCTCTAAGCACTTTTATCCAATCACAGCACAGCACACACATAAACTGCAGGTTAGACCGTGTATATACATGCTGCCACCTAATTAACCTGCACAAATAATATTATTTGCAAGGCATGCATCTCACAAATGTCTCCAGTAAGGGCCAGCACATACTGCTATCAGGATTCCTCTCTTCCCAAAAAGCAAGAAGATGACATTCATGAATTTAAACAAATGAAGACAATCTCCTGTTTGGCTGTAGATAATTGATCCAGGTATAGCAAAGATTATGCAGCTTTTAATTTCATGCATTACTGAGTGTGACTGAACTCAGGAGAAATAAATAGGACCTATTAGAGTTCAAGCAATGTTTTATTGCTGTGTTAGACACTATAAATTGGCACTGCAGGAAAACTGGTGCAATCTTGCAGGATGTTATGTTAGAATACTACATTGGATCGGACTCATGTCTTGCCAGGAGGTGGGTAGACTCAAATTAATGGAGGACACTGGAATTTGATCAGCCCCCGTATGCTGGCTTTTATAGCCAGAAAGCGTCCCCATCAGAGCAGGCTTGTCTGTCTTTCTTCACTGAGGCATAGCGTAGATTTGGGTAGGATAACTGAATCCTGGTGATCCGGGCCTGTTTCACTGAGACACAAATGCAGCAATGCTAGTGAGAAACAGTCTTTTGGGGAGCAAGAAGGAAAAAAACCTGTCTAGGGAAGGGGTTCTGGAAGGGAAATCTAGAAAATACAGTAGAGGTGGTAGAAAGAACGTAAGTAGCAAAAGTTGCTGTCATGAGGCATAACTCACCGCCATGGTGCCTCCTGCCGGTAACACTGAGAATTAGCTCTTGACAGCAGTGCGCCTTCTTCTAGCTGGTGTATCCCCAGTCACTCTGCTTGGTTTCAGGTCGGACTCTGGACCCACGTTGATCCCAGACCATGGTGTCCTCTTAAGGACACTGCCTTCCAGCAGTGCCCACTACCGTTGTCTCTCATCCCCCTTCCGGAGGTTTATCAGCAGCCTGGTGTCTCTGCTGCCACAGGGCCAGCTGCAATTCTTCCAGCCCACGAAACAATGGTGGCTAGACATTGTGCAAGGAGGAAGAGGGGGGACCCAGGCCCACCCACTACTCTAGGTCCCAACCCAGGGACCCTCTGGCTACAGCCTTTTCCTGCTCTCCACTGCCTTCTATTTCCTGGGCCACTTCCCTGGTGACTCTCTGCACCCTCCTGGCCCTAGTGACAAGGCCACAGCCTGGTAGGTCTAGGCAGAATCCTCCCTCGCTAGCCCCCCTGAGCCTGCCCAGCACAGTGCACTGGTCTCGCAAATTTGCCTCTCTGAGAACAGGTCCTGCCTCTTCCCTGGTCAGGGTCTAACTGACTCTTTCTGCTGGGTAGCTCCCTATATATAGGGCTGCCCCAGCAAGCTACACCCTGATTAGTTCTTTAAAAGCTTCCCTCTGGGTGGCCAGGACTCTGTGCAGGCTCCGTCCAGCCTGCATTAACCCCTTTCAGCCAGTGTGGGGCAGTTGCCCCACCACAGTTGCCCAAAATGGCAGTGCATTTAGGCCACAAATGGCTTTAAGCCTCTGAGGTATCAGAAAAAAATCTAAGGACTCATGGGTGCTGATCTCTTTTCTGTGACAGAGAGAGTCCCCTACAACCATCACAAACATGCATGTTAAAAACGAAAATTATGTTTACCTAAACCCCATTCTGTCAGTTGATAATCCCTCAGTTTCCTGTGCCCTTTAGAATATAACATTGTCCTCCTGCTGCCTATGTTATTTCAGCACATCACAGTCCTAGGTGTATGTGTGTGATGTAATAATCTTGGTTGTCCAACCTCATTATATTTGTGATCATCATGTCAGATTGGTGAGTTATGTCCTGCAAACTTAGCATATAGGACATTAATGAATGCCCATGGTATGTCACTGCCTCACAATGTGGCACCATCATGTTGTGAAATGATCATGTTTCAACAGAACGGGATGATACTGCATGTCAGGATTGTGATGGTTCAGGGCAATATTGCGTTGTCATGGGATGACACCCTCACAGTTTGATTACCTTGCTTCGTGAAATGATATTGTATCACAATTTGCTAACACAACATCATCAGGTAACAGTGTAAACCTCAGAAAGCCATGATGCCTGACCTTTTCACCTCAGACAAACGCTATACAGTGGCCAACTCATCAGAGGTGAAACTGCCAATTCGATGTTTATAATTTCCCAGATCCCCGGACATTACAAGGGTAAAAACTATGACAAAAGTCACCAAATATTGCTCCACAGAGCACAATGGTAACTTGCCAAAAGCCAGGCCATAGAAATTGGCATAAAATAGAGGAGATTTTAGCTGCTTTCATTTCCAACATAGAGACATAGGCAATTCAAATCAAGTTGGAACTTTCCAGGCTGGGGTAAGTATAGGTTTCAGGTTACTTGAATGGGTATGACTGTGCAAACGAGATGATGTATTTTTGGAGAGATTGTGCTGATGCCTGTACTAAGCCTCACCTCACACCCAGGGTAAGCCAGATCCTCCCAGGAGCCTGTGCAGGTTTCAGACTGAGAGGACTATTCGTGCAGTTAATAAAAAAGTGCTATCCCTTTTCTGGACAAATCCTGCTCCTTTAGCCACTTGTTAACATTGCAGCTTGTGACATGTGGTCTCTTTGAGCTGCACTCCCCCTCCCCCTTTGAAAGATTAACTCTGAGCTGCCCTTCAGCCCCTGGTACCACACACAGGGTAGTGAAATCAGTTAATGAATGAAGCAAGAAGCTGAAGCCCAATAGAAAGACAAAGCTTAGAGTACGTCTACACTGCAGAGGAAGATCGAAGCTGCCGCTGTCGATCTTCCAGGGTTCGAAGTAGCAGTTGAGTTAAGACAGATAATTCAAACTGGGAGGGGCGCTCCTGTTGATGCCGGCAACCCTCATTTCATGAGGAGTGAGGGAAGTTGAAGGGAGAGTGTTCTTCCTTTGACTTCCTGCTCTGTGGACAGCGCCAAAAGTTGAGTTAAGCTACTTCGATTTCAGCTACACAATTAACGTAGCTGAAGTTGCATATCTTATTTTGACTTTGTTCCACAGTGTAGATGTACCCTTAGTCATTAGCAGAGACTGGAAAGAAAACAGAAAAATTACAAGCCATTCTACTGCGCAGTTTTCAATGGGATACTTGTTAGAGCATTTTCAAGCATGTGGCTTCTCTTGGAGACATCTCCACTCCCACTGCTTACTGTTGGGCTTTTTGCAGACACACAACACTGGAGGCTGCCTTCTGGTGCTTGATTGTAATCTCCATGCTCTTCCTTTGTCATCCAAATGGCTGTCTATGTCTTCAGGTACCACCCAGTAAACCACCCCGGAGGAAACCACCATGTTCCCTTCCCTTACACACCCAAAAGGTGGAGCTGAGCCACAATGGTGAGCCGGTAAGTACCAATGCAATAAGGAAAGAGCTTCCCTTTTACTGGGTTTTATTCCCTCTGATTTGGTGCCCTAAAAGGCACATTAACTTGGGTCTACTAGAAGGACCACTGACAACGAAACATAAATTATAAGCTCTAAAGCAGTGAACACTTCCCCTACCCACACATAGCAATACTGCACAGAATCTGTTCCTTGCTGCCTCCTTACTGTTGCATGTAGGCACGCGTACATGTTCCATTTCTACTTGGGAATTTCTCCCTCTGTGGCACCACATCTCCATAGGATCCACCTGATTCTCCCATTCCAGCTCCATCCTCACATCTTAAGCTTTTCATGGTAGGGACTGTCATATGTTGTTTATACAGCAAAATGATGTCCAACCTGGATGTGGCCTTTAGGCACTACTGAAACATAAATGTTAAGCAATAATTTGTTCTTGGATTCTTCCCTTCTCCTAGATTCATAGTTTGAAAGGGTGAGTGTGTAATTCATCCAGAGCCTAACATTTCTCTTCAGATATGCTAGAAGTCAGGGTTTCTCAAACGTCATTACATCCTGACTTCCTGCTGACAACAAAAATTACTTCATGATCCCAGGAGTGGGGAATGAAGCCTATGCCTGCCCAAGGCTCACCGCTCCAGGCAAGAGGGCCAAAGTTGAAGCTCAAGGTTTCAGCCCCAAACAGGGGGCCTGCAATATGAATCCTGCCACCCAGGGCTGAAGCCCTTGGGCTTTGGTTCAGCTCTGGGAAGTGCCATTTGGCTGCAGTCCCATTCAAAAGGGGTCATGACCCACTTTGGGTTCCTGACACACAGTCTGAAAACTACTGTGCTAGATGAATAGTTCATAACACACTTTACAAATATTAAAGCCTATGAGATGGTTAATTTTATTCCATTTTACTGATGAGGAATCTACATCATAGACAGGTTAAATATCTTGCCCAAGGCTATGAAGTGGCACAACCAAGTCTAGAATCCTGAAATATGAATCCTTATTCTTCTGGGACTAACCATCACACAATCCCTAATATACTAGTCAAAAGGGACAGAATCCCATTTTCTCTCAAAAAAGGGCACTGTTTGATTGGTGGAAGGGGAAAGGGAGAGGATAATGTAGAGTACCCTCTTTTGATAATCTATTTTTACTCCAGATATTACTCTATACAGTGCTCTCCCCTTTCTCAGTCCTGTGCACTCTAATTCTTCTTTACCTTAGACGTAAATGGCTAGAAAGCAGACGAGCTGGGAGTAATAGGAAAGGAAAGAACAGACTCCTTTGTAAAGATCACTCCATAAACTTCAGTGACACATTCTTCACTTTCCTTCCTCTTCTTCCATCCCTCACTTCCCAGGATCAATCTGGACTGGTTCAGGTTTCAGAACTTTTCCTTTCTTCATCAAGTTTATTTTGGTCTTTTCTTGTTTATTTACAGAAATTGTCTCCAAATGCTTTTCCCCTCCCCAGGGTCAAGGTGAAAAGCTCTCCTCTGATTGAAAAACTGCAGGTAGGTGTTGGATGCTGTCAACATGGATGCTGTAATTCTCAGGGAATTAAACTGATTACCCTTTAACATGGTTCCTATATTTGTATTCCTGATGGTATGCCTACACATAGAAAGACAAGTACTACCTCTGCTCGAGCTAGCAAGTTAAAAATAGCAGTGTGGCCACAGTGACATAGGCTATGGCTCAGGCTAGCCCTCCAAGTATGTACCCAAGGGGTCAAATGGGATTGTATTTGGGCAGCTAGCTCAAGCCACCACAGTGGCCACTCTGTTATTTTTAGTAGACTAGATCAGTGTTTCTCAACCAGTGGTACGAGTAGCCTGGGGGGGTACGTCAACACAACTGAAATTTGGAGAAAACTGAATTTTTGTTTTAAGTTTTACAGCACTTTATTATTTTTGTTCTTTTTACACCCAAATATTTCATCGCCCGCCTGGATACGATTAAGTTGTTTAAACAAATGTGTTGTAATGGTAGAAAAAAATTGTGTCTGAAAACTGTAGGTACCGGGGGTACTTCTAATTTTTTTTTTTAAAAAGGGGTACTTTATAAAAAAAGGTTGGGAAACACTGGACTAGATCAAGAAGAACTAGTGTGTCTGTCTATCCAAAGCACCCGTCCAGCTGCATGTAGACTATCCTAAAACAGGGGTGAGCAGTAATTTTTGCAGGTGGGCCACTTAATGAATTTTGGTACATGAGCTGGCTTCACCCCCAGAAGCGGCGGGGCCTGAGGATGAAGGGACAGGACTTGGGACTAACTCCCTGCCTCCGGTATTGTCTGGGGCTGGAGGCTTTAAATTAAAAACACAGCAAAGGGCTCATGATCTCCTGGCCCCACTGCTGCAACATTGGCTGGCAGCCACCCGGGGTTATGGTGGCTATTTAAAAAGCTCACAGCTTCAGCCCCTGCCAGGGTAATGCTGCACCTGGGAGCTGGGAGCCATTTAAATAGGATCCAACTGCCTGAGTCACCACCTGGAAATTCGGTGGCACAGGAGGCTGCAGGATATAAATAGGAAGCAGTCAGATGTAGTCCGCAGGCTGGATCAGTGTTAGGGGGGCTGGATCTGGTTCCTGGGCCACATCTTGCCCAGCCCTGCCCTCAAAGCTTCTCACTTTCCTATTTCCCAAGGAATTCAACAGCTTACTCAGCATTTACTGCTCACCTGTATCTCTCAGAAGCTAGTTTATGCCAATTAGGACAACTAACAATATGTGGTCTCTTCACATAAAGCCCTGCTAATGCCAGCTGGCATGCCTGGTATTGTGAGCATTCTCCTAGCAGTGCCCAAATAATATCAGGCTGTCCGTAGCAGGATTGAGCTCAACTCAAGGACACTCAGGGACACTTCAATTGTATTTGAACTAAATAGGCACTATTCAGTGGGATTCTAGAAGTAGGAGCCCCATCATAAAACACACACACACATTATTTCAAAGGTCTTCTCTTCTTAAATTTAGGGTGCATCTGCACAGCACCTTAAAATCGAAATAAGATACCCAATTTGCACTATGCAGTGCCAAATTTTGAAATAATGTGCTATTTTGAGCCATCCCTTATCCCTCGTGCAATGAGGTTTACTGGGATGGTGAAATAGTGTGCCTGTTATTTCAAAAAAATATTTTGAAATAACAGGCCGCTTGCGTAGATGCGGGTTAGCTATTTTGGTATATCACCGGTATCCTGAAATAGCTGTGCAGTGTAGACGTACCCTTAATGATCATTTGAAGGGCCTGAGAGTACTCACAGCTACAAACTTCAGGTGGTATCTGAGCAAACACGGAGTGATTTAAAGCTTCTTTTGGTTATTGACTACTCTCTTCACAGCCTTTCCTTTGCATATGGGAGACATATTTGCTAGGCTGGGATACTGGAAAATCCCTAATACTTCATATGACACAAGAATGCTCCAGAGATCCAGCTGTTCAATTGTCCATCCAGAACTTCTTCACGTGGGACTGTTTGTTGACAGTATCACCAGGAGAAACACAAAACCAGGAGCTACATCTCTTGTGTCAGCTGGATGACTTAGTATCATGTGTTAAAGGCAAGGGCTCCCCCATGTGGTCACTATGTGATCATATTACCATCGTTTCAGTCCACTTTACTGCTGACAGGGGAAATTTGGGTGGCAGACCAAAAATCAAGTTAAATCGTAGGGGAGGTTTATTATAATTATGTCATTTTTTGCAGGCCAATCTGGCATTTGCTCCAACTACCCTGATGCCAGGAACATCTCCAAAAAGCCCAGGTTTGAAAGTTATACCATCTCCATTTAGCACTCCTCCTTCAACTCCCAGCAGTCCTGGCATCCAGTCCCGTTCCAGTGAATCAGATGAGGCACCAGTCAGTTTTGATCAACCACCAGAGGGTACTCACCTCCAGTTTCATAACAAGGTACAGTGTCTGCCAGGCCTCCAACAGAAGAAGCCAAAGCCAGTTTACTGCTTGGAGTGGAAATGGAACACTAGTTCTTACCTTCTAATTCAGTCTTGAGAGTGTGTGTTTGTAGCCAAATGAGGAGATCTATGCATCTGTTTTGAAACTGCCTCTCACTATAGTCCATTGGACTCCCTCTCTTGCCTGCTTGCAAACAGATTTTTTTGGTTGGTCAATCAGATTCCAGCTGTCTTCAGGTGGTGAAGTGGCATTACTCACCTGCTTCAATTCAACATGAACCATTTTTGTTGCATAGTCCCCCTGTTTTGTGAGACCCTCTTTGCAATCTGCTTGGGACTTAACTATCTTGAGCAGTTTTAAATCATCTACAAATTTTGCCACCACACTGTTTACCCCTTTCTCCAGATCATTTACAATAAGGGGTGCTGAAAGCCATGGAGCCAAACCATAAACCCTGTATATAATGGAAATCACTTGACGATGGGGAGTGCTACAGCACTCTCCCAACCTCGCACCCATAGTTACAGCACCTATAGCTGCCAATACAGCTTTCAAATGGAAAAATTTGGGAGGCACAAGGCACAGCACACTAGAAGGGGCTTCTGCAGATTAAGACTCAAACGCATTGGCAACAGTGGAAAGAGAACCTGAAATACCTGAGTTTACTGCTGAGAAGTAAAACTCCTTTATCCTTTCCCATCATCCCAGTGCCAAAATTAAAATGGCAGAGGTTTCTAAAGTAATTCCTCACTCATAAGCAACTATATACTGAGTCTAGTGTCGTTGTAGTCAAACTTAATGTTTTCAGATATGATACGTAAATTGTAGAGAGAGCCTGTTTAAATGGGGGTAATGATCTCTCACTACTTTCTCAGAGAGGTAAAATGTTAGTGAGGAGGAGAACTGATGTTTGAGTCACCAGCTGGCAGCTGAGTATCTGAGTCATGTACCCATAGGTTTCTGGGCTGCCACTGCACACTTGTGTGGTTCTTTTAAATGCCTGCATCTCGACTTTACCTGTTTTCAGGTGCGGACACGGGGATCAATTAAGCGCAGACCCCCCTCCAGGAAATTCCGAAAGTCTCAGTCAGACTATGGAGATAGTAATGATTTAAGGGCGACTGGATCATCTCAAGAAAATGGGGCCAAAGAAGAGGATGGTGATGATGTGTTCATGCCTAAAAATCAGAAAGAGGAGTTTCAGTCTCCTGCATTTGGAACCAGCAGTAAAGTGTTGCAGCAACGGATAAGATCCGATGAAAAGCCACCATCAGGGAGAAAGCCCAGTGGAACAGAAAACAAAGAGGAGAAAGAGAAGGAAAGAGAGGCAGTGACCCCATGCAAGAGCAGCACAGGAGATAAGGAAAAGCCATGCCAGAGCACTCCAGGGAAGAACGAAGGGAAGCTAAGCCAGAACACTCCAGAGGAGAAGCCATGTCCAAATACCATGGGAAATGAGGATAAGGAGCTGTGCCAGAACACCCCAGGGGATAAGGAAGAAAAGAGGGACATAAGCTCCCTGGAAGGAAAGGAGCATGGCAATGCCTATGAACAGGAGAAAAGGAACAAAGGAAATAAAGAAGTGAAGAAGGAAGAAAACAGTGAGGGCAAAGACACACAGGAAACATCAGGTACTCAGGAAAAATCCCTGGAGACTGGGATACCACAGCCTACAGTAGACACAGGAACTGCCAGTGAGCATGGAAGTGTGACACCAATGCAAGAACTGGACAAAGAGTAAGTATGAAGCAGAGGTGAGAGAGGCCACCAGAGTAATTGTTCATGAAATACCAGAGGCTTTCACAAGCATTTTGCCTGAAAAAGAAAAAGGCATATGTGCCAAAATGTCAGTGTTACCATTTCCCTTTGCTGTTTGTCAAATCCCAATACAAATCAACTTCAATATCAGAGCACCTAATATAGAGAATTAAAATGCTCAGTTCCCCAAGCAGGCATGACAGTGAAAAGTATGTAGGTGAAAGAAAGGAGAAAAATGTCGACCCTTGACACCTTGTCTGATTAAAAGGAATATTTCCAAACTTATTGTTAGCAGTGTCAGCCATAACTGTGGTGCATACATACCAATTTCGTGATCACCCACTGAACCACACAAACTAGTTCCTTCCAATTCAAAAAACACAGTCCTCTACCACTTGAGGTAAAGGAGAATTTCCACAAGCTATGTTAGGACTTACACTACATAGTACTGTGCCTAGCCTTTAACCTATGGTGGTTAACATAATCCCACACACTTAAATAGGTCTCCCATTCCATCCAACAGGGCAGTGATGCCATCAGTACGTTAACTATTACAGAGCACAGTTCTAGTGTTGAAAAGTCATCCTAGCAAATTGGAACCCTCTGCATTCAAACTTAGGTTTCCACCTGTCCTGGTTTTTTTAAAACTGAACTATCTTGAGTTTGGAAGGTTTGAATGTGTGTCTTAAAGAGCATTTTGTAGGGAGAAAAGATCCAGAATGGATGTGGATAGGAAAGTAAAAACTGAGAAAAACGTATTCCCTGTCGTCAATTCAAGTACTAACCCAGCTTAGCTTCTGAGAACAGGGGAAATCAATCTGGAGTAGGGATGTAAGTCGAGTAATCAACTACCCGATAAGCCCGTGTGGCTCTTACTACATTTTAAAAGCAGAGCTGCAGTGTCTGGGACCAGGCACAAGCCATGACTCAGCTGCCCTGGCTCATGTCCGGTCCCAGACCATTGCGGCTCTACCTTTTAAATGTAGTAAGAGCCTGGGGCTCTTATTATGTTTAAAAAGCAAAGCCCCAGCATCTGGGACTGGGCGTAAATTCCATCGACTCTTTGATTTGCTTACAAACCGCTATTTAACATCCCTAATCTGAAGTGGTCTGGCTGCAGCTTTCCTTCAAATTTATAGCAAGAAAACCATAATCCAATTATAAAAGATGACTAAAAAGGTACCCAGATTTCAGACTTTCCTATTGATTCCTAAGAAATATAAAATTGTAACATTTTTTATAACTTTCCTTATTGTCTTCTATCATTCTTTCCCTCTCAAAAGGATGAACCCAGTCAGGATAGAGGAGACTTTAATGTGAAGAGAAACCAAATAGTCTGATTAAGGTGCAGCTACTGGAGAACTCTCCCTGGCAACAGATCAGCAGAATATTAACAACATCAAAGATGTTCACTGTTCTTACACCACAACACTGTGTAGCAGTGGGAAAAAAAGACTGGAATTAAGACTTTCTTTCTGTAGGTTCAAAAAGGATGCACTGGTTGACTCTTCTTGGGGTTTATTGAAGAACTTTATGGCCATGTTTGAAGACCTGATGCACAGTAGTTTGGGCATGACAAACACCACCATTTCTGAGCCCAATGTTCACCATTACAGCAGAGTTTCAAATTTTGTTTGTTCCTCCATATTGAACTTTGATGCAGCTTATCAGTTTTGGACATATATAAATCATGCCTTCTAAATAGCTTCCCTTTGAAATATTTTCAGTTTTCAAATGTAAGTAAATTAAATTTTTTTAATAGGAGAATTGATTTTCTCTCGCTCACTCTCTCTGTGTGTATATATATATATATATATATATGCTGTATGGCAGACAATGTGAATCATAAATCTGGAAAACATATTTTAAATGGCTTATACAGTGTCTTTGATAAATATTTACTCGGACTAGCTTTGGACTGATAAATCCGTACTTGAAACACCCAACAGCTGAAGATTATTTTTCTGTAGGATTTCTTGGTGAGTTTTTTTGTGTGTTGTTGATAAGTCATGACTGAAGTACCATATCCACAGAACACTTATAGCATGGGAAGTAATAGCACAAGCTTTCCTCACACTACTTCACCACTATATTCAACTTTTACTTGGAAGGGTCAAGTTTAAGTGAGTCGTCATGACATCTTCTGTCTTTGGACTCTACTGAGACTGCTAAATAGTGGTCAATTAGAATCATTTATAATTTTTTGTGATAAGGACACTTGTTTACCAGAAACTGGACTGAAATAATCTATTAATTCCACATAAGCCAGTGAACCGCCCGTGTATGGTTGAGTTTCATTTAGTATGGTCGAGGCTGGATGTCAACAGATGAATTACCCTCCCATAAAAATAATTTTAAGAGTCCAGGTTCTCTCTTTAAACTAGAGAATTTAGAAGGAGTGTTTGAAAGGACTGGATGACAGCAGAAGTACTCAGATACTGTGGTGACTGAGGGACATAAAAGTGCTTAGAGCTGGCATTTAGGGCTCTATTAAAACTTCAAATGACTAGCTAGCTCAGGGGACTAGTGGATGGGCAATGGAGCCATTTTCTTCCAGATGGCATTAGCTATTGATTGGCCTACATGAAATGAGTTGGGGTGGGGGGGAGAGTCACAATCCCCATTCCTAATAGACAGGTGTTCACATCACTAAAACCACAAACACATTATGTAACCCCCCCCCCTCTTCCCAACAGTATCATTGAAGAGGCCAAAGACTGAAAGAGCCATGGAGACGAGATCAAACTCCCTTTCATCTTTGATGTGGTTGCCCCAGGCCAGAGGTTCAACACACTGGCAAGGCAGACAGTGATGGAACCTGGCTTTGCTGTTGCCTATGCTGCCTATGCCTATGCTGCACCTGCTCTGTGGATGGAGACCTATGAGGCAGAGTCATTCTGTTCTTTGTTTATACAGAGCCTACCACAATGGGATCAGCACGTGTCATCACCTTTGAAATACATTTCAATTTTTTTTCTTGGGCTTGTATCCCAGGCTAGACTGCAGTCATCACTGTAACATTTCTGTTCTCAGCAGGTGTACATGGACATATGTGATTGTGCATTACTGTATATATGCGTGTGCATGTTTAGAGAATGTGTGTGCTGGCCAAGAGGGTGGAATTTGTCCTCCCTCCCCTTGAAAATATAATGGAAAAACAGAGAAAATAAAACAGCAGAACTGAAAAGAAAAATAACTGTGTGTTTCTTTCTGGGGAGTTGCAGCAGCCCAAACCAAAGTGGGTGGAGCTGGGAGTAGCAGACAGAATGAGGGCAGGATTACAACTGGGAATAGTATAATGATTAACCATCAGGTTTGAAATTCACATAAGAATGGCCATACTGGATCAGAGGAAAGGTCCATCTACCCCAGTATCCTTAAAAACACAAATCATATCTGTGTAGTAATTAAAGATTACACAGTAAGGATAGACGTTTTCCTTCAGACAAAACTGCTCCTCCGCACACACAATTGTGCATTACGTTACACAGGTATGACATCATTCTCTGCTTCCAAGAAGCAGGCACTACTTAATGTGGCTTTCTATAGTAACAAAGTCCTAACAGAGGTGGGGATTGGCTCAGTATTAGCTGAGGGAGTGTAGCCTCACTGAGTGATTAAAGATTATTTACTGAATGAAGGATTCATGCATGCCGCTTAGATCAGGGGTGGGCAATAATTTTTGCAGGGGGGCCACTTGATGAATTTTGGTACGTGGTCATGGGCTGGCTCCACCCCCGGAAGGCACAGGACCTGTGGTGGAAGAAGCAGGGCTGGGTATTAGCCTCCCACCAGGGTTTTCCAGGGCTGGAGGCTTTGAATTAAAAATACTGCAGGCTCCTGGCCCCACCACTACCATGTTGTTTGGCAGCCATCTGGGGTTGCTGCAGCTATTTAAGGGGCTGGCTGATCTGGCCTCTTCTGGGGTAATGTTGCAACTGGAAACCTGAGCCATTTAAATAGGATCCTGTTGCCTGAGCCACCACCTGGAAATTTGGTGGCACGTGCAGCAGGATATAAATAGAAAGCAGCCAGATGCAGTCCACAGGCTGGATCAAAGTGTTAGGTGGGCTGGATCAAAGTGGTAAGTGGGCTGCATCTGGCCCCCGGGCTGCATCTTGCCAGCCCTGTCTTAGATCAAAGAGGGGCTGTGGGGGTGGGGGAGAAGGGTGGAGAAAAGAAATGTGTTAAAACAGACACTCTTCCCCAGCTTTTCTGGATGAACTGAATAGGGCTGAGCTGCAGACCTCCACATACATCCTGCATGGGGCTGCTGTATGATACAGATAATAACTAGGAACAGCCTTGGACCATGCATTCTGGCCTTAGTGTGGCCACAGTGGTGTCTCAGATTCTCTGATAGCAGAGTATGAGATCAGTTCCTAAAACTCCAATGACTGGACAAGAGAACACCACAAGTAAGGAAATTATTATTTATATAGCACCTTTGGCATGCCTGCTGTTTTATAAATAAGTATCATAGACTCATAGAATCCTAGAACTGGAAGGGACCTTGAAAGGTCATCAAGTCCAGTCCCCTGCCCTCATGACAGGACCAAGCACTATAGACCATCCCTGAGAGAGGTCTATCTAACCTGCTCTTAAATATCTCCAGTGATGGAGATGCCACAACCTCCCAAGGTAATTTATTCCAGTGCTTAACCACCCTGACAGTTAGGAAGTTTTTCCCAATGTCCAATCTAAAGTAGTATAATACAGGCTTCCTGTCCTGCAGAATTTCAAATTTAGAGAAAAAACACAAAGGAGCAGGGAAAGGAATGCTACAGAAAAACTTAGGCTACGTCTACGTTGCGCATTCTTGTGCAAGAAGATATGCAAATGAGGCACAGCGATGAGTATCGCTGTGCCTCATTTGCATACCTAATGAGCCACCATTTTTGCGCAAGGGGCTTTTGCACAAGAAGGAGCAGTCTACACTGCTCCTTCTTGTGCAAAACCCCCTCTTGTGCAAGAGCCGTTCTGCCTGAAAATAAGTGGATTGCTCCTTCTTGCACAAAAGCCCCTTGCGCAAAAATGGTGGCTCATTAGGTATGCAAATAATCACCATGCCTCATTTGCATATCTTCTTGCATAAGAATGTGCAAGGTAGATGTAGCCTAAGAGTTTTGGCAGTTGTATTCAGCTGAGGTCTTGTTAAGTTATGTGGTTGTCTTCTGGTTTTAATTTAAATTGAAATGGGAGCCAGATGAAATGCCCAGGCAGTGAGGCAGAAGGGCAGGTATTGGCAGAGGTGATTTGGATAGGGTATTGGCAGCAGTAGTAACATCTAGTTCTTACATAGTGCTTGTCATCAGCAGAGTTCCATGCATATTACGATCTTAACATGTTATCTCTGTTTCATACAAGGGAAACTGGCACACAGAAGGAGGCTAATTGAAGGGTGTAGGTCACGCAGGAAGTTTGTGATGGAGCAGACAATTCAACCCAGGGCCCCAGATTCCTTAGGTCACTTGGTAGGAGCACAGGCAGGCCCAGCTGAGAGAAGGAGGATGACCTAGGGTACATCTACATTGCATGGGTATTTCAGGATACCTCCAGTATCCTGAAATAGCTACCCCGTGTCTACAGCTGGCATTTTTAAGTATTTTTCAAAATAACAGGCACGCTATTTTGGCATCCCAGTAAAACTTGTTGCACAAGGAATAAAGGATGGCTTGAAATAGCATGTTATTTCAAAATTTGGTGCTGTGTAAATGCACCATATTTCAAAATAGATTCAAAATAAGATACACAAATTGCATATCTTATTTCAAGTTTAGTGTGCTGTGTAGATGCACCCTTAGCAGCAATGCGCCTTGTAAGCTGTGTGCTTGTGTGGCCAGTCAGCATTCAAATGCTGCCCAGCTGATTAGCAGAGTGCCCGCAGCTAGGTTTTGTTTTTTGTTAGTGGTGCATATCAACGTGTGCCTTTGTGCACATAAAAAATTATTTCACACATGGATAAAAAAATCTGCATACAGAAGAAAAAGATTAGAAGGCACATTGAGGGTAGGAAGCACAACGAGTCTGCAAGTCTGACAGAAGCTATTCCAGGAGGGGATTCTTCCCTCCAACATGACCTAATGCCATTTTCTTAAAAATATCCCAATACAATCTACAGGCTGGCTTCCAAGAGTCACAGGGAGATCCCTGCTGATTCCAGCGGACTCCAGCCCTACTAGCACATAAGGGGGTGGCCAGGAGGGAGGGGAGCCTGCAATGAGGAGGAGCAGGGTGGCTCTTCTGTGGCGCGGGATGGGCGCATCCCACCGCCCGCCTCAGTTACTGCACGCGGCAGCGCCCGGCCCGCGCCTCCCGGGAGCAGCAGCGGCTGGCGTGACGTGCGCAGACGCGCCGCCTGAGCGGCACATTGAATCTGGCCACGCCTCAAGCCGGGGATTCCAGCCCAGCCCCCAGCTGGCCCCTCCCTCTGGGCTCTACCTGACGCAGACTCAGGGCGGAGCGAGGGGCGGGAGAGCAACTGCTCCCCCTGCCTTCCACTCAGAGGGGAAGGGAGGGGGCGTATGGAACGGAGTAATATCCGGGTATCTAGTCCAGGGACCTTCGGAAGCCCAACGGAAGAAGGGAAGGCCGGACTAAACCATGGTCCCACTATGGGGGTAGGGGGAAGGACCGAACGTCCGGATCACAGCGTGTGCGGGAGAGCTGAAGCGGGAAAGAGCTCCTTCCCCCTGCTCTAGGGATGAGCTCGCCCGCTCCTCAATCCAGCCGCCGTTGGGGAACAGTCTGTTACCTCGCGGGGTGCGGGGGTGAGGCTCCCCCCTGCCAAAGCGTAAATGGGATTCCCCATACAGGAGTCCTACGTTACGGCGCTCCCCACCCCGCCGCCGCAGGAATGAGAATAGTACCTGCCACGTGGGGGCGCCTGACTGTGCGTGGAGGAAAGGCAATCCCATTAGGCGGGTGGATTATAGTGGGAAACGGAATGGCATCTTCCAGCTGGGGCCGCCTGTAGGCGGAACCACCCGGCAGCCTGGGGGGGGGGAGAGGAGGAAAACAGGCCATACCATTAGTAGTTGGTACACTTAGAACAAGGAGGCGGGATAATAGTGAAGAGCCTGGCTAGAGAAAAAGAAGCAGACAGCGGCTCGTTGGTCTAGGGGTATGATTCTCGCTTCGGGTGCGAGAGGTCCCGGGTTCAAATCCCGGACGAGCCCGCTACGAGGAAGGGTGCGAGCCTTTCCGTTTTGTGGCTTGGAGCCCTCAATTCATTTTATGGGTGGCAGGCACAGCGGGGCCACCAGGGCAGTCTCTAAGAGGGACGAAGGACAAGTGGGTGGGAGCAGGGCAATGCAAGAAGAGAGAGGCTGGAGGGGGATGAGAATTGCACAGCAGGAAGGGGTGCACCGGGCAGCAGCTGCCCGTGTGTGTGTGTGTGTGTGTGTGTGTGTGCTGGGCGGGGGGCGTGCAAGCGGAGGTACAGGAAATGACCTGTGGATCCAGCTAGTTTTTAGGCTGGGGAGGAAGAAATAGAGATTGCCATGGCAAGTGCTTGAGTGCGTAGCTATTGCAGGCAGTGGTGTTGGGAGGGCAGAGTCTCGCCGGAACAAACTGGAGCGCGGGGGAAAACCGGGTCATGTGGAGCCTGCAGGGGGCACAGGAGGCGCGGTGACACATCCAGGGAACCCAAACCCCTCGTGCACCCTTTCTCATGAGCCCCCTGCACTGCCAGGGGGGCCAATGTCAGTATGCATGGAGGAGGAGAGGGGACCATGCATCAGTGAAAATAAATGGTTTCTTCGACTGAGTGTTAACTTACATTCATGCACTGGCGGTACAGAAAGCAAGTGGATCATGTTTTTAGTTTCAAATTCGTCTCCATATTTTGTAACCGTATGTGTAAATGCACGTTCAGTAAACCCAACATTAAATATTCATAAAATGTTCCATTTTGGAGAAGAAGAAAAAGAGGGCTCGTCCGGGATTTGAACCCGGGACCTCTCGCACCCTAAGCGAGAATCATACCCCTAGACCAACGAGCCGCTATAGTCATGAAATTGAACATATTGTAAAGGAATCTAATGTTGGTTCACTCCCAGCCATTTCATCCTTGATTTAGATAGTTGTTTACCATGACAGAGTTATGCTATCAATATTCTATCCCATATTTGGCATCTTTCAGCATGGATCGTTCTTCACCTCTCTTTATTTCATTATTAGTTAATAAAATTAATAAATTATAGAAACAATACTGTTATTTGTAATATTGATAATGATATGCATAAAACTGCACAGCCTCTTTCATCAAGCCTGAGCAGGTGATCCCTTTTCATCCTTTACACCTATTGTAAGAGCTGCCTTCTCTTTGGGTAAAACCTGACCACTTACACAGTACAAGATTTATGGCCCACTTAAGAGATCAAAGAAAGAAGAGATAAAAGCCCACAGGAAACAAGCTGTTATATTAATGGCAAGCAGCAAAATCATCACTCCTTGTTTTATAACAGATCAATATTTAATTGAATAACTATAGTCCCAACCTTAATCTGAGCCACACAAGTGGAGCCCTGATGCTGCACAGGTATCTGCTTTTATTCAAAGGTATTTTAGGTGGGCACTATCAACCTGACTCTTATATTTACAAAGAACCAACTCTCATAGCATCCGGGTGCTGAAGTACCGTTACATAAGAGAGTCAAGAATCTCAGAACAAAAGTGGGTTCTGCTTCTACTATTGCTGTATTTGGATTTTTAAAAAATATTTTAGCTTTGTTATTATGGGCTAGCTTTGCAAATGATAGGGGTTTTCAGTGAGATCTAAAGACAGTCTGACTAGGTTACATTACAATCTCAGTTTCACCTACAATAGTTTATTACTTAGTATGTTCCCTGAGACTTGGCATATGCTGGAAATGATCTAAGGGAAGCACCAGGGTTTTCTACAATGTAGGCTGCAGCAGCACTCATTTTAATACAGAGGATGCTTTAATTGACATGGAACACCATGCTAGAAATAGTTTCTCTGCAAAGGACCATTCCAAGGTAGTGACCTGGTGTACTGTATAGTGGACCATGCAATATATGAACTATATTGCTTGGATTGAGAGAGAGAAATTCCATGATGGGACCTGTAGATTTTTCAGGTAGCTCTGTTTGGATCAAAATAGGCCTTTTGTAACACTGAAGGTTGCATCTTGGTGCCCATTTGAGCAATCATGGAAACAGATCATGATGAGATATTGTATTCTAGGACTTACAAAGCAAAACAACAAAACCACCAACAATCTAAGGTTGTTCCAGCACCTCCTCTTTTGATGTCAGTCTTTTGTGAATACCCGGTCTTTATTACCTGAAAAGGGTTGGTCCAGAATAGGCGCCATCCAAGTATACTTGAAGAGTGATGCTATCACATCTCAGAGGGTGAGCTGATCTTTCAAGGACTTTGGAGCTCAGCTGCCCCTGTGCCAGGCTTAGCCCTCCTCCCCAAGTGAAGGAATGAACATAGGAGTCACATGGCAAGGGGAATCATTGATTAAACTAGGCCTGCAGGGGGCAGCATAGGGTGGGTATACAGGAGGAAGCTTGTATGGAAGCGCTCTGTTAAGAGGGAGGGAACAAACTAGAAAAGGGGCTAGTAAGGAGGCTAGGCAGAGGCTCTTGGAAGGAAAGATGGGATACTTTGTTATGGGGTAGACATAATTGTTTTGCATCCCAGGATGGTAACCTGTGGTAGACGGTAGGTGTGGATTTCCCAATGATCTTCCTTGTGCAGAGGTCTAGCTGCTCTTGTCAGTAGGGAGAAGAGGGGACTAAGGCCCAGGCTGGGAGGAGTAGATGTTGGACCCAGGTGAAAGGCTGTTTTGGAATTGGGCAAATCTTTTGAGCAATAGTATTTTTGTTGTTGTGTTTCTGTTTGGACTTCAGTTCTGAAAGGGGTACACTTTTGTGACTTAGTTGGAGTGATCTAACTGTACAGAGGACTGGAGAATTATTTGAGAAGGAAAACTGAGGTGTAATACTAACTGAACATCAGACTAGGTCATGAGTCATGACCAAAGTAGGTCATGAGTCATGACCCTATTTTAATAGTGTTGTTAGGGGTGCCTTGAGGGGTTTAGTATGTGGGAGAGGGTTGGTCTGGGCGGGAGATTTGGTCCCCTACCTGGCATAGCTCCTGGGGGGGGGGCATAAATTGCTCTGTGTCACCCTGTACTTGCAGGCACTATACCCATCGCTCCGATTGGCAGCGATTCCTATCCAGTGGGAGCAATGGGGGTGGAGCCTGACAGAGCTTCCCTGCCATCTGTGCAGAGCTGCTTCCTTTCCCTGCTAGCCAGAGCTACAGCTTGTCTTGATTCCTGTTCCCTTCTGCAGTGGGACAAGCTGGTGCTGGTGCTCCAACCACATAGGAGTGTGTGTGTGTGTGCGCCAAAGCTTGGAGCACCGGCTCACCCCACTGCTGGATGGGAGGGGAGCCTGAAGCCTCATGGGCCAGGTCAAGACAAGCCATGTGCTGGATCCAGCCTGTGAGCCCTAGGTTCCCCATCCCTGCATTATAAGAAAAAGATCTCAAAGACTTTCTATTTTTCTAATCCACCAATCCTACTACTGCTGGACTAATCCAACCCATTTTAGTATATGAGAGTAAAGTAGGTGGGTTAACTTCCCCAGACACCACACCATCTGGAACAAAGTACCTACAGTTCTGAAAGCAGATTATTGTGCATACATGAAAACTAACTGAATTGTGACCACAGAGCAGAACTGGGCCATTTTTCTTCTAGTCAGTATTTTCAGATAAAAACTACATTAAAACTGTGTTAAACTTGAGAGCAAATACTAAGTAATTTAAGGTGAAAAGCATTACAAAGATATCTGTCCTTAAAACATGCATTATAAATCCTAGAACTAAGGTTAAACTTAAAAGAAATGTAAACAAAGTTTTGGAAGCGCACAATTAAAACATCCAAATGACCTTGATTCTGCCCTATAGTGAGATGCCAATAATCAAAAACTAATTCTTGCCAAAAACATAATTCTATCCTCTCCACAACACCTCTCAGGATCTTGCCTCATGAAATTGAGCAAAATGTTATACTCCTGTCTCCTACCAATCTACACCTAAAGCAGGTCCAGATTTCACTCAAGCCAAACAGAACTCTCATTTGTGTGGTCTTCAATAAAACTATACAGACTGACAGTCACTCTCTCTAGTGGAGAAGCTGCTATCTGTGGAAAGAAGCCAGGTTGCTGAAGTAGCACTATGGCTACTCTGCAGTTTCTAGGCTATGGCTACACAGCAGTATTACTTTGGAATAACTAATGTTATTCTGAAACAACAAAGTCTGTGTCTATTCTAGAAGCAGTTATTTTCGACTTAATGTCAAAATAATGTCAAGCTGGAGGACTTCTTACTCCAACTCCTGTAACCCTTTGTGACAGGGCATTTGCCCTGCACTGGCCATTTAAGGGCAAAACTCCAGCCCTGAGTGAGGGAAGCCCCAGCTGAAGCAGTTCTTGCTAATGAGGGCCCAACTGGAGGCTATGTAAAAAAGGACGCCTGGAGAGAGAAGGGATTTGATTGCTGTTGTGGACAGCTAACTGTAGGGACCTGATTGCTATGGAAGCAGGTAGCTTCCTGGAGGTAGAGCAGTGTTGAGGGAGGCAGGTTGGGCTAGGGTGGCGTGGCTTGGCTTGGCTCTGGCCATCCAAGCTCCCAGGCAGCAAGGCCTGAAGCTACTGGGGCTGCAAGGGGCAGCCATGGTAGGCAGGGGCAGCAGGTCCACACCCCTTTGCCAGTGATGAGTGGCCATTACAGACTGCAGTCTGCCCCTGAAGCAGGGGCTAGATGAAGACTGGCAGTGGGTACAGGGGAACTGGGTGTTCCCTGGGAGAAGAACAGGGTGCCTTGGGGAAGGGAGCACTCTGGAATGCAAGCAGAATAAACACCAACCCCTGGTAGGGGGGCTCAAACACTGGAGTGGGCACTGTTGGAGGGCAGTGTCCTGAAGAGGATGCTGGGGACAGAGCAAAACATGGGGAGACACCAGCTAGATTTGTGTGTGGGGGGCGGGTGTTCAGTGAGCCAACCAAGCTAGTTCCTGGGACTGTTAACTGGAGGCACTAAGGTGGTCAGTCTGCCTGGTGACATCCTCATTATAGTGGGAGTGAGAAGTCAAAAGAAGAGTGTGCTTTCTTGGACTTCCTGCTGTATTGTCAGTGCTAAAAGCCAAAATAAGCTGTTTCAACTTGCTGTGCAATTGATGTGGCTCAAGTTGTGTAGCTTATTTTGGCTTTAGCTCTGCTGTGTCAACGTGTCCTCTAGTGTTAAATTGTCTAGGGAGGGTACAAATGTGTTTGAGGAGCTAGTTTTCCTTCATCCTGACAGTTCATGAGCTGTTAATATTAAGACCTAAAGGAAGGCACTAAAACTTGAAGGTAGAGGGGCGGTGTGGCACAGGTTGGAGTGCTGCAGGGTGAGTGGAGAGGGCACAGAGTGGGATATGGTGGGGTTGGGGCAGTTATTGCTCAGCCCATGGGTCAGCTCCCCAAAAACCTGAGGCTGAAATAAATTCATGTGACTGTTAAAAAAAATCTGGAGAGTAGCTGCCTTGAGTCTTTGGAGTCCCTAAGCCCTTCTCCACAACCGGGAGGGCTAGAGGCATTTACACACTAAGGAGAGCTTGGCTACTTGTATATCCCATGACTCCGGAAGCTGGGGCTTGGAGAACCACAGCTACAAAGGGTGGGCAGCAGGTGACTTGGCCCCCTGCATTAGTGGCACAGGCCCTGGGGGCGGGGCACCCCATCACACCGGTCATGGCCTGGGGGGGGGGCGGGTAGCTCCCCGGGTCGCCTCCCTCGGGCCAGCGGGGGCCCCCCGAGTAGCTCAGCATCACGTGTTCCACGTAGGTGGTGGGAAGGGTCAGGGCAATTATCCTGCCTTTCTGATAGGGCGCCCTCATACTGAATGACAAACCGAGTGGCCAATCGCGCAGCCAGAGGGGGACGCACGGGGTGGAAGGAGGGGGAGCGGGACGCGGGAGGTGTGCGCGACCGACAGCTCCCCTGTCCAATCGCCGGGCGGAGAGCACCTTAGCCCGCCCCTAAGGGCGGGCCTGGGCCGAGACCTGGGGGTTGGAACAATGGGGGCAAAGGGAGGCGGCGGCAGCAGGAAAATGGCAGCGGCAGGAGTCGGTGCGGGGGGGCGGGTGTCTCCGGCGCTGGTGCTGGCGGCGGCCGCTCTGGGCTTCTGTGAGTGCGGGGCGCGGCCGGGGGCCGGGCGAGGCGGGGGGCGCCGGGCCGGGCGGCTCCTGGGCGGGCGGCCCTTAAAGCTCCGCTCTCGGGGGCTGCTGGGGCGGCGGCGTGTCCTGGGCCCGTCGCTCCAAGGGGCCGCTGGTGCGGCTGGGTGGGAGCAGCTATGGGGGGTAGGGGGCAGGCCCTGCCACGCCCTTGCCCCCGGCTGCCCTGTCTGTGTCGGGGGGCGGGGGCGGGATTTGGCTGGCAGTGCCTAGCGATAAATCCTCTCTCCCAGGAGGAGCCGTTTTAAAACGTACGTGTGGTTTGGCTCCTCGGGCGGTATAGAGCCCATCCCTGGAGCTGCGGCCAGCAGCAGAAAATCCTTGAGGAGTCTTATCCACCCCCCAGGCTGCGTGTGTCGGTGGGTGGGTGGGTGGGTGAGGTGAGGGGGTTGAGGATTCCCCTTCATCTCTAGGGACTGGGCGCATGGATTGGGTGCTTCCAGCGAGAAGACGTGGGTGAAGCATTGGAGGTTCTGCCAAGAGACGTGGGTGAACTCAGATCAGTGCCTTGGGAAATGGGGCAACCACTCCTGGGGTGTAAATTGATATACACCCTGGACACAGAATAGAGGGCTAGTTGTAAGGATACCAGCCAGCGTTCCTGGTAAGCTGTGTGCTTGTGCATATTGGTGCTCCTAATTGAATCTCAGGAGAGAGTCCAGTGCCACCTAGCTGACTAGCAGAGTGTCTACAGCTAGTTCTCCCCCCCCCCCCCAACTGGTGGTGCACATAAAAATTTATTTTGCACATGGATAGAAAAAATCTGTGCAACTGGAAAAGATTTGAGGGAAAAGAAGCTATCCTGCCAATCCCCTACATATTTCTAGTTCCATGGTGTCCAACCAGTTCCAAAGCAGTACCCACTTACAGTGGCTATAGCAAACTAGCCACACTCTACCAGTCAAATAGCCACCAGTGGCTAGCACATTGGATGGTATGGTTTGGAGTTTTGTAGGCATTGCCAAGTGTCAGTCTCTTGGAGAAAATTCTGTGATAAAGGGACATTGAAGGGAAATTACTTTTAATACTTTATCTGTTAGCAAGCACTAGGCTAATAAGAACAGCCATATTTGGTCAATCCAAGGTCCATCTAGACTAGTATCCTGTCTTCTGACAGTAGCCAGTGCCAGGTGCCCCAGAGGAAATGAACAGAGCAGGTAATCATCAAGTGATTCATTCATTGGAGATGCAGTTACTAAAATCTGATACTTTTGAGTTTCATTGCAATGCCTCATACAAAAGACTAGTTTGGTTTTCCCCTTAAGTAGTTTTACTGCTCGTTCTGGAATGGTGCTTTTCCAAGTTTGGTAGGAATGCATTTAAATATAACACAACTTGTTTGTGTGTGTCTGTAAGCACTACACAATTATTGCTTAGTTATATTCTCTATTAAGCCTAACTTTTAACAAATCTTTAAAAATGAATTGTATCAGCCAGCGTAGAGAATAGGCAACGGGTACGTATAATATCTGTATAATGTTGAAACTTTTATTTACAGTTGTGCCCCAGGACGGATTCTGTGTGGTAGGCATTTTTGTAGAATGCTGGGAATTTATGGTGCAGTAGGTGATGGGTGACATTTGAGAATCAGTCTCCTGTCAAGTGCAGTTTTTCTTTTCTGGTTTTGTCAACAAGGTGAATATGAAGTAAGATCTGTGAAGGTGACATCCAGTGTAGCTCCTGGAGCAAGGAGAGTGTGTGAGGGGGGGCTGGCTCTGCGCCTCTGGAAGGGGCATGGCTGGGTTAGCAGGCCTCGGTGCAGCCTGGACCAAGACGTGCTCTCCTCCCCAGCCCTCAGTCTTGTGGCGCTTTAACCGCCACCTTGTTCTCCCTCTTTCCCTTCCCTCCAGCCCCTGGAACTGAGTCAGATGACTTTACCTTACTGTATCCAGGGGATGGCACATGAAAGAATACGTCTTATGCTTGCATGTCAGGGCTGTTCCTGTGGGTGGGGGCCCACAAGAGACCTTGAACACCTTTCTTCTATAGGCTTCTGCTTACAAAAAACTCCCCAAGGTTACAGAATCCCTGCCCTTGGGGGAGAGGCTGCCACCATCAAATGTTTTAAAAAAAAAAAAAAAAAAAAAAAAGAAACCCTTTCTTTTTAGATCCTGGAAGAAGCACTTGAACTTCTTCCAGAGCCCCCCACCCCCAAGCTTTTACCACAAGAGAGCTTGAGGGGAAAAAAACCCTGCAGTTTCTGATAGCTGACCTCTTAGGCATGCATACACAGACCTGCTACTTCCTAGGACACAAGAATCAAATCATCACCTCAAAAAAAGGTGATTTTTATTAACAAAACGAAAAGATATACTTAATAAAGCATACTTAGTTGCTAGGTGTTAGAGAAACTGAGAAAAGAACAGATTAAAACACAGAGAAACTGTTATCTCTGGGTGTAACTTAGATATAGTGAACTAGGGGCAGGGGTAGGAAGACACTTGGATTTAGCACAGAGATGCTTAACCAAACAACAAAACAAAGAAAATAACTTGATTACAACTAAATATAATTTTTTCTCCTATTTATTCACAATACACTTCAAGATCCAGTCTTGTAGGCATGGTAGTCCTGCCTGGATGAATTCATCTTGTTTCTAGCAGCGGCTTTTGTACATTTCAAAGGAGGAATGCGGAACTCTGCCTACAGCTGGAAGTTCGCTGACTCTGGGCTGCACAGGAGTGCCTGCTTTGAAATGCACAAGAGTCCCCAGGAGGGGCTCTTGTGCATTTCAAAGCCGTGGAAGCCATGCTATTGGCTTCCCTGCCCATTTGAATCCCAGAGATGGCAGTTTCAAAGGGGCAGCGGTTGCACAGTTGCACCTTTAAAAAGCCGCCTCCACACATTTCAAAGGGGCAGCTGCCATTGAGCCCGGGGTCAGCTGGGGACTTCCCAGCTGACCCCAGGCTTCCTACAGCATTTTCCCCAGGACTTGAGTTCAGCTGGAGTCCCCAGCTGACCCCGGGTTCCAGGGAAGTGCTGTGTGGAACCCGGGTTCAGCTGGAGACTCCCCAGCTGATCCCAGGTTCTGGGGAAATGTCGTGGGGAGCCCGGGATCAGTTGTGCAGCAGCTGCCACTTTGAAGTACCCCTTCCCCCCTTGCTGCCTCTGTTTCATAAATAGAAGATATTCATAAATTCTTCATAAATTTATTATCTTCTATTTATGAATATTTTCTATTTATTTTATAGAGGCGGGGGGGGGGGAAGGACTGACTAGTCAGCATTACTATCCGATAAGCAAATGCTTATTGGACAGTCGACTAGCCTTTAACATCCTTACTTAATTAGCAACAATTAAATTTTAAACTTCAACTTTAGCCAACAATTCTCAAACTGAGATTAGGTGACAGCCAACTTAAGTTTCCTTTTCTGTGCTGTGCATCTCCATACTATCTGAACATTTCAGAACATTAATGGATTTAGTCTCCTAAATTGTGAGGCAGAGATTGACTTAGGCCTGCTTTGCAGAAGAATAACCAAGGCATAAAAATTTTGGTGTATGAGGTGCGTATCTGTAAACAGAACCTGGATTTCTGACTCCTAGTCTAGTGCCGTCACCTCAATGGAAATTTGTTGGCTAAAGTTTATTGATTACATTAAACAAAGGTTCACTGTATAATCCAATGGGACATCCCTCAGGACTAACTAAAAAAACCTTGATGACATGTCTCACAACATTCATATAAGTGGCTTTTTCCTTCCAAACAAAATGAAAATAGGAGTAATCTGACCTTGTTCTATCATAATATTGTATGTGGGCAAAAAATGCTTTGGATGGTGGAAAGTTGGTTCATCTGTGGAATTAGGAATGTGTACCAAGTGGCCATTAACAGTAGCTTATACTTTTAGGGTATTAGCAGCCTGTGTTCTATCCACATAGGGGATAAAGAAACAAAACTCAGTGTTAGAGGGAAGAGAAAAGCAAAAGGTTTTTGTCCAGAAGGGCAAAAGCTGTACTGATTAACTTTCTTGAAAATGTATTGTTTTTTTGGTGAAAAGTGCTGGGCTGCTCACTTTGGACAGTGACATCCTCTGCCATAGAGCACTATCCTAGTGGACATGGGAGAGCTGCTTAGTCCTGTGGGTCTGCATGTCTTCTCTTCCACCTGCTAAGTTTACTTGACAGCTAACTACCTAACTATTCTGCCATTATTTTTTTAATATTTAAGAACTTGAGAGAATGTGCATTTGAAATGGAAAGTACTCCCCATGTAGTTGCACAGAGTTCTTTAACAGAGGAAGTCCAAAGTGAACATTGCAAACAAGAGCTGTAAATCAAGTAAGATTGAACTGCAAGGAGCAACAGAAATAGTTCACTGCAACATTTGTTTTAAAAATTGTAGTGCCCTAGAGAGGAAAGGTGACTTTAAAAAAGGTCAAGACCACCAGGAGAAGAGTTCTGTGTAGTGTGAAAGCTTGTCTCTTTCACCAACAAAAGTTGGTGAGTAGAAGATACCTCATCCGTTTTGCTTTTTTTAAATAAAGTTGATTGAAAAACAGTAGTCCAAAACAGGACAATACAAGAAAGGTTCTTAGTCTCTCCTTGAAACACAGCAAAATCCTTCTTCATAAGGACACTCAGCGTTTGGCAGATATATTAAAGAAAACATTTTCTGGAATTGAATATATTGGAATTTAATTTTAGATAAAGTCCCTAAAAACAGAATCTGTATCTGTTTGAGAATGTGCTTAGTGGCTAGATGTTTCAAGGACCAAGTTTTGCAGGGAATTTAAGACTGCAGATGTTTGGACATCTGTACCACTGGCTGGAAGAAATCCTCGTTCAGTTGAGAATCTGTTGCTAACACGTGTTTAACTGAACAGATGTTAGCAATATTGGGAACCCCAAGTTAGGCAACCCACCAGCTGCTGGACGGACAGTTCACAGCATCATGTTGACAAGTTGCTGAGAGCAGGGTTAGATAATTCTGTATTGTAGGCTGTACCAACAGTCAGTGGAGTGTATATGCTAAGGACCCAAATGTTGCTAATGCCATTTTAGAAGTAGAAATAGTAAAGTTGGAATTTTTTCTGAAGTCTGAGTGCAGACCAGACAAGTTGTTTGTTTTTTAAATCCCACTGTTATCTTGCATCTAGAGTATAAGACTAAAGTTTACAAGATAATACCATTTCTCAAGTCTAGATAAGCATGGACATATGTAATTTTTGAAGAAATACATGAACACACTAAGACACAGGTCAGGTTTGTGGCACTTTTCTTTGATATCAGTGAAATTAATGTTGCACACCTCCCAATTGCATAATAGGCTTGAAAAAGTGCCATATGTACACCTAAAGCAGTGGTCTCCAACCTTTTTAACCACAAGATCACTTTTTCAATTTAAGTGCAATGTAAGATCTACCTCAAACACAAATACCTTTGCTCCACTTCCTTCCCACCCCATCTTTTAGGCCCTGCCCCTCTTGCACCCCTTCTCCGAGTTCTCACCCTGCTCACTCAATCTCTCTTCCTCACTCACTTTCACTAGGCTGGTGTAGAGGGTTGGGGTACAGGCTCTGGTCTTGGACCAAGGGGTTTGGAGTGTGGGCAGGGCTCTGGGCTTAGCCCAGGGTGGAGCATTGGGGTCCAGGAGGGGTTGTAGGGTGCAAACTCAGGGAAGGAGTTTGGGTGCAGGGGGACTGGCATCTAGGGCAGGAGGTTGGGTATAGGAGGCGGTTCAGGGCTGGGACAAGGTTGGAGGAAGCAGGTTTGGGCACCGTTTAACTGAGATGGCTTCTGGGTGGTGGAGCGGTGGAGCAGTGGAGCTAAGGCAGGCTTTCTAGTACCCTGGCCCTGCACCGCTCCTGAAAGCAGCTGGTGTGTACAGCAATGGCTCCATGGTGTCATGGGCTGCCCCTCATCTATAGGCACTGGGCCCACAGCTTCTACTGGCCACAGTTCCCCATTACTGATCAATGGAAGCTGCAGGAACCACATCTGCAGGCGGGGATAGCATGTGGCAACCCCTTGCTCTGCCTCTCTCGGGCTGCAGGGACATGCCAGTCACTTCCAGGAGTAGCAATTACCATAGGGATAAGTACTCCAGTCATGACAGGTTAGGTGTTTTTGAGCTCACTCTTCAAAGAATTAAATTTAAGCGTAAGAGAAATGAAAGTGATGAAATGCACAGACCAGCCAAAAACTGAAAAAACACTTTGCAGGTAGTAAAAGAAGTAACAATAACCCCCACACATGCATGTTGGGTTGGGAGATGAGTGATGGACTGTGTTGGTGAGAGTGACAGTCACAGTGTGACAGTGACAGATTTGCATTGCCAAGTTTCCTCCATCCCCTTCTTTTTGTGGAGATAGCATACAAAGCGTACACCCTGACATCAGCATCCCCCCCTTCTCCCTCCCACAACCTGCACAGCAAGCAGAAGTTTCCCGGGGGGGGGGGGCAACTCCAAGGCAGAGGGGAGGAGCAGCAGGACAGTGGATGGAGGGGCAACTGAAGTGCCAGCACTTGATAGTTTCCTGGGCAAACCAATCAAGATCACCTGTCAGAGGCTCCAAGTTCTACTGGTAGATCCGGATCTACTGGTTGGTGACCACTGACCTAAAGGCTGTTGAAACAAAGTTGCCCCATATCTTGTCTTTTCCCAGTTTGAACAACAGGGGGAAAAAGACTTATCCAGTGTATGAAAGGTAATTTGCATGCTTTGTTATGCAGGCCTGTGGGAATTAATCCTTAAGATGTTTGTGTAGCCTCTATCAGTGTTTCTCAACCTTTTTTAATAAAGTACCCCTTTAAAAAAAAAAAAAAAGTACACCCCCCCCCCCCCCCCCCCGTTCCCCTGCTCTAACCCAATGCATCCACTCCTCCCCCAAAGCCAGGCACCCCCAGGCTTCCCTGCTCTAACCCAGTGCCCCACCCCTCCCCCAAAACCAGACATACGGTAACCCTGCCTTTAAAGTGCCTGCTCCCGCTGCCTGGCCCTGTCTTGGTGGCTCGTCTGCAGTGAGCAAATGGCCTGCCAGCACTGGGCTCTCTGCATGGGGCTGTGCGCTTCCACCTCAGCCCCAGTGCCCCCCTATTGTGATGTCCAGGGGCAACTGCCCCCCTTGCTATGCCACTGATGCGGGGGGAGGGGTCCTTTGGAGCAAAGCTTATTGTGCCATTTCACTGCCTTTTACTTCTTCTCCACAGCGCCATGGGCATGCTTTGTACTGAGCTGCTGGCAGGGGTGCAAAGTCTTCAGGTTTGTCCACCTTCCCTGAGGAGCACCCTGGGGAGGCTGCCAGAGAGGAAACAAACTAGGAGAGGGGGCCATGGAAGTGATTGTTTTTCTCCCTGCCCCCCAACTTGGAACTGCCCTGGGTCTCACCGGAGCCACCGCTGCCACAGCCACACGCTTTTCTCACTAGTGCTGGGGCACGTGGGCGAAGCAGCTGTTAATGCCCGGGTGCGCGGCTCTGAACATTCGATTTGACAGGCACATGCCACTGCTCCCTCCCCAATCCCCTTTGCAGGGCAAAATCCCGGGCATCTTTTGCCAAATTTCAGTTGAGTTGATGTACCCTCCCAGACTTCTCTCGTGTACCCCTAAGGGTACAGGTACCACTGGTTGAGAAACACTGCTCTATATCAGCGGTTCCCAACCACTGGGGTGGCTCTGGGGGCTGGGGCTGGTACATCACTCTTGCTGTGACTGGGGGGCAGGGAGTGGGTTCTTCTCTGGCTGCAAAAGAACGCTTCCCTGTGCAGCGGGAGAGCTGCGCAGAGCAGTTCTGTGAAGCTCTCCTGCTGTGCAGGGAAGCGCTCTTCTGCTGCCAGAGGATACCCAGTGCCACGCAGGGAAGTACTATTCTGCAGCCGGAGGAGACCCTGCCCCAGCTCAGTGCCAGTTGGCTGAGAGGCAGGGCAGAACATGCCTCTTCCAGCAACTGTGGCGGGAGGGAATGCACTGGGTGGTGTACCCCAGCCCCGGTCCCCAGACCTGTCATGGCATGGAGAGCAATACAGGGTTAGGTGAGGGGGCAGGGCAGGCACTGGGAGCTCCAAGGGCAGGGCTAGTGCTGGGGTGTGTGTGTGTGTGTGTGTGTGTCTGGAGGCTGAGCTAGTAGTGGGGGGCTATAGAGGCAGGGCTGGCATCGGGGGGCTCTGTGGACAGGGCTAGCACTGAGGAAGGCTCTGTGGGCATTGGGTGCAGTGGGGCTCTGGAAACAGAAGGCTGGTACTGGGGGTGTGTGGTGGTGGGCTATAAGGGGTGGGTGGCTGGCACTGAAGTGTTTGGTGGGGGGCTGGCACTGGAGGCTCTGATGGTGTGAGGCTGGCACTGGAGGGGTGCAGGGGACTCTGGGGTCAGTGGCTGGTGCTGGGGGCTAGTGGAGAGATGGGGGGGCTCTAGGGTTAGGGCTGGCACTGACCACTTTTGGTGGACCGCTCACTTGAACATGTTTCACTTGCATGTTCATTCATCATTTGCACAATAAATATGCAAATAAAATGTGTCTGGTTCGTCAAAAGTTTGTGAATGGGTTTGCTGCTCCCCGATATCAAAATTTGGGAACCACTGCTCTATATTCTATAGGGATAATGGGCATCCTAGGCTACTGAGTGGGTTGAATGTGTGGCCCTCCATCTCAGTGACACAAGATTGTTGTAACCAAGATGGGTAGTTTTGTGAACTGTGCTCGTGTATCTAGAATTTGCAGGGTGTGATTGAATTGTAGCAGCACTTTGATTGAATGCAGAAGGAGCACATGGCTCTCAATGTTTTGTGCATGCATTGGGTGTGCAAGTAGTAGGAGGGCATAGTCACACATCCCCTTCATGTGCCCTTGCCTTATGTGCGTGTCACTTTATTAATACTGGTAGGAAAAATCTACACAGCCACAAACCATCAGAATCTTGCAACTAGAGATGTAAAATCCTGTTTAATTGGTTAACTGATTAAAAGTGATGTTTAACTGGTTAACCTTTCACATGCCTACTGGCAACCCTGTGTGGGCAACGGTAAACAAAATGTTTCTCGGACACACAGAACCCGCAATGGGCTGGAGGTTGCCCACCACTGTACTGTAGGGTCCACTAAGCAATGCTCCATCTTGATCAGAATTTTGTTACTGTGGCATTTAGTCATCACGGGATTCCCTTGTATTTTAAGAATGAAGTTGGCTGCAGTGTGTACTCCATCTCTTACATACTTGCTGCAATTCTTGGGACTGTGTAGCTCTTGAGATTTTAAGTGGGGCAAATATTGGGCATTAAAACAACTGAGTAAAAGGTTTCTCACAACAAGGAACCTAATCAGTAAATGTTGTCTAAGCATTGTAAAGATAAAGGTGGGACTTCAAGACAGTTGTGAAATGCCTGAAGCTGTACCAATGCGTACATTTTCACCCTTTTTCACCCTTAATGCCATTCTTTGACATGTAGTTTTTAAAGTATTTCAAGCAGTATTGTAGTTAATTTTTGTAGTATGGGGAGTGTCTCCCATGAGGAAAATAACTGAAGTTGTGGTAATCGTAGTTGATATACAACTGGTTGGGGTTTTTAAACTGACACTTAGTCTTGAATAAAAAAGGAACAAAGCTCTTGTTTATATAGAACATGGAAAATGGTAGCTGTTTCCTTCCTGGGTTTGCCTTACCAGTGACTCCTCAGTTACATATGGGAGGGCATAAAGTCTCAACAATTCTACTGAATCAACCTTTTTGTGATTAAAGACTGCCTTCTGTGGAATTGTTCTATCTGACCTCCATAGACTCACCTCATGATTTTTTTTTCCCTCTGCTCCTCCTCTTTCTAATTCACTCTTTATCACCAGTCTCTTCTGTCTTCCTTTATGGTCTAACTGTAGCTATTGTCAATGCAAGAGCCTTCTCAGCAGCAACTATTACCCTGAACATCATTCAGTTGTATCTCTTCATATCCATCTTTAAGTGTTCCCCTTATTGCTGCCATCCCGTAACTTCTCTTAGAAAATAAAAAAATGTAGTTGTGAAACTTTATGAATATGTATTGGTAGGAATGATCCTGAACACAGCCAAATGAGGCAGAAATGTTGTAAGCAAAACACAAGAAATAATTCTTCTGCTGTATTCTGTGCTGATTAGGCCTCATCAGAGTGTCTAGTTCTGGGCACCACATTTTGCGAAACGTGGACAAATCAGAGAAGGTTCAGAGAAGAGCAACAAAAATTATTAGGGATCTAGGAAACATGACCTATGAGAGAAGATAGAAATAACTGGGTTTGTTTAGTCTGGAAAATAGAAGACTGCGGGGGGGGGGGGGGGAGGATGTAACAGCTTTCAGATAACGAAAAGGTTATTATAAGGAGAAGGGAGAGAAACTATTCTCAACCTGTGATGATAGAACAAGAAGCAATGTGCTTAAATTGCAGCAAGGGAGGGTTAGATTGGACATTAGAAAAACTTCCTGTCAGGGTGGGTAAGCACTGAAATAAATTGCCTAGGGAGGTTGTGGAATCTGTCACTGGAAATTTTTAAGAGCAGGTTAAACATCTGCTCGGGATGATCTACATGGTGCTTGGTCCTGCCATGAGTGCACGGGACTGGACTTGACCTCTCGAGGTCCTTCCAGGTCTAGTATTGTATGATTTGTTGCTAACTAGCAAACCTAATAGAGTTTCTGATGACTAGAGCCTGCAGATCCGCAGGTATTGGCTTTATATCAGCAGTTCTTTTCTTCAGATACAGATGTGGATACAAATTGTGTGTCTGCATAGGGCTCTAGTGGTGATCCTTCAATGCCAGGGTTGGATGAAAATCATGGTAAGGCTTTAAGCATTCAACATTTGGCTGTCTTCACTAGAAAGAAGGGGTTAGCTAATGAGTCAACTCACTTGAGGTAAATTCTTACTGAAGACAAGGCAGACTGGAGTTTTCACAAGAATTGAGGGTGTGTTAGACTAGCCCTCCCTCAGTTTTCACGCATTAGCACCTTGGTTAAAACAGGAGGAAATCAAATCTTGTGAAAACACAAACATGAATTGTCTTCACTGGGATAGGAGGGGAGTCTGTGTTCTTGATTTGAGCTGTTAAGAACTGCTCTCTTCCTCAGGAGGACAAAGCTTCAGTAGTGGGTGGTGGGATTGCTGTCCCCTGCAGAATTTTGCACTAATTACCACACTGTTACTTAAACCTACATCTGCCAGCGGGACTTATTACTCTGAGACCTAGGCCAACCCTGTGACATCACTTCAACACATCACATCCAGACCTTCACTTGCCCTTTTATCTTACTTTATTTAGTTACCTTATTAACATCCTACTTACTTCAATCTTTTGACTTCTTTTTAACCTTATTTCACTAAATTTTACACATACTGTGTGAAAGTTATCTCTGTCCCTTTGTTGGATTATCATAGCACCTAAGAACTCAGACTAGGACTCTTTGTGCTAGGCACAGAACAAAGATGGTCCCTGCCTCAAAAGTTTACACTGTGGTTATGTCTACAACTACAGCCTATGTTGGCAAAACATGTATGTGAATATTCCATCCCCTTGAGAGACCTAAGTTACACTGACCTAAGCATTCATGTGTACAGTACCATGTCAGCAGCAGAACTTCTCACACCGTCATAATTGGCTGCTTGCAGAGGTGAGTTTTTTATGCTTATGGGAGAGATGTCATGCTGTGTGTATAGACAATAGCCTATGTATAGCCGAGACAGATGGTGGAATAGAAGGAAACCTTATTGATCAACATGATAGTGCTTCCAACACAGCAAGGGTCTTTTTCGTAGCCATCATGGCAAAAGAGGATAATGGAGCAGGATTACAGATGTTTACAGGGAGTTCCTAAATGTGAAGAGTGAGATACGCAGGGAGTACAAAGATGTTTGAGAGTTTAACAAGAAGGTGGCAGAGGCTGGCCAAGTGAAGATGGAGAGCTGAGAGCTCAGTAGCAAATGAGATGATTGGTAGGGTGAGAATGGGCTGTGGAGGGCGTTGAAAGTGAATGCAAATAGCTTGTGTTTGATGTGATAGAGAAGGGAGAGCCAGTGGAGGGATTCAAAGATATGGGGTAGGAAAAATAGCTTTGCAGCAGCATTCTGAGTAGACTAGAGTAGAGAGAGATTGCATTTGTCAAGGCCAGACAAAAGGTTGTTTCAGTGATTGAGACATGATGAGATCATAGACAAGAGTCTGGCTGTGTGACTGCATAGGAAAGGCAATATCTTGGTATCATGAGCTTTCCTGAGCACAACCCAATTCTTCCTTTCTACATGATATCCATCTACATTTTTTGTTAGTCTCTAAGGTGCTATAGAACTAGGTTGTATGTTAAGGTTTTTTCAATAAAACTTAGTCTGGATCGGGGTGGCCAACCCGTGGCTCACAAGCGGCATGCGGCTCTTCAAAGGAAAAATTGCAGCTCCTGCACCCACGGCTCTGCTCCCGCATCCACAACTGTTCTGCGTTCCCCTGCTCTGACCTTTTTTCCTTGTCTGGTCAGGGTGCTGCTTGGGGCAGCAAGATCTGATGCTGTGGCCGACAGAAGTCCGCTTGGGCTACATGTGGCTCTTGAAGGGGCAGCTTTTTTTGCTCAGCGTCTTTCCCTTGGCTCTTTGCGCTATATCAGCCACTATTTTGGTTTTGTCTGTAACGGGTTGGCCACCCTTGGTCTGGATTACAGGGTTTCTTTGGATCTTCCCTCCCATCTTCTATCACTCTTCTTATGCCAGTCTTCTGGTTCCTGGCCCTCCACTGTTTTTTGGCTCGTCAGCTCAGCGTATCTCAATATATCAGTATATAATTTCACCTTTTGGTGACAATACATGCTATCACCTCTTATTTTCCCCAGTCCACATAACAGTGACACTTAGGCTTTCCCACTCCTGTCACTATGGCCTCTTCATAAGCTGTTACCCAGTGGATAACAGCTTAATGAGAAATGAAAGAAGGAAAAACATGTAGGACAGCTTTCTAAGCAAACTACGAGCTTGTTTTGCCATAAGACCACTTGGTCTAATTGGTGAAAGACTAACATTAATTTTTAGAGGCTAAAATAAGTAACTTAGCTTGGAAACAATTTTGGTCTTGAACCTCTGTTCCGTAAAGCAACTTTAGTTACTCTGAAAAACTTTCCATTCCCTCCCTACTACAGGATGATTGCAACGGAGTCTGCCTCTGAGAGGTGGGGAGGGCCTAGTAACTATACTGTGATGATAATTAGACTGCTGAATTGCTGATGATAGGGTCATTTATGACTATCCACCAGAGAGGCTTTTGTCACTGCTTGCACTGGCAAAGTAAACCTGTGATAGGTTAATAACACCAACTTATCTGAAGATTATTTCTAGCAGAGGAAAAAATGGACCTGAACGTAGTGGTGTGTCTTAATTGAGATTTACATTGCCACAAGATATGTTTAAGTTCAATTAACTTTACTAGTGACTCTCTTGTCTTGTTTAAGGCCACATGGCAGAATATGGAGTTGTATTTGGTATTTCAGCTTTCCCTTGGGTGTGTCTGCCAGCTATTTCCAGAAGGTTGGTCTGTGATTCTGCTGGTGGTTCTGCCTTTATTTTATTCATTCTTGTCTTGATTACACCAAATGGAGAACTTTATTCTGTAATAACTATTTGGCTCCATTTTCCCACCTAGAAAAGAGCTTAAACATAATTTCTTGCTCTTCAAACCTACCACTATAGACACTAGGATTCTCAGGACAAATTTGTGGCCTCCGAGTGCAGCCACCAACTCTTACTCATGGCCACTCTCACTTTTAACTAAAACACTTAATTAGCTTAAGGAAAAACAAATATGTGCACATATATATTGCAATCATAGCAACATATTTAGAGCTAGCTAGTACGTCTGTGGAAAAGTGATATTACCAGACATACATAGTGCTTTTCATAACAGACTTAGCCTCAGCCTCAGCAAATTTTGGGACAAATTAAGCCCTGGGTGGAGAGAGATTAGGGGAGGCAGAGGGAAGGAGGCTGGAGTCTGAAGCCACCCAGCCATAGCCTGCCACTTCACTACCTTAGGGCTAAAGCCCAAAGCCTGAGCCCCTTAACGCACTTGGGTAGGTGGGAAACTTACTGGCTGCCTGCTCCTCCAGTGTTGGGCTCTGAGGGGCTGCTGTTGCTTCTCCCTCAAATTCCAAGTCTGCTTATGAAAAGGAGAAATTTGGCTTGATTTTTGGATGTGTTGGCTTGTTGGGCTTGTAAGGGCTTTAAAATAGCTTGTTGCTGGTTTTTTTTTTTTGGCCAGGAGCCAGCCAGAAAGTTTGAATGGGGTTTAGCTCCAGCTGCTGCATGGGTGTGTGTGGAGGATGTGGCCAGAAGAAAAGCCCCCGGTGGCAGCATTTGAGAAATGCTGTACTGGAGTTGTGGGTGATGTTTAGAAAAACTGCACTTGCATCTGAGGCTGGCAGCCAGAGCTACTAGCTTCTGCATTTAGGCAGAGATCAGGAAATTGAGTAAGGCACTTTCAAGCCATAATTTGCGGTAGAATAGGAACCTACTCTTCAGCTGACTATTTCCTAATAGAGAATGGAAGGGGAAGAAGGAGACTTGTTGGTGCAGTGGCTTAAGGGAGGGCAAGTTTGGACTAAATACCAATCTGAATTATTAGCTAACTATGCAGTTGGGACCTAATGCATTTTACTGTCCTTTAACCTCTAGCTTGTATTGGAGGAGAAAAAAGCAAGATTTCTGGAAAATCTAGCTTCCCTGAAGAACTTAAATAGAATTGCTTGAGTTGTGGGGGAGCTGTACCATATTGTTCTGCCTGCAAGTAATGGTAATTTCAGTTGAGGATGTGATTTAGAGACCAGCTTATTTAGTAGAGCATAACCCACGAGTGGGGAAGCTCTTTTGGGTCAGAGGCTGCTGACCCACAGAAAAATCATTCATGGTCCACACAAGTCAGAATCAGCAAAACAACCCCCCCCCCCATTTTCTTCGCACACCACAGCCTAGGGGACATAGGCTAGTAGATTTTGTGCTCCCACCCTCATGTTCTGTGGTAGGGCCAAAAACAAGCTCAGTGTGGGAAACAGGCCTGGGGTCTGGGTGGGAGGGAAGATGTGGAAGTGGATTGGTGGGTCTGGGAGTGTGATAGGGTGCAGGAGTGGATTACAGGCAGTATCAGCCTTGTCCAGTCAGTCAGCTCCCTTCACAGAGCCCTGAGCCTCTGACCAGGTGGGGCTGACTAATCACCTGTGAAACTCTGCTGCCATGTAGCTTAGCTTAGAGGGAACACTGGTTATGGGGTCTGGGTGGGAGGCCACAGGGCTTGAGCACCAGCTCCCCAATTATGGGTGGGGGAGTCTCAAGCCTCTTGGGCCAGACCCAGGCAAGCCGGGGGCTGAATCTGGCCACTGGGTTGTAGGTTCCCCATCCTGGCATAGCCTATGGGAATGCCAGATACTGGTATCAAGTTCTACCTTTAGCAGCACTCTAGACTGTTTGTTTTTTTTTTAAAGGAGATATGCAAATTCAATGCTAATTTGCATATCTTCCAGTCGCGCTTTTTTTTTTGGGGGGGGGGGGGGAAACCCTTTTCAAAAAACCGCGTAAACTTCCTTTTTTTAGGAAGGGTGGTTTTTGGAGTAGATAGACTGCTCCAGCCCCACTGCCAGAACAGCATGTTGCCTGAGGGAGCTGCTGCAGCCCCAGCCCTGCTGCCAGGTGGCACGTGGCCCCGGCCATGCCGATTCTGCTGGATGCCACAGCTGGCTTCTGCTCCCAGGCTACTGCGGCTGCAGCCTTGGCCCCACTGCTGGGTGGCAGGCAGCCTCAATCAAGCTGCTATCACTGCTGCACCTGGGCTGCTGCAGCCCAGCCACCTCTCAGGCTGACATGGCCCAGCCAGGCTTCTCCTCTTGGGCTGCTGTGGTCTCAGCTCCGCTGTTGGGTGGCAAGCAGTCCTATTTACGCTCCACGCAGGGTGCTCTAGCCCTGCTGCTACATACTTGCAGGTTTGCACCGGGCTCCCAGCTGTTGGCCCTCCTGCCCTGGTGTCTCATTCAGGAACATCCGTGGTCATGCTGGACAATGGATGTTGCCGGACCAGAGAATCCCAGATTTGAGATGAGCAACCTGTACTAGCATAGCAAACAGGACCTAAACTTTCAGTTTCCTTTCTTTTTAAATGTATTGGTCAAGTAAAATCTGTCTCAAACTGAAAATAGTCTGTTGGGTTTATTTTGTTGGGTTTTTCTGAAGGAGAAAATCCTTTCATGGTTCAGCTGTTGTTGGACTGCAGAACAAAAGACATTAGGAACTTGATCAATATCACTTGCAGGGGTATGCTAACTCTTCAGAGTCAAATGTCTGAAAAGTATGTCCTGGTTTCTGGGGCTGTAATGTGTTTGTCCGAAGGTAGTTTTAAATCTTGCCTGAGATGGATAAAGAAGACAAATGCCATGTATGAGATCAGGGGTTCACTTTAACTGAAGGAGCTCAGGACAGTCCCAGAAGTGAAAGGATTATATAGGCCTTTCTTGTTCAGATACCTTCTTAATACTGAAATCTGCATTTCCCCGTATTCTGGTGAAGTGTAGCTGGATTATGACCAGCACCAGGTGAATTATGCTGCTTAAGGTAACCCTGAGCTCTTTCAGGCTCATATGATTCCTTACTGTCGCAGAGAGAGATGGGAAAGGAGAGCTGAGTGATCTTCTATATTACAGTCCTCTGATTTCTGCTTGGGATTTGAGGATATGGTTATAGATTTAATGAGGCTGGGATCAGGGTTGGCTGGAGAATATAAAAGGGAGCTGTCTTTGTACCTGAGATTAATGCAGTTACGTTGCTGCAGGGTTCAAGTCTGTAAGAGTCAATCTTTAGTGAAGTTACAACTTTTTTCTTTGCTGTATTGTGTATGACCTACTGCTGGCTGGCTGCTTATGTAATTCAAGGGGTTGCTACCTTCTCCTGGCCTTATCACAATGCTATTAAAGCATCAGGGTCTGTAGCTAATGGGAATAAACTAACCATTTTGGGATGGCTTTGATGTGGTCAACTGGGAATCTTAGTTTAGACATGAGGAAGCAAAGTCCATGTACAAACTAATTGGGAAACTTGGCTTCTATTCTAGGAAGGAAAGGTTAATATCCAGGTATACAACAGATCCTCAGTAACACACTTGCTTAGTAAGTATGGGCTGAAAAGGGAGAAGAGGCTTTTCTTCACCATGCTTCCAAGGGCTAGTTATGTACAACAGTGGCTTCTTGGAATAAGCAGGTCAGTGCTTACCCCTTTCTACTGGTAGCAATGAATCCTCTGTCCCAAGTACAGGAAAGCTGTATCTCAGGAATGACTTTTTATTCCCACATTAATGTTGAGGGAATCTTGCTTGCTGGGTGGGGTGGGGGGGAGTAGGGCGGAGGGTGGGAGGAGTTTGCCTTAAAAGGAGATTTGTTCTGTGGCTTGGACTTGAAACAGTGGGTTTTCTTTTACCATAATATCCACTCCATTAGCAGAAAAATCTACTTACAGTGTTGCAGCTATGTATTCACTGAATTACCAGAAGACCTCGTATGTGTTCAGAATAAACATTTGGTGGTATGGATCCAAGCAAAGGAGTATTTCTTGGCCTGTATTTAGATTATATGTAAGGGAAAAGGAAAGCTCTGACTCAACCCCTTGTTGAAAATCCACCTACCTTTAGAGTGCAGTTTCTGTTCTGTGGTGGTTGACACAAGGGCTGTGCTGACAAGGCAGTCAGTAATACCAAGCCTTCACTGGTCTCTAAACAAGGTTGTTCAGTTTATTCTTTCATTGTAGAGGTTTTCACCTTTTTCTGAGGCTTCCTACAAAATACTATAAAAACCTTATGGCCCTTATGTACCACAACTGGTTTTCTGATTATAAAAGCCAGGGCCAGTGTTATGGAAAGCAGGCAGGGCCGCCAAAGGTTTCAGCCCCGGATGGCAGGGCTTGGGGCTCCAGGCTTCATCTCCATGCAGTGGAACTTTGGCTTTCTGCCTTGGGGACCCAGCAAGTTTAATACCAGCCCTGCTTAGCAGATCCCCTGAAATCTGCTCACAGCACCTCCCCCCCCCCCCCCCAAGGGCCCAGACCCCTAGTTGAGAACCATTGTTTTAGAGCACTGTACAGACTCTTCTACAGAAGATGAACTTACTCTGAGCCATACAAAATCTCCAGGGCTTGGTTTCACTCTGAATATACTCAACAGACTTATCTTTCCAGGTTGCTGACTCTCATGGTGATGAGTTCTGGTTTAAGTACTGATATTCAAGTGTCTAGAGGCTGCCTCAGTTTAATGTTATAATCTGGGTCTTTAATAGAACTGACATTTTATAGGCTGTTCTCCAGGCCTGCTGTGTGAACTGATCCAGCTCTCACAGATTAAGCTCTGATCTAATGACAATAATGCACACCAGAGTTACTTTTATCATCTTCTCCTTTATAAAATATTTTGAAGCTTACTCTCTTGGAAGAGAGGAGGAAAAATGGGATGGCAGATTCTGGTCTGTATGACTGGCTGAGCACATCTATCATTGGCTCAGTAAAGAGAAATCTTGGAAAACAGACCCTTTACCTGAAATGCTGTAGGAATTAAAAGCTTGTAAGTTAAACAACTCTTATGTATTTTGATGATGATTTAATTAGGACTCCTGTTGAAGTGAGCCAGGGAATGGTAACATTATACTCAGCCTAAAGGTTAGGGTTTTTTCCTGCTTTTTCATGAGGGGTATTGAATTTGGTGTGGTGGTCCAATTGCAGCAGGGATTCAGAGTGTAGTGGGGAAAAGAGAGATGAGAACCAAACAGGAAACAGATTAGCTGCAGGCCTAAAACCTTTCTCAAGGTTAATGTCTCTAAACCTGCCGGTGGAAGTTGGAGCAATAAATACTGTCACCCTCTAGCTGTGCTACAGGAAGCATCTGTTGGCATGGAACAGGCCATAACAAACACCACAAGGAAGGGGAAGCAAGTTCTATCCAATATGTCCGTGCTATAAACCTGATGTGACTTCTGTACAGCCCGTCACCATGGGGAGGGGTGATTCTGTCTTGTTTCTCTTGTAGTTCTTGAGGGGATACCAGTTCATCCTCTGTTGCTTGTGCTTTGCTGGCCCTTGAAGACTACTCTTGATGGTCTCATTTTTCTTTTCCTCTTCCCTGCTCCTAACAGTGAAAGTCTCAGCCGTTGAGGTAGAGACACCAGATGAGCTCTTCGTAGAAAATGGGACAGAGGCAAGACTTCCATGCACATTTTCATCCCCAGAGGTGATCAGCAGCGCAGCATCCATCTCCTGGAGCTTCCAATCAGAGGGAGCAACAACCCCCATATCAGTAAGAGCCCTTTGTCTGGGTTTATCCTGCTGTTGGGGCAGGGCTGGGAGGGAGAAATCTTGGGTGTGTTTAAGAGAGTACTTTGTGGTCAGCTCTGTTTTTTTGAGGTATGAGTGTGGAGCAGGTCCAACTTAATCTTGCTGCTCCTTCACCCATCTCTCATATAAACATTTGTTTTTAGCTTAGCTTGAAATAGCTCCAAATGCTTGTACAAAGTGTTACATCCTGTGTTTTAACATTGGTTCTTTTCTTGCTGCCGTGTAGCTTGATGTCAAAAAGGCCCAGTGGTGAGATCTCCTGCAGAAAGGTTAAGGTATGTTTATACTGCATCTGGGAATGAGCCTCTCGTACTTGGTAGACTTGTACAAGTGGGGCATGAGCTAGCATACTACAAGTAGCTCTGTGGGCACTGTCATTCTGGCAGACTTAGGCAAGTCACTTAAACTCAATCCTAAGGGGTTTGGTGGACTTGATGAGCTGCAACATCCATACAGCTATTTCTAGCACACTAGCTTGAGCCCTGCTAGTGAGTCTCTGGGCTAGAGGGCTTGCTCCTAGCAGCAGTGTAGACATACATCCTTAGGCTTGGTCTACACCTAAATATTTGATTGACCTATATACGATGCTTAGCTCTCTGACAAATTTAGCTCGGTGTGACAGTTAGGTCAACTTACCCCCACAGTATTAGCAGGCAGGTCTAGCTACCACCTCTTGAGGGGGTGGATATACTACAGTGGCAGAAACTTTCAGTGGCCTCTTTGTAGCGTGCTGGTTTAGCACTTGTAGTATATATGCACACACTCCTTTTTTTAAGAGTGCCTCAAAGGGGAACAGCTAGGGAATAAGGAAAGAGGAGGGAAGAAGAGCATGGGGAAGCTTTGGAACAGTGTGACCATGTCCTATGTTTAGGAGGGTGTGAGGTGAGGGCCTTGTTTGTCATCTTTTGCCCCTTGGAGCTGTGTACTGGGACAGCTACTGAAGAGCCAGCAAGCTTTATTCATGTAAAGAATCTTGACACAAACATGGAAACCCAGTTTGACTAGAGCTTTGAAGAGCTGGGTTTCCTAAAGAGGCACATCATCCCACAACAAGCAAAGGACAGACCTGGACTGGGATGGGGATCAGGGAATGAGCATGTACAATGCTTTGGGTAGGCCTACATCCCCACTTTCCTGCTTCCCAGCTGGTACATGCACTCTTCACTAGGGTTCTCTGTAAGATGCATGCCTGTGTGGGCAAGCATCAAGAATCTCATTCCCGCCCACCCCCTCAGCAGAGCCATGCAGCCCCACTACTCCCGGGGCAGAGCCATGTGGCAGGTGACTGCTCACTCCAGGAACAGCTGGGCAGCCACTATGTGGCCTGCATGGCAGCTGCTGGACCTGGAGCCTAGGCCACAGTACTAAATATAGCACCGTGGTCTAGCTCTGGTCCCGGCCCACAGGACAGCCCACCTGCTGCGTGGCCAGCCTCTGGGAGCAGCTGAGGCAGTGGCTGCTGCTGGAGCTGGGACCGTGATACTAAAAATAGTTTTCCCCTGGGGCTGCAGTGCTAAGGAGAAGGTGGAGGTGAGGGGAGGAAGGCTCTTGTGCTGAGGGCAGAGGGGGCCAAGGCAGGAGAAGAAAAGGGAAGGCACCAAAGGGCAGGGTGGAGAAAAAACAAATGCCAGGGGGCCAAGAGGAGACAGTGAGGGGAAAGGCAGGAGGACAATGAGGGGAGAAGGCAGGGGTGGGGGCAAGAGGGGGAGGGATAATGGGGGCAAGAGGAGGGGGAGGAATGGGTGCCGGGAGAAGAGGGGTTGAAAGCAGGGATGGGCATGAGGAAGATGGGTGTTGGAGCAAGTCATGTGTGAGGGCGCAGAAGAGGGTGAGGAGAACTGGGGCTGAGGGGTTGGGCACCAAGGAGGAAGATGGCAAGGAGGCAGGTGTGGGGAGGGCAGGGGCAGTGAGGGAAGGGGGAAGCACCAGGAGGGTACAGGGAATAAGGGTAGGTGCAGGTGCCAGGGGGATTGTGGGAGTGGAAGGTAGAGGGAAGTGTTAGGAGAGGAGCTAGAGGAGGGATGGGCATGGGGGCGGGGAAGGCCTGGTGCAGGGGTCAAGGAGGATGGGGCAGAGGTAGGTTCCAGGAGGGCTGAGGGGAGTGGAAAAGGCAGGATCTAGGACAACAGTGGAGGGAGGGCAGCAGCAAGAACCAGGGGAGCAGATGAAGGGAGGGTGGGAGACATGGCAGTAGAGGTGAAAAGGGAGAGGTTTATAACTCGGGTGCCACAGTGGCACACATCCAAACAAGTGCACATGACTTCAATATTGGTTCATAAGACACAACTCACTCTGCTTATGGATGGAAGATCTTAGAGGGAACACTGCTCTTCACAGCCTCCCTTCCTCTATGCCCTTGCAAGCTTACCAGGAGTGTGGAGCACAAGGGTGAGAGTGGAGCAGCTCGGAGGCATGTTTAGGTTTGAAGCAGTGTATGTGGAGATGCCTAGAGGGGCTTGGATCCTAGGGATTGTGGAGGTGGTGAGCAATGGATGTGTGAGAAGGGAAGTGGAAGAGTTGGAGCAGAACGGTGGTGGAGGGTAATGTGCAGGGTGTTGGAGCAGCGCAGGGGAAGAAGGGGTGAAAGCTGTACAATGCTGGCATCTGCAAGTTGAGGAACTGGAGAGAGGTAGCGGGAACAGTGGATGAACTAGCTCCCCAGACACTCCTCCATGCATATAAATCCAAAACTATACTGTCTTGCAGTGCACAGGAAACTGTATGGCACAAACTCATAGTATGCCCCTCCCTCAATATGGAGGGAGAATGCAGCAGCTCCATGAGTTAAGATTGTCAGGCGCTTCACTCTACACTTACTGGTTTAGATTACAACAGTAAACAAATTTAAGTACACTGATAGTTTTAAGTGCTTATAAAGGACAGCAAGCAGATCACCTAGCAAATAAACAGACACACACTAAGGTTAACATACTTTGTTGAATCACATCCAAACATCTCAAAACCTGACTGATACAAGCAGGCTTGCAGAATCTCAAGGTAGAAGCTGCACTTGCTTTACAGCTTGGAGAATACACAGGTTCTTCGAGTGGTGTCCCTGTGGGAGCTCCACTCAGGTCTCAGTGCGTACCTGTGCCAGGGATCAGAGTGGTGCGAGCAGTGCCCCTTGCACTGCGCACTCAGTGCCCCCCCCCCGGCTCCCGGAGCCTGTGGAATGTGTGCGCGGCGCAAGTCCTGTCAGTTCCTTTTCAACCGTCCCTGGCTGAAGACCGTTCAGAGCAGTGCTCTTCTTCCTGACAGGAAAAACAGAAATCCTCTATTAGTTTTAGGTTTTTACCTCATAGTTTTACTTAGTTCAACCTTTTTCAACATTTACTTTGCTTAGAAGGGGGGGGGGGGGAAGCAGCAGCCGCGGTGACGGTGGCTTTTCTCCAACAATGCTGGGTTCCTCCATCTTCAAAAAATGCGATGCATGCAGAGACTCAGTGCCTACCTCAGATGGCCATGCCTCATGTGTCAAATGCCTGGGGGAGTCTCGTGTGGCACAAAAGTGCCCTCATTGCCTGAATATGACAGCAGGGGTCACAAAAGACCACAAAATGCGGCTCAAGACTATTCTCTGGGAAAAGTCTCTTCAATCACCAAGGGACAAACCAGAGCAGGTGCAGGCACAGCAGAAGCCCTCGGGTAGGGCAGATTCATCACCCCGCAAAGGCTCTCAAGCTGCAAGGGTTTCCCCGGCATGCTCCCTGTTCGAGCTGCCTAGAGCCTCTCATTCCCCGGTGCCATCAGTCTCTGGTACCGTGGAGAAATGCAAGTCAGTCCCAGCCAGGAGAGCTGAGGCACAAATTAAGACCGCCACATCAACTGGCGCCACTGAGGCAGCAGCTTCAGATAAGCTGCATATGCCTCCTCCATCAGCTCTGGTGAGCTCTCCCTCTGCACCCAATCTGACCAGACAAAAAAAAAAAAAAAAAATCACTCTAACTGCCCGATGGCACCGCAGCACGAAGCACTGCGCAAAACACAGCACCTACAAAAATCTCCTCAGCCTGATTCAAGAGGAGTAACTGGCTCACCATGCTCCACGGTGCAGGGGCACGCCAACACTTCAGAGTGGCCCCCACTCACCTACACCACTATCCCCAGAATCTGACTCTGGTAGCGGGCATAGGAGCAGGCTCTCATCAGGCCACTCCTCTCCTCTCCATCACTAGCTTCCTGGCATTCATACAGGGACCACTCCTTTCAACATCCCATTTGGCCCAGCCAACCATGGATGTATCCCCCACGTCAGCTCCTGCCTCAGTGGAGCCCCTGGGATACATGGTAAGGGTACCAACAGCAGTCCTCCCATACCTACCATTCAAGGCACGTAGCCTCTACATCCCAGCAACACTGTACCTCTAGGCCAGAGGTGGCCAACCCATTAGCGATGAAGAGCCAAGATAGCGGTGGATAGAATGCGAAGAGACATGTACCAGAAGGTTGTTGAGCTGGGGGGGAAAAAAAAAAGCCATGCCGGGGGAAAATAGGTGCCGATACATGGTCCTGGGGCATACCATCACAAAAAAGCACTGGGAAGGGGTGAGAGGTGCAAGCTCTGGGAGGGAATTTGGGTGCAGAAGGAAGTAGAGAAGAGGATGCTGGCTCAGGGAGGGGGCTCCAGGCTGGAGAGTGTTGGGGTCAGGTAGAGTGTTGGTGTGCTGAGCAAGCTGCAGGCTTGTGGCAGTGAGGGTGCAGGAGTTTGGGCTGGGATGTGTGAGAGGCTCAGAGCAGGGAGGCTGGGAGTATGATGGGCTCAGGACAGATTTGCAGTGTGTGGATGGTGCAGGAGTGTTGTGGCAGAAGACTGGGGATACGTGGGTACAGGAGTTTGGGGATGAGAGGCTCAGGAAAAGGGGTTCCAGTGTATGATAGGCTCATGTTTGAGGTCGGGGGGGGGAGGGGGTGCAGGAGTGTTATGATGCTACAGCTAGATGGGGGAGCGGGGGGGGGGGGGCGGCGGCTTGGCCCCAATTGGGGGTTTGTTGGCCAGGCTTCATTTTTAAATAAAATGTCCAACACAAACTGTTTCAGCGTTGTCTTTATGAGTAGGGCGGGGTACCTGTTTTGAGTTGGGTTACTGACCACAGAAAAGTCAGTCGGGGCCACACAAGTGAGATGCAAAAAAACCCCTCCAAAAAACCCCAAGCCTCACTAATGTGGCTCCAACTGTGCTGGTGGGGTCAGGGTGCTGGAGCAGGGTACTCATGGGGGGAGGGGACAGGGACAGCTGAGGCTAGTACCTGGGGATCCTGAACAGCTGGGTCCGTGGCACACCGGCAACTTCTTTCCCCTGCTGCCTGCCTGGGGAGTGGGAGTCCCAGGACTGTGCCACCTCCAACTGTTCAGGAAGCGTGTGTCCTGCTCCCCGCGACAGCCACACACTTCCTGAGCAGTTGGAGCTGGTGCAGTCCTGGGACTCCTACTCCTTCTCCTCCCCCCCCTCCCCCCATGCAGGAAGGCTGTGCCACAGACACAGCTTTTCAAGAGGCATGCCAGCTGTTTAGGGGAGGGGAAGAGCAGCCTGTGCACTTCCTGAGACAGAGAACCTAGCTCGTAGCTGCGGGACTCCCTCTCTTCTCCCTTCCCTCCCCCCCCCCCCCCCAATGCCGCAGGAAGCGGATGCGCTACCTCCATTTTCTCAGGAGGTAGTGTCAGTGTGGGCTTCTTGGGGGTGGAAGGGAATGGAAGGGGCTTGGACACCTCGTGACCAATTGATTGCAATCGACAGGCTGGTGACCATGGCGCTAATCCAATCCCCCTCCCCTTCCCAAGAGCCAGCCCTGGTCTGGCACCCTCTGGACCTGACTGGTCCCAGATAAGGGATTTTTTTTTTTTTTTGGAACCGGGCAGGTCATTTCAGGCCTCCTGCTGCTGCCCCCTCCCCACTAGGCTTCTTTGCACCTCCCTTCCCCTTAACACAGCTGAGACCTCCCCCTTCCCTGCACTTCCCCAAAAGGCTTTCACCCACAACTCATAGGAGCTCAGCACGCACGCACACACACACACACACCCACCCCCCCCTTGCAGCTTAGCTGAGCTGCCTCTGTTCCCTTCCCTCAGCCCAGCTGAGCCCTGTTTTCTTGCACCTCCTGCCAGACCTGCTGTGTCCAGAGCTGGTTCCCTGCCTCTCCCTCCTTCCCCTTGAGTCTAGCCCCTGGGCAGCCCAGCTCACACACAACACCCAGTTCTGAGCACTGCCCCTGGCACCTTCTTCTCTCTTCTCCCCCCCCTCCCTTCCCAGCCCAGTTGAGCACTGCCCTGGCACCTCCCACAGCCCAGCTGAGCACTTCACCCAGCATCTTCCCTCTCCCGCAGCCCTGCTGAGCTCTGTCCCTGGTTCGTGGCACTTTCCTAGTCCTGCAAGACAGCTGAGTTCCCTGCCTGCCAGCATAGCTCTAACCTAATGCCCAGTGCCACCACTATAGCCACGCACATCTCCCTCCAGGCGCTAGGGTGCATGTGCTGAGTGGCCAGCTGTGCGCTTGCTGGAATGCGGCACAGAGCCACTGGCCTCAGCGGTACCAGCAGGAGCCACATTTTTTTTTAAATCAAAGAGCCGTGTGTGGCGCATGAGCTTCGGGTTGGCCACCCATGCTCTAGGTGCTCACCCACAATCTGCACGCTGCTCACCCGCCCTCAGTAATTTCTCAAGCAGGCTCCAGTGAGCATGACAACTTATCTCAGAGAGTTCCTCACATGAACCCAGCTCTAGGCAGGAGGAAGCAGTATTCCAGATCTCGCCTTCTCCTCTAGCAGATGACCTGAAACATTTTCAGGAACTTTTCAAATGGGGTAGCACAATCACAAGACATTACATTACAAGAGGTGCAGGTCAAACAATACAAATTATTCACCATATTACAACCCTCAGCATCCTTAAAGATAGTTTTACCCCTCAACGAAGCTATCTTTGCACCTTTAAATGCTTTGTGGCAAAATCCAGCCTCTGTTCCACGCTCAAACTACAGAGCGGACAGAAAATATTCTGTCCCTGTAAAGGATGTGGACTTTCTATTTGCCTACCCACAGCCAAATTCGCTGGTGGTGGAGTCTGTGAAACACAATTGAATCTACGCCCTGTGACAAAGAACACAAAGGGCCTGACACCTTGGGCTGCAGAGTGTACTCTTCAGCCACACTTCAGTTCTGTATATCTGATTATACAGCACTGTTGGATTATTACAATCATGTCAATTATGCCAAATTACAAGACTTGCTACAGGACCTCCCTGAAAACAAGCAACCTCACCTCCAATCCATCATTAAGGAGGGTTTATCAATAGCTAAAACAGCTCCTCAGGCCACTATGGATGTCACAGACACTGCAGCTAGAGCCAGAGCCACAGCAATTTTCAGGGACTCCTGGCTGCAGTCATCAGGGCCCCCAAAGGAATTACAAGCAAAGTTGGAGGATCTCCCCTTTGACAGGGAACAATTGTTTGCTAAAAATACAGATGAGATCCTACACTCTATGAAGGACTCTTGTATGTCACTATGCACCTTGGGCATGTACACCCCTCCCAATAAGAAGCGTAAATACACTCCTTACCAGAAACCAAGGGATTATAATTACAACTATTACAGGCAGCAGCAGAGGCCATATAATAACTGGCCCAAGCAATGCCCTGATAGGAGGAGGAATCAGCAAAACCAGCCCTCCACAAATCAGTCCACCTCTAACAAGCAACAAATTTGAAGTTTTGGTCGGGGGTCTGAGCAGCCACCCCACAAGTCCAGTGCAGTCCAATGTCACCTTCGGTCACCACCTGAGACCTTTCTACCAACAGTGGGCCCAAGTTACCACAGACAAATGGGTCCTAGAAATTATCAGATCAGTTTATATTATCCGCTTTACTTCCATGCCCCCTACCTAACATCCTAGCTGACCCCTCTCACGAGCCTCTGTTACGGGCAGAGGTGCAAAAGCTAGTTACGTTAGGAGCAATAGATCATTATCAGTACAGAGTCTACCCCTTCGGCCTTTCTGCAGCCCCTCAAGTATTTTCAAAGACCCTAGCTGTAATCACGGCCTTTCTCAGAAGATCAATATCGTCCCTTACCTAGATGATTGTCTAATCAAAGGCCCTACCTATCAGCAAACTATTATCAATGACAGCTATTACCAGGGAATGTTTTTCCCGACTTGGCAAAAGATAGAGTTCATTGGCACATTGCTAGACTCAGTCACAGCAAGAGCCTACCTCCTGCCACAAAGATTCAGGGTGATCTGCGACCTCGTTCAACAGGTCAGACAGGCCCCCTTCTCCATGGTCCGGACGTGCCTTCAATGACTAGGGCATATGGCGGCCGCGACGTTTGTGGTCTTGTTCGCAAGGCTGCACATGTGTTGCCTACAACATTGGCTCGCAATCAACTATATACCAACCTGTTACTGCCTTGCAAAGCACCTGTTGCTTCCTCCACCAGTGCTGCAGTTCCTCCAGTGGTGGACATCTCTGAACAACCTCCTCATCCGTATACCCTTCCACCGACCAGACCTTTCAGTTACTATAACAGATGCATACCATGGGCTGGGGAGCCCACTATGGCGCAGCGTCAATACAGGTACATAGGCCCAACACGAGAAACTTTCACATCAGTATCCTAGAGCTCAGGGCCATTCGCAGGGCTTGTGTCCATTTCCTTCCCCTGATAAAGGGCAAAACTATCTGTGTCCTCATGGACAACACACCATCTATGTTTTATGTCAACTGGCAGGGGAGTGCCCGATCTCACACACTATGTGCCGAGGCAGTCAGATTCTGGAACTGGTACATCAGAAACCAGATAACCCCAATGGCCATGTACATACCAGGACAACAGAATGTGAGATCCAACAAACTGAGCAGACATTTCTCAGATCAGCACGAGTGGGAGTTCAATACCAATGTCCTCCTTTCAATCTTCCGCACATGGGGCTTTCCAACTATAGACCTCTTTGCAAACTACATAACTACAAATGCCACAGATTCTGCTCTCGGGCAGGACTAGGCAAGAGGTCAGAAGGGGATGCCTTAACCATCCACTGGACGGCTCCCCTACTTTATGCCTTTCCACCAATTCCGCTTATCACCAGAGTGATCAACAAGATCTGATCCAATCGGGCCACAGTAATCTTAATAGCCCCAGCCTGGCTGAGACAGCCCTGGTTCCCTTATCTACATTATCTGTCGATAGATCAACCTATCCCTCTCCTGGTGGTGCCGAATCTCCTCACACAGCACTATGGCAGTGTCACCTCAATATCAAAACTGTGAAACTCACGGCGTGGTTTCTCAATGGTTCCAGAATGAAGAACTCACCTGTTCAGACAGGGTTAAACAAATTCTTCTAAACAGTCAGAGTCCCTCCACAAGAAGCACCTCTCAAAACAAGTGGACGCGTTTTCAGCAATGGTGCATGATGCGCAATTTGCATCCCACCACAGTCCCCGTACCTACCTTACTCGATTACCTCATGGACCTTAGCAACACAGGCTGCTCCATCAGCTCTGTTTGGGTCCACCTGGTGGTGATCATGGCCTTCCATGATCCGGTAGATGGCTTCTCTCTCTTCACACATCCCATGGCGAAGTGTTTTCTCACAGGTTTACAGAAAATGCATCCAAACCTTTGCCTCCCGGTGCCACCATGGGACCCGAATTTGGTCCTTGATACACTCACCAGGCCACCCTTTGAGCCATTAGCCACTATGCCACCACAATACCTATCTATGAAGGTGGCATTCATAGTGGCAATAACATCAGCAAGAAGGGTAGGAGAAATTGCAACCCTCATGGCTGACCTCCTTTCACTACATTTACCAGGGATAAAGTCATACTCAGACCTCGCCTCAAGTTCCTCCCTAAGGTTATATCCAACTTCCATGTAAATGAACCCATTTACTTACCTGCCTATTTCCCTAAACATCACGCCTCCCCCAAGGAGGCTGTATTACATACGCTGGATGCAAGGAGAGCAATTGCGTTCTACCTTGATCAAACTAGAGCAACCAGGAAATCGGACAGGCTCTTCGTTGCGTGGTCAGGACCACGCACAGGAACAGTAGTTTCTGCACAGCGCCTATCCAAGTGGATTGCAGGCTACATACGTACCGTTTATGAACTTGGGGGCAGACAGCCACCACAGTCTATCAGGGCTCATTCCACATGTGCGATGACATGGCCACTACAGTGGCCTTCCTGAACATTGTACCATTGGTAGACATCTGTAGAGAAGCCACATGGTCCTCACACCATACTTTCACACAGCACTATGCCCTACACAATGGGCCAATACTTTCCACATCTCTAGCAGATGCGGTCCTTCCTCCTTCCATTTAGAGAGACTCCAATGCCCACCTCCATCAGGTGGGCACTGCTACAGAGTGGAGCACCCATGTGAGTGGAGCACCCACAGGGACACCACTCAATGAAGAAGTTACTCACGCTGTGCAGTAACAATAGTCCTTCAAGATGTGTGTCCCTGTGGGTGCTCCACTACCCTCCTGTCCTCCTCTCTGCTTGGAGTCTACAGGGACTTCAGGTAGAAAAGGAACAGATGGGACTCGTGTCGCGTGTGCCCTCCACAGGCTCCCGGGGGTAGAGGGGGGGCTGAGTGCGCTGGTGCGGCACGAGGGGCACTGCTCGCAGGGATGCACCAAGACCTGAGTGGAGCACCCACAGGGATACACATCTCGAAGAACTATCGTTACTGCACAAGGTGAGTAACTTCTTCTTTTTCATACACAATCTAGAAATCCCTTTAGCCCGGGTACTGCACTTCTTCCAGTTCAGTCTTTGCTGCACAAATGTTTCCGGAAGTCATCTTGTGTAGGGTGTGAAGAACAATTGATATCACTCCCTGTCTTTTATAGTTTTAGCATATGGTGGGAACCTTTTGTTTCAAAGCCAGTTCCCAGACCAGTGTGTGGAAGAATGCACACACCCTAAAATGGAGTCCAGAATCATGTGGTCTGGTAATGTGCCCTTGTAGAGTCATAGCACCTATTACTTACAGATGGCTTGGAGCATTCTTAGGAAAGCTCACCAAGTGGCAGATATGCTTGTCCTAAGACCTGTTTTCCTTAATGGCTCATTACATTAAATAGGCCCTTCCCATCCACATTTGAAATAGATACATAGTCAAAGGTCAGAAGATGTGGGGAGAGAATCCTGAGCTGTGCTAGATGGGACTGTTGAAAAATTATTTACCAAAAAAGACCCCACACTTCAGTAACTCCATTTAAGTTGCCCAGTGATGTCTTATGCCTATCCAGAATGTGAGGAGTAGCTAAATTTAAACTTCTGAAAACCACGAAATGAAGAATTAATCCTTGTAATGAAGCCTTAACTCTGACTCTACCCTATTTGAGCGATGCCTGAATACTATACCTGCTTGCCATGTACTGTGCCTAACTGATTCTGTACAACACATGATCACTGCAGGAGAAGTCTAACACTCATATTTGCTATGATAAGCCTCTAATTTAGGGCAGGCATAGCATACAGGACCTGTTGATTCTGAACAAACTATGCCAGACTATTTATCACCTCTTGCCTTAAGGATGTTTTCCTGAGATGGTGCCTTCACTTACCTCTCATCAGGCCTTGGAGACTATAAGCATGCATATTGCCAGTGTTCTGTGCATGGTTGCTGACACAAACTACAGAACTAAGTGCTGAACTGAGGTATGCATGATCTCAGAGGATACACATCTTCCATCTGCTCAGCTACACCTCACACTATTAATGCAGCTGAGGCCCTGGCAGATAAATGCAAATTCAACTCTTAAACGCAAGTAATGACAAGGTTTTTGTAGTCCTTCATGTCTGCTAATGGCACAAACCTTACTGTCGCATTCCCAGTGTCTATTGTTAGATGCAGGGCACAGAGTGAAGGTTTTATTGCAGGGTTACTGCGCTACCTAATTCATTTCATGGTTTGACTAAATTTAATTCTCTGAAATCTCTGGGTTCTGCAAATCCAGGGGTAACCTTTACTGAGACATTTAGTAGCATAATAAAGTTGGCTATTTTGTATACATTTGTACTTGAATCTTATTTTAATGTTGCTGTTTGAACATCTCTGCATTATCTGTCTTCTGTATTTAAATAGTCAGACTTAGTGTTACTCTAACAGTCTGCCATCTTAAATTAACTTATCTAAAAAATGTTGCAAAGAAGACTCCTTCCCCATCACACATCAGCCAAAACTATTTTGGGTGTAGCTCCTTCCTGTTCTCCATTGCATGGACTATGTTAACCTCTGCAAAGACGAATATGCAAGTATTTAATACTCATCTTGCATTGTAGTTGCACCTAGATGCCTCGGTCTGACTTGTGGTCTCACTGTGCCAGGTAATGTGTAAATGCATTATTATGGTAAGGATTGTCTTAGGCAGTGGTTCAGTGATTGGCCACTCTTCCCATTAAGGAGCTCTTGGATCATTTCCCACCTACTTGGTTTAGATCATACCCCTCTGGTTTAGCAATACAAGAAGGGCACAGTGTTTGTGAGTTGACACGTGTGTGAATCTTTACCATTATAAAATCCAGGTTGAGATCCCTGGGCCTACAAAACAAATTCACGGTGGGTTTGAAGACTAAGGCATAGTGTGGCTATTTGACTGTGCAATCAGTGGAGCGACAGCATACGATCTGCAAAGGTAGAAATTGCAGGCCTCTGAAGGAATTCCTGCCTTTGACTCCTAATATGGTATTGGAAAGAGCCCAGCAGATCTGAAGGTGCTCTAATAGTGAAGGAGAGGTATAAGCTTTGAAACTCTCTGACCTGGATGTTTTTACATACTCTCCTTCCTGGTTGCAGTTTTTCCATTACTCTCAAGGGAATGCATACCATGGGAAGGACACACAATTTAAGAACAGAATCAGTTGGGCTGGAGACCTTAACAAGAAAGATGCATCTGTCAGCATAGCAAATGTGCAGTTCCGGGACAACGGTACTTACTTCTGCGATGTCAAGAACCCACCTGACATAGTCGTCAAGCCAGGAGAAATCCGACTAAGAGTCGTGCAGAAAGGTACCTCCCCTCACTAATTCTTCTTTCCTTTAGGTGCTGTTCTGGGCCTGTGAGACTGTTTTATCTCTAGTCTCCAAAGTTCCAACAGCCACTCCCAGGCTTTGTTGTCAAAGTTACTTTCTGAAGATACCAGTCTTAACCCATTTTTTGAACTTCATCCACAGTATTCCCAAATCCTAATTTTATGAATGATCTAAAGTCTTCAAACAAATCCCATTTCTCTTTCATGGCTGTCAGTCAACAGGTTGCTTGCTTTAAGGGTGAGGTAGAGTGTGGGCTTGGTTCTGTTATGCTGGAAAATTAACATTTTGTCTGTCTTCATGTTGGTGAAACAGATGCTTGGCTCCATGCTGTTTGAATTTCAGGTGATGGAAGTCACTCCTTTCAGAGCAGGAACCAAAAGAGCAGAGATTACTAAATGATCTAATCAAGACCTATGGATTGTTTATATTTAAGGCTATTATCACTCTGAGAGCATAAAAAAGCAGAATTGTTAAAATTTCCTAAATAGTTATTAGAAGAAACTGTGTTGAAAGAATTTAACAGGTTTACAAATCATTTCAAGCAAAAATGAAACACTAAGCATTACAGCACTGAGTTAATGTATGTTTAGAGAAATCGTATGCAGTGATATAATCAAATTTCTCAATTCAGCAGGGTATTATGTTATAGGTGACCTAGACATGTTTTATGTTTCTCTCTGAGCTACTCTGATTTCCATGAAGCTAAGACCGTACTTTCCTCTTCTCATTCAAACGACTTATTGTGTGTTTGTGACTTTTGACATGTAAAACTGATTTGGGAGGCTCTTGACTTGAGAGGTCAATTTAGCTTACTTTAAGTGGGGTTTGTACCAGTTTAACTAACTTGCTTTTACAAAAACACTTATTTAAATCAGTGGGACTTCTTATGCAGACAAGGCCTACACCCAAAACCTGATCATTAAACCTGTGAATCTTGTGTTAGCCTGCGGCTGGCTATCTTTCTTTCTCTCCTGTGAGGTACTAAATTCAAAGTCTCTATAAAATAGATCAATTTTGATAAATTATTTTAATTTTTTAAAGATATAATAAATAAAAGGGCTTAAGCTACCTAAATTGGATTCCTTCAAGTCTTAAATAGCTTTGCCATGGCAATGTTAAACAAAAAGAACATGCATGTAACTGGTCTCTAACAGGCATTACAGTTTAATCAAGGGGTGGTCAACTTGCAAGCCACATGCGGCTCTTCAGAGAAAAAACTGTAGCACCCGCGGTTCTTAAAGGGACAGAGCTGGAGTCGCAGCGTCCTGTGCAGACTTCAAAATAGACGCCTTCAAAATGGCCACCTTAAAAGGGCAATGCCTGCTCTGCTCTTAAAAGGGCAAACTGTGGTGTTTTGTTTTGTTTTTTTCCTCGACCAAACGGCAGCTGGGGCTTTTTTTCCACCCTTCAACTTTTTTCCTTTGGCTCTTTGCTCTGTATCCACCACTATTTTGGCTCTTCATCTTTAATGGATTGGCCATCCCTGGTTTAATCTATGGTTTTGCAGTGTCATGCTGAAGTTATCTAATTGTTTTTCCTCAAGGCTGCTTCCATTGTCATGCTCCATCAGTCACTCCCAGGACATTCATCAATGTACTGCGGCTGGTTTATCTTGTTCACAGGTGTAAGCCCTTGTAGTCAATTCTGCCTCTCTTTAGCCATCCTGAATTTGATGTGGATGCCTGAGTTTACACTTCCTTGTTAACCATGCTGACCATCTGGTGTTGAAGTCCCTGTCTATTGTCTTCGTACATTCCACAATAACACAAGACAGTTCATTTCAGAGAAAGCAATTTCTCTTACAAAGGAACAGGCAAGATTTCTTGCAGACTTACAAAGTTAAAGACAATTTTAAACAATTTACTAACTTATAATACCTAATACAGAATATATTTTAATACCTAGCAGATGCTATAAATAAAGCTTATGAAACAACCTACATGACTATGTAAAACAAAGCTCTAAAATAAAGCCTATATAATTACTACTGTGTGTCAGGCCAAAAGGTAAACTGGGTTGGCCTAAAACAAATATTGCTCCAAAAAGATGTTTGTAAACTGCACAGGCCATTTTTGGCCATTTCAGAGATGATGGAAATTTCCCTGGACAAGGCAACATGAACTATTGCAGGAATTCAAAGGATGCCTTTCCCCCCCTCTAGATGGTGAGACGGTGACATAAGAGACTTGTATGCAAGACTGTCATAAGTAGGGGATAACGTTCTCATTTGCCCACATGGGCTTGCCAAGAACAAGCTAGACAGCTCATTGGTAATTGGCTAATGGCTCTTTTCTGTGTTCAGCTATTTGATCCTTGAGACTGAAGTTTCTGCACAAAAAGACATGACCAGCTGCCAACTGAAGGCCTCTCCCAATACCTTATCTTTTCCTAAGTCACATACCATATGTGGCAGACCCCCTGTCATGTTTTATGAAATTGTCTTATGGATACAAATAAACATAATATGAAGATGCTTTGGGCAAAATACCTCATGTAACCCCTCAATTTTAATGTCACAATTTGCTGGATCTGTATATCTTATTTTGATGTATCACTCACTGAAAGGGGCCTTGAAGTCCGCTTCCCAGTTCAGGAAGAGATAACAGTGCATCCTCCCCGAATACCAGCCTAGGTTCAGGGAGGTCTGACATCAGCATAAATGATGATGTCCACCCCACATAGATGCCAGTTTCAGACTGGGAGTGGGGTAGCATTGATAATTGTATACTGTTGCCAATGCTGTGTACTGCTTATTGTTCTCTTTGTCTCAAGACTATATAGGAATGTACCTGCAGGCAAACCTATCGAGAGGTGCCACCTGTCATTCCTAAAGACTTGGAATCGGGATTTAACCTACCTTCTGCAAGAGAACCTGAGGGATAACACCTGTGTATTAACAAACATGTAAACCTGAGCCATGGGCGGAACACTCATGTAATCTTTTAGACTATTGGCTTATTGTGCTCATTAAGTCTTGCTGCTAGAACCTATCCAGGGGCTCGGGAACTCCCACCCCGTCGCTTCTCTCCTGCCCATCGGCACCCTATATAAATCTATTGTAATCAGTTGTTTGTCAGTCTCACTGAGCCTAATAAGCAAAGTGACACTGGGCCAGCTGTGCGTAATAAAAACCTTGTGCTTGAATCTATGCGGTGTCAAACTTCTCTTCCTTCATTGATAGTAAATAAAAGTAATTTAGTACAAACAGTAAGATTTAAGTGGTTGCTAGTGAAAATGGACAGAGCAAAGTAGATTACAAATTTAAAATAAAAGAAAATGCATAGTTAATTCTAATACACTGAAACTTATTGCAAACTGTTCTTATTTTGGGCAAAAACCTGCAAGTCAGGGAGGATCTTTTTTTTTCCTGGGTTCTCTGGCTATTCCCTTAGGTGTGTCCAGCCAGCCAAAGGCAAAGATCCTGAAAACCTTACATCTTAAATAGACTTCCTTTTGGGCAGGAAAATTACCTGGTCAGACCCTACCAGTTGGACTGGCCACATGTCTTCCTAAGACCAACCATTGCTTAGATTTAAAGGACAAAGGTGGCTGTTTACAGGTGATCACCCAGACATTGAGGTGTCCAAGCACTGGAAATACCCTTGATGGCTTTCTTTTGCACAATTAAAACCATAAACTATTCCCTACCCCATATCTCTAACTTTACATACAACAGGGTGATACACCAAAATAAGATACACAGCTTCAGCAGATTGTGACATTAACATTAATAGGGTATGAGAGGTATTTTGTCCAAAGCATCTTCGAGTTCTGCATCTTTGTATCCATAAGACAATTTCATAGAGCACCGGGAAGTCTGTCACACCATATTAACTGTTTCTTTAAAATCCTAGGAAGACAATGAAATCTGGGAATAGAGACAGATACAGCTGTCATTAATACCTTTATTGAAACTTGACTACTTGTATGTTCAATCTTAAACTAAGTTTTTGCAAATGTTCAGATGCTTGTAAATCAATCTCACTAATAGTTCCGTATGCATAATTTGTCAGGTGGTAAGTTAAAATTACCAAGTTAGCTACTTCTCAAAACATGTCTAGGAAACAAGGTGGGTGAAGTAATTTTTTTAATTGGATCCACTTCTGTTAGTGAGAGATGAGTCCTGAGGAAGAGCTTGTGTCGCTCAAAAGCTTGTGTCACCAACATAAGTTGATCCAAAAGCTTTTGAGCTACACAGAGTTCTTCCTCAGGACTTCTCTCTTACCAGCAGAAGGTAATCTAATAAAATGAATAAAAAACACTGTATACAAAATGTAGCTGAGTCAGGTTTGTGACTTGACAAGTATGCATTATATATTTTGTTTTAATTGCAAGTTTAATTATAGTTGTTTTAAACAAGTAACTGAGATCTAAGGTTTGAAGAACTTGTGGCATTAATTGAGTCTCGTTCTGTAACAGGAAACTGGTCACAGCAAGATTTGCTCATTGCACAAAAAACCCTGAATAGCATTAATATATTTTGTGGTTTCAAGTACCCAGCTTCTCAGTTAAGAGGAAGAAACTTTTTAGCTTGAAAGCAAAACAATGTTACTGTTATTTGAAAACGTAATTATTGTGGCATCAAAGTCTACAATACTGGTAAATTTAAGATGAATTATGAATAGTTTTAAACTGTTACCTGCATATTTAGGAATGAATTATATCTGAGCTAGGAGTATAACTACTAGGGATGTAAAATCCCATTTAATTAGTTAATGGCCAGATGAGGTCAGGTTGGGGTGGGGAGGGGGGGGATGGGCTGCCTCAGCAGCATTTCCGGCTCAGATGTGAAAACAAACAAAGTGGCTGTTTTCTTCCTCCTCACACCATAGTAAGTCCATTTATCTCTGCACGGTGCTTAAGTGTCCCTCCCCTTCTGCCTGTGAGGAGTGATGCATCCTCTGGGGCTCCTCTTCCTTAAGTGGGGAATGATCTCAGTGGACCACATGGAAGGGCCTAGAGAGGATATCCTGCCTCCAAACCAGAGGCTAATAGCTCCCATTCATTTCTAGTTCCTAAGAAGATACTAAGGAAAAGTAGTTCAACTGCAAAACAAGAACCAATAAAGTGAAAATGAAAAGATGGGAACAATAAATATGTGCTCATCACTGGTTTCTACATATACCCCCCAAAAAGTGGGGTGCCCATTGTAATAAGTACCAGGACCTCAGACTGGGTGCAGAAGAAGCAGCTTGCCTCCTCCATGACATCTGCTAGAGTGATGGCAGAGACCTTAGCCCTTACAATGAATGGGCAGCTCATTCAGGAAGCAGGGGGCAAAACAGAACGTGGACAGGACCAACTGCATAAATATTCCATAAACTTAGTGCACCTGTGCAACGAGATGTAGTAGGCATTACAGTAACGAGTACAGCAACCTCTATACTCTGCAGTGCTTGCTGTGGGAATGCCTTATGTGGACATAGTACATCATGAGCAATCTGAAATAAATGTCTAATGTGGATACTCTGCACCTTGAAGCCTGACTAGTTCAACTGTACATGGGGCAGGTTGCAGTGGTGCAGTTAACTAGAGCAGATGCAACTGTGGACTGGCTTGTTCAAACTCTTATCTTAATTGAAGACCTTGAAACAAATGAAAAGTGTGAAAAACTTTGCAGTTATGTATTATCGCTTTTCAAAACAGCAGTGGTTTAGTTAACCACGCATTATAAACCACCTTTGTGCTTATTTTGTTTTTGTTTTCTTCTTCTGGCTGTTCTGGCTCGGTCTTATTCAAAAGGTGTGTGTCAGAGAAAATTTGAGCAAACTAATGTTACTCTTCCAATAACCTGAAAAGAAAACATTACAGATATGTACCAGTAGTGTTCCCTCCATGTGTGGAATACATGTTATGTGCACTGATGCATCTGGTGATATACATCACCAGTAGAAACAAAAGCTTAGATTTAAATATATACTTTAAAAAAATTACCATCTGAACAATTATTCCAGTCAGGGCAGATTAGGCATTTTAGAACTCAGTACTCAAAGAATTAAGTTGAAATGTAAGAGAAATAAAAATGATGAAATGCACAGACCAGTCAAAACACTAAAATAACACACTTTTGAAAGAACAAAATTCCAGCAAAAATGTGAGCATTGCAAGAGGTACCATGTAGTAACAGCAACAATAATACAAGTATGTGTTGGGGAGAGGGAGGGGAGTGTGAGAGACCCAAAGACTGAGACACAGATGGTGTAGATGTAGACTTGCTTTGCTCACATGTATACTGTTGAATTATAGTGGTGCTGTATGCATGCTGCTTAAAAAATGGAAAACGCTGTTGTATAGTTCTTGTCATTAGATCTCCATATGCGTTACAGCAGTTATGCTCATTTCTTCCTCATTTCTACCTGCTCTTTCCAACCAACCTCAATGGGATTTGCACAGTTGTACCTGAGAACAAAGTGGACTAGTAACATGAGTTCAGGTTCTTGTTATACAGTTAACTCCAAATGCAAGTTCTGTCCTTGGTTTATGGAAACTGTTTTGTTTTTATGTAAAAGTAATGAATGAATGCTCAGAACAGATGGGACTCTCTTTTCCTCCATTAGCTTTTACATTTGTGCAGCATGCATTCATCCTTGACTCAGACTGTCTCCTGCTCTGAAAAAAGGGAGGAAGGAGACTTTTTTTGGCTCACATTTTTACTAACTGGAGAATGAGGCAAAGTGTTGAATCTTTTTTTCTCCCCTCAGACAGTCTGCCTGCATTCCCCATTGGCGTGGTAGTAGCAATAGCCGTTGGTGCGACTCTAGGTGTCTTGCTGCTCATTGCTGTTATCGTGTGCATCGTCAGAAAGAAGAACTCTAAAAAGCATTATTCTGGGTAAGACAACATACTTTTTCCAGTGTGGTGGGGGTTATGGTTAGGCAGTGAGGGAAGAGTGAAAGGACCATACATGGTTGAGAGGATATAGTTATCATTTCAGCCAAGTCCTGGCTTCAGCTAGCAATCCGTGACCTCCCCAAAGAGATATAATACAAAGACGAGGAGTTAGTCTGATAGTTGGGGAATTGTCATTCCTATCTGCTCTTCTGGCTTATGCATTATTATTGGTATCTTTCTTTGTGATACAAGTTAAAAGACAAGTCTACCCTCAAGTAGTTTCATTATGATGAAAACAGGAGGCACTTTGATTTGGAAAAGATGTTTCAGTCTGTATTAAATAACTGCTGCCCTCAGTGATTTTTAAAAATGAAATAGTTGGAATATTCTACTTTTTAAATTTATGGCATGTTAGTAGTGCACCATTATCATAAAATAAAAATGAGAAATTATTTGGCACCATTAACCTAAAATAAAAATGAGAAATTCATAAAATAAAGCACAATATCCAGAATATTTTTTAGAAGTTCTGTTTCTCAGGAAACTTTTTAAAAAAAGATATTTTTTAGTTTTGATGTGGAACATTTTCAAATTAGTTTTCTTTCCAAGTTTTCAGAGAAATGAAAATTGAGTTTTGACCTGCTTTTCGTCAGTGGTTGTATTACTGGTAATAAATGGCTGAGACAGAATGACTCCTGTAAGAACTGAAGACACTAGGGGAGCAATTAATGAAAATTTTCAATGCTGGAACAATGAAGGATGCAAGTCTTAAATTATATCCTGTGGGGAAAAACACACAGGCTGGTTTGAACTGGTTGAAAGGTCTTTGTAAGCCATGGTCTGGAAACTATATAAAATAACAGATTCTGACTTGAGGGGAGAGATGCATCTTGACAACTGACAGACATGAGTCTGGGACCAACACAGAAACAGACCTGGTGTATTAGACAAACCAGGGAAGGTGGGTGACCCCCAGGTGAGCTAGGCTTGTGTATAAGCTGTTTATGTTTCTTTGAAATGCTTTTGCTTTGAATAAATAGTACTTTGCTTTATGAAAGCTGGCTGAGTCACTCAATGACCCTCTTGCTGTTCCTGAGAGAAGAGAACTGCAGATGCTGAAATCAGACCTGCTGAGGCAATCATAGTGAATTTCTGGGGGCTACAGCCCAAACCCCAGTCTAGAGGGAGCAAATTACAGGATTCCACCCCAAGGAAGGTGAGCACAAGAGGCCCAAAGCTGAAACCTAAGGGGGAGAACTTCAGAGAGACTATGAAGGAGTCAGAGGTGCAGTTACTTCTGGAACTCTGCTATATGTGGTGGTAGCAGGTGTGGGATCTATGACAGTAGCACATGTCAAACATTACCGACAGCAGTGAAAACAAGTACTGTAGAAAGAAGCACAGAGAAGTCAGTCATTTGGGGGAAGAGACAAAATAGCAGGAAAGAAGAGTTCTGAGTAACTAGAAAAAATTAACTGATGGAATTATGCAGAAATTGCTAAACTGAAGAACGGACAAAGGCACAGCTGGCTCTCTGCCATACTATGAGGACAAGAAATGATACTCCATAAGGGGACCCACATCTCAGGGAGAGATGGCAGAGACTGAAGAAGACCTTGAAGACCGCTTCCTAGCAAGAAGTGGAGAAAAAGAGGATGACAAACAGCAATTGGGCTTCATCCAGACTGAATTCACTACTTCAACGGTTGGCATGGAACAGTCTCTGCAATTTGACGGGGGGAGGGGGGGAATTGCAGCTTGAAAGAGGCAGGCTGCTCTTGGAAACTCAGAGACTTGGGGACCACGAGCAGCAGTGTCAGTCCAAAGACAAACAGGTCCACTGAGAGTGAGAAGAGAGAGATCAGTAGCAGGAAAGAAAAGGAGTACTAGCTGGAACTTGAAGTGCTGAGCACCCCCTGATTCAGTAAAGAGAGACAAATCCCATATGCCTGATGCCTCTGGGTATAGACTCCAAAATTGTTATCTTCAGGAATAGTTGCATTAATAAATGCTTTTGAAATGAGTTGTGAATTGAACAGAGTGGCCATGAGGATATGGTGGTGTTTTGACTCTGCTACTGACAGGGGAGACCGTAAAGCATTCATCCATATGACCAGAGAGGACTATAGAAACTATGAGCAACGTGAGCATGTGTTACTGCTATGATTAAACTGACAGCTGAAGTGTATAGAAAAATTCTAGGGTGTTCAGGAAAAAAGGGGATATGAACTATGCTGATATTGCCAGCTGCAGCCCCCATTCCTGCTCCCCCAATTTGGATTGCAAATAAGCTTCCTGTCTCACCCAGGCTGGAAGCATATTCATTAGCCTAATGGTGATGCATGTAATCAGAAACTGGGGATCCGGCCTAAAGGGAGGTTCTGCTCTACTTGGGAGGGAGGCCACTTCAGTGGGGCCCTGGATTAATGGTGAAGAACAGTAACAAACTGGATCATGTTTCTGGAAATGCCTCATCTGTAGAGCCCTGCACGGATACAAAATTTGTATCTGCATCTGTAGTCATATCTGCAAAAATGAGCCACAGATAAAAGTGGATAGCCATGGATTTGCTGGGCTCTACTCACCTGTCTGCAGAGGCTCATTGCAGTTGTGAAGGTTGTCTGCATTTCAGTCTTAGCATGAACTTTGTGGCTCAGTCTCCAGAGGGAGGGAGTCACACAGACAACTCACGTGGAGCACAAACAACTGCACATAGGCTGTGTAGAAAAATGACATGAAATTAAAATAACAGCTCTGGCCTGTTGTGAGACACCCTATCTGGAGCTGATTGGCATGAGATTGTGGCTAGCGAAAAGGACCTGACGTGTATTAGACTTCCCAGGGTTGATCTCCATGTGGAAAATGGGTGACCACCTAGTATGCTAACAACGTGGATGAGTTGTTTAAGATGTTTTCTCTCAAATGCTTTTTTCCTAAAAAGATAGTTGTTTTCTGAAAGCTGTCTGGTAACTGGATAACCCTGTAACTGCCCCTGAGAGAGAAGAGCATCATGTGCTGAAGTCAGACCTACTGAAGTGATCACAGTGATTTGTAGGAGTCCACAGTCTAGGACTCCAGTCTGTAGGGAGAGACTCATTGGACTCTGCTCTGAGAAAGGCGACAGCTTCAGGCCTGGTACCTAGATGGCAATCTCTCGAGACCATCAGGAAATCAGAGGTGCAATTTAACTTGAACTGTGATGGTGTCTAAAGAGCTCTTCTCCGTCCCTTTCTGTTCCCATCTGGAGAGCTTGGAGAAAGTGGGTTTATTAGAGTCCAGTGGTAAGACTGAGTGAAATGAAGTCAGCGCATGTGCTCGGAACTTATTGTGGAAAATCTGGCTTCTTTTATACATGTATTTCCCCTATAACTAAAGGAAGCATGCACTGACAGTATATGTGCTTATATCATGATTCAAATGCCTTGCTTCAGGTTGTTCCACTCTCTAGTGCTTTTCAGATGAAGGATGGCAGCGTGGGTGCCAAAGTTGGATCAGTAATATTTGTGCACTGTAAATTTGAAGATGTAACTACTATAGGTTGCTTTCCAGCAAAGTTATCCTTGAACTTAATACTGCTTTTACTGACCATACCAGCCCTGCATGTGTTGGTTAAGGGGAGGACCAGATGTGCTGAGGTTGCTGTTAATATCACCACCAAAGGCTCTTGGACTAATTTTAAAATGAAACTAACCCAATATGTGGCAGGTGTAATGCACAGATTGGGATAATGGTTCTGTCTTCAGCTCAGATGGGGAGGGAGGTATTCGGGTGGTGTTGGGAACCCTTGCATGGCAATGCCAAAACTTCCATTCTTACTCTGACTTTGGTTTTTTTTTTCTTTTGTGCCTTGATATGCTGGGATTGGATCCTGCTTACTTTCCTCTCCTTACAGAGATCCTGATATAGACGCCAGATTGGGAATGTAACAGGGCTGGGTCTCCTCTTCCAGTCCCACTAGACACCATGGTAACTAATCACATTGGTGGTTGCTGTTAATACCTGTGTGTATGTGTACACATTTCCTCTTCCTTTGCTGACTAACCAGCTAGTTCTGTGCTAACATAACTCCATTGTGACTTGTGCTGGACTCCTATTGCAGACTGTTGGCCAAGGGATGGCACATTTCATTGGGTGCTTGGGTTTCATTGTCTTGTGTCTAATTGGGGTGGAAATGCTACTTGTCCCAAACAGTGTATCTCAATCTCTTCTAGTAGTGCACTCACCAATGGACTAGAACCTAGGCCATTCAGAGTTCTTCCCTGTGGGAATACAATTTCTAAATTCCCAGTGCCTATTTCTCTGTGACAATAATGATGGATTTCTAAAGTACCCATCACCATGATCTCTAGGTGCACAAATGTCTTAAATGCTGTTAGGTACAATATTGACTTGTAGGAATATTCAGTCAACCTCAGAAATTCATTGTAATCCATTTTAGCCGCTCAAAGGGCTGCTCTTACTTAATTTCAGCCAGAATAGAAGCTCACTGCTGGATCTCCAGGTCCTTTTCCCCAGTATTCCCCTTTTTATGTCATGTGTCTGAGATGCTGGCTCTCTAAAGGTTTGATTTAATCCTTTGGATTATAAAAAGGTTGGCCTGTGAGGAGTTGCATTCTGCTCAATGTCATTGTCATTATTCATGTTTGTATTTGCTGCATGTCTTGTATGTGCAAGAGGTGGGGCATTGTGGGGGAGAGAGAGGTTAATTAGTGGGCAGAAGAGCGGTGTTAGAGAGCTCCTATATTCTATGTTTAGAAAAGTGGCCTGTTTCTATAGTGTATCTTTGGGTAAGAAGAGAAAGGTAAGGCCAGTGTTCAAAGGAACAAGCTGCTGCTGGGACCATTGTTTCTTCTTAAATCCAGATCCATCCCAGATATGTGGATGTTTCCTACTTCCTTCTCTCCCCAGTCTCTTCTATGGAGATTGAAAGCTGCAGCTGTGGAAGTAGATTTAGCTGAATTAACTTTACTGCTGTCGGCCTCCTGCCTCCGGCCTCACTGTTAAGTGAAATGTCTTGGAATTGTCATGTTACAAGTGTAAGGGACTGCAGTTTTATAACCAGCCAGTCTACTGCTTGTGACTACTATGATAGCCACTACCGGAACTGACATCCAGAGAATAAGAGATCGTCTGGGATGCTAGATAAACTTAAACAACAAATAGTCTGGTAGCACTTTAAGTTTATCCTGTACAGACTAACTTGGCTATCCCCTGAAACTTTTGAACATGCATGGGATTCTAGAATAATTCAAGTGAAATACAAAAAAATTTGCCAGGAGGCATATGGGAAAAAACCTATGTAGCATGGAACAACTGGTGGCTCTGGCCACTCACTGTTGTCTCTAGTTATGGGTGAAATCCTCACTTACATGGGCTGAGGAAGGGGCTGTTTAGCCTATGCACAGTTAGAAAGTAGCTTTTTATACCTGGATGTTCTCTGATGCCTCATTTAGGACAAAGCACATTCCCAGGTTCTTGCAGCTTAAGCTGGCTGTATTAACTAGAGGTGAATAGCTATGATATGTATGAGGATAGATGTAAGAGTGACTGACTGGATAGGCAGGAAGAATGTGTGAGCTAGTCGCAATACTCATTGTGATCATTTTTACTTTGGCATAGCCTGCCACTTCATCCTGCCATCACTTGCCTTTGTTTTTTGTTCCTGTTTTTTGTTTATATCTCTTGAACGTTGTCCTGCAAATTCGCTCTGCCACCTCGTCAGCTGCAGTACCTCTGAGAGCTTGATGTCTCCAATTAAGCAGGCTCCACGGAAGTCACCCTCCGACACAGAGGGTTTGGTAAACCACGTACCTGCCAGATTGCATCAGGTAAATTTCAGTACTCTCCAATGCAGCGACCTCCCAGGGTGTGGAAGAGGCAGATCCAGCCCATGGAGAGGATGAAGGTGGGGTGGGAGAGGTGAATTAGTTGGCTGTGTTGTTCCATGTATTTGAGCATTTGGGAAGAAAAGGGATTTGCTCTGTATGGGACTGGGTGTAAAGCTGTAGCAGGGGCTTGTGAGCTGTGGTGAAGCTGGGATTTCTGAACTATACTTAATAACGTTAGCATGTCCAGAAAAATGGAGGGATTCAGCCTGGCAGTTAATGATTAGATAAGGAGATACATATCCCTTTTGTCTTGGTCCTCTCTAGAGGGAAAAAGACTTGTTCTTACCTCATCTTAGTTAACATGGTAACTGATATGAACTAAAATCCCAGTGAAGACAAGGCAGTTTGCTGCCTTCAATTGTATTAGCAGATTGAGGTAGTTGTCATTGTCATCTTAGCGCATGCTAAGGTGCACATGGCCAGTATTCCTCATAAAATTTGATCTGCTGGTTTGATTGTTGGTTTCCTTAGCTTGGGCCAGGTACTGAGAGGGAGCATGACATGAACACTGATCCATGCACCCCAGGATGAAATAAAGACCTACTTACATGTGAAAGCTACCTTATCTTCAGTAGCCTTTTACCTTGTGTCAGTTAGTTCATATTAGTTAACATGAGCGAAGAACACACCTTTTCTTTTTTTCCCCTAGTGCTGACGCACTCTAAGGGTATGTCTACGCTACCACCCTAGTTCCACGAGGAGTAACGGTAGTTCGAATTAGAGATCCTAATTTGAACTACCTACTCCGTGCTGCATGTAGCCGTGGGCACGGAGTTCGACCTAAGGGGATTTAAAAACGGCGCCCGCCCGGCAAGATGCAAATGAAGCCCGGGATATTTAAATCCCGGGCTTCATTTCCAACTTTGAATGCCTACATTAACCACCCTAGTTCGAACTAGGGTGGTAGTGTAGACATACCCTAAGACTGTCCACACAGTAGCTGTGAGATGTAATGTCCAGCTCAGGTAGATGTACATGTGCTAGCTCTGCTTAAGCTAATGCTCTAAAAATAGCAACAAGGCTGCTGGGGATGTGACAGGTTAATTGGTTACCCGGTAAGCATCACCTTAAACGGGAGAGACTTACCAGTTCTGGGTAACAAGTGGGGGCCTACCATGGACCTCCCTCACCCTTCCAGAGCTTCTGAGTGCTGCAGATAGCTCATTTGTGGTGCTCAAGCTTGGGGGGAAGCATGCTCAGAGGAAGAGGTAGGTTGGGGGTGTAGGGTCTGAGTGAAAGGGACGGGGCTGGGCATGGAGGGAGGGGTATGGGGTGCTTAGTTAGTGGTGCTCTCAGGGAGGCATAGGTGGCTCTGTGCCTCCCTGTGCTTGCAGGCACTGCCCCACCTTCCCATTGGCCGTGATTCCCAGCCAATGGGAATGACATTTGGAAGCCTGCAGGCCCTTGTGCTAGCTGCCCTGCCATTCCCTCAGTTCCATTGATCCAGATGGTAGTATTGAGTGCTCAGTCATTTGTCTTTTTTTTTTGTATGTTTAATTCTGAATCTTAACTTCAGTTTGTGGAAGCTCATTGTACACTGTATCAGTCAGTATCCTGGAGATCCAGAAGTAGTTTGCATCTAGTTGTCTAAATGTTCTGACAGTTGGATACCTCAGGTTTACTTTCACTGTCCTTCCCAGCAGATGTCCGTGTGTTCCATCTTGTCAGAACTATATATTGTCTCAGTTACCCACTTCATCCTCCTCCTTGTTTTCATTCTGCCATCACCTTGTTTGTTTGAATGAGAGCGCACTGTCCACTGAGTGCAAGAATTTTCTGTTGTCTGAATAACTTCCACATTAACGTAAGAATTGGCCATAGGGAGTCAGACCAATGGTCAGTCTAGCTCCTTATTCTGTCTCTGAGAGTGGCAAGTGCCAAATTGTTCAAAGGGAATGAATGGAACAGGGCAGTTTCAAGTGATCCATACCCTGTCTTCCTGACCAAGTTTTTGGCAACTGGAGATTTAGGGACACCCGGGGCATGGCATTGTGCCCCTGATCATCTAGACCAGTGGTGCTCAACCTTTTTTAATTTGCGACCCCCCAGGGCCGGGAAAATTTTTGTTGGGGGAGGAAGCCCCGGGAACATTTTGTTGCGGCCCCTTTAATTTAAAGCACCGGTCCGCTCCCCTGCCGCTCCCCCCGCCGTGTGTACATTGGGAACCGAGCCGGGAAAACAAAATGACGGCTGACCCAGATTGAAGCGCTGCGACCCCCCAGGAAGGACCCAGGGATTGCACACCGCTGATCTAGGCTAATAGCCACTGATGGAGTTATCCTCCAGTCTTGCTGGTGGCCTGGGTTCCAACATACACTATTTGGCAAGCAAATTAGAAGGCAAATACCTTCTGTTACAGAACTATGCCATATGCAACCAATAGTTGGCACCTTTTGAATACTGAGCTCTTGTGTCCTGGGTTTGCAAACTCTTTTCTAGTCAGAGAGAAGTAGCATTGGCTCTTAAAACCTGCCTGCAACTTCACATGCATGCTCAGGCAATGTTTACACTACCACTTATGTTGGTAACATTTATATTGCTCAAGGGTGTGAATATTCCACCCACCCGAGTGATGTAAATTACTCTGCACAGTGATATATCAGTAGGAGAACTTCATCCGCCAACATAGCTACCATTGCTTGTTGGGGCATGGATTAATTATGTCAGTGAGGGAGCACTCTCCAGTTGGCATATAGCCACTACATGAGAGATCTTAATGGCACAGCTGCATTTATATCGCTGCACTGCTATAAGCTCTCAAATGTAGACATAACTTCAGCTCTTCTCCCCGAGACAGATTTTTAATTGGGCTCTACAGATCAAACCCAGTAATATTTCACTATTGATTAATACAAAATAATACATGAAAATGCATGAACAGCCAGTACAAAATGCATCAAACACATACAGAAACTATTTTGTCTGTAATATGTGATGTTCAGCTCAATACTTAAATGAGAGCTATAGCTTAAAGTTGCAGAACATTTATTTAGCATCTGTAAGGAATCTAGGAGCATGTACCCCAGGGCTGTCCTTAGGCATGCACAGCATATGTAGCTGCGTGGGGCACAAGTGTGATGCCCCAAATTTAGTGGTGCTCTATGCTGCGTATGCTCAAGGACAAGCTTTGGCAGCCCCATGCCCGGCTGTCCTTCCCTCCTGCCTGCACCAGTTCCGGTAGGCCCATTCCTTGCATTCTCATGGGCTGAGAACTGGGGCTCTGGGAGCTCCCAGCCCCATTCCTCAGCTTCTACCCCTCCCTTCCCTGCAGTCTGCACCCAGCTCCTGCTCGCCAGGCTGCAGTGAACAGTAAGTGTAGGCCAGAGGCTCTGGGGAACAGGGGATGGCTGCGCTGCTGGAGAGAAGCAGCGGTTTCCCCTTCAAAGCACTACTTCTCTCCAGCTAGCTGCATGGCTGTTTTGTCTTCTGGCCTCTGATCACACCACCCACCACTCCTTGTTCTTCCCACCTGCTACCCTGAGGCTGCAGGTGAGCCTCACTGCCCTCCTTCAGGGTTTCTGCCTTGCAGCAAATGGCATCTGCTTGGGGAGAGTTGGTAATGCCCCAAGACCTCACAGTTTCTGCTTCCAGAACCCAGTCTCTACCCCCATCCTGCCATGGAGTGGCTGCTTCCCCTGTGAGGGGGTGTATGTGTGCCATTGCTGGGCTCCGTAGAGCTGGGCTACGTAGAGCACCAGCACTGGTAGGGGACAGGCCTGATGTACCCATTGCAGCACATGTATCTGTGACTCACAGGCAATAAGTAAGTTTAATTTCACTGTTCCTGTTGCTCCAGTAACGTTAATTTCCTGGCTCTCTATTGATACATTTTAAGAAAAATAATAGCCCCGTGCTACTATATCACCAGGTTGCTTTGAATTATGCCTTACTTATGCATATACAGGTTAGCATGAAACAGAATGTTCTGTTGATCATGAATAGCCATAATGAACTTCAGTCTCACTGCAACTAGTGAACCATCCATCAAAACTGCTTTTGGCATTTGTGCATTTTTAAAAGCTAATTGACCAGCTTTTTATATAGATTGAAGTAACTCGGGATAACATTCCTCAACGTACCAGGTTTCTGAACAGGTTTTTTTCACAGATAATACTAGGCCAACCTTATTTTAAATGTTTTCTCAAATATGTACCAGGGCACCACTAAGGAGAAGGAAATTGCCAGATGTCCCTCTGATTTTAAAAGATGTTCCCAGATACCCATATGCAGACACGTCTGTACTTTGTGGAATGAAGCTCAATATAATCCAACTAAATATATATATATATATACTGTATCTAATGACTTAAAAGGCATTCTGGGTCTTCCCCACACCCAAACTATATTCTGGGTTAGGGCCATTGTCTCTAGTTTAAAATCTTTAAAAACTCTGAGGCTATGTCTAGACTGCAGGCTTCTTTCAGAAGAAACTTTTCCGGAAGAAATCTTCTGAAAAATCTTCTTCCGAAAGACAGCGTCCACACTGCCAAAGCACATCAAAAAAGCGATCTGCTTTTTTGAAAGATAGTGTCCAATCAATGTGGATGCTATCTCGCATTTAAGCTGTGATTACTATGGACGGACTGGCCACCAGGACACCTGTGCTTTTTCCTCTTTCCTCTTCTTGCGAAAGAACTCCCTCTTCCACGTCCACACACACCTTTTTCTGAAAAAGATCTTTCGGAAAAAGGTTTCTTCCTTGTAGAAAGAGGTTCACTAATGTTGGAAAAACCCCTCTGTTCCTTCAATTTTTTTCTCCCGAAAGAACATGATTGCAGTGTGGACGTAAGTGAAGTTTTTTGGAAAAAACAGCCATTTTTCCGAAAAAACTCTGTAGTGTAGACATAACCTAAGTGTCTCTCTGGCCTTTCCCCTAATTGGGTAGCGTTTTGCTATGGAAGGAAAGACTGAGGTGTTCCATTAATGGCATTGATTGTGTTACTGCATTTGCTTCTGAGGGGTAATTATATGACATTTGATCATTTTGCAAGCAGGCAGATCTGTGCAGAGCACAAATCCCAGAGAATAGGGGGTGTTGGAAGAAATTCTACTTTCTTAGATGGTGGGAGAGGTCTGTTAGTAGCATCTCATTTGATCTTTCCCTTCCTCCTCCTCCCAGTTTTCTGTTTAATGATGTGTATGTATATGACAATTGTATCCAGTACCCGTGGTTCTTTGGAAGGCATCATGCTTTACTTTGCTGTTACCTTTCTTGCTCCTCCACCTTTTTTTAAGGAGGCTTTTAGCTTAGTTTGATAAATGTTTCCACCAAAAGTGATTTATAACCTTCCCTTCCTCTTAACAGAGAAATGGAATATTTTGGAAGCAGTAGTGGTTGAAGAGCTGCTGAGCAACAGCATGCAAGAGCTGTTTTTCAGCTAGCAAATCTCTCTCAGTAAAGGGCTGGACTTTCTCACCCCTTCCTTATTAACCTGTTGGAGAGTAGATTGTCAGTGTGTCTGATTCAACACAATCAAATTTGAAACACACATCCTTCCAGGAAGGAAAAGGAACCTTGGTGGTTTATGTGAAGGCCACTTTGATCCAGAGAAATTAGGGAAGCTGAGAAACTAACTCAAATTGAGGAAAGGGAAATAAGTGCTGGCAGAGAGATTCCGAAATAGGGATGCTAAAATGCATATAACTAAGTAACTGAAATTTTAAGCAGTTACACGAGGGGTGGCATTCAGCTCCCTGGGAGTAAGTGTGCACAGGAAGTGGCTTTTAAGTGTGTTAAATGTTTCTGAATGGGGCAAAGTCAGTTGCTTCCTCTTAGTTCTCATTAGGACTGTAAAGCTACGTATATACCGCGGAACTAAGTATCCCAAAATAGCTATTTGATGTCTTTGAAAAAGCCCATTATTTCGAAATATAATGAGTTCGCTATTCTGATGTCCCTGCAAACCTCATTCCATGAGGATTAAAGGACGTTTTGGAATAGCGCTCTATTTTGAAATTAACTTGAAATAAGCTATGCAATTCCTGTAGCTCAAATTGCATAGCTAATTTCGAGATAAGGGTGCAGTGTAGACGCACCCTAAGTGTGACTGAGGCCTGGTCTGTATTTTTAAATGTAAGGTTGACATCACTAAAGTTTGTAAAATCCACATCACTTCCCCCATTCCCCTGACTGACATAACTATGCTGACCTTCCCCCTGGTGCAGATGCAACTATGTTCCTGCTTCTTGTAGACATAGCTACCATAATTCAAGGAGGTGGTGTTTCTGCCCAGAAAAATCTCTTCAGTTTAGGCTTTGCCTGTGCTACAGGGTTATGCCTCTGAGAGTGTGGTGATGTATCTCTGCTGGTATAGTGTCTGTAGCATAGCTGTACTCTGAGTGTGCAGACTTTCAATTGTGCTGAAACCACTATAGTGGTTGTACTCTCCTCAGCTTTGTCTCTGGGGGAATTGTTTGCTTTAGAGTATGAGGGGTAGTTTTATCCCTATACGTTTGTTTGCTCCCCTAGGCTTTCCATATGTCTGTCTGCTGCACTTTTTGCAACCTCCTCCAACTTTGTAGGATATAATATAATCTCATATCATGTTCATTACAGTGATACAGCTTCTTTCTCTTCCCCTTGAAATTTTCTGAAACGAAACTCCTTGTATCTAACTCACTCAAAGTGCAGTACCCCAGCACAGTAGAGAAGTTGTCTTTTTGCTGAAATCAGTTTCCCACCCTTTCTCCTGCTTCTCAGATACCCATCCTTAGGTTATGGCGCGCTCCAGTCCCATCCCCATCACCCTCTGTACGTCATACCCCTGCAGGTTGTGTTTCATGGAGCACAGGTATTCATGATAAACCTTATGTGTTTCAGTAGAGCATTTAGTACTTCTGTTCTGAAGCTTCATGTGCATTTCTGCCCTCTAGAGCATTGACACAAAATTGTTTCACAATATCTGTCAGGTTCTTTGGTGTAATCCACAAACTATATATGAGGATTCCTTCCTTGATCACTGAAGTGCAGCTATCTGAACATGATATAGTTTGGCAGAACAGGGTAGATCAAGGAGAATACTAAATCTATTTAAAACCGCGCAAGGATGAGATGAGATGTTTGGGGCAGAACACAATTTGAGGATCTGCACACAAGGCCTGATATTGCTACTAGGGCTGTCAAGAGATTAAAAAATGTAATTGTGTGATTAATTGCATGCGCCTCCCCTTTGAAACGCTGCGGCGGCATTTCAATGGGACAGTGCTGCATGGAGCCTGGGATCATCTGGAGTCTCCAGATGACCATGGGCTTCGTGCAGCGCTGCCCCTTGGAAGCACCGCAGCAGCATTTCTAAGGGGTAGCGCATTAGGCACCTGGGATCAGCTGGGGAGTCCAGCTGATCCCTGGCTCCACTGTTACAAAGCCCCTTTGAAGCGCCAGAGCAAGGCATTGCAAAGACTCTTTGAGGTGCTGCTCTGGCGCTTCAAAAGGGCTTTGCAACAGCGGAGCCGGGGATCATCTGGGGACTCCATCTGATCCTTAGCTCTGCTTGTGCTGCCCCTTTGAAGCACCAGAGCAGCACCTCAAAGGGGCAGCGCAGCATTAACGCCTGTGATTAACACGTTAAAATTAACGCATTAATCCTGTCCTGCGTTAATCGCAGGCATTAACGCAGGTCAATTGACAGCCCTAATTGCTACTCAGGTTTCAAGGGAGCCTTCATGACCCCCATGATTAGACCTGTTTTAAAACCAAATGATGCTGGATAAGTAATGAGGGAGGTATATTGACTATATCATCACTAGCTGCAGCATCTAAGTGGTTCTTGTTACTGTATCATAGGATTGATCCAGTTGCTTACTTAGCTGGTGAGTGGTGATTTCATCCCAATCATGCTATGGCTACAGGCTAGAACTCATTCACTCTACTTGAGGAACTGATCTTCCAGTGTTCCAGTAGGGAAGTTGTACTGATTTGAAGGTCTTCAGTTAAAGCTCATAAAATGAACACTATCACTTAGTGGCACACTATAGCACAACATTATACTTAAAAAGTGAACCCTAGCTTGCATTTGACTGAGCTACATATCTTCTTCATAGCTTTCTGAGTCTGCTAAGGAAACATGGATACATTTCAGAACTGTGGATCCTTCCTTGCATTCCTCGCATGCCAGCCAAACCAATTAAAATGAGGCCCCAGTTCTGCACGGTACTCTGGGGTTGCAAGTAAGGTGATGCACCTGATTTCTTGTATAGGACAAGGCTCAGTCCCCACTTGCTTTGGGATCTCACAAGAGACCCTGTTGCAGGGAGAGGCAAGTGCAACCCATTCAAAAAAGCGCTGATTCTATGTTTTGTCTTTCTGTCCTCAGGGCCCAGTCATTTATGCGCAATTAGATCACTCCGGCGGGCGACACAGCGACAAGATTAACAAGTCAGAGTCTGTTGTTTATGCTGACATTCGGAAGAACTGAGGAAATTCCACCGTATCCAAAGCAAAACAGAAATTCAAACTGGAATGGCTTGAATCAAATGTGACCCAGAGAACTCACATGTGGCCTTTGATGCCTAGGCTAGGACCAATGCATGTGAATACAGAGAGATATATATGTGTTGTGTGTAAATAGTCTATTTAATCGTACAAAAGTGATTCCAGTGTTGCATGTTGAGATGCAGTAAGAAATCTGCTTATAAATGGCCAATATTCTTCTTTTGTATCTAGGATAAGAGGAGAAAAAGTGAAAATTCATAACATGGCAATTTTTAAATATATTTTATCTCAATCATTAATGGGGAAACTGGAAGGTGCTAGCGGATTCTAGATTTACTGGCTCCTTTCTCACAGGGTTTTTCTTTCTTGAAGGGATGGATATGAGGAAGGTAGTTTCCACAGGATATTTCCTCTTCACCAGGCTATACATATTTTCCTTAGAAAAACTGTCCTCATCTGAATGGGAGAAGGAAGAATTAAGCTACAAAGGGTCTGGTAAAAATTAGCTATTTGAAATGTCTACCCTTCACCCCTTTAAATGTGTGCAAACTTTTAGATTTATATAACAGTGACATTGCTCATAGATTAATAGATGTTATGGCTAGAAGGGACCATTATTAGCTAATCTAGTCCGACCTCCTGTATATTGCAGGCCATAGAATTTCATATAATTACTCCTTTATTGAGCCCATGTATTATTAGAGCTTAAAGCCAGTCCCTTAGAACACAGGGACTGTGTTGTTTCAGTGGGGTTTGTGTAGTGAAAATAAAACCCAACCTTTCATAAGCAAGTGAAGGGGGATATCTAAGAAACTTCATATTTGGGTAACTTGCTTCAATTAGATCCTGACGTACCCTTCTCTGGGACAACCTGCTTCCAGTGAAACCTGCTGGATTGTTTTGTCCACTTGTAGTAGGAAGCAGGGGCTCTTCTGGAGAGAGATGACATTGCACTTTGTGGAAAAGGAAGAGTGATTAAAACTTTACTTGCAATAATCTGCCTATACCGTCTTTCCCTGAAGCTAGTTTAGAGTAAGGGGGAGAAGTGTGATGAATGGAACCTGCTGCTATAAGAGGACAGGGCTATCCTTGGTTCCACTGTCACTGACTCTTACTAATGTCCCATCCCCTGTGATCTGCTAGAACAAGAATAATTAAATAATGCATAGAGTACACAGCCCTACCTATATTCCTGACACTGAGGCTAACTTGCTCATTTGGGAATCTCCCCCGTGACCTGTTTAGTCTAGTTGAAGGCATGTGAGCTAGACCCACGCTGGAGAGATTAATGTCAAGGTTTCTTGGATCCTCTTTGTTCTTCACTTGTATTTTTATGAATACTTGCTTATATTTCCAAAGGCTCATTGAGTCCTTCTGGAAGGAAACAAGCTGCCACTTGTGTGCAGTGATCTGCGGGCATCATGACCTGAAGATCTTGTCTGAGCCTGGCTAGGGACATGGAGCTTTTGCATTTATGGGAACATAACCAACACTCCATGGCTGATATAAACAGCTTCAGATGTTGTTGTCTAAAGCTGGAGCCAGAAATACTTGATGCAGTATGGGACTGAAACTATTGTGAATGTCCTTTCCTTTGATTTGTCTTAACTTTGAAGCTTGTTCATCAGGAACAGTAACTTGTGTTAATGGAAGTGGAATGAGTTGACTTCAGGTTTTACTCAGCTCAGAGGAATTTGTGATTGCTTTGCAGCTAATGAGATCAGATCTGGGACTTGATCAGTTTTAACCCTATTTTAGCCAATGGAGCATGCAGATTTTCCTCTTTATTCCCTGCTACAAAACTGGTCTCTGCCAGTTAAAAAGAAGTGCAAACCTTAAAGGGCTTTTAAAATTCCTCCAGATTTGCTGCCCTTGTCCAGGGCTGGCACTGCTGAAGTATGTGCTAGGTCGCTACTTGTGATGAATGCTTTGTGCTAAGTAGGAGAAGGCAGGCTTGTAGCACCGAAGAAGGGTAATCTGATGTCCCTTTGTTTGTGGTAAAACAGGTGTAAAAACTGAAATGAGGATGTAAAACAGTTAATGTGTGTGACTAGGTTTGGAAGGATTTGATTTTTTTTCTAATTGGTAAATGTCAGTAAATGTTGATTTCACTGTGCATGCACAAACTGACACAAAGTATATGTGAAATTTAGATGGAGACAAAATAAGAAAAATGCTGCTTGAGAGCATATTAGTTTGACTTAAGGCTATTAATTTGTATATTTGGACATGTGGTGTTGACAATATGTATGCTAATGGTTATATTGCTTTAACTCTTTTAAAATCTCAACATCTATTGTCAGTAAATAATTCTCATCCCTCAGTTTCCCACAGCTGTGAAAGTTTAAACAGAAAAATACTCGAAATCCACAATTTTCCACAACTATGAAATTTAAATCGAAAAGATACATAAAAATAAGCATTGATATTGTCCATCAAAATTACAAAGAATAAAAAATAGAATCCTGCCAAGCTTGTATACAATTGCTGCAGCTCAAAACCTCCATCTCCCTTCCCATGAAAAGAAGCATAAATTGAGGACTGGTTTACACTGAAAATTTACCTTTACATAGGTCAGTCTCATGAGGTGTGAGAAATCTACTGCCCAGATAGTTGTAGCTACTGACATAACCCTCAGTGTAGACCTCATTCTTCCATCAACTTAGCTACCACCTCTCTGCGTGGGTGGATTACCTATGCCGATAGGCAATCCGCTCTCTGCAGGTAGTGGTTTATGCTGAAGCGCTATAGCAGCAGAGATGCATCTGTGCTGCTGTAGAGATTAAAGTGTAGACATAGCCTGAATGACATTATAGTGAAGTCTCAGACTATGATCTGTTCATATTAACCAATTTTTGAAGCTATGAAAAGGAATGAATTGCCTGCATGCTTCGTTCCACAACCCCTTTCTGTACTGCAGTCAGTTACTCAGGGCTTGTCTACACCAGTGTTTCTCAATCAGTGGTACGAGTACCCTTAGGGATACTCGACAGAAGTCTGGGGGGTACATCAACACAACTGAAATTTGGAGAAAACTGAATTTTTGTTTTAAGTTTCACAGCATTTTATTATTTTTGTACTTTTTACACCCACAAATTTCATCACCCGTCTGGCTATGATTAAGTTGTTTAAACAAATGTGTTGCAATGGTAAAAAAAAAAATGTTGTGTGTCTGAAAACAGTAGGTACTGGGAGTACTTACAGTTTTTTAAAGTGGTACTTTATAAAAAAAAGATTGAGACACACTGGTCTACGCAATGAGACTATACCAGCATAATTACAACAGCAGAGCTATGCCAGCATGACAGTATAGTGGAGTCAGTCTAAGCTGAGGGAAGGGGTTCTGGTGGTATAGAAAAACCACCTTCCTGAATGCTGAAAGCATTGCTTTGTCAATGTAGCTGTATCTATAGTGGGGGGAGGAGGTTAGGTCAATGTAGCTTTGTGGGTTGGGGTGTGACTCCACTACATCCCTAACTGATGTAGCTGTGTTGACCTAACTTTTAAGCCCTGTTCTGCACTTCAAACTGAGATCAACCTAACTGCATTGATTAGAGGGGTAAAAAATTCACTCCCTAAATGCTGTAGTTAAGCTGACTTAACCCCAGGTGTAGATGCAGTTTTGTTGTAGGAACAATTCTTCCAGTAGCTGAACTGCTGCCGCTCAAGGAAGTGGATTACTTGCACGGACAGAAAAACCTTTCCTGTCACTGTAGGAAGCACCTCTACAGTAAGGCACTGGAGCTGTGCTGCTGTAGCATCCATACTGTAGATGTGCCCCAAGTGTAGATCCAGCCTAACTCAGTTGTGCTGTCCCAAGAGGCGCCTCCATTATAACAAGCTGAGGTAGGCTCTGTGGGAATTGCATTGTACCTATGATGGCAAATGCTTTTTAAATCTTGTCTTTACCTCATAGCACAGGAACTCGTCAGTGCCACGTACAATTTTCTACTTTTCAGGAGAAGGAGTTCTCCTGACTCTGTCTGCACCGAGTACAAGGTCAGTTATAGATACCCTTTGTGGTTATCTCCTTGACTCAGTCTGCTACAGGAACTGAAACCTTTTTTTACTTGGATGGTATCACTTCTGTTTTGCTTGTCTTTCCCCTCAGAAAACATGCTGCTGGAACTAAAAAGATGGAAAAGCAGCAAAATTCTGTTTCATCAACTGAGACCTTTCAACCCTTAGTTGATTGCTAGCAAATGAGCATATAGGTGGAGCATCCATAGGACTGCTGTTGCTACTTGCAAATGAATTGATGGTTGTAGTCATCTCAACACTCGTTTCCATACTTACGTCAATGTTGGACTGCAGTTCTACAGGGCAGCTTATCCAGGGTTAAGGGGTAGGATAAAGATATTTTAAATGGTGCTTGGAGGAGATGTTACATTGAAAGCCTTTCCACAGTAGCAGTTGTTCCTGTTCGTGCATAAGGCCCAGTCTGTACCTGTATTGCTCTGTGTTTTGTAGAGTTCTACTGACATTTCAGTTTATGCTTAGAGAAACTGGAATTAGTTGTTTGGGGGTAACCAGCTGCCTTGTAACTTGTGCACTGTGTGTGTGTGAGAGAGTGAGTGAGTGTGTGCACGACACTTAAATAGTTTCTCTAGAGGGCGCACTGTTGGTGTGGTGTGGTGTGACGAGGGACCATATGATCTGTAACATAAATGCCCTGGAACCTGTTTTAAACCTTGCTTGGCGTTTACATTATTCTTCTATCAGTCTAGGACATTTAAAATCAAGATTTTTCTTTTGTGTATACGGAGGGGTGAGATTGGAGTGTTTTTTCCCTCTTGATTGCACCAGATCTCTGATCAGATATCTGGCGAAGTATCTGACTTTGCTGAGTTGTAGTCATTTTCCCGTTATACCAGAATCTAGATTTTGGCACATCGTATGTTAAAGGTCACCAGACTACATAGAATTTTAGAAATGTAGATCTGAAAGTACCTCAACAATTCATTAAGTCCTGTCCTCTGGTCTGAGGCAGGACCAAGTAATGGAGATCCCTAAATCATAAACTACTTTGCTCAGACTTTATTCCATTATGTATGTATGTGTGTGTTTTTTTTTTTTTAAAGATCTCCCTCCTCGTTCTTCTCAGACATAAACAACCCCTTTTATTGTAAGGTATTTCTGCACTTTCTAGAACTGGAATTTAAGTTGAATGAAGTTTCCTGCCTTCTGGGGTGAATATTCTGTGTGGTCTGGTCTCCTTCCCTCAACAGCAGCTGCAACATGGTGTATTAAAGACACTTCGACATGGAGACAGGAACTTTTGGTTCTTATTCCTGCAGACCTCTAACTTGGAAAGTATCTTCCAAAACAGGGAAGGAAAGCCACCTCCCCACTAAAAGGATAGAGCACCAGTATCCTGACTAGCTTTGGGGGTGGAGGAAGCAGGAAAACACCTATAAAATGGGTGTATAATTGTGGGAGGGAGCCAGGTGTATGCTGCTTGGCCTCACTATATAAAGTTAAGGCCATGGAGAGCTGGTCATAGCAACTGCGCTTTGTGCTTTTTTGGACAGATTCTCTTGATTTGGATACTAAAATCATACTGTTTAATTTTTCTTGACTGATTTTAATGTTTTCTATTGTAATCTTGTGACTATTTTAATACACTCTTTTCCATTACTGGTCTTTTGTGGTCTTTTGCACAAGTCTTATCTTGTTATGGGGGAGACTTGAATACACAAGCACCTTGCACCTTAGAGACAACACAAAGATGACCTTTTCATTCATCTGATAGAAGCTACCAGTATTAGAACACTGCATGGTTGGATAACCTTTTACCAGGGATCTCAGTGCGTTTTACCAATATTGAGCTGCACAGTTCCCCTGTAAAGCAGGTAAGTGGTGTTATTGATCTGAAGGACTTGCAGGGAAGAGTGAAGAGGTTTGCCCAAAGCTACTCTGTAGGTCAGTAGTAGTGTTGGGAATAAGCTCAGAAGATGTGCCTTCCAGTGTCTTGTCACAAGCCTGCCACCTTGTGAAGCTGCCTTTATAGAATGCTGTTATCAGTCTTCAAAAGTCTCTAGACAAATCCTGTTAGATAAAGGCATCCTTTCTGGAAGAGAGAATGATCTCCCTACCCTGCTACAGAACAAATAATTGTTGCACTTGGCAAAACAGACCCATTCATCTGCTTAAGCGTCTGACCAGAGATATATTAGTCAGAGATGGTGACTTCCTGTCATATCCTTAGGCGACCATATTGAATGAAATGTCTTTTGAATTCCATTTTATTCAATAAAGGGTTTATGCTGTGGTGAACTGGGACTGTATGTAATCTCTCAAGGTGCAAGATGACCGCTGTGAGACCTGGGTGTTTAAAGGATTGAACAATGCCAGATAAAAATGGAGTTTTGGAACAGTGTTAAGTGCTTTTCCTAGGAAGTATAACAGGGGAGGTAAATACAAATTCCCCATCTTTGGTTATGCAAAACCTTTTGAAACTGCTCTGAAGAGTAGGCCATTTTCTGCTGATCATCTGTTACATGAGGACATGATCAAATCCTAAGCTGTATAAAGAAAATATAACAACTAGGAATAGCTTTAGTTCTGAATCAGAGATGGTTATGAAATTCTAACAACAGGGAAAACCCAGTTAAGGTTTTTGAAATACTGATACCTACTAGAGCCTGAGGTTAGAGTTGGTGTAATCTCTGGTAAACTTATTAGCATGTATGTAGTTTCTTTTGCTTTTAATATGCTTTCTCTGTTCTCTTAAGAACAAATATGAATGCTTAGAAAGAGCTGTGTTGTAACTTGTAATTGCTGGCCATACATTTCTTAGAACCTCTGGAGAGAAAGCAAAGCATGGATACTGGCCTTTTAAGCAGTCTGGCTTTCTGGGGATATCTGTGTAAACCAGGAACTACACAGACTGAAAAAAATTAGTTAGGAGGGGGAAAGATGCAGGTATATATTCAAGAAAGGTAAAAGCTGAGGACCTGGGAGCCTAGTGTGAATGCCATTAAGAGACCATTAAGAGGGACTACAGGTGCTCTGAACTGTGACAATATTAAAGCACCTTCTGCCTTTAAGATCTATGAAAATCAGGCATGTGCCTGCTCTCCACTAGTGACTGTCCCTTGTGTGCATGTAGCTGCAGTCCAAACCCTTGGTATCTACCGGAAGTGGCTAGTCTGTCCTGCTGCCATGGCTACACTGCAGTGTTTTTAATGCACTAGCTTGACTGGTTAGTATGGATATGTCTAGCTGAGCTGGAAATTTACACCTCCAGCACCAGTGTGGACATACCATTAGAGGCAGACTAATATTGAAGCTGTTAGCTGTGGCCCTGTTCTAGCCTAAGCTACAGTGTGACCAGTGAAAGGTACATCTATGCTGGGGGTGTAATTTCCAGTTTTGGTAGATATACCCATCCTGGCTTTGACAGAGCAAGTGAGCTAGGTCAGAATAACTATTGTGGTGCAGCTACAGCAGCTGACACTCTACGCTAGGCTCCAGCAGCAGCTGAACTTCCTCTTCCTTCCTCTGGGTTGGACTGAGGCTTTTGTCTACGCTGGGCTTTCATCATTACATCTTTCATTGTTCGGGGTGTGAAAAAACACCAATGACAAAAGCGTTAGTGATGAAAAGTGTTGGTGTGGCCAGAGCTTCAGCCACACTCCCAACAACAAAGCTACAACCCCCCCCCGCCCCCCACCAGTTGGAGGTGGTCTCATTTTGTTGCTGGGAGCGCTCTCTCTTGGTGAGAGTGGCCACATAGTGAATATTACATCGGCATGGATGGAGTGGCACGCCATTATAAGAGGCACAACAAAAACATAGTCTTGAGTTTGCTGCCTTCCCGGTATGTGTATGTGAACAAGAAAGAACAGTGTGTCCCCCTTCTGGCAGCAGGGGTAAAAGCAGCCTCTCCTCCCTCCAGCCAGGAGGGGGACAGAGAAAGCGGCACTGACTAGGGATGTTAAATATCAGTTAATTGAATAGTCGATTAACCTCATGAATTCTTATCGGTTACTTGACTAGTTGATAGTCCCCAGGGTGGGCCCGGCAGCCAGTGTGCTTCCAGCCCCACTCTTGAGGAGCTCCCTGGCACTCTGTGCTGCTGCCTTTGTGTCAGAGGCAGCAGCAGGGGGTGCCAGGTGGGAGCTGGTCCTCAAAGGGAGGCAGTTGAAAAACCAGCTCCCCTCGTGGACTGGCTGCCTGTCGCCCTGTGCTGTTACCTCTGATATAGAGGCAGCAGCGCAGAGTGGCAGCAGCCCCTTTCTGGGTGGGGTCTGAGCTCCCAGACCTGGCACAAGCCAGAATGGAGCCTGGCTGCCTGGCTCCTAATACACTTTTAAATGCAGAGCTGCTGCAGGGGTAGGTCCCAGACCTGGCATGAGCTGGGACTGAGCCAGGCTGCTGGCCAGCCTGCTAAAAGATTTACTGGCTGGGGGAAGGAAAATGCGTGTAGTCTATAGTATTAACCGATAAGTTTTTACCTATTGGTTAATCGACTACACTGTTACATCCCTAGCACTGACCTCAGTGCAGATCCTGTTCTCATAGCTTCAGTTGCCTTGGGCTGGCAGCCTCAGCATTTTCACCTCCTAGTTGTAAGTGGCTGCCCTGTGCATGGGCATGGGCAGACCAGAAACTTGTTTTCTAGCCTAGGAATGATTCTTTATTTGGTACTCTATCTTGGACAGTGCTTCAACACACAGCCTGCTGCCACGCCTCTGAGTTCCAAAGTATAATTGGACATTTTTCTACTACTGTAGATAGAGCTTACTAATAATTTTGAAAATCTGTTTAGATCTGTAGTATCCAACCTGTGGCCTGTGAAGTTCACTTGAGAAACATAATACTTGATTCCAAATGAACAATGAGGAGTTTCCTGAGCTGTGTCTTTGATTCAATATGTCCTTTTAAAAAAAATCAGGTGTAGAACACATCATCACCCACTTCTGTTTTTTCCTTTTTGCTGGCCACCAGCATGACAGTTGTTGTGCAAGTTCAGCAGAGCAGGAGTAGAAAGTTGCTCCATTTCCTGCTTTTCTGCTAGGTTGAAGGAGCCCCAGGCTGAACAGGTCAGAAGCCTATCACGCTGTCTTTACTCTTTGACTCTTTTGAAATACTTGGCCTTCAGGTTGAAACTGTTGGTCGGCTGGTTTTAGAGAGTCTGGGGCAAGCATAAAGAGTGGAGTGGGAAAGTAGAGAAAAGGTTATGGAGGGAGAAAGATAGAAAATGAGATGGGAAGAAGAATAAAGAAAATTATGCAGAAGGAAATGAAATGCAGGAGCCATGGCAAGTTTTGTTATTGAAAGCGTGTAGGAAAGATCCTCGGTGATGTTATCTGGTTTTATATTGTGTGTTTCAAAATGATTAAGTAGCGGGAGGGAAACAAATCTTAGTCACTGACATGGTACTGTTATCTCTTCTGTGTCACTTCCCACGTGCATGTATCATTCCCTAGGTAGCATGCTGAAACAGAGTCTTCAGGTTTCTGAAATGTTTTGAACATAAAATCATAGGAATGTAGGGATGATCAGGATCCCAAGAAGTCATCAAGCACTGCCCCCTGGATTGAGGCAGTAAATGTAGACCTTCCCTGACAGATGCTTAAGAACAAGTTGGGCAAAAACTTGTGATGGTGATGCTACACTCTCCCTTGGAATCTTCTTCTAGGCTATGTCTACACTGGCGGCTTCTTGCGCAAGAACATCTTGCGCAAGGGTTCTTGTGCAAGAAGTCTTGAGCAAGAAAACGTCCACACTGCCATGTGCGCGCTGTGCTTTTGCACAAGAGCTCCCATGGCAGTGTGGACGCTCTCTTGTGCAAGAAAGCTCTGATGGCCATTTTAGCCATAGGGCTCTCTTGCGCAAGAAATCCCTGCCGAGCATCCACACTGCCCTCTTGCGCAAGAGCTCCTGCGCAAGAGGGCTTACACCTGATAAAAAAAGAGTGTAACTCTTGCGCCAGGAGCCCTCTCTTATCATGCCGTACTGTAAATTTACTTGCGCAAGAGCGGGTGGGCAGTGTAGACGCTCTGCGGATTCTTGCATAAGAACGGCTATACTTGCGCAATAACCCGCCAGTGTAGACATAGCCCTAGAGTTTAAATAGCCTTTGTAGTTAGTAAAAGCTTTCTAATAGCTAACCAAAATCTTCTGTGCTGCAGAGTAAGCCTGTTACTACTTGTCCTACATTTGGTGAATGTGGAGAACAATTGATCAGTCCTCTTTGTAACAGACCTTTAAAGTATTTGAAAACTAACTAGGTTCCTCCACCACTACCATATTCTTTTTCTCAAGGTTAACCATGTCTTTTTAAAAACCCTTTTCCCTTTCTCCACTGTAACTATGTATGAACTCTCCTGTGGCATATTCTGAATCACTGTTTGGCTAATGCATGTAACCTCAGGATGGGGGAGGTCCCTGAAGGTGAAGACTCTGGTGTACAAGACCCAATACATTTCCAAAGTCAAGGGATGACGTGCTGTAGAAGAGGAGATAAAACGGGATTACATTTTCCTTTCTAGCCATCCGTGCCCCAGCTGCAGTGGGAAGTGTCTGGTGCACAAGAAGGGCTGGAATGGATGGTGAAGCTGCTTTATATCACCAGCTGCCTTAAGAATGCAATACATGAAAAATGTGGGGCTGCTTTAATGATGAATACTACATATGCTATGATTGGCTGACTTTTTATCTAATGCTGGAGTTAATCAAAAAAGGTTGTCAGGGAAAAACCACCAGGAAAGGGAGCAAGGAGCTATTGCTACTACACTATTAATTGCAGTGTTGGTCCAATGAAAACTATTACCTCATCTACCACCTTGACTGAGAAATCATTAAGGGAATTGATCAGAGCCTGTTTCCTGGAGCAGGCTTTGTAGAGGGAATCTAAAGAAGTTAGGTATATCTGCCTAACAGGGATGGATGTGGGGAGCAAGCTCAAGGTATACTACAGATGGACTTACAGCGGTATCATAAATGAATATATTACATTAGCAGCAGCTGGAGTTCAGAAAAATCCTTCCAGGCCAGCACCTTTTGATTCTGGAACTATTACAGAAGAACTCTGGCTATCTTTTGTAATGCGTTCTTTAAAGGCAAATTGACATTCGGAGAAACTATTACTCAGTTTCTTGACTACTACAAAAACTATCCCTCTTTGAAAGAGTAAGCAGGAAGGTGATGTTTGTCATTAGTAACACCTACTATTAGGGCAAGGACATGCTGTTTCTGCTTCTAATGCATTGTTACATGTTCCACAGACTTTGAGAGAAGAGGGCATTGCCTGTGCAATGGTGGAATCCTATTCCACCCATCCCCTGCAAAGAACAAAATCTCACATGGGATTCTCTCTGCCCCATGTTATGACCTTGCTATTTAGTAGCTTCCACTTGCTTGCTCCTTGGGGGTGGATAGAAGCTGTCTTTTCTAAACTACATACCATTATCTACTATGTCTGTCATACAGGGACCAACTTCACTTAAGATATGTTTACAACACAAATAAAAAAAAATTCCCAGCTGGCACAGGCTCCAGAACTGCTTCATTGCTATGCAGATTTCAGACTTGGACCCTGTAGGCACAGAGCCCAGAAGTTTACATAGCAAGGAAACAGCCTGAGTAAGCTGGTGTAGGCCAGCTTTGGGTTTTTTTATGGCATGGTTCTACAACTTTAGTTGATTGTAAACAAATGAGAAAATACTGGGGGGCGGGGGGAGAGAAATGCGGTTACATGTCCTCCTAATTCCTCAAAGCATGTTACAGCTGTCTACGGTGGAATCCCACCTTCCTAATTCTGACATTTTGCAGAATTCAAAAAGTAAAAAGGCCTTCTGAAGGATACGCCCCCTTTAATTCAGTTTGTAGTTCAATGCTCAGGAGCCAGGTTAATTGGAAACTCTGCAGAAGTGGCTAACATGGTTTGTCCTATTACTGTCACAGGCAAAAGCAGATTTATTTAGAAATACAGGTAGGTTTAGAGTATCTATACAAGACACCTATGAAACAGTTTCCCCACATCCAGAGTACAAAAATCCCCTCAAAGTGATTGTATGAACTTAAATTTCCACAACACTGTAATTGCTGCTGTTAAAATGGCTGGCAGGCACCTGCAGGCCTAGGAGTGTAGGAGGAGATACTGCCAGACAACAGAATCTCAGGAGCATGAGGCCATTAGTATTTTTCTGAAGACTCTAGTCAAATAGCTGATTAGTTATTTTCAGTTCAGTATTTTTAGATTATTTTAGGCAGGAACTGAACTACCCCAAAACTTGAGGGCTGTTAGACATGATATTCTAACAATTTCCAGTTTGAGTAATTGCATTAGTCCTTTTGGATATAGCATGTGCTTTCTGCTCTAAATTGTGGAGTGTTGCAGCTAAGAAATCACCTTATTTACCTCCACAGTAAGCTGTATTACCTGAACTTATGCCTTTAACTTGAGAAATTCAATCAGCCCCCCTAGAGTGATCTAAATCAATGACTCAGGGACAACACTCATCTATGGGGGGTATACGCTTGCAAGAATGATCATGACACCTAGCCATAATGCCAAGACATTTTACAAGTCAGAATATACTCTCATAAAGGCAATGTATGGCTTTGCTTTGGTCTGCTAAAAGGCAAGCAATGCTATCTTCTCTTAAAGGGGCTAGAGTATTTCACCTTCATCACTTGAACCTCTTCATCTTTCCAGATGGTTATCTAGTTCTCCCTTAAACTACAGTGAATTTAAAAAGCATGGAATTTAAGAGGACACTCCCTCGCACAGAAGGGTCTCTTATAAAAGAGATGCATTTGAGGGGTGGGGTAGAGAATATCTTGGGCCAGCACTCTTACTATGGAATTGCTACATTTCAGGAGCTGTAAAGCAGTAGTTTTCAACATGAGGGCCACAGCCTGTGTAAGTTTTCCAAAGAGTGTGCATCTCCAATGGAAGTTTAGGGGTCTGCACATTTTAGCCCCAATCGGTCATGTTCTACTCTGAAGCGATCCAGCATTGGCATCAAGGTCTTCTCACTCACCAGGGAAGCAAATATACCCTAATTAACTGAACAATACACAATGGAACACAATTCTGATAAAGCAAGGAACATCTTAGTATGCGAGTCAACTTTAGGGATTTATCAGTTGAAATCTAAATATCCATGTACAAGAGATTTCATAGGCCTGAAGCCACTCAAGAGACCAGGTACAGCATAGGTATAGGCAAACTTCTCCATATGCTGCCTCATGTCAGTCCTCATGTTGACAGGACCCCTTTCAGAGAGCCAGGGTAGTCTAGAGTCCATGATCCATCTGTTCCTGTTGAGGCTGCTAACATGTCATTTAATACAGAGTGGTGATAATTTGACACGGACATTTCCCCAGCCTTAAAATGTCAGAACCTTTTTTAATTTATTTTTTATTATCGAATGAATCATTTTTACCTAATAACTTTACTCACTGGTCCAGGGCTAGATTTAGACTGCTAAATAAAGAGGTTCTACATCTGTCCGCTGAGGCCTGCAAGAATTCCAGTTTCTCTAGAAAGGCAAATACACTTAGATATCTCTGGATCAAAATGCACCTAACATTATAAAATGATTACACCAGCTAAGATTTAAAAGGTTATTGTATTTAAATGTAGACACACTGCACATTATCTAGATCTGTAGAAAGACGTTCTCCAGATGGTTAGAAAAATTAGCACATCCTTCTCGACCTGAGAAGATTAAAACCAGTCAAGCTAGGTCCCACTGGAAGTTTATGTGCACAGCTGGATTTGACTAGTAGGCTTAAGGTTCCTTTTGCTGCAGATGTTCTTGTTCCTTGGCTTTTAGCTCTTGATTATACCTATGGACAGAACATAAGCAAATTCAGCATACTGCAAACTGAAGATATGAATTTGCAAATACATTCCTAGTAGCAACAATAGAATGCATTCACACTATTTTGGGAGACATTCGAGCAGTAACAGGAAGTCTTTATTAAATAAAATGGACAGAGGTTAAGCTCAGATCAAATATGATTTACACGTGGAAACTTGTGTTATACTTTTGATTACAAGTAAAAGCTCCCAAGTAGCTGAACAAGACAATTACCGCAGAATTCAAAGTGAAATAGATGACAGCTTGTGGACTAACTCTAGTTCATTCTGCCAAGTAGCCATTTAGAGTCAAGTTCTCTCTCAATGAAATAGAGCTCAAGTGCAACTTCTCTTCCCAGGGGCTTTTTTTTGCTGTCTATGTTCATGAAGGAACTGATAGGAAAATTCAAGGGACAGCAGTTGGAAGTCCACCAAAATGCATGACTGCTAGAAGGAGGAGGGGGTGGCAGGAAGTGTTTAGATCTCTGGCAATAAGGGTGCCCTAAAGGGCAAGTGTACCCTATACAGCTTGAAGAGCCTGTTTTAGGCTTAGACGATGAGACTAAGGATTAAGAATGCTGTAGAGACATCTCTAGAGAAATTCTATTTGCTTCTGAAAAATTAGGTGGCAGGTGACTTAATTAAACTTAAGTTACAGCATCCCTTTAAAAGCTCTGTTATAGTTTTTCTAGTTACGTTAGATGTTTACAACCTTAACTCCATTTGTGTGGTCACATTGTTCCCTGGGGTGTGCAAAATTAAAAATTACTACAGAACTCTCATACAATTGTTTAAGCCTGACTGCATTTACCTAGGTCTGTCTGTGTTTAGAGAGTGCTGGTGAATACTAGAAATTCAGAAGCCACCCAAATTGAGTGGTCATAGTGAAGAGTCTAATTAGTATGTACATACCGCCATATACGAAAGAGCTGGGAACCACCGGCACACCCAACAAAGAAATTGACAGTAAATAGACCCCAGTTTTTAGGAATAATAACTAGGGAATATCTTGACCAAATAAGGCCTGTTGAATAAAAAAAAAGCAAAGATTAGCATTCAGTAAAATACTTAAAATATGCATCTAATTACGTTAAAAATCACTTGAGAAATGCTAATCAGACACCAAAAGGCACTCAAACTATTATAGTACATAGACCATGTCCTCATAGGGAACCTCACATGTCATTAGTGCAATAGTACCTCACAGCAAGCTGGACCTTAATTCTGCAGGAAGGTTCCAGACTGGAGGGCACTTTGGAGCAGCAAGCTAGAAAAATCTGCAACAGCTTCAATTAAATTAAAAAATTAAAGTCAAATGTGAAAGTCATTGCAAATGTCTCTGCGCTATGTTTTGTTACTACGTTGTTTTTACATAGTCACTAACATTTCAGTTTTAAAGCATGCAATTTTTTATTGACAACTTATGACTAATGGAAGTTGTGAATAGGCAGGAAAAGAGGAGTTCTGACCCATCAGAAGGTATGGGTGACAGTTTAGGATATGAATCAGAAAGCTGATACAATAGAGTGATCAGGAGTGGAATAACTACTAATGCTGTTATTAAATGTTGACCTATTAGGATGAATGTAGTTTATACTTGTAAACTATTATTTCCAGATGGATGCATTTGTTTTACAAGATAAACTTGCAAATGCAACATGAACAAAAAAAAGCCACTCAAACTTAAGCGTCTACATGTGAAGCTATGCTAGTACAACTGTAGTACTTTAAGTTCATATATGACTTTTAGTGTAGCATCTCATATTGATAAGTCCTTCCACTATTTAGAAAGTGACATTTTGAGTTCTGAAATAACTCGGGCAAGAATTGAATTTTGTGGTGAACCCCATGACCATAAAATAGCTACAGCGCTCTGTATTATAAATGGGTCATCAGAAAATACCTAGGTTTATCCTAAAAAGAGGAATCTTTTGATAAGGCTGCAGTTAAGAATTTAGGCACATTATAGTAAACTGAACTTTTGAAACAGATTAATGTATAAATGAGAATTAATTCTGTGAAGAAGGTTAAGAAAAGATTACAAATGAGTGAGGAGGGTTTTTTTTTTGAAATACTAAGAATTCTGGTCAGAGGTGTACAAACAGAATGTATTCACCTGTTGCCGTTAACACTGCAGACTGTGCCGTGCTGAGTTTTTCTGCTGGTCTGGTCATATCAGCCATTCCTGCACATACCAAACCCTGTAAAGGAGACACCACCAACTATAGTAAACTAAGTCATTATTTCACTTACTTATCACCAATACCACACAAATTGCATATGTATCTAGAAAACCCATTGTAGTTTGATGTACAAGCATATGCAAGTGTTATTTCCCAACTCCAAATGCTTATGGTTCCCAAGGACAATACATGTGGCATTCCTTCCCCTCACTGTCAAGTGGAGATCAGAGGAATTGTTAGCAAACATGTCCATTCCTCAGTTTTTACTTTTGTGAAGGAGAAACAAAGAAAAGGAGGCAGCAATGCCATGCGAGTATTGGTTTTTATAATTCAGAAGATGCAGGGATGCCCAGATTCCATCCTTTACAAATGGTAGCTACCCTAAACTACTCTTTTGATCAAGTCATTTGAGTTCCTACAAGAGAGTGCCATTTTAACACTTACCTCGAGCTTTAAACTGATTTTAGATTAAAAATCCAGACAGGTCACATCTTCCACACATGTACACAATTTCAACAGCAGATACAGAAAATTTAAAGAAGAGCAATGCAAGTATTCATAGGCATGGAAAGACTTCCACATGAAGTTAAAGTAAAAAGATTAAGAATATTTAAGAGGAGACAGAGGTGTAGAAAAATGAATGGCATAAAGGTTAATTCGGTACTCTTAATTATGTTCTTCTTATACAAAAAACACAGCAACTGCAATTATACTTGTCTAACTTTTTCCATTACTAACCAACTGACCTGTGAAACTCAGTGCCACAAGAATCAGTGATACTAAATGCTTAGTATGATTGAAAGAGAGGCTGAAACATGTAATGAAAGAATATCAGCATTTACAGAATTAAAGTATCAGGGAGTAAACCTGAACTTTGGAGCATAAGCCAGCCAGCCATTCACAAGGCACAGGAAAATAGTTCTCTCCTATAAGCAGGGTATTCCATAGGGTCCACTGTGCAGTTTCATGTGTCAAGTGCTGGACTTTGAGGATACTGGACAAGATGGATGCCAGGTCTGAAATAGTACTGCAAGTCCTGTTTTCCCAATTCAAAAAATGGAGTTATCTTTTGTTATAACATTGCAATAGCACAGTATGGCAGTTTTTGCCCTCCTCTCACAAAATGTAAATATTTAATGTAGGACAGATGGCAGAGTTCTTAGTATGCCATGAACATGGGCCCTATAGTTTGCTTCTCGCCCTATACAGCAGTTTATTTACAAAGGCAGTTACTACCAGTTCACTGATGCCAAGTAGGTTACTAATGAATCTAGGTACCATCAAGGTTTCCACAAAATTCTGGGTTTGATCAGTTCTACTGTCAGCTGCAGAACTACCAAGCATTCAGAAACATAGCATCAAGACCCCAAAAAATCATGAGATTTGTTTAAAAAGCAATATGTTCTCTGTTTTTATTCAGCTTCCGTTTTTTAACTCATCAGAGTTCATGTTTAGGCTTCTCTTGAACTGAGGGCTAGAAACTTTAAGTTTTATAATGATGAAAGCTGAGCATCCTGCAGAATGACATAATTCCCAGCTCCTGGGGTGTAAGATAGGCACACATACCACAGGAGTCAACAATATGTCAACAAACCATTGTAGCTTAGTAGTAGCTAGGGGTGTTAGAAATCAGTTATTCTAATAATCATGTAACCACAAATTTCTTAGCATTACATGGTTAATCAGTGCTTCCCATCAGGGGGCGGGGCTGGCAGCTAGTGTACTCCCAGCCTCCTGGGGAGCCCGCTGTCTCCCTCCCCCCCCCCCCGCTGTTGACTATCAGAAGCAGCCCCTGTGCACAGGGTGCCTGAGCTCCCTGTGGACACACGCTGCTCTGGTACCCAGGCCCCTGGCAGACAGGGACTGCTGCTGCCACCTCTGATACAGAGGCAACAATACAGGGGTGTCAGGCAGCTACCCTGCGTGTTCTTCATTTAAAACTCGGACCAGAGGGCTGGGACTGAGCCAACCTGCTAGTTCGAGATTTAAATGCAGCGCATGCTGGGGAGAGGGGTTTTTGCAGTTATATTAAGCAATCACCTATCGATTAACCGAGTAGGCATTAACATCCCTAGTAGTAGCATCTTTTTTTTCAAATCCAAAGATAAAAATTAGTTTCCATAGGAACTTGTCTAAATAGAAACCTAATTTTTGAAGATGCACTTTAAAAAAAAAAGCAGCAGAATGTGTCACTTGCATGTGTGGCACCAGATGCTTTAAAAGCTTTACAAAAAAGGTAAATGAAATACTAGAAAAAGAATTATTTCAAGAATAGCTATAAGTCATGTCTTCAAGAAAAGTGAGAAACAAACATCAATGGGCCACTTAAAACTATCTAAAAAGAAGATAGACATTAGCCAGTATGCTATTCCATTTTGTCTTTGTGGTATCACTACATCAGTCTTGTTTGGTATCTGACTGTACAGGATGATGAAACCTTAGTATTACTGTCACTACAGACTTCTTTGGCTTGCATAATAGTCTCATGTGTTTTTGAAGCCAGAAGCCTCATATTGTAATCTCAGTGCATCATGTATGTGATTTATGTTATAAAATATGTTATGAGAGCCATGCAGGACTTATCTAGGAGAATATACAGTTTCAACACATCTAGTGAAGATAGATTAATGCAGCAAGCTCCTCACAGCCATACAGGGGAAAAACCATGGTCAGTTTTGTTATAAGAAAGCTACATACATTTCCAATATCAGTTTAAGAGCAGAGTCATAGAGGCACTAGGGATGTAAAATTTCAATTTGGCTAATCAAATAGTCGATGCAATTCAACCAGGGCTGTTGCTACACTTCAAAGGTGAAAGCACTGCGGGGAGCACAGGGCCAGTGGGGTACTCAAGCAGTCCCCTGCTGGCCCCATGCTCCCCTGTGGCATTTCAGAGCGGTAGCCCCTCATGGAGCCCAGGGCCAGCATGGGGTCTGGCCCGAGGCTCCATGTGGCACTTCTGCTTTGAAGCAATCCCACTTCTTCCCCCTGCTTGCTGCCTTTTTCTGATAGAGGCAGGAAGGGGGGGGGGGGGCAACTAGTTGACTAGCCTGTCAATTATCCAATAAGCATTTGCTTATCAGACAGCTGACTAGTTGTTCACATCCCTAGGAGGCACAGGAAGCCAGGTACAGCATTACAGTGCCCAGGCCTACTGCATCTACTAAACTGCTGCTATGCATGAAACAGTTCTACCGAGAAAGGAAAGAAGAAAAAAAACCCACTCCAAACTAAAGCAAAGGACAAGGAAAGGAAAAGTAAACTGACTGTTGGACATAAGATGCTTGAAAGCTGGTAAATATTTTCAAAAGGTACCTCTTTACAAACACTAGTTAGCTCATTTTTGACATAGAGCCAATGCCAACAATAGACTAAAAGGCTGACATGGACATGGTCCAAGAGTGCATTGTAAACCCAGCGTTATAAACCTGTCATGCAGACTCAAACCACTAAATTTCGTAACAGAAGGAAGTTGAACTACACAGGCGTTACCATTTACAGAATGGTAATTAAATTTCACTAGTTACCTATGTAGTGTTTTTTAAAGAGATTATACTACAGTTTGAACTTCTCTAGTCCAGCACATCATCTGTGGTCTGGTTTGATTTTAGTTAGCTGGATGTCCACTTATCATGGGTATGGCCAGTGCTTTTTGTGTTTAAAAAAAAAAAAAAAAAAAAAAAAAAGGTGCCAATGCTCGAAGACCCAGCTGACTGTCGGCCATTTTCATTACAGAGGTGCCAGTACTCTCTGTTCTGTCCAAGTAAGCTCTGACTGGAGGTGCCAGTACTGTGTACTGGGCAGTACCATCACAAAAAAAGCACTGGGTATGGCCAAGTTTCCCACGATCCCATAATGTTTGTTTACAATCACCAGTCCTGGCTCTCACTGTTCTGTGCTGTTATTTAGCTCTAATTTACTCCTAAATGTCCTCTAAGAGCCTAATAAGCAGTGGAAGGGTTGGTAATATTGCTAGACAATATTGATCTCCTCTGGTTTGGTGCTGGTCAGGTCCCAAGGATGCCAGATTAGAGAGATTCAACCTGTATATTTAAACAAAGCTATTGCAGAAATACAAATACATCCTGGCATGAATAAATTGGGAATTTCAAACTCACTGTCCTGTCTTTACTACAATGGTAGTGCTGAGGCATCAGCTATAGCATGTCTGTCTAAAGTGACCTTGCAGTTCTCCCCATTTTAGACGGTCATCTCAAGAAATCAGTCTTAGCAGCTGATTTCCAAGAAAAACACTCATGAATTGTTATGCTATTCCACTGTGGTAGAATGTCTGCTTCAAGAGGAGTTTTGCATTGGGCCTGGCAGTAGTCATTTCACAGCAGAGAACTTATCAGTGAACATCTCTCTCACTGACCTCCAAGAACCAAATTGTTGTCATATGTGTGTTAGAGTGAATGTATTTTCATTCTGACCCTCTCCACATTTTAAAAACATAATCAGGACCTTCACAGCAAGTCCTTTGATGACACAGTCCAAGACCATTCAGGCCAAGAACGAGTCACTTTCCTCCTGGTTGGGCTGAAGATTGTTTTCTGAACTGCGGAAGCATTAATATCAGCAAACTGACTTCTTAGACTTACCCATTTCATAACAGGTGCCCAGAAAAACACTGTTTTGGGACCTATAGGGGAAAGAAAGCAACAATTTGAAATAAGGCATAATAAACTGCACACTCACACATAACTGTAATGGTACCAAAATGTAATTTGTAAAGCATGTGTGTGAATCCCACTTTTGAGGGACTACTACTGTCTCATGCACAACACAATACATGCAGTGAGAGCTTTGCTGCTCCGCTAATGTTTTTCTATCCTGACTCACAACCCTTTTTCAACATTAGTCTTAGCAGTAGTATCCAAGGCCATTTTGTTTCCTAGATTATTAGAATAGCAAGTGAGCAAATAGCTGCAGTGTGAATAATGCAAATGTTGCTAATAAAAAAAAGTGAGCTCCCAGCTAGTGGCAATCTAGAAAGCTGTATCACTTGTACATCTGCTCTTATGGCAATTCAAGACACTACAATTCAAGATGCTACAGTGCATAGCTAGCATAGCATAATGTATTCTACCTCCAGGAATGCCAAAGTATTATACTGATGAAAGTGTGATGTCAACAGGCGGAACCCAACCTGGGACCTCTGGAGCCTAATACATGAGCCTCTCCAGTTTGAGCTAAAAGCCAAGCAGCTCTCAGCTACACCTGTGTGGTGTCCAACACACTAGCCACATGTGGCTATTTCACCAGTTGACTATGGCTAGTTGGCTTGAACAACATGACCATTTGGCCAACTAAGTGTAGCTAGTTCATTATAGCAGTAGCCACTGGAGTGGCTACTGCATCAGAACTGGTTGGGCACTATGGCTGCAGTGGAAACTCATTCTCTCTCTCTGTAAGTGGTCAAAGTGCAACTACATGGTACAGCACACCACTCCCAGAAGGTGCATGGGTTACAAAAGCATAACCAGGAAATCAGACTGTGCGTGCCAACTGTTCTGCTGCGGCACTGTATACAATTAAAAAGTGGAATTCAGCAGGGAAAAGTGATCATCCATACTTGAATTTGGTGCCAACAGTGACATCAGCCCTGCTGGGCAGCTATTCCCAGTGAATGTAAAAAGTACAGAAGCAGATCACCAATATATAACTGTAGAGTGTAGATCCATTGAAATCCACATTTGATCTTTTGTGCTTTCCAGGAGTTGTTCCACCCCTTTAGAAGGCTTGAAGACAACTGATATGTGACTGTGGCCATGTAGCAATCCCTATTCATGACCTCAGAGGCCAGCAGTTGAAGGCACAGTGCTATGGTAGGCTCCCTGAAGCTTGGAGCAAGATTATAGAATCCCAGATTTTCTGAAACCTCTCTTATGAGGAGATCCCTTGGTAAGGTGGAATCTGTGCCAAGATGACTTATTCTGGTGGATGGTATCTTTTTTGGACATTGATGAAGCCATGAATCTGCAGGCAGTTAAATACTCGAGACTTGGCTTTATGCTCTGCTGACTGCAGTGGAGCTCTGTTCAAGAGGTCATCCAGGAAGTAGGTTCCCTGCATAGGGTTGGTTGCCAGATGGTTTCAACAAAAATACCAGACACACTTGATATTACAACACAATCTACATTACATCTTAGTTAGAAAATACCGGACATTTATATTTTCTCAATTTGTTTCCCAAACAGAAAGCTCAAATACTGGACTGTCCGGTTCAAAACCGGACACCTGGCAACCCTATCCCTGCAATCTGAGTCTGGCTATGATCACTACTATCATCTTTGTAAAAATGCTGGGGGTTGAAACAGGCCAACTGATCACTGTTCGACACTGATGTTTTGTGCTTCAGTTAAGCCTCAAGAGTTTGCAGTAGCATGGATCTGATGTGGATATGGAGGTATGCATCTGCTAGATGATAAGTTTGGAAGCATGTGCCATGTCTGAATCCCTGCTGGGTCTCATTTTCCTTGGAATGGGAGGGACTCAGAGACCTCCTGGGCAAATTGGGAGGGAGGCAGTTTGATTAGAAGTGCTGCTTCTTTTCTCCAGAGTGCTCAGGCTTCCTCCTTGTCAAACCAGGGAGGACTTGTGGCCCCACAGATCTCCCTTTATTCTCTATATATTCCTTAAGACTGAGCCTCCAAGTGGACTGGCAAGAAACCTCCTCAATTATGGAGCTTCACTTTGATCTCTACTAGGATTCTGGTCCATTTTTCTCGTGTTGGAGCTGTGGCTGCGTGAAGGGAATCCCATCTGCCTGTCCCACTCGTAACCCCAGGACCTAACGGAGTTAGGCTCAGTTGGCTGGGCACAGTCTGGACACAACTCACATCTGCTGAACCTTGGAAGGCGGTTTCACAAATAGAGCACTACTTGGCTTTGACCAAGTGCTTTCTTGGCTGCTCTGTTATGCCTTTATAGGGGCAGAGGAGTAGACAGGGAGGCACAGCAGTGGAGGTACAGGGTGGACTAAACAACTAGAACATTAACCAATTCAGGGAAGGTGTAAGATGAAGAGAAGAAACTGCTCCCTATTGCTCAAAGTGAATAGGAAAAAAAAGGTAAAGAATAGGGGCTGAAGCAATTGACCACCAACAGCCTACTGCCAACCGAGGAACAGAATCTGGTGGCATGAGGACGCCTGACCAGAGTACATGGGGCAAAAATATTGATCTGAGCAGTGGAGTGGAACAGCCCAGATGTCCAGAACTGTGGGAGACATGTACAAAAAGACATGTACTTTTCTGTTTTGTTTTCAAAGCATGAAAACAATTTACCTGGATAGGCATCTTTATGGTACATGTGGAGCTACATAGCAGGACAATATTCAGTATTTTAAAATAGAAATTAACTTTTTCAAGTTGAAAAAAAGTTTAAAAATTGCTATCTTCTTATGCAAAGGTCTTGGTTAGTGTGCCAGCATCACTTTCAGTGGAACTAACTGCTTCTGAGTCAATCTAAACCCTTTGAAGTCCCACAAAAATAGCTTTAAATATTCAGACTGCTAATTTGTTAACAGGTGAAATTAAAACAGGTTGAATCTTTCTAGTCCAACAACATCTGTGGTCCAGCATGATTTTAGTTAGTCAGATGTCCATTTATCATGGGTGTGGCCGAGTTTCCTGTTGTCCCATAAAGTTTGTTTACAGCCACCAGTCCTGGCTCTCAATGTTCTGTGCTATTATTTAGCACAAATTTACCCCAGAATGTCTTCTCAGAGCCCAGTAAGCAGTGCAAATATTGGTAATGCTGCTAGACAATATTGACCTCCCAGGGCTTGGCAAATTCCCTGGTTTGGCACCTGTCATGTCTTCATGGTGCAGGACTAGAAAGGTTCAACCCATAGAATGGTATCAGCTTTTGGGACAGTTTAACAAGATTGTACCCTAATATTAAAGTAGAAAGTTCTCAGGACTCTTAAGCAAGCATGCAGAATGTAATGCAACCAGAGAAACACATTGATCAGTTCCCAAGTACCAAATTAAACCAGGGCAATGTTGCAGGCTTTTTTTTTTTTTTTTTAAACAGGTTAAAGCAGACACCCCATTCAGTTTGTTCTAAATTCACCCTTGTGTTTTGAACTATAAGTTCTTCAGAAAAAGGATGTGTTACATTTTACACGTTGTATAGCACTGGGTACATTTAGGATACCAAGGTTGATATCAGGTAAGTTCACTAACTTTTTAATTATGCTTCAAAAGACTTCTTACAGATGCAACTTACACATACTGCTATCAAGCCCTCCTTTTGTAGATCGATTTTCTAGGATAGAGAATCCAGCAAAGTTGTTAATGGACTTGCAAAATTAGAGATTAGCTAATCTCTACACTAATTTGGAGCAAAGAAAAGATTCCAAAAAGCTTCGGCATCTTTCTAATTCAGTCAGATTTAGCAGGTAATATTTGATAAAAAATACTATCATAATGTCACATTGAGAATACCTGCTTGCTGCATGGAATTATGTAAGAGAATCTGGTTGGGCTGACTTACATCAATGGTGCTGCGTATGTTTTTATTTTCCAAGGTTGCCATGTTACATTACAGGAGTGTCTATGGTTAATGCACATCAGTACCATTCATTTTAAAGAATAGGCAAGAATCCTCTATGGATGGGGTGGACAAACGTTTTGGCCCTCGGACCATATTTTGGTATGGAAATTGTATGGTGTGCCCATTAAAGGGGATTGGGATGAGGGAGGTGGTGAGGGCTCTGGCTGGGGGAGCTGACTCCAGGGTGAGGACTGAAGTGAGTTCAGGGTGCAGTAGGGGGCTCTGGGCTGGGATGTGGGGTATGTGTGTGAGTGAAAGCTCTGGCTGGAGTTGCAGGTTCTGGGATGGAGCCAGGGATGAGGGACTTGGGGTTCAGGAAAGTGCTTAGGTATAGGACTGAGGATGATAAAGAGGGATCAGGACTGGGGTAGGGGGTTGGGGCATGGGAGATAGAGCCTGCACCCCTGACTAGGCGGCATATAACTCAAGCAACTCCCAGAAGCAGTGGCATGTCCCTCTTTTCATTCCTATGTGGTGGCAAGGCCAGGCAGCTCTGAACTGCCCTGTCCACAAGAACCACCCCAGCATCTCCCATCGGCTACAGTTCCTGGCCAGTGGGGGCTGCAGAGCTGACACTTACGGCCGAGATAGCATGCAAAGCTCCCTGCCTGCTCCTATCCAAAGGAGTCAGAAGAGGGACCTGCTGCTGATTCCGGGAGCCGTATGGAGCAGGGCAAGCCCCTGACTTTGTTCCCCAGCAGGAGCTCAAGGGCCAGATTAAAAGGTCTGACATGCCAGTTGCCCCCCCACCCTCGCTCTAGGAGATGCCAGGTTCTTTATCCCCTCCTCTCCCAGAAGGCTCAAGCCTTTCTCACTCTTTTTTAAAGCAAAACAACCTCCCCCCCCGCCACACAATTCTGTGATCTGAGTGTCTGGGTCAGCAAGGGGACATCGGTTGCAAATGCATCATTAGGATGTCCCTAGGTACCTGGGATGATAAACACTGTATATCCTCATTCTAATAAACATGCCTAATTAAGAAAAGTAATAGAAGGCAAGCACATATGAGCCAGTAGGGCCAAAGTGTTTAATTATTTCTGAAACAGTAGCCACTATGTGTGGCTACTGCTCTAGTGAACTAGCCACACTCAACTGCCCAAATAGCCCCACTTAACTGGCCAAATTGCCTTGTGGCTAGCGGCTAGCATATTGAACACCACGGCAGTAGGAAATAACATAACAGGACTAGGGGTGTCATTAGGTATCAGTGGCTTACACAGCAGTTCTTGGAGTGTCATGTACTCATATATTCACCAAGTGTTAAGTACTGTAAGTAAATGAATCTGCAGTAGGATATAAAGAATATTCTGTACTCCATTCAAGATTTGTGTCCCAAGTTAGATTGTCCCAAGATTTGTGGGAAAATGCCTTATGCAGAATAATGTTGGCACTAGTAAATCAAGCCTCATTTGGAGACAATTACGTGGTAAACATGAAAACTAAAATGGAGTTATTCTTGTACTGTTCGAAAGCTTTGCAATTCCTGAAGTTTGCTAGAATGGCCTAACAATGCAAGCTGTAACTTTGCCTTTGTAATATGCTACTAGATTCACAGATCCAGTTGTACAATAAGGACTGGTAGCTTGAACTTCAACCTAGATTTTAGTTTTTAAATTATAAAATTTGTGACAATGATATTCTGTTCAACAATCAAAGATTCTGACTATCCTAAGACCAGATCTGCACTAGCTCTGGAAGGTCGGCTTAAAGTATGCAACTCCAGCTACGCAGAATATGTGGCTGGAGTCCAGCTGTGGAGAATATGTGGCTGGAGTCGGCTAACCATAAGCTGAGCTTGGCACCATCTGCACTGCAGGAGGCCAAAGGGAGCAAACACTCCTATCGGCTTCTTTTACTCCTCGCGTCTGCGAGGAGTACAGGCGCCAGCCAAAGCTGTCCTCAGTGTTCGATTTACAGGTCTATACTAGACCCACTAAATCGAATGCCAGAATGTCCATCTCTGGCACAGCGAGTGAAGACGTGCCCTAAGTGTGACTTATCAGCACATTATACTAAATGCTCTTTGAAAGGGGGAGCCTCCTGAATACAGTAAATAGACTGAAGGCAGAGAGCAGCTCATAAGAGACTAGAAGCTGAAAGCCCATGCTGTTGTATAGGTGCAATTCATAAAGTTAAACATGTAAAATAAATAAAAATAAGTAAATAAAGAGGGCTCATTTCCATGCAGCGTGCTATAGTGAAGAGTGGTTCTGTTTGTACATGTTTCCCAAAGTTTGTGCATGGTGCTGCCCCCTCGCTAGAGGCACAATTATATTTGTTACCCAAAATAGCACCTTCTCTGATTGATTAGCTGTCATATTCCAAATGCCACAGAACCTTCAGACTCCAGCTTTCCATCTGGTTCTCACAGGGCCCAGTGATGATTGAACCTGGTGATATTCTAAATAAAGAGCTTTCAACCAGGATTGTAGAAGTTTTCATCACATCACACTGACTCAGACATTGTAGGCTTCAGAATGACAATTTTTGAATCTTTTAAATTATATAGCATATAAAAGCTTGCTTCCCTTCCCTTTCCTTTCCTTCCACACTGCCTGGAAAGTTTCTCTAGCAAATCAAGTTTAAATGCATCTGTTAGGATTTCCCAAAGTTTCCTAGTGTGGAAACTCATCCACATCCTTACTCCTGTTTTCCCTCCTATCCATCTCCCAGTTCTTTCACATTTGCAAAACTAATGGCAGGCAGATCTAAAGTATGATTAACTTCTTCCAGTTATATCTTAAAATCTTTCCAGGGAGGGTGCCTGGATACTTTCTTGCTCCAGGATATGTAGCTGTATTTATTCTGCCTGTTTATTCACTGACTGCATGTCAAGTTCTTAGAATTTAAAGCCTTAAGAAAGAGAAGACGAGTCTGAGGGGAAGGCCACAGACCTACATCCACCCAGGACAGCAGCTGGTAGGCTCAATCTTAATCAAGAACCCTTTCAAATTAAAAAAATGTTTTCTTATATGTTTGCCCAAGCATCAGTGGCATTCTTCCAAACAATAAAGATCAGTACTTATTTCCTCCAGATTATGGTGGGGGTTTTCACAAACATTTCCATGCTCATTTATGCTGCAATGGGTTATGATTTACACCTACATTCAGAAAAATGTTTGTTCAAGTTAGGTTTACAATTTGTGATAGTGCCTGCAAGCTTCCAAACATGTATGCATGCATTCAGATGTCTAATTATTTTCTATGAATTTCCTCTTAAAATACTTCAGTGTTCTATCAGTAACAAATCAAATAAAACAGCACTCCAGCACCCAAGGGGAAAAATTGCACAGGAATCTGATTGGAATTTTAAAACTAATACTTGAAAAAATTTTTTTTTCATAAAACCCTTGAGAACTCTCCTAATAAATTATTAATGGAGTTTTAAAATGACAGTAAGCTGATTTCAGAGACTCAAGAGGAAGGAAAGAACTGTTTGCAAAGTCTTGTTAAGACAACAAAAAGCAGACTAAAGCTTTGTCTTTTGTTTGATAGCCTTCACATGCTTTTTGATTTTCATAATAAAAATAAACTAAAAACACTTTATGAACGTTGACGTATTTTACACACCTCTACACTGACTGGACTTAATTCATCTCTAGTGTAACTATTATTACACCAGGGATAAATCTGGGTAATACAAAATAATAATCTTAATACATTTTGAAAATATGCTTCCTGCTCCTAACAAGGAACACAGAGTACACTGATGAAGCATACAATTCAAACCAAGAGATGGATTCTGCTTCATTAATGAATCAGTTACTGAAATATGACTATCCGCCCCTAATTAAAGAAGCTTTAAACAGTGAACACTCTGCTGCTGTTAACACTAGTTTTCTACTATGCAGCAGCCAATTGGAAGTGGGGGAGTTGGGATCACACCTCCCATTTGTCAGAATCTTTCACTGTCCTCTAGCAACCTTCATTAATTTGAAAAAAAGCAAGTGCAAGGGTGGTGTGTGTGGGTTTTTTTTGTTTTTGTTTTGTTTTTAAGTATTTCACCCAAACTGTTTTCCAAGCCAAAGTAAAGAGATTTCTCTTGGATACAAACAATTTAAAATCTAGGCAAAGAGTCACTTATCAAAGTAGGTCATCAAAGTAGGCCTTGCCAAGGACATTAAAAGCTTTCGTTTTAAGACAAACAAAAGTATCTTTTCCCACTGAATGGCTTTTGTTCTTGTTGAAATGTGCCCAACAGTCCTGGAATACGGAAGCTCTCTATCCATAAAGCAGGTACAGATTGAAGGGGCACAAGTAAGAAGTTCAGTTTCTATACCCACCAACTCTTTGCTGAAGCTGCCTATACATGATGTAGTAATTGTTCTTTTGACAAAGACATTTTTCTTTTAGAAACAGGATCACTATAACAGTTTGAAATTCCAACTTTGACATTTAGTCATGGCATGGCACAGAATGGCCAAAGTTCAAGTCACAGGCCAAATTTATGAAGCCACATAATATAGCCTCCCATCTTTAACAGTGGGAATACAGTGTGAATGAAAAGCGTATGTACATGCCAGGAAGTATCACACTGTGCAGCACCTTAATATATTAAACATGAGCAACTGCAATTGGTTCAATTTTGGTCAGTTTAGTATAAAAGAAAAGTTTTGTACCATCTTTGCTCAATTTGGTAAAAAGAGTTTGCACCGATTTAAATTAATCTAAACTATTTGATCCAATTCTAGTTAAACCAGTGCAATCTTTGTTTTGAGAGAAGACTTTTGTTGTAGAAAAATGACCAGGTGTCTAAAAGCTAATTTCCTTACTGCACAATCATGATATATCCAACAACGCATTCTAGATGGATGAAAATTCAAGAACATGTATTGCATTAGAGAAAAATAGTGGAAAGGGCAGTCCAGGGAAGACTTCACATTTCATCAGATAGCTTGTGAAATCTATTTACATAGCAGATTCTAAAATGGAAGATCCACGTATATGGTTCTGTAATGATTCACTTTTAAATGTTATCTACCTTGATAGCAAATGGAAAATACTGAAGAAAATGAAAGTGCATGTTTTCATGCTTGTTAAAGAGAGAGAATTGTTAGCTGAACTAATTTTGAATGTCTGGTCACTTTCTTCCCTCAAACACAGCACTTCTAAAAATTCCTGCTCCCATGTTTGTGCACAGAATTTGTGACATAAATGGTAGATAAACAGGTCTCCTCTTAAGGCCATCAAGGCACATACTTGATTCACTTATCTTTTTGAATTCTCCTGTCTCAAGACCTTTCTTCTCATTTCTCCCCTCTCCTCATAAAAGGACACTAAACAGGACAATTGCTGCCAATCAACTGCAGACACTTGCTGGCTCTAATCTAAAAGATTGGAGAAAGGCAAGGTAATACAGAGATCCACGATTCATGTAAAAAGCTCCAGTGGCGTATACCATTCATGAATATACATGACATGTTCACTTTTTTGTTTTGCCAGCTGGAAAACTACCTTTACTTTGAATTGCATAAATGACTAAATCTACAAAGAGAATAATTGAACAGTATTTGTTATCTTCTGCTCCTCCAGGCACTAACACAATAGTTTTTCAAGAGGAAAAAAAAAGCCGGTAAAGGTAGTTTTTTAAAATGTCACTGGTTTCTCTTATTTTAGAGCTGCTTTACCTACAGAGCATTAGTTTCAAAAGGTGCACACAGGGAAAGCCAAAGGTTGAGCAAAAGTCGCTCATTTCATAGATAAGAAAATGAAGACAAGCAGCAGTTTTGTTTTAAAAGGGATTATACTTGAAGATAGGAGATATCTCCTATCTCTTTTCCCTTTTCTTAGTTCCATTGATCTGAATAAGATTATGGTTAAGAATTTCAGACCTGTCTCAGCATTATCTCTTTTGTATGGGTTAGAACCAGCCAATGCAACTACTCCATATGTTAATACTATTTGTAAATATACAGTGTTGTTACTGCCATTTTACATGTTGTAAATATCTAGAAACCCCATTTCAACTAATGAGGTCACAAGTGTTTTTTTTTTTTTTTTTTTTAAAGGAAAGGAAATTGATTCCCAGTTTAGATTCTTGCTTCCTAAACTTCTTATCCCCAGTTCACCCCAGAGTCTACACCACCCAGTCAAAGCCTCAACCCCACAACACTCCAACTCCTTGCCTAAGTCCTGAAACCTCTCCCACCTCCAGAACCACTCCATCCCATCCAAGTACCCTCCTGTACCCCAAACTCCTCCTGTGCACCCCAGTTCCCTGTCTCAGCTGACAGCCCTTTCCATCCTCTGAACCCCTCAGTCCCAGCCCAGAGCACCCTTGCACACCCTAAACTCCTTATTTCTGGCCCCACCCTCAGCCAGATTCATCACCCTCTCCTACACCCAAATACCAATTTTGTGAGCATTCATGGCTCTCCACACAATTTCCATTACAAAATGTGGCCCTCAGGCCAAAAAGTTCACGCACTCCTGGTTTACAGGATGTTCCTATAAATAAAGTAAACTTGCTAATTTGTGTTAGAGCAGAAATACTGCTCATTATCATTTTCCCAATACTTCTCCCCATAATACACCTGTTAGTTAGCTCAAATACCAACTTAAAAACTATAAAAGTGGAAACAAGCTATTAAAGAAAGAAACTAGTTACTGTCAGTTTGATGCTAAATACCAGTGCCACCACAACAACCCCAGAGTGGTATATTTGTAAGTGACAAGCCAATGTCCAACATTCCTGGCCTCAAAGTTTTCTTTAAATTCATTGGGGTTTCTTCAGAAATTATTATTACTGATAATTAAAACTTCAGAGTACATATCAAGATCAGAAAAGCAACAAGATACTAGAGGATCCTTATACTATTGTATAGTGATCCATGACAAACATCCCAGCACTCTTAGCAAGTTCCTTGGTACGCTAAACCTGTATATCAAGGTGCTTTCTAGACGCTAAAGGATTTTTTGCTTTCTTCCCATCTCTGGTTACAGGAAGCTCTGCTTGGCATATAAACACTTGTCTAAAAGGAATCCTGATGAAGATCAGAGAACTTTTCCCAAGTAGGGATGTAAGGAAGTAGTCGAGTAGTTGACTACTTGCTTCCCCGCCCCCCCTTTCTGCCTCTGTATTAGAGGCAGCAAGATGGGGGGGGGCGGGGGAGGGACCAGAAGCCAGTGCTGGGGGCAGGGCTGGCTTTAGCAAGCACAGGGCCCGATTCCAGGGGCGGGGCCGCGCCGCGCATGCGTGGGGTCCCGGACGGCACGGCGCATGTGTCGCGCGCCCGGGGCGGCACTGCATGTGCGTCGCGCACCCGGGAGCGGGGCCCCCTTAGGCGCAGGGCCCCATTCCGGGGAATCGGCCGAATCGGCCTAAAGACGGCCCTGGCTGGGGAGAGCTGACTTAGAAAGACAGTTCCTCCCAGCACCATCTCCACTGTGTGGCCTGCCCCCTCTGCTACACTGCTACCTAAGGTAACAGCCCCTGTCCGTAGGAGATCCCAGCTCCATGCTGGGACCCCCTGCGGACAGGGGCTGCTGGACCTGGTGCAAACCCAGCTCAATCCTGGCTTGCACTGGGTCCAGGAGCTCCCGCCCCCCCCCCCCCCCCCCGTGGCTCTGCAGTTTAAAAGTAGGGAAGAGCCAGGCAGTTCGGCTCCTACTACATTTAAACTGCAGAGCCACAGCAGGGGTAGCTCCTGGACCTAGTGTGAGCTGGAAGTGACATGATTAGTGAAATACCCGCTTCTGAACATCCCTGTTCCAAAGAGGACCTTGTGATGCTCTCGGAAAGCAGCTAATATCCAGGTGAGTCTGAACTCCTCCAACAGCTCATCCCACTGGCGAATTCTCCTTAAGGTAAGATACTTTATCTCAAGCCCTTTCTGAGCTGCCTCGTCCTAGAGAAGGGCAAAGCATCATGAATTTGCCGCATTTACCATTCAGAAGCGAGGATTTAGGAACCCCACATCTGCCCGCCCCATAAACCCGATGTGGTGGGTGGGGAAGCCCTGGTCCGCTCGGGCTGCCACCGTGCCTGTGTCCGAGGGCTGGCGCGGGGTCTGGCAGGGCTGCTCGTGCCGGGAAGGAAACAGGTGCCGGGGAGCCGAGAGGGAGCAACCGGCCCAAGGTCACGGCGAGCCCCGGCTCGGCCCGGACCCACCCTCTGTGGGACAGGAGCTCGGGGACAGGGGGAGCCCAGCGCCTCAGACCCAGGATCCGCCGCCCCGCAGCCAGCCCCGGGCAGAGAGCGGTGCGCGCCCGGCCGGCAGCCCCGAGCGCTTGTCACCCCCCGGCCCGGGCGCCGGGGCCGCAGCCGCTACCTGCCGGGTGGTTGTACAGGGGCCGCAGCCGCGGCGGCAGCTTGAGCTCGATCCGGTCCAGCAGGCGGTGGTAGGAGGCGCGGAGCCCCGCGACGGCGGCCATCTCAGAGGGGAGAGCGCGGCCCGGGCTGGGTCCCACTGACAGCAGCTGCTCCGGCGTCCCCGGCGCGACCGGCCGTCCTTCGGCCTCCCTTAGCGCGCGCGCCCCCCTTCGCGGGAGGAGGATCCCGCTTTACTTCGCGCCCATTGGCCCGCTGGCCGGCGAGGGGGCGTGGTCGAGCAGCTCGGCGAACGCTATTGGTTATTACGCCCTCCGCCCGCAGCGCCCCGCCCTGCGTGGAGAGAGCGGACGCTACGTCTTATTGGGAGAGAAAATTCTTTCCGGCCATGATAGGTAAGGGCGGGAACATCCTTTCCCCCGCCCCACCTCCGTCCGTTCTGGCGGCCGCCCATGCCCACACTAAACATGGCTGCCTTAGCGCGTCGGAGCCCGGTCCGACATGGCAGGCGCGGACGAAAGGCGATGGAAGGGCAGGCGCTTTCCGGTGCCCCAGTGCAAGATGGCGGCTGCAAGCCTTCACCACCCGAACCCACCAAAAGTGACGTTCCCGCGATAGGTGTGAGTGTCGAGCGCTGCGAATGGGGTCGGGGAGGAGTCAGGGGGCGGGGTGAGATGGGGGGGGGGGTGGGGAGCGGAGTGGAGCGGCCGCTCGTTCTTCGGCAGCAGGCGGGTGCGCGCGTGAGCGAGCGGGTCTCCATGGTGAGCGCGGGGGGCGGCTGGCGCCGGCGCCGAGTGTGAGCCCGAGCCCCCCTTCCCCCGCCGCACTGACTCCCCGTCCGCGTTGCCATGTCCCGGGGGTGCTGCCCGCACCTGCTGTGGGACGTGCGGAAGCGGAGCCTGGGGCTGGAGGAGCCCGGTCTGCTGCGGAGACACTACCTTGGTGAGCGGGGGGAGGGGCGGCGCTGTTGGGGGGGGGGGCGCGTTGCCGTTCGCTCGGAGCGGCTGGGGGGGGGGGGGTTGTTCGCCCCGCACGCGCGGTAGAGGCGAAAGTGACAGCTGCGCCCTCCCCCCCTCCCCCCCCCGCCGGGAGCGCTGCCCGACAGCCGCGGGGTGTGTGTGTCCGTCGCGCCCCCCATGTGACTGTGCTTGGGTCAGTCCATTCCCCGCCGGCCAGCGCCGCGTCCCGGCCTCGCCGCGCCGGGGTAAGAAGCCGCTGCCCCGCAAAGTTTCTTCCCCGTTGGGTCACCGGGGCCTGAAGGGTTTTACGAGGCGGGGAGCAGGGAGGCTGGAGCAACTGGCCTAGGGCGGGTGCTGCTGAGAGCTGTCAGCCCGCTGTGTGATGGAAACCGCTTCAAGACGGGGCTGGTTTCTCGCACCCATGGTAGGAAGCATCAGTGAGAGGAAACATAACGGCCTCTGCCCGTCCCGCCTGCTTGGCTCTGCCTTTCCTTTCCCGAGTCACGGGCACAGGTAATGGAGCGTCTCAGCCCAGGGACAAAACGCGCTGCATGCTCACTCGGAGCCGCGGGGCTGCGAAGTGGCTCAGGAGTCGGACTTAGGGCGACACTCCTGTGATTGTTATCGCAGGGCAGGCTGTCTCTCTTCCCCTTCCTTGAGCTGGCAGTGCTCCATAGAGCACTTTTGAAACTGTAATCTTAAAACACCCGTTTATTTAACATTCCTTTACCTGTGTTAAAAATAGCTCAGGATCCTTAACTAGGGTAGTTTTTAAAATGCCACTTAATGCCTACCCATTAATGCTGTGTGTTTGCTGTTTGTATTTTATTCATCTTGGATACTAAGATGGATTGGTTTCACTTTCTAGCACTTATACATTACCCAAATACTACTACTGTTTAAAGTTTCCAACACTGATGTTTTACTCCAAAAGGACCGTTGACATTTTATGGTGGGAGTAAAGCCTCTATTTGTGTTAAATTTTGTAATTTTTCCCCATGGGGCTTTGAAATGGGACAGGTAGATTTTTGGAAAGTGGTTGAGGGTTGCACTCTTCCATGATATTAATGGAGGAGGTGCAGGGTCTGGGGTGGAGGTTGGGTGCAGAAGGGAGTTTGGGGAAAGGGATTGGGGTGCAGGAGGGAGAGTGGGGTCAGAGAGGGAGTTTGGGTGAAGGAGGTAGTTGTGACCTAAGGCAGGGGACTGTGATGCAGGGGTTTGGTTTGTGGCCTAGGGTAGGAGGATTAGGGGGATTGGGGTGCAGGAGGGGGGCAGAGGGCTTGGATATGTTGAACGGAGGGGCAGAGGGTTGGGGAATGGAGGGGCGGGGGTGTCAGAGGCAGGCTCTGCCCAGGAGACTTACCAGACAGCAGCCCAGACAGCCTGCCGAGCTAAATGCTTGCAGAACTTAAAACATTTCTCAGCCAATTAGCTAGCGTGGCTGCCTGCCTGCCTACCCTGTGCCTGCACAGCCTGCAGGGCCATGTGCTTGTGTGAATAACTAAGCTGGAGGGGAGAGGGTCATGGGGCTTCGTGTGCTGCCTGTTGTTCAGTCAGGCAGCTCCCATTGTCCAGTTTCTGGCCAGAAACTGGACAGTCGGTTTGTTCTGGGTGCAGGGTGGCAGCACCTGAAGCCTTCCGCCTCTCCCCTTCCAGATCAGTTTTGAAAGAGAAATGGCCCTGCAGTCACTTTTCTGAGTGGCATGCGGTACTGTAGGGCAAGCGGAGGAACCTGCCTGCGGTTCCCTGCTGCATCCAGAGGGCTGACCTGGTGGCTTGATAGGCCACATCTGGCCAATGGGCTGTATTTTACCCAGGCCTGGTGTAGTGCCTCATGCTGTACATCTCCAATCTCTAGGTTCTACTAGAATAGTAATATAGTATTTAGTTAAACTGGGTGCAGTAAGGACACTGGAGTGAAATTTTACCTATACACCTGTGATTTCTTAAACCAAAGAATCAATGCTAAAAGTATGATTTCTTTTTGTGAGGATTTTTTGTATTCCTCCTGCTTCCATATGTGATCTGCTTTGGCTTTCAGTTGATTTTTCAGTGAAATTTAAGGTGGTGTTTGAGCTAGTAAGTCCTTAATGTTTTTGACTGTCTCCACTTGTCAAACCTTGACAACTATAATCAGCTGGGATACTCTAGTGCAGTGGTCTCCAATCTTTTTAAGCACAAGATCACTTTTTCAATTTGTCAGTCCAGGATCTACCTTAAATACCCTTGCCCCACCCCTTCGCCCAGGCCCCACCCTCCTCACTCTGTGAAGATGGGGTACAGGGGAGGGAGACAGTGACATCAGTGCCCTCCTGCCTGTTTCCCCCACTCTGCACAGCAAGCAAGAGGCTCACAAGGGACTGCTCTGAGGCTCTGGGCAGGAGCAGCAGGGCTGTGAGGGGAGGGGCAGCTGATGTGCACGCACTTGATAGCCTCCCAGCCAAACCAGTCAGGATCACCTGTCAGAGGCTCCAAAGATCTACTAGTAGATCCCAATCTACAGGTTGGTGACCACTGCTCTGGTGGATAGATGTAGTAACAGAACTTGAATGCTCAGATGATTTGATGGTTATAAAGGCCTAGATTAACAACAGTGCCCCAGTTTGAAGAGAGAATGGGGGCAATTTGGTGGGAAGATTAGAAACTAACAGTTTCTAATTAAATAAGAGATTGTTAAGTTTATGGTAACAGTCCATATTTCAGTGAGATGCCAAGCCTGTGTAATTTTGCTAGCAGGCTTCTGGTTCTAGTTACTCAGTCCATACTGCAGAGTGACTGTAAACTGCTCCAAAGAAGTACAAATCTTAACTGGCGTTCAGAACTATTGTGGACCAGGACATATTTGAATTGTATCCAGAATGTTACTTTAATACAATTTATTTTTTAACTCCTTTAAGTCATTGATGTACCTGCTTGGTCTTGTACCAAAAAATATATTCTTGTTTAATAATATGGTAATTTTTATGTTGCAGTCACCTTTTGGTCTCTGATGAAACTGATCTTAATTGAAAGGATGTATCTGCTATTTACAGGGGTATGCATTCAATCATGTACATATAGGTCTCCTCTATGATCATATGTAGGCACTTGCTCAACAGGAAACTAGAATGAGACCACAAATTCATTTCATACAGGTTATGGCCAGACAGCTAGCAGATGGCAATGATTATTGGTCCATAGTGACACAGACTGAATTAGAGGTAAAAGTCTCAGTAATCTTCTCAGTAATCTTCTAAGGATTAGAAGATCACCCTGGTCACCTAGTCTACCATTCTGATAGAACTCAGATAGAGCTCGTACACTTTTTTTGGTTTTGTTTTGCTGCTGCTGTTGTTGCTTTTAAATGCCATACACTTTGACTTGTAGTCTGTGTAGTAATATCATTTTGAGGCATCAGGCCTAAATATAGGGTGGTTTTTTTTTTAATCCATTGAAACCCTTTTGGGTAAACAGTCCAAACAGAAAGGGTTCATCCAGTTCCCTCCATCCTCTTCCAGGAGCCCATTGTTAATATATTACCCAATCTGTTGGTGGTAACGTGGTGTGAAGAAGATGTGTGTGTATATGATATGTATATAGTGTGGTGGGTCTTTCATTTATATGATAATTAGGGATGTCAGTGTGCAGATGACTTCACAATTAACCAATAGGCAGGATTAACAGGTAAGACCAGGCTAACTACATACAATTCTCCCCCCCCCTTGCTGCCTCTGTATCAGAGGCAGCAGTGGGGAGGGGCCCAGGGGAAACTACCACAAAGCAGCCTTTGTCTGGTGGGTCTGGGCTCGCTGTGGACAGGGGAGGCTCTGTGGCAGCAGCCCTTATCTGCGGGGAGTCCGAGCTCCCAATGGACAGATCTGTCCATGGAGAGCTCAGACCCCCAGCAAATGGGCTGCTGCCACCCAGCGCTGCTGCCTCTGTACCAGAGGCAGAAGCATAGGCCAGCTGGTTGGAGCCAGTCTGCGCGGGAACTGATTTTTAAATGGGCTCTCTTTGATGCCTGGTTCCCGCCTGCCACCCCATGCTGCTGCTTTGATAGAGAAGCAGCACCATGGGTTAGCAGAGGGTTCCCCAGGAGTGGGGCCAGGAGCACGCTGGCTGCTGGCCGCACCTTCAGGGACTATTGAATAGTCATCTAATTAATAAAATTTGATGCGGTTACATGACTATTCAATTACACGCTGCCTAACATTCCTAATATTAACACTAGAAAATTTACCTGGCATTTCTTTGGTCCTTAATACAATTAATTTCAATTTTTTTGGAAAATAAAATGAAAATATATATGTTTTATTAAAATCATTGCTCTAGAGGTGAGGGGTTCAATATGCAGGCTATCCCCAAAGAGAGAGGACTCCCAGCCCTCTCTTGGGGCAGCAGCTTGGGGCGAAGTTAGAAGCACCTCTCCATGGCCACTGCAGCTCCACCGAACACAGCTGGGGGAGAGATGCATATCCCATGGCTGGGGCGGGTCCAGGTTCATCTGTCCCCTGCTCTTTCAAGCCAGAGTGAGGAATACAGCAAATAGTGCACTTTCCCTGGTCCATGATGGGGAACAGCCAGCAATGTTCCTGTATGACTTGGGGGTGGGGGAGCTTCAGTGCCCCCCCCCCAACGGGTGCTTGGGTGGAGGGAGATGGGCAGTCTTGGATGGGGAGGGGCAGCCCCTTTCACCTGCCTAGTAATTGTTTCTTTTCTGTATGATTTTTATGAGGTGCGATCCCATTCAAGGCACATCCTATTTTCCTGGTATAACCAAACTCTTACTTTGCTTTAAATTATGATAAGAGGAAGCTGTATATTGAATTTGGTGGTCCTAGCTCTCATCATTTAGGAGGAGTTCATGAGCAGACAAATTCTCTCAAATATATAATAGATTTCCCTTAATTTACATTCTAGTGAAAGATTGGAGTGTGGTGCAGTCTATAATCCTTTCCCTATTAATTTTTTGATGAAAAGCTACTTGGCGTCTTCTGAAAATCTAGGGTTGGCAGTCAAGTGACTCATGCTGCCTTATGGTGATTGTTAGCTCTGGTACTAAACTTGGTTCATCTTGACCACTTTGGGTTGATAGGTTGAATTGTTACAGTAGCTGGTCTAACAAAGATTAGTGTTACTCTGTACTGTACTATAAGTCTCACAGGGGTAGCTGTGTTAGTCTGTAACTTTAAAATCAAAGAATAGTCCTGTGACATCTTAGAGACTAACAAAAATGTACTGTCCTACGTAGATTTCCCACAGGAGGAATTTAGGTGTGTAAGGAAACTGAGTTTGACTTTGAAACACTTATAAATAATTGCCCCCATTGTGTTCCTCTGAAGTCCTATAAAACTCCTGATGGAATTCTGAAAGAGGGGCTGCTGCAATGAGAATTTTGTGGATATGTGTTTGAAGGAGGAAATACTTCTGTCTTAAGGATCCCATCTGCAGTGATAGGAGACAATCAAGGCCCATCGTATCACTGCAATTATACGTGCAGCTATGATCTTGTCAGCATTGTAATTAAATTAGGCTCAGTGCTCATATTTGAAATCTCCAGAGAAGACCAAGATGCTTCAAGAGGTTGTTGGTGATTCATTAGGTGGCATTGAGTCATCTTGGCCAGTGTCCTAGTAGATGAAAAATTGTGCTTCTGAGGTGCCATCTCTTTGATGAGATCTGAAACTGAAGTCCTTACCACTTTCAGTTATTAAAGATCTTGTGGTACTTTTGCAAATGTAGAACAGTAAATCATTGTATTCTCAGATTCCTTTCTGGATAATTACTCTGCTTAAAGGTCCTTTTCAGTTTTAATTGGATGCAGTATTCTTTGCCACCACTAGACTCACACTGTTCATTGTTGGCATGCCGTATTGTGTGTTGGCATGCCGCACTGTGAAACAGCTGACACAGTGGTAGAATTATGGTGATGAAGTCAGTGCTCCTAACATAGACTGGTACTTTTAAAATGTGTAGATATGTTAAATGTTTTGACATCTCCAGAATGAAAGCAACTATATAAATCTGATATCTTGTCTATTTTGGAATCTTTAATGAAGTAGAAGCAGTGTTGCCTTAAAAAGAGGAAGATAGATCCATAATTTGTTAGTAGTATCCCATATTACTACAGGTTAGCCCTCACCAGTACGGCACTCTTGGGACCTGACTGATCCTGAACAAGGGGTTTTGCCGGACCAGGGAAGGGCCCTCCCCTCCTGGCCCCTGTTGCAACTGGGCTAGGGCTTCAGCCAGCCCCACCTCCCTAGGGGATCTCTCGATGCTGCTGGTCTGGCTATTGCTGCAGCACCACAGTCAGAGCTGTGCAACTGGGGCAGAGCTCCGCAGCTACCTGGCTCTGTAGCCAGGGCCAGAACTCTGAGGACAGGGCATAGGGATGGGGCCCTAGCTCCATGCCCCAGGCCAGAGTTCCCTGATTGATTGCTGCTGGGGCTGGAGCTCCCTGGCTGCGGCTGATGGTTCACGGCTGCTGCCAGGCTTGAGTGCCCCAGCTGCTGGGGCCACATAGGTCAGCTGTGGCCAGAACTCCCCTCCATGCAGCCCATCTTCCCGCCCACCACTGTGTTACTAGCTGAGTTGCCAGTGTCCCCTACAGCACTCCTGCCTTGCCGCCAGACCTCCCTGTTCCTGGGCTGTGTGATCCAGGATATGGATGTTAGCGAGTAGTCAACGAGTTGACTAGCTGATAAGCATAAGATAATTGGGTAGTTGAGTGGAGTATCGACTACTCGTTCCTCCCCTTGCTGCCTCTATGAGAGGCAATGGGGGGGCGGGGAAGGGAGTAGGAAACAGGACTGGTGCTGGGGGGAGCTGGCTTAAAAGCTGGTTCCCCCCCCCAGCACTGTCTCTGCAGTGCTGCCTGACCCCTGCTGCCTCTATCAGAGGGGGGGGGGTGGAGTGGAGGCTGCTGTGAAGCCTGCGGCGGACCGAAACTCACCATGGGCAGATGCTGCTCCCGCAGCAGCCCCTGTTTGTGGCGGCCAGGGCTGGCTGTAGCCAGCCCTGTCTGCCACGAACAGGGGCTGGTGCCAGAGCATTAAAATGCAGAGCTGCAGCAATTAGCAAGATAACCGCATTTTAACATCCTTAGTCCAGGAACATCCATTGTCCATGCTGGACCAGAGAGTCCTAGTAAAAGGAGATGCAACCTGTAGGATCTATTTGCTTTTCTGTGCGAGGGATAGTGCTCCTGAAGATTGCTTCAAAATGTATAATGAAAGACTTCTCTTTATAAACTGTTTGCCATTGGTGATAATTCACAGCAAATCCACACTCTGAAATGGTAAGATATTTTGCAAACAGGATTTCATTACTGATTTTGCAAACAGGGTTTCATTACTGGTTTGTTGAGTCTCAGCAGTGTGTGGCACACTATTTGCTACAGCAATAAATAACCCTTCTTCCCTCAAATATTCAAGTTTAGTATTATGTCTTCTTTCCTACTTCCTTCCCACTAATCTCGAACTTTTAAGATGATCAAATATTGTGAGTTTGCTGCAATACCTCATGATTTCTGTTTTTTAATACAAAACAGTATTTTATTAAATTATGGATTTGAAGACTTTTTTTTTTTTTAAACCAGAGGAAGAGTTTGTATCTCTTGGAATTTGCAGATAGCTTGAAATCTTACTGGAATGCTTGCAGTTCAGTGCACTATATTCAAATTTAGGCAGCTATCTGGTAATATTTTATTACCTCATTTTATAAGGAGTAAGGGTTATTTCGAAAGAATGTTTTTTTTCTCAAAATAACTTCATCTAAACAGCGTTTTTTATCTCGAAATAGAGTATTTTGAAAAAGCGGCCAGCCGCGATTATGCAAATGAAGCACGGGAAATTCAAATCCACGCTTCATTTGCAATTTCATTTGTTTGCATTTGCATTCCTCTCTTGAAAGAGGAGTGCAGTGTAGACGTACCCTGAGAGTGTAGTGAAGAGAAATTAATTCTTTATGATGAAAGGTGAAGCAGAATCAAGGCATCAGTTATCTCATACATAAAAATAAAATAGATCTGAAAAAGTAAGACTCTAAGAAAATACAGACTGAGAGAGAACTGTTGAACCCAAGTAAGTGTGAAAAATGAGAAAAATAACACTAAAAATATAAAAGTTTCAGAGGGGTAGCCGAGTTAGTCTGTAACAGGAAATATAATGAGTCTTCTAAAAACTGAAAGTAGTCTAAGGTCAAAGACTAGCTTTGTAGTTCTATTGTGAACTGTTGGTATCCACAATTAGGGATGTAAAAAAATGAATAAAAGTGTTAACCATGTAACTGATAAAAATTCTATGGGTTACACTGTTACCCACTGTCAGGGCTCTTGGCCCCATGGGGCTGCCAGCAGCCCCAAGTAGACTTTAACGATCAATGGTAACTGATAAGCTTATTGTTTAGCCAGTTAAACTCTTTATGTCCCTACCCACAGTGTAGTTAGTTTTACCCCGCTACAATAATACAGACTTTTCATTATCCTGAGGTATAGGTTTCACGTTTCTTTGATATCCCATTGGTGTTAATTTGAATAAAAATATAATATACATAACACAAATCAGTGTGGGGAGAGAGGTGTGCTTTGTTGTTTTTCCTCATATACTTTTATCAAGTTAACTGCTCTTTGAAAAAGAACCATCTTCACTGTGTGATTACAAGGACCCAAATGATTGACTGCTATTTTAATGTGAATGGTGTTGGTCCTGATTTGTAGCCTCCTACACTGCTCTTTGGCATGCTCCCAGAATACTGGATCAGTGGTGATATATTCTGGCACATACAAAACATTTTTCTCCAATGAAAATAATTGAGGATTTCAGAAGGACTGAACTTTCCTCTAAAATTGTTTTATCTGTAATGTGCTCTGAACAGTAGCAATGAGTGCAGCCATATTTGGACATATAAGATGGTAATTAGAAGGTAAACAGAGAATCTGAAAGAACATATAATATGAAACATGAACATCTATATGAGAATGGGATTTATTTTGTTTATCAGAGACAGAAAATTTGTGATAGAATGGTGTATTCTGCAGACTTCTAGGGATTATGTAGGGCCTTTCCCCGACATAGCGACATTGGTGTTAAGCTAAATGACTACTTTGTGTTATTCTTCACCACAGAGAATAAGGCAGTGCCATCCTCAGACATACTCTTTTCAGTTAATAAAGCCGAGCCACATTCAGTGACTAGTCTGTCATTTGCTTTATTACCACTCTTTACGGTGTCAAACAAGAAGATAAGTCATCAGGACCTGTTGTTGTTAAGCCAAGAGTTCTGGAGGACTTAATGCAAAGACTGAGGGCACATCTATACTACAAAACTGTCAGCCTAATTTACTCAACTAGTCACTTCGCCCCCCTCCCGCTGCCTCTATCAGAGAGGCAACAAGGGGGGGGGAGCAGGATCTAATGCTGGGGGGAGCCGGCTTAAAAGCCGGCTCCCCCCAACCGCATCTCCATGGGGAGTAGCGGGAAACTGGTGGTACTTCCACCTTTGGAATGTAGCAAGAGCAGAGCTCTTGCAACATTTCAAAAGCAGAAGCACTGCAGGAAGCCTGGGGCGAGCTGGAGACTCAAACAGTCCTGCGCTTCCTCCCGGGGCTCTTGTGCATTTCACAAGCTCTGCCAGGAGTATAGGGCCAGTGGGTGAGTGTTTGTCCCCCAGTGGCTCCATCCTCCCTGTGGCACTTTGCTTTTGAAATGTACAAGAGCCCTCTCAGGTACATGGAGGTGGGATTATTAAATCAGTGTAATGAGCGAGTTTCATCAGGGGGAGCTACATTTTAATATAGGTGTTTACAGAGTTAACTCAGTGTAAGGCTTCTTACGTCCACCTAATTATGTAGTACTGACCATGCTTGACTCAATAATAATTCCTACCATAAAAGATCACTAAAATCAGTTACTATATCAGATAATAGAATAGTGACACATGCTACACCTATATTTAAAAATGTTTTCTGGGTAATCTTCACAAAGACCAAAAATCTTTTTATACCAGGAAATTTAGCAGAAATTACTAAATATATTAATTTAAGTTTTCAAATGGTATAACATGGTGAAACTAACAGTTTCTATACAAGAAAATCATGCCTTCAGTATATTAGAATTATTTTATCTTGGCAGCAAAATAGGACAGGAAAGAAACTTGGATGATATAATTTAAGTCCCTACGAAGACGTGTATGTGCAAAAGGGCAAAATTAATGTTGTATTAGCAATTAGGGATGTAAAAGTATAACTGTTCAAATGGTTAACTGATAAGCCTGGTCTTTTTGATGACCATTAACAATTACATGCAGGCTCCCAGCCCTGCTCCGCAGGGGCCGTATGACACCCTGTGCTGGTGGCTTCCACGCACCCTCCCTCCCCCCAGTGGTCCAGCTGGGCCGTGCACTGGGCTCCTGCCCATTCTCCTGGCAGCACAACTGCTTCCTAGCTATCAGTCCCCTTCCCCCCGGACAGCCCAGCTGGGCCATGCACTGGACTTCTCTCCCCTCCCCCCCCCCACCCCCAGACCAGAGTGTCCCAGTTTGTATAGGTGCAACCTGTACTATCTTGTTATAGTCAAGGAGCAAGGAATCCTGGCATTGCAAAGAAACTTCCTAACCACAGGTGATTTACTGATAGCCCAAGAGAGTTAAAGATCGATGCAAAATAACATATGTTTAAACTTCTCAACCTCTCTCTCTCTTCCCCCTCTGCCCCCGCCCCATCCCTACCACTCCTGAGTGTGCTTGGCCAATTATCCTTGGGGAAAAGCCAAACCTCTCCTGTCTTGTACTCCTACAGCTATATCTTCTGATTCCGGAGGTGTAATGGCTCTCCTTGCTTGGGAGCTTGTCTCTTAAAAGCAGGTGGAGACATCTTTTTCTTGAGGATTTTCCTTGCTTCACCCCAAGTCAATGGCTCTGCTGGTAGCAACCCCACTGAACCACCAAGGTGGGAGTATTCAATGCTGTTGCCCTCTCGGTGTCCCTGTTACAGTTCTGAGATGGAGGTAATTCCTGCTGTAAAATGGAGATTTTAATCCACACTCACATATTATATATTACAAAATTAAAAGGAATTAATAAATGGACACGCTGTCATTTAAAATTCTAGTAAATATACTGAATATTCACTGATGTTCTTTACTTCTTTAAATATCAAGCTAATTATGATGTACTCTAACTTTCCTCTCGCTGGTTTGTCTAATTGAAATTTTTATGAATCATTGTGAGGCCACAAAATATATATTTTGGTGAGCAAAGCTTGAAAAAAAAGTCACTAGCCCACAATTAGTGCTGGAAATAATTTGTACTGATCTTCCAACTAAATAATTTTGTAACCGTGACTGTGGACATATATATATAATTATTCATTGGTATAAACCATTTGCTTGTGTCTGGTAGCTTGTAAAGCATTAAATATTAATCACCTAAACTGGTCTCTGGATCCAGATCCAGGACTGATTGCAAATCTCAGACCAGCATTCAGTCATTTAGTAGGCTTAATTCACCTACTAATAGAAATGCACGCACAGGTTGACAAAATTTGTGGTGGTTGAGGAAAAAGGTTTATGAAGACTCATTTAAGCACACATGATTCTACAACAAACAGTTGCACAAGACAATTTTAGTCCATTCACAGCACTGTGCACAGTTGTCTACATTCTGTGAATGGGAGCGTTCCCTTGACACTGAAGGGAAGTTCACAATGAAGATGGAAGAGCATATGCATTCTTCGTTCAAGATAAGTGTAGAAGCATATAGTTGGTATTTATTTCAGAATTTGAAGTTTTTTACTTGGCCAATGCAAAGCTATGTTCAAGGCATATAGATAAAACAAACAATACAGATGACTATCTACTAGGTAGATTCGTACTATGAGTTAAACTTAAGGTGCTTTAAGTGTTCTTAGGCATGGGAAGAATAGAAAGACATTTTGATTCTTCTTACCTTGATTGCACCTTTCTATTTTTTTCTCCTCCTTCAGCTTGGTCAGAATGACCTTTCGCTCCAAAATCAGTCAATGGTACATAATTGGTATAAGAAATTGTCAGGTGCTTAATTCCCACTTGGAGTTTGTGCAGCCATTGCAGATTATATAAACTAATAAGAAGGTCTGCCACTGTTAACACCTCACTTCTATAAAGATGCACAATGTGCTCTTTTATTTCAGTTACAAAGTGTAATTGAGTTGTACTTTTTCATGCATATAACGTGCCAAATTTCAGTTACTGGCTAAACAAATAAGTTTGTCCCTGTGACACTGTATGTACTTCAGCTTAAAACTCAAGTGCTTGTAACCTTATCAGTGATCAAGAATGCAAAGGGAGTTTATATTTAGCCATGGACTGTTTTAGAATCTGGGATCTGTTTGAAAGTGGAATAAGGACAGCACTTCTGATGCAAACAAAATCTAATTTGTATATTGTAGCTGATGTAAGTTGGGGTAAGATGGGCAGAGGTGAGGCCAAATAACCGTGCATAAATATGTAATAAATATAAAAAGTCATGCTCACTTGGTTGCTAAACCTTGTGTTTCTCTCTTTGAGATTAAATTCTGTACTACTTACATTTTGGGAAGACCCCATAGACTTTAGTGGCTGTGCATAGAATAGAATTCAGTGCAGAATATATCCCCCTGTTCTGTAGTTGACACTATATGGTTAGTATTTCAAAGTTCACATGTTTAACAGTTGAAACTCTATTCTTGAATGTGCCTTGGAGTTTGAGCAAAGGTTTAAGTAATACCAAAGTAGTGGCGATAGATGTCTCTCATAAAGCATTTGTTTGTCAAAAAGGAAACTAGACCTTTTTGTAGATTTAAAATGTTTTGCCTTTTCTGTAAAGTCAGACCATTAAATCACTTTTGGAAGAGATCAAGTACAGGTTGGACCTCTCTTGACTGGGATTCTGGTCTGGCCAGACCACAGATGTTCCTGGACACAGTGTCCAGGTATAAGGAGGTTGGGCCACATGGCAGGAGTGCGGTAGGAGGGGCGTGACTCAGACAGGAGCCCCATGTTAATGGAGCAATGAGTTCTGGCTCCTGCTGCTGGATGGTAGTGGGGGGCCGGCAGCAGCTGCAGAGCCCCGGCAGCCAAAGAGCGCCCAGAAGCCACAGAGCCCTGGCAGCCCCGGAGCTCCAGCCTGGGGAGCCATGGCCGGGCAGGCACCAGTGGGGCTCTGCTAGAGTCCTAGCTGGGGGTAGCATGGGCCATGTTAGGAGGGATCTCCTCTCGTTCGGCAAATCCCCTTGTTCGGGACCAGTGAGGTCCCAAGGGTGCCGGATGAGAGAGGTCCAACCTGTACTTCGATCAAGGGAGTATGGTCAGAACTGTTGGGTTCTATATCTGTCACCAGCTCACTCATTGTGGGCCCATAGATCACTTAATCTCCTTGCGCCTCATCATCTGTAAAATGCTGATAACCTACCACCTTGGCTCTCAGATGTTCTTGAAGGCTTAATTCATGTTTTTAAAGAGTGTTGAGTGCCTCAGATGAAAAGTGGTCTGTAATATCAATGCGGTGTTCTAGTTACTATACAAAACCTTGAGCCATTGTACTAAAATCGGTGTGTTTTTTTTCAGGAGGAGGAAAAGCAGAGTGTTATACTGTGTATTGAAAATTATGCTGGATCAGGGTACAGAACTTGATATAGTCAGTTTCGGACAAATGATCAATGTGAGAGTGAAATCATCTACCTTGATAAAAATCTGGTTCCACACTGTAAAAACTCCACTCTGGATAATAAGATGTCATTTAAAAATATTTTTAGGGTGCACGTTAACAGAAGCTCTGCATTGGGATCAAATGCTGGCTCAGTTTCAGTTTTAAACTAGGGCATTTCAAATGTCACAGCAAGCTAGCACAGAAGAACTTGGCTTTGGTAAAATAAGCTTGAGATAAATGAGTATTCATTTTACAAATAGGATCTATTGCTATTTTTCTGGAAAGGGGCTAGCTCTTTTTCAGCTCTGGATACCATGGACGTGACTTAAAATAAAATTTCAGTTATATTTTCAAATTTATACCTTGTTTATGATTTTTTTTCCATAGAAAATACCTAAAATAATATTGCAAATGTGTAAAGTGCTTGAACATTAAACTATCATTGATTGACAGTCATAACCAGGCAGAGGTACCTATTCCTAGGTGAGACCCACATAGTGTTACACCACATTAATGTGTTTGTGTAGAAAAGATGAAACAAAATTGTTGAGGAGAACAAGAGCTACATGAAGTTTTAGGTAGACTGTAACCCTCCTTTTGTTCAGTTTAGGTTACAAACTGAACAACCCACTGCTCTGGTTTTGGAGAGACCCCAGTATGAATTGTGGTGATCCTCCTGTGACACCATCTGATTAGAATATAATAATAAAAACCTTTGTTTCTACCAGTGTTATACAGTTGCAACAAATCTTATACCAGGTATGATACATGGACAAAAAGGGTTAAGTAATTTGCAGGCTAATTCACACAGAATAAGTGGGTAGAGACACATTAGAAAAACATGGCAATAGTAATTATGGTCATTCAATGCTAGATAGGCTACAACTTGGAAATGCAATCCTATGTTGTTGGAAGTTAGAAGTACTATTTGTTTGTTTACTTACAGATGTTAACCATGTAAATGGACAGTTCCTATCAGTTATTGTAGCTGTTGAAAAGGGAATATTAATGTTTAGATGAATCTTGTGTAAAATTTCATTTTCTATATGTCTCTTGAAAGTTTGTGATTAACTGCTTAATTGATAAATTACCTTTTCATTCATGTAGTTGATTACGATGATTTTTTGGGAAATGGAAGGTTACCTCAAGGCTTTATTGTTCTCCCAGGACTGCTGTTTCAAGAGGCTGCTAGAAGACTATATAAAGACGCTTGTGACCTGATCCTTTTTATCTCAGATCTGCTTAAAGTTTCATGCAGGGGAAGCCTAAGCCATAAGGATTGAGATCCCAGTCGTAAGCTGGATCACCTTGAATATGAATTAGGACAAAGGTTGTAGTCCAATGGACTAATTCTGAAAGAACTCTTTGAAACTACAAAGCTCACCATCTCTTCTACAAATTTGGTCCCATAATTTTACCTATGTCTGTATGTATATTAATCTTTTAACTAATACATTCTCCCAATTCTTTTTAATACATGTTAGTTTAATAAGAATTGACTGTGAGTGAGTATTTGGGGTAAGTTCTGAAATATTCAGAGACTTGGGAGGAAATGTTTTCCATCCTGGGATTGGTAGAACTTTCTTATATAATGAATAAGGTCTTCAGTAATCTTTGCCATATTTGACTGGGGTGTTTGGATGGAAGCTTAGAGCTGGGTTGTTTTAAGGGACATGTGTTGGTTTCAGAGTGACCAGTAAGATATTACAGAATCTGTTTTGTGCTGGCTTGGTAAGTCTAAGTATTGGATTAACCCCTGGTTGTGGGGGTTGCCTTCCCAATTCTTTGCAGTTTGACCCTAAATGAGTAATCTCAGTTGGCTCCCTGGTGACCTTGATCTCAGAGCTCCATAGTGGGAGGACCCTAAGAACCAATTGGGGTAATTGTGAAAGGTGAATTGGGGAGATCTAGCACTGAAGAAATGATAGCTAAAAATAAAAGTTAACAGTTATTTATCAAATGGTACTGTTGAGATAAACATCTTTAAAAAATGCTGAGTGATGTTATCATTGGGATGCTGGATTAAAACTAAACAGGATTTTAAAAATCCAGTTGCCAGGAATTAGTCAGAAGCTTTGTGATGTGAGTGGTATATGTTTGGTGGGGGAGTAAGCCAATAACTTTTTGGAGAATGTAAAATTTTCTTTGGCTACGTCTATACTGCACCCTTTTTCCGCAAAAGCTTATGCAAATGAAGCATGGAGTAGAATATCGCCGTGCCTCATTTGCATAATTAATTAGGGGCCATTTTTGCGCAAGAGACTTTTGCGCAAAAAGGAGCTGTGTAGACGGCTCCTTTTTCTGCAAAAACACCCTCTTGTGCAAGAGCCGTTCTTCCTGAAAAAATGAGGAAGAACAGCTCTTGCACAAGAGGGTGTTTTTGCAGAAAAAGGAGCCGTCTACACAGCTCCTTTCTGCGCAAAAGTCTCTTGCGCAAAAATGGCCCCTAATTAATTATTCAAATGAAGTGGGGCGATATTCTACTCTGTGTTTCATTTGCATAAGCTTTTGCGGAGAAAGGGTGCAGTATAGATGTAGTCTTTATCAAGCCTTAATTGTTGGTAAGATGTTCTGAATGTAAATTGGAATATTGCTATCTTTGTAGACAAACTGTTCCTTGGCTTCTCAATTTCCCCAGCTGCCTCAGAATGAAATTAACATGACTATTGAGATTGCATTGCAATGCATCAGAATCACATGTATGAAATTGAAATTGGCAAGAATAATTAGGAAGTTATGAGCAGCATTTAGAGGTAGTCATTGGAGCTATTTACTTGGAGAAGGATCCCAATAGTTAAGGCTGTTGAAAGGGTAGAATACTCATTATTTCCCTCTTCCCATCATAACAGAAGACTGGGCCATTGCATTGGTTATTAGACTTGAGATTCAGTGAGAAATTTCCTCCCAGTTGGTAAAGTAGTTTGAAGTGGCTTTTCAAGTGGTGTCTGGGATAGCACTCTATCCCTTCCAGGAACAAAGGTTGGGTGGAGGAGATGGACTCCTCACCAGTATGTTGTCTGTATCTTGCTGGTAGGGAGAGTTGAGTTTGTCCCTCATTTTTCATATGGCCTTTTAGACTTGTAGCTACCACAGACTTTCAAACCTTGAAACTGCAAATGTATGCTGTTTTGTTTACATTTTGCATTTCCTTAAAACAGACCTCTTAATTTTAAGGTAATGAATACATTTCCATTCACATATAATCAATTTCCATTCTTACATATTTATCCTTTTTTTTTTTGCAAGTTACATTATCAACCTAAGCTGTTTGCTAGTGTTTACTGGCGTTTTATGATTTAACAAAAACACCTGTTTGGGTATAGAATTTTGTTTCTGAAGTGTATTTGAAGGAATTTAATTTATTATTGCAACTGTTTCATTCTGTCTTGTCAGCTTTGAGGAGAAAAAGGCTATTTCTAGGGAAAGATTCTGTTGGGATAATTGTAGGCAAACTTTCAGTCTAGCATTTGGGAAATATGTTCAAGTAATATGAATTGAATGCTCTGGGTTAGAGAGGGGGAAACATGTCTCTAAAGGGAGGGAGAATCTAGGTCCTTGCTTCTACTTTCTTTGTTAAACCAGTTCCCTTCAGCATCTCCATAAATTAATTCCCAGAAGAGGTCCAGATACTATTCCTGAACATTGGTTTAGTGTTTGCTGCTAATATTTCCAGAAAGTACTATGTGCAGAAGAAGCACATCGCACAAGAATGTTTCTCTGCTATAGAACTTCCTTGCTCTGCATCTGAAAATGGGAAAGGATTGAGGGACTCTGAATTCTTATATTCATATGCCTATTTTAACTTCTACACTGTAAATCCACTATTGTAACACTTGGAGGCCAACCTAGTCAGGGTCCCATTTTGCTAAATGAGTACAGACATCTAGTAGAGGACAGTTGCTGCTGCCAAAGAACTTACACTTTAAAATTAAATCAAATATTTGCAAAATTAAACTAATTTGAAAGTAGGATGTTTGTAGTGGAAATACTGAAACATTATTAAAAAATTATGGAATGATGGGGTTAACTGAACAATTGGGTAACCAAAAACTGAGATTGGAGTTCTTTATGTACTCCAGTATAGATGTGGTGCCTATGTATAAATATAAAGTGTAAAATAATTAACCATCACATTATGGGAAAATGCTTGAGACTTAAATTAGTTTCTCTTCCAAGAATTATAAAATGCATTTGTCCAGGCCAGTTTATTATGCTGCAGTCCAACCAAATGCATTAATGTATCAATTGCGTTTTCAAGGTGCATAGTATATGGGATTTAGTGACATGGTGCATGAACCATTTATATTCTGGGGCCATCTTTTTTGTATATATTTACAAAGAAAGAAAATTCTCAAGGTTACAAATCTGGAAAGGTGACTTTGAAGTGTTCATTTTTTTTAAACATATGAAGACTGTATTACGGCTTTGGACTTTGCAGGCATATAAGCTGATGTTCTCCTAATTAGAATGGCAAATAAAATATTTATTGAAATGGTTCAAGGATGGTAGCCTGATTACATAAAATAAAATAATTATGTGAGTATTAGCTATGCAGCTCAGAATAATAGTTGAAAAGGTGGAATATTATTTTCTGCTTTTAAAATTCTGAAAGCAGCTAATCAAAATACTTATCAGTGCATGAGAAAAATATATATTCCACTTCACAGTGTCTCTGTGGTGGGCAGGTAAAGTGTACTATTAATACTGAAATTTGGACAGTACATGGTAGACTTGATTCTTATTTTAAAATTAACAAAAACAAAATCTTCAAGCGGTGAGTTCCTTCCTTTTTCTATAGCTGTTGAAAGATTCTGACTCTCGCTGCACAGTACCCCTACACCATGGTAGGATATTGGTTCATTACTGTCTTAGGAGGAAGAGTGCTAGCAACTTAAGCGCCAACATGACTATTGGTCTCATCTGTGATATGATGCTATAGTGGTTGTAAATGAGAAAATTTTAATAAAGAAGCATTTTTTCACATCTTTTTGCAGATCCAACTTAAAATGTGCATGTTCCTCATGCGTGACTTTTGACCTGTCATGTCCATTGAGGCTGAGCTTCTGCTCTGCATGTCTGCATTGCTTTCCCCCAACTCTGCCAATTTGAGAACATCTGGCTAAGTTACCCAAACCGCTTCTCATTTTCTTATTATCATATGTGGCAGTGAGGCAGAGCTTGGTCTCTACCTTTTGCCCTGAAACACTTTTCATTGTCTCAAACTTGTAAATATTAGTAGCTAGAAGATTTACCTGGCATGCAGGTGACCTCAGAGGGAGAGGACTTTCTCAGCTGTACTCTCAGGGCAGCAACTTAGGGCTAGGTGAGAATTGCCTCTGCAGCAGGCACAGCTGGGGAAGGAGTGCATGTCCTCTGGTAGGGCAGGTTGCGGTTAGTCTTCCCCCTGCACTCCCCACCCAGAGTGAGGAATGCAGCAAACTGCACTTCCCCTTTATCACAGAGTGAGGGGAATAGCCAGCAATGTTCCTGTATGAATCGGGAGGAGAGACGCTTCAGTCCTTCCCAGGTGCCCTTTAGGGAAAGTGGAGGGTGGGAGGCTTGGGGCTGGGGCAGTCCCAGACTGGGCAAGGGTGCACCCCAAGCCAGCCTCTTTCACCAGCCTGGTGATTCTATCCCTTTTCTGTATGGCTTTATGAGAAGCAATCCCACTCCAGGCACATCCCATTTTCCTGGCACAACCAAAACTTTTACCTTGGTTTAAGTTATAAGAGAATCTGCATACCAAATTTGGTGGTGGTCTTAGCTCTTACTGTTTAGTAGGAGTTATTGAACGGACAGACAGATGGATTCATGCATAGACAAACTCTCAAATATATAGTAGACTACTACAATTCGCTTAATTTAAGGATGATTTTCTGCCTTTTTGGCAGTCCCCTTATTTGTCATCTTGAAATTTTCTTCCCTTCTTCTGACTCCTTAGCACCAATGTGCCTTCCTGTCTATTAATCAAATGTAAACCCTCTGGCTTTCAGCCATACCCATCTTGTGAGAGCTTATAACATAAACTGAGGGAATAGTCGATGTTTTGGGGAGGAGGGTGATGGTCATGTTTTGGACCCTTGTTCTGTATGTCAGTATTTCTCTGCCAGAACTTCTCTCTCCAGAGATATTTGCTAAAGCTCTGCCTACGGGAGCTGTCCATGAAGAGGAATGTAGGATTGAGAGAGGTGTTCCTCTGGTTGCAGAGAGTCTCCTCCTAAAGAACCCACTCTTCCAATGCTTCTCTAAGTTGAGTCTATCTTAAAACTTCCTGTTATCAGTACTGGGAGAGAGTCTGCAACTCTTGCAGTCAGCCAGCCTCCAAAATGAACTCACCATTGGCTGCGAGCTTGGCACTCAAGCCTGGTACTACTTCCACCACATTGAAGAATGAAGGGTGATCTCCCACCCCTATGAGGCTAATGGCCTGTGCTCCCTACTGCCATGCTGGAGTGTCCACGTTTGTTTATTGACAAATAAAACTTGCAGAACTTTAAAATATCATGCATAGAATTATTAATATTTTGACACAACTCCCTCTGGAGTAACTTAAAATCTTCAGTTAGAAGTTTTAGCTATTGTTTGTTACTGTATGTAATGTTTATTTTCTATTTTATAGCTTCTAATTTCAAAGCATCTGTGAACCTAGTCAAATACTAAAATTACAATTTCTAAACTGGTTCTAAATCTGGTGGAACAGCAAATAAACCTGAAGCATTGCTTTTTCCATTTGAATATTTGGAACCCTATAAACTGTATTCGTTTTTATATTACATGCAGATTCAGGTTCTATTTAGGCTTTTCTGCTGTGGCCAGCACTGTATCTGATTGCCAAGGTTTTTTTAACCTCAGCTCTTTAAATACTATAATTCAGTCTTCTTTCTTCAACAGGAAGAAGAGAATTTATCCAAAGATTAAAACTTGAAGCAACACTGAATGTGCATGATGGCTGTGTAAGTGATTTCTTGTATCTAAATTTTCAGTACTTCAGAAATGGGGTGTCCCATGTCAGTGTGTATGTGTCTAGGCTTAAAAATGCAAACTGAATACATTTTAAAGCTGAATGAAAATATTTACTTGCCATTACCTGCATCCAGGCTTTCTGGGTTCCATTTCTTCTGAAGCAATTGACAACAACTCAGTCCCTGAAATGGAGCAATGAGCTGTGTTCATTTCATTGCTTTACTTATGAATGAGGCAGTCACCTATAGCAGAAAAAACATTGGACTTGGGTAGGAGCAGGAAAATTAAGGAAGAACTAATCTTAAGTAACTTCTTATGTACTTATTTGTAGCTTAACATACATTCTGATAATTTAGGATTTTTTTTGCATTGCTGTGCTTGAAGCATTTTAGTTCACTTGTGAACTTAGAAAAGAGGAAGGGCTATATGTTGATTATGAAATCTAAAATTTAAAATCTGTAATCTAAAATGTGTCCGATCTTGGAAACACAACATGAAATGGCGCAATCAAATGTTTAAAAGAAAACCACATTATTATTTATAAGTAAATAATTAGGTTTTAAAATAAATCTCTACTTTCCAAGTCTAAATGATATCAATTTTTTTCCATGCTGTGCTCTCATAGCCACAGTTCTCATTAAATCCTGCTTCTGACAGATGTAGCAGAAGACAGGGAGGCAGCAAAAAGACTGTGTTACTCAAACTCCACAAGATTGCTTGAGCTCTTAAGAGTAGTAGTAGTGGATACATTTGACTAAGTTCTGTGACCTAGATGGTAGAGGTTGGTTGTTGTGACAGGGCATCTTTGCTGGCCGGTCATCTGTCAACAGAGCAGAAGTTCATGTTTTGTGTTTTTTCTTATCAGAGAGGATTTTTAAAAGATTTTGGGATGATTAGGGGAAAAATTGCTTGTAAAGTCCATTATATGCAAACTGCTGTGAAAATGAAAATATTGAAATTTTGGGATTTTACACAAATTTATAATTCAGTCTCCCTGAGCATTGTGATTAGGGATGTTAAAATGCATATAATTAAGTAAATGTGTAACCGCTGAATATTTCAGCAGTTACACATGGGGGGCAGGTAGCTCCCATCTTCTGACTCCCCCCTTCCTGCACTGCTGTGTCTGATACAGAGGCAGTGGAGGGAGGGAGCCACATGGCTCCCCAGGAGCCGGTGAATGCCAGGAGATTGCATATAACTGTGAAGGTTAACCAATGAGCACGGTTGCACTTTCACATCCGTAATTGTGATGGGACCTAAATTTTTATGCCTATGAAAGCCATAAAGTGGTAAGGCATACTGCCGATAACCCTTTAATTTATTCATATTCCAGGATGTGGTTGTATCTAATACTACTTGATTAGTGTTAGCTTTATTTCGTAAGCTTAAACAGATGACATGTTATGGACGGTTAGCTTGCTGTAGGAGAGGATGTTAAGTAGGACTTGCCCTAAGTAAAAGATTCAAACTCTCCACAGTTCTACAATTTAGTATGTAGAATGGCAGATGTGACTGGGAAAAGCTAGCAGCTCTTTATCCTCCTCGTCACCTAAATGTGAACTCAGAAATCTTTTTTGCGGCATGAATGTTTAGAGGATGCATGCCCCTTCCATGTTAATGAACAAGGAAATCAACATGTGGTCAAACCATTATTTTCTAATGGTAGTAACTTAATTTCTAAAAACATTATCAGACCTAAAATCCTAGTCTGAATTACATATGGTTGATTTTGAAGCTTTTAAACCAAGAGCACTTTCATATATGCTTAATATTTATTCAGTTACATATTCAAATTATTGAACAGTTTCTTTATATTTGACAGGACAGCTACCTTTTTGCCTGTGACCTCAAATAAGAATTTTACTTTAAAAATACATTTTGTGAGTTTTAAAAGTCTGAATAACAGTATGGAATGAAATTACCATGTCTAAGGATTGTGGTAGGAATTAATGTGGTAATTACCATTACAGTTGTAAGGTAATTAATAATAAACATGATGTTGGTCGAAATTTTCAAGTTCAGTACCCAAATGAATAGATTTATAGAAAACAAAGTACAATTTTATGTCACCAAGTCTCTTCAAAGTAATGTGTTATAAATCATATATGGAGTGAGTAGTGATGTTTACCATTAAGACTACATTTGTTTTTTCATTATGAAAGGTCTTTTTTTTAGTTGTGTTTAACCTTGTCAAATTATCATTGTTTGGGCTGAAGTATACCAACTCTGATCTGTTCTTGAAGGTGATTTTTCTTTTTAAAAAAATGTGAATAAAAATGTTCAGCAATTTTTAGTTACAAAAATGGGGTAAGGATTGGGTGAATATTTTAACCATTACTAAAAGAAAAATCTAAGAATAGATACAGTTTCCCAGTGACATGTGAGAGAAACTTGACATTTACCATGGAAATGGTCTGTGGCATAGATGTGTGCTTGATGAAGGTCTGGTGAATATGCATTCTGAATTGGTAAATGTTAGGAGTTAAAAAATGCATAAAGTACACTTTTGAAGTGAACAGCAATCTACTAATGTTCTTTTGGCACTTTGTGTGTATGCGTGTGTAATCTTGAGTGGATTTGCCTTACTTTTAAAGGTGCCCTTCATAATCCTGACTCACTTCATATGATGGTTGGCGGAAGGAAGCAGTTAGAGCTCTTACCTCATTAGTACACATCTCTTGCAGAACATAGCTTTCAATTGTTGTCAAGAAGATAGCTCTCCATATTTCTTTGCATGCCATTTCTTTTCTAAAAGCTTAGAAATGCCCTATAAGCAAAAGAATATTGAAGCTGCAAAATCAGTGCACCAAAGACTTTGATAACATGAGCATGATTTTTCTTCCCCTAGAGGACTCCTGTCCTACGTGAATGCCATGCATCTGATGAAGTGGTTTTTATCCACAAATGCTTATGCCCAGATAAATCTGTTAGTCTTTAAGGTGCCACGAGACTCCTTGTTGTTTTTGCAGTTCAACTAACATAGCTACCCCTTTGAGACCTGTCCCCATTTTCTGTTTATGCATTTGATTGCATGTTCACCTGGGGGCAGAATGAAAGTTGCCTGACTCTTCCCTTATGTTGCAGCACCGTGTGACATCAACTTACTTTTAATGTTTTTTATATTTGTAATTTAGTAACTGACCTTAGTACCCAGAGCTTAGACTTCATTGTCCTGTACTAAGTACAGTTATTTTTCACTTCTCTCCTGTGTTGTCTCTTACCTTCTTTCATCAACTTGTTTTAAAGGATCAGCACTTTCAGTATTTGTGAAATCACTGAATGAATCAGTCAGATTATGACTAATGCTAAAGGTGCATGTGTTGAAAATGGGATCTCTGCATTACGTAACTTGATGAAAAAAGGAAATACAGCCTTAGGTGACAATTTTTACGCCATCTTAGTGTTGTTTTTTTCAGTTTTATCAGTATGAACATTTTTTAAGGAAGAGAGCTGTAGTAAAGGTGTGCTGGTAAATCGTTTGTATCCAAATGGACCCAACAGCCTGAGGAAATGCTGTGTTTTAAATTAGAGGAAAGAGGGTCACCTGGAATGATAATCTTTTTTTCCTTTATGCACATTAGCACAGAAATGTATTATAATAATATAGAGGGATATGTGTTGTGTACTATACTTATTTTTTCCTCTCCAGGAAATTCACCTGATTTATACCTTAGTTGAGAACTTAAACTAGTGTAGCTAATGATTTAGTGTTAGGAGGACTAGGGTTTAATTCTGCTTCTTAGAACGGGTCTGGGCAAAATACGGATTTGGCTCACCAAGCCAAAAGATCCAGCCTGTGGACGCAGTGGGGAGCCCCAGGCAGGTTCCCCTGCTTGCCCCGAACACCTGCTCAGAAAAGCGGCTTCAGAGCCATTTCTTTTTCAAAACTGTAATCCCAGAGGGGAGGGGCAGAAGGCTTCCGGCTCTGCCCCCAGCACAATCCCACTGGCCGGTTTCTGGCGAGAAACCGGCCAATGGGAACTTCCTGTTCAAATAACAGGCAGCACACAAAGCATCATACATCTCCTTCCCTCCGGCTCAGTTATTCATACAAGCACATGGCCCTGCAGCCTGTGCAGACATGTGGCAGGCAGGCTCTTCAAGCATTTAGCTCGGCAGGCTGGCTGGGCTGCTGGCTGGAAAGTCTCCTGGGCAGAGCCTGCCTATAGCACTCCATCCCTCCCCTTCCCCAACTCTCTGCCCCCCTTATTCAACATATCCAAACCCTCTGCACCTCTCCTGCAGCCACCACCTCCCAGATTTGGCACTCCAATCCCCTGCTTCAGATCACAATCCCCTCCTACCAGGGTCACAACCCGAACTTCTGCACCCCAGTCCCTCCCCTAGGTCACAAACCAAAACCCTGCACCTCCATTCCTTGCCCTTGGTCACAACTACCTCCTTCACCCAAACGCCCTCCCAGACCCCACTCTCCCTCCTGCACTCCAGTCCCTTACCCCAAGCTTCCTTCTGTACCCAGCCTCCATCCCAGACCTCACATCTCCTCCATTAATATCATGTAAGAGTGTGGCCCTTGACCACTTTCCAAAATCTTGGAGTGCCCCCCCCCCCAGCAAAAATTATTGCCCAGCCCTGTCTTAGATTAATGATACTCTTCTTCTCCCCTTTCATTCCTTGGGGAGCTTCAGTATTTCTAAACAGCCTATAGAGGTGATGGGTGGAATTGTCCAGAAGAGCAAGCAGATTTCATCCTTCTGTAGGATTAATAGTGTGTAACTATCCTAAGTGATAGTGTCTTCTGAACTTCTCCTTTTGAGAATTAGTTTTACAGAGTAGACTGTGAAGATAAAAAGGTAGGACTCTGTTAGGGTGATATAGAGATTTGGGCCAGCTGTTTAGAAGATTTTCCCTCAGGGCATTGATAAATACAGTGTGGTAGTTAATCACAACTGCTGGAAGAAATAGTGGCCTCTGATTATAATATGGGTCTGTTGCATTAATGGCCTTTACATTGCAAATCATTGGTAGCAAAATTAAGACGTGGATTTAGTAGGGAGTGAGAAGCCAAGAGAAGTTTCACCAGCATATGTTCTTTTAGGTCATCATAATTAAGTGGCTTCCTCATGAAATTAACTGGGCTCCTGACAAAAAGCATGATGTTTGTCTAGCTTGGAACTGATGGTTGGATAAACCAGTGTGGTCACATCATCATCCAAAAGGAATAACTGAAGTTTTCTTGAGGTGTTGATGTGGGGTGCCAATATTAGGATCATCACTATTGCTTTCTTTGTTCTTTTTGTCTAGCATTCAACAAAATATTTTTTTGCCTGTTCTTTTATTAACTACTTTTTTTATTACTCCTTTTGTTAGCTTTCCTCCTCCTGTAAGTGTGGATAGAAATTTTAACTAATGTTTTTGCTGCTGTTTTTTGCTTAATCTGGCTCCCCACGAGCACCAGATCCCGCCTTCCCACACCCTCCCCTTGCGCTGCTGCCTCTGGTAGAAAGGCTGCAGCGGGGATGGGGGCAGGCAGGCGCCAGTACACCTAGGAAGTCAGCTTTCAAGCTGGCTCCCCATGTGTATTGGCTCCTGCAGAGCCACCACCTCCCCTACCCCACCACACTGCTGCCTCTCTATCAGAGGCAGCAGCATGGGGGAGGAGGGCAGGCAGGAGCCAATATGCATGGAGAGTTTGCTTTTAAGCCGGCTCCCCACGAGCACAGGCTCAACCTGCCCCCTCCCTCTGCGCTCCTGCCTCTGAGAGTCAGCAGTGTGGGACAGGAGAGGTTGCCGTGAAGCAGCCAATGTCTGTGATGGGCCCAGGCTTGCTGGGGATAGAGGCTGTTCCATGGGATGCCAGTACAGTCTCTGTCTGTGGGGAACTTGGGCCCCCCGCGGACAGAGGCTGCTACTACCCCTCAAACCAGTCCCTGTGCAGACCAGCTCCCGCCTGCCACCCTGCTCTGCTGCCTCTGATACAGAGGTGGCAGGGGGCTCCCCAGGAGCCCTGTCTGCCACCCTGCCCCGATGGGGACTATCAAGTAGTCATGTAACTGCTAAATTTTGGTGTGGTTACACAAGGATTATTCAATTAGATGGTATCTAACATCCCTAATTTCCATAAAGAATATGTAATATACAGGGCTGACTTTTTTTCCCCAGTAGAGGCTTGGCTTAGTCTAGCCTTCACTCAGTATGCAAACTTGGACCTGAACACACTGTACCCTTTTTCATTATCAAATGTATCTGCAGTTCAGAGTCTCAGTACTTCCATAGACATTTAATAGGATTTTTGTTTGCAAACCCCATCACCTTCGTATGTGGATGGCTAATCAGGGAAAGCATAAAAGTGCAAGATGAGACCATGGAGTGAACATCAGGTTTCTAAGCATATTTAAGCATCACTATGTATTTTGAAGTTGTTTAATTTTATCATTCCATTTTCATATCTAGACATTTCTTGGCTATTTTTATTTTAAGTATTTTTCCTAAACAGATTAACATTTCTGCTTAAATGTTTCAAACAGGTGAATACAATTTGCTGGAATGATACAGGAGAATATATTTTATCAGGTTCAGATGATACCAACCTGGTAATTAGCAATCCCTACAATAGAAAGGTAAGTTGACTTTTTGGATAGTTACTTTATTTTACTAGTGAAATATTAATTGTAAACAATAGTTGCTTTTGACAAGTTATATATTTTATGGGTCATAAGATTATTTTTCTTATATTTTTCCCCAAAAAACCTGTTTGTCCTTACTTTAAGGATCTCTGCTACAATTTATAGGAGGCAAACATTGCATAGCTACCTACCACATGGACAATTTAAGAGCCAGAGGATTGCACTTTACGTATAATGGAGTAGATTGCAATCATGGAAGCATTGTCCATGGAGACTGCCCTGTTTCAGCTTGATTTACCATACCTATCTCTAGCGGTAACATTTGTTACATAATTAACAAATAAAAATTATAAATATGCATAATACTTAATGCACAGTACAGTAAAGATTGTTTATACATGAGATGGTACAAATGCTAATCCCCAGATAGCATCTCTTCTGCTTTCATCCATTCCCTTCTCTAGAAATGGAGGCAAGGGAAAAAATGTTTCATTGTGTTGTAAAAGTTTTAGGTATCTTGATTTCATTTGTTCAGGCTGGGAATAGAGTTCAGCTTCTTGAACCAGCCCTCTGTTTTTTTATGAGAGAAAATTTTAGTAAATTTTTAGATTGCAACTGTAAAGATACTTAAAGTTTGTGGGTAGCTGGTGCCTTTTTGGTATTTTGGATGAAAGATATTAAATGGGTTAGTTTCTTTAAATCATGAGGTGCTGCAAATTAGGGATGTAAAATCCTATTTAAATGGTTAATGGTTTAAACAATGGCTAAACTGATTAAAGGGGGGGAGATGGAAGGGCTGCTCCAACTCAACTGCAGTGGAGTAGCCCCCCCCCCCCCATAGACAGGGGGCACTGTCCATGGCAGGCCCCTCTCAGGGCTGCAGCAGCCCTGCCCCCACTGTTTAACCAGAACTGGTAAGCATCATATGTTAAGGGTGATGCTTACTGGTTAACCTTTCACATCCCTATTGCAAATTAAAAGTAGTAATAAATAATCAAATTTATACTACATGATATGTGAGGAAATAGGAAGACGTTTGTATTGAACTAGGAGGAGCCAAATCATCTGTGGCTAATCAGAGGAATTGTAGTTCAATGACCTTTAGTAAGTTCATGTAACAACTTTTCTACTACAGCAGATTTCTTATAGCTTATGACTACATCTCCTCTGTGAATGACTTGGTAGTTTTTCAGAACAGATGCACTCTGTGGCACATGTCAGTCTCTGAGCTCCTTTGCACCATAGCAGTACTCTTGCCCAACCCCCTTTTTTCTCAGAGGAGATGGGACCAAACACCTATAATAACTCTTGAAAGTTAATGTTCTGTGGAGAAATAGATAGTTATAGGAGCATATGGGCTCAAGTGGATGGACAGAATGCTTGCCTATGTAAGGTGCTGTAGAGTGAAGTCTTGGGAGCCATGCGTACTTCCAGTCATGTCTTTTTTCTCCCACATACTATTAATGCCCCTTACCCTTAGAAACATATCTTTCTTTCTCTGCTGCTGGTGTCAGCTTGATAAACCTCTTCTGATTCTTTCAGACTAGTATTCCTGCTGGCAAAGTACAGGTGATTCTGTTGTGGAGTAAGGTGCCTCAGGAACTGCTGCCAACTTAAATTCAGCTGGAAGCCTCCCATTTGCCCTGCTTCTTGTCATATTGAGAGGTAGTGGAAGAGGGGGAGAAAATTATATCTAGATTTCTGATAGAAGCTGTCCCCCTAAGGTACCCCCTCTGGCCGATAAACCTATTGAAGGAAGGGAGACAGTGTTTAGTCAGACTGTTGTGGAGAGAAGGGAAGAAATTTCTCAAAGCCAAGAGATGTTAATGTGGTTTATGGCGAAGTAATAATTGTGAGTCAGAGCAAGAGGTACTTAAATTTAATATGTAGTCTTCATTGTACTGCTGTTGATCGATCACCCTTAAATCAAGTGATTAACTAAAACATTGTGATTGAAAAATTAATTGTAATTAATTCGTTTTAATTCTGCTGCTAAATAGAATCCCAGTTGAAATGTATTAAATATTTTGGATGTTTTTCTATGTTTTCAAATATATTGACTTCTGTAGTTGTCATTGCAAGGTATCTTACACACCAGATATGCTAAACATTTGTATGCCCCTTCATGCTTTGGCTACCATTTTAGAGGACATGCTACCTTGTTGATGACTCTTGTTAAAGAAAATAGTTTAATTAAATTTGTGACTGAACTCATGGGAGAATTGTATGTCTCCTGCTTTATTCATGTTCTGCCATATTTTGTGTTATAGCTGTATTGGATGATGACCCCTGAATATCTTTGTTTTTAAGAGCACTTTCACTGCAGATTTGACAAAATGCCAAGAAGGTGCCAGTGTAAGGTTTTTAAAGACAGATACAGCATTCATACCAAAGATTAAGAATCTGAAGTGCCTTCCAAAATTTGAGAGGGACATGGTGTGGAGCATGATTTCAGATGTCTTAAGAGCCACACAACGCTTTGACATGAGAACTACAGAACCTGAATCACCAAAAAAGAAAATCAATCTTCTGCTCGTGGCATGTGACTTAGATGACAAAAATGAACATGAATTGGTCTGCACTGTTCTGGTTCGTAATCAAGCAGAAACCATCATCATCCATGTCCTCTGGAATGGTGGTTGAAGCATGAAGGGACATATGAATCTTTAGTGCATCTGGTACTAGGGATGTAAAATCTAGATTATTTGACTAATCAAATAGTCGGTGCAATTTTCATTGACTATTCGATTAGTCGATAAGCAACTCTCTGCTGGCCCTGTGCTCCCTGTGGCGCTTCAAAGTGGCAGGGCTGCATGGAGCTTGGGGTCAGTGAGGGAGTCTCCAGCTGACCCCAGGTTCCATGAAGCGCTGCTGCTTTGAAATGCCATGAGCAGCCTGGGGCCAGCTGGGGACCCCAGGCTGCACACCGCATTTCAAAGCGGCAGCGCCACGTGGAACCCGGGGTCTGGCCCCAAGCTCCATGCGGCGCTGCTGCTTTGAAGCACCCCCCCTCCCCCCACTCTGTTCCTCTCCACCCACTGCCTCTTTCTGATAGAGGCAGCAAGGTGGGGGAAGTGACTAGTAGTTCATATCCCTGTCTGGTGCGTAAATATCTTATGACGCCAGCTATGATGGTGGTATGAGAATGCTTATTCTCACCTTTTAGATGATATTGTAAACAAGAAGTGGGTGGCATCACCTGGAAACAAACTTGATTGGCTGAACAAAAATAGGATTGACTGGATTTGTAGGCTCTAAAGTTTTATGATTTTATTTTTGAATGCAGTTATATTTTGAGCATAATTCTACATTTGTAAGTTAAACTTCCATGATAGCGATTTCATTACAGTACTTGTAATCGGGGGAATTGAAACACACTTTCTTTTTTTTGCAGTGTAAATAACAGATTAGAAGCATTGCACATTTGTATGAAGTATGTACATTTTGTATTCTGTGTTGTAATAGAAATCAGTATATTTGAAAATGTAAAAACCATCCAAAATATTTAAACCGATGATACTCATCAGCATGATTACTCAGATTAGTTTGTTTGATTGCTTGACAGACCTACTTTGCTATATTAATAACACAGTTAGCTTAAAAATCAAACCTCTGGTCTTCTGGATATAATTTTGTGAGTATTAATGCTACAATCAAAACCTGAGTTTCCTGTGATTGAATGATCAAAGGAATTACTTTTTCTGATTTTGGTTTATGTTGTGTTGAGCCAGTGTTACTCTTTCTCTTATTTGTGTGGGCCTTTTCCATGATAACAGAGTGTTGGGGGCTTTTTAAGTAAGAATATATCATAAAACCACAAAAGCCAGCAGGGGGATTTGAGGGTAGGTGGGTTGTACCTGAAATTATTTTTAAAATGTAATATTTTGAAATTGACTGTTTCAAATTCATGGTGAGTCCTTTAGTTATAAGATGTGAGTAAATGTATTTAAAACTACCATTACATCTTAGGTAAACTTTTCTCTATAATATGTATTGGCTTAACTAAATCTTTTACTATTTTAAAAATTGATCTAATGAAACCACTGCTGATCAGTAATGTGGAAGCATATGATTTAAATTGATGAAAACAAATCAAACTTGTTTAAGATAGTAACTTGCCTACTATTGTTAAGGCCTAGGCTTCTAGATTTTGCCAGATAAACTTTTTAATGTCATGGTTTAATCCAAAGCAATTTTTATATCAAAGATATAGTATCAGTTGTTTGAAATGTAGGGTTGGGTGAGTGGAGAGAATGCTTATCTTAAATACCTAGTAGTTTACACTCAACAGTAAGTAGCAGATTTATTTAAATCTTTTAACAGTGTGTCATCACTTCCGAAATTTAGCAGAGCCCTGGACTGGTTGTCCGGAGAGAATGAAATGCGGGAAAAAGGAATCCATAAATATAAATGCTTTTATTATGTCTCTTCCTTGTATGGATCTTGACTTTGCATTTTCTTTTGGAGAAAATATGTGTTGTATCCATCAGAGCAACATCCTCTCCATTTCATGTTCTCCTTTTGTCTTATTTATGTTCTGTTTTTTCCTATGCCTATTCTTTCTTTTCTCAATTTCCTTTTACTTCACCTTTCCCTGCTTCTTACTCCTTTTTTCCCCTCTCTTCCCAGATAGAATGAGTTAATTATAATGCACTGAAATACAGAATATACAGAAAACACACACAACTAAGTGAAATATGAAGGTTTCAATAGAGCAATAGAAAATTGGCCACTATTAAAGGCAAGATATTGGACTAACAAGTCACTTTTCTGATCAGGTGTGGCAAATCCTTTGTCCCTTGGTTTTAGAATATAGTTTAAAATTTAACATCAGTATGCAAATCAATTGTACTAGTGATTGTCATAATGCAGCAACGGACCAGCTATTCAATACATCTGCTCCAAAACCTAACCATGTTGCCAGAAGACACAACCTATTTCATCATAAAACCATACTGCTTAGACTGGATAAAAATGGAATCACTGCTTAGAGTGGATAAAGCAGGTCCAGGTACAACTTTGAACTTTGCAAAGTCTAGGATGGGATTTTATTTTTATGAAAAACCTGTAGGACGTCATCTTTGTTTCCTCCAACCCAGCTTGTGCTATTTCGAAATAAAACATGCTGTGTAGACGCAGTTATTTCAAGAGAAAACCCTTCTCTTGAAATAGCCCTTATTCCTCATACAATGAGGTTTACCTGTTATTTTGAGAGAGGGGTTTTCTCTTGAAATAACCACGTCTTAACAGCTTCTGTTATTTCGAAATAGTGCTGTAATGCGAAATTGCAAATGAAGCGTGGGATATTTAAATCCCAGCTTCATTTGCAATTTCGAATGTCTTCATTTGCATTCCTCTTTCGAAATAGGGTGCAAGTGTAGACATACCCTTAGCTGTTGTTTCAAAATAACTTTACTAGCGTCTACACAAGCCAACTGCTATTTTGAAATTAATTCAAAATAGCGGAGGGCTTATTTCGAACTTGGTAAACCTCATTCCACGAGGAATAGTGCCTATTTCAAAATTGCTATTTCAAAATAAGCGCTGTGTAGATGCAGAATAGGGGCTATTTCAAAATAGGGGGCTTTCAGCCTTTCCCAGGGTGCCCTGCTAGCGCCCTGGCCACCAACAGGGAAACTCCTCTCTTTTTTCCCCCCCCCACCCCCCCCGGTGCCCTTAAAGGGGTAGAGTCTGGCCACAGGCTCTGAGGCTAGCACCAGGCCAGCCTGCCTGCCCAGAGCCACTGTGCTGCTACCACTGACCCAGGCCGCACCATGAGCCAGCCAGCCACTGGCTGCCAGCCCTCCACCACTCCCTGGAACCAGTCTGCTAGCTCCCAGGAGCCTGCCAGGGGCCGGAGAAGGCGGGTGCCTTCCTGGTCCAGTGCGGAGATCTTGGACCTTATTGAGGTTTGGGGGGATGCTTCCAACCTCCATGATCTCAGCACTAGACAGAGGAATGCGGCCTTGTACAGCCGGCTGGTTGCCAGCCTGGCCACCAAAGGCCACATCCAAACCCAGGAGCAGGTTCGGATGAAAATTAAGGAGCTGCAGCAGGCGTATGCCAGGGCCACAGGGGGCAGCTCCCATACAGGGGCAGACCCAGAGAGCTGCCCCTATTTTGACGCCCTGGACCGCATCCTGGGGGGCAGGATGAGCCGTGCCTCCCAGGTGGTCGTTGACCCTGGGGCAGAGGGCCCTGACCAGGGGACGGAGGAGGAAGAGGGCCAGGAGCTGCAAGAGACCGGAGGGAGTGTGCCGTACAGCCAGGACCCCCAAGCTGTCCTAGTGGACCTGTCACTGGTGTCGTCTGGGGAGGCAGCAACATGTGAGTGCCATCACTGTCCCCTTATGGGGGGGGAGGGGAGGGAGACCAGGGACTGCACGCATGTGCTTTGCTGACCATGGATCATACAGCAACCTGTGCACATGTGAGCACATGCCGTGCCACCCCTGCGCACATGGCCCTAGCTGGCTGCCACACAGGGGCCTTGGCCTGTTATCCACACGTGTATGTGAAGACACATGACATGCTCCTGACCCCAGGGTGGGACACAGCAGGACGCCCTCCCTCTACAAGCCCCTTTACACAGAGGTGGGGACATCTTCCCCCACACACCCACACTATATACTGCACGGGGGTATGGGTGAAGTCCCGGGACAGCTCCCACTCCCGGGGATAGCAGGACATCCCGAACATGGCCTCTGTGCAAGTACATTGGCTCTGATGGTGCGGAGACCTGTTGTCCTCGCCTTGCATAGTGGGGCTGGGCTTCACCCACTGTGTCCCCAGGGATAACTGACCACTTCTCTTGTTTGTCCACAGCTGCACCAGCTGCGAGTGCAGGGCGCACCACCCCACCTGGGACATCCTCCCGCCCCTGGGCACTCTGCAGGCTGACCCGTAACCAAGAGGACTACCAGCGGCAGCACCTGGGGGCAGTGCACTGCACCCTGGAGCACTGGGTGCACGAAGACCTGCAGCCCTGGCAGGAGAGCTGGTGGGAGCAGCTTGCCCAGGGCCGTGCCATCTGTGAGCACCTGCAGACTCTGGTGCAGAGATTGCTGCCTCCTGCTGCTCCAGCCCCTGCTGCCTCCCCAGCTACCGCTCCCCCTCCTGCTTCTTCCTTCACACCCTCCACACCTTCTACCCCCCCCCCCCCCGGGGACACCAAGGTCCCTGCACCCATGGTGCTGGGAGACAGTTGGGCTGGCAAGACCTCCAACCCTGAGCCCTGAGCTTCTCCTCCCCCTTCTTCCCCTTGCCTCCCCCTTCCAGTTCCCTCCTCCCAGGTTTACCCCTCCCCTCTCCCAACTTCTCTCTTCCCCTCTCCTGCCTTCTTTCCCCAGTCTCACCTGAGTTTCATTTCCCCTACCACCTGAGTTTTGTTCAATAAAGAGAGTTTGTTTTCTTGAACACGTGTCTTTTATTGTACATCAGGAAGGGGGGTTAGGGAGGGGTCAGTGGAAGGACGCGAGGGAGGAATGAGGCTCATGCCCCCAGTGGGGCACTGCAGGGAGACTGTTAGTGCTCCTTCGGGTGGAAGCTCTCCCGCAGGGCCTCCCGGATGGCAGCTGTGCAGGGCTGCGTGTACAGGCTGGCCAAGTGGTCGGCCTCTGCCATCCAGCCTGGCAGGAAAGCCTCCCCCTTCCGCTCACACAAATTGTGCAGCACACAGCACGCTGCCACCACATGCGGAATATTCCGCTCTGAGAGGCCCAGGCGGGTGAGGAGCCATCTAAAACAGGCCTTCAGCTGGCCGAAGGCACCCTCCGCTATGATGCGGGCCCTGCTGAGCCTGGCATTAAATGCCTGTTGGGAAGGGTTGAGGTGTCACGTGTAGGGCTTTATCAGCTAGGTTTGTAGGGGATAGGCCGCATCCCTCACCAGGCAGACAGGCATGTCCACATCTCCGACCCTGATGTGGTAGTCGGGGAAGAAAGTCCTGGCGTGCAGCCTCTGGCACATGGAGGAGTTGCGGTAATCCCGCGCATCGTGTGCACTGCCGGACCAGCCCACATTGATGTCCGCAAAGTGGCCCCGGTGGTCAGACACAGCCTGCAGGATGACGGAAAAGTATCCCTTCCGGTTGATGTAGAGGGAGGCCTGGTGTTCCGGGGCACGGATGGGGATGTGTGTCCCGTCAATAGCCCCCCCCCCGCAGTTGGGGAAGCCCGGGGCGCCAAACCCCTTGATGACTGCGTCGACATTGGCAAGGCGGATGACTCTGCAGAGCAGCACTCTGTTGATGGCCTTGACCACCTGCAGAGGGACACACAAAACCACCAAAAGTCACTGGGGTGCCAGGGTGGCTGAGTGGTCCCTCCCCGCCACTGCCCCGCGCCCCCACTCTCTAGAAGCAACCCCCCCTGCAATCCTGGCCACCGCAGGCAGTCCCTAGTGCGGGTGGGACAGAACAAACCCCCCCAGGGAGGGGACTTTCACCACCTCCCCCCCTTTCCCCTAGGGCAGCCCATTCCCTCCTTGCACCCACTCCCCCGGCACAGTGGCCGGAGATTTCCATACCTGCATGAGTACTGCTCCGACGGTGGATTTCCCCACACCGAACTGGTTCGCCACAGATCGGTAGCTATCTGGCATGGAGAGCTTCCATAGGGCGATGGCCATACGCTTCTGGAGGGGACTGGCAGGCCTCATGTGCGTGTCCCGTCGCCGCAGAGCAGAGGCGAGCCACTCACAAAGCTCCAGGAAGGTGTCCTCCTTCATCCTGAAGTTCTGGGTCCATTGTTGGTCTCCCCAGCGCTCCAGGACGATGTGGTCCCACCAGTTGGTGCTGGTGTCCAGACGCCAGATGTGGCAAGGCATGCTGGTGCCCAGGAGCTGCAGCTGCTCCTCCACATACCCCAGGAGGGTCTGGAAGAAGGCCTGGGGGTTGGGTTGCTGCAGATCCTGAGAGGCAGCCTGCAGAAAGTGCAGCCAGGCTCGTAGCAACATGTCCAAAAGAAGCACCAGGGTGCCCAGGGGCAACTCCGGCTCCATGCTGCAGAGTGCTGTGGTGTCCCGAGTGAGGGCAACCAGAGCATGCAGAGGAAAAAAATGCTTTACTGTCCCTCAGAGAGATAGGTAAGCAAGCAGGGAAACTGGAGATCCAGCTGTCCAGGGGGGTTCCTTTAAGCACAGGCCTCATACCTTGTGTGGCTGCTGCCTGAGGCTAACTCCTGACCTGATGCCCTGCCGGAACCAGTTCCGGCCGACCTTAAATGCGAGTCAGAGTCCAATCAGTGTGCACGCCCTATTTCGAAATAGAAAAACGCTATTTCAAAATGCATTTTGTGTGTAGCCGCGTTATTTCAAAATAAGATATTTTGAAATAACGCTGTAGTATAGACATGCCCTAAGGTGCCACAGCTATGATGCCTCCCTAGAGAGACTCCTTCCCACTTACACTTTACTTTTAGTCTGAATCTGCTGCTGGCATCTTTGGAGTTCCCGTTCCTGTCTTTTTCTAATGTTTATCCTGGAGTTATCTTAATACATCAGATGATTTTGAGTGTCATTCCTTCTGTAACTTACAGATGCAAAGCTTTTTGAGCCACATTAATTACACTTTAGGCAGCTGGCGAGTAGTCTCTTGGTGGAGAGGGAACACTTGAGGCTTATCTGTGCATAGCGTTGGTGCTTCTGGTAGTACAGAACAGTGTCAAATACACTTTGCATTTTTTCTTTAAGCTTTGTACACTCATAAGTGGGAGATTCAAGTCTTTGGGGTATTAATTTCTACCTCCAAAGTAGTATGGAATTTGTAGTATTGCACGATTTTCTAGGCACTTTACAAATAGGAATGTAAAATTTTGTTTAATAGATTAAACATTGTTTAATCGATTAAAGGGGGGAGGCTCCAGCCCTGCTGGGCTGAAGTAGCATTCTGCAGCCAGGCTGGAGCGACCACCTCCTTTTCCCTGCCATGGACACCGCCTTTTCCCTGCTTGTGAAGGGGGGTGAGGGTTGGAAGGGGCTGGGCTAGGCTGGGTCTGTCATGAATAGGGACTGTTCTGGCCAGCCAGTCGGAGCAGCTTCTCCCTGCAGTGGGCCTCACCAGCGGGTTAACTGGAACCAGTTAAGGGTAAGGCTTACCTGTTAACAACTGACATCCCTATTTACAAACATAGGAATATAGGCAAAGTGGGATCAGGGCTCATTTTCTTTTCCTCTACAATTGCTCCTTTGCTTAGCCACAGTTAATTTCTTTTCTTAAACCCTTGACTATTTTTGTTTTTAAATTTATTTGGTGTGTTAAAATACTGTCTGAATTTAGGTTTTTATTAGGTTTCCTAAATGCATGCATATTTTAACATTCTATGTTAAAAAAACTATACCCCCCACTTACTATATTACCATAATGAACATTAACTTAATACTGTTCATTATAATTGTCTTCTTGTGTTGAGACCCTCTTCCTCTATTTACCATTAAGTTTCCTTGTGCTTTGTATGAGACAAAATGGGAGCCAAGCAATTGTCCTAGCACCCTCCCACGAGTCAACAAAAATGGAACCACTGTCATTCTCAAGTCCAATTTGGTCCCAAGACTGGGTAAGGTTATTGGTCAAACTTTCTGAGAGTTATTGTGTTTAATCCTGATATTGGTGGCAATAAAGCTGGTTCCTTTGAGGTATCTCTAGCTTTTATGGGTAGGAGCCTTTATAGATTGTCATCCTGAAAAGGAACTGGAATGGCCTGATGGTGGAGTGGGGACACAGGGGGCTTATTGTGTTAATTGCTGTGGCTGGATGCGGAAAGCAGAAGGAGGAATCAGTCATATTGCTCTCTTCCCCATCTGCTGCTTCTCATGGAAATGATGCTTTTAACAGCCTGCACTCCCTAATGAAAGGGGCTTTTAGAAGGTTTGAGGAAAAATGGCAAGTCATGCCTTCATTCTGTGACTTGCTCTGCAGGCTTGGATAAAGAACTTGCACCACTGTGCCTATTTACCCATCTACTACAGGTAAATAAAGCTTGTTGGGATCATGGCTGACAGACTATTAAATTCCAAAGTATCTTTGGATGTCCCACATTTGCTGCTTCTTGAATGTAAGATTAGAGTACCATTTCTGTATTTAGGGAGCTAAAAATCATGCAGTGAGCTCCTCAGAATTATCTTTGCCTCTGTTTGGAAAGCATCTAGGAGATTTTGCATGTTACTAAGAATAATGCCCAAAAGATTTGCCGCATTGCTAATATATGCTCCTAGTACTAATCCTGACCTCTTCTTCCATGATGTTATCCTGATTTCTATTCTTGGTCTCCCAAACACCTTAAACATCTGAGATTTAAACCATTTGGTTAACTTTTCACTACCATTGTATAGGCATCTTTCTTAAATCTCCCAGTTGCACTACTAGTAATACAGTTCATAGGCGTGTTAGATAAAAAAGGCTGTTGCACTAGCATGTGCATTGTTGCTGGGACTTGTGCAACTGCAATGGTGTGGATAGTTTTTAAGAGTATAGACGAGATGCATATATGTGACACTCTTCCTGCCTAAGCTGTTTGTTACATTTTGCAGCTAACCCACTGAGAAGCCCAAACTTGGATTCATATCAATCTGGGAAGGCCTTCAATTTGCAAACTGAGTGTTCTTCCCTACCCCAACCAATAAACCAATTGATTTGTAACAAGTATTTCAAAACTAGTATAGACCCTTACTAAACAGTATGATGTAACATGAACTGAAGATGCAGCTGATGGTGCACATCAGCTTGTGAGTGAGAAATGTTAAATGGCTTTGCTCTTTGGGGAAAAAAAATACTAGCAACCTCATTTATCAGTTTTCATGTAAAGCCTGAAAAAATTACTGCAAAAAAGGAACCAGTAAAAACACTCATTACACTTTTCCCCCAAATTTAACGACAATTAAGCACAATAAAAAGTGAAACCATGCTTTTTTAATTTAGAACATTTGCAGCTAATAAACCATGTGTGATCAAGGGCAAGCCCTCTTAATAGTTACATAATATATCTTGGGCGGATGAAAATGTGCATGCATAATAATTCCCTGCCAATCCAGAAGGTGTTCTAATGTAATATTCACTTAGCTTGAATGGTCCATATGTTTCTGTGGCTTGAGAGACTCAGAGTGAAAAGAATGTTGCCAAGCTTACGCATATAACTGGAAATACTAATAGAAAAGGCTTTCCTGATATTATTTATTTATAGAAACCTGTGATGAACTCTTCTTAGTGAGATCTGCTTTTCATATTCTGTTCAAGGCAAATTATACTTCAGACGAAGAACTAATTTTCAGTATATCAACATTTATTTGATTTAGACAAGCAATACTACACAGCAAGAAAATAGATTACTTAATATTTAGCTGAGACAAGAATTCTATGAGCTATGAAGGCAGTAGATCTTAGCATGTTTGTCAGAGGCTGGAAATGGATGAGATAGGAGAGGGATCTTTTGATGATTACCTGGTTCTGTAATCTCTGCTGTCTGGGGCATCTGGCATTGGCCACTATTGGAAGACAGGATACTGGGCTAGATGGACCTTTGGTCTGATCCAGTATGGCCATGCTTATGTTAGCTAAGCCCAAGGTAAACTCAACCACTTGTCACTTTTCCTCGTGTGTTCCTTCTACTTCATCTCTGGACCTAGGGATGTGTAACTGAAACTAGTGACTTCAGTTTTTACTTTTTTTAAAAGTAAAATGCTTGTATTTTATAGTAGAGTGAAGAGTTTAGTTCCAATGAATAAAGATTTTAATTTCACTTAATAGTATAATTTAAATGGAATTTTTAAAAAATACATGTTCAGTCATCCTATATGTTGCTGCTAGAAGAAGGATGTTTATAGTTAGGAGCAAGAGAAATGTGCAAACAAGTGGATTGTTGCCTGACTCAGGAATTCTGTCTCAAAATGTCACTAAAACATAACTTAAAGATTTGCACTTCTGTTACTCGCACATCAATTGACTTCTGTATGCAGCTGAAAAATTTTGAATGCGAAATATGGAATTTTTTTGATTACCCATCAGCTCCTGTGGACAAGTCTGAAGGATTCAGGCCTTAATTTTGTTGGAGGCCAAATGCTGCTCTGAAGCAAGCCTTTTCTGCTGTTTATACAAAAAGGGCAGTGTGGTGGCTGGTAATGAAATAGAACTAAGCCCCACATGTTAAATCCTCACTCCTTTTTCTCTGTTTGTGCACAGACAGCTTTTGTGTTGAATGCCTTTAATTTTCCCTTTCCGTCATTTACAGTGAAGAGAGCAACAAGGGCAGGGATATTGAGGGAGTGTGAGGGAGGGGCTGGAAAAGCTAATCCTCAACTATATTACCATAGAATGCAGTCACAGGCAAGGAGGGAGTGCCATTGTTCAATCCCTTATTGTACTGCTGTATATGAAGTTTAGCTGGGGATGAGAGGGACTGGGACAAATGGGGCTGATTATGAAGCTAAGGGCATCTTTCCTCAGTGAAAGTATAAAGCAGTGCCCAGGGCTGCACATGCAGTCTGCTTTTTCAGCCCTCTTTTTGGATCAGACTCAGGAGGTCACCCAGGGTCTGAGGGCAAGCATAGCCTCATTTCAGAGCTTCACCTCAATTCAGAAGCAGCTCCTCAGTCTTAGCTAGAGAAATAAGAGGGAGAGGCTGCTCAGACACGAGGCAAATACGTGTTCTCTTGCTCTATCTCAAAATGGTCTTCAGCGCTTTCATTTTGCCTTAAAAATATTTCTTGAAAGAGACAGAACCTATATCTTTAAGATTCTGACTCTGTTGGAAACTAATCCTGGAGCATGAAGAGGAAGCATTACAGAAAGTGGTAATGGACCACAAAACAGCTGTCAGTGGCAGCTGAGAATACCTAAAGAGAACAAAGAAATCTAATATAAGCACCCTATTTATTCTTTAAATGTACTGTCCTGAAGTCATCCCAAGGGTAACAGCATTTTCACTGTTCTGTCAGTAACCAACTTTGTACATTACTGTCACTCCATGCTCTAGAACTTTGGGATTATTGGCTTAAAGTTTTTTATTTTTCCATGTATTGATATTTGATTTGAAAATATTAACCTAACACAAACCTTTCTTGTTTGCTTGTAGGTTTTAACAACCATTCGTTCAGGACACAGGGCAAATATTTTTAGTGCAAAATTCTTACCTTGCACCAATGACAAGCAGATTGTGTCCTGTTCTGGAGATGGAGTAATTTTTTTTACTAACATTGAGCAAGATGCTGAGACCAACAGACAATGCCAATTCACGTGCCACTATGGAACTACCTATGAGGTATTGTATATCATCTCTGTATGAAAGCACAAGATTTATTTAGAGCTGGAAAAGTAGATGCTAGTATTGATTTTAGCCTGGATTTCAGTCTGATAGTGACAACTTCATCTCTGTTTGCTTTGTAATAATTTAAACTAGTTTTCTTTTATTTGTAACTTTCAGGTGTCATTTCTTTAATAAAGAATTAAATTATCCAACTGAAGGAGATGCTGTAAAATCAAGTATTGTTAAGACCACTTCCTCTGCAAAATATAATAGCAGATAGCAACTGATACATAATAGAGCTTATTTACTTATGTGTTGGTGAAGAGGTAGTTTGCATATCATTTATTGTTAAAGGGAGGGAAACAAACTCCTTAAGGTAAATATAAATTTAAAAAGCTTACCAAGAATTTCGTGCTTTCAGCACGTTTTCACTGTAAATTATAGATACAACATCACATTCCTAAGGATTTTTTTTTAAATAATGCATTGTAATCATTATTAATCTTCAACCCCTCTCTGTTAGTAATAGCCTCATTATTTTACAGATGGGTAAAGCAATGCAAAGTATGTTCAAGTTACACTGCACATCAATGGCAAAGCTGTAGTAAAAGTCAACGAGTTCCTGATTCTAGTTTCATGCTAAATTCATTAAAAAATTTTGCTCTTGTTTGCCCTAGTGAGATAGTATTGATAACTATCATCACTTTCTTGGGGTTGTCAACATTCTGTATTAATTTTCCAGTGTTTTTCAAATACTACTTCCAAAATTATTTAGATAATTATGGAAGTAATTATCTAAGACCTTCCAGCTTAGTTCATGATAGGTCCTTCAGTTTTTATACAGAGTGGACAAAAGATATTAGAACCAAATGTGTAAGTATCAGACAAAGCAAATGAATGGTATTTCATGTCAAAAAAGAACATCTAAAGAGGCTGTTGGGATTAATGTCTCATTATGTGGTAGAAATGTCATTAATAGTAGATATCTGTGGTCAGTTAAAGGACTTCTCAGAATGTTTGCTAATTGCAGAATGACTTCTTCTCAGAAGATAAGCAGAGCAAACCCCATGGAGCTCATTTTGTATTTGTAGGATGTTCAGAAAGGACGTCTATCTGGACATAGCTCTACTTCAGTGGTCTTAGGGCAGGTCTACACTTAAAGGACTGCAGCAGCACAGTGAAGCTGCTAGTATGCCAAAAGAAGGGCTTCAGACATACATATTTGTAGTGTAAATACAGTTTTCAGCACCCAGTTCAACCGAAGACCAGAGTAACTGTATGATATAGTGCGGAGCCAGAATATAGCAATGAAGGATAAGTTAATGAATGTGATGAAGAATAGAATCCTGATTTTGCATCTGCTAGGAACTTGTTCAGCCTAAAACATCATCTTGTATCAACTAGAATAATACCTAATAACTTCTTGAAGTAGGTTTCTCAACAGAGCATAAAACTTTACCAACATCACACAATTTCATATCTCAAGTTCTGTTTTTTAATTCTGTAGTCTTACAGGATTTCATGAGCTTGTGACTATAATTCATCAGTCTATTGTCTAGACATAGATTTTGTAGAGAGTAGGTTCATGACATTCCCTTTTCAGTTTTACTGAGCACAGTGCTTACAACATTTTGATTACAGTATACATTCTATAGAAAATTTTCATTTTGTAAACTCCTCCATGACTCATTAGTTGTGTACCTGGTGACTCATTAGTTGTGTATCTGTACCAGGTAGAGTTACTCTCCACACAATGAATAATGCAACCTTGAATTCTGACTGTATACATTTGTTAGAAATGGTAATATTGATGTGATGGCATTGAAGTAGATGGTTAGGGTCTGGCTGTGTTTGACTTGAGTTAGATGTATGCTAATGGAAGGAAGTCTTTGTTTTTAAAATAGAAATAGTTTGTAGCATTTATCATTTTGGGAAGTTATTGATTTGTAATTAAAGTTATTGGAAAGTGTTTATAAACTCACCTATGATGCATTGAAAATCTCAGATACACTATATTTTCAGTAGTTCCTTTTTTCAGTTAAGCTAGCCTATTTTGCGTAGAAATGAAGGAGACTGCAGCTTGTGTGTTGTCCTTGTGTGAGGATTTAAAGAGTTATTCTCCGATTTTTCTGTGGTTCTACTGATGGTATATGCACATCAGCAGTTTTTACTGTTTTTTTTTTAAACAGTTCTTTGATAGAATATTTATAAAATATCTTGGGATAGAAATAAGGATATTAAGACATGGTTAACTTGCTAATTGAGTAGTTGGTAGAATTTTTATTGACTACATGATTAGTTGATAAGGGAAGGAAGTTAAAGCACTCAGTCCCTGCATCAATTTCACTGAGGCTCCACAATATTAAGGGACTGGGGAGCCAGCATGCAAAGACCCCGCTCCCCCTGCTGCCACATTGCCGCCCCACCTCTCCCCACCTGCTGCCACACATTGCAAATGTTGCAGAGCAGAGCCCTGCAGAAAAAGGCAAACCTTTCTTAGTTTCACTGTATTTCACAAAGATAAAAAATCATAGTAGGCTCACTAGGTAACCTTCCCCTCCTCTTCGTGCAACGGAAGCAGAGCACTTTAACACATTGCTGTAGAATTTGCGTTCCCACTTGAAAGACCTTGTAATATAAATAAGGTCTTCATCCTGCAACTACTAACTCTAGCAGTGCTTGTTACTTACGGGTCACTGAGGTACTCTGAAGAACCAAGAAAAATTAACATGTTTACATGGTCTGGTGTCAGCCTTGAGCAAAGCTGATTAATAGTAAGGCCAGCACCAGAAAACACATGTTTCGAAGGCACAGAGGTTCTTGGAATGTAATTGGTTGCCAGTTTTCTGAGCCTTGGAAAATGCTGGGCATTGGCCTTTCACCACTCTAGTGGACTGCATTCCAATGAAGGGCAAGGCTCCCTAAAGTAATTATCCAGTTAATTTTCCACAGCATTCTCCTCAGTATCCTTTTTGGAGTAACCATCACCTAGAAGCATCACCATGGCACTTGTCCTTTTCTTCGGCGTGGGCTCTACTGGCTGATCTGGCTCAGCACCTCTTAGTTCAGCCCTAGCAGTTGGAGCTTCTGCTGTTTCCAGTCCTGATGCAAGTTCAAGAAGCTTTGCCTTGACAGCATCCTGGACAGCAGATGCAGTTTCTTTCATGTGCTTATGGCGTGGCTCTAACAAGGGAGAATAAGTGCTGGTTTGGCAGTTATGTCAGGATCACTAGGTATCATGCAACACTCCAGAGAGGAACTAACAGCACCTTTGAAGGTATTGACAATTGTATTCTCAGCAGAAGCTTCATTTTTCAGGTGAGTATGGAGCAGACCTGTTGCAAATTGGGTAAATATTTGAAATTGACTCTGACTTTTCAGAAGACTTGACAGTTGTAGCGCACTTTAAAGTGGAAAGCACTGGTAAGACATTCTCTATTAGTTGCCATCGCTCATTGCGCAACTGAAGGATGCGGGCATCTGCTTGTCTTGTTAGTACCATCAGAAAGCACAGCTGTTATTGCCCACCTTTGCTCAGAACGTGTCATAGACTGAATTCCAGCGAGTTTTACTTGACTGGATCAGATGATGTTTCTGAACTTGAAGATGAGTTTGTTTTATTTCCAGTGTACTGAAAGTACACTAGCAAAATGTGAAGGAGGGAGGATTACTTTGAGGGGGAAACAAAGACGTGGTATGAGTGAACTGAAAGGACACCAGCAAAGTGTGAGGGAGGGAGGATTATTTTGCAAAGTGGGATAAAAAGAAGTGGTAGGAGAGATCAGGAGGACACTAAAGTGTGAAAGGGGAATGTTTGTGGAAGATTAAGTAAATGTTGACACAGCAAAGCCCAGGTAGGGGCTAGCAGCCCACATCAAGAATGCTGAAACCAAGACAGGCATAAAGGAAACCAGGGGTCGGTGTCCCCTGATTGCTAAGCTTGCCAACCCCCCTTTCTGTGGGTAGGCAGCACTGGCTCCCCCCAACCACTGGGGAGGGCAAGGCTGAGGCATGACATACTGGCCTACCCCGGATTTTTCCTCTCAGCTACGGGGCCCCCCTCCCTGAAGCCAGTCCAGTCCCAGCTCTCCACCCCCGCCCCCGCCAGCTGCTGGGGGAGTTGGGCCGGGCCTCAGCCTTGGCTGGCCCGACTCTCACCCTCTGGCCAGTGGGGGGTTTGGCTGAGGCTGTCCCGGCCCTCTTCCTCCGGCTGCAAAGGGAAGGGTACATGGCTCGCCACTCATTCCCCGTGAGCGGGAGGTCTTACGGCTCTGCCTCTTCCCCAGTAAAAGGGGGAGATCTTGCGGCTCGCAGCCTTCCCCCGCCCCTACAGCTCCAGCCCCACTCTCAAGCTGCTCCAAGCCCCATGCTCTCCCCCCTGGGTCCAGGCCCCTTGCCCTTCCCCCGGCCACCGGGGTCCCTCGCTCTCCCCAGGCCCTTCACCCTCCCCCTCTCCCCCCAGCTGCTGGGAGGGAATGGGGGGGGGGCCAAGGCCCAGACCCCTGCACTTTCCTTGGACCCCTTGCCCTTCCTACCAGCCACTGGGAGGGAGGGCAGTGAGGCCCATGGTAGAGGGGGTATCCCCGAGTCCCGGCTCCCCCCTTCAGTGGGCCTCTCCTGCAGTGCCCCCCACCACAGGACTTGCCACGATGCACCCTCCCCCTCCCCCCCCGGACTGTGGGAGCTGCACAATTTAAAACTACAGCAGCCGCCAGCCACTTGGTTAACCCTCTCCGCTGCCCCCTGCTGTCCCACAATTTTCCTTTCTCCCCCCCCTTGCCCACCAGCAGTAGCAACAGTTTGCCCTCACTGCTGCTGCTCAGGAGCCATAGTTGTTGTGCCCTGCTGGGTTAGCAGGAGGGAGGAGGCGGGGCAGCTGAGGAGCTGCAGGATGCAGAATGACGTGATGACATCACTCTGTCATCCCGCAGAAAAAGTTTTCTTTAATATATAGAAAGATTAATGGCAGAGAGTAACACAGAGCCCCCAGGTCCCACTAACAGCCAGGACCTCTGAGTAAGCCAAGAGGCAGGAAAGCCAAGATGGCTGACTGGCAAAGGAAACCCGGCAAGGGGCTGGGATGCTACAGGTGGGCGAGTTGGAACATAGCCAGTGTCCTCTCATGCTGGCTCTCCGGTCCCAAATAATGCAGAGTGGCAATGGGGGTGTTATGCTGAGATCCGGTAGGAACAGGGACTGAGCCAGCATCTTTGCGCACCAGCTCCCCAGTGCCTTAATATTGCAAAGCTGCAGTGGGGTTTAGAGAGAGAGGGGTGTGAGTAGTCAGTAGTGTTAACCAATAAGCTGAAGTCAACTACTCGCTTACATTGCTAGATAGAAAGGTACTTTATAAACGTATAACTTAAGTATTCCTGAACCTAAAACTTACCTTGTATTTGAATAATGAAGCAGAATTGGAGGTGTATAGCACTGTGAGCACTGAACTTAGAACCCTGAAAATTAAAAGCTCCCTTTAACAGGTAAGAGGTAGTGCTGGGTGGGAAGGAATTGACTTGCAGATATAACTTGGAATTAACAAATATTAGTTTTAGATACTTCATATCGTTTAAAAGTATTTTTTACTATGGGAGAAATATGTTTAACCTGCCTGCATTTATTTAACTATTTTTAACTGCCTCGTTATATTAAAAATAGAACTTTGTCTCATTAAATTTTCTAAATAACAATATTATCTGGTCTTCAGGTACTAATTCTGAATTAGATTATGGGACAAGTTTTAGACTGGCCTCACAACTTGAAATGTGGCAGTTTCAGACCATGACTGATGTACCTCACAATAAGGAAACTTGTGGAAATTCATGAGCTCTGTGCCATTGTTTTATGAGACAATTTGTGGGGGAAAAGGAATGGACTATGTATATGGGACAGACACCGATGCATACACAAAATTGCCTCTCGAAACTGGTGTATTGAAGTTTATACCTTGTAGTTCAAAAATTATTAATAGTCATTAACCAAATACCAGACTTCGCTCCTATTCACATTAATTCTATTTCAGAAAGAGAGTATTCGCCTAAGGATAATTCTTAACTTTGTATTTTTTGTACAGCTATATTTTAGATTGATAATATAATGATTTAATGATAGCTACTCATATATAATAGTGTGTTTAAAGGTTAATATTTATGAACTCAGATTGAGTTACAGCTACTGATGTTTATTTCATTTTTTTTAAATCCCTTGCTTCCTACAGCATATTTAATAGTAAATTATAAAATATTGTACAGTTAGTAATATATTTAAAACTAAACTACAGCTCTTCAAATAAATGAATGTAGTATATTTGTGCTTCATTATTACTTTTTGCCTGGTGTTTGTTCATCTCTAAGGCCTAATGCCAATAGAAAAAAAAATCTCATTGACTTTAATTAAAGTAGGATCAGCCTGTTATTACTAATTCAGTAATATGCAGTGTCTGCTCTTGTCAATAGTGTGAAAGAGTGAGGTTCTGCTGTACTTAACTTGTAACATTCTGGTAGCTGTTTCTCTGTCATCAAGCTCCTAAAGAGAAGGGGTATAGTAATTTTGGGATTTCAAGACTTAAAACAGATTTGATTATTTCCTTCTGTATAAAGTAGTGGATTGATAGTAATGCTCAAGAAAAATTATACATACAGTACAAGCTTTTTATTTGCATTCATGGGGAATGAGGGTTGCCGGTTAATCAAATGTGCCAGTTACTCAAGTTTTACAGCAATGGTTCATGAATTTTTCACTGTACACTAGTCCTAGTTGCAGGATGAGATAGATCAGTGCTTTTTTTGTGTTTATTTATTTAAAAAAAAAAAAAAAAAGGTGCCAGTACTCCAGGGGAAAAGTTGTTGAGTTCTGACTGGAGGTGCCGGTACTGCGTTTGGAGGTGCCAGTACTGTGTACCAGGCAATACCGTCATAAAAAAGCACTGAGATAGATAATAACTGATAATGGTCTTATGCACAGAAACACGACATGAACAAACTTTACTGCCGTATGTTTACAGACTTGACTTGTGCAGGCGCCAGAAAATGGTAAAAAATGATGCTGGATGGCTGTTGGAATTTTTCCGGTTTACTGAAGGAGGAATTATAATTGTAAGAGTCTAGTCGACTATCTGATAAGCAGAAGCTTGTTGGATAGTCAACTAGTGATGCAACTAGTTGCTTCCCCCCTGCTGTCTCTATCAGAGATAGGCAGCAAGTGCGGGGAGCAGGAGCCAGTGCTGGGAGGAACTGTCTTAAAAGCCAGTTTCCCCCCAGCACAGTCTCGGCAGGGGAGGTAGAGGCACAATGAAAATGGTGCGAGCGAGGACTGAAGCAGTTTCTGCTTGTGCTGCGTTTGCTGCAGTTCTGCTTTTAATTGTACAAAAGCCCTAGTGGGGTCCTTGTATATTTCAAAAGCAGAAAACCCTCAGGGAGCCCTGGGGCAGTGGGAGATTCCCCACTGGCCTCCGTGCTCCCTGCAAAGCTTCCTTTTGAAATGTACAAGAGCCCCTCTGCTTTTGAAATGTACAAGAGCCCTACTGGGCTCTTGTACATTTCAAAAGCTCAGGCGCTGCAAGGAGCGTGAGCGGGGGAGCCCCCCACTGCCCTGCACTGGCTGCTTCTTTTAAAACGTACAAGAGCCTCACCGGGGCTCTTGTACATTTCAAAGGCTGAGGTGCAGCAGGGAGCACAGGGTCAGAGAGATACCATGCTTGTTCCATGCTCCCTGCGGGGTTTCCTTTTGAGCTGTAGCAAGAGCCCTTATAGACTAATCAAATATTGATGAAAATCCCATTGACTATGCAATGAGTTAATCTACATTTAACATCCCTATCATAAGAACATAAGAACATAAGAATGGCCGTACTGGGTCAGACCAAAGGTCCATCTAGCCCAGTATCCTGTCTGCCGACAGTGGCCAGCACCAGGTGCCCCAGAGAGGGTGGATCGAAGACAATGTTCAAGCGATTTGTCTCCTGCCATCCCTCTCCAGCCTCTGACAAACAGAGGCCAAGGACGCCATTTTATCCCCTGGCTAATAGCCTTTTATGGACCTAACCTCCATGAAATTATCTAGCTTCTCTTTAAACTCTATTATAGTCCTAGCCTTCACAGCCTCCTCTGGCAAGGAGTTCCACAGGCTGACTACACGCTGTGTGAAGAAGAACTTTCTTTTATTAGTTTTAAACCTGCTACCCATTAATTTCATTTGGTGTCCTCTAGTTCTTCTATTTAGGGAACTAATAAATAACTTCTCTTTATCGGCCCTCTCCACACCACTCATGATTTTATAGACCTCTATCATATCCCCCCTCAGTCTCCTCTTTTCTAAACTGAAAAGTCCCAGTCGCTTTAACCTCTCCTCATATGGGACCCGTTCCAAACCCCTAATCATTTTAGTTGCCCTTTTCTGAACCCTTTCCAAGGCCAAAATATCTTTTTTGAGGTGAGGAGACCACATCTGTACACAGTATTCAAGATGTGGGCGTACCATAGTTTTATACAGGAGCAGTAAGATATTCTGGGTCTTATTTTCTATCCCTTTCTTAATAATTCCTAGCATCCTATTTGCCTTTTTGACCTCTGAAAACTTCCACGCAGTGTGCAGCGGCGAACTGTCCACGATAACTCCAAGATCTCTTTCCTGATTTGTCGTAGCCAAATTAGCCCCCGTCATACTGTACGTATAGTTGGCGTTATTTTTCCCGATGTTCATTACTTTACACTTATCCACATTAAATTTCATTTGCCATTTTGTTGCCCAATCACTCAGTTTGGTGAGATCTTCTTGGAGTCCCTCACAGTCTGCTTCTGTCTTGACTATCCTAAACAGTTTGGTATCATCTGCAAACTTTACCACCTCACTGCTTACCCCTTTCCCCAGATCATTTATGAATAAGTTGAACAGGACTGGTCCTAGGACCGACCCTTAGGGGACACCACTAGTTACCCCTCTCCATTCTGAAAATGTACCATTTATTCCTACCCTTTGTTTCCTGTCTTTTAACCAGTTCTCAATCCAAGAAAGGACATTCCCTCTTATCCCATGGCCATGTAATTTACACAAGAGCCTTTGGTGAGGGACCTTGTCAAAGGCTTTCTGAAAATCTAAGTATACTATATCTACTGGATCCCCCTTGTCCGCATGTTTGTTAACCCCTTCAAAGAACTCTAATAGATTAGTAAGACAGGATTTCCCTTTACAGAAACCATGTTGACTTTTGTCCAACAAATTATGTTCTTCTACATGCTTCACAATTTTATTCTTTACTATTGTTTCGACTAATTTGCCCGGTACTGAAGTTAGACTTACCGGTCTGTAATTGCCCGGATCGCCTCTGGAGCCCTTTTTAAATATTGGTGTCACGTTAGCTACCTTCCAGTCATTAGGTACAGAAGCCGATTTAAGGGATAGGTTACAAACCACAGATAATAGTTCAGCAATTTCCCATTTGAGTTCTTTTAGAACCCTTGGATGAATGCCATCCGGTCCCGGAGATTTGTTAACATTGTTTTTCTATTTGTTCCAAAACCTCCTCTAATGGCACTTCAATCCGGGACAGTTCCTCAGATTCATCACCCACAAAGGACGGTGCAGATTTGGGAATCTCCCCAACGTCCTCAGCCGTGAAGACTGAAGCAAAGAAATCATTTAGTTTCTCCGCAATGGCTTTATCGTCCTTGATTGCGCCTTTTATAGTTCGATCGTCTAGGGGACCCACAGGTTTTTTAGCAGACTTCCTGCTTCTAATGTACTTAAAAAACATTTTGTTATTTCTTTTTGAGTTTTTGGCTAGCTGTTCCTCAAAATCTTTTTTTGCTTTTCTTATTACATTTTTACACTTGATTTGACAGTGTTTATGTTCCTTTCTATTTATCTCACTAGGATTGGACTTCCACTTCTTAAAAGATGCCTTTTTGTCCCTCACTGCTTCTTTTACATGGTGGTTAGGCCACGGTGACACTTTTTTAGGTCTCTTGCTATGTTTTTTAATTTAGGGTATACATTTAAGTTGGGCCTCTATTATGGTGTCTTTAAAAAGTTTCCATGCAGCTTGCAGGGATTTGGCTCTAGTCACTGTGCCTTTTAATTTCTGTTTAACTAGCCTCCTCATTTTTGTGTAATTCCCCTTTTTGAAATTAAATGCCAGGGTGCTGGACTGCTGAGGTGTTCTGCCCACCACAGGAATGTTGAATGTTATTATATTATGGTCACTATTCCCAAGCGGTCCTGTAACGGTTATTTCCTGGACCTGATCCTGCGCTCCATTCAGGACTAAATCGAGAATTGCCTCTCCCCTTGTGGGTTCCTGCACCAGCTGCTCCAAGAAGCAGTCATTTAGGCCATTGAGAAATTTTCTCTCTGCTTCTCTTCCTGAGGTGACATGTACCCAGTCAATATGGGGATAATTAAAATCCCCCATTATTATAGAGTTCTTTATTTTGGTAGCCTCTCTAATCTCCCTCAGCATTTCAATGTCAGTATCACTATCCTGGTCAGGTGGTCGGTAATATATCCCTACTGCTAATTTCTTATTATCATATTTCACTTGCTTTCACCCACCTGAGATGTTCTGCTGTGTGTAGTATTTGGCACTTCCTGTTCTATGTATTGTATGGAATGATTTGTTAAATGAATCTGGACATGTGATAAGTTTTCTGGGAACACTGTAAGGGTATGTTTACACTTCCGAGTTTAATGTTGACATGCAGAAGTTGCCAAAGTCACTAAAGCATGTTTACACTTGCTTCCTCTGCCAACAGATTGTGTCCACATCTAAGTTCCCCTATTGACAGCAGGAACAATGCACTGTGGGTATGTATTCCCACAGTGCCTGGTGATACCATCTGTTGCTGTGTGTGATGGGACCTCAGAACAGAGTGCGGGGCATCTTGGGACCATGCAAAATGTTTAGTCAGGCACCTCTTTGTTCAGGGGCTTCTAGCATCCTTTTGTGCCTTTTTTTCCAGAATCTGCAGTGAGAGAGACTGGATCACGCAGTTCTCTCGCATGCTCTGTTAACTGTTTCTAGGACCTTGTACATTGCAAACTGGTGCTTCTGGGTTAGGGAAACCAGCACTGATGAGTGGGATTGCATCATTATGCAGGTGTGGGATGAAGACAAGTGGCTGCAGAGCTTTAGGATGCGTAAAACAATGTTCCTGGAGTAGTGTGCTGAGCTGGCTCCTGACTTGAAGCACGACACCCGACTGAGAGCTGCCCTCTCTTGATGGTGCTACAGATGCCTGTGGATCATATGGGTGTTTCACAGACATCAACACAGGATGGTCTGGAAAGGTGCATGATGCATGCACACATCTTCAGGAACACTGGCCTGTACAGAAAGCTGCAGGTGGGGATCTTTTTTCCAGACCCCAAGATTACAGTGAGAATGTAGAAATGCCCATTGTGCTCCTGGGAGACCTGGCCTGCCTCTTGCAACCGTGGCTCATGAAATGATACACAGGGCATCTGGACAGCAGTAAAGTGCAGTGTAACAGGCTGAGCAGGAGCCAGATGGTGGTCAAATGCACTTTTGGGAGATTGAAAGGGAGACGGAGGTGTCGCTATGGCAGGCTAGATCTCACTGAGGACTGTACTCCCATGGTTATCATGGCATGTTGCACTTCACATAATCTGTGTGAAAATAAAGGGGAATTATTTGCTTAGGGGTGGATCACTGAGGCAATCTGCTGCAGAGTTTGAGCAGCCAAAAACTAGAACTCAAAAGATTGCTGCCAACATCAGGAAAGCCTTGTTGGTGCACCTTGAAAACCAGGAGTTGAAATAAACCCCTAATAGGTTTTTCCATGGGCCCCCTTTCAACACAAGACATAATCGGGAACATGCCTTTAATGCTGGCACCTGGATTATGGTGCCTGGTATATGACATAAAGCAGTAAATGAAAGCATTGAATTGTTCTGAAAGTGTGTGTCTATTCATTAGAAAGCAGTACAGTGAAATACAATGAAGCTTCCCTCACCCACATAGCAAGTAAGGTGCCAGAATTGGCAGCAAAATGCCTCAGATTGTCTACCCTGCATGTTCTCAACAAACACAGGAAGGGGGAAATGACAAAAGTCCTTTGTAGAGCTGGAAGTTTTTTGTCGACTAAAATGGTCATTTTTCATGACAGTCGTGTTGCAGTGTGAGTGCTCATGCAGTTATGTCAACAGAAGGCACTTTTCCTTGACTAAACTTGTCAGTGTAGACAATCCTAATTTGGAATATGTGGTATTGTCACTATTATCTTGATAGCTTTCCTGGAATCAGGAATATGGTGTAATAAAACAATTCTTTGAAAAATCTTTCCTGTGGTTTGTATTTCCTGTGGTTTGTATGAAGATGGATTTTAAGGCTAAGGGTTTGGTTGTTAAAATGTCTTATTCCATAAAAGAAAACAAAATTAACCTGTCTTGTATTTATCACTTTAGATGAATATGTATATAACTGAAAATACTAAGTTTGTGCCGCATTTACACAATAGGCAATGGAAGTGTTTGTGGGATTTAATTGCTTGTTTCAGGTGCTGCAGGACTAATACAAGCAGTCTTTCACTTTAGATTATTTTCAGAGAGATCTCCAATGCAATTAAGAATCACCTTGTTTCTCACTAATATTAAAGGTTTTGTTTTCAAAATTATGTTGTTTCTTGAAATATTGATACTGATTTTTTTTCATTGCAGATTATGACCGTACCAAATGACCCCTATACTTTCCTCTCTTGCGGTGAGGATGGCACGGTCAGGTGGTTTGATACTCGAATCAAAACAAGCTGCACAAAAGAAGATTGTAAAGATGTAAGAACCAAATGTTTCAATAAAATGACAGAAATATAGTGTGGTGATCTTAATATCCAGTATCTGAACCCTAATAAGGCTTGTGAGGTGGTAGTTGCGTGCCCCAATGAGATGATCAAGCCAAGTGGTGAAAATTACAAAGAACCAGAAAAGAGTGCTGTTTGGACTCTGAATATCTGAAATACATTTATGATCCTCTGGTTTGGTTTCACACTTGGTAGGAAAACTTCTATTTTGGCCTCAGACCTAACGTTCAAACCTTGAGACTGTGATGACTTTTTTGTACATTTTTGAGAAGGTGGTGTAAATTGAGCTTATAATGGAAGCTCAAACTGTCGAGCAGCTTCTTTAAAATAGTGGGACAGTGAACATATTAGACCAAATTAATCACTGTTGCATCTCCCTGGATGGTATTAATTTCATTCATAGTATCTGCAATCCAGAAAACTTTTGGTACTGATCTGGATAAAAACACCCTTTTACCCCAATCCATATTATACATTCTGTCCCCTTGGTATCTCTCTTCCAATTTCTGCGATACATTCCCTTTTATTAGGCTTTGGTTATTTTTGATCCCCAATCTTGTTACATTACTCTTACTACATGACATTCTGCTATCCAATTATCAGCCCATAAACCAAATCTATTCTAATCCTTTTAAATTAGCTTAGATACGTCTTGCCTATTTGCAGTTCTTTCTACCAGCATCCTGGTTTCTTTAAGAAAATCCAAGCATTTGTTAGCCATCTCTGCCCTTAACTCTTAGGGTTTTTTTAGGTTAATATAATGCTGTTTTCATTCTCTAATCCCTTTTGTCCATTGTAGTAACTCTTCCTTGTAATACATTTACCACCTATCTGTATAGGGCCAGATCCTGTTCCTTCTTACAAGCATTATTATAGCACCTTGACTAGAAGGGCTGCATCTATTTTTTTAGTAGTGTTTTATTTCAGGTGCATAGAAGCTATTTTGTAAGTGCAATGTCTTTGTTTTATTCCAGGATATTTTAATAAACTGCCGACGTGCTGCAACCTCTGTAGCTATCTGTCCTCCAGTACCATATTATCTTGCAGTGGGATGTTCTGATAGCTCTGTAAGAATATATGACCGGCGAATGCTTGGCACAAGAGCAACAGGTGGGAAATAAAAATTAAGCAAACTTTTCTAGCAGCAGTCAGTTCTAGTTTGTCTTGTTTATGATGTAAGCTTAGTTTTTATTTAAGATCTAGGCTTTTTTAAAATTGTATATTGGATATTACTAAAGTGCAGTAAAGCCTGCATGGAAAGATTTTGAAAGATTATTTGTAAATAAACAGTGAATGTTGTTGTTAAGATGTTCAAAGAACTTCTCTGTCGGTCAAATGCAGCACATGGAATTCTATGATGTCTCCTAGGGGCTCTCTTGGAACATGCAGCTTGTAGAGACTACTGGTTCCAGTATGTAATGCTGTATGTATTCAAGTAATTTTTGACAAAAATAAACCAGACTGGAGCATTGTATGCTTGTTACCTCTAGGTTGTGCATACCATGTTTCTCTAGTAAAGATGAGTACAGGAACCATCTCAGTGGTTGCCTTTGTTTTATGGAGCTCCATGAGTAGTAAGATGTGTAAGATCTTATTTTGTCAGTGTAGAAGGAGCAAACTACAGGTTGAAACTCTCTAAACTGGCACACTCTGGTCAAGCAACGTCAGTGGTCCGGCAGGAGTATGGATGTTCCAGGACAAGAGAATCCCAGTGGAGGGCAGGCATCTGGGAGCCGAGGGGGCTGGCCAGGAGTTCAGCCCACAGCAGCAGGGCTTCCTGGTGGGCCAACCAGGAAGCCTGGTGGATCTGGTGGCAGAGGGGCTAGAAATGACCTCCTCTGATCTGGCAAAATCCCTCATCTGGGACTGGTGAGGTCCTGAGGGTGCTGGTTCAGAGAGGTCCAACCTGTACTGTCTTAATAATGACACTATTGCTAGTTGAGAGTGTTTTGTTTGCAGGCCCAAAACTATCAAATGCCTAAGACAACCGGCATGATAAGCCATTGTATATTTGCACTGAAGTCTCTATCATTTCCTCTCCTCCACAGTTCATCTGTCTGTGTATTTGTTTTCCTGTAAAAATTGATGTAGAGGCATATGTGGGGATCTCATCCCTAGTTCTTACTAAAATTAATCAAGTACAGGTTGAAACATTCTAGTCTGGCACACTCTGGTTTGGCAACATCGGTGGTCTGGCATGATTTTAATTACCCATGAGAAGAGGACATCTGGCTATGGCCAAGTTTCCCTTGGTCCCATAAAGTTTGTTTGCAGCCACCAGATCTGGCTCTGTGTTCTGTGGTATAGTTTAGCTCGAATTTATCCCTAACTAAGAGCCCAGTGAGCAGTGCAAGTGTTGGTAATGCTGCTAGACAATAATGACCTGCTGTGATTCAGCAAATTCTCTGGTTCGGCATCAGTCAACTCCTGAGGGTGCCATACTAGAGAGGCTTAACCTGTATTCTTTGTTTCCACCACAGATGGTCCTGCACTTTATTATTGGTCCCCTTTCAGGCTCTATTCTCATGTACTAGAGATTTAGACAATTTATTTTATTAAATTTTAAAATAATCATGATTAGAAGTTCAAATTATATTAAAAATACCTATATTCATGCATGTGTTTTGAAGAAATAAAATGTTCCTTAGAACGTATACAAATAAAGTCAAAATACAAATGTCCATTTTAAACCGAGTCATAACTAAGTCCATAATGCACACGCTGCAGTATAAAATATAGTTATGCTTATGCGTAGTGGGCGAATGGCTGTTTTGACAATTTTTAGTGTGTTGATGATGATAATGTGATGAAACAGGGTTTTAAAGTTTTCTAGTAAATTTGGATTTTTTTCTCACTCTTTGCATGCGTGCGTGTGTGTATGTACGTACACAAACATAAATAGGCCCTGCTCCCACTCTGTATATTTGAATTAGGCCCTGCAAATAATGATACCGGCCCTGGTGTTAAATACTATATTTTATAGAAGCTTGTTTTTAAAATGCTTTAATTTCATTTTTATTGCTACTGTTCTTCATATTTCTTGATCTTCAGAGTATTGTTGCCTTTGTCTTGAACTCAATTGTGTAGAACTGGGAGAGAAGGGAAAATGACAAACATTAGGTATTTGTACAGATTTCTGTGCGTAATATGGTGATTTTAAGGGCTGGCATATCAGGACTGGAAGGAAATGCTGTGTCTCATTTAAAAGCAAATTCCTAGCTCATGTGGTGTTGTATAAAGAATCCAGAATTCCCTGATGCATTCAGATAAGACACATTGAACATGTCATTTGTCTAGCACTGAATATAGTCCATTGCAGGCCATTATAGTTTTGGATTGAAATTCACACATGGCAGAAAGAGCTGTGTCTCAATGATTTGTAAAAGAGATTGTTCTTTGAGTGATGTTCGAGTGGGTGTTCCACTGTAGGTGTTGGGTCACCCCGGTGCCCCAGATCGGAGTTTTGCACGGCAGTAGTTCGTTGGGGCACACATGGGCACGAGGTACCTCGTGCTGTTCGCTCTTTGTGTTTTGCATGCATAGCCTGACCTCCCTTCAGTTCCTTCACTGCCACTCTCGGCTGCAGATGGAGCTTGCCTTCTCTCCTCAGAGTCACCTCAGGTTGTTTGTTTAGTTAGTTGTTAGTTCCTTTTGTTTCAAGTATTATTAGAGTTAATAGTGTTAGTGTAGGACTGTTCTTGTAGTTTATTCCAGTTAAAAAAAACAACAACCAAAGAAAAGGAGCAGAAAAGAGGAAAACGCCAGGAGGGGTAAACTCTGGGAGCCATTTTCTTTCATACCATACACAGAAGTGTCCTCATAATTTCTCCCATGTCAGGTTCTCCAGATTTTAAAAAATGCAGCACCTGTCACAAAGCTATGCTGACCTCGAATGGACACTCCTCCTGCATTTTGTGTCTAGGTGAGGCAAAAATGCCCTTACAGTAGCAAATTAACTGCCCAGACTCATCAAGCTAGGGAGATGTGGCTCCTCATGCTCCTTTTCGATAATGCTCTTCAGCCTGCTAAGGCAGGGGACTCAGCCGCTCATCTCAAGCCACCCAGGGCTGAGAAACAACGAACAAGCTTGCCAATACCAAAACTGGCTACAAAAAAGAGAGTTTCACCCACTAGATCGTTGCTGGCCTCTTCATCCACCCGAGTCAGCTCTGGTGATAAACCTGGCACCTCCAGCAGTATGCCCAGCCAGCCTGCAAAGACTGTGGAACCCAAGTCCCGGCATGGGACTCTACTGGTACTGACGACCCTGGCTCTCGCACCAGTACTGGTGCCACCCAAAACCCTGGCACTGATCAAGCCCTGTGAGGTGGATAGATCTTTGTCAGTGCTGACAAAGCAACCAATGCTGACAACAGCTTGTTCTATGTCTAACCGCACTTGCATATCTCTGAGTCCAGAACGACTTTCTCACTGGCACCGATATCACCATCAGTGCTGCATTCACTGGCACCGATGGAGGGATCGGCACAGATTCGCAACCTCCCACAACTGTGTGCCTCCCTAATGCCTATGGCACTGAGCACTAGACCATCAAGGCAGTTTTCCTCCATCTCTGCCCCCATCATCTAGAGGCTTCGTAAGATCCTTGAAATCTCTGGTGCCATCGATCCAGAGTGTCTCACAAGAGCACTTAGATGAAGAATGTCTGGAGGAAGAGACACTTATCAGATCTTGCTGCAAAAGGTATAGATGCACACGCACATATGATCATCATTCCCCGAGAGGATGGAGTGGAGGCTTCCCCCACAAAATTACTGACACTGGTTACCATGTTGTAGATGGTCACTATCTCGACACCGTTCTAGTCCCCCTCCAGACAACCACTTCCCTCATCGCATTCTCTCATCCCACCGGCTGCAGCCCACCAGGAGACAGAGGAGGGGCCAGATAACAGACGAGGATGAGCTTCACAACCCAGAAACATCTCCCAAGGATCAGTCCTCATTGTCCTCGGATGAAGTAGTCATACCTGGGGACGTCTCCCCTGTTGACGACCTCAAGCAATTCCAGGAACTATTTGAGAGTGGCTACAGCCCAACAGGTGCAACTCTCTGAGGTCAACGAGAAATAGCATCGACTCCTCAAAAATCTCCAGCTGACCCAGAGAGTCAAAATCACACTTCCCATAGATGAAGCCATCATGGAGGCTGCAGAAGATATATGGCAAACACTTGCTTCTGTGCCCCCCACTAGTAAGTGGACAGACAAGAAATACTTTGTCCCCCCCCCAAGGTTTTGGACTTATTTACCCACCCCTAACTGAATGCACTTGTGGTCAATGTGGCTCAACATGGGTTGGAACTTCTCCAGTACAGAAACACACAGGATAGGGAGTTGAAACGTATGGACCTTTTTGGGAGAAAAGTGTCCTCCTCTTCTACACTACTATTACGCATAGCTAAGTATTCCGCCCTCCTTGCCAATCTTGACTTTGATAATTACTCCAGACTAATGGAGCACCTCCCAGATACGAAGAGACCTATACTAAAATCAGTTGTACGGGAGGGATACAGAACAGCCCGCCCATCACTGCAAATATCGTTAAATGTTATGGACACCATGGCAAGATCTACTGCGACTTCTATTGTTATATGTAGAGCATGCTGGCTCCAGTCCGCAGGTACGCCCAACGAGCTTCGAGGGAAGTTCAAGGACCTCCCTTTTGACAAGGACTAACTATTGGCAGCCAGAATAGTTGAAGTTCTTCATTCCAGTAAGGACTCCCAAACTACACTCAGAATGCTAGGGATGTACACCCTGCCATATTTATGCAGGCGGTACACACCCTATCAACCCTACCAACGACACCGTGATTTTGCATACCCCAGAAATCAACAGAGAGCTTTCGACCAGGGCCATTCTAGACAGTGGGTACAGAGAAAGCAACAACAAAACAGTTGCTCCTCTACTTCCCACTTCAACAAGCAGCATGTTTGAAACATTGGTCAGGGGCCTGCACGATGTCTCCCACACCTATCTTCTGAATCATTCTGTCTTTCACCATGGTCTACGTCCTTTCCACCATCGTTGGGCTACTATCACAACCGACCTATGGGTTTTACAAACAGTTGCATCCACTACTCCATCCCAGTCATCTCTCTTCTCCCACCTTCCCCACCTCTCTCATCCCTCTTCAGGGACCCCTTTCACCAAGAACTTCTAAGGCAAGAGGTCCATCGACTCCTTGCCATTGGAGCTGTTGAGAAAGTGCCTGACCAGTTCAAGGACAAAGGGCTCTACACCAACTACTTCCTGGATTTACGAAAGCTCAACCAATATCTCCAAAAGCAGCGATTCAAGATGGTTATCTTAGCACCCATTATTCTAGCTCTGGACAGAAGAGTCTGGTTTGCAGCCTTCAACCTACAAGACACCTATGTCCATGTGATGATCCATCTGTCCCACAGATGCTTCCTGCATTTACTATAGCATCCGAGCATTTCCAGTACCACGTCCTTCCGTTCAGCCTCTCTTCTGCCCCCAAAGTTTTCTCCGAGATTCTGGCTGTAGTAGCTGCAATTTCTACATTGTCAAGGTGTCGTCATCTTCCCCTACCTTGACAACTGCCTCATTAAAAGGAGACCCTCCCAATGATATCCAATCTCTAGGTCTCATTATCAGCGACCAAAAGTCCTCTTTTCTGCTTACACAGACTAGAATTCATTGGCACGCACCTCGACTCTATCATGGCCCATGCCTATCTGCCAACCCAGAGGTTCTAGGCAACACAAGATCTGATCAATATACTTACCATCAGTCCTTTAGTAACAGTTCTCATGTGCTTACAATTGATGGGCCACATGGCCGCCACTATGTATGTGGTACAGAATGCTCACTTACACCTTGGGTGCCTCAAACATTGGCTGGCCTCCATCTGTGCTGCTTCAAAACATCAGGTCCACAAGCTCGTCCCCCGTCCCTCCCGATGTCCTAACCTCTCTCAAGTGGTGGACCACCCCATAGGGACATCACTCGAAGAAGGAAAGGAAGTTACCTTGTGCAATAACAATTTCCTTTTATTTTGAAACTGCTCAGAGGCTTGGAAAGTTTTATAAATAGTTCCAGTGGAGATTCATTAGTGGGTAAAGCTGAGGTGAGTTGGTTAAAAGAGAAATGTATTTTGTTTTGAAATGTCAAAGGAATATCATCATTGCATATGCCACATCTTTAAGTACGTGAACATAGTGATATGCCTTCAAACATTGAAGGGAATGTCTGAGACCCCCTTCTCTAAGTGGATGTGATTATTTGAATTCTGTTTTGTATTGTAAATATTTTTAGTATTGATAACATTTCTGTTCCCAATAAGTGCTATAGGTACACAATTGAAGTGATGTAACACATTTAGCTTGCATGTATGTTAATGGAGAAAGGTTAAAGTACTAAAATAAAATATTTACTAGATCTGACTTATCACTCATTTGTACCATATGTAGTATTTTTCTAGCTATAATTCATACTACTTTGGCTAGTTAACAATATATTTGCTAACTGAAAATGGATTGGTTTGCACATGTTATTTCTTTTGTTTTTATTGTTTTAGGTAATTATGCTGGTCGGGGCACTACAGGAATGGTTGCACGATTTGTTCCTCCCCACCTCAATAACAAATCCTGCAGGGTAACATCTCTGTGCTACAGTGAAGATGGGCAGGAGATCCTCGTTAGCTATTCTTCAGATTACATATACTTGTTTGACCCTAAGGATGATACAGCACGAGAACTTAAAGTTCCTTCTGGAGAAGAAAGAAGAGAAGAGGTGAGTGATTTACACAATTTGTTGACATCTATCTGGCCCATTTTTCCGTGGTATAATTATTGATACTAGGGATGTAAGCGACTTGTTGACTATCCGATAATCAAATGCTTATCGGATAGTCGACTAGTGACTTGACTAGTCATTTCATAGAGAGGCAGTAAGGGGGGAGCAGGAGCTGTCTTAAAAGCCAGTTCCCCGGCAGCACGGTCTCTGTGGGGAGAAGGGGCGGGGCGCAGTAGGGAACTGGCAGCGCTTCCACCTTTGAAATGTAGGAAGAGCAGGGCAAACAGTCCCCTGCTGGCTCTGCACTTCCTGCAGCGCTTTGCTTTTGAAATGTACAAGAGCCCTTGCGGCACTTCTGCCTTTGAAATGTAGCAAGAGTCAGCAGGGCTCTTGCTACATTTCAAAGGCAGAGACACCCTTATTGACTACTCAAATAGTTGATGCAGATTAAATCGACTATTCGATTAGTTGATTTATCTAAATTTAACATCCATAATTGATACCAATGGTATTGCCCTAAAGATGAATTTGACAGTATTGCTGAAAGTCTAATTGTGTGGCAAAGCCCTGAATGTATAAGGCCCTGTCCCATCATGTTGGTTGTGCAAACAGAAAACCATCACTCTGAGCTCTGCCTAAAATACTTAATCTTTATAATTCAGAAGAATTTTACAAAACTGAAGAAATTCCCTGTTGGGCATAAGAAAATTCAGCCTAAATGTACCTTAAAATAAAGTCAGAAGTCTACAAAAACAGGAGGTCTTTAAAAGTGTCTTAGTAGCCTTGTTTTGTGTCTGAGCAATGCTTTAATAGAGGAGAATGATGTTACAAAAACTGTAAAATACATCAGAACTTGCTTTTGTATGGTCTAATCCCGTGAAATAAAGCAGAGCCTGAATTGAAAAGGTATTGCTTGGCCAAAAGTAAACCAAGCCAACTTGTGAATTGGCTCATATGTGGTGGGAAAAGCAGCTTGCCTCTCCCCTTCTGCACTGAGCTTAGGTCATTGATATTTGCTATATATTGGTCCAATAGTCACACAGCCACAAAGGATCAAGTGCAGGGAAAGAAGCTGGGGGTGGGAGGGCATTAGTAGCCAATGGAGAGCATACCAATGGCAAATGGGGTGAAGTTATCCTAAATGGGTTTTTCACTACCTGCCTGATAGCACATTGAAATTCCTTATTTTCTGCTGGTTTTAAGCCATATGTGAGAACACAGGGATTTTCTAGTTTGGACACCTAGAGTAAATGCTACTTATAGTAAATAAAATGAAAGTTAAATTGTTTCAGTTAAATAGTGAGCAAAATGCCGTTCTGGAAACAGCGACCCTCTGCTTGGAGTGAAATTTGTTACCATGTGCTGGAATTTTGGATATTTTCACATTAAGACCAGTTGTTGTGCACATATACAGCACTGGCAAAGTCTATTCTGCTAAAGTTGCAGAATGCACTGGAACAGTTTACTTATATGAAATTCTATTTGAGATATAGAAGCAGTCATGTGTGATAACAGAATGTTTCCCTGAAGACAGAAATAGCAACAAGAAGGATCAACAGACACGTCAGGAATTCATTGATGTATCTCCTAGAATAGTGTGTTTTGGAAACAAAAATTAGTTTTTGTTTAACTGTGCCATACGCATGAAAAACTGTAATTTATAATCTTTGGATAATCTTTTAATATATCAGGATTTTCAAATATATAATTTTCATAAGTTGGACTTATGTTCTATAAATTACGAAAACTTTCTGTATTTTAATTCAATATGATTTTTTTGTGTCTACAAAAGCCTACTACGTCAGTATAGTAATCATTTTTGCAAGTTCTTTTATACTGCAGAGGTTTAATTATCAACAGCCTTTTTTGTCCAGATCTTTATAAAAGCTTTAGTAGTCAATGGATGTTAAAGTTATTAAAAAATAGACACACTAGTTGCTCATAAATACTGTACTGTGCAAAAACTTTTACACAAATTTTACACATAAATCTACATCAAGTACTTGGTGGTATTTATAAGAAATGTTTTTGCTGTGAAATTTATCCGGGGCCTGTTAGTAAATTAGAGTATATTGGTTAAGTTATTTAAGAATTGTTTTGAAAGCACTATTTAAGAGATTTTCAGGCTGTTATAAACATGAATTTAGACCTATTCATGTAGTGTTTCTCAATTTTTTATGTAAACTTTTATCTAGTGGAAGGTGCCAGGTTGTAAGACTTGGAGACTGGTGTTCTGTATTTATTCACAGTATAATTTTGTCATGGCCAGGTGTGAGTGTAAGATTCCCCAGGTTGCCCTGCCAGCGTACCTTTTACATGAAAGGATCACCTCTAGGAATGAAGAGAGGGAGTTGATATTTCCTTGCCCTTTTCATTCTTGGTGGCATTGAGACTGCCAAGTAGTGTCAAAACAGTCCCAACTGTAGTGGTGTCTTTTTTTTTATGTGGAACTACACTGAGACCACCAACTCATTTCACATGGACTGCCAAATAGCAGTGACTGAAAAATGCTAACCTTAGCTGGATATGAACAGGTGTGGCTGAGCTAGGCAAAAGCAGCAGCATTTTGTCGGAAGCTGTTGCTTTGCCTTCTGTGAAATAGATGCACTTGCCTTGGTAATGTAAAGGTGAGAAGAGAGAGAGTTTGTTTGCACTTTTCTGATCATTAGGTTGCCACTGATGAGAATGTTCCTTCTCCTGCTTCTCTGTTTCATTACTACTTATGGATTCCATTCTCATCTGTTTCCTCATGAATGCATCAGAAGAATCTGTCAGAAGCAGCACCATTTTCTCTGACCATATGGATCTCAGGCATTTCTTCACTCAGAAGCACTTTTTTACAGTATTAAGAGAGTATTACTCAACCAAGGGTAATCGGGAGGGAATGGAGTGGCAGGACAGAGGAGCGCATAAATAAAGTTTGAGCAGGATTCTAGTTTCTCCCTTAACATCCCTGGTGAGTCCCCTATTTTCTGTGTATGCTACCAAGGATGTATGTTCACTTCAAAATTACTTGAGTGATCGACACCTGGGTTAGCCTAACCCATGGTGAGTAGCCGCTCTGTAAACCAAATTCAAGTTAGTGTGCTAATTGGTACTGAATTCACCTAAGTGAGATGCTAAGACGACTTGGTTATTTGTGCTCTAGTAAGATGAGCCATTCTGTGGTTCTTTCCCAGTGAATTGTGGGAAAACTTCTGTCCTTCTGGACCTAGGGGGAGTTGTGGGAAAGTCATTGGAGGACTCAAATGGCTTAACCTGCATTCTTCCTAGATATGAAGGAATTACCTGCCCAAATGAAAGTTTCTTTTGGGTGGTAGTCTGTTTCTCAGAATGGGCCAACTAAGCCTGGTTGAGAGCACCATACATAGAACTTGGGTCAAAAGTTTTTGTGTGTAGATGGGAAGACAAGTTAATAACAATGTCTAAATAAAAGCATCAGTTAGCTCTTCAGTGAAGTTATTCAAAGAGGCCGCTTAAGGCAACTTCTCAAAATCCCCCTCCTTCCTACCCAGCTACTATCATGGCTCATGACATATCTGACTGCTGGAACAGATCACAATTCAGGAATACCAGCTCAGGGAGCACCCATATCAGCTCACATTTCTCCTCTTTGCTCCCATGGTACTTTTCTGTCTTCTGTGGTCCTGTACCTTCAGAATCACATAGCCTGCCGAGGGAATGGAGAGGGTGATTGGAGCTACGAAAGAGAATTAGGAATGAAGAGGGTGAGATGAAATCAGCAAAAACATGTAACAGAGCAGAAAACAACAAGAAAAAAAAATGACAAAAGAAAACAGAAGCTTCAGGGGGTAGCCGAGTTAGTCTGTACAGGATTAACTTAAAAAACAACAAATGGTCTGGTAGCACTTTATAGACTAACGAAACATGTAGATGGTATCGTGAGCTTTCGTGGGCACAGCTCACTTCTTTAGATGACTGGAGTTTTGAGTTTAGGATGTGCAGACCCAAAATAAATAGGGGAGAAGGAAAAAAAGGAAGGGAGCGGGAAACAAGGAGCAGAGGGTATGAAAATATCAAAGGGAAAAACAAGTAGGCAGAACTGGTAACCTATAACCACCTAAAGTTTGGATAGTTAAAAGAAGCAGATAAGGATCATAGGATAGCAATTAGATAGGAAAGATACTAATGCAAGAATCTACACAGATAAAGAGCTGTTGGCACCTTCATTGAATGTTAGGTTAATAAAGCCCCAGCCATTCGTTATCTTGATTGAGGGGGTCATCAGTGTGAGAATTGAATTTGGTTTGTGACAAGACAGCCACCTGGAGATCTTTTAAAGAGTGATTAGTTAGACTGAAGTGTTCTCCAACAGATTTCGGTATGTTCCCTTTTCGTATATCTGATTTGTGTCCATTGATTCTTTCCCGTAGGGACTGTCCAGTTTGTCCAGTATATATAGCAGTGGGGCATTGCTGGCATTTGATGGCATAGATCAAATTACTGGATATGCAGTTAAATGAGCCTTTGATGTGGTAGCTTACATGACAGAAAAAAGGAAAGTCTTCAGAGAGTGAAGGGATTCAAGCTGGTGGTGGATGACCTGGCTGCAGAGTGACTGAAGAGTGGGAAATTGCAACAAAGATTCACAACTGTACTAATAAAAGGACCTGTATATTAAGCAATTTCAGACATGTGGAATTGGCTCTGGAATTCCCCTCTTACTGCAGAACTTTGCCCAAATCTGATTTTTCATTTAAAAAGAAATGTGGTTGTGAGAATTGTCTTGAAAACATGAATGCAGTGCAGTCTGTGCAGTTTTTACTTTGTCAGGTGGAATAGATTCACTTCTGGTCTGATGTGAGGTAACCATACTGTGCAGGCCTCACTCTTATATGGTAAAGGTGGATCTTTTTGTTGAAGTCAAGCAGTTTTATATTCAGTGTACACACAGTGATTGGATCAACCTCCCCCATCCTTGTTAGATTAGTCTGTCATGTCAGATGCACAATTTACAGTAGAGAATAATTTTTAAAAAGCCTCCTAAGAATATACATGCCCCTCCCAATGTGGGGCGGGTTGTGATAGGACAGCACCTGTAAGAAATTTAAGTAACTTTTACCCCTACCTCGACCCTTTCTGACCCACTGATCCTCTACCGTGCCTGTATTCTACCCTGTGGTAGGGCATCTGCCCTGCACTGACCCTTTAAGGGGTTAAAACCCATCCCTGGGTGAGGACTGGAGCAAGCAGCTGCAGCAGATAGTTGCCAATTAGGGCCCAGCTGTGGGCTGTATAAATAAGGGCTCCAGGAGGGAGGAAGAGAGACTCACTCTTGCTCTGGCTGGGGAGCAGGAGGGACCTAGCTCCTAGGGAAGTTAGAGGCTAGGAGAAGGAGGGACTGGGGAGCAGGAGGGACCTAGCTCCTAGGGAAGTTAGAGGCTGATTTAGAGCAGGGCTGGGGAAAGTCAGGCGGAGCTGGGAAGGGTACTAGGGCTCAGAGTACTAGGACTGCAGGGAGGCAGCCAGCATAGGCAAAAGCAGCAGGTCCACAACCTCTTGCTAATGATGAGTGGCCATTTCAGACTACAGTTTGCCCCTGTGGTAGGGCCTAGATAAAGACTGGCAGTGGGTCATTGAGGTAAGGTGGGTATGGGGGGATTGAGGGTCCCCAGAGGGGGAGGACTCCAGAGTGTGGGAGCATTGTGGTAGGGCAGTGCCCAGGTAGAAGGGCGCCACAGTCTGGGAGAGACATGGGGCCTGACATAGTGGTGGAGAATAACAAGGAACAGTGGGTAAGATATCAGCTAGAAGGGGGTGCTCCAGCACCAAAAAGCTAATTCCCTGAGTGACCAGTTGGAGGCACTCTTGGTGGTGAGCCCACCGTGTTACACACCCCTTCCCCCACCTCACTTTCCATGTCTTCTGCAGGGTCCAGAAGGCACCTAATTAATGGAACCACAGCTGTGCCTGTGCAGCTTCACTAATTAGATGTGGAGCCCTTCATTTCTTCATGTGCAGGTGCATACCCTCCAAGAAACTATGACAGGCTGGACTTGTTTGACAGGAAAATGTATGCAATGGACAGCCTGAAGTTTCAGGTGTAACTGTTAGGTACAGTTTTAATCTATGGAACTCCCTTAGCAAATTCAAGGAGGCTCCTTTCCTCCATAGGACTGAGCACAGGAGTTCACTGTTTTAGTGGAAGAAGGTGCAGCAGTGACAAGAAAGGCCATCCAAATGGCCTTGAATGCTACAGATGGGCAGTCAGTGCCTCTGCAGTAGTCATGAGGGACAGCTTTTCTGGTTGCAGTCCTCTAAGTTATCCTGGGAGATGCAGGCTGCCATTCAGGACCTCTTTGAGGGGCAGGGCTTTTCTCTGAGCTCAGAGATGCAAGGCTCCAGTCTTAAAGACTCCCATGTCATTGTGCTCCTTGGGCCTTCATACCCCCTCAGCAGACCAGAAAGCAGTTTTATCCTCCACCTTCCCAGTGTAGGTCTTGGGAAACTCCCTGGCTGAGCACTTACAGGAGAGAGGATAGAGCCAGGGGGTCTAAGCGACAAGACCTGTTGTCTTTCTGTTCAGCCTGGTCCTTCAGGAACCAAGAAGGCCACAAGCAGGCATTTTGAAGGGGTGCTCAAATATGGCACCCCAGTCACATCCCAGGATCCACCCTTATACTCTTTCCTCAACCACCTATGCCTCTTCCAGTTGGCCTGGTCATGGCTGACAGTGGGCTGTCACATCTTCAGTTCATGGCCAGCTCTTCCTCCCATCCTTCTTCCTAGGTCCTTCTTATGAGCGACTTTTCGTTCAAGAGGTCAGAAACCTCCTGTGCCTGGGGGAGGTTCCGGGAGACATAAAAGGAAAAAGAGGTCTATTCCCACTATTGCCTGATCCCAAAGGCAATAGGGGGCCTCTCACCCATTTTGGACCTGCGTCGCTTTAACAAATCTCTCAGAAGTTGAAGTTTTGTGGGGTCTTTCTGGCCTCCATCATCCCCTGCCTGGATCCAGGAGACTGGTATGCCACCCTTGACTTAAAGGATGTGCATTTCCATATTTCCATTTTTCAAGGTCACAGGCATTTCCAATTTATGGTGCTGCCTTTTAGCATCTCGTCAGCCCTAAGATAATTCCCAAAGTGCATAGCGTCAAAAGCCATATACCTAAGGTGCCATGTTCAAATTTACCCAGATCTCAATGACTGGCTAATAAAGTGCCTGTCCTGGGATTAGATTTGGTGGTATGTTGACCTGATTTGCTCCACCTTTCAAGCCTTTGGGCTGTTAATAAATGAGAGCGCCATCCTTCATTCCAGTGCAACTCAGAGTTCAGACAGACCAGAGACTTTCTCCCAGAGGCTCAGTTCTAAGCTCAGTTCTGAATCTGATTTCTTGCATGCATGTCAACTCTGTCACCACCATTCACACATGCCTTTGATTTTTGTCCCACATGGTGGCCTGCACTTACATGGTTCTGCATGTGTGGCTCAAGATTAGGCCACTGGCATCTATGTTCCCAGCAGACACAAAGTGGGCAGTATAGTCAGAGTCCTGGAACACATAATATCATTAGTTGCATGGTGGCAAAATCCTGCATCTATGCTGGAAGCAGTTCCCTTTGTGGCTCCATCCCCTGTCAGTGACTCTCATGTCTGATGCTTCAGGCCTGAGGTAGGGAGCCCACCTGGGCTCTCTGGGCAATCTCAGCATGCAAAGTTGTTGGTCGAGTCATGATTGCTTCCCATACATCAACATCAGGGAGCTCGGAGTGGTTCACCTGGTCTGTCAAGCCTTCCTATCTCACATAAGAAGCAGGATGGTCCAGGTCCTGATGGACAATACAGAGGCTATGTTCTGTAACAACAAGCAAGGTTGGCAAAGGACAGACAACCTGGTTCAAGATGCTGTCAGGCTCGGGGACTTCTGTGTACAACACAACATTAATCTTGTAGTCACACATCTCCTTGGGGCCAGGAATGCTTTGGCAGATTGCCTCAGCAGGACCTTTTAATCTCACCATGAGTGGCCCCTCCAACTGCAAGTGGTCACATCATCTTCCAGAAGGGGGGACTCTCTGGGTGGACCTGTTTGTGTCCAGACAGAACAGGAAACATCACATTTTTCTGCTCAATTCAGGTTGTGACACAGGCTCCCTGTCAGACTCCTTTCTGCTCCCATGGTCAAGAGTTCCATTGTATGCCTTCCCTCCAGTGTAGTTAATTCCAAGTCCTCATGAACATCAAGAAGGACAGGGTGAAGGTTATTTTCGTGGTTCTGGTTTGTCTTCTCATTGATTTGCCATGCTGCTGGCCCTCTTGGTTGCTGCTCTATTACAGTTGCCACTCAGGCCAGACCTGCTGTCCCAAAACCATAGCAGTCTTCTGCTTCCAAACTTGGCGGTGCTGCAGATTGACAGCTTAACTGCTACATGATTAAACACGTTGGATTCCCTGGGTGTCAGGAGAGTGCTAGCTTTCTACATTGAAAGGACTAAGACATTGATATAACTGCTCATTATGAGGTTGTCCAGTACATGTTCAACGAATTTCTTCTGGGATCACTGTCTGCATTCACAGTTGGTACAGTCAGGCAAAGGTGCCCCCTCTGGTGATTTCAACTGTCCGTCCAATCAGGGTGCAAGCTTCTTCAGCAACTTTTCTAGCCCAAGTGCCTACCGGGGATATCTGTAGGGCAGCCATCTGGTCATCTGTCCACACATTCACATCCCATTATATACTTACTCTGCAGGCTTGGGATGATGCTGGGTTTGGTAGAGCAGTGCTGCAAGTTACAAGACTGTGGACTCCAAGCCCACCTCAAAGACCACTGCTTGAGTCACCTAGTATGGAATGGTCATGAACAAGCACTTGAAGAAATGGCTACCTGTCTTTGTGTAACTGTTCTTTGAGATGTTTCTCATGTCCATTCCATTACCCACTCTCCTGCCCCTCTGTTGGAGTTGCTGGCAAGAAGAAACTGAGAAGGTTTAGGGTTAGTGATGCCTAAGAGACAGATGCATGAGCACAAGATTGCAGTGGGTGCCAGAGCCAGCCATACAGATATCACTACTAAGGCAAAACTCTCCGACAACTGTGTATGTGGGCACGCACATAACTAGAATGGAATGGACATACCATCTTGAACAACAGTTATGAAAGGTAGGTAACTTTTAAAAAAGTGTATAATGCATTTGCTTATCCTTATTTTTCTAGTTACGGCAACCTCCTGTTAAACGTTTGAGACTAAGAGGGGATTGGTCAGATACAGGACCAAGAGCAAGGCCTGAGAGTGAACGAGAAAGAGATGGTAATGTGTGACTATTTTAATGGTTGTTTCTAGTATTCCCAAAATATATAAAGGGCTAAAACAAAACTAGCTGCAGTTTTTAAGGCTCATACCAGATTTTAGAACATTTCCTTTACATTTTAACATAAGATGGAAAAATTTTTCTATATTGAATATAGTAAATTTTAGGCCCTGTCTTCCTTAAGGAAATTCTCACCAGGATAACTACATCAGTGTAGTTAATAGTGTAGATGCAATGTACCTGTGTGAAATGACATACTGAATTAAGCTCTACTGATATACTACCTTGATGTAACTATACCTTTGTGAATTTCCTTAATGCAGTCATGGCCTTACTTTTTGCTAAAGCTACAACAGGAAATACTGTGTAATAAATTTAAATCTGGACTAGAAATAAAAACAATGGGGATGTGGTTTCTCTATCTGATACAATTGATATAAACATTTTTTAAATTAAATTTTAAGCACGTGTGCACACCCATTCTGCTGCAGTAGGTTCCAGAGCATGTTAAACCTGTATATTTACCAAAGTTAACAACTGGGCTTCCTGGGGCCTTTCCTTCGATCTAGTTGATGAGAAATTTTAGGTGTCAGATCCTTGCCCAAAGAAAACTGACAGCTTCCACGCACACTTTTTAACTAAACTTTTTATACGTTTTCTCCAAGAAAAACATATACTGTAGAATCTCAGAGTTATGAACTTACTGGTTAATCATACACCTCATTTGCAATTAGAAATATGTAGTCAGTCTGCAGGGGCGCATGCGCGCGCACACACACACGTGCAAATACTGTACAGTACAGGACAGTGTTAACTGTAAACTACTAAAAAGAAGGAAAGTTTAAAAAAAAGTTTGACAAGGAAACTTCTGTGCTTGTTTCATTTAAATTGAGATGATTAAAAGCAGCATTTTTCTTCTGCAAAGTAAAGTTTCAAAGCTATATTAGTCAAAATTCTGTGTTAAACTTTTGAAAGAATAATAACATTTTGTTGAGAGTTATGAACAATGTCTCTACCTGAGGGGATGTTGTTCCTTTGACTGTACTTGTATAGTTAACATATTGAGGGCTATTAGGAGTTACAGTCAAGTAATTCTTAATAGCCCCCAACAGATTAACAACTTTCTTAACAGTAGCCAGTGACAATTATTTTCATGATCAGAAAAGCATTTCTAATAATAAGAATACTTGTATGTCAGAGGGGCCTAAAACCAAGGTAATCTGTCAAAACTTTCTTTCTATTTTCATGAAGCCTTAAATCCCTGTCCCAGCCTCCCATTCTGATTAGCAAAATGCAAAGTGAAGATATGTGGCCTTGCCTCTCAGGGCTTAAGGTTTTCTTAGCTATGTGATATTTGGGTTTTGGATGGCAGTAGTTGAACATATCGAATGGCTGATTTCAGTACTGTAAAATTCTGGGATGCATTTAGGAATATCAAATTTGGGAGCTACGACTCACCCTCCTCATTTTTCTGGTCATCCAGGTGGTCTGAATATTTCTTCCCTTGCTCTTCATAGGTTTCCTTTCTTATCTGTTTTATGTGACCCTCTTTGTGTGAGATGTGACTGATTCGAAGACCCTGCTCTCTGTTGGGCTGTAGCTTCAGCATCTTGACTCTTATTTGATACAGCTAGATAATGGCTGATGTGCTGGCAGCTGTAGTTACATTATATTAGTCAGGCAAATGGGTGAGCTGAGACTTCTGTTGTGCTAAATTATCTGTTGATTTACCTCAGTCTTCCACCTTATTTCCAACCCTTTCTTATCTACCCTCCTCCTCTAACCCCTCCAGTTGTTCCAATGAGCTCTATTTCACTTTCTGATCTTCCTTGCATTCATGTTCTACCTTCCTATTCTTCTTAACTTCTTGCTCTCCTCTGACTTTCCCTCTCACCATGGGCAACAGGTGACAGCCCAGTTGGGGAAGGCAAGACCCAGCCCAGCCCCTTCTGCCCAAGGCCCCACCCTTTCCACCTGAGACCCCTCCCCTTCTCCCCGTGGAGCCAAGCCCTGCCCAACTCCAGCCCTGAAGACTCTTCCTGGTCAGCCAGAGGGCCAAGCTGCCATGCCCCAGCCCTCCCGGGGGAATGTTGGCAGTTCCCCTCCACAGGGGGAGCATAGGCAGTTTTGGGAAGGCAATGCCTTCTCTTGTTACTTTACCTGTCACCCACACCCCTCACAATATAAAAATGCTTTAATGTCTCTTACTTACAAAAACCTTTGAGCCTATTTGCTTCTCCAGTTGTCACCTGGTTTTCTTTCATCTCTTACTCATTGCATGTGCTGTTTACGGTTGCTGTCTGGAGTTCCTTTTTAGTCCAGCTTCTGTCCCTTGCATTGCATTGAAACCACTTTTGCCAAAGAAAATGACACCTTCATAGCTATAGTTCAGAGCCAGTTCTCCATCCTTAACCTCCTTGACTTGTTAGCCACTTTTGATACAGCTAACCATGCTCTTCTTGAAGTCCTGTCTGTCTTAGGTTCCATGACGCTGTCTTCTCCTTGTTCTCCTTCTACCTCTATAATTGCTTCTTCTCTGTGTCCTTTTGACAATCCTCCTCATCTGTCCTTGAACTTTTTGCAGGGGTTCTACAGGGCTTTGGCATTGGTTCCCTTCTCTTCTCCCTCTACCCCTCCCCTCTGGGTAATTTAATGCAAACACAAATTCAGCTACCATCTCTGTTGATAACAAAGATATACCATTATACTGCCCAGATATGTTTCCTTGTGTTCTAGATAAAATCTTGGCCTGTCTCTCTGATGTATCCTTGTGGATGTCTACCAATAAACTCAAATCTGCAAAAGAGTGGCTAATCTCCCTTCTCTGCCCAAACACTCCCTGCTGTTTCCTTTTTCAATCACTGTGGACAACCTACTGGTCACTCAGGGCTACAACTCGGATGTTATCTTTGACTCCAACCTCTCTTTGGGTCCTTGCATCCAGTCTATATTTAAATATTGCTGTTTGTTTCTATCTAAAATTATAGCCTTTCCTATCAATCCACACAGCTAAAACCTCATGCAAGCTCTTGTCATGCATCCTCTATTACAACATCCTTTCTTTAGCTGTGACAAATACAGTTTTGTCCCACTCATACCTATTCAAGATGCTGCTGTAAAGATCACTGTCATTTAGACTGTTACTCCTCTCTTTGAATCCTTTCACTGCCCCCTTCTCTATCACATCAAACTTAAGTTACTTGTCTTCACTTTTCAAGGGTCTTCACAGTCAATCCTCATCTTACCTGTCATCCCCATCATCACTTTTGCTATCAAGCTGTCAGTAGTCACCTCAGTTGACTAATGATGTCATCTTCTACAGCCCATTTGTTAAATTTTCGAACACTTTCATGCTTTCTACCATGCTGCTTGCCACAGTTGGGAGGCACTCCCTGGAAACAATTGCAAAGCTACCTCATTATCCACCTTCAGATCCCTCCTTAGAACACTCCTTTGTCATGGTTCCTATACATTTTTTTACAAGGGTTGAATTGAAAGCTTGCTGAAAACACTGCCTATCATGCTGACCTGTATATTTTTGCCATTGTTGCCCTATAATCCCCCTGCTTATCTATCCATCTTTTGTCTTCTGCTTTGCCTTCACCCAAAAGGGGTTATCAGTCTCTCTGCTCTGTGTGTGTATAGCTAGTACAATGGGGTATGGTCCGTGAATAGGGATTCTGGGTTCTTTGGTAATACATATAATATGTTTAACTGTGTTCTTGAATACAGCATCTTCCAACTAGATACGTGTCAGTTGTGCAATAAGTGAAATTTGTGAAAATTTGAATTCCCTTTTGCCAGTTCCATTAGATAGTGGAATAATCAATAAATCTCTTATTCTGCATGGAAATATTATCTAGTAAAATGTCCTGTTTAATAATAATTATTAATAATAATTTTTGTAAGAATCTGAAACAGCTGACCTTTCAACTTTCCCAGCAAGTGTTTAAACTGAATGCAGCAGAACTCAATTACAGAAAGTCAGCTATAAGGAAACTCAATTTAATTGTGAAGCAGAATAAAAAAACCCGCAAACTTTCAGTTTATTGCGATGTTCAAATTGCAACATAAGCTCTTAGTGTTACTCTGAAAAAAAATCACTCTGAGAATACCAATTTATATAACTTCTGTACTCTGTTTTTATATAGAAAAACAAAAGGATCAGTTGAATACCTTAGAAACTTGCAGATAAAATTTCAATATTTTTATTTTTACAGGGGAGCAAAGTCCTAATGTCTCACTGATGCAAAGGATGTCAGACATGCTATCAAGATGGTTTGAAGAAGCTAGTGAAGTTGCACAGAGCAACCGAGGACGCGGAAGATCTCGATCTCGAGGTGAAAATTTATTTTGAATAAGGATAAACAGAATTGTAGATCATGCAAGGATTTTTTTAAATAAGCAGTGCAGGAGGGCTAGAGGTACAAGATTTTAGATAGTTCAGTATATTGTATAGTACTGGATGTTTTATGTTTACAAATTTTAAATGATCGTACAAAATGGTCCTTCTTTTAAGATGCATTTGCTATTTTCCCTCGAAGGTGGAAGCAGCCGACCAGATTCCTCCATTACTAGCAACATACCACGAAGTGTTGAACCAGAGACTCCAATGGAAATGGATGGTCATGAACAGATTCCATCCTCTTCATCCTCTACAATGTCAGCACAAGCTCCCTCAACATCTTCTTCAGTGGAAAGCCCACCTTCCACATCTTTACTATCCTCGCCTGACAATGAACAAAGACCATCTTTGGAGGCCTCTAGTAATCCTACTCTCCATCAGTCTGGTGAGGAGAATTCCATCCAATATGCCATGATTTATTAAATCACTTAAATAACAAACTACAGTTTTATTTCTGGCAAATTTTTGGTAATTGATTTATAATTTTGTTGAGGTCATGCATATCTTGAATGTGGATTAAATATACTTTCCCAAAGAAAAACTCAAGTAGAATTACTAATACTGTTTTTAAAAATTAATTACACTGTTCTGGGGGTGGGGAGGACCCTATATTTTGTATTGTTTAAACTGTTTTCTTTCTGGTATGTAAGTAGATATCCTACCCTTTCTGATGAAATTTGGCTGCAGTAGCTCCAACACAGTGAATAGCAGAATCTGTAATATGTTCCTCATCAATGGAAGTCTGGAATGATTACTCCCCTTCAACCAGTTATTTACACCCAAGACCTATTGCAGCCATGCCAGAATCAAGTAGTGCAGTGCTGCTCTGCCTGTCGAAAGTATTTGGATGAACAGGGCCCATCTTGCAGTATGTTCTGACTCCATTGAATGGGCTAAGGTTTATTATCACTTCTAATATTGTAATTGAAATAGCTCCATTGTCTTAAAAGGAGATTTTACATTTATATTGGTGTAAATGAAAGGAAATTTTAGCCTAGTTAATATCAATTATCTCTTTGTAGGGGAGATCTATATAGGGCTGAGTCACACCCCTTCGCACAAGTACACACAAGAGGTACTGTTTGTCCTGGATTCCTGTGGGTGCATAGAAGCTGGCCTAACGGTATTGCCAACTGTCACAATTTTCTCAAAATAACTGGTGTATTTCCTACAGCCCCCGCTGCTAGAGTCATGTGTTTATGTGAGAATCACAGCTTTCATTTTTAAAATAAGTTCTTTAGTCACTATGACTCTAGAGAAAATCTTGAAGACAAGACCTGAGTGCACTCGAAAGTTTGAGAAACTTGAAGGACAGATGTTATTTGCCTTCTATTATTATTTTTTTTAATTTCACCTTAAGGCTTGACTTGTGATTTTGAACATCTAAGGCAGGCAATACTGTATAAGGTCCACCCTCTCTCTTCTGATACTTATTGCAGGCATTGTGTGTTGTTGTCCTTGGAGGAGATGACTGATTCCAACTCTCCCAGACTCTGAATGGATGTGCTGGGATGAGGGAGAGATGAGATTTTCCCATCTCCCAGTCGTCTTTGAGGAACAGCCATAGGAGGAAAGAGTACCATTCACTGTGCTATGACTGCTGCAGTCATACCCCCCTGGGACATTATCAGAAAGGGGCAGGCCAAGACTGTTACTTAAAAACATTGGAAGAAAGAGAAGTAAAAGATGTTTGTTTAAAGGTAACTTTTAAAAACACCAAACTTTCAAATATATCAATATTAGTCTGGTTATCCTAGTTAACTTTCCTTAGTAGAGAAAGTAAACAGCAAAAATTTGTCTTGGACTACACTTCAGTTAGACTACCTTTCTTAATAAATGAGACAGTATGGAATTCATTTTTCTGACTGTGCCAAACAAGGTTTATGTTCACAAACTGCAAAAAGGTCAAGGTCTCTGCTATGCATAAAATGTAGCAGATTTCGCCACCTGCACGTGTGATACAGAGAGAGGGCCACCAAAGACTACAAATCCCAGTATTGATCTGACTGGCATTTTGCTCTGTTCATTATATGTCACTGTATACTGGGGACTGTCGTATTTATGGTTGCACCTATTGTGTGAAAGAACTGTTGCAGGCTACTTTATTAAATGCTGTTGTTTGCATAATGACCGCTGTTACAGAGACTCTCCTCCTACATTATTTCTTCATGTATTTCTGTACCAGCATTTTTCTGATATCTCTTACAGAATGCACTCATTTGAATACAATTTTCCTTTTGCTTTTCTCTGAGTAAGTCTGAAACTTTGGGTAAAAGTTTCTCATGCCAGCATGTGAGGTCCAGCTGATACCATTATTTCTCAATCCATCCCCCTTTCTTTCTATGCATCAGTTCCAATGTCAGACTCCTATCAGAAAGGGAACTAAGTAACCATCACCAAAAAAAATGAATGGAAGTTTGCTTCAGATCAGGTTTGAAAGATCAATTCACATTTTAAATTTACTGTAATTATGTTCAATGGGATCTTTCAGGATTACAGTATTTTGTCTTATCCAGACAAGTTATTCTTACATTGCTCCTGAATGATGATTGGATATTTAGTTGAGTTATGAATATGAAAAATACCACTTTTTGAATCACAGGGATTTCTCCTGCAGGAGCGATTACAGCAGTAATTTACTGGTCAGGAACAACAAGGTACACTGAGATGATAAAGTTGCATAGAGAGTTAGCTAGTATCTACGGATGTATCTGCTCACACAGGAAGTGACTTGCTGAAGTGTTAGATATTGAAATAATGTTTTTAAAAAAGACGACACAGAATAGTCCCATATTCATCAGAATTTAAAACCAAACTGTATTTAAAGCTCTTTATTAAGTTTCAGAGGAGTAGCTGTGTGAGTCTGTTACTTTAAAAACAGAGTAGTCCTGTGGCACCTTAGAGGCTAACAAAAATATATAGGATCATGAGCTTTTGTGGGTCAAGTGGATGAAGTGGGACCACAGGACTACTCGTTCTATTTATTAAGATATGCTGTAAAACACCACATCTCTAGAGTTAGTTCCATAAATATAGAAGATACCAAGGAGCTTAGTTGAAGAATAGCAAGATGCAGAAAAGTAATGAAGAAAGTGAGTGAATGGGAAACTTATTGCTGAGGAGAAGATAAAGATTCTTAAGAGAACTTGGTTTTAAGAAGTCATTTGAAGGAAGATGGCGGCTTTTGGCAGGTGAGGCCAGGTGGGTGTTCCAGGAGTAAGAAGCAGCTACAGACAAAAGCATAAAGCTGAGAGAGAGGAAGTGGTAACAATAATGCAGCAGGAATGAGAGAGGGACATGAAGAATGAGAAGAGAAAGTAGAAAGAAATGAGGTGTAGATGGGCTTTTGGATCATGAAGAGATGGAGAATTTCAGAAGGAAGGTGGTAAGGCATGCAATGGTGTGAGTGATAGGAGAGGAAAAAGATATTGTAACAGCAGTATTTTGAAAGAATGGTGAAGAGGAGGAAAGGCAAATGGAAGAAAGTTGCAAAACCTAAAGGGAAGAAATGACTGTGTGTTGAAGAGGAAGGTAAGAGTTGGAAACCTTGAGAGGAAAAGCCAAAGATGATCCAGCCATCAGTTTGGAGAGGGCAATAACGGATGCTCATTTGGAGGAGACAGGGAAGTTTTCGGGAGTATTAAAAAAACTGAGGGCAGTCACCATCTTGTGGATCAGAGTGACTTTGGTAGAAATAGAGCATGACTCATGAGGGAACAGGAGAATGGACTACTAAGCAAATAACATTCACTGCAATGTTTTATAATTTGCTACAATCCTTATAAGCAATTATAATAACCTCCCCTTTGAAACGATAACATTTTATCACTATACATTTGAATTAAATACAGATTTAAATCCTTTGGATACTGTGTTGTCCTCAAAGTGTATCATACTTCCTATTTTAGAAATACTCTTGTCCTTTTACATTTTGAAAGACAATAGGCAGAACAAAAATAATACAACATGGAATCTTTGTCACAATATCCACTTCATCTGAAACTTGTTTATATTCTGTTTGAGAAGTACAGCTGAAACCTCTCAAGTGTATTGTTGGATCATTGTTAAAGCTCCTGTAGTGAGACAAATCACTGGATACTGTTTTTAACTGTAAAATTGAAATTAATCTTCTATTTTGCTCAGGAAGTCATAGCTGATAAGAGATTTTTATTGTCCTGTCATTTACAAAAAATTAATATAGGTGTAAAATGAACAATTTAGTTTTGGTTTTACCTTTTTATCTTACTCAGCAGAAAAAAGGAAATGTCATTAATATGATGGTTTACATATTTTAATATGCCAGTGTTTTAAGCTACTTATACATTGACAGCTGTTCAGTTTTATGCAACAACTGCATAAAATGTAAACAGATTTTGTTTTCATAAGCTGAGACACACACATTGGTTGTGGTTTTGGAAACATTTTTTGTATTAGATTTCCAAATTAATTGGGACAAAATTTAATCCATAGGTTTGTTCTGATTTTAAGCAAGTTCTACCTTATTTTTCACTGGGGAAATGCCATTGGCATTTATTTTGTTTTCTGACTCCATTTGCTGGCAAGATGAACTTCTGCCTGAAGATTCTGACTGGTATGAAAAGATTTAGTAAAATAAATTCATAGGGAAGAAAATAAGTCCCTTTAAAATGTAAAGGATAACTTTTTAATTACTTAACCATGATTTCTGAGCTAAATGAAACTGAATCCTTAAGTAAATACAAGTTGAACCTCTCTAGTCCAGCACCCTCGGGACTTGACCAGTGCTGGACCAAAGAATTTGCTGAATCACACAAGGTCAATATTGTCTAGCAGCATTACCAACATTCCACTGCTTTCTGGGCTCTTAGAAGACATTTAGGGGTAAATTAGAGCTAAATAACAGCCCAGAACACAGAGCCAGGACTGGTGTCTGTAAACAAACTGTATGGGACTCTGGGAAACTTGGCCACACCCATAAGTGGACACCTGGCTAACTGTAATAATGCTGGACCACAATGTTACTGGATCAGTGTGTGCTGGACTAAAGAAGTTCAACATGTACTAGAAACTATTTTAGCCACAATTGAGAAATAATTTTTAAAAAATAATTAAAACATACTTGGATTTTTCCAAGATAACCATGTTTTTTGTTATTTGAGAACTCCTCCTGGCATATCTGTTCTGCATGATGGGGTCCTTCAGGATATATATTTTTCCTTTTTGTTATTTCATTATTAGCTGCCACATAATTGGTTGTAACATCTAGAGTTTGTTAGACAAGGGATGCTGGAACCTAAGCAGAGGAAACCTGAGTAGAGCCGTTCAGGAGGAGAAGAAACAATTTAGACTCCTGGATAGTAATGGGGAATTTCTGTAAATATCAGTGAATAAGAGATGGAACTAGTACCTGAGGGAACTAGTGTGTAACTGACAAGTAGTAGGAAGAGGGCATGGTGGGAATAGTTACCACAATGTTAAAAACTGTTGCTTTCTGTTTGGACATTTATCACCTCTGTCCATACTCCCCTTTCCATATATATATTTTTTTAATTTTGGCATTTTGATTATATAACTATTTGGTTAATATGACATTTTAAAATAAAACCATTAAAATAAGCTCATAGACTAAAATGGCATAACTTTCCACTTACCAAGAGTACCAATGTGGTTAGGCATATCAAGAACTTGTAATAATGTGTATTTAGGTTTTTTGTTTTATTTTAAATCCATTCTGGTATATTTCATTTGCTAATTTTCCTCCGTTAATCTCTGAAATGGTTGAGGATATGGGGAGAGGACATGTAGCGTGAAAATGGGACTTTATACTTTCTTTGATTCATGCATTTAAAAGGGAAACCCCAAATTTAAATAAACATTTTGTTTATGCTTCTAATTTATTGCACATTAATAATCTGCCATACAAAAATATTTTGCTTGTATTCCATGTATCTGCTGCCTTGCTCATCCATCATTTGTTCTTTTTATCATATGTTCTATGTCTTTTTCTTTTACACTTTTTTTTCCTGTCTGTCAGAATTAATGGCACCTGAGTTAGCTATACTCCGTAGGGGTCTGCAGCGACTGAGGCTTAAGAAGGCTGAACAACAGAGACAGCGAGAGCTAGCTGAGGGTTCAGCACCACAGTCCTCCTCCTCTGATCAGTCTTCCCCTAAGGGCTCCTCACAGGACCCTCAGACTTCAGGTTGTCAAGGTTTCTTAAGCAGCTGATGTAGTTATAGTTTGTGCTGCTATTGTTTGCTGAGATGCTTCCTCTTCAGAACAAAACAGTTAATGCACTTGCTACTCATCTTGGCACTGCGTGTGATGGTGTCACATTAGATATACATACTAATGACAGTGTTACTGTGTTTATTTCCCTAATATTGTTGTGATACATGGTTGCATTTAAGTAGCATTTGAATTGTATGCCACAGCAAATTTTGCCCATGTTGGCAATTTTCCAGAAGGAAACGGAGTGCTGCACGTGACCAGAAATGGAGTTTTTTGAGCAGCACTTGTTAGAAAAGTGAATAGCGACAGTTACTCTTGTCTAGATGGAGCAATATGTGTTGACACACAAGCACCCAGGGCTACACCTTCATATCAAAAAGGAGGATGTCGGTGAGTCTTGTTAAGACTGCATTGGCTAAATTCTGGGGTTACTGGTGTTAAACAATTACTTTTATTGCTGTGGAAACAAAAAGCATATGTAGACGTTTTTGCTTCACTAAAAATTTCCTTCAGAATAAGCTTTTACACTGTGTTCAATTTAAATGTCTCTAATGAAAGGCTGCTGTATCTTGACTTCCAGCTTTCGTGCTTTTAAATTTATCACATATCTTAAAATAGACAAAGTGATGCAAAACTGGAGTGAGATGGTATCGAATGGCAGATCAATAAGTATGATGGATATAAAAATACTCATCTGAAAATTTTTATTAGACATAAAGAATTGAAAACATCTCTTATGAGTTCTGTCTCTCAGGAATCACACACCCATGTGCAACTTGTGCCACTCATTCATTTGGGGGAATATTAGGATTTTGGCATAAGCTTTAATGACTTGCTACCTATTAGGGATGTGAACATGTACCTATGTACATGATTAACCAATGAGCCTAAGCTATTCATTTAACCTTTACAGTGACATGCAATCCCTCCACCCCATGCTGCTGCCTCTGTATCAGACCTCTGCCCTGGAGCTGCTGCCTCCCACAGAGGCAGCAGTGGGAGAGGGGCAGACGGGGGCTGGTACACATGTGGAGCCGCCTCTCCACACATACCGGCTCCTGCTGAGCGGGCTGCCACCTGCCTCTGTGCTGCTCTCTTCCACAGAGGCAGTGGCAGGGCAGGGTGGGGATGTGGCTCTGTGAGCACCGACTGCTGTCTACGGTCCCCTCTCCCCGCATGTAAATGTGTAGCTGCTGAAAATTTCAGCGGTTACACATTTACCGAAATGAACACATTTTTACATCCTTACTATCTATTCACCCAGTCTTGTCTCAAATTCTCAATCCTAAAAGTAATAATAGAAGTTAAAAGTACTTATGAGTAGGGGTTCAACAAAAATGTTGTAATTGTGTACCTTGTGCAGCATTAATTTTGTCAGTCCTGAATCATACATGCTTAACAGATTTAATGTTCTTATTATACTGTATTTTTTGCACAGACTCTTTCTTTTTTTAGGGCCATGATATTAATAGAGGAAGTGTGAGGTCTAGGATGGAGGTTGCATGCAGAAGGGAGCTTGGAGTAAGGGATTTTGGTGCAGGAGGGCCTGTGAGATCTGGGAAGGAGTTTGGGTGAAGGAGGCAGTTGTAACCTGGGGCATAGGATTGGGGTGCAGGGGTTGGGGTTATGACTTAGGGCAGGAGGGAGTTGTGACCTAGGGGCAGGAGACAGGGGTTTGTGACCTAGGCAGGGGATTGCAGTGCAAGGGTTTGGGTTGTGGCCTAGGGCAGGAGGGTATTTTGATCTGTGGCAGGGGGTTGGGCTGCTGGATCTGGGAGGTGGTATGGGTGCAGGAGGGGGTGCAGAGGGTTTGGTTTACATGGGGTTGGGGGAGGCAGAAGGTTGGGGGAGGAAAAGGCTGTGGTGCCAGAGGTAGGCTCTGGGTGGGAGACTTACCTGTTATTCCCAGCCAGCAGCCCAGCACGTTTCTCAGACAGCCTGCCTACCTTGCCCGCCCCCGCGCTGGGTGCAGGGGCTATGTGCATCTGTGAATAAGAGCCAGAGGGGAAGGGGAAGTGGTGCTTCACACACTGCCTGTTCTTCAAACAGGCAGCTCCCATTGGCCAGGAACCGGACAATGAGATTTTGTTGGAGGGTGGGGGCAGCACCTGAAACCTCTCTCCCTTCCCCCGAGCTGAGAAACACAAACAGCCCAGCAGTTGCTTTTCTGAGTGGCATGCGGGGGTTAGGGCAAGCAGGGAGTCTGCCTGAGGCTCCCTGCTGTGTCCACAAGCCGGATCCAGTGGCTTGGCAGGCTGAATCCAGCCTCTGTGCCCTATTTTCCCCAGCCCTGGCTTAGTACTTCTGTACTATGATTTTGAATTAGCTATGCAAGCAAGCACCGTGTAGCCTTCTATTATTTTAGTGTTAAAATGTTTTTAACAAGTTACTTCATTTAACTGTTTCACAAGTCTGAACTCCTAATTCATGTAAATTTATGGAACTCTTAACTCAGCCAAATAAAAGGCTATGTTTATAAGAATGCAGACACCTTTTCTTCCTCTAGAAGCTATTTACCTGCCATATTTCAACTTTATATTCCTCTTTACACTTTTCCTTCTCCTATCCTCTTCCCTCCCCCCCCCCCCATTTTTGGCAGTTTTGTAAGTGAAATAGCATTTCTTTTCAGTTTTTCATTTTAAAAAAATCACTCTTTGAGCAGTGTCTGAGTCTAGAATGCTCACTGTGAAATAAAGGAAGTTATACACTATGGAAAGCAAGATCATAGAGTGGAAACACTTGGACACTGTTAACTCCTGCTGTAGCTAATGCTCTAGCTACACTATGTAGGTACAGGTTGAAACACTCTAAACTAGGAATCTCTGATCTGGCAACATCCATGGTCTGGCATGGATCTTGCAGGATGAGAGAGTCCTAGTGGAAGGCTAGCAGCAGGGAGCCTGGGGTGGCCAGCAGAGCAGCGGGCTCTCTGCAGCAAACTGCTGGCGGGGCTGCCCCCCATGGCCGGGAAACCCGGCATATGGCTACCTGGCAGGTGGCCTGGTAAATGCAACCCGGAGTCCTGGTGCACAGCTGCCTGGTGGGGCCGGGAGCCACAGCAGCTGTCCAGTGGGGTCAGGAACCTCGGCACATGGCTGCCCAGCACGGTCAGCACGACAGCAGGACCAGCAGCAGCTGGGGAGCCAGCCAGAAATGACCTTGCCTGGTCAGGCAAAATCCCTCATCCAGAACCAGTCAGATCCTGACAGTGCTGGACAAGGGAGATCCACTCTGTAACTGAATTTAGCATAGTTGATAGCATTGGAAATTCTTATCCAGGGACAATTTTCAAATGGGCTGGAAGCTGGAGACCCTAGGCCCTGAGGAACTGTGTACATTCTGGTGTTGCAGCTGACAGTAGTGACTGCCTCCTTGCTGGTGGAAAAAGGCTAGTAGAGCAGAGAAGACAGTGGTAACCACAAAAGCAGTGGTCTGTGATGCTCTGTGACAAGAATTCAATAGCAACTCCTGATTGGAAGCCAGGATAAAGACAAAAATCTTCTTGGCTGTTGTACTTGTAAAAAGAGAATGCTGGCCATTATTCCTCTGATGGATTGAACATCAAGATTTATTGACTCCAAAAGACAAACATTGACAAAGACAAAGCTAACATTTATGTTCTTGATCAATAAACATTTATACCACTTCAGACATGAAGTGTGGGATTTTCAGAAAACTGAGTGCTAGCCTACCTTTACTCTCATTGATGTCAATGATCACATTCCTACGGACTTCAATGTAAGAAAAGTTAGGCCAGTACTCCACTTTTGAATTTCCCTTCTAGAGGTTGATATATGTATTAAACTTATCTTGAGTATTTCTGGTGTGTATCAACATTCCTGAAGCTGCACGGCCATAAAACGATTTAGTATATGTAGAATAGGTCAGAAACCCTGTGGCTGTTTCCTCTCTGTAGCTCCAGCAGAGGTGTGGTGTGGCATTGTAAGAACCTGCTCTGCTCTTCCCCCTCCTGCTGTGGCAAGGTTGCATGTTGCTTTGCCTCTTCACTGAGGAAGTGCTTCTGGTATCAGGAATACTTGGGATGTCCCTTTTGAAGGAGCTCAGGTGAGATACATGGCTGATCTCTATGAGGGTCAGTGGAGGACACACCATTACTTGCCTACCTGGCAGTTAAATTCAAGGGATGTGGCTGTTGCTACTGCTGAGAGGTAGCCAGGGAGGGAACTGTGGCTAGGGCACCTTTGTGAGAGCACCTGGCAGGCGTGTTTGAAATCCAGGCCTGGGTGTGGTCTGATGCCACTGACTAGTGGCCAGGCTCTTGGGATGACAGCTGTAGAGAAAATTCTGGGAACAGGGACCTCTTTGAGAGATTGGGGAGGAGCCACCTCAAGGCAACATCTCCTGCACACTTTACCTATCCCTACCCCTGCATATACATACTCCTCACTGTAAAATTAAAAACAAATAAAATAGGGGGAGGTCCAAGCTGTGCCCAAAGGACAAAAATGTAGTGCCCAGTATAGTTTGTAGCAGCAAGATGGAACTTTGGTGTGTTATCCCCTAGTTCTTAGTTTCATCTAAATCTTACTACAAATCTTTTGGATTCTTCAGAACTCCCTTCATTACCTTTATCTTCAGCTAGTGTGATCATATCTTAAATTGAAGCATCTTGACCAACTATTGTCTAGACAAAGCTGTATAGACTGAAAGTGGGATTTTTTTGTACGAAGGTTCTTCTTCGGGTGATGTCCCTGTGGGTGCTCCATGCAAGGTGTAGGGATGTCCTGGAGCCATGGAGCAGAGCTTTTTCAAGCAGTGTCTGTGGGCTGCGCATGCACAAGGGGAGCCTCGCGGTATGCTCAGCTTGGCATCTTGCGTGCGTGACTTGCCCCCCACCCCTTTCAGTTCCTCTTCTACCATCCTTGGTCACAGACGGAGCTTTTCATTCTCCATAGCTTTTCCAGAGGGAGAGTGAGAAACCCTCTGGTTTCGCTTTCCCTATCTCTTCGCCTGTGTCAACTGGATGTCCTCATTTTCCCACACTTAGACAACTGTCTTATAAACGGCAGATCTCAGGCAGCTACTGCTGACAAGCTCTCCAACACCAGGCAGATCTTCAGCAGTCTGGGCATTCTAATAAACGAGCAAAAATCAACCCTGCTACCCACACAGGGCATAGAGTTTATTGGGCCCCACCCTGATTCGTTGACAGCCAGAGCTTATCTCTCGCTGCACCGATTTTCAACTAAGCGACCTTGTTGCCGTATTATTAGCCACTCCTACCATTACGGTTATTATCTGCTTCCAAGTAATGGGCCACATGGCTGCTACTACCTTTGTCATGTAATATGCTCACCTCCACTTCAGAGCCCTACAACACTGGCTAGCGTGAATTCACAGGCCTGGTCTTCACCTCTTGCACAAACAGGTCATGCTCCCAAAGAAAGTGCTGGACTCACTTACATGATAGATAATTCCCACCAACCTTCTAACAGGTGTCCCCTTCCACCAGCTCGAACCATTATGCAGATCACCCACAGATGCCTTCCTTATCGGCTGGGGCGAACATCTCCTTCAACGCACAGTTCAGGGCTGGTGGTCAACACATAAGTCCTCACTACATATCAACCTTCTCGAGCTCAGGGCCATGAGGAATATGTGCAACCATTTCCTTCCCCTCATCGCTGACTAGACTGTTCACATACTTACCGACAACATGACAACCCTGTTTTACATAAACAGACAAGGAGGAGCCCACTCTCTGTCACTGTGCGCCGAAGCGATCCACTTCTGGAATTGGTGCATCCGTCATGATATCTATCACCCTAAAGGCTTCATACTTACCTGGAATAAACAATGTTTGGGCAGATGCCCTGAGCCTCAATTTCAGTTCTGACCATGAATGGGAATTACAACCAGCCATACTCACCTCCATCTTTTGCCGCTGGGGAGTCCCAACTATAGACCTCTTTGTGACTCCCAACAATACCAAGTGTCCTCGTTTTTGCTTGAGTGCCGGTTTAGGCTGGGGATCTCATGGCGACACTTTCCTCATCTGTTGGAATGAGCCACTGCACTATGCCTTCCCACCCATCCTGCTCATACCCAGAGTTCTATGCAAAATCCAGATTGACGAGGTTTGTGTTGTACTAATAGCACCATCATGGTCCAGATAGACCTGGTTCCCATTTCTGCACATGATGTCTGTGGCCACGTTTGATGGGGCGGACAGAGCCCCATCTTCCACTGGAGGCCGTTCAGCACCCTGGCCAGCAGCAGGGACAGTGGAGAGGGCCTCCAAGCAGGGCAGAAGGGCAGCTGGCCCTGTAGCCAGTCAGGGTTCGGCAGCTTGGTATATAAGGAGCTGCTGAACGAAGGTAAGTTAGTTCCTTTGTGGAGCTCAATGTGGCCAGACCTCTGGGCTGGCTGGGAGCATCAGCACCTGGGCCAGCTCCGAGTGGGAGCTGGACCTTTTCAATGAACCAAGGCTAGATCCTGCAACAGGAGGCTAGCCTGTGGCGGTGTGGAAGAACCCCAGGCAAGGTGGGAACCCTGAACCTCGACTGCCAATTGGACTGTATCTCACCCTGAGTGGGTGAGGTCATTGTTGTGAGCCCCTTTGTAGCTGCTAAGGGGCACTCGCTGACGGGACTGAACCTGTTACACCACGCCCTATCCTCTCCCATCCCGTCATGACATCCTATCTCAGGACGGGGCAGATTACTCCACCCCCAACCACAGACACATCACCTACGCACATGGCTCCTCTCTAGTTCCAAGGTATGGAATCCCTATGTTCAGATCATGTAAAAGCAATCCTCCTACAGAGCAAAAGGCCATCTACCAGGATTACCTACATGCAAAAATGGAAAAGATTTTCAGCCTGGTGTCACTTGTCCCGTGCAGATCCTCGCACCGCACTGCTCCACCAGATTCTTGAGTATCTACATCATCTCAGAACTGGGGGTCTATCAGATCCCTCCGTTAGGGTACACCTTGCAGCGATATAAAGGCGTTCATATCAGTTCTTCATGAACGCATAGACGGCTTATACGTATTTGCACACCCTACAACTAGAAGATTTCTGAAGGGTTTCCAAAATCTTTTTCCTCCTGTTGGGGTGCCTCCCCCTACGTGGGATCTAAATCTTGTCTTAGACTGTCTCATGAGGCCCTCTTTCGAACCCTTGCCCACTTCAATTCCTTACAGCCATCACCTCTGCGAGGAGGATTGGTGAAATAGGGGCTCTCATGGTAGACCCGTCATATAGAGTCTTCACTAAGGACAAAGTCACGTTACCCCTACATCCAACATTTTTACCTAAAGTGTACATGTCCTTCCA